>OV702285.1:223289507-233289507 GCA_916181665.1 Avena sativa
AAACATAATTGTGAATATATTGTTTACATACTTGAAATTGTTTTGAATCTGTGCGCCGCTCACTGACGGACATGCACATGAAATCGTAAATGTAGTATCCACATAAATTAGTCCCATGTGGCTGCCTCGCGCATTTTACGAGAATAGAATTCAATAAATAATAACCAAGCATGATAACGGTATTGAAACTACGATTAAATAGATGTGCGGACCTAGATAGTACTACTTACTGGGATCAGATTAAAATAGTGTCTCTTTCTATTGACCGACAACCTTCTTGGTGAACCATTTTCAAACCCTGCCCGTGAAAGATAATAAATAAAGGAGTTATTAATTATTTGATATCAGGAAATGAACGAAAGAGACCGATATAGTGAGATAATGATTAAAATTGCTTCTGGAGCATATCAGTCAGGCGACTGTACTCCTCAGGTTTTTATTTAATGGGTCCATGATATCAGCTCTTCCGGCGTCAACTTGAATGATTAGCAGAATTCAGTGGAAACTGTGCATGTTTATATATGTCAGTAACTCATCAGTTACACTTAATATCGACTAAGCAAAAGTGAACATGTACATTAAAGTAACACTCACATGAAGTTGTAAGGAAATAGTATTTATTTTTGTAATATTGGCCCTTTAAAAATATTATCAAGTTAGCCTTTGAATCCCTGGTGTAGTCTCGTATCGTAGTAAAATTAACGACATATGGGTCAACAAACCCAACATCAAAGATTGATCGTCTTCTACATTTGAGAATCTTCAATCTACATAATTGTATACAAAAGAATATAGTAAGGATAATTACATGCAATGAACGAGCTTAGCTAGAGACTTAATTACAGAAATAAATCAATCACTTACATATAATAGCAATTGACGAGAAATTTGTCGAGGGCTTCATGATTGTATAATTGAAATAGTTCTTCCATCTCAATACATATTGCATATTCACGGAAGTAATGCAACTTTTTAACTGTCACCATTAGCATCTCTCGCCCTTCCTTTGATTTTTGAATATGATAAAAGTGTTTGAATATGAATTTGAATAACATTTGCATATTTTTGAATATGATAAAACTTTTAACATGAAAAAGTGTTTGAATTTTGATAACTAATCCAAAACCATTTTCTATTTTCTAAAATAATTATTCCAACTATTCAAACTATTAACCATTTTGTTATTTTCAATTAAAATGCATTAACTCATATCTTTCCCATATTATCGAATCAGAGAAAACTTTCAACATGAAAAGTGTTTGAATTTGAATAAATAATCAAAAAAAAAATTCTGTTTTACAAAATAATTATTCTATCTATTCAAACAATTAACCATTTTGCCATTTTCAATTAAAAATGCATTAACTCATAACTTTTGCATATTTTCGAATATGAAAAAACTTTAAACACAAAAAGTGTTTGAATTTGAATAACTAAACCAAAACCATTTTCTAAAATAATTATTCGAACTGTTCAAACCATTAACCATTTTGCAATTTTCAATTAAAAATGCATTATATCTTTTGCATATTTTTTAATTTGACATAAAATTCAACATGAAAAGTGTTTGAATTTGAATAAATAATCCAAAACCATTTTATGTTTTCTAAAATAATTATTCTAACTATTCAAACTATTAACCATTTTGCCATTTTCAATTAAAAATGCATAGACTAATATCTTCTGCATATTTTCGAATTTCACAAAACTTTCAACATGAAAAGTGCTTGAATTTGAATAACTAATCCAACAACATTTTATGTTTTCTAAAATAATTATTCTAACTATTCAAACTATTAACCAATTTTCCATTTTCGATTAAAATGCATTAACTCATATCTTTTGCATGTTTTTGAATTTGACAAAACTTTCTACATGAAAAGTGCTTGAATATGAATAACTAATCCAAAACCATTTTATGATTTCTAAATTAATTATTCTAACTATTCAAACTATTAACCATTTTGCCATTTTCAATCCTAACATGAAAAGTACATCAGAATCACATTGAGGTAGCCACTGTAGAGGTTTCACTTGATGAATGAGATTTGTTATGAGAAAGTAATGGTTGCTGCTAGTAAGCATGAAGTGCTTATATTTGTGCACTTTAGGAAGGAGACGACGAAAGATGATCATTCAATTAGAGACACTGCATAGGCTAATGACACATTGACTCGTTTTCTGAAGGATGATAATTAAGTTCTCTGGATGTCATATATGCAGATGCTACCTCTCCCTTATGAATGAACAACTGCCTATTGAGAGTCAATTCATATCCAGATAAGCAAATAAGTTAAATGCAGAGATTATTTTGGAAACTATTTAGAATTCTCCTAACATAAAGGTTTAATACATACATTACATATAGTTACATAAAATATTTAATACATTATTACACATCACCAACATCCCCATCTAGTGTTGGGGTTTTCTTCTGCGCCGTATCCATGGAGCATATTCTGAATGGAGGAATTTCATCAAACTTATTATAATCTTCTGACATGTCTATCTTGTCCTTGACTCCCCCAATGTTTCTTTTTCCTAAAAGAACTATGTGGCGCTTTAGCTCATCGTCTGATGTATTTGTTTTCTTATCTTTTCTTTTTATCGGTTTGGTAGACATGTCCTTCACATAGAAAACCTGAGCCACATCATTGGCTAGGACGAATGGTTCGTCTCTGTACCCAAGATTGTTGAGATCCGTTGCTATCATTCTGTACCGCTGGTCTACCTTTACCCCGCCTCCTGTCATCTTGAGCCATCTGCACCCAAAAAAGGGACCTTAAAATAAGTTCCATAGTCAATTTCCCATATATCCTCTATGTAACCACAATATGTGTCCTTTTCCCATTGTCGTCTTTGCATCAAAGCGGACACCACTATTTTGGTTGGTTCTCTTTTTATCTAGGGCGATCATGTAAAATGTATTCCCATTTTTCTTGTACCCTTAGAAAGTAAATATAGTCGAAGATGGTGACCTGTCCAACAAGTATAGCTGATCTCCAACATTGGTTTTATTCATCAGATGTGTCTGCAACCAACCGCCGAAATTCGCCATGTGTTCATCTTTAATCTAGGAGTCAGACTGCCCCGGGGTTTTAGAGAGTACAATATTCTTGTGTTCCTCGATATCCAGATCCACCAAGGTGGACTTTTGTAGAACTGTGTAGTGTGCTTGAGTGAAAGAATGCCCATCCATACTTATCATTGCTTTCTTTCCTAGAGTGTCTTTTCCACTTAGTATCCCCTCATGCTGCGATTCAGGAACACCAATCGGCTTAAGATCAGGAATAAAGTCAACACAAAACTCAATGAACTCCTCTATTCCATAGCCCTTGGAGATGCTTCCTTCTGGCCTAGCATGGTTATGAATATATTTCTTTAAGACTCCCATGAACCTCTCAAAGGGGAACATATTGTGTAGAAATACAGGACCAAGAATGGTAATCTCTTCGACTAGGTGAACTAGGAGGTGCGTCATAATATTGAAGAAGGATAATGGGAACACCAACTCAAAACTAACAAGACATTAGGCCACATCATTCTGTAACCTTGATTGACTTTCTGGATCGATTGCCTTCTGAGAAATTGCATTGAAGAATGCATATACCTTCACAATGGGTAGTTGAACATTTTCTGGTAGAATGCCCTCAATGCAATCGAAAGCAATTGCGTCATAAGCATGTGGCAGTCATGAGACTTTAGGTTTTGGAATTTTTCTCTGCCATATTTATTATTCCCTTTATATTCGAAGAGAAGCTAGACGGGGCCTTGATACTGCTCAGGCATTCAAAAAAGATTTCCTTCTCTTCTTTGGTAAGAGTGTAGCTGGCAGGACCTTGAAACTACTCTGGATGCATGCCGTCTCGTTCTTTCATACGTTGCTGGTACTGCTGTGCTTATGGTATATATTTGTCTTCCCATATAAGCCCAAGAAGCCTAGCAGGTTTACGCAAAGATTCTTCGTCAGGTGCATCACGCTGATTGCAGAGCGGACCTCTAGGAATTTTCAATAGAGTAGCTCCCAAAATATAGATTTCTTCTTCCACATGGGTGCATGTTCGCTAGGGTCATTCAGAACTGATTGTCTGCCAGGACCCTTTTACAAAGATTACTTCTAAATCCTTGACCATATCAAATACATCATCAATAGTACGGCGGTTAGGATTCCTCTGGTGATCTGCCTCACCATTGAAATGCTTGCCTTTTTTTCTTAAGGCATGCTTGGGCGGAAGAAACAACGATGCCACGTGTACACATTCTTCTTACATTTATCCAATTTATACTTTTAGTCTCATCTAAACAGTGCATGCATGCATTGTATCCGTTGTTTATTTGTCCTAAAATGTTACTAAGAGCAGGCCAATTATTGATGGTTACGAACAACAATGCTCGTAGGTCAAATTCCTCTTGTTTGTACTCATCCCACACACGTACACCTTTTACATCCCACAACTATAAAAGTTTTCAACTAATGGCCTTAGGTACAAATCAATATCGTTGCCGGGTTTCTTTGGACCTTAGATGAGCACTGGCATCATAATAAACTTCCGCTTCATGCACAACCTAGGAGAAAGGTTATAGATACATAGAGTCATAGGCTAGGTGCTATGACTGCATCTCTGCTCCCCAAAAGGATTCATGCCATCTGTACTTAGACCAAACCATAAGTTTCTTGTGTCACCTGCAAAGCTCGGGAACTTTCTCTTGATTTTTCTCCACTGCTACCCATCAGCAGGGTGTCTCAACATCACATATTTCTTACGGTATTCCATGTGCCATCACAACTACTTGGCATGCTCTTTGTTTCTGAAAAGACGTTTCAACAATGGTATTATAGGAGCATACCACATCACCTTGGCAGGAACCCACTTCCTGGGGCGCTCTCCCTCAACATCACCAAGGTCATCTCGTCTGATATTATACCGCAATGCAGTGCATACCGGGCATGCATCCAAATTCTCGTACTCCTCACCGCGGTAGAGGTTGCAGTCATTAGGGAATGCATTTATCTTCTACGTGTCTAGTCCTAGAGGGCAGACAACCTTCTTTGCTTCGTATGGACTGGCGGGCAATTCGTTATCCTTTGGAAGAAACTTCTTCATTATTTTTAGCAACTTTTCAAATCCCTTGTTAGTGACACTATTCTCTACCTTCCAATGCAGCAATTCCAATGTGCTACCCAGATTTTTCTAGCCATCTTCGCAATTTGGGTACAATAATTTTTTGTGATCCTCTAACATCTTCTCGAACTTCAACCTCTCCTTTTCACTTTTGTAGTCTCTCTTTTCATCAATAATGGCCCGACCAAGATCATCAGCGGGCTCATCTGATGCCCATTCTTCAGCTTATTCTTCATTGTCTTCCATTGCAGTACCACCGTATTCAAGGAACATATGATAGTTATCATCATTCTCTTCTTCTTTGTTGTCTTCCATCATAACCTCTCTTTCTCCATGATTGGTCTAATAATTATAGTCGGACATGAAACCGGATCAAAACAGGTGGTTGTGAGGGATTTTTGAGGAAGAATAATTATTCTAATTCTGACAGACACCACATGGACAACAAATAAAACCATTCCACTTGTTTTCCTTAGCCACATCGAGAAAATAACTGATGACCCACAAGTGTAGGGGATCGCAACAGTCTTCGCGGGTAGTATTACCCAATTTATTGATTTGACACAAGGGGAGCCAAAGAATAATTGCAAGCCCTAACAACTGAGTTGTCAGTTCAGCTACACCCGGAAATAGTTCTTGCTCACAGAAGTTTATCAGTAGCAATAGTTTGTACTAGAAACAACAAAGCAACAGTAACAACAACAACAGTGAAACATCAACAATAGTAACAGTAACGGTAACAGTAGGATTCAAGTGCGGTAGGCATAGGGATGGATGGACGGGCGTTGCATGGACGAGTCTAAACATGTAACTTCAAAAAACTAGGGAATTACAGATAAATAATAATAAGCATCCAAGTACTAAACAATCCTAGGCATGTGCTCCAAATATAGTCATACGTCCTCGCAATGAGAGCTTGCACAACATCTTCTGTCCAGCCAGCCCGTGGCAGCGGGGCCTCTAGGGAACTACTGGAAATTAAGGTGTTACTTTTAATAAAGCACCAGAGCAAAGCATTAACACTCTGTGAACACATGTGATCCTCACACCACAACCATCCCCTCCGGTTGTCCCAATTATTGTCACTTTGGGGCCTTTGGATCCGGACAATGATATGTGTACACAACTTGTAGATAAGATCATAAACAATACTATCATAATGATTCAATAATAATTTCACATATGAGATCATGGCACTCGGGCCCTAGTGACAAGCATTAAGCACAACAAGTTGCAACAAAGTCAAATAGCACTAATAGAGATACTAGTCACTAAGCCCCTAATAGATCTTATTCGATTACATGATAGAACTCATCCAATCCCTACCATACCCAAGCCTATAGCAGGGGATTACTCACTCATGGATGAGGGAAACATCGGTGGTTGATGGAGATGCGTTGGTAATGATGATGGCGATGATCCTCTCCAAATTCCCCGTCCCGGCAGGGTGCCAAAACGGAGTTTCTGGATCCGAATCTTGGTTTCTGGTGGCGGCAGCGGAGCGGAACTCTTTCTGGAAAACTATCGAACCCCCCTCTGTTTTTAGGTCAGAAGGCAACTTATAGACGCGGAGGGAGGCCGGGAAGCTACATGGGGTGGCCAAACCTCCCCAGGCGCGGGGTCAGTGGGCCCGCGCCTGGGGTGGGTCTAGCCCCCCCAGGCCTCCCCTCTGTCTCCCCTTCTGGCTCCGTGGATCTTCTGGTGAAATATAATTTTTGGCATATTTTCCGGGATTTTTCCTGATAGTTCATTTTCTACACAAAAACAAGACACCAAGGTAATTCTTCTAAAAACATCGTAAGTACGTGTTAGTTGTATCAAACTCACACAAGTTTAGACGAGAAACAATAACAAAGTGTTCGAGAAAGTAGATACATTTTGGATGTATCAACTCCCCCAAAGCTTAGCTTATTGCTTGTCCTCAAGCAATTCGTTGAAAACTGAGTGCGATAAAAAAACTTTCACGAACACTTTGCTTCATATGATGTATGTATTCTGAGCACAGGAGTAGATGCTTAGACAATTCATAATAAAGAGTATGCAACTAAGTCTACTCAATAGTCATTGCAAGCTATGAAGAGAAACCAACTCAATAATAATAAGTAGCATGAAACATAAACATAAGCAACATTGAAATGCTCATAATAAGGTATGATAGAGTGGTATCTCGCTTGCCTTTGTTTGAAGAGCACAATATAAATGCTGAGGCACCTCTGAAGTTCACATGAAGGCTAGAGATAAAGATATCAGAGATACAAGCATCAAAGTCATGGCATAATTAACCAAGTTTTGGAACAAACACAAGAATGACAACTATGCTCTCAAGAAGGTGCTCATAGAATAAGTGGTGACTCAAAAAGTTGTGAAAACGATTTTGTGAAGCTTTGAAAGGCTTCCCAATGCTGAAAGGAAGGTACTCATTAGCTTTGAGATCTAATTGCCCCTATCATAGGCATCTTCATGTGGTTAAGGTGAAAGTGAGGTCCACTCTGAATTATATGCTTGATAGACCATAGACTGGAAATCCCAAGTCCCTTGAGTACGAGGGTCGCTTCGCATGCTACTCAACTTTGGTCACCTAAAAGTTCTTGTCATTGTAATTACATGCATATCATCGAGAACCGCCAACGGGGTACCCCTTGCAGATGGTACATGAGCTTTCCCATAACCAAAATGACAAGGCAAGCAGACAATGAGCATCTCAGCAATCTTTTTATTTACCATATGCATAGCTTTTTATTGAGGAAGCTTCATAGATGCTCATTATAGTGATGCTACAAGTTTCCACCATGATTAGGCATGGTTTAGGCTAGCGGCCCAGGCGTTTCTCTAACACAATGTAAAAACTCCATGAACTAACAACTTCCCCTTTTATTTCACATCGTCGACATCCATAAACAAAAGAGCAAAGTATCAATTGGATGAGATATCCAAAAAGTGTTGAAAGCGTTCCCCGTGACAACACGGTTCTTCTGACTCCAATATATAATAAGCAAGCATATAACTTTCATGGACTAGTCACAATGGTTCAAGATTATTAAGCACAAGGAATAAAGTGTGCCATCAAGTTCGTGAGAGCTTTACTAACTAACTTTCTCAAAACAGACAAACATTTTATTTTGGAAGAAAACACGGCATATATAATATGCACTGAAGTAGAAAATGATGCTAATGGGTAGGTATGGTAGACACAGCTGACAATATTGGTTTTGGGGAGTTGGAAGCACATGTAGAGCACATACTCAGTGCAAGTTAAGGCTAGCATTAGAGAGCGAGCGACAAACGAGAGAGCAATAGCTGTCATAATCATGCTTGCAACAAAACAGGACTAACTATGGCATGAAAGTGATACAAGAACTCCGAGGCAAAATAAATCATCGAGGCTTACTGACTATTGATTAGTCATATGCATGCGTGAGCATGTGCCAAGTCGATTCACATGAAAAGTCAGAGGAGGATACCACAATAACATACCAAAGTATGAATAAAACAATGCAAGCAAACATTCATATGACATGCTACAAACTATTAGCAAGCTGGAGCTAATCATAGACAAGCAAGAACTACTAAGCATCCATAATGACATACACTTTACACAAACAGGATAAGCATGCTCACAATGATGAGTATATGTACAAAAATGAAACAAATAGAGTTCGTTACCAGCCTCTTACCACACCTCAAGTTGTCTTAATCTTCATTATTGCTCTTCACTTGTGTGAATTGAATAATTAACATGAAAAGCAATATCCACTGAGGACGGCTGAACCATGCGAAGAACTCACAAAACCAAAGAAGAACAACAAATATTTTTGGTGTTTTTGATTTTTTAGAAACAAGCAAACAAAGAAAAATCAAACAAAAACAAAGAAAACCAAACAAAGCAAAATCTTTTTGGATTTTTCTTTTAAGGCAAACCAAAGCAAATAAACAGAGAAACAAACCAAGAGAAGCAACGAAAATATTTTTGGTATTTTTGGGTTTTTGAGAAAGAAGCAACAAGAACCAAAAAGAAAGTGAAAACAATGGATATACAAAGAACCGATCGAACATGATATATAGATGAGTGTGTTGTCGGTGTACCTCCCCCAAACTTAGGCTTTTGGCCTAAGCGGGGCTCAATCCCATGGTGCCCAAGTATATGCACCTCCATAGTATGTCGAGGAAGCTCCCTTGTCCTGGTACGAGCTCGAGGCCTCCCCTGTGTAGTGTACAACAGGGTCATAAGCGGGTGCTCCCCCCTGATAGTGCCCGTGGAAGTTAAGAGAACGCATCAACTCATCCATCTCCGCCTTCGAGCGTGACCGAGGTCCCTGATAAATAGCGAACAAAGTGGTTTGGGGTAGAGGGATCTCTCTCTCTTCCGCGTCAGTAAATAACATTCTATAAACCAAGTTCTCAAGAGTAGAGCTAGAGGTGACAAAGTGGTGCGCCTTCATGGCAGCAAGATCAAGTCTCTGAGGAGCCAAAACTGTATCATGGGGATCAAAAACAATGTCCAAGGCAACAACAATATGAGTAGCAATAATTCCCCCATAAATGGGTCCCCTAGCAGCTAAACGACGAGCAATGAGGGAACCAAGATTATACTTATCCTCACTGTAGAGTGCAGTAGCTAAGAAGGCCAATTGATAGTTGGATATATTGCTAGTGTTCTCCCTACCAAGAACACTGGTGGTAAGATAGTAGGTGAAGTACCTGATGGCTGGAAGTTGAATGTTCTTTATCTTCCCTCGTTGAGCTCTGCGGTCATCATCATTAGTTATTCCTCGGTATAGTTCCAATAAATCAGCGGGAAGAGCTGTAATCTTCTTTGACGACCCATTTGTACCAAGTCCCAGGGCCTTGCACAATTTCTTCAAAGGCATAGAATGAGCCCTGCTATAAAGTCTGAAAGACATAGGAGGATTGAACAAACTATTGGTGAAGGAGAAACTCTCCACAAATGTTTTAGTAAGTGAAGCATATTGTGCACTCTCATCCTGCATGAAACTTGTTAGACCATCCCTCTTAATCAAAGCCATGAAATCATTAGGAATCCTAGAAGCTCGCAAGAAAGTTTGAGAAGGAAAGGTGGAGGGGTGAGCATCCCCTTCATCTCCCTCGTCACCAAACCGTGGAGTGATGAGATCCTCATTGTATGAGGGTCTGGAGCTGGTAGATGACCTTGGGAGCCTTGCCCTTCTAGGTGCATCACTCTCAAATATGTCACCAAAGGTGTGGTGATCCATGACTTCCCTTTGCTGAAATTTTTAGACAACCATCAAACCAAGTGATTTCTAAGTTGATAAATGATGAACAACTACTATAGGAACTTGCTAGAGGACTACACATGCATCAAAACAAAGTTTCTAAGCATAGACCAAGCGTGCAAGCTCAAACAACCTATCACCTACAGTAGCAAAATACTCAAGATACAATCTACCAATCACAAATCTAATTGGACAAGTGGAAGAGGCACATACCAAGGAGCAAACCCTCCAAAAATCAGCACTTGAGATGGGCTGAACAAGGAGATCTAAAATCGCGAGCAAGAACAGCAAGAACTCGAGCTTGAACAAGTTTTCTGGTGTTTTTCGGGGGATAGAAAGAAGGTGGCTTTGAGGAGGCATCCTGGAGGATCCCAGGTGGGCCAAACCCCCCTAAGCGCCACTAGTGGTGGGCCCGTGCCTACCAAGGGTGTGGGGCCTAGGGTGCCCCCTGGGTCATCTCAAGTGCACTCTGTCCCTTTTTTTCGAGGAAAAATTATTTTGAATTTTCTGGGATTTTTTGGGAAACTTTATTTTTGGCCAATTTTCAGGGTATGAAAATTGATTTTCTCGCAGAAACAGTTTTTTTAGAAGAAGCAAAAGCAAACCAAAATCCAAATTATAGGAGCTCTAAGAAACTCAGACAAGCAAAAAACTAGCAAAACTAAAGCTAAAGCAAAGACTAGGAAGGAGAAAGGAAAAAGAAAGCAAGTATAACCAGAGTGGAAACATTATTTTGTTCATTAAAATCCTTTTGTTAACAAGGTTGATCAAGTCTTGTTACCAAAAAAATATTATATGAAACAAAACTTTGCATTCCACAAGATGATTATGTTACCTCATACTTGATAGCAATGGTCCCAATCATAATAGTTTCAATATTTTCTTGTGGAATGGGACAATATATTTCTCCAACCTTGATGCCTTCAATATTTTTAATAGAATTCAGGCAATAGATCTTAACAACCTTCTTGGGGAAATAGACAGTGTGATCTTTGTCATTAATATTGAATGTTACTTTTCCTTGATTGCAATTGATGACAACACTTGCAGTATTAAGAAAAGGTCTCCCAAGAATAATAGACATATTATCATCTTCATGCATTTCAAGCATAACAAAATCAGTTAAAACCATGCAATTATGAGCTACTTGAACAGGAACATCCTCACATATACCAACAGGGATAGTAGTTGACTTATCAGCCATTTGCAAAGATATATCAGTTGGTATCAACTTTTCTAGCTGGAGTCTCTTGTAGAGAGAAAAAGGCATAACACTAACTCCATCTCCCAAATCACATAAATAAGTTCTAACATAATTATTCTTAATGGAGCAAGGAATAGTTGGTATACCTGGATCACCAAGTTTCTTTGGAACCTTACCATTGAAGGAATAATTAGCAAGCAAAGTAGAAATCTCCTCATTAGGAATCTTCCTTTTATTAGAGACAATATCCTTCATATACTTTGAATAAGGAGGCAATTTAATAGCATCAGTCAAAGGAATTTGCAAGAATAAAGGCTTCATCCGCTCACAAAACTTGTTGTAGTGTTCTGTAACATCCCAGTATTTAGGACCTAACGAAGGGTAGATTTAGGAATATGAATTGTTGCATGCATTCATTTGTGAAAAATGTGGGTAAAATTTTCGCTTAATAAAACCTTGAGTGATCAATGTTTTTTCTTACTTTGAGATTAGGTTTAGGCTTAAAGGAGGATTGCTATAAACTTTGATATGATCTTAAAGGAATTATGTGTGTTTTGAAATAAGTTTGAATTTTAAAATTTAAGTGTTTGAATAATAATTTAAATGATTTAGATATAAGATTTTAATCTTAAATTAATTAAGAGATAAGTATTATAACTTAAATCTTATCTAAAAACAATATTGAATATGAAATTCATTTCATATTATTAATACATAAACAAGTTACAAAGAATGTAACCTACTGAAGTCATTCCAAACTTCACAATTTACAAAAGAGTAAATAATAAGAATATTCTTTATTATATAATTCTTATTACAATTGAATAAAATAAAGATTACAAGAATTATAATAGAAAAATTACAAAAGAATAAGAAAATTACATTTTTACGTCTACTAACTATTCTATATCTAAATCTACACTAAATCTTCATCTTCATCTTTGTACCTGCAAAACAAAGACTAAATAGAAACAAAATAAGATTAGTGTTAGTATATTTCTCTCAGATATGTTAGTGAAGTGCACTTGACAAACTCATCATTGAGAAATGTTATAAAAGGGGCAAGTTTCACCAATATGAAAGATTTCATCTTTCATAAATTCAAAGCCAGAATTCAAATGACAGCCAACAGGGACCAATTCACCAGCCAGGTGAAAGTAATTTGGTAATGGTAAGTTCAAAAATTCTGAACCTATCCACAAGTGCATAGCAGGCACACAGGCTGGACACACACCAGCATGCAAATGGTATGCTGTCGACCTCACAAGCACAGCCAAATCACACAAAACCACAACACAACCGTGGGGGAAGCACTAGTGCATCACTCCAGTACACATCAAACCAAGAACAGCAGCCAAACCAAGAACAACAGATCAACCCAAACATCACTAGGATGGTGACATAAGGAGGGGAATGAATCTAGTGGACAACAAGGTCAAGCCCAGGAGCTAGGAGGAGCAGGCAAGCTCAAGAGCAAGCTCAGGATCCCAGCAAAAGCAGATCAAGATCAAGATCAAGATCATCATCAATCTACTACACCAACATCAAATTTTGTGGTGAGCCTCATAAAACCATCACATGATTTCATCATATTATCTAAACAAAAGAATGTGTTGCTTTATGAAATGATCTCTCAATTATCACCCAAGAGAGGTGAATCTATCCTAGAGATTTCAAGTATAAGGATAAGAAATCAAGCTCAACCACAAGCACTAAACTCTCAGACCAGCATCACTGAGTTTAGTGTTACTTTTGCAACTTAGATCATTCTTAATTTGATCTTATCAGATCAGGGCACATCTCTCAGAGAGAGTAGCACCTCTAATCTTACAAGTTTCAAATAAACTATTTGCTCAACTAACTAGGAATTAAATCCTAGAGCCTCAGACCAATATCATAGGCAGGAAAGTTAAGAAAAGCTTTCATTTCATCTTGCCAGTTTTAATCACAAGCATTATCAAGCTAAGCCCAAAAATAAAACTCCATCACTTGTGTGCCATATCATAATGGTATCACAAGGACATGTTTTAAATGAACTAAAACCAATCTTTGCTTAGTTTCCACAGATAAAAGGGACAACCAATAAATATCATTTTCCTGAAGCCAAGTGCCAGGAATCAATATCATATGCATCTATACATCCATAGAAAAATCATTACCTGTAATGATTTGATTCAATGTGTATAATCTCATACAAGCCTACATTAAAATTGCAGTAAGCCACTACTAAGAGAAAACTACTGTCAGTACAAGCATTCTGATAGTAGAGTAAATTCTCAGATCAACAACATAATCCAATCAGGGAGTCCATAGAAACACTAGCATGGGATCATAGTGAATCATCACTAGAATAAATCTGATATGCAACTAGCATCATCAAAGCCACTACCTATCATGATCCACAATAAACAATCATTCTTCATGCTCAAGTATGAATCATCACTAGATCTAAAGCATCATGGATATGATCAATAGGGGGTTATGAACCCTAATCAGAGCAAGAACCCTAATCGAGAGATGAACCCAATCAGCACATAGTCACTAGGCATGAGAAGCCACTAGATACACACAGAGAGGTTCATGGTAATTGCATGAACAAGGACCACATAAGTAACTTACCCGAGGTCTTCGCTGACGAATCGAAGAGGAAGCAGATTAGCCGACGGACCACAGCGGCATAGGGAGCACCCCAGGGGGCGCTGCAACCTGCACCAGCCACGGCGGCGGCCACAGCAGCACACGGGCCCAGCACACCACCGCAGACGGGACCGCGGCGGTGGCGACAACACCTTTCCTTAACCCTAGTGTTCGGGAACGGGGTGGACCTGGCCAAGGGGAAGCCCCGGAGTCAAATCCAAGTGGATAGAACGAACGAGCGTCGTCGACAACCCCAAATCGCACCACGACGGCAACCAGAACGGCTGACGGCGGCAGGAATCGACGGTGGCGGCACCGCCGGCCACAGGGTCGAGTCAGAGGAGGAGAGGATAGGGTCGAAAGAGAGAGGGAGGCAGAGAGAATGGGCTGGGTGGGCCAAAACCCCTCGGGGCGGTATTTTGAGCTTGCCCTATTGGGCCACACTAGACCAATAAGCCCAAAAGGCTAGCCCAAGTTATTTAATAAATTTTTTGATCAATTGGAAAAGACCAAAATGCCCCTGACCTCAATAAAATTATAGAAAATAAAATAAAAGTCCAAAAATTATAAATAAAATATTTTTGGATTCACAATAATCCACTATGTCCAAATAAAATAAGACATAAAATTTTGGACATTTATATTTTTATAAGAATTTTCTAATTTTATATTCTTTATGGAATTTTACAAAATTATTGAAAGGTGATAAAAATAAATAAAAATCGCTTTCATTATACATAAATAATATAGTACTTTTGAAAAATACTAAACAAATATTTAATAATAAATTTTAATGTATAATTAATAATTCCTAAAAGAATTATTAAATCAATAAAAGTCAAAGGGAAATAAAATAAAATAAATCAATATATGCAATAAAAAAAAATAAAAAAAATAATATTTATAAATGCTTTATGAAAAGGCACCTTATATAGGGAAAATGCATATAGAATTAAATAATGCATTACATTACTTGCATAATCATTTTGCTTCTTTAAATATTGCCCTTACCGGGCAATAATGATGTTTTTGTAGAACTAGAAGCTCAAGGTCCAGTACAAGCATCAGACTTCACTACCTTGCCATCACAAGGCAAGTTCATCACTTGCTCATGTCCTTTGAAGAGTCTTTATCAAAGTATTTGCAAATTGTGTGTTATCATAAATGCTATAAAAGCAAGAAAATAATATTTTCATAAATAAAGAAACCATAGATATCATCCTAAGTGGTGATATAATGGAGCAATAGAACTTAGGGTTCTATTTGCAACAATGATGATCAAGTAGGGACTTAATAACCCCTGACATCAGTGATTATAGCGCTGTATATTACGCGTTAGCCATGAGATTTGGAATGGGACAAAGAAGTCAGATGTCTCTTCTTCCTCTCGCATGAAGCCAGATGTGCAGGTCGTGGCTGTTATCCTCGTAGCGTTCATATTAATTGGTAATTCGTAGAGGATATGCAACATATGGGTGGGAACCCTCATCGTCCCACGATAGTTCTGGCATCTAACAGTTTGTACAAACCATTGCCGTAATTCATTATGTGGGCATGGGTTACACAAAGGAGGCATCCGTGGTCGTGAAGGGGGCAATGATTGGCTTGGACCAACTACTGGGCCCCACATCATGGAATTGTGGACGGGAAAGTACGCCTGGTTGTGCAACAAGGAGTTGACCTCTCATGGGTAAAGTAACGCACCTCTACAGAGTGTAAGAACTGTAACTTGTTACTCCCTGTTCCAGGAAGGAGCTACGAACGCGGCAGGAAAGGAACTCCATGAAAGTTCTGGTCAACCTGTGAAGGCTGATTGTCATAGTTTTTTTTTCAGAATAAAATCAATCTTTGAAGAAAGATTTACAAAAACTGCATAGTGCCAAGGATTTATATTCCGAGGTGGTAGTTAGAGCATCAAACTTCCCACCTTGCATATAATGAATTTGTTGGGTAACACTGTTACTCATTCTTTCCTTTGATCCCTTGCTTAGACTCTGAGGATCCCGAAGACGTGCCAATGTATGCAGCTAAATGTCAAGAAGATGTGTTCTACGAGGAACCTGACCTATCCGGAGGAGTTGAAGGAGTTGATTACGAGATCCACTACGGTATCGATGAGAACGAGACCAACTAAGTACCTAGTTAGTAGTAACTAACGGAGCCGAGCAGCATGAACTCTATAGAATAAGCTGGTGAGCTCAACTCCTAGTCGGAGTTGCTACTTTTAAATTCCGCTGAACACTTTATATTTGGTTTGTAAGTTGGATCTTTTGGAAGTCTTGAACTTCCGGTATTGTAATAATAATAATGTGTGTACTTTTGTAATATGGACTCGCAATGTTTCTGTTGTACCACTCTGAGGGATGTGATATTTACGGAACGGTGTTCTGTGGATGTCATGTCAACGACTATAGTGTACTACACATGCAGTGGTATGCTGGGTCACCGCATGTTCTTCCTCATTTTACTTGTGTTTCTTACCTGGAAAAGGCATAGGTTTCTGCACCCAAGGTTCTCTCTCTTTACCATGTTTATTAGCAATAAAATCTTCCTTTGTGTACCTAGTGTTCTTAGTGTGTTTCTCAGGTTCTTCCTCACCTTACTCCTTATCAAGAGATTCATCAATATTAACACTCTCAGTTTCAGCACCAGAGACAGATATACTATTAGGATCTACAACAGGTTCAAGTGGTTCCTCAACTTTCTTATGTTTCTTTTTCTTCCTCTTACGAGGACTACCACTATCCTCACCTTGTTGGGAATCCTGCTCTATTCTTTTAGGGTGTCCTTCAGGATATAAAGGATCTTGAGTAGCTGCACCACTCCTAGTTCTAATTCCATAAGCATGTTTATCTCCTGAAGCATTAACTAGCATATCCTTTTGTACTTTAGCAAGTTGATCAAGTTGGGTTTGAACCATTTGAAAGTGTTCAGAAAGCATTTTAATATCATTAGAAGTTCTTTACACAATATCTTTCAACTCATGGATAGCTCTAGAGTTTTCCAATAAATGATTCTGAACTTGTTTGTTAAAATTACTTTGTTTAACAATAAAAATGTCAAGTTCCTCTAAGCATTGATCAGGAGGCTTACCATAAGGAACATCACCTTCATCAAAGTGTTGGAGAGAGTGTACCTCAATAGTGGATGAGTGGGGAATTGGCTTACATAATTCTTCTATAGGAGGTAGATTCTTCACATCTTCAGCTCTAATACCTTTCTCCTTTAGACACTTTTTTAGTTTCCTTCATCACTTCATCATTTATTGCAATAACCCCCCTCTTCTTTGTTGTTGGTGTTGGAACTGGTTCAGGAACAACTGGTTCAGGAGTAATAGGCTTAGGTGTATTCAGCTCAGTTGAAGTCCAATCATCATAATTCTTGCTTATCTTGTTCATTAATTCTTCTGCATCTGTTGGGGTCCTTTCCCTAAAAACACAATTAGGAAAGCTATCTAGGTAGGTCCTAGAATCATTAGTTAGTACATTATAATAAATATCAAGAAGCTCATTCTGAGGTAATGGACATCCAGGATATGCATGAATCAAGGAATAGAATCTTTTCCATGACTCAGGCAATTTCTCTTCTTCTCCCTGTTTAAAATCAAAAAGTCTCTGCAAAGCAGCATGTCTAGCACTGGGAGGAAAATATTTGTGGAAGAAAGAAGCAATCAAGCAATCAGGGCTATCAATGGAACCAGGAGGTAATCTATTAAACCAATCCCTAGCTTCTCCTTTTAGTGAAAAAGGGAAGATCTTAGCAACAAAGTACTTGCACTTTTTAAAATCATCAGAGAACAAAGCACTCATAGTAGAAATCTCATTCATATGAGCCACAACACTCTCATTTTCAGTACCACAAAAAGGTTATTTCTCAACAATATCTAAATAAGCTAAATCAAGAGAGAAATCATAATCTTTATCTTTAATATCTATGGGAGAGGTGGCAAATTTAGGATCATAGGACTTCTTGGGAATAATAGTACGTCTAGCAAGGAGACTCTTAATAGCACTAGCACCATGTGTGTTTCGGCACTCTTCAACAAATTCATCAGTGAGCGCTATGTAACCATCATTAATATTAAAACTCTCACTAGACTCAGGTGAGCTAACAGGTGTAATAGTGTCTTCACTAGGAGTTTCGATATTTCCTAGACTAGCCATAGTAGCATCTAGAAAAGGACCTAATGAACCACTCGCATCAAGCATAGTAGAAGTAACATCATGAGTATCAAAAGCAGTTTTAGATTCAGCAGTAGTAGCCGTGTGTGTAGCATGAGTATGTGGTGGTGGTGTGACAAGCTTACTTATAACAGACGGTGAATCAAGAGCAACAGAGGTGTTTAAGACTGTACCTCTTCTTGTAGTGGATGGTAAAATATGGAACTTTCCATCACGAGACTTCCCCATGATGAAAGGAGTAGCAGTGAACAATAATAGATCCAAGTGAACTTACAAATAAAGCTATGCTCCCCGGCAACGTTGCTAGAAAATAGTCTTGATGGCCCACAAGTGTAGGGGATCGCGACAGTCTTCGCGGGTAGTATTACCCAATTTATTGATTCGACACAAGGGGAGCCAAAGAATACTTGCAAGCCTTAACAACTGAGTTGTCAGTTCAGCTACACCTAGAAATAGTTCTTGCTCACAGAAGTTTATAAGTAGCAACAGTTTGTAGTAGCAAAAGCAAATCAATAGTAATAGCAACAATAGTGAAACAGCAGCAATAGTAACAGTAACAGTAGGATTCATGTGCGGTAGGCATAGGGATGGATGGACGGGCGTTGCATGGACGAGTCTAAACATGTAACTTCAAAGAACTAGGGCATTGCAGATAAATAATAATAAGCATCCAAGTACTAAACAATCCTAGGCATTTGTGCTCCAAATATAGTCATACGTGCTCGCAATGAGAACTTGCACAACATCTTCTGTCCAGCCATCCCGTGGCAGCGGGGCCTCTAGGGAACTACTGAAAATTAAGGTGCTCCTTTTAATAGAGCACCAGAGCAAAGCATTAACACTCCGTGAATACATGTGATCCTCACACCATAGCCATCCCCTCAGGTTGTCCCAATTATTGTCACTTTGGGGCCTTTGGATCCGGACAATGATATGTGTACACAACTTGCAGATAAGATCATAAACAATACTATCATAATGATTCAATAATAATTTCAGATCTGAGATCATGGCACTCGGGCCCTAGTGACAAGCATTAAGCACAACAAGTTGCAACAAAGTCAAATAGCACAAATAGAGATACTAGACACTATACCCCTAACAGATATTATTCGATTACATGATAGAACTCATCCAATCCCTACCATCCCCAAGCCTACATCGGGGGATTAATCACTCATGGATGAGGGAAACATCGGTGGTAGATGGAGATGCGTTGGTGACGATGATGGCGATGATCCTGTCCAAATTCCCCATCCCGGCAGGGTGCTAGAACGGAGTTTCTGGATCCGAATCTTGGTTTCTGGTGGCGGCGGCGGAGCGGACCTCTTTCTGGAAAACTATCGACCCCCCCCTTTGTTTTTAGGTCAGAAGGCAACTTATAGACGCGGAGGGAGGCCGAGAAGCTGCCTGGGGTGGCCAAACCTCCCCCTGGCGTGGGGTCAGTGGGCCCGCATCTGGGGTGGGTCTGGGCCCCCCAATCCTCCCCTCTGTCTCCCCTTCTGGCTCCGTGGATCTTCTGGTGAAATATAATTTTTGGCATATTTTCCGGAATTTTTCCTGATAGTTCATTTTCTGCACAAAAACAAGACACCAAGGTAATTCTGCTGAAAACAGCGTCAGTCCGTGTTAGTTGTATCCAAATCACACAAGTTTAGAGGAGAAACAATAGCAAAGTGTTCGAGAAAGTAGATACGTTTTGGACGTATCAATAACGCACGCCTTTAATGAACTCACTAGAGCATTGGTCATCGTACATCCATGGCCGGCTCATCTGCATTATATAGGTATATCAAATGCAATCACAATGCTAAAATTAGTCTCGGTCTAAAATTATTTGCACACAAGGATACTCCGGCACCGGATGCCACGACATATTACGTCTAAAACTATGCACTGACTTAAAAACTTTTTATTCTATATTTAGTACCGTTTGGAGACACCAACCGGGACTAAAGGGGTTGCGGCAGGCTAGGGCCGATGCGATCCCGTTTAGTCCCAAATGGTGTCTCCAACCAGGACTAAATATGGACCTTTAGTCCGGGTTGGAGACACAAATCATGACTAAACATTTAGATTTATTTAATCATGGGTGGAAACACTATTCGGTGGGTGACAACACTATGTCATGGGTGAGTGTCGACACTATGTCGTGAGTGGCGGCACTATGTCATGAGTGGCGGCACTATGTCATGGGTGAGTGTCGACACTATGCGTGAGTGGAAACACTATTCGGTGGGTGGTGGCACTGTGTCATGGATGAGTGTCGACACTATGTTGTGGCGCTTAATCTATAAATAGGCAAGATGCATCCTTGTGAAGTTGTAAACTACAAGATGGTGTGAGAGGGACACCACTACAATGGAGCTTCTCGAAGATGTATTAGGATCCCATCCTTTGTCACATCCCCAAGTTTTAGTTTCGGTTCTGCATATCACTCATGCCATTCTGCATTCATGAACCTTTCGTCAATTTCAAAACCCTGCATTCAAATCCTAGACGAAATGCCACAAGTGTTCTTAGAATAGTTGGACCCTTTGAGTCACTGGTTTGTATTAGACATTTTGTTGCTAAAAATGATCCTAGCTTGAACCCTAGTATTTTAGAAAAATTTGAAAACAAAAATCAACTCATTTGATTTAACCATTAAAAAGTTATGAAAGAAATGAGAAAAGCAAAAAGGAAAAAGAAAGAACAAAAAAAAACTAGCCAACCCAACCTACCCGGCCTAGCCCACCTGCCCTGCCTACCCTATCCGCCGCGCACCCCCCACCCCCCCGCGAGCAGCGCGCAGCGCAGCGGTAGCACAGCCTGGGGCCCAGCGCCGGCCCAGCAGAGCCCCACGGCAGCCCGCGCCCCTCCCGCAGCCGCTGACGCCCTGGGCCCGCTTGTCATCACCCTCCTGGAACTGGAGACCGACGCGAGCACGAAACCGGCCGGGAAAATCTCCAAATCCGGCCGAACCGCCCTCCCCCGCATCCAATCTTTCCTCCTCCTACTTAAACCGAGGCCTGCCCCGCTTTTCCCCTCTCCTAAACCCTAGCTCCACGCCGCCAAGCCGCTGGAATTCGTCGCCGAAGTTCCGCCGCCTCCGCCGCTTCGGAGCTCGAGGTGCTCGGCACGCAGTCGCCCTCTGGCCCTCCTGTTCCCCTCCTTCTCTTCCCCTTGACCCAACGCCCGTGCTAACTTGGTTCCCCTCTCCGCAGATCGCCGCCGTGCCCTCCGATTCCTCGCCGGAGACCCGACGCCGCCTGCCTACTCCGGCCGCTCGCAGGCGGTTCCCCAGGAAGCAATCGGCGCCGCCGACCTCGCCGTCGAGCTCGCCGAGACACCCCGCATCCCATAGCCGCCGTGACACTCGCCAGGGGCCGCCGGAGCACGCGCCGCCGCCACCGTCGGCGCCCATCGCCGCCGACAGCCGCCGATCGCCGCCAGGTGAGGACCCGAGCCCCCCCGGCCGTCCGATCGTTTTTCGACGCACGAGATTAGGACGCGGCCGAACCGGTACCGGCCAGTACCGGCGCGCCGTGTGGCAGCCGCGTGGAGCCCGCGTGGGCGCCGCGTCAGCGCTGACGCGTCAGCCGCGTTGACCGCGCAGTAAAGGATTTAATTTGATTTAGAAAATTCAGAAAATAGCTGAAACTTGCAAAATTCGTAGAAATTAATCTACTGGTCCAAAAATTGCAAATAAAATATGTGTAGATTCAGTAAGATGTTTAGAATCTTGCTGTACCATTGTTTCACACTTTTGCAGCAAGATTTTGTCCAGATTAATTAATTGATTTATTGGCCTTTTTGGAGTAATTAATCCGTAGGAAAATATCTGTAACTCCAAAAATTGCAAATAATATGTCCCTGGATTCAGTAGAACAAGGGGAATCTCAAAGTGAATTAAAAAGATAGGCTTACAGTAAAAACTTTTGCAGAAACCATTTAGTGGCCTTATGTAGTGTTTTAATTGCTCAGGGAGTTTTATAATTCCTTTTTGAGTAATTCAAATTGGTACTGTTCCTAATTAGTATTGCCTATAGAGTAGAATTTTCCCAAGATTTTACAAACAGTATGTTAGCAGTAGTGAATTATTTGGGTTCTAGCTCTAGTTTTGAGCAATATATTTTGCATAATAGTTTTCCTTGCGCTAAAACTATTTTCCATGCATGCAATCAATACCTTTACTGAATAGTATTGTGAGGTGTTGCTGTAGCATCATCCCACTTGTCATGCATGCATTCATGCATCATCTTTGTTGCATATACTTGTGGATTGTTTGTTTATGATTGCAATTGTATCGTGTAGATTGTGACGAGTGCAACACTTGCTCGTATGTGGATTGTTCTTCCGACCGCTACAACCAAGGCAAGTAGATGCTACCTTGTTCATGATATTGTCCTACTATTTTCAATGCATTGTCGTGTATTTTGTAGATGCATGTGTAGGATGATACTATCGCTATGCTATGTCCTATTATGTGGTAGGGCTTTCCTTGTAGATGAACCATCGTTGGTAGATGTGCTTAGCCATGCTATGATGAACGAGGGATGGGTTACATCACTGAAAGTTGTTTCTAAATGTGTTGGTTTGCGAAAACTAAAACAAATTAATCAATGAATCTCCTGGGTGTGATGGGATTGATAATTTTTGGTGGTATCATTGCGGAAAGGCACCCAGGTATCAAGAGAAAATGATTGGCTTCTTTATTTTGTAGCTTACGTGTACAACCATGTGCCAATAATGAAATGGGCGGTTGGTTGGACTTAGTAGGTTGTGGTAACTCGAACCCGCGTATCCAGAGATGTAGAATTTTGGTAGGTTGGACCGGTGCGCGTCGGGATTGGGGAGCTACTTCCCGAACGGTCTCTTCTTGGACTTCTCCCTATCATCACCCAAAATGAGAGTGATGGTAAGAGCTGGGCTGGCCAAGTCACATGGGTAAAGTGTACTAACCCCTGCAGGGTGTATAATCTAATCGATTAGCCGTGTCCCCGGTTATGGACGACTGAGTTGCTTGATATTGATCCATGACATGTTTCTCGCTCATTCTAATTTCATAATTGCTTTAATATTGTTGGGTTAACTTAATTGGGATCTTTTCAAAGAAAATCAAAATCTGGTTATGAAAGTAGGACAAATGTATTTGCAAGTGCAAGCCAGACACAGCTCCAATTGCCAAATATGCATGTAGATGTTAGCACTATTGTCTCCTTTACTAGCTCTACTTGCCATACATTCCATGTATTGACCCTTCGGGGCTGCTACGTTTCATGTTGCAGGATATTCCGATTCCGAATAATCGATATAGGCCACGGTACTCCACTCGGCATTTGTTCACTTGTGGGCAATTTGAAGAATGGAGGATTTACTTTATTTATGTTGCTACCTGAATAATTTGAGCTAGGCTTGAGCTAAGCTTTTATTGTAATAATGGTACTCTGGATCTTCGTTACTTCTGATACACGGATATTTTGCTATGTTATTCATCTTATTCTATTGTGGGCCAATGAACCGATCCAGGGATTGGCATGTCACATAGAAGCCACGGTCTTTTCAGAACCGTGGTGTTACAGGATGGTATCAGAGCATTCTGTGTCGACTGTAGGATCGTGACCTAGGATTGGATTAGGAAGCCGTAGATTTATTAAAGCCTATATTAACTCTGTCTTTCATCTTATGCCTTTCACTCTCGTAAATTCTTATGATGTGCTATTCTCACACTTTCCTCTTTTAATTGATTGATGGGAGAAGTCAGGACTGAGTATGCCACCATGGAGTCACCAAGGCCCTTTGCAAGACAGTTAGCACAGCTCTCGTAGTCATTGGGATTGCCACTGCCCATGTTCAAGGGAAGAAGGCTGTACACCTATGGATATGGTGAGGATGCATGGGAGATCACCACCTTCATATTCAGAGATTCCGCCTTGCCAAACCCTGTGCATCTGATCTACACCAAGACATACTGCAACTGGGGACTTGGAATCAACTTGGCCATACATGAAGCCCTGTCTCGCCAGTGCCATCATGTCCGACACCTACTGCCAGCAGACTCACCCTACCGTGACTATGGGAGGCGTGATGAAGATGGGCACATTGTGGTTACCCCGGGCGACAGGAACAACATGCCGCCCCGTCGGAGGCACATAGAGGACATGGAAAGGGAGAATGGAGTTCTAGCTGAGAAAGTGATGATGATAAAGGAGATTGCAGATTTTGCTAGCAATGGCATGGTGGTCCAAGGACAGGAGATTGACAGCTTGCATGAAGCTGTGGGAGTTCTGGAGAATGCCCTGATAGCCAGAGATGCAACCATAGCTCATCTTCATGGTACCGTGCAGGAGAACACCCAGAACATACAACAGTTGCAAGGGACCGTCCAGGAAAGGGATCAAACCATTGAAGCTATGACAGCCCAGATTGCCGCTCTCCAAGCACAGCTGAATCCACCCTCTGATGATGACAATGGAGATGGTGGCAACAATGAAGCTGAATCCACCCTCTGATGATGATGACAGTGGGAACGATGATGATGATGAGGACGAGGATGATGATGATGGAGACGATGATGGTGGAGGAGATGAAGCTGTTGCAGTTGCAGCTGAGAGTGAAGAAGAAGAGGAGGATCCAAAAGAGGTGGAGTTTGAGATCTCAAGTGATGACTCAGGAGAGGTGTACACTCCGCCACCATGGTTGAACCGTGGACGGAAGCGCCAACGCATGAGTGCAAGGACCTACCGCAACCTCTTCAAGAAGTAGATAGAAGTCCACCAATTAGTCCTCGTTAGGTAAAATCGTTAGGATTAGTCTCGATCGATGTGAAACTTAATTACTGTTAGTTAAGAGTGTTTAGTTGCTTATTTGTGTACTCCAATATCCCAGGAATTATTTGTGCGAATTTTATGAAAGAGTTATGGCAAGTTTGGTTACTATCTGTGTTATTTTCGCTGCAGTTTTCTGCTGATACAGCAGTACTATACGATTTTTCATATTTTTCTGGTAACTGGGAAAAATCTGACAAAAATAGGGCTGGTGCGAAACTCTCTGTACTGTATGTGCAAAAATCAGCATATTTTTCTGACGAGTCCAAGTCAGGTAGAAAAATTCGTGAACGCTGCTGGACTGTTCTGGCAGATTGCTGTTTTTGTTGCTTAGTTGATCAACTGTTTAGCTAACCATTGCAAACTCTTGCAAAACTATTTCAGTAGGTATATACTGCTAGGATAACCCCTGGGACGTTGCTGGAACACTTGTTTGTTGATGTGTTGCTTGCTCGAGATTGTCTGCTATTGATTGTGGTTGTTTGATCATAATGCATGGGTAGAATCCTATTATCGTAGTTGATCCTTTCTAAGCTTACCTGTGCTGAACCACAGATGCCTCCCCGCCGTCAACCCACTGAGTTGGAGCAGCTCATGGCAGCTCAGGCACAACTGGACCAAGTTATGACTCAGTTCATGGAAGCTCAGAACAACAACAACAACAACAACAACAACAACAATGGGAACAACCAGCCTCAGGGAGATGCTCTCACCAGATTTCTGAGGCTAAGGCCAGCTAAGTTCTCTACTGCAACGGAACCAATGGTTGCTCTCGACTGGTTGCGTTCAGTCAACAAGGATCTGGTAACTGTTGGATGCACTGATGCTGAGAAGGTGAGGTTTGCCGCTCACCTACTGGAGGGACCAGCCGCTTCTTGGTGGGACACTTTTCAGATCACCCACCCGCTGGATACTGTGACTTGGGCAATGTTTGAGGAAGGTTTCAGGACCAACCACGTGTCTTCAGGAGTTCTGAGCCTGAAGAGGAAGGAGTTCCGCAACTTGCGCCAAACCAACCGCACTGTGGCTGAGTACATTGAGGAGTTCAACAACCTATCCCGTTATGCACCTGAGGATGTTGACACTGATGCAAAAAGGAGGGAGAGATTCCTGGATGGCCTTAGTGATGATCTTTCAGTGCAACTACTGGTGGTTTATTGCCCCACTTTCCAGGAGCTTATGGACAAGGCCAGGATCTTGGAAGGGAAGCACAAGCAGGTGGAAAGCCGCAAGAGGAAGAGCAACAATCACCACTCTGGTTCTCACCAGAAGTCTCGCACCTCATATGATGGGTATTCCAAGCATGGAGGGAGTGACCATGGGAGCCATGATCGCCACCACCACGGGGGCGATGGACATCGCCATGACAACCACAAGAGCAGCCACCACAGCCACAAGGGAGGACACTCTCACCACTCTGGAGGACACGGTGGAATTGACCGCAACCGTGATCGTAGCTTTGTGAAGAAGGATCTGAGTGAGGTGACATACTTCAAGTGTGGACAGAAGGGACACTATGCTGACAACTGTCCAGAGAGGAAGGGACTGAAGCCAACCAACAACCAGAAGGCCACAGTGAACCACATGAATGTGGAGGAGATCCCGGATGAGCCTGACCTCGTGATTGGTAAGTTTCCAATCAACACTCACCCTGCACTTATACTTTTCGATACTGGTGCATCGCATTCATTCATATCAAGGGCATTTGTGGATAAGTATAAGCTACCTACTGAGTCTATGAAAGAGTCTATTAGAGTGAGTTCACCTGGAGGAGATATGATAGCTAGCGCGGGATGCCGCGGTTTAACTGTGAGGATTGGAACACACAACTTCATTGCACATCTGGTAGTGTTGGAGTCACAAGGGTTAGATGTTATTCTGGGTATGGATTGGATGTCTATGCATGGGGGACACATAGATTGTGCACAGCGAGATGTTTCATTCAAAGCCCCGGATGGTAAGAGAATTCGATTCAAGTCGGCAGTGCGACCGAGAAGGTGTAAGTTTAATTCTCTTAAGGGGGTTAGCATGGACACTGTGCCAGTGATTAGGGATTACCCCGACGTGTTTCCGGAAGAGCTGCCAGGGATGCCACCTGACAGGGAAGTGGAGTTTCTCATCGACCTGATGCCAGGAACAGGACCTATTGCAAAGAGACCATATAAGATGGATGTGGATGAGATGAAGGAATTGAAGAAGCAGCTGAAAGAGCAGTTGGACAAGGGATTCATTCAGCCTAGTTCGTCGTCATGGGGTGCACCTGTTCTGTTTGTGGAGAAGAAAGACAGCAGCAAGAGATTAGTGGTGGACTATCGCTCGCTGAATGAGGTGACCATCAAGAACAAATACCCCCTGCCGAACATAAATGATTTTTTTGATCAACTGGAAGGAGAAAAGGTGTTCAGCAAGATTGATCTGCGATCAGGCTATTTCCAATTGAAGATCCGGGAGGAAGACATACCAAAAACCGCTTTCACCACTAGGTATGGTTTATATGAGTATACAGTTATGTCTTTTAGACTAATGAATGCCCCGTCATACTTCATGACTATGATGAACAAGGTATTTATGGAATACTTGGACAAGTTCGTGGTGGTGTTTATTGATGACATACTGATATATTCCAAGAGTGATGCTGAGCATGAGAAACATCTGCGACTGATTATGGAGAAGCTGAGGGAACACAAGCTGTATGCCAAATTCAGCAAGTGTGAATTCTGGCTTAACACTATTGGATTTCTTGGACACATGGTGTCAGGAGAAGGAGTCGCTGTTGACCCAAGCAAAGTGACTGCAGTAACTGAGTGGGAAGCACCCAAGAATGCGGGAGAGATACGAAGCTTTTTGGGACTTGCTGGATATTACAGGAGATTCATTGAGAACTTCTCCAAGATTGCTAAGCCAATGACTTAACTTCTGAAGAAGGAGAAGAAGTTCGAATGGACGGATGTGTGTGAAGCCAGTTTTCAGGAACTGAAGCGTCGGCTAGTGACCGCGCCTGTTCTGTGTTTACTAGATCTTCAGAAGGATTTTCAAGTGTACTGTGATGCTTCTCGACAGGGACTTGGGAGTGTGCTTATGCAGGATGGGAGAGTGGTGTCATATGCCTCGCGGCAACTTAAACACCATGAGAGGAATTATCCCACACACGACTTGGAACTAGCATCAGTTGTTCATGCGCTCAAGGTATGGAGGCATTACTTAATGGGAAAACACTGTGATGTGTACACCGACCACAAGAGCCTGAAGTACATATTTACACAGAAGGAACTAAACATGAGGCAAAGGAGATGGTTGGAACTTATCAAGGACTATGATATGAATCTGCAATACCACCCAGGAAAGGCCAATGTAGTAGCAGGTGCTCTGAGCCGGAAGGTCTATGCCAATGGATTGACAATTGGGGAATTGCCTGAGGATTTGTGCAAGCAATTCAAGGACCTTAGACTGGAGGTAGTATCTGAAGGATACTTGGCAACAATGGAAGTCCAACCAACGCTACAGGACAGAATCAGGAAGGCTCAAGTGGGAGACAAGGAGATTGACGAGGTAAAGGAAAAGATGAAGGAGGATCGAGCAAGGGAATTCCGCGAGGATGAGCAAGGAACTTTGTGGTATGGAGATCGTTTGTGCGTCCCCAATGATCCGGAGATAAGGAAGTTGATTCTGCAGGAAGCTCATGACTCGCCGTATTCCATACATCCGGCCAATACAAAGATGTATATGGACCTAAAGGACAGATTCTGGTGGAACAACATGAAGGGAGACATCGCCGAGCATATTGCCCTATGTGATGTATGTAGCCGAGTGAAGGCGGAACACCAGAAGCCAGCAGGACTGCTACAGCCATTGCCCGTGCCGGATTGGAAGTGGGATAGAGTGGGAATGGATTTTATCACAGGATTGCCTAGGACCAGTTCAGGATATGACTCCATTTGGGTAGTGGTCGACCATTTGACCAAGGTAGCCCACTTTATACCGGTGAAGACGACCTATACGAGTGCAAAGTTGGCCAAGATTTATATGGACATAATTGTGTGCCTACACGGAGTTCCCAAGAGTATTGTATCTGACAGAGGCACCCAATTTACCTCACACTTCTGGCGCCAGCTGCACGAGTCACTTGGTACTAGATTGGAGTTTAGCACAACGTTTCACCCACAGACTGATGGACAGACCGAGAGGGTGAATCAGATTTTGGAGGACATGCTGAGAGCTTGCGCTTTGGCTCATGGTTCTAGTTGGGATGCGAATTTTCCGTATGCTGAGTTTTCCTACAACAACAGCTATCAAACCAGCATCAAGACATCACCGTTTGATGTACTGTATGGGAAACGGTGCCGGACACCATTGCTATGGGATGGAGTAGGAGAACATCAGTTGTTTGGACCTAATTTGATCAAGGATGCTGAGGAGAAGGTCGCCTTGATTAGGGACAGGCTGAAGGTAGCACAATCAAGGCAGAAGAGCTACGCTGACGCCAAGCGCAAGGAAGTGGTGTATGAGGTAGGTGATAGAGCATACCTCAGAGTGTCGCCACTTCGTGGAATCAAGAGATTTGGAATCAAGGGTAAGCTGGCACCTCGGTTTATTGGACCGTATCGGGTCTTAGCACGCAAAGGAGAAGTTGCTTATCAGTTGGAGTTGCCAGAGGCTCTGTCCGCTGTTCACAATGTGTTCCACGTGTCCCAGCTGAAGAAGTGCCATCCGGAGATGGTGGATACACCGTTGAGGGACACTGTGCCACTAGAGGAGGTTCAGCTTGAGAACGACTTTACCTATGAGGAGAAGCCGGTCAAGATTCTGGAGATAGCGGAGAGGGTTACCCGTACCAAGACGATCAGGTTTTGCAAGGTGCAGTGGAGCAACCACACCGAAGAGGAAGCCACTTGGGAGCGTGAGGATGACATCCGAGAGGACTACCCACACCTATTTGCTAGCCGCGCAGAATCTCGGGGACGAGATTCATCTTAAGGGGGTTAGTCTTGTCACATCCCCAAGTTTTAGTTTCGGTTCTGCATATCACTCATGCCATTCTGCATTCATGAACCTTTCGTCAATTTCAAAACCCTGCATTCAAATCCTAGACGAAATGCCACAAGTGTTCTTAGAATAGTTGGACCCTTGGAGTCACTGGTTTGTATTAGACATTTTGTTGCTAAAAATGATCCTAGCTTGAACCCTAGTATTTTAGAAAAATTTGAAAACAAAAATCAACTCATTTGATTTAACCATTAAAAAGTTATGAAAGAAATGAGAAAAGCAAAAAGGAAAAAGAAAGAACAAAAAAAAACTAGCCAACCCAACCTACCCGGCCCAGCCCACCTGCCCCGCCTACCCTATCCGCCGCGCACGCCCCCCCCCGCGAGCAGCGCGCAGCGCAGCGGAAGCACAGCCTGGGGCCCAGCGCCGGCCCAACGGAGCCCCGCGGCAGCCCACTCCCCTCCCGCAGCCGCTGACGCCCTGGGCCCGCTTGTCATCACCCTCCTGGAACTGGAGACCGACGCGAGCACGAAACCGGCCGGGAAAATCTCCAAATCCGGCCGAACCGCCCTCCCCCGCGTCCAATCTTTCCCCTCCTACTTAAACCGATGCCTGCCCCGCTTTTCCCCTCTCCTAAACCCTAGCTCCACGCCGCCAGGCCGCTGGAATTCGTCGCCGAAGTTCCGCCGCCGCCGCCGCTTCGGAGCTTGAGGTGCTCGGCACGCAGTCGCCCTCTGGCCCTCCTGTTCCCCTCCTTCTCTTCCCCTTGACCCAATGCCCGCGCTGACTTGGTTCCCCTCTCCGCAGATCGCCGCCGTGCCCTCCGATTCCTCGCCGGAGACCCGACGCCGCCCGCCTACTCCGGCCGCTCGCAGGCGGTTCCCTAGGAAGCAATCGGCGCCGCCGACCTCGCCGTCGAGCTCACCGAGACGCCCCGCATCCCGTAGCCGCCGCGACACTCGCCAGGGGCCGCCGGAGCACGCGCCGCCGCCACCGTCTGCGCCCATCGCCGCCGACAGCCGCCGCTCGCCGCCAGGTGAGGACCCGAGCCCCCCCGGCCATCCGATCGTTTTTCGACGCACGAGATTAGAACGCGGCCGAACCGGTACCGGCCAGTACCGGCCAGTACCGGCGCGCCGCGTGGAGCCCGCGTGGGCGCCACGTCAGCGCTGACGCGTCAGCCGCGTTGACCGCGCAGTAAAGGATTTAATTTGATTTAGAAAATTCAGAAAATAGCTGAAACTTGCAAAATTCGTAGAAATTAATCTTCTGGTCCAAAAATTGCAAATAAAATATGTGTAGATTCAGTAAGACGTGTAGAATCTTTCTGTACCATTGTTTCACACTTTTGCAGCAAGATTTTGTCCAGATTAATTAATTGAGTTATTGGCCTTTTTGGAGTAATTAATCCGTAGGAAAAGATCTGTAACTCCAAAAATTGCAAATAATATGTCCCTGGATTTAGTAGAACAAGGGGAATCTCAAAGTGAATTAAAAAGATAGGCTTACAGTAAAAACTTTTGCAGAAACCATTTAGTGGCCTTCTGTAGTGTTTTAATTGCTCAGGGAGTTTTATAATTCCTTTTTGAGTAATTCCAATTTGTACTGTTCCTAATTAGTATTGCCTATACAGTAGAATTTTCCCAAGATTTTAAAAACAGTATGTTAGCAGTAGTGAATTATTTGGGTTCTAGCTCTAGTTTTGAGCAATATATTTTGCATAATAGTTTTCCTTGCGCTAAAACTATTTTCCATGCATGCAATCTGTACCTTTACTGAATAGTATTGTGAGGTGTTGCTGTAGCATCACCCCACTTGTCATGCATGCATTCATGCATCATCTTTGTTGCATATACTTGTGGATTGTTTGTTTATGATTGCAATTGTATTGTGTAGATTGTGACGAGTGCAATGCTTGCTCATGTGTGGATTGTTCTTCCGACCGCTACAACCAAGGAAAGTAGATGCTACCTTGTTCATGATATTGTCCTACTATTTTCAATGCATTATCGTGTGTTTTGTAGATGCATGTGTAGGATGATACTATCGCTATGCTATGTCATATTATATGGTAGGGCTTTCCTTGTAGACGAACCACCGTTGGTAGATGTGCTTAGCCATGCTATGATGAACGAGGGCTGGGTTACATCACTGAAAGTTGTTTCTAAATGTGTTGGTTTGCGAAAACTAAAACAACTTAATCAATGAATCTCCTGGGTGTGATGGGATTGATAAATTTTGGTGGTATCATTGCGGAAAGGCACCCAGGTATCAAGAGAAAATGATTGGCTTCTTTATTTTGTAGCTTACGTGTACAACCATGTGCCAATAATGAAATGGGCGGTTGGTTGGACTTAGTAGGTTGTGGTAACTCGAACCCGCGTATCCAGAGATGTAGAATTTTGGTAGGTTGGACCGGTGCGCGTCGGGATTGGGGAGCTACTTCCCGAACGGTCTCTTCTTGGACTTCTCCCTATCATCACCCAAAATGAGAGTGATGGTACGATCTGGGCTGGCCAAGTCACATGGGTAAAGTGTACTAACCCCTGCAGGGTGTATAATCTAATCGATTAGCCGTGTCCCCGGTTATGGACGACTGAGTTGCTTGATATTGATTCCATGACATGTTTATCGCTCATTCTAATTTCATAATTGCTTTAATATTGTTGGGTTAACTTAATTGTGATCTTTTCAAAGAAAATCAAAATCTGGTTATGAAAGTAGGACAAATGTATTTGCAAATGCAAGCCAGACACAGCTCCAATTGCCAAATATGCATGTAGATGTTAGAACTATTGTCTCCTTTACTAGCTCTACTTGCCATACATTCCATGGATTGACCCTTCGGGGCTGATACGTTTCATGTTGCAGGATATTCCAATTCCGAATAATCGATATAGGCCACGGTACTCCACTCGGCACTTGTTCACTTGTGGGCAATTTGAAGAATGGAGGATTTACTTTATTTATGTTGCTACCTGAATAATTTGAGCTAGCCTTGAGCTAAGCTTTTATTGTAATAATGGTACTCTGGATCTTCGTTACTTATGATACACGGATATTTTGCTATGTTATTCATCTTATTCTATTGTGGGCCAATAAACTGATCCAGGGATTGGCATGTCACATAGAAGCCACGGTCTTTTCAGAACCGTGGTGTTACATCCTTAGTCATCTTCGAGGAGCTCGCCATAGAGGCACTCCCATATATGTGAAATTTGTTAGCTCCTGGACGTATTGATCTAGCTAGAGAAGTTATAAACTGCAAGACGGTGCAAGAGGAACACCACTACGGCGGAGCTTCTCAAAGGTGTCTTAGGATCCCGTCCTCAGACATCTTCGAGGAGCTCTGACATGGTTATGCCCTATGGGTGACTAATATTAGCTTATCCAGTCCGGCCCAATAGAGCCCAGGAGTATTTTAGGTGGCCTAGGCCGATGAAGGATGCGACTCCTTGGAGAACACGACTAAGTTCTAGATAAAAAATTAAAGGGAAAAACCCTAATCTATAACTGAATCGACATACGCCAGAGACCTGGCTTCACCATATAAAGGCCAGGAAGGCATGGTTAGGAGGGAGAGACAGAACCCTAGCATACTCACCCGCCAAATCTCATCTGTGCACCCCTGTAACCTTCGGTTTCTTCATCAATCAAGAACAAACAGGCAGGAGGAAGGTTTCCCTCACGGGGACCAAACCTGGGTAAATCTCGTGTACCGCATTGCTTGTTAGTTAGCTGTTCCGTGATCTCTAGCGTTCCCCTCTTATCCATAACCCAAGTCCATAAAAATGGGAATTGACGATTCAAATCATCGTCAATTTGCACCGTCTGTGGGAAACGAGGATGCTGATGTTGCAATAATGATGGCCCCATCAACCGCGATCTTCGATTCCTCTATGATGGAGAACCACCTCCTCTTTGGCACCATCGACTTCACCGTCCACTCTCTGGCAACTCGCACGGACTTCGACTCTGTAGGAGATGAATTCGACATGTTGCTTGGGATCCTATACCTCTAGGTCGGGTAGATTGGCATGCTTCGCCTCCCTGAGCGGGTGGCACCACCGGCGATCGTGCCTTCTTCATGGATACCACCGATCAGCGCGCTCAGCGCACCCACGCTAGCATACAACTCGGATAGTAGCAACAACTGCAATTTCGATCTCTGTGACCCACCAACTGGACGAATCCGGATCAGAAAGTTGTGGGAGCAATGATCTCCCCCACTGCTTCATATGCCCAAGACATCATCAACGGCCACGATGCGCAAGACATCATCAATAGCCACAATGCCCAAGACAACGGTGGTAATGGGATTGAATCGCAAGATCCCAATGCTAGAAATAGGGGCCATCTCCCAAGCAACAATGCCAACGATGGCTCTCCTCCAAATCTCGACGCCACCAATGGTGGCGAGACGGCTCGTCAGCAGATCCACCTCAACAATGTCGAGTGGGAGAGAGTCAGAGAGGCTTTGCGGGGAAACCCTCTACCAGTCAATGCCTCCCGTGGCATGCTAATGGGCTACCATTGGCTCCTCATAAAGGAGCATAATCGAAAAGTCGCACAACACAACCAGCTCAAGCAGAACAGGAAAGCAACCGACGAATCAAGCGCCCTACGGGAAGCACTCTCCTCCATCAGCGGATCCTCCTCAAAGGACAATGGTGGCCATGTTGCCCACAAAAGTCACTATTGGATGGAGCGCATGGGCCCAAACGCAAGGCGCGAGGCCACCAAGGCCCTCGACCTGTCGTTCATGTCGGTGGATTCGCAGGGCAACATGATGCCCAAGACACCACAAGCCATGGTTATAGAAGCTACTATGTACCTGCTTACCAACCAACCACCGGTCGTGGATCCATGATCCGCCGTACATAGGTTCGTCATTGTAGGCCTTAGGCTCGTCGGAGTCGCGCTGACCGGAGCCGAAGAAAGTTGTGGTGAAGTTCGCAAGGAACCACACGCCCTCTTTCGATGAGGATGAACATGACCTGTTGCAGCGATGCCGAAGCCCATGATGGAGCCGCAACTATGAAGCTCGGAACGAGTTCACACATCACAAAATCGACAAGCTACGCGCCAAACGTGCATGCTCCATGGAGTCAGAAGACGAAGATCTGGAGCTCTGTGGTGCCAGATGCTTCAGTCAAGCCATATGGCAATCGCTAATGCCCAAGGGCTGCAAACTCCCTTCGGATAATCTAAAGTTCGACGGCCTGTAGGAGCCAAAAATCTGGCTGGACGACCACATCTCATCAGTCAAATGTCATGAGCTGGTCTACAGCTTTGTCCGCAACTTCAAGGGCACCTGCAAATGGCCAGCCTCAGTCGAAGAGTTGCGCACCTGCTGCCAAAGGTCCAATGAGTCCATCCACACCTACGTCCAATGCTGGTCTGTCATAAAAAACTCAGCGGAGGAAATCTCCGAGGAACTAGAAATCGACGCATTTAACAACAGCATGAGGCACCGCAAACTCAAGGAGTAACTAGGCTACATCAATCCCAAACCATCGATCACCTGATGGACATCGCCAATCGCTGGGCCAATGGCGAAGATGCTCTACACAAAAACCGAGCACACTCGGATGATGAGGATGACCTTGTCTGCAGACGTGACTTCCGAGGGAAGAAGAGAGCACGCGTCTATGACGACTATGAGGAAGTCGGCATGGTCGCGGTTGGCTATGCCGATTACCATAACGACGTAAACCACTGTGGAAGCTACCGTGACAGCGGAAAAAATACACAATCATGGCAACATCGCACCCGCGATGATGAACCATCCACATTGGATAAGCTATCAAGTCCCTGCAGCATCCACTTCTATATCAACAAGCAGGATGACAAAAGGAAGTCCAACCACATGCTCAAAGACTGCCGGTAGTTTCAAAAGGTCCACAAAGGGTACGCCCAACTGCGACATGACGCAATAAACCAGGGGTTTGGTTCCGCCCTCGGGCCCATCGCATATCGCGCCCCACCACCAACCCAGCAGGACCCGCGCAACCTATGGCTACGCTGACCCAGAACAATGGAGGAGAGCAGTACCCACGTGCATTGGGTACCATGATGATACAGAAGGGGCATCCGTCCAACAGGATCCAAGTCAACACCCGTATTTTTAATCCCAGATGCCTGTTATGCCATACATCGCAATCCCAATATTACCATTTTTGCGAGACATAATAGACTGGTACCATAGTTCATGATCCATTACAAACCAAAATAAAGGTCTTACAAATAAAGGATCTCATGATCCAATCTTAGTATAATCAATGCAGCAGAATAATATAATAACGGTAGAGTGGGCGAGGCTCCATCTTCATGGTCATAGGCAATGCTAATGATGGGAGATGATCCTAGTTGTCGTAGACTTCCTGTTGTCCAACATCCTGATAGTCCTCTTCATAGTCTGGCCACGGGAATAGCCAGGGACAAATCCATGAGTACTCTTTAAGTACTCGCAAACTATCACTAACAAGTAAAGTGGTTCAAGTAGGAATAAGCGCTAGGTTGTTTTGCAAAAAAGCCAGGTTTATCTCTAGCTGAGTTCAGAAGTAAAGAAAACTAGTTTAAGGTTTGATAATACCTAAGTGGGAACTTAGGTTTATTTTTCACAACCCTGTTATGGTCAAGTCAAAGTCATGATTCATTTCACAAGTCATTTTGAAAACATCTGACGACGAAACAGTATGGCCACTCCAACTATCCATAACCGCGGACGCGGCTATTCGAATAGTTTGACACTCTGTAGAGGTGGTACACTTTCACCGAAATATTAAATACATCCGTCAGGAACAATGCTGAATTCACCATACTCAGTATGCGGATAATCAATCCTAACCTTTCAATTACACACCCTAGTATAGGCACCTCTCCTGTGAGTTTGGCCTCCCAACCATGACCTTCTGTCATCTTGGGGACTGCACAGGTGGTCAATCATCACGAGGTAGCCTCAACTCAAACCTCGGCCGCAAGGGAACCCATACTAAGGTATATAAACTTCCAGTCAAGCCCTGCCCAATTTCGGGTATTGTGGTTGTACGGTAAAATTGGAATGGTATCGCATCTGAACATAACCATTAGTTTTATAAAGGGCTAAGGCTCATGCCTCAACATTTTCATCATCAAAGTCATCTGGTGTTCAATAACACATGTCAAAACATTTCATTAGAATGACTCATCATTCTAAGGTTTTCATAACCTTTTTCACCAAGTATTCCCATCTAAAGTGACCAAGTTTTATGCTTGGCACTAGACACTAAAGTTGGGGGTAAACACTAATGAGGGGTGGTAATCAAGTGTGACTTATCTAAGTATAATCTCATGCCTCAGGATGACATCTAATTCTATCTAACTTAGGCCAAGTTTTATGCTCTTTATGCTACCTTTAAATTTCTTTCCAAAACTTCACAAGTCACTAAGTAAACATAAATAAAAAGATTTGATAAAGAAATAAAATAATCAATCTTGCAAGTAAAACTGGGATTTGGTGTAATCAAAGGGGTATAATCACATATGCCTAAGGCATCTAGTTTGCATAGTTATCATGCAAGTGTTAACTTGCAAAGTTCTATCTTGCTTATAGCTTGCTAAGTTAACTTGTTTTCTGAGGGTTGCCTTGTACAGCGCAGTGGTTGAAGTTCTCCTCTGCTTCTTCTTCGTAGTAGTCTCCTTCCTCTTCGTATCCTTGGTCGGTACTAGCGTCTATAAATAAATACGAAGTACACAATCACCAAAAAATACTTAACTACTTCTATTTAGCACACAAAGGTTTACACTAGATGATCTAGCATCATCACAATCATCACAAGAATTAAGGCAATAGTTTTTTTATTTTAGAAAAGTAATTTCTACTCACTGAAAAACTACTTAAGAATTAATATTCTCCAATTAAAGCATGGGATCATGTTGACACATGTCATCACCACATATTTGAATACTTGGGAATGTGATTTAAATTGGTGTCACAATTTAATAATGTTTAACCTTATTATTTTAATTAATTAAAGTGACTAGAAATGCCTATGGGGCATTCTTTTTTTACTTGTTCATTATTACTGCAAGTAAACCTAGATATTTTTATATATTCAGAAAGGTATTGTCAAATGTGATTTTTGAGAGTTGGAATCAACTCAAAATCATTTATGGTTGAATTTTGAAAAATGTTTGAATGCAGAAAAGTCTCTGCCTTGTTATTTTTACTATAGGTGATCTATATTTTCAAATGGTTTTAATCCAACGGGCTTGGATTAAGAATGTCCATACCTTTCTAACAAAATTGCTTTCATGCTATTTGGTTCAGTAAAACTCTCTAAAGTGAATTTTGAATCTACTGCCAGAACTAGGGTTTGAACTAAAATGAAAAATTCTAATTTGAACTAACTGGGTCACGCGGGAATTCTAACTGGTCCGGCCCACTGCGCACAACACGCGTGCGGGCTGGTTAAGTGGTGTCCCCATGCGTCAGTAAGACGGGGGTTGGCAAAGGGGTACAAGACGATTACAACCGTAGGATTAGACTAAGGATCAACGGCTGACGGCCATCGTTCTCGTTGAACAGAACACGACGGGGGCTAACCCTAGCGCGGCCAGTGGTGGTCTGGGGTGGCTCACCGGGGCTCAGCCGATGATCGACGATGGGGGTGAATGACGAAGTCGACAATGGGGGTTCTCCTGGTACTGGCGGCTCCTCCTAGGGTGGCTCCAATCGACGGTGCCCTTCTCCTCCAGCAGCGGCAGGCCCCGGCGAAATTCCAACGAGGGAGAGGCCGCCTTGCTCCGGGAATAAGTGGGAAGGATCAGTGAGAGGTAGGGAGTGGAATGGTGTGAATAAAACGAGCGAGGAAGGCCTCCTTTTATAGGCGAGCAAGAGAGACCGAGCGGCATGGTAGTGCTTGTCGGGGTCAGGGTTATAGCGAGCTATGGGAATGGCTGGGGATAGGGGACGGTGCACGGTCTCCTGGCGGTCCTCAACGGCTTGATGGCGCGGCAAGGGGCAGTGCGGTTTGGTCGGATCACGCTGGTGCTTTGAGAGGCACCGATGACATTTTTGACGACGCACATGAACTCCTGGTCGCGCAACGGCGTAAATGCATGTCTGGTGGTCTCCTGGATGGTGGTGATCGCAGGCACGGGCGGCGAAGGCGAGGCGCGTTCTGTGCGAGCGTGTCGAGCGCAGCAAGCTGGCGCACTCTGGACATGGCAGAGACAAATTGGGCACGTGCGTTCTTGGTGGTCCACTGCTTTTCAAGGCTCGAGGGCTGGATATAGGGTGGCGGTGGACGGTGGCGTGCCTCCTGGAAATGGTGGCTAGGCGCGGCGATGGCTGGTTCTAGCTTGCCATGGTCGGCTGGCAAGGGTTTGCTCAGGTATGCACGGCATGGTGCATTGGTAGGGGTCTAGGCTGGTTCAATGCACTGGTTGTCACTGGGGGAGATAAGGATGATCAATGGGAGACAAAGTTTGGGGTGATCACTGCTCAAAATAGTGTAGTTAGGCAGATTTCGTTTTGTGTCTCCAAGTGTTTGATGAAATGGCCGAAAGAAATTCATATTTTAATTTTTGGATGAAACTTGGTGGGTGCAATGGTCACATACTAGGTAGTCTCTGGTTGATTTGATTTGTCAAGGTGCACTGTTTTGGTTGGGTTTTGAGAAATGGTGATCTTACCATATGAACTAGATTCAATTTTGAATTGTCCTTGGCATAGATTTGTAAATTGTTTCTGTGGGTTTGCAAGGTGGGCTTGGGTTCACTTTTACTTGGTCTAGAAAGGAGTGAAAAGAATTGGATTTGTTCCTGTTAGAAATCTTGGACTAGAAACACTCCAAGTGGTCTAGTTAGCAAGATTGGCAGAAATAACCATTTTCTTATATAGTTTGTTTTTGAATTTCTCTTGATTTGATTCTACTTGGAAATGATTTATATGATGTTGTTTTCATCTTTAAACCAATCCTTTCCATTCATAACAATCACACAAGTCCATACAAGCATTCATGCATTCATCACATACACACATGCATTCATATGGGTTAATTAACAAAAGTTTTTGTTAACCCTAAATTTGAGTGATTGGAATTGTTAACCTTGATTAATATTTTTGGGATGTTACAACCTTCCCTCCTTAAACAAAATCTCGTCCTGAGATTTGAGAAAAAGAAAACTAGGATTTAAAGAGATCTGGAAACTCTGTCTTAATGTAGTCTTCTCGCTCCCAGGTAGCTTCTTCTTCGGTATGGTTACTCCACTGGATCTTGAGAAACTTGATACTCCGGGTCCTGGTGGTTCTGAAAGCTTCCTCCAAAATACGGATGGGTACTTCGGGATATGTCAGGTCATCGTTGATCTCTATGGTTCTGTGATCAATATTCTTGAAAATTTCGGTCTTCTCCAGGACTTCTAGGCATTTGCGAAGTAACGAGATATGTAACACATTATGCACGACTGACATTTCTTCTGGCAGTTCTTGTTGATACGATACTTCTCCTTGATGATTCAGAATCTTGAAAGGTCCGATATATCTGGGGGCTGACTTTACTTTGAGCTGGAAACGTTGCATTCCTTTCAAAGGTGACACTTTGAGATACACAAAATCTCCGATATTGAAGGCTAGGTCTTGACGTATCTTGTCGGCATAACTCTTCTGTCTGGATTGGGCGGTCTTGAGGTGCTCACGGATCTTGTGAACTTTCTCTTCTGCTTCTCGTAGGATGTCGGGTACGAAAATCTGACTCTCTCCTACTTCCGACCAATTCAAAGGGGTACGACACTTCCTTCCATACATGAATTCAAATGGGGCCATTTGCAAACTGGCTTGGTAACTGTGGTTGAATGAAAATTCTGCAAAAGGTAGACAGTCTTCCCATTTAGATCCATATTCTAACACACAAGCTCTCAACATATCTTCGAGTATTTGGTTTACTCGCTCCGTTTGTCCATCAGTTTAAGGGTGATAAGCTGTGCTGAACTCCAGTCGGGTTCCTAATCCTTCTTGGACTTTCTTCCAAAATCTCGAGGTAAACTGGGTTCCTCGATCTGACACAATGTTCTTGGGGACTCCATGCAAACTGACTATTCTAGCAATGTACAACTCTGCTAGCACTACTAGGAAACAGGCTGTTAGTGGCGCACCCGAAATGCCCATCCGTGGCGCACTAGCAGTGCGCCACGGGCCTTGCGCTACGGCTATCTCTCAGCCGTGGCGCACTGCCTAGTGCGCCACAGTTGTGTAGAGATAGGCGTAGCGCACCTCCTAGTGCGCCACAGAAGTTTGGGATGGTGCGCTACCCCTGGGATCTTCTGTGGCGCACTACCTAGTGCGCCACTAAACTTCCATAGTGCGCTTTAGGTGTAGTGTGCCACAGAAGGTAGACCATGTGCGCCACAGATGTATTTTTTGTTTTTTTTTTAATTTCCGAGCCAGATTATATGCAATACATATTATATACAATATTACAGCAGATATACACACACAAATACAAGATATACAATTATATATATAAATACTCAATATGAAAAACAAGATTGAAACAAATACATATAGATAAGTCTCATACATGAATACATAGTCTAAGTTATTTACATTGTTTCGATCATGTTACAAAGTAGTAGTTGGTGACATGCGAATACATGTGTCGATCGAACAAGTTAGAGCTCGGAAGCTCGCCTAGACATCTAAACTAGCTAGCTAGACACAAACGCGGGATAAATAACCAAAGAAGATAAGCATGATCACCGCCGCGACGAAGGTGTAGGTCTTCATCCGGTTCCTTGTCCTAACTCCCGCTAGATAGCACGTGTATCTAGCTTCTGCCTCCGCCATAGTGTTGTACCCTTTGTAGCTATTGCCGCTGAAACGGTGCACCTGTCTCCGGCAGTCTTCCCAATCATCGTAGACTCCGGGAACCCGTCCCTTGTACACGACGTACCACGTCATCTATAAGTTGACAATAATAATTAACCGATTATTGAAAAAAAACATATATAATTAAAGTCGCATAAGAAGATACACTTATAGAAAGTACTCCTAAATCAAAAAGACCAAACTCAAAAAGCATGCCTCATATATAACTAGGTTGTTCGACACAGGAATATGCTACGATGGAACTGTTCGCCAAGTAGGATGCACAACACCTGGACCTGTGCATAGCACAAGGCGAACAATCCCATCGTAGCACATTCACATATAGTGTGCCACGACATTTCAATCATCGGCATTATTCTCGAAAAAGACCAAAGTAACTCAAAAAGCATGCCTCATATATATACATAGGTCGTTGGACACAGGAATATGCTACGATGGAACCGTACGCCAAGTAGGATGCACAACACCTGGACTTGTGCATAGCACAAGGCGTACAATCCCATCGTAGCACATTCACATATATAGTGTGCCACGACATTTCAATCATCGGCATTATTCTCGAAAAAAGAGTAAGGAAAAAAATAAGGACCAAAATGAGCAAAGGACCAAAGAGTAAGCAAAAAAACCAAGCATTGATTGATATATAATAATAAGCAAAATAAGTTCACTTGTCGTCCACACACACACACAAAGGTCATCTATAGTTTGTAACTACAACTAGGCCAACATCAAGCCTTCTGGCTCGGCTTAGGGAACGGGAGGACGCCCTGTCTCGTCATGAACTTCCTATAGTCACCCTGCATCTCTAGGCGATCTTCTATGTCACGGTTATTCGGGATATTTCCTCCATAGAAGATCCCCCCCGAAGTCATGACATCACGAAAGATGATTGCCCCAAACTGCTGCTGGATGCGATACATCTCTTGTCTAATATCCAAATCATTGATCTTGGCCTTTCCTTCGGCCCACTGTTTGAGATGATCTGGCAGCGTAGAATTTTGCTGGTCAAGTAGGAACGCCCTCATGTGATGGAGTGCGTAGTAGGCTTCCTTCTTACTGTTTTCCGGCTGCTTCATGCAGGGGAACTCCGTTACGTGGTTGAATACGTGCCTGCCGAACTTGACCTTCGTACACACGAAGGTGGTGCCTTCCGTCGAGGCAAAACCAGTGAGAGCATCATCCAGAACTTCCTTGATCTTGTCATAGTTTTTCTTATTTTCTAGACTCCCCGAGTCGAAATACGTGGCGTGGGAATGCTTCGGCGATAAGGAGATGAGCGTGCAGTGTTCATCTCTGCGCAAAAAATTCAAATGGAATGTGTTGGAAAAAGAATGATGATGATCTAATAGAGCCAATCGACGGTGGCGAGTGAATAACGACTTACTCGGGAAAGTAAGGCACAAGAATGTATTCCTTTGTCTTGTTCGCCACGAGGATTCTTTTTAGGTACGAGGCCACGATACGTCGTTCGGCGGGGGAACCCAAGCAGCCGTCACGCATGTAGTAGGGGTCCACTATAGCGATGCCCGGTGTGTTCTCTCTAATGATCTGCATGGCCAGGCTGAGAGAAAATAGACGGACCATGGTATAGTGCAGCAGGTATAGGTGGAACATATTGAAGATGTCGTCGAACCGCAGGAAGAACAGATCCGCAGGGGCATTGTCGATGAAGCCCAAGCCTGGTGGCACCTTAACCACGAATACCGGGTGCGAGGGATCTTTCTCCGATAGAAGGCGTCTCTCTATCGTCAGCACGCCGTCATGCACACTCTGTAGTTCCGAACTGGCGAGCTTCCGCAAATTCTTAGGTAGCATGGGCTCACCCGCCACATGAATCCTCCACATAATTCCCTCGGGTCTTGGTGGCCCGTCCCGAAACCTGATCGGATTCGCAGTTGTTGATGCCACCGGCTGGCTCGAGCTGCTAGATTTTCTTTTCCTGCCCTTTTTTCCTTTTGGAGAGCGGGCAGGCACCGCAATCTGAGCACCGGCCGCCCTATGTAGTGTGTCAGGGCCTAGAATAAAGGGCCGGTTGGTTGTATCAGCTGGCTCTGTAAAGGCGCAAGCTGGAGGCGTCTCCTGAGAACCAAACAGACGCTTGGTGATAGTGGCTTTCTCTGTGGGGCCACCAGCTAGGTCTTCTTCGTTGCCAAACTGAGTGCTGAAGAAGTGATCATTCCAGTCTTCGTCGTCCTCGGCCGGATCCTGCGCCATGTGCATATCATCAACATGATCATCCGACCCACCGCGTGGAGGTGACGGCGAGGGCGGTAAGGGGGCCTTGCCACCGCTTGTCGTGGCACGACAGGCGGTGCTGTTGTCTGTGGCGTGATGGCCCCCGCCGTCCCCAAACGGATCATGCTCTTTGGCCATAGCAAGAATAAGCCGAAGAAACTTCTGAGGACATACGGCTCTTCTTCATCCGCTCCTGGGGGTTGAATGGGAGGTTCCAGGTCGTCGCAGCCCCTTAGCACCCGACTAATTTTAACCCTGTGCACGCTATCTGGCATCGGCTTTGAGTGGAACGTGCGCTGCAAGGGTTGAACGATGGTACCCTTGGCAACATCCCTCAGCTCGTTGTTCACGTAGCATAAGAGAGTGCAAGGAACATCCGTCTGCGGAAAACATGTACGGCGTCGTCAGAGCGAGATGCCATAAGAGTATTAGATGGCATGAAAGGCGGTAATTAAAGCAATTTGTTTACCGTGATGGCGTCGAGATCGGCTAATGTCGACGCACCGCATACGGTGACGGGCGTGCAAGAGACGGAAGGGCTGCTTGATGGCGCGGTGCTGGACGCCAGTGTATTCTCCCTACCGACGAGTTCTTGGAGCTCCGGTGCCGCCGCGACGATGGCAGGGGGGCACCAACATGTACTCCGGCGCCGCGGTGATGGCAGGGGGAGTCACCAACACTTGCGGTGCCGCGGTGCTAGCGGGCGGAGTCACGAACACGTAGTTCGCCTGATTCGTCGGTGCAACGTTGTTCGAGTGGCTGCTGACCATGCTTGGAATCGGGCACGGCCCTACTCGACCACCCACACTGCAGTTCGCTATTGACTCCACCAAGGTAGGCAGGAAGGACGTGAGGGTGATTGCCAGGTTGTCTTGGACGATCTGCGGGATCCGCGCCACTTGTGCCTTAAGTTCTTGAACCTCTCGGTTTTCCTCCTCGCTCCTTCCTGACGGCGCCACATGCGTCCTTGGCGGTGGACCAAAATGATCCACCCAATTCTTACCCCCGAGGCCGGCCAGACGGCCAGCCGACGGCTGCTTCTTCGTAACCGGCTCTATTTTGTTGGCCCGGTTCATCGCCCTGTTAAAAGGGTTATCCCACCGGGTGGCCTCCGTCGACCCCTGGGATGAGGAACCCTGGGATCCATGACTAGCAATAATTTCCTCCTCCTGCAGAAGAAGTAACAGTGAATCATTTAGATCATCGATTAGATTGCAATCGTGTTGATCCGCGGTAATTAGATTATACTTACCACAATTTCCTCAAATTCCTTCACCGCAGGATCCGCGGTGAGTTGTTTGGTTTTTGGGTCTACATGGTAACGGGCCCTGATGAAGTTTCGAACCTGCCCGGGTTCGAATTTAGCAAAGGGGTTTTCTATCCCCTTGGATCTATACTCTTCGTCCTCCTTATTCCATTTGGCCTCCGCGGTTCTGTATCCACCAGATCCGAGATGGTGATGACCTATATTCATCGCCTGCAGCACCTTTCCCCGATTACTATTGGCCAGGGCTCTTTCGGATTCACACCTCTCCTTGAACTCCCGGAACTGATCTTCGGTGATCTGCGGGTCAATCTTCTGGATCTCCTCGAGACTTTTGCCTTCTTTATAGATCTTCTTATTTATCCGGGTTCTCCAGCTGGCCAGGGCGGTGCTCATCTTTGTGAGGGCGGATTTGTTTAATTCGTTCCCATGATAATTTGAGTTCTGATACTTAGCGGGGAACTTGTATCTGGCGTGCAGCTTCTCGAAGAGGAGTGTGCGCAAGTGGCCATTATCTTTATGCCGGAGATTCTCAGTGTTGATCGAGATGGTTGTCCGGGTGATCGCCGCCACTTGCCCACCGTACCCTTTGACGACAAGGGCGGGCTCCAAAGGAACCCTTGATGGGCTCACTTCGGTAATTTCCTCCCTGACCGTGCCGACCGTGTTCGGGCGCCGGTCCTTCGGCTTCTTCTTCTTCTTCTTCTTCTTCTTAGGAGGGTTGCTACCACTCCCTGTGCCCTCGCAACCATCAGTGGTTTCATCGCCTGCCATTCCTTCGGCTTCTTCCTCCGCGTCTTCCATCTCATCATCCTCACTCTCCGAAGGATGGTATTCTTCATCGTCTTCTAGCCGCTGGGCCGCCTCCCAGAATGTCAATTGTTTATTCGGAGGTCTGAGTTCTCCTTCAGCGCTGATGCGCTTAGAACATCTAGCCTCGTCGTTGTCACACATCTTTGCACTAATAAAAAACAAATAATTGGTTAAATGCACGGAAAAATCCGGCATGACCTTTGCTAATTTTCTTAAACTAGGAGTGCCCGATTTCTGCCAAAACGGAAGTTAATCAACATTCCGGCAAAAATCGGGACTCATTTCATACAAGAACCTGCATACACACATAATAAAGTGCTTCATATACAATCACAAGCACAATTTCAAGGTGCTGTTGTCCCAGCACAGATAGTAGTAGAAGCACAATAGCACCATAGATAGTAGTAGCCAGAGCAACACTAGGATGGATATAAGGAACAGATAGTAGTAGCAGCACAGATAATAGAAGTAGTAGCAGCTTAAGTAGCATAGAAGTAGTAGTAGCACAAGTAGGGTGGACATATAATATGTGGATGTTCCAGACTAAGAAGAAGAGCAAGCACAACAATGACAACAGCAAGCAGAGCAAGCACAACACAGCAAGCATATTGCTGTCATTTGTACTATTTCAGTGGGAGAAAACAGTGGATTCACCAGGATATTATTTGGATGAAATATGCAAAGATCATATTTCTATCAGTATTAGCTCAGTAATCTCAAAAAATTATATACCAAACTTATGTTTTCTGAAAGAAAGAAATTGTAGAGCAACTGAATGTGTACATCGAACATATCTTAAGTACTGACTGCCCAATATGCTTTTTTTCTGGAAGCTGGTTTAGAAGTACTAACTTCCCAATATGCATTTTTTTACAAAACACCAAATTTCGACAGAGTGCACAACATTAGTATGATTGATAAGCAGCTAGCATATGAGCCTGCTTGACCACACCATGACACTTCCTCTGCCTCCAGTGTTGTGTGATTATTTACAGCAATGTTGATCCATGAAATTTAACAGAAAGATGGGCATTTAAGAAACAACCCAGCACAAACATTGTAATAGCCATTGATGCTAGTTGAGATCTAATGTTAGGATGCTAGTTAAGAAACAACCCAGCACAAACTCTTGCTTGAACTTTTGCTATGAATACATACAGAAACCAGCTAAGCTAGTAATTAAGGCAAGATTTTCACAAGAGTTTAGTACTCAGATTTTTTACAACTTGAATCTTGCTACTTGCTTAAGTATAAAAGTACTAAAGCAGCAGCAGCACCTAACACTACTTTCTAAACCTACTACTACCAATAACACACCATCCATTTCTAGCAAAGCTACTACTACCTAGACACTGGTAACAGAAGCAGCAGCAGCACCAGCAGGACCTCCTTTTTTACTGTTTTTCATTAACTAACATGCTACCAGTTGGTGTATGCCACACAGGCATAATGTCCATCTTAGAAGCATCCACACAGGCAAGCATACAATCATGCAGAAATAAAAATTCAGAATAATGTTCATCTCAGAATAATTTATCTAGGGGCTAAGACAACTAGGAAAGGAAGTTCCTTGCAGTGTAATCCATGCAACCATGAACCATGAAGACAAAACCACTGTTATGATTTCATACTACCTAAGAACATTTCCTAACTCTGAATCCTAACTCTAAACCACTACTCTGAACAACCATAATGTCCATCTTAGAAGCATCCACACAGGCAAGCATACAATCATACTACCTAAGAACATTTCCTAACTCTGAACCACTACTCTGAACAACCATAAACCATGCAACCATTTCCTAACTGAATTTCCAAATCTGAATTTCCTACTCTAAATTTCCTAATCTGAATTTCCTAACTGATTAACATTTCCTAATCTGAATTTCCTAATCTAAACATTTCCTAACTGAATTTCCTAAGAACATTTCCTACTCTGAGCATTTCCTAACTGGACCCTACTCTGAATCCTAAGAAAATCTGAACATTTCCTACTATGAATCCTAAGAACCCTAACTGAACCCTAACTTTGAACCCTTACTCTGAATCCTACTCTGAATCCCCTAAGTGAATGGATGCAACGAGAGGGGAGAGAGGGGGAGAGGGGAGAGGGTGATTCTCACCTCCGAGACAAGGACGACGACGAGCACGCGGACAATGAGGGCCTTCTCCTTCACGGACTGCGCGGCGACTGCGACCTCCTCCTCCACGAAACGAGCGCGACCCCCTCCTCTTGGCGTGGCGACTGCGACCTCCTCCTCCTGGGATGCGGTGGCGGCGGATTGGCAGCGGCACGGGCCTGCTCCTCCACGGCAGCGCGGCGGTGGCGGCGGTGGCGGTGCGGCCTCGAGAGCAGATTGTGGATGCAGCGGTGCGTGTGGTGTCTGTGAGATGGAGCGGCGCAGTTGACTAGTCCAACCCACACACGCGTAGCGCACCCTGGCCAAGTGCGCTACGGATAACCGTAGCGCACTTGGCCAGGGTGCGCTACGCGTGTGTGGGTTGGACTATCAGATAAGAGGGCGGCCGTCCCACTAGTTAACACTAGTACTGTCTTACCCCACTGGTTCTGCCCTTAGCTCTATTCTAAACCATGAGCACCCAGGTTCGAATCCTGGTGCTCCACTTTTTTATTTTTACTTTAAAAATACTTTAAAATGTTCCAAAAAATGCCCAAAAGTGGTGATACATGCCATACAAATTTTGTTTTGTTTTTAAAATACTTTTAAATATTCCAAAAATGCCCAAAAGTGATAATATATGTCATAAAAGTGTTACAAATATGATTGAAAGTATAACTAAATTTCATAATAATTTGTCCATGAATATTACAATCTTTTTTGACCACGCGTTTTACAATATTTTTTGAGCTAGCGTTTTACAATCTTTTTTCCCTTCTTTGTCGCGGTTGAATAATTTAGCCCCGGCACTTTAATGTTTCTTCTTTCGAACGGGCTACCTTTTTGGGGTAGGGTTGTCCTTTTTCTTCTTGTGATGTATGTTGCTGCATCGTAGTCGTCGTCATCTTCAATCTTTGGATCGCCGTACTGGTCGAAGTCTTGCTCGTTAGCGACTCCATCCATTCCGATGATGTTTCTTTTTCCTCTCCTCACGACAACACGGCTAGGCTTTGTCGGGTCGGTAATGAAAAAACATTGGTCCACTTTTGTAGCCAGTACCCACGGTTCATTTTTCGCGGCCACGTTTGCACCGGCGGCCTTGGATTTGGCTGCTTCGGGTATAATCATGGTTGTGAAATACCGGTCTTCTCTTTCGACGCTCTTTGCCCATCTGACACGAAACATCGGCACCTTTTCTCCACAGTAGTTGAGCTCCCAGATCTCCTCGATTCTTCCGTAGAATCTTTCCTTCACGTTGTCATCGGTGTAGAATTCCGACGTTACGCCTGAGTTCTGATAATCACACTTGTTGTCCTTTTCCTCCGTGTAGAATGTGTAGCCGTTGATATCATACGCCTGATAGGTCACCAGGTTTTGCATCGGTCCCAGCGACAAGGTGAATATGATCTTTTCCGTGTCAGAAGAATGCGAGCGCGGGGGATTATCAAGGAGCGTCTGCCTAAACCAATGCGTGAAATCTGAGTTGTGCTCTTTGATTATTTCTCCCTGTGTCCTCTGTATGACCCAGTCACTGTACTTCTTCTCGATTAACCTTTTGTGCTTCTGTACCCAAGGATCGACCAGTTCTAAATGCTGTAGCGCGACGAGGTTTGCTCAATCAAAGTCTGCGCGTCGAAAATCGAAGTCTGCATGCAGTATGCGACGACCCTCTTGGTGACCAGATCCGTTGATCTTGCCAAGGTGTCTGTTGACGGGAAGACCGACAGGGTTCTCGATGTCTAGATAATTCGTGCAAAAAGAGATGCACTCTTCAGCCAGAAAGCCCTTGGCTATGCTTCCATCTGGACGGGACCTGTTGCGAACGTATCCTTTGATGTGTCCGTTCATCCTTTCGAACGCCATCATGCTGCGGAGGAACATCGGCCCGAGTTGTACGATGTCCTCCACGACATGGACCAGCAGATGCACCATAATGTCGAAGAATGCGGGTGGGAAGTAGACCTCAAGCTCACATAGTATCACCACGATCTCCTCCTGTAGCCTTCCGAGCCGATTCAAGCCAATCGACTTCCTAGAGATGACGTCGAAAACTTGCATAGGCCAAATAACGTTTCATGGACGTGCTCGTCCATTATCCCTCTTAGTGCGACCGGAAGTACCTGCGTCATTAGCACGGCACAGTCGTGAGACTTCATGCCACTGAACCTCTGCTTCGCCTCGTCTAGGTATCTGCTTATCTTGCCCGCGTAGCCGTAAGGAAATTTGACTCCTAGAAGGCACTTGAAAAACTGTTTGATCTCATCCTGGCTTAGAGTGAAGCAAGAAGGAGGGCAGTAATATTCGTTCTTCTTGAACTTTTTACCCTTCCGATGACCTTGTGTCGTCTCCGACTCATGATCATCGTCATCTTCCTGATCATCAGGAGTAGTGCGTCCTCCGTGAAGCTCCTTCCGGATACCCAAGCATATCAGGTCGTGCCTTGCTTTCGGACCATCTTTCGTCCTATCTGGCATGTTGATTATGGTGGCGACCAGACTCCCGCACACGTTTTTCGTGATATGCATGATGTCGAGGCTATGAGGCGTGCGGAGAAACTTCCAGTATGGCAACTCCCAGAAAACAGACCTTGTTTTCCATACCTTCATCAGCGGCTTGTCTTGTTGCTGCCTCCTTCGCTTCTTTCCAGGCTTAGGACAATCTTTCCAGTTTTTCAGCAACTCTTCCACTTCTTCGCTGCTCCTACGCTCTGGGATTCCTCGGGTCTCTGATTTGCCATCGAACAGGTCTCCACGTTTTCTCCATGGATCATTCTTGCCGAGCCACCTCCGGTGCGCCATGAACACGGTTTTCGATGACCCTGGATCTTTCTCTAGTTGGAGATAGCTTGTGTTATCCATGCACCTAACGCATGCGCAGAATCCTTGGATAACCTGCCCCGAGATATACCCGCAACCTGGATAGTCTTGCACCATAGTGACCAACGCGGCTCTCATAGTGAAATAATCTTGTGCGACGGCGTCGTAAGTATTGGCTCCAGATTCCCATAACGTGGCTAGCTCCTCTTTCAACAGCCCGAGATACAGATTGATGTCGGTACCAGGTTGTTTCGGCCCTTGAATTAGCATACTCATTTGTATGTACTTATTCTTCATGCACAACCATGGAGGGAGGTTGTACATCCATACCAACACGGGCCAAGTGCTGTGCGTGCTGCTCTGGCTACCGAACGGATTGAGTCCATCGGTGCTCGCACCAAGCCTGATGTTCCTCGAATCTCCACCGAATTCTAGGAATTCGAGGTCCAATGCTTTCCACTGGCTAGCATCTGAAGGGTGCGTCAGCAGCTCATCCTTTTCGGGGTCATCATCATCTCCTGGCTTCTTCCTTTCCGCATGCCATCGCATGTGCTTCGCTTCCTTAGGGTCCGCGAAATAGCGCTGTAGACGAGGAGTGATAGGAAAGTACCATACCACTTTTCGAGGTGCTTTCTTCCCTTTCTTGTATCGACTCACGCCGCACACCGGACATGTGGTTTTCTCCGCGTCCTCGCCCCGATAAATGATGCAATCGTTGATGCATACGTGATATCTAACGTGCGGTAGATCGAGAGGACAGACGATTTTCTTGGCATCCTCGATACTAGTTGGACATGTGTTCCCTTCCGGGAGACGATCGTGCCAGAATGCCATCATATCGTCGAAGCTTGCGTCGCTCAATTTGTGCTTTGCCTTCATCTCCATAGCCTTGAGCGTTACATTCAACCGGGTATCATCGGGCCTGCATCCTTCATACAATGGAGTAACCGCGTCTTTCTCAAGTTGCGCAAGCTTGGCTTTCTCTCTAGCGGCAGCCCTGGCGTTACTCGTCTGCTTGAGAAGCAGCTCTTGCACATAAGGGTCCCGCACCCAGCCTGACGTTGTTCCATCGTCGTCTGCTCCTCCGGCATCCAGATCATCATCATCCCGGTCTGCTTCCGCACCTTCACCATCTCCAGGAGACTCTTCATCATCTCGCCCGTTCTCGCCGTGATGATGATCATCGTCATGTTGGCCACCTTCACCGTCTCCATCATCTACGTCATCGCTTATCCAACGAGTGTATCCATCCATGAAACCATGGCGGAGCAGGTGCGCCTGCAGATTCCCGGAATCTGGGTCGATCACCCAGTTGAGTTTGCATCTTCTGCACGGACATCTTATATCTGTCTTGTTATTTCGTATCATGTCGGCCGTCGCACATTTCAAAAATCTAGCCACAATGCCTTCGCTCATTATGCGGACCATTTTTGCCTGCACGGTGTACACGGTACAATTTTGAAGTCTATTAGAACCACATAATGAATACATGCATGCAATGGTCGATAGAAAATTTCGGCATGACCTATCCTAAAATTAGGACCTTTGCGAAATGCCAAAGTCTTGCCAAAATGGAAATGAATCAACATTTTGGCAAAACAAATGGCAACTTGTTCACATACAAACACAAGAGAGAGAGATCGAGACCGATCCATACACACATGAACATATCATTATCCTCTCCATACGCACATGCATGAGCATCATCGATACTCTCCATATACACACACACATATGACCATCCTCTCCACATACACACATCATGAGCATCGATCATCTACATACATATGAGCACATCATCCATATACACATGAACACATCCTTACATGGACAACTTACCGAGATGAGAGACCGATCGCGAGAAAAGATGGAAAGGAGAGGTGCGCGCGTCGACCGGAGAAGGAGATGAGAGACCGGAGACCTCCTCTATTACTTATGTAACATCCAAAGCAAGTTTTACATGCTAAAAATGGTGAATGGGTGGAGAAATTGAGGTGGGAAGGAGAAGATCCCGACTAGATCTAAGGAGGAAGAAGAAGGGGAAAGTGAAGTGTGGGGTGGTGGATGTGTGGTCACACATGTGCACATAAAGTGCTATCCTAAAAAAATCGACACATCCGTGGCGCACACGGCCCTAGTGCGCCAAAGGGAGTACAAACATCTGTGGCGCACCATGCCATGTGAGCCACGGATGATCCTACTCCCTGTGGCGCACTAGGCCGAGTGCGCCACAGATGTTTGTGGCCGTTTCACAGCAGAGGGGGGCGTGCGCTTAGGCGTAGCGCACCCCCCCATGTGCGCCACAGATGACACTAACAACCGTGGCGCACATGACTGTAGTGCGCTACAGATGTTTGGCGTGCGGCCAACAGGGCCCTGGCCCACACACATCTGTGGCGCACTATAGTCATGTGCGCCACGGTTGTTCTAGTTACTAGTAGGGCACTGCCCACAGGTGAGCCATGCCTGTTTTAGCCGTGGGGCACTTCAACCATGTGAGCCACGGATGTGCTGATTACCTATAGCCGTTTTCCTAGTAGTGTAGCTTCGAACTCTGGTAGATGGTCTTGACAGGTAAGAAATGGGTGACTTTGGACAGTCTATCTACTATGACCGAAATAGAGTCATTTCCCATACTAGATGTAGGCAGACCGGTGATAAAATCCATCCTATAGAATCCCATTTCCATTCCGGAATCTGCAAGGGGTGCAACAGTCCTGCGGGTCTCTGATGTCCCACCTTGACTCTCTGATAGATATCACATTTGGCTATGTATCTTCCGATTTCTCTCTTCATCTTATGCCACCAAAATTGTTCCTTCAAAGCCCGATACATCTTCGTTCCTTTGGGTTGGATAGTATAAAGAGTATCATGGGATTCTTTCAAAATAGCTTGCTTCAATTCTAAATATGCTGGCACATCGATACGTCCTTTATACCATAAAACTCCTTCATCTTCGGTGAATCTGGGCACCTTCCCTGTACCGATAAGACGTTTGATTCCGTCGATACTAGCATTTCCTTTCTGCGCTTCCTTGATCTGACTGATCAAAGTGGGTTGAATTTCTATGATAGCCAAAAATCCTTCACTTATGAGCTCCATTCTGAAATGTTCCAACTCCCTGTGCAAACTTGGTTGCTCCTTCAGAATCATGGAGTTCAAGCGACACGGCAATCTGCTAAGGGCATCTGCTACCACATTGGCTTTACCGGGGTGATAGTGAATGTCCAGATCATAGACCTTGATTAGCTCTATCCATCTCCTTTGCCTCATATTCAGCTCCTTTTGGGTGAAAATATACTTCAGGCTCTTGTGATCCGAATAAATTTCACAACGGTTACCCATGAGGTAATGCTGCCATGTCTTCAAGGCTAAAACTACGGATGCTAGTTCAAGGTCATGGGTAGGATAATTCTGCTCATGTTGCTTCAGTTGTCGGGATAGATATGATATGACTTTGCCTTCTTGCATTAGCACACATCCGAGACCGATCTTGGATGCGTCACAATACACATCAAAAGGCTTCATGATATCCGGCATGATCAAGATTGGGGCTGAGATCAATCTCTTATGAAGTTCTTGAAAACTCGATTCACATTTTTCCGTCCATTAAAAATTCTTATCTTTCTTCAACAATTGGGTCATAGGTCTTGCTGAAGGAAATATTGTGACACCCCCGGCTAAACAAATCCCAGACCTCCGTCTGACATAAGCTTTACCTTGAGCTCGAGAATGTACAGTGAAGAATCGGTAACAAAAGAGTGACCCTACGACACAAAATTTATTACAGCAAGCTCATAACTGAGCAGAGAACCAAATTATTACAAGTAGAGGTCACCGACCACAAACATCAAACAGCGGAAGGCAAATTATGCTATTAAGTATAGCAAACTTAACAAATGTCCTAAGAGGCCTGAAGCATAACGATGACGTCCTAGCCCATAGATTCCAGGCTGCCGGTCGGGAACCCCAAGCTACTCATCGATGTCGATGTAGAATGGAACTCATCTTCAAGGAACACTTACTCTGCCAAAATTATCAAAAAAGCAAGGGTGAGTACAGGGTGTACTCTGCAAGACTTATGGCTGGTGGAGTTGTTTTGCATAAAGCCATCTTTTGTTTATAAAACAAGAGGGAGAAGAAGCTCGTCGAATCAGAATGTTTTAGAAAGGGGATAAGAGAGTGATGTCTCCGAAACATTGATCATCATCTTTTGATATCCACCGAATCATCATCATCTGAACTAGGATCACCCCCTTGTACCCATGAGGAAGCATCCTTAGGCACACGTTGATCTGCCAAGTTTTACGATTAGGTTATAGTTCTCTATGATCTTAGAATCTGGTCACCCAAGCATTCATAATCGTGAACATGGCTTTTTGTAAAGATTTAACCCTGCAGGGGTGTACAACTTTACCCACACGTACCAACCGACTGTTAATGCCAACGTTATTATCCCTCTTCCTTGGAAGGCCGACAGAGGGTGGTTGGCCACGACCTTTACCTTGCTTTCGCCGAGACCATGAGTCACGCAATAAGTATGGTTCCGCCGTAACGGGTCAAATCTCGAAGCAGGTACTTAAAGATGTGAGGCGAGGTTGGTTCACCAGGGGCTCCATCGACCCCAAGCAAACCCGGCCATGCTTACCTACCTGTTATGATGCACCTTTCACCCGGCAAATCTTTTAAAAGATTTTCTATGCATACGAATGGAACGGCCAAACTATGTGACTCATGGAATCTACTAGGAAAGTTAATCAGGCGAGGGGTTCCCAAGCCCCGTGTGGCTATACGCTCATCTCGGTTCCAAAGGCAAGAAATCAGGTGCTAGTGGTGGAGAGTATGGGACTACAAAAACCACATCCCACCGTGGCCTCCCATACAAGCCTTAGCATGTTTAACTCATATTACCTCGGATATCATCTCATCACGTTCTCCTGTCGTACTAGCTTCTCTGCATCTGATACATCATCTGGATGAACCAGACTCAATAGCTATGCATGGATAAGCAGACACATATAAGCTCTAGACGTGCACACAAGCCAAACCTAGTTATGCTAGGAGCAGTGGATCAGGTAATATAAGCTCAAGGAATTAATGCAATAGATAGGATACTCTATCTATCGATCAAAGACCACAGTAGAATCGTATGCATCATGGCAAGATTTGAAATGCTTTCGAAATCATAGAATTATATCATGGTGGGGCTATACTTGCCTTTGCCAGTTGATAACAGATAAGTAGATCTTCAGAAGCCTTGTACTTGACTTGTTATAATTGGTCAAGTATTGTTCGTCGATCTTCGATCTTCGATGGTGTTGTCCTCGGGCTTCGATCTTGATCTCGATCTCGATATCGTATTCTACCGAGGAAGAACCAAACACTGGAAAGAAAGGAAACAATCAACATGCATCGATGCAATGCTCAAGTAAGGATGATGATATGACAAGTTAAATTGTATTGAATTAAAACCCTAAAACATGCTCGAACTTTTAATCAGGGTTCCGAGGGGTGAAAACCCTAACTCAGGGAAACTCTGAACGTATATGAGAGGGGTTGGTTTTGTTCTCTAATTAAACTTGTCATTAAAGTTGTTGAACAATGCATGATTATAGCTTAGTTAGATATTTCTCATTTTTCTGAACATTTTGATATATTATTTGTATTTTTCTGAATTACGGATTAAAAGTTATTGAATTTATACGATTATATCATTTTAAAAAATTAATAAACCAAAGGAAATTACTTTTACACCGAGGGCTGGCTAGCCACAGAGACTGACAGATGGGCCCTAGGACACCTCAGCATCCTCGTGGGCAAAGTGGGACAGGGGGGGGGGGGGAGGGAGGGGGGTTGGTGCGTTTCTCGTCGAGGCAGGGGCTACCCACTGCCACTGGAAGGTGGGGCCGAGGCCACGTTGGCAAGCCACGTAGGCGCCACGCGGACCTCTCCGGAGAATGGCCAGACGGCATCGCGGGACGGTGATTGACGGCGAACTGGGAAGCGCGAAGGGGCGGGTTCGAACGAGCTCATCGAGGGGAACCTAATCCTGGCGGTGCCGCTACTGGGATGGTCGTCGGGGCAGCAAGCACAGCGAGCGGCGGCGACGGGGCTTGTAGGTGACCGGCGCGCAACACATACAGCAAGCGAGATGGAGAACTGAAGGTGCCTTGAGCACCTGGGGCTCACCCTGGGGACGTTGGCGATGTCGATTTGGCCGGAGGAGGTCGGAGTCGGCGGCGATGGCAGCGCCTGTGCTCTTCGGTGTTGGGGAAGGCAACCCCGATTGTGGCGACAAAGGGCGTCCCGACAAGCAATCTTCGGCGAGGAAGGAGAACGGGTCGAGGCAGAGCTAACAGTGGCCTCAGATGGCCTCAGGGTGGTCGGGGATGGCAGGGCGCCGGCGGGTTAGAAGCTAGGGTTCGGGCTCCCGTGCGGGGCGATAGAGGGAGGGAGAGCCAGGGAGAAGTGAGAGGATAAGGGAGAGGGGGAGGCGTCGTGGTGGTCTTCTCCTTCTCCAGGGCGGCGGCGAGCATCCCAGCGCCCAGCGCGCATCGCGGTGATGGCGTGCGGCGGTGGAGGCGACACGGAGAAGCTTGGCGTCGGGGACGAAAACAACGACTGTGAAACGGTATCGGGCCGGCGAATTGGGCCAGCTGGGCCAGCTGCAGGCTGCGGGAGTGTTGCACGTGGGCGACAGAGAGAGGAAAGATAGGAATGGGCCGGCTGGGCTGCGGCCTGGCAAGGCTGCTTCTGCTCCTTTTTATTCTGAAAACCTTTTTCAAATTTTGTTTCCATTTCTCTCTTTTGTAAAATAATTTGAGATCTGTTTTAGGATATTCCAAAAATACTAGAAACTTTGTAAATATATATAAAATAGTATGGGGCCCTTTTTAGTCCAATTGGGCTCCAAGTATTTTGGATTTTCAAATATTTCAAAACCATTTAAATGCTTCAAAGAGAGGGGAAATATTAGGGTTTTTAGGGTTTTCATTATTTCTTTTTTGCATGCATTTTTAGGATATGATGCTCATGCTATGCACAATCAAACCCTAATATATAATTATCTAAAAGTGGGGTGTTACAGCTCTATCCCCCTTACGAGAATCTCGACCCGAGATTCCAAAGGTAGGAAGAGATAGAGAGAGAAAGAATCAGGGTCACTCTAAAGATAAGAGGGAAAGCACACTAAACAACACATAGAGTATCTCATGGTCAACTCTTGGATGGAGTGTTTAGAAACAACTCTCAGATGACAAACATGAAACACATCAAGGTAACAGAGGAAACAAGAGGAGAAGGTTTCAAGTTGTTAGACGGCTGGTCTTCATAAGGATTGAGACCACGGAACTCACTGAAGAGTTTAAGCTTCTGAAGAGGAAAGCTTCCAACAGAAAGAACATGACCACAGACTTCGAAAGATGAAACTCTACTAAACGGCTTAGGTAGAGATTTCAGGTTGTAAAGATATGGATCAACAAAACCAAGCTGTTGAACTACTTTTGACACAGAAGGTTCACTCTTTCATTCAACAGAAGGCTTAAGACAGAAAGGTGTTTTTGTGGAGAGGACTCATAAGAGTCACAAAGAACATGTAGCAAGAGAAACTATTGATTACCAAAATCATAGTCACTCTTTAAACATGATTGAGAAAACAAAGGAAACTCTTTATTCATCTAGATTTATCAAAATCTTTGCCAAGATCATGATATTACTTTACACCATTAGGATGAGTAGTTAAGAAGATTCCTGATGACATGAGAAGAAAGAAACTTCATTCTCAGGCTTCAATTACTTGGCACAACAAATTTCTTGCCATCATAAAAGGGTCCGGAGGATCAACCAAGAGACATTTAGCAACACTACTTTAAATGTTCTCCTTGATGTTCGAGAAATCGATCATCAAGTAAAGGTCGGACTTCGGATACAAGGAAACCATAAGCACAACTCCTATAATTATTATAGAAGAGGCCTCATGAAGAGTGGTTGTTATTGCTGATTCAAGAGAATATGATAAGAGGTCTTTCCGGCTAAGTTTGTGTCAACCATTACATCAATCTTGCCAGATATACAAATAGACCTATGTCAAAACCTTGAGGAACACCAACCATCGTTGCTGCTTGAGATTCAACTTTGGTTAGGTGGAATGATACTTCAGACTCAGCATGTCCGAATATAAAGTTTGCAACATTTACCGCAAAGGTAACGTTACTAGATTCTCAATACAGGGACTACAATGTCAAGATCCGAAAGATGAGCTAGATTGCTAGACCTATGCATTAGCAACTTGTCGAAGGACAACTGCACATACATAAAATACTAACAATAAACCACACATGTGTCCTTAAGTAACGGAGATAACTCTTCTCGAATCCACAGCGACATCTTTCAATGTTTGCACGTGAACTAGAGAGGTCACTTCTAACATCCAGAACACATACTTCGAGATGACTCGAAGATGGTTCTCAAAAGTTTCCAACATTAGTACCAAATGTTCCATATGCATCCAGTGTAACATGGAAGGAATAAGGATGTTGTCGATGGGCTCAACATAAAACTTATCAAAACACTCCAAGAAGATGGACTCATATGTTGCTTGAACGAGGCAACAATATTGGTCAGACCAAAGGACATGAAGATGTACTCCAGTGAAACATCTCAAATAGAAACACCATCAAGATAGTCCTTGGAACTGAGATTGATTGGACGATAACCCAAATCATATCAAAGGTGGGGGAAAATAATATATCCACAAAGGAAATTTTATCATTCTTCAGCACAACAAAACTAAACATCCCCTTTAATAAGGAACAGAGTCAGTTAGAACTTTTTGTCTTACAACTCTCCAAGTTGTTGTTTAAGCTCAACCAACTAGTTCAGGGGTATCTAATTACGGATCCTTGGAGATAGGAGCGGTTCACAGAACTTACTTGCTCAAGAACTTGATAACTCGGTCATGTGGCAACCTGGCGATACTTCTAGTAGACATCTAGAATATCACAAACCACCGATATGTCACTTAGTTCAAGAGGGAAACTTGCTTTGTAAGGCAAGGAGACGTAGTCTCGGAGCTTCGGCATGAGCCTAACTCTTTGACTGAAGAGAGTGTACTAGAATAGCGGACTTAGTAGCACAATCATCCTTTGCTTAGTGACGGGGTTAACCGATCACGCTAAGAATGACACAAACGTCCTTAGAGTTCAAAACAATAATAATTGCTAAGAATCTCAGAGAGCCACATTATTACGCACACGCATCATTCACGAGCGCGAAAGCTCGAGGAAGGGTGGTAACGATGTGTAAAAGCATCACTTCATTAAGGGGTCATAAAACTCAGCACGACCTCTTAGTATAAAAGAGTGGGACACTTTAAGATAGAACAGACATAAGCTAATCAATGCCTCTTGATCTGCGGATTACAACACTTTGACCTGGTCCTAGATACGACGAGGTACTGGAGTTTGTTTCTCCTAGACATTCCGAAATGGTTTGTCATGATGGACCACAAGAGTATCTTATATCGGAAGACACCGATGCACATTTACTACTTGGCTACCAACTGGTAAACAAAGGTCGGAAAACAACAAGGGAGAAAGAACATGCTCAGGATAGAATCCCGAGATGTGGATGCGTAAGTCAACAACCTTCTGAAAAACAATGCAAAGAAAGGGTAAGGTGTGGCAGAGTCACGAGTATAGATACGAGACTCTCGAGGAGTACTCTTGTCGTGATCTATTTGGTTCCATTAAAGAACATCTGCCATAGCTAGTGGTAGGGAAGTCCTTAGTTGTCACTATTCAATCGCGACAGAGACCACAAGCTTGAAGGCTAGAACTGTAGTACCAGCCATCCTGAGGTAATGTATGAACATTAACGACAGGGATCAACAAGAGGGATCTAGGAATAAAGATCGACTTCATGTACAAGATTCACAACATGAGAATCCAGCACAATCGGGGATCTTAGATTCAAGTCCAAGGGTTAAAACCCAAAGAGAGGAGTAGCTACTACTTGAGTGACATAACATACACTGGAAGGTAGTAATCACAAGGTATCTTCCAAAAGAAGATAAGACTTCTTAAGTACCCAAACAAACAAAAAGGAGGCACGCGAGGCGAAAGGAAACCTCGAGGCCTGGAATAGAACACTATAGATCCATCAACATGATATTGTGGGTCCAAAAGATAGATAGATGATGATAGAAAGGAATCTCTCAGATTAACAAGATCAAAGGGGAACAAGGAATTCACAACACACACAACTCTAGAGAACTCAACACTAGGTCAACTGGCTGAGAAACGACATTCCTAGAAGGCACCTAAGCTTTGAAAGAATAGAGGAGAGGTATCAAAACTTTTCAAAGCCAACACAAGATAAGATAACCCAGAGTTAGAGCAAAACTGGATAAGGAGAAAAAGAAGCATACTAGAGTTTTCGCAAATACTTTTTAGCCTTTAAAATAGTTTTCATAAACACTAGACTCAACATCGACCAATAGCAAGGTTTTCCTACGGTGGGTACTGCTCTGATACCAAGAACTGTGACACCCCGGTATCAGGGCTAAACAAATCCCAGACCTCCGTCTGACATAAGCTTATCCTTGAGCTCGAGAATATACAGTGAAGAATCGGTAACACAACAGTGACCCTACGACACAAAATTTATTACAGCAAGCTCATAACTGAGCAGAGAACCAAATTATTACAAGTAGAGGTCACCGACCTCAAACATCAAACAACGGAAGGAAAATTATGCTATTAAGTATAGCAAACTTAACAAATGGCCTAAGAGGCCTGAAGCATAACGATGACGTCCCAGCCCATAGATTCCAGGCTGCCGGTCGAGAACCCCAACCTACTTGTCGATGTCGATGTAGAATGGAACTCGTCTTCAAGGAACACTTACTCTGCCAAAATGATCAACAAATCAAGGGTGAGTACAGGGTGTACTCTGCAAGACATATGGCTGGTGGAGTTATTTTGCATAAAGCCATCTTTTGTTTATAAAACAAGAGGGAGAAGAAGCTCGTCAAATCAGAATGTTTTAGAAAGGGGATAAGAGAGCGATGTCTCCGAAACATTGATCATCATCTTTTGATATCCACCGAATCATCATCATCTGAACTAGGATCACCCCCTCGTACCCATGAGGAAGCATCCTTAGGAACATGTTGATCTGCCAAGTTTTACGATTAGGTTATAGTTCTCTATGATCTTAGAATCTGGTCACCCAAGCGTTCATAACCGTGAACACGGCTTTTCGAAAAGATTTAACCCTGCAGGGGTGTACAACTTTACCCACACGTACCAACCGACTCTTAATGCCAACGTTATTAGCCCTCTTCCTTGGAAGGCTGGCAGAGGGTGGTTGGCCACGACCTTTACCTTGCTTTCGCCGAGACCATGAGTCATGCAATAAGTATGGTTCCGCCGTAATGGGTCAAATCCCGAAGCCGGTACTTAAAGATGTGAGGCGAGGTTGGTTCACCAGAGGATCCATCGACCCCAAGTAACCCCGGCCACGCTTACCTACCTATTATGATGCACCTTTCACCCGGCAAATCTTTTAAAAGATTTTCTATGCACATGTCGAATGGAACGCCCGAACTATGTGACTCATGGAATCTACTAGGCAAGTTAATCAGGCGAGGGGTTCCCAAGCCCCGTGTGGCTGTACGCTCATCTCGGTTCCAAAGGCAAGAACTCAGGTCCAAGTGGTGGCGAGCATGGGACTACAAAAACCACATCCCACCGTGGCCTCCCCTACAAGCCTTAGCATGTTTAACTCATATTACCTCGGATATCATCTCATCACGTTCTCCTGTCGTACTAGATTCTCTGCATCTGATACATCATCTAGATGAACCAGACTCAACAGCTATGCATGGCTAAGCAGACACATATAAGCTCTAGCCGTGCACACAAGCCAAACCTAGTTATTCTAGGAGCAGTAGATCAGGTAATATAAGCTCAAGGAAGTAATGCAATAGATAGGATACTCTATCTATCGATAAAAGACCACAGTAGAGTCGTATGCATCATGGCAGGATTTGAAATGCTTTCAAAATCATAGAATTATATCATGGTGGGGCTATGCTTGCCTTTGCCAGTTGATAACAGATAAGTAGATCTTCGGAAGCCTTGTACTTGACTTGTTACAATTGGTCAAGTATTATTCGTCGATCTTCGATCTTCGATGGTGTTGTCATTGGGCTTCGATCTTGATCTCGATCTTGATATCGTATTCTACAGAGGAAGAACCAAACACCAGAAAGAAAGGAAACTATCAACCCATGGCATCGATGCAATGCTCAAGTAAGGATGATGATATGAAAATTTAAATTGTATTGAATTAAAACCCTAAAACATGCTCGACAATTTAATCGGGGTTCCGAGGGGTGAAAACCCTAACTCGGGGAAACTCCGGATGTATATGAGAGGGGTTGGTTTTGTTCTCTAATTAAACTGGTCATTAAAGTTGTTGAACAATGCATGATTATAGCTTAGTTAGATAGTTCTCATTTTTCTGAACATTTTGATATATTATTTGTATTTTTCTGAATTACGGATTAAAAGTTATTGAATTTATAAGATTATATCATTTTCAAAAATTAATAAACCAAAGGAAATTACTTTTTACACCGAGGGCTGGCTAGCCAAAGACTCTAGGACACCTAGGACACCTCAGCATCCTCGTGGGAAAAGTGGGACAAGCGGGGGGGGGGGGGGGGGGGGGTTGGTGCGTTTCTCAGCGAAGTAGGGGCTACCCACTGCCACTAGCAGGTGGGGCCGAGGCCACGTCGGCAAGCCACGCAGGCGCCACGCGGACCTTGCCAGAGAACGGCCAGACGGCGGCGTGGGACGGCGATAACAATGAACTGGGAAGCGCGAAGGGGAGGGTTCGAACAATTTCATCGCGGGGAACCTAATCCTGGCGGCGCCGCTACGGGATGGTCGTCGGGGCAGCAAGCACAGCGAGCGGCGGCGGCGGGGCTTGCAGGTGACCGGCGCGCGGCGCATACAACAAGCGAGAGGGAGAACTGCAGGTGCCTTGAGCACCTGGGGCTCACCCTGGGGACGTTGGCGATGTCGATTTGGCCGGAGGAGTTCGGAGTCGGCGGCGATGGCTACGCCTGCGCTCATCGGTGTTGGGGAAGACAACCCCGATTGCGGCGACAGAGGTCGTCCCATTGAGAAATCTTTGGCGAGGAAAGAGAACAGGTTGAGGCAGAGCTAACAGTCGCCGTAGATGGCCTCGGGGTGGTCGTGGATGGCAGGGCGCCGGCGGGTTATAAGCTAGGGCCGGGCTCCCGTGCGAGGCGAGAGAGGGAGTGAGAGCCAGGGAGAAGTGAGAGGGGGAGTCGTCGTGGTGGTCTTCTCCTTTTCCAGGGCGGCGGCGAGCATCCCAGCGCCCAACGCGCATCGCGGCGACGGCGAGCGGTGGTGGAGGCGACACGGAGGAGCTTGGCGTAGGGGACGAAAACGACGACTGTGAAACGGTATCGGGCCAGCGAATTTGGCCATCTGGGCCAGCTGCGGGCCGCGGGAGTGTTGCACGTGGGCGACAGAGAGAGGAAAGAGAGGAATGGGCCGGCTGGGCTGCGGCCTGGCAAGGCTGCTGCTTCTCCTTCTTATTCTAAAAACCTTTTTCAAATTTTGTTTCCGTTTCTCTCTTTTGTAAAATAATTTGAGATCTGTTTTAGGATATTCCAAAAATACCAGAAACTTTGTAAATATATATAAAATATTATGGGGCCCCTTTTAGTCCAATTGGGCTCCAAGTATTTTGGATTTTCAAATATTTCAAAACCATTTGAATGCTTCAAGGAGAGGGGAAAGATTAGGGTTTTTAGGGTTTTCATTATTTCTTTTTGCATGCATTTTTAGGATATGATGCTCATGCTATGCACAATCAAACTCTAATATATAATTATCTAAAAGTGGGGTGTTACAAATATGCCCTAGAGGCAATCATAGAGATGATTATATTTCTTATGTATCCATGAGTTATTGTAATGTTCCTTGAATATCCATATCAGGCAACTTGTATTGATTGGCAATTATGTGAATTGTTTGTGAAACTCTTTACTTGTATGGTTATTTAATAGTTGTCCCTAGTCGGAGTTCATGTGAGAACACACGTGAATATTAGAATAGCACATCGATTGGTTGATGACTATGTTTCGCAAGTCATAGACATGGAGATGTCAAACCAATGATGTGGACACATGTTATGAACATGGGGTTGGACTGACCCAACTTGAGACTTGTCGTGGGAATGACCACGGAAGATGCTGCAATCGGCAGCTAGTAGTAGAACATGGGGCAAGGGCGGCCAGCCATCTAGGGTGCGAGATGAGGGCGGAGACACAAGGATTTACCCAGGTTCGGCCCCCCGGAGGTTATAGACCTACTTCTGCTAGATTGTATTATGGTGAGAGTTCAATGGGGCGAGCTCGGCGGCTAGGCAGTGCTTTGCTTGGGTGTATGATGGAACGTATCCTCTATGCGTCCTCTAGGGAGATTTATATAGACTCACCCCCCTAGGGTTTACAGATCTCAACCGAATCAGTTAAGGTTTTAGCGATCGTTTAACCTAATCTGACTAGGCCTATCTATGCTTCTGGGCCTTCAGCTTCCAGTCGCTTGAGTCCACGCCAGGTCTTGATCCAGTCGTCGTCCCGCAGGCCCACTCGCTGGCACCTGGGCCAGTCGGAAACGTCCTGCTGGGTATACCCCGGTAGGCATATCCCCATCAGTAGTCCCCGAGGCCATCGTTGATTGGTCGCAGGTGGTTGCTGGCAGTCGGTGTATACGGGTCCAATGCAGACGCCCAGTCGAATCGGCGGTGGACTCCTGAATAAAGGAAAAACTAGTTATTCTAGTCGCAGTAACGGCGACCGATCGGGTCGCAGCTCGGCGAACGGGTCGGCAAATATTCAATCACTATTGTAGTGATCGGGTCGGCGAATCGTCAAGTCGCGCGGAGCGACGAGTCGAGTGGATGAAGTTGGACCATCAAGTGGGGTCAAAACTAGCCATTGGGGTAATTCAACGGTAACTTTTGGCGTAATCACCGCGTAGTAATGGCTCTCGAAATTGGCGGGTAACAACCGCTATATAAGGAGAATGACAGGCGAGCGGGGAAACACTCCTTCATCTTTCCTCCGATCTCGCCCATCTTCGTTTCCACTCTGCATCGCAATCCAACCGATCCAGAGAGCCCCGACCTCCACGAATCTTCCAACCAATGGCCTCCTCCACCGAACCATGGGGCAGATCCAAGTGCACCAGGGAGCTGCTGGCGTCCTTCGAGGAGGCCGGGATCCTGCGCGCCGGCAGATGGCGCATCCCCGCGGCCGGAGAAGTGACTCCGGACCCGCGTGAGGGAGAGTTCGTCTGCTTCACCAGCCACCTGGAGCGGGGGCTAGGGTTTCCCACTTCTCTCTTCTTCCGGTGTTTCTGCGCCTACTACGGGATCCAGCCGTCGGACCTGGGCCCGCATAGCATCGAGCAGCTCGCCGTTTTCGTGGCGTTTTGCGTGTGCTATCTGGGCTGCAGGCCCTACTTCCCCTTGTGGCAAGATCTGTTCCATGGGAGGATCAGTCGCGAAGAATCAGGCGGCCCGATGATGGCTGCGGGTGGCCTGACATTTCAACTAAAGTCGAAGGCGTCGTTCTTCGACCTGATGCTGCCCGCCAAGGCGGCAAATGAATGGAAGAAATCCTGGTTCTATATCACCGAGTCTACTCCAGACGGCGAGGTGGCACTTCCAAGGTACTCCGCCGATTGGACCGAACCACGTCGGCTCCAGGTCGGCAAGCTCCCGCTGGATCAACGGGTGGTTGTCGACAAAATGTTGCAAACGATCCGCAGTCTGAAGAAGAAGGGCCTCCAAACCATCAACCTCTACAACTGCTGGCTCGGGCGGCGGCTCGTGCCTTTGGCTCGCTGCGACCATTACATGTACGAGTATACGGGTAGGGACGACCCGACAAAATCCTGCCTCGTCGAGTGGAAACTCGAAGACTACATCCTGGCCCTGAAGAAGATCACCCAGGCGGTGTACCTAGACGCGAAGGCCGGGGTCGCCCCTATACCGCAAGGCGCCCAGCTCCGACGGTAAGTCGCCATTTTCGCCAGAATTCGCAGTCGCAGATGATGCATTCGCGGTTATACTAACGTTGTCTCATGCTTATTGTAGTTGTTCCAAGTGGTGGAAGGATGCCTCCCACCCGCAGACGACAAGAACTCGAGCTCGTCCGTCCAGGATGGGAGCGAGTCGCCACCCGCCAAAGGCGACGTCGGGAGCGACGCGGGTGATGACGACGATGACGACGAAGACGAGCCCGTGAAGGACGCCGCCCCGATGGTCCGCAAAACTCACGGGCAACATCAGCGCGAGCTCGAGGCGAGTAGGAGCGTCGAACCTCACGATGATGATGACGGCGAGCTTCCCGAGCACACCTCACGTCGTGAGGCCACGCCGTCGAAGAAGAAGAAGAAGGAGGTGAAGGCTCCGCCGAGGAGGAAGACGAAGCCGGCGAAGCAGGCGTCTCCGCCTCGTTCTGCGACTAGTTCCGACGCCACCAGCTCGGCTAAGGGCGAAGCGACGCGCACGATAGTAGCACCGGATGCTGCCGCTCCCCTGGATGAGGTACCTCTGGCATCGCTTCCACCCCCATTCGCCCCAGTCTCTGGTTTGGGGGATACTCCAGCCGCAGCAGCTTCGCCTCCCAGGAAAGCTCCCACAGATGTCATCACGGAGGCTCCTTCTGTGGCCTCGTCTTCGAAGAGGCCCTCTGTGTCTTGGGCACACGATGTGTTCGATATGGGCCTCAGTCGGAAGTTGGGTCCCGAGATGGAGAAGCCGGCCAGCATCCGCACGTGTCTGCGGTTCATACCAGTCGCCAAGTAAGTCTTGTTCATCTGGTTGCCTTCTGTTGTAATCGGACAGTTTTACTCATATCGTTGTTTCACAAGACTCGAGTTAAAAAGATTGGCCATCCTTCCGTGGCCAAGGTTCTGCCAGTCATCACCGAGGAGGACCCCTCGCGGAAGAGGAAAGCTGACGAAGTCGCTGCTCCCGTAGACAGCGCTAAGAGGGCGAAAGGCGACGACGTCGTCACGGTCTCTGACGACACGGCAGTTGCTCCAAGCGATCCTCCGACTACGGCGAAAGTGGCCTCGAAAACCAAGGAGGCTGTTTCCTCGCCCGGAGTGGCCGAGCCGGCTCCTAGTGGAGCTGGGGCGTCCGCTGCGACTTTCCCCCGCTTCATGGCCAAAGAGGCCACAACAAGTGGCGCGGCGCCAACGAGCCAGACGCCTGGGGTCGACGAGACGGAGGTCGAGCAGCGTCGCGGACACACTTCGGTCCTGCTTGCGTCTGTGGACACGCTGTAGCTCCACGGCATGCTGGGCGCAGCCATCCAGGTATGTCCAGTCCCCGAGTATCGGGCCACTGAATTTCAGTGGTCGGATTCTTTAGTGTTTTTGTAGCGTCCAGTCCCCGAGTGCCTAGTCGCTGAATTTCAGCGGGTAGGCACTTAGGATTTTTGATCTCCAGTCCCTGAGTGCCTAGTCGCTGAATTTCAGCGGGTGGGCACATAGGATTTTTGATGTTGTTGACGGTTTAATTTGTGCGCAGGGCCTGCAGCACGAATCGGACGATCGGCTTGCAGCAAAGTGTCGCATGGAGAAGGAACTTGTTGCCGTCCAGGAGACGAACAAGGGGCTGCAGGCCGTTGCAGCCGAGGCGGAGGAAGTCCACCGGGGCCTTGTCCCGGTGGGTGACCTGACGGCGGCTCAATCTTCGTTGAGTGCGGCCGAGAAACGGATCGCTGACCTGGAGCATGAGCTCAAGGAAGCGAAGGCGGAGGCGAGCTCGGCAGAGGGACGAGCGAAAGCTGCTGTCACTGCTGCCGCTGAAGAACGGAAGGTGTCGGACGCACTCGTTGTTGGGGTGCAGAAGGACTTCTCCTCGCTTCAAAGCTTCATCACGGGCCTCTGTCGTCCACTTATTGATAAACTTTTCTTCCTCTGCCTGGAGTCATTATGGAGTCGTTGGTGTACTCACTGCCGGCTTCTGTCCACAGGCCGGATTATTGACAGCTCGGAGGAGGCGCAGTCATACGACGCGCAGCAGTGTGTGACCACTCTGGTCGACTCGGCCGCGTTGTCGGTGGCTTGCATTCGAGCGTATCTTCAGGAGATATCACCCACGGAAGTGATTCCTAGCGACCTCGTCGAGGTATGGCGTTATCTGGAGAAGGCTCTGGCAGTCATCGAATTCATGGCGCGGTCGGCCTTTCGGCACGGGGCGGCGACGGCTCTGAGCCTGGGGCTTGCCCATTTCCCGGATGATTTCGACCTTGATGATGTGACGAGTGGCTACTCCTCATCGACGGGCTCTGTGGAGATTGCCGAGGTGCTGAAGCTGAAGGACCGGGCCACGGTGTATGCCGATCGCGTTTGGGCGATGGGTGACCTCCTCCCCTACTAGGAGACGACGGTCGTCCCCAACGATCCTGAACCGAAGCATCGGGACTTCAAGGTCGAGCAGCCATTCCGTGCGGCGATGGCGGGTGAGTTGACGACGTACCCGTCGAACCCGTACGTGCCCTTCATTCGCAATCGCAGGGGTGGCGGCAAGTCGGCGTCGGAACCTGCGGAGTAAAAGCATTGTGCCCTGGGGCGTTAGTAGTAAATAGTCATTGGAATTATCTTGTATTTTGGAACGACTTTGTTCTGCTGTAACGCGAATTCGTGTTATTTTGTGGATTGTTTCGTGACTTTGATTGTTGATTGGACGAGTCCCCGAGCGTGTCCGCCCTTTTTATGGGGTTTTTAACTCGTTTGTTATGTGTTTGGGATTTTGAATGTTTTTCGATTGTTTCGTTATTGAGGTCGACTCGCCAGAGCTCGGAGAGCCAGTCACAGGGCGACTCCTGTGGGTGCTCTGTACTTGACCGTTTTCCCGTGCGCGAACGAGGCCGGGTTAGCCGAGTCCCCGAGCGTGGTACTTGGTGGTTCTAGTCGCAACTCCAAGGTAGGTGAGGACTAAGCGCGTTAGAGTGAGCGCGTCGCTCCTGCCTGACCCGAAGGATCAGTCGCATGGCAAGTCCTGGGCACACTCTCATACTGGGCATTTTCCCCAACCGCTCATATTTGACTGGACGTCAGTCCCCGAGCGTGGTACTTGGCCGTTCGAGTCGCTATGCCGAGGATGCGGAGGACTTGGTCGCTGTAAGAAGCGAATGCAGTTGTCTTGGCTCGGTGAGCCAGTCGGGCTAGGCGACTCCAATGGGGCTCCGGGTTGGCGTTTTTCGTGGACGTTATGAGGCCTGGAGTTTTCCAGTGCCCTCGTGCCGCACTACTTGGCCGTGCCGGTCGCTTTACCAAAGGTTGACTTATGCGAGTAGCATAACGCTGTTATTACGAGTGCGAGTGGCACAAGACATGGAGAGTAGACACAATTTTCGGTAACCGATCTGTTTTTTTTCATAACGGGTGGAGAGTACATGTATGGAGTTCTAGGAGTAGAATTTCTATAGGAGGTTTACATTCCATGGCCGCTTGACGTCGAGCTTTCCGTCTCCTTGGATGTCGGTGAGGTAGTAGGCGTCGTTGCCTAGAACTCGCCCGATGGCGAATGGTCCCTCCCACAGGGGGGGGGAGACCTTGTGCATGCCCTTTCTGTCCTGGATGAGGCGAAGTACCAGGTCGCCTTCCTGGAAAGTGCGAGTCCTTACTCGCCGGCAATGGTAGCAGCGGAGCCCTTGCTGGTAGATGGCGGTCCGGGAGCGAGCTAGGTCGCGTGCCTCGTCGAGCTGGTCGATTCCATCCTGGTGTGCGAGTTCGTTTTCGGCCTCCGTGTAGTTGACCACCCTGGGCGAGTCGTGCTCTAGGTCGGTGGGCATGACTGCCTCGGCGCCGTACACCATGAAGAAGGGGGTGAAGCCTGTCGACCTGTTGACGGAGGTGCGGATGCCCCAGATGACGGAGGGTAGATCCTCGACCCAGCACCCGACGGTGCGCTCGAGCGGTACTTGGAGCCATGGCTTCAGGCCATGGAGGATGCTCTGGTTGGCTCGTTCCGCGTGGCCGTTGGATTCTGGGTGGGCGACTAATGCGAGGTCGAGTCGGATGTGATGTTCCTCGCAGAACTCGGCCATGTCTCCTTTGGCTAAGTTGGTGCCGTTGTCCGTGATGATGCTGTTTGGGAACCCGTAGCGATAGATTAGCTCACGTAGGAACTTGGTGGAGGTCTTCCCGTCGCATTTCCGGACTGGCTTGGCCTCCACCCATTTTGTGAATTTGTCGACTGCGACCAGGAGGTGGGTGAAGCCGGAGGGGGCCTTCTTGAAAGGGCCTACCATGTCCATACCCCACACGGCGAACAGCCAGGTGATGGGGATTGTCTTGAGCGCCGAGCTCGGCACGTGGGTCTAGTTGGCGTATTTCTGGCACCCGACGCACCGCTGGATGATGTCGACAGCGTCTACGTGTGCGGTGGGCCAGTAGAAGCCGTGTCGCATAGCCTTTGCGACAAGAGAGCGGGCGCCGACATGGTGGCCGTAGTCGCCGGAGTGGATGTCTTGGAGGATTTTGCGTCCTTCAGCGGGTTGAACGCAGCGTTGGAACACGCCGGTCACGCTGCACTTATGGAGCTCGCCGTTGATGATGACGAAGGATTTGCAGCGACGTGCTATCATCCGGGCGTCCGTCTCATCTGCTGGCAAGGTGCCTCCCTCCAGGTAGGCAACGTACGGCATGGTCCAGTCGTCTGGCTCGGCGATGAGTGCGACCAGGGCTGCCTCTGGCTGAAGAGGGATTCCGATGTCGATCTCCCTTGGGGGAGAGACGGAAGGCTTGGTGATGGTGTCGAGGAAGAAGCTGGCGGGTGGTGCGAGTCGAGCCGAGACGATGCGAGAGAGTGCGTCGGCCTCCTCGTTCTTTCGCCTGTCAATCCACTCGACGGAGTAGCCTGCGAAGTGTCCGCCTAGCTTGTCCACTGCTTGGCGGTATGCCGTCATGGTGGGGGAGACGGCGTCGCAGGTGCCAGCGACTTGCCCGGCAACGAGGTCGGAGTCTCCGTAGCAGCGCAGGCGGTTGACGTTCATCTCATTGGCAGCTCGCATGCCGTGGAGTAGTTCCTCGTACTCGGCCATGTTGTTGGTGCAGGGGGTGAAGTCGAGGCAGAGGATGTAGCGGAGCTTGTCGCCCTTTGGATAAGTTAGCACGATCCCTGCTCCTGGGCCATCCGCGTTCTTGGAGCCGTCGAAGTGTAGGCTCCAATAATGGAGGTACGGCAGCTTTTCTGGCTGCTGGGCCTCTTCCCAGTCGGCGGTGAAGTCCGCGAGAGCCTGCGACTTGATCGCTTTGCACGGCTCGTACCTGATGTTGTGTACGCCGATCTCGACGGCCGACTTGGCGACTCGCCCGGTCGCCTCACGGTTGCGGATGATGTCCTGCAACGGTGCGGAGCAGACGACCGTTATCGGGTGCTCCTGGAAGTAGTGTGGCAGTCGCTGCTGTGCTCTGAAGACCATGTATACCAGTTTATGGTATAGCGGGTAGCGCTGGCGCGACTCGGTGAGGACTTCGCTGATGTAGTACACTGGTCGCTGCACTGGGCGCTCCTTTCCCTCCTCTGGTCGCTCGACGACCATGACGGCACTGACGACGCGCTCGGAAGCCGCGACGTAGACCAGCATGGGTTCCATTTCGATGGGAGCGGCGAGTAGCGGTGCTGCGAGTAGCACCTTCTTGAGGTCGCGGAGCGCATCATCCGCCTTCTTGTCCCACTGGAAGGTGGGATTCTTGCGCATCAGGCGGTAGAGGGGCATCGCCTTTTCGCCCAATCGGGGGATGAAGCGACTGAGAGCCGCGACTCGCCCGGCCAGCCTCTGGACGTCGCGCAGGAACTCGGGTTTGCCGAGTCGAGCGATCGTGTCGATCTTGGTGGGCTTCGCCTCGATCCTGCGCTTGGAGACGACGTATCCCAGTAGCTGCCCAGCTGGCACACCGAAGGTGCATTTGCCTGGGTTTAGCTTTATCTTGTATTTCCGCAGGTTGGCGAATGTTTCCGCCAGGTCGGCGAGTAGGTCGCTCTGGTGAGCGGACTTCACCACCACGTCGTCGATGTAGACGTGGATATTGCGGACAATTTGGCTCGTGAGGCACTCCTGCATGCACCGCTGGTAGGTTGCCCCGGCGTTCTTGAGGCCGAAGGTCATGGCAGTGTAGCAGAAGGCTCCGAAAGGCGTGATGAACGCCGTCTTGTCTTCGTCCTCAATGGCCATTTTGATCTGGTTGTACCCAGAGTAGTCGTTAAGGAAACATAGCGACTCCGAGCCCGCGGTGGAATCGATGATTTGGTCGATCCGCGGGAGGACGAATTGCTCCTTCGGGCAGGCGCTATTTAGGTTTGTGTAATCGATACACATCCTCCAGATCCCATTTTTCTTCTCGACCAGGACTGGGTTTGCCAGCCACTTGGAGTACTTGATTGGCCGGATGAAGCCTGCAGCGAGTAGACGCTGCACTTCCTCGGCGATTTCTCGGCGGCGCTCTTCATTGAAGGGCCGCAGCGACTGCTTGACGGGTCGCACTTTGGGGTCGGCGTTGAGTTTGTGCTCAGCGAGTTCCCTAGGGACGGCAGGCATGTCAGAGGGCTTCCATGTGAAGATGTCCCTGTTCTCTCGGAGCAATTAGACTTGCAGCTCTCTCTACACATCGTGTATGTTTTGTCCTTAGACCTGAGATTGTCGCATGTACTTGAGATGTGGCGACATACTTTGGGGCTATCAGACGCTACTCCGTAACTGGGTATTTATAAAGGTAGCTTTCGGGTTTGTCCTGAAGCATGCTGCAAGGCAAGGTCAATCAAGATGGGATTTGCCCCTCTCTACTTGAGAGTAATATCTCTGGGGGCCTCGAGTGATCGGATCCAGAAATGCATGGCCGTGCTAAATATTGTTAAAAGTTAACCTAGTAAAGGGATTCCGTATCACAGTATCGAGAAAGGGAGGTCACCTTGGAGCTAGACTAAATATCTTGAGGCAAAGGGAAAGACATGTACTAAACCTTGTGATGGTTCGTCCGATAGGATCTTTGTATGCGTTTAGGAGTTGGCACGTCTTGCTAGAGGCCGCTACCAACTATTGAAAAAAATAAGTGTATTCGTGTCATGTCTATACGTATATGAACCTATAGGGTCACACACTTAAGGGGCTGGAAACCTAATGAGGATTAGATCCGAATTAGACCAGGCTTAGGCTAGTAATGGGCTGCTAATGTAGAAGCCCACTAGGGATGCCTATTGTCAACACTTGGATTTTTAATCATAGATGCCTGTTATGCCATACATCGCAATCCTAGGATTACCATTTTTACGAGACATAACATATTGGATATCACAGTACATCATTCATTACAAAACATACATAAGGTCCTACACAAATAAGGATCTCATGATCCAGTCTTAATACAATTCAAGCAGCGGAATAACGTAATAATAATGATAGCGTAGGCGAGGCTCCATCTTCATGGTCACAGGCAATGCTGACGATGGGAGATGATCCTAGTTGTCGTAACCTTCCTGCTATCCGTCTTCCTGATACTCCTCTTCATAGTCTGGCACGGGATAGCCAGGGACAAAGCCATGAGTACTCTTTAAGTACTTGCAAACTAATACTAACAAGTGAAGTGGGTTTGAGTAGGATATGCTAAGCTCTAGGGTTGTTTTGCAAAAATCCAGATTTACCTCTACTAAGTTCAAAAGCAAAGAAAGCTAGTTGAACATTTTGTAACACCTAAGTGGGAACTTGAATTTCATATCACAACTCTGTTATGGTCAAGTCAAGTCATAACTCATTTCATAAGTCATTTTGAAAACATCTGACGACGGAACAGTATGGCCACTCCAACTATCCATAACCGCGGACGCGACTATTCGAATAGTTTGACACTCTGCAGAGATTGTACACTTTCACCACAACATTCGATACATCCGTCAGGAACAACCCTGAATTCACCATACTCAGTATGCGGATAATCAATCCTAACCTTTCAATTACACGCCCTAGTATAGTCACCTCTCCTGTGAGTTTGGCCTCCCAACCATGACCAACTGTCATCTTGGGTATTGCATAGGTGGACAATCTTCACAAGGTAGCCTCAGCTCAAACCTTGGCCGCAAGGGAACCCATACTAAGGTATATAAATTTTCAGTCAAGCCCTACCCAAATTTCGGGTATTGTGGTTGTACGGTATAATTGGAATGGTATCGCATCCAGACAACCATTAGTTTTATAAAGGGCTAAGGCTCATGCCTTAACATTTTCATTATCAAAATCATCTAGTGTTCAAGAACACATGTCAAAACATTTCAGTAGAATGACTCATCATTCTAAGGTTTTCATAACCATTTTCACCAAGTATTCCCATCTAAAGTTGATCAAGTTTTATGCTTAGCACTAGCATCTACAGGTGGGGGATAAACACTAATGAAGGGTGATAAGCAAGTGTATCTTATCTAAGTTCAATCTCATGCCTTAGGATGACATCAAGATTTATCTAACTTAGGCCAAGTTTTATGCTCTTTATGCTACCTTCAAATATACTTCTAATGTCTACAAGAAACCAAGTAAACTTAAATAAAAGCTTTGATAAGGAAATAGAAGAATTAAGCTTGCGAGCAAAACTTGGATTGAGTATCATCAAGTGTATCTAACCAAGCCTTCTTAATGCATTGCATAGGTTATCTAACTTTCATAGTTGCAAGTATTAGCTTGCTCAGATAGTAGATTTCCAGGTCAACTGGCAATATTAGGCTTGCCTTGTGCAGAGCAGTGGTTGAAGTTCTCCTCAGAATCTTCCTCATAGTATCCTCCTTCCTCATCTTATCCTTGGTTGGTACTAGCGTCTATAAAAAAATATGAGGTACACAATCACCACACAATTTTTAACTACTCTATTTAGCACACAAAGGTTTACACTAGATGATCTAGCATCATCACTATTATCACAAAGATTAAAGCACTTGTCTTCTTTATTTCATTTTAGAAAATTAATTTATACTCATTTAAAAACTACTTAAGATTTAATATTCTCCAACTCAAACATGGGATCATGTTGACACATGTCATCACCACATATTTCATTACATGTTAAAGTGGTGTCACAATTTAATAAGGTTTAACCTTTTTATTTTAATTAAATAAAATGACTAGAATGGCCTATGAGGCATTCTTTTATTACTTGATAATTATTTCTGCAAGTAACCCTATATATTTATATATTCTAAAAGGTATGGGTAGATGTGATTTTTGAGAGTTGGAATCAACTCAAAAGCTTTTATGGTTGAATATTAAAAAATGTTTGAATGCAGAAAAGCTTCTGCCTTGTTATTTTTTACCATGGGTGATCTACAATTCCAATTGGTTTGAATCCAACGGGCTTGGATTAAGCATTCTAGTACCTTTCTAACAAAATTGGTTTCATGCATTTTGGTTCAGTGAATCGAGCTGGGTTGATTTTTGAATCTAGGTACAGAACTGATTTGAAAACTAAATGAATAAACCTAAGTTTGAATTATAGGTCGCGCGAGATGTTTAACTGGGACGGCCCACTACGCACAGCGCGCGCGGGCTGGTTAAGTGAGTGACCCCACTCGTCAGTGAGACAGCGAGTGACGAAGCGGTACGAGGCGATAAGCATTGTGCGATCTCGCTCTAATCGAACGGCTGTGGTTCATTGTCCATGCCTGAACAGGACGGGGCGAGGCTGAACTCTAGCGTGGCCAGTGGGGGTCAGTGGGGGCTCATCGGGGCCCCGGCGATGGTCGGCGATGGGGGTGAACAATGAAGTCGACGATGGCGATCCTCCTGGTACCGGCAGCTTCTCCTGAGGCGGCTCCAATCGACGACGCCTCTCCTCCTCTACAGCGGCGAACTCTGGTAAAATTCCGGCCACCTGGTGCTCGCCTTGCTCCGGGAGTGAGTGGGTGTGATCAGTGAGAGGTGGGGAGTGAGATGGTGTGCTCAAATCGAATGGGGGTGGCCCCCTTTTATAGTGCCTAATGGGGAACGACGGGTGCGGGTGGAGCTCGTCGTGGTCGTTGGCACAACATGCTAATGGCATGGGCGATGATAGGGGCGGTGCGTTGCCTCCTGGCGAAGCTCAACGGCTTCATGGCGCGGCGTGGGGCGGTGAGGAACGGTCAGAACGTCGCGGCGGTCTAAGCGGTTCCGACAATAAGTTTAATGGCGCACAGCGGTGAACGGGGCTGTCTGGCGGATTACTGGGGTGTTGGCGATCACGTACGCAAGCAGCGAGGGTGGCGTGCGGTCTTGGCGTGTGGTCCAGTGGCTGGCTGCGCTCAGGGCTTGGACAGGGGGTGGCGGTGGACAGTGCTGCGTGTCCCAGACAAGGTAGGCGAGGCTAGTGCTTCCTCTAGCTCGCTGGCGACATGGGGGTGGCAAGGGTGCTCTCGTCATGGTCACCATTGATGGCTATGATTGCTCATAGTGGTGCTAATGATTGTTAAAGAGGCTAGATGATCTACTAAGAGCTTGCTGCAACTAGAGAGGGAACAATGTTGGCCACAATCACTGCTGCAAATAGTGTTTGATGTTTTGTTGTTTGCTGATCACAAGGTGTTTGATAAAATGGCCGAAAGAAATTCAAATTTTAATTTTGGATTCAAACTTGGTGGGTTTGCTAGGCACATACTAGGGAGTATTGGGTTAGTTGTATTGGTCAAGGGGCACTGGTTTGGTTGGGTTTTGAAAAGGTGTGATCTTCACATATGATAAAGATTCAATTTTAAATTGTCATTTGAATGGGGTTGCTAAATGTTTCTATAAATTTGAAAGGTGGGCTTTGATTCACTTTTACTTGGTCTTGCAAGGGGTGAAAAGAATTGGAAAAGTTTCGGTTTGAAATCTTGGACTAGAAACACTCAAAGTGACCAAGTGAGCAAGATTGGCAAAAATGACCATTTGCTTTATTTGTTTTGTTTTTTTTCTCTTGATTTGTTTATTCTTGTAAATGTTTTAGATGATGTTATTTTCATATTTAAACCATTCCTTGCTATTTAGGTTAATCACACAAGTCCATTCATGCATTCATACAATCATCACATACACAAATGCATTCATTTGGTTTTTATTTAATCCAAGTTTTTGTTAACCCTAATTTTAGTGATTGGAAATTCATAATCATGATCAATATTTTTGGGATTTTACAAACCTTTCCTCCTTAAACAAAATCTCTTCCCGAGTTTTGAAAAAAGAAGAAAAAAGATTACCTAGGATTTAAAGAGATCGGTAAACTCCGTCCTGATGTGATCTTCTCGCTCCTAGGTAGCTTCTTCTTCAGTGTGGTTGATCCACTGAATCTTGAGAAACTTGATGCTTCTGGTCCTGGTTGTTCTGAATTCTTCCTCCAAAATACGGATGGGTACTTCGGGATACATCAGGTCATCGTTGATCTCTATGGTCCGGTGATCAATGTTCTTGAAAACTTCGGTCTTCTCTGGAACTTCAATGCATTTGCGACGTAACGATATATGGAACACACTGTGCACTGCTGACATCTCCTCTGGCAGTTCCAATTGATACGGTACTTCTCCTCGACGATTCAGAATCTTGAAGGGTCCGATATATCTAGGGGCTAACTTTCCTTTGAGCTGGAAACTCTGCATTCCCTTCAAAGGCGACACTTTGAGATACACAAAATCTCCGATATTGAAAGCGAGGCCTCGACATCTCTTGTCGGTGCAACTATTCTGTCTTGACTGGGCAGTCTTGAGGTGCTCACTAATCTTATGAACTTTCTCTTCTGCTTCTCGTAGGATGTCGGGTCCGAAAATCTGACTCTCTCCTACTTCCGACCAATTCACAGGGGTACGACACTTCCTTCCATACATGAACTCAAATGGGGCCATTTGCAAACTAGCTTGATAACTGTTGTTGTATGAAAATTCTGAAAGGCAAATAGTCTTCCCATTTAGATCCATACTCTAGCACACATGCTCTTAACATATCTTCTAGTATTTGATTTACTCGCTCCGTTTGTCCATCAGTTTGAGGGTGATAAGCTGTGCTGAAATCTACTCTTGTTCCTAGTACTTCTTGGACTTTCTTCTAGAATCTCGAGGTAAACTGAGTTCCTCAATCCGACACGATGTTCTTGGGGACTCCGTGCATACTAACGATCCTAGCGATGTATAACTCTGCTAGCTTTGAACTCTGATAAGTGGTATTGACTGGTAAGAAATGGGCTACCTTGGACAGTCTGTCAACTATGACCCAAATAGAGTCATTTCCCCTACTCGAAGTAGGTAATCCGGTGATAAAGTACATTCCAAATGAATCCCATTTCCATTCTGGTATCTGTAATGGTTGCAAAAGTCCTGCGGGTCTTTGATGTCCCGCCTTGACTCTCTGACAAATATCACACTTGGCGATGTAGCTTCCGATTTCTCTCTTCATCTTTTGCCACCAAATCCTTCAAATTTTGATACATCTTCGTTCCTCTAGGGTGGATAGAATAAAGGGTATCATGGGCCTCTTTCAAAATATCTTGCTTCAATTCTGAGTCTGCTGGTACACAGAGACGTCCTTTGTACCACATAACTCCTTCATCCTCGGTGAATCTGGGTACCTTGCCTGTACCAATACGACGTTTGATTCCTTCGATACTAGCATTTCCTTTATGAGCCTCCTTGATCTGTCTGATCAAAGTGGGTTGAAGTTCTATGCTAGCCAAAAATCCTTCACTTACTAATTCCATTTTAAAATCTTCCATCTCTTTGTGCAAACTTGGTTGCTCCTTCAGAATCATCGAGTTCAAGCGGCATGGCAATCTGCTAAGGGCCTTTGCTACCACATTGGCTTTAGCGGGGGGATACTGAATGTCCAGGTCATAGTCCTTGATTAGTTAAATCCATCTTCTCTGCCTCATATTCAGCTCCTTTTGAGTGAATATATACTTCAGGCTCTTGTGATCCAAATAAATCTCACAATGATTTCCCATAAGATAATGCCTCCATGTCTTCAGGGCTAGAACTATGGCTGCTAGTTCAAGGTCATGGGTACGGTAATTTTGTTCATGCTGCTTCAGTTGTCGGGATAGATAAGATATAACTTTGCCTTCTTGCATCAACACACATCCTTAACTGATCTGGGATGCGTCACAATACACATCAAAGGGCTTAGTGATATCCGACATGATCAAGATTGGGGCTAAAATCAATCTCCTCTTGAGTTCCTGAAAACTCTCTTCACATTTGTCCGTCCATTTGAACTTCTTGTCCTTCTTCAGCAATTGGGTCATGGGTCTAGCGATACTCGAGAATCCTTCTACTAACTTGCGGTAATATCCCCCTAATCCGAGAAATGCATGAACTTGGGTTTGAGTGGTTGGGTCTTGCCAATATTCAACATCCTTCACCTTTGCAGGGTCAAAGGCAATTCCTCCGGTGGATACAATATGTCCGAGGAATCCTACCTCCGGTAACCATAATTCACATTTGTTAAACTTGGCATACAGCTGATGCTCCCTAAGGGTTCCAAGGATGGTCCTTAGGTGTAGCTCATGTTCTTCTTCTGATTTGGAATAAATCAGAATGTCATTGATGAAAACAACGACAAACTTATCCAGGAAGTCCATAAAAATCTTATTCATGAGGTTCATGAAATAAGAGGGGGCATTGGTTAATCCAAAAGGCATGACCATATACTCGTACAATCCATATCTGGTGGTAAAGGCAGTCTTTGGAATATCCTCTGTGCGAATCTTGAGTTGATGATAGCCAGTTCAAAGGTCATTCTTAGAAAACACTTTGGCACCAGTCAACTGGTCAAATAGGTATTCTATCTTGGGCAACGGGTACTTGTTCCTGATGGTGACATCATTCAACTTCCGATAATGCGTACATAAACGGTTACCCCCATCTTTCTTGTCCACAAACAAGACAGGTGATCTCCATGGCGACGCACTTGGTTGGATCAATCTTATTTCCAGCATGGAATCCAGTTGCTTCTTCAGTTCCACTAGTTCAGACGGGTTCATACTATATGGTCTCTGGGCTATGGGTCCGGTTCCAGGGATTAGTTCAATGATAAACTAGATATCCAGATCTAGGGGCATACCGGGAAAAACATCTGGAAATAATTCGGGGTATTCACAGACTATCCGAACTTGGTCAATGGTTGGCTGGGCTATACTCTTGTTGCACTTGAATTGACGGGGCAAGGTTTCAGATATATGCTCGACTGATATTCCGGCTGTACTGGTCATTGTTATGGCTTTCTTGGCACAATCAATTAATCCTTTATGTTTGGACATTCAATCCATTCCTAGTACTGCTTCCAAACCTTTAGTTCCGAGTACTATTAGATTAGCATAAAAATCTATGCCATGGATTCAGATAGGTACAACTTTGCAAATTTGTCTAGGTTTGGTGGTTGAACCAGGTATTTGAACTATCATAACATGCTTCAATTTGGTCGGTTGAATCTTACTAGTGCATGAAAATTCTTCAGTAACAAACGAGTGTGATGCTCCAGAATCAAACAACACTCTTGCAAGTACTGAGTTAACAGAAAACATACCCAGCATGACATATGGCGCTTCTTGGGCTTCTTCAACATGCATGAGAAAGAGACGGCCGTTGCGGTCGAGCGAATTCCCTGGGGCAAACCTTCTTCCAGGCTGAACACGACGCTGCTGCTGAGCTGGGGCATTTGCACTGGGGGCTGCGGCAATCTTCTTGGGGCACTCATTGGAATAGTGACCTTTGGTTCCACATTCATAACAAGTCACTTGCGACTTGTCCTTTACTGCAACATGCACATCATTGCTTCCAGTCCTTGGGGCAGTTTTGGTGGCGACATTGTTGTTGTTGAACTTAGGTGATGCACGGTTGAAATTTCTGGAATTACCGGGGTTATTGTGGTTTCCTCCTGGCCTTGGGTTTCCACGGTTGGGATAGGTCGGACGGTTCATCAGGGGTCTGTTGGTTCTTGGGGAAAATCCTGGAGATGGGTTGGGGCGATACTTTGGTGTATGGTGGGTTCCTGGTTGATGCATCATGCGACGCTTGTGGTTCTCATTAGCTTGGTTGATCTTCCCTTCCATCTGAATGGCAGAGTCAACTAGGGCTTCAATATCAGCAAAGGGGATATTGACTAAAACTGTCTGCATTTCATCATGCAGACCATTCAGGAATCTCTCCTTCTTCTTGGCTTCAGTGTCTATCTCATCCGGGGCATACCTAGCCAATGACAAGAATTTGTCAAGGTATTCCACTACGGTAATCCTCCCTTGCTTTAGTTCTCTGAATTCATCTCTCATCCTCTTGATTAAACCCGGTGGCACATGGGTTCTGCTGAACTTGACTTTGAACTCTTCCCAGGTCATCATCCAACCTCCTGTTATTGCGCGAACGCTGTGCCACCATGCTCTAGCATCTCCGGCCAGGTAGTGGGTGGCAAACAGTACTTTCTCATTGGCTTCCACTCCTGCAACTTCTAGATTGTTCTCCATGGTTTGCAGCCAATCATCGGCATCTAAGGGCTCTTCTGACTTAGTGAAAACGGGTGGATTGGTGTTCTAGAAATTCTTGAGCTTAGATCCATGGTTGTCCTGATTTCCATGGCCTTGATTGTTGTTGGCCATCTGAGCTATCTATTGAAGGGTGGCTAAATTGGCTTGACGTTCGGCTCTTTCGGCTTCGCGGTCAGAAACCAACATTTGCAAGAGTTGCAAAATTGGGTCCGGGGCTGAAGTGCTTCCTCCGCGAGGCATCTGAATATTGAGATAGATTATGAGAAAAGAGGGAAATTTCTAAGGTTCAGGGTTTTTGGGGTTTTCAAAGTTTGACTTAGATTTTACTAGCAACTTGCTTTTCATTCATTCATAGCACACGATACAAACACACACCACGAAAAAGGAAAACAGATGGTTTTAAGAACCATTATTGGAAACTACAATACAGTGGGACCGAATACAACTCACTAACGCTAGTTCTCAAGTGCTACTACTCCTCGGAGTCAGTATACTCATCATCCTCATCATCATCATCGATTTAGGCGAAGTCATCCTCATCGGTGAATAAGTCCATGTCCTGATCCTCCAGGAAGTCATCATCATTACTGAGATAGGAGTAGGGGTCTCCACGAAGGTCGTCCCATCCATTCTCCCTCTCCTCCAACTGCATATCTCTCTTGTGGATGGTCTCCTCCAAATCTGTGATCCGGTGGTGAAGACGGGCAATGATGCGCTCCTTCTTGTCGAGTTGACGGTGACGAGACTGGCGATCCTTCACTAGCATGGCAATGGTCTGATCCTTCTTGGCGGCGATGGCGTACTTGTGGTTGGTGTAGGAGCGGGCATTGTCCAACTCCTTTTGACGGTCATACATCATGAAGCTGAGTTGGTCCAGTTGACTCTTCAGCTAGTGGTGGCATGGGGCCTCAAGTGGCTGTCCCATAACATCACGCCTTGGGTAGAACTCAAAGCAGGTACCCTTGATTAGATTGATACTCTGCCCACACAGACAGGCAAGAGCTTCCTGCATTGCCTTGGAAAGTCCATCGAGCCAGTTGTTCTCTCTCAAGGTGAACTGAATTCCCTCTGTGGTGGGGGCTTCAATCTTTCCCCGGAGACTTGCAACAACTAGCCACTACAAATCTTCTCCTTCCTGATCATTGAGCTGAGCTTCGAAGAACTCGGGGTGTGGCCGCTCTAGCATCTACGCAAGCTGGTCCAAGTCACGCTCAAAGATGAGGTCTCCTCCATTCCCCAACTGATAAAACTTGCTGTACTTCATGTCCATCTAAAAGAATATAGGATGAGTAAGTTAGTAGAGTGATGAAGTGTGTCCAATTTTAAGTAAGTTTGCAAGAATTTTTGAGGAGCATGAATTTTCATGAAAGAGTCTAAGTGGTAAGAAGGAGAATAAGTTTTCATAAATACTCACTTCCTTGGTTTTGAAACTAAGTTTTTGATTCAAACGTCCATTCTAAACTAGGGTCTCCTATGGTCAGGATGGCTCTGATACCAACTTGTCAACACCCGGATTTTTAATCATAGATGCCTGTTATGCCATACATCGCAATAACACGATTACCATTTTGCGAGACATAACAGATTGGATATCACAGTACATCATCCATTACAAACCATACATAAGGTCTTACACAAATAAGGATCTCATGATCCAGTCTTAATACAATTCAAGCAGCGGAATAACATAATAATAATGATAGCGTAGGCGAGGCTCAATCTTCATGGTCACAGGCAATGCTGACGATGGGAGATGATCCTAGTTGTCGTAACCTTCCTGCTGTCCGTCTTCCTGATACTCCTCTTCATAGTCTAGACACGGGAATAGCCAGGGACAAAGCCATGAGTACTCTTTAAGTACTCGCAAACTAATACTAACAAGTGAAGTGGGTTTGAGTAGGATATACTAAGATCTAGGGTTGTTTTGCAAAAAGCCAGATTTACCTCTACTAAGTTCAAAAGCAAAGAAAGCTAGTTGAACATTTTGTAACACCTAAGTGCGAACTTGAATTTCATATCACAACTCTGTTGTGGTCAAGTCAAGTCATAAATCATTTCATAAGTCATTTTGAAAACATCTGACGACGGAACAGTATGGCCACTCCAACTATCCATAACCGCGGACGCGGCTATTCAAATAGTTTGACACTCTGCAAAGATTGTACACTTTCACCACAACATTCAATACATCCGTCAGGAACAATCCTGAATTCACCATACTCAGTATGCGCATAATCAATCCTAACATTTCAATTACACGCCCTAGTATAGGCACCTCTCTTGTGAGTTTGGCCTCCCAACCATGACCAACTGTCATCTTGGGTACTGCATAGGTGGACAATCTTCACAAGGTAGCCTCAGCTCAAACCTTGGCCGCAAGGGAACCCATACTAAGGTATATAAATTTCCAATTAAGCCCTACCCAAATTTCGGGTATTGTGGTTGTACGGTAAAATTGGAATGGTATCACATCCAGACAACCATCAATTTTATAAAGGGCTAAGGCTCATGCCTTAACATTTTCATCATCAAAATCATCTGGTGTTCAAGAACACATGTCAAAACATTTCAGTAGAATGACTCATCATTCTAAGGTTTTCATAACCATTTTCACCAAGTATTCCCATCTAAAGTTGATCAAGTTTTATGCTTAGCACTAGCATCTATAGGTGGGGGATAAACACTAATGAAGGGTGATAATCAAGTGTATCTTATCTAATTTCAATATCATGCCTCAGGATGACATCAAGATTTATATAACTTAGGCCAAGTTTTATGCTCTTTATGCTACTTTCAAATATCCTTCTAAGGTCTACAAGTAACCAAGTAAACTTAAATAAAATCTTTGATAAGGAAATAAAAGAATTAAGCTTGCGAATAAAATTGAGATTTGGTATCATCAAGTGTATCTAACCAAGCCTGCTTAATGAATTGCATAGGTTATCTAACTTTCATAGTTGCAAGTGTTAGCTTGCTCAGATAGTAGCTTGCCAGGTCAACTGGTAATATTAGGGTTGCCTTGTGCAGAGCAGTGGTTGAAGTTCTCCTCGGCTTCTTCCTCATAGTATCCTCCTTCCTCCTCGTATCCTTGGTCGGTACTAGCCTCTATCAATAAATACGAGGTACACAATCACCACACAATTCTTAACTACTCTATTTAGCACACAAAGGTTTACACTAGATGATCTAGCATCATCACTATTATCACAAAGATTAAAGAACTTGTCTTATTTATTTGATTTTAGAAAAGTAATTTCTACTCATTGAAAAACTACTTAAGATTTAATATTCTCCAACTCAAACATGGGATCATGTTGACACATGTCATCACCACATATTTCAGTACATGATAATGTGATTTAAAGTGGTGTCACAATTTAATAAGGTTTAACCTTTTTTATTTTAGTTAAATAAAATGACTAGAATGTCCTATGAGGCATTCTTTTATTACTTGATCATTATTTCTGCAAGTAACCCTATATATTTGTATATATTCTGAAAGGTATGGTTAGATGTGATTTTTGAGAGTTGGAATCAACTCAAAAGCTTTTATGGTTGAATTTTGAAAAATATTTGAATGCAGAAAAGCTTCTGCCTTGTTATTTTTACCATGGGTGATCTACAATTCCAATTGGTTTGAATTCCAATTGGCTTGAATCGAGCTGGGTTGATTTTTGAATCTAGGTACAAAACTGATTTGAAAACTAAATGAATAAACCTAAGTTTGAATTACTAGGTCGTGCGGGATGTTTAACTGGGCCAGCCCAGTACGCACAGCGCGCACGCGGGCTGGTTAAGTGAGCAACCCCACTCGTCAGTGAGGCAGTGAGTGACGAAGCGGTACGGGGCGATTAGGACCGTGCGATCTCGCTCTAATCGAACAGCTGCGGTTCATCGTCCACGCCTGAACAGGACACGGCGAGGCTGAACCCTAGCGCGGCCAGTGGGGGTCAGTGGGGGCTCACCGGGGCTCCGGCGATGGTCGGCGATGGGGCGAACGACAAAGTCGACGACGACGATCCTCCTGGTACAGCGGAGAACTTATCTTGGGGCGGCTCCAATAGATGGCGCCTCTCCTTCTCTACAGCGGAGAACTCCAGTGAAATTCTGGCCACTTGGTGCTCGCCTTGCTCCGGGAGTGAGTGGGTGTGATCAGTGAGAGGTGGGGAGTGAGATGGTGTGCTCAAATCGAATGGGGGTGGCCTCCTTTTATAGTGCCTGAAGGGGACCGACGGGCATGGGTGGAGCTCGTCGTGGTTGTCGGCACAGCGTGCTAATGGCATGGGCGACGATAGGGGGCGGTGCGTTGCCTCCTGGCGAAGCTCAACGACTTGATGGCGCGGCGTGGGGCGGTGAGGAACGATCGAAACGCCGCGACGCTCTGAGTGGGTCCGACGACAAGTTTAATGGCGCACATCGTGCATGGTCTGCGCGGCGGCAAACGGGGCTGTCTGGCGGGTTACTGGGGTGCTGGCGATCACGTACGCAAGCAGCGAGGGCGGCGCGCGGTCTGTGGGCTTGTGTCACTGACGGCGCACTGGCATGCTCTCGGCACGCACGTAGAGAGACTGGGCGCAGGCTTGGCATGTGGTCCAATGGCTGGCTGTGCTCGGGGCTTGGACAGGGGGTGGCGGTGGACGATGCTGCGTGTCCCAAACAAGGTTGGCGAGGCTAGTGCTTCCTCTAGCTCGCTGGCGACATGGGGGTGGCAAGGGTGCTCTCGGCATGGTCACCATTGATGTCTATGCTTGCTCACAGTGGTGCTAAGGATTGTTAAAGAGGCTAGATGATCTACCAAGAGCTTGCTGCAACCAGAGAGGGAACAAGGCTGGCCACAATCACTGCTGCAAATAGTGTTTGATGTTTTGTTGTTTGCTGATCACAAGGTGTTTGATGAAATGGCCGAAAGAAATTAAAATTTGAATTTTGGATTCAAACTTGGTGGGTTTGCTAGTCACATACTAGGGAGTACTGGGTTAGTTGGATTGGTCAAGGGGCACTTTGGTTGTGTTTTGAAAAGGTTTGATCTTCACATATGATAAAGATTCAATTTTAAATTGTCATTTGAATGGGGTTGATAAATGTTTCTGTAAATTTGAAAGATGGGCTTTGATTCAATTTTACTTGGTCTTGCAAGGGGTGAAAAGAATTGGAAACGTTTCTGTTTGAAATCTTGGACTATAAACACTCAAAGTGACCTAGTGAGCAAGATTGGCAAAAATGACCATTTTCTCTATTTGTTTTGTTTTTGATTTTCTCTTGATTTCTTTCTTCTTGTAAATGTTTTAGATGATGTTATTTTCATCTTTAAACCATTCCTTGCTATTTAGGTTAATCACACAAGTCCATTCATGCATTCATACAATCATCACATACACACATGCATTCATTTGGTTTTTATTTAATACATGTTTTTGTTAACCCTAGTTTTAGTGATTAGAAATTCATAATCATGATTAATATTTTTGGGATGTTACACCTATATAAGAGAGGGGTAGGATGTGCTGACCAGAGTTAGACCATTCCACCTAGCCGCCACTCCTCACGCCTGTGTTGCACGCGCGAACCTAGCAGTCCGGCGTCGGACGCTTCCACCCCGCAAGTGTGGATACCTCGGAGTTGCTGCATCTGTGGCACTTGGACGAGCCGCGCAAGGGGAGCTGCTCGTGGAACGAGGACAAGGAGGAGATGTAGAACGTCTGCACTGCGTCGACGCGCTTCATCAAGTTCCGCAACTACGCGTCTAGTGGTAATCCCGTGATCTATGACAACAGTATTCCTGGTTTATGCGGTAGAAATTTTTGATTTGCGCTAGTGTAGCCTACCCGTATCCCTTCAGTGGTATCAGAGCCAATGCTGTTCAGTTATAGGTTCGGGATGTTTGCATATGGCGATATGCAGATTGATATGAATGATGTGATCATTTGTATTGCGGTGGTTCAGGATTGATCTATGATCTTGCTTTACGTGATCGTGATTCTGAGGTTGTCGAACGACTTACCCCTACCGGTCGGTTTCCACCATCGGGGTAGACAGTGACACATAAATCCTGTTGAATCACGCGAAGATCAATATGATTGATCAAATCGGAACCTAGATCTAAAATCGATCTGCCGTGATCAAAGGAGTTTGATCAGATCGGACCAATAGACGGTTTATGTTAAATTTGATTTGCCGATCAAAATCCTTCAAGAAAATTGTGTAGATTCGATCTCTCATTTTTCACGCTGCCCCTTCGAACCCCGCAGGGGGAGACCCCCTAGACCCCCCTTAATCGTAGCTCCTTTTGTATCTCGTTAAGGTAACTAGGTGCTGCGAGCTCACATGATCCGGTAGAATGCGATTCTATGAAAAACTTGTTTTTGCAGGATGTATATGATCAGTATGGCCCATATATGTATGTGATCCATGTATGAAATTTTCATGACATGCGTGTCGTGAGTAGGGAAACACGGCTGGAGCCATATGTGTTGTCAATTATTGTAATGGCCTGCGTGCCAACTTGTGATGATCCCAATACTATGTAATTTTGATTACTAGATGTTAGGAGTAATAGCTTGTATTAGTTCTTGGAGGATTCATCACTTGGAGGATGGATCACATGGAACACGAAGATGGAGATCATCATGGTGGACAGGTTCTATGGCGATGGAGATCACCATAAAACAATGGGCCATACTGTGTCACAACTATGTGAATGCTATTCTTATGCGTTTTACTACTATGCATTCTTAGATGATATAAGTAGAACGATCCCTCACAAAGTTTAATTTAAACCATGCCCTCCCAACCAAACCTTGCACCATCCTATGCCCTATACAATCGTTGGTGGGCCTACGAAATTAGGGTGCCGCGGTTTTCCTTGGATAGATGGGTTTGTATCAAATACCTACACGCATAAGGGTTGGTGAGCTTGACAAGGTCATCTTAACAGTTAAGGACAATGGAAACGAACAATGCATCACCTTTTTCTTTGCGTTCGATTCTTGACAAAGATAAACTAAATGGAACAAACTATTCGGACTCGGTACATAACCTAAGAATTGTTCTCAGGTCTGATAAAAAGGAAACGGTTCTGGATAGCCCAATCCCCGATGAACCTGTTGATAATGCATCTGCTGCCCTTAAGAATGCCTATAAGAGAGCATGTGATGATTCTCTTGAGGTCAGCTGTCTTATGCTTGCATGCATGGAACCTGAACTCCAAAAGAAGTTTGAGGATCAGGAAGCGTATGATATGATCGTCGCGCTTAGGGACATGTTCCAGACTCAGGCTAGGACTGAGAGGTACAATGTCGCCAAGTCCTTTGTGGAATGCAAGCTGGCAGAGGGAGCAGGTGTAGGCCCCCATGTGATCAAAATGGTTGGTTACAGTCAGACTTTGGAAAAGCTTGGTTTTCCACTAGGCCAAGAGTTGGCTACTGATTTCTTTTTGGCGTCTGTTTCATCTAGCTATGGGCAGCTCATTTAGAACTACCATATGCATGGGGTGGAGAAGGGCCTTAATGAGTTATGAGGGATGCTAAAAACAGCAGAAAGTGACATGAAGAAGTGTGCAGGTCATAGCCATGTGATGGCTATGCAGAACAATCCTAGCTTCAAGAAAAAGGGTACTTCTTGGAAGAAGAAGGGCAAGGCTAAGGATACGATCCCTAAGCCTGCACCCAAGAAAAAGGCTGGTCCTATAGAAGACACTAAGTGCTTCTTTTGTCATGAACATGGCCACTGGAAGAGAAACTACAGCAAGTACCAGGATTCTTTGAAGAAGACTGGAAGTAAGAGTACTTCCCACTCAGGTACGCTTGTTGTCAATGTTGTGGACATTCTTCTCACTGATTCCTATGTTAACTCTTGGGTATTTGATACTGGATCGATTTCTCATATTTGCAATTCAATGCAGGGGCTAATAAGGACTAGAAAAGTGCAGAAGGGCGAACTAGATTTTCACGTCGAAAATAAAGCAAGGGTTGCTGCACTGTTCGTCGGCGTCATGCAACTTCACCTTCCGTCAAGATTTATTATGGAGTTGAATAATTGTTATTACATTCCTAGTATGGGTCGAATTTTTTTATCACCTTCATGTTTGATGAGGTATGGTTATTCATTCGCGAGTGCAAATAATGGTTTTGTAACCTCTAAGAATGCTATGTTTATGGTTGATGCTCCCATTGTGAATGGGTTATTTATTTTAAATTTTGATGATGCATCTGTTTACAATGTTAGTGCTAAAAGGCTTCAGCCTAATGATTTGAGTCCTACTTATTTATGGCATTGTCATTTGGGGCATATAAGTGAAAAGAGCATGAAGAAGCTCCATGGTGATGGTCTTCTAACTTCGTTTGATTTTGAATCATACAAGACATGTCAGGCTTGTTTACTTGGAAAGATGACCAAGTCACCTTTTTCAGGTTTACCCGAGAGAGCGACAGACTTGTTGGAACTCATACATACTGATGTATGTGGACCAATGAGCATGATAGCCAGAAGAGGATATCAGTACTTCATTACTTTTACTGATGATTTCAGTAGATATGGTTATGTCTACTTAATGAAGCATAAGTCTGAAACTTTTGAAAGGTTCAAGGAGTTTCAAAGTGAGGTAGAGAATCAACGTGGCAAGAAAATAAAGTCCTTGTGATCTGATCATGGAGGTGAATATTTGAGTCACGAATTTAGCAATCATCTTAAGAGTTGCGTAATTGTTCCACAGCTTACGTCGCCCGGAACGCCTCAAAGAAATAGGGTCTCTGAATGGCGCAATCGAACTTTGTTGGACATGGTTCGATCGATGATGCGAATTTACCATTATCATTTTGGGGTTACGCTCTAGAAACGGAAGCTTTCACACTTAATAGGATACCATCTAAATCCGTAGTTAAGACACCATATGAGATGTGGACTGGAAAGAATCCTAGTTTGTGTTTTCTAAATATTTGGGGTTATGATGCATTTGTCAAGCGACTTCAGTCGGACAAGCTAACACCCAAATCCGATAAGTGCATTTCATGGGATATCCGAGGGAAACCTTAGGGTATTATTTTTACAACCGAGAAGAGGGCAAAGTGTTTGTCGCTCGTAGCGGTGTTTTCCTAGAGAAAGTGTTTCTCACAAAGGGAACAAGTGGAAGGTCGGTGCGACTGGAGGAAGTTCAAGATAAGCCAGTCGGGGATGCTTCTACAAGTGATGCTATTGTAGAAGAACAAGTTGAGGAACCCGTGGAAATAGAAGAACCACAACCACGAAGGTCGGCTAGCCTCCACGAAGCGTGGGAATTATCATTGTTAGAAAATGATGAGCCTGTGACCTATGCAGAAGCGATGGTGGACCCAGACTCTGAGAAATGGCTGATCGCCATGAGGTCTGAGATAGATTCTGTAAGGTTCCCAACCTTTAATAAGGTAGAGATCCCTGTGTTTACAATGCTAGTCCCTGGATCAATAGCTAGCATCCACAGATAAGATGTAATATCAAGAAACAAAGGTCGTATTACAACTTTATAACCGGGAATAAAATAATTTATTACATCTTACATAGCTCATTTGGCTATCTCATTACAATGCAGCAGAATATAACAATAGCATGGGGTCCTTCATCTTCAAAGTGCCACAGGCAGACATGTTGGTTGCAGACTTGTAATCCTAATCAATAACTTCACCAATATCAAACAAACCTGCAACATAACAAGTTACAGCCACAAGGGTCAATACATTTGAATTGTATTGGCAAGTGATACTATGGTAGTATAGTGGAGTCTATCATCTATATGCATTTGGCTAAGTGGAGCTTAGGCTTGCTTTGATCAAAATAGATTTTCCCTATCATTTGAAAACACTAAGTTTTTGCTTGACAAAATCTTTCCCAAGGCATCTCCCAATAGAAATTGGTGATCCTTCAATCCCTTGTTCACCCACAAGATTTTTAACTTAGAAATTTGGATGATGAGATTCTTGATTGCTTCCATGTCTTGATGCTCAAATTGTCCTTTACTAGGGACATGGCTAAGTACTTAGATTTTTTTCACTCTGCAGAGGTGGTGCACTTTCCCCACAAGACTTGGTTTCCCAAGACAAGATCTTTCAGAAGCCTTCCCTTAGACCAGAATGGACGCGTTCCAACCTATCATTCCCCTACCACCAACTGTCCATTTGGCTAAGTTATTGCAACCTATATGATCCAGGTAGAGCCCATAATGCCAAGTGGCTGCACTTGAAGCTTCTCAACATTTGACATCTCAAATCTCTTTGTTCCTGGGTGGCCATCCACAAGTGAGATACACAAGGTTCACTAGTCCCCTGGCCTTGTGTAACCACTCAACACAAACCATTCCTTCCCTTCCACCCAGGTGATTCATTCACTTAGTTGTTTTATTAAACAAAACACAAGTCCTCAGACTTAGAAATTTTTCCATAGTATGAATATATATTCCACACTTGTTTTCTATTAGCTAAGCTAAGCATGATAGTAGTAGGAATCTTAACTTAGGAAATTCTACTAAGATTTCATCTACTAGGATTTCCCATATCATAGTTTATACTTAGCAAAATTCCATGCAAGTCCTACTTAGAAATATCACTAATGCATAGTGAAAAATAATGGGACAAAAGTATGAAGCATCACTTGCCTTTTTGGTAGAGTATAATTTCACTCCTTGTCCTTGCTACAATCACACTCTTCAAGTCACTACAATTCAATCAAGCAAGGCACAAGTTCAATCTACCATTCAAGCAATTCATCACATAAAATCATAGAAACAAGATAATGCATGCAAGCATGCCAAAGATTGTTTTATTTGGAAAAAGTGGTTTCTAAAGGTTCACAAACATTTGAAAACACCTAATGTTCATTTTATAAAGTGGCAAAGTCATTTGCAAAAGGTTTCACTTTATAAACCATTTTTAAAACAAGGTATCATTTTATGTGGTGTAGAAATGTTTTTGTAAGGCATTAATCTATAGGATTCACAAAATATGTTTTCAAACCATAAAACTTTGTGTTTAGGGTCAGAGAGTTGATTTCCAAAACATTTCTCAAAGGTTTTCTTCCAAAACCATTTTTAATAATTAACCCATATCTTTATTTGACTAGAAATGGTTTTAAATCCATCGTTCATTCTTTTGTTTCACCAAATACATTTTTGAAACCACAATTTGTTTCCTAGGGTCAGTAGGTTCAAAACAAACCATTTGCCAAAGATTTTATCCCCAAAATCATTTTAGAATAATTTTTATAACCTAAACAAGCATACATAAGTTTCTGCAAAAACAAACATTTTACCAGAAGCTTTTTACTAAGAAAGTGCATGGTTGGCTAGGGCTTGTCCTGATGAATCCAATGATATAAAGTTTGCAAAATTTGGACGTGTGGTTTAAAAGTTATGGAATTTACAAATTTGATCATCTAATAGATCAAATCTTGTTTTTAAAACAAACTCTGGGCCACGTGGAATGTTTTGATTGGCCGAAAACGGTTCGCGTGGATCGATTAACGTGGGCCGCTGGATCTAAAGCAAATCTTACGGCGCAGATGCTCTCATACCCCTTTGATAAGTGACTCTATCCTAGCCAATGGATCTGCATCTAACGGTTGCTGCGCGTTTGACCTAGAATGAGCGGCGCTGACGGCGGTTGTGCGGTGGCGGCGCTCTGGCGGCGAGGTTGCCGACGATGCAGGATGCGAGAAAGAGAGAGAGGGAGCTCACCGAGTTCGCAGCACACTGCTGATGCTCAACGTGGTCTTTGTTGGCCAAGGGGCGCACGGGTTCCTGGGGAATTGCTCACCGGAGTTTCTACTGGCGATGACACGCTCTGGCGTCGTCGGGGACGTCGCTACAGGACACGAAAGAGCGAAGCAATGAATCCGTTAGAAGCGCGCGAGAGAGGAGAGTGTAGGAGGGTCATCCCGATATGGAGGGGAAGTCATGGCTTACAGGGAGGCGTCGCCGGAGTTGAAGCAGACGGCGGCGCTTGCTCAGTGATGACGTTGTCAATGAAGCAGAGCACGCGCGGATGAACGTGCGGTACTGGGAGATGCGCCAGAGGTCTAGGAGTCTGCTGGTATGCGCCAGGGAGCAAGGGGGGGGAATGGCCGGAATTGTCGCCGGAGTGCGTCAGAGGCAGTGGCGGTGCTGAGAAGAATTGGAGCAGCCTGTGGGCGGTCTGGTGCGAGCGAGAGAGGCGAAATGGAGAGGAGGGACAGGCGACTATGAGGGCACAGTCGAGGGCAAGGTTTATTCCCTCATTGAAGCAGATTAGCACGAGGAATTTACGTCTAGCAACGGCAGCGAGGAAAGAGGGGCGCGGTCACCGCGGGGAGGAAGAAGGTGAGCTGGCGGTGGGTCGTCTGGCAGCGAGAGAGAAGGAAAGGGAACGGGGTCCACCGGTCAGCGTCTTCGCGGGTTCTTTTGCGAGTGAGGAAAACGTTTCGGCAGAGGGGTTGCAGGTGGGCTTGCTGGGCCTAGTTGGGCTGGCCAGCTGGGCTGGCTCCTTTTATATTTTTTTTCCTGTTCTGTTTGTTTTCTCTTTTTCCTTTTCTTTTATTCTGTTTTGGTTTTGTTTGGTCAATTCAAACATCCATTGAAGGCAAAACCTTGCCAAATTTTGTGTAGCTTTAAACACTGATTAGTATTGTATTCTGATGTCAATTTTTGAATAAAACCTTATTCATTTTGGGGTCTTTTATTTATTCAAAATAGGCTCTAGTTTTTAATTAGATAGGATTTAATAATAATTTTAATCCTCCAAATCTTTTCAGTAGGTTTTGTTTACTTAAAAAGGGTGTCAAATAATTCATCTTGAATTATTTGGAAAATCTTTTAATATGATTCATTAATCATTTAAAATTTGGGTTTGTCTTTATCAAATGGAATTTGGTTTAAGCCATTTGATTTTATTTTGGAAATTATTTATCCAATATTTTTATTTGGATTTGGATTATAACTTATTCCACTTGTTTATGGGTTAGGCCAAGATTTGATTTGGTCTTTAAATATTCTTTATTTAATATTTCTTTCTTTTCTTGTAAAATCCATATCTTTTTATTTAGAGATCCAAACTTGGTGATTCCAATTTGTGAAATCTTGTTTGATATTTTTTTATCCTTTTAAATACCTTTAGGATTATTTGCTCACCATTTGGTATGGGTTTCCTGATAGATGCTTTATTAACTTCGGGAATTCAATTTCTTATCTTATTAAATTCATAAGATTTTATTTATGGTTCCAAATTGAGTGAAACCAATTTATATGGTTTTATAATATTTCTATTTGTCTTTCTTGATCATTTGTGAATGTTTGTTGACAAATTTTTATATGGATCAAATCCATAGACTTGGAGATAATTTGGAGATGATTTTTGTTCCATTTGGGTTTAGGGTTTGGATTTATTTTCCAAGTGTTTAAATTTCCAGATACATTCATTGAGGAATGCATTTCCCTTGATTTGGATTTTTGTTGGATTCAAACTTTTACCAAAGTTTGTTCAAGATGGGATTTTCAGTTTCCATTTAGAAAAAAAAGTTTCTTTTCACCCTGATTTTCAACAAAAAATTATTTTGTTTATTTTATTTTTCACATTACAAGATTTGGAAAATCTTGGGATGTGACAGATTCTATGGGAGACAATCAAGTTTGGAACTTGGTTGACCTGCCTGATGGTTTTAAAGCCATCAAGTGCAAATGGATCTATAAGAAGAAGATTGATATGGCTGGAAATGTTCACATCCATAAAGCTCGACTTGTTGCAAAAGGTTTTCGACAAGTTCAAGGAGTTGACTACAATGAGACTTTCTCGACTGTAGCAATGCTTAAATCTATACGGATTATTCTAGCCATTGCTGCACATTTCGACTATGAAATATGGCAGATGGATGTCAAGACAGCTTTCTTAAATGGAATCCTTACTGAGGACGTGTATATGATGCTTCCCTAAGGTTTTGTCGATCCAAACAATGCTCGAAAGGTATGCAAACTGTTGGAGATATGCCCTAGAGGTAGTAATAAAAGTGGTTATTATTATATCTTTGTGTTTATGATAAATGTTTACATTCATGCTATAATAGTATTAACCGGAAACATTAATACTTGTGTGATTTGTAAACTAAATTAGAGTCCCTAGTAAAGTGTGGCATCCCGCAAAACCACTACTAGAAAATCGCGTTGAATTTGTGCATTGCATCTCATCATCATGCATTGTTTGCCTAAAACTAATTTCGCAAAGCTTGTTTTGTTTTCTAAAACGCCCCGTCTTGTTTTCAAATTCAAACCCGGGTCGCCGGAATATTTTGTTGTCTATTATTTTGTTGACGGTGCGATTAAATTAAATAAAACATTTCGTTGTTTATAGTGGGGCAGTCGAACGGGCCGAATGACCCGAACGACCACCCCAGGATTTTAATCGTTCCACCCCAACAATTCCTACAGCTACCCACCTATCTACCCACACCCCCCTCCACATCACCCCACCCAATGGCAACCTGCCACATCACCCTCTCCCTCACCCCCCTCCAACCAGCTACTGCCACATCACCCCAAACCCCCTCTCTCTCTCCACACACACAACACTGCCCCACACCCCCTGCCACACAAGCCACACACGCACACACCTCTCACGCGCCAGCACCCCTGGTTCGCCTGGGTCCCACCGCCGCCCGTGCCCCCGCGTCCTCTCCCCCTCTCCCGCAACCTCCCTCCTCCTCCCTGGCTCTCTCCCCCACGCGAAGCGCGTCGCCTCCCTCTGGCCGCGTCTCCCGCCGCCGCTCACCTCCCCCGACGCGCTGCCTCCCCTTCCCCTCCGCCTCCGGCCTCCACCGCAACGCCTGCTCCGCCAAACCACCTCGCCTCCACGCCCTCCTCCTCGCTGGTGCCGCCCCGAGCTCGTCCCACCGGCGACCTCCGCTGCCCCCCTCTTCTCCCGGCCACACCAGCGCCCGCGCCTCCCCCACCGCGGCGCCACCCGGCCCGCCCGCATCCTCTCTGTCCCCCTAGCACCACACCCCGCCTGGCCCTTCCTCCCCACCCCGCTCGCGACCTCGCCCCGCTCCGACCCCGTCCTCGCCGGAGCTTCCCGCGGCCGCTCCTGCGCCGGCGCGCCCGGCTGCGTCCCCGTCGACCCTCGCCGGCCCCGCGCCCCGCCACCGGAGCCCCTTCCGTCGCCCACCTCCGTCTGCTGCCGGCCCCGACCCCGCTCGCCGCCTGCGTCTCCGCCCTTCCTCGGTCTCTGCCCCGCCTCTGACCTCGCCTCGCTGTCCGCGCCCTCGAGCAGAGCCGGCCTCGCCGACGCCTTCCCCCGGAGCTCCACCGTCGCTTGCGTCTCCCTCGCCCCGGAAGTTTCCCGGCCTCGCGCTCGTGTACGTCCCTGCTTGTGTGTGACATGTGGTGAAGGAGTGGGTTATCGATGGGAGTATCGCGTCTTCGATGGCCGACTACCTGGAATTCAAACAAGATCCTGATGCTCATGCTCGAAGATGGACACTAGTACCCTTGGAGACACCAAGACCTTCGTACGTGGACGCTCACCGACAAGACCGGCTTGATGCCGATGATTCCGAAGGAGGTACATGGAGCCACCCGAGAAAGCAACGCCGTAGACTCGCGGTATCCGGAGACCGGACCCTCGACACGCCAAGATCTACCCTCGGACGCCAAGACCCGAACCGGGAGGACGCAAAGATCGCCACGAGAACGACAAGCACTTCACCCCGAAGCCAAGACCGACCCGACTTGAGGACCGACAAGACCTACCTCTGTATCCGAGAACGAACCGCCGAGACCGGATCCCGAACCCGTCGAACCCTGGACCCTGAGACCGAACCCCGGAACCCCAAGATCTGCCGAACCCTAATGTGTGACCCTTTTCCGAAACCCTATTTTATAACATATTATCAACTGTCGCATATTAATTGTTCATGCATGCATCCTTGTCTGTGGTTTGGGGGCCTTCCGCCGATTCACCTAATAATTAAATATGGGGCCCATATGCGGGCAAATCTAGTCTCATATTGGCCTTATTTAAATTTGTGCATCGAACCGATACTATCTTTTGCCATGTTAAACCCACATTTAATTTGCGGGGTAGATAATAACATGAACCACCTAAATAATTGTCGGGACCCCGGTTCCGCTTAATATGACCTAATTGCACCGCACCTTTGCCATGCCATGCATCATATCATAAGCATGCCGATCTTTTGCCATAGTATTAAATAGTGCATCCGGTGTTTATTCTAGCGATTTGCTTCTTCGCGGATAAGGCCGTTGAGTTGATGCGAGTGCCGACCCGATCTTCGGTTGAACCTTCGACAATGTTTTCAGGCGAGCATCTCCCCCTTTCCACCTATCTTACTTTTATAGTATTTATTCCCTCCTGTTGATCTATTGCTATCTGTGTTGCGATGCACTAGATTTCGTACCAGTGATATCCCTTGCAGCCTTATATTGCCTTGGACACATCCTATTACCTGTTGTTTGGTAGATAGTTGGACTTGCGCGTCGTAGTCGCTTGCTCAAGTGCTGTTGCGTGTTGTCAAATGCCACAGTTGTTGGAGTAATGCCGCATGTGTGTTGTTGGAGATGATCATGGTTTACTTATCGTTCACTTTAATTCCTGTTTAACAACTAAAATTGAAGTAAGCAGAGGCATCGGTGGGTGATAGATAATATTTGGTTTCCGAACGCCCACTTGTGTCCCGTAGGACCCCGAGTACTTGATACCTGTTCCTTGATTTATCGCGCTATCCACATCCGGGAGGTATATGGGACCCCCCTTAGCCAGAGCTTGATTCAGTCTTATTTCTTGGGGCCACAAACTAGTTTGAGGTTTTATTTACGATCCTGTACTTATGCCATGCTTTACTGCTTTATTTACGATTGTGCGATGTATAGCACACTGTACTGTTTAGGATCGGGACACGTTTTTGCGGTGTCGACAAGCCCAGTTTTGGGTTCCCAGTCGCTCACAGCCGTCCACCCAAACCTTGAGTCCGTCTCGGAGCTAGCTTACTTCGTTGCGGGTCTACTTTAAGGGGTGGCCCCCTGAAATATTTCTGAATCCTGTGATTGCTTTGTCGTGAAAGCCTCGTTGGGTTTTGATTTGGTTTTTCCGAGGTTGATCGAGTGTGTGTTGCTATTGGTGCACCCCGGCCGGGTAAAACTTTCGGAAAGCCGTGTCCGCGGTTATGGACGACTTGGAGCACAGTATCTCGACCATAGACAAGCATAACTAAAGTTTATCGCTATAAATTTGACTTTATAATGACTAGTAATCAGCTTCACTATAATGGAATGGCTAAATAATACTGCCCACAATTGCTTGTTTGGAGTGTCGCTTGCGACCATTGTTCCTGACTAGTAAATATTGCAACTACAACGGAATGGCTAAATAAAAGTACCAACCACTGTTGGGTTTTGGGTTATCTCATGCTAATTGTATCTGACTAGTAAGTGTTGCAACTATCACGGGATGGCTAATTAAAAGTGCCCACTGCTTAATTTATCAGGATGATCATCTATACTTGACTAGTAATTGCTGCAACGATAACCGAATAAATAAAACTGCCAACTGTGTGAGTTCCTCGGTTGACTTCCTCGTTTGGTCTCGAGGGGGAAACGCCAGGATGGGTTTGTTTGATGATAGTATCAGGTTGGATCCGGATAGGTCTTCCTCACCCCTCTCTGATAGCCAACAGTTGTATCGAGTCTCTATAGGTTGTTTTAGTGCGTGCTGCCGCTGCCGCTTCAGTCCACCATACCTATGTAGGCGAGGACCGCCGAATTCTAGTCTCGCCGTGTACTGGCCTCAGTACTGACGCTCCCCTTTTTCTTTTGCCCTTTGTCGGCACCCCTTTTGTTTAAGCAGGTGTTGAGATCGACGTCGTTAGCAGGGTTACCCTTCCGGCTTGGCCTGGGCAGGGTTATGGACGCCATTGGTTATTCTTCAGGGCTCTTAGCCCCATTTGCATCTTGTCCATAGCTGGACGCTCTATCGTTTTCAAGGTGATTTGGATCTTTGTATTTTATATCTGTATTCTTGACTCATGGAGTCGTGTTGTATATATATCTGTTCTGTGGGTCCCATCGAGGACTGTTGTGTAATGTTATTACTTCGTTTTCCACCCGCACGAAAGTGCCTGGTGGGCACCTTTGAATCGTTTCTATGCGGGTTTTGGCGGGAATCGCTGAAACTTGCATAGGTCCGATTCTGAGGGTGTTACAGAGTGGTATCAGAGCTCAGCAGTTGCGATACCCCACAAGTCCAGCCTGTAGGATAACCTAGCTAACGGCCGAAGTAGAGTGTCAAAACTATTTTTTGCAAAATCGGTTGGATAGTTCTCATTAGGTCTGATTTTACTCCTTACCCTCTGCTGTTCTCCTCTTACCTCTACGTGTTTTGAATCCGCTCTCGTCTCTTTCTTCGAGTCCAGGAATTCTCGTGGTTGGGTTTCCGTCGTACCTTCAGGGTTTCGCTTCCTTCTTTGATAACGGTGTTCTACCATCCAGTGTTCAAGTTGCCTGAGGAATCCTTCGTCTGTGGTACCTTTCTTTGTTCCTTGTTTGTGCCTTCCGGTGTTTTCCGACGCAACGACATCCTCTACGCCAGATCCGATGCAGAGTCTGCATCACTCCTTTGTTTCCGAATCTCGCTTGTCGAGATCTTCAGTCTGATTCCGAGAATGGTTGCACGCTTTTCCACTGATTGTGCGGAGTAATAGTTTGGGTGCGTGATGGATTGGCCCCCATGCCGACTACCCTTTCTATTCGCTTTTGTACATTGAAGTGGATGAGAATGCATCGGTTCCCTCTTTCCATCGAAGCTAGAGGTGGCTTTATTTGTTGATACCTCTACTTTCGACCTTTTGTTTCCGGAGTGTTCTCTCGACGATCACGGACAACAACCCTTGTTAGTGGTGTCGCGAGGATCTACACGAAGCGAGAAGATGCAGATCGCCGACCTTCTTTCCGGTACCATGAGGCGGATCTCGAGGGCGAGATCCCTTGTTAGTGGTGTCGAATTGTGGCATCCCGCAAAACCACTACTAGAAAATCGCGTTGAATTTGTGCATTGCATCTCATCATCATGCATTGTTTCCCTAAAACTAATTTCGCAAAGCTTGTTTTGTTTTCTAAAACGCCCCGTCTTGTTTTCAAATTCAAACCCGGGTCGCCGGAATATTTTGTTGTCTATTATTGGTTTGCAAACGGTGCGATTAAATTAAATAAAACATTTCGTTGTTTATAGTGGGGCAGTCGAACGGGCCGAATGACCCGAACGACCACCCCAGGATTTTAATCGTTCCACCCCAACAATTCCTACAGCTACCCACCTATCTACCCACACCCCCCCTCCACATCACCCCACCCAATGGCAACCTGCCACCTCACCCTCTCCCTCACCCCCCTCCAACCAGCTACTGCCACATCACCCCAACCCCCCTCTCTCTCTCCACACACACAACACTGCCCCACACCCCCTGCCACACAAGCCACACACGCACACACCTCTCACGCGCCAGCACCCCTGGTTCGCCTGGGTCCCACCGCGGGTCCCACCGCCGCCCGTGCCCCCGCGTCCTCTCCCCCTCTCCCGCAACCTCCCTCCTCCTCCCTGGCTCTCTCCCCCACGCGAAGCAACCCGCGTCGCCTCCCTCTGGCCGCGTCTCCCGCCGCCGCTCACCTCCCCCGACGCGCTGCCTCCCCTTCCCCTCCGCCTCCGGCCTCCACCGCAACGCCTGCTCCGACAAACCGCCTCGCCTCCACGCCCTCCTCCTCGCCGGTGCCGCCCCGAGCTCGTCCCACCGGCGACCTCCGCCGCCCCCCGCTTCTCCCGGCCACACCAGCGCCCGCGCCTCCCCCACCGCGGCGCCGCCCGGCCCGCCCGCATCCTCTCTGTCCCCTAGCACCGCACCCCGCCTGGCCCTTCCTCCCCACCCCGCTCGCGACATCGCCCCGCTCCGACCCCGTCCTCGCCGGAGCTCCCCGCGGCCGCTCCCGCGCCGGCGCGCCCGGCTGCGTCCCCGTCGACCCTCGCCGGCCCCGCGCCCCGCCACCGGAGCCCCTTCCGTCGCCCACCTCCGTCCGCTGCCGGCCCCGACCCCGCTCGCCGCCTGCGTCTCCGCCCTTCCTCGGTCTCTACCCCGCCTCTGACCTCGCCTCGCTGGCCGCGCCCTCGAGCAGAGCCGGCCTCGCCGACGCCTTCCCCCGGAGCTCCGCCGTCGCTTGCGTCTCCCTCGCCCCGGAAGTTTCCTGGCCTCGCGCTCGTGTACGTCCCTGCTTGTGTGTGACATGTGGTGAAGGAGTGGGTTATAGATGGGAGTATCGCGTCTTTGATGGCCGACTACCTGGAATTCAAACAAGATCCTGATGCTCATGCTCGAAGATGGACACTAGTACCCTTGGAGACACCAAGACCTTCGTACGTGGACGCTCACCGACAAGACCGGCTTGATGCCGATGATTCCGAAGGAGGTACATGGAGCCACCCGAGAAAGCAACGCCGTAGACTCGCGGTATCCGGAGACCGGACACTCGACACGCCAAGATCTACCCTCGGACGCCAAGACCCGAACCGGGAGGACGCAAAGATCGCCACGAGAACGACAAGCACTTCACCCCGAAGCCAAGACCGACCCGACTTGAGGACCGACAAGACCTACCTCTGTATCCGAGAACGAACCGCCGAGACCGGATCCCGAACCCGTCGAACCCTGGACCCTGAGACCGAACCCCGGAACCCCAAGATCTGTCGAACCCTAATGTGTGACCCTTTTCCGAAACCCTATTTTATAACATATTATCAACTGTCGCATATTAATTGTTCATGCATGCATCCTTGTCTGTGGTTTGGGGGCCTTCCGCCGATTCACCTAATAATTAAATATGGGGCCCATATGCGGGCAAATCTAGTCTCATATTGGCCTTATTTAAATTTGTGCATCGAACCGATACTATCTTTTGCCATGTTAAAACCACATTTAATTTGCGGGGTAGATAATAACATGAACCACCTAAATAATTGTCGGGACCCCGGTTCCGCTTAATATGACCTAATTGCACCGCACCTTTGCCATGCCATGCATCATATCATAAGCATGCCGATCTTTTGCCATAGTATTAAATAGTGCATCCGGTGTTTATTCTAGCGATTTGCTTCTTCGCGGATAAGGCCGTTGAGTTGATGCGAGTGCCGACCCGATCTTCGGTTGAACCTTCGACAATGTTTTCAGGCGAGCATCTCCCCCTTTCCACCTATCTTACTTTTATAGTATTTATTCCCTCCTGTTGATCTATTGCTATCTGTGTTGCGATGCACTAGATTTCGTACCAGTGATATCCCTTGCAGCCTTATATTGCCTTGGACACATCCTATTACCTGTTGTTTGGTAGATAGTTGGACTTGCGCGTCGTAGTCGCTTGCTCAAGTGCTGTTGCGTGTTGTCAAATGCCACAGTTGTTGGAGTAATGCCGCATGTGTGTTGTTGGAGATGATCATGGTTTACTTATCGTTCACTTTAATTCCTGTTTAACAACTAAAATTGAAGTAAGCAGAGGCATCGGTGGGTGATAGATAATATTTGGTTTCCGAACGCCCACTTGTGTCCCGTAGGACCCCGAGTACTTGATACCTGTTCCTTGATTTATCGCGCTATCCACATCCGGGAGGTATATGGGACCCCCCTTAGCCAGAGCTTGATTCAGTCTTATTTCTTGGGGCCACAAACTAGTTTGAGGTTTTATTTACGATCCTGTACTTATGCCATGCTTTACTGCTTTATTTACGATTGTGCGATGTATAGCACACTGTACTGTTTAGGATCGGGACACGTTTTTGCGGTGTCGACAAGCCCAGTTTTGGGTTCCCAGTCGCTCACAGCCGTCCACCCAAACCTTGAGTCCGTCTCGGAGCTAGCTTACTTCGTTGCGGGTCTACTTTAAGGGGTGGCCCCCTGAAATATTTCTGAATCCTGTGATTGCTTTGTCGTGAAAGCCTCGTTGGGTTTTGATTTGGTTTTTCCGAGGTTGATCGAGTGTGTGTTGCTATTGGTGCACCCCGGCCGGGTAAAACTTTCGGAAAGCCGTGTCCGCGGTTATGGACGACTTGGAGCACAGTATCTCGACCATAGACAAGCATAACTAAAGTTTATCGCTATAAATTTGACTTTATAATGACTAGTAATCAGCTTCACTATAATGGAATGGCTAAATAATACTGCCCACAATTGCTTGTTTGGAGTGTCGCTTGCGACCATTGTTCCTGACTAGTAAATATTGCAACTACAACGGAATGGCTAAATAAAAGTACCAACCACTGTTGGGTTTTGGGTTATCTCATGCTAATTGTATCTGACTAGTAAGTGTTGCAACTATCACGGGATGGCTAATTAAAAGTGCCCACTGCTTAATTTATCAGGATGATCATCTATACTTGACTAGTAATTGCTGCAACGATAACCGAATAAATAAAACTGCCAACTGTGTGAGTTCCTCGGTTGACTTCCTCGTTTGGTCTCGAGGGGGAAACGCCAGGATGGGTTTGTTTGATGATAGTATCAGGTTGGATCCGAATAGGTCTTCCTCACCCCTCTCTGATAGCCACCAGTTGTATCGAGTCTCTATAGGTTGTTTCAGTGCGTGCTGCCGCTGCCGCTTCAGTCCACCATACCTATGTAGGCGAGGACCGCCGAATTCTAGTCTCGCCGTGTACTGGCCTCAGTACTGACGCTCCCCTTTTTCTTTTGCCCTTTGTCGGCACCCCTTTTGTTTAAGCAGGTGTTGAGATCGACGTCGTTAGCAGGGTTACCCTTCCGGCTTGGCCTGGGCAGGGTTATGGACGCCATTGGTTATTCTTCAGGGCTCTTAGCCCCATTTGCATCTTGTCCGTAGCTGGACGCTCTATCGTTTTCAAGGTGATTTGGATCTTTGTATTTTATATCTGTATTCTTGACTCATGGAGTCGTGTTGTATATATATCTGTTCTGTGGGTCCCATCGAGGACTGTTGTGTAATGTTATTACTTTGTTTTCCACCCGCACGAAAGTGCCTGGTGGGCACCTTTGAATCGTTTCTATGCGGGTTTTGGCGGGAATCGCTGAAACTTGCATAGGTCCGATTCTGAGGGTGTTACATAAAGCCTCTTTATAATACTAGCTTGTTGATTAATAGATGATCGTGGTTTCTGATCATGAACATTGAGATGTTATTAATAACAAGATCATATCATTAGGATAATGGTATGATGGACATACTCCTATAGATAAGCGTAGCATTAAGATCAAAGTCATTTCAATAGTTCATTTTCTATAATCTTTCTGATACATAGTAACCTAATTCCTTCGACCATGAGATCATGTTAATCACCATCACCGGAAGGATGCTTTGATGACATCAAACACCACACCGTAACTAGGTGGCTATAAAGGTGGCATTGAGTGTTCGGAAAGTATGTGTTGAGGCACATGGATCAAGAGTGGGATTTGTCCATCCATATGACGGATAGATATACTCTGGGCCCTCTCGGTGGAATGTCATCCAATTAGATTGCAAGCATGTGAATGGCTCACAAGGGATCACATATCACGGGAACGAGAAAAGAGTACTTATCAGTAACGAGGTTGGACTAGGTATGAAGAGATACCGACGATCAAATCCTCGGATAAGTAAACTATCGTGAGACAAAGGGAAATTGGTATCATATGTAAGTGGTTCATTCGATCGCAAAGTAATCGTAGAAATATGTGGGAGCCATATGAATTTCCAGATTCCTCTATTGGTTATTAGTCGGAGAAGTGTCTTGGTCATGTACGCATAATTCACGAACCGTAGGGAGACACCCTTAAGGATTCGATGTTTTTTAGTAGATATGGAATGTTAGTAGGGATACCGAATGTTGTTCAGAGTCTCGGATGGGATCCGGGATATCACGAGGAGATCCGGCATGGTCTGGAGAATAAGATTCATATAAGGAAAGTCCTATTTCGGAGTTCAGGAAAGTTTCCGATGTTTTCATCGGAGAGGTTCTAGAAGGGTCTAGAAGGTTCACCGGTCCGGAAGGAGAATGGTCCATGAATGTGTCATGGGTAAGTGGAATGATTGTATCATATCCTAGGTCACTTGGTGTGTGCATTTTCAAGAGAGAGATAAAGCTCTAAATTGAAAGTCAAACTGGAACAATGGTTTCCTAGTGGGAGAAGAAACAAGTCCTTTTCTCAATCCAACTTGGGTTTGGATTCAAACCCACCCCTCCCAAGGCTGCCCCCTGTCATAAATATAGGGGAAGGGCTGCCCCAAAGCACACAATCCCTAGCCCCTCTCCCCGCACCCGAGCCGCCGCCGCAGCCCCGCCGCCGCGCCGCCGCCGCCTCCCCGCGCCGCCGTGCCGCCGCCTATTCGTCGCCGTCGCTCTAGCCGCCGCCGACACCTCCTCCTCCTCCCGGTCATCTAAACCCTAGATCTCCGGGAAACCCTAGTCCACCATAACTCGCACCGGCTTAGGCGAAGCCCTGCGGGATCTTCCCTCTACTTCCGACACCACGCCGTCGTGCTGCCGGATTCACGAGGGGAGAACTACAACCTCCGCTGCCTGCTGGAACAAGGGAGAGGAAGGTCTTCATCGAGTACCGAACGTGTGACCGACTGCGGAAGCGTTGCCGAAACACAGCGCCGGAAGGATCGTCTACGCGATCTTGAGATCAACAAGTGTACGACTACATCACCCACGAGAATCTGATCTCGTTAACCGCTTTGGAATCTTCGAGGGTGAGTACTTCTATCGACTCGTTGCTATAATCTAGTAGATAGATCTTGGCTTGTTTGTGTGCATGCGGTAGAATTTTTTTGTTTTCCATGCTACAAACCCCTATAGTGGTATTAGAGCCGTGTCTATATGTAGATCTGTTGCACGTGTAGAACACAATGGTCATTGTGGGCGGTGGTGCTTTTATTATCAATTGCCTTTTATGTACTTTGCATCTTGCTGTATGATGGGATGAAGCGGCCCGAGCTAACCTTACATGACATCGTTCATGAGACTTGCTCCACGCTCAACATGCAACTTGTATTGCATAAGTGGCTTTGAGGGTGTTTGTCTCTCCCATTATAGTATAGATTCAATTTACAACGGGCACTTGATAGTTCAAACATCAACGTTGTGGTTCTTGTTCGTAAGTTAGAACAACACTTATTGAAAGCCCCAAACCACGTAAAATATGCAAAGAAAATTAGATGCATCTAACTTTGTTTTGCAGGGGTGTGTTGTGATGTGATATGGCCATGATTGTGATTATATATGATGTATGCAATGTTCCTTATTGTAAGTTGGCAACCGGCAGGAGCCATATGGTTGTCTTTTAAATTCTGTAAAGACCTGCGTGTCTATTCAAAGTAGTTGTAATAATTGAAGCTGGTGGACGATAACCATGAAACAGCGCAATGACCTTGATGCAATACCGGTGATGATGGAGATCATGTTCGTGCTTGAAGATGGAGATCGGAAGCACAAAGAAGAAAGTCAATATCATATCACATATTATGAATTGCATGTGATGTTAATCCTTTATGCATCTTGTATTGCTTAGTTCACAACGGTAGCATTATAAGATGATCCCTCAAGCACAAAATTCCAAGTTTTAAAGTGTTCATCCTTAGTAAGCACCGTTGCTAAAGCTCGTTGTTTGAAGCACCACGTGATGATCGGGTGTGTTAGATTCTGCGAGTGTATACAACGTGAGCAAGCCAGATTTGCTCATGCGGAAGCTAAGGTTTGATCTTGACGAGCCTAGCATGTACAAACATGGTCTCGGAACACAGATCACCAAAAGGTAAAGCATGAATCATATAGTAGATATGATGAACATGTTGATTGTTCGCCATTGAAGCTACATCAATTCTCATGATGATCGGTTTTGATGTGGTGGATTTGGTTCGTGTGGTCACTAAAACAATTTGAGGGATATTGTTTTGAGTGGGAGTTCACCTAGCTTAATTTAACTATTAATTAGAACTCAATTTGTCATAAACTTAGTCTAAACTATTGCAAATATGTTGTAGATCAATGGCGGCCCCTACCATCAATTTTAATGCGTTCCTAGAGAAAGAAAAGTTGAAAAACAATGGAAGAAACTTCGCAGATTGGTTCCGCAATTTGAGGATTGTCCTCAATGCTGGTAATTTGACATATGTGCTGGATGCACCGCTGGGTGACCCGCCTGCAGCTAATGCTACCGATGAGGTAAAGAATGTTTTCATCGCTCGGAAGAATCAGTACTCCACAATTCAGTGTTCTATCTTGTATGGTTTGGAATTGGAGCTTCAGAAAAGGTTTGAGAATCATGACCCACATGATATTGTCCGGGAACTCAAAATGATATTTGAGGCTCACGCGGCAGTTGAGAGTTATGAGGCTTCTGAAAAGTTTTTTAACTGCAAGTGGAAGAGGGCAGCTCCGTCAGTGAGCACGTGCTTAAGATGTCTGGGCACGCAAGCAAGCTTCAAAGCTTGGGAATAGTTATTCCTAATGCTTTGGGGATTCACCGTGTCCTCCAATCACTACCACCAAGTTACAAGAATTTTGTGATGAACTACAACATGCAGCGCATGGATAAGATGTTTCCAGAACTCTTCTCCATGTTGAAATCTGCAGAAGTGGAGATCAAGAAAGAGCACCAAGTGTTGTTGGTCAATAAGACCACCAAATTCAAGAAGCAAGGCAAGTCTAAGAAAAAGGGAAACTTCAAGAAGGGAGGTAAGAAAGTTACCGTGCCAGCGAAGAAGACCAAGGCTGGGCCTAAGCCTGATACTGAGTGCTTTTACTGCAAGGGAGAAGGTCACTGGGAGCGGAATTGCCCAAAGTACTTCGCGGATTTGAAGAACGGCAACATCAAGAATAAAGGTATATCTGATATACATGTTATTGATGTGTATCTCACTAGTACTCGTAGTAGTGCCTGGGTATTCGATACTGGTTCGGTTGCTCATATATGTAACTCGAAACAGGTACTGCAGAATAAACGGAAGCTAGCGAAGAATGAGGTGACGATGTGCGTTGTAAATGGATCAAAGGTTGATGTGATCGCGGTTGGCATGCTACCTCTTCATCTACCATCGGGATTAGTTTTATACTTAAATAATTGTTATTTGGTGCCTGCGTTCAGCATGAACATTATATCCGGATCATGTTTATTGCGAGACGGTTACCTGTTTAAGTCCAAGAATAATGGTTGTTCGATTTATATGAGTAATATGTTTTATGTACATACACCTTTGATAGATGGTCTATTGTTATTCAATCTCTATTGTGGAAATACACACATTAATAACATTGAAGCTAACTCGACCTATATGTGGCACTGTCGTCTTGGTCATATTGGAGTGAAGCGTATGAAGAAACTCCATTCCGATGGACTTCTTGAATCACTTGATTTCGAATCACTTGAAAGATGTGAAGCATGTCTGATGGGTAAAATGACTAAGACTCCATTTTCTGGTATGATGGAGCGATCTACGAACTTATTGGAAATCATACATATCGATGTGTGTGTCCCAATGAGTGTAGCATCGCGCGGTGGTTATCGTTATGTTCTTACCTTCACGGATGACTTGAGTAGATATGGGTATATCTATTTCATGAAACATAAGTCCGAAACCTTTCGAGAAGTTTAAGGAATTTCAAAGTGAAGTAGAGAATCAACGTAACAAGAAGATTAAATTTCTACGATCTGATTACGGAGGTGAATATCTAAGTTACGATTTTGGCGAGCATTTGAAGAAATGCAGAATACTTTCACAATTGACACCGCCAGGAACACCACAACGTAATGGTGTGTCTGAACGTCGTAATCGAACTCTCTTAGATATGGTTCGTTCTATGATGTCACTTACAGATTTACCGCTATCGTTTTGGGGTTATGCATTATAAACAGCCGCATTCACTTTAAATAGGGCACCATCTAAATCCATTGAAACGACACCGTATGAATTATGGTTTGGGAAGAAACCTAAATTGTCGTTCCTTAAAGTTTGGGGTTGCGAAGCTTATGTAAAGAAGTTACAGCCAGACAAGCTTGAACCCAAAGCGGAAAAATGCGTCTTCATAGGATACCCGAAGGAAACTATTGCGTATACCTTCTATCATAGATCCAAGGGAAAGATCTTCGTTGCCAAGAATGGATCCTTTCTAGAGAAGGAGGTTCTCTCGAAAGAAGTGACCGAAAGGAAAGTAGAAATCGACGAGGTTGTTGAACCTTCTCTCGAAATTGCGAGTAGCGCAGCCACGGAAGTAGTTCCTGTGGCGCCTGCACCAATAAGAGACGAAGCTAATGATGTTGATCATGAAACTTAGGTTGAAGTTACTACGGAACCTATTAGGTCAACGAGAACTCATACCACTCCTGATTGGTATGATCCTGTTATGAGTGTCATGTTGGTGGACAACACCGATGACCCTGCGACATATGAGGAAGCGATGATGAGCCCAGATTCCAATAAATGGCAAGAAGCCATGAAATCCGAGATTGGATCCATGTACGAAAACCAAGTATGTACTTTGGTGGACTTACCGGATGGCCAGAAGGCTGTCGAGAACAAATGGATTTTCAAGAAGAAAACAGATGCTGATGATAATGTTACTGTCTATAAAGCTCGACTTGTCGCAAAAGGGTTTCGACAAATTCAAGGAGTTGACTACGATGAGATTTTCTCACCAGTAGCGAAGCTAAAGTCTGTGAGGATTATGTTAGCAATCGCTGCATATTATGATTATGAGATATGGCAGATGGATGTCAAAACAGCATTCCTCAATGGAGACATTGATGAAGAGTTGTATATGATGCAACCCAAAGGTTTTGTCGATCCTAAAGATGCTAACAAGGTATGCAAACTTCAACGGTCCATATATGGATTGAAGCAAGCATCCCGAAGTTGGAATCAACGTTTTGATTAGGTAATCAAAAGCTTTGGTTTTATCCAAACTTATGGAGAAGCTTGTATTTACAAGAAAGTGAGTGGGATCTCTGTAGCATTCTTAATACTATATGTAGATGACATATTGTTGATTGGGAATGATGTAGACCTTCTTAATAGTGTCAAGGATTATTTGAATAATAGTTTTTCAATGAAAGATCTTGGCGAAGCACCTTACATATTAGGCATAAAGATTTATAGAGATAGATCGAGACGCCTAATATCATTGTCACAAAGTACATAGTTGGACAAAGTTCTAAAGAGGTTTGGAATGGAAGATAGCAAGAAAGGGTTCTTGCCCATGTTGCCCAATATGACCTTGAGTAAAACTCAAAGTCCTGCAACGGCAGAAGATAGAGAAAGGATGAGTAAGACTCCCTATGCCTCAGCCATAGGATCTCTAATGTATGCCATGCTATGTACTAGACCCGACATTGCATATGCTGTTAGTTTGACTAGCAGATATCAAAGTGATCCAGGAGTGGATCATTGGACAGCGGTCAAAAACATCCTTAAGTACTTGAGAAGAACTAAGGATATGGTTCTTTCTTATGGAGGTGATGAACAACTCGTTGTTAACGGTTACACCGATGCTAGTTGGAACACCAATCCAGATGATTATAAATCTCAATCTGGATACGTATTTAATTTGAATGGTGCAACAGTTAGCTGGAGGAGTGCAAAGCAAAGCGTTGTGGCGAGATCTTCATCTGAATCGGAATACATAGCTGCTTCGGAGGGTTCACAAGCGGCGATATGGATGAAGGAGTTCATTACAGAGCTCGGTGTGGTTCCAAGTGCGCTGGACCCAATGTCTATCTACTGTGATAACATGGGCGCCATAGCCAATGCGCAAGAACCAAGGTCACGCAAGAAGCTGAAGCACATCAAGCTATGTTTTCACGCTATTCGAGAGCATGTCCAAGACGGTGACATAAAGATTTGCAAACTACACACAGATTTGAATGTGGCGGATCCGTTGACTAAACCTCTCTCGAGGGAAAAACATGACCAGCACCAAACCGCCATGGGTGTTCAGTATATTACCATGTAATCTAGATTAGTTGACTCTAGTGCAAGTGGGAGACTGTTGGAGATATGCCCTAGAGGCAGTAATAGAAGTGGTTATTATTATATCTTTGTGTTTATGATAAATGTTTACATTCATGCTATAATAGTATTAATCGGAAACATTAATACTTGTGTGATTTGTAAACTAAATTAGAGTCCCTAGTAAAGCCTCTTTATAATACTAGCTTGTTGATTAATAGATGATCGTGGTTTCTCGATCATGAAAATTGAGATGTTATTAATAACAAGATCATATGATTAGGATAATGGTATGATGGACATACTCCTATAGATAAGCGTAGCTTTAAGATCAAAGTCATTTCAATAGTTCGTTTTCTATAAGCTTTCTGATACATAGTAACCTAATTCCTTCAACCATGAGATCATGTTAATCACCATCACCAGAACGATTCTTTGATGACATCAAACACCACACCGTTACTGGGTGGATATAAAGGTGGCATTGAGTGTTTCAAAAAGTATGGGTTGAGGCACATGGATCAAGAGTGGGATTTGTCCATCCATATGACGGATATATATACGCTGGGCCATCTCGGTGGAATGTTATCCAATTAGCTTGCAAGCATGTGTCTGGCTCACAAGGGATCACATATCACGGGAACAAGAAAAGAGTACTTATCAGTAACGAGGTTGAACTAGGTATGCAGAGATACCGATGATCAAAACCTCGGATAAGTAAACTATCGTGAGACAAAGGGAAATTGGTATCGTATGTAAGTGGTTGTAACATCCCAGATTTTATATTAGGATGTTATTAGTGCCATGCATCATTGCATCCTACAACTAAAAATTTGCAACAAAATCCTAACACATAAACCTAACAAAACCCTATTAAAGTTTTCTTTATGTAAGCATTATTGTTGTAGTCAAGCTTGATCCTTCCAAAAACTATGTAAAACCTTAAACTGTGGTCCTAAGATGACCACCTTCTTTTTACAAAAATTTAGAAGTTGGTTTCAACATTTTTGGACTTTATTTGCAAAAGTTATTTAAGTTTTACTAAAACTGAAATTGAAAAATTGTTAAATAAAAAAAAGCATCGGCCTAACCTAACAGAGCCGCTGCGCCAGCCCACCCGCGCCCGCGCGACAGCTAGCTAGCCAGCGCCGCGCCAGCCCACTTTCCCTCCGCCACCGACACCCAGACCCCACCTGTCACCCTCCCCTTCCCTCTCCGACGAGAACCAGAGTCTGCGCCGGCCACGCTTCTCCCCGCCTCCGTGTCCAGCCAGGACTCCCCCCAGGCTGCATATAAAGACCCAGCCGCGCGCCCTCTCCTCCGTTCCCCAAAACCCTCAGAACCCTAGCCTCCCTCCAATTCCGCGGGCTCGAACCGACGCTGGCCTCGATAAGCCGACGAAGTCGACAACAGGGGAATCCCCTCCCCCTGATTTCTTCCCTAGCTTGAAGCTCTTGATCAACAACGTCGACTCACTGTTTTTCCCTCTGTATACTGCAGCATACCGCCACAGATTGCTCGCCGGAGCTGCGGAAAAGGAGCAGCCACCGCCACCGCTCGGGGAAGAGACGATCGAGTCTGAGGCTACGGGCGGGACGGCGGGCAAGAGGCGACCATCCGCGACTGCTTCACCCTCACCGAGGAACGCCGACACCGACGCCGACCACCGTAGCGCCCAACCACCGCCAGCCGCCGCCATCCAGAGAGGTGAGCTCGTCCTTGCTCTTAGCCGTTAGATCCAGGCTCGACGGTTAGGATTAGAAGGTCGATCGAAGAGGTACCGGCAAATCCCGCGCTGCCGCGTGGCAAGCTGCGCCAGCACGCTGCGTCGCTGCCGCCTTGTCTAGCTGGACCAACCAGCATCTGCCACTTGGCAAGTTTTGAATTTAGGATTAGATCTGTTTGGCTGAATTGATTTAAAACTTGCGAAAATCATATAAAAATAAATACTTGGCCAAATTTAGCTTATAATATACCATTGGATTCATAATTTTATGTAGAACACATATCTGCAATAAAAATTCCATGTTTATAGTAGGGCTTTAGGTGTATAATTTAATCATTAGATTGGAGTATTTAATTCATAGAAAAATAGTTAGGACTCCGTTTTAGTTGATTCTTGTTGCGTTGACTTTGTTTCCGTAATACCTACTGGACAAAATTATGAAACCTTGCTTAAGATCATTAGATCTAATTTGGGGCTAATTAGATGGTTGGATCTCCTTTTAACCCTATGAATTGTATTAGTGACCCAAATAGATCTAAACCTATGGGAAATCAATCCAAGTAACACCCTTAACACTATTGCAACTCAATTATGCTACCTTGGTCAATTTAGAAGAACCAATCTTGCATAAAATACCATGTTGCATGCATGCATGATTATCTCTGTGACATGTTTTGAGCAAGTTGTGATCAGATCTATGTTTGTGATTCGATAGATTGTTCGGAGTGCGCTAAGGAGTGCTATTGTGTAGAGTGCTTCTCAGATCAAGGCAAGTTACACCACTTGTTCATAACTTTTGTCCCAGTTTTGATTCTATGCATGTGATCTTCAAAATTCTGTAGTATGCATGTGTAGGATGTTCTAGTAGAATTTTTCCTTAGTATTATTTTGCAAGTGCGATGATTTTGTAGTATGCCATGAGTAGCTATATACTTAAGATTTACCCTCCTAATAGGTTACCCCTATTTTTGCTAAGTATTGCTTGCTATGCTACATATACAAAGTATCGTTGGGGGGTTCAAAAGACAAAGAATTTTTCTAAGTATAAAGGCTCTCTAGAGCAAACTTTTCTTCTCAAATCCACTTCAAAATAAAACTAAGTTTTCTTCTGGGCAGAATGGTTGTCGGGACAACGAGTGAGATTTTGGTGGAGGACGGCCGTCCAGGAATCAAAGAAGTCTGCCATGTTTCAGAATTCAGAAGCTTCAGTGCAACCACAATACATATGGGCTCTGTCTTGGCCTAGTACTTAGTGGGAAACCTCACCTGGGTACCAACATTTGGAGGTTCTTGGCACGGTTGGATCCAGAAGGTAGAGGGGCTACTAAGGGAAAGCCTCGCCATGGTCTTGTCTGTAAAAGGACTTGATCATGGATTGTGGGTAAAGTGCACAAACTCTCGAGAGTATTGCAATCTGATCGATCAGCCGTGTTCATGGTAACAGAACAACAATGAGTGTCTGAAGGATGGAGCCTCTGAAGGATCTTCCTCTCTCTTTCCTAAACAAAGTTTTTAAAACCCCATGGCGTGAGTAATATCGCCAATGGGTGGGATTTTGGGAACTTGGTGTGTAATATCCAAGTGTCACTTGGTGCGTAATATCCAAGTGTTTGGTTGTTTGGACACTTGGTGCGTAATATCCTCGTGTGCCACTCGACCTTATTTTATCTAAGCAATTGTTTACAAAGTAGGAAAATTTTCTCTTCTTCTCTCTACTTAAGAAAACTAGCTTTGAGCAAATGAACTCTACAGCCTAAACTAGCCTTGCATGTAGAGATAGTCTTTTCTCTCCTTGGTGTAATTTGCCAATACATTCAAAGTATTGACCCAACTTGTTGGATGCACGTCTTATGTGCAGAATCCGAAGATTGAAAGGTGTGTAGGGATCGTGAGTCTACACTCGACAAGCCTGGGGCGTTGATGGACTCAAGCTGCTTTTATGTTTCCGCTGTTATTTGAGCTAGCTTAATGCTAAGCAAATTTGTAATAAATTCATAATCTGGATTCTTCGTGTAATAAAGACTTTGTGTTTTACATGATATTTCATCGACTGTGAGTACTAGCTATTGATCCAGGTACTAGCATGTTAATCACAGGGACTTAGGATCTTACTTGATCCGAGGTCACTACAGTGGTTCATTCGATCGCAAAGTAATCATAGAAATATGTGGGAGCCATATGAATTTCCGGATTCCTCTATTGGTTATTGATCGGAGAAGTGTCTTGGTCATGTCCGCATAATTCACGAACCGTGGGAGACACACTTAAGGATTCGATGTTGTTTTGTAGATATGGAATGTTAGTAGGGATACCGAATGTTGTTCGGAGTCTCGGATGGGATCCGGGATATCACGAGGAGATCCGGCATGGTCTGGAGAATAAGATTCATATAAGTAAAGTCCTATTTCGGAGTTCGGGAAAGTTTCCGATGTTTTCATCGGAGAGGTTCTAGAAGGGTCTAGAAGGTTCACCGGTCCGGAAGGAGAATGGTCCATGAATGTGTCATGGGTAAGTGGAATGATTGTATCATATCCTAGGTCACTTGGTGTGTTCATTTGCAAGAGAGAATTAAAGCTCTAAATTGAAAGTAAAACTGGAACAATGGTTTCCTAGTGGGAGAAGAAACAAGTCCTTCTCTCAATCCAACTTGGGTTTGGGTTTGGATTCAAACCCACCCCTCCAAGGCTGCCCCCTCTCATAAATAGAGGGGGAGGGCTGCCCCAAAGCACACAAGCCTTAGCCCCTCTCCCTGCACCCGAGCCACCGCCGCCGCAGCCCCGCCGCCGCGTCGCCTCCCCGCGCCGCCGTGCCGCCGCCGGTTCGTCTCCGTCACTCTAGCCGCCACCGACACCTCCTCCTCCTCCCGGTCATCTAAACCCTAGATCTCCGGGAAACCCTAGTCCACCATAACTCGCACCGGCTTAGGCGAAGCCCTGCGGGATCTTCCCTCTACTTCCGAAACCACGCCGTCGTGCTGCCAGATTCACGAGGGGAGAACTACAACCTCCGCTGCCTGCTGGAACAAGGGAGAGGAAGGTCTTCATCGAGTACCAAACGTGTGACTGACTGCGGAAGCGCTGCTGGAACGCAGCGCCGGAAGGATCGTCTACGCGATCTTGAGATCGGCAAGTGTACGACTATATCACCCACGATAATCTGCTCTCTTTAACCGCTTTGGAATCTTCGAGGGTGAGTACTTCTATCGACTCGTTGCTACAATCTAGTAGATAGATCATGGCTTGTTTGTGTGCATGTGGTAGAAATTTTTTGTTTTCCATGCTACAAACACCTACGCAAACTTCTAAAGTCCATTTATGGGCTAAAGCAAGCATCTCGGAGTTGGAACATTCGATTTGATGAAGTTGTAAAGGAGTTTGGCTTCATCAAAAAACGAACAAGAACCTTGTGTTTACAAGAAGGAAAGTGGGAGAGCACTTGTATTTCTGATCTTATATGTAGATGTCATATTGCTGATTGGAAATGTCATTCCTATGCTCGAGTCTGTTAAGACCTCATTGAAAAGTATTTTTTCGATGAAGGACTTGGGAGAAGCGGCATATATTCTAGGCATCAAGATCTATAGAGATAGATCAAAGAGGCTAATTGGATTAAGCCAGAGTACATACATTGACAAAGTGTTGAAATGGTTCAGCATGGAAGAGGCTAAGAAGGGGTTCTTTCCCATGTCTCACGGCATCAAACTCAGCAAGACTCAATGTCCTTCGACTACTGATGAACATGAGTGCATGAGCAGGGTTCCATATGCTTCGGCTATTGGATCAATCATGTATGCAATGATATATACTCGCCCAGATGTTTCCAATGCTCTAAGTGTTATGAGCAGATACCAGGCTGATCCAGGTGAAGGTCACTGGACAACAGTAAAGAACATCCTCAAGTACTTGAAAAGAACTAAGGATGTGTTCCTAGTTTATGGAGGTGAGGATGAACTCAGTGTAAGGGGTTACACAGATGCGAGTTATCTTAACGACTCAGATGACTCCAGATCGCAATCTGGTTATGTGTTTGTCATGAATGGTGGTGATGTGAGTTGGAAAAGTTCCAAGCAAGATACAGTGGCCTCCTCTTCAACAGAATATGAATATATTGCCGCCTCGGAGGCTGCAAAGGAAGCTGTTTTGATTAGGAATTTCCTGATCGCTCTTGGTGTGGTTTAGGGCGCGTCCAATCCCATGGACGTTTATTGTGACAACAATGGTGCTATTGCACAAGCCAAGGAGCCTAGACAGCACTAGAAGAACAAACATATTTGCATGCGTTACCATCAGATTCGAGAGTTTGTTGAGGATGGTAGTGTCATGATATGCAAAATACATACGAACTCAAATGTTGCTGATCCTTTTACAAAGCCACTCCCGCAGCCTGCACGTGAGGCGCACACAAGACCAATAGGTATTAGATACAATCTAGATTGACTCTAGTGCAAGTGGGAGACTAAAGGAAATATGCCCTAGAGGCAATCATAGAGATGATTATATTTCTTATGTATCCATGAGTTATTGTAATGTTCCTTGAATATCCATATCAGGCAACTTGTATTGATTGGCAATTATGTGAATTGTTTGTGAAAATCTTTACTTGTATGGTTATTTAATAGTTGTACCTAGTCGGAGTTCATGTGAGAACACACGTGAATATTAGACTAGCACATCGGTTGGTTGATGAATATGTTTCGCAAGTCATAGCCATGGAGATGTCAAACCAATAATGTGGACACATGTTATGAACATGGGGTTGGACTGACCCAACTTGAGACTGACAATTAGACTTGCAGCTCTCTCTACACATCGTGTACGTTTTGTCCTTAGACCTGAGATTGTCGCATGTACTTGAGATGTGGATCGACCTACTTTGGGGCTATTAGACGCTACTCCGTAACTGGGTAGTTATAAAGGTAGCTTTCGGGTTTGTCCTGAAGCATGCTGCAAGGCATGGTCAATCAATATGGGATTTGCCCCTCTCTACTTGAGAGAGATATCTCTGGGGCCCTCGAGTGATCGGATCCAGAAATGCATGGCCGTGCTACATATGGTTAAGAGTTAACATAGTAAAGGGATTGCGTATCACAGTATCGAGAAAGGGAGGTCAGCTTGGATCTAGACCAAATATCATGAGGCAAAGGTAAATACATGTACTAAACCTTGTGATGGTTCGTCCGTTATGATCTTTGTATGCGTTTAGGAGTTGGCACGTCTTGCTAGAGGCCGCTACCAACTATTGATAGAATAAGTGTATTCGTGTCATGTCTATACGTATATGAACCTATAGGGTCACACACTTAAGGGGCCGGAAACCTAATGAGGATTAGATCCAAATTAGACCAGGCTTAGGCTACTAATGGGATGCTAATGTATAAGCCCACTAGGGACTCCTATATAAGAGAGGGGTAGGGCGTGCTGACCAGAGTTAGACCATTCCACCCAGCCGCCGCTCCTCACGCCTGTGTTGCACGCGCGGACCTAGCAGTCCAGCGTCTGACGCTTCCACCCCACACGTGTGGATACCTGGAGGTGCTGCATCTGTGGCACTTGGACGAGCCGTGCAAGGGGAGCTGCTCATGGAACGAGGACAATGAGGAGACGTAGAACGTCTGCACTGCGTCGACGTGCTTCATCATTTTCCACAACTGTGCGTCTAGTGGTAATCCCATGATCTATGACAACAGTATTCCTGGTTTACGCGGTAGAAAATTTTGATTTGCGCTAGTGTAGCCTACCCATATCCCTCACTTGCGATGCTCGAGAATCCTTCTACGAACTTGCGGTAATATCCCGCTAATCCGAGAAATGCACGAACTTGGGTTTGAGTGGTTGGGGCTTGCCATTCTTCAACATCCTTAACCTTTGCAGGGTCAACGACAATTCCTCCTGTCAACACAATATGTCCGAGGAATCCTACTTCTTGTAACCAGAATTCACATTTGCTAAACTTTGCATACAACTAATGCTACCTAAGGGTTCCAAGGATGGTCCTTAGGTGTAGCTCATGCTCTTCTTCTGATTTGGAATAGATTAGAATGTCATCGATGAAAACAACGACAAAATTATCCAGGAAGTCCATAAAAATCTTATTCATGAGGTTCATCAAATAAGCAGGGGCATTGGTTAATCCAAAACACATGACAGTGTACTTGATACAGTCCATATCTGGTGGTAAAGGCAGTCTTTGGAATATCCTCTACGCGAATATTGAGTTGATGATAACCAGTTCTAAGATCAATCTTAGAAAACACTTTGGCACCAGTCAACTTGTCAAACAAATCTTCTATCTTCGGTAGTGGGTACTTGTTCTTGATGGTGACATCATTCAGCTTCCGATAATCCGTACATAAACGGTTACCTCCATATTTCTTGTCCACAAACAATACAGGTGATCTCCATGGTGATGCACTTGGTTGAATCGGTCCTATCTCCAGCATATCATCCAGTTGCTTCTTCAGCTCCACTAATTCAGACGGGTTCATACTATAAGGTCTCTGAGCTATGGGTTCGGTGCCAAGGATTAGTTCAATGATAAACTCGATATCCCGATCTGGGGGCATACCAGGCAAAACATCTGGAAATACATCTGGGTATTCAAATACTACTCTGACTTGGTCAATGGTTGGTTGGGCTAGACTCTTGTTGCACTTGAATTGACGAGGCAAGGTTTCAGATACATGCTCTACTGATACTCCAGTGGTACTGGTCATGGTTATGGCTTTCTTGGCACAGTCGATTAATCCTTTATGTTTCGACATCCAATCCATTCCTAGTAGTACTTCCAAACCTTTGGTTCCAAGTACTATTAGATTAGCATAAAAATCTATGCCATGGATTCTAATAGGTACGGCATTGCAAATTTGTCTAGCTTTGGTGGTTGAACCAGGTATTTGAACTATCATAACATGCTTCAATTTTGTTGGTTGAATCTTACTAGTGCATGCAAATTCTTCTGTAACAAACGAGTGCGATGCTGTAGAATCAAACAACACTCTTGCAAGTACCGAGTTGACAAAAAAATACCCAGCACGACATCTAGCGCTTCTTGGGCTTCTTCAGCATTCATGTGAAACAGACGACCGTTGTGGTTGAGCAAATTCCCTGGGGCAAATCTTCTTCCAGGCTGAAAACGATGCTGCTGCTGAGCTGGGGCATTCACATTGGGCACTGCTGCAAGCTTCTTGGGGCACTCATTGGATTAGTGATCCTTGGTTCCGCATTCATAACAAGTCACTTGAGACTTGTCCTTTCCTGCAACAGGCACAACATTGCTTCTAGTTCTCGGGGCAGTATTGATGTTGGTGGGGTTGTTGACTTTGGGGTGGTGCACGGTTGAAGTTGTTGGGGTTGACGGGGTTGTTGTTGTGGTTTCCTCTGGGCCTTGGGTTTCCTCCCCCACAGTTGGGATAGGTCAAATGGTTCATCGGGGATCTATTGTTTCTTGGGGAAAATCCTGTAGACGGGTTGGAGCGATATTTGGGGTATGGTGGGTTCCTGGTTGATGCATCATTCAATTCTTGCGGTTCTCATTGGCTTGGTTGATCTTGCCTTCCATCTGAATGGAAGAATCCACTAAGGCTTCAATTCAGCAAATGGGATCTTGACTAACACTATCTTCATCTCATCATGAATATCATTCAAGAATCTATCCTTCTTCTTGGCTTCAGTGTCAATCTCATGTGGTGCATATCTAGCTAAGGACAGAAATTTGTCACGGTACTCAACTACTGTCATCCTCCCTTGCTTCAATTCTCTGAATTCTTCCCTCATCCTCTTGATTAAACCCGATGGCACATGGGTTCTGCTGAATTTGAGTTTGAATTCATCCCAAGTCATCATTTGTCCTCCATTCATGGCGCGAACGCTGTTCCACCAAGCTCTTGCATCTCCTGCCAGATAGTGGGTGGCAAACAATACTTTCTCATTGGCCTCCACTCCTATGACTTCTAAGTTGTTCTCCATGGTCTGCAGCCAATCATCGGCATCTAATGGCTCTTCAGACTTACTAAAGATGGGTGGATTGGTGTTCTGGAAGTTCTTGAGCTTGGATCCATGGTTGTCCTAGTTTCCATGGCCTTGATTGTTGTTGACCATCTGAGCTATGTGTTGAAGGGTGGCTAAGTTGGCTTGACATTCGGCTCTTTCAGCTTCACAGTCTGAAACCAGCATTTGCAATATTTGCAACATTGGGTCCGGGGATGAACTGCTTCCTCCGCGAGGCATCTGAAGATCGAGATAGATCATGAGAAAAGAGGGAAATTTATAAGGTTCAGGGGTTTTTTTTTAAAAGTTTTTAAACTATGAGTTTGACTCAGGTTTTTATAGCAACTTGCTTTTCATTTATTCATTCATAGCACACACTACAAACACACACCACAACAAGGAAACGAATGGTTTTAAGAACCATTCTATGAAACTACGATACAATGGGACCGGATACAACTTCACTAATGCTAGTGCTCAAGTGCTACTACTCCTTGGATTCGGTGTCTTCCTCCTCCTCATCATCAATGAAGGTGGAGTCATCATCATGGGTGAAGAAGTCCATGGCTTGATCCTCCAGGAAGTCATCATCGTCACTAAGGTAGGAATAGGGGTCTCCACGGATATCTTCCCATGCATTCTCCCTCTTCTCAAGCTGCATGTCCTGCTCGTGGATGGTCTCCTCCAAATCTGTCACTCTATGACGAATGCGAGCAATAATGCGATCCTTCTTGTTAAGCTGACGACGACGAGACTAGTGATCCTTCACAAGCATGGCATAGTTGTGGTTGGCGTAGGAGCAGGCATTGTCTAACTCCTTCTGCCTGTCATACATCATGAAGCTGAGATGGTCCACTTGATGCTTCAGCTCTGGGTGATATGGTGCCTCCAATGGCTGTCCCATAGCATCACGCCTTGGGTAATACTCAAAGCGCATGCCCTTGATCTGATTGATGCTTTTCCCACACAGATGGGCAAGAGCTTCCTGCATGGCCCTGGAGAGTCCATCTAGCCAGTTGTTCTCTCTTAAGGTGAAATGGACTCCCTCTGAGATGGCGGCTTCAATCTTCCCTCTGAGACTTGCAACGATTAGCCATTAAAATTCTCCTCCTTCTTGAGCTGGGCTGGGCTCCGAAGAACTCGCGGTGTGGGCGCTCCAGAAGTTTCGAGAGTTGATCCAAATCATGCTGAAAGATGAGATATCCTCCATTGCCCAACTGATAGAACTTGCTATACTTCACGTCCATCTATAAGAATGTAGAATGAGTAAGTTAGTAGAGTGATCAAGTGTGTCAAATTTTATGTAAGTTTGCAAGAATTTTTGAGGAACATGAATTTTCATGAAAGAATCTAAGTGGTAAGAATGAGAATAGGTTTTCATAAATACTCACTTCTTTTGTTTTGAAACTAAGTTTTTGATTCAAGCGTCCATTCTAAACTAGGGTATCCTATGGTCAGGATGGCTTTGCTACCAACTTGTCAACACCCAGATTTTTAATCCCAGATGCCTGTTATGCCATACATCGCAATCCCAGGATTACCATTTTTGCGAGAGATAACAGATTGGTACCATAGTTCATCATCCATTACAAACCATAATAAATGTCTTACAAATAAAGGATCTCATAATCCAGTCTTAGTACAATCAACGCAGCGGAATAATATAGTAACAATAGTGTGGGCGAGGCTCCATATTCATGGTCACAGGCAATTCTGACGATGGGAGATGATCCTAGTTGTCGTAGATTTCCTGTTTTCCAACATCCTGATAGTCCTCTTCATAGTCTGGCCACGGGAATAGCCAGGGACAAAGCCATGAGTACTCTTTAAGTACTCGCAAACTATCACTAACAAGTAAAGTGGTTCAAGTAGGAATACTAAGCTCTAGGTTGTTTTGCAAAAAGCCAGGTTTATCTCTAGCTGAGTTCAGAAGTAAAGAAAACTAGTTTAAGGTTTTATAACACCTATGTGGGAACTTAGTTTTCACTTTCACAACCCTGTTGTGGTCAAGTCAAAGTCATGATTCATTTCACAAGTCATTTTGAAAACATCTGACGACGGAACAGTATGGCCACTCCAACTGTCCATAACCGTGGACGCGACTATTCGAATAGTTTGACACTCTGCAGAGGTGGTACACTTTCACCACAATATTCGATACATCCATCAGGAACAATCCTGAATTCACCATACTCAGTATGCGGATAATCAATCCTAACCTTTCAATTACAGAACCTAGTATTGGCACCTCTCCTATGAGTTTGGCCTCCCAACCATGACCATATGTCATCTTGGAAACTGCACAGGTGGTCAATGATCACGAGGTAGCCTCATCTCAAACCTCGGTCGCAAGGGAACCCATACTAAGGTATATAAACTTCTAGTCAAGCCCTACCCAATTTTGGGTATTGTGGTTGTACGGTAAAATTGGAATGGTATCGCATCCAAACACAACCATTAGTTTTATAAAGGGCTAAGGATCATGCCTCAACATTTTCATCATCAAAGTCATCTGGTGTTCAATAACACATGTCAAAAAATTTCATTAGAATGACTCATAATTCTAAGGTTTTCATAACCATTTTCACCAAGTATTCCCATCTAAAGTGATAAAGTTTTATGCTTAGCACTAGCCACTAAAGTTGGGGGTAAACACTAATGAGGGGTGTTAATCAAGTGTGACTTATCTAAGTATAATCTCATGCCTCAGGATTTCATCTAATTCTATCTAACTTAGGCCAAGTTTTATGCTCTTTATGCTACCTCTAATATCTTTCCAAAACTTCACAAGTCATTAAGTAAACATAAATAAAAAGCTTTGATAAATAAATAAAATAATCAAGCTTGCAAGTAAAACTAGGATTTGGTGTAATCAAAGGGGTATAATCACATATTCCTAAGGCATATAGTTTGCATAGTTACCATGCAAGTGTTAACTTGGAAAGTTCTAGCTTGCTTATATAGATTTCTAAGTTAACTTGTTTTGTGAGGCTTGCCTTGTACAGCGCAGTGGTTGAAGTTCTCCTCTGCTTCTTCGTAGTAGTCTCCTTCCTCTTCGTATCCTTGGTCGGTACTAGCGTCTATAAATAAATATGAAGTACACAATCACCAAACAATACTTAATTACTTCTATTTAGCACACAAAGGTTTACACTAGATGATATAGCATCATCAAAAGAATTAAGGCAATAGTTTTATTTATTTTATTTTAGAAAAGTAATTTCTACTCATTGAAAAACTACTTAAGATTTAATATTCTCCAATTAAAGCATGGGATCATGTTGACACATGTCATCACCACACATTTCAATACTTGGGAATGTGATTTAAAGTGGTGTCACAATTTAATAATGTTTAACCTTATTATTTTAATTAATTAAAGTGATTAGAAATTCCTACGGGGCATTCTTTTATTACTTGTTCATTATTACTGCAAGTAAACCTAGATATTATTATATATTCAGAAAGGTATTGTCAAATGTGATTTTTGAGAGTTGGAATCAACTCAAAAGAATTTATGGTTGAATTTTGAAAAATGTTTGAATGCAGAAAAGTCTCTGCCTTGTTATTTTTACTATAGGTGATCTATATTTTCAAATGGTTTGAATCCAACGGGCTTGGATTAAGAATTTCCATACCTTTCTAACAAAATTGATTTCATGCTATTTGGTTCAGTAAAACTCTCTGAAGTGAATTTTGAATCTACTGCTAGAACTAGGATTTGAACTAAATTGAAAAATTCTAATTTGAACTAACTGGGTCACGCGGGAATTCTAACTGGGCCGTCCCACTGCGCACAACACGCACAGGCTGGTTAAGTGGTGTCCCCACGCGTCAGTGAGACGGGGGTTGGCGAAGGGGTACAGGGCGATTACAACCATAGGATTAGACTAAGGATCAACGGCTCACGGCCATCGTCCTCGTCGAACAGAACAGGACGGGTGCTAACCCTAGGGCGCCCAGTGGGGGTCTGGGGCAGCTCACCGGGGCTCAAGTGATGGTCGGCGATGGGGGCGAATGGCGAAGTCGACGATGGCGGTTCTCCTGGTACTGGCGGCTCGTCCTGGGGTGGCTCCAATCGACGGTGCCCTTCTCCTCCAGCAGCGGCAGGCTTCGGCGAAATTCCAGCGAGGGAGACCCCGCCTTGCTCCAGGAATAAGTGGGAAGGATCAGTGAGAGGTGGGGAGTGGAATGGTGTGAAGAAAACGAGTGGGGAAGGCTTCCTTTTATAGGCGAGCGAGAGAGGCCGAGCGACATGGGCAGTGCTCATCGGGGTCGGGGTTACAGCGAGCTACGGGCATGGCTGGGGCTAGGGGACGGTGCGCGGTCTCCTGGTGGTCCTAAACGGCTTGATGGCACGGGAAGGGGCGGTGCGGTTTGGTCGGAACGCGCTTGTGCTCTGAGCGTCACCGACGACATTTTTGACGATGCACAGGCGCTCCTGGTCACGCAGCGGCGAACGGACATGTCTGGTGGTCTCTTGGGACGATGGTGATCGCAGGCACTGGCGGTGAAGGCGAGGTGCGGTCTGTGCGAGCATGTCAAGCGTGGCGAGCTGGCGTTCTCTGGACATGGGAGAGACAAACTGGGCGCGTGTGTTCTTTGTGGTCCACTGCTTGTCAAGGCTCGAGGGCTAGACAGAAGGTGGCGATGGACGGTTGCGTGCCTCCTGGACATGGTGGCTAGGCGCGGCGATGGCTGGTTCTAGCTTGCCATGGTCGGCTGAGAAGGGTTTGCTTGGGCATGCACGGCATGGTGCATTGTTAGGGGTCTAGGTTGGTTCAATGCACTGGTTGTCACTGGGGGAGACAAGGATGATCAATGGGAGACAAAGTTTGGGGTGATCACTGCTCAAAATAGTGTAGTTAGGCAGAGTTTGGTTTCTGTCTCCAAGTGTTTGATGAAATGGTCGAAAGAAATTCATATTTGAATTTTTGTATGAAACTTGGTGGGTGCAATGGTCACATACTAGGTAGTCTCTGGTTGATTGGATTTGTCAAGGTGCACTGGTTTGGTTGGATTTTGAGAAATGGTAATCTTACCATATGAACTAGATTCAATTTTGAATTGTCCTTGGAATAGATTTGTAAATTGTTTCTGTGGGTTTGCAAGGTGGGCTTGGGTTCACTTTTACTTGTTATATAAATGGGTGAAAATAATTGGATTTGTCATGTTAGAAATCTTGGACTAGAAACACTCCAGATGGTGTAGTGAGCAAGATTGGCAAAAATGACCATTTGCTTATATAGTTTGTTTTTGAATTTCTCTTGATTTGATTCTTCTTGGAAATGATTTAGATGATGTTGTTTTCATATTTAAACCAATCATTTCCATTCATAACAATCACACAAGTCCATACAAGCATTCATGCATTCATCACATACACACATGCATTCATATGGATTAATTAACAAAAGTTTTTGTTAACCTTAAATTTGAGTGATTGGAATTGATAACCTTGATTAATATTTTTGGGTTGTTACAATCCAGAAGAATATCAATGATGGCTATGAAATATAGACATCCACGTCCGCATTTAAACTAGATATTATTCATATATTTGATGAAATATCTATCTAAATCCTGCCACTAATGCCTAATGATCAAAGGGGTATGCAATCCTTTCTTGCTATTTTACCAAGCCCACATAATGACGTATGCTGATGGGAATCACAACATAAATGCCAAAGATACAAGATTTCCAACACGTCAAAGAAACCAAGAGCCGTGAAGTGGAGGCAAAATCCTTAATGACCAACTAGACGGTGGGAAATTTATTCTGGCTGTATAGTTCCGGTCGTACAGTTGCCATCGACTTCATTAGGTCAAATAGAGCAACTTTCGTGAAGGGACCCCCATGTAAAGAGGCTTCGGGTGACGGGAAACATCGCTTCTTTTTTACCTCAACTCTCCCTGCCACCAGAAGCCGCCACGCTGGAGGAATAGATCTAGATATAAACCTCTAAACCCTTCTCCACCACCATAACCATCTTCCACCACTTGTAATAGTAGATCTCTTCTCCAATTGGCGATAATGTAAGACTATTTTCTATCAACCTTATGATCTCCGTTACAATGTTTATGATTGTTGATTTCATCTCTGTGTGTGAGTAATTATCCTTGGGCTAAGGGCTTCATCCTAGCCATGTAGCTTTTGTGCATGTTATTTATCATAGAGGGATCATGTATTAGTTTGTATGACATGATGATTGCAGTACCCTCTCTTGCCTCAACCTAAGGACTTGTCAGGTTCCCAAGACCCCGAGGATTGATCTAGGTAAAGTGAGTGTGAGTAATGACCAATCTCCATGATGCGAACCCCAGTGAAAGAAGGGGTAGTACGGCTGTATGTGAGGAATTTACCTGGGATTAACGATGACATCACTATGCATGTCATTAGTTCTCTTTCTTCTGTGGATGAGACTAGTAGGTTATTGCTATAAGCGGTTGCGGAGGCTATAACAATTATGGATGCACTGCCCACATATAATTATCTTGCTCTAACTATTACATGCATACTTTATTATTATATATTATTCCCATTAGATGTTTTGCATAGCTACTGGTGAAAACCGAAGACCCTAGGACCTCTCTCTCTCCATCGCCAACAACAACAAAAAGATCGCAAACTCTCTGTCCGGTGAAAACACAAAAGGAATTCTAAAACTCTCGAAGGTCCTTTTAAGTAATCTCACTTTGCTTTGTTCTTCCCAAGGATTTGATAAACCTAGGTCTACTAGGGAAAAAGAGCTATACTACATCCGTAATCCGGATCAAAGGTATCAACCCTTTTTCTGGCGCCGTTGCCGGGGAAGCAATAGCTACCCTGGTGAGGTTAGGAGGAACCTTGCTAGTTTTATTTCTTGTTTTTAATTTTGTTAGTTTGCTTTCAGTCTTTATTTGAAAAACCAAAAAAATTAGTTAGTCTTTTAATTCTTGTCTTTATCATCATTAGTACTTGTTTAAGAAAATCCAAAAACATAGGAAGTATGGCTGAAAAGAAGCTAGGGAGTTTGCAACTCCCAACAATGATTATTTGCGTACTCCTATTACTCAGCCAACAATTGCTACTAAAGATTATGAAATTAAGCCCCACTATTTAATTTTGGTTCAACAAAATCAATTTATAGGCTCTGCTGTTAAAGATGCATGTATGCACCTAAATACTTTCACTGAAATATGTGATATGATGCGCATTAAAGAAATGGTTGCTATCTTTGCCTAGAAATACTATTGCATCATGGGTGGAATGTACTTCTTTATTCATGACTAAATTCTTTCCACCTGCAAAGACTATGCAACTCAGATCTAATATTACTAGTTTTAGACAGGAAGAGCGTGAGCCACTAGCACTTTCATGGGAGAGAATGAAAGAATGCATGAGAAACTATCCCATCCATGGGATGGAAGATTGGTTAATTATCCATTTATTTTATAATGGTCTTAACCCTGTATCTAAGTCCATGCTAGATACTGCAGCTGGAGGAACATTTATGGGTAAACAAATTACCGAAGCAAAGCAGCATCTAGACAATATGCAAGACAAACATGCCCCATGGCATATGGAAAGATCAAACACGAAGAAGGTGAACTCCGTCACACCTCAAGAAAATAAAGAACTCAATGCTAAGTTGGATGAGCTTATATTAGCCATTAAAGGTAAGGAAACCCAGGTAAGAGCTACTCCAGAACAAACTATTGAAGAAATAGATTTCGTAGCTCGTAATGATTATAGCCCTGCTTGGAAAAATAATTATAATCCAAATTTTTAGAAATATTACTCTAGTCCTGCAGGTAACTCTAATAATAATATGGCATCAAGTAATAGTAGTATCCAAGAAACTCTCAAATCTTTTATGGACTCACGAAATGAGAAAAACAATATTCTAGTTAAAATTACGGGGAATCATGATGCTATGCTTGATAAATTATCTAACCAAGTTGTTAGTTTGAGAAATGATTTACAGGCCCTCCAAGAAAGAACACAGATTGTTGAGGCGCAACTAGGTAAGATAACCGATAGTCAAACTCTCATTCTAGATAAATTTTCAGGTAAAGCTGAGCCCAATCTATTAGAAGACCTCAAGATGATAAGAATCCAAAGGGAGGAGCCTGAAGAACCTGATTATAACAATTCTCCTTCACCAAACTACACAGTTGAAGATCTTGTGAAAATGATCAATGTCAAGATTCCGGTAAGTGAAGGAAATGAGGAAGCCATGTGTCAACAATTTGTTAATTAGGTAGCAATAAAGGTACGTGAGATTGAGGAAGAATATAAGAAAATTGCTAAAAAATTACCTATTAAGCCAGATGATATATTTGAGCCTACTATTAAGATTAAAATTGGGACTAATGAAATATCTACACTGTGTGATCTAGGTGCAAGTGTTTCAACAATTCCAAAGAGTCTTTTTAATAAGTTAAATCTTGGCTCTTTTGAAATAACCGAACTAAAATTGCATCTAGCAGATTCTACTTACAAACAAGCAGTAGGCATTAAAGAAAATACCTTAGTGTATATTAAAGGTTGTCCTGCTCTTATTGATTTTGTTATTGTTGACATGCTTGAAGATGCTACTGCTCCTATCATATTAGGCTGCCCTTTCTTAAGAACTATTAGGGCTTTGATTAATTTTCATGAAGGGAACGTGAAGCTCCAATTGCCTTCATGGGATCCTTTTGTTGTTCATTTACCCAGGAAAAAGAAAGCCAAGCAAGATGATATGGAGGCCATCACTTTGAAGGCCAACTACTTTGGAGTGGGTGTTCCACTCATATGGCCTAAGTGAGCAACATCAAGGTCAAGATATTAACCATAAAAGAGCGCTGCATGGGAGGCAACCCATGTGAAATAAAGGTTTGAGTAATGTTTTTAGGTTTTATATAGAATAAAGAGTGCTAGAAAACTACAGTGAGAAGGAGAGATTCAACGATACTAAAAATTCCTGTTTTATACATGCCAAAGTTGGTTGACAATTTAGTTTGTCATTTTTCTGTCAAAATAAGGTATTTCTCTAAGTTTCTGTCTAAAAAGTAATTCTTGAAGAAAGAGAATTTTATTGATGTGTACTGAAGCTATAACGACCAACTATACAGCGGAAATAAAAATCCCGCTGTATAGCTCCGGCAGTATAGTTATTTGACCCATCGAAACTTTTCCATCTCGGAATACAGAAGGTTTGATGACCAACTATACGGCGGGAACAAAAGTTCCAACCGTATAGTTCTGACCGTATAGTTATGGCTGCCAGAAATAAACCCTAATTTTTTTTCCTTCAGACCAACTATACGGCGAGAACAAGTGTTCTGGCCGTATAGTTGCGGTCGTATAGTTGCATCCGACCACTTAAACGCACGGGGAGGTACCCAAAACATCAAAACATGAATCCTTTTTCTCTCTTCTACCTCGAAACTCTCTCAAAACCTCAAGGGATCTTCACCTCTACTCAATTTAATTCGATTTCCTCGCACACAAGCGATCTACGGTATGTTTCTCCTCTGATCCTCCAATTACTTCTTGCAAATTCATCTTTGATCTATTTCCATTATCAATCTAGGGTGAGACTTATTTTTAACTAGTTGCCATGATTATATTGCATAGATTATTATGTTGAGGATATTCTTTACTGTGCTATGATGAGGAATATGCTATGACTATTACTGTTGGATCAAAACATTTTATTTTGTATTTCTTATTTATTTCTAGAAGATGAACACAAGGAGCCAGATGCGTGCTCTTTCCTCCGCTAGTTCTTATTGGGCTGCAGCTCAAGAACGCATTCGATTCGAGAATGAGTCCCAGCATGATCGTTTCTACAAGATCAAAAACCGAGCAGTCAAGGCAACCAATTGGGCTTGCCCCGTCATATTGAACCAACTCGGTATTTCTGATGAATTTAATTTACTTTGAAATAGAGTTGTCCTGCAGAACTTTGTATTTCATGATGCACCAACCTATCGCTGGTTAACCATTGAATTTCTTAGTTCTTTGAAAAGCACTATTAAGACATGGCATAGGGAGGATACAATTTCTTTCCGACTCATGAACAACAATTATTCATTATCACTTGATGAATTGTGAAATTGTTTTGGTTTACCGAACAATGATCCCAATGCTTTGCGCACTTCTTTTACCAGCATAGAACCATCCCCTGAACTCTGCTATAATAGAATGAGCTTTACTTCTAGAGTCCGCAAAGGGAAAAATATTCGACATCCTGCTATGCGTTATTTGTTCTATGTTATTGCTAACACCTCGCAGGTGCGTAATGAGTTTACAACACTCAATGAGGAGGAAACCTTAGTCCTCCCAAAAGCTGCTTTCAACTATGACAAGTTGTCACTTCACTTGGGCGCAATTCTTGTGCGCTACTTGGAGTACCAATCCTCCCAAATCGAAGGACCAATCACTTGTGGAGGCGTCATCACCGTGCTCGACAATGCCCTAGGCATCGACCTAGGTGAGTTACAACCGGTACTAGGTGAGTGACGTGTCGGTTTCTCTACTTTGAGGGCTTATGGAATGATCACTAGGAGAGGTGGTGTTTATTATCTGCATATTGCTGGAGCTGGGCATCTATACCCTGCTCCTTTGCCTAATGGTCTTTTCTCTATCAAGGAAGGACGCGTGCTTTATGACTTGTAGGTTGAGAAACACCAACCCCAGGAGGAGATTCCGGAAGGGGATGATGACCAAGAGGAGGAGCAAGAAGTCCCTCATCAGGAGGAGCAGCCACCAAGCCGGTTTGCTACTTATGAAAATTTCCAACAACTTGGAGGAACAGTGGAGGGGATGCACAATCTCGCCCTGAACCTCTGAGAAACAACAAGTAACTTATCAACTCAATTTGCGGACTGGAGTTACAACCTTTTCCCTCCACCACAATGATTTGAAGGGCTTGCAAAAGTCTATGCTTGGGGAGGTTTTTCTATCTATTTTTATTTTGGCATTCATTTGCTTTACTTTATTTTCGATGTTATGCTTTTATTTGAGTTTATAAGCACTCATGTTGGTTTCCCCAACACTTTATCTTTAGTTATTTTATTTTGTTTGAGATTTTGAAGCCGAGATTTGCCTACAATTTTATATTCTTCAATTCCCCTTCTCAAAAACCACAAAAACATTTCTTCATTTATCTTTATTTTCCCTCTTTCTTTTCTTTTCACCTCGAAGTTATCATGTGTTTGCCGGAGAGTGATCGACTTCAAGTTTCTAAGAAACAAATAAAAATGGAAGAGATAAGTGGAACCAAACATGATATTTATACCTTATGACTCCACACTTTTGAAGTTCGAGAAACCCATGCTAGTTAGTAGTAATGTTAAGATGTTATACCAGTGGAGTGACTCTTTATATTATGGTAAAATTATGTTTGCATGGGGATTTAATCGAGTATGTTTTGTTCCAACTCTTGTAGTTAACCAAGTCTTGCCTAAATTTTTTCTAAACAATTGAAATAAGAAAATGTCTCACAATTTAAGACTTGGGTGTTGTAGTGTTAAGTCTTGAAAGCTTATTTCTAGAGACACTAAACACCACAGAAAATAATGATTGACTTGATAGCTCTCTTTGAAAAGATTTGCTCAATTGAATTAATGTTTAGCGGTTTTTGTGAGCATGCCAAAGTTTGACTTGTGAATCATAAGGATTATATAGCTTTATGCGTGTCAAACTTCATGAGATGCCAACAACTCCTCTAGCCTACGGACGATCTTCATGGAGGAAACTCTTAGATTTCGGCTATGAGTTAATTAAACATATGTAGCAGCAATGCTATAATGGGTAAGATTCTTGGCACTCCCAGGTAGATGTAAACATGATGGAATGACTCCTCTGGCTGATATGAGTAATCATTATGCAAAAGTAACAAAAACCTTAGTGATGCCACGAGTGTCCATCACAACCCGATAAACTAATGAATTTTTTTGGCATGCTCTAAATGACTTAAGAACTGAAATTCTTGAAGGACAATGAATAGAAAAATAGTGCTTGAAAATTCTTGATTTATTGGTGTGGGAGAGTTGAGATACTTTAGTCTATATGTTTTTCATGACAAACTCTCACACTCTCAATTTTACATGATTACATTTTATTGTTCAAAGTCAAGCTTATGAGTTGATTACATGATATGGAATAAAGTTAAATCTTTTGAATCATCCATGCTTACAATAATTTTGCTGTGCTATAAGGATTCATGAAACCCGTATGATATGCTTGCCATTACTCTATCTATGCTGAAGTTTTTTCAGATTAATAAAGTGGAGGAAACATGAGACTACCAATCATGAGTAAGATCATCATCTCGTTATTTTAGTTTAAATGTTGTGTTCCGTTTTATTTTGGTTTTCTTGCTCGAAGGCGATCAAGTTTAATCTTGGGGATGTCGATGGCTGTGAAATATAGCCATCCACGTCTGCATTTAAACTAGATATTATTCATATATTTGATGAAATATCTCTCTAAATCCTTCCACTAATGCCTAATGATCAAAGGGGTATGCAATCCTTTCTTGCTATTTTTCCCTGTGCAGATAATGATGTATGATGATAGGAATCACTACATAAATGCCAAAGATACAAGATTTCCAACATGTCAAAGAAACTAGGAGCCGTGAAGTGGAGGCAGAAGCCTTAACAACCAACTATACAACAGGAAATTTATTCCATTCGTATAGTTTTGTCTGTATAGTTGCCATCGACTTCCTTAGGTCAAACAGAACAAATTTTGTGAAGGGACCTCTATATAAAGAGGCTTCGGGCAATGGGAAACAGCGCTTGTTTTCAACCTCAACTCTCCCTGCCACCAGAAGCCTCCATGTCGAAGGAATAGATCTAGATCTAAACCTCTAAACCCTTCTCCACCACCATAGCCATCTTCCACCACTTGTAATAATAGATCTCTTCTCCAATTGGCGACATTGTAAGACTATTTGCTATAAACCTTATGATCTCTATTACAATGTTTATGATTGTTGATTTCATCTCTATGTGTGAGTAATTCTCCTTGGGGTAAGGGCTTCGGCCTAGCCATGTAGCTTTTGTGCATCTTATTTATCATAGATGGGATCATGTATTAGTTTGTATGACATGATGATTGCAGTACCCTCTATTGCCTCAATCTAAGGACTTGTCAGGTACCCAAGACCCCGAGGATTGATCCAGGTAAAGGGAGTGTGAGTAATGACCAATCTGCAGGATGGGAACCCCAGTGACAGAAGGGGTAGTACGGCTGTATGTGAGGAATTTACTTAGGATTAACGGTGACATCACTATGCATATCATTAGTTCTCTTTCTTCTATGGATGAGACTAGTAGGTTATTGCTATAAGCGGTTGCGGAGGCGATAGCAATTATGGATGCACTGCCCACATATAATTATCTTGCTCTAACGATTACATGCATAATTTATTATTATCTATTATTCCCATCAGATATGTTACACAACTACTTGTGAAAACCGAATACCCTAGGACCTCTCTCTCCATCGTCAACAACAACAAAAAGATCGCAAACTCTTGGTCTGGTGAAAACACAAAAGGAATTCTAAAACTCTTGAAGGTCCGTTTAAGTAATCTCACTTTTCTTTCTGCTTCTCGAGGATTCGATAAACCTAGGTCTACAAGGGAAAAAGAGCTATACTACATCAGTAATCGAGATCGAAGGTATCGATCACCCGCCAGATAAACCTGGCCGTCACCTCACCACCGGACGTGCATGAGTACCTCAGCGGCTCGTAGTCATGCATTAGTTTCGACCGATCCGATCACCCTCGTCAAATCCCTCGCCCAGGCCACTACGCTCTGGTGCTCGAGGTGCAGATCGACGGGTTCGAGATGAGCCTGGTATTCATGGATGATGGAAGCAGCATAAATCTTATTATCACCAGCACCTTGGAGGCCATGCGGATCCCACTCTCCAGCCTAGAGGCATACGACACAACCTTGCATGGCATTGTCCCGGGAAAGGGAGTCTACCCCCTAGGCAATATATGGTTCGACGTCATCTGGGGCTCCCCCAAGAACTTCAGGCGCGAGCGACTCAAATTCGAGGTGGTCGACTGGCCATCGCAGTACCACGCCATCCTCGGCCACGTGGCATTGGCATGTTCCTGGAAGTACCGCACTATGCGTACCTCCTGCTGAAAATGCCAGGACCCAATGGCGTCATCACCATTCCAGGGAGCCTCACCAAGTCGGACATCTACCATATGGACTTCAACAGAATTTCCAAGTCTTTGGGCATGCAAGAGTAGATTGCAAGGCTAAAGGAGTCAACAGACACCAGCCTCCCTCTTGTGATGAAGCAAAACGCTCCAGACCAATCCGTCGACTCCATGGTCAACACCAAGGCGATCCAGGTCCACCCGATGGACCTCGCCAAGATGGCCCTCATCACCAACAACTTGAGTTCTACATAGGAACTCACTCTTATCGAATTCCTCCATGAGCGTTGGGATATTTTTGCATGGTGTCCTGCGGACATGCCAGGAGTCCCTAAGGAATTCGCTAAGCATGAACTAAATGTATATCCGAATGCACGACCAGTCAAGAAGTTGATCCATCGATTGCCTCGAAGGGACATACAAAGCGGTCGGCATGGAAGTCAATAGACTCGTCGATGCTGACTTCATATGAGAGATAAAGGAAAGAACCTAGGTGGATAACCCCATGCTAGTACCAAAGAAGGACACGGACATGCTGTGGATGTGTGTGGATTTCACAGCTTTCAACAAGCACTGCCCCGAAGGACCACTTCCCATTACCGCAAATCGATCAAATCATCGATTCCACCACGGGATGCAAGCGCCTCTCCTTCCTCGATGTCCATTCAGTACCACCAGATTAGGATGAAGGTGGAGGATTAGGAAAAACAACGTTCATCACGCCATTCAACAACTTTTGCTACAACACAATGCCCTTTAGGCTAAAGAACGCAGGCACAACCTATCAACAGTGCATGCATGCTTGCCTAAAAAGCCAGATCAGTCGAAACATCCAAGTATATGTCGACGACATAGTAGTAAAGACCAAGGAAAGTATAATGCTAGTCGACGATCTCCACGAGACGTTTGACAACCTTGATCGATATAGGATCATGATGAAACCGGAAAAGTGCGCCTTCGGTGTCCCATCTGGACAATTACTCGAGTACTTCATCTACATGAGAGGCATCGAGGCAAACCCGAAGAAGATAAAGGCAATACTAGCCATGGGGAATCCCAAGAACTTCAAGGGCTTCTAGCAGCTCGTCGGACGAATCGTAGGACTCAACAGGTTTATCATCCGCATGGGCAAAAAAGCTCTCCCCTTTTATCAACTCCTCTACAAGTCAGAGAAATTTGAGTGCACAGATGAAGCTTAGGACGCATTCGAAGACCTCAAGCGTCTACTCTCCACTTATCCTGTCCCAATGACGCCTAAGGAGAAGTGTCCTATGATGCTATACATAGCCGCAACACATCAAGTGATCAACACCGCACTCGTCGTCGAACAACCCAAAGAGGGCAAGACTCATGGGGTACGACACCCAGTGTACTACCTCAGTGAGGTAGTGACACCAACAAAGCAAAGGTACCCTCACTACCAAAAGCCGGCCTATGGTGTGTTCATGACCATGCATTGACTGTGCCATTACTTTCAGGAGCATCAGATAGTGGTCGTCAATGACGCACCACTATCCCACATTCTCAACAACCCCAAAGTGACGGGGCAAGTGGCTCTCTGGGGCATTAAGCTATCCCCACGAGGCATCATATACCAGCGGCACACCGTCATTAAATTGCAGGTGCTCCCTGATTTCCTTGTCCACTGGATGGAGCTCCAACTGCCAGACACCCCAGACATGTCTCAGCTCTAGACAATGCACTTTGATGGATCAAAGTGCGGAGAAGGAGCTAGATCCGGAGTAATCTTGACATCTTCAAGGAGACAAGATGCAATACATCCTACGGATGAGATTCCACACTTCCAACAATGAATCGGAATACGAGGCGCTGATCCATGGTATGCGGATGGCCAAGGTTTGCGGCGCCACTCGGCCGGTCATCTATGGTGACCCCAACCTCGTCATGCAACAGACGATGAACCAATGCGACGCCGTTAGTGACAACATGATCACCTACCACTACCTCTACAATACACTCGAAGGAGACTTTGACGACTTTTAACTCCGGCATGTCGGCAGAGAAAGCAACAAAGAGGTCGGCAAGCTCGCCAACATCGGCTCTACTTGCGCACTGGTTCTGCAGGTGTGTACTTGGAGCAAATCTACGAACGCTCCATCAAGTGCAAGAAATCAAAGGGCGCTCTGGAAACAACATCAATCCTAGGGGATACAGCACCCGAAGATCCCAAGGCGCCAGAAGAGAAGGAACCAGAGGCTCCTATCGAAAACCTCATGGAATTCATGATGATCGAACAATCCTGGACTTATCCGTACATCATGTACCTGCCGAGCAAGAAGCTGCCAGATAACCCGACCGATGCACAACACATCTCCCACCTTTCCAAGGCCTTCACCATCATCAACATCGAGCTTTACAAGTGAAGCATCACCGGGGTCCTCTAGTGATGCATCACCAACGGTGAAAGAAGTAGCATCCCCCTCGACATCCACGAAGGCATCTACGGCGACCTTGCTGGTAGTCGTGCCCTGGTCTCCAAAGCCTTGCGGCCTGGCTTCTACTAGCCAACGGCGATGCGCGATGCCAAGAGCATAGTCGAAAAATGCAACTCCTTCCAACGGGTCGCTGACAAGCCGCACACACGAGGCTCAGAGATGTGACCAATACCGCTGGCTTGGCCCATCGTGCAGTGGGGACTCGACATGGTCGATAAGCTAACAAATTCCTCGCATGGAGGCTACGTCTTCCTGCTAGTTGCAATCGACAAATTCACCAAGTGGATTGAGGCCATGCCTGTCACCAACCAAATCGGCGCCACCGCCGTCAAGTTCTTCGAGTCCATTTTTTTCAGGTTCGGGATGCCACAAAGCATCATCACCGACAATTGAACAAACTTCACCTCGAAGGAGTTCTAGGAGATCTGTGACGTCCTTGGCATCAACATCACCTACACCTCGGTTGCACATCTGCAGAACAATGGCCAAGTCGAAAAGGCCAACGGCCTCGTCTGTAACGGGATCAAGAAGAGACTCCTACGACCTCTCGAATGAGCGATGGTAGCCTAGGAAGATGAACTTCCCTCTGTCCTCTAGAGAGTACGAACAACACCAAATAGCGCCACCGCCTACACGCCCTTCTTCATGGTGCACGGCACTGAAGCGGTGTTGCCAGCCGAGGTCCGCTACAAGGCCCCACGAATCGTCGCTTACATCAAGGTGGAATCAATGACCACACTTGAGGACTCCTTTGACCTGCTATACGAGGCACGCGACATCGCCTCCGCCTGTTCAATGGTGTATCAACAAAGCCTCCACAACTACCACAACCGATGGCTGCGATCAAGGTCCTTCGTCGAAGGCGACCTCATCCTGTGACTCAAGCAGAAGGGGCATCTGAATCTTGAATCCCCCTGGGAAGGGACCTACGTGGTCACAGAGGTGATTCCAGGTGGCGCCTACCACCTTAAGGATGTCGAGTCCGGAGTAACATACTCCAACCCTTGTAACGTCGTGCAACTGCGGTGCTTCTACCCCTAGATGTTTTTACTTACAATAAGGCTTCTCAACCAAGCTATTTAGCTGAATCATGTACCTCCTCCTATACGAGGAATAAAAGCTAGGTTCCTTGGCCAATATTCTTTCTTCTTCCGCAAATTTGAATTTACAAATTATACTCAGGGGTTGCGCCTCACCCAATGACCTCGTCAGCTCCATACCACTGCATTCATCTGAGTAGCTGACTATGTCATCGAACCCTTGAAAACTCCTACCCAGTTGCAACCCAATTGACAGGTAGGCAAGGAGCAGAGATTGACAGAGTGTCAGGCTAATGAAAAGGGCATGCATATTCACACAATAAAAGCATAGCATGTGATACTTTATACAAACTTTACAAGGGAAACAATAACCCAATATAAACTATACAAATTTTACATTGTTTCACATGGCACTCACAGGAAACACCCATCACTACAGATGCTGAAGCATAATGTTGGTGCGCTCATCGAACAAGCGACCAATGTCTTCGGCATTCTGGGCAAGCGACCGGTAATGCAGGCGCATATCCCATGCCATGCCATCAGGAGGAACAGGAGGCCCCACCGCTATCTCTGTCAGATCAATGTCTAGGTGGTGCAATCAAACAAGGGCCAATGCTGTCTTGGCAACCGCGACTAGCTGTTGCCGCACAAGCTCCTTCACAGCACCCACGCTTCGAAACTTCTGCAGCAGACCCATGAAGCTGGATGGATATTCTTCCAAGGGGAACATGGCGGCAAAGATCGATGCAAAAGCTGATATTGCGCGCTTCAAGACCCCAAGCACCTGGTGAACATGGTCCTGCACCGTTGCCACCATGACTACTCGATTGCGATCCATCCAGAAGAACCTCCCAACCTCCAACTCCTGCTGGGTAAGGCAGTTCGGTCGAATATCGACATGCTCTTTCTCTTCCCGCGGAATGAGATTAACAACTGCAAAGAGCAACAACTCATCAGCCAAGAACACAACAACAAGTGCAACAGGCGAAAACTTGAATACTACTCACGTTGTAGTTGCTCGCCAACTTGCCAAAATTCTTCAAGGAGATACTTCTCCATTTTGAAAACCCGTTCTGCCTTCGACTTCTAGACATCGGCGTGGCCACGTATGATGGCAACATCCTTCTCCAAGCTCCGGATGCAATCGCACACCAGTGGTAGATGCGATGCCTCATTCTCCCTTGGCTGAGTAGTAGCCAAGGGAACATGCGAGGTCACCGGAACAACACTCGTAGTGCCTTATAAGGCATCAATCAGAGAACTATAGAGGTCCCAACCTAATAAGGTAGAGATCCCTGTGTTTACAGTGCTAGTCCCTGGATCGAATAGCTAGCACCCACAGTTTAAGTTGTAATATCAAGAAACAAAGGTCATATTACAACTGATAACCATGAATAAAATAATTCATTAAAACTTACATAGCTCATATGGCTATCCTATTACAAAGTAGCAGATATAATTATATTGCATGGATTCCTTCATCTTCATGTGCCATAGGCAATCGTGTTGGTTGTAGACTTGTAATCCCTACTCAGCAAACTTCACTAACATCAAACAAACCTGCAACAGAATAAGTTACACCCACAAGGGTCAATACATTGGAATTGTATTGTCAAGTGATATCATATTGATATGGAGAATCTAACATCTACATGAATATATGGCTACGTGGAGTTTTGGCCGGCCTTTGCATAAAATAAGTTTTCCCTATCCTTTGAAAATAGTTTTTCTCTTTGACAAAACATTTCATCACACATGGCACACTGGAGTCACACCAGGTGCTTCCCTTGTTCAACCAACAAGTTTTAACTCAGAGAAATTGGGATGAGGAGATCCTTGATCATTTCAATGTCTTTGATGCTCAAAATGTCCATTACCGGGGACACGGCTAAGTACTTAGGTTTTACCCTCTCGAGAGGTGGTGCACTTTTCCCACAAGACTCGACATGCATCGAGACAAGACTTTTCAGAAACAATCCCTCAGATCAGCACAGACGTGTTCCATCCTATCATCACTACCACCAAATGTCTGTCTGTCTGAGTTATTGCAAGCTAGTTGGTCAAGGCAGAGCCCATATGCTATGTGGTTGCACTATAAGCTTCTCAACACAAAACATCTCAAATATCTTTGTTCCTGGGTGGCCATCCAGAAGTGAGATACACTAGGGTAAACCATAGAAATGGGCCCTGGGTAACCACTCAACAAAAATCCATCCAAGCAATTACCATTCCACCCAGGTGTTTCATTCACATAGTTGTTTTATTAATCAAAACATAGTCATAGACTTTGCATAATATCATAGCATGAATATTCCATCCTTGAGTTCTAATATCTAGGCTAAGCATACTATCATAACATGTCTCTTAACTTAGGAATATTCCTACCAAGATATATTCTATAGGGTCTACTATAGCATAGCAATATATAAAATAGTCCTATCATGCATACTACAAAAATAACACTAATGCAATATTGAAAAGATAGGACTTTTGATGACCAAAGTATCACTTGCCTTTTTAGTAGAGAATTTAGGTACTCTCCTTGATCTTGTAATTTTCACACTCCTCAAAGTTCACTACAATTCAATCAAGCAAAGCACACATTCAAAACTAGCACACAAGCAATTAACAAAACAAAACAATAAAAACAAAGAAATGCATGCAAGCATGCAAAAGGTTGTTTTATTGAGAAATTGCTCTCTAACAAGGTTCAAAACATTTCAAATCACCTACTGGTCTTTGATAAAATTGGAAATCTATTTAAAATCAAGTTAGTGAAAAATAGGTCTTTAAAATCATTTTCGGTTTACTAGAAATGCTTCTATTCAAAGGAATAATCCCTAGTGTTAAAAAAATATATTTTTAAATTCAAAAGTCAGTGTTTATGGTCATAGGGTTCAAAACAAACCATTTGCAAAAGGTTTCATTCAAAAATCATTTTAGAACAATTTTTATACTCAAAATAGTCCTACAAATGTTTCTACATAAAACTCTAAATTTTTAGAACGAAATGGCCAAACCAGTGACATATGTGCAAAGGATTCATTTTTCTGAATCCACTGATATAAAATTTGTAATTTTTGGACATACAGATCAAAAGTTATTGATTTTACAAAATCAAACAACTAGTAGATCAAATTCAGGTTTTTAAAACAACAGCCTGGCCATGTGTCTTGTTTCTACTGGCCAGTACCGCTTCGGGTGGATCGAGCAATGCACAATGTTGGATCTAATTAACATCACACGGATCAGATCAAATGATACCTCTTTGCTAAGTGACTCTATCCTAACCTTGCGATACACATCTAACGGACAAGATTGCTCCGGCCAAGAATTGGCGGCACTACTGGCGACGCGCGGCGGAGGCGCTCTATCAACGGAGGTCCAGCGATTCTAGGAGGCAAGGAAGGGGGTACATGTTGTTACCAGAGTCGCCGTGGTGAGGGGGTGCTCAACCTGGTCGTGGTTGGCGAAGGGGCGCACGGGCTCGGCTGGAATCGCTTGCCGGAGTTGCTGCCACCGTCGGAAGCTTGCAGACGCTGATGGAGGCAAGCCTACAGATCATGAGCGAGGAAACGGCGAGCATTAGGAGACTCACAAGACAAAGGCAAACAATATAGCAAGAGTTAGGGGTCGAGGCACGCACGAGGTTCACCTGATTCCGTCGCCGGAGGTTGCATGCTCCGTCGGTGGTTGCAGAGGTTGACGAGGCGAGGCTCTGGTGCATGCGGAAGAAAATGGGAAGGGTTAGCGGGTGCGCAAGAGGATGGAGAACGCAGCAATGCAAGGCAGAGGGAAAGGCGCAGTTGAGGCTCACCGGAATTCTCGTCAGAGCCCGTCGGGTACTGTGGTGGTGCAGGTCAAATTGGGGGCAGCCAGGGGGCTCACTGGGCGCGGCGACTAAGGGGAAACATAGAGGAAAGGGAGGCGTTTAAGAGAGCGTGGTCGCGGGAGGAAATCACTGCGCCAATTATGCATATTGATTCAAATAAATTCGAGCAGAAATGGTGGAGGAAAGGGGAAGAACTGGTCTGCACGGGGTTGAAGATGATTGCGTGGCGATGGGGCCAGTTTGTCAGTGAGAGGGTGCATGAAGGTGTGCGGTGAGAAAAGCTCTGCAGGGAGAGCGGGGGAGTGTCGGGTGGGCTAAGTTGGGCCAGATTGGGCTGGGGGTCCTGGGTTGGGTAGGTTAGTTTCTTTTTTTTCTTCAAAACCTTTTTCTTTTTTTCCGTTTTCTGTTTTTATTCAATTTAATTTGATTTCAACCCAATTGGAATTCAAATATTTACCAAACCTTTTCAGTAGGTTTTATTCAAAATGTGTGTTGATTAACTAGTTCATTTTGGAATAATCCAATATTTCTTATGATTTAATATTTATTTAAATTAGGCATTTTGTCTTTATTTAAATAAAATTTTATATGGTTCATAAACCCATAAAATTTTATTTCAATAATCTTTTATTCTTTTAGTTTATTTAAATTACTTTTTTCCATTTGCTTATGGATTTGACCAAGGTTTAAATTGTCTTTTAAATATTTCTTATTTATTTAATTCTTTCTTTATCTTATAAAATTGATATATGTTTATTTATAGCTCCAAAAATAGTGATTCCAATTTGTATTATTTTATTTAATATTTATGTATCCTTTTAAATCCTTTTAGGATTACTTTGTTCAAAATTTGGTGTTGATTTTGGCTAGGATCTTTATTAGCCTTGGAAATTACTTTCTTTTATCTTATTAAAATCATAGGTCTTATCCATGGTTACAAATGGAGTGAAACCAATTCCCATGGTTTTATTATATTTTGTTTAACATTTTTGATCATTTAGAAATAATTTTTGTTTAATTTTATATGGGACAAAGCCATAGTCTTAGAGTGATCTTGGAGATGATTTCTTTCATTAGGGTTTAGGGTTTTGGTTTAACTTTTCCCAATTGCTTTAAATTCAAGATTCTTTCCATGCATGGATGCATTTGACTTGTTTAAAAATTTGTTGGTTGCCTTTTCATTCAAATTTTGTTCAAGTAGGGTTTTGATGTTTCCATTTAGAAGCAAAAAGTTTCTTTTCACCATAAATTTCAACATTTATTTATTTTGTTTGTTTATTTTCACATTTCAAAATTTACAAAATTTTGGGATGTGACAAGAACAATAAGAAAAAGATATACTACAGAAGCAAAGGAAAGATAACATATATTTACAACCAAAGCTACTGCGTAGCAGTCCGACATATCATTCGGTATAAGGCATCACATGTCAGCATTAAGGAAAAAATACAAAAGCTAGGCATGCGACTAAGTAAGGCACCCTAGGGATTCGCGGCACCCAAGTAGGCCCCTTATCCGCGGCCTGCACTGCGGCCAATTGCTTCTGCTTAGTCGAATAGCTCGCAAGTAGCTCGATGAGCCGCGGGTCATATTTTTTGCAGCGTGAAGCGAGGGGAGCAAACGCTACCTCGGTGCCGTCAGCCTCCACTGACATCCTGAAGGTGGATCTGTTGAGGTCCAGCTGCACGTCGCAGGCCAACAACATCACCAGGCTGAGGGAGGCACCTGTGCCATTCTGCGCCTTCTTGTACTCAGCAGGTGCATCCCCTACCAGGGCCTTCGCTAGAGAGTCGACATCATCGAGTGCCGTGTTCTTCAGGAAAATCTCCCGATGGAAACAACTGAAAACCACCTTGGCCTTGGCCAAGGTATCTCAGGTGGAGTTGTAGCAGTCTTCGACCGTGGCAACTGCATCCGCCAGGAGGTCTCCATGCTCCAAGATCTGGCAGTTGAAATCGACGCTAGTTTCCTATGCAACAACCAACAATTCTCAACTCACAAAAATAAAAAGCATGGGACAAGAAGGATAAAGCTCGTAGGGCATGAGTCCCTCACCTGACAATGCCTGGGAAACGGCCATAAGTTGTTCATACAGCACCTTCTCCCGCCCAGTCACGTTCGCCGCATACTTCTCCTCAAGCTCCTTAGCCTCTAGCTTGAAGTGCTCGAGGGCCTCAATGGCGCCTTTCACCTTGGTCTCCGCCTGGCCGCAACTCTTCTCAAGAGAAGTCAGTCGGAGGAGTGCATCTTTGTTCTCATATGCAACCAATACAAAAGGTCAGTGGCAACCCTATAGGAAAAACCCCACAAGTACCAGCAAAAGAATTACTTATCATAGAGTTTCTTAAACTCTGCCTCCAAGCCCAAGTGCTGCTGCCCTAGGCGATTTAGTTCCGACATAAAGTACTACAACAGAAAAATACCAAAGTCAAAAACAAAAACGACTTGGGGGCTCGTCAAAGAAATCTCAAGAGAACTTACATGTTCACCTGAAGACTCCGAGGGTTGGGCAGTTGTCTTCTAGACAATGACCTAATGAGTCCTCACCTTGGAGGAGCTCGAAGAGCTGTTGACGGAGTTGGCCACTGTCTTTGGGGTGGCACCTGCAGCTTCGGCGCTTCCCGCCTTCGAATCCATGGTGACCTCATCAGTTTTGTCCTTCATGGACTCATCTGGTGTGGCCCCCCTAACACAACAGCAATAAAACAATCATTAGTCGTGAAACATAGCGGCACATGTTAAAGACAAATGTAGAAGATACTTACAAGGAAATGTCAGAGAGATCGAAGACCGACACCTGCTTCTTCTTATTGGCCTACGATTGCGGATCCATATCCCTGCATAGGCACTGCTAGGATTGGCCCAATGGCACCCCCAGCAAAGGCGTGCTCCTGCAGGAAGGCAGTTCCCTTCGGCGTCACCGGCGTCGAGGCATAAGAAGCTTCGCTTCGGCTCCTCTTGCGAGAATTACCGTCTCTCTGCTCGGGGCTTCCTCTAGGGGTGACTGAGCAGCATGGACGGTCCATTCCGACTCATCCATGTCCCCGTCGTTTGGAGCCTTCGTGAACTGCTCAGGAAGAGGAGGAATCATCTCCTCGACCTTCATTCATGCAAAACCGCAAGTTAGCTTCAGGCACCTCAACAATGCACACAGTCAAAAGAAGCATCAAGTACACATAAAACCCACCTAGGAATCTCCTTGAGAGTGATGAACGACTCAGTCGATGTTTCCACTAGCAAGGCCTCATCAGCCTTGAAGCACAACAAAGGCCTAATGGCCTTGTTGAGGTCCGACGAGGATAGCTCCTCGGATGACACCCTCGTCGGGTCATTGGAGCCAGCATATAAGAACATCGGGTACGCCCTGGCCTGGAGGGGTTGTACCCGATGTTTGAGGAAGGTGCGGATCATGTCGATGCTGGTCATCTCTTGGCCGCGTCGCAGCTGCAAGGCTTCCATGTGCTTGTACAACACCTCGACGACCTCCGTGTCAACCGAGGGAACATCGTTCTTCCAGGAGCTCTTCCTGGCGATCTCCACGCCCGCATCAAATGGAGGAAGGCCATAAAACTGGTTGTTCAACTTCTCGCGGATGTAGAACCACTTGTTCCTCCATCCTTGCACGAAATTGACGAGGTTAAAGGAGAAGTATTATTGGTTGGGGCAGATATTGATGACCGTAAGTGCACATATCATTTGTATCTAGTTTCGAAATAAAGATATCGATCCCATAGAGAGCGGTAGGCAAAAGACTAAAATGCTTTTAACTAAAACTAAATGAAGTACTTAAGGAATAATTCTAAGATGCAAGAAAAGTAGAATTGTTTTTGGGTTTTTGGTTGAGTGAAATAGTAAAGTAATATAAAGGAAAACTTAATGCAAAAAGTAGTAATCACGTATGTAAGAAAGATTGAAACTACAATAGGGGAAAGGCGTTCTCAGGGAGTGGTGGATACACTGCTAGCAATTTAGACTAACTGATCAAGATTATTATAACGAATATTCTCATGATATGCATGTATGTGGGAAGAGCTCCATATACAGATGATGAGGCAGCAACCACTAATCACACCATCCTTCATAACCATAGCTGACAGATAAACGACATCAATCGTATTATCCTGCTATTAAGGGTTTTCTCCCGTGACATGGACATGGCTTAATGAGTTCTCCCTGATTTTCTAAGTTAGTACGTAAAGGATGACAACAACTTTATATTCATAGTAAGTGCTACCATCCGTCTGTCTACCAACAAGTAATCCCCTTCAACGAGTCCCCACGAGAGGAAAATATTTAGGAGGTGCACAACTCCCAACATCAAGATGAAGACACGTCTGTCTACCAACAAGTAATCCCCTTCAACGAGTCCCCACAAGAGGAAAATATTTAGGAGGTGCACAACTCCCAACATCAAGATGAAGACAATTAACACATACATATAATGATGTATAACATAATAATCCTATTTCATCTCAATCATATACTAGGGTTTCTCCATCTCCCCAAGAACTAATGATCTACTCAAACATGAAGGCAAACAAAATCATGACAATGGTAAGGGAAACGATTAACAATGAATAGTACTTGTACAAATCCACAACTAGTGCAAGAATTACAACAAGTACTAGATGGGCTCGATGGAGATGATGGTGGTGATGGAGATGCAGCGGTTGATGAAGATGGAGATCGATGCCTTGGACTCTTAGATCTGATTAGGGTGAAGATGGATCCCTAGGGCAAGTTCACCCTCCAGATCCCTTCCGGAGGTGAGGTTTTCGGTGATTTCTGGGTGTTCTATATGTCGTCTCTCCGAACCAGTTGCACGGGGTGAAGCTATTTGAGGAGGCGGAGGCGGCGCCAACTATACGGCCGGAACTATACGGCGGAGGGCCATATAGTTGATCGTCAACTCTTTTGCCTCCTTTGCTCGCTTCGGGTTTTCTTCTGGTATTATTAATATTTCCCAAATAAGCGATTTACGTAGTTTTTGACTCCTTTTCTATCTACTACAACTTCTCCAAGAATTATGTCCATTATATCCATCATATGATCTAATCCTGGTGAAAATAAACATAAAAAGTGTGTGTGAACGCCATAAAATAGCAAAATCCTACATCTACAATGCAAAATAATAACCTAAAACATGATGCAAATATGCACTCATCAACTTCCCCAAGCTTAAAATCTTGCTCGTCCCGAGCAAGTTTAGCTTAATGGATGTGATCCTCATTCATGAAGCTGAGTCGATAAAATAAATGAGGCAGTTGCAGCATGTGTTTATCATAATGGATACATATAAATAAGTTCATGAATAGTACCTTACTCAAACCATCTGAATAATATTAGCAGGCTTCCACACCTTAGCATTTAATGGTTCACAAAAGATTATTCTCAACATGATGTAGAAGTAATCGGTTTAACCGAATGAGTTAGTGAGGTAGTCCCAAGTGTTTTTAGGATTAACATATTCACTTGGGATTCAAAATCTCAAACGTCTCTTTGTCTTACTACAATATAGTGGTATATGCCTATTTGCTCTTTGCACATTCAGTCTTTTTCTTCATCTTTCTTTTTCTTCTGTTTCTATATATATTTGTGCTCACACTTTTTTTAAGTGCTATGCAAAGGAGCTAGCCATATATTCCACCTCATGTAGAAATTTCAAAGTTTAACGATCTCAATCATCAAGTTCCAAATATATATGAAGCATCTTTATAACTTGAGTATTCTACCTCAAATTGTTCTCACTCTATTTGATAGCACTTATAATTTCTCCTTTGTTCAAGGTTTTCTTTTTCATCTTAATTAATTAGATAATTTATCATTTTTGTAAATCGAACCATTGACCTACAACATATTGATCAAATTATCTTTATATGTTCCATTAATACCAATGGTGTGGAAGACTCCTATTGCTATCATCAACTGCAAGTAAAATCATACTCAAGTCATTCATATTTCCAATAAGACAAACTCAATCTCAATAATGCTCCATATATTATAATAAACTCAGAATTTCATAAGAGGGATCAACTATTCCTGAAGGGAATCCTAATGATGCAATCTTTATTTCTAAACTCGAACTAAATGCGAAACTAAAAGTAATAAACTTATAAGATTGATTACAAGGTTTTAGAGATGTTCCCAAGCTTGGAATCAAGCCAGGTGGGATCAAATAACTCCTTGCTACTACCTATTCCTCCTCCTGGGTAGGAAGAGCATTATCTCCTGGGTTGCTAACTTTAGCCACACTTGCGTGGTGGATGCTGAGCTTCGCCATGTCGTATTGAAGCTTCAAAATTTTCCTTTTAAGGAATTTATTCTAATCTATCAACTAAAAAACAGTTTTAATCAAGAAACCAACTCTACCATAGATGTCATTGACCTTTTTCTCAAGGTCTTTCCTCATCATCCAGTAGGAGTCAATCCCTTCTCCAATAGTTTCAACACAAGCCTTTGAAGCTTTTTCCAACTGATAGATCTTATCATGAATATCATATTGCCGCACCTCCTTGGGTTTGAGAGGTGGTGGACTAAGAGGAGTTTTATAATAAGATCCTATGTTGTGATGGTAAGGATTAGGGAGATACTCATCCTTGCTCCTTCCTTGATCTGATTGCCTCATCATCTCCATCCTTTGCGGGAACATGTCCTCTCAATTTGGGAGAGGCTTCATCTCTGAGCTAGATGACGATGATGCTTCTTTTGGTTCCACCTCCTCGATCCTATTCACGGGCTTCTCTTCCTTCTTCTTCCAAATCTTGTTGACATGGAAAGGCTACATGGCTTCGCTGCACGGATGCTGTTAGAAGGGGGGTGTATGGAGATGGCGATGGTTTTTCGAGGATGGAGGCTATAGCTCTATGAAAACGTAATGAAAAAGGATATATTCAACCGTCTTTAAAAGGGCTGGTCAAAAACCCTAGCCGCTAGGCTTAACAAGCAACTATACGGGCGCGGATCGTATAGATCCCGCCGTATAGTTGCGAACCGACTATAGATTTTTTATTATCTAAGGGGGTAACAACTATACGACCGTAATATGTCTTGTCGTCGTATAGTTGGTCGTTAAACTCTTTGTATCCTTGCATAAAAATTTGGTGATGCGGTGAATAACTATACGGCTGCAACTATAAAGCTGGAAATTTATTTCCCGCCGTATAGTTGGTCGTTAAGGTTACAATATACATCAAAATTTATCTATTTCTTTGGGAATTCTTTAATATTCCAAAACTTAATGAAATACCAAGTTTTGACAAAAAATGACAACTTAAATTTTTGACCAACATTACATTTATTGAATTAGATTTTCATCATCACCAAATTTCTTTTATTTCACAATATCTTCAAGTGTTCCTTTATTCAATCTCAAACTTAGCTAAAACTTACTTTTGAAAATTTAAAACTTACTCGCCCTTTTATTTTACATGGGTTTCCTCCCATGAAGCGCTCTTTTATGGTCTGTAGGTTGACCATAGCCTTGCTCACTTCGTCTCGATCTTGTCCTTCTTCTAGTTACCATTCCATCCATATTTTTTCTCAATCAACTCTTCTGGATTAATTATTCGTAAGGTGATCACACTCATATCTTATTTTGCATGATAATGCTTCAAGCGTTGTCCATTCACTATCTAGGAAAGAGAGGGTCTTTTCCCTTGGATCTTCACTGCTCCCGATGCATAAGCTTCTTCAACTATATAGAGGTCTTCCCACTTTGATCTGAGCTTCCCTGGAAACAACTTAAGGCAAGAGTTATAGAGCAAAACTTTATCTCCATTTTTAAAGACTTTATCTTCTATTTTTCTATCATTCCATATTTTTACTTTTTCCTTAAAAAATCTAGCATTTTCATAAGCCTCGCTCCTAAACTCATCTAAAGCATGTATGTCTAATAGACGTTTTTGTTCTGCTGCTTTAAGATCATAGTTTAAGTTCTTGATTGCCAAAAAGTCTCTATGTTCCAATTCTAAAGGTAGGTGGCACGCCTTACCATACACCATTTTATATGGAGTCATATCCATCGAATTTTTAAATGCAGTTCGGTATGCCCAAAGAGTGTCATTTAGCTTGTATGACCAATCTTTTCTTGATTTATCCACCGTCTTCTTGAGTATGGTCTTCAGTTCTCTATTAGAGAGTTCCACTTGACCACTCATTTGGGGATGATGTGGTGAAGCAACACGGTGAGTTACTCCATATTTTCCGAGGATTTTCCTGAAAGTTCCTTTCATAAAATGAGAACCACCGTTAGTAATTAAAAATCTAGGAACTCCAAACCTGGGAAATATGACATCCTTGATCATCTTCATGGAAGTGGCTGCATCTACATGGTTAGTTGGGATAGCTTCAACCCATTTAGTAACATAATCACCAACAACAAGAATATGAGTGTAGCCATTTGATTCTATAAAGTTTACCAGATAATCCATTCCCCATACATTAAATGGTTAAATTATAAGACTATAATTCATTGCCATCTCTTGTCTTTTGCCTATATTACCTCTTCTCTTGCAAGCATCACAAAATTTCCACATACCTTTGTGCATCTTTGAACAAGGTGGGCCAATAGAATCCGAATTGAAGTACCTTTTCTGTAGTTTGCCTGCCTGCATGATGTCCTCCATAGGGGCTACCATGACAAGCTTGGAAAATTGCATTCATTTCACAGTTAGGAACACACTTTCAAATCATTCCATTAGGTCCATGGCGATAAAGAAACGGATCATCCCAAAAGTAGTGTCTAAGATCATTAAAGAATTTCATCCTTTTATTTCTTGTCATACCAGGAGGTACAAATTTCACTGCTAGATAATTAGCATAATTTGCATACCACGGATCAACTACTTCAATTTTTGCTAAGTATTCTCACGGAAATGACTCATTTATAGGTACCGAGTCAGTAATTATTCCTTCCATCCTAGATAGATGATCTTCTACTGGATTATCCTTACCCCTCCTATCTATTATTTGTAAATCATATTCTTGTAGTAATAATACCCACCTAATCAACCTGGATTTTGCATCCTTTTTCACAAGAAGGTGACGCAAAGCTTGGTAATCTGTATGAATTATTACTCTAGAATTAATAATATAAGATCTAAATTTTTCACAAGCAAACATTATAGCAAGGAACTCTTTCTCGGTGGTAGCATAATTTTTCTGAATCTTATTAAGAGTCCTACTAGCGTAACGAATAACATTTAAATTATTCCCCTCTTGCTGTGAGTCACTAGCATCACACATGATTTCAAAAGGTTCATCCCACTTTGGAGATTGCATGATAGGTGCCGAAACTAATTTGTTCTTAAGATTTTCAAAAGATGTAATGTAGTCATGATATAGATAGAACGGAGTTTCTTTGTCAAGTAGGTTAGTGAGAGGTATAGCTATTTTAGTAAAATCTTGTATAAAACGCTTGTAAAAACCTGTGTGTCCCAAAAACATTTTTAAGTTTTTAATGTCTTCAGGTATGGGTAGATTTTCTATAGAACTTATATTGGTCTAATATATTTCTATACCTTTTTCTGAAACCTTATGTCCAAAAACTTTACCTTCTCTTTCCATGAATCGGCATACTCCCAATTTTAAACTAAGTTTGATTGCCTGCATCTTTGCAAAACCTTGTTTAAATTGTAGAGACAATTATCAAATGTTGTTCACAAACAACGAAATCATTTGTTAGAACTTCCATAGTCTTCTCAACAAGATCATCAAAGATTTTTAAAACACATCCTTGAAAGGTTGCAGCTTCATTACATAAGCCAAACGGGATAAATCTATAAGCATAAGTACCATAAGGATATGTAAAAGTTGTTTTCTCTTAATCTTCGGGCTGTATAGCATATTGAGATTAATCGGAATAACCATCAAGAAAACAAAAATAAGAATTATTGCTTAGCTTTCTAAAATTCTATCCATGAACGGTATAGGTTTATGATTTTTCTATGTCTCACGGTTTAGTCTTCTAAAATCGATGCACATGCGATACCCAACAATAGGCCTTATAGGGACTAGCTCACCATCCTCATTCATAGCAGCGTCAATACCCCCATGTCTTGGTATGGAATAAGCTGGGCTAACCCATTTACTATCAGAAATAGGATATATTATGCTGGAATCTAGTAAGCGTATAACTTCTTTTCTCACTACCTCTTTCATTTTAGTATTAAGCCTTCTTTGTGTGTCAACTACAGGTACAACATCTTCAAGCATGGTAATCTTATGTGTCACAATGGATGGATCTATTCCTTTAATATCACTTAGAGTATACTGAAATGCTTCACGATGCTTGATCAAAACTAAAATAAGTTTATTTGTTTCATTTTCTGATAATTTTTTACTAATAATAACATGAATTTTGTTTTCATTATCTAAAAATTCATACCTCATATTGTCTGGAAGTCATTTTAATTCAATTGTTGGAGGTTCTTCGTCACCTTTTCTTACCAGTTCTTCATAGTCATGTGGGTTTTGTGCTTCCGGAATGGAGTCAAGGTAATCATCCATTTCTTCTCTTTCCTCATCATCTAGTGCCTCTTCCCAATTAATTAAGATCCTTTATAATTCATCTTGGGGAGTGCTGAAATGAATCACGGCTAGCTCGGCAATTGTTTTCTCTTTCTTGATATCTTCTATTTCATATGGCCTCTTTTTTAGGTTGTCGAAGTGGAATGTCATTTCCTCCTCTCCAAACATCATGGAAATAGTCTCTTCCTTATTATCAATTCGATCTTTGGTTATAGAGACAAAAGGCCTGCCTAAAATAATAGGACAAAAAGTATCTCGAGGCATATCAACGATATGAAAATCGATAGGGTACATGAGTGGTCGAATAAAACATAGATATTTCGAATAACACCTTCTGCTTTTATATTAGTTCTATTAAACAATTTAATAGTAGTGTCCACCAATTTCACATTTGGATTATTTAAATTTTAGCGAAGTTCCTCATAAAGCGATGAAGGCATAATATTTATAGTGGAAAACGACTCACAAATTCCATATAAGGAAGTTTCTCCATAGTATATAGGAGTCATGAGTTTAGAAGTTTCTTTACCTTGTATCTTACCTATAATGAAGTGTAAAGTTTCAGAGTCTAGCATAACTACTTCATTTTCCATGATTCTTTCCTCCATAAGATCCTTGAATATAACAATATTTGCATTGGTAGCTTCGGGGTTCTTTTCTGGTTTATTTGATCTTCTCCTTATACGTTCTTCCTCCCTGCACTTTTTCTTAATACTCTCTTGAATAGGTTCGGAGGAAAATTCTACCAATGATATGTCCTTTCTTGATCGCTTCTTTTCTTCCAGGGGTTTGTGAGGCTCCCATCTTGCAGGTACCTGTAAATGCCCTGCATAATTCTCAATAATTTTCTTTACCGAATAGGAATCAATACCGAGGGTTTTAATCATCGCACAAGTACTTTCATCTGGAAGAAAGTCATTAACACAAGCATATTCAGAAGAAATATTCATATTACTTTCCCTATTTTCATGACTTTCATTATTAATTTACAATCTTCATCATAGGTGTAAGATAGGAAACTACCATTAGAAGCGGTATCTAGACTTGCTCTGTTTTTATTGTTAAGCCCTCCATAGAAAGTATGGGTAATTAACCAATCAGGCAAACGATAATGGGGGCAATTGTATAGATAGCTTTTATACCTTAGATAGCCTTCATATAAACTCTCATCAGGATTATTTTTGAAACTAATAATAATACCTCTCATCCTGTGAGCTTTGCTTTCTCAGTAATATTTTGACAAGAATTTGGTTGTCAAATCCGTCCATGTACTTGTTGCTTCTACACAAAAGGATCTATACTAGTTGCAAACATTATTAGAGAAAGTTTGTCTAAACAAATGGATTTTAACCTTATCAAGGTCACAATCATCAAATATAAAGGAACAAAAAACATCTTCAAAGAATTGTAAGTGTCCATATGGACACTCTTCATGGGTTCCTAAAAACTTTTTAGAGTTAAGTAACTCAAATAATAAAGGATGGATATCAATACCATTGGGGTTTATGCTTCTATTGACAGTTATAAAAGCGTCCATGGGCGAACCCATATTCCTTATTGTCTCAAGCTGCATTAAATACTGAGTGTTGTCCATTGTTATGGCCCCGCAACTCAAATCAAAAATTAGTACAACGAAAGTAAATAACTAAAAGTAAAGTGACTTATAGTGCTAAGCTCCCCGACAACGGCGCCAGAAAATAGCTTGATGACTGCAAGTGCATAGATTCTTTGTAGCTAGTTTCGAAATAAAGATATCGATCCCACATAGAATAGTAGGAGAAATACTAAAATGCTTTTAAATAAAACTAAACGAAGTACTTAAGGAATAATTCCAAGATGCAATAAACGTAGAATTGTTTTTGGGTTTTTTGTTGAGTGAAACAGTAAAGTAACATAAAGTAAAACTTAATGCAGAAAGTAGTAATCGCGTATGTAAGAAAGATTGAAACTCCAATAGGGGAAAGGCGTTCTCATAGAGTGGTGGATACACCGCTAGTAATTTAGAATAAGTGATCAAGATTATTATAACGAATATTCTCATGATATGCAAGTATGTCGGAGGAGCTCCATATATGGATGATGAGGCATCAACCACTGATCACACCATCCTTCATAACCACAGCTGACAGATAAACGACAGCAATCGTATTATTCCGCTATTAAGGGATTTCTCCCGCGGCATGGACATGGCTTAATGAGTTCTCCTTGATTCCCCAAGTTAGTACGTAAAGGATGACAATGACTTTATAGTCACAATAAGTGCTACCATCCCTCCGCCTACCAACAAGTAATCCCCTTCATCGAGTCCCCGCGAGAGGCAAATATTAAGGAGGTTCATTACTCCCAACATCAAGATGAAGACAATTAGCACATACATATAATGATGTATAACATAATAATCCCTATTTTATATCAGTCATATACTAGGGTTTCTCTATCTCCCCAAGAACTAATGATCTACTTAGACATGGAGGCAAAAACATCATGACAATGGTAAGGGAAACGATTATCGATGAATAGTACTTGTATAAATCCACAAATAGTGCAAGAATTACAACAAGATCTAGATGGGATGGATGGGGATGATGGTGGTGATGGAGATGCGGTGGTAGATAAAGAGGAGATCGATGCCTTGGCCTCCCAGATCTTCTTAGGGCGAAGATGGATCCCTAGGGCAAGTTCCCCCTCCAGATCCCTTCTGGAGATGAGGTTTTTGGCGATTTCTGGGTGTTCTATATGTCGTATATCTAAACCAGTTGCATGACGTGAAACTATTTGAGGAGGCAGAGGCGGCGCCAACTATACGGCCGGAACTATACGACGGCGGGCCGTATAATTGATCGTCAAATCTTCTGCCTCCTTTGCTCGCTTCGGGTTTTCTTCTGGTATTATTAATATTTCCCAAATAAGAGATTTACATACTCTTTGGATCCTTTTCTCTCTAGTACAACTGCTCCAAGAATTGTGTCCATTGGAGCCATCATCTAATCTGATCCTGGTGAAAATAAACATAAAAAGTGCGTGCAAACACCGTAAAATACCAAAATCCTACATCTACAATGCAAAATAATAACCTAAAACATGATGCAAATATACACTCATCATATATATATCCCGCTCCCACCAAGCTCATAGACTGCGCCGCCGAATCTGTACTGCCTCTTCAAGGCATAAAGCTTATTGAAGAGGCCGAAGTGCAGCTCGTTCCTGAGCTATCACTCGCATAGGATGATGAAGCTGGCGATATGGAGGATAGAGTTGGGCATCAACTGATGAAGTTGAAGCCCGTAAAGGAAGAGAAACCCACGAACGAAATCATGGGTGGGAAGAGAAAGGCCCCAAAGGACAAAAGCAAGGAACATAACCCAAAATCCAGCTTGAGGGTCAGGGGTTACCTCTCACTACAATAAATATTTCCTTCCACAATGACTAGGCCCGTCGGTCGTCGTAGAAGGCGCATCTTCCGCGACGAAATTCTCGGCTCGACCATGGCCAATGGAAATCTTTTTTTAGGTTTCGCGCCCCTCTACTGCGACGAAACCTCTAAAACATGGACGAAACTCGGCCAGCGCGTGGAAGAAGTAAGATTTCCGCTTTCTCACGAGATGTTGACTCGCCGAAGTTTTTTTTGAGTGTGGGTCCCGAGCGTCAGTGACTCTAGCGGACCAAATTTTTTGGTTGCGCCTCCCTGATTTGAACTCGATAACGTTGTTTGATGCCTCTTCCATTTAGAAAGGCTGCTGGGTCCCACATGTATGCTCTCATTATAGGAATCGTTTGTATGATGGAATTTTTTCCTTCCCTGTTTCAAACTTGATAACATTGCTCGATGCATCTGCGGTTTAATCAGGTTGCTGGGTCCCACGTGTCATCCTCCCATTAGAAGAAAGCATGGTTGATTTTTTTTCCTTGGCTTGTGCCTCCCTAATTTGAACTCGATAACATTGCTCGATCTATCTGCCGTTAATCACGCTACTGAGTCCCACATGTCAGCCTCTCATTAGAAGAATCGTGTGTATGATGGAATTTTTTCTTCGCTCCCGCTACCCTATTTTGAACTTGATTGTGCTGCTAGATGCATCTACCATTTAATCACAAGCTGGTCCCACATGTCATCCTCTCATTAGAAGAAATATGTGTATGATGGATTTTTTCCTCTGCCGCGCTACCTTGTTCCGAACTTGATAGCGCTGGCAGATGCATCTATCCATTAATCACGCAGCTGGGCCCCATGTGTCATCCTCTCATTAGAAGAAACGTGTGCAGGATGAAAAATTTGCCCTTGGTTGCACCTCCGTGTTAACTTGATAGCGTTGCTAGTTGCATCAGCCATTTATTCAGGCTGGTGGATCCCATATGTCAGCCTCACATTAGAAGAATAGTGTTTATATGATTGATTTTTTTTCTTCTCTACTGCTACCATGTTCCTAACTAGATAGGGTTGATCAATGAATCTGTCGTTTGGTCAAGAAGCTAGGTCCCACATGTCAGCATTTCATTAGAAGAACGTGTGCATGTTGGACTTTTTCTCGCTCGTGCCTCCGTGTTTCTAACTTGGCAACGTTGCTCGATGCATTAGCCGTTTATATAGGATGGTGGGTCCCCGTGTCACCCTCTCATTAGAATAAATGTGTGCATGCTTGACTTTTTTTCACACTCGCTCATACCTGTTTCGAACTTGGCAACGTTGCTCGATGCATCAACTGTTTATATAGGTTGGTGGGTCCCCCATGTCAGCCTCTCATTAGAAGAAATGTATGCATGCTAGACATTTTTCTCACTCGCGCCTCCCTGTTTTGAACTTGGCAATGTTGCTCGATGACTCCTCTATATTAGGTCACTCTGGAGGGTCCCACATGTTAGGCTCCTCTGTAGAGGACACGTGTGTATGTTGCACATTTTTTTCGGTCGCCTCCCCTAGTTCGAGCTTGGTACCATTGTTGGGTCCTAGATGTTAGCCTTCTCTGTGCAAAAAAGTGTATGCTATAAAATATGTACAAGTACGACAGGGATTATGTATATATTGATAAACCTAGGATTCGAATCGAACTCAAGACTTTAACAAATGGAAACTGTGTGCATTTCCACTACGCCAGAAGCAACTATGATACTCCTAAAATATTAGGTTTAGAAATGTTGATATCACTTAAATTGAAAAGGAAGCGATCCTAACAAATTGCCATAAAAATGCTACATGGTCTGTATAAATAAACCTAGGATAGGCAAATCTTGCATTATACTTTATCAAAATGGCACGGAAAATGCTAAATTAAGAAGATTTTGGGCGATACAAGAAAATTGGGGTCCAATCTTTTGAACAAATGGGACTTTTATCGTGGAGTCATTTAGTGTGCTTCATGCTTAAAAAAAGTAACAATGTGTTGAGGGTTGCCGGCCCACACCCCATAAGGATAAATTAGCGAGATTTTGGGCCAAAGTTGGGTCAAATATACGATTTTTTAATGAGCTCCTCACTGAATTTGCACTGTTTTGGGCCAAACTTTGGTCAAATGTTCAATATTTTCATTAGCTCCTTAGTGAAAATTCAATGTAGTTGGTAAAATGTATTGGGGTTTGGCGGCTCTCCTCACCATCAAAGGCTAATTAAGGGATGGTTTTTTTTTGAAACAAGATTTTGGGAAGTTTTTTGTCTAAAGTGGGATTGAAAAATTCATTTCCATAGGCTGAGTAGTAAAAAAATACATTGCACTGAAGGTCGATGGTCCACCTGACCCGGCTATACTTACGCCACATCCAAAACAATGAAGTTGGAAAGGGAGAAAATGGAATGATATTGTAAGACTTGATATGACTTAGCTAGCAAATAACTTGGACAACACAGGAGTCGAACATGGAAAGTACTGGAGGGAGTTTGACTGATTGACATAAAATCGTGTCATATCAAGTCTTATAGCGCAGGATCATCTTTTCAGCAAAGGTTATATTTGGAGATGGTTTGAGTGGCTTTGAATCTGCCCAATCGATTTGATGTACTCAAAACCATATAATCATGCCATTTAAACTGTAGGTGATAGAGACATAGTGGCCTTGACTTGCCTAGCTTCAGACAGCTCGGGTAAGCACCAGCTTATACTAATCACTCGAAGTTGTATGCTTCAATATGATCAAATTAATATATGCCACAATTAGCGCAAACATGTGGCACTGTCATCATGCAAAAAGGAAAATAATTCACACATTTAGTTCATAGTTTCGAGCACAATAATACAATCAGTTTGTACACCAGCACATCATAGTACAATGTCAGCACATCAGAGCCTGACTTGTTTATTCACATACACTAGAGCAGATTCAGTATCAAATGCCTTACCAGAAATTATGCAAAATCAGACCCCCAGACCGACCCATTGAGCCATAGAATTTGTGGCCACCATCATGAACTGGAGCAGGTCCCGTGCCATCTACGCTTCCGAGCAACATAGGGAAGATCTAGGCAAAAGAGCATAACATCTGCCATTGTGAGTACTGACGTGGAGCACGTGTTGAACATGGATGAGCACGCGATGCTTGAACATAGGTTGTGTCCTCTCAAATGGCGACTGCAGCACGCCATCGGAAAGTCAACAAAGAGGACCTTAGGCACGTGTGAAGGTTCCTTCAACCATGCAACAACCGATAGACACCAGTTGTCTCTCAGAGGAAAGATCTTCACCAGCTCACGATCGAGGCCGTTTAGCATCTCCTTCACTGTCTCGCAGCCGCAAGCCCATCACAGCAGGGCCTCGAAGGTTACCTTCGTCAAAAAGGGTAACTCGGAGAACTCAGAGATGCCCTGACCTGGGTGCCACCGTGTGAAGCTAACCCGCATGCCCAGGCAGAGAATGGGGAATTCCTTGAACACAAGCCAACATTCAGTTTCCCTCCGGAATGTAACCATAAAATCCGCCGGGTGCGCACACACATCAACGAGCAATTCACGGGACCGGATGCCGTGGATAGCCTCTAGAGCTTTCGCTAGGTCATCCGGTGACCTCGCAGGACGGGCCCCTTCTACGGTAGCCATGAGGGATAACCTGCTATACTAGCAGTCACGTGCCGACATGCTGGCACTGATCAACAGAATGCAATGCTCAAGATCAGTATGGAGCTCGAGATCGTCGCGCCGGAGTGCTTTCGAGCCGTCGAAGGGGGTCAACATGGAAGGGATGGCGGCGCTTGGTACATGGAGTGGTGTGTGTGTGGTGGTGAGGGGGTAGGAGATTTTATTTGGGGGTGGTGGACTGTGGAGGGATGAGCGAGGATACATATTGAAGAAGTAATTTCACGGTAGCGTGAAAAGGTTTCAGCCCTGTCCCAAAATTATGCCATGTATCAGTGACAATATGGGGTCTGCGTAAACATTTGTTTTTTGGACGGGTCTGCACAAACAATTTTTTAAAAAAATCTGCATAAACATTTTTTGCGGCTATCATCCTAGGACGATTCGGCCTTCTTTGGTGTACCGATCCTAGATCAATTACGACCCAGTTAAGGCCTGTTTTCTGGTCGCGGTGACCTACTTTTTCTATCTAGAAGGAATATTTCTCTGAAAACACAAAGTTGCACAGTAATAGAACTAATAAATATAGTACAGAAATGACACTACGAGATAAGCACGACTACATGGATTATAACATGGAAGGAAATACTAATTACAAAATCATGGAATGGCTCATATAAACTGATTCAAACTAGCCAATAAAACCAGTGTACTAACAGTCAACTGTTGAACCACGACGCAAAAAGATGAGACCGCGATACACGAGAAGAATGCACAGCTCAGTCTATAAACGAAACAACAAGTCTACCACACCGAAACTAGGACTAAACCAAATTGCTGCCTATTGCACACTGTTGCAAGCATCTTCAGTTGGCTGCAGGTTCCAACGTTAATCTGAGGGAATTTTATTCCGTGAAACCTCATGTATGTTCTGTACACAAAGTTTTTCCTCATGAATGGGAACAATGTGTCATCAGGAGCCTGACATCCGTGTTTCTTCATCATCTTGTCAATTATTGGATAATTGAGACCCGAGAAACAGAGAGTTGTCGCCCAGACTGTTAACCATCCTCCAAACGATGACTCCTAGAGGTCCAGTATGGCTAGGATCATGTTTAAAAACGTAGACACGAGCGGATTCATATAGGCGTAGGTTAGTTCCATATTTATCATGGGGAATGACTTCATCCTCTTCTCCATGGGCAACCCCCATGCCATACATCATAATTATGATCATCAAGCATTCGCCATCAGCCGATCAAGCGAGGAACCACATGCCAGACCGATCGTTCAGAATAGGTGTTGGGATTACAAACGGCAGATCCTTGTTTCCTGCAACATCTGAATCGGAGACAAAAAGTGTGTTATTGGCATACATATTGTAACACCAGCATTCTTTATTGTTCATGCTAATAGTGTGAATAGGAAAATTCTGATTAGTAATTGATTTTTCTTATTCTGCTATTCCGAATATATGGATTTCTTCCATATCTTACTTTCCTAGTTGTTGTAGGTTTTTAAAGAGGGACCGGTCATTCAATTATATGAAAAAATGAGGGATTCTTTGGATCACATGAACACATGAATGAGAAAAAATGCTGGCAGGGGCACTTTTTGTTGATATAGAGTCATGTCCACTTGAATCCTATCGGATTAGATACCTAAAGGAATTTGGATCAAGTGTAGTATCTGATTGCATAGGAAATCTTAAGGAATTTTATAAAGAGATTGGATTGGATAGAAATTTTCCTCCAAAATAGAGTGCAAATCCTTTGAAGGAATTCCCAGGGATTATACTCTTTTGAATGAAACAACATTTATAGAATAAAACCTAAGGATCCAAATCCTAGAAAAATCCTATGCTGATCCAAAGGAAAAGATTGGTGTCCTATAAAAGTCCTATGTGATTCCTACAATCTAAGGAGGATCTGAAAGTACAAACAAATCAAGAAACCCAGCTTCAGTGTGTTTCCCTCACATTTGAGATGCTGGTTAATACTTTTCATATTCTGACAGTGAATGAACACACTAGTGTAGGGACACCGTCATACATATATTTTTGAAAGACTTATTACTAGTACTAATTCATTAGTAGAAATTATTCATCCATATTTTTTAGGACATAAAGGGTGTGCTCATTTAGTCATATGAAAGTTAAAAGATGAACAAGGTAGTTAAAGAATAACTTTAGTAAATCACTCGCAATGTATCATGGAACCAGAATTACCTTCCAATGTGGGATCCTAGAATCAGGTGCAACCTTCACATGTGACTGCAAAAATGAGGCCACCGTGTTCAATGGTATCATGGTACTGTCGCCTTCCATGATCTGAATGGTCCAGAAATCTCCAAACTTCGCTACCGCCTTCTAGGTAGGAGATTTCACTATCGAACAACGCGAGAAGCTTGAAGTATGTGTAGCCCTCAGCTTCTGTGGGAACTATACAGATTACGATCTTCACCTGGTCAAGGTATCCACCCTACGACTTTTCATACTTTTCTCCATAGCCATGGATTCGCCAAAAAAACAAAATTTTGAAATATGCAGGACTATAGAAATGAGTATAGGTAACTGTGGGAACCCTAGCTGGCTAGTAGCATTACCTGTTATATATTGGTAATGACGTGCACTAAGTGCCACAATTATCCTTTGATGACATGTTGATTACTCGGTAGGTGTAGATGTTCGCTAGGCACCAGACTCTGCTCGGGTCCACTGCGGCGAGCCAGTCGCCGTTCATGCCCACCTAGAATTTTTCATGTATGAAGAGAAGTATGGCGGTGAGCCAAGGATGGTCGAGGGGCACCATGTCGTACACCGTGTCATCTAGGCGATTTACCATCAGCTCATCATAGTGCTCGTCGAACCAATGAGAAGGCTGAGGCATCAGTAGGCAAGATTCATTCAAATGGTGCAAAGTCAATTTCGTACCTTTGTTGTCACCGATACGATCATATATCATCTTGCAACATGCGGCTAGCCTAATAGTGCTAGAAATGTGTAGACGTTGAATGATGATATCAGCAATGTCCGTGTTGAGTTGATCCCACTTGCATCGCCCGCTGAGCTTCAAATAGGCCATGATAGCCGGATGGATTTAGGCGGAGTAGGCGGATGCAAGTGCGATTAGGGTTTTCTGGAGGAGGAGGGGGAGTGTTATGCAAGAAATAGGTGAGAAGAGAGAGCGTGGGTGAAATCATGGGCGAAGTGGGGACTAGGGAAAAAGATGGAGAGGCGTAGAAAAAATGAGAGGGGGGAGATTTTCCTTTCTTGCTCAGTCAACAGCAACACCGATGACGTCACCGCCGCCTAGACTTCACTGTATGTTAGACTAGCATGCCACGGAGCTACTCCTACGTATCAGAAGTGCAGTATGGTCTAGTCACATCAGTTTGACCATAGGTTTTCTTTTTAAAACTTTCATTTCAACATAGTATTTTCAAGGGAATAGGAGGAGAAACTAATACTAGTAGTAGTAGCCGCGACATAGTATTTTTAGTCAACATGCAGAAGTCATAGTACAAGACGGAAAATATATACACCAGATACAATGCACATACGGATGTGTCCGTGGTAATTTTTTCATGTTGCATGTGTTTATATATACATGGAATTACACTTGTCCAACATGCAACCGCGCAGAAGAATGAGAGACATGTGCTACGTGCACGGACACAAGATTTAACATGCATGACTTTCTGTGGCTCTGAATCACAGACAGGCAGGCCCTGTTTAGGTCGGGCCCACTTTCTAGTGAGAACCTGCATGCATCATGCACTCAGAGTCACTAAAGTTATCCACGACGGAAATTACAATTTGCAACTAGTTGCACCCGCAACTAGTTGTTGCATGTCGCACTTCCAAGTTCTTCATAAAATATGAAATAAATCATGAACATATCGTATATAGTTCATCTGTGGATTTCTAGCCCAAAATATTACATGGTCTGTCCACCACAAAATTAACAAATGAACACAAGATATCGTTTGATTATGTTTTTTACAAAGGTCACGTAAGATCATATTATGGGAATGAGTATTTTAGATGCACGAGAAACAACATAGCCAATGTTCCTGATTTATTTCACATTTTTTGAGAACTTGAATATACAACAAATAATAAAATGGTGCGGGCACAACGAGTTGCAGAATAATCGACACGCACTGACGAAAGGTATGGCTTGCATACAAAAGGAGTTTGATCAAATTACACGCCTTACACTTACATTGTAGTGAAATGAGCATTTGAGTGCAATAAGTTAACGGCTTAGGGCCATGCGATACTAATGAGGCAAAGAAAATAATTCAAGATACGCAAATCCCTATTTCATATGATTGCTACATTCAGCCCCCCTTCCTTGAAATGTTAATTATGCAGGTTTCAATCCTTCGCGTTTGCCAAGCTTGGGACGAACCACAACAGAGTCTGATGCCAATTCTAGCCAATGTTTGTTGAGAAACCAATAGAGGCATCTTGAGCATTCATACTAAAGCTGCATATTTCAGGACAAGAATTAAATCCATCGAGACTAACTACATGCGGCGAGGTGTATACACAGTTCCTCCTCGTTAGATCTCTAGGGACAAGTCCTGCCGCGCCAACTGGAATAGTAATCCGATAGTTCAATCCAAGGAAGATATAAAATGCTCCAAGGTTAAAAACCCTCCGCCATTGCCTCGGTGGAAGTAACCTACTAGTGTGAATCGAGAAAACATGGCAACAAAACCGAGTAGAATAGGTGTAAATAGTGCGATCATGATGATAATCTACATTATCAGCGACATGATAACCACCATAAGTACTGCCATACCTCCTATCACTAACACCCTTAGTATTGATCAAAATAAGGCTACCACCATCAGGAGATCTTGCTAACCACCACAGATCAGGACCGTAATCACGATTACCATCAAAATCGGGTGGCCCCGGAAGACGCAGAGGACCTTGCAACAAAAGAATATTCAGAGATCAGTTCAGAAAAATTTGTTTGATAAAGCTAAAATTTAAGTATGGAAATTTTACCCCATGCCCGAGGATCCCATGCATAAACATTGCCAATCTGAGTTACAACATAGATAACTCTCTTGTACATAATTGCATCGCGGTAGCTGAACATGCTGAACTGTTTCTCAAGAACCACCCAGATACCAATGAGGACCATCAAGGAAGGAAATTACAGTGTCGAAGATGGCCAGCAAAGATAAATCCTTATAGTTCCCAGCAGCTATGGGAACTCGCCAAATGGCTATCTTCAGTAGATTAGTTCGCTCACCAGCGTCTACAAATTTAAGTACCTTGGAGGTGGCCTCAAAGTCGAAGATTGCTGGTAGATGAATCCAGAAACGAGTGAACACATTCACAAGCTCCCAGTTCCAGGCGAGGCCAACAGTCACGATCCAATCTCCATTTACACCTGCCCACTTCTTACCCTCACAGTCTGGCATCATGGATCATGGATACCTTCGATCCAGATTATGGATGTAGTCTAGGTATTTTTCCCTAGTAGACCAAGGTTATCGAATCCTCGGGAAGCAGAAAGAGTAGTAAATTTACTTTAATGGACCTCCGGGAGTTTTAATATTCTTTTTGTGTTTTACCGGACCAAGATTTTGCGATCTTTTGTTTTTGTCAATGACGGAGAGAGAGGGCCTAGGGCTTTTGGGTTTGCCAGTAGCTGTGTAAAACATCTAATGGGAATAAAAGATAATAATAAAGTATGCATGTAATTGTGAGAGTAAGATAATTATATGTGGGTAGTGCATCCATAATTGCTATTGCCTCTACAACCGCTTATAGAAATAACCTATTAGTCTCATCCAAATAAGAAAGAGAACTAATGATATGCATAGTGATGTCACCGTTAATCCCAAGTAAAACCCTCACATATAGTCGTACTACCCTTTCTGTCACTAGGGTTCCCATCCTGCAGATTAGTCATTACTCACACTCCCTATACCCGGATCAATCCTTGGGGTCTTGGTTACCTAACAAGTCATTAGATTGAGGCAAGAGAGGATACAATAATTATCATATCATATAAACTAATACATGATCCCATTTATGATAAATAACATGCACAATCTACATGGCTAGGTCAAAACGCTTAGCCCAAGGAGGATTACTCACACCCAGAGATGAAATCAACAATCATAAACATTGTAATGGAAATCATGAGATTGATAGTAATAGTCTTACAATGTTGCCAATTGGATAGGATATCTACTATTACAAGTGGTGGAATATGGCTATGGTGGTGGAGAAGGGTTGTGAGATTGGATCTAGATCTATTCCTCTGGCAGCTCTTCGGTGTTATGTTTCTGGTTCTATTCGTGGCCTCTTTTATTGTCACGAGAGTACTCTTTATATAGGGGTCCCTTCACAAAAGTTATTCTGTTTAACCTAGCGGTGTCGGTGGAAGCTATACGGCAAGAATTTTATTCTCGCCGTATAGTTGGTCGTTAAACCTCTGGATCCTCTCCACGACTCCTGGTTTCTTTGAGTTGTTGGAAATATCGTATCTTTGACTTCAATGTTGTGATTCCCATCATCAAACATCATTCTCTATGTAGGGAAAAATAAAAAACATGATTACATACCCCTTTGATCATTAGGCATTAGTGGCAGGGTTTAGAGAGATATTTCATCAAAAGTATGAATAATATCTAAATGTGGATGTGGATGGCTATATTTCACAGCCATTAACCTCCCCAAGCTTAAACTTGATCGACCTCGAGCAACAAAACCAAAATCAAAAAGGATCTCAACATTTAAATTGAAATAACAACATGATGATCTTACTCATGATTGGTAGTCTCATGTTTCCTCCACTTTATTAATCTAAACAAATCAGCACATATAGAGTAATGGCAAGCATATCATACGGGTTGTAATGAATCCTTATAGCGAAGAAATATTATTGTTAGTATAGATGATTCAAATGAGTAAACTTGATTCCATGTCATGTAATCAACTCATAAGCTTTCCTTTGAACAATAAAGTATAATCATGTAAAATTGAGAGTGTGAGAGATTGTCATGAAAATCATATACACTGAAGTATCTCAATTCTCCCACATCTATAAGTCAAGACTTTTCAAGCACTACTTTTCTATTCATTGTCCTTCAAGAATTTCAGTTCTTAAGTAATTGAGAGCATGCCAAAAAATTTAATTAGTTTATCGGGCTATGATGGACACTCGTGGCATCAGCAAGGTTTTTTATTCCTTTTGCATAATGATTACTCATATCAGCCAGAGGAGTGATTCCATCATGAACAAAGCTACACGAGAATGCCAAGAATCTTACCCATTATAGAATTGATGCTACATATGTTTAATGAACTCATAGCTGAAATCTAGGAGTTTCCCCCAGAAGATCGTTCATAGGCTAGCGGAGTTGTTGGCTTCCCATGAAGTTTGACACGCATAAAGCTATATCATTCTTATGATTCACAAGTAAAACTTTGGCATGCTCACAAAAACCGCTAACCATTAATTCAGTTGAGCAAATCTTTTCAAAGAGAGCTATCAAGTCTATCATTATTTTCTGTGGTGTTGAGTGTCTCTAGAAATAAGCTTTCAAGACTGAAAAGTACAACACCCAAGTCTTCAATTGTGAGAACTTTTCTTATTTCAATTGTTTAGAAAATTTTTAGGCAAGATTTGGTTAACTACAAGAGCTGGAACAAAACATACTCGATTAAATACACATGCAAACAAAATTTTACCAGAATATAGAGACTCACTCCACCGATATAACATCTTAACATTACTACTAAATAGAATGGGTTTCTCAAACTTCAAAAGTGGGGAGTCACAAGGCATACCTCTCATGATTGGTTCCACTTTGCTCTTCCCCTTTGATTTGTTTCTTTGAAACTCGAAGTCAATCACTCTCGTACAAATATGTGAGGACTATAAGGAGAATAGAAAAGAAATAGGGAAAATAAAGATAAATGGAAAAATCTTTTTGTTGTTATTGAGAGAGAGAATTAAAGAATAGAAAATTGGCGGCAAATATCAGCTTGAAAATCTTGAAAACAAATAAAAATAACTAAAGATAAAGTGTTAGGGAAACCAACATGAGTTCTTATAAACTCAAATTAAAAGCATAACCTTGAAATAATAAAACAAATGAACACCAAATAAAGATAATGAGGAAATGTCCCCAAGCTTAGGATTTTGCAAGCCCTTCAGATCATTATGGTGCCGGGAAAAAGTTGTGGCTTGAGTTCGCAAATTGAGTTGATAAATTACTAGTGGTTTCTCGGAGGTTTAGGGCGAGATTATGCATCCCCTCCATAGTTCCTCCAAGTTCTTGGAAATCTTGATATGTAGCGAACCAGTTTGGTGTCTGCTCCTCTTGATCAGGAACTTCTTGCTCGTCTTCTTGGTCCTCATCCTCATTCGGAATCTCCTCCTCGGGTTGGTGTTTTTCAAACTGCACATCATATAGATAACGTCCATCCTCGAGATAGAAAATACCATTAGGGAAAGGAGCGGGGTAGAGATGCCCAGCTCCTGCAATATGCAAGTAATAACCACCACCTCTCCTAGTGAGCATTCCACAAGCTTTTAAAGTAGAGAAAGCAACACGTCGCTCACCTAGGAATGGTTTCAACTCACCTAGGTCAATGCCCAAGGCAATGGCATGCACGGTGTTGACGCCTCCACATGTGATTGGTCCTTGGCTTTGGGAGGATTGCTGCTCCAAGTAGCACATAAGAATTGCACCCAAATTGAGTGACAAGTTGTTGTTGAAAGAAGCTTTTGCGAGGACCAAGATGTCCTCCTCATTGAGTCTTGTAAACTCATTTCGTGCCTGCAAGGTGTTAGCAATAACATAGAACAAATAGTGAATAGCAGGATGCTGAATATTCTTCCCCTTGTTGACTCTAGAAGTGAAACTCATTCTATTATAATAAAAAATCCGGGGAAGGGCTCATGTCGGCGTAAGATGCGCATAAGGAATTAACATCATTGTTTAGTAAACTAAAACAATTTCACCATTCATCAAGTGATAATGTATAACTGTTGTTCATAAGTCAGAAAGAAATCATCTCCTCTCCGTGCCATGTTTTAACGGTGCTTTTAAAGAACTTAAAAATTCAAGAGTTAACCGGCGATAAGTAGGCACATCTTGGAATACAAAGTTTTGCAGGCCAACTCTATTGAAAAGTAAATTGAAGTCATTAGTAATACCGAGTTGATTCAATATAATGGGACAAGCCCACTTGGTTGTCTTCACTTCTTGGTTCATGATACTGTCGAAGCGATCATGTTGGAGCTCATTCCTAAACCATATCCCCATGTAGTCCTCAGCTGCAGCGGCAGCCCGAGAAGAACTCGTGGCGGCACGAGCACGCGTTTGGCTCCTTGTGTTCATCATCTAAAATAATAAGAAAGGCAAAAATAAAACTTTTTGATCCAATAGTAATAAGCATAACATATTCCTCATCATAGCACACTAAAGAATCTCCTTAAAATAATAATCTAGGCAAGAGAAACATGGTAATTTGTTCATAGTAGGTATCACACTAAATTGATAATGACAACAGATTGGAGATGAATTTGCAAAAAGTAATTGGAGGGTCGGAGGTGAAACATACCGTAGATCACTTGTGTGTGAGTAAATCGAACGAAATTGAGTAGAGATGAAGATCTCTTGAGGTTTTGAGAGAGTTTGGAGGTAGAAGAGAGAAAAGGGATTGAAGTTTTGGTGTTGGGGGTACCTTCTCGTGGTGTTTTTATGGTCGGACAAAACTATACGGTCAAAACTATATGGCTGGAACATTTGTTCCCGCCATATAGTTGGTCTGACGGTAAAATTTTAGTGCTTCTTATGGTTTCTTCCTGGCAGCGATATCTATACGGACGAAACTATACGGCCAGGATTTTTAATCCCATCGTATAGTTGGTCATTAAACCTTATGTGTCTGTAAAAGAAATTTAACGAAAGCATAGATATCTATACGGCTGGAACTATATGACTGTAATTTTTATTCCTACCGTATTGTTCATCATTAAACCTACTGGAGTCATCAAATTTTACCTGTTTCTTTGAGAATTCTTTCTTAATCTAAAACTAAGCGAAACACCATGTTTTGACGGAAAAATGACAGTTTAATTTTCGACCAACAACATCATGTATAAAATAGGTATTTTAGTACCACCGAACTTGTCCTTAACTAGAGTTTTCTACCACTCTTTATTCAGCATGAAACTTAAACTAAAACTTAAAAAAAATCTCAAACTTTTATTTCACATGGGTTGCCTCCCATGAAGCACTCTTTTATGGTCAATAACTTGACCATGATGTTGCTCACTTAGGCGAGATGAGTGGAACACCCACTCCAAAATAGTTGGCCTTCAAAGTGATGGCCTCCTTATCATCATGCTTGGCTTTCTTCTTCCTGGGAAAATGAATAACAAAAGGATCCCGCTAAGGCAATTGAAGCTTCACGTTCCCTTCATGTAGATTAATAAAAGCCTTAATAGTTCTTAAGAATGGACGGAATAATATGATAGGAGCAGTAGCATCTTCAGGCATGTAAACAATAACAAAATCAATAAGAGCAGGACAACCTTTAATGTGTACTAAAGTATTCTCTTTAATTCATACTGCTTATTTGTAGGTAGAATATGCTAGATGTAATTTTAACTCAGTGATTTCAAAAGAGCCAAGATTTAATTATTAAAAAGACTTTTTGTAATTGTTGAAACACTTGCACCTAAATCACAAAGTGCGGCTATCTCATTACTCCCAATTTTAATTTTAATAATAGGCTCAAATATATCATCAAGCTCAATAGGTAGTTTTTCAACAATTTTCTTATATTCTTCCTCGAGCTCACGTACCTTTATTGCTACCTGATTAACAAAGTGTTGATACACAGCTTGCTCATTTCCTTCGCTTACTGGAATCTTGATATTGATCCTTTTCACAAGGTTTTCAACCATGTAATTTGCTGAAGGAGCATTGCTATAGTCAAGTTCTTCAGGCTTCTCCCTTTAGAGTCTTATCATCTTGAGGCCATCAACTGAATTGGGCTCAGCTTGAAAATTTATCTAGAATGAGAGTTTAACTCTCGGTTATCTTACCTAGTTGTGCCTCAACAATCCTTGTTCTTTCTTGGAGGGCCTGCAAATCATTCCTCAAACTCACAGCTTGGTTAGACAATTTTCCAATCATATTATCATGGTTCTCCATTATCTTAACAAGTATATTGTTTTGCTCATTTTGCGAGTCCATAAAGGACTTAAGAGTTTCTTGGAGACTACCATTACTTGATCCCATATTATTATTAGAGTTACCTGCAGGACTAGAATAAATTTTCTAGAAATTAGGATTAGAGTTCTTCTTCCAAGCAGGGTTCTAATCATTACGAGCTATGAAGTCTATTTCTTTAATATCTGATTCTGGGATAGCTCTTACATGGGTTTCCTTACCTTTGATGGCTAATATGATCTCATACAACTTAGAAGTGAGTTATTCATTTTCTCGCGGTGTGACAGAGTTCACCTTATTTGTGTTTGATCCTTCCACATGCCATTGGGCATGGTTGTCTTGCATATTGTCTAGCAACTGCTTTGCTTCGGTAATTTGTTTGCCCATAAATGTTCCTCCAGCTGCAGTATCTGACATAGACTTAGATTCAGGGTTAAGAGCATTATAAAATAGATGGATAATTAACCAATCTTCCATCCCATGGCTTGGACAGTTTCTCATGCATTCTTTTATTCTCTCCCATGCAAGCGCTAGTGGCTCACACTCTTCCTGTCTAAAACCAGTAATATTAGATCTTAGTTGCATAGTATTTGCAGGTGGGAAAAATTTAGTCATAAATAAAGAAGTACATTCCACCCATGATACAATAGTATTTCTAGGCAAAGATAACAACCATTCTTTTGCTCTTCCTCTAAGAGAGAAAGGAAATAAGCGCAAGTTGACCGCATTGGGGATCTTTAATGCGCATCATATCACATATTTCAATGAAACTGTTCAAGTGCATAACTGCATCCTCAACAGCAGAGCCTCGAAATTTATTATGTTAAACCAAACTTAAATAGTGGGGCTTAATTTCATTGTCCTCAGCAGTAATTGTTGGCTGGGTAATAGGAGTACCAAATAATCATTGTTGGGAGTTGCAAACTCCCAAAGTTTCTTTTCAACCAAATTTCCTATGTTTTTGGATTTTCTTAAACAAAAGTTATGATAGTAAAAACAAGAATTTAAAGACTAACTATTTTTTTTGGTTTTTCAAATAAAGTCTAAAAGAAAACTAACAAAATTAAAAACAAGAAATAAAACTTGCAAGGTTCCTAATAACCTTACCAGGGTAGCTATTGCTTCCGTGGCAACGGCGCCAGAAAAAGGGTTGATACCTTCGATCCGGATTATGGATGTAGTATAGCTCTTTTTCCCTAGTAGACCTAGGTTATCGAATCCTCGGGAAGCAGAAAGCGTAGTAAAGTTACTTTAGAGGACCTTCGGGAGTTTTAGAATTCTTTTTTTGTTTTACCGGACCAAGAGTTTGCGATATTTTGTTGTTGTCGATGAAGGAGAGAGAGGGCCTGGGGCTTTCGGTTTTACCTGTATCTGTGTAGAACATCTGATGGAATAAAAGATAATAATAAAGTATGCATGTAATTGTTAGAGCAAGATAATTATATGTGGGTTGTGCATCCATAATTGCTATTGCCTCCGCAAGTGTTTATAGCAATAACCTATTAGTCTCATCCATAGAATAAAGAGAACTAATGATATGCATAGTGAAGTCACCGTTAATCCCAAGTAAATCCATCACATACAGTTGTACTACCTTTTCTATCACTAGGGTTCCCATCCTGCAGATAAGTCATTAGTCACACTCCCTATACCAAGATCAATCCTTGGGGTCTTAGGTACCTGACAAGTCCTTAGATTGAGGCAAGAGAGGATACAATAATCATCATGTCATACAAACTAATACATGATCCCATCTAAGTTAAATAACATGCACAATCTACATTACTAGGCCGGAGCCCTTAGCCCAAGGAGGATTACTCACACATAGAGATAAAATCAACAATCATAAACATTATAATGGAAATCATTATATTGATAGTAAGTCTTACAATGTCGCCAATTGGAGATGAGATCTATTATTACAAGTGGTGCAATATGGCTATGGTGGTGGAGCAGGGTTGTGAGATTGGATCTAGATCTATTCCTCCGACGACTCTTGGTGTTGTGTTTCTGGTTCCGTTCGGGGCCTCTTTTCTCGTCACGAAAGTTATTCTGTTTGACCTAGTGGTGTTGATGAAAACTATAAGGCCAGAACTATACAGCCGGAATTTTATTACTGCCGTATAGTTGGTCGTTAAACCTTCTGGATCCTCTCCATGACTCCTGGTTTCTTTGAGTTGTTAGAAATCTCGTATCTTTGATTTTAATGTTGTGATTCCCATCATCAAACGTCATTTTATGCGTAGGAAAAAATAGAAAGATAGGATTGCATACCCCTTTGATAATTAGGCATTAGTAGCAGGGGTTAGAGAGACATTTCATCAAAAGTATGAATAATATCTAGTTTAAATGTGGATGTGGATGGCTATATTTCACAGCCATCACATCACAGCATTAGAGGAGGACCAATATAGCGGCGTTAGTTTGCATAAGGTCCAGCTGAACTTTTGTGGTGGCTTCTTCTTGCCCCTTCTGCAGTAGTAGTTGCCCTTGTAGAACTGCTTCCTGGGATTGTTGTGGTAGAAGACATTGTACTCACGTGGAAACTCAGTTGGGTGAGAGTGAAGAACATAGGGGAGACCAAACAAATGATATTTCGCCAAGGATGCACTATGTGTTGCTGAGTAAATATAACTTTTGCAGTAGGAGATGAGGCCCATGGAGGTGATGACGTCGCGTATGGCAGAGATTTCTTCAAGGGGGCCATCGGAAAACACCCTAGAAGAGTCACTGTCATCAATCGATTGGGACATTGCAAGGAATAGCTCGAGCAGTTGGGGAATGATGGTCTTTGGTTTTTATTGGGGGTTTTTGAGGAGAGAGCGAGCGGCAGCTGGCAGGGCGACACCGAAAATAGTCTATCAAAGTAGGCTCTGGAGCTGATCCTAAAGCGGCATGGCGGCGTTGGCGGGTGACAATATTGGTGTGCGAGTGGGAATGTCCGTCGCGGGGATGTTGGAGGTGAAGTGAGGATGGAGATCGAGGCAAGGAGAAATACAGGATTAAATAAAACGAAACGTTCCTTCTTTCTCTCCGCTAAATCTACTGTGCCTATCGAACTAGGCTCCGGATATGATCCGAAAGCGGCATGGCGGCGTTGGCGTGTGAAAAGGTGGGTGAGGGCGAGTGGGGATCAGCGAGAATACGGAGAGGAAGAGGACAAAGAGCAAAGGAAAATACTAGGAGTAGAATAAATCAATTGAAATCATACCGACTGAGTAGGTCTGGCCTTCACTACAACATAGCTAGCCTAGCACGCGATGGAGCTATACTGTCCTGTCAAATGAATGGTCATGGAAGAGAGACGGTCTAGAATATACTCGGAGCTCCTCTTTCCGAACGATTAATAATCCTTGGATCTTCTAGATTGATCATCGTGTGCAGCCATATTCGAAACAAGTATTGTACTAGTTCCATTGGTAAAAGGAACCAAAACTGAAACACTCTCAAACTCTTATAGTAGTACAAAAACAAAAATACTTACAAAATGGGCTACTAGTACCATCTGTACACCACACGATGAAACCCCAAATCAACTTGTCTGCCACACTGGCGATTTCCTTTCCCCTGTCGGCCTTTACGCGCCCATCGACCAAAAGAAAATCCACTGTCTAATCCTTCCTGTTCATTTTGGACAGACGGTCGTAACTTCTCGAGAGCCACGCGAGTAGACGTCTAAACTACTAGTTGCAGCTTCGCGAAAGCACACGTCTGGAAGCGGTGGAAGAATTTATTCTCTGTTAGTGACGGAACAAGATCCAAAATACAATACCAAATCAACAAGTCAGTGGATTTATCCATCTGACTAGTGAGAGTTGACACGAGTGGTGAACAACTTATGAAAAGGTGTCTTTAAGGCATACAATATCTAGTACTACTTCAGACAGTTTTTTAGTACACATCCGTTCTCATTTAGAAGTAGAACTAACTTAGAATAGTAACTTGCGCATGTTAATTACTACCTTTATACAGTGTTAGGTAATAACATGTGTGTAGTGTCATGCAAGGCATAATTAATCTGGTTGTAGAATCATACTAGTCTTGGTATGTGTGATCTTATGGTAACTAGCTACTCCCTCGCTTTGTTCATTAATTACCTCTGAAACACATTTTATTCGAGACCAGTATATCGCGCTTACTTGTAGTTCAGTTTTGACCTAATTTCGGTAAATTATCAAGATGCAAAATCTTAGCAAGAAGTTGGAAACTGTTGTCAAAAATCGCGGTGGCTTATATTAATTGACCGCCTAATGGGTACCTCCAAAAGATTTTTCTTAAAACTTTCAAAGCAACCTAAATTTTACTTGTATTTTAAATTTGACCTAATTTCGATAAACCTACAAAAAATTATTCAAGTGGGCAGAGATAGCTAGGAAGTATGAAAACTCATAAAACATAGAAATTGTTAGTACAACATCTTGGTCCACTATCTATATGTCTAAAAGCTTTGTGGCATTCAAATCCATATTCTTCGCACTTTTTTTACGGAAAGGAGCAATATTGTCGTCACTCAGAACATTGAGAATGTTCTTTCATGGTAGGTTGTCGTTTACTACAAGAAGATGCTCCTATCTACCTCCGAAATGATAACTAATTCAAGAGCAATATGTCGTGCTTACTTGTATCTCATGTTTGACCTAATTTCGGTAATTGTCAAGATGCAAAATATTAGCAATAATTTGAAGCTGTTGTTAGAACTCTTAGTGGTTTCTGATATATTAACTGACTCCCTATGGGTACATCCAAAAGATTTGTCTTAAAACATTCAAAGAAACCTACAATTAACTGACTCCCTATGGATGCAAAATTTTGATAAATTGACATAAAGTCATTCAAGTGGATGGAGTTAGGTAGGACGAAGTTTGAAAACTCATAAAACATGGGAATCGTCAGTAGAACATGTCGGTCCAGTATAATATATATGTCCGAAAGATGGGCTTGTGGAATTCACATCCATGTTCTCCAGACTTTCTGTAACATCCCAACAATCATGAATTATAAAGTTTTCATATCATTCATGCATTCATAAGCATTTGGTTTATTTTCAAATAAGATTTCAAAACAGAAGCCAATTGTTGCCTATTATTTTATGTAGGAAAGACAATGGCTTTATTTTTCACTCTCAAATTATGAGAATACTTTGTTTCAACGAGAAAGGTTTGAATTATGATTTCAAAGCTTCCTCAAATTTTCAAAACAAGAATCTAAATTAAAACCAATTTCAATGCCTAATATAAATAAATAATTAAGGCATGGTTTTATTTTTGAGTAAAAAACAATGATTTATACTCAAATATGTGCATGGTGCACTTTACAAAAATCCAGAGGAAGTTTGAATTCAAACTCATTTGAATAACATTTGAAAATGATTTCAGAAAATCAAATCAGAAAAAGAATAAGAATAAGAAAATAAGAAAAGGCTGGTGCCACTTATTCGGCCCAGCAACAGAGCCAGCCCAGCAAGCCCACCCGGGCCATTTCCTCTTCCTCTCTCTCACCCACGTCGAACCAACCCTACAGTCGCTGACCAGTGGCCCAACGCCACGTCGTCGTCGTCTTCCCCAAACTTCTAGATCAAACTCCCATGTGTGCCGCGTATTTGTGCAGCCATTGATGTGGTTTATTTTTCCTAGGGAGGCCCAAAGCGTTGCCGTCGTCTCCGTCAAGCCGTGCCCAACACCTGCAAGCTTTTCGACGAGCTCCTCCGGCCAACACAGCTCGCCCCCGTCCACACCAGCGAGACGTTGAGCATCCGCGTGACCTCGTGAGTCTGTTAAGCGTCTCTGCCAACCCCAGCCCCCTCTTTAGCCGCCGGAACTCCACTGGCAGTGCGCCGCCGCCACGCCGCCTTCACTAGCGCCGCCAGGCAATGGTCGCGTGCTCAGCAGCCGTCAGATCTAGGTCTTGTGGCCACAAATAGATCACTTAACGAAGCGTTTTCTTTAGATCTGAGCCGCACAGTGTCACTTAAATCCTACGGCTCTAGATGATCGATCCAACCGAAACGGTATCAGCCAATCAGATATGCCCATGTGTCTGGGTTTTAAATTTAAAATCTGGAATGTCATCTATTAGTTATTTGAACTTGTAAATTTAATAACTTTTGTTCTGTTTATCCAAAAAATACAAATAATATATCATTGTAATCACAAAGATAAATCCTACACATCTGTAGGCTTAGTTTTGTGATTTGCTTCAGTTAAATTAGAATTTTATGCAGAGACATTTGTAGGCCTATTTCGTGTATAAAAATTATTTGGAAAATGTTTTAAAGGCCAAATTAAGTTTAATTGGTGTATAAATGTTTAGTTTATTGATCTGTACTGTTTTACTTGTATTTTTTAGTTTAGAAAAATCATCACATGTAATTTGCATGCATTCATATATTTTTATTTGATTATTTGAAATATGAATTTGGTGCTATCATTTTATGTGTAGATTTTGGTGCTAGTGGTGATTGTGACTGTGAGGATTGTTGTTACTCCCCCAACAACCAAGGCAAGTGGTGCTTCATATTTTTTTCCCAATATTTTGACTATGCATTAGTGATATTTTGTATAGCGATTGCATGATGTTTTTGCTAAGTATCTATATGCTATGCTTGGGAAATCCTAGTAGTTGTAGACTTGATAGAATTTTCTCTAAGTTAAGATACTTTCTATATTACCATGCTTAGCCTAGCTAGTAGCAAACAAGGGTGGATTATACACATGCTATGGAAAAATGTTGCTAAGTCTTTGACTTATGTTTTTTCTTAATAAAACAACTAAGTGAATGAAACACCTGGGTGGAATGGTAATTGCATGGTTGGATTTTTGTTGAGTGGTTACCAGGGCCCATTTTTCAATGGCCTACCCTGTGTATCTCACTTGTGGAATGCCACCTAGGAATAAAGGGATTTGAGATGCCATATGTTAAGAAGCTTCTAGTGCAGCCACATGGCATTATGGGCTCTGCCTGGATCATATAGGTTGCAATAACATAGCAAAATGGACAGTTGGTGGTAGGGGTGATAGGTTTGGAGCGCGTCCATTTTGGTCTAAGAGAAGGCTTCCGAAAGATCTTGTCTCGATGCATGTCGAGTCTTGTGGGGAAAGTGCACCACCTCTGTAGAAGGAAGAATCTAAGTACTTAGTCGTGTCCCCGACAATGGACAATTTGAGCAACAAGACAGGGAAGCTATCAAGAATCTTCTTATCCCAATTTCTAAGTTAAAAACTTGTGGTTGAACATGGGTAAAGGTTCACCAATGTATATTGGTGGTTCCTTGGGAGTTTTGGCCAAACAAAAACTTAGTGTTTTCAACTGATAGGTAAAACCCTATTTTGAGCAAAGGAAGCCTAAGCTACACTTAGCCAAATTCATGTAGAATCTAGAAACTATTATTCTACTAAGGTATCACTTGCCAATACTATTCCAATGTATTGACCCACTGTGATTGTAATTTGTGATGTTGCAGGTTACTCTGATGAGGATTAGGGTTATGAGTCTACACTCAACATGCTTACCTGTGGCACATGAAGATGAAGACTTTTATTTATATTATTAAGTTAAACTCTTGTACTAGCCTATGGCTATGGAGTTGTAAAAGACTATGTTATCTCTGGAATGACGATGTAATAATGACCTTTGTTTCTGTGTACTTCATCTTAAACTGTGGATGCTAGCATTTGATCCAGGGACTAGCATTGCAATCACAGGGACCTTTACCTTTATAAAGGTGGGGTCTTACAGATGGTATTAGAGCATTGTGTTGCCTGTAGGATTATGACCCTAGGTTTGGATTAGACTAAGAAACCACTAAGGAAAAATTTCAACACTTTGAAAATTCCACACTTGTCTTTTTCTTCTCGTAACCTTTTCTAATCTTCTTTCTCATCTCTATTTGTAGATGAACTCCATCAACGAAGCCGTGAGGAAGGGACCACTCATGACCATGACTTTGGAGTGTGAGACTGAATTTCCCAAGGCACTCAAGAACCTTATGGTTACCATGGGGATACATGGTGCAACTGTGTACAAGGGATTCCCTGTGATGGATGAAGGAGACGAGTATTGGTGGGTGCAACTCCACTTGTACAAAAACAAGGAAGACAACCACAAGGAGTCAGGATTCTGAATGGTCACCAACTCTGAAATGCACAGAACATTCTTTGACTCTGCAAGAAATGCAACATGGAATGCCATCAAGGAACTTGGTGATAGACTCAAGTGCAGAATGCTCAACACTTAAAATGACCTTAGAGAAGAAAAGAAGCATACCCAAGAATTAGAGACTACCAACCAACAACTAAGGGGAGACATCATAGACTTAATATGGGAGTCTTGTGAACAAGATAGACAAATGGTCACTAAGGATGCCATGATAGCTATTTTGTCTAGTGAATGAGAACTGTAACGTACTTCGTTAGTTGGACCACCACACTTATCGTTTTTACTTCCAAAAATTTGTCTAAGTTATGTTGAATCTTTGTTGTTTGTAATGGATTTGTGTATGCCATGACTTGTGTGTTTGTTGCTAAAAGATGTGCTTGTGATATTTTGTCTTGTGAATTTTCTCTACTTGTGTTGGTTCTAACTTTTCTCTATCTTATAAAAATAGATGCCTAATGTTGTTATCAGCATGACCGAGGAGTTCACGGGAACTCATTTTGGTACTCATCTCATTGAGCTCACTAGTGTGCTCAACCTTCCACTTCCTAGCATCACGACACTTCAGCTCACTAAGTTTGAGAGGAAGGACCTATGGGGCTTCAGAGTCACATAGACGGGACGCCAGGCAGAGCCACCCACGGAGGCTATCACTTTCAAGCTGATGCATGACGACAAGGATAGAGGCTTAGATGTAGTCATGCAGGAGTTACTTAGACGCCTGGTAGGGAGGCACTCCACCGAGCTTAGAGGTCTTTACTTTCACCCTTTCGGGAGACGCAACGAGGAGGGTGAGTCTATAGAGTACGATGATGCTACTAGAGAGACGATGGAGCCGATTCGTCTCTACCTTCAGGACCTAGAGGTTCTTATTGGACACCTTGATACTGATATGACCAACGTCATGCTTAGCAATGATGAGCTCCAGGTTCATCTACGAGAGAAGGACAAGCTCTTCGCGGAGCAAGACGAGATCGTCAAGGAAATGGAGGCCAAATTTGAAAGCCAGGACAAGAAGTTCAAGAGCCAGAAGAAAAGAGTCCAAGACAGGAACAAGAAGATCCGTGAGATGAAGGAAGAGTTAGAGGCCAAGGACTTCGAGCTTGACACCAGCAGGGAGTGATCGAGAGGCTTCGCTCACAGAAGAGGGCTCTTAGGGCCAAGATTGAGGCTTTGACCACTAGTGTTGATGAGTACAAGACTGCCATGGAGAATGCAGTTCTTACCCTCGTTGATGTGGAGATTGATGCGAAGGAGTAGTGTAGACTACTCGATTATCTTTCATCTACCGTACTTTGATTATTGAGTCGCAATGACCGTCCAACATGTGGATGGCTTGCTATGGTGTGTTTGCATTTTTAAAACTTGTTGTTTATGTAATTCAAATTCTATGTTATTTTGATGCTTGATTATTGTGTTTGTTCTATGTGATGTATTGTGCATGTTAAGCATATATGGGTATCTCATTCTTATCCTTATTAAAAACTCAGATGCCTCCTCGACGGGCCAACCCCAACCAAAACAACGACAACGTCACTCCCAAGATGCAACAGTTGATGAGAGCACAAGCTCAACTGATGCAGATGATGACAACATTCATGCAGAACCAGAACTAGAAGCAGAATAACAACAACAACAACGATAACAACAACAACAACAACCATAATAATCCGCCAGGATTTGACATGCTCACCAGATTTCTAACACTAAGGCCTGCAAAGTTCTCGGGAACCACTGATCCAATGGTAGCCAATGACTGGTTACGTTCAGTGAACAAGGACTTAGTGACTATTGGCTGCACCGACGAAGAAAAGGTCAGGTTCGCAGCACATCTGCTTGAAGGGCTAGCAACAACCTGGTGGGACAACTTTCAGATCACCACTCCCATTGAGGATGTGACTTGGCTATCTTTGAGGATGGATTCCGTACAGCTCACATCTCATCCGGAGTGATGAATTTGAAGAAAAAGGAGTTCCACAATCTGAAGCAGCGTCACCGCAGCGTGGCTGAGTACATTGAGGAATTCAACAATCTGGCGCGTTATGCACCGGATGAAGTTAATATAGATGCCAAGAGGGAGGAGAAATTCCTCGAAGGATTGAATGATGAGTTGAACCTGCAGTTGTCTGTTGCCTATGTCCCAACCTACCAATCACTTTGTGACAAGGCTACCATCTTGGAAAACAAGATGAAACAGGTTGAGAGCAGAAAGAGGAAGCATAGCTTTGATAAGCATAGCTCGGTATCGTCTCACAAGAGTTCCCATAATGATGATAGTGGGAGTTCTGGATCACATAAACATGGAAAGTACAACAACCACCACAGCCACAAACGCCATCATGACAACAAGCATCACCACAGTCATGATAATGATAAGTATAAGAACCACAAGAGTGGACACAAGAGCCAGCACAGTGGATGTGGAAGTGGAAGTGGAAGTCAGCCTGCAAAGAGAGATATCAGTCATGTTGAGTGTTTCAAATGTAAGAAGATGGGACACTATGCAAATGAGTGCCCAGAAAATAAGGTTGAAGGAACCACCAAGCCCAACCATTTCCAGAAGGGACAGGTGAACCACATCAATGTGGAATAAATATATGAGGAATCTGATGTTGTGGATGGTAAGTTAAAACTCAATTATATTCCATCACTAGTTCTTTTTGATACTGGCGCATCGCATTCATTCATATTAAGAGCATTTGTTGATAGAAATGGATTTCCAACTGAAAATATTGGGTGTCCTATAAAAGTAAGTTCTCCCGGTGAAGATATGATTGTAAGTCTTGGATGTCGTGATCTAGTAATAGAATTTGGAAAGCATAAGTTTCCAGTTAGTTTGATAATCCTAGATTCCCAAGGATTGGATGTTATTTTGGGAATGGATTGGATGACCAAGTATGAAGGAGTACTAGATTGTGCCAACCGTACTATCACACTCATAACCCCGGATAATAAAAGGATTAGGTTCAAGTCTAACTTTGAATCAAAAGGGAGTAAGCTAAATTATCTTAAGGGGGTTAGCATAGATAGTGTGCTAATTGTGAGAGAATATACGGATGTGTTTCCGGAGGAATTGCCAGGAATGCCACCAGATAGAGATGTTGAGTTTCTGATTGACTTGCTACCAGGATCAGGACCAATAGCAAGGAGACCTTACAAGATGTCAGTTGATGAGTTGAAGGAACTCAAGAAACAACTTGGAGAATAGTTGTAGAAAGGATTTATTCAACCAAGTTCTTCATCTTGGGGAGCACCAGTCTTGTTTGTGGAAAAGAAAGATAGAAGTCAAAGGTTATGCATAGATTACCGTTCACTCAATGAGGTGACTATCAAGAACAAGTATCCTTTTCCCAGAATCAATGATTTGTTTGATCAGTTAGAAGGAGCCCATGTGTTCTCAAAGATTGATCTCCGGTCAGGTTACTTTCAGCTAAAGATAAGAGAACAAGACATACCTAAGACTGCTTTCACCACTAGGTATGGATTGTATGAGTACACCGTGATGCCATTTGGTTTGACAAATGCACCAGCCTACTTCATGAATATGATGAACAAGGTGTTCATGGAATTTCTTGACAAATTCGTTGTCGTTTTCGTCGATGATATTTTGATCTACTCCAAGAGCAACGAAGAGCATGAGGAACATTCGCGATTGATACTTGTGAAGCTTAGGGAGGATAAGCTGTATGCCAAATTCAGCAAGTGTGAATTCTGGTTGAATGAAGTCGGATTTCTTGGACATATCGTGTCGAGAGATGGTGTAGCAGTTGATCCCGCAAAAGTGTCAGCTGTAATTGATTGGGAATCTCCTAAGTCAGTGAAAGAAGTTTGTAGTTTCCTTGGCTTGGCAGGATACTATAGAAGATTCATTGAGAATTTCTCAAAGGTAGCTAAGGCAATGAACGAGTTATTTAAGAAAGACAAGAAATTTGATTGGACTGAAGGTTGTGAACTCAGTTTCCAAGAGTTGAAGAAAAGACTAGTGACAACACCAGTCTTATGTCTGCCAGATTTGGAGAAGGATTTCCAAGTTTATTGTGATGCATCTCACCAAGGATTAGGTGCAGTTTTGATGCAAGAAGGGAAAGTTGTGGCTTATTCCTCGAGACAACTCAAAACTCATGAAGTGAATTATCCTACTCATGATTTGGAGTTATCCTCTGTTGTCCATGCACTCAAAACATGGAGACATTATCTTTTGGGAAAGCAATGTGAAGTGTTCACAGATCACAAAAGTTTGAATTATATCTTCACTCAGAAAGAAATCAACATGAGACAAAAGAGATGGTTAGAACTCATCAAGGACTATGACTTGAGTTTGCAATACCACCCCGGTGAAGCAAATGTTGTAGCAGATGCATTAATCCGTAAGGTTTATGTAAATGGCCTTACGAAGGGAGAATTGCCAGATGATCTGTGTGCCCAATTCAAAGATCTCAGATTGGAGATAGTGCCTAAAGGACATCTCATGTCATTGGATGTTCAACCCACCTTGTTGGACAAAATCAAGGAAGCCCAAAAGATAGACAAGGAAATTGAAGAGATTAAGGAAAAGATTAGCAACGGGAAAGCCAAAGGATTCCATGAAGAAGAACAAGGTACTTTATGGTATGGAAAACGTATCTGCATTCTGCAAGATCCAGAACTTCAGAAACTGATTTTACAAGAAGCACACAATTAAGCATATTCCATTCATCCGGGTAACACTAAATGTACATGGATGGGAAGGAATGATTTAGGTGGAATAATCTCAAGAAGGACATCGCCGAACGTATTTCTTTGTGTGATGTATGTAGTAGAGTGAAAGCAGAACATCAGAAACCAGCAGGATTATTACAATCACTACCTATTCCTGATTGGAAGTGGGACAAGATTGGCATGGACTTCATCACCAGACTGCCAACGACTAGATCAGGATATGATTCTATTTGGGTCGTGGTAGATCGCCTAACTAAAATGGCTCATTTCATACCCGTGAAGACAACCTATACAAGTGCTAAGTTAACCAAGATTTATATGAATAGGATTGTGTGTCTGCATGGAGTACCCAAGAGTATTATGTCTGATAGAGGAACTCAATTCACTTCTCATTTTTGGAGGCAACTGCATGAGTCATTGGGAATGAGATTGGAATTCAGCACTGCTTTTCATCCCCAGACTGATGGACAGACAGAAAGGACCAACCAGATTTTAGAGGATATGTTGAGGGCATGTTGTAGGGGTCCCAATCTTAGGTAAGATTGATCCCTCCTGTGTTTTACAATTCTAGTCCCTGGATCAATAGCTAGAATCCACAATTAAGATGTAATATCAAGATACAAAGGTCATAATATAAATTTATAACCAGGAATAACATAAGTTTATTACATCAAACATAGCTCATTTGGCTATTACATTACATTTGCAGCGGAATAACTATAAGTATGGGTCCATCATCTTCAAAGTGCCACAGGCAGATGTTGGTTGTAGACTTTGTAGTCCTAGTCAATCAAACAATCTTCATTTAAAAACAATCAACCTGCAACATTGCAAGTTACAGCCACAAGGGTCAATACATTTTGAATTGTATTGGCAAGCTTCACTTTTATGTATAATAAAAGTGGATCCTATCATTATATGCATATTTGGCTAAGTAGAGTTTAAGGCTTATTTGCATAAAGCAATATTTTGTCCTATCTTTTCAAAAGGGCTTTAAAGTCTTTTGTCAAATTTCTTTTCCAAGTTCCTTGAACTCCTTGGTAGAAACTCAAGTGTTCAAGTCCTTGTCAAAAATCCCTTGAGCTACTTGGTAACCCCAAGTGCATCAAGTTTTATAAAATCTCATGAGTTCCTTGGTAAAACCCCATGTACATCATGTTCTTGAGCACCTTGGTAACCCCAAGTGCAACAAGCTTTACAAAATCTCTTTGAATTCCTTGGTAGACACACAAGGGCATCAAGTTTTTATATTAGAAGTTGGAATGTCGAGATCTCCCATAGTTCAAACTTTAGTTGCTCAGTATTGTCCATAACCGGGGACACGGCTAAGTACTTAGATTTTATTTACTTCTGCAGAAGGAGTACACTTTACCCACATGTCACAATCCCATCCTTTTGCCACCAGTGGCCTACTGGATTAGTGCTCACCAAGATGGAGTACTGGCAGATTGAGAATGTGACGAAGTCTTTCCAAAAGGTCCTCCCATACATCATTGCTAGCTTTGTCTTCAGCCCCCATGAAGCATTCCAGATCCCCATGTCCAGTAACTAAAGACAATGTTTGGGTCTTCCTAATGTAATTGACTAAGCCAGAGCCATAATAGCATGTGGTTGCACACGAAAGCCACAATTGGAGAAGCATGTTTGATCTCTAAGTTTCCTAGGTGGTTTTCTTTTGGAGCACAACACAAAGTGATTGCCATAGACATGGTTCCCTTTTGTTGCCACCTTCTCCAAAACTTAAAGTAGCCTCCACCTAGGTGGTTCATTGAGTCCTTGTTTTATTATGTAAAACACAAGTCCTTTTCTCAACCTTTGTAAAATCTCAACATGTTTCTCTTTTTCAAAATATAGCATATAGCATGGCTAAGCATGTACAACTTCAATATTTTCACTAAGGAGTGTATAGGGAATCCTATTAGGATTTTAGCATAGCATAAGTACAGAAATATCTTTTCATGCATATTTTCAAAATCCACTAAGTATGATAAAAATAGTAGGACTTTTGTATGAGAGTGTAACTTGCCTTTTTGTAGGGAATGGGGGTTCACTTCCTTGATCTTGCTAGTTTCACACTTTGCTAATTTCACTACAAGTCAATCAAGCAAATCACCAAATCAACTAACATTCCAAACCAAGGTTAAACAAACAATTTCACACACATAGCAAAGGAGTCTAAGTCATGCAAAGGTGGGTTCTTCTTGCAAGGTTGGTCTCTACTAGGTTTATAAACTTTGTAAGGTCCACATTGGTCATTTACCAAAATGGCAAAGTCATTAGTTAGAGAGTTTTGCTCAAAATCTATTTTAAAATCCATTCAACATTTTATGTGGTGGAAAATAGTTTTATTAAATCTAAAACCTTTTAAGTTTTCACCAAAAGTTTCTAACTCTCTCAAGATTGGTTGTTTTGGGTCAGTAGCTTTGAATCAACATATCTTCTCAAAGTTTTATTCCAAAATCTTCTTCATAATAAAACCATTATCTTTATTTGGCTAGAATTAGGCTAATTTAATTAATCCATTCCTAATATTTCCAGTTTTCATTTCTAAAACCATGGGTTGGTTCCTAGGGTCAGTAAGGTCACTACAAATCATTTTGCAAAGGTTTTGTCATTAAATTCAATTTTAAACAATTTTTATACTCTAAACAAGTACACAAATGTTTCTGCAAATTCAACCAAGCTAACAGATACTATTTTCAAAACTAAGGCCATGGTTAGCTAGGGCTTGTTCTCCTGATTTCATTGATATAAAATTTGCCAAATTTGGACGTGTGGTTTGAAAGTTACAAGGGTTTGAAGTTTGCAAATAAATCTGTTTTCAAATTTCTTTTAAAACGAATTAGGTGACACGCGGCGTGTTCTTACTGGTCGATACCGGTTCGGCCGGATCGGGCGATGCTGTTTGTTGGATCAAGTTAGATCGCATGGTCCAGATCACGTACCCCTTCGCGGTTAAGTGATCTATCGGGAGCGTCGGATCGTGATCCTACGGCGCTAACGTGCTCGACCATTTGCGAGCGGCGCCGGCGGTGGCTAGCGGTGGCGACGGTCAGATAGTGGCGGCGCTGGCGAAACAGGAAACGAGGGAGAGGCTGGCAGGGCTTACCAGGCTCGCAGAGACCTGCTGATGTTCGTGGTAGGGTTGGCTATGCGAGGGGCGCAAGGGGTTGCTGCTAATTGCTCGTCGGAGAAGCTGCGGGCGGCTGTGCTCTCTGGTTGCTGTCGAGGACGATGCTGCAGATCACCAGGAGGTAAACAAAACCCATAGTCAGGAGCGCAAGGACACGGCGAAGGTGTGTGCGTGAACGAGAAGGCGCGGGGCGGTCTGGTTCACCTGGGAGACGTCGCCGGAGAAGAAGCAGACACGGCGGCGCTCTGTGCTTGACGATGGCGAGGATTGGGGGCGCCCTAAGACAAACGGGAAGTGCCGTTAGGTTCGTATGAGTTTGGAGATCATCATCGTGTTCTCGGGGAGGAAAGGGGCGACCAGAATCTACCTGCGGAGCTCGTCGGAGAAAGAGGCAGACGGTGGCGACGGTGGTCGTCGTGGTTGTCGACGCTCTGGATCGCTCGGGGGCAAGCTGGTGCTACGGGGATGATCGCCAGGAGGTGTGGATCACGAGAGCATGGTCGAGGAGGCAAGGGGCGGTGAGGGGTTGCCGGAATTGCTGCGACAGCTCTTTGGAGACGGTGGCGGTGCGAGCTCAAATTGTAGCAGCCTCGGGGCAGAGAGGGAGTGGCGAGTGAGGGGAAAGGAGGAGGAAACGCTGGCGATTAATAGGCCGTGGTCGCAGCGTGGTTAAGGCGTGGCATTACTGCGAATTGAAGCCGCGACATCAACGGCAGAAACGGCCGGCGTGGTCGTCGCGAGGAAGGAGACGGCTGGGAAAGTGGGGTCCGCTGGTCAGTGGGAAAAGAAAGGAGGGGAGGGTCCACCAGTCATTCTCTCAGTGGGTTTGATAACGCGTGCGAATCGTTTTCTCTCGGGGTGAGGAAGCTGGGCTGTTTCTGGGCTTGTTGGGCCGGCTGGGCTAGATGGTTGGGCTGCTCTATTTTTTTCTGTCTCGATCCTTTTTCTTTTTCTATTTCTGATTTCTGTTTTGAATTTCCAATCAAACAAACATCAACCAAATCAATTCAAACAACACTCAAACTTTGTAATGTTGAAATTAGTTCTGTTTAGTAATATGGTTAAAATCCCAAAATAAAATAATAATAACTTTATTAATCCATTCTTTAATTAAATAAAATGGAACTTTATTTATTTAACATGGTTCGATTTATTTAATAAAAATTCTCATTTGAAAACTCTTTTCAAATCTAAATCAGTAGGTTTATTTGGAAATAAAGAATATTTGGAAGATTTGTTTTAAAACAAAATAACCTCTTATTTTAGGGTCCATTAGTAATTAAATAAAATGGGCCTTAGTTATTAAATCAAATAGAGTTTGATTCTATTAATAAAATCTTTATTTGAAACCTAAATATTTTCCAAACCAAATCAGTAGGTTTTATTTGGAAGTATTAAATACTTGGAAACTTGTTGTTAAAACAAAATAACATTTTATTTTAGAGTCCATTATAAATTGAATAACATAGACTTTTATTATTAGATCCACTTGGGTTTGTTTTATTGAGAATATTTATTTTAAAATCTAAAATAAAGCCAAAACCCTTTAGTGTTGTTTTAACACTTTAGTAGTTTTTGATGGTTTATAATTGATAGAACCTTTATTAATAAAACTTGGATATTAAATCATTATTAATTTATTTGAAATAAACCTTTGCTAATTTTATTTAGAATAAAATGTTTTTAATTCCAAAGCTTGGCCAAGTTTTAATTTGGCTTTATAAAATAATCTTTATTTATAAACTTCTATTTCATTTGAAAACAAATCTTTTCATTTGATTGTTTTAAAATAATTTTCCAATTGTTTCCTTTTATGAAATGTTTACCCTTTTGAATCTTTTTAGGACTTTTATTTAATTCTAAAGGGTTTGAGGTTCCATTTTAATTTCAAAAGTTTCTTCTGGCTCTGAAAATCAAACAAAGTTTTATTTTATTCATTTATTTTCACATTACAAGATTTGGAAAATCTTGGGATGTGACAGGCTACCACCCTTAAAATAAATCTCGTCCCGAGATTTGGGAAGGTAGGGTTACAAGCAAGTTCAAAACAACTAGGGTACTACCACCCTTATAAATTTTCAAACAAAAATTACATATTGGCCTTCTTGGGTCCTGGAAAACTTCTCTAAGCAAACTTTTGCTTTATTTCTACACTTGACTCATGGGCCAAGGTTGAGTTTCTCCATAGGCTTGTTCAACTTGTTTTTCATCCTTTCTGGACAGTTGCTTGCATAGTGTCCTGGATTCTTGCAGTTGAAACAATTAATGTCCTTAAGTTCTTTGCGTTGCTCTTGTGGGCAAGTTGCTACATAGTGGCCTGGTTCTTTGCAGTTGTTGCACCACACTTGGTCAATCTCTTTATTCTTCTTGTTTTCTGGGCATCCACTGGAGCAGTGTCCCATTTCTTTACATTTACGACATTGCACAAGGCTCATGTCTTGCTTGGGCTTCTTGATTTTCCTTGATCCTTTGAATTGGGTTGTCTTGTTTGGACGTAGAAGTGGTCCTTTTCCTTTGGTAGACTTGGATCCTTCTTGTTTCCTTTGTTCCACCATGGCATAGATAGGACATAGACCTGGAGTATGATCACTTCCTTCACATAGGTAGCAAGTAGCTTGAGAGGTAGGACATTGTCCAACAGGATGATCTTCTTCACAATTGGGGCATTGTCCTTCATGCTCCTTGGAAGTATGATCCTTGTCTCCACAAATAATGCAAGCTGGGGCTCCATCTAGAACAATATTCTTTTCATCCTTGTTATCATACATTCTCTTTGAATAGTTTTCTTCCATGCTAATCATTTGATTAGTCACTTTAAGCATCAATTGAGACTGCTCTTCCAAAAACCTTTGCAGTGCTGGATCCTTATCACTATTGTTGACTAGGAACTGAGCTGTTAGTTGGTTCAACTGGTGTTGGGTTGCTATGAGCTCTTTCATGCTATCAGCTTAGTTGGTGTTGGTGTCATCAACCTTGGAGTCCTTTGGAGTAGTCATCTGTTTGGGTTTGAAGGGAGTTTAGAATAAGCAAGATACTTCTAATTATTTCTAATCACACACATCACAATTCACACAAACAATGTGCATACAATTACAACAAACATTTCACTCAAACAAGGTTCAAGCACATACTTAGGCAACAAAATATTTTTGTTACACCACATAAGTTGGTGGTTTTGACTTAACTAGATTATGGTGGTCCATCTATATGGTTTACTTGTAATCCTTCCATTCTTCTTGGTTGATTCTTCTTGCATAAGATCATGGTTTCCTTGAGAAGAACTCTTGGTCACAATTCTTCAAAGTTGTTGATGGTTCCTTCTTATTTTGCATTCCCTCAGTCTCTAAATCTTGAGTAGGATTTCCTTGTTTCACTTGTAGTCCTTGGGGGTTTCCAAGTTGGAAGTCCTTGGTGAATATGCTGAAAATGTTGAAGTCAGTAGAGTTGAAGATGTTGAAGAAGTCTTTTGCACATAGTGTAGTCTTTGGCCATGGGTAGGTTTTTCCATCAGGTTGAAGTAGAAGAGGCGCAGAGTTAAACCAAATGGTTGAGGAAAGAGTTTACAAGTATTTTGTAAATAAGTTTTAGAACAAAATACAACTCTTATTTTTCTAAGGGTTTTGTCCAATCCTAGGGTTTACAAATCCTACAGGCAACACAATGCTCTGATACCATCTGTAGGGGTCCCAATCTTAGGTAAGATTGATCCCTCCTGTGTTTTACAATGCTAGTCCCTGGATCAATAGCTAGCATCCACAGTTAAGATGTAATATCAAGATACAAAGGTCATAATATAAATTTATAACCAGGAATAACATAAGTTTATTACATCAAACATAGCTCATTTGGCTATTACATTACATTTGCAGCGGAATAACTATAAGTATGGGTCCATCATCTTCAAAGTGCCACAGGCAGATGTTGGTTGTAGACTTTGTAGTCCTAGTCAATCAAACAATCTTCATTTAAAAACAATCAACCTGCAACATTGCAAGTTACAGCCACAAGGGTCAATACATTTTGAATTGTATTGGCAAGCTTCACTTTTATGTATAATAAAAGTGGATCCTATCATTATATGCATATTTGTCTAAGTAGAGTTTAAGGCTTATTTGCATAAAGCAATATTTTGTCCTATCTTTTCAAAAGGGTTTTAAAGTCTTTTGTCAAATTTCTTTTCCAAGTTCCTTGAACTCCTTGGTAGAAACTCAAGTGTTCAAGTCCTTGTCAAAAATCCCTTGAGCTACTTGGTAACCCCAAGTGCATCAAGTTTTATAAAATCTCATGAGTTCCTTGGTAAAACCCCATGTACATCATGTTCTTGAGCACCTTGGTAACCCCAAGTGCAACAAGCTTTACAAAATCTCTTTGAATTCCTTGGTAGACACACAAGGTCATCAAGTTTTTATATTAGAAGTTGGAATGTCGAGATCTCCCATAGTTCAAACTTTAGTTGCTCAGTATTGTCCATAACCGGGGACACGGCTAAGTACTTAGATTTTATTTACTTCTGCAGAAGGAGTACACTTTACCCACATGTCACAATCCCATCCTTTTGCCACCAGTGGCCTACTGGATTAGTGCTCACCAAGATGGAGTACTGGCAGATTGAGAATGTGACGAAGTCTTTCCAAAAGGTCCTCCCATACATCATTGCTAGCTTTGTCTTCAGCCCCCATGAAGCATTCCAGATCCCCATGTCCAGTAACTAAAGACAATGTATGGGTCTTCCTAATGTAATTGACTAAGCCAGAGCCATAATAGCATGTGGTTGCACACGAAAGCCACAATTGGAGAAGCATGTTTGATCTCTAAGTTTCCTAGGTGGTTTTATTTTGGAGCACAACACAAAGTGATTGCCATAGACATGGTTCCCTTTTGTTGCCACCTTCTCCAAAACTTAAAGTAGCCTCCACCTAGGTGGTTCATTGAGTCCTTGTTTTATTATGTAAAACACAAGTCCTTTTCTCAACCTTTGTAAAATCTCAACATGTTTCTCTTTTTCAAAATATAGCATATAGCATGGCTAAGCATGTACAACTTCAATATTTTCACTAAGGAGTGTATAGGGAATCCTATTAGGATTTTAGCATAGCATAAGTACAGAAATATCTTTTCATGCATATTTTCAAAATCCACTAAGTATGATAAAAATAGTAGGACTTTTGTATGAGAGTGTAACTTGCCTTTTTGTAGGGAATGGGGGTTCACTTCCTTGATCTTTCTAGTTTCACACTTTGCTAATTTCACTACAAGTCAATCAAGCAAATCACCAAATCAACTAACATTCCAAACCAAGGTTAAACAAACAATTTCACACACATAGCAAAGGAGTCTAAGTCATGCAAAGGTGGGTTCTTCTTGCAAGGTTGGTCTCTACTAGGTTTATAAACTTTGTAAGGTCCACATTGGTCATTTACCAAAATGGCGAAGTCATTAGTTAGAGAGTTTTGCTCAAAATCTATTTTAAAATCCATTCAACATTTTATGTGGTGGAAAATAGTTTTATTAAATCTAAAACCTTTTAAGTTTTCACCAAAAGTTTCTAACTCTCTCAAGATTGGTTGTTTTGGGTCAGTAGCTTTGAATCAACATATCTTCTCAAAGTTTTATTCCAAAATCTTCTTCATAATAAAACCATTATCTTTATTTGGCTAGAATTAGGCTAATTTAATTAATCCATTCCTAATATTTCCAGTTTTCATTTCTAAAACCATGGGTTGGTTCCTAGGGTCAGTAAGGTCACTACAAATCATTTTGCAAAGGTTTTGTCATTAAATTCAATTTTAAACAATTTTTATACTCTAAACAAGTACACAAATGTTTCTGCAAATTCAACCAAGCTAACAGATACTATTTTCAAAACTAAGTCCATGGTTAGCTAGGGCTTGTTCTCCTGATTTCATTGATATAAAATTTGCCAAATTTGGACGTGTGGTTTGAAAGTTACAAGGGTTTGAAGTTTGCAAATAAATCTATTTTCAAATTTCTTTTAAAACGAATTAGGTGACACGCGGCGTGTTCTTACTGGTCGATACCGGTTCGGCCGGATCGGGCGATGCTGTCTGTTGGATCAAGTTAGATCGCATGGTCCAGATCACGTACCCCTTCGCGGTTAACTGATCTATCGGGAGCGTCGGATCGTGATCCTACGGCGCTAACGTGCTCGACCATTTGCGAGCGGCGCCGGCGGTGGCTAGCGGCGGCGACGGTCAGATAGTGGCGGCGCTGGCGAAACAGGAAACGAGGGAGAGGCTGGCAGGGCTTACCAGGCTCGCAGAGACCTGCTGATGTTCGTGGTAGGGTTGGCTATGCGAGGGGCGCAAGGGGTTGCTGCTAATTGCTCGTCGGAGAAGCTGCGAGCGGTGGTGCTCTCTGGTTGCTGTCGAGGACGATGCTGCAGATCACCAGGAGGTAAACAAAACCCATAGTCAGGAGCGCAAGGACACGGCGAAGGTGTGTGCGTGAACGAGAAGGCGCGGGGCGGTCTGGTTCACCTGGGAGACGTCGCCGGAGAAGAAGCAGACACGGCGGCGCTCTGTGCTTGACGATGGCGAGGATTGGGGGTGCCCTAAGACAAACGGGAAGTGCCGTTAGGTTCGTACGAGTTTGGAGATCATCATCGTGTTCTCGGGGAGGAAAGGGGCGACCAGAACCTACCTGCGGAGCTCGTCGGAGAAAGAGGCAGACGGTGGCGACGGTGGTCGTCGTGGTTGTCGACGCTCTGGATCGCTCGGGGGCAAGCTGGTGCTACGGGGATGATCTCCAGGAGGTGTGGATCACGAGAGCATGGTCGAGGAGGCAAGGGGCGGTGAGGGGTTGCCGGAATTGCTGCGACAGCTCTTCGGAGACGGTGGCGGTGCGAGCTCAAATTGTAGCAGCCTCGGGGCAGAGAGGGAGTGGCGAGTGAGGGGAAAGGAGGAGGAAACGCTGGCGATTAATAGGCCGTGGTCGCAGCGTGGTTAAGGCGTGGCATTACCGCGAATTGAAGCCGCGACATCAACGGCAGAAACGGCCGGCGTGGTCGTCGCGAGGAAGGAGACGGCTGGGAAAGTGGGGTCCGCTGGTCAGTGGGAAAAGAAAGGAGGGGAGGGTCCACCAGTCATTCTCTCAGTGGGTTTGATAACGCGTGCGAATCGTTTTCTCTCGGGGTGAGGAAGCTGGGCTGTTTCTGGGCTTGTTGGGCCGGCTGGGCTAGATGGTTGGGCTGCTCTATTTTTTTCTGTCTGGATCCTTTTTCTTTTTCTATTTCTGATTTCTGTTTTGAATTTCCAATCAAACAAACATCAACCAAATCAATTCAAACAACACTCAAACTTTGTAATGTTGAAATTAGTTCTGTTTAGTAATATGGTTAAAATCCCAAAATAAAATAATAATAACTTTATTAATCCATTCTTTAATTAAATAAAATGGAACTTTATTTATTTAACATGGTTTGATTTATTTAATAAAAATTCTCATTTGAAAACTCTTTTCAAATCTAAATCAGTAGGTTTATTTGGAAATAAAGAATATTTGGAAGATTTGTTTTAAAACAAAATAACCTCTTATTTTAGGGTCCATTAGTAATTAAATAAAATGGGCCTTAGTTATTAAATCAAATAGAGTTTGATTCTATTAATAAAATCTTTATTTGAAACCTAAATATTTTCCAAACCAAATCAGTAGGTTTTATTTGGAAGTATTAAATACTTGGAAACTTGTTGTTAAAACAAAATAACATTTTATTTTAGAGTCCATTATAAATTGAATAACATAGACTTTTATTATTAGATCCACTTGGGTTTGTTTTATTGAGAATATTTATTTTAAAATCTAAAATAAAGCCAAAACCCTTTAGTGTTGTTTTAACACTTTAGTAGTTTTTGATGGTTTATAATTGATAGAACCTTTATTAATAAAACTTGGATATTAAATCATTATTAATTTATTTGAAATAAACCTTTGCTAATTTTATTTAGAATAAAATGTTTTTAATTCCAAAGCTTGGCCAAGTTTTAATTTGGCTATATAAAATAATCTTTATTTATAAACTTCTATTTCATTTGAAAACAAATCTTTTCATTTGATTGTTTTAAAATAATTTTTCCAATTGTTTCCTTTTATGAAATGTTTACCCTTTTGAATCTTTTTAGGACTTTTATTTAATTCTAAAGGGTTTGAGGTTCCATTTCAAAAGTTTCTTCTGGCTCTGAAAATCAAACAAAGTTTTATTTTATTCATTTATTTTCACATTACAAGATTTGGAAAATCTTGGGATGTGACACATGTGCCCTAGATTATGGAGCTAGTTGGGATGAAAGTCTGCCTTACGTAGAATTCTCTTACAAAAATAGCTATCAAGCCAGTATTGAGATGGCACCATTTGAATTTCTCTATGGAAGAAAGTGTACTACACCATTGTTATGGAATGGTGTTGGGGAAAGGAACTTGTTCGTGCCAGAACTAATCAAGGAAGCTGAAGAGAAAGTCAAGTTGGTAAAGGACAGATTGAAGATAGCACAGTCCCGACAAAAGAGCTACGCAGATCCAAAGCATAGAGAAGTCACCTATGAGGTGGGTGATAGAGCTTATCTTAGAGTATCACCACTTCGTGGAGTGAAGAGGTTTGGAGTCAAAGGAAAATTGGCACCAAGATATGTTGGACCATTCAAGATTCTGAGCCGTAAAGGAGAAGTAGAATATGAGATTGAATTGCCTGAATCATTGTCGTCTGCTATTCACAATGTATTTCACGTAAGTCAGCTAAATAAATGCCATCTGGAGATGGAAGAGACTTCTTTGAAGGATACTATACCTTTGGAAGAGGTCCAATTGGAAAGTGATCTCACCTATGAAGAAAAGCCTATGAAGATTCTTGAGACTGCAGAAAGAGTTACTCGGACTAAGACTATCAAGTTTTGCAAAGTTCAGTGGAACCACCATTCCGAAGAGGAAGCAACTTGGGCGAGAGAAGATGATCTTCGGAAAGACCACACTCACCTATTTACTAGCCAATCTGAATCTCTAGGGCGAGATTCACCTTAAGAGGGTGAGATTTGTAACATCCCAAAAATAATGAATTATAAAGTTTGCATATCATTCATGCATTCATAAGCATTTGGATTATTTTCAAATAAGATTTCAAAACAGAAGCCAATTGTTGCCTATTATTTTATGTAGGAAAGGCAATGGCTTTAGTTTTCACTCTCAAATTATGAGAATACTTTGTTTCAACCAGAAAGGTTTGAATGATGATTTCAAAGCTTGCTCAAATTTTCAAAACAAGAATCTAAATTAAAAACAATTTAAATGCCTAATATAAATAAATAATTAAGGCATGGTTTTATTTTATTTTCAATGGGCCAATGTATTTTTGAGTAAACAGCAATGATTTATACTCAAATGTGTGCATGGTGCACTTTAAAAAAATCTAGAGGAAGTTTTAATTCAGACTCATTCGAATAACATTTGAAAATGATTTCAGAAAATCAAATCAGAAAAAGAAAAAGAATTAGAAAATAAGAAAAGGCTGGCACCACTTATTCGGCCCAGCAACAGAGCCAGCCCAGCAATCCCACCCGGGCCATTTCCTCCTCTTCTCTCTCTCACCCGCGTCGAACAAACCCCGCAGTCGCTGACTAGTGGCCCCAACGCCACGTCGTGGTCTTCCCCAAATCTCGCGCGATGAACACGCCGTCGCCACCCGTTACCTCGCCGAATAAATTCGAATCAATTCCTTTGATTCAGCCAGTAACTCGCCCAGCCCTCACCAGCTACTTAAACCCCACACCGCCGCGACCATTTCCCCTCAACCCCCACTCCTTAATTCCCCCCAGGCTGCTCGCAACTGAGCTCAAACCGCCGCTGCCCGAACACCTTCGGCGAACGATTCCGGTGAGCACCATCCGCCTGTGCCTTCTAATTCTTGTTGTAATGCTTACCTGGTTCCTGCTCTTCATCTCATGCCATCTGTTTGCTATGTAATGCCCCAAGACGTCGCCTCCGTCGAGCCTAGTGAACGACCGACGCCCCTCTCGTGTCTGGCGAGAAATTCGGTAAGAAATCAAGTGCCCCTTGACTTCTAGATCAAACGCCCGTGTGTGTCGCGTCTTTGTGCAGCCACTGATGTGGTTTATTTTTCCTAGGGAGGCCCAGAGCATCACTGCCGTCTCCGTCAAGCCGTACCCGACGCCTGCAAGCTTTCCGACGAGCTCCTCCGGCCAACACAGCACGCCCCGTCCACACTAGCGAGACGTTGAGCATCAGCGTGACCTCGCGAGTCTGGTAAGCGTCTCTGCCAACCCCAGCCCCCTCTATTGCCACCGGAACTCCACTGGCAGTGCGCCGCCGCTACGCCGCCGTCTCTAGCGCCGCCAGGCAATGGTCGCGTGATCAGCAGCCGTTAGATCTAGAACTTGTGGCCACAAATAGATCACTTAATGAAGCGTTTTCTTTAGATCTGATCCGCACAGTGTCACTTAAATCCTACGGCTCTAGATGATCGATCCAACCGAAACGGTATCAGCCAATCAGATACGCCCACATGTCTGGGTTTTAAATTTAAAATCTGGAATTTCATCTATTAGTTATTTGAACTTGTAAATTTAATAACTTTTGTTCTGTTTATCCAAAAAATACAAATAATATATCATTGGAATCACAAAAATAAATCCTACACATCTGTAGGCTTAGTTTTGTGATTTTTTTCAGTTAAATTAGAATTTTACGCAGAGACATTTGTAGGCCTATTTCGTGTATAAAAATTATTTGGAAAATGTTTTAAAGGCCAAATTAAGTTTAATTGGTGTATAAATGTTTAGTTTATTGATCTGTACTGTTTTAATTTTTTTTTAGTTTAAAAATCATCACATGGAATTTGCATACATTCATATATTTTTGTTTGATTATTTGAAATATGAATTTGGTGCTATCATTTTATGTGTAGATTTTGGTGCTAGTGGTGATTGTGACTGTGAGGATTGTTGTTACTCCCCCAACTACCAAGGCAAGTGGTGCTTCATATTTTTGTCCCAATATTTTGACTATGAATTAGTGATATTTTGTATAGGGATTGCATGATGTTTTTGCTAAGTATCTATATGCTATGTTTGGGAAATCCTAGTAGTTGTAGACTTGATAGAATTTTCTCTAAGTTAAGATACTTGCTATATTACCATGCTTAGCCTAGCTAGTAGCAAACAAGGGTAGATTATACACATGCTATGGAAAAATGTTGCTAAGTCTTTGACTTATGTTTTTGCTTAATAAAACAACTAAGTTAATGAAACACCTGGGTGGAATGGTAATTGCATGGTTGGATTTTTTTTGAGTGGTTACCAGGGCCCATTTTACAATGGCCTACCCTGTGTATCTCACTTGTGAAATGCCACCCAGGAACAACGGGATTTGAGATGCCATATGTTAAGAAGCTTCTAGGGCAGCCACATGGCATTATGGGCTCTGCCTGGATCATATAGGTTGCAATAACTTAGCCAAATGGATAGTTGGTGGTAGGGGGTGATAGGTTTGGAGCGCGTCCATTTTGGTCTAAGGGAAGGCTTCTGAAGGATCTTGTCTCGATGCATGTCGAGTCTTGTGGGGAAAGTGCACCACCTCTGCAGAAGGAAGAATCTAAGTACTTAGCCGTGTCCCCGGCAATGGACAATTTGAGCATCAAGACACGAAAGCTATCAAGAATCTCCTCATACGAATTTCTAAGTTAAAAACTTGTGGTTTAACATGGGTAAAGGTTCACCAATGTATATTGGTGGTTCCTTGGGAGTTTTTGCCAAACAAAAACTTAGTGTTTTCAACTGATAGGTAAAACCCTATTTTGAGCAAAGCAAGCCTAAGCTACACTTAGCCAAATTCATGTAGAAGCTAGAAACTATTATTCTACTAAGGTATCACTTGCCAATACTATTCCAATGTATTGACCCACTATGGCTGTTAGTTGTGATGTTGCAGGTTACTCTGATGAGGATTAGGGTTATGAGTCTACACTCAACATGCTTGCCTGTGGCACATGAAGATGAAGAATTTTATTTATATTGTTAAGTTAAACTCTTGTTCTAGCCTATGGCTATGGAGTTGTAAAAGACTATGTTATCTCTGGGATGATGATATAATAATGACCTTTGTTTCTGTGTACTTCATCTTAAACTTTGGATGCTAGCATTTGATCCATGGACTAGCATTGCAATTACAGGGGCCTTTACCTTTATAAAGGTGGGGTCTTACAGTTTCTTTACGGAGAGGAGCAATATCATCATCACGCAGAAAATTGAGAATTGAATGTTCTTTCCTGATAGTTGGAAACTCACACCACCGACGCTATTTTCTAAAAGAGGATGCGCCCATCTACCTCCGAAAAGATAAATAATTCAAGAGCAATCTATCATGCTTACTTGTTCCTCAAGTTTGACCTAATTTAGATTGTCAACATGCAAATATTAGCAAGAAGTTGAACTTGTTGTCAAAAATCTCGGTGGTATCCGATATATTAATTAACCCTTGATGGGTACCTCCAATAGAGTTTTCATAAAACTTTCAAAGAAACCTAGATTTGCTTGTACTTCAAATTTGACCTAATTTCGATAAATCAACATGAATTCATTCTAATGGGTAGAGTTAGCTAGGAAGTTTGAAAAATGATAAAACATGGGAATCATAAGTACAACATAACGGTCCACTATAATATTTGCAAGATCTTCTTGTGGCATTCAGGTCCATTCTTTAGACTTTCTTTTGGGAAAGGAACAATCTCGTCATCACTCGGAAAATTGAGAATGTTCTTTCCTGATAGTTGGAAACTCACACCGATGGAATTATTTACTAAAAATAAGATTCATACATCTACCTTTGAAAATACAATTAATTTAAGAGCAATCTATCACGCTTAGTAGTAGCTCGAGTTTGTTCTAATTTTGTTAAATTGTCAAGATGCAAAATTTTAGCAAGAAGGTGAACCTTTTTTCGAAACACTCGATGGTGGTTTGTGATATATTAAATGCCCCCCATGGTTACCACAAAAAAATCGCAAAACTTTCAACTTTGACCTAATTTCGATTAATCGGCATAAATTCATTCAAGTGGGAAGAGTTAGATAGGACAAAGTTTGAAAACTCATAAAATTAAACATAGGAATCATAAGTGAATCATGTTGGTCCAATTAATATGTCTGGAACATTATAGACACTGATCCAAGCATTATTACACTTGTGTAGAACCCTCACAATAATTTTCTTAGACCATAATCCGAACATTATTACATTGACAATGATGATTAGCCAAACTGCAAATAGAGCAAACCCAACCTCATACGGAGTATAGTACTACTTAACGACTTCTAGGGGGACTTTGCGGTCTTCTCAGGCGACTTGGCATCATCTTTTGTGGGCAACTTGGTTGCGTCCTCCGCGGTACCATCGCCAAGAAGTGACTCGTGAATGTTGAATAGCACGCCGCTGTGCGTGATGGTGACGCTAGCCAGCAGCTTGCTGAGCTCCACGTCGCGCATGACGCCGAGCATCACATGCCTCGAGATGATGTGGATCTTCTTGTTGTCCTTGGCGGCTTGCTCGACGAGCTCTAGCACCTCGGTGGTGAGGTACTCAATAACGACCGCGAGGTAGACGGGAGCCCTGAAGCTTATGTGCTAGGAGTACCGACCCTACTGGAGGTAGCTCCGGATCCAGCCGACGGGGAAATACAGCCCGGCCTAGATGGACCTCATCACCTGCATCTTCCTATGCCTACCTGGTGCGAGACTGTGACCTGGAGTGGCCAGAGAAGGATTCGGAAGCCAGTCACATGTCTTATTTTTCTCCACAGACTTTATCGCTGCCACCTGGATAGCCTTCTTCTTCCCCCGTGGAGCTTCGGTCTTTAGAGCAATAGCTGCAAAGTCGTAAAGGAGCGGGGGAAGAAGAGGAAGAAAGGTTAATTGTGGAGGTCTGGTGAAGGTTCCTAGGTCGCTTATATTGAAACTTTAACAACATATTTTTTACTATTTTACTATGAATTTTTAATAAAAGGCTGCGTGTATCAAACAATCTAGAGGCTAGGGTTCTACTCCCCTTTTCGAAAGAAAGAATGACCTTTCTCATTTTTGCAATGTTTCCATATTTTCTTTTACTTTTTTCAAACATGGTCAGATGTGTCAGCATGAAAATTCATACAAAGAAGTTGTATCTTTCAAAATAGTCATTAGTTTTCAGTATGACTGCATCGGTACAATAATTATATATGAATTTTGGAAAAATTTCATGTACTTGTACTTCAAATTTTACCTACTTTGATCAATTGACAAAAACTCATTTAAGTGTGAAAAATTAGATAGAAAGCTTGAAATTTCATGAAACTTGTTAACCATAAAACATACTCTTTGTCTAAAAAGTCACATTAACGTCATTATCATGTCATGCCAAGATGCACCCATCTACTAGAAATGGACACGTTATTATAAACTATATAGATAATGGCCATGACCTTGGTCATTATTTATCTTGAAACACGAGTATGTTAACACATCGCTGGTTATATTGTGAAGCAAATGTTTTTAAACCTTGTCAAAATTCATGTTTATCATTACAGAAGAGAGGACACCATACGCAAGTGCTTAACTTTTTATTATTTTATTTTATTTATAGAAAATAAACGGGACGAGTTATATAGATATGACCTTGACATTGGTAACTTGGCTTGAAACGTGAACAATCCTCATCGTCATCCTCGGACTCCTCCCTGTCATCGTCTTTGGCCTCCTCCTCAATGTCGTCCTTAGACTCCTCTTCCTCGGTCTCATCATCCATCTTATTGGAGTCGCTCGGCATTCGTGGCAGCATCCCTTTGAAAAAGTGCTTCCAGTGGCTGGTACGTCCAATTTCCATCACCATTCTATATCATAATTTTCTTATATTCATTGATATATTTCATATTAAGAGGTGATACTTATGTCTTTTCATCTGTTTTTGCATGTTGGATGATTCTTGGAGGATGAACTGCCGAAGTCAGGATTCTGATGGAAAAAAGCAGTGTTTTGATGCAATTTCGCGAAGATCAGAAGACAAAGGATGCCAGAAGGGGAGGAAGAGTTAGGCCACAGGGGGCCCACACCCCCCAGGCGCGGCCTATATCTTCTCCTCGAAACCCTAAAGTCAGAGGAGCGACCACAGAAAGATTCCACTGCCTCTACGGGGCAGAAAACACCGAGAGAGAAAGAGCTCTCCAACAGAAAGATTTCTGCCGGGGAAATTCCTTCCCGGAGAGGGGAGATCGTCGCCATCAACACCATCATCAATCTAGACTTCATCGGGATCATCATCATCCACACCATCATCTCCACCAGCACCATCATCACCACTCCAACCCGCTGTAACAATTGTTTAGGATCTTGCATAGTTCTTAGGGGAAACTTTCTCAGTGTTGATTACTATTGTAGTTGATGCTTGTGAGTGGAACCATTGAATTATTATTTATGTTAAGATTGTTATCCATCATTATATCATCTTTGATCTTGATCCATATGATGTCTTGTGAGTAGTTCGTTTAGTTCTTGAGGACATGGGAGAAGTCATGTTGTTAGTAGTGGAATTGTGTTGAGGTATTATTCAATGGTTTAATATTTAAGTTGTGGTGTTATTCTTCTAGTGGTGTCATGTGAACGTCGAATACATGATACTTCACCATTTATGGGCCTAGGGGAATGCATTGTGTATTTGGCTACTAATTGTGGGGTTGCCGGAGTGACAGAAACCTGAACCCCCATTAGGAAACCTTTGCACAAGGGAGTGTAGGATCTCAGAGTTTAAGGTTGTGGTTAGGTTTTTATCTTAATTTCTTTCTTGTATGTAACATCCCTAAAATCTTGATTTCAAAGATTGCATATCATTCATGCATGCATATAGAATTGAGATCAAATTTCAAACTCATTTCAGAAAACAGAAGCACATAGTGCTATCATTTTATGTGAGCAAACTTAAACCAAATGGCCATCCCCATTTGAGAGTTTGAATGTTTTAAACCTAGATTGTTTGTCTCCCTTGTTGAATGTATTGAGTGTGGAATTTGAACCAAACTTTACAAATGGAGATGGTTTCAAAAACCATTTTTCAAACATTTGCAAATCAAGTGCAAAGTCCCTGTTATTTTGTTTCTCCAAAAATGACCAATCCTTTTCAAAGTGACCCCATGGTTTTATGCCTAGAATTGAGACTGTTGCACACTGTAATAATCCCAAATAGATTTGAATTCAAATGGAGTTTGAATTCATTTGAAAACCATTCCTGAAAATCAAATTGGAAAAAGAAAAAGAGAAGAGAATTAGAAAAGGGCCGGCGCCAGGATTTTTTCCCAGCAACAGACACGGCCCAGCTAGCCCACCCGGCCTCCCTCTCCCTCTCTCGCACGCGCCGACGCACCCACGCGGTCGCTGACACCCAGACCCCAGCCCCTCTCCGTCTCACTCGCTGACTGGTGGACCTCGACAGCTCACCCTCGTCTTCCCCAAATCGCGCCCGACCACGTCGCCGGCCGTTTCCTCCGCCCATCAGTGCCGCGATTGATTCCTCGCTTAATTGCGCTTGATTCCGTGCTTAATCGCCGCTCCCCTCTTGCCTACATAACCCCCTCTGCACCTCGGTCATTTCCCCTCACTCAGCGCCTCCACATCGCCACCAGGCTGCCCACATTCGCACTTGCGCCGCCACAGACAGACGCGCTCCGGCGACAAATCACGGTAAGCTCAGACCGCCCAATTGCCTCTCGTTCAAACCACTGCAACCAACATGATCTTGTGCATCTGCTAATGCCTCTGGTTTGCTTGCTCGTGACCCAGGTCATCGTTTCCGTTCACGCCCGCAACCACCAGCGCCGCCGCTCGACTCCGACGGGCAATAGCGGTAAAAACTGAGCGCCCCTTGCTTTCCCTTCGATACCAACTTGTTCGCTAGTCACCTGCGCATCTTCTAAACCCTCTGCCTTGTGCTAGGACGACACGGAGCCTCGACAGCGACCTCGACAGCAAGCGACAGACGCCGCCCGCAACTCCGACGAGCTCCAGCGACCGTGCCCGTGCGCCCCTCTTCAAGCTGCTGCCAAGTTGAGCTTCTCCTCGACACTGCGAACCTGGTGAGCATCCTCCTGCCTCTCCGGACGACCTGTAGCGTCGCGCCGCCGCAGACAGAGCTCGCCGCCGCCAGTAACCGCCGCCAGCGCCGCCCCGCTTTGGTCGTTTGATCCAGAGCCGTCAGATCTGGATCCAGCGTATAGGATTAGGTCACTTAACGAATCGTTATGGATAGATCTAAGCCGTGTGTTTTAAGTAGATCCGACGGCGCGGGAGGATGATCCTGAGCGAAACAGTATCAACCAATAGAATTAAGACGCGTGGCTAGGGTTAGAGTTTAAAACAGAATTTAAAACAGATTTGGATTCAAATTTGTTTAGGCTATAACTTTTGATTCCCACGTTAGATTTTTGCAAATTTTATACCATTGGAATCAGGGAGACAAGCCCTCTCTGTTTATGCAATGTGTTTAGTGAAAAGTTTCTGTTAAAATGACTTTATTTGCAGAAACTTGTTTAAGGCTATTTGGAGTATAAAAATTGTTTAGGATTTTGTTTGTGCTAAATAAACTTGGATTGGCAAGATTTTTGACTTGTTTATGGTTCAGTACTATGCACTTGCTTGGTGGAGTTTTTGCATGCATGCATATATATTTTTGTTTGTATATGAATTGTGTGTAATTTTGTGCTACCATTTTGTGTAGATTTTGGTGCTAGTGATTGTGATTGTGAAGAGTGCTACTCTCCCCATTACCAAGGCAAGTGGTACTTCATGAATATTTCCATCCCTATATTTTGTACAAGTATTAGAAATATTTTGCTAAGTCTTGCATGTTACTATTTTTGCCAAATGCCATGTTGGGAAATCCTAAGTAGTTATAGAATTGCTAGGAAATTCCTAAGTTAAGTTACTATGCCATGCTTAGTCTAGCTAGTAGCAAACAAGGGTTGGTAAAGTATATACATGCTATGATGAAAATATTTCTAAGTCTTTGGACTGATGTTTTTCTTAATAAAACAACTAAGTCAATGAATCACCTGCGTGGAATGGGACTTGATTGGTGGTTTTTGGTTGAGTGGTTACACAAGGCCCATGGACATGGTTTACCTTGTGTATCTCACTTGTGGTATGCCACCCAGGAACAAAGGGATTTTAGAGGCCAAGTGTTGAGAAGCTTATAGTGCAACCACTTGGCAATATGGGCTCTGCCTTGATCACATAGGTTGCTACAACTTAGTCATTTGGACAGTTGGTGGTAGTGGGATGATAGGTTGGAACGCGTCCATTTGGCTAAGGGAAGGCTTCTGAAAGGTCCTGTCTTGGGAAACCAAGTCTGGTGGGGAAAGTGCACAACCTCTACAGATGGAAAAATCTAAGTACTTAGCCAAGTCCATGGCAATGGACAACTTGAGCATCAAGACATGGAAGCTATCAAGAATCTCATCACTCCAACTTCTAAGTAAAAACTTGTGGGTGAACAAGGGTGAAGGACCCCAATGTCTATTGGTGGTTTCTTGGGAAAAGTTTTTGACAAAGAAAAACTTAGTGATTTCAACTAATAGGAAAAACCTATTTTGGGCAAAGCAAGCCAAGCTACACTTAGCCAAAAGGCATATAGTAATATAGTCCACTTAAAATTTTTACTAAGGTATCACTTGCCAATACTATTCCAAAGTATTGACCCACTGTGGCTGTAACTTGTGATGTTGCAGGTTACTCCGATGATGATTAGGTGTCATGAGTCTACACTCAACATGCTTGCATGTGGCACATGAAGATGAAGACTTATGTTTATTTACTTATTCCAAACTCTTGTATTAGGCCTGTGGCCTTGAGTTGTAAAATACTATGTTTTATCTTTGGAATGGATGTAATAAATGACCTTTGTATCTGTGTTCTTCATCTTAAACTGTGGATGCTAGCAATGATCCAGGGACTAGCATTGCAATCACAGGGATCCTTTTCCTTTACATAGGAGGGATCTTACAGATGGTATCAGAGCACTGTGTTGCCTGTAGTATTATGACCCTAGGATTGGAAACCACTAAGGAAAATTTTCAACTACTTCTACACTTGTCTATTCTTCTCGTAAACTTTTCTAATCCTCTCTTTCTCATCTCTATTTGTAGATGAACTCCATCAACGAAGCCGTAAAGAAAGGACCACTCATGACCATGACCTTGGAGTGTGAGACTGAGTTTCCCAAAATTCTCAAGGACCTCATGGTGGCAATGGAAATACATGGTGCAGCTGTGTACAAAGGCTTTCCAGTGATGGATGAAGGAGTTGAGTACTGGTGGGTGCAACTTCACTTGTATAAAAACAAGGAAGACAACCACAAAGAAAAATGATTCTGCATGTACACCAACACCGTGGTGCACACCACATTCTTTGAGTCAGCAAGAGAAGCAGCTTGGAGGACTATCAAAGAACTTAGTGCTAGAGTCAAGTGCAGAATGCTCAACCTCCAAAAAGACTTGATAAAAGAGAAGGAACTTACCCAAGAGTTGGAAGCCACCAACCAAACCTTAAGAGGAGATATTATAGACTTACTGATGGAATCATGTGAGCAGGATAGGCTGATTGCTTCTAGGAACATTGTGTTAGCCAACAGATCCAGTGAGATAGGATTGTAAACGTACTTCGTTAGTTGGACCACCACCTATCACCTTATTTTCCAAAATGATACCTTAAATAAGATTGGACCTTGGTTGATGTAATGGATTCATGTATGCATGACTTGTGTGATTTTGTTTTCCAAGGATATATATGTGATGTTTGTCTTTGTTTTATCTTAAATTGTGTTGTTCTAACTTTTCTATCTTATAAATAGATGCCTATTACCATCAGCACTGTTAAGGAGTTCCAGGTTACCCGTTTTGGTCCTCGTATCGTTGAGCTTACAACCTTGCTCAATCTCCCTCTTACCACCATCATGGTGCATCCACTCACCAAGTTCGAGAGGAAGGACCTCTGGGGCTTCAAGGTGAACCAGCCCGGACGCCAGACAGAGCCTACTACGGAGGCCATCGTCTTCAAGCTTATGCACGATGACAGGGAGAGAGGCATGGAGGTAGTTATGCAGGACCTGATAGGACGTCTGCTAGGTCGACACTCCCGACAGGTTAGAGGCACCCACTTTCACGTCTTCGGAAGACGTGATGAGGATGAAGAGTCATCGACTTCGAGGATGCCTCGAGGGACGCAGCAGAGCCGATACGTCTGTATCTCCAGGACTTAGAGTCTCTCATTAGGCACGTGGACACGGACAGGACCAATGTCATGATCAGCAACGACGAGCTCCAGGTGCAGCTTCGCGAGAAGGACAAGCTTTTCGCACAGCAGGACGAGATAGTCAAGGAAATGGAGACGAAGTTCGAGACCCAGGACAGGAAGTTCAAAAGTCAGGAAAGCGTGTCCAGGATAGGAACAAGAAGATCCGGGACATGACTGAAGAACTGCAGTCCAAGGACTTCAAACTAGAGCAGCAGCAGACGGTGATAGAGAGGCTTCGTTCCTAGAAGAGGGCTCTCAAGGCCAAGATTGAGTCCTTGACCACTACTATTGAGGAGAACAAGGCCGCGATGGAGAAGGCAGGTCTTACCTTTGTCGAGGAGGAGATTGATGCTGATGAGTAGACTTGACTACTCGTTTATCTTTTGCTATCATACTTGTTATTTGAGAACTTGTTATTGGACCATCCGACATGTGGATGGCTTGCTACTTGTGTGTTTTACCTTGTGAACTTGTTATCTTGTTGTTGAACTTTTATCTTGTGTTGCATTCTTTGTGTTTGCTTATGTGATGTAATGTGCATGAAAGCATCTATGGGTATCTCATTCTTATCTCTATTTGAACAAACCACAGATGCCTCCCCGTCGCGCAAACCCCAACCCCAACAACAACAACAACAACATCACACCAGAAATGCAACAAATGATGACTGCTCAAACACAGCTGATGCAGATGATCACAACATTCATTCAGAACCAAAACAATAACAACAACAACAACAACAACAACCCCAATAACAACAACAATAACAACAACAACCCTCCGGGCTTTGATATGCTCACCAGATTCTTGCGATTGAGGCCAGCTAAGTTCTCAGGGACGACTGATCCCATGGTGGCCAATGATTGGCTACGTTCTGTAAACAAGGACTTAGTAACCGTGGGCTGCACGGATGCTGAAAAAGTCAGATTTGCAGCACATCTGCTAGAAGGGCCAGCCGCCACTTGGTGGGACAACTTTCAGATCACCACTTCTATAGATGAGGTGACTTGGGCTATCTTTGAGGATGGCTTTCGCACTGCTCATATCTCATCAGGAATAATGAGCCTGAAAAAGAAAGAGTTCCACAATCTGAAGCAGCGCCACCGCAGCGTGGCTGAATACATTGAAGAGTTCAACAATCTGGCGCGTTATGACCGGATGAGGTTGACACAGATGCCAAGAGAAAGGAAAAAATTCTGGAAGGCTTGAATGATGAGCTGAATCTGCAACTGGCTGTGGCATATGTTCCCACTTATCAGTCGCTCTGTGACAAAGCTGCAATATTGGAGAATAAAATGAAGCAAGTCGAGAGTAGAAAGAGAAAGCACTCCGACAAGCACAGCTCAGGATCATCTCACAAACGATCTCACTATGATGACAGTGGAAGCTCAGTATCCCACAAGCATGGGAAATTCAACAAGCACCACAACCACAACCGTCATGACAACAAGCATCATCGCAGTCATGACAATGAAAAGTACAAGAACCACAAGAGTGGACATAAGAGCCACCAAAGTGGTAATGGAGGTGGAAGTGGAAGTCAGCCTGCTAAGAGAGACATCAGTCAGGTTGAATGCTTCAAATGCAAGAAGATGGGACACTATGCAAATGAGTGCCCTGAAAAGAAAGTTGAAGGACCTGTCAAGCCCAATCCCTTCCAGAAAGGACAGGTGAACCACATCAATGTGGATGAGGTCTATGAGGAACCTGATGCTGTTGCTGGTAAGTTCAGACTCAATTCCATTCCAGCATTTGTACTCTTTGATACTGGTGCATCTCATTCATTCATATCAAGAGCATTTGTTGAAAGAAATGAACTACTGGTAGAAACTATTGGGTGTCCTATAAAAGTAAGCTCTCCTGGTGGAGAAATGGTAGTAAATTCAGGATGCCATGATCTAGTCATAGAATTTGGGAAGTATAAGTTTCCCGTTAACTTGATAATTCTAAACTCCCAAGGATTGGATGTCATTCTGGGAATGGACTGGATGACCAAGTACAAAGGAGTGATAGATTGTGCCAGCCATACTGTCTCACTCACAACTCCAGAAAATAAAAGGATCAGATTCAAGACCAGCTTTGAAGCAAAAAGGAGTATACCTAATTCTCTTAAGGGGGTTAGCATGGACAATGTGCCAATTGTGAGTGAGTATCCGGATGTGTTTCCGGAAGAATTGCCGGGAATGCCACCTGATAGAGACGTGGAGTTTCTGATTGATTTGGTACCAGGGTCTGGACCAATAGCAAAGAGACCATATAAAATGTCAGTTGATGAACTGAAAGAGCTCAAGAAGCAACTTGGAGAACAGTTGCAGAAAGGATTTATTCAACCAAGTTCTTCATCTTGGGGAGCCCCAGTTTTGTTCGTGGAGAAGAAAGACAGAAGTCAAAGGTTATGCATAGACTACTGTTCACTCAACGAGGTAACTATCAAGAACAAATATCCTTTGCCTAGAATCAATGACTTGTTTGATCAACTAGAAGGAGCATGTGTGTTCTCAAAGATTGATCTAAGGTCAGGGTATTTTCAACTCAAGATAAGAGAACAAGACATACCTAAAACAACATTCACCACAAGGTATGGATTGTATGAGTATACTGTGATGCCTTTTGGGTTAACCAATGCTCCAGCATACTTCATGAATATGATGAACAAAGTGTTCATGGAATTCCTTGACAAGTTCGTTGTCGTTTTCATCGATGACATCTTAGTCTACTCCAAGATCAAAGAAGAACATGAAGGACACTTGCGTTTGATAGTTGAGAAGTTAAGAGAGCATAAACTTTATGCCAAATTCAGCAAGTGTGAATTCTGGTTAGAGGAAGTTGGTTTTCTTGGTCATGTTATGACAAAGGATGGTGTAGTAGTTGATCCTGCTAAAGTTTCAGCTGTGACTAAATGGGAATCTCCCAAGAACGTGAAAGAGGTTCGTAGTTTCCTTGGCTTAGCAGGTTACTACAGAAGGTTCATTGAGAATTTCTCAAAGGTTGCTAAGCCTATGACTGAATTATTAAAGAAAGACAAGAAGTTTGCTTGGTCTGAAGGTTGTGAACTCAGCTTTCAGGAATTGAAGAAGAGACTTGTGACAGCCCCAGTCCTGTGTCTGCCAGATTTGGAAAAAGATTTCCAAGTATATTGTGATGCATCTCATCAAGGTTTGGGTGTAGTACTTATGCAAGACGGTAAAGTTGTCGCGTATGCCTCGAGACAACTCAAAACTCATGAAATAAACTATCCTACTCATGATTTAGAGTTAGCCTCTGTCGTCCATGCACTCAAAACATGGAGACACTACCTCTTGGGAAAGCATTGTGAAGTGTTCACAGATCACAAGAGTTTGAAGTATATCTTCACCCAGAAGGAAATCAATATGAGACAAAGAAGATGGTTAGAGCTTATCAAGGACTATGACTTAAGTTTGCAATACCACCCCGGTAAAGCAAATGTTGTAGCAGATGCTCTAAGTCGTAAGGTATTTGTGAATGGCCTTACCAAAGGAGAATTACCAGACGATTTGTGTACCCAATTCAGAGAACTCAAATTGGAGATTGTGCCTGAAGGACATCTCATGTCTTTGGATGTTCAACCCACTTTGTTGGACAAGATCAAAGAAGCTCAGAAGACTGATAAGGAAATTGAAGAGATTAAGGAAAATATTGGCCAAGGGAAAGCTAAAAGTTTCCATGAAGACGAACAAGGTACTTTATGGCATGGGAAACGCATCTGTGTTCCACAAGATCTGGAGTTGCGGAAACTGATTTTGCAAGAACCACACAACTCTCCATATTCTATTCACCCGGGTAACACCAAAATGTACATGGACATGAAAGAAAGATTTTGGTGGAACAATATCAAGAGAGACATCGCCGAACATATTGCTTTGTGTGATGTGTGTAGTAGAGTAAAAGCAGAGCATCAGAAACCAGCAGGTTTGCTTCAACCACTACCTATTCCTGATTAGAAGTGGGACAAAATTGGTATGGATTTCATTACCGGATTACCAAGGACCAGGTCAGGATATGATTCTATATGGGTAGTAGTAGCTCGCCTAACTAAAGTGGCTCATTTCATACCCGTGAAGACAACTTATACAAGTGCTAAGTTAGCCAAAATCTACATGAGTAGAATTGTATGTCTACATGGAGTGCCCAAGAGTATTGTGTCTGATAGGGGAACTCAATTCACTTCCCATTTTTGGAGAAAACTACATGAGTCATTGGGAACGAGTTTGGAATTTAGCACTGCTTTTCATCCTCAAAACGATGGACAAACAGAAAGGACTAATCAAATTCTGGAAGACATGTTGAGGGCATTTGTCCTAGACTATGGAGCCAGTTGGGATGAAAGTCTGCCTTACGCAGAATTTTCTTATAACAATAGCTATCAAGCCAGCATTGAGATGGCACCGTTTGAGTTTCTCTACGGAAGAAAGTGTACCACCCCATTTTTATGGAATGGTGTGGGAGAAAGAAGTTTATTCGGGCCAGATCTTATCAAAGAATCCGAAGAGAAGGTCAAATTGGTTAAGGACAGGTTGAAGATAGCACAGTCCCGACAGAAAAGCTACGCAGATCCTAAGCGTAGAGAAGTCACCTACGAAGTGGGTGATAGAGCCTATCTTAGAGTGTCACCACTTCGCGGAGTGAAAAGATTCGGAGTCAAAGGAAAATTGGCACCAAGATATGCTGGGACATTCAAGATCTTGAGTCGCAAAGGAGAAGTTGCCTATGAAATTGAATTGCCAGAATCTCTATCAGCTGTCCATAATGTGTTTCATGTGAGTCAGCTTAAGAAATGTCACCCAAAAATGGAAGAAACCTCCTTGAAAGATACTATACCTTTGGAGGAAGTGCAACTAGAAAGTGATCTCACTTATGAAGAGAAACCTATCAAAATTCTTGAGACTGCAGAAAGAGTCACAAGGACAAAGACTATCAAGTTTTGCAAAGTACAGTGGAATCATCATTCCGAAGAGGAAGCAACCTGGGAAAGAGAAGATGATCTTCGGAAAGACCACCCTCACCTATTTGCTAGCCAATCCGAATCTCGAGGGCGAGATTCATCTTAAGGGGGTTAGATTTGTAACATCCCTAAAATATTGATTTCAAAGATTGCATATCATTCATGCATGCATATAGAATTGAGATCAAATTTCAAACTCATTTCAGAAAACAGAAGCACATAGTGCTATCATTTTATGTGAGCAAACTTAAACCAAATGGCCATCCCCATTTGAGAGTTTGAATGTTTTAAACCTAGATTGTTTGTCTCCCTTTTTGAATGGATTGAGTGTGGAATTTGAACCAAACTTTACAAATGGAGATGGTTTCAAAAACCATTTTTCAAACATTTGCAAATCAAGTGCAAAGTCCCTGTTATTTTGTTTCTCCAAAAATGACCAAGCCTTTTCAAAGTGACCCCATGGTTTTATGCCTAGAATTGAGACTATTGCACACTGTAATAATCCCAAATAGATTTGAATTCAAATGGAGTTTGAATTCATTTGAAGACCATTCCTGAAAATCAAATTGGAAAAAGAAAAAGAGAAGAGAATTAGAAAAGGGTCGGCGCCAGGATTTTGGCCCAGCAACAGACACGGCCCAGCTAGCCCACCCGGCCTCCCTCTCCCTCTCTCGCACGCACCGACGCACCCACGCGGTCGCTGACACCCAGACCCCACCCCCTCTCCATCTCACTCGCTGACTGGTGGATCTCGACAGCTCACCCTCGTCTTCCCCAAATCGTGCCCGACCACGTCGCCGGCCGTTTCCTCCGCCCATCACTGCCGCGATTGATTCCTCGCTTAATTGCCCTTGATTCCGCGCTTAATCGCCGCTCCCCTCTTGCCTACATAACCCCCTCTGCACCGCGGTCATTTCCCCTCACTCAACGCCTCCACATCGCCACCAGGCTGCCCACATTCGCACTTGCGCCGCCGCAGACAGACGCACTCCGGCGACGAATCACGGTAAGCTCAGACTGCCCCGTTGCCTCTCGTTCAAACCACTGCAACCAGCATGATCTTGTGCATCTGCTAACGCCTCTGGTTTGCTTGCTCGTGACCCAGGTCATCGTTTCCGTTCACGCCCGCAACCACCAGCGCCGCCGCTCGACTCCGACGAGCAATAGCGGTAAAAACTGTGCGCCCCTTGCTTTCCCTTTGATACCAACTTGTTCGCTAGTCACATGCGCATATTCTAAACCCTCTGCCTTGTGCTAGGACGACACGGATCCTCGACAGCGACCTTGACAGCAAGCGACAGACGCCGCCCGCAACTTCGACGAGCCCTAGCGACCGTGCCCGTGCGCCCCTCGTCAAGCTGCTGCCAAGTTGAGCTTCTCCTCGACGCTGGGAACCTGGTGAGCATCCTCCTGCCTCTCCGGACGACCTGTAGCGCCGCGCCGCCGCAGACAGAGCTCGCCGCCGCCAGTAGCCGCCGCCAGCGCCGCCCCGCTTTGGTCGTTTGATCCAGAGCCGTCAGATCTGGATCCAGCGTATAGGATTAGATCACTTAACGAATCGTTATGGATAGATCTGAGCCGTGTGTTTTAAGTAGATCCGACGGCGCGGGAGGGTGATCCTGAGCGAAACGGTATCAACCAATAGAATTAAGACGCGTGGCTAGGGTTAGAGTTTAAAACAGAATTTAAAACAGATTTGGATTCAAATTTGTTTAGGCTATAACTTTTGATTCCCACGTTAGATTTTTGCAAATTTTATACCGTTGGAATCAGGGAGACAAGCCCTCTCTTTTTATGCAATGTGTTTAGTGAAAAGTTTCTGTTAAAATGACTTTATTTGCAGAAACTTGTTTAAGGCTATTTGGAGTATAAAAATTGTTTAGGATTTTGTTTGTGCTAAATAAACTTGGATTGGCAAGATTTTTGACTTGTGTATGGTTCAGTACTATGCACTTGCTTGGTGGAGTTTTAAAAATCATCACTTAGCATTTTTGCATGCATGCATATATATTTTTGTTTGTATATGAATTGTGTGTAATTTTGTGCTACCATTTTGTGTAGATTTTGGTGCTAGTGATTGTGATTGTGAAGAGTGCTACTCTCCCCATTACCAAGGCAAGTGGTACTTCATGAATATTTCCATCCCTATATTTTGTACAAGTATTAGAAATATTTTGCTAAGTCTTGCATGTTACCATTTTTGCCAAATGCCATGTTGGGAAATCCTAAGTAGTTATAGAATTGCTAGGAAATTCCTAAGTTAAGTTACTATGCCATGCTTAGGCTAGCTAGTAGCAAACAAGGGTTGGTAAAGTATATACATGCTATGATGAAAATATTTCTAAGTCTTTGGACTTATGTTTTTCTTAATAAAACAACTAAGTCAATGAATCACCAGGGTGGAATGGGACTTGATTGGTGGTTTTGGTTGAGTGGTTACACATGGCCCATGGACATGCTTTACCTTGTGTATCTCACTTGTGGTATGCCACCCAGGAACAAAGGGATTTTAGAGGCCAAGTGTTGAGAAGCTTATAGTGCAACCACTTGGCAATATGGGCTCCGCCTTGATCACATAGGTTGCTAGAACTTAGTCATTTGGACAGTTGGTGGTAGTGGGATGATAGGTTGGAACGCATCCATTTGGCTAAGGGAAGGCTTCTGAAAGGTCCTGTCTTGGGAAACCAAGTCTGGTGGGGAAAGTGCACAACCTCTACAGATGGAAAAAATCTAAGTACTTAGCCAAGTCCATGGCAATGGACAACTTGAGCATCAAGACATGGAAGCTATCAAGATTCTCATCACTCCAACTTCTAAGTAAAAACTTGTGGGTGAACAAGGGTGAAGGACCCCAATGTCTATTGGTGGTTTCTTGGGAAAAGTTTTTGACAAAGAAAAACTTAGTGATTTCAACTAATAGGAAAAACCTATTTTGGGCAAAGCAAGCCAAGCTACACTTAGCCAAAATGCATATAGTAATATAGTCCACTTAAAAAATTTACTAAGGTATCACTTGCCAATACTATTCCAAAGTATTGACCCACTGTGGCTGTAACTTATGATGTTGTAGGTTACTCCGATGATGATTAGGTGTCATGAGTCTACACTCAACATGCTTGCCTGTGGCACATGAAGACTTATGTTTATTTACTTATTCCAAACTCTTGTATTAGGCCTATGGCCTTGAGTTGTAAAAGACTATGTTTTATCTCTGGAATGGATGTAATAAATGACCTTTGTATCTGTGTACTTCATCTTAAACTATGGATGCTAGCAATGATCCAGGGACTAGCATTGCAATCACAGGGATCCTTTTCCTTTACATAGGAGGGATCTTACATTGTAGTTGCGGATGCTTGTAAGGGGTTTAATCACAAGTATGTATTAGTCCAAGTAAGGTCGGTACATTAGCATAAGTTCACCCACACAACACTTATAAAACCAAAGAAGATTAATCAACTATATGAAACGAAAGCACTTGACAGTATTCCCATGTGTCCTCGAGAACGTTTGGTCTTCATAAGTATTTCCACCGGCTTGTCCTTTGCTAAGAAAGGATTGGGCCACTTTCTGCAATTATTTGTTGTCTTTATTTCCTTGCACTTTATTTCCTTGCTTTATCAGAAAACCCCTAAAAATCTGTTTGCTAATTATTTATAGAGGTTTCCTGCTCCATACCACTAGTCAACACCTTCTGCTCCTTGTTGGGATCGATACTCCGATTTATCGAAAGTACTACGATACACCCCTTATACTCGTGGGTCATCTAGACTATTTTCTGGCGCCATTGCCGAGGAGTGAAGCTCTATTGAAGAGTGGAACTGGTAAATGAAACTTCTATTGTGAGTACTATTTTTATTTCTGTTTGTTACTTTGTTTCCAATATGGATAACCCACTTGGTTTCCTGTTTGGGAAAACTACTACCACTTTTAGGGTAGTAGATGAACCACCACTTGTTGAGATAGATCCTTTTAAGATACCTACAATAATTGTTGATCGTGTTATGGATAATTATTATCTTTGCGATGGAACTGTCCATCCTGGTGATCATTTTATTTTTATCCATGAGTTATGTGGGTTGTTTAAGTGTGCAGGTATCACAACTGAACAAGTGAATAAGAAGTTACTCTCTATATCATTGAAAGGAAGAGCTGAAGAATGGTATAAGCTGTTGAAGAATGGGCAATCCATGGAACGGGAGGAAATAGTACATCTCTTTTATTCTAAATTCTATCCTCCCAGTGAGATTCATAAGGATAGGAATCAAATATAACGTTTCGCCTTGTGATGGAGGGAGTACATCCCAAGCTTGGGGGAGATTGAAGTTACTAATGCTTAAATGTCCTATTCATGAACTCCCTAACAATATTATTATCAATAACTTTTATGCAAGGATTTCTCTTCTTGATAAAGATTTATTAGATGCTTCTTGTGCTGGATCATTAACACACATGAAGGAAGAAGCTAAATGGTATCTTCTAGATCGTATTCAAGAGAACACTGAAGCATGGGAGAATGACAGAGGAAGAAAGTCAGGTATAAATTATGATTATGAGTGCATTAAATCTTTTTATGGGAACTAATGAATTTCATGATATTAGTACTGAGTATGGTCTTGATTCTCAAAGTATTGCCAATTGTATTAAGGATTTTGCCTCTTATATTGAAATTTCTAAAAAGAAGTGGGACAAGTACCATGCACCTTATAAAGATGTTGTTAATCATGTTCCTATTAGAAGCACTGAAGTTTGTACTATTGATCCTATTTTGCCTGAACCTTATATTGAGAAAATCCCTTTTCCTACTAAGGTAAAGGAACATTCTATCATAGCTAATATGGTTATCAAAAGTACAAAGAAAACTGTGGAACCTGATGAGCAAATAAACATTGAACCTGTAGTAGGCATTATGAAAGATCTTGTCACTAAAAATATAGAGGATGAGCACATTGTCTTCTATGAATACGCTTCTAATATTGTCTCTCATCCTAGAAAATCTAGGAAAACTAGTGTCCCTGTGCTTTCTGTGAGAGTTGGTGACCATTGCTATTATGTTTTATGTGGTAATGGTGCTAGTTCTAGTGCTATTCCTTATGAGATTTACATATAAATTATGCATGAAATTGGTCCCTGTGAACTTAAGGACATCGATGTGGTTATTCACCTTGCTAATAAGGAAACCATTTTCCCTATTGGTGTTGTAAGATATGTGGAAGTCCTTTGCGGTAATATTAAGTATCCTGCTGATTTTCTAGTGCTTGGTTCAACGGCTAGTAAAAGTTTTCCTATTATCTTTGGTAGACCTTTCTTGAACACGTGTGGAGCTATTATAGATTGTAAAAAGGAGAAAGTTTTAACTAAGTTTGATGGAGATTCTTATGAGTTTAAATTTTCCAAATTTGCTAAAGATCATTATGAAAATGAATTGCCTAATGAAGATTTTAGGGTGGAACAACTTGCTTCTATTGATCCAGTTTTTGACCTGAGACCTCTTTTTTATGATTGTAAGGATGCTCATTTTGATGATAAAGTTGTTTCTTGTGACAGTTATATTGTCAACTTTATTCAAAGTGCTACTGAAAGTTTTTATGGGAGAGGGAAACATGGTTTCTGCATCTCAATAGTATTAAGTTTCCCAGCTTTATGTTGAAAGCTTTAAAGTTGCACTTGTTTTGTCTCCCTCTGCCAGTGGCCTTTTGTTTCAATAATTTGTTTTCTCATGATACTCACTTGCATAGGAAGTGGGTTAGACTCAAATGTGTTGGATATTTGCTTCTTGATTCTATTTTTCATTTCAAGTCCATATCTCCTATGTGAGCATCTTTGAAATTGTCAAGCCTAACTTAAAGGCATTAAAGAAAAGTACTTCTTGGGAGATAACCCAATAGTTTTATTGAGTCTTGGAAGCTATTACTTGTAATAACCTCTCCTTATCATTTTTTGTTTTGGTTTTTGTGTCAGGATCAACCTCTTTTGAGAAGTAGAGGAGTTCTGAAAAGTTGCTATCCTAGACAAATTTTTGTGCTACATTTTAAATATTCGTGAAGGAGCTTAGTACATCGAATGGAGCTGTAATTTTCTGTGCTTGTTATCCAAGTTGTTATACTACTTTCATTAGTTTTTCACTTTTTTATTTTAGCAACAAAAGTTTTTCAAAAAAATCAATCTTTACCTGGTGGTCTGTTTTGACAGATTTCTGCCATCATTTGCATTTGCCTCTTATATTGATCCCCTTTCAGATTCTTTTTGGGATTTTGAAAAGGAGGTGCTATAGTAGCTTTTGTTTTGATGGATTTTAGTTCAAGTTTTAACCAAAAGGTTTATTGTTTGTTTTTGCATACACTAATGTTGCTAATGAAGTTTGTTTGAGGCCTTGCATGAATGGAATTTTCAGGTGATAGAGAGAAGGAATATGCAGAGTCCGTCTTTGAATAGGTAAAAAGTGTTGCAAATAGAATTTTCGTGAAAAACTTATCTTTTTATATTTTTAATGTTTTATTACATATGGAAGGTTACGAGACGAAATAGAGGAGGAAACGGAGCCCAGGTGGGCCACACCCACCAGTGGTGCGGGCCCTAGCTGGTCGCGCCACCAGGTGGTGTGAGCCCCCTGGAGTCCGTCTCTGCCTCGTTTTCACACATTACCTTCCTTATGTCGTAAAACTTTCGTAATATATAACCCCCTGGATCCCCCGAGGTTCATATATTGTGTTCTCGTTGTGTTTTTGTTTCGATCTGTTTCTATCAAGCAGATTTTCAGTTTTGGAGCCACAATGTCTTCCTTTGGATCATGGAGGACTCCTCCGCGGATGTCATCAACCCATACATGTATGAGTTGAAGGTTCATCCCAAGGAGTTGTTACTCAAAGATGGGATGGTACAGATAAAAGAAGTACATGTCCCTAAAGGAGAAGGCAGTCTGGAAGATAGGATGGAAGCACTAGAGAAGGAAGTTTTTAGGTAAAAGAAGATGGCATAATGCAAAGTGGACGTCATCCATAAGATAAGTTCAGAACTCATTGCCAGGCACAAGGAGGAGGTTGCTGAGCTTCGAGACGAAATCCTCTCACTCTATCAGACCACAAATCAATTGCAAGCACAGCTCTACGACATACAAAATCAAAACAGTGAGTATGAGGCTAGGTTTAAATACATAAGCTCTGTTGTTAGTTTCAGGATATTTGAGACAAAGACATCCTTTGTGGATGGGGAGCCTTTACCTTGGAAGTCTGACGATGACAAGGGAACACCGCGACCACCAAAGGAGTAATTCATCATCAGGTTTGGCATCCCCTTGGCTTGTTCCAAGCTTGGGGGACTATCGTGGTATCACATCATTATGTTTATCTTTTTACCTTTTTAGTAGAGTCATATCTTGGATAGAGAAGTTATCAAATAGTTTGGTTTGGATTGTGGAAGTATCTCTCTTTTAGTTGGTTATCTATGTATCCCTTGGTGTGAGTGCCTTTATGGCATATTAATGAGAAGTTTCATCTTTTACTCTTTGCACTTCTTGTTTTAGTTTGCAATATCTATTATATGATTGATCTTATTGATTAGTATTGGTATCACTTTGGGAGCATCAAGTAGACCTAAATTGGTTTTGGCAAACCGAGCTCTGGTTAGTAGCAACACTTTTTGAGGTTTGAAAGGAAAATAGAAAAGCACTTACAGGTATTTTATATCATTTATTTTATTTCTTGATTGGCTCATAGGCTTAGTATTCTTTATTTAAGATCTTTCGTGTCTTCAAGTAAGATTGCATGTTTGGATTTATCACTGGTATGTTTGCTTGTTTCCTTCAACTCTTTTGCTTGCTACCCAGCCTTGCTAGCCAAAAACCTGTGCTGAGAGGGAATACTTCTCATGCATCCAACCCTTTAAACCAAAACCTGTGCCATTTGTGTCCACCATATCTACCCATTAGCATCATTTCTATTCCAAGTAAATTCTCAAGCTTCATCCATCTTTCAAATTTAAAATTATTTTGTTATGTGAAAACTAGTTAGTAAAGCTCTCACGAACTTGATGGCACACCTTATTTTCTTGCCCCTAAATAAACTTGAACCATTGTGTCATCAAAGTTGTATATGCTTGCATCTATACGTTGGAATTAGTAGAACTGTGCTGTCACGGGGAATGCTTTCAACATTGCACCTATACACTGTACACAGTTGATATGATGCTCTTTTGTTTACGGATGTTGTTGATGTGAAATAAAAATGGAGCTTGTAAGTCCATGGAGTTATGTATGTGTGTTAGAGAAATCTTGGGCCGCTAGCCTAAGCCATGCCTAATCATGGTGGAAACTTGCAGCATAACCATAGTGAGCAATATGTGAAGCATCCTCAATAAAAACCTATGAAAATAGCAAATAATAAGATCGCTGAGATGCTCAGTATCTGCTTGCCTTGTCATTTTGATATGGGATAGCTCCTGTATCATGTGCAAGGGGTACCCCGTTGGCAGTTCTCTATGATACACATGTACTTACTATGACAAGAACTTACCGGTAACTGAAGTTGAGTAGCATGAGGAGCGGCCCTCGTACTCAAGGGACATGATATTGACAACTTATATTTCATCAAGCATATACTCCATCTTTGTTCACTTTAACCTTAATCACCTCAAGATTCTTATGATAGGGGAAATGAGAGCTCAAACCTAGGAAGTACCATAATCTTTTGAAAGATCTTTATGAACTTGAAATCTCTTCTTCCCTCAATGAAGGTCCTTTCTTCTACTTCTAAGTTGAGTCAGTAAACCTATTCCTCTCTATCTTCAGCAAGCATTTGAGTTGTTGTGTTTCAAGTATTCATATGATGATTTAGTCAACCATGTTCTTTATCTTCCTTGTTTACACAAGACTCTTATCTAAATGAGTATTACTTTGGAAGCCATCATTGTGAAAAGCTTTTTGTGTTTGAGCAAAAGGACTCCTGTTATAAACTTCTTTGCAAAAGCTTTACTTGAAAACTGTTTGCCAACTGTTCTCTGACCAAGAACAATGTTTGCAAATCCCATTTATGATCTATCTTTATGCATATTTATTGTGAGTCCTATAATTGTTGCAAGTTAAGTTATATAATGGCGATTTGCTTTCTACTATGAGTTGTGTATTGGTAAGTGTGATGCTTGTTTTCCGTATTCTTTTTATTGACACTTCACTCCATAAACCTGTGGACAAGTTTATTAAGCTCAGTTTTTGCTTGGGGACAAGCGACGTCTAATCTTGGGGGGAGTTGATACGTCCAATTTGTATCACCATTCTATATCATAATTTTCTTCTATTCATTGATATATTTCATATTAAGAGGTGATACTTATGTCTTTTCATCTGTTTTTGCATGTTGGATGATTCTTGGAGAATGAACTGTCGGAGTCAGGATTCTGATGGAAAAAGAGGTGTTTTGATGCAATTTCCCGAAGATCAGACAAATACCAGAAAAACTATAGAAAAATATATTTTCCCAGAAGACGAAGGATGCCAGAAGGGGAGGCGGAGTTGGGCCACAAGGGGCCCACACCCCCCAGGCGCGGTCCACCCTGGGCCGCGCCTACAAGGGGTGTGGCCACCCTGGCCCACCTTTGGCTCCGCCCTCTCGCATATATCTTCTTCTCGAAACCCTAAAGTCCGGGGAGTAACCATAGAAAGATTCCGCCACCTATGCGGGCGGAAAACACCAAGAGAGATAGAGCTCTTCGGCAGACAGATTTCTGTCAGGGAAATTTCTTGCTAGAGAGGGGAGATCGTCGCCATCAACACCATCATCAAGCTAGACTTCATTGGGATCATCATCATCCACACCATCATCTCCACCAGCACCATCATCACCACCCCATCCTGTTGTAACAATTGTGTTGGAACTTGCATAGTTCTTAGGGGAAACTTTCCCGGTGTTGATTACTATTGTGGTTGATGCTTGTGAGTGGAACCATTGAATTATTGTTTATGTTCAGATTGTTATCCATCATTATATCATCTTTGATCTTGATCCATATGATGTCTCGTGAGTAGTTCGTTTAGTTCTTGAGGATATGGGAGAAGGCATGTTGTTAGTAGTGGAATTGTGTTGAGGTATTATTCAATGGTTTAATATTTAAGTTGTGGTGTTATTCTTCTAGTGGTGTCATGTGAACATCGACTACATGATACTTCACCATTTATGGGCCTAGGGGGATGCATTGTGTATTTTGCTACTAATTGTGGGGTTATCGGAGTGATAGAAAACTGAACCCCCATTAGGAAACCTTGGCACAAGGGAGTGTAGGATCTCAGAGTTTAAGGCTCTGGTTAGGTTTGATTTCTTGTAGTTGCAGATGCTTCCAAGGGATTTAATCAAAAGTATGTATTAGTCCAAGTAAGGTCGGTACATTAGCACATGTTCACCCACACAACACTTATAAAACCAAAGAAGATCAACTATATAAAACGAAAGAACTTGACAGTCTTTCCATGTGTCCTTGAGAATGTTTGGTCTTCATAAGTATTTCCACCAGCTTGTCCTTTGCTAAGAAAGGATTGGGCCACTTTCTGCAATTATTTAATGTCTTAATTTACTTGCACTTTATTTCCTTGCTTTATCAAAAAAACCGTAAAAATCTGTTTGCTAAGTATTTACAGAGATTTCCTACTCCATACCACTAGTCAACACCTTCTGCTCCTTGTTGGGATCGACACTCCTATTTATTGAAAGTACTACGATACACCCCTTATAGTGGCTATCTTCTTCATCTGAGGAGTCAGACAACGGTGGGAGCCTTGTCCCATCGACTGAGTCTAGGTTTCTAGGCGGACTTTCGGGGCCATTCCTATTTGTCAGGCCGATCGACCTGTTCTAGACAGAGTTTTCATACGACATTTTGGAAGGAAATAAAGAGAGATCAAGTTCTAAGCAACAACGTGTTGGGTGAAAGGAGGGGTTTGTATGTTGCAATTTATAATCTCTATTTACAATTGTGATTTTATTAATTCCCTAAAAAGTATCCCAAAATATCATAAATATATTGTACCAGACTTATCCCATCAATAAAAAAAGGATTATACCAGACTCGTCGATTCTTGATTTTTCTCGGCTCAAGGAATTCAGGAGACACCCTCTTTATCCAAAAATGAAGAGCATCATGTAGATCATGTTGAATTACTCAGTGTCTCATACCTCCTCCGATCAAAATTAAGTGTCTCTACATGCTTATCTCCAGTAGCAGTAGTGTACTCTACACAAAGTTGCGTCACCGAACTTCATTGAGGGTAATATGGTGTGGGCCCCATATTTTTGTGCACCGCTGCATCTCATACTAGAAGTATAATAATTGTGAGGAATCTTACATGGTAAGGAAGGAGAACTGGAGGATGGATGGTTAGAGGGGGCTAAGGAGAGAGAAAATCGAGAGGTAGAGTAGGTGTACTAGTATAGCGTGACATCGCATCGCCTTCAACTCCTCTCGTGGTGCCAACGTTATCTATGAGCTCACAGTCTCCTCCCGCTCTTCGATTTTCCCCTCCATTTTGGAGCCATATTCTTTGTTATACTGGTACTTCTTGATTTACATAAAAAACATTCCTCTCACTAGGAAAATTGAGATTATCTCTTCTCCTAATACTTGTTGGAAAATCCCCTTGTCAACATTGTTTACCATGCCAAGATGCACCAATCTACTAAATATGGGAAAAAACATCATGTTTGATATGGCCACAACCTTGGTCTTTCCTCTTTCGGCTTGAAACATGTTCACATACATGCTAGGCCAATTTTGTGAGGTATGTTTTTCCAAAGTTATCAAAACTCATGTTTACCATTTTTCATGGAAGGTAATCCACGCAAAAGGACGCCACACATAAGTCTTTGTTTTTAGGATTGGCGATCTTTTGAATAACCTTCCCTATCAATGTTTGGGAATCAAGTGAAAATTTTGAAACTGGAAAAGTTTGAATTTTTTTTGCCACCAAGGACCAAAGTGGTTTCCTTCCTATGTATTACTCCTCCTACTCCACACCAACACAGCTGCCGAACACGCCAGAGAAACATAGTCGCCCTCTCAAAAAATAAAGAAAGAAACAGAGCCGTCGTACCAAGGCACACGTGCGCAACGCCACAATGCGGGAGAGGGAGAGATTAGACGGGACGATGCGAGGGGAGAGGGGTGTAGAGATGAGAGGCAGGGAAGGAGAGAGAAAAACACCTTTTTTGCGTGCATAGGTCCTGAAATTTACTACTAGTAGAGTGTATACTGTAACTGTAAGGCGGCAGGAGTACCTCGTGTCAGGAACCCATCATAACTTCCCCTGCCCACAAGCTAAATACCTTAAAGGAGCTCATGGGTAGTGCATAAGCATTAAAATATTGATATCTAGTACACATAGCAATAAAAAACAAATTTTAATCATAAGACTACGAGAGGGTAGCTCTTACATGTGGGTCCTATCTTATGGACAAGTTTGACTAGATACATTGTGGTACAATCAACTAGCTTGGTATTAGAAAGTGGGTCCCATCTTAAATATAGGTTTGGTCATATACATGGGTGATACCCTAAGCTCTACCGTTTAGACAGTGTCTATATAAGACGATTCATGGGACCTACTAAACTGAAGATGATAACTTTTGCATATTAGTTTTACATCTTTGTCATACACTGCCAAGTGGGGCCAATTATTTGCTTTTTTCATTTAGACACCTGTGCCTTGTACTCTCCTCGCCACCGTGATAGACTCAATTTTTTGGCGAAATTCCTCAGATCTATTAATAATGATCAACAACCATATAAAGAGACCCAAAAGTAAGTTGCTCTTACACACCGTATTTCCTCAACAATTTGCGTGCATAATATATTCTTGTTTTTGGATTTTCCCCTCTATTTTGATCTATATTCTTTTCATAGAACAACAAATTGTACTAATTTTATTAAATCTATATAAAGTCATTTAAGTGTCCCAAGTTAGCTAGTAATCTTGAAAAATCCGTCTAAAAATTTGGGAATTATAAAAAAGCAAGGTCCACTTTGTATGAATATGTGGGCGGTGGCATTTTCTTTTAACTGATGCGGGTCCCGTGGGAGGAGTGATCTTTAGTTACCACGGTCAGTGGAAGTACAAGTTGCATCAAGGACCTTATAGAAACTAAAAATGACATCCAAGTCCATCAGTAGGAAAATTAGAATGCTCTTTCCTGATAGTGGTAAGCTCGCGCCGATGGCATTGTTTACTAAAAGAAGATGTACCCATCTACCTCTAAAATTATATTTAATTCGAGATAAATCTATCGCGATTACTGCTAGCTCAAGTTTGACCTAATTTTGTTAAATTGTTAAGATGCAAAATCTTAGCAAGAAGTTGAACCTATTTTCAAAACTCTCAATGGTGGTTTGTGATATATTATATGACCACCCGATGGTTACCTCCAAAAAAATCACAAAACTTTCAAAGCAACCTACAATAATTTTCCTGTAGTTCAAATTTTACCTAATTTGAATAAATCGGCATAAATTCATTCAAGTGGGTAGAGTTAGCAAGGACGAAGTTTCAAAACTCATGAAACATGGAAATCATTAGTATAGTATTTCGGTCCAATATATATGTATGAAAGCTTGGCTTGTGGCATATTCAGATCCAATATTCTCCGGACTTTCTTTATAGAAAGGAACTATCTCGTCATCACTCAGAAAATTGAGAATGTTCTTTCCTGATAGTTCGAAACTCACACCGACGACATTGTTTACTAAAAGAAGATGCACCCATCTACCTTCAAAAAGATAATTAATTCAAGAGAAATCTATCACGCTTACTCGTACCTCATGTTTGACCTAATTTCATAAAGTTGTAAAGATGAAAATCTTTGTAAGAAGTTGAACCCGTTTTCAAAACTATCGGTGGTGTTCGTGATATATTAAATGACCCCCCGATGGTTACCTAAAAAAATACACAAAATTTTTAAAGCAACCTACAATTTTCCTGTAGTTCAAGATTCACCTAATTTCGATAAATCGGCATATAGTAATTCATGTGGGCAGAGTTAGCTAGTCCAAACTTTGAAAAATCATAAAACATGGGAATCATAAGTACAACGTGTCTGTCCACTATAAATATTTGAAAGGTCTACTAATGGCATTTAGATCCATATTCTTCAGACTTTCTTTACGGAAAGGAGCAATCTCGTGATCACTCGGAAAATCAAGAATGTTCTTTCCTGATAGTTGGAAACTCACCATGACGACATTGTTTACTAAAATAAGATGCACCCCTCTAACTTCGAAAAGACAATTAATTCAAGAGCAATCTATCGCACTTACTCGTACCTCAAGTTTGACCTAATTTCATTAAGTTGTCGAGATGAAAAATCATAGCAAGAAGTAGAACTTGTTTTCAAAACTCTTGGTGGTGGTTCGTGATGTATTAAATGACCCCCACCCCCCGATGGTTACCTCAAAAAAATCACAAAACTTTCAAAGAAACCTACAATTTTCCTGTAGTTCAAGATTGACCTAATTTCGATAAATCGGCATATAGTCATTCATGTGGGCAGAGTTAGCTAGGCCAAAGTTTGAAAAATCATAAAACATGGGAATCATAAGTACAACGTGTCTATCCACTATAAATATTTGAAAGGTCTGCTTGTGGTGTTCAGATTCATATTCTTTAGATTTTCGTTAGGAAAAGGAACAATCTCATCATCACTCGGAAAATTAAGAATGTTCTTTCCTAATAGTTGGATACTCACACCAATTTCTTTGTTTACTAGAAAGAAGAGGCACCCATCTACCTTCGAAAATACAATTATTAATTCAAGAGCGATCTATCGTGCTTACTAGTAGCTCGAGTTTGACCTAATTTTGTTAAATTGTCAGGATGCAAAATTTTAGCAAGAAGTTGAACCTATTAACAAAACTCTCAGTGGTGGTTCGTGATATATTAATAGCCCCTCGCCCGATGGTTACCTCAAAAAATCGCAAAACTTTCAAACCAAATCTACAAATTTCTTGTTGTTCAAATTTGACCTAATTTTGATAAGTCCACATAAATTCATTCAAGTGGGCAGCGTTAGCTAGGACGAAGTTTGAAAACTCATAAAATTATTCATAGGAATCGTAAGTGAAACATGTTGGTCCACCTAATATGTCTGGAAGCTTGGCTTGTGGCATTCAGATCCATATTCTTCGGACTTTCTTTACGAAAAAGAACAATCTCATCATTCCTCGGGAAATTGAGAATGTTCTTTCCTAATAGTTGGAAACTCACACCGAATACATTGTTTACTACAAGAAGATGCACCCATCTACCTCTGAAAAGACATTTAACTCAAGAGAATCTACCTCGCTTACTTGTAGCTCAAGTTTGACCTAATTTCCATAAATCGGGAAGAAGTGAGTGAAGTGTGAAATGTTAGCTAGGAAGCTTGAAAAATGGAATTACATAAGAAATTGTGGTTCACTTTGAGTGATAATTGGGAGGGTTACATTTTCTTCTAACTGTGGTAGGTCCCGTGGGAGCGATGTTCTTCAGTTAACACGGTCGGTGGAAGTCCAAGTTACATCGAGGACCTTATAAAAAATGAAAATTACATCCAATTCCATGCATTTAGCACAAGGTCCCTAAAACTAAGCAATGAAGTGTGTTCTCAGGTTTGCGCATACTAGAGTTCGTTGTGGTAAAGTCTATAAATAGAATCTTATAGATGCTAAGAATGGAAAAGAAGATCAAACGGTTAGCAATCTTTGGATTTGCCACTCTTGATCCAATAGTCAATGTTCAAAATTATTCATACACTATATAGTGGTCTATGGTATTTTAAGAGAAAAGATAAGATAAAGATAAGATAAGAAGTATTACTACTGCGAAATTGTCGATCTTTTGAATAACCTCCCCTCCCGATGTTTGGGAAGCAAGTGGAAAATTCGAAACCGGAAAAGTATGAAAATTTTGAGGCTGAGGACCAAAGTGGTTTCCTTCCTATGTACTAGTACTTCTCCTCCTACACCACCAACACGTCTGACGAACACACCAGAAAAACAGATCCGCCCTCTGAAAAAGAAAGAAATAAATAGAACCGTCGTACCAAGGCACATGTGCGTCGTGCCACGCTGTGGACGAGGGAGAGATCAGCCAGGCCAGTTCGCGAGGGGAGAGGGGTGGATAGATGAGAGGCAACAAAGGAGAGAGAAAACATACCTTTTTTGCTTGCATAAGTCCTGAAATTTACTACTAGTAGAGTGTGATGGGGATATGCCGAATGGGGTATGCCTAGCAGGACGTTTCTGATTGTCCTAGGCCTTTTGCGAGTGGGCCTGTAGGACGGCGACTAGATCGCGACTAAAGGAGGGATCAAGCGACTGGAAGCTGGAGGCCCAGAAGCATAGTTAAGCCCAATCGGATTAAGTGAAGTCCTTTGAGTCCTTAACTGATTTTGTTCTATATATGTAAACCCTAGAGAGGTACCCCTATATAAACCTCCATAGGGTACTCTCTGTACTCACATTCCATCATACACCCCATCGACTCGCTGCCTAGCCGCCGAGCTTGCCACCATTGTACTCAAGCAATAATACAATCTAGCAGGAGTGGGTATTTACCCTACGGGGGCCCGAACCTGGATAAAACCCTTGTGCCTTGGCCTCATCTTGCTCCGCAGATGGCTGATCACTCTTTCCCCAAATCCTATTACTCGCTACCCCTGGTAGCATCTTTCGTGGCCATTCCCATGACAGTGGCGCTCACCATGGGGCATGGCCGATCCGGCCTGAGTTCTGCAGTGAGACCCTATTCGCCAATCATCTGGTCGATCGCCACTGGCCACATGATCGCGTGCGGCGAGATCCTCCAGATCTTTCCTAGCAGCTACGTCCTGGTGTCGCTCCTAGTAACGCACAACGCCATAATGCCGATCGGCACCATCAACCTATTTTTCGGCTTCACGGGCGTCATCGTCTCCGAGGAAATGGTGATCATTGGCAGATCGCTGCCGCGCGATCTGCTCTCGGAAGGCCAGATCCGCACCGTACACCTCCTCACCTCCGAGTATGACTCGGCCACCAACAACGCAGCTGGAACCGACGTGGCCATAGATGATGCGGCCCTCCACAACGACGCGAATCGGTGACTTCTTCCTTGCTCGCCAGGTCCATCACTGCCTCGTCGCCTAAAGGCTCCATCACGTGAGTCTCCAACGCTGGGGATTTCGAGGATTCATCCATCCTCGAGATCTTTGATTCCGACTCCAGGTCAGAACTCTCTGGCGACCTCGGCACCAAATCCAGTCGCTTCATTGTGACCTACATGGTGGGTAGCGCGAGCGCCTGATACGTCGGAAACGTATCTATAATTTTTGATGCTCCATGCCTATTTTGTATCTACTTTGCTTTGCTTTGTCTACACTTTGAGGTATTTTTATATCTTTTCTCGAACTAACCTATTAACAAGTTGCCACAGTGCCAGTTGCCTGTTTTCTTCTGTTTTTGGTTCTAGAAAGGCAAAAAATCAATATTCTCTGAATTGCACGAGACAAAAGATAAAGTTATTATTTCCCGGAGCAACACAGAATCACGAAGCAGAGCCGGAGGGGGCCCACAGGTTGGCCAACCCCCCTAGGCGCGGGCAAGTCCTGGGGGCGCCTGGGGAGGATGTGGCCCCTTGGACCCCCATCGACCTTGATTCCTGCGCCAATAAGAATTTCCCGATGAGAAAACCCAAGCCAATCCAGAAGAAATCCATGAAAACCTCCATAGCGCCACCGCCACCGAAAGGGAGATTCGGGGGACAGAAATCTCTGTCCCGGCACCCTTCCGGGATGGGGAGTGCTCCCAGAGCCATATCCATCGATCTCCATCGCCATCTTCATCACCGTTGCTGATTCCCATGATGAGGAGGGAGTAGTTCTTCCTCGAGGCTAAGGGCTCTACCGATAGCTATGTGTTCATCTCTCTCTATGCATGATCTTGTTGTGGTCATGAGCTTGTAATCTAGTAGATCTACCTTGCTACTCAAGTGCTTCATTAGATCTCTGCTCTCCCCATGTGTGTGAAAGTGACAGCGTGCACGCCATGGTGGCACTTAGGCTTGAGTCTACATAAATACTCTTTGTGCTTTAATAGATCTATGATTTTCCCCACGTGTGTGAAAGTGACAGCGTGCATACTGTGTGTGGCACTTTGGCTAGATTGAATATTTGTTATGAGTTATATTTGGAGTTGGATGTCTCTATGAAATTTTGGTGTTTGTTGGAACCATCTAGCAGTCAAGGTGACAGTGTCGGGTTATCTAGATTGGGGAAGGCCCTACCGTTGATTAGAGTGTACAACCGGAGAGTAGTTAAGAGTACTATCACGAAGAGAGGATATTTATATGAGAGAGTGTTCACTAGTGAAAGTATGATCCCTAGGCCTTGTTTCTAAACATTGAAACACCGTTTGCTACTAGATCTGTTGCATGTTTGCTTGCTTCCTTCAGTTTGCCTTTAGTCTGTTCCTCCACGCCATCAGCTATTTTCTGGCACCGTTACCCCATGTCAACAACAAGTCATAAGCTATTTTCTGGCACCGTTACCACTTGTATTTCACTATCTTTTTGCCAAACTAGTGCACCTATACACATGACAAGTGTATTGGGTGTGTTGGGGACACAAGAGACTTCTTGTATCTTGATTGTAGGATTGCTTGAGAGGGAATACCTTTGACCACTTCCTTCCTGAGTTCGATAAACCTTGATTGATCCACTTAAGGGAAACTTGCTGCTGTTCTACAAATCTCTGCACTTGGATTCCCAACAACTGTCTACAAGAATAGAAGTGCATAGACATCAAGCTCTTTTCTGGCGTCGTTGCCGGGGAGGTAAGGTAAAAGGTACTCACATCCTCCGGTGTGAGTGATCGAAGTTATTTCCTTTAGATTCTGCAGTTTTGCCTTTTTGTTTCTTGTTTTCACTAGTTAGGCTTAATGGAAGACAACAAAAAAATTAGAGAGCTTTATAGTGTTTATCTTGAGTTAGGACATGAAGTGTTTGAAGAGAAAATTAAAAAACCTATGGAACTTCATTTGCACGCTAATAGCAACGTTATTATTATGAATTTTTTGAACACCATTGTTGCTAATGCTATGGAAAAGTCTAAGCTTGGGGAAGCTAGTTTTTATGAAAATGATCTTTTTAGTCCCCCAGCTTTGGAAGATAGCTATTCTATTGCTTATGATGATACCAAACCTCCAATATATGATGATTACAATGATGATTGTGATATTTTCAGTCCACCTACTATTGAGGAGAGAATTTATTGTGATTACAATATGCCTCCTATATTTGATGATTATGGTGATGAGAATAACAATGATAGCTATTTTGTTGAATTTGCTCCCACTACAACTAATAAGAATGACTATGCTTATGTGGAGAGTAATAATTATTTTATGCATATGGCTCATGATAAGAATGCTTTATGTGATAGTTATATTGTTAATTTTATTCATGATGCTACTGAAAGTTATTATGAGAGAGGGAAACATGGTTTTATGTATATCAAAAATATTAAGTTTCCCCTCTTTTTGTTGAAAATCTTGAAGTTGCACTAGTTTTGCTTTCCTATGCTTGTTGCTTTGTGCTTCCATGACTTGTTTATTCACAATATTCCTATGCATAGGAAGTGGGTTAGACTTAAATGTGTTTTGAATTTGCTTCTTGATGCTCTCTTTGACTTCAATTCATAATTCTTATGTGAGCATCTTCTCAAACTATCAAGCCTAACTTAAAGGCATTAAAGAAAAGTAATTGTTGGGAGATAATCCAAGAGTTTTATTGAGTCTTGGAAGTTATTAATTCTGTAATGACCTCTTCTTATCCTTTTTGTTTGCTTTTTGTGCCAAGAATGACCTCTACTGAGAGGGAAGTAAGATTGGGGAGTTGCTGTCCCGAAACAGATTTCTGTCCTCCACCATAAACATTCGTGAGGAGTCTTTGTAAGTCGGATTGAGCTGAAAATTTACGAATAAATCCCCTAGTATGTTAGATAACTTTAGTTAGTTCAACACGTTTTTATTTGAGCAACATAAGATATTCGAAAAAATCGGTTTATACCTGCTGGTCTGTTTTGACAGATTTCTGCCATTATTTGAATTTGCTTCTTATTGATTCATTTTTTAGTTCTCTTCAGGTAAATTGAGATTTTTGAAGGAGTTACTACAGTAGAATGTGTTTTTAGTGAAAAGTCTTGCTGTTCCAAAGCTTTACCAAAAGGTCTATTATCTTTTGAATACACTAATGTTGCTAATGAAGATTGTGTGAAGTTTTGTATGAAGGAAAATTTGCAGGTGTAGAGAAAGAATGATGTAATGAGATGAAGAATGGACAAAATCTCAAGCTTGGGGATTCCACCCTATGTCACCCCAAGAAATATTCAAGAGGTACAAGTGTCAAATCTTGGGGATTCCCAAGGCATCCCCTTCTTCATCAATAAAAATCTCAGGTCTTTCTAGACACTTTGTTTTTATTGTTTCATGTATTGTTGTGTTGTTCTTGGAGCATCTTAGTTTTTGGTTTTGGTTTTTTTTGCTTAGTTTGCTTGAGTAATTTGGTTGGTTACACCATACTTCTTTTGGAGATATACACACTCTGTTTCCATTGCCAAGAACACTCTAGTTTTCACTCTTATTGTTTTGTGAGTGTTCACTTTTGCTAGCACTGCGTTCGGCCTTAGTTTTCTTGTGCTTTCAGCTTAGAACTTTTTAGTTCTTCTCTGTGGATTTGTGAGACAAGCTCACTGATCTTTATTGATTATTATCTTTGTGAGTTGTTTCAAATAGGTTGATTTGTGTTGAAAAAGAGTAGTAAGTTCTTGCTTGTAAGTGCAAGAGGAGCTTGCATTGACTGTGACTTAGACTTTAGCATGACATGATAGGTGTTGTTTTGACCTTATGCTTAGTGATTATTTCTGTAGCATGTCTTGTTCCAAACAATTGGGATTGCTTAGTGTGCCTTGAAGAAATTATGTGTTGTTTTAGCATGCAAAAGCATAGTATTGTGGTGTTCTCCTTTGATGCTTTGTTTGGGTTGACTTGGCACATGCTCACACCATGTTATGACTATGACAAGTCACCATTAGTCTCTATGATCATTTAGTCCTTGACTTTGAGTACCTCTCTTTGCTTTGACTAGTATGCTTTGTTGCACTGCATGATTTTGGCCATTATTGCTCTCTTAGTAGGTTTCTCCTAGTCTTTTGCTAGCCTCCACTTGTATGAGTAAGCTCTACTCATGCTTCCAACTCTCAAGAAACAAAGTTATTCCAAAGTGTCCACTATAAACTCCTATGCATGGTGTGTTACACCATTCCAAGTATATTCTTGTTTTCAACTATCTTCCAATTAAAAACTATTTTGTTATGTGAAAACTTAGTGATTAAAGCCCTCACAAACTTGATGGCACACTTTATATTCTTTTCCCGAAATAAACTTGAACCATTGTGACAACTTGTTGTATATGCTTGCACTTATAAGTTGGAATTAGCAGAACCATGCTATCACGGGGAACGTTTTCAACATTGCACTTGTACTTTGTACTCAGTTGATATCATGCTCTTTTGTCTATGGATGTCACCGGTGTGAAATAAAGAGGGAACTTATAAGTCCATGGATTTTGTATCCTATGTTAGATAAACGCCTGGGCCGCTAGCCTAAGCCATGCCTAATCATGGTGGAAACTTGCAGCATCACCATAGTGACATCTATGAAGCATTCTTCTTATAAAAAAGAGAGACACATTGAGAAAAGAGGAAAGAGAGAAAAAAGCACCATATTCCCATGGTTATTAAGAACATTGCTGAGATGCTCATTGTCTGCTTGCCTTGTCATTTTGGTTATGGGATAGCTCCTGTACCATGTGCAAGGGGTACCCCATTGGCGGTTCTCAATGATATGCAAATACTTACAATGTCAAGAACTTACCTGGACCCAAAGTTGAGTATGCATGAGGTGTGGCCCTCGTATTCAAGGGACTTCAGATTGCCAACTTATACTTCGTCAAGCATATACTCCAGCTTTGCCACTTTAACCTTAACCACTTCAACATGCTTATGGTAGGGGCAATGAGGGCTGAAAGCTAACAAGTACCATCATTTTTGGAAGCTCTTTTTGAAACTTGTAATCCCTGCTTCCTTAACAAAAAGGCCTTTCTTCCACCATTATTGTGTCTCCACCTTCTACCTTTAGACACCATTAAGAGAGCATAGTTGTCATCCTGTGTGCAGTGTTCCAAAACTTATTAATTGATGCATATTGTGATATTACTTGTTCTTGTGCTATTTGTTTCTAGTCACCCTTTGGAACTTTGAAGGTGTCCTATGCATCTATATTGCTACTCTATGAGGGACAAGCTGATTGCCACTATGCTATGTTTTCTGTATGTGAAACAAACAAACGTTTTTCAATGCATGTTATTCATGATCTTTGTTTGGAGCCTTTCATGTTGCATGCATAGTTACTATGTCCTATTGTTAGAACTCCATCTTTCATGCTGATGTTTAGTGTTCTTTGATCCCAGCTTTCAATGCTTGCAAATGGTTTGATTTTGATTTTGATGGTGCATGTCACCTCAAAAATTATTCTTTTTATCACTTACCTACTCGAGGACGAGCAGGATTTAAGCCTGGGGATGCTTGATACATCGGAAATGTATCTATAATTTTTTATGCTCCATGCTTGTTTTGTATCTACTTTTCTTTGCTTTGTCTACACTTTGAGGTGTTTTTATATCTTTTCTGGATCTAACCTATTAACAAGTTGCCACAGTGCCAGTTGCCTGTTTTCTTCTGTTTTTGGTTCCAGAAAGGCAGAAAATCAATATTCTCGGAATTGGACGGGACAAAAGCCAAAGTTATTATTTTTCTCGGAGCAACACGAAACCACGAAGCAGAGCCGGAGGGGGGCCACAGGGTGGCCAAACCCCTAGGCGCGGGCAAGCCCTGGGGGCGCCTGGGGAGGGTGTGGGCCCCCTAGACCGCCACCGACCTTGATTCCTGCGACTATAAGAAGCTCCCGATAAGAAAACCCTAGCCAATCCAGAAGAAATCCACGAAAACCTCCGTAGCGCTGCCGCCACCGAAAGGGAGATTCGGGGGACAGAAATTCTCTGTTCCGGCACCCTGCCAGGACGGGGAAGTGACCCCGGAGCCATCTCCATCGATCTCCATTGCCATCTTCATCACCTTTGCTGATTCCCACGATGAGGAGGGAGTAGTTCTTCCTCGAGGCTAAGGGAGCCGGTAGCTATGTGTTCATCTCTCTCTCTATGCATGATCTTGTTGTGGTCATGAGCTTGTAATCTAGTAGATCTACCTTGCTACTCAAGTGCTTCATTAGATCTCTGCTCTCCCCATGTGTGTGAAAGTGACAGCGTACACGCCATGGTGGCACTTAGGCTTGAGTCTACATAAATACTCTGTGTGCTTTAATAGATCTATGCTTTTCCCCATGTGTGTGAAAGTGACAACTTGCATACCATGTGTGGCACTTTGGCTAGATTGAATATTTGTTATGAGTTATATTTGGAGTTGGATGTCTCTATGAAATTGTGGTGTTTGTTGGAACCATCTAGCGCTCAAGGTGACAGTGTAGGGTTATCTAGATTGGGGAAGTCTTTATCGTTGATTAGAGTGTCCAACCGGAGAGTAGTTAAGAGTAGTATCATGAAGAGAGGATACTTATATGAGAGAGTGTTCACTAGTGAAAGTATGATCCCTAGGCCTTGTTTCTAAACATTGAAACACCGTTTTCTACTAGATATGTTGCATGTTTGGTTCTTCCTTCAGTTTTCCTTTAGTCTGTTCCTCCACGCCATCAGCTATTTTGTGGCATTGTTACCTCATGTCAACAACAAGTCAGAAGCTATTTTATTGCACTGTTACCACTTGTATTTCACTATCTCTTCGCGAAACTAGTGCACCTATACACTTGACAAGTGTATTGGGTGTGTTGGGGACACAAGAGACTTCTTGTATCTTGATTGCAGGATTGCTTGAGAGGGAATATCTTTGACCACTTCCTCCCTGAGTTCGATAAACCTTGGCTGATAAACTTAAGGGAAACTTGCTGCTGTTCTACAAACCTCTTCACTTGCTGCTGTTCTATAAACTTAAGTGCATAGACATCAGCGCCCCTCCAGATCCCTTCTCCACGCTGATCCCGCCGACCCCGACAGTGCTGGAGCTCGAGGAAGCCCGCTTGCGACTGGAGGAGGTGGCACGCAAGGAGCAGGCCGAGTGCGAGAAATTCCGCATCGAGCAGGAAACGTTGCAGGAGCTATCTCTCTACCACCAGAGCCGCATCAGGAGCCGCCTGAACCCCAATGTTCAGGGCCGCGCCCTAAACTTAAGCAACGGCAACGACCTCGCTCGTGCGGCTAACCGCGAGTTCTACGAGAATGTTCCACCGAGAGGCAGCAACCGCCCCCACCCAGATCGTCAGCGCCTTGAGCTCCTCGACCACCCTCGGGTCTCGCACCTCCCCCTGACCAGCCAAGGGTCATCATATTTCTACAAGACCACGACGCGAATGGGCTCCCGTTGTACTCCACCCCGATGGACAATGTCATCACGGAGCAGGCAGCGGTCGCCAACCTCAACATCACGGGAGAGGGAGCGCTGCAAGTCAAGTACGCCTAGGACCTACTCGCCAGGGCTGTCGAGCAACAAATCACGGGAGTCGACACACATGGAAGGATGTACTACCAGTCGTCCGGAAGTAGGGCGGCCTCGAGCGTCCACCCAACGATTTCCAACACTCAAGGCCGTGCACCCCGCGCTATCAAGCAGCGAGCCGCGAACAGCAAATAACACGGTCGTTGCTAACGGCCAGTCGGTCAACGCACGAACGCACATCATCAACAACCAGACCAGGCGCACAGGCCAGTCGAACGACTTAAGGAACACCTTCACCAACTATGGCGACCCCGAGCCAAGAGGCTCCTCAGCCGAGTCAGACCCCAGTGCTTTGGAACAATCATCCGAGGCAAGAAGTACCCTGCCAACTTCAAGGCGCCGAAGCAGATCGAGAAGTATGACCCCACGTATGACTCAGCTGTGTGGCTGGACACGTACCTCATGGAGGATGGGCATTGCCGGCCACACCGACCTGCTCGCCGCTTGCTACCTCCCCCTGATGATGGAGGGAGCGACCCGACAATGGATCAACACCCTCCCCGCGGACATCATCGACATGTGGGAGGACATGCACGAGGCCTTCATCACGCACTTCAAGGGATCCTACACCCGCACCACCACCATCGAAGACCTAGAGTGCTGATCCAAGGACCGCGTGAGTCGACCCACCGCTGGGTGCAGCGGTGGTAGGAACTGGGGATCAACGCTTCCTACATCCACCTCGACATGGCAATCCACTGCTTCAATAACGTGTGACGATATGAGCCTCTGGTCACCAAGATCAAGAGGGTCTACGTGTCGCTCGACAACATCCTTGACCTCCTCGAGATCGCCAAGCGCTATGCGGAGGAGGACCCCAACCAAGACTCCGACGACGAGTCAGGTGGAAGACGTCGTGCAAGCGGCCATGACAACGAAAGGCAGCATGAGATGCACTACAGCAACACTCGCCTTACTAGCAAGATCCGCGGTGACGGGTGATCCAACTTCGTTGCCAATGCTGGCTACGCGCCATGCGACACGAAAAACCTTCGCCGCAATGGAGAAAACTACCGCGTGAGGCCGAAATTCGAACCCACAACACTGATCAACCATCCCTGTGTCTACCACAGCAGGGAGAGGAAGCCCGCGACTCACACCACCGCTGACTTCCACTCCTTGAAGGAGATCGAGAAGTCAAGGCGAGCAAGCGAAGGCCCCAACAACAACCCGCTGAATGGAAATGTCGGCGGGTTCGGCAACGACGTTGGCTCGCTGCACACATTCACCGGGCTCGGCACCAAGCGCGAGAAGAAGGTGCTCGCCAGCATGGTGGTTGTTAATGCGGTCTCGCAAGTCGACGTCCCCCGCTTCCTTAACTGGTCCGAGCAGCGCATCACGTGGAGCCGCGAGGACCACTCACCACGGATCGAATATCCTGGGCGAGTCGCCCTGGTGGTTGACCCTAAAGTGGCTAACTATTGGCTCCCCAAGACGCTGATGGACGATCGGAGCTCCATCAACATCCTCTACCTAGATACGTTTAGGTGATTGCAGCTTCCGCAGTCGATGATCTAGTCAACTCTGACCACCTTCCACGGCATCGTCCCCGATCGGAAGGCGTACCCGATCAACAAGGTGACGCTGCCAGTCACCTTTGGAACGCCCTCCATCTTCCGCACTGAGTGGATTGTCTTCGAGCTGGTGAACTTCCGCAGCCCCTACCACTGCGTCCTAGGGCGAGAAGCATTCGCCAAATTCATGGTGTCACCGCACTATGTGTACAACATGATGAAGCTCCTTGGACCATGTGGCATCATCATCGTCCACGGCGACCATGATATGGCCGTGGAGTGCGAGGAAAAAGCCGCTAAACTAGCGGACGCCGTCTTCACCATGGAACCAACCACGTTGACAAAGTCGCCAAGTATGCGAGTGGCATCGGCAAGGACAACCCCACAATCCTGAACAATCCCAACACAGAAAACGGCAGGTCGACAGCGTTCGAAGCCGCCACGCACACCTACACCATCGAACTGGTCCCGAGCGACTCTAGCTAGACGGTCACCATCGGGGCAGGCATGAGCCCTGCATAGGAAAGCGCACTCATCAAGTTTCTCCATGAGAATCACGACATCTTCGCATGGAAGCCATCTGACATGCCAGGTGTCCCGAGGGAACTCGTTGTGTCATGGTATTGCCGACGAGTACGACATGGAGGGGTCCTCACAGACCGTGTTTAGAGACATGGGGTGTTGGGAATATGCCCTAGAGGCAATCATGTATGATGATATTTCCCATTGTATTCATAAAGTTATTAAGTTGTCCTTGTAAAAACATATGATGTGTATCATTGAATATGTGATTCGGTTGTGGAACTATGCATTCATGTTGTTTGTACTAAATGTCCTTGTTCATCGAGGTTGTGCTGGACACACAACTTAGAACAATGTGAAAGTCATCTTGATGACTCGGTTCCACTTGTCATGGGCAAGGAGATGCTATTCCGACTTACACAAATTCGACTAAAGAGTTTAGCGAGTCGGATTGACCCTTGAGGTACAACGAACAAGTTGTCATTTGTATATCTCAATCAATGTAATCCTTCGACCTGAGGTTATTGCATAATCCGAGTTGAGGATCACCAACTTAGGTTCTGTCAAACGCTGATCCGTAACTGGGTAGTTATAAAGGCAGAGTTCGGGTCGACTGAGAATCAAGCTGCGTGATGTGAATAACCAAGATGGGATTTTGCCCCTCCACTCGGAGAGATATTCTCTGGGCCCTCTCGGATGATATGATTCGGAAAGCATGGCCATGCACGACTCAGTTAAGTGTTAAACCGAGGCGATCGACTAAGAGTTAGTCGGGTGAATCACTTATCTCGGATCGAGAAGAGAGTCAGACTATTTAAGGGATGACAATCATTTGCCTATAGTCTGACAAGGCATATCGTGAGGAAAAAGGGACTCGGACGCAAGTCGCATTGGAAAGGCAAGTCATCATGACTCTTTGGTACTTGGGAGTCGGCACGTTCTGCTAGGAGCCGCTGCCGACTGATCGATCATGAGTCGGATTCCAATCGTGTCCGAGTAGCCATGAGCCTGTCGGGTCACACACTTAAGAGCGGTAGCAAGTTCGGATTGGGTCTGAACCGGAAATCTGGTTGGGTCGGACCAAGGCCGGATCAGGAATGAGTCAATGAGTCGGACTCACGGTGACTAGTGTTATATGGGCTTTAGTGAATGGGCCACTAGAGTGGAGCCCACGTTCACTCCCTATATATAGTGGAGCACCATAACCCAGAAAGGTGAATGGTTGTTCGGTTAGGTCATTCCATGTGTTGGAAACCCTAGCTCCACAGCAGTCCTGCCATCGTTTGGAACCTAGTAGTTCACCGCCGGTGCTCCTCCTTGTACGTGTGGATACCAGTAGAGGTGTTGTACGAACAGCACCAGGACGATCGGATTGCAAAGGACTGCACTACATCAACTGACGCGCTTCATCAGTAATCCGCAACTGCGCGTCTAGTGGTAAACCTCGTGGCCTTCTACCTTGGCTAGGTCTTGGGATCACCACGTTAGAGGAAAAGTTTTGTTTTTTCTCTACGTGGCCCAACAGTGGTATAAGAGCGATAGCTTCTGGTTCTAGGCTCGAGATCTCGCATATGTGATATGCGGTTGGCTGTAGATGAGATCTATGTGTTGTTTGGTGGTCGATCTATGAGATAGATCAGTTTTGAACGAGGTTGATTAGATCAACTGTACTCGGGGAATGGTAGATCTGATTTCCATGATCATACTGCTGAGGTCGTGGAACGACATACCCCTACCTGTCGGCTTCCGCCATCGGGGTAGACTGTGACACGTAAATCCAGAGGCGGTGATAGAAGATCAAAAAGTTTGATCGAAGCGGGACCGCCGGCTTCGCCCTGTCGTAGCGCCTTAGATGTCGTTCCGAGTTTCACAACGCCGGTAGATATTGTATCTATGCATGACTTGTTTTTGCAGGAAGTTGTGAATGGTATGGTTCATGTGCATGTGATGTATGTGTGTAATCTATACGTGATCTGCGAATCATGGTTTTGTCAGCCAGCTGGAGCCTAGGTGTTATAATTTTATTGTATAACGACCTGCGTGTCAGATTCTCTATGTAATTTACTTTACTAAGCTAGTGTAGCTGTTTGGAGAATCCGGATGACATGCAAGGCGATGTACATGTCGGCGACATGGAGTAAGACGGCAAGTGACAAGAGTTGGCACAAGTCGGATTACAGACTTTGTGGAGATGGAGATCGCCATGAAGAGAGCCATACCATTTCACATTATAATTGCTTTATTTTGTGTTATTGTTATGTATCTATTTTACCTCTATTAGTTAGTCGGTAAAATTTAATCCATCAAGGAAGGTCTAGTCGGTTTTCCCCGCCAGTGTTTGCACCATCACAAGTCGGACTTTTTTGGTAGTGGGCTCATAAAATTGAGGTGCAGCCAATTCTTTCCAACTAGGTGGGTTCGAGTTGGACTCTTACTGCAGAAACACTCGGTAAGCTAGACGGGTCTATCACAACGGTTGTGGGGCTCGAGGAAAAGTAGGACGGGACCCGGGGCATGTGATGCCACCCGTCCAACATGAGTCGTATGAGATACGATTGACAAGGAGTTGTCTACCTAGATCACTTGGCGGCTAGCGGTGATGCTAAACCTCACTAGCCAACTTGCTTATTTAGGATCCTAAATCACTAGGTAACCATCGAAGGTGTGTTGGTTCTAGTGGGAGCATAAAATATTAAAGTTTTTATTATGCTTGCTCTTTTATGAATACATGTCTTAAGTGTTTTGCATATTTTCTGTTGTAGATCATGGCACCAAGTAGCAGTCACTCTCAGATATTCGGTTTTGCGTTGAGAACCATTCTTGAGAAAGATAAACTGAACGACACTAATTTTACCAACTGGTATCGAAATCTGAGAATTGTTCTCAAACAAGAAAAGAAGGCCCATGTCCTAGACAACCCACTTCCAGATGAGCCGAATGAGAATGCGACTGTCGCTGCCACCAATGCCTACCGTCGGGCTAAGGATGAGTTCACGGATATTAGCTGTCTTATGCTTGCTCACATGGAACCGGACTTGCAAAAGCAGTTCGAGAATGTTGAGGCTTACGATATGATCGAAAGCCTCAAAAGTATGTTACAGGCTCAGGCGAAGACTGAGAGGTATCAAGTCTCTCAGACTTTGCTGAGTTGCAAGCTTAAGGATGGTGATCCACTGAGTCCGCATGTGATCAAAATGGTTGGTTATGTGCAGTCTTTGGAGAGGCTTGGCTACCCCATTAGCGAAGAGTTTGCTACGGATATAATTCTGAACTCTCTTCCTAGTGCATATGGGTTGTTCATTTCGAACTACCACATGCATGGTATGGATAATAAGCTCACTGAATTACATGGGATGCTCAAGCAGGCAGAGGCGGATCTCAAGAAGGGTGCCAGTCAAGTATTGATGGTGCAAAATAAGGCTAAGTTCAAGAAGAGTTCTTGGACTAAGAAGAAGGCTAAGTCAGGAGGAAAGCAGGCTCAGGACCCGGTCCCAAGCGCTTCCTTAGGGACTAAGCCATCTCCTTCAGCCGGATCTACTTTCTTCTATTGCAAGGCAGATGGCCACTAGAAGTGGAACTGCAGCAAGTATTTGGCCGACAAAGCCAAGAGTGGAGGTATGACTTCCAACTCAGGTACACTTGTTTGCAATGTTATAGACATATATCTTGCTGATGCACCTAATAGTTCTTGGGTATATGATACCGGATCAGTTTTCACATCTGCAACTCGTTGCAGGGACTGGTAAGAACTAGGAGCGTAACAAGAGGTGAGGTTGATATTCGAGTCGGCAACAAAGCAAGAGTTGCTGCGTTGGAAGTCGAAACATTATTTCTACTTCATGTTTGATGAGGCAAGGCTATGAGTCGAATATCAAGAATAATGGTTGTTCTTTGTATTTGAATGATATGTTTCACGGCTTTGCACCCGTCTAGGATGGGTTATTTATTTTGAATCTTGATGGTGAGTCGGTTTATAACATAAATGTTAAAAGGTTGAAACCAAATGATCTGAATATGACTTACTTTTGGCACTGTCGGCTTGGTCATATAAGTTGGAAATGAATGAAGAATCTACATGATGATGGACTCCTAATTTCGTTCGACTTGGAGTCGTTCGAGACATGTGAATCTTGCCTACTCGGCAAAATGACCAAGACACCTTTCGCAAAGAGTTGTGAAAGGGCGTCCGACTTGTTGGGACTAGTACATAGTGATGTATGTGGACCAATGAGCATGACAGCCCGAGGTGGTTATGAGTACTTCATTACCTTCACTAATGATTTGAGTAGGTATGTATATATCTACTTGATGAAACATAAGTCGGAAGCCTTTGAAAAGTTCAAAGAATTCCAGAATGAAGCATAGAATCAACTCGGCAAGAAAATAAAGTTTCTTCGGTCGGACCGAGGAGGCGAGTACATGAGCCATGAGTTTGATGACCATCTGAAAAGTTGTGGAATAGTTCCTCAACTTACTCCGCCAGGAACGCCGCAAAGGAACGGTGTTTCGAAAAGGCGGAATCAGACCTTGTTAGACATGGTACGATCAATGATGAGTCGGACAGATCTGCCTTTATCATTTTGGGGTTATTGTCTAGAAACAGCGGCATTCACACTAAACAGAGTACCATCAAAGTCGGTAGAGAAGACACCGCATGAGATGTGGACAGGCAAAAAGCCGAGTTTGTCTTTTCTTAGGATTCGGGGTTGTGAAGCATTTGTCAAGCGACTTTAGTCGGACAAGCTTACAGCCAAGTCGGATAAGTGTATTTTCGTGGGGTATCCGAGGGAAACCTTGGGTTACTACTTCTACAACCGAGAAGATGGCAAAGTGTTTGTCGCTTGGAACGGTGTCTTCCTTGAGAGAGAGTTTCTCAGTCAGGGAGTAAGTGGGAGCACGGTGCAGCTCGAAGAAATTCGAGAGGAAACGGCTAGTAGCGAGTTGGCAAAAACCTTGGAGGTTGAGCCGGTCGTGGTAGCTGAGCCAGAAGAAGCACCTGTATTATGAAGATCGGCGAGATTCCGAAGTGTTCGTGATGTGTTACTGTTAGACAGTGATGAGTCGGCAAATTATTTGGAACAGATGGTGGGATCTGATTCTGAGTCATGGCTTGGAGCCATGAGATCCGAGTTAAACTCCATGGATGAAAATCATGTTTGGAACTTGGTTGATCTACCAGACGGTGCAAGACCTGTAGAGTGCAAATGGGTCTTTAAGAAGAAAACTGATATGGATGGAAATGTTTCCGTCTATAAAGCATGTCTTGTCACGAAGCGGTTCCGACAAGTTCAAGGAGTTGATTACAACGAGACTTTCTCGCCCGTAGCGATGCTTAAATCAGTTCGGATCATGTTAGCTATAGCAGCCTATTTCGACAAGTTCAAGGAGTTGATTACAACGAGACTTTCTCGCCCGTAGCGATGCTTAAATCAGTTTGGATCATGTTAGCTATAGCAGCCTATTTCGACTATGAGATATGGCAGATGGATGTCAAAACGGCTTTCCTTAACGAAAATTTAACCGAGGGCGTGTATATGATACATGCCGAGGGTTTTGTCGTTCCGGCTAATGCTGACAAGGTATGTAAACTTCAGAAATCCATTTATGGGTTGAAGCAAGCATTTCGGAGTTGGAATATTCGCTTTGATGATGTAGTCAAATCGTTTGGCTTAATCAAGAGTGATCATGATTCTTGTTTATACAAGAAGTTTAGTGGGAGCAAAGTAAACTTTATAATCTTATATGTGGATGACATATTACTGATGGGAAATGATGTCCGGATGTTGCAAGAAACCAAGGAATCATTGGAAAGGAGTTTCTCAATGAAAGACTTGGGTGAGGCAACATACATCCTTGGAATCCGTATCTATAGAGATAGATCAAGGAGGCTCATTGGATTGAGTCAGAGTACTTATTTGGACAAAGTGTTGAAGAAGTTCAATATGGAATCGTCTAAGAAGGGGTTCTTACCGATGTCCCATGGTGTAAAACTTAGCAAGATTCAGTGTCCTTCGACAACTGATGAAAGAAGTCGGATGAGTGCGATTTCGTATGCTTCTGCAGTCGGATCCATCATGTATGCCATGATTTGTACTAGGCTGGATGTTTCATATGCTCTAAGTGTTGTGAGAAGATACCAGGTTGATCCTGGAGAAATCCACTGGACAACGGCTAAAAATATCCTAAAGTACCTGAGAAGGACTAAGGATATGTTTTTGGTTTATGGTGGTGAAGATGAACTCATTGTAAAGGGTTACACGGATGCGAGTTATCTTACTGAATCTGATGATTCTCGTTCGCAATCCGGATATGTGTTAATTATAAACGGAGGTTCTGTGAGCTGGAAGAGTTCCAAGCAAGAGACTGTGTCTACATCTACAACAGAGGCTGAGTATATTGCCGCCTCAGAGGCAGCAAAGGAAGCTGTTTGGATGAGGAATTTCCTCACTGATCTTGGTGTGGTTCAGGGCTCGTCCAATCCGTTAGACGTGTATTGTGACAAAAATGGTGCTATTGCACAAGCCAAGGAAGCTAGACAACACCAGAAGAACAAGCACATACTCATGCGGTACCACCTGATTCGCCAGTTCGTGGATCAGGGTGATATCAAGTTATGCAAGGTACATACAGATGCAAATATTGTGCATCCGTTGACAAAGCCGTTACCACAGCCGAAGCATGAGGCGCACCTGATAGCCATGGGCATCAGATGCCTAGACATGTGATGTCGGAAGATTGACTCTAGTGCAAGTGGGAGACTGTTGGGAATATGCCCTAGAGGCAATCATGTATGATGATATTTCCCATTATATTCATAAAGTTATTAAGTTGTCCTTGTATAAACATCTGATGTGTATCATTGAATATGTCATTCGGTTGTGGAACTATGCATTCATGTTGTTTGTACTAAATGTCCTTGGTCATCGAGGTTGTGCTGGACACACAACTTAGAACAATGTGAAAGTCGGCTTGATGACTCGGTTCCACTTGTCATGGGCAACGAGATGCTATTCTGACTTACACAGATTCGACTAAAGAGTTTAGCGAGTCTGATTGACCCATATTGAGGTACAACGAACAAGTTGTCATTTGTATATCTCAATCAATGTAATCCTTAGACCTGAGGTTATTGCATAATCCGAGTTGAGGTTCACCGACTTAGGTTCTGTCAAACGCTGATCCGTAACTGGGTAGTTATAAAGGCAGAGTTCAGGTCGACTGAGAATCAAGCTGCGTGATGTGAATAACCAAGATGGGATTTTGCCCATCCACTCGGAGAGATATTCTCTGGTCCCTCTCGGATGATATGATTCGGAAAGCATGGCCATGCACGACTCAGTTAAGTGCTAAACCGAGGCGATCGACTAAGAGTTAGTCGTGTGAATCACTTATCTCGGATCGAGAAGAGAGTCGGACTAGTTAAGGGATGACAATTATTCGCCTATAGTCTGACAAGGCATATCATGAGGCAAAAGGGACTCGGATGCAATTCGCATTCGAAAGGCAAGTCGTCATGACTCTTCGGTACTTGGGAGCAGGTTCACACACTTAAGAGCGGGAGCAAGTTCGGATTGGATCTGAACCAGAAATCTGGTTGGGTCGGACCCAAGCCGGATCAGGACTGAGTCAGTGAGTCGGACTCACGGTGACTAGTGTTATATGGGCTTTAGTGAATGGGCCACGAGAGTGGAGCCCACGTTCACTCCCTATATATAGTGAAGCACCGTAACCCAGAAAGGTGAATGGTTGTTCGGTTAGGTCATTCCATGTGTTGGAAACCCTAGCTCCATAGCAGTCCTGCCATCGTTTCGAACCTAGAAGTTCGCCGTCGGTGCTCCTCCTTGTACGTGTGGATACCAGCAGAGGTGTCGTGCGATCAGCACCAGGACGATTGGATCGCAAAGGACTACACTGCATCAATTGACGCGCTCCATCAGTAATCCGCAACTGCGCGTCTAGTGGTAAACCTCGTGGCCTTCTACCTCGGCTAGGTCTTGGGATCACCACGTTAGAGTAAAAAGTTTTGTTTTATCTCTGCGTGGCCCAACATGGGGTAACGCGGAATGTTGGCGGGTACGAGGTGACACATCTTACCCAGGTTCAGATCCCATGACGGTGGCGGAATCCTACTCCTGCTATAAATCACTATAATGGCAATAAGCCGAGTTACAGGGATTGGTTCGCTATGCGCGATATGAGTTGTGCATTCTAGGTTATGCCCTCGTCATATCCTAGGGTTATAGGTAAAGTCCTTGCCGGATAGGTTACAGAGTCCTACACAGTATACAACTAGTCTAACATGTCTTGTACTCCAAGGCTCCGGGTACGTCGTTGACTCCTCCGTAGCCTTCCTTTATCCGGCATGGGCCTCCCTTCTAGATCCATCTAACTAGGCCGCCCAGCAGGCCATGGGCCTTGATACCAACTATGGGCCACCCGGATTATTCGGATTAGAGACATGCTATGATGATACCCATATAGCATATCCCCAACAGTAGCCCCCGGAGAACTCCGAGATCTTGCGCCGTCTTGCCTCTTTAGGTTGAATGCTCCGTCTATGTGAATGTCGGCAAATCGTCAAGAAATATCTTGTAGTCCTCCCAAGAACCCTGCAATGTTCTCTGTCTTCAACTTGTAAGTCGGAGAACCACTGAATCTTCCATCGTACTCTTCTCGTAGCCAGACTGGATCCGTCCATGCTAGAATCTTCCGATGGGATGGTTCACCTGCCCATGTCAGCTAGAGCAACATAGACTATAGGTCAGCGACGCCTCATAACTCACACATGTCGCGAAGGATACAAAACGTTGGCGGTGGCGGTTGATAACGTGGCAAAATTTCCGCGCACATACACACACGCGCTGTCCACGCAGCAACCATTCGATCGTCTTGCACGAATCTTGACGCTGGGGGTTATAAATTACAACCGTGGCAGATTTTAACTTTTCACCTCATTCTCCCCTGTGTCATCGTCTTCCTCCTGCGAACACCTCCTCGAGCTCTCCGCGCACACGCGGAAAACCCTAGATTTTCCCCAATCTCCCAGTCACCTCTCTCCCACTCCAATGGCAAGCAGCAGCTCCAACCTGTCCATGGCAGCGACGAACAAGACCGCGTCCAAGCCGGCGGGCTCTGTCCATGTGCCTCCAGAGGGCGTGGTTCTTCCACGGCCCGCGGTGGTGGAAGCCACCGGCGACGACCATATTCCAAAGGGGATGGAATAGCTGGAGGAGGAGGGTGACTCCCATAAGGGAGAATGGCGCGGGTCTGACATTGCCAACAACGATCTCAAAGTGCTGCTCGCCGAAGGATACCTCCCCGCGACGGAGGGGTTAGTTTGGCGGGCGGCGCCGGCCGGCAAGGTCACCCCTTCTCCCCAGGCCGTAGAGAAGGTGTACCTCAAAGCACAAATGGTACGTGGCATCTCCCTCCTGACCTCTGACTTCTTCCTCTCTGTCCTCAACCATACCGGGTTCAACCTCAGAACCTTTCTCCGAATAGCATCCTAGTGCTTAGCAACTATGTAGAGATTTGCGAGGGTACCTAGAAATTAGGCCTAGGTTAGATCTATTCATGTATTTATTCATGGTCAAGAGGGAAGTCGGAGCGAGCAAGGATGAGATTAGGAATAGCAGAACAATTAGCTTCAAGATCCGGCCTGGCCGGCGGTTCCCTGACATCGTCGGTCATGAGTCCTGCAAGAACTGGCAGCGGACGTACTTCTACGGCCCAGATATCCCTCTGGCTGGCCGAGAAGCAACGTACCCGGACTTCATCGACGGGGCCGCCGTAGAAGCCCCGACATGGAGATCCCTGGCCACTCTTCCCTCCAACAACGACGCTTCCCGCACTATAAGGCGGATCGAGTGGTTTGTATAGACGGGTCTGACCGGGTTGGACCTAGCCATGTGCTGGTTCGTCAGGCGGATCCAGCCTCTGCAGCAACGCACGAATTTGATGCACCAATATACCAAGGATAGGAAGGATAGCCTCCGCATCTCCGAGGACAATTTCTCGAGTGACTCCATCAAGATCCACCTCAAGGACATCGTCAAGTTGAAGGATAGGAAGCGTGGCTTCACCATCACCTATGACATGTTTGTTGACAGCACGTGCCCAGAGGTATTTATTTATTTTCCGTGTATGTCATATACTCCAGTTCTTCCACCTAGCCACTATCATCTCATCTAACACTTTGGGATTTCACTTAACAACTCAATAGTCTAGAGGAGGATAGCATGGCTGCCCAAATTTATGACCCCAAGATGAAGGAAGTCACTGTCGTGTCTGACGATGATGTGCCATTAGCGCGTGAGCAGAAGAGCTCCACCTCTGACACTGCCGACGGAGTCAAGAAGAAGAAGACGGAGGGTGGAGCCTCCAAGAAGTCCACTGCCGCCTTGGAGGCAGAGAAAATAAGAATTATCGGCATCCCTTTTAGCAAGGCACCCACCGTTGTGTAAGCTTCTTATCTTCCGACATTGTCCATTGCTCGTCTTATTCCTGTAATTATACTTTTGCATGTTTCAGGAAGAAGGCCAGTTTGAGTTTGAAGAAGACCTACAAAACATCGGGGGCTTCTAAAAACATTAAGGATATGTTGCACCAAGCATCTCCCGCCATCGCCCATACCAATCCCAGCGTCCAGCCTGCTGCCGCACCGACAAGCTCTCCAGCTATGGTGGCATGTGGCCCCTCCGCCATGGAGGTGTACCCAGGTGTCACCGAGGATCTTGCCATTGCCGGCGAGCAGGCGACACAAGAAAGTACCGCGACCACAATGGCTGAAGATCCGGCTAAGGATGCCATCGGTAGAGGTAAGGCAATAGTGGAAGGCAGAATGTCTGCCGGAGGCAGCGCCACTGCACCCAGGACGTTAACAGAGCTCCCAAAAATTGTCTACCCGGCGCTCACGCCTAGTAGCTCAACTCTGTCTCCTAGTGCAGCGCCAACTTCTCCAACTTGCATCCTTTAGGAGATTCTCAAGCAAGCGGATATCCTGCGAGGAAATAGCCTTTCCTTTAGCAAGATATTTGCCGAGAGCGCCACCAACCTCAAGATCATCGCACTTGTAAGTTTTTATTTTCATAAGTAGTATCCCACTGTAGCCCCCGAGGATTTAGACGGAAAACCATAGGTCTTTGCATCTGAATACTCTAAGAGTGACTAAGCTAGAAAACTTCTCACTATAGCCCCCAAGTATTTAGTTTAAATGAATTATTCCGACTAGATACTTTTAGAGTAGCATTCGTAGTGTTTGTAAACTTCAATACTATAGCCCCCAAGCCTCTAGTTGAAACTAAATTAGTTCCGACTAGATGCTTAAAGAAATACTAAGCATTTTGTCGAGTTAAAAACACTCATTGTATCCCCCAAGCCTCTAGGTGGATATTTATCCGGCTAGATGCTCCAAGTAGACTAAAAAAATTGATCTTCTTTCCATAGAATGAGAATGCTCAGAGGGGCATCATCAACAAGAAGTTCCACAAGATGCACGCTGAGCTGGAAGCCGAAAAGGGTAAAACTGCCTTCTTGAAGGAACAAATCACTAAGAGAAAGAGTCTATTTTTCCTTTCGATTTTGTACTCATACTTGGTCTTGTGCCATCACTCTCCGACTACTCATTGTGTGTTGTCTTTTCTCCGACTTGCAGAAGATATCGCCAAGGCCAAGGACATTGTCAAGCAATCCAAGCACATTGAGCTTCTGGATAGCGAGAACAAGATCCTCAAGCAGGAGAGGGCTGACACTCCGAAGATGTGGGAGGAATCCATGAAGGCCTTGCAGGAGTCTGCCAACACGGAGATGAACCGTCTAAAGAAGGAAATTGCGATCCTCAAGGAGAAGAAGAAAGCTGCCGATGAGCAGAATCAGCGCAACCTTGAGGCTTACAAGGTTCTTGTAAGAGGTCCCAACCTTTAATAAGGTAGAGATCCCTGTGTTTACAATGCTAGTAACTGGATCAATAGCTAGCATCCACAGTTAAGATGTAATATCAAGAAACAAAGGTCATAATACAACTTTATAACCAGGAATAACATAATTTTATTACATCTTACATAGCTCATTTGGCTATTACATTACACTGCAACAGAATATCTATAAGCATGGGGTCCTTCATCTTCAAAGTGCCACAGGCAGACATGTTGGTTGTAGACTTTGTAATCCTAATCAACACACTTCACTAAATCAATCAAACCTGCAACATAACAAGTTACAGCCACAAGGGTCAATACATTTGAATTGTATTGGCAAGTGATACTATGGTAGTATAGTGGAGTCTATCATCTATATGCTTTTGTCTAAGTGGAGTTGAGGCTTGCATTGCTCAAAAATAGATTTTTCCTTGTCATTTGAAAACACTAAGTTTTGCTTGACAAAAATCACCCAAGGCATCTACCAATCAAAGATTGAAGATCCTTTAACCCTTGTTCAACCACAAGTTTTTAACTTAGAAATTTGGATGGTGAGATTCTTGATACCTTCCATGTCTTGATGCTCAAATTGTCCTTTACCAGGGACATGGCTAAGTACTTAGATTTTATACTCTGCAGAGGTGGTGCACTTTCCCCACAAGACTTGGTTTCACCAAGACAAGATCTTTCAGAAGCCTTCCCTTAGACCAAAATGGACGCGCTCCAACCTATCAAACCCTACCACCAACTGTCCATTTGGCTAAGTTATTGCAACCTATATGATCCAGGCAGAGCCCATAATGCCAAGTGGCTGCACTTGAAGCTTCTCAACATTTGACATCTCAAATCTCTTTGTTCCTGGGTGGCATTCCACAAGTGTGATACACAAGGTAAACCATAGCCATGGGCCTTGTGTAACCACTCAACCAAAAACCACCAAGCAAGTCCCTTTCCACCCAGGTGATTCATTAACTTAGTTGTTTTATTAAACAAAAACACAAGTCCTCAGACTTAGAAATTTTTCCATAGTATGAATGTATATATTCCACCCTTGTTTTCTATTAGCTAAGCTAAGAATGATAGTAGTAGGAATCTTTTTATTAAAAGATCCAAAAAATAGTAATTTCTCTTATTTAAAATTTTCTTATTAAATGTTTATCTTTTCAAATCCCTTTAGGATTTGTTTGATCAAAATAGGTTTGAAGGTTTCCATTTGGAGTCAAAAGTTTCTTCTCACCCTGAAAATCAACAAAGTTTTATTTTATTCATTTATTTTTCACATTACAATATTTGGAAAATCTTGGGATGTGACAGGCTACCACCCTTAAAATAAATCTCGTCCCGAGATTTGGGAAGGCTAGGGTTACAAGTAGGCTCAAAGCATCTAGGGTACTACCACCCTTAAAAATTTTCCATCTAAATTACATATTGGCTTGCTTGGGATCTTGGTGTAACTTTCCTGGACAGAAGTTTGCATAGTGGCCTAGATCTTTGCATTTGAAACATGTGATAAGGTTGAGGTATTGAGGTGGCTTCTCTGGACAATATGATGCATAATGTCCTAGCTCTTTGCAGTGGTTGCACATCACTTGGCTAATATCCTTCCTTATCTTGGGTTTCACTAGCTTTTGTTTGTCTTCTTGGCTCTTCTTGTTTTCTGGACATTCACTGGCATAGTGTCCCATCTCTTTGCAATTGTAACATTGCAACTGGCTTTTGTCCTTCTTCTTCTTTTTGGGTCTCTCCAAAGCTAGGAGTTCTTCTAGTTCATGCTCTTCATATCTCACCTCAGAGGTGGGAAATCTTTCTCTCTTCTTGGGGCAGTTACTAGAGATATGACCTTCTTCTTCACAATTAGGGCATTGATCTTCATGCTCCTTGGATGTATGATCCTTGTCTCCACAAATATTGCAAGCTTTGGTTCCTTCTAAAATAACATCTTTGTCATCCTTGTTGTCATTAGCTCTTTGGGAAAAGTTTTCTCCCATGTTGATCATTTGAGTAACCAATCCTTGCAACAATTGGGATTGAAGTTTCAAAATCCTTTGTATAGCTGGGTCTAGTCCATTGTTGTTGGTTAAAAGCTGAGTTGTCTCTTGGCTCAACTGGGTTTGGGTTACTATGAGTTCTCTCATGTTGTCCTCTTGGTTGTTGTTGTTGTTGTCACCATCCTTGATGTTGGAGTTTCTTGGAGAAGTCATCTGTGTGGGTTGGATTGGGATTAGAATAGGCAAAATATTTCTAAGGGAATAATTCTAATCACACACATCACAATTCACTCAAGCCATGTGCAAGCAATCACAAGCCAAACATTTCAATCAAACAACAAGTTTCAAGCATATTTTTAGGCAACCAAAAATATTTTTGTTATACCACATAAGTTGGTGTGTTTGACTTAACTAAATATGGTGGTCCATCTATATGGTTCACTTGAGATCTTTCCATCTTTCTTGGTTGATTCTTCTTAGATGAGATCATGGTTTCCTTGGGAAAACTCTTGGTCACAAAACTTCAAAGGTGATGAGGGTTCTTGCTAAGTTGTGTTTCTTTAGACTCCAAATCCTTGAGCAAGATTTTCTTGTCTCACTTGTTCTTAGTGACATCCAAGGTTGAAGTCCTTGGTGAAAATGCTGAAGATGTTGAAGTCATTAGAATTGAATATGTTGAAGTCATTAGAGTTGAAGAAGTCCTTTGCACATGGTGAAGTCTTTGGCCATGGGGTAGGGTTTTCCATCAAGTTGAAATAGATGAGATGTAGATTCAAAACCAAAATGGTTGAGGGAAAGAGTTTACAAGATTGTTTGTAAATAAGTTTTGGAACAAATACAACTCCTATTTTTTCTAAGGTTTTTTTTCCAATCCTAGGGTTACAAATCCTACAGGCAACACAATGCTCTGATACCATCTGTAAGAGGTCCCAACCTTTAATAAGGTAGAGATCCCTGTGTTTACAATTCTAGTCCCTGGATCACTAGCTAGCATCCACAGTTAAGATGTAATATCAAGAAACAAAGGTCATAATACAACTTTATAACCAGGAATAACATAATTTTATTACATCTTACATAGCTCATTTGGCTATTACATTGTACTGCAGCAGAATATCTATAAGCATGGGGTCCTTCATCTTCAAAGTGCCACAGGCAGACATGTTGGTTGTAGACTTTGTAATCCTAATCAACAGACTTCACTAAATCAATCAAACCTGCAACATAACAAGTTACAGCCACAAGGGTCAATACATTTGAATTGTATTGGCAAGTGATACTATGGTAGTATAGTGGAGTCTATCATCTATATGCTTTTGGCTAAGTGGAGTTGAGGCTTGCATTGCTCAAAAATAGATTTTTCCTTATCATTTGAAAACACTAAGTTTTGCTTGACAAAAATCACCCAAGGCATCTACCAATCAAAGATTGAAGATCCTTTAACCCTTGTTCAACCACAAGTTTTTAACTTAGAAATTTGGATGACGAGATTCTTGATAGCTTCCATGTCTTGATGCTCAAATTGTCCTTTACCAGGGACATGGCTAAGTACTTAGATTTTATACTCTCCAGAGGTGGTGCACTTTCCCCACAAGACTTGGTTTCACCAAGACAAGATCTTTCAGAAGCCTTCCCTTAGACCAAAATGGACGCGCTCCAACCTATCAAACCCTACCACCAACTGTCCATTTGGCTAAGTTATTGCAACCTATATGATCCAGGCAGAGCCCATAATGCCAAGTGGCTGCACTTGAAGCTTCTCAACATTTGACATCTCAAATCTCTTTGTTCCTGGGTGGCATTCCACAAGTGTGATACACAAGGTAAACCATACCCATGGGCCTTGTGTAACCACTCAACCAAAAACCACCAAGCAAGTCCCTTTCCACCCAGGTGATTCATTAACTTAGTTGTTTTATTAAACAAAAACACAAGTCCTCAGACTTAGAAATTTTTCCATAGTATGAATGTATATATTCCACCCTTGTTTTCTATTAGCTAAGCTAAGCATGATAGTAGTAGGAATCTTAACTTAGGAAATTCTACTAAGGTTTTCATCTACTAGGTTTTCCCATAGCATGGTTTATACTTAGCAAAAATTCTGTGCAAGTTTTACTTAGAAAAATCACTAATGCATAGTGAAAGTAATGGGACAAAAGTATGAAGCATCACTTGCCTTTTTGGTAGATTATAGGTTCACTTCTTGATCTTTGCAATGTTCACACACTTCAAGTCACTACAATTCAATCAAGCAAACAATATTTCAATCTACCATTCAAGCAAAACATCACATAAAATAATAAACCATAACAATGCATGCAAGCATGCAAGAGATTGTTTTATTTGTAAAAGTGGGTTCTAATAGGTTATCAACATTTGAAAACACTTATTGGTCATTTTATAAAGTGGTAAAGTCATTTGCAAAAGGTTTCAATTTATAAACCCTTTTCTAAACAAAGTATCATTTTATGTGGTGTAGAAATGCTTTTATTAAGGCATTAATCTATAGGATTCACAAAATATGTTTTCAAACCATAAAACCTTGTGTTTAGGGTCAGAGTGTTTAAAACAAAACCTTTCCCAAAGGTTTTCCTCCAAAACCATTTTTAAAAAATAAGTCATATTTTTCTTTGACTAGAATTGGTTTTAAATCCAAGTTTCATTCTTTTGCAATTCCAAATACATTTTTGAAACCACAAAGTGATTCCTAGGGTCAGTAGGTTCAAAACACATCATATGCAAAAGATTTTATCCCCAAAATCATTTTAGAACAATTTTTATAATCTAAACAAGTATACACAAGTTTCTGCAAAAACAAACAATTAAACAGAAACTTTTTACTAAACAAATGGAATGGTTGGCGAGGGCTTGCTCCACTGATTCCATTGATATGAAGTTTGCAAAATTTGGACGTGCGGAACAAAAGTTATGGAATTTACAAATTCACATATCTAATTGAAATGTTTCTGTTTTTAAATAACACCCAGAGCCACGTGGCTGTTTCTTATTGGGCGGTACCGATTTGTGTGGATCGAGCGATACAGACCACAGGATTAAAAGGGGCCTGTGCGGCTTAGATCATCGCATACCCTTTCATTTAAGTGAATCTAACACAACCGCAGGATTCACATCTAACGGCTCAACTATCTTGACCAAGGACGGGCGGCGCTCGACGGTGGCGGACGATGGCGTGTGCTCGGCCAGTAAGGTTGCCGACGAACCAAGAAGCGCGAGAGAGGGAGAATATGCTCACCGAACTCGCCGGGAAGCGCCGATGCTCGAGGTGGGGTCGGTTCGTCGAGGGGCGCTCGGGGACAGTGGCAATTCCTCGCCGGAGTGGGTGGAAGCGTCGGGCGGCTCTGGAGGTCGTTGAGGGCGAGGATGGAGGGCACCCTAGGACAAAAGGGAGACACTGTTAGGTTCGCAAGGGCATGGTGATCATTATAGTGTCCACGGGGAAGAGAGGGTGGTCGGGTTTACCGGGGAGACGTCGCCGCAGTTGGAGACAGACGGCGGCGCTGGCTCGGGGAAGACGTTGCCGAGCTCAGGGTGCTCGCGCAGATGAAGGGAAAGCACAGGGAGATGCGTCAGAAGGTAAGGAGCGAGCTCGTGTGCTCCAGGGGCAATGGGGTTGTCTGGCTTCGCCGGAATTTGTGCTGCAGCTCGTCGGAGCAGAGAAGGTTCATGCGCGAAATCGTGGCAACCCTGTGGCCGGGAGAGAGGAGTGAGCGAGGGGAAATGGGGAGGAGACAGAGGGGGTTAAGATGGCAGGGTCCAGGGGGAGAATTAACCGCGCATTTAAACGAATTCAACCGAATTCATTTGGCCAGAAATGGCGAGGCGAGAGAAGGGGAGGAAACGATCGCGAGGTTAGGGATGACGATGAGGTGGCGGTGGGGTCCTCTGGCAGCGAGAGAGGGAGAGAGGGAATCAGGTCCACCAGTCAGTGAGGGTGCGGGTTCTTTCTTTGGTGCGGACCGTTTTCTGCGGGGAGAGAGGGAGTGGGCTAACTGGGCCTAGTGGGCTTGCTGGGTTGGGTTGGTTTGATTCTTTTTTTTGTACTCAAACTTTTCCTTTTGCCAATTTCAATTTCTGTTTTGAAATTCAATCAAACAATTCAAACAACAAATCAATTCAAAACTCCTCCAAACTTTGCATTGAGTTTTGGTTCTGTTAACAACATAAACCAAACTCCAAAAACAAAATAATATTTTTATTCTTGTTAGGATCTATTTAATAATTAAATAAAATAGACCTTAGTTATTTATTTAAATAGGATTTGTTTTATTTAAAATCTCCATTTGAAATCTAAAATAAAACCAAAACACTTATGTAGCTTTTATTTGAGAATATAAAATATTTGGTAAACTTGTTTAAAATAATTTAACAAGTTTTTAATGTTTTAATTAAAATGGAAAAGCCTTTACTTAAATAAAATTGGATATTAAATCCTTATTATTTTATTTATATAAACCTTTACTATTTTTCTCAAATAGAAATATTTTATTTCAAAGGCTTGGCCAAGTTTTAATTTGGCTCTATAAAATAATCTTTATTTATATTTCTACCTTCTCATTTGAAAACCAAATCTTTTTATTAAAAGATCCAAAAATAGTAATTTCTCTTATTTAAAATTTTCTTATTAAATGTTTATCTTTTCAAATCCCTTTAGGATTTGTTTGATCAAAATAGGTTTGAAGGTTTCCATTTGGAGTCAAAAGTTTCTTCTCACCCTGAAAATCAACAAAGTTTTATTTTATTCATTTATTTTTCACATTACAATATTTGGAAAATCTTGGGATGTGACAGGCTACCACCCTTAAAATAAATCTCGTCCCGAGATTTGGGAAGGCTAGGGTTACAAGTAGGCTCAAAGCATCTAGGGTACTACCACCCTTAAAAATTTTCCATCTAAATTACATATTGGCTTGCTTGGGATCTTGGTGTAACTTTCCTGGACAGAAGTTTGCATAGTGGCCTAGATCTTTGCATTTGAAACATGTGATAAGGTTGAGGTATTGAGGTGGCTTCTCTGGACAATATGATGCATAATGTCCTAGCTCTTTGCAGTGGTTGCACATCACTTGGCTAATATCCTTCCTTATCTTGGGTTTCACTAGCTTTTGTTTGTCTTCTTGGCTCTTCTTGTTTTCTGGACATTCACTGGCATAGTGTCCCATCTCTTTGCAATTGTAACATTGCAACTGGCTTTTGTCCTTCTTCTTCTTTTTGGGTCTCTCCAAAGCTAGGAGTTCTTCTAGTTCATGCTCTTCATATCTCACCTCAGAGGTGGGAAATCTTTCTCTCTTCTTGGGGCAGTTACTAGAGATATGACCTTCTTCTTCACAATTAGGGCATTGATCTTCATGCTCCTTGGATGTATGATCCTTGTCTCCACAAATATTGCAAGCTTTGGTTCCTTCTAAAATAACATCTTTGTCATCCTTGTTGTCATTAGCTCTTTGGGAAAAGTTTTCTCCCATGTTGATCATTTGAGTAACCAATCCTTGCAACAATTGGGATTGAAGTTTCAAAATCCTTTGTATAGCTGGGTCTAGTCCATTGTTGTTGGTTAAAAGCTGAGTTGTCTCTTGGCTCAACTGGGTTTGGGTTACTATGAGTTCTCTCATGTTGTCCTCTTGGTTGTTGTTGTTGTTGTCACCATCCTTGATGTTGGAGTTTCTTGGAGAAGTCATCTGTGTGGGTTGGATTGGGATTAGAATAGGCAAAATATTTCTAAGGGAATAATTCTAATCACACACATCACAATTCACTCAAGCCATGTGCAAGCAATCACAAGCCAAACATTTCACTCAAACAACAAGTTTCAAGCATATTTTTAGGCAACCAAAAATATTTTTGTTATACCACATAAGTTGGTGTGTTTGACTTAACTAAATATGGTGGTCCATCTATATGGTTCACTTGAGATCTTTCCATCTTTCTTGGTTGATTCTTCTTAGATGAGATCATGGTTTCCTTGGGAAAACTCTTGGTCACAAAACTTCAAAGGTGATGAGGGTTCTTGCTAAGTTGTGTTTCTTTAGACTCCAAATCCTTGAGCAAGATTTTCTTGTCTCACTTGTTCTTAGTGACATCCAAGGTTGAAGTCCTTGGTGAAAATGCTGAAGATGTTGAAGTCATTAGAATTGAATATGTTGAAGTCATTAGAGTTGAAGAAGTCCTTTGCACATGGTGAAGTCTTTGGCCATGGGGTAGGGTTTTCCATCAAGTTGAAATAGATGAGATGTAGATTCAAAACCAAAATGGTTGAGGGAAAGAGTTTACAAGATTGTTTGTAAATAAGTTTTGGAACAAATACAACTCCTATTTTTTCTAAGGGGTTTTTTCCAATCCTAGGGTTACAAATCCTACAGGCAACACAATGCTCTGATACCATCTGTAAGAGGTCCCAACCTTTAATAAGGTAGAGATCCCTGTGTTTACAATTCTAGTCCCTGGATCACTAGCTAGCATCCACAGTTAAGATGTAATATCAAGAAACAAAGGTCATAATACAACTTTATAACCAGGAATAACATAATTTTATTACATCTTACATAGCTCATTTGGCTATTACATTGTACTGCAGCAGAATATCTATAAGCATGGGGTCCTTCATCTTCAAAGTGCCACAGGCAGACATGTTGGTTGTAGACTTTGTAATCCTAATCAACAGACTTCACTAAATCAATCAAACCTGCAACATAACAAGTTACAGCCACAAGGGTCAATACATTTGAATTGTATTGGCAAGTGATACTATGGTAGTATAGTGGAGTCTATCATCTATATGCTTTTGGCTAAGTGGAGTTGAGGCTTGCATTGCTCAAAAATAGATTTTTCCTTATCATTTGAAAACACTAAGTTTTGCTTGACAAAAATCACCCAAGGCATCTACCAATCAAAGATTGAAGATCCTTTAACCCTTGTTCAACCACAAGTTTTTAACTTAGAAATTTGGATGATGAGATTCTTGATAGCTTCCATGTCTTGATGCTCAAATTGTCCTTTACCAGGGACATGGCTAAGTACTTAGATTTTATACTCTCCAGAGGTGGTGCACTTTCCCCACAAGACTTGGTTTCACCAAGACAAGATCTTTCAGAAGCCTTCCCTTAGACCAAAATGGACGCGCTCCAACCTATCAAACCCTACCACCAACTGTCCATTTGGCTAAGTTATTGCAACCTATATGATCCAGGCAGAGCCCATAATGCCAAGTGGCTGCACTTGAAGCTTCTCAACATTTGACATCTCAAATCTCTTTGTTCCTGGGTGGCATTCCACAAGTGTGATACACAAGGTAAACCATACCCATGGGCCTTGTGTAACCACTCAACCAAAAACCACCAAGCAAGTCCCTTTCCACCCAGGTGATTCATTAACTTAGTTGTTTTATTAAACAAAAACACAAGTCCTCAGACTTAGAAATTTTTCCATAGTATGAATGTATATATTCCACCCTTGTTTTCTATTAGCTAAGCTAAGCATGATAGTAGTAGGAATCTTAACTTAGGAAATTCTACTAAGGTTTTCATCTACTAGGTTTTCCCATAGCATGGTTTATACTTAGCAAAAATTCTGTGCAAGTTTTACTTAGAAAAATCACTAATGCATAGTGAAAGTAATGGGACAAAAGTATGAAGCATCACTTGCCTTTTTGGTAGATTATAGGTTCACTTCTTGATCTTTGCAATGTTCACACACTTCAAGTCACTACAATTCAATCAAGCAAACAATATTTCAATCTACCATTCAAGCAAAACATCACATAAAATAATAAACCATAACAATGCATGCAAGCATGCAAGAGATTGTTTTATTTGTAAAAGTGGGTTCTAATAGGTTATCAACATTTGAAAACACTTATTGGTCATTTTATAAAGTGGTAAAGTCATTTGCAAAAGGTTTCAATTTATAAACCCTTTTCTAAAGAAAGTATCATTTTATGTGGTGTAGAAATGCTTTTATTAAGGCATTAATCTATAGGATTCACAAAATATGTTTTCAAACCATAAAACCTTGTGTTTAGGGTCAGAGTGTTTAAAACAAAACCTTTCCCAAAGGTTTTCCTCCAAAACCATTTTTAATAAATAAGTCATATTTTTATTTGACTAGAATTGGTTTTAAATCCAAGTTTCATTCTTTTGCAATTCCAAATACATTTTTGAAACCATAAAGTGATTCCTAGGGTCAGTAGGTTCAAAACACACCATTTGCAAAATATTTTATCCCCAAAATCATTTTAGAACAATTTTTATAATCTAAACAAGCATACACAAGTTTCTGCAAAAACAAACAATTAAACAGAAACTTTTTACTAAACAAATGGCATGGTTGGCTAGGGCTTGCTCCACTGATTCCATTGATATAAAGTTTGCAAAATTTGGACGTGTGGAACAAAAGTTATGGAATTTACAAATTCACATATCTAATTGAAATGTTTCTGTTTTTAAATAACACCCAGAGCCACGTGGTTGTTTCTTATTGGGCGGTACCGATTCGTGTGGATCAAGCGATACAGACCACAAGATTAAAAGGGGCCTGTGCGGCTTAGATCATCGCATACCCTTTCATTTAAGTGAATCTAACACAACCGCAAGATTCGCATATAACGGCTCAACTATCTTGACCAAGGACGGGCGGCGCTCGACGGTGGCGGACGACGGCGCGTGCTCGGCCAGTCAGGTTGCCGACGAACCAGGAAGCGCGAGAGAGGGAGAATATGCTCACCGAACTCGCCGGGAACCGCTGATGCTCGAGGTGGGGTCGGTTCGTCGAGGGGCTCTCGGGGACAGTGGCAATTCCTCGCCGGAGTGGGTGGCGGCGTCGGGCGGCTCTGGAGTTCGTTGAGGGCGAGGATGGAGGGCACCCTAGGACAAAAGGGAGACACCGTTAGGTTCGCAAGGGCATGGTGATCATTATAGTGTCCACGGGGAAGAGAGGGGTGGTCGGGTTTACCGAGGAGACGTTGCCGCAGTTGGAGACAAACGGCGGCGCTGGCTCGGGGATGACGTTGCCGAGCTCATGGTGCTCGCGCAGATGAACGGAAAGCACAGGGAGATGCGTCAGAAGGTAAGGAGCGAGCTCATGTGCTCCATGGGCAATGGGGTTTTCTGGCTTCGCCGGAATTTGTGATGCAGCTCGTCGGAGCAGAGGAGGTTCATGCGCGAAATCGTGGCAGCCCTGTGGCCGGGAGAGAGGAGTGAGCGAGGGGAAATGGGGAGGAGACAGAGGGGGTTAAGACGGCAAGGTCCAGGGGGAGAATTAACCGCGCATTTAAAAGAATTCAACCGAATTCATTTGGCCAGAAACGGCGAGGCGAGAGAAGGGAGGAAACGGTCGCGAGGTTAGGGATGATGATGAGGTGGCGGTGGGGTCCTCTAGCAGCGAGAGAGGGAATAGGGTCCACCAGTCAGTGAGGGTGCGGGTTCTTTCTTTGGTGCGGACCGTTTTCTGCGGGGAGAGAGGGAGTGGGCTAACTGGGCCTAGTGGTCTTGTTGGGTTGGGTTGGTTTGATTCTTTTTTTTTTGTACTGAAACTTTTCCTTTTGCCAATTTCAATTTCTGTTTTGAAATTCAATCAAACAATTCAAACAACAAATCAATTCAAAACTCCTCCAAACTTTGCATTGAGTTTTGGTTCTGTTTAACAACATAAACCAAAGTCCAAAAACAAAATAATATTTTTATTCTTTTTAGGATCTATTTAATAATTAAATAAAATAGACCTTAGTTATTTATTCAAATAGGATTTGTTTTATTTAAAATCTCCATTTGAAATCTAAAATAAAACCAAAACACTTCTGTAGGTTTTATTTGAGAATATAAAATATTTGGTAAACTTGTTTAAAATAATTTAACAAGTTTTTAATGTTTTAATTAAAATGGAAAAGCCTTTACTTAAATAAAATTGGATATTAAATCCTTATTATTTTATTTATATAAACCTTTACTATTTTTCTCAAATAGAAATATTTTATTTCAAAGGCTTGGCCAAGTTTTAATTTGGCTCTATAAAATAATATTTATTTATATTTCTACCTTCTCATTTGAAAACCAAATATTTTTATTAAAAGATCCAAAAATAGTAATTTCTCTTATTTAAAATTTTCTTTATTAAATGTTTATCTTTTCAAATCCCTTTAGGATTCGTTTGATCAAAATAGGTTTGAAGGTTTCCATTTGGAGTCAAAAGTTTCTTCTCACCCTGAAAATCAACAAAGTTTTATTTTATTCATTTATTTTTCACATTACAAGATTTGGAAAATCTTGGGATGTGACAGTTCTCCGACAAGAACGGGACTCCATGACTTAGATACTCTAGCAAGCGGAGGCAAGCATCTTTGGTAAGCGATCTCTGTCTTGTACTTCTGTAAGCTAGGTACTCTGAACTTTTTGTGTTGTTGAAATCATATACTTCATTACTTCACAGAAATACAGCTCCTATTGGTTTAACCAGCTCGCCTCCTCCGCCAAAGGAATGCATGGTTCTCGCCGGCAACTTCATCAGCACTGCCGTCAAGCAAGCTATAGAGATTGCCAAACCCCTGAACATCAACATTAAAACGGTGGACTCCGTGATGAAGTGCTCGGAGATTCTGCGGCAAGCCCCCGAGCAGATCGTAAGATGGCAAGCTTCATGTACCCGGGCTGGTGAAAGAATGTCGCTGATAATGGTCAAGGCCCATTATGAGAATGCCGATATCGACACGGTGACCTCGGGTCTTCCCTACGTAGACGATGCAGGCCAAAAGATTGATCACAAGGCTGTCCAGGCATCGCTCGCGGGTTTTGACACCAGGGGTGCCCAGTTGGTCGATCACAACGTCTTTGTGCCTCTTGAGATCATTTATGGCGACCACCAAAGCTCCTCCGAGTCCCTCAAGACCACCGACTTTGAAGATGATTAGGATGGCTCTCCTGCTGCCGACGATGCTGCCTCAAAGTCTCATGCGTCAGAGGAATACAGAACACTTTGTAATATTTGTTTTTCCTATGGATTTATGTACGCGGAAAAACTATTGTGTTAACTTAAGGCAGAAAGACAATAGCTGTAATTTCCTGCTACTCAAGTACTAGTTCCAGCATGTAAATACTTTTAAAGCAAGTGCTGGCTTATCCATTACTTTGGGTTTTATGCTTGACTTTTCGTGAGTCGGAAGACTTGTAGTCAGAACCATGTGCTCAAGTGATGATTCCCAATGGCACCGTCAAAACCTAAGTACAAAATCGCTGACTTCAAGTGCCGAAAGTCACTACTCCAGAATCCACATAAAACAACAAAGAACGTGTAGACCAGAAAACTTAAGCTAACGTCCGTAGGCGGAATTTTCACAAGTGCAAATGCAAAGCTTGTGCATAAAGGTTTTATACGATCCAAAAATGAACACTAAAGGAGGTAAAAGACTCAGGAATATGAGTGAACCAGAGAGCTTTATTTCATTGATCATATAAGAGGTACACAGTAGATAAAAAATATGCTAAGTGTAAAAAGGACGTAGTTGTGCTATGTTCCATGGCCAATCAAGCTCTGGGTAGTCATCATACGGGTCACGTCGCTTACGCTTATGATCATTGCTGGGTCTATCCTCCAGTTCACGATTGTCAACGAGGTAGTAAGACCCATTGAGCAATGCCTTTCTTATGATGAACGGTCCTTCCAATGGCAGGGATAATTTTTGTGACTTGTTCTACTTAAGTCGGAGCACCAGATCCTCCTCTTTAAACGAGCGATGCTGAATGCGGCGACTATGGTAGCTGCATAGCTTCTGCTGGTAGATGGAGGATCTCTAGCATGCCAATACACGCTCTTCCTAGAGAAGGTCCACATCTAGGCGTCTGGATTCTTCAGCGTCATCTTCATCGTAGGCGGCAACTCTTGGTGAATCGTGAAGGATGTCGGAAGGCAGGATGGCTTCTGCTCCATATACCATGAAATAAGGGGTGTAGCCGGTAGATCTGTTGGGTGCAGTTCGTAAACTCCACAACACAGATGGTAATTCCTCCGCCCAGGCTCCAGCTTCTCTATGTTGCGATGCCTCAAGATGTGGCTTGATTCCCTACTGAATTAATCCATTGGCTCACTCAACTTGGCCATTGGACTGTGGATGTGCCACAGATGCTAGGTCAAGTCGGATGCCCTTCTCCCAACAATAAGCTTCCACTTCTTTGAGTGACAAGTTGTTGCCATTGTCGGTGATGATTCTATGTGGGAGACCAAATCTCACCACTAGATCCCGGACGAACCTAAGGGAAGTTGCCCCATCAAGCTTTCTAATGGGTTTAGATTATATACATTTGGTGAATTTATCAACTACTACTAGCAGATGGGTAAACCCACATGGTGCCGTCTGTAATGGACCAACCATATGTAGCCCCCAGACTGCAAACGGCCAAGTTATCGGTATTGTTCGCAATTCTTAGGCTGGAACATGTGGTTGTCGGGCATACTACTGGCATCCCATGCATGTTTCAACTAGCTGGTCAGCGTCCGACTTCGTGGTCAGCCAGTAGAATCCTTGCCGAAAGGCTTTGGAGACCAATGATCGAGGAGCGACATGATGCCCGCAATCTCCGAGATGGATCTCACGAAGGATTTGAATACCCTCTTGTTGGGAAACACACTTTAGGTATACACCAGTAGTTCTTCTTTTATAGAGCTGTCCATTGATTATGGTATAGCCCTTTGCTCGACGTACTTTTTCCGTCTTTCGACCTCGTCGTCGAGAAAAGTTCCGTGTACGAGATATTCCATGAACTGTATTGTCCAAGCCAGAGGGACCTTTGTCACTGTGTGAACGAAAGAGTCAACTCTATCTGGGTTCTCAGGGTCCGCTCCCTTCACGGATGGTGTCCGTAGATGCTCCAAAAAACTCCAGGCAGAATTTGTTTGCGCCCTGATCCAAGCTTTGACAGCAGACCAACCGCCTCATTTTCTTCCCTTGGGACATACTTGACTTCATATCCGAAGAATCTCTTGGCTATCTCGTCCACTTCGTCTTGATATGCCGCCATCATAGAGTTCCACGCATTCCAGGTGCCAGCCACCTGCTGGGCAACCGAGTCAGAATCTCCACAGCAAACTGTGCGCTTGATGCCAATATCCTTGGCTAAGCGTAGTCCGTGAATGAGTGCTTCATACTCCGCCATGTTGTTTGTAGCCTCGAAGTGGATCTGCAGAACGTAGTGGAGCTTCTCCCCAGTTCGTGACTGTAGCAGTACACCAGCCCCCTAGCCGTTGAGTAGCTTTGATCTGTCAAAGTGCATCACCCAGTATTCTGGCTCTAGTATAGGGGTAGCATCAGGCATCTCCGTCCAATCTGCGATAAAATCCGCCAAGGCTTGTGATTTGATAGTGTCGCTTCTCTTGTAGGTAATCTCGAAGGCAGCAAGTTCACTGCCCCACTTCGCGACCCTTCCTGTAGCGTCGCTATTGTTGATGATGTCGGATAGTGGAGCTTCGCTCACAACTGTGATAGGGTGCTCCTGGAAGTAGTGCCTTAGTTTCCAAGAAGCAAGGCACACTCCATAAGCTAGCTTCTGGTAGTGTGGTTTAACGCTACTTGGACTCTGTCAAGACCTTGCTTACATAGTAAACTGGTCATTAAACTCCATACTCATGCCCTGGTTCTTGCCGCTCTACCACGACGAAGATGCTTATTACCCGGTTGGTGGCCGCCATGTAAATCAACATAGGCTCCATAGGCTCAGGTTCTACAAGTATAGGTGCCGAGGAAAGTATCTCCTTTAGCTGCTTCAGTGCTGCATCTGCTTCGTTTGTACATGTAAATTTGTCCGCCTTTTTCAACAACTTGTATAGCGGAAAAGCCTTCTCTCCATGTCGGCTGACGAACCGGCTAACTGCTACAATGCAGCCTATAAGCCATTGTATGTCCTTCAGGCATGTAGGATGGTTTATGTTTAGGATGGCCTTAATCTTCTCCGGGTTGACCTCGATTCCACGCTGGGAAACGATGAAACCCAAAAATTTGCTAGCTGGAACCCCAAAGACGCACTTCTTAGGGTTAAGCATCATGTTGTCTTTCTGGAGATTATCAAAGGTTTCTTTTAAGTCGGAGATTAAGTCATTTGAATTTTTAGACATCACCGCTATATCGTCCACATAGGCGTGAACGTTCCGACCAATTTGATCATGTAGGCAATGTTGCATAGGCCGCTGGTACGTAGCACCTACGTTTTCAGCCCAAAGGGCATCGTGACGTAGCAAAACGTGATGTAAGGTGTGGTGAACGAAGTGGCCAATTGGTCTGACTTCCTCATTTTAATCTGGTGGTATCATGAGTATGCATCAACAAAACACAAAAGCTCCGAGCCAGCCATCGAGTCAATGACTTGGTCAATGCAAGGCAAAGCAAACGGATCTTTGGGACACGCTTCGTTCAAGCCGGTGTAATCAACGCACATTCTTAATTCTTTGGTTCCCTTTTTGGGTACAAGTACAGTATTGGCCACCCATCGGGTGTGAAGGGCTTCTCGGATAAAACTGCCCTTAAGTAACCTAGCTATCTCTTTGCCTATGGCGCGTCTCTTCTCGTCTCTGAAGCGTCGTAGAGGTTGTTTCACCGGTTTGCATTTTGGATCAATATTCAAGATGTGCTCGGCAAGTTCCCTAGGTACACCTTTCATGTCGGAAGGTTGCCAGTCAAAGATGTCCCTATTCTCATGGAGGAACTCGACGAGCATGCTTTCCTATTTAGGGTCCAGGTTCGTCCCAATGGGGGTGGTCTTGGAGGCATCGCCTACCACAAGTTCCACCGGCTTGGTTTCGATGGCGGCCTTGAAGGCTGGGGCGGAGTCAGAAATCTGCTTCTTCGATGCCGGCATCTCCGTGGCATCAACCTTTCTCTGGATCTCCTTCAATTCTTCAATGTAGAGGACAACTTTTGCAAAGGCTGCTTCTCCAATCTCACAGTCCCTTGCCTTGGTAAAGCTTTTGGATACGGTGATGACGTCGTTTGGTCCAGGTATCTTGAGTTTGTTGTAGACGAAGAATGGCTTGACCATGAAGGCGTAGAAGATGTCGCGTCCGAAGATGACGTGGTACATGCTCTTGAAGGGGACCACCTCGAAGGTCATGCGTTCTTGGCAGTAATTATTAACGTCGCCAAAAGCGACCTGAAGCGTGATGCACCCAAGGGACCGAGCCTCCCGGACAGGAACTACGCCATGGAATACGGTGCTGGTCCGCCTTTGGTTGGCCTCTGTCAAGTTCATCTTGTGCAGCGTATCCAGGTACATAAATGTTGATGCTGCTTCCACTGTCCACCATACACTTGGTGAACTCGTTCCCGTCAATCAGGGGGTTGATGACCATGGCATACAAGTTCTCCCTAGGAATGAGGTCTGGGTGATCCTTCCTACCCCAAGTGATTGGAATCTCTAACCAGCGCAGGTACTGGGTGAGGTTTTCTATGCCCGGACAGTTGGGGCCAAGGAAAGTGTGGTAGACGGGGGCCTTCTTACCCTATATATAATGGCAGTGATTGTAAACTTCAATATTTTATGCTTAACGCCAACCCCAAAGCGCGACCTATAAAGCAGTCGCTACGGACCTTCAATGAAGAGCGTAGCTGAGCAATCACCGAACAGGTGCAATGTCTACTCGCTGCAGGCTTCATCCGGCCCATCAAGTACTCCAAGGGGCTAGCAAACCCAGTCCCGGTCATGAAGAACAACAATATCTGGAGAATGTGCATCAACTACACCAACCTCAACAGTGTCTGTCCGAAGGAGGAGTTTGTCCTCCCGCGCATCGACTAGATCATCGACTCAGTCGCGGGATCAGAGTCGCTATGCTTACTCGACGCTTACTCTGGTTACAACCAGATCAAAATGGCGGTCGAGGACGAGCAGAAGACGGTGTTCATCACGCCATTCGGCGCCTTCTGCTACACCGCCGAGCTATCTATCGATCTTACTCGTACCTCAAGTTTGACCTAATTTAGTTAAATTATCAAGATGAAAAATCTTAGCAAGAAGTTGAACCTGTTTACTCGTACCTTCATTGTTTACTAAACTAACTCTCGGTCGTGGTTCATGATATATTAAATAACCCCCCGAAGGTTATCTCAAACAAATCTCAAAACTTTCAAAGCAACCTACAATTTTCTTGTAGTTCAAGATTGACCTAATTTCGTTAAATCGGCATAAAGTCATTCAGGTGGATAGAGTTAGCTAGGCCGAAGTTTGAAAAATCATAAAACATGGGAATCATAAGAACAACATGTCGGTCCACTATAAATATTTGAGAAGTATGCTTGTCGCATTCAGATCCATATTTTTCAGACTTTCTTTATGAAAAGGAACAATCTCGTCATCACTTGGAAAATTAAGAATGTTCTTTCCTAATAGTTGGATACTTAGACCGATGGCATTATTTACTAGAAAGAAGATGAACCCATATACCTTCAAACAGAAAATTAGTAATTCAAGAGCAATCTATCACACTTACTAGTAGCTCGAGTTTGACCTAATTTCATTAAATTGTGAGGATGAAATTTTTTAGAAAGAAGTTCAACCTGTTATGGTGATCTGTGATATATTAAATGCCCCTCCCCTGATGGTTACCTCAAAAAATCGCAAAACTTCCAAACTAAACCTATAATTTTCATGTAGTTCAAATTTGACCTAATTTCGATTAGTTGGCATAAAGTCATTCAAGTGGGAAGAATTCTCCCTTTGTACTAAAGCAAAGCTTGATTGGACAAGATGCATCCAATGTACGAAGTATAAAAAATGGGCATGCTACCAGCAACTATGGCTATGCAAGTCAAAAAAACAACTACGGTTGTGACCTTGGTCATATTGTTTGAAAGACGGCATATGTCTATCAACTCATTAAATTCTCAAAAGCATATAGGCGTCTAGGTCTATCTGACGGGAACAACATCCCCAAGTGGGAGTAGCGTACCTTACAAGCTTCATCTTAAAAAATTCGAGAGAGAGCCGAAATATCCCGCCCATCCATTCAAACACCCTGCCCATTCGCTTTCAAAAAAACCACCCTGCCCATTCATTCAAACATCCAGTCTGAAACTTAATTCACCTTTTTTAGAATGCAAAATTCCTCTTCTATCCCTGCTCCAGCAACAAGAACCCGAGGAGCACTGTAATAATAGAGGAATATAGGTGGTAATTTTGTGTTCTCCCACGTGCATCACCCATCGACGTGGTTCCCTGCCCTTCTTCAATAACTATAATTACCTACCCGCCCACTCTGGCCTTACACTAACTTTAGGGACCCGCTATGCAAGTGACCCGCATGTTAGTTTCCCAGAATTATGGGAAGTAGACATTCCCATCATTTGTAGTTCAAAATTCAAACATTTTTCGCTAAACCAAGATAAAATCATTTAACTTGGTGAAATTGGCTCGGAAAATGGAAAAAACTACGAAACTTGGGAATTATTCACCAAATAATTCATACTTTGTGATAAAATTGGTATCTATTCCATGAATATAACCATAAAGTTCAAACACTATTGAAATTTCCTGAAACCCTAAACCCCTAACCTTAAAACCCTAAACACTAAACCCTTAAACCCTGACCAAGCAGGAATCATGCACTTATAGATAAAATTTGAGATACTTTTATTAAATTGGGAAACTCTATTCTATACGATGAATATAAGCATGAAGTTTAATTATTATTGAAATTTCCTGAAACCCTAAACCCCTAACCTTAAAACCCTAAACACTAAACCCTTAAACCCTGACTCATTTGTAGGATTCCTAAAACATAAATCCTAAGGTCTTGATTGATTTGTAGGATTCCCAAAACATAGGAATAGGAAAACCATAGGATTGGAGTGGCATGACCTCTTGAATCCTATAAGAATAGAAAACTACACGAATTTGGATCAAGTACGTGTTTGAATCACGGGAAGAGAAAAGGAATTCAAACATTATGTTAGGGTGAATGTAAATTTTCCTACAAAATAGAGAGCAAAGGATTCTTTTGAAGGAATTACCAAGGATTGTAATCCTTTGACTCAAACGACCAACATTGTTATACTTCCTTAGGGAAAAAATCCTTCACAAATCCTTTGAATCAAACAAACCCTAAACCCCTAAATACTAAAACCATAAACCCTCTGCCCCTCAACCCATAATTAAACCCTAACCAAGCAGGTATCATGCACTTATAAATCCAAATTTGAGATAATTTTAGTAAATTGCGGTCACGCCATTCTATTCCACGGATATAACCATAAAGTTTGAACATTTTAAAAAATCCTGAAACCCTAAACCCTAAACCCCTAAAGCCTAAAACCCTAAACACTACCCCTTATACCCTTACTAAGCATGTATCATGCACTTATAGATCAAATTTGAGATACGTTTATTATGTAAATTAGGTGACACCATTCTATTTGACGAATATAAGACAAAGAAAGTATCATATCCTTGTAGATCAACATTCGAGATATACTTTCATTAAATTATGCTAACGCCATTCTATTCCACGAATATAAGCATATAGCTTGAACATTATTGAAAATGCCGTAAAACCTAAAACCTAAACCCTAAAATTAAACCCGAACACTAAACACCTAAATCTTGCCCAACAAGCGGCTATCATGCACACCTATAGATCAAATTTTGAGATACTTTTACTAAATTGGGTAACGCCTTTTGTATTTCACGAGAATAGGCGTACAAATCGAACACTATTAAAAATTCCCTAAACCCTAACCCCCTAAAACATAAACTCCAAGCCCTATACCCCTAAACCCTAAAACCATAGACCCTCAACCCCTAAACCCTAACAAAGCAGGTATCATGCACTTATAGATAAAAATTTGAGATACTTTCAATTAATTGTTCCTAAGTCATTCTATTCCACGAATATAAGCATCAGGATCAAACTTTATTGAAAATTCATGAAACCCTAAACCCCTAAAACCTAAACCCCTAAACCCTAAAACCCCAAACACTAAACCCTTAAATCTCACCAACAAGTAGCTATCATGCACACTTATAGATCAATTTTGAGATACTTTTATTAAATTGGGTAACGCCATTTTATTCGACGAATATATGCATAAATCTTAAACATTATTGAAAATTCCGTAATCCCTAAACCCTAAACGACCCCTAAAACCTCAACCCTAAACAGACATACAACCTAAATAAGCAGGTATCATGCACTTATAGATCAAAATTTGACATACTTTCATTACATTGCGGTAACGCTATTCTATTCCACGAATATAAGCATAAAGCTTGAAAATTATTAAAAATTCCCTAAAACCAAAACCCTAAACTCCTATCTTATCTTACCACTATATAGTGTACGATTATCTTTAAATGTTGACCGTTGGATTAAGACTCATGAATCCCAACCTTGCCAGTCGTCAGATCTTATTTTCCATTTTATTAGCATCTGCCAGAAGATACTATTGATAGTCTCTAGCACAATGAATTCTATGCACAAACCTCAAAATACACTTCTCCATCGTTCTATAATTAATATTCTCCATCATTTCTCTAGACCATGTTACCAAGATTTTTAAGTATTAGGTATAGCTAATAATAAACGTCGACTTCTACATGATACAAACTACAAGAACCCAATATAAAACCATACTTTATATAGATTTTAAATTTTGTGACCTTTACCTATTATATAATCTTCACTATATATAGTGTACGCATAGCTTTGGTCGAACTTTGACTGTTGGATCAGATTGACCAGCAAATCCCACCTTTGCAAACCGTTGGATCTTATATCCATTCTAGCATCTAGAAGATTCTCTATTGATAATCTTTAGCACAATGATTGCTGTGGACAAATATCACAAAACACATCTCAACAATTCTACAATCTTCTTCTTCATTTATCTATAGCATATATGTCGAGTATTAGGTAGCTAATAGGTTAATTTATAAATGATACAAAGTACAAGAACCAAATATACACCCGATACTTTATAGACGACGCTAAAAATTATAATTATTTTTGATCCTCGCCTATTATAGTTATATATATAAATGATATGTCATACTTATATTATATGGTTCTCACGTGTTCAAGGCACATGCAACTTACTCGTACATATATAGGGGAGAAAATATAGCCTTAGGGGTGCTGTTGGACTTGCTCTAAGCATGTATCTAGTATTAAACCAAAACTTTTAGTTCTAGATTGTGGAATTTTAGGTCGATGTTTGAACTCTAAAACTTGATGTCATTTATAACGGCAGGCTTCTACCACCTGTAACATTTTATACCAAGCAACTCATTGTATCAGGCGAATACAAAACTTGCGGGAAACTAAGAAACGCAAGGCGGAATCCTTAGTCGTGTGGTTGCTACTATTAATACAGCGGGATTTTTCCACAAAGAAAGGGGGGTTCACAAAAAAAATAGCGGGGCGAAAGTTAGTTTCAAGAAAGCCCTCCCTCAACCGCATCGAGACATCTTCTCCGCCTAGCCGCTCTCCCTCAACCGAACCTTCCCCACCACTCCACCATTGAGCATCACCGCACTGCCATTCGCTGGTATGTACGTCCCCAAACTCCAGCAATTAAGTGCTTTCTGATGGATATAATACATTTATTTAGGGCATTGCAAAGTAAATAAGATGGTGGCATTTCCAGGAAATGGAATCAGCGGCGGCGAATGCTTTTGCTGCGTCGGCGAACGCTTGTAAAGCAGGGGGTGGATGCTGAAGCAGCACTAGCGGATACATGTGAAGAGGATGCGGAGGCTGATGCTTGTACTGCATTGGAATCTTGGGTAGTGTTGAGTGATGCTTGGAAAGCGGTGGAGGCATAGTCGAGATCCTCGTCGGCTACTGCTAGATCAAATTTGGCTATGTTGGCTACCGCTACAAAAGTGACAGCTGGGTGGGATGCTAGGAATGTGTCAGCTTGTGGTCGTGCTTCTTTAGCTTCAACGGTTGTGGCTCATCATTCATCGGTGGCTCTTGCTCCATCTTCTAAGAACTCATCGACCCCTTTGTAAGTTCTGTGTTGGATGTTGTCTCCCCGACTCCCTCCCTCTTTTATGTATTCCCCTCCAGGATTTTTTCTAGATGCAGTGGATATTAGTTTAAACTACTAGCATTGGGAACATAAAAATTAATCACAAACTAGCGATCTAAATGGGATGAAACTTTCATAGGATTCAAACCTAGGCACCTATGATTTACTGATATTTTGTCAATTTTTTCGAATAGTTTTACTTTGTAGTTTAAAATCTGAGCTACTATCATACCTTGAATCTAAGATGGAAGGTGGATCTTGGGGCAAGTCACCGTGAGACCTGGGTTCACCAAGACACTAAGAAGCTACGTCCGTTTTTAATCCCTTTATTTATGATAAAACATGAAAATTTAGGAATGGGCCTTTCTGTCCTCCCGGGTTACCTCTGAAAAAATGTTCTTCATTCCCTTTACTGTGTACCAACCTGGTGAAGCATTTTTGTGCTTTTGTACTACTCTAGTTGATTCCTTGTGTTATTTAGGTATTTTTTTGACACACTCTTCTTTTTACGTAGTTTTTCTGGATGCGTGCAGTTTATGAAATTTTGATGATAAGTTTTCCTATCAAATTATATGATGCATTGTGGTGTTTACTTAATTATTTTTTTAGGGTTGTGCATTGTACCTTGTGTAGTTTACTTGATTCTGACAATGCACTTGTGTTATTTGCATCATCCTACCAGCTTCAGTGGAAGAAAATATGCAACAATCAATGACTTGCCAAGCAATGTGGTCGGTCAGATTCTTGTCAGGCTTCCTCCGCACCCATCCATCATATTGAGGGCCCCGGTCGCACAAAAACATTGGACGGACTTCATGGGAAGCAACGATTTCAAAAAATTAACCATGTCACATAATAGAGGAATGTCGTTACTTGGATTTTTCACCAACAGCTCTGACGATGATGGATTCATAACAGATCATAATCTTGACCAAGCCATCTTCCAGAAGTTGAACAACCTAGTGGAAGTACATAATGCCTTCAAACCATATGTACTCGTATGTCGCAATGGTAGGGTGCTACTTCATTGTCTACAAGGGTCTAACCTGATAATCGCCTAGGATCCAATTAGTGGAAGTGAAACGGTGATACCAGAACCACCAGTTTGGCGGAAACATGAGTATGATAGTAGGACAATTCTCTGTTCGTGAAACCATGGGCAATTGTCATCACACTATTGCAGCAATTTCTGGGTTTTTTGGATAGTAACCAATGGTAACCAAGCACTGGTCCAGAGATACTCATCAGAGTTTGGAAAACGGGAGAACTGGATTAAATGTAAGACCCCACCATTTAAGGTAAAGGCCCTTGTGATTGCAATGCTAGTCCCTGGATTGAATTGCTAGCATCCACAGTTTAAGATAAAGTACACAGTTACAAAGGTCAATCATTACATCGTAATATCCAGAGATACATAGTCCTTACAACTCAATAGACAAAGGCTAATACATAGAGTTCACAATACTTAACAAACTAAATAAAGTCTTCATCTTCATGTGCCACAGGCAAACATGTTGAGTGTAGACTCATAACCCGAGTCTCCATCAGAGTAACCTCCAACATCATAAGTTACAGCCACAGAGGGTCAATACATTTGGAATTGTATTGGCAAGTGATACCATAGTAATATAGTAGCATCTAATAACTATATGAATTTTTCTAAGTGTAGTTCAGGCTGGCTTTGCTCAAAATAAGGATTCTTATTAGTTGAAAGCACTAAGTTTTTGTTTGACAAAAACACCCAAGGAACCACCAATAGACATTGGTGAACCTTTACCCTTGTTCAACCACAAGTTTTAACATAGATAAATTGGGATGATGAGATCCTTGATCACTTCAATGTCTTTGATGCTCAAAATGTCCTTTGCCGGGGACACGACTAAGTACTTCGGTTTTACCCTCTCGAGAGGTGGTGCCCTTTCCCCACAAGACTCGACATGCATCGAGACGAGACTTTTCAGAAGCATTCCCTTAGACCACCATGGGAGTGTTCTATCCTATCAACCCTACCACCAACTATCCATATGGCTAACTTCTTGCAACCTAATTGGTCAAGGCAGAGCCCATATGCCATGTGGTTGGACTAGAAGCTTCTCAACACTAAATATCTCAAATCCCTTTGTTCCTGAGTGGCCATCCACAAGTGTGATACACAAGGTAAACCATAAACATGGGCCTTGTGTAACCACTCAACACAAACCAATCTTTCCATTCCACCCAGGTGATTCATTCACATGTTGTTTTATTATTCAAAAACAAAGTCATAGATTTTGGATAAAAACATAGTGTGAATATTCCACCCTTGTTTTCTACTATCTAGGCTAAGCATACTAGTATAGCAAGTTTCTTATCTTAGGGAAAACTACTAAGACAATATCTATAGGATTTATCAAGCATATCATATACTTAGAAAATTAACCATTCAAATCTTACTCAAAATATTACTAATGCATAGATAAAATAGTAGGACAAAATATGAAGAATCACTTGCCTTTGTATCTAGGGGAATAGGAACAATCCTCATAATCACAATCACCACAATCACCAAAATGTACACATAAAATCATAACACCAAATTCACATTCAATATCCAAACAAAAATACATATGAATGCATGCAAATACAATGGAATGATTTGTCACACTAAACAATTCAAACTAAACAGTACTAAAAAATAAACTTTCTAAGATCTAAATAAACTAAAATTTACTCTAAAACAATTTTCTAAACATTTTATATAGTCAAATTAATCCTACAAATGTTTCTGTACAAAATCCTCATTTAGAGAAGCAATTGGCCAAACCAAGGCCATGGATGTGTAGGGATTATTTTTCTGAATCCATTGATATAAAATTTGTAATTTTTGGGGAAACAGAACAAAAGTTATGAATTTTACAAGTTTAAACATCTAATAAACCTTTTCTGGATTTTAAACAGAAAACACTGACACGCGGCATGTTCTTATTGATCGATACCGCTTCGTGCGGATTGGGCTTGCGCGCCGTTAGATCTAAGTTAGATCGCGCGGTCCAGATTGGACCATACCTCTTCGCGCTAGTTCTAATCCTAGCCACTGGATCTAGATCCAGCGGATCTGATCGCTCTGGCCAAAGATGGGCGGCACGAATGGCGACCTGCAGCGGCGACACGTCTGACGATGGTGCTTCGGAGGCGCTAGGTGGTAAAGGGGAAGTTATAGGGGTTACCGAGGTCGCGGTGACGGCGTGGATGAAGTGGAGGTCACGGGCGAGGGTGGGGTGCACGGGCTCGGCCGGAATTGGTCGTCAGAGTTGAGCTCACTGTCGGGCGTTTGTAGTCGAAGACGGAGACGAGATTATAGTGCTCAAGAAAACAAATTACAAGAATCAGTGGATGTGCCAGAAGGTAGCGAGAACGACAGTAGGAACCAGAGGGCAAAGGGGCACAGGGGCTCATCGGAATTGGTCGCCGACGTGCTTCGGGCGGCGGCGATTGCGAGTAGAAATTCGTCAAGCCTGGGGGCTCTCTGGGGTTGTTAGGTGAGGGGAAATGGCGAGGGGAAGTGGGGGTTTAAGTAGCAGGGGTCGAGGGGGGTAGTCACGCCGGGAATCAAGCGTAATAACACTAATTGAAACGGGGAGAAATGGTAGAGAGGGGAGCGGGTCCTCCAGCACGAGATTGACGACGACGTTCATGTGGCAGTGGGGCCCAGTGGTAGTGAGAGACGGGGTGTGCGCTGGGTGAGAAAGAGAGAGGGGAAGGGGAAACCCGGGTTGGCTAGATGGGCCGTGGGTGGGTGTTGGGCTAGATAGGCTATGCTTGTTTTATTTTTTCCTTTTGCCTTTTTCATTTCTGTATTGATTTTCTGAAATGGTTTTGAAAGATTTGAATTCAAATTTTTTCACCAGGCTTTTATACTGTGATCCTAGTATCAAAAAGTGTGACAAACACATAAATCCACTCAAAAACATTTTGAGGTTATAAAATAAATAAAAACCATGCGCCATATGTATATAATAAAAGGGGTATAAATATGGTTCAAATAGGGTTTTTGTTTTGAAATTTTTTGTGGAAGATCAATATGCCATGATGCTATGAATGCCACAATATGAATTTTCATTTAATGAAATTTGGGATGTTACAAATCTAACCCCCTTAAGATGAATCTTGCCCTCGAGATTCGGATTGGCTAGCAAATAGGTGTGGGTGATCTTTCTGAAGGTCGTCTTTTCTTTCCCAAATTGCTTCTTCCTCGGTATGATGGTTCCACTGTATTTTGCAGAATTTGATAGTCTTAGTACGAGTAACTCTTTCTGAAGTCTCAAGAATCTTGATAGGTTTCTCCTCATACGTGAGATCACTCTCCAACTGAACTTCTTCCAAAGGTATAGTGTCCTTCAATGAATTTTCTTCCATCTCTGGATGACACTTCTTCAACTGGATCACATGAAACACATTGTGGACTATAGATAGTGATTCAGGAAATTCAATCTCATAAGCCACTTCTCCTTTTCGACTCAAAATATTAAATGGTCCAACATATCTTGGTGCCAATTTTCCTTTGACTCCAAATCTCTTCACACCACCAAGTGGTGAGACTCTAAGATAAGCTCTATCACCTACCTCATAGGTGACTTCCCTACACTTTGGATCTGCATAGCTCTTTTGTCGGGATTGGGCTATCTTCAATCTGTCCTTTACCATTCTGACTTTCTCTTCAACTTCCTTGATCAGTTCTGGTCCCAATAAATTTCTTTCTCCTATCCCATTCCATAGTAATGGCGTATTACACTTCCTTCCATAAAGGAATTCAAACGGAGCCATCTCTATGCTTGCTTGATAGCTGTTATTGTAAGAGAATTTCGCGTAAGGCAGACTTTCATCCCAACTATATCCATAATCTAGTGCACAAGCTCTCAACATATCTTCCAAAATCTGATTGGTCCTTTCTTTCTGTCCATCATTTTGAGAATGAAATGCTGTGCTGAATTCTAGCCTTGTTCCCAATGATTCATGTAGTTGTCGCCAAAAATGCGAAGTGAACTGAGTTCCTCTATCAGACACAATACTCTTAGGTACTCCATGTAGACATACAATCCTATTCATATAGATCTTAGCCAATTTAGCACTTGTATAAGTAGTCTTCACGGGTATGAAATGAGCCACTTTAGTTAGGCGATCCACAACAACCCATATAAAATCATATCCAGATCTGGTCCTTGGCAGTCTGGTGATAAAATCCATACCGATCTTATCCACTTCCAATCCTGTATAGGTAGTGGTTGCAATAATCCTGCCGGTTTCTGATGTTTCGCCTTTACTCGACTACACACATCACACAAGGCAATATGTTCCGCGATATCTTTCTTGAGATTGTTCCACCAAAATCTTTCCTTCACATCCATGTACATCTTGGTGTCACCTGGATGAATAGAATATGGTGAATTGTGTGCTTCTTGCAGAATCAATTTCCGAAGCTCCGGATCTTGTGGAATGCAGATACGCTTGCCATACCATAAAGTTCCTTGTTCATCTTCATGGAATCCTTCGCCTTTCCTTTACTAATTTTACTCTTAATCTCTTCAATCCACTTGTCTAACTTTTGGGCTTCTTTGATCCTATCCAACAGTGTTGGTTGAACTTACAAAGACATGAGATATCCTTTAGGCACTATCTCCAATCTTATCTCTTTAAATTGGAACACAAATCATCAGGAAATTCTCCCTTAGTAAGGCCATTCACATAGACCTTGCGGCTTAAATCATCCGCTACAACATTTGCTTTACCAGGATGATATTGCAAACTCAAGTCATAGTTTTTGATGACCTGTATCCATCTTCTTTGTCTCATATTGAGTTCCTTCTGAGTGAAAATATATTTCAGACTCTTGTGATCCGTGAACACTCGCTTTCCCAAAAGATAATGTCTCCATGTTTTGAGTGCATGGACAACAGAGGATAACTCTAAATCATGAGTTGGGAAATTCACTTCATGATTTTTGAGTTGTCTCGAGGCATAAGCCACAACTTTCCCTTCTTGCATCAATACTCCACCCAATCCTTGGTGAGATGCATCACAATAGACTTGGAAATCTTTCTCTAGATCTGGCAGACATAAGACTGGTGCTAACACTAGTATCTTCTTTAATTCATGGAAACTGATTTCACATCCTTTAGTCCAATCAAACTTCTTCTATTTCTTAAGTAACTCTGTCATTGGCTCAACTAATTTTGAGAAATTCTCAATGAACCTTCTATATTATCCTGCCAAGCCTACGAAACTACGAATTTCTTTAACTGACTTGGGAGATTCCCACTCAGTTATAGCTGACACCTTTGCGGGATCGACAGCTATACCATCTCCAGACACAATGTATCCAAGAAATCCAACTTCATTCAATCACACTTACTGAACTTGGCATACAACTTGTGCTCCCTGAGTTTCTCAAGAATCAAACGCAAATGTTCTTCATGCTCTTCTTTGCTCTTGGAATAGATCAAAATGTCATCGATTAATACGACAACAAACTTGTCAAGAAACTCCATGAACACCTTGTTCATCATGTTCATGAAATAAGCTGGTGCATTTGTTACTCCAAATGGCATTACAGTATACTCATACAATCCATACCTAGTGGTTAAAGCAGTCTTAGGTATGTCTTGCTCTCTAATCTTTAGCTGAAAGTAGCCTGATCGAAGATCAGATTTTGAGAACATACGGGCTCCTTCTAGTTGTTCAAATAGATCATTTGTCGTGGTATTGCCGACGAGTACGCCATGGAGGGGTCCTCACAGTGCGTGTTTAGAGACTTGGGGTAAGGCGGACGGTTGACGGGTACGAGGTAACACAGCTTACCCAGGTTCAGATCCCACAACGGTGGCGGAATCCTACTCCTGCTATAAATCACTATAATGACAATACGCTGAGTTACAGAGATAGGTTCGCTATGTGAGGTTATGTGAAGTTGTCTATGATTGTGCCCTAAAGGCTCCCATAGGCCTTACTTATATAGTCGTCAGATCCTAGGGTTACAGGGAAAAGTCCTAGCCGAACAGGTTACAGAGTTCTACACCATCTATTACTAGTCTTGTGTATCTTGTACTCCAAGGCTCTGGGTACCCTGGTGACTCCACCGTAGCCTTCCTTTATTCGGCATGGGCCTCCCTTCTGGATCCACCTAACTGGGCCGCCCAGCAGTCCATAGGCCATGCTACCGACTATGGGCCACCCGGGTTAGTCGGATAAGAGACATGCTATGAGGATACCCATATAGCATAACCCCAACAGTAGCCCCCGGAGAACTCCGAGATCTTGCGCCGTCTTGCCTCTTCCCATGGAATGCTCCGTCTAAATGGATGTCGGCAAATCGTCAAGCAACATCTTGTAGTCCTCCCAAAGAACTCTTCAAAGGTTTTCTCCATCTTCTATGAGTAAGTCGGAGAAATGCTGAATCTTCCATCATACGCTCCCGTCGTCGGATTAAATCCGTCCATGCCGGAATCTTTGATGGGACGGCTCATCTACCATGTCAGTTATGACGATGTAGGCCATAGGTCAGCATCGCCTCGTAACTCACACATGCAGAGAACGTAATCATATCCGTTTTTCCGTGTGAGCGATACGAACTGTTGGCGGCGACGGTTGGAGACGTGGCGAAATTACCGCGCACGTTCACCAACACATCGTCTACGCGGCAACCGTCCGATTAGCTGCACGAATCTTGACACAGAGTAAGATAAATAGCGATCGTGGGACACTTGCCACTTTTTCACCCCATTCTCCTGCGTCATCGTCTTCTTCCTCCAGCCGCGCGCTTCCTCGAGCTCTCCGCAAAAACCTCGAGAAACCCTAGCCTCTTGCCTGCACCAGTCGTGTCCTCTCCTTCTTCCATGGCCAGCAGCAGCTCATCCCCGTCAATGGCGGCGTCGAGAGAAGCCGCGGCGAAGCCGACGAGCTCCGTCGTTGTGCCCCCAGAGAGCCTGGTCATCCCCGCATCGGCCGTGATAGAAACCACCGGCGGCGACCATAAACTGGCGGCGCTAGAGCCCCTGGAAGAGGAGCCAGACTCGCACAAAGGCGACTGGCGCGGCTCGGACATCACCATCCGCGACATCCAAGAGATGGTCGCTGAGGGTTACCTCCCTGCGACGGAGGGGCTCGCCTGGCGGGCGACGCCGGCCGGCGAGGTGACCCCCTCTCCCCAAGCCAGAGAGAAAGTATACCTCAAGGCGCAATTGGTACGCGGCGTTTCTCTGCCCATCTCCCACTTCTTCCTGTGCGTCTTGAATCACTTCAAGGTCCAACCCCACAACCTTTCCCCCAATAGTATCCTAGTGCTTAGCAACTTCGTGGCACTTTGCGAGGGTTACCTAGGGATTAGTCCTAGGTTAGATCTGTTTGTCTACTTCTTCACCATCAAACGTTAAGCCGGACACAGCAAGGAGGAGCTTAGAAACTACGGCACCATAAGCTTCAAGATCCGTCCTGGCCGGCGGTTCCCCGACATCGTCGGCCACGAGTCATGCAAAAATTGGCAGCGGACGTACTTCTATGGCCCCGACATTCCTTTGTCGGGCCGAGAAGTAACGTACCCGGACTTTGTGGATGGAGCCGCCGCCGAAGTCCCCACATGGCGGTCCCATGCCTCCCTTCCCTCCGACCTCAACGCTTCTCGCGCAATAAGGCGGATCGAATGGTTTGTAGAGACGTGTCTGACCGGCTTGGACCTAGCCATGTGCTGGTTCATCAGGCGGATCCAACCTTTGCAGCACCGTACGAAGCTTATGCACGAGTACACCGGCAACCGAAGGGATACCCTCCGTATCTCCGAGGACAACTTCTCGAGTGACTCCGTCAAGTTCCGCCTTAAGAACATCGTCAAGGTGAAGGACAAGAAGCGTGGCTTCACCCTCACCTACGACATGTTCGTAAACGGAAAGTGCCCAAAGGTAGACATTTATTTTCCGTGTATGACATTGCTCCATTTTTTCCGTCTTGATAATACCAACTTGTCTAACACAATGATTTCTCACTTAACAGCTTAGCGATCTAGAGGAGGGCAACCTGGTCGCCCAAATCTAGGATCCCAAGATGAAGGAAGTCACGGTCGTGTCCGACGATGATGCCCTGTTGGCGCGAAAGCGGAAGAGCTCCACCTCTGATGCTGCCGACGGAGGCAAGAAAAAGAAGACGGAGGGTGGAGCCTCCAAAAAGAGTACTGCCGCCCTGGAGGCAGAAAAGAAGAAAGCCACCGGGATGTTTGCCAAAGTGCCCCCCTAGTGTAAGCTTCTTATTCTCCGACATTGTCTTGTTTATCTGTCTTATTCCTGTATTTATGCATTTTGCACGTTTCAGAAAGAAAGCCACAACCAGCCTCAAGAAGTCCTCCAAGAGTCTTCGGGCTTCTAAAAATATCAAAGATATGCTGCATCGCGACTCTTCCCCCGCCATCGCCCCTGCTACTCCTGCCGTCAAGCCCTCCTCCGTTCCGACAAGCTCCCAAGCCCAGGAGGCACCAGGCCCTTCCGCCATGGAAGTGGATTCTGGCACCTCTACCAAACTCGCAATTGTCGACGAGAAGGCAACGCAGGAGAGTGCTGCTCTTCAAATGGCTGAAGCTCCGGCTAAGGATGCCATCGGTGGCGGCAAGGCGGTGGTGGGTGCTGGTACTTCTGCCGAAGGCGGCGCCTCTACTCCCCAGAAACCCCTCGAATTGCCGAAGATTATCTTCTCGGTGCTTACGCCGGGTATCACAACTATGGTTCCTGGAGGAGTGCTGTCATCTCCGACGTGCGGTCTTGAGGAGCTACTCCGTCAGGAAGACATCTTGCGAAGCAACATCGTTTCCTTTGGCAAGCTGCTGGCCGAGAGTGCTACAAACCTCAAGATCATCACACTTGTAAGTTTTACTTTACCTTTTGCATTTCATATGAGTATCCCACTGTAGCCCCCGAGGATGTAGATGGAAAACCATTGGCTTTGCATCTATATGCTCTAAGAGTGACTAAGTTAGAAAAAACTCTCACTGTAGCCCCCAAGCATTTAGATGGAATGAATTATTCCGACTAGATGCTTTAAGAGTAGCATACACATTGTTCATAATTTTAAGTGTTGTAGCCCCCCAGCCTCTAGTTGTAACTGAATTAGCTCCGACTAGATACTTAAAGAAAAGCTAAGCATTTTCCGAGTTAAAACTTCATACTATAGCCCCCAAGCTTCTAGTTGAGAACTGAACTAGCTCCGACTAGATGCTTAAAGAAAAGCTAAGCATATTTCTAAGTTAAAAAACTCTCGCTGTAGCCCCCGAGCACCTAGATAGAAAATCTCCGACTAGGGGCTCCAAGTAGACTGAACAACGACTTGACTTTGTATTTGTTTCCACAGAACGAGAATGCTCGGAGGGGCATGGCCAATGATAAGTACCAGAAGATGCGCGCGGACCTTGAAGCTGAAAAGGGTAAAACCGCCATCTTGAAGGAACAGATCATCAAAAACAAGAGTTTGTTTTCTTTTTGCGCATTTCCGTCTTACTTTTGTGCCATCCTTCTCCGAGTACTCACTGTGTACTTTGTTTTCTCCGACTTGCAGAGCATGTAGCCAAGGCCAAGGATATTGTCGAGCAGTCCAAGCACATCCAGCAGCTGGCCAGCGAGAACAAGATCCTTAAGAAGGAGAGGGAACAAATGCTGAAGATGCACGAGGATTCCATGAAAGCCCTGCAGGACTCCGCTTCCGCCGAGATCAATCGCTTGAAGGAGGAGCTTGCGATCCTAAAGGATCAAAAGCAAGCTGCCGATGAGCAAAACCTTCGCCATAGCGAGGCGTTTAAGCTCCTCCAACAAGAGAAGGAATACTTGGCAGACGTTGTTTGGCAGGCCAAGGCCAGCATCTTCAGTAAGTGTCCTCCGCCTTGTAGCTCTGTAGTCTGGATACTTAGAATTTTTGAACGCATGCAATCGTTGTCGGAATTTTCAGCGCCCCTGGGTTTAACCCGCTCGCCTCCTTCGGACAAGGAATGCATGATTCTTGCCGGCAACTTCATCAACACTGCCATCACCCAAGCCAAGGAGATCGCCCAGCCCCTCCAAATTTATATCAAGGCCTCTGACTCCGTGGTGAAGTATTCAGAGATTCTGCGCCGAGCCCCCGAGTGTGTCGCTAGCTGGAAAGCTTCATGTGCACGAGCTGGCGCAAGGATGGCGTTGTCCATGGTGAAGGCGCACTATGAAGGTGCCGACATCGACACGGTGACATCTGGTATCCCCGACGTGGATGATAACGGCAAGGAGATCGATCACGAAGCCATCCTGTCATCACTCACGGGTTATGACACCAGGGTTGCCGAGTTGGTGGATGTCGACATCTTCGTGCCCAGGAACTTTGTTGACAACGCCGACCCTGAATCCTCCGAGTCTCCTCACAGTGGTGATGCTGAGGGTGAATCTCCGGCTGGTGATGATGCAGCCTCCAAGTCCCCTGCACCCAAGGAGTAAAAAACACTTTGTAATTCTTGTTTCACCTCTGGAATGTGCATTGAAAAAACTTGGTGATGTAATCTTAAGGCGGAAAACAATGGTTGTCGTATCCTGCTACTTAAGAATTAATGCCCACTATGTATATTTTTTTAAGCAAGTGCTGGCTTATCCATTACTTTGGTTTTTATGCTTGACTTTTCGTGAGTCGGAAGACTCGTTGTCGGAACCATGCGCTTAGGTGATGATGCCCAATGGAACCGTCTATAACCTGAGCACAAAATCGCCGACAATAAGTGCCGAAAGTCACTACTCCAGAATCCACATGAAAACAACAAAGAACGTGTAGACCAGAAAACTTAAGCTAACGCCCATAGGCGGAATTTTCACAAGTGCAATCGCAAAGCTTGTGCATAAAGGTTTATATGATCCAAAAATGAACATTAAAGGAGGTAAAAGACTCAGCAATATGAGTGAACCAAAGAGCTTTATTTCATTGATCATATAAGAAGTACACGATTAGATAAAAAATGATAAGTGTAGAAAGGACGTAGCTGTGCTATATTCCATGGCCGATCAAGCTCCGGGTAGTCATCATCCGGGTCACTTCGCTTACGCTTATGATCCTCGTTGGGTCTATCCTTGAGCTCACGATTGTCGACAAGGTAGTAAGACCCATTGAGCAGCGCCTTGCTTATGATGAATGGTCCTTCCCATGGCGGGGATAATTTGTGTGACTTCTTCTGCTTAAGTCGGAGCACTAAGTCCCCCTCTTTAAACGAGCGATGCCGGACGCGGCGACTATGGTAGCTGCGTAGCTTCTGCTGGTAGATGGCAGATCTTCGGCATGCCAAAACGCGCTCCTCCTCGAGAAGGTCCACATCTAGGCGTCTGGATTCTTCAGCATCATCTTCGTCGTAGGCGGCAACTCTTGGTGCATCGTGGAGGATGTCGGAAGGTAGGATGGCTTCTGCTCCATATACCATGAAATAGGGAGTGTAGCCGGTGGATCTGTTGGGTGTAGTTTGTAAACTCCACAGCACAGATGGCAATTCTTCCGCCCAGGCTCCAGCTGCTCTATGTAGCGGTGCCTCAAGACGTGGCTTGATTCCCTGCAGAATTAATCCATTGGCTCGCTCAACTTGACCATTGGATTGTGGGTGTGCCACAGATGCAAGGTCAAGTCGGATGCCTTTGTCCCAGCAATAGGCCTCCACTTCTGCGAGTGTCAAGTTGCTTCCATTGTCGGTGATGATGCTATGTGGGAGACCAAATCTCACCACTATATCCCGGACAAACCTGAGGGCAGTTGCCCCATCAAGCTTTCTAATGGGTTTAGCTTCTATCCATTTGGTGAATTTGTCAACTGCTACAAGCAGATGCGTAAATACACACGGTGCCGTTTGTAACGGTCCCACCATGTCTAGCCCCCAGACTGCAAACGGCCAAGTTATTGGTATTGTTCGCAATTCTTCAGCAAGAACATGTGGTTGTCGGGCATAATACTGGCATCCTGTGCACATATCAACCAGCTTGTCGGCGTCCGCCTTCGCGGTCAGCCAGTAGAATCCTTGCCGGAAGGCTTTCGCGACCAACGATCGAGGAGCGGCATGATGCCCGCAATCTCCGAGATGGATTTCGCGTAGGATTTCCATACCTTCTAGCTGGGAAACACACTTCAGGTATACACCAGTAGTGCTCTTTTTATAGAGCTGCCCATTGATTATGGTATAACCCTTTGCTCGCCGTACTATTTTCCGTCTTTCGACCTCGTCGTCGGGCAAAGTTCCGTGTTCGAGATATTCCATGAACGGTTTTGTCCAAGCCGGTGGGACCTTTGTCACCATGTTGACGAAAGAGTTAGCTCTATCTGGGTTGTCAACGTCGGCTCCCTTCATGGATGGTGTACGTAGATGCTCTAGGAAAACTCCTAGCGGAATTTTCTTGCGCCCTGATCCAAGTTTAGACAGTAAATCAGCCGCCTCGTTTTGCTCCCTAGGCACATACTTGACTTCCTAGCCCAAGAAGCTCTTGGCTATCTCGTCCACTTCGTCTCGATATGCCGCCATCATAGGGTTCCGCGCATTCCAGGTGCCAGCCACCTGCTGGGCAACCAAGTCGGAATCTCCACAGCAAACTATGCGCTTGATGCCAATATCCTTGGCTACACGCAGTCCGTGAATGAGTGTTTCATACTCCGCCATGTTGTTTGTAGCCTCGAAGTGGATCTGCAGAACGTAGTGTAGCTTGTCTACTTTTGGTGACTGCAGCAATACACCAGCCCCCGAGCCGTTAAGCAGCTTTGATCCGTCCAAGTACATCACCCAGTACTCTGGTTCCGGCAATGGAGTGGAATCCGGCATTTCCGTCCAATCTGCAATAAAATCCGCCAAGGCTTGTGACTTGATAGCGTCGCGTCTTTTGTAGGTGATCTCGAAGGCGGCAAGCTCAATGCCCCACTTCGCGACCCTTCCTGTAGCGTCGCTGTTGTTGATAATGTCGGACAGTGGAGTCTTGCTCACTACTATGATTGGGTGCTCCTGAAAATAATGCCTCAGCTTCCGTGAAGCGAGGAATACTCCATAAGCTATCTTTTGGTGGTGCGGGTAATGCTGCTTGGACTCCGTCAAGACCTCTCTTACATAGTAAACTGGTCGTTGCACTCCGTGCTCATAGCCTGGTTCCTTCCGCTCTACTATGACGACGATGCTGATAACCCGGTTGGTTGTCGCCATGTAAATTAACAGGAGCTCGCCAGGCTCGGGTGTTGCAAGGATGGGCGCTGAGGAAAGAATCTCCTTGAGCTGCTTCAATGCTGCATCTGCTTCGTCCGTCCATGTGAATTTGTCCGCCTTCTTCAGCAACTTGTACAGCGGCAGAGCCTTCTCTCCAAGTCGGCTGACAAACCGGCTAACTGCTGCAACACAACCTGTTAGTCGTTGGATGTCCTTTAGGCATGTCGGACGGTTTGTGTTTAAGATAGCCTCGATTTTCTCCGGGTTGACCTCGATTCCGTGCTGGGAAACGATGAAGCCCAACAATGTGCCGGCTGGAACCCCGAAGACGCACTTCTCAGGGTTGAGCATCATGTTGTATTTCCGGAGATTGTCAAAGGTTTGTTTTAAGTCGGAGATTAAGTCATTTGACTTTTTAGACATCACCGCGATATCGTCCACATAGGCGTGAACGTTCCGACCAATTTGGTCGTGAAGGCAACATTGCATTGTCCGCTGGTAGGTAGCACCTGCGTTTTTCAGCCCAAAGGGCATCGTGACATAGCAGAACGTGTCGTACGGGGTAGTGCACGAAGTGGCCAATTGGTCCGACTTCCTCATCTTGATCTGGTGGTATCCTGAGTATGCATTGAGAAAACACAAAAGTTCCGAACCAGCCGTCGAGTCAATGACTTGGTCAATGCGAGGCAAAGCAAACGGATCTTTGGGACATGCTTTGTTCAAGCCGGTGTAATCAACGCACATTCTTAATTCATTGGTTCCCTTTTTGGGGACAAGTACAGGATTGGCCACCCATCGGGTGTGAAGGACTTCTCGGATAAACTCAGCCTTAAGTAACCTAGCTATCTCTTTGCCAATGGCGCGTCTCTTCTCATCTCCGAAGCGTCGTAGAGGTTGTTTCACTAGTTTACATTTTGGATCTATGTTTAAGCTGTGCTCGGCAAGTTCCCTAGGTACACCTTTCATGTCGGCAGGTTGCCAGGCAAAGATGTCCCTATTCTCACGGAGGAACTCAACGAGCGCGCTTTCCTATTTGGGATCCAGGTTCGTCCCAATGGCGACGGTCTTGGAGGCATCGCGTACCACAAATTCCACCGGCTTGGTCTCGATGGCGGCCTTGAACGCAGGAGCCGAGTCAGAGATCTGCTTCTTTGACGCGGGCATCTCTGAGTCATTGACCTTGCTATGGATCTCCTTGAATTCTTCGCTATAGAGGACAGCTTCTGCAACGGCTGCTTCATTGATCTCGCAGTCCCTTTCCTTGGTAAAGCTTCCGGATACGGTGATGACACCGTTTGGTCCGGGTATCTTGAGTTTGTTGTAGACGAAGCATGGCTTGGCCATGAACGTGTGGAATATGTCGCGGCCGAATATGACGTGGTACACGCTCTTGAAGGGGACCACCTCAAAGGTCATGCGCTCTTGGCGGTAATTATTAACGTCGCCAAAGGCTACCTTAAGTGTGATGCACCCAAGGTACCGAGCCTCCCGTCCAGGAACTACGCCATGGAACACGGTGTTGGTCCGCCTTAGGTTTGCCTCCGTCAAGTTCATCTTCTGCAGTGTATCCAGGTACATGATGTTGATGCTGCTTCCACTATCCACCATGCACTTGGTGAACTCCACGCCGTCAATCAATGGGTTGATGACCATGGCGTATTGGTTCTCCGTGGGCACAAGGTCTGGGTGGTACGTCCTGTCCCAAGTGATTGGAACCTCCGACCAGCGCAGGTATTGGGGGACTGGGGGAGAGTGGCCATCAGGATCCTTAGAGAGGTCTTCTGTTGTCGGACGGTGGGTGTGCCAAGGAAAGTGTGTTAGACTGGGGCCTTCTCTGCGAAGGGGTTCTTGCCCTTCTCGTCGCTCTTGGCGGCGTGCTTGGGGTCAACGTCCTCGTCCATGTAACTTGAATCCTTGGACTCCTCCTCCTTCTTCTTCCCCTTGCCCTTGCCTCGCGGTCTGTTCTTCCGAATTCGCTTGTAGCCATACTCCGGGTCTTCCTTGAGGTCGTTGACGAACTTGCAATGTCGATTGGTGTGGGTGGCCTTGCCGTTGACATCGAGGTGTACGAGGCACGGCATATCGCGGTACTCTTCGTACGTTTGGGGGATGCGGAGCGGCGCCGAGTTGGTTTCACTTCCTCGTTGCTGCCCACGGCCTGCTCCCCTTCCTCGGCCACGCTGTCCGCCTTCTCCTCGTCCTGCAAAAGTCATGGCGACCATGTAGGTAGATTGCTTTTCTTCTGGAGCAGTTTTCCGCTTTGTACTGCTGTTCCTCCGAGCTTGGGTTGGAACGGCCATTGCCGGCAAAGAGCCACGAGCATCGTCGTCGGCAGCTGCGAACTCACTAGCTAACTGAATCATCTGATTCAAGTCAAGCTGATGATTGTCCTCCAAGCGCTTTAGCTTATGCCGGAGTAACGTGCCCCTTTCCAATCCATCGATGAAGGCGGCCATGGCGGTCTGGGCGTGCACTCCTGCGCAGGAATTCTTCATGTCCAGCCAGCGGGAGAGGTAGGTGCGAGATGTCTCGTCTTTCTCTTGCATGCACCGTTGTAGATCGCCCACAGTGCAGGGACGCTTGTATGTACCCTCAAAGTTTTTGGTGAACGCTTCTTGCATGTCCAACCAGTTGTAGATAGATTTCTCCGGCAAGTCGTCGATCCATTGACGGGCCGTGCCCGCCAACATTAACGGGAGGTACTTTACGACGACGTTGGGGTTGCCTCCGGCAATCTCCACCGCGTTGCCGTAGTCCTGCAACCATGTGGCAGGCTTGGCGGTGCCGTCATAGGGCTTGATTGTCTTGTCAATCCGGAAACCTTTGGGGTAAGTTGCGGACCGTATTGCAAGTCCAAAGCAACGTGGTCCCAGGTATGGTCCTTCCCGGGCCTCGTGGATCTTATCGATCCACGAACGTGCGTCGTACGGCTCCGGGTTTTTCTTCTTTTTGTCAACAGGGGATGGGCTGCGTGAACGACGCGGACCTCCTCCGCCATGGTGACTGCTTGGCGGCGACGGAGGCGGAGGTGGCGGTGGGTTAGCTTTCTTGCTGTTACCCTCCTACGACGCTTCACGCCTATCGCGGTTGCTTGTCGGACGCGGAGGGTCATGGCGCAACCTGCTCTTATGTCCTTCGTTGTGCTTTCCGTCATGACGGGTCTGCTCCGTGTTGTCGCGGATGACGATGCCACACTGCTTTGGTGGGGGCATATCTGTACGATGGCGAGCCTTGTAGTCTTCCTGATGTCGGGGGGATCGGGGCGGTGGCGATGGGCGGCGAGGTTGGGCTCTTTCTCCATGGTCGGAGGATATGGGGATAGCATCCTTCCTGTTGCGTGCATCCCTCCGTCTTTGTTCTGATGAACCCGTCTGCGATCCGACATCCTGAGGAGATCTGTCCCTTGGTGTTTTGTACTGGCTAGATCGGCAGAGCGCTGGGTCAGACTCAAGCCTCTGAGTGGTGGCCTTTTCCTGCTGCTTTACCGCCTTGGCCACTAGGTCATAGACCTGTTCCACTGCCTCAGGAGATCTATCCTGCTCCAGAAGGGTCTTGGCGACGGCGAGGTTAAGGAGTGGGGTGGGCATCACCTACTTGCCTTCACTGTCAATGTATGGCTTGGCTTGTGCCAGCTTTGAGGGAGCCCATCCTAGGTTGCGCCGTACACCAGGATCGTTGATGACGCGAGCTGGAGCCTTCTTAGCCTTCTGCTGCTGGAGCAGAGTTTTGTACTCGGCCTCCATTGCTCTAGCTTTTTCTATGGACTTCTGCGTGTTGACCAGATATCGATCTAGTTTAGCGCCTTGCTCCACGATGGCTTGCGCCTCCTCCAGTAGCTGCTGGCGCTTCTCGTCAAGCTGAGTCATGTTCCGGATATGATCAACGGTCAGTGGTTCAACGAGGAGATTGCCGTACATCACTCTATCATCTGGAGTAACATGGGCTGCTGCCGACGTGGATGCTGGAGGCGGCAAGTTTGGGGTGTTGTTGTTGCTCGGACCGGTGCCGAGTTCCTGCGGCTGCTGCACTGGGTTAGGCGAAGGAGGCATGACTCTTGCGCGATCAATGTCGTCAGCAATTAGTGGCCCCTTCCCCTTATCCAGTGTCGTAGGCGGAGCTTGCCCGGGCTGGTATTCGTCCATTGCTGTCCCGATGGTGACGAACACCCCTCGAGACATGACGGTGTTGTTAGCTTGTTCATCGCGCGAGTACTCCTCCTCCATCTCCTGCATGGCGGAGTCTAGCTCTTTTGGACTAAAGTCTATCTCCTCTGAATCTGCACTGAAATCAGCATAAAGCGCGTCAATGACAGATTCAGAGGGTGCTAGGACTTCCTCGATGACGGGCGGTGGAGGTGCAGCGGCCTCGACGATGACTGGAGGTGGTGGCGCTGCTGCGACGACGGCGGCCGGAGGCTGTGGTGGTGGCTGAATCGGAGGTGCTCCGTCAATGAGCACAAGCGCTGTCTGAGCTGCCGCTTTAGCCTCCACGTAGTTGTTGACGGTGTTCACCATGCCTTCGAAGGTGAGGCGTCCTGACGCCTGTTGCCGTCTTAGAGAATGTCGGAGAAGCGTGCCGTGGTCCAGTCCTTCCACAAAGTGATAGATGGCATCATCATTAGGGTAGTTGGCCAGGTCGGCCCGTATACGGAGCCACCTGGCGAGGTAGTCGCGGGGGTTTTCACCCTCACTCTGAATGCAGCGCGCCAGATAGAATATGGTAACCACGCCGACGAACTTGGATCTCTGTTGTCCAGACGCACGGGCGAAGCCGGCGGATTTACAGTGATCTTCCACGTTTATATCCTGCACAGGGGCGGTTTGGGTGGGTCTTGAATTTTTCCGATCTTTGCCGGCAAACTCCGAGGAGAGATCCGAGATCGATCCTTCCGCGAACGTATCCTGCCCGTAGGCGGTCTGTGCGGGTCTTGAATTTTTCCGATCTTTGCTGGCAAACTCCGAGGAGAGATCCGACATCGATCCTCCCGCGAACGTATCCTGCCCGTAGGCGGTCCGTGCGGGTCTTGATACTCCTCCGACTCCCAGGGAACTAGTGCCCGAGTCGGTTTCGCCTATGAAGAGGTGGATGTCTCCGATAGGAACGATCGAACACCGCGTAGGGTTCGTCTTCGCCGGGATCCAGAACTCGTCGGGAGGGACGATCGGAACGTTGCCGGAGAAGAGAACGCGACCGATGGCTACGGTTTTGCCGATTCCCACGAAGATCTTGGTCCTCGCCCGCTGAAGAGCCTGAAGCTCCTCTTGCCCCACGGTGGGCGCCAACTGTCGTGGTATTGCCGACGAGTACGCCATGGAGGGGTCCTCACAATGCATGTTTAGAGATGTGGGGTAAGGCGGATGGTTGACGGGTACGAGGTAACATAGCTTACCCAGGTTTAGATCCCACAACGGTGGCGGAATCCTACTCCTGCTATAAATCACTATAATGGCAATACGCCGAGTTATAGAGATAGGTTCGCTGTGCGAGGTTATGTGAAGTTGTCTATGATTGTGCCCTAAAGGCTCCCATAGGCCCGACTTATATAGTCATCAGATCCTAGGGTTATAGGGAAAAGTCCTAGCCGAACAGGTTACAGAGTTCTACACCGTCTATTACTAGTTTTGTGTATCTTGTACTCCAAGGCTCCGGGTACGCTGGTGACTCCACCGTAGCCTTCCTTTATCCGGCATGGGCCTCCCTTATGGATCCACCTAACTGGGACGCCCAGCAGGCCATAGGCCAAGCTACCGACTATGGGCCACCCGGGTTAGTCGGATAAGAGACATGCTATGAGGATACCCATATAGCATATCCCCAACATCATTGATTCTAGGCAGAGGGTACTTGTTCTTTATAGTCACCTCATTGAGTGAACGATAATCTATGCATAACCTTTGATTCTGTTCTTCTTCTCAACAAACAGAACTGGTGCACCCCAAGACGAAGAACTTGGTTGAATAAATCCTTTCTGAAACTGTTCTCCAAGTTGTTTCTTGATTTCTTTCAAATCATCAACTGACATCTTCTAGGGTCTCTTTTCTATTGGTCCAAATCCTGGTAGTACATCAATCAAAAAATCCACATCTCTATCTGGTGGCATTCCTGGTAATTCCTCCAGAAACACATCCGGGTACTCTTTCACCACTGGTACACTGTCTATGCTAACCCCCTTAAGAGAATTTAGCTTACTCCCTTTGGATTCAATGTTAGACTTGAATCTAATCCGTTTCTTATCCGGGGTTGTGAGGGTAATAGTATGATTGGCACAATCTATTACTGCTTCATACTTAGTCATCCAATCCATGCCCAAAATTACATCCAATCCTTGGGAATCTAGGATTATCAGACTAACTGGAAACTTATACTTTCCAAATTCTATAACTAGATCATGACATCCAAATTTTACTATCATCTCTCCACCCAGGGAGCTTAATTTAATAGGACATCCAATAGTTTCAGTTCGAAGTCCTTTTTTGTCTACAAATGCTCTTGATATGAATGAATGTGATGCGCCGGTATAAAAAAGAACAAGTGCTGGAAAGGAATTAAGCTTGAACTTACCAGCCACATCATCGGACTCCTCGTAGATTTCTTCCACATTGATGTGGTTCACCTGACCCTTCCAAAAAGGGTTTGGCTTGTTGGCTCCATCAGTCTTCTTTTCTGGGCATTCAATTGCATAGTGCCCAGTTTTCTTGCACTTGAAGCATTCAACCTGACTGATGTCCTTCTTTGTTGGCTGACTTCCATTGCCATTTCCACTATGGTGACTCTTGTGTCCACTCTTGTGGTTCTTATATCCACCATTGTCATGACCACGATGTTTATTGTTATCGTGGTGACGGTTATTGTTGTGGTGGCTGTTATAATTCCCGTGTTTGTGGGATCCAGAACCTCCACTATCTTCACCATGGAAACGCTTGTGAGATGGTCCTGATCCATGCTTATCAAAGTGGTGCTTCCTATTCCTACTCCCCACTTGCTTCATCTTGCTTTCCAAGATGGTGGCTTTGTCACACAGTGATTGATAAGTTGGAACATATGCAACAGATAGCTACATGCACATCTCATCATTCAGCCCTTCAAGCAATTTTTCCTTCCTCTTAGCATTAGTGTCAACATCATCTGGTACATAGTGTGCCAGATTGTTGAACTCCTCAATATATTCCGCCACACTGCGGTGGCGTTGCTTAAGGTTGTGGAACTATTTCTTCTTCAAACTCATCACTCCTGATGAGATATGAGCAGTGCAGAATCCATCCTCAAATATTACCCAAGTCACATCTTCAATAGGAGTGGTGATTTGGAAATTATCCACCATGTGGTTACTGGTCCTTCAAGCAGATGTGCTGCAAATCTGACCTTTTCCTCATCAGTGCAGCCCATAGTGACCAAGTCCTTGTTCACAAAATGTAGCTAGTCATTGGATACCATAGGATCAGTGGTTCCCGAGAACTTTGCAGGCCTCAACCTCAGAAACCTTGTAAGCATATAAAAGGCTGGTGGGTTGTTGTTGTTGTTGTTGTTGTTGTTGTTGTTGTTGTTGTTGTTGTTTTGATTCTGATTCTGATTCGCCATAAACTGGGTCATCATTTGCATCAACTAAGTCTAGGCTGTCATCAACTGCTGCATCTCATTGCCATTGTTGTTATTGTTGTTATTGTTGTTATTGTTGGGATTGGCACGACGGGGAGGCATCTGTGGTTTCAATAAGGATAAGTAATGAGATATAACCCATAGATACTAACATGCACATCACAACACATAGCACATTCACAATAAGCAAGAACAATAAACTTAGAGTTTAAACAATGTGAACAACAAGTTTTGGAAAAGTAAACACACTAGCATAGCCATCCACATGTTGGATGATCAATGCGACTTGATAAATAAATAGATGACAGATAGATAGGTAGCCAAGTAGTCAACACTACTCCACCATGTCGACCTCCTCGTCCACTAGAGCAAGTACTTCTGTCTCCATTGCTTCCTTGTACTCCTCCACGCTGGTGATCAAAGCAGCGACCTTCGCCTGGAGGGCTCTCTTCTACGAGCGCAGCCTCTCTATCACTCCCTGCTAGGTCTCTAGCTCAAGATCCTTGAGATCTATCTCGGCCTTCATCTCGTTGAGCCTCTTGTTCCTATCCTTCACTCTCTTCTCTTGATTCTTGAACCTCTTGTCTTGCTTCTCGAACCTAGCCTCCATCTCCTTGATGCTCTCATCTTCCTCCATGAAGGCCTTGTCCTTCTCCCTCAACTGGACCTGAAGCTCGTCATTTCTAAGCATGACATTGGTCCTATCGGTGTCAAGGTGCCTAACAAGGCTCTCTAGGTCCGGAAGATAGAGACGTACTGGCTCAATAGTCTCCCTAGTGGACTCGTCATACACTACAGCCTCTCCCTCCTTGTCACGTCTCCCAAATGGGTGGAAGTAGAGGCCCCTGAGCTCGGTGGAGTGACGTCCACATAGATGACCAAGTAGCTCCTGCATGGCAACGTTGAGTCCCTTCTCCTTGTCATCATGCATTAACTTGAAGGCAATCTCCTTGGTGGGTGGCTCCGACTGGCGTCCTGGCTACGAGACTCTAAATCCTCATAGATCCTTCCTCTCGAACTTCATAAGCTGAAGTCCCTTAATATTAGGGAGGGGGAGATTGAGCACACTAGTGAGCTCCACAATACGAGAACCAAAACGGTTCCCTTGAACTCCTCGGCGGTGCTGATAACAAAGCTAGGAATCTATTGCAGAGGATAGAGAAAAATTAGAACAACACAAGTAAAGAGAAAAACATAATATAGTGAAACAAAAATCAAAAGTATACATGAAACACACAAGTAAAGGCATACAATAATCTATCACAAGCACTAATGTTCAAACATAACTTAGACAAATTTTGCCATACCACATAGGTTGGTATGATCAAATTATTAACGCGAGAAAACGACAAGTGTGGTGGTCCAACTATTGGTGTACGTCACAATTCTCACTCATATGCTAAGTCTATGATATCTTCCCTTAGACGTTTTATGGCGGTCTCTAAGTCTTGGGTATACTTCTTCTCCTCTCTAAGGTCATTTTGAGTGTTGAGCATTCTACACTTGAGTCTTTCACCAAGTTCCTTGATGGCATTCCATGCTGCATTTCTAGTAGAGTCAAAGAATGACATGTGCATTTCAGAGTTGGTGACCATGCAGAATCCCGACTCTTTGTGGTTGTCCTCCTTGTTTTTATAGAAGTGGAGTTGTACCCACCAATATTGTTCTCCTTCATCCATCACTGGAAATCCCTTATACATGGCTTCACCATGTATTCCCAAGCTAACCATGAGGTTTTTGAGTGCCTTGGGAAACTCCGTCTCACATTCTAAGGTCATGGTCATGAGTGGTCCCTTCTTGATGGCTTCGTTGATGGCGGCCATCTACAAATAGAGATGAGAAAGAAGATTAGGAGAGGTTTACGAGAAGAAAAGAGACAAGTGTGGAATTTGCAAAGAGTTGCATTTTTCCTAGTGGTTTCCTTAGTCTAATCCATCTTAGGTTCATAATCCTACAGGCAACACAGTGCTTTGATACCATCTGTAAGACCCCACCATTTAGGGTAAAGGCCCATGTGATTGCAATGCTATTCCCTAGATCGAATTGCTAGCATCCGCAGTTTAAGATGAAGTACACAGATACAAAGGTCAATTATTACATCGTAATATCCACAGATACATAGTCCTTACAACTCAATAGTCCAAGGCTAATACATAGAGTTCACAATACTTAACAAAATAAATAAAGTCTTCATTTTCATGTGCCACAGGCAAACATGTTGAGTGTAGACTCATAACCCTAGTCTCCATCAGAGTAACCTGCATCATCATAAGTTATAGCCACAGAGGGTCCATACATTTGGAATTGTATTGGCAACTAATACCATAGTAATATAGTAGCATCTAATAACTATATGAATTTTGCTTAGTGTAGTTCAGGCTGGCTTTGCTCAAAATAAGGTTTTCTTATTAGTTGAAAACACTAAGTTTTTGTTTGACAAAAACTCCCAAGGAACCACCAATAGATATTAGTGAACCTTTACGCTTGTTTAAACACAAATTTTAACTTAGAGAAATTGGGATGAGGAGATCCTTGATCACTTCAATGTCTTTGATGCTCAAAATGTCCGTTGCCGGGGACACGGATAAGTACTTAGGTTTTACCCACTCGAGAGGTGGTGCACTTTCCCCACAAGACTCGACATGCATCGAGACAAGACTTTTCAGAAGCATTCCCTTAGACCACCATGGACGTGTTCCATCCTATCAACCCTACCACCAACTTTCCATCTAGCTAAGTTCTTGCAACCTAGTTGGTCAAGGAAGAGCCCATATGCCACGTGGTTGCACTAGAAGCTTCTCAACACTAAGTATCTCAAATCACTTTGTTCCTGGGTGGCCATCCACAAGTGTGATACACAAGTTAAACCATAGACATGGGCCTTATGTAACCACTCAACACAAACCAATCTTTCCATTCCACCCAGGTGATTCATTCACATGTTGTTTTATTATTCAAAAACAAAGTCATAGATTTTGCATAACAACATATTATGAATATTCCACCCTTGTTTTCTACTAGCTAGGCTAAGCATACTAGTATAGAAAGTTTCTTATCTTAGGGAAAACTACTAAGACAATATCTATAGGATTTACCAAGCATAGCATATACTTAGAAAATTAAATATGCAAATCTTACTCAAAATATTACTAATGGATAGATAAATAGTGGGACAAAATATGAAGCATCACTTGCCTTGGTAGTTGGGGGAATAGGAACAATCCTCACAATCACAATCACCACAATCACCAAAATCTACACATAAAATCATAACACCAAATTCACATTCAATATACAAACAAAAAATATATATGAATGGACAAAAATGCAATGGAATGATTTGTAACACTAAACAAGTCAAACTAATCAGTACTGAATAAAAAGTAAACTCTCTAAGATCTAAATAAACCAAAATTTACTCTAAAACAATTTTCTAAACATTTTATATAGTCAAATTAAGCCTACAAATGTTTCTGTACAAAATTGCAATTTTACAGAAGAAACTGGCCAAAACCAAGTCTATAGATGTGTAGGCCTCATTTTTCTGAATCCATTGATATAAAATTTGTAATTTCTGGACAAACAGAACAAAAGTTATGAATTTTACAAGTTTAAACATCTAATAAACCTTTTCTGGATTTTAAACAGAAAACACTGACACACGGCATGTTCTTATTGGTCGGTGCCGCTTCATGCCGATCGTGCTTGTGCGCCGTTAGATCTAAGTTCGATCGTGCGGTACAGATTGGACCGTACCTCTTCGCGCTAGTTCTAATCCTAGCTGCTGGATCTAGATCCAGCGGATCTGGTCGCTCTGGCCAAAGATGTGCGTCGTGAATGGCGAGCTACGGCGGCGAAGCATCTGACGACGGTGCTCCGGCGGCGCTAGGTGGTAAATGGGAAGGCAAAGGGGGTTATCGAGGTCGCGGTGATGGCGTGGAGGTCACAGGCGAGGGCGGGGCGCATGGGCTCGGCCGGAATTGGTCGTCGGAGTTGAGCTCGTTGTCGGGCATTTGCATTCGAAGACGGAGACGAGATTCTAGTGCTCAAGAAAACAAACGACAAGGATCAGTGGATGCGCCAGAAGGTAGCGAGCACGACGGTAGGAATAAGAGGGTAAAGGGGCACAGGGGCTCACCGGAATTGGTCGTCGACGTGCTTCAGACGGCGGTGATTGCGAGTAGAAATTCGTCGAGCCTGGGGGCTCTTTGGGGTTGCTAGGTGAGGGGAAATGGCGAGGGGCGGTGGGGGTTTAAGGAGGAGGGGTTGAGCGGGGCAGTCACGCCGGGAATCAAGCGCAATAATGCGAATTGAATCGGGGAGAAACGGCAGAGAGGGGCGCGGGTTCTCCGGCACGAGATTGACGACGACGTTGACGTGGCAGTGGGGATCAGTGGCTGCGAGAGGGGCTGTGCGCGGGGGTGAGAAAGAGAGAGGGGAGGGGGAAACCCGGGTGGGCTAGATGGACCACGGGTGGATGCTGGGCCAGATAGGCTGCGCTTGTTTTTTTCCTTTTTCCTTTTTCATTTCTGTTTTGATTTTTTGAAATGGTTTTTGTTTCAAAAAGTGTGACAAACACATAAATCCACTCAAAAACATTTTGAGGTTATAAAATAAATAAACACCATGCCCCATATGTATATAATAAAGGGTTATAAATATGGTTCAAATAAGGTTTTTGTTTTGAATTTTTTGTGCAAGATCAATATGCCATGATGCCATGAATGCAACAATATGAATTTTCATTTAACGAAATTTGGGATGTTACATTAAACGTGCTGAGATGCTGGCTAAGACTGATCAATTCGTTGGTCTCCAAAGCCTTCCGGCAAGGATTCTACTGGCTGACCACGAAGGAGGACGCCTACAAGCTAGTTGAGACATGCATGGGATGCTAGTAATATGCCCGACAACCACATGTACCAGCTCAAGAATTGCGAACCATACCAATAACTTGATCGTTTGTAGTCTAGGGGCTAGACATGGTTGGTCCATTACAGACGGCACCTTGTGGGTTTATGCATCTGCTAGTAGCAGTTGATAAATTCACAAAATGGATAGAAGCTAAACCCATTAGAAAGCTTGATGGGGAAACTACCCTTAGGTTTGTCCGAGATCTAGTGGTGAGATTTGGTCTCCCACATAGCATTATCACCGACAATGGCAGCAACTTGTCACTTGGAGAAGTGGAAGCTTATTGTTGGGAGAAGGGCATCCGACTTGATTTGGCATCTGTGGCACATCCACAATCCAATGGGAAAGTTGAGAGAGCCAATGGATTAATTCTGCAGGGAATAAAGCCACGTCTAGAAGCACCGCTACATAGAGCAGCTGGAGCCTAGGCGGAATAATTGCCATCTGTTTTATGGAGTTTATGAACTACTCCCAACAGATCCACTGGCTACACCCCTTATTTCATGGTATATGGAGCATAAGCAATTCTACCTTCCTACATCCTTCACGATTCACCAAGAGTTGCCTCCTACGACGAGGATGACGCTGAAGAGTCTAGGCGCCTAGATGTAGACCTTTTCGAGGAAGAGCGCATATTGGCATTGCCAAAGATCTGCCATCTACCAGCAGAAGCTACACAGCTACCATAGTCGTCGCATTCGACATTGCTCGCTTAAATAGGGGGATCTGGTGCTTCGACTTAATAATAAGAAGTCACACAAACTATCCCCGCCATGGGAAGGACCGTTTCATCACAAGCAAGGCTCTACTCAATGGTTCCTATTACCTTGTTGACAATCATGAGCTAGAGGATAGGACAAACGAGGATCATAAGCGTAAGCGAAGTGACCCAGATGATGACTACCGGAGCTTGATCGGCCATGAAACATAGAACAGCTACGTCCTTTTTACACTTAGCATATTTTACTATCTACTGTGTACCTCTTATATGATCAATAAAATAAAGCACTTTGGTTCACTCATATGCTTGAGTCTTTTACCTCCTTTAGTTTTCATTTTTGGATCATATAAAACCTTTATGCGCAAGTTTTGCATTTGCACTTGTGAAAATTCCATGTATGGGCGTTAGCTTATGTTTTCTGGTCTACACGTTCTTTGTTGTTTTTATGTGGATTCTATAGTAGTGACTTTCTTCACTCGAAGTCGGCGATCTTGTGCTTAGGTTTTTGATGGTGCCATTGGGTATCATCACCTACGTGCATAGTTCTGGCTAAGAGTCTTCCGACTCACGAAAAGTCAAGCATAAAAACGAGAGTAATGGATAAGCCAACACTTGCTTAAAAATATATACATGCTGAAATTAGTTCTTAAGCAGCAGGAAGCTTATAGACATAGTTTTCCGCCTTAAGATAAACCCATTGTTTTATGGATACATACAAAACATCTAGAGATGACAAATATTACATAGTGTTTTCATTCCTCTAGTGCAGGAGACTTTGAGGTAGCGTCGTCGGCCGCAAGAGAGCCATCTTGCCCATCAGTAAAGTTGGCAGTCCTAAGGGACTTGGAGGAGCTGGCTTGGTCGGCGTCAATTATTTCAAGGGGAAAAAATGTGTTTGCATCCACCAAATGGGCGATCCTGGTGTCGTAGCCGATGAGCGAAGACCAGATAGCTCCATGAACGATTTTCTGTCCGTCATCGTCTACGTCCGGCAGGCCATAGGTCACTGTGTCGATGTCGGCATCTTCATAATGGTCCTTGACCATAGCCAGAGCCATCCTTGCACCAGCCCGGGTACATGAAGCTTTCCATCTTACGATAAACTCGGGGGGTTGGCGCAGGATCTCCGAGTACTTCATGACGGAGTCCACTGCTTTAGTATTGATGACTAAGGGCTTGGCGATCTACTTTGCATGGGTGATGGCGGTGCTGATGAAGTTGCCGGAAAGAACCATGCATTCCTTTGGCAGAGGAGGATTGTTGGTCAAACTAATAGGAGCTGTATTTACGGCCAAATGTTTGAGTACATGAGTTCAACACAACATAAGTTCAGAATACCTAGTTTACAGAAGTACAAGACGGAGAATGCTTACCAAAGATGCTATCCTCAGCTTGTTGGAGAGTCTCCGCCATGGGATCCCGTTCCTTTTGGAGGGTCTTCTAAGCCTCAAGGTTGCGAGTATTTTGCTCGGCGGCAGCTTTGTTCTGCTCCTTGAGGATTGCAATTTCCTTCTTAAGGCGGTTGATTTCTGTTTTCACGGATTCTTGCACGGAAGCCAGCACATCTTCGTGCATCTTCAGTGAGTCAGCCCTCTCCTGCTTAAGGATCTTGTTTTCGCTATCCAGCTCTTGTATGTGCTTGGATTGCTCGACAATGTCCTTGGCCTTGGTGATAGCTTCTGTAAGTCGGATAAATGACAAAGCACAATGAGTATTCGAAAGTTAATGGCGCAAAACCAAGTTGAGTGAAAAATTTAAAAGAAAAACAGACTCTTGCTCTTGGTCATTTGATCCTTCAAGAAGGCAGTTTTACCCTTTTCAGCTTCAAGGTCCGCACGCATCTTGTGAAATTTATCATTAGCGGTGTTCCTCCAAGTATTCTCATTCTGCAAAAAGATCAAAATTACTTAGTCTACTTAGAGCATCTAGGAGGATACTTACCCCCCTAGAGGCTTGGGGCTACAGTACGAGTTTTTTTAACTCAATGATATGCTTAGTATTTCTTTAAGCATCTAGTCGGAACTGATTCTGTTTCAACTAGAATCTTGGGGGCTACAGTATTGAAATTTTCAAACACTGCGTATGCTCCCTAAAAGTATCTAGTCGGCATAATTCATTCAAACTAAATACTTGGGGTATATAGTGCAAATTTTCTAGCTTAGTCACTCTTAGAGCATTCAGACCCAAAGACCTATGGTTTTCCGTCTAAATCCTCGGGGGCTACAATGGGATACTACATATGAAATGTAAAAGGCATATAATACTTACAGGTGCGATGATATTGAGGTTGCTGGCTCTCTCAGAGAATATCTTGCTAAAGGAAAGCGTGTTTACACGGACGATCTCCGCTTGTTTGAGCAGCTCCTCAAGGCCGCACATGGGAGAAGTCGGCGTTGCACCAGGAGCCATAATTGAGCTACTCGGTGTGAGGACCGGATAGACAATTTTGGGAAGCTCTGTTGGAGTCTTGGGTGCAATGGCTCCGCCTACGGAAGAAGTTCCACCTTCCACCACCGCCTTACCGCTACTAGTGGAATCGTTAGTCGGAGCTTCAGCCACTTTAGAGGATGTGCTCTCTTGCGTCGCCTACTCGCCGACAATGTGGGGTTTCGCGGCAGCATCTGGGACCTCCTGAAAAGGAGTTGGGTCCACTTCCATGGCGAAGGTTCAGATGCTACCTTTTCCGGAGAACTTGTTGGAGCGGCAGAAGGTTGAACGCTCGGAGTCGGAGGGGCGATGGCGGGAGACGCTTGGACAAACATTTGTTTGATGTTTTTAGAATCCCCCCGATGTTTTGGAGGTCTTCTTCAAACTCACACTAGCCTTCTTCCTGAAACGTACAAAGGTATAAGTACATGAATAAGATGAGAAAGAGGCAATGTCGGATGATAAGAAACTTACACAATGGTTGTTACCTTTGTCAACGGGATACCAGTGATTCTTATTTTCTCCGCCTCTAGGGAGGCCGACAACTCTTATAGGGGGCATTTTGTACTGGCCAACAACGAAGTCTAGATATATAATTGCCTTCAACAAAGTGACAACAAAACTATGTTATATTGAGTTCCCACATGAGACACATGATATTTCCAGATGCAATTTTGTCATCACTAAGGGGCATAATGGAGATGTGGCCCTTGCGTTTATAAGAGATTTCACTCTATGAACGTAGTCTAGTGCAAGATCATCAATAGGAAAATGAGAAGCTTGGGTGCCTCATATAAAGGTTGAGTTGGATACTCTCCTTGGCCTTGAGAAATCAAGAGCATCTGATGGGATAGATTCATTAAGGTTACTCCGCGCATTTGAGGATAGAGAAATGGTGATTATATGGGCGAAGAAGGGAGTATTCGAATTATATCTCAGCACATGAAGTGTTAGAAGTTCAGATCTCATAAATGTTGGTGAACTTTAGATCCCTACTTAATGACACCTGGTTAGTGCAGTCATTCATATGCAAACCTTGTATCTTTGTACACTGTTGCGGTGAGGTTACTGTCGAGCCCGTTGGGAAACCCCAAGAGGAAGGTATGACGAGCACAATGTCAATTTTTCCCTTAGTTATGAAACCAAGGTTATCGAACCATTAGGATAAAGGAAACAGCTCCCAAGTTGTTGGTAGCAACGTGGAACCTGCACAACACAACCACAATAATTTTCCCCAACTTACAGTGAGGTTGTCAAGCTCACCGGTTTGCTGAAAACAAAGGATTAAACGTATAGTGCGAAAGAACGTAATTGATTGTAGTAATTGCAGAAAGTAAATAGTAGGTAGTATATTGAATATCATTGGGAATAAATGGACCGGGGTCCACAGCTCACTAGAGGTGTTTCTCCATAAGATAAATACCATGTTGGGTGAACAAATTACAGTTGGGAAATTGACAAATTGAGAATGCATAATAATGCATGTACATGTCATGATGATTTCTATGAGATTCGTTTGGGCATTACAACATAATACATAGACCATAATCCAACTGCATCTATGACTAATAATCCACCTTCAGGTTATCATCCGAACCCCTTCCAGTATTAAGTTGCAAGCAACAGATAATTGCATTAAGCAAAGTGTGTAAAGTAAACAATACAATTTCCCTTGTACAAAGGATTGTTGTTTTCTCACTAGTAGCAAAAGAACATCTAAAATTTTTGAGGTTATTTTCACTCCTCCAGATTACTAGAGACATGAACCTACTATCGAGCATAAATACTCCCTCTTGGAGTCACAAGAAACTACTTGTCCAGAGTAACTGCTAGCAACAGAGAGCATGCAAGATCACAAATAACATAGACATGATGGAATCAATAATCAATCTTGACGTAGTGCTCAATATCCATCAGATCCCAAAAAACACAATATGTAGGATTACAAATAGATGATCTTGATCATGATAGGCAGCTCACAAGATCTAAACATGATAGCACAAAGAAGGAAAACGGCCATCTGGCTACAGCTATGGACCCATAGTCCAAGGATGAACTACTCACGCATCACTCCGGAGGCTGGCATGGTGATGAAGAAGGCCTCCATGGTGATCTCCCCTCTCTGGCAGGGTGTCGGGAAGAGCTTCAGATCCCTCCAATCTAGGTACGATGGTGGTGGCGGCTATGGACTTTTTTGTGGATTTCTGATCAGGTCCTAGGGTTTTCTCCTCGGGGTGTTTATATAAGCGAAGGGGCAAGGTCGTTTGATGGCGAGGGGGCCCAAACCATGCCCTGGAGCATCCTAGGGGTGGGCCCATGCCATGGGGTGGTTTGGCCGCCCTGTGGCGCCTCTTCGCCCCCCTCTGGACTATGTCTTGGTTACGGTAAAATATTGACTTCCGCTTTTGTCCCATCCAATTCCGAGAATATTTTCTTACTAGCTTTTCTAAAACCAAAAACAACAGAAAATAGGAACTGGCATTGTGGCATCTTGTCAATAGGTTAGTTCCAAAAAATATATAAAAATGCCTCAAAGTGTAGACAAACATAAGATAGTTGGTACAAAACAAGCATGGAGCATCAAACATTACATATACGTTTACGACGTATCATACACCTATTATTTTTTTGATCATTTCATTCATTTCCTTCGGCAACCAACATGATTCAGAGTGCTAAATCAAAGAAACTAAAAGGAAGTCCGGTCAACAACCCAGATGATTCAGACTGCAAAATCAAGGAGAGGAAAATAACACTCGGATGAAAAAGCAAGGCTTGTTTGGGCAAACATGTGTTAGCCTAGGTGGTGTTATTTGGATCTGCAGTCTAATGTTTGTTTGTTTTGGTAGCTGATGGAACTATGGCGGCACCTTTGTTTGTGCTTCAGTCATGGAGCTCCAGGGGCTAGAATTTTAGAGTTGTCTATTCGTTTTGGGGGCCTATGCGTGTCTGGTGAAACATTGTTTCTCTCTATATAGTACTGTATGCATGATAAAATCTTTTTTTATGTGATCTACATATACTCATGTAGCTGGTGTTTATGGTTTGATAGTATGCAGTAGTATTTGTTTTGCAGCAGGCTTTTTAGTTGATCTGAATTAGTACTACCATTTGGTTAGTGCTTCCTATATAAGAGTTTGTGCCGACACCTAAATAATTAGTAGATCTTGGTTGCACACCATTTTCACATGCACTTACGATAAACGGTAATAGTACTATTCTTGAATCGAAGCTACTTCTGACATTTATTTGTTGCATGGGCTTGGATTGCTGAAATAGAAAGAGGACGACCTATTTTTTAAAATTATTCTTTGGAAATCTACAATTTCAAAATCATATTCATCCTCCAAAACCTACCACCTATCATATCTGAATCGAAGGCATCAGTGGATGTGACTCGCGCCTTAAATTCCTACCCAGATGGCATACTGTCTACATAACCTTTTTCTATTAAAACTTGTCTAGCAGCCAAATTCAAAATCATAATCAAGCGGCAAAATAACTCACCGACCCTGAAACATTTCGCGTCACTCGGGTTCAAACATTTGGAGGAAAATCTCCCACCTAGGTAGTACCATTTTTCTATTATTATTTGGATGCTAGCCAAATTAAAAATCTCAATTAGGCCGGAAAATTAACCTCCTACACCGTGCGAATAAAATCCAAGTTTCGGTGCAAAAATATGGAAATGGATGATCAATTAATGTGACTCTCGGCCCTGAATTCCTGGACAGATAGCTTACAGTCTACTAACTTTTTTCTATTAGTTGATGGACACTAGCAAAATTCAAAATCTCAATTGAGCGGCAAAATCACACACTGACCTTGAAGCATTTCGCGCTCCTCTGTTATAAAAACTTTTGGCTTTAAAATTACCATTCTATCCATTATTCAACGACAGCGGCAATTTCGTGCACCGGCCAGCGGCAATTCCACGACAGCCTAAGCCGCTTGAGCTGCTGTCTTGTGCACCACCACAGAGCCGCTTCACTAACACCCACCCCACTGGATCTAGTTCACCCGGTCTCTCTTCCACTGCACCGGTGCTGCGGGCTCGCTGACCACGCCAATTGCGTCTTCAACTGTTCAAGCTCTGCTTCCCCACTTCCAAAAGCTACCCAATCATACTGGAGCCACTTCACCGGTGTCCACCATACGGGATCTAGGTCAACGAGTTCCCTTTCCACCGCTCTAGACCCGCTGCACGGGCATCGCCATTTGATGCACTGCATCTGCCTCAGCGCCGCTGTCAACCACCGCGCTCAAGCCGGCATCGACTGCCCAATATATGCTTCCTCGACCACCCCTGCTTCTGCAACCGCCCAAGATCTGCTTCCCCGCAACTGCAGCACCCTCGGTTACCTGGACGTCACCCGCACGATACCGACGATGCTTAGACGCCTCTCCGAACAAGGTAATCAAATATCCAACCCCTTTTTGTTTTGTCAGTTGTATAGAAGGTTCAATCCTATCGCAGTGAACTACATATTGGTAAATCATGCTAGTACGTACAAGTCACTGGACATGTCTATTCTCTATGCTACATGCAAGGTCACTCGACATGTTGGTTTGCATTTGCAGCTCTAAAAATTTCAAGTCATGCACATATTTGTTATTTGGTCATGCACATGTGCTTAGCTACTCCCTACAATAGTAATTGCTTGCTATTGTGTAGTTCTTGCAAAATGTGAAGTCAGTGGAAACTATTAATGTGATTCCCTGCTCCACACGTTACTAAATCTATATGGTTCATCATGTGCTAAGTTCCTACTATTATTTTCTTCTTGGCATCGTTCTGCTATCCTATAGTACCCTTTTATACTCATCATCCTAGTTGGATTATAATTTTTTTGTTTCCATCAGGATCTTTAAAAGATGCAACACTGACTATTTTCTTTTTCCTTGCATAGAGCTAAAAAAGGGAACACTAAACATGTTGGTTTGCACATCCTCTTCTGCAAGTTCACAAGCGATGCCATTGTTTCCTTATCTGGTGCTGGTTCATCCTAAGCAACGGCATAAGTATCCTCTACTATGTAGTTCATTTGTGGTTTGCATTCCTGCTATACAAGTTCTCTTATGATGCCATTTTAATTTCTATCATGTTGAATCCTAGCTACAAAAGTAATTGCATGCCCATTGTGTAGCTCACCGCAAATTCTGAGTCACCCAACGTCTCTTGCATTCCAGGATATACTAATGCTTCCATATATATTTGTTGAAATGACCTGGCTAGTTTATATTTCCAGAAATTCTAAGAAACACTCTATTTGATTGCTCAATTCATTTGTAGGCACACTTGTGTAATGCTTGCTTGTCCTGTTCTATAGGTTCATAAGCAACGCCATTATATTTCATATCTAGTGGTTCGTCCTAAGCAGCGACATAGCTATCCTCTACTGTATATAGTTCATTTGTGGTTTGCATTCATGCTCTACAATTTCTCTTATGATGCTATTATAATTTCTATTCGGTTGATTCCTAACTACGACAGTAAGAGCATGCCTATTGTGTAGCTCACCGCAAATTTTGAGTCACCCAACATCTCTTGCATTCTAGGATAAACAACTTCTTCCATATATATTTGTTGAAATGACCTAGATAGTTTATATTTGCTGAAATTCTATGAAACACTTTGATTTATTTCTCATTTCATTGTAGGCACACTTGTCTAATGCTTGCATGTCTTGTTCTACAGATTCATAAGAGATGCCATTATATTTCTAATCTAGTGCTGGTTCATCCTAAGCAATAACATAACTATCCTCTACTATGTAGTTCATTCATGATTTCTGTTCCTTCTCTGCAAGTTGTGGTATGATGCCATTATAATTTCTATTTGTTTCATTCTTAGGTACGATAGTAACTGCATGCCATTGTGTAGCTCAGCGCAAATTCTGAGTTAACCAACGTCTCTTGCTTTCCAGGTAATACAACTGCTTCCATATATATTTATCAAAACGATGGCTAGTGTATATTTTCTGAAATTCTAAGAAACACTTTGTTTGATTGCTCATTTCATTATAGTCATACTTTTCTAATGCTTTCTTGTCCTGTTCTACAGGTTCACAAGCGACACCATTATATTTCATATATGGTTCTGGTTCATCCTAAGCAACGGCATAACTATCCTCTATTGTATACTTCATTTGTAGTTCGCATTCCTACTCTACAAGTTCTCAAATGATGCCGTTATAATTTCTGTCTCATTCATTCTTAGCTATGACAGTACCTGCATGTCATTGTCTAGTTTATTCTTTTATATATATTTGTTGAAATAACCTAGCTAGTTTATATTTGCTAAAATTATGAGCCACACACATTGTTATATTTCTTGTTTCACGGTAGGCACACTTTTTAATGCTTACTTGTCCTGTTTGTTTGACGTGATGGTCAATATATTTGAATCACTGACCAGTGGAACATTTCCAGTTCATATCTCCTGTCGTATCAGTTAAATAAGTAGATTTCCTTGTTTGATATATTAACTTGTTATTACTTAGTTTTGGACTGAAATTATTGCTATCGCCACCAAAGAGGGGCTACAAGATCATGCCCCATGGTTGTTTTCCAATGTAGATGTCACACTCAAAAGAGAGATGTAGGTGATAGATGGAGAAAGAAAATTGAGGACTGCTATCAAATTGACTGTCAACTGAAATGCCAAATTTTCTTTCCCTCGAGTTAATAATATGTAATAATTTTAAGTAGTTTTAAATTGATGTAATATCTAGATAAATAACATAGTCTATGTAGGCATTTAGTTAACGTCGTCCACACATAGCGGTAGGCGGTACCATACCTACACTAGCCAGGTCAATTGGGGTATAGTATCGGGCCTTGTTATTTCCCATCTTGTATTGGGACGATGATGAACAGTAAAATATGCTCGCAAGTTGTGGATCTTTTATAATATCAGAATGGGATCTAGAAATGCTAAACTGTAACAGGCCAACCCACGGGTGAGCGTAGTAACAATAACATGCCATAAAAGTGATAGGCCGAAGCAGTATCAGACCGAAACAGTAACATGCCGAAAGTAGTAAATGGGCTAGAAACTTCAAAGAACAAATAGTAACAGGCCAGCATAGTAGCGGGCTAGGATAGTAACAGGCTGAATTTGCACCAGACCAGAATAGTAACAGGCCGAATTTTCACCATACCAGAATAGGAACAGGCCGAGAAACTTACCAGGACAGAACAGTAATAGGCCATAATATATGTAGGCCATTTGTAAGCCTGAACAGTAACAGACCCGAAAGTTTATAGACCATAGCGAGTGACATAATCTAGCCCATTTCAAACAATGCATAATGTACAATAACGGGCCTAGAAATTTATGGTCCAAAGCGGGCTGGCCAAATGGGCCCGTTTTAAACAGTGCAGGACTAAACAGTAATGGGCCAAAGCGGGTTGGCTGAACGGGCCCATTTCAGACAGAACAGTAACATGCCTGATAGTTTACAGGCCACAAAAATGGGCCTGTTTCAAATAGTGCAAGTCAAAACAGTAATGGGCCCAAAAGTTTGCAGGCCATAGCAAGCAGCACAAGTGGGTCCAATTCAAACAGTGCAGATAGAAACAGTAACTGGCTATGATACTATTGGGCTCTCTTAATGGTCCGGCCCGTTTAATAATTATTAGACCTTCGCTAGGTCTGGCTTCTACCACAATTTCATTGAAAATTAACGGTGCTAACAAGCCATTAATGACATTCGCCATGTGGCATTTTGCATGATGTCAGCAGTCAACGCGGCTGACAAACAGATCTACGACATAATTACTTTTCGTGGCTAAAGGCTGCGATTCGCCACTGTTGGAAAAATCATGTAACATCCCAGAATTAGCACCTCGAAATAGACAGGACACGTGTTTGTGCATTGCATTCATGCATAATAAAATCCGGGGAATTTTTGCGCAAAACTAAAGAAGCTATAGAGGGATCGAGATCTCTCTTGTTCTGATGGAAACATTAGGACATGTGCGATGGATTTCGACATGACCTCTATTGTGCTTTTATGTTTTAGGGGAAGCCAATTCGAATTTGAATATTTAATTGATGGATTTGAATACTAAAAGGATTTGAAATAGAATAATAATTGGAAAATTAATTGGAATAAGAAAAAGAGGTGAACTCTTATTTATGAAAAGATACAATAATTACAAGTTTCAATTAATAAAACAAAATTGAATGAAATGAATTATAGTAAATAATTAATTAGTTCCAAGAATAATGGAACACTTCAGTATTGAATACAATGTTTCATTGTTGTTACAATAAAAGAATAAAAGTACACTACTATAAAACAAATAATTAAAAAATGAATTACATAAATGAAATAAATAAAGGAATTCTTAATTGCAAGAAAATATATATATTACATTGTCTTTACAATATTCAAGTAAAAATAAGAAATTACAACAATAAGAAAATATTACAAATTTTATTACAAAAATAAATAAATATATAATACACTTTACAAATTAAAGAAGAAAAATTACAAAAATAATAAAGAAGTCTCATATAAATCTTCATGTCCTGAAGATTCCTTCCCTGATCTTAATTCCTGGAAAAAAAGACAAACTAAAATAAAGAATAAAATGAAGGGTTAGAGTGTTAGTTTTATTCTCAGATTCAACACACAAATGATATGCTTAAACTCATCATTTAGTAATCTAAAGAGGGAGCCAAGTGGAGGATCAGTTCTTATCATCAAAGAAAGCTTCAGACTAAGAATCATAAGACAAGGGGCAAATTTCCAAAATTAGAAATAGTAAAAAGATAAACAATCAGAAAATGTCAAGTTTCACTTGATCTGATCCATTGGGGGTGAGTTAAGCACCCAAGAAGCTCACACATCTGCATGGTGTTGTGCTGTCAACACCAGAAGCATCACAGGGGGTTCAAAAGGGAGAGCACAGCCGTAGAAGAGATACTAACTCTCCATTTCCACTATAGAACACCAGTACATCTAGATCCACACGACCATCCCTATCTCCTTCTCAGTTCATCAAAAATTTATCCCACCACACAGCCAAGAACCATGAGTTTATCATTGATCTATCCACACAAATCACCAACCAATATCACATGGTTTTCTAGATCATGATTTAGCATAGGAAGTAACAAGAAAAGTAGGACAGGATCATAAGCTAGCTCAAGAGGAGGAGCAGGCCAGTAGGTAAGAAGAAGGAAGCCAAGGTCTACAACAGGCCATAATCCAATCTCAACCAGTAGGTAAAAATCATCAGAACTACCCATTAGATCACGCAACATCTATCCTTAAATATTGCATACATATCTGGGATTACAAGGGATATAATCAACCCAAATCCCTCTAACCTTCAAGTAGATATATATCTAGGAGGATTGGAGGGGAAGATTCTCTCAAACTTGCATGGAAGTGCCATGCAAGGTTCATCATAGAGGTTTAAAGCCAACAGGAATATATTTCCTTATCCAAAATATGCCTCAGCCTTTGCATCCTAGGCCAGGCCAAGAAATCAAGTACAAAAATCTGTTCTTATATAAAGTTAAGCCTCATCCTTTCCATCATTGGTATCCAAATCCTAATCCATAGCCAGCTAATCCAGTAGAAGTTTATACCATCATGGGATGTCTACTGTGCACACTCTAGTGAGGAACCACAGTAGCATATCCCAAACAATATAAACCACCAACTTACTTACAAGCAATCATAGCCTAAAGTCAAATCAAGTTCCTTAGATTAGCATCTAGGAATCATTGGAAAGTAACTGTTCTATTAGCAGTACCACAAGCACAGCCAAACTATACAACACATTTAAATGAGATAAATCATTTTCCCATCTCATCAAGTGTAGGGGTCCCAACCTTTAATAAGGTAGATATCCCTGTGTTTACAATGCTAGTCCCTGGATCAATAGCTAGCATCCACAATTAAGATGTAATATCGAGAAACAAAGGTCATAATACAACTTTATAACCAGGAATAAAATAATTCATTACATCTTACATAGCTCATTTGGATATCTCATTACAATGCAGCAGAAATAACTATATAGCATGGAGTCCTCTATCTTCAAAGTGCCACAGGCAATCATGTTGGTTGTAGACTTGTAATCCTAATCAACACACTTCACTAACATCAAACAAACCTGCAACATAATAAGTTACAGACACAAGGGTCAATATATTTGAATTGTATTGGCAAGGGATACTATGGTAGAATAGTGGTATCTATCATCTATATGCATTTGGCTAAGTGGAGCTTAGGCTTTATTTGCTCGAAATATATTTTCCCTATCATTTGAAAACACTAAGTTTTTGTTTGTCAAAATCACCCAAGGCATCTACCAATCATTTATTGAAGATCCTTTAACCCTTGTTCAACCACATGTTTTTAACTTAGAAATTGGTATGAGGAGATTCTTGATAGCTTCCACGTCTTGATGCTCAAATTGTCCATTACCGGGGACACGACTAAGTACTTAGATTCTTCCTTCTACAGAGGTGGTGCACTTTCCCCACAAGACTCGACATGCATCGAGGCAGGACCTTTCAGAAGCCTTCCCTTAGACCAAAATGGACGCGTTCCAAACCTATCACCCCTACCACCAACTGTCCATTTGGCTAAGTTATTGCAACCTATATGATCCAGGCAGAGCCCATAATGCCAAGTGGATGCACTAGAAGCTTCTTAACATATGGCATCTCAAATCCCTTTGTTGCTGGGTGGCTTTCCACAAGTGAGATACACTAGGGTAGTCCATAAATATGGGCCCTGTGTAACCACTCAACATAATCCATACAAGTCCCATTCCACCCAGGTGATTCATTCACATAGTTGTTTTATTAAACAAAACACAAGTCCTTGACTTAGAAATATTTCATAGCATGAATATAATCCACCCTTGTTTTCTACTAGCTAAGCTAAGCATGATAGTAGTAGGGATCTTAACTTAGGAAAAATTCTATTAAGGTTTCATCTACTAGGATTTCCCAAGGCATAGCATACTTAGTAAAAATTCCATGCAAGTCCTACTTAGAAAATATCACTAATGCATAGTGAAAATAATAGGACAAAAGTATGAAGCACCACTTGCCTTTTTGGTAGATAATATAGTTCACTCCTTGATCTTGCAATAGTCACACTCTCCAAATTTCGCTACAATTCAATCAAGGCACAAATTCAATCTAGCATTCAAACAATTCATCACATAAAACAATAAAAACAGAGCAATGCATGCAAGCATGCCAAAGATTGTTTTGTTTTAAAAAGTGGTTTCTAATAGGTTATAAACATTATAAAACACCTATTGGTCATTTATAAATGTGCCAAAACCATTTGATATCATTAGTGAAATTGGCCACTTTAAATCATTTTTGTTTTGCTAGAAATGATTTAAATCAAAGTAATAGTTTCTAGTGTTTGCCAAATATATTTTTAAACACAAATGTTAGTGTTGATGGTCAAAGTGTTTAATAACAAAATCATTTACATAAGGTTTCACTCAAAAACCATATTTAGATTAAGCACCATTTTATTTTGGTAGAAATGCCTTTAAACAAAGTAATAATTTTCTAGGGTTCGCCAATTATATTTTTAAATCCTAAAACTTGGTGTTTAGGTCAGAGAGTTTAATTCAAACCATTTTCCAAAGGTTTTACTCAAAAAGCATTTTTAAAACATAAACAATATTTTTATTTAACTACAAATTCTTTTATTCAAAGATTTATTCTTAGCTTCACAAAGTACACCTTTAAATATACAAGTTGGTTTCTATGGTAAGTAGGTTCAAAACAATACATTTAGAAAATATTTTACCCTAAAAATAATTTTAGAATGAATTTTATACACAAAATATGTCTACACATGTTTCTGCAAAAACAATCAATTGTATAGAAGAAAAATACTAAATAAAGTGCATAGTTGGAATGTATTATTTTTTCTGATTCCATTTATATAAAATTTGTAAAATTTGGACGTGTAGATTAAAAGTTATGAATTTTACAAAATCAAACATCTAATAGGATAGTTTCTGTTTTTAAATCGAAACACAGGCCACGCGTCATGTTCTTATTGGCTGAAAACGGTTCGTGCGGATCGGCTGTTACAGAGCGTTAGATCTAAAGCAAATCGAGCGGCTCAGATGGATTCGTACCCCTTCACTTTAGTCATCTATCCTAGCCAACAGATCAAGATATAACGGTGCAAACCCTAGTGGCCAAAAATGAGCGGCGCTGCGACGGTGGCTGGCGGCGGCGATGCTCTGGCGGTGAGGTTGCCGGCGATACAGGAGGCTAGAGAGAGAGGGGAAGGGCTTACAAAGTTCGTAGAGGTGTGGCGAAGCTCAAGGTCGTCGTGGTATGGTCAGGGGCGCACGGTCGCGTCGGCAATAACTCGCTGGAGATGCTACTGATGACGGGCATGCTCAGGAGTCGACGTTGGCGAAGCTACAAGGCACGAAAAGGAAATCCAGAGGCAGTGTTAGGCGTGCAAGGGAGAGGTTAACACACGAGCGTCATCAAGAGGTCGTCGCAGTTGATCTTGCTATTGGTGGCGCTCAGTTGGAGACGGAGGCAAGTCTGTGGGGCACGCGCGAGAGAGTGGGTGGTACTAAGAGATGAAGGGGATGATGGGGAGCGTGCTCGTGGGAACACAGAGGCAAGGGGAGGAGAGGGGTGGCCGGAATTTGCTGGAAATGCTCGTCGAAGCAGTGGCGGAGTGAGGAGGAATTCGCGCAGCCTAGGGGCGATCTGGAAGCGATGTCTGAGGGGAAAGAGAGGGAAGAGGGGGGCGGTTCAGAGGGCATGGTCGTGGGGCTGATTACTGGCGGCGTTAACGCGTATTGATCGTGTCATTCAACGGCAGAAACGGACGGGCGTGGTCGTCGCGCGAGGTTGAAGACGGCGATTGCGTGGCAGTGGGGCCTGGCGGCAGCGAGAGAGGGAGGGGGTGCGGTGGGGTCAGCAAGTCAGTGCCTGTGTGGGTCATTCTACGAGTAATAAATCGTTTTGGGAGGGGAAAGAGGAGGTGGGTTGCGTTGGGCCTAGTGGGTTAGTTGGGCTGGGCTGGCTCTCTTCATTTTTTTATTCTGTTTCTTTTTTCCTTTTCTATTTTTATTTTCTGTTTTGAATTTGTTCAAATAATTCAAACAAACTTTTGAATTCAGAACCTTCCAAACTTTTCAGTAGGTTTTTAATATGTTCATTTATGTAATTAAACAATCCATTTTAGAATATTTATTTTATTCTCTTTATGGTTTGCTATTTATTTAAAATAGACATTTTGTCTCTATTCAAATAAGATTTTATTTATATTTTCAAACTCTTATTTAATTTCTAATTTTTGTCAAACCTTTTTATTTAGGTTTTTATTTATTCCATAGTGCAAATAATTCACTTGAATTATTATTTAACATATTTTAATATGATTTATCAATCATTTAAATTGGGAAAATTGTCTTTATTTCAATAAAATCAAATAGGGTTTTAAATCCATATAAATTTTATTCAAATAATCTTTTTAAGTTAATTAGATAACTTTTTAATCCAGTTTGGTAAATTCCAATTTACTATTTTCTCATGAATTAATTAATCATTTCTATTAGGGATTTTGTCTTCATTCAAATGGAATAGAATTTGGTTAATGCTATATTATTTTATTGGAATATTCTTTATCCCTTTATTTTATTTGATTTATCTTTATTTCATTTTCTTAGGGATTTACTCAAGATTTAAATTGTCTTCTAAATAATTTTCTTATTATTTAGTTTAGGAAATTTATCTCTATTTAAAATAAAGTTGGATATTGTTTAATCCTTATGATTTTATTTAAATAATCTTTTATTCCTTTTATTATTCCATAATATTTCATTTCATTTGCTTGGCCAAGATTTAATTTGGCTTTTAAATATCCTTATTTATTTATTTATTTATTTATTTCTTTATTTATCTCATAAAATCCATATCTTTTTATTTATAGATCCAAAATTGGTGATTCCAATTTGTATAATTTTATTTAATATTTGTTTATCCTTTTAAATCTCTTTTTAGGATTATTTTTCTCATAATTTGGTAATGTATTTTAGTTAGGATCTTTATTAGCTTTGGAAGTTAATTCCTTTTATCTAAATAAATTCATAAGTTTTTATCCATGGCTCCAAATTAAGTGAAACCAATTTCTATGGTTTCATAATATTTCTATTTGTCATTTTTTATCCTTTATAAATGTTTGTTGACAAATTTTATATGGATCAAATCCATAGTCTTTGAGAGATGTTGAATGTGATTTTCTTCCATTAGGGTTTTAGGGTTTTGGTTCAACTTTTCTAAATGTTTAAATTTCAAGATTCATTCTTTGATGAATGAATTTCACTTGATTTGAATTTTGTTGGATTCACTTTTCATTCAAAGTTTGTTCAAGTTGGGTTTTTATGTTTACATTTAGAAACAAAAAGTTTTTTTTCACCCTAAATTTCTACAATTATTTATTTTTCACATTACAAATTTTGGAAAATTTTGGGATGTGACATAAAGCTAGGAATCATTTTAGGATATGTGACTAATATCATTACTGAACGATATGTTCATTTCATCATGCACATTTCATATATAAATTCAATAGTGAGACAAATACATCATTTATCATCTACCACCAGAAAATTGAATTAAATCATCTTCCTAATATTTTAGGGATCACTTTTACAAGTTGTCTATTGATTTTCATCCATCATGTAAGATCTGTTGGATAAAATATATCCTTAGAGATACGCTCAGATGAAGTGTTTATCCATCATTGGATATCTCAAGAAGGGTCTAATAGCATTTTTTCCATCTATAGAGGAGGCCTCAGATCATGCATCATTGACCTAAACTACTATTCACTAGTTTTGAACTAGGTGACAGCAGATTCATTAATAAACTACTATAGGGCACATTCCATAGAATGGTGGCACCTCTATAGCATTTTCATTCTTTAACCATTTCTCAAATCAGAGGAACAAGTATAAGCAATTATACCAGGATACTTAAATCATCTTCCTAAACAAAAACTTTAGGAATCATATACTTAGAGTGTTTGTCACATGATTGACACCTCAGGGTAACCTGACTAAATGAAGATATCTCTATCTGAAGTCTTGGTTCACAGAGCAAAGATGTTATGTTAGTTATCTAGTCTAAAGGGAGCACTTCACCCATAATATCATAGAAGTCACATATATTGACAAGGTATGAGCCATTAGACTGAACCACAGCCAATAAACAGATATCCCATAGCTAGTAATTTTACTGAAGCACATTGATCATGAACAAGATCAAAGTCCATGTATAAGGGACAATGCCAGAATTCACTAATCCTAACTCAATCGAATCACACGTCACAATTAATTTCGTTAAGCAGATGAACCCTAGAACATGGGATTATCCCCAATTAGGGTTTGACAGAGTAGCAGTAAGGAATCGAAAGGGAGACAGAGAACAAGGGGGAGGAGAATCAGACTTGCATGTGGTCCTCGCTTAGAGATTGGAGAGGAAGCAAACCCACTGTGAAGATTGCCATGGAGGCACGAGGAGCACCGGTGGCGCTCAACCTGCACCAAGCCTTACCAATAGCACCCAAGGGAAATGGAAAGCAATCAACGAACACCAAAACCAAACCACCAACCCAACAAGCAACCCTGTAAGGTCACCGGAGCACGGCAAAGACACGATGTCCGAAACCCTAGGCACCAGAGAGGATATGACGTGGCTAGAAGAGGGTCCGAGCATCGAATCGAGTTGGGCTATTCGATGCAGCATAGTCGACTACCTCAACTTGCAACACGGCGATGGCCTGAGGGTCTAGAGATGGTCGAAATCGAGCGGCGACGGTGAGGAACTTCCAGTCGCCAGAGAGGGGAATGCGTAGGTGAGGATGAACGAGCTTGAGAGGGAGAGGGGGCACTGGGCCGATGGGGTCGGTCCAGTGGCAACTAGGTGGGGTTTGACCCCAAGCCTAGTTGGGCCAAGTTGGGCCAGTTGGTGAGCTTGGCCCGGTTCTACATAAAATGAAATAAGAAAATAAGATATATATTAAATCACTAAATGATCAAACTACCCCTGAACATAATTTATACCATAGAAAAATATATAAAAATCCCAAAAATACATATGATATATCAAAATGACCACAAGAATAATATCTACATAGAAAAATTATAATTTTACTTGTTAATATAAATATAAAGCAAATAAATATTAACACCATTAAGTCCCAAGTGAAGTCTCATAAAATAAGGAAAAATCCTAAAAAAATGAATATAAATCATTTTTGTGCATAAAAATAAATCTACTATTTTAGAAAAAATACTAATCTAATTTTTATATATCAATAAAAATGAAGTAAGTATTTAAATACATTTAATCCTTTACGGAATTTTAGAAACATAAAAATAATACTTAAAAATAAATAAAAATCATTTTTAAGGTCTTGAATAAATATATTACACTAGAAAAATACTAAATATGTTAGTAGAAAAGTTTTTAATATTTTAAAGTAATAAATCCTTATCTATTATCTATTTTTGAAAATTCTTTAAGAACAATTCTTAAGTAATAAATAATTATATTTCTTCAGAAATATTAATACCCTAAAATCAAATTACTAAACTTCTAAACCATAACTAAGGTTTACAATAAAGCTTAAGTGTAAATTATTAACTTTATAATATATTTTGAAACCGTAAATAAAGATTTAAAACCACATCCTTCAAAATAACTTTATATTCATTCACTTAAATATAAATTGAATAATTCCACACCTTAGTCATAAAAATCATAAATCCAAAACTTGAGAATAATTAAAACAAATTACACCTTAAGTTTATTTACCATTTTAAAGTTAACATTAGTCTCAAAGCTTATAAACATCCTATCTAATAAACTACTTATGATTTTATAGTTAATTTTGGTCTATTTAAATTAAAACATAAAGCATCTCAATTCCAAACTAATCAATCAAACCCCAAAATTCATTGATCACATTCTATTAACAAGAAAGATTGTTTAAACTTTAGAAAAGAAATCTTTTCATCAAATGTTATTCTTTCTGCCACTTCAAATAACAACTCTATAATAGTTCCTTCAACTATTAACAACTCAACCCAAGGACTATTATCATAGCCATTAGACTAAAATTAATCATAATCACATTACTTTATACTTTACTTGTATATTTAGGATTGTTGACACTTAAGTTCTTTATAAATGCCAATACTTGTAAAGTAAATCTTGAAGATAAATCAACTCTTAAAAGAATCACCTAAACTAACTTCACTCAAAGTATTGGGGACCTACTTTGGGAGTTTTACAAAATGCATATCATTACTTATGCACAAAAGCATATTGCTTCTTTAAACATTAGTCCTTACCAGACCAATGATGTAGATTTCAAATATTGGATCTTATGTCGTCTCGAAGACCGTGAGTGCATAATCTTGCAATCACAAAAGGCAATTTCACACTTTCTCATGTCCTTTGATTATTTTCTGTAAAGTATTTTGAAAATCCAGTGTTGTCATCACCTGCATTTCAAAAAGGTCAGAAAACACTATTTTTTGATAATAATATGAATTATTGTTTACTTGTCCAGGGTGATCAGGTAATCTATTAAATCTGGTAGTTGGAATACCACCGCTCAGGAATATATCATCTAGGACTTAACAACTAATGTCGCCAGTGATTCTTGCGCCCTATATCACGTGTTAGTCATGAGATTTGGAATGGGACAGAGAAGTCAGCTGTATCCTTTTCCTTTCTTATGGAGGCAGGACTACCTTAACGTGATGTTGTGATTCCTTGTGCAGATCCAACATATGGGTGGGCACCCTTAGGCCCCACATTTTTGGTGTCTAGGTTATCTATGAGTGGCTGCCGGAGGTTTAGTCGGACCTATAAGGTACTTACCATGGGCACCACCAGCTCATAGAGTCTTCGGGAACTCGTCAGGGTTTTAGCCTGCCCGGATGGGGGATTAACGGATGTGATCCAGCCCCGAAGGATTGTGCAGACATATGGGATCGTGGAGAGGGCTATGATTGGCTTGGATCTTAGGTTGGGCCTCAAACCATGGAAGTTTCAACGGGAACATACTCCTGGCCATGCAACAAAGTTTAAGATCTCTCATGGGAAAAGTAACGCACCTCTGCAGAGTGTAAGAACTGTAACTTGTTAATCCCTGTTCTGGGAAGGAGCTACGAACGCGGCACGAAAGGAACTCCACGAAAGTTGCGGTAAACCTGTGAAGGCTGACGGACATAGCTTTTTAGAATAAAAGCTACCATTGAAGAAATGTTTACAAAAACCTGTATTGCCTACGACCTACGGTCTATGGCTGTAGATATAGTGCATAAAACACTCCTTTCTAGTGAACTTGCTGAGTACACTCGTACTCAACGTATCTTCTTAACCCTTGCTAGATTCTAAAGCCATTGAGACGACGTCTACATCAAGTTATGCTGCATGAATCAATATCAAAATCTCAAGCTCTTCAATGAAGTAAAGGAAGTCAACATATACATCAACTCAAGTGAAGAGGAAGTTGCTGATTAGATAGGATTATAATCACTAGCCATAGAACCTACTTCTATGGAGTATTGCAATAGCAGCAATACTAGCCAAATACTTAGATGCTAATCTTATTAGCATAATATTTATGAGTTGATTATTTCTTATTCGTCTTTCTAAGAAGTTTCTTTCTCTCTCTTTAACCTAGAGTGTTCTCTGGATCTTATGTAAAGAGTCGAGCTGTAACCTATAGTCATGTCTTGGACCTGCTATGTTTTTGTTGTACCACTCAGACGGATGTAATACTAGTGAATGGTGTTTCATTGGTATTATTTCAACGACTATAGTATACTACATCATGTAGTGGTATTGTAACTCCCCAAAAATATTGATCAAGGTTATCAAATTCCAATCACCAAAATTAGGGTTAACAAAAACTTTTGTTAACTAAAATCAATAAGAATGCATGTGTGTATGTGATGAATATATGAATGCATGAATGGACTTGTGTGATTGTTGTGAATAGCAAGGAATGGCTTAAAGATGAAAACAACACCATCTAAATCAAATCCAAGCATAAACAAATCAAGAGAAATTTAAAAACAAACAAAATGAGCTAATGGTCATTTTTGCCAATCTTGCTCACTAGACCACTTTGAGTGTTTCTAGTCCAAGATTTCAAATAGAAACAATTCCATTTATTTTCACCCTTGCTAGACCAAGTGAAAGTGAACCCAAGCCCACCTTTCAAACTAGCAGAAACATTTGGCAACTTGATTCAAATGGCAATTCAAAAATGAATCTATATCATATGTGAAGATCACCATTTCTCAAAACCCAACGAAACCAGTGTACCTTGACCAATCCAATCAACCAAAGACTACCTAGTATCTGACTAGTACACCCACCAAGTGTCACTCCAAAAATCAAATTTAAATCTCTTGCGGCCATTTCATCAAACAGCTTGTAGGCACAAATAAAATAAAACATCAAACACTATAGTGAGCAGTGGTGTGCCTAACTTGTCTCCTCTCTAGCTCATAGCACACTCTCAGTAGATCATCTAGTTAATTTAACAAGCCCTAGATCACTGTAAGCTTGACATTGTCATCAATGGTGACCATTGTCGATCCTAACTTGCCACCCCAATGTCGACAGCAAGCTAGGAGCCTCACCAAGCCTAGCCACCTTGTCTGGGACACAAGCCACCGTCCACCGCCAACCCATGTCTAGTGCGCAAGCCTTGCCAGCCCCTGGACCACTCAGAACGAGCATGCCTAGCCTCTCTACAACCATGCCGAGAGCGCGCCAGAGCGCCGCGCTCAACACGCGAGCACAGACCGCACCCCTCCCTCACTGCTCACGTGCATGATCACCACCGTCCCAGGAACCGCCAGGACATGCCCGTTCATCGCCGAGCGACCAGGAGAGCCCGTGCGCCATTAAGTTTCCTGTCGGACCCGCCCAGACCATCGTAGCGTTCCGACTAATCTGCACCGCCCCACGCCTCGCCACCATGCCATTGAGCTTTGCCAGGAGACAATGCACCGTGCCCTACCCTCACTCATGTCGTTAGCTCGCTGTGCAGACGACCACGACGAGCTCCACCCGCACCCTTCGGTCCTCTCTTCATACTATAAATAGAGGCCTCCCTGGTTCGATTTCAACGCACCATCTCACTCCCCACCTCTCACTGACCACACACACTCATCCCCGGAGCAAGGCGAGCACCAGGTGGCTGGAATTTCGTCGGAGTCTGCTACGCAGGAGGAGAAGAGGAGCCGTCGATTGGAGCCGCCCTAGGAGGAGCTGCTGGTACCAGGGGGATCGTCGTCGTCGACTTCGTTGTTCGCCCCCATCTCCAACCATCGCCTGAGCCCCGGTAAGCCCTCACTGACCCCCACTGGCTGTGTTAGGGTTCAGTCTCGCCGGCGCTGCCCGACGGAGACGACAAGCCCCAACCGTTAGATTATATGTTAATCGCACGGTCCAGATCACCCTGTACCCCTTTGCACCCCCTGTCTTGCTGACTGGTGGTGACAACCACTTAACCCGCCTGCGCACGCTGTGCGCAGTGGGCCGACCCAGTTACACTCCCGCGTGACCCAGTAATTCAAACTTAGTTTTTTCCATTTAGTTTCAAACTTAGTTCTTCCTCTAGATTCAAAAATCATTTCAAAGAGATTCAATGAACCAAATTGCATGAAACCAATTTTGCTAGAAAGGTACTGAAATTCTTAATCCAAGCCCGTTGTATTAAAATCATTTGGAATTATATATCACCTATAGTACAAATAACAAGGCAGAGACTTTTCTGATTTCAAACATTTTTCAAAATTTAACCATAAAAGCTTTTGAGTTGTTTCCAACTCTCAAAAATCATATTTAACAAGACCTTTCTGAATATATAAAAATATCTAGGTTTACTTGCAGAAATAATGGAGAAGAAATAAAAGAATGCCCCATAGGCATTTCTAGTCACTTTATTTAATTAAAATAAAAAGGTTAATCCTTATTAAATTGTGACGCCACTTTAAATCACGTTCCCAAGTACTGAAATATGTGGTGATGACATGTGTCAACATGATCTCATGTTTTAGTTGGAGAATATTAAATCTTAAGTAGTTTTTCAATGAGTAGAAATTACTTTTCTAAAATAAAATAAATAGAACCTTTGCCTTAATCTTTGTGATAATAGTGATGATGCTAGATCATCTAGTGTGAGCCTTTGTGTTCTAAATAGAGTAGTTAAGAATTTTTTGGTGATTGTGTACCTCGTATTTATTTATATACCCTAGTACCGAACAAGAATACAAGGACGAAGGAGGATACTACGAGGAAGAAGCCGAGGAGAACTTCAACCACTGCACTACACAAGGAAAGCTACTATCTTAGCAAGCTAAGCTAAACCATGTAAGTTTTACTTGCAAGCTTACACCTACAAGATAATATATGCAATGCATTAGGCATGCCTTGATTATACCAATTGATGATACCCAATCCTAGTTTTACTTGCAAGCTTATTTCTTTTATTTGTTTATCAAAGCTTCTTATTTAAGTTTACTTAATGATTTGTAGATTTTATAAAGATGTTTAAAGGTAGCATAAAGAGCATAAAACTTGGCCTAAGTTAGATAATCTTGATGTCATCCTGAGGCATGAGATTGAAATTAGATAATTCACATTTGATTACCACCCCTCATTATTTTTTAACCCCACTTGTAGATGCTAGTGCTAAGAATAAAACTTGATCACTTTAGATGGGAATACTTGGTGAAAATGATTATGAAAACCTTAGAATGATGAGTCATTCTACTGAAATGTTTTGACATGTGTTCTTGAACACCAGATGATTTTGATGATGAAAATGTTAAGGCATGAGCCTTAGCCCTTTATAAAACTGATGGTTGTTTGGATGCGATACCATTCCAATTTTACCGTATAACCACAATACCCGAAAGTTGGGTAGGTCTTGACTGGAAATTTATATAACTTAGTATGGGTTCTCTTGCGGACAAGGTTTGAGCTGAGGCTGCCTTGTGAAGATTGTCCACTTGTGCAATTCCCAAGATGACAGTTGGTCATGGTTGGGAGGCCAAACTCATAGGAGAGGTGCCTATACTAGGGCGTGTAATTGAAAGGTTAGGATTGATTATCCGCATACTGAGTATGGTGAATTCAGGATTGTTCCTGACGGATGTATCGAATGTTGTGGTGAAAGTGTACCACCTCTGCAGAGTGTCAAACTATTCGAATAGCCGCGTCCGCTATTATGGACAGTTGGAGTGGACATACTGTTCCGTCGTCAGATATTTTCAAAGTGACTTATGAAATGAATCATGACTTTGACATGACCACAACATGGTTGTGATATGAAAACTAAATTCCCACTTAGGTGTTATAAAACTTTCAACTAACTTTCTTTGCTTCTGAACTCAGTTAAGGTAAATCTGGCTTTTTGCAAAACAACCTAGAGTTAGTATTACTATTGAAACCCACTTCACTTGTTAGTCTTAGTTTGCGAGTACTTAAAGAGTATTCATGGATTTGTCCCTGGCTATTACCGTGGCCAGAGTATGAAGAGGACTATCAGGAGGATGGACCGCAGGAAGGTTACGACAACTAGGATCATATCCCATCGTCAGCATTGCCTGTGACCATGCATATGGAGTATTGCCCACGCTACCGTTATTATTACGTTATTCCGCTGCTTTGATTGTATTAAGACTGGATCATGTGATCCTTTATTTGTTGTAATACCTTATGTATGGTTTGTAATGGATGATGTACTGTGATATCCAATCTGTTATGTCTCGCAAAAATGGTAATCCTGGGATTGCGATGTATGGCATAACAGGCATCTGGGATTAAAAATTTGGGTGTTGACAGGTATGCTGGGTCACCGCAGCGGGTATCAGAGCATATGCTTTGACCTTAGGATTAAAACCCTTTTAGGAAGATTTGTCAGTTGGATAGTGACTATAGGAGCCATCTTATCTAAACCAAATATTCTTATGACTTGTGATGAGTATCCACTTGAGGATAAACCTTGTCACAAAATGCTTAAGTCATAATTCTTTGTAGTAATTATCTATCTTCTCTTAGTAGTGCTATTTAGTGTCTTCCGAAGGATATATAAACCACCAAGATACTTTTGGAAAGCCTATTGGTTGTAGTAGAGTTGGATCAAGTTTAGTATGTTAATTAAAGTAATGCTAATGGTGTAGCCTAAATATAAAATTCAAGTAAGGTAGTAAAAATGGGCAATAGATCATGTGGGATTCATTTGAGAATTCTATGTGATAAAGTGAAATTCTATTAAGAATTAATGATCATACTATGAGAAGTAAAGTCATCATGGTGAGATTAGCTCTTGAATCATGATAAAGAGGTAAAACATAACAAGATCATGGTGAGATTAGCTCAAAAACCATGATGTAGGTGTAATAATTGATAGGTAATTAGTAAATTAACTTGAGGTAGAAGTAAGAAAATAACATGGTAGAACTATGATAGAAGTCATAGGTGTCATAAATTTCTAATAATATTTGGTTCAAGTTAGAAAATAGAATCTTATTAATCATTTGGAGTGATCAGGTAAGATTAGTTTACTAAATAATGATAGGTTAGATATAGTTAGTCACTCCAAAAAGGGAATGTTAAATTGGTGTAAACCAAATTGAGACCACTTTGTTTAAAATGATCTTGTTGCAATTGAGCAATTTGGGTAAATATTGAAACAAAGTAATAGTTTGACCCTAAGTGCTAAGTATCACAATGTAAACCTATATGAGGAGGTGTCATATACTACACAACTAAGCCTGAGCTCTACAGATGCTATACTCAACTACTATATTCTGGGCTTAGAATATTGTGTGTTATATGTACCACATTTGGATTTCTTGGTTTTTCTTGGATCTTCTTGATTGACTAGATCTGTACATGAAGTTTGACTTGGTCTGCAAATGCATGTTGCAACATCTAGTTATTACTTAATGATATAGACCTAGATAGGAAATGGGAATTCATGTAAGGGAGTGACGAGTTACGAAGACCAAGATGAAGACATACATGAAGAGTGAAGAAAAATATAAGGGGAATCAACACAAGTTGAAGGATGAATCAAGTTCAGATCATTATTAGCCAGCAATAAGAAGGAAGATTAGTATAGGAAAAATATGGAGCAACAAGAAGTGATGAACTTAAGTTCACCCAAATTAGGTGATGCTATTAATAAGTTGATGAAGTAGTTGTACCAAGTTCGTAGAAGTGTCATGAATAAGTGCAAAGAAGTTTTGGAACCAAAATGGTATTCAAGCTCTGATAATTCAGAGAGAATGCCAATAGTACGTCGAAAAACATAAGGTAATACATACACCCTAGGATGGTCCATAGCTAGTATCTTGTCTGCGGCTGGTATTTGGATCGTAGTTGGTATTTGGTTGACTTAGTTAGCCAGATAGTATTGCGTAAAGAGCATAAATCTTGGCCTAAGTCAAGTAAGACATAAATGAGTATAGAAATTAAAGCGACCATTTTTCAAGACGCTTCACGAAATCAGACCTACCAAAAAGAGAATGTCCGAATAGTTTGTAAGACAAATATTGTTGGAAGATTCATTTCGGAGATCCACAATTGTGTGGGTATACCATAAATTATTTCATGAGATCTTAAAAAGGTAAGGTATACACATAATAGAGACTATTAGGAAGCCCCAAGGTCAAAAGAAGTCATCCTTATAAAAGTACTCTTGGAAGTATGTCTATATGGAAGATCGAAGTTTACTTCAAGGTAGTAGTATTCAAACCTTAAGGCCATTATTAATGGAAGTTGAGGTAGTACTTAAGGTAATAACAAAAGATTATCTAAAGCTTGAAAAGGTAAAAGCTTGAAGTTAATAAAATAGAATAATCCTAACAGACTAATTATAAAGGAAACAACTATTAAGTAATCCTTAAGAAGGAATAAAGCACATCCAATTGGACATGTGTTAAGGAACAAGAAATTCCGATGAGTATGGACTAAATGTGTTCAAAACCAATCCTTGGAAGGATTACCAGTATCCACCATTCAAAGGCAAACCAAATATAGTCTTTTGGCCACAACTATTGTTGAATAAAAATTTAAAACCCTGACTTAGTGAGACTTCCTAGACCTTGCATAGTATAGTAAGGAAGTTTGATGATCAAGTAAAGGAGTTAGATCAGGATACTTAATCAGGGAAATGAACTAAAGTAGAGACCCCAATTGAAGGATCTTATAGTAAGGACATAGCCCTAAGGGATTATAGTAAGAGGAACATTGGTGCATTGTAGACAACAAGTTGGAGATTGCCAAGTATCAGGAGAATTCAAGGAAAATGTATGGATATGGGATACTACAATTATTCCCATTTGAGGTTATCATGGAGTTGAGAAGTGTCATGATCAATACAATGGCAATTCCTCATTTTGAAACGTGAGAGTATACGAACTTCGAGGACGAAGTTTATTTTAAGGGGGAGAGTCTGTAACATCCTAGAATTAGCACCTTGAAATAGACAGGACACATGTTTGTGCATTTCATTCATCCATAAGAAAATCTGGGGTATTTTTGCGCAAAACTAAAGAAGCTATAGAGGGATCGAGATCTCTCTTGTTCAGATGGAAACATTAGGACATGTGCGATGGATTTTGACATGACCTCTATTGTGCTTTTGTGTTTTAGGGGAAGCCAATTCGAATTTGAATATTTAATTGATGGATTTGAATACTAAAAGAATTTGAAATAGAATAATAATTGGAAAATTAATTGGAATAAGAAATAAGAGGTGAACTCTTATTTATGAAAAGATACAATAATTACAAGTTTTAATTAATAAAACAAAATTGAATGAATGAATTATAATAAATATTTAATTAGTTCCAAGAATAATGGAACACTTCATTATTGAATACAATGTTTCATTGTTGTTACAATAAAAGAATAAAAGTAAACTACTATAAAGCAAATAATTAAAAAAATTAATTACATAAATGAAATAAATAAAGGAATTCTTAATTGCAAGAATAAATATATATATTACATTGTCTTTACAATATTGAAGTAAAAATAAGAAATTACAACAATAAGAAAATATTACAAATTTTATTATAAAAATAAATAAATATATAATACACTTTACAAACGAAGAAAAATTACAAAAATAATAAAGAAGTCTCATCTAAATCTTCATGCCCTGCAGATTCCTTCCCTGATCTTAATTCCTGGAAAATAAAACAAAATACAAACTAAAATAAAGTATAAAAGGAAGGGTTAGAGTGTTAGTTTTACTCTCAGATTCAGCATACAAATGATATGCTTAAACTCATCATTGAGTAATCTAACGAGGGAGCCAAGTGGAGGATCAGTTTGTATCATCAAAGAAAGCTTCAGACTAAGCATCATAAGCCAAGGGGCAAATTTCACCAAATCAAAAATAGTAAAAAGATAAACAATTAGAAAATGTCAAGTTTCACTTGATCTGATCCATTGGGGGTGAGTCAAGGACCCAAGCAGCTCACACATCTGCAAGTTGCTGTGCTATCAACACCAGAAGCATCACATGTCAAAAGGGAGAGCATAGCCATAGCAGAGCTACTAACTCTCCATTTCCACTACTGAACACTAGTACATCTACATCCACACGACCATCCCTATCTCCTTCTAAGTTCATCACAAATTTATCCCACCACACAGCCAAGAACTATGAGTTTATCACTGATCTATCCACACAAATCACCAACCAATATCATATGGTTTTCTAGATCATGATTTAGCACATGAAGTACCAAGAAAAGCATGACATGATCATAAGCTAGCTCAAGAGGAGGAGCAGGCCAGTATCTAAGAAGAAGCAAGCCAAGATCTACAACAGGCCATAAGACAATCACAACTAGTAGGCAAAAATCATCAGAACTACCCATTAGATCATGCAACATCTATCCTTAAATATTGCATACATATCTGGGATTACAAGGGATATAATCAACCCAAATCCCTCTAACCTTCAACTAGATATATATCTAGGAGGATTGGAGGGGAACATGCTCTCAGACTTGCATGGAAGTGCCATGCAAGGTTCATCATAGAGGTTTAAAGCCAACATGAATATCTGTCCTTATCCAAAATATGCCTCAGCCTTTGCATCATAGGCCAGGTCAAGAAATCAAGTACAAAAATTTGTTCTTATATAAATTTAAGCCTCAGCCTTTGCATCATTGGTAGCCAATTCCTAATCCATAGCCAGCTAATCTAGTAGAAGTTTATACCATCATGGGATGTCTACTATACACACTCTAGTGAGGCACCACGGTAGCATATCCCAAATAATATAAACCACCAACTTGCATACATGCAATCGGAGCCTGAACTCAAATCATGTTCCTTAGATTGAGCATCTAGGAATCATTGGAAAGTAACTGTTCTATTAGCAGTACCACAAGCACATGCAAACTATACAGCACATTTACATGAGATAAATCATTTTCCCAGCTCATAAAGCTAGGAATCATTTTAGGATATGTGACTAATATCATTACTGAACCATAGGTTCAGTTCATCATGCACATTTCATATATAAATTCAATAGTGAGACAAATACATCATTTATCATCTACCACCAGAAAATTGAATTAAATCATCTTCCTAATATTTTAGGGATCACTTTTACAAGTTTTCTATTGATTTTCATCCGTCATGTGAGTAAGATCTGTTGGATAGAATATAAGCTCAGAGATACGCTCAGATGATGTGTTTAGCCATCATTGGATATCTCAAGAAGGGTCTAATAGCATTTTTTCCATCTATAGAGGAGGCCTCAGATCATGCATCATTGACCTAAACTACTGTTCACTAGTTTAGAACTAGGTGATAGCAGATTCATTACTAAACTACTACAGGGCACATTCCATAGAATGGTGGCACCTCTGTAGCAGTTTCATTCTTTAACCATTTCTAAAATCAGAGGAACAAGTATAAGCAATTATTCCAGGATACTCAAATCATCTTCCTAAATAGAAACTTTAGGAATCATATGCTTAGAGTGTTTGTCACATGATTGAAACTTCAGGTTAACCTGACTTAATGAAGATATCTCTATCTCAAGTCTTGGTTCACAGAGCAAAGATGCTATGTTAGTTATCCAGTCTAAAGGGAGGTCTTCACCAATAATATCATAGAAGTCACATACATTTACAAGGTGTGAGCCATTAGACTGAACCACATCCAGTAAACATATATGTCATAGCTAGTAATTTTACTGAAGCACATTGATCATGAACAAGATCAAAGTCCATGTATAAGGGACAATGCCAGAATTCACTAATCCTAACTCAATCGAATCACAAGTCCCAATTAATTTCGTCAAGCACATGAACTCTAGAACATGGGATTATCCCCAATTAGGGTTTGACAGAGTAGTAGTAAGGAATCGAAAGGGAGACAGAGAACAAGGGGGAGGAGAATCAGACTTACCCGTGGTCCTCGCTTAGAGATTGGAGAGGAAGAAGACCGGCGGTGAAGATTGGCGTGGCGGCATGAGGAGCACCGGTGGCGCTCAACCCGCGCCAAGCCTTACCAATAGCACCCAAGGGAAATCGAAAGCAATCAATGAACACCAGCACCACACCACCAACCCAACAAGCAACCCTGTAAGGTCACCAAAGCACGGTGAAGATGCGACGTCCGAAACCCTAGGCACCAGAGAGGATACAACGTGGCTAGAAGAGGGCCCGAGCATCGAATCGAGCTGGGCTATTCGATGCAGCATCGTCGACTACCTCAACTTGCAACACGGCGGCGGCCTAAGGGTCTAGAGATGGTCGGAATCGAGCGGCGATGGCGAGGAACTTCTAGTGGCTAGAGAGGGGAATGCGTACTTGAGGATGAACGAGCTTGAGAGGGAGAGGGGGCACTAGGCCGATGGGGTCGGTCTAGTGGCAACTGGGTGGGGTTTGACCCCAAGCCCAGTTGGGCCAAGTTGGGTCAAGGTGGGCTAGTTGGTGAGCTTGGCCCGGTTCTAAATAAAATAAAATAAGAAAATAAGATATTTATCAAATCACTAAATGACCACACTACCCTTGAACATAATTTATACTCTAGAGAAATATATAAAAATCCCAAAAATACATATGATATATCAAAATGACCACAAGAATAATATCTACATAGAAAAATTATAATTTTACTTGTTAATATAAATATAAAGAAAATAAATATTAACGCCATTAAGTCACAAGTGAAGTCTCATAAAATAAGAAACAATCCTAAAAAACTGAATAAAAATCCTTTTTGTGCATAAAAATAAATCTACTATTTTATAAAAATTCTAGTCTAATTTTTATATATAAATAAAAATGAAGTAAGTATTTAAATACATTTAATCATTTATGGAATTTTATAAACATAAAAATAATACTTAAAAATAAATAAAAATCATTTTCAAGGTCTTGGATAAATATATTATAGTAGAAGAGTTTTTAATATTTTAAAGTAATAAATCCTTATCTATTATCTATTTTTGAAAATTCTTTAAGAACATTTCTTAAGTAAGAAATAATTATACTTGTTCAGAAATATTAATACCCGAAAATCAAATTACTAAAGTTCTAAACCATAACTAAGTTTTACAATAAAACTTAAGTGTAAATTATTAAGTTTATAATATATTTTGAAACCTTAAATAAAGATTTAAAACCACAATCTTCAAAAATAACGTTATACATCATTCACTTAAATATAAAGTGAATAATTCCACACCTTCGTCATACATATCATAAATCCAAAACTTGAGAATAATTAAAACAAATTACACCTTAAGTTTATTTACCATTTTAAAGTTAACTTTAGTCTCAAAGCTTATAAACATCCTATCTAATAAAATACTTATGCTTTTATAGTTAATTTTGGTCTATTTCAATTAAAACATAAAGCATCTCAATTCCAAACTAATCAATCAAACCTGAAAAGACATTGATCACATTCTATTAACAACAAAGATTGTTTAAACTTTAGAAAATAAATCATTTCTTCAAATGTTATTCTTTCTGCCACTTCAAACAACAACTCTATAATAGTTCCTTGAACTATTAACAAATCAACCTATGGACTATTATCATAGCCATCAGACTAAAATTAATCATAATCACATTACTTTATACTTTACTTGTATATTTAGGATTATTGACACTTAAGTTCTTTATAAATACCACTACTTGTAAAGTAAATCTTGAAGATAAATCAACTCTTAAAATAATCATGTAAACTCACTTCACTCAAAGTATTGGGGGCCTACTTTGGGAGTTCTACAAAATGCATAGCTTTACTTATGCACAAAAGCATATTGCTTCGTTAAACATTAGTTCTTACCGGACCAATGATGCAGATTTTAGATATTGGATCTTATGTCGTCTCGAAGACCATGAGTGCATAATATTGCAATCCCAAACGCAAGTTCACACTTTCTTATGTCCTTTGATTATTTTCTGTAAAGTATTTTGCAAATCCAGTGTTGTCATCACCTGCATTGCAAAAAGTTCAGAAAACACTATTTTGATAATAATGTGAACTATTGGTTACTGGTCCGGGGTGATCAGCTAATCTATTAAATCTGGTAGTTGGAATACCACCGCTCATGAATATATCATCTAGGACTTAACAACCAATGTCGCCAGTGATTCTTGCGCCGTATATCACGCGTTAGCCATGAGATTTGGAATGGGATATAGAAATCAGCTGTATCCTTTTCCTTTCGTATGGAGGCAAGACTACTTAACGTGATGTTGTGATTAATTGTGCGGATCCAACATATGGGTGGGCACCCTTAGGCCCCACGTTTTTGGTGTCTAGGTTATCTATGAGTGGCTGCCGGAGGTTTAGCCGGACCTATAAGGTACTTACCATGGGCACCACCAGCTCATAGAGTCTTCGGGAACTCATCAGGGTTTTAGCCTGCCCGAAAGGGGTCTTAACGGAGGTGAGCCAGCCCCGAAGGATTGTGCAGACATATGGGGTCGCGGAGAGGGCAGTGATTGGCTTGGATCTTAGGTTGGGCCACAAACCATGGAAGTTTGAACGGGAACATACTCCCGGCCGTGCAACAAAGCTTAAGATCTCTCATGGGAAAATTAACGCACCTATGTAGAGTGTAAGAACTGTAACTTATTACTCCCTATTCCGGGAAGGAGCTACGAACGCGGCAGGAAAGGAACTCCATGAAAGTTCCGGTAAACCTGTGAAGGCTGACGAACATAACTCTTTAGAAGAAAATAAACATTTGAAGAAATGTTCACAAAAACATGCATTGCCTACGACCTACTGTCTGTGGCTGTAGATATATTGCATCAAACACTCCTTTCTAGTGAACTTGCTGAGTACGCTCATACTCAATGTATCTTGTTAACCCTTGCAAGATTCTGAAGCCATTGAGACGACGTCTACATCAAGTTATGCTCCAAGAATCAACATCAAAAGATCAAGCTCTTCAATGAAGTAAAGGAAGTCAACATATACATCAACTCAAGTGAAGACGAAGTTGCTGATTAGATAGGATTATAATCTCTATCCATAGAACCTATTTCTGTAGAGTATTGCAATAGCAACAATACCAGCCAAATACTTAGATGCTAATCTTATTAGCATAATAGTTATGAGTTGATTATTTCTGATTCTTCTTTGTAAGAAGTTTCTTTCTCTCTCTTTAACCTAGAGTGTTCTCTGGATCTTATGTAAAGAGTCGAGTTGTAACCTATAGTCATGTCTTGGACCTGATGTGTTTCTGTTGTACCACTCTGAGGGATGTAATACTAGTGAACTGTGTTTCATTGGTATTATGTCAAAGACTATAGTATACTACATCATGCAGTGGTATGCTGGGTCACCGCAAAACCGTGGTAGATGCATTTGTGACGGGGCTTCTACCACGAAGGGAACCCGTGGTAGAATGCTTTTCAGCCACGAAAAATGGGCCTTCAACCACAAAATCGTCTGTTGTAAAAGGACATTTTTCTTGTAGTGTCTGGATCAGGGATTTTGACATCCCCTTCATTTTGGGTGATCGGGTGGGGCTCGCGCAGATGGCACAACTCCACTGGTCGAATTGTCGACCATTTCCAGTTAATATTGGTGACGCGGCCCGTGGTGGTTTTCTTGGAGGTGCTCGTCCCAGCTCCGGTGGACTTCTTTGGTTTGCCCATCTTGGCGTGGCGTGCCTTGCGTTGCGCATGGATGAGAGAGGAAGGAAAAAAGCAGAATTTTTCCAACGCAAGGAGGAGCAATGGAGGCACGAGCGGCGCAGGCAAGAAGAAAAAGGAAACGAGGAGAAATAATGAAGACGAAGGGGAAAATTACTAGGGCCGCGACCGTATAAAATTATGAAGACGATGACTCAGACCCCTTTATCTGTGGAACATAACATGTGTCATGCATCACAACACACATGTGGTAGTTTCTGCCCAAAAAGTCGCCAGCATGCTCTCTACTATGCACGAAAATCGAGGAGATGTAGTTAAAATCGTGTAAAATACGCTTGACTAGTCAAAACCCAGTTAGAATGTGGGGCCCGTGATCGTCTCGTCCCATCAACATTGTCGCCGTAGACGGTTGAGCTCACCAATTGTCAGCAATTACATCATCAATCACAAAAGCAGAGGAAACGCAACAGCTCCATATCGTTTGAATCAGGACAAAGTACTTACTCGAGTCTACGACTCGACCAAATACTCGGGGGCTACTCCTATCAGGAGTGCTGGTCGCGCACCTAATGAATTTGCCAGGTCCCTGAGGCACTCGAAGATATCTTTCAGCACAACTTGATGCCTCGATTCCTTCTTCGAGTCCTCGACTCGATTACGGACTTGGGGGTACTCCTATAGGGAGCGCTGGTCAATATTAGGTTTATTGGAGTCATCAACGACATTCACAAGATCAAAGTCTCCGGTCTAGTCTACGACTTGAATAGACACTCGAGGGATACTCCCATAGGGAGCACTGATCGCGCATCCTATGAATCAGCTAATTATGATCCTTCAGATCCTCTGCATAAAACTGACATACAGTCGACAAAATTGGCGACTCTTCCCAAAAAATTATGCTAAGAGATAATGTCTCCTTGGCCACCCGGAATGTCTCCATGACGATAAACATTTGGATGCTATGTCCACGACGCAAAGATAAGACCTACAGACACAGTCTGATGGCCAGGGAACACACCCGAATTCGCTTTTCCAGTAATATTCCATGTCAACAGGCCCGATGAAAAATCCCGACGGACGCATTGGGTACATACTTAAAAACACTGTAATTCGACTCCTATAATACCTCTGTTGCCCGAGTCGAATTACACCAGCAATTTTCTGGATTCGAGTCCGGGGACTCGAAGTCTGTGTAGATAGCGTTGTTTTGCCCAAAGGAAGTTAACTGACCCTGATTCATCAGGAGAGTCATGCACGCAAATCAAATATCCCTATGAACTCACATTATGACCTGAAAGCATGTTCGGATGAATGTACTTGAAGACTTCAGAGTCTCCAGACGAATCCTTGATTCAACTGAACACTCGGGGGCTACTGACACGAGTATGCCCTCCGGGTGCCTAAGATTAGCCTATCTGGTCCGGCTCAATAGAATCTCATGCAACGATTCACCCCTGATGATGAATCCCGGGAGGATTTCGGGTGGCCTAGGCCCATGAAAGATGTGACTCCTTCAAGAACACGATTAAGCTATAGATAGAAAGTTAAAGGGAAAAACCCTAATCTATAACCAACTGTAACACCCCAGCATTTAGGAACCAACGAAGGGTAGAAATAGGATTTTGTGCATGTGCATGCATTCATCTGTAAAATGTGGGTAATTTTTTTGCCAAACAAAAACCTAAAGTGATCATACTTTCTTTCAATCTCTAGAGGTAGGAATAGCTCTTGAAAGTGATTGTTATAAACTTTCACATGATCTTTCTGAATTAGTGTGTTTTGGGGGAATAATTTTAATTCAAAATTGAAATTTGAATAAATTGGAAAGTATTTAAAATTTAGAAGTTGGTATTTTAAAATGTTTTCCAAAATCATTTAGTAATATTATTTCTTATAAGAAAGATATATTAAATAATTATAATAATTTAAGATAAAGAAATTCAAATAAGAAATGAATTCTTATTTCTTATCTTTATTCCATAAACATTTTACAATATAGAAATCATACAACCAATAGAGTAATTCATTACAGTAAGAGAATTACAAGAAATGAAATTCTAATATAAATAAATCATTACAAGATTCTTACAAGAGAATAAAATAATGATTACAATAAGAATCTATAAATTTATCTACTACTATACTACATCTTGAGTATTCAGATCTTGTACCTGCAAAATACAAAAACAAACAAAAGAGAAACAAAAGATTATTTTGTTAGATTTACTCTCAGTAGGGAACAGTGAAGTGCACTGTTCATAGTACCTCATTGAGTAATAATAAAAGGGGCAAGTTTCACCAATGTGTAAGTATCTGTTCTTTTATATCAAATAAGCTTCAAATCCATATTATCAACAACAAAATAATAGGGTCAAGTTTCACCAGGATAGTAGATTGTAAAAGGATAAAAGGTGAAACACCTCACTGATCTGATCCACAAACAACACCAAGTAGCCAGGCAGCACAGTCAACAAAATGCATGATGTGTGCTATCGACACAGCTGCAACAACATAATCAATCAAAAGGGAAGAGCACAGCCGTAGCACAGCTCTCAGCGGCCATTCCATTTCCAAGCACAAAGCCAAGAACACACCAAGCCTGCCAAATACTAGTGAACGGTGTTTCATTGGTATTATTTCAACGACTATAGTATACTACATCATGTAGTAGTATTGTAACTCCCCAAAAAATATTGATCAAGGTTATCAAATTCCAATCACCAAAATTAGGGTTAACAAAAACTTTTGTTAACTAAAATCAATAAGAATGCATGTGTGTATGTGATGAATGTATGAATGCATGAATGGACTTGTGTGATTGTTGTGGATAGCAAGGAATGGCTTAAAGATGAAAACAAAATCATCTCAATCAAATCCAAGCATAAACAAATGAAGGTATATTCAAAAACAAACAAAATGAGCTAATGGTCATTTTTGCCAATCTTGCTCACTAGACCACTTTGAGTGTTTCTAGTCCAAGATTTCAAACAGAAACAATTCCATTTCTTTTCACCCCTTGCTAGACCAAGTGAAAGTGAACCCAAGCCCACCTTTCAAACTCACAGAAACATTTGGCAACTTGATTCAAATGATAATTCAAAAATGAATCTATATCATATGTGAAGATCACCATTTCTCAAAACCCAAACAAACCAGTGCACCTTGACCAATCCAAGCAACCAAAGACTACCTAGTATGTGACTAGTACACCCACCAAGTTTCACTCAAAAATTCAAATTCAAATCTCTTGCGACCATTTCATCAAACACCTTGTAAGCACAAATCAAATAAAACATCAAACACTATAGTGAGCAGTGTTGTGCCTAACTTGTCTCCTCTCTAGCTCATAGCACACTCTCAGTAGATCATCTAGTTAATTTAACAAGCCCTAGCTCACTGTAAGCTTGACATTGTCATCAATGGTGACCATTGTTGAGCCTAACTTGCCACCCCAATGTCGACAGCAAGCTATGAGCCTCACCAAGCCTAGCCACATTGTCTGGGACACAAGCCACCGTCCACCGCTAACCCATGTCCAGTGCCCAAGCCTTGCCAGCCCCTGGACCACTCAGAACGAGCACGCCTAGCCTCTCTGCAAGCATACCGAGAGCGCACCAGAGTGCCGCGCTCGACACACGAGCACAGACTGCACCCCGCCCTCACCGCTCACATGCGTGATCACCACCGCCCTAGGAACCGCCAGGACATGCCCGTTCGTCGCCGAGCGACCAGGAGAGCCCGTGTGCCATTAAGTTTCCCGTCGGACCCTCCCAGACCATCGCAGTGTTCCGACCAATCTGCACCGCCCCACGCCTCGCCACCATGCCGTTGAGCTTCGCCAGGAGACAGTGCACCATCCCCTACCCCCAGTCATGTCGTTAGCTCGCTGTGCAGTCGACCACGACGAGCTCCACCCGCACCCTTCGGTCCCCTCTTCGTACTATAAATAGAGGCCTCCCCGGTTCGATTTAAGCACACCATCTCACCCCACCTCTCACTGACCACACCCACTCATCCCCGGAGAAAGGCGAGCACCAGGTGGCTGGAATTTCGTCAGAGTCTATCGTGGAGGAGGAGAAGAGGAGCCGTCGATTGGAGTCGCCCTAGGAGGAGCTGCCGGTACCAAGGGGATCGCCGTCGTCGACTTCGTTGTTCGCCCCCATCGCCAACCATCTCCTGAGCCCCGGTGAGCCCCCACTGACCCCCACTGGTCGCGTTAGGGTTCAGTCTCACCAGCGCTGCCCGACAGAGACGACAATCCCCGGCCGTTAGATTAGATGTTAATCGCACGGTCCAGATCACCCAGTACCCCTTCGCACCCCCCTGTCTTGCTGACTGGTGGGGACAGCCACTTAAACCCACCCGCGCGCACGCTGTGCGCAGTGGGCCGGCCCAGATACACTCCCGCATGACCCAGTAATTCAAACTTAGTTTTTCTATTTAGTTTCAAACTTAGTTCTTCCTCTAGATTCAAAAATCATTTTAGAGAGATTCACTAAACCAAATTGCATGAACCCAATTTTACTAGAAAGGTACTAAAATTCTTAATCTAAGCCCGTTGTATTCAAATCATTTGGAATTATATATCACCTATAGTAAAAATAACAAGGCAGAGACTTTTCTGCATTCAAACATTTTTCAAAATTTAACCATAAAAGCTTTTGAGTTGTATCTAACTCTCAAAAATCATATTTAACAAGACCTTTCTGAATATATAAAAATATCTAGGTTTACTTGCATAAATAATGGAGAAGAAATAAAAGAATGCCCCATAGGCATTTCTAGTCACTTTATTTAATTAAAATAAAAAGGTTAATCCTTATTAAATTGTGACACCACTTTAAATCACATACCCAAGTACTGAAATATGTGGTGATGACATGTGTCAACATGATCCCATGTTTTAGTTGGAGAATATTAAATCTTAAGTAGTTTTTCAATGAGTAGAAATTACTTTTCTAAAATAAAATAAATAGAACATTTGCCTTAATCTTTGTGATAATAGTGATGATGCTAGATCATCTAGTGTGAGCCTTTGTGTGCTAAATAGAGTAGTTAAGAATTGTTTGGTGATTGTGTACCTCGTATTTATTTATATAGCCTAGTACCGAACAAGAATACGAGGAGCAAGGAGGATACTACGAGGAAGAAACCGAGGAGAACTTCAACCACTAAACTACACAAGGAAATCTACTATCTTAGCAAGCTAAGCTAAACCACGCAAGTTTTACTTGCAAGCTTACACCTACAAGATAATATATGCAATGCATTAGGCATGCCTTGATTATACCAATTGCTGATACCCAATCCTAGTTTTACTTGCAAGCTTAGTTATTTTATTTCTTTATCAAAGCTTCTTATTTAAGTTTACTTAGTGATTTGTAGATTTTAGAAAGATGTTTAAAGGTAGCATAAAGAGCATAAAACTTGGCCTAAGTTAGATAATCTTGATGTCATCCTGAGGCATGAGATTGAACTTAGATCATTCACATTTGATTACCACCCCTCATTAGTGTTTACCCCCACTTGTAGATGCTAGTGCTAAGAATAAAACTTGATCACTTTAGATGGGAATACTTGGTGAAAATGATTATGAAAACCTTAGAATAATGAGTCATTCTACTGAAATATTTTGACATGTGTTCTTGAACACCAGATGATTTTGATGATGAAAATGTTAAGGTATGAGCCTTAGCCCTTGATAAAACTGATGGTTGTCTGGATGTGAAACCATTCCAATTTTACTATACAACCACAATACCCGAAAGTTGGGTAGGGCTTGTTTGGAAATTTATATACCTTAGTATGGGTTCCCTTGCGGCCAAGGTTTGAGCTGAGGCTGCCTTGTGAAGATTGTCCACCTGTGCAGTTCCCAAGATGACAGTTGGTCATGGTTGGGAGGCCAAACTTATAGGAGAGGTGCCTATAATAGGGCATATAATTGAAAGGTTAGTATTGCTTATCCGCATACTGAGTATGGTGAATTCAGGATTGTTCCTGATGGATGTATCGAATATTGTGGTGAAAGTGTACCACCTCTTCAGAGTGTGAAACTATTTGAATAGCCGCGTCCGTGTTTATGGACAGTTGGAGTGGACATGCTGTTCCGTTGTAAGATATTTTCAAAATGACTTAGGAAATGAATCATGACTTTGACTTGACCACAACATGGTTGTGATATGAAAACTAAATTCCCACTTAGGTGTTATAAAACTTTAAACTAGCTTTCTTTGCTTCTGAACTCAGTTAAAGAAATCTGGGCTTTTGCAAAACAACCTAGAGCTTAGTATTCCTATTTAAACCCACTTCACTTGTTAGTCTTAGTTTGTGGGTACTTAAAGAGTACTCATGAAGAGTACTATCAGGAGGATGGACCGCCAGGAAGGTTAGGACAACTAGGATCATCTCCCATCATCAGCATTGCTTGTGACCATGAAGATGGAGTCTTGCCCACGCTACCGTTATTATTATGTTATTTTTCTGCTTTGATTGTATTAAGACTGGATCATGTGATACTTTATTTGTTGTAAAACCTTATGTATGGTTCGTAATGGATGATGTACTGTGATATGCAATCTGTTATGTCTCGCAAATTGTAATCCTGGGATTGCGATCTATGGCATAACAGGCATCTGGGATTAAAAATCCGGGTGTTGCCAAGTTGGTATCAGAGCCATCCTGACCATAGGAGACCCTAGTTTAGAATGGACGCTTGAATCAAAAACTTAGTTTCAAAACCAATGAAGCGAGTATTTATGAAAACTTATTCTCATTCTTATCACTTAGACTCTTTCATGAAAATTCATGTTACTCCAAACTTCTTGAAAACTTACATAAAATTTGACACACTTGATCACCCTACTAACTCTCGCATCCTACATTCTTATAGATGGACGTGAAGTATAGCAAGTTCTATCAGTTGGGAAATGGAGGAGAACTCATCATTGAGCGTGACTTGGACCAACTTTCGGAAATTCTGGAGCGCCCACACACAGAGTTTCTTCGGAGCTCAGTTCAACGATCAGGAAGGAGAGGAATTGGAATGGCTGATTGTTGTAAGTCTCTGAGGAAATATTGAATCCCCCACCTTAGAGGGAATTCAGTTCACCTTGAGAGAGAACAACTGGCTCGATGGACTTGCCAGGGCCATGTAGGAAGCTCTTGACCGTCTGTGTGGGCAGAGTATCAATTAGATCAAGGGTACCCGCTTTGAGTTCTGCCCAAGGCGTGATGTTATGGGACAGCCACTAGAGGCACCATATCACCCTGAGCTAAAGAATCAAGTGGACCACCTCAGATTCATGATGTATGACCGGCAGAAGGAGTTAGACAATGCCCACTCCTACGCCAACCACAACTATGACATCGTTATCCAGAAGGATCATCAGTCTCGTTGCCGTCAGCTTGACAAGAAGGAGCGCATCATTGCCCGTCTTCGCCACAGGATCACAAAGTTGTTGGAGACTGTCCACGAGAGGGACATGCAGCTTGAGGAGAGGGAGAATGCAGGGGAAGATATCTGTGGAGACCCCTACTCCTATCTAAGTGATGATGATGACTTTCTGGAGGATCAAGCTATGGACTTCTTCACCGATGAGGATGACTTTGCCTTTATTGATGATGATGATGATGAGGAGGATGAGGATGATGATGACACCGATTCTGAGGAGTAGTAGCACTTGATAACTAGCATTAGTGATTTGTATCCGGTCTCATTGTATCGTAGTTTCACATAATGGTTCTTAAAACCATATGTTTTCCTTATTGTGGTGTGTGTTTGTATCGTGTGCTATGAATGAATGAAAAGCAATTTGCTAGAAAAACCTGAGTCAAACTTTGAAAACTTGTAAAAAACAAAACCCCGAACCTTAGAAATCTCCCCTTGTCTTATGATCTATCTCAATCTTTAGATGCCTCACAGAGGAAGCACTTCGACCCCAGACCCAATGTTGCAGATGTTGCAAATGTTGGTTTCTGACCGTGAAGCTGAAAGAGCCGAACGTCAAGCCAACTTAGCCACCCTTTAGCACATAGCTCAGATGGCCAACAACAACCAAGGCCATGGAAACCAAGACAACCATGGATCAAAGCTCAAGAACTTTCAGAACACCAATCCACCTATCTTTACTAAGTCTGAAGATCCCCTAGATGCCAATGATTGGCTACAAACCATGGAGAACAACTTAGAAGTTGCAGGAGTAGAATCCAACGAGTTGCCACCCACTATCTGGCCGGAGATGTAAGAGCATGGTGGAACAGTGTTCGTGCCATGAATGGAGGACAAATGATGACTTGGGATGAATTCAAGATCAAGTTTAGCAGAACCCATGTGCCACCGGGTTTGATCAAGAGGATGAGAGATGAATTCAAAGAACTTAAGCAAGGGAGGATGATAGTAGTTAAGTACCTTGACAAATTTTTGGCATTGGCTAGGTATGCACCGGATGAGATTGACACTGAAGCTAAGAAGAAGGAGAGATTCCTGAATGGTTTACATGATGAGATGCAAACGGTGTTATTCAACATTCCATTTGCTGACATTGAAGCCTTAGTGGATTCTGCCATTCAGATGGAAGGCAAGATCAACCAAGCCAATGAGAACCGCAAATGTCGAATGATGCATCAACCAGGAACCCACCATAACCCAAAGTATCGCCCCAACCCATCTCCAGGATTTGCCCCAAGAACCAATAGATCCCTGATGAACCGTCCAACCTATCCAACAGTGGAGGAGGAAACCCAAGGCCCGGAGGAAAGCACCACAACAACAACCCTGGCAAACCCCAGCAATTTCAACATGCACCGCCAAAGTTCAACAACAACAATGTCGCCACCAACACCAATACTGCCCCGAGAACTGGAAGCAATGTTGTGCCTGTTGCAGCAAAGGACAAGTCCCAAGTGACTTGTTATGAATGTGGAACCAAGGGTCACTATTCCAATGAGTGCCCCAAGAAGATTGCCGCAGCCCCCTATCCCCAGCTCAGCAGCAGCGTCGTGTTCATCCTGGAAGAAGATTTTCCCTAGGGAATTCACTCAACAGCAACGGACGTGTGGCATCCCGCAAAACCACTACTAGAAAATCGCGTTGTTTTTGTGCATTGCATCATCATGACCGCATGCTCATGTCATCATGCCACATTGCATTTGGGCATCGTCATCATCTTGCATGTGCTTGTATAAAACTATTTTGCGGGAAAGCCTGGTTTTGTTTTCCAAACGCCCCGTTCTTATTCAAATGCAAACCCGGGTCGCCGGAATATTTCGTTTTGACTAAATATGTTTTGCAAACGGCCCGTTTAAAGAAATAAAAAGTTTAATTGTTTTAGCGGGGGAAGTCGAACGGGCCATTTCGACCCGAACGACCACCCCCAGGTTTTCACAAACGGTCCACCTAACCCGCCCTTCTAAATCCTAAGTCCACCCAACCTATTCTACCCTCCCAGCCTCCACCTCACCCCAGCCAATGGTCTCTCGCCACCTCATCTCTCCTCAACCCTCACCCAATCCCTCACAGCCACATCACCCCTCTCTCTCTCTCTCACCTCCCCCACTCACCCACCCAAACGACCCCACCACACACACAGCCGCACGGGTCCCCTCCTGGCCCCTGTTCCCCCCGCAGACGCGTCCTCCCTCTCTCTTCCATCCCGCCCCCGCTCACGTGAACCACCCCCCGTCGCCCCCGCAGGTCACTCGCCCCCTTCTCCCCAGCTCCGGCCGCCCCCCCCCCCCCCGCCGGCGCGCCCCACCGCCAATCACCACCGACCGCGTCGGCAGCGAGCAGCCCCACCCCCGCCGCGGCCACCTCTCTGCGCGCCTCCGCCTTTCCACCAACCGCCCTCCGCGCTCGCCAGCGTCCGCGTCCGCCTGTAGCCCCGCCGCGCTTGGCCTCCGGCTCCCTCCTCTGGCTCCGCTCCCGACGGCGCCCGCGCGCCGCCTGCGAGACGCCGCCCGCCGGCGCGACCCGCCCTCTGCCGTCCTCGCCCATCGCCCCGAGCCGCCCCCTCCCTCTGCTCCTCTCCGGCGTCGAGCCGCGTCTCCTCTCCCTGGCTCTCCCTCCTCGGCCCCTCTGTTTCCTGCGCAGTAACCGGTGCTTCCCGACGACCCCGCTGGCGGCAGACCCTCCCGTCCGTGTTGCCACGCAAGCAGCCCCGCTGCGATTCCTCCCTGCCGTGTTCTTTTGCCTGTCTCAGACGCGCGTGCATGCTGTGCTGTTAACTTGTCGCGAGTACGTCCAACACCAAGGATTTTCCGAAGAGGAGCTGACATCAATCTGGGATCCGACAAGTTCTGCCGACAAGACCCCTGCCAAGATCTTCATCGGACCCCGAGAATTCCGCCGAGGTACCCGGAGATCCCCTGCTTGGAACCATCGGGCCACGTAAGACCATCGACGCCACACCCGAGTCCGGCACCGACACCCGACAACCTCGACATATGACGCCAAGGTCCTCTCGAGGACCCGACAAGACCCACGCGACGACAAGACCGGCACCGACCCGGAAGAATCCGACGCGCCCCCGACGCCGAACCAAGTCCTGTTCCCCGGAGGCGACAAGTGCTTCATCCCGAACGCCCAGACCGACAACATGGCCGACCACCGCGAATGCGCCAAGATCTACCCCGTTATCCGAGAACGATCCCGCCGAGGCCGTCGAACCCTGAACCCTGAGACCGACCCCAGACCCTGCCGAACCCCGGAACCCCCGGATCCCCAAGATCTGCCGAACCCTAATGTGTGACTCTTATCCGAGAACCCTATTTTATCACAACTTGTTGCATATTGAATTATCATACTTGCATGCATATTTGTGTGGTTTGGGGGCCTTATGCCGATTCACCTAATAATTAAATATGGGGCCCATATGCGGGCAAAGCTAGTCTCATATTGGCCTCATTTAAATTTGTGTAGCGAACCGGTGATATATTCTGCCTTGTTAAACAACATTTAAATTGCGGGGCTTCTAAACAACTTGAACCATATATTAATTGTCGGGACCCCGATTCCGCTTAATATGACCTAATTGCATCGCATCTTTGCCATGCCATGCATCCTACATGCATCATGCCGATCTTTTGCCGTAGTATTAAATATTGCATCCGGTGTTTCTTCTAGCGTTTTGCTTCTTCGCGGATAAGGCCGTTGAGTTGATGCGAGTGTCGACCCGATCTTCGGTTGAACCTTCGGCAATGTTTTCAGGCGAGCATCTCCCCTTTTCTACCTATCTTACTTTTATAGTGTTTTACTCCTTCCTGTTGATCTATTGCTATCTGTGTTGCGATGTTCTAGTTTTCCGTACCCGTGATATCCCCTTGCAGCCATATATTGCCTTGGACACATCCTATTACCTGTTGTTTGGTAGATAGTTGGACTTGCGCGTCGTAGTCGCTTGCTCAAGTGCTGTCGCGTGTCGTCAAGTGCCACAGTTGTTGATGTATTGCCGCATGTTGATGTTGGAGATGATCATAGTTTTACTTATCGTTCACTTTAATTCCTGTTTAACAACTAACATTGAAGTAAGCAGAGGCATCGGTGGGTGATAGATAATATTTGGTTTCCGAACGCCCACTTGTGTCCCGTAGGATCCCGAGTACTTGATACCTGTTCCTTGATTTATCGCGCTATCCACATCCGGGAGGTATATGGGACCCCCCTTAGCCAGAGCTTGATTCAGTCTTATTTCTTGGGGACACAACTAGTTTGAGGTTTTATTTACTATCCTGTACCTATGCCATGCTTTACTGCTTTATTTACGATTGTGTGAGGAGCACGCTGTACTGTTTTGGAAGCGGAGTGTTTTCGCGGTATCGACAGTCCCCGTTTGGGGATTTGCTGTCGTTTACAGCCATTGTCGCAAACCTTGAGTCCGTCTCGGAGCTTGCTTACTTTGTTGCGGGTGTACTCCAAGGGGTGGCCCCCTGAAATATTTCTGAATCCTGTGATTGCTTTGTCGTGAAGGCCTCGTTGGGTTTTGATTTGGTTTTTCCGAGGTTGATCGAGTGTGTGTTGCTATTGGTGCACCCCGGCCGGGTAAAACTTTCTGAAAGCCGTGTCCGCGGTTATGGACGACTTGGAGCACAGTATCTCGACCATAGACAAGCATAACTAAAGTTTATTGCTATAAATTTGACTTTATAATGACTAGTAATCAGCTTCACTATAATGGAATGGCTAATTAATACTGCCCACAATTGCTTGTTTGTGTGTCGCTTGCGACCATTGTACCTGACTAGTAAGTATTGCAACTACAACGGAATGGCTGAATAAAAGTACCAACAACTGCTGGGTTTTTGGGGTTATCTCACGCTATTTGTATCTGACTAGTAAGTGTCGCAACTACAACGGAATGGATAACTAAAAAGGACCCACTGCTTATTTTATCAGGATGATTATCTACATCTGACTAGTAATAGCTACAACGATAACTGAATAAATAAAACTGCCAACGGTGTGAGTTCCTCGGTTGACTTCCTCGTTTGGTCTCGAGGGGGAAACGCCAGGATGGGTTTGTTTGATGATAGTGTCAGGTTGGTTCCGGATAGGTCCTTCTTACCCCCCTCTGATTGCCGCCAGTTGTATCGAGTCTCTATAGGTTGTTTAGTGCATGCTGCCGCTGCCGCTCAGTCCACCATACCTATGTAGGCGAGGACCGCCGAATTCTAGTCTCGCCGTGTACTGGCCTCAGTACTGACGCTCCTTCTTTTTCCTTTGCCCTTTGCCGGCACCCCTTTTGTTTAAGCAGGTTTGAGATCGACGTCGTTAGCAGGGTTACCCTTCCGGCTTGGCCTGGGCAGGGTTATGGACGCCATTGGTTATTCTTCAGGGCTCTTAGCCCCATTTGCATCTTGTCCGTAGCTGGACGCTCTATCGTTTTCAAGGTGATTTGGATCTTTGTATATTATATCTGTATTCTTGACTCATGGAGTCGCTGTTATATATATCTGTTCTGTGGGTCCCATCGAGGACTGTTGTGTAATGTTATTACTTCGTTTTCCACCCGCACGAAAGTGCCTGGTGGGCACCTTTGAATCGTTTCTATGCGGGTTTGGCGAGTTTTGCTAAAACTTGCATAGGTCCGATTCTGAGGGTGTTACAGGACGTCTGTTTCTCATGCATGCTGAAGAAGCCCAAGAAGCGCCAGATGTCGTGTGAAAGGATCGTATGGCCACCTAGAGGGGGGGTGAATAAGTGCTACTTCAAATTTTCTTCTTTTTCAAATTAAGGTTTGACAATAAGGTAAAATTCTCTAGATAATGCAACTATGGTGAATTTACCTATATGACAATTATGCAAGGGCTACCACAACACAAAGTAGTAACAAGTAAGTAAGGTGCGGTAAAGGATAGATGTAACCGAAAAGTGGATGCGGAGACACAAGGATTTGTTTCCCATAGTTCCTTCCTTTTGAGGGGAAGTACGTCTACGTTTGGAGAGGGGGTGGTTTCAAACCACCAACGCCACAAGAGGCCTCCCTTGTTCTCCGATGAATCTGACCCCAACGGGATCGATTCACCTTCCACTATATCGGCAACCTTCAAGGTGGAAGCCGGCACCGTTACAAGTTTGGGGCACAGATCCACAACTTAATCGGAGGCTCCCAAATACAAGCAAGCTGTCAAAGCAATCAAAGACAAGCTTCTAAGAATCAAAACAAGAACTAGGGTTTCCAAGAAAACACTAGAGCAAAGGGGGCCTCAATGAAATGAGGGGGAAATGAAGATCTCTTTTGGTGAAGTAGTAGATCGGGGCCTCCTCCTTCGATTCCCCAAAGATCAAGGACTTTGGGTGGTGGGATGAGGAGATCTTGAAGATTTGAGTGGCTCCAATGGACTCCAATGGTGGTCTTTGACTTAAATGAGCTGAGCAATTTGTCCCAAGGTAGGTGGAGGGGTATTTATACCCCTCCACGAAATATGGCCGTTGGAGCATTTAATGTACCGGTAGTACCGATACTTAAGCGGTAGTACCGCTTGCAAGCGGTACTACCGGTCAAGTACCCGACCAGGTACCGTAGGTGCTCCAGTTCTTCAGCATTCTTCAGTTTGTGGCGGTATCACCCTTGCGGTACTACCCCAAGCGGTAGTACCGGTCGTAGGAAGCGGTACTACCGGTTTGGGCGGTAGTACCGGTCCCAAGTACCGCTTGGTACTGACCAAAACGGAGAGGGGTGAGTGCTAGTCAGTATGCCCCGGTACTGCCGAGCGGTACGATCGTCTCAAGCGGTAGTACCGCTTGTACCAAGCGGGACTACCGGTTGGACCGGTAGTGCCGCTCCGTGGTACCGGGTGGTACTGACTAGCACACACCTTTCTCAGCTTTGGTCAGTGTCAACCGGTACTGGAACCGGTAGTACCGGTGTCAAGTGGTAGTACCGGTCGTAGTTCCGGTACTACCGGTTGACACAGAGGTTTTTGCAAGGGGAATTGATATGCCATTATTTGTGCCACCTCTTGTCAAACCTGTGATAAACTTAGCACACAGTTAAACCGATAAGTGTGTTGTTATCAAACATCAAAATCAGAGGGATAGGAAAATTCTCTTTCAATCTCCCCCTTTTTGGTGTTTGATGACAATACACTTCTGCAAGATGATTTTAATAGTAAGCATATGATATTTGTAAAATAGAGACGGGACTCCCCCTAGATGTGTAGAAACAAACCTCCCCCTCTATTTTACAAACCCAACATGTGTGCACAAATATGGATACTAGCATTTGAAAACATACCTTTGCACAAAACATGTGATGAGGAATATATAGACAATAGATACCGCATAACATCACAAGATGGATCCAATGAAATAAACCACATAGTCTCATAAGATGGATCCAACCACATAGTCTCACACGACATAAACACATAGTCTCACACATAAATAGAGGGAAATCGAAGTTCACAAGCAATTAAGGATCAAAGAGAAGAACGAGCTTGTGACTTCCCATGCAACACCCGTGCCTAAAGTGCAACTTCTCCCCCTTTGGCATCAAGACGCCAAAAAGGGACAAGTGCAAAACTACCGTCCCAATGGTCAATCATCCTCCTGCTCCTCCTCATCCTCAAGGTCCTCCTCATCCTCGTAAGTGGGTAGGCGCAGTGCGAGGAAGAGACATCATCGTCCCAACGGCTGTGCTGAGAGATCCACTGATCTTCTGGGGTGATGTTGTTCTCGGACCCCTCGGAGATGGTCAAACCTTGAGCAGACATCATTTACTTCTGCCGAGCACTGGCTTTCTTGGCATACACATGCGCCTCATACATGCGCTTCTGGTTGTCAACCTGGAAGCAGAAGATCTTCTTGAGCTTGACCTCCATCCTTTTGGCCTAAGAGGGCTTAGCATTCTTGCGACGAGAGACAACATAATCAGTGTCATGACCACTGTCCGCATCCTCAGAGTCATCCTCATCCTCCTCACCCGCCGCAACGCGAGGTTTAGCATGTGTCTTGAGCTTGAGTGCCTTTGGCCTCTGCACAATGAGAGAGCGAGTGGAGAGAGTCCTAGCAATGACGGGGCACTTTGACACAATGAGGGCCATAATATAAGGAGCAAATGGTGGAACCCTCCGAGTGTGTGCAGCAGCAACCATTTCATTCCATATGAAGTCTGTCACATCAAGAGGATTTCCTGATTCTCGGTTGAGGAAGGTGTTGAACAGCAAGTCAACAGAGAACCCATGTATCTCCTCCTTGTTGCCCGCACGAGGAGCAACGGTCTCACGGAAAATGCGATGGAGAATGTCATATGTGGGGAGTAGATCCTTGATCTTGCCAGCAACCCCACGACCTCAAATGTACAAAGGTGTAAGAACATCCTTTTTGGAGGGATGCTCCCGCATGTGACAGCGAAAACCACAAGGAACGTCCCGGCCGCGATCTTCATACCCCAAGATTGCAGCAAACTCCGCAAGTGTAGCTTCCTTGATAGCACCTTGAGTCATCCAGGTAATCTTTCGAGTGCGGCCATTGTGGAAATGTGCAGTGGCATAAAACTGGCAGATAAGGAGGGGATCATAGTCATACTGAAACTCCATAATGGGGAACAAGCCAAGGTGAGAGCAGATTTCCTTAGCTTCAGCAAAGTAGTCAAGGTTCTTGTCAATGTTTCCCATGTCAATCCACTGCTGAGGCACCACCATCTGGATGTTGGTCAAAAGAACCGCATGATAAACACGCTCTTGGAAATCATCATAGAAGAGACTGTCTTCCATTGCCTCGCTCCGGTTGCGGGAGTATGCATTTTCAATCCGGAGAGCCCTAAACTCTGACTCAGAGATGTCTTACAGTTTCTTTGGCCCAGATGGCCTAGAGCTGAGACTTTTGGTACGCCCAGTGGAAGGGGGGCGAGAGGGAGGGGCGCTGCCACGCCCAGCTGAGCGCTTGGTAACCCCTTCACGACCCCCACGACCACCTCGAGTGGCAGGCAACTTGGAACGGTGTCTTGCTTGTGGCATAACCTCTTTCTCAGACTCCGTCTCTTCCTCAACAATCTCACGGTTAGACTTGGAGCGCTTGCGTGCACCCCGAGAACCACCTGCATCTGTGAAAGCACGAGGGAGGATAGCAAGGGGGTAAGGGCACAAGAATCAAAAAGGAGCAAACGACAGAATCTACAATTTAGGCAGAAAAATGTGGTCAGAGTGGACCGGTACTACCGGACCTGACGACCGGTAGTACCACTTGCAAGCGGTAGTACCGGAAAAAGTTCCGGTACTACCGGTTGAGAGGCACACAAGCGTCAGATCTGATGGAAACGGCCCAAATTGACGGCATAAAACTGCAACATAGAAGATTCTACTCGGTAACAAGGAATCATATGGCAGTACAACCTTGCAAATAGTCAATTTCTCCACAAATCTAAGCCAAAACCTAGATCTAATGGGGAAATCAAGCGGGGAGAGAAAGGGCGGTTGTACCGGGATCCATGGCGGTGGAAAGGAGTGGGAGCCCACCAAGAGGCTGAATCCAAGGAGAATCCGGAGAGAGGAGGGCGTAGCAGGGCTCCGGTGGATGCAAGATCTCCGGTGGCGACGCAGGTTTGAGTGGAGGGCGTGGGGAATAATGAGGCACTGAGGGGTGCCTCTCCCCACGCGTCCAATATATATCTGGAACCGTCAACCGGTAGTACCGGTTGTTGGAGCGGTACTACCTCTTGTAAGCGGTAGTACCGGTTCCACAACCGGTAGTACCGATGACCGGTAGGACCGGACATGTGGGCGGTAGTACCGTTCCTGGAGCAGTTCTTCCAGGAGACGACCTGGGAACTTACCAGGTCCGGTAGTACCACTCGCACATCCGGTAGTACCGGTCCCATCTGATGCCAAAGCCCGGGATCATGGATGATTCTTGTGCGGATAGAGAGAAGGTTTTCGTGAGGGAGTAAGGAGGCTTGGGTTAAGACAAGTGAGCTGAGAAGCACATGCACTCAAAAAATTAAAGAAACAAATAAATACCAAACTAGAGTGCATGAGACTAAGAACGATGAAGACAATTCAAATAGATGACAATCATGAGTGAAAACCAATTCAATTAGGTGACAAACACGAGTAAGCACATCAACCTCTCGATTGAGAGGAGGCGGTGGCCTAGGCCACCATATTTGAGTATACTCGGCTTGGCACCACGAAGATATATCTTCGGTCCATTACCGAAACTCATCATTGAACTCACATATCACAAAATGATATTAAGAGGAATGATTTTGTTTACTTTGCGCATAATGGGGGGAGGGATAGTCCAATCAATTAGGACCGCACTCCCCCTATGTCCATGCCTACACCTAAACCAAACATGGGTCGAGTATTAGGTGAGAGTGCAAGGTAATCAAGTCAAACTCCTTGAATCTATGATATTTAGTTCATTCCTCAAGTAGCAAAACCTTGCTTCATCAAGTGGCTTCGTGAAGATATCCGCGAGTTGATCTTTGGTTGATACATAGGATAGATCAATATCACCTCTAGCAACATGATCTCTAATGAAGTGATGTCGAATCTCAATATGCTTTGTCCTTGTGTGATCCACCGGGTTGTATGCAATCTTGATGGCACTTTCATTGTCACATAGAAGAGGCACTTTGTCACAATGGACACTGTATTCCTTTAAAGTTTGCCTCATCCATAGCAATTGGGTGCAAGCACTAGCGGCAGCAACATACTCGGCTTCGGCGATGGAGAGAGATATACAATTTTGCTTCTTAGAAGACCAACATACCAAGGACCTACCAAGGAATTGGCAAGCCCCGGATGTTGATTTTCTATCATCCTTGTCTCCCGCCCAATCCGAATCCGTGCATCCACAAAGAGCGAATGTTGAGCCTTGAGGGTACCAAAGACCATAAAATGGGGTATGAACTAAATATCGAAAGATTCTCTTGACCGCCATTAAATGGCTTTCCTTAGGAGCCGCTTGATATCTTGCACACACACCTACACTCAACACAATATCGGGTCTAGATGCACAAAGGTAAAGCAACAAACCAATCATAGACCAGTATACCTTTTGATCCACATCTTTAGCATTTGGATTTTGTTCTAGATGAGTCTTTGTAGCCATGGGAGTTGGAGCTCCATTCAAATATTGCATTTTGAATCTCTTGAGAATATCTTGAGTATACTTGGCTTGATTGAAGAAAGTTCCTCCTCTAACTTGCTTGATCTCAAAGCCAAGAAATACTTTCAACTCCCCCATCAAGGACATCCGGAACCTACCAGTCATAAGCTTTGAGAATTCATCATTAAAAGCTTTGTTAGATGAGTGAAAGATAATATCATCAACATATATTTGGCATACAAAAAGCTCCCCATTGACCCTCTTAGTAAAAAGAGTGGGATCGATTTTCCCAACCTCAAAGCCACGGTCAAACAATAACTCTCTAAGGTGCTCATACCACGTGCGTGGGGCTTGCTTGAGCCCATAGAGCGCCTTATCAAGTTTGTAGACATGGTTTGCGAAGTTGGGGTCCTCAAATCCCGGGGGTTGCTTAACATATACCAATTCATTTAAAGGGCCATAAAGGAATGCACTTTCTACATCCATTTGTTGCAACTTAAAGTTATGATGTGCCGCATAAGAAAGAAGGATACGGATGGACTCAAGGCGAGCCACAGGTGCATAAGTCTCTCCATAATCAATGCCTTCAATTTGAGAATACCCTTGTGCAACCAATATAGCCTTGTTCCTTACAATAATTCCATGCTCATCTTGCTTGTTCTTGAATATCCACTTTGTTCCAATAACATTGCGGCAATCTTTTGGCTTCTCAACTAACTTTCACACTTTGTTTCTCTCAAAGTTGTGCATAGCTTCTAAACAATCCGAATCTTCAAGAGCTTCCCACACTTCCTTTGGTTCAATCATGGAGATGTGTGCTTGATGTTCACTGAACCTCTTCAATTGTGCTCTTGTGGAAATTCATTTCCTTAGATCTCCAACAACATTTTGGAGGGTGTGGTCTCTTATTTCCAACATTCTTTCCTTTCTAGCTTCGCGACGAGCGTGGATATCCTCATTGTTTCTTGGAGGACCCTCTTCATCATTTTGATCCTCGTCTTGACCATCAACTTGACCTTGATCATCATTGGAGTCATCCTCTACATTGGGAGGCAAGGATTGACCTTGGTCTTGATCAAGTGCTCTTCTAGCATCAATTTGAGCTTGTCTCAAAACAGTTTGGATGGATCTTCCTTGAAAAATTGACTTGGCACCACTTGACAACCCATAGAATGGACCAAGCTCCCTTTGATTAGAGTTCACACATTGATCACTATGTTTAGGGTCCACACCTTGTCTTTGGCTTGAGTCAATGTCCTCTTCGGTAGATGGAGCATGTTCAGTATAAGTGTGAGACTCGAGACCATAGCCAACAAAAATACCCACTAATGCTTTAGACTCGAATTTAGACAAACGAACACCTTTGATGAGATAGAAACACTTACAACCGAACACCCGAAAATAAGATATGTTGGGCTTGTTACCGGTAAGTATCTCATATGGAGTCTTGTTGATTTTCTTGCGAAGGTAGAGTCGGTTTGAAGCATGGCAAGCGGTGGAGACGGCTTCGGCCCAGAAGTTGTATGGAGATTTAAACTCCGCCAACATGGTCCTAGCCATCTCAATAAGAGTCCGGTTCTTCCTTTCGGCCACACCATTTTGTAGAGGGGTGTATGCAGCGGAATATTGATGTTTAATCCCCTCATCACTAAGGAAATCATTCAAGGTGTAGTTCTTGAACTCGGTGCCGTTGTCACTTCTTATAATCAACACGGGAACATTGTGTTGCCGTTGAACCAAGTTGATGAAGTCGATAAAAGTCCTTTGTGTTTCACTCTTCAACTTGAAGAAATAAACCCAAGAGTATCTTGAAAAGTCGTCAACAATCACCAAACAATATTTCTTCCCTCCAAGACTTGCATGAGATGGAGGACCAAATAGGTCCACATGGAGGAGTTCCAAGATCTTGTTAGACTTGATTTGGTTCATGGGCTTGTGAGGAGCGTCATGCATCTTCCCTAGAACACATGCCCTGCAAACACAATCTTTGGCAAAGGAAACATTTTCTTTTAGTCCAACAATATGGCCCTCTTTATGGAGACTTTGCAAAGTTATCATATTGACATGGGCTAGTCGGCGGTGCCATAGCCAACCTACATCGGCCTTTCCGTATAAGCACATCGGACTTGCAGTGGCTTGCCCCGAAAAGTCCACCACATACAAGTCATTTTCGACGTACGCAACGAAAGCGACCTTGAGAGACTTGCTCCACATGAGGACCACAATATCATCATCAATAAAGACGGCAAAGCCCATCTTTCCAAGAGCATGGACTGAAAGTAAATTGTATCCAAGGGTTTCAACAAGCATGAAGTTCACGAGTGTAATGTCGTAAGCCACCACAACCTTGCCGAAACCCATTACCTTAGACTTTGACTTGTCGGCATATGTGATGGTGATTTGATCTTCATTTGGCACCAAGTCCTCGACAATAGACGAGCTTCCGGTCATATGACTTGTGCAACCACTATCGATCACCCATTTTGACCCCCCGGAAGCATAAGTCTACAAAAGATCAAGCTAGTTTTTAGGTACCCATTTTTCAATGGGTCCTCTTTTGTTAGAAACAAGGGTCTTGGGAACCCAAATATACCAAGCAATATAACCATCATAAGGGCCAACATATTGTGCATACACATTACCATAATAATCACGCATTAGAACAAAGTGAGGGTTAGCACTTCCCGCAAAATCATCATGAGACATAGTTTTACCATTTGTGGTCTTACTCTCCACAATGGTCTTGTTGGTCTCTTGTACGGGCTTGTCCTTCTTCTTATTATTGTTCTTCTTCTTTGTTTTGGAGACAAAACCAATGCCCCCTTTATCACCACTACGCCTTTGCTTGCTCAAAAGATCATCCATAGACTTGTTGCCTTGTGGAAATGTGGCCTTAGCAAGCTCCCCCTTCAACCTAGCATTCTCTTCAAGAATAGTTGTGCTACTAGATGGAATGAAGTTACTAGGTAAAGGAATATTGGCCAATTGAGTTTGAAGCATTTCATGGGACTTTGTGAGTGATAAGAGTTCACTCTCCAAGGCCTTGTGGGCCTTGTTAAGCAAGCTAAAGTCCTCGGCAAGTTTTTCATGAACCACACCAACCTCAATCTTGTCCTTTTTAGCTCTTTTATATTTAGCAATAGCATGATCACGCTCTTTGATGAGTTTGTTAACAATAATGTCATTGGCCTCATCAAGCCCTTCAAGTTTTAATTCAAGTGACAACCTAGTTTCTTGTTCTTCTTCTAGAGCATTGTTTAGGTCCTCTAGCTCAATCATATGTTCATGCCCAAGTTTGCATCTTACATCTAGAAGCTCTTGAGTATGTGATAGTTGATCTAAGATGTTTCCAAAATGTAGCTTAGCATCACCTTCTAGGTTAGTCATAAACTCATCAAAGGCAACTAATTCCTTTTTAACATCAAGAGATATCTCATCATCAATTTCATCATTATCTAGGTGAGTAGAGCAGGATGATGAAGATACCTCCGTTCCTCTTGCCATAAGGCAAGTGGCGTTCTTGGTGGAAGAGTTCTCATTTGGAGAATCGAAGAGCGAGAATGTCGGAGTAGAGATGGTGGCAAGAGCAGCCACACCATGAGAAGTTTCCTCTTCGTCATCTTCATCATCTTCATTGTCGGAGGAGTACTCTTCATGAGTGATCAAGGCAATTTCTCCCGGCTTCTTGTTGATGGGATTCTTTTTGATGAAAGGTTTCTTGTACGGTCCCTTGAGAGTCTTCTTCAACACAAGCTTACCACCATGATCTTCTCTCTTCTCATAGGGGCAACTAGCCACAAAGTGGTAGCGATCACCACAATTGAAGCAAGCTCTCAACCTTGTGGTATTCTCTCTTTTCCCATTTGGATTGCTTCTCCGTTCCATTTCCATCTTGGCTTTGGCGGGGTTCTTCCAAAAGTTCTTTGCATAGAAATCCATATATTGACCATGAGCAATCTTGACTTCATCGGGATGGTCCATGGAAAGCCCTTCATCACTGTCATCTTCATCCCCATGGTCCACCACTTTGGCCTTCAAAGCGACATTGACAACATTGCTCATACCAAGGGCACGAGCACGGGCATCTTTGGCATTCTTGGCGGCAACCTTGAAAGCAGCCATTTCTTGCATGACTTCATTTGAGGTCATGAGATGGTAGTTGTGTCTTCCTTGTAGGATCTTAAAGTCGGTGGGCTCAAAATGCATGAGTGCACTCACATATTTCATTTTTATCCATGCATCATCCACATGTGAGGCACCCACATTCCTAAAGGCAGTGGCGGTCGTCTTGAGCCTTCGGTACATGTCTTCGTGATCTTCACCTTCTTTCATGTAGAAGCCTTCGGCTTCATTGCTTAGAGCATCATATCGGTTCCTCCTCATACTCTCATTTCCAATAAACAACATAGTGAGAGCATCCCAAGCTTCCTTGGCAATGCTAAAGTGCTCAATGTGTGGATAATCCTTTGTCCCCAAACCTTGTTGAATCATATGCAGAGCAGTGGCATTGAGTTGACTATTAACAATATCTCTTCTTGTCAAGTTGTTTGGATCCCCAATAAAGAGTCCATGTTCGATGATGTTCCATAGTTCAATGCAAGAGCTGCGCATATGAGTTCTCATTAGTGATTTCCATTGAGCAAAAGTAGCAGATTCTTCAAGCTTAGGTGGGTCACCTCTATTGTGTACATGAGGGTGAGTGATTGGAGGGTCGGGAGAGTACCATGAGTCACGGTGCTCACCCTTCCCACCATTATTGTGTGTGGAGGAATTAGCGTTGTCTGGTTTACCCCCTACCATTGCACCCTCGGGGGATACTGACGTATTCGCCTTAGGTAACATGGATGGTTGATCCTCTTGAGGAGATGGGGGTGATGAGCCTTCTTTGTCTTTAAGAAGTTGCTCAAGCATCTTCTTGACTTCGTTGACCAAGGAAGAGCTCAATATTGTTTCCAAGTTTTTGAGATCTTCCATGGTCACCGTGGTCGGCTCACCATCACCATCCCCTTCGCGGCTACCCATATTCTCTTAGGCGGTAAAGCCCAAATAAAGAGCCGAGGCTCTGATACCAATTGAAAGGATCGTATGGGCACCTAGAGGGGGGGTGAATAGGTGCTACTTCAAATTTTCTTATTTTTCAAATTAAGGTTTGACAATAAGGTAAATTCTCTAGATAATGCAACTATGGTGAATTTAACTATATGACAATTATGCAAGGGCTACCACAACACAAAGTAGTAACAAGTAAGTAAGGTGCGGTAAAGGATAGAAGTAACCGAAAAGCGGATGAGGAGACACAAGGATTTGTTTCCCGTAGTTCCTTCCTTTTGAGGGGAAGTACGTCTACGTTTGGAGAGGGGGTGGTTTCAAACCACCAACGCCACGAGAGGCCTCCCTTGTTCTCCAATGAATCTCACCCCAACGGGATCGATTCACCTTCCACTATATCGGCAACCTTCAAGGTGGAAGCCGGCACCGTTACAAGTTTGGGGACACATCCACAACTTAATCGGAGGCTCCCAAATACAAGCAAGCTATCAAAGCAATCAAAGACAAGCTTGTAAGAACCAAAACAAGAACTAGGGTTTCAAAGAAAACACTAGAGCAAAGGGGGCCTCAATGAAATGAGGGGGAAATGAAGATCTCTTTTGGTGAAGTAGTAGATCGGGGCCTCCTCCTTCGATTCCCCAAAGATAAAGGACTTTGGGTGGTGGATGAGGAGATCTTGAAGATTTGAGTGGCTCCAATGGACTCCAATGGTGGTCTTTGACTTAAATGAGCTGAGCAATTTGTCCCCTCCACGAAATATGGCCGTTGGAGCATTTAATGTACCGGTAGTACCGGTACTCAAGCGGTACTACCGGTCAAGTACCGGACCAGATACCGGAGGTGCTCCAGTTCTTCAGCATTCTTCAGTTTTGGGCGGTAACGCCCTTGCGGTACTACCCCCAAGCGGTAGTACCGGTCGTAGGAAGCGGTACTACCGGTTTGGGCGGTAGTACCGGTCCCAACTACCTCTTGGTACTGACCAAAACGAAGAGGGGTGAGTGCTAGTCAGTATGCCCCGGTAGTGCCGCTCCGTGGTACCGGGTGGTACGGACTAGCACACACCTTTCTCAGCTTTGGTCAGTGTTAACCGGTACAGGAACCGGTAGTACCAGTGTCAAGCGGTAGTACCGGTCGTAGTTCCGGTACTACCGGTTGACATAGAGGTTTTTGCAAGGGGAATTGATATGCCATTATTTGTGCCACCTCTTATCAAACCTGTGATAAACTTAGCACACAGTTAAACCGATAAGTGTGTTGTTATCAAACATCAAAATCAGAGGGATAGGAAAATGCTCTTTCATCGTGCTAGGTATGTTTTATGTTAACTCAGTACTTGCAAGAGTGTTGTATGATTCTGGAGCATCGCACTCGTTTGTTACTGAAGAATTTGCATGCACTAGTAAGATTCAACCAACAAAATTGAAGCATGTTATGATAGTTCAAATACCTGGTTCAATCACCAAAGCTAGACAAATTTGCAAGGCCTTACTTATCCGAATCCATGGCATATATTTTTATGCTAATCTAATAGTACTCGGAACTAAGGGTTTGGAAGTAGTACTAGGAATGGATTGGATGTCGAAACATAAAGGATTAATCGACTATTCCAAGAAATCCATAACCATGACCAGTACAGCCGGAATATCAGTACAACATGTATCTGAAACCTTGCCACGCAAATTCAAGTGCAACAAGAGTCTAGCCCAACCAACCATTGACCAAGTCAGAGTAGTCTGTGATTACCCCGATGTATTTCCAGATGTTTTGCCCGGTATGCCCCCAGATCAGGATATTGCGTTTATCATTGAACTAATCCCTGGAACCGGACCCATAGCTCAGAGACCTTATAGTATGAACCCGTCTGAATTAGTGGAGCTGAAGAAGCAACTGGATCTATGCTGGAGATAGGATTGATTCAACCAAGTGCTTCACCATGGAGATCCCCTGTTTATTTGTGGACAAGAAAGATGGAGGTAACCGTTTGTGTACGGATTATCGGAAGCTGAATGATGTCACCATCAAGAACAAGTACCAACTGCCAAAGATAGAAGATTTGTTTGACCAGTTGACCGGTGCCAAAGTGTTTTCTAAGATTGATCTTAGAACTGGTTATCATCAACTCAAGATTTGCGCAGAGGATATTCCAAAGACTGCCTTTACCACCAGATATGGATTGTATGAGTATATGGTCATGTCTTTTGGATTAACCAATGCCCTTTCTTATTTCATGAACCTCATGAATAAGATTTTTATGGACTTCCTGGATAAGTCTGTCGTTGTTTTCATTGATGACATTCTGATCTATTACAAATTAGAAGAAGAACATGAGCTACACCTAAGGACCATCCTTGGAAGCCTTAGGGAGCATCAGTTGTATGCCATGTTTAGCAAATGTGAGTTCTGGTTATAGGAAGTAGGATTCCTCGGACATATTGTGTCAGCCGGAGGAATTCCCGTTAAACCTGCAAATGTTAAGGATGTTGAAGAATGGCAATCCCCAACCACTCAAACCCAAGTTCGTGCATTTCTCGGATTAGTGGGATACTACCGCAAGTTCCTAGAAGGATTCTCGATCATCGCAAGACCCATGACCCAATTGTTGAAGAAGGATAAGAAGTTTGAATGGACGGACAAATGTGAAGCAAGTTTTCAAGAACTCAAGAAGAGATTGATCTCAGCCCCAATCTTGATCATACCGGATATCACGAAGCCTTTTGATGTATATTGTGACGCATCCAAGATCGGTCTCGGATGTGTGCTTATGCAAGAAGGAAAGTAATATCATATTGTAAGATCCCTCCTTTATAAAGGAAAAGGATCCCTGTGATTGCAATGCTAGTCCCTGGATCAATGCTAGCATCCACAGTTTAAGATGAAGTACACAGAAACAAAGGTCATTATTACAGTCATTCCAGAGACAACATAGTCTTTTACAACTCCATGGCCACAGGCCTAGTACAAGATTTTAAATGAGTAAATAGATAAATAAGTCTTCATCTTCATGTGCCACAGGCAAACATGTTGAGTGTAGACTCATGACTCCTAATCATCATCAGAATAACCTGCAACATCACAAGTTACAGCCACAGTGGGTCAATACATTGGAATAGTATTGGCAAGTGATACCTTAGTATAATATTGGTGGACTAAATACTATATGCATTTTGGCTAAGTGTAGCTTAGGCTTGCTTTGCTCAAAATAGGTTTTTGCCTATTAGTTGAAAACACTATGTTTTCTTTGTCAAAAACTTTTCCCAAGGAACCACCAATAGACATTAGGGTCCTTCACCCTTGTTCAACCACAAGTTTTACTTAGAAATTGGGATGAGGAGATTCTTGATAGCTTCCATGTCTTGATGCTCAAGTTGTCCTTTTCCAGGGACATGGCTAAGTACTTAGATTCTTCCATCTGCAGTGGTTGTGCAGTTTCCCCACAAGACTTGATTTTCACCAAGACAGGACCTTTCAGAAGCCTTCCCTTAGACCAAATGGACGCGCTCCAAACTATCATCCCACTACCACCAACTGTCCAAATGGCTAAGTTATTGCAACCTATATGATCCAGGCAGAGCCCATATTGCCAAGTGGCTGCACTAGAAGCTTCTTAACATTTGGCTTCTCAAATCCCTTTGTTCATGGGTGGCTTTCCAAAAGTGAGATACACAAGGTAAACCATAGAAATGGGCCTTGTGTAACCACTCAACATAAACCATTCCTTCCATTCCACCCAGGTGTTTCATTCACTTAGTTGTTTTATTAAGCAAAAACACAAGTCCAAAGACTTAGAAATATTTTATCATAGCATAAATATTTCACCACCCTTGGTTGCTACTAGCTAGGCTAAGCATGGCATAGATAAACATCTTACTTAGAAATTTTCTAGTAATTCTACAACTACTAGGATTTCCCAAGCATAGCATATAAAGACCAAAATTTATCCATGCAAGTCTAGAAAAAAATTTCTAATGCATATTTGAAAACATAGGAATTAAATCATGAAGCACCACTTGCCTTGGTAGTTTGGAGTAGCTACACTCCTCATAATCACAATCACTATTTGCACCAAAATATACACATAAAATCATAGCAACAAATCACATACAAAATAAATACAAGCAAAAATATATGGATGCATGCAATATGATATGTGATGATTTTCTAAACTCAACAAGTCAAGTGCACATTACTGGTTCATAAACAAGTTCAAAACTTGCCAAACAACCTTTATTTGAACACTAAAACATTTCTCAAATAATTAATATACCCAAAATAGGCCTACACATGTTTCTATAAATAAAACCATTTTAACAGAAGCAAAATATTAAACACATTGCATATTTGGAAAGGGCTTTCTCTCCTGATTCCATTGATATAAAATTCATGAAATTTGGACATGGGAATCAAAAGTTATGATTAAAACAAGTTTAAACATCTAATAGATTCAAATTCTGATTTTAAATCTAACTAGCAGACACGCGGCGTGTTTCTATTGGTTGGTACCGGTTCGGTTGGATCGACCAATGAGAGCCACATGATTTAAATGAAGATGCACGGCTAGATCTAGCGCGTACCCCTTTGCTAAGTGAATCTAACGTAGCCGATGGATCTAGATCTAACGGTCCGCGATCAAGCGACCATACTCTGGCGGTGCTAGCGGTGGCGACTGGCAGCGGCGGCTCTGTCCACAGCGGCGCGGAGACTACAGGGGGTTTTGGGGTCATCGGAGATGCTTACCAGACTCGCGGCGATGTACTGAAGCTCAACGTGGCGGTGGCTCGACAAGGGGCACACGGACACAGCAGCACGAACTCGTCGGAGTCGCTGGCGGCGTCGGATGCTCTCTGTCAGAGTCGAAGGCGACGTTCTGGGGCACGAGGATCCAAACAAAAAGTATCAGCAGGTGTGCTAGATGCAGGCGAACATGCTCGTGTGATTCAGAAACAGAGGGGAACACGAGGCTCACCGAATTTTGTCGTCGGAGTTGGAGACGGCGTTAGGAACTTGCGGTGTTTGACGGAGTCGACGACCTGGGGCAGTACAGGAGGAACCAACGATGTCAGAAGGAGCGCAAGGATGTTGCGAAGTAGTCTGCATGAACTAGAGAGGAAGGGGCGCACGGAGCTCACCGGGATTGGTCGCCGGAGTGGGTTCTGTCTACGGCGGTGTAAGGGCGATTACCTGCAGCCTGGGGGCGCTTTGTGCTCAGGGTCTGGGGGAAAATGGAGAGGGGGCAGAGGGGGTTTAAGTAGAAGGGTCAGGGGAGGAAATTACTCGCGCAATCAATCAAATTGAAGCAAGGTAAAATCACTGGAAACAGCCGGCGTAATTTGGGGAAGAAGGGGTCGCAGGGTGGAGACGATGATGGTCGAGTGGGCCGCGGTTGTCAGTGAGAGAAACAGAGGGGAGGTGGGGTCAGGCGGTCAGTCACTCTGCGGGTTTGTTTGCGAGTACAGAAAAACGGATCGCGGGAGGGTTGCTGGGCTAGCTGGGCCGAGTCGGGCCAGATTAGGTTGTTTGCTTATTTTTTTCTCTTTAACCCTTTTCTTTTTCTGTTTGATTTTTCTAAAATGATTTTCAAACGTCATTTCAAATCAGTTTGATTTCAAACCTTCTCTGGTCTTTTGTGCAGTGAACTTTGTACTCAAATTTGTGTCAAACATATCTGTTCACTCAAACATTCTTGGTCCTTTGAAGAATAAAAATAAAACCAAGCCTTTTATGAGATATAAAATAGGCATAGTTTTGCTTTTAAATTTATATTTTGTTTTGAAACTTTGCTCAAGCTTTTGGAAGCATTTAAGTTTGAATACCAAACATTACTGAATACAATATAAGTGCCCTTCTCATTAGAAAGTAGCACTATGGCTAGGGTATACACACATAAAATGATGAGCACATTTGCTCCTGTTTTTGGAATGGTTTAGAAAATGAACTCTATATGATCATGGATGCATGAATGATATGCATGAGTTTTGAAACATGATTTTAGGGAAGTTACACATATCTATCCCAATAACTGAAGAAGCATGAGTAGAATTACCCTACCCATGACCTTGAACTAGCAGCCGTAGTTCTAGGCCTGAAGACATGGAGGCATTACCTTATGGGAAACCATTGTGAGATTTATTCGGATCACAAGAGCCTGAAGTATATTTTCACTCAGAAGGAGCTGAATATGAGGCAGACAAGATGGATAGAGCTAATCAAGGACTATGATCTGGACATCCACTATCACCCCGGTAAAGCCAATGTGTTAGCAGATGCCCTTAGCAGATTGCTGTGCCGATCAAACTCCATGATTCTGAAGGAGCAACCAAGTTTGCACAAGGAATTGGAAGACTATGGAATGGAATTAGTAAGTGAAGGATTTTTGGCTAGCATAGAACTTCAACCTACTTTGATCATTCAGATCTAGGAGGCACAGAAAGGAAATGCTAGTATCGACGGAATCAAATGTCATATCGGTACAGGCGAAGTACCGGATTCACCGAGGCTGAAGAAGGAGTTTTGTGGTACAAAGGACGTCTCTGTGTGCCCGTAGATTCGGAATTGAAGCAAGCTATTTTGAAGGCCCATGATACTCTTTATTCTATCCAGCCCGGAGGAACGAAGATGTATCAGGACTTAAAGGAGCAATTTTGGTGGCATAAGATGAAGAGAGAAATCGGAAGCTATATAGCCAAGTGTGATATTTTTCAGAGAGTCAAGGCGGGACATCAGAGACCCGCAAGACTATTGCAACCATTGCAGATTTCGGAATGGAAATGGGATTCCGTAGGAATGGATTTTATCACTGGTTTGCCTACATCTAGTAGGGGAAATGACTCTATTTGGGTCATAGTTGATAGACTGTCCAAAGTCGCCCATTTCTTACCAGTCAATAACACCTATCAGAGTTCGAAGCTAGCAGATTTGTATATCGCTAGAATTGTTAGTTTGCATGGAGTCCCCAAGAACATTCTGTCAGATCGAGGAACTTAGTTTACCTCGAGATTTTGGAAGAAAGTCCAAGAAATATTAGGAACCCGACTAGATTTCAGCACAGCTTATGACCCTCGGACCGATGGACAAACAGATCGAGTAAATCAAATACTCGAAGATATGTTGAGAGCCTGTGTGCTAGAGTATGGATCAAAATGGGAAGATTGTCTGTCTTTCGCAGAGTTTTCATACAACAACAGTTATCAAGCCAGTTTGCAAATGGCCCCATTTGAATTTATGTATGGAAGGAAGTGTCGTACCCCTTTGAATTGCTGGGAAGTAGGAGAGAGTCAGATTTTCTGACCTGACATCCTACAAAAGCAGAAGAGAAAGTTCACAAGATTCATGAGCACCTCAAGACCGCCCAATCCAGACAGAAGAGTTACGCAGACAAAAGACGTCGAGATCTCGCTTTCAATATCGGAGATTTTGTGTATCTCAAAGTGTCGCCTTTGAAAGGAATGCAACATTTCCAGCTCAAAGGAAAGTTAGCCCCAAATATATTGGACCTTTCAAGATTCTGAATTGTCGAGGAGAGGTATCATATCAACTGGAACTACCAGAGGAGATGTCAGCAGGGCATAATGTGTTCCATATATCGTTACTTCGCAAATGCCTAGAAGTCCAGAGAAGACTGAAGTTTTCAAGAACATTGATCATCGAACCATAGAGATCAACGATGAACTAACGTATCCCGAAGTACCCATCCGTATTTTTGAGGAAGCTTTTAGAACCACAAGGAACAAGAGTATCAAGTTTCTCAAGATCCAGTGGAGTAACCACACTTAAGAAGAAGCTACCTCAGAGCAAGAAGACTACATCAAGACGGAGTTTCCAGATCTCTTTAAATCCTAGTTTTTCCTTTTTCTCAAATCTCGGGACGAGACTTTTTTAAGGAGGCAAGGTTTATAACACCCCAAAAATATTTATCAAGGTTATCAAATTCCAATCACCAAAATTAGGGTTAACAAAAACTTTTGTTAATTAAAATCAATAAGAATGCATGTGTGTATGTGATGAATGTATGAATGCATGAATGGATTTGTGTGATTGTTGAGAATAGCAAGGAATGGTTTAAAGATTAAAACAACATCATCTAAATAAAATCCAAGCATAAACAAATCAAGAGAAATTAAAAAACAAACAAAATGAGCTAATGGTCATTTTTTCCAATCTTGCTCAGGATTTGAGTGTTTCTAGTCAAAGATTTCAAACAGAAACAATTCCATTTCTTTTCACCCCTTGATAGACCAAGTGAAATTGAAACCAACCCCACCTTTAAAAATCATAGAAACATTTTGCAACTTGATTCAAATGACATTTCAAAATTAAATCTATATCATATGTGAAGATCACCATTTCTCAAAACCCAACCAAACCAGTGCACCTTAACCAATCCAAGCAACCAAAGACTACCTAGTATGTGACTAGTACACCCACCAAGTTTCACTCAAAAATTAAAATTAAAATCTCTTGCGGCCATTTCATCAAACACCTTGTAAGCACAAATCAAATAAAACATCAAACACTGTAGTGAGAAGTGTTGTGCCTAACTTGTCTCCTCTCTAGCTCACAGCACACTCTCATTAGATCATCTAGTTAATTTAACAAGCCCTAGCTCACTGTAAGCTTTACATTGTCATCAATGGTGACCATTGCCGAGCCTAACTTGCCACCCTAATGTCGACAGCAAGTTAGGAGCCTCACCAAGCCTAGCCACCTTGTCTGGGACACAAGACACTGTCCACCGCCAACCCCGGTCCAGTTCCCAAGCCTTGTCAGCCCCTGGACCACTCAAAATGAGCACGCCCAGCCTCTCTGCAAGCATGCCGAGAGCGCGCTAGAGCGCTGCACTCGACACGCGAGCACAGACCACGCCCCGCCCTCACCGCTCACGCGCATCATCACCACCGCCCTAGGAACCGCCAGGACATGCACGTTCGTCGCCGAGCGACCAGGAGATCCCGTGTGCCATTAAGTTTCCCGCCCGACCCGCCTAGACCATCGCAGCGTTCCGACCAATTTGCACCGCCCCACGCCACGCCACCATGCCGTTGATCTTTGCCAGGAGACAGTGCACCGTCCCCTACCCCTAGTCATGATGTTAGCTCGTTGTGCAGACGACCACGACGAGCTCCACCCGCACCCTTCGGTCCCCTCTTCGTACTATAAATAGAGGCCTACCCTGTTCGATTTCAGCACACCATCTCACTCCCCACCTCTCACTGACCACACCGACTCATCCCTGGAGAAAGGCGAGCACTAGGTGGCCAGAATTTCGCCGGAGTCTGCCGCGGAGGAGGAGAAGAGGAGCCGTCGATTGGATCCACCCCAGGAGGAGCTGTCGGTACCAGGAGGATCGCCGTCGTCGACTTCGTCGTTCGCCCCCATCGACGACCATCGCCTGAGCCCCGGTGAGCCCCCACTGGCCGCGTTAGGTTCAGTCTCGCTGGGCTGCCCAACGGAGACGACAAGCCCCAGCCGTTATATTATATGTTAATCGCACGTTCCAGATCACCCTGTACCCCTTCGCACCCCCTGTCTCGCCGACTGGTGGGGACAACCACTTAAACCCACCCGCACGCGCTGTGCGCAGTGGGCCGGCCCAGTTACCCATCTGCGCGACCCAGTAATTCAAACTTAGTTTTTTTCAATTTAGTTTCAAACTTAGTTCTGCCTCTAGATTCAATAATCATTTCAGAGAGATTCACTAAACCAAATTGCATGAAACCAATTTTTCTAGAAGGTACTGAAATTCTTAATCCATGCCCATTGGATTCAACTCATTTGGAATTATAGATCACCTATAGTAAAAATAACAAGGCAGATACTTTTCCGCATTTAAACATTTTTCAAACTTCAACCATAAAAGCTTTTGAGTTGTTTCCAACTCTCAAAAATCACATTTAACAATACCTTTCTAAATATATAAAAATATCTAGGTTTACTTGCAGAAATAATGGACAAGCCATAAAAGAATGCCCCATAGGCATTTCTAGTCACTTTATTTAATTAAAATAGAAAGGTTAATCCTTATTAAATTGTGACACCACTTTAAATCACATTCCCAAGTACTAAAATATGTGGTGATGACATGTGTCAACATGATCCCATGTTTTAGTTGGAGAATATTAAATCTTAAGTAGTTTTTCAATGAGTAGAAATTACTTTTCTAAAATAAAATAATTAGAACCTTTGGCTTAATCTTTGTGATAATAGTGATGATGCTAGATCATCTAGTGTGAGCCTTTGTGAGAAAAATAGAGTAGTTAAGAATTGTTTGGTGATTATGTACCTCGTATTTATTTATAGACGCTAGTACGAAACAAGAATACGGGGAGGAAGGAGGATACTACGAGGAAGAAGCCGAGGAGAACTTCAACCACTGCACTACACAAGGAAAGCTAATATCTTAGCAAGCTAAGCTAAACCATGCAAGTTTTACTTGCAAGCTTACACCTACAAGATAATCTATGCGATGCATTAGGCATGCCTTGATTATACCAATTTATCATACCCAATCCTAGTTTTACTTGCAAGCTTAGTTATTTTATTTCTTTATCAAAGCTTCTTATTTAAGTTTACTTAGTGATTTGTAGATTTTAGAAAGATGTTTAAAGATAGCATAAAGAGCATAAAACTTGGCCTAAGTTAGATAATCTTGATGTCATCCTGAGGCATGAGATTGAACTTAGATCATTCACATTTGATTACCACCCCTCATTAGTGTTTACCCCCTCTTGTAGATGCTAGTGCTAAGCATAAAACTTGATCACATTAGATGGGAATACTTGGTGAAAATGATTATGAAAACCGTAGAATGATGAGTCATTCTACTGAAATGTTTTGACATGTGTTCTTGAACACCAAATGATTTTTATAATGAAAATGTTAAGGCATGAGCCTTAGCCCTTTATAAAACTGATGGTTGTCTGGATGCGATACCATTCCAATTTTACCGTACAACCACAATATGCGAAAGTTGGGTAGGGCTTGACTAGAAATTTATATAACTTAGTATGGGTTCCCTTGCGGCCAAGGTTTGAGCTAAGGCTGCCTTGTGAAGATTGTCCACTTGTGCAGTTCCCAAGATGATTGTTGGTCATGGTTGGGAGGCCAAACTCATAGGAGAGGTGGCTATACTAGGGCGTGTAATTAAAAGGTTAGGATTGATGATCCGCATACTGAGTATGGTGAATTCAGGATTGTTCCTGACGGATGTATTGAATGTTGTGGTGAAAGTGTACCACCTCTGCAGAGTGTCAAACTATTCGAATAGCCGCGTCCGCAGGTATGGACAGTTGGAGTGGACATACTGTTCCGTCGTCAGATATTTTCAAAATGACTTATGAAATGAATCATGAATTTGACATGACCACAACATGGTTGTGATATGAAAACTAAATTACCACTTAGGTGTTATAAAACTTTCAACTAACTTTCTTTGCTTCTGAACTCAGTTAAGGTAAATCTGGCTTTTTGCAAAACAACCTAGAGTTAGTATTCTTATTGAAACCCACTTCACTTGTTAGTCTTAGTTTGCGAGTACTTAAAGAGTACTCATGGCTTTGTCCCTGGCTATTACCGTGGCCAGACTAATGAAGAGGACTATCAGGAGGATGGACCGCAGGAAGGTTACGACAACTAGGATCATATCTCATCGTCAACATTGCCTGTGACCATGAAGATGGAGTCTTGCCCACGCTATCATTATTATTACGTTATTCCGCTGCTTTGATTGTATTAAGACTGGATCATGTGATCCTTTATTTGTTGTAATACCTTATGTATGGTTTGTAATGGATGATGTACTGTGATATCCAATCTGTTCTGTCTCGCAAAAATGGTAATCTTGGGATTGCGTTGTATGGCATAACAGGCATCTGGGATTAAAAATCCGGGTGTTGACAGGTATGCTGGGTCACCGCAGCTGGTATCAGAGCATATGCTTTGACCTTAGGATTAAAACCCTTTTAGGAAGATTTGTCGGTTCGATAGTGACTATAGGAGCCATATTATCTAAACCAAATATTCTTATGACTTGTGATGAGTATCCACTTGAGGAAACCTTGTCACAAAATGCTTAAGTCCTAAGTCTTAGTAGTAATTATCTATCTTCTCTTAGTAGTGCTATTTAGTGTCTTCCAAAGGAGATATAAACCACCAAGATACTTTAGGAAAGCCTATTGGTTGTAGTAGAGTTGGATCAAGTTTAGTATGTTAATTAAAGTAATGCTAATGGTGTATCCTAAATATAAAATTCAAGTAAGTTAGTAAAAATGGGCAATAGATCATATGGGATTCATTTGAGAATTTTATGTGATAAAGTGAAATGCTGTTAAGAATTAATGACCATACTATGAGAAGTAAAGTCATCAGGTGAGATTAGCTCTTGAATCATGATAAAGAGGTAAAACATAACAAGATCATGGTGAGATTATCTCAAAAACCATGATGTAGGTGGTATAATTGACAGGTAATTAGTAAATTAACTTGAGGTAGAAGTAAGAAAATAACATGGTAGAACTATGATAGAAGTCATAGGTGTCATAAATTTCTAATAATCTTTGGTTCAAGTTAGAAAATAGAATCTTATTAATCATTTGGAGAGATCAGGTAAGATTAGTTTACTAAATAATGACAGGTTAGATATAGTTAGTCACTCCAAAAAGGGAATGTTAAATTGGTGTAAACCAAATTGAGACACTTTGTTTAAAATTATCTTGTTGCAATTGAGCAATTTGGGTAAATATTGAAATAAAGTAATAGTTTGACCCTAAGTGCTAAGTATCACAATGTAAACCTATATGAGGAGGTGTCATATACTACACAACTAAGCCTGAACTCTAGAGATGCTATACTCAACTACTATATTCCGGGCTTAGAATATTGTGTGTTATATGTACCAATTTGGATTTCTTGGTTTTTCTTTGATCATCTTGATTGACTAGATCTGTACATGAAGTTTGACTTGGTCTGCAAATGCATGTTGCAACATCCAGTTATTACTTAATGATATAGACCTAGATAGGAAATGGGAATTCGAGTAAGGGAGTGACGAGTTGCGAAGACCAAGATGAAGCCATACATGAAGAGTGAAGCAAAATATAAGGGGAATCAACACAAGTTGAAGGATGAATCAAGTTTAGATCATTATTAGCCAGCAATAAGAAGGAAGATTAGTATAGGAAAAATATGGAGCAACAAGAAGTGATGAACTTAAGTTCACCCAAATTAGGTGATGCTATTAATAAGTTGATGAAGTAGTTGTACCAAGTTCGTAGAAGTGTCATGAATAAGTGCAAAGAATAAGTTTTGGAACCAAAATGGTATTCAAGCTCTGATAATTCAGAGAGAATGCCAATAGTACGTCGAAAAACATAAGGTAATACATACACCCTAGGATGGTCCACAGCTAGTATCTTGTCCGCGGCTGGTATTTGGATCGTAGTTGGTATTTGGTTGAGTTAGTTAGCCAGATCATCTTAGTATTGCATAAAGATCATAAAGCTTGGCCTAAGTCAAGTAAGACATAAATGAGTATAGAAATTAAAGCGACCATTTTTCAAGACGCTTCGCGAAATCAGACCTACCAAAAAGAGAATGTTCGAACAGTTTGTAAGACAAATATTGTTGGAAGATTCATTTAGGAGATCCACAATTGTGTGGGTATACCATAAATTCTTTCATGAGATCTTAAAAAGGTAAGGTATACACAAAATAGAGACTATTAGGAAGCCCCAAGGTCAAAAGAAGTCATCCATATAAAAGTACTCTTGGAAGTATGTCTATATGGAAGATCGAAGTTTACTTCAAGGTAGTAGTATTCAAACCTTAAGGCCATTATTAATGGAAGTTGAAGTAGTACTTAAGGTAATAAAAAAAGATTATATAAAGCTTGAAAAGGTAAAAACTTGAAGTTAATAAAATAGAATAATCCTAACAGACTAATTTTAAAGGAAACAACTTTTAAGTAATCCTTAAGAAGGAATAAAGCACAACCAATTGGACATGTGTTAAGGAACAAGAAATTCCGATGAGTATGGACTAAATGTGTTCAAACCAATCCTTGGAAGGATTACCAGTATAGTATTTTGGCCACAACTATTGTTTAATAAAAATTTAAAACCCTGACTTAGTGAGACTTCCTAGACCTTGCATAGTATAGTAAGGAAGTTTGATGATCAAGTAAAGGAGTTGGATCAGCATACTTAATCAGGGAAATGAACTAAAGCAGAGACCCCAATTGAAGGATCATATAGTAAGGACATAGCCCTAAGGGATTATAGTAAGAGGAACATTGGTGCATTATAGACAACAAGTTGGAGATTGCCAAGTATCAGGAGAATTCAAGGAAAATGTATGGATATGGGATACTACAATTATTTCCATTTGAGGTTATCATGGAGTTGAGAATTGTCATGATCAATACAATGGCAATTCCTCATTTTGAAACGTGAGAGTATACGAACTTCGAGGACGAAGTTTATTTTAAGGGGGAGAGTCTGTAACATCCCAGAATTAGCACCTTGAAATAGACAGAACACATGTTTGTGTATTGCATTCATGCATAAGAAAATCTGGGGTATTTTTGCGCAAAACTAAAGAAGCTATAGAGGGATCGAGATCTCTCTTGTTCTGATGGAAACATGAGGACGGGTGCGATGGATTTCGACATGACCTCAATTGTGATTTTGTGTTTCAGGGGAAGCCAATTCGAATTTGAATATTTAATTGATGGATTTGAATACTAAAATAATTTGAAATAGAATAATAATTGGAAAATTAATTGGAATAAGAAATAAGAGGTGAACTCGTATTTATGAAAAGATACAACAATTACAAGTTTTAATTAATAAAACAAAATTGAATGAATGAATTATAATAAATATTTAATTATATCCAAGAATAATGGAACACTACATTATTGAATACAATGTTTCATTGTTGTTACAATAAGAGAATAAAAGTAAACTACTATAAAGCAAATAATTAAAAAAATGAATTACATAAATGAAATAAATAAAGGAATTCTTAATTGCAAGAATAAATATATATATTACATTGTCTTTACAATATTCAAGTAAAAATAAGAAATTACAACAATAAGAAAATCTAACAAATTTTATTATAAAAATAAATAAATATATAATACACTTTACAAAAGAAGAAAAATTACAAAAATAATAAAGAAGTCTCAGCTAAATCTTCATGTCCTGCAGATTCCTTCCCTGATCTTAATTCCTGGAAAATAAAACAAAAGTCAAACTAAAATAAAGAATAAAAGGAAGGGTTAGAGTGTTAGTTTTACTCTCAGATTCAGCATACAAATGATATGCTTAAACTCATCATTGAGTAATCTAACGAGGGAGCCAAGTGGAGGATCAGTTCTTATCATCAAAGAAAGCTTCAGACTAAGCATCATCAGTCAAGGGGCAAATTTCGCCAAATCAAAAATAGTAAAAAGATAAACAATTAGAAAATGTCAAGTTTCACTTGATCTGATCCATTGGGGGTGAGTCAAGCACCCAAGCATCTCACACATCTGGATGTTGCTGTGCTATCAACACCAGAAGCATCACAGGGAGGTCAAAAGGGAGAGCACAGCCGTAGCAGAGCTACTAACTCTCCATTTCCACTACTGAACACGAGTACATCTACATCCACATGACCATCCCTATCTCCTTCTAAGTTCATCACAAATTTATCCCACCACACAGCCAAGAACCATGATTTTATCACTGATCTATCCACACAAATCACCAACCAATATCATATGGTTTTCTAGATCATGATTTAGCACATGAAGTACCAAGAAAAGCAGGACATGATCATAAGCTAGATCAATAGGAAGAGCAGGCCAGCATCTAAGAAGAAGGAAGCCAAGATCTACAACAGGCCATAAGATAATCACAACTAGTAGGCAAAAATCATCAGAACTACCCATTAGATCATGCAACATATATCCTTAAATATTGCATACATATCTGGGATTACAAGGGATATAATCAACCCAAATCCCTCTAACCTTCAACTAGATATATATCAGGATTGGAGGGGAAGATGATCTCAGACTTGCATGGAAGTGCCATGCAAGGTTCATCATAGAGGTTTAAAGCCAACATGAATATATGTCCTTATCCAAAATATGCCTCAGCCTTTGCATCATAGGCCAGGTCAACAAATCAAGTACAAAAATCTGTTCTTATATAAAGTTAAGCCTCAGCCTTTGCATCATTGGTAGCCAATTCCTAATCCATAGCCAGCTAATTTAGTAGAAGTTTATACCATCATGGGATGTCTACTGTACACACTCTAGTGAGGCACCACAGTAGCATATCCCAACTAATATAAACCACCATCTTACATACAAGCAATCAGAGCCTGAACTCAAATCATGTTCCTTAGATTGAGCATCTAGGAATCATTGGAAAGTAACTATTCTATTAGCAGTACCACAAGCACATGCAAACTATACAACACATTTACATGAGATAAATCATTTTCCCAGCTCATCAAGCTAGGAATCATTTTAGGATATGTGACTAATATCATTACTGAACCATAGGTTCAATTCATCATGCACATTTCATATATAAATGCAATAGTGAGCCAAATACATCATTTATCATCTACCACCAGAAAATTGAATTAAATCATCTTCCTAATATTTTAGGGATCACTTTTACAAGTTGTCTATTGATTTTCATCCATCATGTGAGTAAGATCTGTTGGATAGAATATATCCTCAGAGATACGCTCAGATGATGTGTTTACCCATCATTGGATATCTCAAGAAGGGTCTAATAGCATTTTTTCCATCTATAGAGGAGGCCTCAGATCATGCATCATTGACCTAAACTACTGTTCACTAGTTTAGAACTAGGTGATAGCAGATTCATTAATAAAATACTATAGGGCACATTCCATAGAATGGTGGCACCTCTGTAGCGGTTTCATTCTTTAACCATTTCTAAAATCAGAGGAACAAGTATGAGAAATTATTCCATGATACTCAAATCATCTTCCTAAACAGAAACTTTAGGAATCATATGCTTAGACTGTTTGTCACATGATTGAAACCTTAGGGTAACCTGACTAAATGAAGATATCTCTATCTCAAGTCTTGGTTCACAGAGCAAAGATGCTATGTTAGTTATCCAGTCTAAAGGGAGGACTGCACCAATAATATCACAGAAGTCACAGATATTCACAAGGTGTGAGCCATTAGACTGAACCACATCCAGTAAAAAAATGTCATAGCTAGTAATTTTACTGAAGCACATTGATCATGAACAAGATCAAAGTCCATGTATAAGGGACAATGCCAGAATTCACTAATCCTAACTCAATCGAATCACAAGTCCCAATTAATTTCGTCAAGCACATGAACCCTAGAACATGGGATTAGCCCCAATTAGGGTTTGATAGAGTAGTAGTAAGGAATCGAAAGGGAGACAGAGAACAAGGGGGAGGAGAATCAGACTTACCCATGGTCCTCGCTTAGAGATTGGAGAGGAAGAAGACCGGCGGTGAAGATTGGCGTGGCGGCATGAGGAGCACCGGTGGCGCTCAACCCGCGCCAAGCCTTACCAATAGCACCCAAGGGAAATCGAAAGCAATCAATGAACACCAGCACCACACCACCAACCCAATAAGCAACCCTGTAAGGTCACCAGAGCACGGCGAAGACGCGACGTCCGAAACCCTAGGCACCAGAGAGGATACAGCGTGACTAGAAGAGGGCCCGAGCATCAAATCGAGCTGGGCTATTCGATGCAGCATCGTCGACTACCTCAACTTGCAACACGGCGGCGACCTGAAGGGTCTAGAGATGGTCGAAATCGAGCGGCGATGGCGAGGAACTTCTAGTGGCTAGAGAGGGGAATGCGTACTTGAGGATGAACGAGCTTGAGAGGGAGAGGGGGCACTAGGCCGATGGGGTCGGTCTAGTGGCAATTGGGTGGGGTTTGACCCCAAGCCTAGTTGGGCCAAGTTGGGTCAAGGTAGGCTAGTTGGTGAGCTTGGCCCGGTTCTAAATAAAATAAAATAAGAAAATAAGATATTTATCAAATCACTAAATGACCAAACTACCCCTGAACATAATTTATACCCTAGAAAAATATATAAAAATCCCAAAAATACATATGATATATCAAAATGACCACAAGAATAATATCTACATAGAAAAATTATAATTTTACTTGTTAATATAAATATAAAGCAAATAAATATTAACACCATTAAGTCCCAAGTGAAGTCTCATAAAATAATAAACAATCCTAAAAAATGAATAAAAATCATTTTTGTGCATAAAAATAAGAAATAATCCTAAAAATGAATAAAAATCATTTTTGTGCATAAAAATAAATCTAGTATTTTATAAAAATACTAGTCTAATTTTTATATATAAATAAAAATGAAGTAAGTATTTAAATACATTTAATCATTTATGGAATTTTATAAACATAAAAATCATTTTCAAGGTCTTGAATAAATATATTGCACTAGAAAAATACTAAATATATTAGTACAAAAGTTTTTAATATTTTAAAGTAATAAATCCTTATCAATTATCTATTTTTAAAAATTCTTTAAGAACATTTATTAAGTAAAAAATAATTATATTTCTTCAGAAATATTAATACCCTAAAATCAAATTACTAAAGTTCTAAACCATAACTAAGGTTTACAATAAAAATTAAGTGTAAATTATTAAGTTTATAATATATTTTGAAACTTTAAATAAAGATTTAAAACCACAATCTTCAAAATAACTTTATACATCATTCACTTAAATATAAAGTGAATAATTCCACACCTTAGTCATACATATCATAAATCCAAAACTTGAGAATAATTAAAACAAATTACACCTTAAGTTTATTTACCATTTTAAAGTTAACTTTAGTCTCAAAGCTTATAAACATCCTATCTAATAAAATACTTATGCTTTTATAGTTAATTTTGGTCTATTTCAACTAAAACATAAAGCATCTTAATTCCAACTAATCAATCAAACCCAAAAGACATTGATCACAATCTATTAACAACAAATATTGTTTAAACTTTAGAAAATAAATCTTTTCTCCAAATTTTATTCTTTCTGCCACTTCGAACAACAACTCTATAATAGTTCCTTCAACTTTTAAAAACTAAACCTAAGGACTATTATCATAGCCATCAGACTAAAATTAATCATAATCACATTACTTTATACTTTAGTTGTATATTTAGGATTGTTGACACTTAAGTTCTTTATAAATACCAATACTTGTAAAGTAAATCTTGAAGATAAATCAACTCTTAAAAGAATCATCTAAACTCACTTCACTCAAAGTATTGGGGACCTACTTTGGGAGTTTTACAAAATTCATAGCATTACTTATGAACAAAAGCATATTGCTTCTTTAAACATTAGTTCTTACCGGACCAATGATGCAGATTTCAGATATTGGATCTTATGTCCTTTGATTATTTTCTGTAAAGTATTTTGCAAATCCAGTGTTGTCATCACCTACATTTCAAAAAGGTCAGAAACACTATTTTAATAATAATATGAACTATTGGTTATTGGTCCAGGGTGATCAGCTAATCTATTAAATCTGGCAGTTGGAATACCACCGCTCATGAATATATCATCTAGGACTTAACAACCAATGTCGCCAGTGATTCTTGCGCCGTATATCACGCGTTAGCCATGAGATTTGGAATGGGATATAGAAATCAGTTGTATCCTTTTCCTTTCGTTGGGAGGCAAGACTACCTTAACGTGACGTTGTGATTCCTTGGGCGGATCCAACATATGGGTGGGCACCCTTAGGCCCCACGTTTTTGGTGTCTAGGTTATCTATGAGTGGCTGCCGGAGGTTTAGCCGGACCTATAAGGTATTTACCATGGGCACCACCAGCTCATAGAGTCTTCGGGAACTCATCAGGGTTTTAGCCTGCCTGAAAGGGGTTTTAACGGAGGTGAGCCAGCCCCGAAGGATTGTGCAGACATATGGGGTCGCGGAGAGGGCAGTGATTGGCTTGGATCTTAGGTTGGGCCTCAAACCATGGAAGTTTGAACGGGAACATACTCTCGGCCTTGCAATGAACCTTAAGATCTCTCATGGGAAAAGTACCGCACCTATGGAGAGTGTAAGAACTGTAACTTGTTACTCCCTGTTCCGGGAAGGAGCTACGAACGCGGTAGGAAAGGAACTCCACGAAAGTTCCGGTAAACCTGTGAAGGCTGACGGACATAACTTTAGAAGAAAATCAACCTTTGAAGAAACGTTTACAAAAACCTGCATTGCCTACGACCTACTGTCTGTGGCTGTAGATATATTGCATCAAACACTCCTTTCTAGTGAACTTGCTGAGTACGCTCGTACTCAACATATCTTCTTAACCCTTGCTAGATTCTGAAGCCATTGAGACAACGTCTACATCAAGTTATGCTCCAGGAATCAATATCAAAATCTCAAGCTCTTCAATGAAGTAAAGGAAGTCAACATATACATCAACTCAAGTGAAGACGAAGTTGCTGATTAGATAGGATTATAATCTCTATCCATAGAACCTACTTCTGTAGAGTATTGCAATAGCAGCAATACCAGCCAAATACTTAGATGCTAATGTTATTAGCATAATAGTTATGAGTTGATTATTTCTGATTCATCTTTGTATGAAGTTTCTTTCTCTCTCTTTAACCTAGAGTGTTCTCTGGATCTTATGTAAAGAGTCGAGTTATAACCTATAGTCATGTCTTGGACCTGATGTGTTTCTGTTGTACCACTCTGAGGGATGTAATACTAGTGAATGGTGTTTCATTGGTATTATGTCAAATGACTATAGTATACTACATCATGCAGTGGTATGCTGGGTCACTGCAAAACCGTGGTAGATGCATTTGTGATGGGGCTTCTACCACGAAGGGCACCCGTGGTAGAATGCTTTTCAGCCATGAAAAACGGGCCTTCAACCACAAAAATCGTCTGTTGTAAAAGGACATTTTTCTTGTAGTGTCTGGATCGGGGATTTTGACATCCCCCTCATTTTGGGAGATCGGGTGGGCCTCGCGTAGATGGCACAACTCCACTGGTCGAATTGTCGACCATTGCCAGCTACTATGGGTGACGCGGCCCGTGGTGGTTTTATTCGAGGTGCTCGTCCCAGCTCCGGTGGACTTCTTTGGTTTGTCCATCTTGGCGTGGCGTGCCTTGCGTTGCGCTTGGATGAGAGAGCAAGGAAAAAGGCAGAAGTTTTCCAGCCCAAGGAGGAGCAATGGAGGCACGAGCGGCGCAGGCAAGAAGAAAAAGGAAACGAGGAGAAATAATGAAGACGAAGGGGAAAATTACTAGGGCCGCGGCCGTATAAAACAATGAAGACGATGACTCAGAGCCCTTTATTTGCAGAACATAACATGTGTCACGCATCACAACACACATGTGGTAGTTTCTGCCCGAAAAGTCGCCAGCATGCTCTCTACTATGCACGAAAATCGAGGAGATGTAGTTAAAATCGTGTAAAATACGCTTGACTAGTCAAAACCCAGTTAGAATGTGGGGCCCATGATCGTCTCGTCCCATCAACATTGTCGCCGTAGACGGTTGAGCTCACCAATTGTCAGCAATTACATCATCAATCCCAAAAGCAGAGGAAAAGCAACAGCTCCATATCGTTTGAATGAGGACAAAGTACTTACTCGAGTCTATGACTCGACCAAATACTCGGGGGCTACTCCTATTAGGAGTGCTGGTCGCGCACCTAATGAATTTTCCAGGTACCTGAGGCACTCGAAGATATCTTTCAGCACAACTTGATGCCTCGATTCCTTCTTTGAGTCCTCGACTTGATTACGGACTTGGGGGTACTCCTATAGGGAGCATTGGTCAATATTCGGTTTATTGGAGTCATCAACGACATTCACAAGATCAAAGTCTCCGGTCGAGTCTACGACTCGAACAGACACTCGAGGGATACTCCCATAGGGAGCACTGATCGCGCATCCTATGAATCAACTAATTATGATCCTTCGGATCCTCTGCATAAAACTGACATACAGTCGACAAAATTGGCGACTCTGCCCAAAAAATTATGCTAAGAGATAATGTCTCCTTGGCCACCTGAAATGTCTCCACGACGATAAACATTTGGATTCTATGTCCACGACGCAAAGATAAGACCTACAGACACAGTCTGATGGCTAGGGAACACACCCGAATTCGCTCTGCCAGTAATATTCCATGTCAACAGGCCCGATGAAAAATCCTGACGGACGCATTGGGTACATACTTAAAAACACTGGAATTTGACTCCTATAATACCTCCGTGGCCCGAGTCGAATTACACCAGCAATTTTCTGGATTCGATTCCGGGGACTCGAAGTCTGAGTAGATAGCGTTGTTTTGCCCTAAGGCAGTTAACTGACCCTGATCCATCAGGAGAGTCATGCACGCATATCAAATATCCCTATGAACTCACATTATGACGTGAAAGCATGTTCGGATGAAGGTACTTGAAGACTTCAGAGTCTCCATTCGAATCCTTGATTCCACTGAACACTCGGGGGCTACTGACACGGGTATGCCCTCCGGGTGCCTAATATTAGCCTATTTGTTCCGGCTCAACAGAATCCCATGCAACGATTCACCCCTGATGATGAATCCCGGGAGGATTTCGGGTGGCCTAGGCCCATGAAAGATGTGACTCCTTCAAGAACACGATTAAGCTATAGATAGAAAGTTAAAGGGAAAAACCCTAATCTATAACCAACTGTAACACCCCAGCATTTAGGAACCAACGAAGGGTAGAAATAGGATTTTGTGCATGTGCATGCATTCATCTGTAAAATGTGGGTAAATTTTTTGCCAAACAAAAACCTAAAGTGATCATAGTTTCTTTCAATCTCTAAAGGTAGGAATAGCTCTTGAAAGTGATTGTTATAAACTTTGACATGATCTTTCTGAATTAATGTGTTTTGGGGGAATAATTTTAATTCAAATTTGAAATTTGAATAAATTGGAAAGTATTTAAAATTTAGAAGTTGGTATTTTAAAATGTTTTCCAAAATCATTTAGTAATATTATTTCTTATAATAAAGATATATTAAATAATTATAATAATTTAAGATAAAGAAATTCAAATAAGAAATGAATTCTTATTTCTTATCTTTATTCCATAAACATTTTACAATATAGAAATCATACAACCAAAAGAGTAATTCATTACAGTAAGAGAATTACAAGAAATGAAATTCTAATATAAATAAATCATTACAAGATTCTTACAAGAGAATAAAATAAAGATTACAATAAGAATCTATAAATTTATCTACTACTATACTACATCTTGAGTATTCAGATCTTCTACCTGCAAAATACAAAAACAAACAAAAGAGAAACAAAAGATTATTTTGTTAGATTTACTCTCAGTAGGGAACAGTGAAGTGCACTGTTCATAGTACCTCATTGAGTAATAATAAAAGGGGCAAGTTTCACCAATGTGTAAGTATCTGTTCTTTTATATCAAATAAGCTTCAAATCCATATTATCAACAACAAAGTAATAGGGTCAAGTTTCACCAGGAGAGTAGATTGTAAAAGGATAAAAGGTGAAACACCTCACTGATCTGATCCACAAACAACACCAAGCAGCCAGGCAGCACATGTAACATCCCAAAAATACTAAACTTGGATCATCAAACTCTAATAATCAAATTTAGGGTTAAAAAAACTTTGCTCAATAAAAATATGAAAGCATGCATGTGAGTATGCATTTCATTTTGAATTCTTTTAAACCAACTTGTTTGTGTGTTCCTTTGCTTGTAAATGGATGCTTAGGTGAAATAAACATCAGCTAAACAATTCCCAAACTTTTCTCAAAGACAAGTAAATTAAAACAAATAAAATAAGGGAATGGTCATTTTGACCAATTTAACTCTCATGCCTACTTTGGCTGTCCCAAACTTTCAGAACTTAACAGAAACTTTTCTGGATCTTTGCACCCCTTGATTGTACTCATAACAAGGTATCAAGGCCCACTTTGTGATCATCCAGAAACTTCCAAATGCATAGTTTAAATGACAGTTAAAAATTGAATCTTTATCATATGAGAAGATCCTACTTTTTCAAAAACCACTCAAACAAGCTCAACTTTCAAAACCCAAGCATCTGCAGACTCACCAGCACCAACCTAACACACCCACCAAAAATATTTTCAAAATTCAAAACTTGAATTCTTGCGGCTATTTCATCAAACACATTGCAGACACAAATCATCAAAATCTTAAACACTATTGTGAGCAGTGATTGAAGCCTAACTTGTTCCCTCTCTAGCTCACAACCATCTCAGTAGATCACCTACCAAGTGAAACCAAGCTCTAGCCTCACTGTAAGCTGGGAAATGACATCAATGGTGAACAGCCGAAGCTCACCATGCCACCCCAGTGGAGACAGCAAGCTAGGAGGAGATTTAGCCGTGCCAACCTTTTCTGGGAGGCAGCCCACCGTCCATCGCCACTCCCTGTCCCAGCCGCGAGCGTTGCCAAACCCTGGACCACACACACGAACCGCGGCCATCTCGCCAGCAACCATGCCGAGCATGCGCCAGAGAGTCACACTCGACCGATGCCCACAGACCGCGCACCGCCCTCGCCGCGTGCATACATGCTCACCACCAACCTAGGAGGCCGCCAGACATCACCGTTCGCTGCCCCATGACGCACAGCCACCACTCACCGTCGAAGACGCCGCCTCTGTCGTGCAGAGCATCGCGCGTTCCAGACCAAACCGCACCGTCCCTACGCACGCATTAAACCCGTAGAGCATCGCCAGGAGACCACCAAGCGATCGCCACCGCCGGCCATGCCTCTAGCCGCCCGTAGCCATGTCGCCACCGTCGCCTGCCCATGCCGTTCGGTCTCATCGTCGCGACTATAAATAGAGGCCACCCCCGGCCGAATTGAGCACACCATCTCACTCCCCTCTCCTCACTGATCGTGCCACCCCGTTCCCGGAGCAAGGTGAGCAGCACTTTGCCGGAATTTCACCGGAGTCTGCCGCTGCTGGAGAAGAAAGGAGCCAGCGATTGGAGCCGCCCCAGGAGAAGCTGCCGGTACCAGGAGGTTTACCGTTGTCGACTTCGTCGTTCGCCCGCCTCGCCGATCCTCGCCTGAACCCCGGTGAGCCCCCAACGACCCCCACTGGCCGCGCTAGGTTTCTGTCTCGCCGGCGTTGCCCAACGCCGACGATGACCCTCAGCCGTTGGATTAGAACCAGATCGAACGCACCACATCGCCCCATACCGCTTCGCACCCCCTCGTCTCACTGACGCGTGGGGACAACCACTTAACCAGCCCGCGTAAGCGCTGTGCTTAGCAGGCCGGCCCAGTATCACTTCCCGCGCAGCCCAGTTATTTGAATTTAACCTTATCCATTTTATTTCAAACACACTTCTGTACCCAGTTTAAAAAATCAACCCATGTCGATTCAGTGAACCAAATTGGATGAAACCAATTTTGTTAGAAATGTCTGGGAATGCTGAATCCAAGCCTGTTGGATTCAAGTCATTTGGATCTGTAGATCATCCTTGGTAAAAATAACAAGGCAGAAGCTTTTCTGCATTCAAACATTTTTCAAATTAAAACCATAATAGGTTTTGAGTTGATTCCAACTCTCAAAAATCACATTTAACCATACCCTTCAGAATATATAAAAATATATAGGTTTACTTACAGAAATAATGTTCAAGTAATAAAAGAATGCTACATAGGCATTTCTAGCCACTTTAGTTAATTAAAATAAAAGGGTAAAACCTTATTAAATTGTCTCACCACTTTAAATAACATTCCCATGGACTAAAATATGTGGTGATGACATGTGTCAACATGATCCCATGTTTGGTTTGGAGAATATTAAATCTTAGGTAGTTTTTCAATGAGTAGAAATTACTTTTCTAAAAATAAAAGGAATTAAACCAAGCTTTAATATTGTAATGTTAGTGATGATGCTAGATCATCTATAGGACCCTTTTGTGTGATGATTGCAAGTAGTTAAGTATTGTTTGGTGATTGTGTACCTCGTATTTATTCATAGACACTAGTACCGACCAAGGATATGAGGTGGAAGGAGGATACTATGAAGAATAAGCTGAGGAGAACTTCAACCACTGCTCTCCTCAAGGCAAGCTAAACTTGCAATTATGAAAGTTAGATAACCTATGCAATGCACTAAGCATGCTTGGTTAGACATATTTGATGATACCCAATCCTAGTTTTTACTTGCAAGCTTTCTACTTTATTTCTTTATCAAAGCTATAACTTAGAGTTGACTTAAGTGACTTGTAGATTCTAGAAAGATATATTGAAGGTTGCATAAAGAGCATAAAATTTGGCCTAAGCTAGAAATGTTGATGTCATCCTAAGGCATGAGATTGAACTTAATTGAAACTCCACTTGTTTACCACCCCTCATTAGTACTTATCCCCAATTGTAGATGCTAGTGCTAAGCATAAAACTTGATCAACTTTAGATGGGAATACTTGGTGGAAAAATGGTTATGAAAACCTTGGAATGATGGATCATTCTATTGAAATGTTTTGGACATGTGTTTCCGAACACCAGATGATTTATGGTGATGAAAATGTTGAGGCATGAGCCTTAGCCCTTTATAAAACTGATGGTTGTCTGGATGCGATACCATTCCAATTTTATCGTACAACCATAATAACCGAGAATTGGGTAGGGCTTGACTGGAAACTTATATACCTTAGTATTAGTTCCCTCACGGCCAAGGTCTGAGCTGAGGCTACCTTGTGAAGATTTTCCACATGTGCAGTACCCAAGATGACAGTTGGTCATGGTTGGGAGGCCAAACTCACAGGAGAGGTGCTTATACTAGGGCATGTAATTGAAAGGTTAGGATTGATTATCCGCATACTGAGTATGGTGAATTCATGATTTGTTCCTGACGGATGTATCGAATGTTGTGGTGAAAGTGTACAATCTCTGCAGAGTGTCAAACTATTCGAATAGCCGCGTCCGTGGTTATGGACAGTTGGAGTGGCCATACTGTTCCCCCGTCAGACTTTTCAAAATGATTTGTGAAAGGAAGTGAGACTTTGACTTGATCACAACAGAGTTGTGACCTGAGTTACAAGATCTTTTTTAGGTGTTATAAAAATGTGACTAGCTGCTTTTATTTCTGAACTTAGTAGAGGTAAATCTGGCTTCTTGCAAAACAACCCTAGAGCCTAGTGTCCTATTATCAAAAAACCCTTCCACTTGTTAGTATTAGTTTGCGAGTACTTAAAGAGTACTCATGGCTTTGTCCCTAGCTATTCCCGTGGCCAGACTATGAAGAGGAGTACATGGAGGATGGACCCCAGGAAGGTTACGACAACTAGGATCATCTCCCATCGTCAGCATTGCCTGTGACCCCGAAGATGGAGCTTCGCCTATGCTACCGTTATTATTACGTATTCCGCTGCTTGAAGTTGTATTAAGAAATGGATCATGAGATCCATATTTGTGTAAGAACTTATGTACGGTTTGCAATGGATGATGTACTATGGTATCCAATTCTGTTATGTCTCGCAAAAATGGTAATCCTGGGATTGTGATGTATGGCATAACAGGCATCTAGGATTAAAAATCCGGGTGTTGACAAGTTGGTATCAGAGCCATCCTGACCATAGGAGACCCTAGTTAGACTGGACGTTTGAATCAAAAACTTAGTTTCAAAACCAAAGGAAGCAAATATTTACAAAAACTTATGAGAAGATTCATGAAAAACTTATGAGAGCTATCCTGACCATAGGAGACCCTTCGATTCTTTCATGAAAATTCATGTTCCTCAAAAACTCTTGCAAAATACATAAAATTTGACACACTTGATCACTCTACTAACTTACTCATCCTATATTCTTATAGATGGACGTGAAGTACTGTCGTGGGAATGGTCACGGCAGATGCTGCAATCGGCAGCGAGTAGTAGAACGAGGGGAAAGGGCGGCCAGCCATCTGCGGTGTGAGATGAGGGCGGAGACACAAGGTTTTACCCAGGTTCGGCCCCCCCGGAGGGTAAAGACCTACTCTTGCTAGATTTTATTATGGTGGAGGTACAATGGGCGAGCTCGGCGGCTAGGCGGCGAGTCGCTTGGGTGTAAGATGGAACGTATCTCTACACGCCCTGTAGGGAGGTTTATATAGACTCACCTCCCCTAGGGTTTACATATCTCAACCGAATCAGTTAAGGCTTCGGTAATCGTTTAACCTAACTCGACTGGGCCTATCTACTCGCCTAGGCCTTCAACTTCCAGTCGCTTGGATCCACACCGGGCCTTGATCCAGTCGCCGTCTTGCAGGCCCACTCGCCAGTTCCTGGGCCAGTCAGGAACGTCCTGCTGGGTATACCCCGGTAGGCATATCCCCATCAGTAGTCCCCGAGGCCGTCGTTGATTGGGCGCAGGTGGTTGCTGGCAGTCGGAGTATACGGCTTCAAAGCAAGCATCCAGTCGAATCGTTGGCGGGCTCCTAAATGAAGGAAAAAACTAGTCATTCTGATCGCAGCTTTGGCGAGTCGAGTCGGCGAAATACTTAGTCACTGTCGTAGTGATCAAGTCGGCGAGCCGAGTGGCTGAAGTTGGACCGTTAAACGCGGTCAAACTAGCCGTTGGGGTAATCCAACGGTAACTTTTGGCGTAATCATCGCGTAGTAACGGCTCCCTGATTTGGCAGGTAACAACCGCTATATAAGGGGAATGGCAGGCAATCGGAGAACCATCTCCTCGTCATTTCCTCCGATTGCGCACACCTTTGCCTTCCTCCGCATCGCGATCCAGCCGACCCGAAATCCTCCGACCCCCACGAATCCTTCCGCCAATGGCCCCCTCCACCGAGCCTTGGGGCAGATCTAAGTGTACGAGAGCGCAACTGGCGTCCTTCGAGGAGGCCGGGATCCTGCGCGCCGGCAGGTGGCGCATCCCTGTGGCCGGAGAGGTGACCCCGAACCCGCGCGAGGGAGAATTCATCTGCTTCACCAGCCACCTAGAACGGGGGCTGGGATTCCCTACGTCCCTGTTCTTCCGGCGCTTCTGTGCCTACTACGGGATCCAACCGTCGGACCTGGGTCGGCACAGCATCGAGCATCTCGCCATCTTCGTGGCGTTCTGTGAGTGCTACCTGGGCTGCCGGCCCTACTTCCCTCTATGGCAAGATCTGTTCCACGGACGGATCAATCACGAGGAAGTGTGCGGCCCAATGCTTGCCGCGGGCGGCCTGACATTCCAGCTGAAGTCGAAGGCCTCGTTTTTTGACTTGATGCTGCCCGCTAAGGCGGCGAGCGAGTGGAAGAAGTCTTGGTTCTATGTTACCGAGGCGACTCCGGAGGGTGAGGCGGCGATCCCACGATACTCCGCCGACCGGCCCGAACCATGCCGACTCCAAGTCGGCAAGCTCCCCACCGACCAGCGGATGGTCGTGGACGAAATGCTTCAAACCATCCGCGGTCTGAAGAAGAAGGGCCTCCAGACAATTAACTTATACAACTGCTGGCTCGGGCGGCGGCTCGTCCCTCTGGCTCAGCGCGAGCACTACATGTACCAATACACGGGCCGGGATGACTCGACGAAGTCCTGCCTCGCCGAGTGGAAGCTCGAGGACTACACCCCAGCACTGAAGAAGATCACCCAGGCGGTGTACCTGGACGCAAAGGCCGGGGTCGCCCCCTACACCGCAAAGCATCCAGCCCCAACGGTGAGTCACCTCGCATCATTCGCAGTCGCAGTTTATGCAGTCGCGGTCATTCTAATTTCATCTTGTGCTCATTGTAGCTATTCCAAGTGGTGGAAGGATGGCTCCCGCCTTCAGACGACGAGAAATCGAGCTCGTCCGTCCAGGACATGGGCGAGTCGCCTCCCGCCAAGGGCGACACCGAGAGCGACGAGAGCAATGGCGACGACGAATCCAAGGAGGAGGTCGCCCTGCTAGTCCGCAAGACCCGCGGGCAGCGTCAGCGTGAGCTTGAGGCGAGTAAAAGCCTCGAGCGTCATGATGATGATGACGAACTTCCGGAGACCACCTCGCGCCGCCAGGCCACTCCATCGAAGAAGAAGAAGAAGAAGAAGGAGAAGGAGGTGAAGGCCCCTCCGAAGAAGAAGACGAAGCCGGTGAGACCGGCCTCCCCGCCGCACTCGGCGAGCAGCTCCGATGCTACCAGCCTGGACAAGGGCGAGGCGCCGCCGACGGTAACCGCGCTGGACACGGCCACTGTCCTGAGCGAGGTGCCACTGGCCTCGATGCCTCCGCCATTCGCCCCAGTCTCTGGGCTAGGGGCCGCTCCGGTCGCGGCGGCTTCACCTCACAGGGAAGCTCCCGCTGAAGATGTCTCGGAGGCTCCCGTCGCAGCCTCGACGATGAAGAAACCATCCGTGTCTTGGGCACACGATGTCTTGGAAATGGGCCTCAGTCGCCGACTGAGCCCCGAGCTGGAGAAGCCGGCCGGCATCCGCATGGGGCTACGCTTCATTCCAGTCGCCAAGTGAGTTTTGCTCACCTACTTTCGTCTTTCGATGTATTTTGATTATTTTGCTCACGCAATAAACTTGTAGGACCAGAGCTAAAAAGATAGGCCATCCGACCGTGGCCAAGGTGCCACCCGTCGTCAGCGAGGAGGATCCCTCCCGGAAGAAGAAGGCGGAAGAGGTCGTCGTCCCCGCGGATAGCGCCAAGAAGGCCAGAAGCGACGAAGTCGTCACGGTGTCTGATGACACGGCGATCGCGCCGAGTGAACCCGTCGCGGAGGCAGCCTCACCGACCAAGGAGGGTGCTCCTTCGCCTGGGGCGGGCGAACCGGCCTCCTTTGGTGCCGGTGCCTCCATCGCAACATTCCCGCGCTTCGTGGCCAAAGCGGCTACAGCGAGTGGTACCTCGCCCTCGAGCCATGCACCTGGGGTCGCCAATACAGAGGTCGAGTAGCGTCGCGGGCACACGCCAGCTCTCCTCGCGTCCGTGGATGCGATACAACTTCATGGCATGCTTGGCGCAGCCATCCAGGTATGTCCAGTCCCCGAGGATCAGGCCGGTGCGTTGTCGCGGTCTAATTCTTTTAGTATCTTGCTATTTATTTTTTGCGTCCAGTCCCCGAGTGCGCACTCGCTGAATTTCAGCGGGTGGGCACTTAGGATTTTTGATTGCCAGTCCCCGAGTGCGCACTCGCTGAATTTCAGCGGGTGGGCACTTTGGATTCCGCTTTGGTTAACTGTTTGGATTGTGTGCAGGGTCTGCAACATGAGTCAGCTGACCGGCTTGCTGCGGCACGCCGTGCGGAGAAGGAACTGGCCACTGTCCAAGAGGCGAATAAGGGGCTTCAGGCAATTGCCGCGAAGGCAGAGGAGGCCCGCGAGGGACTTGTCCCAGCAAGTAAGTTAGAGGCAGCTCGATCGGCGTTGGGCTCGGCTGAGAAACGTATCTCCGACCTCGAACGTGAACTGAAGGAGGCGAAGGAGGAAGCGAGTTCGGCGGATGGGCGAGCCAAGGCCGCTATTACAGCCGCCGTAGAGGAACGTAAAGTTTCCGACGCCCTTGTTGCTGGGCTTCAGGACGACTATACTTCTCTTCAAAGCTTCATCACGGATCTCTCCCGCCCCTTGATTGGTAAGTGTGCCTGCTCCTGCCTGTTTCATATATGTTGTATATTGTTTGATGTACTCACTATCATCTTCTGTCCGCAGGTCGGATCCTTGATAGCACGGAAGAGGCGAGCTCATTCGACGCACGGCAGTGTCTAGCCACCCTGGTCGATTCGGCGATGTTGTCGGCGACGTGCATACGGGCATACCTTCAGGAGATGTCGCCCACGGAAGTAATTCCCAGAGACCTCGTCGAGGTGTGGAGGTACTTGGAGAAGGCGCCGTTGGTCATCGAGTTCATGACGCGATCGGCGTTCCGGCGCGGAGCGGCGACGGCGCTTAGCCTTGGGCTTGCTAACTTTCCAGAGGATTTCGATCTGGACAACGTGACGAGTGGCTACCTGTCGTCGACTGGCGCGGTGGAGATCTCCGAGGTGCTCAAGTTGACGGACCGCGCCACGGTGTACTCCGAGCGCGTCTGGGCGATGGGCGACCTCCTTCCTTACCAGGAGACGGTCGTTGCACCCAACGACCCCAAGCTACAGCACCGGGACTTCAAGGTCGAGCAGCCCTTTCGTGCGGCGATGGCGGGTGAGCTGACAACGTATCCGTCGAACCCGTACACTCCCTTCATCCGCAATCGCAAGGGTGCTGGCGAGTAGTCGTCGAAGCCTGCAGAGTAAACTAGTTTGCCCTGGGGCGTTAGTAGTAGTTCTGCCGTTGGGCATACTATGTATTTTGAGACAATTTGCGACATGCTATTAATGAGATATCATGTTTGTTTTGTGATTTGTCATGTGTTTTATGATTGAGGGTTGAACGAGTCCCCGAGCGCGTCCGCCCTTTTTATGGGGTTTACCTCGTTTGTGATGTGTTTGCGGTTTTTGAATGTTTTGTTATTGTGGTCGACTCGCCCGGACTCGGAGAGCCAGTCGCAAGGAGACTCCCTTGAGCGCTCTGTACTTTGCCTTTTCCCTTGCGCGAACGAGGTCGGGTGGCCGAGTCCCCGAGCGTGGTACTTGGTTGTTCTAGGCGCGACTCGAGGGTGGGTGAGGGCTTGGCGTGTTGGTTTGAGCGCGTCACTCCTGCCTGGCCCGTTGGGTCAGTCGCATGGCGAGTCCTGGGCAGGCTCTCATACTTGGCGTTTTTCCTAGCCGCTCGCGCTGAACTGGTCGTCAGTCCCCGAGCGTGGTACTTGGCCGTTCGAGTCGCTATGTCGAGGATGCGGAGGATCATGGTCGCTGTGAGAAGCGGAGGCAGTTGTCTTGGCTCGTAAAGCCAGTCGGGCTAGGCGTTTTTCGTGGACATTGCAAGACCTGGGGTGACCCAGTGCCCTTGTAACGCACTACTTGGCCGTGCCGATCGCTGTACCAAAGGTTGACTTCTGCGGTTAGCTTGACGCTGTTATTACGAGTGCGAGTGGCTCAAGACACGGAGAGTAGGCGCAATTTGCGGTAACCAATTCTTTTTATTTCATAGCGACTGTAGGGTACATATGTGGGGTTCTAGGAGTAGAACTTCCGTAGGAGGTTTACATTCCATGGTCGCTTGACGTCGAGCTTGCCATCCCCGCGGACGTCGATGAGGTAGTAGGCGTCGTTGCCGAGTATGCGCCCGACGGCGAATGGTCCCTCCCACGGAGGGGAAAGCTTGTGCATGCCCTTCTTGTCCTGGATGAGGCGCAGCACCAGGTCTCCTTCTTGGAAGGTGCGAGTTTTCACCCGCCGGCTGTGATAGCGGCGGAGTCCTTGCTGGTAGATGGCGGTGCGTGATCGAGTGAGGTCACGTGCCTCGTCGAGTTGATCGACTCCATCCTGGCGGGCGAGTTCATTTGCAGCCTCCGTGTAGTGGACGACCCGTGGCGAGTCGTGCTCGAGGTCGGTGGGCATGACTTCCTCGGCGCCGTACACCATGAAGAAGGGGGTGAACCCTGTCGACCTGTTGACCGAGGTGCGGATGCCCCAGATGAAGGAGGGTAGCTCCTCCACCCAGCACCCGGCGGTGCGCTCGAGTGGTACTTGGAGTCGTGGCTTCAGGCCGTGGAGGATGCTTTGATTGGCCCGTTCCGCCTGGCCGTTGGACTCCGGGTGGGCGACTGACGCGAGGTTGAGCCGGATGTGGTGTTCTTCGCAGAACTCGGCCATGGATCCTTTGGCGAAGTTGGTGCCGTTGTCCGTGATGATGCTTTTTGGGAACCCGTAGCGATATATGAGCTCGCGTAGGAATGCAGTGGCGGTCTTCCCATCGCATTTCCGGACTGGTTTGGCCTCCACCCACTTTGTGAATTTGTCGACCGCGACCAGGAGGTGGGTGTACCTAGAGGGAGCCTTTTTGAAGGGGCCTACCATGTCCATACCCCACACGGCGAATGGCCAGGTGATGGGGATTGTCTTGAGCGCTGAGCTCGGCACGTGCGTCTGGTTGGCGTACTTCTGGCATCCGGCGCACCGCTGGACAAGGTCGACGGCATCGGCGTGTGCGGTGGGCCAGTAGAAGCCATGCCGCATAGCCTTGGCGACCAGAGAGCGGGCGCCGGTGTGGTGGCCGCAGTCGCCGGAGTGGATGTCGTGGAGGATCTTGCGTCCTTCGGCGGGTTGGACGCAGTGTTGGAACACGCCGGTAATGCTGCGTTTGTGGAGCTCGCCGTCGATGATGGTGAAGGATTTGCATCGGCGTGCGATCATCCGGGCGTCCGTCTCGTCTGCCGGCAAGGTGCCGGTCTCTAGGTAGGCGACGTAGGGCTTGGTCCAGTCGTCTGGCTCGGTGATGAGTGCGACCAGGGCTGCCTCTGGCTGCAACGGGGGTCTGATGCCGATCTCCCTTGGGGGAGAGACTGATGGCTTGGTGATCGTGTCGAGGAAGACGCCGGCGGGTGGTGCGAGTCGAGCCGACCCGATGTGAGAGAGTGCGTCGGCCTCCTCGTTCTTCCGCCTGTCAATCCACTCCACGGAGTAGCCTGCGAAGTGTCCGCCCATCTTGTCCACTACTTGGCGGTATGCCTCCATGGTGGGGGAGACGGCGTCGCAGGTGCCAGCGACTTGCCCAGCGACGAGGTCGGAGTCTCCGTAGCAGCGTAGGCGGTTGACGTTCATCTCCTTGGCAGCTCGCATGCCGTGGAGTAGTGCCTCGTACTCGGCCATGTTGTTGGTGCAGGGGGTGAAGTCGAGGCAAAGGACGTAGCGGAGCTTGTCGCCCTTCGGTGAAGTCAGCACGATCCCTGCTCCTGCGCCGTCCGTGTTCTTGGAGCCGTCGAAGTGCAGGCTCCAGTAATGGAGGTATGGTAGTTTTTCTGGTTGCTGGGCTTCTTCCCAGTCGGTGATGAAGTCCGCTAGAGCCTGCGACTTGATCGCTTTTCGTGGCTCGTACTTGATATTATGGACGCCGATTTCGACGGCCCACTTAGCGACTCGCCCAGTCGCCTCACGGTTGCGGATGATGTCCCGCAACGGTGCAGAGGAGACGACCGTGATCGGGTGCTCCTGGAAGTAGTGCGGCAGGCGCCGCTGTGCTCTGAAGACCGCGTATACCAGTTTCTGGTACTGCTGGTATCGTTGGTGCGACTCGGTGAGGACTCGCTGATGTAGTACACTGGTCGCTGTACTGGGCGCTCCTTTCCTTCCTCCGGCCGTTCGACGACCATGACGGCGCTGACGACGCGCTCGGAAGCCGCGACGTAGACCAGCATGGGTTCTTTGTCGGCGGGGGCAGCGAGTAGCGGTGCTGCGAGTAGCACCTTCTTGAGGTCGCGGAGCGCGTCGTCCGCCTCCTTGTCCCACTAGAAGGTGGGGTTCTTGCGCATCAGACGGTATAGGGGTATCGCCTTTTCGCCCAGGCGGGGGATGAAGCAACTGAGATCCGCTACTCGCCCGGCCGGCTTCTGGACGTCGCGCCGGCACTCGGGTTTGCCGAGTCGGGCGATCGTGTCGATCTTGGTGGGGTTCGCCTCGATCCCTCATTTGGATACGACGTACCCCAGTAGTTGTCCTGCTGGTACACCGAAGGTGCATTTGCCTGGGTTAAGCTTTATCTTGTATTTTCGCAAGTTGGCGAATGTTTCCGCCAGGTCGGCGAGTAGAACACCCTGGTGAGCGGATTTGACGACCACGTCATCTATGTAGACATGGATGTTGTGGCCAATTTGGCTCGCAAGGCACTCTTGCATGCACCGCTGGTAGGTCGCCCCGGCGTTCTTGAGGCCGAAGGTCATGGCGGTGTAGCAGAAGGCTCCGAATGGCGTGATGAACGCCGTCTTCTCCTCTTCCTCGATAGCCATTTTGATCTGGTTGTATCCAGAGTAGGCGTCGAGGAAACATAGCGACTCTGAGCCCGCGGTGGATCCGATTATTTGGTCGATCCGCGGGAGGACGAACTGCTCCTTCGGGCAGGCACTATTCAAGTTTGTGTAGTCGATACACATCCTCCAAGTCCCGTTCTTCTTCTCGACCAGGACTGGGTTTGCCAGCCACTTGGAGTACTTGATTGGCCGGATGAAGCCTGCAGCGAGTAGACGCTGCACCTCCTCGGCGATGGCTCTGTGGCGCTCCTCATTGAAGGGCCGCAGCAACTGTTTGACGGGTCGCACTTTGGGGTCGGCGTTTAGTTTGTGCTCAGCGAGCTCCCTAGGGACACCAGGCATGTCAGAGGGCTTCCATGCGAAGATGTCCCTGTTCTCATGGAGGAACTCGATGAGCGTGCCATCCTAGGCTGGGCTCATTCCTGTTCCGATCATCACCGTCTGCCTCGAGTCGCCTGGGACCAGCTCGACGGTGCGGGTGTGCGTCGTTGCCTCGAAGGCTGAGGTGTTTGCGCCCTCCTATTTGGGCTTCTTGAGTATGGTGAGGTCATCATTGTTCACCCCGCTCGCGTACTTGGCGAGCTCGTCAGCGGGGTTGGCCTCTGCCGCGATGACGGCATCGGCGAGTTCGGCTCCTTTGGCCTCGCACTCGGCGGCCATGTCGGGGTCGCCGTTGATGGTGATGACGCCGCACGGCCCGGGGAGCTTCATCGCGTTGTATGCGTAGTGTGGAATTTGGCGAACGCCTGGCATCCCAGGACACAGTGGTAGGGGCTGTCGAAGGATACCAGCTCGAAGACGATCCGCTCGGTGCGGAAGTTTGCTGGTGTGCCGAAGGTGACTGGTAGCATGACCTTGCCGATCAGGTACGCCTTCCTACCGGGGACGATGCCGTGGAACGTGGTGTGGGTTGTCTCGATCATCGACTGCGGGAGCCGCAGCCGCCTGAAGGTGTCCAGGTACAGGATGTTGATGGAGCTGCCGCCGTCCATCAATGTCTTGGGCAGCCAGTAGTCGCCCACCTTTGGCTTGACCACCAGGGCGACTCGGCCTGGGTACTTGATGCGCCGCGAGTGGTCCTGGCGGCTCCAGGTTATGGGCTGCTCCGACCAGTTGAGGAACTGGGGAACGTCCACCTGGGCCATCGCGTTGACGGCGACGGCACGGGTAATGACCTTCTTCTCGCGCTTCGTGTTGAAGCTTGTGAAGGTATGGAGCGAGCCGGCCACGTTGCCGAATTTTCCGCCGTTTGGCGGGTTGTTGTCAGGGTCCTCCCGTGCTCTCCGTGCCTTCTCAATCGCCCTGAGGGTGTGGCAGTCGGCGGTCGTGTGAGTTGCGGGCTTGACTTCCCTGCTATGAAATGCACAAGGTTGGTTAAGGAGGGCCGCGGGGTCGAACCTTGGCTTGTCCTTGTAGTTGCTGCCATCGCGGCGTTGTCCCCCGTCGCGGCGGAAGATTTTGGGCTCGCGTTGTGCGTGCCCGGCGTTGGCGACGAAGTCGACTCGACCGTCACTGCGGCGCTTGCCAGTGAGGCGAGTGTTGCTGTAGTGTAGGTCGGACCGTCGTCCGTTGTCGTTGCCGCTCGTGCGGCGTTGGCTTCCCGACTCGTTGTCGGTTTCCTGGTTTGGATCTTCCTCCGCGTACCGTTTGGCGATCTCGAGGAGGTCCGGTATGTTGTCGAGTGTGCGAGAGTGTCGCTTGAGCTTGGCGACCAAGGGCTCGTAGCGGCACGAGGTCTTGAAGCAATGGATCGCGGTGTCCGGGTGGATGCCGACCGCGTTGTACCAGAGTTCTTGCCACCGCTGGACCCAGTTGCGGGTCGACTCACGGGGTCCCTGGACGCATCGCTCCAGGTCCTCGATGGTGGTGGCGCGGGTGTAGGAGCACTCGAAGTGCCTGACGAAGGCGTCGCGCATCTCCTCCCAGGAGTCGATACTATCCTGGGGGAGTGTGTTGATCCACTGCCTGCACGTCCCCTCCATCATCAGGGGAAGGTAACGGGCGGCTAGCAGGTCGGTGTGGCCTGCGATCCCCATCGCCATGACGTATGTATCGAGCCACACGGAGGGGTCGTATGAAGGGTCGTACTTTTCTATCTCCTTCGGCGCCTTGAAGTTCGGCAGGTACTTCTCGCCTCGGATCATCGGTCCGAAGCACTTGGGGCCGAGTCGACTTAGTGACCCCATCGGCTCGCCGTCGCGGCGGTTGGTTAGGGTGTGTCGCAGGTCATCGGGCTGGCGTGCGCGCCAGCTTTGGTTGTTGATGATGTGGGTGCGGGCGTCGATGGGTTGACCGTTGGCGGTGAAGAAGTTGGTCGCTGGCCTGGGGTCGTTGGTGGAGAGTGTCGCGTTCGCGGGTCAGTGTTGGAGCTGCAATGGCTCTGGTGGCGGGCAGTTGAGGGTGTTTGCCGCCATTGGGCGGCCACTTGAGGCTGCTCTGCTTCCCGAAGAACGCGAGTACACTCGACCCTGCGAGTCGGCGCCTGCGTTTTGCTGCTCGACGGCCTTTGCAAGGAGGGCCCTGACATACTGGATCTATAGGGCGCCGTCGCCGGTGGCCGTGATGTTGTTGGCTGCTTCTCGGCCCGCCACGAGGTTGTCCATCGGGGTGGAGAACAGTGGGAGGCCGTTTGCGTCTCGCTCCCGTGAGGAGACTACTATCCGCGGCTGATCCCTGGGGGTGTGCGGTTGGGTGGAGGTGGGGCGCCCATCGCCGTCGACCCTGGCGGGGGCCGGGCACTTCCTCCTGGTGGCGCGTTCTCGCAGATTGCACGCTCGGCCGCGCGGGCCGGGTCGTTTTCGTCGTCGAAGTTCAGGGCGCGCCCCTGGACGGTGGGGTTACGGCGCGACCTGATTCTCTGCTGGTGGTAGCGCGACAGCTCCTGCGCCGTCACCTGCTCGAGGCGAAATTTTTCGCGCTCGGCTTGTTCCTTGCGGACCGCCTCCGCCAGCTTCAGGCGGAGTTCCTCGACCTCCGTCGCCATGGCGTTAGGAGGGATCGGGGTGGAGAAGGGATCCTCTGGAGGATCGGTGCCGATCGCCATGTAGGTCGCGGCGTGGCGACCGGTCCCGTCGCGGAGGTCGGCGGAATTTTCCGACCCGGAGTCGAAGTCGAAGATCCCAAGGATGGAGGGATCCTCGAAGTCTCCCACATTGGAGACCTGGGTGATGGAGCCCGCGGGTGAAGCCGCGGTGATGGATCCGGCGAGTGACGCCGGGGTCGCCGAGTCGGCGTTGTCGTTGAGGGCCGCGTCTTCCGCGGCCGCGGAGTTTTCGGCCACGTTGCTGTGGGCCGAGTTGTACTCGGAGGCGAGGCGATGGATCGTGCGGACCTGGCTCTCGGAGAGTCGATCGCGTGGCGGCGACTCACGGATGCGAGCCGAATCCTCCGAGACGATGACGTCGGTGAGGCCGACGAAGAGGCTGATCGTGCCGACCGGCAGGATCATGCTGTGCGTGACGGGTCGCGCCGCCGGGACGTAACTGCTCGGAAAGATCTGGAGCATCTCGCCGATAGATATCATGCAGCCGGTGGCGACCGTCTCGTCGATGGGCAGATTGGATCTCGCCGCAGAACACCGGCCAGACCGGCCAGGCCCCACGGTGGGCGCCACTGTCGTGGGAATGGTCACGGCAGATGCTGCAATCGACAGCGAGTAGTAGAACAAGGGGCAAGGGCGGCCAGCCATCTGCAGTGCGAGATGAGGGTGGAGACACAAGATTTTACCCAGGTTCGGCCCCCCGAAGGGTAAAGACCTACTCCTGCTAGATTGTATTATGGTGGAGGTACAATGGGCGAGCTCGGCGGCTAGGCGGCAAGTCGCTTGGGTGTATGATGGAACGTATCTCTACACGCCCTGTAGGGAGGTTTATATAGACTCACCTCCCCTAGGGTTTACATATCTCAACCGAATCAGTTAAGGCTTCGGTAATCGTTTAACCTAACTCGACTGGGCCTTTCTACTCTCCTGGGCCTTCAGCTTCCAGTCGCTTGGATCCACACCGGGCCTTGATCCAGTCGCCGTCTTGCAGGCCCACTCGCCAGTTCCTGGGCCAGTCGGAAATGTCCTGCTGGTTATACCCCGGTAGGCATATCCCCATCAAGTACAGCAAGTTTTATCAGTTGGGGAATGGAGGAGACCTTATCTTTGAGAGGGATTTGGACCAGCTTTCGGAACTTCTGGAGCGTCCGCACCCCGAGTTCTTCGGAGCTCAGCTCAATGATCAAGTAGGAGAAGATCTGCAGTGGCTAATTGTTGCAAGTCTCCGAGGAAAGATTGAACCTCCCACTGCGGAGGTAATTCATTTTACCTTAAGAGAGAACAACTGGCCCGACGGACATGCTAGGGCCATGCAGGAAGATCTTTCCCGTCTGTGTGGCAGAGTATCAACCAGATCAAGGGTACTCGCTTTGAGTTTTGCCCAAGGCGTGATGCTAATGGACAACCACTGGAAGCCCCATACCACCACGAGCTGAAGACTCAATTGGACCACCTTAGCTTCATGATGTACGATCGTCAGCAGGAGTTGGAGAACTGCCGTGACTACTCCAACCAAAAGTCTGCCATCATCAAGACGAAGGACCAAACCATCGCCATGCTGGCAAAAGATAGCAAGTCTCGCTGCCGTCAGCTCGGCAAGAAGGAGCGCATTTTTTCCCATCTTCGCCACCGTATCTCATCTTTGGAGGAGACCATCCACGAGAGAGATATGCAGTTGGAGGAAAGGGAGAATGCTGGAGAGGACCTTCGTGGAGACCCCTACTCCTATCTCAGCGATGACGATGATTTTCTAGAGGATCAGGCTATGGACTTCTTCACCGATGAGGATGATTTCGCCTTCATCGATGGTGAGGAGGATGATGAAGCCACAGATTCCGAGGAGTAGTACCACTTGAGCACTAGCGTAGTGAGTAGTATTCCACTGTATCATAGTTTTCAGAATGGTTCTTAAAACCATCTGTTTTTCTTTGTTGTGGTGTGTGTTATATCGTGTGTTATGAATGAATGTATGAAAGGAAAGTTGCTAGAAAAATCTGAGTCAAACTTTAAAAACTTCTCAAAGTCCCAGAACCTTAGAAATTTCCCTCTTTTCTCATGATCTATCTCAATCTTCAGATGCCACACAGAGGAAGTGGTTCATCCCCGGGCCCGATGTTACAGATCCTACAAATGTTGACCTCTGACCGCGAAGCTGAAAGAGCGGAACGTCAAGCCAACCTAGCCACCCTGCAACAGATAGCTCACCTAGCCCACAACAACCAAGGCCACGGAAATCAGGACAACCATGGATCTAAGCTCAAGAACTTCCAGAATACCAACCCACCTGTTTTCACTAAGTCAGAAGAACCCCTATACGCCGATGATTGGCTGCAGACCATGGAAAATAACCTAGAAGTCGCTGGAGTGGAAGCCAACGAGAAAGTTCTGTTCGCCACCCACTATCTAGCCGGAGATGCCTGGGCATGGTGGAACAGTGTTCGTGCAATGACCGGAGGCCAGATGATGACCTGGGAGGAATTCAAGGTCAAGTTCAGCAGAACCCATGTGCCACCGGGTTTGATAAAGAGGATGAGAGACGATTTCAGAGAACTGAAGCAAGGAAGGATGACCGTAGTGGAATACCATGACAAATTTTTGTCATTAGCTAGGTATGCCCCGGATGAGGTCGACACCGAAGCCAAGAAGAAAGAAAGATTCTTGAATGGTCTACATGATGACATGCAGACAGTGTTAGTCAATATCCCCTTTGATGATATTGAAGGCCTTGTCGACTCTTCCATCCAGATGGAAGGAAAGATAAGCCAAGCCAATGAGAACTGCAAGCGTCGCATGATGCATCTGCCAGGAACCCATCACACCCCAAAGTATCGCCCTAACCCATCTCCAGGATTTGCCCCGAGAACCAACAGACCCCCAATGAACCGTCCGACCTATCCCAACCGTGGAAACCCTAGGCCCGGAGGAAATCACAACAACCCCGGCAACTCTAGCAATTTCAACCGTGCCCCACCCAAGTTCAACACCAACAATGCTGCCACCAACACCAACACTGCCCCGAGGACTGGAAGCAATGCTATGCCTGTAGCAGCAAAGGACAAGTCGCAAGTGACTTGTTATGACTGTGGAAATAAGGGTCACTACTCCAACGAGTGCCCCAACAAGAAGAATGCCGCAGCACCCAATGCCAATGTCCCAGCTCAGCAACATCATCGTGTTCAGCCAGGAAGAAGGTTTGCCCCAGGGAATTCGCTCAACCGCAATGGCCGTATTTTTCTCATGCATGCTGAAGAAGCTCAGGAAGCGCCAGACGTCGTGCTAGGTATGTTTTCTGTTAATTCAGTACTGGCATGAGTGTTGTTTGATTCTAGTGCATCGCACTCGTTTGTCACCGAAGAATTTGCATGCACTAGTAAAATTCAACCAACCAAACTGAAACATGTTATGATTGTTCAAATTCCCGGATCAATCACCAAGGCTAGGCAAATTTGCAAAGTCGTCCATATCTGAATCCATGGCATAGATTTTTATGCAAATATGATAGTACTCGGAACTAAAGGTTTGGAAGTAGCACTAGGAATGGATTGGATGTCCAGACATAAAGGATTGATTGACTGTGCCAAGAAAGCCATAACTATGACCAGTACATCCGGAATATCAGTCGAGCATATATCTGAAACCTTACCTCGTCAATTCAAGTGCAACAAGAGTATAGCCCAACCTACCATTGACCAAGTCCGGATAGTCTGTGAATACCCCGATGTATTTCCATATGTTTTGCCCGGTATGCCCCCAGATCAGGATATCGAGTTTATCATCGAACTAATCCCCGGAACCGGACCCATAGCCTAGAGACCATATAGTATGAACCAGTCTGAGCTAGCAGAACTGAAGAAGCAACTGGATGCCATGATGGAAATTGCATTGATTCAACCAAGTGCGTCACCATGGAGATCACCTGTCTTGTTTGTGGACAAGAAAGATGGAGGTAACCGTTTGTGTACGGATTATCGGAAGTTGAATGATGTCACCATCAAGAACAAATACCCCTTGCCCAAGATAGAAGATTTGTTTGATCAGTTGACCGGTGCCAAAGTGTTTTCTAAGATTGATCTTAGAACTGGCTATCATCAACTCAAGATTCGCGCAGAGGATATTCCAAAGACTGCCTTTACCACCAGATATGGATTGTACGAGTATACAGTCATGTCTTTTGGATTAACCAATGCCCCCGCTTATTTCAAGAATCTCATGAATAAGATTTTTATGGTCTTCCTTGATAAGTTTGTCGTTGTTTTCATCAATGACATTCTGATTTATTCCAAATCGGAAGAAGAACATGAGCTACACCTAAGGACCATTCTTGGAACCCTTAGAGAGCATCAGCTATATGCAAAGTTTAGCAAATGTGAATTCTGGTTACATGAGGTAGGATTCCTCGGTCACATTGTATCAGCCGGAGGAATTGCCGTTGACCCTACCAAAGTGAAAGATGTAGAGGATTGGCAAGCCCCAACCACTAAAACCCAAGTTCGTGCATTTCTCGGATTGGCGGGATATTACCGCAAGTTCGTAGAAGGATTCTCGAGTATCGCCAGACCCATGACCCAATTGCTGAAGAAGGACAAGAAGTGTGAATGGACCGACAAATGTGAAGCGAGTTTTCAAGAACTCAAGAGGAGATTGATTTCAGCCCCAATCTTGATCATGCCGGATATCATGAAGCCCTTCGATGTGTATTGTGACACATCCAAGATCGGTCTCGGATGTGTGCTAATGCAAGAAGGCAAAGTTATATCTTATCTATCTCGACAACTAAAGAAACATGAGCAAAATTACCCAACCCATGACCTCGAACTCGCATCCATAGTTCTAGCGCTGAAGACATGGAGGCATTACCTGATGGGAAACCGTTGTGAGATTTATTCGGATCACAAGAGCCTAAAGTATATATTCACCCAGAAGGAGCTGAATATGAGATAGAGAAGGTGGATTGAGCTAATCAAGTATTACGACCTGGACATTCACTATCACCCTAGTAAAGCCAATGTGGTAGCCAATGCCCTTAGCAGATTGCCGTGCCGCTTGAACTCCATGATTTTAAAGGAGCAACCAAGCTTGCACAAAGAAATGGAAGATTTTCTAATGGAATTAGTGAGTAAAGGATTTTTGGATAGCATGGAACTCCAACCCACTCTGATGAGTCAGATTTAATAGGCGCAGAAGGGAAATGCTAGTATCGACGGAATCAAGCGTCGTATTGGTACAGGCAAAGTACCCGGATTCACCAAAGACGAAGAAGGAGTTTTGTGGTACAAAGGAAGCCTTTGTGTACCATCAGATTCTGAGTTGAAAGAAGTTATTTTGAAGGAGGCTCATGATACTCTTTATTCTATCCATCCCAGAGGAATTAAGATGTATCAAGATTTAAAAGAGCAATTTTGGTGGCATAAGATGAAGAGAGAAATCGGAAGCTATATCGCCAAGTGTGATATATGTCAGTGAGTCAAGGCAGGACATCAAAGACCCGCTGGATTGTTGCAACCATTGCAGATTCCGGAATGGAAATGGGATTCCGTTGGAATGGACTTTATCACCGGATTGCCTACTTCTAGTAGGGGAAATGACTCTATCTGGGTCATAGTGGATCGATTGTCCAAAGTCGCCCATTTCTTGCCCGTCAAGACCACATATCTGAGTTCGAAGCTAGCGGATTTGTACATCGCTAGAATAGTTAGTTTGCATGGAGTCCCCAAGAACATCGTATCGGATCGAGGAACTCAGATTACCTCGAGATTCTAGAAGAAAGTCCAAGAAGGTTTAGGAACCCGCCTAGATTTCAGCACCGCGTATCACCCTTAGACCGATGGACAAACGGAGCGAGTAAACCAAATACTCGAAGATATGCTGAAAGCATGTGTGCTAGAATATGGATCCAAGTGGGAAGACTGTCTGTCGTTTGCAGAATTATCATATAATAACAGTTATCAAGCCAGTTTGCAAATGGCCCCATTTGAATTCATGTACGGAAGGAAGTGTCGCACCCCTGTGAACTGGTCGGAAGTAGGAGAGAGTCAGATTTTCGGACCCGACATCCTGCGATAAGTAGAAGAGAAGGTTCACAAGATTCGTGAGCACCTCAAGACTGCCTAGTCCAGACAGAAGAGTTATGCCGACAAGAGACGTCGAGACCTCGCCTTCAACATAGGAGATTTTGTGTATCTGAAGGTGTCGCCATTGAAGGGAATGCAGCATTTCCAACTCAAGGGAAAGTTAGCCCCCAGATATATCGGACCCTTCAAGATTCTGAACCGTCGAGGAGAAGTGTCGTATCAATTGGAACTACCCGAAGAGAAGTCAGCTATGCACAATGTGCTCCATATCTTATTACTTTGCAAGTGTCTCGAAGTCCCCGAGAAGACCGAAGTGTTCAAGAATATCGATCACTGGACCATAGAGATCAACGATGACCTGACCTATCCTGAAGATCACCATCCGTATTTTGGAAGAAGCTTTCAGAACTACCCGAACCCGAAGCATCAAGTTTCTCAAGATTCAGTGGAGCAACCACACAGAAGAGGAAGCTACCTAGGAGCGCGAAGATCACATCAGGACGGAGTTTCCCGATAACTAAACTTGGATCATCAAACTCTAATCATCAAATTTAGGGTTAACAAAAACTTTGCTAAATAAAAATATGAAAGCATGCATGTGAGTATGCATTTCATTTTGAATTCTTTTGAACCAACTTGTTTGTGTGTTCCTTTGCTTGTAAATGGATTCTTAGGTGAAATAAACATCATCTAAACTATTCCCAAACTTTTCTCAAAGACAAGTAAATTAAAACAAATAAAATAAGGGAATGGTCATTTTGACCAATTTAACTCCCATGCCTACTTTGGCTGTCCCAAACTTTCAGAACTTAATAGAAACTTTTCTGGATCTTTGCACCCCTTGATTTTACTCATAACAAGGTATCAAGGCCCACTTTGTGATCATCCAGAAACTTCCAAATGCATAGTTTAAATGACAGTTCAAAATTGAATCTTTATCATATGAGAATATCCCACTTTTTTCAAAAACTACTCAAACAAGCTCAACTTTCAAAACCCAAGCATCTGCAGACTCACCAGCACCAACCTAACACACCCACCAAAAATCTTTTCAAAATTCAAAACTTGAATTCTTGCGGCCATTTCATCAAACACATTGTAGACACAAATCATAAAACTCTTAAACACTATTGTGAGCAATGATTGAAGCCTAACTTGTTCCCTCTCTAGCTCACAACCATCTCAGTAGATCACCTAGCAAGTTAAACCAAGCTCTAGCCTCACTGTAAGCTGGACAATGACATCAATGGTGAACAGCCGAAGCTCACCATGCCACCCCAGTGGAGACAGTAAGATAGGAGGAGATTTAGCCGTGCCAACCTTGTCTGGGAGGCAGCCCACCGTCCATCGCCACTCCCTGTCCCAGCCGCGAGCGTTGCCAAACCCTGTACCACACGCACGAACCGCGCCCAGCTCGCCAGCAACCATGCCGAGCATGCGCCAGAGCGCCACACTCGACCGATGACCACAGACCGCGCGCCGCCCTCGCCGCGTGCATACATGATCACCACCAACCCAGGAGACCGCCAGACATCACCGTTCGCCGCCCCAGGACGCACAGCCACCGCTCACCGTCGAAGACGCTGCCTCTGCCGTGCAGAGCATCACGCGTTCCAGACCAAACCGCACCGCCCCTACGCGCGCATTAAAGCCGTAGAGCATCGCCGGGAGACCACCAAGCAATCACCACTACCGGCCATGCCTCTAGCCGCCCGTAGCCATGTCGCCACCATCGCCTGCCCATGTTGTTCGGTCTCATCGTCACGACTATAAATAGAGGCCACCCCCAGCCGAATTGAGCACACCATCTCACTCCCCTCTCCTCACTGATCGTGCCACCCCGTTCCCAGAGCAAGGCGAGCAGCACTTTGCCGGAATTTCACCGGAGTCTGTTGCTGCTGGAGAAGAAGGGAGCCAGCGATTGGAGCCGCCCTAGGAGAAGCTGCCGGTACCAGGAGGTTCGCCGTCGTCGACTTCGTCGTTCGCCCGCCTCGCTGACCCTCGTATGAACCCCGGTGAGCCCCCAACGACCCCCACTGGCCGTGCTAGGTTTCTGTCTCGCCGGCGTTGCCCAACGTCGATGATGACCTTCAGCCGTTGGATTAGAACCAGATCAAAGGCACCACATCGCCGCATACCGCTTCGCACCCCCTCGTCTCACTGACGCGTGGGGACAGCCACTTAACCAGCCCGCGTAAGCGCTGTGCTTAGCAGGCCGGGCCAGTATCACTTCCCGCGCAGCCCAGTTATTTGAATTTAACCTTTTCCATTTTATTTCAAACACACTTAAGTACCCAGTTTAAAAAATCAACCCATGTCAATTCAGTGAACCAAATTGAATGAAACCAATTTTGTTAGAAAGGTCTGGGAATGCTGAATCCAAGCTCGTTGGATTCAAGTCATTTGGATCTGTAGATCATCCTTGGTAAAAATAACAAGGCAGAAGCTTTTCTGCATTCAAACATTTTTCAAATTAAAACCATAATAGCTTTTGAGTTGATTCCAACTCTCAAAAATCACATTTAACCATACCCTTTAGAATATATAAAAATATATAGGTTTACTTATAGAAATAATGTTCAAGTAATAAAAGAATGCTACATAGGCATTTGTAGCCACTTTAGTTAATTAAAATAAAAGGGTAAAACCTTATTAAATTGTGACACCACTTTAAATCACATTCCCATGGACTAAAATATGTGGTGATGACATGTGTCAACATGATCCCATGTTTGGTTTGGAGAATATTAAATCTTAGGTATTTTTTCAATGAGTAGAAATTACTTTTCTAAAAATAAAAGGAATTAAACCAATATTTAATCTTGTAATGTTAGTGATGATGCTAGATCATCTATAGGACCCTTTTGAGTGATGATTTCAAGTAGTTAAGTATTGTTTGGTGATTGTGTATCTCGTATTTATTCATAGACGCTAGTACCGACCAAGGATACGAGGAGGAAGGAGGATACTACGAAGAAGAAGCCGAGGAGAACTTCAACCACTGCTCTGCTCAAGGCAAGATAACACTTGCAATTATGAAAGTTAGATAACCTATGCAATGCACTAAGCATGCTTGGTTAGACATATTTGATGATACCCAATCCTAGTTTTTACTTGCAAGCTTTCTACTTTATTTCTTTATCAAAGCTATAACTTATAGTTGACTTAAGTGACTTGTAGATTCTAGAAAGATATATTGAAGGTTGCATAAAGAGCATAAAATTTGGCCTAAGCTAGAAAATCTTGATGTCATCCTAAGGCATGAGATTGAACTTAGTTGAAACTCCACTTGTTTACCACCCCTCATTAGTACTTATCCCCACTTGTAGATGCTAGTGCTAAGCATAAAACTTGATCAACTTTAGATGGGAATACTTGGTGGAAAAATGGTTATGAAAACCTTGGAATGATGGATCATTCTATTGAAATGTTTTGGACATGTTTTTCCGAACACCAGATGATTTATGGTGATGAAAATGTTGAGGCATGAGCCTTAGCCCTTTATAAAACTGATGGTTGTCTGGATGCGATACCATTCCAATTTTATCGTACAACCACAATACCCGAGAATTGGGTAGGGCTTGACAGGAAACTTATATACCTTAGTATTAGTTCCCTCACGGCCAAGGTCTAAGCTGAGGCTACCTTGTGAAGATTGTCCACCTGTGCAGTACCCAAGATGATAGTTGGTCATGGTTGGGAGGCCAAACTCACAGGAGAGGTGCTTATACTTGGGCATGTAATTGAAAGGTTAGTATTGATTATCCGCATACTAAGTATGGTGAATTCGGTATTTGTTCCTGACGGATGTATCGAATTTTGTGGTGAAAGTGTACAATCTCTGCAGAGTGTCAAACTATTCGAATAGCCGCGTCCGCGGTTATGGACAGTTGGAGTGGCCATACTGTTCCCCCGTCAGACTTTTTAAAATGATTTGTGAAAGAAAGTGAGACTTTGACTTGACCACAACAGAGTTGTGACCTGAGTTACAAGATCTTATTTAGGTGTTATAAAAATGTGACTAGCTGCTTTTATTCCTGAACTTAGTAGAGGTAAATCTGGCTTCTTGCAAAACAACCCTAGAGCCTAGTGTCCTATTATCAAAAAAACCCCTCCACTTGTTAGTATTAGTTTGCGAGTACTTAAAGAGTACTCATGGCTTTGTCCCTGGCTATTCCCGTGGCCAGACTATGAAGAGGAGTACCTAGAGGATGGACCCCAGGAAGGTTACGACAACTAGGATCATCTCCCATCGTCAGCATTGCCTGTGACCCCGAAGATGGAGCTTCGCCTACGCTACCGTTATTATTACGTATTCCGCTGCTTGAAGTTGTATTAAGAACTGGATCATGAGATCCCTATTTGTGTACGAACTTATGTACGGTTTGCAATGGATGATGTACTATGGTATCCAATTCTGTTATGTCTCGCAAAAATGGTAATCCTGGGATTGCGATGTATGGCATAACAAGCATCTGGGATTAAAAATCCGGGTGTTGACAGCACAGTCAACAAAATGGATGTTGTGTGCTATCGACACAGCAGCAACAGCATAATCAATCAAAAGGGAAGAGCATAGCCGTAGCACAGCTCTCAGCGGCCATTCCATTTCCAAGCACAAAGCCAAGAACACACCAAGCCTGCCAAATACTAGTGAACGGTGTTTCATTGGTATTATTTCAACGACTATAGTATACTACATAATGTAGTGGTATTGTAACTCCCCAAAAAATATTGATCAAGGTTATCAAATTCCAATCACCAAAATTAGGGTTAACAAAAACTTTTGTTAACTAAAATCAATAAGAATGCATGTGTGTAAGTGATGAATGTATTAATGAACGAATGGAGTTGTGTGATTGTTGTGAATAGCGAGGAATGGCTTAAAGATGAAAACAACATCATCTAAATCAAATCCAAGCATAAACAAATGAAGAGAAATTCAAAAACAAACAAAATGAGCTAATGGTCATTTTTGCCAATCTTGCTCACTAGACCACTTTGAGTGTTTCTAGTCCAAGATTTCAAACAGAAACAATTCCATTTCTTTTCACCCCTTGCTAGACCAAGTGAAAGTGAACCCAAGCCCACCTTTCAAACTCACAGAAACATTTGGAAACTTGATTCAAATTACAATTAAAAAATGAATCTATATCATATGTGAAGATCACCATTTCTCAAAACCCAACCAAACCAGCGCACCTTGACCAATCCAAGCAACCAAAGACTACCTAGTATGTGACTAGTACACCCACCAAGTTTCACTCCAAAATTCAAATTCAAATCTCTTGCGGCCATTTCATCAAACACCTTGTAAGCTAAATCAAATAAAACATCAAACACTATAGTGAGCAGTGTTGTGCCTAACTTGTCTCCTCTCTAGCTCATAGCACACTCTCAGTAGATCATCTATTTAATTTAACAAGTCCTAGCTCATTGTAAGCTTGACATTGTCATCAATGGTGACCATTGTTGAGCCTAACTTGCCACCCCAATGTCGACAGCAAGCTATGAGCCTCACCAAGCCTAGCCACCATGTCTGGGACACAAGCCACCGTCCACCGCTAACCCATGTCTAGTGCCCAAGCCTAGCCAGCCCCTGGACCACTCAGAACGAGCACGCCTAGCCTCTCTTCAAACATGCCGAGAGCGCGCCAGAGCGCCACGCTCGACACGCGAGCATAGACTGCACCGCGCCCTCACCGCTCACGTGTGTGATCACCACCGCCCCAGGAACCGCTAGGACATGCCCGTTCGTCGCCGAGCAAACAAGAGAGCCCGTGCGCCATTAAGTTTCCCGTCGGACCCGCCTAGACCATCGCAGCGTTCTGACCAATTTGCACCTCCCTACGCCTCGCCACCATGCCGTTGAGCTTCGCCAGGAGACAGTGCATCGCCCCTACCCCCAATCATGCCGTTATCTTGCTGTGCAGACGACCACGACGAGCTCCACCCGCACCCTTCGGTCACCTCTTCGTACTATAAATAGAGGCCTCCCCGGTTCGATTTCAGCACACCATCTCACTCCCCACCTCTCACTGACCACACCCACTCATCCTCGGAGCAAGGCGAGCACCAGGTGGCTGGAATTTCGTCAGAGTCTACCGCGGAGGAGGAGAAGAGGAGCCGTCGATTGGAGCTGCCCTAGGAGGACCTGCCGGTGTCAGGGGGATCGTCGTCATCAACTTTGTTGTTCGCCCCCATCGTCAACCATCGCCTGAGCCCCTGTGAGCCCCCACTTACCCACTGGTCGCGTTAGGGTTCAGTCTCGCCGGCGCTGCCCGACGGAGACGACAAGCCCCGGCCGTTAGATTAGATGTTAATCGCACGGTCCAGATCACCCAGTACCCCTTCGCACCCCCCTGTCGTGCTGACTGGTGGGGACAGCCACTAAACTCACCCGCGCGCATGCTGTGCGCAGTGGGCCGGCCCAGTTACACTCCCGCGTGACCCAGTAATTCAAACTTAGTTTTTTCTATTTAGTTTCAAACTTAGTTCCTACTCTAGATTCAAAAATCATTTCAGAGAGATTCACTAAACCAAATTGCATGAAACCAATTTTACTAGAAAGGTATTGAAATTCTTAATCTAAGACCGTTTTATTCAAATCATTTGGAATTATATATCACCTATAGTAAAACTAACAAGGCAGAGACTTTTCTGCATTCAAACATTTTTAAAAATTTAAGCATAAAAGCTTTTGAGTTGTATCCAACTCTCAAAAATCATATTTAACAAGACCTTTCTGAATATTTAAAAATATCTAGGTTTACTTGCAGAAATAATGGAGAAGAAATATAAGAATGCCCCATAGGCATTTCTAGTCACTTTATTTAATTAAAATAAAAAGGTTAATCCTTATTAAATTGTGACACCACTTTAAATCACATTCCCAAGTACTGAAATATGTGGTGATGACATGTGTCAATATGGTCCCATGTTTTAGTTGGAGAATATTAAATATTAAGTAGTTTTTCAATGAGTAGATTTTCTAAAATAAAATAAATAGAACCTTTGCCTTAATCTTTGTGATAATAGTGATGATGCTAGATCATCTAGTGCGAGCCTTTGTGTGCTAAATAGAGTAGTTAAGAATTGTTTGGTGATTGTGTACCTCGTATTTATTTATATACCCTAGTACCAAACAAGAATACGAGGAGCAAGGAGGATACTACCAGGAAGAACCGAGGAGAACTTCAACCACTGCACTACACAAGGAAAGCTACTATCTTAGCAATCTAAGCTAAGCCATGCAAGTTTTACTTGCAAGCTTACACCTACAAGATAATCTATGCAATGCATTAGGCATGCCTTGATTATACCAATTGATCATGCCCAATCCTAGTTTTACTTGCAAGCTTAGTTATTTTATTTCTTTATCAAAGCTTCTTATTTAAGTTTACTTAGTGATTTGTAGATTTTAGAAAGATGTTTAAAGGTAGCATAAGTAGCATAAAACTTGGCCTAAGTTAGATAATCTTGATGTCATCCTGAGGCATGAGATTGAACTTAGATCATTCACATTTGATTACCACCCCTCATTAGTGTTTACCCCCACTTGTAGATGCTAGTGCTAAGAATAAAACTTGATCACTTTAGATGGGAATACTTGGTGAAAATGATTATGAAAACCTTAGAATTATGAGTCATTCTACTGAAATGTTTTGACATGTGTTCTTGAACACCAGATGATTTTGATGATTAAAATGTTAAGGCATGAGCCTTAGCCCTTTATAAAACTGATCTTAGCCCTTTATAAAACTGATGGTTGTCTGGATGTGATACCATTCCAATTTTACTATACAACCACAAAACCCGAAAGTTGGGTAGGGCTTGACTGGAAATTTATATACCTTAGTATGGGTTCCCTTGCGGCCAAGTTTTGAGTTGAGGTTGCCTTGTGAAGATTGTCCACCTGTGCAGTTCCCAAGATGACAATTGGTCATGGTTGGGAGGCCAAACTCATAGGAGAGGTGCCTATACTAGGGCATGTAATTGAATGGTTAGTATTGATTATTCGCATACTGAGTATGGTGAATTCAGGATTGTTCCTGATGGATGTATTGAATATTGTGGTGAAAGTGTACCACCTCTGCAGAATGTCAAACTATTTGAATAGCCGCGTCCATGTTTATGGATAGTTGGAGTGGACATACTATTCCGTTGTCAGATATTTTTAAAATGACTTAGGAAATGAATCATGACTTTGACTTGACCACAACATGGTTGTGATATGAAAACTAAATTCCCACTTAGGTGTTATAAAACTTTAAACTAGATTTATTTGCTTCTAAACTCAATTAAGGTAAATCTAGTTTTTTTGCAAAACAACCTAGAGCTTAGTATTCCCATTCAAACCCACTTCACTTGTTAAGTTTGCGGGTACTTAAAGAGTACTCATGGCTTTGTCCCTGGCTATTCCCGTGGCCAGACTATGAAGAGGAATATCAGGAGGATGGACCGTAGGAAGGTTACGACAACTAGGATCATCTCCCATCGTCAGCATTTCTTGTGACCATGAAGATGGAGTCTTTCCCACGCTACCGTTATTATTACGTTATTCTGCTACTTTGATTGTATTAAGACTGGATCATGTGATACTTTATTTGTTGTAATACATTATGTATGGTTTGTAATGGATGATGTACTGTGATATCCAATCTGTTATGTCTCGCAAAAAATTGTAATCCTAGGATTGCGATGTATGGCATAACAGGCATCTGGGATTAAAAATCCGGGTGTTGACAAGTTGGTATCAGAGCCATCCTGACCATAGGAGACCCTAGTTTAGAATGGACGCTTGAATCAAAAACTTAGTTTCAAAACCAATGAAGCGAGTATTTATGAAAACTTATTCTCATTCTTATCACTTAGACTCTTTCATGAAAATTCATGTTACTCCAAACTTCTTGCAAACTTATGTAAAATTTGACACACTTGATCACCCTACTAACTTTCGCATCCTACATTCTTATAGATGGACGTGAAGTATAGCAAGTTCTATCAGTTGGGAAATGGAGGAGATCTCATCTTTGAGCGTGACTTGGACCAACTTTCGGAACTTCTGGAGCGCCCGCACCTAGAGTTTCTTCGGAGCTCAGCTCAACGATTAGGAAGGAGAGGAATTGGAATGGCTGATTGTTGTAAGTCTCTGAGGAAATATTGAAGCCCCCACCTCAGAGGGAATTCAGTTCACCTTGAGAGAGAACAACTGGCTCGATGGACTTGCCAGGGCCATGGAGGAAGCGCTTGCCCGTCTGTGTGGGCAGAGTATCAATCAGGTCAAGGGTACCCTCTTTGAGTTCTGCCCAAGGCGTGATGTTATGGGACAGCCACTAGAGGCACCATATCACCCTGAGCTAAATAATAAAGTGGACCACCTCAGCTTCATGATGTATGACCGGCAGAAGGAGTTGGACAATTCCCACTCCTACGCCAACCACAACTATGACATCGCTGTCCAGAAGGACCAGACCATTGCCATGCTAGTGAAGGATCACCAGTCTCTTCGCCGTTAGCTTGACAAGAAGGAGCGCATCATTGCCCGTCTTCGCCACAGGATCACAGAGTTGGAGGAGACTGTCCGCGAGAGGGACATGCAGCTTGAGGAGAGGGAGAATGCAGGGGAGGATATCTGTGGAGACCCCTACTCCTATCTCAGTGATGATGATGACTTTCTGGAGGATCAAGCTATGGACTTCTTCACCGATGATGATGAATTCGCCTTTATTGATGATGATGATGAGGATGAGGATGAGTATGAGGATGATGAGGACACCGATTCCGAGGAGTAGTAGCACTTGATCACTAGCGTTAGTGATTTGTATCCGGTCTCATTGTATCGTAGTTTCACAGAATGGTTCTTAAAACCATATGTTTTCCTTGTTGTGGTGTGTGTTTGTATCGTGTGCTATGAATGAATGAAAAGCAATTTGCTAGAAAAACCTGAGTCAAACTTTGAAAACTTTTAAAAAACAAAACCCCGAACCTTAGAAATTTCCCCTTGTCTTATGATCTATCTCAATCTTTAGATGCCTCGCGGAGGAAGCACTTCGACCCCAGACCCAATGTTGCAGATCTTGCAAATGTTGGTTTCTGACTGTGAAGCTGAAAGAGCCGAACGTCAAGCCAACTTAGCCACCCTTCAGCACATAGCTCAGATGGCCAACAACAACCAAGGCCATGGAAACTAGGACAACCATGGATCAAAGCTCAAGAACTTTCAGAACACCAATCCACCTATCTTTACTAAGTCTGAAGATCCCCTAGATGCCGATGATTGGCTGCAAACCATGGAGAACAACTTAGAAGTTGCAGGAGTAGAAGCCAACGGGTTGCCACCCACTATCTGGCCGGAGATGCAAGAGCATGGTGGAACAGTGTTCGTGCCATGAATGGAGGACAAATGATGACTTGGGATGAATTCAAGATCAAGTTTAGCAGAACCCATGTGCCACCGGGTTTGATCAAGAGGATGAGAGATGAATTCAAAGAACTTAATCAAGGGAGGATGATAGTAGTTGAGTACCATGACAAATTTTTGGCATTCGCTAGGTATGCACCGGATGAGATTGACACTGAAGCTAAGAAGAAGGAGAGATTCCTGAATGGTCTACATGATGAGATGCAAACGGTGTTTGTCAACATTCCGTTTGCTGGCATTGAAGCCTTAGTGGATTCTGCCATTCAGATGGAAGGCAAGATGTACCAAGCCAATGAGAACCGCAAACGTCGAATGATGCATCAACCAGGAACCCACCATAACCCAAAGTATCGCCCCAACCCATCTCCAGGATTTGCCCCAAGAACCAATAGATCCCCGATGAACCGTCCAACCTATCCCAACCGTGAAGGAGGAAACCCGAGGCCCGAAGGAAACCACAACAACAACAACAACCCTGGCAAATCCTAGCAATTTCAATCATGCACCGCCAAAGTTCAACAACAACAATGTCGCCACCAACACCAATACTGCCCCGAGAACTGGAAGCAATGTTGTGCCTGTTGCAGCAAAGGACAAGTCCCAAGTGACTTGTTATGAATGTGGAACCAAGGGTCAGTATTCCAATGAGTGCCCCAAGAAGATTGCCGCAGCCCCCAATGTGATAGCCCCAGCTCAGCAGCAGCGTCATGTTCATCCTGGAAGAAGATTTTCCCTAGGGAATTCACTCAACAGCAACGGACATGTGTTTCTCATGCATGCTGAAGAAGCCCAAGAAGCGCCAGATGTGGTGCTGGGTATGTTTTATGTTAACTCAGTACTTGCAAGAGTGTTGTATGATTCTGGAGCATCACACTCGTTTTTTACTGAAGAATTTGCATGCACTAGTAAGATTCAACCAACAAAATTGAAGCATGTTATGATAGTTCAAATACCTGGTTCAACCACCAAAGCTAGACAAATTTGCAAGGCCTTACCTATCTGAATCCATGGCATATATTTTTATGCTAATCTAATAGTACTCGGAACTAAGGGTTTGGAAGTAGTACTAGGAATGGATTGGATGTCGAAACATAAAGGATTAATCGACTGTTCCAAGAAAGCCATAACCATGACCAGTACAGCCGGAATATCAGTAGAGCATGTATCTGAAACCTTGCCACGCAAATTCAAGTGCAACAAGAGTCTATCCCAACCAACCATTGACCAAGTCAGAGTAGTTTGTGAATACCCCGATGTATTTCCAGATGTTTTGCCCGGTATGCCCCCAGATCAGGATATTGAGTTTATCATTGAACTAATCCCTGGAACCGGACCCATAGCTGTAACATCCCAAAAATACTAGACTTGGCTCATCAAACTCTAATCATCAAAATTACTATTAACAAAAACTTTTCAAATTAAAAATATGAAAGCATGCATGTGTGTATGCATCCCATTTTGAATTCTTTTGAATTGCCTTGTTTAGGTGTTTCTTTGCTTTTAAAATGTTTCTTAGGTGAAATAAACATCATCTAAACCATTCCCAAACTTTTCCCAAAGACAAATAAATCAAAAACAAACAAAATGAGTGAATGGTCATTTTGACCAATTTAACTCCCATGCCTACTTTGGTTGTCTCAAACTTTTAGAACTTAACAGAAACTTGTTTGGATCTTTGCACCCCTTGATTGTACTCATAACAAAGTATCAAGGCCCACCTTGTGATCATCCAGAAACTTTCAAATGCATAGTTTAAATGACAATTCAAAATTGAATCTTTATCATATGGGAAGATCCCACTTTGTCAAAAACCAATCAAACAAGCTCAACTTTCAAAACCCAAGCATCTGCAGACTCACCAGCACCAACCTAGCACACTCACAAAAAATCTTTTCAAAATTCAAAACTTGAATTCTTGCGGCCATTTCATCAAACACCTTGCAGATACAAATCTTCTAAAATCTAAACACTATTTGGAGCAGTGATTTGAGCCTAACTTGTTCCCTCTCCGGTTACAACTAGGCTTTAGTAGATCATCTAGCTCAATTGCAAACCTCTAGCATCATTGTAAGCGTGGCAATGCCATCAATGGTGAGAAGGCCGAGTGCACCCTTGTCACCCCCATGTCGACAGCGAGCTAGGAGAAGAAACAAGCCTAGCCAACATGTCTGGGAGCAAGGCAACACCCCACCGCCACTCCCTGTCCAGCGCTCGAACGCTGCCAACCCCTGGACCACACGCACGGACCATGCCGAGCTCGCCAACAACCATGTCGAGAGCGCGCCTCGTGCGCCACGCTCGACCGATGCCCACAGAACGCGCGCCGCCCTCGCCGCGTGCATACGTGATCACCACCGTCCCAGCAACCCCACAGACACGGTCGTTCACCGCCGCGCGGACCACGCACGATGTGCGCATTAAAAACCACCGTCGGGCATGCGCAGAGCACCGCCGTGTTCCGACCAATCCGCACCTCCTCGCCACCACGTCGTTGAGCTTCGCCAGGGAGCACAACACCGCCCCTACCGTCGCCCACGCCGATAGCCCTCTGTGCCGTCGACCACGACGAGCTCACCTTGCGCCCATCGGTTCCCTCTCACGACTATAAATAGAGGCCACCCCCAGCCGAATTGAGCACACCATCTCACTCCCCTGTCCTCACTGATCGTTCCACCCCGTTCCCGAAGCAAGGCGAGCAGCGCTTCGCCAGAATTTCACCGGAGCCCGCCGCTGCTGGAGAAGAAAGGAGCCGTCGATTTCGTCCACCCCAGGAGAAGCTGCCGGTACCAGGAGGTTCGCCATCGTCGACTTCGTCGTTCGCCCGCCTCGCTGACCCTTGCATGAGCCCCGGTGAGCCCCCAACGACCCTCACCCGCCGCGTTAGGTTTCAGTCTCGCCGGAGTTGCCCGACGTGGACGACGACCCTCAACCGTTGGATTAGAACTAGATCGAATGCACCATATTGCCCCATACCGCTTCGCACCCCCTCGTCTCACTGACACGTGGGGACAGCAACTTAACCAGCCCGTTTAAGCGCAGTGCTTAGCAGGCCGGCCCAGTATCGCTTCCCGCGCAGCCCAGTTATTTGAATCTAACATTTTCCATTTTATTTCAAACCCACTTCTGCACCTAGATTCAAAAATCAACCCAGATCGATTCATTGAACCAAATTGAATAAAACCAATTTTGTTAGAAAGGTCTAGAAATGTTGAATCCAAGCCTGTTGGATTCAAGTCATTTGGATCTGTAGATCATCCTTGGTAAAAATAACAAGGCAGAAGCTTTTCTGCATTCAAACATTTTTCAAATTTAAACCATAATAGCTTTTGAGTTGATTCAAACTCTCAAAAATCAAATTTGATCATACCTTTCAGAATATATAAAAATATATAGGTTTACTTACAGAATAATGACCAAGTAATAAAAGAATGCTACATAGGCATTTCTAGTCACTTTATTTAATTTAATAAAAGGTTAAACCTTATTAAATTGTGACACCACTTCAAATCACATTGCCATGTACTGAAATATGTGGTGATGACATGTGTCAACATGATCCCATGTTTGGTTTGGAGAATATTAAATCTTAAGTAGTTTTTCAATGAGTAGAAATTACTTTTCTAAAAATAAAAGGATTTAAACCAAGCTTTAATCTTGTAATGATAGTGATGATGCTAGCTCATCTATAGGACCCTTTGGTGTGATGATTGCAAGTAGTTAAGTATTGTTTGGGGATTGTGTACATCGTATTTATTTATAGACGCTAGTACCGACCAAGGATACGAGGAGGAAGGAGGATACTACGAAGAAGAAGCCGAGGAGAACTTCAACCACTGCTCTGCACAAGGCAAGCTTATACTGATACTGATACAAGCCTAATGCTACTAGTTGAATGTGCAAGCCAATACTTGCAAGCTATTAACTTAGCAAGCCTTACTAATCAAGTTGACCTATGCAAGCTAATACTTGCTTCCTACCATGCCAACTATATGCCTTAAAGCATATATGATCATAACCACTTGATAAACCAATCCTAGTTTTACTTGCAAGCAATATACTTTATTTCTTTATCAAAGCTTTTACTTAGAGTTTACTTAAGTGAATTGTAGATTCTAGAAGGATAAATGAAGGTTGCATAAAGAGCATAAAATTTGGCCTAAGCTAGATAATCTTGATGTCATCCTAAGGCATGAGATTGAACTTAGTTGAAACTCCACTAGTTTACCACCCCTCATTAGTACTCACCCCCACTTGTAGATGCTAGTTCTAAGCATAAAACTTGATCAACTTTAGATGGGAATACTTGGTGGAAAAATGGTTATGAAAACCTTGGAATGATGGATCATTCTATTGAAATGTTTCAACATGTGTTTCCAAGCACCAGATGATTTTGGTGATGAAAATGTTGAGGCATGAGCCTTAGCCCTTTATAAAACTGATAGTTGTTTGGATGCGATACCATTCCAATTTTATCGTACAACTACAATACCCGAGAATTGGGTAGGGCTTGACTGGAAACTTATATACCTTAGTATTAGGTCCCCCACGGCCAAGGTCTGAGCTGAGGCTACCTTGTGAAGATTTTCCACCTGTGCAGTACCCAAGATGACAGTTGGTCATGGTTGGGAGGCCAAACTCACAGGAGAGGTGCTTATCCTAGGGCGTGTAATTGAAAGGTTAGGATTGATTATCCGCATACTGAGTATGGTGAATTCAGGTTTTGTTCCTGATAGATGTATCGAATGTTGTGGTGAAAGTGTACAATCTCTGCAGAGTGTCAAACTATTCAAATAGCCGTGTCCACGGTTATGGACAGTTGGAGTGGACATACTGTTCCCCCGTCAAATGTTTTCAAAATGACTTGTGAAATGATTTGAGAGTTTGACTTGACCACAACAGGGTTGTGATATGAAATACAAGTTCCCACTTAGATGTTATAAACTTCAACTAGCTCTCTTGCTTCAGAACTAGTAGAGATAAATCTGGCCTTTGCAAAACAACCCTAGAGCCTAGTGTCCTATTATCAAAACCCCCCTGCACTTGTTAATATTAGTTTGCGAGTACTTAAAGAGTACTCATGGCTTTGTCCCTGGCTATTCCCATGGCCAGACTATGAAGAGGAGTACCTGGAGGATGGACCCCAGGAAGGTTACGACAACTAGGATCATCTCCCATCGTCAGCATTGCCTGTGACCCCGAAGATGGAGCTTCGCCTACGCTACTGTTACTATTACGTATTACGCTGCTTGTGCTGTATTAAGAACTGGATCATGAGATCCTTATTTATGTCAGACCTTATGTATGGTTTGTAATGGATGATGTACTGTGGTATCCAATTCTGTTATGTCTCGCAAAAATGGTAATCCTGGGATTGCGATGTATGGCATAACAGGCATCTGGGATTAAAAATCCGGGTGTTGACAATAGCTCAGAGACCTTATAGTATGAACCCGTCTGAATTAGTGGAGCTGAAGAAGCAACTGGATCTATGCTGGAGATAGGATTGATTCAACCAAGTGCTTCACCATGGAGATCCCCTGTTTTATTTGTGGACAAGAAAGATGGAGGTAACCGTTTGTGTACGGATTATCGGAAGCTGAATGATGTCACCATCAAGAACAAGTACCCACTGCCAAAGATAGAAGATTTGTTTGACCAGTTGACCGGTGCCAAAGTGTTTTCTATGATTGATCTTAGAACTGGTTATCATCAACTCAAGATTCACGCAGAGGATATTCCAAAGACTGCCTTTACCACCAGATATGGATTGTATGAGTATACGGTCATGTATTTTGGATTAACCAATGCCCCTTCTTATTTCATGAACCTCATGAATAAGATTTTTATGGACTTCCTGGATAAGTCTGTCGTTGTTTTCATTGATGACATTCTGATCTATTACAAATCAGAATAAGAACATGAGCTACACCTAAGGACCATCCTTGGAACCCTTAGGGAGCATCACTTGTATGCCAAGTTTAGCAAATGTGAGTTCTGGTTACAGGAAGTAGGATTCCTCGGACATATTGTGTCAGCCGGAGGAATTCCCGTTAAACCTGCAAAGGTTAAGGATGTTGAAGAATGGCAATCCCCAACCACTCAAACCCAAGTTCGTGCATTTCTCGGATTAGTGGGATACTACCACAAGTTCCTAGAAGGATTCTCGATCATCGCAAGACCCATGACCCAATTGTTGAAGAAGGATAAGAAGTTTGAATGGACGGACAAATGTGAAGCAAGTATTCAAGAACTCAAGAAGAGATTGATCTCAGCCCCAATCTTGATCATGCCGGATATCACGAAGCCTTTTGATGTCTCGGATGTGTGCTTATGCAAGAAGGAAAGTAATATCATATCTATCCCAACAACTGAAGCAGCATGAGTAGAATTACCCTACCCATGACCTTGAACTAGAAGCCGTAGTTCTAGGCCTGAAGACATGGAGGCATTACCTTATGGGAAACCGTTGTGAGATTTATTCGGATCACAAGAGCCTGAAGTATATTTTCACTCAGAAGGAGCTGAATATGAAGCAGAGAAGATGGATAGAGCTAATCAAGGACTATGATCTGGACATCCACTATCACCCCGGTAAAGCCAATGTTTTAGCAGATGCCCTTAGCAGATTGTTGTGCCGATTGAACTCCATGATTTTGAAGGAGCAACCAAGTTTGGACAAGGAATTGGAAGATTATGGAATGGAATTAGTAAGTGAAGGATTTTTGGCTAGCATAGAACTTCAACCTACTTGATCATTCAGATCTAGGAGGCGCAGAAAGGAAATGCTAGTATCGACGGAATCAAACGTCATATCGGTACAGGCGAAGTACCTGGATTCACCGAGGATGAAGAAGGAGTTTTGTGGTACAAAGGACGTCTCTGTGTGCCAGCAGATTCGGAATTGAAGCAAGCTATTTTGAAGTCCCATGATACTCTTTATTCTATCCACCCGGAGGAACGAAGATGTATCAGAACTTAAAGGAGCAATTTTGGTGGCATAAGATGAAGAGAGAAATCGAAATCTATATAGCCAAGTGTGATATTTTTCAGAGAGTCAAGGCGGGACATCAGAGACCCGCAGGACTATTGCAACCATTGCAGATTCCGGAATGGAAATGGGATTCCGTAGGAATGGATTTTATCACTGGTTTGCCTACATCTAGTAGGGGAAATGACTCTATTTGGGTCATAGTTGATAGACTGTCCAAAGTCGCCCATTTCTTACCAGTCAATACCACCTATCTATAGAGGGAGTGTCCCAACCTTTAAACAACATAAGGTGGAGTCCCCTGTGTTTACAATGCTAGTCCCTGGATCAATAGCTAGCATCCACAGTTAAGATGTAATATCAACAAACAAAGGTCATAATACACTTTATAACCAGGAATAACATAATTTTATTACATCTTACATAGCTCATTTGGCTATTACAATACATTGCAGCAGAAATCTATAAGCATGAGGTCCTTCATCTTCAAAGTGCCACAGGCAGACATGTTGGTTGTAGACTTTGTAATCCTAATCAATTAATCTTCTCTAAAACAATCAAACCTGCAACATTACAAGTTATAGCCACAAGGGTCAATACATTTGAATTGTATTGGCAAGTGATACTATGGTAGTATAGTGGAATCTATCATCTATATGCATTTGGCTAAATGGAGTTGAGGCTTCCATTGCTCAAAATAGATTTTCCTTATCATTTTGAAAATACTAAGTTTTTGTTTTGACAAAATCTTTTCCAAGGCTTCTCTCAATCAAAGATTGAAGATTTCAAATAACCCTTGTTCAAACCACAAGTTTTAACTTAGAAATTTGAATGATGAGATTCTTGATTGCTTCCATGTCTTGATGCTCAAATTGTCCTTTACCAGGGACATGGCTAAGTACTTAGATTTTACACTCTGCAGAGGTGGTGCACTTTCCCCATAAGACTTGGTTTCCCAAGACAAGATCTTTCAGAAGCCTTCCCTTAGACCAAAATGGACGCGTTCCAACCTATCAAACACTACCACCCTCTGTCCATATGGCTAAGTTCTTGCAACCTATATGATCATGGCAGAGCCCATATTGCCAAGTGGTTGCACTTGAAGCTTCTCAACATTTGACATCTCAAATCTCTTTGTTCCTGGGTGGCAATCCACAAGTGAGATACACAAGGTTCACCAGTCCCCTGGCCTTGTGTAACCACTCAACCAAAAACCACCAAGCAATTACCATTCCACCCAGGTGATTCATTAACTTAGTTGTTTTATTAAACAAAAACACAAGTCCTCAGACTTAGTATATTTTTCCATAGTGTGAATATATATTCCACCCATGTTTTCTATTAGCTAGGCTAAGCTTGATAGTAATAGGAATCTTAACTTAGGAAAATCCTACTAAGGTTTCATCTACTAGTTTTCCTATAGCAAGGTTTATACTTAGCAAAAATCCATGCAAGTTTTACTTAGAAAAATCACTAATGCATAGTGAAAGTAATGGGACAAAAAGTATGAAGCATCACTTGCCTTTTTGGTAGAGGGTATAAGTACACTCCTTGATCCATGCAATGTTCACACACTTCAAGTTACTACAAATCAATCAAGCAAACAATATTTCAATCTACCATTCAAGCAAATCAATCACATAAAATCACAAAGTCAAGGTAATGCATGCAAGCATGCCAAGCTTTGTTTTGTTTTTGAAAAGTGGTTCCTAATGGGTCATAAACATTTGAAACACCTAATGGTCATTTTGGTAAAGTGGCAAAGTCATTTGTAAAAGGGTTTTGTTTCAAAAACCATTTTAAATCCATTCATCATTTTATGTGGTGAAAAATATTTTTATCAAAGCAACAACTCTAGGTTGTTCACCAAATAAGTTGTTGTTTCTCAAAACTTGGTGTTTAGGGTCAGTAGGTTTGATCCAAAACATTTTCCCAAAGTTTTCTTTACAAAAACATTTTCATAACCAAAATCTTTATTTTTCATTTGGCTAGAAATGGGCTAAATCAATTAGTCCATCATAAACTTCACCAAATCCATTTTCAAATCCATGGGTTGGTTCCTAGGGTCAGTAAGTTCACAACCAACCAATTTGCAAAGGTTTTAACCCTAAAAACATTTTTGAACAATTTTTCTAAACTAAACATGCATACAAATGTTTCTGCAAAATCAACCAATCTAACAGATACTATTTGCTAAAAAAATTTCATAGTTTGCTAGGGCTTGTTCCACTGATTCCAACGATATAATGTTTGTAATTTTTGGACGTGTGGATCAAAAGTTGTGCAATTTACAAAATTGGAATCCTAATAGATCAATTCTGTCTTTTAAATCAACTACAGGCCACGTGTAATGTTTCTATTGGTCCATACCGGTTCAGTGTGGATCACGCTGCAGACCGTTGGATTAAAAAGGATCTGTGTGGCTCTGATCAACGCATACCCTTTCGATTGGATCTAATCCTAGCCATATGATTCGCATCCTACGGCTACAACGCGTCTGCCAGGAACTGGCGGCGCTGATAGTGGCTGCGCGGCAGCGCGGCTCTGTCGATGACGCTGCCGACGAAATAGGACGAGCGGGGAGCACGGAGGTGACGACAATTACTCGCCGGAGTTGATCTGGGCCTCGGTGCGGTTAGACGTCGACGGGGAACGAAGCTAGGGGTCCTGCGCGACTAGTTGGCGAGTACCTGGATGATCACAAGGCATAGGCGAACAGAATGGTGTGAGGCTCTGGTCAAGGCGCGCACGGGTTCAGGCGATGTGGCTTACCGGAGTTGTCTGCAGGCGGTGGTGCTATCAGTTGAGGTCGTTGCCGGCGCTGTGAGGCACGCACGAGCGAGCTGGGGTTGCAGAAAGATGCGCCAGGGCTTGGGGAGGATGTGAGCTTGGTCGGGGAGGCAGGGGGCGTTGCGGTGCTGGCGGAATTGGCAAGGGAAGTCGTCGGAGACAGAGGGGCTCGGGAAGGAATTGGGGCGGCCTAGGGGCGTGCTATTGCGGGGTGACAGAGGGGAAATGGAGAGGAGGGGTACGCGTTTAAGCTTGCGTGATCAAAGCGAGGTTTAATCGCGGCATTAAGGCGAATTAAGCCTGAGGAATCAACGGCAGGAGCGGGGGAAGAACGGTCGCTGCGGGTGAGAACGATGAACAGGAGGGGTGGGTCCGCTTGGCAGTGAAAGAAAGGGAGTGGAAGTGGGGTCCAGTGTTCAGTGACTATGTGGGTCGTTTTGCGAGTGAGGGAAAACACTTCAGGGAAAAAGAGGAGGTGGGCTGCGAGTGGGCTTAGTTGGGCTGCTGGGTTGGGTCGGCCAGTTTCTATGTTTTTTCTGTCTGATTGACTTATCCTTTTCTATTTCTATTTACTGATTTGAAATACAAACAAATCAAACATTCAAACAATTCAAACACTTCCAAACTTGTATTGAGTTTTTGGTTCTGTTTATCAACATAGACCAAATCCCAAATTAAAATAATATTTTTATTCTTTTTAGGATCTATTTAATAATTAAATAAAATGGACTTTTAGTTATTTAATCAAATAGGGTTTGATTTATTTAATAAAATCTTCATTTTAAATCCAAATATTTTCAAAACCAAATCAGTAGGTTTTATTTGAAAATAAAAGATATTTGGAAAACTCATTTAAAATAAGTAAATAAGTTTTTGTGTTTATTTAAAATGGGAAAAGCCTTTACTTAAATAAATTTGGATATTAAATCCTCATTATTTTATTTAAATAAACCTTTACTATTTTTAATCAAAACAAAACATTTTATTTCAAAAGCTTGGCCAAGTTTTAATTTGGCTTTATCAAATAATCTTTATTTATAAATCCACTTTTTCTTTTGAAAACCAAATCCTTTTATTTAAAATATCAAAAATATTAATTCCAAAATATTTTATTTTCCTTTATCAAATGTTTATCTTTTTAAAATCTATTTAGGATTTTATTTGATCCAAATTGGTTTGAAGCTCCAATTGAATTCAAAAAGTTCCTTCTGGCCCTAAAAATCATACAAAGTTTTATTTTATTCATTTATTTTTCACATTACAAGATTTAGAAAATCTTGGGATGTGACAGGCTACCACCCTTAAAATAAATCTCGTCCCGAGATTTGGGGAGGCTAGGGTTACAAGTTGGCTCAAAACAACTAGGGTACTACCACCCTTAAAAATTTTCCAACTAGTTTACATTTTGGCTTGCTTGGGATCCTGGGGAAACTTCTCTGGGCAACCTTCTGCATAGTGTCCTTTGTTTCGACACTTGACTCATGGGCCAAGGTTGAGATCTTTTATAGGTTGGTTTATCTTGTGCTTCCTCTTTCCTAGACAATTGTTTACATAGTGACCTAGTTCCTTGCATTTGAAACACATCACTTGGCTGATATCTTTCTTTTCCTTTGGTATCATTGCCTCTTGCTTGTTTCCTTGGTTCTTCTTCTTTTCTGGGCATTCATTGGCATAGTGTCCCATCTCTTTGCAATTGTAACATTGCACTTGAGTAATATCCTCCTTGTTAGGGTTGGGGCATTTCTTCTTCTTCTTTTTGGGTCTCTCCAAAGCTAGGAGTTCTTCTAGTTCATGTTCTTCATAGGTGGGAGATCTTTCTCTCTTCTTGGGGCATTGATCTTCATGTTCCTTGGATGCATGATCCTTGTATCCACAAGTATTACTAGCTTGGGTTCCTTCTAAAATAGCATCTTTGTCATCCTTGTTGTCATTGGCTCTTTGGGAAAAGTTTTCTCCCATGTTGATCATTTGAGTAACCAATCCTTGCAACAATTGGGATTGAAGTTTCAAAATCCTTTGTATGGATGGGTCTAGTCCATTGTTGTTGGCTAAAAGCTGAGTTGTCTCTTGGCTCAACTGGTTTTGGGTTGCTATGAGTTCTCTCATGTTGTCCTCTTGGTTGTTGTTGTTGTTGTCATCAACCTTGATGTTGGAGTTTCTTGGAGAAGTCATCTGTTTGGGTTGGATTGGGATTAGAATAGGCAAGATATTTCTAAGGAATCAATCCTAGTCACCACATTACAATTCACTCAAACAATGTGCAAGCATTCACAACAAATTTTCACTCAAACAACAAAGCTCAAGCACATACTTTAGGCAACAAAATATTTTTGTTACACCACATAAGTTGGTGTGTTGGACTTAAACTAAAATATGGTGGTCCATCTATATGGTTCACTTGTGATCTTTCCATCCTTCTTGGTTGATTCTTCTTGCATGAGATCATGGTTTCCTTAGGAAATACTCTTGGTCACAAAACTTCAAAGGTGTTGATGGCTCCTTCTAAGTTATGTTTCCTTAGTTTCCAAATCTTGAGCAAGATTCCTTGTCTCACTTTTCCTTAGTGATGTCCAAGATTGAAGTCCTTGGTGAATATGCTGAAGATGTTGAAGTCATTAGAGTTGAAGAAGTTGAAGTCATTAGAGTTGAAAGTGTTGAAAAAGTCCTTTGTACATGGTTTAGTCTTTGCTCATGGGGTAGGTTTTTCCATCAAGTTGAAGTAGAAGAGATGTAGAGTTGAAACCAAAATGGTTGAGGAAAGAGTTTAAAAGATTGTTTGTAAATAAGTTTTGGAACAAATACAACTCCTATTTTTTCTAAGGGGTTTTGTCCAATCCTAGGGTTACAAATTCTACAGGCAACACAATGCTCTGATACCATCTGTAGAGGGAGTGTCCCAACCTTTAAACAACATAACGTGGAGTCCCCTGTGTTTACAATGCTAGTCCCTGGATCAATAGCTAGCATCTACAGTTAATATGTAATATCAAGAAAGAAAGGTCATAATACACTTTATAACCAGGAATAACATAATTTTATTACATCTTACATAGCTCATTTGGCTATTACAATACATTGCAGCAGAAATCTATAAGCATGAGGTCCTTCATCTTCAAAGTGCCACAGGCAGACATGTTGGTTGTAGACTTTCTAATCCTAATCAATTAATCTTCTCTAAAACAATCAAACATGCAACATTACAAGTTACAGCCACAAGGGTCAATACATTTGAATTGTATTGGCAAGTGATACTATGGTAGTATAGTGGAATCTATCATCTATATGCATTTGGCTAAATGGAGTTGAGGCTTGCATTGCTCAAAATAGATTTTCCTTATCATTTGAAAATACTAAGTTTTTGTTTCGACAAAATCTTTTCCAAGGCTTCTCTCAATCAAAGATTGAAGATTTCAAATAACCCTTGTTCAAACCACAAGTTTTAACTTAGAAATTTGAATGATGAGATTCTTGATTGCTTCCATGTCTTGATGCTCAAATTGTCCTTTACCAGGGACATGGCTAAGTACTTAGATTTTACACTCTATAGAGGTGGTGCACTTTCCCCACAAGACTTGGTTTCCCAAGACAAGATCTTTCAGAAGCCTTCCCTTAGAACAAAATGGACACGTTCCAACCTATCAAACACTACCACCCTCTGTCCATATGGCTAAGTTCTTGCAACCTATATGATCATGGCAGAGCCCATATTGCCAAGTGGTTGCACTTGAAGCTTCTCAACATTTGACATCTCAAATCTCTTTGTTCCTGGGTGGCAATCCACAAGTGAGATACACAAGGTTCACCAGTCCCCTGGCCTTGTGTAACCACTCAACCAAAAACCACCAAGCAATTACCATTCCACCCAGGTGATTCATTAACTTAGTTGTTTTATTAAACAAAAACACAAGTCCTCAGACTTAGTATATTTTTCCATAGTGTGAATATATATTCCACCCATGTTTTCTATTAGCTAGGCTAAGCTTGATAGTAATAGGAATCTTAACTTAGGAAAATCCTACTAAGGTTTCATCTACTAGTTTTCCTATAGCAAGGTTTATACTTAGCAAAAATCCATGCAAGTTTTACATAGAAAAATCACTAATGCATAGTGAAAGTAATGGGACAAAAAGTATGAAGCATCACTTGCCTTTTTGGTAGAGGGTATAAGTTCACTCCTTGATCCATGCAATGTTCACACACTTCAAGTTACTACAAATCAATCAAGCAAACAATATTTCAATCTACCATTCAAGCAAATCAATCACATAAAATCACAAAGTCAAGGTAATGCATGCAAGCATGCCAATCTTTGTTTTGTTTTTGAAAAGTGGTTCCTAATGGGTCATAAACATTTGAAACACCTAATGGTCATTTTGGTAAAGTGGCAAAGTCATTTGTAAAAGGGTTTCGTTTCAAAAACCATTTTAAATCCATTCATCATTTTATGTGGTGAAAAATATTTTTATCAAAGCAACAACTCTAGGTTGTTCACCGAATAAGTTGTTGTTTCTCAAAACTTGGTGTTTAGGGTCAGTAGGTTTCATCCAAAACATTTTCCCAAAGTTTTCTTTACAAAAACATTTTCATAACCAAAATCTTTATTTTTCATTTGGCTAGAAATGGGCTAAATCAATTAGTCCATCATAAACTTCACCAAATCCATTTTCAAATCCATGGGTTGGTTCCTAGGGTCAGTAAGTTCACAACCAACCAATTTGCAAAGGTTTTAACCCTAAAAACATTTTTGAACAATTTTTCTAAACTAAACATGCATACAATTGTTTCTGCAAAATCAACCAATCTAACAGATACTATTTGCTAAACAAATTCCATAGTTGGCTAGGGCTTGTTCCACTGATTCCAACGATATAAAGTTTGTAATTTTTGGACGTGTGCATCAAAAGTTGTGAAATTTACAAAATTGGAATCCTAATAGATCAATTATGTCTTTTAAATCAACTACAGGCCACGTGTAATGTTTCTATTGGTCCATACCGGTTCAGTGTGGATCACGCTGCAAACCGTTGGATTAAAAAGGATCTGTGTGGCTCTGATCAACGCATACCCTTTCGATTGGATCTAATCCTAGCCAGATGATTCGCATCCTACAGCTACAACGCGTCTGCCAGGAACTGGCGGCGCTGACGGTGGCTGCGCGGCGGCGCGGCTCTGTCAATGACGCTGCCGACAAAAGAGGACGAGTGGGGGAAGAGTGAGGTTGCTCACCAGGTTCACAATGAAGCACTGATTCTCGTTGCTGCTTTGGTTGGCCAAGGGGAGCACGGAGGTGACGACAATTGCTCGCCGGAGTTGATCTGGGCCTCGGTGCGGTCAGACATCGACGGGGAACGAAGCTAGGGGTCCTGCGCGACTAGTTGGCGAGTACCTGGATGATCACAAGGCACAGGCTAAAAGAATGGTGTGAGGCTCTGGTCAAGGCGCGCACGGGTTCAGGCGATGTGGCTTACCCGAGTTGTCTGCAGGCCGCGGTGCTGTCAGTTGAGGTCGTTGCCGGTGCTGTGAGGCACGCGCGAGTGAGCTGGGGTTGCAGAAAGATGCGCTAGGGCATGGGGAGGATGTGAGCTTGGTCGGGGAGGCAGGGGGCGTTGCGGTGCTGCCGGAATTGGCAAGGGAAGTCGTCGGAGACAGAGGGGCTCGGGGAGGAATTGGGGCGTCCTGGGGGCGTGCTATTGCGGGGTGACAGAGGGGAAATGGAGAGGAGGGGTACGCGTTTAAGCTTGCGTGATCAAAGCGAGGTTTAATCGCGTCATTAAGGCGAATTAAGCCTGACGAATCAACGACAGGAGCGGGGGAAGAACGGTCGCTGCGGGTGAGAACGATGAACAGGAGGGGTGGGTCCGCTTGGCAGTGAAAGAAAGGGAGTGGAGGTGGGGGCCAGTGTTCAGTGACTGTGTGGGTCGTTTTGTGAGTGAGGGAAAACGCTTCAGGGAAAAAGAGGAGGTGGGCTGCGAGTGGGCTTAGTTGGGCTGCTGGGTTGGGTCGGCCAGTTTCTATTTTTTTCTGTCTGATTGATTTATCCTTTTCTATTTCTATTTACTGATTTGAAATACAAACAAATCAAACATTCAAACAATTCAAAAACTTCCAAACTTGTATTGAGTTTTTGGTTCTGTTTATCAACATAGACCAAATCCCAAATTAAAATAATATTTTTATTCTTTTTAGGATCTATTTAATAATTAAATAAAATGGACTTTTAGTTATTTAATCAAATAGGATTTGATTTATTTAATAAAATCTTCATTTGAAATCCAAATATTTTCAAAACCAAATCAGCAGGTTTTATTTGAAAATAAAAGATATTTGGAAAACTCATTTAAAATAAGTAAATAAGTTTTTGTGTTTATTTAAAATGGGAAAAGCCTTTACTTAAATAAATTTGGATATTAAATCCTCATTATTTTATTTAAATAAACCTTTACTATTTTTAATCAAAACAAAACATTTTATTTCAAAAGCTTGGCCAAGTTTTAATTTGGCTTTATCAAATAATCTTTATTTATAAATCCACTTTTTCTTTTGAAAACCAAATCCTTTTATTTAAAAGATCAAAAATAGTAATTCCAAAATATTTTATTTTCCTTTATCAAATGTTTATTTTTTTAAATCTCTTTAGGATTTTATTTGATCCAAATTGGTTTGAAGCTCCAATTGAATTCAAAAAGTTCCTTCTGGCCCTGAAAATCATACAAAGTTTTATTTTATTCATTTATTTTTCACATTACAAGATTTGGAAAATCTTGGGATGTGACACTATCAGAGTTCGAAGCTAGCAGATTTGTATATTGCTAGAATTGTTAGTTTGCATGGAGTCCCCAAGAACATTATGTCGGATCGAGGAACTCAGTTTACCTCGAGATTTTGGAAGAAAATCCAAGAAAGATTAGGAACCCGACTAGATTTCAGCACAGCTTATGACCCTCGGACCGATGGACAAACAGATCGAGTAAATCAAATACTTGAAGATATGTTGAGAGCCTGTGTGCTAGAGTATGGATCAAAATGGGAAGATTATCTTCCTTTCGCAGAGTTTTCATACAACAACAGTTATCAAGCCAGTTTGCAAATGGCCCCATTTGAATTCATGTATAGAAGGAAGTGTCGTACCCCTTTGAATTTGTTGGAAGTAGGAGAGAGTCAGATTTTCTGACCTGACATCCTACGAAAGCAGAAGAGAAAGTTCACAAGATTCGTGGGCACCTCAAGACCACCCAATCCAGACAGAAGAGTTACGCAGACAAAAGACGTCGCGATCTCGCTTTCAATATCGGAGATTTTGTGTATCTCAAAGTGTCGCCTTTGAAAGGAATGCAACATTTCCAGCTCAAAGGAAAGTTAACCCCAAATATATTGGACCTTTCAAGATTCTGAATTGTTGAGGAGAGGTATCATATCAACTGGAACTACCAGAGGAGATGTCAGCAGGGCATAATGTGTTCCATATATCGTTACTTCGCAAATGCCTAGAAGTCCCGGAGGAGACTGAAGTTTTCGAGAACATTGATCATCGAACCATAGAGATCAACGATGACCTAACGTATCCCGAAGTACCCATCCGTATTTTGGAGGAATATTTCAGAACCAACAGGAACCAGAGTATCAAGTTTCTCAAGATCCAGTGAAGTAACCACACTGAAGAAGAAGCTACCTGGGAGCAAGAAGACTACATCAAGACAGAGTTTCCAGATCTCTTTAAATCCTAGTTTTTCCTTTTTCTCAAATCTCGGGATGAGATTTATTTAAGGAGGGAAGGTTTGTAACACCCCAAAAATATTGATCAAGGTTATCAAATTCCAATCACCAAAATTAGGGTTAACAAAAACTTTTGTTAATTAAAATCAATAAGAATGCATGTGTGTATGTGATGAATGTATGAATGCATGAATGGACTTGTGTGATTGTTGTGAATAGCAAGGAATGGTTTAAAGATTAAAACAACATCATCTAAATCAAATCCAAGCATAAACAAATGAAGAGAAATTCAAAAACAAACAAAATGAGCTAATGGTCATTTTTTCCAATCTTGCTCACTAGACCACTTTGAGTGTTTCTAGTCAAAGATTTCAAACAAAAACAATTCCATTTCTTTTCACCCCTTACTAGACCAAGTGAAAGTGAACCCAATCCCACCTTTCAAACTCACAGAAACATTTGGCAACTTGATTCAAATGACATTTCAAAATTAAATCTATATCATATGTGAAGATCACCATTTATCAAAACCCAACCTAACTAGTGCACCTTGAGCAATCCAAGCAACCAAAGACTACCTAGTATGTGACTAATACAACCACCAAGTTTCACACAAAACTTCAAATTCAAATCTCTTGCGGCCATTTCATCAAACACCTTGTAAGCACAAATCAAATAAAACATCAAACACTATAGTGAGAAGTGTTGTGCCTAACTTGTCTCCTCTCTAGCTCACAGCACACTCTCAGTAGATCATCTAGTTAATTTAACAAGCCCTAGGTCACTGTAAGCTTGACATTGTCATCAATGGTGACCATTGCTGAGCCTAACTTGCCACCCCAATGTCGACAACAAGCTAGGAGCCTCACCAAGCCTAGCCACCTTGTCTGGGACACAAGCCACCGTCCACCGCCAACCCCTGTCCAGCTCCCAAGCCTTGTCAGCCCCTGGACCACTCAGAATGAGCACGCCCAGCCTCTCTGCAAGCATGTTGAGAGAGCGCCAAAGCGTCGTACTCGACACGCGAGCACAGACCACGCCCCGCCCTCACCGCTCACATGCGTGATCACCACCGCCCTAGGAACCGCCAGGACATGCACGTTCGTAGTCGAGCGACCAGGAGAGCCCGTGCGCCATTAAGTTTCCCATCTGACCCGCCCAGACCATCGCAGCGTTCCGACCAATTTGCACCGCCCCACGCCTCGCCACCATGCCATTGAGCTTCGCCAGGAGCTAGTGCACCGTCCCCTACCCCTAGTCATGTTGTTAGCTCGTTGTGCAAACGACCACGACGAGCTCCACCCACACCCTTCGGTCCCCTCTTCGTCCTATAAATAGAGGCCTCCCCCGTTCGATTTCAGCACACCATCTCACACCCCACCTCTCACTGACCACACCGACTCATCCCCGGAGAAAGGCGAGCACTAGGTGGCCGGAATTTCGCCGGATTCTGCCGCGGTGGAGGAGAAGAGGAGCCGTCAATTGGATCAGCCCCAGGAGGAGCTGTCGGTACTAGGAGGATCGCCGTCGTCGACTTCATCGTTCGCCCCCATCGACGACCATCGCCTGAACCCCGGTGAGCCCCCAATGACCCCCACTAGCCATGTTAGGGTTCAGTCTCGCTGGAGCTGCCCAACAAAGACGACATGCCCCAGCCGTTAGATTAGATGTTAATCGCACGGTCCATATCACCCCGTACCCCTTCGCACCCCCTGTCTCGCTGACTGGGGGGGACAACCACTTAACCCACCCGTGCGCGCTTTGCGCAGTGGGCCGGCCCAGTTACACACCCGCGCGACCCAGTAATTCAAACTTAGTTTTTTTCCATTTAGTTTCAAACTTAGTTCTGCCTCTAGATTCAAAAATCATTTCAGAGAGATTCACTGAACCAAATTTCATGAAACCAATTTTTCTAGAAGGTACTGAAATTCTTAATCAAAGCCCATTGGATTCAAATCATTTGGAATTATAGATCACCTATAGTAAAAATAACAAGGCAGAAACTTTTCTGCATTTAAACATTTTTCAAACTTCAACCATAAAAGCTTTTGAGTTGTTTCCAACTCTCAAAAATCACATTTAACAAGACCGTTCTGAATATATTAAAATATCTAGGTTTACTTGCAGATCTAATCGACAAGCAATAAAAGAATGCCCCATAGGCATTTCTAGTCACTTTATTTAATTAAAATAGAAAGATTAATCCTTATTAAATTGTGACACCACTTTAAATCACATTCCTAAGTACTGAAATATGTGGTGATGACATGTGTCAACATGATCCAATGTTTTAGTTGGAGAATATTAAATCTTAAGTAATTTTTCAATGAGTAGAAATTAATTTTCTAAAATAAAATAAATAGAACCTTTGTCTTAATCTTTGTGATAATAGTGATGATGCTAGATCATCTAGTGTGAGCCTTTGTGTGCTAAATAGAGTAGTTAAGAATTTTTTGGTGATTGTGTACCTCGTATTTATTTATAGACGGTAGTATCGAACAAGAATATGAGGAGGAAGAAGGATACTACGAGGAAGAAGCCGAGGAGAACTTCAACCACTGCACTACACAAGGAAAGCTACTATCTTAGCAATCTAAGCTAAGCCATGCAAGTTTTACTTGCAAGCTTACACCTACAAGATAATCTATGCAATGCATTAGGCATGCCTTGATTATACCAATTGATCATACCCAATCCTAGTTTTACTTGCAAGCTTAGTTATTTTATTTCTTTATCAAAGCTTCTTATTTAAGTTTACTTAGTGATTTGTAGATTTTAGAAATATTTTTAAAGTTAGCATAAAGAGCATAAAACTTGGCCTAAGTTAGATAATCTTGATGTCATCCTGAGGTATGAGATTGAACTTAGATCATTCACATTTGATTACCACCCCTCATTAGTGTTTACCCCCACTTGTAGATGCTAGTTCAAGCATAAAAATTGATCACTTTAGATGGGAATACTTGGTGAAAATGATTATGAAAACCTTAGAATGATGAGTCATTCTACTGAAATGTTTTTACATGTGTTCTTGAACACCAAATGATTTTGATGATGAAAATGTTAAGGCATGAGCCTTAGCCCTATATAAAACTGATGGTTGTCTGGATGCGATACCATTCCAATTTTACCGTACAACCACAATACCCGAAAGTTGGGTAGGGCTTGATTGGAAATTTATATACCTTAGTATGGGTTCCCTTGCGGCCAAGGTTTGAGCGAGGCTGCCTTGTGAATATTTTCCACCTGTGCAGTTCCCAAGATGACAGTTGGTCATGGTTGGGAGGCCAAACTCATAGGAGAGGTGCCTATACTAGGGCGTGTAATTGAAAGGTTAGGATTGATTATCCGCATACTGAGTATGGTGAATTCAGGATTGTTCCTGACAGATGTATCGAATGTTGTGGTGAAAGTGTACCACCTATGCAGAGTGTCAAACTATTCGAATAGCCGCGTCCGTGGTTATGGACAGTTGGACTGGACATACTGTTCCGTCGTCAGATATTTTTAAAATGACTTATGAAATGAATCATGACTTTGACTTGACCACAACATGGTTGTGATATGAAAACTAAATTCCCACTTAGGTGTTATAAAACTTTCAACTAACTTTCTTTGCTTCTAAACTTAGTTAAGGTAAATCCGGGTTTTTGCAAAACAACCTAGAGTTAGTATTCCTATTGAAACCCACTTCACTTATTAGTCCTAGTTTGCGAGTACTTAAAGAGTACCCATGGCTTTGTCCCTGGCTATTACTGTGGCCAGACTATGAAGAGGACTATCAGGAGGATGGACCGCAGGAAGGTTACGACAACTAGGATCATATCCCATCGCCAGCATTGCCTGTGACCATGAAGATGGAGTCTTGCCCATGCTACCATTATTATTACGTTATTCCGCTGCTTTGATTGTATTAAGACTGGATCATGTGATCCTTTATTTGTTGTAATACCTTATGTATGGTTTATAATGGATGATGTACTTTGATATCCAATCTGTAATGTCTCGCAAAAATGGTAATCCTGGGATTGCGATGTATGGCATAACAGGCATCTGGGATTAAAAATCCGGGCGTTGACAGGTATGCTGGGTCACCGCAGCTGGTATCAGAGCATATGCTTTGACCTTAGGATTAAAACCCTTTTATAAAGATCTATCGGTTGGATAGTGACTATAGGATCCATCTTATCTAAACCAAATATTCTTATGACTTGTGATGAGTATCGACTTGAGGATAAACCTTGTCACAAAATGCTTAAGTCATAATTCTTAGTAGTAATTATCTATCTTCTCTTAGTAGTGCTATTTAGTGTCTTCCGAAGGAGATGTAAACCACCAAGATACTTTAGGAAAGCCTATTGGTTGCAGTAGATTTGGATCAAGTTTAGTATGTTAATTAAAGTAATGCTAATGGTGTAGCCTAAATATAAAATTCAAGTAAGGTAGTAAAAATGGGCAATAGATCATGTGGGATTTATTTGAGAATTCTATGTGATAAAGTGAAATTCTGTTAAAAATTAATGACCATACTATGAGAATTAAAGTCATCAGGCTCTTGAATCAAGATAAAGAGGTAAAACATAACAAGATCATGGTGAGATTAGCTCAAAAACCATGATGTAGGTGTAATAATTGACAGGTAATTAGTAAATTAACTTGAGGTAGAAGTAAGAAAATAACATGGTAGAACTATGATAGAAGTCATAGGTGTCATAAATTTCTAATAATCTTTGGTTAAAGTTAGCAAATAGGATCTTATTAATCATTTGGAGTGATCAGGTAAGATTAGTTTACTAAATAATGACAGGTTAGATATAGTTAGTCACTCCAAAAATGGAATGTTAAATTGGTGTAAACCAAATTGTGACCACTTTGTTTAAAGTTATCTTGTTGCAATTGAGAAATTTGGGTAAATATTGAAACAAAGTAATAGTTTGACCCTAAGTGCTAAGTATCACAATGTAAACCTATATGAGGAGGTGTCATATACTACACAACTAAGCCTGAACTCTAGAGATGCTATACTCAACTACTATATTCCGGGCTTAGAGTATTGTGTGTTATATGTACCACATTTGGATTTCTTGGTTTTTCTTGGATCTTCTCGATTGACTAGATCTGTACATGAAGTTTGACTTGGTTTGCAAATGCATGTTGCAACATCCAGTTATTACTTAATGATACAGACCTAGATAGGAAATGGGAATTCGTGTAAGGGAGTGACGAGTTCCGAAGACCAAGATGAAGCCATACATGAAGAGTGAAGCAAAATATAAGGGGAATCAACACAAGTTGAAGGATGAATCAAGTTCAAATCATTATTAGCCAGCAATAAGAAGGAAGATTAGTATAGGAAAAATATGGAGCAACAAGAAGTGATGAACTTAAGTTCACCCAAATTAGGTGATGCTATTAATAAGTTGATGAAGTAGTTTTACCAAGTTCGTGGAAGTGTCATGAATAAGTGCAAAGAAGAAGTTTTGGAACCAAAATGGTATTCAAGCTCTGATAATTCAGAGAGAATGCCAATAGTACGTCGAAAAACATAAGGTAATACATACACCCTAGAATGGTCCACAGCTAGTATCTTGTCTGCGGTTGGTATTTGGATCATAGTTGTAGGGGTCTCAACCTAATAAGGTAGATTCCTCCTGTGTTTACAATGCTAGTCCCTGGATCAATAGCTAGCATCGACAGTTAAGATGTAATATCAAGATACAAAGGTCATAATATAAGTTTATAACCAGAAATAACATAGTTTTATTACATCATACATAGCTCATTTGGCTATTACATTACATTGCAGCGGAATAACTATAAGTATGGGTCCTTCATCTTCAGAGTGCCACAGGCAGATGTTGGTTGTAGACTTTGTAATCCTAATCAAACAATCTTCATTAAAATCAATCATACCTGCAACATTACAAGTTACAGCCACAAGGGTCAATACATTTTGAATTGTATTGGCAAGCTTCACTTCTATGCATAATAAGAGTGGATCCTATCAATACATGCATATTTGGCTAAGTAGAGTTTAAGGCTTATTTTCATAAAGCAATATTTTCTCCTTTCTTTTCAAAATGGTTTTGGTCCTTTGTCAAATCTCTTTTCCAAGTTCCTTGAACTCATTGGTAGAAACTCAAGTGTTCAAGTCCTTGTCAAAATTCCTTGAGCATCTTGGTAACCCCAAGTGCAACAAGTTTTATCAAAATATCATGAGTTCCTTGGTAACCCCAAGTACAACATGCTCTTGAGCACCTTGGTAACCCCAAGTGCATCAAGCTTAACAAAATCTCTTTGAATTCCTTGGTAGACACACAAGGGCCTCAAGTTTTTATTTTATTTTAGAAGTTGGAATGTCGAGATCTCTCATAGTTCCAAACTTTAGTTGCTCAGTATTGTCCATAACCGGGGACACGGCTAAGTACTTAGATTTTATTAACTTCTGCAAAAGGAGTACACTTTACCCACATGTCACAATCCCATCTTGTTGCCACCAGTGGCCTACTGGATTAGTGCTCACCAAGATGGAGTACTGGCAGATTGAGAATGTGACGAAGTCTTTCCAAAGGGTCCTCCCATACACCATTGCTAGCTTGCCTTCAGCACCCATGAAGCATTCCAGATCCCCATGTCCAGTTAACTGAAGACAGTGCATGGGTCTTCCCAATGTAGTTGACTAAGCCAGAGCCATAATAGCATGTGGTTGCACACGAAAGCCACAATTGGAGAAACATGTTCAATCTCTAAGTTTCCTAGGTGGTTTTCTTTTGGAGCACAACACAAAGTGAATCCCATAGACATGGTTCCTTTTGTTGCCACCTTCTCCAAAACTTAAAGTGTCCACCACCTAGGTGGTTCATTGAGTCCTTTTTTTATTATGTAAAACACAAGTCCTTTTCTCATCCTTTGTAAAATCTCAACATGTGTCTCTTTTCAAAATATAGCATGGCTAATCATGTATCAACTACAATATTTCACTAATAAGTCTATAGGGAATCCTATTAGGATTTAGCATAGCAAAAGCATAAAATTTGTTTTTTATGCATGTTTTCAAAATCCACTAAGTATAATGAAAATAGTAGGACTTTAGATGGTAGTGTCACTTGCCTTTTTGGAAGGGAATGGTGGTTCACTCCTTGATCTTGCTAGTCTAACACTTCTCTAACTTCACTACAAGTCAATCAAGCAAGCATAGTATCAAGTAGCATTCCAAAACCTATAATCAAACAACATTTCACACTCATAAAACAATGGGATCTAAGCTACATGTAATCATACAAGGGGTGGTTCTTCTTGCAAAGATGGTCTCCACTAGGTTTCTAAACTTTGTAAAGTCCAAAATGATCATTTACCAAAATGGCAAAGTCATTAGTTAGAGGTTTTTGCCCAAAAACTATTCTAAAATCCATTCAACATTTTTATATGGTGGAAAATGGTTTTATCAAATCAAAATCTTAAATTTTCTCACCAAAAGTTTCTAACTCTCAATACTTGGTGTTTTGGGGTTAGTAGCTTTGAATCAAAATATTTTCCCAAGGTTTTTATTCCAAAATCATTCTCATAATAAAACCATTATCTTTACTTAGCTAAAATAGACTAATTCAATTAATCCATTCTAAATTTTCCCAATTTCATTTTCAAAACCATGGGTTGGTTCCTAGGGTCAGTGAGTTGACAACAAACCATTTTGCAAAGGTTTTAACCCAAAAATCATTTTTAAGAAATTTTTCTAATCTAAACAAGCACACAAAAGAATCTGCAAAATCAAGCAAACTAACAGATACTATTTTCTAAACTAAGGCCATGGTTGGTTAGGTCTTGCTCTCCTGAATCCAACGACATAAAATTTGTAATTTTTGGACGTGTGGATCCAAAGTTATAAGGGTTTGAAGTTTGCAAATAAATCTGATTCAAAAATTCTTTTAAACAGACCTAGTGCCACGCGGCAGGATTTCACTGGACGGTACCCTTTCGCGCGGATCAGCGTTGTGGTGCGTTGGATCTAATCGATCGTGCGGCACATAGAACGTACCCCTTCGCAGCTCAAGCGATCTATCGTAAGCGTCGGATCGAGATCCTACGGCACTGGTGCATTTGACCATATGCGAGCGGCGCCGACGCGGCGGCGACTGGCGGCGCGGTTAGGTGTAGACGATGCCGGTGGTCTAGGAAGCGAGAGAGGAGGAGAAGGGGCTCACCAAGGTCGTGAGGTCGTGGTGAAGCTCGGCGTGTGGTCGACGGGGCAAGGGGCGCACGAGGTTTGCTGCAATTCCTCACCGGAGCTTGCAACGGCGTCTGGCGGCTCCGGTCGACGACGGGGAGATGCTGTGGTCCACGAGAAGACAATTGGAGGACTTGGTTATCTGCGCAAGGCCAAAGCAAGGAGGTTTGCGTGATCGAGAAAACGTGGGGCGGTCAGTGCTTACCGGGGAGGTCGTCGGAGAGGTTGCAGACGGCGGCGTCGTCAGAGCTTGTCAAAGCCGACGCTCTGAGGCGCCCGCGGTCGAACGGAGGGTACGGGGAGGAGTGTCTGGGAGTAGGGAAGCTGCTAGGTTGCACAGGGAGGCAAGGGGCGGCGAAGCTCGGCTGGAATTTGACGAGGAAGGTCGTCGGAGTCAGAGGAGCTCGGGGAGGAATTGGGGCGGCCTGGTGGCGTGCTTGGGGGAGGAGTCAGAGGGGAATTGAAGAAGGAACGCTGGCGCTTTATCGAGCATGGTAAAGGCGAGGTAAAGGCACGGCATTATGGCGTATTGAATCCGCGGAATCACAGCAGGAAACGGCGATGAGGGGGAAGAAGAGGTTGCGCGGGTGTGGAGGATGAGCAGTAGAGGTGGGGTCCACCGGTCAGTGGGAAAAGAAATGAGAGTGAGGTCCACTGGTCAGTCTCGGCGCGGGTCAGATACGAGGTGCGAAACGTTTTCTTGCGGGGTGAGGAAACTGGGTTGGTTCCTGGGCCTATTGGGCTGCTAGGTTGGGTCAAGTCCGACTCCATTTTTTTTCTTCCTGTAGTCTTTTTCTATTTCTATTTTTGATTTCTGTTTTGAAATTTCTATCAAACAAACATGGTTCAAATCAATTCAAACAACACCCAAACTTTGTAATATTGAAATTAGTTCTGTTCAGTAACATGAACCAAAATCCAAATTCAAATTAATAGTTTTAATAATAGGGTCCATTATTAATTAAATAAATAGATGTATCAATTATTAAATCCATAGGCTTTGATTTAATTCAAAGCTCCACTTGAGAACTAAATAATTTTAAACTTATTCAGTAGGTTGTATTTGAAAATAAGGAGTATTTGGAAAGCTTGTTTAAAATAAAATAACATTTTTGTTATAGGGTCCATTAATAATTAAATAAAGTGGACCTTAGTTATTTCAAATAGGATTTGTTTTATTAGAAACTTTATTTTGAAATCCAATATAAAACCAAAACACTTCAGTAAGTTTTATTTGAGAATATAAAATATTTGGAAAACTTATTAAATAATTTAATAAGTTTTGATGTTTCAATTAAAATGGTAAAACCTTTTATTTAAATAAAATTGGATGTTAAATCCTTATTAATTTATTTAAATAAACCTTTACTATTTTTATTCAAAACAAAATGTTTTAATTAAAAGCTTGGCCAATGTTTTAATTTGGCTTTATAAAATAATCTTTATTTATAAATCCACCTTTCCATTTAAAAACAAAATCTTTTATTAAAAGATCCAAAATAGTAATTCTAAAATATTTTATTTCCCTTTATTAAATGTTTATCTTTTTAAATCCCTTTAGGATTTTATTTGATTCAAATTGGTTTGAGGTTCTATTTGAATTCAAAAAGTTTCTTCTGTCCTTGAAAATCAACAAAGTTTTATTTTATTCATTTTTTTTCACATTACAAGATTTGGAAAATCTTGGGATGTGACAATAGTTGGTATTTGGTTGACTTAGTTAGCCAGAACATCTTAGTATTGCATAAAGAGCATAAAGCTTGGCCTAAGTCAAGTAAGACATAAATGAGTATAGAAATTAAAGCGACTATTTTTCAAGACGCTTCGCGAAATCATACCTACCAAAAAGAGAATGTGCGAACAGTTTGTAAGACAAATATTGTTGGAAGATTCATTTCGGAGATCCACAATTGTGTGGGTATACCGTAAGTTCTTTCATGAGATCTTTAAAAGGTAAGGTATACACAAAATAGAGACTATTAGGAAGCCCCAAGGTCAAAAGAAGTCATCCTTATAAAAGTACTCTTGGAAGTATGTCTATATGGAAGATCGAAGTTTACTTCAAGGTAGTAGTATTCAAACCTTAAGGCCATTATTAATGGAAGTTTAAGTAGTACTTAAGGTAATAAAAAAAGATTATCTAAAGCTTGAAAAGGTAAAAGCTTGAAGTTAATAAAATAGAATAATCCTAACAGACTAATTTTAAAGGAAACAACTCTTAAATAATCCTTAAGAAGGAATAAAGCACATCCAATTGGACATGTGTTAAGGAACAAGAAATTCCGATGAGTATGGACTAAATGTGTTCAAAACCAATCCTCGGAAGGATTACCAGTATCCACCATTCAAAGGCAAACCAAATATAGTCTTTTGGCCACAACTATTGTTTAATAAAAATTTAAAACCCTGACTTAGTGAGAATTCCTAGACCTTGCATAGTATAGTAAGGAAGTTTGATGATCAAGTAAAGGAGTTGGATCAGGATACTTAATCAGGGAAATGAACTAAAGAAGAGACCCCGATTGAAGGATCTTATAGTAAGGACATAGCCCTAAGGGATTATAGTAAGAGGAACATTGGTGCATTGTAGACAACAAATTGGAGATTGCCAAGTATGAGGAGAATTCAAGGAAAAGGTATGGATATGGGATACTACAATTATTCCCATTTGAGGTTATCATGGAGTTGAGAAGTGTCATGATCAATACAATGGCAATTCCTCATTTTGAAACGTGAGAGTATACGAACTTCGAGGACGAAGTTTATTTTAAGGGGAGAGTCTGTAACATCCCAGAATTAGCACCTCGAAATAGACAGGACACATGTTTGTGCACTGCATTCATGCATAAGAAAATCTGGGGTATTTTTGTGCAAAACTAAAGAAGCTATAGAGGGATCGAGATCTCTCTTGTTCTGATGGAAACATTAGGATAGGTGCGATGGATTTCGACATGACCTCTATTGTGCTTTTGTGTTTTAGGGGAAGCAAATTCGAATTTGAATGTTTAATTGATGGATGTGAATACTAAAATAATTTGAAATAGAATAATAATTGGAAAATTAATTGGAATAAGAAATAAGAGGTGAACTCTTATTTATGAAAAGATACAACAATTACAAGTTTTATTTAATAAAAAAATTGAATGAATGAATTATGATAAATATTTAATTAGTTCCAAGAATAATGGAACACTTCATTATTGAATACAATGTTTCATTGTTGTTACAATAAAAGAATAAAAGTAAACTATTATAAAGCAAATAATTAAAAAATGAATTACATAAATGAAATAAATAAAGGAATTCTTAATTGCAAGAAAAAATATATATATTACATTGTCTTTACAATATACAAGTAAAAAGAAGAAATTACAACAATAAGAAAATATTACAAATTTTATTATAAAAATAAATAAATATATAATACACTTTACAAAAGAAGAAAAATTACAAAAATAATAAAGAAGTCTCATATAAATCTTCATGTCCTGCAGATTCCTTCCCTGATCTTAATTCCTGGAAAATAAAACAAAGGACAAACTAAAATAAAGAATAAAAGGAAGGGTTAGAGTGTTAGTTTTACTCTTAGATTCAGCATACAAATGATATGCTTAAACTCATCATTGAGTAATCTAACAAGGGAGCCAAGTGGAGGATCAGTTCTTATCATCAAAGAAAGCTTCAGACTAAACATCATAAGCCAAGGGAGAAATTTCACCAAATCAAAAATAGTAAAAATATAAACAATCAGAAAATGTCAAGTTTCACTTGATCTGATCCATTGGGGGGGAGTCAAGCACCCAAGCAGCTCACACATCTGCATGTTGCTGTCCTATCAACACCAGAAGCATCACAGGGAGGTCAAAAGGGAGATCACAGTCGTAGCAGAGCTAATAACTCTCCATTTCCACTACTGAACACCAGTACATCTACATCCACACGAACATCCCTATCTCCTTCTAAGTTCATCACAAATTTATCCCACCACATAGCCAAGAACCATGAGTTTATCACTGATATATCCACACAAATCACCAACCAATATCATATCGTTTTCTAGATCATGATTTAGCACAGGAAGTACCAAGAAAAGCAGGACAGGATCATCAGCTAGCTCAAGAGGAGGAGCAGGCCAGTATCTAAGAAGAAGGAAGCCAAGATCTACAACAGGCCATAAGACAATCACAACTAGTAGGCAAAAATCATCATAATTACCCATTAGATCATGCAACATCTATCCTTAAATATTGCATACATATCTGGGATTACAAGGGATATAATTAACCCAAATCCCTCTAACCTTCAACTAGATATATATCTCAGACTTGCATGGAAGTGCCATGCAAGGTTCATCATAGAGGTTTAAAGCCAACATGAATATCTGTCCTTATCCAAAATATGCCTTAGCCTTTGCATCATAGGCCAGGTCAAGAAATCAAGTACAAAAATGTGTTCTTATATAAAGTTAAGCCTCGGCCTTTGCATCATTGGTAGCCAATTCCTAATCCATAGCCATCTAATCCAGTAGAAGTTTATACCATCATGGGATGTCTACTGTACACACTCTAGTGAGGCACCACAGTAGCATATCCCAAATAATATAAACCACCAACTTACTTACAAGAACTTAGAGCCTGAACTCAAATCATGTTCCTTAGATTGAGCATCTAGGAATCATTGGAAAGTAACTGTTCTATTAGCAGTACCACAAGCACATGCAAACTATACAGCACATTTACATGAGATAAATCAGTTTCCCAGTTCATCAAGCTAGGAATCATTTTAGGATATGTGACTAATATCATTACTGAACCATAGGTTCAGTTCATCATGCACATTTCATATATAAATTCAATAGTGAGCCAAATACATCATTTATCATCTATCACCAGAAAATTGAATTAAATCATCTTCCTAATATTTTAGGGATCACTTTTACAAGTTGTCTATTGATTTTCTTCCATCATGTGAGTAAGATCTGTTGGATAGAATATATCCTCAAAGATACGCTCAAATGATGTGTTTACCCATCATTGGATATCTCAAGAAGGGTCTAATAGCATTTTTTCCATCTATAGAGGAGGCCTCAGATCATGCATCATTGACCTAAACTACTGTTCACTAGTTTAGAACTAGGTGACAGCAGATTCATTAATAAACTACTACAAGGAACATTCCATAGAATGGTGGCACCTCTATAGGAGTTTCATTCTTTAACCATTTGTAAAATCAGAGGAACAAGTATAAGCAATTATACCAGGATACTCAAATCATCTTCCTAAACAGAAACTTTAGGAATCATATGCTTAGAGTGTTTGTCACATGATTGAAACCTCAGGGTAACCTGACTAAATGAAGATATCTCTATCTCAAGTCTTGGTTCATAGAGCAAAGATGCTATGTTAATTATCCAGTCTAAAGGGAGGACTTCACCAATAATATCACAGATGTCACAGATATTCACAAGGTATGAGCCATTAGACTGAACCACATCCAGTAAACAGATATGTCATAGCTAGTAATTTTACTGAAGCACATTGATCATGAACAAGATCAAAGTCCATGTATAAGGTACAATGCCAGAATTCACTAATTCTAACTCAATCGAATCACAAGTCCCAATTAATTTCGTCAAGCAGATGAACCCTAGAACATGGGATTAGCCCCAATTAGGGTTTGACAGAGTAGCAGTAAGGAATCGAAAGGGAGACAGAGAACAAGGGGGAGGAGAATCAGACTTACCCGTGGTCCTCGCTTAGAGATTGGAGAGGAAGAAGACCGGCGGTGAAGATTGGCGTGGCGGCATGAGGAGCACCGGTGGAGCTCAACCCGCACCAAGACTTACCAATAGCACCCAAGGGAAATCGAAAGAAATCAACGAACACCATCAGCACACCACCAACCCAACAAGCAACCCTGTAAGGTCACCAGAGCACGGCGAAGACGCAATGTCCGAAACCCTAGGCACCAGAGAGGATATGGCGTGGCTAGAAGAGGGCCCGAGCATCGAATCGAGCTGGGCTATTCGATGCAGCATCGTCGACTACCTCAACTTGCAACACAGCGGAGGCCTGAGGGTCTAGAGATGGTCGGAATCGAGCAGCGATGGCGAGGAACTTCTAGTGGCTAGAGAGGGGAATGCGTAGGTGAGGATGAACGAGCTTGAGAGGGAGAGGGGGCACTAGGACGATGGGGTCGGTCTAGTGGCAACTGGGTGGGGTTTGACCCCAAGCCCAGTTGGGCCAAGTTGGGTCAAGGTGGGCTAGTTGGTGAGCTTGGCCCGGTTCTAAATAAAATAAAATAAAATAAGAAAATAAGATATTTATCAAATCACTAAATGACCAAACTACCCCTAAACATAATTTATACCCTAGAAAAATATATAAAATCCCAAAAATACATATGATATATCAAAATGACCACAAGAATAATATCTACATAGAAAAATTATAATTTTACTTGTTAATATAAATATAAAGCAAATAAATATTAACACCATTAAGTCCCAAGTGAAGTCTCATAAAATAAGAAACAATCCTAAAAAATGAATAAAAATCATTTTTGTGCATAAAAATAAATCTACTATTTTATAAAAATACTAGTCTAATTTTTATATATAAATAAAAATGAAGTAAGTATTTAAATACATTTAATCCTTTATGGAATTTTATAAACATAAAATAATACTTAAAAATAAATAAAAATCATTTTCAAGGTCTTGAATAAATATATTACACTAGAAAAATACTAAATATATTAGTAGAAAAGTTTTTAATATTTTAAAGTAATAAATCCTTATCTATTATCTATTTTTGAAAATTCTTTAAGAACATTTCTTAAGTAAGAAATAATTATATTTGTTCAGAAATATTAATACCCTAAAATCAAATTACTAAAGTTCTAAACCATAACTATGGTTTACAATAAAACTTAAGTGTAAATTATTAAGTTTATAATATATTTTGAAACCTTAAATAAAGATTTAAAACCACAATCTTCAAAATAACTTTATACATCATTAACTTAAATATAATGTGAATAATTCCACACCTTAGTCATACATATCATCAATCCAAAACTTGAGAATAATTAAAACAAATTACACCTTAAGTTTATTTACCATTTTAAAGTTAACTTTAGTCTCAGAGCTTATAAACATCCTATCTAATAAACTACTTATGCTTTTATAGTTAATTTTGGTCTATTTCAATTAAAACATAAAGCATCTCAATTCCAAACTAATCAATCAAACCCCAAAAGACATTGATCACATTCTATTAACAACAAAGATTGTTTAAACTTTAGAAAAGAAATCTTTTCTTCAAATGTTATTCTTTCTGCCGCTTCAAACAACAACTCTATAATAGTTCCTTCAACTATTAACAACTCAACCTAAGGACTATTATCATAGGCATCAGACTAAAATTAATCATAATCACATTACTTTATACTTTACTTGTATATTTAGGATTGTTGACACTTAGTTCTTTATAAATACCAATACTTGTAAAGTAAATCTTGAAGATAAATCAACTCTTAAAAGAATCATATAAACTCACTTCACTCAAAGTATTGGGGACCTACGTTGCGAGTTTTACAAAATGCATAGCATTACTTATGCACAAAAGCATATTGCTCCTTTAAACATTAGTCCTTACCGGACCAATGATGCAGATTTGAGATATTGGATCTTATGTCGTCTCAAAGACTATGAGTGCATAATATTGCAATCCCAAACGCAAGTTCACACTTTCTTATGTCCTTTGATTATTTTCTGTAAAGTATTTTGCAAATCCAGTGTTGTCATCACCTACATTTCAAAAAGGTCAGAAACCACTATTTTGATAATAATGTGAACTATTGGTTACTAGTCTAGGGTGATGAGCTAATCTATTAAATCTGGCAGTTGGAATACCACCGCTCATGAATATATCATCTAGGACTTAACAACCAATGTCGCCAGTGATTATTGCGTCGTATATCACGCGTTAGCCATGAGATTTGGAATGTGATAGAGAAATGAGTTGTATCCTTTTCCTTTCGTATGGAGGCAAGACTACCTTAACGTGACGTTGTGATTCCATGTGTGGATCCAACATATGGGTGGGCACCCTTAGGCCCCACGTTTTTGGTGTCTAGGTTATCTATGAGTGGCTGCCGGAGGTTTAGCCGGACCTATAAGGTACTTACCATGGGCACCACCAGCTCATAGAGTCTTCGGAAACTCATCAGCGTTTTAGCCTGCCCGAAAGGGGTCTTAACGGAGGTGAGCCAGCCCCGAAGGATCATGCAGACATATGGGGTCGCGGAGAGGGCAGTGATTGGCTTGGATCTTAGGTTGGGCCTCAAACCATGGAAGTTTGAACGGGGACATACTCCCGGCCGTGCAACAAAGCTTAAGATCTCTCATGGGAAAAGTAACGCACCTCTGCAGAGTGTAAGAACTGTAACTTGTTACTCCCTGTTCCGGGAAGGAGCGACGAACGCAGCAGGAAAGGAACTCCACGGAAGTTCCGGTAAACCTGTGAAGGCTGACAGACATAGCTTTTAGAAGAAAATCAACCTTTGAAGAAATGTTTACAAAAACCTGCATTGCCTATGACCTACTATTTGTGGCTGTAGATATATTGCATCAAACACTCCTTTCTAGTGAAATTGCTGAGTACGCTCGTACTCAACGTATCTTCTTAACCCGTGCTAGATTCTGAAGCCATTGAGGCGACGTCTACACCAAGTTATGCTCCAGGAATCAACATCAAAAGCTCAAGCTCTTCAATGAAGTAAAGGAAGTCAACAAATACATCAACTCAAGTGAAGACAAAGTTGCTCTTCTGTAGAGTATTGCAATAGCAGCAATACCAGCCAAATACTTAGATGCTAATCTTATTAGCATAATAGTTATGAGTTGATTATTTCTGATTCTTCTTTGTAAGAAGTTTCTTTCTCTCTCTTTAACCTAGAGTGTTCTCTGGATCTTATGTAAAGAGTCGAGTTGTAACCTATAGTCATGTCTTGGACCTGATGTGTTTCTGTTGTACCACTCTGAGGGATGTAATACTAGTGAACGGTGTTTCATTGGTATTATGTCAACGACTATAGTATACTACATCATGCAGTGGTATGCTGGGTCACCGCAAAACCATGGTAGATGCATTTGTGACGGGGCTTCAACCACGAAGGGCACCCGTGGTAGAATGCTTTTCATCCACGAAAAATGGGCCTTCAACCACAAAAATCGTCTGTTGTAAAAGGACATTTTTATTGTAGTGTCTGGATCGGGGATTTTGACATCCCCCTCATTTTGGGAGATCAGGTGGGCCTCGCGCAGATGGCACAACTCCACTGGTTGAATTGTCGACCATTTCCAGCTACTATTGGTGACGCGGCCCGTGGTGGTTTTCTTGGAGGTGCTCGTCCCAGCTCTGGTGGACTTCTTTGGTTTGCCCATCTTGGCGTGGCGTTCCTTGCGTTGCGCTTGGATGAGAGAGCAAGGAAAAAGGCAGAAGTTTTCCAGCGCAAGGAGGAGCAATGGAGGCACGAGCGGCGCAGGCAAGAAGAAAAAGGAAACGAGGAGAAATAATGAAGATGAAGGGGAAAATTACTAGGGCCGCGGCCGTATAAAACGATGAAGACGATGACTCAGAGCCCTTTATCTGCGGAACATAACATGTGTCACGCATCACAACACACATGTGGTATTTCTTCCCGAAAAGTCGCCAGCATGCTCTCTACTATGCATGAAAATCGAGGAGATGTAGTTAAAATCGTGTAAAATACGCTTGACTAGTCAAAACCCAGTTATAATGTGGGGCCCATGATCGTCTCGTCCCATCAACATTGTCGCCGTAGACGGTTGAGCTCACCAATTGTCAGCAATTACATCATCAATCGCAAAAGCAGAGGAAAAGCAACAGCTCCATATCGTTTGAATCATGACAAAGTACTTACTCGAGTCTACGACTCGACCAAATACTCGGGGGCTACTCCTATCAGGAGTGCTGGTCGCGCACCTAATTAATTTGCCAGGTCCCTGAGGCACTCGAAGATATCTTTCAGCACAACTTGATGCCTCGATTCCTTCTTTGAGTCCTCGACTCGATTACGGACTTAGGGGTACTCCTATAGGGAGCGCTGGTCAATATTCGGTTTATTGGAGTCATCAACGACATTCACAAGATCAAAGTCTCCGGTCGAGTCTACGACTCGAACAGACACTCGAGGGATACTCCCATAGGGAGCACTGATCGCGCATCCTATGAATCAGCTAATTATGATCCTTCGGATCCTCTGCATAAAACTGACATACAGTCGACAAAATTGGCGACTCTGCCCAAAAAATTATGTTAAGAGATAATGTCTCCTGGGCCACCTGAAATGTCTCCACGACGATAAACATTTGGATGCTATGTCCACGACACAAAGATAAGACCTACAGACACAGTCTGATGGCTAGGAAACACACCCGAATTTGCTCTACCAGTAATATTCCATGTCAACAGGCCCGATGAAAAATCCTGACGGGCGCATTGGGTACATACTTAAAAACACTGGAATTTGACTCCTATAATACCTCCGTGGCCCGAGTCGAATTACACCAGCAATTTTCTGGATTCGAGTCCGGGGACTCGAAGTCTGAGTAGATAGCGTTGTTTTGCCCTAAGGCAGTTAACTAACCCTGATCCATCAGGAGAGTCATGCACGCATATCAAATATCCCTATGAACTCACATTATGACGTGAAATCATGTTCGGATGAAGGTACTTGAAGACTTCAGAGTCTCCAGTCGAATCCTTGATTCAACTGAACACTCGGGGGCTACTGACACGGGTATGCCCTCCGGGTGCCTAATATTAGACTATTTGTTCCTGCTCAACAGAATCCCATGCAACGATTCACCCCTGATGATGAAGCCCAGGAGGATTTCGGGTGGCCCAGGCCCATGAAAGATGTGACTCCTTCAAGAACACGATTAAGTTATAGATAGAAAGTTAAAGGGAAAAACCCTAATCTATAACCACCTGTAACACCCCAGCATTTAGGAACCAACGAAGGGTAGAAATAGGATTTTGTGCATGTGCATGCATTCATCTGTAAAATGTGGGTAATTTTTTTGCCAAACAAAAACCTAAAGTGATCATAGTTTCTTTCAATCTCTAGAGGTAGGAATAGCTCTTGAAAGTTATTGTTATAAAATTTGACATGATCTTTCTGAATTGGTGTGTTTTGGGGGAATAATTTGAATTCAAATTTGAAATTTGAATAAAATTGGAAAGTATTTAAAATTTAGAAGTTGGTTTTTTAAAATGTTTTCCAAAATCATTTAGTAACATTATTTCTTATAATAAAGATATATTAAATAATAATAATAATTTAAGATAAAGAAATTCAAATAAGAAATGAATTCTTATTTCTTATCTTTATTCCATAAACATTTTACAATATAGAAATCATACAACCAATAGAGTAATTCATTACAGTAAGAGAATTAAAAGAAATGAAATTCTAATATAAATAAATCATTACAAAATTCTTACAAGAGAATAAAATAAAGATTAAAATAAGAATCTATAAATTTATCTACTACTATACTACATCTTGAGTATTCAGATCTTGTACCTGCAAAATACAAAAACAAACAAAAGAGAAACAAAATATTATTTTGTTAGATTTACTCTCAGTAGGGAACAGTGAAGTGCACTGTTCATAGTACCTCATTGAGTAATAATAAAAGGGGAAAGTTTCACCAATGTGTAAGTATCTGTTCTTTTATATCAAATAAGCTTCAAATCCATATTATCAACAACAAAGTAATAGGGTCAAGTTTCACCAGGATAGTAGATTGTAAAAGGATAAAAGGTAAAACACCTCACTGATCTGATCCACAAACAGCACCAAGCAGCCAGGCAGCACAGTAAACAAAATGCATGCTTTGTTCTATCGACACAGAAGCAACAGCATAATCAATCAAAAGGGAAGAGCACAACCGTAGCATAGCTCTCAGCGGCCATTCCATTTCCAAGCACAAAGCCAAGAACACACCAAGCCTGCCAAAGCTCAAACAGAACCACCAGCCCAGATACATAACAAACCATTCAACCATCCATCATATGGTGAAATAAGGAGGGGGTGGAGCAGGTGGATATCAAGATCAAGGTCAAGCTCACAGGAACCAGAAGAAGCAGGAGCAGCACCACGAGGTGTAGAGCAAGATCAAGCCAACAAAGAAAGCCAACAAGATCAAGCCAATCAAATCAATCACCAACAACCAAGTGGTGTGGTGAGTACATATAAAACCATCACATGATCCCATCATCTTATCTAGACTATCAAACATGTGTCGTTTTACATATATCTTCTCAGAAATAACCTAAGTGGGGTGTATCCATCATATAAGGAAATCGATTATGATAAAATGACTAATTTTACAAATAAACCCAAGATCTTAGACCAACATCAGAGATCCTGGATATAAATCTATATTTCCACAATACAAAATCATAGCAGCCCAATATCATGATTTCTGGGCACATCTCTTAAAAGAGTAACACCCCAGAAATCAACAGATCTTAAGGATCCATAGTAAACAGTAAGAATACGTACCAACCATTCTATCAAAGAACTCAAGAATCAGTAAGTGGTACTAAATACAAGAACACATCTATGAGGGACAGCAAGTTAGAAAACTAACACGCAACATAGGCTAAACTTTTCAGTAAAAGCTTTCAGCTCATCTCAGTACTAATCCAATCTAGAACACTGACAGAATAAAGCCTAGCACTAGAACCAACACTTGTGTGCCATTCTAAAGATGGTGTCATAAGAATGAGTTCTAAACAAAGAAAATCCTATACTTAGCTTTCATAAGTAAACTTGCAGATCACTAACTATCATTTTCCTGGAATCAACAACCAGGAATCATTATCAAGTTTACATATACATAATCAGAGCATCATTGGAATAACATGTTAACTTCAATCTGCATATATCCACACAAGCCAGTACTTATAAATGCAGTGAATAACCCCTAACAGCACTACTGTCAGAACTAAGATCATGACAGTAGTAAATTCCCAAATCACCAGAATCAATAGGCAATAGTTTCACAATAACAATATCATCTAGACAATATCCAATACCAATTAGATTCAGACTAAGAAAGCCACTAGCAATTCCAAGACCAACTGTAGACAGTAATCAACATGGTTTAATCATCCACATAATTCTAAGTCATTTCATCATCCTCAATAACCAACACAGAGAGGTGAAATCATAATTGAAGCATGAACCCTAATTTGGGATTGCCATCAAAAACACATACAAGATAATGAGGGAGGTAGAGAATCAGAGGGGGAAGAGGAAAGCACTCACCAGTGGTCCTCGCTGTCGATTAGAAGAGGAAGCAGCGGGGCCGACGGGCACACGGCAGCACGGGGAGCACTCGAAGGGCGTTGCAACCTGCACCGAACCATGGCATCGGCCACAGCAACACACGAGATCAAATAAGCACCCCCACATCACCACGAACACCGCACAACCTCACAGGATCGGTGGAGAGGACATCACCGGCAAAACCCCAAACCCTAGGGTTCGGGATGCAGCTAGTATGGCCGGGGAAGAGCTCTAGAAACGAATCAAACTGGAACAGGCGATGGAGCGGGGTCATCTATCTTGCCATACACCACAGCAGTGACCAGGGAGGCCCAGGGTAACGTGAATCGAACAGCGGCGGCGTCGGCAACACCACAGCATCGCGGGGTCAAGGAAGAAGAAGAGGAACGAGTGAGAGAGAGTGGGGTATGCTAGGATGATAGGGTCCAGTACCACTTCGGCGGGTGATTTTGACTAGCCAAATCTTAAAAGAAAAAGAATTTAAAGATTTCACAACACACCAAAATACCCCTAAGATTTAATAAATTCTAATAAATAAAATAAAAGCCTTAAAATACAAATGATATATTTTTAGGTTTATAATAATACAAGCTACCTAATAAAATTTACAAATATATTTTTAAAAGAACAATTTTAGGTTAAAGATTTTTATAATATATATTTGATACGTCCAATTTGCATCACCATTCTCTATCATAATTTGCCTCTATTCATTGATATATGTCTTATTATGAGGTATTACTTATGTCTTTTCCACTATTTTTGCATGTTGGATGATTCTTGGAGGATGGACTGCCGGAGTCAGGATTCTGATGGAAAAAGAGGTGTTTTGATGCAATTTCGTGAATATCAGAAAAATACCATAAAAATATTCGAAAATTATATTTTCCCAGAAGGAGGAAGCCAGAAGGGGAGGCGTAGATGGGCCACAGGGGGCCCACACCCCCCTAGGTGCGGGTCCCCCTAGGTCGTGCCTAGGGCAGGTGTGTCCCACCTGGCCGGCTCCCTACTCCGCCCTCTCCTATATCTTCCTCATGGAACCCTAATACCAAAGGATCGACCATAGAAAGATTTCCGCCTCCTCTGCGGGGCGGAAAACACCGAGAGAGAAAGAGCTCTCCGGCAGACAGATTTCTGCCAGGGAAATTCCTTCCCGGAGAGGGGAGATCGTCGCCATCAACACCGTCATCAAGCTAGACTTCATCGGGATCATAATCATCATCATACACACCATAATCTCCACCAGCACCATCATCACCACTCCATCCCGCGGAAACAATTGTGTTGGATCTTGCATTAGTTCTTAGGGGAAACTTTCCCGATGGTAATTACTATTGTAGTTGATGCTTGTGAGTGGAACCATTGGATTATTGTTTATGTTCAGATTGTTATCCATCACCATATCATATTTGATCTTGATCCATATGATTTCTCGTGAGTAGTTCGTTTAGTTCTTGAGGACATGGGAGAAGTCATGTTGTTAGTAGTGGATTTGTGTTGAGTTATTATTCAATGGTTTAGTATTTAAGTTGTGGTGCTATTCTTCTAGTCGTGTCATGTGAACGTCGACTACATGATACTTCACCATTTATGGGCCTAGGGGAATGCATTGTGTATTTGGATACTAATTGTGGGGTTGTCGGAGTGATAGAAACCTGAACCCCCGTTAGGACACCTTTGCACAAGGGAGTGTAGGATCTTAGAGTTTAAGGTTGTGGTTAGGTTTATATCTTAATTACTTTCCTGTAGTTGCAGATGCTTGGAGGGGGTTTAATCACAAGTATGTATTAGTCCAAGTAAGGTCGGTACATTAGCACAGGTTCACCCACACAACACTTACAACACCAAAGAAGAGTACTTAGCTATTTGAAGCGAAAGCACTTGACAGAATTCTCGTGTGTCCTCGAGAACGTTTGGTCCTTATAAGTATTTCCATCGGCTTGTCCTTTGCTAAGAAAGTATTGGGCCACTTGTTGCGTTTGTTCGTTGTCTTTATTATTTGCACTTTGTTTTGTTTCTTTATTAGAAAACCCTTAAAAATCCGTTTGCTAAGTATTTGCAGAGATTTCCTGCTCCATACCACTAGTCAGCACCTTCTACTCCTTGTTGGGATCGACACTCCTATTTATCGAAAGTACTACGATACAACCCCTATACTTGTGGGTCATCAAGACTATTTTCTGGCACCGTTGCCGGGGAGTGAAGCGCTATTGAAGAGTGGAACTGGTAAAGGAAACTTCTACTGTGAGTTTTGCTTTTTGTTTCTGTTTGTTACTCTATTTCCAATATGGATAACCCACTTGGTTTTATATTTGGGAAAACTACTACCACTGTTAGGGTAGTAGATGAACCACCACCTCTTGATATAGATCTGTTTAAGATACCTACAAGTATTGTTGATCGTGTTATGGATAATTATTATTTAGGGGATGGAGCTGTCCACCCTGGTGATTATTTGCTTTTTATCCATGAATTATGCGGGTTGTTTAAGTGTGCAAGTATCAAAACTGAACAGGTGAAGAAGAAGTTACTCTCTATATCTTTGAAAGGGAGAGCTGAAGAATGGTATAAGCTGTTGAAGAACGGACAATCTATGGAATGGGAGGAAATGGCATCTCTCTTTTATTCTAAATTCTATCCTCCCAGTCAGATTCATAAGAATAGAAATCTGATATATAACTTTTGGCCTCGTGATGGAGAGAGTGTAGCTCAAGCTTGGGGGAGATTGAAGTTACTAATGCTTAAATGTCCTAATCATGAACTCCCTAACAATATTATTATCAATAACTTTTATGCTAGGCTTTCTCTTCATGATAAAGATTTACTAGATGCTTCTTGTGATGTATCATTCACACGTATGAAGGAAGAAGCTAAATGGGATCTACTAGACCGTATTCAAGAGAACACTGAAGCTTGGGAGAATGACAAAGAAAGAAAGTCGGGTATAAACTATGATTATAAATGCATAAAATCCTTTATGGGAACTGATGACTTCCATGATATTAGCAATGAGTTTGGTCTTGATTCCCAAAGTATTGCCAACTGTTTTAAGGCCTTTGCCTCTTACATAGAAATTCCCAAAAAGAAGTGGAATAAGTACCATGCTCCATATAAAGATGTTGTTAGTCATGTTACTATTAGAAGTACTGAAGTTTGTACTACTAATCATATTGTGCCTGAACCTTATGTTGAGAAAATACCTTTCCCATCTAAGGTAAAGGAGTATTCTATGATTACTAGTGCAAATAACAAAGGTACTATGAAAACTATGGAGCCTGATGAGCAATTGAATATTGAACCCGTGGTAGCTATTGTGAAAGACCCTGTCACTAGAAATATAGAGGATGAGCACATTGTCTTATGTGAAGACGCTTCTAATATTATCTCTCATCCTAGTAAGGCTAGAAAAGCTAGTGTTCTTGTGCTTTCTGTTAAAATTGGTGATTGTTGCTACTATGGTTTGTCATATTGGTGCTAGTTCTAGTGCTATTACTTATGAGCTTTACAGGGAAATTATGCATGAAATTGGTCCTTGTGAGCTTGATGACATTGATGTGGTTATTCACCTTGCTAATAAGGAGACCATTTGCCCTATTGGTATTGTAAGAGATGTGGAGGTTCTTTGTGGTAAGATTAAATATCCTGCTGATTTTCTAGTGCTTAATTCAGCAGCTAGCAAAACTTGCCCTATCATTTTTGGTAGACTTTTCTTGAACACTTTTGGAGCTATTATAGATTGTAAGGAGAAAGTTTTAACTAAGTTTGGTGGAGATTCTTATGAGTTTAACTTTTCCAAATTTGCTAAAGCTCCTTGTGAAAACAGCTTGCCTAATGAAGATTTCAGGATGGAACGACTTGCTTCTATTGATCCAGTGTATGACCTTGGACCTATTTTTGGTGATTGTAAGTATGCTCATTATGATGATAAAGTTGTTGCCAGTGACAGTTATATTGTCAACTTTATTCAAAGTGCTACTAAAAGTTATTATGAAAGAGGGAAACATGGTTTTATGCATCTCAATAATGTTAAGTTTCCCCGTTTTTTGTTGAAAGCTTTGAAGTTGCATTTGTTTTGTATTCCTATGATAGTGGATTTTTGTTTCAACAATTTGTTTTCTCATGATACCCCCATGCATAGGAAGTGGGTTAGACTCAAATGTGTTGGTTATTTTCTTCTTGATGCTCTCTTTCACTTCAAATATTTATCCCCTAAGTGAGCATATTTTAAAGTTTCAAGCTTAACTTAAAGGCATTAAAGAAAAAGTAATTGGTGGGAGATAACCCAAGAGTTTGGTTGAGTCTTGGAAGTTATTACCTCTGTAATAACCGCTCCTTATCCTTTTTGTTTTGGTTTTTGTGTCAAGTGCAACTACTTTTGAGAAGTAGAGTTGTGAAAAGTGGCTGTCCTGGGACAGATTTTTGTGCTGCATTGTAAAAATTCGTGACAGAGCTTAGTACATTGGATGGAGCTGTATTTTTCTGAACTTGTTCTCCAAGTTGTTACCCAACTTTCATTAGTTCTGCACTTTTTGATTTGAGCAACATAAGGTTTTCGAAAAAATAAATCTTTACATGCTGGTCTGTTTTAACAGATTTCTGCTATTATTTGCATTTGCCTCTTACAGAAGCCTTTGTTTTGATGGATTTCAGTTGAATTGTGAACCTAAAGGTGTATTGTTTTTGCTTACACTAGTGTTGTCATTGAAGTTTGTGTGAGGCCTTGTAGGAAAGGAATTTCCAGGAGAAGGAGAAAAGGAGTCTACAGAGTTCGTCTTTGAATAGGTAAAAGTGGTGGAAATAGAAGGTTCGGAAACCCCAATCTTTTTATATTTTTGATGTTTTTAATACATATGGAATGCTAAGAAACGAAACAGAGGAGGCACCGGAGGCTGGGGTGGCCAAACCCACCCCAGGCGCGGGCCCCAGCTGGCCGTACCTGGAGGGGTTGTGCCTCCCCCGAGCTTCGGCCCTGCCTCGTTTTTGTATCAAAACCTTCCTTATGCTTTGAAACTTCGTAATATATAACCCCCCGGATCCCCCGAGGTTCGTGAATCGTGTTCTTGTCGTGTTTTCGTTTTGATCTGTTTCTGTCAGGAAATATTCTCAAGTTTAGAGCACCATGGTCTCGGCCAACGACAAAGGCAAGAAGGCCGAGGAAGATGATCCTCACAAACCCAAGGAGGAGGAGATTTTGGTAGGGGATGAAGAAGACATAGAGGAGGACAAGCAACCGGACACCCTCACTACCGTCGCCAGCATTGGAGTGGTGACAAAACCTACCAAGCTTAGGAGGACAGCACAGATGTCTACAGGAGGGAAACCTCCAAGTCTTATCTACAATCCATGGCCATCTCCTCCACGTACCAAGAGACCCTTCGATACTCTTGTACATGAGCGTCAATATCAACATGTGCCCAAAGGGAACTTTCCCTCGATGTGGGATATGCCTCGTTCTAACCATGCAGGGGAGGAACACTCTAAGAAGGAAGAGTGGGAAAAGAATAGCAAGGACTGGAATTCTCGGCCCGACATGATCATGAACCACATTGAGCAGAATTTGGAGTTGATTCATACTCTGACCTTTGAGATTGAGGATTTGAAGAAACTTATTGAAAATCTTATCAAGAGAACACCACCACCGCCGAAGGATTAATGTGTCATCAGGTTTGGCATCCCCTTGGCTTGTTCCAAGCTTGGGGGGGGGGGGCGTGTCGCGGTATCACCATCATTATCTTTTATCTTTTACCTTTTTAGTGGATTCATATATATGGTAGAGAGGTTATCTTATAGTTTGGTTTGCCTGTGGAAGTATCTCTCCTTTAGTTGATTATCTATGTATCTCTTTGTGTGAGTGCCTTTATGGAATATTAATGATAAGTTTCATCTTTTACTTTTTGCACTTCTTATTTTAGTTTGCAATCTCTATTATATGATGGAACTTGTTGATCAGTATTGGCATAACTTTGGAATCGTCAAGTGGATCTAAATTGGTTATGGCAAACCGAGCTCTGGTTAGTAGCAATACTTTTTAAGTTGAAAGAAAAAGAGAAAAGCTTACAGGTATTTTGTATCATTTATTTTCTTTCTTGTTGGCTCATAAGCTTAGTATTCTTTATTTAAGATCTTTTGTGTCTTCAAGGAAGATTGCATGTTTGGCTTTATCACTTGTAGGTTTGCTTGTTTCTTTCAAATATTTTGCTTGCTAGTCAGGCTTGCTAGCCAAAAAACTTTTTTGAGAAGGCATACTTCTCATTCTTCCAAATCCTTTGAACCAAAGCCTTTGCCATTTGTGTCCACCATATCTACCTATTAGCATTATTGCTATTCCAAGCAAATTCTCAAGATTCATCTATATTTCGAATTAAAAAGTATTTTGTTATGTGAAATCTATTTACTCAAGCTCTCACGAACTTGATGACACACCTTATTTCCTTGCCCCTAATAGACTTGAACCATTGTGTCATCGAAGTTGTATATGCTTGCATCTATACGTTGGAATTAGCAGAACCGTGCTGTCACGGGGAACGCTTTCAACATTGCACCTTTACGTTGTACATAGTTGATATCATGCTCTTTTGTTTGCGGATGTCGTTGGTGTGAAATAAAGAGGGAAGTTATGAGTCCATGGAGTGATGTATGTGTGTTAGAGAAACTCCTGGGCCGCTAGCCTAAGCCATGCCTAATTATGGTGGGAACTTGCAGCATCACCATAGTGAGAATTCTATGAAGCATCCTCAATAAAAAGCTATGGACATAGTAAATAAAAAGATCGCTGAGATGCTCATTGTCTGCTTTCCTTGTCATTTTGGTTATGGCATAGCTCCTGTACCATGTGCAAGGGGTACCCCGTTGGCAGTTCTTTATGATACACATGTACTTACAATGATAAGAACTTACCGGTGACCAAATTTGAGTAGCATGAGGAGCGGCCCTCGTACTCAAGGGACGTGAGATTGCCAACTTATATTTCATCAAGCATATATTTCGTCTTTGTGCACTTTAACCTTAATCATCTCAAGATTCCTATGATAGGGGCAATGAGGGCTCAAAGCTAGTAAGTACCATAATCTTTTAAAAGCTCTTTATGACTTGAAATCCCTGCTTCCCTCTATGAAGAGACCTTTCTCCTATTTTCTAAGTTGAGTCAGTAAACCTACTTCCTCTCTATCTCCAGCAAGCATTTGAGTTGTTGTGTTGCAAGCATTCATATGGTGATTTATTCAATCATGTTCTTTATCTTCCTTGTTTGCACAAAACTCTTATCTATTGAGTATTACTTTGAAAGCCTTCATTGAAAAACCTTTTTGAGCAAAGAGTGCTCTTGTTGTAAAACTTCTAAAAATAGCTTTTTGTGAAACTGCTTGCCAGCTATTCTCTGACCAGGAACAAAGTTTGCCAATTCCAATTATGATTTATCTTTATGCATCTCTATTGTGACTCATGTACTTGTTGCAAGCTAAGTTATATAATGGTGAGTTGCTTTCTTCTATGAGTTGTGTAATGGTAAGTGTGATGCTTATTGTCTGTATTCTTTTATCGACACTTCACTCCATAAACCAGTGGAAATGTTTACTGAGCTTAGTTTTCGCTTGGGGACAAGCGAAGGTCTAAGATTGGGGGGAGTTGATACGTCCAATTTGTATCACCATTCTATATCATAATTTTCCTCTATTCATTGATATATGTCTTATTATGAGGTATTACTTATGTCTTTTCCACTATTTTTGCATGTTGGATGATTCTTGGAGGATGGACTGCCGGAGTTAGGATTCTGATGGGAAAAAAGGTGTTTTGATGCAATTACGCGAAGATTAGAAAAATACCAGAAAAATATTGGAAAATTATATTTTCCCAGAAGATGGAGGAAGCTAGATTGGGAGGCATAGCTGGGCCATGGGTCCCACACCCCCCTAGGCATGGGTCCCCCTAGGCCGTGCCTAGGGCAGGTGTGTCACACATGGCCGGCTCCCGACTCTGCCCTCTCGCCTATATCTTCCTCACGGAACCCTAATACCAAATGAGCGACCACAAAAAGATTTCTGCCGCCTCTGCGGGGCGGAAAACACTGTTGCCTGACATAGAGGACTTCGTTGGAAACCCCAAGATCAAGGTGTGATGAGCACACCAGCAAATTTTCCCTCAGTAAGAAACCGAGGTTATCGAACCAGAAGGAGGAAGGAAACGTCACACAGGTGTTTCTAGCAACGCGGAGACCTGCACAACACAAACTCAAGACTTTGCCCCAACGGATCAGTGAGGTTGTCAAGCTCACCGGTTTGCTGTAAAAAGGATTAAACGTATGATTTGGAAGGTGATGATGGTTTGCAGCAAGTAAACAAGTAACAGTGGAAGATGTATCAATGGTAAATATTGGACCAGGGTCCATAGTTCACTAGAGGTGCTCTCCTTAGACAAACAACATGGCATGAAGGGTAAACAATTACAGCAGGGCAATTGACAGGAACTAAGCAAGGCATAACAATGGTGTCATCCCCAAGCTTGAGATTTTGTCCATTCTTAATCTCATTGCATCATTCTCTCTCTACACCTAAATTTTTTATCTTCATACAAAACTTCACACAATCTTCATTAGCAACATTAGTTTATTCAAAAGATATTAGACCTCTGGCAAAGCGTTGAAACAGCAAGGCTTTTCACTAAAAACACAAGCTACTGTAGTAACTCCTTAAAAAATCTCAATTTCCAAAAAATAACTCAAAAAGGAATCAATAAGAAGCAAATGCAAATAATGGCAGAAATTTGTCAAAACAGACTAGCAGGTAGAAACCGATTTTTTCGAACATCTTCTGTTTCTCAAATCAAAACGTGTTGAACTAACGAAAGTTATCTAACATACTTGGAGATATATTCTTAAATTTTGAATCTTAATCCGAGTTATAGAGACTCCTCACAAATTTTTTTGGTGGAGGACAGAAATCTGTTTCGGGACAGCAACTCCCCAAATCTTACTTCCCTCTCATTAGAGGTCATTCTTGGCACAAAACGCAAACAAAAAGGATAAGGAGAGGTCATTTCTGAAGTAATAACTTCCAAGACTTAAGAAAACTCTTTGGTTATCTCCCAACAAGTACTTTTCTTTAACGCCTTTAAGTTAGGCACAAGAAGCAAGAAGAATCAAGTATTTTCAAATGAGGCATTAATATCCATACTTGCAAAGTCTTCAACTATGAAAGGTATCTCATCCAAATGGGTTTTGGAGGATCCCTTCTCATATCTTTTTGGTCTACTACTTTCATCAAAAAGATTTTCAGGAGCAATCCAATCATAATTCTTTTCAAAGGCTTCATGCATTCCAACAAGCTTAAAGGGTATGGGTATCTTAAATTCTTCTCTAGGCTTAGTTTTATCAGAAATACCCACAACATCTACACTTGAGCCTAACATATTGAAACGCTCAAAGACCTTTTTGGCTTCCCTAGCAACATCATGACATTCATTTAATAAAGTTTCAAGGATGAATTCCCTCTTTTCATCATTCTTTTCTTCTTTTAGTTTTAGGAACAAGAATTGTATGAGGGGTTAAGGCTAACAAACCTAGCCTCCAACATATGAACTAAAGAAGCTGTAGGCTGCATAACTAGGAGCAAGTTCAGCTATAGATTTTTCCTCAATATCCTCATGCTTGCTAACATGATTAAAGAGTTCTTCAATATTATCTTTCCCAATTATGGAGCCACTACCTATTGCAATATCTTTCAGGGCGAACTTCAGGATCAACATGGTGGGCTAGATCAAGGTGGCAACTAGAGCAGGAACTAATTTTTTTTGTGTTTTTTAATAAAGAAAGAAAACTAAACTAGACTTATTTTTTTGGGTTTTTTGGAAAGAGGCAAACAAAACCAAGCAAAAGAAACAAAGCAAACTAAAAAAAGTAAAGAGAAAGGAAGTGGAGGACTCCCCTAGTGAAGACGTACTTAGCCTCCCGGCAACGGCGCCAGAAAATCTTGTTGCCTGACAGAGAGGACTTCGTTGGAAACCCCAAGAGCAAGGTGTGATGAGAACAGTAGCAAGTTTTCCCTCAGTAAGAAACCGAGGTTATCGAACTAGAAGAAGGAAGGAAACGTCACACAGGTGTTGCTAGCAACATGGATACCTACACAACACAAACTCAAGACTTTGCCCCAACATATCTGTGAGGTTGTCAAGCTCACCGGTTTGCTGTAACAAAGGATTAAACGTATGGTGTGGAAGGTAATGGTTTGCAGCAAGTAAACAAGTAACAGTGGAAGATGTATCAATGGTAAATATTGGACCGGGGTCCATAGTTCACTAGAGGTGCTCTCCTTAGATAAACAACATGGCATGAAGGGTAAACAAATTACAGCAGAGCAATTGACAGGAACTGAGCAAGGCATAACAATGCAATTACCGGTCAGAAAGATCCTATGAGATTTGATTGGGCAATACAACAAGATACATAGACCGCCATCCAACTGCATCTATGACTAGAAGTCCACCTTTAGGTTATCATCCGAACCCCCTCCAGTATTAAGTTGCAAGCAATAGACAACTGCTTTAAGCAAAGTGTGTAAGGTAAACAGTCCACATGTTCCATGAACAAGAGACCGTTGTTTTCTCCCTAGTAGCAACAGCACATCTACAACCGAAGATATTATTGTCACTTCCCTTGGAAACTAGAGGCAAGAACCCACTATCGAGCATAAATACCCCCTCTTGGAGTCACTAGCAACTACTCGGCCAAGATAGCTACTCACAATGGAGAGCATGCAAGATCACAAACAACACATACATGATAGAATCATAAAGACAAAACCATTAATCAAACCAACATAATAATCTCAATATCCATCGGATCCCCGCAAACACAACATGCATGATTACAAATAGATTAGATCTCGATCATGAACGGAGCTCACAAGATCTATACATGAAAGCACAAGGATAAGATACAACCATCTAGCTACTACATGGACCCATAGTCCAAGGTGGAACTACTCACGCATCATACCGGAGAGAAGGCCTCCGGGATGATCTCCCCTCCGGCAGGGTGCTGGGAAGAACTTCAGATCCTCCCGATCTAGGGACGATGGTGGCGGCAGCTACAGACAGTTTCGTGGATATTTGATCGGGTGCTTAGGGTTTCTGCATCAGGGGCTTCTTATAGGCGAAGGGGGCTTCCTATAGATGCGGGTGCTTAGGGTTTCTGCATCAGGTTGTTTGGCTGCCCTAGCACGCCTCTCCGTCTCCCCTCTGGAATTCTTGTGCCCTAGGGAAAGTTATTGACTTTGACGTTTGTCCCCTCCAATTCCGAGAATATTTCTTTACTAACTTTTCTAAAACCAAAAACAGCAGAAAACAGGCAACTGACATTGTGGCAACTTGTTAATAGGTTAGTACCAGAAAACATGTAAAAAGCACCTCAAAGTGTAGACAAAGCAAAGTAAAGTAGATACTAAACAAGCATGGAGCATCAAAAATTATAGATACGTTTCCGACGTATCAAACATCGAGAGAGAAAGAACTCTCTGTCAGACAGATTTCTGCTGGGGAAATTCCTTCTCGGAGAGGGGAGATCGTCGCCATCAACACCGTCATCAAGCTAGACTTCATCGGGATCATCATCATCATCATACACACCATAATCTCCACTAGCACCATCATCACCACTCCACCCCGCTGAAACAAATGTGTTGGATCTTGCATTAGTTCTTAGGGGAAACTTTTCGATGTTAATTACTATTGTACTTGATGCTTGTGAGTGGAACCATTGGATTATTGTTTATGTTCAAATTGTTATCCATCACCATATCATCTTTGATCTTGATCCATATGATGTCTCATGAGTAGTTCGTTTAGTTCTTGAAGACATGGGAGAAGTCATGTTGTTAGTAGTGGATTTGTGTTGAGTTATTATTCAATGGTTTAGTATTTAAGTCGTGGTGCTACTCTTCTAGTGGTTTCATGTGAACGTCAACTACATGATACTTCACCATTTATGGGCTTAGGGGAATGCATTGTGTATTTGGCTACTCGTTGTGGGGTTGCCGGAGTGACAGAAACCTGAACCCCCGTTAGGACACATTTGCACAAGGGAGTGTAGGATCTCGGAGTTTAAGGCTGTGGTTAGGTTTATATCTTAATTACTTTCCTGTAGTTGCAAATGCTTGCAGGGGTTTAATCACAAGTATGTATTAGTCCAAGTAAGGTTGGTACATTAGCACAGGTTCACCCACACAACCCTTACAACACCAAAGAAGAGTACTTATCTATTTGAAGCGAAAACACTTGACAGAATTCCCATGTGTCCTCGAGAACGTTTGGTCCTTATAAGTGTTTCCACCGGCTTGTACTTTGCTAAGAAAGGATTGGGCCACTTGCTGCGTTTGTTCGTTGTCTTTATTATTTGCACTTTGTTTTGTTGCTTTATCAGAAAACCCCTAAAATTCTATTTGCTAAGTATTTGCAGAGATTTCCTGCTCCATACAACTAGTCAACACCTTCTGCTCCTCGTTGGGATCGACACTCCTATTTATCGAAAGTACTACGATACGCCCTCTATACTTGTGGGTCCTCAATATTCCTTATGGAATTTTATAAAAATCAATAAGATACCTAAAAATAAATAAAAATTACTTTTATCATCCTTAATTAGTGTAGTATTTGGTAAAAATAATAAATTGATATTTAAGATATCAAAATAAAATCTTTTAAATTAAAAATGCTCATTCTTTAAAAGAAATATTAAGAAAATAATTATAGGAGTTAACAATAAATAAAAATTAGTTTTTGACTCTTTTACTAATATATTATATTAAAAAATATCAAATATAATATTTATAAAATGTTAAGAATTATTATTAAGACTATTCCCTTTATTTAGGTAATTAAATAAAATTAATGTATTGGGTAAAACACATAAAGAAGATAAATAATAAATGAAGCATTGCATTATTATGCATAATCTTTTTTGCTTCATTAAATATTGTCCTTATCGGGCAATAATGATGTTTTGTAGAAATAGAAGCTCAAGGTCGAGTGCAAGCATCCGACTTCACTACCTTGCAATCACAAGGCAAGTTCATCACTTGCTCATGTCCTTTGAGGAGTCTTTATCAAAATATTTACAAATTGTGTGTTATCATCTATGTTTCGAAGAAAGAAAATAGTATTTTCTCAAAACAAATAAATTGTTGATATCATCCTAAGTCATGATATGGATAAGGTGAGCAATGGAACTTAGCTTTCCATTTGCAATAAGATTAATCACCTAGGACTTAACAACCCATGACATTAGTGATTCTAGCGCCATATATCATGCATTAACCATGAGATTTGGAATGGGACGGAGAAGTCAGTTGTATCTTCTTCCTCTCGCATATAGCCGGATGTGCAGGTTGTAGATGTTATCCTCGTAGTGTGCATTAATTGGTAATTCATAGAGGATCTGTAGCATATGGGTGGGAACCCTCAACGTCCCATGATAGTTCTGGCATCTGACGGTCTGGCGTACACCAAGGATACATGCGGGGTCGCGAAGGGGGCAGTGATTGGCTTGGATCACCTACTGGGCCCCACATCATGGAATTGTGGACGGAAATGTACGTCCGGTTGTGCAACAAGGAGTTGATCTCTCATGGGTAAAGTAACGCACCTATGAGAGTGTAAAAACTGAACTTGTTACTTCCTTTTCTGGGAAGGAGCTACGAATGCGGCAGGAAAGGAACTCCATGAAAGTTCTGGTCAACCTGTGAAGGCTGATGGGCATAGTTTTTTTATAATAAAATCAATCTTTAAAGAAACGTTTACGAAAACTGTATAGTGCCAAGGACTGATAGTCGGAGGTGGTAGATAGAGTATCAAACTTCCCAACTTGCATATAATGAACTAATTGGGTAACGTTGTTACTCACCCTTTCCTTTGATCCCCTACTTAGACTCTGAGGATCCAGAAGATACTCCGTTGTACGCAGTAGAAGGCCAAGAGGATGTCTACTATGAGGAGCCCAATCTGTCTGGCGGTGTGGAAGGGGTGGACTATAAAATCCGTTATGGAGTGGAGGAGAATGGGTCAGAATAGTTGACGTAATTGTTAGTAACCAATTGAGCCGAGAAGAAGAAACCTTATATAATAAGTTACTGAGCTCAATTCAGAGTATAAGTTTAAAACTTTAAATCTTCCGCTGAAACAGTTTTAAGTTGGTTTGTAATTTGAATATTTTGAAGTCTTAAACTTCTGGTATTGTAATAATAATAATGTGTGTATGTTTGTAATATGTACCCGCAATATTTCTGTTGTACCACTCTGAGGGATGTGATATTTACGGAACGATGTTCTGTGAATGTCATGTCAACGACTATAGTGTACTACACATGAAGTGGTATGCTGGGTCACCGCACCAACTCGACCTACCCCCGAGACCTGGCCTCCCCATATAAAAGTCAGGAGAGCACGTAGAGGAAGGAGAGACACAACCCTAGCATACTCACCCGCCAGATCTCATCTGCGCACCCCCTGTAACCTCCGATTTTGCCATCAATCAAGAACAGAGAAGTAGGAGTAAGGTTTCCCTCTCGGGGCCCGAACCTGGGTAAATCTCATGTCCCACATTTCTTGTTTGTTAGCCTTACCGCGATCTCCAGCGTTCCCCTCTTCTCCAAAACCCAAGCCCATAACAATGGGCATTGACGAGTCGAACGCTCGTAAAGCTCGCCATAGAGTCACTAACATATATTGATATCGAGGAGCTTCTCGAAGCTGTATTGATCTAGTGTGTCTTCTTATGAAGCTTTTTGATTAATCCTATTTTTGTTACAATTTTGTGATTATTATTGTTTACTATGGTACGTATATATGTCTATGCATAATGATGTTATTTTGTTTATATCCATCTGGAATTTGAAGATGCAGCGGTTACAAATCCCTCTACTTCGAGAGCATGAAACGAGCTAAACTAGCAACTATAGATGAAATGATGGATTGGTAACCTTTTAGAACCCTTGGATAGATGGGGTGCTGCCAAATCTTGATAAATCATGTGAAAAATTTGGATGAACTCGAGCTTAGGGAGGAGTGGCCAAATCTGCATTATATAAGTATATAAAAAACCATTACACGACATCATGAATAGAGAAGTCGCCAAATTAATACAAGTTCATCACATTAAAACCAAAGTAAAGTAGTGACCAAATATTATTATTGCAAAAATTACTCCCAAACTAAACCCACAAATCGCTCTACTTCTTTTGCATGAAATGAGCTAAACTAGCAATGAAAGATGAAATGATGAAGTTGCTAACCTTTTAGAACCCTTGCATATATGAGGCTCCGCCAAATCTTGTAAAAAAATAGGGATGAACTCGGTCTCAGGGAGGGAATAGAGTGGAGAAAGAAACTTGAAATGGAGTATGGCTCAGGGCAGGGAGGAAGATGATATAGAAAGGACATTAGTCCCGGTTGGAGACAACAACTGGGTCTCCAACCGGGACTAAAGGTCCATTGTTAATCCCGGTTGGAGACACCAACCGAGACTAAAGAAGGGCCCGAGCCAGCACCTTTAGTCTCGGTTGGTGTCTCCAACCGACATTAAAGGTCCTGTTTGAACTGGGACTAGAGGTTGTCATACCCTGCGACAGTTTCTAGCCATTAGAACCAGAGCATTAGTCTCGGGCCCAAAAACAACCGAGATTAATGCTCCGAACGAAAGACATGTTTTCTACTGGTGAAGAGACGACTAATCTAAGGACTTATCCAAAACTGAAACAGTGAGGCATTAGTGGTCAAAGTTCACAAGGATAAGTTTTTCGCACCATGGAAAAGTCAACACTAATCCTTCATGGAAAGCCAAAGCTTCAACTTCGGTTAGGTCATTGCGCTAGAATAGTTGCTAAGAAGTCGAAAAGATCATATATCCATATTCACTTATGAGCAACATCCTAGCTCCCGCACGAGCCATCACCATTTAATTTTACCCACCCTTGGGGAGGCCTTGGCCATTGTTTTTCTAGGGTTTCTTTTGATTGGGAATGGCTGGATCTTGTGCAACGTCTGCTTGACCTTTATGATTTTCTCCATAAAGAGTTGACGAATTTTGTTTGAATGTTCCAAGATACCTCACAAGAAAAATCTTCAAGCCCTCGATCGAGGGTAGGTGTTTTGCGTGTATAAACCTCATTATGAGCATACCACACCCGGCAAGCGATTAACAATGCTAGATGGACACGCGAGCTTCGCCTCGCCGGCTGCATTGAGTTTTAGCACTGTATGGGTTTAAAAAAATTGTCCATAAACCCAAAGTAGCCTTAAGTGGATCTTTGTATAGTGTGGTTCGTCTCTTGTTGTGTGAGTAAATTGCAAAAAAATACGGCAATTGAGGCAAAGTCATCAAGCATCAACCAAAATACATGTTTTCTAGTGGTTATTTCTCAAGGATTGATAATTTTGATACAGTTGTGATGGCTTTTGAAATTTACTTGGTGTTGTAATGTGTATAGTTGAGTCTCTGTGCGGGCTACATTTGTTAGAATTTCAGCAAAATTAGTTTTCTTAGTCAGTGTATATTTGATAAAAAAACCTTGCACGTAACTCTTCCCAAAACCTTCATAAAGGCGAGTTCACAAACCTATCTAATATTTTTCAACCTTAGGAGGCATCGATGAACAACGTAGAACATGAATTGCAAAGCTAGCACCAGCCAACGGGTTATAGAAGAATAGAAGATGAAAAATTGCTATGTCTATGAGCTGACCTATAAATACAGGTCTGTACTCTGTAGCATGATTTGGGACCTGATGAACATAGCTGTGAGCCACTCCATTGAGTTCTCTGGATATGTGGTAGTGAAGTTGGAAGTTGGTGGAGTTCCAGGATAAAATCTGGTTCAAGGCCAAGAGGAGGTACAGTGATCTTCTCGGCGAAACTCTTTTCCTCGATGGCGTTGACAACTATTGGAGTCGCGATGTAACCTCGGTAGAGGAATGCGTTTGAATGACAGCTATGGCTGTCCTAGTTCTGCATAGTGTTGAGTGATCGCTTATTCAAGCGGGCTATGGCTCTTCTATTTCTGCATAGTGATGAGTGATTTCTCATGCATGTGGGTTTCATTTCTCTTTTTCACCTTGATTACATGATCCTTTCAAACTTATCTAACATCACAATTTCTCGATATGTTCCCTCTTATGTCCTAAATTTTGACTCGGTGGTGTCACTTGCACTATTTCTCATTTTCTCTTTCCCTTCCTGTCTTGTAATATGATTCTGTATTGTCACTTTCACTACTTCAATCTGATTCAATATTTTCATTTTTACTATTTCTCCCTTTTTCTTTCTCTTCCTGACTTGTAGTAATTTGATTCTGTACTTTTCAGTCTCTTTTGACTTGTGAAGTTCTAGACCGCTTAGGTACGCCGTAGTTAATACAATAAAAAATCCTATTTTTTTAAATCATATTCCTATTTTTTCGTCCCTCTGGTTATCAAATTTAATAAATTTACCACATAATTGGCTGCATAATGCTAAAACAATTGATTAGGTCAAAAGTAACTCTTCAGCACAAAAATGGTCCAACTTTGGATATATTTGTTTAAGGGAAAAGATATAGGACTCTTTGCCTTATGTGCTTCATTTTGGCCTTAGGGCCAGCTTTCAGTTTTAAATTTACAACAACTACAATGAGAAAAAGAAGAAAGGAAAAAAGAAACCAAATCCAGAAAAAGTCTTGATATGCTAAATGTGGAACTCTTGCTCCTAGAACTGAATGCCTGTGAGGTCCTTTGCTGATCTGCTTGCCTAGTCTTAGCTCATGTGCGATCGCTTGGAATAGGCATACATGAGTTGTCTTGTTATTGAAAATTCTATCGTCACTTGCTTTCTGGAGCAAAGCATACAGGCCACCCCTTGAAACTGTTCTGTCCCAAATTCTCTGAATAAAGTATGCCAGTGTTGTTAAAGTATCAGCCTCTGTTTTGATCCCGAGGGTTGGACCATATAAACTGCAAGTTTCAACAGTGCAGGGCCATGTGTGCGGTGGACTCAACTGCTGGACATATATATCACATCCATTATCAGGTACCCATGTTTTCTTGATCGGTTTATTATACCAGCATGCATAGGAAGGCATTCGTAGCTCAAAATACAAACTATTTGAGTTAATAGCATAAAACCACCACTTTAGGGGCTAAATTTACTGATTGATACCACTTTACGGAAAGGATACAAAAAACCACCACAAAATTCGTTGATTGTCTCAAAAAACACCAATTCTTCACTAAACTCGAATTGACGCTGGTTCTGACGGGTCGGGCCCACTCGCAGAGGCCACGTGGCTCCCCTTTGACGGCTCCCGACACGCCCGTTACCGCCATTAATGGCGCGCGGGCCCCACCGCCGTCCACCGTGGATAAGGGTCGTCAACTCCGTCGTCTTGCTCAGTCCCGTTGCGCGCGGTCGGTGCTCACTCGTCGCCATCCATTCGCGCCGCCGCCACCGTCCGTCTGTGTCGCATGCACCGTCCGTTCGCCCCGCCGCCGCCATGCCCAGCTGGCACGACGGCTCTTCGTCGAGCACCTCCGGATTGTTGGTAAGTATGGATTTAGGGTTAGGGTTCATCGAAGAAGATTTGGGAATTTGCTCGATTTAGCTCGATTTAACTCGCTTTGACTCAATTAATTCATCGTGAAGGACATGTTCCCACTGGACTTTGCTCCGGGAACCATGGATGATCCCGATTTCTGCGGCATAGATGTGGGTTCCGACGTGCTCTGCCGCTCACACAAACTTACACCGCGCAAGTGTGTGGCTTTTGAAGGAACTGACACGGAAAGGAAATTCTATCTGTGTCAAATTGAGAATGTAAGACTGTCATGTACTTTTAGTTACTTTGGAAAATGCAAATGTTTCGATTAGAATGTTGTCAGATATGCAATAGTTGATTATAGCAACTAGAGTTAGCAACTATGATTCAAACAATGTACTTGTGCATGCAGAGTGTGCAAATTAGTAGTATGATTTAGATATATCAACTATGTCCAATATGATTTAGATATAGCAACTATGATTTAGAGAATCTACTTGTGATTGAGATGATTCAGATAATGTACATGTGTTTAGTGTAGCCTATGTAGCCTGTGTAATTAGTAACAGTGATGAACTATGGCTGTGTAATTAGTTATAGCAACTATGACAATGTAATTAATAATGTACTTGTGCCTGTGTATTCAGATATAGCAACTATGATTCATATGATTTAGTGTAGCCTGTGTAATTAGTTAGCTCTAGAGTGTGCATACAGTGATGAACTATGGCTTATTTGCAAACAATGGAGAACTGTGGCTTCCAGTCTTGGGTAGATGAAGAGTGGCCTAACAGTCTAAAGGATGCCCTGCAGAAGCTGTGGGCAATGTACTATGAGTGCAAATCTGCTGCCATTGAAGAGAGGGATCATAGTTCCAAGATGGTGAACGATCTGAGTGAAGAGAAGGACAAAATAGAAAAGAAATATGCAGATCATGTTGCTATTTTACGCAAGTGGGTTGATGATACTGAGAGGAGAGCTTTAGCAGAAAATATGCGCAGGATTTACAGTGAGGACAGTGAGAGTCAGAGTGTTTCCCAGATAGAGAAGCATTTAGAAGCTTTGAATCATGAAATTGATGTTCTCAAGAATGCTAAGGAAGAAATGGAAAATCTTCTTAGATCCCAGGCAGATGTGTTCAAGGGTAAGCAGAACAAGTGGCAGCTGGAAAGAGATGGCCTCATGGAAGAAAAGAAGAAGCTGATATTGGAATAAGATGGCCTCATGAAAGAAAACAAGCAGCTGGTGAAGGATAGAGATGGCCATAAGGAAGAAAAGAAGAAGTTGGAGTACACTGTCTTTAATATGTTCCAACACTGTGATGGTCTGAAGGAGAAGTTGAAGAAAATCAAAGAAGTTTGTGATGAGTGATGTAGTTATCATGTTCTAGTTGGCATGATGTGCATGTTTATGTATTTGTGTAATTGAACCCTTTATGTGGGTGGTCATGTATGTTGAACCTCTAGGTTGAACCTGTATGTTGATCCTTCTATGTGCTATCAAAATGGTTATCCTTTAGTTGGAAATTGTTATTCAGAAATAAGTTTGAAATGGTTATTCTTTAGGGTTGTCGAGAACCCCCGAAGGGTCTCGACAACCTATCTAGAGCAATATTACTATATTCTTTAGGGTTGTCGAGAACCCCCGAAGGGTCTCGACAACCTATCTAGAGTAATATTACTATATTCTTTAGGGTTGTCGAGAACCCCCGAAGGGTCTCGACAACCTATCTAGAGCAATAGTAAAGGATCAATATTAAACTTAGCCAACTCAAACAATGATGCACACATAGTCTTCAACATTTTGAACATAGTCTTAAACATAGTGTATTACAACCCACATAGTCTTAAACACTGTTACACAAATATTGTCCAACACATAGTTTGGAATTAATTCAGCACATAGCCACAGATGCATGAACATAGTCTTCCAACACACCGAATATATTTTAGCATATAGCCAGACAGTTCTGAACATATAAACTGTGTGATCAAGCACAAAGCTCATTCTGCTTGCTTGGAGCAGTCCCTCTTCTTGGCCTTCTTGTAGCTGCTGTGCTTACCAGCACTGAGATAGCCCTGCATCCTAGATGTTATCTTTGGTTGCCTTTTACCAGCTGCATCTGCTGCATACCTAGGTGCATTGAAGGGCCTGTTTAGAGTACGACTTCTTGTTGCTGCACTTGTTGTAGGTCTAGATGGTGTTGGAGAAGGATAAGTAAATGGCCTACTAGTTGGTGTTGGAGTGGGAGAAGTTGCAGCACTTGTTGTAGGCCTAGATGGTGTTGGAGAAGGAGCAGTAGATGGCCTAATAGGTGGTGTTGGAGTGGGAGAAGATGCAGCACTTGTTGTAGGCCTAGATGCTGTTGGAGAAGGAGCAGTTGTAGCAGTAGTTGGCCTTCTTGTGGCAGCACTTGTTCTAGGCCTAGCTGCTGTACTTGTAGCACCAGAGCTCTCCTCACCATGAGTGTTGGGCTGTTACAGAACATAAACATTAGTGTTTGAATCATGCTAGATGGCACATTACAAAGTGAGGTACCACTAAACATTAGTGTTTGAATCATGCCAGGTACCACATTACCTGGTGACTAACTTTTCTTATTTGTAGCTCAGGCCTCAATGGCACATTGAAATTTCTATACCTGTGCCCTACTAGCCTGCAGTTGCTGCAAGTGATAGAAGACATCCTAGATGAATCTCTAGGTGCTGGAACCTCAAATTTCCCTTTCCTCCTTGAAGTCTGTTTTCTCCCAGGTTTTTCTCTAAAGATAGGTGGGTCAATATCTGGTGTAGCTGTCTTATTCTAGTCAGTAGGTCTAGGTACTGGATATATGGTGTAGCTGTAGGCTTTTTTGTATACATTTTTCTTGAAGAAGTCATCAACATAGTCTTCTAGATGCTGCTGTAGTTTCATGATTGCTGCCATAGCATGATTACAAGGAATTCCAGTGAGGTCCCACTTCCTGCAAGTACATGTACTCTTGATCAAGTTCACTGCAAGCACTCTGCCACTGTTGCTGGTGACTTGCCAAAGGCCAACTTCACATATTTTGGCTAAGCATTATCTTGACCATCTTTTGGACTCCTCTAATTTCTCACAGTAGAATGGACAGATCTCCCATCTGCTTGCTTCTACTTTCTGTCTTGTACCACTATACTTGACCATAAGCTTGTCCCTTATACCTTCAAGCATTGTCCTAATTGGCTTGTTCCTCAAATTTAGAATCATTTTGTTGAAGACTTCACTGATATTGTTGACAACTAGATCAGTTTTGCAGTTTGTTTCAAACAAATGTCTGGCCCAAGCCTCAGGTGGTATCTTCACCAGCCAGTTGTATGCCTCCTCACAATCTGCTTTTAGAGCTTCCATTGCCAGATCAAAACCATTCCTGGTGTATGAGTAACTAGCAGCATCCATGTGCTTCTTGAGCTCAGTACCTCTGAAACCAGCTGACTGGAAATTGGCATAAATATGCCTAAGACAGTACCTTTGAGGTGAGTTTGGAAAAACTTGAGAGATAGCTTTGAGAAGCCCCTAAACAAGTGAAAAGAGGAAATGAATATTAATTAATCAGGTCCTAATGGTTGTGTCAATGCAATATCTTATGAAAACAATGGATACAAACCTTCTGACTATCTGAGATTATAGTGTAAGTACCAAACTTGCCAGACTCTCCAATGCAATATCTTAGCTGTGTCAAAAACCACAACCAACTACTTGTTTCCTCCTTATCAACTACACCAAATGCAATGGGGAAAATGTTGTTGTTTCCATCCCTACCAGTTGCAGCAAGGATCTGTTGTCCTGTGGCCAGTTTGATAAAACAACCATCTACCCCTATGGATAAAAGATAAAAATCAGTGGGCTACAACAAAACAATGAATGGATACAAGAGACAGTGAATGGATACAAGAGACAGTGCATGGACACATACCTATGAATGGCCTACAACCATTTAGAAAACCCTGCAGAGAAGCATTAAGACAGATAAAGAGCCCATGGAATCTTGGGTTTGGGCTAGGGTGCTCAACTAGTTGTTTTGTTGTCACAACACATCTACTACCTGGATTTGTATCTAAAATAGCTTGCAAATAATCCCTTATCCTGGTATCCTGTGCCTTCTGATCACCCATGACAGCAGCAATTTCCTGCTTCCTAGCTCTGTATGCTTTTCTCTTTGGCACTTCCACTCCATACTTCTGTTTGGCATTGTCAATCAGGGTATCAACACAGGTATTAGGGTCAGTTCTAATTGCTTGCTCAGATTGTGCAGCAAGCCAGCCAATAGTCACTTTTGTGTTCTCACCATGAGGTATGCATGTGTGTTGGGGCATGAATTTCCTTATGCAAAATGTCTTCTCATGGGCAATCTTGGAGGCAGTGATAAAGAATTTACAACCTTTTTTCTTGCCTTCTTTAGTGCACCGAGCAATTATTCTAACACTACAATTCCTGTGATAATGGAAGTTTCTAAGTTGGGCTATGTGGTAACTCCTAAGTGTTGTTCTGAATTGGTACACATCATTGAAGCACAACTTAATGCAAAATTGCTGATGAGGGTCAGCCCTATCTGGATCATACCAAATTATTTTCTTCAGCATCTTTAACTTCCTCTTCTTTCCAGACTGTAGATTGAATTTAGGTACACTGCCATCATCATCATCACTATCTCCAACATCTGTTGGGCTGCTGTCCTCATCACTAGATGGTAGAAAATCTTCCATTTCTGGTTCCTCTAACTCATGGTGAGATCTACTTGTTGGACCTGGCTTGGATGGCTTCATTTTTTGGGGAGGAAACAATGGCTCTTCCAGTCACTGTCAACCTCTTCTGGCTCAAACATTTCCTCCACATCAGTATCCCATTCAAAGTGTAGAAGGGGATCAGCTCTTTGCTTCCTCTGATGCTCCATCTTCCTAAGGATGTCCATATGCTCAGGGCCTAATGCTTGCTCCTTTTTCTTTCTCTTCAATTCATCTATATACTGCAATTCCTCCATATCAGTATCCCCTTCAAAGTGCAGAAGGGGATCATCTCTTTGCTTCCTCTTATGCTCCATCTTCTTGAGTATGTCTCCATGCTTAGAGCCTAATGCTTGCTCCTTTTTCTTTCCCTTCAATTCATGTATGTACTGCAATTCCTCCATGACTGACATGTTGTGGTCCTTAGGGTCAACCTGACAAGGATAGAAGAAATCATCATCTTCTGACACCACCTCATCTTCTGACACCACATCAACAGGGATAGGGATAGGTCCTATTGCCTTCTGAAAGTTGGAGCTCTATTGGGTGCCCAAGAACAACACATCTGACATGTCCATAGCTACAGGAAAACAATCATAATCATCACCAGAAGTGTAATTCACTCCTCTACTATCAACTGAAAATATCACAGGCTCATTCAGTATTTCTGCCTCAACATCATCAATGTTAACATATGATGGCCAGATAGAATCTTTTTTTAGTACAGTGATATTCAGCACCTGCTCCTCCTCATACATGTCAATCATGGCATTTACTTGGGTCATGCTAGAAATGAGCTCCATTCCATTCTTGCCTTTTTTCTTCTCTTTAACATAGTACATGTTGTCTCCTATCCCATAACCATAACCTTCTATCAATGCTAAAAAATTAAGCCTGGTTATGTAAGATCTGCATAAGGTTCTTTCCAGGTTGTCCTTACCAGGAAAGTTGAATCTAATCTCCCAAACATCATCATCTAGGCTGTCATAATTAAATACACAATGATTAGGTAACTACTTGCTAAACAACACATCAATAGTATCTACTATTAAATTGCAGTCACTGTTTTAGTTAACAACTAATAAAACTACCTAAAAACTTACATCAAGAATTTTATCTAATGATAGCACTAGTAATAACAATAAATTCACTAGTGCTATCAATAATTTCACTACTAATTCACTGCTAATTTGTCCTAAAATTGCACTAGTGATAGCAATAATTTCATCTACTACTAATTTGTCCTACAATTGCTTTCTAAATTTAATCTACTGATAACAGTCTCAGCAATAACCTATATTTCTAAATCTAAGCACATACGGTAGATCTTCTGAATGGATCGAGATTTTGGAAGGGAACTTACTCTACACCGCCGAAGGAGGGAGCCCAACGGTGACTGATTTTCGTGGGCGAAGAGATCACCGCCCGCGCCAGCGCAGCAGCCGACCTTTCCTCCGGTGACAATGTCGTCGCCGCTTGCATCGGTGGCAGCGAATCATCAGTCGGAGAAGCCGCCCAGCGCATCCTGCCACCGCACCCCACAGTCGGAGCACAAGGTGGTGGAACGGGATCGGAGCTTGCCGGGGGTCGCCGCCGCCATCCGCTGTCGCCGCCATTGCCGGGGGTCGCCGCCGCCATCGCAGGTACAAGAGGGAGGGGAGGTGCGCGAGGGGAACTGTCTGAACCCTATCTGGTTCCTCCTTTTCCTCTGACAAACGGTGGACGGCGGTGGGGCCCGTGCGCCGCTAACGGCGGTAACGGGCGTGTCGGGTGCCGTCAAAGGGGAGCCACGTGGCCTCTTCGGGTGGGCCCAACCCGTCGGAACCAGCGTCAATTCGAGTTTAGTGAAGAATTGGTGTTTTTTGAGACAATCAACGAATTTTGTGGTGGTTTTTTGTATCCTTTCCGTAAAGTGGTATCAATCAGTAAATTTAGCCCGTAAAGTGGTGGTTTTATGCTATTAACTCAAACTATTTAGAGCAATCAAACTAAATCCACAAAAGAAATAGGGGACTGCTACGCGTCCCTCAGGGGATCGGGAGTTTCTATCACCCGGCTCTGCTGCTTGACACGTGTCTCCATGGACTTTTTACTCGTTTTGCTTACAGCCCGCAAACTTCTCAACGGAAAAACCTGCACAAGATGCTGACCCCCTGCCACATCGAAGCCTACCGACGAGCACCCATAGAACCTGCCACCCATCATTCACCTCCGACTAGAGATCTCGTCGGCGCCGACCACGCTGGTAGCACCGCCGACGGCCGGCCTTAGGTAGCACTGCCGACGCACGCGCTTGTAGCATCGCTGTTGGCCATCGGTAGTGTCGTCGCCGGCCAGCACATAACACTGCCACCGACCTTTGGTAGCAAGCGCCTAACGCCGTTGTAGCAAGCGAGCGACGCTGTTGTAGCAAGCAGCCGACGTCTCCGTCGCAAAGCGCCGACGCCACCTCTGTAGCAAAAGCGCCGCCGCCTCTGTAGCACGTCGCCGCCGCCTCTGTAGCACGTCGCCGCCGTCTCTGTAGCAAAACGGCCGACGCTGTTGTAGCAAACGGCCAACGCCCCTCTAGCAAAGCGTCGCCGCACTTGTAGCAGGTCGCCGCCGCCGCCCTTGTAGCAGGTCGCCGCCGCGCTTGTAGCAGGTCGCCGCCGCCGCGCTTGTAGCAGGTCACCGCCACGCTTGTAGCAAGCGACGATGCCGCTTGTAGCGAGAGCTGTAGCCGCTGTAGCAGGGTGCTGCCGCGCTTGTAGCCGGGCGCTGCTGCGCTTGTAGCAAGCGAGGCTGCCGCTTGTAGCGAGAGGTGTTGGTCCTACATCCACAGGCCATCCGCATCCATGGGGGAGCTCAATTTTCTGGTTGCGCCTTAGGCTCTCGTGGTCGCCGCCAAGTAAAAAAAAGGAAGAGGAGGTGGGCGAGGCTAGCGACGGGCGACGGGAGGAGGTGCGCGACGCCGGCGGCGAGAGAGGAGGTGCTTGGCGGCATGGCGTGCAGCAGGGTGTAGCGGCTGCGAGCTCTACGCCTCTCCCAGCGGAGTTGATTTGGGAAGAAAGGATAAGACCAGAGAACTCATGCATGGGACCCACCGAGGAGGCCCGTTTCTCTCCACGTCGAGGGGGCGCGTGCCGTCAGAGCCGAGAGCGACCCCGGGGATCGCGATGCGTTATCCCCGGGGGAATAGTATCGTTTTCCAAAGAAATAAGACCAACACTGACACAGAAAAGGGGTACATCCGCAGATGCCATTCTTCGAGGTAGGGTTGAACTACCATGATATTTCTAGTACTTGGAGGTTTCTTTGAAATAATAGAATCATTCCGTGCTCCTGTGTTACGACCAAGGCAACACTCTCTCTTGGATGTACATGGACCTCTAGGAATTTTTTGTGAGAACACATACGTTATCTAGCATGGTACTGAGCCACAAACATTAAACTACACGCCATATTTAAAAAAAATCATATACATGCATCTAGAATATGTTGGAGATGCACCAGTTTGTCCATATGCAAAAAAAGTTTCATTTCTACGATTAAAATAGCATAAACCACCATTCAACTTGTGGCAAAATTCTGTAGCTAATAGTACAAGTATATAGAGTATCCAGTTCATTAATCACCTCATCATTTAAAATGTCCCCATAACACAACTCCAAGTTTTTGACATATTCAGTGACGCTGGCCTGCAAATTTATGTGCAAAGCATCATGAAATGAATATAGACTGCTTGTAGAAAGTTAAGATACTACAGAACACATCAACAGAGGGTAAAAATAAAGAAAAAAATAAGAGAGGTAGATTAAAATAAATAGCTTACCATAATCCTTAAATCTAGTCTTATGACACGTCAAATAGTTGGAAATCAGTTCGATGTCTATGATAGCTTCTTATTTCTTTGACATTTTCTTCTTGTTTAGTTGTATTCTTCTCACGTGCATTTAATATTACACCATGAGCTATTGGAAGTATACATCTATCATAATTTCATCTGATCCATTAATAAATATTCATCAACGGCTATGTATCCGGATGAAGAAACATACACCACTTTGATTCGGTAACATTGGCGGTATTCTGTATCTCTCAATGAAGGCGTTGAGGTAGCCACTTTCAGAAAACAATAGTGGACTTGCGCATCTACTTAGAAATGCTCACATCAGAACTGTCAAATTGTTCTCCATTTGCATAGCTACACTTTTAAGCCCTATGATACGGCTCAGATCACTGTAGAGCTTCGTTGGGATACCCCAAGAGAAATGTGTGAAAAGCACATCAGTAAGTTTTCCATCAGTTATGAAACCAAGGTTATCGAACCAGTATGAGGAAGGAAACAACTCCAAAGTGTTGCTAACAACTTGAAACCTGCACAACAAAAACTCAAGACTTTGCTCCAACATACAGTGAGATTATCAATCTCACCAGTTTGCTGAAAACAAAGGATTAAACGTATAGTATGAAAGATAGTAGTTGTTTGTAGAAAGTAAACGGTAACAGTAGATGATGTATCAATGATAAAGAAATAGACCGGGGTCCACAGTTCACTACAGGTGTTCTCCTTAAGATAGATAACATGCTGGGTGACAAAATTACAACGGGGCAATAGACAGATTGAAAAGGCATAACAATGCATATACTAGACATCATGACTCCTATGAAATTTGATTGGGCATTACAACAATATACATAGACCGTAATCCAACTGCATCTATGAATAATAATCCACCTTCAGGTTATCATACGAAACCCTTCCAGTATTAAGTTGCAAGCAACGGATAATTGCATTAAGGAATGTGTGTAAAGTAAACAATACAATTGTTCCATGAATAAAAGATTGTTGTTTTTTCCCTAGTAGCAACAGCATATCTACAACCTTAGAGATTTCTGTCACTTCCCCAGATTACTAGAGGCATGAACCTACTATCGAGCATAAATACTCTCTCTTGGAGTCACAAGCATCTACTTGGCCAAGATAGCTACTAGCAATGGAGACCATGCAAGATCACAAATAACACAGGCATGATAGAATCAATAATCAATCTGACATAATATCTCAATCTTGATCATGAACGAAGATAACAAGATCTAAACATGGTAGCACAAAGGAGGAGAAACAACCATCTAGCTACTGTATGGACCCATAGTCCAAGGGTGAACTACTCACGTATCATACCGGAGGCTGGCATAGTGATGAAGAAGGCCTCTGGGATGATCTCTCCCCTCTGGCAGGGTGCCGGGAAGAGCTTCAGATCCCCCCCGATCTAGGGACGATGGTGGCGGCAGCTATGGACTGTTTCGTGGAAATCTGGTCGGGTGCTTAGGGTTTCTGCATCGGCGTGACTTTATAGACGAAGAGGCGAGGCAGGGGGCCGCCCGAGGGGCCCACACCAGGTGGCGGCGCCCCCCCCCTCCCAGGGCCGCGTGGCCCTAGGGTGTGGCCACCTCGTGTCCCTCCTTCGGCTACCCATCGAACTTTGTGTTCTCTCCGGTAAAATATTTACTTTGGCTTTTGTCCCATCCAATTCTTAGAATATTTCCTTACTAGCGTTTCTGAAACCAAAAACAGCAGAAAACATGCAACTTGCACTACGACATCTTGTTAATATGTTAGTTCCAGAAAATGTATAAAAATACCTCAAAGCGTAGTCTAAACATAGCAAAGCTGATACTCAACAAGCATGGAACATCAAAAATTATAGATACGTTTACGACATATCAAGCATCCCCAATCTTAACTCCTGGTCATCCTCGAGTAGGTAAGTGATAAAAAGAATAATTTTTGAGGTGACATGCACCATCACAATCTTGATCAAACCATTTGCAAAGCATTGAAAGCTAGGATCAAAGTACTCTAAACATGAGCATGAAAGATGTAGTTCAAACAATAAGGCATAGCAACTATGTTGTAGCATGAAAAGGTACAAATAGAGATCATGAATAACAATGCATTGAAAGACGTTTGTTTGTTTCACATACAGAAAACATAGCATAGTGGTATTCAGCTTGTCCTTCATGGAGCAGCAAAATATAAATGCATAGGACACCTTCAAAGTTCATAAGGGTGACTAGATACAAGTAGTTCAAGAACAAGCAATATCAACATTATGAATCAATGAATAAGTTTTGGGACAATGCACATAAAACTAAGAATGACAACTATGCTCTCTTAATTGGTGCAGAAAGATAGAAGGTGGAGACTCAATATAAAAGTAGGAAGAAAGGCCCTTCATAAAGGGAAGCAGGTATTTCAAGTTTCATAAAGAGCTTCCAAAAATTATGGTAATTATTAACTTTCAACTCTCATTGCCCCTATGATAAGCATCTAGAAGTGATTAAGGTTAAAGTGAAACAAATATGGAGTATATGCTTGACATATTATAAGTTGGCAATCTCATGTCCCTTGAGTACGAGGGTCGTTCTTCATGCCACTCAACTTTAGTCACAAGCAAGTTCTTGTCATTGTAAGTATATGTGTATCATAGAGAACCGCCAACGGGGTACCCCTTGCCCCATGATACAGGAGCTATCCCATATCAAAATGACAAGGCAACAGACAATGAGCATCTCAGCGATCCTTTTATTTACCATGAGCATGGTGCATATATTATTTCTCTTATCTTTTTTCTATAGTTTTTTCCAAGGATGCTTCATTGATTAATCACTATGGTGATGTTGCAAGTTTCCACCATGATAGGCATGGCTTAGGCTAGCCGCACAGGCGTTTCTCTAACACATATACAAAACTCCATGAACTTACAAGCTCCCCTTTTATTTCACACCACCGACATCCGCAAACAAAAGATCATGATATCAACTGAGTAATATGTACAGGTATTGAAAGTGTTCCCCATGACAACATGGTTCTGCTAAGTCCCAACTTATAAGTGCAAGCATATACAACACATATGACACAATGGTTCAAGCTTATTAGGTGCAAGAAAGTAAACTGTGCCATCAAGTTTATGAGAGCTTTAATTACTAATTTTCTCATAACAAGTTTAATTTGGAAGATAGATAAAACAAGAATATACTTGGAATGGTGTAACACACCATGCATAGGAATGTATAGTGGACTCTTTGGAATAACTTGGTTTCTTTGGAGTTGGATGCATGAGTAGAGCTTACTCAATACAAGTGGAGGCTAGCAAAATACTTGGAGCGACCAACTAAGAGAGAAATAATGGCCATAATCATGCAGACCGACAAAACATTATCAATTAAAGCATCAAGTGGTATCACAAGTCAAAAACTAAATTATCATAGAGGCTAAGGTGACTGGTTCATAGTCATAACATGGTGTAAGCATTCGCCAAGTCAACCCAAATAAAGCATCAAAGGAGAATACCACAGTATTATGATTTTGTATGCTAAAACAACGCATGATCCTTTCAAGGCACATTAAGCAAGCTCAATTGTTTAGAACAAGTCATGCTACAGCAATAATCACTAAGCATAAGGTCAAAGCAACATCTAGCATGACATGATAAAGTCTAAGCCACAGTCAAAACAAGCTCCCTTTTGTACCACTATAAACATGAAAATCTCTACTCTTTTCCAACGCCAATCAACTTATTTGAAACAAAAGAGCGAATGCGGGGGTCCAAGTACTTTATTCAAGCAAACCAAACAAAATAAAACAAAAAACTAAAACTAAGATGCTCCAAGAACAACACAATAGTGCATGAAACAATAAAAATGAAGTGTCTAGAAAGAGAACTGAGATTTTTATTGATGAAGAAGGGGATGCCTTGGGCATCCCCAAGCTTTGACACTTGTACCTATTGAATATTTCTTTGGGTGACATGGGGTGGCATCCCCAAGCTTGAGCTTTTGTCCATTCTTCATCTTATTACATCATTCTTCCCCCTACACTTGAAAATTTTCTTCATACAAAACTTCACACAATCTTCATTAGCAACATTAGTGTATTCAAAATAATAGGCCTTTAGGTTTAGTTTCAGCACAAGTAAAACTTTCATTACTCCCTCCATTCCTTAATATAAAGTGTATAGTTTTCTTGCATGAATATTAGCGCACGGGCTGAGAGGGCAAATTCTGTTGCTGTTGGACGTGAATACCCCAGGTGATTGACATGACATATAGGTAAAATAGGAAGTCTGGGCATCCTCTCTCCTGATCGTATTAATTGCCTCCTAAATAAGCGGAATAAATTAGTCCGGCCCAACGATACACCTTACATTGTGGAATTTTTCTCAAAAAACTATACACCTTATATTAAGGAATGGAGGGAGTATAAAAGAAGCTACTGTATCAATTCCTTTTAAAAGCTCAAGTGATCAAGAAGAACTCAAAAAGAAACTGATTAAGAAGCAGATACAAATATTGGCAGAAATCTGTCAAAACATACCAGCAGGTAAAAATCGATTTTTTCGAAGACCTTCTTTTGCTCAAATCGAAAAGTGTTGAACTAACGAATGTTGGATAACAACCTGGGGAATAGTCTTAGAAAATGACAGCTCAATCCGACATACAGAGATTTCTCATGAATTTTTATAGTAAAGCACAAAAATCTGTTTTGGGACAACAACTTCCCCAAATCTTACTTCTCTCTCATTAGAGATTATTCTTGGCACAAAAACCACACAAAAAGGATAAGGAGAGGTTATTACAGAGGTAATAACTTCCAAGACTCAAGTAAACTATTGGGTTATCTCCCAAGAAGTATTTTTATTTAACGCCTTTAAGTTAGGCACAGGAAGCAAGAATCAAGTATTTTCAAATGAAGAAGCATTAACATCAAATTTCTTGCCCCTGTCTTTATTCTTATCTTTAGGGAACGTATGATTGCATGTTGGAGAAGCAAAATGCATAATGCCTTTTCCCACATCTATTATTGCTCCAAGGATTTTCAGTAGGGATCTTCCAAGTATAATTTGTCCTTTTCCTACACATTCAATGACAATATAATCAGTAGACACCACTTTCCTTAAGATATGTGTAAACACTCCTTCAGCTATTCCAATGGGTAATATAGTTGCATTATTGGTAAGAGATATTTCTTCTCCTCCTTCAGAAAGTCCCCAAAGATTCAAAGATTCATAAATATCTTTAGGCATAAGACAAAATTCAGACATGATATCACAACGAGCATCAAACTTTTCATTGTTTATAATAAATTTTACTATAGGAAACCATTTTGAAGGTACAAAATTTAATGGAACATGATCATGATGCTCCCTAAGCATGTTATAGCAATATTTTAAACTAGCTTTATTGGTCTCAAGAGTGTTTAACCTAGCATAGATGTTTATAAAGGAAAAATCAGATTTGCTAGGCAAATTATAAATTGTAATCAACTTCTTTACGGCATTCAAAGATTCATCCTCATTACATTGGATAAAATCTCCTCCTACTACAGCATCCATAGCATATGTATAACAAAGAGCAAGACCATAGTAGAAACTACTAAGAACCAAGCCTAGAGTCATTAGGCTCAATTTTTCCATGTGAATCAGAAATTCTAGATCAAGCTTCTTTGAAACTCCCTTCACTTCCTTGTTTGAAAGTAAAGATCATTACCACGGGTGACACGGTGATTGGAGAAACACTAGACATGGAAGCAACTTGAACTAGGGACTAATTTTTTGTGTTTTTGATAAAAAGCAAACCAAATGAAACTAATTTTTTGTATTTTTAAAAGAAACAAGCAAAACAAAGCAAAAGAAACTAAGCAAAACAAAAACAAAGTAAAGAGATTGGTTGTGAGAGACTCACCTTGCAAAGTTGTCCTTAATTCCCCGGCAACGGTGCCAGAAAACGTCTTGATGCGGCTCAGATCACAGTAGAGCTTCGTTGGGATACCCCAAGAGGAAGGTGTGAAGAGCACAACAGTAAGTTTTCCCTCAGTTATGAAACCAAGGTTATCGAACCAGTAGGAGGAAGGAAACAACTCTAAGGTGTTGCTAACAACTTGGAACCTGCACAACACAAACTCAAGACTTTTCCCCAACGTATAGTGAGGTTGTCAATCTCACCGGTTTGCTGAAAACAAAGAATTAAACGTATATTGTGGAAGATAGTAGTTGCTTGTAGAAAGTAAACGGTAACAGTAGATGATGTATCAATGATAAAGGAATGGACCGGGGTCCATAGTTCACTAGAGGTGTTCTCCTTAAGATAGATAACATGCTGGGTGAACAAATTATAGTGGGGCAATTGACAGATTGAGAAAGCATAACAATACATACACTAGACATCATGACTCCTATGAGATTTGATTGGGCATTACAACAATATACATAGACCTTAATCCAACTGCATCTATGACTAATAATCCACCTTCAGGTTATTATCCGACCCCCTTCAGGTATTAAGTTACAAGCAACGGATAATTGCATTAAGCAATGTGTGTAAAGTAAACAATACAATTGTTCCATGAACAAAAGATTGTTGTTTTCTCCCTAGTAGCAACATCACATCTACAACCTTAGAGATTTCTGTCACTTCCCCAGATTACTAGAGGCATGAACCTACTATCGAGCATAAATACTCCCTCTTGGAGTCACAAGAATCTACTTGGCCAAGATACCTACTAGCAACAGAGAGCATGCAAGATCACAAATAACACAGACATGATAGAATCAACAATCAATCAGACATAGTATCTCAATATCCATCGGATCCCCGCAAACACAACATGTATGATTATAAATAGATGATATTGTTCATCAACAGAGCTCACAAGATCTAAACATGATAGCACAGAGGAGGAGAAACAACCATCTAGCTACTGTATGGACACATAGTCCATGGGTGAACTACTCACGTATCATACCGGAGGCTGGCATAGTGATGAAGAAGGCCTCCGGGATGATCTCTCCCCTCCGGCAGGGTGCCAGGAAGAGCTTCAGATCCCCCCGATCTATGGACGATGGTGGCGGTGGCTACAGACTATTTCGTGGAGATCTGATCAGATGCTTAAGGTTTCTGTATTGGGTGACTTTATAGACGAAGAGGCGAGGCATGGGCGCCCGAGGGGCCCAAACCAGGTGGCGGAGCCCCATCTAGGCCACGCGGCTCTAGGGTGTGTCCACCTCGTGGCCCCCCTTCGGCTGCCCTTCGGACTCCGTGTTCTCTCCAGTAAAATATTGACTTTGGCTTTTGTCCCGTCCAATTCTGAGAATATTTCCTTACTAGCTTTTATGAAACCAAAAATAGTAGAAAACAGGCAACTGATACTGTGCCATCTTATTAATAGGTTAGTCCCAGAAAATGTATAAAAATACCTCCAAGTGTAGACAAAACATAGCAAAGCTGATACTAAACAAGCATGGAACATCAAAAATTATAGATACGTTTATGACGTATCACCCTATGGTACATCCATTGTATCTGAAACTGTATACCGAGGTTGAAAGAAGAGAAAATAACTCACAAAGTACTAAAAAAATATCTGAACAACACTAGAAATTTATGCAAACTTATAATTCCAAAGTAAGATTAGGCCAACAAGGAGATTTACTTAAAAATATAAGAAAAAATGAAATAAGAATTTGTTCATCTGTTGAAAAAAATATTATAACAACAAAAAGAGAAAGCAACAAATGAATCGTTTGCAATAGACATATCAAGGAATGCACTTTAGATGCTACAAAACATGAAGTAAGTAAAATAGGCTGGATTGCACATTATTTTATCCAATTATTATCAGTATTTTGATGATGTTTACGATAATTGCTTGAAACGTAATTCGTATTAACCTTTGCCTTCAAAACAAAGCGGGCATGCATTTATATGCTAGAAGGCAGTAGTACTTACATCATCTCCCTTGCAGGTATATTTTCACAAAAAATAGGTAAAAATAAGTAGAACTGTATTATATTATCAATTGGTCTATTCACATTTAATAGCAGTGAGTGTTCTGGCTTCTTTGATAGACTGGATGCAGAGCATATAATACTATATCAGTTGGACGAAATGAGAAATAAAATATTATAGATAGTAAGAATAGTTTCAAACTGAGTGTCGAATGTGTCCTGCCTAAATATCAGCAATAAATCAGCTAGTACCATGTCACTATAAGTGACTTCCACTGCAGTAGCTATCTCAGGTATGTTCTAAAACATGCACAAATTATGAACTCATAGGATCACAACAAAGAAAAATAACGCTAAATGATAGTAGAAAGGCCATTCACCACACACCAAAAACCTACTACATATCATTCAGAAATATTCCGTAGATACTAATCTTACACATAAAGAGTTTATTCTGAATATAACAATGCCATAGTTAGCCTAAGTATTGCTGATAGGAAAACAAATTGGTTATTATACCAGGATAATACATGAACAAAGATACAATGCCCATGCAGACTTACGGTTCTTGAATTATTTTTGAGATATAGACGTATATATGTATTTTCCTTACATTTAAATCCAGTGCATTCCATTAAACAAAGATACGTAGTACTATGTGGATCAGTAACAATATAGAGCATAACTGTAATACTCCCTCTGTCTCAAAATAGCTGTCGAAAATTTAGATGTCTAGACTAAATAGTGTCGAATGCAAATTTAGAAAAATTTGTGACATCTATTATAAAACAGAGGGAGTAATATGTTCTAGCAGAGAAACTATGCTGAATATAGCCTCTTTTCTGAAAGGAACCTAAAACTTTCTTAAGATAATGAATGTCAAAAAAGATACAACAATAAATATGGTCATCGTGACATCAATCTGGGTAGGTATGTTACAGTTTATAGATTATTAGAAGACAACATGCCATCGGGTTTCAGACAAAATGACAAAGAATCATCTGGGCAAAGAGGTAGGTACCTAAGTACTTGACACGTGGAGGGGAATAACAGATTATTCAGTTGCAATCTTCATCATGTTGAAATATAGGGTGGGCTTTAAACCCATCTAACAATTTCAGGAAAATCTCTAAGGGCCCATTCATACAAAGAGGAGCGGTGGGAGTTTAGTCAGATATGGCTAGTTGGGAGAGATCTCCACCAACATATAAGGTGATCTCTTCTCCCACCAGTATGACTTGGTGTGAAGTGATAAGAGGCATTCTACGCGGACTCTCCTCCTCCTCTGCCACCCGCCTCACCTCGCCTCGTCATGACGCGCGCGCGGGTTGCGGGAATCACGTCGAGCCGATGTGTTCTTTTTACCGCTCAGAAAAAGGATACAAATGGTTGCAAATGAAATGTTAATGAGAATGAATACGAGTTGAAACGTTTTGCCTTAAGTGCTATTAAGTACGAGCCTTTCTAGTAATTCATTACGCCCGTTTTTTTTCCATTGAATCCTCTTGTATCCGCATGTGCCTATATATTGGAGAGAGATCTCCTCTCCAGCAACAATATAGAACCGTTGCCTCCACGCGTAATTGCTTGTGTCGTATTCTCTACTGCTGCCACGGGTGATCCCATTCTGCCTACCGCGTACACGGCTGACGGAGGAGCAGGACTCCAAAACCCTGCCTCTCGAGATCCTGTATGGGAGAGGGGCGATTAGGTTTTTGGGGAGTGTATTCTACATGCTCACCTTTGATCAACTACATCCACTACTTATACGCCTTCGTCATCATCATGGCCACCGAAGCCGAACAGGCCGATGCTTCCAAGAATGCGGCCGACAAGGCTGCTGCTGCTACCTTCTCTGCTACTACGGCCAATTGGCCTATTAGAGGGTACAATATGCTAATCCCTCACCTATTTATTTCTATGTGCATGGTACTAGTAATTTCGATAGATGATTCTACGATTCGTCTAGTACTACATGTTTCCATTACCAAATATTAGTATGTGCATGTCTGGCTCATGATTTACTTCTGGATTAATATAATTGAAATATTGCCCAAATTCTCAACAATCCAAAAACCAAATATGTATAGGCAATTTTTGATCCAAGCTTTTGCCGCTGCATTGAAATCGTCCCCGTTTATGGAAATGTATTTTAAGCGTTGGCAGAGCAAAACTATCTGATGGCTCATGGCAATAAACGTGTTTTGGGCCACCGGTGTTACTCCCAATGGAACGATTACTCCTGAGCAGGAGAAGGCATTTAGGGAGACCACCGTCGTATTTTTTAGCTGTTCTGAGCATGATCGAATATAAGTTGGTTGATGCATATTTACATATGCAGGTTGCCAAGGACTTGTGGGAGGCGCTCGAATCCAAATTCATCGTAACTGATGCAGATTTACATATTTTTTGGAGTTGTTCTAAGCATGATCGAAGATAAGTTGGTTGATGCATATTAACATATACAGGTTGCCAAGGACTTGCGGGAGGTGCTCGAATCCAAATTCAGCACAACTGATGCTGGAAGCGAGATGTATACTATTGAGTAGTTCCATGATTACAAAATGATTGAAAACCCTTCTATATTGGAACAGGGTCATGAGATACTTTGCATCACTAAAGATCTTGAGCTTATTAAGTGTGATTTATCTGGAAAATTTGTTGCGGGATGCATAATCGCTAAGCTCCCTAATTCCTGGAGGAACTTTGCTACCACTCTAAAACACTAGAGGCGTGAATTCTCACATGGAAAAGGGACCGAAGGGACCTCTGTTGCCAATGTGGCACAGAATAACTTCAACTCCCACAAGCCCAAGGAGAAGCATGGTGTCCAACAGAATACCGACTTCAAGAAGAAGGGTAATAAGACCTTCAAGAAAGATAATAAGAAAGGTAGCTACTTCACTTGTGGTTCAGAGGAACATTGGGCTAACAAGTGCCCGAACAAGTTCAAGAAAGTAGGACAGAAGTCCAAGACTTTCAAGAAGATTGTGAGCAACAATGAGAATGGGGCATATGAGTATGGTAATTTGTTTACTGTATTTTCAGTTTGTCAGACTACCGATTGGTGGATTGACGCAGGTGCAAATATTCATGTATGTACTGACATCTCATTGTTTTCTTCTTATTAGGCCACAGGGAATGAGTCTGTATTCATGGGGAATAACGCGAGTGCTTCTGTTCATGGTGTTGGAATGGTCGATCTAAAGTTTACTTTGGGAAGGATTATGCAGCTCAAGAACGTGCAGCATGTCCCCGCCATCAAGAATAATCTCGTTAGTGCCTCCCTTCTCTGTAGAGAATGGTTCAAGTTGGTTTTCATGTTTAATAAAGTAGTTGTTACAAAATATGGACTGTTTGTTGGAAAAGGTTATGAATGCGGAGGTTTGTTCCGCCTTTCCCTCGCGGATTTTTGTAATAAAGTTGTGAGAAATATTCATTCGAGTGTTAATGAAACATAAGTTTGGCATTCATGTCTTTGCTACATCGGCTTCGGTTGTATGACGCAGCTATCAAAATTGAATTTCATCCTCAGAATCACTTCAGCCAAAGGTTCTACAGCTTTCTTTCCTTTCCCTTTGAAGATGAAGCAGACTTTGAGGGTTTCCTCCATTTTGGCGGTGTGCCATTCGTGTGTGCAATCAAAGAAACCTCGCAAGCCCCATAAAGATGCAGAGGAGAGACACTTGACGCCCTTAGAACTCATACATTCCGATCTCTTTGAGATGAATGGTGTGTTGACTAAAGGTGGAAAAAGATACTTCATGACTCTGATAGATGATTCCACTAGATATTGCTATGTATATTTGTTAAACACTAAAGATAAGGCTCTAGACTACTTTTAAGATCTATAAAGCAAAAGTTGAGAATCAACTTGAAAACAAAATTAAACGAATCCGGTCAAACCGTGGTGGAGAGTATTTATCTAATGATTTTGATTCTTTTTGTGCGGAAAATGGTATTATTCATGAGAGGATGCCTCCCTATTCACCTCAGTCAAATGGGGTTGCCGAACAGAAAAACTGTACTCTAACGGATTTGGTTAAAGCCTTGTTAGATACATCGTGTTTATAAAAGGCATGGTGGGGAGACGCTATATTGACATAATTTCATGTCCTAAATAAAGTTCCAACAAAATACAATGAGATTACTCCCTATGAGGAATGGGAGAAGAGAAGAACGACACTCTCATACTTAGGTACATAGAGCTGTTTGGCGAAAGTCATTGTGCCAATCCCCAAAAAGCATAAGCATGGACCAAAGACCATGGACTACGTTAATTTGGGCTATAGATTTTTATTAGTGAAATCTAAGGTACCTGACATGAAGCTCGGTACAATTCTGGAGTCTAAAGATGCTACATTCTTTTAGGATATTTTTCCTATGAGAGATATGCAAAGCACTTCTAGATAGAAATTTGAGGAGACTCCTGAGCCTACCATTCCTATGGATTATTATGAACGAACACATGATAAGAATCCTTAGGATGATGATGAGGAAACCCTTGGTAGGGGAAAGAGATAAAGGACTGCAAAGTCCTTTGGCGATGATTTTCCTGTGTACCTTATGGATGACACTCCCACTTCTATTTCAGAAGCTTATGCATCCCTGGATGCTGATTACTAGAAAGAGGCGTTCCATAGAGAGATGGATTCCATCATAGATAATGGGACATGGGAAATCACTGAATGTCCCTATGGTTGTAAGCCATTGGGATGTAAGTGGTGTTTAAAAATAAGCTTAGGCCTAATGGTACAATTGAAAATTACAAGTCTAGGCTTGTGGCCAAAGGTTATTCCCAGAAAGAAGAGGAAGATTTCTTTGATACTTATTCACCTATGGCTAGACTAACCACTATTCGAGTATTACTCTCGTTGGAAGCCTCACATGGTCTTCTCGTCCACCAGATGGATGTTAAGACTACTTTTCTAAATGGAGAGCTAGATTAGGAAATCAACATGCAATAGCCAGATGGCTTTGTGATAGATGGTTACGAAGGAAAAGTGCGTAAGTTACTGAAATCCTTATATGGTATGAAACAAGCACCTAATAAGAAATGGCATGAGAAGTTCAATACAACTCTAACATACGTTGGCTTTGTCGTTAATGAAGCTAAAAAATGTATATACTATCGCCATGGTGGGGAAAATGAGTTATGCGGTGCTTGTATGTTGATAACATACTCATATTCTGGACCAACCTCAAAATCATTGAGGAGGTTAAGTCATTTCTATCTCAAAATTTTGAGACGAAGGACCTTGGAGTGGCTGATGTTATCTTCAACATCAAACTATTGATAGATAATGAGGGTGGCATTACACTTCTGCAATCCCATTATGTCGAGAAGATTTTGAGTTGATTTGGATATTCGGACTTCAAAATTTCTCCAACACCATATGATCCTAGTGTGCGGATTCAAAAGTTCGAAGGCATAGCTAAGGATCAGCTAAGATACTCTCAAGTCATCGGTTCCCTCATGTACCTAGCAAGCGCTACGAGGCCTGACGTCATGTTCGGCGTGTGCAAATTGATTTGTTTTGTTTCAGAGCCGAGTTATGTGCATTGGGGTGCTATTGAAAGAATTATGCGCTATCTGAAAGGTACCATGAACTATGGACTTCACTATACCGGGTGGCCCTCGGTGCTTGAAGGATATAGTGATGCAAATTGGATCGCTGATGCTGATGAGTTGAAATCCATAATGGGTTATGTGCTTACCCTTGGAGGTGGTGTTGTTTCCTGGAAGTATTGCAAGCAAATGATTCTGAAGAGATCGACAATGGAAGCAGAATTAACAGAATTAGACACATCTGGTGTCAAAGCGGGATGGCTTCGAGATCTTTTGATGGACTTGCCAGTATCGGCTATCCTTATGAAATGTGACAATCAAACTGTAATTGTCAAGGTAAAGAGTTCAAAGGACAACATGTAGTCCAACAAACACATCAGAATGAGACTGAAAGTTGTCAGACATTTAAGAAACTCCGGAGTGATACCGTTGGATTATATCTAGTCGGCTAAGAATCTAGTAGATCCCTTTACTAAAGGGATATCCCGTGTTGTGATAGAAAATGCATCGAGGGAGATGGATATGAGACCCACATGAGTTGCCATGGTAGTAACCCAACCTATTTGATCGGAGATCTTGTGAAGTAGGACCTGGGAAAACAAGCTAGAGGTTAACAAAGGAGAGTAGTTTACTAACCCACTCCGTTGGAGATGCAAAACTCTCGGAAACTATATGGCAGGTTGACTTTTGTATTAGTGTATTCATGGGAGGTTGACTTTTGTATTAGTGTATTCCAAAGATTTTATAAGCAATATGCTATCCTACAGAGCAATCTTTGGAGGAACACACCTATATGAGCCCAACTGCTGGTAACAATCTATGAGATTGGGGTGATCTCTAGTAAGTTCATGAAAATGCTAGGAGTGTGACTAATATGCTCCACCCGAGGGGTCATCCTTCGGTAGCCTAGTACTAGTAAGACATTTGGTGAACCCCCTTTACTCCAAACTAACAATTCAAGGCATAGTTCATTATTTAGTTGTAAAGGAGTGTAACCATATGTTCTAGTCGGATGTTCAACCTTGACAGGTATCCACTAAAAATACCGGTATATCAAAACAGTGTTGGGGACAGAGGACACCACATGGGCCTTTGGGATCTGGTGGGGGATTGTTGAAATATAGGGTGGGCTATAGGCCCATCTACAATTTTAGGAAAATCCCTAAGGGCCCATTCATGGCAAGAGGAGTGGTGGGAGTTTAGTCCCACATGGCTAGCTGTTGGGAGATATTTCCAGCAACATATAAGGTGATCTCTTCTCCCACTAGTATGACTTGGTGTGAAATGAGGAGAAGTGTTCTACACACATGCTCCTCCTCCTCCACCACCCGCCTCGCCTCGTCACGACGCACGCATGTGTGCGGGTTGCGGGAATCTCGCCAAGCCATGTGTTCTTTTTGTCGCTCAGAAACAAGATAAGAATGATTGCAACTAAAACATTAATGAGAATGAATATGAGCTGAAAAGTTTTGTCTTAAGTGCTATTAAGTACAGGCGTTTCTTGTAATTCATTACGGCCGTTTATTTCTATTGAACCCTCTCGTATCCTCATGTGCCTATATATTGGAGAGATCTCTCCTCTCCAGCGACAATATAGAACCACCGCCTCCACGCGCGATTGCTGATGTCGTTTCCTCTGCTGCTGCTGCAACGGGTGACCCCATTCCGTCTACCGCGTACACGGATGACGGGAAATAAGGCCTCCGTAACCCCGCCTCTCGAGATCCTATATGGTATAGGGGCGATTAGGTTTTTGGGGAGCGTCTTCTACACGACTGCTCGCCTTCGATCAACTACATCCACTACTTCCACGCCTTCGTCATCACCATGGCCACCGAAGCCGAACAGGGCCCTGCTTCCAAGAAGGCGGCCGACAAGGATGCTGCTGTAACGGCCAATTGGCGTACTGGAGGGTACACTATGCTAATCCCTCTGTTGTTTATTTATGTGTGCACTGTACTAGTAACTTCGGTAGATGATTCTAAGATTCGTCTAGTACTACATGTTTCCATTACAAAATATCAGTATGTGCATGTCTAGCCCATGATTTGCTTCTGGATTAATATTATCGAAATATTTCCTAGATTCTCAACACATCACAATCGGCCAACAAACTAAACCACATCTACCAATCAACGAACATAAGAATAGATAAGCAAAACCAAACAAGACAAATCACACCTCACCGAAGCAAGAAGTTGAAGAGCAAAATTAAACCCGGAGCCTACACCAACTCCACAAGACACCCAAGTGAAGAAAATGCGAACTTACTATTGTAAGACCTAATCAACTGCATAAATCCCGTCAAGTCAACGCCCCTACCAAACCCGATGATATAATCAACCGAAGACGACCACTGCTTATACAGATCTAGGTAACCTCTACCACCCTTGCAACAATGGTTATAAGACACCCTCCTCCGATGAGACGAACCGACATGAATAGCCCGCTCATTGTACAAAAAAATACTTTGCACATGTGTACTCAGGACCACCATGATACGACCACCCAAATATTTTCTTATGGAGTGTCCTACAAAGTACAAAGTATAAATAGTGAGCAATATCATGCACAAATAGACATCAAGACTAAAACTAAAACTGAAATCATATGAGGAAATATAACTAGCCCGTGATTGTCGGCCGCGACCCTCTTCAAATTTCTCAAAGACCCAGCCACATCAAGCTGCGGCACGGCCTCTTCTTCCTCTTGCTCCCGTATCCAAGCCATCTCCACATCGGTGTCCATCAGTGTGTAATGGCACGATGCTCGGCATTGGCGCAGGCAAAGGCAGGCCGCAACGAGAGAGGAGGCGCAAACCATACATAGGTAGCAGCAGGCTGAGAGGGGAAACGGGTCGGGAAGCGAGAATGAGAATAGGGCAGGGCTGGAGAGGAGGCACGGCGTACGATAGCGATATAGGAGGCGTGCAACATGTGGTGGAGGAATAGGGACAGGGGTGGCGTCCGGGCGCATCAAAGGAGGGAGGAAATTGACGGGGCTAGAGCGAGGCGCGGTGGCCTGCGGCGAGAGAGGAGGCGCGATGACCGTCAGCAAGAGAGGAGGCGTGCAGCGGCGGACTGGGGACTGGGGTGGCGTCGTGGCGTGTAACACCCTCATATTGGCCCTATGCAAGCTTCAGTGATCCCTTCCAAACCCGCATAGAAACGATTCAAAGGTGCCCACCAGGCACTTGTGTGTGGGTGGAAAATGAAGAAATATTATTACACAATAGTCCATGATGGAACCACAGAACATATATATACAACAACGACTCAAAGAGTCAAGGATACATATATCCACTACAAAGATCCAAATCACCTTCGAAAATAGTACAACATTCGAGTACAGACAAGAAGCAAATGGGGCTAAAAGCCCTGAAGAATAATTAATGGCATCCATAACCCTGCCCAGGCCAAGCCGGAATGGTAACCCTGCTAATTACGTTGTTGTCAAACCTGTTCAACAAAAAGGGGTGCCGACAAAGGGCGAAGGAAAAAGGGAGCGGTCAGTACTGAGGCCAGTACACGGTGAGACTTAGAATTCTGTAGTCCTCGCCTACATAGGTAGGGTGGACTGAAGCGACATCGCAGCATGCAATAAACAACTTATAGAGACTCGATACAACTCACGGCTATCAGAGGGGGATGAGAAATACCTATTCGGATCCAACCTGAAACTAACACCAAATACCCTTCCTGGTATTTCCCCCTCGATACCAAACGAGGAACTCAACCGAGGAACTCACATAGTTGGAATTTTTATTCATTCCATTATAGTTTAAACACTTACTAGTCAGATATAGATAGCATGAGTCATCCTGATATCATAAGAAGTGGGCAGTTTTAGTTAACCATTCCATTGTAGTTGCAATACTTACTAGTAAGATACAAATAGCATGAGACATCCCAAATCCAGCATTTTTTGGCACTTTTATTAACTCATTCCGTTGTAGTGAATCTGATTACTAGACATGTCAAAGTCAAATTTATAGCACTACTTTAGCTATACTTGTCTATGATCAAGATATTGTGCTCCAAGTCGTCCATAACCGCGGATACGGCTTTCATAAAGATTTACCTTGCATGGTGGCACAAATAGCAATACACGCATGATCAACCTCAGAAAAAACAAATGAAAACCCAACAAGGCATCACGACAAAGCAATCAAAAGATTCATAAAATATTTCAGGGGGCCACCCCACTAAGCTACCCACGATGAAGTGGTCCGGCTTCGAGACGGACCCAGAGGTTTGCGTCAATGGCTTTAAACGACTGGGAACCTGAAAGTGTGACAAGGCTTTTAGATATCGCGAAAATACTACGCTTACCTAAACAATATAGTAGTAAATGCTCTCCACGAGCAACAGTAGTAAGTAAAGCAGTAAACATGGCATAAGTACAAGACAGTAATAAAAGCCCAAACTAGTTTGTGGCCCCAAGAAATAAGAAATGAATCGAGCTCTAGCTAAGGGGATTCATTGTGCCACATGCGGATAGTGATATATTCAAGGAACAAGTATCAAGTACTCGGGGCATACAAGACACAAGTGAGAGGTTAAAAACCAAATCACATCTATTAACCACTGGTGTCTTTGCATTAGTTATAACTATTCCCAGGATTTTAATATCAAGTTGTATTTAAAGTCATGATCATCTCCAACATAAAGAATAAGGCAAACTTCCAACAACTGTGGTGCTTGACAACTCAAAACAACACCTGAGCAAGTAACTATGACTCGCAAGGCCAACTATCTACCAAGAAACAGGTAATAGGAGGTGTCCAAGGCAATATAGGGCTGCAAGGAATATAACGGGTACGGAATCTAAAGCATCGCAACACATATAACAATATATCAACAGGAGGATGTAAATACTATAAAGACGAAATATGTAGAAAGGGGGAGAATGCTCGCCTGGGAAACACTGTCGAGGGTTCATCCGAAGATCCGGTCGACACTCGCATCAACTCATCGACCTAGTCCATGACGAATCAAAACACTAAAATAAAAACCAAATGCACTATTTAATACTACTGCAGAAGATCATGCATGATGCATGTATGATGTATGACTGGCAAAGAAGCAATTCAATTAGGAAATATTAAGTGGAATCGGGGCCCTGACAATTTATGAAGAGGTTCAAGTTGTTTAGATACCCCGCAATTTAAATTTTGACTTAACAAGGAAAAAATTGTCATTGGTTCGCTACACAAATTTAAATGAAGCCAATATAAGACTAGAAAATCCCGCATATGGTCTCCATATTTGATTTAGGTGAACCATTTAAATAGCCCCAAACTTCCACAATATGCATGCGAGTATGAATGATTCATATGCAATGAGTATATGTCATTTACTAAAAATAAAGGCTTAGATATGGGTCACACATGGGTTTCCGCGACCTTGGGGGTTCAACGGGGCTTCGGGCTCATGATCAGGGTCTTTGTATTTCGGAAGTGGATCTTGCGGTTTTCGTGATGGAGGCCTTGGCGGTTCCGGGGAGGAGACCTTGGCATGCCGAGGGTTCAGACTTTGGATCAGGCTCTGGGAACGGTCTTCGTATTCATTCTTGCGATACGAGAGGAAGATATCGAGGTGACAATGTCACCGGGTCCGGTAGGAGTTCTCAGCAATCCGGGATGGAGAGCTCGTCGTCCATGTAGAAGATCTTTTCAGTAGTGTTTCTAGTGGTACTCCATGGTGCTACTCGTTTGTGTTTACTTGGTACCGAAACTTCACTTTGGCATTGGTCTTGGCACTTGATAGAGATGGTGAACTGGCGCAGGGACACACGCGCGTGGTCGACTCATAGGAGGCAATGCAGACGCGGAGCAACAGAGAAACAACATGGGAACACCGGTGGAAGGTCGCGGGGAGGTTGAGACCGGTGTAAGCAAGGAGAGGACAGCAGGGCTCGCTCGACGAGGCGGCCACGGAGGGGGCGTCGGTGACTTCGAGGACAGGGCCTACCGCGGTGGCGGTCTAGCCGACAGGGGTGCAGCAGGGGCGAGGAAGGCAGGGCCGGAGGAAGGTACATGCAGCCTGGCGACGCTGCAGCCTATAGGTGGCGGTGGAGGAAGGGCGGCTGGGGAGAGGGAACTGTAGGGGGTGTGCGGTGGACGATGAGGTCGCGAGAGAGGCTGTAGGTGGCTGAGGAGAGGAGGCAAGCCGGAGAGAGGAATGCGCAGCGGCGGAGCATCTGGTAGAGGCCTATGCGGCCAAAGAGCAGAGGCGCTCGGGGCGGCGCAGATGGAGGAGAGAGGAGGCGCTGCTCGACGCGAGGAGGCAGAGGACGGTGGTGGAAGTGTGATTGTGTGGTCGCGAGGGCAGACGGCGGCGGAGCATGGGGTTCTACCAGTGGTGATGGGAGCTTGCTCGGGTTGGGGAGAGATAGGAACAGAGCTCAAGGAGGTTGGCATAGGGAGGGAGGGGATCTCGCGGGGGAGGGAGAGCGAGGGTGGGGCAGTTTCGATCGATAAGAGGGGTGGGCCTAGCGATCACTTGGCGTGCATCGCAGGGAGGGTCATGGGGTCGTGTCGGGGAACTACGGGGGTTGCGGTCGGTGTGTGTGGTGTGCGTGGAGTTAGGTCCGGGGGTAGTGCGGGTGAGGGTGTGAGGAGCGGCTGGTGGAGGGTTGACCACGTGGGGGTGGCGGCGGCGGTAGGGAGTAGGTGGGTTGGTTTGGGGATTAGGGTTAGGCAGGGTGAGGCTAGGGTTTAGGGTTTGGGTGTTGTCTAGCTGTGCTGGGGTAGTAGTCTATTGGCTTGCCAAGCTTTTGGCCTGGCTGGCTGGCGGTCTCCCTCGGTAAAAATAGGTTTTATATTATTTCTTTCTTTTATAGAAAAATGTTCACAAATAGGTTTTAGATAAATAAAAGATTCAGCGGACCTAGGGTCTTGATTTGAAATAGAGATGGGAATATCTAGGAAACAAAATAGGCTTTAGGAAAATAGATTTAGACAATTAATATGCATGTAGTCATGAGAATGCTCAAATGCAATGTGCCATGATGATGCACAACAACGAGCGATTTTCTGGTAGTGGTTTTCCTGGGATGCTACAATTCGACACCACTAATAATAGATCTCGCCCTCGAGATCCACCTCGTGGTACGGGAAAGAAGTCCGACAATCTGAATCTCGCTTCATGTGGACCCCACGACACCACTAACAATAGTTCTTTATCCATATTGAAATCGGTGACACCACCAAAAAGGGGCCGTTGTTCACGTTCGTTGAGAGAACACTCCGGAGTAACAATGGACGAAGGTAAAGGTATCAAAATATAAGGCCACCTCTAACTTCTATGGAAGGAGTAAAATTTCTTGATACGTTGATTCAATGTACAAAAGAGAATGATAAGAGTAGTCAGATGGTGATCAGTCCATCGCGCACCCAAAGCATTACTCTGCACATGATTATGCAACCCACTCTCGAAATTCAGACTAAAGATGTCAACAGCGATGTTCGGAAACAAAAGTGATGTAGGTTCTTCATCGGATCTGGTGTAGAAGATGTTATCGCGTCGTAAAATACCGGCAGACATAATCAGAGCTATCCAACCGATTTTAAAAATAGTTTTGACACTCTACAATGTCCGTTAGCTATGTTATCCTACAGGCTGGACCAGTGGGGTATCGCAACTCCTGAGCTCTGATACCACTTTGTAACACCCTCGGATCGGCCCTATGCAAGCTTCAGCCATCCCCGCCAAACCCACATAGAACGATTCGAAGGTTCCAACGAGGCACTTGCATGCGGGTGGAAAACGAAGTAATATCATTACAGAATAGTCCACAATTATATACAACAACGACTCAAAGAGTCAAGGATATAGATATACACCAAAAAGATCCAAATCACCTTCGAAAACAGTACAACATCCGAGTATGGACAAGAAGCAAATGGGGATAAGAGCCCTAAAGAATAACCAATAGCGTCCATAAATCTGCCTAGGCCAAGCCGTAAGGGTAACTCTGCTAATGGCATTGTTCTCAAACATGTTCAACAAAAAGGGTTGCTGACAAAGGGCTAAGGAAAAAGGAAGCGGTAAGTACTAAGGCCAGTACATGGAGAGACATAGAATTCGGTGGTCCTCACCTAAATAGGTATGGTGGACTGAAGCGGCAACGCATCATGCACTAAACAACCAATAGATACTCGATACAACTGATGGCTATCAGAGGGGTATGATAAATACCTATTAGGATCCAACCTAAAACTAACACCAAACATACCCTTCCTGGTATTTCCCTGTCGAGACCCCAAACGAGGAAGTCAACCGAGGAACTCACACAATTGGTAGTTTTATTCATTCCATTATAGTTTCAGCACTTACTAGTCAGATATAGTTAGCATGAGTCATCCTAATATCACAAGAAGTGGGAAATTTTAATTATTCATTCCGTTATAGTTGCAATATTTACTAGTCAGATACAAATAGCATGAGACATCCTGAATCTAGTAGTTGTTGGAACTTTTATTTACTAATTCTACTGTAGTGAATCTAATTACTAGACATGTCAAAGTAAAATTTATAGCACTACTTTAGTTATAGTTGTCTATGCTCAAGATACTATGCTCCAAGTCGTCCATAACCGCGGAGACAACTTCTAGAAACATTTACCCTGCAGGGCGGCACAAATATCAACACACACACGATCAACCTCGGAAAAACCAAATGAAAACCCAACAAGGCATCACGACAAAGCAATCACAAGATTCATAAAATATTTTAGGGGACCACCCCACTTAGCTACCCGCGACAAAGTTGGCTGGCTCCGAGACAGACCTAGAGGTTTGCGTCAATGGCCGTAAACAACTGGGAACCCAAAAGTGTGAATGTGCTTGTCAATACCACGAGAACACTCCGCTTACCTAAATAGTATAGTAGTAAATGCTCTCCACGAGCAATAGTAGCAATTAAAGCGTTAAAGATGGCATAAGTACATGATAGTAATAAAACCCCAAACTAGTTTGTGTCCCGAAAAAATAAGAAATGAATCGAGCTCTGGCTAAGGGGATTTATGGTCCCACATGCGGATAGTGCGATAGTAAAGGAACAGGTATCAAGTAATCGGGGCCTACGATACACCAGTGAGCGGTTAAAAACCAAGTCACATCTATTGCCTACCGGTGCCTCTGCATTAGTTATAACTATTCCCAACATTTTAATATAGGGTTGTATTTAAAGTTAGGATCATCTCCAACATAAATAATAAGGCAATCGTCCAATAACTATGGTGCTCGATAACTCGAACCAACACCTGAGCAAGCAACCATGACTCGCAAGGATAACTATCTACCAAGCAACAGATAATGGGAGGTGTCCAAGACAATATAGGGGCTCCAAGGAATATAATGGGTACGGAATCTAAAGCATAGCAACACAGATAGAAATAGATCAATAGGAGAAAGTAAAGACTATAAAGACAAAATAGGTAGAAAGGGGGATAATTCTCTCCTGGGAAACACTGCCGAAAGTTCATCCGAAGATCTAGTCGACACTCGCACCAACTCATCGGCCTAATCCATGAAGAAGCAAAACACTAAAACAAACACAAGATGCACTATTTAATGTAGGGGTTCATAGCATGGAAAACAAAAAAATTCTATCGCATGAACACACACAAGCCAAGATCTAATCTACTAGATCGGTGCAACGAGTTGATAGAGTGCTAACCCTCGAAGATCCAAAGCGTTTAACGAGATCGGATTCTCGTGGTTGATGTAGTCGTTCACTTTCCGATCTCAAGATCGCGAAGACGATCCTTGCGGCGCCATGTTCCGGCAACGCTCCCAAAGTTGGTCATAGGTTCGGTTCTCGATGAAGACCTTCCACTCCCTTGTTCCAGCAGGAAGCGGAGGTTGTACATCTCCTCTCGATTCCAGCAGCATGACAACTTGGTGGTGAAACAGAGGAGTAGATCCCGTAGGGCTTTGCCTAAGCCGGAGCGAGTGTGGTGGATTTAGAGAGGCCTTAGCAAAAATGGTTTATAGTCCAAGGGGTGGATGTGGCCGGCGGCTAGGGTTTATCTAGGCGGCGGCGGTTTATAGGAGCTCTAGGGCAACGATGGCTTGAGAGGGGGCGGTGACCGACCTAGGGTTTGGAGTGTTGCTCCAAAGGGGCACCCTACCCTCCTTTTATAGGTGGGAGGAGTGGCTAGGGGAGGGGAGTCCTCCCCCAACTCCCCTTGGTGGCCGGCGGAAATGGAGGGAGTGTAAACCTTCCCTAACTAGGTTTCCTCTCCTCCCTCCACTAGGCAATCATGTTGGTATTTGACTTTTTCAAACTGACGTTTGACTTTTCAAACTAGAGTTTGATTTCTCTCTTCCCATTCCCTAGCCAAGTGACCTAGGACATGATGCAACCATTCCACATTGGTATGACACATTCATGTACCCTTCCCTCTCCGGAGTGGTGGACCTTCTAGACCCTTCTAGAAGATTCCGGTGAAAACACCAAAAACATTTCCGAACCCCGAAATTGGACTTTCCTTATATGAATATTATTCTCCGTACCATTCCGGATCTCCTCGTGATGTCCTAGATCCAATCCGAGAGTCCGAACAACATTCGGTCTCGAACCATTACCATATCTACAAAACAACATCGAATTCTTAAGTGTGTCTCCCTACGGTTCGTGAATTATGTAGACATGATCGAGACACTTCTCCGATCAATAACCAATAGAGGAATCTAGAAATTCATATGGCTCCCACATATTTCTATGATTACTTCGTGATCGAATGAACCATTTACATACGATACCAATTTCAATTTGTCCCATGATACTTTACTTATCCGAGGTTTGATCGTCGGTATCTCTGCATACCTAGTTCAACCTCGTTACCAATAAGTACTCTTTACTCGTTCCGTGATATGTGATTCCTTGTGATCTAGTCACATGCTTGTAAGCCAATTGGATGACATTCCACCGAGATGGCCGAGAGTATATTTATATGTCATATGGATGGACAAATCCCACTCTTGATCCATGTGCCTCAACACATACTTTCAGAATACTCAATGCCACCTTTATAACCACCTAGTTACGAAGTTGTGTTTGATTTCATCAAAGTATCCATCCGGTGATGGTGATTAACATGATCTCATGGTCGAAGGATTTAGGTTACTATGTATTTGAAAGTTTATAGCAAACGAACTATTGAATGACTTTATCTTATGCTACGCTTAACTATAGGAGTGTGTCCATCACATCATTCTCCTAATGATATGACCTTGTTATTAATAACATCCAATGTTCATGATCAGAAACCATGATCATCTATTAATCAATAAGCTAGTCTAACAAGAGGCTTTACTAGGGACTCTTTTATGTTTACAGAACACACAAGTATTAATGTTTCCAGTTAATACAATTATAGAATGGGATGTAAACATTTATCATAAACATAAAGATATGATAATAACCTATTTATTATTGCCTCTTGGGCATATCTCTAACATTTAATACTACAGCATAAGATCAGGCATGATGCATGACATGGAAAATATGTGATGCAGTTAAGCAATATTAAGCGAAACTGGGACCCAACAATTAATGAAGAGGTTCAAGTTGTTTAGGTATCCCGCAATTTAAATGTTGACATAACAGGGCAAAATATGTCGTCAGTTCGCTACACAAATTTAAATGGAGTCAATATAAGACTAGAAAAGCCCGCATATGTCTCCATATTTAATTAAGGTGAACCATAAAAATAGCCCCAAACATCCACAATATGCATGCAAGTATGAATGATTCATATGCAAAAAATTATACATCATTTACTAAAAATAAGGGCTTGGATATGGGTCACACACGGGTTTCGGCGATCTTGGGGGTTCAGGCTCGGGATCAGGGTCTTCGGATGTCGGAAGTGGATCTTGCATTTTCCGTGACGGAGTTCTTGGTGGTTACGAGGAGGATACCTTGGTGGGCCGAGTGTTAAGTCTTTGGATCGGGCTCCGGGAATGGTCTTCGGATTTGGTCTTACGGTTCTAGAGGAATATCTTGAGGTGCCGATGTCACCATGTCTGGCAGGAGTTCTCGGTAATCCAGGATAGAGAGCTCGTCGTCCATGTAGAAGATCTTGTCACTGGTGTTTCTAGTGGTACTCTGTGGTGCTACATGTTCGTGTTTACTTGGTACCAGAACTTCACTTTGACATTGGTCTTGGCACTTGACAGACATGGTGAACTGGCGCATGGACATGTACGTGTGGTCAACTCACAGGAGGTGACACAAACACGGAGCAGCAGAGAAGCGACAGGGGAACATCGAGGGAAGGTCGCGGGGAGGTCGAGTCTGGCATCAGTGAGGATAGGGCGGAGGGGCTCGCTCGACAGGGCATCCGTAGAGGGGGCATCGGCGATGGCATGCTGATCGACGGGGGTGCAGTAGGGGCAAGGAAGGCGGGGCCAGCGGAAGGAAGATAATTGCATTGTTATGCCTTGCTCATTTCCTGTCAATTGCCCCGCTGTAATTTGTTTACCCTTCATGCCATGTTGTTTATTTAAGGAGAGCACCTCTAGTGAACTATGGAACCCGGTCCAATCTTTACCATTGATACATCTTCCACTGTTACTGTTTACTTGCTGCAAACCACCATTACCTTCCACACCATACGTTTAATCCTTTGTTACAGCAAACCGGTGAGCTTGACAACCTCACTGATTCGTTGGGGCAAAGTCTTGAGTTTGTGTTGTGCAGGTCTCCGCGTTGCTTGCAACACCTGTGTGACGTTTCCTTCCTCCTACTGGTTCGATAACCTTTGTTTCTTACTAAGGGAAAACTTGCTGCTGTGTTGCTTAACACCTTGCTCTTGGGGTTCCCAACGAAGCGCTCCTACATCAACTCAGCTCTGCATCACCCTTCCATTGGGTTAGTTGAAGTTAGGCCTTAAACCACCTATTGCGGAGCCGATGTATATATAGTGGCTCACCAAGCCAATCAAGTTTATTACTTGCCCTACCCATGCAAGAAAGAGGAACTACAGGGCTGGGAAGTCGTCTTCCAGGTATCTCCACATGGTAAGCTACCTAGGCCCAACATCAACAATTACCTCAACATTGATCATGTGACATACGAGGGAATTTTCTATCAAGAGGAAGAGAACTTCAGGGGTTTTGACATACAAGTGGGTCATGAGGACCTCGAGAATGATGCACAAACTCGTGGTGAGACAATGGTCGATTTAAAGGACGTTGATATGCTCAACAAGTTTCATGAGGCGAATTTCAAAAATGATGAGCCTCCACCGTGCGACCAACCTTAATACTCACGTGATAGTGATAGTGATAGTGAAAATGAGAACGCGATGCACCACAACCAAGTACTTTATGATAGTGATGACTAGAGGTGAGGGTCTGTTATGTGTTTATGCTTAGTATTTATTTCTCAACATGCTTCTTAATTGCATTATGTCTTTATACTTATTATTTATTTCTTAACATGCTTCTTAATTGCATTATGTCTTTATGCTTAGTATTTATTTTTCAACATTCTTATTAATTTCAACATTTCTATAATGCAGGTGATTGACCAATGCCTCGGGGGAGCAAGGAATCAACGGCCTCCCTTCTCAAGTTGATGAGCCAAGAGAAGATTACCCAAAGGAGAAGAGTACCTCGTCCCAACCGGCGCTATGCTGGAGGGGGATTGGAGGACCCACCTCCCTCGCAGGGAGAACTTCCCGCTGCAGGAGGATGAGGACGAGGACGAAGAGGTGCACCACGAGGACGACCAGGTGCAGCCTCGTGTACATACTCATCTCCCCGTTTGTTTATGAATTACGTCTATATTTTTTATGTCTTCATGCTAAATTGTTTACTCTTTATCAATGCAGGTGCAGGACTCGATTCATAGGATCTAATCTCGTCTTCCCCGCGGCATCTTGCTCGTTTGTCTGACTTACCCTTTGCTTCTGGCACCATGGCTTCATAGTTAGAGTCGGACGAGGAGTTGGGGGATGTCGGATGGGGAGGCGGAGGTTGAGGCGCCGCCGGAGGGTGAGGTACCGCCAGAGGGTGAGGCGCCGCCGAAGAAGTGGTGCGCCTTCATGGCAGCAAGATCAAGCTTCTAAGGAGCCAAAACTGTATCATGTGGATCAATAGCAGTGTCCAAGGCAGAAGCAACACGAGTAGCAAAAATTTCCCGATAAATGGGTCCCTTAGCAGCTAGACGATGAGCAATGAGAGAACCAAGATTATACTTGTCCTCGTTGTTAAGCGCAACAGCTAAGAAGGCCAGATGATAGTTGGAGATATTACTAGTGTTCTCCCTACCAAGAACAATGGTGGTTAGATAGTAGGCAAAATACCTGATGGCTGGAAGTTGAATGTTCTTTATATTCCCTCGCTGAGCTCTACAGTCATCATCATTGGTTATTCCTCGGTAAAGCTCTAACAGATCAGCAGGTAGAGTTGTAATCTTCTTTGATGACCCAGTTGTACCAAGTCCCAGGGCCTTGCAAAATTTCTTCAATGTCATAGAATGAGCCCTGACATAAATCTTGAAGGACACAGAAGGCGTGAACATACTATTAGTAAAGGAGAAACTCTCCACAAATGTTTTAGTAAGCATAGCATATTGTGCACTCTCATCCTGCATGTAACTTGTTAGTCCAGCCCTCTGTACCAAAGTCATGAAATCATTAAGAATCCCAGCAGCTCGCAAGGAAGTTTTGCAAGGAAAGGCGGAGGGGTGCGCATCCCCTTCATCTCCTTCGTCTCCAAATCGCGAAGTGATAAGATCCTCATTCTATGAGGGTCTAGTACTGGTAGATGACCTTGGAAGCCTTGCCCTTCTAGGTGCATCACTCTCAAATATGTCACCAAAGGTGTGGTGGTCCATGAATTCCCTATTCTGAAATTTTAAACAACCATCAAACAAAGTGATTTCTATGTTGATAAATGATGAGAAACTAATATAGGAACTTGCTAGAGGACTATACATGCATCAAAAAAAAGTTTCTAAGCCAAGAACAAGCATGTAATCTCAAACAACCTGTCACCTATAGCAGAAAAATACTCAAGATACAATCTACCAATCACAAATCTAATTGGACAAGTGGAGGAGGCACATACCAAGGAACAATCCCACCAAAAATCAGCACTTGAGATGGGCTGAACAAGGAGATCGAAAATCGCGAGCAAGAACGGCAAGAACTTGAGCTTGAGCAAGTTTTCCGGTGTTTTTCGAGAGAGAGAGAAAGAAGGTGGCTTTGAGGAGGCAGCCTGGAGGGGCCTAGGTGGGCCAGACCTCCCCTAGGCGCCGCCACCTGGTAGGCCGCGCCTACCAGGGGCCTGGTGGCCTGGGGTGTCCCCGTGGGTCATCTCAGGTGACACTCTGCCCCTTTTTTGAGGAAAAAATTATCTTAATTTTTCTGGGATTTTTCGGGAAACTTTATTTTTGGCCAATTTTCAGGGTATGAAAATTGATTTTCTCGTAGAAACAGTTTTTTCAGAAGAAGCAAAAGCAAACCAAAAGCCAAACTACAAGAGCTCTAAGAAACTCAAACAAGAAAACAACTAACAAAACTAAAGCTAAAGCAAACACTAGGAAGGAGAAAGGAAAAAAGAAAGCAAGTATAACCATAGTGGAAACATTATTTTGTTCATTAAAATCCTTTTGTTAACAAGGTTGACCAAGTCTTGCGACCAAAACAATATTATATGAAACAAAACTTTGCATTCCACAAGGTGATTAGGTTACCTCATACTTGATAGCAATTGTCCCAATCATAATAGTTTCAAAATTTTCTTGTGGAATGGGACAATATATTTCTCCAACCTTGATGCCCTCAATATTTTCAATGGAATTCAGGCAATAGCTCTTAACAACCTTCTTGGGGAAATAGACAGTTTGCTCTGTGTCATTAATATTGAATGTTACTTTTCCTTGATTGCAATTTATGACAGCACCTGCAGTACTAAGAAAAGGTCTCCCAAGAATAATAGACATATTATCATCTTCAGGCATTTCAAGCACAACAAAATCAGTTAGAACCATGCAATTATGAGCAACTTGAATAAGAACATCCTTACATATACCAACAGGAATAGTAGTTGACTTATCAGCCATTTTCAAAGAAATATCAGTTGGTATAAACTTTTCTAGCTGGAGTCTCTTATAGAGAGAAAAAGGTATAACACTAACTCCAGCTCCCAAATCACATAAAGCAGTTCTAACATAATTATTCTTAATGGAGCAAGGAATAGTTGGTATACCTGGATCACCAAGTTTCTTTGGAACCTTACCATTGAAGGAATAATTAGCAAGAAGAGTAGAAATCTCCTCATTAGGAATCTTCCTTTTATTAGAGACAATATCCTTCATATACTTTGAATAAGGAGGGAACTTAATAGCATCAGTCAAAGGAATTTGCAAGAATAAAGGTTTCATCCACTCACAAAACTTGTTGTAGTGTTCTTCTTCCTTTGACTTGTGTTTCTTACCTGGAAAAGGCATAGGTTTCTGCACCCAAGGTTCTCTCTCTTTACCATGTTTATTAGCAATAAAGTCTTCCTTTGTGTACTTAGTGTTCTTAGTGTGCTTATCAAGTTCTTCCTCACCTTCCTCCTTATCAGGAGACTCATTTTTATCATTACCACTCTCAGTTTCAGCATCAGAGACAAATATACTATTAGGATCTATAGCAGGTTCAAGTGGTTCCTCATCTGTTTTATGTTTCTTTTTCTTTCTCTTACGAGGACTAACACAACTATCACGTTGTTGGGAATCCTGCTCAATTCTTTTAGGGTGTCCTTCATGATATAAAGGATCTTGAGTACCTATACCACTCCTAGTTCTAATTCCATAAGCATGTTTGTCTCCTGAAGCATTAACTAGCATATCCTTTTGTACCTTAGCAAGTTGATCAAGCTGAGTTTGAACCATTTGAAAGTGTTTACAAAGCATTTTAATATCATTAGAAGTTATTTCCACAATATCTTTCAACTCATGGATAGCTCTAGAGTTTTCCAATACATGATTCTGAACTTGTTTATGAAAATGACCTTGTTTAACAATAAAAATGTCAAGTTCCTCTAAACATTGATCAGGAGGCTTACCATAAGGAATATCACCTTCATCAAAGTGTTGGAGAGAGTGTACCTCAATAGTAGATGAGTGGGGAATTGAATTACATAATTCTTCTATAGGAGGTAGATTCTTCACATCTTCAGCTCTAATACCTTTCTCCTTTAGATACTTCTTAGCTTCCTTCATCACTTCATCATTTAATACAATAACCCCCCTCTTCTTTGTTGTTGGTGCTGGAATTGGTTCAGGAACAATTGGTTCAGGAGTAATAGGCTCAGGTGTATTTAGCTCAGTTGAAGTCCAATCATCATAATTCTTGCTTATCTTGGTCATTAATTCTTCAGCATCTGTAGGAGTCCTTTTCCTGAAAACACAATCAGCAAAGCTATCTAGGTAGGTCCTAGAATCATCAGTTAGTCCATTATAATAAATATCAAGAAGCTCATTCTTAGGTAATGGACATCCAGGATGTGCATGAATCAAGGCACAGAACCTTGTCCATGACTCAGGCAATTTCTCTTCTTCTCCCTGTTTAAAATCAAAAAGTCTCTGCAAAGCAGTATGTCTAGCACCGGGAGGAAAATATTTATGGAAGAAAGAAGCAATCAAGCAATCAGGGCTATCAATGGAACTAGGAGGTAATATATTAAACTAAGCCCTAGCTTCTCCTTTTAGTGAAAAATGGAAGATCTTAGTAACAAAGTACTTGCGCATCTTAAAATTATCAGAGAACAAAGCATTCATAGTAGAAAGCTCATTCATATGAGCCACAACACTCTCATTTTCAGTCCCACAAAAAGGTTCTTTCTCAACAATATCTAAATAAGATAAATCAAGAGAGAAATCATAATCTTCATCTTTAATATATATGGGAGAAGTGGCACACTTAGGATCGGAGGACAACTTAGGAATAATAGTAAGTCTAGCAAGGAGACTCTTCATAGCACTAGTTCCATGTGTGTTTCAGCACTCTTCAACAAAATCATCAGTGAATTCAATGTAACCATCATTAATATCATAATTCTCACTAGGCTCAGGTGATCTAACAGGTGTAACAGTGTCTTCACTAGGAGTTTCGGTATTTCCTAGACTAGCCATAGTAGCATCTAGAAAAGGACCTAATGAACCACTCGCATCAAGCAGAGTAGAAGTAACATCATGAGCATCAAAAGAAGTTTCAGACTCAGCAGTAGTAGCAGTGTGTGTAGCATGTGTATGTGGTGGTGGTGTAACAAGCTTACTTATAACAGACGGTGAATCAAGAGTAGCAGAGGTGTTTAGGACTGTACCTCTTCTAGTAGTGGATGGTAAAATAGGGAACTTTCCATCACGAGAATTCCCCATGATGAAAGGAATAGCAGTGAACAATAACAGATCCAAGTGAACTTAAAAATAAAGCTATGCTCCCCGGCAACGGCGCTAGAAAATAGTCTTGATGACCCACAAGTATAGGGGATCGCAACAGTCTTCGCGGGTAGTATTACCCAATTTATTGATTCGACACAAAGGGAGCCAAATAATACTTGCAAGCTTTAGCAACTAAGTTGTCACTTCAGCTGCACCTGGAAATAGTTCTTGTTCACAGAAGTTTATCAGTAGAAACAGCAAAGCAACAGCAACAGCAACAGTGAAACAGGAGCAATAGTAACGGTAACGGTAACAGTAGGATTCAAGTGCGGTAGGCATAGGGATGGATGATGGGCGTTGCATGGACGAGTCTAAACATGTAACTTCAAGATCTAGGGCATTGCAGATAAATAATAACAAGCACCCAAGTACTAAACAATCCTAGGCATGTTCTCCAAATATAGTCATACGTGCTCGCAATGAGAACTTGCACAACATCTTCTGTCCAGCCAGCCCGTGGCAGCGGGGCCTCTAGGGAACTATTGGAAATTAAGGTGCTCCTTTTAATAGAGCATCGGAGCAAAGCATTAACACTCTGTGAACACATGTAATCCTCACACCACATCCATCCCCTCCGGTTGTCCCAGTTATTGTCACTTTGGGGCCTTTGGATCCGGACAATGATATGTGTACACAACTTGCAGATAAGATCACAAACAATACTATCATAATGATTCAATAATAAGTTCAGATCTGAGATCATGGCACTCGGGCCCTAGTGACAAGCATTAAGCACAACAAGTTGCAACAAAGTCAAATAGCACAAGAGAAACTAGGCACTATGCCCTAACAATCTTATTCGATTACATGATAGAACTCATCCAATCCCTACCATCCCCAAGCCTACAGCGGGGGATTACTCACTCATGGATGAGGGAAACATCGGTGGTTGATGGAGATGCGTTGGTGATGACGATGGCGATGATCCTCTCCAAATTCCCCATCCAGGCAGGGTGCCAGAACGGAGATTCTGGATCTGAATCTTGGTTTCTGGTGGCGGCGGTGGAGGGGAACTCTTTCTAGAAAACTATCGAACCCCCCTCAGTTTTTAGGTCGAAAGTCAACTTATAGGCGCAGAGGGAGGCCGAGGAGCTGCTTGGGGTGGCCACACCCCACCCAGGAGCAGGGTCAGGTGGGCCCGCGCCTGGGGTGGGTCTGGGCCTCCCCTCCGTCTCTTCTTCTGGCTCCGTGGATCTTCTGGTGAAATATAATTTTTGGCATATTTTCACGGATTTTTCCTAATAGTTCATTTTATGCACAAAAACAAGACACCAAGTTATTCTGCTGAAAATAGCGCCAGTCCGTGTTAGTTGTATCCAAATCACACAACTTTAGAGAATAAACAATAGCAAAGTGTTCGAGAAAGTAGATACGTTTTGGACGTATCAGATACGGAAGGATGAGATCGCGATGGGTCACAAGCCAAAGATGTCGGTGGCTGATTTCATGACGGTAAGTAAATTGTCAATGAGAAGGTCCATAGATGCTAAGTTGCTATTGCATTATCTATTCGTGAAATGAGTATTGTGGTTTCAGGTTATGCCAATGTGGTGTGTTCACAAAGAAGACGCTTTTGAGGTGCTGGCTAGTAGGTGGATTGGGGAAGATCCTGACTTCGAGGCCGTGAGCAAGCGGAACAAGAAAAACCGCGGAAACATTGTAACACACACTGTGGGAAGCCGCAACCATGGTCTCTTCAAGAAGCACTTGGTATATATATACATGGAACAACCTGCATTTATTTCCCATAATGTTAATAGTTGACACACATAATTAACATTTCTTTGCGGATGCAGGAGGAGATGGAGGGGGAGGTTAATAGCCCTATTACTGACCTAGTCGTGTGGGAGAAGATGAAGACGAAGAAGCCCGACCTAGAGCAGCCTCAGCCCCAGCTTCCCCAGTACTTCAGTAACGCCAAGGAGAAGCTCGACCTCTACTGCGAGAAGCTCAAGGGTTTGCATCCGGAGGTGGATGAGCCCATGCACCATAAGGTCGATGAGACTACATTGATCATGGCGAGCCATGGCAAGCCACATGAGCGTTTCAACATTCTTGATGCGGTGGTACAGCCTACCATGACCCTCACACGAGTCAAGGCTACCCTCTCCCCGATCACCCCTCTATCGCGCCTTGTCCTCGGCCTACTTCCTCCACGGTCGATGTGAGTTTTTCTCATTTCCATCTTCTTTCCACAATTTGATCCTAAATGGCTAAGCTGATGAGATTCGTTATTTTTGCAATTGTAGTGTGATTTCGATGATTCCTACAAGGCCCTTTAGGCAGATTATAACAAGGAGTATGATGCATGGATTGCGCTGAGAGCAGAGTGTGATGCGTACACTAGGAAAGTGACGGCTATAAGTTTCAAAATTTACTTCTACAAATGATTATAAGTCCCACTTTCTCTAGTTTGAACCTTTGTTCCTTCAACGACTAAAATATAACTATCCTGTAGGCGATAAATCACTAATTTATCACTGGACAGCTGGTTCCGCTGGAAGGTGACCAGCCACCTGATCTTGGGATGCCGCCTTGCTGCCTATCGAGGGAAGATTTAGCTGCCACATACTACAGAGGGACCCCGGTAAGTTCTTTGCAAAACCACTTGTTACCGCTTTCATATTCCTCGCAAGTTGCTAAGTTTTTTCTCAAACATGTAGAGCATAGGATGCTCCAGGAATATTGGATCCTTTGGTCGTGTCTCGGCCTCGCCTAGTCCGTCGCGTGTTGATGCACAACTTCGTATCATGGCGCCCGATGGTTCCGCTAGTGGTTCTACTTCCCTGATGGCCTGACAAGCGTCTCCTGAGCTCGGAACGGGAAGCCTCGGACTCCTTGACACACCGACACATACACCTAGTCATGGACATGGTTAGAGCTAGAGCTAGATCTTGTTTATGCACTTGTCATATCTTCTATGTGTATGCACTTGTGATGATGTTGTATGGATAACGAATATATTTTGTGGATGAATATGTTGTTGTTTGGATGACGATGGATATTGCAATGTCATGTTGATTGGCTTGATATTTTATTTGAAATTATTTTTCTGATATTTTGGATGCTAAAATCAATCTAGAAATGAAAACAGCAAAAAAACTGACAGCAGCTACGCCGACGGCACAACCTGATGCCCCACAGCGTCCCTGTGCCATATGGAAAGGCTGTGCCGATGGCAATGCCGTCGGCGTAGCGGGCTACGTGGAAGCTTCGGGGAGGACCTATGCCAATGGCCCAGCCGTCGATAGACGGGCACGTGGCAACGCGGGGGAGGGCCTGTGTCGATGGCCCGGCCATCGGTGTAGAGGGCGACGTAGCGGACTCAGATGATTCCTGGGCTGGGCCTGTGCTGATGGCCAGGCCGTCGGTGTAGCTATCTCACACGGCCGTTATCATAGACGGTTGTTGCCTAACACGCGGGACACGCTGGGAGATGCTATGCTGAGGGGGGGCGGCCCGTGCCGACGGCCACGGTCATGTGTCGACCAGGACGTACACAGAGGGGAGTACGCCGACGGTCACCGTCGGCACAGCCTATGCCGACGGCAATGTCGGGCTGTGTCGACGGCTTCCGGCCCTCGGGCGTAGTCAGCGTTTCCTTTAGTGTGAGTGCTTGCTTCCTTATGTGAGGCCAATTATATATTAAATTTTATAATGGACATGACAGTTTGTTAGTTGGCATGTTATCGACTTGTCTTTATTTCAGACTGCAAATGAAGCTATGGAGGCAGAAGAAAGAATCCCTACGTTAAGTGTGGCAGTCAATTCATAGACCAACAATAACGATGACTATTGCTTGCATCAGTCCACTACTTCCAGCACAAAGAGGTGTTGCCCGTTGCACTCTAAACAATTAATTTAATTAAACAAGAAATAGAGGAGTCAACTTTAATGATCATCGTAACGAGATAGAGAAATTTGAAGATAGACTAAGATGACTGACAGTTTATTTAATAATCTTCTCTGCAGCTATCATAGTAAGCAAGTTGTTACATGTGACGATGTATCTGTAATGTTTAATTTAATTTTTGTTAAAGCCGTGACTTGTAATAATTTTCAAAACTTTCTAGTTGACGTAATATTTGAATTATTTCCCTTTTTATTTTTATTCATGATTATTTTGAATCTAAGTAGGATATAAAATCGTTAAAGTGTTCATTATAAGTAGGCATCTACGACACGTAAATAGGATATACAAAGGATATGACTTCTTTACACTTTATTTGCCGGCATTCTTAGGACACGTGTCCTTGGCTACTATGCGATAAATGGACAGTAAGCAGGTGTTGACAGGCCATATGTATAATGAGACATAATTTTATTGAGACGTTGCTGGTTCAGCAACGAACCGTTTCACTCACTCACATGATGACAATATGGTAACGGGCTGCATATGGGATGAACAATAATTGGCAAAAAATAGTACTAGGCCCTCGGTAGGACGAAAAAGTTCCAGGCCCGTGATGCTAACGGGTCATTTTAGGCCCTACAGTAATTATAGTACTGGGCCTTACGTGGGCCGAAACATAAACAAACTAAATTTTAATAGGTCCTATATGGGCTGCACAGTGATGAGCAAAAGACAAACAACACCGAGCCTTCTAAAGGCCGAAACATTAACACATCATAATGTCAGCATGTCGTAATGGGATGCACAATGTCAAGATGGTCACAAATTTCATGGGCCACCAATGGGGCCAAAATAGTGACGGACCGACATTAGTTTGGGCCTGAGTGATGGTTGGCAGCAAATCGTACATGGCCTTGTGTGGGCCAAAATAGAAACGAGTTCGCATTATGTCGCGGTTCTTAAATGGCCGGCCTGCTTAATATTTAGAAGGATTTAGATGGACCAGCCATCTATCATGGATTTATGACCATGACAAAAGAGATGATGGTGGCACTAGTTAGTTAAAGGTGTTTGCCACATGTCAGTTGGCATAATATCATCAATATTTGGCATAATATCATCGACCATCTAGCAAAACACATCTAACACCGTACCAATTTCCGTGGTTGATGGAAAGCCATCTGCTAGTGTCGGCGCATTGATCCAGCATAAGCTAACAGGGAGTAGCTTTTACAAGGGGGTGAATGAGAGAGTGTAGGCATTCCCAGAAAGAGATTGAGCACACAGAGTTTACCCAGGTCGTCCCCTCACTTGGGAGATAAAGACCTATTCATGCTTGAGATTGTATTTCTCTAGATTGGCTATAGGGGGTCGCGGTAGGTGGCGTTTAGATTAGGGAAAAGAGAGGTCGCGCTATGGCGTGAGATGTGTTGTCACTTCCCTATGGTTTCCTGGAGGCTTATAAAAGGGACCGAGAGGTTTTGGATCCAAAGTAGCCTATTGGACACAAGTCGGCGTGCTGGGACTTCAAGAACGAGTGCGCTTGTTTATGGGCTTCATAGGACCCTGCAGTCTCCCGGGCGACTCCACATCATGGACATACCTTTTTGCGCATTCCCTCATCAGCCACGGTTTTTGCAAAAAAAAACCATGTTAGATCTTTTCGTGATGTGGCTTTTATAACATATGAAAATCCGTGGTAGAGGACTCATGAACCATGAAAAACACCCTTCTACCACGAAAATCGATTGTGATCAATGGAGATTTTTCATGTAGTGGCTAAAAAAGCAAAATATCATCCGCAAACAATAAATGAGAAATCCTAGGTACATGGTGACACACTTTGAGAGATTAAATACTACCTACTTCAACCTTTTGTTGCAATAGTGTTGATAAATCATCTACGAAAAATAAGAAAAGAAAAGGAAATAAAGGATCTTCTTGCCCCATACCTCGTGGAGAGAAAGCTTTCATTAGAATTCCATTAAATTTGACTGAATTTTACCATGGTCATGTTTGCCATAGTCCATTGTACCCATAGGCGAGAAAACCCCATCTTATACTCCTTCCATTCTGAAATATAAGACGTTGGGGCATGTCACAATCAAATTTTGTTACGAACAATTTTTTTCTGACTTTCCGTTTCTACCCTCATGTATCGGTCTACCCCGCATGTTTGGCACCGCTCATCCGCATGTTTGGATGGAACGCTGTTTCAGACAAGTTGCAGGGGTACTTTTGTCCAAATCACTACTCTTGATCGCTGTCGGAAATTTGTAGAACGTTTTATATTTCAGAAATGAGGGAGTACATAATAATCTCCATAAAAGGCCAGTCAACTTTGTCATATACCTTACATAAATCTAATTTGGAAACATGAAAAGATAGATTAACCTTGTATATGCATCCTCTCCCTGGCTATTGGTACTACTAGCCATGTCGCCCTCGTGTCAACAGCATGTGTTGCTCGCCTGCCAAATTAGGTCCCCCAGTTTTCTGGTTCCTGACCGAGTTGCATGTGGTATGTGGCTTTGTTTGTGTAGCCACTGCTGTATAATTCATCCATGGACATACATCAGGTTAATCATGCGTATATACTCAAACAAGGGTAAAGAGAGGACAATAAGAGCATCTTCAACGGACGCCAAAAAAAACACCCACCAGAAAAAATCGTCAATTTTGTGCATGCCTGAAACTGTGGCTCTAGCAGGCACGATAAAGTTGCGCGTGCTAAAATTTTCTTCGCCCATGGTAAAAGGCGGCATTGCGCACATGATATTTGGACGTGCCGGCTCTAGCGCGCAATAAAACGCATCCATGCGTGCACCAACTGCAGCAGTAAAATTTCCTTCCTCTTCCCCTCCCCACTCCTCAGCCGCCGCCCCAGCGCCCGCGCCACCGACGCCGCCACGGAGCCTCCAGCTACCACGGAGTAAGCGCGTGTCCGGCCGGCAACTTCTACACGAAGATCCAGGCTGGCAGGCCTTACCCTCGGGACATTCTATACGACACATGAGGCCGTGCGCGAATGATGAGGTGGCATGGCGTCTCGGACACCCGTGCCAGGACTTCAACTTCCACATAGTATGTCTTATTTTCCATCTATTGTATGAACTACGAACTATGTAATATATTTTATTTCTAGTCTATTTTATTTGGTTCGTTTGATCTTTTGTTGATGCACTTTTGTGAAAAAATGTGTTTGCGGAATCATATTTTTTACGGTGCCTGGTACAGCGCTGCTTGCCGCACGCCGAATTATTGCATCCTGTCAGCGTGCTAAAATCGCCACACACGCACTGCGTACTAGTTTTAGCGCGCGATTATAAAGCGCGTGTTGGAGATACTGTGTTATATCACTAGGTTCGGGTCATTAGTCTCAGCCGTGGCTGGGGCCAGGACTAATGGTCTGAACTGAACGATCCAAACCCACCAAAACCATTAGTCTCAGGCCGATTGGGACCACTGGTCCTGGTTTGAGATACAAACCAGGATTAATGGGTTTGGGGCCTGCTGCGCTCTACCGACACCCTCATTATTCCTAGTTTGTATCTCAAACCGGGACAAATGGGCTGGCCCTATATATATGGCACAACCCCTTCTCTTACTCCTTTTTTTCCTAGTGGGAGGTGGTATAGGTTTGTGCCCTTTTTTTCTTATGCACTAGAGGTGTTCGGTGAAATTCCCGTTAGAGCGATGTGACTTGAGTTCACACAAGATAAACATAATATGAGGTGCTCGAGCCACACTTAAGTTTTCTCATCTTTGTTTCCAAGAGTCCTAAAAGGTTAGCAACTATTTTCTCGTTTATTAGACCACGTGGTACTAATTTTAGCATCGTGATTGCGTTTGATATATAGTTTTATGATGCAGATGAGCCATCCATGCATGTACGGTGACCGATGCTCTGGCGCTTACAGAGAAGGCGTGCATTCTTTTCGCCTTGTGGCCAAGGCGAACAAGCGGAATGATGGTTCTATGTGTTGTCCATGTGCTAAATGTCCGAATGAGCAGGGTCACACTTCCTCGAGAGTCATTCAGAGCCACCTACTTCAGTCCGGTTTCATGTCCGGCTATATTGTTTGGACCAAGCACGGAGAAATAGGGTTTATGATGGAAGACGGCGATGAAGAAGAGAACGATGATGACAACTACCGATCTATGTTCCCTGAATACGCTGATACCGCAATGGAAGACAATGAAGAAGGTGAAGAACGGGCACCAGATGAGCCTGCTGATAATCTTGGTCAGGTCATTTCTGATGCAAAGCAAGTATGCGACACAGAAAACAAGATGTTGCAGTTTGAGCAGATGTTAGAGGACCACAACAAATTATTGTACCCAACTTGTGAAGATGGCCAGAACAAGCTGGGTAGCACACTGGAATTGCTGAAGTGGAAGACAGAGATCGGTGTGACTGACTCGGGATTTGAAAAGTTGTTGGTACTAATGAAGAAGATGCCTCCAAGAAAAAACGAATTGCCCTCCAGTACGTATGAAGCAAAGAAGCTTGTTTGTCCTCTAGGATTAGACGTGCAGAAGATACACGCATGCCCTAATGACTTCATCCTCTACCGTGGTGAGAAGTACGAGAATATGGATAAATGCCTGGTATGCACTGCATTGCGGTATAAGATAAGAAAAGAGGACCCTGATGATGTTGAGGGCGAGCCACCCAGGAAGAGGGTTCCTTCCAAGGTGATGTGGTATGCTCCTATAATACCACGGTTGAAACGTTTGTTCAGAAACAAAGAGCATGCCAAGTAGTTGTGATGGCACATGGAAGACCGTAAGAAAGACGGGATGTTGAGCCAGCCCGCTGATGGTCGGCAGTGGAGAAAAATCGAGAGATACTTCCCAGTCTTTGCTGGTGATGCAAGGAACTTATGGTTTGGTCTAAGTACAGACGGCATGAATCCTTTTGGGGAGCAGAGATGCAGTCACAGCACCAGGCCCGTGACACTATATATCTACCACCTTCCTCCTTGGTTGTGCATGAAGTGAAAGTTCATTATGATGCCAATGCTCATCCAAGGCTCGAAGCAACCCAGAAATGACCTTTATGTGTACCTAAGTCCATTAGTTGATGAAATTTTACAGTTGTGGGCCAAACCAGGTCTACGTGTGTGGGATAAGCACAAATAACATGAATTTGACCTACGGGCGTTGCTGTTCGTAACCATAAATGATTACCCTGCTCTTAGTAACATTTCAGGACAGACGAACAAGCAATACAATGCATGCATGCACTGTTTAGATCATACTAAAAGTATATATCTAGTAAAATGTAGGAAGAATGTGTACCCATACAATCGTCGTTTTCTTCTGCCCAGGCATCCCTTAAGAAAAAAGGCAAGAATTTCGATGGCAAGTCAGAAACCCGGACGAAGCCTATGCCCCGTACTGATGCTGATGTATTTGGTATGGTGAAGGATTTCAATGTAATCTTTGGACACCCATGTGAAAGAAGAAATCTATATTTTGGGAGCTACCCTATTGGGAAGTCCATGAGGTCCGCTCTACAATCAACGTGATGCACCTGACGAAGAATCTTTGCATGAATATTCTAGGCTTCCTGGGCTTGTATGGTAAGTCAAAAGATACCCCGGAAGCACGGAATAAAGGACGATATGACATGCATCCAGGTCAGTTTGAAGGGCATGCCAGCTATGCTCTTACCAAAGAAGAGAAGGAAATATCTTTTGAAGACCTTTGCAGCATCAAGGACCCGTTTGGCTTCTTGTTGAATATAGAGGGAATAGTAAATATGAAAGAGAAAAAAAAATCCAAAACTAAAGTCTCATGACTACCACATGCTTATGGGGCAATTGCTTCCGGTTGCATTGAGGGGAATTCTACTGGAAAATGTTCGACTGGCCATTGTGAAGGTACGTGCATTCCTCAATGCAATTTCTTAGAAGGTAATCGATCCATAAAGTATATCAGGGTTATAGAGTGATTTGGTCCAATGTTTGGGCATCTTTGAGTTGTTGTTCCCTCCATCCTTCTTCAATATTATGACGCACCTCCTAGTTCACCTAGTCGAAGATATTAGAATTCGCGGTCCTATGTTTCTACATAATATGTTCCCCTTCAAGAGGTTCATGGGAGTCTTAAAGAAATATGTTTATAACCGTGCTAGGCCATAAGGAAGCATATCCAAGGGCTATGGAACAAAGGAGGTCATTGAGTTTTGTGTTGATTTTCTTCCTGACCTTAAGCCGATTGGTGTTCTCGAATCTCGGTATGGGGGAAGGCTGACTGGAAAAGGCACACTAGGAAGGAAAGTATCACAAACTATGTCGCAATTCTACACATAACACAATTCTACACAATTCCACCATGGTGGCTCCATATATCGAGAAACACAAGAATATTCTAAGCTCTAAAAACCCGGGGAAGCCTGACTCCTAGATTAAAGTAGAACACGAGACTACTTTCGGCAGTTGGTTGCAGACACATCTCATGAATAACACCACCATTGGAGATAAGCTGTACTTGTTGGACAGGTTACCATATTTGACTATATGTACTTTCCAATGGTACGAGATAAATGGGAATACATTTTACATGATCACTCAAGATAAAAAGAGCACCAACCAAAACAGTGGTGCCACCTTGATGCAACAGATGAAAATAGGCAGAAGGACACATATTATGGGTACATAGAGGATATATGGGAACTTGAGTATGGACCTACTTTTAAGGTCCCTTTGGTTCGGTGCAAATGGGCCAAGCTGACAGGAGGCAGGGTACATGTAGATGAAAAGTATGACATGATAACAGTGGATCTCAACAATCTTGCATACATGGACGAACCATTCGTCCTAGCCAATGATGTGGCTCAGGTTTTCTATGTGAATGACATGTCTACCAAACTGAGAAAAAGAACTTAGCAAAAGAATACATCATTCGATGAGCCAAAGCGCCACATAGTTCTTTCAAGGAAAAGAAACATCGTGGAAGTGGATGACAAGACAGACATGTTAGAAGATTATAATAAGTTTCATGAGATCCCTCCCTTTAAAGTGAAAACTGACCCAATCATCTTGTTAAATGATGAAGATTCTCCATGGCTACGACGAGAAGAAAACCACAACACTAGATAGGGATGTTGGTGATGTGTAATAATGTATTAAACCTTTTATGTAATATTATTCGCCATGCCATTTCAAAGTATGGTCAATATGATCGAAAGTCATGAAACCACGAACATGATAGGTCATTTTGTGAAGGTTTTTTTGAGACATAATCAATATACCAAGTTTGATATTTTTCCTTGCAACTATGCCACATAATATGAGACCACGTGAAGGACTAACATTGTTCGGATCGTGTTTGAATTTCTAAATAAACATCATATTGTGAGTCTAAAAATGATTTGTTCGGACCGTTAGATCATGTACATGTAGTTCAAACCAGACCTACTTCCTATCGATTCAATAGACATTTTTATTTTTTGTCCAGGAAGGATAGAAAGGTTTGAAATCTCCCGGTTGGGAGATCTTCCATGTAAGGTGGTCTAGTATTTTTGAAAAATGGGGTGGTAGCATTTTGAAACATCATTTTGGTGATTGCTTTACAAAACGCCCAGTTTTTTACGCTCAGAAAATGGAAAATGGCTTTTCCATGCGAAGAAAAGGAAAACTTCCTCCTGCAACATTGTTCGCCATCCCAAGATGCACATGCATGCACAATAGGCATAGTATCACAAACTATGTCACAATTCTGCACATAACATTGGTCATTTGAACCGAAAACCATGAAACCTCAAACATGATAGGTCATTTTGTGAAGATTTTTTGGGACATAATCAATATACCAAGTTTGTTATTTTTATTTGCAACTATGTCACATAATATGACACCACGCGAAGGATTTACACTGTTCAGACTGTTTTTGAATTTCTTGTGTCCAAGTTGAAGAAACCAACCGGGACTTAAGGGGTTGCGGCAGGCTGGGGCCGATACGAGCATGTTTAGTCCTGGATGGTGTCTCCAACCGGGAATAAAGGTTTTTAGTCCCGGTTGGAGACACCAACCAGGACTAAACATGGGTGGCGACACTATTTCGGTGGGTGGCGACACTATGCTAGTGAGTGACGACACTATTTTGGCGGGTGGCAACACTATGACATGGGTGAGTGTACACATTATGTAGTCAGTGTTGACACTATGTCGTGAGTGTAAACACTATGTTGTGCTGCTTAATCTATAAATAGGCATCCTCGTGAAGTTATCAACTGCAAACAAGATGGCAAGATAATGTGCGAGAGCAGGGACAACACTACAGCCAGTTCTTTGGAGATGTCTAAGGCTCCAGCCCTCAGGCATCTCCACATTACTGGTCATAGAGTAACTCCCTAATATGTGAAATTAGATAACTCCTAGGTGTATTGATCTAGTTAGAGAATTTATAAATTGCAAGATGGTGTGCGAGAGCAGGGACAACACTACGGCCAGCTCTATGGAGCTGCCTAAGGATCAAGTCCTCAGGCATCTCCACATTGCTGGTCATAGAGGCACTCCCTAATATGTGAAATTAGTTAGCTCCCCGGAACAAGAATATAACAACATCTTCATAGTTCGGGAAAGTCGTAGTAGGAAACGGTCCATTAGTCCCGGTTTCCTAACTAGGACTACGGAATCGGCAATAAATGCCCCCTTATAGTCCCGCTCTAGCCAGAAACTGGGACTAACACTCAATACATTTATTAATATTAAAAAACTGGGACTAAAGGCCCCTATTTAGTCATGCTCATATCTACCCCTATAGTACACAGCTTTAGGGTCATCTTCGTCTTCGTCATCGTCGTCGTTCCTAGGCGCACGCGGCTGAATCCTTAGCCCAGCCATAGCATATTCCGGGGGAACCTGTCACTCCGGCATCGAATTCATGACGTGTGGGGGAGGGGGCTCCCGGATGACGACGCCGCTACGCTCGCAGCCTTCACCACCACCATCCTTCTTATGGCTCTATGGAGGGTCAAAGTGTGGGCACTGCTGGCGAGAATGATCTCCCTCGGCCATGTAGCGCATCACGCCAACGATAGTACGGTTCGCGCACCACAGACGGCGGCCATGTTTGTTGTGGTTCACCGGGGGAGGGCCATCACCATTGTACTTGGCGAGCTCCATTTCCCATCGGTTAGCAAAGAAGGCATTCTAGGTGTCATAGTTGTCGGGATCCCAATGGGGATCCATCCGCTGCTCCGGCGTGAGCTCGAGGTAGAAGTGGTTCGTGATGTCCGCCTAGTGGGTAGAACCTTGAGGTACAGGAGGGACATGAACACCTCCAGCTCTCAACATCTAGTCGGCAGGCAGACGGTAGCCTAGGAGGCGTGGGTAGCTGGAGGCGCATAACGCCTCGGTTTCCTCGAGAGTCAGAATGGCCCAGTATGCAGTGTCCATTGTTGTGAGATGTGTGGATGTGTGGATAGACATGGAATGGTCGGTCTAGATATAGAGGGAAAGTGCGGGAAAACATGGCAGGAAGTGGTGGGAAATGGCTGGAAATATCTTTAGTCCCGGTTAGTGGCTCCAACCGGGACTAAAAGCCCCGGTTAGAGGGAAAGTGCGGAAAACATGGCGGGAAGCAGTGGAAAATGGTGGGAAATATCTTTAGTCCCGGTTAATGACTCCAACCGGGACTAAAAGCCTGGTTAGAGGGAAAGGGCGAGAAAACATGGCGGGAATCGGTGGGAAATGGCAGGAAATATCTTTAGTCCCGGTTAGTGGCTCGGTTAGAGGGAAAGGCGGGAAAACAAGCGGTTAATAGTTTGACTAGCTAGAATAATTATTTTATAAAAAAATGGATTTGGATTACTTATTCAAATTCAAGCACTTTTTATGTTGAAATTTTAGTGAGATTCACAAATATGCAAAATATAATAGTTACTGCATTTTTAAATTGATAATGGCACAATGGTTAATAGTTTGACTAGTTAGAATAATTGTTTTATATAACAAAAACTGGATTTGGAATAATTATTCAAATTCAAGCACTTTTATGTTAAAAGTTTAGTGAGATTCAAAAATATGCAAAAATATAATAGTTAATGCATTTTTAAATTGATAATGGCAAAATGATTAATAGTTTGACTAGTTAGAATAATTATATTATATAGAAAAATGGATTTGGATTGCTTATGAAAATTCAAGCACTTTTTATGTTGAAAATTTAGTGAGATTCAAAAAATGCAAAATATAATAGTTAATGCATTTTTAAATTGATAATGGCACAATGGTTAATAGTTTGACTAGTTAGAATAATTTTTTTATATAACAAAAACTGGATTTGGATTAATTATTCAAATTCAAACACTTTTATGTTAAAAGTTTAGTATGATTCAAAAATATGCAAAAATATAATAGTTAACGCATTTTTAAATTGATAATGGCAAAATGATTAATAGTTTGACTAGTTAGAATAATTATATTATATAGAAAACTGGATTTGGATTGCTTATGAAAATTCAAGCACTTTTTATGTTGAAAGTTTAGTGAGGTTCAAAAAGATGCAAAATATAATAGTTAATGCATTCTTAAATTGATAATGGCAAAATGGTTAATAGTTTGACTAATTAAAATAATTATTTTATAAAACAAAAATGGATTTGGATTACTTATTCAAATTCAAGAACTTTTCATGTTGAAAGTTTTCTCAAATTCATAAGTATGCAAAAAATGTATAATTAAAATGTTTAAAAATTATAAATTTAAAATTTTGAAAAAAACAGCACAAGCCCAGCACGCGCAAATTTGGGCCTTTAGTCCCGTCCCAACTCACCAACCGGGTCTAAAAGGGACGGGGAGCATGGGGGTGCCGAAAAGCCACGCCACCTTTAGTCCCGGTATGTTGCACCAGCCGGGACTAATGACCCCCCTTTAATCCCGACTGGTGCCACGCACCGGGACTAGACCAGGGGAGGGGTATTTATTACGTGGCCTCCTTCCCCGGTGCATTCCACGCACTGCGACTTGGAGGCCATCGATGAACAAAGCGCTACGGGACTGCCCAAATCGTCGGCCGCCATCGCGTCCCTCCGCGTCGGCCGCAACCGCCGCGCCTGAGCCCCTACGCGTCAGACGTTACCGCCACCGTGACCGTGCCTCCCCGCACCTCTCCCCAGCCATGCTGCCCTGCTTGTGCCTCTCCCACGGCGTCGGCCGCCACTGCCTGTGCCCCTCCATCTCCGGCTGCCACCGCGCTCCTCCGCACCACCGCCACCGCTACCGCGCCTCCCCCGCCATCGCCACCGCCAGCTAGGTATTTTAATTACTTCATAGTTTTTAGTTGATAGTTTTTAGTTATAGGTATTTTAATTAGTTGATAATTATTAGTTAGGTATATAGTTATGTAGTTGATATATAGTTGATAATTTTTAGTTAGGTATATAGTTATATAGTTGATAAATAATTATAATTAGTTGATAATTTTTAGTTATACAGGTATATAGTTGATAATTATATAGGTGTAGAAATATTATATAGGTATATAGTTGATAAATTAGCTAGGTATAGAAATATTATTTGTATAGAAATAATATTATATATAAATATGTATATAGAAATATTATTTGTAGAGAAATAATATTATATAGAAATAATATTGTATAGAAATATTATTTGTATAGAAATAATATTATATATTAATATGTATATAGAAATATTATTTCTTATAGAAATAATATTTTATAGAAATATTATTTGTAGAGAAATAATATTATATAGAAATAATATTGTATAGAAATATTATTTGTATAGAAATAATATTATATATTAATATGTATATAGAAATATTATTTCTTATAGAAATAATATTTTATAGAAATATTATTTGTATAGAAATAATATTATATATAAATAATATGTATATAGAAATATTTTTGTATGGGAATATTTTGTATAGAAATATTTGCATAGAAATAATTATTGCATAGAAAAATATTATTGCATTTAAATATTTGTGTATAGAAATATTTTTATAGAAATATTAGTATAGAAATATTAATATATAAATATTTGTGTATAGAAATATTTTTTGCTATGTTCAAATATTGTATGCATTTTGAAATAAAATTGTGTGCATCTCATATTTTGAAGAAACTATGGATCCACCTAGTCCAATCCGTAGAGACCTAGCACAAGAAGAAATTCTCGAGGATATAATCCACGGCGCTGATCCATCCGAATCTCCCTCGATGTATCTGAACCCATCCGGTGAGGGAGAGGAGGTCGACCAAAGAGATGGAGAAGCCGCTGGTTCCGATGATGGAGGAGCCGATAACTCCGATGATGGAGAAGCCCATGGACACTTAACAAAGACCGGCGAGGAATATATATGATGTCCGGTGATCACTAGATATATAATGTCCGGGAGTAGCTATATATACCGAGTTGTATATATATTATATTGACGAATGTTTCTTATCTTAGGCCTCCACATCAAGCAAAAATTCCAAGCGAGGCCCGGCCAAAAATTTAGATGTGCGTATGAATTATACAATGACGGCGGTATCAGCACTGGGCGACCCGTTGGAATCCAAAAAGGTTGCAACTGTATTTAAACAAAAATGCGGAGTTATGGTTACGGATCGCATCCCGATCACCGTTCGAGAGTGGCATAAGCCCAAAGAGACGGAAGAGAGTGAGTATGTCGCTGAAAGGTACAAAGAGGATCTTTGGAATGACCTCATGTCACATTTCACGCTATCATAATGTGAGAGTGATGCCAAGAGAACTACATTGAGAAATAAAGTCAAGCAGTGGGCTCTTAAAAAGATGGCCGAACTATTCTGTAATTGGAAGAAATCATTATGGCTAAAGTATCAGAAGAACAAGAAAACTCTAAAATTCGAAGGCTATCTAGCGAAGTAGCATCATTACTGGGATGCATTTGTGAAGTAAAAGAAGTCAGAAGATGCTAAGAATAAGTCATAAAAACAAGATAAATGCTGCAAAAAAATCACCATGGCCTGGGGCCAGGGGGATACGCGAGCATGCCAAAGTGGGAAAAAAGAGAAAGAGCTGTGTGATAAAGGGATCATTCCATAACCAATTCATGAAGAATGGGATTTGAGGGAAATAAATTGGTTCCTTGGGCATGGGAGTGAGTATGACGAACTTACATGGGACCTTGTTTCAGTGACGGGATTAGGGTACCCAGGGAGACATGGCTGAAAGTGATGAAATAAATTAAAGACGAGAAAACAAAGTTCCATCCCGATAGAGAGAAATACTTGCTGACAAAGTTCCTCGGGAATGACGAACACGAAGGACGAGTACGAGGCCTTGTCCCTAGTTATACGTGGGAGATTGGGTTTACCAAAGATCAAGGTACTTATAGAAGCCGAGCGAGAGCAAAGCAGCGATGGGAGGAGGAGGGAGACATGTTCTACCGGTTGCTAGCAAGAATTGATAAGAAGCAGCAGTAGATTGACGAACTTAGAGGAGTAGCGTGCCTGCAAGATCCTGCACTCGATATTACTACCAACCCATCTTATCAAAGAAGCAGCATGGCTGAATCAGAGGTCCCGGATCACGATGCACATATGATATATGGAGGTCCCGGTTACCCCATGGATGGAATCAAGGAGCAGATATCTTGTGAGATCCATCATAAGGTGAAGAACATATCTGTGAAGGTGGTGGATGGATATGCTTTACCTTATCCACCTGACGCATGATGGCATGGCCATGAGATTCTAGCTGGCTATGCTAAAGTCGGACTGGATCAAATCGTAACAGGGTGGTACACAATGGAGCTTGACATCCCTGGACCTGAATGTGACAGGACACTCGAAGAAGTAGTAGGTGGTATCATTCTATGGGACAAGAACAACATCAGGCTTCCAAGCTCAGCGCCAAGGCTAACACCGCCCCCAAGTCGTTGCATGTCACCTTCACCTCTGTCACCTCCAAGAAGCCCACGCCATGACTATGACCACCACAGCACGAGTCCATCTCGATCTCCGCCGCAGGGTCAGCCGTCTTTGCCGCAGGGTCATCCCACTAAGGACAATAAGAGGAAGCATGCTCCGTCGATGAGTGCTAATCAATGCAGCATCCCAAAAAAAATATGTCGCCCCTCCCAACATTACCTCATAACAATCTTCCCATCAGATCTTATGATCGTACTGACGAGGAAACCACAGCGATCGCAAAGGCCGAATGAGATGCGCATTTTCAAAAGAAGAAACCCGAGCCCGCTTCGGTATACACAGAGAAGAAAAAAGCGTATGCACTTGATTTTCTGAACACAAAATCGCAATATGAGTTGCACCAAAATCCAGATGACTATCTACACGCACTTCAGAAGGAAGTGACGAAGAGCAAATCAAGTAGAAGTTCAAGCAGGAGCAAATCAAGTAAACGTGCAAGCGGTAAAATATGAGACATTCCCCAGCTCGGACAAGAGGCAAAACAATCGATCCAACCCCTCAAGGTGTTATCCGAAAACATTCCCCAGCGATGGGAGGAGACAATATATATGGAAGCAACTGCATAGCTGGCGGCCGCTATGAATAAAGACTGATAGACGCTAACAGAGAAACCCGAGGATATGGCGAATAGCCTTCTAAGGTTTCTAACAGAGCAACATTTCTGTGACCACATACTGTTTTCTTAAAATTTCAAGTGAGGGTATTACTCTGTTGTACACAATCACTTTTTCTTACTCGGTGTTAAGTGAAATTGATGAGTTACTGACGTATATATATAAATGTGTGCAGGTTTAACTTTATTCTGCTAGACATTCAACTGAATAAGGGAATAGTTGAAGTCTTCGACTCATTAAAGAAAGACATGCAAGAGTTCTGCAGCACACAGGACATGCTCCAGAGGTAATTTCAATCATTCGAGCTCTATCAATCTTTATTTGTTAATTTCTTAGATATCAGGTAATAATGAATAACTCATTCATTTATTAGAAGGGTTTAGAAGATGTTCAAGACTGAAACATTTGGTTCCTTTAGTAAGAAGTTGACGTTTACTCCGGTCTCGCTAAGTATTACGTGATAAGTCCACGCATCTCTTTACTTCTAGTTTCAATACAATTATGATGCTAGATTATTATTTTGATTGAATTCTATCCTCGTAATGTCAACACCTGGATTTTTAATCCCATATGCCTGTTATGCCGTACAACGCAATCCCAGGATTACCAATTTTGCGAGACATGAAAGAATTGGTAGTATAGTATATCATCCATTACAAACCATAATAGTCTTACAAATAGTTGATCATAAGATCAAGTCTGAATACAAACCATAGCAGCAGAATAATAGCGTAGTAGAGGCTCCATCTTCAGGGTCACATGCAATGCTGACGATGGGAGATGATCCTAGTTATCGTACGCGTCCTGTTGTCCATCCTCCTCGTACTCCCCTCCATAGTATGGCCATCGGAATAGCAGTAAACTATCACAAAGCAGTAAAACCATTCTAGTAGAAATCATAAGATCTAGGTTTGTTTGCAATAAGCCAATTTTATTTCATAGGCACTTAATATAAAATACCTAACTTTAGTTGTCTAGATTACTCAAGTGGTAACCTAGTTTCATGTCCACATCCTGGTGGAGTCAAGTCAAATTCATATTTCAAGTCAAAAGTTATTTTGAAAACATCTGACAACGGAACAGTATGGCCATCCAACTGTCCATGACCGCTGATGCGGCTATTCAAATAGTTTTACACTCTACAGAGGTGGTACACTTTCACCACGACGTTCGATACATCCGTCAGGGATAATTGATGACCCACAAGTATAGGGGGTGTATCGCAGTACTTTTGATAAATAGGAGTGTCGATCCCAACGAGGAGCAGAAGATGTTGACTAGTGGTATGGAGCGGGAAATCTTTATAAATACTTAGCAAACGTATTTTTAGGGGTTTTCTGATAAGGAAACAAAATGAAGTACAAGTAAAAAAGACAACGAACAAACATATAAAGTGGCCTAATCCTTTCTTAGCAAAGGACAAGCTGATGGAAATACTTATAACGACCAAACGTTCTCGAGGACACATGGGAGTTCTGTCAAGTGCTATCGCTACAAATAGCTAAGTACTCTTCTTTGGTGTTGTAAGTGTTGTGTGGGTGAACCTGTGCTAATGTACCGACCTTACTTGGACTAATACATACTTGTGATTAAACCCCCTGCAAGCATCCACAACTACAGGAAAGCAATTAAGATATAAACCTAACCACAGCCTTAAACTCTGATATCCTACACTCCCTTGTGCAATGGTGTCCTAACGGGGGTTCAGGTTTCTGTCACTCCAGCAACCACACAATTAGTAGCCAAATACACAATGCATTCCCCTAGGCCCATAAATGGTGAAGTATTATATAGTCGACGTTCACATGACACCAGTAGAAGAATAGCACCACAACTTAAATACTAAACCATTGAATAATAACTCAACACAAATCCACTACTAACAACATGACTTCTCCCATGTCCTCAAGAACTAGATGAACTACTCACAATACATCATATGTATCAAGATCAAAGATGATATGGTGATGGATAACAATCTGAACATAAACAATAATCCAATGGTTCCACTCACGAGGATCAACTACAATAGTAATCATCACTGGGAAAGTTTCCCCTAAGAACTAATGCAAGATCCAATACAATTGTTACAGTGGGATGGAGTGGTGATGAAGGTGCTGGTGGAGACGATGGTGTGGATGATGATGATCCTAATGAAGTCTAGCTTGATGACGGTGTTGTTGGCGACGATCTCCCCTCTCCGGGAAGGAATTTCCCCTACAGAAATATGTCTATCGGAGAGCTCTTTCTCTCTCGGTGTTTTTCGCCGCCTCTGCGGGGCGGAAATCTTTCTATGGTCGCCCCCTGGTATTAGGGTTCCGAGAGGAAGATATAGGCGAGAGGGCGGAGTCGGAGGCCGGCCAGGTGGGCCACACCTGCCCTAGGCGCGGCCCAGGGGGACCCGCGCCTAGGGGGTGTGGGCCCCTGTGGCCCAGCTACGCCTCCCCTTCTGGCTTCCTTCGTCTTTTAGGAAAATATAATTTTCCAATATTTGTCACATCCCAAGATTTTCCAAATCTTGTAATGTGAAAAATAAATGAATAAAATAAAAGTTTGAGTTTCAGGGTGAGAAGAAACTTTTTGAATCCAATTGGAAACTTTCAAAACCTATTTGGATCAAATAAAATCCTAAAGGGATTAAAAAGTTAAATAAACAATAATCTTAAAAATATTTAAAATTACTATTTTTGAATCTATTAATAAAAAAGATTTGGTTTTCAAAAGAAAAGGTGGATTTATAAATAAAGATTATTTTATAGAGCCAAATTAAACCTTGGCCAATATTTAGAAATAAAATGTTTTGTTTTTATTAAAAGAGTAAAAGTTTATTTAAACAAAATAATGAGGATTTATTAGTATCCAATTTTATTAAAAATAAAGGCTTTTCCCATTTTAAATAAACACTAAAACTTATTAAATTATTTTAAATAAGTTTTCTAAGTATTTTATATTCTCAATTAAAACCTTCTGAAGTGTTTTTGGTTTTATTTTAGATTTCAAAATAAATATTTTAATAAAATAAATCCTATTTGAATTATTAACTAAGGTCCATCTTATTTAATTATTAAAGGACCCTAAAATAAAAATGTTATGTTATTTTAAACAAGTTTTCCAAGTATCTTATATTTTCAAATAAAACCTACTGATTTGGTTTGATAAAATTTAATTTTCAAATGGAGATTTTATTAAATAAATCAAAACCCTATTTGATTCAATTACTAAGGTCCATTTTATTTAATTAATAATTGATCCTAAAAAGATTAAAATTATTATTTTTGTTTGGACTTTGATTTGTGTTGCTAAACAGAGCTAAACTCAATATAAAGTTTAGTGGAAGTTTATTTGTTTTGAGTGTTTGAATTGTTGTTTGAATTCCAAAACAGAAATTGAATTGGAAAAAGGAAAATAGATTCAGAACAAAAAAAAAAGATCAGACCAAGCCTAGCCCAAATCAGCCGAACCTAGCCCACCTCTCCCTCTCAGCGAGCGAATCGTTTTTTCACCGCGAAATAAACCCGCAAGGACGCTGACTGGTGGACCCCAACTCCCTCTCTCACTCCACTGACGAAACGGCCCCACACCCGAGCTTTCTTCCTCACCCGCCGTGACCTCTTCTCCCCCAAACCTCGTCGCCGTTTCTGTCAAATAACTGCACGCTTGATTCCTCATAACCACGCGTTGAATCAGCCCCGTGACCGCGCGCATTTAAGCGTCCCTCTCCCCTCTCTGATCTCCCTCACACGCCAGACCTCACTTGCCCTAAGGCTGCCACAATTTGAGCTGACACTCCCTCTGCTCCGAGGAGCTGCAGCACAAATTCCGGCGAAGCCAGACAACCCCATTGCCCCTGGAGCACACGAGCTCGCTCCTTACGTTCTGACGTATCACCCTGTGCTTTCCGATCATCTGCGCGAGCACCGTGAGCTCGACAACGTCTTCCCCGAGCCAGGACCGCCGTCTGTCTCCAACTGCGGCGACGTCTCCCCGGTAAACCCGACCACCCCTCTATTCCCCGTGGACAGGATAATGATCGCCATGACCTTGCGAACCTAACGGTGTCTCCCTTTTGTCCTAGGGTGCCCCCCATCCTCGCCCTCGACGACCTCCAGAGCCGCCCGACGCCAGGAGCAACTCCGGCGAGCCATTGACCTCACCCCCGTGCGCCCCTCGATGAGATACTGCCACGTTGAGCACCAGCGAAGCACGACGATCTCGGTGAGCATCATCCCATCCTCTATCGCTTCCTGCTTCACCAGCACCGCCACCATCTGACCGCGCCGCCGCTCGCCGTTGACCTTGCGCCGCCAGTTAGTGACAAGCAGAGGATAGCCGTCCGATCTCGATCTAATGGATAGGAAAGAAACTTAGGCGAAGGGGTATGTTTTGCTTCTGAGCCGCACGATTGCACTTTAATCCAACGCGCCAGAGCAGCTGATCCAGGTGAAACGGTATGGACGAATAGAATTAAGACGCGTGTCCCAGTGTTTGTTTTAAAAACAGAATTTGATCTATTAGATGATCAAATTTGTAAATTGCATAACTTTAGTTCTACACGTCCAAATTTTGCAAATTTTATATCAATGGAATCAGTGGAACAAGCCCTAGCCAACCATGCCATTTGTTTAGTAAAAAGCTTCTGGAAAAATGTTTGTTTTTGCAGAAACATTTGTATGCTTGTTTAGATTATAAAAATTGTTCAAAAATGATTTTGCGGATAAAATCTTTGGCAAATGGTGTATTTTGAACCTACTAACCATAGGAAACACTTTGTGGTTCCAAAAATATATTTGGTGATGCAAAAGAATGATTCTTTGATTTAAAACCAATTCTAGTCAAGTAAAAATATGGTTTATTTATTAAAAATGGTTTTGGAAGAAAACCTTTGGGAAATGTTTTGTTTTAAACTCTCTGACCCCAAACACCAAGTTTTATGGTTTGAAAACATATTTGGTGAACCCTATAGATTAATGCCTTAGTAAAAATATTTCTACACCACATAAAATGATACCTTGTTTTGAAAATGGTTTATAAAGTGAAACCTTTTGCAAATGACTTTGCCACTTTATAAAATGACCATTAGGTGTACCCAACTTTTTATGACCCATTAGAAACCACTTTTACAAATAAAACAACCCTTTTGCATGCTTGCATGTGTTGTTTTGTTTTATTATTTTATGTGATGTTTTGCTTGATTGGTAGATTGAAATATTGTTTGCTTGATTGATTTGTAGTGACTTGAAGTGTGTGAACATTGCAAAGATCAAGGAGTGAACCTACACTCTACCAAAAAGGCAAGTGATGCTTCATACTTTTGTCCCAATTACTTTCACTATGCATTAGTGATTTTTCTAAGTAAAACTTGCATGAAATTTTTGCTAAGTATAAACCTTGCTATGGGAAATCCTAGTAGATGAAACCTTAGTAAAATTTCCTAAGTTAAGACTCCTACTACTATCATGCTTAGCTTAGCTAGTAGAAAACAAGGGTGGAATATATACATTCATACTATGGAAAAATTTCTAAGTCTGAGGACTTGTGTTTTTGTTTAATAAAACAACTAAGTTAATGAAACACCTGGGTGGAATGGTAATTGCTTGGTGGTTTTTGGTTGAGTGGTTCACAAGGCCCATGTTTATGGTTTACCTTGTGTATCTCACTTGTGGATGGCCACCCAGGAACAAAGAGATTTGAGATGTCAAATGTCGAGAAGCTTCAAGTGCAACCACTTGGCATTATGGGGTCTGCCTGGATCACATAGGTTGCTAGAACTTAGCCATTTGGACAGTTGGTGGTAGTGGGATGATAGGTTGGAACGCATCCATTTGGTCTAAGGGAAGGCTTATGAAAGATCTTGTCTTGGTGAAACCAAGTCTTGTGGGGAAAGTGCACCACCTCTACAGAGTGTAAAATCGAAGTACTTAGCCATGTCCCTGGTAAAGGACAATTTGAGCATCAAGACATGGAAGCAATCAAGAATCTCATCATCCAAATTTCTAAGTTAAAAACTTGTGGTTGAACAAGGGTTAAAGGATCTTCAATATTTGATTGGGAGATGCCTTGGGAAAGATTATTTTGTCAAAGCAAAAAATTAGTATTTTCAAATGATAAGGAAAAATCTATTTTTGAGCAATGCAAGCCTCAACTCCACTTAGCCAAAAGCATATACATGATAGACTCCACTATACTACCATAGTATCACTTGCCAATAAAATTCAAAAGTATTGACCCTTGTGGCTGTAACTTGTTATGTTGCAGGTTTGATTGATGTTAGTAAAGTTTGATGATTAGGATTACAAATTCTATAACCAACATGTTTGACTGTGGCACTTTGAAGATGAAGGACCCCATGCTTATAGATATTCTACTGCAATGTAATGTAATAGCCAAATGAGCAATGTAAGATGTAATAAAATTATGTTATTCCTGGTTATAAAGTTGTATTATAACCTTTGTTTCTTGATATTACATCTTAACTGTGGATGCTAGCTATTGATCCAGGGACTAGCATTGTAAACACAGGGGACTCTACCTTATTAAAGGTTGGGACCCTTACAATATTTTTATGGTATTTTTCTGATCTTCACGAAATTGCATCAAAACACCTCTTTTTCCATCAGAAACCTGGCTCCGGCAGTTCATCCTCCAAGAATCATCCAACATGCAAAAAACAGGTGAAAAGACATAAGTAACACCTCATAATAAGAAATATATCAATGAATAGAGGCAAATTATGATATAGAATGGTGATGTAAATTGGACGTATCAACTCCCCCCAAGCTTAGACCTTCGCTTGTCCCCAAGCGAAAACTGAGCTCAGTAAACATGCCCACAGGTTTATGGAGTGAAGTGTCGATAAAAGAATACAGACAAGAAGCATCACACTTGCCATTCCACAACTCATAGAAGAAAGAAACTCACCACTATATAACTTAGCTTGCAACAAGTACATGAGTCACAATAGATATGCATAAAGATAAATCATAATTGGAATTGGCAAACTTTGTCTCTGGCAAGAGAACAGCTGGCAAACAGTTTCACAAAAAGCTTTTTGTAGAAGTCTTCAAAACAGGAGTACTCTTTGCTCAAAAAGGTTTTTCACAATGAAGGTTTTCAAAGTAATACTCAATAGATAAGAGTCTTGTGAAAACAAGGAAGATAAAGAAAATGATTGAATAAATCACCATATGAATGCTTGCAACACAACAACTCAAATGCTTGCTGGAGATAGGGAGGAACTAGGTTTACTGATTCAACTTAGAAATAGAATAAGGGTCTCTTCATAGAGGGAAGGAGGGATTTCAAGTCATAAAGAGCTTCCAAAAGATTATGGTACTTACTAGATTTGATCCCTCATTGCCCCTATCATAGGCATCTCGAGATGATTAAGGTTAAAGTGAACAAGGATGGAGTATATGCTTGACAAAATATAAGTTGGCAATCTCATGTCCCTTGAGTACGAGGGCCGCTCCTCATGCTACTCAACTTTGGTGACCGGCAAGTTCTTGTCATTGTAAGTACATGTGTATCGTAAAGAACCACCAACGTGGTACCCCTTGCACATGGTACAGGAGCTATCCCATAACCAAAATGACAAGGCAAGCAGACAATGAGCATCTCAGCGATATTTTTATTTACTATATGCATAGCTTTTTATTGAGGATGCTTCACAGAATGCTCATTATGGTGATGATGCAAGTTTCCACCATGATTAAGCATGACATAGGCTAGCGGCCCAGGCGTTTCTCTAACACACATACATCACTCCATGGACTTACAAGTTCCCTCTTTATTTCACACCGTCGACATCCGCAAACAAAAGAGCATGATATCAACTGTGTACAACGTACATGTGCAATGTTTAAAGCATGCCCCGTGATAGCATGGTTCTGCTAATTCCAACGTATATATGCAAGCATATACAACTTGGATGATACAATGGTTCAAGTCTATTAGGGGCAAGAAAATAAGGTGTGCCATCAAGTTCGTGAGAGCTTTACTAACTAGTTTTCACAAAACAAAATACTTTTTAATTTGAAAGATAGATGAAGCTTGAGAATTTGCTTGGAATAGCAAATGCTAATAGGTAGATATGGTGGAAACAAATGGCACAAGTTTTGGTTCAAAGGGGGTTGGAAACATGAGAAGTATGCCTTCCCAAAACAGGATTTTGGCTAGCAAGTCTAGGTAGCAAGCAAAAGAGTTGAAAGAATCAAGCAAACCTACAAGTGATAAAGGCAAACATGCAATCTTCCTTGAAGACACAAAAGATCTTAAATAAAGAATACTAAGCTTATGAGCCAACAAGAAATAAAATAAATGACACAAAATACCTGTCAGCTCTTTCTCTTTTCCTTTCAAACCTCAAAAAGTGTTTCTACTGACCAGAGCTCGGATTGCCAAAACCAAATTAGATTTACTTGAAGCTCCCGAAGTGATGCCAATACTGATCAACAAGATCAATCATATAATAGATATTGCAAACTAAAATAATAAGTGCAAAAAGTAAAAGATGAAACTTCTCATTAATATTTCATAAAGGCACTCACACAAAGGGATACATAGATAATCAACTAAAGGAGAGATACTTCCACATGTAAACCAACCTATAAGATAACTTCTCTACCAAAGACATGAATCCACTAAAAAGCTAAAAGATAAAAGATAATGATGGTGATACCGCGGCACTCCCCCAAGCTTGGAACAAGCCAAGGGGATGCCAAACCTGATGACGAATTACTCCTTTGGTGGTGGTGGTGTTCTCTTGTTTAGGGTAAGGAGATCCTCCAGCATCTTACGAAGCATATCATTCTCTTCTTGAAGTATATCCACCCTCATCCTCAAAGCACGGTACTTATCACAAAACTCGTCAGTGGTTCGAAGGGCTTCCACTGCCTCAGGGTAGGATCTGAAGTCTAGAACGGAGGCTATGATCCCCTGCATGTTACGCGAAAAAGTACGGCCAATGTTAATTGTTCCTACAAAATTAGGTTTCCTTGCCCTTGACCCTGAGGCGGTTTGTTCCTCCATCTTTACTTCCTCTATGGGCTTCTTGCCTTTGTCGTTGGCAGAGACCATGGTGCTCTAAACTTGAGAAGATTTCCTGACAGAAACAGATCAAAACGAAAACACGACGAGACCACGATACAAGAACATCCGGGGATCCGGGGGGGTTATATATTACAATGTTTCAATGCATAAGGTACTGGTACGAAACCGAGGAGGAGACGAAGCTCGGGGGGCTCACACCCCCTCTAGGCGCGGCCAGCTGGGGCCCGCTCCTGGGTTGGGTTTGGCCACCCCGGCCTCCGTTGCCTCCTCTGTTCCGTCTCGTAACTTCCCTTATGTAATAAAAACATCAAAAATATAAAAATATTAGGGTTTCACGAACCTTCTATTTTCATCACTTTTACCTATTCAAAGTCGAACTCTACAGATTCCTTTCCTCCTTCTCCTGGAAATTCCTTTATTCACAAGGTAATACACAAAATTCAAGGGAAACATTAGTGTAAGCAAAAACAATAAACCTTTAGGTTCACACTTCAACTGAAATCCATCAAAACAAAGGCTTCTGTAAGAGGAAAATGCAAATGAAGGCAGAAATCTGTCAAAACAGACCAGCAGGTAAAGATTGACTTTTTTGAAAACCTTCTATTACTCACATAAAAAAGTGCAAAACTAATGAAATTTGGGTAACCACTTGGAGAACAAGCACATAAAAATACAACTCTATCCGAAGTACTGAGATCCCTCATGAATGTTTACAATACAGCACAAAAATCTGTCCCAGGACAGCCACTTTTCACAACTCCTCTACTTCTCAAAAGTAGTTGAACTTGACACAAAAACCAAAACAAAAAGGATAAGGAGGGGTTATTACTGAGGTAATAACTTCCAAGACTATACAAAACTCTTGGGTTATCTCCCAACAAGTACTTTTCTTTATTGCCTTTAAGCTAGGCTTGAAAGTTTCAAAGATGCTCACAAAGGAGATAAATATTTGAAGTGAAAGAGAGCATCAAGAAGCAAATAACCAACACATTTGAGTCTAACCCACTTCCTACGCATGGGGGTATCATGAGAAAACAAACTGTTGAAAAAAATCCACTAGCATAGGAAGACAAAACAAATGCAACTTCAAAGCTTTCAACATAAAACGGGGAAACTTAACATTATTGAGACGCATAAAACCATGTTTCCCTCTCTCATAATAACTTTTAGTAGCACTTTGAATAAATTTGACAGTATAACTGTCACTGGCAACAACTTTATCATCAGAATGAGCATACTTACAATCACCAAAAATATGTCCAAGGTCATAAACTGGATCAATAGAAGCAAGTTGTTCCATCCTGAAATCTTTATTAGGCAAGTTGTTTTCACAAGGAGCTTTAGCAAATTTGGAAAAGTTAAACTCATAAGAATATCCATAAAACTTAGTTAGAAATTTTTCCTTCTTACAATCTATAATAGATCCACAAGTTTTCAAGAAAGGTCTACCAAAAATGATATGGCAAGTTTTGCTAGCTGTTGAATTAAGCACTAGAAAATCAGGAGGATATTTAATCTTACCACAAAGAACCTCCACATCTCTTACAATACCAATAGGGCAAATGGTCTCCTTATTAGCAAGGTGAATAACCAAATCAATGTACACAAGCTCACAAGGACCAATTTCATGCATAATTTCCTTGTAAAGCTCATAAGGAATAGCACTAGAACTAGCACCAAAATCACATAAACCATAATAGAAATGATCACCAATTCTAACACGAAGCACAGGGAAACTAGCTTTTCTAGCCTTACTAGGATGAGAAATAATATTAGAAGCGTCTTCACATAAGACAATATACTCATCCTCTATATTTCTAGTGACTGGGTCTTTCACAATAGCTACCACAGGCTCAATATTTATTTGCTCATCGGGTTCCACAGTTTTCTTAGTACCTTTATTATTCACACTAGTAATTGATGCGTCCAAAACATATCTACTTTCCCGAACACTTTTGCTATTGTTTCTCCTCTAAACTTGTGTGATTTGGATACAATTAACACAGACTGACGTTGTTTTCAGTAGAATTACCTTGGTGTCTAGTTTTTGTGCAGAAAATGAACTATCGGGAAATATCGCGGAAAATATGCCAAAAATTATATTTCACCAGAATATCCACGGGGCTAGAAGACGAGAAGGAGAAGGGGCCTGGGGGGCCCACAACCCTGCCAGGCGCGGGCCCACCACTGGCCGCGCCTAGGGGGGTGCAGCCACCCCAGGCACCCCCTCGGCCTCCCTCTGCGCCTATAAGTTGCCTCTCGGCCTAAAAACGAGGGGGGTTCGATAGTTTTCTACAAAGAGTTCTGCTCCGCCGCTGGCACTAGAAACCAAGATTCGGATCCAGAAACTCCATTCTGGCACCCTGCCGGGACGCAGAATTTGGAGAGGATCATCCTCATCACCAACGCATCTCCATCAACCACCGATGTTTACCTCATCCATGAGTGAGTAATCCCCAGTTGTAGGCTTAGGGATTGGATGAGTTCTATCATGTAATCGAATAAGATCTGTTAGGGCATAGTGCCTAGTATCTCTATCAGTGCTATTTCACTTTGTTGCAACTTGTTGTGCTTAATGCTTGTCACTAGGGTCCGAGTGCCATGACCTCAGATCTGAACTTATTATTGAATCATTATGATAGTATTGTTTGTGATTTTATCTGCAAGTTGTGTACACATATCATTGTCCGGATCCAAAGGCCCCAAAGTGACAATAATTGGGACAACCGGAGTGGATGGCTGTGGTGTGAGGATCACATTTTTTCACGGAGTGTTAATGCTTTGCTCCAGTGCTCTATTAAAATGAGCACCTTAATTGGTAGTAGTTCCCTAGAGGCCCCGCTGCCACGGACTGGCGGGATAGAAGATGTTGTGCATGTTCTCATTGCGAGCATGTATGGCTATATTTGGAGCTCATGCCTAGGATTGGTTAGTATTTTGATGCTTGTTATTATTTATCTGCAATGCCCTAGATCTTGAAGTTACATGTTTAGACTCATCCATACAACGCCCGTCCATCCATCCCTATGCCTACCGCACTCGAATCCCACTATTACCGTTACTGTTACTATTGCTCCGGTTTTACTGTTGCTCTTGCTACTACCAAACTGTTTCTACTGATAAACTTCTATGAGCAAGAACTATTTCCTGGTGCAGCTGAACTGACAACTCAGTTGTTAAGGCTTGAAAGTATTCTTTGGCTCCCCTTGTGTCGAATCAATAAATTGGGTAATACTACTCGCGAAGACTATTGCGATCCCCTATACTTGTGGGTCATCAAGACTATTTTTTGGCTCCATTGCCGGGGAGCATAGCTTTATTTGTAAGATCACTTGGATCTATTATTGTTCACTGCTACTGATTTCATCATAGGGAAGTCTCGTGATAGAAAGTTCCCTATTTGACCATCCACTACAAGAAGAGGTACAGTCCTAAACACCTCTGCTGCTCTTGATTCACCGTCTGTTATAAGTAAGCTTGTTACAACACCACCACATACTCATGCTATACACACTGCTACTACTGCCGAATCTGAAACTGCTTTTGATGCTCATGATGTTACTTCTACTGTGCTTGATGCGAGTAGTTCACTAGGTACTTTTCTAGATGCTACTATGGCTAGTCTAGGAAATACTGAAACTCCTAGTGAAGACACTGTTACACCTGTTAGCTCACCTGAGTCTAGTGAGAGTTATGATATTAATGATGGTTACATTGAGTTCACTGATGATTTTGTTGAAGAGTGTCGAAACACACATGGTACTAGTGCTATTAAGATTCTCCTTTCTAGACGCACCATTATGCCTAAGTTGTCCTCTGATCCTAAGTTTGCCACTTCTCCCATATATATTAAAGATAAAGATTATGATTTCTCTCTTGATTTATCTTATTTGGATATTGTTGAAAAAGAACCTATCTGTGGGACTGAAAATGAGAATGATGTGGCTCATATGAATGAGCTTTCTACTATGACTGTTTTATTCTCTGATAATTTTAAGATGCGCAAGTACTTTGTTACTAAGATCTTCCCTTTTTCACTAAAAGGAGAAGCTAGGCTTGGTTTAATAGATTACCTCCTGGTTCCATTGATAGCCCTAATTGTTTGATTGCTTCTTTCTTCTAGAAATATTTTCCTCCTAGTGCTAGACATGCTGCTTTGCAGAGACTTTTTGATTCTAAACAGGGAGAAGAAGAGAAATTTCCTGAGTCATGGACAAGGTTATGTGCCTTGATTCATGCACATCCTGGATGCCCATTGCCTACGAATGAGATTCTTGATATTTATTATAATGGACGAACTGATGATTCTAGGACCTACCTAGATAGCTTTGCTGATTGTGTTTTCAGGAAAAGGACTCCTACAGATGCTGAAGAATTAATGGCTAAAATAAGCAAGAATTATGATGATTGGACTTCAACTGAGCTAAATACACCTGGTCCTATTACTCCTGAACCAATTGTGCCTACACCAGTTGCAACACCAACACCAAAGAAGAGGGGAGTTATTGCATTAAATGATGAAGGAAGCTAAGAAGTGTCTAAAGGAGAAAGGTATTAGAGCTGAAGATGTGAAGAATCTACCTCCTATAGAAGAATTATGTGAGTCAATTCCCCACTCATATACTATTGAGGTACACTCTCTCCAACACTTTGATGAAGGTGATATTCCTTATGGTAAGCTTCCTGGTCAATGTTTAGAGGAACTTGACATTTTTATTGTTAAGCACGATAATTTTAATAAAAAAGTTCAGAATCATTTATTGGAAGACTCTAGAGCTATCAATGAGTTGAAATATATTGTGGAAAGAACTTCTAATGATATTAAAATGCTTTGTAAACACTTTCAAATGGTTCAAACCCAACTTTCTCAACTTGCTAAGGTATAAAAGGACATGCTAGTTAATGCTTCAGGAGATAAACATGCTTATGGAATTAGAACTAGGAGTGGTATAGCTACTCAAGATCCTTTATATCCTCTAGGACACCCAAAAATAATTGAGCAGGACTCTCAACAAGGTGAGAGTAGTGGTAGTCCTTGTAAGAGAAAGAACAAGAAACATAAGATAGTTGAGGAACCACTTGAACCTACTATAGATCCTAATAGTATATCTATCTCTGATGCTGAAACTGAGAGTGGTAATGATAAAAATGATGCTCCTGATAAGGAGGAAGTTGAGGAAGAACCTGACAAGCACACTAAGAACACTAGGTACACAAAGGAAGATTTTATTGCTAATAAACATAGTAAAGAGAGAGAGCCTTGGGTGCAGAAACCTATGCCTTTTCCAGATAAAAAATACAAGTCAAAGGAGGAAGAACACTACAATAAGTTTTGTGAGTGGATGAAGCCTTTATTTTTGCAAATTCCTTTGACTGATGCTATTAAGTTTCCTCCTTATTCAAAGTATATGAAGGATATTGTCTCTAATAAAAGGAATATTCCTAATGAGGAGATTTCTACTCTACTGGTTAATTATTTCTTCAATGGTAAGGTTCCAAAGAAACTTGGTGATCCAGGTATACCAAGTATTCATTGCTCTATTAAGAATAATTATGTTAGAACTGCTTTATGTGATTTAGGAGCTGGAGTTAGTATTATGACTTTTTCTCTCTACAAAAGACTTCAGCTAGAAAAGTTGATACCAACTGATATATCTTTGCAAATGGCTGATAAGTCAACTACTATTCCTGTTGGTATATGTGAGGATGTTCTTGTTCAAGTGGCTCATAATTGCTTGGTTCTAACTGATTTTTTTGTGCTTGAAATGCCTGAAGATGATAATATGTCTATTATTCTTGGGACACCTTTTCTTAATACTGCAGGTGTTGTCATCAATTGTAATCAAGGAAAAGTAACATTCAATATTAATGACAAAGAGCATACTGTCTATTTACCCAAGAAGGTTGCTAAGAGCTATTGCCTGAATTCCATTAAAAATATTGAGAGTATCAAGGTTGGAGAAATATATTGTCCCATTCCACAAGAAAATTTTGAAACTATTATTATTATGACCATTGCTATCAAGTATGAGGTAAGATAATCACCTTGTGGAATGCAAAGTTTTGTTTCATATAAGATTGTTTTGGTAACAAGACTTGATCAACCTTGTTAACAAAAGGATTTTAATGAACAAAATAATGTTTTTCACTATGGTTATACGTGCTCATATTTACATCTCTCCTTTCCAAACTTTGCTCTTCGTTGTGCCTAACTTAAAGGCGTTAAAGAAAAGTACTTGTTGGGAGATAACCCAAGAGTTTCCTTGAGTCTTGGAAGTTATTACTTCAGTAAGGACCTCTCCTTATCCTTTTTGTTTGCTTTTTGTGCCAAGAATGACCTCTAATGAGAGAGAAGTAAGATTTGGGGAGTTGCTGTCCTGAAACAGATTTCTATCCTCCACCAAAAGAATTCGTGAGGAGTATTTGTAAGTCGGATTGAGCTAAAAACTTAAGAATAAATCCCCAGTATGTTAGCTAACTTTCGTTAGTTCAACACTTTTTGATTTGAGCAACAAAAGGTCTTCGAACAAATCGGTTTCTACCTGCTGGTCTGTTTTGATAGATTTCTGCCATTATTTGCATTTGCTTCTTATTGATTCCTTTTTGGGTTCTTTTTGGGAAACTGAGCTTTTTGAAGGAGTTTCTATAGTAGCTTGTGTTTTTAGTAAAAGTTTTTCTGTTCTAAAGATAAACCCAAAGGTTTATTATCTTTTGAATGCACTAATGTTGCTAATGAAGATTGTGTGAAGTTTTGTATGAAGGAAAATTTTCAAATGTAAGGAAAAAATGATGTAATGAGATGAAGAATGGACAAAAGCTCAAGCTTGGGGGGGAGCCACCCCGTGTCACCCAAGAAATATTCAAGAGGTACAAGCGTCAAAGCCTTGTGGTGCTCAAGGCATCCCCTTCTTCATCAATAAAAATCTCAGTTCTTTCTAGACACTTTGTTTTTATTGTTTCATGCATAGTTGTGTTGTTCTTGGAGAGTCTTAGTTTTTGTTTTTGGTTTTATTTTGCTTTATTTGGTTTGTTTTTGCTTTGCTTGTTTTTGCTTTGCTGGCTTGTTTGAAAAATCGAAAACACCAAAAATATTTGTTGTTGTTCTTTGGTTTTGTGAGTTATTTGCAGGGTTTAGCCGTCCTCAGTGGATTTTGGTTTCATGTTATTATTCAAGTCACCCAAGTGAAGGGAAATAATGAAGATTAAGACAACTTGAGGAGTGGTAAGAGGCTGGTAACGAACTCTATTTGTTTTAATTTTTGTACATATACTCATCATTGTGAGCATGCTTGGTCTGTTCATTGTAAGGAGTGTGTTACTGATGGATGCTTAGTAGTTCTTGCTTGTGTATGATTAGCTCCAGCTTGCTAATAGTTTGTAGCATGTCATATGAATGTTTGCTTGCATTGTTTTACTCATATTTTGGTATGATATTGTGGTATCCTCCTCTGAAGTTTCATATGAATCGACTTGGCACATGCTCACGCATGCACATGACAAAACAATAGTCAGTAAGCCTCGATGCTTTATTTTGCCTCAGAGCTCTTGTATCACTTTCATGCCATAATTAGTCCTATTTTGTTGCAAGCATGATTATGACAGTTATTGTTCTCTCGTTTGTCGCTCCCTCTCTATTGCTAGCCTTCACTTGCACTGAGTATGAGCTCTACCTGTGTTTCCAACTCCCCAAAACCAATATTGCCAACAGTGTCCACCATACCTACCTATTAGCATCATTTGCTATTTTAGTGCATATTCTATATGCTGTGTTTTCTTCCAAATAAAATGTTTGTCTGTTTTGAGAAAGTTAGTTAGTAAAGCTCTCACGAACTTGATGGCACACTTTATTCCTTGCGCTTAATAATCCTGAACCATTATGACCTGTCCATGAAAGTTATATGCTTGCAAATTATATGCTAGGAGTCAGCAGAACCGTGCTGTCATGGGGAACGCTTTCAACACTTTTTGGATATCCTATCCAGTTCATACTTTGCTCTTTTGTTTATCGATGTCGACGATGTGAAATAAAAGGGGAGCTTGTGGGTTCATGGAGTCTATACATTGTGTTAGAGAAACTCCTGGGCCGCTATCCTAAGCCATTCCAAATCATGGTGGAAACTTGCAGCATCACCATAATGAGCATTTATGAAGCATCCTCAATAAAAAGCTATGCACTTAGTAAATAAAAATATCGCTGAGATGCTCATTGTCTGCTTGCCTTGTCATTTTGATCACGGGATAGCTCATGTATCATGTGCAAGGGGTACCCCATTGGCGGTTCTCTGTGATATTCATGTATTTACAATGACAAGAACTTAGAGGTAACCAAAGTTGAGTAGCATGCGGAGCGGCCCTCGTACTCAAGGGACCTGGAATTTCCAGTTTATGGTCTGTCAACCATATGATTCAGAGTAGACCTCACTTTCACCTTAACCATATGAAGATGCCTATGATAGGGGCAATGAGAGCTCAAAGCTAATGAGTACCTTCCTTTTAGCATTGTGAAGCCTTTCAAACCTTTCAAAACCGTTTTCACCACCTTGTTGGGTCAGCACTTATTCTATGAGCACCTTCTTGAGAGCATAGTTGTCATTTTGTGTTTGTTCCAAAACTTGGTTAATTATGTCATGACTTTGATGCTTGTATCTCTGATATCTTTATCTCTAGTATTCACTTGAACTTTAGAGGTGCCTTGGCATTTATATTGTGCTCTTCAAACAAAGGCAAGTGAGATACCACTCTATCATACCTTACTATGAACATTGCAATGTTGCTTATGTTTATGTTTCATGCTACTTATTATTATTGAGCTGGTTTCTCTTCATAGCATGCAATGATTATTGAGTAGACTTAGTTGCATGATCTTTATTATGAATTGTCTAAGCATATACTCATGTGCTGAGAATATTTACATCATATGAAGCAAATGTGTTCGTGAAAGTTCTTTTATCGCACTCAGTTTTCAACTGAATTGCTTGAGGACAAGCAATAAGCCAAGCTTGGGGGAGTTGATACATCCAAAACGTATCTACTTTCCCGAACACTTTTGCTATTGTTTCTCCTCTAAACTTGTGTGATTTGGATAAAACTAACACGGACTAACCCTGTTTTCAGCAGAATTACCTTGTTGTCTAGTTTTTGTGCAGAAAATGAACTATTAGGAAAAATCCCGAAAAATATGCCAAAAATTATATTTCACCAGAAGATCCACGAGGCCAGAAGACGAGACGGAGAAGGGGCCTGGAGGGCCCACACTCCTTCCAGGCACGGGCCCACCATTGGCCGCACCTAGGGGGTGCAGCCACCCTAGGAACCCCCTCGGCCTCCCTCTGCGCCTATAAGTTGCCTCTTGACCTAAAAACCGAGGGGGGTTCGATAGTTTTCCAGAAAGAGTTCCGCTCCGCCGCCGCCACCAAAAACCAAGATTCGGATCCAGAAACTCTGTTCTGGCACCCTGCCAGGACAGAGAATTTGGAGAGGATCATCGCCATCGTCATCACCAACGCATCTCCATCAACCACCGAGGTTTCCCTCATCCATGAGTGAGTAATACCCCACTTTAGGCTTGGGGATGGTAGGGATTGTATGAGTTCTATCATGTAATCGAATAAGATTTGTTAGGGCATAGTGCCTAGTATCTCTATTTGACTTTGTTGCAACTTGTTGTGCTTAATGCTTGTCACTAGGGCTCGAGTGCCATGATCTCAGATCTGAACTTAATATTGAATCATTATGATAGTATTGTTTGTGATCTTCTCTGCAATTGTGTACACATATCATTGTCCGGATCCAAAGGCCCCGAAGTGACAATAATTGGGACAACCAAAGTGGATAGCTGTGTTATGAGGATCACATGTGTTCATGGAGTGTTAATGCTTTGCTCCGGTGCTATATTAAAAGGAGCACCTTAATTGCCAGTAGTTCCCTAGAGACCCCGCTGCCACGAGTTGGCTGGACAGAAGATATTGTGCAAGTTCTCATTGCGAGCATGTATGACTATATTTGGAGCACATGCCTAGGATTGTTTAGTACTTGGATGCTTGTTATTATTTATCTGCAATGCCCTAGATCTTGAAGTTACATGTTTAGACTCGTCCATGCAACGCCCGTCCATCCATCCCTATGCCTACCGCACTCGAATCCCACTGTTACTGTTACTGTTACTATTGCTCTTGTTTTACTGTTGTTGTTGCTTTGCTGTTGCTACTGATAAACTTCTGTGAGCAAGAACTATTTACAGGTGCAGCTGAACTGACAACTCAGTTGTTAAGGCTTGCAAGTATTCTTTGGCTCCCCTTGTGCTGAATCAATAAATTGGGTAATACTACCCGTGAAGACTATTGCGATCCCCTATACTTGTGGGTCATCAGTAATCACAGAATACTCCTTTACCTTAGCTAGGAAAGGTATTTTCTCAACATAAGGTTCAGGCACAATATGATTAGTAGTACAAACTTCGGTGCTTCTAACAGGAACATGACTAACAACATCTTTATAAGGTTCATGGTACTTGTTCCACTTCTTTTGGGGAATTTATATGTAAGAGGCAAAGGCCTTAAAATAGTTGGCAATACTTTGGGAATCAAGAACAAACTCATTACTAATATCATGGAAGTCATCAGTTCCCATAAAAGATTTTATGCATTCATAATCATAATTTATACCTGACTTTCTTCCTTTGTCATTCTCCCAAGCTTCAGTGTTCTCTTGAATCTGGTCTAGGAGATCCCATTTAGCTTCTTCCTTCATACGTGTGAATGATCTAGCACAAGAATCATCTAGTAAATATTTATCATGAAGAGAAAGCCTAGCATAAAAGTTATTGATAATAATATTTTTAGGGAGTTCATGAATAGGACATTTAAGCATTAGTAACTTCTATCTCCCCCAAGCTTGAGCTGTACTCTCTCCATCACGAGACCAAAAGTTACATATTAGATTTCTATCCTTATGAATTTCACTGGGAGGATAGAATTTATAATAAAAAGAGAAGCCATTTCCTCCCATTCCATGGATTGTACATTCTTCAACAGCTTATACCATTATTTAGATCGCCCTTTCAAGGATATAGAGAGTAACTTCTTCTTCACCTGTTCAATTGTGATACCTGCACACTTAAACAACCCACATAATTCATGGATAAAAAGCAAGTGATCACCAGGATGGACAGTTCCATCCCCAAAATAATAATTATCCATAACACGATCAACAATACTTGTAGGTATCTTAAAAGGATCTACCTCAAGAGGTGGTGGTTCATCTACAACCCTAATAGTGTAGTAGTTTTCCCAAACAGAAAACCAAGTAGGTTATCCATATTGGAAACAAAGTAACAAACAGAAACAAAAAGCAATACTCACAGTAGAAGTTTCCTTTACCAGCTCCACTCTTCAATAGCGCTTCACTCCCTGGCAACGGTGCCAGAAAATAGTATTGATGACCCACAAGTATAGGGGGTGTATCACAGTACTTTTGATAAATAGGAGTGTCGGTCCCAACGAGGAGCAGAAGGTGTTGACTAGTGGTATGGAGCAGGAAATCTCTGTAAATACTTAGCAAACGGATTTTTACGGGTTTTCTGACAAGGCAACAAAACATAGTACAAGTAATAAAGACAACGAACAAACGCAGTAAGTGGCCCAATCCTTTCTTAGCAAAGGACAAGCCAGTGGAAATACTTATAAGGACCAAACGTTCTCGAGGACACATGGGAATTCTGTCAAGTGCTTTCGCTTCAAATAGCTAAGTACTCTTCTTTGGTGTTGTAAGTGTTGTGTGGGTGAACCTGTGCTAATGTACCGACCTTACTTGGACTAATACATACTTGTGATTAAACCCCCTGCAAGCATCCGCAACTACAGGAAAGAAATTAAGATATAAACCTAACCACAGCCTTAAACTCTGAGATCCTACACTCCCTTGTGCAATGGTGTCCTAGCGGGGGTTCAGGTTTCTTTCACTCCGGCAACCCCACAATTAGTATCCAAATACACAATGCATTCCCCTAGGCCTATAAATGGTGAAGTATCATGTATTCGACGTTCACATGACACCACTAGAAGAATAGCACGACAACTTAAATACTAAACCATTGAATAATACTTCAACACAAATCCACTACTAACAACATGACTTGTCCCATGTTCTCAAGAACTAGACGAACTACTCACAAGACATCATATGGATCAAGATCAAAGATGATATGGTGATGGATAACAATCTGAACATAAAAAATAATCCAATGGTTCCACTCACAAGCATCAACTACAATAGTAATCAACATCGGGAAAGATTCCCCTAAGAACTAATGCAAGATCCAATACAATTGTTGCAGTGGGATGGAGTGGTGATGAAGGTGCTGGTGGAGACGATGGTGTGGATGATGATGATGATTTCGATGAAGTCTAGCTTGATGACGGTGTTGTTGGCGACGATCTCCCCTCTACGGGAAGGAATTTCCCTGGCAGAAATCTGTCTGCCGGAGAGCTCTTTCTCTCTCGATGTTTTCCGTACCACAGAGGCGGCGGAAATCTTTCTATGGTTTCCCCTGGTATTAGGGTTCCGATAGGAATATATAGGCGAGAGGGCAGAGTCGGAGGCCGGCCAGGTGGGCCACACCTTCCCTAGGCGCGGCCCAAGGGGGACCCGCGCCTAGGAGGGTGTGGGCCTCCTGTGGCCCAGCTACGCCTCCCTTTCTGACTTCCTTCATCTTCTGGGAAAATATAATTTTCTAATATTTTTCTGATATTTTTCTGATCTTTGTGAAATTGCATCAAAACACCTCTTTTTCCATCATAAACCTGGCTCCGACAGTTCATCCTCCAAGAATCATCCAACATGCAAAAACAGAGGAAAAGACATAAGTAACACCTCATAATAAGAAATATATCAACGAATAGAGGCAAATTATGATATAGAATGGTGATGCAAATTGGACGTATCAATAACTTTGAATCATCATACTTGGTATGCGGATAATCAATCCTAACCTTTCAATTACACACCCTAGTATAGGCACCTCCCCTATGAGTTTGGCCTCCCAGCCATGACCATCTGTCATCCTAGGAACTGCACAGGTGGACACTAATATTCACAAGGTAGCCTCATCTCACCTCGTTCCATGAGGGAACCCATACTAAGACACATAAACTTTTAGTTAAGCCCTACCCAAACTCGGGTATTGTGGTTGTATGGTAAGATTGGAATGGTATCGCATCCGAACCCAACCATCAGTTTTTTATCAAAGTCAGGGCACATACTCCATTCAATATCATCTTTAACTCATTGTGTTCCATAACACATGTCAAAACATTTCAATAGAATGACTCATCATTCCAAGATTTTCATAATCATTTTCTCCAAGTGTTCCCATCTATAGTGATCAAGATTAAATTAGCACTAGCATCAATCAATGAGGGTGTCACTATTGAGGGTTACTAATCCAGTGTAACTTTCAATACCTAGTTCTATGCTCTTGAGGGCATCTTTCCTAACTTTCCCCTAATCACCAATTAATTTACTACTTGAACAACTTTGATAAAAGGGAGAAAACATAAAGCTTGCAAGTAAAACTTGGGATGGGTAAAAATCAAGGTGGTATCATAATAGTATGCATAGTGACGCTTGCATGGTTTAGCTTAGCTTGCTTGCATAGAATAGCTTGCCTTGGTTGGTAAAGTGGTCGTAGTTTTCTTCCTCTTCTTCGTAGAATTCTTCCTCCTCATAGCCCGGATTGATACTAGCGTCTATAAATAAATACGAGGTACACAATCACAAAACAATACTTAAATACTTCTATTTAGCACACAAAGATCCACACTAGATGATCTAGCATCATCCCTATCATTACAAAAAAGGGTGACAAATTTTATTTATCTTATTAGAGAAAAGTAATTTCTACTCATTGAAAAACTACTTAAGATTTAATATTCTCCAATTAAAATATGGGATCATATTGACACATGTCATCACCACATATTCCAATACTTGGGAATGTGATTTAAAGTGGTTGGCCTAAATTGCAAAGTTTAAAAATGCCATTTAATAATATTTGTGTGACTAGAAATGACTATAAAGCCATTCTTTATTTTTGGTCCAGGACTACTGTATGCAAAAATATATATTTTTACATATTTAGATAGTTCATGGCCAAAGTGATTTCTGAGAGTTGGAATCAACTCAAAATCATTAATGGTGGATTTTAGAAAAATGTTTGAAGTGGTAAAAGCTACTATCTTGTTATTTTTACTGAGGGTGATCTATAATTTTAAACTGTTTGAATCCAATGAGAGTGTTTAGGGATTTTCATCTACTTTCTAAAAAAATTGATTTCATTCAATTTGGTTCAGTGAATCTTCCTGAGTTGAATTTTAAAGTTACCTATAGTATAGGATTTTGAATTAAAAAATGAAAATCTAAGTTTAAATCTGCGGGCTCGCACAAGAATGCTAACGGGCCGGCCCAACTACGTAGTGCGCGCGCAGTGAGTGGCACCGGGGTTGGTCCCACACATCAGTGGATCATCTAACACAAAGTGGTATCCTTCAATCTAGACCGCACGATTAAATCACGATCGATGGCTCCGCGTCGTCGTCTCCGTCTCACGGGGCGCGCGAGATGCTAACCCTAGCGCTACGGCAGGGTCGTCGGGGGCTTACCACGGCTCCAGCTAGGTCCGGCAAGGTGGGAAAACGAGCGAGTCAAGGACAGTGGTTCGAATGGTGGTCGCGGCAGCTCCTGGGGTGGCTCCTAGCGTTGGTTCCTCTTCTTCACTACAGCGGCGAGCTCTGGTGAAATTCTGGCGATGTGGTGCTCGCCTTGCTCCAGGGACACGTCAGAGAGATTGCTGGGTGAGAGGGGAGTGAAATGGTGTGTGTTTTGGGGGGAAGGGGAGGGCTCTATTTATACTACGGTGAAGTAGGCACGGCGGCATGGCTTGGGTTCGTCGGCGACGTTGTTACAGGAAGCTATCGGCATGGCCAAGGGTGTAGGTCGACGCAGGGCTTCAGGACGGTCGTCATGCGAACAGTGGCACGGCGAGCCGCGGTCTCCATCATTCTAGAACGTTCGTGCTCTGCTGCGGTACCATCGGCGTTTATAACGGTGTACAGTGGTCACGGAGCGCACAGGGTCAAACCATCGTGCCTGGGAGATTGTTGGCATCACGGCGAACTTATTGGCACAAGGGGAGAGTGAGGCGCGGCATGGTCGCGCGGGATTGCTCGGTGCTCTGGTACGACAATCAGCTTGGTCGAGTGTTAATTGGCGTGGCTACGCTAGCGTCTCCACGGGCGGTCGTTGGTCGAGGCGTGCATAGGAAATGGCGGTAAGGTCACGACTACCTCCTAGACATCGTGGGCGAGGGAAGCGCGGCGGGTAGAAGTGTGTCTACATCGGGGTGACATGGGTGATCTTGGGTATGATTTCTAGTGGTCACAATGGTGAGTGAGATGAGCTCAATTGCACGGGCTGATACTGGGATAGTTAAGGTCAAGTAGTGGAGGCTCGTTGAGGCCACAAAGATGATCACAGGGTTGATCAAAACAAGTGAATAGTTGGTAAGGTTGTACTGTGATCACCAAGTGTTTGATTAAATGGCCGCAAGAACTAAACCTTTGAATTTTCCAAATCTTTTTGGTGGGTGTCCTAGTCATACGCTTGGTTGTCTCTGGGTTCAAGGGTTTTCTAAGTGGTGAAGGTTTTAGTGTTTTTCCAAAAATGACTATCTTTGCTAAGTGCTAAGATAGATTCAATTTTGAATTGCCTCTCAAATGGATTTGAATTTGTTTTTGCAAGTTTTGAAAGATCCATTGTGTTTAGTGTTACTTGGTCTAGCAAGGGGAGAAAAGAAATGGAATTGTTTCTGTTTGAAATCATTTGCTAGATATGCTCAAAGAGAGCTAGGTGTTAACTTTTGCAAAAATGACCATTAGGTCATATGCTTCATATATTAATTTTCTTTTGTTTTGATCTGGTTTGGATTTGACCTAGATGATATGGTTTTGATCTTTAAACCAATTCTCATCATTTACAACAAACCAACATGTCATTTCAAGCATTCATACAACACACATGCATTAAGATAGTGTTTTATATTTAAAAACTTTTGTTAACCCTAATTTTGGTTGATTATAAATTGATATCCTTATTAATATTTTTGAGATGTTACAAACCTTACCCCTTAAATAGAATCTCATCCCAAGATTCAGGAAAAACTAGGAACTAAAGGGATTGGGATACTCAGTCCTCATGTAATCTTCTCGTTCACAGGTGGCCTCTTCTTCAGTATGGTTGCTCCACTGAATTTTGAGAAACTTGATACTCCTGGTCCGGGTGGTTCTGAAAGCTTCTTCCGAAATATGAACAGGTACTTCACGAAAGGTTAAATCCGGGTTGGTCTCCATGGCTCTGTGATCGATGTTCTTGAAAACTTCCATCTTCTTTGGAACTTCCAAGCATTTCTGAGGTAAGGAGATATGAAACACATCATGAATGGCTGACATCTCTTCCGACAGCTCTATCTGATACGATACTTCTCCTCGGCAACTTAAAATCTTGAAGGGTCCAATATATCTGGGTGCAAGCTTTTCTTTGAGTTGGAAACGCTGCATTCCTTTCAAGGGTGATAATTTGAGATAGACAAAGTCTCCGATATTGAAGGCTAGGTCTCGATGTCTCTTGTCAGCATAACTCTTCTATCGGGATTGAGCGGTCTTGAGGTGTTCACAGATCCTGTGAACCTTCTCTTTGGCTTCTCATAGGATGTATGGTCCGAATATCTGACTCTCTCCTACTTGGGACCAATTCAGGGGGTACGACACTTCCTTCCATACAAAAACTCAAATGGGGCTATTTGCAAACTGGCTTGATAACTGTTGTTGTATGAGAATTCTGCGAAAGGCAGGCAGTCTTCCCATTTGGATCCATATTCTAGTACGCAAGATCTCAACATATACTCGAGTATCTGGTTTACTCTTTATGTTTGTCCATCGGTCTGCGGGTGATAAGCTGTGCTGAAGTTCAGTTTCGTTCCTAATCCTTCTTGGACTTTCTTCCAGAATCTTGAGGTAAACTGGGTTCCTCGGTTTGATACGATGGTCTTGGGGGTTCAGACTGACAATCCTAGAAATAGACAACTCTGCTAGCTTCGAGCTCTGATAAGTGGTCTTGACTAGTATGAAATGGGCTACTTTGGGAAGTCTATCCACTATGACCCAAATAGAGTCACTTCTCCTACTAGATGTAGGAAAACCGGTGATGAAATCCATTCCAACTGAATCCCACTTCCATTATGGAATTTCAAAGGTTTCAAAAGTCCCGCGGTTCGCTGGTGTTCCGCTTTGACTCTCTGATAGATATCACACTTGGCGATATAGCTTCTGACTTCTCTCTTCATCTTGTGGCACCAAAATTGCTCCTTCAAATCCTGATACATCTTCATTCCTCCCGGATGAATAGAATAAAGAGTATCATGGGCTTATTGAAAAATTACTTGTTTCAACTCTGAATCTGTTGGCACACAGATGCGTCCCTTATACCACAGAAATCCTTCTTCATCTACCGTGAATCTAGGTACCTTCCCCGTACCGATACGACGCTTAATTCTGTCGATACTGGCATTTCCTTTCTGAGCTTCCTTTATCTGACCGATCAAAGTGGGTTGAAGTTCAATACTGGATAGGAATCCTTCACTAACTAGCTCCATTCTGAAATTCTCCAACTCCTTATGCAAACTTGGCTGCTCTTTCATAATCATGGTGTTTAATCTACATGGCAGTCTACTAAGGACATCCTCTACCACATTGGCCTTGCCGGGGTGGTAGTGAAAGTCAAGGTCATAATCCTTGATTAACTACATCCATCTCCTTTGTCTCATATTCATCTCCTTCTGGGTGAAAATATACTTCAAACTCTTGTGATCTAAATAAATCTCACATCGGTTACCCATGAGGTAATGATCCCATGTCTTCAAGGCTAAAACTACGGCTGCCAAATCTAAGTCATGGGTTGGGTAATTCTGCTCATGTTGCTTCAGTTGTCTGGGCAGATATGATATCACTTTGCCTTCTTATATCAACACACATCCGAGACCAATCTTGGATGCATCAAAATACACGTCAAAGGGCTTCGTGATATCCGGCATGATCAAAATTGGGGCTGAAATTAATCTCTTCTTGAGTTCTTGAAAGATTGCTTCACATTTGTCCATCCATTCAAACTTCTTGTCTTTCTTCAATGGCTGAGTAATCGGCCTTGCGATGCTTGAAAATCCTTCAACAAACTTGCGGTAATATCCTTCTAATCCAAAGAATGCACGAACTTTGGTTTCAGTGGTTGGGGCTTTCCATTCTTCAACATCCTTAATCTTGGAGGGGTCGACGGCAACTCCTCCGGCCGACAAGATATGTCCTAGGAATCCTACTTCCTTTAACCAGAATTCACATTTGCTGAACTTGGCATACAACTGATGCTCTCTAAGGGTTCCAAGGATGGTCCTTAGGTGTTGTTCATGTTCTTCTTCCGACTTGGAGTAGATCAGAATGTCATCAATGAAAACAACGACAAACTTATCCAAGAAGATCATAAAAATCTTATTCATGAGGTTCATCAAATAAGAGGGGGCATTAGTTAATCCAAATGACATGACCTTGTACTCATATAATCCATATCGGGTAGTGAAGGAAGTCTTTGGGATGTCCGTTGCGCAGATTTTTAGTTGATGATAACCGGTTCTAAGATCAATCTTATAAAACACCCTGGCACCAGTCAACTGGTCAAACAAATCTTCTATCTTCCGCAGTGGGTACTTTTTCTTGATGGTGACGTCATTCAGCTTCCGGTAATCCATACATAAATGGGGGGCACCATCTTTCTTATCCACAAACAAGACAGGTGATCTCCATGACGAATGCACTTGGTTGAATCAGATTTTTGCTCAACATGTCATCAAGTTACTTCTTGATCTCCACTAACTCCGCTGGGTTCATACTATAGGGTCTATGAGCTATGTGTCTAGTTCTAGGAATTAGTTCAATGATAAACTCGATATCCCGATCTGGGGGCATACCGGGTAATTCATCTAGGAACACATCGAGGTATTCACAGACTACTCTGACTTGGTCTAGGGTTGGTTGGGCTAAACTCTTGTTGCACTTGAATTGATGAAGCAGCGTCTCAGACACATGCTCTACTGATACTCCGGTGCTACTGGTCATAGTTATGTCTTTATTGGCACAGTTTATTAATCCTTGATGTTTCGACATCCAATCCATTCTTAGTACTACTTCCAAACCTTTTATTCCAAGTACTATTAGGTTAGCATAGAAATCTATTCCATGTATTCTGATAGGTACGGCCTTGGAAATTTTTCTAGCTTTGGTAGTTGACCCAGGTATTTGAACTATCATGACATGCTTCAAATTTGTTGTTTGAATATTACTAGCGCATGCAAATTCTTCTGTAACAAACGAGTTAGCAGAAAACATACCCAGCACAACATCTGGCGCTTCCTGGGCTTCTTCAGCATTCATGTGGAACAGATGGAAGATAAGCTTGTGCGGGTTGCCTGGGGAAAATATCTTTCCAGGCTGAACACGATGCTGCTGCTGGGCAGGTGCAGTGGCATTGGGTGCTGCAGCAAGATTCTTGGGGCACTCATTGGAGTAGTGATCCGTGATTCCACATTCAAAGCAGGTGATCATGGACTTGTCCCTCCCAGCAATAGGCACATCATTGCTTCCAGTCCTTGGGGCGGTATTGTTGTGGTTGGTGGGCCTTGGCGGTGCACAGTTGAAGTTATTGGGGTTGCCAGTGTTGTAGTTGTTGTTGCCTCTGGGCCTCGGGTTTCGTCCTCTACGATTGGGGAAGTTCAGATGGGGCATAGGTGGCCTGTTGTTCCTTGGTGCAAATCATGCAGACAAACTGGGGAGATACTTTGGGGTATGGTGTGGTCCAGGCTGGTGCATCATACGACGTTTACGGTTCTCAGTGGCTTGATTGATCTTTCCTTCCTTCTGGATAGCAGAATCCACTAGAGATTCTAGACTGGCAAAAGGAATTTTGACTAGAACTGTCTGCATCTCATCATGCAGACCATTCAGGAACCTTTCCTTCTTCTTGTCTTCAGTGCTGATCTCATTAGGGGCATACCTAGACAAAGACAGAAATCTGTCACGGTATTCCACCATAGTCATTCTCCCCTGCTTCAACTCCTTGAATTCAACCCTCATCCTCACAATCAAACCTGGAGGCACATGAGTTGGGATGAACTTGAGTTTGAATTCCTCCCAAGTCATCATCTATCCTTCGTTCATTATAAGAGTGCTATTCCACCATGCTCTTGCAGAACCTGCCAGATAGTGGGTGGCAAACAGTACCTTATCTGCGGGATCTACTCCTACAACTTCAAAGTTGTTCTCCATGGTTTGCAGCCACTCATCAACATCTAAGGTCTCTTCAGATTTGCTAAATATAGGGGGATTGGTGTTCTGGAAGTTCTTGAGCTTAGATCCATGGTGATCTTGATTTCCATGGCCTTGGTTGTCATGCACCAGTTGGGAGATCCTGTTGAAGAGTGGCGAGATTGGCTTGACGCTCGGTTCTACCGGCTTCTCTATCGGCTACTAGCATTTGTAGAATTTGGACCATCGGGTCTTTGGATGAGCTGCTTCCACCGAGTCATCTGAAGATTGAGATAGATCATAAGATAAGAGGGAAATTTTTCTAAGTTTTATGGGTTTTTCTTAAAAGCTTTTAAACTTTGAGTAAGGCTAGGGTTTGAAAGACAACAACTCTTTTTCATTCATTGCAAGAACACATACAAACCACACATTCCAAACACATCACAAAAACAAAGCAGATGGTTTTAAGAACCATTCTGGCAAGCTACGATACAGTGGGACCGGATATAACTCACACCTACAATAGTTATCTGGTGCTACTACTCCTTATCAGAACCGGTGGAATCTTCATCATCGATGAAGTTTCTGTCCTCATCGTCAGTGTGGAACTCCTGGTTCATGTCCTCTAAGTAGTCATCATCATCGCTGAGGTACGAGTAGGGATCTCCATGAATATCTTCCCCTTCGTTCTCCCTCTCCTCAAGCTGCATGTCCCGATCATGGATTGTTTCTTCCAGGGCTGACACTTTGCAACAAAGGCGAGCAATGATGCGGTCCTTCTTGTCACGTAGGCAGCAAAATGACTTGTGCTCCCTAGCAAGGATGGCGAGGGTCTGGTCCTTCTTCACTGCAACACTGTGCTTCTGATTGGCGTCTTCACGGGCGTTGTCTAGCTCTTTCTGGTTCTCGTGTAGCATGAAGGTGAGATGATCTCCACATGGTTCCTCAACTCTGGGTGTCCTAGCATGTACAAGGCTATCCCTGGGAGTCACATCTGGCATAGTGAGCGAAGCGGGTTCCAGCGAGATGATTGATGTTCTGCCCACACAGACGGTCAAGTGCTTCCTGCATTGCTCTTTCTAGTCCATCAAGCCAGTTGTTCTCCCTTAGGCTGAACTGGATCTTCTCATATGTGGGTGCCTCCATCTTTCCTCTCAGATCGGCAACTATCAGCCACTGTAGTTCCCCTCCGGGCTGATCATTGAGCTAAGCTCCATAGAACTCCGGGTGCGGGCGCTCAAGAAAGTCCGCAAGCTGACTCAAGTCCCTCTCGAAGATGAGGTCTCCTCTGTTGCCCAACTGGTAAAACTTTTTGTACTTGACTTCCATCTATAAGCAATTAAGATTAGTAAGTTAGAGAGGTGATCAAGTGTGTCAAATTTTATGTAGGATTGAAAAAAATTTGAGGAACATTTGGCTCTCGTTTGGAAAGAGTTTCAAGGATAAGAGTGAGAATAGGTTTTCATAAATACTCACATTCTTTGTTTTGGAAACCAAGTTTTTCAGACGTCCATTCTAACTAGGGTCTCCTATGGTCAGGATGGCTCTGGTACCAACTTGTCAACACCCGGATTTTTAATCCTAGATGCTTGTTATGCTGTACATCACAATCCCAGGATTACCATTTTTGCGAGACATAAAAGAATTGATATCACAGTACATCATCCATTACAAACCATAATAGTCTTACAAATAGTTGATCATCAGATCAAGTCTGAATAAAAATCATACTAGCGGAATAATAGCGTAGTAGCGGCTCCATCTTTAGGGTTGCAGGCAATGCTAATGATGGGAGATGATTCTAGTTATCGTATGCATCCTACTGTCCATCCTCCTTGTACTCCCCTCCATAGTCTGGACATGGGAATAGCCAGGGATTACTCGCAAACTATCACTAAGAAGTAAAACCATTCTAGTAGGAATCTGAAGCTCTAGGTTTGTTCGTAATAAGCCAATTTTATTTCATAGGTACTTAATAGAAAAGACCTAACTTTAGTTGTCTATATTACTCAAATGGGAACCTAGTTTCATGTCCACATCCTTGTGGAGTCATGTCAAATTCATATTTCAAGTCACAAGTAATTTTGAAAACATCTGACAATGGAACAATATGGCCATCCAACTGTCCATGACCGTGGGCGCGGCTATTCGAATAGTTTGACACTTTTTAGAGGTGGTACACTTTCACCACAACATTAGATACATCCGTCAGGGATAACCCTGAATCATCATACTTGGTATGCGGATAATCAATCCTAACCTTTCAATTACACACCCTAGTATAGGCACCTCCCCTATGAGTTTGGCCTCCCAGCCATGACCATCTGTCATCCTGGGAACTGCATAGGTGGACATTCATATTCACAAGGTAGTCTTAGCTCACCACGTTTCGCGAGGGAACCCATACTAAGACACATAAACTTCCAGTTACGAACTACCCAAACTCGGGTACTATGGTTGTACGGTAAGATTGGAATGGTATCGCATCAGAACCCAACCATCAGTTTTTTTATCAAAGTCAGGGCACATACTCCATTCAATATCATCTTTAACTCATTATGTTCCGTAACAGATGTCAAAACATTTCAATAGAATGACTCATCATTCCAAGGTTTTCATAATCATTTTCTCCAAGTGTTCCCATCTATAGTGATCAAGATTAATTTAACACTAGCATCTATCAATGATGCTGTCACTATTAAGGGGTACTAATCCAGTGTAACTATCAATACCTAGTTCTATGGTATTGAGGGCATTTTTCCTAATTTTCCCCTCATCACCAATTAATTAACTACTTGAACAACTTTGATAAAAGGGAGAAAAGATAAAGCTTGTAAGTAAAACTTGGGATGGGTAAAAATCAAGGTGGTATCATAATAGTATGCATAGTGAGGCTTGCATGGTTTAGCTTAGCTTGCTTACATAGAATATCTTGCCTTGGTTGGTACAGTGGTCGTAGTTCTCTTCCTCTTCTTCGTAGAATTCTTCCTCCTCGTAGCCCGGATTGATACTAGCGTCTATAAATAAATACGAGGTACACAATCACCAAACAATACTTAACTACTTATATTTAGCACACAAAGATCCACACTAGATGATCTAGCATCATCCCTATCATTACAAAAAAAGGGTGACAAGATTTTATTTATCTTATTTTAGAAAATTAATTTCTACTCATTCAAAAACTACTTAAGATTTAATATTCTCCAATTAAAATATGGGATCATATTTACACATGTCATCACCACATATTCAAATACTTGGGAATGTGATTTAAAGTGGTTGGCATAAATTGCAAAGTTTAACAATGCCATTTAATAATATTTGTGTGACTAGAAATGACTATAAAGCCATTCTTTATTTTTGGTCTAGGACTACTATATGTAAAATTATATATTTTTAGATATTCAGATAGGTCATGGACAAAGTGATTTTGGAGAGTTGGAATCAACTCAAAATTATTTATGGTTGATTTTAGAAAAATGTTTGAAGTGGTAAAAGCTATTGTCTTGTCATTTTTACTAAGGATGATCTATAATTGTAAACTGTTTGAATCCGACGAGAGTATTTAGAGATTTTCATCTACTTTGTAACAAAATTGGTTTCATTTTATTTGGTTCAGTGAATCTTCCTGAGTTGAATTTCAAAGTTACCTACAATATAGGATTTTGAATTAAAAAATGAAAATCTAAGTTTGAATCTGCGAGCTCGCACGAGAATGGTAACGGGCCGGCCCAACTACGCAGTGCACGCGCAGCGAGCGGCACCGGCGTTGGTCCCACACGTCAGTGGATCATCTAACACGAAGCGGTATCCTTCAATCTAGACCGCACGATTAAAGCACGATCAATAGCTCCGCGTCGTCGTCTTCGTCGCACGGGGCGCGCGAGATGCTAACCCTAGCGCTACAGCGGGGTTCGTCGGGGGCTTACCAGGGATCCAACTAGGTCCAGCGAGGTGGGCGAATGAGCGAGTCGACGACGGCGGTTCGGCTGGTGATCACGGCAGCTCCTAGGCGGCTCCTAGCGTTGGTGCCTATTCTTCACTGCATCGACAAGCTCCGGTGAAATTCCGGTGATTTGGTGCTTGCCTTCCTCCATGGACGGGTCAGAGAGATTGCTGGGTGAGAGGGGAGTGGAATGGTGTGCGTTTTGCGGCATGTGGATGGTTCTAATTATACTGCGGCGAAGAGGGAACAGCGGCATGGCTCGGGCTCATCGGCGACGTTGTAACAGGAAGCTATCAGCATGGCCAAGGGTGTAGGTCGACGTAGGGCTTTAGGGCGGTCGTCATGCGCACAGTGGCTCGGCGAGGCGCGGTCTCCATCGTTCTAGAACGTCTATGCTCTACGGTGGTCACGGAGCGCGCGGGGTCAAACGATCGTGTCTGGGAGATTGCTGGCATCACAGGGAACTTATTGGCGCAAAGGCAGAGCAAGGCGCTGCGTGGTCACATGAGATTGCTCAGCGCTCTGGCGCGGCGATCGGCATGGTCGAGTGTTAAATGGGTGTGGCTGCGCTGGCGTCTCCGCGGGCGGTTGTTGGTTGAGGCATGCACAGGAAGTGGCGGTGATGTCACGGCTACCTCCTAGACATCATGGGCGAGGACGGCGCAGCTTGTAGCAGTGTGTCCGTGTCAGGGTGACATGGGTGAGCTCGGGTACGATTTGCAATGGTCACAATGGCGAGTGGTATGAGCTCAATTGCACGGGCTGGTATTTGGAGAGTTAAAGGGCGAGTAGTGAAGGCTCGGTGAGGTCACAAAGATGATCACAAGGTTGATCAAAACAGTGAATAGTTGGTAAAGTTGTACTGTGATCACCAAGTGTTTGATTAAATGGCCGCAAGAACTAAACCTTTGAATTTTCAAAATCTTTTTGGTAGGGTGTGTTGGTCATACGCTTGGTAGTCTCTGGGTCCAACGGTTTGCTAAATGGTGAACGTTATAGTGGTTTTCCAAAAATGACTATCTTGATGCATAAGATAGATTCAATTTTGAATTGCCTCTCAAATGGATTTGAATTTGTTTCTGCAAGTTTTGAAAGCTCCATTGTGTGTAGTGTTACTTGGTCTAGCAAGGGGAGAAAAGAAATGGAATTGTTTCTGTTTGAAATCATTTGCTAGAGATGCTCAAAGTGAGCTAGGTGTTAACATTTTCAAAAAATGACCATTAAGTCATATGCTTCATATATTAATTTTCTTTTGTTTTGATATGATTTTGATTTAACCTAGATGATATGGTTTTGATCTTTAAACCAATTGTAATCATTTACAACAAACCAACATGGCATTGCAACATTCATACAACACACATGCATTAAGATAGTGTTTTATATTTAAAAGATTTTGTTAACCCTAATTTTTGTTGATTATAAATTGATATCCTCATTAATATTTTTGAGATGTTACACGTAAAGTGCGCGAGCCAGCCATAGGGGACGAATCTATGTGGATTCTAGGTTTGTGAGTTCATTCGCACGTTTACCTCCGAGCACAAATATTTTAGCATCAACGTAAGCCAAACATTCATAATTTAATTTTATTACCGTCAATTTTTGTTATCATCATTCATATTGATCTCCTTTTCTTATATAGTTTGAGGCCATAAGGGATAAGCTCCAACCAGAGAAACGACTACTAGGAATTGCAAATGAGATGGCGGCATTTTTTATGAAGGAGTTGATAGACGATAGCAGAGAATTTAGTGTAAATAAGCGCTTCTCATGATCCCCGGCGGTGTAACCGAATAGACGGGCTCTAGTCCCGGTAATTGTGATATCCATGTAACTATCAAAATTGTATATATTTGTATGCTCAGTGTTGTAAGACAAGTTATCTTATATACCACGAGCGTGTACGATGTGGTAGCATAGAAATATTCAGAAACTATTTTTAAAATGAAAAAAAAAGAATACAAAATGAATTCTCGCAGTAGAAAAAGCACCCAAAATGATGTCGCAGCAGAGAATCGTTTGTCGTGGAACGTAACACCAAGCAGGACAAATGGGGGTACATGGTACCTATGATCCGTATTACGGATGTAGTATAGCTCTTTTTCCTTAGTAAACCTAGGTTATCGAATCGTCGGAAAGAAGAAAGCATGGTGAAGTTACTTTAACGAACCTTTGGGAGTTTTAGAATTATTTTTGTATTTACCGAACCAAGAGTTTGCGATCTTTTGTTGTTGTCGATGATGGAGAGAGAGGGTCTGGGGCGTTTGGTTTCACCGGTAGTTGTGCAAAACATCTGATGGGAATAAAAGTTAATAATAAAGTATGCATGTAATCGTTAGAGAAAGATAATTATATGTGGGCAGTGCAACCATAACTGCTATTTCCTCCACAAACAACCTCTTATAACAATAGCATATTAGTCTCATCGATAGAATAAAGAGAACTAATGATATGTGTAGTGACATCACCATTAATCCCATGTAAATCCCTCACATACAGTCGTACTACCCTTTCTGTCACTAGGGTTCCCATCCTTCAGATTAGTAATTACTCATACTCACTATATCTGGATCAATCCTCGGGGTCTTGGGTACCTCACAAGTTCTTAGATTGAGGCAAGAGAGGATACAATAATCATCATGTCATACAAACTAACACACGATCCCATCTATGATAAATAACATGCACAAACTATATGGCTAGGCCGAAGCCCTTATCCCAAGGAGAATTACTCACACATAGAGATGAGATCAACAATCATAAACATTGTAATGGAAATCATGAGATAGATAGTAATAGTCTTACAATGCCCCCAATTGGAGATGAGATCTACTATTACAAGTGGTGGACTATGGTATGGTGGTGGAGAAGGGTTTTGAGATTGGATCTAGATCTATTCCTCCGGCGGCTTTTCTCTTCTCTTCGGTTCTCGACTCTGGCTCTTGTCTCTCATCATGAAAGGTATCTTTATATAGGGTCCCTTCATGAAAGTTGTTATGTTTGGCCTAGCGGTGTCGGTGGAAACTATATGGCCAGAACTATATGGCTGAAATTTTATTCCCGTCGTATAGTTGGTCGTTAAAGGTACTGGTTCCTCTTCACGACCCCTGGTTTCTTTGAGTTGTTGGAAATCTCGTATCTTTGACATTAATGTTGTGATTCCCATCATCTAACATCATTTCCTACATAGGGAAAAATGGAAAGACAGGATTGCATAACCCTTTAATCATTTGGCATTAGTGGCAGGATTTAGAGAGATATTCCATCAAAAGTATGAATAATATCTAGTTTAAATGTGGATGTGGATGGCTATATTTCACAGCCATCAACCTCTGCAAGCTTAAACTTGATCGTCCTCGAGCAAAAAAAACAAAATAAAAAAGGAACTCAGAATTTAAACTAAAATAACAAGATGATGATCTTACTCATGATAGGTAATCTCATGTTTCCTCCACTTTATTGATCTGAAAAACTCATCATAGATAGAGTAATGGCAAGCATATCATACGGGTTTTAATGAATCCTTATATAGCAGCAAGATTATTGTTAGCATGGATGATTCAAATGAGTAAACTCTATTCCATGTCATAGAATCAACTCATAAGCCTGCCTTTGAACTCTTAATAATGTAAAATTAAGAGTGTGAGAGTTTGTCATGAAAAGCATATACACTAAAGTATCTCAAGTCTCCCACATCAATAAGTCAAGACTTTTAAAGCACTACTTTTCTATTCATTGTGCTTGAAGAATTTCAGTCTTAAGCTATTGAGAGCATGCAAAAAAAATTAATTACTTCATCAGACTATGATGGACACTCATGGAATTACCAAGGTTTTTGTTCCTTTTGCGTAATGATTACTCATATCATCCATAGGAGTGATTCCATCTTGAATACAACTACACGAGGATGCCAAGAATATTACCCATTATAGCATTGCTGCTACAAATGTTTAATCAACTCATAGCCGAAATCTAGGAGTTTCTCCCATGAAGATCGTTAGTAGGCTAGTGTAGTTGTTGGCATCCCATGAAGTTTGACATGAATAAAGCTATATCATTCTTATGATTCACAATTCAAACTTTGGCATGCGCACAAAAACCGCTAAACATTAATTCTATTGAACAAATCCTTTCAAAGAGAGCTATCAAGTCAATTATTATTTCCATGGTCTTGAGTGTCTCTAGGAATAAGCTTTCAGTACTAAGCACTACAACACCCAAGCCTTCAATTGTGAGAATTTTTCTTCTTACAATTGTTTAGCAAATTTTTAGGCAAGACTTGGTTAACTACAAGAGCTGGAACAAAACATACTAAACTAAATACCCATGCAAACAAAAAAATTCTCCAATATAAAGATTCACTGCACAAGTATAACATCTTAACATTTACTACTAACTAGCATGGGTTTCTCTAACTTCAAAAGTGGGGAGTCATAAGGCATACCTCTCATGGTTGGTTCCACTTCTCTCTTCCCCTTTTATTCATTTCTTGGAAATTCGAAGTCGATCACTCTCCTGCAAATATGCGAGAACCACGAGGAGGGTAGAAAAAGGAAGAGGGAAATAAAGATAAATGGAAAAATATTTTTGTTGTTTTTTTAAGAGAGGGATTTAACGAATAGAAAATTGGCGACAAAGCTCGGCTAGAAAATCTCGAAAACAAATAAAAATGAATAATGATGAAGTGTTTGGGAAACCAAAATGAGTGCTTATAAACTCAAATTAAAAGCATTCCTTGAAATATTTAAAAACAAACGCCAAATAAAGATAATTAGGAGACCTCCCCAAGCTTAGGCTTTTGCAAGCCCTTCAAATCATTGTGGTGGCAGGAAAAAGTTGTGGCTCCAGTTTGCAAATTGAGTTCACAAATTACTAGTGGTTTCTCAGAGGTTCAGGGAGATATTATGCATCCCCTCCGCAGTTCCTCCATGTTATTGGAAATCTTCATATGTAGCGAGCCGGTTTGGTGGCTGCTCCTCTTGATCAGGAACTTCTTGCTCCTCTTCTTGGTCTTCATCCTCATCCGGAATCTCCTCCTCGGGTTGGTGTTGTTCAAACTGCACATCATATAGCAAACATCCTTCCTCGATAGAGAAAAGACCATTAGGCAAAGGAGCGGGGTAGAGACGCCTAGCTCTAGCAATATGCAAGTAATAACCTCCACCTCTCCTGGTGAGCATTCCAGAAGCTTTTAAAGTAGAGAAAGCAACACTTCGATCACCTAGCAATGGTAGCAACTTACCTAGGTCGATGCCCAAGGCAATGGCAAGCACGGTGATGATGCCTCCACATGTGATTGTTGGCCCTTGGCTTTGGGAGGATTGGTGCTCCAAGTAGCGCACAAGAATTGCACCCAAGTTGAGTGACAAGTTGTGGTTGAAAGCATCTTTTGAGAGGACCAAGATGTCCTCCTCATTAAGTCTTGTAAAATCATTTTGTTCCTACAAGGTGTCAGCAATAACATAGAACACATATCGAATAGCAGAATGTTGAATATTCTTCCCCTTGTTAACTCTAGAGGTGAAACTCATTCTATTATAATAGTCATCCTGGGAAGGGCGCATTCTAGGCACATATGCACTTAAAGCATTAACATCATTGTTTGGTAAATTAAAACAATCGCACCATTCATCAAGTGAGAATGTATAATTGTTGTTCATAGTTCATAAGTCAGAAAGAAATCATGTCTTCTCCTTGCCATGCTTTAACAGGGCTTTTCAAAGAACTTAAAAATTTAAGAGTTAACCGATGATAAGTAGGCGCATCTTGGAATACAAAGTTTTGCAGGCCAACTCTATTGAAAAGTAAATTGAAGTCATTAGAAATACCGAGTTGATTCAATATAATGGGGCAATCCCACTTGGTTGTCTTCACTTCTTGGTTCTTGATCTTGTTGAAGCAATCACGTTGGAGCTCATTCTTAAACCGTATCCCCATGCGGTCCTAAGATGCAGTGGCATCCCGAGAAGAACTTGCGGTGGAACGCGCACGCATTTGGCTCCTTGTGTTCATTAACTAAAATAATAACAAAGACAAAAATAATTTTTTTTGATCTAATAGTAATAAACATAACATATTCCTCATCATAGCACACTAATGAATCTCCTCAAAATAGTAATCTAGGCAAGAGAAACATAGCAATTAGTTCAAAATATGTCTCAACCTAGATTGATCATGACAACGGATTGGAGATGAATTTGCAAAAAGTAATTGGAGTATTGGAGGAGAAACATACCGTAGATCACTTGTGTGCGAGGAAATCAAACGAAATTGAGTAGAGATAAAGATCTCTTGAGGTGTTGAAAGAGTTTGGAGGTAGAAGAGAGAAAAAGGATTGAAGTTTTGGTGTTAGGGGTACCTTCCCATCGAGTTTTTATGGTCGCATGAACTATACGGCCAAAATATTTATTCCCGCCGTATAGTTGGTCAGATGGAAAAATTTAGGGTTTCCTCCTAGCGGCGCAAACTATACGGCGGGGATTTTTATTCCCGTCGTATAGTTGATCATTTAATTTTCCTTTCCCCTAGAAAGGAAAATTAGAAAATTAATGAAGGCATTGATATCTATAAGACCGCAACTATACGGCTAGAATTTTTATTCCTGTCATATAGTTGGTCGTTAAACAGACTGTATCTTTTGAAAACTGAAGGGGTGATGTCAAAACAACTATACAACCGGAACTATACGGCTGTAATTTTTATTTCTGCCATATAGTTGGTCGTTAAACCTACTGTACACGTTAAAATTTACCTGATTCTTTGAGAATTCTTTATTAACCTGAAACTTAGCGAAACACCACGTTTTGACAGGAAATGACAGATTAAATTTTTTACCATCAAAAGCATGTATAAGACATGTATTTCAGTACCACCGGACTTCTACTCCTCAAATGGAGTTTTCTAGCACTCTTTATTCATTATGAAACTTAAACTAAAACTTAAAAACTTACTCGAACCTTTATTTCACATGGGTTTCCTCCCATGAAGCGCTCTTTTATGGTCAATATCTTGACCATGATGTTGCTCACTTAGGCCAAATGAGTGGAACACCCACTCCAAAATAGTTGGCCTTCAAAGTGATGGCCTCCTTCTCATCATGCTTGGCTTTCTTTTTCCTAGGAAAATAAATAACAAAAGGATCCCGTGAAGGAAATTGAAGCTTCACGTTCCCTTCATGTGGATTAATCAAAGCCTTTATAGTTCTTAAGAACAGATGGCCTAATATGATAGGAGCAGTAGCATCTTCAGGCATGTCAAAAATAACAAAATCAATAAGAGCAGGACAACCTTTAATGTATACTAAATTATTCTCTTTAATTTCTACATCTTGTTTGTAGGTAGAATATGCTAAATTTAATTTTAACTCAGTGATTTCAAAAGAGCCAAGATTTAATTTATTAAAAATACTTTTTGAATTGTTGAAACACTTGCACCTAAATCACAAAGTGCAGCTATCTCATTAGTCCCAATTTTAATTTGAACAGTAGGATCAAATATATCATCAAGCTTAACAGGTAGTTATTCAGCAATTTTCTTATGTTCATCCTCAAGCTCATGTACCTTTATTGCTACCTGATTAATGAAATGTTGATACATGGCTTCATAATTTTCTTCACTTACGGGAATCTTGATATTGATCCTTTTCACAAGATCTTCAACCGTGTAATTTGGTGAAGGGGCATTGATATAGTCAAGTTCTTTAGGCTCCTACCTTTGGATTCTTATCATCTTGAGGTCTTCAACCGGATTGGGCTCAGCTTTACCTGCAAATTTAGCTAGAATGAGAGTTTGACTCTTAGTTATCTTACCTAGTTGGGCCTCAACAGTCCTTGTTCTTTCTTGGAGGGCCTACAAATTATTCCCCAAACTCACATCTTGGTTAAACAATTTTCCAAGCATATTATCATGGTTCTCCATTATCTTAACAAGGATATTATTTTTCTTAGTTTGTGAGTCCATAAAGGACTTAAGTGTTTCATGGAGGCTACCATTACTTGATCCAATATTATTATTAGAGTTACCTGCAGGTGACGAGGGTTGATTTCATGAATGCCCATTGTTATGGACTTGGGTTTTGGAGAAGATGGGGATGCTGGAAGTGATACGTCGGAAACGTATCTATAATATTTGATGCTCCATGCTTGTTTAGTATCTACTTTTCTTTGCTTTGTCTACACTTTGAGGTGTTTTTACATGTTTTCTGGTACTAACCTATTAACAAGTTGCCACAATACCAGTTGCCTATTTTCTACTGTTTTTGGTTCCAGAAAAGCTAGTAAGGAAATATTCTCGGAATTGGACGGGACAAGAAGTCTAGAGGGGAGACGGAGAGGCGTGCCAGGGCAGACACACCCCCTAGGCGCGGGTAGGCCCTGCCCCGCGCCTAGGCAGGGTGTAGGGCCCCTGGCCACCGCCTCGGCCTCTCCCTTCGCCTATAAGAAGCCCCCGATGCAGAAACCCTAAGTACCCGATCAATATTCCATGAAACCTTCTGTAGCCGCCGCCACCATCGTCCCTAGATCAGGGGGGATCTCATGTTCTTCCCGGCACCCTGCCGGAGGGCAGATCATCCCGGAGGCCTTATCTCCGGTATGATGCGTGAGTAGTTCCACCTTGGACTATGGGTCCATGTAGTATCTAGATGGTTATATCTCCTCCTTGTGCTTTCATGTATAGATCTTGTGAGCTCCGTTCATGATCAAGATCTAATATATTTGTAATCATGTATGTTGTGTTTGCGGGGATCCGATGGATATTGAGATTATTATGTTGGTTTGATTAAAGGTTTTGTCTTTATGATTCTATCATGCCTGTGTTGTTTGTGATCTTGCATGCTCTCTGTTGTTAGTAGCTATCTTGGCCAAGTAGTTGCTAGTGACACCAACAGGGGGTATTTATGCTCGATAGTGGGTTCATGCCTCTAGTTTCCAAGGGAAGTGACATAAATCTCTTCAGTTGTAGATGTGATGTTGCTACTAGGGAGAAAACAATGGTCTCTTGTTCATGGAACATGTGGACTGTTTACCTTACACACTTTGCTTAAAGCAGTTGTCTGTTGCTTGCAACTTAATACTGGAGGGGGTTCAGATGATAACCTAAAGGTGGACTTCTAGTCATAGATGCATTTGGATGGAGGTCTATGTATCTTGTTGTATTGCCCAATTGAATCTCATAGAATCTTTCTAACTAGTAATTGCATTGTTATGCCTTGCTCAGTTCCTTTCAATTGCCCTGCTGTAATTTGTTTACCCTTCATGCCATGTTGTTTATCTAAGGAGAGCACCTCTAGTGAACTATGGACCTCGGTCCAATCTTTACCATTGATACATCTTCCACTGTTACTTGTTTACTTTCTGCAAACCATTACCTTCCACACAATACGTTTAATCCTTTGTTACAACAACCGGTGAGTTTGACAACCTCACTGTTAGTTGGGGCAAAGTCTTGAGTTTGTGTTGTGCAGGTCTCCGCGTTGCTTGCAACACCTGTGTGACTTTTCCTTCCTCCTACTGGTTCGATAACCTCGGTTTCTTACTGAGGGAAAACTTGCTGTTGTGCTGCTTCACACCTTGCTCTTGGGGTTCCCAACGAAGCGCTCCTACATCAACTCAGCGCTGCATCAAGCTTTCTAGTGCCGTTGTTGGGGAGGCTAAGGACGTTTTCACTAGGGAGTCCTTCACTTCCTTTCTTTTTACTTTGTTTTTGGTTTGCTTGTTTTCTTTTGTTTGGTTTTGTTTGCCTCTTTTCAAAAACACAAAAAAAATTAGTTCTTGCTCTAGTTGCTGGTATGTTATTGCTTTGCTTGGTCATGCTTTCTATCAATGGATGGTTTCTTTGAAACTAGTTCTTATTGGCATGGTGGGTTTACGGAAGAACAAAAGTATTATTATAAGGAACACCATTTGTCACAAAAAGGGAAACACTTATGGGAACAAATTTATAGGTTGAATACTATTGCTAGAGACGTGTGCTCTACTTATAATGTTACCTATTTCTTTGATAAAGCTTGTTGTTGTAGGAGGTATAAACACCTCCCTTTTCAATGTGAGTATAATGATAATGTTACCATATCTTCTTATGTTAAAGGAAATTATGATTTTGGTGATGTGGAACAAATTGAAGAATTTATTGCCTTCAAGGGTGCATTTGAACTTGCCAGTTTGCTTGAAAATACTGATGATGCACCTTATAAACATGAGGTTTATGAGATACTTAAATTTTGCTTTGATAATTACAAGGAATAAAATGGCTATATTCTTGAATATTTTAATAGGTGCTTTCCACATTTGGAAGAGACTAATGCCTTGCAGGAGCCTATGGAAGAAGAAATTGCTGAAACTGGAAGCTCATTAGATGAAAAAGAGGAGGAGAGTGATGAACAAAAGGAGGAAGAATGGATTATCTACCCATGTTTACCTTCTAATGAGAGTAACTATTTACCTCTTATATTATTTGATTGTCCCCCATGCTTACCAGAGGAGGATGAATGTTATGTTCCTGTGGATCCTTTTGAAATATCTACTTTGGGTAAAACCTGTGAAGGTTTTAATCTCACTATTTTTGAGCTTGATAGAAATTATGTGTTTGTAGATCATGAAAATCATGCTTTATGTGATAGCTATATTTTTGAGTTTATTCATGATGCTACTGAAAATTATTATGAGAGGAAAATATGGTTGTAGAAGTTTTCATGGTACTGAAACACCTCTCTATGTGCTGAAAGTTTTGAAGTTACTCTTATTTTATGTTCCTATGCTTGTCACTTTGTTCTTTGTGAATTTATTTGTGTACAAGATTCCGATGCATAGGAAAAGGGTTAGACTTAAATGTGTTTTGAATTTGCTTCTTGATGCTCTCTTTTACTTCAATTTATATTTCTTATGTGAGCATCTTCTCAAACTTTCCGTGCCTAACTTAAAGGCGTTAAAGAGAAGTACTTGTTGGGAGATAACCCAAGAGTTTACTTGAGTCTTGGAAGTTATTACTTCAGTAATGATCTATCCTTATCCTTTTTGTTTGCTTTTTGTGCCAAGAATGACCTCTAATGAGAGGGAAGTAAGATTTGGGGAGTTGTTGTCCCGAAATAGATTTCTGTCCTCCACCAAACAAATTTGTGAGGAGTCTCTATAACTCGGATTGAGGTCACAATTTACGAATAAATCCCCCAGTATGTTAGCTAACTTCCGTTAGTTCAACACTTTTTGATTTGAGCAACAGAAGATGTTCGAAAAAATCGGTTTCTACCTGCTGTTCTGTTTTGACAGATTTCTGCCATTATTTGCATTTGCTTATTGATTCCTTTTTGAGTTCTCTTTAGGTGAATTGAGATTTTTGAAGGAGTTGCTACATTAGCTTGTGTTTTTAGTGAAAAGCCTTGATGTTTCAAAGCTTTTCTAGAGGTCTAATATCTTTTGAATAAACTAATGTTGCTAATGAAGATTGTGTGAAGTTTTGTATGAAGGAAAAATTTCAGGTGTAAAGAGAGAATGATGTAATGAGATGAACAATGGACAAAAGATCAATCTTGGGGATGCCACGCCGGTGTCACCCCAAGAAATATCCAAGAGATACAAGCGTCAAAGCTTGGGGATGCCCAAGGCATCCCTTCTTCATCAATAAAAAGCTCAGGTCTGTCTACACACTTTGTTTTTATTGTTTCATGAACAAGTTGTGTTGTTCTTGGAGTGTCTTATTTTTCATTTGCTTTGCTTAGGTTGTTTAATTTTCTTGAATAAAGTAGTTTGGACCCCTGTTCTCGCTGTGTTGTTTTGCAAATAAGTTGCTTGGTGTTGGAAGCGAGTAGTATGTTCTTGCTTGAAAGTGCAAGAGAAGCTTGCATTAACTGTGACTTGACGTTAGCATGACATGCTAGGTGTTGTTTTGAACTTATGCTTAGTGATTATTGATGTAGCATGTCTTGTTCCAAACAATTGGGGTTGCTTAGTGTGCCTTGAAGAAATTATGCATTGTTTTAGCATGCAAAAGCATAGTATTGTGGTATTCTCCTTTGATGCTTTGTTTGGGTTGACTTGGCACATGCTCACACCATGTTATGACTATGAACAAGTCACCATAGCCTCTATGATCATTTAGTCCTTGACTTGTAGTACCACTCTATGCTTTGATTAGTAATGCTTTGTTGCACTACATGATTATGGCCATTATTGCTCTCTTGTTTGGTTGCTCCCAGTATTTTGCTAGCCTCCACTTGTATGAGAAAGATCTACTCATGCTTCCAACTCCCAATAAACCAAGTTATTCCAAAGTGTCCACTATAAACTCCTATGCATGGTGTATTACACCATTCCAAGTATATTCTTGTTTTCAGCTATCTTGCAATTAAAAACCATTTTGTTATGTGAAAACTTAGTGATTACATCCCTCATGAACTTGATGTCACACTATTATTTTTTGCCCCTAATAAACTTGAACCATTGTGTCATCTATGTTGTATATGCTTGCACTTATACGTTGGAATTAGCAGAACCATGTTGTCACGGGGAACATTTTCAACATTGCACTTGTACTTTGTACTCAGTTGATATCATGCTCTTTTGTCTATGGATGTCACCGGTGTGAAATAAAGAGGGAACTTGTAAGTCCATGGAGTTTGTATTCTGTGTTAGAGAAACGCCTGGGCCGCTAGCCTAAGCCATGCCTAATCATGGTGGAAACTTCCAGCATCACCATAGTGAGCTATCTATGAAGCATCCTCAATAAAAAGCTATGCATATGGTAAATAAAAAGATCGTTGAGATGCTCATTGTCTGCTTGCCTTGTCATTTTGGTTATGGGAAAGCTCCTGTACCATGTGCAAGGGGTACCCCGTTGGCGGTTCTCTATGATATGCAAATACTTACAATGAAAAGAACTTACAGGTGACTAAAGTTGAGTAGCATGAGGTGTGGACCTCATATTCAAGGGACTTGAGATTTCCAACTTATACTTCGTCAAGCATATACTCCATATTTGTCACTTTAACCTTAATCACTTCAAGATGCTTATGATAGGGGCAATGAGGGATGAAAGCTAACAAGTACCATAATTTTTGGAAGCTCTTTTTGAAACTTGAAATCCCTGCTTCCTATATAAAAGGCCTTTCTTCCACCACTATTGAGTCTCCACCTTCTACCTTTAGGCACCATTAAGAGAGCATAGTTGTCATTTTGTGTGCAGTGTCCCAAAACTTATTGATTGAGGCATATTGTGATATTACTTGTTCTTGTGATATTTGTTTCTAGTCACCCTTGTGAACTTTGAAGGTGTCCTATGCATCTATTTGCTACTCTATGAGGGACAAGTTGATTGCCACTATGCTATGTTTTCTGTATGTGAAACAAACAAACATTTTCAATGCATGTTATTCATGATCTTTGTTTGTAGCCTTTCATGTTGCATGCATAGTTACTATGTCCTATTGTTAGAACTCCATCTTTCGTGATCATGTTTAGAGTTCTTTGATCCCAGCTTTCAATGCTTGCAAATGGTTAGATCTTTATTGTGAGGGTGCATGTCACCTCAAAAATTGTTATTTTTATCACTTACCTACTCGAGGACGAGCAGGAGTTAAGCTTGGGGATGCTTGATACGTTGGAAACGTATCTCTAATTTTTGATGCTCCATGCTTGTTTAGTATCTACTTTGCTTTGCTTTGTCTACACTTTGAGGTGCTTTTTACATGTTTTCTGGTACTAACCTATTAACAAGTTGCCATAGTGCCAGTTGCCTGTTTTCTGCTGTTTTTGTTTCCAAAAAAGCTAGTAAGGAAATATTCTCGAAATTGGACGGGACAAACGTCAAAGTCAATAACTTTCCGTGGGGAACAAGAAGTCTAGAGGGGAGACGGAGAGGCGTGCCAGGGCAGCCAAAGGTTTCGCACTGTTTCGATCTTTTTTTATTTTTTATCCCTGTTTTAAACTATCGACAAACTTTGTCGAACAACGGGCATGATGATTCTTAGCTCGGGGCCAAGCCTCGCTCAACTTGCATTGTTTTTTTGATAAAATAGCATATTGTCAACCTCGAATGAGAATACAACTAATAGTAAGTTACATAAAGCCGAATTGGAACTGAAAATTAAGATACATAAAAGAACTGAAAATTAAGATACATGGCCAGATTAAGTAACAATCGGCCGAACTTGTTTCGGAATGTTGGAGTGATTCAGTCATGCTCCTGCCTACACCTGTAATACTCGCCACTGTAGTCGTCGTACTCGCCGCCGCCGTCATCTCTGTCGTCGTCGGGGTCGCCGTAATTGAACCTCTGGAGAGTACGCGTGGGCTAGACTTGAGGGTAGCGCGTGGGCTGGACTTGAGGGTAGCGCAGATGGGGGTTAGAGTCGGCGGCAGTGTCATAGGCCATGACGCTCTGGAGAATCCGACCGCGCCACCATAGCCGACGGCCGACCTCGTTGAAGTTAGGAGGAGGTGGGCCGTCCTCCTTGTGCCTGGCGAGCGCCCTCTCACGCCGATCCATGAAGAAGGCTTCCCAAGTAGGGAAATAGTCGGGATGCCATCTGGGATTCCTCCGCTGCTCCGGCGTGAGCTCGAAGTAGTAGTGGTTCGTGATGGCCATCCGGCGCGCCACACCTAGAGGGACTGGAGGAACTGGCACGCCTCCGACGCTCAGCATCCAGCCGACGGGGACATAGTAGCCCGGCGGGCAGGGGTAGTTCGAGGCGCAAAGCGCCTCCGCCTCCCTGGGGGTTAGTGCTACGGTGGAAGCCATGGGAAAGAGTGATGAGGTTGCAGATATGAGTCTAGAGATGTGCAATGACAATGGAGGCCAACCCCCTACATATATATATAGTGAACTAGCGGGAAGAACTGGAGGGAAGAACTGGCGGGAAGAAAAATGGCGGGAAGAAAAATGGCGGGAAGAAGAACTGGCGGGAAGAAAAATGGCGGGAAGAAAAATGGCGGGAAGAAGAACTGGCGGGAAGAAAAATGGCGGGAAGAAAAATGGCAGGAAAAAATGGCGGGATGAACCTTTAGTCCCGGTTGGAGACACCAACCGGGACAAAACACGAGTCAGCACTAATAATAGGGGTGAGTGTCGACATTATGTCGTGCGGCGTGTACCTTGTCCCGGATGGTGTCACCAACCGGCGTGTACCTTGTCCCGGCGTGTACCTTTAGTCCCGGTTGGAGACACCAACCGGGACTAAAGATGAACCTTTAGTCCCGGTTGGAGACACCAACCGGGACAAAACACGAGTCAGCACTAATAATAGGGGTGAGTGTCGACATTATTTCGTAAGTGTCGACACTATGTCGAGCTGCTTGTACTATAAATAGGCATCCTTGTGAGTCCAGTCCTCCAGCCAGTTTGAGGCTATGCCTTACCTCCTTTCGAGAGCAGGGACACCACTACGGCTAGTTTCAGAGAGATGCCGACGGAGCCCAGTCCTCCGGCATCTCCGAGAAACTGGTCATAGAGACACTCCCTAATATGTGAAATTAGTTAGCTCCCAGGTGTATTGATCTAGTTAGAGAAGTTACAAAGCTGCAAGATGGTTTTCGAGAGCAGGGACACCACTACGGCCAGTTTCAGGGAGATGCCGACGGAGCCTAGTCCTCCGGCATCTCCAAGAAACTGGTCATAGAGGCACTCCCTAATATGTGACCGCGCGCATTTGGAGATCAGATCTTAATGGTAAGTACGAATCGGGACAACTTCTTCTCATAGTCCCGGTCCATCCACAAAACATGACTAACACTCAAGACATGTATTAATATTAAAAACATGAACTAGAGTTACATAATATGAGCATGAACTTCTTGGCATATGTCCTTCCTTATGATTGCTTCAGACGTAACCATGGAGCATCTTCTTTACTTAACGGAATGCTTGGGTCAGTTTTCACTATGAAGGGCGGAATTTCATCAAACTTATTATAATCTTCTGACATGTCTGTCTTATCCTCGATTCCCACGATGTTTCTTTTCCCTGAAAGAACTATGTGACGCTTTGGCTCATCATATGATGTATTCGTTTGCATATTTTTTTGTTTTTTTTGGTCTGGAGGACATGTCCTTCACATAGAAAACCTGAGCCACATCATTGGCTAGGACGAATGGTTCGTCTAAGTTCTTGTCTACCTTCATAAGATTGTTGAGATCCACCGTTGTCATTCCGTACTTCTTGTCTACCTCAACCCCTCCTCCTGTTAGCTTGACCCATTTGCATCGAAACAAGGGGACCTTAAAATTAGGTCCATAGTCAAGTTCCCATATTTCCTCTATGAACCCATAATACGTGGTCTTTTGCCCATTGTCTTCTGCTGCATCGAAGCGGAAACCACTGTTTTGGTTGGTGCTCTTTTTATCTTGGCCTATCGTGTAAAATGTATTCCCATTTATCTCGTACCCTTGGAAAGTACATACAGTCGAAGATGGTGTCCTGGCCAACAAGTACAGCTGATCCCCAATAGTGGTGTTATTCGTGAGAAGTCTTTGCAGCCAGCCGCCAAAACTCGCCATGTGTTCACTTATAATCCATTCATCAGACTGCCCCGGGTGTTTGAGGCGTATTAAATTCTTGTGTTCATTGATATACGGGGCAACCAAGATAGATCTTTGTAAAACCGTGTAGTGTGCTTGATTGAGAGAATGCCCGTCCCTACATATCATTGCTTTACATCCTAGGGTGCCTTTTCCACGCAGTCTCCCCTCATGTCGTGATTCTGGAACACCAATCGCCTTAAGGTCAGGAATAAAATCAACACAGAACTCAATGACCTCCTCTGTTACATAGCCCTTGGAGATGCTTCCTTCTGGCCTAGCACGGTTATGAACATATTTCTTTAAGACTCCCATGTACCTCTCAAAGGGGAACATATTGTGTAGAAATACAGGACCGAGAATGGCAATCTCTTCTACTAGGTGAACCAGGAGATGCGTCATAATATTGAAGAAGGATGGTGGGAACACCAACTCAAAGCTGACAAGACATTGGGCCACATCTGTTTGTAACCCTGGTAGGCTTTCTGGATCGATTACCTTCTGAGATATTGCATTGAGGAATGCACATAGCTTCACAATGGGTACTCGAACATTTTCAGGTAGAAGCCCCCTCAATGCAATCGGAAGAAATTGTGTCATAATCACGTGGCAGTCATGAGACTTCAGGTTTTGGAATTTTTTCTCTGACATATTTATTATTCCCTTTATATTCGACGAGAAGCCAGACGGGACCTTGATACTGCTCAGACATTCAAAAAAGATTTCCTTCTCTGTTTTGGTAAGAGAGTAGCTGGCAGGAGTTAAGTGGCATCGTTTACCCTTCTCGTTCTCAGGATGCATAGGCTCTTCAGGGGCCTTCAGACGTTGCTGGTCCTGCCGTGCTTCCGATGTATATTTTGTCTTCCCATACACTCCTAGAAAGCCTAGCAGGTTCACGCAAACATTCTTCGTCACGTGCATCACGTCGATTGAAGAGAGGACCTCTAAGACTTTCCAATAGGGTAGGTCCCAAAATATAGATTGCTTCTTCCACATGGGCGCGTGTCCGGCATCGTCATTCGGAACAGATAGACTGCCAGGACCTTTTCCAAAGATTACTTCTAGGTCCTTGACCATACCAAATACCTCCTCATCGGTACGGAGGACAGGCTTCCTCCGGGGTTCTGCCAGACGTTTGAAATGCTTGCCTTTCTTTCTTACTGGATGCAGGTTCGGAAGAAATCGGCGATACCCTAGGTACACAACCTTCTTAAATTAATCCAAATATACACTTTCAGTATCATCTAAACAGTGTGTGCATGCATTGTATCCCTTATTTGTCTGCCCTGAAATGTTACTAAGAGCAGGCCAATCATTGATGGTTACGAAAAGCAATTCTCATAGGTCAAATGGCTCCCCTTTGTGCTCATCCCACATACGTACACCTGGTTTGGCCCACAGCTGTAAAAGTTCTTCAACTAATGGCCTTAGGTACACATCAATGTCGTTGCCGGGTTGCCTCAGGCCTTGGATGAGCACTGGCATCATAATGAACTTCCTCTTCATACACAACCAAGGAGGAAGGTTATAGATACACAGGGTCACAGGCCAGGTGCTGTGACTGTAGCTCTGCTCACCAAAAGGATTCATGCCGTCTGTACTTAGACCAAACCTTAAGTTCCTTGCGTCACGTGCGAAGTCCGGGTACTCTCGCTCGACTTTTCTCCACTGTGACCCATCAGCGGGGTGTCTCAACATCGCGTCTTTCTTACGGTCTTCCATGTGCCATCGCAACAACTTGACATGCTCTTTATTTCTGAAGAGACGTTTTAACCGTGGTATTATAGGAGCATACCACATAACCTTGGCGGGAACCTTCTTCCTAGGGGCCTCGCCCTCAACATCGCCAGGATCGTCTCGTCTGATCTTATACCGCAGTGCAGTGCATACCGGGCATGCATCCAAATTCTCGTACTTCTCACCGCGGTAGAGGATGCAGTCATTAATGCATGCATGTATCTTCTGCACGTCTAATCCTAGAGGGCAGACAACCTTCTTTGCTTGGTATGTACTGTCGGGCAACTCATTATTTCTTGGAAGAAGATTCTTCATTTTTACCAACAACTTTGAAAATGTGCTATCAGTCACACCATTCTCTGCCTTCCATTGCAGAAATCCAGTGTGGCACCTAGCTTTTTGTGGCCATCTTCGCAAGTTGGATACAAAAATGTTTTGTGATCCTTTAACATCTGCTCCAGCTTCTCCTTCTCCTTTTCAGTTTCACATTCTTCCTTTGCATCAGTAATGGCCCGACCAAGATCGTCATCAGCGGGCCCATCTGCTCCCTCTTGATCTTCATTATCTACCCCCGTTGCATTATCATCATATTCAGGATACATATTATGACAGTTGTCATCATCCTCTTCTTCTTCGTTGTCTTCCATCACAACCCCTTTTTATCCATGTTTGGTCCAACAATTATAGCTGGGCATGAAACCGGATCGAAGCAGGTGGGCATGAATGGTTCTGGTATTTGAGTAGTCTTTCTTGTTCTGACAGTGAACACACGGACAACACATAAAACCATTGTGACCACGGTTTGCATTAGCCACAACATGAAATTTTGGAGGCCCGTAATGTACTCGGAAGTGCGGCGGTCACCGTACATCCATTGCCGGTTCATCTGCATTAATATGTAGTATATATCAAAAAAAAAATAGGGAGATGACCATTTATATATATAGTACATCAATGACACATGAAACTATAGTTGCCGACCTCGACCGAGACGGAAAGAGCAACAAGAAAACTTATTTTGAGCTCTCGGGCATTTCACCGAACACCTCTTGTGCATATGAAAAAAACACAAACTAGCACTCTTCACACCCTCTTGCTAGGCTCCAAAATGTGAAAGAATGGAAGAGTGGGGTGTGTGTGGGCTGGGGTGGTGTCTTATATATCCCCCCCTTTAACATCGGTTCATGCCATGAACCGGTGTTAAAGGGGGGGGGGTGCGCGGGCCACTGCTGCAGGGACCTTTAACACCGGTTCGTGGCATGAACCGGTGTTAAAGGGGGGCTCCTTTTTTGCCACAGGGGCCACGCTGGTACGCCCCCCCCTTTAACACCGGTTCGTAGAAGAACCGGTGTTAAAGCCCTTTTTCGGGATCAACAAAAGACCTCGTTCCCACTAGTGATATCAAAGACATTCTCTGTAGAAAATAACCGCGACCTTTGCACAAAGCAATACATTCCTAATCTATGTATATGCTCCTGATAAACTACCTATCCCCCTCTTATATGCACAAGAACACAGCTTATCACTGACCGGTGTTTAACCCTCTTGACTGATGAATTTAGCGTTTGAGTGGTGTGTTTGTCAGCACTAACGGGCTCGCGTGTGTCACTGTTGCGGATTTACCTAATGGATGTAGGGACGCCACCCGTCAGAAAACCCTCCAGGATGGGCTAGGGGTGGGTTTTTTTTTGAAATGGAAGATATACTATTTAGAAAAATTTAAATATTACACACGGTCTCTACATAATCAGGATACACACGCAACGCAAGTCTAGAAAAAGGGAAAGCAACTGTAGGCGAACTACATGAAACTCAACAAATAAACAAGACACCTAAACAAGACTAAGGCGGTCCGATGCGAGGACCACGCTGCCACCCATGCCGGAGAAAAATATCCCCGCCGTATCCTCTAAGCGTGTATAACCCTCTGTAAATAGGTCTCGACACACCACCCGCTGTAGAGGCAACCACAAACGGAGCATAGATGTGCACCAGTAGATAACCTGCATATGAGAAGACACTTTATCATTAAAAATCTTTTCAATTCTACATAGCCATAGCGACCAGACAACGGAAAGCGTTCCCACCCTAAAAAGAGTTATGTACTTAAAATCTATCCCATGTAGCTAATTGCAAAATATATTTGCAACGCTATGAGGGTGACTTAATCCAGACACTACTTTGGATGATTGACCATATAGTTCTAGAGAATTTGCAATGGAGGAAAAAAATGCTTAATTGTCTCATCATGATGAAAAAAACGGATTGCTAATTTCCTTACCAATTCCTTCTCACAAGATTATTGTTTGTTCGTATGACTCCCCGACGGAGATACCTTGTGAATATTTTCGTCTTTAACGGTATCCTCATCTTCCGTTTTTTTGTTATTATCAACTGACACAAAAGGCATGATCAAAGTTCTATACATGGAGTCAACAGATAAATTCCCATTCTAAAGTAAATTCCACCTGATTCCCATCAGAACCATCTGAGAGTTGCACCGTAGTTAAACGCTGTATCAAAGTGTTCCATGATTTAAGTGTGGGTCCGAATAAGGTTTGCCTGAATGACATATTATGAGGGGAGGATTCCAACACTGAGGCAATGGTATCCTCTTTATGTCGAACAATGTTGTACAACGACGGGTATTGTTCTCAGAGTGTGGCATTTACTAGCCACTTGTTCTCCCAGAATCTTACCTCCGATCCATCCCTAATGGAGTATGTGCCAAATTTTAAGAAATTGTTTTTCGTACTCATCAGCCCAACCCAAAAGTGTGAATCTCTTGGCTTCTAGAGCACTTCAAGCCAACATATTTCCTCCGAAGGAGGGTTTGTCATTTACCTAGTAAAGATGTATTTGTTACGTCCAAGTCATGAATACCTATTCCACCTTGGTCCTTTGGGTGACAACCCACACTTCATTTTGCCAGTCGATATTTATTTTTCTCAGTATCTTCCTGCCAAAAGAATATAGATAAAAAATAATCCAACTTTTTCAAGACTCCTCTAGGAAGAAAAAAAGGATATCATATACAGTACTATATTGGTGAGTACTGAATTTATGAGCACCATTCTCCCGCCTAGAGATAGCAATTTCCCTTTCTAACTGATGAGCCTTTTGCGGACCCTCTCCTCGACTAATTTCCGTTCAACATTTGTGAGTATCCGATGATGTATCAGTGTTTTCAAATAATTGATTGGAAATTGTCCATGCGCCCAACCAAAAAGCTGAGCATAAAGGTTGGACTCGTCTTAAGCTTCTTCAAAGAAAAACAATTCACTTTTATAGAAGTTGATTTTAAGACCGGATTAATTGCTCGAATGCTGATAATATTAGTTTCAGAATTTTTGCTTTCTCCAAGTCATGTTCCATGAAAAGAATTATGTCATCGACATACTAAAGTATAGATAGATAACCGTCAACTAGATGGGTAACTACACCTTCAATTTGACCATCAGACTTAGCACAATCTATCAAGATTGCCAACATACCTGCCACTATATTAAATAATATGGGTGGTAGTGGTCATCTTGTATCAATCCTTTTTTTGTCAGGAAGTATTAATGCCATCATTTACTTTAATCGCTACACAACCTCTAAGAGCCCTCCACTCATCAGTAAAGCCTTTCGTCCTTAGAGTTTGCCGGAGAATAGACCACTTGACCTTGCCATAGCCTTTTTTAAAATCAAGTTTCAAAAGTACACCATTCATCTTTTTCCTATGTAATTCATGCATTGTCTCATGTAGGATTACCACACCATCTAATATGGTTGTTCCTTGCATAAAAGCATATTGCTAAGGATGAACAACATGGTCCACCAACAGAGTTAAGCTGAATAGTTGTAGTCTTAATGAAAATTTTAAAACTAACTTTAAGGAGGAAGATCGGATGATATTTTTGTATCTTTATAGCCTCGTTAACTTTTGGTAATAAAATTATTTTATCAAAGTTTAGAAAAATGATGCAATTGACCATCCTAAAGACAGCCAGATAGATCCGACTTGATTACTTCCCAAAGTTTTGGTAAAACTTTGCTGGGAAGCCATTAGGATCCGGGGATTTGTTATGTTCCATTTGGAAAACCGCCTTCTTAATTTCCTCCTCAGTGTAAGGAGCATTTAGAAAGTTGATCTCTTCGGCGAAACTTGGGGAATATCATTTGTCCTAGACTCATCCATAGAGAAATTGTCAACACCCGGATTTTTCAATCCTAGATGCCTGTTATGCCATACATCGCAATCCCAGGATTACCATTTTTGCGAGACATAACATAATTGGATACCATAGTACTTCATCCATTACAAGCGATACATAAGTTCTTACACAAATGGGGATCTCATGATCCAGTTCTTAATACAACATCAAGCAGCGGAATACGTAATAATAACGGTAGCATAGGCGAAGCTCCATCTTCGGGGTCACAGGCAATTCTGACGATGGGAGATGATCCTAGTTGTCGTAACCTTCCTGGGGTCCATCTTCCAGGTACTCCTCTTCATAGTCTGGCCATGGGAATAGCCAGGGACAAAGCCATGAGTACTCTTTAAGTACTCGCAAACTAATACTAACAGGTAAGGGGTTTTTGGATAATAGGACACTAGGCTCTAGGGTTGTTTTGCAAAAAGCCAGGTTTATCTCTACTAAGTTCCAAAGCTAGTTACAATTTTATAACTCCTAAGTGGGATCTTGTAATTCAGGTCACAACTCTGTTGTGGTCAAGTCAAAGTCTCAATTCATTTCACAAGTCATTTTGAAAAGTCTGACGGGGGAACAGTATGGCCACTCCAACTGTCCATAACCGCGGACGCGGCTATTCGAATAGTTTGACACTCTGCAGAGATTGTACACTTTCACCACAACATTCGATACATCCATCAGGAACAAATCCTGAATTCACCATACCCAGTATGCGGATAATCAATCCTAACCTTTCAATTACACGCCCTAGTATAAGCACCTCTCCTGTGAGTTTGGCCTCCCAACCATGACCACTGTCATCTTGGGTACTGCACAGGTGGACAATCTTCACAAGGTAGCCTCAGCTCAGACCTTGGCCGTGAGGGAACTAATACTAAGGAATATAAGTTTCCAGTCAAGCCCTACCCAATATTCGGGTATTGTGGTTGTACGCTAAAATTGGAATGGTATCGCATCCAGACAACCATCAGTTTTTATAAAGGGCTAAGGCTCATGCCTCAACATTTTCATCACCAAAATCATCAAGTGTTGGGAAACACATGTCCAAAACATTTTAATAGAATGATCCATCATTCCAAGGTTTTCATAACCATTTTTCCACCAAGTATTCCCATCTAAAAGTTGATCAAGTTTTATGCTCAGCACTAGCATCTACAGGTGGGGGTAGTACTAATGAGGGGTGGTAACTAGTGGAGTTTCACTAAGTCCAACCTTATATCTTAGGCTGATATCAAGGCTTCTAGCTTAGGCCAAATTTTATGCTCTTTATGCAACCTTCAGCATCTTTCCAAAATCTACCAGTCACTTAAGTAAACTCTAAGTAAGCTTTGATAAAGAAATAAAGTAAGAAGCTTGCACATAAAACTAGGATTTGGTTTATCAAGTGGGTATGATCACATATGCTTAAGGCATATAGTAGTCATATCACAAGTATGGGTTTGTGGCATCAGTAGGGTATCTGGCAAGGGTTAGCTTGCATCAAGATGAGTATAAGCTTGCATAGGTATAGTATCTTGCAAGTGTTAGCTTGCACATTCACTAGTAGTATTAGGCTTGCCTTGTGCAGAGCAGTGGTTGAAGTTCTCCTCGGCTTCTTCTTCGTAGTATCCTCCTTCCTCCTCGTATCCTTGGTTGGTACTAGCGTCTATGAATAAATATGAGGTACACAATCACCAAACAATACTTAACTACTTGCAATCATCACACAGAAGGGTCCTATAGATGATCTAGCATCATCTCTAACATTACAAGGTTAAGGCTTGGTTTAAATCTTTTTATTTTTAGAAAAGTACTTTCTACTCATTGAAAAAATTACTTAAGATTTAATATTCTCCAAACTAAACATGGGATCATGTTGACACATGTCATCACTACATATTGTAGTCCATGGGAATGTGATTTAAAGTGGTGTCACAATTTAATAAGGTTTTACCCTTTTATTTTAATTAATTAAAGTGGCTAGAAATGCTTATGTAGCATTCTTTTATTACTTGAACATTATTTCTGCAAGTAAACCTATATATTTTTATATATTCTGAAAGGTATGCTTAAATGTGATTTTTGAGAGTTGGAATCGACTCAAAATCTTTTATGGTTTAAATTTGAAAAATGTTTGAATGCAGAAAAGCTTCTGCCTTGTTATTTTACCTATGGGTGATCTAGAGATCCAAATGACTTGAATCCAACGGGCTTGGATTAAGCATTCACAGACCTTTCCAAAAAAATTGGTTTCATTCAAACTGGGGCACTGAATCGATCTGGGTTGATTTTTGAAGTTGAGTGCTGAAGTGTGTTTGAAATGAAATAGAAAAAGATTTAATTTGAATTGCTGGGCTGCGCGGGAAATTCTAACGGGCCGGCCTGCTAAGCGCAGTGCTCCCGCGGGCTGCTTAAGTGGGTGTCCCTACTCATCGGTGACACGGGGCTGGGCGAAGCGGTATGGGGCAACGTGGATCGTTCGATCTAGTTCTAATCCAACGGCTGGGGGTCATCGTCGACGCGAGACAGCTCCGGCGAGAACGAAACCTAGCGCGGCCAGTGAGGGGTGCTGGGGGCTCACCGGGGTACTGGCGAGGGTCGGCGAGGCGGGCGAACGACGAAGTCGACGACGGCGAACCTCCTGGTACCGGTGGCTTCTCCTGGGGCGGATCCAATCGCTGGCTCCCTTCTTCTCCAGAGGCGGCGAGCTCCGGTGAAATTCCGGCGAGGTGGTGCTCACCTTGCTCTGAGGACGGTGTGGCATGGTCAGTGAGGAGAGGGGAGTGATATGGTGTGAAGAAATCGTGCGGGGGTGGCCTCTATTTATAGTCGAGCGAGGGGACCGTCGGGGCGCATGGTGAGCTCGTCGGGGGCAACGTTACAGGCGGCTAATGGCATGGGCAAGGGTAGGGGACGGTGTGTTGGAATTATGCCCTAGAGGCAATAATAAAGATGTTATTATTATAATTCTTGTTCATGATAATGTTTATATTCCATGCTAGAATTGTATTAAGCGGAAACTTTAATACTTGTGTTGTTTGTGAACAACACCGTGTCCCTAGTACGCCTCTATGGACTAGCTCATTGATTAATGATGGTTAAGGTTTCCTAACCATGGACATGAGTTGTCGATTAATAATGAGATCATATCATTGGGAGAATGATATGGTGGACAGACCCAAACTAAGCGAAGCAATTAGATCGTGTCATCGTGTTTGTCTTTGCGAAGCTTTTCTTATGTCAAATATTGTATTCCTTAGACCATGAGATAATACAACTCCCTGGTATCGGAAGAAAGCTTTGAGGTCATCAAACGTCATCCTATGAAAGGGTGATCATAAAGGTGTCTCTCAGGTGATCGGAAAGTACCTGTTGGGTTGTATGTATCGAGATGGGATTTGTCCCTCCCAAGTCGGAGAGATATACTTCGGGCCCACTCTGTAATCGATATCAACACCGCTTGCAAGCATGTGGTTAAGGAGTTAATCACAAAGTGATATCAGATTACGGAACGAGTAAAGTATTTGCTGTGAACGAGATTGAACTAGGTATGACGGTACCGACGATCGAATCTCGGGCAAGTAAAATATCGCGAGACGAAGGGAATATATATATGGGATTGATTGAATCCTGGCATCGTGGTTCATTCGATATGATCATCGATGAATGTGTGGGAGTCAATATGGGTTTCTAGGCCCCGCTGTTGATTATTGATAGAAGATCATGTCTGCATATTCTCGAACCCGCAGGGTCACACACTTAACGTGTCTCGACGCTAGGATAGATTGGATAATTGGTTTATGAGTTTTTGTTCGGAGTCTCGGATGGGATCCGGGACATCACGAGAGGTTCCGGAGTGGTCCGGAGAATAAGATTCATATAAGGAAGTGCAGTTTTTGGAGTTCGGAATTATTCCGGGTTAATCGGTATTGTACCGGAAGCTTCTAGAACCTTCCGGAAGGGGACCAACGTGGCCACACCTTCCGGGAGGGGGAATGGGCCTATGAGGGAGTGCCCTGGCTGCATTGGGCCAGGGGCACAAGGCCCCATAGGGCCCAGCCGGCCAAGAGGGTTTTAAACTCGAGATAGAGCTTCTAGAAAGGGGGGTTTCCTTGCCCCCCACTCCTTCTCCTTGGGGCCGCCGGTTTGGGCTTGGGGGAGGGGCTAGGCCTGCGCCCACCCCTCTATATATAGAGGGTTGGGGGCGCACCACCGCCCCCACACCTTCCCCTCCAACCCTAGCCGCCCTGCTGCCCTCCTCTCTCCCTCCCGACTGCTTGTAGGCGAAGCCCTGCTGCAGAAATTCTCCACCAATTGCACCACGCCGTTGCGTTGTAGATCCAACCCATCTCTCCACCATACTTGCTGGACCAAGGAAGGAGGAGACGTCTAGGTGCCGCACGTGTGCATATCACGGAGGCATCGCCACTTGTGGTGCTAGATCGGATCGGATCGCGAGGAGGAGAAGCGAGTACGACTACATCACCCACGTTCCGACGAACGTTCCGCTGTGAGAATCTTCAAGGGTATGAAGATCTAATCCAATCTCTCTCATTGTTTGCATCTCCTAGATTAGATCTTGGCTTTCCCTCTGTTCGCATCCGTAGAAAATTTTGATTTACTATGCCGCGAAACCCTTCAGTGGTATCAGAGCTAGATCTATGCGTAGATGTGTTTCACGAGTAGAACGCAACATGGTTGTTGCGGGCGTTGATGTTTTCTGTTGCAAGCCTCTTGTTTGTGTTCTTCTTATGACGCGGGATAGTGAGATTGAAGCGGTCCAGGCCAACCTTACGCGACGTCGTTCGCGAGACCGGCTCCGCACTTGACGTGTGGCTTGTTCCACACATGCGGCTGGTGGATGTCAGTTTCTCTCACTATTGTTGTCATGGGATTAATACCGGAGTTTGGCAACCATAATATCACCGTTGTGGCTTTCTGTAGGTAAGAATCGTTCTTAGCATCTACTCCCACAATACACGTAAAACATGCAACAACAAAGTAGAGGCGTCTAACTTGTTTTTGCAGGGAGTGTTTTCTGTGATATGGTATGGCCCAAGATGTGATGTGTATAATGTATGCAATGATCATGTTTTGTAATGTTTCACGACTTGTATGTCGATGAGTACACAACCGGCAGGAGCCATATGGTTGTCTTTATAATTGTGTATGACCTGTGTGTCAACTTCTTATACGCCATGTAATAGTTTCACTTTATCGCTAAGTAGTTAGCAATAGTTGTAGTTGCTATTCATGGTGGAGGCAATCATGGTGGAGTGATGGAGATCATGCCGGAACGCACAAGATGGAGATCATTGCGCGAAGATTGGCTATACCATGTCACATAAAGTTATATGCATGTGATGTTTATCCTTTTATGTATCTTATTATGCTTAGATCGCGACGGTAGCATTATAAGATGATTCCTCACTTAAAGATCAAGATAAAAACTGTGTCGTCCCCATGTATGCACCGTTGCGAAAGTTCGTCGTGTCCAAGCATCACGTGATGATCGGGTGCTATAGACTCTACGCTCACATACAACGGGTGCAAGCCAGTTTTGCACACGCGGAAATACTTGGGTCTAACTTGACGATCCTAGCATGTACAGACATGGCCTCGGAACACATGAACCGAAAGGTTAAGCATGAGTCATATGAATGATATGATCGACACTTCGTTGTCCACCATTGAAGCCACATCTCTTCTCGTGATGATCGGATTAGGTGTGGTGAATTTGGATCATGTTCACTAAACAACTTGAGGGATGTTGAATTTAGTGGGAGTTCATATAGTAATTTGATTAAGTTGAACTATTTATCATGAACATAGTCTAAGTTGTACTTGCAAATACTGTAGATCACATGGCCAAGTCCAACTTCAATTTCAACGTTTTTGCTGAGAAGGAAAAGCTTAGAAACAATGGGTCTAACTTCACCAATTGGTTCCGCAATCTAAGAATCATTCTCTCTGGCGGTCAAAAGGACTATGTCCTCGGGAAAGCGTTAGGTGACCCCCCTGCTGCAACTGCGCCGGCTGATGAGAAAGCTGTCTATCAGTCACGCAAAGATGATTATGGTGTGATTAAGAGCACCATGTTGTTTGCTATGGAACCGGAAATTCAAAATCGTTTTTAAGACTATCCCGGGCCCTTTGAGATTCTCGAAGAACTGAAAACCATGTTTCAGACTCAGGCCCGTTCTGAGAGATATGAGATCTCTGAGAAGTTCTTTAACTGCAAGATGGAGGAAGGGAGTTCCGTTAGTGAGCACGCCATTAAGATGACGGGCTACACTCAACGCCTTGAGCAACTAGAATGCACGATTCCAGAGGAGCTCAAGATTGACAGGGTTCTGCAATCACTCCCTCCCAGCTACAAAAGTTCTGTAGTGACTCATAATCAGATTGGTTCCACTGATACGATCACCGAGCTCTTCGCAAAGCCGAAGGCTGCGGAGGTGGACATCAAGAAGGATAATCATGTGTTGATGGTCAACAAGCCCTCCTTTAAGAAAGGTAAGGGAGCAAAGAAGCCCTTCAAGAAAGGCAGCGGCAAGCGCGTTGCCCCTGCTGAGAAGAAGCTCAAGTCTGGTCCTAAGCCAGACACTGAGTGCTTCTATTGCAAGGACAAGGGTCACTGGAAGCGCAACTGTCCGAAGTACTTAGCGGACAAGAAGGCTGGCACCATCAAAGGTATATTTGATATAAATATTATTGATGTTTTCCTTACTAGCCCTCGTTGTAGTGCCTGGGTATTTGATACTGGTTCAGTTGCTAATATTTGTAACTCGAAACAGGAGCTACGGAATAGACGGCGGCTTGCGAGGGATGAGGTGACGATGCGCGTTGGCAACAGATCAAGAGTTGATGTGATGGCCGTCGGCACGCTCTCCTTAGTTTTACCTTCAGGATTAGTTTTAAACCTTAATAAATGTTATTATGTGCCTGCGTTGAGCATGAACATTATTTCTGGATCGTGTTTATTGCAAGACGGTTATTCATTTAAATCGGAGAATAATGGTTGTTCTATTTATATGAGTAACATCTTTTATGGTCATGCACCTCTTGTGAATGGTTTATTTCTTCTAAATCTCGAAAGGGATGAAACACACATCCATAACATTGAGGCTAAGAGATGCAAAGTAGATAGTGATAATACTACTTATTTGTGGCACTGTCGTCTAGGTCATATTGGTGTAAAGCGCATGAAGAAACTCCATTCTGATGGACTTTTGGATTCTCTTGATTTTGAATCATTTGACACATGCGAACCATGCCTCATGGGCAAGATGATCAAAACCCCGTTCTCCGGTATGATGGAGCGAGCAACGGACTTGTTGGAAATCATACATACCGATGTATGCAGACCGATGAGTGTTTCGACGCGCGGTGGATATCGCTATTTTCTCACTTTTACCGATGACTTAAGTAGATATGGGTATATCTATTTAATGAAACATAAATCTGAAACATTTGAAAAGTTCAAGGAATTTCAGAATGAAGTGGAGAACCATCGTAACAGAAAGATTAAATTTCTACGATCCGATCGTGGAGGTGAATATTTGAGTTATGATTTTCTCACGCATCTTAAAGCAAGCGGAATCGTTTCGCAACTCACGCCACCCGGAACACCACAGCGCAATGGTGTGTCTGAACGCCGGAATCGAACTCTATTAGATATGGTCCGATCAATGATGTCTCTTACTGATTTGCCGTTATCATTTTGGGGTTATGCATTAGAAACCGCTGCATTCACTTTAAATAGGGCACCATCTAAATCCGTTGATACGACACCGTATGAACTGTGGTTTGGTGCTAAACCTAAGTTGTCGTTTCTTAAAGTTTGGGGATGCGAAGCTTACGTCAAGAAGTTGATGCCGGACAAGCTTGAACCCAAAGCGGAGAAATGCGTCTTCATAGGATACCCTAAGGAAACTATTGGGTATACCTTCTATCACAGAACCGAAGGCAAAATGTTTGTCGCAAAGAACGGTTCCTTTCTTGAGAAGGAGTTTCTCTCGAAAGAAGTGAGTGGGAGGAAAGTAGAGCTAGACGAGGTTATTGAACCTTCTCTTGAATTGGAGAGTAGCGCAGCACCTGAAATTGTTCCAGTGCCGCATGCACCAACGATAGAGGAAGCTAATGACAAGGATCATGAAGCTTCGGACGATGCTGCTACTGAACGTCGCAGGTCGACAAGGTCGCGTGCCCCTCCTGAGTGGTACGGCAACCCTGTCTTGACTGTCTTATTGGTAGAAGACAGTGAACCTACGAACTATGAGGAAGCGATGATGAGCCCAGACTCTGAGAAATGGCTAGAAGCCATGAAATCCGAATTGGGATCCATGAGCGAAAACCAAGTATGGACTTTGGTGGACCCTCGTAGCGAACGAAAGGCCGTTGAGTGCAAATGGATCTTCAAGAAGAAAACGGACGCGGATGGTAATGTTACCGTCTATAAAGCACGGCTTGTCGCGAAAGGTTTTCGACAAGTTCAAGGTGTTGACTATGATGAGACTTTCTCTCCCGTAGCGATGTTTAAGTCCATTCAGATTTTATTAGCAATTGCTGCGTTTCATGATTATGAAATATGGCAGATGGATGTTAAGACTGCTTTCCTTAATGGCAACATTGATGAAGAGTTGTATATGATGCAACCCGAAGGTTTTGTCGATCCTCAGGATGCTGATAAAGTATGCAAACTTCAGCGTTCCATTTATGGACTGAAGCAAGCATCTCGGAGTTGGAACCTTCGTTTTGATCAAGTGATCAAGAGCTTTGGATTTGTTCCAAATTGCTACGAAGCTTGCATCTACAAGAAAGTGAGTGGGAGCTCGGTGACATTTCTGGTACTATATGTGGATGACATATTGATTATTGGAAATGACATTAACATGCTTAACGATGTGAAGAGTTATTTGAACAAGTGTTTTTCAATGAAAGACCTAGGTGAAGCTGCTTATATATTGGGCATCAAAATCTATAGAGATAGACAAAGACGCCTGATAGCTTTAAGCCAGAGTACATACCTAGACAAAGTTCTGAAAAGGTTCAGAATGGATAAGGCAAAGAAAGGTTCAGTGCCTATGTTTTCAGGTAAGATATTGAGCAAGGCTCAGTGTCCAGCTACGGTAAATGATAGGGAAGCTATGAGCAAAGTGCCTTATGCCTCGGCCATAGGTTCTATCATGTATGCCATGCTGTGTACTAGACCGGATGTGTCCAATGCTCTTAGTTTGACGAGCAGATATCAAAGTGATCCAGGAGTGGAACACTGGACAGCCGTGAAGAACATCCTAAAGTACCTAAATAGGACTAAAGAAATGTTCTTAGTCTATGGGGGTGATGAACATCTCGTCCTAAAAGGTTACGTCGACGCTAGTTTTGACACCGACAAGGATGATTCTAAATCTCAGACAGGATAAGTGTATATTTTGAATGGAGGAGATGTGAGCTGGAGAAGCTGCAAGCAAAGCGTGATCGCGGGATCTACAGTAGAAGCGGAATACATGGCTGCTGCAGAAGCTTCAAGTGAAGGAGTTTGGATCAGAAACTTCATCACTGAGCTTGGCGTGGTTCCAAGTGCATTGGACCCACTGGAGATATTGTGTGACAATACTGGCGCCATAGCACTCGCTAAGGAACCAAGATATCATCCAAAGACCAAGAATATCAACCACAAGTTTCATATAATCCGAGATTATATAGTAGATGGAGATCTGAAGATTAGCAAAGTACATACAGATCTGAATGTCGCAGATCCATTGACTAAACCTCTTCCACGTGTAAAACATGATCAGCACCTTAGTGCCATGGGTGTGAGATTGTTGCCAAATGTAAACTAGATTATTGACTCTAGTACAAGGGGGAGACTGTTGGAATTATGCCCTAGAGGCAATAATAAAGATGTTATTATTATAATTCTTGTTCATGATAATGTTTATATTCCATGTTAGAATTGTATTAAGCGGAAACTTTAATACTTTTGTGGTTTGTGGACAACACCGTGTCCCTAGTACGCCTCTATGGACTAGCTCATTGATTAATGATGGTTAAGGTTTCCTAACCATGGACATGAGTTGTCGATTAATAATGAGATCATATCATTGGGAGAATGATATGGTGGACAGACCCAAACTAAGCGAAGCAATTAGATCGTGTCATCGTGTTCGTCTTTGCGAAGCTTTTCTTATGTCAAATATTGTATTCCTTAGACCATGAGATAATACAACTCCCTGGTATCAGAAGAAAGCTTTGAGGTCATCAAACATCATCCTATGAAAGGGTGATCATAAAGGTGTCTCTCAGGTGATCGGAAAGTACCTGTTGGGTTGTATGTATCGAGATGGGATTTGTCCCTCCCAAGTCGGAGAGATATACTTCGGGACCACTCGGTAATCGATATCAACACCGCTTGCAAGCATGTGGTTAAGGAGATAATCACAAAGTGATATCAGATTACGAAACGAGTAAAGTACTTGCTGTGAACGAGATTGAACTAGGTATGACGGTACCGACGATCGAATCTCGGGCAAGTAAAATATCGCAGGACGAAGGGAATATATATATGGGATTGATTGAATCCTGGCATCGTGGTTCATCCGATATGATCATCGATGAATGTGTGGGAGTCAATATGGGTTTCTAGGCCCCGCTGTTGATTATTGATAGAAGATCATGTCTGCATATTCTCGAACCCGCAGGGTCACACACTTAATGTGTCTCGACGCTAGGATAGATTGGATAATTGGTTTATGAGTTTTTGTTCGGAGTCTCGGATGGGATCCGGGACATCACGAGAGGTTCCGGAGTGGTCCGGAGAATAAGATTCATATAAGGCAGTGCAGTTTTTGGAGTTCGGAATTGTTCCGGGTTAATCGGTATTGTACCGGAAGCTTCTAGAACCTTCCGGAAGGGGACCAACGTGGCCACACCTTCCGGGAGGGGGAATGGGCCTATGAGGGAGTGCCCTGGCCGCATTGGGCCAGGGGCACAAGGCCCCATAGGGCCCAGCCGGCCAAGAGGGTTTTAAACTCGAGATAGAGCTTCTAGAAAGGGGGGTTTCCTTGCCCCCCACTCCTTCTCCTTGGGGCCGCCGGTTTGGGCTTGGGGGAGGGGCTAGGGCTGCGCCCACCCCTCTATATATAGAGGTCTGGGGGTGCACCACCCCCCCCACACCTTCCCCTCCAACCCTAGCCGCCCTGCTGCCCTCCTCTCTCCCTCCCGACTGCTTGTAGGCGAAGCCCTGCTGCAGAAATTCTCCACTAATTGCACCGCGCCATCGCGTTGTAGATCCAACCCATCTCTCCACCATACTTGCTGGACCAAGGAAGGAGGAGACGTCGAGGTGCCGCACGTGTGCATCTCACGGAGGCATCGCCACTTGTGGTGCTAGATCGGATCGGATCGCGAGGAGGAGAAGCGAGTACGACTACATCACCCACGTTCCGACGAACGTTCCGCTGTGCGAATCTTCAAGGGTATGAAGATCTAATCCAATCTCTCTCGTTGTTTGCATCTCCTAGATTAGATCTTGGCTTTCCCTCTGTTCGCATCTGTAGAAAATTTTGATTTACTATGCCGCGAAACCCTTCACGGTGCTGTGTCTCCTGGCGATGCTCAACGACATGGTCGCGAGGCATGGGGCGGTGTGGTTTGGTCTTGAACGGCCAGTGCTCTGCACGGCAGAGGCGGCGTCTTCGACGGCGGGCGGTGGCTGTATGGCACGGGACGGCAAACGGGGATGTCTGGCGGTCTCCTGGGTCGGTGGTGATCGTGTGTGCACGCGGTGAGGGCGGCGCGCGGTCTGTGAACGTTGGTCGAGGGTGGCGCTCTAGCGCACGCTCGGCATGGTCTGGGCGCGGCTTGTGCACGTGGTCCAGGGCTTGTCAACGCTCGCGGCTGGGACAGGGAGTGGCGGTGGACGGTGGGCTGCCTCCCAGACAAGGTTGGCACGGCTAGTTCTTCCTCTAGCCTTCTGTCCACAATGGGGTGACATTTGGGTGCTCGGCTGTTCACCATTGATGCCAATGGCAAGCTCACAGGGGTGCTAGTGTTGGGCTAATCTTTCTAGATGATCTACTGAGTTGTGTGTGAGCTAACTAGGGGACAAGTTAGGCAAGAATGACTGCACACTATAGTGTTTGATGTTTTGTTTGATTTGTGTCTTCAACCTGTTTGATGAAATGGCCGCATGAAATCAAGTTTTGAATTTTGAAATGAATTTTGGTGAGTTTGCTAGATTGGTGCTGGTGAGTCTGCAGATGCTTGGGTTTTGAAAGTTGAGCTTGTTTGAGTGGGTTTTGGAAAAGTGGGATCTTCCCATATGATAAAGATTCAATTTTGAATTGTAATTTAAACTATGCATTTGAAAGTTTCTGGATGATCACAAAGTGGGCCTTGATACTCTGTTATGAGTACATTCGAGGGGTGCAAAGATCCAGAAAAGTTTCTATTAGGTTTTGAATGTTTGGGACAGCCAAAGTAGGCATGTGAGTTAAATTGGTCAAAATGACCATTCACTTAATATATTTGTTTTGATTTACTTGTCTTTAGGAAAAGTGTGGGAAATGTTTTAGATGATGTTCATTTCACCTAAGAAACATTTTACAAGCAATGGATCACACAAAAAAGGTGGTTTTTAAAGAAATTCAAAATCCATGCATACACATATGCATGCATTCATGAGTTTATTTAGAAAAGTTTTTGTTAATCCTAATCTTGATGATTAGTGTTTGATGATCTAAGTTTGGTATTTTTGGGATGTTACAAACCTTCCCCCCTTAAACAAAATCTCGTCCCGAGATTTGAAAAAGGATGAAAAGATTACCTAGGATTTGAAGAGATCTGGAAACTCCGTCCTGATGTGATCTTCACGTTCCCACGTAGCTTCCTCTTCTGTGTGGTTGCTCCACTGAATCTTGAGAAACTTGATGCTTCGGGTTCTGGTAGTTCGAAAGGCTTCTTCTAAAATACGTATGGGTACTTCGGGATAGGTGTAACACCCTCAGAATCGACCCTATGCAAGTTTTAGCGAAAACCGCCAAACCCGCATAGAAACGATTCAAAGGTGCCCACCAGGCACTTTCGTGCGGGTGGAAAACGAAGTAATAACATTACACAACAGTCCTCGATGGGACCCACAGAACAGATATATATATATATAACAGCGACTCAAAGAGTCAAGAATACAGATATAATATACAAAGATCCAAATCACCTTGAAAATGATAGAGCGTCCGACTACGGACAAGATGCAAATGGGGCTAAGAGCCCTGAAGAATAACCAATGGCGTCCATAACCCTGCCCAGGCCAAGACGGAAGGGTAACCCTGCTAACGTCGTCGATCTCAAAACCTGCTTATACAAAAGGGGTGCCGACAAGGGCAAAGGAAAAAGAGGAGCGTCAGTACTGAGGCCAGTACACGGCGAGACTAGAATTCGGCGGTCCTCGCCTACATAGGTATGGTGGACTGAAGCGGCAGCGGCAGCATGCACTAAACAACCTATAGAGACTCGATACAACTGGCGGCTCTCAGAGAGGGGTAAGAAAGACCTATTCGGAACCCACCTGATACTACCACCAATCAAACCCATCCTGGCGTTTCCCCCTCGACACCGATCGAGGAAGTCAACCGAGGAACTCACACAGTTGGCATTTTTATTTATTCGGTTATCGTTGCAGCAATTACTAGTCAGGGGTAGATAATCATCCTGATAAAATAAGCAGTGGGCACTTTTAGTTAATCATTCCGTTGAAGTTGCAACACTTACTAATCAGATACATTTAGCATGAGATAACCCAAAAACCCAGCAGTTGTTGGTACTTTTATTTAGCCATTCCGTTTCAGTTGCCATACTTACTAGCCAGGTACAATGGTCGCAAGCGACAACTCAAGCAAGCAATTGTTGGCAGGTTTATTTAGCCATTCCGTTGTAGTTGAAGCTGATTACTAGTCATATCAGATACAAGTCAATTTATAACAGTAAACTTTAGTTATAGTTGTCTATGATCGAGATACTGTGCTCCAAGTCGTCCATAACCGCGGACACGGCTTTCAGAAAGTTTTAACCCGGCCGGGGTGCACAAATAGCAACACACACACGATCGACCTCGGAAAAACCAAATCAAAACCCAACGAGGCTTTCACGACAAAGCAATCACAGTATTCAGAAATATTTCAGGGGGCCACCCCTTAAAGTAGACCCGCAACGAAGCCGGCCGGCTCCGAGACGGACTCAAGGTTGTGGGGACGGCTGTGAACGACTGGGAACCCAAAACTGGGCTTGTCGACACCGCAGAATCGTGCCACTATCCTAAACAGTACAGTGTGCTCCTCGCACAATCGTAAATAAAGCAGTAAAGCATGGCATAAGTACAGGATCGTAATAAAACCTCAAACTAGTTTGTGGCCCCAAGAAATAAGAATGAATCATGCTCTGGCTAAGGGGGGTCCCATAATTCCCCGTATGTGGATAGCGCGATAAATCAAGGAACAGGTATCAAGTACTCGGGGTCCTACGGGACACAAGTGGGCGGTCGGAAACCAAATATTATCTATCACCCACCGATGCCTCTGCTTACTTACTTCAATTTTAGTTGTTAAACATGAATTAAAGTGAACGATAAGTAAAGCCAGGATCATCTCCAACATCAAACAGACGGCAATACACCAACAACTGTGGCACTTGACGACACGCAACAGCACTTGAGCAAGCGACTACGACGCGCAAGTCCAGCTATCTACCAAACAACAGGTAATAGGATGTGTCCAAGGCAATATATGGTTGCAAGGGGATATCACGGGTACGGAAACTAGAGCATCGCAACACAGATAACAATAGATCAACAGGAGGGAAATAAATACTACAAAAGTAAGATAGGTAGAAAGGGGGAGATGCTCGCCTGAAAAACACTGCCGAAGGTTCAACCGAAGATCGGGTCGACACTCGCATCAACTCAACGGCCTTATCCGCGAAGAAGCAAAACACTAGAAGAAACACCGGATGCAATATTTAATACTACGGCAAAGATCGGGCATGATGCATGTATGATGCATGACATGGCAAAGGTGCGATGCAATTGGGTTATATTAAGCGGAACCGGGGTCCCGACAATTAATTAAACGGTTCAAGTTATTTAGAACCCCCGCAATTAAAGGTTGTTTAACAAGGCAGAATATATCACCGGTTCGCTACACAAATTTAAATGAGGCCAATATGAGACTAGATTTGCCCGCATCTGGGCCCCATATTTAATTATGAGGTGAATCGGCATAGGTCCCCCAAACCACAGACAAGGATGCATGCATGAACAATTAATATGCGACAAGTTGTATTATATTATAAAGTAGGGTTTTGGGAAGGGGTTCACACATTGAGGGGTTCGGCGACCTTGAGGTTCCGGGGTTCGGGGGTTCGGTCTCCGGGTTCAGGGTTCGACGGAAACGGTCTCGGCAGAAACATTCTCGAACAACGGGGTAGATCTTGTTGCATCCGCGGTGGTCGGGCCATGTTGTCGGTCTTGTCGTCTCTCGCGGGGACCTTGGCGTTCCGGGAGGGCGTACTTGGTCTGGCGTCGGGGCATCGGATTCGCCCTGGCCGGTGTCGAACTTGTCGGGTCCTCGTGTCGGGTCGGTCTTGGCATCCGGGGTGAAGAACTTACGTGCGACGTCGTCGACATCGGTGCGGGAAGGGGTCTTGCCGTTCCGTGTAGGCGTTCTCGAGGTCGATGGCGAACTTGTCCGGTACCGGGGTTCTTTCGGAGATCTTGGCGCGGCACCGGGTACGGGATCGGTCTTCGGGTTCGGGGGTCTCGGCGTCCGTAGTAGGTCTTGGCGCTTCGGTTTGATGTCGTCCTCTAGGTACCGCGGGTTCTCGGTGTGGTTGGCGCACTTGGTCTAGAGTCGAGGTTTCTACCGAAGATCTTGGGGTCCCCTCTTGGTCTTGCCGATGCCAATCTTGTCGTTGGACTCGGGCGTCGGCCGCACGGCAGCGGTGCTGCAAGGCCTGGCGAGGCGGAGGCGCGGGGCATGGCCTCGGCACGGAAGACGATGGCGGGGCGAAGCTTGGTGGCGACGGAGGTGCTAAGCGGGGCGGTGACGGAGAAGCGGGCACAGCCTCGCGGGCCCAGGGCTCGGTCTTCGCGGGCCTGCCGGACAGAGCAGAGGAGGCTCGGCCTCGAGGCGACGCGCGCAGGACTGGGGCGCCGGGGCGGCGGGAGGACGACGGCGAGGTGGTTGGGGCACGGGGAGCTCGAACGGAGGAGAAGCGAGGCCAGCGCGGGGTGGACGGGCGACGTCGGCGGCCAGCACGCGGCGGACGGAGCAGCCCCGCGGCGGTGGGACCTGGCCGGAGGCGGGCGGCGGAGGAGGGACCCGAGGCGGCGACGCGGCCGAGAGGGAGCACCGGCGAGCGACCACGGGGAGGCCGGAGGACGCGGTGAAGGAGCGGCGGCAGAGGCTTGCGGGGGAGGTGGTTCGGCGGCGAGCGGAGGTGGGAGGGCGAGCGGAGGAGGAGAGGGCGGCCGGGCGGCGGACCGGCGGGGAAGGGGACGCGCGGGGAGGAGAGCGGACGGGGAGGGTAGCCGGCGAGACGTGGCCGGGGCGAGGCCGCGCGTGGGGAAGGGCGTCTGTCGGGGCGTGGGAGAGAGGAGACGAGGGAGGGAGGTGGGGAGGTGGGACCGGGGTCTGCGGGGCCAGGGTGGGGCCCGACGCGGGGGAGGGCGCGCCCAGGTGGGGTGCGTGATCCCGAGGTGGGGCGCTGGGCGGGAAAAGCAGGTGGGGTCGGCGGCAGGGCTGCTGGGGGTGTGCGTGTGTTGGGTTGGGGAGTGTTGGGTGGCAGGGGTGAGAGAGGAGGGAGAGAGAGAGTTGGGGGTGAGGTGGCATGATTAGAGTGGTGGGGGTTTGGGGAGGGGTGAGGTGGCGAGAGCCGATTGGAGGGAGTGAGGTGGAGGGGTTGTGGGTAGATTAGGTTGGGTAGCTTAGGATTATGGGTGGGCCGTTTTAATTTTTGGGGGTGGTCGTTCGGGTCGAATCGGCCCTTCCGACTGCCCCCCACAAAATAATTTAATAATTTTATTTGTTTCAAACAGCCTTTTGCAAACCGATAGCAAACAAAACAAAATAATCCGGAGACCCGGGTTTTGCGTTTGAAACAAAGACGGGGCGTTTAGAAAACAAGAACCGGTTTTTCCGCAAATGGTTTTATGCAAACAAATGCAAGATGATGACGATGCTCAAATGCAATGTGGCTTGATGACATGAGCATGCGGTCATGACGATGCAATGCACAAAAACAACACGATTTTCTAGTAGTGGTTTTGCGGGATGCCACAATTCGACACCACTAACAATGGATCTCGCCCTCGAGATCCGCCTCATGGTACCGGGAAGGAAGGTCGGTGATCTGCATCTTCTCGCTTCGTGTAGATCCTCGCGACACCACTAACAAGAGGTCGTTGTCCGTGATTGTCGGGAGAACACTCTGGGAACAAAAGGTCGAAGGTAGAGGTATCAACAAATAAAGCCACCTCTAGCTTTGATGGAAAGAGGGAACCGATGCATTCTCATCCACTTCAATGTACAAAAGCGAATAGAAAGGGTAGTCGGCATGGGGGCCAATCCATCACGCACCCAAACTATTACTCTGCACAATCAGTAGAAAAGAGTGCAACCATTCTCAGAATCAGACTGAAGATCTCGACAATCGAGGTTCGGAACAAAGGAGTGATGCAGACTCTGCATCGGACCTGGCGTAGATGATGTCGTCGCGTCGGAGAACACCGGAAGGCACAAACAAGGAACAAAGAATGGTACCACAGAAGACGAATTCCTCAGGCAGTTTGAACACCGGACGTAGCATCACCGTTACCAAAGGAGGAAGCGAAACCCTAAAGGTACGACGGAAACCCAACCTGAGAAATCCTGGACTCGAAGAGAGAGAAGAGATCAGATTCAAAACACGTAGAGGTAAGAGGGGAATAGCAGAGGGGTGAGGAATAAAATCAGACCTAATCAGAACTATCCAACCGATTTTGCAAAATAGTTTTGACACTCTACTTCGGCCGTTAGCTAGGTTATCCTACAGGCTGGACTTGTGGGGTATCGCAACTGCTGAGCTCTGATACCACTCTGTAACACCCTCAGAATCGACCCTATGCAAGTTTTAGCGAAAACCGCCAAACCCGCATAAAAACGATTCAAAGGTGCCCACCAGGCACTTTCGTGCGGGTGGAAAACGAAGTAATAACATTACACAACAGTCCTCGATGGGACCCACAGAATAGATATATATATATAACAGCGACTCAAAGAGTCAAGAATACAGATATAATATACAAAGATCCAAATCACCTTGAAAATGATAGAGCGTCCGACTACGGACAAGATGCAAATGGGGCTAAGAGCCCTGAAGAATAACCAATGGCGTCCATAACCCTGCCCAGGCCAAGCCGGAAGGGTAACCCTGCTAACGACGTCGATCTCAAAACCTGCTTAAACAAAAGGGGTGCTGACAAGGGCAAAGGAAAAAGAGGAGCGTCAGTACTGAGGCCAGTACACGGCGAGACTAGAATTCGGCGGTCCTCGCCTACATAGGTATGGTGGACTGAAGCGGCAGCGGCAGCATGCACTAAACAACCTATAGAGACTCGATACAACTGGCGGCTCTCAGAGAGGGGTAAGAAAGACCTATTCGGAACCCACCTGATACTACCACCAATCAAACCCATCCTGGCGTTTCCCCCTCGACACCGATCGAGGAAGTCAACCGAGGAACTCACACAGTTGGCATTTTTATTTATGCGGTTATCGTTGCAGCAATTACTAGTCAGGGGTAGATAATCATCCTGATAAAATAAGCAGTGGGCACTTTTAGTTAATCATTCCGTTGAAGTTGCAACACTTACTAATCAGATACATTTACCATGAGATAACCCAAAAACCCAGCAGTTGTTGGTACTTTTATTTAGCCATTCCGTTTCAGTTGCCATACTTACTAGCCAGGTACAATGGTCGCAAGCGACAACTCAAGCAAGCAATTGTTGGCAGGTTTATTTAGCCATTCCGTTGTAGTTGAAGCTGATTACTAGTCATATCAGATACAAGTCAATTTATAACAGTAAACTTTAGTTATAGTTGTCTATGATCGAGATACTGTGCTCCAAGTCGTCCATAACCGCGTACACGGCTTTCAGAAAGTTTTAACCCGGCCGGGGTGCACAAATAGCAACACACACACGATCGACCTCGGAAAAACCAAATCAAAACCCAACGAGGCTTTCACGACAAAGCAATCACAGGATTCAGAAATATTTCAGGGGGCCACCCCTTAAAGTAGACCCGCAACGAAGCCGGCCGGCTCCGAGACGGACTCAAGGTTGTGGGGACGGCTGTGAACGACTGGGAACCCAAAACTGGGCTTGTCGACACCGCGGAATCGTGCCACTATCCTAAACAGTACAGTGTGCTCCTCGCACAATCGTAAATAAAGCAGTAAAGCATGGCATAAGTACAGGATCGTAATAAAACCTCAAACTAGTTTGTGGCCCCAAGAAATAAGAATGAATCATGCTCTGGCTAAGGGGGGTCCCATAATTCCCCGTATGTGGATAGCGCGATAAATCAAGGAACAGGTATCAAGTACTCGGGGTCCTACGGGACACAAGTGGGCGGTCAGAAACCAAATATTATCTATCACCCACCGATGCCTCTGCTTACTTACTTCAATTTTAGTTGTTAAACAGGAATTAAAGTGAACGATAAGTAAAGCCAGGATCATCTCCAACATCAAACAGACGGCAATACACCAACAACTGTGGCACTTGACGACACGCAACAGCACTTGAGCAAGCGACTACGACGCGCAAGTCCAGCTATCTACCAAACAACAGGTAATAGGATGTGTCCAAGGAAATATATGGTTGCAAGGGGATATCACGGGTACGGAAACTAGAGCATCGCAACACAGATAGCAATAGATCAACAGGAGGGAAATAAATACTATAAAAGTAAGATAGGTAGAAAGGGGGAGATGCTCGCCTGAAAAACACTGCCGAAGGTTCAACCGAAGATCGGGTCGACACTCGCATCAACTCAACGGCCTTATCCGCTAAGAAGCAAAACACTAGAAGAAACACCGGATGCAATATTTAATACTACGACAAAGATCGGGCATGATGCATGTATGATGCATGACATGGCAAAGGTGCGATGCAATTGGGTTATATTAAGCGGAACCGGGGTCCCGAAAATTAATTAAACGGTTCAAGTTATTTAGAACCCCCGCAATTAAAGGTTGTTTAACAAGGCAGAATATATCACCGGTTCGCTACACAAATTTAAATGAGGCCAATATGAGACTAGATTTTCCCGCATCTGGGCCCCATATTTAATTATGAGGTGAATCGGCATAGGTCCCCCAAACCACAGACAAGGATGCATGCATGAACAATTAATATGCGACAAGTTGTATTATATTATAAAGTAGGGTTTTGGGAAGGGGTTCACACATTGAGGGGTTCGGCGACCTTGAGGTTCCGGGGTTTGGGGGTTCGGTCTCCGGGTTTAGGGTTCGACGGAAACGGTCTCGGCAGAAACATTCTCGAACAACGGGGTAGATCTTGTTGCATCCGCGGTGGTCGGGCCATGTTGTCGGTCTTGTCGTCTCTCGCGGGGACCTTGGCGTTCCGGGAGGGCGTACTTGGTCTGGCGTCGGGGCATCGGACTCGCCCTGGCCGGTGTCGAACTTGTCGGGTCCTCGTGTCGGGTCGGTCTTGGCGTCCGGGGTGAAGAACTTACGTGCGACGTCGTCGACATCGGTGCGGGAACGGGTCTTGTCGTTCCGTGTAGGCGTTCTCGAGGTCGATGGCGAACTTGTCCGGTACCGGGGTTCTTTCGGAGATCTTGGCGCGGCACCGGGTACGGGATCGGTCTTCGGGTTCGGGGGTCTCGACGTCCGTAGTAGGTCTTGGCGCTTCGGTTTGATGTCGTCCTCCAGGTACCGCGGGTTCTCGGTGTGGTTGGCGCACTTGGTCTAGAGTCGAGGTTTCTACCGAAGATCTTGGGGTCCCCTCTTGGTCTTGCCGATGCCAATCTTGTCGTTGGACTCGGGCGTCGGCCGCACGGCAGCGGTGCTGCAAGGCCTGGCGAGGCGGAGGCGCGGGGCATGGCCTCGGCACGGAAGACGATGGTGGGGCGAAGCTTGGTGGCGACGGAGGTGCTAAGCGGGGCGGTGACGGAGAAGCGGGCACAGCCTCGCGGGCCCAGGGCTCGGTCTTCGCGGGCCTGCCGGACAGAGCAGAGGAGGCTCGGCCTCGAGGCGACGCGCGCAGGACCGGGGCGCCGGGGCGGCGGGAGGACGACAGCGAGGTGGTTGGGGCACGGGGAGCTCGAACGGAGGAGAAGCGAGGCCAGCGCGGGGTGGACGGGCGACGTCGGCGGCCAGCACGCGGCGGACGGAGCAGCCCCGCGGCGGTGGGACCTGGCCGGAGGCGGGCGGCGGAGGAGGGACCCGAGGCGGCGACGCGGCCGAGAGGGAGCACCGGCGAGCGACCACGGGGAGGCCGGAGGACGCGGTGAAGGTGCGGTGGCAGAGGCTTGCGGGGGAGGTGGTTCGGCGGCGAGCGGAGGTGGGAGGGCGAGCGAAGGAGGAGAGGGCGGCCGGGCGGCGGACCGGCGGGGAAGGGGACGCGTGGGGAGGAGAGCGGACGGGGAGGGGAGCCGGCGAGACGTGGCCGGGGCGAGGCCGCGCGTGGGGAAGGGCGTCTGTCGGGGCGTGGGAGAGAGGAGACGAGGGAGGGAGGTGGGGAGGTGGGACCGGGGTCTGCGGGGCCAGGGTGGGGCCTGACGCGGGGGAGGGCGCGCCCAGGTGGGGTGCGTGATCCCGAGGTGGGGCGCTGGGCGGGAAAAGCAGGTGGGGTCGGCGGCAGGGCTGCTGGGGGTGTGCGTGTGTTGGGTTGGGGAGTGTTGGGTGGCAGGGGTGAGAGAGGAGGGAGAGAGAGAGTTGGGGGTGAGGTGGCATGATTAGAGTGGTGGGGGTTTGGGGAGGGGTGAGGTGGCAAGAGCCGATTGGAGGGAGTGAGGTGGAGGGGTTGTGGGTAGATTAGGTTGGGTAGCTTAGGATTATGGGTGGGCCGTTTTAATTTCTGGGGGTGGTCGTTCGGGTCGAATCGGCCCTTCCGACTGCCCCCCACAAAATAATTTAATAATTTTATTTGTTTCAAACAGCCTTTTGCAAACCGATAGCAAACAAAACAAAATAATCCGGAGACCCGGGTTTTGCGTTTGAAACAAAGACGGGGCGTTTAGAAAACAAGAACCGGTTTTTCCGCAAATGGTTTGATGCAAACAAATGCAAGATGATGACGATGCTCAAATGCAATGTGGCATGATGACATGAGCATGCGGTCATGACGATGCAATGCACAAAAACAACGCGATTTTCTAGTAGTGGTTTTGCGGGATGCCACAATAGGTTAGGTCATCGTTGATCTCTATGGTCCGGTGATCGATATTCTTGAACACTTCGGTCTTCTCGGGGACTTCGAGACACTTGCGAAGTAACGAGATATGGAACACATTGTGCACAACTGACATCTCTTCTGGTAGCTCCAGTTGATACGATACTTCTCCTCGACGGTTCAGAATTTTGAAAGGTCCGATATATCTGGGGGCTAACTTTCCCTTTAGTTGGAAACGCTGCATTCCCTTCAATGGCGACACTTTCATATAAACAAAATCTCCTATGTTGAAGGCGAGGTATCGATGTCTCTTGTCGGCGTAACTCTTCTGTCGGGATTGGGCTGTCTTGAGGTGCTCACGAATCTTGTGAACCTTCTCTTCTGCTTCTCGTAGGATGTCGGGTTCGAAAATCTGACTCTCTCCTACTTCCGACCAGTTCAAAGGGGTGCGACACTTTCTTCCGTACATGAATTCAAATGGGGCCATTTGCAAACTGGCTTGGTAACTGTTGTTGTATGAAAATTCTGCAAACGGCAGACAGTCTTCCCACTTGGATCCATATTCTAGCACACATGCTCTAAGCATATCTTCGAGTATTTGATTTACTCGCTCTGTTTGTCCATCGGTCTGAGGGTGATACGCGGTACTGAAATCTAGGCGGGTTCCTAAACCTTCTTGGACTTTCTTCCAGAATCTCGAGGTAAACTGAGTTCCTCGATCCAATACTATGTTCTTGGGGACTCCATGCAAACTAACTATTCTAGCGATGTACAACTCCGCTAGCTTCGAACTCTGATAGGTGGTTTTGACGGGCAAGAAATGGGCGACTTTGGACAATCTGTCCACTATGACCCAAATAGAGTCATTTCCCCTACTAGAAGTAGGTAGTCCAGTGATAAAGTCCATTCCTACAGAATCCCATTTCCATTCCGGAATTTGCAAAGGTTGCAACAATCCAGCGGGTCTTTGATGTCCGGCCTTGACTCGCTGACATATATCACACTTGGCGATATAGCTTCCGATTTCTCTCTTCATCTTATGCCACCAAAATTGCTCTTTCAAATCTTGATACATCTTAGTTCGTCCGGGATGGATAGAATAAAGAGTATCATGAGCCTCCTTCAAGATAACTTCTTTTAACTCAGAATTTGATGGTACACAAAGGCGTCCTTTGTACCACAAAACTCCTTCTTCGTCCTCGGTGAATCCGGGTACTTTGCCTGTACCGATACGACGCTTGATTCCGTCGATACTGGCATTTCCTTTCTGCGCCTCTTTAATCTGACTGATCAAAGTGGGCTGAAGTTCTATGCTAGCCAAAAATCCTTCACCATTCGAAAATCTTCCATCTCTTGGTGCAAACTTGGTTGCTCCTTCAAAATCATGGAGTTCAAGCGGCACGGCAATCTGCTAAGGGCATCGGCTACCACGTTGGCTTTACCAGGGTGATAGTGAATGTCCAAGTCGTAATCCTTGATTAGCTCAATCCACCTTCTCTGCCTCATATTCAGCTCCTTCTGAGTGAATATATACTTTAGGCTCTTGTGATCCGAATAAATCTCACAACGGTTTCCCATCAGGTAATGTCTCCATGTCTTCAGGGCTAGAACTACGGCTGCGAGTTCGAGGTCATGGGTTGGGTAATTTTGTTCATGTTGCTTCAATTGTCGCGATAGATAAGATATAACTTTGCCTTCCTGCATTAGCACACATCCGAGACCAATCTTGGATGCATCACAATACACATCGAAGGGCTTCGTGATATCCGGCATGATCAAGATTGGGGCTGAAATCAATCTCCTTTTGAGTTCTTGAAAACTCGCTTCACATTTGTCGGTCCATTCAAACTTCTTGTCCGTCTTCAGCAATTTGGTCATGGGTCTAGCGATACTAGAGAATCCTTCTACAAATTTGCGGTAATATCCCGCAAATCCGAGAAAAGCACGAACTTGGGTTTGAGTGGTTGGGGCTTGCCAATCTTCTACATCTTTCACTTTGGCAGGGTCAACGGCAATTCCTCCGGCTGATACAATGTGACCGAGGAATCCTACTTCCTGTAACCAGAATTCACATTTGCTAAACTTTGCATACAGCTGATGCTCTCTAAGGGTTCCAAGAATGGTCCTTAGGTGTAGCTCATGTTCTTCTTCTGATTTGGAATAAATCAGAATGTCATCGATGAAAACTACGACAAACTTATCCAGGAAGTCCATAAAAATATTATTCATGAGATTCATGAAATAAGCGGGGGCATTGGTTAATCCAAAAGACATGACTGTATACTCATACAATCCATATCTGGTGGTAAAGGCAGTCTTTGGAATATCCTCTGCACAAATTTTGAGTTGATGATAGCCAGTCCTAAGATCAATCTTAGAAAACACTTTGGCACCGGTCAACTGATCAAACAAATCTTCTATCTTAGGCAAGGGGTACTTGTTCTTGATGGTGACATCATTCAACTTTCGATAATCCGTACACAAACGGTTACCTCCATCCTTCTTGTCCACAAACAAGACAGGTGATCTCCATGGGGACGCACTTGGTTGAATCAATCCAATTTCCAACATGGAATCCAGTTGCTTCTTCAGTTCTTCTAGTTCCGAAGGGTTCATACTATAGGGTCTCTGGGCTATGGGTCCTGTTCCGGGGATTAGTTCGATGATAAACTCGATATCCCGATCTGGGGGCATACCGGGCAAAACATCTGGAAATACATCGGGGTATTCGCAGACTATCCGGACTTGGTCAATGGTAGGTTGGGCTATACTCTTGTTACACTTGAATTGGCGAGGTAAGGTTTCAGATATATGCTCGATTGATATTCCGGCGGTACTGGTCATGGTGATGGCTTTCTTGGCACAATCAATCAATCCTTTATGTTTGGACATCCAATCCATTCCTAGTACTACTTCCAAACCTTTAGTTCCGAGTACTATTAGCTTAGCATAAAAATCTATGCCATGGATTCGGATAGGGACGGCCTTGCAAATTTGCCTAGCCTTGGTGGTTGATCCGGGAATTTGTACAATCATCACATGCTTCAATTTGGTTGGTTGAATTTTACTAGTGTAGGCAAATTCTTCGGTGACAAATGAATGCGATGCACCAGAATCAAACAACACTCTTGCAAGTACTGAATGAACATAAAACATACCCAGCACGACGTCTGGCGCTTCCTGAGCTTCTTCAGCATGCATGAGAAAAAGACGGCCATTGCGGTTGAGTGAATTCCCTGGGGCAAATCTTCTCCCTGGCTGGACACGACGCTGCTGCTGAGCTGGGACATTGGTATTAGGGGCTGTAGCATTCTTCTTGTTGGGGCACTCGTTGGAATAGTGGCCTTTATTTCCACAGTCATAACAGGTCACTTGTGACTTGTCCTTGGCTGCGACAGGCACAGCATTGCTTCCAGTCCTCGGGGCAGTGTTGGGGTTGGCGGTAGCATTGTTGGTGTTGAACTTGGGTGGGGCACGGGTGAAATTGCTAGAGTTGCCGGGGTTGTTGTGATTTCCTCCGGGTCTAGGGTTTCCACGGTTGGGATAGGTCGGACGGGTCATAGGGGGTCTGTTGGTTCTTGGGGCAAATCCTGGAGATGGGTTGGGGCGATACTTTGGGGTCTGATGGGTTCCTGGTTGATGCATCATGCGACGCTTGCGGTTCTCATTGGCCTGGTTGATCTTTCCTTCCATATGGATAGCAGAGTCGACAAGGGCTTCAATATCAACAAAGGGGATATTGACTAACATTGTCTGCATCTCGTCATGCAGACCATTCAGGAATCTTTCTTTCTTCTTGGCTTCGGTGTCTATCTCGTCCGGGGCATACCTAGCTAATGACAAAAATTTGTCACGGTATTCCACTACAGTCATCCTTCCTTGCTTCAATTCTCGGAACTCGTCTCTCATTCTCTTGATCAAACCTGGTGGCACATGGGTTCTGCTAAACTTGACCTTGAATTCCTCCCAGGTCATCATCTGGCCTCCGGTCATTGCACGAACACTGTTCCACAATGCCCTGGCATCTCCGGCTAGATAATGGGTGGCAAACATGACTTTCTCGTTGGCTTTGACTCCGGCTACTTCTAAGTTGTTTTCCATGGTTTGCAGCCAATCAACAGCATCTAGGGGTTCTTCTGACTTGGTGAAAACGGGTGGGTTGGTATTCTGGAAATTCTTGAGCTTAGATCCATGGTTGTCCTGATTTCCGTGGCCTTGGCTGTTGTGGGCTAGCTGGGCTATCTGTTGCAGAGTGGCTAGGTTGGCTTGACGTTCCGCTCTTTCAGCTTCGCGGTCAGAAGTCAACATTTGCAGGATCTGCAACATCGGGTCCGGGGCTGAACCACTTCCTCCACGTGGCATCTGAAGATTGATATAGATCATGAGAAAAGAGGGAAATTTCTAAGGTTTTGGGTCTTTGAAAAGGTTTTAGAGTTTGACTCAGGTTTTTCTAGCAACTTGCTTTTTCATTCATTCAATCACTCGATACAACGCACACCACAGCAAGGGAAAACAGATGGTTTTAAGAACCATTCTGGAAACTACGATACAGTGGGACCGACTACTACTCACTACGCTAGTTCTCAGTGCTACTACTCCTCGGAGTCTGTGGCTTCATCATCTTCAGCATCATCGATGAAGGCGAAATCATCCTCATCGGTGAAGAAGTCCATGGCCTGATCCTCCAGAAAATCATCGTCATCGCTGAGATAGGAGTAAGGGTCTCCACGAAGATCCTCTCCAGCATTCTCCCTTTACTCTAACTGCATGTCTCTCTCGTGGATGGTCTCTTCCAAAGATGAGATGCGATGGCGAAGACGGGAAATAATGCGCTCCTTCTTGTCGAGCTGACGGCGGCGAGACTTGCGATCCTTTGCTAGCATGGCGATGGTCTGGTCCTTCGTCTTGATGATGGCAGACTTGTGGTTTCAATAGTCACGGCAGTTGTCCAATTCTTGCTGACGATCATACATCATGAAGCTAAGGTGGTCCAATTGAGTCTTCAGCTCGGGGTGGTATGGGGCTTCCAATGGTTGGCCATTTGCATCACGCCTTGGGCAAAACTCAAAGCGAGTACCCTTGATCTGATTGATGCTCTGCCCACACAGACGGGAAAGAGCTTCCTGCATTGCTCTGGCAAGTCCATCGAGCCAGTTGTTTTCCCTCAAGGTAAACTGAATTCCCTCCGCAGTGGGAGGTTCAATCTTTCCTCGGAGACTTGCTACAATTAGCCACTGCAGATCTTCTCCTCCTTGATCATTGAGCTGAGCTCCGAAGAACTCGGGGTGTGGACGCTCCAGAAGTTCCGAAAGCTGATCCAGATCCCTCTCAAAGATAAGGTCTCCTCCATTCCCAAGTTGGTAAAACTTGCTGTACTTCACGTCCATCTATAAAAATAGAGGATGAGTAGATTAGCAGAGTGATCAAGTGTGTCAAAATTTTATCTATTTTGCAAGAGTTTTTGAGGAACATGAAGTTTTATTAAAGAATTAAAGAGGTAAGAATGAGAATAGGTTTTCGTAAATATTTTTGTTCTTTGGTTTTGAAACTAAGTTTTTGGTTCAACGTCCAATCTAACTAGGGTCTCCTATGGTCAGGATGGCTCTGATACCAACTTGTCAACACCCGGATTTTTCAATCCTAGATGCCTGTTATGCCATACATCGCAATCCCAGGATTACCATTTTTGTGAGACATAACAAAATTGGATACCATAGTACTTCATCCATTACAAGCGATACATAAGTTCTTACACAAATGGGGATCTCATGATCCAGTTCTTAATACAACATCAAGCAGCGGAATACGTAATAATAACGGTAGCGTAGGCGAAGCTCCATCTTCGGGGTCACAGGCAATGCTGACGATGGGAGATGATCCTAGTTGTCGTAACCTTCCTGGGGTCCATCTTCCAGGTACTCCTCTTCATATTCTGGCCATGGGAATAGCCAGGGACAAAGCCATGAGTACTCTTTAAATACTCGCAAACTAATACTAACAGGTAAGGGGTTTTTGGATAATAGGACACTAGGCTCTAGGGTTGTTTTGCAAAAAGCCAGGTTTATCTCTACTAAGTTCCAAAGCTAGTCACAATTTTATAACTCCTAAGTGGGATCTTGTAATTCAGGTCACAACTCTGTTGTGGTCAAGTCAAAGTCTCAATTCATTTCACAAGTCATTTTGAAAAGTCTGACGGGGGAACAGTATGGCCACTCCAACTGTCCATAACCGCGGACGCGGCTATTCGAATAGTTTGACACTCTGCAGAGATTGTACACTTTCACCACAACATTCGATACATCCGTCAGGAACAAATCCTGAATTCACCATACTCAGTATGCGGATAATCAATCCTAACCTTTCAATTACACGCCCTAGTATAAGCACCTCTCCTGTGAGTTTGGCCTCCCAACCATGACCACTGTCATCTTGGGTACTGCACAGGTGGACAATCTTCACAAGGTAGCCTCAGCTCAGACCTTGGCCGTGAGGGAACTAATACTAAGGAATATAAGTTTCCAGTCAAGCCCTACCCAATATTCGGGTATTGTGGTTGTACGCTAAAATTGGAATGGTATCACATCCAGAAAACCATCAGTTTTTATAAAGGGCTAAGGCTCATGCCTCAACATTTTCATCACCAAAATCATCAAGTGTTGGGAAACACATGTCCAAAACATTTCAATAGAATGATCCATCATTCCAAGGTTTTCATAACCATTTTTCCACCAAGTATTCCCATCTAAAAGTTGATAAAGTTTTATGCTCAGCACTAGCATCTACAGGTGGGGGTAGTACTAATGAGGGGTGGTAACTAGTGGAGTTTCACTAAGTCCAACCTTATATCTTAGGCTGATATCAAGGCTTCTAGCTTAGGCCAAATTTTATGCTCTTTATGCAACCTTCAGCATCTTTCCAAAATCGACCAGTCACTTAAGTAAACTCTAAGTAAGCTTTGATAAATAAATAAAGTAAGAAGCTTGCACATAAAACTAGGATTTGGTTTATCAAGTGGGTATGATCACATATGCTTAAGGCATATAGTAGTCATATCACAAGTATGGGTTTGTGGCATCAGTAAGGTATCTGGCAAGGGTTAGCTTGCATCAAGATGAGTATAAGTTTGTATAGGTATAGTATCTTGCAAGTGTTAGCTTGCACATTCACTAGTAGTATTAGGCTTGCCTTGTGCAAAGTAGTGGTTGAAGTTCTCCTCGGCTTCTTATTCCTAGTATCCTCCTTCCTCCTCGTATCCTTGGTTGGTACTAGCGTCTATGAATAAATACGAGGTACACAATCACCAAACAATACTTAACTACTTGCAATCATCACACACAAGGGTCCTATAGATGATCTAGCATCATCTCTAACATTACAAGGTTAAGGCTTGTTTTAAATCTTTTTATTTTTAGAAAAGTACTTTCTACTCATTGAAAAAATTACTTAAGATTTAATATTCTCCAAACTAAACATGGGATCATGTTGACACATGTCATCACTACATATTGTAGTCCATGGGAATGTGATTTAAAGTGGTGTCACAATTTAATAAGGTTTTACCCTTTTATTTTAATTAATTAAAGTGGCTAGAAATGCTTATGTAGCATTCTTTTATTACTTGAACATTATTTCTGCAAGTAAACCTATATATTTTTATATATTCTGAAAGGTATGGTTAAACGTGATTTTTGAGAGTTGGAATCAACTCAAAAGCTTTTATGGTTTAAATTTGAAAAATGTTTGAATGTATAAGAGCTTCTTCCTTGTTATTTTTACTATGGGTGATCTAGAGATCCAAATGACTTGAATCCAACGGGCTTGGATTAAGCATTCACAGACCTTTCCAACAAAATTGGTTTCATTCAAATTGGGGCACCTAATCGATCTGGGTTGATTTTTGAAGTTGAGTGCTGAAGTGTGTTTGAAATGAAATAGAAAAAGATTTAATTTGAATTGCTGGGCTGCGCGGGAAATTCTAACGGGCCGGCCTGCTAAGCGCAGTGCTCCCGCGGGATGCTTAAGTGGGTGTCCCCACTCGTTAGTGACACGGGGCTGGGCGAAGCGGTATGGGGCAATGTGGATCGTTCGATCTAGTTCTAATCCAACGGCTGGGGGTCATCGTCGACGCGAGACAGCTCCGGCGAGAACGAAACCTAGCGCGGCCAGTGAGGGGTGCTGGGGGCTCACCGGGGTACTGGCGAGGGTCGGCGAGGCGGGCGAACGACGAAGTCGACGACGGCGAACCTCCTGGTACCGGTGGCTTCTCCTGGGGCGACTCCAATCGCTAGCTCCCTTCTTCTCCAGAGGCGGCGAGCTCCGGTGAAATTCCGGCGAGGTGGTGCTCGCCTTGCTCTGAGGACGGTGTGGCACGGTCAGTGAGGAGAGGGGAGTGAGATGGTGTGAATAAATCGTGTGGGGGTGGCCTCTATTTATAGTCGAGCGAGGGGACCGTCGGGGCGCACGGTGAGCTCGTCGGGGGCGACGTTACAGGCGGCTAATGGCACGGGCAAGGGTAGGGGACGGTGCTATGTCTCCTAGCGATGCTCAACGACATGGTCGCGAGGCATGGGGCGGTGTGGTTTGGTCTGGAACGGCCGGTGCTCTGCACGGCAGAGGCGGCGTCTTCGACGGCGGGCGGTGGCTGTATGGCACGGGACGGCAAACGGGGATGTCTGGCGGTCTCCTGGGTCGGTGGTGATCGTGTGTGCACGCGGTGAGGGCGGCGCGCGGTCTGTGGACGTTGGTCGAGGGTGGTGCTCTGGCGCACGCTCGGCATGGTCTGGGCGCGGCTTGTGCGCGTGGTCCAGGGCTTGGCAACGCTCGCGGCTGGGACATGGAGTGGCGGTGGACGGTGGGCTGTCTCCCAGACAAGGTTGGCATAGCTAGTTCTTCCTCTAGCCTTCTGTCCACAATGGGGTGACATTGGGGTGCTCGGCTGTTCACCATTGATGGCAATGGCAAGATCACAGGGGTGCTAGTGTTGGGCTAATCTTTCTAGATGATCTAATGAGTTGTGTGTGAGCTAACTAGGGGACAAGTTAGGCAAGAATCACTGCACACTATAGTGTTTGATGTTTTGTTTGATTTGTGTCTGCAACCTGTTTGATGAAATGGCCGCATGAAATCAAGTTTTGAATTTTGAAATGAATTTTGGTGAGTTTGCTAGATTGGTGCTGGTGAGTCTGCAGATGCGTGGGTTTTGAAAGTTGAGCTTGTTTGAGTGGGTTTTGGAAAAGTGGGATCTTCCCATATGATAAAGATTCAATTTTGAATTGTCATTTAAACTATGCATTTGAAAGTTTCTGGATGATCACAATGTGGGCCTTGATACTCTGTTATGAGTACATTCAAGGGGTGCAAAGATCCAGAAAAGTTTCTGTTAGGTTTTGAAAGTTTGGGACAGCCAAAGTAGGCATGTGAGTTAAATTGGTTAAAATGACCATTCACTTAATATATTTGTTTTGATTTACTTGTCTTTAGGAAAAGTGTGGGAAATGTTTTAGATGATGTTCATTTCACCTAAGAAACATTTTACAAGAAATGGATCACACAAACAAGGTGGTTTTTAAAGAAATTCAAAATCCATGCATACACATATGCATGCATTCATGTGTTTATTTAGAAAAGTTTTTGTTAACCCTAATCTTGATGATTAGTGTTTGATGATCTAAGTTTGGTACTTTTGGGATGTTACAGAAATTACCTTCATCTGGATCCCCGAAGAGACCTTTGTAGATTTAAGTTGATCATGACCTTCGATCATGCCTTCATCGTGTACTAGGGAATGAATAAGTTTCTTCCGATGTCTTTCATTGGCGATACCATGGAAGTATTTGGTATTCGAGCCTCCTTCTAGAATGAATTTACCTTTGGATTGTTGATACCACTTAATCTCCTACTCCCGTACAAGTCAAGATATTTCCGCATTTGATAGGATTTTTAAGCTCAACCACTTGTGCACATAACAACCTAAACTCTTTGAAGGCCTCCAAATCATCAATTATGACTGATAATCGAAACTTCCCCTTCTTAAGGATACCGGTTATGTGTCTGGCACATCAAGTTGGGAATTTGCGTAAAGCACGCATTTTATTATCCCATCTTTGAATAGGAGTAAGACCACATACTGGTTTATCCCACACATTCTTAACCAACTCAATGAAGCCATCACGTTGCATCCACCCAAGTTCAAAACTGAATTGGCGCTTACACAGTGAACCGGGCGACCTTGTGGAAATAATAATAGGATCATGATCCGGCTAGGGGTGGTTGTTGTACTAGAACTCGTTATTGGTGATGAATAAAAGGAGAGTTAGTGGTGTGATACCTTCGATCCAGATTCACGGATGTAGTATAGTAGCTTTTTTCCTAGTACACCTAGGTTTAATCGAACCTTGAGAAAAAATGCTAAAAGGAAATTAAATAAGGGCACGTCTACAAGACTTTGTTTGTTAGTTTTACCTTTTTTACTAGACCTTTATAGTTTATTTTAGATCGTGGGTTGTTTCAACGGATATAGATAGGCCAGGATTGAAGATTCACCAGCAGATACACATCATATGAGATAAAGATGTTGGAGATATGCCCAAGAGGCAATAACAAAGTGGTTATTATCATATCTTTGTACTTATGATAAATTTTTACATACCATGCTATAATTGTATTGACCGGAAACATTAATACTTGTGTGGTTTGTAAACATAAAAGAGTCTCTAGTAAAGCCTCTTGTTAAACTAGCTTGTTGGTTAATATATGATCATGGTTTCCTGATCATGAACATTGAGATTTTATTAACAATAAGGTCATATCATTAGAAGAATGATGTGATGGACATACTCCTATAGATAAGCGTAGCATAAAGATCAAGTCATTTTAATAGTTTGTTTGCTATAAGCTTTGTGATACATAGTAACCTAATTCCTTCGACCATGATATCATGCTAATCACCATCACCGGATGGATGCTTTGATGACATCAAACACCACACCATAACTGGGTGGCTATAAAGGTGGCATTGAGTGTTCGGGAAGTATGTGTTGAGGCACATGGATCAAGAGTGGGATTTGTCCATCCATATGACGAATAGATATACTCTAGGCCCTCTCGGTGGAATGTCATCCAATTAGATTGCAAGAATGTGACTAGCTCACAAAGGATCACATATCACGGGAACGAGAAAAGAGTACTTATCGGTAATGAGGTTGAAATAGGTATGTAGAGATACCGATGATCAGACCTCACATAAGTAAACTATCGCGAGAAAAAGGAAAATTGGTTTCGTATGTAAATGGTTCATTCGATCGCAAAGTAATCGTAGAAATATGTGGGAGCCATATGAATTCCTAGATTCCTCTATTGGTTATTGATTGGAGAAGAGTCTCGATCATGTCTGCATAATTCACGAACCGTAGGGAGACACACTTAAGGATTCAATGTTGTTTAGTATATATGGAATGTGAGTAAAGAGACCGAATGTTGTTCGGAGTCTCGGATGGGATCCGGGATATCACGAGGAGATCTGGAATGGTCTGGAGAATAAGATTCATATATGGAATGTCCAATTTCGGAGTTCAGGAATGATTCCGGTGTTTTCACCGGAATGTTCTAGAAGGGTCTAGAAGGTTCACCGATCCGGAAGGGGAAGGGTACATGGATGTGTCATGACAAAGTGTAATGGTTGCATCATGTCCTAGGTCACTTGGCTGGACACTTGGAAGAGAGAAATCAAACTCTAATTTGAAAGTCAAAAAGGCAGTTTGAAAAAGTCAAATCCCAACATCGTTTCCGAGTTAGGGAGGGTTTCTGAGTTAGGGAGGGGTTCCACCTGGGTTGGGAACACCCTTGGACGCCCCCCACCTATATGAGGATGGGTGGGTGCGCACCCTAAGGTATCCCCCTTGCCCTAGGCGCCCAAGAAACCCTAGGTTGGCCGCCGCCCCCTCTCTAGTTGCGACCAATCTAGATCTCCTCTAAACCGCTACCGACTAGCTAAACTCTAGTTGCTAGATACCTCTAAACCTCAGCCCTCTAAACCCTAGATCATCGGGGCTCCCTCTACTCCACCATACTCGCTCCGGCTTAGGCGAAGCCCTGCGGGATCTCCCCTCTACTTCCGACACCACGCCGTCGTGCTGCCGGAATCGCGAGGAGAGAGCTACAACCTCCGCTGCCTGCTGGAACAAGGGAGAGAAAGGTCTTCATCGAGTACCGTACGTGTGACCGACTACGGGAGCGCTGCCGAAACGAGGCGCTGGAAGGATCGCCTACACGATCTTGAGATCGGCAAGTGAACGACTACATCACCCACGAGAATCTGCTCTCGTTAACCGCTTTGGATCTTTGAGGGTTAGTACTCTATCGACTCGTTTCTACAATCTAGTAGATAGATCTTGGCTTGTGTGTATTCATGCGATAGAATTTTTTTGTTTTCCATGCTACGAACCCCTACAGTGGTATCAGAGCCAGGTCTATATGTAGATCTGGTGCATGAGTAGAACACAATGGTCATTGCAGGCGTTGATGCTTTTGTTGTCGATTGCTTCTTGTGTACTTTGCATCTTGCGGGATGGTGGGATGAAGCGGCCCGGGATAACCTTACATGACATCGTTCATGAGACTTGCTCCACACTTGACATGCAACTTGTATTGCATAAGTGGCTTTGAGACTGCCTGTTTCTCCCAACATAGTGAAGATTCAATTTACAACGGGTGATTGACAATACTAGTATCAACGTTGTGGTTCTTGTTCGTAAGTTAGAACGACACTTGATGAAAGCCCCAAACCACGTAAAACATGCAAAGAAAATTAGAGGCGTCTAACTTTGTTTTGCAGGGGTGTGCTATGATGTGATATGGCCATGATTGTGATTATATATGATGTATGCAATGTTCCTTATTGTAGGTCGGCAACCAGCAGGAGCCATATGGTTGTCTTTTAATTTCGTTAAGACCTGCGTGTCTATTATTCAAAGTAGTTGTAATAGTTGATGCTGGTGGACGACAACCATAGAGCGGTGCCATTGACCTTGACGCCACGCCGGTGATGATGGAGATCATGTTAGTGCTTGAAGATGGAGATTGGAAGCACAAGAAGAAAGGCCATATCATATCACATATTATGAATTGCATGTGATGTTAATCCTTTTATGTATCTTGTATTGCTTAGATCGCGACGGTAGAATTATAAGATGATCTCTCTCACAAAATATCAAGATATAGAGTGTTCGTCCTTAGTAGGCACTGTTGCCAAAGCTCATTGTTTTGAAGCACCACGTGATGATCGGGTGCGTTAGATTCCGCGAGTGTATACAATGGGAGCAAGCCAGATTTGCTCATGCGGAAGCTAAGGTTTGATCTTGAAAAGCCTAGCATGTACAAACATGGTCTCGGAACATGGAATACCGAAAGGTAAAGCATGAGTCATATAGATGATATGATGAACATGATGATTGTTCTCCTTTGAAACTATATCATGTCACGTGATGATCGGACTTGGTGTAGTGAATTTGGTTCGTGTGATCACTAAAACAATGTGAGGGATATTGTTTTAAGTGGGAGTTCAACCACAATATGATTAAAAGTTGAACACTATTTATCATAAATTAAATCAAAGTGAATTTGCATAGTTGTTGTTGTTGTCATTGGCATTCGTTTACCACCTTGCGCTTAGTTATAATTGAGATGATAGAACTATAGAATTCTAGTTAGTTACTTTATGAACTGGTATCGTATTATTTTGAAGTGTTAATCTAAAGTTTAAAAGTCCTATTGCAAACTTTCAGTAAGTTCCGGTTACTCCATGAAGTTTAATAATTGGTATTAAATCAAGAGTAACAATTCCAGTGTTAGTATATAAGTATCATGTTTATCTCCATGATTCTTGATATTCAAAAGATTGTTTTAATATCAAGGTTATCTAGGAACATCATATGTGAAAGATATTGCGATATCTGAAACGATGTTTTTGATTATAACATAATAGAGTATAATATGGCAAAGTTTATGTTCTCATATTTGATGAGAATTTTCAAAAGGTTGGAGCGTCTAGTCATCCTAATCCTCCAAAAGGTTTTGGAGAGCAACATTATACTCGCAATTCACCCTTATAAGCTAAAGTAGCTTGATCATGAATAGTTCCATGATAAGTATGAATATTTGATGTAGGTAAAATGTTTACTACACTAAAAGGTTACTGAAGAATGGAATTTGAAAGAACACCAAACATTTGATGATGGTGATCTACGTCAAAGTGCAAGTCCAAAGACAATGGTATTTAACTATACATGCTTTGGAGTACGTGTCATCTGTATGGCTCCACTATTGATGTTGATAGATTCTTTAAAACATAAAAGGAAATACTGAAAGAGAATCTCAAAAATATATGGCAGAAAAGAAAAGACTAGAATTGTTCAGCTTGGGTATATAGAGGATATACATGTTATGGCTATATTCTTTGCTTATTAAACAATGTGGTTCTTAAGTATTGGATACTGAATTTGTTGGTGTGAATCGTCATATGAAACAACACAATTCATGAACTACAATGGCCTAAGTAACTATCAAAAGAATATGTGATGATGTTTATCGAGAACAAATAAAGGGTTGTTGTGTTCTCGTTAACATCAAAGACTGCCTTCAAGATTTGTTTTATCAGGTATTATGAGAACAAAAGGGTTGTTCAAATAATTTCCGTAATCCATAAAATATGGATGATTTACAAATCTCGTTGGATAAATCACATCCATAAAACTAGTGCTAAAAATGTCGAAAGACAAATTGATTGAAAGATCACTTAGGAAGTGACATCGCCGTTTAAATTATATTGGAAAGAAAACATGAAGAAACTCCATGTGGATGGAATTTTGGAGTCTTTTGATTTTTGATCAAATGACGCTTGTGAAACTTTCCTAGATATGATTAAAACTCCGTTCATAGGACAAAAGGGAACGAGTGACTAGATTATTGGAATTTGTACATATTTGATGTATGAAGTCCATTTGTGTAGTCAAGAGCGATGGATTTCAACTTCATATGCTTTCTATGAAAATTTGAGTGAATATATGAATATTTACTTAATAAGGATGAAGTGTGAAACATTTGAAAAGTTCAAAGACTTTCAAGATGAAGTGCAAAATCAATGTAACAAAAAAAATAAAGAATTTATGATAGGATCATAAAGGAAGATATTTGAGTTACAAGTTTAGCATAACACCGAAGATTTGAGGAATCATTCCGCGGATTTGTGTTTCTCAAAACACCATATGAATATGGAATAATCAAGATATGAAATGAAACCTTGTTTGATATGGTAAGATCAAAGGTGTAATTCATAAAACTGCCATTATATTTTAAAGATTAAAAGCTTTAGATACTACCGCTTTTCCACTAAAAAGAGCTCCATCATGATCCGTTGAAATGACACCATATAAAGTTATGGTTTGGGATAAAATCCAAGTTGTCCTTTCTTAAACATTGGTATGCTATGCATAAGTGAGATGTTTACAACCAAAGTCAGATGAACATGTCTTTGTATGTTATTTCGAATAACCGTTGAGTATTCCTCCATAATACCAAAGACAAAAATGTTTGTCGCTTGGAACGTCAAGTTTCTTTGAGAAGGAATTTTCTGTGAAAAGTTAAGTGGGAGGACGATAGAACTTTGATAAGGTTAAAAGAACCTTAGCTATATGTGCAAAGTTGCGCAGCGCCGAAAAGTGTTCTGGAGGCAACAACAATGCTCATGACTCATGTGCCTCAAAGGTTGTGGTTACGGAGGTCTAAGTTCCTATTGAACCAAGTAGGTCGGGTAAACAATAAAATACCTAGATTTGAGGGTTGAATCATTATTTGACAATAATGAACGGACTACATGCAAAGAAGCGATGATGGGCCTGGACTCCGTCAAATGGCTTGAAGCCATAAAATCGTGGTAGTTCCATACACGAGAAATCAAGCTTTGAACTTGAAAGACCCTCTGTAAAGGTGTAAGACCTTACAGTCGTGTTTGGATCTATAAAGAAATAGACATGGATGTTTCACATCTATGAAATAGTCGACATGTTGGGAAAGAGTTCACAACAATGTTCAAAGGTGACAAGATTTGATCTTTCATAGCGATATTTAGTCTATACGGATTAATGTAGCAACCACTACATATAATTCTGTTATATGGTGGTTGAACAAACAAAACAAAGTTCTTTTAATAGAATTGTTACCTAGGACGTGTACATAACACGATCCAAAGGGTTTTGTTAATTCAAAGTATGCTAATAGCGTATGCAAACTTCAATGGTTGAAATAATCATCGCGGAGTTGGAAATTCCATGGTGAAACTATTAAAAGAGTTTAATCTCATCGGAGATGATGAAGATGCTTGCATTTGCAAGAAATTGTGGGAGCGCTAAGACATATTTCTAATACATTATGTGGAAGACATATTGTTGATTGGAAATGATGTATCTTTTGTTAACACAAGTTAAGAATTTCATTTTGATGAAAAGACTTAGGAAAAACCCGAATATTTGGCATCAATACCTATATAGATAGATTGAGACGCTAATATGGTTGTGCCGAAAGTACATAGATGATATATTGAATGATTTCAATATAGAAACTACAAGAAAGGTTTCTTGTCGCACAGAAAAGATTGAATCGAAATTCAAGTGTATTGACACTTGGTAAGTGAAACAAAGATTCAAGTATAGATTGATACTTGATGTATGAAATAACAAAGAGTATTTATATCAATCATACTGTGATATGTACAAATCCAGATATATCCTATGCTCTAAATGTTATGAGCATATACCAGAATGATTCATAAGATAATCATTGGACGATAGTAAGGATATTCTTATGATCTTTTGGAAAAACTAAGAATATATTATTTTTGTAGAGGTGACCAATAGATGGTTAGTTCATTGTAAAAGTACTACATTGATACTAGTTTTGTCACAAAGTACAAATTAAGTTTATCTCAATCTAAACTAAGGGTGGCAAAATATAATGGAAAGAAAGTTCCATAATGGATTTGGATGAGTTCCAAAGTTAAGACATTGTGACAGATACTACAATAAAAGATGAGTATATGACTGCTATTATAGCAGTAAAAGAGGGCATTTGTGTCAAGTAGTTTGTTATCAAACTAGGTGTAGTTAACAGTGGGCTATTACTATGAAGATATATTGTATGAAAATACTATAAACATGTTTTAACCCTAAGGAACTAAATGTCTCATCAAAGGACCAAATTTATACAATGCCATCTCATTAGAGAATGAGTGATGCGTAGAGACGCAAAGACATGCAATTTCACAAGGACCTGTAAGTGTCGGATCCGAAGATTGGTTGACCACTAGCAATCGTGTAAATACAACACCAGAAAGCCATAGGTGTTGAATACACAAATTTTTGAAACTAGATAATTGTCTCTAGTGCAAGTGGGAGACTGTTGGAGATATCCCCAAGAGGCAATAATAAAGTGGTTATTATCATATCTTCATACTTATGATAAATGTTTATATACCATGCTATAATTGTATTAACCAGAAACATTAATACTTGTGTGGTTTGTAAACATGAAAGAGTCCCTAGTAAAGCCTCTTGTTAAACTAGTTTGTTGGTTAATATATGATCATGGTTTCCTGATCATGAACATTGAGATGTTATTAACAATAAGCTCATATCATTAGGAGAATGATGTGATGGACATACTCCTATAGATAAGCGTAGCATAAAGATCAAGTCATTTCAATAGTTTGTTTGCTATAAGCTTTCTGATACATAGTAACCTAATTCCTTCGACCATGAGATCATGCTAATCACCATCACCGGATGGATGCTTTGATGACATCAAACACCACACCGTAACTGGGTGGCTATAAAGGTGGCATTGAGTGTTCGGAAAGTATGTGTTGAGGAACATGGATCAAGAGTGGGATTTTTCCATCCATATGACGAATAGATATACTCTGGGCCCTCTCAGTCGAATGCCATCCAATTAGCTTGCAAGCATGTGACTGGCTCACAAAGGATCACATATCACGGGAACAAGAAAAGAGTACTTATCGGTAAAGAGGTTGAACTAGGTATGCAGAGATACCGACGATCAGACCTCGGATAAGTAAACTATCGTGAGACAAAAGGAAATTGGTTTAGTATGTAAGTAATTCATTCGAACGCAAAGTAATCGTAGAAATATGTGGGAGCCATATAAATTTCTAGATTCCTCTATTGGTTATTGATTGGAGAAGAGTCTCGATCATGTCTACATAATTCACGAACCGTAGGGAGACACACTTAAGGATTCGATATTGATTAGTAGATATGGAATGTGAGTAAAGAGACCGAATGTCGTTTGGAGTCTCGGATGGGATTCGGTATATCATGAGGAGATCCGGAATGCTCCGGAGAATAAGATTCATATAAGGAAAGTCCAATTTCGGAGTTCGGGAATGATTCCTATGTTTTCACCGGAATGTTCTAGAAGGGTCTAGATGGTTCACCGATCCGGAAGGGGAAGGGTACATGGATGTGTGATGACAAAGTGTAATGGTTGAATCATGTCCTAGGTTACTTGGCTGGACACTTGGAAGAGAGAAATCAAACTCTAATTTGAAAGTCAAAAAGGCATTTTGAAAAAGTCAAATCCCAACATGGTTTCCGAGTTAGGGAGGGTTTCTGAGTTAGGGAGGCGTTCCACCTGGGTTGGGAACACCCTTGGACGCTCCCACCTGTATAAGAAGGGATGGGGGTGCACCCCAAGGTATCCCCCTTTCCCTAGGCGCCTAAGAAACCCTAGGTTGGCCGCCGCCCCCCTCTCTAGTTGCGACCAATCTAGATCTCCTCTAAACTGCTACCGACTAGCTAAACTCTAGTTGCTAGATACCTCTAAACCCTAGATCGCCGGGGCTCCCTCTACTCCACCATACTCGCCTCGGCTTAGGCGAAGCCCTGCGGGATCTCCCTTCTACTTCCAACACCACGCCGTGGTGCTGCCGGAATCGCGAGGAGAGAGCTACAACCTTCGCTGCCTGCTAGAACAAGGGAGAGGAAGGTCTTCATCGAGTATCGTACGTGTGACCTACTTCCGGAGCGCTGCCGGAATGCGGATCTAGAAGGATCGCCTACGCAATCTTGAGATCGGCAAGTGAACGACTACATCACCCACGAGAATCTTCTCTAGTTAACCGCTTTGGATCTTCGAGGGTTAGTACTCTATCAACTCGTTGCTACAATCTAGTAGATAGATCTTGGCTTGTGTGTATTCATGCGATAGAAATTTCTTGTTTTCCATGCTACGAACCCCTACAAAAGATAGTAATACGCATATTCATGTGTAATGTTTTAATAAATATAAGATTTGTGAGCAGCGTATCCCGAGAAACTAGATCCCATGCAAATCATAGGCACAACAATAGTGTTTTGATCCAATAGTTTGCACCTTGAAGAATAGGGCTACAAACAATTATAAAGTGAAAACACAGATCAAGGCCTTAAGAAGTGATGTTGCTCTGAATGGATCGCTAAACGAAGACCTTACTCCCCTTTCTGTCACTGGGTTTCCTACTAGATTACCGTTAACCAAGTATCTCACCTCAAGCCTTTATCAATCTCTAGGATCTTGGGTACCTACAAGTCCATAGATCGAGACAAGAGACAAAGAAACAAAGATACAAATTTCTATTCAAACAATACACAATGCTCCCATGGATTAGATGCACATAATAGGTGTGAGGTTTCGCCCCCCACAGCCTGTAAGGACTACTCACTCATAAAAATAAGATCAATGATAGAAAAAATTATGCAAAATACTTAGATTGAAATCAAATATTCTTACAATGGTCTGAATCACAAGGAGATATCAAGTATAAGCTAATGGCAATGCCTACATAGAAGATGGAGGATGGAGAGTATGAACTATGGTGGTGGATCTCCATCAGTAGTTTTGATATACAATATGAGAATGGCCGCCCTCTCCGCGACGGCTGGGACCTCGAAATATATAGGCGCCTTCACGAAATTCGTAGGGTTTGACGAGACGAAGTCGCTGCCACCTAGTACGGTTGAGCCGTACGGGTGGACCTTGCGTGTACCAGTGGTCATTAAGGCCTCTATCGACTAGATTTTGGCACTAGGGGTTCTTGTCCGTGTAGATTTCCTCAAAATCTTCATTTATGGCTCCTGATTTTGCCTTGAAAGCATGATTTCCTGCACAACACAATTCAAAGTAATGGATTGCACATCTTGCAATAATTAGTCATGCATAGAAAGGTTAGAGAGATTCTTGGTCAATTTCTTGACTAAAAACAAAGTTTAAACACAGAGAAAAATGGCTATTTTCATAGCCAGCAACTTCCCCAAAGCTCAAACCTTGATTTTCCTCGAGCAAGAAAACAACAAACCATAAAGAAATTAGTGTTTAAACTAAAACAACGAGAGTATGAATTTACTGACGGTCAGTAGTCATATGCGTCCAGCACTTCTTCCATTTGAAAAGCCCATCAAAGTTAGAGAGATGCCAAGAATACTATACGATCTTTGATAACTCAAAACAATCAAACTCGAGTTTAATATAAGTAGGAATAACTAGAAGTGTAACGATCAATCCAATCACTCTAGTTAACTCTGATCCTACCAAGGAACACTAGGATGTTTCATAATAGCAAAATTAAGTAAGAGAGATCATGTCCTAAGTAGCATAATTGTGAAGTATCTTATTGACACCCACATCAGTAAATCAAGACTATCAAAACACTACTATTCCATTCATTTTCTTTCAAGAAAATTCTAACGAGACCATGCCAAAGACTTGTTGTGTGGATCTTCATTTTCAATGGTAATTCTCAACAAGGATCATTGAGTGATTATTTTAAATAATGTTTTGCACAACCTTCGAGAGTACCAATACTTTTTCCAATTACGGTGACAAGTGCCACCCATGTTGTTAACTCATAGCCGAAATCAGGGGTTGTACCATCGATAGTTCGTAGGCCAGCGGAGTTTTTGGAATCCATAGGTGTGCATCAAAAACATAAAACTTTTTAAATAGTATCACGATTTGATCCACAAGGTTATCTTTGGCATGAATCACAATTACCTCTAGACTTCATTTCAATCAAATAACTCCTTTCAAGAGTGCCATCAAGTCTATGAAAACATCTATATGGTTAAGTGTCTTCAAAGGTAAACTCCCAAGACAATCATTCATCAAACAAGTCATAAATTTGAGACTTTTTATTGTTATACTTGTTTGGAAATATTATTTAAAAGGCAAGACTCGGTTAGCTACAATAACTAGAGCAAAATCTTCTTCAACTAATTACTCATGCAAATAAAAACCTTTACTCTAACTATTTTGAATTACTCCCACTAGCATAGCATCTTAGCAAATCAACTAACTAGGATAAAAAAATTCAAACTTCTAAAGTGGGAGACATAGGACATACCTCTCACGAGTGACTTCATAATTCTCTTCCTTATGGGGATGTGTTCATTCAAAACTCAAGTTAAAATCACTCTCATAATAATATCGAAGCAAAGAGGCAATAGACAAATCCAATTTCACGAAAAAAGGATAAAAGGAAAAAATCTTTTTGTATTTTCAAGGATGAGGATTAAAGAATAGAAAAGACCTGCGACCAAGCAAGAAACTGAAAAAAACAGAAGCAAACAAAAAAAAGAAAGAAAAGCGAAGTGTTGGAACAAACTAACATGAGTGTTTTAAAGCTCACATGGAGATGGAGTATAAACCTCATTATTACACAAATATAAATACAGGGGACACGTCCCAAAGATCGGGATTTTGCAAGAACTTTTGTTTCTCATTGTGGTGGTGGATAATCTCCCAAGTTCCATTGGCTACTCTAATTGTTGAACTGGGTTGAGAGGTTGGCAGTAGCATCTTGAAGGTTGATGGAGGGGTTGTTCATGTTCGTGATGCTTCCTTCGAGAGAATAGATATCATCGTAAGTAATGGTGTATAAGTTTGGTGGCTTCACATCTTGTTCGGGTCCTTGTTCTATTTCTTCATATTCTCCTTATTCATCCGTGTGTTCTTCTTGTTGGGGTAGGCTTGCTTCAACCTGCGCGTCATAACACAAACATCCATACACGATAGAGAACAAACCATTAGGCAAAGGAGATGGGATCAAGTGATCTTCTCCAGGTATATCAATAAAGTATCTACCATTGGATTTAGAATCATACCATGGTCTCTTATGGAATATAAAAACTGATACGACGGTCTCCTGCCAATGGTTGGATATTACCTAGGTTAACATGAAGCGCACACGCAAGAACGGTTATAACTCCTCCTCCGCATATGGAACCACGGGAATGTAGAGCCAGATATTTAAGATAAAACAATAGAAGGGCACCCAAATTTGGCGTCAAGTTATAGTTTGGAATAGCATCTCCAGCAAGGATTATCATATCCTCCTCATTAACTCTAGTAAACTCACGTGTGGTCATGGGTTCGAGCCCCACGGTGGACGCCAACTGTCGTGGTATTACCGACAAGTACGCCTTGGAGGGGTCCTCACAAGGCAAGTTTAGAGAGATGGGGGAAGGCGGCGAGTAGGCGGGTACGGGGTAAAACAGTTTACCTAGGTTCAGATCCGACAGTGGTGGAGGAATCCTACTCCTTCTATAAATCACTATAATGGCAATATGCCGAGTTACATGGATTGGTTTGCTGTGCGAGGTGATATGAGTTATGCCCTAAAGGCTCCCATAGGTCCGGCTTATAAAGGCGCTAGAACCTAGGGTTACAGGGAAAAGTCTTAGCCGGACATGTTATAGAGTTCTACACTAACACAAACTAGTCTTTATGTGTCTTGCACTCCAAGGCTCCGGGTTGGTTTATGTCTGCACCGTAGCCTTTCTTTATCCGACATGGGCCTCCCTTCTATAACCGTCTAATTGGGCCGCCCAACAGGCCATGAGCGTTTCTACCAACTGTGGGCCTCCCGGGTTAGCCGGATTAGAGACATACAATGGTGGTCCCCATTTAGCATATCCCCAACAACGTGCATGCAAGTTATTAGCAATAACATAGTACAAATAGTGAACAACAGGGTTCTCAATTTGGTTTCCCTTCGGAATGTTTCCATGGATTGTTAGCCTATTAAAGTACCCCATGGGTGATGGATCAAGAATAAAAGTGGTGGAGCATATGTCAGTGGTGTTGTTGGCAAACCCGAAGTAATAAGCCCATTGGTCATGGGTCAAGGCATACTCACAACTCATATGACGGTAGTTGATGTGATCAACTCTAGGCATATGCTCCTCGGAGCTATAATGTGAAATCACCGTATGCGTCAAGGTACTGCAAAATTCGAGCGTCAAGCGGCAGAATATGGTGGCATCCTGAAAAATAAAGTGATACAAACCAACAATGTTGCAAAGTATGTCAAAATCATGATGAATGTCCAGTTGGTTGAGGAGTAGGGACACACCCACTTGGTGGACTTGATTTCTCGGTGCTTGAGAGGTTTGAAACGATTGAGCTAAAACTCCTTGGTGAACTCGATGCCAAATGACTCGAGGATTAGCGCATCAACGGGTCATGTAGCTTATTCAGCAGCCATCACACGCGTACGGCTCCTCGTGTTCATATAAAACAAAAAAATCCACTCAAAATATGCTCCAGTAAAACATAGCATAAGGGATCGTCTACACCTTTTACAAAAGAAACTCCTCTAAAAATACTAAGCATGCCCGTAATCATATTAGCTCAAAAATAATACCTAGGTATAGATTGATAATGGTGAAACAAAGTTTTGATGCAAATAAGTTGTGGATCAGAGGAGAATCATACCTTAGATCAATTGGGTGCGAGGAATCGAAGAAAGAACGGGAAGAATTGAAGATCCAATGGAGGTGGTTTCAAGTTTGGAGGTAGAAGAAGGAGATTTTTTTATTTTGAGAATTTTTGGTTCACCTCTTCCCGGGGTTGAAGTCGTGACTATGTACGTGCACTAGTAGAGAAAACCTTATAGCAGCAATCCTTACCACCGATGAAGTGGGCCCGTGCTTGCCGACGGTAAGGGCTTCCAGACCTGCATAATGTTACCACCAGCGAAACAAACTCTTCACGCCGGCGATAGAAGAAGTACCACCGGTGAAAGCGGCCTGTGCACGCCAGGGATAGGGTGGGCCGCATGCCCCCCGGATGTGCGGCCACTTACCGCTGGCGAAAAGGCCCTTGCTCGCTGGGGCTAGCCCAATTAGCGCCGGCTAACATGGCCCGCGCATGCTAGGGATAGGGTGGGCCACGTGCCCCCCGGATGGGCCGCCACTTACCACTGGTGATATGGCCCTTGCTCACCGAGGATACGTCCTTATACCACCATCGAAATCGCTTGCGCTCGTCCGAGATGCATGGGACGGGGACGGGTGGGCCACTGGGCTGTGTTATTACCGTTGACGCTTTGATGCTTTCCGCTGGTGGAAAACGACTACCACCGGCGTGTTGGGCTTAGTTCGCCGGTGGTAACCTGGGACTTATTACAAGTTCGAACCAGCCACCTACCAACACCTCCTCACTCACAACTAGCTCCCCTTTATTGGAAACTCAACCCCAAGCTTTGCTAGCTCATTCCCCCACTTCTCCCCACCTATTTTAGCTAATTCAACCAACAAAGTTTAATATATTTGAGGAGACGTTGCTCCCCTTGCATGCATTAGTAGATCTACCTAGCAAGATTTAGATCCATCTCCCCACTAATTTTCCCACTTCTCTCTACTGGTGCTCTTGGACCTCGCGTCAACTAATAGGTATAATGTGGTGGAATGTGCATGAATTAGCGACAAGTCACTGGTGATGTCACTTGTGATGGTGAAAAGTGTGGTTGCACGCATATGTGGACCTTTTCTTTGTTGTTTTGCTGGTGGAATGTGCATGTACAATGAGTTGCCAATGTTTTTCCGGAATGTCGATTAACTTCCATTCCGGCGCATTTCTAGCACTCCGACGAGACCATTTTTTAGTAAAGGTCATGCCGAATTTTTCCGTGAAAGCGGCCGAGCGAGGCGACGGTTCTAATCTATTCTCTTATTTTGCAGGCGACGATGGTCATTGAGATGAAGGAAAGCGTGGTGGATAGATACGTGGAATGCGCGACTGCCGACATGTATCAAAATAACCGCTTGGAAATAAGATGTTCGTGTCGAAAATGCAAACCACCGTCATTGTTTGTCCCCTTGTCATGCATGGTGAATGAGCACCTACTCAGGTATAGTTTCATGGAGGGCTACACTCAGTGGATGGATGATGAAGATGATGATGATGATGACGATGACCATAAGGAAGAGGATGCCGTTCAACACGAAAATGAAGATGATGAGGGGGGAGAAGAATGGGATGTCGCACACGATGACGACGGTGATGAACAAGGTCAGGAAGATGAAGAATGTCGTCGGATTGTCGACAAGTACGCCATAGGGGGTCCTAGTTGCGTTGGAAGGATGGGGTGTGAGACGTCGGATGTTTCAGGAGCGGTGAGCACAAGTTTACCCAGGTTCAGATCTGACTGCGGTGATCGGATCCTACTCCTGCTAGCAACCCAGTAATATATCGGTGTAAGTCGGATGTTACAATGGATTACAAGAGAGGTCCGCCTGTGCGAGTTGATTGTTGTGGTTGTTGTGTTATTGCTATGGTTGGGCCCTAAAGGCTCCCATAGGGCCGGTTAATATAGTCACCGGTACTAGGGTTACATGAGAGACCTATCCGGCTACGGTATAGAGTCGATAACCATGTACAGCTTGGTCTACAAGTAATACTACAGGCCTAAGTCAGTTACTCTTCTGGGCCTTGTCGTAGCCGGAACTGGCTCCTCCTCTTTCTCTGACTAGGCTGCCCGTGAAGCAAAGCTCTAACCCGTTGGTGGGCCACCCTGGTCAGCGAGTCCTGTGGGTATACCCGGAAAGTATATCCCCAACAGTAGCCCCCGGAAGTCTCCAAGATCTGAAGTCGGATAAATCATCTAGCTTGATGTTTTCTTCGTCTTGAGAATCTTGAAGGGTTCCCAAAAACTTCTTTCATTGTTGTAGGATTCCGAGTCAATCGATTCAGACATATTTTGCTCGGACCTTGATCTTTTCCTTGCTTGATTTGAAACATAAGCCAGATTTTTCAGCGGCGTGTTGACTGACAACTTTATAGGCCAGGCCCTGTCACTGACAGGATTTCCATCAGCACGACCGCTGGTGGGTTCGTTCCTTACGGAACAGAACGCCATTTCAATGCCTGCGCAAAAATCAAGGGGGCGGAAGAGTCGCGAGGAAGCTAAGTCCCCCTCTCCTATACGTGTGGCGATAATCGTGCGTCTCACCGCATGAATCTTGACACAGAGACGAATAAAGAGGAGAGAAAACCCTTCTTCTCAGATTCACCTCTCCGTTGATTCATTCATTGCTTCCTCGTACTCCTCGAGCTCTCCGCACCAGTTCCCATTTGCACACCATTGAGAAAAAATCTCTCCTTCCCCCACCAGCCCTTCTTCCTCCAAGAACTATGGCATCTGCCTCGTCCTCGGGAGCGGCGGCGGAGGGCCCGACGGTGCCAGATGAGAAGAAGATGCAGGGTCTTTTGACCCCCAGCGCCATGGATACCGCGGAGCTCCAAGTCATGGAGGATGAGGGGTTCATCATCGCTGGCGCACGGCGGAGCGCCTTAGGACACGCCGTCCCCATGCCGCTCGACAGCGAGAGGGTGTTGTTCGGCACTCACGTCGACCGTGGCCTCAGCTTGCCTCCGTCGGACTTCTTTGTCGAGGTCCTCAACCATTACGGTGTGCAACTCCATAATCTTCCTCCAAACTCTCTACTAGACCTTAGTGCTCATGCAGCTCTGTGCGAGGGGTTTCTTGGCATTAGGCCAAGTCTCACCCTTTTCCGGTACTACTATGGTACTCGGAAGAATTCCATCAGTGCTGGCGTGCCTTATGTCACCGACACTCTTAGCTTAGTCCTTAGGAGGAATCGAATCTATCCTAGGATTAATGCTACTGGGTCCGTCAAACGCTAGGCTGGAACTTTCTTCTATCATAAGGATATTCCAGCTCCGGGAAAGGAGGAAGGTCTTCCGGCGTTTGTCAACGGCGCCGCTCCCCACCAAGATTCATGGGACACGGAGGTGCTGGTGCTGTCGGAAGTTTTGATCCTCGCCAAGAGGCGGATCTAATTTTTTATGAAGCATGAGGGGCTTCGTGGATCCGACTTGATCCACTGCTGGCTGGAGCACCGAATTCAGCCTCTCCAGCACCACGGAGATCGCCTCATGCACCAGATCACAAGCGGCAAGAAGGACAAGATGATGGTCAGTTCTAGCCGGCTCGCGCCGAAGGACTACAAGACCCTAATGCAATACCTGATCAAGGAAAGAGTGGAACGGAAAGTTCCGGAAGTTTCCCTGAAGACGTATACGACCAACCATCCTCTGACTCCGGTAAACATTTCGACTCTGCTTCCGCGTTTCGTCGTTCTTTTTGGTTCTTTCTCCGACTCTATTTTCATCGATGCTTTTCGACTTTGTCAGCTCGAGAAACTCTCCGAGTCCGAGCTAGCTCCACTAGAGGGCTATGCTTCAGACGACCCGGAGGCGACAGAGGATGATGAGGTGCAAGAAGTTGCCGCCCCCGCATCCAAGAAGCGTAAGGCGAAGGAAGTTGTTGCTGCTGGTAGCCAAGTGCTGCCAGTAGTTAAAAAGTAAGCACCTCACCTTTCATTTTTAGTACTCCTGTACCTTTGTTATCTTTCCAGAGCACATCTAAATTTTAGGATTTCCGTGTTCTAGAGCTAAATCAGTGTTGAAGAGAAAGATAAAGCCGGACAGCAAGCCGAGCAAGTAGATGCGTCAGCAGAAGCTTGTAATCTCCCCTGTTGTGCCGCCGTCGACCCCATCCACTACTCCGTCAGCACAGGGAGCTTCTGCTTCCCCTAATGCTAGCAAGATCTCGAAATCCCTGGTCACCTTTGTTGACCAGGCAACTGACAAGGGTGAACCCATCAAGAGTAATGATCCCATGGTAGTGGCCACAGGAACGGTTGATAAGGTGGTTGACTCTGTTGTTCCTGGCCTCAAGCGGAAGGAGAAAGAATAGATCCTCAGACTCGCTCAGTCTAGTCTTGAGAAGCAAGTCTTGACCCTAGAAGCAGCGAGCCAAGAAGAGGAGGACGTCAAGCTGGTCAGCCTCCTGGACCAATTTTTGGTCCGGGATGCTAAAGTCGCATCCGGCGAGCTTCTAGGGACGGATGTTCCTTCCCTCACCCTTACCGAGAAGGTGTTTCACAGCACCAAACTCAGATTTGAAAAGTTGCACCTAGAACACATTGTAAGTTTCCGATTCTTATTTGCATTTATTATCATATCCTCTAGCCCCCAAGCATAAAGTCGGATAAACATTATTTGATCCGGGTTGATGCTTTTAGGTTGCAAAAGAACGTTGTAGTGTAGCCCCCAAGGCTCGTGCTGTAATTTTACTTAGTTAAATTTGCAACCCGATTCTTAGTAGCGTCTGACGGTATTCCATCTCTAAACTTACAGAAAATTGCAACTTCCAACCAGGAATGCTCAAGAATATTTCCAATAAGCGCAAAGAAATCAAATCTTTGCGCCTTGAAAATTCAAAGTTGAAAGTTGAAAAAGATGAAACAGGAGGTAAACTTTTCCGGCTTCCTCTTTGTCAGTTAAATGTTTTTTTCAGAGTCGAATTTGCTTTATCCGACTGATATTTTTGGCTTTGCAGAATTGTTATGCCAATCCAGCAAGATGGTGTAGCAGGCCGAAAACTTCAAGGTCTTGGAGGCAAAGAATGCTAAACTCCGGGAAAAGCTTAAGACGCTAACTGTGGAATCGGAGAAATCCGTAATTGTTGTCCTAGAGTCAAGCAACCACGAGACCATGAGGCTCGAGAATCTCCTAGCCCTCTGAGATAAGGAACTTGCTAATCTCAAGAAGGACTTTGATATCCAGAGGGGCCTCGGCCTCAGCAAGTGAACTAGACAGCCTCCGCAAGGAGCATGCTGAATAGAATCACTCCGTGCTTGGTAAGATTTCCGATTTTTTTTACTTTGTGTTGTTCATTTTTCGACTTTCGTTTTAGCCGGACTTTGAATTTTTGGTTCTTTCCCAGCCCCCTTGAATCTTTCCGACTCTTCCACTTCTGAACCTCGCCTCGAGAGCATTAAGCTCGTCGAAGATGTCTTGTTTTACTTCCGCCAAACTCTAGAAGAGGCTGGCGAAGCCGTCAAGCTTTCTGACTTGCAGACAATGTCAGTTCATGAGGTGAGGGACAAAGTTAAGGAGATTCCGAAGTTGATCGAGGATTGGAAGATCTCCTATGCTCGGACTACTACGCAAACAGCTCTAACCATGGTGATGAGCCACCATAGCGAGATGGAAATCTGGCACGTCACCAAGGGCATTGCCGAGGAGGATGATGAGGGTAACCCGCAAGACATCAAGTCCATCCAAGAATCTTGTGCAGGTTACGCTTGTCGGGTGGCTGAGATGACCAACTACACGACGTCATTCTTCGATTCCGTTGTCGTGCCTTCTTCGCCTCAAGAGCCAAAAATCAGCAACGCTTCCGAGTCTGAGATCGAGGGCGACACTGCTGTTGATTCCAGTGTTCCACCTGCTTCATCACCACCGCCTGCAGCATAAACAATTTATATGCATTATCTTAAACTTATGGCAATGTAATGATGGCTACAATATTTATTCTGTGCTGGTCTATAAAAACTGATGCTTTTACTATCTTAGCACTTTTGTTTATATATTTTCATGCTTTGTGGTTGAAAGTTTCTGAAGCACTCTTTTTTATGCCTATACTTATCGGTTTATCTGGCTCTCTGCCTCGTCCCTTTCATGGGTCGGCCAACCTTTAGCAAGGAAACTTTGCCGAGCAACAGAGCGCAATTGCTAAACCAGTTTAAACTCGGAAACAAAACCGGCTTCCAGTACCAACAACTCATTACTCGGAAAATTCCCGCGTCTAAGCAATCAGATAAAGAATCAAAGTATAGACAATAATTTAAACTTTGTACCCTAAGGTAATATTTTTAGATTGTTCAAAAATTGTAACCAGAATGAACATGATCATAAAGTACTTTCAAGCATTCTGGGATTTTTGAAAACATTACATGCTCTTTTGGAAACAAGATGGCAAAAAGTCTTAAAAGTAACAATATGAGGAAACAAATACTTTATTTCACTTTGAACATGTACATATATGATTACAAGGAAATATAACTAAGAATAGAAGGGACGTAGCTGTGTAATATTCCATGGACGGTCTATTTCATCTGGGTCTGTGCTGCCACCAGCTCTCTTCTTTTTCCAAGTATCGGATCTTTCCTTGACTGGTCTCATGTCGGTTAAATAATATGACCCATTATGCAGAACTCTGCTAACCATAAAAGGTCCTTTCCAAATTGGGGAAACTTTGTGCTTTCTCTTTTGCACAAGTCGGAGAACTAAATCGCCTTTTCTGAAAGAATGGTTTTGCACTCTCTGACTATGATACTTGCGTAACTTTTGCTGATAGGCTATAGATCTCTGCTCAGCAACGAAGCGTACTTTTTTGATTATATCGAGATCATCTTGCCAAGAAACTTCTGCATCTTCTTTGATATATGCTTTGACTCGTGGAGCCTGATGAATCAGATCACTTGGAAGAACTGCTTCTGCACCATAGACTAAGAAGAAAGGAGTATAGTTGGTTGACCAGTTAGGAGTTATACATAAGCTCCAAATCACAGACAATAATTATTCCACCCAAGCCCCCACGGCCCAACGTAGCGGTGCCTCGAGGTGAGGTCAGATTCCTTGTAGAATAAGGTCATTAGTTCTTTCGACTTGTCCATTGGCTTGTGGATGTGCGACTGATGCAATATCAAGTCGGATCCTTGTTCTTCATAGAATTCGACAAGTTCACCCATGGAAAAGTTGCTCCTGTTGTCGGTAGTTATACTATGCGGATATCCGAATCTGATGATTACGTCCTCAATGAATCTTCTGGCCATGGCTCCATCGCAACTTGTTACAGGTTTAGCCTCAATCCATTTTGTAAATTTATCCACCATCACTAGTAGGTGAGTAAATCCACATTTTGCCGTGCGAAACGGCCCAACCATATCAAGCCCCCAGACCATGAACGACCATGTAATAGGGATTGTTCACAGTTGTTCAACCGGAACATGTGCCTGATGATCATACTTTTGGCAGCCCTTGCACATTTTGACCAGTTTGTCGGCATCCGCCTTAGCTGTAAGCCAAAAGAATCCATGTCGAAAAGCTTTTTCCACTAAGGATCTGGCTGCAGCGTGGTGACCACACTCGCCTTCGTGGATTTCTCTTAGGATTTCCACCCCTTCTTCCGAAGAAATACATCTCTGAAAGACGCCAGAAACACTCCGCTTATATAGCTCACCATTTATTATAGTACAGGCTTTTGCCAATCGGACAATCTGCTGGCTCAAGACTTCGTCTTTGGGTAGTTTTCCGTCTATCAGGAAATCCAGATAGGGTATTGTCTAGATGGGAATTACAGCCAGAACTTCTATTAAAGGTGAGTCGGATTTCGTCGGATAGTCCTCATTAACTCCGACTATGGAGGGGACCTTTAAATGCTCTAAAAAAGCTCCATCCGGTACTTGTTTCCGTGTAGAGCCTATCCTTGATAGTGCATCTGCTTCCTCATTTTCTGCTCGAGGGATGTGTTGAACCTCAAAGCCCTCGATCGATTTAGATAGTTCATCCACGATAGCTTTGTATGCTGCCATGTGCTTGTTTGTGTTGCAGATATCGGATACTTGCTGAGCAACTAAATTTGAGTCTCCGTAACACATGAGTCTTGATATGCCGATGTTCTTGGCCATGCGTATTCCATGTAGCAGCGTTTCGTACTCAGCAATATTATTGGTTGTCGTGAAGTGTATTTGCAACAAATAGAACAGCTTATCTCCTTGGGGTGATTTGAGCATCACGCCAGCCCCCGAGCCTCCTCATGCTTTTGATCCATCAAAGTGAAAGGTCGAAAATTCGGAGTCTAGAGGTCCTGTGTTTTATGCCGTTTCTGTCCAATCAACAACAAAGTCGGCGAGAATTTGAGACTTGATTGCTGTATGTGGTTTGTACTCAATATCGAAAGCTGCAAGCTCTATTCCCCATTTTGCGACACGTCTAGTGGTGTCGCGGTTATTGATTATATCTCGCAAAGGAGCTGTGCTCACTACTGTGATCTTGTGCTCTTGAAAATAGTGATGTAGCTTTCTGGATGCAAAGAACACTCCATAGGCTAGCTTTTGATGATGTGGATACCGTTACTTTGATTCTGTCAGGACCTCACTTAGATAATAAGTTGGCCGTTGCACCTTATCCTCGTGGCCTTCTTCCTCGCGCTCAACTACGGTTACCACGCTTATGACCTTGTTGGTCGCTGCAATGTAGAGTATCATAGGTTCCTGAGGTTCTGGTGCTGCGAGAACTGGTGGATTTGAAAGATCTTTCAAACTTTGCAGGGCAGTTTCGGCTTCTGGGGTCCAGAAAAATTTGTCGGTTTTTTCAAGAGTTTATACAAAGGTGCGGCTCTTTCACCGAGCCGGCTGACGAACCGACTCACTGCTGCAATGCAACCAGTGAGGCGTTGTACGTCCTTCAGGCGAGTCGGCCTAGTAATGTTTAAAATAGCCTTGATTTTGTCCCGGTTCACCTCGATGCCTCGCTCAGAGACGATGAAACCTAACAATTTTTTGGCTGGAATTCCAAAGAAATACTTCTTCGGATTTAGCATCATATTAAATTTTCGTAGACTAGCAAACATTTCATCCAAGTCAGAAATTAAAGTTTCCTTCTTTTTGGACATAATTGCTATGTCGTCTATGTGTACATGGACGTTGCTTCCGATTTGGTCATTGAGACAACGTTGCATAGTACGTTAATATGTTGCTCCTGCGTTCTTTAGGCCAAAAGGCATAGTTTTGTAGCAGAAGGTTCCAAAAGGAGTGACGAAAGACGTCTTAATTTGATCCAATTTTTTCATCGGTATTTGGTGATATCTGGAATATGCGTCGAGAAAACAGAGTAATTCCAACCCTGCCATAGAGTCGATAACTTGATCGATTCTTGGAAAAGGAAACGGATCTTTTGGGCATGCCTTGTTCAAAGCGATATAATCAACACACATCCTTAAATCAATGGTGTCCTTTTTAGGGACGAGTACAGGATTTGCCACCCAATCTGTATGGATGACCTCTGTTATGAAATCCGCTAACTCTAGGTGGGATAATTCCTTGGCATTGCTTTGCGCTTTTCACCACCAAACTGTCGTAAGGACTGTTTGACGGGTTTAGAGTCTGGGTACACATTAAGAGAGTTCTCGGCAAGTTCCCTAGGTACTCCGGTCATGTCAGATGGCTGCCATGCGAAGATATCACTATTAGCTTTGAGGAACTCGACAAGTGCGCTTTCCTATGCGTGTCCTAAGCCTACCCCTATGTTCGTCGTCTTGGAGGGATCATATTCCTTCAGCGACGTCTTCTTCGTCTCTTCTGACGCCTTGAACTGCAAACTTGGCTTCAGCACCTCATTCTTCGTCGCGGGCATCTCAGACGGATTGATGGTCTTCTTGATCTCCTGGTATTCCTGGGTGTGTAGCACGGCTTCGGCGAAGGCAGCAGACCCTTCATCGCACTCTCGTGCCTTCCTCGGATTTCCTCGTATGGTGATTACGCCCTTTGGACCTGGAAGTTTAATCATGTTGTAGATGTAACAGGGACGGGCCATGAACGCCCAGTAAGCCAGACGTTCGAAGATGGCGTGGTAAGCACTTTTGAACGGTACCACTTCAAAGGAGAGTGGCTCGGTCCGATAATTATCTCGGGTTCGAATTTCATGTCCAGAGTAATCTCACCTAGAGAATCTGCCTGTCTCCCTGGTATATTGCCATTGAAAGTTACAATCTTGTAACTCAACTGGCTCTCGTGTAGCTTCATGCGGTGGAGCGTCTTGATGTAGAGGATGTTAATGCTGCTCCCACCGTCCATGAGCGTTTTTGGGAACTCATAGCCATTAATAAGAGGATTGACGACTAGAGGGTACTTTCCCCGATGATGTGTTTTCCTTGGGTGATCTGAACGATCAAAGATGATGGTCACCTCTAACCATTCTAGGAATTGGGGGACAGCCGGAACCGTGGCATTGAGCTCACGAAGAAACGCCTTTTTGTCCTTAGCTGGTTGGGATCCAAGGAAGCAGACGTATGCATCTTTCTTAGTCGGAAAAGTTTTCTTTCCATCCGGCTTGGGTTCTGCAGTGGCTTCCGCCTCTTCCATGTCGGAATCTTCCTTGGGCTCCTATCCTTTCTCGAAATTTTTCTTTCCTTTTCATCGCTTGGCTTTGTAGCCAGCGGATTCGTCTTTCTTGATGTCGTCATTGAAACGACACTCCGCATTTGTATGGGTAGATCCTCCGTTACTATCCAAGTGGTGGACACAAGGATTATTGGCAATGTCAGCCCAGGTATAGGTTCTTCCGGGTTGTTGGCCTCCTCTGCCCTGGATTCGGGAAGTTCCTCAGCCTCTACCATGGCCGCCTCCGTGCCCTCCTCGTCCTCCGGATCCGAATGTTGCGTTGACAGCTCCATTGTCCAGAGCCGGCTTTTCGTCCGAGGTGTTCTTGCGCTTCTGAGTTTGCTTTGGCTGTTTGTCCGCATTGGGATTGGCCAGAATATTTAGCAGCCCTTCTGAATCATCATCGGCGTCAGCATATTTGCTTGCCGTCTCTATCATTTCTCCCAAATCTGTGACGTGGTCACGCTTCAGCCTATGACGTAAAAGTCCGACTGGAAGTCCTGCAATAAAAGCTTCTATCGCAGTTTGCTTGTTTACTCCTTCGCAAGAGTTCTTCGTATTGATCCAGCATCCGAGGTAATCCCGACAGGTTTCTCCGGGTCTTTGGGTGCAACGCTGCAAGTCTCCGACTATGCAGGGCCTCCTGTATGTTCCCTCGAAGTTTGAAAAGAACGCACTTTGCATATCATACCAGTTATGAATTGAATTCTCTGGTAGTTCATTGAGCCATGATCTAGCCATCTTCCTCAGCATCAGTGGGAGATATCGGACTGCAATCAGGCTGTTTCCTCCTTTGGCGATGCAGCAAGCCTGGAAAAAATCCTGGAGCCAAGTATCTGGCCGAGCTGCGCCGTCATAGGGCTGAATATGTTTGGCGATGCCAAAGTCAACCGGAAATTTGGTCTGACGTGTACGTGGACCAAAGCACTTGGGTCTTACGTACACATCCTCTTCCTCGTACCGCCGCGCTTCTATGTTTGATTCGATGCGATGGCGAGCATCGTTTGGTGAGAGAGATCTGCGCCTTGGAGGCTCGCGGCTTCTGCGCGGTGGAGTTGGATTTCTGCTTCTTCTCTCACCATTGCCGCCTCTGCCCCTGTGGCCTCCGTGGCTACGACGTGATCCTTCATGGTAGCTGCTGGGAGGCGATGGTGGACCTAGTGGGTTATTTCCAGCTAGGTTTCTTGGTGGAGGCAGTGGATCCTCATTATGTTGACTCTGATGCCTGTTTCTTCGGGCATCGTCCCTACTAGATTCAGGATGATCCCGATCATCTCTTCGTCCGGCATTGCCAACCGGGCTGCTTGGTGGTGGCATCCTTAGCCGATCTTACTCCTCTCACTGGCGGCGTGCTTCCGGGTCTTCTCTATAGAGATTGTTTTTCCGACGATGGTCCTGATGAGGAACCATTGCCCTGATGGCGTCTTCGGCCGCAAACGGAATAACTCTTGCCCAGTCACGTGCCGGCCGGCGGGAGTGGCTGTTTGAACTGGTTCTTGAATTCTCTTCTTCTCCACGGGGACGATAGCATTGAGTCATATCCCTGCGGAGTTTTATATCAGCTCTTTGGTCAGCGCTAGTGTGTAAAAACTAGGATTTTGAGGCCAGCTTGCCACTGAATGACGCGGCCGTCTTCTGCTGCTTTAATCCTTTGTCCAGCAACACGACGCACTGCTGGACCTGCCGCGGAGACGGATTGTTGGCGAGGATGGCTCGAGCTACAGCAGCCTTTTCCACCGGCGTGCTGTAGACTCGGATCTTCTCTCCATCTTTTCCGTCGAATAGATCTTTGTGGATATCCGGATTCTTGTTTGCAAGAAACGAACCTCCCCTTGTTTTGTTTGGATGTCGCTTGAAATCTGACTCATATCTGGCAGTATCACTGTCTAACTGCGGTCTCATATCGACGAGGCATGCGGCCTCTTCAAGTAGAAACAAGCGGTGCTTTTCCTGGTCCTCATCCCTTTTCTCCAGCGCCTCCAGCGTAAGATCCGAAGCTGTTGGGATTGGAATTGTGAGAGTATCTCCGTAAATTTCACGTGCACCCTTGGTGACAACGTGTCCATCCACAGGAGGATCGATTAGGGTGGGGTTAATCGGATATCCATCCTGATTCTCCATCTCAATCTCTTCATCAACTTTTTCTTCATTGGTTTCCTTGATGTTCGGCTCTGCCGGAGTCAGATTCTTGTTCTTCTTCTTCTTTGACCGCCCAGTAGCCTTAACGTGCGTACCAGAGGCAAAGACGGCTTTTGGTCCGGTACTAGGGGATAAACTTCCGTCGGTATTTTCCGTCATGGTATGTTTGTAGACCTCGGAGGAATCTCCGGTGTCCATGTCATCCTACGAGGTGTAGCTTTCATCCATGCTATCATATGGACTAGGAGGAGTTTCCGACTCACCTGGCATTTGTATAGAGATGTGCTCTTGCTCGTACTCCTCTATCTCTTTGTCAAAGTCTCGAAGCTTCTGCGACGTGATTGACTCCGCTGGGGAGCCAGGTAAGTCGGCGTTTTCTTCGATTGCGTCTAGGACTGAGTCACTACCAGCTCCAGCATCGACAAAGTCGGATCCAATGCTTATGTGGTATACACAACAATGCTTCTTCTTGTTCATGTTCTTGAGGTACTTGTATAACTTGGTTTCCGCTTTGACGTCAGCAAAGTTGGATCCGTAGCGAATGTATTCCTCGTCTGTGTATCCGATTGTGCTGGAGAGATCGTATCTGGCTTCTTCTTCCACCTATTTTTCCACTACAGGGTGGGTTGGGTGGGTTTGATTTTCTCCGGGACCCTGAACTCTTCCGCCTCTGCGGACAAAGTAGATCCGGATTTTTCTTCCGCCATGGTCATCACCTCTAGGATGGGCTAGGCGGGTTCAGCGAAACCGAGATAAATATTGATCTCGCCGATTGACATGATCGTGTAAGTTGTCACGGGTTTCAAAGCTAGAATCCAAGTCTCATCGAGGAGGATGAGAGGGACATCACTAGCGTAGACCACTCGACCCTTGGCGATTGTTTCACCGATTCTTGCACGCGCAGATTCTGCCTGGAACGACGCTCCAAAGGTCACCTGCCCCACGGTGGGCGCCAACTATCATCGGATTGTCGACAAGTACTCCATAGGGGGTCCTAGTGGCGTTGGAAGGATGGGGTGTGAGACGTCGGATGTTCCAGGATCGATGAGCACAAGTTTACCCAGGTTCAGATCCGACTGCGGTGATCGGATCCTACTCTTGCTAGCAACCTAGTAATATATTGGCGTAACTTGGATGTTATAATGGATTACAAGAGAGGTTCGCCTATGCGAGTTGATTGTTGTGGTTGTTGTGTTATTTCTATGGTTGTGCCCTAAAGGCTCCCATAGGGCCGGTTTATATAGTCACTGGGGCCTAGGGTTATAGGAGAGACCTATCCGGCTACGGTATAGAGTCGGTAACTATGTACAGCTTGGACTACAAGTAATACTATAGGCCTAAGTCGGTAACTCTTCTGGGCCTTGTCATAGCCGGAACTGGCTCCTCCTCTTTCTTTGACTGGGCCGCCTGTGAAGCAAAGCTCTAATCGTTGGTGGGCCACCCTGGTCAGCGAGTCCTGTGTGTATACCCGGAAAGTATATCCCCAACAAAGAACATGCGGACAACGAGGATAGGAGTAGAAATACCCCTCTAACCGTGGCCATTCACGACCCTCATGTTCAGGAAATTGTTCTCGGCAATGCATCGACTGAACCCAGATTCGCTAGTAGATGGAAGTCTAAGCTGGATCAACTGGAGGTAGACTCGAGAACTCCGTTGTATGACGCAGGTCGCGGGCCGGAGGAGACCCGCTTGAGAGTAACTCTCGATCTTCTAGAGATGAAGGCGAGATACAGATGGAACGACGCAAGAACAAACGAACTCTTATGATACTTTAAGAAGCACTTACCTAAAGATAACACGTTGGCAGTTAGCCTACAGGAGATGTCATTCCCGCCCGTATTGTTCGACATCATGGTCCACCTGCTGTTGCATATAGTGGATGATATCGAGGATCTCGGGCCTCCGTTCCTTCACAACATGATGGCATTAGAAAAAATGAACGAAATCATCAAAGGATACGTCCATAAGAAGGCACGTCCGAATGGAAGCATGGTCCAGGGCTTTCTCACTGAGGAGTGCATCTCTTTCTGCAAGAATTATCTCGACAAGGAAAACACACGTCCGATTTGTTTGCCCACGAACAAGAACCTCGGCAGGTGCGAGGGAGTAGGCCACCGCACCGGCAAGAAGGAAATGGACCTAGATCAGTGTGATAGGAGAGCTGACTTTGACAGGTGATGATGTGTAGCTTAGATCATTGTAGAGCTTCGTTGGGAGACCCCAAGAGGAAGGTATGATGAGCACAGCAACAAGTTTTCCCTCAGTAAGAAACCAAGGTTATCGAACCAGTAGGAGGAAGGAAACGACTCAAAGGTGTTTCTAGCAACTTGGAAACCTGCACAACACAAACTCAAGACTTGGCCCCAATGAACAGTGAAGTTGTCAATCTCACCGGTTTGCTGAAAACAAAGGATTAACTGTATGGTGTGGAAGGTAATGGTGGTTTGCAGAAAGTAAACATGAACAGTGGAAGATGTATCAATGGTAAAGATTGGACCGGGGTTGCCAATGTTTTTCCAGAATGTCGATTAACTTCCATTCCGACAAATTTCTGGCACTCCGACGAGACCATTTTTCTTGCAAAGGTCATGCCGAATTTTTCTGTGAAAGCAGCCAAGCGAGGCGATGGTTCTAATCTATTCTCTTATTGTGCAGGCAACGATGGTCATCGAGATGAAGGAAAGCATGGTGGATAGATACGCGGAACGCGCGACTACCGACATGTATCGAAATAACCGCTTGGAAATAAGATGTTCGTGTCGAAAATGCCAACTATCATCATTGTTTGACCCCTTGTCACGCACGGTGAATGAGCACCTGCTCAGGTATAGTTTCATGGAGGGCTACACTCAGTGGATGGATGATGAAGATGATGATGATGACGATGACCATAAGGAAGAGGATGCCGTTCAACACGAAAATGAAGATGATGAGGAGGGAGAAGAACAGGATGTCGCACACGGTGATGAACAAGGTCGGGAAGAAGAAGAACATGCAGACGACCAGGACAGGAGTAGGAATAACCCGCTAACCGCGGCCATGCACGACCCTCATGTTCAGGAAATTCTTCTCGGAAACGCATCGACTGACCCCAGATTCTCTAGTAGACGGAAGTCTAAGCTTGATCAACTGGAGGTAGACTCGAGAACTCCGTTGTACGACGCATGTCACGGGCCAAAGGAGACCTGCTTGAGAGTAACTCTCGATCTTCTAGAGATGAAGGCAAGATACGGATGGAACGATGCAAGCGCAGATGAACTCTTCCTATACTTGAAGAAGCACTTACCTAAAGATAACACATTAGCGGGTAGCCTACAAGAGACGTACTTCCCGCCCTCATCATGGTCCACCTGCTGTTGCATATAGTGGACGATATCGAGGATCCCGGGCCTCCGTTCCTTCACAACATGATGGCGTTAGAAAGAATGAACGAAATCATCAAAGGATACGTCCATAACAAGGCACATCCGAATGGAAGCATCGTCTAGGGCTTTCTCACCGAGGAGTGTTTCTCTTTCTGCAAGAATTATCTTAACGAGGAAAACACACGTCCGATTGGTTTGCCCACGAACAAGCACCTCGGCAGGTTCGAGGGAGTAGGCCACCACACTGGCAAGAAGGAAATGGATGTGGATCAGTGTTATAGGAGAGCCGACTTTGATAGGTGATGATGTGTAGCTCATATCACTGTAGAGCTTCGTTGGGAGACCCAAAGAGGAAGGTATGATGAGAACTGCAGCAAATTTTCTCTCAGTAAGAAACCAAGGTTATCGAACTAGTAGGAGGAAGAAAACGACTCAAAGGTGTTGCTAGCAACTTGGAAACCTGCACAACACAAACTCAAGACTTTGACCCAACGAATAGTGAGGTTGTCAATCTCACCGGTTTGCTGAAAACAAAGGATTAACTGTATGGTGTGGAAGGTAATGGTGGTTTGCAGAAAGTAAACAGGAACAGTGGAAGTTGTATCAATGGTAAAGATTGGACCGGGGTCCATAGTTCACTAGAGGTGTTCTCCTTAAGATAAAAAACATAACATGCTGGGTAAACAAATTATAGCGGGGCAATTGACAGGACAGAGCAAGGCATAACAATGCAATACTAGACATTCATGATCCTATGAGATTTGATTGGACAATACAACAAGATACATAGACCGCCATCCAACTGCATCTATGACTAGTAATCCACCTTCAGGTTATCATCTGAACCCCCTATAGTATTAAGTTGCAAGCAATGGATAAATGCTTTAAGAAAAGCGTGTAAGGTAAACAATCCACTTGTTCCATGAACAAGAGATCACTGTTTTCTCCCTAGTAGCAACAACACATCTACAACCTTAGAGATTTCTGTCACTTACCCAGATTAAATAGAGGCATGAACCTACTATCGAGCATAAATACTCCCTCTTGGAGTCACTAGCATCTACTTGGACAAGATAGCTACTAGTGAAGCGATATGGGTAGGCTACACTAGCACAAATTGAAATATTTCTACCGCATAAACCAGGATTACTGTTGTCATAGATCACGGGATTACCACTAGACGCGCAGTTGTGGAACTTGATAAAGTGCGTCGAGGCAGTGTAGACGATCTACGAATCCTCCTCGTTCTCGTCCCATGAGCAGCTCCCCTTGCGCGGCTCATCCAAACGCTACAGATGCAGCGCCTCCGAGGTATCCACACGTACAGGGTGGAAGCGTCAGACGCTCGACTGCTAGGTCCGCGCGCGCGACATAGGCGTGAGGAGTGGCGGCTGGGTGGAATGGTCTGACCCTAGTCAGCACGCCCCACCCTCTCTTATATTGGCGTCCCTAGTGGGCTTCTACATTAGCAGCCCATTAGTAGCCTAAGCCTGGTCTAATTCGGATCCAATCCTCATTAGGCTTCCAGACCCTTAAGTGTGTGACCCTATAGGTCCATATACGTATATACATGACACGATTACACTTATTCTGTCAATAGTTGGCAACGGCCTCTAGCAAGACGTGCCAACTCCTAAACGCATACAAAGATCATATCGGACGAACCATCACAAGGTTTAGTACATGTCTTTCCCTTTGCCTCACGATATTTGGTCTAGCTCCAAGCTGACCTCCCTTTCTTGATATTGTGATTCAGAATCCCTTTACTAGGTTAACTCTTAACCATATGTAGCACGGCCATGCATTTCTGGATCCGATCACTCAAGGGGCCCAGAGATATCTCTCTCAAGTAGAGAGGGGCAAATCCCATCTTGATTGACCATGCCTTGCAACATGCTTCAGGACAAACCCGAAATCTACCTTTATAACTACCCAGTTATGGAGTAGCGTCTGATAGCCCCAAAGTATGTCGATCCACATCTCAAGTACATGCGACAATCTCAGGTCTACGGACAAAACGTACACGATGTATAGAGAGAGATCTGCAACTAATTCCTAGTCTCAAGGTGGGTCAGTCCAACCCCATGTTCATAACATGTGTCCATATCTTTGGTTTGACATCTCCATGTTTATGACTTGCGAAACATAGTCATCAACCAATCGATGTGCTAGTCGAATATTCATGTGTGTCCTCACATGAACTCCGACTAGGGACAACTCTTAAATAACCATACAAGTATAGAGTTTAACAAACAATTCACATAATTGCCAATCAATAGAAGTTGCCTGATACGGATATTCAAGGAACATTACAATAACTCATGGATACATAAGAAATATAATCATATCTATGATTGCCTCTAGGGCATATTTCCTTCAGTCTCCCACTTGCACTAGAGTCAATCTAGATTGTATCTAATACCTATTGCTCTTGCGTGCGCCTCATGCGCAGGCTGCGGCAGTGTATTTGTAAAAGGATCAGCAACATTTGAGTTCGTGTGTATTTTGCATATCATGACACTACCATCCTCAACGAACTCACGAATCTGATGGTAACGCATGCGAATATGTTTGTTCTTCTGGTGTTGTCTAGGTTCCTTGGCTTGTGCAATAGCACCATTGTTGTCACAATAAACGTCCATGGGATTGGACGCGCCCTGAACCACACCAAGAGAGATCAGGAAATTCCAAATCCAAACAGCTTCCTTTGCAGCCTCCGAGGCAGCAATATATTCAGCTTCTGTTCAAGAGGAGGCCACCGTATCTTGCTTGGAACTTTTCCAACTCACAGCACCACCATTCATGACAAATACATAACCAGATTGCGATCTGGAATCATCTGAGTCGTTAAGGTAACTCGCATCTGTGTAACCCCTTACACTGAGTTCATCCTCACCTCCATAAACTAGGAACACATCCTTAGTCCTTCTCAAGTACTTAAGGATATTCTTTACCGCTGTCCAGTGACCTTCACCTGGATTAGCCTGATATTTGCTCGTAACACTTAGAGCATAGGAAACATCTGGGCGAGTACATATCATTGCATACATGATGGATCCAATAGCAGAAGCATATGGAATCCTGCTCATGCGCTCACGCTCATCAGTAGTCAAAGGACACCGAGTCTTGCTGAATTTTATGCCGTGAGACATGGGCAAGAACCCCTTCTTAGCCTCTTCCATGCTGAACCGTTTCAACACTTTGTTAATGTATGTACTCTGGCTTAATCCAATTAGCCTCCTTAATCTATCTCTATAGATCTTGATGCCCAGAATATATGCCGCTACTCCTAAGTCCTTCATCAAAAAACTATTTTTCAACGAGGTCTTAACAGACTCGAGCATAGGAATGTCATTTCCAATCAGTAATATGTCATCTACATATAATATTAGAAATACCAGCACTCTCCCACTTTCCTTCTTGTAAACACAAGGTTCTTGTTCGTTTTTGATGAAGCCAAACTCCTTTACAACTTCATCAAATCGAATGTTCCAACTCCGAGATGCGTGCTTCAGCCCATAAATAGACTTTAGAAGTTTGCATACCTTTCCAGCATTGTTTGGATCGACAAAACATTCGGGCTACATCATATACACGTCCTCAGTAAGGATTCCATTTAGGAAAGCCGTCTTGACATCCATCTGCCATATTTCATAGTAGAAATGTGCAGCAATGGCTAGAATGATCCGTGTAGATTTAAGCATCGCTACGGGCGAGAAAGTCTCGTCGTAGTCAACTCCTTGAACTTGTCAAAAACCTTTTGCAACAAGTCGAGCTTTATGGATGTGAACATTTCCATCCATATCAATCTTCTTCTTATAGATCAATTTGCACTTGATGGCTTTAAAACCATTAGGCAGGTCAACCAAGTTCCAAACTTGATTGTCCCCCATGGACTCTATCTCGGATCTCATGGCGATCAGCCATTTCTCAGAGTCTGGGTCCACCATCGCTTCTGCATAGGTCGCAGGCTCATCATTGTCTAACAATAATAATTCCCACGTTTCGCGAAGCCTCGCCGACCTTCGTGGTTGTGGTGCTTCTATTGACATGGGTTCCTCAACTTGTTCTGCTACAATAGCATCACTTGTAGAAGCATCCCTGACTGGCTCATCTTGAACTTCTTCAAGTCGCACCGACCTTCCACTCGTTCCCTTTGTGAGAAACTCTTTCTCTAGGAAGACACCGCTACGAGCGACAAACACTTTGCCCTCTTCTCGGTTGTAGAAGTAATACCCTAAGGTTTCCCTCGGATATACCACGAAAATGCACTTATCCGATTTGGGTGTTATCTTGTCCGACTGAAGTCGCTTGGCAAATGCATCACAACCCCAGATCTTTAGAAAAGACAAACTGGTATTCTTTTCAGTCCACATCTCATATTGTGTCTTAACTACGGATTTAGATGGTACCCTGTTAAGTGTGAAAGCTGCCGTTTACAGAGCATAACCCCAAAATTATAATGGTAAATCCTACTGGCTCATCATCGATCGAACCATGTCCAGCAAAGTTCGATTGTGTCATTCGGAGACCCCGTTTCTTTGAGGCATTAAGGGCGGCGTGAGCTGTGGAACAATTCCGCAACTCTTAAGATGATTGCTAAATTCGTGACTCAAATATTCACCTCTGTGACCAAATCGCAAGGCCTTTATTTTCTTGCCACGTTCATTCTCTACCTCATTCTGAAACTCCTTGAACTTTTCAAAAGTTTCAGACTTATGCTTCATCAAATAGACATAACCATATCTACTGAAATCATCAGTGAAAGTAATGAAGTAGTGATATCCTCCTCTGGCTGTCGTGCTCATTGGTCCACACACATCAGTATGTATGAGTTCCAACAAGTCTTTCTCTCTCTCAGGTAAACCCGAAAAAGGCGATTTGGTCATCTTTCCAAGTAAACAAGCCTGGCATGTATCTAATGATTCAAAATCAAACGAAGTTAGAAGACCATCACCATGGAGCTTCTTCATGCGCTTTTCACTTATATGCCCCAAACGACAATGCCATAAATAGGTAGGACTCAAATCATTAGGCCAAAGCCTTTTAGCACTAACATTGCAAACAGATGCATCATCAAGATTTAAAATAAATAACCCATTCACAATGGGAGCATCAGCCATAAACATATCATTCTTAGAGATTACACAACAATTGTTTGCACTCGCGAATTAATAACCATCCCTCATCAAACATGAAGGTGATAAAATGTTTCGACCCATACTAGGAATGTAATAACAATTATTCAACTCCATAATAAATCCTGACGGAAGGTGAAGTTGCATGATGCCGACGAATAATGCAGCAACCATTGCTTTATTTCCGACGCGAATATCCACTTTGCCTTTCTGCACTTCTCTAGTCCTTATTATCCCCTGCGTCGAATTCCAAATATGAGCAACCGATCCGGTATTAAATACCCAAGACTTAACATGGAATCAGCGAGAAGAATGTCCACAACATTTACAACAAGCGTACCTGAGTGGGAAGTACTCTTACTTCCACTCATCTTCAAAGAAGCCTGGTACTTGCTGCAGTTTATCTTCCAGTGGCCATGTTCATGACAAAAGAAGAACTCAGTGTCTTCTACATGTCCAGCCTTTTTCTTGGGTGCAGGCTTAGGGATCGTATCCTTAGCCTTGCCCTTCTTCTTCCAAGAAGTACCCTTTTTCTTGAAGCTAAGCTTGTTCTGCACAGCCATCACATGGCTATGCCCTGCACACTTCTTCATGTCACTTTCTGCTGTTTTTAGCATCCCGCATAACTCATTAAGGCCCTTCTCCACCCCATGCATATGGTAGTTCGAAATGAACAGCCCATAATTGGATGGAAGAGACACCAAAATGAAGTAAGTGGCCAACTCTTGGCCTAGTGGAAAACCAAGCTTTTCCAAAGTCTGACTGTAACCAACCATTTTGATCACATGGGGGCCTACAGCTGCTCCCTCTGCTAGATTGCATTCGACAAAGGACTTGGAAACATTGTACCTCTCAGTCCTTGCCTGATCTTGGAACATGTCCTTAAGCGCCACGATCATATCGTATGCATCCTAATCCTCAAACTTCTTTTGGAGTTCAGGTTCCATGCATGCAAGCATAAGACAGCTAACCTCAAGAGAATCATCACATGCTCTCTTGTAGGCGTTCTTTAGGGTAGCACATGCATTATCAGCAGGTTCATCGGGGACTCGGGTATCTAGAACCTTTTCCTTTTTATCAGACCTGAGAACAATTCTCAGGTTACGGACCCAGTCCGTATAGTTTGTTCCATTAAGTTTATCTTTGTCAAGAATCGAACACAAAGAAAAAGGTGATGCAGTGTTCGGTGCCATTGATCTACAACACAAAACATGCAAAATACTAAGCCATGTAACCATGAAAGAGTAAAACATATTAAACAATTTAATAGCATATACTCCCACTTAAATCAATATCCCTCTATTGATACTAAGTGATTCAAGATCCACAATTAACAAGTCGACTAGTGAGCTTTAGCATCGCTGCTAGAAGACAAGGTAAATCGGTAAGCAACAGTTGCTAATCATATCACATATGACTCTTGTTGTTGGGTGACATCTCTATGTCAAAACTAGGCGCCTAACCTTTGTGCCCCAAGGTCCTTAACTGTTAAGATGACCTTGTCAAGCTCACCAACCCTTATGCGCATAGGTATCCGATACAAACCCATCCAGCCAAGGAAAACCGCGGCACCCTAATTTCATAGGCCCACCAACGATTGTACAGGGCATAGGATGGTGCAAGGTTTGGTTGGGAGGGCATGGTTTAACTTAAACTTTGTGAGGGATCATTCTACTTCTATCATCTAAGCATGCATAGAGTAAAACGCATAAGAATAGCATTCACATAGTTGTGACACAGTATGGCCCATTTTCTCATGGTGATCTCTATCGCCATAGAACCTGTCCACCATGATGATCTCCATCTTCATGTTCCATGCGAGTCATCCTCCAAGTGATGAGTCCTCCAAGAACTAATACAAGCTATTACCCCTAACAACGAGTAATCAAAATTACATAGAATTGGGATCATCACAAGTTGGCATGCAGGCCATTACAATAATTGACAACACATATGGCTCCAGCTGTGTTGCCCTACTCACGACACGCAGGTCATGATAAATTTCATACATGCATCACATACATATATGGGCCATACTGATCACATACATCCCGCAAAAACAAGTTATGCATAGAATCGCATTCTTGCGGATCATGTGACCTCGCAGCACCTAGTTACCTTAACGAGATAGAAAAAATGTGCTACGACTAGGGGGTATAGGGGGTCTCTCCCTGCGGGGTTCGAAGGGGTAGCGCCCGTTGTGGTAAATCAAATTTTCTTTAAGAATTTTGATCGGCAAATCAAATTTACCATAAACCGTCTGTTGTTCCGATCTGATCAAACTCCTTTGATCACGGTACATCGATTTTAGATCTAGGTTCTGATTTGATCAATCATATTGATCTTCGCGTGATTCAACAGGATTAATGTGTCACTGTATACCCCGATGGCGGAAACCGACCGGTAGGGGTAAGTCGTTCGACTACCTCAGAATCACGATCACGGAAAGCAAGATCATAGATCAATCCTGAACCACCGCAATATAAATGATCACATCATTCATATCAATCTGCATATCACCATATTCAAACACCCCAAACCTATAATTGAACATCATCGGCTCTGATACCACTTAAGGGATACGGGTAACTACACTAGCGCAAATCAAAAAAATTCTACCACGTAAATCAGGATTACTGTTGTCATAGATCACGGGATTACCACTAGACACGCAGTTGTGGAAGTTGATGAAGCACATCGAGGCAGTGTAGACGATCTACGACTCATCCTCGTTCTCGTCCCATGATCAGCTCCCCTTGCGCGGCTCGTCCAAACGCTACAGATGCAGCGTCTCCGAGGTATCCACACGTACATGGTGGAAGCATCAGACGCCGGACTGCTAGGTCCGCGCACGCGACACAAGCGTGAGGAGTGGTGGCTGGGTGGAATGGTCTGACCCTGGTCAGCACGCCCCACCCTCTCTTATATAGGCGTCCCTAGTGGGGTTCTACATTAGCAGCCCATTAGTAGCCTGGTCTAATTCGGATCCAATCCTCATTAGGCTTCCAGCCCCTTAAGTGCGTGACCCTATAGGTTCATATACGCATAGACATGACACGAATACACTTATTCTGTTAATAGTTGGCAGCGGCCTCTAGCAAGACGTGCCAACTCCTAAACGCATACAAAGATCATATCGGATGAACCATCACAAGGTTTAGTACATGTCTTTCCCTTTGCCTCACGATATTTGGTCTAGCTCCAAGCTGACCTCCCTTTCTCGATACTGTGATTCGGAATCCCTTTACTAGGTTAACTCTTAACCGTATGTAGCACGGCCATGCATTTCTGGATCCGATCACTTGAGGGGCCCAGAGATATCTCTCTCAAGTAGAGAGGGGCAAATCCCATCTTGATTGACCATGACTTGCAGCATGATTCAGGACAAACCCGAAATCTACCTTTATAACTAACCAGTTACGGAGTAGCGTCTGATAGCCCCAAAGTATGCCGATCCACATCTCAAGTACATGCGACAATCTCAGGTCTAAGGACAAAACGCACACGATGTATAGAGAGAGAGAGAGCTGCAACTAATTGCTAGTCTCAAGTTGGGTCAGTCCAACCCCATGTTCAAAACATGCGTCCACATCTTTGTTTTGACGTCTCCATGTCTATGACTTGCGAAACATAGTCATCAACCAATCGATGTGCTAGTCTAATATTCATCTGTGTCCTCACATGAACTCCGACTAGGGACAACTCTTAAATAACCATACAAGTATAGAGTTTCACAAACAATTCACATAATTGCCAATCAATACAAGTTTCCTGATATGGATATTCAAGGAACAATACAATAACTCATGGATACATAAGAAATATAATCATCTCTATGATTGCTTTTAGGGCATATTTCCTTCAACTAGAAATGGAGAGCATGCAAGATCTCAAACAACACAGACATGATAGAATCATTAACCAATCTGACATAGTAATCTCAATATCCAACGGATCCCCGCAAACACAACATGCATGATTACAAAATAGATGATCTTGATCGTGAACGGAGCTCACGAGATCTAAACATGGTAGCACAAAAGAGGAGAAACAACCATCTAGCTACTACATGGAGCCGTAGTCCAAGGTGGAACTACTCACGCATCATACCGGAGGCTGGAATGGTGATGAAGAAGGCCTCTAGGATGATCTCTCCCCTCTGGTAGGGTGCCGGGAAGAACTTTAGATCCCCCCGATCTAGGGACGATGGTGGTAGCGGCTACGGACTGTTTCGTGGAATATTGATTGGGTACTTAGGGTTTATGTATCGGGGGCTTCCTATAGGCGAAGAGGGAGGCCGAGGGGGTGCCCGAGGCGGCTGTACCCCCCTAGGCGCGGGCCAGGCCTAGACGTGCGGCCAGGGGGTGTGGCCCCCTCGAGGCCCTCTTCCTTCTAGTCTTCTGGCTCCGTGTTCCCATCGGTAAAATATTGACTTTGACTCTTGTCCTGTCCAATTCCGAGAATATTCATTTTCTACTTTTTCTGGAACCATATAAAAATACCTCAAAGTGTAGACAAAGCAAAGCAAAGTAGATACTAAACAAGCATGGAACATCAAAAATTATAGATACGTTTTTGACGTATCAACAAGGCCAACTTAGTAGCGCTACAGCTCATGGACGATGTCACACCTTGAGTGGAAAAGCACAAAACCATGATCGAGAACAATGCTAACAGGACAATGACGGAAGAAGAGGTATTTAGAGCGCACAACTCCTCTTTCGTGTGCTAGTTTAAAGACCAGATTGATGCCAATCCCCCGCCAATGACAAGCGTCGCGGACAAAATCACATTGGCCTTGTCTTACGGGCCCGCGCCAAACCTCATGACTTATCAAGCATACGACATCAGCGGTTACACATTCTACAGAGAGGAGAGAGACAAAAGAAGCGACTATCAGAACTCGGGTGTGACGATGGAATCTTACACGGGTGAAGAGAAGAAATTTGGGAGCTCTACTACGCCGGGGAGATTTGGGAGCTCGACTACGTCGGGGAGAAGCTATCGATGTTCCATGTCAGATGAGCTACAAATGTCAGAAAAAGAAGACGAGTATTTCACCACCATGCGTATTCCCAACAAATCGAAGACCAAGAAACCCACGGCGCAAAATGAGCCATGGGTACTGGCTAAGCACGTCGAGCAATGCTTCTTCATTACCAACCCATCAAGGCCTAGCCGTGTCGTCATGAGGAGAGGCAAAAGGGCCCTCATCGGAATGGATGGAGTCGCCGACGAGAAAGACTTTGAAGGACTTGTCGGAGACCCGATGATGGAAGAACCCGATGAAGACGATGCAACATACACAAAAAGAAGAAGAAGGACCACGCTACCTAGGTCGTGATCTACAACAACTCCATACACAAGGAGTCACGATGATAAGACTAGTGGGGTCAAGTAAAAAAAACCAAGCAGAAGGGCAAGAAGAAGAATCAGAGTACAAAGAAGAAACAGTAAGATTTTGGTGTGGTCGAGAAATTAACACTCATCATTTTATGTGTATCTCTTATTAATGATTTTATGTATAAGTGTGTACTATACTATAAAACTCCTACGGAGGCGACGGATCATTGCAACTAACTTAGCTATGTTGGTTCAGCTGGTGTTCACTCATCTTCTTTTCTAAAAATTTTAGACAAACATCAAACCAAGTTATTTCAAAGCTAATAAGTGATGGGGAACTACTATAGGGACTTGCAAGAGGGCTAAACATGCATTAAAATGATTTGTCTAAGCATAGAACAAGCATGCAAACTCACATAACCCATCACCTACAGTAGCAAAATACTCAAGAAATAGTCCAACAATCAAAAATCTAATTGGACAAGCGGAGGAGGCACATACCGGAGAGCAATCCCTCCAAAAATCAGCAGCTAAGGTGGGTTGAGCAAGGAGATCGAAAGTCGCAAGCAATAACTTCAAGAACTCGAGCTTTGAGAAATTTTCTGGTGTTTTCTCGAGAGAGAGAGTGGAGTGGCAGGTGGGAGAGTAAGTGGAGGGCCAGGGGTGGCCCACACCATTGCTAGGAGTGCCCCAGTTCGGGTCACACCACCAGGTGGTGTGCCTTCCTGGTGCCCCCCTGGGTCACTCCAGGTACCTCTCTGCCCCTTTTTTAGCGTAAAAATTTAATATGAATTTTCTGGAAGTTTTTGAGAAACTTTAATTTTGAGCAATTTTCAGGTATTGATAAATGATTTTCTCGCAGAAAAAAGATTTTGGGAATATGCAAAAGAAAACCAAAACTAAAACCACGGAAGTTCTAAGACACTCTAATATGCAAGCAACTAGCAATACTAATATGAAAAAGGTGAAGAGCAAAGATTGGAATAGAGAAAGTAAAAGTGAGCAAGGATAATCATGGTGAAAACATTGTTTTGTTCATCCAAAATCCCTTTGTTTACAAGGTTGATCAAGTCTTGTTACCAAAGCAATTTTATATGAAACAAAACTTTGCATTTCACTAAGTGATTATGTTACCTCAATCTTGATAGCAATAGTCCCAATCATAATAGTTTCATAATTTTCTTGTGGTATGGGACAACATATTTCTCCAACTTTGATGCCCTTAATATTTTCAACTGAATTTAGGCCATAAGTCTTATCAATTTTCTTGGGGAAATAAATAGTATGCTCCTTGTCATTAACATTAAAAGTTACTTTTCCTTGATTACAATTAATGATAGCACCTGTAGTATTAAGAAAAGATCTCCCAAGAATAATAGACATATTATCATCTTCAGGCATTTCAAGCACAACAAAATCAGTTAGTATCAAACAATTATGAGCCACTTGAACTGGAACATCCTCACATATACCAACAGGAATAGTAGTAGACTTATCAGCCATTTGCAAAGATATAACAATTGGTATCAATTTTTCCAATTGAAGTCTCTTGGAGAGAGAAAAAGGCATAACACTAACTCTTGCTCCCAAATCACACAAAATAGTTCTAACATAATTATTTTTAATAGAGCAAGGAATATTTGGAATCCCTGGATCGCCAAGTTTGTTTGGAACCTGACCATTGAAGGACTAATTAGCAAGCAAAGTGGAAATTTCCTCATTAGGAATCCTCCTTTTATTAGAGACAATATCCTTCATATACTTTGAATAAGGAGGCAATTTAATAGCATCAGTCAAAGGAATTTGCGAAAATAAAGGTTTCATCCACTAACAAAACTTTTTATAGTGTTCTTCTTCCTTTGACTTGTGTTTCTTATTAGGTAAAGGCATTGGTTTTTGAAGCCAAGGTCTCATTCACTACCATGTTTGTTAGCAACAAAATCTTCCTTAGTGTACTTAGTATTATTAGTGTGCCTTTTAGGTTCCTCTTCAATTTCTTCCTTATCAGGAGCATCATTTTTATCATTACCACTTTTAGTTTCAGCATCAGAGACAGATATACTATTAGGATCTATAGCAGGTTCAGAAGATTCTACAACTGTTCTATGTTTCTTTTTCTTTCTCTTAGAAAAAGTACCAATATTTTCAGCTTGTTGATAATCCTGCTCAATTCTTTTAGGATGTACCTCGGGATATAAAGGATCTTGAGTGGAAGCCCCACTCCTAGTTCTAATTTCATAAGCATGTTTTTCTCCAGAAGCATTAACTAGAAAATCTTTTTGAACTTTAGTAAGCTGATCAATTTGAATTTGAACCATTTGAAAATATTTAACAAGCATTTTAACATCATTGGAGGTTCTTTCAACAATATCTTTCAACTCATCAATAGCTCTAGAGTTTTCCATTAATTCATTCTGCACTCACTTATTAAAATTATCTTGCTTAACAATAAAAATGTCAAATTCTTCTAAGCATTAATCAGGAGGTTTAGAATAAGGAATATCACCTTCATCAAAATGTTGGAGAGAGAGTGTACCTCAATAGTGGGAATTTGGCTTACATAATTCTTCTATAGGAGGTAAATTCTTCACATCTTCAGATTTAATACCCTTCTCCTTAAGACATTTTTTAGCTTCCTTCATCAATTCATCATTTAGTTCAATCACTCCCCTCTTCTTTGGTGTTGGTGTTGGGGTTGGCTCAGGGTCAGCTGGTTCAGGTGTAGTTGGCTCAGGTGTAGTTCAATCATCATAATTCTTGCTTATTTTAGCCATTAATTCCTCAGCTTCTTTGGGAGTTCTTTTCCTGAAAACACAATCAGCACAACTATCCAGGTATGTCCATGATTCATTAGTTAGTCCATTATAGTATATATCAAGAAGCTCATTTTTAGGTAATGGACATCCAGGATGTGCATGAATTAAAGCACAAAACCTTGCCCATGATTCAGGCAATTTTCTCCCTTTCTCCCTGTTTAAAATCAAAAAGTTCCTACAAAATAGCATGTCGAGCACTAGGAGGGAAATATTTCTGAAAGAAAGTATCAATCAAGAAATCAGGGCTATCAATTGATCCAGGAGGTAAATTATTAAACCAAGATTTAGCTTCACCTTTCAGTTAAAAAGGAAAAAAATAGCAACAAAGTAGGTGCGCATCTTAATATCATCAGAAAATAAGCCACCCATAGTAGAAAGCTCAGTCATATGTGCTACATCACTTTCATTTTTAGTCCCACAAAAAGGTTCTTTCTCAACAATGGTTATGTAAGATAAATTAAGAGAGAAATCATAATGTTTATCTTTAATGTTTATGGGAGATGTGGCAAACTTAGCATCATAAAATAGTTTAGGTCTAATAGTACGTATCTCAAGAAGACTTTTAAGAGCACTTGCATCATGAGTGTTTCGACATTCTTCAATAAATTCATTAGTCAATTCAATATAACCATCATTAATATCATAGCTCTCTCTAGACTTAGGTGAACTAACAAGTGTAGTAATTTCTTTATTAGGAGTTTCAGTGTTTCCCATTATAGTTCTAGTGATTGTAGCATCTAGGAAAGGACCTAATGAACCACTCTCATCAAGCATAGTACAAGTAACATCATGAGTATCAGAAGCAATTTCAGATTTAGCAGAAGTAGCAGTATGTGCAACATGTGTATGTGGTGGTGGTGTAAGGAGCTTACTCATAACAGATGGTGAATCAAGAGCAACGAAGGTGTTCAGGATTGTACCTCTTCTTGTAGTGGATGGTAATATAGGAACTTTTCCATCACGAGTTTTACCCATGATGAAAGGATAGCAGAGAACAATAATAATCCCAAGTGAACTTGATAAATAAAGATATGTTCCCTGGCAACGACGCTATAAAATAGTGTTGATGACCCATAAGTATAGGGGATCGCAACAGTCTTTGAGGGAAGTAAAGCCCAATTTATTGATTCGACACAAGGGGAGCCAAAGAATATTTATAAGCCTTAACAACTGAGTTGTCAATTCATATGCACCTAGAAATAGACTTGCTCACAGTAGTTTATCAGTAGCAATTGCTTTGTAGTAGTAATAGAAAAGTAAAAGCAGTAGTAAAATCAAGACGGTAGTAACAATTGTAGCAAATAGCAGGATTTAAGTGCGGTAGGCATAGGGATGGATGGACATGTGTTGCATGAACAATACTATTCATTTAATATCAAGATCAAGGGCATTTGCAGATAAAGAAGATAAAGTATCCAAGTACTAAGTAATCACAGGCATGTGTTCCATATATAGTCATACATGCTCGCAATGAGAACTTGCACAACATCTTTTGTCCTGCCAGCCAGTTGCAGCGGGTCCGTAAGGGAATCTACTGGCAATTAAGGTACTCCTTTTAATAAAGTACCGGGGCGGCCACACCACCCCCTGGCATGCCCTGGCCTGGCCCGCGCCACCAGATGGTGTGGGACCCGCATGGCCCCTCTCCATCTCGTCTTCTAGCTCCGTGAGTCTTCTGGTAAAATTGGAGTTTTGCGATATTTTCCGGGATTTTTCTTGAAAGTTGATTTCCTGCACAAAAACAACACACCAAGGCAATTCTGCTGAAAACAGTGTTAGTCCGTGTTAGTTGTATCCAAAGCACACAAATTAGAGGAGAAACAATAGCAAAAGTGTTTGGGAAAGTAGATACGTTTTGGACATATCACTTTCCTTATATGAATCTTATTCTTCGGACCATTCCGGATCCTCGTGATATCCCGGATACCATCCAAGACTCCGAACAACATTCGGTCTCTTTACTCACATTCCATATCTACTAAACAACATTGAATCCTTAAGTGTGTCACCCTACGGTTCGTGAACTCTACAGACATGATCGAGACTCTTCTCCGATCAATAACCAATAGAGGAATCTGGAAATTCATATGGCTCCCACATTTTTCTGCGATTACTTCATGATCGATTGAACCATTTACATACGATACCAATTTCCCTTTGTCTCGTGATACTTTACTTATCCGAGGTTTGATCGTCGGTATCTCTGCATACCTAGTTCAACCTCGTTACCAATAAGTACTCTTTACTCGTTCCTGTGATATGTGATCCCTTGTGAGCCTGTCACATGCTTGCAAGCTAACTGGATGACATTCCACCGAGAGGGCCCAGAGTATATCTATATGTCATATCTATGGACAAATCCCACTCTTGATCCATGTGCCTCAACACATACTTTCCGAAGACTCAATGCCACCTTTATAACCACCCAGTTACGAAGTGGCGTTTGATGTCATCAAAGCATCCATCTGGTGATGGTGATTAACATGATCTCATGGTCGAAAGATTTAGGTTACTATGTATCTGAAAGCTTATAGCAAGTGAACTATTTTAAATGACTTGATCTTATGCTACAATTAACTATAGGAGTATGTCCATCACATCATTCTCCTAATGATATGACCTTGTTGTTTATAACATCTCAATGTTCATGATCATGAAACCATGATCATATATTAACCAACAAGCTAGTTTAACAAGAGGCTTTACTAGGGACTCTTTTATGTTTACAAACCACACAAGTATTAATGTTTCCGGTTAATACAATTATAGCATGGGATGTAAAAAATTATCATAAGCATGAAGATATGATAATAACTACTTTATTATTGCCTCTTGGGCATACCGCCAACAGTCTCCCACTTGCACTAGAGACAATAATCTAGTTTCAAATTTTTGTGTATTCAACACTTATGGCTTTCCGGTGTTGTATTTACATGATTGGTAATGGTCAACTAATCTTCGGATCCGACACTTTCAGGTATGTGTGTAGTTGCATATCTTTGCGTCTCTACGCATCACTCATTGTTTAATGAGATGTATTTGTATAAATTTGGTCCTTTGGTGAGACCTTTAGTTCCTTGGGGTTAATACATGTTGATAATATTGTCATACAATATATCTTCATAGTACTATCCCACTGTGCACCACACCTAGTTTGATAACAAACTACTAGACACAAATGCCCTCTTTTGCAGCTATAATAGCAGTCATATACTTAGCCAATTTCTTAACTTTGGAACTCGTCCAAATCCATTATGGAACTTAATTTCCATTATATTGTGCCACCCTTAGTTTGTATTGAGATAAACTTAATCTATACTTTGTGGCAAAACTAGAATCAATGTAATACTTTAGAATGAACTAACCATCTATTCGTCATCCCTACAAAAATAATATATTCTTAGTTATTCCAAAATATCATAAGAATATCCTTACTATCGTCCAATGATCATATTATGAATCATTTTAGCATATGATCATAACATTTATAGTGTAGGACATATCAAGATGTGTACATATCATAGTTTGATCGATAAACTCTCTCTGTGATTTCAATCATCAAGTATCAAAAATACTTGAATCTTTGTTTCACTTATACCAAGTGTCGATACACTTGAATTTCGATTTAATACCTTCTATGTGGCAAGAAAATTTCTTGTCATTTCCATACTGAACTCTTTCAATATCTCATCTATTTACATTTGGCACAACCATATTAGCGTCTTAATCTATCTATATAGATGTTGATGCCAAACATTCGGGTTTTGCCTAAGTCTATCATCGTGATGAAATTATTAACCTGTGTTAATAAAAGATACATCAATTCCAATCAACAATATGTCTTTACATAATGCATTAGAAATATGTCTTAGTGCTCCGACTTAATTTCTTTCATGCAAGCACCTTCATCGTTTCTGATGAAATTAAACCCTTTAACAATTTCATCACGGTGTAGATTCCAACTCCTTGATGCTTACTTAAACCATTGAAGTTTGCATATGCTTTTAGAATCCTTTGAATTAACAAAACCCTTTGGATCGTGTTATGCACACGTCCTAGGTAACCATTCTATTAGAAGAACTTGTTTTGTTTATTCAACTACCACATAACAAAATTATATGTATTGGTTGCTACATTTAATCCGTCTAGACTAAATATCGCTATGAAATATCAAATCTTGTCATAATCAACTGCTTGAACATTGTCGTGAACTCTTTCCTGACATGTCGACTATTTCATAGATGTGAAACATCCATGTCTATTTCTTTATAGATCCAAAACACGACTGTAAGGTCTTACACCTTTCCAGAGGGTGTTTCAAGTTCAAATCTTGATTTCTCGTGTATGGAACCTTCACGGATTCTATGGCTTCAAGCCATTTGATGGAGTAAGGGCCCATCATCGCTTCTTTGCATGTAGTTGGTTCATCATTTTCAAATAATGATTTAACTCTCAAATATTGGTATTTGATTGTTTACCCGACCTACTTGGTTCAATAGGAACTTAGACCTGCGTGATCACAACCTTTGAGCCACATGAGCCATGAGCATTGTTGCTGCCTCCGGAATTCTTTTCGGTGCTACACAACTCTGATCATTATAGCTAAGGTTCTTTTAACCTTATCAAAGTTCTACTGTCCTCCCACTTAACTTTTCACGAAAAATTTCTTTTCAAGAAACTTGACGTTTTAAGCGACAAACACTATTGTCTTTGGAGTTATGGAGGAATACTCAATGATTATTCGAAATAGCATACAAAGACATGTTTATCCGACTTTGGTTGCAAATATCTTACTTATGCATAGCATACCAATGTTTAAGAAAGGACAACTTGGGTTTTACCCCAAACCACAACTTTATATGGGGTCATTTCAACGGATCATGATGGATCTCTTTTTAGTGAAAAAGTGGTAGTCTCTAAAGCTTTAATATTTAAAATATAATGGCAGTTTTATAAATGACACCTTTGATCTTACCATGTCAAACAAGGTTTTATTACATATCTCGATTACTCCATACTCATATGGTGTTTCAGGAAACGCAAATCCATGGAATAATTTCTCAAATCTTAGATGTTTATTCTAAACTTCTAACTCAAATATCTTCCTTTATGATCCTATCATAAATTCTTTATTTTATTGTTACATTGATTCTGCACTTCATCTTGAAAGTCTTTCTTCATCCTCATTAAGTAAATATTCATATATTCGTTCAAATTTTTGGATGAAGCATATGAAGTTAAAATCCATCGCTCTAGACTACACATAATGGGAAGCATACATCTATATCTACAAGTTCCAATAATTTATTCATTCGTTCACTTTTGGCCTAAACGGAGTTTTAATTATTTCTAGGAAAGTTTCACAAGCGTCATTTGATCGAAAATCAAAAGAATCCAAAATTCCATCAACATGGAGTTTCTTTGTGTTTTCTTTCCAATATAATTTAAATGGTGATGTCACTTCCCAAGTGATCTTTCAATCAATTGCCTTTCGACCCTTTTAGCATTAATTTTATGGATCTGATTTCTCCAACTAGATTTGTATATCATCCATCTATTGTGGAATACAGAAATATTTGAACAATCCTTTTGGTTCTAATCATACTTGATTAAAACAAGTAATGAAGGCAAGCTTTGATATCAACGAGAAACACAATAACTCTTTATTTGTTTTCAATGACAATCATCACATATTATTTTGCTAGTTACTTAGGCCATTGTAGTTCATGAATTGTGTTGTTTCATATGACGATTCATACCAACAAATTCAGTATCCAGTACTTAAGAACCACATTATTTAATAAGCAAAGAATACAGCCATAACACGTATATCCTCTATATACTCAAGCTGAACAATTCTAGTCTTTTCTTTTCTACCATATATTTCTGAGATTCTCTTTCAGTATTTCCTTTTCTGTTTGAAAGAATCTATCAACATCAATAGTGGAGTCATACATATGACACAGAGTCCAAAGCGTGTATAATTAAATACCAATGTCTTTGGACTTGCACTTTGAAGTAGATCACCATCATCAAATGTTTAGTGTTCTTTCAAATTCCATTCTTTAGTAATCTCTTGGTGTAGTAAATATTTTACCTACATCAAATATTCACCCTTACCATGGAATTTTTCATGATCAAGCTACTTTAGCTTATTGCGGTGAATCGCGAGTATAATGTTGCTCTCCAAAACCTTTTGGAGGATTAGGACAACTAGTGTCTCCAACCTTTTGCAAATTCTCATCAAATATGAGAACATGACTTTTGCCATATTATACTCTATCATGTTGCAACCAAAACTTCGTTTCAGATATCACAATATCTTCCACACATCATGGTTTCTGAAACAACTCTTTCAGATCCTAGATAACCTTGATATTAAGACAATTCTTTGAATATCAAGAATCATGGAGACAAACATGATACTCATACACTAACTCTTGGAATTGTCACTCTTGATTTAATACCAATTATTAAACTTCATGGAATAACCGGAACTTACTGAAAGTTTGCAATAGGACTTTTAAACTTTAGATTAACACTTCAAAACAATACGATACCAGTTCGTAAAGTAACTAACTAGAATTCTACAGTTCTATCATCTCAATTATAACAAAGAGCAAGGTGGTAAATGGATGCCAATGACTACAACAATTATGCAAATTCACTTTGATTTAATTTATGATAAATAGTGTTCAACTTTTAATCATATTGCCATTGAACTCCCACTCAAAACAATATCCCTCACATTGTTTTAGTGATCACACGAACCAAATCCACCACATCAAAACCGATCATCACGAGAGTTGATGTAGCTTCAATGGCGAACAATCAACATGTTCATCATATCTACTATATGACTCATGCTTTACCTTTCGGTGATCTGTGTTCCGAGACCATGTATGTACATGCTAGGCTCGTCAAGATCAAACCTTAGCTTCCGCATGATCAAATCTAGCTTGCTCACGTTGTATACACTCGCAGAATCTAACACACCCGATCATAACGTGGTGCTTCGAAACAACGAGCTTTAGCAACGGTGCTTACTAAGGATGAACACTTTAAAACTTTAAATTTTGTGCTTGAGGGATCATCTTATAATTCTACCGTCGTGAACTAAGAAATACAAGATGCATAAAAGGATTAACATCACATGCAATTCATAATATGTGATATGATATGGACTTTATTCTTGTGCTTCCGATCTCCATCTTCAAGCACGAACATGATCTCCATCATCACCGGCATTGCATCAAGGTCAATGACGCTGCTCCATGGTTGTCGTCCACCAGCTTCAACTATTACAACTATTTTGAATAGACACACGGGTCTTAACAGAATTTAAAGACAACCATATGGCTCCTGCCGGTTGCCAACTTACAATAAGGAACATTGCATACATTAAATATAATCACAATCATGGCCATATCACATCACAACACACCCCTGCAAAACAAAGTTAGAGGCCTCTAATTTTCTTTGCATATTTTACGTGGTTTGGGGCTTTCAATAAGTGGCGCTCTAACTTACGAACAAGAACCACAACAATGATACTAGTATTGTCAATCACCCGTTGTAAATTGAATCTTAACTATGTTGGGAGAAACAGACACCCGCAAAGCCACTTATGCAATACAAGTTGCATATCAAGCGTGGAGCAAATCTCATGAACGATGTCATGTAAGGTTAGCCCGGGCCGCTTCATCCCACCATCCCGCAAGATGCAAAGTACACAAGAAGCAATCGACAACAAAAGCATCAACGCCCACAATGACCATTGTGTCTACTCGTGCAACAGATCTACATATAGACATGGCTCTGATACCACTGTAGGGGTTCGTAGCATGGAAAACAAAAAAATTCTACCGCATGCACACAAAGAAGCCAAGATATATCTACTAGATTGTAGCAACGAGTCGATAGAGGAACTCACCCTCGAATATTCCAAAGCGGTTAACGAGAGCAGAATCTCGTGGGTGATGTAGTCGTACACTTGCCAATCTCAAGATCGCGTAGACGATCCTTCCGGCGCTGCATTCCGGCAGCGCTTCCGCAGTCGGTCACACGTTCGGTACTCGATGAAGACCTTCCTCTCCCTTGTTCCAGCAGGCAGCGAAGGTTGTAGCACTCTCCTCGCGTTTCCGGTAGCACGACGGCGTGGTACCAGAAGTAGAGGGGAGATCTCGCAGGGCTTCGCCTTAAGACGGAGCGAGTATGGTGTACTATGAGAGAGGCCTTGGCGATCTAGGGTTTAGAGGCACCAAGGGAGGAAGCTTGACCGGTGGCTAGGGCTAGGGGAGAGCCCCAACTCGCCGAGTTGGAGGGGAAACCCTAGGCGGCGGCGGCTGCACTTGGAGGTGGAGGCGCCAAATCTAGGGTTTGAGGTGTAGGGAAGAGGGGCACCCCTGCCCCTCCTTTTATAGGTGGGAGGGAGGCGCGGTTGGGAGGAGGGAGTCCTCCTCCAACTCATCCTCCTTGGCCGGCGGGTGGAGGGAGTAGGACTTCCTCCCCAAGTAGGTTCCCTACTCTCCCTCCACCAAGCAAACTTGCCGTTTGACTTTTCAAATTGGCGTTTGACTTTTCAACCTAGGATTTGATTTATCCCTTTATTTTGCTAAGCGATGACACCTAGTACATGATGCAACCATTCCAAATTGTTATGACACATTCATGTACCCTTCCCCTCTGGAGTGTCGGACCTTCCGGAACCTTCTAGAACATTCCCGATGAAAACACCGGAACCATTCTCCAACCCCGAAACAGGACTTTCCTTATATGAATCTTATTCTCCGGACCATTCCGGATCTCCTCGTGATATCCTGGATCCCATCCGAGACTCCGAACAACATTCGGTCTCTTACTCATCATTCCATAACTACTCAACAACATTGAATCCTTAAGTGTGTCTCCCTACGGTTCGTGAATTATGCGGACATGATAGAGACACTTCTCCGATCAATAACCAATAGAGGAATCTGGAAATTCATATGGCTCCCACATATTTCTATGATTACTTTGCTATCGAATGAACCACTTACATACGATAGCAATTTCCCTTTGTCTCACGATAGTTTACTTATCCGAGGTTTTGATCGTCGGTATCTCTACATACCTAGTTCAACCTTGTTACCGATAAGTACTCTTTTCTCGTTCCCGTGGTATGTGATCCCTTGTGAGCCAGTCACATGCTTGCAAGCTAATTGGATGACATTCCACCGAGAGGGCCCAGAGTATATCTATCCGTCATATGGACGGACAAATCCCACTCTTGATCCATGTGCCTCAACACATACTTTCCGAACACTCAATGCCACCTTTATAGCCACCCAGTTATGGTGTGGTGTTTGATGTCATCAAAGCATCCTTCCGGTGATGGTGATTAACATGATCTCATGGTCGAAGGGAATTAGGTTACTATGTATCAGAAAGCTTATAGCAAATGAACTATATTAAATGACTTGATCTTTATGCTACGCTTATCTATAGGAGTATGTCCATCACATCATTCTCCTAATGATATGACCCTGTTGTTAATAACATCTCTATGTTCATGATCAGGAAACCATGATCATATATTAACCAACAAGCTAGTTTAACAAGAGGATTTACTAGGGACTCTTTTATGTTTACAAATCACACAAGTATTAATGTTTCCGGTTAATACAATTATAGCATGGTATGTAAACATTTATCATAAGTATGAAGATATGATAATAACCACTTTATTATTGCCTCTTGGGCATATCTCCAACAGATTACTACTCATTACATCAACATTTATCCTAATGATATTCATCATTCTATCTTTGGTTACCATATGTCAATAAGATTCCACTGTGCTACTTGAATTCTAGGGTTAAGCTACACAATTTAAACTACTTCAATTGATGTCTTAAACTTGATCCTAATCCACTATGACCAATTGGTTTTCCCAAAGTATCTTGGTGGGTTATGTCTCCTTCGGAAAACACTAAATAACACTATACTGAGAAAAGATAAAATAATTACTCCTAAGAAAGACTGACTTAAGCATCTGACTTAGGTGTGACAAGGTTATCCTCAAGGGGATACTCATCACAAGTCATAAGAATTTTTGGTTTAGATAAGATGGCTCCTATAGTCACTATCCAACCTACAGATCTTCATAAAAGGGTTTTAATCCTAAGGTCAAAGCATATGCTCTGATACCAACTTCGGTGACCCAGCATACCACTTCATGATGTAGTACACTATAGTCATTGACATAACACCAATGAAACATCGTTCACTAGTATTACACCCCTCAGAGTGGTACAACAGAAACACATCAGGTCCAATACATGACTATAGGTTACAACTCGACTCTTTACATAAGATCCAGAGAACACTCTAGGTTAAAGAGAGAGTAAGAAACTTCTTACAAAGGAGAATCAGAAATAAACAACTCAAAAACTATCCTACTATTAAGACTAGTATCTTAACTAATGGTCTGGCATTGCTCTTATTGCAATACACTACAGAAATAGGTTCTATGGCTAGGGATTATATTCCTAGCTAATCAATAACTTCGTCTTCACTTGAATTAATGTATATGTTGACTTTCTTGACTTCATTGAAGAACTTTAGATGCTGGTGATAATTCCTAGAGCATAACTTGATGTAGACATCGTTTGTACTGGCTTTAGAACCTAGAAAGGGTTAAGAAGATACGTTGAGTACAAGCGTACTCAGCAAGTTCACTAGAAAAGGAGTGTTCGGTGCAGTATATCTACAGCCACAGACCATAGGTCATAGGCAATGCAGGTTTTCGTAAACATTTCTTTAAAGGTTGCTTTTATTCTGAAAAACTATGTCCGTCAGGCTTCACGGGTTTACCAGAACTTTCATGGAGTTCCTTTCCCGCCGCGTTCGCAGCTCCTTCCCGGAACAGGGAGTAACAAGTTACAGTTCTTACACTCTGCAGAGGTGCATTACTTTACCCATGAGAGATCCAATCCTTGTTGCACAACCGGGCGATCTTTCCTGTCCACACTTCGTATGGTGTGGGGCCCAGAAGATGATCCAAGCCAATCACTGCCCCCTTCACGACCTCGCATGCCTCCTTGGTGTACACCATGCCCACATATTGAATTACGATAATGGTTTGTACAGACCGTTAGATGCCAGAACTATTGTGGGACGTTGAGGGTTCCCACCCATATGCTGCATATCCTCTACGAATTACCAATTAATATGCACGCTACGAGTGATAACAGCCATGACCTGCACATCCGGCTACATGCGAGAGGAAGAAGATACAGCTGACTTCTCTGTCCCATTCCAAATCTCATGGTCAACATGTAATATACGGCGCAAGAATCACTGGCGACATTGGTTATTAAATCCTAGGTGATATAGTCCTGAACAGTGGTATTCCAACTGCCAGATTTAATAGATTAGCTGATCACCCTGGATCAGTAACCAATAGTTCACATTATTATTATTATCATAAAAAATAGTGTTTTCTGACCTTTTTCAAATGCAGGTGATGTCAACACTGGATTTGCAAAATACTTTACAGAAAATAATCAAAGAACATGAGCAAGTGTGAACTTGCCTTTTGTGATTGCAAGATTATGCACTCACGGTCTTGAAGACAATATAAGACCCAATATTTGAAATCAGCATCATTGGTCCGATAAGGACTAATGTTTAAAGAAGCAAGATGCAGTTATGCATAAGTAATGGTATGCATTTTGTAAAACTCCCAAAGCGAATCCCCAATGCTTTGAGTGAAGTGAATTTAGGTGATTCTTTTAAGAGTTGGTTTATCTTCAAATTTTACCTTATAAGTAATTACATTTATAAGGAACTTAAGTGATAACAATTCTAAATATACAGGTAAAGTATAAAGTAATGTGATTATGATTAATTGTCATTTGGTGACTAAGATAAAAGTCCTTGGTTTTTAATTGTTAAGATTTGAAGAATTTATTGTGAGATTATTGTTTGAAGTGGCAAAAAGAATAACATTTGAAGAAAATATTTCCTTCCTAAGGTTTAAACAACCCTGATAGCTTTTAGAATATGATTGATATAATGTGATTGATGTTGATTATGTTTGCTTGAATAGTCTGGACTTGAGATGCTTTATGTCTTAATTGAAAATAGACCAAAGTTAACTATAAAAACATAAGTAGTTTCTTAGACATAATGTTTATAAGCCTTGAGACTAAAGTTAACTTTAAAAGGGTAAATAAACTTAAGGTGTAATTTGTTTAATTATTATCAAGTTTTGGATTTATGATAAGTATGATTAAAGTGTGGGATTATTCACTTTACATTCAAGTGAATGATTAGATTAAATTTGTTTTGCTATTATGAAAATAACATGAAACTATCAAAGAAAGTATAATTTGGATGGTTTTGTTAAGGTGTTAGTTTTAAAGTCATGTTAATTATGATTTAGATGTTAAGATCATTCCCTCTTCATATAAGTGAATGATATATAAAATTATCTTAAAGATTATGCTTTTGAATTTTGGTTTAGGGTTTAAAAGAGTATTATAAAGTTAATGATTTATGCTTAAGTTTTATTATAAATCTTAGTTATGGTTTAGAACTTTAGTTATTAGATTTTAAGGTTTTGATATTTCTAAAGAAATATAATTATTTCTTATTTAAGAAATGTTTTTAAAGAATTTTCAAAATAGATAATAGACAAGGATTTATTATTTTTAAATATTAAAAACTTTTCTAATATTATATTTAATAATTTTCTAGTGTAATATTTTTTTAGTACTTTAAAAATGATTTTTATTTATTTTTAAGTATTATTCTTATGTTTATAAAATTACATCAAGGATTAAATGTCTTTGAATATTTACTTTATATTTTATTGATAAAAAAATAGGCTAGTATTTTTATAAAATAGTATATTTATTGTTATACACAAAAATGGTTTTTTTTCATTTTTAGGATTTTTCCTTGTTTTATGAAATTTTACTTCGGATGTAATGTTGTTAATATTTACTTATATTTTATCTATCTTAAACAAGTAATATTATATTTTTACTAGGTAGATATTATTTTTGTGGTTATTTGATATATCATATGTATTTTTAGGATTTTTCTATATTTTTCTAGAGGTGAAACAATCTTTGGGGTGATTTGGTAAATTTTTTTTAAATAAAACCCTGGACCCACTGGTCAGTCTGGCCCATGGTTGGGCTAGACCAACCCGAGCGGTGGACCGAGCTGGTCAAACCGACCCGCTCAATCCAGTTCCTCTTTCCCCCTCTCGACCAGCCTCTCCCTGGCACCTATGCTGGCTCGCCGCTGGTGCTGCCCGATTCCGGCGAGCTCGACCGCCCTGACTGCTGCTACGGTGTTTATCAGAGTGGTTTTGGATAGTGATTCTCGGGGTCCGTATCGATTTGAAAGCCGCCTCTTCCCTAGGTCGTACCCTTCCTTGCTGAGTGCTAGGGTTTCGATCATCTTGACCTCACCACTCTGGTGATCTGTTGATGCCCGCTGGAAGGTGGAGGATGGCTAGGATTGGCATGGTGATGTCGCGGTTGTTGCTGCTGGTTGCGACTAGGCGCAGGTGCAGCACCCCGTGCCCCTGTGCCATCGTGTCGTGGCCTTCCTTGCTCACTACTTCACCGCCGTATTATTCTTCCTCTCTGGCAAGTTGTAGCTCGCTACAGGTAGGTGTTTATCTCTCTGACTCTATTCTGTCTTCTCTACTGCCTTATTCCTCGGATGCTCATAACTTATCTGATCTACTCGGTTGAGAATGTTGTTATCAAATTCTTGGTTCCTTCATGACCCTTATTAGTTCCCATTGCTATTGGGTAGATTTATGGTACTACTAAATAATTATCAGTGCTTGCTAGTGTAATTGTTCTACTACTTGTTCCTTTGACTGATTGGGATTCAATAATCAATCTTCTACTTTCAATTGGTTCCTGGTAGCTAGCTTGTGTTCTTGTTGTGCAATATTATATGCTCTAATGGATTCAGATGGGTAGATCAGATGCAAGTAGGACATGTACACACACAAATGATTCCTAGCAAGTGGTAGCTAGGAAAATGATCTAAAATTTATTTGAAAGTGAGGTTTGGTAACCATGTATGCTTGCTGTCAACATGACAGTAATTGACCACATGATTCGTAAATTTGGATGAGCAAGTGCTCCAGTGGTACTAATTTGGGTTAGTGGTTCTGCTGCTAGTGTTGGTGAGTGCTAAATTGTTGCTCAAGTTGGTAACTCCAGGCCCTAATGTGATTCTTCTATGCTTGTCTGGATCTTTGATTCAGTAAAATGATTATTATGCATAGATACTGATTCTTAGGAATACTACCTAGGAATATGATGTAATTCTGTTTGGAATGATTTTTCTCTAGTGTTGCTTACTGAATATGGGAGGACAACATGTCAATGAATCATTTGGACAACTTTTTAAACCTTTGGTTGGAAATAAATGATTCAGTGTTTCTAAAGAGTGATTTTGGTGGCTTATGTTTGCTGTAGAACCCTATTGTGGTGCCTCTAGTGAGTGTGCACAGTAGTCATGTATAGAAACATGATCTGCTGCTTGATTTTACTCACCAAAAAATTGAAACTTTGGCCGCCAATGATGCAAAGGCTAAGGCCAGATTACAATTAGGAACAAATACTACTTTGTGCCTTTTTCTTCTCTATGATGAGCATTGCATAGCAACTCTATGCAAGACTGAGAGAAATATTACTCCTCATCCTCCTAAACTAGATCTAGTTGAAGGGTAGTTGTAATTATCTATTTTGGATGTTGTTCCCCCTTGTCTACCCATGATCCAGGTGATGTAGGCTATTAAGAATAGATGCTACATGATTTGGTGATATTTTGTTGTACCTTGCTACCTGATGTAGATTGTGTACTGTATCTTGGCTTCTTCATCAACTTATTGTTAACTTGAGGATCTGCTAATGTGTAACTGCTCCATCTAGTACTATTGTCTTGCCCTTGTGATGGATCTTGATTGGTTTATGTCCAATTTGTTGGATATTATTCTTGCCTTGGTACAACTGGCCTCCCCTTCCCCCTCTTTCCACTGTCCAGTTCCTACTGCTGTAGTCTGGTCTTCTTTTCCTGGAGCTGCAGCCTGGCCTTGATTTCCCCTTGTCTTAGCTCTAGGATGGCTCCTGGGAGCAACCAGAGCTAAGGTGTGATCATTTGGTGGAAGGATTTGTTGTTCTTGTTGATGAAGCTGGACAGATCAATGATAATCTGATACTAGGCTGTGGTGTTCTTGAGATGGTACTATGGTTAAGTTCTAATGTTGAGAAGTTGAAGTGTGTAGGTGCAGCTGTGGTGAAACTGGTGAAGTGCTTGGTGGTGCTACGGTTGGCTGCTGCTTTTAGCTATCTGAGCCAGTCCCTGCTGTGTTGACAACACAACACTTGCATGTGTTGTGTGAGCTGCTGTCCAGTGGCCCTCTCTTGTTCTAGTTTCTATGTCTGTGACTCCTCCTTAGAGATGAGATCAAATAAAACTAGATATTTTTCTGATGCTTTACCATTTGCCTTTTATCTAGCTTTGGTGAAACTTGCCCCATAAGGCCTAAGATGGTGCTCTGAGGCCTATTATTATTTTTAAGATAAGAACAAATTACTATTTTGCCCCTTTTGAATTACTCTATGATGATATTGGTAGTAGCACTTCTCTGCCTAAACTGAGAGTTCATTTCCCCAACATTATTCCTTTTGGCTTTTATTTTCGACTAGCTTTTCTTGTTTGCTTGTCTCATTTGCAGGGATCCAATAGAGGAGAAAAGGTCAGGAAGATGAAGAAATCTCCTTAAAGTTTATTATAGGATTTCATTTGTTCTTATGTAAAGAAATATTGTATTTTTTATTTTATTCAATAAAGTGTACTAGTTTTCTTTTTTCTTCTATAATGCATTTGCAAAGACAATGTAATATTTATATCTGCTTGTAATAAAAATCTTTTTAGTTATTTATTTATGTAATTCAATTTTGTATTTATTTGTTTTATAGTAGTGTACTTTTATTCTTTTATTCTATTATTCTTTATTGTAATCCTTCATATGTTTGGAACTTAATAAAAATAGTGTAATGTTTGTATTATTGTAATAAAATGACTCCTCTCTATTTCATTATCTTATTATCCCTTTGGTTCATAATTGTAAAGATAATATAATAATGTGTAATGTAAATAAGATTATTCTTTATCAATTCTTGTTTATTATTTCATTATTGTAATATCATATTACACTACTCATTTACTCATTTCATTTTATTTAAATTTCCACTATCTTTCTATCTGAATAAAAGATTATACCTTGTTTATAAATAAGAGTTCACCTCTTATTTTCTATTAAAATTTAGTTTCCAATTATTATTCCATTTCAAATTCTTTTAGAATTCAAATTTGAATTTTTCTTTCCCTCAAACACAAAGTACAATAGAGGTCATGTCGAAATCTATCGCACCTACCATGATGTTTTCATCAGAGTAAGAGAGATCTCGATCCCCCTATAGCTTCTTTAGTTTTGCGTGAAAATTCTCCGAATTTTCTGATGCATGAATGCAATGCACACATCTGGGTTCAACTTGTTTCTAAGCTCTAATGCTGGGATGTTACATCGATCTTGACGACCACGGGAGCAGAAGCCTTGCCTGCAGTGGTGGAGGCCAGTCGGGGCCCGTCCCCGGACCTCTCGCCTCAACCCCTGCGGCGACCTCGACCGCTCCTGCTGGGACGACCACGGCTGCACCGGGCGGGAGCTTCACCAGAAGCCATCTCCACCCCTGCAGGAGCGTCGGTGGTACAATAAGTACTGGGACCTCCACGCCCCATGCGGCCGCTCCCACGGGGGCGCCCTCGGCTACGCTTCACTAGCGAGGCCTCCCCCGCCTCGGTCGTCGCCGTCTTTCCCTGCTCCTCTATCAAGAAACACTTGGGGGCATGTCGTGGTATTGTCGACGAGTACGCCATGGAGGGGTCCTCACAGAGCGTGTTTAGAGACGTGGGGTAAGGCGGAAGGTCGGCGGGTATGAGGTGACACAACTTACCCAGGTTCAGATCCCACAACGGTGGCGGAATCCTACTCCTGCTATAAATCACTATAACGGCAATACACCGGGTTACAGGGATCGATTTGCTGTGCGTGAGTTGTGTTGATTGGTTTATGTTCTGCCCTAAAGGATCCTCTAGGTCCGGCTTATATAGTCACCAGATCCTAGGGTTACTGGGAAAGTCCGAACCGGACATGTTACAGAGTCCTACACGGTATACAACTAGTCTAACGTGTCTTGCACTCCAAGCTCCGGGTACGCCGATGACTCCACCATAGCCTTCCTTCATCCAGCATGGGCCTCCCTTCTGGATCCATCTAACTGGGCAGCCCAGCAGTCCATAGGCCCTGCTACCAACTATGGGACACCCGGGTTATCCGGATTAGATACATGCAATGGTGATACCCATGTAGCATATCCCCAACAATAGCCCATGGATAACTCCAAGATCTTCAAGTTGAATGCTCCATCCAAATTAATGTCGGCAAATCGTCAAGCAATATCTTGTAGTACTCCCAAGAATCCTGCGATGCTCTCCGTATTTGATACGTAATTCGGAGAATTACCGAGCCTTCCATCATACTCTTCTTGTAGCCGAACGGGATCCATCCATGCCGGAATATTCAGATGGGACTGTTCACCTGCCTGTGTCATTATGATGCAGTAGACCATAGGTCAGCGATGCCTCATATCTCACAAATGCAGAGAACGTAAACATAGCCATATTTCCCGCGTGAAGGATACGAAACGCTGGCGGCTATGGTGGGAACATGGCGAAATTTCCGCGCACGCTCGCACACACGCTGTCCATGCATCAACCGTTAGATCAACTTGCACGAATCTTGACTCCGAATACTATATATTATAACTGCGGTGACATTTTATATTTTCACCTCATTCTTCCTTGCATCATTGTCTTCCTCCAGCCAAACCTCTCCCCGAGCTCCTCGCACACACAGAGTAAACCCTAAACTTTTTCCAATCTCCAGTCACCTTACATCCACCCCAATGGCGAGCAGCAGCAACACACCATCGATGGTAGCATCTGGCGAGGCTAAGGCCAGTCCATCGGGCTCTGTTCACGTCCCACCGGAGGGCATGGTGGTGCCGCGTTCTGCGGTGGTCGAATCCACCGACGGCGACCAAATTCTAGCGGGGCTGGATCCGTTGGAGGAGGAAGCTGACTCCCATAAGGGGGAGTGGAAAGATTTCGACATCTCCGAGAGCGATATCAAGGAGATGCTCGCTGAAGGGTACCTCCCTGCGACAGAGGGCCTGGTCTGGCGGGCGGTGTCGGCCGGTGAGGTCATCCCTTCTCCCCAAGTCGGAGAAAAGGTATACCTCAAGGCTCAGTTCGTGCGTGGCGTCTCCCTCCCAATTTCCGAATTCTTCATCCAAGTCCTTAAACACTTCCGGGTTCAACCTCAGAACCTTTCTCCGAATAGTATCCTCGCGCTTAGAAACTATGCGGCGTTATGCGGGGGTTACCTAGGAATTAGGCCTAGGTTAAATCTGTTCATCTATTTCTTCACTGTGAAGAGGGAAGCCGGAGTGAGCAAGGAGGAGCTCAGAAATTGTGGAACTATTAGCTTCAAGATCCGGCCTGGCCGGCGGTTCCCCGACATCGTGGGACATGATTCATGCAAAAACTGGCAAAGGACGTACTTCTACGGCCCCGATATCCCTCTAGCCGGCCGAGAATCATCGTACTGAGACTTTGTCAACGGGGCCGTCGCTGAAGCCCTGGCATGGAGATCATAAGCCCTCCTCCCCTCCGATGATGAAGCCTCTCGCGCCGTAAGACGGATCGACTGGTTCGTAGAGACGGGTCTGACCGGCTTGGACCTATCCATGTGCTGGTTCGTCAAGAAGATCCAGCCTCTGCAACACCGCGCGAAACTTATGCACCAGTACACCAAGGATAAGAAAGATAGCCTCCGGATTTCCGAGGACAACTTCTCCATTGACTCCGTCAAGCTCCGCCTCAAAGACATAGTCAAGGTGAAGGATTGGAAGCGTGGATTCACCATCACCTACGACATGTTTGAGGGCGGCAGGTGCCCAGAGGTACTTGTTTATTTTCTGTATATGACATATGCTCTAGTTCTTCCATCTTGCATATACCTTTGCATCTAACACTTAGGATTCACTTAACAACTAAGGGATCTGGATGAAGGTATCATGGCTTCCCAAGTCTACGACCCTAAGATGAAGGAAGTCACTATTGTGTCCGACGACGAGGTCCGTTGGTGCGAAAGTGGAAGAGCTCCACCTCTGACGCTACCAACGGAGCCAAGAAAAAGAAGACGGAGGGTGGAGCCTCCAAGAGATCCACCGCCTCCCTGGAGGGAGAGAAAAGAAGAATGACTGGTATCCCTTTGAACAAGGCATCATCAATTGTGTAAGCTTCTTATCATCCGACATCGTCTTTTGCTCATCTCATTCATGTACTTATACTTTTGCACGTTTCAGGAAGAAGGCTAGTGTGAGTTTGAAGAAGACCTCCATAACATCGGGGGCTTCTAAAAACATTAAAGAAATGTTTGTCCAGGCGTCTCCCACCATCGCCCTTCCTACTCCGAGTGTCCAACCTTCTGCCGCACCTACTGGTTCTCTGGAAAAGGTAGCATCTGAAACTTCCGCCATAGAAGTGGACCCAACTCCTTCTCAAGAGGTCCTAGATGCTACCACAGAACTCCATGTTGTCAGTGAACAAGCGACATAGGAGAGCACGTCTTCCAAAGGTGTAAGGCAATGATGGAAGGCGGTACCTCTGCCGAAGGCGGAGCTGTTGCACCCAAGACGCCAACTGAGCTTCCCAAGATTGTATATTCACACCGAGTAGCTTAGTTCTGTCTCTTGGTGCTGCACCGACTTCTCCTACGTGCGGCCTTGAGGAGCTGCTCAAACAAGTAGAGATTGTCCGAGTTAATACGGTTCCTTTTAGGAAGATATTTTCTGAGAGCGCCAACAATCTCAAGATCATCGCAGTTGTAAGTTTTGCATGCCTTTTGAGTTTCATATGTAGTATCCCACTGTATCCCTCGAGGATTCAGACGAAAAATCATAGGTCTTCGGGTTTGAATGCTCCAAGAGTGACTAAGCAAGAAACTTTGTACTGTAGCCCCCAAGTATTTAGTTTGAATGAATTATTTTGACTATATACTTTTAGAGTAGCATACATAGTGTTTGTAAATTTCAATACGGTAGCCCCCAAGCCTCTAGTTGAAACAGAATTAGTTCTGACTAGATGCTTAAAGAAAGACTAAGCATAGTTTTGAGTTTAATACTCGTACTGTATCCCCCAAGCCACTAGGTGGATACTTATCCGGCTAGATACTCTGAGTAGACTAAGCAACTTTGTTCTTTTTGCAGAATGATAATAGTCGGAGGACTGCCGCCAATGAAAAGTCCCACAAGATGCATGCGGACCTCGAAGCTGAAAAGGATAAAACCGCCTTCTTAAAGGGACAGATCGCCAAGGGCAAGAGTCTGTTTTCTTTTCAGTTTCATGCTCAACTTGTTCTTGTGTCATCAACTTCCGACTACTCATTGTGCTCTCTCATTTCTCGGATATGCAGAAGCTATCGCCAAGGCCAAGGATATTGTTGAGCAATCCAAGAATATTCAAGATCTGGATAGCAAAAACAAGATCCTGAAGCAGGATAGGGCTGACTCGCTGAAGATGCACGAAGATGCATTAATTACCGTCCAAGAATCTGCAAACACGGAGATCAACTGCCTTAAGGAGGAAATTGCAACCCTCAAGGAGCAGAACAAAGCTGCCGACGAGCAGAATACTTGGAACCTTGAGGCATACAAGACCTTCTGAAAGGAATGGGACTCCATGGCAGAAATTCTAGAGCAAGCTGAGGATATCATCTTTGGTAAGCATTCTCCACTCGTACTTCTGTAAACCAGGTACTTTGATCTTATTATGCTGAACCCATGTACTCAAACCTTTTGGTCAGAAATGCAGATCCTATTGGTTTGACCAATAATCCTCCTCCGCCAAAGGAATGCATGGTTCTTGCCGACAACTTCATCAGCACCACCATCACCCAGGCCAAAGAGATCGCCAAGCCCTTGGACACCAACATTAAGGAGTGGACTCTATAATAAAGTACTGGGAGATCCTGCACTGAGCCCCCGAGCGTATCGTAAGCTGGAAAGCTTCATGTACCCGGGATGGTGCTAGGATGGCTCTAGCCATGGTCAAGGCCCACTATGACGACGCCAACATCGCCACGGTGACCTCTGGGTTGTCGGACGTAAACGAAGACGGACAGAAGATCGATCATGATGCTATCTGGGCTTCGCTTGTCGGCTATGATACCAGGGTCGCCCAACTAGTCGATGCGAATACCTTCATGCCTCTTGAGGTAATTCATACCGACCAAGCTAGATCCTCCGAGTCCCTGAAAACTGCCGACTTTGTTGATGGGCGAGATGGCTCTCCTGCGTCCGATGACGCTACCTCGAAGTCTCCTGCCCTAGAGAAGAGGAAAAACTATGTAATATTTGTCACCTCTGGATGTTGTATGTATGCGGAAAACAATGTTGTTTAACTTAAGGCGGAAAACTCTGGCTATAATCTTCCAGCTGCTTAAGAACTAATTATAGCATGTATATATTTTTTAAGCAAGTGTTGGCTTATCAATTGCTCTAGTTTTTATGCTTGACTTTTTGTGAGTTGGAAGACCCTTAGCCAGAACTATGCGCTCAGGTGATGATACCCAATGCCACCATAAAAAACCTAAGCACAAAACCACCGACTTCAAGTGTCGAAAGTCACTACTCCAGAATCCACATAAAAACAACCCGAACGTGTAGACCGGAAAACTTAAGCTAACGCCCGTAAGCGGGATTTTCACAAGTGCAAATGCAAAACTTGCGCATAAAAGGTTTTATATGATCCAAAAATGAACACTAAAGGAGGTAAAAGACTCAAGCACATGAGTGAACCAAAGAGCTTTATTTCATTGATCATATAAAAGATACACAATAGATAGTAAAATATGCTAAGTGTAGAAAGGATGTAGCTTTGCTATGTTCCATGGCCGATCAAGCTCTAGGTAGTCATCATCCGGGTCACATAAGCTTACGCTTATGATCCTCGTTTGGCCTATCCTCTTGTTCACGATTGTCAACGAGGTAATAGGAACCATTGAGTAGCGCCTTGCTTAAGATGAACGGTCCATCCCATGGCGGGGATAATTTGTGTGAATTTTTCTGCTTAAGTCGGAGCACCAGGTCTCCCTCTTTAAACAAGCGATGCCGAACGCGGCGACTATGGTAGCTGCGTAGCTTCTGCTAGTAGATGGCGGACCTCTAGCATGCCAGCACGCGCTCTTCCTCGAGAAGGTCTACATCTAGGTGCCTGGATTCTTTAGCATCATCTTCCTCGTAGGTGGCAACTCTTGATGAATCGTGGAGGATGTCGGAAGGTAGAATTGCTTCTGCTCCATATACCATGAAGTAAGGGGTGTAGCCGGTGGATCTATTGGGAGTAGTTCGTAAACTCCACAAAACAGATGGAAATTCCTCTCCCCATGCTCCAGCTGCTCTATGCAGCGGTGCTTCTAGACGTGGCTTTATTCCCTGCAGAATTAATTCATTGGCTCGCTCAACTTGTCCATTGGATTGTGGATGTGCCACAAATGCCAAATCAATTCGGATGCCCTTCTCCCAACAAAAAGATTCCACTTCTCCGAGTGACATGTTGATACCATTGTCGGAGATAATACTATGTGGAGACCAAATCTCACCACTAGATCCTGGACAAACCTAAGGGAAGTTGCCCATCAAGATTTCTAATGGGTTTAGATTTTATCCATTTTGTGAATTTATCAACTGCTACTAGCAGATGTGTAAACCCACAAGGTGCCATCTATAATGTACCAACCATGTCAAGCCCCCAGATGCAAAGGACCAAGTTATTGGTATGGTTCGCAATTCTTGAGCTGGTACATGTGGTTGCCGGGAAAAATACTGGCATCCCATGCATGTCTCGACCAGCTTGTCGGCGTCCGCCTTCGTGGTCTGCCAGTAGAATCCTTTCCGGAAGGCTTTGGAGACCAACAATCAAGGAGCGGCGTGATGCCCACAATCTCCGAGATGGATCTCACGAAGGATTTCAATACCTTCTTGCTGGGAGACACACTTCAGGTATACACACCAGTGGTACTTATTTTGTAAAGCTGCCCATTGATTATGGTATAGCCCTTTGCTCAACCTACTATTTGCCTACTTTCGACCTCGTCGATGGGAAAGTTCCATGTACGAGATATTCCATGAACGGTTTTGTCCAAGCCGGAGGGACTTTTGTTACTGCATGAGCAAATGAGTCTACTCTATCCGGGTTCTCGGGGTCCGCCCCTTCACGGATGGGGTCCGTAGATGCTCCAAAAAAATGCCAAGCGGAATTTGTTTGCGCCCTGATCCAAGCTTGGGCAGTAGATCAGCCACCTCATTTTCCTCCCTTTTGACATACTTGACTTTGTAGCATTCGAAGCACTTGGCTATCTCATCCACTTCATCTCGATATGCTGCCATCATAGGGTTCCACGCATTCCAGGTGCCAGCCACCTGCTGGGCAACCAAGTCAGAATCTCCACATCAAACTATGCACTTGATGTCAATATCCTTGGCTACACGAAGTCCGTGAATGAGTACTTCATATCCCGCCATGTTATTTGTAGCCTCAAAGTGGATCTACAAAACATAGTGCAGTTTTTCCCCTGTGGTGACTGTAGTAGAACACCAGCCCCCTAGACGTTGAGTAGCTTTGATCCGTCAAAGTGCATCACCCAAAATTCTGGCTCTGGTGCAGGGGTAGCGTCTGGCATCTCCGTCCAATATGCAATAAAATCCACCAAGACTTGTGACTTGATAGCGTCGCGTCTCTTGTAGGTGATCTCGAAAGCGGCAAGATCAATGCCTCACTTCACGACCCATCCTGTAGCGTTGCTATTGTTGATGATGTTGGACAGTGGAGCCTTGCTCACTACTATGATATGGTGCTCCTGGAAGTAGTGCCTTAGCTTCCGAGAAGCAAGGAACACTCCATAAGCTAGATTTTGGTAGTGAGGGTACCGCTCTTTGGACTCCATCAAGACCTCACTCACATAGTAAACTGGTCGTTGCACTCCGTACTCATGCATTGGTTCTTTCCGCTCTACCACGATGACGATGCTGATAACCTGGTTGGTGGCCGCCATGTAGATTAACATAGGCTCCATTGGCTCGGGTGCTGCGAGTATAGGTGCCGAAGAAAGTATCCTTTTTATCTCCTTAAGCGCAGCATCTGCTTCATCCGTCCATACGAATTTGTCTGCCTTCTTCAGCAACTTGTATAGCGGCAGAGCCTTATCTCCAAGTCGGCTGACGAACTGGCTTACTGATGCAATGCAGCATGTGAGCCGTTGGATGTCCTTCAGGCATGTCGGACGGTTAATGTTTAGGATATCCTTGATCTTATCCGCTTTAACCTCTATTCCATGCTGGGAGATGATGAAGCCCAAAAATTTGCCAGCTGGAACCCCAAAGACAGAGATTATCAAAGGTTAAGCATCATGTTGTGTATCATCCCAAAAATATTAAACTTAAACCATCAAACTCTAATCATCAAAATTAGGGTTAACAAAAACTTTTCTAATTAAAATTATGAAGGCATGCATATGGGTATGCATTTAATTTGAAATTCTTTTGAACCACCTTGTTTGTATGTTTCCTTGCTTGTAAAATGTTTCTTAGGTGAAATAAACATCATCTAAACATTTCCCAAACTTTTCCTAAAGACAAATAAATCAAAACCAATAAAATAAAGGAATGGTCATTTTGACCAATTTAACTCCCATGCCTACTTTGGCTGTCTCAAACTTTTAGAACCTAATGGAAACTTTTCTGGATCTTTGCACCCCTTGAATGTACTCATAACAAGGTATCAAGGCCCACTTTGTGATCATCCAGAAACTTTCAAATGCATAGTTAAAATGACAATTCAAAATTGAATCTTTATCATATGGGAAGATCCCACTTTTTGAAAAACCACTCAAACAAGCTCAACTTTCAAAACCCAAGCATCTGCAGACTCACTAGCACCAATCTAGCAAACCCACCAAAAATCTTTTCAAAATTCAAAACTTGATTTCATGCGTCCATTTCATCAAACAGGTTGCAGACACAAATCATACAAAATCTAAACACTATAGTGAGCAGTGATTGAAGCCTAACTTGTTCCCTCTCTGGACACCACTAGCCTTAGTAGATCATCTAACAACCTAAACTAACCCTTAGCATCACTGTAAGCTTGGCATTGCCATCAATGGTGAACAGCCGAGCACACCCATGTCACCCCCATGTCGACAGCAAGCTAGGAAGAAAAGCAAGCCTAGCCAGCATGTCTGGGAGGCAGCCCACCGTCCACCGCCACTCACTGTCCCAGCCGCGAGCGTTGCCAAGCCCTAGACCACACGCACGAACCATGCCAACCTCGCCAGCAACCATGCTGAGCGTGCGCCAGAGCGCCACCCTCGACCAGCGCCCACAGACCGCGCGCCGCCCTCACCGCGTGCATACACAAATCCCCACCGACCCAGGATACCACTAGACATCCTCGTTCGCCGCCCCGTGACGCACAAACACCGCTCGCCGTCGAAGACGCTGCCTCTGCCGCGTAGAGCGTCGCATGTTCCAGACCAAGCCGCACCGCCCCACGCCTCAAAACCATGTCATTGAGCATCACCAGGGAACACCGCACCGCCCCTACCTTCGCCCATGCCAATAGCCGCCTGTAACATCACCCCCGACGAGCTCACCGTGCGCCCCATCGGTCCCCTCGCTCGACTATAAATAGAGGCCACCCCCGCTCGATTTCTTCACACCATCTCACTCCCCTCTCCTCACTGATCGTGCCACACCGTTCCCAGAGCAAGGCGAGCACCACCTTGCCGGAATTTCACCGGAGCCCGCCACCTCTGGAGAAGAAGGGCGCCATCGATTTCGTCAACCCCAGGAGCTGCCGCGACCACCCCTGAGTTCGCCGTCGTCGACTTCGTTGTTCGCCCGCCTCACCGACCCTCGCCTGCAGCCCGGTGAGCCCCCAGCACCCCTCACTAGCCGCGCTAGGTTTCTTTCTCGCCGGCGTTGCTCAACGTCGACGATGACTCTCAGCCGTTGGATTAGAACTAGATCGAACGATCCACATCGCCCCGTACCGCTTCGCCCCTCCTTGTCTCACTGACGAGTGGGGACACCCACTTAATCAGCCCGCGGGAGCACTGCGCTTAGCAGGCCGGCCCGTTAACTTTTCCCGCGCAGCCCAGTTATTTGAATTAAACCTTTTTCATTTTGTTTCAAACTCACTTCTGTACACAACTTAAAAAATCAACCCAGATCGATTCAGTGCACCAAATTGAATGAAACCAATTTTGTTAGAAAGGTCTAAGAATGCTGAATCCAAGCCCGTTGGATTCAAATCATTTGGATCTATAGATCACCCATGGTAAAAATAACAAGGCAGAAGCTTTTCTGGATTCAAACATTTTTCAAATTTAAACCATAATAGCTTTTGAGTTGATTCCAACTCTCAAAAATCACATTTAACCATACCTTTCAGAATATATAAAAATATATAGGTTTACCTTCAGAAATAATGTTCAAGTAATAAAAGAATGCTACATAGGCATTTCTAGCCACTTTAAATAATTAAAATAAAAGGGTAAAACCTTATTAAATTGTGACACCACTTTAAATCATATTCCCATGGACTAAAATATGTGGTGATGACATGTGTCAACATGATCCCATGTTTGGTTTGGAGAATATTAAATCTTAAGTAGTTTTACAATGAGTAGAAATTACTTTTCTTAAAATAAAAAGAATTAAACCAAAATTTAATCTTGTAATGTTAGTGATGATGTTAGATCATCTATAGGACCCTTGTGTGTGATGATTGCAAGTAGTTAAGCATTGTTTGGTGATTGTGTACCTCGTATTTATTTATAGACGCTAGTACCGACCAAGGATACGAGGAGGAAGGAGGATACTACGAAGAAGAAGCCGAGGAGAACTTCAACCACTGCTCTGCACAAGGCAAGCTAACACTTGCAATTTAGCAAGCTTATACTGATATTGTGCAAGCTTTATTAACTAAGTGGACCAATGCAAGCTAACCCTTGCAAGATACCCTACTGATGCCACAAACCACTACTTGTTACTCTGCCCACTATATGCCTTAAGCATATATGATCCAACCCACTTGACCAACCAATCCTAGTTTTTACTTACAAGCTTTATACTTTATTTCTTTATCAAATCTATTCCTTAGAGTTTACTTAAGTGAATTATAGATACTAGAAAGATATCTGAAGGTTGCATAAAGAGCATAAAATTTGGCCTAAGCTAGATAATCTTGATGTCATCTTAAGGCATGAGATTGAACTTAGTTAAAACTCCACTAGTTTACCACCCCTCATTATTGCTTACCCCCACCTGTAGATGCTAGTGCTAAGCATAAAACTTGATCAACTTTAGATGGGAATACTTGGTGGAAAAATGGTTATGAAAACCTTGGAATGATGGATCATTCTATTGAAATGTTTTGGACATGTGTTTCCAAACACCTGATGATTTTGGTGATGAAAACGATGAGGCATGAGCCTTAGCCCTTTCTAAAACTGATGGTTGTCTGGATGCGATACCATTCCAATTTTATCGTACAACGACAATACCCGAAGATTGGGTAGGGCTTGACTAGAAACTTATATACCTTAGTATTAGTTCCCTCACGGCCAAGGTCTGAGCTGAGGCAACCTTGTGAAGATTGTCCACCTGTGCAGTACCCAAGATGACAGTTGGTCATGGTTGGGAGGCCAAACTCACAGGAGAGGTGCTTATACTAGGGCGTGTAATCGAAAGGTTAGGATTGATTATCTGCATACTGAGTATGGTGAATTCAGGATTTGTTCCTCACGGATGTATCGAATGTTGTGGTGAAAGTGTACAATATCTGCAGAGTGTCAAACTATTCGAATAGTCGCGTCCGCGGTTATGGACAGTTGGAGTGGCCATACTGTTCCCCCGTCAGACTTTTCAAATTGACTTGTGAAATGATATGAAACTTTGACTTGACCACAACAGAGTTGTGATATGAAATACAAGTTCCCACTTAGGAGTTATAAAATTGTGACGAGCATTCGTTGCCTCTATTTAGGGATAAATCTGGCTTTTGCAAAACAACCCTAGAGCCTAGTGTCCTATTATCCAAAAATCCCTTTACCTGTTAGTATTAGTTTGCGAGTACTTAAAGAGTACTCATGGCTTTGTCCCTAGCTATTCCCATGGCCAGACTATGAAGAGGAGTACCTGGAGAATGGACCCCAGGAAGGTTACGACAACTAGGATCATCTCCCATCGTCAGCATTGCCTGTGACCCCGAAGATGGAGCTTCGCCTACGCTACCGTTATTATTACGTATTCCGCTGCTTGATGTTGTATTAAGAACTAGATCATGAGATCCCTATTTTTGTAAGAACTTATGTATCGTTTGTAATGGATGATGTACTATGGTATCCAATTCTGTTATGTCTCGCAAAAATGGTAATCCTGGGATTGCGATGTATGGCATAACAGGCATCTGGGATTAAAAACCCGGGTGTTGACATGTTGTATTTCTGGAGATTATCAAAGGTTTCCTTTAAGTCAGAGATTAAGTCATTTGATTTTTTTGACATCACCGCGATATCGTCCACATAGGCATGAACGTTCCGACCAATTTGGTCGTGTAGGCAATGCTTCATAGTCCGCTGGTACGTAGCACCTGCATTTTTAGCCCAAAGGGCATTGTGACATAGCAAAACATGTCGTAAGGTGTGGTGAATGAAGTGGCCAATTAGTCCGACTTCCTCATCTTTATCTGGTGGTATCCCGAGTATGCATCTCGAAAACACAGAAGTTGCGAGCCAGCCATCAAGTCGATGACTTGGTCAATGCAAAGCAAACAGATCCTTTGGACACGCTTTGTTCAAGACGGTGTAATCAACGCACATTCTTAATTATTTGGTTCCCTTTTTGGGGACAAGTACATGATTAGCTACCCATCGGGTGTGAAGGACTTCTCGGATAAAACTAGCCTTAAGTAACCTAGCTATCTCTTTGCCTATGGCACATCTCTTCTCGTCTCCGAAACATCGTAGATGTTGTTTCACCGGTTTGCATTTTGGATCAATATTAAAGATGTGCTCAGCAAGTTCCTTAGGTACACCTTTCATGTCGGCAGGTTGTCAGGCAAAGATGTCCCTATTATCACGGAGGAACTCGACGAGCGCGCTTTCCTATTTAGGGTCCAAGTTTGTCCCGATGGCGGTGACCTTGGAGGCATCGCCTACCACAAGTTCCACCGACTTGGTCTTGATGGCAGCCATGAAGGCAAGGTCGGAGTCATAAATCTGTTTCTTCGATGCCGGCATCTTCGAGGCGTCGACCTTTGCTCTGGATCTCCTTGGACTCTTTGCTTTAGAGGACAGCTTCTACAAAGCCTGCTTCTCCAATCTCGTAGTCCCTTGACTTTGAAAAGCTTCCGGATATGGTGATGACACCGTTCGGTCCGGGTATCATGATCTTGTTGTAGACGAAGCATGGCTTGCCTTTGAAGGAGTGGAAGATGTCGCTTCCGAATATGATGTGGTACACACTCTTGAAGGAGACCACTTCGAAGGTCATGCGTTCTTGGCGGTAATTGTTAACATCGCCAAAAGTAACCAGAAGCATGATGCACCCAAGGGACCGAGCCTCTCGACCAGGAACTACTCCATGGAACACGGTGCTGGTCCGCCTTAGGTTGGTCTCCGTCAAGTTCATCTTGTGCAGTGTATCTAGGTACAAGATATTGATGGTGCTTCCACTGTCCACCATGCACTTGGTGAACTCATTACCGTCAATCAAAGGGTTGATGACCATGGCATATTGGTTCTCCGTTGGAATGAGGTCTGGGTGATCCTTCCTGTCCCAAGTGATTGGAACTTCCGACCAGCGTAGGTATTGGGGAACTAGGGGTAGGGTGGCCATCAGTATCCTAAGTGAGTTTTTTCTGTGCTCGGACAGTTGGGGTGCCAAGGAAAGTGTGGTAAACGGGGGCCTTCTTCTCGAAGGGGTTCTTGCCTTTGACATCGCCCTTGTCGGCGTGCTTGGGGTCAACATCCTCGTCCATGTCACTTGAATCCTTGCACTCCTCTTCCTTCTTCTTCCCTTTGCCCTTGCCTCGTGGTCGGTTCTTCTGGCTTTTCTTGTAGCCAGACTCCGGGTCTTCTTTGAGATCGTTGACGAACTTGCAATGGCGGTTGGTGTAGGTGGATTTGCCATTGGCGTCAAGGTGTACAAGGCATGGCATACCACGATATTCCTCGTACGTTTGGGGAACACGGGACATTGTCGGGGTAGTTTCACTACCGCGCTGCTTCCCACGACCAGCCCCCGTCCTCGGCCACGCTGTCCGCCATCACCACTTCCTGGAAACGTCATTGCGACCATGTCGGAGGTTGACTTTTCTTCTAGATGACTCTTACACTTAGTGATGTTGTTACTCTTAGCTTGGGTTGGAATGGCAATTGTCGGCAAAGAGCCAGGAGCATCGTTGTCGGCAGCCGCGAACTCACTAGCCAAGGAGATCATCTGATTGAGATCTATCCTGTGATTGTCCTGTAGGCGCTTCAACTTATGCTGGAGCAACGTACCTTTTTCCAAGCCATCAATGTAGACGGCCATAGCGGTCTGATCGTGCACTCCTGCACATGAATTTTTCATATCCAGCCAGCGAGAGAGGTAGGCCCGAGATGTTTCATATTTGTCTTGCACGCACCGCTGTAGATCACCAATCGTGCAGGGACGTATGTACATACCCTCAAAGTTCTTGGTGAACGATTCTTGCATGTCCAACCAATTGCATATGGACCTCCTTCGGCAAGTCATCGATCCATTAGCGGGCCATGCCCATCAACATCAGTGGGAGGTACTTGACGGCAACGTTGGGGTTTCCCCCGGAAATCTCCACCGCATTGCCGTAATCCTGCAACCACATAGATGGCTTGGCGGTGCCGTCATAGGGCTTGATCCTCTTGTCAATCTGGAAACCCTTGGGGTAAGTTGTGGTCCGTATTACAGGTCCAAAGAAACGTGGTCCCATGTACTGTCCTTCCTGGGCCTCGTGAATCTTGTCCAAGCATGAACGTGCGGCGTATGGCTCCGGGCTTGCCTTTTTCTTCTTGCCATCAGGGTAAGGGCTGGGTGAGCGACACGGCCCTCCTCCGCCATGGTGGCTGCTAGGTGGCGACATAGGCGGAGGTGGCGGTGGGTTAGATTTCTTGCTGTTACCCTCCTGTGACTCCTCGCGTCTATCACGGTTGCTTGTTGGACGTGGAGGGTCATGGTGTGACCTTCTCTTATGTCCTTGATTGCCATTGCGCTCCCCACCATGACGAGGCTGCTCCATGTTGTCGCAAATGACGATGCCGCCCTGAGGGCGTCTAGGTGGAGGCATGCTCGTACGATGGTGAGCTCTTGGGTCTTCATGATGTTGGGGGGACCAGGGCGGTGGAGACGGGCGACGAGGGTGAGCCTTGCCTCTGTGGTCGGGGGATATGGGGATAGCGTTGTTCCTGTTGCGCGCGTCCCTCCGTCTTTGTTCTGATGAACCCGTCTGGGACCCGACATCATGAGGAGATATTTCCCTTGGCCGCTTAGGATTGCTAGACTAGCAATATGCTGGATCGGGCTCAATCCTCTAAGAGGTGGCCTTTTCCTGCTGTTTGACAATCTTGGAGACGAGGTCGTAGACCTGTTCCACAACCACGGGCAATCTATCCTGCTCCAGTAGGGTCTTGGAGATGGCCAAGTTGAGGATAGATGTGGGCATGACCTGCCGGCCTTCACTGTCAATGTATGGCTTGGCTTGTGCCTGCTTCGAGGGAACTCATCCTAGGTTGCGCCGTATGCCAGGGTCGTTGACAACATGAGCCGGAGCTTTCCTAGCCTTCCGCTGCTTGAGAAAAGTCTTGTACTCGGCTTCCATGGCTCCAGCTTCTTCGATTGACTTCTGCACCTTGGCCAGATCTCGATCTAGTTTTGCGCCTTGCTCCGCGATGGCCTGCGCTTCCTCTAGTAACTGCTGGTGCTTCTCATCAAGCTGGACCACATTCCATATATGGGCCACTGTCAACACCCGGATTTATAATCCTAGATGCCTGTTAGGCCATACATCGCAATCCCAGGATTACCATTTTTGCGATACATAACAGATTGGTACCATAGTTCATCATCCATTACAAACCATAATAAAGGTCTTACAAATAAAGGATCCCATGATTGAGTCTTAATACAATCAACGCAGCGGAATAATAATAAAGGTAGCATGGTCAAGGCTCCATCTTTAGGGTCACATGCAATGCTGACGGTGGGAGATGATCCTAGTTGTCATAGACTTCCTACTGTCCATCATCCTGGTAGTCCTCCTCATAGTTTGACCATAGGAATAGCCAGGGACAAAGCCATGAGTACTCTTTAAGTACTCGCAAACTAGCACTAACAAGTAAAGTAGTTCGAGTAGGAATCCTAAGCTCTAGGTTTATTTGCAAAAAGCCAGGTTTATTTCCAACTGAGTTTAGAAGTAAAGAAAACTAGTTTAATGTTCTATAACACCTAAGTGGGAACTTAGTTCTCATGTTCACAACCCTGTTGTGGTCAAGTCAAAGTCATAGTTCATTTCACAAGTCATTTTGAAAACATCTGACGACGGAGCAATATGGCCACTCCAACTGTCCATGACCGCGAACGCGGCTATTCGAATAGTTTGACAATTTGCAGAGGTGGTACACTTTCACCACAACATTCGATACATCCATCAGGGATAACCCTGAATCATCATACTTACTATACGGATAATCAATCCTAACCTTTCAATTACACACCCTAGTATAGGCACCTCCCCTATGAGTTTGGCCTCCCAAACATGACCATCTGTCATCTTGGGAACTGCATATGTGGACAGTCATCACGAGGTAGCCTCAGCTCAACCTCTTTCCGCAAGGGAACCCATACTAAGTCATATAAACTTCTAGTCAAGCCCTACCCAAATTCAGGTATTATGGTTGTACGGTAAAATTGGAATGGTATCGCATCCGAACCCAACCATCAGTTTTTATAAAGGGCTAAGGCTCATGCTTCAACATTTTCATCATGAAATCCTCTGGTGTCCAGAACACATGTTAAAACATTTCAATAGAATGAATCTTCATTCCAAGGTTTTCATAATCATTTTCACCAAGTATTCCCATCTAAAGTGATCAACTTTTATGCTTAGCACTAGCCACTAAAATTGAGGGTATTCACTAATGAGGGGTGCTAATAAAGTGTGACTATCCAAATCTAGTCTCATGTCTTAGTATGACATCTAGGTCTAATTACTTAGGCCTAGTTTTATGCTCTTTATGCTAGCTATACTATTTTTCCAAAACTCACAAAGAACTAACTAAAAGTAATAAAGAACTTTGGTAAAGATAAAAGAATAAAGCTTGCAAGTAAAGCTGGGATTTGTTATAATCAAGGTTGCATAACCAAAGCATGCCTAATGCATCTTGCATAGGTTATATGCAAAGTTCTAGCTTGCATAGTTAACTTGTAGTGTTAGGCTTTCATTAGATAGCTTGCCTTTATTGGTGAAGTGGTTGAAGTTTTCTTCTTCTTCGTAGTACTCCTCCTCCTCGTAGCCTTGGTCATTACTAGCGTCTATAAATGAATACGAGGTACACAACCACCAAACAATAATTAGCTACCTCTATTTGGCACACCAAGGTTCACACCAAGTACAAAGACCTAGTCTTAATTATTTTATTTTGGAAAAGTAATTTCTACTCATTGAAAACTACTTAAGATTTAATATTCTCCAATTAAATAGGGGATCATGTTGACATATGTCATCACCACATATTATAATACTTGGGAATGTGATTTAAAGTGGTGGTCATATTTTATAAAGTTTAAAATTACTATTTTATACAATTAAACTGACTAGAAATTCCTATAGATCATTCTTTTAGTACTAGTCCAAGATCACTGCATGTAAACCAAAATATTTTTACATATTCAGATAGTCCTTGTTAAATGTGATTTTCGAGAGTTGGGATCAACTCAAAAGCATTTATGGTTGATTTGTGAAAAATGTTTAAATGTGAAAAGTCTCTGTTTGTTATTTTTACTATAGGTGATCTACAATTTCAAAAGGTTTGCATCCAACGAGCTTGGATTGATAACTTCAATACCTTTCTAGCAAAATTGGAATCATGTTTGGTCCAGTAAATCTCTCTGAATTTAATTTCAAATTCACTGATTGAACTAAGGTTTGATTAAAATTGAAAAAGGTTATTTGAATCATTGGCTAAGTGCGGGAATGTTACTGGGCCAGCCCAACAACACTGCACGCACGCAGCGGGATACTGACAAGGGGGTCCTGCTAGTCAGTGGCTCTATCTAAATGAAGCGGTACATTTCAATCTAAGCCATACGATTAGACTAAGATCTACGGCTAAGGTTCGTTGTCTCCGTCGGATGGCTCCGGCGAGACTGAACCCTAACAACGATGGTGGGGGTCCGCGGTGGCTCACTGTAATATCCCAAAAATCATGATTTATAAAGTTAACATAGCATTCATGCATTCACAAGCATTTGATCTTTTCAAATGAATTTTCAACATAAGAAACCATATTTTTCCTATTACTTATTCAAGTAAGGCAAGGTTTATATTTTACTTTCTAAATATGATTAGGATTTGATCAATAATGATTGGAAAGTAAATACAAAGCCCACACAAAAGTTTTCAAAACAATTCAAACATAAAACCATCTTTATGCCTATTATCATTATTTTATTAAAGGCATGGTTTTATATTTATTTTCAAACTCAAAATGGTTTTTGAGTATAAGATGATGTTTTACACATTCTTGGACACAAGAAATACAGAATAAAATTATGGAAGAAATTCAAATTGAAACAAATTTGAAACACTCATTCAAACTCAAACCAGAAAATCAAAACAGAAAAAGAAAAAGAGAAAAAGAGAAAAAAACCCAGCGACCCAACTAACCCAACCCACCCGCGGCCCAACAAGCCAGCCTAGCAAGCCGACCCAGGGAACCCCCTCCCCTCTCTGTTTCTCACTCACACGCACACCCCCCACTCTTTGTCGAGTGGACCCAATGCCTAGTCAGCATCATCATCCCCAAATCTCCACGCGATGACCCGCTCCGCCGTTTCTTCCTTGTAGTGACACCGCGTTGATTCCTCGCTTAATTCCCATTGATACAACGCGTAATTGCCGCCCTCGCTCTGGCTACATAACCACCTCGCCACCCCGCATCTTTCCCCTCACTCACCACTGCCTAAGCGCCACCAGGCTGTTCGTATTGGAGCTTGAACCGCCGCGACACCGAGCGTCTCCGGTGACTGATTCCGGTGAGCCCTGACCGTCCCTTCGCTTCTGCCTCAAACGAGTGTGGTTCTTGTGTCTTTGTGCACCTTCTGATGTCTTTGGTTTGCCTACGCGTGACCCAGGTCACCGTTCCCGTCCACCTCTACAAACGACCGAGCCGCTGCTCAACTCCGTCGAGCAATCACGGTAAATACCGAGCGCCCCTTGACCCCTCTTTCATATGACTAGGTTCGCCATGTCCTTGTGCAGCTACTGATGCTCTGGACTTGTGCTAGGCTGATCTAGAACGTCGGCAACATCTTCGTCCGCCAGAACCCGACGCCGCCCGCAACTCCGACGAGCTCTCGCCACTGCTTCAGCACGCCCCTGTCCACGCCTGCAGCACGTTGAGCTTCCTCGTGTTCTTGCGAGCCTGCTAAGCCACACCGCAACCCCCAACCCCCTCTGTATTCACCAAACCGTCGCCTCCAGTAGCGCCGCCGCCACTGGAACCTTGCGCGCCGCCAGTTCTTGGCCAAGCCGTCGTAGGCCGTTAGATCTAGGTCCTGCGCGCCAGATTAGATCACTTAAAGGAGGGGTATGGTTAGATCTGGCCCGTGCGCTGTCACTCAATCCAACGGCTCACGTTGATCGATCCAGCCGAACCGATACGGGCCAGTCAGATACGCCCACGTGTCTGGGTTTTTAAATTAGAATCTGTTTTTGAATCTATTAGTTATTCAAACTTGTAAATTCAATAACTTTTGTTCTATTTATCCAAAAAGTACAAATAATATACCATTGGAATCACAAAAATAAATCCTACACATCTGTAGGCTTACTTTTGTGATTTGCTTATGTTATAATAGAATTTTATGCAGAGACATTTGTAGTCCTATTTTAAGTATAAAAATTATTTGGAAAATGTTTTAAAACCCAAATTAAGTTCTTTTAGTGTGTAATTGCTTAGTTTAGTGTTCAGTACTGTTTTACTTGTCTTGTTTAGTTTAGAAAAATCATCACATGGAATTTGCATGCATTCATATATTTTTGCTTGATTATTTGAAATATGAATTTGGTGCTATCATTTTATGTGTAGATTTTGGTGCTAGTGGTGATTGTGATTGTGAAGATTGTTGTTACTACCCCAACTACCAAGGAAAATGGTGCTTCATATTTTTGTCCCAATATTTTGACTATGCATTAGTGATAATTTGTATAGAGCTTGCATGATAATTTTTGCTAAGTATCTATATGCTATGCTTGGGAAATCCTAGTAGTTGTAGAATTGTTAGCATTTTCTCTAAGTTAAGATACTTGCTATATTTCCATGCTTAGCCTAGCTAGTAGCAACTAAGGGTGGATTATATACATGCTATGGAAAATATTGCTAAGTCTTTGGACTTGTGTTTTTGCTTAATAAAAACAACTAAGTGAATGAATCACCTAGGTGGAATGGTATGTTTGGGTTATGTTGAGTGGTTACACAAGGACCATATCTATGGTCTACCTTGTGTATCACACTTGTGGAAAGCCACCCAGGAACAAAGGGATTTGAGATGCCATATGTTAAGAAGCTTCTAGTGTAGCCACATGGCAATATGGGCTCTGCCTGGATCATATAGGTTGCAATAACTTAGCCAAATGGACAGTTGGTGGTAGGGGGTGATAGGTTTGCGAACGCGTCCATTTTGGTCTAAGGGAAGGCTTCTGAAAGGTCTTGTTTCGATGCATGTTGAGTCTTGTGGGGAAAGTGCACCACCTCTCGAGAAGGAAGAATCTAAGTACTTAGCCGTGTCCCCGGCAATGGACAATTTGAGCATCAAGACATGGAAGCTATCAAGAATCTCCTCATCCCAATTTCTAAGTTAAAAACTTGTGGTTGAACAAGGGTAAATGTTCACCAATGTCTATTGGTGGTTCCTTGGGAGTTTTTGCCAAACAAAAACTTAGTGTTTTCAACTGATAGGTAAAACCTATTTTGAGCAAAGCAAGCCTAAGCTACACTTAGCCAAATTCATATAGAAGCTAGAAACTATTATTCTACTAAGGTATCACTTGCCAATACTATTCCAATTTATTGACCCACTGTGGTTGTAACTTGTGATGTTGCAGGTTACTCTGATGAGGATTAGGGTTATGAGTCTACACTCAACATGCTTGCACGTGGCACATGAAGATGAAGACTTTTATGTATGTTGTTAAGTTAAACTCTTGTACTAGCCTATGGCTATGGAGTTGTAAAAGACTATGTTATCTCTGGAATGATGATGTAATAATGACCTTTGTTTCTGTGTACTTCATCTTAAACTGTGGATGCTAGCATTTGATCTAGGGACTAGCATTGCAATCACAGGGACCTTTACCTTTATAAAGGTGGGGTCTTACAGATGGTATCAGAGCACTATATTGCCTGTAGGATTATGACCCTAGGTTGGATTAGACTAAGAAACCACTAAGGAAAAAATTTCAACACTTTGAAAAATTTCCACACTTGTCTTTTTCTTCTCATAAACTTTTCTAATATTATTTCTCATATCTATTTGTAGATGAACTCCATCAACGAAGCCGTGAGGAAGGGACCACTCATGACCATGACTTTGAAGTGTGAGACTGAATTTCCCAAGGCACTCAAGAACTTAAGGTTACCATGGGGATACATGGTGTAGCTGTGTACAAGGGATTCCCCGTGATGGATGAAGGAGAAGAGTATTGGTGGGTGCAACTTCACTTGTACAAAAACAAGGAAGACAACCACAAGGAGTCAGGATTCTGCATGGTCACCAACTCTGAAATGCACACAACATTCTTTGACTATGCAAGAAATGCAGCTTGGAATGCCATCAAGGAGCTTGGTGATAGACTCAAGTGCAGAATGCTCAACACCCAAAATGACCTTAGAGAAGAAAAGAAGAATACCCAAGAATTATAGAGTACCAACCAACAACTAAGGGGAGACATCATAGACTTAATATGGGATTCTTGTGAACAAGATAGACAGATGGCCGCTAAGGATGCCCTGATAGCTATTTTGTCTAGTGAGTGAGAATTGTAACGTACTTCGTTAGTTGGACCACCACACTTATCGTTTTTACTTCCAAAAATTTGTCTAAGTTATGTTGAACCTTTAGTGTTTGTAATGGATTTGTGTATGCCATGACTTGTGTGTTTGTTGTTGAAAGATGTGCATGTGATATTTTGTCTTGTGAATTTTCTTTACTTGTGTTGGTTCTAACTTTTCTGTATCTTATAAAAATAGATGCCTAACGTTGTTATCAACACGGACGAGGAGTTCAAGGGAACTCGTTTTGGTACTCGTCTCATTGAGCTCACTAGTGTGCTCAACCTTCCACTTCCTAGTATCACTACACTTCAGCTCACCAAGTTTGAGAGGAAGGACCTATGGGGCTTCAGAGTCACACAGCCAGGACGCCAGGCAGAGCCACCCACGGAGGCTATCACTTTCAAGCTAATGCATGACGACAAGGAGAGAGGCCTAGATGTAGTCATGCAGGAGTTACTTGGACGCCTGGTAGGGAGGCACTCCACCGATCTTATAGGTCTTTACTTTCACCCCTTCGGGAGACGCAACGAGAAGGGTGAGGCTATAGAGTACGATGATGCTACTAGAGAGACGATGGAGCCGATTCATCTGTACCTTCAGGACCTAGAGGGTCTTATTAGACACCTTGATACTGATAGTACCAACGTCATGCTTAGCAATGATGAGATCTAGGTTCAGCTATGGGAGAAGGACAAGCTCTTCACGGAGAAAGGCGAGATCGTCAAGGAAATGGAGGCCAAATTTGAAAGCCAGGACAAGAAGTTCAAGAGCTAGGAGAAAAGAGTCCAAGACATGAACAAGAAGATCAGGGAGATGAAGGAAGAGTTAGAGGCCAAGGACTTCGAGCTTGAGCACCAGCAGGGAGTGATCGAGAGGCTTCGCTCACAGAAGAGGGCTCTTAGGGCCAAGATTGAGGCCTTGAACACTAGTGTTGATGAGTACAAGACCGCCATGGAGAATGCAGGTCTTACTCTTGTTGATGTGGAGATCGATGCAGAGGAGTAGTGTAGACTACTCGACTATCTTTCATCTACCATACTTTGATTATTGAGTCGCAATGATCATCCAACATGTGGATGGCTTGCTATGGTGTGTTTGCATTTTTTTAAACTTGTTGTTATGTCGTTCAAACCTTATGTTATTTTGAGCTTGGTTATTGTGATTGTTCCTATGTGATGTATTGTGCATGTTAAGCATCTATGGGTATCTCATTCTTATCCTTATTAAAACCACAGATGCCTCCCCGACGTGCCAACCCCAACCAAAACAACATCAACAACAACAACGTGACTCCCGAGATGCAGCAGTTGATGACAACACAAGCTCAACTGATGCAGATGATGACACAGTTCATGCAGAACCAGAACCATAATAACAACAACAATAACAACAACAACAACAACAACAACAACAACAACAACAACAACAACAACAACAACAACAACAACAACAACAACAACAACAACAACAACAACAACAACAACAACAACAACAACAATTAGAATAATCCTCCGGGATTTGACATGCTCACCAGATTTCTGAGACTAAGGCCTACAAAGTTCTCGGGAACCATTGATCCAATGATAGCCAATGACTGGTACATTCAGTGAACAAGGACTTAGTGACTGTTGGCTGCACCGACAAGGAAAAGGTCAGGTTCGCAGCACATCTGCTTGAAGGGCCAACAGCAACATGGTGGGATAACTTCCAGATCACCACTCCCCTTGAGGATGTGACATGGGATATCTTTGAGGATGGATTCCGTACAGCTCACATCTCATTCGGAGAGATGAATTTGAAGAATAAGGAGTTCCACAATCTGAAACAGCGTCACCGTAGTGTGGCTGAGTACATTGAGGAATTCAATAATCTGGCGCGCTATGCACCGGATGAAGTTGATACTGATGCAAAGAGGAAGCAGAAATTCCTCGAAGGACTAAATGACGAGTTGAACCTGCAGCTGTCTGTTGCCTATGTTCCAACCTATCAATCACTTTGTGACAAGGCTACCATCTTGGAAACAAGATGAAGCAGGTTGAGAGCAGAAAGAGGAAGCATAGCTTTTATAAGCATAGCTCGGGATTGTCTCACAAGCGTTCCCATCATGATGATAGTGGGAGTTCTGGATCCCACAAACATGGAAAGTACAACAACCACCATAGCCACAACCGTCATCATGAAAACAAGCATCACCGCAGTCATGATAATGACAAGTATAAGAACCACAAGAGTGGACACACGAGCCACCACAGTGGAGGTGGAAGTGGAAGTGGAAGTCGGCCTGTAAAGAAAGATCTCAGTCAGGTTGAATGCTTCAAGTGTAAGAAGATGGGGCACTATGCTAATGAGTGCCCAGAAAAGAAAGTTGAAGGTGCCAACAAGCCGAATCCCTTCCAAAAGGGACAAGTGAACCACATCAATGTGGAAGAAATATACGAAGAATATGATGTTGTGGCTGGTAAGTTCAAACTCAATTCTGTTCCAGCACTTGTTCTTTTTGATACTAGCGCATCGCATCCATTCTTATCAAGAGCATTTGTTGATAGAAATGGACTTCCAGTTGAAACTATTGGGTGTCCTATAAAAGTAAGTTCTCCTGGTGGAGAAATGATAGTGAACTCGGGATGTCATGATCTAGTGCTAGAATTTGGGAGGTATAAGTTTCCCGTTAGTTTGATAATCCTAGATTCCCAAAGATTGGATGTCATTTTGGGGATGGATGACTAAGTACGAAGGAGTACTAGATTGTGCCAATCGTGCTGTCACACTCACAACCCCGGATAAGAAACAGATTAGATTCAAGTCTAACTTTGAATCAAAAGGGAGTAAGCTAAATTATCTTAAGGGGTTAGCATAGACAGTGTGCTAATTGTGAGAGAATATCCGGATGTGTTTCTGGAGGAATTACCAGGAATGCCACCAGATAGGGATGTAGAGTTTCTGATTGATTTGCTGTCGGGATCAGGACCAATAGCAAAGAGACCCTAAAAGATGTCAGTTGATGAGTTGAAGGAACTCAAGAAACAACTTGGAGAACAGTTACATAAAGGATTTATTCAACCAAGTTCTTCATCTTGGGGTGCACCAGTTTTGTTTGTTGAAAAGAAAGATAGAAGTCAAAGGTTATGCATAGATTACCATTCACTCAATGAGGTAACTATCAAGAACAAATATCCTTTGCCTAGAATAAATGATTTGTTTGATCAGTTAGAAGGAGCCCGTGTGTTCTCAAAGATTGATCTCCGATCAGGCTACTTTCAGCTAAAGATAAGGGAACAAGACATACCTAAGACTGCTTTCACCACTAGGTATGGATTGTATGAGTACACCGTGATGCCATTTGGTTTGACAAATGCACCAGCCTACTTCATGAATATGATGAACAAGGTGTTCATGGAATCAAGTGTAGGTACCCAGCGACCTAAGTAACCCAACCCACCCGCGGCCCAACAAGCCAGCCCAGCAAGCCCACCCGGGAAACCCCCTCCCCTCCCTGTTTCTCACTCACGCGTGCGCCCCCTCTCTCTCTGTCGAGTGGACCCAATGCCCAGTCAGCATCATCGTCCCCAAATCTCCGCGCGATGACCCGCTCCGCCGTTTCTTCCTCGCAGTGACGCCACGTTGATTCCTCGCTTAATTCCCATTAATAAAACGTGTAATTGCCACCCTCGCTCTAGCTACATAACCACCTCGCCACCCCGCATCTTTCCCCTCACTCACCACTGCCTAAGCTCCACCAGGCTGTTCGTATTGGAGCTTGAACCGCCGCGACACCGAGCGTCTCCGGTGACTGATTCCGGTGATCCCTGACCGTCCCTTCGCTTCTGCCTCAAACGAGTGTGGTTCTTGTGTCTTTGTGCACCTTCTGATGTCTTTGGTTTGCCTACGCGTGACCCAGGTCACCGTTCCCGTCCACCTCTGCAAACGACCGAGCCGCTGCTCAACTCCGTCGAGCAATCACGGTAAATACCGAGCGCCCCTTGACCCCTCTTTCATATGACTAGGTTCGCCATGTCCTTGTGCAGCTACTGATGCTCTGGACTTGTGCTAGGCCGATCTAGAACGTCGGCAACATCTTCGTCCGCAAGAACCCGACGCCGCCTGCAACTCCGACGAGCTCTCGCCACTATTTCATCACGCCCCTGTCCACGCCAGCAGCACGTTGAGCTTCCTCGTGTTCTTGCGAGCCTAGTAAGCCACACCGCAACCCCCAACCCCCTCTGTATTCGCTGGACCGTCACCGCCAGTAGCGCCGCCGCCGCTGGAATCTCGCGCACCGCTAGTTCTTGGCCAAGCCGTCGTAGGCCGTTAGATCTAGATCCCACGCGCCAGATTAGATCACTTAACGAAGGGGTATGGTTAGATATGGCCCGTGTGCTGTCACTTAAATCCAACGGATATCGTCGATCGTTCCAGCCGAACTGGTACGGGCCAATCAGATACGACCACGTGTCTGGGTTTTTAAATTAAAATCTTTTTTTGAATCTATTAGTTATTCAAACTTGTAAATTCAATAACTTTTGTTCTGTTTATCCAAAAAAATACAAATAATATACCATTGGAATCACAAAAATAAATCATACACATCTGTAGGCTTAGTTTTGTGATTTGCTTCTGTTAAAATTGAATTTTATGCAGAGACATTTGTAGTCCTATTTTGTGTATAGGAATTATTTGGAAAATGTTTTAAAAGCCACATTAAGTTCTTTTAGTGTGTAATTGCTTAGTTTAGTGTTAACTACTGTTTTACTTGGCTTGTTTAGTTTATAAAAAATCGTCACATGGCATTTGCATGCATTCATATATTTTTGCTTGATTATTTGAAATATGAATTTGGTGCTATCATTTTATGTGTAGATTTTGGTGCTAGTGGTGATTATGATTGTGAAGATTGTTGTTACTCCCCCAACTACCAAGGCAAGTGGTGCTTCATATTTTTGTCCCAATATTTTGACTATGCATTAGTGATATTTTGTATAGAGCTAGCATGATAATTTTTGCTAAGTATCTATATGCTATGCTTGGGAAATCCTAGTAGTTGTAGAATTGTTAGCATTTTCTCTAAGTTAAGATACTTGCTATATTGCCATGCTTAGCCTAGCTAGTAGCAACCAAGGGTGGATTATATACATGTTATGGAAAATATTGCTAAGTCTTTGGACTTGTGTTTTTTGCTTAATAAAAACAACTAAGTGAATGAATCACCTGGGTGGAATGGTATGTTTGGGTTATGTTGAGTGGTTACACAAGTCCCATATCTATGGTCTACCTTGTGTATCAGACTTGTGGAAAGCCACCCAGGAACAAAGGGATTTGAGATGCCATATGTTAAGAAGCTTCTAGTGCAGCCACATGGCAATATGGGCTCTGCCTGGATCATATAGGTTGCAATAACTTAGCCAAATGGACAGTTCGTGGTAGGGGGTGATAGGTTTGGGAACGCGTCCATTTTGGTCTAAGGGAAGGCTTCTGAAAGGTCCTGTCTCGATGCATGTCGAGTCTTGTGGGGAAAGTGCACCACCTCTCGAGAAGGAAGAATCTAAGTACTTAGCCGTGTCCCTGACAATGGACAATTTGAGCATCAAGACATGGAAGCTATCAAGAATCTCATCATCCCAATTTCTAAGTTAAAAACTTGTGGTTGAACAAGGGTAAAGGTTCACCAATGTCTATTGGTGGTTCCTTGGGAGTTTTTGCCAAACAAAAACTTAGTGTTTTCAACTGATAGGTAAAACCTATTTTGAGCAAAGCAAGCCTAAGCTACACTTAGCCAAATTCATATAGAATCTAGAAACTGTTATTCTACTAATGTATCACTTGCCAATACTATTCCAATGTATTGACCTACTGTGGCTGTAACTTGTGATGTTGCAGGTTACTCTGATGAGGATTAGGGTTATGAGTCTACACTCAACATGCTTGCTTGTGGCACATGAAGATGAAGACTTTTATTTATGTTATTAAGTTAAACTCTTGTACTAGCCTATGGCTATGGAGTTGTAAAATACTATGTTATCTCTGGAATGACGATGTAATAATGACCTTTGTTTCTCTGTACTTCATCTTAAACTGTGGATGCGAGCATTTGATCCAGGGACTAACATTGCAATCACAGGGACCTTTACCTTTATAAAGTTGGGGTGTTACACTCACCTGGGCTCTAGCTAGGGTCGGCGATGGGGGCGAATGACGTTGTCGACGATGGCAGTTCAAACGGTGGTCCCGGAACCTCCTGGGGTGGCTCCAATCGGTGGCTCCTCTCCTCCTCTACAGCGGCAGACTCTGGCCAAATTCCGGTGGGATGGTGCTCGCCTTGCTCCGGGGAAAGTTCAGGGGTGGTTCTATGAGAGAGGGGAGTGAGATGGTGTGAATAATTGAGGCGGGGTGGCCTCTATTTATACACCGGTGAGAGGGGCAGAGCAGGATGGTCAGGGCTCGTCGGTGATGACGATACATGTGGCTTACGGCATGGCTGAGGGCGTAGGACAGTGCGGTGTCTCCTGGCGATCATCACTGTCTTCAAGGCGCGACACGGGGCAGTCGAGAACGGTCGGGTGCGGTCCGTTCTCTACATGGAACGACACGGGGCGATCATCACTGTCTCTGGTGTTTGAGACGATGTACAGGGGCTTCGTGTCGTGCGATGAATAACAGACGTGTCTAGGGGGTAGCTAGGGTCATGGCGAGTGTAGGTAAGTGTCGTGAGGGAGAGGCGCAGTGTGTGCGCGCGTGTCGGCTGTGGCGCTCTAGCGTGCTCTTGGCATGCTTGCAGAGAAATGGGCGCGGCGGTTTGCTGGTGGTCCACGGCTTCGATGCGCTTGAGGGGTGGACAGGGAGTGGCGATGGACGGTGGACTGTCTCCTAGACATCATGGATGGGCGCGGCGCTTCCTCCTGCGAGCTGGCAATGGCGGCTCGGGTAGCGCGACACTGGTGCAAACGATAGAGGGGTAGCTGTTTCAATGCATTGCTGGGCACTAGGGGAGACAAGGGGAGTGAATTGGGGGCAATGGTTTGATCAATTACTGCTCACCACAGTAGAAGTTAGGCAAGGTTGATCTGTGTTCACCAGGTGTTTGATAAAATCGCCGCATGAATTCAAAGTTTGAATTTTTTGGATGTATTTTGGTGAGTGATCTGGTCATATGCTTGGTAGTCTCTGGTTTCTTGGGTTTTCCAAGGTGAAGTGGTTTGGTTGGTTTTTGAGAAATGGCCAACTTTTCGAGCCCATAGAAGGACACGTGCAGGTCAAGCGCCTGGGGCTACTGTCAGAGCCCTGGCAACCGGGGTTCCATGTCTCTGTGCTGAGAGGGCCCCGCTCTAGAGGAATCTTTGTCTATGAGAGACGATGCTCCTCTTGAAGAGACTCTTCCACGCGGACCTCGTGAGGGTTCCGCCTCGCGAGGAGATAGGGCCTCCAGGGCGAGTCTGCCACGACTTCGCACATCGCCTTTAATCCTCGGATACCATGGAACGCCTATGGGACAGGACGGTAATTCTGTGTGGTGGATTTCAAATCGCGGTCCCGATAGGAAGGGCTGCATCCCCGTGACGCTACCTGCCTTAGTAAAAGAAGACTCGGTCAGCCAACCCTTTTGCAGGGAAAGGACGACCGGCCTCGTGGCGGAAGACGCCTTTGTTGTTGTTCTGGTGGTAGAAGGTGTAAAGCAGAGAGTGCCAGATAGAGACAAGCTGCGTCAGGGAAGGACACTTTACAGTACGACGAAGGAGAACATGGAGATCTAGACCTAGTCCACGCAAAGTAGTATCCTAGATCGGGTCCTCTAGGGGCGGCAGTATGGACGCCCTTCCGGCCCAAATGCTTGGGAAGAGGCCCAACACCGTCCTATATAAAGGCTCCTCTTCCTACCTTAGAAGGGATTAATCCTTAGCGATCAAAACCCTAGAGATCTCATCTCCATTTTACCATCGCGAAGCCAAGCGAGCAATACAACCAAGCAGGAGTAGGGGCTTTACCTCCTCACGATGGTCCTGAACCTGGGTAAATAACACTATGTCACTTCTCTGCCGTGATTCTTGCTTTGCCGTCTCCACCATCACCGAGGCTCCTTGAGAACACGTGTTCAGCCCCCTCTCAAACCTAGGGATCGTTGGACCGTTTTCCTTCATGGGACAAATCTCCGATAGTAGAAAATCAGCCCCCTGGAATGACCTCGTGCACCCTCAATGCCACGAGAGGTGCTGCACAATTCACATCGAAGGAGGCTCTCCAGAAGCGTGATATGCATGGCAATCTGGCTAAGATTTTTAGACCTAAAGTCTTAGTTTCCCGGAGAGACCCTGTCAGGGATTCCAGCGAGGCCAAGTCGGCCTAATGATCCTAGGTCGGTTATCGATTCAATGAACAAAACCTGCGAAATCATCGAAAAATGGAAGCGGGAACAAGGGTTTGAGGGTAAAAATTAGATTTATTGATGTTCATTGATTGTTTTCTTAATTTCAATGGTCCGTCTCCTCTCACATGTATGAGGCGGATGGACTTCCCATACTCCCTACGATCCATATTACTTCTCACTGAAACGGATGTATATTGTACTAAAACATGTCTAGATGCATCCATTTATGTGCAAGTAATATGAATTGGAGGGAGTACAAGATTTGAACAACAATTCTACACGTTTAGAAGGTAGAATCCTAGTCAAACTGTAACTCTAAAACTACGTAAGTCTTTATATGGCTTTGTACTAGACCCGAACCAAAATATTCGTGGTCTCTCCTTCGTGAAGCCACCTTGATCCTTTCGTGTTGGAGTCATACTCGCCTTCACCTTCGCACTTGAGTCCGCTAGATTATGGTCTTTAGGCATAAGCCATCTCTCTTTAGCCTTGTGAGAGTCCTACTATGTCTAAGGTAGATTTTTTCTTATCTTCATGATTAAATCGAACAACCTTAGATTTTGCCTTGGGAAAGTTGGCCAGATTTCGGCCTTGGGCCAAGTCGCCATATTTTGGTCTTGGGTCAAATTTCAGCTTTGTACCAAAGCTATCAGATTTTGTTTTTGGCCCGAGTCGGCCAGATTTCGGCGTTGGGCCAAGGATGCTATATTGTGGCCTTGGGCCAAGGCTTCCAGATTTCGGTCTTGGGCCAAGTCCCTCAGATTTCGGCCTTGTGTGAAGGCTGCCAGATTTTGGCCTTGGGCCAAGGCTTCCAGATCTTGGTCTTGGGCTAAGTCGGCCAGATTTTGATATTGGTCCAAGGTGGTTAGATTTATGCCTTGGACCAAGGCGGTCTGATTTATGCCTTAGACAAATCTATCGTATTTTGGCCTTGAAGCAAGATCGCAAGACTTCTTCCTTGAATCAAGGCTACTAGAAATCAGCCTTGCACAAAGGAAACTTTTGAGCATATGGTAAAGCTTTTCGTAAGCTCCTCCTAAATCCAGATCTATTTTCCTTACTTTTCAATAGGTCTTCTTCCCCTAGCTAACAAACAACCCAAAGGGTGCTAATAGCTATCATCAAGGACCTCTAGGTGGTGATGCATGTAAAATGCATACATGAACTTTGTAGTTTATTATCACATATTCCAATATATTGGCATACTATCATGACTTATCTGAGTAAATAATAGATCTAGATTGTTTTGACCGAAACTGTTATCCACGTCGTCTCTATTCTTTTCGGCCGTGGGAAGGACGTCACGGAGGACACACGACATCCTTGCAATAGAGCCCTTATCTTCCAGAAGGTGAGCCCTAATGCTGTCCAGGGCTAAAGATTCTAGACCGCGGACGTGTGTCGCGCACGCCGTCCTAGCCCGCGTCGCTGGACGATGGATATCACACACTCGACATGCCTGCCATCAGCGTGCGTGGGTAGAGTATCGCCCTGTGAAAGGCGTTTCAGCCGCGAGATGCCTCCACACCTGCTGGGTGGCAGGGTCCACAGACATCGTACATGGCGTCATGGGCCACAGAGGTTGCGGTTTCTCGCTGTCATAGGGGTGTCCAGAGCCTACATGGAAAAGTAGACCCTAGACGACCATGGTTTCTCGTAGACAATTGGGATGTCCATAGTCGACGTGGAGCCATAGGGTATAGCCGGCCATGTTTCCTCGTGACGAAGTGACCCGCGTACATCTGATGTGGCATTGTAGGATCTAGGAGGCCACGGTTCCTCGTGGACAGAGGGATCCGCACACGATGTGGCCCCGTAGACTGTAGACATAAAGCACGGTTTCTCGCTGCTACGGGGCCCGCATATAACCGACGTGGAAGTTTTAGCCTTAGCGACACGCGAGTTCTCATGGATAAATGGTTAGCTTGCTGCGGAGATCCTTGACGCTGCGGTAGGTGTGATGCCTTTCATACTTGCCTCTGTTGGAATTATGCCCTAGACGCAAATAATAATATATATTATTGAATTTTTTATTATGTTCATAATAGGTTTTATATCATGCTATAACCGTATTGATAGGAACATCAATACACGTGTGATATATAAACCACCAGAGTCCCTAGTGATCCTTTAGACACTAGTATATTGGTCAATCGGTGATCGATGTTTCCCGATCATGGACATTTATGTCAATTGACAATGGGGTCATTTCATTAGGTGAATGAAAGTGATGGACACACCCAACACAGGAATTGTAACACGATCATGTCACAAAGTTCACCATTACAATGACTAGGAAACATAGTAACCAATTCCTTAGATCGTGAGACCATATTTAATCACTGTCACCCGAGAGTGCCTTGTTTGCATCAAATGTCACTCGATAAAACGGTGATCATAAAGGTGTCTTCAGGTATTCAGAGGGGCATGTAGAGGCGTATGCATCAAGAGAAGGATTTGTTCTTCTACATGACAGAGAGATACTATGGGCCCACTCGATGACATGACATCCATAAAGCTGCTGCGTGTGACTAGGTCACGAGGATGTCATAGCTCATAACGAGTAAAGTTGTACTTGTCAATAACGAGATTGAACCCGCCATGGTGATGTCTTTGATCAGTTCTGAGACAAGTAAAGTATCAAAGTAACAAGGAAAAATGACTCTATGTTTAATGGTTCAATGACAAAGATTCTTGTGGAATGCACATGGGTCATTATGGGCATCCAGGCCCCACGAATGATCATTGGTCCAAGAGGGGTCTCGACCATGTCTGGAGTGTTCCCGAACCATTAGGGTAACATGATTAAGGGTTTGACGAATCCTAGAGATTTTTTTGGTATCGTCGGAATCACCAAAGAAAATAGAGGGAGAAACTAGAAGGGTTCCAGGAAGGTCCGGAGAATGTCCGAAGTGGAATGGAAGGAGTTCCATAGCCAAGGGAATAAAATAATATATATATATTAAATATTTATTTATTTAATAAAATAAAAAGGAATTAAAATGGTTAAATTCCCTATTGGGCCAATCCCTTAAGGGGAAGGGCCCATGAGGGAAAAAAACCAAAAGGGAGGAGAGGGAAGACTGGCCGGCTGGGCCCAAGGGAACCCGCACGGGGCCCATAGGGGCCTTGTCTGTTCGGACAAGTATCTCCCCCTCCTCTCCTTTTTAGTCCCAAATGTCTAAGCCAAGGGGTTTTGGGATCCCATTCCCCCTTTATAAAGGAGGGGATAGAGAGGGATTTAATCACACCAATAAATCCCAGGATTTGAGGAATCTCCCTCCAAGTTCCCTCCTATCTCCCTCTCTCTCTTGTGACTGTGGCCCCACTATAAGGGCTATGCAAACGAGAGGGTTCTTCACCGCAAATCAGAAGCGTCGTCGCGCTACGGGGATTCTGGATCCAAGAGTTTTACTTCTCCAACCTCTGCTGGATCAGAGTTCGGGAGTCGTTGTCAAGCACCGTATGTATGTGAGCCACTACGAGGCGCTGCACTAGTGGCACTCAAGTCATTCAAGCCATTAGAGTCATTGGAGACGATGGAGCTGGAGCTGATGGAGCCGTCCGAGTTCAGAATGACCTTGAGGTCGGCATTAGTACAACAACATCATCAACATTATCCCAAATGTTGACAAAACTTTTGGGTATTCAACTAGGTGATTTCTTGAAAATCCCCTCCCGTTACCGCATTACTCCTAGATAGACCCTGGCAGTTAATGGTTTGCGTAGGAAAAATTATAGTTTTTAGGCGCTAAACCCTAACAATGGTATCAGAGCCGATTTATGCGTAGTTTTGGTGGTATAGGAAGAACAAGTGTTGATTGTGTGGGTGTTGATCATATAATTGTTACCCTCTCACATGTACTTGTATATACCGCAACACTGCTTGATTGAATCGGCCCCCAACCGACATTACACGTTGATTTGAAGTGGCTTGGGGGTGTCAATTTCTCTTGCAGTAGTTGGAAAACCATTTACAACGGAGGGCCCCGAAAGGGGTGTAATAGAGACAATTATTTAATAAACGTTGTGGTTAATGTTCATTGGTAAGAAACAGTTCTTGTGCAAAAGCCCTATCAGCCACGTAAAATATGCAATAGATAAAGTAGAGGCATCTAACTTTATTTTGTAGGGGCTGTGATATGATATGGTCAAAGTAAAAGGTAAAGTAGTTTACTTTCCTATTGCTAAGTTGTAGTAATAGGATGGTGGCATCAAGGGCTTGGCGCCACACATCGGTGTATACGATGGAGATCATGGCGCGACAATCTACGACCATGTCATGTCACACTTATTTACATTTGATGATTATTGTTTGCTTCTTGTTTGTGATAGTATTAGAACTCAACGGTAACATTAATAGGATGATCCCTTAATATAATACCAATATGTGTTCTCCCTTAGTGTACACCACCAATAAAGTTCTCCATTATGAGGCACATCGTGACGATCGGGTGTCAGACATATCCATGTTCGCATACGGTGGGTGTAAGACATGTTGCGCAGCAGATACACGTAAGATTGAATTGACGAGCCTAGTATGAACAAATATGGATGATCAAAATATCAAGCATGCCTCACGTGAATGATGTGATTGACATTGGAGAATGTATACCTTTGCAGCCATGTTTCCGGCCGTGACGATCAGGGGTGACATAGTGAATTGGGATCGTGCAATTACTAAAACTTCTTTAGGGCTGTTTGTTTTAGTGGGAACTCATCTAATATAATGTGATTATAATTTGAACTCATATTATGAACTTAGTATAAATGTCTTTGCAAATCTTTTGTAGACCATGTAAAAACCCATGTCTCTGATTAGTTTTGAGGGATTCATGGAGAGTGATAAAATCAAAGTAGATGGGTCCAACTTGATAGACTGGTGCCGATGCCTAAGGACCGTCCTATTATTACATGATCTGACCTATGTGTCGCGAGAGCCGCTAGGAGATTTTCTCGTGGGCTTCACCGGATTGCCCAATGATCATGATTATTGTACCCAACGTGATGCCTTCATGACAGTAAAATACACCATGGTTCATGTCATGGAGCTTGCTCTGGGAGCACTGTTCCATGAGATTGAGGCCTTTAGTCTAGCTGAAGGACTCAAGATGCTATTTCTATTTCAAGTCAGAATCATGGCATTTGAGTACATGGATGATTTTCTCTCAACTAAGATGAGGGAAAATACCAGACTATAAGACCACTTGGATATCATGGAAAGAATTCATAAGCGCCTTGTGGAAATCATGGACTAGTGGGTGAATGACAAATTTGCAATAGATGTGGTGTTGCGCTTACTAACCCACAACTACAAAGATGTCATCTTGAAATACCTTGTGCAAGGGAAATATTTTACCTTCCTTGAGTTCATGGCTCATATGTGAACCCAAAATGTAGTGCCTGCTTGATGACTGTAAGTGCACATATCATTTGTCGCTAGTTTCGAAGTTCAGATATTGATCTCACAGGGAGCCCAAAGGTAAGTGCTTATTGGTGAAGTCTCTGTCGTACCTGAAGTTGTCACAGGTCTTCGAGTGAATTGACTGCAAGTGTTGAGAATGAGAATAGAGTTTGGATTTAAACGGTAGTACTTAAATAAAACTAAAATGTAAACCTCATAAATAAAAAGCATAAAAGTAAAGAACGACTTGTTTGTTGTTTTCCGCAGATGACAAAGTAGGCGCGGAGGGTTTCAGTTCATGGTGATAGTGAATGTGCTAGGTGAATGAGTGATAAGTGTAACAATTATAATCTTATAAGTATGTGTGTAGGCGGGCAACCCATAATTAGCCAGAACTCCTTTTGGTAGATTTCATCCCAACTTCAATAATCCTACTAGCCTGTTTACCACAACCATGGTCAGTCACTAGACGATTAAGATCCTTCAGATTGCTTAGCAATTAAGCTCCTTGGATCGGACTAATCAATAAGCTCGGTGGTTCCTCGTTATCCTCAAGTAAAACTAGTTTTCCATTGATATCCCCGTGTCACTCGGGGGTCGCCGGTCTGCTAGCAAACAAGATTCTATCTATGTAGAACAAAGCATCATGTTGTGTGGGCCCTTAATTGGACAACATGCATTAAGCATCCCACAGATAGTCAAGCATACATAATATAGTAATTAAAATTAACCACAAACTTGATGGAAAATATATAGGCACATCACATCTCACCAATCCCCTACATCTCCCACGCCCAAGGGAACTTACTCGTACATGAGAGAAGAAAGAATCATCGATATAATTAAATAAAAGGAGTTCTTCTTGATATTATCATGGAGATCCACAATAAGAAATAGAAATAAATCCAACACAATCCAAGATGGGAAGAACAATCTCAAACCCTAATCTTGCAAGGTGTAGATCTCTCTCTCTATCAAGTACAAGTGATGGCTATGGAGGTTTGGTGCCTAGGAGATCGAAGATCTTGGAGCGAGATGAAGAACGTCTTCCACTTCTTCTCCGGATCCCTTCTTTCTCCCTTCTGGATGGTATGGCAGCTCCTGTGTTCTGTTTTCGACCTTGGCCTCTTCATGAAAGTTTCCCTTTTAATAAGACGAAGACGATGGCAACTATACGGCGGCGGCCCGTATAGTTGCTCATTTCTGTGTCCTCTCCTCGATTGCTTCCAAAAAGGGACTTGCTTGTTTTCGTCTGAATATTGTGTCTTTGCTGTTAAATCCCTCTATTGATGTTCACAACCTGAAAGACAGATTAAAAACCAACTTTTCTTGTCTACCGAAGTATTAACATTAGGTAAAGCTAGATAACCATCAAATCCAAACGAAAACCATTGATAGAAACCATAAAAAAATGTGTAGAATCTCACAACTATCAACTCCCCCAAGCTTAGATGTTGCTCGCCCTCGAGTGACAAGGAAATAAGAAAGGATACATTCGAAACTGAAATAAAAGAACTTACAAGCTTGAATTGGCGTCAGATTCTTTTCTTCACACTTCCTGCAATCTTAAACATGATCATACAAATATTCACAAGATTGCACTGAGTTCACTTCCTAACCATGTGTATCTTGCTAGCAAATAAATTATATGCACGAGCGAGTTTCGAAAGTTTAGCTGGGAAAGTGAAACAAATCTTTTTGGCTTCTCTCTTGTTGAGAGATGAAAACTTTTTTGCTCTTGTTCCTTTAATCAATTAAGAGTACTCAAATTTGCACCATGAACATTTAATTTAAGAACAACTCATATACTCCCACGTCAAAATTTTAAGACTCTCAAAGCACCTTTTTTCCTTTCCTTGTTTTTCAAAAACTTCAACTCCTTCATAGAGAAATCATGACATTGTTTTTAACATGTTAATTGGGGTTGTGTTGCGCACTCGTGACCATGCCAATAGATAGATGTTGAGAAATAGTGGGTTAGAGGAGTACTACAACTTCACTTGGAACATAAAACCATGAGGAGACTAAATTTTTTACATGTCATATTGTTGTACCTATAGACATTTACATAACTCAATAGCCGAAGTCAAGTGGTTTCCCACATTTAGATCGTTCGTTGGCCAGCGGAGTTAATAGTTCCCTATGGAGTATGGCAGTACTTGTAGTGACACACGTAAAGCAATATCCTAATGTAATTATTAGAAAAAACAGTGTCATAATCTCTACTACTTCGAAGTATCCATTTTATACGACAATTTCATTCAAGAGTGTTATCGAGTTTATTTACATTAATCTCAATGGGGTTGAGTAGTTTCTAAAATCAAATATTTTGGGATAAACATGGACTCGAGTCATCTATAGGATGCTTTTTCTTGTTGTAAAATTATCGGAAATATTTTAACCAAGTTCATTAGTCAATGTTTCAAAGCTAAAAGTGGACACTAGCAAAGGAATATAATTTATAGGATAACAAGTTAGGTGAGGAGTGACTCAAGTGCAAGCGAGTAAATAATTGTAGGATCAATTTAAAATTTAAAGAGGGGTGATGAAAGGAATGTGATAGCTCCTCTTGCTTGCTTCGTTCTCGTACTTGAGTCGAATCCTCTCTATATTTCCCTATTACCAAGTCACCTGAAATTGAGCAATCTCCGAGAAAAACAAAGAAAACAAATTGCAATTGAAAGTTACACTATTTTTTGTGTTTTAGGTTTTAATAATGCAAACTGAAAGTAAACATGATATTCTTGGAAAATAAAACAAATCAATAGAAGAAATAAAAATATGAATGAAAGTTTTGAGGTTTTCAAAACCTCCCCAAGCTTAGGCTGTTGCCATGCCTAGTTGTTGCCGTCATTTGGCGGCGACTGGTGGTGCTGCTGGTAGTAGTCGGGGAAGTAGGTCATGAAGGTACCAAAGGTGTGAGTTAAAGCACTCACATCTTCACTAACTCCATGCAGAATCTGGTCGATCTCCCCAACACGCTGGTTGAGGTGTAAAAATTCCTAATAGGGGACATTGTTGAACCCCTATTGCTACTGTGGCTGATTGGGCCATTGGTCCCAAGGCTACTCCTCCTGATGCTACTGTCCCTCCCAAGGTGGATTGTGCTCCTACTGCTGCTCCTGCTCGTCCTGCTTCCCTCCTTCTTCCTCTTCATTAGAGTCAGGATAGAGATCTGCCATGATTTAGGTCATTTGATCCTTGGTGAGGATCCAGTGGTCCCTACCATAAACCTCGAAGGCTTGCGGGCAAGGCAGTGGCACCTTACCATCATTAAGATAACCACATTGATAGGCTCGAAGCCTCCTGTTAACTCGGTAAACACCAAGGAAACCACAAGAAGTTACATATCTGACATCCATAAGTATGAAGCCATCAACATGTTGTGCAGTAGGAATTGCAATTTCAAGTGCTTGGATTAGGTGGGTTACCATTCCACCGATACGAATATCACCTTTTGTTTTGTTGCTCTGGTGGCGGAGGTGCTAGAGGAATAGAGCTGCAGGAGTGGGACTCTGTGGCGCATTAGGGAAGAGCACCTTGGTGATCATGGCCATGTCTACATTGTCCATCGAACCAGTATCTCCTCTTTCTAACAAAGTATTAGCAAGAAACTTAGCAAAGTAATAGATGGTTGGGTTCTAAATGGTGGACATCTTCTTCTGGTAGAAGTCCCTACCACCATTAACAAAATTAACCTCCCAAGTATTTGCACTCGAGACACTATAGGGGTTTGTAATAGTTGGTTCCCCCTCTTGAGGGAATCCATAAGCATTGTAGAATTGTTGATAGGTAATTTGATATGACCGTTGGTTAACAGTGAAATTTATCATGCATGCATTACCTTTCTCCCTGTAGTCGTCGTAGAAGGAGGCGAGAAACTCAGAGGTGAGGCCTTCGTAGGTGTAGTGGTTGGCGTTGGCGAGGCCGGCGAGCCCTGCATTTGCGCACAGGTAGTCGAAGTCCGCCTTCAACTCTACTGAGTTGAGAAAACCGTTATCGGCCCATCATGTGGGCAGCACCTTCCTCGCCAAAACCATGGTGTACTTGTTGTTGATCTCATCCTGGAGCCCCGAGCCTTCACCACGTGGCGCTTTCTCTTGCAAAAAATACCACTAAGCTTGTTCATCTTGATACACTGAGAAATTTCAACATAAAACCCTAGGCACATAGTTTCTACATGATATATGAACGATTCTACGTGGAGGAATTCAATCCTAATGTGAGAAATCAAAAGATAAAATCAATCAAGCTTGGGTTCATCCACTAATTCAATGAGAAGATTTCAACCATGGAATTCTGAAAATAAAGCATGGATAGGGAGAGAAACATACCGATCTATTGATTCCCCCACTCAAACGGACGAAATCCATGAAGAATTGAGAGTTCTTGAGAGGTTTTGAGAGTTTTGGATAGAGGTTGAGAGAAATAATGAGGGGAGGAAGAAGCTTGCCATGCCCCGACCCGTTTAAGTGGTCGGGCCAAACTATACGACAGGAACTATACGGCCGGGCTGGGTAGCTCCTGCCGTATAGTTGTGGCGGCGGCGAGGGTTGGGGTTTCCCTTCGCCAGATCACAACTATACTGTCACAACTATACAGCCGGACCAGATGGTCCCACCGTATAGCTGGTCGTCAACCTTTCTGTATCCAAGCCCCAACTTTTGAGAATTTTGTCGAGAACTATACGGCCGCAACTATACGGCAGGAATTTTTATTCCAGCCGTATAGTTAGTTGTAAGGTTTCCAACCTTTAATAAGGTAGAGATCCCTGTGTTTACAATGCTAGTCCCTGGATCAATAGCTAGCATCCACAGTTAAGATGTAATATCAAGAAACAAAGGTCATAATACAACTTTATAACCAGGAATAACATAATTTATTACATCTTACATAGCTCATTTGGCTATCTCATTACAATGCAGCAGAATATAACAATAGCATGGGGTCCTTCATCTTCAAAGTGCCACAGGCAGACATGTTGGTTGTAGACTTGAAATCCTAAATCAATAAACTTCTCTAACATCAAACAAACCTGCAACATAATAAGTTACAGCCACAAGGGTCAATACATTTGAATTGTATTGGCAAGTGATACTATGGTAATATAGAGGAGTCTATCATCTATATTCATTTGGCTAAGTGGAGCTTAGGCTTGCTTTGCAAAAAATAGATTTTCCTTATCATTTGAAAACACTAAGTTTTTGTTTGTCAAAATCACCCAAGGCATCTCCCAATAGAAATTGGTGATCCTTCAATCCCTTGTTCAACCACAAGATTTTAACTTAGAAATTGGGATGAGGAGATTCTTGATAGCTTCCATGTCTTGATGCTCAAATTGTCCAATACCAGGGACATGGATAAGTACTTAGATTTTACACTCTGCAGAGGTGGTGCACTTTCCCCACAAGACTTGGTTTCCCAAGACAAGATCTTTCAGAAGCCTTCCCTTAGACCAGAATGGACGCGTTCCAACCTATCATTCCCCTACCACCAACTGTCCATTTGGCTAAGTTATTGCAACCTATATGATCCAGGCAGAGCCCATAATGCCAAGTGGCTGCACTTGAAGCTTCTCAACATTTGACATCTCAAATCTCTTTGTTCCTGGCTGGCCATCCACAAGTGAGATACACAAGGTAAACCATTGTTATGGGCCTTGTGAACCACTCAACACAAACCATTCCTTCCATTCCACCCAGGTGATTCATTCACTTAGTTGTTTTATTAAACAAAACACAAGTCCACAGACTTAGAAATATTCCATAGCATGAATATATATTCCAGCCTTGTTTTCTACTAGCTAAGATAAGCATGATAGTAGTAGGAATCTTAACTTAGGAAATTCTACTAAGGTTTCATCTACTAGGATTTCCCATGGCATAGTTTACACTTAGCAAAATTCCATGCAAGTCCTTCTTAGAAATATCACTAATGCATAGTGAAAATAATGGGACAAAAGTATGAAGCATCACTTGCCTTTTTGGTAGATAATATAAGTTCACTCCAGGATCTTTGCAATATTCACACTCTTCAAATCACTACAATTCAATCAAGCAAGCAATATTTCAATCTACCATTCAAGCAACATCACATAAAATAATGGAAACAAAACAATGCATGCAAGCATGACAAACTTTGTTTTATTTACAAAAGTGGTTTATAATTGGTTATAAACATTCTAAAACACTTACTGGACATTTTATAAATTGGCAAAACCATTTGCAAAAGATTCTACCTATAAACCATTTTTAAACTGAAGTATTATTTTATGTGGTGAAGAAATGCTTTTGATAAGGCAACATTCTATAGGGTTCACAAAATATGTTTTCAAACCATAAAACCTTGTGTTTAGGGTCAGAGAGTTTATTCCAAAACATTTCCCAAAGGTTTTCTTCAAAAAGCATTTTTAACAAATAAACAATATTTTCATTTGACTAGAAATGGTTTAAATCAAAGATTTATTCTTTTGCTTCACCAAATATATTTTTGAAACCACAATTTGATTTATATGGTCAGTAGGTTCAAAACAAACCATTTTCCAAAGGTTTTATCTCAAAAATCATTTTAGAACAATTTTTATATTCTAAACATGCATACACAAGTTTCTGCAAAAACAATCAATTTAATAGAAGCATTTTACTAAAAAAAGTGCATGGTCAGAAATTACTTGTCTTGCTGATTCCGTTGATATAAAATTTGCAAAATTTGGACGTGTGGTTTGAAAGTTATGGATTTTACAAAATTGAGCATCTAATAGAATAATTTCTGTTTTTAAAACAAACTCTGGCCACGTGGTGCGATCTCATTGGTCGAAAATGTTTCGCGCAGATTGGTGGTGGAGCGGTCAGACGGTGGCGGTGTTGGCGATGCAGGAAGCGATAGAGGGTGGGGAGATGCTCACCGAGTTCGCCGTGGCATGGGGAAGCTCTAGGTTGTCCTTGCTGGCGAAGGGGCGCTCGGGGTTCACGACAATTGCTCGCCGGAGTTCGTGGAGTCGTCGGGCGTGCTCAGGCGAGGTTAAAGACGACGCTTCAGAGCATGCCAGAAAAAATGGAAAGCATGGTTAGATGCACGGGAGAGTGGTGAGTGTAGGAGGTTCATCCAGAGGTGGAGGGGGAGACGTGGCTTACGGGGAGGCGTCGCTGGAGTTGGAGTCAGACGGCGGTGCTGCTTCGTCGAGGACGCAGTCGAGGTTGCAGGGCAAGCGAGAGCGAGCTGGCGGCACTGGAGTGTGTGCTAGAGGCTGGGGAATGTTTTCGTGTGGTCGAGGAGTCGAGGGGCGGAGGAGGCTGGCCGGAATCTTCGCTGGAGGGCGTCGGAGGCAGGGGCAGTTGAGGCTAAAATTTGAGCAGCCTAGTGGCTCCGGTTGAGTGAGGTCTGAGGGGAAAGAAAGAGAGGGGAGAGGCGATTTAACATGCGCGATTGCTGGCCAATTCATTCACGGCATTGATGTGAATTAAACTCACGAATTCAACGGCAGAAACGGGGGAAGGGAGGAAGAACAGGTCGCACGCGGGGTTGAAGATGCTGACGGGGCAGGTGGGGTCCGCTTGTCGGCTTAAGAGAGAAAGGGAAAGTGGGTCCATGCAGTCAGCGACGCTGTGGGTTTTTCCTACGGTGAGAAAACGTTTCGGGGAGAGAGGGGTTAGTTGGGCTGCTGCTGGGTCAGTTGGCCCGGCTGGGCTGGGTCGACCTTGTCCATTTTTTTGTTCCTGTTTCTTTTCCTTTTTTCATTTATTTTATTCTGATTTGATTTTGTTTAGTTATTTCAAACCTCAATTTGAATTCAAACCTCAACCAAAATTTGTGTAGATTCATATGCTGATTAATAGCACATTACAAAATCAAATTCAGAATAGTATTTTTATCCTCCTTAGGGTCTTTTAATTATTTAAAATAGGCTCTAGTTTTAATTAAATAAGATTTAGTAATATTATTCAATCTCCATTTGAATTTAAATCTCCACCAATCTTTGGGTGAATTTTAATTTTGTTTATCAACATATTTCAAAGTACAAAATAAAATAATTCTTTTATTTTTAGGATCTATTAATAATTAAATAAATAGTCCAAAGTCTTTAATTCAAATAGTTTTTTAATTTATTCTAAAACTCTTTTTGAAATCTAAATAATATCAAAATCTTTTCAGTAGGTTTCATTTGAAAAGCTAAAACACTTAGAAATCTTAATTAAAATAAATTAACAAGTTTTAGTGTTTATTTAAAATGGCAAAACCTTTACTTTAATAAAATGGATATTAATAAATCCTCATTATTTTATTTAAATAAACCTTTACTCTTTTTATCAAATAAAAACATTTTATTTCAAAAGCTTCGCCAATATTTAATTTGGCTCTATAAAATAATCCTTATTTATATTTCTACCTGTGCTTTATAAAAACCATATCTTTTTATTTAAAGATCCAAAAATAGTAATTCCAAGTATTTTAACTTTATTTATTAATTTTTTATCTTTTGAAATCCTTTTTAGGATTTTATTTGATCAAAATAGGTTTTGATGTTTTAAAATTGGAATCAAAAAGTTTCTTCTCACCCTAAATTTCAAAAATTGTTTAATTTGTTTATTTATTTTTCACATTACAAGATTTGGAAAATCTTGGGATGTGACATTAGTCGTTTGACCTTTTGTAGCATGATTTTTCACCCGAATTTTTAGAGATGCATTTTTTTATTTGGACAATAATGTTGAGCTAGTTTCTACAGATAAAACTCAAACTTTATTTTCTACTCTAAATATATGCTTGTTCAGTTGGTATTTCTGCTACTTCTTCACAGCTGCATCTTTACGGGCGCGCTTCCGCAAAAAAATTCTGTGAAAAAGTTGTAGGAATGCGGTCAACAACTTTATAATTTAATTTTAATTTATTTTATTGATATGATGGGTTGAATCCCATTAAGCATTTTATTGAGAATGGTTGAATATTTCAACCCCTTTTCTATTCTCGAATTCTTACCTTCAGTTGCCCTTTATCAAAGGCACTTACCACATGAACTTGTTTTGCCGGTGGAACATACCTTTCTCCTTCTTCTAGTTTCTTTGGAAAATACCGGATTATTTCAGCATCATAAACATTGAAGATTATTTTCCCTGCAGCACAATCGACTAATGCTCCTGCAGTGCTAAGAAAAGTTCTTCCAAGTATTATAGATAATCTTTCATCTTCCAGCATTTCAAGAATAATAAAGTCGGTGGGAATAACATGCTCATCTATTCTAAGTAGAACATCCTCAATCATACAAACAGGTTGTTTAGTGGATTTGTCAGCCATATGTAAATTGATAGAAGTGGGGGAGTATTCCCCTAATCCTAGCTTTTTATATAGGGAGTATGGAATTACACTAACTCCGGTACCTGAATCACATCAAGCATTATGAATATCAGTTTTGCCTATTGAGCATGAAAGTTGGTATACTAGGATCTCCTGACTTAGGTAATAGTCTCCCATTAGTAGGGTAACTGGTCATCATGGCAATGGTTTCAGTTATTTCTTTCTTTCTACTAAGAATGTCATAGAGAAATTTAGAATAGGCAGGCACTTTATTGCATCCGCAAATGGAATTTCTAGACAAAGATCATTAAGTGCCTTTGCGAAAGAATCATAGATTGCCTCATCTGGTGCTTTCTTTTTACAGTCTGGATATGGAAGTTTCTTACCTTTATCTTTTACCTTTTATGGAGGGTCAGGCTCTTTATTTGCTTTCTTTTCTTGTTGCTTATCATTTATCTTTTTGTCTATTGCAACAACTTCATCTTCTTTGCTTGTGTATTTTTCTTCTCTTGGATCAACAGTCTCTGCATCAGAGTTATAACTGTCTTCATGTGTATCATTCTTTTCCTTCAAGGTTTGATCTTGTGTGTCTTGAGCAGTATCATCTTGAGGATCCACCAATGTCTCATCTTAAGCAAGGCTTTTTCCTTTCGATCTTTTTCAGCTTCATATTCCGGTGGTCCTAAGGGTCCTTTAACAAGTGCACCTCTTCTTGTAACAACATTAGTAGAAACAGGAATATTTATATCATCACGAAGAAAAATTTGATAACCAGATGCTATTTGCTCACATTGGGTTTCAATCATACTGAGGTACTTTTTAAATAATTTTATTTCTTGGCTATCTCCTCGTAAATTTCTGTAAGTTCGGCCAAAATCTTTTTATGTTTTTGAAATTGCTTATGCAACTTATTATAAGACTTTGTCTGTCGATGTTTCAATTCTTGAAAAAAAAATCTAGTTTCATCCTCATCAGTAAAAACTTGTAATAAATCTACTTCGTTTTCCTTAACAAGCTCTGAAGGTATACCTTATTCTTTCATGGCTTTATGTACATCAGGTATAAGATCAAAATTTATACGAAGTATTCCCTTTTCCGGCTTAGTGCAAAAATCAGGATTATATAAAGAATCATTCTTAGCCCTAGTAGCCATCAATTCCAAACATGCTTTAATAGTTAAAGTATTTATCGATCCTCCTGCTGATGAATCTAGCAACTCTCTGCATTGGGTATTAAGACCGTGGTAAAATAAGTGGCAAAAGTTTGACTCATAATTTCCATGATTAGGGATACTATTGATCATTCCAAAAAATCTTTCCCAGGCTTGTGGATAGTTTTCTCCCATGTTATGACAAAAATTAACCATATTCTTTCTAAGTTCTGTTACCTTTGCAAAAGGATTAAACCTGCTTATGAATTTGATAATGCAGTTTTCCCAACGTTTAATATAATGGCAAGGGACAGAATATAACCAGTCTAGAGCTTTACCTTTGAGAGACCAACAAAATAATTTTAGACAAGAGAATTCTCTTGGCAAACCTTTTGGTCCAAGTGATGTTATCACATCGTCGAACTCTCTAAGATGCCTTCCTGGGTCCTCATCTTTTTTGACCATAAAACAGTAGGAGAGGCTCCTACTGTTGCATTGTATTAATAATCAAATATTTACATGTTTGTGGTGTGAAAACACCAAGTATAAATGAAAACTAAAGCCTATCTATAAATAAATTTACACTTTGTTCTAAGTTTTGGTTAACCCTGAACCTCAACAACTACAGATCAGATTTAACTCTAGCCTTCCAAGACTCAATTGAATGTATATCTCCTTCAAAGATGAGGTTATTCCTTTCCTTCCAAATATCCCAAGAAGCAATGATGGAAATTTCACAGAATAATTGATCTTCAAAATTAGCCTTAGCCTAAGAAAGTTTGTTGAAAATATCAAAATTACTATTCCACTAAATATTCAGTTTTGCCCAACAATCTAGACTGAAAGGACAAGAGAAGAAAAGGTGATCTCTGGTTTCTTCTTGTCCAGTATTGCAAAGAGGACACATGAAGTTATGTCCAATATTAAAAAATTTCCTCTTCAACAAATTTCGAGTGTTCAATCTGCCTGACAATAATAACCAAGAAAATACCTTTAACTTTGACCAGACTTTAGATTTCCAAATCCATAAAAATGGTTCAAGGGGCGTAATCAAACGATGGAAGAAACTATTGAATTGAGTTGGAAGTATATTTTGATCCCCAAGCAAAATTCCACACATCATTATCAATAGAAAATAAATCAGCAGAGCTTGTCTCCTGTAGCTATTGATATTCAGCAAACGCTTCAGCTGAAAGAGGTAGATAAAAAAGATCTGCCAAATTCATTGTATCATAATAGCCCAATACTAAAATGTCAGAATCTTGAGCAAAATAAATTAACCAAGGATACTTTTCCTGTAGAATAGTACCATTCCATTCATCTTTCCAGAACAAGATAGAGTTAGCCTGTCCAACCGTGCAAGAAGCAACTCCTCTAAAGATATGAGATAATTTCATCACTTATTTCCACGATAATGAGCCACATGGATTAGCTGAGTGAGGAACCATATTTTGGTAGTAGGTATCCCAGATCAATTATACCCAAGGAATGTCCCTTCTATTATAAAACTTTTCCAAGAATTTCATCAGTAGAACTTGATTCTGAATTTTTATATTTAGAACCCCTAAACCACCTTTATTTTTAGGTTTGGAAACCATATCCCAAGCAGCTAAAGATAAACATTTAACTCCCTCCTCTGTATTTTTGCTCCAAATACATATCCTTCTTAGCTTTTCCACATATTGAATAATATTTGTGTGAAGCTCAATTGTACACATAGAGTAGGTAGCAATAGAAGTCAATATGGAATTTGCATAAGCAAGTTTCCCTGCAGGAGATAGCAGTAGTGTGGCAGTAGTCACTTTTCTTTCAATCCTATCCACCAATGGCATGAGATCAGTGACGGAGGGTTTTGTGGTACCCATAGGAAGGCCCAAATAGGTAAAAGGCATAGATGCAACAGTACATCCCATGATATCAGCAAGTTCTTGAGCTTTCTGGGATGTAATATTTATAGAATGAGACTGGATTTCTGGAAATTGATTTTGAGACCACTAGAGGTTGCATAATCCAACAGAATGTTTTTAAGTGAGCAACTTCAGTTGCACAAGCCTGCATCACTAAGATAGTGTCATCTGCATATTGGATAACAGGGAAAGAATTTCCATAAGGTATAGGTAAATGAAGCCTTCCTTCTTGAAGCTCTTTGTTAATTACTGCTTGTAAGAGTTCAACTGCAGCAACAAAAAGAAGAGGGGATAGAGGGTCCTCCTGTCTCACTCCTCTCTTGCAATGGAAAGAAGTACGTGGAACTCCATTTAAAAGGATAGAAGAGTGTCCAGAAGATAGAACTCCTTTAATTCATTTTAACCATAAATCCCCAAACCCCATATACTTAAGAATATCCAAAATGGTGTCATGCTCAATCATGTCAAATGACTTTTCAAAATCCAATTTCAGAACAATGATCTCCCTTTTAGAAGCTTGACATTGATAGATAAATTCAAAGGCCCAAGCAAGACAATCTTGAATAGTCCTTTCCCTAATGAATCCATACTGATTAACACTAACCACTTTCAGCATCCAGTCTTGCAATGTGTCTGCCAGTAATTTAGTTAATATTTTCAGAGATATGTTCAGAAGAGAAATTGGCCTATAATCATTAATTACAGCAGGAGAAGTTTTCTTGGGAATTAAAGTAATCAGTGAACTATTTATACTGCCCAAGAAAGTGTTTCCTTCAGAAAAAGACTGACACATGTTATAAAAATCAGGAGCCACAATATCCCAGTAAGCTTTTATAAAGCAGCCATTAAAACCATCAAGGCCAGGAGCCTTATCTATAGGTAATTTGGAGACAGCCTTATCAATTTCACTCTTTGAAAAGGGTCTAGAAATAATTTCAATATCCTCCCTAGGATTAAACAGTGCTTGAAAATCAAACCTCATAGTACAGTGTTCAGAGATACCAAGTCTATTTTTGTAGGAATGAAATAGAGATAGAGCCTTTTCATCATGATCCTGAACAATAGAGCCATCTGACAAAGTGTAGTGACCTCGGATCGATAAGGATCCTAAGTCCCTGTGATTAACATGCTAGTCCCTGGATCAATAGCTAGCACTCACAGTCGATGAAACATCATGTAAAACACAAAGTCTTTATTACACGGAGAATCCAGAGTATGAATTTATTACAAAAATTTCTTAGCATTATGCTAGCTCAAATAACAGCGGAAACATAAAAGCAGCATGAGTCCATCAACGCCCCAGGCTTGTCGAGTGTAGACCCGCGATCCCTACGCACCTTTCAATCTTCGGATTCTGCACATAAGACGTGCAGCCAACAAGTTGGGTCAATACTTTGAATGTATTGGCAAATTACACCAAGGAGAGTGTAGGGGTCTCAACCTAATAAGGTAGATTCCTCCTGTGTTTTACAATGCTAGTCCCTGGATCAATAGCTAGCATCCACAGTTAATATGTAATATCAAGAAACAAAGGTCATAACATAACTTTATAACCAGGAATAACATAATTTTATTACATCATACATAGCTCATTTGGCTATTACATTACATTGCAGCGAAATAACTATAGTCATGGGTCCTTCATCTTCAAAGTGCCACAGGCAGATGTTGGTTGTAGACTTTGTAATCCTAATCAAACAATCTTCACTAAAAACAATCAAACCTGCAACATTACAAGTTACAGCCACAAGGGTCAATACATTTGAATTGTATTGGCAAGTTTCACTATTAAGTATAATATAAGTGGATCCTATCATTACATGCAAATTTGGTTAAGTAGAGTTTTAGGCTCATTTGCATAAAGCAATATTTTATCCTATCTTTTCAAAATGGTTTTGGTCCTTTGTCAAATTACTTTTTCCAAGTTCCTTGAAACTCCTTGGTAGAAACTCAAGTGTTCAAGTCCTTGTCAAAATCCCTTGAGCTACTTGGTAACCCCAAGTGCAACAAGTTTTATCAAAATCTCATGAGTTCCTTGGTAACCCCAAGTACATCAAGTGTTAAGCAAATCTCTTGAGCACCTTGGTAACCCCAAGTGCATCAAGCTTAACAAAAATCTCTTTGAATTCCTTGGTACCCCCAAGTGCATCAAGTTTTAATTTAGAAGTTGGAATGTCGAGATCTCCCACAGTTCAAACTTTAGTTGCTCAGTATTGTCCATAACCGGGGACACGGCTAAGTACTTAGATTTTTATTAACTTCTGCAGAAGGAGTACACTTTACCCACATGTCACAATCCCATCCTTTTGCCACCAGTGGCCTACTGGATTAGTGCTCACCAAGATGCAGTACTAGCAGATTGAGAATGTGACGAAGTCTTTCCAAAGGGTCCTCCCATACACCATTGCTAGCTTGCCTTCAGCACCCATGAAGCATTCCAGATCCCCATGTCCAGTTAACTGAAGACAGTGCATGGGTCTTCCCAATGTAGTTGACTAAGCCAGAGCCATAATAGCATGTGGTTGCACACGAAAGACACAATTGGAGAAACATGTTCAATCTCTAAGTTTCCTAGGTGGTTTTCTTTTGGAGCACAACACAAAGTGAATCCCATAGACATGGTTCCTTTTGTTGCCACCTTCTCCAAAACTTAAAGTGTCCACCACCTAGGTGGTTCATTGAGTCCTTGTTTTATTATGTAAAACACAAGTCCTTTTCTCAACCTTTGTAAAATCTCAACATGTATCTCTTTTCAAAATTTAGCATATAGCATGGCTAAGCATGTATCAACTACAATATTTTCACTAAGGAGTGTATAGGGAATCCTATTAGGATTTAGCATAGCATAAGTATAAAATTGTTTTCATGCATGTTTTCAAAATCCACTAAGTATAAGAAAATAGTAGGACTTTTGATGATAGTGTAACTTGCCTTTTTGGTAGAGAATGGTGGTTCACTCCTTGATCTTGCTAGTCTCACACTTCACTAATTTCACTACAAGTCAATTAAACAAACACAAAATCAACTAACATTTCAAACCAATAATCACTCAAACAAATTCACACACACAAGACAATGGAAACTAATTTATGCATGGGAGCATGCACAAGATAGTTTTATTTTGCAAAAAGGGTCTCTATTGGATTTCTAAACTTTGTAAGATCCAAATTGGTCATTTACCAAAGTGGCAAAGTCATTAGTAAAAGGGTTTTGTCCATAAACCATTTTTAGATTTAATCATTATTTTATGTGTGGTGGAAGATATTTCTATCAAGGCAAAACTTTATGCTTTTCACCAAATGAGTTACTATTGCAAAACTTGGTGTTTTGGGTCAGTAGGTTTGGTCCAAATCATTTCCCCAAGTTTTTATTCCAAAACCATTTTCATAGTAATGAAATCAATAATTTTATTTAGCTAGAAAATGGCCTAGTCAAATAATCCAACCTAATTTGTACCAAAATCATTTTTAACACCAAGGGTTGGTTCCTAGGGTCAGTAAGGTCACAACAAACCTTTTTGCAAAAGTTTTAATCCAAAAATCATTTTTAAACAATTTTTCTAATCTAAACAAGCACACAAAAGAATCTGCAAAAACAAGCAAATTAACAGATACTATTTACTAAACTAATTCCACAGTTGGCTAGGTCTTGCTCTCCTGCATCCAACGACATAAAATTTGTAATTTTTGGACGTGTGGATCCAAAGTTATAAGGGTTTGAAGTTTGCAAATAAATCTGATTCAAAAATTCTTTTAAACAGATCTAGTGCCACGCGGCAGGATTTCACTGGACGGTACCGCTTCGCGCGGATCAGCGCTGCGGTGCGTTGGATCTAATCGATCGTGTGGTCCAGAGTGCGTACCTCTTCGCGACTTAAATGATCTATCGTAAGCGTCGGATTAAGATCCTACGGTCTGCAGCACTCGACCAAAGTTTGGCGGCGCTGCCGCGGCGGCGACTGGCGGCGCGGTCAGGTGTGGACGGTGCCGGGGGTCTAGGAAGCGAAAGAGGAGGAGAAGAGGCTCACCAGGTTCAGGAGGTCACGGTGATGCTCGAGGGGGTGTTGGTCGGGCGAGGGGCGCACGAGGTTTGCTGCAATTCCTCACCGGAGCTTGCAACGGCGTCTGGCGGCTCTGGTCGACGACGGGGAGATGCTGCAGTTCACCCCAGGGCAAATGAACAGTATGGTTAGATGCGGACGGAGCTGGAGATGATGTGAGCATCCATGGAAAAGCTAGGGGCGGTCGAGGCTTACCGGGGAAGTTCGACGGAGACGAGACAGGCGGCGGCGCTGTCAGAGCTTGTCAAAGCTGACGCTCTGGGACGCCTGCGGTCGAATGGGTGATACTGGGAGATACGTCTGGGAGTGGGGAAGCTGCTAGGTTACACAGGGAGGCACGGGGCGGTGTCGAGTCGCCGGAATCGGCACCGGACTTCGTCGGAACAGAGGGTGCTCGGGGAGGAAATTGGGGAGATCTAGGGCGTGCCAGCGCGGTGTGTCAGAGGGGAAATATAGAGGAGACATGGGCGTTTAACCCTGCGTGATCAAAGCTGGTAACGGTGGTCGAGTTAAAGCGAATTAAGGCCGCGAAATCATCGGCAGGAGCGGTGTCGAGGGAGGGAGAAGGGGTCGCGCGGGTGAGGAGGAAGAACAGAGGAAAGTGGGGTCTACTGGTCAGTGGGGAAGAAACGAGAGGGAGGTCCACTGGTCAGTCTCTGCGTGGGTTCGAATACTAGTGCGAAACGTTTTCTTTCGGGGTGAGGAGCTGGGCTGTTTCTAGGCCTATTGGGCTGCTGGGTTGGGTCGACCTTTTATTAATTTTTTTCTGTTTCTGAATCCTTTTCCTTTTCTAATTCTATTTCCTGTTTTAAATTTCAAAACAATCAAACAAGGTTCAAATCAATTCAAACCATTTTCAATCTTTGCAGCCATGAACCTGGTTCTGTTCAGTAGCCTAAACCAAAATCCAAAATAAAATAATAATTTTTATTCTTTTTAGTATCCATTTTTTTAATTAAATAAAATGGTTCTTTTAGTTATTTAATAAAATAGGATTTGATTTAATTAATAAAATCCCCTTTGAAATCCAAATATTTTCAAAATCTAATTAGTAGGTTTATTTGGAAATAGTGAATACTTGGAAACTTGTTTAAAAATAAAACAACCTTTTATCTTAGGGTCCATTAATTAATTAAATACAATAGACCTTCATTATTGAAACAACTAGTATTTATTTTATTTAAAACATTTATTTTGAAATCTAAAATAAAACTAAAACATTTTAGTAGGCTTTATTTGAGAATACAAAATACTTGGAAAACTTATTTTAAATGATTAAATAAGTTTTTGATGTTTTGTAAAATAGTAAAACCTTTATTAATAAAACTTGGATATTAAATCCTTATTAATTTATTTAAATAAACCTTTCCTATTTTTATTTAAAACAAAATGTTTTAATTCCCAAAGCTTGGCCAAGATTTTAATTTGGCTTTATAAAATATTCTTTATTTATAAAACTTCTATTTCATTTGAAAACAAATCTTTTCATTTAATTGTTTCAAAATAATATTTCTTAATGTTTTTATTTTTCCTTTTATTAAATGTTTATCTTTTTAAATTCCTTTAGGATTTATTTAATTCAAATGGGTTTGAAGTTCCAATTAAATTCAAAAAGTTTCTTCTGGCTCTAAAAATCAAACAAAGTTTTATTTTATTCATTTATTTTCACATTACAAGATTTGGAAAATCTTGGGATGTGACAGAGAGAAAAAGACTACCTCTACATGCAAGGCTGATATAGGATGTAGAGTTTATTTGCTCAAAGCTAGTTTTCTTAAGTAGAGAGAAGAAGAGATGATTGTCCTACTTTGTAAACATTTTCTTAGATAAAATAAGGTCGAGTGGCACACGAGGATATTACGCACCAAGTGTCCAAACAACCAAATACTTGGATATTACGCACCAAGCGTCACTTGGATATTACACACCAAGTTCCCAAATTCCCACCCATTAGCGATATTACTCACGCCATGGGGTTTCAAAACTTTGTTTTTAGAAAAGAGAGAGGAAGATCCTTCAGAGGCTCCATCCTTCAGACGCTCATTGTTGTTCTGTTACCGTGAACACGGCTGATCGATCAGATTGCAATACTCTCGAGAGTTTGTGCACTTTACCCACAATCCACGATCAAGTCCTTTTACAGACAAGACCATGGCGAGGATTTCCCTTAGTAGCCCCTGTACCTTCCGGATCCAACCGTGCCAAGAACCTCCAAATGTTGGTACCCAGGTGAGGTTTCCCACTAAGTACTAGGCCAAGACAGACCCCATAATGTATTGTGGTTGCACTGGAAGCTTCTGAATTCTGAACCATGGCAGACTTCTTTTGATTCCTGGGCGGCCGTCCTCCACCAAAATCACACTCGTTGACCCGACAACCATTCCGCCCAGAAGAAAACTTAGTTTTATTTTGAAGTGGATTTGAGAAGAAAAATTTGCTCACGAGAGCCTTTTATACTTAGAAAAATTCATTGTCTTTCGAACCCCCCAACGGTACTTTGTATATATAGCATAGCAAGCAATACTTAGCAAAAACAGGGGTAACCTATTAGGATGGGAAATCCTAAGTATAGAGCTACTCATGGCATACTACAAAATCATCGCACTTGCAAAATAATACTAAGGAAAAATTCTACTAGATCATCCTACACATGCATACTACAGAATTTTGAAGATCACATGCATAGAATCAAAACTAGGACAAAATTATGAACAAGTGGTGTAACTTTCCTTGATCCGAGCAGCACTCTACACAATAGCACTCCTTAGCGCACTCTGAGCAATCTAACGAATCACAAACATAGATCTGATCACAACTTGCTCAAAGCATATCACAAAGAATATCATGCATGCTTGCAACATGGTATGTTATGCAAGGTTGGTTCTTCTAAATTGATTAAGGTAGCAAGTTTGTGTTGTGATGGTGTAAGGGTGTCACTAGGGTTGATTATCCCAAGGGTTTAGATCTAATAGAGTCACTAAAACAAATCCTAGGATTATAAGAAGATCAAATCATCTAATTAGCCCCAAACTAGATCTAATGATCTTAATCAAAGCTTAATGATTTTGATCAGTAGGTATTGTGGATACAAAGTTATTGCAACAAGAATCAATTAAAATAAGATTTTAATTATTTTTCTATAGATTAAACTCTCTAATCAATTGATTAAAATCTACACATAAAAACTTACTGTGAACCTGGGATGTTATTGCAGATTTGTATTCTACTCAAAATTAGGAATCCAACGGTATATCGTAAGCTAAAATTGGCCAAGTAGTTATTTTTCTATAATTTTTGCAATATTAAATCTAATCTGCAAAAATCAAAACAAACAGCCTAAACCCTAGCTCAGATCGCGCCAAGTGGCGGCTTCGGGTTGGGCCAGCTGGCGAGGCGGGCGACGCGCTTGCCACGCGGTTTGCCACGCGGTGCTGCGCGGTATGCCGATACCCCTTCGCCCCCCCTTCTAATCTGGCCCGCAGGTTTTCAATCGGACGGCCTAGACGGCTCCACTGACCTGTGGTGGTGGCGGCGATGGAGACGACGGCGGCGGCCGCGGAGTCGACGGTGGTCAGAGCTGCTGGCGGTCCTAGCGAAGGCGACGAAGAGGGTCCCCGATGCGCACGTCGATGGCGAATCCCCCAATGGCCTCAGCGCGGTCCCTCTCCTCCTCCTTCTCCCAGCATTGGCGGTTCCCTTCTCTCGGACCCGACGGCCCCGGCGAGCAATCGCCGGTGATCTCCTGCGATTCGGAATAAACGGAACAGACGGGCGGTTAGGGTAGGTCGAGGCGAGAAGGGTGGAGGGTGTAGCAAGGCTCGAGGTGCCCTGGAGAGTCGCCAACCTCGAGATCCGGCGGCGGCTGTTTTGGCGAGCTCGGAAACTGCGAAAACGGCTAGGGTTTGAGAAAAAAACGAGGGGCAAACGACGAGGGGAGGTCGGCTTATAAGGGGGCAGAGACTTGGGGAAGGGGGCGGTCGAGTCGGGCGCGATCAGGAGTCCGACGCGGCCGGAGTTGTGTCCGCCGCGGTCTCCAGGAGGAAGACGACGGGGTGGGACCCCCGCGTCAGTGGTGGAGGGGAGAAGCGGGCCGGTGCTGGGCTGCGGCGGCTGGCGCGGGTAGGCTGGCTGCCGTGTGGGCGCTGGTAGGCTGGCTGCGTCCCAGTTAGGTAGGGTGTCCTCCTTTTTTTTCCTTTTACACTTTTCAATTTCTGTTTTAATAAAACCTAAATAACTTTTGCAAACTAAGTCCAAAATTGATGAAACTTGTTTCTAAATTTTCATAAAATTAAGGTGGTCAACATAGGACCATAGTTTACTGTTTTTACATAGTTTATTGAAGGGTCAAACTACTACAACAAAAGTGCCCACTTATGGAAACAATTAATAGGGTTTTCAATAGGTTTAGGTGTTAGGATTTTTATTGCAATTTCCAATTGTAGGATGCAATGATGCAAGGATGATGCATGATACTAATAACATCCTAATACAAAATCTGGGATGTTACAAACCTACCCCCCTTAAGAAGAATCTCGTCCTCGAGATTCGGGTTGGCTAGCAAATAGGTGTGGGTGTTCTGCCTTCAAGTCTTCTTCACATTCCCACGTAGCTTCTTCCTTGGAGTGGTGGTTCCATTGTACCTTGCAGAACCTTATAGTCTTGGTGCGGGTAATCCTTTCAGCTGTTTTCAGTATTTTGATGGGTTTTTCCTCATAGGTAAGGTCATTCTCCAATTGAACCTCATCTAGGGAAATGCTGTCTCTTAGCGGTGTTTCAGCCATCTCCGGGTGACACTTCTTTAGTTGTGACACATGAAACACATCATGAACAGTTAGTCCTTCTGGTAGCTCCAGCTGATAAGCCACTTCCCCTCTACGGGCCAGAACCTTATATGTTCCTATGAATCGTGGGGCTAACTTTCCCTTGATTCCGAACCTCTTAACTCCTCGTAGGGGTGAAACTCGGAGATACGCACGGTCCCCTATTTCATAGGCCACATCCCTGCACTTGGAATCAGCGTAGCTCTTCTGTCGGGATTGGGCTACCTTTAGCCTATCCTGAATCTGTCGTACCTTTTCTTCGGCATCCTTTATCAAATCAGGTCCAAAAAGACTGCGTTCACCTACTCCATTCCATAGCAATGGAGTCCTACACTTCCTGCCATATAGAATTTCAAACGGAGCCATCTTGATACTTGTCTGGTAGCTGTTGTTGTATGAGAACTCAACATATGGCAGGTTATCGTCCCAACTAGACCCATAGTCTAGTGCGCAAGCTCTCAACATATCTTCCAAAATTTGATTCACCCTTTCTGTTTGGCCATCTGTTTGTGGGTGGAAGGCAGTACTGAATTCTAGTCAGGTCCCAATAGACTCCTGTAGTTGTCGCCAAAACTTTGAAGTAAACTGGGTGCCTCTGTCTGACACAATTCCCTTGGGAACACCATGTAGGCTTACAATCCTTGACATGTATATCTTAGCAAGTTTAGCACTTGTATATGTGGTCTTTACGGGGATGAAGTGAGCCACCTTGGTAAAGTGGTCCACCACTACCCAGACAGAATCAAATCCAGAATGAGTCCGGGGCAATCCCGTGATGAAATCCATGCCTACCTTGTCCCACTTCCAGTCGGGTATAGGTAGTGGTTAAAGTAATCCTGCCGGTTTCTGGTGCTCGGCTTTAACTCGGTTGCACACATCACACAGAGAAATATACTCAGCAATATCTCTCTTTAGGTTGTTCCACCAGAATCTATCCTTCACATCCATGTACATCTTTGTGTTACCTGGATGAATTGAGTATGGAGAATCATGAGCTTCTTGTAAAATCATCTTCCTGATATCGGGGTCGTCGGGAACGCACAAACGTTTCCCATACCAGAGGGTTCCTTGTTCGTCCAGACGAAATTCTTTTGTCTTTCCTTCACTTATCCTGACTCTTATTTCTTCCAACTCTTTATCCCCCTTTTGTGCTTCTTGGATCCTTTCTTGGAAGGTGGACACTATTTCCATAGTCGCTACGTGTCCTTTCGGGACTATCTCTAGCCTGAGATCCCTGAATTGCTTGCATAAATCTTCTGGAAGTTCCCCTGCAGTAAGTCCATTCACATACACCTTACGACTTAAGGCATCAGCCACCACGTTTGCCTTTCCGGGGTGGTATTGTAAATCCAAGTCATAATCCTTAATTAGCTCAAGCCATCTTCGTTGTCTCATATTCAACTCCTTTTGGGTGAAGATGTACTTCAAACTTTTATGATCTGTGAACACATCACAGTGTTTGCCCATGAGGTAGTGTCTCCATACCTTGAGTGCATGAACCACAGACGCAAGTTCCAAATCATGTGTGGGATAATTGTGTTTGTGGTTCTTAAGTTGCCGGGAGGCATAGGATACCACTTTCCCATCCTGCATCAATACACTTCCAAGTCCTTGTCGAGAAGCGTCACAATAGACTTGAAAATCCTTCTGGATATCAGGCAGACACAGAACTGGTGCCGTTACAAGGCGTTTCTTCAACTCTTGAAAACTTGCTTCGCATGCCTCGGTCCATAGGAATTTCTTTTCCTTCTTTAATAGTTCCGTCATGGGTTTTGCTACCTTGGAAAAGTTTTCGATGAACCTCCGGTAATATCCTGCGAGGCCCAAGAAACTCCTAATATCCCCCACATTTTTGGGTGACTCCCATTCCGTCACGAAAGCTACCTTACTAGGATCTACGGCAACTCCTTTTGCTGACACAACATGACCAAGGAATCCCACTTCCTTTAACCAGAACTCGCATTTGCTGAATTTGGCATACAACTTGTGTTCTCTTAGCTTCTCCATGATAAGGCGCAGATGTTTCTCATGTTCCTTCTCATCCTTAGAGTATATAAGTATATCATCTATGAATACCACGATAAACTTGTCCAAATATTCCATGAACACCTTGTTCATCATGGTCATGAAGTATGCTGGGGCATTGGTTAGACCAAAAGACATCACGGTGTACTCATACAATCCGTATCTTGTGGTGAATGCTGTTTTGGGCACATCCTGTTCTCGAATCTTCAGCTGAAAATAGCCCGATCGTAGATCGATCTTCGAGAACACACTGGCTCCTTTTAGCTGGTCAAACAGGTCGTTGATGTTGGGAAGAGGATACTTATTCTTAATCGTCACTTCGTTCAACGAGCGGTAGTCCACAACCAGCCTCTTGGTCTTATCCTTCTTTTACACAAATAGGGCGGGTGCTCCCCAAGATGACGCGCTGGGTTGAATGAACCCCTTGTCCAATTGTTCCCTAAGCTGTTTCTTGAGTTCCTTTAACTCGTCCACATCCATCTTGTATGGTCTCTTAGCTATCGGCCCCGTGCCTGGCATCAAGTCAATGAGGAACTCGATATCACGGTCGGGTGGCATTCCTGGTAGTTCCTCCGGGAAGACATCTGGGTATTCCTTCACAATAGGTACCTCCTCCAAGCTAACCCCCTTAAGAGAGTTAACCATGACCTCTTTAAGTGCGAAATTCGACTTGATACGAATCCTCTTCCCTTCCGGTGTTGTGAGCATGACCGTTCTCTTGGCACAATCTATGACTCCTTCATATTCGGTCATCCAATTCATGCCCAAGATTATGTCTAATCCTTGTGATTCTAGAACTACTAGACTGGTGGGAAAAATGTGTGTCCCAATCCTTACTTCTAATTCCCGGCAACCGGAGTTTGCCACAATTTCTCCCCCAGGAGAACTTACCCTTAAAGGAAAGTTTATAGTCTCCGTTGGTATCTTGCCTCTATCCACAAATACCCTTGATATGAATGAATGCGATGCACCGGTATCAAAAAGAACAACTGCGGTAATAGAATTGAGTTTGAACTTACCAATCATAGAGTCTGGCGCATCACAAGCATCCTCCATAGAAACGTGATTCACCGTGGCTTTGACAAACGGATTTGGCTTCTTCCCGTTTCCATTGCCATGGTTGTGTCCATTTCCATTTCCATTGCCATTGCCATTGCCATTCTTCCTCTCGGGGCAAGAGGTTGCATAGTGCCCTGTCTTGTTGCACTTAAAGCATGTCACCTCACTGAGATCCTTTCCATTGCTGCCATTCCCATTGCGGTTTTTATGCCCATTGTGTTTGTGGCCACCATGGTTATGACCGTTATAGTTGTGTCCATTATTGTTGTAAGGTGGTGGTGAGAAATTGCGCTGCTTCTGGTACGGAACAGAGTGTTTGTGAGGGTTAGATTTCCTCTTGCGGTTTTCTATGCTCTTCCTCTTTGATTCAACCACAATGGCTCTGTCCAGGAGTTCCTGAAAGTTGTCAAATTTCTGAGCCACAAGCTGAATGGATATCTCATCATTGAGCCCTCTTAATAACTCCTCCTGTCTCTTGGCATCAGTGAAACATCATCGGGTGCATAACGGGCTAGCTTATTGAAAAGCTCCCCATACTCGGTGACAGAACGGTGCAGCTGGTGTAGGTCGCGAAACTCGCGCCTTTTCAGAGTCATGACACCAGCAGCCACATGGTGAGTGCGAAAAGCTAACTCACACTGTTCCCAAGTGATAGCATCAATATCCGGGTGGGTGACTTGGTAATTATCCCACCATTCTGCAGCAGGTCCTTCAAGCTGGTGTGCGGCATAACGCACCCTGTCGGCTCCGACGGCTTGCACGGTGTCTAGCTTCTTGTTGATCATACGCAGCCAGTCATCAGCAATGATTGGTTTAGTGCTGCTAGTGAAGGTAGGTGGGTTCAGCCTCAAAAACCGAGTCAAGCGATCCTGTTGAGGAGGTGGCGGAGGTGGTGGTGGTGGCGGGTTGTTGTTGTTGTTTTGCATGTTCTGAGTGAGCAGTTGGATCAGCTGGTTCTAAGTGGCCAAAAGTTGTGCTATTTCTGGCGGGATTTCGGGGTTCGCACGTCTTGGCGGCATCTGTGCGGTTTAAGAGAATAGTTACGAAATAGACAGAAAGACTAAGTAGTAAACTCCTACCCTTATGAAAACACATCAAGCACACAAGGCACACAAGACATAAAACACAGGTTAACACAGAAAACAACCAAGTTTAACTAAAACAGACTTGTCTTGGTATTTATTACATTTACGAATAACGTTCTACTATAGAATTAAAGGTGGTCCAACTATTACACATCTTCCACGCCTTCCTCTTCCTCGTCCTCGAACAAGTAGCCTTCCTGCTCTAGAGTTGTCTTGTACAACTCCATCTCCTTTGTGGTGGCTTCAAGCTTCTCTTGGAGGTTCTTTATCTCATCCTGTAGCCTTTTGGTAGTGGCTTCTAGCTGCTCCTGAAGACCCTCCTTCTCGCTTTGTAGCTCCTCCACTAAACTTGACTTCATTGCGGCTTCAAGTTGTTTTGCCAAGTCCCTCTTGGAAGCATGCACATCATTGATTATCTTGCAAAGGCCTTCAGTTTGCACTTCATCTCCATCGATCTGCTGTTTGAGTTCCCTAATTCTCTTGTTTTTATTTATCACCCTCTTCTCTTGGTTAGCGAACTTCTTCTCTTGGTCCTGGAATTTTATCTCTTGGAGCTTCATTGCCTCCTCCTGCTGCTTGATCACTTCTTCCTTATCCTTGACGAGGGCGCACAGCTCGTCGTTCTTCAACATCTCGAGGAAGGTACCCTTTTCAAGGTCATGGATGTGGCACTCCAAGTCTTGATATTGTGTTCTTCGGTGCTTGGTAGAAGTTCTTTCCTCAAAGGTTAACTCCATGGGAATTCCTTCCTCATCTCTTCTTCCAAAGAGGCCGCCGCAGTTTCCTTGGAGAGCTTCATGATGACGTCCACATAGGCGACCAATGAGTTGCTGCAAGCTGATGCTAAGGGCCTTCTCCTTGGAATCGCTAACTATGTGGATTGTTATGTCCTCCTCCGGGTTCTTGCCTCGCTCTTTTCCTGGCTGGATGACCTTGACTCCCCAACAGCCGTCCTTGTGGAGTTTCTTCATTGTGCTCCCCTGGATTGTTGGGAGAGGAAGGTCCAAACGTGTGAGTAGATCCATGAGGCATCCACCAAAGCGAAGGGGCTCGATGTCCGCGACGGTGTCGTAGAGGAAGCTTGTCATCTTTGAGTTAGAAGAATGAAGGTTAGATACTTAAACAAGTAGAGGAAAGCAGATACTAGAAGTGCGGAAAATATCTTAGTAGGAAAACAAGTGAGGCACTAAAGTTAGAGGTGGTTCCAATCCTAGGGTCACGTCCTACAGGCAACGATGTGCTCTGATACCATCTGTAGTGACCTCGGATCGATAAGGATCCTAAGTCCCTGTGATTAACATGCTAGTCCCTGGATCAATAGCTAGCACTCACAGTCGATGAAATATCATGTAAAACACAAATTCTTTATTACACGGAGAATCCAGAGTATGAATTTATTACAAAAATTGCTTAGCATTATGCTAGCTCAAATAACAGCGGAAACATAAAAGCAGCATGAGTCCATCAATGCCCCAGGCTTGTCGAGTGTAGACCCGCGATCCCTACGCACCTTTCAATCTTCGGATTCTGCACATAAGACGTGCAACCAACAAGTTGGGTCAATACTTTGAATGTATTGGCAAATTACACCAAGGAGAGAAAAAGACTACCTCTACATGCAAGGCTGATATAGGCTGTAGAGTTTATTTGCTCAAAGATAGTTTTCTTAAGTAGAGAGAAGAAGAGAGGATTGTCCTACTTTGTAAACATTTGCTTAGATAAAATAAGGTCGAGTGGCACACGAGGATATTACGCACCAAGTGTCCAAACAACCAAACACTTGGATATTACGCACCAAGCGTCACTTGGATATTACACACCAAGTTCCCAAATTCCCACCCATTAGCGATATTACGCATGCCATGGGGTTTCAAAACTTTGTTTTTAGAAAAGAGAGAGGAAGATCCTTTAGAGGCTCCATCCTTCAGATGCTCATTGTTGTTCTGTTACCGTGAACACGGCTGATCGATCAGATTGCAATACTCTCGAGAGTTTGTGCACTTTACCCACAATCCACGATCAAGTCCTTTTACAGACAAGACCATGGCGAGGCTTTCCCTTAGTAGCCCCTCTACCTTCCGGATCCAACCGTGCCAAGAACCTCCAAATGTTGGTACCCAGGTGAGGTTTCCCACTAAGTACTAGGCCAAGACAGAGCCCATAATGTATTGTGGTTGCACTGGAAGCTTCTAAATTCTGAAACATGGCAGACTTCTTTTGATTCCTGGGCGGCCGTCCTCCACCAAAATCACACTCGTTGACCCGACAACCATTCCGCCCAGAAGAAAACTTAGTTTTATTTTGAAGTGGATTTGAGAAGAAAAATTTGCTCAAGAGAGCCTTTTATACTTAGAAAAATTCATTGTCTTTCGAACCCCCCAACGGTACTTTGTATATATAGCATAGCAAGCAATACTTAGCAAAAACAGGGGTAACCTATTAGGATGGGAAATCCTAAGTATAGAGATACTCATGGCATACTACAAAATCATCGCACTTGCAAAATAATACTAAGGAAAAATTCTACTAGATCATCCTACACATGCATACTACAGAATTTTGAAGATCACATGCATAGAATCAAAACTGGGACAAAATTATGAACAAGTGGTGTAACTTGCCTTGATCCGAGCAGCACTCTACACAATAGAACTCCTTAGCGCACTCCGAGCAATCTAACGAATCACAAACATAGATCTGATCACAACTTGCTCAAAGCATATCACAAAGAATATCATGCATGCATGAAACATGGTATTTTATGCAAGGTTGGTTCTTCAAAATTGATTAAGGTAGCAAGTTTGTGTTGTGATGGTGTAAGGGTGTCACTAGGGTTGATTATCCCAAGGGTTTAGATCTAATAGAGTCACTAAAACAAATCCTAGGATTATAAGAAGATCAAATCATCTAATTAGCCCCAAACTAGATCTAATGATCTTAAGAAAAGCTTAATGATTTTGATCAGTAGGTACTGTGGATACAAAGTTATTGCAACAAGAATCAATTAAAATAAGATTTTAATTATTTTTCTATAGATTAAACTCTCTAATCTATTGATTAAAATCTACACCTAAAAACTTACTGTGAACCTGGGATGTTATTGCAGATTTGGATTCTACTCAAAATTAGGAATCCAACGGTATATCGTAAGCTAAAATTGGCCAAGTAGTTATTTTTCTTTGATTTTTGCAATATTAAACCTAATCTGCAAAAATCAAAACAAACAGCCTAAACCCTAGCTCAGATCGCGCCAAGTGGCGGCTTCGGGTTGGGCAAGCTGGCCAGGCGCGGAGGCGACGCGCTTGCCACGTGGCTTGCCACGCGGCGCTGCATGGTTGGCCGATACCCCTTCGCCCCCCTTCTAATCTGGCCCGCAGGTTTTCAATCGGACGGCCTAGACGGCTCCACTGACCTGTGGTGGTGGCGGCGATGGAGACGACGGCGGCGGCGGCGGAGTCGACGGTGGTCGGAGGTGCTGGCGTTCCTAGTGAAGGCGACGAAGAGGGTCCCCGATGCACACGTCGATGGCGAATCTCCCAATGGCCTCAGCGCGGTCCCTCTCCTCCTCCTTCTCCCAGCGTTGGCGGTTCCCTTCTCTCGGACCCGACGGCTCCGGCGAGCAATCGCCGGCGATCTCCTGCGATTCGGAAGAAACGGAACAGACGGGCGGTTAGGGTAGGTCGAGGCGAGAAGGGTGGAGGGTGTAGCAAGGCTCGAGGTGCCCTGGAGAGTCACCAACCTCGAGCTCTGGCGGCGGCTGTTCCGCCGAGCTCGGAAACTGCGAAAACGACTAGGGTTTGAGAAAAAAAACGAGGGGCAAACGACGAGGGAAGGTCGGCTTATAAGGGGGCAGAGACTTGGGAAAGGGGGCGGTCGAGTCGGGCGCGATCAGGAGTCCGACGCGGCCGGAGTTGTGTCCGTCGCGGTCTCCAGGAGGAAGACGACGGGGTGGGACCCCCGCGTCAGTGGTGGAGGGGAGAAGCGGGCCGGTGCTGGGCTACGGCGGCTGGCGCGGGTAGGCTGGCTGCCGCGTGGGCGCTGGTAGGCTGGCTGCGGCCCAGTTAGGTAGGGTGTCCTCCTTTTTTTTTCTTTTACACTTTTCAATTTCTGTTTTAATAAAACCTAAATAACTTTTGCAAACTAAGTCCAAAATTGATGAAACTTGTTTCTAAATTTTCATAAAATTAAGGTGGTCAACATAGGACCATAGTTTACTATTTTTACATAGTTTATTGAAGGGTCAAACTACTACAACAAAAGTGCCCACTTATGGAAACAATTAATAGGGTTTTCAATAGGTTTAGGTGTTAGGATTTTTATTGCAATTTCCAATTGTAGGATGCAATGATGCAAGGATGATGCATGATACTAATAACATCCTTATACAAAATCTGGGATGTTACACAAAGTAAGTGTGGCAATAGCATTTCTCCTATGCCTTTTAGTAGCAATTTGATGGAAAAACTTAGTCTTTTCATCTCCATATTTAATCCATATCTCAATACATCTCTTCTTCCAGTACTATTGCTGATAAGATTTCAATCTAGCAATGTGATATTTAACAATAATCCTAAAATTACATTTTGGTCTAGTCAGAGGCCTAACCTGCTCCAAATCATCCAACTGTTGTAGAACTTTTTGACAATTTTCAATGATCAAAGATAATTTAGAGATAGATTTACTCCATGTCTTTAAAGCTCTTCTCACATTTTTAAATTTTGCATTTAATGATGACGCAATATTGGAATTCCTCACTAGCAGTTGCCAAGCTATTGAAAAAGTTTCTTTAAAACCAGGGTGGTTAACCGAGAAATTTTCAAATCTAAATAATTTGCTTCTAGGAATTGATGTTTGAATTGAGACAAGACATGGAACATGATCAGATACTGGTCTGACCAGTGCCTTAATAGTGGTATTAGGAAAGGAGGTAGTCCAATGATTTGAGGTTAGAAACGAGTCTAACCTTTCAAGCAATGGTTGCATCTGCATATTGCTCCAAGTAAAAGCAGAACCTTGTAAAGGTAAATCCACCAAAATTTGCACTCTGATAATATCATTCAAAGTAAACCTATCCTCAATATTCCCCATCTCTATTTCTGTCTAGGTGATCTATAAAAGTTGTAGTCACCAATAAGTAACCATTCTTCCGAGTCAACAATATTCAACTCATATAACCATTGTATAAATTGATCCCTTTTCTCACCAGCACATGGACCATAAATGTTAACTAGAAACCAAGTAGAACTAGATTGTGTGGAATGGAATTTAATGGTAGTTGCCCAGTAAATGTTTTCTACTACCTCCCCTCTAAAAACAGCACTATTCCAAATTACAATGAGACCCCCAGAATTTCCTTCAGAAGGAAAATAAGCAAACTTATCGAAACGTCTTGGACAAAATTTTCTGATATAAGAATGATCAAAATGTTCTCTCTTAGTCTCTTGCAAACAAATTATGGAACAACCCAAGGAATTAATATGGGAACGCAAAGCATTATGTTTGCCATCCGAGTTTATCCCTCTTACATTCCAACAGAGAACATGCCAATGCCTTAATGTAGAGTTCATGACAGAATTATTAAAATAACAAAATGTGACACTACCTGCCACAATAGAAAGGAAAAGGTCCAGGACATAATAATTAAAATAGATTGAAAATAAATGAATAACTAAAAGCCTAAGAGATCTAGGCCTTAGTATCCTCAAATCCAACATCAGTCTTCCTCTTTCTTCAGTTTGTCCTGCTCCAGCTCCTCTGGAGGTATCCCACAAATGACAGTTCCAATCTGCTGTAGCACTGAGATAGGAGTAGGTGGTGGAATTGGGGAAGATGTATTTGACACTTTAGAAACATCAGAGCTGTCAGAACTGAAAGTCTCCACCAAAACAGAAGGAATCACTCTCTCCTTAACCTTAGACTTCCTCTTCCTTGAGTTTGTGGGCATGTCAACCTTAAAACCATTGTAAATATTGTTCCTAGGGCTTCTTCTAACAACAGATACCTGAGTAGGTGCCTTTGCTTTCCCTTTTCTTGCCTTTACAGTCCTCTAAACACTGTCCCCTGAATACTCCACCTCTAACTCAGTAATCTCCTCACTCTGCAATGGCCCACAAAGCAGATTTGTGGCAAGACTAGGGGAGTCATCAAAACATAACTTTCTATCCACTCTTCTATCCTTCAGGGAGCTATCATCCTGGTTATCACAAACTGAAAAGGTTCCATCAGAGAAGAAATTTTTGATCATACTTGCAGATGGTAACATGGACCCAAACAGTGATGAAGCACCAATGAACAGATTTGGCAGCTGCCAGTTGATCAAAACAGTTCTTGCAATAGTGAAGGAAGGGGGAATTTCCTCATCATGCATATAAAATCTGTTATTCAAGCTTAAGGCTCTAGCAGCTCCTTGAGCTGAGGATTCAGCAACATCCCCATCAGAAGCAATTATCTGCAGAGTTTCAGTAGTGCTATCACTGAAATCTGACATCATATCATTCCAAGCAGCAAAGGGACTATCAGATAAGCTATTAAAAGGTGGCTGAACTCCATCCGAAATGGGAACACCTTGCTCATGAAGTATGGCCTGATAATTCACCTACCCCCTGTTTGGCATGATACTCAAAGGAGCTTGAACAAGCCTTGTAGTACTATCCCCTCCAGATCTTTGTTCTCTGAGACCAGAACCAGCAGCTCTGATCTGCCCATCAGTGTAGCCTGCAACTCTGTTTTGACCTCCAACATTACCATTGTTGGTCCAATTGTTACCAATGTAACCATGCTGTTGTAGCCATCCCTGCAACCGACTCTGAAAGCGCTATTCAGCAGATGTGTGAGTACCATAAAAAGGGTGAGGGTCACCATTCATAGGTGGGTCATCTTCAGTATCTTCAGGAATCACATGCATATAAGCTGTCCACTGATCACTACGCAGCAAGTAAACAGGAGCAGTCCAAGATCTACGATGGCCTCCCATCTAACACATTACTAGACTCTTAGGAACAAGTGCATCATTCATGATCCGAGCTTTAACCAAAATACAACCATGGTCCTCCCCAGAGTTGTTAAACCACAATAGTAATTTTCCAAACAGAGAAACAGCCTTTTCAATCCAATACTCAGTCTGATTGTCTAGGGGGAAGTTTAGAAACATAACCCACTTTTCCTCACCTAGAGAAGCTACCCTAATATTCAAACCTTGATCATGTTTAACAAAGGTAATGCCAATCCAACCATCAATATTATAAGATCTACCAACAACAGCATCTCTGATCATAGATGTACTAAAGCTGAACATGCCTAGACCTACTGGATAATCTTCTATACGGCAAACCTGAAAACCTTGACGATTCAAACAACGACGAAGCTAAATCCTTGCATGGTAGCGCTGCTGAATTGGCACTTGCACATCTGTTTCTGCAATAGCATAGGTATCATGGTTCAGAGGTGCATCTGCGCTAAGAGCCAGATCGCTTCGCACCCTGCGGCCTGGTGAACCATGATCAATGGAAAGACCACAGGGAAGTTTAGCGAGAGGGTTGCAGTGGTAGTTTGCCATGACACTAGCAAGAGAAAGCTTCAGGTTTGGAGTAGGAGGAGAGGCGTCGTCAAAAGGATGACCAGCTATTGTTTCAGAAGGATTACAATAAACAATCTATTGCTCAACAAACTCTTTACATCGCCAAAATTTACGTGGAAGTCGTTTATCTTTTTCGCAACATGTAATCAAGTGACCATACTTCCAACAGAACTGACAACGTGGGGTAGCGAAACAGCTAGAAGAATTGTGCCCAACTATCAGACACCTAATGCATAAAGGAGTAATAGGAGTGCAATCTCGGGTAAACTGAGTTTGTTGAGATTTCATGGGGCTGGTCGTAGATAAGGTAGAAACCTTTTGCGGAACAACTTTCAACTGCCAATTATTTTTTCTAATGAAACGAGAACACTTATTTTTAACATGGACCAATTGTAGGAGCCCAAACATCTTAGCTGACTTTTGCAATGCATAGCAAAATGATTTAAAGATAAACAGCGAGTGCATGCGGTTTTAAAAAGCTGAACGTACCAGACAATTCCTGAGGGCCAATATCCCGCTTGGATAAGATCACCAATGTGCTTAAACGAAAAAGTCTCGTGGGCGAATTCCTAAGGGTCCTCATCTTCCCTTCCACTGAAAGCTTTTTCCTGCAAAATTTTAATAATTTCACCGTCAAATCAATATTCCCTAACTCCAGGATTAGGAAATTCTATTGGTTGTTTAAGAAATGCAGAGTTTGGAGCATTATATTCTCGGAGAGTCTTCTCATGGGTGTTGTCCTATGAATGGACATTATTTCCATGAAGTCACTTAGGTTATCAACTTCAACTTTATTCGATCTCAAAAGTTTTTCAATGATTTCCTCGCACCTCTGAGTAGGCACGCGTTTAAAATAATCTGGTAGATAAGCCCTACCAGAGCGTGTAGACCCTTTGTCTCCTAAGGAGACCATCTTGTAATAGTAACACCTAAAATGTCAAGAGACAAAACACTTAGTGCTTAGCTCCCGGGAAACGGTGCCAGAAAATAACTTGATGACTGCAAGTGCACATATTGTTTGTAGCTAGTTTCGAAGTTCAGATATCGATCCCAGAGGGAGCCCAAAGGTAAGTGCTTATTGGTGAAGTCTCCGTCGCACCCGAAGTTGTCATAGGTCTTTGAGTGAATTGACTGCAAGTGTTGAGAATGAGAATAGAGTTTGGATTTAAACGGTAGTACTTAAATAAATCTAAAATGTAAACTTCAGAAATAAAAAGCATAAAATTAAAGAACGACTTGTTTGTTGTTTTCCGTAGATGACAGCGTAGGCGCGGGGAGTTTCAGTTCATGGTGATAGTGAATGTGCCAGGTGAATGAGTGATAAGTGTAACAATTATAATATTATACCTCTTGGTAGATTTCATCCCAATTTCAATAATCCTATTAGCCTGTTTACCACAACCATGGTCAGTCACGAGACGATTAAGATCCTTCAGATTGCTTAGCAATTAAGCTCCTTGGATTGGACTAATGCAATAAGCTCGATGGTTCCTCGTTATCCCCAAGTCAAACTAGTTTCCCATTGATATCCCCATGTCACTCGGGGGTCACCGGTCTGCTAGCAAACAAGATTCTATCTATGTAGAATAAAGCATCATGTTGTCTGGGCCCTTAATTGGACAACAGGCATTAAGCATCCCATAGACAGTCAAGCACACATAATATAGTAATTAAAATTAACCACAAACTTGATGGACAATATATAGGCACGTCACATCTCACCAATCCCCTACATCTCCCACGCCCAAGGGAACTTACTCGCACATGAGAGAAGAAAGCATCATTGATATAATTAAATAAAGGGAGTTCTTCTTGATATTACTGTGAAGATCCACAATAAGAAATAGAAATAAATCCAACACAATTCAAGATGGGAAGAACAATCTCAAACCCTAATCTTGCAAGGTGGAGATCTCTCTCTTTCTCTCAAGTACAAGTGATGGCTATGGAGGTTTGGTGGCTAGAAGATCGAAGATCGTGGAGAAAGATGAAGAACGTCTTCCCCTTCCCCTTCTTCTCCGGATCCCTTCTTTATCCCTTCTGGATGGTATGGCGGCTCGTGTGTTCTGTTTTTGACCTTGGCCTCTTCATGAAAGTTGCCCCTTTTAATAAGACGAAGGATATGGAAACTATACGGCGGGAACTATATGGCGGCGGCCCATATAGTTGCTCGTTAAAGCTTCTGTGTCCTCTCCTCAATTTCTTCCAAAAAAGGGACTTGCTTGTTTTTGTCTAAATATTGTGTTTTTGCTGTTAAATCTCCCTGTTGATGTTCAGAACCTGAAACACACATTAAAAACCAAGTTTTCTTTGCTACCGAAGTATTAGCATTAGGTAAATCTACAAAAAAATCAAATCCAAACGAAAACCATCGATAGAAACCATCAAAAATGTGTAGAATCTCACATCTATCACTGCTCTAGGAGCTGTCATCAATAGGAAGGTATATTTGATATACAAAGTTATACATGTTTAATTTTCAAACACTTATAAAAGTTTACGAAGTATTTGATATACTTGTACTGTTTTATGAAAATAGGACCCGCTCCTTGAGAAGTGATTGAAGGAGTGGGCGCAACAACACGTGTTGATGGCAAACAAGATGCCAACGACGCTCTCCTTATGGAGTTATCATTTGGGTTAGAAGTTTCGAATAAAATAGTAATCGATAATAGTGAACTACATTAGTGTGAGTCTTGCATTTGTAAGACAGTTATCCATATGAATGAGAAAAATCAGTTATTTTATTCCTATGAGCAATAATTTTAGGTTCACGGTTTTGATTATGAATGGGTTATTCATATTTTGATCTTGATGATAGAAATTTAAATGTTTATAAGATTGTAAAAATGCCAAAAGACATCATTTTGAATGACACTATTATGTTAAGTTATAATGGTACATATGAAAGGATTCATAAGTGATTAAACCAAGGTCTTAAAGATACTTGATCTTTTGACACATAAAAACCATGCCCCTGTTAGGCAAAATGACTAAAACTCCACATTTTGGTACACGGAGTCTATGTTGAATAATTGGATATCATACATGATGATATGTTGTATTGTTCAACAAATGGTGGATATCATTATTTCATAAAACTTCATTGTGAATCTAAGCAAATAAATGTATTCATTGAATGAGACACAAGTCTAAAACTATTTGTTATTAACAAAGAATTTCAGAGTGAAGAAGAATATTGAATTAACAATAATACGAATATTTATTATTTGATCAAAACGACAAGTATTTGACTTGTGATTCAAGCATATAAGACTTGTGAAAAGTGTTCCACAAATTAAAATCCTAAGAATATGTCAATGTGTTGACATGTATACACAATTGTAATCATACCGTCTTAGATATCATTTGGTCTAAAGTAATATCTTATCATGTTAGCGTTAGTATTTAGATAAGATAAATTAGAATAGCAAACACTTACTTATTGTATAAAGAATCATCAAGGATTCTAGGAAACAACACCATAAGTGTATGGCACAATGTGGTTTCTAGAAATTCTAGAGTTATGTGATAATTCAGAATTAGAACAAAGAAAACTTTGTAGTGTGTTCCTAGGAAACTAAGAATACGTATTACACCACTACAACCAAAGGGGAAAACTAGTATTTCTCAAAGTGGTGATTTGTCGAGAAGAGTTTCTCAATAAAAGAGTTGGTGGATAAATGTGAAAACTCAAATAACGTTGAGAACCTTGCCTCCAAATGTCAGAGTAGCGCAATGGAATTGATTCCGGAGCAAAAATCTACAAACAGAGGAGAAACTAATGATAATGATCAAAAGTTTTAGTGGGAGATTTTACTAAAAGAAAGTAGGATTCATGAATAAGTTCTTCCTCATTGCAATTGAATTCATGATTCACTTGCCACGTTAACCGAACAATCACATACCTATGAACTATAAAGAAGCGATGGTGGACTCAAGTATGATAAATGACTTAGAGTCATGAAATCCCGTACATTAAGTTACATTTAAGATGGTAAAGTAAAATGTTACTTGCTATTATCAAATTAAAGATGTTACTTGATCTTACGAAAGGGATGACTATAGTAAATGATCATGAGGCAAGGTCGAAAGTATTCGTGCCTCGATGCCCAAGTTCATAGTCTCTCTATATGAGTTGCAAGGAATGGAACTTAAAGTAAGACATAAATCTTGATTTGTGTCAAGAAATGTCTTAAAAAATTCAAATGGTTGGCTATAATGTGTAGTAATTCTTAAGTCATACAAATGGAATCTTGTAGCTGGAATTATCAATTTGATGAATGATCAAAGGATTTTGGGATTGTTCCTAGAATATTGAGAAGACCTGCATTGACAATAAACTGAGTGGGAGCTAAGGGAGTTCCATACTCTTATATGTAACTGACATATTTTACTAGGAGCTTGATGAAACATTCTCATATGTGATTGACATATTGTGAATGGTATTGCTGGTATTAGTAATTATTAGAGAATATTAAGTAGATGAAGTTGAACGAATATTGAACATTGAAATCTATTAAGATAGATTGATATGTTTAATAGCATTAAGTAGGAATGTTTTCCTAGATTGGATTCTGAAGAAGTTCAAAATGAAACAAGTTAAGAAGGAAGTTCTTACTTGTCTAACTAGGTGAAGCATTGAGATTGTCTCGGTACGATGATGGTTAAACGAAGGAAAAGATGTGTAACATCTACTATGCTTTAGTCATAGTTTCCATCTTATAGAACCATGTTGTATACTCGACATAATGTGACCCAAATTCTTAATCAAAAGAACATGTTCCTAAGTGATATCTGAGTGAATCACGGAACAAGGAGTAAGGATGACAATGGGCAGGGTATGGGCAGGGTAGAGCAATACCATACCCATACCCGTGTAGCCAATGGGTACAAAAGCTTACCCATAACCGTACCCGCGGGTATAAAAGTTTACCCATACCCATACCCGGCGGTTATCCGTACCCATTGGGTACCCGGAGGGTATATTCAATAGTATACAAGTTATTCAAAATTTTACTTTCATCAATAGAATATTTGAAAAAGATAATAATCTTTACTTATTAATAGTAGACGAGTACATGAAAATATCAAATTAAAGTTTAGAAGTTACAATCTCATACTGGTTTCTAGGATTCTTGGACACATAGGTTCAAACTCTATAGGTAAGTTTGACATCTCAGTTTAAACGGGCAGGATATGGGTATACCCATGGGTATAAATGTATATATGTGCCCGTACCCGTGACTTAATGGGTTGGGTATGGGTTTACCCATGGGTATAAAAGTTACCTTCAGTTCCCTCAAGACATTGAAAACTATACTTAAGTCCTTGTTAAGGATGGCAATTTTACCCATGCGGGTACGGTACCCACGGGTACCCGTACCCATGGGTAAAATTGCCATCCTTAACAAGGACTTAAGTATAGTGGGTACCCGTACCCATGGGTAAAATTGCCATCCTTAACAAGGACTTAAGTATAGTTTTCAATGTCTTGAGGGAACTGAAGGTATACATATTATCTATAAAGGATGGTGAACTTGATCGTAAAAGGGTTATGCTAGGAAGTTCCACCCAACCTAGATGATTGGAAGTCTCACAACATTGAGTACCTTAGAATAAGAGAAGCATGGTTAGACATCGAATTGTCATTTATTGCATTGTCGATAAGATTTACATTGACATAAGAAGTATATGATTACTTTAAGGTAAAATATGCAATGTTATGGCTGGGGAAGTCCATCTTCCCACAAAGTGTCTTACTAACACTCATGGCAATGAAAACATCATTTTTTGATTGATTAATCAGATGTCATGGCATAAGGAACAAAAACAACACTCTATCGCCAAAACATAAATATTTACACCGCAAGGTTATCATGTGATGATAAGAAGAATGTCAAATTAGGTGACATTAACAATTCAAAAAGACATAAAGATATGTATAGTACAGTCCATAGGCAAAACCTATTCCATGAGCAAGCATGATCAAAACACCAAAAGTGTTATGGTGTAATGATTCATATCAAATGCAGCTAGTTTATTTCTAATCTAGTGCAAGTGGGATACTGTTGGAAATATTCCCTACAGGCAAATAATAATACAGATTATTGAAATTTTCATTTTGTTCATAATAGGTTTTATATCATGCTATAATTGTATTGATAGGAACATCAATCCACGTGTGATCTGTAAACCAGCAGAGTCCCTAGTGACCCTCTAGACACTAGTTCATTGGTTAATCGATGCTCGAGGTTTCGCAATCATGGACCGGATAGGCCAATATTGGGTATCCGTAGGGCATACCCATGTCGGTAGGCCCCGAGTGTTTAGTCGAATTGTATATTCAACTGGAGACTCTGAAGTCTTCGTGTTCTTTCATCCGAATAATCTATCGGGTCACAATGTTTAGTTCGTTGGGATAGTTGATACGTGTTCCTAACTCAACCGACGTATCAGGGTCATTTGACTTCCTTTGGGCAAAACCTTGATATCTACTCAGACCCAAGTCCTTGGACTCGAATCCGGAAAAGTGCTGGCATAATTCGACTCAGGCCGCATAGGTCTTACATGAGTCGAATTCTAGTGATATTAGATATGTACTCAACGCGTCCGTCGGGATTTTTCATCGCACCTGTAGGTACGGTATATTTCTGGTAGAGCACAGCAGGTGTGTTACAAGGACAACCTACTATTTCCGTAGGTCTTATATTTGTGTCGTAATCACAACATTTGAATGTTTGCCGTCATAGAGACGATTCAGGTGGCTAAGGAGACATTGTCTCTTAGCATTAGTAATGGGTCGAGTCGCCATGTTTTTGATTGTATGTAAATTTTCATGATGTAGTCACCGTAGAGGATCCGAATGATCACTATTGACTTATTCATAGGGTGCGCAGTCAGCGCTCCCTATGGGAGTAGCCCCCGAGTGTCTGTTCGAGTCATAGACTCGAGCAGAGACTTTAGTCTTGCGAATGCCGCTGATATCCAAAATTGACTGGATGAAAACTAGCACTCCCTATGGGAGTAACCCTCGAGTCTGTAGTCGAGTCTTTGACTCGAAGGAGTCGAGGCATATAGCTTTGTTAATCATCGTCTTCGGGTGTTCAATGGACCTGACAGATTCTTCGGGTGCGCGGCCAGTGCTCCTGTTAGGAGTAGCCCCTGAGTATTTGGATGAGTCATATACTCGAGTAAAAACTCATTTATTTACTAGAATAATATAGAGCCATTGTTGTGTTCCTTACTTTGTGAAAAGTGTGACCGATGGTGACGTCATTGATGACGATAGGTGAGCTCATCTATTGGCGGCAGCAGTGTCAATGGGATGAGACGACCGTGGTCCCATATTCTAACCATAATTTTACTAGTCACGCATAAGTTACGTTGTTTTAACTAAGCCTCCTTGGTTTGCATGCGTAGTGGAGAGCGTGGTGGTGACGGTTCAGGCAGCAGCCACCACTTGTGCGTGGTGATGCATGCCATGCATGTTGCTCTGTTGATTGATGGTTCCTGTTTGTATTCTCTGCCCTTTGGTATGCCCAAGGGCACTCATAAATTTTCCCTTATGTTCACTGATTCTCATCTTTTCCTTGTTCTTCTCGCCCACCGCCTCTTGCCTCCATTGCTCCTGCTTTGCACTGGAAGGATTCCACATTTCCCCCTCTTTGATCATCCGCGCAACACAAGAAACACCGCACTAGGATGGGGAAGATGGAGAAAAGTGCCAGGACTGGGACAAGTGCCGCTAGCACCACCAAGAAGAACACCGGCGGCCGTGTCACCAATGGCGGGTGGTAGATCTATCATGAAGAACGTGGACTTGCACCATCTGCCCGAGGCTAAGTTGATCTCATAGAAGGGAGATGATGGAGGTATTTCTCAATCCCCTGCAGGTTTCCTAGTGATGTTCCTTTCTTTCATCCTTAGGGGCATTTCTCTTCCTCTCCACAACTTCGTTCATGGCCTCCTCTTTGTTTACGGGCTTCAACTGGACTAGTTGTCACTAAATTCCATTTTCCACCTTGCATGTTTTATCACTCCTTGCGAGTGCTGGCTTGGAATCGAGTGTCATTTTGGCCTCTTCAAGAAGCTCTATGCCTTGAAGAGGAAATATGGCACCGGTGGCGCTATCTATGAGGTTGTCCGGTGTGGGATATATATCCACCCAATCGACAGTATTTCAATTTCAGTCTCATCGAGTCATCTCAGGGGTGGAGGAACAAATGGTTCTACCTCCGCGATGAGAAGCTGACCTGCCAAATATATGGCATACCTCCATTCGACGTAGAAGCTAAGATCAAGAGGAAGTACCCCTGGAAGAACAACATTCTTTTGGGTGAAACCAAAGTGGATGAAGCATTGTACAAGCGCGTGGAGGCTTTGCAGCTGAGGCACGGTCAATAAGTCATCGGCCTCAATATCATCCGCACCTTCCTAAAGCACTGTGTGCAACCCTAAAAGCCAGGGCACACTCGATGTTTTTGTATACTGGCCATAATGATCTGATGCAAGTCTCATCTGAAGAGATTTCATCGATGGAGCTTGACAGGAAAATCAGGCCCCTAATACGCCTGACTTTTGATGAGTCTCTGTCGGCGGAGTCGTTGACTATGCCGTCTAGCGCAACCAACCCTATACCTGAGGTAAGGTCCTTATAATACTTCTTCTTGTATGACACTTTGTTAGTGTTATGTCATTGGCGTTGACGTGACGGTCTTGTACTTTGTAGGATGTGAAGGTGGAGAACATGATGCCTCCACTACCTGAGGAGTTTAATGCGGATTCAAATGGCGAGGATATGGAAGAGTGTGGAGTCGACGATCCCCGCTGCTCAGTATCCTAAGGGTGAAACACCCGAGATCAGCAATGGTAATTTTCCCAAGAGGATCCAAAGCGAAGGTTCGATGCCTCTACCCCCGTATTTCCAAGAGGGCCTACTTCTCCGGAGGAGTCTATGTCAGCGAAGGGTTCTACCGGGCCAATTCCAGTTGTGCCCATCCGAGCCATGGCCCCTGAGCCACGGGCCAAGAAGCAGAAGAAGGCAAAGCTACTTGAGTTTTTCGATATCGCCACATAAGTATTCTGTACTCTTTTCCTTCGGATGCACAGCTATACTAGCAACTGATGCTTTTGCTAGTTCCGTTGGATAGGGGGTCCTCTCCTGATGAGTCCATTAAGGATGAGGTTGATGAGATATCCGTGGACTCCAAGGCCGCGAGTGCCGAGGCAGCGACGCCCTCCTCGAAGACAGCGACCAACTCCGACAGTAGCTCTTCGAGTTCCTCCAAGCTAAGGACTCGCAGGGTGATTACGCGGACGACCACTACAACACCCTCAGAGTCTTCGGGTGGTCATGTAAGTGTTCCCGAGTGTTTTTTGACCAGCCCTCAAGTATTTTTATTCTGATTCAACGGTTCCTTTGCAGCCGTTTCTTCGTGAGATGAATCGCCTAGGCCAGCAACATGTGCGTCTGGAGGCGGAGTTCAAGAAGCTCCATGGTGAGTAGTATTTTATGTCGATGCTTTGGGACACCTGTTGGTTACTTCGACTGATGGTTCTTGTGTTGACTGTAGATGATAACAACGAGGTACTCCGCCAGCTAACCACTATCGAAAAGAGTTGCAGCATGGCAGAAACCAAGGAGAAAGACACTATGGAGGCCCTCGAGCGCTTCCAGTTGGAGGCAAAACAACGCGAGGATAAGCTGGCGGCTGAGCAGGAGAAACACCTTTCCGACCAACTCATGGCTGCTGCCCAAGCATAGTCTAGTAAGTAACACACGCCATATGGGATTTCCTTTCCTTTTTCAGTTCTTGGCTGCTTTATTTGATTTGAAGCGTTGTGTGTGTAGAGGAGACTAGTATTGTCTTCGACCTCCAGGTCCTCGAGCACGGTGACCCACTAGCTGGTGCCATGGCCGTGGTCGAAGGCAGTTGCAACTCCACTCGGGAAACCTTGGCCAAAGCGAGCTGCTTCCACCGAGAGATATTCCTGAAGGGCGCTGCCCTGGAGGATGTCGATGCTCTGGCAGAGGCGATCGTGGGGGATGCGCCTACGGAGTACAAGAAGACGCATAAGGGTGCGACTGCCTCCCTCGGGCTGGCGATGGCGCAAGCTTGCAGCGCCCAGCTGGACCTCAGCAAGGCCACCTCCAAGATACCAGTGGCGGCGGACGGGACCGAGGTAGCCTTTGCTCCTTTTGCCTCTCGTTTCAAGAAGTATGACCCACGACTCATAGATATGCTAGCGAAGTACTCGGTGGAGCATAAGCAATTGGCCACGGCATGAGCCACGGAGTCGGAGGCTGCCACGGACATCGCATTTGCCTCTGCGTAGCCGTCTGTTAGCTGCTCATAGGAATTTGTCGTTCTTTTGTATGGAACTGTGTCTTGGACTGCTACGTAGTAGCCCTTTGTGTAAATATATGCCCTTTATTCTATTTGCCTTTGTCTTGTTATTGTTGCATGTTGTTGTACCTTGCATAGGTTTCATCGGGTGTTGTCCCAACAAACTCACCTGTATATTGGGCTCCTCCACAGCCGAGGGCGAATGAACTGTCATAGTCTCCTCTGCTCCATGATTGCGTGAAGAGCTTGTAGAAGGATGTTTCCATCATCCGTGGCCTATCGACGTTTGTAAGTCAAAAGCGGAGAAAGCCGCCAAGAGGGAGAAGTATCTCCTTGAAGAGTTCACGCATATTGGCGAGCAAATGCAATGTAAGCAGGGTTCGATGGTCCGGTCCTTTCTGCTCTTGCCCTTTTGATTGTCGACTGACTTGTTGTTGCTCTTGTAGTTGTAAATATCATTCCGCTTGTTTCCCGTTTCAGGGTGCCTCACAACATCATTACCGATAATAGCACACAATTCACCAGCAAGTCCTTCAAGGCATACTGTGGGGAGATAGGCACTAAGATTTGCTATGCCTCTGTCGCCCATCCAAGGGGAAACGGACAAGTGGAGCATGCAAATGTGGAGGTACTTCGGGGGCTTCGAACTAGAACCTTCGACCTTTTCAAGACGAGCGGATGAAACTGTATTGAAGAACTCCCAACGGTCCTGTGGTCCCTACGGACGATGCCCAACCTGGCGACCGGCGAGACGCCCTTCTCCCTTCTCTACAGGGCGGAGGCCCTCCTGCCAATGGATATCATATACGGATCCCAGCGGGTCTGTGCCTATGACGACGCCATCTAGCATGCAGAAAGGATCGACGACGTCAACTTCCTAAAAGAGGTACATTGCTGAGCAGCGGTCCAAGAAGCCCGTTACCAACAAATCTTATGCCGGTATCACAGCCGGTGGGTTCTCTCTCGTGAACTGGAGCCTAGGGACCAAGTCCTTAGGAGAAGGTTATATACCAAGGGAATGAAAAAACTATCGCCTAAGTGGGAGCGACCTTTCCGGGTAGCACACATAACCAGACCCGGCGCAGTCCGATTAGAATATGTGGATGGCTAGCCCATGCCAAATTCCTGGAATATCGAGCACATACGTAAGTGCCACCTCCGCAAATACTACCCCTGAAACACCCAACCATCTGAAGTACAGTTCTATTCATGACCTTTTAAAAGTCTGGGAACATGAGTTTTCCCGGCAAAATCAGTGAATTACATGCACATGATAGACATTCCCATAGAAGGTGTCCTGGTGGTCATATAAGCCGCCATAGAAAGCCTGGGAACATGAGTTTTCCCGGCAAATGCGATAGTACGGTGTTACTGGGTCTGGTAAACCCAGTGTAAACCGCTATAACCCAGAGCCAATGCCTCATCCCTATCAATGACAAGATTCCGCAATCAGAACCTCCTAGAGTTGGAATATCTGATAACCTTGGCATTCAAAACCTCGCAACGGTGCAGGGAGTAATTAAAGTTGAGTGCGGGCAAGGGCCTGCGTGTAACACCCTCGGATCGTCCCTATGCAAGTCTTAGCGATTCCCGCCAAACCCGCATAGAAACGATTCAAAGGCGCCCACCAGGAACTTTCGTGCGGGTGGAAAACGAAGTAATACCATTACAGATTAGTCCACGATGGAACCCACAGAACAGATATATACAACAACGACTCAAAGAGTCAAGAATACAATTTACAATACAAAGATCCAAATCTCCTTGAAAATGATACAACATCTGACTACGGACAAGATGCAAATGGCGCTAAGAGCCCTGCAGAATAACCAATGGCGTCCATAACCCTGCCCAGGCCAAGCCGGAAGGGTAACCCTGCTAACGACGTCGATCTCAAAACCTGCTTAAACAAAAGGGGTGCCGACAAACGGCAAAGGAAAAAGAGAGCGATCAGTACTGAGGCCAGTACACGGCGAGACTAGAATTCAGCGGTCCTCGCCTACATAAGTATGGTGGACTGAAGCGGTAGCGCAACATGCACTAAACAACCTATAGAGACTCAATACAACTGGAGGCTATCAGATAGGGATAAGAAAGACCTATTCGGATCCAACCTGAAACTATCACCAAGCATACCCATCCTGGTATTTCCCCCTCGAGACCAAACGAGGAATTCAACCGAGGAACGCACACGGTTGGCAGTTTTATTCATTCCGTTATAGTTGCGGCAATTACTAGTCAGATATAGATAGCATGAGTCATCCTGATATTATAAACAGTGGGCAGTTTTAGTTAACCATTCCGTTGTAGTTGCAATACTTACTAGTCAGATACATATAGCATAAGGCATCCAAAACCAGCAGTTGTTGGTACTTTTATTTTGCCATTCCGTTGTAGTGAAGCTATTTACTAGTCATTATAAAGTCAAATTTATAGCACTACTTTAGTTATAGTTGTCTATGATCGAGATACTGTGCTCCAAGTCGTCCATAACCGTCGAAACGGCTTTCAGAAATTTTTACCCTGCAGGGAGGCACAAATAGCAACACACGCACGATCAACCTCGGAGAAAACCAAATGAAAACCCAACGATGCATCACGACTGAGAAATTGAAAGATTCATATAATATTTCAAGGGGCCACCCCACCAAGCTACCTGCGACAAAGTTGGCCAGCTCCGGAACGGACCTAGAGGTTTGCGTCAATGTAAACGACTGGGAACCCGAAAGTGTGACTGGGCTTGTCGATATCGCGAAAACACTCCGCTTACCTAAACAGTACAAGCGCTCCATGTGCAATCGTAAATAAAGCAGTAAAGCATGGTATAAGTACAGGATAGTAATAAAGCCCGAAACTAGTTTGTGGCCCCAAGAAATAATATATGACTCAAGCTCTGGCTAAGGGGATTCATGGTCCCACATGTAGATAGTGCGAATATTCAAAGAACAGGTATCAAGTACGGGACACAAGTGGACGGTTAAAAACCAAATAACATCTATTGCCCACTTGTGCCTCTACACTATTTACCTACTTTCAATTTTAGTTGTTAAACTATAATTAAAGTCATGATCATCTCCAACATTAAACATGAGGAATTAGTCCAACAACTGTGGAACATCAACGGCGCGACGCATCATTTGCGCAAGGAACTACGACACGCAAGGCCGACTATCTACCACACAACAGGTAATAGGATGTGTCAATGGCAATATATGGGCTGCAGGAAAGTATAAAGGGGTACGGAATCTATACCATCGCAACACAGATAGCAATAGATCAACAGGAGGACGTAAAGACTAAAAATGTAAAATAGGTAGAAAGGGGGAGAATGCTCGCCTAAAAACATTTCCGAAGATTCATCCGAAGATCGGGTCGACACTCGCATCAACTCATCGGCCTAGTCCGTGAAGAAGCAAAACACTAGAAGAAACACTGGATGCACTATTTAATACTACAGCAGAAGATCGGGCATGATGCATGTATGATGTATGACATGTCAAAGATGCGATGCAATTAGGCCATATTAAGCGAAACCGGGGTCCTGACAATTAAATATATGGTTATAGTTGTTTTAGATACCCGCAATTTAAATGTTGTCTTATCAAGGCAAAATATTTCACTGGTTCGGTGCACAAATTTAAATGGGATCAATATTAGACTAGATTCGCCCGCATATGGGCCCCATATTTAATTATAAGGTGAATCAGCATAATGCCCCCAAACCACATGATGAGATGCAAGCATGAATAATTTAAACGCAACAAGTATATATATTATAAAGATATGGGGTCTCGGATAGGGGTCACACATTGGGTTCGACGAACTTGGCTCCGAGGGGTTTGACGGGGTTCGGCTCGTCGGGATCGGTCTTCGGGGTCTTCGGGTTTTCCATGTGGGCGGTCTTTGCGTCCGGGCATCGGATCCTCGAGAACGGGGTCGTCGGTTCCCTCTCGATGATATTGGGGTTTGTGGCGGAGATCTTGAGGCGCCCGCTTCACCGGGTCTGGCAGGAGTTCTCGGCGTTCCCATGATCTTCGAGTGGCAGTCCGTCTCCACAAGGCCAACACTGATAAAGGATCTTGGCATCCAACCAAAACAGATCCAATGCCTCTGCACGTGGGGTGGGAGGCAGAATCAGGACCTGCAGGCGGCGCTGTAGAGGTGGAACAGGGGAGGCCGGCAGGGTCACGGACGACCTGGGCGACATGTATATGGAGGCACAAGCTGCTGCCTTGGGTGCTTGCAAGGTCACTTCAGAGAGGAGCACCATGGGGCCTCGTCGGTGCGGGCGCGCCAGCACGTCCACAACAGGAAGGAGGGTGTCCCTGGGCGAAGCAGGGACTGCAGGAGCCAGCGGATGCGCAGGAGGCGGGCGGCCCTGCGCAGGGGACTCGACGGCATCGGCCTGCGGATGAAGTGGGGTGAGGGAGAGGCCTTGCGGGAGGGGACTCGTGCGAGGGGAGTAGGAGAGGTGGTGCCTGCTGGGGAACAAGGTGAGTGGGGCGGCTCGCTAGCGAGCGTCCCTAGCGGCAGGGTCAAAGGCGAAGGGGAGGGCCGCCAGCGAAGAGGATGGCGTCAAGAGGAGGTTCCGTGGAAGGAACGCTGGGGCTCGAGGGGCTCGCAGGATCGTGGAGGCCAGGGATTGCGGGGCAAGAAGGTGGGGATAGGCACGGGACATACATGGTGGGGCCCGGCGAGCAGTGTGCGTGCGTGCTGGATTGGTGCGTGTGTACGGGCAGGGAGAGAGGCGCGCGCCGCGTGCGGGTGGACTGGGAAGTGGCGGCGGCGGCTGGGGAGTGCGGGCTGGAGGGATGGTGAGGCGAGCGACAGGGTGGGTAGGTGGTTAGGGTTTGGTTTTGGGGAATTTAGGGTTAGAGTTTCAGCCGGCTGGGCCTTTTGGGCCTGGCCGGTGACGGCCTTCGAAATTTTATAAATCTTTTTAGATTATTATATAGTTTTATTTTTCAAACCTTTTTAAATAGTTTTAGATAAACAATATATCTGAAAGTTCGGGGTTTGACATTTGAAATAGAGAGGGGACTAATTGTAGAAAACAAAAATAGGGCTTTTCGCAATTAGTTTTAGGCAAATAGATGCATGATTATGTACAAGGTATAACAACAGCGATTTTTTAGTAGTAGTTTTATCCGGGGTGCTACAATTTGACACCACTAACAATGGATCTCGCCCTCGAGATCCGCCTTATGGTACAGGGAAGAAGGACGACGATCTGAAACTTTTGGCTTTATGTAGATCCTCGCGACACCGCTAACAAGAGTTCTTTCTCCATCTTGAATTCCGTGACACCACCAACAAGGGTCGATGCTCACGTTTGTCGAGAGAACACTCCGGAGAAACAAAGGACGAATGTAGAGGTATCAAAAGATAAGGCCACCTCTAACTTCCATGAGAATAGGAAAACTTACATTGACCCACCTGTTCGATGTACAAGAGTGAACAGTAAAAGTCCGGTAGGGTGATCAGTCCATCCCGTACCCAAACTATTAACTCCATACATGAATAGGAAAATTGTGCAAACACAACTCTCGTAATATAGAATGAAGATCTTCACAAGCGGTATTCGGCACAAAGGGATGATGCAAGCTCTACATTGTATCTGATGCAGATGATGTCATCGCATTGGAAACCACCGGACGATACAAAAGAAATCATATGAAAGACGCAATGATTAGGTTCCATGATGGTTCCATTGGAATGAAGAGCACGTGCTCAAGGTATACTCCAACCTCACCAATGCTCGTACTTCTCATATGTTTTTCAACGATACGAATATTCATCAAGGTACACATACAGATAAAGAGTTCAAGAACAAAAAGATTGGATGAAGGGTACAACAGACGAGATGCAGATTTGATGATCGTAGCAACACCGTTATAAAAGGGAGGGAGCGAAACCGTGAAGGTACGACGGAAACCCAACCGCGAGAAATCCTGGACTCGTAGAAAAGATAAGAGAGCAGATTCAAAACACGCAGAGGTAAGAAGTGACGAGGTTTAATCTCGTCAATGCCCATTGTTATGAGCTTGGGTTTTGGAGAAGATGGGGATGCTGGAGATCGCAGAACGGTTAGCAAACAAGCAAGACGGGGACACGAGGTTTACCCAGGTTCAGGCCCCCGGAGGGAAAACCCTACTCCTGCTTGTCTACTCTTGATTACGGCGGAACCGGAAAGTACAGGGGTGCGCAGATGCAATCTGGCGTGGAGGTGTGTATGCGGTGGTATGTGAAGTGCCCTCCTCGTCGTGCCCTCCTAGCCTTTATATAGAGATAGGCAGGTCTCAGGCACAGATTGAGTCGGTTACAGGTTCTAGGGTTTGCCCTTTGAATATTCTATCTACTCTAGTCTTGTTCTCCAAGGATCCGAAGGCGTCATGGGCCCTGGCCACTCAAAAGTCTTCATGGGCTGGCGCATGTTCTCGTGGGCATTCCTTGGGCTGGACTAGGTATGCTAAGATCGTGTACCCGTAGGGTATAACCATGTCAGTAGCCCCCGAGTGCTCAGTCGAATCGTAGATTCGGCTGAGGACTCTTTAATCCTTCGGGTGCATCTATCTCTGTTTGTCTAGAGAATGATTTGAGTGTGTAGGGATTGTTGATGCGTGTGCCTGACTCTCCCGACAGATCAGGGTCAGTTAACTTTCTTAGGACAAAACAACACGATCTTCTTTAGATTTGAGTCCATCGACTCAAACCCGGAACATATGCTAGCATAATTCGACTCAGGCCGCGGAGGACTTACAGGAGTGGAATTCCAGTGAATTTTAAATGATGTACCCAACGCGTCCGTCGGGATTTTTCATCGCGCCTGCTGGCACAGATTTTTACTAGCAGAGTGCAGTCGTGTGCGTTACCAGGCCATCAGATGGTATCTGTAGGTCTTATCTTTGCGTCACAGACGCAACATCCGAATGTTTATCACCGCGGAGGTGTTTCGGGTGGCCAAGGAGGATGCTACTCACTTAGCGTTAATTGGGGCAGAGTTGCCGAGAAGTTTTTGCATGCTGATCCGAAGGATCACAGTCGAAGAATTCATAGGGTGCGCGACCAGTGCTCCCTATGGGAGTAGCCCCCGAGTGTCTGTTTGAGTCGTAGACTCGAGAAGAGACTTTAATTCAGCCGTTATTTGGCTTCAGGTCCGTAGGACACAAAATTTTCAGATGCTTGAATCCAGCCTCCCTATGGGAGTAGCCCCCGAGTCCGTAGTGGAGTCGCAGACTCGATGTATGACTCGAAGAATAGTTTGATGGTATATTGCTTTGATTATTTTTCGGGTGCGCGGCGAGCGCTCCTGATAGGAGTAGCCCCCGAGTAGTTAGTCGAATCGTAGATTCGAGTGGGTACTCTTAGCTGTGTAGCCGAAGAATTGTAACCGTTGCTAGTATAGCTTTTGATGACGTCAGTGCTGACGATCGGTGACCTCAAGCGTCTGTGGAGCCAGAGATGACTTGACTGGACGAACATGGGTCCCACCTTCTGACTTTGAGTTGACTGATCACGCGCAGCGTGGAGATAATTACGGTGTTGCCTTGATTTTCGTGCGTAGTGGACGGCGTGTGAGCGACGGTTCGCTGCTGTGCTGACACGTGGCCGGTCAGATCTTGATGTTGGCTCTAGGTCTTCCCGATGGACGGTCGTCATGCATCGTCCTCGTCCTTATAATCATTGGGGAAAAGTGAGTTTGTTTTCACCGCAGCCATTCCTGTTCCACTACTTTCATCTTCTTGAGTTTTCCTTGCTGCGCGCTGGAATTTCTTTGAACTTTTCCATCTTTGAGTCTGCGTGCTCATCGTCGTCGCCGCCGCACTGCGATGGGGAAGTCCAAGAAGTCCTCCACTCCAGTTGGTACCAGTGCTGCCGCCGGCAGCCAAAAGGGTTCCGCCACCACTCGCATCACCGATGGTAGCTGGCGGCAATCGAAGACGCGTGAGGGTGACCTCCGCAAGCTCCATGAGCGGGGTCTCATCCCGCAGGATAGGGAGGCCATCAGAGTTCCCGGCGACGAGGTAATTCCCCGTCCTCTCGCTGGATTTCGGATTATGTTCATCGCCTTTGTCCTTCAGGGCCTTTCTTTCCCAATCCACGATTTTCTCCGTGGATTGCTTTTTCTTTATGGCATCCAGCTTCATCATCTTTCACCAAACTCTCTTCTTCATGTCGCGTGTTTCATCACATTCTGCGAGTGCTGGCTCGGTATCGAGCCACACTTTGGCCTCTTCCGGAAGCTCTATTCCATGAAGAGGCAATCTGGCTCCGATGGCGTTTATCCCATCGGCGGCTGCATCATCTCCCTGAGATCCAACTTTCTCTTCTTCTCCTTTTCTATGTCTGAATCTGTCCAGTACTGGCGGAGGCGATGGTTTTAATCCGCGACTCTACAGTGGCCGGTCAGAACTTTGGCCTTGCTCCTTTCGACCCCTCCTAGAAAATCGAGCCGAAGAGGTCCTGGAAGAACCACATCTTGGATGGCGAGGTGGCGGAGATAGAGGGGCTCTATCATCGGGTGGAGGATCTTCAGTTGATTCCGGATAAAGAGGTGAACGATGTGGATATCATCCGCACCTTTCTGAAACGTCGAGTGCAGCCGCTCCAGGCTAGGGCGCACCCGATGTTCCTTTATTTTGGTCGCCACGATCCGACTAGGGTTTCGGCTGAGGAATTCTCCAGAGGGGATCTCGACAGGATTCTTCGGCCGCTGCTGAAGTACAAAGCTAGATAGGATCTCCCGGAGAAGTCGCTGACTCCTCGATTCGCTGCCTCTCGTTCGGTTCCGCAGGTGTAGATCTGGAACGTGCGCGTAGTGCTTTTTCGACTGCATTTTCCTTGCATTTGCTTGTGTGCTGAAAATTTTTCTTCTTTTGCGTAGGAGTTCAAGGTACCGGGCATGTCGCCGCCACTACCCGAACTGTTTCCGGATGCACCGGACAATGAGGTAGTGGACTCCATGTCTGAGCTTCCTTCGGCACGGTCGCCGGCTAAGGAAACTTTTGAGTCTAGGAAGGAGCAGACTCGAAAGCGGACGTGGAGCTCGAGTGAATCGTCAGATGCTTCGACTCCACCGACTCCTAGGAATCTGACGTGCCTTGAGAGTCACAGTGGGGGTCATGATGGCTCTTCCTCTCCTATTCCTTCCGTTCCCATGCAGGCCATAGCGCCGCAGCCGCCGGCGAAGCGGAAGAAGAGAAGAAAGAAGAGAAGAAGGAAGAGAAGAAGGGCAGGAGGACCCCGCCTGTCTTCGATTTGAGCAATCTCGACTTGTAAGCTTTCTTCAGTAGCTTTTTGCTTTCTCTCGTCTTTTTGCTTGTACTTGGCTGACTTTTCCTATTGTAGCCACTCCACCGATGGCTCCTTCAGCGATGGCACTCGGGAGATGGTGGGGGAGTCGAAGGTTGTTCCTCCTCCTCCTCAGACGGTGGCCACCTCTGAGGGCGCTGCTCCGAACCCTTCTCCGCAGGAGGCTCGGGTGGTTGTCCCCTAGAAGACTTCGGCTGGACCTTCGGAGTCGCCGTCCAATCATGTAAGTCTCTTTGTTCTTGCCGCGGGGGAGCCCCCGAGCGTTTTCGGATGATCTGCTGATCACGTTGATTTTTGCTTCGTGTCTCGGAGGGAGCCCCCGAGCATCTGTAGGATGATCTGCTGATCGTTTTTGCTTTGTGTCTTAGGGGAAGTGTTGGAGATATGCCCTAGAGGAAATAATAAATGTAGTTATTATTATATCTTTGTGTTTATGATAAATGTTTACATTCATGCTATAATAGTATTAACAAGGAAACATTAATACTTGTGTGATTTGTAAACTTAAATTGAAGTCCCTAGTAAAGCCTCTTCATAATACTAGCTTGATGGTTAATAAATGATTGTGGTTTCCCTATCATGAACATTGAGATGTTATTAACAACAAGATCATATCGTTAGGAGAATGATATGATGGACATACTCCTATAGATAAGCGTAGCATAAAGATCAAGTCATTTTAATAGTTCAATTGCTATATGCTTTCTGACACATAGTAACCTAATTAGTTCGACCATGAGATCATGCATATCACCATCACCGGAAGGATGCTTTGATGACATCAAACACCACACCGTAATTGGGTGGCTATAAAGGTGGCATTGAGTGTTCGGAAAGTATTGGTTGAGACACATGGATCAAGAGTGGGATTTGTCCATCCATATGACGGATAGATATACTCTGGGCCCTCTCGGTGGAATGTCATCCAATTAGCTTGCAAGCATGTGACTGGCTCACAAGGGATCACATATCACGGGAACGAGAAAAGAGTACTTATCGGTAACGAGGTTGAACTAGGTATGCAGAGATACCGACGATCAAAACCTCGGATAAGTAAACTATCGTAAGACAAAGGGAAATTGGTATCGTGTGTAAGTGGTTCATTCGATCGCAAAGTAATCGTAGAAATATGTGGGAGCCATATGAATTTCCAGATTCCACTATTGGTTATTGTTCGGAGAAGTGTCTCGATCATGTCCGCATAATTCACGAACCGTAGGGAGACACACTTAAGGATTCGACGTTGTTTGAGTAGTTATGGAATGATGAGTAAGAGACCAAATGTTGTTCGGAGTCTCGGATGGGATCTGGGATATCACGAGGAGATCCGGAATGGTCCGGAGAATAAGATTCATATAAGGAAAGTCCCGTTTTGGGGTTGGAGAATGGTTCGGGTGTTTTCATCGGGAATGTTCTAGAAGGTTCCGAAATGTCCGACACTCCGGAGGGGAAGGGTACATGAATGTGTCATAACAAGTTGGAATGATTGCATCATGTACTAGGTGTCATCGCTGAGCGAAATAAAGGGATAAATCAAATCCTAGTTTGAAAAGTCAAACGCCAATTTGAAAAGTCAAACGGCTATTTTGCTTGGTGGAGGGAGAGTAGGAAACCTACTTGGGGAGGAGTTCCTCTCCCTCCACCCGCCGGCCTTGGAAGCCAAGTTGGGGAGGGACTCCCCTCCCCTTGGTCGCCGCCCTCCACCTATATAAGGAGGGGCAGGGCTGCCCCTCCAGACACACAACTTGCACCCCGCAAACCCTAGCTCCAAGCCGTCGGCGCCGCCACCACCTGCTGTTGCCGCCGCCGCCTAGGGCTAAACCCTAGCCGCCGAGTTGGGGCACCCCCTTGCCCTAGCCGCCGGCCTAGCCTCTTATCCTTGGTGCTTCTAAACCCTAGATCACCGAGGCTCTCTCATAATCCACCATACTCGCTCCGGCTTAAGGCGAAGCCCTGCGAGATCTCCCCTCTACTTCCGGTACCACGCCGTCGTGCTGCCGGAATCACGAGGAGAGTGCTACAACCTCCGCTGCCTGCTGGAACAATGGAGAGGAAGGTCTTCGTCGAGTACCGAACGTGTGACCGACTGCGGAAGCGCTGCCGGAACACAGTGCCGGAAGGATCGTCTACGCGATCTTGAGATCGGCAAGAGTACGACTACATCACCCACGAGAATCCGCTCTCGTTAAACACTTTGGAATCTTCGAGGCTTAGTTATTCCATCGATTCGTTGCTACAATCTAGTAGATAGATCTTGGATTGTTTGTTTGTATGCAGTAGAAATTTTTTGTTTTCCATGCTACGAACCCCTACAGTGGTATCAGAGCCTTGTCTATATGTAGATCTGTTGCACGAGTAGAACACAATGGTCATTATGGGCGGTGGTTCTTTTATTATCAATTACTTCTTGTGTACTTTGCATCTTGCGGTATGATGGGATGAATCGGCCCGGGATAACCTTACATGACATCGTTCATGAGACTTGCTCCACGCTCAACATGCAACTTGTATTGCATAAGTGGCTTTGCGGGTGTCTGTCTCTCCCATTATAGTATAGATCCAATTTACAACGGGCACTTGATAGTTCAAACACCAACCTTGTCGTTCTTGTTCGTAAGTTAGATCGACACTTATTGAAAGCCCCAAACCACGTAAAATATGCAAAGAAATTAGAGGCATCTCACTTTGTTTTGCAGGGGTGTGCTGTGATGTGATATGGCCATGATTGTGATTATATTTGATGTATGCAATGTTCCTTATTGTAAGTTGGCAACCGGCAGGAGCCATATGGTTGTCTTTAATTTATGTTAAGACCCGCGTGTCTATTCAAAGTAGTTGTAATAGTTGAAGCTGGTGGACGACAACCATGGAGCAGCGTCATTGACCTTGATGCAATGTCGGTGATGATGGAGATCATGTTCGTGCTTGAAGATGGAGATCGGAAGCACAAATAAGAAAGGCTATATCATATCACATATTATGAATTGCATGTGATGTTAATCCTTTATGAATCTTGTATTGCTTAGTTAACGACGGTAGCATTATAAGATGATCCCTCATGCACATGAATTTCAAGTTCTATAGTGTTCATCCTTAGTGAGCACCGTTTCTAAAGCTTGTTGTTTCGAAGCACCACGTGATGATCGGGTGTGTTAGATTCTACAAGTGTATACAACGTGAGCAAGCTAGATTTGCTCATGCGGAAGCTAAGGTTTGATCCTGACGAGCCTAGCATGTACATACATGGTCTCGGAACACGGATCACCGAAAGGTAAAGCATGAATCATATAGTAGATATGATGAACATGTTGATTGTTCTCCATTGAAGCTACATCAACTCTCGTGATGATCGGTGTTGATGTGGTGGATTTGGTTCGTGTGATCACTAAAACAATGTGAGGGATATTGTTTTGAGTGGGAGTTCACCTAGATTAATTTAACTATTAATTAGAACTCAATTTGTCATAAACTTAGTCTAAACTATTGCAAATATGTTGTATATCAATGGCGGCCCCTACCATCAATTGTAATGCGTTCCTAGAGAAAGAAAAGTTGAAAAACAATGGAAGCAACTTCGCGGATTGGTTCCGCAATTTGAGGATTGTCCTCAATGCTGGTAATTTGACCTATGTGCTGGATGCATCGCTGGGTGACCCGCCTGCAGCTGATTCTACCGATGAAGTAAAGAATGTTTACCTCACTCGGAAGAATCAGTACTCCACAGTTCAGTTGTAGAAGTCCCAACCCAATAAGGTAGAGTCCTCCTGTGTTTACAATGCTAGTCCCTAGATCAATAGCTAGCATCCACAGTTAAGATGTAATATCAAGATGCAAAGGTCATAATATAAATTTATAACCAGGAATTACATAAGTTTATTACATCAAACATAGCTCATTTGGCTATTACATTATATTTGCAGCGGAATAACTATGAGTATGGGTCCATCATCTTCAAAGTGCCACAGGCAGATGTTGGTTGTAGATTTTGTAGTCCTAGTCAATCAAACAATCTTCATTTTAAAACAATCAACCTGCAACATTACAAGTTACAGCCACATGGGTCAATACATTTTGAATTGTATTGGCAAGTTTCACTTTTATGTATAATAAGAGTGGATCCTATCATTATATGCATATTTGGCTAAGTAGAGTTTAAGGCTTATTTGCATAAAGCAATATTTTATCCTATCTTTTCAAAAGGGTTTTAAAGTCCTTTGTCAAATTTCTTTTCCAAGTTCCTTGAACTCCTTGGTAGAAACTCAAGTGTTCAAATCCTTGTCAAAATCTCTTGAGCACCTTGGTAACCCCAAGTGCATCAAGTTTTATAAAATCTCATGAGTTCCTTGGTAAAGCCCCAAGTACATCATGCTCTTGAGCACCTTGGTAACCCCAAGTGCAACAAGCTTTACAAAATCTCTTTGAATTCCTTGGTAGACACACAAGGGCTTCAAGTTTTTATATTAGAAGTTGGAATGTCGAGATCTCCCATAGTTCAAACTTTAGTTGCTCAGTATTGTCCATAACCGGGGACACGGCTAAGTACTTAGATTTTATTTACTTCTGCAGAAGGAGTACACTTTACCCACATGACACAATCCCATCTTGTTGCCACCAGTGGCCTACTGGATTAGTGCTCACCAAGATGGAGTACTGGCAGATTGAGAATGTGACGAAGTCTTTCCAAAAGGTCCTCCCATACATCATTGCTAGCTTTGTCTTCAGCCCCCATGAAGCATTCGAGATCCCCATGTCCAGTAACTAAAGACAATGTATGGGTCTTCCTAATGTAATTGACTAAGCCAGAGCCCTAATAGCATGTGGTTGTACACGAAAGCCACAATTGGAGAAACATGTTTGATCTCTAAGTTTCCTAGGTGGTTTTCTTTTGGAGCACAACACAATGTGATTGCCATAGACATGGTTCCCTTTTGTTGTCACCTTCTCCAAAACTTAAAGTAGCCTCCACCTAGGTGGTTCATTGAGTCCTTGTTTTATTATGTAAAACACAAGTCCTTTTCTCAACCTTTGTAAATCTCAACATGTATCTCTTTTTCAAAATATAGCATATAGCATGGCTAAGCATGTACCACTTCAATATTTTCACTAAGGAGTGTATAGGGAATCCTATTAGGATTTAGCATAGCATAAGTGTAAAATATCTTTTCATGCATATTTTCAAAATCCACTAAGTATAATGAAAATAGTAGGACTTTTGTATGATAGTGTAACTTGCCTTTTTGGTAGGGAATGAGAGTTTACTTCTTGATCTTGCTAGACTCACTCTTTGCTAATTTCACTACAAGTCAATCAAGTAAATCACCAAATCAACTAACATTCCAAACCAAGGTTAAACAAACAATTCACACACATAGCAATGGAGTCTAAGTCATGCAAAAGTGGGTTCTTTTTGCAAGGTTGGTCTCTACTAGGTTTATAAACTTTGTATGGTCCAAATTGGTCATTTACCAAAATGGCAAAGTCATTTGCAATTGGGTTTTATCCTAAGACTATTTTAAAATTCATTCATCATTTTATGTGGTGAAAATTATTCTTATCAAAGCAAAACTTTAGGTTTTTCACCAAGTGAGTTGCCCTTGGCAAGGTTTGATGTTTTGGGTCAGTAAGTTTTGGTCCAAAACATTTTCCCAAAGTTTTCCTTGCAAAAACATTTCCATGATAAAATCAAGGAGTTTATTTGGTTAGAAAATGGCTAAGTTAAATAATTCAACCTATATTTTACCAAAATCATTTTTAACACCAAGGGTTGGTTCCTAGGGTCAGTATGGTCACTAAAAACCATTTTGCAAAAGATTTAATCCTAATTTCAAATTTAAACAATTTTTCTACTCTAAACAAGCTCACAAAAGTATCTGCAATTTCAAACAAGCTAACAGATACTATTTTCGAAACTAAGGCCATGGTTGGCTAGGGCTTGTTCTCCTGAATCCAACGACATAAAATTTGTAAAATTTGGACGTGTGGATCCAAAGATATAAGGGTTTGAAGTTTGCAATTAAATCTGTTTTCAAATTTCTTTTAAAACGAATTAGGTGACACGCGGCGTGTTCTTATTGGACGATACCGGTTTGGGTGGATCGTGTGCTGCGGAGCGTTGGATTTAAGTTGGATCGTGCGGCACAGAACGCGTACCTCTTCGCGGTAAATGATCTAATCGTGGCCGCTAAATCTGGATCGAGCGGTACTGGCGAGTTTGACCATGTGTGGGCGGCGCTAACGGCGGCTAGCGGCGGCGCACGGCCAGGCGGTGGTGTTACGGTGATTCAAGGAAGCGAGAGAGGAGTAAAAGAAGATCACCGGGTTCAGGAGGTCACGGTGATGCTCGTGGAGGTGTTGGTCTGGCGAGGGGCGCTCTGGTCTTGGCAGGATTTCTTGCCGGAGTTGCTGCGGGCGGCGGTGCTCTCGGGTTGCTGTCGAGGACGATGCTGCAGATCTCCAGGAGGTAAAAAAACACATAGTCAGGAGCGCAAGGATACGGCGAAGGTGTGTGCGTGAACGAGAAGGCGCGGGGCGGTCTGGTTCACCTGGGAGACGTCGCCGGAGAAGAAGCAGACACGGCGGCGCTCTGTGCTTGACGATGGCGAGGATTGGGGGCGCCCTAAGACAAACGAGAAGTGTCATTAGGTTCGTATGAGCTTGGAGATCATCATCGTGTTCTCGGGAAGGAGAGGGGTGACCGGAATCTACCTGTGGAGCTCGTCGGAAAAAGAGGCAGACGGTGGCGACGGTGGTCGAGGTGGTTGCCAACGCTTTGGGTCGCTCGGGGGCAAGCTGGTGCTACGGGGATGATCGCCAGGAGGTGGGGATCACGAGAGGATGGTCGAGGAGGCAAGGGGCGACGAGGCTTCATCTGAATTGCTTGAGGAGGGTCGTCGGAGTAGCAGTGGTACAGAGGGAAATTGGGGCGGCCTAGAGGCAGAGGGGAGGCGGTGTCTGAGGAAAAACGGAGGAGAGAGCGGGGCGATTAAAAGGGCGTGGTCGCGGCGAGGTTTAATGCACGGATTAACGCTGATTGATGGAGCTATCAACGGGAAGAAACGGCAGCGAGGTGAGGGGAGAAGGGGTCGCGCGGGGAAGAAGGAGAACAGTGGGAAATTGGGGTCCGCTGGTCAGTGGGAAAAGAAAGGAGGGGAGGGTCCACCAGTCATTCTCTTAGTGGGTTTGATAACGCGTGCGAATCGTTTTCTTTCGGGGTGAGGGAGCTGGGCTGTTTCTGGGCTTGTTGGGCCGGCTGGGCTAGATGGTTGGGCTGCTCTATTTTTTCTGTCTGGATCCTTTTTTCTTTTTCTATTTCTGATTTCTGTTTTGAATTTTCAATCAAACAAACATCAACCAAATCAATTCAAACAACACTCAACTTTGTAATATTGAAATTAGTTCTGTTTAGTAATATGGTCAAAAGCCCAAAATAAAATAATAATAACTTTATTAATCCATTCTTTAATTAAATAAAATGGAACTTTATTTATTTAACATGGTTTGATTCATTTAATAAAAATTCTCTTTTGAAAACACTTTTCAAATCTAAATCAGTAGGTTTATTTGGAAATAAAGAATATTTGGAAGATTTGTTTTAAAATAAAATAACCTCTTATTTTAGGGTCCATTAGTAATTAAATAAAATGGGCCTTAGTTATTAAAATAGAGTTTGATTCTATTAATAAAATCTTTATTTGAAACCTAAATATTTTCCAAACCAAATCAGTAGGTTTTATTTGGAAGTATTAAATACTTGGAAAAACATTTTATTATAGAGTCCATTAATATTTAAATATAATAGACTTTCATTATTAATTCAAATAAGTTTTATTTTATTGGTATATTTATTTTGAATCTAAAAATAAAGCCAAAACATTTTAGTAGATTTTATTTGTGATTTACAAATGTTTGGAAAACTTATTTAAATTAAACAAATAAGTTTTGATGGTTTATAAATGACAGAACTTTTATTAATAAAACTTGGATATTAAATCCTTATTATTTTATTTAAGCAATCCTTTATTATTTTTAATTAAACCTTTGCTATTTTATTTAAAATAAAAATGTTTTAATTCAAAAGCTTGGTCAAGGTTTAATTTGGCTTTATAAAATATTCCTGATTTATAAATTCATTCTTCTCTTTTGAACACCCAAATCCCTTTTATTAAATGATCTAAAATAGTATTTCCAAAATATTTTATTTTCCTTTATTTAAAATGTTTATCTTTTTAAATCCTTTTAGGATTTTATTTAATTCAAATGGGTTTGAGGTTCCATTTAAATTCAAAAAGTTTCTTCTGGCTCTGAAAATCAAACAAAATTTTATTTTATTAATTTATTTTCACATTACAAGATTTGGAAAATCTTGGGATGTGACATCAGTGTGCTATCTTGTATGGTTTAGAATCGGAGCTTCAGAAAAGGTTTGAGAATTCAGACCCACATGATATTATCCGTGAACTCAAATTGATCTTTGAGACTCACGCGGCAGTTGAGAGCTATGAGGCTTCTGAAAAGTTCTTTAACTGCAAGATGGAAGAGGGCAGCTCCGTCAGTGAGCATGTGCTTAAGATGTCTGGGCACGCAAACAAACTTCAAAGCTTGGGTATAGTGATTCCTAATGCTTTGGGGATTTACCGTGTCCTCCAATCACTACCACCAAGTTACAAGAACATTGTGATGAACTACAATATGCAAAGCATGAACAAGCAGTTGCCAGAACTCTTCTCCATGTTAAAATCTGCAGAAGTGGAGATCAAGAAAGAGCACCAAGTGTTGATGGTCAATAAGACCACCAAATTCAAGAAAGGCAAGTCTAAGCAAAAGGGAAACTTCAAGAAGGGTGGTAAGAAAGTTACCGCACCGACGAAGAAGACCAAGGCTGGACCTAAGCCTGATACAGAGTGCTTTTACTGCAAGGGAGAAGGTCACTGGAAGCGGAATTGCCCAAAGTACTTGGCGGATTTGAAGAACGGCAACATCAAGAAGAAAGGTATATCCGATATACATGTTATTGATGTGTATCTCACTAGTACTCGTAGTAGTGCCTGGGTATTTGATACTGGTTCGGTTGCTCATATTTGTAACTCGAAACAGGGGCTGCAGAATAAATGGAAGCTAGCGAAGAACGAGGTGACGATGCACGTGGGAAATGGATCAAAGGTTGATGTGATCGCGGTCGGCATGCTACCTCTTCATCTACCATCGGGATTAGTTTTATACTTAAACAATTGTTATTTGGTGCCTGCGTTAAGCATGAACATTATATCGGGATCTTGTTTATTGCGAGATGGTTACTTGTTTAAGTCCGAGAATAATGGTTGTTCGATTTATATGAGTAATATGTTTTATGCACATGCACCTTTGATAGATGGTCTATTCTTATTGAATCTCGATAGTGGAAATACACATATTAATAACATTGAAGCTAAACGTTTGAAATCGAGCGATAACTCGAACTATATGTGGCACTGTCGTCTTGGTCACATTGGAGTGAAGCGTATGAAGAAACTCCATTCCGATGGACTTCTTGAGTCACTTGATTTTGAATCACTTGAAAGATGCGAAGCATGTCTGATGGGTAAAATAACTAAGACTCCATTTTCTGGTATGATGGAGCGAGCTACGGACTTATTGGAAATCATACATACCGATGTGTGTGGTCCAATGAGTGTAGCATCGCGCGGTGGTTATCGTTATGTTCTTACCTTCACGGATGACTTGAGTAGATATGGGTATATCTATTTCATGAAACATAAGTCCAAAACTTTCGAGAAGTTTAAGGAATTTCAAAGTGAGGTTGAGAATCAATGTAACAAGAAGATTAAATTTCTACGTTCTGATCATGGAGGTGAATATCTAAGTTACGAGTTTGGCGAGCATTTGAAGAAATGCGGAATACTTTCACAATTGACACCGCCGGGAACAACACAGCGTAATGGTGTGTCCGAACATCGTAATCGAACTCTCTTAGATATGGTTCGTTCTATGATGTCACTTACAAATTTACCGCTATCATTTTGGGGTTATGCATTAGAAATAGCCGCATTCACTTTAAATAGGGCACCATCTAAATCCGTTGAAACGACACCGTATGAATTATGGTTTAGGAAGAAACCTAAATTGTCGTTCCTTAAAGTTTGGGGTTGCGAAGCCTATGTAAATAAGTTACAGCCGGACAAGCTTGAACCCAAAGCGGAAAAATGCGTCTTCATAGGATATCCAAAGGAAACTATTGGATATACCTTCTATCATAGATCCGAAGGCAAAATCTTCGTTGCCAAGAACGGATCCTTTCTAGAGAAGGAATTTCTCTCGAAAGAAGTGACTGGAAGGAAAGTAGAACTCGACGAGGTTGTCGAACCTTCTCTTGAAATTGCGAGTAGCGCAGCACCGGAAGAAGTTCCTGTGGTGCCTGCACCAATAAGAGAGGAAGCTAATGATGATGATCATGAAACTTCGGTTGTAGTTGCTACAGAACCTCGCAGGTCAACGAGAACTCGTACCACTCCTGATTGGTATGATCCCGTTATGAGTGTCATGTTGGTGGACAACACCGATGACCCTACGACATATGAGGAAGCGATGATGAGCCCAGATTCCAATAAATGGCAAGAAGCCATGAAATCCGAGATTGGATCCATGTACTAAAACCAAGTATGGACTTTGGTGGACTTACCGGATGGCCGGAAGGCTGTCGAGAACAAATGGATTTTCAAGAAGAAAACAGATGCTGATGGTAATGTTACTGTCTATAAAGCTCGACTTGTCGCAAAAGGGTTTCGACAAATTCAAGGAGTTGACTCCGATGAGACTTTCTCACCAGTAGCGAAGCTAAAGTCTGTGAGGATTATGTTAGCAATCGCTGCATATTATGATTATGAGATATGGCAGATGGATGTCAAAACAGCGTTCCTCAATGGAGACATTGATGAAGAGTTGTATATGATGCAACCCAAAGGTTTTGTTGATCCTAAAGATGCTAACAAGGTATGCAAACTTCAACGGTCCATATATGGATTAAATCAAGCATCCCGAAGTTGGAATCAACGTTTTGATAAGGTAATCAAAAGTTTTGGTTTTATACAAACTTATGGAGAAGTTTGTATTTACAAGAAAGTGAGTGGGAGCTCTGTAGAATTCTTAATACTATATGTAGATGACATATTGTTGATTGGGAATGATGTAGACCTTCTTAATAGTGTCAAGGAATATTTGAATAATAGTTTTTCAATGAAAGATCTTGGCGAAGCAGCTTACATATTAGGCATAAAGATTTGTAGAGATAGATCGAGACGCCTAATATCATTATCACAAAGTACATATTTGGACAAAGTTCTAAAGAGGTTTGGAACGGAAGATAACAAGAAAGGGTTCTTGCCCATGTTGCCCAATACGACCTTGAGTAAAACTCAAAGTCCGACAATGGCAGAAGATAGAGAGAGGATGAGTAAGACTCCCTATGCCTCAACCATAGGATCTCTAATGTATGCCATGCTATGTACTAGACCCGACATTGCATATGCTGTTAGTTTGACTAGCAGATATCAAAGTGATCCAGGAGTGAATCATTGGACAGCGGTCAAAAACATCCTTAAGTACTTGAGAAGAACTAAGGATATGGTTCTTTCTTATGGAGGTGATGAACAGCTCGTTGTTAATGGTTACACCGATGCTAGTTGGAACACCGATCCGGATGATTCTAAATCTCAATCTGGATACGTATTTACTTTGAATGGTGCAGCAGTTAGCTGGAGGAGTGCAAAGCAAAGCGTTGTGGCGAGATCTTCAACTGAATCAGAATACATGGCTGCTTCAGAGGCTTCACAAGAAGCGATATGGATGAAAGAGTTCATTACAGAGCTCGGTGTGGTTCCAAGTGCGCTGGACCCAATGTCTATCTACTGTGATAACATGGGCGCCATAGCCAATGCGCAAGAACCAAGGTCACACAAGAAGCTGAAGCACATCAAGCTACGTTTTCACGCTATTCGAGAACATGTCCAAGATGGTGACATAAAGATTTGCAAAGTACACACATATCTGAATGTGGTGGATCCGTTGACTAAACCTCTCCCGAGGGCAAAACATGACCAACACCAAACTGCCATGGGTGTTCGGTATATTACCATGTAATCTAGATTAGATGACTCTAGTGCAAGTGGAAAACTGTTGGAGATATGCCATAGAGGCAATAATAAATGTAGTTATTATTATATCTTTGTGTTTATGATAAATGTTTACATTCATGCTATAATAGTATTAACAAGGAAACATTAATACTTGTGTGATTTGTAAACTTAAATTAAAGTCCCTAGTAAAGCCTCTTCATAATACAAGCTTGATGGTTAATAAATGATTGTGGTTTCCCTATCATGAACATTGAGATGTTATTAACAACAAGATCATATCGTTAGGAGAATGATATGATGGACATACTCCTATAGATAAGCGTAGCATAAAGATCAAGTCATTTTAATAGTTCAATTTCTATATGCTTTCTGATACATAGTAACCTAATTCCTTCGACCATGAGATCATGCATATCACCATCATCGGAAGGATGCTTTGATGACGTCAAACACCACACCGTAACTGGGTGGCTATAAAGGTGGCATTGAGTGTTCGGAAAGTATTGGTTGAGACACATGGATCAAGAGTGGGATTTGTCCATCCATATGACGGATAGATATACTCTGGGCCCTCTCGGTGGAATGTCATCCAATTAGCTTGAAAGCATGTGACTGGATCACAAGAGATCACATATCACGGGAACGATAAAAGAGTACTTATCGGTAATGAGGTTGAACTAGGTATGCAGAGATACCGATGATCAAAACCTCGGATAAGTAAACTATCGTGAGACAAAGGGACATTGGTATCATGTGTAAGTGGTTCATTCGATCGCAAAGTAATCGTAGAAATATGTGGGAGCCATATGAATTTCCAGATTCCTTTATTGGTTATTGTTCGGAGAAGTGTCTCGATCATGTCCGCATAATTCACGAACCGTAGGGAGACACACTTAAGGATTCGACGTTGTTTGAGTAGTTATGGAATGATGAGTAAGAGACCAAATGTTGTTCGGAGTCTCGGATGGGATCCGGGATATAGCGAGGAGATCCAGAATGGTCCGGACAATAAGATTCATATAAGGAAAGTCCTGTTTCGGGGTTGGAGAATGGTTCCGGTGTTTTCATCAGGAATGTTCTAGAAGGTTCCGGAATGTCCGGCACTCCGGAGGGGAAGGGTACATGAATGTGTCATAACAAGTTGGAATGATTGCATCATGTACTAGGTGTCATCGCTGAGCGAAATAAAGGGATAAATCAAATCCTAGTTTGAAAAGTCAAACGGCTATTTTGCTTGGTGGAGGGAGAGTAGGAAACCTACTTGGGAAGGAGTTCCTCCTCCTCCACCCGCCGGCCTTGGAAGCCGAGTTGGGGAGGGACTCCCCTCCCCTTGGTCGCCGCCCTCCACCTATATAAGGAGGGGCGGGGCTGCCCCTCCAGACACACAACTTGCACCCCGCAAACCCTAGCTCCAAGCCGCCGGCGGCGCCACCACCTGCTGCTGACGCCGCCTAGGGCTAAACCCTAGCCGCCGAGTTGGGGCACCCCCTTGCCCTAGCCGCCGGCCTAGCCTCTTCTCCTTGGTGCGTCTAAACCCTAGATCACCGAGGCTCTCTCATAATCCACCATTCTCGCTCCGGCTTAAGGCGAAGCCCTACGAGATCTCCCCTCTACTTCCGGTACCACGCCGTCGTGCTGCTGGAATCACGAGGAGAGTGCTACAACCTCCGCTGCCTACTGGAACAAGGGAGAGGAAGGTCTTCATCGAGTACCGAACGTGTGACCGACTGCGGAAGCGCTGCCGGAACGCAGCGCCGGAAGGATCGTCTACGTGATCTTGAGATCGGCAAGAGTACGACTACATCACCCACGAGAATCCGCTCTCGTTAAACACTTTGAATCTTCGAGGGTGAGTTATTCCATCGACTCGTTGCTACAATCTAGTAGATAGATCTTGGCTTGTTTGTTTGTATGCGGTAGAAATTTTTTGTTTTCCATGCTACGAACCCCTACAGGAAGCCCCCGAGCATTTTTTCGTATGTGTAATCTGTCTTGCTCGTTCTTTGGGCAGAGCCGCCGAGCCTTTGTTTTGACGAGTAGTGTCTTTTTGTAGCCTTTTGTGCAAGGCGCCAACCAACTGGTGCAGCAGCACCTGGTGTTGGAGGCCAGCTTCAAGGTACATTCATGAGTTGGTCTTTTTGCGTCTTCTTCTATTTCCTTTTTCTTCGATCTGATAAGTGTTCTGCTGTTTGCAGAGGACAACAATACCACCCTCCGTGAGCTTGATGCTCTCAAAAAGAGCCTTGGGAGAGCGGACAAGAAGGCCGAGGACGCCGTTGGTGCGAAGGAGCGCCTCGAGAAGGAGCTAGCCAACGCAGCTGCGGCCAAGGAGCGCCTACAGCAGGAGGCTACGGACCGCGAGGAGCAACTCGCCACCGTTGCGGCCTCGCGCGAGAAGGAGGTAGCCGGCAAGCTTATGGCGGCTTCCAAGGCTATTTCGGGTGAGTGGTTTCGTCTTTTCCTTTTCGGCTTCCTTGTATTTTCTTGTTTTTCTTTTTATTCACATTGCCTCTTCCGTTTGTATAGATGCCGCAGGCATCGAGTTTGACCGCGGTGCTCTGGAGCACGGAAGTGCTCTAGATGATGCCACTACGACGGTCGAAGACCGCTGCAGTACTGTGGTTGGCTCACTCGCCAAGGCCAAGGAGGTTCTTGGGCGCTTCTACAAGGAGCTCGTCCCCAAGGGTGTCACCCTCGAGGATGCCGACTCGTTGGTGGATGCGCTGTCAGCCGATGCGCCTGTAGCGTACAAGCGCAAGCAGAAAGGCATCGGTGCATCCGTGGGGCTGGCGATGGTCCTGGCGTCTGGAGCGGAGCTGGATCTTCATCAGGTCACCTCCCAGATGCCAACGGCTGCTGATGGATCCGAGGTAGCCTTCGCCCTCTACGCTGCCTGTTGTAAACGTTATGGGCCGAAGTTGATTGACTTGCTAGCTGAGTATGCGTTGAGGCAGCAGGGGGAGGCCAAGAGCAGGCAATCCGGCTCCGAGGCTACTCAGGATGCAGCTTCTTAGGCCTTGTAGTTGTAGGATAGCTTTTGTTTCTTTTGTTGTAATTATGTCTATGAACAGTCCTTGTGCCACTCAGTGGCTTTTTGCTGCATATAATGAATCTCCGAGCTCTTTATCCATTCATGTGTTTGTTCATATCGCATCCTTCTTTTCCCCTAGGGACCGTCGGGTGATGATCCCATTGACACTTCGTCTGTGCCGCAGCTACGGCCATCTTTGTATGGTGCGTCGCAGCTTGTGTTTCTTCGTGATCGCATCCGTAGTATTGAGAAAGAATTTCTTGGAGTGCGCGGCCATGCCGATGTTTGGAAATCGAAGATAGAGCGAGGCGCTGCCAGAGAGGAGTATTTGATGGGGGAGTTGCGTCGTTTGGCCGGACAGCTTCAATGTAAGTTTTTCGAGCTGCTGCTCATTTGTTCGGATGCGGCTGCTGGCCTATCATCTTACTTTGCCATTGTTGCAGGTGCTAACCTTGTTCTTAAGGAGGAAAAGGAGCGTGTTGTTGTTCGGATCAACTGCTTGACCCAGCAGGACATGGAGGCCGGCGGTTTTTTTGGATGGACCGCGATCGTGCCATGGTCCTTGCGACTGTGCAAGATCGTGTTCATCAGGTGTCGCGGGTGCTGCGTCAAGCGAAGACTTCGTTGGCGTCGGTTATGCACATGATGTTTCCCTTGGATGAGGCACCATTGACTCTCTGGGGCCCGCTGGCGAAGTTTCGAGATGTGCATCATCTTAGGGAGCTAGTGCGGCATCAGCTTGTTGTAGGTGTGAAGCCTACGCTTTCCCTTTTTCGGCTACATCGTCCTGATGTAGATCTTGCTGCTGTGGCAGCTGGGCCGCCTCTTCGGCCGGATGGTGGTGTGTGGGATATGCGTCCACATTATGCGGCTGTAAGGCAGTATGCCGAACAAATTGTAGATCTCTTTGAGCAGCGTGCGCAGGTGATTCTTCAGAATAGGTAGGACCTGTAAAAATATAGATGTAAAATTTGTATGTATTCGACTGGACGTGTTATGCCCTTTGTTGTAAAGGTTTATTGTTGTTAGCACGTGGTGCTTTATTTGTATGCGTGCCATTTTCGTTAGCCTGACGTGGTCAGCTACTTAGGTGTACACGCGTTATTCTCAGTCGACGAAGTCGTGAGGTGAGGGGAGCCCCCGAGTGTGTAGTAGTATGAAGAAAATGCGAATAATAGACAAAAATTTGGGGCGAGACACTTAGCTTTATTCATATCGTAAGGAGGAGGTACATTGTTTGGCTGAGTAGCCTTGGCTAAATAGCCTTATTGAAAGTAAAAAGAGGGAGGTAGATAGGGGTAGAAGCGTCGCAATTGTGCAACGTTCCATGGGTTGGAGTATGCGACTCCAGACTCCACGTGCTTGAGGCGATAGGCACCACCTGGGATGACTTCAGTGACGATGTAGGGTCCTTCCCAGGGCGACTCGAGCTTCTTCGGTCGCTCTTGCTTGAGTTGCAAGACTAGGTCTCCTTCGACGAAGGACCTTGGGCGCAGCCGACGGTTGTGATAGTTGCGGAGGCTCTGTTGATTGACCGCTGATCGAGCCGCGGCAATGTCGCGTGCTTCGTCGAGTGTGTCGATGACGTCTTCGAGTGCGAACATCGATTCAGCCTCGCTGTAGGCGAAGACCCGTGGGGCCTTGTGGCGTACTTCTGCGGGCAGCACGTCTTCGGCTCCGTGCACCATGAAGAAGGGCGTGTAGCCAGTTGAGCTGTTTGGCGTCATGCGCAAGCTCCAGAGAACGGAGGGTAGCTCTTGTGTCCAGGCTCCTACGAGTCGCTGGAGTGGGATCATGAGGCGCTTCTTGATGCCGCCGCCGACGAGGCCTTTGGCCTTTTCCACCTGCCCGTTTGTTTGCAGGTGCGCCACGGAGGCGTATGTGATGTTGATTTCGAGGTCTTCGCAGAAGTCCTGGAATTCTTTGGAGATGAAGTTCGACCCATTGTCGGTGATGATGCTGTGCGGCATGCCGAACCTATAAACAATGGATTCGAAGAACTTGACAGTTGTTTTGCCCTTTTGGTTAGTAACGGGCGTGGCCTAGATCCACTTGGTGAATTTGTCGACTGCGACCAGGAGGTAGACGTGGCCTCCTTTCGAGGACTTGGAAAGTTTGCCGATCATGTCGAGGCCCCATTGGGCAAAGGGATAGGCCAGGGGTATGGGCCTGAGCTCTGATCCTGGTGTGTGTGATTTATCTGCGAACCTCTGGCACCAGTTGCACCTTCGGACGATGTCCTTGGCGTCGTTCATGGCCGTTGGCCAATAGAACCCAGCTCGTAGAGCTTTGGCGACAAGGGCGCGGTTGCCCGCATGATGGCCGCAGATGCCCTCGTGGATGTCTTGGAGGATGGTTTTGCCGTCACCGATGGGGACGCACCTTTGGAGTACACCCGAAATGTTGCGCTTGTACATCTCGCCATTGATGATGGTGAAGGCCTTGGACCGGCGAGATATGCGCCGGGCATCTGTCGGGCTGTCAAGCAGCTCTCCATCTATCAGGTACCTGAGGTACGGCCGTGTCCATGTTTCTTCGACTGCCATGACTTGCATCAGGTTGACCACTGTGACCTCTGTGTCGAGTTTTTCGGGTCCTTCCTGACCGTCGGGTAGCGCATCCCCCGAGTGCTCTTCTTCTTCAGGTGATCCTTTTGGGAATTTCCTTTTGATGGATGGCACGCAGATCTATTCGAGGAACACACCTGGTGGCACCCGTGCGCAGGTGGAGCCGATGTTGGCAAGTCTGTCGGCCTCTTCGTTGCTTTCTCTCCCAACGTGCCAAAGCTTGCATCCGTCAAAGTCTCCTTCGAGTGCGTTGTAAAGTGCGCGGTACGCAATCATGTTGGCGGCGTGTGCGTCGCACTCGTTCATCGTCTGCTGGACGACGAGGTTCGAGTCTCCGTAGATGACCAGGCGCGTTGCGCCGCAGATCTTGGCCATCCTGATGCCGTGGATGAGGGCTTCGTATTCAGCCTCGTTGTTGGAAGCTCGAAATTTCATCCGGAGGACGTACTTCATCTTGTCGCCCTGCGGGGAGCTCAGTATGACCCCGGCTCCTGCTCCAGCCTCGCGCTTGGAGCCGTCGAAGTGCATCGTCCATGACTGTGTCATGTCCGGTGTGTCTGGCAGCTGCAGTTCCATCCAGTGGACGAGGAAGTCCGCAAGGACTTGAGACTTGATCGTGTGGCGCTTCTCGTAGACGATGTCTAGAGGTGACAGCTCGATGCCCCACAGGGCCACACATCCTGTGGCCTCCGGGTTGTTCAGGATGCTATTCAGGGGTGCCTCGTTGACGACCATCACCTGATGCTCCTGGAAGTAGTGGCTCAGCAGACGAGCCGTCATGAACATGCCGTAGGCGAGTTTATGGTAGTGAGGGTACCTCCGCTTTGTCGGTATCAACACCTCGCTGAGGTAGTAGATTGGGCGTTGGACCCCGTGGGTCTTGCCTTCTTCGGGTCGCTCGACCACCAGTACGGTGCTTACCACCTGGTGTGTGGCTGCTATGTACAGCAGTAAAGGCTCGCGCTCCTTTGGCGTGACCAAGACGGGCGAGGTAGAGAGCAGACGCTTTAGATCTTCGAATGCGTCGTCCGCCTCGGCCATCCACTCGAATTTGTCTGCCTTGCATAGCAGCTGGTAGAACGGCAGAGATTTTTCGCCCATGCGGCTGATGAACCTTCTCAATGCCGCGATTCGCCCGGCAAGCTGCTGGACGCCCTTGAGGTTCTTCGGCTTCTCCATGGCCATTATGGCCCGGATTTTCTTCGGGTTCGCCTCGATCCCTTGCTAGGAGATGAAGTAGCCTAGCAGCTGACTAGATGGGACGCCGAAGGCGCACTATTCTGGGTTTATCTTGATCTTGTATCGATCAAGGTTATCAAACGTCTCGCGGAGATCGTCGATGAGCATCTTGGCCTCCCTTGTTTTGATGACTATGTCGTCGACATAGACTTGGATGTTGCGGCCGATCTGGTCCTTCAAGCATGCCTGCATGCACCATTGGTACGTGGTTCCTGCGTTCTTTAGCCCGAAGGGAATTGTGTTTTAGCAGAACACTCCGAACAGCGTGATGAACGCCGTTTACTCCTGATCTTAGACCTTTAGTCGAATCTGGTTGTAGCCTGAGTAGGCATCAAGGAAGGAGAGCTTCTCGCATCCTGCAGTCGAATCGATGATCTGATCGATCCGAGGGAGAGGGAAGTGATCCTTCGGGTAGTGCTTGTTCAGCAATGTGAAGTCCACGCACATCCGCAGGATGTCCGTGTCCTTTTTGGGGACCATCACGGTGTTGGCGAGCCACTAGCTCTCCTTGATCTCCCTGATGAAGTTTGCGTCGAGTAGTCTATTGACTTCAACTCCGATTGCTTCGGCCCGTGGTTTGGGCAGTCGTCGGATGGACTGTTTGACGGGCTTGGCGTCTGGAAAGACGTTGAGTGCGTGCCCGGCGAATTCCCTGGGAACTCCTGGCATGTCCGCAGGACACCAGGCGAAGATTTCCCAACTCTCATGGAGGAATTCGACGAGCGCGCTTTGCTATGAGGAGCTGAGGTCATTGGCGATCAGCATCGTCTTGGAGGCATCTGTCGGGTGGACCTGCACCTTTTTGTGTTGACGGTGGAGTTGAAGGACATGTCTGGTGCGTTCTGTCTTGCGACTGGGGGTGCCCCGTTGTCTGTCACCTCGCGGAGCCTTATGAGATCCTCCTGCATGCCGAATGACTGTGATATTCTGTTGAAGTCCCTATCGCAGTGGTCCAATCGGGTGAAGCTCCCGTGGACCGTGATGACGCCCTTGGGTCCTGGCATCTTGAGTAGCAGGTACGCGTAGTGCGGTACTGCCAGGAATCGTGCGAATGCCACATGCCCGAGGATGGTGTGGTATTGTGATGGCCAGTCCACCACTTCGAACTCGAGTCGCTTGCACTGGAAGTTATCCGGCTTGCCAAAGATTATGTTGAGCCATATCTTTCCTAGGGGGAATACGCCCTTCCCTAGGACGATGCCGTGGAACGTTGTATCAGATTGTTCCAGGCCGCACAGCGGGATCCGCATTGCTGCTAAGGTACTGGCGAACATCAGACTGATGCCGCTGCCACCGTCCATGAAGACGTGGCTCATGTCGAATGCTCCGATCTGCGCCTCGAGCACCAGGGCAGCATGTCCTGAGCGAGGGACCTGTCAAGGGTGATCCGAACGGCTGAACGTGATGCAGGACTCCGATCCGCTGAGATACTTAGGGATGGCGGGTGGAGCGGTCACAGCCAGATTAATCTGGCGGGTGATTTTCTTCTGCACCCTGTTCGTTGGGCGCCCTTTTTGGATCATCAGTGATCCTTTCAGTGCGGGGTACCCGTGCCCACCGTTATTCTACGCGGGTGCGATTGGGTGGTTTGGAGGTCCCGCAGGTGGTGGTGGAGGAGCTTTGTGTGCGATCTCACCAGGTGCGGGTGCGTTCCCGTACCCAGGGTTCGGGGCTTGTTGCCTCATCTGAGCCATGCTTTTGCTGAGTTTCTACAACTCGCGGCAGTCCTTGAGCATGTGGCTTGCCTTCTTTTACCATCCTGCTTGTCGATGTAGAAGTGGATGGTGCATGTACTCGACATTTTTTCGTATGTTGAGGGTCCATCGTCATGATCGCGACGTTGCCATGACTGTGTTAGGCGTCCTCCGTCACGGAAATTGCTTCCGTGGTATCCGACGCTGCTGCGGTTGCCATCGTTGCGGCGGTCGGCGTAGCCAGCCGCGACCATGTCGGGTCCATCACGATCGTCGTAGACGCGCGATCTTCTCTTGCTACGGTGTTCACATTGATGGCCGTAGTCATCTTCCTCCTCCGAGTGCGCTCGGTGGACGGAGTCCTCACCATCGGCCCACCTATTGGCGATGTCCATGAGGTGGTGGAGTGTCTTGGGCTTGACGCACCCAAGTTCTTCCTTGAAGTCCTGGCGCTTGACGCCATCCTTGAAGGCGTAGATAGCTCTCTCCTCAGAGATGTGCGCTGCGGAGTTCTTGGTTTTGGACCAGCGTAATATATACGAGCGAATGGATTCGCCTATTCGTTGGGTGCAGGCCTGCAGTTCCTTGATCGAGGCTAGCCTCTTGCTGGTGCCTTTGAAGTTTCGGATGAAACTGTACGCCAGTTCCTCCCAGCTTTGGATGGATCCCGACGATAGGCTGCTAAGCCAGATCCGGGATGCGCCTGTCAGCTGTAGCTGAAGGCATTGCAGGGTGGTATCCTTGTTTCCGCCGTGTAGATTAACGGACGACAGGTGGTCACTAAGCCACGCCTTGGGGTCATGTGTGCCGTCAAACTTCGGAGTGTCCGAAGGAAGCTTGAAGTTCCGCGGCATCCGTGTCCGACGAACGGATCTGCTGAAGCATCGGGCTCCGCAGAGTTCTCCTTCGTCGTCATCCTCCTCGGATTCGGATGATCATACGCGTTTGGCGGGCGCTTTGTCGATCTTGCGCTGGGTTAGCTCGCTTCGAGCATCGTAATCGCGGATGCGATGGCGCGAGCTCTTGTTCCTTCGAGGAAGATCGTGCTCTTCATCCTCGGATGAGGGCGTGGGGCTGTGGTTGAACCTGACCGCAGCCTTCTTCTTTGGCTCCGCAGGAGCTTCTCCGTGGAGCGCAGCTCCAACGAGTCCGAGTTCGGTAAGCGCGGACTTGTGCATGGCCCTTTTCGGGTCCCCCTTCGGAGTTGGATGGGACGCGAGGTACGCGGTGGCTGCCATGATCGCAGCTTGCGGCGTCTTCGGGATGACGTTGCCGTCGGCATCCATCTCCATGAAGGACGCGTTGAGGCCCCGAGTCACCTCGCGACGTGCCTTGGGATCCATGTTCTCCGTGAGAGAACGGTTCTTGTTGCCATGGTTGCCGTGCGAGCTGGAGCCAATGCCCATGGAGGAGAGCACAACTTGCCGCGCACTGGACTCTGAGGCTGCTTGCTTGCGTTTTTCAAGCACCTCTTGCATCTTCACATGCTTCTTGTGCTCCTCGATTAGGAGCATGTGGTATGCCATCAGCAGGTCCACTGAGGCACCCACGGGCAGGATCTTGTTGCCTGCTACGGCTTCGTGTGCTTGAGCCCATCCTTCCTCGCTGAGGTGGATGACCCGATCGGTGTCGTCCCTGTTGGGCGGGGGGGACTGGCTTCTTCTGTTCTCGCCGTTTCTACCTTGTTGGTTGGGTGGCGGGTTGTGCTCCTGATCCACATCACTCTGGATGACTACGGCGCACTGGTAGCGCTCGTAGATTGGATTGCTGCTACCGCAGCTTTCTGATCCGGAACCGTAGGTCCCTTCCTCCGATGGTGGATCGCACAGATCTGAGTTGTAGTTTCTGCTGTCGTAGGACTCATCTATCAATGGCGATGTGCGTAGCACGGGGTGCGGGGCCCATGAAGTGGGCCTGATCGACGGCAGGGGCACCCGCTTTGGGAGGCGAAGAGTGCCGGTCTGCCCCACCTGGAAGCAGAAGCTCCTGAACAGGATTTCGAGTCCGTCGCCAACGGGCTCGAAGTCCTTCAGGGTGGCTGGTGAGTGGGCGGTGAAGTTGAAGGCACCGAAGAGGAGATGACTCTCCGTCGCCGCGGAGTTGTAGATCGCTTTGGTTGGGACCGTCACGATCGCACAATCAGCGCCCCCAGTTCCCACAGAAGGCGCCAATTGACGACGTTTAATCTCGTCAATGCCCATTGTTATGAGCTTGGGTTTTGGAGAATATGGGGATGCTGGAGATCACTGAACAGTTAGCAAACAAGCAACACGGGGACACGAGGTTTACCCAGGTTCAGGCCCCCGGAGGGAAAACCCTACTCCTGCTTGTCTGCTCTTGATTACGGCGGAAGCGGAAAGTACAGGGGTGCGCAGATGCAATCTAGCGTGGAGGTGTGTATGCGGTGGAATGCGAAGTGCCCTCCTCGTCATGCCCTCCTAGCCTTTATATAGAGATAGGCAGGTCTCGGTCACAGATCGAATCAGTTACAGGTTCTAGGGTTCGCCTCTTTGAATATTCTATCTACTCTAGTCTTGTTCTCCAAGGATCCGAAGGCGTCATGGGCCCTAGCCACCCGAAAGTCTTCATGGGCTGGCGCATGTTCTCGTGGGCCTTCCTTGGGCTAGACTAGGTATGCTAAGATCGTGTACCCGTAGGGTATAACCATGTCAATAAGAGAATAGCAGAGGGGTAAGGAGTAAAAGCAGACCTAATCAGATCTATCCAACCGATTTTCCAAAATAGTTTTGACACTCTACATCGGCCGTTAGCTAGGTTATCCTACAGGCTGGACCAATGAGGTATCGTAACTGTTGGGCTCTGATACGACTCTGTAACACCCTCGGATCATCCCTATGCAAGTCTTAACGATTCCCGCCAAACCCGCATAGAAACGATTCAAAGGCGCCCACCAGGCTCTTTCGTGCGGGTGGAAAACGAAGTAATACCATTACACATTAGTCCACGATGGAACCCAGAGAACAGATATATACAACAATGACTCAAAGAGTCAAGAATACAGATTTACAATACAAAGATCCAAATCTCCTTGAAAACGATACAACGTCCGACTACGGACAAGATGCAAATGGCGCTAAGATCCCTGAAGAATAACCAACGGCGTCCATAACCCTGCCCAGGCCAAGCCAGAAGGGTAACCCTGCTAACGACGTCGATCTCAAAACCTGCTTAAACAAAAGGGGTGCCGACAAAGGGCAAAGGAAAAAGAGAGCGGTCAGTACCGAGGCCAGTACATGACGAGACTAGAATTCGGCGGTCCTCGCCTACATAGGTATGGTGGACTGAGGCGGCAGCGCAACATGCACTAAACAACCTATAGAGACTCAATACAACTGGCGGCTATCAGATAGGGATAAGAAAGACCTATTCGAATTCAACCTGAAACTATCACCAAGCATACCCATCCTGGTATTTCCCCCTCAAGACCAAACGAGGAATTCAACCGAGGAACTCACACGGTTGGCAGTTTATTCATTCCGTTATAGTTGCGGCAATTACTAGTCAGATATAGATAGCATGAGTCATCCTAACATTATAAATAGTTGGCAGTTTTAGTTAACCATTCCGTTGTAGTAGCAATACTTACTAGTCAGATACATATAGCATAAGGCATCCAAAACCAGCAGTTTTTGGTACTTTTATTTATCCATTCCATTGCAGTGAAGCTATTTACTAGTCATTATAAAGTCAAATTTATAGCACTATTTTAGTTATAGTTGTCTATGATCGAGATACTGTGCTCCAAGTCATCCATAGCCGCAGACACGACTTTCAGAAAGTTTTACCCTGCAGGGGGGCACAAATAGCAACACACGCACGATCAACCTCAGAAAAAACCAAATGAAACCCAACGAGGCATCATGACGAAGCAATTTCAAGATTCATATAATATTTCAGGGGGCCACCCCACCAAGCTACCCGCGACAAAGTTGGCCGGCTCCGGAACGGACCCAGAGGTTTGCGTCAATGGCTCTAAATGACTGGGAACCCGAAAGTGTGACTGGGCTTGTCGATACCGCGAAAACACTCCCCTGACCTAAACAGTACAGGCGCTCCACGCGCAATCATAAATAAATCATTAAAGCATGGCATAAGTACAGGATAGTAATAAAGCCGCAAACTAGTTTCTGGCCCCAAGAAATAATATATGACTCAAGCTCTGGCTAAGGGGATTCATGGTCCCACATGCGGATAGTGCGAATATTCAAAGAACAGGTATCAAGTACTCGGGGTCCTACAGGACACAAGTGGATGGTTAAAAACCAAATAACATCTATTGCCCACTTGTGCCTCTACATTATTTACCTACTTTCAATTTTAGTTGTTAAACTGTAATTAAAGTCATGATCATCTCCAACATTAAACATGAGGCATTACTCCAAACTGTGGAACATCAACGGCGCGACGCATCATCTGCACAATCAACTACGACATGCAAGGCCGACTATCTACCACACAACAGGTAATAGGATGTGTCCATGGCAATACATGGGCTGCAGGAAAGTATAAAGGGGTACGGAATCTATAGCATCGCAACACAGATAGAAATAGATCAACAGGAGGAAGTAAAGACTAAAAATGTAAAATAGGTAGAAAGGGGGAAATGCTCGCCTGAAAACATTGCCGAAGATTCATCCGAAGATCGGGTCAACACTCGCATCAACTCATCGGCCTAGTCCGTGAAGAAGCAAAACACTAGAAGAAACACCGGATGCACTATTTAATACTACGGCAGAAGATCAGGCATGATGCATGTATGATGTATGACATCTGAAAGATGTGATGCAATTAGGCCATATTAAGCGAAACCGGGGTCCCGACAATTAATATATGGTTATAGTTGTTTTAGATACCCTCAATTTAAATGTTGTCTTATCAAGGCAAAATATTTCACCGGTTCTATGCACAAATTTAAATGGGATCAATATTAGACTAGATTCGCCTGCATATGGGCCCCATATTTAATTATAAGGTGAATCGGCATAATGCCCCCAAACCACATGATGAGATGCAAGCATGAATAATTTAAACGCAACAAGTATATATATTATAAAGATATGGGGTCTCGGATAGGGGTCACACATTGGGTTCGACGAACTTGGCTCCAAGGGGTTTGACGGGGTTCGGATCATCGGGATCGTTCTTCAGGGTCTTCGGGTTTTCCATGTGGGCGGTCTTGGCATCCGGGATTTGGATCCTCGAGACCGGGGTCGTCGGTTCCCTCTCGACGATATTGGGGTTTGTGGCGGAGATCTTGAGGCGCCCGAGTTCTCGGCATCCCATGATCTTCGAGTGGCGACGTGTAGAACTTGGATCGGCGCCAGGGTCTCCGAGTAGCAGTCTGTATCAACAAGGCCAACATTGATAAAGGAGCTTAGCATCCAACCAAAACAGATTCAACGCCTCTGCACGTGGTGTGGGAGGCAGAATCAGGACCTGCAGGCGGCGCTGCAGAGATTGAACAGGGGAGGCCGTCAGGGTCACGGACAACCTGGGCGACATGTATATGGTGGCACAAGCTGCTTCCTTGGGTACTTGCAAGGTCACTGCAGAGAGGAGCACCATGGGGCCTCGTCGGTGCGGGCGCGCCAGCACGTTCACAACAGGAAGGAGCTTGTCCATGGGCGAAGCAGGGACTGCAGGAGCCAGCGGGTGCTCGCAAGAGGCGGGCGGCCCTGCGCAGGGGACACGACGACATCGGCCTGCGGATGAAGTGGGATGAGGAAGAGGCCTTGCAGGAGGGGACTCGCGTGATGGGAGTAGGAGAGGCGGTGCTTGCTGGGGAACAAGGTGAGTGGGGCGGCTCGCTGGCGAGCGTCCCTGGCGGCAGGTTCAAAGGCGAAGGGGAGGGCCGCCGGCAAAGAGGATGGCATCGAGAGGAGGTTCCGTGGAAGGAACGCTGGGGCTCGAGGGGCTTGCGGGATCGTGGATGTAACATCCCTAAATTCATATTTCAAAACTCATTCATATCATCCTTGCATCCATCATCATTTATAAATCCACACTCATTCATATCGTGGATGTTTTGAATTCAAACTTAAGTGGTCTCAAAAGCTTGAGCAAGGTTTCAAAACAAAATATGGAATAAAACCAAAGTTTTGCCTATTATTATATCTCCTAAAAGGCTTGGTTTTATTGGTTTATTTTCAAATAACCTAAGTAAGTCTGAGTGAACAGATGTGTGTTACACCTATTTAAATGCAAGGAGCACTGTACAAAAGGCTGGAGCAAGTTTGAATTCAAACTAAATTGAAAAGAGGTTTGAAAACCATTTCTAGAAATTCAATCAGAAAAAGAAAAGGAATAAAAAGGAAAAAAATAGACAACCAGCCAATCTGGCCGACCCAGCCCAACATGGCCCAGCTAGCCAGCAGCCCCCACCCCCGCGAACCGTTTTCTTTCACTCACCCCCGCACCCACCGAGTGACTGACAGGCAGGACCCACTCCCTCTCCTTTCCTCTCGCTGACAGCCGCGGCCCACACGACGTCGTCGTCTCCACCCGCACACAGCTCAATCCCCAAATCACGCCGGCCGTTTCCAGTGTTGATTCGCGGCGTCAATTCACGATGAATGCCGGAGTAAATCTCGCTCACGACCAGGCTACTTAAACCCCCTCTGTCCCCTCTCCCTTCTCCCCCAAACCCCGAACCCAGAGCGCCACCAGGCTGCGTGAATTGCTCCATGCAACCCCGCCATCTCCGACGAGCTGCAGCCACGATTCCGGCCAACTCCGACCACCCCTCTGCTTCTGCTTCACACGAGCAGACTCCACTTGGCCTCACGCATCTCCAAGTACCTCTGGTTCGCCCTCGCGTGACCCAGAACGTCGGCAACGCAAACAACTGAGCCGCCACCGTCTTCGGCTTCAACTCCGTCGAGCTTCTCCGGTAAGACCAGACCGCCCCAAGCCTTTTTCTTCACGCACGCGTATTCTCCGTGAACTCCTGCATCTAACCACATCCTCTACTTGCCTTCTCGTGATCAACAGCGTCGCCTTCGACCTCGAACCGAACCATCCGTCGCCAGACCCTACTCCGGCGAGCAATCCACCGCAACCCTGAGCGCCCCTTGCCGAGCTGACCGCATGTTGAGCATCCCCACGTCCTTGCGATCACGGTGAGTACCTTCCCTACCCTTCTAGCGTCCTGTATCGCCGGTGCCGCCACCGTCTGACCGTCGCCGCCGCGCGCAGTCGTTCAGCGCCGCCAGTTAGTGGCTCGCTGATTGAGTCCGTTGGATCTGTATCGTAGGGCTAGGATAGATCTTAAACAAAGAGGTACGCGCGCATCTGAGCCGCCAGATCTAAGTTAGATCCTACGGTCCGCATCTGTCGATCCGACCGAATCGGTACGCGCCAGTAGTTTTGCGACACGTGTCTAGGGTTGGATCTGAAATAGAAATAGAAATTCAAATCAGATTTAGATCAGATTTTCAAATGGCTATAACTTGAGATTTCCACGTTGGAATTTTGCAAACTTTATACCGTTGGATTCAGTGAAACAAGACCTTTCTGAATCTACAATGTGTTTAACAAATAGTATCTGATAAAATGACTTTTTATACAGAAACATGTTTAAGGCTATTTTGAGTATAGATTAAGTTTAGTAATTTGTATTAGTGCCAAATAAGTTTGATTGGCAAACTTTGTGACTTGTTATGTTTCTGTATCATGCACTTGCTTGGTAGGGTTTTCAAAATCATCACTTAGTAAATTCTTGCATGCATGCATTCATATTTTTTCTTGTATATAAATTGTGTGTAATTGTATGCTACAAATTTTTGTGTAGATTTTGCTAGTGACTGTGATTGTGAAGAGTGCTACTCTCCCCATTACCAAGGCAAGTGATACTTCATGATATTTCCACCCTTTATTTTGAATAAGCATTAGAATTATTTTTGCTAAGTCTTGCATGCTACTTTTGCCAAATGCTATGTTGGGAAATCCTATGTAGTGTAGAATTGTAGAATTGCTAGGGAATTTGCCTAAGTTAAGTTACTATGCCATGCTTAGCCTAGCTAGTAGAAAACAAGGGTTGGTAAAAATATGTACATGCTATGGTGAAATAATTCTAAAGTCCTTTGGGACTCATGCTTTTCTTAATAAAACAACTAAGTCAATGAACTTCCTAGGTGGAATGGGACTTGAATGGTGGTTTTTGGTTGAGTGGTTACACAAGGCCATGGATTTGGCTTGTGTATCTCACTTGTGGTATGCCACCCAGGCACAAAGGGATTTGGAGCCAAGTGTTGAGAAAGCTTACAGTGCAACCACTTGGCAATATGGGCTCTGCCTTGATCATATAGGTTGCTAGAACTTAGTCATTTGGACAGTTGGTGGTAGTGGGATGATAGGTTGGAACGCGTCCATTTGACTAAGGAAAGGCTTCTGAAAGGTCCTGTCTTGGGAAACCAAGTCTGGTGGGGAAAGTGCACAACCTCTGCAGATGGAAAATCTAAGTACTTAGCCAAGTCCATGGCAATGGACAGTTGAGCATCAAGACATGGAAGCTACAAGAATCTCATCACTCCAACTTCTAAGTAAAACTTGTGGGTGAACAAGGGTGAAGGACCCCAATGTCTATTGGTGGTTTCTTGGGAAAGTTTTTGACAAAGAAAAACTTAGCAATTTCAACTAATAGGAAAAACCTATTTTCAAGCAAAGCAAGCCAAGCTACACTTAGCCAAAATGCATATAGTAATATAGTCCACTTAAAATTTTACTAAGGTATCACTTGCCAATACTATTCCAAAGTATTGACCCACTGTGGCTGTAACTTGTGATGTTGCAGGTTACTCTGATGATGAGTAGGAGTCATGAGTCTACACTCAACATGCTTGCCTATGGCACATGAAGATGAAGACTTGTGTTTATTTACTTATTCCAAAACTCTTGTATTAGGCCTGTGGCCATGAGTTGTAAAAGACTATGTTTATCTCTGGAATGGATGTAATAAATGACCTTTGTATCTGTGTACTTCATCTTAAACTGTGGAGGCTAGCAATGATCCAGGGACTAGCATTGCAATCATAGGGATCCTTTTCCTTTACAAAGGAGGGATCTTACAGATGGTATCAGAGCACTGTGTTGCCTGTAGGATTATGACCCCTAGGATTGGAAAACCACTAAGGAAAAAAATTTAACTACTTCTACACTTGTCTATTCTTCTCGTAAACTTTTCTAATCTTCTCATTCTCATCTCTATTTGTAGATGAACTCCATCAACGAAGCCGTGAAGAAAGGACCACTCATGACCATGACCTTGGAGTGTGAAACTGAGTTTCCCAAAATTCTCAAGGATCTCATGGCGGCAATGGAAGCACATGGTGCAGCTGTCTACAAAGGCTTTCCAGTGATGGATGAAGGAGTGGAGTATTGGTGGGTGCAACTTCACTTGTACAAAAACAAGGAAGACAACCACAAAGAAAGAGGATTCTGCATGTACACCAACACTGTGATGCACACCACATTCTTTGAGTCAGCAAGAGAAGCAGCTTGGAGGACTATCAAAGAACTAAGTGCTAGAGTCAAGTGCAGAATACTCAACCTCCAAAGAGACTTAGAGAAGGAGAAGGAACTTACCCAAGAGTTGGAAGCCACCAACCAAACCTTAAGGGGAGATATTATAGACTTAGTGATGGAATCATGTGAACAAGACAGGTGGATTGCCTCTAGGAACATTATGTTAGCCAACAGATCCAGTGAGATAGGGTTGCAAACACATTTCGTTAGTTGGACCACCACCTATCACCTTATTTTCCAAAATGATACCTTAAATAAGTTTGGACCTTGATTGATGTAATGGATTCATGTATGCATGAATTTGTGATTTTGTGTTCCAAGGATGTATATGTGATGTTTGTCTTTGTTTAACTTAAATAGTGTTGTTCTAACTTTTCTATCTTATAAATAGATGCCTATTACCATCAGCACTGTTGAGGAGTTCCAGGTTACCCGTTTCGGTCCTCGTATCGTTGAGCTTACCACTTTGCTCGATCTCCCTCTTCCCACCATCATGGTGCACCCACTCACCAAGTTCGAGAGGAAGGACCTCTGGGGCTTCAAGGTGAACCAGCCCGGACGCTAGACAGAGCCTACTACAGAGGCCATCGTCTTCAAGCTGATGCACGACGACAGGGAGAGAGGCATGGAGGTAGTCATGCAGGACCTGATAGGACGTTTGTTAGGCCGTCACTCCCGACAGGTTAGGGGCACCCACTTCCACGTCTTCGGAAGACGTGATGACAATGGAGAGTCCATCGACTTTGAGGACGACTCGAGGGACGTAGCAGAGCCGATACGTCTCTATCTCCAGGACTTAGAGTCTCTTATCAGGCACGTGGACACGGACAGGACCAACGTCATGCTCAGCAATGACGAGCTCCAGGTGCAGCTTCGCGAGAAGGACAAGCTTTTCGCACAGCAGGACGAGATAGTCAAGGAAATGGAGACGAAGTTCGAGGCCAGGACCGTAAGTTCAAGAGTCAGGAGAAACGTGTGGCACCCCGGGTAAAACCACTACTAGAAAATCGCATGTGTTATCTCTATACATCATCATACATCAGCATGCATCTTTTTGAATAACTATTTTACAAAAGCCTATCTTGTTTTCCTAAATATCCCCGTCTGATTTCAAATCAAACTCCCGGCCATCAGATATTTTGATTTGTCTAAAAATCATTTACAAAAGGCTTTAAAATGTAACAGTATATTAAATATCAAAATTGTTTTTGTCCGGGGAGACCGCCAGCCTGCCAGGCCAAAAGCCCGACAAGCTAGCAGTTTACTACCTGGCCCATCTAGACAAAACCTAGATCCCAAACCGTAATACCCCACCTACTCCTACCCATCCAGCCGCCACCACCCCTTTTTCCCTCCCCGCCGCCAGACACACAAACACACACACGCACACCACGCACGCGGTACACACCCGAGGGCCACCTGCCCGATCGCACCCAAGCCCCACAACGATGCAGCCCCACTTGCCAGTCTCCACCGAACCATCCTCGCACGCTCACCCGCAATCCCCGCTCGTCTCCTCGCTCTCTCCTCCCTCGACTCCCTCTGGATCCCAGCGTCGGCCGCCGCTGCCCCGCGTCTGCGTTGCTCGTCCGCAAGCCGCCAGCGCCCTCCCCTCTATTCGGACCGCTTCCTCTCGCAGCACACCCCCTCTGCCGGCGCCCCTCCCGAGCCGTCAAGCACGCGCCGCCACTGCCTGGAGCCCTGCTTTCTCCCCATCGCGCCTACCCCGCGACCCTCCTCCCGCTCGCCCTCTCTGCATCACCGCCGCCTTCCTCTCTGCGCTCGACCTCTCCCCCCGATGGCGCCCCTCTCCTCCCATGAGCACGCCGCCGGCGCCACCTTGTCCCACCGCACGACCGCCTACCAAGCTCCGCTAGGCGCTGCCAGGGGTGCCCCGACTCTGCCTTCCGTCTCACCGCCCGAGCTCGCCCCGGCTATGGCGCCACCGCCCCGGCTATGGCGCCACCGCCTCGGCGTCCCTCCTCTCGCGGACACTCCTGCAAGCCTTCCCTTCTGCGACCCTCTCCCGCGAGCAGCAGGTCCCGCACGACCGCCACCGGCAGCCGTCGTCGCCCGGAAGTGCCCCGACTTCTCGCTCGCCTCCAGCCTCGGGCCGCTGTCGTCCTCTGCCGCACGTCCTCTGTTCCCATCCCCTTGGCGTGTTCTCGTCCCCCTAGCGCGTTCCCGTGGCCTCCCCGTTGTGTTTTGACTGCAGGCAAGCATGTTCCTTTCAGAGCCTCGGTTTCTGCCGGTTCAGGCCACCTGTCGGTGTGTTTTATTTCGGTGCAACCTGACAGTATCCGTAATCTGATGTGTGATGTTAAAGCTGCTAAGGCCAAACCAGAGAGCGCCAAGGTCCTCTCAAAGCCGGAACCTGAAGTCGATGGCACTGGATCGACAAGAGCTTCCTCTCGGAACTGAAGACCAAATCCCTGCACCGGCATCATGATCTTCCTCATGGACGCCGAGAAGCCGATCCCTGGAGTCCAGAGGCCGAACCTTGTCGAACCACCACAAACCGAAGATCTTCGCCCCGATGTGTGACCTTTTCCGAGCCCCTATTTTATAAATTGCCAACTATATATAAACTGTTGCATATTAATTGTTCATACTCGCATACATATTGTGGGTGTTTGGGGTATTTTGTCAACTCATCTAATAAATAAATATGGAGGCCATATGCGGGCTTTTCTAGTCTAACATCGGCTCCATTTAAATTTGTGTAGCGAACCGATGCCATGTTTCGACTTGTTAATACAACATTTAAAATTGCAGGTATCTAAACAACATGAACCATCTAACTAATTGTCGGGACCCCGGTTCCGCTTAATATGGCCTAATTGCATCGCACCTTTGCCATGTCATACATCATACATGCATCATGCTCGATTTTCTACCGTAGTATTAAATAGTCCATCCGGTGTTTCTTCTAGTGCTTTGCTTCTTCACGGATTAGGCCGATGAGTTGATGTGAGTGTCGACCCGATCTTCGGATGAACCTTCGGCAATGTTTTCAGGCGAGCATCCCTTCCCCTTCTACCTATTTTGCATTTATAGTCTTTATTTCCTCCTGTTGATCTATTGCTATCTGTGTTGCGATGCTCTAGTTTCCGTACCCGTGATATCCCTTGCGGCCTTATATTGCCTTGGACACATCATATTACCTGTTGTTTGGTAGATAGTTGGACCTGCGCGTCGTAGTCGCTTGCTCAAGTGCTGTCGCGTGTCGTCAAGTACCACAGTTGTTGGAGTATTGCCGCATGTTTAATGTTGGAGATGATCATGGCTTTAATTATTGTTTAATAACTAAAATTGAAGTAGGTAAATGCAGAGGCACAGGTGGGCAATAGATGTTATTTGGTTGTTAACCGTCCACTTGTGTCCCGTAGGACCCCGAGTTCTTGACACCTGTTCCGAGATCGAGCGCGCTAACCACAGGTGGGGTGTATGGGCACCCCCATCGATTTAGTACCTGATTCCAAGTACTGTACTGAGGGCCACAAGTAGTTTGGGGCTTTATTACTATTCGGTACTTATGCCATGCTTTACTGCTTTATTTAAAATTGTGCGAAGTACTGCACCTGTACTGTTTTGGAAGCGGAGTGTTTTCGCGGTATCGACAAGCCCAGTCACATTTTCGGGTTCCCAGTCGTTTACAGCCACTGACGCAAACCCTGAGTCCGTCTCGGAGACCGGCCGACTTCGTTGCGGGTAGCTTAGTGGGGTGGCCCCCATGTACTTGCTTTGGGTCTGGGAAACGTCATGACTTAGGCCCCGCCGACATACCGATGGGTGTATGTTAACTGATCTGGCAAAAAGGGTCGAAGTGCGTGTGGATACTTTGGTGCACCCCTGCAGGGTTAAATCTTTTCGAAAAGCCGTGTCCGCGGTTATGGACGACTTGGAGCACAGTTCTCGATCATAGACAACTATAACTAAAGTTTACTGTTATAATTTGACCTGTATCCGATATGACTAGTAATCAGCTTCACTGCAACGGAATGGCTAAATAAAAGTACCAATAACTGCTGGGTTTGGGATATCTCATGCTAATTATATCTGACTAGTAAGTGTTGCAACTACAACGGAATGTTTAACTAAAACTGCCCACTGCTTATTATATCAGGATGACTCATGCCATCTTTATTTGACTAGTAATTGCCGCAACTATAACGGAATGAATAAAACTGCCAACGGTGTGAGTTCCTCGGTTGACTTCCTCGTTTGGTCTCGAGGGGGAAATACCAGGATGGGTATGTTTGGTGGTAGTATCAGGATGGTTCCGAATAGGTCTTTCTTATCCCTCTCCGATAGCCGACAGTTATCTCGAGTCTCTATAGGTTGTTTAGTGCATGCCGCGTTGCCGCTCAGTCCACCATACCTATGTAGGCGAGGACCGCCGAATTCTAGTCTCGCCGTGTACTGGCCTCAGTACTGACGCTCCTCTTTTTCCTTTGCCCTTTGTCGGCACCCCTTTTGTTTAAGCAGGTTTTGAGATCGACGTCGTTAGCAGGGTTACCCTTCCGGCTTGGCCTGGGCAGGGTTATGGACGCCATTGGTTATTCTTCAGGGCTCTTAGCTCAATTTGCATCTTGTCCGTACTCGGACGCTATATCGTTTTAAAGGTGATTTGGATCTTTGTATTGTATATCTGCATTCTTGACTCTTTGAGTCGTTGTTGTATATATCTGTTCTGTGGGTTCCATCGTGGACTATTGTGTAATGGTATTACTTTGTTTTCCACCCGCACGAAAGTGCCTGGTGGGCACCTTTGGATCGTTTCTATGCGGGTTTGGCGGGAATCGCTGAAACTTGCATAGGGCCGATTCTGAGGGTGTTACAGAGTGGTATCAGAGCTCAGCAGTTGCGATACCCCACAAGTCCAGCCTGTAGGATAACCTAGCTAACGGCCGAAGTAGAGTGTCAAAACTATTTTTGCAAAATCGGTTGGATAGTTCTGATTAGGTCTGATTTTACTCCTTACCCCTCTGCTGCTCTCCTCTCACCTCTGCGTGTTTTGAATCCGCTCTCTTCTCTCTCTTCGAGTCCAGGATTTCTCGTGGTTGGGTTCCATCGTACCTTCAGGGTTTCGCTTCCTCCTTTGGTAACGGTGTTGCTACATCTGGTCTTCATGCTATCCGAGGAATCCTTCGTCTGGTGGACTTCTCTTTGTTCCTTCTTGTGCCTTCCGGTTCTTTCTGACGCGACGACATCATCTACGCCAGATCCGATGCAGAGTCTGCATCACTCCTTTGTTTCTGAACCTCGATTGTCGAGATCTTCAGTCTGATTCCAAGAATGGTTGCACGCTTTTCTACTGATTGTGCAGAGTAATAGTTTGGGTGCGTGATGGATTGGCCCCCATGCCGACTACCCCTTCTATTCGCTTTTGTACATTGAAGTGGATGAGAATGCATCGGTTCCCTCTTTCTATCGAAGCTAGAGGTGGCTTTATTTGTTGATACCTCTACCTTCGAACTTTTGTTCCCGGAGTGTTCTCTCGACGATCACGGACAACGACCTCTTGTTAGTGGTGTCGCGAGGATCTACACGATGCAAGAAGATTCAGATCGCCGCCCTTCTTCCCGGTACCATGAGGCGGATCTCGAGGGCGAGATCCATTGTTAGTGGTGTCGAATTGTGGCACCCCGGGTAAAACCACTACTAGAAAATCGCATGTGTTATCTCTATACATCATCATACATCAGCATGCATCTTTTTGAATAACTATTTTACAAAAGCCTATCTTGTTTTCCTAAATATCCCCGTCTTATTTCAAATCAAACTCCCGGCCATCAGATATTTTGATTTGTCTAAAAATCATTTACAAAAGGCTTTAAAATGTAACAGTATATTAAATATCAAAATTGTTTTTGTCCGGGGAGACCGCCAGCCTCCCAGGCCAAAAGCCTGACAAGCTAGCAGTTTACTACCTGGCCCATCTAGACAAAACCTAGATCCCAAACCCTAATACCCCACCTACTCCTACCCATCCAGCCGCCACCACCCCTTTTTCCCTCCCTGCCGCCAGGCACACAAACACACACACGCACACCACGCACGCGGTACACACCCGAGGGCCACCTGCCCGATCGCACCCAAGCCCCACAACGATGCAGCCCCACTTGCCAGTCTCCACCGAACCATCCTCGCACGCTCACCCGCAATCCCCGCTCGTCTCCTCGCTCTCTCCTCCCTCGACTCCCTCTGGATCCCAGCGTCGGCCGTCGCTGCCCCGCGTCTGCGTTGCTCGTCCGCAAGCCGCCAGCGCCCTCCCCTCTATTCGGACCGCTTCCTCTCGCAGCACACCCCCTCTGCCAGCGCCCCTCCCGAGTCGTCAAGCACGCGCCGCCGCTGCCTGGAGCCCTGCTTTCTCCCCATCGCGCCTACCCCGCGACCCTCCTCCCGCTCGCCCTCTCTGCATCACCGCCGCCTTCCTCTCTGCGCTCGACCTCTCCCCCCGATGGCGCCCCTCTCCTCCCATGAGCACGCCGCCGGCGCCACCTTGTCCCACCGCACGACCGCCTACCAAGCTCCGCTAGGCGCCGCCAGGGGTGCCCCGACTCTGCCTTCCGTCTCACCGCCCGAGCTCGCCCCGGCTATGGCGCCACCGCCTCGGCGTCCCTCCTCTCGCGGCCACTCCTGCAAGCCTTCCCTTCTGCGACCCTCTCCCGCGAGCAGCAGGTCCCGCACGACCGCCACCGGCAGCCGTCGTCGCCCGGAAGTGCCCCGACTTCTCGCTCGCCTCCGGCCTCGGGCCGCTGTTGTCCTCTGCTGCACGTCCTCTGTTCCCGTCCCCTTGGCGCGTTCTCGTCCCCCTAGCGCGTTCCCGTGGCCTCCCCGTTGTGTTCTGACTGCAGGCAAGCATGTTCCTTTCAGAGCCTCGGTTTCTGCCGGTTCAGGCCACCTGTCGGTGTGTTTTATTTCGGTGCAACCCGACAGTATCCGTAATCTGATGTGTGATGTTAAAGCTGCTAAGGCCAAACCAGAGAGCGCCAAGGTCCTCTCAAAGCCGGAACCTGAAGTCGATGGCACTGGATCGACAAGAGCTTCCTCTCGGAACTGAAGACCAAATCCCTGCACCGGCATCATGATCTTCCTCATGGACGCCGAGAAGCCGATCCCTGGAGTCCAGAGGCCGAACCTTGTCGAACCACCACAAACCGAAGATCTTCGCCCCGATGTGTGACCTTTTCCGAGCCCCTATTTTATAAATTGCCAACTATATATAAACTGTTGCATATTAATTGTTCATACTCGCATACATATTGTGGGTGTTTGGGGTATTTTGTCAACTCATCTAATAAATAAATATGGAGGCCATATGCGGGCTTTTCTAGTCTAACATCGGCTCCATTTAAATTTGTGTAGCGAACCGATGCCATGTTTCGACTTGTTAATACAACATTTAAAATTGCAGGTATCTAAACAACATGAACCATCTAACTAATTGTCGGGACCCCGGTTCCGCTTAATATGGACTAATTGCATCGCACCTTTGCCATGTCATACATCATACATGCATCATGCTCGATTTTCTACCGTAGTATTAAATAGTCCATCTGGTGTTTCTTCTAGTGCTTTGCTTCTTCACGGATTAGGCCGATGAGTTGATGTGAGTGTCGACCCGATCTTCGGATGAACCTTCGGCAATGTTTTCAGGCGAGCATCCCTTCCCCTTCTACCTATTTTGCATTTATAGTCTTTATTTCCTCCTGTTGATCTATTGCTATCTGTGTTGCGATGCTCTAGTTTCCGTACCCGTGATATCCCTTGCGGCCTTATATTGCCTTGGACACATCCTATTACCTGTTGTTTGGTAGATAGTTGGACCTGTGCGTCGTAGTCGCTTGCTCAAGTGCTGTCGCGTGTCGTCAAGTACCACAGTTGTTGGAGTATTGCCGCATGTTTAATGTTGGAGATGATCATGGCTTTAATTATTGTTTAATAACTAAAATTGAAGTAGGTAAATGCAGAGGCACAGGTGGGCAATAGATGTTATTTGGTTGTTAACCGTCCACTTGTGTCCCGTAGGACCCCGAGTTCTTGACACCTGTTCCGAGATCGAGCGCGCTAACCACAGGTGGGGTGTATGGGCACCCCCATCGATTTAGTACCTGATTCCAAGTACTGTACTGAGGGCCACAAGTAGTTTGGGGCTTTATTACTATTCGGTACTTATGCCATGCTTTACTGCTTTATTTAAAATTGTGCGAAGTACTGCACCTGTACTGTTTTGGAAGCGGAGTGTTTTCGCGGTATCGACAAGCCCAGTCACATTTTCGGGTTCCCAGTCGTTTACAGCCACTGACGCAAACCCTGAGTCCGTCTCGGAGACCGGCCGACTTCGTTGCGGGTAGCTTAGTGGGGTGGCCCCCATGTACTTGCTTTGGGTCTGGGAAACGTCATGACTTAGGCCCCGCCGACATACCGATGGGTGTATGTTAACTGATCTGGCAAAAAGGGTCGAAGTGCGTGTGGATACTTTGGTGCACCCCTGCAGGGTTAAATCTTTTCGAAAAGCCATGTCCGCGGTTATGGATGACTTGGAGCACAGTTCTCGATCATAGACAACTATAACTAAAGTTTACTGTTATAATTTGACTTGTATCCGATATGACTAGTAATCAGCTTCACTGCAACGGAATGGCTAAATAAAAGTACCAACAACTGCTGGGTTTGGGATATCTCATGCTAATTATATCTGACTAGTAAGTGTTGCAACTACAACGGAATGTTTAACTAAAACTGTCCACTGCTTATTATATCAGGATGTCTCATGCCATCTTTATTTGACTAGTAATTGCCGCAACTATAACGGAATGAATAAAACTGCCAACGGTGTGAGTTCCTCGGTTGACTTCCTCGTTTGGTCTCGAGGGGGAAATACCAGGATGGGTATGTTTGGTGGTAGTATCAGGATGGTTCCGAATAGGTCTTTCTTATCCCTCTCCGATAGCCGACAGTTATCTCGAGTCTCTATAGGTTGTTTAGTGCATGCCGCGTTGCCGCTCAGTCCACCATACCTATGTAGGCGAGGACCGCCGAATTCTAGTCTCGCCGTGTACTGGCCTCAGTACTGACGCTCCTCTTTTTCCTTTGCCCTTTGTCGGCACCCCTTTTGTTTAAGCAGGTTTTGAGATCGACGTCGTTAGCAGGGTTACCCTTCCGGCTTGGCCTGGGCAGGGTTATGGACGCCATTGGTTATTCTTCAGGGCTCTTAGCTCAATTTGCATCTTGTCCGTACTCGGACGCTATATCGTTTTAAAGGTGATTTGGATCTTTGTATTGTATATCTGCATTCTTGACTCTTTGAGTCGTTGTTGTATATATCTGTTCTGTGGGTTCCATCGTGGACTATTGTGTAATGGTATTACTTCGTTTTCCACCCGCACGAAAGTGCCTGGTGGGCACCTTTGGATCGTTTCTATGCGGGTTTGGCGGGAATCGCTGAAACTTGCATAGGGCCGATTCTGAGGGTGTTACAAAACGCGTCCAGGATAGGAACAAGAAGATCCGGGACATGACTGAAGAACTGAAGTCCAAGGATTTCGAGCTAGAGCAGCAGCAGATGGTGATCGAGAGGCTTCGCTCCCAGAAGAGGGCTCTCAAGGCCAAGATCGATTCCTTGACCACTACTATTGAGGAGAACAAGGCCGCGATGGAGAACGCAGGTCTTACTTTTGTCGAGGAGGAGATTGATGCTGATGAGTAGACCTGACTACTCGTTTATCTTTTATTATCGTACTTGCTATTTGTGAACTTGTTATTGGACCATCCGACATGTGGATGGCTTGCCACTTGTGTGTTTTATTTCGAGAACTTTGTTATTCTGTTGATGAGCTTTATCCTTGAGTTGCATGCTATGTGTTTGCTTGTGATGTATTGTGCATAAAACATCTATGGGTATCTCATTCTTATCTATTTGAATAAACCACAGATGCCTCCCCGTCGCGCAAACCCCAACCCCAACAACATCACTCCAGAAATGCAACAGATGATGAATGCTCAAACACAGCTTATGCATATGATGACAACATTCATCCAAAACCAGAATAACAACAACAACAACCCCAATAACAACAACAACAACAACAACAACCCTCCGGGTTTTGATATGCTCACCAGATTTCTGCGTTTGAGGCCAGCTAAGTTTTTGGGGACAACTGATCCCATGGTGGCCAATGATTGGCTACGTGCTGTGAACAAGGACTTAGTGACCGTGGGCTGCACGGATGCTGAAAAGGTCAGGTTCGCAGCGCATCTGTTGGAAGGACCAGCCGCCACATGGTGGGACAACTTCCAAATCACCACTCCTTTAGATGAGGTGACTTGGGCTATCTTTGAAGATGGCTTTCGCACTGCTCATATCTCATCAGGAATGATGAGCCTGGAAAAGAAGGAGTTTCACAACCTGAAGCAGCGCCACCGCAGCGTGGCTGAATACATAGAAGAGTTCAACAATCTGGCGCGCTATGCACCGGATGAGGTTGATACAGATGCCAAAAGAAAGGAAAAGTTTCTGGAAGGCTTGAATGATGAATTAAACTTGCAGTTGTCTGTGGCATATGTTCCAACTTATCAGTCTCTGTGTGACAAGGCTGCTATTTTGGAGAATAAAATGAAGCAAGTCGAGAGTAGGAAGAGGAAACACTCAGACAAGCACAGCTCGGGGTCGTCTCACAAACGATCTCACTATGATGACAGTGGAAGCTCAGGATCCCATAAGCATGGGAAATTCAACAAGCACCACAACCACAACCGTCATGACAACAAGCATCACCGCAGTCATGACAATGACAAGTATAAGAACCACAAGAGTGGACATAAGAGCCACCACAGTGGAAATGGTAGTGGAAGTGGAAATCAGCCTGCTAAAAGAGACATCAGTCAGGTTGAGTGCTTCAAATGCAAGAAGATGGGACACTATGCAAATGAGTGCCCCGAAAAGAAAGTTGAAGGACCTGTCAAGCCCAATCCTTTCCAGAAAGGTCAGGTGAACCACATTAACGTGGAGGAGGTCTATGAGGAGCTTGACGCTGTTGCTGGTAAGTTCAGACTCAATTCCATTCCAGCATTTGTACTCTTTGATACTGGTGCATCTCATTCATTCATATCAAGAGAATTTGTTGAAAGAAATGAACTGCCGGTAGAAACTATTGGGTGTCCTATAAAAGTAAGTTCTCCTGGTGGAGAAATGATAGTAAATTCAGGATGCCATGACCTAGTCATAGAATTTGGGAAGTATAAGTTTCCCGTTAACTTGATTATATTAAACTCCCAAGGTTTGGATGTCATTCTGGGAATGGACTGGATGACTAAGTACAAAGGAATGATAGATTGTGCCAGCCATACTGTCTCACTCACCACTCCGGAAAATAAAAGGATCAGATTTAAGACCAGCTTTGGAGCAAAGAGGACTATGCTTAATTATCTTAAGGGGTTAGCATGGACAGTGTGCCAATTGTGTGTGAGTATCCGGATGTGTTCCCGGAAGAATTACCAGGAATGCCACCAGATAGAGATGTGGAGTTTCTGATAGATTTGGTACCAGGTTCTGGACCAATAGCAAAGAGACCGTACAAAATGTCAGTTGATGAACTGAAGGAACTCAAGAAGCAACTAGGAGAACAGTTGCAGAAAGGATTTATTCAACCAAGTTCTTCATCTTGGGGAGCCCCAGTATTGTTCGTGGAGAAGAAAGATAGAAGCCAAAGGTTATGCATAGATTACCGTTCACTCAACGAGGTAACTATCAAGAACAAATATCCTTTGCCTAGAATCAATGACTTGTTTGATCAGCTAGAGGGAGCATGTGTGTTCTCGAAGATTGATCTCCGGTCAGGCTATTTTCAACTTAAGATAAGAGAGCAAGACATACCTAAAACAGCATTCACCACAAGGTATGGATTGTATGAGTATACCGTGATGCCTTTTGGTTTAACCAATGCTCCAGCATACTTCATGAATATGATGAACAAGGTGTTCATGGAATTTCTTGACAAGTTCGTTGTCGTTTTCATCGATGACATCTTAGTCTACTCCAAGAGCAAGGAAGAGCATGAAGGACACTTGCGTTTGATACTTGAAAAGTTAAGAGAGCATAAACTTTATGCCAAATTCAGCAAGTGTGAGTTTTGGTTAGAGGAAGTTGGTTTTCTTGGTCATGTTATGACAAAAGATGGTGTAGCAGTTGACCCTGCTAAAGTTTCAGCAGTGACAGAATGGGAATCTCCTAAGAATGTGAAAGAAGTTCGTACTTTCCTCGGCTTAGCAGGTTACTACAGAAGGTTCATTGAGAATTTCTCAAAGGTTGCTAAGCCAATGACTGAATTGTTAAAGAAAGACAAGAAGTTTGCTTGGTCTGAAGGTTGTGAAGTTAGTTTCAAGAATTGAAGAAGAGACTTGTAACTGCACCAGTTCTATGTCTGCCAGATTTGGAAAAGGATTTCCAAGTATATTGTGATGCGTCTCATCAAGGTTTGGGTGCCGTACTTATGCAAGACGGTAAGGTTGTGGCCTATGCTTCGAGACAACTCAAAACTCATGAAGTAAACTATCCTACTCATGATTTAGAGTTAGCCTCTGTCGTCCATGCACTCAAAACATGGAGACATTACCTTTTGGGAAAGCGTTGTGAAGTGTTCACCGATCACAAGAGTTTGAAGTATATCTTCACCCAGAAGGAAATCAATATGAGACAAAGAAGATGGTTAGAGCTTATCAAGGACTATGACTTGAGTTTGCAATACCACCCCGGTAAAGCAAATGTTGTAGCAGACGCTCTAAGTCGTAAGGTATTTGTAAATGGCCTTACCAAAGGAGAATTGCCAGATGATTTGTGTAAGCAATTCAAAGAACTCAGGTTGGAGATTGTGCCTGAAGGACATCTTATGTCTTTGGATGTTCAACCCACTTTGTTGGACAAGATTCGAGAAGCTCAGAAGTTCGATAAGGAAATTGAAGAGATTAAGAAAAATATTGGTCTAGGGAAAGCTAAGAATTTCCATGAAGACGAACAGGGTACATTATGGCATAGGAAACGTATCTGTGTCCCACAAGATCCGGAGTTACGAAAACTGATTTTGCAGGAAGCGCACAACTCTCCGTATTCTATTCACCCGGGTAACACCAAAATGTACATGGACATGAAAGAAAGATTTTGGTGGAACAATCTCAAGAGGGACATCGCCGAGCATATTTCTTTGTGTGATGTGTGTAGTAGAGTAAAAGCGGAGCATCAGAAACCAGCAGGTTTGCTTCAACCACTACCAATTCCTGATTGGAAATGGGACAAGATTGGTATGGATTTCATTACCGGATTACCAAGGACCAGATCAGGATATGACTCCATATGGGTAGTAGTGGATCGCCTAACTAAAGTGGCACATTTCATACCCGTGAAGACAACCTATACAAGTGCCAAGTTAGCTAAAATCTACATGAGTAGAATTGTATGCCTTCACGGTGTGCCTAAGAGTATTGTGTCTGATAGGGGAACCCAATTTACTTCCCATTTTTGGAGACAGCTGCATGAGTCATTGGTAACGAGGTTGGAATTCAGTACTGCTTTTCACCCTCAAACCGATGGACAAACAGAAAGGACTAACCAAATCCTTGAAGATATGTTGAGGGCATGTGCCCTAGACTATGGAGCAAGTTGGGATGAAAGTCTGCCTTACGCAGAATTTTCTTATAATAACAGCTATCAAGCCAGCATTGAGATGGCACCGTTTGAGTTTCTCTATGGAAGAAAATGTACCACCCCATTGTTATGGAATGGTGTGGGAGAAAGAAGTTTATTCAGGACAGATCTTATCAAAGAAGCCGAAGAGAAGGTCAAATTGGTTAAGGACAGATTGAAGATAGCACAGTCCCGACAGAAAATCTACGCAGATCCTAAGCGTAGAGAAGTCACCTACGAAGTTGGTGATAGAGCCTATCTTAGAGTATCACCACTTCGTGGAGTGAAAAGATTCGGAGTCAAAGGAAAGTTGGCACCAAGATATGTTGGGCCATTCAAGATTCTGAGTCGCAAAGGAGAAGTTGCTTATGAAATTGAACTGTCAGCATCTCTATCAGCAGTCCATAATGTATTTCATGTGAGTCAGCTTAAGAAATGTCACCCAGAAATGGAAGAATCTTCTTTGAAGGATACCATACCTTTGGAAGAAGTTCAACTAGAAAGTGATCTCACTTATGAGGAAAATCCTATCAAGATTCTTGAGACTGCAGAAAGAGTCACGAGAACAAAGACTATCAAGTTTTGCAAAGTGCAATGGAACCATCATACCGAAGAGGAAGCGACATGGGAAAGAGAAGATGATCTTCGGAAAGACCACCCACACCTATTTGCTAGCCAATCCGAATCTCGAGGGCGAGATTCATATTAAGGGGGTTAGATTTGTAACATCCCTAAATTCATATTTCAAAACTCATTCATATCATCCTTGCATCCATCATCATTTAGGGTTTTTCTCAAAATCATTTCAGAAACAGGAGCATTTGTGGCTCATTATTTTATGTATGAAAACCCTAGCCTTTGTGCTACATACTAATAAGAAAGATGCTATTATTCATTTAGGATGTTTTGAATTCAAACTTAAGTGGTCTCAAAAGCTTGAGCAAGGTTTCAAAACAAAATATGGAATAAAACCAAAGTTTTGCCTATTATTATATCTCCTAAAAGGCTTGGTTTTATTGGTTTATTTTCAAATAACCTAAGTAAGTCTGAGTGAACAGATGTGTGTTTCACCTATTTAAATGCAAGGAGCACTGTACAAAAGGCTGGAGCAAGTTTGAATTCAAACTAAATTGAAAAGAGGTTTGAAAACCATTTCTAGAAATTCAATCAGAAAAAGAAAAGGAATAAAAAGGAAAAAAATAGACAACCAGCCAATCTGGCCGACCCAGCCCAACACGGCCCAGCTAGCCAGTAGCCCCCACCCCCGCGAACCATTTTCTTTCACTCACCCCCGCACCCACCGAGTGACTGACGGGCAGGACCCACTCCCTCTCCTTTCCTCTCGCTGACAGCCGCGGCCCACACGACGTCGTCGTATCCACCCGCAGACAGCTCAATCCCCAAATCACGCCGGCCGTTTCCAGTGTTGATTCGCGGCGTCAATTCACGATGAATGCCAGAGTAAATCTCGCTCACGACCAGGCTACTTAAACCCCCTCTGTCCCCTCTCCCTTCTCCCCCAAACCCCGAACCCAGAGCGCCACCAGGCTGCGTGAATTGCTCCCTGCAACCCCGCCGTCTCCGACGAGCTGCAGCCACGATTCCGGCCAACTCCGACCACCCCTCTGCTTCTGCTTCACACGAGCAGACTCCGCTTGGCCTCACGCATCTCCAAGTACCTCTGGTTCGCCCGCGCGTGACCCAGAACGTCGGCAACGCAAACAACTGAGCCGCCACCGTCTTCGTCTTCAACCCCGTCGAGCTCCTCCGGTAAGACCAGACCGCCCCAAGCCTTTTTCTTCACGCACGCGTATTCTCCGTGAACTCCTGCATCTAACCACATCCTCTGCTTGCCTTCTCGTGATCGACAGCGTCGCCTTCGACCTCGAACTGAACCATCCGTCGCCAGACCCTACTCCGGCGAGCAATCCACCGCAACCCTGAGCGCCCCTTGCCAAGATGACCGCACGTTGAGCATCCCCACGTCCTTGCGATCACGGTGAGTACCTTCCCTACCCTTCTAGCGTCCTGTATCGCCGGCGCCGCCACCGTCTGACCGTCGCCGCCGCGCGCAGTCGTTCAGCGCCGCCAGTTAGTGGCTCACTGATTGAGTCCGTTGGATCTGTATCGTAGGGCTAGGATAGATCTTAAACGAAGAGGTATGCGCGCATCTGAGCCGCCAGATCTAAGTTAGATCCTACGGTCCGCATTTGTCGATCCGACCGAATCGGTACGCGCCAGTAGTTTTGCGACACGTGTCTAGGGTTGGATCTGAAATAGAAATTCAAATCAGATTTAGATCAGATTTTCAAATGGCTATAACTTGAGATTTCCACGTTGGAATTTTGCAAACTTTATACCGTTGGATTCAGTGAAACAAGGCCTTTCTGAATCTACAATGTGTTTAACAAATAGTATCTGATAAAATGACTTTTTATACAGAAACATGTTTAAGGCTATTTTGAGTATAGATTTAGTTTAGTAATTTGTATTAGTGCCAAATAAGTTTGATTGGCAGACTTTGTGACTTGTTATGTTTCTGTATCATGCACTTGCTTGGTAGGGTTTTCAAAATCATCACTTAGTAAATTCTTGCATGCATGCATTCATATTTTTGCTTGTATATAAATTGTGTGTAATTGTATGCTACAAATTTTTGTGTAGATTTTGCTAGTGACTGTGATTGTGAAGATTGCTACTCTCCCCATTACCAAGGCAAGTGATACTTCATGATATTTCCACCCTTTATTTTGAATAAGCATTAGAATTATTTTTGCTAAGTCTTGCATGCTACTTTTGCCAAATGCTATGTTGGGAAATCCTATGTAGTGTAGAATTGTAGAATTGCTAGGGAATTTGCCTAAGTTAAGTTACTATGCCATGCTTAGCCTAGCTAGTAGAAAACAAGGGTTGGTAAAAATATGTACATGCTATGGTGAAATAATTCTAAAGTCCTTTGGGACTCATGCTTTTCTTAATAAAACAACTAATTCAATGAACTTCCTGGGTGGAATGGGACTTGAATGGTGGTTTTTGGTTGAGTGGTTACACAAGGCCATGGATTTGGCTTGTGTATCTCACTTGTGGTATGCCACCCAGGCACAAAGGGATTTGGAGGCCAAGTGTTGAGAAAGCTTACAGTGCAACCACTTGGCAATATGGGCTCTGCCTTGATCATATAGGTTGCTAGAACTTAGTCATTTGGACAGTTGGTGGTAGTGGGATGATAGGTTGGAACGCGTCCATTTGACTAAGGAAAGGCTTCTGAAAGGTCCTGTCTTGGGAAACCAAGTCTGGTGGGGAAAGTGCACAACCTCTGCAGATGGAAAATCTAAGTACTTAGCCAAGTCCATGGCAATGGACAACTTGAGCATCAAGACATGGAAGCTACAAGAATCTCATCACTCCAACTTCTAAGTAAAACTTGTGGGTGAACAAGGGTGAAGGACCCCAATGTCTATTGGTGGTTTCTTGGGAAAGTTTTTGACAAAGAAAAACTTAGCAATTTCAACTAATAGGAAAAACCTATTTTCAAGCAAAGCAAGCCAAGCTACACTTAGCCAAAATTCATATAGTAATATAGTCCACTTAAAAATTTACTAAGGTATCACTTGCCAATACTATTCCAAAGTATTGACCCACTGTGGCTGTAACTTGTGATGTTGCAGGTTACTCCGATGATGAGTAGGAGTCATGAGTCTACACTCAACATGCTTGCCTGTGGCACATGAAGATGAAGACTTGTGTTTATTTACTTATTCCAAAACTCTTGTATTAGGCCTGTGGCCATGAGTTGTAAAAGACTATGTTTATCTCTGGAATGGATGTAATAAATGACCTTTATATCTGTGTACTTCATCTTAAACTGTGGATGCTAGCAATGATCCAGGGACTAGCATTGCAATCACAGGGATCCTTTTCCTTTACAAAGGAGGGATCTTACAGTGGAGACCAGGGATTGCGGGGCAAGAAGGTGGGGATAGGCATGGGACATACATGGTGGGGCCCGGCGAGCAGTGTGCGTGCGTGCTGGACGGGTGCGTGTGTACGGGCAGGGAGAGAGGCGCACGCCGTGTGCGGGTGGACTGGGAAGTGGCGGCGGCGGCTGGGGAGTGCGGGCTGGAGGGATGGTGAGGAGAGCGGCAAGGTGGGTAGGTGGTTAGGGTTTGGTTTTGGGGAATTTAGGGTTAGGGTTTCAGCCGGCTGGGCCTTTTTGGCCTGGCCGGTGGCGGCCTTAGGAATAATATAAAACTTTTTATATTATTATATAGTTTTATTTTTCAAACCTTTATAAATAGTTTTAGATAAACAACATATCCAGAAGTTCGGGGTTTGACATTTGAAATAGAGAGGGGACTAATTGTAGAAAACAAAAATAGGTCTTTTCGCAATTAGATTTAGGCAAATAGATGCATGATGATGTCATGATGATGCACAAGGTATAACAACAGCGATTTTCTAGTAGTAGTTTTACCCGGGGTGCTACACTGGGTGTGGGGGATGCCTCGATACACCCCGCTTGTTGTGACCCCACTCAACTCCAACCTCCCTGTTGCCAGTGAGGGAGTTGTCTAATGCAGGATCGAGATACATCCAGATGCCTTGGGGCGCGCTCCTTTTTTTCAAAAAGGAGAAGGAAGGAAAGAAGAGCAAAAAGGAAACTTGCTCAGCGTAATAAGAGGTAAAAAGGTAAAATAGTTCTTTATTACATACTGATGGCACGACAAGGGTGTGCATTTTAGGTAAATTAAGGAGAAAAAGGGGAAGCGCGCTTAACATCACGCGCCACGCTTCATCCCGGCTACTACGGCAGCAACGTACGGGGCGAATGGGGAGGAAGGAATGAAGATTAAGGAAAGGGGTTTGGTGACTTCGCTTGCTGATGTGTGAGAAATCACATATGGTGGATATGAGGGAGAGCCCGCCCACTTAACTACAGCGCACCCCACTTGGCGGAGTAGCCCAAGGCGGTTGCGCACTCGCTTTTACTTTTTGCAGGAATCTAGGTCGACGTTATCAATGTGCGGGACTGCCAAGGTCAGACCTCGGAACCACGGATTCGTGGAGGCATGATTACACGCACCCGCATGCCAGACTGGTATGGGATATCACTTCGCGTGTCGTGCGTCGCTTGGGGCCCCCGCGCTATTGGAGGGCGAAGCCTGACTACAACCTCTTCGTCACGTCACGACAAGCTTCACCCAGAGGCAATATCAAACAAGTTGCCGGCCCTTGCCCTAGGGCTTCTATCGGCGTAATGGGATCAAGGGTCCCTAGCATTGTGCCTTGGTGCATGGGCCCTGGACCCACCGGTCAGCGGCTCAGTGGTGGAAAGCCTAAGTCATCGGGAGCGTCACAAGGATACGAGCACCGCGTGATCCAAGCAGGTATGAACTTGGCATGATGAACCTATGGAGACTAAGTGTCAGCTATGATGTAGGTGCCTATGGATGCGACAAACACTACGAGATGAGCCTCAATCCGCCAGCCGGGCACGAACAAGAAGGAAAAGACAACGACACGCGCAAGGCGGCCCGACCCCTCCTTCTAGGGGCTGCCTCGGAAGGAGGGTATGGGCATCGTTGGCAACAGCGAAGCCGAGGAGCGGCCTCGACTGAGCCCCGAAAGGACCATGGGAACGCTTCTCCTGGGCTAGGTGCGGCCTGGGAACCGGAGTAAACCGAGCCTGACAAGACGTGTCAGGCCCGGCCTTGGGAACTGGCGACGCGCTAGCGCCGCTGGACATCATCATGGCACTACAGTCCATTGTAGTGCACCACCGATAGGAGTGATAGCTCGGAGCCTAAGCTATCACTCATCCATCAAGTGCACCTATGCACTACCCTTGGACATCCATTGGCCACAGGCACCGCCCATCTGCCTGACGACCGCGTGGTACACCGCGATTGAGCCCGGGAACGCCCTAGGTGGTGCTCCACGCTAGCCCTTGTAGTGACCCCTTGGAGTATACAAGGAGGCACTTAGCCATAGGAATGGGGGTTGGAGTTTCCAGAGATCAGAGGGTTTGAGTGTTGAGAGAGGAGAGGTTGGAGAAGAGAGCTTCGCAAGAACAGTTAGAGAGAGATAGAATTGATATCCTTCTCTGCCCCGGAGAGAAGGAAGAGAGGTAAACGAGAGATAAGAAAGAAAGAGGAAGCCCAGTAAGTGTTGAATCTAGAGAGAAATCATCTCCCTGGCACCATAGAGATCATCATCTTGTACCTCGATCCACCCCAAATAATACACCACAGCAGGACGTAGGCTTGTTAGCCAAAGGGCGGCCCGAACATGGGTAAATAATGACCATGTGTGCTCTATGTGTTGTATGCTCATATCAGCAGGTTCCTACGTCGATGTTGAGTTCAAAACACCTTCGTGCCCACTACCAAACAAATAGGGGGTATCCAACATCCCCGATGTTTGCGTTGGCGAGACGCAAATTTTAACCAAATTCCTATTAAAAAATTCCAGCTAAGCAAACTGCACAAGTGCAGTGAACTGAACACAAGGTTCAATTATAATTTCCTTGGATTGGTGCATGTACCAAATAAAAATCAGGCCCTCCTGTTAATTAGGTCAAGCTAGATAACCACAATAGATCACACCAACTCAAAAGAGAAGTTTTAAAATCATCCTCCTAGTCACCAATCTAGGAATCATTTCATTCTTAGAAATCATGTTGTTTAATTATTATTGTGCACACTCATCATTTGAGGCACCACAATAACAACATAGGAACAACAGAAGCCACTACTACAACATAGCCAACATCATCACAAACAAGTTGGATTTCCAAATCAGTTTCCTATATAATAAAATCTAGGAATCATTTAAAGGAACTGCCATCATGTTAATATTATATACTTGATGGTCACCCAATTTTGATTGCAAGACATAATCGTCACTCTATCTAGGATATTGCAATCTAAATGACTATGGATCAATAGATTATCTAAATCAAGTGACAAAACTATTGATCCCATGCTATAAATAATAGAGAGCAACACCAACACAAATACCACATACAGTAATCATAAATCAATTAGACTAAATATAAATTAAAACAATTTAGTATATCCACCATCTCATCTATGTCAACCCATCTAGAACTTATCCAAGGTACATATATTTGTACCTCAAAGAAACAAGGCATATACTAATGTTTAGAAATTTGATCCATGGAGAGGAAAAGAGAGAGCAGTAGAGAAGAAGAGAGGAAGAGAGACAGAGAGGAGGAAAGGATACCTACCTATGGCGTGTCCAGGCTTGTCGGAGAGGAAGGAGACCGTGCAGTTGACATAGACGGTGGCGGCCAAAGAAGGAGACTATGGTGAGGCGGCACAAGGAGCACCGGGGCGCTCAACCCGCGCCAAGCCATGCTAATAGCACCAAAGGAAGTAGGAGGTAACCAACAACCATCACCACAGCTTCACACCGTCAACACACCGAGCAACTCTATACGGTCACCGGAGCACGGCGAAGCCGCATCGTCCGAAACCCTAACGCCATTATAAGGAAGGGTGCAACCACAGGAAGGCTCGATCTTCAGATCGAGCTGGATAGGGAGGAAGGCCAATGGGTGGTGCATCCTTAGCCACATGTGACGATGGTTGTAACCACATGCGCTCGCCGGAATCGAAGCCGAAGGCGAGCAGGAGAGCGACGATGACTAGGATCGCGAGAGGAAGAGCACGGGGTCAAGGGAAGCGTGTGTGTGTGTCGTGTGAGAATGAGTGGGTGAGTAGGTGGGCCGGGGTAGATAAAAATGAATAAAAAATCATTTTTGTATATACAAATAAATCCACTATTTTATAAAAATAATGACTTAAAAGTTTTACAAATAAAACTTGAAGTAAATATTTAAGGACATTTAATCCTTTAAGGAATTTTATAAAAATAAAGATAATACTAAAAAGTAAGTAAAATTTATTTTTAAGAACTTATGTAAGTATGTTTTACTATAAAAATATCAAGTATATTATTCCAAAACATTATAAGGTTCCTAGATAATAAAATTTCATGTACCTATTTTATTTAAAGGAGATACCTATTTTTATTAATTCTTTAAAATTATTTCCTTAGTAAGAAATAATCACATATCTTTATAAGCATTAAATCCTTCAAGTTTTAGGTACCAAATCCAAAACCATAACTATAATTCCTTAAGTGTAAATTATTAAAATTATAATACTCCTTTGGAATCGTAAATCCAAATTCAAACAAACAACATTTAAGATAACCTTATACATCATTCATTTATATTATGAGTGAATGATCTTTATCTCTTAACCATATTTAAAATGACTTTAAACCCTAACAAACTAATATATCATCTAATAATACTTCCATCAATAAGTTGTATACTAGTTTCATAATAGCAAATCAAATTTTAAATTCATCATTCATTTAAATTGAAAGTGAATGATCTCACACTCTTAAGCATATTTATCAAAACCTTAAGGCTTGGTAATAATTTAGACCATTACACCTTAATTCATGTTTTTATAATTAACTTTGGTCTGTTATAAAACCAAAAAAAAGTATAATAAACTCAACATCATTTGTAAATATTAGAAACCATAACCTTAATACCAGAATTAGTCAATGTGCATACACTTCTTATAAACAACATTTTCTTCAAATGTGATTATTTTTGCCACTTTAAACAACAACTCTATAATAGTTCCTTCAACTCTTAACAACCTAATACATGGACTTTTATCATAATCACCAGATGGAAATTAACTCAATCATAAATTACCTTATACTCTACTTCTATATTTTGGGTATTAAAACCTAAGTTCCTTATAAATACATTTGCTTGTGATGTAAAAATTGAAGATAAACTGATGTCTACACACGCTTCTATTCTTGTAGACAGTGTTGGGCCTCCAAGTGCAGAGGTTTATACAAAACCAACAAGTTTCCCTTAAGTGGATCACCCAAGGTTTATTGAACTCATGGAGAAAGTGGTCAAAGGTATCCCTCTCAAGCAACCCTGCAATCAAGATACAAGAAGTCTCTTGTGTTCCCAACACGCCAAATACACTTGTCAGGTGTATAGGTGCACTAGTTCGGCGAAGAGATAGTGAAATACAAGTAATATGGATGATTATAAGTGGTAATTGCAATATGAAATAAATATGGCAGCAAGCAAACATGTAACAGGTCTAGTTGTAACGGTGTTTCAATGCTTAGAAAAAAGGCCTAGGGATCATACTTTCACTAGTGGAAACTCTCATATAAATAACTTCTCTTTATTATTCTACTCTGAACTACTCTCCGGTTGGACAACCCTAATCCATGGTAGGTCTACAAAATCTCTCCTTAAAGTTCGCATTCCCCATCTAGGTAACCCCAGACTGTCACCTTGAGCGCTAGATGGTTCCAACAAACACCACAATTTCATAGAGACATCCAACTCAAAATATAAGTCATGGTAAGTATTTCTGTAATCTTTAGCCTAAGTGACACATGGTGTGCACACTATCAACTTCACACACGTGGGGATAACCGGAGATTAAAATTATAGCACTTGAGTAGCAGAGTAGATCTACTTGATTACAAAGCTCATGACCACCATAAGATCACGCATAGAGAGAGAGAGAGATAGAGAGAGAGAGAGATGAACACATAGCTACCGGTAGAGCTCTTAGCCTCGAGGGAGAACTACTCCCTCCTCATCATGGGAGTCAGCAACAATGATGGAGATGGCGGTGGAGTCGATGGAGATGGCTACAGGGGCAATTCCCCGTCTTGGCAGGGTGCCGGAACAGAGACTTCTGTCTCCCGAATCTCCTCTTCGGTGGCGGCAGCGCTGCAGACCTTTTCGTAGATTTCTGCCTGCGTTCGGTTTACGTCTCAGGGAGACGTATATGTAGGCCCACACCATAGGCTGGCGCGCCCTAGGGTGGGCCCGCACCACTCTATGGTGTGGCCGCTTCGTGGCTCTCCCCTTCGGTCTTCGTGTCGGGTAAAATATTGACTTTGGCTTTTGTTCTGTCCAATTTCGAGAATATTTCTTTACTAGCTTTTCTGAAACAAAAAACAACAGAAAACAGGCAACTAACATTGCGGGCATCTTGTCAATAGGTTAGTTCCAAAAATGTGTAAAAATGCCTCAAAGTGTAAACAAAACATAAGATAGTTGATACAAAACAAGCATGGAGCATTAAAAATTATAGATACGTTTACGACGTATCAAGAATCCCCAAGCTTAACTCCTGCTTGTCCTCGAGTAGGTAAGTGATAAAAAGAATAATTTTTGAGGTGACATGCACCATCACAATCTTGATCAAACTATTGTGAAGCATTGATAGCTGGGATCAAAGTACTCTACACATGAGCACGAAAGATGAAGTTCTAAAAATAAGACATAGCAACTATGTTGTATCATGAAAAGATACAAACAAAGATCATGAATAACAATGCATTGGAATATGTTTGTTTGTTTCACATATATAAAAGATAGAATGTGTGGTATTCATCTTGTCCTTCATGGTATAGCGAAACATAAAATGCATAGGACACCTTCAAAGTTCATAAGGGTGACTAGATGCAAATAGTTTAAGAACAAGCAATATCAACATTATGAATCAATCAATAAGTTTTGGGACAATGCACATAAAACTAAGAATGAAAACTATGCTCTCCTAGTTGGTGCATAAAGATAGAAGATGGAGACTCAACATAAAAGGTAAAGAGAAAGGCCCTTCATAGAGGGAAGTGGGGATTTCAAGTTTCATAAAGAGCTTCCAAAAATTATGGTACTTATTAGCTTTCAGCTCACATTGCCCCTATCATAAGCATCTTGAAGTGATTAAGGTTAAAGTGAAACAAATATGAAGTATATGCTTGACAAATCATAAGTTGTCAATCTCACGTCCCTTGAGTACGAGGGTCGTTCCTCATGCTACTCAACTTTAGTCACAAGCAAGTTCTTGTCATTGTAAGTATATGTGTATCATAGATAACCGCCAACGGGGTACCCCTTTCCCCATGACACAGGAGCTATCCCATATCAAAATGACAAGGCAATAGACAATGAGCATCTCATCAATCTTCTTATTTACCATGGGTATGGTGCTATATTTTTTTTCTCTTTTTCTCTTCTCTTTTTTTCTATATTTTTTTCTGAAGATGCTTCATAGATTTCTCACTATGGTGATGCTGCAAGTTTCCAACATGATTTGGCATGGCTTAGTCTAGCCGCCCAGGCGTTTCTCTAACACATATATAATACTCCATGAACTTACAAGCTCCCCTTTTATTTCACACCGCCGACATCCATAAACAAAAGATCATGATATCAATTGGATAATATTTAAAAGTGTTGAAAGCGTTCCCCATGACAGCATGGTTCTGCTAATTCCCAACTTATAAGTGCAAGCATATAGACAACATAGATGACACAATGGTTCAAGTTTATTAGGTGAAATAAAGTAAAGTGTGCCATCAAGTTTGTGAGAGCTTTAATCACTAATTTTCACATAAAAAAGTTTAATTTGGAAGGTAGATAAAAACATGAATATACTTGGAATGGTGTAACACATCATGCATAGGAATTTATAGTGGAATCTTTGGAATAACTTGGTTTCTTGGGAGTTGGATGCACGAGTAGATCTTACTCAGTACAAGTGGAGGCTAGAAAAAGACTGGGAGCGACCAACTAAGAGAGCAGTAATGGCCATAATCATGCAAAGCGACAAAACATTATTAACTAAAGCATAAAGTGGTATCACAAGTCAAAAACTAAATGATAATAGAGGCTAAGGTGACTGGTTCATACTCATAACATGGTGTAAGCATGTGCCAAGTCAACCCAAATAAAGCATCAAAGGAGAATGCCACAATATTATGCTTTTGTATGCTAAAACAACGCATGATTCTTTCAAGGCACATTAAGCAATCTCAATTGTTTGGAACAAGTCATGCTACAACAATAATCACTAAGCATAATGTCAAAGCAACATCTAGCACGCCATGATAAAGTCAAAGCCATAGTCAAAACAATGCTCCTTTTGTACCACTTAAGCATGAAACTTTCTACTCATTTCCAACACCAATCAACTTATTTGAAACAAAACATGAAAGCGGGAGTCCAAATAATTTATTTAAGCAAACCAAACAAAATAAAACCAAAACGAAAATTAAGACACTCCAAGAACAACATAATAGTGCATGATGCAATAAAAATAAAGTGTTTTGAAAGAAAACCTGAGATTTTTATTGATGAAGAAGGGGATGCCTTGGGCATCCCCAAGGTTTCACGCTTGTACTTCCTGAATATTTCTTGGGGTGCCACAGGGTGGCATACCCAATATTGATATTTTGTCCATTATTCATCTCAACACCTCATTCTTCCCCTACACTTGAAAATTTCCTTCATACAAAACTTCACACAATCTTCATTAGCAACATTAGTGTATTCAAGATAATCAGCCTTTGGGTTTAGTTTCAACACAAGTAAAACTTTCATTAAAACACAAGATACTGTAGCAATTCCTTTTAAAAGCTCAAGTGATCAAAGAGAACTCAAAAAAAACCATAAGAGGAAAATGCAAATAATGGCAGATATCTGTCAAAACAGACCAGCAGGTAAAAGCCGATTTTTTCGAAGACCTTTTGTTGATAAAATAGAAAAGTGTTGAACTAAGGAAAGTTAGATAATAACCAGGGGCATAAGATAAGAAAATTATAGCTCAATTAGACGTACAGGGAATTTTTAAGAATTTTTACAGTGAAGCACAAAAATCAGTTTCGGGACAGCAACTTCGCGAAATCTTACTTCTCTCTCATTAGAGGTTATTCCTTGAACAAAAACCACACAAAAAGGATAAGGAGATGTTATGACATAATCAATAACTTCCAAGACTCAACAAAACAAAAATAAACTGAAAGCAAAAATATAATGGATTGTCTCCCAAAAGCTCTTCCTTTATAGCCATTAAGATAGGCATGATAATTTCGATGATGCTCACATAAGAACTATGAATTGAAGTAAAAGAGAGCATCAAGAAGCAAATATAAAACAAATTTAAGTCTAACCCACTTCCTATGAAGAATAATCTTGTAAATAAACAAGTTATGAAACCACAAAGCAGCGAGCATAGGAAAGCAAAACAAGTGCAACTTCAAAAATTTCAACATAAAAAGGGGAAACTTAATATTGTTGAGATACAAAACCATGTTTCCCTCTCTCATAATAACTTTCAGTAACATCATGAATAAAATTAACAATATAACTATCACACAAAACATTCTTATCATGAGCAACATGCATATAATAATTATTACTCTCCACATAATCATAGTCATTCTTATTAATTGTAGTAGGAGCAAATTCAACAAAATAGCTATCATTATTATTCTCATCACCATAATCATCAAATATAGGAGGCATATTGTAATCATAATTAATTCTCTCCTCAATAGTAGGTGGACTGAAAATATCATATTCATCATTGTAATCATCATATATTGGAGGTATAGTATCATCAAATAAAATTTTCTCCTCTAAAGTTGGGGAACTAAAAAGATCATTTTCATAAAGACTAGCTTCCCCAAGCTTAGACATTTCCATAGCATTAGCAATAATGGTGTTCAAATAATTCATACTAATAACATTGCTATTAGCATGCAAATAAAGTTCCATAGGTTTTTTAATCTTCTCTTCAAACACTTCATGTCCTAACTCAAGATAAATACTATAAATCTCTCTATTTTTTGTTGTTTTTTTCCATTAAGCCTAACTAGTGAAACTAAAAACAAGAAAAAAATATATAATTGTAGAAATCTAAAGGAAATAACTTCGAGCACTCACACACCAGCAATAGTACTAGAAGATAGCTTAGTAACCGGAGGATGTGAGTACCTTTTACCTTAACTCCCCGGCAACGGCACCAGAAAAGAGCTTGATGTCTACACACGCTTCTATTCTTGTAGACAGTGTTGGGCCTCCAAGTGTAGAGGTTTGTAGAACAGCAGCAAGTTTCCCTTAAGTGGATCACCCAAGGTTTATCGAACTCGGGGAGGAAGTGGTCAAATGTATCCCTCTCAAAAAACCCTGCAATCAAGATACAGGAAGTCTCTTGTGTCCCCAACACACCCAATACACTTGTCAGGTGTATAGGTGCACTAGTTCGGCGAAGAGATAGTCAAATACGAGTAATATGGATGATTATAAGTGGTAATTTCAATCTGAAATAAAGATGGCAGCAAGCAAACATGTAACATGTCTAGTTGTAATGGTGTTTCAATGCTTAGAAACAAGGCCTAGGGATCATACTTTCACTAGTGGACACTTTCATATAAATAACTTCTCTTCATTATTCTACTCTGAACTACTCTCCGGTTGGATAACTCTAATCCATGGTAGGGCTACAAAAGCTCTCCTTAAAGTTCGCATTCCCCATCTAGGTAACACCGCACTGTCACCTTGAGCGCTAGATGGTTCCAACAAACACCACAATTTCATAGAGACATCCAACTCAAAATATAACTCATGATAATTATTTCTATAATGTTTAGCCTAAGTGCCACATGGTGTGCACACTATCAACTTCACACACGTGGGGATAACCGGACATTACAATTAAAGCGCTTGAGTATCAGAGTAGATCTACTTGATTACAAAAATCATGACCACCATAATATCACGCATAGAGAGAGAGAGAGATGAACACATAGCTATCGGTAGATCCCTTAGCTTCGAGGGAGAACTACTCCCTCCTCATCATGGGAGTCAGCAACGGCGATGGAGATGTCGGTGGAGTCAATGGAGATGGCTCCGGGGGCAATTCCCCGTCCCGACAGGGTGCCGAAACAGAGACTTATGTCCCTCGAATCTCCTCTTCGGTGGCGTGGAGCTGCGGAACTTTTCGTGGATTTCTGCCCGCGTTGGGTTTACGTCTCCAGGAGACGTATATGTAGGTGTAAGGGCAAGGTCAGTGAATCCTTGAGGGTCCCACACCATAGGCTGGTGCATGGGCCCGCGCCACCCTATGGTGTGTCCGCCTCGTGGCTCTTCTTCGTCTCCCCTTTGGTGTTCGTGTCGTGTCGGGTAAACTATTGACTTTGGCTTTCGTTCCGTCCAATTCCGAGAATATTTCTTTACTACCTTTTCTAAAATCAAACAGCATAAAACAGGCAACTGGCACTGCGGCATCTTGTCAATAGGTTAGTTCCATAAAATGTAGAAAAATTCCTCACAGTGTAGACAAACATAAGATAGTTGATACGAAACAACCACGGAGCATAAAAAATTATAGATACATTTACGACGTATCATTAACCAACTCTTAAATAAATCATCTAAGCTCAATTCACTTATAACCTTAAGGATACACTTTGGGAGTTTTATACAATGCATAGCATTACTTATGCATAATAGCATATTGCTTCTTTAAACATTAGTCCTTACCAGACCAATGATGTTGTTCTCAGATATTGACTCTTCTATTTTCTCGAAGAACATGAGTGCATAATCTTGCAATCACAAAACACAAATTCACACTTGCTCATGTCCTTGGTTATTTTCTATCAAATATTTGCAAATTCAGTGTTGTCATCACCTGCATTTCAAAAAGGTCAAAAACACTATTTTCATAATAATATATGATTATGGGTTATTTACCAAGAGGTAATAACCTACTATGAAAGTTTTGGTGGTAAAGGAACATATTATCTAGAACTTAATAACCAATGTCGCCAGTGATTCTTGCACCGTATAATATGCGTTAACCATGAGATTTTGGAATGGGACGGAGAAGTCAGTAGGATCAACTTCCTTTCACATGAATGGATGACCTTATCGTGAGGTTGTAGATTCCCTGCAAGTACTTGGCATAGGTGGGACCCCCTCATATCCCCACAGTATTGGTGTCTAGATTATCCATGAGGGGCTATCGGAGGTAGTTCTGCCACTTCGGTGGGGGTTGCCAAGGACATGATCTGCTAACTGGAGTCTTCAAGAGGATACCATGGTTATATCTACCTATAAGGGGGTTAACGGAGGTATTTCTGCTTGGGGAGTCACATTCCATGTGTGTTCATGGTTGTGATTGGCTTGGATCATCTACTGGGCCCCACACCATAGGAAGTGTGGACGGGAAAGATTGCCCGGTTGTGCAACAAGGATTTGATCTCTCATGGGTAAAACAACGCACCTCTACATAGTGTAAGAATTGTGACATGTTACTCCCTGTTCCGGGAAGGAGCTATGAACGTGGCAGGAAAGGAACTCCACGAAAGTTCTGGTAAACCTATGAAGGCTGACAGATATAGCTTTTTAGAATAAAACCAAACTTTGATGAAATTTTTACGAAAACCTGCATGGCTTACGACCTATGGTCCATGGATATAGATAGTGCATCATACACTCCTTTTTAGTGAACTTCCTGAGTATGCTCGTACTCAACTATACCTTCTTAACCCTTGCTAGATTCTAAAGCCATGGAAGACGTCATCAACATCAAGTGATGCTAAAGAGGATATGCCAGAAATCTAAAGTTCTCCAATAAAGACAATGAAGTCTACATACATCAACTAAAGTGAAGATGAAGTTCCTAATTAGATAGGAGTATAATCTCTATCCCTAGAACCTACTTCTGTAGAGCATTAAAATATCAACAATTGCAAGCCAGATTGTTTAGATACTAATCTTATTAGGATGATAGTTTTGAATTGTTATTTCTGGTTCTTCTTTGTAATCAATTGCTTTCTATATCTATAACCTAGAGTGTTATTTGGATCTTTTGGCAAAAGTTGAGTTCTAACCTATAGTTATGTCTTGGGCCTGCTATGTTTCTGTTGTACCACTAAGGGATGTAATACTAGTGTAATGGTGTTTCATTAGTGTTATGTTAACGACTATAGTGTACTACATCATGTAGGGTATACTGGGTCACCACAGCTGGTATCATAGCATATGCTTTGACCTTAGGTTGGAAACCTAGTAAATGGGTAGAACCTGTAGGAAGGATATTAGCAACAATAAAGAGTTCTATGGAGATATGATGAATATTCAATTGCGTATAATCTTGTCATGTTGCTACTGCGATAATTCTTTATTATGTTGCAATTTTAAGTAATCACCATGAGTTTTAACTCAATATGACTAATGATAATTTCTAATCTTCACTATTATTTGGCACTTCGGTATCACACCGGAATGTGCAAGTGCTAAACATGACTTTAGATGACTATGGAGGTGATTGGACCAATATTCTCAGACAACTTCTGTGGAGTCTGGATTGCAAATCTCGACTTCTCGTCCAGATTTACAGTTACTATGATGGGAAGGTATTAGCAAAGTACTGTGTCATGATCATGTTACCCAATAAGTTGGGTCTGAGTGGAGAAATGCCATCGGGAGAGGCAAGGTGTATGGAAGAAACATATCAGGTTGCAGTAGTAGCATCCATAACCATGATCCGGGAGAAAAAAAATCCAAAGCACTGGTAGGTAGTACTCACACTACTATACCTAATGAAACCTCAATTTTGGAACCTAGGTTAGATCATTCTACCATGGTGAGAACTAAACCTACTCTGGCGATAGAATATATGGATCGTTATAGGTCTTTGGTTAATACTTTCCATAATACTCACCAAGTGCTAGTCCAAGAGTTGGATACTGTCATTGAGGATTTTACTGATCCTGCAAGGCAATGGCACATAGAAAGAAGTTAGACAAAGAAGCTAGTAATCCTAAAACTATCTTCTCAGGAGAAGTGTATGAAGAAACAGAATTTGATGATCCACAGTCTGAAACCTATGCCTACTATCAGAATGGACCTCAGTCATCTGAAGATCCATGGACCAAGCATGCTTTAGATCATAAAACTTGGGGGCAACCAATCCAAATAATCTAGTGGAGGACTACAATGGATGGGGAATAGAGCCCTATGCTGGAACCGCGGGAAATCCAATTTCATGTGATTCTGGTAATGGAGTAGAAACCAATTACAACCTTAGAGAATATTATGGACCATATGGGGTAGTAGCAATCCTATTGATTTGGAAGAATGTTCTGGAAGTTATTACACCAATATGTATGACTGGATCAAGGAAAAGGCGAAGGATCCATATTACTTTGAGACTGTGTTGGAACATACATAGGAGAATCCTGAAGAAAATTACGCAAACTCTAGTCATTTTTCAATGGCTAGCCACAATCTAGGTACTTCTAATCAAGAATACGGACCTCCTGGATGCTCTTACACTCTAGAAGGCAGTGGTCGGACTGCACGTCATCATGGATGGAACTCCAGGAAGCACTAGAAGAGTGATGAAAGTAAGAATGGGAAGAGATCCGTAAGGTAAAAGTGCTTGAATAATCTATATATTGGGTAATGCGTATTGTAGTGTTTGAGAGGCTTGCTGAAATAAGTGAGGATATACTCACATGGACAAGTAAGTTCTTGTAATGTAGATAGGTATTGTAATATGTGAGGCAACTAATTATGGTTGAGAAGCTTGGTTTTCTTGTAATATATTTGAAATCTATGTATAATACATGGTATATGTTTGATTGTTAACTTGATTTCTTGGTTTTTATTGTGTTTTCTTTATTGACTAGATCTATACTGTAAGACCCCACCTTTTAAGGTAAAGGTCCATGTGATTGCAATGCTAGTCCCTGGATCAAATGCTAGCATCCACAGTTTAATATGAAGTACACAGATACAAAGGTCATTATTACATCATCATTCCAGAGATAACATAGTCTTTACAACTCAATAGCTCAAAGCTAATACATAGAGTTCATAACATAAAGTAAATAACTATAAGTCTTCATCTTCATGTGCCACAGGCAAGCAAGTTGAGTGTAGACTCACAACCCTAATCTCCATCAGAGTAACCTGCAACATCATAAGTTACAACCACAGTGGGTCAATACATTTGGAATTGTATTGGCAAGTGATACCATAGTAGAATAGTAGTATCTAACATCTATATGAATTTGGCTAAGTGTAGCTTAGGCTTGATTTGCTCAAAATAAGGTTTTCCTTATTAGTTAAAAACACTAAGTTTTTGTTTGTCAAAAACACCCAAGGAACCACCAATAGACATTGGTGAACCTTTACCCTTTTTCAACCACAAGTTTTTAACTTAGAAATTGGGATGAGGATATCCTTGATAGCTTCAATGTCTTTGATGCTCAAATTGTCCGTTGTCGGGGACACGGCTAAGTACTTAGGTTTTACCCTCTCGAGAGGTGGTGCACTTTCCCCACAAGACTCGACAAGCATGGAGACGAGACCTTTCAGAAGCATTCCATTAGACCACCATGTACGCGTTCCATCCTATCACCCTACCACCAACTGTCCATCTGGCTAAGTTCTTGCAACCTATGTGGTCAAGGCAGAGCCCATATGCCATGTGGTTGCACTAGAAGCTTCTCAACACTAAACATCTCAAATCCCTTTGTTCCTGGGTGGCTTTCCACAAGTTTGATACACAAGGTAAACCATAGACATGGGCCTTGTGTAACCACTCAACATAAACCAACATACCATTCCACCCAGGTGATTCATTCACATAGTTGTTTTATTAATCAAAACACAAGTCATAGACTTAGCAAAAATTTCATAGCATGAGTATTCCACCCTTGTTTTATACTAGCTAGGATAAGCATGATAACATAGCAAGTTTTCTTAACTTAGGGTAAATTCTACTTAGACTACAACTACTAGGATTTCCCAAGGCATGGCATAGTATATACTTAGCAAAAATCTCCATGCAAGTCCTACTCAAAAAAATCATTAGTGCATAGTCAAAATAATAGGACAAAAATATATGAAGCACCACTTTCCTTGATATTTGGGGGAGTAGAAACAGTCCTCACAATCACAATCACCACTATCACCAAAATCTGCACATAAAATTATAGCACCAAATTCACATTTAAATATTCAAACAAAAATATATATATGAATGCATGCAAATGCAATGGAATGATTTTTCTACACTAAACAAGTCAAACCAAATAGTACTGAACACAAGGTAATCTCTCTAAAGTCTAAACAAACTCAAATTTTCTTTAAAAACATTTTCTAAACATTTTATATAGCTGAAATAAGCCTATAATTGGTTCTGAAAATAATCCTATTTTACAGAAGAAAAATACTAATTCAAGGCGACATAAGTGTAGGGATTAATTTTCTGAATCCAATGATATATTATTTGCATTTTTTGGACAAACAGAACAAAAGATATGAATTTTTCAAGATTAAATTCCTAATAGATTCAAAAATAGATTTTAAATCAAATAGCCAGACACGTGGACACATCTGATTGGTTGATACCATTTCGCTCAGGATCACCCTTCTGCACCGTTGGATCAAGTCAGATCCAACACGCTAGAACAAAACGTACCCCTTCGATCTAAATCTAATCTTAACAGCCAGATCTAAATCTAACGGCTCTGGAGCATGCGACCATACGCGAGCGGCGCTGATGGCGCTGGCGGCGGTGGCGCTACTGCCGGCGACGCTCCGGCGAATCCAGAGGGGGATAGGAGTAATGTTGTGGCTTACCAGCGTCACACAGATGCGAGGAAGCTCAAGGCGCAGTTGGCTTGGACACGGGCGTGCTGCTGCGGCCGTGAAAGCTCGTCGGAGTTGCTGCTGGAGTCGGGATTTTGCAAACAGAGACAGAGGCGATGATATAGGTCACCATAGCGTAAACAAAGAGCATCATTGGCTGCACAAGGACACGACGCACATACGGGTTTGAACTAGAAGTCAAGGGGCTCTCGATTCTTACCGGAATCCCTCGTCGGAGTTGGACGGATCTTCGAGTGCTTGCGGGGGTTGACGGCGCCGATGACCTGGGGCAGTATAGGGCGAACTAGGGACACGGTTAGACGCGCAAGAGGGTGGCGAGCACGACAGGGTGAACCATAAGGCACGGGGTGGACGGAGCTCACCTGAATCACTCGCCGGAGATGCTCGGGTCCACGGCGGTGCAAGCTTGATTGTGGGTAGCCTGGGGGCGCTTGGGCGTTGGGGTTTGAGGGGAAATGGCCGCGAGGCAGAGGGGGTTCAGTAGCCGGTGAGGGAAGAGAGAATTATGCACGCATTCATCGACAATTAAGCTCGAATCAATCATGACAGTGAAGGAGGAAACGACGGCGATGACGTGGTCTGTGGGTGCGGAATTTGGGGACGATGACGACGTGGCGCAGGGGCCACTAGCAGTGAGTGCGAGGTGTGGTTGCGGGTGAGAGAGAGAGAGGGGGAGGGGGAACCCGGGTGGGCTAAATGGGTCGGTTCAGGGGTTGGGCTGGAAAGGCAGCGCTCTGTTTTATTTTTTCTTTAACCTTTTCCTTTTCTAATTTGATTTTCAGGAATGAATTTGAAACCCTAATTCAAACTTGTTTGAATTCAAAACTTTTCTAGATTTTTGTACTGTGATCCTAGCAGTCAAAAGTGTGCCAACCACATCTTTCTACTCAAAAACACTTTGGTCTTTTGAAAATAAAATAAAACCATGCCTCATATGTATATAATAGAAAGGCATAAAAATGGTTTTATTTGATTTCAAACTTTGAAATTTTTATGCAAGCTCTAAATGCTACGATGATATGAATGCAATACATGGTTTTGCATTTGATGAAATTTGGGATGTTACATGTACATAAAGTTTGACTTGGTGTGCAAGTGTATGTTGCATCATCCAGTTATTGCTTGATGTTATAGACCTAGATAGAAAAGGGAATTCGTGTAAGGGAGTGATGAGATCTAAGTGCCAAGATGAAGACTTGCATGAAGAGTGAAGGAAAATATAATGTACCTTGAAGGATGGATCAGGTTCAGATTATTATTAGTTGGTTATAAGGAGGAACGCTAATGTAGAAAAGGTATGGATCAACCTAAAGTAATGAACTTAAGTTCACCCAAAGTAGGTGACATGGCTAAAATCTAGTGAAGTAGTAATAACTAGGTCATGTAAGTATCATGAAAGGGTGCAAAGAAGAAGAATTGGGATAACAATGGTACTCAAGATCTGAAATATCAGAGAGAATACCAGTAGAAATATAGAAGCCTATAGGATAACCCATAAGTCTACACACCTTAGGAGGATCTACAGCTAGTATTTTGTTGGTTTAGTTAACTAGATCTTCCTTATATATTCTAAAGAGCATAAAACTTGGCCTAAATTAAGTAAGATTTAAAGAAGTATGAAGTTAAAGTGATCATCTCTCGAAACGCTTCGCAAAGCAGGGCGTGAAAATAGACTAATTTTCTAACCATGTAAAGATATGGTGGTATATTTAGGAGTCAGAGAGTGTTAAAAAACTCCAAGGGGGAGAGTGAACAATAAGGAGGTATCAAAATTCGATATCTAGAGTAAATTTAAGAAGAAATCCTGAATTTTAAACCAGCCAGACCTTATTTTCATAAGGTTAATGGGTCTCTCGAAAGTATGACAATGTGAAGAGAGTTATATCTCAAGATAGTAAAAGAAAGACCTTCAGCTTGGTAACAAAAGAAGTTGGAGGAGAAATGAAGAAGTTGTTAAGAACTCTACTGAATAGTAATAAGATTTAAAGCTCGATTAAGATAAGGTAGTTTAACCGCGAGAAACCACATAGAAGGTGATCAAGGAATAAACTATTTTGAAGTGGATACAAAGTACCAAAACATACCTATAATGAGGAATATGAAACTATAAGTGGTTTGGACTAAATGAGTCCAAAACATTTTAGTAAGCCATAAGGAAAAAGTATGCCATAAATAGGTTAATATTAGAGTCAAAGCCATAGTTGGCCAAAGTCTAAACCAAAATCCTATCTAGTGAAGACGTTCTAAAAACTTAGACACTTCTTAAATAAATATCCAAACCAAGACCCACGAAAGGATATGATCAGGGCAGAAGTGCTGAATTCAAAAGTAATCCCTATATTAAATTAGATTAACAAATGTCCAATTTCAAATTGGAAGATGATTCTAGGATAAGTCTAAATGAAGATACATCAGTTGTCTTCATCATGGATATGGAGAGCCACTATAGTCTATAGAGGTCAGTTCTACCTTCTGAAATGTAAGAGAGTACGAACTTCGGGGACAAAGTTGAGTTTAAGGGGGAGAGTCTGTAACATCCCAGGATTAGCACCTAGAAATAGAGATGACACATATGTGTGCATTCATGAATAAGAAAATCTGGGGAATTTTCGTGCAAAACTAAAAGACCAATAGAGGAATTGAGATCTCTCTTATTCTGATGGAAACGTTAGCACAACTGCTATGGATTTTGACATGGCCTCTCTTATATTTTTGTGATTGAGGGGAAAACATTTCAAATTTCAATGTTAATAAAATAGGATATAAAAAATTTAAAATTGAATTGTAAATGGAAAATAAATTACTATAATATATAAGAATTAAATTCAAATGTGTAAATAGGATAGAAAAATTACAAGATCTAAATTACAAAAGGAAAGAAATTTTAACTTTATTAATATTATACAATATTACACCATGTTTATAAATGTCTAAATAAAAAATGAAGGATTACAACAAAGAATAAAAGAATAGAAGGAATATTACAATCATTCCAATAAAGATAATACAAGTCCTTATAAGTATTTATAATTAAAGATATTATAATATAATTATATTGACTAATACAAATAATTGTGTTCTTAAAGAATAATTTATAAAAATTACTGAATATTACAATTTACAAGTGGAGCAAAAAAATGGAAATAATTTAATAAGTAATAAGGAATATATTTATTAGATAATACAAGGTTACATTGTTCTTTACAATAAAAGAATAAAAGAAAAATTACAACAGTAAAGGGAATATACAATCCTATAATACTTTTCCTATCTAAAGTCTTGAGATACTTCTTGATCTTGATTCCTGCAAAATAAAAGACAAACAAAGATAAAAGGATAAAAGAAAGGGTTAGAGTGTTAGTTTTACTATCAGATTTAGCATAAAAATGATATGCTTAAATTCATCATTGAGAAGATAATGTGGGGCCAAGTATAGGATCTGTTCTTATCTAGGAAATACCTCAGTTCAACATCATGGGCTTAAGAGGCGCAAATTTCACCAATCTAGTAAAAGGTAAAAGGCAAAGCAGTAATACCCAGCAAAAGATCTAGTTTCACTTGATCTGATCTACATACTGGATGAAGCAGGCAAGCAGCTTACACAACACATGCATGGAATGTGCTGTCACCACCCCAACCAGTGTAGTAGTATAAGAGTAGCAGTGGGGTAATCCTAGGAAATTTTCCCACATATCCATTTCAACCAAGCACACCAAGAACACCTCAAGAAATCATAAGTGGCTATACATCAACATCCACTAGAGCATCATCCAGAACCTTCCACCAACAGCTGCCTACATACAAGATCTATCCACCAAGAACAACTAGCACCATCAGGAGGGGGTGGCTAGTTAACAAGGAGGGGATAGTTTCCAAAAGCTTACCAGGAGAAGATCAACAGCAGCTTGAGGAGGAGCCTGCTATCAGTAGCATAAGAAGTAACTGATCAAGATCAATATCAGCAACAGGCCACCAACAATAGGTAAGAATCCATGAAGAATATAAACTAAGATCATGCAACATCTATTCTTATATCTTGCATACAGATCTGGGAATACAAGGGAAATAATACACATCAACCAGTTCCAAATACCCTTCAACTAGATTTTTATCTAGGAGGATTGGATGGAGAGATTCTCTCAGACTTGCATGAAAGTGCCATGCAAGGTTCATCATAGAGGTTTAAAGTCAATAGAAATACTTATCCAAAGTATGCCTCAGTCTTTGGATCATAGGCCCAACTAAGAAATCAAGCATAGTACAAGTTCTTATCATTAAAATAAATCAAATTGGCCTCAGCCTATGTGCATCATTAGCATAGTAGGGTCCTGGCATCATTTTTATGGTGCAGATCATTTTTATGGTGATTTCAAGAACAAAGTGAGTTACCTACACAACCAATTGTATGGTGACAAATCACTGTTGTGCACACTCCCATGAGGCACAATAGTAGTAATTCATCAACATAGAGGCCATATGGTTAAACAGATTGTTCAAATCACTTGCCACAAGTAAAGAAAAACCCACAAGTAGTTTTAACCGAATTCCTCTTAAAACAATTCTAGATAAGAAAATTGCACAAGTGTAGTGAACCGAACACAAGGTTCAGTTATAATTTCCTTGGATTGGAGCATGTACCAAATAAAATTCAAGCCCTCCTATTAACTAGGTCAAGCTAGCTAACCACAATAGATCACATCAACTCAATAGAGAAGTTTTCAAATCATCTTCCTAGTAACCAATCTAGGAATCATTTCATTCTTAGAAATCAGGTTGTTTAATTATTATTGTGCACACTCATCATTTGAGGCACCACAATAACAACACAAGACCAACAGAAGAATCTATTACATCATAGCCAACATCATCACAAACAAGTTGTATTTCCTAATCTATTTCCTAGATAATAAAATCTAGGAATCATTTAAAGGAACTGCCATCATGTTAACATTATATACTTGATGGCCACCCAAGTTTGATTACCGACATAATCATCACTCTGTCTAGGATATTGCAATCTAAATGACCATGGATCAATATATTATCTAAATCCAGTGACAAAACCACTGAACCCATGCTATAAATCATAGAGAGACACACCAACACAAAGACCACATATAGTAATCATAAATCAATCAGACTGAATATAAATTCATACAATTTAGTATATCTACAATCTCATATATGTCAGAACATCCAAAACTTATTCAAGGTACAGAGATTTGTACCTCAAAGAGACAAGGCATATACTAATGTTTAGCAATTTGATCCATGGAGAGGAAAAGAGAGAAGTAGAGAATAATAGAGGAAGAGATATATAGAGGTGGAAAGGATACCTACCTGTGGAGAGTCCAGGCTCACCGGAGAGGAAGCAAACCGTGGAGTTGACATAGACGGTGGCGGTCAAATAAGGAGACTACAGCGAGGCGGCACAAGGAACACCGGTGTGCTCAACCAACGCCAATAGCTCCAAAGGAAGTAGGCGGCAACCAACGACCACCACCATAGCATCACATCGTCAACACACCGAGCAACTCTATAGGGTCAACGGAGCATGGCGAAGCCGTAGCGTCCGAAACCCTAATGCCATTATAAGGAAGGGGTGACCATAGGAAGGCTTGATCTTTAGATCAAGCTGGATAGGGAAGAAGGATAGTGGGTGGCGCATACTTTGCCATGGGCGACGACGGTTGTAACCACCTGTGCTCGCTGGAATCAAAGTCGGAGGCAAGAAGGAGAGCGACGGTGAGTAGGATCGTGAAAGGAAGAGCACGGGGTCGAGGGAAGTGTGTGTGTGTTGTGTGTGAGTGAGTGGGTGAGTAGGTAGGCCGGGGTGGAGCACCCCGAGCCTGGCTCAGTTGGGCCAGGTTAAATAAGACATTGAGTCAAACATGCCCACAAGGGGTAAAATCAAAAGAAATGGAAAATAAAATTATAAAAATTACCAAAATAATCCTACAAATTCTAATAGCTCTAGAAAAACTGTTAAAAAAATTCAAAAATCGATATGATATATCAAAATTTTCATAGAAATAATACTCACCTAAGAAAAAATATAAAACTACTTATTTGAGTTAAAGAAAATAAAAACTAAATAATAAAGCTACTAAAATCCTAAATGAAATTTAATAAAATAAGGAAAAAAATCCTAAAAATGAATAAAAAACATTTTTTATATAAAAATAAATCTACTATTTTATAAAAATAATAACTTAAAAGTTTTACAAATAAAATTTGAAGTAAATATTTAAGAAAATTTAATCCTTTAAGGAATTTTATAAAAATAAATATTATACTAAAAAGTAAGTAAATTTTATTTTTAAGATCTTAAGTAAGTATGTTTTACTAGAAAAATATCAAGTATATTATTCCAAAACATTATAAGGTTCCTAGATAATACAATTTCATTTACCTATTTTATTTAAGGAGATAACTGTTTTTATTAATTCTTTAAAATTATTTCCTTAGTAAGAAATAATCACATCTCTTTATAAGCATTAAATCATTCAAGTTTTAGGTACCAAATCCAAAACCAAAACTATAATTCCTTAATTGTAAATTATTAAAATTATAATACTCCTTTGGAATCGTAAATCCAAATTTAAACCAACAACATTTAAGATAACCTTATACATCATTCACTTATATTATGAGTGAATGATCTTTATCTCTTAACCATATTTAACATGACTTTAAACCCTAACAAACTAATATATCATCTAATTATACTTCCATCAATAAGTTGTATACTAGTTTCAAAATATCAAATCAAATTTTAAACTCATCATTCATTTAAATTGAAAGTGAATGATCCCACACTCTTAAGCATATTTATCAAAACCATAAGGCTTGGTAATAGTTTAGACCATTACACATAATTCATGTTTTATAACTAACTTTGGTATGTTATAAAACCAAACCAAAAGTATACTAAACTCAACATCATTTTTAAATATTAGAAACCACAACATTAATACCAGAAATAGTCAAGGTGTATACACTTATAAACAACATTTTCTTCAAATGTTATTATTTTTGCCACTTCAAACAACAACTCTATAATAGTTCCTTCAACTCTTAACAACCTAATACATGGAATTTTATCATAATCACCAGATGGCAATTAACTCAATCATAGATTGCGTTATACTCTACGTTTATGTTTTGGGTATTAAAAGTTAAGTTCCTTATAAATACATATGCTTATGATGTAAAAACTGCAGATAAACTAACTCTTAAAGAAATCATGTAAGCTCAGTTCACTTATAACATTAAGGATACACTTTGGGAGTTTTATAAAATGCGTAGCATTACTTATGCATAATAGCATATTGCTTCTTTATACATTAGTCCTTACTGGACCAATGATGTTGTTTTCAGATATTGAATCTTCTATTGTCTCGAAGACCGTGAGTGCATAATCTTGCAGTCACAAAAGGAAAGTTCACACTTGCTCATATCCTTTGGTTATTTTCTATTAAATATTTGCAAATCTAGTTTTGTCATCACCTGCATTTCAAAAAGGTCAAAAAACACTATTTTCATAATACTATGATTATGGGTTATTTACCAAGAGGTAATAACCTACTATGAAAGTTCTGGTGGTAAAGGAACATATTATCTAGAATTTAATAACCAATGTCGCTAGTGATTCTTGCGCCATATAATACGCTTAACCATGAGATTTGGAATGGGACGGATAAGTCAACTGGATCTTCTTCCTTTCACATGAACGGATGACCTTTTCATGAGGCTGTAGATTCCCTGTGAGGACCCAGCATGGGTGGAACCCCTCAAATATGCGTGGTATTGGTGTCTAGATTATCAGTGAGGGGCTGTTGGAGGTAGTTATGCACTTCGGTGGGGGTTGTCAGGGACAAGATCTGCTCACTAGAGTCTCCAAGGGGTTACCATGGTTATATCTGCCTATAAGGGGGTTAACAAAGGTATTTCTTCTTGGGGAGTCGTGTTCCATGTGGGGTCGCGGAGAAGGGCAGTGATTGGCTTGGATCATCTACTAGGCCCCACACCATAGGAATTGTGGACGGGAAATATCGCCTGGTTGTGCAACAAGGATTTGATCTCTCATGGGTAAAGCAACGCATATCTACAGAGTGTAAGAATTGTGACATGTTACTCCCTGTTCTGGGAAGGATCTATGAACGCGGCAGGAAAGGAACTCCAAATTTTTTTTGGTTAACCTGTGAAGGCTGATGGACATAGCTTTTTATAATAAAAGCAACCTTTGAAAAAATGTTTATGAAAACTTGCATGGCCTACGACCTACGATCAATGGCTATAGATAGTGCATCATACACTCCTTCTTAATGAATTTTCTGAGTACGCTCATACTCAACTGTACCTTCTTAACCCTTGATAGATTCTAAAGCCATGGAAGACATCATCAACATCAAATGATGCTAAAGAGGATATGCCAGAAGTCTAAAGTTATCCAATAATACAATGAAGTCTACATACACCAACTGAAGTGAAGAAGAAGTTCCTGATTAGATAGGAGTATAATCTCTAGCCCTAGAAACCACTTCTGTAGAGCATTGCAATAGTAGCAATTGCAAGACAGATAGTTTAGATACTAGTCTTATTAGGGTGATAGTTCTGAATTGTTATTTCTGGTTCTTCTTTGTAATCAATTGCTTTCTTAATCTATAACCTAGAGTGTTCTTTGGATCTTTTGTAAAGAGTTGAGTTGTAACCTATAGTTATGTCTTGGACCTGCTATATTTCTATTGTACCACTCTGAGGGATGTAATACTAGTGGAATGGTGTTTCATTGGTGTTATGTCAATGACTATAGTGTACTACATCATGCAGTGGTATGCCGGGCCACCATATGATAGATGTTAGATTTTTGGTTCCTTGTGCGATTTTGACTCTGATCGATACCACTAATGTCTTTTGATGCTCATGGGTCCGCAATGTCAGTGTCTCTAGCTGACCATTTTTTTGGTCGTGCCTCCCTATTTTGAACTTTATAATCACTACAAGAAATGTTTCCTTCCGCAATGACTTGGCCCGTAGGTCATTGTAGAAGGCGTGTCTTCCATGATAAAAAGCTCGGCTCGATCGTGGCTGATGCAAAACTTTTTTTCCGATTTCGTGCCCCTCTACTACGACGAAACCGCTAAAAACATGGAATAAGCTCGAAGGGCGCATAGCAGAAGTAAGATTTCCGCTTCCTCGCATAATGTTGACTCGCCGAAGTATTTTTTTTGTGTGTGCGTCCCGGACGTCAGTGACTCTAGCAAACCAACTTTTCGATCGTGCCTCCCTGATTTGAACTCGATAACGTTGTTCGATGCCTCTTCCGTTTAGTCAAGCTGATGGGTCCCACATGTCTGCCTCACATTAGAGGAATCATGTGTATGATGGAATTTTTTTCCTTCCCTGTTCCAAACTTGATAGCGTCACTTGATGCACCTGTCGTTTAATCAGGCTGCTGGGTCCCACGTGTCATCCTCACACTAGAAGAAATGTGTGCATGATGGCTCGTGCCTCTCTGATATGAACTCGTTAAAGTTGCTCGATCTATTTTCCGTTAATCACAATGTTGGGACCCACATGCCAGCCTCTCATTACAAGAATCGTGTGTATGATGGAATTTTTTTCCTTCGCTCCCACTACCCTGTTCCGAACTTCATAGCGCTGCTAGATGCATCTATAGTTTAATCACGCAGCTAGGCCCCACATGTCATCCTCTCATCAGAAGAAACGTGTGCATGATAAAAAAATTCCTTGGATCGTGCCTCCCTGATTTGAACTCGATAGCGTAGCTCGATCTATCTGTCGTTAATCATGATGCTGGTCCCACATGCCATCCTCTCATTACAAGAATCATATGTATGATGGAATTTTTTTCCTTCGCTCCCGCTACCCTGTTCCAAACTTGATAGCGCTGCTAGATGCATCTGTAGTTTAATAACACACCTGGGCCCCACATGTCATTCATCAGAAGAAACGTGTGCATGATAATTTTTTCCTTGGCTCGTTCCTCCTTGATTTGAACTCGATAACGTTGTTTGAACTATCTGTCGTTAATCACGATGCTGGGTCCCATATGCCAGCCTCTCATTATAAGAATCGTGTGTATGATGGAATTTTTTCCTTCGCTCCCGCTACCTTGTTTCGAACTTGATTGCACTACCATTTAATCACGCATATGGTCCCACTTGTCATCCTATCATTAGAAGAAAGCGTGTGTATGATGGATTTCTTGCCCTCCGTCGCGCTACCCAGTTCCGAACTTGATAGCACTGCCAGATGCATAATCACACAGCTGGGCCCACATGTCATACTATCATTAGAAGAAACGTGTGTATGGTGGTATTTTTTGCCTCGGTCGCTCCTCCATGTTAATTTGATAGCGTTGCTCGCTGCATTTAGGCTGGTGGGTCCCATATGCCAGCCTCACATTAGAAGAATCATGCCTTCTCTAGCGCTACCATGTACTAACTAGATAGCGTTGCTCGACGAATCTGTCGTTTGGTCACACTCCGGGGTCCTACATGTCAGCATTTCATTAGAAGATACATGTGAATGCTGGAATTTTTTCTCGCTCGCGCCTCCCTCTTTGGAACTTGGCAACATTGCTCGATGCACCAGGAATTTATACAGGCTAGTGGGTCCCTCATGTCAGCCTCTCATTAGAAGAAACATGTGCATGCTGGACTTTTTCTCTCTCGCGCCTCCCTGTTTTGAAGTTGGCAACGTTACTCGATGCCTCCTCTGTATTAGGTCTCTATGGTGGGTTCCACATGTTAGCCTCCTCTATAGAGGACATGTGTGTATGTCGGACATTTTTTCGGACGCCTCCCCCAGTTTGAGCTTGGTAACGTTGTTGGGTCCCAGATGTTAGCCTTCTCTGTGCAAGAAATTTGTTTATGATGGAACAAATGTACAAGTACGACATAGATTATATATATTGATAACCCTAGGTTTCGAATCAAACTCAAGACTTCAACAGATGGAAACTGCATGCTCTTCCACTACGTTAGAACCAACTATGCTACTCATAAAATATTAGGATTAGAAATGTTGATATCACTTTAAATGAAAAGGCAGGGATGAAGATTGCCATTAAAAAATGCTACATGGTCAGCATAAATAAAATTTAGTTAGGAAAAGCTTGCACTATACTTAATCACAATGGCAAGGAAAATACTAAATTAAGAAGATTTTGGGCGATATAAAAAATAATTTGGGTCCAATCTTGTGAACAAATGGGCTTATTATCGTGGGCTCCTTAGTGAAACTTCTTCAGTGTGCTTCATGCTTAAAAAAGTAACAATGTGTTGAGGGTTGGCGGCCCACGGCCGACCTGACCCAAGAAGGACAAATTCATGAGATTTTGGGCTAGAGTTGGGTCGAATGTACTACTTTCTAATGAGCTCCTCACTGAATTTGCAATATTTTGTGCCGAACTTGGGTCGAATATCCAATATTTTCGTTAGCTCCTTAGTGAAAATTCAATGTAGTTAGTAAAATATACTGGGGTTTGGCGCCTCTGCTCACCACCAAAGGCTAATTAAGGGAAGTTTTTTAAACAAGATTATGGAAGTTTTTTGTCCGAAGTGGGTTTCAAAAATTCATTTCCATAGGCTCATACATTGTACTGAAGGTCGATGGTCCACCTGACCTGGCTGTACCTATGTTGCATCCAAAAGAATGAAGTTGGAAAGGGAGAAAATTGAGCGATATTGTAAGACTTGATATACCTAGCTAGCAAAGTACTTTGGTAGTGCAGGATTTGAACATGGAAAGTACTGGAGGGAGTTTGACTGATTAACATAAAATCCTGTCATATCAAGTCTTACAGCGCAGGATCATGTTTTCAGCAAAGGTTATATTTTGAGATGTTTGGGTGGCTTTGAATCTGCCCAATCGATTTGATGTACTAAAAACCATGTAATCATTCCATTTAATCTGTAGGTGATAGAAACACAGTGGCCTTGACTTTCCCATCTTTAGATAGCTCGGGTAAGCACCAGCTTATACTGATCACTTGATGTTGTATGCTTTAGTACGATGAAATCAATAGATGGCGCAATTAGCGCCAACATGTGGCATTGTCATCATGCAAAAGGCCAAATAATTCGCACATTTAGTTCACAGTTTTGAACACAATAATACAACTAGTTTGTACACTACATCACACTACAATGTCAGCACATTAGAGCTTGACTTGTTCATTTCACATACACACTAGAGAAGATTCAGTACCAAATGCAGTACCAAATGCCTTATCTGAAATTATGTAGAATCAAACCCCCTGACCAACCCATTGAGCCATAGAAGCTGTGGCCACCATCACGGACAGGAGCAGGTCCTGTGTCGTCAACCCTTCCGAGCGACATAGGGAAGATGTCATGATCACTTGGACAACATGATCCTACCTACTTGATAGATCTAAGTTTAATTTTGCTATACCAAGATATGATGAGACACTTTATGGTAGATATGGGCTCACGCCAATATTGCATGGGCTATAGAACTCTCTGGGTTGGCTAGAAACACCATCATCAACTATTGATTGTATGAGTAAACACTTGTCCAACATAATTCCACCTAGTTGGCTTTAAAACTCATGTAGGATATTCCACTCACTTTCTCTACACTCAATGGTTGAGCATCAGCAGATGCTCATCTGCAAGCTGATGTAGATTTTGTTATGGTGAGTCTGTTACTTTGTTTGACCTGCTGTAGATACTTACTGAACTTACTGTAGCATGAATCTATATTCCAAATATTGTGATAGTTCATCTACTTAAACTTATAATTATAGAGATGTAGACTATTGGTGTGTTCTTGTTGTTTTGAAGATTCTGTTGTCTGAATAAACTATTAATTTATGAGGTGCATACACTGCATTTGGTTTGAGCATTAGGAACATGATAGGACATTTTTTATGAGGTGAACCTTTAGTTAATTTTGGATTCTAGGCTATATTGAATAAACCTTATGCATCTTCTAATGTTTAGTTTCGTCAGGTTACTATTATCGTCAGCCTGTTGGCGACAACCTCTAGATTTCATTCAGTTTTAGTTAGCACCTGAAAACCCTGCACCTGTTTCGTTCAGTTTCATGCAGCAGTTGTTTAGGTCATCGTTTCAACCATTCTTGCGATGGAATGACGATCTAGATCGAACGAGATGTAATAGGGGCACATAGTCCACTCCCTGCACGTTTGATTCGCGGGATGGCACTAGTAATATTTGGTCGTCTGGAGCAGAGTTCTCAGACTATAACTCTGAAGATTTCTTGAACATCTATAACTCTAAATAAATAGATAGAAACAACATGAAAGAGATAGGTTTCGGACTGGGCAAAAGGTGTCTCCCGTTGCAACTTGTATAGTTCGGATAGTTTAATTTACAGTTGCAAAATAGAAACACGTAGTAGTTTAGTTCAGTAGATCAGCACCGAGGAAAGCCTGGCGAGGAGCTTCTCATTTTCCTCCTCCTTCTCTTCAAGTAGTAGGTGATGTATGAGCATGTCCTACCTGATCTTGACCTGCTCATTGGGCGATTCCTGGAGCTTTCGAAGCAGGTTCATGTTTTTTACACGTAGAATTTGTTAGCCTCGCATTATCCTTCGAAGCCCCTCGATGACGGCTATATTCCGTTGGGTCGAGTCTTGGATCTTCTTATGCAGTTTCTTCCAGGCAGCGTTGTCCCTTTTCAGCTAGTCGCACTCCTTAGTAAGGGTCTTCACATCTGATTTGAGTCGTTCTAATTCCAGTTCTTGAGTTTCATTTTCTCCATGTGGCTGCTTATCCGTGCATTAAGCCAAGCATCCACTTGAGTGTTGAGTTATGGCTTCTTTTCCTGGGACAAACAAAACGTGGTTTCAGTCCTATCATGGAACGGGGAAAACAATATCTGAAGTTATAGCACCGAGCTTTATGCAACAATTGGGCGGTGATTCCTAGTCATAAAAACCCCAGTGTACAGTGCTTACCTCACTGACCCGGGGAACTAGGGCGAACAGGTCTGCCGGAGGATCCCTCGCATGCGGGCACAGCCTTCATGATCATATCTTTTGACTATGCGATGTGTAAAACATCACGGCGAACTCTTTCTTTTCTCTCCTCGCGGAATGTCGCTGCTAAACGCTTCCGGGAGGGAGGCATGGCTGCACCGAGGGAGGTAGCACGAACAGGATGAGCATGTGAGGAAGACGAAAGGGAGGAGGGCGCCTAGTGACGAGTGGAGGTAGATAGTTAAAAGTCTAGGCACACCACGATCCTATCCCCTACTATCTCCAGCTGTATCCACCGTGTGATGTGCCTTATAGGAGAAGTGTTCTGCACACATGGAAGAGCATAAACATAGAACTGCAATGATGCGACCAACTTCATTCTCAATTCAATGACACTTCGGCGCTGATATAATGGTGCACGCGTCCGGCCTGCACGCGTCATGATGATACAGTCCTACGTCAAATCATACAGTTAGTCGTACAATTTATTTTATTAATAATGGCACTTCAGTGCGGATACAATGGTGCACGCGTCACGATAACACAGTCATTCGTCAAGATGACACTTTTTACAGTGAGGGGATTTCTGGCCCCCAACTCTTCTCCACGCGTGCAAGTTTGCAACACAAACAGGCCCGCCGGTGCAACATAGATGCGGCCCAGCAAACATGCTCTAAACCTCCCTAAAACAAAACACGCCCTAAACCACGTCTTTGCGTTTACTTATAGCTCAAGTTTGACCTAGTTTCGTTAAAATTGTCAAGATGCAAAATCTTTTCGCGCGCGTGTCTGTGTGAAGCAAATATAACACTACGAAGGGTATTGCTCAGTTGCTAACTCCAGAAGGACCCGACCGCTTTTTCTTGCATAACTTTAGGGCCCTTTATGCGAAATTTAGGGACCTCTATGTATTTTTTATTTTTCAAGATCTTCGATGTAAACCGTACTCCCACAGACCATGTAGAATTTGAACTACAAGTTTTCTCTTAATTTTTTCAAAAAAAAATTGAAGCCAACCAGGAATTCAGTATATCGAAAACCATCGAAAATATTTTTAGTAGAACTTCCAAAGCAACATAAAATTTACTTGTAGTTCAAATTTGACCTGATTTCGATAAATCGGCATTTGTATAAAAAGAAAGCAAGGTCCAATTTGTATGAAATTTAGGTCTTTGGCATTTTCTTTTAAATGGGGTGGGTCTCGTAGGAGAAATGAGCTTCAGTTAACACGGTCAGTTTAAGTACAAGTTGCATCAAGGACCTCAGAAAATGAAAAAGACATCCTCTAGTCCATCACTTGGAAAATTAAGAACGTTCTTTCCCGATAGTTGGGAACTCACACCAACGACAATGTTTACTAAAATAAGTTGAACTCATCTAACTCTAAAATGATATTTAATTCAAGAGAAATATATCATGCTTACCGTGGTAGCTCAGGTTTGATCTAATTTCGTTAACTTGTCAAGATGCCAAATCTTAGCAAGATGTTGAACCTGTTGTCCAAACTCTCGATGGAGAAATGAGCTTCAGCTAACATGGTCGATGGAAGTACAAGTTGCATCAAGGACCTCATAAAATGAAAAACACATCCTCTAGTCCATCACTTGGAAAATTGAGAATGTTCTTTCTTGATAGTTGGGAACTTGCACTGACGGCATTTTTTACTAAAAGAAGATGAACTCATATACCTCTGAAAATAAATTTAATTCGAGAGCAATCTATCGCGCTTACCGTGGTAGCTCATGTTTGACCTAATTTCGTTAAATTGTCAAGATGCAAAATCTTAGCAAGACGTTGAACCTGTTGTCCAAACTCTTGGTGGTAGTTTGTGTTACATTAAATGACCCCCAATGGTTAGCTCCAAAAAATCATGATAGTTTCAAAGCAGCCTACATTTTTCTTGTAGTTCGTATTTGACCTAATTTCGATAAATCGGCATAAAAGTCATTCAAGTGGGCATAGTCACCTAGGCCGAACCTTGAAAAATCATAAAACATGGGAACTGTAAGTACAACATGTCGGTCCACTATAAATATTTGAAAGCTCTCCTTATGGCATTCGGATTCATAGTATTCATACTTTCTTTACCAAAAGGAACAATCTCATCATCACTCGGGAAATTGAGAATGTTCTTTATTGTGTGTGTGTGAAGCAAGTACATTAGTACAAAGGGTATGCTTAGCTGCTCACTCGGGAAGGGCCCTTCCTCTTTTTCTTGCTTCACTTTAGGGCCCTTTGTCCTAAATATAGGGACCTCTATGTAATTTTTTATTTTTTTAGGTCTTCGATGTAGACCGTACTCCCACCGTCCATGTCGAATTTTTACTACAAGTATGTTGTTAAAATTTTCAAAAAATCTTTTGAAGCCAACCAGGAATTCGGTATATCTAAAACCACCGAAAAGCTTTTTCATAAATGTTTCAAAGAAATCTACGATTTACTTGTAGTTCAAATTTGATCTAATTTCGATAAATCGACACAAAGTCTCATTCAAGTCGGCAAAGTTAGCTACGATGTTTTAAAATTTGCAAAACTTGGGAAAATTGAGAATGTTCTTTCCTGATAGTTGGGAACTCACACCGACGAGATCGTTTACTAAAAGATGATGCAGTCATCTACCTTAGAAGAAAAAACAATTAATTCGAGAGGAATCTATCGCGCTTACTTGCAGCTAAAGTTTAACCTAATTTCGTTAAGTCATCAAGATGCAAAATCTTAGCAAGAAGTTGAAGCTATTGTCAAAACTCTTGATGGTGGTTTGTTATATATTAAATGACCCCCCGATGGTTACCTAAAAAACAAATCACAAAACTTTCAACGCAAACTACAATTTACTCGTTGTTCAAATTGGACCTAATTTTGATAAATTGACATAGCGCCATTCAAGTGGGTAGAGTTAGTTAGCCCAAAGTTTGAAAATTTTCAAACATGGGAATCATATAAGTGGTACACAACATGTCGGTCCCCTATATATATGACTGGAAATCTTAGCTTGTGTCATTCAGATCCTTATTATATTATGCAGACCTACTTTACGAAAAGAAACAATCTCGTCATCACTCAGAAAATTGAGAAAGTTTTTTCCTGATAGTCGAAAACTCACACCAACAGAATTGTTCACTAGAAGAAGATGCACCCATTCTACCTTCAAAAAGACAATTAATTCAAGAGCAATCTATCGTGCTTACTGGTACCTCGGTTTGACCAAATTTCGTTAAGTTTTCCATATGCAAAATCTTAGCAAGAAACTGAACCTATTGTCAAAATTCTCTGTGGTGGGTTGTGATGTATTAAATGGCCCCCCTCCCGTTGGTTACCTCCAAAAGAATTCGTAGAACTCTCAACGCAATCTATAATTAACTTGTAGTTGAAAGTTGACCAAATTTCAATAAATCGACATAAATCCATTCAAGGGAATAGAGTTAGCTAGTACGAATTTTGAAAACTCATAAAACATGCGAATCTTAAGTACAACATGTCGGTCTACTATATATGTCTGAAATCTTGGTTTGTGGCATTCAGATCCATATTCGAATATTAAGGAACAGTCTTGTCATCACTTGGAAAATTTAGAATGTTATTTCCCGATAGTTGGAAACTCATAGCGACGGTGTTATTTGCTGCAAGAATATGCAGCCATCTACCTATGAGAAGACATTTAATTCGAGGGCAATATACCACGCTTACTTGTAGGTCAAGTTTGACCTAATTTCGTTAAATAGACAAAAGTGAGTGAAGTGTGTGAAGTTAGCTAGGAAGATTGAAAAAAGGAACTATAAGAAACCGTGGTCCACTTTGTGTGATAATTGGGGCAGTGGCATTTTTTCTAATTGTGGAAGGTCCTGTAGGAGCGAGGTGCTTCAGTTAACACGGTTGGTGGAAGTACGAGTTACATCAAGGACCTCATAAAAATGAAAATTACATCCAAGTCCATGCATTTTGCACAAGGCCCCTGAAACTAAGAAGTGAAGTGCGTTTTGAGGTTCGCGCATACTAGGGTTCATTACACATGATAATGACTAAGAATGGAAAAGAATATCCAACGGCTACCAATGTTTGGATTTGTCAGTCTTGATCGAACGGTCAATGTTCAAAGTTATCTGTACACTATACTATAGTGGTATGGTATTGCAAGGGATAAGACAAGATAAAGATTATATAAGAAGTACTACTACGAATGGAAGGTCTTTTGAATAACCTTTCCCTCCTGATGTATGGGAAGAAAGTGAAAATTTCTAAACCAGAAATGTTTAATTTTTTTCCGCCAAGGACCAAAGTGGTTTCCTTCCTATGTACTCCTACTCCACACCAAGGCGGCTGTTGAACATGCCAGAGAAATAGAGCCGCCCTCTAAAAAAGCCGCCATACCAAGGCACATGTGCGCAGCACCATGCTGTGGACGAGGGAGAGATAAGTCGGGCTGGTGTGCGAGGGGACATGGGTGGGGAGATATGAGAGACAGTGAAGGAGAGAGAAAACACACAATTTTTTTGCGTGCATAGGTCCTAGAATTTATTACTAATACAGGAGTACCTCGTGTCAGGAATCCATCATAACTTTGCTCTGATATCGAACCGTCTCCTCCTCTTTGTTGCTCTCATGCTGCCTCTATTTTTAAGGCTCGCTGCCTCCCTTTTGTTCCCTTGTGTCGCTCAAGTTTGACCAAATTTCGTTAAATTGTCAAGATCCAAATTCTTACTATAGAGAAAATTTAAACCCGTTATCCATACTCTTTGTGGCGCACATGCGTCGACCTGCCTTGTCGTTCCATTTCACACCCTGCGACCAGTAGCACGCTGGTTCAAAAGTTAGGATCTTTTCTTTTCACGGGGCGGACGTCTGTGTGAAGCAAATATAGCAGTACGAAGGGTATGGCTCAGTTGCTAAGTCGAGAAGGACCCGACCGCTTTTCCTTGCCTAACTTTAGGGCCCTTTGTGAGAAATTTAGGGACCTCTATGTATTTTTTTTTGTTTTCTGAGGTCTTCGATGTAAACCGTACTCCTACCGACCATGTCAAATTTTAACTACAAGTTTTCTCTGAAGTTTTTTGAAAAAACCTTTGAAGCCAACCAGGAAATCAGTATATCGAAAACCACCGAAAAGCTTTTTCGTAGAACAAAGCAACCTACAATTTACATGTAGTTCAAATTTGACCTGATTTCGATAAATCAGTATTTGCATAAAAATAAAGCAAGGTCCAATTTGTAAGAAATTTGGGGCTTTGGCATTTTATTTTAACTGTGGTGGGTCTCATAGGAGAAATGAGCTTTAGTTAACACGGTCGGTGGAAGTACAAGTTGAAGGGAATATGCCCTGAGAGGCAATAATAAAGTGGTTATTATGTATATTCCAAGTATATGATAGATGTTTATTTTGCATGCTATAATTGTATTAATACAGAAACGTTAATACATGTGTGTTCAATAAACAAACAGAAAGTTCCTAGTTATGCCTCTCTCATAAACTAGCTCGTTGATTAACAATATGATCAAGGTTTCCAGATCATGGACATTGGATGTTATTAATAACGAGGTCACAACATTAGTGTAAGGGTGTGATGAACATTCATCCGAAGTATAGCATTACGATCAAATTCATTGAGTTTGTATTACTATAACATCCTACGAAGTGATACTAATCCTTAGACCATGAGATCATGTCAATCACTAACACTGGAAGAGTATCTTGATAACATCAAACGTCACACCGTAACAGGGTGATTATAAAGATGGTTTTGGTACTACTAAAGTGTTATGTTGAGGCCCATGGATCGAGAGTGGAATTTTTTCATCCCGATGAAGGATAGATATACTCTGGGCCCTCTCGGTGATATCACATTAATTAGCTTGCAAGCAAGTGATTTGATCACTAGAATGTTATATCACGGGAACGAGAAAAGAGTGCATGTTAGTAACAAGATCAAACTAGGTATGGAGATACCGATTATAGAATCTCGGACATGTAATATATCACGAAACAAAGGGATTAAGATACTAGCGTAAAAGGTTCTCGCGATCATAAGAAAGTCATCGCTGAATGTGTGGGAGTCGGTATGGATCTCCAGGTCCCGCTTCTGATTATTGATCCAAGAGGGGTCTTTATCATGTCCACATTATTCGCGAACCGTAGGGTGACACACTTAAGAGACACCGACACCATTTGGAGCAAATGTTTCATGTCGGAAAGAATAACAAGCGCGGGAATTTATTTCACTAGATACCGAAACGGGTTTTTGGGTGAAATTGTAGAAAGTGTTTTTGCATGTGAAATGAAATACTAGCAAGGGGTTATATGTGAATTTTTGTCATTAAATTAATTGACAAAATTCTATATAAATAAAAGGAGTTTTATTTAATGAGAGTTTGCATTAAATTTGGTGGAAATTTAATGGGAATTTGAGTGGGTTTTTGAGTGGAGGGAATTGAAAGGCATTTTTGTGAGTGGAGTGTCCACCCACATCAATGGAGGGAGGGCAAGGGGGCAGCCCCATGCGTTGGCCACACCCTTGTGGTGCCCCCCTCCTCCTATAAAAGGAGCCCTCGCCTCACTTCTCACTCACACCTCCTCGTGAAGGATCTCTCTCCCCCTCTAGTATTTATCCCCATGGTCTCGAACTAGCGAGATACATGTTCCTGGTCGCTATTCGGAAAGAAAGAGTTGTGCTTCCGCTGCATCGCTGGAGCAAGGAGGTAGAGGTTGCTCGGTGCCTCGGACGTGTGTGCGAGCACGGATGCGCCGCTGATTTGTGGTGCTAGGACTTCCTCTCGAGCTTGAGATCGGCAAGAGATCGTCTACATCAACCACGAGTTCAACCTCGTTAAGCTTTTTAGGTCTTCAAGGGTATGTTCTCTACAGATGTACATCCGCCCTTTGATTGTATCTAGTAGATAGATCTTGGTACATAGTTGTTCCCATCGTAGGAAAATTTTTGTTTTCTATGTTGCGAACCCTACACAAGTTGCATATAGGACCTCAGAAAATTAAAAAGACATCCTCTAGTCCATCACTTGGAAAATTTACAATGTTCTTTCCTGATAGTTGGGAACTCGCACCGACGGCATTGTTTACTCAAATAAGATGAACTCATCTACATCTAAAATGATATTTAATTCGAGATAAATGTATCACGCTTACCGTGGTAGATCAGGTTTGACCTAATTTCGTTAAATTGTCAAGATGCAAAATCTTAGCAAGATGTTGAACCTGTTGTCCAAACTCTCGGTGGTAGTTTGTGCTATATTAAATGACCCACGATGGTTACTTCCAAAAAATCATGAAACTTTCAAAGCAGCCTACATTTTTCTTGTAGTTCATATTTGACCTAATTTTGATAAATCGGCATAAAGTCATTCAAGTGGGAGAGTCAGCTAGGCGGAAGCTTGAAAAATCATAAAACATGGGAACCATAAGTACAACATGTTGGTCCACTATAAATATTTGAAAGCTCTCCTTGTGGCATCCGGATTCATAGTCTTCATACTTTCTTTATCGAAAGAAACAATCTCATCATCACTCGGGAAATTGAGAATGTTATTTATTGTGTGTGTGTGTGTGAAGCAAGTACAGTAGTACGAAGGGTATGGCTCAGCTGCTCACTCAAGAAGGGCCCGTCTGCTTTTCCTTGCTTAACTTTAGGGACCTTTGTGCTAAATTTAGGGACCTTTTATGTAATATATTTATTTTTGAGGTCTTCGATGTAAACTGTAATCCCACCGACCACGTCGAATTTTTACTACAAGTATGCTCTTAAAATTTTCAAAAATCTTTTGAAGCCAACCGGGAATTTAGTATATCAAAAACCACCGAAAAGCTTTTTCGTAAAACATTCAAAGCAACCTAAGATTTACTTGTAGTTCAAATTTGACCTAATTTCGATAAATCGACACAAAGTCTCATTCAAGTCGGCAAAGTTAGCTAGGAGGTTTAAATATTCACAAAACATGGGAAAATAGAGAATGTTCTTTCCTAATAGTTGGAAACTCACACTGACGACATCGTTTACTAAAGTTTGACCTTCGAAGAAAAGACAATTAATTCAAGAGGAATCTATCGCGCTTACTTGCAGCTCAAGTTTGACCTAATTTCGTTAAGTTGTCAAGATACAAAATCTTAGCAAGAAGTTGTACCTATTGTCAAAACTCTCGATGGTGGTTTTTGATATATTAAATGACCCCCCGATGGTTACCTAAAAAATAAATCGCAAAACTGTCAAGGCAAACTATAATTTACTCATAGTTCAAATTTGACCTAATTTTGATAAATCGACGTAGCATCATTCAAGTGGGAAGAGTTAGCTAGGCCGAAGTTTGAAAACTTTCAAACATGGGAATCATATAAGTGGTACACAACATGTCCGTCCATTATATATATGAATGAAAATCTTGGCTTGTGTCATTCAGATCCATATTATATTATTCAGACCTACTTTACGGAAAGGAACAATCTCGTCGTCACTCGGAAAATTGAGAATGTTCTTTCCTGATAGTTGGAAACTCACACCGACGGCATTGTTCACTAGAACAAGATGCACTCATTCTACCTTTAAAAATACAATTAATTCAAGAGCAATCTATCGCCCAAAAGTGTAAAGATCTATCTATTAATAATGATCAACAACCATATAAAGATGCCCAAAAGTAAGTTGCTCTTTGACACCCTATTACGTTACTCCACAATTAATGTGCATGCATAATATCTTCTTGTTCTTCGATCTTCCCCTCTATTTTGAGCTATTTTCTTCACAAAAAAGAACAATTTGACCTAATTTTGGTAAATTGACATAAATTCATTTAAGTGTACCAAGCTAGCTAGTAATCTTGATAAAGTCGACTAAAATTTGGGAATTGTAAGAAAGCATGGTACACTTTGTATGAAAATTGGGGTGGTGGCATTTTCTTATAACTGACATGGGTCCCGTTGGAGTAGTGTGCGTACGGTCGGTGGAAGGACAAGTTGCACCTAGGACCTTAGAAAATGAAAATTGTATCATCCATACATTTAGCACAAAGGACCCTAAAATTAATGAAGTGAGATAAAGCAGTTGGGTCTAGCTATTTCTGCACCAAGAAGCTGAGCCATACCCTTCGGCTAGTACCATTTGGTTAACAAAAAGAAATCATTGTGTTGCTCACTTTTGGTAGAGCTTGTTGATGTACTGCTTCCAATGCGAAAGGTCTTCATTTTTTTCAATATTTTCAAAACAGGGTCGACGTGCAAATTCTTTGCAAGGAATTGAATTTTTCCAAATCCTCACTAGTTTCTCCGCTAATCGACCTAAAGTCATTTCGATGGTCGAAACTAGCCAGAAAGATTGCATCAATCTTTAGAATTATTCTTAAACATAGTCAATGTTTGTCTAAAAATGGGACAGTTTCAAGCTTTTGCGCCGAGACTAGTGAGCGCTCATCTAGTCGACTCATTTGAGGTTGGTTTGTTTTCTTAATGAACGTAGGTAAGCAACATTTTTTGCCTGTTAATGTTAACAAACTGAACAATATTGTTAAAGAGTTTCTTGAGCTACTCGTTAAGATCGGTCACAATGACGAACATAGAAAGTGTGTTCACCTAATTTCATGTATGCTAGTTATTTATTGTGTACCATGTCGTGTACAAGGGATAGGGAGAGAGAGCAAGAGCTCACCCATGGTTGGATGGATATTACATACGAGAGAAGTGGTACCCCTATCTCACTAGAGTTCAAACCATGGGTTTGGCACTTTGGTGTCTCGTACAAGGTGGAATATTCTTTAGTGAGAAGCGGTGTTCCCGTCTATAGCAAGGCGTGTATGCAGACTTCGTCAAGCTCAAGCCCCATCGGATCAGTCTCAAGACACAGTATTTCAGAGTCGGTCATATATATAGAGGTTGTAGGGTATGCGTGCGTGTGTTCATCCTTTAGTTTCTATTGAGTTTTGTTCGGTTATCCAGAAGTATATATAATGCAAGTCAAACTAGGTCACTGAGAGTATGTATAGCGTTGGAATTTTGGGGTGTCTAGAAGAGAATATTTTTCTTTCTAGACCTAGGTATAAAACTTGAGGACATCACCTATGTATATGGCCAACCTATCTTTAAGATGGGACCCACTTGCTATACCATAAGCTTGTTGATTACACCACAATGTATATAGTCAAACCCGTCCATAATATAGGACCCAACACGAAAGAGCTACCCTCTAATAGTCTTGTGATTATAATTTGTTTTCTATTGCAATGTGTACAAGATATCAATATATTAAAGCTTATGGACTACCCATAAGCTAAGGGTGGTGACCCTTAAGGTTTTAGCTTGTTGATAGCCGCCACTACGTTTTTCCTTATGGACAAGCTTGTGGACAACATAGTGGATGCCTTGAGAGGGTGACTCTAGCTAAGTTTTTCTCGAACCTAGGTCTAGTACAAGACCCATGTCTAAGGGAATCAAATGGCAGGTTTTCATTATTGGGCATTTCTATCGAGATGAGTGGATCCCCTGTCAGGTCTAAATGGTAGAGGCGATTTTATTCTCTTAGAAGCAAGTCTAGTAAATTTCTAGACACGTCTAGTAACGGCTCATGTTGTGCTTTCTCTAATGTATCGGGCCTATGGGCTAACTACCGTGAGGGCCCGTTATTAGTGGTCTAGTTATATCATATAGCAGCCAACGAATGTGATCTCTTACTCCCCTAACTCTTCCTTATCAACAAAGCCTCGACGCTCGGCTTTGAAGGATGGTTATAAGGGTAGTAGGAGGTGACGTTCTCATCGATAGTAAGGTGCCTATATATGGTGACTTCTTCCGGTGGTGCTCATAGGAGTAGGGTGTGCATTCTTGTGTTCATAGGGGTGATTATGTGTATGCATTTGTGAGCGTCTATGTTTTGTAGTGGGTTTTCACAAAGAGAGAAGAGAGAGAATGGAGATATTTTACTTTACTTCTTACATGCAGTGGGTCCCATCTCTAGAATTTGGCAAGAAAGCATGTTGTAGAGAAATTAGCAATTTGGCAACGCAACCATATGGTCTGCGTCGGATTTGGCCATAGCACATTGTGGATGCCCTTAGTGGTCCAATTATATCCAATACCAGCCAGCGAATGTGAGCTTCGACTCCCCTAGACCTTCCTTCTCCATGAATCCTCGATGCTTGCCTTTGAAGGATGGTTATGATGGCGGTGGGAGGCGACGTTCCCGTCGACATATAGTGAGGTGCCTATGGTTACTTCATCAAGCTTAAGCCCCCCCCGAATCATTCTCAAGACACAATATTTCCGAGGTGCTCATAGGGTAGGGTGTGCGTGTCTGTGTTCATAGGGTTGAGTGTGTCTACGCATTTCTGAGCGTCTTCGTTTTGTAGCGGGGTTTCCCTAAAAGATAGATAGGGGCCTTTGGTTAATTTATTGAGTTTTACTCTATTTTCAAAAATAATGCAAATCAAACAAGGTCACTAATGTTTGGGGACCACGGGCTCTCTACTGTGGGCCCTAGTCAGTGGTCCAGTTAATCGTGAGCGAATGTGAGCATCGGCTCCCCTGCCTCTTCCTTCTCCATGAAGCCTCTGCACTAGGCTTTGAAGGCACGCACATTCTCTGAGCAATGTCGGCGGATTCAATCATGTCGATCCAGCGAACAACAGGGGATATTGATGCGCAAGGCGTCGGGTTAGGGTAAGTTCGCCAGAGTTCACGGTCTTAGTTTTTTCTCGAATTTAGCTTATCGGGTCTCTCCTACTTTTGGGGTTTTTCTCTATTCTGCCCGTCTCGATCGATGATGTTTCCTAGGTTCAGATGCCATCATGGATGGTAGACACCGAGTGGTACAAAATCGTTACCGATACGGATCTCCCGCTCCGGTGCAACTTGCGCCCTGGCGCGCCCCATCGCCTAACGACGTTCGAGGAAACGAACTTCGGCCGTAGGTTCTTGGGTTGCAACTACGAATGTGAGAGCTGCATGTTTGTCCACTGGGTCGATCTACCGCACTCACTTTTTCTACAGCGCGTGATGATGGTGTTGTGGTTACATCTCGAGATCCGGGAGCTCAAAGAGGAGGAGCAGGAGCGCCAGCAGATGCATGCCGAGGATATGGCTGCAGAGTTAGCGGATGTCTCGAACTCACTGCGCTCGGTTGTGAATAGGATAGATGATCTTAGATTTGGGTAATCAGAGATGGACATTAGGTTCTTAACCAAGCATGGTCTGCAATCTAGATATTGAGCATGTTCATGATGCTTTTGGTGGCTGGCTGTAAATTCCATTAATAATTAAGCAATCCTCTTTTGTTTACTAGTACTCACCATCTCATAGTGCTGCCACTTTAAATTACACTAGGTTAATTAAGATGGGAGTAGTTGACAGTCTGCTTACAGCCTTTCTATAGTTTATGGTTACTACTATCTCTATCTATATATGAATATCGCTACATTTTTTGCACATTTTTTGCAACTCCCCCATCGTGCACCTTCTTTACCCAGCAACGTCCACCTCTCCATCGCATCAACGCAATCTTTCGTGAGTCTGCAACCATCCGGGTAGTTGTTTAGGTGATTTCTATTTGAAATAGTTGATCTATATGCCACATTAGGAATTTGGGATCACCATGGATGTAGCCATGGAATTAGTTATAAGGTACAATGGAAATAGGGAGGTATGTGCTGCTCAGAAGAGTCTTATGAGGATGGGAGCTTGGCCCCTGGCTTTATTTCATAGAGCGGTCCTCTGCTGAACAATGCAGAGGTAATTTGCTGCATATCATTCATAAATAGATTGTTGTTCGTTGGTGTCTTGCATTGCTGAGTTTTTTAAATTATATTTTTCGTTTAAGGGGAACATGCCAAATCCTCATCATTATATTTGATGCACATATCCTTCTTTGCATTGTGAAGTTGATGTGTTCTTTCCTAAAATTTACTGGTTTTGCTGCACTTCATTTAGCATCATGATCATGTCCACCCATGGAGGGGGAATTGCATCAAGACATGCCTTAATCGTGTTTATCGAGTGACAAGTGTTTTGATGTATACAACTGCTTTGCTATAATTTCAGTAACCTATGCTTTGTCCCTAAAAACATTTTTTTTGATAAATGGCACTTTATTCCTTAAAATGTCCCCCAAATATATTGATCATTTTGGTTAAATCATGATTTGCAGAATCAAAATCATTCTGATATCTTGCCACTTACTAAGGCCAGGACTGCTGATGTGCCAGCTAAGAAGGCAAACCATGAAGTATGGCTCTTCTCATGTCGGTTTTGTTTCCCATGTTTGGGAAATATGCCTCATTGGTTCTTTGCCATTTTGTTGCACGGCTGTGGATCTTGCACGATGTGTGCAGCTGAATTTGGATTTTTTTTGAAACATGAATTTGGTTTAATTTTGGATTTGTTTTCTATAGTTTCCACCTAATTCATATCGCTCATGTCGTAATGGTGTTGGTCACTACAAGGATTAGACAATTGTCCATCTCCAAGAAAACTACAAAGCTCATAGACGCATGATTTCGTGCCTTCAAGAGAAAGAAAACACCAGGAGGAATAGATTAGGCGCCTGAAAGAAGAAGTGGCAACATCCACTAATCGGATACCTGATTTGATTGCAGGATGGAATACATCAATTTCAGTTGCACATGATTCCGCTGTTGATTTTAAAAAGTTCGTCGCTAACAACTTAGTTCTTGAGTCGCCTGATGTGGATGGCGACTACAAGATTGGCTAGGCGTACCACCAGATCTTGGAACAGGTGCAAATACAAGCTGATAATCTTTTCGATTTGGCTCAAGAAGCAATGAGACCCTAACAGAAATTCGAGATTTTCCACGCCCATACAGTCCTGATCCTGCAAAATATGAGGAAATCTGTAAACCATATTGACCGCTCTACTTTCATTTTGGAAGAGTTTGGGATCTCTTGTAAGGATGAAGTTTGTTAATTTAGTACTAAAACTTTTTTTCTCTGCTGGTGTATGGTGATGACGAATCTATATATTTGATGTACTATTATGACATAATATATGTTGGTGTGAACCCGGTTTTATGTGACGATATTTGGAAACATGAATCATCTTATTCTAACTTGTGGTGGTTTTTTATCTATCAATTTTTTTCCTTCTGAGATCTTTTAATGATCAATGCCAATTGTGAGTGATTTGTAAGCATGTATCTGGTAGTAAGCCAAAACTTTTAGTTGTATATTGTGGAATTTTAGATCGATGTTTAAACTCTAGAACTTGATCTCATTTAACGGCAGGCTTCTACCTGCTGGAACATTTTATGCTAAGCAATTCATTATATCAGACGAATACAAAACTTGATGCTTGTAGGCGAGAAACTGAGCAATGCCAAGGCGGGATCCTCAGTCGTGTTCTATAGCGGGGTTATTCCACAAAAATAAAATAGGGTTCAAAAAATATATATATATATAGCGGAGTGAAAGTTAGTTTGGGGGAAGCCCTCCCTCAATCGCATCGAGACACCTCCTCCGCATGGCTGCTCTCCCTCGACCGGACCATCCCTGCCGCTCCACCATTAAGCACCACCGCACCGCCGTTCGCTGGTACGTATGTCCCCAACCTCCAGCGATTACGTGCTTTCTAATGGATAGAATACATTTATTTTGGGAATTGCAAAGTAAATAAGCTGGTGGATTTTGCAGGAAATGCAATCAGCGTCGGCGGATGCTTTTGCTGCGTTGGCTGATGCTTGTAAAGCAGAGGTGGATGCTGAAGAAGCACCATCGGATACATGTGAAGCGGATGCGGAGGCTGATGCTTGTATTGCATCAAAATCTTGGACAGTGTTGAGTGATGCTTGGAAAGCGGTGGAGGCGCAGTTGAGATCCTCGTCAGCTGTTGCTAGATCAAATTCGGCTATTTTGGCTGCCGCTGCTAAAGCGACGGTTGCGTGGGATGCTAGGAATGCGTCAGCTCGTGGTCGTTCTTGTTCAGCGCCAGCTCGTGGTCGTGCTTCTTCAGCGTCGGCAGCTGTGGCTCGTCATTCTTCGGTGGCGCCTACTCCATTTACTCAGAAATCATTGACCCCTTTGTAAGTTCTGCGTTGGATGTTGTCTCCCTGACTCCCTCCCTCTTTTATGTATTCCGCTCCAGAGTTTTTTCTGAAAGTAGTGCATATTGGTTTAAACTACTAGTACTAGGAACATAAAATCTATTTAATCAAAAACTAGCGATCCAAATAGGGTGAAACTTTCATAGGATTCAAACCTAGGCACCTATGATTTACTGATTTTTTGTCAATTTTTTCGAATAGTTTTACTTTGTAGTTTAAAATCTGACCTACTGTCATACCTTGAATCTAAGATGGAAGGTGGATCTTGGGGCAAGTCACCGTCAGACCTGGGTTCACCAAGTCCCTGAAGTTGCGTCCGTTTTTCTCCCCTTCTTTATGATAAAACGAGAAAATTCAGGTGGGGGCCATTCTGTCCTCTCCGGTGACCTCTAAAAAAAATATTCTCCATTCCGTTTACCCTATTCCGACATGGTGAAGCATTTTCGTGCTTTTATACTATTCTGGTTTATTCCTTGTGTTGTTAAGGTATTTTGTTGACACGCTCTGCTATTTAGGTAGTTTTTTCGAACACGTGCAGTTTATGAAATTTCGATGATAAATTTTCCTGTCAAATTATATGATGGATTGTGGTGTTTAAATAATTATTTTTTTAGGGTTGTGCATTGTGCCTTTTGCAGTTTACTTGATTCTGATAATGCACTTGTGGTATTTGCATCATCCTACCAACTTTAGTGGAAGAACATATGCAACAATCAACGACTTGCCAAGCGATGTAGTCAGTCAGATTCTTGTCAAGCTTCCTCCGCACCCATCCTGCATATTGAGGGCATCAGTCGCCCAAAAATATTGGATGGACTTCATGGGAAGCAATGATTTCAAAAAGCTAACCCTGACACACAACAGAGGAATGATGTTACTTAGATTTTTCACCAAAAACATGCAAGATATTGAGATTATTATGTTTGCGGGGATCCGATGGATATTGAGATTATTATGTTGGTTTGATTAATGGTTTTGTCTTTATGATTCTATCATGTCTGTGTTGTTTGTGATCTTGCATGCTCTCCGTTGCTAGTGATTATCTTTGCCAAGTAGTTGCTAGTGACTCCAAGAGGGGGTATTTATGCTCGATAGTGGGTTCATGCCTCTAGTTTCCATGGGAAGTGACAATAATCTCTTCGGTTGTAGATGTGTTGTTGCTACTAGGGAGAAAACAACGGTTTCTTGTTCATGGAACATGTGGACTGTTTACCTTACACACTTTGCTTAAAGCAGTTGTCTGTTGCTTGCAACTTAATACTGGAGGGGGTTCGGATGATAACCTGAAGGTGGACTTCTAGTCATAGATGTAGTTGGATGGTGGTCTATGTATATTGTTGTATTGCCCAATCAACCTCATAGGATCTTTCTGACTAGTAACTGCATTGTTATGCCTTGCTCAGTTCATGTCGATTGCCCCGCTGTAATTTGTTTACCCTTCATGCCATGTTGTTTATCTAAAGAGAGCACCTCTAGTTATGGACCCCGGTCCAATCTTTACCATTGATACATCTTCCATTGTTACTGTTTACTTGCTGCAAACCATTACCTTCCACACCATATGTTTAATCTTTTGTTACAGCAAACCGGTGATCTTGACAACCTCACTGATTCGTTGGGGCAAAGTCTTGAGTTTGTGTTATGCATGTCTCCGTGTTGCTTGCAACACCTGTGTGACGTTTCCTTCCTCCTTCTGGTTCGATAACCTCGGTCTCAACTGAGGGAATACTTGCTGTTGTACTCTTCACACCTTGCTCTTGGGGTTCCCAACAAGACTCCACATCAAGAACCAAGTTCTGTAGCGCCACCAAGGAGTCATCACTGAGATGATGGCTAAGACTGATCATAGGCCCGTAACTCTCATAGGGGACATTTTGTACTGGCCAACAATGAAGTCCAGATATATAATTGCCTTCGACAATGTGACAACAAAACTATGTTATATTGAGTGCCCACATGAGACACATGATATTTCCATACGCAATTTTTTCATCTCTAAGGGGCATAATGGAGATGTTTCCCTTGCGATTATAAGAGATTTCACTCTATGCACCTGGTCTAGTGCAAGATCATCAACAGGGAAATGGGAAGCTTTGGGTTCCTCATATAAAGGTTGAGTTGCATACTCTCCTTGGCCTTGAGAAATCATGGGCATCTAATGGGAAAGATTTAGTAAGGTTACTCTACGCATTTGAGGATAGAGAAATGGTGGTTATATGGGCGAAGGAGGGAGTATTCGAATTATATCTCAGCAGCATGAAGTGTAATAAGTTCGGATCTCCTAAACATTGGTGTACTTTACATCCCTACTTAATGACACCTGGTTACTGCAGTCATTCATGTGCAACCCTTTCATCTTTGTACAAGTATGATTTTGCTAATCATTTTTTTCATTTACTTCAGCAACCGACGTGATTCGGAGTGCTAAATCAAAGAAACGAAAAGGAAGTCTTGTCAGCAACCCAGCTGATTCGGACTGCAACATCAAGAATATGAAAATAACACTCGGATGAACAAGAAAGGCTTGTTTGGGCAAGCATGTGTTAGCCCAGGTTGTGTTATTTGGATCCGCAGTCTGATGTTTGTTTATTTTGGTAGCTGATGGAACAGTGGCGGCATTTTTGTTTGTGCTGCAGTCATGGAGCTGCAGGGGGCTAGAATGTTAGAGTTGTCTGTTCATTTTGGGGGCCTATGCGTGTCTGATGAAACATTGTTTCTCTCTATATAGTACTATATGCATGATGAAACCTTGTTTTATGTGATCTATATATACTCGTGTAGTTGGTGTTTGTGTTTTGATAGTATGCAGTAGTATTTGTTTTGCGGTAGGCTTTTTATTTGATCTTAATTTGTACTACCATTTGGTTAGTGCTTCTTGTAGAAGAGTATGTGCCGACACCTAAATTATTAGTAGACCTTGTCTTTTTATTCTTGAACCAAAGCTACTTCAGACATTTATTTGTTGCCCCGACCTGGATTCCTGAAACAGAGAGAGAACATCCTTTTTTAAAAATTATTATTTGGACAATCTACAAATTCAAAATCATAATCGGCCGCCAAAACCTACCGTCTATCCTGTTTGAATCGGAGGCATCAGTGGATGTGACTCGCACCTTAAATTCCTGACCAGATGGTGTACGGTCTACACAACCTTTTTTCTATTAAACCTTGGCTGCCAGCTAAATTCAAAACCATAATCGAGTGAAAAAATAACCCACCAACCCCAAAATATTTCGCGCCTCTCGGTTTCAAAAATTTGTAGGCAAAATCTCCCACCCAGGTAGTACCATTTTTCTATTTTTCCTTGGACGCTAGCCAAATTCAAAATTTTAGTCAAGCGGGAAAATTTACCACCTACGTCGTGCGAATGGAAGATATCCAAGTTTCTGTGCAAAAATATGGATATGGATGATTAGTTGACGTGACTCTCCGCATTGAATTCCTGGACAGATAGCGTACGGTCTACTACATTATTTCTATTAGTAGATGGACGCTAGCCAAATTCAAAATCTCAATCAAGTGGCAAAATCACACACCAACCTTGAAGCATTTCGCGCCCCTCCGTTTTAAAAACTTTTGGTTTCAAAATTACCATTCTACCCATTGTACATATGCCCAATCGGCTAGCTATAGCCCGTAGCTTGGGGGCACGATCTTAATTATTTTTGTTTTCACCTCCATTGTCCCTAATTCGTGTAGTTTTTCCCACTAGCCCTCCCAAAAATCCCAGGCTCCTCCCCACGCCCTTTGCTCCATGCCCACCGCTCACACCAGCCGGCGGCAATTCCATGGAGGCCTGAGCCGCTTGAGCTACGGTCTCGTGCACCGCCACGGAGCCGCTTCACCAACACCCACCCCATCGGATCTAGTTCATCGGGTCTCTCTACCACTTCACCGAAGCTGCGGTCTCGCTACCCACACCAATGGCATCGTCGACCTCTCAAGCTCTGCTTCTCCCCTGCCGAAAGCTACCCAACCGTACCGGATCCACTTCACTAGTGTCTACTGTACGCGATCTAGTTCAACGAGTACTCTGTCCACCGCTCCAGACCAGCTGCACGGGCTTCGCTATTTGCTGCACCGCATTTACCTCAGTGACGCTCTTATCCATTGCGCTCAAGCCGGCATCGACCGCCTAAGATATGCTTCCGCAACCGCCCAAGATCTTCTTCCCTGCAACCGCAACACCCTCGCTTACCTGGACGTCACCCGCACGGTACTGACGATGCTTAGAGGCCTCTCCGACCAAGGTAACCAAATTTATAACCCCTTTTTTGTTTTCTCGGCAGTATAGCAGGTTAAAGCCTGTCGCAGTGAACTGCATTTTTGTAATCGTGCTAGTACACACAAGTCATTGGGCATGCCTGTTCTTTGTGCTACACACAAGGTCACTGGACAAGTTGGTTTGCATTCGCCGCTCTAGAAATTTCAAGTCATGCACATGTTTGTTATTTTGTCATGCACATGTTCTTAGTTACTCCCTACAATAGATATTGTATAGTTCTTGCAAAATATAAAGTCAGCAAAAAATATTACTGTGGATTCCCTGCTCCACAGTTACTGAATCTATCTGGTTCATCCTGAGCTAAGTTCCTTCTATTATTTCATCCCTGGCATCATTCTGCTATCATGTAGTACCTATTTAAACTCATCGTACTAGTTTGATAATAATTTTGTTGTTGCTATCTGGATCTTTAAAATATGCAACACTGACTATTTGTTTTTTCTTTGTATAGAGCTCAAAAGTAAACACTGAACATGTTGGTTTGCACAGCCTCTTCTATAGGTTCACAAGAGCAATGTCATTGTTTCCTTTTCTGGTGTTGGTTCTTCCTAAGCAACGACATAACTATCCTCTACTGTGTAGTTCATTCGTGGTTTGTGTTCCTGATCTACAAGTTCTGGCGTGATGCCATTATAATTTCTGTCTCATTCATTCTTAGATACTCCTACGAAAGTAACTGCATGCCCATTGTGTAACTCACCGAAAATTTTGAGTCACCCAACGTCTCTTACATTTCAGGATATACTACCGCTTCCATATATATTTGTTGAAATGACCTGGCTAGTTTATATTTGCTGAAATTCTAGGAAACACTCTGTTCGATTGCTCAATTCATCTATAGGCACACTTGTGTAATGCTTGCTTGTCATGTCCTACAGTCACAAGCAATGCCATTATATTTCATGTCTAATGGTTCGTCCTAAGCAGTGACATAGCTGTCCTCTACTGTATATATCATTCATTCGTAGTTTGCATTCTTTATCTAGAAGGTCTCTTATGATGCCTTTATAATTTATATTTGGTTCCTAGCTACGACAGTAAAGGCATCCCCATTGTGTATCTCAATGCGAATTCTGGGTCACCCAATGATACGTCCAAAATGTATCTACTTTCTCAAACACTTTTCTATTGTTTCTTCTCTAAACTTGTGTGATTTGGATACAACTAACACGGACTGACGCTGTTTTCAGCAGAATTACCTTGGTGTCTTGTTTTTCTGCAGAAAATGAACTATCAGGAAAAATCCCGGAAAATATGCCAAAAATTATATTTCACTAGAAGATCTACGGAGCCAGAAGACGAGACGGAGAGGAGGCCTGGGGGCCCACACCCACCCTAGGCGCGGGCCCACCACTGGTCGCGCCTGAAGGGGGTGTGTGACACCCCCGAGATCAGGGATAAACAAATCCCAGACCTCTGTCTAACATAAGCTTAACCTTGAGCTCGAGGATATCCAGTGAAGAATAACACATCAGTGACTCTACGACACAAAATTTATTATAGCAAGCTCATAACTGAGCGAAGATCCAAATTATTACAAGTAGAGGTCACTGACCACAAACATCAAACAACAGAAGGCAAATTATTCTATTTAGTATAGCAAACTTAACAAATGGCCTAAGAGGCCTAAAGCATAACGATGACGTCCCAGCCCATAGATTCCAGGCTACCGGCCGGAACCCCAAGCTACTCGTCGGTGTCGATGTAGTACCAAACTAATCTTCAGGAGAACACTTACTCTGTCCAAAGTATGAACAAAGCAAGGGTGAGTACAGGGTGTACTCCGCAAGACTTATGGCTGGTGGAGTTGTTTTGCATAAAGCCATCTTTGTTTATAAAACAAGAGGGAGAAGAAGCTCGTCTAGACAGAGTACTCTACAATGGGATAAGAGAGCGACATCTCCAAAGTATTGATCATCCTCTTTTGATATCCACCAAATCATCATCTGATCCCTAACTAGGATCACCCCCTCGTACCCATGGGGAAGCATCCTTAAGCACACGTGGATCTGCCAAGTTTTACGATTAGGTTATAGTTCTCTATGATCTTGAGTCCGGTCGCCAAGTCGTTCATAACCGTGAACACAGCTTTTCGAAAATATTATTACCCTGCAGGGGTGTACAACTTTACCCACACGTACTAACCTTCTATTAATGCCACATGATAGCCCTCTTCCTTGGAAGGCCGACAGAGGGTGGTTAGGCACGACCTTTACCTTGCTTTCACCGAGACCATGAGTCATGCAATAAGTATGGTTCCACCGTAACGGGTCAAATCCCGAAGCCGGTACTTAAAGATGTGAGGTGAGGTTGGTTTACCAGGGGTGCTATCTACCCCAAGCAACCTCAGCCACGCTTACCTACCTGTTATGATGCACCTCCACCCGACAAATCTTTCAAAAGGTTTTCTATGCATATGTCGAATGGAACGCTCTAACTATGTGACTCATGGAATCTACTAGGCAAGTTAGTTGCTCATGAGGTTTTCCAGACCCCGTGTGGTTGTACGCTCGTCTTGGTTCCAAAGGCAAGAACTCAGGTCCTAGTGGTGGCGAGCATGGGACTAGAAAAACCACATCCCACCATGGCCTCCCATACAAGCCTTAGCATGTTTAACTCATATCACCTATGATATCATCACATCACGTTCTCCTGTCATTCTAGATTCTCTGCATCTGATACATCATTTGGATGAACCAGACTCAACACCTATGCATGGCTAAGCAGGACACAGATATAAGCTCTAGCAGTGCACACAAGCCAAACCTAGTTATGCTAGGAGTAGTGGATCAGGTAATATAAGCTCAAAGGGAGTAATTGTGGCATCCCGCAAAACCACTACTAGAAAATCGCGTTGTTTTTGTGCATTGCATCCTCATGACCGCATGCTCATGTCATCATGCCACATTGCATTTGAGCATCGTCATCATCTTGCATTTTCTTGCATAAAACTAATTGCGGAAAGACCTGTCTTTATTTTCTAAACGCCCCGTCTTTGTTCAAACGCAAAACCCGGGTCACCGGATTATTTTTGTTTTGTTGCTATCGAGTTGCAAAAGCTTTGTTTTAAACCAACAAAATATTTAATTATTTTTAGTGGGGGCAGTCGAACGGGCCGATTCGACCCGAACGACCACCCCCAGAATAAACGGTCCACCACAAACCCTTTTTCCACCCAGACCTAGTCTACCCACCCTACCTCCACCTCACCCCAGCCTATCATCTCTCGCCACCTCACCTCTCTCCCTCACCCCCTCCTATCAGCTGCTGCCACCTCACCTCCTCTCAACCCACCACACACCCCCACACACACAACAGCACACACGCACGCCCCCACCGCCACACCCGATCCCCACGCCCTGGCCCACCCCTGACCCCCGCAGCCGCGCGTCCTCCCCCGCTCCCTCTTCCTCCCCGCGTCTCTCTCCTCCCCTCTCCCTTCGCCGGCCGCCTCCACTCGTCCTCCGGCGCCGCCTCCCGCTCCTCGCCGTCGCTCCCTCCCGTCGCCGGCCGAGCCGCGCCAGCCCCGCCAGCGACCGCCACTCGAGCGCCCTCCTCTCCCCTGCAAGCTCCCTCACCGCGCGCAGCCCCTCACGCCCCGACGCCGCCTCCCCCGACCTCCGCGCGACCCCGCCAGCCTCCTTCCTCGCCTCCGGCCTCCTCCTCCGTCGCGCGCCCGCGTCCGGCCGCCTCGGACCCCGCTCCCCGCCGCCGCTGCGGCTCCCTCCTTCTCGCCGCGGCAGGCCCCGCCCACGCCACGCCGGACCGCCGCCGCCCCGCTCCAGCCTCCGGCCGCCAGCCGCCTCCTCTCCCTCACGCGGCTCCGCCCTACGCTGCCCCCTCTGCACCTCCTACAGGCCCCGTGTCGCCGTCCGTGTCTCCTGGCATCCGGCCTCTGCGTGTATCTGCTAGCTGCAGCAAGCGGCAGTCCGTGTGTACCCGCCTTCCTGTAGCATCGAGTTGGACCGATTCCGGGAGGAGCTGACCGATAGGTTGCTGCCAGTTTGGTACCGACGTTTTTCAAGATCGCCACCGGCAACCGAAGCCATAGTGACAAGCCCTTCGACACATATTGAAGGACCTGGAAGATCATCTACACGGACGTCATGATCTTCGATGCAGGACTGCTCGTGGATCAGTACCAATACGAGAAGCTCGAAGCCCCGTTGCCAGGCCCGGATGTTTCAAACGCGAAGATCTGCTTCATGGTTTCGAAGACCGATCCCGGCGCGCCCGAACCCCGTCGAACACCAAGACCCTCGGAATCGCCAAGTTCTCCTTCTCGGATCAGAAGACCGAACCCGACACGCCAAGATCTTCCTCTCGGATCCGAAGACGCCGAGAACCGGGACACCAAGATCTCCGCCGTGAAACGACAAGACCGACTTGATGGCGCGGACCCGACAAGATCTTCGCAACGACAAGATCGACACCGACCAGGACAAATCCGATGCGCCCCGACACCGAACCAAGTCCTTCTTCGCGGAACGCCAAGATCTACTCTGTTATCCGAGAACGATCCCGCCGAGACCGAACCCCAGATCCGGACCCTGAGACCAACCCCGAACCCCTCGGAGCCCAAGATCGCCGAACCCTAATGTGTGACCCTTATCCGAGCCCCTATTTTATAAATTCCATAAACTGTTGCATATTAATTGTTCATGCATGCATCCTTGCCTGTGGTTTGGGGGCCTTATGCCGATTCACCTCATGATTAAATATGGGGCCCATATGCGGGCAAATCTAGTCTTATATTGGCCTCATTTAAATTGGTGTAGCGAACCAGTGCTATCTTTTGTCATGTTAACACAACATTTAAAATGCGGGGTATCTAAACAACTAGAACCATATATTTAATTGTCGGGACCCCCGGTTCCGCTTAATATTGCCTAATTGCATCGCATCTTTGCCATGCCATACATCATACATGCATCATGCCCGATCTTTTGCCGTAGTATTAAATATTGCATCCGGTGTTTCTTCTAGTGTTTTGGTTCTTCGCGGATAAGGCCGTTGAGTTGATGCGAGTACCGACCCGATCTTCGGTTGTACCTTCAACAATGTTTTCAGGCGAGCATCTCCCCCTTTCTACCTATCTTACTTTTATAGTATTTATTCCCTCCTGTTGATCTATTGCTATCTGTGTTCCGATGCTCTAGTTTTCGTACCCGTGATATCCCTTGCAGCCATATATTACCTTGGACACATCCTATTACCTGTTGTTGGTAGATAGTTGGACTTGCGCGTCGTAGTCGCTTGCTCAAGTGCTGTCGCGTGTCGTCAAGTACCACAGTTGTTGGAGCATTGCCGCATGTTTAATGTTGGAGACGGTTATGGCTTTATTTATTGCTCACTTTAATTATTGTTTAACAACTAAAATTGAAGTAAGTAAGCAGAGGCATCGGTGGGTGATAGATAATATTTGGTTTCCGACCGCCCACTTGTGTCCTGTAGGACCCCGAGTACTTGATACCTGTTCCTTGATTTATCGCGCTATCCACATCCGGGAGGCTTATGGGACCCTCCCTGAGCCAGAGCTTGATTCAGTCTTATTTCTTGGGGCCACAAACTAGTTTGAGGTTTTATTTACGATCATGTACTTATGCCATGCTACTGCTTTATTTACGATTGTGCGAGGAGCACACTGTACTGTTTAGGTAAGCGGAATGTTTTCGCGGTATCGATAATCCCAGTTTTGGGTTCCCAGTCGTTTACAGCCATTGACGCAAACCTTGAGTCCGTCTCGGAGCTAGCTTACTTTGTTGCAGGTCTACTCAATGGGGTGGCCCCCTGAAATATTACTGAATCCTGTGATTGCTTTGTCGTGAAGGCCTTGTTAGGTTTTGATTTGGTTTTTTCGAGGTTGATCGAGTGTGTGTTGCTATTGGTGCACCCCGGTCGGGTAAAACTTTCTGAAAGCCGTGTCCGCGGTTATGTACGACTTGGAGCACAGTATCTCGATCATAGACAACTATAACTAAAGTAGCGCTATAAATTTGACTTTATAATGACTAGTAATCAGCTTCACTATAATGGAATGGCTAATTAAAACTGCCAACAATTGCTTGCTTGGGTCGTCGCTTGCGACCATTGTAACTGACTAGTAAGTATTGCAACTAAAACGGAATGGCTAAATAAAAGTACCAACAACTGCTGGGTTTTTGGGTTATCTCATGCTATTTGTGTCTGACTAGTAAGTGTTGCAACTACAACGGAATGGGTAACTAAAATGGCCCACTGCTTATTTTATCAGGACGATTATCTACACCTGACTAGTAATTGCTGCAACGATAACTGAATAAATAAAACTGCCAATGGTGTGAGTTCCTCGGTTGACTTCCTCATTTGGTCTCGAGGGGGAAACACCAGGATGGGTTTGTTTGATGTTAGAATCAGGTTGGATCCGAATAGGTCTTTCTTACCTCTCTCTGATTGCCGCTAGTTGTATCGAGTCTCTATAGGTTGTTCAGTGCATGCTGCCGCTGCCGCTTCAGTCCACCATACCTATGTAGGCGAGGACCACCGAATTCTAGTCTCGCCGTGTACTGGCCTCAGTACTGACGCTCCTCTTTTTCCTTTGCCCTTTGTCGGCACCCCTTTTGTTTAAGCAGGTTTTGAGATCGACGTCGTTAGCAGGGTTACCCTTCCGGCTTGGCCTGGGCAGGGTTATGGACGCCATTGGTTATTCTTCAGGGCTCTTAGCCCCATTTGCATCTTGTCCGTAGTCGGACGCTCTATCATTTTCAAGGTGATTTGGATCTTTGTATATTATATCTGTATTCTTGACTCATGGAGTCGCTGTTATATATATCTGTTCTGTGGGTCCCATCGAGGACTGTTGTGCAATGTTATTACTTCGTTTTCCACCCGCACGAAAGTGCCTGGTGGGCACCTTTGAATCGTTTCTATGCGGGTTTGGCGGGTTTCGCTAAAACTTGCATAGGGTCGATTCTGAGGGTGTTACAGAGTGGTATCAGAGCTCAGCAGTTGCGATACCCCACAAGTCCAGCCTGTAGGATAACCTAGCTAACGGCCGAAGTAGAGTGTCAAAACTATTTTGCAAAATCGGTTGGATAGTTCTGATTAGGTCTGATTTTACTCCTTACCCCTCTGCTGCTCTCCTCTCACCTCTGCGTGTTTTGAATCCGCTCTCTTCTCTCTCTTCGAGTCTATGATTTCGCGTGGTTGGGTTCCGTCGTACCTTCAGGGTTTCGCTTCCTCCTTTGATAACGGTGTTCTACCATCCGGTGTTCAAGCTGCCTGAGGAACCCGTCTACGGTGTTACCATTCTTTGTTCCTTGTCTGTGCCTTCCGCTGTTTTCCGACGCGACGACATCATCTACGCTAGATCCGATGCAGAGTCTGCATCACCCCTTTGTTCCTGAACCTCGTTTGTCGAGATCTTCAGTCTGAATCCTGAGGGTTGGTTGCACAATCCGCCTATTCGTGTGCAGAGTAATGGTTTGAGTGCGGGATGGAGTAGCTACCATACCACTACTCTTATCATTCGCTCTTGTACATTAAATGGGTGAATTAATGTGATTTTACTCCTTCCGCGAAAGTTAGTGGTGGCCTTACCTTTAACTTCGTCCGTTATTTATCCGGAGTGTTCCCTTGACGAACGTGAACAACGACCTCTTGTTAGTGGTGTCGCGAGGATCTACACGAAGCGAGAAGACGCAGACTGCCGACCTTCCTTCCGGTACCATGAGGCGGATCTCGAGGGCGAGATCCATTGTTAGTGGTGTCGAATTGTGGCATCCCGCAAAACCACTACTAGAAAATCGCGTTGTTTTTGTGCATTGCATCCTCATGACCGCATGCTCATGTCATCATGCCACATTGCATTTGAGCATCGTCATCATCTTGCATTTGCTTGCATAAAACTAATTGCGGAAAGAACTGTCTTTATTTTCTAAACGCCCCGTCTTTGTTCAAACGCAAAACCTGGGTCACCGGATTATTTTTGTTTTGTTGCTATCCAGTTGCAAAAGCTTTGTTTTAAACCAACAAAATATTTAATTATTTTTAGTGGGGGCAGTCGAACGGGCCGATTCGACCCGAACGACCACCCCCAGAATAAACGGTCCACCACAAACCTTTTTCCACCCAGACCTAGTCTACCCACCCTACCTCCACCTCACCCCAGCCTATCATCTCTCGCCACCTCACCTCTCTCCCTCACCCCCTCCTATCAGTTGATGCCACCTCACCTCCTCTCAACCCACCACACACCCCCACACACACAACAACACACACGCACGCCCCCACCGCCACACCCGATCCCCACGCCCTGGCCCACCCCTGACCCCCGCAGCCGCGCGTCCTCCCCTGCTCCCTCTTCCTCCCCGCGTCTCTCTCCTCCCCTCTCCCTTCGCCGGCCGCCTCCACCCGTCCTCCGGCGCCACCTCCCGCTCCTCGCCGCCGCTCTCTCCCATCGCCGGCCGAGCCGCGCCAGCCCCGCCAGCGACCGCCACTCGAGCGCCCTCCTCTCCCCTGCAAGCTCCCTCACCGCGCGCAGCCCCTCACGCCCCGACGCCGCCTCCCTCGACCTCCGCGCGACCCCGCCAGCCTCCTTCCTCGCCTCCGGCCTCCTCCTCCGTCGCGCGCCCGCGTCCGGCCGCCTCGGACCCCGCTCCCCGCCGCCGCTGCGGCTCCCTCCTTCTCGCCGCGGCAGGCCCCGCCCGCGCCACGCCGGACCGCCGCCGCCCCGCTCCAGCCTCCGGCCGCCAGCCGCCTCCTCTCCCTCACGCGGCTCCGCCCTGCGCTGCCCCCTCTGCACCTCCTGCGGGCCCCGTGCCGCCGTCCGTGTCTCCTGGCATCCGGCCTCTGCGTGTATCTGCTAGCTGCAGCAAGCGGCAGTCCGTGTGTACCCGCCTTCCTGTAGCATCGAGTTGGACCGATTCCGGGAGGAGCTGACCGATAGGTTGCTGCCAGTTTGGTACCGACGTTTTTCAAGATCGCCACCGGCAACCGAAGCCATAGTGACAAGCCCTTCGACACACATTGAAGGACCCGGAAGATCATCTACACGGACGTCATGATCTTCGATGCAGGACTGCTCGTGGATCAGTACCAATACGAGAAGCTCGAAGCCCCGTTGCCAGGCCCGGATGTTTCAAACGCGAAGATCTGCTTCATGGTTTCGAAGACCGATCCCGGCGCGCCCGAACCCCGTCAAACACCAAGACCCTCGGAATCGCCAAGTTCTCCTTCTCGGATCAGAAGACCGAACCCGACACGCCAAGATCTTCCTCTCGGATCCGAAGACGCCGAGAACCGGGACACCAAGATCTCCGCCGTGAAACGACAAGACCGACTTGATGGCGCGGACCCGACAAGATCTTCGCAACGACAAGATCGACACCGACCAGGACAAATCCGATGCGCCCCGACACCGAACCAAGTCCTTCTTCGCGGAACGCCAAGATCTACTCTGTTATCCGAGAACGATCCCGCCGAGACCGAACCCCAGATCCGGACCCTGAGACCAACCCCGAACCCCTCGGAGCCCAAGATCGCCGAACCCTAATGTGTGACCCTTATCCGAGCCCCTATTTTATAAATGCCATAAACTGTTGCATATTAATTGTTCATGCATGCATCCTTGCCTGTGGTTTGGGGGCCTTATGCCGATTCACCTCATGATTAAATATGGGGCCCATATGCAGGCAAATCTAGTCTTATATTGGCCTCATTTAAATTGGTGTAGCGAACCAGTGCTATCTTTTGCCATGTTAACACAACATTTAAAATGCGGGGTATCTAAACAACTAGAACCATATATTTAATTGTCGGGACCCCCGGTTCCGCTTAATATTGCCTAATTGCATCGCATCTTTGCCATGCCATACATCATACATGCATCATGCCCGATCTTTTGCCGTAGTATTAAATATTGCATCCGGTGTTTCTTCTAGTGTTTTGGTTCTTCGCGGATAAGGCCGTTGAGTTGATGCGAGTACCGACCCGATCTTCGGTTGTACTTTCGACAATGTTTTCAGGCGAGCATCTCCCCCTTTCTACCTATCTTACTTTTATAGTATTTATTCCCTCCTGTTGATCTATTGCTATCTGTGTTCCGATGCTCTAGTTTTCGTACCCGTGATATCCCTTGCAGCCATATATTACCTTGGACACATCCTATTACCTGTTGTTGGTAGATAGTTGGACTTGCGCGTCGTAGTCGCTTGCTCAAGTGCTGTCGCGTGTCGTCAAGTACCACAGTTGTTGGAGCATTGCCGCATGTTTAATGTTGGAGACGGTTATGGCTTTATTTATTGCTCACTTTAATTATTGTTTAACAACTAAAATTGAAGTAAGTAAGAAGAGGCATCGGTGGGTGATAGATAATATTTGGTTTCCGACCGCCCACTTGTGTCCCGTAGGACCCCGAGTACTTGATACCTGTTCCTTGATTTATCGCGCTATCCACATCCGGGAGGCTTATGGGACCCCCCTGAACCAGAGCTTGATTCAGTCTTATTTCTTGGGGCCACAAACTAGTTTGAGGTTTTATTTACGATCCTGTACTTATGCCATGCTACTGCTTTATTTACAATTGTGCGAGGAGCACACTGTACTGTTTAGGTAAGCGGAATGTTTTCGCGGTATCGACAATCCCAGTTTTGGGTTCCCAGTCGTTTACAGCCATTGACGCAAACCTTGAGTCCGTCTCGGAGCTAGCTTACTTCGTAGCGGGTCTACTCAATGGGGTGGCCCCCTGAAATATTACTGAATCCTGTGATTTCTTTGTCGTGATGGCCTCGTTGGGTTTTGATTTGGTTTTTCCGAGGTTGATCGAGTGTGTGTTGCTATTGGTGCACCCCGGCCGGGTAAAACTTTCTGAAAGCCGTGTCCGCGGTTATGGACGACTTGGAGCACAGTATCTCAATCATAGACAACTATAACTAAAGTAGCGCTATAAATTTGACTTTATAATGACTAGTAATCAGCTTCACTATAATGGAATGGCTAATTAAAACTGCCAACAATTGCTTGCTTGGGTCGTCGCTTGCGACCATTGTAACTGACTAGTAAGTATTGCAACTAAAACTGAATGGCTAAATAAAAGTACCAACAACTGCTGGGTTTTTGGGTTATCTCATGCTATTTGTGTCTGACTAGTAAGTGTTGCAACTACAACGGAATGGGTAACTAGAATGGCACACTACTTATTTTATCAGGACGATTATCTACACCTGACTAGTAATTGCTGCAACGATAACTGAATAAATAAACTGCCAACGGTGTGAGTTCCTCGGTTGACTTCCTCGTTTGGTCTCGAGGGGGAAACACCAGGATGGGTTTGTTTGATGTTAGAATCAGGTTGGATCCGAATAGGTCTTTCTTACCTCTCTCTGATTGCCACTAGTTGTATCGAGTCTCTATAGGTTGTTCAGTGCATGCTGCCGCTGCCGCTTCAGTCCACCATACCTATGTAGGCGAGGACCGCCGAATTCTAGTCTCGTCGTGTACTGGCCTCAGTACTGACGCTCCTCTTTTTCCTTTGCCCTTTGTCGGCACCCCTTTTGTTTAAGCAGGTTTTGAGATCGACGTCGTTAGCAGGGTTACCCTTCCGGCTTGGCCTGGGCAGGGTTATGGACGCCATTGGTTATTCTTCAGGGCTCTTAGCCCCATTAGCATCTTGTCCGTAGTCGGACGCTCTATCATTTTCAAGGTGATTTGGATCTTTGTATATTATATCTGTATTCTTGACTCATGGAGTCGCTGTTATATATATATCTGTTCTGTGGGTCCCATCGAGGACTGTTGTGCAATGTTATTACTTCGTTTTCCACCCGCACGAAAGTGCCTGGTGGGCACCTTTGAATCGTTTCTATGCGGGTTTGGCGGGTTTCGCTAAAACTTGCATAGGGTCGATTCTGAGGGTGTTACAGTAATGCAATAGATAGGATGCTTTATCTACCGATAAAAGACCACAGTAGAATCGAATGCATCATGGCAGGAATTGAAATGCTTTCGAAATCATAGGGTTATATCATGGTGGGGCTATGCTTGCCTTTGCTAGTTGATAACAGATAAGCAGATCTTCGGGAGCCTTGTACTTGACTTGATTACAGTTGGTCAAGTATTTTTCGTCGATCTTCGATCTTCGTCGGTCTTGATCTCGGTCTTCGATCTCGATCTCGATATCGTATTCTACCGAAGAAGAACCAAATACCGGAAAGAAAGGGAAACAATCAACACATGGCATCGATGCAATGCTCAAGCAATGATGATGATATTACAAGTTGAATTGTATTGAAAAGTAACCCTAAGGCATGCTCGACCATTTAATTGGGGTTCCGAGGGGTGAAATCCCTAACTCGAAGAAACTCTGGAATCATCTATGAGGGGCTACTATGTTCTTCTAATTAAACTTGTCTTTAAAGTTGTTGAACAATGCATGATAATATCTTAAATATGTAGAGCTCATTTTTCTGAACATTTTGATATATTATTCATATTTTTCTGACTTATAAATAATTAGATATTGAATTTACAAGATTATACTCCCTCCATTCCTTTCTATAGTGCCTATAGTTTTTTATGAAAAAATTCAAAATATAAGATATATTGCGTTACACAACTCGTATAGACAACTTTTTTAGGAAGTTTACATAAAATATATAACATTTCATGTCTCTTGCAAACTCCTCTATTTTATCATGTTAATTAGCCACCAGAAATCCCACCTAAAACTATTTAATTTTCTCACCACATGCGTTTCTTAATTTCCGTGCCAGAAACTATATGCACTATAGAATGGAATGGAGGGAGTATCAAATTCTGAAATTATTAAATCAATTTAAATCGATTTATTGAGTCATGCTGATAGGGGCTGACATCACACAGGTGGGGGGGGTCATTTCGTACTGGGGCTGAATCTAGCCCCAGTCACTGACTGCTGGGCCCTGGGGCCATGTAGGCTTGCCACTGTGGCAACCTTGCCCAAGGCCACCTCACTGCCACGCGGGCACCACGTCGAAGACACGCGAGCGCCACCAAGGCTCGCCGGAATCCACGTCATATGGCGGCGGGGAACGACGCTAAGGGGATCTGGGAAGCGCGGTTGGTCTCATTCGAATCAGTGCATCACGCTGAGCCAAAAACGGGCGGCGCCGCTACGGGATGGTCACCGGAGAGAGCTACATGGCTGCGCACGGCAACAGAGCTCACTGTTTGACAGCGAACAACAGATACAATACGAGAGGGAGAGAGCGGAGGAGTCCAGAAGGACCATAGGCTCACCGCGATGCCGATGGGGTGGTCGAGGAGGCACAGGGAGGTGTTGAACGGCGTCAATGGCGACGACGAGCGGCGTCGGGCTCGGAGAAGACGCGCCAATTCGGGCAGCTCTCGAGCTCCTCAGCTTGCGTGCTTCGACAGGAAGAACGAGGAAGGCGAGGCGAAGCTCGTGGCGTGCTCAGCTGGCCTCGGGGCGGTGCAGAAGGACAGCGAAGGGCGGAGCCTGAAGCTAGGGTGTCGCCAGGGGGAGAGAATGAGGGAGAGGGAGGCAAAGGGAAGAGTGAGAGGGGAAGAGGGCTACAGCAAGGGGTGGTCTTATCCTCGCAGGGCATCGGTGGCGCGCATCGCAGCGCCTGCACGCATCACGGCAGCGGCGAGCAGCGGAGGCTGCGCCAGGCAGCTGCTTGTCTCGAGGAGGAAGAAGATAATGAAGGGGTAAGTGGGTCTGGGCCTCGCTGGGCTGCTGCGCGGGCGATAGGGAGAGAAGGGAGAGGGAACTGGGCTGGCCTGGCTGTGGCCTAGTTAGGTTAGAGTTAGGTTTTTATTTTCTGAAACTTTTTCTATTTAGTTTTTCTCATTTCTTTCTTTTGCAAACCCATTTCAAATATGTTTTTGAATAGTTCAAAAATACCAGAAGGTTTTCTAAATATATAAATTACTGTAGGAACCCCTTTAGGCAATTTGGGATCCATACATTTTGATAATTTTCAAAATCAAACCATTTTGAATGGATTTTGAGAGAGGGAAAAAACTAGGGTTTGATTTATTTTTCTTTGCATGCATTTTTTTAGATGATGCTCATGAATGCACAAACAACCCTAATTACTATTTAGATAAAAATGGGGTGTTATAGGGTGCAGCCACCCCAGGCACCCCCTCGGCCTCCCTCTACGCCTATAAGTTGCCTTTCGACCTAAAAACCGAGGGGGTTCGATAGTTTTCCAGAAAGAGTTCCGCTCCACCGCCGCCACCAGAAACCAAGATTCAGATCCAGAAACTCCGTTCTGGCACCCTGCCGAGACGGGGAATTTGGAGAGGATGCTCGCCAACGTCATCACCAACGCATCTCCATCAACCACCGATGTTTCCCTCATCCATGAGTGAGTAATCCCCCGTTGTAGGCTTGGGGATGGTAGGGATTGGTGAGTTCTATCATGTAATCGAATAAGATCTGTTAGGGCATAGTGCCTAGTATCTCTATTAGTGCTATTTGACTTTGTTGAAAATTGTTGTTCTTAATGCTTGTCACTAGGGCCCGAGTGCCATGATCTCAGATCTGAACTTATTATTGAATCATTATGATAGTATTGTTTGTGATCTTATCTGCAAGTTGTGTACATATATCATTGTCCGGATCCAAAGGTCCCAAAGTGACAATAATTGGGACAACCGGAGGGGATGGCTGTGGTGTGAGGATCACATGTGTTCATGGAGTGTTAATGCTTTCCTCCGGTGCTCTATTAAAAGGAGCACTTTAATTGCCAGTAGTTACCTAGAGGCCCCGCTGCCATGGGCTAGCTGGACAGAAGATGTTGTGCAAGTTCTCATTGCGAGCATCTATGACTATATTTGGAGCACATGCCTAGGATTGTTTAGTACTTGGATGCTTGTTATTATTTATCTGCAATGCCCTAGATCTTGAAGTTACATGTTTAGACTCGTCCATGCAACGCCCGTCCATCCATCCCTATGCCTACCGCACTCGAATCCTACTGTTACCATTACTATTACTATTGCTCCTGTTTAACTGTTGTTGTTGTTGCTTTGCTGTTGCTACTACAAACTGTTGCTACTGATAAACTTATGTGAGCAAGAACTATTTCCAGGTGCAGCTGAATTGACAACTCAATTGTTAAGGCTTGCAAGTATTCTTTGGCTCCCATTGTGTCGAATCAATAAATTGGGTAATACTACCCGCGAAGACTGTTGCGATCCCCTATACTTGTGGGTCATCAAGACTATTTTCTGGCATCGTTGACGGGGAGCATAGCTTTATTTGTAAGTTCACTTGGATCTATTATTGTTCACTGCTACTCCTTTCATCATTGGGAAGTCTCGTGATGGAAAGTTCTCTATTTTACCATCCACTACAAGAAGAGGTACAGTCCTAAACACCTCTGCTGCTCTTGATTCACCGTCTGTTATAAGTAAGCTTGTCACACCACCACCACATACACATGCTACACACACTGCTGCTACTGCTGAATCTGAAACTTCTTTTGATACTCATGATGTTACTTCTACTATGCTTGATGCGAGTGGTTCATTAGGTCCTTTTCTAGATGCTACTATGGATGGTCTAGAAAATACCGAAACTCCTAGTGAAGACACTGTTACACCTGTTAGCTCACCTAAGGATAGTGAGAGTTATGATATTAATAATGGTTACATTGAGTTCACTGATGATTTTGTTGAATAGTGCTGAAACACACATGGTACTAGTGCTATTAAGAGTCTCCTTTCTAGACGTACTATTATGCCTAAGATGTCCTCTGATCCTAAGTTTTCCACTTCTCCCATAGATATTAAAGATGAAGATTATGATTTCTCTCTTGATTTATCTTATTTAGATATTGTTGAGAAAGAACCTTTTTGTGGGACTGAAAATGAGAGTGATGTGGCTCATATGAATGGGCTTTCTACTATGAGTGCTTTATTCTCTGATGGTTTTAAGATGCGCAAGTACTTTGTTGCTAAGATCTTCCCTTTTTCACTAAAAGGAGAAGCTAGGGCTTGGTTTAATAGACTACCTCTTGGTTCCATTGATAGCCCTGGTTGCTTGATTGCTTCTTTCTTCCAGAAATATTTTCCTCCCAGTGCTAGACATGCTGCTTTGTAGAGACTTTTTGATTTTAAATAGGGAGAAGAAGAGAAATTGTCTGAGTCATGGACAAGGTTCTGTGCCTTGATTCATGCACATCCTGGATGTCCATTGCCTAAGAATGAGCTTCTTGATATTTATTATAATGGACTAACTGATGATTCTAGGACCTACCTAGATAGCTTTGTTGATTGTGTTTTCAGGAAAAGGACTCCTACAGATGCTGAAGAATTAATGACTAAGATAAGCAAGAATTATGATGATTGGACTTCAACTGAGCTGAATACACCTGAGCCTATTACTCCTGAACCAGTTGTCCCTGAACCAATTCCAGCACCAACAACAAATAAGACGGGAGTAATTACATTAAATAATGAAGTGATGAAGGAAGCTAAGAAGTGTCTAAAGGAGAAAGGTATTAGAGCTGAAGATGTGAAGAATCTACCTCCTATAGAAGAATTATGTAAGCCAATCCCCCACTCATCTAATATTAAGGTACACTCTCTCCAACACTTTGATGAAGGTTATATTCCTTATGGTAAGCCTCCTGATCAATGTTTAGAGGAACTTGACACATTTATTATTAAGCAAGGGTATTTTAATAAACAAGTTCAAAATCATTTATTGGAAAACTCTAGAGCTATCCATGAGTTGAAAGATATTGTGGAAAGAACTTCTAATGATATTAAAATGCTTTGTAAACACTTTCAAATGGTTCAAACCTGTAACACCCTCAGAATCGGGTCTATGCAAGTCTCAGCGATTCCCGCCAAACCCGCATAGAAACGATTCAAAGGTGCCCACCAGGCACTTTCGTGCGGGTGGAAAACGAAGTAACACCATTACACAATAGTCCATGATGGAACCCACAGAACAGATATATACAACAGCGACTCATCGAGTCAAGGATACAATATAGAGTACAAAGATCCAAATCACCTTTTAAAACGATACAGCGTCCTAGTACGGACAAGATGCAAATTGGGCTAAGCCCTGAAGAATAACCAATGGCGTCCATAACCCTGCCCAGGCCAAGCCGGAAGGGTAACCCTGCTAACGACGTCGATCTCAAAACCTGCTTAAACAAAAAGGGTGCCGACAAAGGGCAAAGGAAAAAGAGAGCGGTCAGTACTGAGGCTAGTACACGGCGAGACTAGAATTCGGCGGTTCTCGCCTACATAGGTATGGTGGACTGAAGCGGCAACGCACGCACGATCAACCTCGAGAAAAACCAAATGAAAACGCAACGAGGCATCACGACAGAGCAATTGCAAGATTCATATAAATTTCAGGGGGCCACCCCACTAAGCAACCCGAGACGAAGTTGGCCGGCTCCGAGACGGACCCAGAGGTTTGTGACAATGGCTGTAAACGACTGGGAACCCGAAAGTGTGACTGGGCTTGTCGATACCATTCCACGTTGGTTCCAAAACAGTACAGGCGCTCCACGTGCAATCGTAAATAAAGCAGTAAAGCATGGCATAAGTACAGGATAGTAATAAAGCCCCAAACTACTTTATGGCCCCAAGAAATATATATGACTCAAACTCTGGCTAGGGGGATTCATGGTCCCACATGCGGATAGTGCGAAAATTCAAAGAACAGGTATCAAATACTCGGGGTCCTACGGGACACAAGTGGACGGTTAAAAACCAAATAACATTTATTGCCCACATGTGCCTCTGCATTATTTACCTACTTCAATTTTAGTTATTAAACGGTAATTAAAGTCATGATCATCTCCACCATAAAGCATATGGCAGTCTTTCAACAACTGTGGTACTTGACGACACGCAACATCACTTGAACAAGCAACTACGACACGCAAGTCCAACTATCTACCAAGCAACATGTAATAGGATGTATCCAAGGCAATATAAGGCTGCAAGGGATATCACGGGTACGAAAACTAAAGCATCGCAACAAAGATAGCAATAGATCAATAGGAGGAAATAAAGACTAGAAATATAAAATAGGTAGAAAGGGGGAGAATGCTCGCCTGAAAAACATTGCCGAAGGTTCATCCGATGATCGGATCAACACTCGCATCAACTCATCGGTCTAATCCGTAAAGAAGCAAAGCACTAGAAGAAACACCGGATGCACTATTTAATACTACGACAGAAGATCGGGCATGATGCATGTATGATATATGTCATGGCAAAGATGCAGTGCAATTAGGCAATATTAAGTGGAACCGGGGCCCGACAATTAATTAGGTGGTTCAAGTTATTTTTCTAAACCCACAATTTAAATGTTATTAGCGCGGTATAACATGGCATCGACGAGCTATTCAAATTTAAATGTAATAGGGGTATCATCTTAATTATATCCTTCTCATTCCATATGAGCTTATTATATGTAGTTATCCAAACCCGCAAGGTATATGATGCAAACAGGGGCATGGATGGCATGTTAATATTATATACATCTTTCTAAACAATTCCAATATAGAATACTTTTCAAATAGAGATATCGATTAATAGATATGGATTAAGCAAGATTTGCAAAATAAAAAGAAAGCAATAGAGAGGCCACGGAGGAGCTGTTGTGGCGATGGTTGTCAACATGAAAAGAAAAGGATGGAAACCAGCTTCTCAGGAGATTATAAAGACGATATGTACCAACTCCAGAGGAGACTTGAAGACAGGTAACGGGGGGCTCGGATGGAACCAGACCAGCTGGCTCGATTTTATTTTGTGTTCAAAATGCAAGCGCATGACTGAACTATCTTCTAGCAGATTAGATAGTTTAACTAGAACAAATTAAAACAACTCTAGATCGGGATAGCAGGACATAAAGGACATGACCGGAATCAAGGACGTCGGCGACTAGAACCTGTAGACGTCAGAACAAACACGTATGTCCATGATTGAAGCGTACAGAGGCAACAAAAATAAATAAGCATGTGCGAGCAGCTGAATGAGAACGTGTCATACAGAACTAGCTAAGCTCATAGGAATATTTGGTAGTGTCATGCATAGCTAGCTAGGAGGCTTGCCGTTTGGAATAGATACACACGCGCAGATGTTTAGAGTGGCCTAAGGTGGGTGTTAACTGAAGAAGGGAGTGTCTCTAAATTTTTCGTTGATCAACTACAGAGAGATAAAAGATAAAAAGAGGAGAAGAATATTATCATGTTGGATATTGGGTCAGGGGAACTGTTGCTTGCAGCGTGTAGGTGGTACCATCATGATGACCAACACTTGATGCATGAAGACTTGGAATGTTGGATATGAGCCAATCGTGATCGGAAACAGAGGCAGGTAAAACAGGTTATTTGTTCTGCTGTTGACTGAAGAAATTGGCGTCAGTTCGTCAGGATTGACAGCAAAATGGCACGGATGAAATCATCACGAGTAGTAGTCGATCTCCGGAATTGATATGGCGGGCATGCTCTTTGTACCACCAGGATCACACGAGCTTGATGAATGCAGGAGGCGCGCGTTTAAGAGGGGATTTGCAGGCGTTTGCTGTCCGAAACTGAAGCACTACAGCACGCGTGCGACAGAGACAAAGTTGCTAACGGCGAGCGGCACGGACGCTGGACAGGAACGTCGACCTGATAGAGGAGACGGACCGATGCTTGTATAGGAGAAGCATGGAGACACGGGGAGCAGGAATGCCAGGTGGAACCGGCCGGCGGTGAGCAGCACAGCAGCAAGCGGCGAAGGGCAGTGGCGCAGACAAAGTGTTCGACAGTGATTACAGCGATAAGAGGAAGAAAGAGAGAAGAGGGAGGATGCTGGGAGAATGAGCATGCTCACCTAGGGCTCGTGGTCGAGACGATATAGCCTGAGGAGGAAGAGGAGGCGGGGAAGAAGGTGTGGCCGGTGTTGGCGCCTATGGCGGTTCACGGCGGTGTCTTGCTGGTCCCTCATCGTCAAGCACTCCTTCTAGACATGGTTGCTCAGCTCCGGGGCAGCAGGTCGTCGGCAAGGACGGATGAGCTAGGTTTTGGATGTTATCCTGGCATGCAGAGGAAGAAGAGGAATAGGGAACTCAATCTGGATTGATCTAGATGGTGTGGTGGTTGAGATGAGGCTCTATTGGCTGCTTTATGCCAGGGAGGAAAATATGAAAGGGGAAAAGAAGGGCACGGCGATGGCATGAGCATGTGGCTAGTTTATCAGGTGCGGGCAAGGGGAGGAGATATACAGTGGGCTAGGCGTTTGCAGGCTGTGTCCACAAGATGGTAAAAGAATTAAGATATATATAAGAATACAGTTTGAAAGAAAGAATAAGAATGGAGATGGAAATAAAATAGAGATAGATATAGATATAGATGCACACATGGTTATATGGAAGAATTAAATCCAATAAAAACAAAAATAAAAATAAAAGAACCATATGGTACCATGTATGATTGAATTGGAGCAAGACTGATATGACAAGATGTGGTGCCATATTATTAGATAGAAAGAATTCAAAAGATATGTCCCCAACTTAATTTGGAGCATTTTGAAAAGATACAAATAGAAAGACTCAATTAAATAAAAATTAGACATTATGATTCCATAAAAATGACACCAATTATATATACAATAGAGAGAGGGTAAAGTAGAAAGAGACAAATAGCAAAATCCAAATACAAATATCACGAACCAACTATAAGTGCAACGGTTTAATTTTATGTTCCATGCAAGGTGCCATGATGAGCATGATGATGTCATGATGATGCAGAAAATAAAAAATAACAAGAAATTTTATAGTTGGGATTTCCGGGGTGCTACAATTCGACACCACTAACAAGGGATCTCGCCCTCGAGATTCGCCTCCTAGTACGGGGAAGAAGGCCGATGATCTGATCCTTCGCGCTTTGTGTATATCTTCGCGACACCACTAACAAGGGTTCTTTCTTCATCTTGAAATCGTCGACACCACCAACAAGGGATCGTTGCTCATATTCATCGAGAGGACACTCCGGAGAGACAAAGTTGAAGTTAAAGGTAAGGCCACCTCTAACTTCCACGGAAGGAGTATAATTGCATCGATCCACCATTCAATGTATAAGAGAAAATGATAAGAGTAGTCGGATGGTGATCAGTCCATCGCGCACCCAAAGCATTACTCTGTACATGAATAGGATAATCGTGCAACCAACTCTCAGAATCATACTGAAGATCTTGAAAAGCGAGGTTTGGAAACCAAAGGAGGGATGGATATTCTCATCAGACCTGATGTAGATGACTTCGTCGTGTCGAAAATCACCGGAAGATACAAAGAAAAAGTTTAGTGAATTTTTGGTCCACTGAATGATACAACAGATGAAAGTTTCATCAGATAGCATGAACTCCGAATGTCAAAGCACCGTTATAAGAGGAAGAAGCGAAACCCTGAAGGTACAACAGAAACCCAACCATGAGAATTCCTGGACTAGAAGAAAAGATAAGAGAGCAGATTCAAAACACGTCGAGATAAGAGGAGAATAGGAGAGGGGTAAGGAGTAAAAGCAGACCTAATCAGATCTATCCAACCGATTTTCCAAAATAGTTTTGACACTCTACGACGACCGTTAGCTAGGTTATCTTAAAGGCTGGACTAGTGGGGTATCGTAACTGCTGAGCTCTGATACCACTCTGTAACACCCTCAGAATCGGGTCTATGCAAGTCTCAGCAATTCCCGCCAAACCCGCATAGAAACGATTCAAAGGTGCCCACCATGCACTTTCGTGCGGGTGGAAAACGAAGTAATACCATTACACAATAGTCCACGATGGAACCCACAGAACAGATATATACAACAGCGACTCATCGAGTCAAGGATACAATATACGGTACAAACATCCAAATCACCTTTTAAAACGATACAGCGTCCGAGTATGGACAAGATGCAAATTGGTCTAAGAGCCCTGAAGAATAACCAATGGCGTCCATAACACTGCCCAGGCCAAGCCGGAAGGGTAACCCTGCTAACGACGTCGATCTCAAAACCTGCTTAAACAAAAAGGGTGCCGACAAAGGGCAAAGGAAAAAGAGAGCGGTCAGTACTAAGGCCAGTACATGGCGAGACTAGAATTCGGCGGTCCTCTCCTACATAGGTATGGTGGACTGAAGCGGCAGCGCAGCATACACTATACAACCTATAGAGACTCAACACAACTAGCGGCTATCAGATAGGGATAAGAAGGACCTACTCGGATCCAACCTGATTCTAACACCAAACATACCCATCCTGGTATTCCCCCTCGATACCAACCGAGGAACTCACACAGTTGGCGGTTTTATTCATTCGTTATAGTTGCGGCAATTACTAGTCAGATATAGATAGCATGAGTCATCCTGATATAATAAGCAGTGGGCAGTTTTAAATAACCATTCTGTTGTAGTTGTAGTACTTACTAATCAGATACATATAGCATGAGGAATCCCAAAACCCAGCAGTTGTTGGCACTTTTATTTAGTCATTCCGTTGTAGTTGCAATACTTACTAATCAGATACAATGGTAACAGGTGACAACCCAAACCAGCAATTGTTGGCACTTTTATTTAGCCATTCCATTATAGTGAAGCTAATTACTAGTCATTATAAAGTCAAATTTATAGCACTACTTTAGTTATAGTTGTCTATGATCGAGATACTGTGCTCCAAGTCGTCCATAACCACGGACACGGCTTTCAGAAAGTTTTACCCTGCAGGGGGGCACAAATAGCAACACACGCACGATCAACCTCGAGAAAAACCAAATTAAAACCCAACGAGGCATCACGACAGAGCAACTGCAAGATTCATATAAATTTCAGGGGGCCACCCCACTAAGCAACCCGCGACAAAGTTGGCTGGCTCCGAGACGGACCCAGAGGTTTGTGACAATGGCTGTAAACGACTAGGAACCTGAAAGTGTGACTGGGCTTGTCGATACCGCGAAAACATTCCACGTTGGTTCCAAAACAGTACAGGCTCTCCACGCGTAATCGTAAATAAAGCACTAAAGCATGGCATAAGTACAGGATAGTAATAAAGCCCCAAACTATTTTGTGGCCCCAAGAAATATATATGACTCAAGCTCTGGCTAGGGGGATTCATGGTCCCACATGCGGATAGTGCGAAAATTCAAAGAACAGGTATCAAGTACTTGGGGTCCTACGGGACACAAGTGCACGATTAAAAACCAAATAACATCTATTGCCCACCTGTGCCTCTGCATTATTTACCTACTTCAATTTTAGTTATTAAACGGTAATTAAAGTCATGATCATCTCCACCATAAAGCATATGGCAGTCTTTCAACAACTGTGGTACTTGACGACACGCAACAGCACTTGAACAAGCAACTACGACACGCAAGTCCAACTATCTACCAAGCAACATGTAATAGGATGTGTCCAAGGCAATATAAGGCTGCAAGGGATATCACGGGTACGAAAACTAAAGCATCACAACATAGATAGCAATAGATCAACAGGAGGAAATAAAGACTAGAAATGTAAAATAGATAGAAAGGGGGAGAATGCTCGCCTGAAAAACATTGCCGAAGGTTCATCCGATGATCGGATCGACACTCGCATCAACTCATCGGTCTAATCCGTGAAGAAGCAAATCACTAGAAGAAACACCGGATGCACTATTTGATACTACGACAGAAGATCGGGCATGATGCATGTATGATATATGTCATGGCAAAGATGCAGTGCAATTAGGCAATATTAAGCGGAACCGGGTCCCGACAATTAATCAGGTGGTTCAAGTTATTTTTCTAAACCCACAATTTAAATGTTATTAGCGCGGTATAACATGGCATCGACGAGCTATTCAAATTTAAATGTAATAGGGGTATCATCTTAATTATATCCCTCTCATTCCAATGAGCTTATTATATGTAGTTAACCAAACCCGCAAGGTATATGATGCAAACAGGGGCATGGATGGCATGTTAATATTATATACATCTTTCTAAATAATTCCAATATAGAATACTTTTCAAATAGAGATATCGATTAATAGATATGGATTAAACAAGATTTGCAAAATAAAAAGAAAGCAATAGAGAGGCCACGGAGGAGCTGTTGTGGCGATGGTTGTCAACATGAAAAGAAAAGGATGGAAACCAGCTTCTCAGGAGATTATAAAGACGATATGTACCAACTCCAGAGGAGACTTGAAGACAGGTAACGGGGGGCTCGGATGGAACCAGACCAGCTGGCTCGATTTTATTTTGTGTTCAAAATGCAAGCGCGTGACTGAACTATCTTCTAGCAGATTAGATAGTTTAACTAGAACAAATTAAAACAACTCTAGATCGGGATAGCAGGACATAAAGGACATGACCGGAATCGAGGACGTCGGCGACTAGAACCTGTAGACGTCGGAACAAACACGTATGTCCATGATTGAAGGGTACAGAGGCAACAAAAAGAAATAAGCATGTGCGAGCAGCTGAATGAGAACGTGTCATACAGAACTAGCTAAGCTCATAGGAATATTTGGTAGTGTCGTGCATAGCTAGCTAGGAGGCTTGCCGTTTGGAATAGATACACACGCGCAGATGTTTAGAGTGGCCTAAGGTGGGTGTTAACTGAAGAAGGGAGTGTCTCTGAATTTTTCGTTGATCAACTACAGAGAGATAAAAGATAAAAAGAGGAGAAGAATATTATCATGTTGGATATTGGATCAGGGGAACTGTTGCTTGCAGCGTGTAGGTGGTACCATCATGATGACCAACACTTGATGCATGAAGACTTGGAATGCTGGATATGAGCCAATCGTGATCGGAAAAAGAGGCAGGTAAAACAGGTTATTTGTTCTGCTGTCGACTGAAGAAATTGGCGTCAGTTCGTCAGGATTGACAGCAAAATGGCACGGATGAAATCATCACGAGTAGTAGTCGATCTCCGGAATTGATATGGCGGGCATGCTCTTTGTACCACCAGGATCACACGAGCTTGATGAATGCAGGAGGCGCGCGTTTAAGAGGGGATCTGCGGGCGTTTGCTGTCCGAAACTGAAGCACTGCAGCACGCGTGCGACAGAGACAAAGTTGCTAATGGCGAGCGGCACGGGCGCTGGACAGGAACGTCGACCTGATAGAGGAGACGGACCGATGCTTGTATAGGAGAAGCATGGAGACACGGGGAGCAGGAATGCCAGGTGGAACCGGCCTGCGGTGAGCAGCACACCAGCGAGCGATGAAGGGCAGTGGCGCAGACAAAGTGTTCGACAATGATTACAGCGAGAAGAGGAAGAAAGAGAGAAGAGGGAGGATGCTGGGAGGATGAGCACGCTCACCTAGGGCTCGTGGTCGAGACGATATAGCCTGAGGAGGAAGAGGAGGCGGGGAAGAAGGTGTGGACGGTGTCAGCGCCTGTGGCGGTTCACGGCGGTGTCTTGCTGGTCCCTCATCGTCAAGCACTCCTTCTAGACATGGTTGCTCAGCTCCGGGGCAGCAGGTCGTCGGCAAGGACGGATGAGCTAGGTTTTGGATGTTATCCTGGCGTGCAGAGGAAGAAGAGGAATAGGGAACTCGATCTGGATTGATCCCGATGGTTTGGTGGTTGAGATGAGGCTCTATTGGCTGCTTTATGCCAGGGAGGAAAAGATGAAAGGGGAAAAGAAGGGCACGGCGATGGCATGAGCATGTGGCTAGTTGATCAGGTGCGGGCAAGGGGAGGAGATATACAGTGGGCTAGGCGTTTGCAGGCTGTGTCCACAAGATGGTAAAAGAATTAAGATATATATAAGAATACAATTTGAAAGAAAGAGTAAGAATGGAGATGGAAATAAAATAGAGATAGATATAGATGCACACATGGTTATATGGAAGAATTAAATCCAACAAAAACAAAAACAAAAATAAAAATAAAAGAACCATATGGTACCATGTATGATTGAATTGGAGCAAGACTGATATGACAAGATGTGGTGCCATATTATTAGATAGAAAGAATTCAAAAGATATGTCCCCAACTTAATTTGGAGCATTTTGAAAAGATACAAATAGAAAGACTCAATTAAATAAAAATTAGACATGATGATTCCATAAAAATGACACCAATTATAGATACAATAGAGAGAGTGTAAAGTAGAAAGAGACAAATAGCAAAATTCAAATACAAATATCACGAACCAACTACAAGTGCAACGGTTTAATTTTATGTTCCATGCAAGGTGGCATGATGAGCATGATGATGTCATGATGATGCAGAAAATAAAAATAACGAGAAATTTTATAGTTGTGATTTCTGGGGTGCTACAAAACCCATCTTGATCAACTTGCTAAGGTACAAAAGGATATGCTAGTTAATGCTTCAAGATATAAACATGCTTATGGAATTAGAACTAGGAGTGGTATAGCTACTCAAGATCATTTATATCCTGAAGGACACCCTAAAAGAATTGAGAAGGATTCTCAACAAGGTGAAGATAGTGGTAGTCCTCGTAAGAGAAAGAAAAAGAAACATAAGATAGTTGAGGAACCACTTGAACCTGCTGTAGATCCTAATAGTATATCTGTCTCTGATGCTGAAACTGAGAATGGTAATGATAAAAATGAGTCTCCTGATAAGGAGGAAGGTGAGGAAGAACCTGAGAAGCATACTAAGAACAATAGGTACACAAAGGAAGATTTTATTTCTAATAAACATGGTAAAGAGAGAGAACCTTGGGTGCAGAAACCTATGCCTTTTCGAGGTAAGAAACACAAGTCAAAGGAGGAGGAACACTATTTGTGATTGGATGAAACATTTATTCTTGCAAATTCCTTTAACTGATGCTATTAAGTTGCCTCCTTATTCAAAGTATATGAAGGATATTGTCTCTAATAAAAGGAAGATTCCTAATGAGGAGATTTCTACTTTGCTTGCTAATTACTCCTTCAATGGTAAGGTTCCAAAGAAACTTGGTGATCCAGGTATACCAACTATTCCCCGCTCTATTAAGAATAACTATGTTAGAACTGCTTTATGTGATTTGGGAGCTGGAGTTAGTGTTATGCCTTTTTCTCTCTATAAGAGACTCCAGCTAGAAAAGTTGATACCAACTGATATATCTTTGCAAATGGCTGACAAGTCAACTACTATTCCTATTGGTATATGTGAGGATGTTCCTGTTTAAGTTGCTCATAATTGCATGGTTTTAACTGATTTTGTTGTGCTTGAAATGCCTGAAGATGATAATATGTCTATTATTCTTGGGAGACCTTTTCTTAATACTGCAGGTGCTGTCATCAATTTCAATCAAGGAAAAGTAACATTCAATATTAATGACAAAGAGAACACTGTCTATTTCCCCAAGAAGGTTGTTAAGAGCTATTGCCTGAATTCCATTGAAAATATTAAGAGCATCAAGGTTGGAGAAATATATTGTCCCATTCCATAAGAAAATTTTGAAACTATTATGATTGGGACCATTGCTATCAAGTATGAGGTAACATAATCACCTTGTGGATTGCAAAGTTTTGTTTCATATAAGATTTTTTTGGTAACAAGACTTGATCAACCTTGTTAACAAAAGGATTGTAATGAACACAATAATGTTTCCACTGTGGTTATACTTGCTTTCTTTTACTTTTATCCTTCCTAGTCTTTGCTTTAGCTTTAGTTTTGCTAGTTGTTTGCTTGTTTGAGTTTCTTAGAGCTCCTGTAGTTTGGCTTTTGGTTTGCTTTTGCTTCTTCTGAAAAAACTGTTTCTGCGAGAAAATCAATTTCCATACCCTGAAAGTTGGCCAAAAATAAAGTATTCCGAAAAATCCCAGAAAATTCAAAATAATTTTTAACTCGAAAAAAGGGGCAGAGAGGCACCTGAAGTGACCCAGGGGGGCACTCGAGGCCACCACACTTGTGGTAGGCACGGCCTACCAGGTGGCGGCGCCTGGGGGGTCTGGCCCACCTGGACCCCTCCAGGCTGCCTCCTCAAAGCCATCTTCTTTCTCTCTCCCGAAAAACACCAAAAAACTTGCTCAAGCTCGAGTTCTTGCTGTTCTTGCTCGTGATTTTCGATCTCCTTGTTCATCCCATCTCAAGTGCTGATTTTTGGAGGGATTGTTACTTCAAAAGTGAAGTCATGGACCACCAAACATTTGGTGATATATTTGAGAGTGATGCACCTAGAAGGGCAAGGCTTCCAAGGTCATCTACCAGTACTAGACCCTCATACAATGAGGATCTCATCACTCCGCGATTTGGTGATGAGGGAGATGAAGGGGATGTGCACCCCTCCACCTTTCCTTCCCAAACTTTCTTGCGAGATGCTGGGATTCTTAATGATTTCATGACTTTGGTGCAGAGGACTGGTCTAACAAGTTACATGCAGGATGAGAGCGCACAATATGCTTTGCTTACTAAAACATTTGTGGAGAGTTTCTCCTTCACTAATAGTGTGTTCAAGCCTTCTGTGTCTTTCAAAATTAATGGCATGGCTCATTCTATGACTTTGAAGCAATTTTGCAAGGCCCTTGGACTTGGTACAACTGGGTCATCAAAGAAGATTCAAGGTCTACCCGCTGATTTGTTAGAGATTTACCGAGGAATAACCAATGATGATGACCGCAGAGCTCAGCGACCCCCCTGCGTATTACATAGGGGAGGCCTCGAGCTCGTACCAGAACGAGGGAGCTTCCTCGACATACTATGGAGGTTCATCCTCTTGGACACCATGGGATTGAGCCCCACATAGGCCAAAAGCCTAAGCTTGGGGGAGGCATACCGACATCACACACTCATATATATATATATATATATATCATGTTCGGTCGGCTCTTTGTATATTCATTGTTTTTGCTTTCTTTTTGGTTATTGTTGCTTCTTTCTCAAAAACAAAAAATACCAAAAATATTTTCGTTGTTTCTCTTGGTTTGTTTCTTTGCTTTGGTTTTCCTTAAAAGAAAAATCCAAAAAGATTTTGCTTTGTTTACTTTGCTTTGTTTGGTTTGATTTGTTTTTGTTTGGTTTTTCCTTGTTTGCTTGTTTCTAAAAAATCGAAAACACCAAAAATATTTGTTGTTCTTCTTTGGTTTTGTGAGTTCTTTGCAGGGTTTAGCCGTCCTCAGTGTATTTTGGTTTCATGTTAATTATTCAAGTCACACAAGTGAAGGGAAATAATGAAGATTAGGACAACTCGAGGTGTGGTAAGAGGCTGGTAACGAACTCTATTTGTTTCATTTTTATACATATACTCATCATTGTGAGCATGCTTAGCCTTTTTGTGTAAGGTGTATGTCATTATGGATGCTTAGTAGTTCTTGCTTGTCTATGATTAGCTCCAGCTTGCTAATAGTTTGTAGAATGTCATGTGAATGTTTTCTTGCATTGTTTTATTCATACTTTGGTATGATATTGTGGTAACCTCCTCTGACTGTTCATGTGAATCGACTTGGCACATGCTCACGCATTCATATGACTAATCAATAGTCAGTAAGCCTCGATGATTTATTTTGCCTCAGAGTTCTTGTATCACTTTCATGCCATAGTTAGTCCAGTTTTGTTGCAAGCATGATTATGACAGCTATTGCTCTCTCATTTGTCGCTCCCTCTCTATTGCTAGCCTTAACTTGCACTGAGTATGTGCTCTACCTGTGCTTCCAACTCCCCAAAAATCACTATTGCCAGCTGTGTCCACCATACCTACCTATTAGCATCATTTGTTATTTCAGTGCATATCCCATATGTCATGTTTTCTTCCAAAATAAAAGTTTTGTCTGTTTTGCGAAAGTTAGTTAGTAAAGCTCTCACGAACTTGATGGCACACTTTATTCTTTGCGCTTAATAATCTTGAACCATTGTGACTAGTCCATGAAAGTTATATGCTTGCTAATTATATGTTGGGAGTCAGCAGAACCGTGTTGTCATGAGGAACGCTTTCAACACTTTTTGGATATCTCATCCAGTTGGATTCCTTGCTCTTTTGTTTACGGATGTCGACGATGTGAAATAAAAGGGGAGGTTGTGAGTTCATGGAGTTTATACATTGTGTTAAAGAAACGCCAGGGCCGCTAGACTAAGCCATGCCTAATCATGGTGGAAACTTGCAGCATCACCATAATGAGCATCTATGAAGCATCCTCAATAAAAAGCTATGCATATGGTAAATAAAAAGATTGCTGAGATGCTCATTGTCTGATTGCCTTGTCATTTTGGTTATGGGAAAGCTCCTGTACCATGTGCAAGGGGTACTCCGTTGGCGGTTCTCGATGATATGCATGTATTTACAATGACAAGAACTTTCAGGTGACCAATGTTTAGTAGCATGCGGAGCGACCCTCGTACTCAAGGGACTTGGGATTTCCAGTCTATGGTCTGTCAAGCATATGATTCAGAGTGGACCTCACTTTCACCTTAACCATATGAAGATGCCTATGATAGGGGCAATGAGATCTCAAAGCTAATGAGTACCTTCCTTTCAGCATTTGGAAGCCTTTCAAACCTTCACAAAACCATTTTCACAACTTTGTTGAGTCACCACTTATTCTATGAGCACCTTCTTGAGAGCATAGTTGTCATTCTTGTGTTTGTTCCAAAACTTGGTTAATTATGTCATGACTTTGATGCTTGTATCTATGATATCTTTACTTCTAGTCTTCATGTGAACTTCAGAGGTGCCTTGGCATTTATATTGTGCTCTTCAAACAAAGGCAAGCGAGATACCACTCTATCATACCTTATTATGAGCATTGCAATGTTTCCTATGTTTATGTTTCATGCTACTTATTATTATTGAGTTAGTTTATCTTCATAGCTTGCAATGACTATTGAGTAGAATTAGTTGTATACTTCTTATTATGAATTGTCTAAGCATCTACTCCCGTGCTGAGAATATTTACATCATATGAAGCAAAGTGTTCGTGAAAGTTCTTTTATCGCACTCAGTTTTCAACTGAATTGCTTGAGGACAAGCAATAAGCTAAGCTTGGGGGGTTGATACGTCCAAAACGTATCTACTTTCTCGAACACTTTGCTATTGTTTCTCCTCTAAACTTGTGTGATTTGGATACAACTAACATGGACTAACGCTGTTTTTAGCAGAATTACCTTGGTGTCTTGTTTTTGTGCAGAAAATGAACTATCAGGAAAAATCCCGGAAAATATGCCAAAAATTATATTTCACCAGAAGATCCACGGAGCCAGAAGACGAGACAGAGAGGAGGCCTAGGGGCCCACACTCACCCTAGGCGCGATCCCACCACTGGTCGCGCCTGGAGGGGGTGTAGCCACCCTTGGCACCCCCCTCGGCCTCCCTCTGCGCCTATAAGTTTCCTTTCGACCTAAAAACCCAGGGGGGTTCGATAGTTTTCCAGAAAGAGTTCCGCTCCGCTGCCGCCACCAGAAACCTAGATTCGGATCCAAAAACTCTGTTCTGGCACCCTGCCGGGATGGGGAATTTGGAGAGGATCATCTTCGTCGTCATCACCAACGCATCTCCATCAACCACCGATTTTTCCCTCATCCATGAGTGAGTAATCCCCCGCTATAGGCTTGGGGATGGTAGGGATTGGATGAGTTCTATCATGTAATCAAATAAGATCTGTTAGGGCATAGTTCCTAGTATCTCTATTAGTGCTATTTGACTTTGTTGCAACTTGTTGTGCTTAATGCTTGTCACTAGGGCCCGAGTGCCATGATCTCAGATCTGAACTTATTATTGAATCATTATGATAGTATTGTTTGTGATCTTATCTGCAAGTTGTGTACACATATCATTGTCCAGATCCAAAGGCCCCAAAGTGACAATAATTGGGACAACGAGGATCACATGTGTTCATGGAGTGTTAATGCTTTGCTCCGGTGCTCTATTAAAAGGAGAACCTTAATTGCCAGTAGTTCCCTAGAGGACCCGCTGCCACAGGCTGGCTGGACAAAAAATGTTGTGCAAGTTCTCATTGCGAGCACGTATTATTTATCTGCAATGCCCTAGATCTTGAAGTTACATGTTTAGACTCGTCCATGCAACGCCCGTCCATCCATCCCTATGCCTACCGCACTCGAATACTACTGTTACTGTTACTATTACTATTGCTCCTGTTTCACTGTTGCTGTTGCTACTACAAACTGTTGCTACTAATAAACTTCTGTGAGCAAGAACTATTTCTAGGTGCAGCTGAATTGACAACTCAATTGTTAAGGCTTGCATGTATTCTTTGGCTCCCCTTGTGTCGAATCAATAAATTAGGTAATACTACCCGCGAAGAATGTTGCGATCCCCTATACTTGTGGGTCATCACCCAACGTCTCTTACATTCCAGGATAAACGTCTTCTTCCATATATATTTGTTGAAATGACCTGGCCAGTTTATATTTTCTAAAATCATAAGAAACACTTTTATTAATTGCTCATTTCATTGTATGTACACTTGTCTAATGCTTGTTTGTCCTCTTCTACAGGTTCGCAAGAGACGCCATTATATTTCTAATCTGGTGCTGGTTCATCCTAAGAAACGACATAACTATCCTCTACTGTGTAGTTCATTTGTGTTTTGCGTTCCTATTCTGCAAGTTCTCGCATGATGCCATTATAATTTTTGTCTCATTCATTCTTAGCTACGAAAGTAATAGCATGCCCATTGTGTAGCTCACCGCAAACTCTGAGTCACCCAACGTCTCTTGCATTTCAGGATATACTACTGCTTCCATATATATTTGTTGAAATAACCAGGCTAGTTTATATTTGCTGAAATTCTAGAAAACACTCTGTTTAATTGCTCAATTAATTTGTAGGCACACTTGTGTAATGCTTGATTATTCTGTTCTACAGGTTCACAAGCAATGTCATTATATTTCATATCTAATGGTTCCTCCTAAGCAGCAACATAGCTATCCTCAACTGTATATATAGTTTATTCGTAGTTTGCATTCTTGCTCTACAAGTTCTCTTACGATGATTGTATAATTTCTATGTGGTTCCTAGCTACGACAGTAACTGCATGCCCATTGTGTAGCTCACTACAAATTCTGGGTCACCCAACATCTCTTGCATTACAGGATAAACGACTTCTTCCATATATATTTGTTGAAATGACCTGGCCAGTTTATATTGGCTGAAAATCTAAGAAACACTTTGATTAATTGCTCATTTCATTGTATGCACCCTTGTCTAATGCTTGCCTGTCCTCTTCTACAGGTTCGCAAGAGACGCCATTATATTTCTAATCTGGTGCTGGTTCATCCTAAGCAACGAAATAACTATCCTCTACTATGTAGTTCATTCGTGATTTGTGTTCCTGCTCTGCAAATTCTCGCATGATGCCATTATAATTTATGTATCGTTCATTCTTATCTACAAAAGTAACAGCATGCCCATTGTGTAGCTCACCGCAAACTCTGAGTCACCCAACGTCTCTTGCATTCCATGATATACTACTGCTTCCTTAAATATTTGTTGAAATGACTTGGCTAGTTTATATTTGCTGAAATTCTAGAAAACACTCTGTTCAATTGCTCAATTCATGTGTAGGAACACTTGTGTAATGCTTGCTTGTCATGTTCTACAGTTTCACAAGCAATACCATTATATTTCATACCTAATGGTTCCTCCTAAGAAGCGACATAGCTATACACTATATATAGTTCATTCGTGGTTTGCATTCTTGCTCTACAAGTTCTCTTATGATGCCATTATCACTACAAGAAATCTGGTGATTAGTGACCTTTTCTTAACGATCATGGGTTTTTTGTTCATAGATCTTTGACCATTCTAAACCATCTGGTCATAGAGAATTTGGGAGGGTCCAAACCTTCAAAAATAACGACCAATTTAGCCAAGAAGGTCATAATATCCTAACCTGAAATGGTCATAGATGGATAACATGGGTTTACACTACTAGGAAAACAGCTATAGATAATCGGCACATCCGTGGCTCACATGGTTGAAGTGCCCCACGGCTAAAACAGGCGTGGCTCACCTGTGGGCAGTGCCCTACTAGTAACTAGAACAACCATGGCGCACATGACTATAGTGCGCCACAGATGTGTGTGGTCCAGGGCCCTGTTGGACGCTCGCCAAACATCTGTAGCGCACTATAGTCATGTGCGCCACGGTTGTTAGTGTCATCTGTGGCGCACATGGGGGGTGCGCTACGCCTAAGCGCACGCCCCCTCTGCTGTGAAACGGCCACAAACATCTGTGGCGCACATGGCATAGTGCGCCACAGATGTATAAACTTAGCCGTAGGGCACTCTGCCCTAGTGCCCTACGCCTAAGTGGCATGCACCAACTCCACACACCCCCCCCCCCCGTGGATCGCCTTTTTAGGGTTTGCAAAAAATAAACGAAAATGATAAACACTTCAAAAAATTAAATCCTTTCATATTTAGGTAGGTAATGTGGTATAGCTTCTAGTAAAATTAACAGAAATGAGTTTTGACTTTATTTGCAAAAAAAAGTAATGCCACGGTAAAAAGGCCGTAACTTTTGCATACGATATCAAAAAAAATCGTATAATATACCAAAATGACCAGAACGAGATTCCAGATCCTCTTGCAACCCCTTTAGGTCGTTTAGCGATTTTTTAGATTTTCAAAATTCGAAAAGAGTAAAAAGTTACGGTCAAAAAACCGTTTTTTCCTGCAGAAAAAAACAGGGCGACTTATCCGTAGCGCACCTACACCTAGTGCGCCACGGATAAGCTTGGGCGGGATTCAAATTTGAATCCCCACCCCGCCGTCCTCCCTTTTCCTTTCCCCTTTCCCCTTTTCCCTTCCCCTTTTCCCTCTTCCTCTCCCTTTCCCTTCTCCTTCTTCCTTCTTCCTTCTTCCTTCTTCCTTCTTCCTTCTTCCTTCTTCCTTCTCCCTTCTCCCTTCTCCCTTCTCCTTCTCCCTTCTCCTTCTCCTCTCCTTGCAGTGATGGCGTGACGTCGACCTCCTTCTCCTCCTCCTCGCAGTGACAACGGCGACGTCGACCTCCCTTCCTCCCTCTCTTCCTCCATCTCTTCCTACCTACCTCCCTCTCTTCTTCTCCTCCTCCTCTTCTTCTCCTCATCTTCCTCCTCTGCCTCCTCTTCTTCTCCTCCTCTTCCTCCTCTTCCTCCTCTTCTTCTTCTCCTCCTCTTCCTCCTTTGCCTCCTCTTCTTCTTCTCCTCCTCTTCTCCTCCTCTTCCTCCTATTCTCCTCCTCCTCCTTGCAGTTCCGACGACGACAACAAGGTGACGACGAGGAGGCGACGACGGCGACCTGCACCGACGTGCGACGGCACTGACGACGAGATCCAGATCTGCTGATTTTTTTTGAATTTTAAAATTTATATCCGTGGCGCACAGCACCTAGTGCGCCACGGTTACCGTTTCATACGCGTGGCGCACCTGCCCAAACTTCTGTGGCGCACTGGCATGTGCGCCACGCCTGTATCTAAACTTCTGTGGCGCACTAGGCAGTGCGACACGGCTGAAAGATAGCCGTACGGATGGGCATTTCAGGTGCGCCACTAATAGCCTGTTTCCTAGTAGTGTTAGAGCCTTCTATATGATCGACTATGAACAATTTAAATGGTCATATCATGTAAGGTTCAAGTACAAATTGGGTGACTTGACCACCAACTAAGCAATTTGTCTACGTGTCATGTGGCTGTGCATTTTCGTAATTAAAATAAGTGAGCGCTTGTGATTTGAACCATGAACCCCTTCAGTTCGTGCTACGGACCAAACCACTACAATAATGCAACGTTATTGTTATAAATACATCCGCATGCACCTATTTGTTTCATCCGAGATAACATCCAAATTTGTGCTCTTAATTCTGCAAAAAGATACGGCGAACGATACTCGAACCCGCCACTTCTCAGGTGATACCGGACCGTCAAACCACTCCACCACAATCATGTTTTTGTAAATAAATCCTGCCTGCTCCCATTTGTATCATATGAAAAGCAGCAGCTCGAATAATTCTGCAAACAGATGAGGCACCTGGGATCGAACCCGCGACCTCCCACTTATGCAGAATCCACACAACCACTGGGATATAACAAATTTCGTGTAAAACTTGCTGCGCGAAGTCTATTTACTATAATTCATTTCCTAGGCCTCGGTGCGCGAAGGTCTGAATTTTTTTTTGCTAAAATTTTCCACCGGCTGGGCCGGCCCATGAGCCATTATAAGGTTACTTTATTGTATGAATTCGTGGGTTTTATAAGTTTGAGCCCACTTAAATAGAGAGAGCTCAATTTCTTTTTAAGAAATTATGAAATTGTAATTTCACTCTCAATTTTACATACGACTTTGGATCGAGATGATCCCAAAATCAATTATCAATCAAATGTTGTCTAGTTTGAGTGTAAATTATACTAGTGTCATTCTGCACTATAATTTTAGTACTTACATCACAAAATAAAGTGAATCTATTAGAGCATGGTCAAAATGGCCGGGGTGACCGTCCTCGTATAGCGGTTGGGTCCTAAAAACTTTTAGTGCATGTTTGAGAAAATATCATATTTTGAGCATAAAAATGATTTTTACGAAAAATCATAAGCATTAAATCATGTACATGTAGTTTAAATCGGACCCACTTCCTACCGATTCGGCAGAAATATTTTTTTTCGCGAGGGGTGGACGAAAAGGTTTGAGATACCCTAGTTAGGACATTGTCCATTTAAGGTGGTCTAGTATTTTTGGAAAATATGGTGGTAGCATTTTGAATGAGAACTTTGGTGGTTGCTTCACAAAACGTCCCATTTTTCGGTATTCAAATAATAGAACATGCATTGTATATGCGACGAAAAGGAAAAATTCCTCATGCAACATTGTTCGTCATCCCAAGATGCACATGCGTCCACAATGTAGGCACATTATTACAAACTATGCCACGATTCTGGCCATAACATTGGTCGTTTGGCGTGAAAGCCATAAAACCTCGAACAAAATAGGTCATTTCTTTGAAGGTTTTTTTGAGATGCAATCGATATACCAAGTTTGGTATTTTCATTGCAACTGTGTCACATAATTAGACACCAAGAGAAGTATTTATCTCGTTTAGACTGTTTAAAAAAAAATTTATACCCGTTTTAAACTATGGTCAAAATAGCAGACATAAAGGTGCTTAGCTAGGTGATGAGCCTCGCTAAACTTGCATTGGATCTGTGATAAAATAGAATATTGTGAGTCTAAAAGTGATTTTTGCAAAAAAATACGAGCATTATATAATGTACATGTAGTTCAAATCGGACCCGTTTCCTCCCGATTCGGCAGGAATTTGTCTTTTTTCACGAGGGGTGTACGAGAAGGTTTCAGATACCCTGGTTCGGAAATTGTACATGTAAGGTGGTCTAGTATTTTTGAAAAATAGAGTGGTCGCATTTTGAAACTCACATTTGGTGGTTCCTTCATAAAACGACTCTTTTTTTCGCTCGAAAAATGGAAAATGGTTTTTCCGTGCAACTAAAAGGAAAAATTCCTCCTGTAATATTTTTCACCATCCCACGATACACATGCGTGCATTATGGGCACATTATCATAAACTATGCCATGATTCTAGCCATAGCATTGGTCGTTTGCCCTAAAAGCCATGAAACCTCGAACAAGATAGATCATTTTTGTGAAGATTTTTTTGAGATATTTACAATATACCAAGTTTGATATTTTTCCTTGTAACTATGTTACATATGACACCACGCGAAGGAATTACCTTGTTTGTACCGTTTTTGAATTTCTTATGCCTGTTTAAAACTATGGTCAAAACAACGAGCATGAAGGTTCTTAGCTACGAGCGGACCCTCGCAAAAAATTTAGTGTGTCTCTAATGAAACAACATATTCTGAACCTAAAATGATTTTTTTGAAAAAATCATGAGCACTAGATCATGTACCAACGGTTCAAATTGGACCTACTTCCTACCGATTCGGCAGAAATTTGTCTTTTTCGCGAGGGGTGGACGAAAAGGTTTGAGACACCTCGGTTTGGCCATTTTTCATGTAATATGGTCTAGTATTTTTTAAAAATATGTTGGTAGAATTTTGAATTAGCAGTTTGGTGGTTTCTTCACAAAACGCCCCGTTTTTTACGCTCGAAAAATGAAAAATGTTTTTTTCTTGCGATAAAAAGGAAAAATTCCTCCTGCAACATTGTTAGTCATCCCACGATACACATGCATGCATAATATGGGCACATTATCACAAACTATGTCTCAATTCTGGCCATAACATTGGTTGTTTTCCCTAAAATCAATGATACCTCGAACATGATAGGTTATTTTTTTGAAGGTTTTTTCGATATATTTATAATATACCATATTTGATATTTTTACTTGCAACTATGTCACATAATAGGACATCACGCGAAGGATTTACCTTGTTTGTACCATTTTTGAATTTCTTATGCCCGTTTTAAAATGCGGTCAAAACGGCGAGCATGAAGCTTCTTATCTAGGAGAGGATCCTTGCTAAAACATCAGCACTAGATCATGTACCTACAGTTCAAATCAGACCTATTTCCTACCGATTCGACGGGAATTTGTCTTTTTCGTGAGGGTGGATGAAAAGGTTTGAGGTACCTCAGTTTGGACATTGTCCATGTAATATGGTCTAGTATTTTTTAAAAATATGATGGTAGAATTTTGAATTAGCAGTTTGGTGGTTCCTTCACAAATAGCTAGAAATAAAAAATAATTAGGCTAATAGAGTCCTCCAATGAGAAGAGGGAAGCAGGCTACGCATGGATCAGCCCACCGAAGCATATCCCAGCCGTTCAGATGGCCTGCATCCAACGCTCCAAACTCACATCACCAGTATCCTGCCTCCCCAGCCCCAAAACACTTGCTACATGAATTGACTGAAATGCCCTAGAGTTCTCGGTCTTGCACCAGAGAAGTGTGTAGGGGTAGTTTCGTGAAATACCGACACCACGCATCTCGCATCCAGATACCCCCGAACCCTAATCCCCTCACGCTCGTCTCCTTCATCGCTCGTCTCACCGCCACCTCTCCTCCAGATCTCCATATCCCCCACCCAACCCTTCTCTCTTCCCTCCCCTCCCTCCATTCAACACCACTCGAGCAGCTGGATCCCCTTGCCGACCTCATCTCCAACCACCCCCCGTCCGGATCCCGTCCAGGCGACTCCTGGTCCACCCTACGTCCGCCATCGCCCGCCCGCCCGCTTCGAGGACCACCGCCGCGCTGGATCCAGATATGAAGAAGTCCAAGAAGGCGGCAACGACCACGACGGAGAAGCAGCTAAGCCACGCGGTGCAGAACTGGCACGTGCTACTCTCCAAGGTCACCAGATACCTCGACGCCTATGCCTCCTGGGACAAGGTACGTTATTACTGCCACCTCCTAGTCTCTTAGGGATTGTGATCGGGAATAATATCGTGTGGGCAAGGCAGGATTCGTGTGAAAGTTAGCATCAGGAATTGTTTCGTGATTGGGAATATAGCGGTCTTTTTAGCACCGGGCTCTCCAATTAGGCAGGGATTGCTCATTATTCATGTCCTCAAAATTTGTACCCGCCTTTGATTTTCTGTAGTAAACAGAACTATAAGTGAGATATGGGTCTAAACTTCCTTTCTTGGTTAGATTGCCGCTTGAATATATATACTGTGATTTTGGGTTTCTGTTCTACTAAATAACTTCTACTGTTTTTTCTGTTGGATTTCCCAAAATACAACCAAATTTTCAGGAGTTTTTAAACTTTCAATTGTCTTTAGTTATCACGTGACTGAAATATTTTGATGAACATGCACATATATGAAAGACCGAAATGAGAATCAATGCATGATCGCAATCCCTGCCTAATGGAATGACTGATCCTAACTGTCTTTTTATTGCAAATGAAAGAATTTAATATCTTTACACTCTACTATGTTTCTGGATTTCTCTTGGCTCGGAGGTGTGTCGTATATGTCCACTGCCGGATCTGGAATCCCCCGCTCGAGATGTTGATGTAGGAGCGGCTCCTGCATGCGCACCCATGGCTAACCTCTGCCAACTCCTACTGTTGGGGCATGGTGGCCGCCAACTCCTGTTGTTGCCGCATCGGTGGTTGTGGCCTTCCCACCTTGGTGCGGTGGTAGGCTTGGCTGCCTCCTGCTTGTACTACGACTTCCCCCTCGGCGAGCTACCCCCTCTGTCCATTGGCATATAACCATTTTACTTTGGTTTTTGGAGATCGGGCATTGATTAAGTCTAATGTGAATATTTAGAAATAGTTTGTCTGATCTGAATTGAAGATGGGATAACAATCTAAGAGATGCTTAAATTGAGATGCTCAAGTCTATGAGTTTGCAATCTTGAAAGTTCTGTTAGATTGTAAATAATTGGTTTATAACAAATATTGTTTGTCTTAACAGGGGATTCTTTATTCGACTTAATTCCACTACAGTTGGATGTATTTCGTGGTGATATTGATCATCTCAGGGAGTAGTGCCTACAAAGCTACCAGCTTTCTTTCCTGAGGGGGAAATCAAATGCTAATATTTCTATGTCAGTGCAAAATTGGAACTTCAGCGAGGAAACATATCACGCAATGTATGTACTTTTGCTTGTTTTAGAAACCAAAGTAATCCACATTGTCCATGTTTTATCCTTCTCTGCACTCTATCCTGGATTGGTCTAGATTACTCTGTTCTAGCTGAGCTTGGAAACATTGCCAAAACATTCTTGCTAGATTTCCATGGACACTGAAAAATCTTGATAGTGCATTGTGTAGTAAGTTGGTTAAGTGTATGAAGAAACTAATATAATTCTCAAATTATAAGGAATTAAAGAGTTCCTGTGTGGCTATGAAAAATGGTTGGAAACATAAGTGTACTATGTTCTGTTTCTTCTTCGTTATGTTTCATTACATTTCTAGTGCATGATTTCCTATGTATTTTTTGGCACACCTGATATTATAACTGAAACTAAGATATAGTATCGCATACAGTGTATTATAGTGCAAGTGTGCTTTATGTAGTTCAATATTAAGTGTAACTGTGATTCTGGCCAGGTGCACTACTGATGGGAGATCATGATGATGAGCATGGTGGCGAGTTGCAGAGCTATTACTAGGAGATCACCACGACAAGAACGGTGAGCTGTGGAGCTACTGCTAGAGATCATGACGACAAGCATATCAAGCTGCTGCTAGATATCATGATGTGGGGATGAGCTGCAAATCTACTTTCGGTGATAATTTGCAGGAGTATTCATAGTGTAGAATGAATGACCAGGTTCACATCTTTTGATGGATGATTGCTTGCTGATGACTGGATATATGTATATGTGATGATCTGGATATGTGGTATAATAGTCTTATTTTCGAACCTTGACATACTGGTAATGTGAAGTCTGTATTAAAATGCTAGAGTTTAGACTGTTCATTTGTTGTGTAAATTATCTTGTTTGAAACATTGTTGTGCTGATTTGGGGTCTTTTCTCATACGAACATGTACTGTCTCTTACAGAGGCTTCGTGCCTAGACATAGATGACCGAAACAAGCTATCTAGAAAAAAATGGATTAGAAAGGCCCATAAACGGACAGAACATTCAAACTAAAAATAATTAGAACAAAATGGAGTAGAAAAATGGGCTGTAAAATGGGTTGTAAATGGTCAAAGCCCCAAATGAAATAGATTGTAAATAGGCAAAAGTTTGTGAATGAAATGCCAATGGGCTGTAAAATGGGTTGTAAATGGTCAAAGCCCCAAATGAAATAGATTGTAAATAGGCAAAAGTTTGTGAATGAAATGCCCATAAAAAGGCCCAGGATCGAAAAGAAATGCATGATAAAATTCTGAAATAGATGGACATGGCCCGTGTAGATGGCTGAACTGAACCGGGCTGATTTCAGTTTAGGAACATTTGATTTAGTCACATATATGCCATGTAGGATTGGCCACGTAGGACGTGACATGGACAGTGCAGATAGCCCATGACCAATACAGTTGGTCATAGAATATGTGACCATCCATATTGGTCATAGACGTCTATGACCAATTCAGAAAAAAAGGTCGTGGTGTTTAACTAGTGAGGCTCAGCTTTTGACCATCTGTATTTGGTCAAAAAAAGGTCACAAATTAAAAACTATGACCTTTCAGTGACCAATATGGAGGGTCATGTATCACCAAATTTCTTGTAGTGTATAATTTCTGTTCGGTTTCTAGCTACGACAGTAAATGCATGCACATTGTGTATCTCACCGCAAATTCTGGGTCACCCAACGTCTCTTGCATTCCAGGATAAATGACTGCTTTCATATATATTTGGTGAAATGACCTGGCTAGTTTATATTTGCTGAAATTTTAAGAAACACTTTGATGGATTGCTCATTTCATTGTAGGCACAATTGTCTAATGCTTGCTTGTCCTTTTATATAGGTTCGTCAGACACCATTATATTTCTAATCTGGTGCTGGTTCATCCTTAAGCAACGACATTACTATATTTTATTGTGTAGTTCATTCGTTGTTTGCATTCCTACTCTGCAAGTTCTGGTATGATGCCATTATAATTTCTATCTGGTTCATTCTTAGGTACGATAGTAATTGCATGCTATTGTGTAGCTCATCGCAAATTCTGAGTCAACCAATGTCTCTTGCTTTCCAGGATATACAACTGCTTCCATATATATTTGTTGAAATAACCTGGCTAGTTTATATTTGCTGAAATTCTAAGAAACACTTTGTTTGACTGCTCATTTCATTATAGGCACACTTGTCTAATGATTTCATGTCTTGTTCTACAGTTTCACAAGTGATGCCATTATATTTCGTATCTGGTTCTGATTCGTCCTAAGTAATGACCTAATTATCGTCTACTGTATAGTTTATTTTTGGTTTGTATTCCCGCTCTACAAGTTCTCGTATGATGCCGTTATAATTTCTGTCTTGCTCATTCTTAGCTACGACATTAACTGCATGCCATTGTCTGGTTTATTCTTCTGGTTTATTCTTCTATATATATATTTGTTGAAATGACCTGGCTAATTTATATTTGCTGAAATCTAAGCCACACACACTGTTATATTTCTCGTTTCACGATAGGCACACTTGTTTAATGCTTGCTTGTCCTGTTTGTTTGACATGATGGTCAATATATTTGAACCATTGACCAGTAGCAAACTCAAGTTCATATCTCCTATCGTATCAGTTAAATGAGTAGTTTGCCTTGTTTGATGTATTAACTTGTTATTACTTAGTAGCAGACTGCAATTATCTCTATCGCTACCAAAGAGGGGGTTGCAAGATCATGTATCAAGTTTATTTTCCAATGTAGATATCACACTCTAAAGGGAGATGCAGGTGATCGAGAAAGCAAATTGAGGACTGCTATCAACTCGATTGTCAACTGAAATGCTAATTTTTCTTTCCCTTGAGTTGATAATATGTAATAATTTTAAGTAGTTTATATTTGATGTAATATCTAGACTAATTGCATAGGTCGTGTAGGCATTTAGTTGATGCCGTCCACGTCCACACATAGCGGTGGGTGGTACCGTATCTGCGCTAGCCAGTTCGATTATGGTATAGTATCGTGCTATGTATTTGCCCGTCTTGTATTAGGCCGACGATAAACAGTAAAAATATTTACAAGTTGTACACCTTTTATGGTATCGAAAAGGGCTTTAGAAATGCAGAAACTATAAAAGACCATAAAAGTAATGGGACTGACCCACAAGCGAGATTAGTAACAGTATCTGTCCATAACAGTGGTAGACCATAACAAGGGAAGGCCAAAACAGTAACAACCCGAAACAGTAACATATCTAAATACTATAGGCCGAAACAATAACTGGCCGAGACGATAACACTTGAAACAGTATGGGACCAGAAAAGTAACGGCCCAGAACCTTAAATGGCCAAAACAGTAACGAGCCAGAATAGTAGCAGGCCAGGCCAGAAAAAGGCCAGGCCAAAACAGTAACAAGCCGAATTTGCACCAGGCCGGAATAATAACATGCCGAGGAACTTACCAGGTTAGAACAGTAACGGTCCAGAACATGGGCCGGAAATTTACAGGCCTAAACAGTAACGGGCCCAAAGTATAGTAACGAACCTTAAATGGCCTGTTTTGAACAATGTGTCGCTATACAGTAACGGGCCAAAAAGGTTACACGATAAAGTGGGCTGGCCAAACGGGCTCATTTCGAACAGTGTAGGGCAGATAAATAACGGGCCGGAAATTTATGGGCTGAGCAAACATACCAATTTCAAACAATGCATGTGGAAACAGTAACGGGCCAGAAATTTTATGGGCCGCCTATGGCAGTACCGGTGGGCCCATTTGTAATAGTGCAAGACGAAACAGTAACATGCAATGATCCTATTAGGCTCTCTTAATAGGCTGGCCCACTTAATAATTACCAGGCCTTGGGTGGGCCTGGCTTCTATCATGGTTTTATTGATAGTTAACAGTGTTAAATGGTCATTAACGGCGTTCGCCACGTGGTAGTTGCATGACGTCAGCAGTCAACGCGGCTTACGAATAGATCTATGATGGAACGACTTTTCGTGGCTAAAGGTGCGATCCGCCAGGGTCAAAAAACCGTGGTAGAATCATTTGTGACGGGGCTTCTACCACGATGGTCATCCATCGTAGAAGGCTTTTTAACCACTAAAAATGGACCTTCAACCACGAAAATCATCCATTGTAAAAGGATATTTTTCTTGTAGTGAATGTTTCTTGATGCACCAGCCATTTAGTCATACTTCTGGGTCCACGATGTTAGCCTCTCTATTGAATAAACGTGTGTATGATAGAATTTTTTTGCCCACGCCTCCCTATATAGAACTTGTTAATATCGCAGCCGTTTAGTCAGACTATTGGCTCCAAGATGTCAGCCTCTCTATAAACGAAATGTGTGTACGATGAAATTTCTTTTTTTGATTGCGGCTCCCTGTTTAAAACTTGATAATGTTTCTTGATGCATCAAGAATTTAGTCTGATGCTAGGTCCCCATTTCCAGCTTCTGATTAGAAGAAAGATGTGCATGACGGATTTTTTTCTTTCCGCTCGCGCCTCCCTGTTTATAACTTGACAATGTTGCTCGATGTGGTAGCCTTGTAGGGTCTAGCTGCTGGGTCCTAGATGTCAGCTTCTCTATACAAGAAGTATGTGTATGTTGGACATTTTTAGGTCGTGAGTCATAGCAGCTTTTTGACCTTGCCAATGTTGCTCGTTGTAGTCATGTTTGGTCTGCCTGTTGGGTCCCCGATGATATCCTCTCTGTGCAAGAAAAGTTGTCACGTTCGCCATTTTGACTTTGGGAATGTTGCTCGATGCGACATCTATGTATGGTGTTGCTTTTGGTTACCCGATGTTAGACATGTGTATGTTGGACTTTTATTTTCAGTTGTGACCAATGTTTTAATCTTGGCAACGTTGCTCCTTGTAGTCGTGTATGGTCTGCCTATTGGGTCTTCGATGTCAGCCTCTATATACAACTATGTTGGATAATTTGTTAGACGTGATTACTGGCTAATTAACTTTTTTTCGAGCTCGTCCGTTAAACATGACTTTGTAAAGGTTAAGGGGCGCTGTAGGTAGGTGTGGGTCGGTAATGTTAGTCTCCCAGTATAAAAATGTTTCTACAACAAGAAATATAATCTACATAGACCTTGTAAAGGTTAAGGGCGCTTCAGTAAGGTGTGGATCGTCGATGTAAGCCGCGACAAAATTATAATCTACATATCTTAAAAATATGCCTAGGATTTGAACTTGAGACTTCAGCTCATAATCAGAACGTCAAACCTGGTATACTAACTAAAACTTATATATCTGTCTTCTTAAAAAGATCTTATTGCCATCCCTAACAGCTAATATAATTGAATATTTTTAGTAAGAAATTATGGTATAACTTTCTCTTATTTTATAAAAGATCGGTCTCTTAAAAAATTCTTCTTCTTTAATTATCTCTGTTCCGCTAAACAAAAATTCAACATAGAAAGTCTAAGAGAAGACATGTATGACCTATTATACATGCCCTAACCTATTTTTTGGTAAATCCTTCTTGTTTCTTTTTTCTGCAACTTGCCCTTGTTGGGTTTGCAGCATAGAAAATAAAAAATTTCCTGCGATGTGAACAACTGAGCACCAAGATCTATCTATCTAGATACAAGCAACGGGTTGATATACATCCATAGAGAACTTACCCTCGAAGACCGACAAAGCATTACGATATTGGTTCTCGTGGATGATGTAGTCATTCACTTGCCGATCTCAAGATCGTGATGAAGTCCAGCCGGTCTAGCACCAGCAAGTCCAGCACCGCAAAGCAGTGGTACTTCCGTGATCGTACACACATCCGGGTACCACGAAAACCTCCGAGTCCTCGCTCCAGCAAAGCAGCGGAAGTATCAAATCCTTACTCCAGAAAAAGCCACCGGAAACAATGTATCTCGCTAGTCCGAGACCATGGAGAAAATACTAGAGGGGGAGAGAGATTCTTCACGAGGAGGTGTGTGGAATGAGGCGGAGGAGGTGCTCCTTATATAAGGGAGGGGGATGCCCAAGGGGCTGGCCGCCGGCCATGGTGGGTGACCCCACCTCTCCCTCCATTATAGTGAGTGGAGCTTCCACCCACATAATCACACCTCCACTCACATGTCTACTCACATGCATTAATTTTCCACCAAAATTAATGTATCTCTCATTTAATAAAACTATTTTATTTATTTTATTCAGAATTTTTTTAATTAAATTAATTAACAAAATTCACATAAAACACCTTGTAACATTTCAATTTCACATACAGAACCAGTTTTAGCAATTTCACCTCAAACAATTCTGATTTCCATTGAAATAATTCCAGCACTTTCTTTTTCTTTCTCTGGCATTTCAGTTGCTCCAAATAGTGTCGGTATCCCTTAAGTGTGTCACCCTACGGTTCACGAATAATGCAGACATGATCGAAACCCCTCTCCGATCGATAATCAGCAGCGGGACCTATAGATCCGTACTGACTCCTACACATTGAACGATGACTTCTTGTGATGGTGTGAACCTTTAACATTGTAACTAAATCCCTTTGTCTCGCGATATTTTACATGTCCGAGATTCGATTATCGGTATCCCCATATCTAGTTTGATCTCGTTACCGACATGTACTCTTTTCTTGTTCTCATGATATAACGTTCTAGTGATCTCCATCACTTGCTTGCAAGCTATATCAATGTGATATCACTAAGAGGGCCCAGAGTATATATCTCCATCATTTGGATGGACAAATCCCAATCTTGATCCATGAGCCGCTACATAACATTATCGGAGTATCTGAACCCATATTTATAGTCACCCTGTTACGGTGTGATGTTTGATATTATCAAGCTACTCTTCATATGTTAGTGATTGACATGATCTCATAGTCTAAGGACTAAAGTCACTTATGATGATATAGCAATTTAAACATAATGACTTTGATCATATTAATATACTTTAGATGAATGTTTATCACATTATTTCACTAATGTTGTGACCTCGTTATTAACAACATCCAATGTCTATGATCAGGGAAACCTTGATCATCATGTTAATCAACGAGCTAGTTTATATGAGAGGGATAACTAGGAACTCTTAGTTTTTTATTAAACTGTAAGATCCCTCCTTTGTAAAGGAAAAGGATCCCTGTGATTGCAATGCTAGTCCCTGGATCATTGCAAGCATCCACAGTTTAAGATGAAGTACACAGATACAAAGGTCATTTATTACATCCATTCCAAAGATAAAACATAGTCTTTTACAACTCAAGGCCATAGGCCTAATACAAGAGTTTGGAATAATTAAATAAACATAAGTCTTCATCTTCATGTGCCACAGGCAAGCATGTTGAGTGTAGACTCATGACACCTAATCATCATCGGAGTAACCTGCAACATCACAAGTTACAGCCACAGTGGGTCAATACTTTGGAATAGTATTGGCAAGTGATACCTTAGTAAATTCTTAAGTGGACCATATTACTATATGAATTTTGGCTAAGTGTAGTTTGGCTTGCTTTGCCCAAAAATAGGTTTTTCCTATTAGTTGAAATCACTAAGTTTTTCTTTGTCAAAACTTTTCCCAAGGAACCACCAATAGACATTGGGGTCCTTCACCTTGTTCACCCACAAGTTTTTACTTAGAAGTTGGAGTGATGAGATTCTTGATAGCTTCCATGTCTTGATGCTCAAGTTGTCCATTTCCATGGACTTGGCTAAGTACTTAGATTTTTCCATCTACAGAGGTTGTGCACTTTCCCCACCAGACTTGGTTTCCCAAGACAGGACCTTTCAGAAGCCTTTCCTTAGACCAAATGAACGCGCTCCAACCTATCATTCCCACTACCACCAACTGTCCAAATGGCTAAGTTCTAGCAACTTATGTGATCCAGGCATAGCCCATATTGCCAAGTGGCTGCACTATAAGCTTCTCAACACTTGGCCTCCAAAATCCCTTTGTGCCTGGGTGGCATACCACAAGTGAGATACACAAGGTAAACCATGTCCATGGGCCTTGTGTAACCACTCAACCAAAAACCACCATTCAAGTCCCATTCCACCCAGGAGATTCATTGACTTAGTTGTTTTATTAAGAAAAACATCAGTCCAAAGACTTAGATATATTTTCATCATAGCATGTATATACTTTACCAACCCTTGTTTGCTACTAGCTAGACTAAGCATGGCATAGTAACTTAACTTAGGAATTTCCTAGCAATTCTATAACTACTTAGGATTTCCCAACATGGCATTTGGTAAAATAGTAACATGCAAAACTTAGAAAAATATTTCTAATGCTTGTACAAAATATAGGGATGGAAATATTCATGAAGTACCACTTGCCTTGGTAATGGGGAGAGTAGCACTCTTCACAATCACAATCACTAGCACCAAAATCTACACAAAATGGTAGCACCAAATTACACACAATTCATATACAAACAAAAATATATATGCATGCATGCAACAATGCTAAGTGATGATTTTTAAAACTCCACCAAGCAAGTGTATAGTACTGAACCATAAACAAGTCAAAATCTTGCCAAATCAAGTTTACATAGTACTAAAACAAAATCCTAAACAATTTCTATACTCCAAATAGCCTTAGACAAGTTTCTGCAAATAAAGTCATTTTAACAGACTTTTCACTAAACACATTGCAAAAATAGAGAGGGCTTGTCTCCCTGATTCCAACGGTATAAAATTTGTCAAATTCTAACGTGTGGATCAAAAGTTATAGCTAATTCAAAATTGGATCCAAATCTGATTCAAATTCTGTTTTAAACTCAACCCTAGCCACGCGTCTGAATTCTATTGGTTGATACCGATTCGCTCAGGATCACCCTCCCGCGCCATCGGATCTACTTAAAACACACGGCTCAGATCTACTCATAACGATTCGTTAAGTGATCTAATCCTATACGCTGGATCTAGATCTGACGGCTCTGGATCAAACGACCAAAGCGGGGCGGCGCTGGCGGCGGCTACTGGCGGCGGCGAGGTCTGCGGCGGTGCGGCGCTACAGGTCGTCCGGAGAGGCAGGAGGATGCTCACCAGGTTCGCAGCGTCGAGGAGAAGCTCAACTTGGCAGCGGCTTGACGAGGGGCGCACGGGCACGGTCGCTGGGGCTCGTCGGAGTTGCGGGCGGCGTCTGTCGCTTGCTGTCGAGGTCGCTGTCGAGGCTCCGTGTCGTCCTAGCACAAGGCAGAGGGTTTAGAAGATGCGCAGGTGACTAGCGAACAAGTTGGTATCAAAGGGAAGGCAAGGGGCGCTCAGTTTTTACCGCTATTGCTCGTTGGAGTCGAGCGGCGGCGCTGGTGGTCGCGGGCGTGAACGGAAACGATGACCTGGGTCACGAGCAAGCAAACCAGAGGCGTTAGCAGACGCACAAGATCATGCTGGTTGTAGTGGTTTAAACGAGAGGCAACGGGGCGGTCTGAGCTTACCGTGATTCGTCGCTGGAGCGCGTCTGTCTGCGGCGGCGCAAGTGCGATTGTGGGCTGCCTGGTGGCGATGTGGAGGCGTTGAGTGAGGGGAAATGACCGCGGTGCAGAGGGGGTTATGTAGGCGAGAGGGGAGAGGCGATTAAGCGCGGAATTAAGGGCAATTAAGCGAGGAATCAATCGCGGCAGTGATGGACGAAGGAAACGGCCGGCGACATGGTCGGGCGCGATTTGGGGAAGACGAGGGTGAGCTATCGAGGTCCACCAGTCAGCGAGTGAGAAGGAGAGGGGGTGGGGTCTGGGTGTCAGCGACCGCGTGGGTGCGTCGGCGCGTGCGAGAGAGGGAGAGGGAGGCCGGGTGGGCTAGCTGGGCCGTGTCTGTTGCTGGGCCAAAATCCTGGCGCCGACCCTTTTCTAATTCTCTTCTCTTTTTCTTTTTCCAATTTGATTTTCAGGAATGGTTTTCAAATGAATTCAAACTCCATTTGAATTCAAATCTATTTGGGATTTTTGCAGTGTGCAACAGTCTCAATTCTAGGCATAAAACCATGGGGTCACTTTGAAAAGGCTTGGTCATTTTTGGAGAAACAAAATAACAGGGACTTTGCACTTGATTTGAAAATGTTTGAAAAATGGTTTTTGAAACCATCTCCATTTGTAAAGTTTGGTTCATATTCCACACTCAATCCATTCAACAAGGGAGACAAACAATCTAGGTTTAAAACATTCAAACTCTCAAATGGGGATGGCCATTTGGTTTAAGTTTGCTCACATAAAATGATAGCACTAAGTGCTTCTGTTTTCTGAAATGAGTTTGAAATTTGATCTCAATGCATGCATGAATGATATGCAATCTTTGAAATCATGATTTTAGGGATTACAAATCTAACCCCCTTAAGGTGAATCTCGCCCTCGAGATTCGGATTGGCTAGCAAATAGGTGAGGGTGGTATTTCCGAAGATCATCTTCTCTTTCCCAAGTTGCTTCCTCTTCGGAATGATGATTCCACTGTACTTTGAAAAACTTGATAGTCTTTGTCCTTGTGACTCTTTCTGCAGTCTCAAGAATTTTTATAGGTTTCTCTTCATAAGTGAGATCACTTTCTAGTTGCACTTCCTCCAAAGGTATAGTATCTTTCAAGGAGGTTTCTTCCATTTCTGGGTGACATTTCTTAAGCTGACTCACATGAAACACATTATGGACAGCTGATAGAGATTCTGGCAAATCAATTTCATAGGCAACTTCTCCTTTGCGACTCAGAATCTTGAATGGCCCAACATATCTTGGTGCCAATTTTCCTTTGACTCCGAATCTTTTCACTCCGCGAAGTGGTGACACTCTAAGATAGGCTCTATCACCCACTTCGTAGGTGACTTCTCTACGCTTAGGATCTGCGTAGCTTTTCTGTCGGGACTGTGCTATCTTCAACCTATCCTTAACCAATTTGACCTTCTCTTCGGCTTCTTTGATAAGATCTGGCCCGAATAAACTTCTTTCTCCCACACCATTCCATAACAATGGGGTGGTACACTTTCTTCCGTAGAGAAACTCAAACGGTGCCATCTCAATGCTGGCTTGATAGCTATTGTTATAAGAAAATTCTGTGTAAGGCAGACTTTCATCCCAACTGGCTCCATAGTCTAGGGCACATGCCCTCAACATGTCTTCCAGAATTTGATTAGTCCTTTCTGTTTGTCCATCGGTTTGAGGATGAAAAGCAGTGCTGAATTCCAACCTCGTTCCCAATGACTCATGTAGCTGTCTCCAAAAATGGGAAGTGAATTGAGTTCCCCTATCAGACACAATACTCTTGGGCACTCCATGTAGACATACAATTCTACTCATGTAGATTTTGGCTAACTTAGCACTTGTATAAGTTGTCTTCACAGGTATGAAATGAGCCACTTTAGTTAGGCGATCTACTACTACCCATATAGAATCATATCCTGACCTGGTCCTTGGTAATCCGGTAATGAAATCCATACCAATTTTGTCCCAATTCCAATCAGGAATAGGTAGTGGTTGAAGCAAACCTGCTGGTTTCTGATGCTCTGCTTTCACTCTACTACACACATCACACAAAGCAATATGTTCGGCGATGTCCCTCTTGAGATTGTTCCACCAAAATATTTCTTTTATGTCCATGTACATTTTGGTGTTACCCGGGTGAATTGAATACGGAGAGTTGTGTGCTTCCTGCAAAATCAGTTTCTGCAACTCCGGATCTTGTAGAACACAGATACGTTTCCCATGCCATAAAGTACCTTGTTCGTCTTCATGGAAACCTTTAGCTTTCCCTTGGCCAATCTTTTCCTTAATCTCTTCAATTTCCTTATCAGTCTTCTGAGCTTCTTTGATTTTGTCCAACAAAGTGGGTTGAACATCCAAAGACATGAGATGTCCTTCAGGCACAATCTCCAATCTGAGTTCTCTGAATTGGGTACACAAATCGTCTGGTAATTCTCCTTTGGTAAGGCCATTCACAAATACCTTACGACTTAGAGCATCTGCTACAACATTTGCTTTACCGGGGTGGTATTGCAAACTTAAGTCATAGTCTTTGATAAGCTCTAACCATCTTCTTTGCCTCATATTAATTTCCTTCTGAGTGAAGATATACTTCAAACTCTTGTGATCAGTGAACACCTCACAACGCTTTCCCAAAAGGTAGTGTCTCCATGTTTTGAGTGCATGGACGACAGAGGCTAACTCTAAATCATGAGTAGGATAGTTTACTTCATGAGTTTTGAGTTGTCTCGAGTCATAAGCTACAACTTTACCGTCTTGCATAAGTATTGCACCCAAACCTTGATGAGATGCATCACAATATACTTGGAAATCTTTCTCTAAGTCTGGCAGACACAAAACTGGTGCTGTCACAGGTCTCTTCTTCAACTCCTGAAAGCTGACTTCACAACCTTCAGACCAAGCAAACTTCTTGTCTTTCTTTAATAATTCAGTCAGAGGCTTAGCAACCTTTGAGAAATTCTCAATGAACCTTCTGTAGTAACCTGCTAAGCCAAGGAAACTACGAACCTCTTTCACGTTCTTGGGAGATTCCCATTTAGTCACAGCTGAAACTTTAGCAGGATCAACTGCTACACCATCCTTTGTCATAACATGACCAAGAAATCCAACTTCCTCCAGCCAAAATTCACACTTGTTGAATTTGGCATAAAGTTTATGCTCTCTCAACTTCTCAAGTATCAAACACAAGTGTCCTTCATGTTCTTCTTTGCTCTTGGAGTAGACTAAGATGTCATCGATGAAAACGACAACGAACTTGTCAAGGAATTCCATGAACACTTTGTTCATCATATTCATGAAGTATGCTGGAGCATTGGTCAAGCCAAAAGGCATTACAGTATACTCATACAATCCATACCTTGTGGTGAATGATGTTTTAGGTATGTCTTGCTCTCTTATCTTAAGTTGAAAATAGCCTGACCTTAGATCAATCTTTGAGAACACACATGCTCCTTCAAGCTGATCAAACAAGTCATTTATTCTAGGCAAAGGATATTTGTTCTTGATAGTTACCTCATTGAGTGAACGGTAGTCTATGCATAACCTTTGACTTCTGTCTTTCTTCTCCACAAACAAAATTGGGGCTCCCCAAGATGAAGAACTGGGTTGAATAAATCCTTTCTGCAACTGTTCTCCTAGTTGCTTCTTGAGTTCTTTTAGTTCATCAACTGACATTTTATATGGTCTCTTTGCTATTGGTCCAGAACCTGGTACCAAATCTATCAGAAATTCCACATCTCTATCTGGTGGCATTCCCGGCAATTCTTCCGGAAACACATCCGGATACTCACTTACAATTGGCACACTGTCCATGCTAACCCCCTTAAGAGAATTTAGCTTACTTCCTTTAGATTCAAAGTTGGACTTTAACTTAATCCGTTTTCCTTCCGGGGTTGTGAGTGCAACAGTGCGATTAGCACAATCTAGTACTCCTTCATACTTAGCCATCCAATCCATTCCCAATATTACGTCCAGTCCTTGGGAATCTAGGATTATCAGACTCACTGGAAATTTATGTTTTCCAAACTCTATTACTAGATCCCGGCATCCAAGACTTACTATCATGTCTCCACCCGGAGAACTAACTTTTATTGGACACCCAATGTTTTCAGTTGGAAACCCATTTCTATCAACAAATGCTTTTGATATGAAAGAATGCGAGGCTCCAGTATCAAAAAGAACAAATGCTGGAATAGAATTGAGTCTGAACTTACCAGCAACAGCGTCAGGCTCCTCATAGACCTCCTCCACACTGATGTGGTTCACCTGTCCTTTCTGGAAAGGATTGGGCTTGACAGGTCCTTCAACTTTCTTTTCGGGGCACTCATTTGCATAGTGTCCCATCTTCTTGCATTTGAAGCATTCAACCTGACTGATGTCTCTCTTAGCAGGCTGACTTCCACTTCCACTTCCATTACCACTGTGGTGGCTCTTATGTCCACTCTTGTGGTTCTTGTACTTGTCATTGTCATGACTGCGGTGATGCTTGTTGTCATGACGGTTGTGGTTGTGGTGCTTGTTGAATTTCCCATGCTTGTGGGATCCTGAGTTTCCGCTGTCATCATAGTGAGATCGTTTGTGAGATGATCCCGAGTTGTGCTTGTCGGAGTGCTTTCTCTTTCTACTCTCGACTTGCTTCATTTTATTCTCCAATATTGCAGCTTTGTCATAGAGCGACTGATAAGTGGGAACATATGCCACAGCCAGTTGCAGATTCAGTTCATCATTCAAGCCTTCCAAATTTTTTTCCTTTCTCTTGGCATCTGTGTCAACCTCATCCGGTGCATAACGCGCCAGATTGTTGAACTCTTCAATGTATTCATCCACACTGCGGTGGTGCTGCTTCAGATTGTGGAACTCTTTCTTTTTCAGGCTCATTATTCCTGATGAGATATGAGCAGTGCGAAAACCATCCTCAAAGATAGCCCAAGTCACCTCATCTATAGGAGTGGTGATCTGAAAGTTGTCCCACCAAGTGGCGGCTGGCCCTTCCAGCAGATGTGCTGCAAATCTGACTTTTTCAGCATCCGTGCAACCCACGGTTACTAAGTCCTTGTTTACAGAATGTAGCCAATCATTGGCCACCATGGGATCAGTCGTCCCTGAGAACTTAGCTGGCCTCAATCACAAGAATCTGGTGAGCATATCAAAGCCCGGAGGGTTGTTGTTGTTATTGTTGTTGTTATTGGGGTTGTTGTTGTTGTTATTGTTTTGGTTCTGAATGAATGTTGTCATCATCTGCATCAGCTGTGTTTGAGCAGTCATCATTTGTTGCATTTCTGGTGTGATGTTGTTGTTGTTGTTGGGGTTGGGGTTTGCGCGACAGGGAGGCATCTGTGGTTTGTTCAAATAGAGATAAGAATGAGATACCCATAGATGCTTTCATGCACATTACATCACATAAGCAAACACAAAGCATGCAACACAAGATAAAAGTTCAACAACAAGATAACAAGTTCACAAGGTAAAACACACAAGTAGCAAGCCATCCACATGTCGGATGGTCCAATAATAAGTTCTCAAATAACAAGTATGATAGCAAAAGATAAACGAGTAGTCAAGTCTACTCATCAACATCAATCTCATCCTCGACAAAGGTAAGACCTGTGTTCTCCATCGCGGCCTTGTTCTCCTCAATAGTAGTGGTCAAGGACTCAATCTTGGCCTTGAGAGCCCTCTTCTGGGAACGAAGCCTCTCTATCACCGTCTGCTGCTGCTCTAGCTCAAAGTCCTTGGACTGCAGTTCTTCAGTCATGTCCCGGATCTTCTTGTTCCTATCCTGGACACGCTTCTCCTGACTTTTGAACTTCCTGTACTGGGTCCCAAACTTCGTCTCCATTTCCTTGACTATCTCGTCTTGCTGTGCGAAAAGCTTGTCCTTCTCGCGAAGCTGCACCTAGAGCTCGTCGTTGCTGAGCATGACATTGGTCCTGTCCGTGTCCACGTGCCTAATGAGAGACTCTAAGTCCTGGAGATACAGACGTATCGGCTCTGCTGCATCCCTCGAGTCGTCCTCGAAGTTGATGGACTCTCCATCCTCATCACGTCTTCCGAAGACGTGAAAGTGGGTGCCCCTAACCTGTCGGGAGTGCCGACCTAGCAGACGTCCTATCAGGTCCTGCATAACTACCTCCATGCCTCTCTCCCTGTCATCGTGCATAAGCTTGAAGACTATGGCCTCCGTAGTAGGCTCTGTCTGGCGTCCGGGTTGGTTCACCTTGAAGCCCCAGAGGTCCTTCCTCTCGAACTTGGTGAGTGGATGCACCATGATGGTGGGAAGAGGGAGATTGAGCAAAGTGGTAAGCTCAACGATACGAGGACCAAAGCGGGTAACCTGGAACTCCTCAACAGTGCTGATGGTAATAGGCATCTATTTATAAGATAGAAAATTTAGAACAACACAATTTAAGATAAAACAAAGACAAACATCACATACATATCCTTGGAAAGCAAAATCACACAAGTCATGCATACATGAATCCATTACATCAACCAAGGTTCAATCTTATTTTAGAGTAACATTTTTGGCAAAATAAGGTGATAGGTGGTGGTCCAACTAACTAAGTACGTTTACAATCCTATCTCACTGGATCTGTTGGCTAACACAATGTTCCTAGAAGTAATCAGCCTATCTTTCTCACATGATTCCATCACTAAGTCTATAATATCTCCTCTTAAGGTTTGGTTGGTAGCTTCCAACTCTTGGGTATGATCTTTATCTTTCTTCAAGTCTTTTTGGAGGTTGAGCATTCTGCACTTGACTCTAGCACTAAGTTCTTTGATAGTCCTCCAAGCTGCTTCTCTTGCTGACTCAAAGAATGTGGTGTGCACCACAGTGTTGGTGTACATGCAGAATCCTGTTTCTTTGTGGTTGTCTTCCTTGTTTTTGAACAAGTGAAGCTGCACCCACCAGTACTCAACTCCTTCATCCATCACAGGAAAGCCTTTATACACAGCTGCACCATGTATTTCCATTGCCACCATGAGGTCCTTGAGAATCTTGGGAAACTCTGTCTCACACTCCAAGGTCATGGTCATGAGTGGTCCTTTCCTTACGGCTTCATTGATGGAGTTCATCTACAAATAGAGATGAGAAGAGAAGATTAGAAAAGTTTACTAGAAGAATAGACAAGTGTAGAATGAGTTGAAAAAAAAATTTCCTTAGTGGTTTCCAATCCTAGGGTCATAATCCTACAGGAAACACAGTGCTCTGATACCATCTGTAAGATCCCTCCTTTGTAAAGGAAAAGGATCCCTGTGATTGCAATGCTAGTCCCTGGATCATTGCTAGCATCCATAGTTTAAGATGAAGTACACAGATACAAAGGTCATTTATTACATCCATTACAGAGATAAAACATAGTCTTTTACAACTCAAGGCCACAGGCCTAATACAAGAGTTTGGAATAATTAAATAAACATAAGTCTTCATCTTGATGTGCCACAGGCAAGCATGTTGAGTGTAGACTCATGACACCTAATCATCATCGAAGTAACCTGTAACATCACAAGTTACAGCCACAGTGGGTCAATACTTTGGAATAGTATTGGCAAGTGATACCTTAGTAAATTTTTAAGTGGACCATATTACTATATGCATTTTGGCTAAGTGTAGTTTGGCTTGCTTTGCCCAAAAATAGGTTTTTCCTATTAGTTGAAATCACTAAGTTTTTCTTTGTCAAAACTTTTCCCAAGGAACCACCAATAGACATTGGGGTCCTTCACCCTTGTTCACCCACAAGTTTTTACTTAGAAGTTGGAGTGATGAGATTCTTGATAGCTTCCATATCTTGATGCTCAAGTTGTCCATTGCCATGGACTTGGCTAAGTACTTAGATTTTTCCATCTGCAGAGGTTATGCACTTTCCCCACCAGACTTGGTTTCCCAAAACAGGACCTTTCAGAAGCCTTTCCTTAGACCAAATGGACGCGCTCCAACCTATCATCCCCACTACCACCAACTGTCCAAATGGCTAAGTTCTAGCAACTTATGTGATCCAGGCAGAGCCCATATTGCCAAGTGGCTGCACTATAAGCTTCTCAAAACTTGGCCTCCAAAATCCCTTTGTGCCTGGGTGGCATACCACAAGTGAGATACACAAGGTAAACCATGTCCATGGGCCTTGTGTAACCACTCAACCAAAAACCACCATTCAAGTCCCATTCCACCCAGGATATTCATTGACTTAGTTGTTTTATTAAGAAAAACATCAGTCCAAAGACTTAGATATATTTTCATCATAGCATGTATATACTTTACCAACCCTTGTTTGCTACTAGCTAGACTAATCATGGCATAGTAACTTAACTTAGGAATTTCCTAGCAATTCTATAACTACTTAGGATTTCCCAACATGGCATTTGGTAAAATAGTAACATGCAAAACTTAGCAAAATATTTCTAATGCTTGTACAAAATATAGGGATGGAAATATTCATGAAGTACCACTTGCCTTGGTAATGGGGAGAGTAGCACTCTTCACAATCACAATCACTAGCACCAAAATCTACACAAAATGGTAGCACCAAATTATACACAATTCATATACAAACAAAAATATATATGCATGCATGCAACAATGCTAAGTGATGATTTTTAAAACTCCACCAAGCAAGTGTATAGTACTGAACCATAAACAAGTCAAAATCTTGCCAAATCAAGTTTATATAGTACTAAAACAAAATCCTAAACAATTTCTATACTCCAAATAGCCTTAAACAAGTTTCTGCAAATAAAGTCATTTTAACAGACTTTTCACTAAACACATTGCATAAACAGAGAGGGCTTGTCTCCCTGATTCCAACAGTATAAAATTTGTCAAATTCTAACGTGTGGATCAAAAGTTATAGCTAATTCAAAATTGGATCCAAATCTGATTCAAATTCTGTTTTAAACTCAACCCTAGCCACGCGTCTTAATTCTATTGGTTGATACCGTTTCGCTCAGGATCACCCTCCCGCGCCGTCAGACCTACTTAAAACACACGGCTCAGATCTACTCATAACAATTTCTTAAGTGATCTAATCCTATACGCTGGATCCAGATCTGACGGCTCTGGATCAAACGACCAAAGCGGGGCGGCGCTGGCGGCGGCTACTGGCGGCGGCGAGCTCTGTCTGCGGCGGCGCGGCGCTACAGGTCGGCCGGAGAGGCAGGAGGATGCTCACCAGGTTCGTAGTGTCGAGGAGAATCTCAACTTGGCAGCGGCTTGACGAGGGGCGCACGGGCACGGTCGCTGGGGCTCGTCGGAGTTGCGGGCGGCGTCTGTCGCTTGCTGTCGAGGTCGCTATCGAGGCTCCGTGTCGTCCTAGCACAAGGCAGAGGGTTTAGAAGATGCGCAGGTGACTAGCGAACAAGTTGGTATCAAAGGGAAGGCAAGGGGCGCTAAGTTTTTACCGCTATTGCTCGTCGGAGTCGAGCGGCGGCGCTGGTGGTCGCGGGCGTGAACGGAAACGATGACCTGGGTCACGAGCAAGCAAACCAGAGGCGTTAGCAGACGCACAAGATCATGCTGGTTGTAGTGGTTTGAACGAGAGGCAACGGGGTGGTCTGAGCTTACCGTGATTCGTCGCCGGAGTGCGTCTGTCTGCGGCGGCGCAAGTGCGATTGTGGGCAGCCTGGTGGCGATGTGGAGGCGTTGAGTGAGGGGAAATGACCGCGGTGCAGAGGGGGTTATGTAGGCGAGAGGGGAGAGGCGATTAAGTGCGTAATTAAGGGCAATTAAGCGAGGAATCAATCGCGGCAGTGATGGGCGGAGGAAACGGCCGGCGACATGGTCGGGCGCGATTTGGGGAAGACGAGGGTGAGCTGTCGAGGTCCACCAGTCAGCGAGTGAGAAGGAGAGGGGGTGGGGTCTGGGTGTCAGCGACCGCGTGGGTGCGTCGGCGCGTGCGAGAGAGGGAGAGGGAGGCCGGGTGGGCTAGCTGGGCCGTGTCTGTTGCTGGGCCAAAATCCTGGCGCCGACCCTTTTCTAATTCTCTTCTCTTTTTCTTTTTCCAATTTGATTTTCAGGAATGGTTTTCAAATGAATTCAAACTCCATTTGAATTCAAATCTTTTTGGGATTTTTGCAGTGTGCAACAGTCTCAATTCTAGGCATAAAACCATAGGGTCACTTTGAAAAGGCTTGGTCATTTTTGGAGAAACAAAATAACAGGGACTTTGCACTTGATTTGCAAATGTTTGAAAAATGGTTTTTGAAACCATCTCCATTTGTAAAGTTTGGTTCAAATTCCACACTCAATCCATTCAACAAGGGAGACAAACAATCTAGGTTTAAAACATTCAAACTCTCAAATGGGGATGGCCATTTGGTTTAAGTTTGCTCACATAAAATGATAGCACTAAGTGCTTCTGTTTTCTGAAATAAGTTTGAAATTTGATCTCAACGCATGCATGAATGATATGCAATCTTTGAAATCATGATTTTAGGGATGTTACATAAACACATATGTATTAATGTTTCCGATTAATACAATTATAGCATGCAAAATAAAAATTTATCATAAACAAGGAATACGATAATAACCACCTTATTATTAGCTCTTAGGCATATTCCCTTCACCCCTTAGAGCAAGTTTAAGAATATAGCCGGTTGTTGGCTATAAGAAAGTGTCATGTCATCTATAGACAACTCTATAATCCATTTATACAATAGTTAGATACAAAAATCTACTACTTAATTAATATGTGGGCTATATTTTAATCACACAAACTGTCTAGGAGCATGTGCTACAACCGGCTGTTAACTTACAATCTTCTTATATTCTCTCCTCCTGGTCATAGTGCTAAGTAACTTAGACTAGTAACATGCACATGTTACTAGTTCATATTACTATCTTCATAGTGGGTAGTAACATGTATATAGTGTCATGCAATGCCTAATTAATTAGGTTGTAGACTCATATGGTCTTGGTATGTGTGATGTTATGGTAATAACTAGCTAAGTTACTACATCCCTTTCTTTTTTCATTAATTATCAATGCCATGTCACAAATTTGTTTACTTGGCATTGTATGTATATGCATGTTACTAGCTAAGTTACTAGCACTATGACTAGCCTTATCTCTCTTTCACATTATTAAAACTAAAATATTTTATCTCTGACTGTATCATGTTGTACTTGCTCTTAGAAGCTCTTCGAGATGTGGGCTGCGCACAAAATGTGTGAAACGAGCCGTGTGTGCAGCTGCACATCACAATAGAGAGCCATGGCTCTCACCCGTCCCTCGCAAACCTGGCCAATGGGCCGGCCCGGCATGGCCCAGGCTTGACACACGCTAAACGGACCTGGCCCGGCACGTCCCGCCGCGTCCCGCCAAGCTCACATGTCATGCCGGGCCGGCACGCGTGCCCGACTTTGGGGCCCGAGCCAGACCCAACACCTGGCAGGCCGGCCCGCGAGGTCGTTGGCCTGTCAAAATATCATACAAAAATGACCGAGTCTCCTATTGAACAGCAAAGTTTCCGTAGCATGTTGGCGAAGGGGAAGATACGCGAGGTGAAGGTCTCGAGTTCGACCCTCGGTGCCGGGCTTTTCTCACGGGCCCATGTGCCGGCACGCCAGAACGCGGCCCGTTGGCCAGGTTTGGTCCCTCGGACCCTCACTTGAAAACGCTCGTGTATGCGGCATGTCGCAGCAGGATCAGCAGACTTCATGCGTTGTGTGACCGTCTGTTCGCTCATCGCCGAAAAAGCGGAGAGGACGGGCGTCGAGCGCACTCCTGCGACACCGCTCTTCCTTGTGTTCGCCCCCTCCTCCTCCACAGCCATCATCCCCTCCTTCGCCTCCGCTCTCTACCTCCTCCTCGCCCCCGCTCCACCTGAACCACATCTGCTCTTCTTGTTACTCCCCATCCTCTTCATTGCACAGAGAGAGGCGGCCGGAAGGCGCATAGCTTCTTGCATCAACAATGGTGGTACGTTCTCCACTTCTCATCCTCTTCCAATTTTAACTCCCCCCTCACTCCCCCCACCCCTCCCCCACCCACACATACACACACCCTCTCCCCCTAGCGCACCTGATTCAAAAGTTTTTTTTAGGATAGATAACTGCAATGGTTCATAATTTTTTACGCAAGGATTGTGTTCCATATCATTTTTTTCTAGAGTTACATTGTGCCTCATTCAGTTTCCATACACTCGGAAAGATTTTTTTTACTCACGGCGTAATTAGATTTTGGTGGTTTGTTTGATCAATTTTTTTTGTTTCACACTTCCTTGATGTGTCCTGGACCAGTGGCTCTATGCAACAAAGCACCAGCAGATGGGATCAAGTAACCGCATGACCACTAGTAATAGAACATCAAGATCTATGTTCGTATGGCCTCCTGATGCAGTGATGCGTAAATACAGAGAAATGTACCTATTAGATAGTATTGGTTAGCTCTTCAATTTATTTCTCATGCTATGTGTTCAGTTCACTGGTCCTTGTCTGCATTTTCATACATTGGTCATGTATCAAAATTACACCAAATATATTGATGCAATAGTTTGTCGAAATATCGACCTATATAGGTGAAATCACAGCACCAACTAAACATCTCCTTCACATGACACTCTCGGGCCTTGTTCAGTTTCATGGAAATTTAACGGGATTGAGGGAGATTGACGGGTATTAATTCCCTTCAAGATCAAAACCCCTCTAATTCCACTCCGATCCACCCCAATTCACTTGGGGAGGGGATTAACCAAACAAGTCATCATCTGTGTCTCTTTTTGATGGTCTATTCAGTCTAATATACGTTTTCAAAATCTTATTTGATGCACTCTGGACCTTAGAGTTGAATGAGGCTATGTTGTGTTAGATGTATAGGCTAGCTAGGCCGGTTGACCCTCTACGTGATCCATACAACTTCTGTATGGACACGACTCAAACCTTATACAACTCGTGCCCTAGTGGCCGCCTATATTAACACACAACTGTGTTGAGATCCAAGTCACGTTCCACGCCACAACTTTCCACATGGTTTCAGAGCGTCTCTTTCGAGACCTCTAGCTGCTGACACAAAACCCTAACCCAAAGAAAGTCTCCGCTGCCGTTGCTTCTACAGCCGCTGCCACGCCTGACAACCACCGATGCCGCTGTCCATTACAGCCGCCGTCGCCTCTACACGACGACAACATGACACGACAACGACCATCACCGTAGCCCTGCCTATCTCCTCTGATTGCCGCTGCCCTACGACCACGACAACACGATCTACTACGACCGCCGCCGCCACTGCCCTCACGACATCATGAGTTCCTCGTCATCATCATCGACGCTGGCCGCTGCCCTCGGCGCGGCCCCCATTCAAACCCTCAACCGCACCAACCATCTTGCATGGAAGGCGCTGGTCATTCCCGTATGAAAGGATAGAGATGTCGCCTAGAGGGGGTGAATAAGCAATTTCAAAACTATTACGGTTTGGGCTTGATAGAATACGGAATTAAACTAACGTTTATTTTCCAAGCACAAAACCGAAGTACACTAGGCTCAACTAAGTGCACCAACCACAATTCAAGCTAAGCAATAACACACGATAAATAAACCACAAGTGATAGGCAAGATATAATTACTTCAAGCTCGATGGCTATCACAAGGAAACTAAGCTCGGGTATAGAGATAACCGAGGCACGCGGAGTCCCTTACAAGTAAGGTACGTCACATTGGAGAGGTGTGGGATTCCACGAAGGATTTCCCAATTCCACGAAGGCTCACCTTCTTCTCCGAGTCTATCCCATGAAGGAATATGCCCTTTCCTTATGGCTAGCTTTTCCTCCACTCCGAAGATGGCAAGCTCCACAACCACTTCACAAGCTCCACGAAGGAGAAGCCTGGGTCTCGTCACAATCTTCCACAAAGAGGACACCGTGGCACCAACCGCCAAGCCAACTAGGAGGTCAGCCTCCAAGAGTAACAAGCTCACAGTCTCTCATTCGAACAAATCATAATGGAGAGCTCAACACTTATGCAAGAATGCAAAGCAAGACCACCATGGGTGCTCAAATCCTTCACTCTCAAATCCCACCAAAGCAACAAGTGCTAGGGAGGAATTAGAGAGGAAGAAAAATGGTGGAAGTCAACAAATGACTCCAAGATCTAGATCCAATGGGTTCCCCTCACTTAGAGGAGGAATTGGTTGGTGGGGATTATAGATCTAGATCTCCTCTTCCAAAGCCATCAAAAATATGCAAGAATCATAGGAGGGAAGGGGGAGGAAGCAAGCTCAAGAGGTTCAACAATGGAGGTCAATTTCGTGGTCAAGAACACACTAAGACGTTGGGGGAAGAACCCCCTTTTATAGTGGAGAGAAAATATGGCTGTTAGAAGAAAACTGTGCGAATCCGGTTGAAAGTTCGGTTGGACCGGCTCCAGAACCGGATGGTCCGGTTCCTGAATCGGAAAACCGGATTTCAACCGATTAGGGTCAGTACACAGTCTCAGATAGACTCGGTATAACAAAACCAAAAAAACCGGTTTATGATCCGGTTTTCTGGTCCTGGCACCGTACCACCCGGTCTGGGAGCCGGTTGAACCGAATCCACAACCGGGATGAAACAGGCTTCACGAAAAACGCAATAACTTTTGCATCCAGACTCCGATTTCGATGATCTTGGGCTTGTTTTGACGAGGACAACAAGATCTACAAGATTGTTCCGAGAAACATCATAGCTCATAAAAGGAGGATAGAACCAAATGAATAAAGGTAAGAAGACTCCCTAAATAAGAACCGATAAAACCTTCAAACTCGAAAACACCATAGAAGATGCATACGAATTCCGTTTTCGATGAACTTGGGCTTGTTGAAGAGCTAGAAACAAGCTCAAGAACCTCACATGGATAAACACCAAGAATAAATAAAATAGGAAGATGCAAAGTATGCTAAGGATTGAGCTCCCTATGACGATTTGATCAAGTTACACAACTGAAAGCCCCTCTTGATAGTGCGGCTATCTATCCTATAACCTGGTCTCCCAACAACCACCTTGAGACCGGTAAAACGAAAACCTATCAAGGCCATACCTTTGCCTTGCACATCCTTCTTGATCCTTATGACAACGCTTCAAGCTCCACCCAAGTCGGAATGCAACACTTGATCATTGTTGCTTCGTGAAGACTCCTAATTTGCTCCCCCATACACCACTATGGGATAGCTTCATTAATACATGTCTTCACATGTACATTATCACCAATATGGATGGCAAGCTTCAAGCAAATGATCTTCTCGAGATGCTTATCTTGAACTTGCCCTTCTCAACCTTGATGACGATCACCACTTGATGACATCCTTTCATGGGCTATATACGATCTTCACTTTTGAAGCATGCCCATGGAAAGATACCTATCCCATATAGAAAACGCAAAGTCACACATATAACGGGTTAGTTCATGATGCATAATTGACAAGGCTTATGTAGAGGTCCCAACCTTTAATAAGGTAGAGATCCCTGTGTTTACAATGCTAGTCCCTGGATCAATAGCTAGCATCCACAGTTAAGATGTAATATCAAGAAACAAAGGTCATAATACAACTTTATAACCAGGAATAACATAATTTTATTACATCTTACATAGCTCATTTGGCTATTACATTACATTGCAGCAGAAAATCTATAAGCATGGGGTCCTTCATCTTCAAAGTGCCACAGGCAGTCATGTTGGTTGTAGACTTGTAATCCTAATCAATCAACTTCACTATTATCAAACAAACCTGCAACATAACAAGTTGCAGCCACAAGGGTCAATACATTTGAATTGTATTGGCAAGTTTCACTACTATGTTGAATATAAGTGGATCCTATCATTACATGCATATTTGGTTAGGTAGGGTTTTAGGCTCATTTGCAGAAAGCAATAATTTATCCTATCTTTTCAAAATGGTTTTGATCTTTTGTCAAATCTTTCTGAACTCCTTGGTAAATCCCCAAGTGTTTCAAGTCTTTGTCAAAATCCCTTGAGTTCCTTGGTAAATCCCCAAGTGTTTCAAGTTTTCATCAAAATCTCTTGAGCTCCTGGGTACACCCCAAGTACTTCAAGTTTTTATCATAATCTCTTGAGCTCCTTGGTACACCCCAAGTACTTCAAGTTTTTATCAAAATCTCTTGAGCTCCTTGGTACACCCCAAGTGCTTCAAGTCTTTTGTTGTCACTTTAAAGTTTTTCTTTTAGAAATTGGAATGTCGAGATTTCCCATAGCTTCAAGCCTTTAGTTGCTCAGTATTGTCCATAACCGGGGACACGGCTAAGTACTTAGAATTTTTATCTTCTGCAGAAGTTGTACACTTTACCCACATGACACACTCTCATCTTGTTGCCACCAGTGGCCGCTGGATAAGTACTCACCAAGATGGAGTACCAGCAGATTGAGAATGTGACGAAGTCTTTCCATAGGGTCCTCCCAATCTAGCTTGTCTACCAGGCACCAATGTAGGGTTCCGAGTTCCCTCATTTAGTTAACCTAAAGAGGCTAATGCATGGGTCTTCCCAATGTAGTTGACTAAGCCAGTGCCCATTTAGTATGTGGCTGCACACGGAAGCCACTGTTGGAGAAACATGTTCAATCTCTAAGTCCCTGGGTGGTTTTCATCTGGTGCACAACAAAAAGAGATTGCCATATAAACATGGTTCCTCTTGTTGCCACCTTGTCCAAAACTTGAGTATCCTTGTCCACCCAGGTGGTTCATTCAGTACTTGCTTTATTATATAAAAACACAAGTCTTTTCTCAACTTCATAAAATTCTCAACATGTAACTCTTCTCAAAATATATTTATAGCATGGCTAAGCATTTTACAACTACATTGTTTTCACTAAGGAATGTAAAGGGTATCCTATTAGGATTTAGCATAGCATATAGAAATTCTTTTCATGCATGTTTCAAAATCCACTAAGTATAGTGAAAATAGTAGGACTTTGGATGATAGTGTCACTTGCCTTTTTGGTGGGGAAGATTGGTTCACTTCTTGATCTTGCTAATCTCACACTCTTCTAACTTCACTACAAGTCAATCAATCAAACACAAATTCAACTAGCATTCCAAAACAATATTCAAACAATTTAACACACATAAAATAATAGGAATTAAGTCATGCATGCAAGCATGCAAAAGATAGTTTTATTTGCAAAGGTGGTTTCCACTAGGCTCTAAATATTGTAAGGTTCAAAGTGGTCATTTTCCAAAGTGGTAAAGTCATTTGCAAAAGGGCTTTATCTAAAAACCATTTTTCAAATCAAACATTATTTTGTGTGGTGGAAAATGCTTTTGGCAAAGAAACAATTTTATAATGTTCACCAAATAAGTTGTTAATTCACAAAACTTGGTGTTTAGGGTTAGTAGGTTTGAATCAACACATTTTCCAAAGGTTTTGCTCAAAATCATTTCCATATCAAAATCAATATTTTTATTTGAGTAGAAATGGGCTAATTCAAGTTTTTATTCCTAAATTTCACAAAATCCATTTTTAAATCCATGGGTTTGTTCCTAGGGTCAGTAAGTTCACAACAAACCAATTTGCAAAGATTTCAACCTCAAGCATTTTGGAATAATTTTCATAACTTAAACAAGCATACAAATATTTCTGCAAAAACAAACATTTTACCAGAAGCTTTTTACTAAACAAATTGCATGGTTGGCTAGGGCTTGTCTTGCTGATTCCATTGATATAAAGTTTGTAATTTTTGGACGTGTGGATCAAAAGTTACAAGGTTTACAAATTTGCTAAACAATCTGATTTCAAACTCTGTTTTAAATCAACTAGTGCCACGCGTCTGTTTCTGGTTCGCTGATACCGGTTCGCGTGGATTGCGCAACTACAGCCGTTGGATCTAAGTGAGACGGTGCGGTTCAGATTTGCCTGTACCTCTTCGTTTAGTGATTCTTTCTAAGCCGCCAGATGGAAATCTAACGGTGCGAATTGTCTTGACCAAACACGAGCGGTGCTGACGACGGCTGGCGGCGGCGCACGGTCGGACGATGTGCTAGCGGCGGTTACAGGAAGCAAGGAAGAGGTTGGCGAGGCTTACCAGACTCGTAGAGGCTTGCTGAAGCTCGAGGTGGTACTGGCTGGCGAAGGGGCGCACTGGAGTGGAAGTAATTGCTCGCCGGAGACGATGGCGACGTCAGGCGGTTCTGGTGGTCGTCGGGGACGACGTTGCTGATCACCCTAAGACGAACGGGTGGTACGGTTAGAAGAGTGCTGTTCTGGAGAAGATGGGAGCATCATCGAGGAGTGCTGGGGCGCTCGATACTTACCAGGGGAGGTCGCCGGAGAAGGAAGCAGACGCGGCAGCGCTCAGAGGTTGTCGAAGCCGACGTTCTGTGGTGCCTGCGAGTGAACGGACAGCACAGGGAGAAGCGCCAGGGGCTGGGGTTCACGGCCGTGTGCTCAGGGAGGCAAGGGGCGACAGGGTTCGGCCGGAATCGCTCGGTGAGACTCGCCGGAGCAGTGGCAAGGCAAATGGAATCGGGGGCAGCCTGGTGGCTCTCGTCGAGTGGGATCTGAGGGGAAAGAGAGGAAATACGCAGGCGTTTAAATGTGTGCGGTTACTGGGAGGATTCAAGGGCGTATTCAACGCGTATTCATCGCCGGCGTAAATGGCAGCAACGGCAGGGCGGGGTCTGCGCGAGGAAGAAGAGAGTGAGCTGGCGGTGGGGCCGTCTGGCAGCGAGAGAGGTAGAGGTGCGGTGGGGTCCAACTGTCTGCGACGCCTGCGGGTGAGAGTTTGAGTGAGAAAACGTTTCACGAGAGAGAGTGGGGTGGGCTTGCTGTTGGGCTTGTTGGGATGGCCGGCTGGGCTGCTGTTGATTCTATTTTTTTTCTTTCTGATTGCTTTATCTTTTTTTCTATTTCTATTTTCTGTTTTGAAATTCAACCAAACAAATCAATCAACAAATCAATTCAAAATTCCTCCAAATTTTGCCTTGAGTTTTGGTTCTGTTTAACCACAATTATCTAAGTCCCAAAATAAAATAATATTTTTATTTTAGGGTCCATTAATAATTAAATAAAATGGACCTTAGTTATTAAATTAAATGGGTTTTAATTTATTTAAAATCTCCATTTGAAATCTAAATACTTTCAAAACCAAATCAGTAGGTTTTATTTGAAAATAAAGAATACTTGGAAAACTTGTTTAAAATAAATAAATAAGTTTTGATGTTTTAATTAAAATAGTAAAACCTTTATTTTTATTAAACTTGGATATTAAATCCTTATTATTTTATTTAAATAAACCTTTACTAATTTTATCAAATGGAAATATTTTATTTCAAAGGTTTGGCCAAGTTTTGATTTGGCTTTATAAAATAATCCTTATTTATATTTCTACCTTTTCATTTGAAAACCAAATCTTTTATTAAAAAGATCCAAAATAGAATTCCAAATATTTTTAGCTTTATTGTTTATTTACCTTTTTAAATCCCTTTAGGATTTTATTTGATCAAAATAGCTTTTTGAAAGTTTCCAATTGGATTCAAAAAGTTTCTTCTCACCTTGAAATTCAACAAAGTTTTATTTTATTCATTTATTTTTCACATTACAAGATTTGGAAAATCTTGGGAGGTGACAGCTTACCATACCACAAGATCCATGTGGTACATTCTTTATGCTTCATGTGTTGACCAACTTGAAATCACTCTTTGCATTGGTCAACCAAGTATCTTCTCGTGCTCCATCTTAATATCTTGAGGTACATAAGGAAATCTTCATTTGATTTCATGCTCTAAATCTTAGTCAACCATAGCTCAACTAATGAGGCTATCATGACACCGATTTAGGGCCATATCTTGAATTCTTTTATTGAGATCACACTCTCAAGATCTTGATCATATCATATTCTTCTCTTCAACTCGATGATTTTGATGCCAATACTCAAGGTATATCTTTATCTTCATGGCATCCAAACTTGAATCCAACACATGGACTACAAGCATGACCTATGGAATATTCCTTCATATAAAACTCAGTGAAAACATTAGTCCATAGGGATTGTCATTAATCACCAAAACCACACATAGGGGCAATTACCCTTTCAATCTCCCCCATTTTGGTAATTGATGACAATCAGAACAAGAGGGTTTATATAATGAATATTAGAAACGAGTACGCAACTTATCCGAGAATAAGTTGTATACAAGAGGTTGTATTTGATATGGTTAAGTAACACAAAGATACTATCCCATATCAAAACTGATTCTACTCACATAAACTACAACTAATGCAGGATATGTGAATAGAACCAACATATATAGAGCAAACTCCCTCACAATATATGCACGTGTGATGATCTTGAATTTCATTGCATACATTGTCAAGCATAACCTTTGGGAGAGTTTCCACTATATATACAACCATGCAAAACATAATAATGATGAAATGCATGAAAGGCAAACACTTAAGAACAAACCAATCTTAAGTAGAAAACCATTTCCCTTAAAACCCTCTAAACTTCTCCCCCATTGACAACAAGTGCCAAAATGGATAACAAGGTTAGAAGGACAATATAGTATGAGTTCCTACACAAGGTGTGCATTACTCGTAATATGAGTGAAATCACATGCACATATCCAATGACGAACACTTGGAGGAAATCAAACTATATTGAGGATCAAGGATTGCTAAAAGTATAACAAGGTGAAGGAACTTCAACGGATGAAGCAAGCAATCAAAACATCCAAATAATTAAATGGACAAATAGTACTCTAAGTGAAATAAGGAAGCTCCCCAAGGTTCGTGCATAAATTAGTTGTTTTATTTGAATACAATATGCACAAACATGGAATCCTCACTCCCTCTATATTATTTAGAACACGACTAAGATACAAGGATTAGATATAAAATAATACACTTGTCAAGACAAGCTTAAGTCCAAAAGAAACCAAATATGAGATATGAGTGTGTGAAGATGCAATAAAAGTAAACCAAGCACTCATAAATCAAGACCTTACCAAAACCATTAAAAATCAAGAGGATAAGAGTGATGATCGGAAAAGGGTGAGCATATCAAGGCGAGAGATTAACACTCTCGTGTATATAAGTTTCTAAGTAAAAAAAACATGAGAATAATCCACCAAGAAACATCCACACATAAGAGGTTAATAAAAAGAATACATGATATCCAAGCGGAAGTCATAAGATATACCAAAAAGGATATTTTGCTTAAGTGCATATATAGCCCATGGCTCTATTTTATCTTATGGTATATCAATGAACTTCACCAAAGAAAAACAGAAAATCTCAAAACCATCACAACTAACACTAAGGGAACTAATGCTAGTTGGGATACTTTGAGAAAGGTAACAAGTATCAAAAGGAATGATTCAATGCAATTTCAACAATATTGCACAAGAGAGTACCTTGAGGAGTTGATATGCAACAAATTGCTAGAAGGCATATTTGGAATTGGGGAATCATGAACATGATTTTATATACTCCTCATTATATGCATCATCTCAAATTACTCACATAAGCAATAAGGATATAGAAGTCTTTCAAAGATAATTGCAAGAATAGAACATTTACAAACAAATAAATTCATGCCAAGATGCAACCTACAAGAGATTGGATGGAAGAATAGTATGCATGAATAATATACTTGTTACCGAGATAGCAATGGTATGATGTAGTAGATAAGAATTTTTGATCATCCTAGCTTGGCTCCAATTATCATGTGGTGACAACTTTCTTTATAGACGAGACAAGCATCCATTGCATCTTCAATGTACCTAAAACAACATTCAAGTACATCTTGGTCCCCAAACTTATTGGGTCCAAAGTGGTTAGAATAACCACAACACATAGGATACACTCCATAAAAATATCTGCATATTTAGAGATGAAATTTGAATTTCATGCACATCTTAGCCGTTTAAGGATTTGATGTAGTATACCGTATATATTGGATCAAAGAAAGAAAAACATGATATAAGATATACATTTAGTAAACATGCATGCGTGAGACTTTTAAGATCCAACGAAGATATACTTTGGACAAATCACCAAAAATATTCAAGAAGGCATACAAGGTGTGACAAAACACATTTGTTGTCCAAACTATATCAAAGAATCAAATCAACACAAGATTTGTTCAGCAAAGTTCAACAAATGAACCGAGCAAAAACTATTAAGCATGAAAGATGAAATAAAAACAAAATGCTCAAAGATTTATCTCATTCAAGAAAATAAAACAGAGAATAAAGAATGAGATAACAAACTCCCCAAAGAGCAAGGTTTCAACAAATAAACCAAACCCTTAACACTTTTCACAATGACACAAGGTTCCGAGAATAAAAGGTTTGTCTTCCACTAAAACACATTTTATAATAATTAAAAACATCATCAAAGAGATGTTCAAAATCCAAGGAAGACAATGGGAGACACACCAAAGTTTTGGAAAGAAAATAAGGCAATAAGAGGTTAACTCCAAAGTGAAGATGATCCACAAATGCTACCACACACAAGTATATCAATTGTCGAAGACAATGAGTGTATTGGAATAGATTTCCGGTGGTATATTGCACGAATATTAAAGATAAATCTTCACAATAAAAAGCATAGGATAGAAATAAAAATATTAAGCACTATGCAAAGATAGAGATTCTTGATAGCTTCAACTAGTCACACAATCATGCAAAGCAATGATTAGAATAACTTGAAGCAAATGGTATCCCAAATAAGATATAGAGATATGTATTTGAGAAAGACCACACCAAGAATTTCTTACTCAAACAAAGATCAAAAATACGAGCAATAAAAGCTTCTAACAAAAATAGGACCTTGTTTGAGCCAACATGCCATCTAGAAACAAGATAATCAACAATATCAACTCTAAGTGGCACTACCTCATATGTTCACATTTCCTAGGATTGTGATATGCAAAAGAAGCATATTACTCCCCCATAATGTGATACTCATTTTTTATAAGAGGCAAAACAACCTCAACTAGAGATAATTAATGGACATTTAGAATTTGAATTTCTGATGAGTATGATACACCACATAGTGACTAGATAAGCTTGCAATATCAATACTAAGTGGTAGTACTCATGTACACATATTTTAAGGTTTGAGAGATGCGCGAGGCATGTCACTCCCCCAAAATGGGATGTTCCATTAACCACTCTAAAAGAGCCAAATAAGATATCATCAAGATGCATTAGAGGATCAAAATAAAACACAGGAGTAAATGATGTGCCAAACACCTAGACATACTTGAATACACAAACTAATCAAGCATGAGGCACACCAAATACAAACACATACCAAAACATGTAAAGGGGCAAGTAACTTACAATGTAAATGATTTAAGTACAAGTTACCGCGAAGAGGCACATTGGATATAAGATAGGAAAATAATAATCCTTAGGACTTGGCTTGATCAAATATAACATATGAAGATCCCTTAATTCTTCATGAATTAGCGAAGTCTCCAATGCCCTCCATAAACACCTATTGATCAAGTTTGAGCTAGTTGGTCCCCAACCAAGTTGGGTCCTAAGAGGTTAGTCACAATAGGCTTGGCAACCCAAATGGTTCTTTTCTTGATACCACTTTGAGTTCTAACAAACTTGGCAAACACATTACCATCTTTATCCTTCCTAAGAGAATAATCATCATCAATCATGACAGGGTTAGATAAGGTACCGTTTGAACATGAAGAAGCAAAGTGCCCCTTCACACGACATATGTAGAAACAAGTGCTCCCCTTTCTCTTCTTCATTGATTTCTTGGCTTAGGGAGCATTATATTGATTCTTCTTTGTAAGTGGCCTAACTTCAACTTGGGCTTGACCTTGAACTTGTGGCCTATTCCCTTGTTGCTTCTCACTCAAGTGATTTTTCTTCAATGGGCAAGATCTTACATGATGTCCTTCAACCTTGCACTTGAAGAAAATAATCTTGGCCAAATTCTTGACTTGGTCTTGGCCCTTCTTCTTGTTGCTCTTGGACTTGTTCTTTTTATTGGAGTTGAATCCAAGTCCACTTTTATCATTAGGGGATTTTTGCACACTCAAGATATTATCGAGTGTGGATTTCCCTTCATGACTCTTTTCCAAGTCATTCCTTAAGGAAGTGACTTGGGCCTTGAGCTCTTTTATTTCCTCTATATGGTTAGTAGAAATACAAGTACTAGAGAAAGTAGAAGCTTCATTGTTAGAGCAACAAGGCAAAGAAATTAATCCAACACAAGGTTTATCAATAGTATGGCTAGAGGGATTACTAGGACTAGCACATGGCAAAATAACATTTTGAGTATAAGTTGTGCTAATGTACAAAAGAGGCTCATAAGATGTTATCTTAGTAATACTTGCCTCACAAGCTAACTTTATCCCATCATGGGAGATTAGAAGATCACTATGAGAGCTCGAGAGCTTTTCATGGCTTTCTTCCAATTTCCTATACTTGTTAGTTAGCAACTCAAGTTGAGCCCTTAGCTCAACATTCTCCTTTAGGGTAGATGCTTCATAAGAAGTAGAGTTAATAGCACAAGCATCATTAATGGAATTTTCCTTTTCAAGCTCATAAGATTCAATTTTTTTGTGTGAGAAGACTATTAGTGTTCTTCTCCTTGGCAAGCTCTTGCTTAAGGAGATTGAATCTCCGACTCTCATCATCAAGTTGGAAATCAAACTCCTCTATGGTTCCTGTTTGTTTAGTTATGGTGTCCATAACGTGTTTGAGACAAGTAACGGCCTTATTATTACCACGAAGAGAGGAACACAAAAAAGTCAACTCAAGCAAGAGAGCACTAGTATCCTCATCAATGTCATCATCACTATCATCATTATCATTGCTATTATCTTTAGACGACATATTGGGATCCAAAGTAGGAGATACATTCGATCCTCTTGCCATAAGGCACATGTGAGCACGGGAGGATGAAGATGAGAATATTCTTGAATCTTCATTCATGATCATGTCTTGCTCCATAGAATTTTTTATTTCCTCTACATTGTTAGATAAACAACTAGAGGAAGTGGAAGCATTTTGTCCATGGGAATAAGGCAAATCAAGCATATCATCTACACTAGTACTCAAATAATTTCTAGAAGATATGCAAGGACTAGCAACACAAGGGGATATAGCATCATTGTTGCAAGAAGTGCTTAAGTCCAAACTCTCTACACCATCATTATTTATAGAACGATAATAGTTGGTGCAAAGAGAAAGACTACCATCATCACATATGATTTTTCCACTCACCATGCCATTACCTTGTGACTTGTCACATGTAAGTGAAGTGGAAAGAATTGAAATCTCATCGCGTCCTAAGGTGGAAGCAACTTGGAGCTCTTCATGATGTGAGGGAGAAGAGAGCTCCTTGGAGATACCACCGACCCTATGAGAAATGGACCCACCAAATATTTCTTTAAGCTTGGTCCACATCTCATGAGACGACTTGCGCTTTACAATCGTCAAGAATGAATTAACTGTGGGGCTCAAGGAGAAAATAATCTCATTAGATACTTGAGCTTCGAGATGTAAATTTTTCTCATCCTCTAAAGATAGATTTTGAGGATCCATAGGATGAGAAAAACCTACATCTAGAAATCTCTCAATATTTGGACACAAGGTCCGAAGTTACAAAGCAAGCAATTTCTCCACAAAGCATAATTTGTGCCATCAAAGATAATTGTGTCATTGTGCACTATACTACTAGCCGACATCTTTACACTCTAGGAGGTGAAGCCTAAACAAGGAGAGACCTTGCTCTGATACCAATTGAAAGGATAGAGATGTCGCCTAGAGGGGGGTGAATAGGCAATTTCAAAACTATTACGGTTTTGGCTTGATAGAATGCAGAATTAAACTAACGTTTATTTTACAAGCACAAAACCTAAATACACTAGGCTCAACTAAGTGCACCAACAACAAGTCAAGCTGAGCAATAACACACGATAAATAAACCACAAGTGATAGGCAAGATATAATTACTTCAAGCTCGATGGCTATCACAAGGAAAGTAAGCTCGGGTATAGAGATAACGGAGGCACGCGGATACGAAGATGTATTCCTGTGTTCCCTTGCAAGTAAGGTACGTCACTTTGGAGAGGTGAGGGATTCCACGAAGGATTTCCCAACGCCACGAAGGCTCACCTTCTTCTCCGAGTCTATCCCACGAAGGAATATGCCCTTTTCTTATGGCTAGCTTTTCCTCCACTTCGGAGATGGAAAGCTCCACAACCACTTCACAAGCTCCACGAAGGAGAAGCCCGGGTCTCTTTGCAATCTTCCACGAAGAGGACACCATGGCACCAACCGCCAAGCCAACTAGGAGGTCACCCTCCAAGAGTAACAAGCTCACGGTCTCTCACTCGAACAAATCGTAATGGAGAGCTCAACACTTATGCAAGAATGCAAAGCAAGACCACCAAGGGTGCTCAAATCCTTCACTCTCAAATCCCACCAAAGCAACAAGTGCTAGGGAGGAATTAGAGAGGAAGAACAATGGTGGAAGTCAACAAATGACTCCGAGATCTAGATCCAATGGGTTCCCCTCACTTAGAGGAGGAATTGGTTGGTGGGGATTATAGATTTATATCTCCTCTTCCAAAGCCCTCAAAAAGATGCAAGAATCATAGGAGGGAAGGGGGAGGAAGCAAGCTCAAGAGGTTCAACAATGGAGGTCAATTTCGTGGTCAAGAACACACTAAAACGTTGGGGAAGAACCCCCTTTTATAGTGGAAAGCAAATATGGCCGGTAGGAGAAAACTATGTGAATCCGGTTGAAAGTTCGGTTGGACCGGCTCCAGAACCGGATGGTCCGGTTCCTGAACCGTAAAACCGGATTTCAACCGGGATTAGGGTCAGTACACAGTCTCGGATAGACTTGGTATAGAAAAACCGAAAAACCCGGTTTATGATCCGGTTTTCTGGTCCTGGCACCGGACCACCCGGTCTGGGAGCCGTTTGAACCGAATCCATAACCGGGATGAAACAGGCTTCACGAAAAACGCAATAACGTTTGCATCAGGACTCCGATTTTGATGATCTTGGGCTTGTTTTGGCGAGGACAACAAGATCTACAGGATTGTGCCGAGAAACATCATAGCCCAACAAAGGAGGATAGAACCAAATGAAGAAAGGTAATAAGCCTCCCTAAATAAGAACCGATAAAACCTTCAAACTTGAAAACGCCATACAAGATGCATACGAATTCCGTTTTCGATGAACTTGGGCTTGTTGAAGAGTTAGAAACAATCTCAAGAACCTCACATGGATAAACACCAAGATCTATAAAATAGGAAGATGCAAAGTATGCAAAGGATTGAGCTCCCTATGACGATATGATCAAGTTACACAACCGAAGGCCCCTCTTGATAGTGCGGCTATCTATCCTATAACCTGGTCTCCCAACAACCACCTTGAGACCGGTAAAAGGAAAACCTAGCAAGGCCATACCTTTGCCTTGCGCATCCTTCTTGATCCTTATGACAATGCTTCAAGCACCACCCAAGCCGGAATGCAACACTTGATCATTGTTGCTTCGTGAAGACTCCTAATTTGCTCCCCCATACACCACTATCGGATAGCTTCATTAATACATGTCTTCATATGTCCATTATCACCAATATGGATGGCAAGCTTCAAGCAAATGATCTTCTCGAGATGCTTATCTTGAACTTTCCCTTCTCAACCTTGATGACGATCACCACTTGATGACATCCTTTCATGGGCCATATACGATCTTCACTTTTGAAGCATTCCCATGGAAAGATACCTATCCCATATAGAAAACGCAAAGGGACACATATAATGGGTTAGTTCATGATGCATAATTGACAAGGCTTACCATACCACAAGATCCATGTGGTACATTTTTTATGCTTCATGTGTTGACCAACTTGAAATCACTCTTTGCATTGGTCAACCAAGTATCTTCTCGTGCTCCATCTTAATATCTTGAGGTACATAAGGAACTCTTCATTTCATTACATGCTCTAAATCTTAGTCAACCATAGCTCAACTAATGAGGTTATCATGACACCGACTTAGAGCCATATCTTGAATTCTTCTATTGAGATCACACTCTCAAGATTTTGATCATATCATATTCTTCTCTTCAACTCGATGATTTTGATGCCAATACTCAAGGTATATCTTTATCTTCATGGCATCCATACTTGAATCCAACGCATGGACTACAAGCATGACCTATGGAATATGATGGTGCTCGACGTGGCACTTTGTTGGTAACCCCAAGCGCAGGGTGTGGAGAGCAAGCAACAAGTTTTCCCTTAGTTGGGACCGAGGTTATCGAACCAGGAGGAGGAAGGAAACGTCACACAGGTGTTGCAAGCAACGTGGAGACCTGCACAACACAAACTCAAGACTTTGTCCCAACGAATCAGTGAGGTTGTCAAGCTCACCGGTTTGCTGTAACAAAGGATTAAACGAATGGTGTGGAAGGTAATGGTGGTTTCCAGCAAGTAAACAAGTAACAGTGGAAGATGTACCAATGTTAAAGATTGGACCGGGGTCCATAGTTCACTAGAGGTGCTCTCCTTAGATAAACAACATGGCATGCAGGGTAAACAAATTACATGAGGGCAATTAATAGGAGCTGAGCAAGGCATAACAATGCAATTACTAGTCAGAAAGATCCTATGAGGTTTATTGGGCAATACAACAAGATATATAGACCACCATCCAACTGCATTTATGACTAGAAGTCCACCTTCAGGTTATCATCTGAACCCCCTCCAGTATTAAGTTGCAAGCAACAGACAACTTCTTTAAGCAAAGGGTGTAAGGTAAACAGTCCACATGTTCCATGGACAAGAGACCGTTGTTTTCTCCCTAGTAGCAACAGCACATCTACAACCAAAGAGATTATTGTCACTTCCCTTGGAAACTAGAGGCATGAACCCACTATCGAGCATAAATACCCCCTCTTGGAGTCACTAGCAACTACTTGGCCAAGATAGCTACTAACAATGGAGAGCATGCAAGATCACAAACAACACAGACATGATAGAATCATAAAGACAAAACCATTAATCAAACCAATATAATAATCTCAATATACATCGGATCCCCACAAACACAACATGCATGATTACAAATAGATTAGATGTTGATCATGTACGGAGCTCACAAGATCTATACATGAAAGCACAAAGGAGGAGATACAACCATCTAGCTACTACATGGACCCATAGTCAAAGGTGGAACTACTCACACATCATACCGGAGAGAAGACCTCCAGGATAATCTCCCCTCCGGCAGGGTGCCGGGAAGAACTTCAGATCCCTCCCCAATCTAGGGATGATGGTGGCGGCGGCTACAGACGGTTTCGTGGATTTCTGATCGGGTACTCAGGGTTTCTGCATCGGGGGCTTCTTATAGTCAAAGGGGGAGGCAGAGGGGCCGGCCAGGGGCACCAAACCCTAGCCAGGCACGGGCCCACCTGTGGCCGTGCCTGGGGGGGTGGCCCGTCTGTCTCGCCTCCCCGGCTCCCCTCTAGACTTCTTGTTCCCCACTAAAAGTAATTGACTTTGTCCTTTGTCCCATCCAATTCCGAGAATATTTATTTACTAACTTTTCTGAAACCAAAAATAGCAGAAAAGAGGCATCTGGCACTGTTGCAACTTGTTAGTAGGTTAGTACCAGAAAACATGTAAAGGGCACCTCAAAGTGTGGACAAGTAAAGCAAAGTAGATACTAAACAAGCATGGAGCATCAAAAATTATAGATACGTTTCCAACGTATCAGCATCCCCAAGTTTAACTCCTGCTCGTCCTTGAGTAGGTAAGTGATAAACAGTATAATTTTTTAGGTGACATGCACCCTCACAATAAAGATCCAACCATTTGCAAGCATTGAAAGCTGGGATCAAAGAACTCTAAACATGTGCATGAAAGATGGAGTTCTAACAGTGGGACATAGTAACTATGCATGCAACATGAAAGGCTACAAACAAAGATCATGAATAACATGCATTGAAAAATGTTTGTTTGTTTCACATGCAAAAAACATAGCATAGTGGCAATCAGCTTGTCCCTCATAGAGTAGCAAATATATGCATAGGACACCTGCAAAGTTCACAAGGGTGACTAGAAACAAATAGCACAAGAGCAAGTAATAGCACAATATGCATCAATTAATAAGCTTTGGAACACTGCACACAGAATGACAACTATGCTCTCTTAATGGTGCCTAAAGGTAGAAGATGGAGACTCAATAGTGGTGGAAGAAAGGCCTTTATGTAAAGGAAGCAGGGATTACAAGTTTCAAAAAGAGCTTCCAAAAATTATGGTACTTGTTAGCTTTCAGCCCTCATTGCCCCAATCATAAGCATCTTGAAGTGTTTAAGGTTAAAGTGGCAAAGCTGAAGTATATGCTTGACGAAGTATAAGTTGGCAATCTCAAGTCCCTTGAATACGAGGGCCACACCTCATGCACAGTCGACTTTGGGTCCAGGTAACTTCTTGTCACTTTAAGTATTTGCATATCATTGAGAACCGCCAATGGGGTACCCCTTGCACATGGTACAGGAGCTTTCCCATAACCAAAATGACAAGGCAAGCAGACAATGAGCATCTCAGCAATCTTTTTATTTACCATATGCATAGATTTTTATTGAGGATGCTTCATAGATATCTCATTATGGTGATGCTACAAGTTTCCACCATGATTAGGCATGGCTTAGGCTAGCGGCCCAGGCGTTTCTCTAACACAGAATACAAACTCCATGGACTTACAAGTCCCCTCTTTATTTCACACCGGTGACATCCATAGACAAAAGAACATGATATCAACTGAGTACAACAAGGTACAAGTGCAATGTTAAAAACGTTCCCCGTGACAGCACGGTTTTGCTAATTCCAACTTATAAGTGCAATAATATACAACAAAGTTGTCACAATGGTTCAAGTTTATTAGGGGCAAAGAATAAATGTGCCATCAAGTTTGTGAGGGCTTTAATCACTAATTTTTCACATAACAAAATAGTTTTTAATTGGAAGATAGTTGAAAACAAGAATATACTTGGAATGGTGTAACACACCATGCATATGAGTTTATAGTGGACACTTTGGAATAACTTGGTTTCTTGGGAGTTGGAGGCATGAATAGAACTTACTCATACAAGTGAAGGCTAGAAGAAGACTGGGAGCAACCAACTAAGAGAGCAATAATGGCCATAATCATGCAGTGCAACAAAGCATACTAATCAAAGAAAAGAGTGCTGCTACAAGTCAAGTACTAAATGATCATAGAGGCTAATAGTGACTTGTCATAGTCATAAGATGGTGTGAGCATGTGCCAAGTCAACCCAAGCAAAACATCAAAGGATAATACCACAATACTATGCTTTTGCATGCTAAAACAACGCATAATTTCTTCAAGGCACACTAAGCAATCCCAATTGTTTGGAACAAGACATGCTACAACAATAATCACTAAGCATAATGCCAAAACAACACCTAGCATGTCATGCTAAAGTCTAAGTCACAGTCAATGCAAGCTCCTCTTGCACTTCAAGCAAGAACTTACTACTCCTTTCCAACACCAAGCAAACTTATTTGCAAAACAACACAGCGAAAACGGGGGTCCAAACTACTTAAGAAAACTAAACAAACTAAGCAAAGCAAACGAAAACTAAGACGCTCCAAGAACAACACAACTGTGTATGAAACAATAAAAACGAAGTGTCTAGACACACCTGAGCTTTTTATTGATGAAGAAGGGGATGCCTTGGGCATCCCCAAGCTTTGACGCTTGTAACTCTTGGATATTTTTTGGGGTGACACCATGGTGGAATCCCCAAGCGTGAGCTTTTGTCCATTCTTCATCTCATTGCATCATTCTCTCTTTACACCTAAAATTTTCCTTCATACAAAACTTCACACAATCTTCATTAGCAACATTAGTTTATTCAAAAGATATTAAACCACTGTAAAAGCTTTGGAACAGCAAGGATTTTCACTAAAAACACAAGCTAATGTACTAACTCCTTAAAAAACTCAATTTACCTGAAGAGAGCTCAAAAAGGAATCAATAAGAAGCAAATGCAAATAATGGCAGAAATCTGTCAAAACAGACCAGCAGGTAGAAACTGATTTTTTCGAACATATTCTGTTGCTCAAATCAAAAAGTGTTGAACTAACGAAAGTTAGATAGCATACCAGGGGATTTATTCGTAACTTTTAAGCTCAATCCGAGTTACAGTGCCTCCTCACGATTTTTTTAGTGGAGGAAAGAAATCTGTTTCAGGACAGCAACTCCCCAAATCTTACTTCCCTCTCATGAGAGGTCATTCTTGGCACAAAAAGCAAACAAAAAGGATAAGGAGAGGTCATTACTTAAGTAATAACTTCCAATACCCAAGGAAACTCTTCGGTTATCTCCCAACAAGTACTTTTCTTTAACTCCTTTAAGTTAGACACAAGAAGCAAGAAGAATCAAGTATTTTCAAATGAAGAAGCATTAACATCCATACTTGCAAAATATTCAACTATGAAAGGTATCTCATCCAAATGGGTTTTTGGAGGATCCCTTCTCATCTCTCTTTGGTCTACTGCTTTCATCAAAAATATTTTCAGGAGCAATCCAATCAAAGTTCTTTTCAAAGGCTTCATGCATTACAACAAGCTTAAAGGGTATGGGTATATTGAATTCCTCTCTAGGCTTAGTTTTATCAGAAATACTGTGGCATCCCGCAAAACCACTACTAGAAAATCGCGTTGTTTTTTTTGTGCATTGCATCATCATGACCGCATGCTCATGTCATCATGCCACATTGCATTTGAGCATCATCATCATCTTGCATCTGTTCGCATAAAACTATTTTTGAAAAGCCTGGTTTTGTTTTCTAAACGCCCTGTCTTTAATTCAAAACCCAAAACCCGGTCTCCGGATTATTTTGTTTTGTCTGCCAATGGTTTGCAAAAGCCCGGTTTAATAAATAAATTGTTTAATTATTTTTGGGGGCAGCCGAACCGGGCCGATCGGACCCAGTTGGCCACCCCCAGTACAAAAACCTGCCTCCCTAATCCCTTTTCTAACTAGTCCTAACCTACCCAGCCACTCCCAGCCCTCCACCTCACCTCCCCAGTCCACCTCACCCCCTGGACCCCAATTCCCTACCCACCTTGCCACCTCATCAATCCACAGCCCCACCTACACCCCTCTCGCTCTCTCACCTAGCCCCCACCTACCCCCTCTCCCTTACAACCTGGACCCACCCTCTCTGGCCCACCACTTCCTTCTCTCTCACCCTGCTCCCTCTCTTCCCTCTGGCCCCCACCTGACCTGGTCAACCGCCCCTGCCCCGCGGGTCCCACCTGCAGCTCCCCACCACCTCTGGTCTCACCTCCCTCCCTCTCCACCTGTCCCACCCCATGCCCCCGGTCCTACCCCATCGCTCCTGCCTCCCCACCGACGCGCCCTCTCTCTCCCTCCCCGACGCCACGCACGCCCGCTCCTACCGCACGTCACCGACCGCTCCCCTGCTCTGCCCTCTCCTGGCGTCGCCGCGCGCGTCCCCGAGCGCCGCCGGAGGCCCCTCTCTCCTTCCCCCGGCCCGAGCTCCGCCCCGCCTCTGCGCCTCCCCTCCGCCCGGCCTCCTCTCCCCGCCGCGCGGCCCTCCTCCGGCAGCGAGCTCCGCCCCACCCCGCCTCGCCGCCGGCGCCTCCCTCCGCTCGGCCGCGTCGCCTCCCCTTCCGGCCGCGCGCCGTTCGCCGTCCTCCCTCGGCCTCTGAGCGCCGGCCCGACCTCGCCCGCCACCGCCGACGACCCCCTCCTCGCCGGCCTCTGCCTCCCCTAGCCGCCGCCGCGGCCGCGTGCCCCGCCGCCGGCGCGCCTCCCCGTCCTTCCTCCTCGGCCGCCTTGCGGCTCTGCCTCCACCTGCGTCTCCGAGCTCTCCATCGCCGTCGTTGCCTCCGGCGGGCCCTGCCTCGCCGACCCCTGCTGCCTACCTCCCTCTACAGCGCCGCCGACCCCTCCGCTAGTGGCACCCGCGCGTCTTCGTCGTCGTTCCCCAGGAGGAGCTCGCCATCGAGCCCCCCCGGTTTGGTCTCCTCGCTGCCTCGCGGTGGTGCCAACGGCGTCGTTCGTCCCGTCCTCCTCGGGACGCTCGTCCCTGCGCTGAGCATGCAGGGTGTTTGACCAAGTAACCGTCTGGCCTGTCCTCCTGGCACATACCAATGTGGGCCACGTGTCCAACCCTACCAGTACCAGATGAGTCCAAACCTTCCGAGCTGCACGGCCGACATGATCTTCCTCGGTGGCAACGGCAAATCAGACAAGGATCACCAAGAATAACTGCCGACAAGATCTCCAACATGGATAAGATGACCGGACCCCGAAGACCGATCCCGGCGACCACACCTGCGACAAGACCTTCGCCCCGGATGCGGAATCGAGAACCCGAACGCCAAGAACGCCGATGCGAATACGCCAAGTTCGTCTACCTCGGGCACCGTGAGACAAGGTCTACTTCATGGATCCGAAGACCCCGGTACCCGACCCACTCAAGTTCGCCATCGACGACAAGATCGGCACCGACCAGGGCGAGTCCGCTGCGCCCCCGACGCCAACCAAGTCCTCCTTCCCGGAATGCCAAGATCTACTCTGTTATCCGAGAACGATCCCGTCGAACCCTGAACCCTGAGACCGACCCCGAACCCCTCGGAGCCCAAGATCGTCGAACCCTAATGTGTGACCCCTTTTCTCGAGCCCTATTTTATAAATGTAATATAAACTGTTGCATATTAAATTGTCATATTCGCATGCAGATTGTCATGTGGTTTGGGGGGCCTTATGCCGATTCACCTTATAATTAAATATGGGGCCCATATGCAGGCAAATATAGTCTCATATTGGCCTCATTTAAATTTGTGTAGTGAACCGGTGCTATGTTTTGTCTTGATAATGCAACATTTAATTTGCGGGGTAGTTAAACAACTTGAACCGTTTAACTAAATGCCGGGACCCCGGTTCTGCTTAATATTGCCTAATCGCATCGCATCTTTGCCATGTCATACATCATACATGCATCATGCCCGATCTTTTGCCGTAGTATTAAATAGTGCATCCGGTGTTTATTCTAGTGTTTTGCTTCTTTGCGGATAAGGCCGTTGAGTTGATGTGAGTGCCGACCCGATCTTCGGTTGAACCTTCGGCAATGTTTTCAGGCGAGCAACTCCCCCTTTCTACCTATCTTACTTTTATAGTATTTATTCCCTCCTGTTGATCTATTGCTATCTGTGTTGCGATGCTCTAGTTTTCGTACCCGTGATATCCCTTGCAGCCTTATATTTCCTTGGACACATCCTATTACCTGTTGTTTGGTCGATAGTTGGACTTGCGCGTCGTAGTCGCTTGCTCGAGTGTTGTTGCGTGTCGTCAAGTACCACAGTTGTTGGAGTACTGCCGCATGCTTAATGTTGGAGATGATCATGGCTTTAATTATCTTTTACTTTAATTATTGTTTAACAACTAAAATTGAAGTAGGTAAGCAGAGGCACAGGTGGGCAATAGATGTTATTTGGTTGTTAACCGTCCACTTGTGTCCCGTAGGACCCCGAGTTCTTGACACCTGTTCCGAGATCGAGCGCGCTAACCACAGGTGGGGAGATATGGGCCCCCCATCGATTAGTACCTGATTTCAAAGTATTGTACTGGGGGCCACAAAGTAGTTTGGGGCTTTATTACTATTCTGTACTTATGCCATGCTTTACCGCTTTATTTAAATTGTGCGATGGATAGCACACTGTACTGTTTAGGATCGGGACACGTTTTCACGGTGTCGACAAGCCCAGTTTTGGGTCCCCAGTCGTTCACAGCCGTCTACCCAAACCCTGAGTCCGTCTCGGAGACCGGCCGACTTCGTTGCGGGTGTACTTAGTGGGGTGGCCCCCCGTGCTTGCTTTGGGTCTGGAAACGTCATGACTTAGGCCCCGCCGACATACCGATGGGTGTATGTTAACTGATCTGGCAAAAAGGGTCGAAGTGCTTGTGGATACTTTGGTGCACCCCTGCAGGGTTAAATCTTTTCGAGAAGCCGTGTCCGCGGTTATGGACGACTTGGAGCACAGTGCTTGATCATAGACAACTATAACTAAAGTTTACTGTTATAATTTAACTTGTATCCGATATGACTAGTAATCATCTTCACTACAACGGAATGGCTAAATAAAAGTACCAACAACTGCTGGGTTTTGGGTTATCTCACGCTAATTGCATCTGACTAGTAAGTGTCGCAATTACAACGGAATGGTTAACTAAAACGGCCCACTGTTTATTTTATCAGGACGATTATCTACACCTGACTAGTAATTCCTGCAACAATAACTGAATAAATAAAACTGCCAACTGTGTGAGTTCCTCGGTTGACTTCCTCGTTTGGTCTCGAGGGGGAATACCAGGATGGGATTGTTTGGCGTTAGTATCAGGTTGGTTCCGGATAGGTCTTCCTTACCCCTCTCTGATAGCCGCCTGTTTTATCGAGTCTCTATAGGTTGTTTAGTGCATGCCGCGCTGCCGCTGCAGTCCACCATACCTATGTAGGCGAGGACCGCCGAATTCTAGCCTCGCCGTGTACTGGCCTCAGTACTGACGCTCCTCTTTTTCCTTTGCCCTTTGTCGGCACCCCTTTTGTTTAAGCAGGTTTTGAGATCGACGTCGTTAGCAGGGTTACCCTTCTGGCTTGGCCTGGGCAGGGTTATGGACGCCATTGGTTATTCTTCAGGGCTCTTAGCCCCATTTGCATCTTGTCCGTAGTCGGACGCTGTATCGTTTTCAAGGTGATTTGGATCTTTGTATTGTATATCTGTATTCTTGACTCATGGAGTCGTGTTGTATATATATCTGTTCTGTGGGTCCCATCGAGGACTGTTGTGTAATGTTATTACTTCGTTTTCCACCCGCACGAAAGTGCCTGGTGGGCACCTTTGAATCGTTTCTATGCGGGTTTGGTGGGTTTCGCTAAAACTTGCATAGGGCCGATTCTGAGGGTGTTACAGAGTGGTATCAGAGCCCAGCAGTTGCGATACCCCACAAGTCCAGCCTGCAGGATAACCTAGCTAACGGCCGAAGTAGAGTGTCAAAACTATTTTTGCAAAATCGGTTGGATACTTCTGATTAGGTCTAATTTTATTCCTTACCCCTCTGCTGCTCTCCTCTCACCTCTGCGTGTTTTGAATCCGCTCTCTTCTCTCTCTTGAGTCCAGGATTTCTCGTGGTTGGGTTCCATCGTACCTTCAGGGTTTCGCTTTCTCCTTTGGTAACGGTGTTGCTACATCTGGTCTTCATGCTATCCGAGGAATCCTTCGTCTGTTGGACTTCTCTTTGTTCCTTCTCGTGCCTTCCGGTGTTTTCCGACGCGACGACATCATCCGCGTTAGATCCGCTGCAGAGTCTGCATCACTCCTTTGTTTCCGAACCTCGATTGTCGAGATCTTCAGTCTGCTTCCGAGAGTTGGTTGCATAATCCGCCTATTCGTGTGTAGAGTAATGGTTTGGGTGCGCGATGGACTGATCACCATCCGACTACTCTTATCATTCGCTCTTGTACATCGAATCAGTGGATCCACCAGTTTTACTCCGTCCACGGAAGCTAGAGGTGGCTTTATTTGTCGATACCTCTACCTTCGACCTTTTGTTTCCGGAGTGTTTCCCTCAACGGTCACGGACAACGACCTCTTGTTAGTGGTGTCGCGAAGATCTACACAAGCGAGAAGATTCAGATCGCCGCCCTTCTTTCCGGTACCATGAGGCGGATCTCGAGGGCGAGATCCATTGTTAGTGGTGTCGAATTGTGGCATCCCGCAAAACCACTACTAGAAAATCGCGTTGTTTTTTTTGTGCATTGCATCATCATGACCGCATGCTCATGTCATCATGCCACATTGCATTTGAGCATCGTCATCATCTTGCATCTGTTCGCATAAAACTATTTTTGAAAAACCTGGTTTTGTTTTCTAAACGCCCTGTCTTTAATTCAAAACCCAAAACCCGGTCTCCGGATTATTTTGTTTTGTCTGCCAATGGTTTGCAAAAGCCCGGTTTAATAAATAAATTGTTTAATTATTTTTGGGGGCAGCCGAACCGGGCCGATCCGACCCAGTTGGCCACCCCCAGTACAAAAACCTGCCTGCCTAATCCCTTTTCTAACTAGTCCTAACCTACCCAGCCACTCCCAGCCCTCCACCTCACCTCCCCAGTCCACCTCACCCCCTGGACCCCAATTCCCTACCCACCTTGCCACCTCATCAATCCACAGCCCCACCTACACCCCTCTCGCTCTCTCACCTAGCCCCCACCTACCCCCTCTCCCTTACAACCTGGACCCACCCTCTCTGGCCCACCACTTCCTTCTCTCTCACCCCGCTCCCTCTCTTCCCTCTGGCCCCCACCCGACCTGGTCAACCGCCCCTGCCCCGCGGGTCCCACCTGCAGCTCCCCACCACCCCTGGTCTCACCTCCCTCCCTCTCCACCTGTCCCACCCCATGCCCCCGGTCCCACCCCATCGCTCCTGCCTCCCCACCGACGCGCCCTCTCTCTCCCTCCCCGACGCCACGCACGCCCGCTCCTACCGCACGTCACCGATCGCTCCCCTGCTCTGCCCTCTCCTGGCGCCGCCGCGCGCGTCCCCGAGCGCCGCCGGAGGCCCCTCTCTCCTTCCCCTGGCCCGAGCTCCGCCCCGCCTCTGCGCCTCCCCTCCGCCCGGCCTCCTCTCCTCGCCGCACGGCCCTCCTCCGGCAGCGAGCTCCGCCCCACCCCGCCTCGCCGCCGGCGCCTCCCTCCGCTCGGCCGCGTCGCCTCCCCTTCCGGCCGCGCGCCGTTCGCCGTCCTCCCTCGGCCTCGGAGCACCGGCCCGACCTCGCCCGCCACCGCCGACGACCCCCTCCTCGCCGGCCTCTGCCTCCCCTAGCCGCCGCTGCGGCCACGTGCCCCGCCGCCGGCGCGCCTCCCCGTCCTTCCTCCTCGGCCGCCTTGCGGCTCTGCCTCCACCCGCGTCTCCGAGCTCTCCGTCGCCGTCGTTGCCTCCGGCGGGCCCTGCCTCGCCGACCCCTGCTGCCTACCTCCCTCTACAGCGCCGCCGACCCCTCCGCCAGTGGCACCCGCGCGTCTTCGTCGTCGTTCCCCAGGAGGAGCTCGCCGTCGAGCCCCCCCGGTTTGGTCTCCTCGTTGCCTCGCGGTGGTGCCAACGGCATCGTTCGTCCCGTCCTCCTCGGGACGCTCGTCCCTACGCCGAGCATGCAGGGTGTTTGACCAAGTAACCGTCTGGCCTGTCCTCCTGGCACATACCAATGTGGGCCACGTGTCCAACCCTACCAGTACCAGATGAGTCCAAACCTTCCGAGCTGCACGGCCGACATGATCTTCCTCGGTGGCAACGACAAATCAGACAAGGATCACCAAGAATAACTGCCGACAAGATCTCCAACATGGATAAGATGACCGGACCCCGAAGACCGATCCCGGCGACCACACCTGCGACAAGACCTTCGCCCCGGATGCGGAATCGAGAACACGAACGCCAAGAACGCCGATGCGAATACGCCAAGTTCGTCTACCTCGGGCACCGTACGACAAGGTCTACTTCACGGATCCGAAGACCCCGGTACCCGACCCACTCAAGTTCGCCATCGACGACAAGATCGGCACCGACCAGGGCGAGTCCGCTGCGCCCCCGACGCCAACCAAGTCCTCCTTCCCGGAATGCCAAGATCTACTCTGTTATCCGAGAATGATCCCGTCGAACCCTGAACCCTGAGACCGACCCCGAACCCCTCGGAGCCCAAGATCGTCGAACCCTAATGTGTGACCCCTTTTCTCGAGACCTATTTTATAAATGTAATATAAACTGTTGCATATTAAATTGTCATATTCGCATGCAGATTGTCATGTGGTTTGGGGGGCCTTATGCCGATTCACCTTATAATTAAATATGGGGCCCATATGCGGGCAAATCTAGTCTCATATTGGCCTCATTTAAATTTGTGTAGTGAACCGGTGCTATCTTTTGTCTTGATAATGCAACATTTAATTTGCGGGGTAGTTAAACAACTTGAACCGTTTAAATAAATGCCGGGACCCCGGTTCTGCTTAATATTGCCTAATCGCATCGCATCTTTGCCATGTCATACATCATACATGCATCATGCCCGATCTTTTGCCGTAGTATTAAATAGTGCATCCGGTGTTTATTCTAGTGTTTTGCTTCTTCGCGGATAAGGCCGTTGAGTTGATGCGAGTGCCGACCCGATCTTCGGTTGAACCTTCGGCAATGTTTTCAGGCGATCAACTCCCCCTTTCTACCTATCTTACTTTTATAGTATTTATTCCCTCCTGTTGATCTATTGCTATCTGTGTTGCGATGCTCTAGTTTTCGTACCCGTGATATCCCTTGCAGCCTTATATTGCCTTGGACACATCCTATTACCTGTTGTTTGGTCGATAGTTGGACTTGCGCGTCGTAGTCGCTTGCTCGAGTGCTGTTGCGTGTCGTCAAGTACCACAGTTGTTGGAGTACTGCCGCATGCTTAATGTTGGAGATGATCATGGCTTTAATTATCTTTTACTTTAATTATTGTTTAACAACTAAAATTGAAGTAGGTAAGCAGAGGCACAGGTGGGCAATAGATGTTATTTGGTTGTTAACCGTCCACTTGTGTCCCGTAGGACCCCGAGTTCTTGACACCTGTTCCGAGATCGAGCGCGCTAACCACAGGTGGGGAGATATGGGCCCCCCATCGATTAGTACCTGATTTCAAAGTATTGTACTGGGGGCCACAAAGTAGTTTGGGGCTTTATTACTATTCTGTACTTATGCCATGCTTTACCGCTTTATTTAAATTGTGCGATGGATAGCACACTGTACTGTTTAGGATCGGGACATGTTTTCGCGGTGTCGACAAGCCCAGTTTTGGGTCCCCAGTCGTTCACAGCCGTCTACCCAAACCCTGAGTCCGTCTCGGAGACCGGCCGACTTCGTTGCGGGTGTACTTAGTGGGGTGGCCCCCCGTGCTTGCTTTGGGTCTGGAAACGTCATGACTTAGGCCCCACCGACATACCGATGGGTGTATGTTAACTGATCTGGCAAAAAGGGTCGAAGTGCTTGTGGATACTTTGGTGCACCCCTGCAGGGTTAAATCTTTTCGAGAAGCCGTGTCCACGGTTATGGACGACTTGGAGCATAGTGCTTGATCATAGACAACTATAACTAAAGTTTACTGTTATAATTTAACTTGTATCCGATATGACTAGTAATCAGCTTCACTACAACGGAATGGCTAAATAAAAGTACCAACAACTGCTGGGTTTTGGGTTATCTCACGCTAATTGCATCTGACTAGTAAGTGTTGCAATTACAACGGAATGGTTAACTAAAACGGCCCACTGTTTATTTTATCAGGACGATTATCTACACCTGACTAGTAATTGCTGCAACAATAACTGAATAAATAAAACTGCCAACTGTGTGAGTTCCTCGGTTGAATTCCTCGTTTGGTCTCGAGGGGGAATACCAGGATGGGATTGTTTGGCGTTAGTATCAGGTTTGTTCCGGATAGGTATTCCTTACCCCTCTCTGATAGCCGCCTGTTTTATCGAGTCTCTATAGGTTGTTTAGTGCATGCTGCGCTGCCGCTGCAGTCCACCATACCTATGTAGGCGAGGACCGCCAAATTCTAGCCTCGCCGTGTACTGGCCTCAGTACTGACGCTCCTCTTTTTCCTTTGCCCTTTGTCGGCACCCCTTTTGTTTAAGCAGGTTTTGAGATCGACGTCGTTAGCAGGGTTACCCTTCCGGCTTGGCCTGGGCAGGGTTATGGACGCCATTGGTTATTCTTCAGGGCTCTTAGCCCCATTTGCATCTTGTCCGTAGTCGGACGCTGTATCGTTTTCAAGGTGATTTGGATCTTTGTATTGTATATCTGTATTCTTGACTCATGGAGTCGTGTTGTATATATATCTGTTCTGTGGGTCCCATCGAGGACTGTTGTGTAATGTTATTACTTTGTTTTCCACCCGCACGAAAGTGCCTGGTGGGCACCTTTGAATCGTTTCTATGCGGGTTTGGTGGGTTTCGCTAAAACTTGCATAGGGCCGATTCTGAGGGTGTTACAAATACCCACAACATCTACACTTGAGCCTAGCATATTGAAACGCTCAAAAACCTTTTTGGCTTCCCTAGCAACATCATGGAATTCTTTTGATAAAGTTGCAAGGATGAATTCCCTCTTTTCAGCATTCTTCTCTTCTTTTAGTTTTAGGAACAAGAACTGTATGAAGGGGTTAAGGCTAACAAACCTAGCCTCCAACATGAACTAAAGAAGTTACAGCAATCTCATAATTAGGAGCAAGCTCTGTTATAGATTTATCCTCAATATCCTCATGCTTGCTAACATAATTAAAGAATTCTTCAATATTATCGTTCCCAATTATGGAGCCACTACCTATTGCAATATCTTTCAGAGCGAACTTGGGGAGCAACATGGTGAGGCTAGAGTAAGGTGGCAACTAGAGCAGGAACTAATTTTTTGTGTTTTTGAATAAAGAAAGCAAACCAAACTAGACTAATTTTTTTGGGTTTCTGGGAAAGAGGCAAACAAAATCAAACAAAAGAAACAAACCAAACTAAAAACAAAATAAAGAGAAAGGAAGTGAAGGACTCCCCTAGTGAAGACGTCCTTAGCCTCCCCGGCAACGGCGCCAGAAAGACTTGATGGTGCTCGACGTGGCACTTCGTTGGTAACCCCAAGCGCAGGGTGTGAAGATCAAGCAGCAAGTTTTCCCTCAGTTGAGACCGAGGTTATCAAACCAGAAGGAGGAATGAAACGTCACATAGGTGTTGCAAGCAACACGGAGACCTGCACAACACAAACTCAATACTTTGTCCCAACAAATTAGTGAGGTTGTCAAGCTCACCGGTTTGCTGTAACAAAGGAATAAACGAATGGTGTGGAAGGTAATGGTGGTTTACAGCAAGTAAACAAGTAACAGTGGAAGATGTATCAATGGTAAAGATTGGACCGGGGTCCATAGTTCACTAGAGGTGCTCTCCTTAGATAAACAACATGGCATGCAGGGTAAACAAATTACCGCAGGGCAATTGACAGGAACTGAGCAAGGCATAACAATGAAATTACTAGTCAGAAAGATCCTATGAGGTTGATTGGGCAATACAACAAGATACATAGACCGCCATCCAACTGCATCTATGACTAGAAGTCCACCTTCAGGTTATCATCCGAACCCCCTCCAGTATTAAGTTGCAAGCAATAGACAACTGCTTTAAGCAAAGTGTGTAAGGTAAACAGTCCACATGTTCCATGAACAAGAGACTGTTGTTTTCTCCCTAGTAGCAACATCACATCTACAACCGAAGAGATTATTGTCACTTCCCTTGGAAACTAGAGGCATGAACCCACTATCGAGCATAAATACCCCCTCTTGGAGTCACTAGCAACTACTTGGCCAAGATAGCTACTAACAACGGAGAGCATGCAAGATCACAAACAACACAGACATGATAGAATCATAAAGACAAAAACATTAATCAAACCAACATAATAATCTCAATATCCATCGGATCCCCGCAAACACAACATGCATGATTACAAATAGATTAGATCTTGATCATGAACAGAGCTCACAAGATCTATACATGAAAGCACAAAGGAGGAGATACAACCATCTAGCTACTACATGGACCCATAGTCCAAGGTGGAACTACTCACGCATCATACCAGAGAGAAGGCCTCCGGGATGATCTCCCCTCTGGCAGGGTGCCGAGAAGAACTTCAGATCCCCCTCCCCCCGATCTAGGGACGATGGTGGTGGCGGCTACAGAAGGTTTCGTGGATTTCTGATCCGGTACTCAGGGTTTCTGCATCGGGGGCTTCTTATAGGCTAAGGGGGAGGCAGAGGGGCCGGCTAGGGGCACCAAACCCTAGCCAAGCGCGGGCCCACCTGTTGCCACGCCTAGGGGGGGTTTGGCCCCTCTGTATTGCCTCCCTGGCTCCCCTCTAGACTTCTTGTTCCCCATGTAAAGTAATTGACTTTGTCCTTTGCCCCATCCAATTCCGAGAATATTTCTTTACTAACTTTTCTGAAACCAAAAACAGCAGAAAACAGGCATCTGGCACTTGCAACTTGTTAGTAGGTTAGTACCAGAAAACATGTAAAAAGCACCTCAAAGTGTGGACAAGTAAAGCAAAGTAGATACTAAACAAGCATGGAGCATCAAATAATTATAGATACATTTCCAACGTATCATAATATTCCTTCATATAAAACTCAGTGAAAACATTAGTCCATAGGGATTGTCATTAATCACCAAAACCACACATAGGGGCAATTACCCTTTCACCGTGTTTCGCGGTGCTCGTGTCATGGGCCTCCTTGATGGCACTGACCGTGCACCACCCGAGACTCTAGAACAGGAAGATGAGAACAAGAAGAAGGTCGAGGTGGAGAACCTGGCCTATGTTGCATGGATTGCGAGGGATCAACAGGTTCTCTGTTTCCTTCTCAATTCACTGTCGCCTGATATTCTTTCACATTTCCTTGGCGTGAACTCCGCCGCCGAGGCCTGGCCTCAGATTGACAACATGTTCTATCGTGGGAATGGCCACGGCAGATGCTGTGAGTGGCAGCGAGTAGTAGAACGAGGGGCAAGGGCTGCCAGCCATCTGCGGTGCAAGATGAGGGCAGAGACACAAGGTTTTACCCAGGTTCGGACCCCCGGAGGGTAAAGACCTACTCCAGCTAGATTTTATTATCAAGAGATTACAGTGGGCAAGCTCGGCGGCTAGACGGCGAGTCGATGGGGTGTATGATGGAACGTAAGTGCTATGCGTGCCCTAGGGAGGTTTATAAAGGGTCACCTCGCTAGGGTTTACAGATCTACAACCGAGTTGGATAAGTACTCGGAGGGTTTTGACCTAATCCGACTGGGCCTAGCTACGCTTCTAGGCCTTCAGCTTTCAGTCGCCTGGCTCCCGCTTGGGTCGCGGTCCAGTCGCCGTCCTGCAGGCCCACTCGCTGAGAATATGATCCAGTAGGGAACGTCCTGTTGGGTATACCCCATTCGGCATATCCCCATAAGTAGTCCCCAAGGCCGTCGTTGATTCGTCGCATGTGTTCTTTGACAATCGGAGTATTCGGGTCCAATTTGGACGCCCAGTCGAATCGGCGGTAGACTCCTTTAATGAAATAAAGAATCCTCAATATGTACCTTCAGTCGCAATATCGGTGACCAGTCAAATCGCCAATTTGGCGAGTACTTGAATCGCAACTCTGGTGAATGGGTCGGTGAGTCGAGTAGACGAAGTTGGACCATCATTTTTGGTCAAACTAGCCGTTGGGTAATCCAACGGTAATATCGGCGTAATCACCATGTGGTAACGGCATCTCCGGAATTGGCGGGAACCAACCGCTATATAAGGAGAGTGATGGGTCAGTTGCGAGTATTCCTCACATTTCCTCCGACTCTGCACACCCTTCAGTCTCCCATTTCCTCTCGATCCAGAATCTCCAGAGCGAGTTAGCGAGCCCAGATCCTCGATCCGATGGCGCCCTCGAAGGAACTGTTGGGGGAATCCAAGTGCACCAGGGCGACGCTAAGTCTTTCGAAGACGCAGGGATCCTCTGCGCCAGAATATGGCGAATCCCCTCGGCCGGAGAGGTGGAACTAGATCCGCGCGCCGGTGAGTTCATCTGTTTCACCAGCCACCTGGAGAGGGGGTTGGGATTCCCCACATCAATCTTCTTTAGGTGGTTCTGCGCCTACTACGCCATCAATCCCTCCAATCTGGGGCCCCACAACATCGAGCATCTTGCCATTTTCGTGGCGTTCTACGAATGCTATCTGGGGTGCCGCCCCTACTTCTTGCTATGGAAAAAGTTGTTCCACAGTCGCGTTGGTCGTGAAGGAGCCGGAGGCCCGATGCTGCCAGCGGGAGGGCTCACGTTCCAACTGAAGAACAAGGCCCCCTTCATTGACCTCATATTGTCGAAGAAGGTGGCTAGCGAGTGGAAGAAGCACTGGTTCTACGTCAGCGAGTCGACCCCGAATGACAAGGTCCCGCTCCCAGCATACACCGCCGAGCGGAGCGATCCACGTCGGCTACAGGCAGCCAAGCTCCCGCAGGACCAGAGGATGGTCGTGGACGAGATGTTGATGAAGATTCATCAGCTCAAGTAGGACGGGTTCGAGACCATCAATTTGTACAATTGTTGGCTCGGGCGACGATTGGTGCCGCTGGCCAGTCGTTCCCACTGGATGTACGAATACACCGGCAGGGACGACGGAACCAAGGCCGACACCGCCGAGTGGAAGGCCGATGATTACTCCGCCGTGTTGAAGAAGATCACCACCATGGAGTATAGCAATCTGAAGGCCGGGATCGCCCAATACACTGCGAAGCGCAAGGCACTGACGGTGAGTTTGTTTTGCCTTGTTTGTTTTTGCAGTCGCAGAGATGCAGTCGCGGTCTGCTAATATGCGTTGTTGTTTCAGTTGTTCCAAGTCGTGGAGGGATGGCTCCCTGTCGTGGTGATGGCACGGCAGATGCCATGGGTAGGATAAAGTATGGGGCCAATGGATGCTAGTGGGATCTGGGGAGGGAAGATGTAGTTGATTCTACACACAGAAGATTAGGGCAAAAGTCTTTATTTCTTCTTCTTTGGGCTACAAGTGCTCCTTGAGCTGTATACAGGGAGAAGAGAAGAACCTTTCCAGCCTAACGGCTCTCACTCTAGTCGATGCCTCCTTCTAAGTCCAAGCCTCTCCTTATAAAGGAGAGCCCTGGGTTCCTTTAGGGCTGACGTGGCAAGCATATTCGAGGAATATGCTTGTCCCTATATAGTAGTTCGGCGCTCCCCTTTCCCTGTCGCCCCTCTAACGACGGCAAGGTTCCAGAGGGCCCCTCCTGTGCGCCTCGGTCTTCTGGACTGTCACCTCCGTGACCTCCTCCTGCCTCTCTGCCGCTCTGCGCCTTTGTCCGTAGCGCTTGGCTCTGCTTAGATTCTCCCTAGCTTGCAGCTAGGGTTTGACTTCAGGCTTCTCCTTCTCCTGCAAGCCTCATATCATTCGGCCCTCCCTTGTATAGCTCGGATCGTCCTTCACCTGCATCAAGATCACTCAGGCCAACCCGGCCGACTTACGCAGTATCTCGGCCGGGTAATGTCTCAATATACATATATGGGCCTCTCGCCCCCATATGTCGGCCGACTTCTTCATGATTCGGCCGACCTAGACTATAACTCGGAAACCAGACGGGGATCGTACCTTCGTCTTTCCCCGTCTTTAACCTACCCGGGGTCACCCCCCCAACATTAGTCCCCGAAGCTGGTGTGGCCCTGTCGATAACTTCGGCCGGGTCGTATCAGCTTCACCACATTTTTCAGTATTGTTTCCGAGTTATCTTTTTCTCGTTCGAGGTACCCTTGTTCCTTCTCTCATACGCCTTGTCCTACGTGTTACTCCCATCATTGTTCTTCTAGTTTTTTGGTTCCTCTACAGTATTTACTGACAGGCTACAGTTAACACTGTACCTGCTGCGCCGCCGCTGCGACGCCTCGTGTGCCGTTTCCCTGGGGGATCGCAACCTTCTTCGTTCCGGTGTGGCCGTTGGTGCGGCTCCACTTATCGTCGTGCGTTCGTGCCGCACCCACGATCTACACGGTCAACTGCTGCACCCACTATCCCACTAACTTGTTCGTGGCTCGACTATAAAGAGGGGCACGGCGTCTGGGAATTTACTTTTCCCCTTCTCGTTCGTCTCTGTGCCCCGTCTTACTCTCGCTTGCGCGCCCTCTCGCAGCTCCGCCGCCGCGCGCTCATCAGAGCTTCCGACGGCGAGGACTCCGCCGCGCCGTTCTGCCCGCCTCGCCTGCGCTCACCAGCTTCGGCACCGTCGCCGGTGAGTCCTTCCCGGCCGCGTTGCCTAGGTTTTACCCTAGATTTCTCCGTTTCGATCTTGTGTTCATGCGGTGGTTCCTCTGCTCCTTTGCCACCGTTCCCGTGCAAAATCACGACGGGGCCTTGCAGCTCCAAACTTTCCTCTGCCGCCAGCTCTTCTTCCGGCGATCTTTCCGGCGAACCCATGTCTAGTTCGTTTAGTGGCGCTCTGGTAGAGGATGATGACGCGGGCTCTGGTCCCGAGCGAGGCTCGTGGCAGGGCTCTTCTGTTACACGCCGTGAGATTGAGTGGCTTATCCGAACTCGGAGGATTCCCGCCGAGGTCTCCTGTCGCTTACCCGGCAGCGAGTCCTCTCCGGATATTAGGGAGGGCGAGTACGTAGTTTTTATGTCGCACTTCGCGCGTGGCTTCGGTCTCCCTCTTAGCGATTTTGCTAGAGAGTTTCTCGACTACTTCGGCCTTCAGCCGCATCATCTTCCTGCGAACGCCATCGCTTCTCTTTCTGCTTTTATCTCCGCTTCGGAGGGATACTTCGGCCTGTGGCCGTCAGTGCACGTTTGGTCGAAGTTCTTCCAGATTCGTTCCAACGTAGTCCCAGACAAGTCTCTGCACCCTTCCGAGAAATTTCTTACTCAATGTGGGGCAGCGTCCATTACACCTCGGAGGAAATCCGTATTTCCTCGCGTCACCGGGTTGGAGTCATGCAAGAAGTGGCACAAATCCTTCTTTTATGTTAAGAATAGAGGGACAGAGGACAAGATTCGGCTTCCTGCCTTCTCAATTGGTCCGCCTTCTAAGGTGAATTGGACCTACAATCCGAGGAAGAGTCATGCCTTAGCTGAGGCTTTTGAGATTCGGCTTAAAGAGCTGATCCACGCCGGGTTATGCGGCGAGGACCTGATGGCTACTTTTATTAGTAGCCGGATCTGCCCATTCCAGAAGCGGACTCACAAGCTGTGCTACATGAGTGGTCCTCTCGACCCTAATCGAGTCTCGACCGTGGAGATGGACAATTACCTTATCTATAAGCGTGTCCGAGCTATCTTTAAGACGGAGATGCCCGAGGATTGGGCTTGGGGGTTGAAACCGTTCACCCGCGATCATCCGCCTCCCGAAGTAAGCTTGATCAATAATGTTCTGCTATTCCATTGTTTTCGTAACGGATTCCGCTAACTTTCTTTTTCCTCGTCTTGCAGAGGTTCGCAGAGCAGAAAAATGAGGACGCCGAAGTTTTGTTGCTTCCGTGGCCCGCGGACCGGAGCACCCCGGATACTGGTGAGCCGGACTCGGAAGAGTTCGTCCCTAAATCGGATCCTGCCCCGGCTCGAGCTCGTGGCAAGACCTCGGCGCACGAGGAGGAAGGTGATTCGGACGAGGTCCAAGTTCTTGAGGTAGTTGCCGCAATGCGTATTTCTTATGCATTTCCGGCTTCTACTTTCCCAGCTAATCCGGCCGGTCAGGTTCACGACGCCGAGCCCATCGCTTCTCGACCCCCTGTTACCTCGGGGAAACGCGGGGCTCCTGCTAGTGCCTCGGAGGCGGTCCCCAAGAAACGAGTGAAGAGATCCGCTCCGAATCCTCCTAGGCGCAAGATTATGCCTGGGGTCGCCGGGTAAGTTCCTTTTGCTCGTATTTCTTGTTTCTCTCTTTCTGTTTTTCATACTGACATTCTTTCCTCCTTATTTTTGCAGTGCTCCGCTTTCTGTTAAGCCCGGAGGTCCCAGCATGACTAGCCGCCCGACTCGGCAGCAGTCTCCTCTGCCCGTCGATGATACTAGGATCCCCAGTCCTGCTCGTGCTGCCTCTCCTCCAGCTCCGAATCCATCGCCTCCTCGTTGCGACATACCTGAAACTCCTTTTGTCGACAGTGATTCCAATCTGCCCTTCGAGATTTCCATTGAACCCGTTGCCCCTTCTGTGGGTCCCAGCACCGCTACTGAGCCTTTATCTGTCCCAGTAGTTTCTACAGCCACTCCAGCCCCGGCCGTAGAGATCGTTATCCCGGCGCCTTCTGCAACCGTGACTCCTGCTCCTGAAGACACCGCCCCAATTACCGAGGTATCGCTTCCTGCTGATGCCTCGTCTAAGGCGAGAAAAGCTGTTGCCGCCAAGGCTTCCTCTTCCCAGAAAGGTCTTGCCGGCTCTTCTCAGCCGAGTATTGCCGACAAGCTACGCAAGGGAACTGCGCCTACCAAGGTCTCCGTTGCCTCGGCTGCCAACACCCAGCTTGCTCTTCATAAGAGCCCTGCGGCTGCAGTGGTTACACAGCATGTCCGGGGTAAGGTCTTAACTCGGACAGCTAGTGGGAATAGCCTCGGCGCGCTGGTGGAGTACGCCAATAATTGGAATGCTGCTGATCAGTTTGAGGGTAATCCCATCAACCAGCCCTTTCAGCTTTCCGACATCAGCGGCCGTTTCGACCACGCTGCCAAGTTCATCCTTGACACTAACAAGATGAATGAGGTAATTGTTGTTTCTCTGAGTTTAGATTAGTTCCCCAGATGTTACTATATGCTCTAGTCCCCGAAACTTGCAAGGAAATAACTTGTTATATGCTTGGAAGTTTAATGATCTTTGGCTTAATTTTAGTTTATTTCTAGGGTTCAAATATCCGGCCATCTAGATCCGAGTTAAGTTTTGCTTGACTCGGATCTGATTTAACTTTGAATATCCAGCCACTTAGATCTGAGTTAAGTTTTGCTTGACTCGGATCTGATTTAACTTTGAATATCCAGCCGCCTAGATCCGAGTTAAGTTTTGCTTGACTCGGATCTGATTTAGCTTTGAATATCCAGCCACCTAGATCCGAGTTAAGTTTTGCTTGACTCGGATCTGATTTAGCTTTGAATATCCATTTCTCGTTTTGCCCCATTGCTCAGGTTGCACATGACCGGCGGACTGCCGAATTTCAGAGGTTGCTTTTTTCGCACCGCAAGTTGGAAGAAAAGTATGAGAAAATCCTTCCTGTGGTAAAAAAGGCTGGTAAGTCGATAGTTCCTTTTTGTTATTCTCGGCGGTCTTATTGATTTGTCCGCTAGATGCCGGCTCACTCTTTTGGTGAACAGGTAATATTAATAACCTCAACATTCGTCTTGAGAAGAAGGTGAAGAGCTTGGAAGGTTAGTTTCCCTTTTATCTTAGACATTTTTTCCCCTTTAACATGTATGCTGAGCTTGTTTATTTCGTTTGGCTCTGGTGAAGCCGAGTTGCAAACCTTTGCAGCATCTCACCAAGATTGCACGCCCCTCCCTGACGTGATGCTGCATTTTTTAGAACAAAGCGCTGCTCACTCGGCACAGTTATAAGAAAAGGATGATGAAATAGCCCGCCTTCGAGCCGAGGTGAATACCCTTCAGTACTCTCAGAAATCCGAACTAGAAAAGATCGACCAGGAGTTCTCCGAGGAGAAGAATCGGCTAGCTTTGGAGCTGTAGAAGAATAAAGAACTCCTCGAGGCTGCCGAACTGAAAACTCAGGGAATGAGCGAGGAAATCGCTCGCTTTGAGAAGAGCAAGATTGATTGGGCCAAAGACCTCCAGATTATGATGAGTTACATTCATCGTAAGCTTCTTGGCACGACCGAATTATCTTTTTCTCTTTGTACTTGCTGCCACGTGACTCGTTCATGTTTTACGCAGATCATTTCCCCGAAGCTAAACCTGTGAGCTCTAAAGCAGTTCTTGCGGCTCGTGTACGCCGAGGTGCTACCATTGATTCGGAGTATTCGATGGAGGATTTTCTGGTTGCTGTTGGTGCTGCGGTTGGTCCAATGAAGATTATGGGCCGGGATTTGGTGAAGGCAGCTATTCGAGCTTATCATGTTCTCTGGCCAAACACTTCTGGGACCCCTGATATCGACGAGGTTGGATTACTGGTAAAGAGACTGATGGCATCCGAGAGGCAACTGAGTCTCTAGAGGGAATCAGCCGGGCGAGCTGGCGCTGATATGGCTCTCACCGTTATTATGTCATGGTACGAAGACATCTCTCTTGATATCCTGAGAAATCTGCGCACTGGTTCTCGTTGGGTTGAAGACCCCGCCTTCGTCGCTCTTTGGCAAGCTCGCGCCTTCCAGCTCGTCGAGTATGCCGACGTGCATACTTGGAATGAAGGGCCGAGTTTCCTTCCAAACCCGGATGATGAGGTTGTAGTTGAGGATGCCTCAGATGACAATTCAGCTGAGCAAGGGGAAGGTGAGGATGATTCGGCCACATCTGGCAACTCCAGTTCGAGCTCGGACAGCGACGGCGATGCGCGGTCCTCCTCCAAAGGTACTGGTCATTCCACCGCACAGACTGATGCTCCTGAGCAGCCTCGGGCTTCCGCGGAAGTTGCACCCGGGACTATGGAAGGTGAGGCAACCTCAGTGGAAGTTCCTCCTACGTCGGAGTACCCGGCGCCTGACCAAGTTGCTGCCTCTCCAGCGAACAACGCTTAAGTTATTTCTTATCCCTGGCACGCCGGGCGTATGATGTACGCGAAACATTTGTCCGCTCTCTGTATGACTTGAATCTCTTTGCCGTGTACTGCTGTGACAGATACGCTTCTATTTGTTATCATTTGTTCGAGTGGGTGTTCGTCCAAGATCTTGCTTTGGTGTCCCGCAATTTCCCGATTTTAGGATGTGTCCTTGCCTTTGTTTTCCCGTGGTTTAGCCGAGTTGTCTAGGTGTGAGCTCTGAATATCATATAATATTGGTCTGTTCTGAACAGAGGTTGACTACCACCTTGGAACAGTATATGGCAATCCCTGAGTTACCATTTATCGCGCCGAATTTCAATATGTAAACCAAATTTCAGAAATAATGTAAGACAAATACCGAGGTGTTGCTCAAGGTAGTGTTTAACATAAAACTGGGGCAGCATATGGTAGTCGCCGAGTCGCTGCTCTGGGTGCCGAGATCTAGTACATAAGATGATATTGAAATAATGAACGGCAGTCCCCGAGTCACTGCTCTGGGTGCCGAGGTTCAAATACATAACATGAAATTGAGATAACGTTTGGCAGTCCCCGAGTCACAGCTCTGGGTGCCGAGGTTCAAATACATAACATGAAATTGAGATAACATTTGGCAGTCCCCGAGTCATAGCTCTGGGTGCCGAGGTTCAAATACATAACATGAAATTGAGATAACATGTGGCAGTCCCCGAGTCACAGCTCTGGGTGCCGAGGTTCAAATACATAACATGAAATTGAGATAACATTTGGCAGTCCCCGAGTCACAGCTCTGGGTGCCGAGGTTCAAATACATAACATGAAATGGAGATAACATTTGGCAGTCCCCGAGTCATTGCTCTGGGTGCCGAAGTTCAATACATCATTGGTTCTTGACCTTGAGACACAATGCTACGAGTAAAACGGTCGAAGCAAGGCTACATTCCATGGACGCTTCGTTTCTTCGCCGGCTTTGTCGGCCTTGTTCTCTCCGAGGGGCTGAGCGTCGATTAGATAATAGGCATCGTTATGCAATGCTTTGCTCACAATGAATGGTCCCTCCCACGGAGGTGACAACTTGTGCATGCCGGCCGTACGTTGCACCAGTCGGAGGACTAAATCTCCTTCTTTGAATACTCTTGGATTCACCTTTTTGCTGTGATATCGTCGCAGGTTCTGCTGATAAATAGCTGATCGTGATAGTGTCAGTTCTCTGGCTTCTTCTAACAGGTCTACAGCATCTTGCCGAGCTATCTCGTTTATCTCCGAGGTTGTATACTGAGTAACTCTTGGCGAGTCATATATTATGTCGGCTGGAAGTACGGCCTCTGCCCCGTATACCAGAAAGAATGGTGTATAGCCTGTTGATCTATTCGGAGTAGTCCTGAGGCTCCATAATACGGCTGGGAGTTCCTCAAGCCAACACCCTGCCGACCTTTGCAACGGTTCGACAAGTCATGGTTTTATTCCCGATAGCACCAGCCCATTAGACCTTTCCACTTGCCCATTGGATGCTGGGTGAGCCACAGAGGCAATATCTAGTCTTATGTGTTTCTCTCTGCAAAATCTGGCGAATGCTCCTTCTGCAAAGTTTGTGCCATTATCTGTAATAATACTGTGCGGATACCCGTATCTTAAGATAATATCTTTGAGAAATTTCACCGCTGTGGACCCATCGCACTTTTTTATTGGTTTCACTTCAATCCATTTTGTGAACTTGTCCACCATAACCAATATGTGGGTCATTCCTCCTCGTGCTGGCTTAAATGGTCCCACCATATCTAAACCCCATACAGAAAATGGCCAAGTGATGGGTATTGTTTTTAATTCGGCCGATGGCATGTGTATTTTGGTTGCGTATCTCTGACATCCATTGCATTTCTTAACTAATTCTTTTGCTTCTTTCAATGCCGTCGGCCAATAAAATCCATGCCTGAACGCTTTGGCTACCAAGGCACGAGATGAGGCATGGTGCCCACATTCTCCTTGGTGTATATCTAGGAGGATCTCCTGACCTTCTGCGGAACTCACACACTTCTGCAACACGTTTGTGACGCTCCTTTTATATAGCTCATTGTTTATGATTGTATAAGCTTTTGCTCTCCTTACAGTTTGTCTAGCTAATACCTCATTACTCGGCAACGTCGAGTCTTTTAGGTAAGAAAATATGGGTTGCGCCCATAACGGTGTGACTTTTTCTGGTGTGATCTCACTGTCTATTTCCATGTTTTCTGCCGACATACCTATCTCGGTTCTTCCCATGATTGTGCTTACCTCGGCTGTCCTCCTCTTGGGGGGTTCCGAGTTATATTGCTGATCTACTTCCATCGGCGTGTTATCTTCTGCTGAATTTGCCGGGATAAAGATAGATTCGGATTCTGGTGATGGGATTATTGATGGTTTCCTGAGGTGTTCCAGGGCAATACCCGGAGGAATTGATTGCCGGGTTGATCCTAGTTTTGACAACGTGTCTGCGGCATCATTTTCTGCCCGAGGTATGTGGTGAAATTCACATCCTTCAAAGTATCCACTGATCTTTTGCACGTGAAATCTGTATAAAGCCATATTAGCATCTAATGCGTCTCAACTGCCTGAGACTTGCTGTACTACTAGATCCGAGTCGCCATAGCATAAGATTCGGCGTATGCCAATTTCTTTTGCTACTTTCAATCCATGGACCAGTGCTTCATATTCGGCTACGTTGTTGGACGCAGAAAAATGTATTTGTAACACATACTTCAGTTGGTCTCTTTTAGGCGAGGTTAATACTATTCCCGCCCCCAAACCATTCCTTAGTTTGGAACCATCGAAATGCATAGTCCAATAATTTGGGTCTGGCAATGGTGGCTCATACTGCACCTCGGCCCAGTCCACGAAAAAGTCGGCGACCGCCTGAGATTTGATTGCATCCCTCCTATCAAATTGTGGAGCGTATGGTGATAACTCGATTGCCCATTTTGCTATTCGGCCACTTGCGTCTTTGTTACTCAATATGTCGGCTATGGGTGCCTCACAGATCACTTTGATGGGATGCTCTTCGAAGTAATGTTTAAGCTTTTTCGCCGACATATATACCCCATAAGCCATCTTCTGATAATGTGGGTAATTCTACTTTGAAGTGGATAACACCTCACTTAAACAATACACCGGCCTCTGAACCGACTTACCATCTTCAAGTCGTTCCACTACGACTACAGTACTCACTACTCTGTTGGTAGCCGCTACATAGAGTAACATATGCTCTTTTGATAATGGAGAAGCCAAAATGGGTGCTGTAACCAACATCTTTTTCAATTCATGAAATGCGATGTCCGCTTGTGGAGTCCAAATGAATTTATCTGATTTCTTCATCAGCCGATAGAGTGGTAGCGCCTTCTCTCCTAGCCGACATACAAACCGACTAAGCGAGGCCAGACAACCCGTGAATTTTTGTACATCATTTAAACATTTTGGCAATTCCATTCTTTCTACTGCCTTTATCTTTGTTGGGTTGGCCTCTATACCTCGGCTAGATACAAGAAAACCGAGTAATTTTCCTGTCGGCACGCCAAATGTGCATTTTTCTGGATTAAGCTTCATTCGGAACCTTCTCAGGTTCGCAAAAGTCTGCCGTATATCTTCCAGTAATGTTTTGCTTTCCTTGGTTTTGATGACCACGTCATCTACATATACTTGTACATTTTTTCCTATTTGATCATGTAGGCATTTTTGCATGCATCTCTGATATGTCGCTCCTGCATTTCGCAGGCCGAATGGCATTGTGCGATAACAATAAGCCCCGTACGGGGTAATAAACGCGGTCTTTATTTGATCGGCCGGTTTTAACGGTATCTGGTGGAAACCAGAATACGCGTCTACAAATGATAATAGCTCACAACCAGCGGTCGAGTCAATGACTTGGTCTATTCTAGGCAAAGGAAAAGGATCTTTTGGACACGCCTTGTTCAGGTTGGTGTAATCGATACACATTCGCCATACAATGGCTACATTGGGATCATCTTTCTTCTTTTCTACTAGCACCGGATTCGACAACCAATTCGGGTACAGCACTTCCATGATGAACCCGGCCGCGAGGAGCCGAGCTATTTCATCTCCTATTATTTTTCTCCTGTCTTCGGCGAAGCGGCGGAGAGGTTGCTTCACCGGCCTTGCTCCTGGCCTCACGTTCAAAGAGTGCTCAGCCAACTCCCTCAGAACACCTTGCAGGTCTTGAGTTGACCATGCAAATATATCCCGATTCTCACGGAGGAAGTTGGTGAGCTCGCTTTCCTATTTAGTGTTCAGGCCTGCACCAATAGTAACAGTACGCTCCAGGAATTGCTCATCGATCTAAAATTTCTTCGTTTCTTTAGTCGGCTGAAAAAAGACACTGCCATGCGGGTTGGCTAGCGCCGGCATGTTCAGCTGTGCCGACTGAGCGAGGGCTGCTACCTCTTGAATACTTCTCTTTTCTCTTGCTATAACCAATGATTCGGCCAAATTTGACCCGGCTGAAACACACTCCATTGACTTCTTGTAATCCCCTGCAACTGTTATTACTCCTTGTGGTCCGGGTAGTTTCATCTTCAGATAACTTACATGACAGCTGCCCATGAATTTGGCCAGCGCAGGCCGTCCGAGTAGAGCATGATAACAACTTTCTAGATCCACCACTTCAAATTCTAAGTTTTCTGCTCTGCAGTTATCTCTTGTGCCAAATAACACATCCACTCGGACTTTACCAATGGGTTCGCATGAGAGTCCTGGCACTATCCCATGGAAAGTGGTCCTCGTGGACTGCAGCATGTTCTGCGATATTCCGAGTTTATGCATGGTATCTTTGTACATGATGTTGATACTGCTTCCATTGTCAATGAGTACTTTTGAGAATTTCACATTGATGCTCGGTCCAACGAATGTCGGATCCAACACGAGTGCATATGACCCTGGATTCGGCATTATCTTGGGGTGATCCTTTATGCTCCAAGTTACCTCCTGGTCTGACCAAGGCACATATCTTGGTACTGCCGGCATAACTGCGTTTACTTCCATATGCCGGCGCTGTACACTCTGCTTGTCCTGCTGTTCTGTTGTGAACACGCAATAAGACTGATGATGTTCTCTGTAATCATTGCGTCCAGTATTCGCTGAATTTGTCCTTCCATCCTGGACTTGGTTCATTACTTGATGTACCGCATCCCTCCGATCCGAGTTATCGTACCTCGGGGGAGGAGGTGGTAACATCAATTGCTGTGCATTTGCTCCAGTTAATTGTGGTTGATGTTGTTGATGTACTTGATGGGCCGCTACCTGAGTGCCTACGGGGTTTCCCATTGCATTTTTCATCCATGCACATTGGCGGGTCGTATGGTTGGCTGGCCTAGATGGGTTTGACGTGTGAAACTTACACGGCTGATCTAACATAGATTCGAATGTGTACTTCGGCCTCTCCTGCCACTGCTTCTTTTGCTCTGGGGTCCACTGCCTTTTTCCCTCATTCCTCGGTGTCCACTGCTGAGGACCATTCTTCTGCCGTTGAGTCGCTCCGTGACTCGGCGGATCCTGCGCTACTGCTGCCACTTGGGCCGAATTATACCTATAATCCGGCCTTTCTTCTCTTCTTCTTCCTCTGAAGTCATTGCGCCTGGATGATCCGGCCAAATCTTTTGCATATTGGTCTTGTTGATCCCGGTAATCTGCCGACATTAATTCTGGTTGCGTTGGATCTCCTAATGCGTAGGAATCCGCTATTCTGATTGTTTCTGCCAATGTGGTCGGCATATCTCTTTGCAGACGTTGCCACAACACACTGGCATAACGGCAGCCTTGCGCGAACCAAGCTATTGCTTGCGATTCTATAACCCCTTCACATGAGTTTCTCAGGTTGCACCATCAAGTTAAAAACTCTCTATCTGTTTCATTCGGCCTCTGTTTGCACATGGCTAACTGTTGCGGCCTGTTTGGCCTCTTGTATGTGCTGGTAAAGTTGCTGACGAACATTTCTTCAAAATCCAACCAACAGTTGATACTGCCCGCTGGTAGATTATTCAACCATACCCTAGCTGGTCCTTCCAACATTTGTGGGACATACCGTACTGCCCATCGTAAGTTCCCACCCGCTATTTTCACAGCTGTGGCATAGTCAATCAACCAGTCTTGTGGCTTGGTACTCCCATTATACGTTTTTGTGCCTCTTGCTAGCTGAAAGTTCGGCACGGGTGGTTCGCCCATGATCCGTGGTCCAAAGCAAGTCGGACCTGGTGGACCCTATTCTTCCAGCAACTCGGACCGGTATAGCCGGTCCAACTTCACTCTTGCATCATTTGATGGCAAATCTCTGTACAGAATTCTGTCTTGCATTCCATAGTGGTTATTTCCACCATGGATCGCATATTCCATCTCGGAGTAGCCATCATTGAACCTTTCATTCACTTGATGGTGGCGAGCTGGCCTCGCTTCTCTTTCCTGCCGGGGTTCATGCCTTGGTTGTGGGTTGTGGGGCAGCTCTCTCTCCTTACTTTGACCGGGGTATTGTTCTCATGATTGCCTCTTGCGGGTTCTCTTCTGCCGAGATCTCCATTGCCTCGGTTTCCGCCGTCTTTTTCCATACGGTCGTGGTTCCTCTCCCCACTGTTGCCTCGGCTTGCATTGCCTCTGTTCTCATTTGCCTTACCAGCCATTGCCGGATCATATGGAACAATTTGCTTGTTCCTTTTTCCCGAGGTTACTGCCTTGTCCCTTCGTGCATTATTTCCGGGTGAAGATGCTGCTGCCACGGATAAGGCAGGTGCTGCCCCTGCCGAGTGAACCATTCGCGAAGCCCCCGGCCTCGCCTGGTTCGTTTTGAGTATTTCCTCATTTTGCTGGTTCGCGATGCGCACCAGCTCATTCACTCTTTCCTGCTGTTTCTGTCGGGCCTCCCCGGTCAACCCCTCTAATTCCAATGCTGCGGCGTTCGCCGCTCTCAGGTTCTTTGCCGGGGTATTGTACCTCGGCAAACCCAAGTCATCTGATTCCGCCCTATGAGCGTCATGCTCTTTGTTGATATCATCCATGAGGTTCTTCCCTCTTAATCTTAATTCGTCCACCCGCTCGGGTGCGACCTCAAGCTTATTAGCTTTGGCATATTCTCTCAGGGTCCTATTCAGGGACTCCCGCAAGGCCGATACTTTGTTGGCCTCTACCAGCACCTTTTGCCTGGTTTCTTCTAACTCAGCCTGAGCATTTGCCGGATCAAGTATCGACGCTATAGGTGTAGTCAAGTTTTCTATGGTCGCCTGAAGAATGTTCTCTGGCCTTTCCAGAGGTGGCCCTCTTACTCTTGGTGCCTTTGGGGTGGTGTCCTGCAGCTCGGCCGGGTTGGTCACTGGCGGGATTACCTCGGTGGGTTGAGGTGCGGTCTGCCTAGGTGCGCCTTGTACGCCCGAGGTGGGTTCCCTGCTTGACCCGGCTGCTGCTGCTCCAGCCTGCACCCCAGCAGCGACCATCACCTCGACGCTGCCTGCAGGACGCGCTCTGGACGGACGGCTTGCTGCGTTAAGAGGGGGCTCTCCTGCAACAACAACGTGGTGAGGATAAACGCCGGTGACGTCGACGCCGACGTAAACCTTGTGCCCGCCCAGGTTGATGAAGACGCCATTACGCGGGGGAGTTTTCCCCCTGAAGCTCCCTGCATTGTCGCTGACATAGTCACAGAGACCAAATCTCTGGACCAAGCCAGAAACGACGCGCTCGCCCGTGTTGATGAAGTTTCCCGTCCGGATCATAACTCCAGCTAGCACCGCTGCTGGCCCCATGGTTGGCGCCAACTATCGTGGTGATGGCACGGCAGATGCCATGGGTAGGCTAAAGTATGGGGCCAATGGATGCTAGTGGGATCTGGGGAGGGAAGATGTAGTTGATTCTACACACAGAAGATTAGGGCAAAAGTCTTTATTTCTTCTTCTTTGGGCTACAAGTGCTCCTTGAGCTGTATACAGGGAGAAGAGAAGAACCTTTCCAGCCTAACGGCTCTCACTCTAGTCGATGCCTCCTTCTAAGTCCAAGCCTCTCCTTATAAAGGAGAGCCCTGGGTTCCTTTAGGGCTGACGTGGCAAGCATATTCGAGGAATATGCTTGTCCCTATATAGTAGTTCGGCGCTCCCCTTTCCCTGTCGCCCCTCTAACGACGACAAGGTTCCAGAGGGCCCCTCCTGTGCGCCTCGGTCTTCTGGACTGTCACCTCCGTGACCTCCTCCTGCCTCTCTGCCGCTCTGCGCCTTTGTCCGTAGCGCTTGGCTCTGCTTAGATTCTCCCTAGCTTGCAGCTAGGGTTTGACTTCAGGCTTCTCCTTCTCCTGCAAGCCTCATATCATTCGGCCCTCCCTTGTATAGCTCGGATCGTCCTTCACCTGCATCAACATCACTCAGGCCAACACGGCCGACTTACGCAGTATCTCGGCCGGGTAATGTCTCAATATACATATATGGGCCTCTCGCCCCCATATGTTGGCCGACTTCTTCATGATTCGGCCGACCTAGACTGTAACTCGGAAACCAGATGGGGATCGTACCTTCGTCTTTCCCCGTCTATAACCTACCCGGGGTCACCCCCCCAACACTCCCTCCCGTCGATGACGAGAGCTTAGAAGAGAGTCGACGAGGACCTGAGCAAGTCTTTCGACGACGACGAGGATGACGACGAGGTGGTGGAGGTCGCCGCACCCGTAGCTCGGAAGAGGCAGCGGAAACGCGATCTTGAGGCTAGAAAGATCCTCGAGGGGCATGAAGGGGGCGAGGGCGATGCCCAAGAACATAGTTCGTGACGCGTGGCCACGCCGTCGAAGAAGAAATCGCCGAAAAATAAGAAGGCGCCCAAAGTGGCGTCTCCGCCCCAGTTGGCGGACAGTTCCACAACGACCAGCGAAGCCAATGACATAGAGGTCGCGGCGTTGACGAGAGCACCGGAGGCGACATATCCGGCTATTGTGGAGAACGAGATGCCTCTGGCGTCGATTCGCCCTCCATTCTTGGCAGTCATGGGGCTTGGAGTTACCTCAACTATAGAAGTCTCCCCGTCGAAGGAGGCACCTGCATCGACCGGAACGGAGATTCCCACGGCCGCGGCTTCATAGACAAAGAAGCCTTCAGTGTCATGGGCTCCGGCCCTGTTCGAGATGGGCATCAACCGCAAGCTGGGCCAAGAATTGGAGAAGCCGGCGCACATCCACATCGACTTGCGTTATATCCCAGTCGCTAGGTACGTACTTGTCGTGTCGACTTAGAGTGACATTTTGAGTCACTTATCGCTCCTGTTGTTTGAGTCGCTGATCGCTCCTTTTACAAGACTGGTGTGAAGAAGATTGGTCACCCTTCGGTGGCCAAGGTACTAGCAGTTTCCTCAGGGGAGGAGGCTGACCCCTCCAAGAAGAGGAAGGGTGAAGACGCCAAGGCGCCCGCTGAGGGCTCAAAGAAGAAGAAGGGCGACGACCCCATCGTTATTTTGGACGAGCCTGCCGATGCGCCAAGCGAAGCTCCGACTAGAGTGGACACGGCCACGAAGGCCAACATGGTCGCGGGGTCGCAGCAGGACGAACCAGCGGCACTGGTTGTGGCGTCGAAACCCACGACTAGTGCCTCGGGAGCAGTGTTGGACCTTTCCTCGCTTCCTGGCGAAGGCTTCCGCTGCGAGTGCCACGGCGTAGTCTCCTCGAGTGCCCGAAGTATTGGGCACAGACATCGAGCAGCGTCGCGGACGCACGCCCTTCGTGCTGTCATCAGTAGATGCGGTTGAACTGCACAACATGTTGGGTGCAGCTATCTAGGTATCTCCAGTCCCGAGGATCTGCTCGCTGAATTTTAGCGGGTAGATTCTTATTACTTTTGTTGTCCAGTCCCCGAGTGACTAGTCCCAGAATTTCAGCGGCTAGGCACTTAGGAATTTTTCATTGTCCAGTCCCCGAGTTGCTAGTCGCTGAATTTCAACGGCTAGGCACTTAGGAATTTATCGTTGTCTTCTCACATTTTTTCATCGATGCAGGGCCTTCAGCGCGAATCGGCGGAGCGACTGGCCGCCAAAGAGCGCTTGGAGTGCGACCTCCGATCCGTGCAGGAGGTGAATCAGCATCTGCAGACAACCACAGGTATGTGTTCGGGGTACCTTTTCAATTCCTTTGCTTGTGCTTGATCGGAGTCTCACTCTCGTTTTACTGCAGAGGAGCATTCCGCCGCGGTTGCCAAGGCGCGCGAGGGTTTTGTTCTGGCCATCAAGTTGGAAGCTGTCCAGTCGTCGTTGACCGCCACAGAGAGGAAGGTTGCCGAGATGGAGAGGGATCTAAAGGCCACCAAGGAGGAAGCGAGGTCATCGGAGGAGAGGGCCAAGGCTATTGTCGCTGCAGCGGCGGACGAGCGGAAGGTCTCCGAGGCTCTTGTCGCCAGATTGCAAGACGAGTTGTCAGGTCTTCAGGACATCACGACTGGGCTCTGCCGTCCACTCCTTAGTGAGTTTCTTAGACTTGTTGTTGTGTCAGCGAGTCCCGGAGCATCCGGGTCGCTTATGCCGGCGAGTCCCCGAGTGGGTGAACCCGGAGTAGTGCATCCTTCTGAAACTGAATTGGTGTTGATTGCAGGGAAAGTGCTCGACAACGAGCCTGAGGCGCAGATGTATGAAACTAAGCAGTGCGTCACCATGATGGTGGCCTCTCCCGCCCTCTCAGCGACCTGCATTCGCGCATATCTCCAGGAGATCTCGCCCATGGATGTGATTCCCAGCGAGCTCACAGAGGTGTGGCGCTACCTGGAAAGGGCACCGGCGGTGGTCGAGTATATCTCGCGGTTGGCTTTTCACCGCAGGGCCGCGACTGCGCTGAGCCTTGGGATTCCGCACTTCCCGGATGACTTCGACCTCGACGATGTTACCAGCAGCTACCCATCAGTGACCGGCTCGGTGGAAATCGATGAAGTCCTGAGGTTGATCGCGAAGGCGGCTGTGTATGCCGAGCGGGTGCTGGCGATGGGCGAGCTTCTACCGTACCAGGAGACGATCGTGGCTCCAAATGACGCCGAACCAGCACACCGTGAGTTCAGGATGGAGCAGCCATTCCGGTTGGTGATGGCCGGCATCTTGACGAAGTACCCTTCAAACTCATGGGTGCCCTTCATCCGCGTTCGTGGTGGTGGCGGCGCATCGTCCTCGAAGCCCGCGAAGTAGATACTTTGCCGACTGTCTTTTGTATTAGTAGAAGTAGACATGTATGTGCCCTTGTAAGCGAACAATATTTTGTTGCCGTAAGGAATGGAATTATGCTGAGTCGGTTCGATTTGAGTTCGAATTGTTTTGTTGTGCGAGTCCCCGAGTGCGTCCACCCTTTAATGGGGTTTACCTCATGTTTATTTGTGTGTCTTTTTGTAGTATGTTAGTTAGTTGAGGTCGACTCGCCGTGGCTTGAAAAGCCAGTCGCTTGGCGACCCCAAGGGGTGCTCTATACTTGCCATTTTCCCGGACGCGAACGGGGTCGGTTGGGCGAGGCCCCGAGCGTGGTACTTAGTCGTTCTAGTCGCATGTCCAAGGTAGGTGAGGACAAAGCGCGTTGTAAATGGCGCGTCACTCTGCCTGACTCGAGGAGCCAGTCACGTGGCGAGTTCAGGGCGCGCTCTTGTATTTGGTGTGTTCCCGAGCCGCACGGGTTTAGACTGTAGCAAGTCCCCGAGCGTGGTACTTGACCATTCGAGTCGCTGCGCCGAGGATGCGGAGGACCAGGTCGCTGTGAGAAGCGAGTGCGGTTGTCTTTGCCCGGGGGGATAGTCGAGCGGGGTGACTCTGATGGGGGCTCCGGGTTGGCGTTTTTCATGGACGGCCCGAATTTCTTCGATGCCCTTGCGTCGCACTACTTAACTATGCTGGTCGCGCGGCCAAGGGTTGAATTCTGTGAGTAGCATAGTTCTATAGTTACGAGTGCGATTGGCACAAGAATTGGAGATTATACACAATCTGTGCGAGTCGAATGTATTTTATTGCATGGCAGGGGGAATACAGGTCGGAGTCCTAGGTGTAGAACTTCCTTATGAGATTTACATTCCACGACCGCTTGACGTCGAGTTGTCTGTCGCCTCGGATGTCGATGAGGTAATAAGCATCGTTGCCGAGGATTCGCCCTATGGCAAATGGTCCCTCCCATGGGGGAGAGAGCCTATGCATGCCCTTCTTGTCCTGGATCAGTCACAAGACCAGGCAGCCTTCCTGGAAGGTGCGAGTCCGAACTCAACGGCTATGGTAGCGGCCGAGTCCCTGCTGGTAGATGGCAGTGCGAGAGCGAGCCAGGTCGCGTGCTTCGTCGACCTGGTCGACCCCGTCTTGGCATGCGAGCTCGTTGTTGGCCTCCGCATAGTTGACGATCCTGGGCGAGTCGTGCTCCAGGTCAGTCGTCATCACGGCCTCGGCGTTGTACACCATGAAGAAGGGCGTGAACCCCCTTGACCGATTGACGGAGGTGTGGATGCCCCATATGATGGAGGGGAGCTCTTCGACCCAGCATCCCGGAGTTTGCTTGAGGGGAACTTGCAGTCATGGCTTGAGGCCGTGGAGGATGCTCTGGTTGGCGCGTTCCGCTCGGCCGTTGGACTCCGGGTGGGCGACTGAGGCGAGGTTGAGCCGTATGTTGTGCTCCTCGCAGTATTCGGCCATGGCACCCTTGGCGAAGTTGGTGCCGTTGTCTGTGATGATGCTGGGCGGGAATCTGTAGTAGTAGATGAGCTCGCGGAGGAATTTGGTCACGGTCTTCCCGTCACACCGGACTGGCTTGGCCTCCACCCACTTGGTGAATTTGTCGACTGCGACTAGGAGGTGGGTGTAGCCGAAGGGGTCCTTCTTGAAGGGACCCACCATGTCCATGGCCCATATAGCGAATGGCCCGGTGATGGGGATGGTATTGAGCGCCGAGCTTGGTACGTGCGTCTGGTTGGCGTACTTCTAGCACCCGACGCAGCGTTGGACGATGTCGACCACGTCGGCGTGCACGGTGAGCCAGTAGAAGTCGTGTCGCATGGCCTTGGCGCCAGGGATCGGGCGCCGGCATGGTGGCCGCAGTCGCCGGCATGGATGTCTTGGAGGATCTTGCATCCTTTCCCAGACTGTACGCAGCGTTGGAACACGCTTGTTATGCTCCGCTTGTGGAGCTCGCCGTTGATGATGACGAAGGACTTGCAACGGCGCACGATCATGCGTGACTCCATCTCATATGCTGGCAGGGTCCCGCCTTCGAGGTAGGTGAGGTATGGCGCGGTCCAGTCGCTAGGTTCTGCGACCAGGGCAGGCTCTGGTTGCAGCGGGATCCCGAGGTCGATCTCCTTCAGGGGAGAGACAGAGGGCTTATGGACAGTGTCGAGGAAGACGCCGGCGGGTGGCATTTTATGAGCCGACCCGATGCGAGAGAGTGTGTCAGCCTCCTTGTTCTTGCGTCGGTCGATCCACTCGACGGAGTAGCCGGCGAAGTGGCCCCCCAGCTGGTCCACTGCTTGGTGGTATGCCGCCATGGTGGGGGAGACAGTGTCGCAAGTTCCGGCGACTTACGCAGCGACGAGGTCGGCGTCGCCGTAGAACCTTAGGCGATTGATGTTCATCTCCTTGACGGCCCGCATGCCATGAAAGAGGGCCTCGTACTTGGCCATGTTGTTGGTGCAGGGGGTGAAGTCGAGCTACAACACGTAGCGGAGCTTGTCGCCCTTGGGCGAGGTGAGTATGATTCCTTCCCCTGCGCCGTCCGCGTTTTTGGACCCGTCGAAGTGGAGCAAGCAGTAGTGGAGGTATGGCAGCTTCTCTGGCTGTTGTGCCTCTTCCCAGTCGGCGCGGAAGTTCGCTAGATCCTGCGAATTGATCGCTTTGCGCGGCTCGTACTTGATGTTGTGGACGCCGATTTCGACGGCCCACTTGGCGACTCGCCCGGTCGCCTTGCGGTTGCGGATGATGTCCTGCAACGGTGCGAAGGAGACGACCATGATTGGGTGCTCTTGGAAGTAGTGCGGTAGCCGTCGCTGGGCTCGGAATACCGCATACACCAGTTTCTAGTATTTAGGTAGCGTTGTCGCGAGTCCGTGTGGACTTCGATGATGTAGTAGACCGAGTGATGTACAGGGCGCTCCTTGCCTTCCTCTGGTTGCTCAATGACCATGATGGCGCTAACGACTCACTCGGACGCCGCGACGTAGACAAGCATCGGCTCCTTGTCGACGGGGCGGCGAGTAGCGGTGCCGCGAGTAGCACTTCTTTGAGTGCATTGAGTGCGTCGTCTGCCTCCTTGTCCCATTGGAACGTGGGGTTCTTGCGCATCAGACGGTAGAGAGGCATTGCCTTCTCGCCTAGTTGTGGGATGAAGCGCCGAAGGTGCACTTCCCTGGGTTGAGCTTGATCTTGTACCTCTGCAGGTTTGAGAAGGTTTCAGCCAGGTTAGCGAGTAGATCGCTCTGGCGATTGGACTTTACCACCACGTCGTCGATGTAGACGTGGATGTTGTGGCCAATTTGGCTCGCAAGGAACTCCTGCATGCATCGCTGGTAGGTCGCTCCGGTGTTCTTGAGGCCGAACGTCATAGCGGTATAGCAGAAGGCGCCAAATGGCATGATGAACGCCATCTTTTGCTCGTCCTCGACCACCATCTTGATCTGGTTGTAACCAGAGTACGCGTCGAGGAAGCATAGCGACTCCGAGCCCATGGTCGAGTCGATGATCTGATCGATGCGCGGGAGGACGAACTGCTCTTTTGGGCAGGCACTATTGAGGTTTGTGTAGTCGATACATATTCTCCAGGCCTTGTTCTTCTTTTCGACCAGGACTAGGTTTGCCAGCCACTTCGAGTAGGCCTAGCCGCGCGTCCCTGTTCACGTCCTAGCGCCGCCAGTCGCCGCTGTCTGGACGTTCTCTAGTGAGTCTGACGTGGCACCACGGTCGCAACCAACATGGCCCAAGCCCCACCTGGCAGCCGCAGTGGCTAGCTACTGCCTCGGTGAGAAACACCCCAACCCCCCCTCAGGTCCCACCTATCCACGTGGAGGCCGATGTGGCTCTGAGGCCCACCGGTCAGCCATTGTGGCTAGCCCAGGCCTCGGTGTAAAAAGGTTTTCCAGTTTTATTTAAATTAAGAAAAGGTTTAATAATTTCAGAAATTGTTTTGAATATTGTAAATTCAATAACTAATTCATATTAATTTAGAAAAATACAAATAATATAACAAAATGTTTAGAAAAATGAGAGCTATCTCTTTAAGCTATAATCATGCATTGTTCAACAACTTAAATGACAAGTTTAATTAGAAGAACTTAGCAACCCCTCTCATATACATCCGGAGTTTCCCCGAGTTAGGGTTTCACCCCTCAAAACTGCGATTAAGTTGTCGAGCTTTAGGGTTACATTTCAATACTAATCAACTTGTCATATCATAATGTTCAAAACTGCGGCTCGCTCCAAGACTCATCATCTTTGGAGCCAACTCAATGACACCAAGAAGTTGGCGATGAGCACCGATGATTACTTCACCAAGATGAAGGGGTTTGCCTCCGAATTTGCAGCGGTTGGCAAGCACCTCGACGAGGACGAGCTGGTTGGGTACCTCCTTCGCGGCCTCGACAAGGACCACTACAACTCTCTTATCACGAACATCAACGGCAAGCCAGACATGGCGCTCGATGAATTCTTCGGGCAACTCCGCTCCTATGACATGCGCAACGGCCCTGGTCACGGGGCCCATCAGGGCTTCTCTTCATCATCAAACATTGTTCGTCGCAGTCAGGACTATGACCGTGACTATCGCCCACGCGGACGCAGCCCCGATCGCGGTCGCCCTGAGCACGGGCAGCAAGACTACCGAAGAGGATGAGCTGCCGGCTACCGCCATGAGCGCCGAGATGACCCACATCCAGGGGGTGACCGTGATGATCGCCCCCGTCGACATGATGATGACCGCCGCCAGGATGGTGGTGGCAAGGGGTGTCGTCGTTCAGACCATGCTCCAACGCCTTTTGTGGACACCACGTGTCAAATATGCAACATCCATGGGCATCCTTCCAAAGACTGTTGGTGGCGCTATGGAGATGATGATGACTCTGACCATGACCGTGACCATGGTCACAAAGGTTACAAGGATGAAAACTTTGCATCCTATGGTGTTGACACGAACTGGTACTCCGATAAGGGTGCCACTGATCACATCGCTAGCGAGCTGAACAAGCTCTCGACGCATGAGAAGTACACTAGACAGTACCACATTCACACGGCTGAAGGGACAGGTATGCACATTAGTCATATTGTTCATTGAAAGTTTGCATATCCTCATGGTTCCTTTGATCTCAATAATATTCTACATGTTCCTAGAGCTTCAAAAAATCTCCTATCTGTTCATCGCTTTACCCTTGATAATCATGTCTTTATTGAGCTTCACCTTTTCTTCTTTTTGATCAAGGACATAAAGACAAGAAGAATTCTGTTTAGAGTCCCCTGCTATGGTGGTCTCTATCCCTTGCTGCCCATGTTCAATGAGACCTACAAGCTCGCCTTCGCTGCAATAAAGCCACCATCCTCTACATGGCATCGTCTAGGACATCCTTCATCTTTTATAGTTCAACAAGTTCTTAGGAAAAATAGGATAGCTTACACCCCATAAAGTACTCCATATATTTGTGATTCCTGTCAGTTAGCCAAGAGTCACCAACTTCCATATCACACATCCACTAGTGTTTCTACTGTTCCTTTGGAACAAGTGTTCTCTGATGTATGGGGCCCTGCTCCTCTTTCTGAGGGAAAACATGCTTATTATGTAAGCTTTATTGATGATTTTAGAAAGTTCACATGGATATATTTTCTTAAGAATCATTCTGATGTTTATCAAGCTTTTCTTAATTATCAGCAGTATGTTGAGCGCAAGTTTGATAGGAAAATTATTACTATGCAAACTGATTAGGGGGAGAGTATAAAAAATTAAATGGCTTCTTTCAGAAGATTGGCATCACGCATCATGTTTTATGCCCTCATGCTCATCAACAAAATGGTTCAGCTAAAAGAAAACATTGTCATATTGTTGAGGTTGGCCTTGCCTTGCTTGCTAATGCATCTATGCCTCTTAAGTTTTGGGATGAAGCCTTTCTCACAGCCACTTTTCTCATCAATATACTTCCTAGCAAAGTCCGTGATTTTGAGTCTCCTACTAAGCATATTCTTCATTTTAAACCAAATTATGATGCTCTTCGCACTTTTAGCTGTGCTTGTTGGCCCAATATTCGTCCCTATAAGAAACACAAACACGCTTTCCGCTCAAAAAGATGTGCTTTTATAGGCTATAGTCCCCTCCATAAAGGTGTCAAATGTCTTGATATTTCCATAGGCCGTGTCTATATTTCTCGAGATGTTGTCTTTGATGATAATTTCTTTCCTTTTGCCACACTTCATCCTAATACCGGTGCACGTCTTAAACAAGATATCATGCTTCTTCCATCCTCCACATCTCCTTCCCAAGAGGATGCTGCAAACTCTAATGATCATATTGTGCCTATTGTGTCTTGTACTAATGTGTTGCGGGATGGAGAAGTAGCATGAGAAAACAGAATCGAAAACGGAATTGAAACGGATTCAGAAACAGAAGAAAACAAACTGTCATTGCATGTGGCAGAAGAAGACAAAACCGATGCAGAGCACGACAAGGAACATTCCTCGGCTCCTGATCCCGAGGAGGATCCTGCCTCGTGCCTTGAGGATGATCCTCCCGCGCGCACACATGCGCGTCCCACGCCCGCATGCGCCGAGCAGATGCGTCCCCTTCTAGTGCCTCTCCAAGTACAGAACACTAGACATCTGTCAAACGTATTCTTAGATATGTGAAAGACACCTTGAACACTGGAATTACCTTTATAAGATCTTCTTCTACATTCCTTAGTGCTTTTTCAGATACAGATTGGACAGGCTCTCTTGATGATAGAAGATCTATAGAAGGATTTTCTATATTTGTTGGACCAAATTTGGTCTCCTGGAATGCCAGAAAACATGCTATAGTCTCTAGGTCAAGCACTGGGGCAGAATATAAATCTTTAGCAAATGCTACAGCAGAATTGATATGGGTTGAAGCTCTCCTTGGTGAACTTGGAGTAAAATTAAAGGAGAAGCCATGTCTTTGGTGTGACAACTTGGTTGCTACCTATTTGTCTGTCAATCCAGTGTTCCATGCTCGCACTAAACACATTGAGATTGATTTTCACTTTGTTAGAGAAGGGTTGCTGAAAATTTGCTAGATATCAAGTTCGTGGCAAGCAAAGATCAAGTTGCAGATGGGTTTGCAAAGGCACTACCAGTCAAGAAATTAGAAGAGTTTAAGCGCAATCTAAACCTCTCTACAGGTTTAGATTAAGGGGGAGTGTTAGATGTATAGGCTAGCTATGCCCATTATGTGGTGCGGCCGGTTAGGCCGGTTGGCCCTCTACATGATCCATACAACTTATGTATGAACACGACTCCAAACCTTGTACAACTCGTGACCTAGTGGCCGCCTATATTAACGAGCAACCGTTTTGAGATTCAAGGCACGTTCCATGCCACAACTTTCCACATGCTGATTTTGCCTTTGTGATGTTGACCGTCGCTTGATCTTCTGTTTCACATATGTTGTTCCTGACACATAAACATTAACAGGCAGGGACTCTTTAACAAGGAATTCGAGGGTTTTAGTTTATGTTGCAGTGGTCCACCTATATGATCCAAAATACTTACTTCTCTAGCACCTCAATATCTTGCATTTCAACAGTTAATTTGGACTGCAAAGTACCATTGATTTTCCATTTGATACAAGCACCATCAAGCCGTACCATAGTAGTGTATTTTTGGTTTATAATCTAATGTCAGGTGACACACTGTGTCGAACCTGTTTAATGTGATAACCTTCTTAGATTTATAAACCTGATCACTTTCCTCGCATAGAAGTCCTGTTATTTAAAATGTGTTCTACTATTCCAAAGAACTATTCTTCCTGAGTCCTGACCTCTGAAAGCTTGCACACTTAAGTTAGTAGGCATCCCTAGAACAAAACTTAAACTATTTCAAATTGTACATATTTATATTTTGGGGGGATTAACATAATGTCTTGTTATTACGGGATGGAGGGGGTTTGTACAATAAAAGAAGATGGAATTTCCTTCTTTCTTTTTGATGTGTCATAGACTCCAGAACTGAATCTGGTAGTGTTCATTTCGCGCTAGAGATTGCAGGTGTGATATCTTGTGATTGTTTTGGTCTCATGTCGCAATAAATTCTTCTGTTACGTAATTGTCCTCTCTAAAATTTCTTTTTTAGTGCTTTGCTTTCAATATTGATCAAGTTGTCACAGGACCGGATTAGCGATAGCGATGACAGTGATAAGTTTGAGTGGGAAAGTGATGGAGAGGCTGAACCCTCATCGGCTACGACCTTGAGAAACATGGATGTTGCTGGCCTGTCAACGTTGGTACATCAGGTAGTAACCGATAGAAAATTGTGTATTTCAGCGCAAGCGCTAGCAATGACTTCTTATTACAGTGTTATTATTATGATCCTAGTGTGATACTTATTCATGTGACTGTCTAAAGGATTCTAATGGGTGGGCCAATGGGGAAACACCATCAACTTTTCTAGTCGAGGGATATGTGGGAATGGGTTTCCCAAAAGAGATGCTCATGAAGGGAATTAAGGAGATTGGTAATACTAAAAGAAAAAAATTAATTTTGTTTGTCATACATGTTTGCACCTTCTAATTCAACCGAGCACTTTGCTTTCAGGGCACAGTGATGCAAAACAATTGCTCGAGCTACTTCTCACATATAAGGTATTTTTTTAATGTGTTTTTGTTACTTAATTCCTATATTGCTTTTGCTGCTTGTTGTCAAGAATTGCATGTTACAATTGGTCATCTAAAATGTATACACTAGGCGATGAGACTGCGGGTAATTGCTCTACTTCTGGCTTCATTCCCTAGAGTGTTGAAGATGACGATGATCTTGATCTTGAAAACTGGGGTGGAGATGATGATGCTGAAGGAAGAGAACCCAACTCTGATGTGTTTGGTGATGAGGTAGATAATTCTTCACCATTAATTTGGTAACTGGGAAAATCTTTGATCATATATATGCCTATTGTGACATCTTTTCCTCGCATATCCTTTTTTAGAACATGAATCCTGTATTGGATTAATAGCAAAGTTACAGTCATGCTGAATACAGATTGTTGGAAATTCCGGAACCTGGTCAAGCTAGACACACCAAATTAGTAAGGTATGCAAATTTTGCAGTTATATGAGCTGCCATATTTGCATTTCTTTACATGAATAATAGTGAAAGCAAGAAAATTCCTACTATGCTCAGCAGCCTGGTTTAAAATTGGAGTAATACTTTTTTTTTATTATTTGGATCTCCACAGAGTCATAAAACCTGGGGAATCAGTTTCAATGATGAAACGATTCAGGTTGAGGCTTTTGGCAAGCTTCAGTCCATCTCTGCAAACTTCAGTTGTTAACACATTCTGCACAACCATATATCTCTTCGCCTGAATCCCTCTGACAAAGCCTTGGTCATCCTGGATCACTACGCCCGTCGCCACATGCCCCTACAACATAGAGAAATCAGCATCAACATTAATCATCAATTTCTGTGTACAGGAGGTCTCCGTTTGTCCTTTACATATGTTTTCTTTCCTCCCTTGCTCTCCAGAGTCAGGTCTCCCTACTACCCTAGAAGAATCACTAAAGAGGCCTTTCAGAAGGTGTGCACCCAAGTGGTTTCTTTAGTTAGTGATGGGTGTGAAAAAAGCTGAGTTTGGCTGGACGAGAGGTCCTTAAAGTTGTGGCTCAATCATCCCCAAAATACTCGATGATTCTATGGCTCACTACTGGTGGGGAGGAGATTTTTTTTCGATAAAGGGCGCTTTATTACTTAAAGTTTAAGTATTACACCCGGCCTCTGCATAGCTAGGATGCACACAACCGATAAAGTTGTAAGGTTCAATGGAAACGAAAAATAAAAACAAGTCGGTTTACATATCAAAATGAGAAATTGTGAAACGCCTAAGATGCTGAAGGAGGGCCTAGCCGAAGATCATGCTGCCATCCATGACGGGTAAAAAAATCCCGCGCCATATCCTCCAACCGCGTACACACCTCCACAAAAAGGTCGTGAAAATCCGCATGATGCAGCGCCGACCAGGAACGCATGGGTGTTGGTGCATCTATAAATAACCTGCATAGGAGAACAAAGTTTATCATTAAAAACCTTATCATTTCTACATAGCCATAGCAACCATATGATGGAAATCGCACCAAACCGAATAAGTAACTTATACTTGTGATCAATATCATGTAACCAATTCCCAAAAATATTGGCAATACTACAAGGTGGATACAAGCCCGAAGCTACTTGGGTAACTGACCATATAGATCTAGCCAAATTGCATTGGAAAAACAAGTGTTTGATTGTCTCATTATGATGACAAAAAGCACATAAAGGATTCCCATGCCAACTCTGCTTGATAAGATTATCTTTAGTAAGGATAATCCCTCGACGAAGATACCAGACAAAAAAATTGTTTTTAGTGGTATCTTCATCTTCCATATCATCCTATTATCTAAAACTGGTATTAATGGCTGTACTAAATCATTGTATAAGGAAATTACAGAGAAAGAACCATTCTCGCTTAGGTTCTAACGGAATTCATCAGTTCTGATCGATAATTGAACCTCTGCTAATCGATGTAGCAATGATATCCAAGTGTCTAGTCTTGTACTGATTAAATCTCTCCTAAAAGTCACATTGGGGGGGAATGATTCCATTACTGTGGCAATCGATTCCTCCTTATAACGGACAATGGAATACTGTTGGAGATATGCCCTAGAGGCAATAATAAATGTAGTTATTATTATATCTTTGTGTTTATGATAAATGTTTACATTCATGCTATAATAGTATTAACAAGGAAACATTAATACTTGTGTGATTTGTAAACTAAAATAGAGTCCCTAGTAAAGCCTCTTTATAATACTAGCTTGTTGGTTAATATATGATTGTGGTTTTCCTATCATGAACATTGAGATGTTATTAACAACAAGATCATATCGTTAGGAGAATGATATGGTGGACATACTCCTATAGATAAGCATAGCATAAAGATCAAGTCATTTTAATAGTTCAATTGCTATATGCTTTCTGATACATAGTAACCTAATTCCTTCGACCATGAGATCATGCATATCACCTTCACCGGAAGTATGCTTTGATGACATCAAACACCACACCGTAACTGGGTGGCTATAAAGGTGGCATTGAGTGTTCGGAAAGTATTGGTTGAGACACATGGATCAAGAGTGGGATTTGTCCATCCATATGACGGATAGATATACTCTGGGCCCTCTCTGTGAAATGTCATCCAATTAGCTTGCAAGCATGTGACTGGCTCACAAGGGATCACATATCACGGGAACGAGAAAAGAGTACTTATCAGTAACGAGGTTGAACTAGGTATGCAGAGATACCGACGATCATAATCTCGGATAAGTAAACTATCATGAGACAAAGGAAAATTGGTATCGTATGTAAGTGGTTCATTCGATCGCAAAGTAATCGTTGAAATATGTGGGAGCCATATGAATTTCCAGATTCCTCTATTGGTTATTGTTCAGATAAGTGTCTCGATCATGTCAGCATAATTCACAAACCGTAGGGAGACACACTTAAGGATTCGACGTTGTTTGAGTAGTTATGGAATGATGAGTAAGAGACCGAATGTTGTTCGAAGTCTCGGATGGGATCCGGGATATCACGAGGAGATCCGGAATGGTCCGGAGAATAAGATTCATATAAGGAAAGTCCTATTTCGGGGTTGGAGAATGGTTCCGGTGTTTTCATCGGGAATGTTCTAGAAGGTTCCGGAATGTCCGACACTCCGAAGGGAAAGGGTACATGAATGTGTCATACCGAGTTGAAATGATTGCATCATGTACTAGGTGTCATCGCTGAACAAAATAAAGGGTTTAATCAAATCCTAGTTTGAAAAGTCAAACGCCAATTTGAAAAGTCAAACGGCTATTTTGGGAAGTGGAGGGGAAGTGGGAAACCGAGTTGGGGAGGAGTTCCTCCTCCACCGCCGGCCCACTTGGGATCCTAGTACACAAGATCTCCACCCAAAACCCTAGCCCGGCGCCACCACCTCCTGTTGTCGCCGCCGCCTAGGGCTCCCTTAGCCGCCGACTTGGGCAAGTCCCAAGCCCTAGCCGCCGGCCCTAGCACCTCCTCCTTGGTGTGTCTAAACCCTAGATCACCGAGGAGCTCTCTCATAGTCCACCATACTCGCTCCGGCTTAAGGCGAAGCCCTGCGAGATCTCCCCTCTACTTCCGGTACCACGCCGTTGTGCTTCCGGAATCCCGAGGAGAGTGCTACAACCTCTGCTGCCTGCTGGAACAAGGGAGAGGAAGGTCTTCGTCGAGTACCGAACGTGTGACCGACTGCGGGAGCGCTACCGGAACGCAGCGCCGGAAGGATCGTCTACGCGATCTTGAGATCAGGAACAGTACGACTACATCACCCACGAGAATCCGCTCTCGTTAAACACTTTGGAATCTTCGAGGGTGAGTTATTCCATCGACTCGTTGCTACAATCTAGTAGATAGATCTTGGCTTGTTTGTTTGTATGCGGTAGAAATTTTTTGTTTTCCATGCTACGAAACACTACAGTGGTATCAGAGCCGTGTCTATATGTAGATCTGTTGCACGAGTAGAACACAATGGTCATTGTGGGCGTTGATGCTTTTATTGTCGATTGCTTCTTGTGTACTTTGCATCTTGCGGGATGTTGGGATGAAGCGGCCCGGGCTAACCTTACATGACATCGTTCATGAGACTTTCTCCACGCTTGACATGCAACTTGTATTGCATAAGTGGCTTTGCGGGTGCCTGTTTCTCCCAGCATAGTTAAGATTCAATTTACAACGGGTGATTTACAATACTAGTATCAATGTTGTGGTTCTTGTTCGTAAGTTAGAACGACACTTGTTGAAAGCCCAAACCACGTAAAACATGCAAAGAAAGTAGAGGAGTCTAACTTTGTTTTGCAGGGGTGTGCAGTGATGTGATATGGCCATGATTGTGATTATATTTGATGTATGCAATGTTCCTTATTGTAAGTTAGCAACCGGCAGGAGCCATATGGTTGTCTTTAAATTATGTTAAGACCCGCGTGTCTATTCAAAGTAGTTGTAATAGTTGAAGCCGGTGGACGACAACCATGGAGCAGCGTCATTGACCTTGATGCAATGCCAGTGATGATGGAGATCATGTTCGTGCTTGAAGATGGAGATCGGAAGCACAAAGAAGAAAGGCCATATCATATCACATATTATGAATTGCATGTGATGTTAATCCTTTATGCATCTTGTATTGCTTAGTTAACGATGGTAGCATTATAAGATGATCCCTCATGCACATGAATTTCAAGTTCTAAAGTGTTCATCCTTAGTAAGCACCGTTGCTAAAGCTTGTTGTTTCGAAGCACCACGTGATGATCGGGTGTGTTAGATTCCGCAAGTGTATACAACATGAGCAAGCCAGATTTGCTCATGCGGAAGCTAAGGTTTGATCTTGACGAGCCTAGCATGTACAGACATGGTCTCGGAACACGGATCACCGAAAGGTAAAGCATGAATCATATAGTAGATATGATGAACATGTCGATTGTTCGCCATTGAAACTATATCAACTCTCGTGATGATCGGTGTTGATGTGGTGGATTTGGTTCGTGTGATCACTAAAACAATGTGAGGGATATTGTTTTGAGTGGGAGTACACCTAGATTAATTTAACTATTAATTAGAACTCAATTTGTCATAAACTTAGTCTAAACTATTGCAAATATGTTGTAGATCAATGGCGGCCCCTACCATCAATTTTAATGCATTCCTAGAGAAAGAAAAGTTGAAAAACAATGGAAGCAACTTCGCGGATTGGTTCTGAAATTTGAGGATTGTCCTCACAGCTGGTAATTTGACCTATGTGCTGGATGCACCGCTGTGTGACCCACCTTCAGCTACTGCTACCGATGAAGTAAAGAATGTTGACCTCGCTCGGAAGACTCAGTACTCCACAGTTCAGTGTGCTATCTTGTATGGTTTAGAATCGGAGCTTCAGAAAAGGTTTGAGAATTCAGACCCACATGATATTGTCCGTGATCTCAAATTGATCTTTGAGACTCACGCGGCAATTGAGAGCTATGAGGCTTCTGAAAAGTTCTTTAACTGCAAGATGGAAGAGGGCAGCTCCGTCAGTGAGCATGTGCTTAAGATGTCTGGGCACGCAAACAAACTTCAAAGCTTGGGTATAGTGATTCCTAATGCTTTGGGGATTTATCGTGTCCTCCAATCACTACCACCAAGTTACAAGAACTTTGTGATGAACTACAATATGCAAAACATGAACAAGCAGTTGCCAGAACTGTTTGCTATGTTAAAATCTGTAGAAGTGGAGATCAAGAAAGAGCACCGAGTGTTGATGGTCAATAAGACCACCAAATTCAAGAAAGGCAAGTCTAAGCTAAAGAGACACTTCAAGAAGGGTGGTAATAAAGTTACCGCGCCGACGAAGAAGACCAAGGCTGTACCTAAGCCTGATACTGAGTGCTTTTACTGCAAGGGAGAAGGTCACTGGAAGCAGAATTGCCCAAAGTACTTGGCGGATTTGAAGAACGGCAACATCAAGAAGAAAGGTATATCCGATATACATGTTATTGATGTGTATCTCACTAGTACTCGTAGTAGTGTCTGGATATTTGATACTGGTTCGGTTGCTCATATTTGTAACTCGAAACAGGTGCTGCAGAATAAACGGAAGCTAGCGAAGAACGAGGTGACGATGCGCGTTGGAAACAGATCAAAGGTTGATGTGATCGCGGTCGGCACGCTACCCCTTCATCTACCATCGGGATTAGTTTTATACTTAAATAATTGTTATTTGGTGCCTGCGTTAAGCATGAACATTATATCGGGATCTTGTTTATTGCGAGACGGTTACTTGTTTAAGTCCGAGAATAATGGTTGTTCGATTTATATGAGTAATATGTTTTATGCACATGCACCTTTGATAGATGGTCTATTCTTATTGAATCTCGATAGTGGAAATACACATATTAATAACATTGAGGCTAAACGTTTGAAATCGAGCGATAACTCGACCTATATGTGGCACTGTCGTCTTGGTCACATTGGAGTGAAGCGCATGAAGAAACTACATTCCGATGGACTTCTCGAATCACTTGATTTCGAATCACTTGATAGATGCGAAGCATGTCTGATGGGTAAAATGACTAAGACTCCATTTTCTGGTATGATGGAGCGAGCTACGGACTTATTGGAAATCATACATACCGATGTGTGTGGTCTAATGAGTGTAGCATCGCGCGGTGGTTATCGTTATGTTCTTACCTTCACGGATGACTTGAGTAGATATGGGTATATCTATTTCATGAAACATAAGTCCGAAAATTTCGAGAAGTTTAAGGAGTTTCAAAGTGAGGTAGAGAATCAACGTAACAAGAAGATTAAATTTCTACGTTCTGATCGTGGAGGTGAATATCTAAGTTACGAGTTTGGCGAGCATTTGAAGAAATGCGGAATACTTTCACAATTGACACCGCCGGGAACACCACAACGTAATGGTGTGTCCGAACGTCGTAATCGAACTCTCTTAGATATGGTTCGTTCTATGATGTCACTTACAGATTTACCGCTATCATTTTGGGGTTATGCATTAGAAACAGCCACATTCACTTTAAATAGGGCACCATCTAAATCCGTTGAAACGACACCGTATGAATTATGGTTTGGGAAGAAACCTAAATTGTCGTTCCTTAAAGTTTGGGGTTGCGAAGCCTATGTAAAGAAGTTACAGCCGGACAAGCTTGAACCCAAAGCGGAAAAATCCGTCTTCATAGGATACCCAAAGGAAACTATTGGGTATACCTTCTATCATAGATCCGAAGGAAAAATCTTTGTTGCCAAGAATAGATCCTTTCTAGAGAAGGAATTTCTCTCGAAAGAAGTGACTGGAAGGAAAGTAGAACTCGACGAGGTTGTCGAACCTTCTCTCGAAATTGCGAGTAACACAGCACCGGAAGAAGTTCCTGTGGTGCCTGCACCAATAAGAGAGGAAGCTAATGATGATGATCATAAAACTACGGTTGTAGTTGCTACAGAGCCTCGCAGGTCAACGAGAACTCGTACCACTCCTGATTGGTATGATCCCGTTATGAGTGTCATGTTGGTGGACAACACCGATGACCCTGCGACATATGAGGAAGCGATGATGAGCCCAGATTCCAATAAATGGCAAGAAGCCATGAAATCCGAGATTGGATCCATGTACGAAAACCAAGTATGGACTTTGGTGGACTTACCGGATGGCCGAAAGGCTATCGAGAACAAATGGATTTTCAAGACGAAAACAGATGCTGATGGTAATGTTACTGTCTATAAAGCTCGACTTGTTGCAAAAGGGTTTCGACAAATTCAAGGAGTTGACTACGATGAGACTTTCTCACCAGTAGAGAAGCTAAAATCTGTGAGGATTATGTTAGCAATCGCTGCATATTATGATTATGAGATATGGCAGATGGATGTCAAAACAGCATTCCTCAATGGAGACATTGATGAAGAGTTGTATATGATGCAACCCAAAGGTTTTGTCGATCCTAAAGATGCTAACAAGGTATGCAAACTTCAACGGTCCATCTATGGATTGAAGCCAGCATCCCGAAGTTGGAATCAACGTTTTGATAAGGTGATCAAAAGTTTTGGTTTTATACAAACTTATGGAGAAGCTTGTATTTACAAGAAAGTGAGTGGGAGCTCTGTAGCATTCTTAATACTATATGTAGATGACATATTTTTGATTGGGAATGATGTAGACCTTCTTAATAGTGTCAAGGAATATTTGAATAATAGTTTTTCAATGAAGGATATTGGGGAAGCAACTTACATATTAGGCATAAAGATTTATAGAGATAGATCGAGACGCCTAATATCATTGTCACAAAGTACATATTTGGACAAAGTTCTAAAGAGGTTTGGAATGGAAGATAGCAAGAAAGGGTTCTTGCCCATGTTGCCCAATACGACCTTGAGTAAAACTCAAAGTCCGACAACGGCAGAAGATAGAGAAAGGATGAGTCAGACTCCCTATGCCTCAGCCATAGGATCTCTAATGTATGCCATGCTATGTACTAGACCCGACATTGCATATGCTGTTAGTTTAACTAGCAGATATCAAAGTGATCCAGGAGTGGATCATTGGACAGCGGTCAAAAACATCCTTAAGTACTTGAGAAGAACTAAGGATATGGTTCTTTCTTATGGAGGTGATGAACATCTCGTTGTTAATGGTTACACCGATGCTAGTTGGAACACCGATCCGGATGATTCTAAATCACAATCTGGATACGTATTTACTTTGAATGGTGCAGCAGTTAGCTGGAGGAGTGCAAAGCAAAGCATTGTGGCGAGATCTTCAACTGAATCGGAATACATGGCTGCTTCGGAGGCTTCGCAAGAAGCGATATGGATGAAAGAGTTCATTACTGAGCTGGGTGTGGTTCCAAGTGCGCTGGACCCAATGTATATCTACTGTGATAACATGGGCGCCATAGCCAATGCGCAAGAACCAAGGTCACACAAGAAGCTGAAGCACATCAAGCTACGTTTTCACGCTATTCGAGAACATGTCCAAGATGGGGATATAAAGATTTGCAAAGTACACACAGATCTGAATGTGGCGGATCCGTTGACTAAACCTCTCCCGAGGGCAAAACATGACCAGCACCAAACTGCCATGGGTGTTCGGTATATTACCATGTAATCTAGATTAGATGACTCTAGTGCAAGTGGGAGACTGTTGGAGATATGCCCTAGAGGCAATAATAAATGTAGTTATTATTATATCTTTGTGTTTATGATAAATGTTTACATTCATGCTATAATAGTATTAACAAGGAAACATTAATACTTGTGTGATTTGTAAACTAAAATAGAGTCCCTAGCAAAGCCTCTTTATAATACTAGCTTGTTGGTTAATACATGATTGTGGTTTTCCTATCATGAACATTGAGATGTTATTAACAACAAGATCATATCGTTAGGGGAATGATATGGTGGACATACTCCTATAGATAAGCATAGCATAAAGATCAAGTCATTTTAATAGTTCAATTGCTATATGCTTTCTGATACATAGTAACCTAATTCCTTCGACCATGAGATCATGCATATCACCTTCACCGGAAGGATGCTTTGATGACATCAAACACCACACCGTAACTGGGTGGCTATAAAGGTGGCATTGAGTGTTCGGAAAGTATTGGTTGAGACACATGGATCAAGAGTGGGATTTGTCCATCCATATGACGGATAGATATACTCTGGGCCCTCTCGATGAAATGTCATCCAATTAGCTTGCAAGCATGTGACTGGCTCACAAGGGATCACATATCACGGGAACGAGAAAAGAGTACTTATCAGTAACGAGGTTGAACTAGGTATGCAGAGATACCGACGATCATAACCTCGGATAAGTAAACTATCGTGAGACAAAGGGAAATTGGTATCATATGTAAGTGGTTCATTCGATCGCAAAGTAATCGTTGAAATATGTGGGAGCCATATGAATTTCCAGATTCCTCTATTGGTTATTGTTCGGAGAAGTGTCTCGATCATGTCCGCATAATTCACGAACCGTAGGGAGATACACTTAAGGATTCGACGTTGTTTGAGTAGTTATGGAATGATGAGTAAGAGACCGAATGTTGTTCGGAGTCTCGGATGGGATCCGGGATATCACGAGGAGATCCGGAATGGTCTGGAGAATAAGATTCATATAAGGAAAGTCCTATTTCGGGGTTGGAGAATGGTTCCGGTGTTTTCATCGGGAATGTTCTAGAAGGTTCCGGAATGTCCGGCACTCCGAAGGGGAAGGGTACATGAATGTGTCATACCGAGTTGGAATGATTGTTTCATGTACTAGGTGTCATCGCTGAACAAAATAAAGGGTTTAATCAAATCCTAGTTTGAAAAGTCAAACGCCAATTTGAAAAGTCAAACGGCTATTTTGGGAAGTGGAGGGGAAGTGGGAAACCGAGTTGGGGAGGAGTTCCTCCTCCATTGCCGGCCCACTTGGGATCCGAGTTGGGGAGGGACTCCCCTCCCCTTGGCCGGCGCCTCCCACCTATAAAGGGAGGGGCAGGGCTGCCCCTTCTAGTACACAAGATCTCCACCCAAAACCCTAGCCCGGCGCCGCTACCTCCTGTTGCCGCCGCCTAGGGCTCCCTTAGCCGCCGGGCAAGTCCCAAGCCCTAGCCGCCGGCCCTAGCACCTCCTCCTTGGTGTGTCTAAACCCTAGATCGCCAAGGAGCTCTCTCATAGTCCACCATACTCACTCCGGCTTAAGGCGAAGCCCTGCGAGATCTCCCCTCTACTTCCGGTACCACGCCGTTGTGCTGCCGGAATCGCGAGGAGAGTGCTACAACCTCTGCTGCCTGCTGGAACAAGGGAGAGGAAGGTCTTCGTCGAGTACCGAACGTGTGACCGACTGCGGGAGTGCTGCCGGAACGCAGCGCCGGAAGGATCGTCTACGCGATCTTGAGATCGGGAAGAGTACGACTACATCACCCACGAGAATCCGCTCTCGTTAAACACTTTGGAATCTTCGAGGGTGAGTTATTCCATCGACTCGTTGCTACAATCTAGTAGATAGATCTTGACTTGTTTGTTTGTATGCGGTAGAAATTTTTTGTTTTCCATGCTACGAAACCCTACAAATACAATGCAGGATATTGTTCGCGAAGTGTAGTGGAACCTAGCCACTTATCCTCCCAAAACCTTATCTGAGAACCGTCCTTAATAGAAAAAGTCCCGAAGCGGAAGAAATGTTTCTTCGAAACCATCAGGCCGGCCCAAAAGTGAGAGTCACCAGGTTTCCAAACCATTTGGGACAGTGCTTTTGAGCCAACATATTTCCTTTTTAATAGAGTCTTCCATATGCCATCTTCAGTTAATAATCTGAAGAGCCATTTACTAAGTAGGGCTATATTCTTGATCTCCAGATCATGAATACCTATCCCCCCTTGTTCTTTGGGTTGGCAAATCACACTCCATTTAGCCAGTCTATATTTCTTCTTCTCAGAATCTCCTTGCCAAAAGAATCTTGATCGGAAGTAATCCAATCTCTGCAAGACTCCTTTTGGTAGTTGAAAGAATGATATCATATACAGTACCATATTACCTAGTACTGAATTAATGAGTACCAATCTTCCTCCTACGGAGAGCAATTTACCTTTCCAGCTACTCAACCTCAGTTGTAACCTTTGCTCAATGATTTTCCATTCAGCATTTGTAAGCCTCCGATAGTGAACCGGAATGCCCAAATACCGAATAGGGAAGACGCCATGATTACAACCGAAGAGTTCAGCATAAAGGTCTGACTGATCCTGAGCCTCTCCAAAATAAAACAGTTCGCTTTAATGGAAATTTATTTTTAAACCATAAAGTTGTTCGAAAGCTGAAAGTATCAGTTTCAAATTTTTAGCCTTTTCCAGGTCATGTTCCATAAATAGAAATGTATCGTCTGCATATTGTAGGATAGATAAACCTCCATCCACTATATGGGGAATCACACCTTCAATTTGGAAGTCAGCCTTTGCACGCTCTATCATGATGGATAACATATCAGCCACTATATTGAATAGCACTGGTGATAAAGGGTCACCCTTTCTAAGCCCTTTTTTAGTCTGGAAATATTTACCAACGTCATCATTGACTTTGATGGCAACACTATCTCCTGACACAAAGCTATTGATTAAAGCGCGCCACTCAGAAGAAAAACCTTTTATTCTGAGCGTCTGCTGAAGGAAAGACCACTTGACTTTATCATAAGCTTTCTCAAAATCAATTTTTAGGATAACCCCATTCATCTTTTTCCTATGTAGTTCATGAACTGGTTCATGCAATGTAACCACACCATCAAGTATGTTACGGCCTTGCATGAAAGCAGTTTGTGAGGGACAAACTACCTTGTCAGCCACTGAATTTAACCTGATGGTCGCGACTTTGGTGAAAATCTTAAAACTAACATTAAGAAGGCAGATCGGTCTATATTGTTGGATACATTCTGCTTCATTAATCTTAGGTAATAGGACAATCTCTCCAAAATTCAAACGAAACAAATCCAATTGTCTATCGTGCAAAGCACTAAATAATTCCATAAGATCTATTTTGATAACATCCCAAAAGGTTTGGTAAAACTCTGCTGGGAATCCATCCGGGCCAGGGGCCTTATTGTGTTCCATTTGGAATACAACCTTCTTGATCTCCTCCTCAATATAAGGAGCGATCAAAAAATTGTTTTCCTCAACAGAAACTTGGGGTATATCAACTGTTTGGGATTCATCTAGAAAGAAAGAACCCTCATCTGGTTCCCCAAACAAACCTTCATAATAATTTGTAATATAAGATTTCAACTGCTCATGCCCCTCAATGATTCCATCTTCATCTTGTAATAAGGATCGAATCTGAAAATACACCTAAAACCGAAACCTTTTGGTGGAGTCATTCATGGATATGTGCATGTGTGTGATGTTCTACACAAGAAACATGGAAATGTGGAACCACATAATATTTATACTGATACTGCATTCCATGCTTTGACGGATGTATGTTTGCAAGACTTTTCTAGGTTTCTTTTAATGATCTGTCCAGTGTTAAACTTCCAAGACTTCGCCCTCTTTCCGGGGATAGTGATATGTTAGATGCAGCCTTTCGCAAACCTGGTGAAGCAAGTTCTATTTTGTGGGGTATGTGGTCTATCTGGATAGCTCAAAATGGGCGTCGACACGGGGAAGCACCCCTGAACCTGAAGAAAGCGTGTAAATGGGCATGGGCTCATTCAACTGCGAATCGGACACCACGCGACGTGCGGTGCTCTTTCGACCACTGTACCCTACCTCCGGCTGAACCGATTCCAGGGTTGGCAGACCATTAAGCAGAAAAGATAACTCTTCCCGTGGCCCCCGCCGGTGTCTCCGGACTTCCCAACGTCTCCGTCAACCACCACATCCTGGCTTGAGAAATCTTAACCCCATTCCCTTTTGGGGGATGCGTGTGATTGCCCTATCTGTCGGGGTTACCCCATCCCTTAGCATTGTCTTACCCATGTGCAAGTGTCGTTCACATGGAACCTTTCTCCTCTCCGACCTTTAAAGTTCTCATTTGAATATTTGCTACTACCACCAAGATCTGTACCGACGGCCGCTCCGCCCGAACTCGTGCCCCAGGTTTTGCAGTGGCCGCCGCGCCCTCCTACTTATCGGGGCATGGCGCTCGCCCAGATGACCGGGTGTGGGTCGCGCGCTTCAGCGCCATCCATTTTTGGGTATTTCCTTCAAGAGCCTCACGATCAATATTGAGAATTTGGAGAAATTCAGTTTTCTTGCCATCCGCACAATTTGAACTAAAAAAACTGCAGACTTTGCCCTGTTCAAAAGCTACCCTGAGCCTTTGTTGTAAGGTGATATGGGGTCACCTTGTCTTATTCATCTAGTTGGTTTAAACTTGGGGACAGCTGGCCATTAATTCTCATCAAGAACTCCAAAGATTAACCCAGTTAGGATCAAATCCGAGTTTCAGCATAATACCCCTCAAATATGCCCATTCAACTCAGTTATTATACGCCTTCGCCATGTCGAGTCTAACTGCACAAGCACAATTTTTTCCTTTTTCTCCTTTTGAGTTAATGGACGCCAGCACATTGTCGGTAATCAGTCGTCCAGGGACAGGGGAAGTTTGTCCTTCAGCTATGATATAATCCAACACCCCTCTCAGCTTGTTGTCTAGAAACTTTGAGAAGATCTTGTATAAGACGTTGCAAAGTGCAATTGGTCTAAATTGTGACAACTCTTGTTGATTTTCTAACTTTCGAGTTAGCACTAAAATAGTGTTGTTCAGATCCTCTGTCATATCACCACCATTCAAAAACTGCATCACACACACACAACCGTTTTCAGCACCTCCCAATGCCTTTAAAAGAAGACAACAGTAAAGCCATCTGGCCCTGGCGACATAAATTGCTTCATCATAAAGAGAGTTTTGGTCACCTATTCTTCAATAAAGGGCTGAAAAGATCTTCGTTCATGAGTGCAGTAACACTCTACTGGAACAAAATGGAGGATCTCCTCAATATTAATATTCTCCTGGACAGTAAAAAGCGATAGGTAGAAACGTGCACCTTCCTCCTCCAAATACTCTTGTTCGGACATGATTTTTTTTTATCTTGCTCGTTCACGACATTTTGCATGGTGGGAAGAGGTGTTGTGATCCCCAGCTTTGAGCCATTGGACTCTTGAACGTTGCCGCATCATCACGTCTTCTCTAGCCACCATCTCGGATATCCCCAGCTTTGAGCGCAGAGATCGAGATCTCACCACCTCCAGCCATCTCCTAAGGTCTTTAACTGGCCTTTAACAGCACCAAAAACCGTTGAACTCCAGTTTTTCAGTTTGCATTGCTGAGATAGCTGTACCGAGCTAACTCCACCAAGACTAGGTTCGGGGCAGGCAGGCTCAAGAGTGTTTTATCAAGTCCTCGTAGCTGGGACCTCTGGTCCATATGTCCCCGAATTGAAACCTTATGTCACGTCTCATTCTCCTGATTGAATGTTTAACCACCTCAATCTGTAAGGCGCAGTGATCAGATTCAGTTGTCTGAATATGTATAACATTAGGGAGCCAAAGCGGTGAAGAAAGTTTTTATCTGCTAGATCTCTATCTAATCTCACCTTGAAATTGTTGTTTCCCTCTTATCTCTATCCCAGGTATAAGGGAGTCCTGAATAACCCAGATCAGTGAACCCTCAACTGTCCACAATCTCTCTGAAACCATCCATCTGCTGCTCCTCCCTTTCATTTTTGCGAAAATACTCTGCATGCTTTAACACTTCGTTAAAATCCTCTGCGCAAAGTCCATGGCAAGTCAGATAGGCTTGTGGAAAATATTGAATACCTGATATTTCGGTGTATTGATTTGACCATCATAGGAAGTATATATATATATATGTACAAACTTGGAGGGCAAAAAGCCTATGACTTGGAATACACGATGATCTCTAAAGTCCTAGTCTATCTCTAGTTGTGTAATACTCTAACATCCCTCTTAGTCGGAGCGGGAGTGAAGCGGATGCTTGCGACTGGATTGGAAGTCTTGCGCTTTCGTCGTCTTCTTCTCCTTATCATCATCACCTGCGTGGAATCATCACCTACGTGGACATGATCATGGCTGGCACCTAGGGACGGTGACTGTGTCCCCTTCTAGTGCATCTCTTCCCTCCCGCAGTCACAGCGGGAGTGGCGTGGACGCAAGTAACGACGTGGACGCTATTGACTGGAGTTCTTGAGTTGTTGTAGACATTGTTCTTGATTTCTATGTCGAGGTAGCCGATCGTGACATAGCCGTGGTCGAGGTGGTGTGGTCGATGTCGTAGTCGTCGTATGTTATGTGGCCGCCATTGCCGGAGGCGCAAAAAATTGCGTGTTTTTTTTATTGTTGACGAAGTTATAGTTGTGGACGTTTTACAACTTATAGAGGTACCGTCGGGACGTCTCTTGGACGCGGTCATAAGTGAGATCACTGGTTTTGCCAGGACCAGTGGAACCCACCAAGCATATAAGGTTTTGCCAGAACCATTTACGCGGTCGTAGGGGCATCACAATTGTGATGTCGGTTTATTGATGCAGTCGTCGGAGTCGTAGACGCGGCGATGCCGTCGTCGTGCCTTGCAATTGCACTGTCAGCGGGCGTCGTAATTGTATGTCCATCATGTGGACGGGTATAGCGACGGCAGCGATGTGTCGACGAAGATGTTGATAAAGACCACGTAGATGTAGACCTTGGCGATGATGTGCGGCGATGATGGAGTAGGCGTGTCGGCGATGATCGTCGCTCGAAGGCGTCCCTTGTGGCGGCGATGATGTCGAAGCCTTGATGTCGGAGAAGTTGGAGTAGTAGTGTTCCACACCGGCCTGACGTGTGGATGATGTCGATGTCGCTTCTCCGTAGATGTGCTTGACGAAGATCTTGGCTTGTAGCCTGGCGTAGTGGTATAGCTTGATGTAGATGTTCGGGTCTATGTAGTTTGGCTGATGCAGTGCAGATCTTGATGTCGGTGTAGCAGTGGCTTGAAGCAGTGCAGATGTTGATGTCGGTGTAGTGTAGATCGGTATTTCGATGTAGATGGTGTGTTCGTGTGTGGTGTAGTCGATGAAGGTTCGGCGCACTTCGCCACGTGTAGCGGAGTCGACGACAATCTTAATGCAAAGTGGTACTTGCATATAGTGTTCCTTGTCTGGTAGTGCATGTAGCACCGTAGATCTGCAAGGTGCTTAGACTCCCGAAGTTGCTTGGATGAATTTTGTTGCAGGCGCGTGGTGATGATCACGCTGAATGATGCCGGCGCTGGAGAGCAGCTCCTGGCCGCGTCGATGAAGATTCCACATAGACGTGGCTGCGCATGCAAGGCTATCGGCCAGCCACGGCTCCTCTGACCGTACCGTACGGTACGTGCAAGTCGCCGATCTTTGTACTGTTTTTCCCTGGATGTCAAGACTTGGGGCTGTGCCACCTTTGTCAGCTGCCTGTATGTGTTAGCTTCTCCAGCTGTACCGATGTCAGTTCAGTTAAGTAGCAAGTTTAGTGTCTTAATCAAGTTTAGCTTTTAAGTCTGATTTCCCTTTGTAAGCATGGCTCCTCAGGGCACTCTATATAACATGGAAGGGTGGGTGGTTGGACGGCGTGCTACCAAATAATAAACCTAAATTTCCTTCGTATCTTTACTTTGTCTGTATCGTCTATCATTGAGCCAGCCGAAGCTCTCCTTCCCCCTTTTCTCAGCCGCCATGTCCTGACCGCCTGTGGTCTTGACAGTGGTACCAGAGCAGTTCGGTCCCGGCGAGCTTCCTCCCTTCCTCCCGTCGCCTCCGCAGCGTCCCCTCCCTCCCATCCCTCAAGACCGTGGCGAGGTTACCGGAGATCCCTTCTCCGGCAGTAAAATCCCTCGGCCTCCATGCCGGAAACTCGCGCTCTCTCTAGGTCGCGCAGCGCCAGCAAGTACCTGGAGGATGGCCACACATCTGCGATGACGGACAATGAACGAGAGGACGTGCTCCCCCGAACCCATGCTCTGCGCGACCTCCGCTCCGTCAGCCGCCGCCTGAATCGCTACCAGGCCAACACCACATCAGCCATCGCGGCTCTCCAAGGTGAGATATCGAAGATGACAGCGATGATGAGAACCATGGCCGTAAACATGTCCCGATCAGCGGCAGAAAAGGCAGCCGTTTCGAGCTCCTACACCACCCAAAACCCCAATTTTTCGACTCCACCACCTCCGCCAAACCAAATCCTTTCTCCAATCCCAGAAGAACCCTCCCCACAGCCACTCCCGTTTCCACCACACCTCGGCAAACTAACTCCAGAACAGTTGCCCCAGCCTCCCACCAAATCCATACCAGGCCTGACTAGTACCTCTTCCCTCACCACCATGCCTACTACATCCATCCAGACTACAACCCCACCCATCACATCGACAATGCCATCTTCATCCTACACACAAAACACAAACCGAACATCACAACCACAACTTTATAATTCTTCAGGCCCTCCTCCTTACCAGCAGAACCAATCCCACCCATACTATCCTCCTTACTACCAACCTCCACACCCATACTACCCATATTATCCCCCACCGCTGCCTCAAAACCACCGCTGCGAGGAGGCTGGGAGGCAGCGGCCGGCGGCGGGCGATGGAGAGTCAGTGGCCGGCGATCTGGGCGAAAGCGACCGGCGACGGGGAGGCAGACGTGAAGAAGATCAAGATTGATCTGTAGAGCCCGCGCGTGGAGAAGAGCGGGATCGATCTGGAGAGCCCGCGCACGGAGGTTGTCGATCCGGAGAGCCCGCGCACAGCACCACGGGATCAGGTGAGCGGCCAGGAACAAGACGGAGACAGGCGGCGACCGGCGACGACGGCAAGACCATCGGCGACAGGGACGGTGGCGGCTGCAAAAAAAGGCTAACCTAGGTCTGATACCATATTAGGAATAGACAACTTGTATTCCTCTGGAGGCCAAATGACACAATATATAGTACATGTACAGGTGAAAATATGCAGGAAGACCCCCTAACAAGTGGGGACATACAATATACAAATATACATCTAACAGTTACTACCCACCTCCACACCCATACTACCCATATTATCCCCCACCGCTGCCTCAAAACCACTACCTTGCAACACCACCACCACCAAACCAACAACAACCCCAATTACAAACAACCCCAAACCCAACTGCCAACCAACCCACTGAACCCCATATCCGCACCCCTCATGTGGAATTACCTATCTTTACTGGTGACTGCCCCAGAGCTTGGCTTTTGGAACGCGAAGACATCTTTGATTTAGTCAAGATACCTGAAGACAATAGAGTCCAATGGGGTTAATAGGGCAAGCCAAAACGTGGCTCAGTAGTGCTGGATACTTCCTCAACAGAATGACCTGGGCTGAACTCAGCCAAGTCCTTTTGGACAGATTTCCTGATACTGTGGCAAATGACCCAATGGATCAACTACAGATGCTCAAGCAAGTTCACTCGGTCAATACATATATTGATCAGTATGAAACCTGGATGACCCATATGAAAAGAGATATACCATATCTACCAGTGGCATTTTTCATCGACAGGTTTATTGTTGGCTTAAAAGATAATATCAAGCATACTATCCAGTGTCAGAAACCTAGCACCCTGCTCTCTGCATATTGGTATGCTCGACAGTATGAAAAAGCATACCTTTCCAATAACAAGAGGCTCCCTCCTACTCAACCAAGCCAAGCTCCCAGGAATTATCAGCAACCCGTGGCTAGACTTGCTATTCCACCTATTCCTAACAGAGAAGTCAGAAACAGGGCTGCTAATGACAGGGCAAGGAAACCAAGGAAATGTTGGTACTGTCTGGACAACTGGGCTATTGGCCACAAGTGCATTAACATGCATAGAGTCTTAAACGCTATTGAAATGCAGGGTAATGATGAAGAGCACGGGTTACAACCTGAGCAATGTCTTGCTAGAGGACTCCCACCAGCAGATATACCAGCTATGCCTGACATGCTAGAGCAACCTTAGCAACTGCAGCAACCACAAGAGGAACTAATGAATATCTCTGCTGCAGCCTACCAGGGGTGTCCAAGCAACTCCACCATATCCTTGTTGTTACAATTTCAGCAAGCCCAAGCCATAGCATTGGCCGACGCAGGCAGTACAAACACCTTCATGGACCTCAACTTTGCTATTAAACATAACATCCAGCTGACACCCACTCAGCAGAGGACAGTTAAAGTAGCAGGAGGTGGCACCCTTACCTCTGATAGTATAGCACACAATTGCTCTTTTTCCATCCAAGGAAACAAATCCTGTACAAATTTCAGAATACTGGAACTGCAGGGATCAGACATCATCTTGGGTGTAAATTGGTTCACCCAACACAATCCTGTCACTTTTGACTTTGTCCAACGCTGCCTTACAATTGCATTACAGGGCATACCCAAAAAAATTCAGGATCACCTCTTACCAAAGGACAAATTATTGATTTCCTCTGATCAATGCAACAAATTAATTGAGCAAGGTGCCCTGGGATACATTCTGTTCAACACAACTGAAGAAAACCCCACCTCCACTGTTCTGCAACCACCAGATATACCAGCTGACTTGAGCACCTTACTATACCAGTTCTAGGACATCTTCTTGGCCCCTTCTGGTCTTCCTCCACAGAGAGCTTGTGACCATCAAATCCCCCTCAAACCTGATGCTAAACCAGTTAACATCAGGCCTTATAGGATGTCACACAGTCAGAAGAACTCCATTGAATCACTTATCGAAGAAATGTTGAACAATGTTGAGATCAGGCCTAGCAAGAGCACATACTCTTCCCTTGCTATACTTGTCAGAAAAAAGACAGATCTTGGAGATTATGTGTGGATTTCAGAGGACTGAATGACATGACTATTAAAAACAAGTTCCCTATTCCAGTGATTGAGGATCTGCTGGATGAGTTGAATGGTGCTGTCATATTCAGTAAATTTGACCTCAGGTCAGGATACCACCAAATTCGAATGAGTGAACAGGATATTGCAAAAACTGCTTTCTCCACACATCTTGGACACTATGAATACCTGGTAATGCCTTTTGGCTTGTGCAATGCACCCGCCACCTTCCAAGAACTAATGAATACTATCTTTGCCAACTTTCTTAGAAAGTTTGTCTTGGTATTCTTTGATGATGTATTGGTTTACAGCAAATCCTATGCAGAACATTTGGAACACCTGCAGCAAGTGATGACAGTGCTCAGGAACCATGAGCTCAAAGCAAAAATGTCCAAATGCCAATTTGCCCAGCACCAAATTGAGTACTTAGGACACATTATATCAGGCCAGGGAGTTCAGACAGATCCAGCCAAAATAACTAACATTGTTAATTGGGAAACCCCTACAACACTAAAGAAACTCAGAGGCTTTTTGGGTCTAACTGGTTACTACAGACGTTTTATTCCTAAGTATGCTATCATCTGTCAACCCCTTTTCAGTGCACTCAATAAAAATTCTTTCACTTGGGGTACTGACCAACAACAAGCATTTGATAGGTTGAAAACAGTCATGTCACAACCACCACTGTTAGCCCTTCCTGATTTATCCCAGCCTTTCACCATTGAGACAGATGCATGCACCTCTGGCCTTGGAGCAGTTCTCATGCAGAACAACAAACCACTAGCATACTTTATCAAGTGTTTGGGTCCAGAATCCAATGCAAAATCTGTCTATGAGAAAGAAGCATTGGCCATCTTGGAGGCCCTCAAGAAATGAAGGCACTACTTTCTTGGAAACAAGCTAATCATCAAGACTGACCAAAGTAGCCTCAAATATTTAGCTAGTCAGAAGATGCTAGAAGGGATCCAACACAAGCTTATGCTTAAATTGTTGGAATTTGAATTTATCATTCAATACAAAAAAGGAAAGGAAAACACTGTGGAAGATGCCCTTTCAAGGAAATACCAGCAGGCTGAAATCAGTAAATTGGAAGATGTAGATACTTGTTTGGTTACCTCATCTGCCCTCCCAGTTTGGATAATGGATATTACTAAATCCTACCAAGAGGATGAGTATTGTACCAAGCTAGCTCAGGAACTCTCTGTCAACAGCTCAAGTCACCCAAACTTTCTATTCACTCTGGAGTTCTTAGATACAAAGGCAGATTACTAGTGGGCCCACATTCTGATCTGAGGGAGAAAATCTTTGATTCTTTCCATTCCTCTTCCATTGGAGGGCACTCTGGCACAAGAGCCACTTACCACAGAATTAAGCAACTCTTCTATTGGCCCAAAATGAAAGCTTTCATTGACACCAAAATATCCCATTGTCCTGTTTGCCAGATTTCTAAAACTGAGAAAGTGACTGCTGGATCCTCTTCCCATACCAACAGCAAAGTGGTCTGAGATCAGCATGGACTTCATTGAGGGTTTACCCAAATCAAAAGGCAAGAATGTTATCCTGGTAGTTGTGGATAGGCTGACCAAATATTCCCACTTCTTGCCCCTGGCACACCCATATACAGTCCAGACTGTGGCTGATTTGTTCATGAACAACATATTCAAGCTGCATGGTCCACCCACTATTATCACAACTGACAGAGACACTATCTTCACAAGCAATCTTTGGCAGTCAATATTCCAATCCATGAAAATATCCTTGAACTTCACAACGGCCTATCATCCTGAATCTGATGGTCAAACAGAAAGGGTAAACCAATGTTTGGAGCAATATCTCAGGTGTATGGTTTTTGCTGAACCCAAAAATGGTGTGACTGGCTCCCTGCTGCTGAATGGTGGTACAATAGCACATACCACACCTCTATCAAAATGTCACCCTTCTAGGCACTCTATGAGTACCCACCTCCTTTACTAGCTGAGCTTCCAACTATCCTGGCACCACCAGAGGAGTAGGCCACCTTAACTGAGAAACAAAATATGTTGGACATCCTATAGCAGAACCTTGTGAAGGCTCAAGCTACAATGAAAAAGAATGCTGACTTCCATCGAACTCCAAGGGAATTCAATGAAGGGGACATGGTTTACCTCAAGATGCAAGCTCACAGAGAAACAACACTGGGATCAGGAAATCCACTTAAATTGGCATCCATGTGGTATGGACCTTTCAAGATATTACAGAAAGTGGGAAAAAGAGCATACAAGCTACAGCTTCCTGAAGGAACTCTCCTCCACAATGTCTTCCACGTGAGCCAGCTAAAAAAGCATTTGGAAACTCAGGCAGTACCCAAAAGTCGCCTGCCTCTGGTCACTCCTACAGTGGCAGGGCATGACACCTGAAGAAGCTACCTGGGAAGATGCCTGCTTCATTTAGGCAACCTTTCCAGATTTCAAGCCCTGAGGTCTCGTCTCCAGGGGGAGTATTGTCAAGACCTGGGGCTGGACCACCTCTGTCAGCTAACTGTATGTGTTAGCTGCTCCAGCTGTACCGTTGCCAGTTCAGTTAAGTAGCAAGTTTAGTGTCTTAATCAAGTTTAGCTTTTAAGTCTGATTTCCCTTTGTAAGCATGGCTCCCCAGGATACTCTATATAACCTGGGAGAGTAGGTGGTTGGGCGGCATGCTACCAAATAATAAACCTAAATTTTCTTTCTTGTTGTATCTTTACTTTGTCTGTATCGTCTATCGCTGAGCCGGAGGTCTCCTTCCCTCTTTTCTCAGCCGCCATGTCCTGACCGCCCGTGGTCTTGACACTGGTTGAAGAACGATCTAGGGATTTATTCGGTGGCTAAATTGGATCTAATCTAAGAGGTTGGAAATTTGAAAATTGATCTAATATATGAACTAAGAATTAAAATTGGATCTAATCTAGTTTAAAGAACTGATCCGATTTTTGATCGAAACCGGGTGCCGCGCCCTCGAGGAGTAATCTCCCCGGGGGCGGCGCGTTGCGAAAGTGGTGAAAGAACCTAATATCGGTGCCGTGAGGCTAACCGCTCTGATACCATGAAATATTAAATTCCTAATATTTTGGTGTATTGATTTGACCTTCGTAGAGAGTATATATATACGTACAAACTTGAAGGATAAGAAGCCTATGACTTAAAATACAAAATGATCTCTAAAGTCCTAGTTTATCTCTAGTTGTGTACGTACGTATACGTATTCTAATAAGGCTGCGAAGGAAATTTATCAAGTACCACGAATTTTTTTGGAATTGTCCTTTTGGTTCACCATAAAAGCTAGTAAACCTGTGTTCCCCTCCTCCAAGTTCATCATGGCTCACCAACACATATCGTACGATTTATTACCTCTTGCAGTGTAATCAAATAAACTAGAAAAGAGTAGAAAATGAGTGTATTATTGTCTTGCTTGTTTGTGATCATAATGAATAATTCTATTTATACACCACTCGCTTTCCGTTCGGTTCTTATGCATTTGAAATTTTGAATATTAGTTAAAGTTTGTATGAATTTGAATATCAGCCATCAACTTTTATCATGAAAAAACAACATGATGAGACCACATTGTGTTTCATAACTAAAAGTGTATGAGCTTGGCGGAATATGGTGGATGTATTATTGAGCCTTATGGACGAGCATATATAGGCGTACAGAGAATTATTTTGGAGTACGAGTCAAGTTAGGACTGTATGTAAACATATCCTAACTCTATCTAAACTACCATAACAACTGTATATACATAATACTCTAACACTCCCCCGCGGTCGTAGCGGTAGCATCTGAACAACTGGAACGTCGCGGACGGTTAGACTGGAGATAAACAGAAGTAGCATCCAGTAGGCTGACATCCCCCACAGTCCGAGCGGAAACATCGTGGATGGTGTCGCGTCACGGTAGCTTGGACGGTAGAGGAAGCTGGTGAGATGCTCAAGCGAGGTGATAGCCCTTGTGCCGATGTCGAGGGAGCCGAGATCTTGAGGCGGTGCCGAGATCGGGGTAGCCGTTGCGAGGGGACGCCATGGTTGATATCGTGGTCTGTGATGCCGGTGTCGAGGACGCCATGGAGGATGATGGAGATGCGTTGAGACAGTCGTCGTGGGGGCGTGGAGGCTTGTCGAGGGGTGTCGATGCCGAAGTCGATGCAGTCTGAGCCACGAGGTGCGGCCATTGTTTTGCCAGAACTAGGCGTACTTCAGGGAAGAACGCACACTTTGGTTTTGCCAGAACCGAGTACACGAAGAAGAGCTTGTTGGTGACGCAGTCGAGGCATTCATAGAGGAAGGTGTCGATGCCGAAGAAGAATTTGTCGAGGCCGACGAAGATGAGGCGCCGACCCGAGATTTCCAGGTTCACGGACGCGTCGGGGACGAAGACACGCACCGGTGTTGCCAATACTGGGCATGCAAGGGCAGGGACGAAGACGTAGAAGGCGGCGAAACCAATGGTGGTATGGAGTGGTCATGTTGGACGCCTAGATTGGCGCGAGGACGGTACTCAAAGTTGGCGAAGAAGAATCCGGCGTGACGAAGACCATGCGCGAACGTAGGAGACCCACACCGTGGGAGGTGGTGCGGAGATAGCCTGGGGCGTCAGTGCGCGGGGACGGCGATGTAGACTGCATGCAGCGACGCTACGACCTGAGGGGGCAGGATAGCTGCAGGGCGCAAGTCGGTGCAGCGGCTAGACCACTGGCGACGTACACACCAAGGAAGGCACGTTGAAAGCCGGTAGCATGGACCAAAGGCGGCGGCGCTGCGGCCCGAAGGGGCAACGCAGCGGCAACCCATAGCTCGATCGGTGGTAGGTGCATGCTCGGAAAGTAGCGGACCCAGAAAAATTATGAAGCCTAGGCAATCTTTAGATTTCAAGGCTTAAGTTACTAATTAGTAGTCAAATAGCCATGCAATTAGACAACGCGGATGGCTGGAAGCCCGGGCAACTGCCCGGGCAACAGGGATGGTCGGTCCGCCTCTGTGCTCGGGGATGTGCTTGGTGTAGACAGGCGCGGGATCAGTTGATCAGACCAACGGTGCGCCGTATGTGCCATGGCGTGGACAACGCGTAGATCAGAGTCGATGGCGGCGTAGTCAGTGTAGTCCCAGACGATGACGACGAAGACGATCCGAGGAGGGCAGCCACGACAGCCTTCCGAGGAAGATGTAGCAGTCGTCCGCGGTGCGCGACAGCCTGCCGTGAGGCCGCAACAGCCTACTGAGGCAGGCGCGGCAGCGGAGAGTTCAGGTGCATGGGTGCGGTGTAGATCGTCGATGCCGACGGTCGGAGTAGAGACACGGTGATGGAGACGGTGGTGGGCGACTCAATCCGATCTAAGATCGGTAAACCAAAAAAGAAAACCGATCAAGAGATCAGAAAAGGAGACTAAGTACGTACGGGTTGCGCTGCCCCTGGCGGAGATCATGGAGATCGACCTCCCCGGGGGTGTCACGACGAAAGTGTGCCGACGACGGATAGGGTTTGGATCGGTTTAGCCTGATACCATAAAAGAGTATGAGTTTGACGGAATATGATAGATGTATTATTGAGCCGCATGGACGAGTATATATAGACATACAAAGATCATCTTGAAGTACAAGTTAAGTTAGGACTATACATAAATATATCCTAACTCTATCTAAACTATGATAACTGTATATACCTAATACTCTAACAATAACTACTATGCGTCTAGTCATTGATGCTATAAATTTGGACATATAACTTTAGTTTATTCCAGCACAACCAAAAGTGCTTCATGTTGCTAGTGCATGTAGTTATTTCAAATGTAAGATATGTGAAAACATATTGAATTCCTAAAATATTGTGTTATATTGCAAAGACCCTTGTGAGGTTTATACAAAGTTATACGGGGGTAGGTGGAGACTTGGAGTACAAGACAAAGAGTCCTAGTCTATCTCTAGCCTATACACGTATACTTACTCTAACATCTCCCTCAGTTAGAGCGGAAGTGAAGCGGACGTTTGCGACTGGATTTGAAGTCTTGCGCTTCTGTCGTATTCACCTCCTTGTCATTATCACCTGCTTGGACATGATCATGACTGGCACCTAGGGGCAATGATTGCGACCCTTTCTAGTGCCTCTCTTCCATCACATAGTCATAACGAGAGTGGCGTGGACGCAAGTGACGATGCGGACGCTGTTGACTGGAGTTCTTGAGTTGTTGTAGACATTGTTCTTAATGTCGATGTCGAGGTAGCCGATCATGATGTAGCCGTTGTCGATGTTGTTGTGGTCATTATAGCTGATAGCGTTGTATGCGCAAAAAAATTGCGCGGTTTGTGTCGTAGGGTTTTAAGTTTTTGTGCGGCGGCGGCAGGAATCTGCAGCGGCGGCGGGTTTCTTGGTCATAATACGGCAGCGGCAAAAATCTGCGGCGACGGCAGAGATCTGCAGGCGGCGACAGGTTTTTGGTTGTAGGTTTTTGTAGGCGGCAGGCGGGGCTACATGATGTAGATCTTGGAAATGAATTTTGTTGGTGATGTAGAACTTGACGAAGAACTTGGTGTAATGGTACAGCTTGACGTAGATGTTTGGGTCAATGTAGTCCGACTTAATGTAGTGTAAATCTTGGTATCAATATAGTCGTGTCGAAGCAGTACAGATCTTGACGGCTCGATGTAGACGATGTTTCTATATAGTCGCGTCCAAGAACATATGTTGGCGTCGACGAAGACACACACACGCCTTTTGTTAGGATCCCTCTGTTGACTAGTGGAGGTTGTTTGGTTTAGTCCCACCTCGGCTACAGGAGTTGGCCACCCCCAGCTTATAAGGGAGAGATTACTTCCTCCCTTCAGTCCGGGCTTTTGGAATGGAGTGAGTTCTCTTCTTATTGTTGGGCTGTGCATGAACGTCCAGAACATAGGCTGAGTGCTGGGCTGGCCAAGTGGACGCTAACATCTGGTATCAGAGCTAACGATCACCATGCCTTCCTGAGGGGCTTCTCAGGGGGATGGGATGTGAGGACCCCTCTGTTGACCGGTGGAGGCTGCTTGGTTTAGTCCCACCTCGCCTACGGGAGGAGGCCACACCCAGCTTATAAGGGAGAGATTTCTTTCTTCAGTCCGGGCTTTTAGGATGGAGTGGACTCTCTTCTTATTGTTGGGCCGTGAGCGCATGAACGTCCAGAATGTGGGCTGAATGCTGGGTTGGCCAAGTGGATGCTAACATCTGGTATCAGAGTCAGCATCGTCATACCTTCCTGACTGGCTTCTCATAGAAATGGGATGTTAGGACCCCTCTGTTGACTAGTGGAGACTGCTTGGTTTAGTCTCACCTCGCCTACGGAAGGAGGCCACACCCAGCTTATAAAGGAGAGATTTCTTCCTCCCTTCAGTCCAAACTTTTGGAATGGAGTGAACTCTTTTTTATTATTGGGCCGTGAGCGCATAAACGTCCAGAACATAGGCTGAGTGCTGAGTTGGCCAAATGGACACTAACACCTTTCATGTATCTAGGCTACCAGGCGAAAGACGTGACGCACGGTCGCCAGCCCGCAAAGTCTACCAACTATATCTGGACATGTATATGCGTCGCATGCGCTGTAGCCGATGGAGATCAACCAGGAGCCCAGGATTGTGTGTTGCTGGGAGGCTGTCTCCATGCGCGTGACGGCGGGTGATCTTGATCGATTTCTTCACCTGATTTGCACCAGACGAGACTAGCTACAAGATTAGGGATTTTATTTGGCTATAACTGGATCTAAACTAGAATTTAAATTGGATCTAATCTAGAATTGAAATTAGATCTAATCTAGTTTAAAAAACTGATCCGATCTTTGATCGAGACTGGGTGCCGCGCCCCGAGGACGGCGTATTGCGGAAGTGGTGGAAAAACCTACAATCGGCGTCATGAGGCTATCGCTCTGATACCATGTGGAAAAATATTAAATCCCTAAAATATTGTATTATATTGCAATGACCCTTGTGAAGATTTATATAGAGTTACACGGGGGATAGGTGAAGACTTGGAGTACAAGATGTAGAATCCTAGTTTATCTCTAGCCTATACATTATACATGCTCTAACAAGATAATGAGCGTGTGTTCATGCATACATTAACTCCTGTACTATTATCATTCTTAAATAGCATAAGAGAATAACAAGTTGGGTTCCTAAATCATCTCGTTGATTTAATCCTTTATCAGTTCCTTTTTCTGTTTCTTGCGGAGTCTGGTACAAAGTTGGACGTGTACCTTCAGTTTATTTCAGCACAACCAAACGTGCTTCATATTGCTAGTGTAAGTAAATGTTTACGTGTAAGAGGATGAGTAGTTGTGTTCATGCATACATTAACTCTCGTATTAATGTCATTCTCAAACAGCACCGGAGAATAACAAGCTGAGTTCCTAAAATTCTCGATCAGTTTCTTAGGTGGTCTGCTATATATTTTTTGATCATTCCTCCTCTTTCCCTATCAGTAGTTACTTAGTTTATATTAAAGAGGAAGTAGGATCTAGCAAGTGCTTTCTAATCTCTGTTTTTGTTTTGGTTGTGTGCAGCATTATCTACGAAAGATGTCAGAGAAGATCAAGTCCTTAGTAAACATGGGTTTTCCCGAAGATGAAGCAAGTATGGCTATTACCAGATGTGGTATGCTTCTTTTTAACAATTGTTACTTGATGAACATGCTTTCGTGGAAAAGACACCTTATGTCGTATATTTTGTTTTAAATTCCCTAGGTGTGGAGGCTGATCTCTGTGTATTAGTTGATTCAGTCCATGCATCCCAGGCTACGAGAGATTGTAATGATATGAATTTAACTGAATATGAGGTACTTTTTGGTTTACCTGTACATTTGAATAACATAACTATTTCGTCTTTTAATTTGATGTAAAGACACCGGAAACTTGTGTATAATTTGGCAGGCATCTGATAGAGGCTTTCGTACCTTTGGAGGGAGAAAGAAAGCAAGATTGATGGAAGAGGGCAAGAAAAAGATGAAGCATTATGGAAATGGAGCACAAGGAAATCAACCCCCCTTGGATGGTAACCATGGGGAACCAATGCCTCTCCCAAGTCCAATGGCTGGATTCAACCTACCTAGTGACAGGCTACCGTCGGTGACCAGGAGTCTTCCTAAACAAGCTATTGGTCCACCTTATTTCTACTATGAAAATGTAGCCCTAGCTCCAAAAAGTGTGTGGGTGGAAATTTGTAGATTCCTGTATAACATAGGGCCAGAGCTTGTGGATTCTAAGCACTTCTGTGCTGCTGCTCGGGAAAGAGGTTACATCCATAATTTGCCAATTGAGAATAGGTCACCTGTCCTTCCTCTCCCTCCAAATACCATATTCGAGGCCTTCCCACATTATAAGAAGTGGTGGCCTTCCTGGGATGCCAGAAAGCAGCTCAATTGTTTCGAGACACGTGTGGCCAGTCCAAATCTGACAAAACAGATCGAATATGCTCTTGCAAGCTCAAGTAACCCACCGCCTCTAACAGTTCAGAAGTATGTCATGGATGAGTGCAGAAAGTGGAACCTTGTTTGGGTTGGAAAAAACAAGGTTTGCCCCTCTAGAGCCAGATGAGATGGAATATGTACTCAGTTTCCCAAGAAACCACACGAGAGGAGTCGCTAAGACAGAGAGGTACAAATCTCTTGGAAATTCATTCCAAGTGGATACAATAGGTTACTATTTGTCAGTGTTGAAGGACATGTTTCCCAATGGTGTTAATGTGATGTCCTTATTCAGCGGTATTGGAGGAGGAGAGGTAGCTTTGGACAGGCTTGGCATCCACATGAACACGGTGATTTCTGTTGAGATAGATGAAGTTAATAGGAGGGTTTTGAGGGGTTGGTGGGATCAGACACAAACTGGCATGCTAATTCAAATTGCTGACGTGCGATCTCTCACTAATGATAGAATTGCATCATTTATTGGTAGATTTGGTCGATTTGACTTGGTGATTGGGGGGCTGGAGGGTCAGCAACCTGCTCTGTTCCACCACTACTGTAGAATCTTGAACACCATCAAGTCAGCTACGGCGAGGATGTAGCTGAAGCTATTCCTAGGGATCAATCAAAAGGATCTTGTTTCCTTGGTCAGTTGCCGTCATTATGTATTTATGTTAGGTTTGTTCTGCTCGGTGTGTGTAGTTTGTTTTGATCCTACTCGTAGTAGATATTGGTTGATACTTGATAGGTGGTATATCCTCTGTGTATGGTTTGTTTTGATCCTAGTGATAGTGGATGTCGGTTGATACTTCTAGGTTTGAGGATTCAGGTTTATGATCTTAGTGTGATGCAACTTATGCAAAATTCCTCACGATGGCTCAGGTTCCTTTTCATATCACATTGCACTGAAATGGGTTCCGTTGTATGAAAAATAATGTCTTCTAAGTTACTGATTCTGATATCAGTGACCAGATGAAGCATTAAACTATATACTAGAACATAAGCATCAGGGTAGTGGGGTTTCTGAATTTATAGTCCATTTCCTTATTCTAATTGGAGTGGTATTTGCACAGTGTCATTTCAGGATGAATGGCATCTACTTATTTATTCTCTTATGATTATTGTAGCACATGCACTCTACGCATATTTTATCTCTTTTTTCGTTCTAATAATCAATTAGTTGGTCCTGTTTGTTTCCTTGGAGCTCCTCTGTGTTGAAGTGTATAAGTGGATTGCATTAGTCCTTTTCATCAGTTCGGACTTTTGGTTGCATTGGCTAGTGCATGAAGCTTGACATGGTATCAGAGCCTAAGGTCTCGAGTTCGATTCCTGGCTTTCGCAATTTATCCAAAAATTGTTGTTGACCCCTCTATGTCCACGTATAGGCCTCTTGAGTCATACGTGAGTTTCGCGCACCGTCGCTCTCTTCCGGTTGCACGTGCTGACTTCTCCCCGTCACACGTGAGAGAGGGTGTTGAAGTGTATAAGTGGATTGCATTAGCCCTTTTCATCAGTTCGAACTTTTGGTTGCGTTGGCTAGTGCATGATGCTTGACACTCTGATTGTAATATATGCATACACAGAACAATTTTGCGATCTAATCACCTGTTAGTTTGGTTTATTTGGTTCATTCATTGTTTCCCTTTTGCGTATATAATGTTCAATCGAGGTATCCTCTCTTGTAGCCTAATCCCTAGGTTGGGCTGAGATGCCTGATGCCTCGGTCAATCCCCATAAGTGCCTGGTTCTTAAATGAAGAGCCTAACCAAGATGCTACCTGGTTGTTAAACCAGTCTAGCAATGTAGCCTGTCTGTGCAGTATTTAAGTACTTATATCCTACTTTGTTCTTGGACTATACAGTTTGTGAATGTTTGTTTGATCTAATTCAGTGGCAAAATGTATTTTCATGTCATTTCCCACTACCATTGTTTACCTTAGCTAATTCTGCGTAAAATGCTTTTTCACCCTTGAGGACATCAGTTTGCAAACAAATTTCTTCCTATTTTATGTCACTTCTTGGATATCTGGATGCAAAGCCAACTACTGTCCGGAGCAACAATTGCCACTGTAAATGGAAAGCTAAAAGCTTCAGGACACATGGTATTCATTTAGGCAGCATACATGATGGTGTAATAAAAAGGTAGAAGCATTTTATGTATTCCCTCCGTCCTAAAATAGATGTCTTAGATTTATCAAAATTTGGATGAACCTATATACTAAATAGTGTCTAGATTCATTTAAATTTTGACAATCTAAGACATCTATTTTAGGACGGAGGGAGTATATTTTTTTTGACAGTAACATCAGGCTTGTTTGGCTAAATTGCTATGGCTGATCATATATCCTTGATGTGTGGAACTGTTCTGTGATCTTGACAGGTCGTCTTTGCACTTCTTGGAGCATTAGGTGGATAACTTATTCCTATGTACTTTCAGTGAAAAGTTGGGAGTATGACCAAGTAGATAGTAGACTACTTAATATGATAGAAAATGGTACAGTAGCATTTAGCAAATGACACCATGCTTTGGACCTTTACTTGAAGAGTAAATTCCACTTTTTACCCCCTATTTCTGAATTTGTGACACATATTACCCCATTTAGTTGAGGTTTTACTAACATATCCAGTTTAGAAGGCTTTAAACATGGTTTTGTCACATTTTAGCATTTTGCTTGTTTTTGTTAGATAGGACCGACATGCTACGTCGATGTGGCATGACAAAATGTGTAAAGGTCGGAGGACGCCATCCACAATCATGTCTAGACTTTTCTCATCCACATGTCCCATTCCTTGTTGTTTTGATATTTTTGAACCCCGTTCATCACCTCACACCTTACCCAATGGATATGCTTCAGAAAAAAAGGGTTCAAAGCCTCTAAAAGGTGCAATTTAGATGAATTTGCACTCTAATGGGTAATATGTGTCACAAATGCAGAAGTAAGGGGTAAAAAGAGGAATTCACTCTTTCTTGAATATTGGTGCCTTTTCCCCCACTAGAGTGTGATGCCCTGATAGTAGACCAGAGCTCCTGTTTGCTATGTCCACGAATCTGAGCTATACATTCTCCCACTGTCAAAGAACTTATCTGTAACTTGCATTTCGTTGGTGGAAGGAAGCCATAGATTATGTTTTGCAACCACTTTCCTGTATCTGGCCAAAAAGAAGCACCATCTTTCTGCTGATTCAGAGCAATGCATATGTTCTCACAGCTTTGCTTGCTGTTGTTCTGTTCTTGTGGGCTAAGCCTAACACATCCGGTCAAACACTGGTTTCCTTTTCGCCACTTTAGGGAGACTGGGAACCTTAGATAGCCATCTTAGTTCACAAAAATTTAGCATCTTTTGTGTCTTGATTCTTGAACCAATGAGGAAATAAGCTGAATTTCTGAGCCACTTTATTTGCCAGTACTGGCTTGTTTGTTCCATTCCCTGCATTCCAGGTCAACTCACATAGTTTTGCACAAAGGACTGGCATATTGCATCTCCTGAGAGTAATGGCTTTGGAAAATTGCGAGATGCATAATTTTCAGTGAGAAGCAAATTTCACTTAGTAGTTGAATTTGGTCCAGCAATCTGGTTCAGTACCTGATGACAATAACTGAATAGTATGGCACTTCTTTTTCCTTCATTGGCAAATTATCTCTGAGATCATATTTGGCTACGACGCTACGTGCGATGCACGATGCACGATGTAGAGGTAGAGCCCAGCAGGATAATCTTTCAATTGTGTCAAGGAAAACAAACTCTGTAATTGTGTGGGGTTTCTATGTATTGCAAGACAAAACTGCACTGCTGTTCTGAAGAAAATTGCTATCGTTGGCATTAAGCTGCAAATTAGGGAATCAGCCACCTGCTACTACTTTACAAACTGCACTTTTGGGAGCATTAGGGCGGTAGATGATAGGAGGATGACAAGCATATAGACTAGTTAACCTAAGAAATTATTCTTGTAGCACACCATGTTTTGGATTATTCCAGGAATTTTTTTCTCTCCACTACAACGTGTCAAATGTGTTGCCTTGAACTTGGTTAGAACACCATTTTGCTATGTCCAGGAACTTGGTAATTTGGTATTGTATTCACATATTAACCATAGTCCTTTGCATCACACATCTTGCCTTGATCTTTGGCAGAACCCCTTGTTGCCATGTCCAGGAGCTTGATATTAATATTTACATTATTAACCGTAGTCCTTTGCATCAAACATCTTTTGACATCTGCTAAAGATGTTTTAATGACAGTTTTCAGCTAGGGAGGACTCTGCATCCGTTCTTCTTCTTTTGTTTGATCATTTTCTTAGGAAACGAAGTTGTTTTCCTGTGCACCTAATACAAATCTACTAAGCCTTCATATGGAGGAATACGGCCCAACATAGGAGTAACTGTTAACACAAACCTGTTAAAGAAGAAGCAGGCTTCAGGAGGAAGTGAAATTCTTCATACATTCCCGTGGCCATGCATGAGGCCATGACCAACCGAAGCGGTATCTTCCCCCAAAAGCCAAGCATTTCTCCTGAATTATTTCTCTTTCACATTTCATTTACCGGAAGCAAAAAAATACAGTATTCTTTGGGTAGATATATGAGTGGCTCATTTAGAAAAGCTAACAGAATTGCTAGAATGGTTACGTTGTTTAGAGGCGTTTGCCCCCCTTGCGCGTCATGTGTCTCGGACACTCGGGGGTGAGTGTGAGTTTTCGATGGAGTTTCACAACAAATCGTACTCACTCGGTCTACAAATAAGTGTCCTTTTAGGCTTTGTGCTAAGAACAAAATTTTGATCAGTTTTGTGGAAAATTGTACTATCAATATCTATGACATGAAAGTAGTATATTATGAACTACATTCCAAGACGCATATAGTGATACTAGTTTTGTGTTGTAAATATTGATATTTTTTCTATAAAGTTAGTCAAACTTAATTCCTTTTTACTTAGGATAAAACCTAAAAACACACTTAGTACGCTTTCTTTCCCAGCTGCAGATCTCCTACACCCTTTCAGCAGTGATTTGGTTGCATACACGTAGACCTACAAGACTTCGGAAACTACATAGCACAAAATACTGCGGTGTTAATTGCTGCACCTTGATCGCTCATAACGACACACATGACTTGATCACACAACCAACTGAACTGAAAGCAACAATCGCAGTGAACGTCAAATTCGTAACGGATGGTTCCACCAATCGCTAGAAGCGTATCCTACCAATAAAGAACCAGTGAATATATATGTGTAACCGATTCTTCTTTCTTCTCCTTTGAAGGCTAAGAAAAGTTTTGCTTTTGTGGTAGTAATGGTTGCTGTTGCTTTGCCGCTTCCATCTAGCAAGCGAGGTGCAGCTGGTGGGGTGGCCTTATCCGAGAATTAGGTAAGAGGTTGGAGGCTAACCCTTACGTACGAGAGAATGCGTCCATCCAAAAGTTTCTTTTACAAGACATCGTTAATGACATCTGTCGACGTTGGGCAAATATTGAAATATACCGTGGAAATCTGCTATGTATGGTTTTTTACATAGTACTAGCACAAAGCCCGTACGTTGCTACGGCGTTGGCGCCATGTTAAATCATTATTTGAAAATTTATTCGGTAAGTATGAGCATGATTACACGAATTTCCTTGGTGCATCTAGTAACAAAACAGATTACATAAACATGAAAAGGTAAGCAAACTTATGTAGTCAATATATGTGGTTAATTTCAAGATTGATTCACTTTAGCCCAACTATGGACTTAGATAGAACAAACTTGTGGAGTCCTTGATACAGATCGAATAAATTTACTCTAGTAGTACCCAATTTGGCTTGATCAATTGAAGGGGGATTCTCTCGTATTGACTTCGGCCAACATCAAGCGAATACCACCACATCGAGCCTAAAACAAATGAGATCAAATGTAAAATATCTATTGATGTTATTTGATCAAAATGGATCAACCATTATATGGACCATGGATAGAGAGCTCTAATTGAAGTATAAGAAGGTGCCATATTTTGTAATGCAATCATTGGCATGTCCAAAAGTCCTTTCTTCTATGCATCTTCTTGGTCTTCAGTTCAAACAGATCAATATTTTACTGAACTTCTAAATAATTGGCGATGATACTAAATGATATCGTACGATTGAGTCTGTTCAAACAGTGTGCCAAATTAAGAAAATTTCCGATGCAAGCTTAACGGCAAGATTTGCAGAGTCGTGGTTACTTCCATGGTGCCATCGATTGTGGTGAGGCAGCGATGCACACGCGACCAAGGCCTCAAGGAAACGTCGATATCATTGCTGCCAAGGCTTCACCCTTTGCCATTACTTCCATGGCTAAATAAAGCCACACCACCGCTGCCGTTGTGAGCTTGGATGCTTCGATTCGAAGCCCTACAGATGGCGTGACACTGGAGGTCGTCATCAGGGGCAAACCAAGACGATGCAATTAGAAAAGTAGGGCCAATTTTGTCGAAGAAAATTAAAATTCCATTGTTCACTCGACCACAGCTGGGAGGACGATGCAGACAAGGAATCGTACGACGCCAAGGGCGAGGGCATCGCACCGCCCCGGCGCTTGCATGGCGCGGACGACCGCAGCCTTTTCCTCTTTCTCCCCCTCATCTCCAGCTCTTCCCGATTCCTCGTCCGCCCCCGCATCCCATCGCCCCCATGGTGCCAGTCGCAATGCATAGGGTGACGCGCCTAGGAACCGTGTACGGATCCTAGTCAGGCGGCGCAAATTGCAGGGGATCCGGCGGCGCGGGGCTGGCTGTAGGCCTTGCCGGTGGCGGTAGACAGGCGGCGTGAATTGGAGGGGATCCGGCGGCGGGGGCTGGCTGCTGGCTGTAGGCCTTGTCGGCGGCGGGGGCTGGTACTGGCTGTAGGCCTTGTCGGCGGCGGGGAGCTGCAGACGCGCATATTCGTCCCCGCGACTTCCCACCTCGCCAGCTGCCTCTCGATGCTCTGCGCGTCGTCGGGTCAAAAAAAAACGGCTATTTGACTAAGCAGTGGCAGGGCTTGTAATTCCTCCGAACATGCGAGAGCAAAACGGTCTTTTCCCGACGAACGGTGGACAGAAATCTTGGCGTTATTTATTATTATTAGGTACTAGTTAAATGCCCGTGCGTTGCCACGACCAATAAAATTAGACTCAATAAATAAAATGTTAGACATTTGTTTTAATATTTTATAAGTGACTGTTACAACCAGCAACCCTCGACTTAGTCCCGCTACACGCAATCCCTCTTCCATGTGTTACATGCTAGAAGAGAATGTGTTTCTTCCTCCACCTTCACCACTCATCTGCCACTATTTTCTATCGATTTGTTGCCCTCTCTAAGCTATGCCAATCTAATTTTTGTGTAGTTCTTGGCTAGTGCATCGCCTCAATACAAATAGTGAAAGAGTGATAAGCAAACATGGAAATTATGTTCTGCTCTCCTGTATACTAAGAAGAGATTATGTGCATCTAGCTGTTCGAATGAGAATATAATAGTTTACTTGCAAACGTAGGAGGAGAATTTCAGCATCCATGAAAACTGAATCTACTCCCTCCGTCTCAAAATAGATAACCAGGTTTGTCAAAATTTGGATGAAATCTATGTACTAAATAGTATCTAAATTCATCTCAATTTTGATAAATCGGAACCATCTATTTTGAGAAAGAGGGAGTATAAAAGATACTATGTACATGTTTCACTGCTTGCGTGACACTTATCTAAAGATCTTATTCTGTAGTTCAACAGTTATTATACTATCAGCACTAGGGGATCCTAATTAGCAGAAAGCAATATTTGTTTATGTACTCCATATAAGTGTAGCAATATTTTTAGTTAAATGTCCGTGCGTTGCCATGGTCCTTTAATTTATTTTTCTACAAAAATTTATGTGTAGAATATAACCACATAATATTCAAAAGCACACCCCATAAAAATATTATTCTAAAAATATTAAAGATATTTATTTCGTTGTCATATGCATAGAAAGAAAGTTTCCAATTATTCATTTTTTTGGTAAGTAAAATCTACTACCTGGTCAGATAAAAAAAAAAGGTCTACTTCCTGGTGAGCTGAAGATAATATTTCTGAAATGGTCATATTCAATATGCATATTATTGATCATATTCAATATCTTCCTAAAATTCATATATGATCATATCTAGCTTAAATAGTTATAATCAAGGTTGTCACCACGGCGATGTCCAGAACTCCAGCAAGATCTTTCCAATTAAGATCCATGGAATGCCGGTGATCCCATGAAATCACACAGAGCTGGTCGGTCATCAATCCTTTTCGTTTGTATGATATATTCACCAACACCCATGCTTTGTCCCTAGCCCCCCTCCCCCTCCCACATGCTTTGCCCTTCACCCCTGAACAGGAACGAACATCATGGAATTGTAATTGTTGCCCATCACGAGCCCCTAACACCATGAAGCTATAGGGGTTGTCGGAGATCTGAAAACAAGGATTATAAATTTATAATAAACACATTACATTTGTACAAGGATAAAAACATACTACCTCCGTTCCAAGACTTAAGGCCTATTTTTTTTGAAAAGTCAAAATATGTAAAGTTTGAACAAGTTTGTAGAAAATATATTAATATTTATAATATGAAATACATATACTTTGATACATCATGAAACATATATTCACATGGTATTATAATATCATAGTTCTTGATGGTTTTTTCTAAAAATTTGGTCAACATTTCATAGCTTGACATGGTTGTACCCTACGAGTGCGTGACCTCAGCATACCTAGTCCAGCCCAAGGAAGGCCCACGGCGTACGTACGCCGGCTCATGAGGATTTTTGGGTGGCCAAGGCCCATGACGCCTTCGGATCCTTGAAGAGCAAGACTAGCGTAGATAGGAAATTCAAAGGGGTAAAACCCTAGAACTTGTAACCGACTAGGACTACGCCCGGGACCTGCCTAAGTCTATATAAAGGCCAGGAGGGCACGAACTAGATCTCTCGACTCATACTTTCGCATACACACCTCCATGCCAGATTGTATCTGCGCACCCCTGTAACCTTCGGTTCCGCCATAATCAAGAGCAGACAAGCAGGAGTAGGGTTTTCCCTCCGGGGGCCTGAACCTGGGTAAACCTTGTGTCCCCGTGTTGCTTGTTTGCTAACCGTTCCACGATCTCCAGCATCCCCATCTTCTCCAAAACCCAAGTCCATAACAATGGGCATTGATGAGATCAAACCTCGTCAATTGGCGCCGTATGTGGGCATCGGGGGGCCTGATTGTGCGATCGTGACGGTCCCAACCCGATCGATCTACAACTCTGCAGCAACGGAGAGTCATCTCCTCTTCGGCGCTTTCGACTTCACCGCCCACTCGCCGGCCACCATGAAGGACTTCGAGCCCGTAGGCGACGGACTCGAAATCCTATTCGGGAGCTTCTGCTTCCAAGTGGGGCAAACTAGCACCCTCCGCCTCCCTGAGCGGGTGCCCCTACCATCAATCAGGCCCGCTTCGTGGGCCCCACACCCCGTGCTACGCACAACATCATCAGCAGATGATTCCTACGACAGAAGCAGCTACAACTCCGATCTGTGCGATCCGCCATCGGATGCAGGGACCTACGGTTCCGGATCTGAAAGTTGCGGCAGCAGCGGGCCAATCTACGAGCGCTACCAATGCGCCGCAGTCATCCAAAGCGACGTGGATCAGCAAACACCCAACCCACCGCCTAACCCGCCAGAACGAAACGGCGGGAACAGAAGAAGCCAATCTCCCCCACCCAAAGGGGAAAACAACGGCGGCCACGTCATCCGCCTTAGCAAAGAGGGATGGACCCAGGTCCGCGAAGCTATGGCAGGCAACATAGTACTGCCCGCAGACGCCTCGCGAGATATGCTGATGGCCTACCACCTGCTCCTAATCGAGGAGCACAAGAAGCAGGTCAAGATGCAGGAGGTGCTTGACAAACGCAAGCAAGCAGCCTCAGAGTCCAGCGCGCGACGAGCCACGCTCTCCGCCATGGGCATCGGCTCCAGCTCGAACGCCAACCCAGGCAACAAGCACCGCTCTCGGATGGAGAACATGGATCCCAAGGAGCGCCGCGAGTTGACGCAAACTCTCCACACATCCTTCATGGAGATGGACGCCGACGGCAACGTCATCCCGAAAACGCCGCAGGCTGCGATCATGGCAGCCACTACGTATCTCGCGGCCCACCCACCTCCCGAGGGGGACCCGAAGAGGGCCATGCATAAGTCCGCACTTACCGGACTCGGACTTGTCGGAGCTGCGCTCCACCAAGACGCTCCTGCGGAGCCGAAGAAGAAGGCTCCGGCCAGGCACGACTGGAGCCCCACCCCTTCATCCGAAGAGGAAGAGGAACACGACCTTCCTCGAAGGAAGAAGAGCTCGCGTCACCATAAACGCGACTACGACGCCAGAGACGCGCTCACACAACGCAAAATCGACAAAGCACGAGCCAAGCACGCATGCTCGTCCGAATCCGACATGGACGAAGACGAAGGAGAACTCTGTGGAGCCCGATGCTTCAGCAGATCCGTTCGGCGAACGCGGATGCCACGCAATTTCAAGCTTCCTTTAGATACTCCGAAGTTCGACGGCACGCAATATCTAAAAGCATGGCTCAGTGACCATCTATCATCCGTCAAGCTGCATGGCGGTAACAAAGAAACCGCCATGCAATGCCTTCAGCTGCAGCTGACAGGCGCGGCACGGATCTGGCTCAGCAGCCTATCATCAGGGTCCATCCGAAGCTGGGAGGAGCTAGCTTACAGCTTCATCCGAAATTTCAAGGGCACCAGCAAGAGGCCCGCATCAATCGAAGAGTTGCGCGCCTGCACTCAACAAACGGGCGAATCCATTCGCTCATACATACTACGCTGGTCCAACACCAAGAACTCCGCATCACACATCTCCGAAGAGAGGGCCATCGACGCCTTCAGGGACGGCGTCAAGCGCCAAGACTTCAAGGAGGAACTTGGGCGCGTCAAGCCCAAAACACTCGACCACCTCATGGACATCGCCAACATGTGGGCCGACTGTGAAGATTCCATTCACCGAGCACAATCGGATGAAGAGGACGACTACGGACGAAGACGGGAACGCCGTAGCAAGCGGAGATCGCGCATCTACAACGATCGCGACGGACCCGACATGGTCGCGGCTGGCTACGCCGATCGCCGCAACGACGCCAACCGCAACAGCGGAGGATACCGCGGAGGAAACTTCCGCGATGGAGGACGCCCAGCGCAGTCGTGGCAACGCCGCGACCGCGATAACGGACCCTCAGCATACGAAAAGCTTTCGGGTCCATGCACAATCCACTTCTACATCGACAAGCAGGATGGCAAAAAGAAAGCGAGCCACATGCTCAAGGACTGCCGCGAGTTCCAGAAGCTCAGCGAAAGCATGGTGCAGATGAGGCAGCAAGTTCCAATCCCTGCGTTCGGAAATGCACCCGCGCCAGGTGAGATAGCGCATGGAGCTCCTCCACCGCCACCTATAGGAGGCCCGAACCAACCGGTCGCACCAGCACAGAACAACGCTGGAAACGGGTATCCCCTGCCGAAAGGATCATTGATGATACAGAAGGGGCGCCCTACAAATAGGGTGCAGAAGAAAATCACCCAACAGATCAACCTGGCCGTGGCAACTCCACCCGCCATCCCTGAGTACCTCAGCGGATCAGAGTCCTGCATCACGTTCACTCGTTCGGATCACCCTTGCCAGATCCCTCGCCCAGGACATGCTGCCCTGGTGCTGGAGGCGCAGATCGGAGGTTTCGAGATGAGTCACGTCTTCATGGATGGCGGCAGCGGCATCAACCTGATGTTCGCAAGAACTCTAGCAGCAATGCGGATCCCGCAGTGCAGCCTGGAACAATCAGACACAACGTTCCACGACATCGTTCCAGGGAAGGGCATATTTCCCCTGGGAAAGATATGGCTCGACGTCATCTTCGGCAAGCCGGACAACTTCCGACTGGAACGGCTCGAATTCGAAGTGGTGGACTGGCCATCACAGTACCACGCCATCCTCGGGCGTGTAGCATTCGCAAGGTTCCTGGCTGTCCCACATTATGCATACCTGCTACTCAAGATGCCAGGACCGAAGGGCGTCATCACAGTCCACGGGAGCTTCACCCGATCGGACCAATGCGACAGAGATTTCAACAGAATCTCCCAATCATTCGGTATGCAGGAGGAGCTCCTTAGGCTCCGCGAGGTGACGGACAATGGAGCACCCCCAGTCGCACGACAAAACGCACCTGACATGTCTTTCGACTCCACGGTCAACACAAAGAAGGTGCAGATCCACCCGACGGATGCCTCCAAGACGGCGCTGATCGCCAACGACCTCAGCCCCGCATAGGAAGGCGCGCTCGTCGAATTCCTCCGTGAGCGCTGGGAAATCTTCGCCTGGTGTCCTGCGGACATGCCAGGAGTTCCCAGGGAATTCGCCGAGCACGCACTCAACGTCTTTCCAGACACAAGCCCGTCAAACAGTCCATCCGAAGACTGTCCGAGCCACGCGCCGAAGCTATCGGCAAGGAAATCAACAGACTACTCGCCGCAGTGTTTATCAGGGAAATCAAAGAAAGCGAGTGGCTTGCAAACACAATCATGGTCCCAAAGAAGAACACGGACATCCTACGGATGTGCGTGGATTTCACGTCGCTAAACAAGCACTGCCCAAAGGACCACTTTCCCCTTCCTCGGATCGACCAGATCATCGATTCGACTGCAGGTTGCGAGAAACTCTCCTTCCTCGACGCCTACTCAGGCTATAACCAGATTCGACTCAAGGTCGAAGACCAGGAGAAAATGGCGTTTATCACACCGTTCGAAGTATTCTGCTACAACACAATGCCTTTCGGGATAAAGAACGCAGGTGCCACGTACCAGTGATGCATGCAAGCCTGCCTCAAGGACCAGATCGGTCGCAACGTCCAAGTCTATGTTGACGACATAGTCATAAAAACCAAGGAGGCAAGGACACTTATCGACGATCTCCGCGAGACGTTCGACAACCTTGACCGCTACAGGATCAAGCTAAACCCCGAAAAGTGCGCCTTCGGCGTCCCATCGGGTTAGCTGTAACACCCTCAGAATCGGACCTATGCAAGTTTTAGCGAAACCCGCCAAACCCGCATAGAAACGATTCAAAGGTGCCCACCAGGCACTTTCGTGCGGGTGGAAAACGAAGTAATAACATTACACAACAGTCCTCGATGGGACCCACAGAACAGATATATATAACAGCGACTCAATGAGTCAAGAATACAGATATACAGTACAAAGATCCAAATCACCTTGAAAATGATAGAGCGTCCGACTACGGACAAGATGCAAATGGGGCTAAGAGCCCTGAAGAATAACCCATGGCGTCCATAACCCTGCCCAGGCCAAGCCGGAAGGGTAACCCTGCTAACGACGTCGATCTCAAACCCTGCTTAAACAAAAGGGGTGCCGACAAAGGGCAAAGGAAAAAAAGAGCGTCAGTACTGAGGCCAGTACACGGCGAGACTAGAATTCGGCGGTCCTCACCTACATAGGTATGGTGGACTGAAGCGGCAGCGGCAGCATGCACTAGACAACCTATAGAGACTCGATACAACTGGCGGTTATCAGAGAGGGGTAAGAAAGACCTATTCGGAACCAACCTGATGTTACCATCAAACAAACCCATCCTGGCGTTTCCCCCTCGAGACCAAACGAGGAAGTCAACCGAGGAACTCACACCGTTGGCAGTTTTACTTATTCAGTTATCGTTGCAGCAATTACTAGTCAGGTATAGATAATCATCCTGATAAAATAAGCAGTGGGCCATTTTAGTTAACCATTCCGTTGTAGTTGCAACATTTACTAATCAGATACAATTAGCATGAGATAACCCAAAACCCAGCAGTTGTTGGTACTTTTATTCAGCCATTCCGTTGTAGTTGCCATAATTACTAGTCAGATACAATGGTCGCAAGCGACACTCCAAACAAGCAATTGTGGGCAGTTTTAGTTAGCCATTCCATTATAGTGAAGCTGATTACTAGTCATTATAAAGTCAAATTTATAGCAATAAACTTTAGTTATGCTTGTCTATGGTCGAGATACTGTGCTCCAAGTCGTCCATAACCGCGGACACGGCTTTCAGAAAGTTTTACCCGGCCGGGGTGCACCAATAGCAACACACACTCGATCAACCTCGGAAAAACCAAATCAAAACCCAACGAGGCCTTCATGACAAAGCAATCACAGGATTCAGAAATATTTCAGGGGGCCACCCCATTGAGTAGACCCGCAACGAAGTAAGCAAGCTCCGAGACGGACTCAAGGTTTGCGTCAATGGCTGTAAGCGACTGGGAACCCGAAAACTCGGGGTGTCGATACCGCGTAATCACTCCGCTTACCTAAACAGTACAGTGTGCTATCTGTCGCACAATTTAAATACAGAAGTAGCATGGCATAAGTACAGGATAGTAAATAAAACCTCAAACTAGTTTGTGGCCCCAAGAAATAAGACTGAATCAAGCTCTGGCTCAGGGGGGTCCCATATACCTCCCGGATGTGGATAGCGCGATAAATCAAGGAACAGGTATCAAGTACTCGGGGTCCTACGGGACACAAGTGGGCGTTCGGAAACCAAATATTTTCTATCACCCACCGATGCCTCTGCTTACTTCAATTTTAGTTGTTAAACAGGAATTAAAGTGAACGATAAGTAAAACCATGATCATCTCCAACATCAACATGCGGTAAAACATCAACAACTGTGGCACTGGACGACACGCAACAGCACTTGAGCAGGCGACTACTACGCGCAAGTCCAACTATCTACCAAACAACAGGTAATAGGATGTGTCCAAGGCGATATAGGGCTGCAAGGGATATCACGGATACAGAAACTAGAGCATCGCAACACAGATAGCAATAGATCAACAGGAGGGAATAAATACTAGAAAAGTAAGATAGGTAGAAAGGGGGAGATGCTCGCCTAAAAACATTGCCGAAGGTTCGACCGAAGATCGGGGAGAAGCTCACATCAACTCAACGGCCCAATCCGCGAAGAAGCAAAACACTAGAAGAAACACCGGATGCAATATTTAATACAACGGCAGAAGATCGGCATGATGCATGTATGATGCATGACATGGCAAGGTGCGATGCAATTAGGTCATATTAAGTGGAACCGGGGTCCCGACAATTAATTAGGTGGTTCATGTTGTTCAGCTACCCCGCAATTTTAAATGTTGTTTAACAAGGCAAGATATGACAACGGTTCGATGCACAAATTTAAATGAGGCCGATATAAGGCTAGATTTGCCCGCATATGGGCCCCATATTTAATTCTTAGGTGAATCGGCATAAGGCCCCCAAACCAATGATGTGCATGCGAGATGAATGACAATTTAATATGCGACGAGGTTATTATTTATAAAATAGGGTTTCGGGAAGGGGTTCACACATTAGGGTTCTCGACGGTCTTGGTGTTCCGGGGTTCGGGGTCGGTCTCAGGGTTCGGATCTGGGGTTCGGGGCCTCAGGGTCTTGGGGTTCGCGTCCGTGTGACGGTCTTGTTGTTCCGTGAAGGAGGACTTGGTTCGGTGTCGGGGGCACCTCGGACTCGCCCTGGTCGGTGTCGTTCTTGTTGTCGCGACGATCTTGTCGGGTCCGCGCCATCGAGTCGGTCTTGGCATTCAGGATGAAGTACTTGTCGTTCTCGTGGCGATCTTGGCGGTCGTCGGGTCCGGGCTCGGCGTTCGGGGGGAGGAGTACTTGGCGTTGCTGAGCGGAAGTTCATGTTGTAACCGTGTCGACGACCTTGGCGTTCAGGGGGGAAATTCTCGGTGTTCCGCGTCGGTGTCCTTATCGTCCGGGTACGGAATCGGTCTTCAGGGTTCGCCATCGGATCCGTGTAGGAGGGCTCGAGGGCTTCGGCTCAGGGTCGCTGTCGAACTCCGCGGATCAGGGTCTTCGGATTCCGTGAAGGAGAGCTTGTAGTTCCGGGATCTTCGGGTCCCGATCATCGGATTCCATGAAGGAGGCCTTGGCGTCCGGGGTGGATATCTTGGCGTAGATCTTCAGGCAGCAATACGGAAGTACAAACACGGCTCGCAGATCTTGGACAGGACGGCAACATCACCACATAAGCAGCATGCCACCACCACATCACCACTTCGAAGTGCAACGCCAGGATCAACTTCCACCAAACGGCACAAGGGTGGGGCCAACTGCGGTCCATGCAGCCATGGCAGAAGGCAGACCACATGAGCAGCGGTTGTTGCAGAAAGGGGACGCGGCGAAGGATCATGGCGGCGGGCTCCACGCGGAGGCAGAGGACAGGAGAGGTCGATGGGCGAGGGAGGCAGCGGCGATGGGGAACGGGCCGGCGAGGCGGGGCTGGTGGCGGGGATGCGCGGGGCACGGGCGAGGCGGCACCGGGCGAACGGCCACGGCGGGAGCTTGCGGGGACGGAGGAGAGCCGGGGCGCGGCTCGCCGGAGGCGGCCGGAGGCTGCCGGGGCAGAGGCGGCCGGGGAACTGGGCGCGACGACGGCGGGGCCTGGGGAGAGGCGACCGGCGTCGGGGTGAGGAGGGGGTCGCCGGGCGCGGGTGCGGAGCGGTGGAGCGGCCGGGGAGAAGAGTGGTAGCCGGCGGAGCTCGGGCCGCGGAGGCGGGTGCGCAGAGATGGTCGGGCGGGCAGGGCGTCGCGGCGGAGGGAGGTCAGCGGGGAGGCGGGCGCGCGGCGCTCGCGTCGGGGGCGCGGAGGAAGAGGATCGGCGGCGCTCGCGTCGGGGTGAGGGAAGCGGGGCGAGCCGGTGGGAGGAGGCGGTGGCGAGCGAGGCGAGGGGAGGGGGCGACGCGGCCGGGGTGGCTCGCCGGAGGCACGGGGAGGCGGCGGGGTCGCTGAGGGAGAGGAGAGGCCGGTGGAGCAGCGGCGTCGAGGCCTGGGGAAGACGCGGGGAAGGAGAGAAGGAAGGTGGGGCGAGCTGGTGCGGGTGGGGCCGGGGCAGACGGGATCGGGGCCAGGGTGGGGTTGTCGGTGGGAGGATCGGGTGTGGGAGGTTGGGGGCGTGCGTGCGTGCTCTGCGTGTGTGCTGTGTGTGGGGAGTGGGGGTGAGAGAGAGAGGGAGGGTTGGGGTGAGGTGGCAGCGTGTGAGTGGGTGGGGCTTTGGGGAGAGGTGAGGTGGCGAGAGACTATTGGTGGGGGTGAGGTGGCTGGTTGGGGGCTAGATTAGGTGTACGTAGCTGTAGGATTTTTTAGGTGGACCGATTTGGAACCGGGGGTGGTCGTTCGGGTCGGATCGGCCCGTTCGACTGCCCCCACTAAAATAATATAATATTTTATTTAATTCTAAATGCACCGTTTGCAAAATATAGTTGGTCAAAACAAAATATTCCGGAGTCCCGGTTTGGGGTTTCGAATTAAAGACGGGCGTTTTAGAAACAATTTGGGTTTTTCGAAAATAGTTTTATGCGAACAGATGCAAGATGATGACGATGCTCAAATGCAATGCGGCATGATGACATGAGCATGCAGTCATGATGATGCAATGCACAAAAACAACGCGATTTTCTAGTAGTGGTTTTGCGGGATGCCACAATTCGACACCACTAACAATGGATCTCGCCCTCGAGATCCGCCTCATGGTACCGGAAGGAAGGGGTCGGCGATCTGCATCTTCTCGCGACACCACTAACAAGAGGTCGTTGACCTTGATCGTCGAGAGAACACTCCGGGAACAAAAGGTCGAAGGTAGAGGTATCAACAAATAAAGCCACCTCTAGCTTTCGTGGACGGAGTAAAATTGCTGGATCCACTGATTCAATGTACAAGAGCGAATGATAAGAGTAGTCGGATGGTGATCAGTCCATCGCGCACCCAAACCATTACTCTGCACACGAATAAGCGGCTTATGCAACCAACTCTCGGAATTAGACTGAAGATCTCGACAAACGAGGTTCGGAACAAAGGAGTGATGCAGACTCTGCATCGGATCTGGCATAGATGATGTCGTCGCGTCGGAAAACACCGGAAGGCACGAGAAGGAACAAAGAGAAGTCCTCCAGACAAAGGGTTCCTCGGATAGCATGTAGACCAGATGTAGCAACACCGTTACCCAAAGAGGAAGCGAAACCCTGAAGGTACGACGGAACCCAACCACGAGAAATCCTGGACTCGAAGAGAAAGAAGAGAGCGGATTCAATACACGCAGAGGTGAGAGGAGATCAGCAGAGGGATAAGGAGTAAAATTAGACCTAATCAGAACTATCCAACCGTTTTTCAAAAATAGTTTTGACACTCTACTTCGGCCGTTAGCTAGGTTATCCTACAGGCTGGACGTGTGGGGTATCGCAACTGCTGAGCTCTGATACCACTCTGTAACACCCTCAGAATCGGACCTATGCAAGTTTTAGCGAAACCCGCCAAACCCACATAGAAACGATTCAAAGGTGCCCACCAGGCACTTTCGTGCGGGTGGAAAACGAAGTAATAACATTACACAACAGTCCTCGATGGGACCCACAGAACAGATATATATAACAGCGACTCAATGAGTCAAGAATACAGATATACAGTACAAAGATCCAAATCACCTTGAAAATGATAGAGCGTCCGACTACGGACAAGATGCAAATGGGGCTAAGAGCCCTGAAGAATAACCCATGGCGTCCATAACCCTGCCCAGGCCAAGCCGGAAGGGTAACCCTGCTAACGACGTCGATCTCAAACCCTGCTTAAACAAAAGGGGTGCCGACAAAGGGCGAAGGAAAAAAAGAGCGTCAGTACTGAGGCCAGTACACGCCGAGACTAGAATTCGGCGGTCCTCACCTACATAGGTATGGTGGACTGAAGCGGCAGCGGCAGCATGCACTAGATAACCTATAGAGACTCGATACAACTGGCGGTTATCAGAGAGGGGTAAGAAAGACCTATTCGGAACCAACCTGATGTTACCATCAAACAAACCCATCCTGGCGTTTCCCCCTCGAGACCAAACGAGGAAGTCAACCGAGGAACTCACACCGTTGGCAGTTTTACTTATTCAGTTATCGTTGCAGCAATTACTAGTCAGGTATAGATAATCATCCTGATAAAATAAGAAGTGGGCCATTTTAGTTAACCATTCCGTTGTAGTTGCAACATTTACTAATCAGATACAATTAGCATGAGATAACCCAAAACCCAGCAGTTGTTGGTACTTTTATTCAGCCATTCCGTTGTAGTTGCCATAATTACTAGTCAGATACAATGGTCGCAAGCGACACTCCAAACAAGCAATTGTTGGCAGTTTTAGTTAGCCATTCCATTATAGTGAAGCTGATTACTAGTCATTATAAAGTCAAATTTATAGCAATAAACTTTAGTTATGCTTGTCTATGGTCGAGATACTGTGCTCCAAGTCATCCATAACCGCGGACACGGCTTTCAGAAAGTTTTACCCGGCCGGGGTGCACCAATAGCAACACACACTCGATCAACCTCGGAAAAACCAAATCAAAACCCAACGAGGCCTTCACGACAAAGCAATCACAGGATTCAGAAATATTTCAGGGGGCCACCCCATTGAGTAGACCCGCAACGAAGTAAGCAAGCTCCGAGAGGGACTCAAGGTTTGCGTCAATGGCTGTAAGCGACTGGGAACCCGAAAACTCGGGGTGTCGATACCGCGTAATCACTCCGCCTACCTAAACAGTACAGTGTGCTATCTGTCGCACAATTTAAATACAGAAGTAGCATGGCATAAGTACAGGATAGTAAATAAAACCTCAAACTAGTTTGTGGCCCCAAGAAATAAGACTGAATCAAGCTCTGGCTCAGGGGGGTCCCATATACCTCCCGGATGTGGATAGCGCGATAAATCAAGGAACAGGTATCAAGTACTCGGGGTCCTACGGGACACAAGTGGGCGTTCGGAAACCAAATATTTTCTATCACCCACCGATGCCTCTGCTTACTTCAATTTTAGTTGTTAAACAGGAATTAAAGTGAACGATAAGTAAAACCATGATCATCTCCAACATCAACATGCGGCAAAACATCAACAACTGTGGCACTGGACGACACGCAACAGCACTTGAGCAGGCGACTACTACGCGCAAGTCCAACTATCTACCAAACAACAGGTAATAGGATGTGTCCAAGGCGATATAGGGCTGCAAGGGATATCACGGATACGGAAACTAGAGCATCGCAACACAGATAGCAATAGATCAACAGGAGGGAATAAATACTAGAAAAGTAAGATAGGTAGAAAGGGGGAGATGCTCGCCTGAAAACATTGCCGAAGGTTCGACCGAAGATCAGGGAGAAGCTCACATCAACTCAACGGCCCAATCCGCGAAGAAGCAAAACACTAGAAGAAACACCGGATGCAATATTTAATACAACGGCAGAAGATCGGCATGATGCATGTATGATGCATGACATGGCAAGGTGCGATGCAATTAGGTCATATTAAGTGGAACCGGGGTCCCGACAATTAATTAGGTGGTTCATGTTGTTCAGCTACCCCGCAATTTTAAATGTTGTTTAACAAGGCAAGATATGACAACGGTTCGATGCACAAATTTAAATGAGGCCGATATAAGGCTAGATTTGCCCGCATATGGGCCCCATATTTAATTCTTAGGTGAATCGGCATAAGGCCCCCAAACCAATGATGTGCATGCGAGATGAATGACAATTTAATATGCGACGAGGTTATTATTTATAAAATAGGGTTTCGGGAAGGGGTTCACACATTAGGGTTCTCGACGGTCTTGGTGTTCCGGGGTTCGGGGTCGGTCTCAGGGTTCGGATCTGGGGTTCGGGGCCTCAGGGTCTTGGGGTTCGCGTCCGTGTGACGGTCTTGTTGTTCCATGAAGGAGGACTTGGTTCGGTGTCGGGGGCACCTCAGACTCGCCCTGGTCGGTGTCGTTCTTGTTGTTGCGACGATCTTGTCGGGTCCGCGCCATCGAGTCGGTCTTGGCATTCAGGATGAAGTACTTGTCGTTCTCGTGGCGATCTTGGCGGTCGTCGGGTCCGGGCTCGGCGTCCGGGGGGAGGAGTACTTGGCGTTGCCGAGCGGAAGTTCATGTTGTAACCGTGTCGACGACCTTGGCGTTCAGGGGGGAAATTCTCGGTGTTCCGCGTCGGTGTCCTTATCGTCCGGGTACGGAATCGGTCTTCAGGGTTCGCCATCGGATCCGTGTAGGAGGGCTCGAGGGCTTCGGCTCAGGGTCGCCGTCGAACTCCGCGGATCAGGGTCTTCGGATTCCGTGAAGGAGAGCTTGTAGTTCCGGGATCTTCGGGTCCCGATCATCGGATTCCGTGAAGGAGGCCTTGGCGTCCGGGGTGGATATCTTGGCGTAGATCTTCAGGCAGCAATACGGAAGTACAAACACGGCTCGCAGATCTTGGACAGGACGGCAACATCACCACATAAGCAGCATGCCACCACCACATCACCACTTCGAAGTGCAACGCCAGGATCAACTTCCACCAAACATGACAAGGGTGGGGCCAACTGCGGTCCATGCAGCCACGGCAGAAGGCAGACCACATGAGCAGCGGTTGTTGCAGAAAGGGGACGCGGCGAAGGATCATGGCGGCGGGCTCCACGCGGAGGCAGAGGACAGGAGAGGTCGATGGGCGAGGGAGGCAGCGGCGATGGGGAACGGGCCGGCGAGGCGGGGCTGGTGGCGGGGATGCGCGGGGCGCGGGCGAGGCGGCACCGGGCGAACGGCCGCGGTGGGAGCTTGCGGGGACGGAGGAGAGCCGGGGCGCGGCTCGCCGGAGGCGGCCGGAGGCTGCCGGGGCAGAGGCGGCCGGGGAACTGGGCGCGGCGACGACGGGGCCTGGGGAGAGGCGACCGGCGTCGGGGTGAGGAGGGGGTCGCCGGGCGCGGGTGCGGAGCGGTGGAGCGGCCGGGGAGAGGAGTGGCAGCCGGCGGAGCTCGGGCCGCGGAGGCGGGCGCGCAGAGATGGTCGGGCGGGCAGGGCGTCGCGGCGGAGGGAGGTCAGCGGGGAGGCGGGCGCGCGGCGCTCGCGTCGGGGGCACGGAGGAAGAGGACCGGCGGCGCTCGCATCGGGGTGAGGGAAGCGGGGCGAGCCGGTGGGAGGAGGCGGTGGCGAGCGAGGCGAGGGGAGGGGGCGACGCGGCCAGGGTGGCTCGCCGGAGGCACGGGGAGGCGGCGGGGTCGCTGAGGGAGAGGAGAGGCCGGTGGAGCGGCGACGTCGAGGCCTGGGGAAGACGCGGGGAAGGAGAGAAGGGAGGTGGGGCGAGCTGGTGCGGGTGGGGCCGGGGCAGACGGGATCGGGGCCAGGGTGGGGTTGTCGGTGGGAGGATCGGGTGTGGGAGGTTGGGGGCATGCGTGCGTGCGTGCTCTGCGTGTGTGCTGTGTGTGGGGAGTGGGGGTGAGAGAGAGAGGGAGGGTTGGGGTGAGGTGGCAGCGTGTGAGTGGGTGGGGCTTTGGGGAGAGGTGAGGTGGCGAGAGACTATTGGTGGGGGTGAGGTGGCTGGTTGGGGGGTAGATTAGGTGTAGGTTCTGTAGGATTTTTTAGGTGGACCGATTTGGAACCGGGGGTGGTCGTTCGGGTCGGATCGGCCCGTTCGACTGCCCCCACTAAAATAATATAATATTTTATTTAATTCTAAATGCATCGTTTGCAAAACATAGTTGGTCAAAACAAAATATTCCTTAGTCCCGGTTTGGGGTTTCGAATTAAAGACGGGCGTTTTAGAAACAATTTGGGTTTTCCGAAAATAGTTTTATGCGAACAGATGCAATATGATGACGATGCTCAAATGCAATGCGGCATGATGACATGAGCATGCGGTCATGATGATGCAATGCACAAAAACAACGCGATTTTATAGTAGTGGTTTTGCGGGATGCCACATCAGCTGCTTGGGTACTTCATCTCTCAGCGAGGGATCGAGGCGAACCCGAAGAAAATCAGAGCCATCATGACGATGGAGAAGCCGAAAAACCTCAAAGGCGTCCAGCAGCTCGCAGGACGAATAGCGGCGTTAAGCAGATTCATCAGCCGCATGGGCGAGAAGGCCCTACCATTCTACCAGCTGCTACGCAAATCAGATAAATTCGAGTGGACGCCGGAAGCCAACGATGCATTCGAAAGCCTTAAGCGGCTCCTCTCCACCTCGCCCGTCTTGGTCACGCCAAAGGAGCGCGAGCCTCTGCTGCTGTACATAGCAGCCACACACCAAGTAGTCAGCACCGTGCTAGTGGTCGAACGACCCGAAGAAGGCAAGACCCACGGGGTCCAGCGCCCAATCTACTACCTCAGCGAGGTACTGAAACCAACAAAGCAGAGGTACCCTCACTACCAGAAGCTCGCCTACGGCGTGTTCATGACAGCTCGACGGCTGAGCCATTACTTCTAGGAGCACCAGGTAATGGTCGTCAACGAGGCACCCCTGAACATCATCCTAAATAACCCAGAGGGCACAGGATGCGTGGACCTGTGGGGCATCGAGCTGACACCCTTGGACATCATCTATGAGAAGCGACTCGCAATCAAATCTCAAGTCCTTCCGGACTTCCTGGTACATTGGATGGAGCTGCAGCTGCCAGACACCCCTGACATGTCGCAGTCGTGGACAATGCACTTCGACGGCTCCAAGCGCGAAGCTGGAGCAGGAGCCGGGGTCATATTGACCTCCCCGCAGGGCGACCAGATGAAGTACTTCCTACAGATGAAATTCCGAACCTCCAACAACGATGCCGAATACGAAGCCCTCATCCACGGCATGAGGATGGCAAAGATATGCGGTGCAACGCGCCTGGTCATCTACGGTGACTCCAACCTCGTCGTCCAGCAGACGATGAACGAATGCGACGCACACGCCGAAAACATGATCGCGTACCGCGCACTTTACAACGCACTCGAAGGAGAATTCGACGGCTGCGAGCTTCGGCACGTCGGAAGAGAAAGCAACGAGGAGGCCGACAGACTCGCCAACATCGGCTCCACCTGCGCGAAGGTGCCACCAGGTGTGTTCCTCAAACAGATCTGTGTGCCATCGATCAAGCGAAAATTCCCCAAAGGATCACCCGAAGAAGCAGAACACTCGGGGGCCACACTGCCCCAAGGACATGAAGGACCCGAGAAACTGGACACAGAGGTCGCCATGGTAAACTTAATGCAGGTCATGGCAGTCGAAGAAACTTGGACGCGACCATACCTCCAGTTCTTGATAAACGGAGAACTGCCTGACAGCCCGACAGATGCCCGGTGCATATCTCGTCGGTCAAAAGCCTTCACCATCATCAATGGCGAGCCGTACAAGCGCAGTATTACGGGTGTACTACAAAGGTGCGTCACCATCGGTGACGGCAAATCCATCCTCCAAGACATCCACGAGGGCATCTGCGGCCATCACGCAGACAGCCGCTCCCTAGTCGCCAAAGCTCTACGGGCCGGATTCTACTGGCCAACGGCCATGAGCGACGCAAAGGACATAGTCCAAAGATGCAACGGGTGCCAACGGTTCGCCGACAAACCGCACGCACCCGGGTCCGAGATCAGACCCATACCTATAGCCTGGCCTTTTGCTCAATGGGGCCTCGACATGATCGGCAAACTGCCAAAGTCCTCGAAAGGGGGACACGTTTACCTCCTGGTCGCAGTCGACAAATTCACCAAGTGGATCGATGCCATGCCGGTTACCAACCATATAGGCAAAACTGCCATCAAGTTCTTCGAGTCCATTGTCTACAGGTTCGGCGTACCGCACAGCATCATCACCGACAATGGATCGAACTTTATCTCCAAGGAGTTCCAGGACTTCTGCGAAGGCCTTGGGATCAACATCACGTACGCCTCTGTGGCACACCCGCAAACAAATGGGCAAGTGGAAAAGGCCAACGGCCTAATCGGTGCTGGCATCAAGAAGCGCCTAATGAGTCCACTCGAACGGAAAGCCGGAGCCTGGACGAAAGAGCTACCATCCGTCCTGTGGAGCCTACGGACTACGCCAAACAGCTCCACAGGCTACACACCGTTCTTCATGGTGCACGGAGCTGAGGCCGTGCTACCAGCCGAAGTATGCCACCAGGCCCCCCGGGTCGTCGCTTACAGCGAAGCCGAATCCACGGCTGCACTCGAAGACGCCGTCGACACACTCGACGAAGCAAGAGACATAGCAGCAGCTCGATTAGCAGTGTACTAGCAGAGTCTCCGCAACTACCACAGACGCCGGCTGCGCCCAAGGTCCTTCGTCGAAGGAGACCTCGTCTTGCGACTCAAGCAAGAGCGACCGAAGAAATTCGAGTCACCATGGGAAGGACCCTACGTCATCACCGAAGTCATCCCAGGTGGCGCCTATCGCCTTAAGCACGTGGAGTCTGGAGTCGCATACTCCAACCCATGGAACATCGCGCACTTGCGACGATTCTACCCCTAGCTATCTACCCCTTTACTTTCAATAAGGTTTTCAGCCAAGGCTATTCAGCCAAACAATGTACTTCCTCCATTACGATATAAATAAAGCTAAGTGTCTCGCCCCAAACTTCCGTTCATTATTTGCAACCTTACTTTATGCTACAAACGCACTCGGGGGCTCCCCCCACCTCACGATTTCATCAACCGAGGATTACGCGTGTACACTTGAGTAGCTGACAACGTTAGGCAAATGAAAAGGACACGTACCCAAACAAAGCACTGCGTGCTTACAACAAACAAATCTTTACAACAAAGGGCACAACACGCCCAGTTGAAATATACAAATTTTACATCTATCTCTTTTACAGGTACTACCTATTCGGAAGAATAACCTGAGCACGCTGCTCAAACAAATCTACGACCTGTTCGGCATACTGCCTTACAGCTGCGTAATGTGGACGCATGTCCCACTCATCACCATCCGGCCGAGGAGGTGGCCCAGCTGCCACAACAGCCAAATCGACATCAGGCCGGTGCAGCCTTACAAGAGACAAAGCAGCCTTCACTCCTGCGATGAGCTGTTGCCGCACCAACTCCTTGACATTGCTCACGCTCCAAAACTTCGACAGAAGACCCGAAAGGCTCGTCGGTACGGCATCCAAAGGAAACATGACGTGCAACACCGAGGAAAGCAACATCTGCACTTGGCGAAGCACCCGCGAAACCTGGTGCACACGATCCTGCACCGTCGCCAGAGCCATGGCACGGTCACGATCCATCCAGAAGAAGCCACCGGCCTCCATGTCCTGCTGAGTCAAGCAATTGACCCGAACGGCGACACGCTCTTTCTCTTCCCTCGGAGCAAGGTTAGCACCTGTGACAATTGTACAAAATAAAGGGCAAGGTCAGCAGACTCATCCGAAGAACCGAGCTACAGCTCGAAACAAAGAACAACTTACATTGAAGCTGCTTAGATAACCGAAGCAGTTCCGCCATCAAGTACTCCTCTCTGACTGCACCACGATCCGCCTTGGACTTCCAAACATCGGCGTGACCATGAAACCCAAGCAACTCCCTCTCAAGACTATGAACACGGTCCCGAAGAAAGGCGAGTTGCGAAGGATCATCCAAAGATGGCTGCAGCAGCACTGCAGGCGAGGTGTCAACAGGGTCAGCACCCGAAGGAACCTAGAGCAGCAGAAAAAGAAAAGGACACAAATATTCAGACAATGATAGAGAACAACTCAGAAGAATTCATTAAGCATATAAGGCCACTACGTGGCACAAGGACTGTGTTCTTCAAGATATTTACAGCAAAAGCAGACTACAAGCTATCCTACATCTACAACGCCTAAGACGCGGCACCCTGAGTCGCCTCGGAGCCGGATTGCCTAGCCTTGGCCTCCCCTTGCTGCGGCAGCGCATACTCAGACAACAAATCAATGAGCTTCGGCCCATATCGCTTGCAGCGAGCAGAGTAGGCAGCAAAGGCTACCTCGGATACGTCTGCAGTCGTCGGCATCCGGGAGGTGATCTGGGGCAGGTCCAGCTCTGCTCCAGCCGCCAAAGCCATCGCCAGCCCGACGGACGCGCCGATGCCCTTCTGCTTGCGCTTGTACGCCGCAGGCGCTTCGGCTGACAAAGCCTCCGCCAGAGCATCCACATCATCAAGGGCCGCGCCCTTAGGGACAAGCTCCTTGTAGAAGCGGCCAAGGACCTCCTTCGCCTTGGCAAGAGAGCTGACGACGGTGCTGCAACGATCTTCGACCGTCGCAGTAGCATCATCTAGAGCACTCCCGTGCTCCAGAGCGCCTCGGTCAAACTCGATGCATGCGGCATCTGAGACAAAAAAAAGGGACATGACGAAAAGCAACACAGAAGAAGACAAGAAAACAAGAAGAAAGAAGCACAAATACAACACTCACCCGAAACAGCCTTGGCAGCAGCCATGAGCTTGCCTGCCACCTCTCTCTCGCGCGCAGCCGCAACAGTGGCCAGCTGCTCCTCACGGTCCGCGGCCTCCTGCTGCAGACGCTCCTTAGCTTCGGCTGCCTTGGTCAGCTCTAGCTCGAGGCGTTCCTTCGCACCAACGGCGGCCTCGGCCTTCTTCTCCGATTGACCAAGGCTCTTCTTTAGAGCGTCGACCTCACGGAGAGAATTATTATGCTCCTCTGCATTCGAAACAAGCAAACGTCAGAGAGCAGGACTGGAATAAATGAAAGAAGCACCAAAAACAAACAGGTACCTTGAAGCTGTCGGAGGTTAGCCTCTAGCACTAGGCGCTCCTGCACCAGCCGCTTGGCCTCCTCCACAAAAGGCTGCCGAAAAAGAAACACCAGTAAGGAAAAAGGACTTGGGGGTTGTGCCCAACATTAAGGAATAAAGGCAAAACTCGAACACGGAGACACTCGGGGGCTCCCCCCCCCCGAAGATTCAAAAAAAGAACAAGACACGAAATTTTTTAGACACCCGGGGGCTCCCCCCGTTGTACGAAGCAGAGGTACTTACATGCTATGATGGCGACTCCGAAGGACCGCTGGCGAAATTCTGAGGCGCAACCACCTGCACCTCCTGCAGAGGAGGATTCGGAGCGGCACCCCCTGACGTTGCCACCGTTTGAGGAGGAGGAGACGCAACTTTCGACTCACCCATCATCTCCCGAGCACCATCGCTGGAGGATTCGTGGGAGGAATGCCTGCATACGAAGCAATCAGTACAAGTGCAAAATCAAGAAAGAAAAAGGTCAGCAGTAAGACAAGAAACTTACGAGTCCAGCGAGCTCAGGTCAAAGACAGGAGGAGTCCTTCAGGCTCTCTTCTCCACCTTCTTCTCTTCCTTCTTCTCTTCCTTCTTTTCTTCCTTCTTCCGCTTCGCTGGCGGGTGTGGCGCTACAGCCCGCACAGGAATGGCAGGAATGGGAGAGGAAGAGCCTCCATGCCCGTCACTAAGACGCTCAAGGCACAAAGGGTTTCTGGGAGTCGGAGGAGTCGAGGCATCCGAAGACTCGCTGGAGCTCCGTGATCGTTTGCGTGTATGGTCCTCACTCGACTCGTCGGCATATTCCGCCGGAGATCGCGCCGACGGCAGCTCGGACACGGAATCCACCACGTCATTATCCGGGGCATTCGGATATTTTTCAGGCAATGGCGGTACCATGCCCGGCACCTTGAAGCTCTGCAAAACCAAAAGGGACTTTGTTAGCAAACAAAGGAAAATAAATACGCAGTCGACAACAAGCGCTAAGCGCACAAATCTACACATGTGGAACATCCAACGCCGAAGAAAACGGCGGAGTCAGCGACTTCCCCGGGATTTCCTCTCCAGCCTTGAACTTCAGCAGCGAGCGAAGGGTCCTGTCAAGATCCCCCTCGGAGATTTTCTCAGCCGAAACCCTCGTCGGATCACGACACCCAGAATAAAGAAACATCGGGTGCGCCCTCGCCTGGAGAGGCTGCACCCGACGCTCGAGAAACGTCCGGATGATGTCCATGCCGTTCACTTCTTTCTCCGGAATCAACTGGAGATCCTCCACCCGACGGTAAAGGGCCTCTATCTCCTCTGTATCGCCATCCAAGATCTGATTTTTCTAGGATCTTTTTGGCTCGATTATCTGGGAGGGGTCGAAAGGAGCAAGACCAAAATGCTGCCCAACAACTGTAGATTCGCGAATGTAAAACCACCTCCTCCTCCAGTACTGGACAGATTCGGACATAGAGAAAGAAAATAAGAGAATATTGGCTTTGAGGGAGATGATGCAACCCCCAATGGGATACACACCATCCGAACCGGATTGCCTCTTCACGGAATAGAGTTTCCGGAAGAGGCCAAAATGCGGCTCGATGCTGAGCCAGCACTCGCAAAAAGTGATGAAACAAGCAATGTGAAGAAGAGAATTGGGCGAAAGATGATGCAGCTGGATGCCATAGAGAAAGAGCAGCCCACGAAGGAAGTCGTGGACTGGGAAGGAAAACCCACGCATAACGAAGGCAAGAAACATAACCCGATACCCAGCGGGGGGACGGGGGATTACCTCGTTGCCGGGGAGTCTGATGGCCTCCCTATCTTGCAGGATCAAACCCCGCTCGCGAAGCTTGCGGAGATCACTCTCCCGCGTCTCTGATCTCCGCCAACCACCGTCCGTGACACGGGCAGCGGTGGCGCCTTTCTTCCCTCCGGCTGCGCTGGTACCAACCACAGATGATGATTTATTCGTTTTCCCCATCGCGCTACGGCGGCGCCGGCGGTGAAAGCGCAGAAGGGAAGATGAAAATGTGGAAGGAAATCCCAGCGCGCAGCGAGAATCGCTAGAGCACAAGGAGGCAGTGAAAACAAGAACTGATGCGGTGAAAACAAACTACAGCTTTCCCCAATGATTATAATGACGAAGACGACACACGGCAGCCGTCCATCCAGAAGACCTAACGCCAATGGCAGATCTGACCATACACGTGTCAGCATCACAACGAACCGCCGTTACCACGCCGTCCACTACGCGCGGAAATCGAGGCGACACCGTAATTATCTCCATGCCGTGCGTGACCGGTCAATTTAAGGTCAGCAAGTGGGACCCACGTTCGTCTAGTCAAGTCATCTCTGGCGTAGCAGACGCTTGAGGTCATTGATCGTCAGCACTGACGTCACCAAAAGCTATACTAGCACCAACTACAATTCTTTGGCTCCACAGCTAAGAGTACTCACTCGAATCTTCGATTCGACTAAATACTCGGGGGCTACTCCTATCAGGAGCACTGGCCGTGCATTCGAAAGACGAATAAATACAAAATATTTCTTTGAGTCCTACGCCGAGTCTACGACTCCACTACGGACTCGGGGGCTACTCCCATAGGGAGGATGGATTTAAGAATCCGAAATTTTTGTGTCCTACGGACTTAAAAATAAACAAAATGCTTGAATAAAAGTCTCCGCCCGAGTCTACGACTCGAACAGACACTCGGGGGCTACTCCCATAGGGAGCGCTGGTCGCGCACCCTATGAATTCTTCGACTGCGATCTTTCGGATCAAACACGCAAAACTTTTTCGGCAACTTTTCCTCAGTAGAATGCTAAGTGAGCAATTTTTCTCCTTGGCCACCCGAAACACCTCCGCGGTGACAAATGTTCGGATGCTGCGTCTGTGACGCAAAGATAAGACCTACAGATATCATCTGGTGGTCTGGCAACGCACCCGACTGCGCTCTGCTAGTATGAATCCGTGCCAGCAGGTGCGATAAAAAATCCCGACGGACGCGTTGGGTACATCAATTAAATTCACTGGAATTCAACTCCTGTAAGTCCTCCGCGGCCTGAGTCGAATTACGCCAGCATATGTTCCAGTTTCGAGTTGAGGGACTCGAACCTGAGGAAGATCGTGTCGTTTCGTCCTAAGACAGTTAACTGACCCTGATCCGTCGGGTGAGTCAGGCACACGCATCAACAATCCCTACACATGAACTATTGAAATACATAGTTGCACCCGAAAGGATGGAAGAGTCCTCAGCCGAATCTACGATTCGACTGATCGGGCTACTGACATGGTTATACCCTACGAGTGCGTGACCTCAGCATACCTAGTCCATCCCAAGGAAGGCCCACGGCGGACGTACGCCGGCCCATGAGGATTTTCGGGTGGCCAAGGCCCATGACGCCTTCGGATCCTTGGAGAGCAAGACTAGCGTAGATAGGAAATTCAAAGGGGTAAAACCCTAGAACTTGTAACCGACTAGGACTACGCCCGGGACCTGCCTAAGTCTATATAAAGGCCAGGAGGGCACGACCTAGATCTCTCGACTCATACTTTCGCATACACACCTTCACGCCAGATTGCATCTGCGCACCCCTGTAACCTTCGGTTCCGCCGCAATCAAGAGCAGACAAGCAGGAGTAGGGTTTTCCCTCCGGGGGCCTGAACCTAGGTAAACCTTGTGTCCCCGTGTTGCTTGTTTGCTAACCGTTCCACGATCTCCAGCATCCCCATCTTCTCCAAAACCCAAGTCCATAAAAATGGGCATTGATGATATCAAACCTCGTCAAGTCTTGGAATGGAGGGAGTATCATAATCACAAAAACTATTACTTAATAATATTAAGATGAATGTTTATTCCAAAAAAAATTGTACACCATCCTGATTTACACTCCACCTAATTAGAGAACACATCCCAAAATGTCACTACCCCTGCTTTCCATCTCCCGTACACTATATCTGATGGGACAAACTCAAAAAAATATCCTATGGGACAGGGTCACCTCAAGAGAAATGTGGTCATTCTACAAATGAACGGTATTTATATCTATAGTTTAGTGAAGGTTTGCCGATTTTCATCGGGTTCAGCTGACAACAATGCTAATAAGCCAGCTCCGCCCCTGTCTGACATGGTACAATAAATAATTGACTTTTTAAGTGTATATCCACATAAATTATCAAACAACCATGGACTTGCATTCTTAAATAGTACATAGAAATATGTGTAGCACATTAAAATCCCGTTTTAAAACTATTTGTTGTCCACCGTGACCAATTTCCAAGAAAAGCTGGCTAGAAGTTCCATACCATGTCAAAATTGAGCAGATTAAGTGATGTAAGATATTAATGATGAAAGAGATTGTGTTGGTATCATAGCACATAAAACTAGAAAAATTAATCCCAAACAAATCTTGTCCACAAATTTACATTGAGATTTTACAAAACAATAAATACACCAAGACTATGATACTACTATATGATATTATGCATTGTGGAGATTGTATCATATACTAATATCATATGCATGATACTACTATATAATACTCCTCATTGTGACTAGTCTAAGAGATTGTTGATGCAATTATTTTCCTCTGCTCTCTTTTTCTCCACCCTAGAAAAATTCCCTTCGGGAGAGAGCACGCCTCAAACTCACCATTTAATGTTTGTGTATGCCAAAAAGAGCTAGCAGCCTCTTTCTCAAGCTGGAATATGGGATCGAAATAGCGGCCGGGGCTATAGTTGCCGCTAATAAGCTCCTGACGCCATCCCGGAAGCTAGCAAGGACGCGACCACTCGATCCGTTCGATCCGCCACACCGAAGGCCGCAGCTCGAACAGGCGGACGTCAGTAGCACACACGCGTTGGCCAAGCAGGGGTGTTGCAGCGTCGCGGGTGCGAGCTCGGGCTGCCCAGATCGAGGAAGACTCGGGCTGGAGTCCAATAGGTCGATGGAACAAAGGGAACGATGATCAGTTTGTTCGACCCGGACTCTGCTCTAGCGGGACCGGGCGAGTTTGTTTTCCTCACGGTAAGTTGTATGGGACGGACGATGGATGAAAATTAACTACGACGAAAACCACCTCAACATAAATTATATAGTAGAGATAGAGATATGGATAGATGTATGGTTTTTTTATAATCCTCTCACAACAAAGTAACGACGCAGGTCCCTAAAAAACCATATGTGCAAGTCCCTGAAAAATATGGACATGTAAGATGTGATATTATATAATCCTGTGAAATTTCAACATCAAACTTTGTCTCATTCTATGTTTTCTAAAAAACGCAGTCGCATTCTGAAGTTAAAAAGAAATAAGGCATGCACGAATAATGATTATTTATGATCTTCAAATCTTCCTGGAAGTTCATCAGTATCTTGATCTTCCAATTAGAGGATTTGATCCTGAAATTTTATATATGCCCCCCTCCCTAGTTGAGAGTCTCCTATGGGTGCTTGAGCCATCCCCGAGCCCTCTTCGGCAGCGCTGCCGGCCGAAGATGTTGCAGGGGAGGCGCCGATGTAGGTAGTAGTGGTAGATCTAGGGTCTTCGGCAGTCTGCCGATAGTTTGGAGTAGGGCTTGGATTCTCTTTGGCCATATCTTGTGCATCACGTGTGTTAAAAAAGGTTAGCGACGGATTCTAATCTCTTCTCCTAAACCCAACCGATAGTTAGATAGACTGTAATTCTGTTAGTTTGTTGTAATCCTAACCACTTGTAAACCCTAGATCGTTTGAGTTGTATATAATGAGGACCTGGCCGATGCATTGAGGCACGACACAATCTCAGGTCTAGTCTATTTTCTTATATGGTATCAGAGCCAACACTCCTAACCACCCATGGCTCCCAACGCACCATCGCCGTCCCCTGCACTGATCAACATCATCACCGCGCTAAGCGCCGCCATCACCATCAAGCTCGATGGGGATAACTTCCTGCTCTGGAAGGCTCAGGCCCTGCCTGCGCTCTACAGCAACGATCTGTTCGGCTTCATCGACGGATCAAAGGCGGCGCCGCCGAAGAAGGTTGCAGCTACAACCAGCATCTCTGAGCAAATCGATAATCCGGAGTATCCGATCTAGTTCAAGCAAGACCAGCAGGTCATGAGTGGCCTGCTCGCCTCTCTCACGCCCGCCGTGCTCAGCCACGTCCAGATGCTCAAGACGTCCAAGAGGAGGGACATGTCGATGTCCATCTACTTCAACAACACCAAGCGCATCGCCGACACGATGTCGGTGATCGGCATTCCTCTTGGCGACAACGAGATCGTCTCCTACGTGCTCGCCGGCCTCGGCGACGACTAAGACAACTTCACCGCCTCCATTTCCGTACTCGCTGGTAACAATGATTTTACCCTAAGTGATCTGTATGGCCACATGATAGCCTATGAGGCGCGCAACAACAACAACAACAACAACAACAGCAGCAGCTGCAGTAGCAACAAAAACAACAACAACAACAACAACAACAATAACTAGTTTCAGCACTCTGTCAACAACGCTGCACACGGTGGCTGGCATCGAGGCTTCACTCGCGGCGGAGATGGACGTGGCTGCGGCGATGGTGGTCGCGACAACGGAGGAGGTCGCCATGGCGGCTCAACCAAGGAAACGGTAGCAACGGCGGCTACCAGGGAGGCGGTCACGGCGGCAGCCATGGTGACAACTCGGGGCGCGATGGCAATGCCCTGGGTGGAGGAAGTGGACGTGGCAGCAAGTTCGCATGCCAGATCTATGGCGTCTACGGCCATGATGCCCTGCGCTGCTACCAGCGCTTCAACCACGGGATCCAGCCGGAGACAGGCGCATCAAGCAGCCGCGTCGCCCACTACTCCAACGCCAACGATCAGTAATGTGCCACCGACCACATGACGAACGACCTCGAGCGCCTCCACACCCACGAGAACTATAGGGGTGTTGGAGATATGCCCTAGAGGCAATAATAAAAGTGGTTATTATTATATCTTTGTGTTTATGATAAATGTTTACATTCATGCTATAATAGTATTAACCGGAAACATTAATACTTGTGTGATTTGTAAACTAAATTAGATTCCCTAGTAAAGCTTCTTTATAATACTAGCTTGTTGGTTAATAGATGATCGTGGTTTCTCGATCATGAACATTGAGATGTTATAAACAACAAGATCATATCATTAGGAGAATGGTATGATGGACATACTCCTATAGATAAACGTAGCATTAAAATCAGGTCATTTCAATAGTTCATTCGCTATAAGCTTTCTGATACATAGTAACCTGATTCCTTCGACCATGAGATCATGCTAATCACCATCACCGGAAGGATGCTTTGATGACATCAAACACCACACCGTAACTGGGTGGCTATAAAGGTGGCATTGAGTGTCTGGAAAGTATGTGTTGAGGCACATGGATCAAGAGTGGGATTTGTCCATCCATATGACAGATAGATATACTCTGGGACCTCTCGGTGGAATGTCATCCAATTGGCTTGCATAATATGCCCTGAGAGGCAATAATAAAGTGTTTATTATGTGTATTCCAAGTATATGATAGATGTTTATTTTGCATGCTATAATTGTATTAATACGGAAACGTTAATACATGTGTGTTTAATAAACAAACAGAAAGTTCCTAGTTATGCCTCTCTCATAAACTAGCTCGTTGATTAACAAGATGATCAAGGTTTCCTGATCATGGACATTGGATGTTGTTAATAACGGGATCACAACATTAGTGTAATGGTGTGATGAACATAAATCCGAAGTATAGCATTACGATCAAAGTCATTGAGTTTATATTGCTATAACAACTTACGAAGTGATCCTAATCCTTAGACCATGAGATCATGTCGATCACTAACACCGGAAGAGTTTCTTGATAACATCAAACGTCACACCGTAACAGGGTGATTATAAAGATGGATTGAGAACTAATAAAGTGTTATGTTGAGTCCCATGGATCGAGAGTGGAATTTGTTCATCCCGATGACGGATAGATATACCCTGGGCCCTCTTGGTGATATCACATTGGTTAGCTGCAAGCAAGTGATTTGATCACTAGAATGTTATATCACGGGAACGAGAAAAGAGTGCATGTCAGTAACGAGATCAAACTAGGTATGGAGATACCGATGATCGAATCTCAGACATGTAATATATCATGAAACAAAGGGATTAAGATACTAGCGTAAAAGGTTCTGACGATCACAAGAAAGTCATCGTTGAATGTGTGGGAGTCAGTATGGGTCTCCAGATCCCGCTTCTGATTATTGATTCGAGAGGGGTCTCGATCATGTCCGCATTATTCACGAACCGTAGGGTGATACACTTAAGAGACACCGACATCCAATTGGAGCAAAAGTTTCATGCCGAAAGAATGAACAAGCACAGGAATTTATTTCACTAGATACCAAAACAGGTTTTCGGGTGAAATTGCATAAAGTGGTTATGCATGTGAAATAGAATTCTAGCAAGGGGTTATTTGTGAATTTTTGTTATTAAAGTAATTGACAAAATTCTGAATAAAATAAAAGAGTTTTATTTAATGAGAGTTTGCATTAAATTTGGTGGAAATTTAATGGCATGTTTGAGTGGGATTTTGAGTGGAGGGATTTGAATGGATTTTTGTGAGTGGAGTGTCCACCCACATGAATGAAGGAGGGGAGGGGGCAGCCCCATGGCCGGCGGCCACCCCCTTGGGTGCCCCCTCCTCCTATAAAAGGCACCCCCTCTCCTCTCTCTCACTCACACCTCCTCGTGAAGGATCTCTCTCCCCCTCTAGAATTTATCTCCCATGGTCTCGGACTAGCGAGATACATGTTCCCGGTGACTATTTGGCAAGAAATATTTGTGCTTCCGCTGCATCGCTAGAGCGAGGAGGCGGAGGTTGCTCAGTTCCTCGAATGTGTGTGCGAGCACGGATGCGCTGCTGATTTGCGGCGCTAGGACTTCCTCTCGATCTTGAGATCGGTAAGAGATCGTCTACATCAACCACGAGTCGAACTCGTTAAGCTTTGTCGGTCTTCAAGGGTATGTCCTCTACGGATATACATCCGCCCGTTGTTTGTATCTAGTAGATAGATCTTGGTAAATAGTTCCCATCATAGGAAATTTTTTGTTTTCTATGCTGCGAACCCTACAGTGGTATCAGAGCCGGATCTATGCGTAGATGCTTTACACGGGTAGTACACATATGAGTATGTGGGCGATGATGATCATGTTGTTGCTCCTTAGTTGTAATTTTGGATATTGGTGGCATAGTGGGATGAAGCGGCCCAGACAAACTTTACATGTCCTCGCACATGAGACCTGTTCCACGCTTGACATGCAACTAGTTTGCATAAGTGGCTAGCGGGTGTATGTCTCTCCTACTATAGTCAATATCTATTTTGCAACGAGTTGTCAACAATTTGGTTATCCTCGTTGTGGTTCATGTTCGTAGGTAATAACGGTTCTATCTCGAAAGCCCTAAGCCACGTAAAACTTGCAATAGATAAATTAGAGGCGTCTAGTTTAGATTGTTGCTGGGCTAGTGTTATGATATGGTGATGTTGAAAATAGAAGTATGAGATGATACTCTTACAACACACATAGCGTGTAAATTCCATAGACCTTGGATTTACACATAAAGGTATGATAGTGATCATACCACGATGCACATGATAGAGATCATATGCGGGAACCATATCATTACACTAATAAACATGTGATGTTTGATAGCATCTTATATTGCTTGTTTAGCGCTTTGTTAGCATAATAAGATGATCCCTCATTTAAATATCAAGATAAGAATGTGTTCTTCCTTTAGTATGCACCGATTATGTTTTCGTCGCTCCAAGACATCACGTGATGACCGGGTGTTCTTGGATCCACGACCATATTTCGGGTGTAAAACAGTTACACACGTGAATACTAAGGTTCTTACTTGGCGAGCCTAGCATGTACAAACATGGCCTCGGAACACGGACTGAAAGGTTAAGCATGAGTCATATAGTAGATATGATGCCCATTTTATGCTCGCCTTTGAAGCTATACCGACTCACGTGATGATCGGACTTGGTGTAGTGGATTTGGTTCATGTAATCACCAAAATGGCACGAGGGATGTCGTTTTTGAGTGGGAGTTCATTCGTAATATGGATTAGTTGAACTCAATCTATCATAAACTTAGTCTAAACTTTACAAATTCTGTTGTAGATGACACCACCTTTTAATTTCAATGTGTTCATGGAGAAAGAGAAACTTGCAATGAACGGTAGCAACTTTATCGAATGGGCCATGAATTTGAGGATTCTCCTCTCTGCTGCACAAAAGCAATATGTGCTAGAAGCGCCGCTAGGCCCCCCACCTTTTAAGGATGCCCCTGACGAGGAGAAGAATGTCTATCAGACTCGTCAGGAGGACCACAGCTTAGTTCATTGAGGCATATTGTATGGGCTAGAGCCGGAACTTCGAAAGCGTTTTGAAAACGACAATGCATTTGATACAATGGGTGAGTTGAAAATGATTTTCGACACACATGCTGTTGTAGAGAGCTACAATGCTTCAGAAAAGTTCTTTAGATGCATGATGGAAGAGCACAACTCCGTTAGTGAGCATGTACTCAAGATGTCAGGTTACGCCGATAAGCTTGTGTCCTTGGGAATATCGATTCCCATTGACTTAGGCATCCATCGTGTTCTACAGTCTCTGCCACCTAGCTATAAGATGAAATATAATATGCAAGGCATGAAGAAGTCTCTCCCCGAGCTTCTGTCAATGCTTAAAACTACATAAGTGGAGATCAAAAAGGAACATCAAGTGTTGATGATCAATAGGAACACTGGTTTCAAGAAAGACAAGAAGGGAAAACGGAAGGGAAGTAAGGGCGGCAAGCCGGTTGCCGTGCCTGAAAAGAAACCCCGAGTTGGACCTAAGTCTGATACCGAGTGCTACTATTGCAAGGGGACTGGCCACTGGAAGCGCAACTGCCCCAAGTATTTGGCAGACAAGAAGGCCGGCAAGGCAAACAAAGGTATATATGATATACATGTTATTGATGTGTACTTGACTAGTGCTCGCAGTAGCACCTGGGTATTTGATACCGGTTCAGTTGCTAATATTTGTAACTTGAATCAGGGGCTGCGGAACAAGCGACCGCTAGCAAGGGGTGAGGTCAAGATGCGTGTCGGCAATGGATCAAGCGTTGATGTGATCGCCGTCGGAACGCTACCTCTCCATTTGCCATCGGGATTAGTTATAAACTTGAATAATTGTTATCTGGTGCCTACACTAAGCATGAACATTGTATCTGGATCGTGTTTGATGCGAAGTGGTTATTCATTTAAATCCGAGAACAATGGTTGTTCTATTTATATGAATGGAATCTTTTATGGTCATGCACCGATGATGAATGGTTTATTTCTATTAGATCTCGATGATAATGTTACACATATTCATAATGTTGATGCTAAAAGGATTAAACTTAATGATGATATATCCGCATATATGTGGCAGTGCCGTCTAGGTCATATTGGCGTTAAACGCATGAAGAAGCTCCATTCGGATGGACTTTTGGAATCACTTGATTTTGAATCATTTGATACATGTGAGCCATGCCTTATGGGCAAGATGACTAGAACGCCGTTTTCCGGTTCAATGGAACGGGCGACAGATTTATTGGAAATCATACATTCTGATGTATGTGGTCCAATGAGTGTGTCGGCGCGAGGTGGATATCGTTATTTTGTTACTTTCACGGATGATTTGAGTACATACGGTTATATCTACTTGATGAAACACAAGTCTGAAACCTTTGAAAAGTTCAAGGAATTTCAGAATGAAGTGGAAAATCATCGTAATAGAAAGATCAAATTTTTACGGTCCGATCGTGGAGGTGAGTATCTAAGTTACGAGTTTAGCACTCACATGAAAGAGTGTGGAATTGTTTCACAACTCACACTTGCCGGAACACCACATCGAAATGGTGTGTCGGAACGTCGTAATCGTACTTTATTAGATATGGTTCGATATATGATGTCTCTGACGGACTTGCCGTTGTCATTTTGGGGTTATGCACTAGAAACTGCTGCATTCACTTTAAATCGGGCACCATCTAAATCCATTGAAAAGACACCGTATGAATTGTGGTTTGGAAACAAACCTAAGATGTCATTTCTTAAAGTTTGGGGATGCGATGTTTATGTGAAGAAACTTCAACCGGATAAAGTCGAACTCAAAGCGGAAAAATGCGTCTTCATAGGATACCCTAAGGAAACTATTGGGTATTCCTTCTATCACAGATCCGAGGGCAAAGTTTTTGTTGCCAAGAATGGATCCTTTCTAGAGAAAGAGTTTCTTACGAAAGGTGTGAGTAGTCGAAAGGTAGAACTCGAAGAGGTTATTGAACCTTCTCTTCAAAGTATGGCGAGTAGCGCAGCGCCGGAAGTAGTTCCGGATTTGGCTCCACCAGTTGAAGAGGGAACTAATGATAATGATCATGAAACTCCAAAAGAGAATACTACCAAACCTCGCAGGTCTAGTAGGACGCGTGCAGCTCCCGAGCTATACGGAAATCCTGTCATGAATTTCATGGTTAATGAAAATGATGACCCTGCGACGTATGAAGAAGCGATGATGAGACCGGATTCCAACAAATGGTTAGAAGCCATGAAATCCGAGATGGAATCCATGTATGAAAATCAAGTTTGGAACTTGGTGGAATTACCTCACGACCGAAAGGCCGTGGAGAACAAATGGATTTTCAAAAGGAAAACTGATGCTGATGGTAATGTGACCGTCTATAAAGCTCGACTTGTCGCAAAGGGGTTTCGACAAATTCAAGGAGTTGACTACGATGAGACATTTTCTCCCGTAGCGATGCTAAAGTCAGTTAGGATTATGTTAGCAATTGCTGCATATTTCGATTATGAGATATGGCAGATGGATGTCAAAACCGTGTTTCTCAATGGTAATATTGAAGAAGAGTTGTATATGATAAAACCAAAGGGTTTTGTCGATCCTAAGGATGCTAACAAGGTGTGCAAGCTTCAGCGATCCATCTATGGATTTAAGCAAGCATCACGGAGTTGGAATCTCCGCTTTGATGAGGTGATCAAAGAATTTGGATTTGTCCAAACTTATGGAGAAGCTTGTATTTACAAGAAAGTGAGTGGGAGCAATGTGGCATTTCTGATATTATATGTGGATGACATATTATTGATCGGAAATGATATAGATCTTTTAAACAGTGTTAAAAGTTATCTAAACAGCAAATTTTCAATGAAGGACCTAGGTGAAGCGTCATACATATTAGGCATAAAGATCTATAGAGATAGATCTAGTCGCCTAATAGGGCTATCGCAAAGTACATACCTTGATAAGATTTTAAAGAAGTTTAAAATGGACGGAAGTAAGAAGGGGTTCTTACCTATGTTGCAAGGCAAGACATTGAGTAAGACTCAAAGTCCGGCTTCGGCGGAAGAAAGAGAGATAATGGACAAAGTCCCCTATGCTTCGGCCATAAGATCTATAATGTACGCCATGCTATGTACAAGACCGGATGTGGCACATGCTATTAGTTTGACTAGTAGGTACCAATCGGATCCAGGTTCGGAACACTGGATAGCGGTAAAGAATATCCTTAAGTACTTACGAAGAACTAAGGATATGTTTCTTGTATACGGAGGTGAAGAAGAGCTCGTCGCTAAGTGTTATGTTGACGCTAGCTTTGACACCGATCCGGATGACTCTAAGTCTCAATCCGGATACGTATTTCTCATGAATGGCGGAGCGGTTAGTTGGAGGAGCTCCAAACAACCTGTGGTGGCGGGATCAACAATGGAGGCCGAATATGTTGCTACTTCGGAAGCGGCTCAGGAAGTAGTTTGGATGAAGGAGTTCATATCCGAACTAGGAGTGGTTGCAAACGCGTTGGACCCAATGGTGATGTCACATCCCAAGATTTTCCAAATCTTGTAATGTGAAAATAAATGAATAAAATAAAACTTTGTTTGATTTTAGAGCCAGAAGAAACTTTTTGAACCCAATTGGAACCTCAAACCCATTTGAAATAAATAAAATCCTAAAGGGATTCATAAAGATAAACATTTAATAAAGGAAATTAAAATGTTTTGAAACTACTATTTTAGATCTTTTAATAAAAGGATTTGGTATTCAAAAGAAAAGATGGATTTATAAATAAGGATTATTTTATAAAGCCAAATTAAACTTGGCCAAGATTTTGAAACAAAAGAGTTTTCTTTGATTAAAATAATAAAAGTTTATAAAGTAATAAAGATCAAATCTTATTTGAAGATAAAAGGTTTTACCAATTTAAATTTAAACATCAAAACTTATTAAATTATTTAAAATAAGTTTTCCAAATATTTTATATTCTCTAATAAAACCTACTAAAGTGTTTTGGCCTTATTTTGGATTTCAAAATAAATATCTCAATAAAACAAATCCTATTTGATTTAATAACGAAAGTCTATTATATTTAATTGATAATAGACTCTAAAATGTTATTTGTTTTAAAACAAATTTCCAAATATTATGTACTTCCCAAATTAAACCTACTAATTTGATTTTGAAAATATTTAAGTTTCAAATAAAGATTTTTAAAATCAAACCTTATTTGATTAGTAAACTTTGGCCCATTTTATTTAATTAATATTAGACCCTAAAGTAAAATAATATTAAACAAGTATCCTTTACTTCCAAATGATACCTACTGATTTGATTTTGAAAACATTTGGATTTCAAATGAATATTTTATTAATAAACAACAAAAACTCCATTTAATTAATAAACCATGGTCCATTTTATTTAATTAATAAATGGAACCTAAAAAGATTTAAAATATTATTTTATTTTATTTTGAAAGTTGGTTATACTACTAAACAGAACCAAAAACTCATTACAATAGTTTGAATTGTTTGAATGGTTTGAATGTTTGAAATGTTGATTGAAAATCAAATCAGCAAATAGAAATAGAAAAGGAAAATGTTTCTGTACAAAAAAAAGGGAAACAACAGCAGCCCAACTACCCCGGCCCAAACAGCCCACCTAGCCCAATTCCCACCCCACCGCAGCGAAGCGTTTTCCACCGTAGAAAGAACCCTCGGAGCAACTGACATGTGGACCTCCCCCTCTTCCCTTTTCCCACTGACTGACCGGCCCCACTCCACTGTTCTTCCTCTCCACCCCGCTCGACCGTTCCTCCCCGTTCCTGACAGTAAATTTCGCGTCGTCAATTCGACTTAATGCCACGATTAAACCTCACAGTGATCACGCGAGTTAAATCCCCTCTTCCTCCTCTTTCATTCCCCCCAAACCCCATGTCTCGAGAGCCACCAGGCTGACGCCAATCTTCACTACACCGTCGCCGTCTCCGACGAGTTCACGGCCAAATTCCGGCGGCATCTCCTCGCCCTTGTCTTCCCGAGCAAGCAGGTAGATTCGCCAGACCCAGGAGCACCGCTCTGAAACCTCAGCTTCCCCGCGGGCACCCCTGAGCCTCGCCAACGACAACCTCCAGTACCGCCGTCGTCTGTCTCGCCTCCGACGAGCTCCTCCGGTAATTCCAGACCACCCCGCGCCTTCTAGTTCACGCACACGACTCTGTCTTGTTCCTGCGCATCTAACCGTGTCGTCATTTCGCTTTGAGGTGATCCATAGCGCCGTCCACGACGACCACCTGACGCGCCCGACGCCGTCCTCTACTCCGGCGAGCAATCGCAGCTGCCCCCGAGCGCCCCTCGTCCGACCAACACCTCCTCGAGCATCGCCGTGACCCCCTGAGCCCGGTGAGCATCTCCCCTTTCTCCCTCAACTCCAGTACCACCGGCACCGTCGACGACCGACCGCTCCGCCGCCGCTAGCCACCGCAGCGCCGCCCACTTTAGGTCGAGCCTGCCGCAACCGTTCGATCTAGATCGGGCAGGCACGATAGAATCATTTAACGCCGGAGGGGTACGCTTCCAGAACCACTCGATCTAACTAGATCCAACGCCCCACAGCCGCGATCCAACCGAAACGGTATGGACCAGTAAGAACACGCCGCGTGTCGCCTATTTGGTTTAAAACAGAATTTGAAAACAAAAACTTTTGCAAACTTCAAACCCTTATATCTTTGGAACCACACGTCCAAATTTGGCAAATTTTATATCAATGGATTCAGGAGAACAAGCCCTAGCCAACTGTGGAATTAGTTTAGCAAATAGTATCTGTTTGTTTACTCATTTTTGCAGATTCATTTGTATGCTTGTTTAGAGTATAAAAATTGTTTAAAATTGAATTTAAGGATAAAACCTTTGCTAATTGGATTGTTGTGACCTTACTGACCCTAGGAACCAACCCTTGGTGTTGGAAATGATTTTTGTAAGATTTAGGTTAGATTACTTGACTTAGTCATTTTCTAGCCAAATAAAAAGAATGGTTTTTGGTTATAAAAATGTTTATGGAAAGAAAACTTTAAGGAAATGTTTTTGACCAAACCTACTGACCCAAAAACACCAAGTTTTGCAATAGCAACTCATTTGGTGAACAACTTAAGAGTTTTGCCTTAATAAAAACATTTTTCACCACACGAAATGATGAATGGAATTAAAAATAGTATTTGGACAAAACCTTCTTGCTAATGACTTTGCCACTTTGGTAAATGACCAATTTGGATCTTACAAAGTTTAGAAACCCAATAGAAGCCCTCTTTGCAAAATAAAACTATCTTGTGCATGCTCCCATGCATGACTTAGATTCCATTACTTTGTGTGTGTGAAGAATTGTTTGTTTGACTTTGGTTTGGAATGAGAATTGAATGTGTGTTTGCTTGATTGACTTGTAGTGAAGTGTGAGACTAGCAAGATCAAGGAGTGAACCACCATTCCCTACCAAAAAGGCAAGTGATGCTTCATACTTTTTGTCCCATTACTTTCACTATGCATTAGTGATTTTGCTAAGTAAACTTGCATGGATTTTGCTAAGTATAGATCTTGCTATAGGGAAACCTAGTAGATGAATCCTTAGCAGGATTTTCCTAAGTTAGAGATTCCTACTACTACCAAGCTTAGCCTATCTAATAGAAAACATGGGTGGAATATATATTCACACTATGGAAAAATATTCTAAGTCTGAGGACTTAAGTTTTGTTTAATAAAACAACTAAGTTAATGAATCACCTGGGTGGAATGGGCTTGCTTGGTGGAGAATGGTTGAGTGGTTCACAATGCCATAGACTTGGATTGTGTATCTCACTTGTGGTATGCCACCCAGGAAACAAAGAGATTTGAGATGTCAAATGTTGAGAAGCTTCAAGTGCAACCACTTGGCAATATGGGCTCTGCCATGATCATATAGGTTGCAAGAACTTAGCCAAATGGACAGTGGGTGGTAGTGTTTGATAGGTTGGAACGCGTCCATTTTGGTCTAAGGGAAGGCTTCTGAAAGATTTTGTCTTGGGAAACCAAGTCTTGTGGGTAAAGTGCACCACCTCTGCAGAGTGTAAAATCTAAGTACTTAGCCATGTCCCTGGTAAAGGACAATTTGAGCATCAAGACATGGAAGCAATCAAGAATCTCATCATTCAAATTTCTAAATTAAAATCTTGTGGTTTGAACAAGGGTTGTTTGAATTCTTCAATCATTGATGGAGAGATGGCTTGGTACAAGGATCTTGAAATCTTTGATTGAGGAAAATGATTTTGTCAAACAAAAACTTAGTATTTTCAAAATGATAAGAAAAATCTATTTTGATCAATGCAAGCCTCAACTCCACTTAGCCAAATGCATATAGATGATAGACTCCACTATACAAATATAGTATCACTTGCCAATACAATTCAAATGTATTGACCCTTTGTGGTTGTAACTTGTATGTTGCAGGTTTGATTGATTTTAGTGAAGATTGATTGATTAGGATTACAAAGTCTACAACCAACATCTGCCTGTGGCACTTTGAAGATGAAGGACCCATGACTATATTTATTCCGCTGCAAAGTAATGTAATAGCCTAATGAGCTATGTTTAATGTAATAAAATTATGTTATTCCTGGTTATAAAGTTATATTAAGACCCTTTTTTCTTGATATTGCATCTAAACTGTGGATGCTAGCTATTGATCCAGGGACTAGCATTGTAAACACAGGAGGGATCAATCTTATCTAAGGTTGGGACCCCTACAGATGGTATCAGAGCATTGTGTTGCCTGTAGGATTTGTAAACCCTAGGATTGGACAAAAACTCTTAGAAAAATAGGAATTATATTTTGATCCAAAAACTTATTTACAAACACTTGTAAACTCTTTCCTCAACCATTTTGGTTTCAACTCTACTTCTCTTCTATTTTCAACTTGATGGAAAACCTACCCATGACCAAAGACTACACCATGTGCAAAAGACTTCTTCAACATCTTCAACTCTAATGACTTCAACATCTTCAACTCTAATGACTTCAACATCTTCAACTCTAATGACTTCAACATCTTCAGCATGTTCACCAAGGACTTCCAACTTGGAAACTACTAAGGACCACAAGTGAGACAAGGAAATCTTACTCAAGATTTAGAGACTGAGGGAATGCAAAATAAGAAGGAGCCGTCAACAACTTTGAAGTATTGCAACCAAGAGTTTTCCTCAAGGAAACCATGATCCCAAGTAAGAAGAATCAACCAAGAAAGATGGAAAAATCTCAAGTGAACCATATAGATGGACCACCATATTTTAGTTAAGTCAAACACACCAACTTATGTGGTGTAACAAAATATTTTGTTGCCTAAGTATGTGCTTGAACCTTGTTTGAGTGAAATGTTGTTTGTGATTGCATGCACCTTGTCTGTGTGAATTTTGATGTGTGTGAGTAGACATAATTCCTTAGAAAAATCTTGCCTATTCTAACCTCCCTTCAACCCAAACAGATGACTACCCCAAAGGATTCCAAGGTTGATGACACCAACACCAACCAAGCTGACTGCATGAAAGAGCTTATAGCAACCCAACATCAGTTAAACCAATTGACAGCTCAGTTCATAGTCAACAATAGTGATAAAGATCCAGCACTGCAAAAGTTTTTGGAGGAACAATCCCAATTGATGCTTAAGGTGACTAATCAAATGATTAGCATGGAAGAAAGCTATCCTAGAAGAGTGTATGATAACAAGGATGACAAGAATGTTATTCTAGATGGAGCCCCAGCTTGCATTATTTGTGGAGACAAGGATCATACTTCCAAGGAGCATGAAGGACAATGCCCCAATTGTGAAGAAGATCATCCTGTTGGACAATGTCCTACCTCTCAAGCTACTTGCTACCTGTGTGAAGGAAGTGATCATACTCCTAACCAATGTCCCATCTATGCCATGGTGGAACAAAGGAAACAAGAAGGATCCAAGTCTACCAAAGGAAAAGGACCACTTATACCTCCAAACAAGACAACCCAATTCAAAGGATCAAAGAAAATCAAGAAGCCCAAGCAATACATGAGCCTTGCACAATGTCGTAAATGTAAAGAAATGGGACACTACTCCAGTGGATGCCCAGAGAACAAGAAGAATAAAGAGATTGACCAAGTGTGGTGCAACAACTGCAAAGAACCAGGCCACTATGTAGCAACTTGCCCACAAGAGCCACGTAAAGAACTCAAGGACATTCATTGTTTCAACTGCAAGAATCCAGGACATTATGCAAGCAACTGTCCAGAAAGGATGAAAAACAAGTTGAACAAGCCTATGGAGAAACTCAACCTTGGCCCATGAGTCAAGTGTAGAAATGAAGCAAAAGTTTGCTTAGAGAAGTTTTCCAGGACCCAAAAAGGCCATTATGTAATTTTTGTTTGAAAATTTTTAAGGGTGGTAGTACCCTAGTTGTTTTGAACCTGCTTGTAACCCCTAGCCTCCCCAAATCTCGGGACGAGATTTATTTTAAGGGTGGTAGTCTGTCACATCCCAAGATTTTCCAAATCTTGTAATGTGAAAATAAATGAATAAAATAAAACTTTGTTTGATTTTAGAGCCAGAAGAAACTTTTTGAACCCAATTGGAACCTCAAACCCATTTGAAATAAATAAAATCCTAAAGGGATTCATAAAGATAAACATTTAATAAAGGAAATTAAAATGTTTTGAAACTACTATTTTAGATCTTTTAATAAAAGGATTTGGTATTCAAAAGAAAAGATGGATTTATAAATAAGGATTATTTTATAAAGCCAAATTAAACTTGGCCAAGATTTTGAAACAAAAGAGTTTTCTTTGATTAAAATAATAAAAGTTTATAAAGTAATAAAGATCAAATCTTATTTGAAGATAAAAGGTTTTACCAATTTAAATTTAAACATCAAAACTTATTAAATTATTTAAAATAAGTTTTCCAAATATTTTATATTCTCTAATAAAACCTACTAAAGTGTTTTGGCCTTATTTTGGATTTCAAAATAAATATCTCAATAAAACAAATCCTATTTGATTTAATAACGAAAGTCTATTATATTTAATTGATAATAGACTCTAAAATGTTATTTGTTTTAAAACAAATTTCCAAATATTATGTACTTCCCAAATTAAACCTACTAATTTGATTTTGAAAATATTTAAGTTTCAAATAAAGATTTTTAAAATCAAACCTTATTTGATTAGTAAACCTTGGCCCATTTTATTTAATTAATATTAGACCCTAAAGTAAAATAATATTAAACAAGTATCCTTTACTTCCAAATGATACCTACTGATTTGATTTTGAAAACATTTGGATTTCAAATGAAGATTTTATTAATAAACAACAAAAACTCCATTTAATTAATAAACCATGGTCCATTTTATTTAATTAATAAATGGAACCTAAAAAGATTTAAAATATTATTTTATTTTATTTTGAAAGTTGGTTATACTACTAAACAGAACCAAAAACTCATTACAATAGTTTGAATTGTTTGAATGGTTTGAATGTTTGAAATGTTGATTGAAAATCAAATCAGCAAATAGAAATAGAAAAGGAAAATGTTTCTGTACAAAAAAAAGGGAAACAACAGCAGCCCAACTACCCCGGCCCAAACAGCCCACCTAGCCCAATTCCCACCCCACCGCAGCGAAGCGTTTTCCACCGTAGAAAGAACCCTCGGAGCAACTGACATGTGGACCTCCCCGTCTTCCCTTTTCCCACTGACTGACCGGCCCCACTCCACTGTTCTTCCTCTCCACCCCGCTCGACCGTTCCTCCCCGTTCCTGACAGTAAATTTCGCGTCGTCAATTCGACTTAATGCCACGATTAAACCTCGCAGTGATCACGCGAGTTAAATCCCCTCTTCCTCCTCTTTCATTCCCCCCAAACCCCATGTCTCGAGAGCCACCAGGCTGACGCCAATCTTCACTACACCGTCGCCGTCTCCGACGAGTTCACGGCCAAATTCCGGCGGCATCTCCTCGCCCTTGTCTTCCCGAGCAAGCAGGTAGATTCGCCAGACCCAGGAGCACCGCTCTGAAACCTTAGCTTCCCCGCGGGCACCCCTGAGCCTCGCCAACGACAACCTCCAGTACCGCCGTCGTCTGTCTCGCCTCCGACGAGCTCCTCCGGTAATTCCAGACCACCCCACGCCTTCTAGTTCACGCACACGACTCTGTCTTGTTCCTGCGCATCTAACCGTGTCGTCATTTCGCTTTGAGGTGATCCATAGCGCCGTCCACGACGACCACCTGACGCGCCCGACGCCGTCCTCTACTCCGGCGAGCAATCGCAGCTGCCCCCGAGCGCCCCTCGTCCGACCAACACCTCCTCGAGCATCGCCGTGACCCCCTGAGCCCGGTGAGCATCTCCCCTTTCTCCCTCAACTCCAGTAGCACCGGCACCGTCGACGACCGACCGCTCCGCCGCCGCTAGCCACCGCAGCGCCGCCCACTTTAGGTCGAGCCTGCCGCAACCGTTCGATCTAGATCGGGCGGGCACGATAGAATCATTTAACGCCGGAGGGGTACGCTTCCAGAACCACTCGATCTAACTAGATCCAACGCCCCACAGCCGCGATCCAACCGAAACGGTATGGACCAGTAAGAACACGCCGCGTGTCGCCTATTTGGTTTAAAACAGAATTTGAAAACATAAACTTTTGCAAACTTCAAACCCTTATATCTTTGGAACCACACGTCCAAATTTGGCAAATTTTATATCAATGGATTCAGGAGAACAAGCCCTAGCCAACTGTGGAATTAGTTTAGCAAATAGTATCTGTTTGTTTACTCATTTTTGCAGATTCATTTGTATGCTTGTTTAGAGTATAAAAATTGTTTAAAATTGAATTTAAGGATAAAACCTTTGCTAATTGGATTGTTGTGACCTTACTGACCCTAGGAACCAACCCTTGGTGTTGGAAATGATTTTTGTAAGATTTAGGTTAGATTACTTGACTTAGTCATTTTCTAGCCAAATAAAAAGAATGGTTTTTGGTTATAAAAATGTTTATGGAAAGAAAACTTTAAGGAAATGTTTTTGACCAAACCTACTGACCCAAAAACACCAAGTTTTGCAATAGCAACTCATTTGGTGAACAACTTAAGAGTTTTGCCTTAATAAAAACATTTTTCACCACACGAAATGATGAATGGAATTAAAAATAGTATTTGGACAAAACCTTCTTGCTAATGACTTTGCCACTTTGGTAAATGACCAATTTGGATCTTACAAAGTTTAGAAACCCAATAGAAGCCCTCTTTGCAAAATAAAACTATCTTGTGCATGCTCCCATGCATGACTTAGATTCCATTACTTTGTGTGTGTGAAGAATTGTTTGTTTGACTTTGGTTTGGAATGAGAATTGAATGTGTGTTTGCTTGATTGACTTGTAGTGAAGTGTGAGACTAGCAATATCAAGGAGTGAACCACCATTCCCTACCAAAAAGGCAAGTGATGCTTCATACTTTTTGTCCCATTACTTTCACTATGCATTAGTGATTTTGCTAAGTAAACTTGCATGGATTTTGCTAAGTATAGATCTTGCTATAGGGAAACCTAGTAGATGAATCCTTAGCAGGATTTTCCTAAGTTAGAGATTCCTACTACTACCAAGCTTAGCCTAGCTAATAGAAAACATGGGTGGAATATATATTCACACTATGGAAAAATATTCTAAGTCTGAGGACTTAAGTTTTGTTTAATAAAACAACTAAGTTAATGAATCACCTGGGTGGAATGGGCTTGCTTGGTGGAGAATGGTTGAGTGGTTCACAATGCCATAGACTTGGATTGTGTATCTCACTTGTGGTATGCCACCCAGGAAACAAAGAGATTTGAGATGTCAAATGTTGAGAAGCTTCAAGTGCAACCACTTGGCAATATGGGCTCTGCCATGATCATATAGGTTGCAAGAACTTAGCCAAATGGACAGTGGGTGGTAGTGTTTGATAGGTTGGAACGCGTCCATTTTGGTCTAAGGGAAGGCTTCTGAAAGATTTTGTCTTGGGAAACCAAGTCTTGTGGGTAAAGTGCACCACCTCTGCAGAGTGTAAAATCTAAGTACTTAGCCATGTCCCTGGTAAAGGACAATTTGAGCATCAAGACATGGAAGCAATCAAGAATCTCATCATTCAAATTTCTAAATTAAAATCTTGTGGTTTGAACAAGGGTTGTTTGAATTCTTCAATCATTGATGGAGAGATGGCTTGGTACAAGGATCTTGAAATCTTTGATTGAGGAAAATGATTTTGTCAAACAAAAACTTAGTATTTTCAAAATGATAAGAAAAATCTATTTTGATCAATGCAAGCCTCAACTCCACTTAGCCAAATGCATATAGATGATAGACTCCACTATACAAATATAGTATCACTTGCCAATACAATTCAAATGTATTGACCCTTTGTGGTTGTAACTTGTATGTTGCAGGTTTGATTGATTTTAGTGAAGATTGATTGATTAGGATTACAAAGTCTACAACCAACATCTGCCTGTGGCACTTTGAAGATGAAGGACCCATGACTATATTTATTCCGCTGCAAAGTAATGTAGTAGCCTAATGAGCTATGTTTAATGTAATAAAATTATGTTATTCCTGGTTATAAAGTTATATTAAGACCCTTTTTTCTTGATATTGCATCTAAACTGTGGATGCTAGCTATTGATCCAGGGACTAGCATTGTAAACACAGGAGGGATCAATCTTATCTAAGGTTGGGACCCCTACAGATGGTATCAGAGCATTGTGTTGCCTGTAGGATTTGTAAACCCTAAGATTGGACAAAAACCCTTAGAAAAATAGGAATTATATTTTGATCCAAAAACTTATTTACAAACACTTGTAAACTCTTTCCTCAACCATTTTGGTTTCAACTCTACTTCTCTTCTATTTTCAACTTGATGGAAAACCTACCCATGACCAAAGACTACACCATGTGCAAAAGACTTCTTCAACATCTTCAACTCTAATGACTTCAACATCTTCAACTCTAATGACTTCAACATCTTCAACTCTAATGACTTCAACATCTTCAGCATGTTCACCAAGGACTTCCAACTTGGAAACTACTAAGGACCACAAGTGAGACAAGGAAATCTTACTCAAGATTTAGAGACTGAGGGAATGCAAAATAAGAAGGAGCCGTCAACAACTTTGAAGTATTGCAACCAAGAGTTTTCCTCAAGGAAACCATGATCCCAAGTAAGAAGAATCAACCAAGAAAGATGGAAAAATCTCAAGTGAACCATATAGATGGACCACCATATTTTAGTTAAGTCAAACACACCAACTTATGTGGTGTAACAAAATATTTTGTTGCCTAAGTATGTGCTTGAACCTTGTTTGAGTGAAATGTTGTTTGTGATTGCATGCACCTTGTCTGTGTGAATTTTGATGTGTGTGAGTAGACATAATTCCTTAGAAAAATCTTGCCTATTCTAACCTCCCTTCAACCCAAACAGATGACTACCCCAAAGGATTCCAAGGTTGATGACACCAACACCAACCAAGCTGACTGCATGAAAGAGCTTATAGCAACCCAACATCAGTTAAACCAATTGACAGCTCAGTTCATAGTCAACAATAGTGATAAAGATCCAGCACTGCAAAAGTTTTTGGAGGAACAATCCCAATTGATGCTTAAGGTGACTAATCAAATGATTAGCATGGAAGAAAGCTATCCTAGAAGAGTGTATGATAACAAGGATGACAAGAATGTTATTCTAGATGGAGCCCCAGCTTGCATTATTTGTGGAGACAAGGATCATACTTCCAAGGAGCATGAAGGACAATGCCCCAATTGTGAAGAAGATCATCCTGTTGGACAATGTCCTACCTCTCAAGCTACTTGCTACCTGTGTGAAGGAAGTGATCATACTCCTAACCAATGTCCCATCTATGCCATGGTGGAACAAAGGAAACAAGAAGGATCCAAGTCGACCAAAGGAAAAGGACCACTTATACCTCCAAACAAGACAACCCAATTCAAAGGATCAAAGAAAATCAAGAAGCCCAAGCAATACATGAGCCTTGCACAATGTCGTAAATGTAAAGAAATGGGACACTACTCCAGTGGATGCCCAGAGAACAAGAAGAATAAAGAGATTGACCAAGTGTGGTGCAACAACTGCAAAGAACCAGGCCACTATGTAGCAACTTGCCCACAAGAGCCACGTAAAGAACTCAAGGACATTCATTGTTTCAACTGCAAGAATCCAGGACATTATGCAAGCAACTGTCCAGAAAGGATGAAAAACAAGTTGAACAAGCCTATGGAGAAACTCAACCTTGGCCCATGAGTCAAGTGTAGAAATGAAGCAAAAGTTTGCTTAGAGAAGTTTTCCAGGACCCAAAAAGGCCATTATGTAATTTTTGTTTGAAAATTTTTAAGGGTGGTAGTACCCTAGTTGTTTTGAACCTGCTTGTAACCCCTAGCCTCCCCAAATCTCGGGACGAGATTTATTTTAAGGGTGGTAGTCTGTCACATCCCAAGATTTTCCAAATCTTGTAATGTGAAAATAAATGAATAAAATAAAACTTTGTTTGATTTTAGAGCCAGAAGAAACTTTTTGAACCCAATTGGAACCTCAAACCCATTTGAAATAAATAAAATCCTAAAGGGATTCATAAAGATAAACATTTAATAAAGGAAATTAAAATGTTTTGAAACTACTATTTTAGATCTTTTAATAAAAGGATTTGGTATTCAAAAGAAAAGATGGATTTATAAATAAGGATTATTTTATAAAGCCAAATTAAACTTGGCCAAGATTTTGAAACAAAAGAGTTTTCTTTGATTAAAATAATAAAAGTTTATAAAGTAATAAAGATCAAATCTTATTTGAAGATAAAAGGTTTTACCAATTTAAATTTAAACATCAAAACTTATTAAATTATTTAAAATAAGTTTTCCAAATATTTTATATTCTCTAATAAAACCTACTAAAGTGTTTTGGCCTTATTTTGGATTTCAAAGTAAATATCTCAATAAAACAAATCCTATTTGATTTAATAACGAAAGTCTATTATATTTAATTGATAATAGACTCTAAAATGTTATTTGTTTTAAAACAAATTTCCAAATATTATGTACTTCCCAAATTAAACCTACTAATTTGATTTTGAAAATATTTAAGTTTCAAATAAAGATTTTTAAAATCAAACCTTATTTGATTAGTAAACCTTGGCCCATTTTATTTAATTAATATTAGACCCTAAAGTAAAATAATATTAAACAAGTATCCTTTACTTCCAAATGATACCTACTGATTTGATTTTGAAAACATTTGGATTTCAAATGAAGATTTTATTAATAAACAACAAAAACTCCATTTAATTAATAAACCATGGTCCATTTTATTTAATTACTAAATGGAACCTAAAAAGATTTAAAATATTATTTTATTTTATTTTGAAAGTTGGTTATACTACTAAACAGAACCAAAAACTCATTACAATAGTTTGAATTGTTTGAATGGTTTGAATGTTTGAAATGTTGATTGAAAATCAAATCAGCAAATAGAAATAGAAAAGGAAAATGTTTCTATACAAAAAAAATGGGAAACAACAGCAGCCCAACTACCCCGGCCCAAACAGCCCACCTAGCCCAATTCCCACCCCACCGCAGCGAAGCGTTTTCCACCGTAGAAAGAACCCTCGGAGCAACTGACATGTGGACCTCCCCCTCTTCCCTTTCCCACTGACTGACCGGCCCCACTCCACTGTTCTTCCTCTCCACCCCGCTCGACCGTTCCTCCCCGTTCCTGACAGTAAATTTCGCGTCGTCAATTCGACTTAATTCCACGATTAAACCTCGCAGTGATCACGCGAGTTAAATCCCCTCTTCCTCCTCTTTCATTCCCCCCAAACCCCATGTCTCGAGAGCCACCAGGCTGACGCCAATCTTCACTACACCGTCGCCGTCTCCGACGAGTTCACGGCCAAATTCCGGCGGCATCTCCTCGCCCTTGTCTTCCCGAGCAAGCAGGTAGATTCGCCAGACCCAGGAGCACCGCTCTGAAACCTCAGCTTCCCCGCGGGCACCCCTGAGCCTCGCCAACGACAACCTCCAGTACCGCCGCCGTCTGTCTCGCCTCCGACGAGCTCCTCCGGTAATTCCAGACCACCCCGCGCCTTCTAGTTCACGCACACGACTCTGTCTTGTTCCTGCGCATCTAACCGTGTCGTCATTTCGCTTTGAGGTGATCCACAGCGCCGTCCACGACGACCACCTGACGCGCCCGACGCCGTCCTCTATTCCGGCGAGCAATCGCAGCTGCCCCCGAGCGCCCCTCGTCCGACCAACACCTCCTCGAGCATCGCCGTGACCCCCTGAGCCCGGTGAGCATCTCCCCTTTCTCCCTCAACTCCAGTAGCACCGGCACCGTCGACGACCGACCGCTCCGCCGCCGCTAGCCACCGCAGCGCCGCCCACTTTAGGTCGAGCCTGTCGCAACCGTTCGATCTAGATCGGGCGGGCACGATAGAATCATTTAACGCCGGAGGGGTACGCTTCCAGAACCACTCGATCTAACTAGATCCAACGCCCCATAGCCGCGATCCAACCGAAACGGTATGGACCAGTAAGAACACGCCGCGTGTCGCCTATTTGGTTTAAAACAGAATTTGAAAACAGAAACTTTTGCAAACTTCAAACCCTTATATCCTTGGAACCACACGTCCAAATTTGGCAAATTTTATATCAATGGATTCAGGAGAACAAGCCCTAGCCAACTGTGGAATTAGTTTAGCAAATAGTATCTGTTTGTTTACTCATTTTTGCAGATTCATTTGTATGCTTGTTTAGAGTATAAAAATTGTTTAAAATTGAATTTAAGGATAAAACCTTTGCTAATTGGATTGTTGTGACCTTACTGACCCTAGGAACCAACCCTTGGTGTTGGAAATGATTTTTGTAAGATTTAGGTTAGATTACTTGACTTAGTCATTTTCTAGCCAAATAAAAAGAATGGTTTTTGGTTATAAAAATGTTTATGGAAAGAAAACTTTAAGGAAATGTTTTTGACCAAACCTACTGACCCAAAAACACCAAGTTTTGCAATAGCAACTCATTTGGTGAACAACTTAAGAGTTTTGCCTTAATAAAAACATTTTTCACCACACGAAATGATGAATGGAATTAAAAATAGTATTTGGACAAAACCTTCTTGCTAATGACTTTGCCACTTTGGTAAATGACCAATTTGGATCTTACAAAGTTTAGAAACCCAATAGAAGCCCTCTTTGCAAAATAAAACTATCCTGTGCATGCTCCCATGCATGACTTAGATTCCATTACTTTGTGTGTGTGAAGAATTGTTTGTTTGACTTTGGTTTGGAATGAGAATTGAATGTGTGTTTGCTTGATTGACTTGTAGTGAAGTGTGAGACTAGCAAGATCAAGGAGTGAACCACCATTCCCTACCAAAAAGGCAAGTGATGCTTCATACTTTTTGTCCCATTACTTTCACTATGCATTAGTGATTTTGCTAAGTAAACTTGCATGGATTTTGCTAAGTATAGATCTTGCTATAGGGAAACCTAGTAGATGAATCCTTAGCAGGATTTTCCTAAGTTAGAGATTCCTACTACTACCAAGCTTAGCCTAGCTAATAGAAAACATGGGTGGAATATATATTCACACTATGGAAAAATATTCTAAGTCTGAGGACTTAAGTTTTGTTTAATAAAACAACTAAGTTAATGAATCACCTGGGTGGAATGGGCTTGCTTGGTGGAGAATGGTTGAGTGGTTCACAATGCCATAGACTTGGATTGTGTATCTCACTTGTGGTATGCCACCCAGGAAACAAAGAGATTTGAGATGTCAAATGTTGAGAAGCTTCAAGTGCAACCACTTGGCAATATGGGCTCTGCCATGATCATATAGGTTGCAAGAACTTAGCCAAATGGACAGTGGGTGGTAGTGTTTGATAGGTTGGAACGCGTCCATTTTGGTCTAAGGGAAGGCTTCTGAAAGATTTTGTCTTGGGAAACCAAGTCTTGTGGGTAAAGTGCACCACCTCTGCAGAGTGTAAAATCTAAGTACTTAGCCATGTCCCTGGTAAAGGACAATTTGAGCATCAAGACATGGAAGCAATCAAGAATCTCATCATTCAAATTTCTAAATTAAAATCTTGTGGTTTGAACAAGGGTTGTTTGAATTCTTCAATCATTGATGGAGAGATGGCTTGGTACAAGGATCTTGAAATCTTTGATTGAGGAAAATGATTTTGTCAAACAAAAACTTAGTATTTTCAACATGATAAGAAAAATCTATTTTGATCAATGCAAGCCTCAACTCCACTTAGCCAAATGCATATAGATGATAGACTCCACTATACAAATATAGTATCACTTGCCAATACAATTCAAATGTATTGACCCTTTGTGGTTGTAACTTGTATGTTGCAGGTTTGATTGATTTTAGTGAAGATTGATTGATTAGGATTACAAAGTCTACAACCAACATCTGCCTGTGGCACTTTGAAGATGAAGGACCCATGACTATATTTATTCCGCTGCAAAGTAATGTAATAGCCTAATGAGCTATGTTTGATGTAATAAAATTATGTTATTCCTGGTTATAAAGTTATATTAAGACCCTTTTTTCTTGATATTACATCTAAACTGTGGATGCTAGCTATTGATCCAGGGACTAGCATTGTAAACACAGGAGGGATCAATCTTATCTAAGGTTGGGACCCCTACAGATGGTATCAGAGCATTGTGTTGCTGTAGGATTTGTAAACCCTAGGATTGGACAAAAATCCTTAGAAAAATAGGAATTATATTTTGATCCAAAAACTTATTTACAAACACTTGTAAACTCTTTCCTCAACCATTTTGGTTTCAACTCTACTTCTCTTCTATTTTCAACTTGATGGAAAACCTACCCATGACCAAAGACTACACCATGTGCAAAAGACTTCTTCAACATCTTCAACTCTAATGACTTCAACATCTTCAACTCTAATGACTTCAACATCTTCAGCATGTTCACCAAGGACTTCCAACTTGGAAACTACTAAGGACCACAAGTGAGACAAGGAAATCTTACTCAAGATTTAGAGACTGAGGGAATGCAAAATAAGAAGGAGCCGTCAACAACTTTGAAGTATTGCAACCAAGAGTTTTCCTCAAGGAAACCATGATCCCAAGTAAGAAGAATCAACCAAGAAAGATGGAAAAATCTCAAGTGAACCATATAGATGGACCACCATATTTTAGTTAAGTCAAACACACCAACTTATGTGGTGTAACAAAATATTTTGTTGCCTAAGTATGTGCTTGAACCTTGTTTGAGTGAAATGTTGTTTGTGATTGCATGCACCTTGTCTGTGTGAATTTTGATGTGTGTGAGTAGACATAATTCCTTAGAAAAATCTTGCCTATTCTAACCTCCCTTCAACCCAAACAGATGACTACCCCAAAGGATTCCAAGGTTGATGACACCAACACCAACCAAGCTGACTGCATGAAAGAGCTTATAGCAACCCAACATCAGTTAAACCAATTGACAGCTCAGTTCATAGTCAACAATAGTGATAAAGATCCAGCACTGCAAAAGTTTTTGGAGGAACAATCCCAATTGATGCTTAAGGTGACTAATCAAATGATTAGCATGGAAGAAAGCTATCCTAGAAGAGTGTATGATAACAAGGATGACAAGAATGTTATTCTAGATGGAGCCCCAGCTTGCATTATTTGTGGAGACAAGGATCATACTTCCAAGGAGCATGAAGGACAATGCCCCAATTGTGAAGAAGATCATCCTGTTGGACAATGTCCTACCTCTCAAGCTACTTGCTACCTGTGTGAAGGAAGTGATCATACTCCTAACCAATGTCCCATCTATGCCATGGTGGAACAAAGGAAACAAGAAGGATCCAAGTCTACCAAAGGAAAAGGACCACTTATACCTCCAAACAAGACAACCCAATTCAAAGGATCAAAGAAAATCAAGAAGCCCAAGCAATACATGAGCCTTGCACAATGTCGTAAATGTAAAGAAATGGGACACTACTCCAGTGGATGCCCAGAGAACAAGAAGAATAAAGAGATTGACCAAGTGTGGTGCAACAACTGCAAAGAACCAGGCCACTATGTAGCAACTTGCCCACAAGAGCCACGTAAAGAACTCAAGGACATTCATTGTTTCAACTGCAAGAATCCAGGACATTATGCAAGCAACTGTCCAGAAAGGATGAAAAACAAGTTGAACAAGCCTATGGAGAAACTCAACCTTGGCCCATGAGTCAAGTGTAGAAATGAAGCAAAAGTTTGCTTAGAGAAGTTTTCCAGGACCCAAAAAGGCCATTATGTAATTTTTGTTTGAAAATTTTTAAGGGTGGTAGTACCCTAGTTGTTTTGAACCTGCTTGTAACCCCTAGCCTCCCCAAATCTCAGGACGAGATTTATTTTAAGGGTGGTAGTCTGTCACATCCCAAGATTTTCCAAATCTTGTAATGTGAAAATAAATGAATAAAATAAAACTTTGTTTGATTTTAGAGCCAGAAGAAACTTTTTGAACCCAATTGGAACCTCAAACCCATTTGAAATAAATAAAATCCTAAAGGGATTCATAAAGATAAACATTTAATAAAGGAAATTAAAATGTTTTGAAACTACTATTTTAGATCTTTTAATAAAAGGATTTGGTATTCAAAAGAAAAGATGGATCTATAAATAAGGATTATTTTATAAAGCCAAATTAAACTTGGCCAAGATTTTGAAACAAAAGAGTTTTCTTTGATTAAAATAATAAAAGTTTATAAAGTAATAAAGATCAAATCTTATTTGAAGATAAAAGGTTTTACCAATTTAAATTTAAACATCAAAACTTATTAAATTATTTAAAATAAGTTTTCCAAATATTTTATATTCTCTAATAAAACCTACTAAAGTGTTTTGGCCTTATTTTGGATTTCAAAATAAATATCTCAATAAAACAAATCCTATTTGATTTAATAACGAAAGTCTATTATATTTAATTGATAATAGACTCTAAAATGTTATTTGTTTTAAAACAAATTTCCAAATATTATGTACTTCCCAAATTAAACCTACTAATTTGATTTTGAAAATATTTAAGTTTCAAATAAAGATTTTTAAAATCAAACCTTATTTGATTAGTAAACCTTGGCCCATTTTATTTAATTAATATTAGACCCTAAAGTAAAATAATATTAAACAAGTATCCTTTACTTCCAAATGATACCTACTGATTTGATTTTGAAAACATTTGGATTTCAAATGAAGATTTTATTAATAAACAACAAAAACTCCATTTAATTAATAAACCATGGTCCATTTTATTTAATTACTAAATGGAACCTAAAAAGATTTAAAATATTATTTTATTTTATTTTGAAAGTTGGTTATACTACTAAACAGAACCAAAAACTCATTACAATAGTTTGAATTGTTTGAATGGTTTGAATGTTTGAAATGTTGATTGAAAATCAAATCAGCAAATAGAAATAGAAAAGGAAAATGTTTCTGTACAAAAAAAATGGGAAACAACAGCAGCCCAACTACCCCGGCCCAAACAGCCCACCTAGCCCAATTCCCACCCCACCGCAGCGAAGCGTTTTCCACCGTAGAAAGAACCCTCGGAGCAACTGACATGTGGACCTCCCCCTCTTCCCTTTCCCACTGACTGACCGGCCCCACTCCACTGTTCTTCCTCTCCACCCCGCTCGACCGTTCCTCCCCGTTCCTGACAGTAAATTTCGCGTCGTCAATTCGACTTAATTCCACGATTAAACCTCGCAGTGATCACGCGAGTTAAATCCCCTCTTCCTCCTCTTTCATTCCCCCCAAACCCCATGTCTCGAGAGCCACCAGGCTGACGCCAATCTTCACTACACCGTCGCCGTCTCCGACGAGTTCACGGCCAAATTCCGGCGGCATCTCCTCGCCCTTGTCTTCCCGAGCAAGCAGGTAGATTCGCCAGACCCAGGAGCACCGCTCTGAAACCTCAGCTTCCCCGCGGGCACCCCTGAGCCTCGCCAACGACAACCTCCAGTACCGCCGCCGTCTGTCTCGCCTCCGACGAGCTCCTCCGGTAATTCCAGACCACCCCGCGCCTTCTAGTTCACGCACACGACTCTGTCTTGTTCCTGCGCATCTAACCGTGTCGTCATTTCGCTTTGAGGTGATCCACAGCGCCGTCCACGACGACCACCTGACGCGCCCGACGCCGTCCTCTATTCCGGCGAGCAATCGCAGCTGCCCCCGAGCGCCCCTCGTCCGACCAACACCTCCTCGAGCATCGCCGTGACCCCCTGAGCCCGGTGAGCATCTCCCCTTTCTCCCTCAACTCCAGTAGCACCGGCACCGTCGACGACCGACCGCTCCGCCGCCGCTAGCCACCGCAGCGCCGCCCACTTTAGGTCGAGCCTGTCGCAACCGTTCGATCTAGATCGGGCGGGCACGATAGAATCATTTAACGCCGGAGGGGTACGCTTCCAGAACCACTCGATCTAACTAGATCCAACGCCCCACAGCCGCGATCCAACCGAAACGGTATGGACCAGTAAGAACACGCCGCGTGTCGCCTATTTGGTTTAAAACAGAATTTGAAAACAGAAACTTTTGCAAACTTCAAACCCTTATATCTTTGGAACCACACGTCCAAATTTGGCAAATTTTATATCAATGGATTCAGGAGAACAAGCCCTAGCCAAGTGTGGAATTAGTTTAGCAAATAGTATCTGTTTGTTTACTCATTTTTGCAGATTCATTTGTATGCTTGTTTAGAGTATAAAAATTGTTTAAAATTGAATTTAAGGATAAAACCTTTGCTAATTGGATTGTTGTGACCTTACTGACCCTAGGAACCAACCCTTGGTGTTGGAAATGATTTTTGTAAGATTTAGGTTAGATTACTTGACTTAGTCATTTTCTAGCCAAATAAAAAGAATGGTTTTTGGTTATAAAAATGTTTATGGAAAGAAAACTTTAAGGAAATGTTTTTGACCAAACCTACTGACCCAAAAACACCAAGTTTTGCAATAGCAACTCATTTGGTGAACAACTTAAGAGTTTTGCCTTAATAAAAACATTTTTCACCACACGAAATGATGAATGGAATTAAAAATAGTATTTGGACAAAACCTTCTTGCTAATGACTTTGCCACTTTGGTAAATGACCAATTTGGATCTTACAAAGTTTAGAAACCCAATAGAAGCCCTCTTTGCAAAATAAAACTATCTTGTGCATGCTCCCATGCATGACTTAGATTCCATTACTTTGTGTGTGTGAAGAATTGTTTGTTTGACTTTGGTTTGGAATGAGAATTGAATGTGTGTTTGCTTGATTGACTTGTAGTGAAGTGTGAGACTAGCAAGATCAAGGAGTGAACCACCATTCCCTACCAAAAAGGCAAGTGATGCTTCATACTTTTTGTCCCATTACTTTCACTATGCATTAGTGATTTTGCTAAGTAAACTTGCATGGATTTTGCTAAGTATAGATCTTGCTATAGGGAAACCTAGTAGATGAATCCTTAGCAGGATTTTCCTAAGTTAGAGATTCCTACTACTACCAAGCTTAGCCTAGCTAATAGAAAACATGGGTGGAATATATATTCACACTATGGAAAAATATTCTAAGTCTGAGGACTTAAGTTTTGTTTAATAAAACAACTAAGTTAATGAATCACCTGGGTGGAATGGGCTTGCTTGGTGGAGAATGGTTGAGTGGTTCACAATGCCATAGACTTGGATTGTGTATCTCACTTGTGGTATGCCACCAGGAAACAAAGAGATTTGAGATGTCAAATGTTGAGAAGCTTCAAGTGCAACCACTTGGCAATATGGGCTCTGCCATGATCATATAGGTTGCAAGAACTTAGCCAAATGGACAGTGGGTGGTAGTGTTTGATAGGTTGGAACGCGTCCATTTTGGTCTAAGGGAAGGCTTCTGAAAGATTTTGTCTTGGGAAACCAAGTCTTGTGGGTAAAGTGCACCACCTCTGTAGAGTGTAAAATCTAAGTACTTAGCCATGTCCCTGGTAAAGGACAATTTGAGCATCAAGACATGGAAGCAATCAAGAATCTCATCATTCAAATTTCTAAATTAAAATCTTGTGGTTTGAACAAGGGTTGTTTGAATTCTTCAATCATTGATGGAGAGATGGCTTGGTACAAGGATCTTGAAATCTTTGATTGAGGAAAATGATTTTGTCAAACAAAAACTTAGTATTTTCAAAATGATAAGAAAAATATATTTTGAGCAATGCAAGCCTCAACTCCACTTAGCCAAATGCATATAGATGATAGACTCCACTATACAAATATAGTATCACTTGCCAATACAATTCAAATGTATTGACCCTTTGTGGCTGTAACTTGTATGTTGCAGGTTTGATTGATTTTAGTGAAGATTGATTGATTAGGATTACAAAGTCTACAACCAACATCTGCCTGTGGCACTTTGAAGATGAAGGACCCATGACTATATTTATTCCGCTGCAAAGTAATGTAATAGCCTAATGAGCTATGTTTGATGTAATAAAATTATGTTATTCCTGGTTATAAAGTTATATTAAGACCCTTGTTTCTTGATATTACATCTAAACTGTGGATGCTAGCTATTGATCCAGGGACTAGCATTGTAAACACAGGAGGGATCAATCTTATCTAAGGTTGGGACCCCTACAGGTGATCTATTGTGACAACAATGGTGCCATTGCCAATGCCAAAGAGCCAAGGTCTCACAAGCATTCCAAGCATATTAAGCGCCGGTTTCACTCCATCCGCGAGCATGTCAAGGATGGAGATATAAAGATTTGTAAAGTACACACGGATCTCAATGTAGCAGATCCATTGACTAAAACTCTCCCTAGAGCAAAACATGATCAACACCAGAACTCAATGGGTGTTAGATTTATCACTATGTAACTATATTATTGTCTCTAGTGCAAGTGGGAGACTGAAGGGAATATGCCCTGAGAGGCAATAATAAAGTGTTTATTATGTGTATTCCAAGTATATGATAGATGTTTATTTTGCATGCTATTATTGTATTAATACGGAAATGTTAATACATGTGTGTTTAATAAACAAACAGAAAGTTCCTAGTTATGCCTCTCTCATAAACTAGCTCGTTGATTAACAAGATGATTAAGGTTTCCTGATCATGGACATTGGATGTTGTTAATAACGGGATCACAACATTAGTGTAATGGTGTGATGAACATTCATCGGAAGTATAGAATTACGATGAAAGTCATTGAGTTTATATTGCTATAACAACTTACGAAGTGATCCTAATCCTTAGACCATGAGATCATGTCAATCAGTAACACCGGAAGAGTTTCTTGATAACATCAAACGTCACACCCTAACAGGGTGATTATAAAGATGGATTCAGAACTAATAAAGTGTTATGTTGAGGCCCATGGATCGAGAGTGGAATTTGTTCATCCCGATGATGGATAGATATACTCTGGGCCCTCTCGGTGATATCACATTGGTTAGCTTGCAAGCAAGTGATTTGATCACTAGAATGTTATATCACGGGAACGAGAAAAGAGTGCATGTCAGTAACAAGATCAAACTAGGTATGGAGATACCGATGATCGAATCTCGGACATGTAATATATCGTGAAACAAAGGGATTAAGATACTAGCATAAAAGGTTCCGACGATCACAAGAAAGTCATCGTTGAATGTGTGGGAGTCAGTATGGGTCTCCAGATCCCGCTTCTGATTATTGATCCAAGAGGGGTCTCGATCATGTTCGCATTATTCACGAACCGTAGGGTGACACACTTAAGAGACACCGACATCCAATTGGAGCAAAAGTTTCATGCCGAAAGAATGAACAAGCGCAGGAATTTATTTCACTAGATACCGAAACAGGTTTTCTGGTGAAATTGCATAAAGTGGTTATGCATGTGAAATAGAATTCTAGCAAGGGGTTATTTGTGAATGTTTTTCATTAAAGTAATTGACAAAATTCTGAATAAAATAAAATAGTTTTAGTTAATGAGAGTTTGCATTAAATTTGGTGGAAATCTAATGGCATGTTTGAGTGGGATTTTGAGTGGAGGGATTTTAATGGATTTTTGTGAGTGGAGTGTCCACCCACATGAATGAAGGAGGGGAGGGGGCAGCCCCATGGCCGACGGCCACCCCCTTGGGTGCCCCCCTCCTCCTTTAAAAGGCACCCCCTCTCCTCTCTCTCACTCACACCTCCTCATGAAGGATCTCTCTCCCCCTCTAGAATTTATTGTAACATCCCTAAAATCATGTTTCAAAACTCATGCATATCATCCATGCATCCATGATCATGTAGGGTTTCATTTCAAAAATCAATTCAAAAACAGGAGCATATGAGCTCATTATTTTATGTGATCAGCATCGAATCAAATGCTACTCTCCAATGAGAGATTTTAGTTCATGAATCAAACCATGTTACTCTCAGATGGTTTTGCTTGCTTGCTATTTGCTTAAACCAAAAATTTGCAAAACAAAAGTGAACTTCAAGCCATTTTCAAAACTTGATCAAATCTAATGCCATGTCTTATTTTATTTGATCAAAAGAACCAAGCTTGTACAGAGAAAGCACAAGTTTTTATGCCCAGAAATATGAATGTTGCACACTACAAAAATCCTGAAAAGGTTTGAATTCAAAAAGCTTTTGAAATCATTTGAAAAAGGTTCGTGGAAATTCATTCAGAAAAGAAAAAGAATTGAGAAAAGGAAAAGGGCCGGCGCCAGTTATTTAGCCCAACAGAGAAACGAGCCCACTAAGCCCACCCGGGTCATTTTTCCCTTCTCCCTCTCTCACCCGCACCCGCTCTGCCCCGCTGCCACTGCCACTAGGCCCAAGCCACGTCAGCTCCTTCTTCTCCACCAACGCGCGCGCAAACCCAGTCGCCACCACCGTTTCCTCCAGAAACGCCGCGATTGAATCCTCTCTTAATTGGCATTGATCCCTAGCGTAATTTCCTCGCCCCTCCTGGCTATTTAACCCCCCTGCACCGCGAGCATTTCCCCTCACTCAATTTCCTCTCCACGCCACCAGGCTTCCCGTAGTCTTGCTCACACCGCCGCAGCTCCTACGACCTCCGGCGTGCGATTCCGGTAAGACCTCGTCGCCCCTTGCCGTCTAAAGTTTGCCAGACTGGTCACAGCATCCATGCGCATCTTCTCATCCCATTGGTGCATGCTAGGGCCATCTGGAGACTCGCCAACGAGGACGACCGCAAGAGCCCGACGCTTTCTTCCTCTCCGGTGAGAAATCACGGTATGAAATCGAGTGCCCCTTGCCCCCTCTTTGACACTAACCTGTTCGCCTGATCGATGCGCACCCGCTGATGCCCTCCGTTTGTGTTAGGGCGGATCAGAACGTCGCCAACGTCGCCGTCCACCCGAGCCCGACGCTGTCCTCTACTCCGACGAGCTCCCACGGCCACTACAGCGCTCCCCTTGTCAAGCCATCGCCACGTTGAGCTTCAGTACATCGCCGCGAGTCTGGTAAGCATATCCGACGACCCTAAACCCTCTTGTAGCCACCGCGCCGCTGTAGACAGAGCGCTCCGCCGCCAGCCGTCGCCGCGCGCCGTCAGTCTTTGGCTGTTTGATTGAACACCGTAGGATCTAGATCTAACGCGTAGGATAGATCTTAGGCGAAGCGGTAAGTTCAGATCTGAGCCGTGCGATTAAGTCAGATCCAACGGCTCAGAAGCGTGATCCGGCGCGAAGCGGTACCAGCCAGTAAGATAGCGCCGCGTGGCACAGATTTTGTTTTAAATTTCTGATTTGAATCTATTAGATGTTTGGTTTTGTTTTAATCATAAATTTTGATTCCCACGTCCAAATTTGATGAATTTTATATCAATGGAATCAGGAGAAAAAGCCCTTTCCAAATATGCAATGTGTTTAATGTTTTGTTTCTGTTAAAATGGTTTTAATCACAGAAACATGTGTAGGCCTATTATGTGTATATTAATTATTTGAGAAATGATTTAATGTTCAAATAAAGTTTTTTTGGCAAGTTTTGAACTTTTTTAGGAATCAGTACTGTGCACTTGTCATGTTTGGAATAGAAAATCATCACATATCATATTGCATGCATCCATATATTTTTGCTTGTATTTATTTTGTATGTGATTTGGTGTTATCATTTTATGTGTAGATTTTGGTGCAAATAGTGATTGTCATTGTGAGGATTGTAGCTACTCTCCAAACTACCAAGGCAAGTGGTGCTTCATGATTTTATCCCTATGTTTTTCAACTATGCATTAGAAATGTTTTGCTAGTCTTGCATGATTATATTTTTCTTATATGCTATGCTTGGGAAATCCTAGTAGTTGTAGAATTGCTAGATATTTCTAAGATAAGATGCTTATCTATGCCATGCTTAGCCTAGCTAGTAGCAACCAAGGGTGGATATATGTTCATGCTATGAATAAATATTTCTAAGTCTTTGGACTATGTTTTTACTTAATAAAACAACTAAGTGAATGAATCACCTGGGTGGAATGGTTGTGAATGGGTTATGTTGAGTGGTTACACAAGGCCCATTTCTATGGTTTACCTTGTGTATTTCACTTGTGGAAAGCCACCCAAGAACAAAGGGATTTGAGAGGCCAAATGTTAAGAAGCTTCTAGTGCAACCACTTGGCAATATGGGCTCTGCCTGGATCATATAGGTTGCAATAACTTAGCCATTTGGACAGTTGGTGGTAGTGGGATTGATAGGTTGGAGCGCGTCCATTTGGTCTAAGGGAAGGCTTCTGAAAGGTCCTGTCTTGGTGAAAAACAAGTCTTGTGGGGAAAGTGCACAACCAATGCAGATGGAAGAATCTAAGTACTTAGCCATGTCCCTGGTATTGGAAAACTTGAGCATCAAGACATGGAAGCTATCAAGAATCTCCTCATCCCAATTTCTAAGTAAAACTTGTGGTTGAACAAGGGTGAAGGACCCCAATGTCTATTGGTGGTTCCTTGGGAAAAGTTTTGACAAAGAAAACTTAGTGTTTTCAACTGATAGGCAAAAACCTATTTTGAGCAAAGCAAGCCTAAGCTACACTTAGCCAAATTGCATATAATATCTAGTCCACCAATATTCTACTAAGGTATCACTTGCCAATACTATTCCAATGTATTGACCCACTATGGCTGTAACTTGTGATGTTGCAGGTTATTCTGATGATGATTAGGAGTCATGAGTCTACACTCAACATGCTTGCCTGTGGCACATGAATATGAAGACTTATTTATCTATTTACTCATTTAAACTCTTGTACTAGGCCTGTGGCCATGGAGCTGTAAAAGACTATGTTGTCTCTGGAATGACTGTAATAATGACCTTTGTTTCTATGTACTTCATCTTAAACTGTGGATGCTAGCATTGATCCAGGGACTAGCATTGCAATCACAGGGATCCTTTTCCTTTATAAAGGAGGGATGTTACAGATGGTATTAGAGCACTGTGTTGCCTGTAGGATTATGACCCTAGGATTGGAAACCACTAAGGAATTTTTTTGACAACTTCCACACTTGTCTTTTCTTCTCGTAAACTTTTCTAATCTTCTTTCCCATCTCTATTTGTAGATGAACTCCATCAACGAAGCCGTAAGGAAGGGACCACTCATGACTATGACTTTGGAATGTGAGACAGAGTTCCCCAAGGCTCTCAAGGACCTCATGGTTGCCATGGGAATACATGGTGCAGCTGTGTACAAAGGTTTTCCTGTGATGGATGAAGGAGTTGAGTACTGGTGAGTGCAACTTCACTTGTATAAAAACAAGGAAGACAACCACAAGGAATCAGGATTCTGCATGGTCACCAACACAATGATGCACACCACATTCTTTGATTAAGCAAGGGATGCAGCTTGGAGGGCCATCAAAGAACTTGGTGATAGAATCAAGTGCAGAATGCTTAACACCCAGAATGATCTCAGGGAAGAAAAGAAGCATACCCAAGAGCTAGAGGCTACCAATCAAAGTTTAAGGAAAGACATCATAGACTTAGCAATGGAGTCATGTGATCAAGATAAACAGATTGCCTCTAGGGATGCCTTGTTAGCCAACTTGGCAAGTGATATGGGATTGTAAGCGTACTTCGTTAGTTGGACCACCACACTTATCATTTTATTTTCCAAAAAGTTGTTTAAAATAAGTTGAACCTTGGTTGTTTGTAATGGATCCATGTATGCCATGACTTGTGTGTTTGATTTCCAAAGTTATGCATGTGATGCCTTGTCTTGTGATTTGTCTTAAATTGTGTTGATTCTAACTTTTCCTATCTTATTAAATAGATGCCTAATGTTACCATCAGCACTATTGAAGAGTTCCAGTGAACTCGTTTTGGCCCTCGTATTATTGAGCTCACTAGTTTGATCAATCTCCCTCTTCCTACCATCATGGTGCTTCCCCTCACCAAGTTTGAGAGGAAAGACCTTTGGGGTTTCAAGGTCAATCAGCCCGGACGCCAGACTGAGCCTACCACGGAGGCAATCATCTTCAAGATCATGCACGATGACAAGGAGAGAGGCCTAGAGGTAGTCATGCAGGACTTGATTGGACGTCTGTTAGGGAGACACTCTCGACAGGTTAGAGGTACTCACTTCCACACCTTCGGTAGACGTGATGAGGATGGTGAGGCCATTGACTTCGAGGACACTTCGAGGGAGACAGCAGAGCCGATTCGTCTATACCTCTAGGACTTAGAGGTTCTTCTTAGGCACGTGGACACTGATAGGACCAACGTCATGCTCAGCAATGACGAACTCCAGGTGCAGCTTCGTGAGAAGGACAAGCTCTTCGCGGAGCAAGATGAGATAGTCAAGGAGATGGAGGCCAAGTTCGAGAGTCAGGACAAAAAGTTCAAGAGTCAAGAGAAGCGAGTCCAAGATAGGAATAAGAGGATTCGAGACATGACTGCAGAACTGGAGGCCAAGGACTTCAAGCTCGAGCATCAGCAGACTGTGATTGAGAGGCTTCATTCTCAGAAGAGGGCTCTCAAAGCCAAAGTAGAGACCTTGACCACCAATGTCGAGGAATACAAGACCGCTATGGAGAATGCAGGTCTTACATTTGTTGAGGAGGAGGTTGAGGCCGAGGATTAGTGATGACTACTCGTTTATCATTTATTTGTCATGATTTTTATTGAGTCACAATGACCATCTAACATGTGGATGGCTTGCTATTGGTGTGTTTACTTTGCAAACTTGTCATTTATGTTGTTGAACTATTATTATTATGATGCATGTTTGGTGATTGTTTATGTGATGTATTGTGCATGTTAGCATCTATGGGTATCTCATTCTTATCTCTATTGAACAAACCACAGATGCCTCCCCGTCGTGCCAATCCCAACCCCAACAACAACAACATCACTCCTGAGATGCAGAAAATGATGAAAGATCAGACTCAGCTGATGCAAATGATGACTATGTTCATCCAGAACCAGAACAACAACAACAACAACAATAACAACAATAACAATCAGAACAACCCACCGGATTTTGACATGCTTACCAGGTTCTTGAGATTGAGGCCAGCAAAGTTCTCAGGAACAACTGATCCTATGGTGGCCAATTATTGGCTACGCTCTGTGAACAAGGACTTGGTAACAGTTGGCTGTACTGATGAAGAGAAAGTCAGATTTGCAGCTCACTTGTTGGAAGGACCAGCATCTACTTGGTGGGATAACTTCCAAATCACCACTCCCATTGAGTATGTGACATGGGCTATCTTTGAAGATGGTTTCCGTACTGCTCACATCTCATTCGAAGTGATGAGTTTGAAGAAGAAAGAATTCCATAACCTGAAGCAGCCCCACCGCAGCGTGGCGGGATATATTGAAGAGTTCAACAATCTAGCGCGTTATGCACCGGATGAAGTTGACACTGATGCTAAGAGGAAGGAAAAATTCCTTGAAGGGTTGAATTATGAACTGAACCTGCAGTTAGCTGTGGCCTATGTTCCCACATACCAGTCTCTTTGTGACAAGGCTGCTATTTTGGAGAACAAGATGAAGCAAGTTGAAAGTAGGAAGAGAAAGCACTCTGACAAGCATAGCTCGGGATCGTCTCACAAACGTTCCCATTATGATGATAGTGGGAGTTCAGGATCCCACAAGCATGGGAAATTCAACAAGCACCACAACCACAACCGTCATCATGACAACAAGAGTCATCGTAGTCATGACAATGACAAGTACAAAAATCACAAGGGTGGATATAAGAGCCACCACAGTGGAAGGGGCAGTGGAAGCCAGCCTGTCAAGAAGGATCTTAGTTAGGTTGAGTGTTTCAAGTGCAAGAAGATGGGGCATTATGCAAATGAATTCCCAGAAAAGAAAGTTGAAGGTCCCAACAAGCCCAACCCTTTTCAGAAGGGGCAAGTGAACCACATAAATGTGGAGGAAATCTATGAGGAGCCAGATGCTGTTGCTGGTAAGTTCAAACTCAATTCTATTCCAGCACTTGTTCTTTTTGATACTGGAGCATCGCATTCATTCACATCAAAAGCATTTGTTGATAGAAATGGGTTTCCAACTGAAAACATTGGGTGTCCAATAAAAGTTAGTTCTCCAGGTGGAGATATGATAGTAAGTCTTGGATGCCGGGATCTAGTGATAGAGTTTGGAAAGCATAAGTTTCCAGTGATTCTGATAATCCTAGATTCTCAAGGACTGGATGTAATATTGGGAATGGATTGGATGGCTAAGTATGAAGGAGTACTAGATTGTGCTAATCGTACTGTTGCACTCACAACCCTGGAAAAGAAACGGATTAGATTCAAGTCTAACTTTGAATCAAAAGGGAGTAAGCAAAATTCTCTTAAGGGGGTTAGCATAGACAGTGTGCCTATTGTAAGTGAATATCCGGATGTGTTTCTGGAAGAATTGCCGGGAATGCCACCAGATAGAGATGTGGAGTTTCTTATTGATTTGCTACCAGGATCTGGACCAATAGCAAAAAGACCATACAAGATGTCAGCTGATGAGTTGAAAGAACTCAAGAAGCAGCTTGGAGAACAGTTGCAGAAAGGTTTTATCCAACCAAGTTCCTCATCTTGGGGAGCACCCGTTTTGTTTGTGGAAAAGAAAGATAGAAGTCAAAGGTTATGCATAGATTACCGTTCACTCAATGAGGTGACTATCAAAAACAAATACCCTTTGCCTAGAATCAATGACTTGTTTGATCAGTTAGAAGGAGCTTGTGTGTTCTCAAAGATTGATCTCCGGTCAGGTTATTTTCAACTGAAAATAAGGGAACAAGACATACCCAAGACAACTTTCACCACAAGGTATGGATTGTATGAGTATACCGTGATGCCATTTGGTTTGACCAATGCACCAGCATACTTCATGAATATGATGAACAAGGTGTTCATGGAATTCCTTGATAAGTTTGTTGTTGTTTTCATCGATGACATTCTAATCTACTCCAAGACCAAAGAAGAGCATGAAGGACATCTACGTTTGATACTTGAGAAGCTTAGAGAGCATAAGTTATATGCCAAATTCAGCAAGTGTGAATTTTGGTTAAATGAAGTGGGATTTCTTGGACACGTTGTGTCAGGAGATGGAGTAGCAGTTGATCCTGCTAAAGTTTCAGCTGTGACTGAATGGGAATCACCTAAGTCAGTAAAAGAAGTTCGTAGTTTCCTTGGCTTGGCAGGAAACTACAGAAGGTTCATTGAGAATTTCTCCAAGGTGGCAAAACCTATGACAGAATTGCTAAAGAAAGACAAGAAATTTGCTTGGTCAGAAGGTTGTGAACTCAGCTTTCAAGAATTGAAGAAGAGACTAGTGACAGCACCAGTCTTATGTCTGCCAGATTTGGAGAAGGATTTCCAAGTGTATTGTGATGCATCTCATCATGGATTGGGTGCAGTACTTATGCAAGAAGGAAAAGTTGTGGCATATGCCTCGAGAGAACTCAAAACCCATGAAGTAAATTATCCTACTCATGATTTGGAACTAGCCTCTGTTGTCCATGCACTCAAAACATGGAGACATTATCTTTTGGGAAAGTGATGTGAAGTGTTCACAGATCACAAGAGTTTGAAGTATATTTTCACCCAGAAGGAAATTAACATGAGACAAAGAAGATGGCTAGAACTCATCAAGGACTATGACTTAATTTTGCAGTGCCACCCCGATAAAGCAAATGTTGTAGCGGATGCTCTAAGCCGTAAGGTTTTTGTGAATGGCCTTACTAAGGGAGAATTTCCAGATGATCTGTGTGCCCAATTTAGAGATCTCAGATTGGAGATTGTGCCTGAAGGACATCTCATGTCTTTGGATGTTCAACCTACTTTGTTGGACAAGATCAAAGAAGCCCAGAAGACTGATAGGGAAATTGAAGAGATTAAGGAAAAGATTGGCAAAGGAAAAGCCAAAGGATTCCATGAAGACAAACAGGGTACTTTATGGCATGGAAAACGTATCTGTGTTCCACAAGATCCGGAGCTTCGGAAACTGATTTTACAAGAAGCACACAACTCACCGTATTCCATTCATCCGGGTAACACCAAAATGTACATGGATATGAAAGAAAGGTTTTGGTGGAATAATCTCAAGAAAGACATCGCCGAACATATTGCTTTGTGTGATGTATGTAGTAGAGTGAAAGCAGAACATCAGAAACCAGCAGGATTGCTTCAACCACTACCTATTCCTGATTGGAAGTGGGACAAGATTGGTATGGATTTCATTACCGGATTACCAAGGACCAGGTCAGGATATGATTCTATTTGGGTAGTAGTGGATCGCCTAACTAAAGTGGCTCATTTTATACCCGTGAAGACAACCTACACTAGTGCTAAGTTAGCCAAGATCTATATGAGAAGAATTGTATGTCTACATGGAGTACCCAAGAGTATTGTGTCTGATAGAGGAACACAATTCACTTCTCATTTTTGGAGACAGCTACATGAGTCATTGGGAACGAGGTTGGAATTCAGCACTGCTTTTCATCCTCAAACTGATGGACAAACAGAAAGGACTAATCAGATTCTTGAAGATATGTTGAGAGCATGTGCTCTAGACTATGGAGCCAGTTGGGATGAAAGTCTGCCTTACGCAGAATTTTCTTACAATAACAGCTATCAAGCCAGTATTGAGATGGCACCATTTGAGTTTCTCTATGGGAGAAAGTCTACCACCCCATTGCTATGGAATGGTGTGGGAGAAAGAAGTTTGTTCGGATCAGAACTCATCAAAGAGGCAGAAGAGAAAGTCAAGCTGGTTAAGGATAGATTGAAGATAGCACAGTCCCGACAAAAGAGCTACGCAGATCCTAAGCGTAGAGAAATCACCTATGAAGTGGGTGATAGAGCTTACCTTAGAGTGTCACCACTCCGTAGAGTGAAGAGGTTTGGATTCAAAGGAAAATTGGCCCCAAGATATGTTGGACCATTCAAGATTCTGAGTCGTAAAGGAGAAGTTGCTTATGAGATTGAATTGCCATAGTCTTTGTCAGCAGTTCATAATGTGTTTCATGTGAGTCAGCTTAAGAAATGTCACCCAGAAATGGAAGAAACTTCTTTGAAGGATACTATACCTTTGGAAGAGGTTCAATTGGAAAGTGATCTCACTTATGAAGAGAAACCTATAAAGATTCTTGAGACTGCAGAAAGAGTTACTTGGACTAAGACTATCATGTTCTGCAAAGTTCAATGGAACCATCATTCCGAAGAAGAAGCAACATGGGAAAGAGAAGATGATCTTCGGAAAGACCACCCTCACCTATTTGCTAGCCAACCCGAATCTCGAGGGCGAGATTCACCTTAAGGGGGTTAGATTTGTAACATCCCTAAAATCATGTTTCAAAACTCATGCATATCATCCATGCATCCATGATCATGTAGGGTTTCATTTCAAAAATCAATTCAAAAACAGGAGCATATGAGCTCATTATTTTATGTGATCAGCATTGAATCAAATGCTACTCTCCAATGAGATATTTTTGTTCATGAATCAAACCATGTTACTCTCAGATGGTTTTGCTTGCTTGCTATTTGCTTAAACCAAAAATTTGCAAAACAAAAGTGAACTTAAATCCATTTTCAAAACTTGATCAAATCTAGTGCCATGTCTTACTTTATTTGATCAAAAGAACCAAGCTTGTACAGAGAGAGCACGGGTTTTTATGCCCAGAAATATGAATGTTTCACAATACAAAAATCCTGAAAAGGTTTAAATTCAAAAAGCTTTTGAAATTCAAAAAGCTTTTAAAAATCCTGAAAAGGTTCCTGGAAATTCATTCAGAAAAAGAAAAAGAATTGAGAAAAGGAAAAGGGACGGCGCCAGTTATTTAGCCCAACAGAGAAACGAGCCCACTAAGCCCACCCGGGTCATTTTTCCCTTCTCCCTCTCTCACCCGCACCCGCTCTGCCCCGCTGCCACTGCCACTGGGCCCGAGCCACGTCAGCTCCTTCTTCTCCACCCCCGCGCGCGCAAACCCCGTCGCCACCACCGTTTCCTCCAGAAACGCCGCGATTGAATCCTCGCTTAATTGGCATTGATCTACAGCGTAATTTACTCGCCCCTCCTGGCTATTTAACCCCCTGCACCGCGAGCATTTCCCCTCACTCAATTTCCTCTCCACGCCACCAGGCTACCCGTAGTCTTGCTCACACCGCCGCAGCTCCGACGACCTCCGGCGTGCGATTCCGGTAAGACGCCGTCGCCCCTTGCCGTCTAAAGTTTGCCAGACTGGTCATAGCATCCATGCGCATCTTCTCATCCCATTGGTGCATGCTAGGGCCATCTGGAGACTCGCCAACGACGACGACCGCAAGAGCCCGACGCTTTCTTCCTCTCCGGTGAGAAATCACGGTACAAAATCGAGCGCCCCTTGCCTCCTCTTTGACACTAACCTGTTCGCCTGATCGATGCGCACCCACTCATGCCCTCCGTTTGTGTTAGGGCGGATCATAACATCGTCAACGTCGCCGTCCACCCGAGCCCGACGCTGTCCTCTACTCCGACGAGCTCCCACGACCACTGCAACGCGCCCCTTGTCAAGCCATCGCCACGTTGAGCTTCAGTACATCGCCGCGAGTCTGGTAAGCATATCCGACAACCCCAAACCCTCCTGTAGCCGCCGCACCGCCATAGACAGAGCGCTCCGCCGCCAGCCGTCGCCGCGCATCGCCAGTCTTTGGCTGTTTGATCGAACACCGTAGGATCTAGATCTAACGCGTAGGATAGATCTTAGGCGAAGCGGTAAGTTCAGATCTGAGCCGTGCGATTAAGTCAGATCCAACGGCTCAGAAGCGTGATCTGGCGCGAAGCGGTACCAGCCAATAAGATAGCGCCGCGTGGCACAAATTTCGTTTTAAATTTCTGATTTGAATCTATTAGATGTTTGATTTTGTTTTAATCATAACTTTTGATTCCCACGTCCAAATTTGATGAATTTTATATCAATGGAATCAGGAGAAAAATCCCTTTCCAAATATGCAATGTGTTTAATGTTTTTTTTTCTGTTAAAATGGTTTTAATCACAGAAACATGTGTAGGCCTATTATGTGTATATTAATTATTTGAGAAATGATTTAATGTTCAAATAAAGTTTGTTTGGCAAGTTTTGAACTTTTTTAGGAATCAGTACTGTGCACTTGTCATGTTTGGTATAGAAAATCATCACATATCATATTGCATGCATCCATATATTTTTTCTTGTATTTATTTTGTATGTGATTTGGTGGTATCATTTTATGTGTAGATTTTGGTGCAAATAGTGATTGTGATTGTGAGGATTGTAGCTACTCTCCAAACTACCAATGCAAGTGGTGCTTCATGATTTTATCCCTATGTTTTTCAACTATGCATTAGAAATATTTTGCTAGTCTTGCATGATTATATTTTGCTTATATGCTATGCTTGGGAAATCCTAGTAGTTGTAGAATTGCTAGATATTTCTAAGATAAGATGCTTATCTATGCCATGCTTAGCCTAGCTAGTAGCAACCAAGGGTGGCTATATGTTCATGCTATGAATAAATATTTCTAAGTCTTTGGACTATGTTTTTACTTAATAAAACAACTAAGTGAATGAATCACCTGGGTGGAATGGTTGTGAATGGGTTATGTTGAGTGGTTACACAAGGCCCATTTTTATGGTTTAACTTGTGTATCTCACTTGTGGAAAGCCACCCAAGAACAAAGGGATTTGAGAGGCCAAATGTTAAGAAGCTTCTAGTGCAGCCACTTGGCAATATGGGCTCTGCCTGGATCATATAGTGTAGCATCCCAGTTGTCTAACACCTGTAATGCTACTTGATCTAGTAATAAAAGGGCCACTTCCTACAAATAATTGTTGCATCATCATTCATGTCATGTTCATGTCATCATGCAACCTTGCATTTGAGCATCATACAAAAACCCTTTTGTTTTGGTTCTTATCTCATATGCATTAATATTTGTATTGTCTCTTGATATTGTATTTGTTTCTTGATATATTGTTAAGTGCCCAAGTTGAGTTGGGGGCATATCTCTTATTGACTCCACCACCTTTTCTTCACCACCTTATAATTCCACCATCCAATTAATATGAGCTTGGCATTTTTCATTGAGTTTACCTCTAGCTCATGTGGGTTGGGTGGATTCCACTCATAATCTTATGCTTGGCCTTACTCCATCTTTGGGGATGCACATAAATAAGTGCCATGGGATATTATTTTGTTCTCACAAGATAAAACCTGGCATTTAATGCATTTGCATGGGCCATGCAACCATCATCAACTTTGGTCATCTTAGGGTTTTGTTTGAATTCTTGAGTGAGTCATCTCTTTCGTTATTCCTGCTTTTGGGCTTGATCCATTTTAATCTTGCTCATACCTCATCACCTCTTTTCCTCTTTCTCTTTTGGCCATCTTGTTGAGCTTGTGTGGATCATGCTTGATCTAATCAAGACACCAAACCCTCTATCTCTCTCTCTCTCTCTTAACCTCTAGCAAAACCCTACCCCCCCTAAACACCATACCCCATCAAACCTTAAACCCTATCCTCCCTCTTTAAAACATCCCCCACCCATGCATGATCATGTGGACATGTAGGCATGCACAAGCCCTAAACCCCTCCCCCTCTCTCTAGCCCCTACCACCCCTTGAGCTTGATCATGTGATGCCTTTATCATGTGTTTAAACATGGGCACCTCCCCTTCCATCTCATCTTACCTCTTCCTTAAACCCTAAACCGAACCCTCTAATCCAAACCCTAGACCATGCCCTATCTCTCTCTCTCTCGGCCCCCCTCTCTCTACCATGCCGGCCCCACCTGGCCACCCTCTCCCTGGCCCCACACCCCAGCCCTCTCTCTTTCTCTCTTCCCACAAACCCTAAGACCAACCCTAGACGAGCCCTCCCAACCTAGCTACAACCACACCCGATCCACCTCTCTCCTCTCTCTTGCTCTCTCTGCCGGCGTGCCCCACCCGAGCGTCCTCCCCCGTGGCCCACCTGGCAGCCCCTCCTCCCTGCCTAGCTACTCCCCCTCTGGCCCATGCCGAGCACGTGAGGGTGGAAAGGGAAAAAGGTGGCCGAAGCCACCTTCCCCTCCCCCACGCCAACCACTCGCCCCTGTCCTTATCTACCTCCCTCCCAGCCCTCTAGCCTCTCCCAGATCTCCCCAGAGGCCCTGCCTCGCCTCCCCTCTTCTCTCTTTTCCTCTACCGCCACCAGCTACTGACGCCAGCCACCACCGTCGGCTACCTCTAGTTGACATCGATCCGGGAGGCGGGTGAGTTGTTGAGGCTGTCGAGGAAGACGACGAGGTGCCCCTGCTTCGCCCTGGACACCCCGACACGGAGGAGAAGCCCCAGAACCCCTGCCCGCCGAACTACCGACGCAAACCCTAGCCGCCGGTGCGCCAGCCTCGCCGATGATCGCGACCCCCTCGAGCCGTTCCACCTACGCCGACGCCCTCGCGGTGAGCCCCCGAACCCCCTGGACATGCTCCGGCTCTGCTTCGTTTCCTGTCGGCGCCGTACGTTTCATCGAGCAGCCTGCGCACGCCGCCGCTCGCTGGCGCCTGCACGCTCGCGCGCCCGCGCAACGCCTATCTAGTCCGCGTCCGCCCTCCAGACAACCAACCATACCCACCGCAGCGGTAGCCGCCTCTGTGCGCGCGCCCGAGGTCGCGGGATCGATCCCCCGCAGCGCTCTGTCCGCTGTCGCGCGCGTGCCTGGCGACAGAGGATTCAGAGAAGAGGAACAGGGCCCTGATGCCCTTTTTCCACAAACCCCCCCCCCTCTTTTGTTTCCCTCAACCCGCGGTCCAGCCCAGGCCCACTGTCGGTGTCTCTGGTTTTTTTGCAATAGGCTCCTCGGGTTTGATTGTCTCAACCCGCAGTCCCCCCTGGGCCACGTGTTCGGCCCGCGTCAGCTCGCTGGCAGGTGGGCCTGCAATGCAGCTGGTCCCATCTGTCTGTCCCTGGGGCTAGCACAGGCCACGGTGTCAAACGTCGCCGCGCGCGTGTGACCCAGTCAGCAGAGCGGCCCACTCACCAGCGTCTAGGGCTAGCTCTGGCTGGGTATAAAAAGTCTGCCTGTTTATCTGTTTAATAAAAATGATTCTAGAAATGTTTAAATCCAAAATTCAAATCTGTTTTTAATATCTTTTAAATTATAAATCCAAATAATGCATATAATATATGTTTTTGAATCAGAAAAATGTGAGGAATTCAATTATGCCATCCACATTTTCAATTGAGCATGTTATTTTCTAAGTTGGATAAAATTACATAAAATGCCCCTAAACTTAAATAATTAATAACTTTTGATTTATAACTCCGAATTTGACAAATGATATGTCTAAAATGATCAGCTCGACGAGACCTTTCTGTTTATGCTATCCATGGATTCAATTGCAGCATGCATCATATAAATATATAGTATACAGCAACTAATATGACAATAAAATGTGGCCAAACCTTAATAAAATGACTTATTCTTGTATACCACACCTCACCCATGCCATGCTACATTATTGCCATGCAACTTGTGCATCATTCATCATGGCATGATTGTTTTCTTGACGCATTTTATTTCTATGCTTGTGCACTTTATTTATGTTGGCCCTTGTTTGTTTGGTTCTTCTTCGAATAGACGCTGAGCAGGGGATATATCAAGAGAACCAGGAGCACTACCCAGATCCGTCTCTCGCTTCAACTGAGTTGCCAGGCAAGCACTACCACATGCTTGCATACATACAGTACCTATTGCCTCTATCTTATTCTTGCATCATTGAGCCGCGATTGCATTAAACTGAATCCCAATTATTGCATAGCTTTTACTTTTAAACCCCACCAAGCTTGTTCCTCCATCCCATGAGCCATTACTACAGGAGTTGTTTGAGCCATGCGAGTCATAGAACAGCATGTGTAGGGTATGTGAGAGTCTGATGGATAACAAGGTACCTAAACAACTTAACCTGAGTAGTAATGGGATAACTAATGAAAGTGGCACCGGTGGGCAATATCTGCTATTTGGTTATTCCTGCTCACTTGTGTCCCGTAGGACCCCGAGTACTTGAAACCTGTTCCTTGAATATTCGCGCTATCCACATCCGGGAGGCTTATGGGACCCCCCTGAGCCAGAGCTTGATTCATTCTTATTTCTTGGGGCCACAAACTAGTTTGAGGTTTTATTTACGATCCTGTACTTATGCCATGCTTTACTGCTTTATTTACGATTGTGCGAGGAGCACACTGTACTGTTTAGGTAAGCGGAATGTTTTCGCGGTATCGACAATCCCAGTTTTGGGTTCCCAGTCGTTTACAGCCATTGTCGCACACCTTGAGTCCGTCTCGGAGTCAGCTAGCTTCGTTGCGGGTCTACTCAATGGGGTGGCCCCCTGAAATATTTCTGAATCCTGTGATTGCTTTGTCGTGAAGGCCTCGTTGGGTTTTGATTTGGTTTTTCCGAGGTTGATCGAGTGTGTGTTGCTATTTGTGCACCCCTGCAGGGTAAAACTTTCTGAAAGCCGTGTCCGCGGTTATGGACGACTTGGAGCACAGTTTCTCGATCATAGACAAGCATAACTAAAGTACCGCTTTTAACTTGACTAAATAACTGACTAGTAAATAGTGCAACACTCATGGAATGGTTAATAAAACTGCCAACGGATGGGGGGGGGTTTGTCCGTTTCCTCGTCGGTAAGCGAGGAGGAGGATGGATCTGGTGATATTACTGTTATAACTGTTGTCATTAATTCACGGACATCCGTCTATCTTTGGTTAGGCGGATGGTTAGCGAGTATCTATAGAACTGTTAGGGATTATCTTTTGCTGCAATTGCGTCACCCCAGGTTGTGTCCCCTTTAGAGGCATAAAGACTTGCTGAGTACCCTTAGGGTCTCACACGATAAATTATTGGTTCAGATGAACAGGTGCACTCGCAGGACGGATACTGGGTGGAGGAGGCTGATGATGTGGGCAACGATCGTTCGGTGTAGAGATTCCGGGAACGGGGATCCGTGAGATCTGTGGGCGGGATGTGCTTATTTCTGGGCATCTTATGCCGATTTGCTTCTTATCCGTACTCGGACCTTGTTTGCCGCTTCCGCCTGATACTCTGATGTGTGATGTATGAGGAAATATCCTAAAATATTATATCTATCTAGGTCATTTGAATCTTGCCGTATGGCGTTGCTATATTTCCTTTCTTTCTAGATGGAATGGCTCTGATGTACTATTGTATGGTGGCTTGCATACATACTCATTTGTGTATGTAGTTGATCCCTTCGCCTGCCGATTACGCCGCCCGTACTTGTCCCGATGACTGGAAGTGGTTGGGACGGCCGAAAGGTCTACCCGTGAGTGGCTTTTGGGGCCCCACCGTACTATTTCAACCACTTCCGCTCATCCAGGCTTGTATCTAGGAGCGTAATTCACCGAGGTAGTTACATATAGGTTGCAATAACTTAGCCATTTGGACAGTTGGTGGTAGTGCGATTGATAGGTTGGAGCGCGTCCATTTGCTCTAAGGGAAGGCTTCTGAAAGGTCCTGTCTTGGTGAAAATCAAGTCTTGTGGGGAAAGTGCACAACCACTGCAGATTGAAGAATCTAAGTACTTAGCCATGTCCCTGGTATTGGACAACTTGAGCATCAAGACATGGAAGCTATCAAGAATCTCCTCATCCCAATTTCTAAGTAAAACTTGTGGTTGAACAAGGGTGAAGGACCCCAATGTCTATTAGTTTTGACAAAGAAAACTTAGTGTTTTCAACTGATAGGCAAAAACCTATTTTGAGAAAAGCAAGCCTAAGCTACACTTAGCCAAATTGCATATAGTATCTAGTCCACCAATATTCTACTAAGGTATCACTTGCCAATACTATTCCAATGTATTGACCCACTGTGGCTGTAACTTGTGATGTTGCAGGTTATTCTGATGATGATTAGGAGTCATGAGTCTACACTCAACATGCTTGCCTGTGGCACATGAAGATGAAGACTTATTTATCTATTTACTCATTTAAACTCTTGTACTAGGCCTGTGGCCATGGAGTTGTAAAAGACTATGTTGTCTCTGGAATGACTGTAATAATGACCTTTGTTTCTGTGTACTTCATCTTAAACTGTGGATTCTAGCATTGCAATCACAGGGATCCATTTCCTTTATAAAGGAGGGATCTTACATTTATCCCCCATGGTCTCGGACTAGCGAGATACATGTTCCCGGTGGCTATTCGGCAAGAAAGAGTTGTGCTTCCGCTGCATCGCTAGAGCGAGGAGGCGGAGGTTGCTCGGTGCCTCGAACGTGTGTGCGAGCACGGATGCGCTGCTGATTGGCGACGCTAGTACTTCCTCTCAATCTTGAGATCTGCAAGAGATCGTCTACATCAACCACGAGTCGAACTCGTTAAGCTTTGTCGGTCTTCAAGGGTATGTTCTCTATGGATATACATCCGCCCGTTGTTTGTATCTAGTAGATAGATCTTGGTACATAGTTCCCATCGTAGGAAAATTATTGTTTTCTATGCTGCGAACCTACATTGCAAGCATGTGACTGGATCACAAGGGATCACATATCACAGAAACGAGAAAAGAGTACTTATCGGTAACGAGGTTGAACTAGGTATGCAGAGATGCCGACAACCAAACCTCGGATAAGTTAACTATCGCGAGACAAAGGGAAACTGGTATCGTATGTAAGTGGTTCATTCGATCGCAAAGTAATCATAGAAATATGTGGAAGCCATATGAATTTCCAGATTCCTCTATTGGTTATTGATCGGAGAAGTGTCTCGGTCATGTCCGCATAATTCACGAACCGTAGGGAGACACACTTAAGGATTCGATGTTGTTTAGTAGATATGGAATATAAGTAGGGATACCAAATGTTGTTCGGAGTCTCGGATGGGATCCGGGATATCATGAGGAGATCCGGAATGGTCCGCAGAATAAGATTCATATAAGGAAAGTCCGATTCCGGAGTTCGGGAATGATTACGATGTTTTCATCGGAGAGGTTCTAGAAGGTTCTAGAAATTTCACCGGACCGGAAGGGGAATGGTCCGTGAATTTGTCATGGGTAAGTGGAATGATTGGATCATATCCTAGGTCACTTGGTTTGGGAATTTGCAAGAGAGAATTAAAGCTCTAAACTGAAAGTCAAACGGGAGGTTTGAAAAGTCAAACTGGAACAATGGTTTCCTAGTGGAAGAAGGAAAGAGTCCTTCCTTCAATCCAACTTGGGTTTGGGTTTGGATTCAAACTCTCCCCTCCCAAGGCTGCCCACCTCTCATAAATAGAGGGGGAGGGCTACCACAAACACCATAAGAGCCAGCCCTCCCCACCCCATGCACCGTCGCCACCTAGCTGCCGCGCCGCCACCACCTCGTCGCCATCGCCCTAGCCGCCGCCGACACCTCCTCCTCCTCCCGTCCTTCTAAACCTAGATCGCCGGAAAACCCTAGATCCACCATAACTCGCACCGGCTTAGGCGAAGCTCTGCGAGATCTTCCTTCTACTTCCGACACCACGTTGTCGTGCTGCCGGAATCGCGAGGGGAGAACTACAACCTTCGCTGCCTGCTGGAACAAGGGCGGAAGGATCGTCTACGCGATCTTGAGATCGGCAAGTGTATGACTACATCACCCACGAGAATCTTCTCTCAGTAACCGCTTTGGAATCTTCAAGGGTGAGTACCCAAATCAACTCGTTGCTACAATCTAGTAGATATATCTTGGCTTGTTTGTGTGCATGCGGTAGAATTTTTTTGTTTTCCATGCTACGAACCCCTACAGTGGTATCAGAGCCGTGTCTATATGTAGATCGGTTGCACGAGTAGAACACAATGGTCATTGTGGGCGTTGATGCTTTTTTGTTGATTGCTTCTTGTGTACTTTGCATCTTGCGCGATGGTGGGATGAAGCGGCCCGGGCTAACCTTACATGACATCGTTCATGAGAATTTCTCCACGCTTGACATGCAACTTGTATTGCATAAGTGGCTTTGCGGGTGCCTGTTTCTTCCAACATAGTTAAGATTCAATTTACAATGGGTAATTGACAATACTAGTATCAACGTTGTGGTTCTTGTAGTTAATTAGAACGACGCTTATTGAAAGCCCCAAACCACGTAAAACATGCAAAGCAAATTAGAGGCGTCTAACTTTGTTTTGCAGGGGTGTGCGGTGATGTGATATGGCCATGATTGTGATTATATATGATGTATGCAATGTTCCTTATTGTAAGTCGGCAACCGGCAGGAGCCATATGGTTGTCTTTTAATTCCGTTAAGACCTATGTGTCTATTATTCAAAGTAGTTGTAATAGTTGATGCTGGTGGACGACAACCATAAAGCGGCGCCATTGACCTTGACGCCATGCCGGTGATGATGGAGATCATGTTTGTGCTTGAATATGGAGATCGGAAGCACAAGAAGAAAGGCCATATCATATCACATATTATGAATTGCATGTGATGTTAATCCTTTTATGCATCTTGTATTGCTTAGTTCGCGACGGTAGCATTATAACAGGATCCCTCAAGCACAAAAATTTCAAGTTATAAAGTGTTCATCCTTAGTAAGCACCGTTGCTAAAGCTCGTTGTTTCGAAGCACCACGTGATGATCGGGTGTGTTAGATTCTGCGAGTGTATACAACGTGATCAAGCCAGATTAGCTCATGCGGAAGCTAAGGTTTGATCTTGATGAGCCTAGCATGTACAGATATGGTATCAGAACACGGATTACCGAAAGGTAAAGCATGAGTCATATAGTAGATATGATGAACATGTTGATTATTCACCATTGAAGCTACATCAACTCTCGTGATGATCGTTTTTGATGTGGTGGATTTGGTTCGTCTGATCACTAAAACAATGTGAGGGATATTGTTTTGAGTGGGAGTTCACCTAGATTAATTTAACTATTAATTAGAACTCAATTTTTCATAAACTTGGTCTAAACTATTACAAATATGTTGTAGATCAATGGCGGCCCCTACCATCAATTTTAATGCGTTCCTAGAGAAAGAAAAGTTGAAAAACAATGGAAGCAACTTCGCGGATTGTTTTCGCAATTTGAGGAGTGTCCTCAATGCTGGTAATTTGACCTATGTGCTGGATGCACCTCTGGGTGACCCACCTGCATCTGATGCTACCGACAGGGCCGGATCTGACCCATGGCAAGGTTGTGCAACCACCTAGGGCCCACCCCTATGAGGGGCCCATCATCAGATCCTCTATACCCTGCCTGACTGTTTTCTAAGAAAAGGCATGGGCCCATCACACAGGCAGCTATGCGAACAGGCCCAGCACCTGCATGCGACCGATCTCCAGGCTGCCTCGTCTCTTCGTCTGGACCAAGCAGAACCGTAGAACTACAGAAGCCATCGATCTCCTCTGCTCTTCGGCTATTGGACTACCTCCAGGACAGGAAGTGCGTGTGCAGGGCGGTGGGGCGTAGTCGTACTCATTCTTCAAACGGTAGAGCCTAGAGGAGAAGGGGTGGCAATTGACTCGCTCTTGGTTTAGTCCTTGAGTTGGAATTTTGTGCGTTCATGGCATGGGCCAGCGATCTTGACGAACTCTAGGGTGCTTCAATCGTCCGCATAGACTGAATTGCTGCAAGATTGACTTTAGCAATTTCGATTCTGCGTCATCGATTTCGCCTTAAGCATTATTGTCAATAGACTTATTGGAATTTGGTCCTTATTTGAGATAATCAAACCAGTAGAAAACACTATTTGTTATATTTTGTAAGTGTAAAGAAAATTGTATATGTCGTATATCTAGATAAGAAAGTATATATTATACTTAGGGGCCCATATTGGCAGCATCGCCCTAGGGTCCCGTAAAATATAGAGCAGGCCCTGGCTACCGATGAGGTAAAGAATGTTTTCCTCGCTCGGAAGAATCAGTACTGCACAATTGAGTGTGCTATCCTGTATGGTTTGGAATCGAAGCTTCAGAAAAGGTTTGAGAACCATGACCCACATGATATTGTCCGTGAACTCAAAATGATATTTGAGGCTCACGCGGTAGTTGAGAGTTATGAGGCTTCTGAAAAGTTCTTTAACTGCAAGATGGAAGAGGGCATCTTCGTTAGTGGGCATGTGCTTAAGATGTCTGGGCACGCAAGCAAGCTTCAAATCTTGGGTATAGTGATTCCTAATGCTTTGGGGATTCACCGTGTCCTACAATCACTAACACCATGTTACAAGAACTTTGTGATGAACTACAATATGCAAAACATGGACAAGTCGTTGCCTGAACTCTTCTCCATGTTAAAGTCTGCGGAAGTGGAGATCAAGAAAGAGCACCAAGTGTTGTTGGTTAATAAGACCACCAAATTCAAGAAGCAAGGCAAGTCTAAGAAAAAGGGAAACTTCAATAAGGGCGGTAAGAAAGTTACCGCGCCGGCGAAGAAGACCAAGGCTGGGCCTAAGCCTGATACTGAGTGCTTTTACTGCAAGGGAGAAGGTCACTGGAAGCGGAATTGCCTAAGTACTTGGCGGATTTGAAGAACGGCAACATCAAGAAGAAAGGTATATCCGATATACATGATATTGATGTGTATCTCACTAGTACTCATAGTAGTGCCTGGGTATTTGATACTGGTTTGGTTGCTCACATTTGTAACTCGAAACAGGTGCTGCAGAATAGACGGAAACTAGCGAAGAACGAGGTGACGATGCGCGTTGGAAATGGATCAAAGGTTGATGTGATTGCGGTCGGCACGCTACCTCTTCATCTACCATCGGGATTCGTTTTATACTTAAATAATTCTTATTTGGTGCCTGAGTTGAGCATGAACATTATATCAGGATCATGTTTATTGCGAGACGGTTACTTGTTTAAGTCCGATAATAATGGTTGTTCGATTTATATGAATAATATGTTTTATGCACATGCACCTTTGATAGATGGTCTATTCTTATTGAATCTCGATTGTAGAAATACACACATTAATAACATTGAAGCTAAACGTTTGAAATTGAGCGATAACTCCACCTATATGTGGCACTGTCGTCTTGGTCATATTGGAGTGAAGCGTATGAAGAAACTCCATTCCAATGGACTTCTTGAATCACTTGATTTCGAATCACTTGAAAGATGCGAAGCATGTCTGATGGGTAAAATGACTAAGACTCCATTTTCTGGTATGATGGAGCAAGCTACGGACTTATTGGAAATCATACATACCGATGTGTGTGGCCCAATGAGTGTAGCATCGCGCGGTGGTTATCGTTATGTTCTTACCTTCACGAATGATTTAAGTAGATATGGGTATATCTATTTCATGAAACATAAGTCCGAGACTTTCGAGAAGTTGAAGGAATTTCAAAGTGAGGTAGAGAATCAACGTAAAAAGAAGATTAAATTTCTACGATCTGATCATGGAGGTAAATATCTAAGTTACGAGTTTGGCGAGCATTTGAAGAAATACGGAATACTTGCACAATTGACACCGCCGGGAACACCACAACGTAATGGTGTGTCCGAATGTCGTAATCGAACTCTCTTAGATATGGTTCGTTCTATGATGTCACTTACAGATTTACCGCTATCGTTTTGGGGTTATGCATTAGAAACAGCCGCATTCACTTGAAATAGGGCACCATATAAATCCGTTGAAATGACACCGTATGAATTATGGTTTGGGAAGAAACCTAAATTGTCGTTCCTTAAAGTTTGGGGTTGCGAAGCTTATGTAAATAAGTTACAACCCGACAAGCTTGAATCCAAAAGCGGAAAAATGCATCTTCATAGGATACCCGAAGAAAACTATTGGGTATACCTTCTATCATAGATCCGAGGGCAAAATCTTCTTTGTTGTAACATACCACCTTTTGTGTAATATAAATAAGATATGTTTGAGCATTGCATGCATGCATAACACTTGTACTTTGATTCAACCAAAGAAGAACAAACAAAACTCTAAACCCTAATAGTTTTCCCTCTCTCTCTGAATCAATTCAAATGGTTCCCATATTTTGAAAATTCTCAAAATGCATGGAGCTCAAATAGTTATAAGTGCCCCTTAGTGTTTTCGGATATTGTACAAAAGTTCCTGTAATTTTAAATTATTCAAAACAGATTTGAATTCAAAATACAAAAGGGAAAATCAGAAAATAGAAAAGAAAAAGGTTTCTGGAAATAAAACAGTTTCTAACCTAACCTGGGCCAAGCCCATCTACCCTCTCCTCTCTCCCTGCCGCCAGCAGCGCCAGCAGCCAGCCCACCCGGGGCCCAAGCCGGCCTGCTCTGGCCCTGCACAGCTTCAGCCTCATCGCCTTCGTCGTCTTCGACAACGACGGCAACCAGCTCGGTGTCCGTCGCTCCACCGTTGATCGTAGCTCGCCGTTGCGATGCACGCCGCCGCCCCCAAGCGCCTATAAGGACCCAGCCTCGCCGTCGAGAATCCCTGGCCTTATCCCTTCCCCGCAACCCCTCTCTCTCCCTCGTTTTTCCCCTTTGCCCGAACCCTAGCTGCGCAGATGCCGTGTCGCCTCGCCGTCTCCGTCCACCCCACGGCCAGCTGAGGCCGCCGTTGGAAGCGCCTCATCGCGAAGATCATCTTCACCGGAGGAATCGGCCCCGCGTCTTCGAATCGTCGCCTTCGACTCCATCTTCTCCGCCTCTGACCGCCGCTCGTCGTCAACATCGCCGGCGACCTCGACCTTTCCCGGCCTCACCGTCACCACCAACGCGCTCAGGGTGAGCCCACAGTTCTAACGAACCCTCTCCCTTGCTCCCTCTCGCTCTCTAGAACCCTCCCCGCAAGCACCCGTAGCCACCGCCGTCGGCCATCGTCGTTTTCCCTGTTTCGGCGACCAAAATGTAGCGGCGCCGCCAGTTCTGGTCTGCCTTGGTCTCCTGGTTCAAACGCACATACTCGCGCAGCCTCGCTTGCCGTCCTCCGTCGTCCCTGGACGTCGCCGACGCGCCTGCCGGCGAGCCCATGTGGCAGCCTGACGTGGCGCCTATCCCACAGGTCAGCCTCTAGGGCTAGACCAGCATGCAGTGAGAAAAGGGTTAAATGCCCCTGTGACGTCAGCATTGCATCATGCTGATGCAGTAATCCTTTTTATTTTGTTTTCATTTCAGTAAATCATATCAGTAAACATTAAATATGACAGGTGGGCCCTGCCTGTCAGGATTTTATTAATTTCTATAAATATTTTCTGAAATGATTAAAAGTCTGACATGTGGGCCCAAGTTGGAAATTATTTTAAATATTCCAAAAATGATTTAAAATGAATTAAAAATTGGGAAATTCATAACTAATTCATTTTAAATCAGAAAAGTACAAATAATATACCAAAATGTTCAGAAAAATGAAACCTAGCTAACTAAGCTATACTCATACATTGTTAATCAACTTTGATAGCAAGTTTAATTAGAAGAACTAATTGAACCCCATAGGTGATTCCGATGATCCCCCTGTTTTAGGGTTTGGACTTTTGGAACCCCCTTTAAAGTGACCAAGCATGCTTTAGGGTTCAATTCAACACTATTTAACCTGTCATATCATCCATATCGTATGAGCATTTCACATGCCATGTGTTGAGTGTTGCTTCCTCTTTTCTGGTGATTGATTCTCGCCAATAGGAACTGAACCCGAAGCTGAAGTCAATGCCACCGAAGAGCAGTACCAGTCCAACAACGGACAAGGCAAGCGAAGCCCCACTCATACATATGAATCCTATGATTACAAAGTATTTCATTCTCGTCATATGCATTCGGTTCAAACAGTCTTTTATCAGTATACAGAGTAATCCTATCTAATGCATGTTAACCTTTGTGAACTATATTACCTGATCCACCGCTTCTAGCATAACTAGGGTTTGGCTTATGAGCGTCGCTAGTGCCACAGTTCAGTCCAGCTTAGCCATGCGTAGTGGTCTGATGCTAATCACTCATGTGATGCACCGGAGATGCGAATGAATCTAGTATGGTAGGATATGTGATGTGATCAAAGATGAATGATAAACATGCTAAGGTTTGTACGGGAGGCCACATGGGTTGTGGTTTTTGTAGTCCCATACTTGCCACCCTTAGGACCTGATGTTCTCGCCTCTTGAACCAAGACGAGCGTATAACCACACGGGGGCCTGGAAACCCCCTCGACCAACTAACTTGCCTAGTAGATTCCATGAGTCACATAGTTTGGGATTTCCATTCGACATACACATCTTGGTTGTTCTTGAATGGAGGTGAAGGAGGTGCATTCATAACAGGTAGGTAAGCATGGCCGGGAACAAGAGATGCCCGGCATCCGTAATCTTGAACCCCGCACACATCATTAGGGACCGGCTTCGGGACTTGACCCGTTATGGCGGCATCTCCCTAGTGCGTGACTCATGGTCTCGGCGAAAGCAAGGTAAAGGTCGTGGTCAACCACTCTCTGCCGGCCTTCCAAGGAAGAGGGCTAATAATTTGGCATTAAGAATCGGTTGGTACGTGTGGGTAAAGTTGTGCGCCCCTGCAGGGTTATTAATCTTTTCGAAAAGCCGTGTCCACGGTTATGGACGACATGGGAACGGATTCTGTGATCATAGAAAACTTAACCGAATGATAAAACTTGCCAACTAAAGTGAGATCCGGAATACTCCCTCGGGGTTGTTGAGGGGGTAGTCCGGGAAGAGAGGTTCTGTTGATGATGGTTCTTGGTGGATATCAAAGATGAATTTAAGAGCTATAGTTGAAGTCTTATTATCCCCTTTTGAAAATGATCTGACTAGACGAGTTTCTTCTCCCTCTTGTTTTGAAAACAAAAGATGGCTTTACGCAAAATAACTCCACTAGCCATAAGTATTGTGGAGTACACCCTGTACTCAGCCTTGCTTCGTTGATGTTTTCTACAGATGAAGCTACTCCAACGGAAGGTGGTTTCTACGTCGAAGTCGACGAGTAGTCGGGGTTCCCGGGCAGCAGCCTAGGATATATGGAAGGGTCGCTATTTCTGTTATGGCGTCTTAGGCCCTTTGCTAAGTTTGTTGTTTAGAACAACTTGTTTGCTTCCGTTGTTTGATGTAATGATGGGTCTGTGACCCTTGTCTTGTATAACTGGTCTGTTACTCTCTTAAGAGTTTACCTTATTAATGTATGGTTTGTATGTTCTGTAATGTTACCGATCTTTCCCTGCGCATTTTGGAATTTAGGTTAGGCTTATATCAGATGAGGATCTGGTATTTGTCTAGCCCTGATCCCGGGTCGTGACAGATTTTGGTATCAGAGCAGGACTGCATGTAGGAAACCCTTCTAGCTGGTCGATGTTGAGTCTAGAGTTTGAGAAAACTATTTGAAAGCTAAAAATTATTTGCAAAACTCTGAATAGGACTCTTTTTACTCCTTATCCAAGATTGATCTATTGCTGAGTTATCTTACCTCGTTTGATATGCAAAGTTTTCACTTCTCGTCTATTATTTCAAACTCTTAGGATATACGGGTTTGGGTTGTTGTTACCTAGTACTCCGTTCTTGGTTGCAAGGCGTTTCTAATATATATATGTGCAACTGAAGCATTGTTTTTCAACTATGCTAAGGATGCCTCTAATCCCGCTCCCAACTCTTTTGTGACCTGTTGGTACCATATCATGCTTGCATTCCATTGTTATGGTTTGTATCTAAGTTGGTAGCGTATACATTTCGTATGCTGGTTCTACTGCCATACTTAATGCATTGATACAATTTGAATCCACATGTTCACCTCTACCATGATCTTTTGATGTGGTTTTGCCATCCTTTGTTGTACCCTTCTAGTGAATCCATTCTCATGGTTTCTGTTTTCTCCTCAGGATGCCGGCTGGTACTCGTGGTTCTGTTGGCCGTCGAGGAAACAACAATGCTGATCAGGAACTTCCACCACCTCCTACAATGGCCGAGGTTCTCAACAACATTGATACCAACCGTCCGCAGAATGAACGCCTTCTGGAGCGTGTGGCTCAGAACACTGAACGTCGTCCTGACGACTATGTCACACTTGGAGATTTCATCCGCTCTTTTCCTCCAATCTTCACCCATTCCAAGGAGCCCCTTGAAGCTGATGATTGGCTCCGCACCATAGATCGCAAGTTCAGTGCTCTTCATGTCCGTCCTACTGATCGTGTTAACTTCGCCACCTATCAACTGGAAGGTGAGGCTGGTGTTTGGTGGGAAGGTTTTTAGAATCTGCAAGCTCAGGGACATGTCGTTACCTGGGAGGAGTTTGTTGCAGCATTTCGTGCCTCATATATCCCTAAGCCCGTCATGGATCTCAAAAGGAGGGAGTTTCTAGATCTGACTTAGGGGCGCAAGGATATTGAAACCTATGGGCGTGAGTTCACTTGCCTGGCTCGTTATGCAACCAGGGATGTGACCAATGATGAAGATAAGCAAGAGTTGTTCCGTAAGGGACTTAACCCTGCACTTTGCTATGAGTTGCTGCCCTTCAAGTTCCAGTCTTTCCAGGACCTGCACAATCAGGATCTTACTCTGGAGCATGGAAGGAAGGATATGGAAGTCTCTCAGAAGCGTGAAGAAGGAAATTCTCGTGCTTCTTCCTCTGGTAACAAGAAGCGCCGTGTCTTTGTTCCATATAGTGTTGTGCCTCGTGCTCCTTATGCACCCAAGTCTTCTGGCAATACTTCTCGTCAGCCACAGTCAAATACTAGTGGATCAAACTATCATCCTCCTGTTGGATCTCATACTGGGGTTACCTGTTACTCCTGTGGTCAGCCTCGTCACTACTCAAGGGAGTGTTCCCAAAGGGCTGCCGGGCGCAATGATCAGCAGGCAAAGAAGAATGATAAATCTCAAGGTGCTGGACGTGGTCGTCTGACCCATGTCACTATTGAGGAAGCTCAGGAAGATCCACGCGTCATTCTGGGTACGCTCCGTGTCAATTCAATTCTCGCAACAGTCTTGTTTGATTCTGGAGCATCGCATACATTCATATCACAAGATTTTGCGCAAATGCATGATATCAACTTTCAAGCTATGGACTCTCCTCTATAGATTAGAACTCCTGGGTCTCGTTGGCAGACCATCTAGGTTAATCATGGGGTGGAGATAGATATAGCATATCAGAAGTTTCCCACTTCTCTCATTGCACTCAAGTCAACTGACATAGATGTCATTCTAGGCATGGACTGGTTAACCAAGTATCAAGCCGTCATTGACTGTGCACTTAGAACAGTTTCTGTGACCTCTCCTGCTGGCATAACTGTCAAGTATTGGACTGAGGGTTCAAAGTCTCTGTCAGCAGTTCTTAAACCTTTCTCGGAGTTGTATGCCATGGATGTCCTACCCACTCTCGAGGTCCAAGATGTCCATGTAGTCTATGATTTCCCGGATGTCTTTCCTGAAGAGCTGCCTGGCATGCCCCCAGATCGAAGTGTGAAGTTTGTCATAGAGCTAGTTCCTGGAACTGCTCCTATCTCCAAAAGACCTTACCGCATGCCTCCTCATGAGTTGGTTGAGTTGAAGAAGCAACTTGAAGAGTTAGAGGGTCTAGGATAGATCCAACCTAGCACATCCTCTTGGGGTTGCCCTACTATCTTTGTCAAGAAGCGGGATACAAATATTCCAAGATTGGTGGTTGATTACCGTCCACTCAACGCGGTGACAATCAAGAATAAGTACCCACTTCCCCGGATAAACGACCTCTTTGATCAATTAAGTGGTGCAACTGTCTTCTCCAAAATGGACTTAAGATCAGGGTATCATCAAATCAAGATCAGAAAGGAAGATATCCCAAAGACAGCATCCACAACTCGTTATGGTCTTTACGAGTATACAGTGATGTCCTCCGGGTTGACCAATGCTCCTGCCACATTTATGAGGCTCATGAACTCCGTCTTCATGGAGTATCTCGACAAGTTTGTCGTGGTATACATTGATGACATTCTAATCTACTCCAAGACCGAAGAAGAGCATGCCGACCATCTACATTTGGTATTGACTAAACTTCGTGAACATCGTCTCTACGCCAAATTTTCCAAATGTGAGTTATGGTTACAAGAGCTCGTCTTCCTTGGTCATGTTGTGTCTGCAAGTGGTGTTGCTGTCATACCGGATAAGGTTCAGACCATTCTGGAATGGAAGTCACCTACTTCAGTCAAGGAAGTCCGAAGTTTTCTTGGAATGGCTGGATATTACCGCCGATTCATCGAGAACTTCTCCAAGATAGCAAGCCTATGACGGATCTTCTTAAGAAAGATAAGAAGTTTGAATGGTCAGAAAAGGCAGAAGAAAGCTTCCAAGCGTTGAAAACTAAGCTAACCACTGCTCCTGTGCTTGTTCTTCCGGATACAAGCAAGGACTTCGTCATCTATTGTGATGCTTCTCTCCAAGGGCTCGGTTGTGTGTTGATGCAAGATGGTCATGTAGTGGCCTATGCTTCTCAGAATTTAAATCCACATGAGAACAATTATCCAACCCATGATCTCGAGCTCGCTGCTATCGTTCATGCTCTTAAGCAATGGCGACATTACCTCATCGGTAACCGTTGTGAACTTTACTCGGATCATCAAAGTCTGAAATATCTCTTCACCCAGCCAGATCTGAATCTCAGGCAAAGACGATGGTTGGAACTCATCAAAGATTATGATTTGGGTCTCAACTATCAACCCGGCAAAGCCAATGTCATAGCTGATGCGCTAAGTCGGAAGTCTTATTGCAACAATCTGATTATTTCACAAGCCCAACCTGTTCTCTACGAGGAAATCAAGCGTCTTAATCTTGAAGTAGTTCCTTGTGGATTCCTTACTAACCTTGAAATAAAATCTTCTCTAGAGGATCAAATCAAGGAAGCTCAAAAGCAAGATGATGAAGTTACCAAGATCAAGGAACGTGTTGCAAGCGGTGAAGCTAAATGCTTCTCTGTCAATGATCAAGGTATTCTATACTTCAGTAGGCGGCTAGTGGTTCCAAACAGTCGGAAAATCAAAGATCTAATCCTTTTGGAAGCTCATGAATCCCCTCTATCTATCCATCCTGGTGGTACCAAGATGTACCGAGATCTTCGTCAAAGATTCTGGTGGAGTGTAATGAAACCAGAAATCACTCGCTTTGTTGCAGAGTGCGATGTTTGCCGAAGTGTGAAGGCTGAACACCAAAGGTCTACTGGACTTCTGCAGCCGTTGAAAATTCCTGAGTGAAAATGGGATGAAATTGGTATGGATTTCATCACTGGACTTCCAAATACACAATCTGGACATGATGCCATATGGGTAGTTATTGATCGACTATCCAAAGTCGATCACTTCTTTGCTGTTCGGGAAAGCATTACTGCAAGCCAGTTGGCAGAGCTATACATATCCCGGATCATCGTTCTTCATGGTGTTCCCAAGAAGATCATATCTGATCATGGAAGCTTGTTCACTTCCAAATTCTGGGCTAGTATCCAACAAGCAATGGGAACTCAAGTTTCCTTCAGTACAGCCTATCATCCTAAAACCGGTGGTCAAACTTAAAGAGTGAATCAAATTCTTGAAGACATGCTCAGAGCGTGTGTCATATCCTTTGGAAAGAACTGGGAGAAATGTCTTCCTTTTGCGGAGTTCTCTTATAAAAACAGTTTTCAATCCAGCTTGGGCATGGCACCTTTCCAGTTCCTATATGGGAGAACATGTCGAACACCGCTGAACTGGACAGAAACCGGCGAAAGACAATTCTTTGGTCCGGACATGATCCAAGAAGCAGAAGATCGAGTTCGCATAATTCGAGAGCGTTTGAAGGCCGCTCAATCTCGTCAGAAGACCAACTACGATCGTCATCATCTTGATGTTCATTATGAAGTTGGTGATCAAATTTACCTCCGGGTCACTCCTCTGAAGGGTGTCCATCGATTCGGTATCAAGGGCAAATTGGCTCCTCGCTATGTTGGTCCCTTTCGCATTCTCTCCAAGCGGGGTGAGCTTGCCTACCAATTGGATCTACCTTCAACTTTTCCAGAGGTTCATGATGTTTTCCATGTGTCTCAACTCAAGCGTTGCTTCAAAGATCCCATTCGTGGTGTAGACCATGAAACTTTGGATCTCCAAGATGATCTAACCTACCGAGAATACCCTGTTCGTATTCTTGGTGAAACCGAGCACAAGACTCGTCGCCAAACCATCAAGTTCCTTAAAGTTCAATGGTCTCATCACTCTGAGTCAGAAGCAACCTGGGAACGCGAAGATCGTCTTCGATCTGAGTACCCTGCCTTCTTTTCTAAAACCTAGGAATCTCGGTCGAGATTCTTGTAAGTGGGGTAGAGCTGTAACATACCACCTTTTGTGTAATATAAATAAGATATGTTTGAGCATTGCATGCATGCATAACACTTGTACTTTGATTCAACCAAAGAAGAACAAACAAAACTCTTGTAACATCCCAGATTTTATATGAGGATGTTATTAGTACCATGCATCATCCTTGCATCATTGCATTCTACGAATGAATTTTTACAACAAAATCCTAAACACCTAAACCTATCAAAGCCCAAATAGTGATGGCCTTAGGTAAGCATTATTGTATTGGTCAAGTTTGACCCTTCTAAAAACCTTGTAAAACAGTAAACTATGGCCCCATGGTGACCACCTTCTTTTTACAAAAATTCAGAAGTTGGTTTCATCTCCTTTTGACCTCATATGCAAAAGTTATTTAGGTTTTGCTAAATCAGAAATTGAAATTTGTTAAAAAGAAAAAAAAGGGAGCAACCTAACCTAACTGGGCCGCAGCGCCAGCCCACCCGCGCACGCGTGGCACCCAGCTAGCGCCAGCCACCGCAGCCCGCCACCGGCCCACCCGCGCAGCCGCAACCTGCCGCGCCCGTTGACCGCCCGGGCCCACGCGTCGGAGCCTTCGTCGACTCCAGGACGAACACGGCGGCCGCCGCGCAACTGACCGAGGATATCGGTCGATTTCGGATCGAATCCGTGCCTCCTACGACACGAAATCCTTCCCTCTTATACCGTTGCATCGGCTCCCATCGTTTCCCTCGTTTTTCTCAAACCCTAGCCCCGATTTTGCAAGCTTCCGATCTCGCCGGAGCAGTCCGCCGTCAGAGCTCGAGGTTGGCGACCCTCCAAAGAACCTCGAGCCCTATTCTACCTTCCACTCTATTCGTCTCGGTCTACCCTATCCCTCCGTCTAACCCGTTTCTTCCGAACCGCAGGGGGTCACCAGCAATTGCTCGACGGAGCCCGTCGGGACCGAGGAGAGGAACGGCCGCCCGTGGGAGATAGAGAAGGAGAGGGACCACACGGAGTTTGTTGGAAGAATCGCCATCACCGTGCGCATCAGGGGCCATCTTCGTCGCCTTCATTAGGGCCGCCAAAACCTCCGACCACCGTCGACTCCGCCGCCGCCACCGTCGTCTCCATCGCCGCCACCACCGCAAGTCAGTAGAGCCGCCTCGGCCGTCCGATCGTAATCATGCGGGCCAGATTAGAAGGGGGGCGAAGGTGTATCGGCCAACCACGTTGGGCCGCATGGCTAACCGCGCCGGCACCGCGTAGTGGTCCGCGTCAGCCGCGTCGCCTAGCCGGACCAGTTAGATCCCGCCACTTGGCAGATCCTCGAACTAAGTTTAGATCTGTTTTGCAGATTGAGTTTAATATTGTGAAAATCATAGAAAAATAACTACTTGGCCAAATTTAGCTTATAATATACCGTTGGATTCCTAATTTTATGTAGAATCCATATCTGCAATAATATTCCAAGTTTACAATAAGGTTTTAGGTGTAGATTTTAATCATTAGATTAGAGTATTTATTCTATAGAAAAATAATTAAAATTCTGTTTTAATTGATTCTTGTTGCAATAACCTTGTTTCCACAATACCTACTGAACAAAATTATAAAACTTTGCTTAAGATCATTAGATCTAGTTTGGGGCTAATTAGATGGTTTGATCTCCTTTTAAACCCTAGGTTTTGTATTAGTGACCCAAATATATCTAAACCTTTGGGAAATCAATCCTAGTGACACCCTTAACACTATTGCAACTCAATATTGCTACCTTGGTCAATTTAGAAGAACCAATCTTGCATAAAATACCATGTTGCATGCATGCATGATTATTCTCTGTGACCTGCTTTGAGCAAGTTGTGATCAGATCTATGTTTGTGATTCATTAGATTGTTCGGAGTGCGCTAAGGAGTGCTATTGTGTAGAGTGCTGCTCGGATCAAGGCAAGTTACACCACTTGTTCATAATTTTGTCCCAGTTTTGATTCTATGCATGTGATCTTCAAAATTCTGTAGTATGCATGTGTAGGATGTTCTAGTAGAATTTTTCCTTAGTATTATTTTGCAAGTGCGATGATTTTGTAGTATGCCATGAGTAGCTCTATACTTAGGATTTTCCCTCCTAATAGGTTACCCCTGTTTTTTGCTTGCTTGCTATGCTATATACACAAAGTACCGTTGGGGGGGTTCGAAAGACAAAGAATTTTTCTAAGTATAAAGGCTCTCTAGAGCAAAATTTTCTTCTCAAATCCACTTCAAAATAAAACTAAGTTTTCTTCTGGGCGGAATGGTTGTCGGGTCAACGAGTGAGATTTTGGTGGAGGATGGCCGCCCAGGAATCAAAGAAGTTTGCCATGTTTCAGAATTCGGAAGCTTCCAGTGCAACCACAATACATTATGGGCTCTGTCTTGGCCTAGTACTTAGTGGGAAACCTCACCTGGGTACCAACATTTGGAGGTTCTTGGCATGGTTGGATCCGGAAGGTAGAGGGGCTACTAAGGGAAAGCCTCGCCATGGTCATGTCTGTTAAAAGGACTTGATCATGGATTGTGGGTAAAGTGCACAAACTCTCGAGAGTATTGCAATCTGATCGATCAGTCGTGTTCACGGAAACAGAACAACATTGAGCATCTAAAGGATGGAGCCTCTGAAGGATCTTCCTCTCTCTTTTCTAAACAAAGTTTTAAAACCCCATGGCGTGAGTAATATCGCCAATGGGTGGGATTTTGGGAACTTGGTGTGTAATATCCAAGTGACACTTGGTGCGTAATATCCAAGTGTTTGGTTGTTTGGACACTTGGTGAGTAATATCCTCGTGTGCCATTCGACCATATTTTATCTAAGAAAATGTTTACAAAGTAGGGAAAATCTTCTCTTCTTCTTCTCTACTTAAGAAAACTAGCTTTGAGCAAATGAACTCTACAGCCTAAACCAGCCTTGCATGTAGAGATAGTCTTTTCTCTCCTTGGTGTAATTTGCCAATACATTCAAAGTATTGACCCAACTTGTTGGCTGCACGTTTTATGTGCAGAATCCGAAGATTGAAAGGTGCGTAGGGATCGTGAGTCTACACTCGACAAGCCTGGGGCGTTGATGGACTCAAGCTGCTTTTATGTTTCCGCTGTTATTTGAGCTAGCTTAATGCTAAGCAATTTTGTAATAAATTCATACTCTGGATTCTCCGTGTAATAAAGACTTTGTGTTTTACATGATATTTCATCGACTGTGAGTGCTAGCTTTTGATCCAGGGACTAGCATGTTAATCACAGGGACTTAGGATCCTTATCGATCTGAGGTCACTACAGATGGTATCAGAGCACATTGTTGCCTGTAGGACGTGACCCTAGGATTGGAACCACCTCTAACTTGTGCCTTACATGCTTTTCTACTAAGTTATTTTCCGCACTTCTAGTATCTGCTTTCCTCTACTTGTTTAAGTATCTAACTTTCATTCTTCTAACTTAAAAGATGACAAGCTTCCTCTACGACACCGTCGTGGACATCGAGCCCCTTCGTTTTGGTGGATGCCTCATGGACTTACTCACACGTTTGGACCTTCCTCTCCCAACAATCCAGGGGAGCACAATGAAGAAACTCCACAAGGACGGCTGTTGGGGATTCAAGGTCATCCAGCCAGGAAAAGAGCGAGGCAAGAACCCGAAGGAAGACATAGCAATCCACATTGTTAGCGATTCCAAGGAGAAGGCCCTTAGCATTAGCTTGCAGCAACTCATTGGTCGCCTATGTGGACGTCATCATGAAGCTCTCCAAGGACACTGCGGCAGCCTCTTTGGAAGACGAGATGTGGAAGGAATTCCCATGGAGTTAACCTTTGAGGAAAGGACTTCTACCAAGCGCCAAAGGACCCAATATCAAGATTTGGAGTGCCACATCCATGACCTTGAAAAGGGTACCTTCCTCGAGATGTTGAGGAACGACGAGCTATGCGCCCTCATCAAGGAGAAGGAAGAAATGACAAGCAACAGGAGGAGGCAATGAAGATCCAAGAGATAAAATTCCAGGACCAAGAGAAGAAGTTCGCTAACCAAGAGAAGAAGAACGCTAACCAAGAGAAGAGGGTGATAAATAAAAACAAGAGAATTAGGGAACTCAAACAGCAGATTGATGGAGCTGAAGTGCAAACTAAAGGCCTTTGCAAGATAATCAATGATGTGCGTGCTTCCAAGAGGGACTTGGCAAAACAACTTGATGCCGCAAAGAAGTCAAGTTTAGTGGAGGAGCTACAAAGCGAGAAGGAGGGACTTTAGGAGCAACTGGAAGCCACCACCAAGAAGCTGCAAGATGATATTAAGAACCTCCAAGAGAAGCTTGAAGCCACCACAAAGGAGATGGAGTTGTACAAGACAACTCTAGAGCAGGAAGGCTACTCGTTCGAAGACGAGGAAGAGGAAGGCGTGGAAGATGTGTAATAGTTGGACCACCTTTAATTCTATAGTAGAACGTTATTCGCGATTGTAATAAATACCAAGACAAATCTAGTTTAGTTAAACATGGTTGTTTTCTGTGTTGAGCTGTGTTGTTATGTCTTGTGTGCCTTGTGTGCTTGGTGTGTTTTCATAAGGGTAGGAGCTACTACTTAGTCTTTCTGTCTATTTCTTAACTAATCTCTTAAACCCCACAGATGCCGCCCAGACGTGCGAACTCTGAAATCCCTCCAGAAATAGCACAACTTTTGGCCACTCAGAACCAGCTGATCCAACTTCTCACTCAGAACATGCAAAACAACAACAACAACAACAACAACCCGCCACCACCACCACCTCCGCCACCACCTCAACAGGATCGCTTGACTCGGTTTTTGAGGCTGAACCCGCCTACCTTCACTAGCAGCACTGAACCAATCATCGCTGATGACTGGCTGCGTATGATCAACAGAAGCTAGACACCGTTCAAGCTATCGGAGCCGACAGGGTACGTTACGCCGCACACCAGCTTGAAGGACCTGCTGTAGAATGGTGGGATAACTACCAAGTCACCCACCCGGACATTGATGCTATCACTTGGGATCAGTTTGAGTTATCTTTTCGCACTCATCATGTGGCTGCTGGTATCATGACTCTGAAAAGGCGCGAATTTCGCGACCTACACCAGCTGCATTGTTCTATCACCGAGTATGGTGAGCTCTTCAACAAGCTAGCCCGTTATGCACCCGATGATGTTTCCACTGATGCCAAGAGACAGGAGGAATTCTTAAGGGGACTCAATGATGAGATATCCATTCAGCTTGTGGATCAGAAATTTGACAACTTTCAGGAACTTCTGGACAGAGCCATTGTGGTTGAATCCAAAAGGAAGAGCATAGAAAACCGCAAGAGGAAGTCTAACCCTCACAAACACTCTGTTCCATACCAGAAGCAGCGCAATTCCTCACCACCACCTTATAACAATAATGGCCACAATCATAACAGTCATAACCATGGCGGCCACAAACACAATGGGCATAAGAACCGCAATGGGAATGGCAGCAATGGAAAGGATCTCAGTGAGGTGACATGCTTTAAGTGCAACAGGACAGGGCATTATGCAACCTCTTGCCCCGAGAAGAAGAATGGCACTGGCAATGGGAATGGAAATGGACATAACCATGGCAATGGAAACTGGAAGAAGCCAAATCCGTTTGTCAAAGCCACGGTAAATCATGTTTCTATGGAGGATGCTTGTGACGCACCAGACTCTGTGATTGGTAAGTTCAAACTCAATTCTATTTCCGCAGTTGTTCTCTTTGATACTGGTGCATCGCATTCATTCATATCAAGGGTATTTGTGGATAGAGGCAAGATACCAACGGAGACTATAAACTTTCCTCTAAGGGTAAGTTCTCCTGGGGGAGAAATAGTGGCAAACTCCGGTTGCCGGGAATTAGAACTAAGGATTGGGACACACATCTTTCCCACAAGTCTAGTAGTTCTAGAATCACAAGGATTAGACATAATCTTGGGCATGAATTGGATGACCGAATATGAAGGAGTCATAGATTGTGCAAAAAGGACTGTCATGCTCATAACACCGGAAGGGAAAACGATTCGCATCAAGTCGAATTTCGCACTTAAGGAAGTCATGGTGAACTCTCTTAAGGGGGTTAGCTTGGAGGAGGTACCTATTGTAAAGGAATACCCAGATGTTTTCCCGGAGGAACTGCCAGGAATGCCTCCCGACCGTGATATCGAGTTCCTCATTGACTTGATGCCAGGCACGGGGCCGATAGCTAAGAGACCATACAAGATGGATGTGGACGAGTTAAAGGAACTCAATAAACAGCTTAGGGAACAATTGGACAAGGGATTCATCCAACCCAGCGCGTCATCTTGGGGAGCGCCTGTCCTATTTGTGGAAAAGAAGGATAAAACCAAGAGGCTGGTTGTGGACTACCGCTCGTTGAACGAGGTGACGATCAAGAATAAGTATCCTCTACCCAACATCAATGACTTGTTTGACTAGTTAAAGGGAGCCAGTGTGTTCTCAAAGATCGATCTGCGATCAGGCTACTTGCAGCTAAAGATTCGAGAACAGGATGTGCCAAAAACAGCATTCACCACAAGGTACGGATTGTATGAGTACACCGTGATGTCTTTTGGTCTAACCAATGCCCCAGCATACTTCATGACCATGATGAACAAAGTGTTCATGGATTATTTGGACAAGTTTATCGTGGTATTCATAGATGACATACTCATATACTCTAAGGATGAGAAGGAACATGAGAAACATCTGCGCCTTATTATGGAGAAACTAAGAGAACACAAGTTGTATGCCAAATTCAGAAAATGCGAATTCTGGTTAAAGGAAGTGGGATTCCTTGGTCATGTTGTGTCGGCAAAAGGAGTTGCCATAGATCCTAGTAAGGTAGCTTCCGTGACAGAATGGGAGTCACCCAAGAATGTGGGGGATATTAGGAGTTTCTTGGGCCTCGCAGGATATTATCGGAGGTTCATTGAAAACTTTTCCAAAATAGCAAAACCCATGAAGGAACTACTGAAGAAGGAAAACAAATTCCTATGGACTGAGGCATGTGAAGCAAGTTTTCAAGAGTTGAAGAAACGCCTCGTAACGGCGCCAGTTCTGTGCCTGCCTGATATCCAAAAGGATTTTCAAGTCTATTGTGACGCTTCTCGACAAGGACTGGGAAGTGTATTGATGCAGGATGGGAAAGTGGTATCCTATGCCTCCCGACAACTTAAGAACCACGAACACAATTACCCCACACATGATTTGGAACTTGTGTCTGTGGTTCATGCACTCAAGGTATGGAGACACTACCTCATGGGCAAACATTGTGATGTATTCACAGATCATAAAAGTTTGAAGTACATCTTCACCCAAAAGGAGTTGAATATGAGACAAAGAAGATGGCTTGAACTAATTAAGGATTATGACATGGACTTAAAATACCATCCCGGAAAGGCAAACGTGGTGGCTGATGCCTTAAGTCGTAAAGTCTATGTGAATGGACTTACCGCAGGCGAACTTCTAGAGGATTTATGCAAACAATTCAGGGATCTCAGGCTAGAGATAGTTCCGAAGGACACGTAGCGACTATGGAAATAGTGTCCACCTTCCAAGAGAGAATCGAGGAAGCACAGAAGGGAGATAAAGAGTTGGAAGAAATAAGAATCAGCATAAGCGAAGGGAAGACTAAAGAATTTCGTCTGGACGAACAGGGAACCCTCTGTTATGGGAAGCGTTTGTGCGTTCCCGATGATCCCGATATCAGAAAGATGATTTTACAAGAAGCTCATGATTCGCCATACTCAATTCATCTAGGTAACACGAAGATGTACATGGATGTGAAGGATAGATTTTGGTGGAATAACCTAAAGAGAGAAATTGCGGAATATATTTCTCTGTGTGATGTATGCAATAGAGTTAAAGCCGAGCATTAGAAACCGGCAGGACTACTTCAACCACTACCTATACCCGACTGGAAGTGGGATAAGGTAGGCATGGATTTCATCACGGGATTGCCCCAGACTCGTTCTGGATTTGATTCTATCTGGGTAGTGGTGGACCACTTTACCAAGATGGCTCACTTCATCCCCGTAAAGACCACATATACAAGTTCTAAGCTTGCTAAGATATACATGTCAAGGATTGTAAGCCTACATGGTGTTCCCAAGGGAATTGTGTCAGACAGAGGCACCCAGTTTACTTCAAAGTTTTGGCGACAACTACATGAGTCTCTTGGGACCCGACTAGAATTTAGCACTGCCTTCCACCCTCAGACAGACGGCCAAACAGAAAGGGTGAATCGAATTTTGGAAGATATGTTGAGAGCTTGCGCACTAGACTATGGGTCAAGTTGGGACGATAACCTGCCGTATGCCGAGTTCTCATACAACAACAGCTACCAGACAAGTATCAAGATGGCTCCGTTTGAAGTTCTATATGGCAGGAAGTGTAGGACTCCACTGCTATGGAATGGAGTTGGTGAACGCAGTCTTTTTAGACCTGAATTGATAAAGGATGCCGAAGAAAAGGTACGGCAGATTCAGGATAGGCTAAAGGTAACCCAATCCCGACAGAAGAGTTACGTTGATTCCAAGCGCAGAGATGTGGCCTATGAAATAGGGGACCGTGCATATCTCCGAGTTTCACCCCTACGAGGAGTTAAGAGGTTCGGAATCAAGGGCAAGTTAGCCCCACGATTCATAGGACCATATAAGGTTCTGGCCCGTAGAGGGGAAGTTGCTTATCAGTTGGAGTTTCCGGAAGGACTGACTGTTCATGATGTGTTTCATGTGTTGCAACTAAAGAAGTGTCACCCGGAGATGGCCGAAACACCGCTAAGAGACATCGTTCCCCTAGATGAGGTTCAATTGGAAAATGCCCTTACCTATGAGGAAAAACCCCTCAAAATACTGGAAACAACTGAAAGGATTACACGCACCAAGACTATAAGATTCTGCAAAGTACAGTGGAACCACCACTCCGAGGAAGAAGCTACATGGGAGCGTGAAGAAGACTTGAGGGCAGAACACCCACACCTATTTGCTAGCCAACCCGAATCTCGGGGACGAGATTCCTCTTAAGGGGGGTAGGTTTGTAACATCCCAGATTTTATATGAGGATGTTATTAGTACCATGCATCATCCTTGCATCATTGCATTCTACGAATGAATTTTTACAACAAAATCCTAAACACCTAAACCTATCAAAGCCCTAATAGTGATGGCCTTAGGTAAGCATTATTGTAGTGGTCAAGTTTGACCCTTCTAAAAACCTTGTAAAACATTAAACTATGGCCCCATGGTGACCACCTTCTTTTTACAAAAATTCAGAAGTTGGTTTCATCTCCTTTTGACCTCATATGCAAAAGTTATTTAGGTTTTGCTAAATCAGAAATTGAAATTTGTTAAAAAGAAAAAAAAGGGAGCAACCTAACCTAACTGGGCCACAGCGCCAGCCCACCCGTGCACGCGCGGCACCCAGCTAGCGCCAGCCACCGCAGCCCGCCACCGGCCCACCCGCGCAGCCGCAACCTGCCACACCCGCTGACTGCCCGGGCCCACGCGTCGGAGCCTTCGTCGACTCCAGGACGAACACGGCGGCCGCCGCGCAACCGACCGAGGATATTGGTCGATTTCGGATCGAATCCGTGCCTCCTACGACACGAAATCCTTCCCTCTTATACCGCTGCATCGGCTCCCATCGTTTCCCTCGTTTTTCTCAAACCCTAGCCCCGATTTCGCAAGCTTCCGATCTCGCCGGAGCAGTCCGTCGTCGGAGCTCGAGGTTGGCGACCCTCCAAAGCACCTCGAGCCCTATTCTACCTTCCACTCTACTCGTCTCGGTCTACCCTATCCCTCCATCTAACCCGTTTCTTCTGAACCGCAGGGGGTCACCGGCAATTGCTCGACGGAGCCCGTCGGGGCCGAGGAGAGGAACGGCCGCCCGTGGGAGATAGAGAAGGAGAGGGACCACGCGGAGTTTGTTGGAAGAATCGCCATCACCGTGTGCATCAGGGGCCATATTCGTCGCCTTCATTAGGGCCGCCAGGACCTCCGACCACCGTCGACTCCGCCGCCGCCGTCGTCGTCTCCATCGCCGCCACCACCGCAGGTCAGTAGAGCCGCCTCGGCCGTCCGATCGTAATCATGCGGGCCAGATTAGAAGGGGGGCGAAGGGGTATCGGCCAACCACGTTGCGCCGCGTGGCTAACCGCGTCGGCACCGCGTAGTGGTCCGCATCAGCCGCGTCGCCTAGCTGGACCAGTTAGATCCCGCCACTTGGCAGATCCTCGAACTAAGTTTAGATCTGTTTTGCAGATTGAGTTTAATATTGCGAAAATCATAGAAAAATAACTACTTGGCCAAATTTAGCTTATAATATACCGTTGGATTCCTAATTTTATGTAGAATCCAGATCTGCAATAATATTCCAAGTTTATAGTAAGGTTTTAGGTGTAGATTTTAATCATTAGATTAGAGTTTTTATTCTATAGAAAAATAATTAAAATTCTGTTTTAATTGATTCTTGTTGCAATAACCTTGTTTCCACAATACCTACTGAACAAAATTATAAAACTTTGATTAAGATCATTAGATCTAGTTTGGGGCTAATTAGATGGTTTGATCTCCTTTTAAACCCTAGGATTTGTATTAGTGACCCAAATAGATCTAAACCTTTGGGAAATCAATCCTAGTGACACCCTTAACACTAATGCAACTCAATCTTGCTACCTTGGTCAATTTAGAAGAACCAATCTTGCATAAAATACCATGTTGCATGCATGCATGATTATTCTCTGTGACCTGTTTTGAGCAAGTTGTGATCAGATCTATGTTTGTGATTCGTTAGATTGTTCGGAGTGCGCTAAGGAGTGCTATTGTGTAGAGTGCTGCTCGGATCAAGGCAAGTTACACCACTTGTTCATAATTTTGTCCCAGTTTTGATTCTATGCATGTGATCTTCAAAATTCTATAGTATGCATGTGTAGGATGTTCTAGTAGAATTTTTCCTTAGTATTATTTTGCAAGTGCAATGATTTTGTAGTATGCCATGAGTAGCTCTATACTTAGGATTTTCTCTCCTAATAGGTTACCCCTGTTTTTGCTTGCTTGCTATGCTATATACACAAAGTACCGTTGGGGGGGTTCGAAAGACAAAGAATTTTTCTAAGTATAAAGGCTCTCTAGAGCAAACTTTTCTTCTCAAATCCACTTCAAAATAAAACTAAGTTTTCTTCTGGGCGGAATGGTTGTCAGGTCAACGAGTGAGATTTTGGTGGAGGACGGCCACCCAGGAATCAAAGAAGTCTGCCATGTTTCAGAATTCAGAAGCTTCCAGTGCAACCACAATACATTATGGGCTCTGTCTTGGCCTAGTACTTAGTGGGAAACCTCACCTGGGTACCAACATTTGGAGGTTCTTGGCACGGTTGGATCCGGAAGGTAGAGGGGCTACTAAGGGAAAGCCTCGCCATGGTCATGTCTGTAAAAAGGACTTGATCGTGGATTGTGGGTAAAGTGCACAAACTCTCGAGAGTATTGCAATCTGATCGATCAACCGTGTTCACAGAAACAGAACAACATTGAGCATCTGAAGGATGGAGCCTCTGAAGGATCTTCCTCTCTCTTTTCTAAACAAAGTTTTAAAACCCCATGGCGTGAGTAATATCGCCAATGGGTGGGATTTTGGGAACTTGGTGTGTAATATCCAAGTGACACTTGGTGCGTAATATCCAAGTGTTTGGTTGTTTGGACACTTGGTGAGTAATATCCTCGTGTGCCATTCGACCATATTTTATCTAAGCAAATGTTTACAAAGTAGGGAAAATCTTCTCTTCTTCTTCTCTACTTAAGAAAACTAGCTTTGAGCAAATGAACTCTACAGCCTAAACTAGCCTTGCATGTAGAGATAGTCTTTTCTATCCTTGGTGTAATTTGCCAATACATTCAAAGTATTGACCCAACTTGTTGGCTGCACGTTTTATGTGCAGAATCCGAAGATTGAAAGGTGCGTAGGGAGCGCGAGTCTACACTCGACAAGCCTGGGGCGTTGATGGACTCAAGCTGCTTTTATGTTTCCGTTGTTATTTGAGCTAGCTTAATGCTAAGCAATTTTGTAATAAATTCATACTCTGGATTCTCCGTGTAATAAATACTTTGTGTTTTACATGATATTTCATCGACTGTGAGTGCTAGCTTTTGATCTAGGGACTAGCATGTTAATCACAGGGACTTAGGATCATTATCGATCCGAGGTCACTACAACTCTAAACCCTAATAGTTTTCCCTCTCTCTTTGAATCAATTCAAATGGTTCCCATATTTTGAAAATTCTCGAAATGCATGGAGCTCAAATAGTTATAAGTGCCCCTTAGTGTTTTCAGATATTGTACAAAAGTTCCTGTAATTTTAAATTATTCAAAACAGATTTGAATTCAAAATACAAAAGGGAAAATCAGAAAATAGAAAAGAAAAAGGTTTCTGGAAATAAAACAGTTTCTAACCTAACCTAGGCCAAGCCCATCTACCCTCTCCTCTCTCCCTGCCACCAGCAGCGCCAGCAGCCAGCCCACCCGGGGCCCAAGCCGGCCTGCTCTGGCCCTGCACCGCTTTGGCGTCATCGCCTTCGTCGTCTTCGACAATGACGACAACCAGCTCGGTGTCCGCCGCTCTGCCGTTGATCGTAGCTCGCCGTCGCGATGCACGCCACCGCCCCCGAGCGCCTATAAGGACCCAACCTCGCCGCCGAGAAGCCTTGGCCTTATCCCTTCCCCGCAACCCCTCTCTCTCCCTCGTTTTTCTCCTTTGCCCGAACCCTAGCTGCGCAGATGCCGCGTCGACCCGCCGTCTCCGGCCACCCCACGGCCAGCTGAGGCCGCCGTTGGAACCGCCTCATCGCGAAGATCATCTTCACCGGAGGAATCGGCCCCGCGTGCTTCGAATCGTCGTCTTCGACTCCATCTTCTCCGCCTCTGACCGCCGCTCGTCGTCAACATCGTCGGCGACCTCGACCTTTCCCGGCCTCACCGTCACCACCAACGCGCTCAGGGTGAGCCCACGGTTCTAATGAACCCTCTCCCTTGCTCCCTCTCGCTCTCTAGCACCCTCCCCGTGAGCACCCATAGCCACCGCCGTCGGCCACCGTCGTTTTCCCCTGTTCCGGCGACCAAAACGTAGCGGCGCCGCCAGTTTCTGTTTTGCCTTGGTCTCCTGGTTCGAACGCACATACTCGCGCATCCTCGCTTGCCGTCCTCCGTCGTCCCTGGCCGTCGCCGACACGCCTGCCGGCGATCCCATGTGGCAGCCTGATGTGGCGCCTATCCCACAGGTCAGCTTCTAGGGCTAGACCAGCATGCAGTGAGAAAAGGGTTAAATGCCCATGTGTCATCAGCATTGCATCATGCTGATGCAGTAATCCTTTTTATTTTGTTTTCATTTTCAGTAAATCATTTCAGTAAACATTAAATATGACAGGTGGGCCCTGCCTGTCAGGATTTTATTAATTTCTATAAATATTTTCTGAAATGATTAAAAGTCTGACATGTGGGCCCAAGTTGGAAATTATTTTAAATATTCCAAAAATGATTTAAAATGAATTAAAAATTGGGAAATTCATAACTAATTCATTTTAAATTAGAAAAATACAAATAATATACCAAAATGTTCAGAAATGGACATGGTAGGCCCCTTCAAGAAAGCCCCCTCCGGCTACACCCACCTGCTAGTCGCCGTCGACAAATTCACTAAGTGGGTGGAGGCCAAGCCAGTCCGGAAATGCGACGGGAAGACCGCCACTAAATTCCTATGCGAGCTCATATATCGCTACGGGTTCCCAAACAGTATCATCACGGACAACGGCACCAACTTCGCCAAGGGAGCCATGGCCGAATTCTGCGAAGAGCACCACATCCGGCTCGACCTCGCGTCAGTCGCCCACCCGGAATCCAACGGCCAGGCGGAACGGGCCAACCAAAGCATCCTCCACGGCCTGAAGCCGCGACTCCAAGTACCACTCGAGCGCACCGCCGGGTGCTGGGTCGAAGAGTTGCCCTCCGTCATCTGGGGAATCCGTACCTCGGTTAACAGATCGACGGGATTCACTCCCTTCTTCATGGTCTACGGCGCCGAAGCAGTCATGCCCACCGACCTCGAACACGACTCACCGCGAGTCGTCCATTATACGGAGGCTGCAAACGAGCTGGCCCGCCAAGATGGGGTCGACCAGCTCGACGAAGCACGCGACCTCGCTCGGTCACGCACCGCCATCTACCAACAAGGACTCCGCCGCTACCACAGTCGGCGGGTGAAAGCCCGCACCTTCCAGGAAGGCGACCTGGTGTTACGCCTCATCCAGGACAAGAAGGGCATGCACAAGCTCTCCCCTCCGTGGGAAGGCCCATTCGCTATCGGGTGCGTACTCAACAACGACGCCTACTACCTCATCGACGTCCGCGGGGACGGCAAGCTCGACGTCAAGCGACCATGGAATGTAAACCTCCTCCGGAAGTTCTACTCCTAGAACCCCACACATGTACTCTCCAGTCGCTATGAAATAAAAGAAACGGTTACCGCAAATTGCGCCTACTCTCCATGACTTGTGCCACTCGCACTCGTAATAACAGCGGTATGCTAAAATGCAGAAGTCAACCTTTGGTACAGCGATCGGCACGGCCAAGTAGTGTGGTGTAAGAGCACTGAATCACTTCAGGTCTTGCATCGTCCACGAAAAACGCCAACCCAGAGCCCCATTGGAGTCGCCTAGCTCGACTGGTTCTACGAGCCAAGACAACTGCCCTCGCTTCTCACAGCGACCTTGGTCCTCCGCATCCTCGGCATAGCGACTCGAACGGCTAAGTACCATGCTCGGGGACTGAATACCAGTTCGTCAAGAGCGGTCAGGGAAAACGCCAAGTAAGAGAGCATGCCCAGGACTCGCCAAGCGACTGACCCTACGGGCCAGGCAGGAGTGACGCGCTCACACCAACGCGCTAAGTCCTCAACCACCCTCGAGTCGCGCCTAGAACTACCAAGTACCACGCTCGGGGACTCGGCCACCCGACTTCGTTCGCGTACGGGAAAACGGTAAAGTACAGAGCACTCAAGGGAGTCGCCTTGCGACTGGCTCTCCGAGCTCGGGCGAGTCGACCAAAGCAACAAAACACATGATAACAACACACATCATATACGAGGTAAACCCCACAAAAGGGCGGACGCGCTCGGGGACTCATCCAAAATCAATCCAAAGCACACAAACAAATACCAAAATAGACACGACGTCCCATTCAATCACATATTGCATTGTCTTATGTTACAAAATATGCCCGCGTGGCAGAACTGCTGCTAACGCTTCAAGGCAAGCTACCCCTACTCTGCAGGCTTCGATGATGACTCGCCAGCATCCGGGCGATTACGGATGAACGCGGTGTACGGGTTTGATGGATACGTCGTCAGTTCACCCGCCATCGCCGCGCGAAAAGGCTGCTCGACCTTGAAGTCACGATGCGGCGGCTCGGGATCGTTCGGCGCGACGACCGTTTCCTGGTAGGGAAGGAGGTCGCCCATCGCCCAGACACGCTCCGAGTACGTGGCGGCACGCTCTTGCAACTTGAGAACCTCGGACAAATCCACCGCGCCAGCTGACGATGGGTACCCACTCGTCACATCGTCGATGTCGAAGTCTTCGGGGAAGTGGGTGAGTCCAAGGCTCAGGGCCGTCGATGCTCCACGCCGAAACGCCGATCGCGTCATAAATTCAACGACCACGGGTGCCTTCTCCAAGTACTTCCACACCTCAACGAGGTCGCTGGGAATCACCTCCGTGGGTGACACTTCTTGGAGGTAGGCGCGGATGCAGGTCGCTGACAGCGTCGCCGAGTCGACGAGCATGCTCACGCACTGCCTCGCGTCGAGCGAGATCGCCTCTTCGTCGCTATCAATGATGCGACCTGCGAAGAAAAAGACAATGATGAGTATAATGGGTACCACAAAAACCACAACCATAAGAAAGGGAGGAAGCACTCACCAAGCAGCGGGCGCGCGAGTCCCGTAATGAAGCACTGAAGCGACGTGTGGTCGTCCTGAAGCCCAGCAATAAGGACTTCCGACACCTTGCGATCCTCCTCTGCGGCCGCAATGGCGGCCTTAGCTCGCCCGTCCGCCAAGCTAGCTTCTTCTTTCGCCTCCCGCAGTTCGCGCTCGAGGTCGGCGATCCGTTGTTCAGCGGCACCCAGAGCAGACCGCGCCGCCACTAACTCACCAGCAGGGACAAGCCCCTGGCGAGCTTGATCTGCCTTCTCAGCAACAGCCTGAAGACCTTTGTTCGCCTCCTGGACGATGGCCAGCTCCTTCTCCGCGCGCTGTTTCGCGGCCAATCGGTCCGCCGACTCAAGCTGCAGACCCTGCACATCACCGAAAAAGTCAGTTAAAACGAACTCCATAAGTGCCCACCCGCTGAAATTCAGCGAGTGCGCACTCGGGGACTGGCGATCAAGAAATTCCTAAGTGCCCACCCGCTGAAATTCAGCGAGTGCGCACTCGGGGACTGGCGATCAAGAAATTCCTAAGTGCCCACCCGCTGAAATTCAGCGAGTTCGCACTCGGGGACTGATGATCAAGAAATTCCTAAGTGCCCACCCGCTGAAATTCAGCGAGTGCGCACTCGGGGACTGGCGATCAAGAAATTCCTAAGTGCCCACCCGCTGAAATTCAGCGAGTGCGCACTCGGGGACTGGCGATCAAGAAATTCCTAAGTGCCCACTCACTGAAATTCAGTGAGTACGCACTCGGGACCGGATACGAAAATAAAAGACGAGAAGTTATAAGCATCACGCCGCTGCAAAACACCGACCTGATCCTCGGGGACTGGATGTACCTGGATGGCCGCGCCAAGCATGCTGTGGAGCTGGATCGCGTCCACGGACGCGAGTAACGCTGGCGTATGCCCATGACGCTGGTCGACTTCAGCATCGGCGACCCCAGGAGCGTGGCTTGAGGGCGCAACCCCACTCGCCGTGGCCGCCTTGGTCACGAAGCGGGGGAAGGTAGCGATGGAGGCACCCGCTCCAAGGGAGGTCGCCTCCGCCGCGGGTTCCTTTGTAGACGCGGCTGCCTCCGCCGCGGGCTCGGCCGGCGCGGCCGCCGTATCGTCAGAGATGGTGACGATGTCGTCGCCCTTGGCCTTCTTACTGCCATCCGCTGAGGCGACGACCTCGTCCGCCTTCCTCTTGCGCGAAGGATCCTCCTCGCTAGCGGCGGAGGGCACCTTGGCCACGGTCGGATGGCCCATCCTTTTCACTCCGGTCCTGCGCATTAATTGAATCAACAAGGACAATCGAAATAGTTATGGAAAATAAGAAGGGGTGAGCACACTCACTTAGCGACTGGGATGAAACGTAGCCCCGTGCGAAGGCCGGCCGGTTTTTCCAGTTCAGGGCCCAGTCGGCGACTGAGCCCCAGTTCCAGGACATCGTGTGCCCAAGACACAGATGGCGTCTTCGTCGTTGAGGCTGCAGCCGGCGCCTCTGGGACATCCTCGGCGGGAGCTTCCTCATGAGTCAAAGTTGCTGCAGCTGGAGCCTCCTTGCGAGGTGAAGCCGCCGCAGCCAGAGCCTCCCTGCGCGGCGAAGCCGCCGCGGCCGGAGCCTCCCCCAGCCTGGAGACTGGGGCGAATGGCGGAGGCAATGAGGCCAGCAGCACCTCCATAGTCGCCGTGTCCAGCGCGGTCGTCGCTGGTGGCGCACCGTCACCAGTTGGGCTGGGAGCATCAGAGCTGCTCGCCGAGTGTGGCGGTGAGGCCGTCTTCGACGGCTTCGTTTTCTTCTTCAAGGGGGCCCTCGCCTCCCTCTTCTTCTCCTTCCTCTTCGACGGAGTGGCTTGACGGCGCGAGGTGGTCTCTGGGAGTTCGTCGTCATCGTCATGGCGCTCGAGGCTTCTGCTCGCTTCGATCTCGCGCTGACGTTGCCCGCGGGTCTTTCGGACCAGCGGGGCGACCTCTTCTTCGGACTCGTCCTCGTCGTCTTCGTTGCCCCTCGCGGGTGGTGATTCGCCTACGTCCTGGGCGGATGGGACCGGGCTCTCATCGTCCGAAGGTGGGAGCCACCCTTCCACCACCTGGAATAGCTGCGATGGATACAAACAGGATCAGGATTACCGCGACTGCATACACTGCGACTGCGAACAAGGTTAAGAAATTACCGTTGGAGCTGGACGCTTCGCGGTGTAGGGGGCGATCCCGGCCTGCGCATCCAGGTACACCGCCTGGGTAATCTTCTTTAGTGCTGAGAGGTAATCTTCCAGCCTCCACTCGTCGAGGCAGGCCTTTGTCGAGTCCCCCCGGCCGGTGTATTGGTACATGTAGTGGTCGCGCTGGGCGAGTGGAACAAGCCGCCGCCCAAGCCAGCAATTGTACAGATTTATCGTTTGGAGGCCCTTCTTCTTCAAACCACGGATGGTCTAGAGCATCTCGTCAACGACCATCCGCTGGTCGTCGGGAAGCTTGCCGACTTGGAGATGGCGCGGCTCCGAACGGCTAGCGGAGTACCGCGGGATCGCCGCCTCGCCCTCCGGGGTCGCCTCGGTCACGTAGAACCATGACTTTTTCCAGTCGCTCGCTGCCTTGGCGGGTAGCATCAGGTCGAATAAGGAGGCTTTGGACTTGAGCTGGAACGTCAAGCCGCCCGCGGCTAGCATTGGGCCGCCTGCCTCCTTGCGGCTGATCCGTCCATGGAACAGATCCTGCCACAAGGGAAAGTAGGGCCGGCAGCCCAAGTAGCATTCGCAGAACGCCACGAAGATGGCGAGCTGCTCGATGCTGTGGGGACCCAGATCTGAAGGCTGGATCCCATAGTAGGCGCAAAAGCGCCGGAAGAACAAGGACGTGGGAAACCCTAGCCCTCGCTCAAGATGACTGGTGAAACAAACGAACTCCCTCTCTCGCGGGTTTGGGGTCGTTTCTCCGGCTGCGGGGATACGCCAACAGCCGGCTCGCAGGATCCCGGCCTCCTCGAAAGAGGCCAGCTGCGCCCTCGTGCACTTGGACCTGCCCCATGGTTCGGTGGAAAGGGCCATGGCCGAAAGGTTGGTTGGAGATCGGAGGATTTCGGGTCGATTGGATCGTGGAGCAAAGGAAGGAAAATGCGCGCACTCGGAAGAAGTGGTGGGCAGTTGCCTCTACGATTGCCTGCCATTCCTCTTATATAGCGGGAGTTACCCGCCAAATCAGGGGGCCGTTACCGCGCGATGATTACGCCGAAAGTTACCGTTGGATTACCCCAACGGCTAGTTTGACCACGCCTGACGGTCCAACTCCAGCCACTCGGCTCGCCAGGTCAATCACCATGACCGCGTCCCGCCGACTCGACTCGCCCAAGCCGCGACTTGGTTCACCGGATTTCCTCCTTTATACAGGAGCCCGCCGACGATTCGACTGGATGCCTACTCTGAAGCCGTATACTCCGACTGCCAGCAGCCACTTACGCCCAATCGACGACGGCCTCGGGGACTACTGATGGGGATATGCCTACTGGGGTATACCCAGCAAGGCGTTTCCGACTGGACCGAGAGCTGGCGAGTGGGCCTGCAGAACAGCGAGTGGATTGAAGCCCAGCAAGGTACCGAGCGACTGGAAGCTGAAGGCCCAGGCGAGTAGATAGGCCCAGTCGGATTGGGTTAAACGACTGTTAAAGCTGTAACCGAATCGGTTGAGATATGAAAACCCTAGGGGAGGTGAGCCTATATAAACCTCCCTAAAGGGTGAGTAGAGATACGTTCCCTCATACACCCAAGCGACTCGCCGCCTAGCCGCCGAGCTCGCCCATTGTAACACCTCCATAATACAATCTAGCAGGAGTAGGTCTTTACCCTCCGAGGGGCCGAACCTGGGTAAAACCCTATGTGTTTGCCCTCATCTCGCACCGCAGATGGCTGGCCGCCCTTGCCCCTCGTTCTACTACTCGCTGCCGATTGCAGCATCTGCCGTGACCATTCCCACGACAGTTAACCAACTTTGATAGCAAGTTTAATTAGAAGAACTAATTGAACCCCATAGGTGATTCCGATGATCCCCCTGTTTTAGGGTTTGGACTTTCGGAACCCCCTTTAAAGTGACCAAGCATGCTTTAGGGTTCAATTCAACACTATTTAACCTGTCATATCATCCATATCGTATGAGCATTGCACATGCCACGTGTTGAGTGTTGCTTCCTCTTTTCTGGTGATTGATTCTCGCCAATAGGAACCAAAGCCGAAGCTGAAGTCAACGCCACCGAAGAGCAGTACCAGTCCAACAACGGACAAGGCAAGCGAAGACCCACTCATACATATGAATCCTATGATTACAAAGTATTTCATTCTCGTCATATGCATTCGGTTCAAACAGTCTTTTCTCAGTAGACACAGTAATCCTATATAATGCATGTTAACCTTTGAGAACTATATTACCTGATCCACCGCTCCTAGCATAACTAGGGGTTTGGCTTATGAGCGTCGCTAGTGCCACAGTTCAGTCCAGCTTAGCCATGCGTAGTGGTCTGATGCTAATCACTCATGTGATGCACCGGAGATGCGAATGAATCTAGTATGGTAGGATATGTGATGTGATCAAAGATGAATGATAAACATGCTAAGGTTTGTACAGGAGGCCACATGGGTTGTGGTTTTTGTAGTCCCATACTTGCCACCCTTAGGACCTGATGTTCTCGCCTCTTGAACCAAGACGAGCGTACAACCACACGGGGGCCTGGAAACCCCCTCGACCAACTAACTTGCCTAGTAGATTCCATGAGTCACATAGTTTGGGCTTTCCATTCGACATACGCATCTTGGTTGTTCTTGAATGGAGGTGAAGGAGGTGCATTCATAACAGGTAGGTAAGCATGGCCGGGAACAAGAGATGCCCGGCATCCGTAATCTTGAACCCCGCCCACATCATTAGGGACCGGCTTCGGGACTTGACCCGTTTTGGCGGCATCTCCCTAGTGCGTGACTCATGGTCTCGGCGAAAGCAAGGTAAAGGTCGTGGTCAACCACTCTCTGCCGGCCTTCTAAGGAAGAGGGCTAATAATTTGGCATTAAGAATCGGTTGGTACATGTGGGTAAAGTTGTGCACCCTTGCAGGGTTATTAATCTTTTCGAAAATCCATGTCCACGGTTATGGAAGACTTTGGAACGGATTCTGTGATCATAGAAAACTATAACCGAATGATAAAACTTGCCAACTAAAGTGAGATACGGAATACTCCCTCGGGGTTGTTGAGGGGGTAGTCTAGGAAGAGAGGTTCTGTTGATGATGGTTCTTGGTGGATATCAAAGATGAATTTAAGAGCTATAGTTGAAGTCTTCTTATCCCCTTTTGAAAATGATCTGACTAGACGAGTTTCTTCTCCCTCTTGTTTTGAAAACAAAAGATGGATTTACGCAAAATAACTCCACTAGCCATAAGTCTTGCGGAGTACACCCTGTACTCAGCCTTGCTTCGTTGATGTTTTCTACAGATGAAGCTACTCCAACTGAAGGTGGTTTCTACGTCGAAGTCGACGAGTAGTCGGGGTTCCCGGGCAGCAGCCTAGGATCTATGGAATGATCGCTACTTTTGTTATGGCCTCTTAGGCCCTTTGCTAAGTTTGTTGTTTAGAACAACTTGTTTGCTTCCGTTGTCTGATGTAATGATGGGTATGTGACCCTTGGCTTGTATGACTGGTTTGTAACTCTCTTAAGAGTTTACCTTATTAATGTATGGTTTGTATGTTCTGTAATGTTACCGATCTTTTCCTGCGCGTTTTGGAATTTAGGTTAGGCTTATATCAGATGAGGGTCTGGTATTTGTCTAGCCCTGATCTCAGGCCGTGATAGTTGCCAAGAATGGATCCTTTTTAGAGAAGGAGTTTCTCTCGAAAGAAGTGACTGGAAGGAAAGTAGAACTCGACGAGGTTATTAAACCTTCTCTCGAACTTGAGAGTAGCGCAGCACCGGAAGTAGTTCCTGTAGCGCCTACACCAATAAGAGAGGAAGCTAATGATGTTGATCATGAAACTTTGGTTGAAGTTACTACGGAACCTCGCAGGTCAATGAGAACTCGTACCACTCCTGATTGGTATGATCCCGTTATGAGTGTCATGTTGGTGGACAACAACGATGACCCTGCGACATATGAGGAAGTGATGATGAGCCCAGATTCCAATAAATGGCAAGAGGCCATGAAATCCGAGATTGGATCCATGTACAAAAACCAAGTATGGACTTGGTGGACTTACCAGATGGCCAGAAGGCTGTCGAGAACAAATGGATTTTCAAGAAGAAAACAGATGCTGATGGTAATGTTACTGTCTATATAGCTCGACTTGTTGCAAAAGGGTTTCGACAAATTCAAGGAGTTAACTATGATGAGACTTTCTCACCGGTAGCGAAGCTAAAGTCTGTGAGGATTTTGTTAGCAATCGCTGCATATTATGATTATGAGATATGGCAGATGGATGTCAAAACAACATTCCTCAATGGAGACATTGATGAAGAGTTGTATATGATGCAACCCAAAGGTTTTGTCGATCCTAAAGATTCTAACAAGGTATGCAAACTTCAACGGTCCATTTATGGATTGAAGCAAGCATCACGAAGTTGGAATCAACGTTTTGATAAGGTAATAAAAAACTTTGGTTTTATACAAACTTATGGAGAAGCTTGTATTTACAAGAAAGTGAGTGGGAGCTCTGTAGCATTCTTAATACTATATGTAGGTGACATATTGTTGATTGGGAATGATGTAGACCTTCTTAATAGTGCCAAGGATTATTTGAATAATAGTTTTTCAATGAAATATCTTGGCGAAGCAGCTTACATATTAGGCATAAAGATTTATAGAGATGGATCGAGACGCCTAATATCATTGTCACAGAGTACATATTTGGACAAAGTTCTAAAGAGGTTTGGAATGGAAGATAGCAAGAAAGGGTTCTTGCCCATGTTGCCCAATACGACCTTGAGTAAAACTAAAAGTCCTGCAACGGCAGAAGATAGAGAAAGGATGAGTAAGACTCCCTATGCCTCACCATAGGATCTCTTATGTATGCCATGCTATGTACTAGAACCGACATTTCATATGCTGTTAGTTTGACTAGAAGATATCAAAGTGATCCAGGAGTGGATCATTGGATAACGGTCAAAAACATCCTTAAGTACTTGATAAGAACTAAGGATATGGTTCTTTCTTATGGAGGTGATGAATAGCTCGTTGTTAATGGTTACACCGATGATAGTTGGAGCACCGACCCGGATGATTCTAAATCTCAATCTGGATACGTATTTACTTTGAATGGTGCAGCAGTTAGCTGGAGGAGTGCAAAGCAAAGCGTTGTGGCGAGATCTTCAACTAAATCGGAATACATAGCAGCTTCGGAGGCTTCACAAGAGGCGATATGGATGAAGGAGTTCATTACAGAGTTCGGTGTGGTTCCAAGTGCGCTGGAACCAATGTCTATCTACTGTGATAACATGGGCGCCATAGCCAATGCACAAGAACCAAGGTCACACAAGAAGTTGAAGCACATCAAGATACGTTTCCACGCTATTTGTGAGCATGTCCAAGATGGTGACATAAAGATTTGCAAAGTACACACAGATCTGAATGTGGCGGATCCATTGACTAAACCTCTCCTGAGGGCAAAACATGACCAGCACCAAACTGTCATGGGTGTTCGGTATATTACCATGTAATCTAGATTAGTTGACTCTAGTGCAAGTGGGAGACTGTTGGAGATATGCCCTAGAGGCAATAATAAAAGTGGTTATTATTATATCTTTGTGTTTATGATAAATGTTTAAATTCATGCTATAATAGTATTAACCAGAAACATTAATACTTGTGTGATTTGTAAACTAAATTAGAGTCCCTAGTAAAGCCTCTTTATAATACTAGCTTGTTGGTTAATAGATGATCATGGTTTCTCGATCATGAACATTGAGATGTTATTAACAACAAGATCTTATCATTAGGAGAATGGTATGATGGACATACTCTTATAGATAAGTGTAGCATTAAGATCAAGTCATTTCAATAGTTCATTTGCTATAAGCTTTCTGATACATAGTAACCTGATTCCTTCGACCATGAGATCATGCTAATCACCATCACCGGAAGGATGCTTTGATGACATCACACACCACACCATAACTGGGTGGCTATAAAGGTGGCATTGAGTGTTTGGAAGGTATGTGTTGAGGCACATGGATCAAGAGTGGGATGTGTCCATCCATATGCCGGATAGATATACTCTGGGCCCTCTCGGTGGAATGTCATCCAATTGGCGTGCAAGCATGTGACTAGCTCACAAGGGATCACATATCATGGGAACAATAAAATAGTACTTATCGGTAACGAGGTTGAACTAGGTATGCAGAGATACCGACGATCAAACCTCGGATAAGTAAACTATCGTGAGACAACAGGAAATTGGTATCGTATGTAAGTGGTTCATTCAATCGCAAAGTAATCGTTGAAATATGTGAGAGCCATATGAATTTCTAGATTCCTCTATTGGTTATTGATCGGAGAAGTGTCTCGGTCATGTACGCATAATTCACGAACCGTAGGGAGACACACTTAAGGATTCGATGTTGTTTAGTAGATATGGAATGTAAGTAGGGATACCGAATGTTGTCCGGAGTCTTGGATGGGATCCGGGATATCACGAGGAGATCCGGAATGGTCCGGAGAATAATATTCATATAAGGAAAGTATGATTTCGGAGTTCGGGAATGATTTCGATGTTTTCGTCGGAGAGGTTCTAGAAGGTTCTAGAAAGTTCACCGAACAGGAAGGGGAATGGTCCGTGAATTTTTCATGGGTAAGTGGAATGATTGGATCATATCCTAGGTCACTTGGTTTGGTCATTTGCAAGAGAGAATTAAAGCTCTAAATTGAAAGTCAAACGGGAGGTTTGAAAAGTCAAACTGGAACAATGGTTTCCTAGTGGAAGAAGGAAAGAGTCCTTCCTTCAATCCAACTTGGGTTTGGGTTTGGATTCAAACTCTCCCCTCCCAAGGTTGTCCCCTCTCATAAATAGAGAGGGAGGGCTGCCCCAAACACCATAAGAGCCAGCCCTCCCCACCCAGTGCGCCGCCGCCTAGCCGCCGACGACACCTCATCATCGTGGCCCTAGCCAATGCCGACACCTCCTCCTCTCGCCCTTCTAAACCTAGATCGTCGGAAAACCCTAGATCCACCATAACTCGCACCGGCTTAGGCGAAGCTCTGTGAGATCTTCCCTCTACTTCCGACACCACGCCGTCGTTCTGCCGGAATCGCGAGGGGAGAACTACAACCTCCGCTGCCTGCTGGAACAAGGGAGAGGAAGGTCTTCATCGAGTACCGAAGGTGTGACCGACTGCGGAAGCGCTGCCGGAACGCAGCGCCGGAAGGATCGTTTACATGATCTTGAGAACGGCAAGTGTACGACTACATCACCCACGAGAATCTGCTCTCGTTAACCGCTTTAGAATCTTTAAGGGTGAGTACTCTAATCAACTCGTTGCTACAATCTAGTAGATAGATCTTGGCTTGTTTGTGTGCATGCAGTAGAAATTTTTTGTTTTCATGCTACGAACGCCTACAAGGGGAAATGAGCAGATTCAAGTTGCCAATGATATGCACATTCCTATTTTGCATATGAAGAATCTAGTTTGTTCGGTTCAACTTGTTCTCTTTGTTTAAGTAATATTCTGCATGCTCCTAGGCTTTGCAAAAATCTTCTTGCCACTCATAAGCTTGCTCGTGATAACGATTGTTTCATTGAAATTCATCCTGATTCTTTTTGTGTCAAGGATCGCACCACGAGGGCAACTCTACTTTAAGGTAGATCATACGGTGGCATACTACCAGTTCCTCCCTCCCATCATCACCCACCACCATGTCATCCGCAAGCTCACTCCACCTCGCCGTCGAAGGAACTGTGGCACCGCCGTCTAGGGCATCCTACGTCACCCGTCGTTCAGTCCATCCTTCAGATGAATAAATTAGGCTCCCTTCCAAATAATGGATTATCACATGTATGCGATGCATGCCAGCAGGAAAAACTCCACCAGCTGCCATATGTAGCCTCTAGTCGTGTTTCTCTTTCTCCTTTAGAACTTGTTCATACGGATGTATGGGGTCCAGCAATTAAATCTGCTGGTGGGTTCAAATACTATGTCAGTTTTCTTGATGATTTCAGTAAATTTTCTTGGGTCTATTTGTTGAAGCATAAATTCGATGTTCAAAATGTGTTTTATCAATTCCAAAAACAGGTCGAACTTTTGCTTGGCACCAAAATTCGCCCGGTTCAGTCCAATTGGGGCGGGGAATACCAAAAATCCATACGTATTTTAACCAAACTGGAATTTCCCACCGCCTCTCCTGCCCACCCACCCACCAGCAAAATGGCGCCATTGAACGCAAACATCGTCACCTCGTTGAAACTGCTTTAGCCCTTCTTGCCCAATCCTCCTCTCCCCTACGTTTTTGGGACGATGTCATTCTCTCCGCATGATATCTCATAAACAGAATGCCTAGCCATGTCATTGACAATACGACCCCTATCACCAAGTTGTTCAAGAAACCCGTCGATTACACCTTCCTGCGCTTTTTCGGCTGCGCGTGTTGGCCAAATCTATGGCCATACAATAACCGTAAACTCGGTTTTTCCTCCCGGCAGTGTGTTTTCCTCGGATATTGTGCTAACCATCGAGGTTTTCGATGCCTTGACCGGGGCCGTATGTACGTCTCCCGCGATGTCGTGTTTGATGAACACGTCTTCCCTTTTTCCATCGAGTCATCCTCCTCCTCTCCACCCACCGAAGATGCTATCCTTCTTCCTGAACCGGATACAGATGATCATCTATGTACTGATACGGCTTGTGCTACTGACGGTGCTGTTTCTTCTCCTATTTCTGAGATCTTACTGTAGGAGTTCATAGCATGGAAAACAAAAAAATTCTACCGCATGGACACAAACAAGCCAAGATCTATCTACTAGATTGTAGCAACGAGTCGATTAGAGTACTCACCCTTGAAGATTCCAAAGCGGTTAACGAGAGTAGATTCTCGTGGGTGATCTAGTCGTACACTTGCCGATCTCAAGATTGCGTAGACGATCCTTCCGGCGCTATGTTCCAGTAGGAAGCGGAGGTTGTAGTTCTCTCCTCGCGATTCCGGCAGCACAACGGCGTGGTGTCGGAAGTAGAGGGAAGATCCTGCAGGGCTTCTCCTAAGCCGAAGCAGGTTATGGCGGAGAAATAGGGTTCCCCGGAGATATAGGGATTAGAGGCCGGAGAGGAGGAGGTGGAGGAGTCGGCAGCGGCTAGGGTGGCGGCGATGAACTAGCGGCGGCGCGGCGGCAGCGCTAGGCGGCGGCACGGCGGCGCGGCGGAGGTGTGGGGAGGGGCTGGTGTTGTGTGTCTCTTGGGGCACCCCCTCTATTTATGAGAGGGAGGGCGGCTTGGGAGAGGGGAGTTTGAATCCTTCCCCAACTCCCTCTCCTTGTTGTCTTGTGATGGAGGGAAAGAAGGATTCTTTCCTTCCTCCACCAGGATACATTGTCCCAGTTTGACTTTTCAAACTTGCCTTTTGACTTTCAATTTGAAGCTCAATTTCTTTCTTACAAATGCCCAGCCAAGTGACCTAGTACATGATGCAATCATTCCACTTATTCATGACACATTCATGTACCCTTCCCCTTCCGGTCTGGTGAACCTTCTAGACCCTTCTAGATCGTTCTGGTGAAAACACCGGAATCATTCCCGAACTCCGGAATTGGACTTTCCTTATATGAATCTTATTCTCTAGACCATTCCGAATCTCCTCGTGATATCCCGGATCCATCCGATACTCCAAACAATATTCGATCTCCCTAATTACATTCCATATCTACTAAACAACATTGAATCCTTAAGTGTGTCTCCCTACAGTTCGTGAATTATGCAAACATGACCGAGACTCTTCTCCGATCAATAACCATTAGAGGAATCTGGAAATTCATATGGATCCCACATATTTATACGATTACTTTGCGATCGAATGAACCCTTGCATACGATACCAATTTCCCTTTTTCTCGCGATAGTTTACTTATCCGAGGTCTGATCGTCAGTATCTCTGCATACCTAGTTCAACCTCGTTACCGATAAGTACTCTTTTCTCATTCCTGTGATATGTGATCCCTTGTGAGCCAGTCACATGCTTGCAAGCTAATTGGATGACATTCCACCGAGAGGGCCTTGAGTATATCTATCCGTCATATGGATGGACAAGCCCCACTCTTGATCCATGTGCCTCAACACATACTTTCCAAACACTCAATGCCACCTTTATAGCCACCCAGTTACGGTGTGGTGTGATGACCCACAAGTATAGGGGATCGCAACAGTCTTCGAGGGTAGTATTACCCAATTTATTGATTCGACACAAGGGGAGACATAGAATACTTGCAAGCCTTAACAACTGAGTTGCCAATTCAGCTGCACCTGGAAATAGTTCTTGCTCATGGAATTTTATCAGTAGCAACAGTTTTGTAGTAGAAACAGCAAAGCAAAAACAACAGTAGAACAAGAGCAATAGTAACGGTAGTAGAAAACAGTAGGATATGAGTGCGGTAGGCATAGGGATGGATGGACAGGCGTTGCATGGAAAAGTCTAAACATGTAACTTCAAGATCTAGGGAAAATGCAGATAAATAAGATAAAGCATCCAAGTACTAAACAATCATAGACATGTGCTCCATAGATAGTCATACGTGCTCGCAATGAGAACTTGCACAACATCTTTTGTCCTGCCAGCCCGTTGCAGCGGGGACTAAAGGGAACTACTGGCAATTAAGGTGCTCCTTTTAATAGAGAACCGAAGCAAAGTATTAACACTCTGTGAACACATGTGATCCTCACATCACAGCCATCCCCTCAGGTTGTCCCAATTTCTGTCACTTCGGTGCCTTTGGATCCGGACAATGATATGTGTACACAACTTGCAGATAAGATCACAAACAATACTATCATAATGAATCAATAATAAGTTCAGATATGAGATCATGGCACTCAGGCCCTAGTGACAAGCATTAAGCACAACAAGTTTCAACAAAGTCAAATAACACTAATAGAGATACTAGGGACAATGCCCTAACAATCTTATTCAATTACATGATAGAACTCATCCAATCCCTACCATCCCCATAGCCTACAGAGGGGGATTACTCACTCATGGATGAGGGAAACATGGATGGTTGATGGAGAGGCGTCGGTGATGATGATGGCGATGATCCTCTCCAAATTTCCCGTCCTGGCAGGGTGCTAGAACGGAGTTTCTGGTTCCGAATCGCGGTTTCTGGTGGTGGCGGCGCAACGGAACTCTTTCTGGAAAAACATCGAACCCCCCTCAGTTTTTAGGTCAAGAGGCATCTTATAGGCGAAGAGGGAGGCCGAGGGGGTGCCTGGGGTGGCCACACCCCCTCCAGGCATGGCCAGGCCTGGCACGCCAAGATGGGGGGTGTGGCCCCCCCAAGGCCCCACTCCATCTCGTCTTCTGGCTCAGTGAGTCTTCTGGTGAAATAGAATTTTTGGCATATTTTCCGGGATTTTTCCTGATAGTTGATTTTCTGCACAAAAACTAGACACCAAGGTAATTCTGCTGAAAACAGCGTCAGTCTGTGTTAGTTGTATCCAAATCACACAAGTTTAGAGGAGAAAGAATAGCAAAAGTGTTCGGGAAAGTAGATACGTTTTGGACGTATAAACTCCCCCCAAGCTTAGCTTATTTCTTGTCCTCAAGCAATTCAGTTGAAAACTGAGTGCGGTAAAAGAACTTTCACGAACATATTTGCTTCATATGATGTATATGTTCTCAGCACATGAGTAGATACTTAAACCATTCATAATAAGAAGTATGCAACTAAGTCTACTCAATAGTTAATGCAAGCTATGAAGAGATTCCAACTCAATAATAATAAGTAGTATGAAACATAAACATAAGCAACATTGCAATGCTCATAAAAATGTATCATAGAGTGATATCTCGCTTGCCTTTGTTTGTGGAGCACAAAATAAATTCCAAGGCACCTCTGAAGTTCAAGTGAAGACTAGAAGTAAGGATATCAGAGATACAAGCATCAAAGTCATGACATAATTAACCAAGTTTTGAGACAAGCACATTACACTAAGAATGACAACTATGCTCTCAAGAAGGTGCTCATAGAATAAGTGGTGACTCAATAAGGAAGTGAAAAGGTTTTGAAAAGTTTGAAAGGCTCCCAAATGCGGAAAGTTTGGTACTCATTAGCTTTGATCTCTCATTGCCCCTATCATAGGCATCTTTATATGGTTAAGGTGAAAGTGAGGTCCAATATGAGTTATATGCTTGACAGACCATAAACTGAAAATCTCATGTCCCTTGAGTACGAGGGCCGCTCCTCATGCTACTCAACTTTAGTTACCTGTAAGTTCTTTTCATTGTAAATACATGTGTATCATGGAGAACCGCCAACGGGGTACCCCTTGCACATGATACAGGAGCTATCCCGTGATAAAAATGACAAGGCAAGCAGACAATGAGCATCTCAGTGATATTTTTATTTGCTATTTGCATAGGTTTTTATTGAGGATTCTTCACACATTGCTCATTATGGTTATGCTGCAAGTTTCCACCATAATTAGGCATGGCTTAGGCTAGCGGACCAGGCGTTTCTCTAACACATATATAACTCCGTGAACTCACAAGCTCCCATTTTATTTCACACCGATGACATCCGCAAACAAAAGAGCATGATATCAACTGGATATATATCCATAAGTTTTGAAAGTGTTCCCCGTGACAGCACGGTTCTGCTAACTCCCAGTCTATAATTTGCAAGCATATAGCTTTCATGGACAGTCACAATGGTTCAGGTTTATTAAGTGCAAGAAATAAAGTGTGCCATCAAGTTCGTGAGAGCTTTACTAACTAACTTTCTCAAAATAATCAAACATTTTATTTGGAAGAAAACAAGGCATAATAAATATGCACAAAACTATCAAATGATGCTAATAGGTAGATATGGTGGAGACTATTGGCAATATTGGTTTTGGGGAGTTGGATGCACAAGTAGATCTCATACTCAGTGCAAGTGAAGGCTAGCAATAGAGAGGGAGCGACAAACGAGATAGCAATAACTGTCATAATCATGCTTGCAACAAAACAGGACTAACTATGGCATGAAAGTGATACAAGAACTCTGAGGCAAAATAAATCAACGAGGCTTACTGATTATTCTTTTAGTCATATGCATGCGAGAGCATGTGCCAAGTCGATTCACATGAAACATCCAGAGGAGGATACCACAATATCATACCAAGTTATGAATAGAACAATGCAAGCAAACATTCATATGACATGCTACAAACTATTAGCAAGCTGGAACTAATCATAAGGAAGCAAGAACTACTAAGCATACATAAATAACATACACCTTACATGAACAGACTAAGCATGCTCACAATGATGAGTATATGTACAAAAATGAAAACAAATAGAGTTTTTTTACCAGCCTCTTACCACACCTCAAGTTGTCTTAATCTTCATTATTGCCCTTCACTTGTGAGACTTGAATAAAAAACATGAAACCAAACTATACGGAGGACTGCTGAACCCTGCAAAGAACTTCACAAAACCAAAGAAGAAGAAGAACAAATATTTTTGGTGTTTTCGATTTTTTAAAGCAAGCACACAAAGCAAAAAACAAACAAAGTAAAATATTTTTGGATTTTTCTTTTAAGGAAAACCTAATCTAAAAAGCAAAGAAACAAACCAAGAGAAACAACGATTTTTTTTGGTATTTTTGTGTTTTGAGAAAGCAGATACAAAAAACCAAAAGGAAAGCGAAACAATGGATATACAAAGAACCGACGAAACATGATATAAAGATGAGTGTGATGTCGGTATACCCCCCCCCCCCCAGCTTAGGCTTTTGGCCTAAGTGGGGCTCAACTCCATGGTGACCAAGAAGGTGCACCTCCGTAATACGACAAAGAGGCTCCTTCGTCCTGGTACGAGCTTGAGGACTCCCCTGTGTAGTGCACAGAGGGGTCGTATGAGGGCGTGTCCCCCTGGTAGTGTCCGTGGAAACCACGAATGCATAGCTGCTCGTCCATCTCCTCCTTGGAGCATGACCAAGGTCCCTGGGAAATACAGAACAAAGTGGTTTCGGGCATAGGAATCTCTCTCTCTTCCCCGTCAGTAAACATCATTCTATAAACCAAACTCTCAAGGGTAGAGCCATCAGTAACAAAGTGATGCGCTTTCATGGCAGCTAAATCAAGCCTATGAGGAGCCAAAACTGCATCATTTGGATCAACATAAAGGTCTAGGGCAGCAACAACACATGCATCAATAATTCCCCATAAATGGGTCCCTTAGCAGCTAAGCGACGAGCAATGAGAGAACCAAGATTATACCTGGTTTCATTGTTGAGTGCGGCAGCTAGTTAGGCCAAATGATAGATAGAAATATTCCTAGTGTTCTCCCTACCAAGAACACTAGTGGCAAGATAATAAGCAAAATACCTGATAGCTGGGAGTTGAATATTTCTTATTTTCCCGCGCTGGGCTCTGCGGTCATCGTCATTAGTTATCTCGCGGTAGAGCTCCAACAAATCAGCGGGTGGTTGAGATGGAATCTTCTTCACCGTCCAATCTGTGCCAATACCCAAGATTTCACAAAATTTCTTCAATGTCATGGATAAAGGCCTGTTATATATTTTTAAAGACACATCTGGTTTGAAAGGGCTGTTAGAAAAAGAGAAACTCTCCACAAAGGTTTTAGTGAGAGTAGCATACTGCACACTCTCATCCTGCATATAACTCGTTAATCCAACCCTCCGAACCAAGGTTAGGAAATCATTGAGAATCCCCGCAACCCGCAAAAAGTTAGGACAAGGAAAGGTAGAAGGGTGTGCATCCCCCTCATATCCCTCTTTGCCGAATCGCGGTGTAATGAGATCCTCATTGTATGAGGGCCTAGCTCAGGAGGATGATCTTGAAGGCCTTGTCCTCCTAGGTGCATCGCTCTCAAATACTTCACCAAAGGTGTGGTTGTCCATGACCCTTTTTTCTGAAATTTTTAGACAAACATCAAACCAAGTGATTTCCAAGTTGATAAATGATGAGAAACTACTATAGGAACTTACTAGAGGGCTACACATGCATCAAAATGAAATCTATAAGCATAGAACAAGCATGCAAGATCACACAACCTGACACCTGTAGCAGCAAAATACTCAAGATACAATCTACCAATCACAAATCTATTTGGACAAGCGGGGGATACACATACCAAGGAGCAATCCCTCCAAAAATCAGCAGAAAAGAAGGGCTGAGCAAGGAGATCGAAAATCGGGAGAAAGAACAGCAGGAACTCGATCTTGAGAAATTTTTCCGGTGTTTTCGGGAGAGAGAAAGAAGTGGATGGAAGGAGACAACTTGGAGGGCCACAGGTGGGCCCCACCCAGGCCAGGCGTGCCCTGGGGGCTGGCCGCGCTTCCAGGGGGTGTGCTGGCCTGGTGGGTCCCCCTGGGCCACTCCAGGTGTCCCTCTGCCCCTTTTTCGAGGAAAATTTAATATGAATTTTCTAGGATTTTTCGGGAAACTTTATTTTTGGCCGATTTTCAAAGTATGAAAATTGATTTTCTCGCAGAAAAAGATTCTTTAGAAGAAGCAAAAGCAAACAAAACCGAAACTACCGAAGTTCTAAGACACTCTAACAAGCAACCAACTAGCAAAACTAAAACTAACAAGAGAGAGAGCAAAAACTAGGAGGGAGAAAAAATAAAAGTGAGCAAGTATAACCACTGTGAAAGCATTGTTTTTTTCATTAAAATCCTTTTGTTAACAAGGTTGATCAAGTATTGTTACCAAAAAAATCTTATATGAAGCAAAACTTTGCATTCCACATAGTGATTATGTTACCTCAAACTTGATAGCAATAGTCCCAATCATAATAGTTTCAAAACTTTCTTGTGGAGTGGGACAATATATTTCTCCAACTTTGATGCCCTCAATATTTTCAATGGAGTTCGGGCACTAGCTCTTATCAATCTTCTTGGGGAAATAGATAGTATGCTCTTTGTCATTAATATTAAATGTTACTTTTCCTTCATTACAATTGATGATAGCACCTGCATTATTAAGAAAAGGTCTCCCAAGAATAATAGACATATTATCATCTTCAGGCATCTCAAGCACAACAAAATCAGTTAATACCAAGCAATTATGAGCCACTTGAACAGGAACATCCTCACATATACCAATAGGAATGGTAGTTGACTTATCAGCCATTTGCAAAGATATATCAGTTGTTATCAACTTTTTTAGCTAGAGTCTCTTGTAGAGAGAAAAAGGCATAACACTAACTCCAGCTCGCAAATCACATAAAGCAGTTCTAACATAATTATTTTTAATAGAGCAAGGAATAGTTGGTATACCTGGATCACCAAGTTTCTTTGGAACCTTACCATTGAAGGAATAATTAGCAAGCAAAGTAGAAATTTCCTCATTAGGAATCTTCCTTTTATTAGAGACAATATCATTCATATACTTTGAATAGGGAGGCAACTTAATAGCATCAGTCAAAGGAATTTGCAAAATAAAGGTTTCATCCACTCACAAAACTTGTTGTAGTGTTCTTCCTCCTTTGACTTGTGTTTATTATTAGGAAAAGGCATAGGTTTCTGCACCCAAGGTTCTCTCTCACTACCATGTTTTTTAGCAATAAAATCTTCCTTAGTGTACCTAGTATTCTTAGTGTGCTTCTCAGGTTCTTCCTCAACTTCCTCCTTATCAGGAGCATAATTTTTATCACCACTCTCATTTTCAGCATAGAGACAGATATACTATTAGTATCTATAGCAGGTTCAGAGGGTTCCTCAACTCTTTTATGTTTATTTTTCTTTCTCTTACGAGGACTACCACTACTTTCACCTTGTTGAGAATCCTGCTCAATTCTTTTAGGGTGTCCTTCAGGATATAAAGGATCTTGAGTAGCTATACCACTCCTAGTTCTAATTCCATAATCATGTTTATCTCCTGAGGCATTAACTAGCATATCCTTTTGTACCTTAGCAAGTTGATCAATTTGAGTTTGAACCATTTGAAAGTGTTTACAAAGCATTTTAATATCATTAGCAGTTCTTTCTACAATATCTTTCAACTCATTAATAGCTCTAGAGTTTTCCAATAAATGATTCTGAACTTGTTTATTTAAATTACCTTGTTTAACAATAAAAGTGTCAAGTTCCTCTAAGCATTGATCAGGAGGCTTACCATAGGGAATATCACCTTCATTAAAGTGGAGAGAGTGTACCTCAATAGTAGATGAGTGGGGAATTGGCTTGCATAATTATTCTATAGGAGGTAGATTCTTCACATCTTCAGCTCTAATACCTTTGTCCTTTAGACATTTATTAACCTCTTTCATCACTTCATCATTTAATGCAATCATTCCCCTCTTCTTTGGTGTTGGTGTTGGAACTGGTTCAGGCACAACTGGTTCAGGAGTAATAGGCTCAGGTGTATTTAGCTCACTTGAAGTCCAATCATCATAATTCTTGCTTATTTTAGCCATTAATTCTTCAGCATCTGTAGGAGTTCTTTTCCTGAAAAAACAATCAGCAAAACTATCTAGGTATGTCCTAGAAACATTAGTTAGTCCATTATAATAAATATCAAGAAGCTCATTTTTAGGCAATGGACATCTAGGATGTGCATGAGTCAAGTCCCAGAACCTTGTCCATGACTCAGGAAATTTCTCTTCTTCTCCCTGTTTAAGATCAAAAAGTCTCTGCAAAGCAGCATGTCTAGCACTAGGAGGAAAATATTTTTGAAAGAAAGAAGCAATCAAGCAATCAGGACTATTAATGGATGCAGGAGGTAATCTATTAAACCAAGATTTATCTTCTCCTTTTAGTGAAAAAGGGAAGATCTTAGTAACAAAGTACTTGCGCAAATTAAAATCATCAGAGAATAAAGCACTCATAGTGGAAAGCTCATTCATTTGTGCCACATCACTCTCATTTTCAGTCCCACAAAAAGGTTCTTTCTCAACAATATCTAAATAGGAAAAATCAAGAGATAAATCATAATCTTTATCTTTAATATCTATGGAAGAAGTGGCAAACTTAGGATTAGAGGACAGTTTGGGAATAATGGTACGTATCTCAAGGAGACTCTTAATAACACTAGCACCATGTGTGTTTCGGCACTCTTCAATAAATTCATCAGTCAACTCAATGTAACCATCATTAATATCATATCCCTCTCTAGACTCAGGTGAGCTAACAGGTGTAATAGTGTCTTCACTAGGAGTTTCCGTATTTCCTAGACGAGCCATAGTAGCATATAGGAAAGGACCTAATGAACCACTCACATCAAGCACAGTAGAAGTAACATCATGAGTATCAGAAGTAGTTTCACATTCAGTAGTAGTAGTAGTAGTGTGTGTAGCATGAGTATGTGGTGGTGGTGTAACAAGTTTACTTATAATAGACGGTAAATCAAGAGCAGTAGAGGTGTTTAGGACTGTACCTCTTCTTGTAGTGGATGGTAAAATAGGAAAATTTCCATCACGAGACTTCCCCATGATGAAAGGAGTAGCAATGAATAATAATAGATCCAAGTGAACTTACAAATAAAGCTATGCTCCCCGGCAGCGGCGCCAGAAAATAATCTTGATGACCCACAAGTATAGGGGATCGCAACAGTCTTCGAGGGTAGTATTACCCAATTTATTGATTCGACACAAGGGAATCCAAAGAAAACTTGCAATCCTTAACAACTGAGTTGTCAATTCAGCTACACCTGGAAATAGTTCTTGCTCATAGAAGTTTATCAGTAGCAATAGTTTTGTAGTAGCAACAGTAGAACAAGAGCAATAGTAACGGTAGTAGCAAACAGTAGGATATGAGTGCGGTAGGCATAGGGATGGATGGACGGGCGTTGCATGGACAAGTCTAAACATGTAACTGCAAGATCTAGGGCAATTGCAGATAAATAAGATAAAGCATCCAAGTACTAAACAATCATAGGCATGTGCTCCATATATAGTCATGCGTGCTCGCAATGAGAACTTGCACAACATCTTTTGTCTTGCTAGCCCATTGCAGCGGGGCCTCAAGGGAACTACTGGCAATCAAGGTGCTCCTTTTAATAGAGCACCGGTGCAAAGCATTAACACTCCGTGAACACATGTAATCCTCACATCATAGTCATCCCCTTAGGTTGTCCCAATTTCTGTCACTTTGGGGCCTTTGGATCCAGACAATGATACGTGTACACAACTTGCAGATAAGATCACAAATAATACTATCATAATTAATCAATAATAAGTTCAGATCTGAGATCATGGCACTCGGGCCCTAGTGACAAGCATTAAGAACAACAAGTTGCAATAAAGTCAAATAGCACTAATAGAGATACTAGGCACCATGCCCTAACAATCTTATTCGATTACATGATAGAACTCATCCAATCCCTACCATCCCCATAGCCTGCAAAGGGGGATTACTCACTCATGGATGAGGGAAACATGGATGGTTGATGGAGAGGCGTCGGTGATGATGATGGCGATGATCCTCTCCAAATTTCCCGTCCCGGGAGGGTTCCAGAATGGAGTTTCTGGTTCCTAATTGCGGTTTTTGGTTGTGGCGGCGTAGCAGAACTCTTTCTGGACAAAAACGTCAAACTGCCCTCGGTTTTTAGGTCAAGAGGCATCTTATAGGCGAAGAGGGAGGCCGAGGGGGTGCCTGGGGCTAGTCCTGGCCCGCGCGGCTGGGGGTGTGGGCCCCCCAGGGCCCCACTCCGTCTCGTCTTCTGGCTCCATGAGTCTTCTGGTGAAATAGAGTTTTTGGCATATTTTCTGTTGGGGATATACATTCCGGGTGTACCCACAGGACTCGCTGACCAGGGTGGCCCACCAATGGGTTAGAGCTTTGCTTCACGGGCGGCCGAGTCAGAGAAAGAGGAGGAGCCATTTCCAGCGATAAGGCCCAGAAGAGTTACCGAGTTAGGTATGTAGTATTACTTGTAGTCCAAGCTGTACATATTTACCGACTCTGTAACGTAGCCGAATAGGTATCTCCCTGTAACCCTAGGACCTGGTGACTATATAAACCGGCCCTATGGGAGCCTTTAGGGCAACCAATCAATCGTAACACCACAATCAACTCACACAGGCGAACCTCTCTTGTAATCCGCTGTAACATCCGGCTTACGCTGATATATTACTGGGTTTCTAGAAAGAGTAGGATCCAATCACCGTAGTCGGATCTGAACCTGGGTAAACTTGTGCTCACTGCTCCTGGAACATCCAACGTCTCACACCCCATCCTTCCAACGCCACTAGGACCCCCTATGGCGTACTTGTCAACAATCTGACGACAGTTGGCGCCCACCATGCGGCAGGTGACCTTTGGAGCATCATTCCAGGCGGAATCTGCGCGTGCAGGAATCGGCAAAACAATCGCCATGGGTCACATGGTCTATGCGAATGATGTCCCTCTCATCCTTCTCGATGAGACTTGGATTCCGGCTTCGAAACTCGTGACGACCTACACGATAATGTCAATCGGCGAGATCGATATCTATCTCGGTTTCGCTGAACCCGCCCAACCCACCCTTGAGGTGATGACCATGGCGGAAGAAAAATCCGGATCTACTTTGTCCGCAGAGGCGGAAGAGTTCAGGGTCCCGGAGAAAATCAAACCCACCCAGCCCACTCATGTAGTGGAAGAAGAGGTGGAAGAAGAATCTAGATCCGATCTCTCTAGCGAGATCGGATACACAGACGAGGAATACATCCGCTACGGATCCAGCTTTGCTGACGTTGAAGCGGAAACCAAGTTATACAAGTACCTCAAGAACATGAACAAGAAGAAGCATTGTTTCGTGTACCACATAAGCACTGGATCCGACTTTGTCGATGCTGGAGTTGGTAGTGACTCGGTCCTAGACGCAATCAAAGAAAACACCGACTCACCTGGCTCCCCTGGGGAGTCAATCACGTCGTAGGAACTTCGAGACTTCGACAAAGAGATGGAGGAGTACGAACAAGAGCACGTCTCTAAGCAAACACAAGGTGAGCCGGAAAATCCTCCTAGTCCATATGATAGCATGGATGAAATCTACACCTCGCAGGATGACATGGACACCGGAGATTCCTCCGAGGTCCACAAACCAACCATGATGGAAAGTACCGATGGAAGTTTATCCCCCGGTACTGGACCAAAAGCCTTCTTTGCCATTGGTACGCATGTTAAGGCTATTGGGCGGTCAAAGAAGAAGAAGAACAACAACAAGAATCCGACACCGGCAGAGCCGGGCGTCGAGGAAACCAACAAAGAAAAAGTTGATGAAGAGATCAATATGGAGAATCAGGACGGAGATCCAATTAATACCACCCCGACCGATCCTCCCGTGGATGGACACGTTGTCACCAAGGGTGCACGTGAAATTTACGGAGATTCTCTCACAATTCCAATCCCAACAGCTTCGGATCTTACACCGGAGGCGCTGGAGAAAAGGGATGAGGACCTAGAAAAGCACCGCTTGTTTCAACTTGAAGAGGTCGCGCACCTCATTGAGATGAGACAGCAGTTAGACAGTGATCTTGCCAGCTAGCAGTCAGATTTCAAGCGACATCCAAACAAAACAAGGGGAGGTCTGTTTCTTGCTAACAAGAATCCAAATATCCACAAAGATCTATTCGACGGAAGATCCGAGTCTACAGCACGCCGTTGGAAAACCCTGCTGCAGCTCGAGCCATTCTCGCCAACAATCTGTCTCCGCAGCAGGTCCAGCAGTGCGTCATGTTGCTGGACAAAGGATTAAAGCAGCAGAAGACGTCTGCATCATTTAGTGGCAAGCTGGCCTCAAAATCTGAGTTTTGTCACACTGGCGCTGACCAAAGCGCTGACGTAAGGCTTTGCAGGGATACGACTCAACGTTGTCATCCTCATGGAGAAGAAGATAATTCAAGAACCGGCTCAAACGGCCATTCTCACAGGTCGACACGCGACTGGGCAAGAGTTATTCCGGCTGCGTCCGAGGATGCCATCAGGGCAATGGTTCCTCATCAGGACCATCGTCAGCAAAACAATCGCTATAGAGAAGACCCGGAAACATGCCGCCAGCGAGAGGAACAAGATCGGCTAAGGATGCCACCACCAAGCCGTCCGGCTGGCAATGCTAGACGAAGAGATGATCTGGATCGTCCTGAATCAAGTAGGGACGATGCCCGAAGAAACAGGCATCGAAGTCAGCATAATGAGGCTCCACCGCCACCACCAAGAAACCCATCCAAAAATAATCCACCGGGGCCTCCATCGCCTCCCAGCAGCGACCATGAAGGATCACGTCGTAGCCATGGGAGCCACAGGGCAGAGGCGGTAATGGTGAGAGGAGAAGCAGAAATACGACTCCACTGCGCAGAAGCCGTGAGCTCCAAGGCGCAGATCCCTCTCGCCAAACGACGCTCGCCATCGCATCGAATCAAACATAGAAGCGCGACGATACGAGGAAGAAGATGTGTACGTGGGACCCAAGTGCTTTAGTCCACGTATACGTCAGACCAAATTTCCGGTTGACTTTGGCATTGCCAAACATATTCAGCCCTATGACGGTGAAGCTTGGCCAGATACTTGGCTCCAGGATTTTTTTCTAGGCTTGTTGCATCGCCAAAGGAGGAAACAGCCTGGTTGCAGTTCGATATCTCCCACTGATGCTGAGGAAGACGGCTCGATCATGGCTCAATGAACTGCCAGAGAATTCAATTCATAACTGGTATAATATGCAAAGTGCGTTCTTTTCAAACTTCGAGAGAACATACAGGAGGCCCTGCACAGTCGGAGACTTGCAGCGTTGCACCCAAAGACCCGGAGAAACCTGTCGGGATTACCTCGGACGCTGGATCAATACGAAGAACTCCTATGAAGGAGTAAACGAGCAAACTACGATAGAAGCTTTTATTGCAGGACTTCCAGTCGGACTTTTACGTCACAGGCTGAAGCGTGGCCCCGTCACAGATTTGGGAGAAATGATAGAGACGGCAAGCAAATATGCTGACGCCGATGATGATTCGGAAGTGCTGCTAAATATCCTGGTGAATCCCAATGCGGCCAAACAGCCAAAAACAAACTTAGAAGCGCAAGAACACCTCGGACGAAAAGCCGGCTCTGGACAACGCAGTTGTCAATGCAACGTTTGGATCTGGAGGACGAGGAGAGCGCGGAGGCGGCCGGAGTAGAGGTCGAGGAACTTCCCGAATCTAGGGAAGAGGAGACCAGCAACCCGGAAGAACCTATACATGGGCTGACATTGCCAATAATCCATGTGTCCACCACTTGGATAGTAACGGAGGATCTACCCACACAAATGCCGAGTGTCGTTTCAATGACGACATCAAGAAAGATGAATCCGCTGGCTACAGAGCCAAGCGACAAAAAGGAAAGAAAAATTCCAAGAAAGGAAAGGATCCCAAGGAAGATTTTGACATGGAAGAAGCGGAAGCCACTGCAGAGCCCAATCCGGATGGAAAGAAAACTTTTTCTACAAAGAAAGACGCATACGTCTGCTTCCTTGGATCCCAACCAGCTAAGGACAAAATGGCAGTTCTTCGTGAGCTCAATGCCACGGTTCTGGCTGTCCCACAAATCCTGGACTGGTCAGAGGTGACCATCACCTTTGATCGTTCAGATCACCCAAGGAAAACACATCGTCGGGGAAAGTACCCTCTAGTTGTCAATCCTCTTATTGATGGCTATGAGTTCTCAAAAACACTCATGGACAGTGGGAGCAGCATCAATATCCTCTACATTGAGACACTCCACCGCATGAAGCTACACGAGAGCCAGCTGAGTTACAGCAGTGTAACTTTCCATGGCATTATACCACGGAGACAGGCGGATTCTCTGGGTGAGATTACTCTGGACATGACATTCGGAACTCGAGACAATTACCGGACCGAGCTACTCTCTTTTGAGGTGGTACCATTCAAAAGTGCCAGCACGCCATCTTCGGACATGGCTTACTGGGCGTTCATGGCCCGTCCCTGTTACATCTACAACATGATTAAACTTCAAGGTCCAAAGGGCGTAATCACCGTACGAGGAAATCCGAGGAAGGCGCGAGAGTGCGACGAAGGATCTGCTGCCTTCACCAAAGCCGTGATGCACGCCCAGGAGTACCAGGAGATCAAGAAGACCATCAATCCATCTGAGATGCCCGCTACGAAGAACGAGGTGTTGAAGCCAAGTTTGCAGTTCAAGGCATCGGAAAAGACGAAGAAGACGTCGCTAAAGGAAGATGATCCCTCCAAGACGACGAACATAGGGGTAGGCTTAGGCCACGCATAGGAAAGCGTTCTCGTCGAGTTCCTCAAAACTAATAGTGATATCTTCGCATGGCAGCCATCTGACATGACCGAAGTACCTAGGGAACTTGCCGAGCACTCTCTTAATGTGTACCCAGATGCTAAACCCATCAAACAGTCATTACGGCGGTTTGGTGATGAAAAGCGCAAAGCAATAGCCAAGGAATTAGCCCACCTAGAGTTAGCGAACTTCATAACAGAGGTCATCCATACAGATTGGGTGGCAAATCATGTACTCGTCCCTAAAAAGGACACTACTGATTTAAGGATGTGTGTTGATTATACCGCTTTGAACAAGGCATGCCCAAAAGATCCGTTCCCTTTGCCAAGAATCGATCAAGTTATCGACTCAACGGCAGGGTCGGAATTACTCTGTTTTCTCGACGCATATTTCGGATATCACCAAATACAGATGAAAAAGTCAGATCAAATTAAGACGTCTTTTGTCACCCCTTTCGGTACCTTCTGCTATAAAAATATGCCTTTTGGCTTAAAGAACGTAGGAACAACATATCAACGTACCATACAACATTGTCTCAACGACCAAATCGGACGCAACGTCCATGTATACGTAGACGACATAGCAGTTATGTCCAAAAAGAAGGAAACTTTAATTTCTGACTTGGATGAAACGTTTGCTAGTCTACGAAAATTCAATATGATGCTAAATCTGAAGAAGTGTTTCTTTGGAATTCCAGCCAGAAAATTGTTAGGGTTCATCGTCTCTGAGCGAGGCATAGAGGTGAACCGGGACAAAAAAAAAGGCTATCTTAAACATTACCAAGCCGACTCGCCTAAAGGACGTACAACGCCTCACTGGTTGCATTGCAGCGGTGAGTCGGTTCGTCAGCCGGCTCGGTGAAAGAGCCGCACCTTTGTACAAAATCTTGAAGAAAACCGACAAATTTGTCTGGACCCCAGAAGCCGAAACTTCCCTGCAAAGTTTGAAAGATCTCCTTTCAAACCCACCAGTTCTCGCAGCGCCAGAACCTTAGGAACCTATGTTACTCTACATTGCAGCGACCAACAAGGTCATTAGTGTGGTAACAGTAGTTGAGCGTGAGGAAGAAGGCCACGAGCATAAGGTGCAGTGGCCAACTTATTATCTAAGTGAGGTCCTGACAGAATCAAAGCAACGGTATCCACATCATAAAAAGCTAGCCTATGGAGTATTCTTTGCATCCAGAAATCTATGCCACTATTTTCAAGAGCATAAGATCACAGTAGTGAGCACAGCTCCTCTGCGAGATATAATCAATAACCGCGACGCCACTGGACGTGTCGCAAAGTGGTGAATAGAGCTTGTAGCCTTCGACATTGATTACAAACCACGTACAGCAATCAAATCCCAAATTCTTGCCGACTTTGTTGTCGATTGGACAGAAACGGCAGAAAACACAGGCCCTCCAGACTCAGAATTTTGGACCCTTCACTTCGAAGGATCAAAAGCACGAGGAGGCTCGGGGGCTGGCGTGGTGCTCAAATCACCGCAAGGATATAAGTTGTTCTATGTGTTGCAAATACACTTCACGGCAACCAATAATATTGCCGAGTACGAAGCATTGCTACATGGGATACGCATGGCCAAAAACATTGGCATATCAAGACTCATGTGTTATAGAGACTCAGATTTAGTTGCTCAGCAAGTATCCGATATCTACAACGCAAACAAGCACATGGCAGCATACAAGGCTATCGTGGATGAACTATCCAAATCGTTCAAGAGTTTTAAGGTTCAACACATCCCTCGAGCAGAAAATGAGGAAGCAGATGCACTATCAAGAATAGGCTCTGCGCGGAAACAAGTACCGGATGGAGCTTTTCTAAAGCATTTAAGAGTCCCCTCCATAGTCAGAGTTGATGAGGACTATCCGACGAAATCCGACTCACCTTTAATAGCAGTTCTGGCTGAAATTCCCAGCTGGACAAAACCCTATATGGATTTCCTAATAGACGGAAAACTACCCGAAGACGAAGTCTTGAGCCGGCAGATTGTCTAACGAGCAAAAGCCTACACTATAATAAATGGTGAGATCTAAAAACGGAGTGTTTCTGGCGTATTTCAAACATGTATTTCTTCGGAAGAAGGAGTGGAAATCTTAAGAGAAATCCACAAAGGCGAGTGTGGTCACCATGTTGTAGCCAGATCCTTAGTGGAAAAGCTTTTCGACACGGATTATTTTGGCTTACAGCTAAGGAAGATGCCGATAAACTGGTCAAAACGTGCAAAGGCTGCCAAAAGTACGCTCATCAGGCACACGTTCCGGCTGAACAGCTGCGAACAATCCCTATTACATTGCCGTTCGCGGTCTAGGGGCTTGATATGGTAGGTCCGTTTCGCACAGAAAAATGTGGATTTACTCACCTACCAGTGATGGTGGATAAATTTACAAAAATGGATTGAGGCTAAACCCATAACAAGTTGCGATGGAGCCATAGCCAGAAGATTCGTCAAGGACGTAATCATCAGATTCGGATATCCGCACATTATAATTATTGACAACGGGAGCAACTTTTCCATGGGTGAACTTGCCGAATTCTGCAAAGAACAAGGGATCCGACTTGATATTGCATCAGTCGCACATCCACAATCCAATGGACAAGTCGAAAGAATTAATGGCCTTATTCTACAAGGAATCCGACCTCGCCTTGAGGCACCGCTTCGTCGGGCCGCGGGGGCTTGGGCGGAAGAATTACCGTCTGTGATATGGAGCTTACCTACAACTCCTAACAGGTCAACTGGCTATACTCCTTTCTTCTTGGTCTATGGTGCAGAAGCAGTTCTTCCAAGTGATCTGATTCATCAGGCTCCACGAGTTAAAGCGTATATCAAAGAAGATGCAGAAGTTTCTCTGCAAGATGATCTTGATATAATCAAAGAAGTATGCGTCATTGTTGAGCAGAGATCTACAGCCTATCAGCAGAAGTTATGCAAGTATCATAGTCAGAGATCTCAAAACCATACTTTCAGAAAAGGCGATTTGGTTCTCCGACTTGTGCAAAAGAAAAAGCACAAACTTTCCCCAATTTGGGAAGGACCTTTTATCGTAGCAGAGTTCTGCATAATGGGTCATATTATTTAACCGATATGAGCCCAGTCAAGGAAAGACTTGATACTCGGAAAAGAAAGCGAGCTGGTGCCAGCACAGACCCGGATGAAATAGACCGACCATGGAATATTGCACAGCTACGTCCCTTCTATTTTTAATTATATTTCCTTGTAATCATATATGTACATGTTCAAAGTGAAGTAAAGTATTGGTTTCCTCATATTGTTATCTTTGAGACGTTTTTGCCATCTTAATTCCAAAAGAGCATGTAATTTTTTCAAAAATCCCAAAATGCTTGAAAGTACTTTATGCTCATGTTTGTTCTAGTTATGTTTTTTGAAATATCTACAAATGTTACCTTAGGGTACGAAGTTTAAATTATTGTATATACTTTGATTCGTTATCTGATTGCTTAGACGCGGGCATTTTCCGAGTAATGAGTTGTTGGTATCGAAAGCCGGCTTTGTTTCCGAGTTTAAACTGGTTTAGCAATTGCGCTTCGTTGCTCGGCAAAGTTTCTGTGCTGAAGGTTGGCCGACCCATGAAAGGGACGAGGCAGAGATCAAGATAAACCGATAAGTATAGTCATAAATATAAAAAACGCAAAGTGCTTCAGAAATTTTCAAGCACATGCATAAAAACATATATAAGCAAAAGTGCTACGATAGTAAAAGCATCAATTTTTACAGACTAGCACAAAATAAACATTGTATCCATAATTACATTGCCATAAGTTCAAGATAATGCATACAAATTGTTTATGTTGCAGGCGGTGGTGATGAAGCAGGTGGAGCATTGGAGTCAACAGCAGTGTCGCGCTCGATCTCAGACTCAGAAGCATTGCTTATTTCTGGCTCTTGAGGCGAAGGAGGCACGGCGACGGATTCGAAGAATGGCGTCGTGTAGTTGGTCATCTCCGCCACCCGACAAGCGTAACTTGCACAAGATTCTTGGATGGCCATGATGTCCTGCGGGTTACCCTCATCATCATCCTCGGCAATGCCCTTGGTGACGTGCCAGATTTCCATCTCTCTATGATGGCTCATCACCATGGTCAGAGTTGTTTGCGCAGAAGTCCGAGCATAGGAGATCTTCCAGTCTTCGATCAATTTTGGAATCTCGATGACCTTGTCCCTCACCGCGTGCACTAACATTGTGTGCAAGTCGGAAAGCTTGAGGGCTTCGCTAGCCTCTTCTAGAGTTTGGCAGAAGTAATACAAGACATCTCCAACGAGCTTAATGCGCTCGAGGCGAGGTTCAGAGGTGGGAGAGTCGGAAAGATTCATGGGGGCTGGGAAAGAACTAAAAAGTCAAAATTCGGCTGAAAAGAAAGTCAAAAAATCAAACAACAGAAGTAAAAGGAAGATTTGGAAATCTTACCTAGCACAGAGTGATTCCATTGCACATGCTCCTTGCAGAGACTGTTCAGTTCACTAGCTGAGGCCTGGGCAAGATCCCTCTGAATATCAAAATCCTTCTTCTTCAGATCAGATAATTCTTTATCTCGGAGGGCTAGGAGCTTCTCGAGCCTCGCGGTCTCGTGATTTCTTGACTCCAGGACTGCGGCTACGGATTTCTCTGATTCCAAAGTTAGCTTCTCAAGCTTGTCCCGGAGTTCAGCATTTTCTATCTCCAAGACCTTGAAGTTTTTGGCTTGCTCCACCATCTTGCCAGACTGACATAACAGTTCTGCAAAGACAAAATATCAGTCGGACAAAACAAAAGTTTGGCTATGACAAAAAAGATAATTGGCAAAGAAGAAGTCGGAAAAGTTTACCTTCTGCTTCATCTTTTTCAACTTTCAACTTTGAATTCTCAAAGCGTAAAGCCTTGATTTCTTTTCGCTTATTGCTAATATTCTTGAGCAATTCCTGGTTGGAAGATGCAATTTTCTGTAAGTTTAGAGACGGAATACCATCAGACGGCTACTAAGACTCGGGCTGCAAATTTAACTAAATAAAATTACAGCACGAGCCTTGGGGGCTACACTACATAGTTCTTTTGCAACCTAAAAGCATCAACTCGGAATCCAACGATGTTTGTATGACTTTATGCTTGGGGGCTAGAGGATATGATAATAAATGCAAATAAGAATCGGAAACTTACAATGTGTTCCAGGTGCATCTTTTCAAATCCGAGTTTGGTGCTGTGAAACACCTTCTCGGTAAGGGTGAGGGACGGAACATCTGTCGCTGGAAGTTCGCCAGATGCGACTTTAGCATCCTGGACCAAAATTTGGTCCAGGAGGCTAACCATCTTGACGTCTTCCTCCTCTTGGCTCGCTGCCTCTGGAGTCAAGGTTTGCTTCTCAAGACTAGATTGAGCTAGTCTGGATTTCTTCCTTTTCTTTCCTCTTGAGGCCAAGGGCAGCGGAATCAACCACCTTATCCATCGTTCCTGTAGGTATTACCATGGGATCATTACCCTTGATGGGTTCACCCTTGTTAGTTGCCTGGTCATCAACGATGACCAGGGCTTTCGAGATTTTGCCAACATCAGGGGATGCAGAAGCTCCCTGTGTTGATGGAGTACAGCATGGGATCGATGGCGGCATAGCAGGGGAAATGAAAATCTTTTGCTGACGCATTTGCTTGCCCGACTTGCTGCCCGGCTTTATCTTGCTCTTCAATGCTGATTTAACTCTAGAACACGAAAATCCTAAATATTATGTGTGGTCTCGAAAGAAATAAAGGTACATGAGTACTAAAAACAAAAGGTACAGTGCTTACTTTTTAACCACTGGCAGCACTTGGCTACCAGCAGCAACAACTATCTTCGCCTTCCGCTTCTTGGAGGCGGGGGCGGCAACTTGTTGCACCTCATCATCCTCCGTCGCCTCTGGGTCGTCTGAAGAATAGCCCTCTAGTGGAGCTATCTGGACTCGGAGAGTTTCTCGAGTTGACAAAGTCGAAAAGCATCGATGAAAATAGAATCAGTGAAAGAACAGAAAAGAACGACGAAACGCAAAAGCAGAGTCAAAATGTTTTACCAGAGTCAGAGGACGGTTGGTCGTATACATCTTCAGGGAAACTTCCGGAACTTTCTGTTCCACTCTTTCCTTGATCAAATATTGCATGAGGGTCTTGTAGTCCTTCGGCGCGAGCCGGCTAGAACTGACCCTCATCTTTTCCTTCTTGTCGCTCGTGATCTGGTGCATGAGGCGGTCTCCATGGTGCTGGAGAGGCTGAATCCGGCGCTCCAGCCAGCAGTGGATCAAATCGGATCCATGGAGTACCTCATGCTTCATCAAATAGTCAATCCGCCTCTTGGTGAGGATCAAAATATCCGACAGCTCCGGTGCCTCCGCGTCCCATGAATCTTGGTGGGGAGCGGCGCCTTTGACAAACGCCAAACAGCACCCTCTCGTCGTCGAGCGGCGCGGGGACGGTATGTCCTGAGGCGCTCCGCCACGCACCGGCAACGATGAACCCTTCATCCTCCATGACTTGGATCTTCGCATTGTCCATGGCGATGGGGATCCAAAGACCCCGCATTTTCTTCTCTCCTATCGCCGATGAACCCGCCGCCTCCGCTCCTAAGGATGAGGCAAAAGACATAGATCTTGGAGGAAAAAGGGATGGTGGGGGAAGGAGAGATTTTTCTCAACGGTGCGTAGATGGGAACTGGTGCGGAGCGCTCGAGGAGTACGAGGAAGCAATGAATGAATTGATGGAGAGGTGAATCTGAGAGAAAGGGTTTTCTCCCCTCTTTATTTACCTTTACGTCAAGATTCGTGCGATGACACGCAATTATCCCCACGCGTATAGGAGAGGGGGAGTTAGCTTCCTCGCGACTCTTCCACCCCCTCGATTTTCGCGCAGGCATTGAAACGACGTTCTATTTCGTAAGGAACGGACCATTCAACGGTCGTGCTGATGGAAATCCTGTCAGAGACAGGACCAGGTTTGAAAAGTTGTTAGTCCGCACGCCGCTAAAAAATCCGGCTTATGTTTCAAACCAAGCAAGAAAAAGACTAAGGTCAGAGCAAGATATATCCGACTCGATTGACTCAAAATCCTACATTAGTGAAAGAATTTTTTGGGAACCCTTCAAGATTCTCAAGACGAAGAAACCATCAAGCTAGATGATTTATCCGACTTTAGATCTTGGAGACTTCCGGGGGCTACTATTGGGGATATACTTTTCGGGTATACCCACAGGACTCGCTGACCAAAGTGGCCCACCAATGGGTTAGAGCTTTGCTTCACGAGCGGCCCAGTCAGAGAAAGAGTAGGAGCCAGTTCCGGCTACGATGTAACATCCCAGCATTTAGGAACCAACGAAGTGTAGATTTAAGAATTTGTGATATTGCATGCATTCATCTGTGAAAATGTGGGTAAATGTTTCACCAAATAAAAACCTAAAGTGATCAAAGTTTCTTTCATGCTTTGAGATTAGGTATAGTCTTGAAGGATGATTGTTATAGACTTTGATATTATCTTTGTGGATTAGTGTGTTTTGGGAAATGAAATTTGAATTTAAATTTGAATGTTGAAATTATAATGTAGAAGGATTTAGAATTAGGTTTGAGTGATTTGATTTAATCAAGAGTTAACAATTAATAACTCAAACTTTAAATAAAATAAATTAATCAATAAAATTAACATTTATTTTATTATTTTCTTCAATAATTGAGTTACAAAATGTAACGTATTAGGAATCTTTACAATAGTAAATGTAACAAAAGAAGAATCTTTATATATTGAATAATAGTATAATCTTTATTACAAAAGAATAAATTAAAAAATTACGAAGGAATAAAAGAAATATTACAAGTGACTATTCTATAAAGAAAAACAAAAACCTAAACAAAAGTCTTCATCTCCGAGTCTGGTACCTACAAAACAAACATAAACAAAAAGAAAGAAAGTTAAGGTTAAAATTGTTTTACTCTCAGACTTGACAGTGAGTTGCACTGTTCAAGGTTCATCATGGAGTAATCTTTTAAGGGGCAAGTTTCACAAATATGAAAGAATATATCTTTCATAATTTTAAGCCATAATTCAAATAAACAGCAAGGAGGGGCAAGTTTCACCAGCCAAGTAGATGTAACCAGATAAAAGTAACTTCACATTCAGAGCCTATCCACAAGGTGTGCAGCAGACACACAAGAAGCACACACACCAAACTGCATGGTGTGTGCTGTCAGCCCTGCAGCAACAGCTCAATCACACAAGTCTGCTCAGCACCACCGTGGGAAGCAAACCCCACACCATTCTCTGGTGCATACACACCAAGAACAGCAGCCCAGCTAAACCAAGCCAAATCCAAGCAAGATCACACCAACTAAACCCTGGATCATCTCACCAAGATGGTGACATAAGGAGGGGTAGAACAGGTGGATAGCAAGGACAAGATCAAGCCACCAGGACCAGGAGATGGAGGGCTAGATCAAGGAAAATCCAGAAACTAGAAGTTCCAAGGGGAGCACCAGATCAAGCTAGCCACAAGATCAACAACAACCAATTGTGGTGAGTAGTAACAGACCATCACATAATCTATCTGTCTAAGCTAGACAAATATTTATGAGTTGTCTCATACTCCACTTCTCAAAAAAACACCCAAGTGGGGTGAATCCATCATTGAAGTTTTAAATATTAAAGCAACCAGAAAACTATATAGATCTACCTAGGATCTCAGGACAACATCATTGATCCTAGTTATCGGGCTACAACTTAAATTTCAAGAATGAATATAGACAAAAATCTAAACTTCTAGGCACACATCTTAAAATAGGACTAGCACCTTAGAAATTCATCTTATTAATTCATATAATTCATCAAGCCTACAAATCAGTTTTCTCAAACTTTAACTCAGGAATCAATAGCTGGTATCACTACCAGAACCAATCCATGAGAAATAATAAGAGAAGGGTCTAATCCCTAAACCTCAGACCAACATCATAGGTCTTAGGGACTTAAGGAAATAAGTTTCTACTTATCTTTAATGCCAAACTCATCTTAAGCTTGAACAAAACCAAGCTAAGTAATAGAATCTAGTATTGTGTGCCATATTAGAATAGTGTCACAAGAACAGTTCTGAACTAAGCAGGTTAAGCATCCAATCTTCACAGACACAACCAACCAACTATAAATCATTTTCCTGTTCTTAATCACAGGAATCATAACCAGGAATATTCATATATATATCATCACTGTAATAGACCATTTGATCTCAAACTTTATATGAATATATAAGCCAATAACTAAATATACAGTGACATCATCACTCAGAGCTCACTGCCAGCACCTAAGTAATGCCAGTGATGAGCTCTCAAACCACTAGAATCTCCAAACAACAATTCCAAAGCCGCCTTATCATCTGACCCATATCAAAGTTAACAATGGGACCCAGTTGATAAGCCACTAGCATCATCAAAGCTAACCATCAGCAGTAATCCACAGCAAGTCACCACTCAACAGGTTTAAGGATCATCAATACATGATCCAACTCATCAGATATTCAATTAGCAGAGGGATTTGAACCCTAAGTAGAACAAATAATCCTAATCAGGATATGACACTAGCCAGAAATGGCCACTACCAACATTTAGCATGGGATGGCCTAGCACAGAGAGAACGAGGGGAAGAGGAACAACTTACCGAAGGTCCTCGCTGTAGATTAGAAGAGGAAGCAGGGGGTGACGACGAACATGGCGGCACGGGGAGAACCCCAAGGGGGGCGATGCGACCCACGCCACGCCGAGGCGGCGACCATAGCCACGCCTGGAGGCGATGAGCACCACCAAAGCTCACGGCAGCAACAACGGCGACAGCAACCGCATCACCCCAAACCCTAGGGTTCGGGATGAGGCTAGTTTGGGCACGAGAAAGCTCCATAGCCAAATCGAATTGTATAGAAGGGTAGCGCATGGTCGAGAACCTCGCCCTGCATCACGGCAGCATCCAGGGAGGACCACGGCGGCAGCGCCATCGACCACGGGGTCGAGGAGGAGGAGAGAAGGATAAGGTCGAGCGAGTGACAGAGGGAGTGGGCTGGACTCGGCCAAAACCCCTTCGGGGTGTGGTTTTGGTTTTTTTCTATTGGGCCAGCAGGGCCCAATAAAACAAATAGGCAGCCCATTTACCTAAAGGCTATTTTTAATAAATAGGAAAAGACCAAAATGCCCCTGAACTTAAATAAATTCTAGAAAATAAAATAAAATTCCAAAAATTATAATAAATAAAATATTTTTGGACTCACAATAATCCAAACTATCTAAATAAATTAAGAAATAAAATTTTAGACATATAAATTTTATTAAGAATTTTATAACATATATATTCCTTATGGAATTTTATAAAATTATTGAAAGATGATAAAAATAAATAAAAATCACTTTCATTATATATTAATATTGTAGTATTTTAAAAAAATACTAAACAAATATTTAATATCAATTTTTGGTATTTAATGATAATTCTTGAAGGAATTATTAATTAAATAAAATGCAAATAAATTGAAATAAAATAAATGAATACAATATTCAATAAATATTAAAAATTAATATTTATAAATTCTTTATTATTAAAAGAATTTTTATAATTTAAATAAATGGGGGAGAATACATATAAAGCTAAATGATGCATTACATTACTTTGCATAATCATTTTGCTTCTTTAAATATTGTCCTTACCAGGCAATAATGATGTTTTTGTAGACATAGAAGCTCAAGGTCTAGTGCAAGCATCCGACTTCACTACCTTGCAATCACAAGGCAAGTTCATCACTTGCTCATGTCCTTTGAAGAGTCTTTATCAAAGTATTTGCGAATTGTGTGTTATCATCTATATTATAGAAAAAGAAAACAATATTTTCTCAAGATACTAAATCTTAGATATCATCCTAAGTGATGATATGATGGAGCAATAGAACTTAGGGTTCTAATTGCAATAATGATGAACAATTAGGGATTAATAACCCATGACATCAGTGATTCTAGCACCGTATATTACGCGTTAACCATGAGATTTGGAATGGGACGGAGAAGTCAGCTGGATCCTTTTCCTCTTATATGGAGGCAAGACAACCTTAACGTGACGTTGTGATTCCTTGTACGGATCCAACATATGAGTGGGCACCCTTACGCCCCACACTTTTGGTGTCTAGATTATCTATGAATGGTGTTTAGGGATATAGTCTATGTAAATGGTACTATTCCGGGCATCACTAGGTCATAGAGTCTTTGGGAACTCATCAGGGTTTTAGCCTGCCCGAAAGGGGGCTTAATGGAGGTGAGCCAGCCCCGAAGGATCGTGCAGACATATGAGGTCGCAGAGAGTGCAGTGATTGGCTTGGACCAACTACTAGGCCCCACATCATGGAATTGTGGACGGGAAAGTACACCCGGTTGTGCAACAAGGAGTTGATCTCTCATGGGTAAAGTAACGCACCTCTGCAGAGTGTAAAAATTTGTAACTTGTTACTCCCTGTTCCGGGAAGGAGCTACGAACGCGGCAGTAAAGGAACTCCATGAAAGTTCTGGTCAACCTGTGAAGGCTGATGGTCATAGATTTTCATAATAAAATCAATCTTTGAAGAAAGATTTACAAAAACTGCATAGTGCCAAGGAATTATAGTCCGAGGTGGTAGTTAGAGCATCAAACTTCCCACCTTGCATATAATGAACTTGTTGGGTAACGTTGTTACTCATCCTTTCCTTTGAATCCTTGCTTAGACTCTGAGAATCCCGAAGATACTCCAATGTATGCATCTAAGATCCAAGAGGAGGTCTTCTATGAAGAGCTCAACATGTATGGAGCCGTAGAAGGGGAGGACTACGACATCATCTACGGAGGAGAGTTCCAAGAGTCCGAATAATTACTATAGTTCTCGTAGCCACTTGAGCCGAGCAACATGAACATTATATAGCAATAAGTTGTTGAGATCAATTTGGAGTTTAAGTTTTAAATTTGAAACTTCCGCTGAAACACTTATATTTTGGTTTGTAAGTTGAATCTTTTGGAAGTCTTGAACTTTCGGTATTGTAATAATAATAACGTGTGTATGTTTGTAATATGGACCCGCAATGTTTCTGTTGTACCACTCTGAGGGATGTGATATTTACGGAACGGTGTTTTGTGGATGTTATGTCAACGACTATAGTGTACTACACATGCAGTGGCATGTTGGGTCACCGCAGTTGGTATCAGAGCAAATTGCTTTGACCTTAGGTTGGAAACCTAGTAAGGGTATTTCCTGTAGGAGAGTATAGCAATGATAAAGAATTCTCTAAAAGAAATATAATGGGTATTCAAATGAGAATATTCCGTTATATGTTTTAGTGTGATAATTCTTTGTTATGATGCAATATATTATTGGTTACTAATAAAAATTATTTTCCTGATATACAGAGCTATGGCACCAAAGTTTCCAAAACAGACTTTGGTAAGGAAAGAGGAGACTCTTGATGATTATCAAGGATCATTCACGGACCAACTTCGTCAAATTTTAAAAAAAAATAGTTGTTCAACTATAATTCCAGTGAACACCATAACCTATTATGATGGTCGCATGTTATCTAAGTATCGTGTGAGTATCCAACTCCCAGAGGAGCTTGGATTATATCACGATCTACCTATAGGTGCAGATAGAAGTCATTTAGCAGCCTATCATGTTGCTGTTGTGGAGGCGATAGCTAATATCCGGGAGCATAAAGCCAAGGAGTTAGAGGGTAGCACATTTTCTGTGATACCCCATGATTCTATAGACTCGGAGCCCGTACTGGATCATCTTACTTTGGTTAAGAAGCATCCTAAGTTAGCTTCCAAGTTTATGGATAGATACCGCACACTTGTTGCGTCTTTTTATAAGACACATCAAGTGATTGTCGAAGATAAAAATGACATGTTAGAGGATCCAACTGATCCGGAAAGGAGGAAGCAGTTAGCATTACAGTTGGATAAGGAAGCAAGTAGTAGTGCAACACCTATCTTTAAGGATATACCTATAGATCCTAAATATTTTATATCATATTCTTATTCACCAGGTCCTAAACCTATACATGATCCTACTATGGATACGAGGTATGCAGTACCACAGGGTTCAGAGGATGGTTCTGATTCAGAACTTCCTATTGAGAATTCTGATGGTTGGAGAAGGGGATCATATGAAGGATCTCATGAACACCTGATGTCCACAGATGGTTCTGACAGAAATGTTGGACAATCTAGCTGGATGGGTGCAAGAATTAACCCTAGTAACAGTAGTAGAAATGCCATGTCGATAGATAATCAGGATGAAGAAGAAGATCCTGAGGAGAGAGTGTTTGAATCATCAACATCTTCTCAAAACCCAGGGAATATACATTATCCGGTGTTTAACTATCTTTCCCAAAGGAGCACCTGGGGATCAGCAGGATCTGTGTATCCTGTTGACAACTCAAGGAATGAAGCTCAGGAGATGCAAGCAGGAGATAATGTTGAATATGTTTCTGAAGACTTTTCAGCTGAGCTGGAGGGAGTCAATGCGCTCAGGTTGAGTAATGACTCAAGTCATGACACTTCAGATACTGAGTATGTTCCTTCTAGAAGGCCATTTGTTCCACAAACTGTGCGACGAACGTCACGTCATCACGGTTGGACATCAGGCATTATGATGAGCGTAGTTACTACTAGAAGTAGGCAACTATTTAGAGGTATCAAGTACCGTGTATTGTACTATAAGAAATAAGATAGTTAGATAAATAAGGTAGTGTTGTGATTGTACCTATATGGTATATGTTGTAATGACTTTGTATTATTATGATATTATGTATAATATGTGAAATGCACATTTGGATTTTCTTTGGATCTTCATTGTGTGACTAGTTATGTGCGTAAAGTCGAGCTTAGAACACATGTGCATGATGTAATTATGAGTATTCTCTTTATGTTGCAGGACTAGAGGGTCATGGATACGGGTGTAGAAATCGAAGCTGAACAGCAGCGGATGGAACGTGAGACCAAAGAGAATGCCGATGCAGATGCAGCAAATTAGGGAGCATTACCACCACCACCACCAATGAGGCTGTTAATGGAGCAGAACTTTATCCACTGTATGCAAATGATGCAAGAGACCCAGAACAAGTTCATGGAGGAGTTGCTTGGACGAGAAAATCAGAGGGCACCTGAAGGTGGAGGAGTGAGTCTATCTGACTTCCAGAATGCAAGGCCGATACCTTTTGCATCAGCTCCTGAACCAATGGATGCAAAAGATTGGCTAGCAGATACAGAAAGAAAGCTGAAGACTGTAGGTTGCAATGAGGAGGAGAAATTGAGGTATGCAACTCATCTTCTGACTGGACCTGCAGCATCATGGTGGGAGAATCAGTTGGCCATGCAACAACCAGGAAGGGAGTACACCTGGGAAGAGTTTAAACAGAGATTCCGTGAATATCATGATCCAGAGAGTGTTATGGAGTTGAAGCGAATAGAATTTGAGGAGCTGCAGCAGGGATATACTAGTGTTATGAAGTATATCCGGGAGTTTAGTCAACTATCTCGTTATGCTGAGGAAGAAGTTAATGCAGAGGAAAAGAGGAAGAAGCGTTTCCTGCGTGGATTAAATCCATTTGTGAGGATGCAGTTGAGGTTGGCTAATAAGCAAACTTATCAGCAGTTTCTAGATGCAGCTATTACCTTCGAAGATGACTACAAGAATGTCCAAGAGGATAGAAGGAAGAGAGCTAAGAAGGAAACCAAGAGGATACAAGCAAGCCCAAGCCCAATCTGGAATTCAAACCAAGGAATAGGCCCAATACTAACAACAATTCCAATCGGAGTGCAAATCCAAACGTAAAGAATATTATATGCCACAATTACAAACTCCCAGGGCATATGAGCAGGGATTGCCCGAAACCAGTAATTGCATGCCATGCTTGTGGTCAAAGAGGTCACATCAAGCCCAATTGTCTAAGAAAACCACAAGGAGGTTGGCCGGTTCGAGATGGAAGGCAAGCCAGTGGAGGAAATGGATAGCCCAATAAAGGAGGAAATAATGGCAAGAACAACAATGGCAAGAGGAACAGACCTACCGGGAAGCTGAACTGTGCAACCCTCGAGGAGGTGGATAATCCGGAGCATGCAGTGATAGGTGTGCTCAATATCCGTACCAATCCCGGCAAAGTTCTATTTGATACTGGTGCAACTATTTCATTCATTTCTGAAGAATTCTGTGATAAGTTCGGGATTAGAAGGGCAACATTAGAAAACCCTATGACCGTAATTACGGCAGGGGGGATTGTGATTGTACGCCACATTAAACAAGATCAGGTTATCTCGATCTGTGGTTGTACATACTTTGCAGACCGTTATGTGATTCCTTTGAAGGGAATTGCAGTAGTGTTGGGGATGGACTAGATGATGGAACATGGAGCTCAGATAAATTGTGAGGAGAAAACCGTCTCAACCAAAACTCCAAGTGGAGCAAGGATAGTTTACCAAGCAGATAAGCACAGTCATATCATGGTGTATCTACAGTTGAACTCGATGAAAGAGGTCAAATTGGAAGATATTCCTACAGTAAATGAATTTTAAGATGTTTTTCCAGCAGAGCTACCTGGAATGCCACCAGATCGGGAGATAGAATTCACTATTGATCTAATTCCCGGTACAGCACTAATAGCTCAAGCACCATATAAGATGGGACCAAAAGAATTAAAAGAACTCAAAGATCAAATTGATGAGTTAGCCAGAAAAGGGTTTATCCAGAAAGTGTATCCCCATGGGGAACACCAGTAATCTTTGTGGATAAGAGGGATGGTGGAAGAAGGATGTGTGGAGATTATAGAAATCTGAACAACGTTACTATCAAGAATAAATATCCTTTACCAAGGATTCAAGATTTGTTTGATCAAGTGAAAGGAGTCGGAGTATTTTCAAAGATCGACTTAAGATCTGGATACCATCAAATAAAAATCAAACATGAAGATGTTCCAAAGACAGCATTTGTCTCAAGATATGGACACCATGAATACCTGGTAGTACCATTTTGTTTGACCAATGCACCAGCAATATTCATGAATTTGATGAACAAAATCTGCATGCCATATTTGGATAAGTTCGTCATAGTATTTATTGATGATATTCTGATAATTTCCAAGGAAGGGCATGCTGATCATTTGAGAATAGCATTGCAAACTCTAAGGGAACATAAACTTTATGCTAAGTTCAGTAAGTGTGAATTTTGGCTAGATGAGGTAGAATTCCTCGGCCATGTGATCAGTAAAGATGGAATTGCTGTAAATCCATCTAAAGTTCAGTCAGTACTAGAGTGGACTGCACCAACCAATGTGAAGCAAATTCGAGGTTTCTTAGGAACGGTTGGTTATTATCGGAGATTCATTAAAGGTTTCTCCAAAATAGCTGGACCAATGACCAAATTGTTAAGAAAGAATACACCATTCAATTGTGATGAGAAGTGTGAAGCAAGTTTTCCGGAGTTGAAGACTAGGTTAACCATAGCTCCAATCTTAGCAGTTCCTGAAACAGGGAAGGACTTCACAGTATACTGTGATGCATCTAAAGAAGGTTTGGGTTGTGTGTTAATGCAAGATCGGAAGGTGATTTCTTATGGTTCAAGACAACTGAAACCACATGAAGTCAACTATCCAACTCATGATTTAGAGTTAGCAGCAGTAGTCTTTGCGCTGAAAGGATGGAGGCATTTTCTTTATGGAGCCAGATGTGAGTTATACACTGACCATAAAAGTCTCAAATATTTCTTTACTCAAAAGGAATTAAATATGAGATAGAAGCGTTGGTTGGAACTGATCAAATATTATGATTTAACAATCAACTATACTCCATGGAAAGCAAATGTAGTAGTTTATGCTTTAAGCAGAAAGAGTGCAGACATTCAGCCTAGCAATCGGGAGCTACCAAAAGAGTTACAAATGGTCTTGGAAAGATTAGAGATTCAATTCATTAGAACAGAGGTTCCTGGAGGATTAGCTACTATGCAGGTAGTTGTAGAGCAGGACAGTGATCTTAAGCACGAAATTTTTAGACATCAAGCAGAAAATCCTTTCATTGCTGAGGAAATTTGGAGGATATCTCAAGGGCAAAAATAAGTTTTTCGCCTTGGAGATTATGAGTCTTTATGGTTTCAAGACCGTCTTTGTGTTCCCGATGTGACTGAGATTCGTGATGTCATACTCAGGGAAGCACATGAAACACCATATTCTATACATCCAGGAAGTACTAAGATGTATATGGACTTGAAAGAACTATTCTGGTGGAATAACATGAAAAGGGACATTGCTAAATATGTATCAGAATGCCATACTTGCCAAAGGGTGAAGGCTGAACATCAATGTCACATCCCAAGATTTTCCAAATCTTGTAATGTGAAAAATAAATAAACAAAATAAATTATTGTTGAATTTTAGGGTGAAAAGAAACTTTTGTTTTTAAATGGAAAGTAAAATCCCATCTGGAACAAACTTTGGTTAATGTTTGAATCCAACTAAATTCAAAACAAGTAGAATGCATTCCACATAAAATGCATCTGGAAATTTAAACACTTGGAAAATAAATCCAAACCCTAAACCCTAATAGAATAAAAATCATTTCCAAGTTATCTCCAAACCTATGGATTTGATCCATATAAAAATTTGTCAACAAACATTTACAAATTATCATGAATGACAAATAGAAATATTATAAAGCCATATAAATTGGTTTCACTTAATTTGGAGCCATAGATAAAATCTTATGAATTTAATAAAATAGGGAAAAGTAATTTCCAAAGCTAATAAAGCACTTATCTAAAATCCATACCAAATGGTGAGCAAATAATCCTAAAGATATTTAAAAGGATAAATAAATCTCAAATAAGATTTTACAAATTGGAATCATCAAGTTTGGATCTCTAAATAAAAATATATGGATTTTATAAGATGAAGAAAGAATTATTAAATAAAGAATATTTAAAGACCAAATCAAACCTTGACCTAAGCCATAAGCAAATGGAATGAATATAATCCAAATACAAATAAAATAAAAGGATAAAGAATTTCCAAAATAAAATAAAATGACATTAACAATTCTATCCCTATCTTAAGAAAGACAAATCTCTAATAAGAATGATCATTTAAATCATGAGAAAATAATATTTTGGAATTTACCCAAGTGGATTAAAAGCTGTTTAATTAACTTAAATAATAAGATCAAAGAAAACTTCCAAATAAAATTTAGGGAATTAAGACTATATCTAATTCCATTGGAAATAAAACAAATACCCAATTCAAATGAATTGTGAATCAAATCAAATACTTTCCAAATAAATCAAGATGAATTATTTGACACCTTACTAATCAAATAAAAACCTACTGAAAAGATTTGGAAAGTTTAAAGAATTTAAATGGTGTTTGAAATTATTATTAAATCTTATTTGATTTAAAACTAGAGCCTATTTTGAATAATTAAAAGACCTTAAAAAGAATAAATAAATTATTCTAAAAATGATTACAGAATATTTTACTAATCAATATTTGAACCTACACAAATTTTGACAAAGGTTTGAATTCAAATGAGTGTTTGAATTGGTTGTTCAAAATCAAAACAGAATAAAGGAAATGGAAAAAGATAAAAAAAACAGAACAAAAAAAGTGAAAGGAACAGCCCAGCCCAACTAGGCCCAGTCCAACCCACCTCCCCCTCTCACGAGCGAAACGTTTTCTCACCGCAGACTTAACCCACTCCCTCACTGACAGCCTGGACCCATTTCCCCTTCCCTCTATCGCTGACGAGACGACCCCACTGCCACCTCACCTTCTTCCTCCCCCCGCGATGAACTCGCCCTGCCGTTGCTGCCTTTGATTGCGACGATGAATTCGCGTTATTGCCGCTGTTATACCTCGCCGTGACCACGCCCATTTAATCGCCCCTGCCTCCTCTTCCTTTCCCCTCTGTCGCCTCACCCAAGCGCGCCCCCAGGCCGCCCAATTTTCCCCTACACCACACACTGTTTCGACGAGCTCCGGCGAAGATTCTGGCCAGCCTCCTCCGCCTCTCGCCTCCTCGACCACACTCACATGCTCCCCAGACACTGGCGCATCTCCCCGTAGCTCCAGATCATCCCCGCGCGCCCCAGAACATCGGCAACGACGACGAACAGTAGCGCCACCGCCTGCCATTTCCTCCGGCGAGATTTCCTGGTAAGCTCGGACCGCCCCGGTGCTATTCATTGATGCTCGCATGTTCCCTGGTACCATGCGCGTCTAACACACCCTCTATTTTGCTTTGGCATGCCTTGTAGCCCCGCCCCCGTCGACGACCGTACGAACCCGAGGCACAGCGCAGCTCTGGCGAGCAATCCCCACAACACCAACGCGCCTCTCGACAAGCAGAAGGCACGTTGAGCTTCCCCACTCCACTGCGAACCTGGTGAGCCACACCTTCCTCTTGTTCTCTTCCTGCAACCGCCGCGACGTCGTAGCCAGACACGCCGCCGCCACCTGCCGCCGCTAGCGCCGCCCACCTCTGGTCAGTCGCACAGTAGCCGTTCGATCTGGATCCAACGAGTACGATAGAAACTTAACTGAAGGGGTATGCTAGCTTGTGAGCCATATGATCACACTTAAATCCAACGGCTGCCAACGCTTGATCCAACCGAACCGGTACAGACGAATAAAATCACGCCACGTGGCTCTGCTGGTTTGAATTAAAACAGATTTGATCTATTAGATGCTAGATTTTGTAAAATCTATCACTTTTAATCTACACGTCCAAATTTTGCAAACTTTATATCAATGGATTCAGAAAAACAAGCCCTAGCCAACCATGCACTTTGTTTAGAAAATTGCTTATGTTAATTTGTTTGTTTTTACAGAAACTTATGTATGCATGTTTAGAATATAGAAATTGTTCTAAAATGATTTTGAGGATAAAATCTTTGGCAAATGATTTGTTTTGAACCTACTGACCCTAGAAATCAATTGGTGGTTTCAAAAATGTATTTGGTGAAGCGAAAGAATAAACTCTTGATTTAAATCATTTCTAGTCAAATAAAAATATGGTTTAATCATTAAAAATGGTTTTGGAAGAAAACCTTTGGGAAATGTTTTGGAAAATAAATTCTCTGACCCTAAACACCAAGTTTTATGGTTTGAAAACATATTTTGTGAACCTTATAGAATGTTACCTTAATAAAAGCATTTCTTCACCACATGAAATAATGACTTGGTTTAAAAATGGTTTATGAAGTAAAAACTTTTGCAAATGGTTTTGCCACTTTATAAAATTACCAATAGGTGTTTCCAAATGTTTATAACCTATTAGAAACCACTTTTACAAATAAAACAATCTTTAGCATGCTTACATGCATTGCTTTGTTTTTATCATTTTATGTGATGAATTGCTTGAATGGTAGATTGAAATATTGTTTACTTGATTGAATTATAGTGACTTGAAGTGTGAACATTGCAAAGATCAAGGAGTGAACTTATACTCTCTACAAAAAATGCAAGTGATGCTTCATCCTTTTGTCCCATTATTTTCACTATGCATTAGTGATATTTCTAAGACTTGCATGGAATTTTTGCTAAGTATAAACCATGCTATGGGAAATCCTAGTAGATGAAACCTTAGTAGAATTTTCCTAAGATAAGATTCCTACTACTATCATTCTTAGCTTAGCTAATAGAAAACAAGGGTGGAATATATATTCATACTATGGAAAAATTTCTAAGTCTGAGGACTTGTGTTTTGTTTAATAAAACAACTAAGTGAATGAATCACCTAGGTGGAATGGAAGGAATGGTTTGTGTTGAGTGGTCATGCAAGTCCAGTATGTTGGGGAAAACTTGGGCATCACCAAGTCCAGTATGCTAGGGAAAACTTGGTGTCTCACTTGTGGATGTCCACCCAGGAACAAAGAGATTTGAGATGTCAAATGTTGAGAAGCTTCAAGTGCAGCCACTTGGCATTATGGGCTTTGCCTGGATCATATAGGTTGCAATAACTTAGCCAAATGGACAGTTGGTGGTAGGGGAATGATAGGTTGGAACGCGTCCATTCTGGTCTAAGGGAAGGCTTCTGAAAGATCTTGTCTTGGTGAAACCAAGTCTTGTGGGGAAAGTGCACAACCTCTGCAGAGTGTAAAATCTAAGTACTTAGCCATGTCCCTGTCAAAGGACAATTTGAGCATCAAGACATGGAAGCTATCAAGAATCTCATCATCCAAATTTCTAAGTTAAAAACTTGTGGTTGAACAAGGGTTTAAGGTTCACAAATTTCTATTGGTGGTTCCTTGGGTGATTTTTGTCAAGCAAAAACTTAGTGTTTTCAAATGATAAGGAAAATCTATTTGAGCAAAGCAAGCCTAAGCTCCACTTAGCCAAATGCATATAGATGATAGACTCCACTATACTACCATAGTATCACTTGCCAATACAATTCAAATGTATTGACCCTTGTGGCTGTAACTTGTTATGTTGCAGGTTTGTTTGATATTAGTGAAATTTAATGATTAGGATTACAAGTCTACAACCAACATGTCTGCCTGTGGCACTTTGAAGATGAAGGACCCCATGTTATTGTTATATTCTGCTGCATTGTAATGAGATAGCCAAATGAGCTATGTAAGATGTAATAAATTACTTTATTCTTGGTTATAAAGTTGTATTATGACCTTTGTTTCTTGATATTACCTCTTAGCTGGGGATGCTAGCTATTGATCCAGGGACTAGCATTGTAAACACAGGGATCTCTACCTTATTAAAGGTTGGGAACCTTACAGATGGTATCAGAGCATTGTGTCGCCTATAGGATTTGTAAACCTAGGAATTGGACAAAACCCTTAGAAAAATAGGAGTTGTATTTATTCCAAACTTATTTACAACCAATCTTGTAAACTGTTTCCTCAACCATTTTGGTTTTGATTATACATCTCTTCTATTTCAAACTTGATGGACAAAGCCTACCCCATGGCCAAAGACTTCACGATGTGCAAAGGACTTTATCAACTCTAATGACTTCAACATCTTCAACTCTAATGACTTCAACATCTTCAACATTTTCACCAAGGACTTCAACCTTAGATATCACTAAGGACTACAATTGGGACAAGAAATGTTACCCAAGACTTGAAGACTAAGGAAACACAACTTAGAGGGAACCATCATCACCTTGAAGTTTTGAGACCAAGATGCAAGAAATTCTCTAAGGATACAAAGATCTTGTTCATGAAGAATCAACTAAGAAGGATGGAAAGATTTCAAGTGAACCATATAGACGGACCTCCATATTTAGTTTAAGTCAAACCCACCAACCTATGTGGTGTAAGAAAAATATTTTTGGTTGCCTAGAATATGCTTGAAACTTGTTGTTTGAGTGGAATGTTTGTTTGTGATTGCTTGCACATTGCTTGTGTGAATTGTGATGTGTGTGATTAGAATTATTCCCTTAGAAATATTTTGCCTATTCTAATCCCAATCCAACCCAAACAGATGACTTCTCCAAGGGACTCCAACATCAAGGATGGTGACAACAACCAAGAAATCAACATGAGAGACCAACTGCTTGCAAGACAAACCCAGTTGAACCAAGTGACAGCCCAATTTATAGCCAACAACAATGAGTTAGACCTAACCATGCAAAAAGTTTTGGAAACTCAATCCCAATTGTTGCAAGGGATGGCTACTCAAATGATCAACATGGGAGACAGCTCTTCCCAAGGAGTTTATGACAACAAGGATGACAAAGATGTTATTGGAACCCAAGCTTGCAATATTTGTGGAGACAAGGATCACACTTCCAAGGAGCATGAAGATCAATGCCCCAACTGTGAAGAGAAACATCCAATTGACCAATGCCCCACATCTCAAGCTACTTGTTACTTATGTGAAGGAAATAATCATGTCCCTATCCAATTCCCCATATATTCTATAGTTGAACAAAGGAAACAAGGAGGAGTGCAACAACTGATTGCAGATTACCATGAGAGAGCCAAGTCTACAAAGAAGGATGAAGACAAAGGAAAATCTCAGCTTGTACCTCCCAGCAACATGACCCAATTTAAAGGACCAAAGAGGAGGCATATGTATTATCCAAGGAATAATAGAAGGTCAAGGAGACCAGGAACTGTTCCTACCTTTGAGATAACATATGAAGAACATGAATTAGAAGCACTCCTAGCTTTGGAGAAACCCAAGAAAAAGAAGGACAAAAGCCATGTGCAATGTGGTCATTGCAAAGAAATGGGACACTATGCCAGTGAATGTCCAGAGAAGCAGAAGTATAAGGAGATTAGCCAAGTGTGGTGCAACAACTGCAAAGAGCTAGGCCATTATGTAGCAACTTGCCCACAGAAGATACGTGATGAACTCAATCTTATCACCTGTTAAAATTGTGGTAACCAAGGACATTATGCAAGCAACTGTCCAGAAAAGATGAAGCACAAGATAAACAAGCCTATGAAGGATCTCAGCCTTGTCACATGTTTCAAGTGTGGAAACAAAGGACACTATGCAGATGTTTGCCCAGAGAGATTTCAACAGGATCCCAAGAAGGCCAATATGTAATCTAGTTGGAAAATTTTTAAGGGTGGTAGTACCCTAGATGCTTTGAGCCAACTTGTTACCCTAGCCTCCCCAAATCTCGGGACGAGATTTATTTTAAGGGTGGTAGCCTGTCACATTCCAAGATTTTCCAAATCTTGTAATGTGAAAAATAAACAAACAAAATAAATTATTGTTGAATTTTAGGGTGAAAAGAAACTTTTGTTTTTAAATGGAAAGTAAAATCCCATCTTGAACAAACTTTGGTTAATGTTTGAATCCAACTAAATTCAAAACAAGTAGAATGCATTCCACATAAAATGCATCTGGAAATTTAAACACTTGGAAAATAAATCCAAGCCCTAAACCCTAATAGAATAAAAATCATTTCCAAGTTATCTCCAAACCTATGGATTTGATCCATATAAAAATTTGTCAAAAAACATTTACAAATGATCATGAATGACAAATAGAAATAGTATAAAGCCATATAAATTGGTTTCACTTAATTTGGAGCCATAGATAAAATCTTATGAATTTAATAAAATAGGGAAAAGTAATTTCCAAAGCTAATAAAGCACTTATATAAAATCCATACCAAATGGTGAGCAAATAATCCTAAAGATATTTAAAAGGATAAATAAATCTCAAATAAGATTTTACAAATTGGAATCATCAAGTTTGGATCTCTAAATAAAAATATATGGATTTTATAAGATGAAGAAAGAATTATTAAATAAAGAATATTTAAAGACCAAATCAAACCTTGACCTAAGCCATAAGCAAATGGAATGAATATAATCCAAATACAAATAAAATAAAAGGATAAAGAATTTCCAAAATAAAATAAAATGACATTAACCATTCTATCCCTATCTTAAGAAAGACAAATCTCTAATAAGAATGATCATTTAAATCATGAGAAAATAATATTTTGGAATTTACCCAAGTGGATTAAAAGCTGTTTAACTAACTTAAATAATAAGATCAAAGAAAACTTCCAAATAAAATTTAGGGAATTAAGACTATATCTAATTCCATTGGAAATAAAACAAATACCCAATTCAAATGAATTGTGAATCAAATCAAATACTTTCCAAATAAATCAAGATGAATTATTTGACACCTTACTAATCAAATAAAAACCTACTGAAAAGATTTGGAAAGTTTAAAGAATTTAAATGGTGTTTGAAATTATTATTAAATCTTATTTGATTTAAAACTAGAGCCTATTTTGAATAATTAAAAGACCTTAAAAAGAATAAATAAATTATTCTAAAAATGATTACAGAATGTTTTACTAATCAATATTTGAACCTACACAAATTTTGACAAAGGTTTGAATTCAAATGAGTGTTTGAATTGGTTGTTCAAAATCAAAACAGAATAAAGGAAATGGAAAAAGATAAAACAAACAGAACAAAAAAAGTGAAAGGAACAGCCCAGCCCAACTAGGCCCAGTCCAACCCACCTCCCCCTCTCACGAGCGAAACGTTTTCTCACCGCAGACTTAACCCACGCCCTCACTGACAGCCTGGACCCATTTCCCCTTCCCTCTATCGCTGACGAGACGACCCCACTGCCACCTCACCTTCTTCCTCCCCCCGCGATGAACTCGCCCTGCCGTTGCTGCCTTTGATTGCGACGATGAATTCGCGTTATTGCCGCTGTTATACCTCGCCGTGACCACGCCCATTTAATCGCCCCTGCCTCCTCTTCCTTTCCCCTCTGTCGCCTCACCCAAGCGCGCCCCCAGGCCGCCCAATTTTCCCCTACACCACACACTGTTCCGACGAGCTCCGGCGAAGATTCTGGCCAGCCTCCTCCGCCCCTCGCCTCCTCGACCACACTCACATGCTCCCCAGACCTTGGCGCATCTACCCGTAGCTCCAGCTCGTCCCCGCGCGCCCCATAACATCGGCAACGACGACGAACAATAGCGCCACCACCTGCCATTTCCTCCGGCGAGATTTCCTGGTAAGCTCGAACCGCCCCGGTGCTATTCATTGATGCTCGCATGTTCCCTGGTACGCGTCTAACACACCCTCTATTTTGCTTTGGCACGCCTTGTAGCCCCGCCCCCGTCGATGACCGTACGAACCCGAGGCACAGCGCAGCTCCGGCGAGCAATCCCCACAACACCAACGCGCCCCTCGACAAGCAGAAGGCATGTTGAGCTTCCCCACTCCACGGCGAACCTGGTGAGCCACACCTTCGTCTCGTTCGCTTCCTGCAACCACCGCGACACCGTAGCCAGACACGCCGCCGCCACCTGCCGCCGCTAGCGCCGCCCACCTCTGGTCAGTCGCACAGTAGAGGCTCGATCTGGATCCAACGAGTACGATAGAAACTTAACTGAAGGGGTATGCTAGCTTCTGAGCCGTATGATCACACTTAAATCCAACGGCTTCCAATGCTCGATCCAACCGAACCGGTACAGACGAATAAAATCACGCCACGTGGCTCTGCTGGTTTGAATTAAAACAGATTTGATCTATTAGATGCTAGATTTTGTAAAATCTATAACTTTTAATCTACACGTCCAAATTTTGCAAACTTTATATCAATGGATTCAGAAAAACAAGCCCTAGCCAACCATGCACTTTGTTTAGAAAATTGCTTCTGTTAAATTGTTTGTTTTTACAGAAACTTATGTATGCATGTTTAGAATATAGAAATTGTTCTAAAATGATTTTGAGGATAAAATCTTTGGCAAATGATTTGTTTTGAACCTACTGACCCTAGAAATCAATTGGTGGTTTCAAAAATGTATTTGGTGAAGCGAAAGAATAAACTCTTGATTTAAATCATTTCTAGTCAAATAAAAATATGGTTTAATCACTAAAAATGGTTTTGGAAGAAAACCTTTGGGAAATGTTTTGGAAAATAAACTCTCTGACCCTAAACACCAAGTTTTATGGTTTGAAAACATATTTTGTGAACCCTATAGAATGTTACCTTAATAAAAGCATTTCTTCACCACATGAAATAATGACTTGGTTTAAAAATGGTTTATGAAGTAAAAACTTTTGCAAATGGTTTTGCCACTTTATAAAATGACCAATAGGTGTTTCCAAATGTTTATAACCTATTAGAAACCACTTTTACAAATAAAATAATCTTTAGCATGCTTACATGCATTACTTTGTTTTTATCATTTTATGTGATGAATTGCTTGAATGGTAGATTGAAATATTGTTTACTTGATTGAATTATAGTGACTTGAAGTGTGAAAATTTCAAAGATCAAGGAGTGAACTTATACTCTCTACCAAAAAGGCAAGTGATGCTTCATACTTTTGTCCCATTATTTTCACTATGCATTAGTGATATTTCTAAGTAAGACTTGCATGGAATTTTTGCTAAGTATAAACCATGCTATGGGAAATCCTAGTAGATGAAACTTTAGTAGAATTTTCCTAAGATAAGATTCCTACTACTATCATGCTTAGCTTAGCTAATAGAAAACAAGGGTGGAATATATATTCATACTATGGAAAAATTTCTAAGTCTGAGGACTTGTGTTTTGTTTAATAAAACAACTAAGTGAATGAATCACCTGGGTGGAATGGAAGGAATGGTTTGTGTTGAGTGGTCATGCAAGTCCAGTATGCTGGGGAAAACTTGGGCGTCACCAAGTCCAGTATGCTGGGGAAAACTTGGTGTCTCACTTGTGGATGGCCACCGAGGAACAAAGAGATTTGAGATGTCAAATGTTGAGAAGCTTCAAGTGCAGCCACTTGGCATTATGGGCTCTGCCTGGATCATATAGGTTGCAATAACTTAGCCAAATGGATAGTTGGTGGTAGGGGAATGATAGGTTGGAACGCGTCCATTCTGGTCTAAGGGAAGGCTTCTGAAAGATCTTGTCTTGGTGAAACCAAGTCTTGTGGGGAAAGTGCACAACCTCTGCAGAGTGTAAAATCTAAGTACTTAGCCATGTCCCTGTCAAAGGACAATTTGAGCATCAAGACATGGAAGCTATCAAGAATCTCATCATCCAAATTTCTAAGTTAAAAACTTGTGGTTGAACAAGGGTTTAAGGTTCACCAATTTCTATTGGTGGTTCCTTGGGTGATTTTTGTCAAGCAAAAACTTAGTGTTTTCAAATGATAAGGAAAATCTATTTGAGCAAAGCAAGCCTAAGCTCCACTTAGCCAAATGCATATAGATGATAGACTCCACTATACGACCATAGTATCACTTGCCAATACAATTCAAATGTATTGACCCTTGTAGCTGTAACTTGTTATGTTGCAGGTTTGTTTGATATTAGTGAAGTTTAATGATTAGGATTACAAGTCTACAACCAACATGTCTGCCTGTGGCACTTTGAAGATGAAGGACCCCATGCTATTGTTATATTCTGCTGCATTGTAATGAGATAGCCAAATGAGCTATGTAAGATGTAATAAATTACTTTATTCATGGTTATAAAGTTGTATTATGACCTTTGTTTCTTGATATTACCTCTTAATTGTGGATGCTAGCTATTGATCCAGGTACTAGCATTGTAAACACAGGGATCTCTACCTTATTAAAGGTTGGTAACCTTACAATCAAAGTCTAGCAGGACCATTACAACCTTTGGAAATTCCTGAATGGAAGTGGGAGGAAATAGGTATGGACTTCATCACAGGATTGCCCATGACACCTAAACGGAAGGATATGATATGGGTAATTGTGGACAGACTCACTAAAAGTGCACATTATATTCCGGTAAATCAGAAAGATAATGCCAAGAAGTTAGTAGAAGTTTACATCAAAGAGATAGTAAGTAAGCATGGAGTGACCAAAAAGATCGTAACTAATAGGGGATCCGTGTTTACTTCAGCATTTTGGAAGCAATTACATGAACCACTTGGTTCCAAATTAGATTTTAGCACAACCTATCATCCAGAGACAGGAGGTCAAACAGAAAGAACAAATCAGATACTAGAATACATGTTAAGAGCTTGTGCATTAGATTTTGGAGGTACATGGGAAGATCATCTACCATTGGCAGAATTTCCCTACAATAATAGCTATCAGAGTAGTCTGAAGGCAGCTCCATATCAGGTTCTGTATGGAAGGAAGTGTAGATCACCAATATGTTGGTATGAGCCTGGAAGCAGCAAGGAATTTGCGCCAGACTATATCAAGGAAAAACAATATATCATCGAGAAAGGGAAAGTTGAGTCCAAGATATATCGGGCCATTCAAGATACTGAGTCATAACAGAACTATAGCTTATGCTTTAGAGTTACCATCAAGATTAGCTCAAGTTCATAATGTTTTCCATGTGTCACAACTTCGTAAATGTTTAAAAGTTCCGGATGATGCAATCACACATCAGGAGATAGAACTACAAGCAGACTTGACCTATGTTGAAAAGCCCTGTAAAATTTTGGAAGAAAACAGGAAAAGGTTAAGGAGTAGGGAAATCAAGTATTGCAGAGTATAGTGGGAACATCCCCCTGAAAGGGAAGCCACTTGGGATAAAGAAGAGGATTTAAGAAAAGCCTATCCAGAACTATGCAGGTACATCTCAACAAACTTCGGGACGAAGTTTAATTTAAGGGGGGAAGTCTGTAACATCCCAGCATTTAGGAACCAACGAAGGGTAGATTTAGGAATTTGTGATATTGCATGCATTCATCTGTGAAAATGTGGGTAAATTTTTCGCTAAATAAAAACCTAAAGTGATCAAAGTATCTTTCATGCTTTGAGATTAGGTATAGTCTTGAAGGATGATTTTTATAGAATTTGATATGATCTTTGTGGATTAGTGTGTTTTGGGAAATGAAATTTGAATTTAAATTTGAATGTTGAAATTATAATGTAGAAGGATTTAGAATTAGGTTTGAGTGATTTGATTTAATCAAGAGTTAACAATTAATAACTCGAACTTTAAATAAAATAAACTAATCAATAAAATGAACATTTATTTTATTATTTTATTCAATAATTGAGTTACAAAATGTAACTTATTAGGAATCTTTACAATAGTAAATGTAACAAAAGAAGAATATTTATATATTGAATAATAGTATAATCTTTATTACAAAAGAATAAATTAAAAAATTACAAAGGAATAAAAGAAATATTACAAGTGACTATTCTATAAAGAAAAAGAAAAACCTAAACTAAAGTCTTGATCTCCAAGTCTGGTACCTGCAAAACAAACACAAACAAAAAGAAAGAAAGTTAAGGTTAAAATTGTTTTACTCTTAGACTTGACAGTGAGTTGCACTGTTCAAGGTTCATCATCGAGTAATCTTTTAAGGGGCAAGTTTCAGCAATATGAAAGAATATATCTTTCATAATTTTAAGCCATAAGTCAAATAAACAGTAAGGAGGGGCAAGTTTCACCAGCCAAGTAGATGTAACCAGATAAAAGTAACTTCACATCCAGAGCCTATCCACAAGGTGTGCAGCAGACACACAATAAGTACACACACCAAACTGCATGGTGTGTGCTGTCAGCCTAGCAGCAATAGCTCAATCACACAAAACTGCTCAGCACAACCGTGGGAAGCAAACCCCACACCATCCTCTGGTGCATAGACACCAAGAACAGCAGCCCAGCTAAACCAAGCCAAAGCCAAGCAAGATCACACCAACTAAACCATGGATCATCTCACCAAGATGGTGACATAAGGGGGGTAGAACAGGTGGATAGCAAGGACAAGATCAAGCCACCAGGACCAGGAGGTGGAGGGCTAGATCAAGGACAAGCCAGAAACTGGAAGTAACAAGGGGAGCACCAGATCAAGCTAGCCACAAGATCAACAACAATAACCAAGTGTGGTGAGTAGTAACAGACCATCACATAATCTATCTGTCTAAGCTAGACTAATATTTATGAGTTGTCTCTTACTCCACTTCTCAGAAAAACACCCAAGTGGGGTGAATCCATCATTGAAGTTTTAAATATTAAAGCAACCAGAAAACTATATAGATCTACCTAGGATCTTAGGACAACATCATTGATCCTAGTTATCAGGCTACAACTTAAATTTCAAGAATGAATTGAGCCAAAAATCTAAACTTCTAGGAACACCTCTTAAAATAGGAGTAGAACCTTAGAAATTCATCTTATGAATTCATATAATTCATCAAGCCTACAAATCATTTTTCTCAAACTTCAACTCAGCAATCAATAGCTAGTATCACTACCAGAACCAATCCATGAGAAATAATAAGAGAAGGGTCTAATCCCTAAACCTCAGACCAACATCATAGGTCTTAGGGACTTGAGGAAAGAAGTTTCTACTTATCTTTAATGCCAAACTCATCTTAAGCTTGAACAAAACCAAGATAAGTAATAGAATCTAGTATTGTGTGCCATATTAGAATAGTGTCACAAGAACAGTTCTGAACTAAGCAGGTTAAGCATCCAATCTTCACAGATACAACCAAACCAACTATAAATCATTTTCCTGTTCTTAATCACAGGAATCATAACTAGGAATATTCATATATATATCATCACTGTAATAGACCATTTGATCTCAAAATTTATATGAATATATAAGCCAATAACTAAATATACAGTGACCTCATCACTCAGAGCTCACTGTCAGCACCTAAGTAATGCTAGTGATGAGCCACTAGAATCTCCAAACAACAATTCCAAAGCCACCTTATCATCTGACCCATATCAAAGTTAACAATGGGACCCAGTTTATAAGCCACTAGCATCATCAAAGCTAACCATCAATAGTAATCCACAGCAAGTCACCAATCAACAGGTTTAAGGATCATCAATACATGATCCAACTCATCAGATATTCAATTAACAGAGGGATTTGAACCCTAAGCAGAACAAATAATCCTAATCAGGATATGACACTAGCCAGAAATGGCCACTACCAACATTTAGCATGGGATGGCCTAGCACAGAGAGCATGCGGGGAAGAGGAACAACTTACCGAAGGTCCTCGCTGTAGATTAGAAGAGGAAGCAGAGGGTCGACGACAAACACGACGGCACGGGGAGCACCCCAAGGGGGGCGATGCGACCCACACCACGCCGAGGCGGCGACCATAGCCATGCCTGGAGGCGAGGAGCACCACCATAGCACATGGCAGCAACAGCGGTGACAGCAACCGCATCACCCCAAACCCTAGGGTTCAGGATGAGGCTAGTTTGGCCACGGGAAAGCTCCATAGCCAAATCGAATTGGACAGAAGGGTAGCGCGTGGTCTGTTGGAGATATGCCCTCGAGGCAATAATAAATTTAGTTATTATTATATCTTTGTGTTTATGATAAATGTTTACATTCATGCTATAACACTATTGACTAGAAACATTAATACTTGTGTGATTTGTAAACTAAATTAGAGTCCCTAGTAAAGCCTCTTTATAGTACTAGCTTGTTGATTAATAGATGATCATAGTTTCTTGATCATGAACATTTGAGATGTTTTTAATAACAAGGTCATATCATTAGGAGAATGGTATGATGGACATACTCCTATAGATAAGCGTAGCATAAAGATCAAGTCATTTTAATAGTTCAATTGCTATAAGCTTTCTGATACATAGTAACCTAATTCCTTCGACCATGAGATCATGCTAATCACCATCACCGGAAGGATGCTTTGATGACATCAAACACCACACCGTAACTGGGTGGCTATAAAGGTGGCATTGAGTGTTCGGAAAGTATGGGTTGAGGCACATGGATCAAGAGTGGGATTTGTCCATCCATATGACGGATAGATATACTCTGGGACCTCTCGGTGGAATGTCATCCAATTGGATTGCAAGCATGTTACTGGCTCACAAGGGATCACATACCACGGGAACGAGAAAAGAGTACTTATCAGTAACGAGGTTGAACTAGGTATGCAGAGATACCGACGATCAAAACCTCAGATAAGTAAACTATCGTGAGACAAAGGGAAATTGGTATCATATGTAAGTGGTCCATTCGATCGCAAAGTAATCATAGAAATATGTGGGAGCCATATGAATTTCTAGATTCCTCTATTGGTTATTGATCGGAGAAGTGTCTCGGTCATGTCCGCATAATTCACGAACCGTAGGGAGACACACTTAAGGATTCGATGTTGTTGAGTAGTTATGGAATGATGAGTAAGAGACCGAATGTTGTTCAGAGTCTCGGATGGGATCCGGGATATCATGAGGAGATCCGGAATGGTCTAGAGAATAAGATTCATATAAGGAAAGTCCTGTTTCGGAGTTGGGGAATGATTCCGGTGTTTTCACCAGGAATGTTCTAGAAGGGTCCGGAAGGTCCGGCACTCCGGAGGGGAAGGGTACATGAATGTGTCATAACAATATGGAATGGTTGCATCATGTACTAGGTTACTTGGCTAGGCAAAATAAAGGGAGAAATCAAATCCTAGTTTAAAAGTCAAACGCCAATTTGAAAAGTCAAACGGCAAGTTTGCTTGTGGAGGGAGAGTGGGAAACCTACTTGGGGAGGAAGTCTCCTCCCTCCACCCGCCGGCCAAGGAGGACGACTTGGGGGAGGACTCCCTCCTCCCAAGCCACGCCCTCCCACCTGTGTAAGGAGGGGCAGGGCTGCCCCTCTCCCACACACCTAACACACCCAAAAACCCTATCCCTAGCCGTCGGCCTCCTCCAAGTCGCCGCCGCCTCCTAGGGTTTCTCCAACTCGCCGAGTTGGGGCTTCCCCAAGCCCTAGACGCTGGCCAAGCTCCCCCCCTTGGTGCCTCTAAACCCTAGATCACCAATGCCTCTCTCATACTCCACCATACTCGCTCCGGCTTAAGGCGAAGCCCTGCAAGATCTCCCCTCTACTTCCGGTACCACGCCGTCGTGCTGCCGGAATCGCGAGGAGAGTGCTACAACCTCCGCTGCCTACTGGAACAAGGGAGAGGAAGGTCTTCCAAACCCTAGATATCCGGGGAACCCTATTTCTCTACCATAACCTTCTCCGGCTTAGGCGAAGCCTTGCAGGATCTTCCCTCTACTTCCAACACCACGTCGCCGTGCTGCCGGAATCACGAGGAGAGAACTACAACCTTCACCGCATGCTGGAACAAGGGAGAGTAAGGTCTTCATCGAGTACCGAACGTGTGACCGACTGCGGAAGCGCTGCCGGAACGCAGCACCGGAAGGATCTCTACACGATCTTGAGATCGGCAAGAGTATGACTACATCACCCACGAGAATCTGCTCTTGTTAACCGCTTTGGAATATTCGAGGGTGAGTTCCTCTATCGACTCGTTGCTACAATCTATAGATAGATCTTGGCTTGTTTGTTTGCATGCGGTAGAAAAATATTGTTTTCCATGCTACGAACCCCTAAAGTGGTATCAGAGCCGTGTCTATATGTAGATCTGTTGCACGAGTAGAACACAATGGTCATTATGGGCGGTGGTGTTTTTATTATCAATTGCTTTTTGTGTACTTTGCATCTTGCGGTATGATGGGATGAAGCGGCCCAGGCTAACCTTACATGACATCGTTCATGAGACTTGCTCCACGCTCAACGTGCAACTTGTATTGCATAAGTGGCTTTGCGGGTGTCTGTCTCTCCCATCATAGTATAGATCCAATTTACAACGGACACTTGATAGTTCAAGCATCAACGGTGTGGTTCTTGTTCGTAAGTTAGAACGACACTTATTGAAAGCCCCAAACCACGTAAAATATGCAAAGAAAATTAAAGGCGTCTAACTTTGTTTTGCAGGGGTGTGCTGTGATGTGATATGGCCATGATTGTGATTACATTTGATGTGTGCAATGTTCCTTATTGTAAGTTGGCAACCGGCAGGAGCCATATGTTTGTTTTTAAATTCCATTAAGACCCGCGTGTCTATTCAAAGTAGTTGTAATAGTTGAAGCTGGTGGACGACAACCATGAAATGGCGCCATTGACCTTGACGCTATACCGGTGATGATGGAGATCATGTTCGTGCTTGAAGATGGAGATCGGAAGCACAAGAAGAAAGGCCATATCATATCACATATTATGAATTGCATGTGATGTTAATCCTTTAAGCATCTTGTATTGTGTAGTTAACGACGGTAGCATTATAAGATGATCCCTCAAGCACACAAATTTCAAGTTCCAAAGTGTTCATCCTTAGTAAGCACTGTTTCTAAAGCTCGTTGTTTCGAAGCACCACATGATGATCGGGTGTGTTAGATTCTGCGGGTGTATACAACGTGAGCAAGCCAGATTTGCTCATGCGGAAGCTAAGGTTTGATCTTGACGAGCCTAGCATGTATAGACATTGTCTCGGAACACGGATCACCGAAAGGTAAAGCATGAGTCATATAGTAGATATGATGAACATGTTGATTGTTCGCCATTGAAGCTACATCAACTCTCGTGATGATCGGTTTTGATGTGGTGGATTTGGTTCATGTGATCACTAAAACAATGTGAGGGATATTGTTTTGAGTGGGAGTTCACCTAGATTAATTTAACTATTAATTAGAACTCAATTTGTCATAAACTTAGTCTAAACTATTGCAAATATGTTGTAGATCAATGGCGGCCCCTACCATCAATTTTAATGCGTTCCTAGAGAAAGAAAAGTTGAAAAACAATGGAAGCAACTTCGCGGATTGGTTCTGCAATTTGAGGATTGTCCTCAATGCTGGTAATTTGACCTATGTGCTGGATGCACCTCTGGGTGAACCACCTGCAGCTACTGCTACCGATGAAGTAAAGAATGTTTACCTAATCAGTACTCCACAGTTCAATGTGCTATCTTGTATGGTTTGGAATCAGATCTTCAGAAAAGGTTTGAGAACCATGACCCACATGATATTGTCCGTGAACTCAAAATGATATTTGAGGCTCACGCGGAGTTGAGAGTTATGAGGCTTCTGAAAAGTTCTTTAACTGCAAGATGGAAGAGGGCGGCTCCGTCAGTGAGCATGTGCTTAAGATGTCTCGGCACGCAAACAAACTCCAAAGTTTGGGTATAGTGATTCCTAATGCTTTGGGGATTTACCGCGTCCTCCAATCACTACCACCAAGTTACAAGAACTTTGTGATGAACTACAATATGCAAAACATGAACAAGACGTTGCCAGAACTCTTCTCCATGTTGAAATCTACAGAAGTGGAGATCAAGAAAGAGCATCAAGTGTTGTTGGTCAATAAGACCACAAAATTCAAGAAAGGCAAGTCTAAGCAAAAGGGAAACTTCAAGAAGGGTGGTAAGAAAGTTGCCACAACGACGAAGAAGACCAAGGCTGGGCCTAAGCCTGATACTGAGTGCTTTTACTGCAAGGGAGAAGGTCACTGGAAGCGGAATTGCCCTAAGTACTTGGCGGATTTGAAGAACGGCAACATCAAGAAGAAAGGTATATCCGATATACATGTTATTGATGTGTATCTCACTAGTACTCGTAGTAGTGCCTAGGTATTTGTGTAAGATCCCTCCTTTGTAAAGGAAAGGATCCCTGTGATTGCAATGCTAGTCCCTGGATCAATGCTAGCATCCACAGTTTAAGATGAAGTACACAGAAACAAAGGTCATTATTACAAGTTATTCCAGAGACAACATACTCTTTTACAACTCCTTGGCCACAGGCCTAGTACAAGAGTTTAAATATGTAATAAGATAAATAAGTCTTCATCTTCATGTGCCATAGGCAAACATGTTGATTGTAGAGTCATGACTCCTAATCATCATCAGAATAACCTGCAACATCACAAGTTACAGCCACAGTGGGTCAATACATTGGAATAGTATTGGCAAGTGATACCTTAGTAGAATATTGGTGGACTAAATACTATATGCATTTTGGCTAAGTGTAGCTTAGGCTTGCTTTGCTCAAAATAGGTTTTGCCTATCAGTTGAAAAACACTAAGTTTTCTTTGATGAAAAACTTTCCCAAGGAACCAACAATAGACATTGTGGTCCTTCACCCTTGTTCAACCACAAGTTTTACTTAGAAATTGGGATGAGGAGATTCTTGATAGCTTCCATGTCGTGATGCTCAAGTTGTCCAATACCAGGGACATGGCTAAGAACTTAGATTCTTCCATCTGCAGAGGTTGTGCACTTTCCCCACAAGACTTGGTTTTCACCAAGACAGGACCTTTCAGAAGCCTTCCCTTAGACCAAATGGACGCGTTCCAACCTATCATCCCACTACCACCAACTGTCCAAATGGCTAAGTTATTGCAACCTATATGATCCAGGCAGATCCCATATTGCCAAGTGGCTGCACTAGAAGCTTCTTAACATTTGGCCTCTCAAATCCCTTTGTTCCTGGGTGGCTTTCCACAAGTGAGATACACAAGGTAAACCATAGAAATGGGCCTTGTGTAACCACTCAACATAAACCATTCCTTCCATTCCACCCAGGTGTTTCATTCACTTAGTTGTTTTATTAAGCAAAAACATAGTCCAAAGACTTAGAAATATTTTATCATAGCATGAATATATAACCACCCTTGGTTGCTACTAGCTAGGCTAAGCATGGTATAGATAAGCATCTTAACTTAGAAATTTCTAGCAATTCTACAACTACTAGGATTTCCCAAGTATAGCATATAAGTCAAAATATATCCATGCAAGACTAGCAAAATATTTGTAATGCATATTTGAAAACATAGGAATAAATCATGAAGCACCACTTTCCTTGGTATTTTGGAGAGTAGCTACAATCCTCACAATCACAATCACTATTTGCACCAAAATCTACACATAAAATGATAGCACCAAATCACATAAAAATAAATACAAGCAAAAATATATGGATGCATGCAATATGATATGTGATGATTTTCTATACTCGACAAGACAAGTGCACAGTACTGATTCATAAACAAGTTCAAAACTTGCCAAACAACCTTTATTTGAACATTAAAACATTTCTCAAATAATTAATATACACAAAATAGGCCTACATATGTTTCTGTAAAAATAACCATTTTAAGAGAAGCAAAACATTAAACACATTGCATAAATGGAAAGGGCTTTCTCTCCTGATTCCATTGATATAAAATTTGTCAAATTTGGACGTGGGAATCAAAAGTTATGAATTAAACAAGTTTAAACATCTAATAGATATAAAATCTGATTTTAAATCAAAGAACTGGCCATGCGGCAGCGTCTGATTGGCTGGTACCGTTTCGTGCTGGATCGCGTTGCGAACCGTTGGATCTAACTAGATCGTGCGGCATAGATCTAAACTTACCCCTCCTGGTGGCGTGGAGTCTGTGCTGAGTGAGGGGAAATGAGCGGCGAGGGGAGGGGTTTAAGTAGGCAGCAGCGCGACAGGAAACGCTCGCGGAATCAAGGCTAATTAAACCACGCCATTATCGGCATCAACGGCAGCGGCGACGTGGTCTGCGGGCGGGATTTTGGGGACGACGGGGTGACTTGGCCACAGGGTCCACTTGTCAGCGAGAGGGTATGCACGAATGTGGTGAGAAATAGAGGAGAGGGGGAAACCCGGGTGGGCTGGTTGCTGGGCTGATTTCGCTGTTGGGCCAAAAGCCTGGCGCCGGCCTTTTTCCTTTTCTCTATTCTTTTTCCATTTCTGTTTTAATTTTCTGAATCCATTTTCAAACAAATTCAAATGCTAATTGAATTCAAATTTGTTCTGGATTTTTGTAGAGTGTAACAATCATATTTCTGGGTATAAAAACATGTGGTCTCTCTGTATTAGCTTAGTCTTATTGATCAAACAAAAATAAACAGTGACATGGCACTTGATTTGATCAAGTTTTGAAAATGGTTTTAAATTCACATTTGTTTTGCAAATTTTTGGTTTAAGCAATAGCAAGCAAGCAAAACATTCTGGGAGCAACAAGGTTTTGTTTTGAAACAAAAATTCTCCATTTGAGAGTGGTATTTGATTAATGTTTGATCACATAAAATGATAGCACTTAGTGCTTTGTTTTCTTGAAATGGGTTTGATATTTGATCCCTAAATGATATGCATGCATGAATGATATGCAATCTTTGAAAACATGATTTTAGGGATGTTACAAATCTAACCCCCTTAAGGTGAATCTCGCCCTCGAGATTCGGGTTGGCTAGCAAATAGGTGAGGGTGGTCTTTCCGAAGATCATCTTCTCTTTCCCATGTTGCTTCTTCTTCGGTATGATGGTTCCACTGAACTTTGCAGAATTTGATAGTCTTAGCCCGTGTAACCCTTTCTGCAGTCTCGAGAATCTTGATAGGTTTCTCTTCATAGGTGAGATCACTCTCCAACTGAACCTCTTCCAAAGGTATAGTATCCTTCAAAGAAGTTTCTTCCATTTCTGGATGGCATTTCTTAAGCTGACTCACATGAAACACATTATGAACAGCTGACAAAGACTCTGGCAATTCAATCTCATAAGCTACTTCTCCTTTGCGACTTAGAATCTTGAATGGTCCAACATATCTTGGGGCCAATTTACCTTTGACACCAAACCTCTTCACTCCACGAAGTGGTGACACTCTAAGATAAGCCATGTCACCCACTTCATAGGTGACCTCTCTACGCTTTGGATCTGCGTAGCTCTTTTGTCGGGACTGTGCTATCTTCAATCTGTCCTTAACCAGCTTGACTTTCTCTTCAGCCTCTTTGATGAGTTCTGGTCCGAACAAACTTCTTTATCCCACACCATTCCATAGCAATGGGGTGGTACACTTTCTCCCATAGAGAGACTCAAATGGTGCCATCTCAATACTGGCTTGATAGCTATTATTGTAAGAAAATTCTGCGTAAGGCAGACTTTCATCCCAACTGGCTCCATAGTCTAGAGCACATGCTCTCAACATATCTTCAAGAATCTGATTAGTCCTTTCTGTCTGTCCATCAGTTTGAGGATGAAATGCAGTGCTGAATTCCAACCTCGTTCCCAATGACTCATGTAGTTGCCTCCAAAAATGAGAAGTGAATTGGGTTCCCCTATCAGACACGATACTCTTGGGTACTCCATGCAGACATACAATTCTGCTCATATAGATCTTAGCTAACTTAGCACTTGTGTAAGTTGTCTTCACGGGTATAAAATGAGCCACTTTAGTTAAGCGATCCACTACTACCCAAATAGAATCATATCCTGACCGGGTCCTTGGTAATCCGGGGATGAAATCCATGCCAATCTTGTCCCACTTCCAATCAGGAATAGGTAGTGGTTGTAACAATCCTGCTGGTTTCTGATGTTCCGCTTTAACTCTACTACATACATCACACAAAGCAATATGTTCGGCGATGTCCTTCTTGAGATTATTCCACCAAAATCTTTCCTTCATATCCATGTACATTTTGGTGTTACCCGGATGAATGGAATACGGTGAGTTGTGTGCTTCTTGTAAAATCAGTTTCCGAAGCTCCGGGTCTTGTGGAACACAGATACGTTTTCCATGCCATAAAGTACCCTGTTCATCTTCATGGAATCCTTTGGCTTTTCCCTTGCCAATCTTTTCCTTAATCTCTTCAATTTCCTTGTCCATCTTTTGGGCTTCTTTGATCTTGTCCAACAAAGTGGGTTGAACATCCAAAGACATGAGATGTCCCTCAGGCACAATCTCTAATCTGAGATTTCTAAATTGGGTACACAGATCATCTGGCAATTCTCCCTTAGTAAGGCCATTCACAAAAACCTTATGGCTTAGAGCATCCGCTACAACATTTGCTTTACCGGGGTGGTATTGCAAACTCAAGTCATAGTCCTTGATGAGTTCTAGCCATCTTCTTTGTCTCATGTTAATTTCCTTCTGGGTGAAGATATACTTCAAACTTTTGTGATCTGTGAACACTTCACATCGCTTTCCCAAAAGATAATGTCTCCATGTTTTGAGTGCATGGACAACAGAGGCTAACACTAAATCATGAGTAGGGTAGTTTACTTCATGAGTTTTGAGTTGTCTCGAGGCGTAAGCCACAACTTTCCCTTCTTGCATAAGTACTGCACCTAAACCATGATGAGATGCATCACAATTCACTTGGAAATCTTTCTCCAAATCTGACAAACACAAGACTGGTGCTGTCACTAGCCTCTTCTTCAATTCTTGAAAGTTGAGTTCACAACCTTCTGACCAAGCAAATTTCTTGTCCTTTTTTAGCAGTTCTGTCATAGGCTTAGCTACCTTGGAGAAATTCTCAATAAATCTTCTGTAATATCCCGCCAAGCCAAGGAAACTACGAACCTCTTTCACTGACTTAGGAGATTCCCATTCAGTTACAGCTGAAACTTTAGCAGGATCAACTGCTACACCATTTCCTGACACAACGTGTCCAAGAAAACCAACTTCATTTAACCAAAATTCACACTTGCTGAATTTGGCATACAGCTTATGCTCTCTAAGCTTCTCAAGTATCAAACACAAATGTCCTTCATGCTCCTCTTTGCTCTTGGAGTAGATCAGAATGTCATCGATGAAAACGACAACAAACTTGTCAAGGAATTCCATGAACACCTTGTTCATCATATTCATGAAGTACGCTGGTGCATTGGTCAAACCAAATGGCATCACGGTATACTCATACAATCCATACCTTGTGGTGAAAGTTGTCTTAGGTATGTCTTGTTCCCTTATCTTAAGCTTAAAATAACCTGACCGGAGATCAATCTTTGAGAACACACAAGCTCCTTCTAACTGATCAAACAAGTCATTGATTCTTGGCAAAGGGTATTTGTTCTTGATAGTCACCTCATTGAGTGAACGGTAATCTATGCATAACCTTTGACTTCTATCTTTCTTTTCCACAAACAAAACTGGTGCTCCCCAAGATGAAGAACTTGGTTGGATAAATCCTTTATGTAACTATTCTCCAAGTTGTTTCTTGAGTTCTTTCAACTCATCCACTGACATCTTGTACAGTCTCTTTGCTATTGGTCCAGATCCTAGTAGCAAATCAATAAGAAATTCCACATCTCTATCTGGTGGCATTCCTGGCAATTCTTCCGAAAACACATCCGAATATTCACTCACAATTGGCACACTGTCTATGCTAACCCCCTTAAGAGAATTTAGCTTACTCCTTTTTGCTTCAAAGTTGGTCTTGAATCTGATTCTTTTGTTTTCTGGATTTGTGAGTGAGACAGTATGGTTTGCACAATCTATCACTCCCTTGTGCTTAGTCATCCAGTCCATTCCCAAAATAACATCCAATCCTTGGGAGTTTAGGATTATCAAGTTAACGGGAAACTTATACTTCCCAAACTCTATGACTAGATCATTACATCCTGAGTTCACTATCATTTCTCCGCCAGGAGAACTTACTTTTATAGGACACCCAATAGTTTCTACCGGTAGTTCGTTTCTTTCAACAAATGCTCTTGATATGAATGAATGAGATGCACCAGTATCAAAGAGAACAAATGCTGGAACAGAATTGAGTTTGAACTTACCAGCAACAGCATCTGGCTCCTCATAGATTTCCTCCACATTGATGTGGTTCACTTGCCCTTTCTAGAAAGGGTTGGGCTTGTTGGGTCCTTCAACTTTCTTTTCTGGGCATTAATTTGCATAATGCCCCATCTTCTTGCACTTGAAACACTCAACCTGACTAAGATCTTTCTTGACAGGCTGGCTTCCACTACCACTTCCACTGTGGTGGCTCTTATATCCACCCTTGTGATTCGTGTACTTGTCATTGTTATGACTACGGTGACTCTTGTTGTCATGATGACGGTTATGGTTGTGGTGCTTGTTGAATTTCCCATTCTTGTGGGATCCTGAACTCCCACTATCATCATAATGGGAACGCTTGTGAGACGATCTCGAGCTGTGCTTGTCAGAGTGCTTTCTCTTCCTACTTTCAACTTGCTTCATCTTGTTCTCCAAAATAGCAGCCTTGTCACAAAGAGACTGGTATGTGGGAACATAGGCCACAGCTAACTGCAGGTTCAGTTCATCATTCAACCCTTCAAGGAACTTTTCCTTCCTCTTAGCATCAGTGTCAACTTCATCCGGTGCATAACGCGCTAGATTGTTGAACTCTTCAATATATTCAGCCACGCTGCGGTGGCGTTGCTTCAGGTTATGGAACTCTTTCTTCTTCAGACTCATCACTCCGGATGAGATGTGAGCAGTACGGAAACCATCTTCAAAGATAGCCCATGTCACATCCTTAATGGGAGTGGTGATTTGGAAGTTATCCCACCAAGTGGCTGCTGGTCCTTCCAACAAGTGAGCTGCAAATCTGACTTTCTCTTCATCAGTACAGCCAACTGTTACCAAGTCCTTGTTGACTGAGCGTAGCCAATCATTGGCCACCATAGGATCAGTAGTTCCTGAGAACTTTGCTGGCCTTAGTCTCAAGAATCTGGTAAGCATGTCAAAACCCAGTGGGTTGTTCTGATTGTTGTTGTTGTTATTGTTGTTGTTGTTGTTCTGGTTCTGGATGAACGTAGTCATCATTTGCATCAGCTGAGTCTTAGATGTCATCATTTGCTGCATCTCAGGAGTGATGTTGTTGTTGTTGGGGTTGGGATTGGCACGTCGGGGAGGCATCTGTGATTTGTTCAATAGAGATAAGAATGAGATACCCATAGATGCTAACATGCACAATACATCACATAAACATTCACCAAACATGCATCATCATAATAATAGTTCAACAACATAAACGACAAGTTTGCAAAGTAAACACACCAATAGCAAGCCATCCACATGTTGGATGGTCATTGCGACTCAATAACCAAAGACATGATAGATAAAGTAAATGAGTAGTCATCACTACTCCTCGGCATCAACCTCCTCCTCGACAAATGTAAGACCTGCATTCTCCATAGCGGTCTTATATTCCTCGACATTGGTGGTAAAGGTCTCTACTTTGGCTTTGAGAATCCTCTTCTGAGAATGAAGCCTCTCAATCACAGTCTGTTGATGCTCGAGCTCGAAGTCCTTGGCCTCCAATTCTGCAGTCATGTCTCGAATCCTCTTGTTCCTATCTTGGACTCGCTTCTCTTGACTCTTGAACTTTCTGTCCTGACTCTCAAACTTGGCCTCCATCTCCTTGACTATCTCATCTTGCTCCGGGAAGAGCTTGTCCTTCTCATGTAGCTGCACCTGGAGTTCGTCATTGCTGAGCATGACGTTGGTCCTATCAGTGTCCATGTGCCTAAGAAGAACCTCTAGGTCCTGGAGATATAGACGAATCGGCTCTGCTGTCTCCCTCGAAGTATCCTCTAAGTTAATGGCCTCGCCATCCTCATCACGTCTACCGAAGGTGTGGAAGTGAGTACCTCTAACCTGTCGAGAGTGTCTCCCTAACAGACGTCCAATCAAGTCCTGCATGACTACCTCTAGGCCTCTCTCCTTGTCATCGTGCATGAGCTTGAAGATGATTGCCTCCGTGGTAGGCTCAGTCTGGCGTCCGGGCTGATTAACCTTGAAACCCCAAAGGTCTTTCCTCTCAAACTTGGTGAGGGGAAGCACCATGATGGTAGGAAGAGGTAGATTGAGCAAACTAGTGAGCTCAATAATACAAGGGCCAAAACGAGTTCCCTGGAACTCTTCAACCGTGCTGATAGTAACATTAGGCATCTATTTAATAAGATAGAAAAAATTAGAATCAACACAATTCAAGACAAATCACAAGACAAGGCATCACATGCATAACTTTGGAAATCAAAACACACAAGTCATGGATCCATTACAAACAACCAAGGTTCAACTTATTTTAAACAACATTTGGAAAAATAAAATGATAAGTGTGGTGGTCCAACTAATGTGGTACATTACAATCCCATCTCACTTACCAAGTTGGCTAACAGGGCATCCCTAGAGGCAATCTGTTTGTCTAGATCACAAAACTCCATTGCTAAGTCTATGATGTCCTTCCTTAGGCTTTGGTTGGTAGCCTCTAACTCTTGGGCATGCTTCTTTTCTTCCCTAAGGTCATTCTGGGTGTTAAGCATTCTGCACTTGATTCTATCACCAAGTTCTTTGATGGCCCTCCAAGCCGCATCCCTTGCTGAATCAAAGAATGTGGTGTGCATCATTGTGTTGGTCACCATGCAGAATCCTGAGTCCTTGTGGTTGTCCTCCTTGTTTTTATACAAGTGAAGTTGCACCCACCAGTACTCAACTCCTTCATCCATCACAGGAAAACCTTTGTACACAGTTGCACCATGTATTCCCATGGCAACCATGAGGTCCTTGAGATCCTTGGGGAATTCTGTCTCACACTCCAAAGTCATAGTCATGAGTGGTCCCTTCTTCACGGCTTCGTTGATGGAGTTCATCTACAAGTAGAGATGAGAAAGAAGATTAGAAAAGTTTACGAGAAGAAAAGACAAGTGTGGAACTTGTTGAAATTTTATTCCTTAGTGGTTTCCAATCCTAGGGTCATAATCCTACAGGCAACACAGTGCTCTGATACCATCTGTAAGATCCCTCCTTTGTAAAGGAAAGTATCCCTGTGATTGCAATGCTAGTCCCTGGATCAATGCTAGCATCCACAGTTTAAGATGAAGTACACAGAAACAAAGGTCATTATTACAAGTCGTTCCAGAGACAACATAGTCTTTTACAACTCCTTGGCCACAGGCCTAGTACAAGAGTTTAAATATGTAATAAGATAAATAAGTCTTCATCTTCATGTGCCATAGGCAAACATGTTGAGTGTAGACTCATGACTCCTAATCATCATCAGAATAACCTGCAACATCACAAGTTACAGCCACAGTGGGTCAATACATTGGAATAGTATTGGCAAGTGATACCTTAGTAGAATATTGGTGGACTAAATACTATATGCATTTTGGCTAAGTGTAGCTTAGGCTTGCTTTGCTCAAAATAGGTTTTTCCTATCAGTTGAAAAACACTAAGTTTTCTTTGATGAAAAACTTTCCCACAGAACCACCAATAGACATTGTGGTCCTTCACCCTTGTTCAACCACATTTTACTTAGAAATTGGGATGAGGAGATTCTTGATAGCTTACATTTCTTGATGCTCAAGTTGTCCAATACCAGGGACATGGCTAAGAACTTAGATTCTTCCATCTGCAGAGGTTGTGCACTTTCCCCACAAGACTTGGTTTTCACCAAGACAGGACCTTTCAGAAGCCTTCCCTTAGACCAAATGGACGCGTTCCAACCTATCATCCCACTACCACCAACTGTCCAAATGGCTAAGTTATTGCAACCTATGTGATCCAGGCAGAGCCCATATTTCCAAGTGGCTGCACTAGAAGCTTCTTAACATTTGGCCTCTCAAATCCCTTTGTTCCAGGGTGGCTTTCCACAAGTGAGATACACAAGGTAAACCATAGAAATGGGCCTTGTGTAACCACTCAACATAAAACATTCCTTCCATTCCACCCAGGTGTTTTATTCACTTAGTTGTTTTATTAAGCAAAAACATAGTCCAAAGAATTAGAAATATTTTATCATAGCATGAATATATAACCACCCTTGGTTGCTACTAGCCAGGCTAAGCATGGTATAGATAAGCATCTTAACTTAGAAATTTCTAGCAATTCTACAACTACTAGGATTTCCCAAGTATAGCATATAAGTCAAAATATATCCATGCAAGACTAGCAAAATATTTCTAATGCATATTTGAAAACATAGGAATAAATCATGAAGCACCACTTGCCTTGGTAGTTTGGAGAGTAGCTACAATCCTCACAATCACAATCACTATTTGCACCAAAATCTACACATAAAATGATAGCACCAAATCACATAAAAATAAATACAGGCAAAAATATATGGATGCATGCAATATGATATGTGATGATTTTCTATACTCAACAAGACAAGTGCACAGTACTGATTCATAAACAATTTCAAAACTTGCCAAACAACCTTTATTTGAACATTAAAACATTTCTCAAATAATTAATATACACAAAATAGGCCTACACATGTTTCTGTAAAAATAACCATTTTAACAGAAGCAAAACATTAAATACATTGCATAAATGGAAAGGGCTTTCTCTCCTGATTCCATTGATATAAAATTTGTCAAATTTGGACGTGGGAATCAAAAGTTATGAATTAAACAAGTTTAAACATCTAATAGATATAAAATCTGATTTTAAATCAAAGAACTGGCCACGCGGCAGCGTCTGATTGGCTGGTACCGTTTCGCACTGGATCGCGTCTGCAAACTGTTGGATCTAACTAGATCGTGTGGCACAGATCTAAACTTACCCCTCCTGAAGGCGTGGAGTCTGTGCTGAGTGAGGGGAAATGAGCGGCGAGGGGACGGGTTTAAGTAGGCAGCAGCGCGACGGGAAACGCTCGCGGAATCAAGGCTAATTACGCCACGCCATTATCAGCATCAACGGCAGCGGCGACGTGTTCTGCGGGCGAGATTTTGGGGACGACGGGGTGATGTGGCCGCAGGGTCCACTTGTCAGCGAGAGGGTATGCGCGAACGCGGTGAGAAACAGAGGGAGAGGGGGAAACCCGGGTGGGCTGGTTGCTGGGCTGATTTCGCTGTTGGGCCAAAAGCCTGGCGCCGGCCTTTTTCCTTTTCTCTATTCTTTTTCCATTTCTGGTTTAATTTTCTGAATCCATTTTCAAACAAATTCAAATGCCAATTGAATTCAAATTTGTTCTGGATTTTTCTAGAGTGTAACAATAATATTTCTGGGTATAAAAACATGTGGTCTCTCTATATTAGCTTAGTCCTATTGATCAAACAAAAATAAACAGCGACATGGCACTTGATTTGATCAAGTTTTGAAAATGGTTTTAAATTCACATTTGTTTTGCAAATTTTTGGTTTAAGCAATAGCAAGCAAGCAAAACATTCTGGGAGCAACAAGGTTTTGTTTTGAAACAAAAATTCTCCATTTGAGAGTGGTATTTGATTAATGTTTGATCACATAAAATGATAGCACTTAGTGCTTTGTTTTCTTGAAATGGGTTTGATATTTGATCCCTAAATGATATGCATGCATGAATGATATGCAATCTTTGAAAGCATGATTTTTGGGATGTTACAATTTGATACTGGTTCAGTTGCTCATATTTGTAACTCGAAATAGGTGCTGCAGAATAAACGGAAGCTAGCGAAGAACGAGGTGACGATGCGCGTTGGAAATGGATCGAAGGTTGATGTGATCGCGGTCGGCATGCTACCTCTTCATCTACAATCGAGATTAGTTTTATACTTAAATAATTTTTATTTGGTGCCTGCGTTGAGCATGAACATTATATCTGGATCATGTTTTTTGCGAGACGGTTACTTGTTTAAGTTCGAGAATAATGGTTGTTCGATTTATATGAGTAATATGTTTTATGCACATGCACCTTTGATAGATGGTCTATTTTTATTGAATCTCGATCGTGGAAATACACATATTAATAACATTGAAGCTAAACGTTTGAAATTGAGAGATAACTCGACCTATATGTGGCACTATCGTCTTGGTCATATTGGAGTGAAGCGTATGAAGAAACTCCATTCCGATGGACTTCTTGAATCACTTGATTTCGAATCACTTGAAAGATGTGAAGCATGTCTGATGGGTAAAATGACTAAGACTCCATTTTCTGGTATGATGGAGCGAGCTACGGACTTATTGGAAATCATACATATCGATGTGTGTAGCCCAATGAGTGTAGAATCGCGCGGTGGTTATCGTTATGTTCTTACCTTCACGGATGACTTGAGTAGATATGGGTATATCTATTTCATGAAACATAAGTCTGAAACTTTCGAGAAGTTTAAGGAATTTCAAAGTGAGGTAGAGAATCAACGTAACAAGAAGATTAAAATTCTACGTTCTGATCGTGGAGGTGAATATCTAAGTTACGAGTTTGGCGAGCATTTAAAGAAATGCGGAATTCTTTCACAATTGACACCACCGGGAACACCACAGCGTAATGGTGTGTCCGAACGTCGTAATCGAACTCTCTTAGATATGGTTCGTTCTATGATGTCACTTACAGATTTACCGCTATCGTTTTGGGGTTATGCATTAGAAACAGCCGCATTCACTTTAAATAGGGCACCATCTAAATCCATTGAAACGACACCGTATGAATTATGGTTTGGGAAGAAACCTAAATTGTCGTTCCTTAAAGTTTGGGGTTGCGAAGCTTATGTAAAAAAGTTACAGCCGGACAAGCATGAACCTAAAGAGAAAAAATGCGTCTTCATAGGATACCCGACGGAAACTATTGGGTATACCTTCTATCATAGATCCGAAGGCAAAATCTTCGTTGCTAAGAATGGATCCTTTCTAGAGAAAGAATTTCTCTCGAAAGAAGTGACTGGAAGGAAAGTAGAACTCGACGAGGTTGTTGAACCTTCTCTCGAACTTGCGAGTAGCACAACACCGGAAGTAGTTCTTGTGGCGCCTACACCAATAAGATAGGAAGCTAATGATGATGATCATGAAACTTCGGTTCAAGTTGCTACAGAACCTCGCAGGTCAACGAGAACTCGTACCACTCCTGATTGGTATAATCCCGTTATGAGTGTCATGTTGGTGGACAACACCGATGACCTTGCGACATATGAGGAAGCGATGATGAGCCCAGATTCCAATAAATGGCAAGAAGCCATAAAATCCGAAATTGGATCCATGTACGAAAACCAAGTATGGACTTTGGTGGACTTACCGGATGGCCGGAAGGCTGTCGAGAATAAATGGATTTTCAAGAAGAAAACAGATGCTAATGGTAATATTACTGTCTATAAAGCTCGACTTGTCGCAAAAGGGTTTCGACAAATTCAAGGAGTTGACTACGATGAGACCTCACCAGTAGCGAAGCTAAAGTCTATGAGGATTATGTTAGCAATCGTTGCATATTATGATTATGAGATATGGCAGATGGATGTCAAAACAGCGTTCCTCAATGGAGACATTGATGAAGAGTTGTATATGATGCAACCCAAAGGTTTTGTCGATCCTAAAGATGCTATCAAGGTATGCAAACTTCAACGGTCCATATATGGATTGAAGCAAGCATCCCGAAGTTGGAATCAACGTTTTGATAAAGTAATCAAAAGTTTTGGTTTTATACAAACTTATGGAGAAGCTTGTATTTACAAGAAAGTGAGTGGGAGCTCTGTAGCATTCTTAATACTATATGTAGATGACATATTGTTGATTGGGAATGATGTAGACCTTCTTAATAGTGTCAAGGAATATTTGAATAATAGTTTTTCAATGAAAGATCTTGGCAAAGTAGCTTACATATTAGGCATAAAGATTTATAGAGATAGATCGAGACGCCTAATATCATTGTCACAAAGTACATATTTGTACAAAGTTCTAAAGAGGTTTGGAATGGAAGATAGCAAGAAAGGGTTCTTGCCCATGTTGCCCAATACGACGTTGAGTAAAACTCAAAGTCCAACAACGGCAGAAGATAGAGAAAGGATGAGTAAGACTCCCTATGCATCAGCCATAGGATCTCTAATGTATGCCATGCTATGTACTAGACCCGACATTGCATATGCTGTTAGTTTGACTAGCAGATATCAAAGTGATCCAGGAGTGGATCATTGGACAGCGGTCAAAAACATCCTTAAGTACTTGAGAAGAACTAAGGATATGGTTCTTTCTTATGGAAGTGATGAACAGCTCGTTGTTAATGGTTACACTGATGCTAGTTAGAACACTGATCCGGATGATTCTAAATCTCAATCTGGATAGTATTTACTTTGAATGGTGCAGCAGTTAGCTGGAGGAGTGCAAAGCAAAGCGTTGTGGCGAGATCTTCAACTGAATCGGAATACATAGCTGCTTCGGAGGCTTCACAAGAAGCGATATGGATGAAGGAGTTCATTACAGAGCTCGGTGTGGTTCCAAGTGCGCTAGACCCAATGTCTATCTACTGTGATAACATGGGCGCCATAGCCAATGCGCAAGAACCAAGGTCACACAAGAACCTGAAGCACATCAAGCTACGTTTTCACGCTATTCGAGAGCATGTCCAAGATGGTGACATAAAGATTTGCAAAGTACACACAGATCTGAATGTGGCGGATCCGTTGACTAAACCTCTCCCGAGGGCAAAACATGACCAGCACCAAACCGCCATGGGTGTTCGGTATATTACCATGTAATCTAGATTAGTTGACTCTAGTGCAAGTGGGAGACTTTTGGAGATATGCCCTAGAGGCAATAATAAATGTAGTTATTATTATATCTTTGTGTTTATGATAAATGTTTACATTCATGCTTGTCACATCCCAAATTTTAGATTTGGTTCTGCATATCATTCATACCATTGCATCATACTTTTCCGTGCAAAACCAACGATTAAAAAGAATCGGCGAAACGCTATTTTCAAAACCCTATTCTATTCTACTACGAGGCTCCTGCGGGAGGCATGAGTAGGACTAGTGTAGTCCACCCCTGTAGCCTAGTGGTTTCACTCAACCCTTGACCCTAGATTGTTCCCCTCGATTTTACGAAAGCGTAGGAGCAAGAATCGCTCGATTCGGAGCTCGTATGGAAAAGTTACGGCCGTTTTATTAAAATATAGAAAATCGGGCCGATTTCCGTGTCCAATTCCAACCGCGCGCCGTGTCCGCGTAGGAACCCACGAGGGGGCCCCACTTAAGAGGCCCCACACAGCCGCCGCCGCCCTGCCTCGATTCCCGCACCCCGCCTCGACCCGCGCGCCCCGCGCCCTCGGGATCCACCCGCGCCGCCGCCGCAGGTACCGCCGCCGCCGCGCCTCTCTCTTTCCCTCTCCTCTCTTCCCCGCGCTGCCCGCCTCCAGCCGTGCGCCGCCGCCGCCCCGGGCCACTCGCGCCACCGACCGCCTCTGCCCGCCAGCGCCCCGACCCCGCCCTGCTCGCGCCGCCTCACGCGCGCTACGCTGCGCCCGCACTGCGCCTACCCCGCCGCCTCGCGAGCCCGCCGAGCCGCCTGCGCCGCGCGCCGCCTCGCCACCTGCGTCGCACGCCGCCGCTGCCGCTGCTGCGCGCACGCACGCACGCCGCCCCGCGCGCCTTGCGCCGCCGCTCGCCGTCCGCGTTGTCGCGCCGTCGTTGCGTGACCGCCTTGATCCGCGCGCTGACCAACCTTCCCATTTCGCGCAGGAAAAACGTCGTCGCCGGAACCGATCGCCGCCGTCGTCCCGAGATCGCCGCCGTTCGTTCCCGGTAAGTCCGCAGCCGCCATTAGATCTTAGATCAACGGTCCAGATCGGCCGTTGACCGGTCAGCCCCAGGCGTTGACTAGTCAGACGCCCAGTCAGCAGCCGCGTTGACCAGTCAACAGACACAGTTGACTGGGTATTTCTTTAATCGTTTTAGTTGACAGATTTCGGTAGAAACTTGTAAATTGCGTAGAAATTAAACCACTGGGCCAAAAATTGCAAATAAAATATGTGTAGGTTCAGTAAGTCGTGTAGAATCTTGCTGTACTATTGTTTCACACTTTTGCAGCAAGGTTTAGTACAGTTTAATCAAATGAGTTAATGGCCTTTTTGGAGTAATTAATTCGTAGAAAAAGATCCGTAGCTCCAAAAATCGCGTATGATATGTCCCTGGATTCAGTGGAACGAGGGGAATCTCATCGTGAATTAAAAAGATAGGCTTACAGTGAAAACTTCTGCAGAAACTGTCTAGTGGCTTTCTGCAGTGTTTTAATTACTCGGGGAGTTTTATAATTTCTTTTTGAGTAATTCCAATTGGTACTGTTCCTAAATAGCTATGCCCATACTGTAGAATTTTCCCAAGATTTTACAAACAGTATAATACCGGTAGTGAATTATTTGATTTCTAGCTCTAGTTTTGAGCATTACTTTTTGCTTAATAGTTTTCCTTGCGCTAAAACTATTTTCCATGCATGCAATCAGTAGTATTATCGAATAGGATGATGTGGTGCAGCTGTAGCACCAATCCACTTGTCTTGCATACCTTCATGTATCATCTTTGTTGCATATGCTTATGGATTGTTTGTTTATGATTGCAATTGTATCGTGTAGATTGTGACGAGTGCAACGCTTGCTCGTGTGTGGATTGTTCTTCCGACCGCTACAACCAAGGCAAGTAGATGCTACTTTGTTCATGATATCGTCCTACTATTTTCAATGCATTGTCGTGTATTTTGTAGATGCATGTGTAGGATGATACTATCGCTATGCTATGTCCTATTATGTGGTAGGGCCTTCCTTGTAGATGAACCACCGTTGGTAGATGTGCTTAGCCATGCTATGTTGAACGAGGGCTGGGTTACATCATTGAGACTTGTTTCTAAAAGTATTGGTTTGTGAAAACTAAAACAACTTAATCAATGAATCTCCTGGGTGTGATGGTATTGATAATTTTTGATGGTTTCATTGCGGAAAGGCACCCAGGTATCGAGAGAAATTGATTGGCTTCTTTATTGTGTAGCTTACGTGTACAACCATGTGCCAATATTGAAATAGGCGGTTGGTTGGACTTAGTAGGTTGTGGTAACCCGAACCCGCGTACCCAGAGATGTAGAATTTTGGTAGGTTGGACCGGTGCGCGTCGGGATTGGGGAGCTACTTCCCGAACGGTCTCTTCTTGGACTTCTCCCTATCATCACCCAAAATGAGAGTGATGGTACGAGCTAGGCTGGCCAAGTCACATGGGTAAAGTGTACTAACCCCTGCAGGGTGTATAATCTAATCGATTAGCCGTGTCCCCGGTTATGGACAACTGAGTTGCTTGATATTGATCCCATGATATGTTTCTCGCTCATTCTAATTTCATAATTGTTTTAATATTGTTGGGTTAACTTAATTGGGATCTTTTCAAAGAAAATCAAAACTGTTTATGAAAGTAGGACAAAGGTATTTGCAAATGCAAGCCAGACACAGCTCCACTTGCCAAATATGCATGTAGATGTTAGTACTACTGTCTCCTTTACTAGCTCTACTTGCCATACATTCCATGTATTGACCCTTCGGGGCTGCTACGTTTCATGTTGCAGGTTATTCCGATTCTGAGTAATCGATATAGGCCACGGTACTCCACTCGGCACTTGTTCACTTGTGGTCAATTTGAAGAATGGAGGATTTACTTTATTTATGTTGCTACCTGAATAATTTGAGCTAGCCTTGGGCTAAGCTTTTATTGTAATAATGGTATTCTGGATCTTCGTTATTCATGATACACGGATATTTTGCTATGTTATTCATCTTATTCTATTGTGGGCCAATGAACCGATCCAGGGATTGGCATGTCACATAGAAGCATCGGTCTTTTCAGAACCGCGGTGTTACAAGATGGTATCAGAGCCCGTGTGTCGACTGTAGGATCGTGACCTAGGATTGGATTAGGAAGCCATAGATTTACTAAAGCCTATGTTAACTCTGTCTTTCATCTTATGCCTTTCACCCTCGTAAATTCTTATCAGATGCTATTCTCACACTTTACTCTTTACTTAATAGATGGGAGAAGTCAGGACTGAGTATGCCACCATGGAGTCACCAAGGCCCTTTGCAAGGCAGTTAGCACAGCTCTCGCAGTCATTGGGATTGCCACTGCCCATGTTCAAGGGAAGAAGGTTGTACACCTATGGATATGGAGAGGATGCATGGGAGATCACCACCTTCATCTTTAGGGATGCCGCCTTGCCAAACCTTGTGCACCTGATCTACACCAAGACATACTGCAACTGGGGACTTGGAATCAACTTGGCCATACATGAAGCCCTATCTCGCCAGTGCCATAATGTCCGACACTTGCTGCCAGCAGATTCACCCTACTGTGGCTATGGGAGGCGTGATGAAGATGGGCACATCGTGGTTACCCCGGGCGACAGGAACAACATGCCGCCCCGTCGGAGGCACATAGAGGACATGGAAAGGGAGAATGGAGCTCTAGCTGAGAAGGTGATGATGATAAAGGAGATTGCAGATTTTGCTAGCAATGGTATGGTGGTCCAAGGACAGGAGATTGACACCCTGCATGAAGCTGTGGGAGTTCTGGAGAATGCCCTGATAGCCAGAGATGCAACCATAGCTCATCTTCATGGTACTGTGTAGGAGAACACCCAGAACATACAACAGCTGCAAGGGACCGTCGAGGAAAGGGATCAAACTATTGAAGCTATGACAGCCCAGATTGCCGCTCTCCAAGCGCAGCTGAATCCACCCTCTGATGATGATAATGGATATGATGGCAACAATGGGGATGATGGTGACAGTGGGAACGATGATGATGATGAGGACGAGGATGATGATGATGGAGACGATGATGGTGGAGGAGATGAAGCTGTTGCAGTTGCAGCTGAGAGTGAAGAAGAGGAGGATCCAGAAGAGGTGGAGTTTGAGATCTCAAGTGATGATTCAGGAGAAGTGTACACTCCGCCGCCATGGTTGTACCGCGAACCGAAGCGCCAACGCATGAGTGCAAGGACCTACCGCAACCTCTTCAAGAAGTAGATAGAAGTCCACCAATTAGTCCATGTTAGGCAAATTCGTTAGGATTAGTCTCGATCGATGTGAATCTTAGTTCGTGCTAGTTTAAGAGTGATTAGCTGCTTATTTGTGTACTCCAATATCCCAGGAATTATTTGTGCGAAATTTTATGAAAGAGTTATGGCAATTTTGGTTAACATCTGTGTTATTTTTGCTGCTGTTTTCTGCTGATACAGCAGTACTATACGATTTTTCATATTTTTCTGGTAACTAGGAAAATCTGAAAAAAATTGGGCTGATGCGAAACTCTCTGTACTATATGTGCAAAAATCAGCTAAATTTTCTGACAAGTCTAAGTCAGGTGGAAAAATTCGTGAACGCTGCTGGACTGTTCTGGCAGATTGTTGTTTTGTTGCTTTGATGATCAACTGTTTAGTTAACCATTGCCAACTCTTGTAAAACTATTTCAGTAGGTATATACTGCTAGGATAACCCCTGGGATGTTGCTGGATCACTTGTCTGTTGATGTGTTGCTTGCTTGTGATTGTCTGCTATTGTTTGTTGTTGTTTGATCATATGCATGGGTAGGATCCTATTATCGTAGTTGATTCTTTCTAGGCTTACCTGTGCTGAACCGCAGATGCCTCCCCGCCGTCAACCCACTGAGTTGGAGCAGCTCATGGAAGCTCAGGCACAGCTGACCCAAGTGATGACTCAGTTCATGGCAGCTCAGAACAACAACAATGGAAACAATCAGCCTCAGGGAGATGCTCTCACCAGATTTCTGAGGCTAAGGCCAGCTAAGTTCTCTACTGCAACGGAACCAATGGTTGCTCTCGACTGGTTGCGTTCAGTCAACAAGGATCTGGTAACTGTTGGATGCACTGATGCTGAGAAGGTGAGGTTTGCCGCTCACCTACTGGAGGGACCAGCCGCTTCTTGGTGGGTCACTTTTCAGATCACCCACCCGCTGGATACTGTGACTTGGGCAATGTTTGAGGAAGGTTTCAGGACCAACCACGTGTCTTCAGGAGTTCTGAGCCTGAAGAGGAAGGAGTTCTGCAACTTGCGCCAAACCAATCGCACCGTGGCCGAGTACATTGAGGAGTTCAACAACCTGTCCCGTTATGCACCTGAGGATGTTGACACTGATGCAAAAAGGAGGGAGAGATTCCTGGATGGCCTTAGTGATTTACTTTCCGTGCAGCTACTGGTGGTTTATTGCCCCACTTTCCAGGAGCTTATGGACAAGGCCAGGATCTTGGAAGGGAAGCACAAACAGGTGGAGAACCGCAAGATAAAGAGCAATAATCACCACTCTGGTTCACATCACAAGTCTCGCACTTCCTATGATGGATACTCCAAGCATGGAGGGAGTGACCTTGGGAGCCATGACCGCCACCACCATGGGGGCGATGGACATCGCCATGACAACCACAAGAGCAACCACCACAGCCACAAGGGAGGACACTCTCACCACTCTGGAGGACACGGTGGACATGACCGCAACTGCGATCGCAGCTTTGTGAAGAAGGATCTGAGTGAGGTGACATGCTTCAAGTGTAAACAGAAGGGACACTATGATGACAACTGTCCGGAGAGGAAGGGACTGAAGCCAACCAACAACGAGAAGGCCACAGTGAACCACATGAATGTGGAGGAGATTCCAGATGAGCCTGACCTTGTGATTGGTAAGTTCCCAATCAACACTCACCCAGCTTTCATACTTTTCGATACTGGTGCATCTCATTCATTCATATCAAGGGCATTTGTGGATAAGTATAAGCTACCTACTGAGTCTATGAAAGGGTCTATTAGAGTGAGTTCACCTGGAGGAGATATGATAGCTAGCGCGGGATGCCGCAATTTAACTGTGAGGATTGGAACACACAACTTCATTGCACATTTGGTAGTGTTGGAATCACAGGGGTTAGACATTATTCTGGGTATGGACTGTATGTCTATGCATGAGGGACACATAGATTATGCACAGCGAGCCGTTTCACTCAAAACCCCGGATGGTAAGAGGATTAGATTCAAGTCGGCTGTACGACCAGGAAGGTGTAAGTTGAATTCTCTTAAGGGGGTTAGCATGGATACTGTGCCAGTGATTAAGGATTACCCTGACGTGTTTCCGGAAGAGCTGCCAGGGATGCCACCTGACAGGGAAGTAGAGTTTCTTATCGACCTGATGCCGGGAACAGGACCAATAGCACAGAAACCATATAAGATGGATGTGGATGAGATGAAGGAATTGAAGAAGCAGTTGAAAGAGCAGCTGGAAAAGGGATTCATTCAGCCTAGTTCGTCAACATGGGGTGCACCTGTTCTGTTTGTGGAGAAGAAAGACAGCAGCAAGAGATTAGTAGTGGACTATCGCTCGCTGAATGAAGTAACCATCAAGAACAAGTACCCTCTGCCAAACATAAATGATTTGTTTGATCAACTGGAAGGAGAAAAGGTGTTCAGCAAGATTGATCTGCGATCAGGCTACTTTCAATTGAAGATCCGGGAGGAGGACGTACCAAAAACCGCCTTCATCACTAGGTATGGTTTATATGAGTATACAGTTATGTCATTTGGACTAACGAATGCCCCGGCGTATTTCATGACCATGATGAACAAGGTATTCATGGAGTACTTGGACAAGTTCGTGGTGGTGTTTATTGACGACATACTGATATATTCCAAGGATGATGCCGAGCATGAGAAACATCTGCGACTGATTATGGAGGAGCTGAGGGAACACAAGCTGTATGCCAAATTCAGCAAGTGTGAATTCTGGCTTAACACCGTTGGATTTCTTGGACATGTAGTGTCAGGAGAAGGAGTCGCTGTTGATCCAAGCAAAGTGACTGCAGTAACTGAGTGGGGAGCACCCAAGAATGCAGGAGAGATACGAAGCTTTTTGGGACTTGCTACATATTACAGGAGGTTCATTGAAAACTTTTCCAAGATTGCTAAGCCGATGACGGAACTTCTGAAGAAGGAGAGGAAGTTTGAATGGTCAGACGTATGTGAAGCCAGCTTTCAGGAACTGAAGCGTCGACTAGTGACCGCGCCTGTTCTGTGTTTACCAGACCTTCAGAAGGATTTCCAAGTGTACTGTGATGCTTCTCGACATGGACTTGGGAGTGTGCTGATGCAAGATGGGAGAGTGGTGTCATATGCCTCGCGACAACTCAAGCACCATGAGCGGAATTACCCCACGCACGACTTGGAGTTAGCGTCAGTGGTTCATGCGCTCAAGGTATGGAGGCATTACTTAATGGGAAAACACTGTGATGTGTACACCGACCACAAGAGCCTGAAGTACATATTTACACAGAAGGAACTGAACATGAGGCAAAGGAGATGGTTGGAGCTTATCAAGGACTATGATATGAATCTACAATACCACCCAGGAAAGGCCAATGTAGTAGCAGATGCTCTGAGTCGGAAGGTTTATGCCAATGGACTGACAGTTGGGGAATTGCCTGAGGATTTGTGCAATCAGTTCAAGGACCTTAGACTGGAGGTAGTATCTAAAGGGTACTTGGCAACAATGGAAGTTCAACCAACGCTGCAGGACAGAATCAGGAAGGCTCAAGTAGGAGACAAAGAGATAGATGAAGTTAAGGAAAAGATGAAGGAGGATCGAGCAAGGGAATTCCGCGAGGATGAGCAAGGAACCTTGTGGTATGGAGATCGTTTGTGCGTTCCCAACGATCCCGAGATAAGGAAATTGATTCTGCAGGAAGCCCATGACTCGCCGTACTCTATACATCCAGGCAATACGAAGATGTATATGGACCTAAAGGACAGATTCTGGTGGAACAACATGAAGGGAGACATCGCAGAGCATATTGCCCTATGTGATGTATGTAGTCGAGTAAAGGCAGAACACCAGAAGCCAGCAGGATTGCTACAGCCATTGCCCGTGCCGGACTGGAAGTGGGATAGAGTGGGAATGGATTTTATCACAGGATTGCCCAGGACCAGGTCAGGATATGACTCTATTTGGGTAGTGGTCGACCATTTGACCAAGGTAGCCCACTTTATACCGGTGAAGACGACCTATACGAGTGCAAAGTTGGCCAAGATTTACATGGACAGGATTGTGTGCTTACATGGAGTTCCCAAGAGTATCGTATCGGATAGAGGCACCCAATTCACCTCACACTTCTGGCGCCAGCTGCACGAGTCACTTGGTACTAGGTTGGAGTTTAGCACGGCGTTTCACCTGCAGACTGATGGACAGACCGAGAGGGTGAATCAGATTTTGGAGGACATGTCGAGATCTTGCGCTTTGGCTCATGGTTCTAGTTGGGATGAGAATTTGCCATACGCTGAGTTTTCCTACAACAACAGCTACCAAACCAGCATCAAGACGTCACCGTTCGATGTGCTATATGGGAAACGGTGCCGGACACCATTGCTATGGGATGGAGTAGGAGAACGCCAGTTGTTTGGGCCTGATTTGATCAAGGACGCTGAGGAGAAGGTCGCCTTGATTAGGGACAGGCTGAAGGTAGCACAATCAAGGCAGAAGAGCTACGCTGACACCAAGCGCAAGGAAGTGGTGTATGAGATAGGCGATAGAGCATACCTCAGAGTGTCGCCACTTCGTGGAATCAAGAGATTTGGAATTAAGGGTAAGCTGGCACCTCGATTTATTGGACCGTATCGAGTCTTAGCATGCAAGGGAGAAGTTGCTTATCAGTTGGAGTTGCCAGAAGCTCTGTCCGCTATTCACAATGTGTTCCACGTATCCCAGCTGAAGAAGTGTCATCCGGAGATGGCGGATACACCGTTGAGAGACGTTGTACCGCTAGAGGAGGTTCAGCTCGAGAACGACTTGACCTATGAGGAGAAACCGGTCAAGATTCTGGAGACAGCGGAGAGGATTACCCGTACCAAGACAATCAAGTTTTGCAAGGTACATTGGAACCACCACACCGAAGAGGAAGCCACTTGGGAGCGTGAGGATGACATCCGAGAGGACTACCCACACCTATTTGCTAGCCGCGCCGAATCTCGAGGACGAGATTCATCTTAAGGGGGTTAGTCTTGTCACATCCCAAATTTTAGATTTGGTTCTGCATATCATTCATACCATTGCATCATACTTTTCCGTGCAAAACCACCGATTAAAAAGAATCGGCGAAACGCTATTTTCAAAACCCTATTCTATTCTACTACGAGGCTCCTGCGGGAGGCATGAGTAGGACTAGTGTATTCCACCCCTGTATCCTAGTGGTTTCACTCAACCCTTGACCCTAGATTGTTCCCCTCGATTTTACGAAAGCGTAGGAGCAAGAATCGCTCGATGCGGAGCTCGTATGGAAAAGTTACGGCCGTTTTATTAAAAGATAGAAAATCGGGCCGATTTCCGTGTCTGATTCCAACCGCGCGTCGTGTCCGCGTAGGAACCCACGAGGGGGCCCCACTTAAGAGGCCCCACACAGCCGCCGCCGCCCTGCCTCGATTCCCGCACCCCGCCTCGACCCGCGCGCCCCGCGCCCTCGGGATCCACCCGCGCCGCCGCCGCAGGTACCGCCGCCGTCGCGCCTCTCTCTCTCCCTCTCCTCTCTTCCCCGCGTCGTCCGCCTCCCGCCGTGCGCCGCCGCCGCCCCGGGCCACTCGCGCCACCGCCCGCCTCCGCCCGCCAGCGCCCCGACCCCGCCCTGCTCGCGCCGCCTCGCGCGCCCGCCGAGCCGCCTGCGCCGCGCGCCGCCTCGCCACCTGCGTCGCACGCACGCACGCACGCGCGCCGCCCCACGCGCCTTGCGCCGCCGCTCGCCGTCCGCGCTGTCGCACCGCCGTTGCGTGACCGCCTTGATCCGCGCGCTGACCAACCTTCCCCTTCCGCGCAGGAAAAACGTCGTCGCCGGAACCGATCGCCGCTGTCGTCCCGAGATCGCCGCCGTTCGTTCCCGGTAAGTCCGCAGCCGCCATTAGATCTCAGATCAACGGTCCAGATCGGCCGTTGACCGGTCAGCCCCAGGCGTTGACTAGTCAGACGCCCAGTCAGCAGCCGCGTTGACCAGTCAACAGACACAGTTGACTGGGTATTTCTTTAATCGTTTTAGTTGACAGATTTCGGTAGAAACTTGTAAATTGCGTAGAAATTAAACCACTTGGCCAAAAATTGCAAATAAAATATGTGTAGGTTCAGTAAGTCATGTAGAATCTTGCTGTACCATTGTTTCACACTTTTGCAGCAAGGTTTAGTACAGTTTAATCAAATGAGTTAATGGCCTTTTTGGAGTAATTAATTCGTAGAAAAAGATCCGTAGCTCCAAAAATCGCGTATGATATGTCCCTGGATTCAGTGGAACGAGGGGAATCTCATCGTGAATTAAGAAGATAGGCTTACAGTGAAAACTTCTGCAGAAACTGTCTAGTGGCTTTCTGCAGTGTTTTAATTACTCGGGGAGTTTTATAATTCCTTTTTGAGTAATTCCAATTGGTACTGTTCCTAAATAGCTATGCCCATACTGTAGAATTTTCCCAAGATTTTACAAATAGTATACTACCGGTAGTGAATTATTTGAGTTCTAGCTCTAGTTTTGAGCATTACTTTTTGCTTAATAGTTTTCCTTGCGCTAAAACTATTTTCCATGCATGCAATTAGTAGTATTATTGAATAGGATGATGTGGTGCAGCTGTAGCACCAATCCACTTGTCTTGCATACCTTCATGCATCATCTTTGTTGCATATGCTTGTGGATTGTTTGTTTATGATTGCAATTGTATCGTGTAGATTGTGACGAGTGCAACGCTTGCTCGTGTGTGGATTGTTCTTCCGACCGCTACAACCAAGGCAAGTAGATGATACTTTGTTCATGATATCGTCCTACTATTTTCAATGCATTGTCGTGTATTTTGTAGATGCATGTGTAGGATGATACTATCGCTATGCTATGTCCTATTATGTGGTAGGGCCTTCCTTGTAGATGAACCACCGTTGGTAGATGTGCTTAGCCATGCTATGTTGAACGAGGGCTGGGTTATATCATTGAGACTTCTTTCTAAAAGTATTGGTTTGTGAAAACTAAAACAACTTAATCAATGAATCTCCTGGGTGTGATGGTATTGATAATTTTTGGTGGTTTCATTGCGGAAAGGCACCCAGGTATCGAGAGAAATTGATTGGCTTCTTTATTGTGTAGCTTACGTGTACAACCATGTGCCAATAATGAAATAGGCGGTTGGTTGGACTTAGTAGGTTGTGGTAACCCGAACCCGCGTATCCAGAGATGTAGAATTTTGGTAGGTTGGACCGGTGCGCGTCGGGATTGGGGAGCTACTTCCCGAACGGTCTCTTCTTGGACTTCTCCCTATCATCACCCAAAATGAGAGTGATGGTACGAGCTAGGCTGGCCAAGTCACATGGGTAAAGTGTACTAACCCCTGCAGGGTGTATAATCTAATCGATTAGTCGTGTCCCCGGTTATGGACAACTGAGTTGCTTGATATTGATTCCATGACATGTTTCTCGCTCATTCTAATTTCATAATTGTTTTAATATTGTTGGGTTAACTTAATTGGGATCTTTTCAAAGAAAATCAAAACTGTTTATGAAAGTAGGACAAAGGTATTTGCAAATGCAAGCCAGACACAGCTCCACTTGCCAAATATGCATGTAGATGTTAGTACTACTGTCTCCTTTACTAGCTCTACTTGCCATACATTCCATGTATTGACCCTTCGGGGCTGCTACGTTTCATGTTGCAGGTTATTCCGATTCTGAGTAATCGATATAGGCCACGGTACTCCACTCGGCACTTGTTCACTTGTGGGCAATTTGAAGAATGGAGGATTTACTTTATTTATGTTGCTACCTGAATAATTTGAGCTAGCCTTGGGCTAAGCTTTTATTGTAATAATGGTATTCTGGATCTTCGTTATTCATGATACACGGATATTTTACTATGTTATTCATCTTATTCTATTGTGGGCCAATGAACCGATCCAGGGATTGGCATGTCACATAGAAGCCTCGGTCTTTTCAGAACCGCGGTGTTACAATGCTATAACAGTATTGACCAGAAACATTAATACTTGTGTGATTTGTAAACTAAATTAGAGTCCCTGGTAAAGCCTCTTTATAATACTAGCTTGTTGATTAATAGATGATCGTAGTTTCTTGATCATGAACATTTGAGATGTTGTTAATAACAAGGTCATATCATTAGGAGAATGGTATGATGGATATACTCCTATAGATAAGCGTAGCATAAAGATCAAGTCATTTTAATAGTTCAATTGCTATAAGCTTTCTGATACATAGTAACCTAATTCCTTCGACCATGAGATCATGCTAATCACCATCACCGGAAGGATGCTTTGATGACATCAAACACCACACCGTAACTGGGTGGCTATAAAGGTGGCACTGAGTGTTCGGAAAGTATGGGTTGAGGCACATGGATCAAGAGTGGGATTTGTCCATCCATATGACGGATAGATATACTTTGGGCCCTCTCGGTGGAATGTCATCCAATTGGCTTGCAAGCATGTGACTGGCTCACAAGGGATCACATACCACGGGAACAAGAAAAGAGTACTTATCAGTAACGAGGTTGAACTAGGTATGCAGAGATACCGACGATCAAACCCTCAGATAAGTAAACTATCGTGAGACAAAGGGAAATTGGTATCATATGTAAGTGGTTCATTCGATCGCAAAGTAATCCTAGAAATATGTGGGAGCCATATGAATTTCCAGATTCCTCTATTGGTTATTGATCGGAGAAGTGTCTCGGTCATGTCCGCATAATTCACGAACCGTAGGGAGACACACTTAAGGATTCGATGTTCTTGAGTAGTTATGGAATGATGAGTAAGCGACCGAATGTTGTTCGGAGTCTCAGATGGGATCCGGGATATCACGAGGAGATCCGGAATGGTCCGGAGAATAATATTCATATAAGGAAAGTCCTGTTTCGGAGTTGGGGAATGATTCTGGTGTTTTCACCAGGAATGTTCTAGAAGGGTTCGGAAGGTCCGGCACTCCGGAGGGGAAGGGTACATGAATGTGTCATAACAATATGGAATGGTTGCATCATGTACTAGGTTACTTGGCTGGGCAAAATAAAGGGAGAAATCAAATCCTAGTTTGAAAGTCAAACGCCAATTTGAAAAGTCAAACGGCAAGTTTGCTTGGTGGAGGGAGAGTAGGAAACCTACTTGGGGAGGAAGTCTCCTCCCTCCACCCGCCGGCCAAGGAGGCCGACTTGAGGGAGTACTCCCTCCTTCCAAGCCGCGCCCTCGCACCTGTATAAGGAGGGGCAGGGCTGTCTCTCTCCCACACACCTAACACACCCCAAAACCCTAGCCCTAGCCGCCGGTCTCCTCCAAGTCGCCGCCGCCTCCTAGGGTTTCTCCAACTTGCCGAGTTGGGGCTTCCCCAATCCCTAGACGCCGGCCAAGCTCCCCCCCCCCCTTGGTTCCACTAAACCCTAGATCACCAAGGCCTCTCTCATACTCCACCATACTCGCTCCGGCTTAAGGCGAAGCCCTGCGAGATCTCCCCTCTACTTCCGGTACCACGTCGTCGTGCTGCCGGAATCGCGAGGAGAGTGCTACAACCTCCACTGCCTACTGGAATAGGGAGAGGAAGGTCCTCATCGAGTACCGAACGTGTGACCGACTGCGGAAGCGCTGCCGGAACGCAGCGCCGGAAGGATCATCTACACGATCTTGAGATCGGCAAGAGTACGACTACATCACCCACGATAATCTGCTCACGTTAACCGCTTTGGAATCTTTGAGGGTGAGTTCCTCTATCGACTCGTTGCTACAATCTAGTAGATAGATCTTGCCTTGTTTGTTTGCATGCGGTAGAAAATTTTTGTTTTCCATGCTACGAACCCCTACATGGTCGACAACCTCGCCCAGCACCACGGCAGCATCCTAAGTGATGATATGATGGAGCAATAGAACTTAGGGTTCTAATTGCAATAATTATGAACAATTAGGGATTAATAACCCATGACATCAGTGATTCTAGCGTCGTATATTACGCGTTAACCATGAGATTTGGAATGGGACAGAGAAGTCAGTTGTATCCTTTTCCTCTTATATGGAGGCAAGACGACCTTAACGTGACATTGTGATTCCTTGTGTGGATCCAACATATGGGTGGGCACCCTTACGCCCCACACTTTTGGTGTCTAGATTATCTATGAATGGTGTTTAGGGATATAGTCCATGTAAATGGTACTATTCCAGGCATCACTAGGTCATAGTCTTCGGGAACTCATTAACGGAGGTGAGCTTGCCCCGAAGGATCGTGCAGACTATGAGGTCGCGGAGAGGGCAGTGATTGGCTTGGACCAACTATTGGGCCCCACATCATGAAATTGTGGACGGGAAAGTACGCCCGGTTGTGCAATAAGGAGTTGATCTCTCATGGGTAAAGTAACGCACCTCTGCAGAGTGTAAAAATTTGTAACTTGTTACTCCCTATTCCGGGAAGAAGCTACGAACGCGGCAGGAAAGGAACTCCATGAAAGTTCTGGTCAACCTGTGAAGGCTGATGGTCATAGAATTTCATAATAAAATCAATCTTTGAAGAAAGATTTACAAAAACTGCATAGTGCCAAGGACTTATAGTCCGAGGTGGTAGTTAGAGCATCAAACTTCCCACCTTGCATATAATGAACTTGTTGGGTAACACTGTTACTCATCCTTTCCTTTGAATCCTTGCTTAGACTCTGAGAATCCCAAAGATACTCCAATGTATGCATCTGAGAGCCAAGAGGAGGTCTTCTATGAAGAGCCCAACCTGTATGGAGCCGTAGAAGGGGAGGACTACGACATCGTCTACGGAGGAGAGTTCCAAGAGTCCGAATAATTACTATAGTTCTAGTAGCCACTTGAGCCGAGCAACATGAACATTATATAGCAATAATTTGTTGATCTCAATTTGGAGTTTAAGTTTTAAATTTTAAACTTCCGCTGAAACACTTATATTTTGGTTTGTAAGTTGAATCTTTTGGAAGTCTTGAACTTCCGGTATTGTAATAATAATAACGTGTGTATGTTTGTAATATGGACCCGCAATGTTTCTGTTGTACCACTCTGAGGGATGTGATATTTACGGAACGGTGTTATGTGGATGTCATGCCAATGACTATAGTGTACTACACATGTAGTGGTATGCTGGGTCACCACATAAGACAAGGCCCAGAAGAGTTACCGACTTAGGCCTGTAGTGTTACTTGTAGTCCAAGTTGTACATAGTTACCGACTCTTTAACATAGCCGGATAGGTCTCTCCTTGTAACCCTAGGCCCCGGTGACTATATAAACCGGCCCTATGAGAGCCTTTAGGGCAATCAATCAATCATAACACCACAATCAACTCGCACAGGCGAATCTCTCTTGTAATCCGCTGTAACATCCGGCTTACGCCAATATATTACTGGGTTGCTAGCAGGAGTAGGATCTGATCACCACAGTCGGATCTGAACCTGGGTAAACTTGTGCTCACCGCTCCTGGAACATTCGACGTCTCACACCCCATCCTTCCAATGCCAGTAGGACCCCCTATGGCGTACTTGTCGACAATCCGACGACATTTTCTGGGATTTTTCCTGATAGTTGATTTTCTGAACAAAAACTAGACACCAAGGTAATTCTGCTGAAAACAACGTCAGTCTGTGTTAGTTATATCCAAATCACACAAGTTTAGAGGAGAAACAATAGCAAAAGTGTTCGGGAAAGTAGATACGTTTTGGACCTATCATGGTGTTTGATGTCATCAAAGCATCCATCCGGTGATGGTGATTAGCATGATCTCATGGTCGAAGGAATTAGGTTACTATGTATTAGAAAGCTTATAGCAAACGAACTATTGAAATGACTTGATCTTTATGCTATGCTTATCTATAGGAGTATGTCCATCACACCATTATCCTAATGATATGATCTTGTTGTTAATAACATCTCAATGTTCATGATCAGGAAACCATGATCATATATTAACCAACAAGCTAGTTTAACCATGATCATCTTAACTTTGGAACTCATCTAAATCCATTATGAAACTTACTTTCCATCATATTGTGCCACCCTTAGTTTAGATTGAGATAAACTTAATTTGTACTTTGTGACAAAACTAGTATCAAATGTAGTACCTTTAACAATGAACTAACCATATATTTTTCACTTCTACAAAATAATATATTCTTAGTTCTTCCAAAAGATCATAAGAATATCCTTACTATCGTCCAATGATCATCTTATGAATCATTCTGGTATATGCTCATAACATTTAGAGCATAGGACATATCTGGATTTGTACATATCACAGTATGATTGAAAATACTTTTTGTGATTTTATTCATCAAGTATCAATCAATACTTGAATCTTTGTTTCACTTACCAAGTGTCGATACACTTGAATTTCGATTTAGTCCTTTCTGTGTGGCAAGAACCTTTCTTGTCATTTCCATATTGAACTCATTCAATATCTCATCTATGTACATTTGGCACAACCATATTAGCATCTCAATCTATCTATATAGATATTGATGCCAAATATTCGGGTTTTGCCTAAGTCTTCCATCGAGATGAAATTCTTAACATGTGTTAATAAAAGATATATCATTTCCAATCAACAATATGTCTTCCACATAATGTATTAGAAATATGTCTTAGCGCTCCTACTTAATTTCTTGCAAATGCAAGCATCTTCATCATCTCTGATGAATTTAAACTCTTTTAACAGTTTCATCATGGTGAAGATTGCAACTTTGCGATGATCACTTCAACCATTGAAGTTTGCATACGCTTTTAGCATCCTTTGAATTAACAAAACCCTTTGGACCGTGTTATGCACACGTCCTAGGTAACAATTCTATTAGAAGAACTTGTTTTGTTTATTCAACTACCACATAACAAAATTATATATAGTGTTGCTATATTAATCCGTCTAGACTAAATATCGCTATGAAAGATCAAATCTTGTCATAGTCAACCTTTGAACATTTTTGTGAACTCTTTCCCAACATGTCGACTATTTCATAGATGTGAAACATCCATGTCTATTTCTTTATAGATCCAAACACGACTGTAAGGTCTTACACCTTTCTAGAGGTTCTTTCAAGTTCAAAGCTTGATTTCTCGTGTATGGAACTATCATGGATTTTATGGCTTCAAGACATTTGTCGGAGTTAGGGCCCATCATCGCTTCTTTGCATGTAGTTCATTCATTATTGTCAAATAATGATTCAACCCTCAAATCTTGGTATTTGATTGTTTACCCGACCTACTTGGTTCAATAGGAACTTAGATCTCTGTAACCACAACCTTTGAGGCACGTGAGCCATGAGCATTGTTGCTGCCTCCAGAACACTTTTCAGCTCTATGCAACTTTGCACATATAGCTAAGGTTCGTTTAACCTTATCAAAGTTCTATTGTCCTCCCACTTAACTTTTCACGGAAAATTCCTTCTCAAAGAAACTTGACATTCTAAGCAACAAACATTTTTGTCTTCGGTGTTATGGAGGAATACTCAACGATTATTCGAAATAACATACAAAGACATGTTCATCCGACTTTGGTAGTAAACATCTCACTTATGCATAGCATACCAATGTTTAAGAAAGGACAACTTTATCCCAAACCATAACTTTATATGGCATCATTTCAACGGATCATGATGGAGATCTTTTTAGTGAAAAAGCGGTAGTCTCTAAAGCTTTTAATCTTTAAAATATAATGGCAGTTTTATGAATTACACCTTTGATCTTACCATGTCAAACAAGGTTTCATTGCATATCTCAATTATTCCATACTCATATGGTGTTTTGGGAAACGCAAATCCATGGAATGATTCCTCAAACCTTAGATGTTATGCTAAACTTGTAACTCAAATATCTTCCTTTATGATCCTATCATAGATTCTTTATTTTCTTGTTACATTGATTTTGCACTTCATCTTGAAAGTCTTTAAACTTTTCAAATGTTTCACACTTCATCCTCATTAAGTAAAATATTCATATATTCACTCAAATTTTCGGAGAAAGCATATGAAGTTGAAATTCATCGCTCTCGACTACACGTAATGGACTTCATACATCAAATATGTACAAATTCCAATAATCTAGTCATCCGTTCCCTTTTGTCCTATGAACGGAGTTTTAATTATCTCTAGAAAAGTTTCACAAGCGTCATGTGGCATCCCGCAAAACCACTACTAGAAAATCGCGTTGTTTTTGTGCATTGCATCATCATGACCGCATGCTCATGTCATCATGCCACATTGCATTTGAGCATCGTCATCATCTTGCATTTGTTTGCATAAAACTAATTGCGGAAAAACCTGTTTTTGTTTTCTAAACGCCCCGTCTTTGTTCAAACGCAAAACCCGGGTCTCCGGATTATTTTGTTTTGTCTGCTATCGGTTTGCAAAAGCCCGGTTTGAAATAAATAAAATAGTTCATTATTTTTAGTGGGGCAGTCGAACGGGCCGATTCGACCCGCACGACCACCCCCAGAATAAAATCGGTCCAGCTTAGACCCCACCCCAAGTCTTTTCTTACCCCAGTCCTATCTACCCACCCTCCAGCCACCTCACCCCACCCAATCCCTGGCTGCCACGTCACCTCTCCCCTTCCTCTACCCTATCCCACACAGCCACCTCACCTACTCCCTCTCTCTCCCTCCTCACACGCCACCACACGACGCACACAAACACACCCAGCCACACCGCACCCCCTCCCCCTTTTTCTCCCTGGCCCCACTTGCCAGCCCCCCAAGCCACTCCCCACCTCTCCCCCACCCCGACCCCACTCTCCACTCACCTCCCACCGACAGCCCCTGGCCCCACCCGGTCCCACCACCCACCAACCGTGTTGCCCCCGCTCTTCTCCTCTCTCCTCCCTCCTCCCGCGGCGCTCCCCGCACCACCTGCCTCCTCCGGCGCCCGCCACCGCCGGCGTTCCCCTCCGCTCGCCCGTGACGCCGGCCCTGTCGCCGCGCCGGCGAACCCTCCTCTTCCCGGCGCTCCTCCCGCCTCCGCCGCTCGCCCCCAGGCCCCACCTCACCGCCACCGCCCCCGACCTTCTCCCCCTCCGCCCCGGTCGCCCGGGCCGCGCGTCCCCGCCGGCGCCGCGCCCTCACCTCCCTCCCCGACCCCGCCAACCTCTGCATGCCCTCGCCGCTCACCCCATCCCCGCCTCGCCGTTGCAGAGTCCGCCGGTCCGCACCGCCGGCGCGCCGTCAAGCCTCCTCCGCGCCCTCTTCCGCCTCCCCGCCGGGCTCGACGGCCACCGTCTCGCGTCGCCGGCCTCCCCCTGGCCATCGGCCTCCGCTCCGGTCCGCACCGCTGGCGCGCCACCGAGCCCCTCCTCTCACCGCCGCCGTCCTCCGCCAAGCTCTGCGCGTCTCCGGCCGCCGTCGCGTATGGCTGTGCCTCCGCCGGCGCCCTCCTCGAGTCGCTCTGCCGCCCTAGCTCCTCGCCGCGACGCCGGCCCCGCGCACCCTCGACCTCCTCCACTCGCACCGCGCCTCCTCGTCGCCTCTGTATCAGTAGACCGTAGCACTCCCTCCGCATGCACGCGTAGCTTCGTGCTTGTGTTGTGGTGATGCCCAGTTAAGCATGTTGCTCACCACATGTTTGACGGAAGTCCCGCAAGGCCTCGACCAGATCGCCCAAAGGCCCAAGTACCACGAAAACCGATGCCGAGAGCAACTGAACATGGAGAACCTGGACAAAACGACAAGATCTTCATCGATGACAAGACCGCCGTGATCTGCCAAGTTCGTCTACCGCCGGTATCACTCGAGACCGACATCAACCACCGGGATCCAGAATCTGGGGGCAACGATGCTCGACCCAAGGTCCCCTTCCATGGAGTGCCAAGACCGCCGACATGGACCCGATGGCCGAGACCCGAAGATTTCACGGCACGCCTAGACCTTCTACTCGATCCACATGACCGATCCGATGCCGACCCAAGTCTTCTCTCGGACCCGTCAAGATCTCCGTCACCGAAACCTCGAGGCCTTCCACATGGAACACCGAGAACTCCTCCCTGAACACCAAGGTCGTCGACACGGAAACGCCATGTTCTTCCTCTCGGATCCGAGGACACCGAGACCCGGTGCGACAAGTACCTCATCCCGAACACCATGACCGTCTACGCGGGCTCGACAAGAACGACACCGACCCGTAAGAACCCGATGCGCCCCGACGCCGAACCAAGTCCTGCTTCCCGGTTGCGACGAGACCTACTCCGATGTCCGAGATGTTCCTGCCGAGACCGCTTCCGTCGAACCCTGAGCCCCTGTCGAACCCCGAACCCCGGAACCAAGTTCGTCGAGACCCCCTAATGTGTGTGAACCCAAACCCGAGACCTTATTTTATTAAATGATATATACTTGTTGCATATTAAATTGTCATACTTGCATGCTTGTCATGTGGTTTGGGGGCCTTATGCCGATTCACCTAATAATTAAATATGGGGCCCATATGCGGGCAAATCTAGCCTTATATTGGCCTCATTTAAATTTGTGTAGCGAACCGGTGATATATTTGGTCATGTTAAAACAAAAATTAAATTGCGGGGGTTCTAAATAACTTAAACCTAATAATAAATTGTCGGGACCCCCGGTTCCGCTTAATATGGCCTAATTGCATCGCATCTTTGCCGTGCCATACATCATACATGCATCATGCCCGATCTTCTGCCGTAATCTTAAATATTGCATCCGGTATTTATTCTAGTGTTTTGCTTCTTCGCGGATAAGGCCGTTGAGTTGATGCGAGTATCGATCCGATCTTCGGATGAACCTTCGGCAATGTTTTCAGGCGAGCATCTCCCCCTTTCTACCTATCTTACTTTTATAGTATTTATTTCCCTCCTGTTGCTCTATTGCTATCTTTGTCGCGATGCTCTCGTTTCCGTACCCGTGAAATCCCTTGCAGCCGTATATTGCCTTGGACACATCCTATTACTGTTGTTTGGTAGATAGTTGGACTTGCGCGTCGTAGTCGCTTGCTCCAGTGCTGTTGCGTGTCGTCAAGTACCACGGTTGTTGGAGAATTGCCGCCCGTTCAATGTTGGAGATGATCATGGCTTTATTTATTGTTCACTTTAATTATTGTTTAACAACTAAAATTTAAGTAGGTAAGCAGAGGCACAGGTGGGCAATAGAGGTTATTTGGTTGTTAACCGTCCACTTGTGTCCCGTAGGACCCCGAGTGCTTGATACATGTTCCTTGATTTATCGCGCTATCCACATACGGGGAATTATGGGCCCCCCTTAGCCAGAGCTTGATTTAGTCTTATTTCTTGGGGCCACAAACTAGTTTGAGGTTTTATTTACGATCCTGTACTTATGCCATGCTTTACTGCTTTATTACGATTGTGCGAGGAGCACACTGTACTGTTTAGGATCGGGACACGATTCCGCGGTGTCGACAAGCTCAGTTTTGGGTTCCTAGTCGTTCACAGCCGTCCACCCAAACCTCGGGTCCGTCTCGGAGCTAGCTTACTTCGTTGCGGGTGTACTCCAAGGGGTGGCCCCCTGAAATATTTCTGAATCCTGTGATTGCTTTGTCGTGAAAGCCTCGTTGGGTTTTGATTTGGTTTTTCCGAGGTTGATCGTGTGTGTGTTGCTATTGGTGCACCCCGGCCGAGTAAAACTTTCTGAAAGCCGTGTCCGCGGTTATGGACGACTTGGAGCACAGTATCTCGATCATAGACAACTATAACTAAAGTAGTGCTATAAATTTGACTTTATAATGACTAGTAATCAGCTTCAACTACAACGGAATGGCTAAGTAAAACTTCCAACAATTGCTTGTTTGGATGTCGCTTGCGACCATTGTACCTGACTAGTAAGTATTGCAACCGTAACGGAATGGCTAAATAAAAGTACCAACAACTGCTGGTTTTTGGGTTATCTCATGTTAATTGTATCTGACTAGTAAGAGTCGCAACCACAACTGAATGGATAACTAAAACGGCCCACTGCTTATTTTATCAGGATGATTACCTATACCTGACTAGTAAATACCGCAACGATAACTGAATAAATAAAACTGCCAACTGTGTGAGTTCCTCGGCTGACTTCCTCGTTTGGTCTCGAGGGGGAAACACCAGGATGGGTTTGTTTGGTGTTAGCTTCAGGTTGGATCCGGATAGGTCATTCTTATCCCTCTCTGATAACCGTCAGTTGTATCGAGTCTCTATAGGTTGTTTAGTGCATGCTGCCGCTGCCGCTCAGTCCACCATACCTATGTAGGCGAGGACCGCCGAATTCTAGTCTCGCCGTGTACTGGCCTCAGTACTGACGCTCCTCTTTTCCCTTTGCCCTTGTCGGCACCCCTTTTGTTTAAGCAGGTTTTGAGATCGACGTCGTTAGCAGGGTTACCCTTCCGTCTTGGCCTGGGCAGGGTTATGGACGCCATTGGTTATTCTTCAGGGCTCTTAGCCCCATTTGCATCTTGTCCGTAGTCGGACGCTTTATCATTTTCAAGGTGATTTGAATCTTTGTATATTATATCTGTATTCTTGACTCTTTGAGTCGCTGTTGTATATATCTGTTCTGTGGGTCCCATCGAGGACTGTCGTGTAATGTTATTACTTCGTTTTCCACCCGCACGAAAGTGCCTGGTGGGCACCTTTGAATCGTTTCTACGCGGGTTTTGGCGGAATTCGCTAAAACTTGCATAGGGTCGATTCTGAGGGTGTTACACGTCATTTGATTAAAAATCAAAAGAGTCCAAAATTCCATCCACATGGAGTTTCTTCATGTTTTCTTTCCAATATAATTTAAACGGTGATGTCACTTCCTAAGTGATCTTTCAATCAATTTGTCTTTCGACATTTTTAGCACTAGTTTTATGGATGTGATTTCTCCAACGAGATTTGTAAATCATCCATCTTTTATGGATTACGGCAATTATTTGAACAACCCTTTTGTTCTCATAATACCTGATCGAAATAACAATTATTGAAACAAATCTTGAAGGTAAGTTTTGATTTCAACGAGCAACACAACAACCCTTTATTTATTCTCGATGAACATCATCACATATTATTTTGCTAGTTACTTAGGCCATTGTAGTTTATGAATTCTGTTGTTTCGTATGACGATTCACACCAACAAATTCAGTATCCAATACTCAATAACTACATTGTTTCACAAGCAAAGAATACAGCCATAACATGTATATCCTCTATATACCTAAGCTGAACAATGCTAGTATTTTCTCTTCCGCCAAATATTTCTTAGATTTCTCTTTCAGTATTTCTTTATCCTTTCAAAATAATCTATCAACATCAACAGTGGCGCCATACTTATGACACATAGTCCAAAACATGTATAGTTAAATACCAATGTCTTTGGACTTGCACTTTGAAGTAGATCACCATCATCAAATGTCTTGTGTTTTTTCAAATTCCATTCTTTAGTAATATTTTAGTGTAGTAAACATTTTACCTATATCAAATATTCATATTTATCATGGAACTATTCATGATCAAGCTACTTTAGCTTATAACGGTGAATTGCGAGTATAATGTTGCTCTCCAAAACCTTTTGGAGAATTAGGACAACTAGCGTCTCCAAACTTTTGAAAATTCTCATCAAATATGAGAACATAAACTTTTCTATATTATACTTTATCATGTTGTAATCAAAACATCGTTTCAGATATCGCAATATCTTCCACATATGATGGTTTCCGAAACAATTCTTCCAGCTCCTAGATAACCTTGATATTAAAACAATCTTTTGAATATCATGAATCATGGAGATAAACATGATACTTATTTACTAACACTAGAATTGTTACTCTTAATTTAATACCAATTATTAAACTTCACGGAGGAACCAGAAATTACTGATAGTTTGCAATAGGACTTTTAAACTTTAGATCAACACTTCAAAACAATATGATACCAGTTCGTAAAGTAACTAACCAGAATTCTATAGTTCTATTATCTCAATTATAACTAAGCGCAAGGTGGTAAACGGATGCCAATGACTACAACAACTATGCAGATTCACTTTGATTTAATTTATGATAAATAGTGTTCAACTTTTAATCATATTGCTGTTGAACTCCCACTCAAAACAATATCCCTCACATTGTTTTAGTGATTACATGAGCAAAATCCACTATACCAAGTCCGATCATCATGTGACATGATGTAGTTTCAAAGGCGAACAATCATCATGTTCATCGTATCATCTATATGACTCATGCTTTACCTTTCGATGTTCCGTGTTCCGAGACCATGTCTGTACATGCTAGACTCGTAAAGATGTAACCTTAGTTTCTGCTTGAGCATATAGACACGGCTCTGATACCACTGTAGGGGTTCGTAGCATCGAAAACAAAAAAAATTATACCGCATAAACACAAACAAGCCAAGATTTATCTACTAGATTGTAGCAACGAGTCGATTAGAGTACTCAACCTCGAATATTCCAAAGCGGTTAACGAGAGCAGATTATCGTGGGTGATGTAGTCGTATACTTGCCGATCTCAGGATCGCGTAGACAATCCTTCTGGCGCTGCGTTCCAGCAGCGCTTCCGCAGTCGATCACACGTTCGGTACTCGATGAAGACCTTACTCTCCCTTGTTCCAGCATGCGGTGGAGGTTGTAATTCTCTCCTCGCGATTCCAGCAGCACGACGACATGGTGTCGGAAGTAGAGGGAAGATCCTGCAAGGCTTCGCCTAAGCCGGAGAGGGTTATGGTAGAGAAATAGGGTTCCCCGGAGATCTAGGGTTTAGAGGCCGGAGAGGAGGAGGTGTAGGAGCCGGTGGAGGCTAGGGCGAAGGCGACGAATCAGCGGCGGCGGCGCGGCGGCTGTGTGGGGAGGGGCTGGTGTTGTGTGTCTCTTGGGGCACCCCCTCCCCTCTATTTATGAGAGGAAGGGCATCTTGGGAGAGGGGAGTTTGAATCCTTCCCCAATTCCCTCTCCTTGTTGGCTTGTGATGGAGGGAAAGAAGGATTCTTTCCTTCCTCCACCAGGATACATTGTCCCAGTTTGACTTTTCAAACTTGCCTTTTGACTTTCAATTTGGAGCTCAATTTCTTTCTTACAAATGCCCAACCAAGTAACCTAGTACATGATGCAATCATTCCACTTATTCATGACACATTCATATACCCTTCCCCTTCCGGTCCGGTGAACCTTCTAGACCCTTCTAGATCATTCCGGTGAAAACACTGGAATCATTCCCGAACTCCGGAATTGGACTTTCCTTATATGAATCTTATTCTCTAAACCATTCCGAATCTTCTCGTGATATCCCGGATCCCATCCGAGACTCTGAACAACATTAGGTCTCCCTAATTACATTCCATATCTACTAAACAACATCAAATCCTTAAGTGTGTATCCCTACGGTTCGTGAATTATGCAGACATGACCGAGACTCTTCTCCGATCAATAACCAATAGAGGAATCTGTAAATTCATATGGCTCCCATATATTTCTACGATTACTTTGCGATCGAATGAACCACTTACATATGATACCAATTTCCCTTTGTCTCACGATAGTTTACTTATCTGAGGTCTGATCGTCGGTATCTCTACATACCTAGTTCAACCTCATTACCTATAAGTACTCTTTTCTTGTTCCCATGATATGTGATCCCTTGTGAGCCAGTCACATGCTTGCAAGCTAATTAGATGGCATTCCCTCGAGAGGGCCCAGAGTATATCTATTCATCATATGGATGGACAAATCTCACTCTTGATCCATGTGCCTCAACACATACTTTTCGAACACTCAATGCCACCTTTATAGCCACCCAGTTACGGTGTGGTGTTTGATGTCACCAAAGCATCCATCCGGTGATGGTGATTAGCATGATCTCATGGTCGAAGGAATTAGGTTACTATGTATCAGAAAGCTTATAGCAAACGAACTATTGAAATGTCTTGATCTTTATGCTACGCTTATCTATAGGAGTATGTCCATCACACCATTCTCCTAATGATATGATCTTGTTGTTAATAGCATCTCAGTGTTCATATCAGGAAACCATGATCATATATTAACTAACAGGCTAGTTTAACAAGAGGCTTTACTAGGGACTCTTTTATATTTACAAATCGCACAAGTATTAATGTTTTCGGTTAATACAATTATAGCATGGTATGTAAACATTTATCATAAGCATGAAGATATGATAATAAAATCTTTATTATTGCCTCTTGGGCATATCTCCAACACTTACAGGTACCGGTGCACGTCGATCTACCGGCCCCCCACGCCCTGCCTCACGTCGATTAGGCGGGCGCAGCCCATGATGGGCCGCACGCTGCTGAGGCCCATGACACAGACGGTTCTCCACCGTGCACTTGGCCCCCCACCGCTCATGGGCCAGCTCATGGCCCGCACCCGCAACCAACTAACTTTGTGTCATCGCTCGCAGTGTCTCTGGTTCAGTCTAATTCATCTGCTGCCGATTCTGCTCTAGTACTTCCTGCATGACGCCCCGTTAAACCGGTGCGCCTGTTTGGTGGCATCATCCGATATGACACCAAGAAGAGAGCTTTTGTAGTAGAGCCCACCTCTCATGTTGATGCTCTGGAAAATCCTGCCTGGAAATCAGTGATGGATGACGAGTTTCGCGCTCTCTACATCAACAACACCTGCCGTCTCGTTGACCCTCCTCCTGGCCGCAATATTGTTGGATGCAAATGGGTTTTTAAGATCAAACAAAAAGCATATGGCACCGTGGATCATCAAGGCCAGGATCGTCGCCCAGGGGTTCACACAGCTTCAAGGGATTGATTACACAGACACTTTCTCTCCGGTTGTCAAGACTACCACCGTCAGGCTGATCTTGTCTATCGACGTGTCCCGGGGATGGACTCTACGTCAGATTGATATCCAGAATGCGTTCCTCCATGGCGATATTCAGGAGGAGGTGTATATGTATTAGCCCCCAGGGTATGTTAACAAGAATTATCCCAATCGTGTCTGTCATCTTCAGAAATCCTTGTATGGATTGAAGCAGTCTTCGAGAGCGTGGTACTCAGAATTGCAGTCTTTGGGCTTTGTCTCATCCCAGGCCGATACCTCTCTGTCTGTCTTTGTCAAGGAAGGGGTAATCATCTACATGTTGATCTACGTAGATGACATTATCATTACTGGATCTTGTTAGCGAGTTGTCAGTAACTTGATGAAGAAGCTTCGAGATTCCTTTGCTGTTAAGGATTTGGGAGACTTGTCTTATTTTCTTGGCATTGAGGTGACACGCATGGACAGTGGTATTACACTTACTCAAGCCAAGTATGCAGCAGATATGCTTAGGCGTGTGAATATGCATAATTGCAGGGATATAGCCACACCGATGTCATCCTCGAAAAGGCTCGGCAAAACCTCAGGAACACTGCCGTCAGACGACATGGCCTTCAACTGTCGAAGCACAGTTGGTGGTCTGCAGTATCTCTGTTTGACCAGGCCAGATATTACCTTTGCTGTAAATCGAGTGTGCCAGTTCCTAGCCACATCGACGGATGTGCACTGGTCAGCAGTGAAACGTATACTAAGGTACATGAAGGGAACAGTGAATCACGGATTACAAATTCAGAAATCGTCGTCAACCGATTTGAGCGTCTATACAGACGCCGATTGGGCTGGCTGCCCCGACGATCGTCGGTCTACTGGTGGCTATGCAGTGTTTTATGGACCAAATATGGTGTCATGGAGCTCTTGAAAGCAACCTACTATCAGCCGGTCAAGTACGGAAGCGGAGTACAAGGCTATAGCAAATGGGATAGCCGAAGTAACCTGGTTGCAGTCAGTTCTTAGAGAACAAGGAGTGTTTCAAGCTCAAGCTCCAACTTTGTGGTGTGACAATCTTGGAGCCACGTTCCTCGCAATGAATCCCATGTTTCATGCAAGAACAAAACATATAGAGATTGATTTTCATTTCCAAGAAAAGGTAGCAGCCGGTGCACTGAAAGTTCAGTTCATTTCCTCTCGTGATCAGTTAGCAGATATCTTCACTAAAGCGCTTGGTCGAGAGGTGTTCGATCGCCTGAAGTTCGAGTTGTGTTACTAGTATGGATCGAGAGGGGCTGTTAAAAGAGGCTAACGATGGTGTATAGATGCGATCCTAATCTCTTCTCCTAAACCCAACCGATAGTTAGATAAACTGTAATTCTGTTAGTTTTTTGTAATCCTAACCACTTGTAAACCCTAGCTCGTTTGAGCTGTATATAATGAGGACCTGGCCGATGCATTGAGGCACGGCACAATCTCAACTCTAGTCTATTTTCTTATAACGTGATGGTGGCTCTTCCTTGTTGAGCTCCGATGGCCAGAGGCAACGTCCAGCTTCTCCACCCCAAGGATCACCGCAAATAAGTACAAGGCTTGTTTCTATTGTCCTCTTATCTGATGTGGTGTTGGACTGCTTCTTCTTCCTCTGGACGGTCGTGGAGGCGAGGGGAGGAGTGGTGAGAGTTCTGGCACATCTGGAGGCTGGTGGGGTTTATTTTCTTTCTTGGCGCATCGACACGGTGCCAAGCGGTCACTGTTGAGCTACTTCGTCATGCTTCAGAGGTGGGAGTCGTCAGAGTTGCCTCCCGTAGCAAGCCCCGTTTTGCAAATAAGTGTCCTACTTCTACTATGTTGCGCCAATTCTCCCGCTCCTCTTCTTGGCCTACCTTGGTGGCGAGGGACACGAGGGTGTAGGGGATGCTGCTACGGCTATAGGAAGGTGGCGCTCGGGGTTAGAGGAGCCTACGACCTCGACAGCAGTCCCCAAGCGACGCCAAGTTCTAGTCATCTTATCTTCGGCCAAGAGGTTTGCCCTGCTGCGCTCGACCTACATGTTTGATCAAGCTTCTTGTCCTCCTTGAGTGGAGGATATTCTTCGATATCCGTGTAGTGGTGAGCACCACTGCTTCTCCAAGTGGTTGTCCCTAGTGGAGGCAGTAGCGGCTGCGGCTGGAGATCATCGATCATCGGCAATAGTGGTCACGATCACATTTCTGCGTGTTTTGGGGGTGTTGTTTGTAAAAGTGAGGGGCTTGGTTGTAATTTCTGTATGGGGTCCTTCTTGTAATTGTACTTCCACCGGCGAATTAATGCAAGCTCAAGGTCCTTCGGGACCACTCCCGTTCAAAAAAAAATTGGGGTCAGGCAGCCCCTTCCGCTCATAGAACCCTTGACGTCCGCCTCGTCGCTATCGGGGGCTGGGTGGGTAGTTGGGATCTCGGGGAGGACCAGCCTATGCTTCTAGTCGCCCCACCGGTCAAAGGAGTTGAGGAAACCGGGGAAGCCCAGCGCCTGTCCACACGAGCTGCGACGGAGGCTCAAACGGGACATTGGCCCACAAGCAGCGACCTAGACCGGCAGAGGCCCACGAACAATGACCGCATGCTGTAGATGGCCTCGGCGCGCTCGCTGCTCACCACGCTTAAGCTTTTAAATAATAGTATGCATATGCTAAAGGTAATTTCTAGTATTCTCACTTGGTGGTTATCACTTGGTGTCATGTCTAGAACAACGCTGAGCCAGAAATACAGCAAGTAGAGGAGCTCACAGGTTAACCGGAAGAGGTCAAGTGGGAGAAATAATGTAGATAATCCTTCTTCCTTGTGAGATCGGTTGAAATATTTTGTGCTCCGTGGAGATATTCTCGTCAAATGCTAGCTCTCAGAGACGGAAGCCGTGCCTTGGTTTCAATATATTCACATGGAACATTATATCGCTTTTTGTACGAACGCTTGGCCGTTTCTTCCACGCATCCGTCGAAAGGGAGTCGGCAGCAGGACTGTTTGTTGTCCTGTTCCTCAACTTTTTTTAGAGGTGATTTTCCATTAGGAGTTGCTAAGCGTGCTAATGCAGATCCTGTCTGTGATCTCTTTTGGCACGTAGTCCTGTTTTAAACGCATGAACCTTCGTCCTTAGCAGCTAAGCCGAATTATTCTTTGGTACTAGTAGCCATACTTTACTGACGACGATGGTGTCCCATCGAGAAGTAGTTGTACCTGTAGATCGCCATTTTTTATCGTTTTACACGAAGAAGCATGACACGTCTTAAGATGAAAAACAATAATTCTTACACGACTACTATGCTTGTATGATAGACAAAGAGTTACTAGTACTAAGTCTCTGCCCAACCAACCGCAGAAATATTTGAACCATCATATATCTACTCTCAACATTGCTCTTGAACATAACACCCAGAGATTATTTCGCTTCTGGAACATTGAAGATGGTTAGCCTGGATGTTTCTTTCCGGGGATGTAGTTGAAAAGAGCCTATCTCCAACAATTCAAAACCATTCCACATTTCTCACCCACCAAGTCCGATCCTCCCTCGGCCTTCTCCGTCTCCGTGTATATATAATGTGGCACTAGCGGTAGATGGTTCGGAAGTAAACAAGCATAGCAGGACAGGATCGCCGTCGGTGGTTCCCATGGAGGTGGTGACGCTGGAGCAAGGCGCGAGGAGGGTCCCCAACTCCGAGGAGGAGCAAGAAGCGGCTCTGGTCCACAGCCAGGTCAGGAAGATCAAGCAGGAGGACGAGAAGGCCAGGGAGCTCCTCCACCGGCTACGGCTACGGGAGGCGAGGCCCACCACGGTCATCATCGATTTCCGTGAGCCTGCGCGGCGCGCCCCGCCGTCGCCTCTGCGCCCCGCTGGGCAGGCGATTTCGCTGATGTCCATGTGAATCGATATGGTTCTGTGAGGGGTGGATTCATCGCAGGATGTTGTCTGCATGTAAGAGTTCTCTCTTTATCCAGTTGTAAATACATATCAAGAGTCTCTTTTTCCCTCACCTTTTTGCCGTGTCATCTGGATTTGGTTTTGCTCGTCAAATCTTTTGGCTGATGTTCCACAACCTATTTTAAAAGATTGCCAGTTTCGATAACTTGTCACTAAAAAGGCTTATATTGTGGAATTACCTTTGCTATTCGTCCATGACATTTTCCAACAAGCCACACAGCTGACAGAATAAAGAATCACAATGCCGTGAAGGAACATTCTAACGCTCAAATAAAAAACTACAATACTACACAAGTTGTCAATCCAAACTTACTATTTCTTAATTATGACATGATAACAAGCCATCGAAAACTCAATATATCATCTCTAGCTTGCTTGCTACTTTTACTTAACACGATAATATCTAGGGCAACCATACACAAAACTAAAATCTAAGGTTGCCAACTGCAGATAAACAACCAGAGGCGGAGTTGGTTTCAGAAACCAGAGTAGAAAGATGGTTTATCTGCGACCATAAAGACCATAACGCAAACTGGTACAGCCGATCATAAGAAAATCTTGCAGCAGATGCAAAGTGCAGCACCCATGGCAAAGCCACTGCCATAACGAAAACTTGCAGCAATCATTCGGTCTTCATCGCCTCCGCATGATAGGATTCCAGGTCTTTGTCCAGTTCATCTGCACTCTTCTCTGCCTGCTTCCTTCCCTGACCACGGCCACGGAATTGACCACGGCCACTGCCCCGGCCCTGGAACTGGGCCTGGAACGGGGTCTGGAACAAAGTACGACCTCTGCCTCGACCTCGGCCAGTTTGGATAGCACCACGATTAAATCTGTTGGTGGGATTACTGAAATGGCAGATTAAGAGTCATCAGGAGAAAAAAAAAGATAAAACAAACTGTTGTAATTTTCAAGGGCATCAATCAACTCAAAGAACCACCAACAAGACCTCATTATCACCAAACTCCAACATTATACAAAAAAAAATAGTGAAAAGGGGTCTCTTATATTTCTGTTTTTTCTACTAAACTAGAAAAATGTTATCACTAACATCTGAGCTACGTGTGACCTGTTTTTTATTACAAGAAATTGCTCACTATTCATTGTTGATCTCGCAAGTTGCAAGCAGATTGTGTGGAAAGAAATTTATTCACAAATCCTACTATCTTTTCTAGAAGGGGTCCAAACTTCTAATGCTAGTAATAACCGGTAACAATACATACGAGAACACAAGGATACAGCTTGTAGTTGAAAACTACACAACCAACTAATGGCTAATTGGCCACTGTCTACTCCCTCTGTTCCGTAAAATAAGGCGTATGATTTTTTCTCAAAAGTCAAACCATGTATAGTTTGACCATAATTTTAGAAACTCTCAACCTCTACAATGTTAAAACATCTCGTTTGACAAGTCATCAAGTATGTTTTCATATTGTATCTATATAGTGTTATTATCATTGTTGATGATTTTTTCTATAAACTTGGTCAAACTTTACCACTGTTTGACTTCAGGAAATATTTATACACCTTCTTTTCAGGAACGGAGGTAGCACCTATTAACAGACTAGGTTGCCACATTAGAAGCTTTACCTCAAAGGCCTGTTGCTGGAACCTCCACCACGTTGAACCGTTTCAGGCCTGAAATGTAATACAAAATTAGATTCACCATAGCAGCGTACCCACACACACACACAAAAACAAGAAACTCAATATAGCACTTCATAAAAATCAGGTTCGCACTTGGAAGTTATCTATGGAACTACGAACGTGTGCCAACACATTTTACTAAATATGTGCCAACACAATTAGGCCCAGTTTGGAATACAGTCATTTCACTGAAAAAGTGGAAATAGTTCAATTCTGACGGCATTCCGTAAAATACCATGTTCCAAACATGGTCATAAGAAATTTGTCCTCATAGGCTCATACCAAGCTACTGCAGACCTGTAGAAGAACAAATTGCATATAACATGTTCCACAAGTTACTGGAATCTGCCATAATGTGCAGAAGTACTCGCAAGCTAATTTGCAACTGTGTAATCCACCTTAGGTAAATTTGACAGCTACATGACTAGAATACAGGTACCTAAGAAACTTATTAACAAAAGTTGCTGGTCAGACAGAAAAAAGCAGATTAGTATTAAGTCGGTTGACAAACATCAAAAGAAGGGAAGTTTTCTCAGCTGGCAACCAATTAGTGTTAGACTTTGGACAAAGAAACAATACAAATCTCAAGTCAGGATTATCCAGCTGACGTTTTATGTCACTTATTGGGTTCTCCTTTTTTGAGGGAACTTATTGATACTCTTTAGAAGAGAAGATAGAGAAACAAGCAAAAATATAGGCATCTCTGGTTGGCAAATGTAGAACAATGAAAAAATCATAAATGGTAAAATACGCAAATATGATAGTATCACTCACGTCATAACAACTGTTCTCGTAGGTCTGCCATTAGAAGCCCCGACAACATTTATACGAGGTGTCATAGGCAAACCTAAGTCACTTCCAATAACTTCAATCTTCATAGCTTTTCCATCAAGTAGAACATTGTTATAACGTTTCAATGCAGCAACTGCATCACTCCTCCTTGTAAACACCACCTCTGCTGTACCCTTCAAAAATTGAAAATCAAATAAAACATAAGTACAGCAAGCTTCTAGATTAATGATCGCTACAGGCTTACAGCGAACACAAGCATCCAAGAAATTTGATATAAAGTTATAAGCTGATTGTCTGTAATAATGGACAAGCATATACATTCAACCATCCTTTTGCACCCAAGGTAACAATATGAGAAGACACTGGCTACACAGTACTAGACCTATATCTATGCATAAAATTTTCTTTTCTGCCCTTATCACCTGATATCAAATGCAAGATGGTAGATTTTCTAACAGGAAATCATGATTGGTAACATATAATTAAGCTGCAATTACGTATTTATCTAGAGCAAACAGTAAGACAAAGAATCTGGAGCAAACAGAAACTGCTGAAAGGACAGCCATATTTTCACTTAGTATCAAAATAAAAAAAGCAAGCCATTTGAGTTGTTATATAGATCAAATGATGCACATGATTTTTTTTAAAGGCATGCCTAACATGCTCAATAGTTAAAACTGACAAGCCACGAAAATACTAACATTTTGGCGACCATAACCATCAAAGTGAACAGCAAATCGTTTCAAGTGACCAACTTCTGAAAACAGCTCCTGCAGGGAAAATTGAAAATATGTTAGCTATATAGGAATGGCTAATCAGGTTATCGATTTGCTTCACCAACCTTTATATCCTCATTGGAAACACGATAATCCAAGTTTGAAATGTACAATTTTGTACCAGTTTCTATTCCACTAGCCGCCATACTGTCACTAAACAGATCAGGTCTCCAGGTCATGTCTTTGGTTCGGCTAAAAGACTGAAAAATGCCAAACATTCGTGAGGACATACCATCATAGAAGACTGCCACTTCAAACTGTTCGATATGATCATGACAACTATTAGGAACCACCTAGAATCGGTATCAACCATTATCGTAGAGTACCAACAAGTTACTTAAAAGCAGTTAAGCTACGAAGTACTGCAAGAAGTTAACAATGGAGAAGAAGAGAGTTCCAACAATATCACCAATATCAAAAGCCAGATATATTAAATGGCTCAAGCTCTTGTTCTGGAGACAGCCTAGAAGCACGCCACTGGAGCAGAGTCCAGAACTGTCTGAAGAGCGGCATATTGCAGTTCAAAAATCCTTCAGTGCCTCATGTATCATACACATCGATTGTGGAACTCCGTCAAGTTTCAAATGTATTGACAGAATCAGTGGACTCTTTTCTTCAGTGCCTCGTGTACCAGACACATACAATTGCAAGAAGTCCAGAAATTTCCCTTTTCATTTATTTCCTTCCATGTGTTTGATGAGCAGATAATGTCCTTCAAAGTTTCCATTAGAGGTACTCATCACAGTTACTTCTGCCACTCCGGAAATGAAAGCTTAGAGATGCTCTACCAAGAAAGTATTCATCAGAATACCAAAGTTACTTCGGCCAATCCATATGATCAATGAGATGCTTTAGCCAACAAAGCCCCATTAGTTGTAAACACAACTGTTATTACTGCCCCTCCTTATAATAAAATCTTAGGGGTGCTCTCCTCACTCAATTTTCTACTTTATTCAGGAATCTGACCATGAACAAAAACATAGTGACAGTTTTTGGCCTTGCCTTAGCAATAATTCGTGCAGATGGTCGGGCATTAATCCCAAGTGGTCCTCGAGGAGGAAGCCCTGATCTTCCACGCATGACATGTCCACCTCGCCCACCTCCTTGAAAACGGTCACTGCCCCTATCTCCACCCCTTCTTGCATAAAATGACATCTCAAGTTGTTTCAGTCTACAGCAGATAACGCAAGTCTCCAACAATACAATGACAACCTGCAGAATAGATAAACTAGTTGTAAGAGTTTGAGCTGATCATCGATCCATAAACCATACTCAACCAAACAAGCATGTAAGTTGTAACAGGAGATGCAATTATAATGCTGCCAACTGTAAGGGGAAAAATGCATACCACAAATCTAATACATTACAATACATCCATACATATACGCAAATAAAATAAGTAGAACTTAAGAAGCAGCAAACGCAGATAAATAAAGGGACAGAAAGCAGCAAATGCAAATAAAAAACAACAGGCAGAAAATGCTAATTAAATAAAGAACAACAAGCATCAAGAAGATTGCTAATTGTATTAAAGATTTCAGTAGAAAGATTCAATCCAAAGACAAAATTACTCTTGGTACCTTACAAGTATAATTCCAGTCTTACACTACTTACAACATTAAATTCCCATAGGATTGATAAAGCACTCACGATTTCCGGTAGGCCAGATTGGACGTCGTTTCTTTGGATTGAATCTTTCTACTGAAGTCTTTAATACAATTAGCAATCTTCTTGATGCTTGTTGTTCTTTATTTAATTAGCATTTTCTGCCTGTTGTTATTTTTTATAACAACTGTCCATAAGCATCGATTGGAAAGAACTAGTGAACCAAATAATTCCCCATTCAGGAGATAATATTCGGGAATGGTCGTTTTCAAATATCCAGGAAAAATGAATTCAAATATTCAACCCACGAATGTAGTGTGCGGACTGAGATGAACCATAACGTTGTATACAAATGTCTAAGATTCTGCCTCTCTAGGTCAATTCGAACAAAATAAGAAAACAACTGATTCATGTCATTTACATCTACAATACTATTCCCTCCTGTCTAAATCTAGAATTTAACCACAAGCGCAAGGGCGTAAGAAGCGACACGCATGTTGCGGCTCAGTGACAAGCTAGTGCACAACCCGCAAGGTTCGAACTGTAACCTAAATTTCCCCAACCCAGCGAATTTCCTATGAATCCTAAACGGGCATTGGCCAACTAAACCGGATCGAAGGAGAAACCAAGAAGAGCACCGGGTGCGTCGAGCGGGGGGGGGGGGGGGGGGGGGGGGGGTGCTTACTCTTGCGGCGTTCAGGTGGTCCGCGCGCGGCAGACGCTTAGGAGTTGCTGCAGTGCGAGGGGGGAGGGACGAGGCGGGGGCGCTTCCGGGGACGGAGGAGGACAGACTTCGGAGTTCGGAGGGGGGAGGGGGGGAGCAGCGGAGGCGCCGTGCTGGGGTTTCGCTGGAATCAAAACCCTAGCCCTCGTCTGCTCTGCTGTTTTTTTCTTTCTCTGAGAGGCGAAGCAAATAAAACGGCCACGGCAATCCATCGTTTTACGATCCACGATCTACCACCGTCCTAATTTCCTTTTTTCTTTTTCTTTTTTGATTGATTGACACAACCGTCCTACGTTTTTTGTTAGAGTAAAATTCATCCACTGTGTCACCGATCTTTGAAATACATAATATACGGTATCTAAATACGACTTAGTGTTTATCTAGGTCACTGACTGGTGGTAGAGAGCTGTATTTGCTGACGTGGCACTACGAGAACCCCACATGTCGGCCCCCTAACTATTTACAGGGACCATTTATATACGAATAATAAAAGAGCTGGACTAGAATGAAAAATGGGACACCCCCAAAAAAGATCCCCCCCTCTTCCCCGCACGAATCTAGAGGCAGCTCCTTTGAGAGTCGACCCCTTTCCCCGAGCCCTCTCTCGACCCTCCTCTGGCGGCGGCGACGGGGATGGGGAAGAGAGAGTGGCTCGGCCTCCTCCCAGTAGTTGTAGGTTTAGGTGTTTGGGCGATTGATACGTCTAAAACGTATCTACTTTCTCGAACACTTTGTTATTGTTTTTTGTATAAACTTGTGTGAATTGGATATAACTAACACGGACTAACGTTGTTTTCAGCAGAATTACCTTGGTGTCTTGTTTTTTTGCAGAAAATGAACTATTAGGAAAAATACCGAAAAATATGCCAAAAACTATTTCTCACCAGAAGATCCATGGAGCCAGAAGGGGAGACAGAGGGGAGGCCTGGGGGGCCCAGACCCACCCTAGGCGCGGGCCCACTGACCCCGCGCCTGAGGGAGGTCTGACCACCCCAGGCAGCTCATCGGCCTTCCTCCGCGCCTATAAGTTGCCTTCTGACCTAAAAACATACGGGGGTTCGATAGATTTCCAGAAAGAGTTCGCTCTGCCACCGCCACGAGAAACCAAGATTCAGATCTAGAAACTCCGTTCTGGCACCCTGCCGGGACGGGGAATTTGGAGAGGATCATCGCCATCGTCATCACCAACGCATCTCCATCAACCACCGATGTTTCCCTCATTCATGAGTGAGTAATCCCCCGCTGTAGGCTTGGGGATGGTAGGAATTGGACGAGTTCTATCATGTAATCGAATAAGATCTGTTAGGGGCATAGTGTCTAGTATCTCTATTAGTGCTATTTGACTTTGTTGCAACTTGTTGTGCTTAATGCTTGTCACTAGGGCCCGAGTGCCATGATTTCAGATCTGAACTTATTATTGAATCATTATGATAGTATTGTTTGTGATCTTATCTGCAAGTTGTGTACACATATCATTGTCCGGATCCAAAGGCCCCAAAGTGACAATAATTGGGACAACCGGAGGGGATGACTGTGGTGTGAGGATCACATGTGTTCACGGAGTATTAATGCTTTCCTCTGGTGCTCTATTAAAAGGAGCACCTTAATTGCCAGTAGTTCCCTAGAGGCCGCGCTGCCACGGGCTGGCTGGACAGAAGATGTTGTGCAAGTTCTCATTGCGAGCACGTATGACTATATTTGGAGCACATGCCTAGGATTGTTTAGTACTTGGATGCTTGTTATTATTTATCTGCAATGCTCTAGGTCTTGAAGTTACATGTTTAGACTCGTCCATGCAACTCCCGTCCATCCATCCCTATGCCTACCGCACTCGAATCCCACTGTTATCGTTACTGTTACTATTGCTACTGTTTCACTGTTGCTGTTGCTGTCGTTGTTGCTACTACAAACTGTTGCTACTGATAAACTTCTGTGAGCAAGAACTATTTCCAGGTGCAGCTGAACTAACAACTCAGTTGTTAAGACTTGCAAGTATTCTTTGGCTCCCCTTGTGTCGAATCAATAAATTGGGTAATACTACCCACGAAGACTGTTGCGATCCCCTATACTTGTGGGTCATCAAGACTATTTTCTGGCGCCGTTGCCGGGGAGCATAGCTTTATTTGTAAGTTCACTTGGATCTATTATTGTTCACTGCTACTCCTTTTATCATGGGGAAGTCTCGTGATGGAAAGTTCTCTATTTTACCATCCACTACAAGAAGAAGTATAGTCCTAAACACCTCTGCTGCTCTTGATTCACTGTCTGTTATAAGTAAGCTTGTCGCACCACCACCACATACTCATGCTACACACACTGCTACTACTGCTGAATCTAAAACTGCTTTTGATGCTCATGATGTTACTTCTACTATGCTTGATGCGAGTGGTTCATTAGGTCCTTTTTTAGATGCTACTATGGCTAGTCTAGGAAATACTGAAACTCCTAGTGAATACACTGTTACACCTGTTAGCTAACCTGAGTCTAGTGAGAGTTATGATATTAATGATGGTTACATTGAGCTCACTGTTGAATTTTTTGAAGAGTGCCGAAACACACATGGTACTAGTTCTATGAAGAGTCTCCTTGCTAGACGTACTATTATGCCTAAGTTGTCCTATGATCCTAAGTTTGCCACCTCTCTCATAGATATTAAAGATGAAGATTATGATTTCTCTCTTGATTTATCTTATTTAGATATTGTTGAGAAAGAACCTTTTTGTGGTATTGAAAATGAGAGTGTCGTGGCTCATATGAATGATCTTTCTACTATGAGTGCTTTGTTCTCTGATGATTTTAAAATGCGTAAGTACTTTGTTGCTAAGATCTTCCCTTTTTACTAAAAGGAGAAGCTAGGGCTTGGTTTAATAGATTACCTCATGGTTCCATTGATAGCCCTGATTGCTTGATTGCTTCTTTCTTCCATAAATATTTTCCTCCTAGTGCTAGACATGCTGCTTTGCAGAGAATTTTTGATTTAAACAGGGAGAAGAAGAGAAATTGCCTGAGTCGTGGAAAAGATTCTGTTCCTTGATTCATGCACATCCTGGATGTCCATTACCTAAGAATGAGCTTCTTGATATTTATTATAATGGACTAACTGATGATTCTAGGACCTACCTAGATAGCTTTGTTGATTGTGTTTTCAGGAAAAGGACTCCTACAGATGCTGAAGAATTAATGACTAAGATAAGCAAGAATTATGATGATTGGACTTTAACTAAGCTGAATACACCTGAGCCTATTACTACTGAACCAGTTGTTTCTGAACCAATTCCAATACCAACAACAAATAAGAGGGGAGTTATTGCATTAAATGATAAAGTGATGAAGGAAGCTAAGAAGTGTCTAAAGGAGAAAGGTATTAGAGCTGAAGATGTGAAGAATTTACCTCCTATAGAAGAGTTATGTAAGCCAATTCTCCACTCATCTACTATTGAGGTACACTCTCTCCAATATAATGAAGGTGATATTTCTTATGGTAAGCCTCCTGATCAATGCTTAGAGGAACTTGACACATTTATTGTTAAACAAGGTAATTTTAATAAACAAGTTCAGAATCATTTATTGGAAAACTCTAGAGCTATCCATGAGTTGAAAGATATTGTGAAAGAACTTCTAATGATATTAAAATGCTTTGTAAACACTTTCAAATGGTTCAAACTCAACTTGATCAACTTACTAAAGTACAAAAGGATATGCTTGTTAATGCTTCAGGAGATAAACATGCTTATGGAATTAGAACTAGGAGTGGTGCAGCTACTCAAGATCATTTATATCCTAAAGAACACCCTAAAAGAATAGAGCAGGATGCCCAACAAGGTGAGGATAGTGGCAGTCCTCGTAAGGGGAATAAAAAGAAACATAAGAAAGTTGAGGAACCACTTGAACCTGCTGTAGATCCTAATAGTATATTTGTCTTTGATGCTGAAACTGAGAGTGGTAATATTGATGAGTCTCCTGATAAGGAGGAAGGTGAGGAAGAACCTGAGAAGCACACTAAGAACACTAGGTACACCAAGGAATATTTTATTGCTAATAAACATGGTAAAGAGAGAGAACCTTGGGTGCAGAAACCTATGCCTTTTCCAGGTAAGAAACACAAGTCAAAGGAGGAAGAACACTACAACAAGTTTTGTGAGTGGATGAAACCTTTATTTTTGCAAATTCCCTTGACTGATGCTATTAAGTTGCCTCCTTATTCGAAGTATATGAAGGATATTGTCTCTAATAAAAGGAAGATTCCTAATCAGGAGATTTCTACTTTGCTTGCTAATTACTCCTTCAATGGTAAGGTTCCAAAGAAACTTGGTGATCCAGGTATACCTACTATTTCTTGCTCCATTAAGAAATTTTTGTTAGAACTGCTTTATGTGTTTTCAGAGCTGGAGTCAGTGTTATGCCTTTTTCTCTCTACAAGAGACTCCAGCTAGAAAAGTTGATACCAACTGATATTTCTTTGCAAATGGCTGATAAGTCAACTACTATTCCTATTGGTATATGTGAGGATGTTCCTGTTCAAGTTGCTCATAATTGTATGGTCTTAACTGATTTTGTTGTGCTTGAAATGCCTGAAGATGATAATATGTCTATTATTCTTGGGAGACCTTTTCTTAATACTGCAGGTGCTGTCATCAATTACAATTAAGGAAAAGTAACATTCAATATTAATGACAAAGAGCACACTGTCTATTTCCCCAAGAAGGTTGTTAAGAGCTATTGCCTGAATTCCATTGAAAATATTGAGAGCATTAGGGTTGGAGAAATATATTGTCCCATTCCACAAGAAAATTTTGAAACTATTATGATTGGGACCATTGCTATTAAGTATGAGGTAACATAATCACCTTGTGGAATGCAAAGTTTTGCTTCATATAAGATTGTTTTGGTAACAAGACTTGATCAACCTTGTTAACAAAAGGATTTTAATGAACAAAATAATGTTTCCACTGTGGTTATACTTGCTTTCTTTTTCCCTTCTCCTTCCTAGTCTTTGCTTTAGCTTTAGTTTTGCTAGTTGTTTGCTTGTTTGAGTTTCTTAGAGCTCCTGTAGTTTGGCTTTTGTAGGGTTTGTAGCATGGAAAACAAGAATTTTCTACCGCATGCATACAAACAAGCCAAGATCTATCTACTAGATTATAGCAACGAGTTGATTAGAGTAATCACCCTCGAAGATTCCAAAGCGGTTAACGAGAGCAGATTCTCATGGGTGATGTAGTCGTATACTTGTCGATCTCAAGATCGTGAAGACGATCCTTCCGGTGCTGCGTTCCGGCAGCGCTTCCGCAGTTGGTCACATGTTCGGTACTTGATCAAGAGCTTCCTCTCCCTTGTTCCAGCAGGCAGCGGAGGTTGTATTTCTCCCCTCGTGATTTCGGCAGCACGACGGCGTGGTGTCGGAAGTAGAGGGAAGATCCCGCAGGGCTTCGCCTAAGTCGGTGCGAGTTATGGTGGATCTAGGGTTTCCCGACGATCTAGGTTTACAAGGCCGGGAGAAGGAGGAGGTGTCGGCGGCGGCTAGGGCAACGACGACGAGGCGGCAGCGTGCGGGGTGGGGAGGGCTGGCTCTTGTGTTGTTTGGGGCAGCCCTCCCCCTCTATTTATGAGAGGGGGGCAACCTTGGGAGGAGAGAGTTTGAATCCAAACCCAAACCCAAGTTGGATTGAAGGAAGGACTCTTTCCTTCTTCCACTAGGAAACCATTGTTCCAGTTTGACATTTCAAACCTCCCGTTTGACTTTCAATTTAGAGCTTTAATTTCTCTTGCAAATGCCCAAACCAAGTGACCTAGGATATGATCCAATCATTCCACTTACCCATGACACATTCATGGACCATTCCCCTTCCGGTCCGGTGAACCTTCTAGAACCTTCTAGAACCTCTCCGATGAAAACATCGAAATCATTCCCGAACTTCGGAATCGGACTTCCCTTATATGAATCTTATTCTCCGGACCATTCCGGATCTCCTCGTGATATCCCGGATCCCATCCGAGACTCCGAACAACATTCGGTATCCCTACTTACATTCCATATCTACTAAACAACATCGAATCCTTAAGTGTGTCTCCCTACGGTTCGTGAATTATGCGGATGTGGCATCCCGCAAAACCACTACTAGAAAATCGCGTTATTTTGTGTGCATTGCATCATCATGACCGCATGCTCATGTCATCATGCCACATTGCATTTGAGCATCGTCATCATCTTGCATTTGCTTGCATAAAACTATTTTCGGGAAAACCTACTTTTGTTTTCTAAACGTCCCGTCTTTGTTCAAACGCAAATCCCGGGTCTCCGGATTATTTTGTTTTGTCTGCTATCGGTTTGCAGAAGTCTTGTTTTAAACAAATAAAATATTAAATTATTTTAGGGGGGCAGTCGAACGGTCCGAATCGACCCGGACGACCACCCCCAGAAATAAAATCGGTCCACCCTAAAACCCTTTTTTACACCCAGACCTAGTCTACCCACCCAGCTGCCACATCACCCCCTCCTATCGCGAGACGCCACCTCACCCCTTCCTTCCCTCCAGCCAACCCCCAGCTGCCACGTCACCCCCTGGTCAAACCCACTCCCCCCCTCTCTCTCTCACCCCAGTTCCACCTACCCACTCTCCACTCTCTCTCTCTGCACCCGGCCCCACCGAGCCACCCACCCGCAGCAACCCCCTCTCTCCCCTGGCCAAACTCCCCACAGCCCCACTCCCACCACGTCCCACCTCTCCCCTGGGTCCCACCACCCCACCACACGCGCCTGCCCCAACCTCTCTCCCTCCCCACCTTCCCCTACCTCCTGCCGCATGCTCCCTCCCCGCTTCTCCCTCCGCCAGGCGCCGGCCGAGCTCCTCCTCTCCCCACCGTCGGCGACCCTCCCCGCTCGCCCTCTCCCCAGCCGCTCCTCCCCGTGTCCTCTCTTCTCCCTTCTCCGCATCGGCCAGCCGCCGCCTCCCTTCCTGCAAGCCCCGCCGGCCTCCTCCGGCCTCCCTGCCTCTCCCGCGTTTGCCTGCTCGCCGCCAGGAGCCGCCTCCGTCTCAACCTCCCCGCCGCACGCGGCCCGCCTCCCCGCCGTCGATGGCCACCTCCGCGTGGCCGCACCCCACCTCGCCCCTCGCCTCCGAGCGCCGCCCCGACGACCTCCCTCCTCGGCCCCGCCTCACCCGCGGCCCCTCCACCAGCTCCGCCGGCCCCGACCCCACCTCTGGCCGGTCTCGCGCCGCTGCCTTCGCCCTCAACCGCGACCCCTCCTCCCGCGACCCCTCCTCCCTCGACCTCCCCGCCGGCCGTACCCCCCTCCGAGCTCGCCCGCCGGCCTCTCCCTCCCCGGCGCTGCAGCCTGCCTGCCCTCGCGCCCCTGGCTCGCCGCCGCCGGCCTGGATGTCTGCAGCATCGGCCTCGTGCGTGCGTCCACCGACGACCGTGTCGCCGACCACGTTTCTGCGGGCGCCGTCTCCGACCAGCGTCCCGAGTCGGCTGCGTCGGGGTCTCCATGCCGGTCATCTCTGGCATCGTTGTGCAGAGCCCTCGTCGCCCTTTCCTTGGTCTCTGCTGTTTGCATGTTGTTGTCGTTGTGTTTTGGTGCTACCCCGTGCATGTCCCAGGAGCTTGCGGTTGTACATCGTTTCGTCTAGCTGCATGTTAAGGTGTGTGCATGCTCATGTTCGAGCCCTACACTCGGTAACCACACCTCTATCTATGAACCCTCGGCACCGTCAAGATCTTCATCCCGAAACGCCAAAGTCGTCGACATGGCACGTCAAGGCCCCAAGCTCTCCCGCCCGGATCGAGGATCCCGTTTTCGGTGGCGAAGACCGATTACCGAGACTGAACCCTCGGCACGCCAAGAGCTTCGTCGCGGAACGCCGAGTACTGCCACCCGTACCCGTAGATCTTCTAAGGGGGAACATCAAGTAGTCCACCGACACCCGACCCCGAACCCGAGTTCTTCGATGCAAAGACAAGATCTCCTACATGGGAGCCCGGAGAACCCGTACCCGAAGGTCGCGGATGCAACAAGATCATCTCTCGGACGCCAAGGTCGGCCACCCGGAACGCCAAGTACCCCCTCGAGGACGCCGAGTACTCCACCCCGGACACCGAGACCCTGGACGACAAGTTCTCCTTCCCGGACGCCGAGCTCACCGAGAACCCGGATGCGACAAGATCTACCCGTTGATCGAGAATGTTTCTGCCGAGAACGATCCCGCCGAGACCGAACCCCAGATCTGAACCCTGAGACCGAATCCCGAACCCCGGAACCCCAAGATCTGCCAAACCCCAATGTGTGACCCCTTTTCTCGAGCCCTATTTTATAATAACCACTTGTTGCATATTAATTGTCATACTTGCATGCATACATTCATGTGGTTTGGGGGGCCTTATGCCGATTCACCTAAATTAAATATGGGGCCCATATGCGGGCAAATCTAGTCTCATATTGGCCTCATTTAAATTTGAGTAGCGAACCGATGATATATCCTGCCGTGTTAAACAACATTTAAATTGCGGGGGGGTTCTAAACAACTTGAACCGTTTGATTAATTGTCGGGACCCCGGTTCCGCTTAATATGGCCTAATTGCGTCGTACCTTTGCCATGTCATACATCATTCATGCATCATGCCCGATATTTTGCCGTAGTATTAAATAGTGCATCCGGTGTTTATTCTAGTGTTTTGCTTCTTCGCGGATAAGGCCGTTGAGTTGATGCGAGTGTCGACCCGATCTTCGGTTGAGCCTTCGGCAATGTTTCAGGCGAGCATCTCCCCCCTTTCTACCTATCTTACTTTTATAGTATTTATTCTCTCCTGTTGATCTATTGCTATCTGTGTTGCGATGCTCTAGTTTTCGTACTCGTGATATCCCTTGCAGCCATATATTACCTTGGACACATCCTATTACCTGTTGTTTGGTAGATAGTTGGACTTGCGCGTCGTAGTCGCTTGCTCAAGTGCTGTCGCGTGTCGTCAAGTACCACAGTTGTTGGAGCATTGCCGCATGTTTAATGTTGGAGACGGTTATGGCTATATTTATTGCTCACTTTAATTATTGTTTAACAACTAAAATTGAAGTAAGTAAGCAGAGGCATCGGTGGGTGATAGATAATATTTGGTTTCCGACCGCCCACTTGTGTCCCGTAGGACCCCGAGTACTTGATACCTGTTCCTTGAATATTCGCGCTATCCACATCCGGAAGGCTTATGGTGTTGGAGATATGCCCAAGAGGCAATAATAAAGTGGTTATTATCATATCTTCACACTTATGATAAATGTTTACATACCATGCTATAATTGTATTAACCGGAAACATTAATACTTGTGTGATTTGTAAACTAAAATAAGAGTCCCTAGTAAAGCCTCTTGTTAAACTAGCTTGTTGGTTAATATATGATCATGGTTTCCTGATCATGAACATAGAGATGTTATTAACAACAGGATCATATCGTTAGGAGAATGATATGGTGGACATACTCCTATAGATAAGCGTAGCATAAAGATCAAGTCATTTAAATAGTTCAATTGCTATATGCTTTCTGATACATAGTAACCTAATTCCTTCGACCATGAGATCATGCATATCACCTTTACCGGATGGATGCTTTGATGACATCAAACACCACACCGTAACTGGGTGGCTATAAAGGTGGCATTGAGTGTTCGGAAAGTATTGGTTGAAACACATGGATCAAGAGTGGGATTTGTCCATCCATATGACGGATAGATATACTCTGGGCCCTCTCGGTGGAATGTCATCCAATTGGCTTGCAAGCATGTGACTGGCTCACAAGGGATCACATATCAAGGGAACGAGAAAAGAGTACTTATCGGTAACGAGGTTGAACTAGGTATGCAGAGATACCGACGATCATAACCTCGGATAAGTAAACTATCGTGAGACAAAGGGAAATTGGTATCGTATGTAAGTGGTTCATTCGATCGCAAAGTAATCGTAGAAATATGTGGGAGCCATATGAATTTCCAGATTCCTCTATTGGTTATTGTTCGGAGAAGTGTCTCGATCATGTCCGCATAATTCACGAACCGTAGGGAGACACACTTAAGGATTCGACGTTGTTTGAGTAGTTATGGTATTATGAGAAAGAGACCGAATGTTGTTCGGAGTCTCGGATGGGATCCGGGATATCACAAGGTGATCCGGAATGGTCCGGAGAATAAGATTCATATAAGGAAAGTCCCGTTTCGGAGTTCGGGAATGATTCCGGTGTTTTCATCGGGAATGTTCTAGAAGGTTCCGGATTGTCCGGCACTCCGGGGGGGGGGGGAGGGTACATGAATGTGTCATTGAATGATTGCATCATGTACTAAGTGTTCTTGCTGTTCCAAAAACATGAAAGTCAAATTGCCAGTTTGAAAGTCAAACGGCTAAAACAGGAAACTGTGGAAAACAGGAAACTGTGGGAAACAGGAAACTGTGGGAAACAAGCAAGAGGAGGTTGAAACCAACTTGGAGGAGGAGTTCCTCTCCTCCAAGCCGGTGCCCAGCCCTAGGCCGAGTTGGGGAGGGACTCCCTCCCTCCCTGGCGTGCCTAGCCCCTCCACCTATAAAAGGAGGGGCAGGGCTCCTCCTTGAGACACACAAGTTTCTACCTCTAATCTCCGGTTTAGAGCCGTTTTGGTTTAGAGCTTCTAATTGCTTTAGCCTGCGGTTTAGAGCCTTCTAATTGGTGTGTCTAATCTCTAGACCACTAATAGCCCTCTCTCATAATCCACCATACTCGCTCCGGCTTAAGGCGAAGCCCTGCGGGATTTCCCCTCTACTTCCGGTACCACGCCGTTGTGCTGCCGGAATCGCGAGGAGAGTGCTACAACCTCCGCTGCCTGCTGGAACAAGGGAGAGGAAGGTCTTCGTCGAGTACCAAACGTGTGACCGACTGCGGAAGCGCTGCCGGAACGCAGCGCCGGAAGGATCGTCTACGCGATCTTGAGATCGGAAAGAGTACGACTACATCACCCACGAGAATCTGCTCTCGTTAACCGCTTTGGAATCTTCGAGGGTAAGTTATTCCATCGACTCGTTGCTACAATATAGTAGATAGATCTTGGCTTGTTTGTTTGTATGCGATAGAAAATTTTTGTTTTCCATGCTACGAACCCCTACAGTGGTATCAGAGCCGTGTCTATATGTAGATCTGTTGCACGAGTAGAACACAGTGGTCATTGTGGGCGTTGATGCTTTTATTGTCGATTGCTTCTTGTGTACTTTGTATCTTGCGGTATGTTGGGATGAAGCGGCCCGGGCTAACCTTACATGACATCGTTCATGAGACTTGCTCCACGCTTGACATGCAACTTGTATTGCATAAGTGGCTTTGCGGGTGCCTGTTTCTCCTAGCATAGTTAAGATCCAATTTACAACGGGTGATTAACAATACTAGTATCAATGTTGTGGTTCTTGTTCGTAAGTTAGAACGACACTTATTGAAAGCCCCAAACCACGTAAAATATGCAAAGAAAGTAGAGGCGTCTAACTTTGTTTTGCAGGGGTGTGCAGTGATGTGATATGGCCATGATTGTGATTATATTTGATGTATGCAATGTTCCTTATTGTAAGTTGGCAACCGGCAGGAGCCATATGGTTGTCTTTAATTTATGTTAAGACCCGTGTGTCTATTCAAAGTAGTTGTAATAGTTGAAGCCGGTGGACGACAACCATGGAGAAGCGTCATTGACCTTGATGCAATGCCGGTGATGATGGAGATCATGTTCGTGCTAGAAGATGGAGATCGGAAGCACAAAGAAGAAAGGCCATATCATATCACATATTATGAATTGCATGTGATGTTAATCCTTTATGCATCTTGTATTGCTTAGTAGACGACGGTAGCATTATAAGATGATCCCTCATGCACATGAATTTCAAGTCATAAAGTGTTCACCTCTTAGTTAGCACCGTTGCTAAAGCTTGTTGTTTCGAAACACCACGTGATGATCGGGTGTGCTAGATTTTGCAAGTGTATACAACGTGAGCAAGCCAGATTTGCTCATGCAGAAACTAAGGTTTGATCTTGACGAGCCTAGCATGTACAGACATGGCCTCAGGAACACGGATTACCGAAAGGTAGAGCATGAGTCATATAGTAGATATGATGAACATGTTGATTGTTCGCCACTGAAGCTATATCAACTCTCGTGATGATCGGTTTTGATGTGGTGGATTTGGTTCGTGTGATCACTAAAACAATGAGAGGGATATTGTTTTGAGTGGGAGTTCACCTAGATAAATTTAATTATTGATTAGAACTCAATTTATCATAAACTAAATCAAAGTGAATTTGCATAGTTGTTGTAGTCATTGGCATCCGTTTACTACCTTGCGCTTAGTTATAATTGAGATGATAGAACTATAGAATTCTGGTTAGTTACTTTACGAACTGGTATCGTATTGTTTTTGAAGTGTTAATCTAAAGTTTAAAATTCCTATTGCAAACTTTCAGTAAGTTCCGGTTACTCCATGAAGTTTAATAATTGGTATTAAAACAAGAGTGACAATTCCAAGTGTTAGTGTATGAGTATCATGTTTGTCTCCATGATTCTTGATATTCAAAGAATTGTCTTAATATCAAGGTTATCTAGGATCTGAAAGAGTTGTTTCAGAAACCATGATGTGTGGAAGATATTGTGATATCTGAAACGAAGTTTTGGTTGCAACATGATAGAGTATAATATGGCAAAAGTCATGTTCTCATATTTGATGAGAATTTGCAAAAGGTTGGAGACACTAGTTGTCCTAATCGTCCAAAAGGATTTGGAGAGCAACATTATACTCATGATTCACCGTTATAAGCTAAAAGTAGCTTGATCATGGATAAATCCATGATGAGGGTGAATATTTGATGTAGGTAAAATGTTTACTACACCAAGAGATTACTAAAGAAAGGAATTTGAAAGAACACCAAACATTTGATGATGGTGATCTACTTCAAAGTGCAAGTCCAAAGACATTGGTATTTAACTATACACGCTTTGGACTATGTGTCATATGTATGACTCCACTATTGATGTTGATAGATTCTTTCAAACAGAAAAGGAAATATTGAAAGAGAATCTCATAAATATATGGCAGAAAAGAAAAGACTAGAATTGTTCAGTTTAAGTATATAGATGATATACATGTTATGGCTATATTCTTTGCTTATTAAACAATGTGGTTCTTAAGTATTTGATACTGAATTTGTTGGTGTGAATCGTCATACGAAACAACACAATTCATGAACTACAATGGCCTAAGTAACTAGCAAAAGAATATGTGATGATGTTTATCGAGAACAAATAAAGGGTTATTGTGTTGCTCGTTAAAACATCAAAGCTTGCCTTCAAGATTTGTTTTATCAGGTATTATGAGAACAAAAGGGTTGTTCACATAATTGCCGTAATCCATAAAAGATGGATGATTCACAAATCTCGTTGGAGAAATCACATCCATAAAACTAGTGCTAAAAATGTCAAAAGACAAATTGATTGAAAGATCACTTAGGAAGTGACATCGCCGTTTAAATTATATTGGAAAGAAAACATGAAGAAACTCCATGTGGATGGAATTTTGGAGTCTTTTGATTTTTGATCAAATGACGCTTGTGAAACTTTCCTAGAGATAATTAAAACTTTGTTCATAGGCCAAAAGGGAACGAATGACTAGCTTATTGGAACTTGTACATATTGTTGTATGAAATCCATTATGTGTAGTCAAAAGCGATGGATTTCAACTTCATATGCTTTCTCCAAAAATTTGAGTGAATATATGAATATTTACTTAATAAGGATAAAGTATGAAACACTTGAAAAGTTCAAAGACTTTCAAGATGAAGTGCAAAATCATTGTAACAAGAATATGAATAGTTTATGATAAGATCATAAAGGAAAATATTTAAGTTACAAGTTTAGCATAATACCTAAGATTTAAGGAATCGTTCCGTGGATTTGCATTTTCCCGAAACACCATAAGAGTATGGAGCATTCGAGATATGTAATTAAACCTTGTTTGACATGGTAAGATCGAAGGTATAATTCAAAAACTGCCATTGTATTTTAAAGATTAAAAGCATTAGAGATTACCGTTTTTCCACTGAAAAGAGCTCCATCATAATCCGTTGAAATGACACCATATAAAGTTATGGTTTGGGATAAAACCCAAGTTGTCCTTTCTTAAACATTGGTATGCTTTGCATAAGAAAGATGTTTGCAACCAAAGTCGGATGAACTTGTCTTTGTATGTTATTTCGAATAACTGTTAAGTATTCCTCCATAAACCACCAGAGACAAAAGTGTTTGTCGCTTAGAACGTCAAATTTATTTTGGAAGGAATTTTTCGTGAAAAGAAAAGTGGGAGGACAATAGAACTTTGATAAGGTTAAAAGAACCTTAGCTATATGTGCAGAGTTGCGCAGCGCCGAAAAGTGTTCCGGAGACAACAACAATGCTCATGGATCACGTGCCTCAAAGGTTGTGGTCACGGAGATCTAAGTTCCTATTAAAACAAGTAGATCGGATGAACAATCAAATACCAAGATTTGAGGGTTGAATCATTATTTGAGAATAATGAACCGACTACATGCAAAGAAGCGATGATGGGCCCTGACTCCGTAAAATGGCTTGAAGCCATAAAATCCGTGATAGTTCCATATACGAGAGATCAAGATTTGAACTTGAAAGACCCTCTGGGAAGGTACAAGACCTTACAGTCGTATTTGGATCTATAAATAAACAGACATGGATGTTGCACATCTATGAAATAATCGACATGTTGGGAAAGAGTTCACAACAATGTTCAAAAGTTGACTATGACAAGATCTGATCTTTCATAGCGATATTTAGTCTAGATGGATTAGTGTAGCAACCACTACATATAATTTTATTATATGGTAGTTGAATAAACAAAACAAGTTCTTCTAATAGAAGGGTTACCTAGGACGTGTGCATGACACAGTCCAAAGGGTTTTGTTAAAATTCAAGGGATGCTAAAAACATATGCAATCTTCAATGGTTGAAGTAAGCATAGCGGAGTTGGAATCTTCACTGTGATGAAACTGTTAAAGGAGTTTAAAAGTTCATCAGAGACGATGGAGATGCTTGCATTTGCAAGAAATTAAGTGGGAGCGCTAAGACATGTTTCTAATACATTATGTGGAAGACATATTGTTGATTGGAAATAATGTATCTTTTATTAACACATATTAAGAATTTCATCCCGATGAAAGACTTAGGCAAAACCCAAATATTTGGCATCTATAGACGCTAATATGGTTGTGCCAGAAGTACATAGACAAGATATTGAATGAGTTCAATATAGAAACTATAAGAGAGGTTCTTGTCGCACAGAAAGGATTGAATGAGTTCAATGTTGATGATATATTCAAGTGTATTGACATTTGGTAAAGTGAAACAAATGATCAAGTATAGATTGATACTTGATGTATGAAATCACAAAGAGTATTTATATCAATCATACTGTGATATGTACAAATCCAGATATGTCCTATGCTCTAAATGTTGTGAGCATATACCAGAATGATTCGTAAGATGATAATTGGACAATAGTAAGGATATTCTTATGATCTTTTGAAAGAACTAAGAGTATAATATTTGTAGAAGTGACAAATAGATGGTTAGTTCATTGTAAAAGTACTACATTGATACTAGCTTTGTCACAAAGTACAAATTAAGTTTATCTCAATCTAAACTAAGGGTGACACAATATAATGGAAAGTGAGTTCCATAATGGATTTGGATGAGTTCCAAAGTTAAGACATTGTGACAGATACTACAACAAAAGGCTAAGTATATGACTGCTATTTTAGCAGCAAAAGAGGGCATTTGTGTCAAGTAGTTTGTTATCAAACTAGGTGTAGTTCACAGTGGGATAATACTATGAAGATCTATTGTGCGACAATATTATCAACATGTTTTAACCCCAAAGAGCTAAAGGTCACACCGAAAGACCAAATTTATACAAAGCCATCTCATTAGAGAATGAGTGATGCGTAGAGACGCAAAGACATGCAATTACACACGGACCTGGAAGTGTCAGATCCGGAGACCAGTTGACCACTAGCAATCGTGTACATACAACACTGGAAAGCCATAGGTGTTGAATGCACAAAGATTTGAAACTAGATTATTGACTCTAGTGCAAGTGGGAGACTGTTGGAGATATGCCCAAGAGGCAATAATAAAGTGGTTATTATCATATCTTCACACTTATGATAAATGTTTACATACCATGCTATAATTGTATTAACCGGAAACATTAATACTTGTGTGATTTGTAAACTAAAATAAGAGTCCCTAGTAAAGCCTCTTGTTAAACTAGCTTGTTGGTTAATATATGATCATGGTTTCCTGATCATGAACATAGAGATGTTATTAACAACAGGATCATATCGTTAGGAGAATGATATGGTGGACATACTCCTATAGATAAGCGTAGCATAAAGATCAAGTCATTTAAATAGTTCAATTGCTATATGCTTTCTGATACATAGTAACCTAATTCCTTCGACCATGAGATCATGCATATCACCTTTACCGGATGGATGCTTTGATGACATCAAACACCACACCGTAACTGGGTGGCTATAAAGGTGGCATTGAGTGTTCGGAAAGTATTGGTTGAAACACATGGATCAAGAGTGGGATTTGTCCATCCATATGACGGATAGATATACTCTAGGCCCTCTCGGTGGAATGTCATCCAATTGGCTTGCAAGCATGTGACTGGCTCACAAGGGATCACATATCACGGGAACGAGAAAAGAGTACTTATCGGTAACGAGGTTGAACTAGGTATGCAGAGATACCGACGATCATAACCTCGGATAAGTAAACTATCGTGAGACAAAGGGAAATTGGTATCGTATGTAAGTGGTTCATTCGATCTCAAAGTAATCGTAGAAATATGTGGGAGCCATATGAATTTCCAGATTCCTCTATTGGTTATTGTTCGGAGAAGTGTCTCGATCATGTCCGCATAATTCACGAACCGTAGGGAGACACACTTAAGGATTCGACGTTGTTTGAGTAGTTATGGTATTATGAGAAAGAGACCGAATGTTGTTCGGAGTCTCGGATGGGATCCGGGATATCACGAGGTGATCCGGAATGGTCCGGAGAATAAGATTCATATAAGGAAAGTCCCGTTTCGGAGTTCGGGAATGATTCCGGTGTTTTCATCGGGAATGTTCTAGAAGGTTCCGGATTGTCCGGCACTCCGGGGGGGGGGGAGGGTACATGAATGTGTCATTGAATGATTGCATCATGTACTAAGTGTTCTTGCTGTTCCAAAAACATGAAAGTCAAATTGCCAGTTTGAAAGTCAAACGGCTAAAACAGGAAACTGTGGAAAACAGGAAACTGTGGGAAACAGGAAACTGTGGGAAACAAGCAAGAGGAGGTTGAAACCAACTTGGAGGAGGAGTTCCTCTCCTCCAAGCCGGCGCCCAGCCCTAGGCCGAGTTGGGGAGGGACTCCCTCCCTCCCTGGCGCGCCTAGCCCCTCCACCTATAAAAGGAGGGGCAGGGCTCCTCCTTGAGACACACAAGTTTCTACCTCTAATCTCCGGTTTAGAGCCGTTTTGGTTTAGAGCTTCTAATTGCTTTAGCCTGCGGTTTAGAGCCTTCTAATTGGTGTGTCTAATCTCTAGACCACTAATAGCCCTCTCTCATAATCCACCATACTCGCTCCGGCTTAAGGCGAAGCCCTGCGGGATTTCCCCTCTACTTCCGGTACCACGCCGTTGTGCTGCCGGAATCGCGAGGAGAGTGCTACAACCTCCACTGCCTGCTGGAACAAGGGAGAGGAAGGTCTTCGTCGAGTACCGAACGTGTGACCGACTGCGGAAGCGCTGCCGGAACGCAGCGCCGGAAGGATCGTCTACGCGATCTTGAGATCGGAAAGAGTACGACTACATCACCCACGAGAATCTGCTCTCGTTAACCGCTTTGGAATCTTCGAGGGTAAGTTATTCCATCGACTCGTTGCTACAATCTAGTAGATAGATCTTGGCTTGTTTGTTTGTATGCGATAGAAATTTTTTGTTTTCCATGCTACGAACCCCTACATATGGGACCCCCCCTGAGCCAGAGCTTGATTCAGTCTTATTTCTTGGGGCCACAAACTAGTTTGAGGTTTTATTTACTATCCTGTACCTATGCCATGCTTTACTGCTTTATTTACGATTGTGCGAGGAGCACACTGTACTGTTTAGGTAAGCGGAATGTTTTCGCGGTATCGACAATCCCAGTTTTGGGTTCCCAGTCGTTTACAGCCATTGTCGCAAACCTTGAGTCCGTCTCGGAGCTTGCTTACTTCGTTGCAGGTGTACTCCAAGGGGTGGCCCCCTGAAATATTTCTGAATCCTGTGATTGCTTTGTCGTGAAAGCCTCGTTGGGTTTTGATTTGGTTTTTCCGAGGTTGATCGAGTGTGTGTTGCTATTTGTGCACCCCGGCCGGGTTAAAACTTTCTGAAAGCCGTGTCCGCGGTTATGGACGACTTGGAGCACAGTATCTCGATCATAGACAACTATAACTAAAGTAGTGCTATAAATTTGACTTTATAATGACTATTAATCAGCTTCACTATAATGGAATGGCTCAATAAAACTGCCAACAATTGCTTGTTTGGGTCGTCGCTTGCGACCAATGTATCTGACTAGTAAGTATTGCAACTACAACGGAATGGCTAAATAAAAGTACCAACAACTGGTGGGTTTTGGGATATCTCATGCTAATTGCATCTGACTAGTAAGTGTTGCAACTACAACGGAATGGTTAACTAAAAATACCCACTGCTTATTATATCAGGACGATTATCTATACCTGACTAGTAATTGCTGCAACGAAAACTTAATAAATAAAACTGCCAACCGTGTGAGTTCCTCGGTTGACTTCCTCGTTTGGTCTCGAGGGGGAAACACCAGGATGGGTTTGTTTGGTGTTAGCATCAGGTTGGTTCCGAATAGGTCTTTCTTATCCCTCTCTGATAACCGCCAGTTGTATCGAGTCTCTATAGGTTGTTTAGTGCATGCTGCCGCTGCCGCTCAGTCCACCATACCTGTGTAGGCGAGGACCGCCGAATTCTAGTCTCGCCGTGTACTGGCCTCAGTACTGACGCTCCTCTTTTTCCTTTTGCCCTTTGTCGGCACCCCTTTTGTTTAAGCAGGTTTTGAGATCGACGTCGTTAGCAGGGTTACCCTTCCGGCTTGGCCTGGGCAGGGTTATGGACGCCATTGGTTATTCTTCAGGGCTCTTAGCCCCATTTGCATCTTGTCCGTAGTCGGATGCTCTATCATTTCAAGGTGATTTGGATCTTTGTATATTATATCTGTGTTCTTGACTCTTTGAGTCGCAGCTGTATATATATCTGTTCTGTGGGTCCCATCGAGGACTGTTGTGTAATGTTATTACTTCGTTTTCCACCCGCACGAAAGTGCCTGGTGGGCACCTTTGAATCGTTTCTATGCGGGTTTGGCGGGTCTCGGTAAAACTTGCATAGGCCCGATTCTGAGGGTGTTATAGAGTGGTATCAGAGCTCAGCAGTTGCGATACCCCACAAGTCCAGCCTGTAGGATAACCTAGCTAACGGCCGAAGTAGAGTGTCAAAAACTATTTTTGGAAAATCGGTTGGATAGTTCTGATTAGGTCTGATTTTACTCCTTACCCCTCTGCTGCTCTCCTCTTACCCCTGCGTGTTTTGAATCCGCTCTCTTCTCTCTCTTCGAGTCCAGGATTTCTCGTGGTTGGGTTCCGTCGTACCTTCAGGATTTCGCTTCCTCTTTTGGTAACGGTGTGTCTACATCCGGTCTTCATGCTATCTGAGTGATCCTTTATCTGTGGTACCATCCTTTGTTCCTTGTTCGTGCCTTCCGGTGTTTTCCGACGCGACGACATCATCTACGCCAGATCCGATGCAGAGTCTGCATCCCTCCTTTGTTTTCCGAACCTCGCTTGTCGAGATCTTGAGTCTAATTCTGAGAGTTGGTTGCATAATCCGCCTATTCGTGTGCAGAGTAATGGTTTGAGTGCGGGATGGAGTAGCTACCATACCACTACTCTTATCATTCGCTCTTGTACATCGAATCAGTGGATCCAGCAGTTTTACTCCGTCCACGGAAGTTAGGGGTGGCTTATTGTTGAAACCTCTACCTTCGACCTTTTGTTCCCGGAGTGTTCTCTCGACGATCACGGACAACGACCTCTTGTTAGTGGTGTCGCGATGATCTAACCGAAGCGAGAAGACGCAGATCGCCGACCTTCCTTCCGGTACCATGAGGCGGATCTCGAGGGCGAGATCCATTGTTAGTGGTGTCGAATTGTGGCATCCCGCAAAACCACTACTAGAAAATCGCGTTATTTTGTGTGCATTGCATCATCATGACCGCATGCTCATGTCATCATGCCACATTGCATTTGAGCATCGTCATCATCTTGCATTTGCTTGCATAAAACTATTTTCGGGAAAACCTACTTTTGTTTTCTAAACGTCCCGTCTTTGTTCAAACGCAAATCCCGGGTCTCCGGATTATTTTGTTTTGTCTGCTATCGGTTTGCAGAAGTCTTGTTTTAAACAAATAAAATATTAAATTATTTTAGGGGGGTAGTCGAACGGTCCGAATCGACCCGGACAACCACCCCCAGAAATAAAATCGGTCCACCCTAAAACCCTTTTTACACCCAGACCTAGTCTACCCACCCAGCTGCCACATCACCCCCTCCTATCGCGAGACGCCACCTCACCCCTTCCTTCCCTCCAGCCAACCCCCAGCTGCCACGTCACCCCCTGGTCAAACCCACTCCCCCCCCTCTCTCTCTCTCTCACCCCAGTTCCACCTACCCACTCTCCACTCTCTCTCTCTGCACCCGGCCCCACCGAGCCACCCACCCGCAGCAACCCCCTCTCTCCCCTGGCCAAACTCCCCACAGCCCCACTCCCACCACGTCCCACCTCTCCCCTGGGTCCCACCACCCCACCACACGCGCCTGCCCCAACCTCTCTCCCTCCCCACCTTCCCCTACCTCCTGCCGCACGCTCCCTCCCCGCTTCTCCCTCCGCCAGGCGCCGGCCGAGCTCCTCCTCTCCCCACCGTCGGCGACCCTCCCCGCTCGCCCTCTCCCCAGCCGCTCCTCCCCGTGTCCTCTCTTCTCCCTTCTCCACGTCGGCCAGCCGCCACCTCCCTTGGTTCTTGCGCATTAGCTATGGCTCCCATGTTATCACAGTAGATAGACATTGGGTCCAGCGCACTTGGAACCACACCGAGCTCTGTAATGAACTCCTTCATCCATATCGCCTCCTGTGAAGCCTCCTAAGTAGCTATGTATTCCGATTCAGTTGAAGATCTCGCCACAATGCTTTGCTTTGCACTCCTCCAGCTAACTACTGCACCATTCAAAGTCAATACGTATCTAGATTGAGATTTAGAATCATCCGGATCGGTGTTCCAACTAGCATTGGTGTAACCATTAAAAAAGAGTTGTTCATCACCTCCATAAGAAAGAACCATATCCTTAGTTCTTCTCAAGTACTTAAGGATGTTTTTGACCACTGTCCAATGATCCACTCCTAGATCACTTTTATATCTGCAAGTCAAACTAATAGCATATGCAATGTCGGGTCTAGTACATAGCATGACATACATAAGAGATCATATCGCTAAGGCATAGGGAGTCTTACTCATCCTTTCTCTATCTTCTGCGGTTGTAGGACTTTGAGTTTTACTCAAGGTCGTATTGGGCAACATGGGCAAGAACCCTTTTTTGCTATCTTCCATTGCAAACCTCTTTAGAACTTTGTCCAAATATGTACTCTGTGACAATGATATTAGGCGTCTCGATCTATCTCTATAAATCTTTATGCCTAATATGTAAGCTGCTTCGCCAAGATCTTTCATTGAAAAACTATTATTCAAATAATCCTTGACACTATTAAGAAGGTCTACATCATTCCAAATCAACAATATGTCATCTACATATAGTATTAAGAATGCTACAGAGCTCCCATTCACTTTCTTGTAAATACAAGATTCTCCATAAGTTTGTATAAAACCAAAACTTTTGATCACCTTATCAAAACGTTGATTCCAACTCCGGGATGCTTGTTTAATCCATAAATTGACCGTTGAAGTTTGCATACCTTGTTCACATCTTTAGAATCGACAAAACCTTTGGGTTGTACCATATACAACTCTTCATCAATGTATCCATTGAGGAATGTTGTTTTGACATCCATCTGCCATATTTCATAATCATAATATGCAGCGATTGCTAACAAAATCCTCACAGACTTTAGCTTCGCTACCGGTGAGAAATTCTCATCGTAGTCAACTCCTTGAATTTGTCGAAACCCTTTTGCGACAAGTCGAGCTTTATAGACAGTAACATTACCATCAACATCTATTTTTGAGCTTCTTGAAAATCCATTTGTTCTCGACAGCCTTCCGGCCATCCGGTAAGTCCACCAAAGTCCATACTTGTATTACGTACATGGATCCAATCTCGGATTTCATGGCTTCTTGCCATTTATTGGAATCTAGGCTCATCATTGCTTCCTCATATGTCACAGGGTCATCGATGTTGTCCACCAACATGACACTCATAACGGGATCATACCAATCAGGAGTGGTACGAGTTCTCGTTGACCTGCGAGGTTCCGTAGTAACTTCAACCGAAGTTTCATGATCAACATCATTAGCTTCCTCTCTTATTGGTGTAGGCGCCACAGGAACTACTTCCGGTGTTGCGCTACTCTCAAGTTCGAGAGAAGGTTCAATAACCTCGTCGAGTTCTACTTTCCTTCCAGTCATTTCTTTCGAGAGAAACTCCTTCTCTAGAAAGGATCCATTCTTGGCAACGAAGATTTTGCCCTCGGATCTATGATAGAAGGTATACCCAATAGTTTCCTTCGGGTATCCTATGAAGATGCATTTTTCCGCTTTGGGTTCAAGCTTGTCGGGCTGTAACTTCTTTACATAAGCTTCGCAACCCCAAACTTTAAGGAACAATAATTTAGGTTTCTTCCAAAACCATAATTCATATGGTGTTGTTTCAACGGATTTAGATGGTGCCCTATTTAAAGTGAATGCGGCTGTTTCTAATGCATAACCCCAAAACGATAGCGGTAAATCTGTAAGTGACATCATAGAATGAAACATATCTAAGAGAGTTCGATTACGACGTTCGGACACACCATTACGTTGTCGTGTTCCCGGCGGTGTCAATTGTGAAAGTATTCTGCATTTCTTTAAATGCTCGCCAAACTCGTAATTTAGATATTCATCTCCACGATCAGATCGTAGAAATTTAATCTTCTTGTTACGTTGATTCTCTACCTCACTTTGAAATTCCTTAAACTTCTGGAAAGTCTCAGACTTATGTTTCATGAAATATATATACCCATATCTACTCAAATCATCCGTGAAGGTAAGAACATAACGATAACCACCGCGCGATGCTACACTCATTGGGCCACACACATCGGTATGTATGATTTCCAATAAGTTCGTAGCTCGCTCCATCATACCAGAAAATGGAGTCTTAGTCATTTTACCCATCAGACATGCTTCGCATCTTTCAAGTGATTCGAAATCAAGTGATTCAAGAAGTCCATCGGAATGGAGTTTCTTCATACGCTTCACTCCAATATGACTAAGACGACAATGCCACATATAGGTCGAGTTATCGCTCAATTTTAAACGTTTAGCTTTAATGTTCTTAATGTGTGTATTTCTACAATCGAGATTCAATAAGAATAGTCCATCTATCAAAGGTGCATGTGCATAAAACATATTACTCATATAAATCGAACAACCATTATTCTCGGACTTAAACAAGTAACCGTCTCGCAATAAACATGATCCGGATATAATGCTCATGCTCAACGTAGGCACCAAATAACAATTATTTAAGTATAAAACTAATCCCGATGGTAGATGAAGTGGTAGCGTGCCGACCGTGATCACATCAACCTTTGATCCATTTCCAACATGCATCATCACCTCATTCTTCGCTAGTTTTCATCTATTCTGCAGCACTTGTTTCGAGTTACAAATGTGAGCAGCCGAACCAGTATCAAATACCCAGGCACTACTACGAGTACTAGTGAGATACACATCAATAACATGTATATCGGATATAACTTTCTTCTTGATGTTGCCGTTCTTCAAATCCGCCTAGTACTTAGGGCAATTCCGCTTCCAGTGACCTTCTCCCTTGCAGTAAAAGCACTCAGTATCAGGCTTAGGCCCAGCCTTGGTCTTCTTCGCCGGTGCAGTAACTTTCTTACCTCCCTTCTTGAAGTTTCCCTTTTTCTTAGACTTGCCTTGCTTATTGAATTTGTTGGTCTTATTGACCAACAACACTTGGTGCTCTTTCTTGATCTCCACTTCCGCAGACTTTAACATGGAGAAGAGTTCAGGCAACGACTTGTCCATGTTTTGCATATTGTAGTTCATCACAAAGTTCTTGTAACTTGGTGGTAGTGATTAGAGGACACGGTGAATCCCCAAAGCATTAGGAATCACTATACCGAAGCTTTGAAGCTTGCTTGCGTGCCTAGACATCTTAAGCACGTGATCACTGACGGAGCTGCCCTCTTCCATCTTGCAGTTAAGAACTTTTCAGAAGCCTCATAACTCTCAACTGCCGCTTGAGCCTCAAATATCATTTTGAGTTCACGGACAATATCATGTGGGTCATGGTTCTCAAACCTTTTCTAAAGCTCCGATTCCAAACCATACAAGATAGCACACTGAACTGCGGGGTACTGATTCTTCCGAACGAGGAAAACATTCTTTACCTCATCGGTAGCATCAGCTGCAGGTGGGTCACCCAGCGGTGCATCCAGCACATAGGTCAAATTACCAGCATTGAGGACAATCCTCAAATTGCGGAACCAATCCACGAAGTTGCTTTCATTGTTTTTTAACTTTTCTTTCTCTAGGAACGCATTAAAATTGATGGTAGGGGCCGCCATTGATCTACAACATATTTGCAATAGTTTAGACTAAGTTTATGACAAATTGAGTTCTAATTAATAGTTAAATTAATCTAGGTGAACTCCCACTCAAAACAATATCCCTCATATTGTTTTAGTGATCACACGAACCAAATCCACCACATCAAAACCGATCATCACGAGAGTTGATGTAGCTTCAATGGCGAACAATCAACATGTTCATCATATCTACTATATGACTCATGCTTTACCTTTCCGTGATCCGTGTTCTGAGACCATGTCTGTACATGCTAGGCTCGTCAAGATCAAACCTTAGCTTCCGCATGAGAAAATCTGGCTTGCTCATGTTGTATACACTCACAGAATCTAACACACCCGATCATCACGTGGTTCTTCGAAACAACGAGCTTTAGCAACGATGCTTACTAAGGATGAACACTTTATAACTTGAAATTTTTGTGCTTGAGAGATCATCTTATAATGCTACCGTCACAAACTAAGCAATACAAGATGCATAAAAGGATTAACATCACATGCAATTCATAATATGTGATATGATATGGCCTTTCTTCTTGTGCTTCCAATCTCCATCTTCAAGCACGAACATGATCTCCATCATCACCGGCATGGCGTCAAGGTCAATGGCGTCGCTTCATGGTTGTCTTCCACCAGCATCAACTATTACAACTACTTTGAATAATAGACACACAGGTCTTAACGGAATTAAAAGACAACCATATGGCTCCTGCCGGTTGCCGACTTACAATAAGTAACATTGCATACATCATATATAATCACAATCATGGCCATATCACATCACAGCACACCCCTGCAAAACAAAGTTAGACACCTCTAATTTTCTTTGCATGTTTTACGTGGTTTGGGGCTTTCAATAAGTGTCGTTCTAACTTACGAACAAGAACCACAACATTGATACTAGTATTGTCAATCACCCGTTGTAAATTGAATCTTAACTATGTTGGGAGAAACAGGCATCCGCAAAGCCACTTATGCAATACAAGTTGCATGTCAAGCGTGGAGCAAGTCTCATGAACGATGTCATGTAAGGTTAGCCCGGGTCGCTTCATCCCACCATCCCGCAAGATGCAAAGTACACAAGAAGCAATCGAAAACAAAAACATCAACGCCCACAATGACCATTGTGTTCTACTCGTGCAACAGATCTACATATAGACACGGCTCTCTTACCACTGTAGGGGTTCGTAGCATGGAAAACAAGAATTTTCTACCGCATGCATACAAACAAGCCAAGATCTATCTACTAGATTGTAGCAACGAGTTGATTAGAGTACTCACCCTCGAAGATTCCAAAGTGGTTAACGAGAGCAGATTCTCGTGGGTGATGTAGTCGTACACTTGCCGATCTCAAGATCGCGAAGACGATCCTTTCGGCGCTACGTTCCGGCAGCGCTTCCGCAGTCGGTTACACGTTCGGTACTCGATGAAGACCTTCCTCTCCCTTATTCCAGCAGGAAAAGGAGGTTGTAGTTCTCCCCTCGCGATTCCTGCAGCACAACGGCGTGGTGTCGGAAGTAGAGGGAAGATCCCGCGGATCTTCGCCTAAGACGGTGCGAGTTATGGTGGATCTAGGGTTTCCCGGCGATCTAGGTTTAGAAGGCCGGGATGAGGAGGAGGTGTTGGCGGCGGCTAGGGTGACGACGACGAGGCGGCGGCAGCGTGAGGCGGTGGCGGCTGGCGGCTAGGCGGCGGCGCACGGGGTGGGGAGGGCTGGCTCTTGTGTTGTTTGGGGCAGCCCTCCCCCTCTATTTATGAGAGGGGGCAGCCTTGGGAGGGAGAGTTTGAATCCAAACCCAAACCCAAGTTGGATTGAAGGAAGGACTCTTTCCTTCTTCCACTAGGAAACCATTGTTCCAGTTTGACTTTTCAAACCTCCCGTTTGACTTTCAATTTAGAGCTTTAATTCTCTCTTGCAAATGCCCAAACCAAGTGACCTAGGATATGATCCAATCATTCCACTTACCCATGACACATTCATGGACCATTCCCCTTCCGGTCCGGTGAACCTTCTAGAACCTCTCCGTTGAAAACATCGAAATCATTCCCGAACTCCAGAATCGGACTTCCCTTATATGAATCTTATTCTCCGGACCATTCCGGATCTCCTCGTGATATCCCGAATTCCATCCGAGACTCCGAACAACATTCGGTATCCCTACTTACATTCCATATCTACTAAACAACATCGAATCCTTAAGTGTGTCTCCGTACGGTTCGTGAATTATGCGGACATGACCGAGACACTTCTCCGATCAATAACCAATAGAGGAATATGGAAATTCATATGGCTCCCACATATTTCTACAATTACTTTGCGATCAAATGAACCACTTACATATGATACCAATTTCCCTTTGTCTCGCGATAGTTTACTTATCCGAGGTTTGATCGTCGGCATCTCTGCATACCTAGTTCAACCCTGTTACCGATAAGTACTATTTTCTTGTTCCCGTGATATGTGATCCCTTGTGAGCCAGTCACATGCTTGCAAGCCAATTTGATGACATTCCACCGAGAAGGCCTGGAGTATATCTATCCGTCATATGGATGGACAAATCCCACTCTTGATCCATGTGCCTCAACACATACTTTCCGGACACTCAATGCCACCTTTATAGCCACCCAGTTGCGGTGTGGTGTTTGATGTCATCAAAGCATACTTCTGGTGATAGTAATTAGCATGATCTCATGGTCGAAGGAATTTAGTTACTATGTATCAGAAAGCTTATAGCAAACAAACTATTGAAATGACTTGATCTTAATGCTACGCATATCTATAGGAGTATGTCCATCATACCATTCTCCTAATGATATGATCTTGTTGTTAATAACATCTCAATGTTCATGATCGAGAAACCACGATCATCTATTAACCAACAAGCTAGTATTATAAAGAGGCTTTACCAGGGACTCTAATTTAGTTTACAATTCACACAAGTATTAATGTTTCCGGTTAATACTATTATAGCATGAATGTAAACATTTATCATAAACACAAAGATATAGTAATAACCACTTTTATTATTGCCTCTAGGGCATATCTCCAACAACTTTTGGTCTGCTTTTGCTTCTTCTGAAAAAACTGTTTCTGCGAGAAAATCAATTTTCATACCCTAAAAATTGGCGAAAAATAAAGTTTCCCGAAAAATCCCAGAAAATTTAAAATAAATTTTTCCTCGACAAAAGGGGCAGAGAGGTACCATAGGTGACCCAGGGGGCCACCCTAGGTCCCCACACCCATGGTAGGCGCGACCTACCTAGGGGTGGCGCCTGGGTGGGATCTGGCCCACCTGGGCCCCTCCTGGCTGCCTCCTCAAAGCCACCTTCTTTCTCTCTCCCGAAAAACACCAGAAAACTTGCTCAAGCTCAAGTTCTTGCTCGCGATTTTCGATCTCCTTGTTCATCCCATCTCAAGTGTTGATTTTTGGAGGGTTTGCTCCTTGGTATGTGCCTCCTCCACTTATCTAATTAGATTTGTGATTGGTAGATTGTATCTTGAGTATTTTGCTGCTATAGGTGACAGGTTGTTTGATCTTGAATGCTTGTTCTATGCTTAGAAACTTTGTTTTGATGCATGTGTAGTCCTATAGCAAGTTACTATAGTAGTTGCTCATCATTTATCAACTTAGAAATCACTTGGTTTGATGGTTGTCTAAAAATTTCAGCAAGGAAGATGAGTGCTTATCCACTGAATCAATATGACTTGATGGTGCATGAGCCAATGAAGGTTCATAGTGAGGAGGCAGTTTTTCCTTCCATATATCCATGCCATGAATTTATGAGAGCTGCGGGGATCCTCCAAGATTTCCAAACTTTGGTTACAAATGCAGGGTTTGAGCACTTTGTTGAAGGTGAACTAATCCAATAAGTTAAGCTAACCATGGTTTTTGTGCAGGACTTCCGGTTCACTTGGTCTACTCCTAATCCCATGGTCCATTACAAAATATATAATATACCTGTCGACCTGCCTTTTGCTGATTTCTGTGCAGCAATTAGAGTACCTTAGTGGGGATCTTGTGAGAAGATCAAGGACATGCCCAAATCACTTGTTGATTTGTATGCTGAGATTTGCCAAGGTTTCGAATTCTCAAAGGAAAGTGGTAAAATTCGGAACATCCAGCTCCCAGCTATTAGATACTTTGCCTATTTCGTTACCAAGTGTGTTCTTGCTAGAACGACTGCTAGAAAGTTGTCTTCTTTTGATCTAGATTTTATTGCAGCTGCTCTGAATAGGAATAGTTCTTATAGTTTGGGTGCTTTGATAGCTCACCGTCTCACCACCAACCGTGAGAAGGGTGGAATTTGTGGAGGTCTCATTGCTTCTAGGTTGCTAGCTTTCCATGGTTTAGAGCCTCATTATTCAAATTTTCAGTTCCCCATAGAGAGGCTTGATATTGAATCTATGATTCAACATGGTTTTGTTTCTTTGGGGGATAATGTGAGAAGTTTACCATATGAAATATCTTTTGCCCAGCAAGGTCGGAGAAAGGGTAGGAATGAGAAAATAGTTTATTTGCCTGCACCTGTTTTGTTTAACTTTGATAACAGGCAAGGATGGTCACTTACAGAGGAGGAGCTTGACGCTTATGTGGGGGAACTCTCCTAGCAAGAGGAGAATGTTGAAGAGGATGCCGAAGACAATTCGGTTCAGCTCTCCAACTTGGGAGAGTCTTCATACCAACAACCCTCATTTGATTGGGGCGCGTCTTCTTCTTCATCGCAGATGCCTGACTATGATCATTCCTATGATGACCCTCCAGCATGGGGGTACTATCCGCGCTATTGAGCCCCACTTAGGCCAAAAGCCTAAGCTTGGGGGAGGTACACCGACATCACACTCATCTATATATCATGTTCGGTCGGTTCTTTGTATATCCATTGTTTCTCTTTCTTTTTGGTTTTTGTTGCTTCTTCTAAAAACCCAAAAATACCAAAAATATTTTCGTTGTTTCTTTTGGTTTGTTTCTTTGGTTTGCCTTAAAATAAAAATCCAAAAAGATTTTGCTTTGTTTGGTTTTTCTTTGTTTGCTTGTTTCTAAAAAATCGAAAACACCAAATATATTTATTGTTCTTCTTTGGTTTTGTGAGTTCTTTTCAGGGTTCGTCCATTCTCAGTGGATATTGGTTTTCATGTTAATTATTCAAGTCACACAAGTGAAGGGCGATGATGAAGATTAAGACAACTCGAGGTGTGGTAAGAGGTTGGTAACAAACTCTATTTGTTTCATTTTTGTACATATACTCATCATTGTGAGCATGCTTAGCCTGTTTGTGTAAGGTGTATGTCATTATGGATGCGTAGTAGTTCTTGCTTGTCTATGATTAACTCCAGCTTGCTAATAGTTTGTAGCATGTCATATGAATGTTTGCTTGCATTATTTTATTCATACTTTGGTATGACATTGTAGTATCCTCCTCTGACTGTTCATGTGAATTGACTTGGCACATGCTCGCGCATGCATATGACTAATCAATAGCCAGTAAGCCTCGATGATTTATTTTGCCTTAGAGTTATTGTATCACTTTCATGCCATAGTTAGTCCTGTTTTGTTGCAAGCATGATTATGACAGTTATTGCTCTCTCGTTTGTCGCTCCCTCTCTATTGATAGCCTTCACTTGCATTGTGTACGTGCTCTACCTGTGCTTCCAACTCCCCAAAGCCAATATTGCCAGCTGTGTCCACCATATCTACCTATTAGCATCATTTGCTACTTCAATGCATATTATATATGTCGTGTTTTCTTCCAAAATAAAATGTTTGTATGTTTTGAGAAAGTTAGTTAGTAAAGCTCTCACGAACTTGATGGCACACTTTATTCCTTGCACTTAATAATCTTGAACCATTGTGACTAGTCCATGAAAGTTATATGCTTGCTTATTATATACTAGGAGTCAGCAGAACCATGCTGTCACGGGGAACGCTTTCAACACTTTTTGGATATTTCATCTAGTTGATTCCTTGCTCTTTTGTTTATCGATGTCGACGATGTGAAATAAAAGGGGAAGCTGTTAGTTCATGGAGTTTATACATTGTGTTAGAGAAATGCCTAGGCCGCTAGCCTAAGCCATGCCTAATCATGGTGGAAACTTGCAGCATCACTGTAATGAGCATCTATAAAGCGTCCTCAATAAAAAGCTATGCATATGGTAAATAATAAGATTGATGAGATGCTCAATAACAAGAACTTTCAGGTGGCCAAAGTTGAGTAGCATGCAGAGCGACCCTCGTACTCAAGGGACTTGGGATTTCTAGTCTATGGTCTGTCAAGCATATGATTTAGAGTGGACCTCACTTTCACCTTAACCACATGAAGATGCCTATGATAGGGGCAATGAGAGCTCTGTTGGGGGGATGACCCCGGATAGGTTCAAGATAGGGGAAAGAAGAAAGGAATCTCCTTACCTTAAGCCGAATTACTAACTGTGTCGGCCGAATCAAGCAAGATCCGTCCGAGATAAGTTGAGCCTGGGCAAATATAAAATGAGTAACGCCTTACTCGGCCGACGTATGAGCTATGTCGGTCGAATAAGGCTGATCGACTTATATGCAAGTGAACACCGAGCCGAGTTATGTGAGATGAGGTCGAGTAACGTGATACTTGCAGGAGAAGGAGGAGCCTATAGTCAAACCCTAGTTGCTGGCTAGGAGGAATCTAGACAGAGCCAAGCGCTAAGGACAAAGAGCAGAGCTGTAGAGGGGCAGACAAGCGTCACGGAGGTGACAGTGAGGAAGCCCGAGGCGCACATGTGAGGGCCTCTAGAACCTTGCCACCGATAGAAGGGGGACACGGAAAGGAGCCCGCCGAGTTACCACTTTGGGACAAGCATATTCCAAGAATATGCTTGCCACGTCAGCCCTAGAAGGAGTCAAGGAACCCCTTTATAAGGAGGGGAACAGGCTCTAGAGAGGGGGATCGATTCATTCCAGGTCGAAGGGCTCGCGTTGTAGTTCTCTTCTTCCCTTTGATACAGCTCGATGAGCATTTGTAGTCTTTGAGAGGAGGAATAAAGATCTACTTGCTAGTCATTTGAGTGTATAAATCACTACATCTTCCCTCCCCGGATCCCTCTAGCATCCATTGGCCCCATACTTAGCCTACCCATGGCATCTGTCGTGCCACCACCACGACAGTTGGCGCCCACCGTGGGGCCAGCAACGGTGCTAGCTGGAGTCAAGATCCGGACGGGAAACTTCATCCACACCGGCGAGCGGGTTGTTTCTGGCTTAGTCCATAGATTTGATATCTGGGACTATGTCAGCGATAACGCTGGCAGCTTTAGGAGGAAAGCACACCCGTGCAACGGCGTCTTCATCAACCTAGGCGCTCACAAGGTCTACGTCGGCGTCGACACTTCCTGCGTCTACCCGCGCCGAGTCATCGAGGCGGGATAACCTCCCCTCTGTGCTTCTAGCGGTCCGTGCGGAGTACGCCCCACAGGCAGCGTTGAGGTGATGATGATGGCCCCAGCACCAGCAACAGGAGCAGGCGCCGGACCAAGCAAGGACCCGGCAACAGGAGGACATGTAGTCACGAAGCAGGCAGCTCCAAAACCCACCGAGGTAGATCCACCAGCCACTAGGGCGGCCGAGGCGCAGGATGTGACTCCAAAGGCAGCAAGGGTAAGATGGCCACCTCTAGAGAGACTAGAGATCCTTCATGCAACTATAGATAACCTAACTACGCCTGTAGCGCTAATACTTGACCCGACAAACACACAGACGGAGTTAGAAGAAACTAGACATAAAGTGCTCGTAGAGGCAAAAAAGGTGTCGGCTTTGTAGGAGTCCTTAAACAGGACCCCGCGAGAGTACGCTAGGGCAAACAAACTAGATGTGGCCCCTGATCGAGTAGATGAGTTGAGATTAAGAGGAAATAACCTCATGAATGATATCAACAAAGAGCACGAGGCTCACCCAGATGATTCAGTTGATCCAGGCTTGCCGAGGTATAGTACCCTGGCAAAGAACCTCAGGGCGACGAATGCCGCAGCCCTGGAGTTGGAAGGGTTAAGCGGGGAAGCCCGGCAAAAACAACAAGAAAGAGTAAATGAGATGGTATGCATTGCGAACCAGCAGAATGAGGAAATGCTTAGGGCTGACCCGGCGAAGCCAGGAGCTTCTCGCATGGTTCATTCGGCAGGAGCTTCCCCCGCACTATCTGCGGCAGCAGCGTCCTCACTCGGAAACAATGCGCGAAAAGACAGAGTAGTGACTCCTGGAAAAAGAAATAAGCAGATTGTCCCGTATGACCCGACGGTGGACAGGAAGGTCAATAAGAATAGAGGCAATATGAGCCGAGGTAACAGCGGTTACATAAACCCCGGCCGTGCAAACAGAGAGAACAGAAACCCCGGAAGGGGAAACCACGAGAATAACAACCCGGAGGAAGGGAGGAGGTACCCCCCGCAGGAACCCCAGCCGAGGTATGAGCCTCGGGTAGAGCAAGAAGCAAGACCATCTCCGCAAAATCAGGCGAATGATAGATACAATGATGGTTACTCGGACATGGATTATCCAGAGCATGGTGGACAAAATCACTATGGAGTACAAGAGAGAGTTATCTATAGAAACTTGCCGACGACTGACGCAAGATTGAAGCTGGATAGATTGTATCGGTCCGAACTATTGGAAGAACAGGGTCCACCTGGTCCGGCGTGCTTTGGACCTCGGATCATGGGCGAACCACCCGTCCCAAACTTCCAGTTGGCAAGGGGCACGAAAACGTATAATGGGAGTACAAAGCCACAAGATTGGTTAATTGACTATGCCACGACAGTGAAAATAGATGGCGGAAATTTACGATGGGCGGTAAGATATGTCCCACAGATGCTGGAAGGACCAGCCAGAGTATGGCTGAACAATTTACCAACAGGAAGTATCAACTGTTGGTTGGATTTTGAAGAAATGTTTGTCAGTAATTTCACCAGTACTTATAAGAGGCCAAACAGGCCACAACAGCTCGCAATGTGCAAGTAGAAGCCCAATGAAACAGATCGAGAATTCTTGACTCGGTGGTGCAACCTCAGAAACTCATACGAAGGGGTCATAGAATCTCAAGCGATAGCCTGGTTTGCTCAGGGCTGCAGATATGCAAGCGTGTTATGGCAGAGGTTGCAGAGAGATATGCCAACCACATTGGCGGAAACCATCATGATAGCAGATTCATACGCCTTAGGGGATCTGACTCAACCAGAGTTAATGTCGGCAGAACATCGGGAGCAGCAGGATCATTATGCTAGAGATCGAGCGGGATCATCACGGCGCAACGAATACCGAGGCAGAAGAAGGGACGAGAGGCCAGATTACAGATGTGCTTCCAGTCAGGTGGCGGCAGTTGTGCAGGATCAACCGAGTCATGGGAACAATCAGTGACAGAAGAATGGTCCTCGGTAGTGGACACCAAGGAATGAAGGGAAGAGACAGTGGACGCCATAACAGAAGAAGCAATGGCAGGAAAGGCCAAAGTACAAATTTGAGTCAATGTTGGATCAACCGTGTAAGTTCCACACACCTAACCCGGCAAAACCAGCCAATCACACTACTCGCCAGTGTGCTTGGATGAAAAATGCAATGGGAAACCCGGCGGGGATACAAGCACCTCCTCATCAAGTACATCAACAGCAACAGCCACAGCTAACCAGGGCAAATGCGCAGCAGCTAATGTTACCACCACCCCCTCCGAGGTACGATAACTCGGACCGGAGGGATGTAGTACACCAAGTGGTAAATCAAAATCAAGACGGAAGAGGAAACCCCGGGAACAATGGACGTAATGATTACAGGGAACATCACCAATCCTATTGTGTGTTCACAACAGAACAGCAAGATAGACAGAGCGTACAACGCCGACATATGGAAGTGAATGCAGTTATGCCGGCAGTACCAAGGTACGTGCCATGGTCCGATCAAGAGATAACCTGGAGCATAAAAGATCACCCGAGGATAATGCCGAACCCAGGATCGTATGCATTGGTACTGGATCCGACGTTTGTCGGGCCTAGCATCAATGTGAAGTTCTCAAAGGTACTCATTGATAATGTAAGTAGTATCAACATTATGTACAAGGATACAATGCATAAGCTCGGAATAACACAGAATATGCTGCAGCCCACAAGGACAACATTCCATGGGATAGTGCCGGGGCTCTCCTGCGAACCCATTGGGAAGGTCCGAGTAGATGTGTTATTCGGCACAAGAGAGAATTGCAGAGTTGAGAATCTGGAGTTTGAGGTGGTAGAACTAGAAAGTTGCTATCATGCTTTACTCGTATGGCCAGCATTGGCTAAGTTTATGAGCACTTGACACATTACCTACTTGAAAATGAAGATGCCAGGGCCTCAGGGGGTAATAATAGTGGCAGGGGATTACAGAAAATCGATGGAATGTGCTTCGGCCGGGTCAAACCTGGCCAAATCATTAGTAATTGCAAGAGAGAAAAGAAGGATTCAGGAAGTAGCAGCTCTGGCTCAGTCGGCACATCTTAATATGCCGGCATTAGCCAATCCGCATGGGAGTGTATCTTTCCAGCCGACTAAGGAGACGAAGAAGATCTAGATTGATGATCAGTTCCCAGAGCGCACCATCACGATTGGTGCTGGCCTAAATGCCAAATATGAAAGCGAGATCACCAACTTCCTCCGTGAGAATCGGGATATCTTTGCATGGTCCACTCAGGACCTGCAAGGTGTTTCGAGGGAGTTGGCTGAGCACTCTTTGCATGTAAGGCCAGGAGCAAGGCCGGTGAAGCAACCTCTCCGCCTCTTCGCCGAAGACAGGAGAAAGATAATAGGGGATGAGATAGCTCACCTCCTTGCAGCCGGGTTTATCATGGAAGTGCTTCACCCGGATTGGCTATCAAATCCAGTGTTGGTAGAAAATAAAAAGGATGACCCAAATGTAGCCGTCGTATGGAGAATGTGCATCGATTACACGAACCTCAATAAGGCGTGTCCCAAAGATCCTTTTCCTTTACCTAGGATAGACCAAGTCATTGATTCAACCGCAGGTTGTGATCTGTTATCATTTGTAGATGCGTATTCTGGTTTCCACCAGATACCGTTAAACTCGACTGATCAAATAAAGACCGCGTTTATTACCCCGTACGGGGCTTATTGCTATCGCACCATGCCATTCGGCCTGCGTAATGTAGGAGCGACATACCAGATATGCATGCAAAAGTGTCTACATGACCAGATAGGAAAAAATGTGCAAGTGTATGTAGACGATGTGGTTATAAAAACCAAAGAGATCAAAACGCTCCTTGAAGATATTTGGCAGACATTCGCAAACCTGAGAAGGTTCCGAATGAAACTTAACCCGGAGAAATGTACCTTTGGTGTGCCGGCTGGAAAATTACTGGGTTTCCTCGTTTCTAGCCGAGGTATAGAGGTGAATACAACTAAGATCCGAGCAGTTGAAAGAATGGAACTGCCAAGGTGTTTGAACAATGTACAAAAATTTACAAGATGGCTGGCTTCTCTGAGTCGTTTCGTATGTCGGCTAGGGGAAAAAGCATTACCTCTATACCAACTGATGAAAAAATCCGACAAGTTCATCTAGACACCGCAAGCCGATAATGCATTTCATGAGTTAAAAAAGATGCTGGTCACGACACCGGTTTTGGCTTCTCCATTGTCAAAAGAGCCTATGCTACTCTATGTGGCAGCTACTAATAGAGTGGTAAGTGCAGTAGTTGTCGTGGAACGGAACGAAGAGGATAAATCAGTACAAAGTCCGGTATATTACCTAAGTGAGGTATTATCAGCCTCAAAGCAGAACTACCCGCACTACCAAAATATGGCTTATGGAGTATACATGTCGGCGAAAAAACTCAAACATTACTTCGAAGAACATCCGATAAAAGTGATTTGTGAAGCACCCATAGCCGAGATATTAAGCAACGAGGTATAGAGTCATTTGCAATCCGCACGATTTCCGAGGCATGAGGATCCTCTAAGGTGACCGTTGGTCGGCCTCCGGCTCTCGCCGGCACCTCGCCGGCATAGGCTCTGCATGGATTCCTCTGGAGGTTGCTGGAAGGTCACCTACTCTGGTGTGACCACGGGTGGTAAGTTTCTGGAAGGCTCTCTCGTTGTCTCGGCTGATTCTTGGCTGGTTCTTCTCAATGCCAAAGGCTCTCCCCTTGAGGGGCGATGTTTGGAAAATGGGGAGAAGATCTCTGTTGGATCTGTTTTGAGGTTCCCCTGTCATCTCTCTCGTGTTAATGATTCTTTGGATCCCTCATCTGGATTTCTTGGTAGATCTCCTACCATCACTGGATCAGATGAATACACTGGCCTTAAATGGCATGCCCTTTGCTCCTCTTTGCTGACTGATGATCTTGAGCGTACTAAAGGTTTTCTCATGCTTTTTCCTAGTTCTAAAAGGCTTGTTCTCCTCAACCACAACGAGGTTGTGATTGATGCTAGATACTTGATTCATGGTGAGGTGGTGGCTTCTGGCATCTCTATTGATCTCCAGGTGAAGAGGGTTGTGGTTGGTACTCAGATTTTGCCAAGCCCTTTGGTCAAGAAATTTTCCACCAATATTGAGAAGATGGTGCCTAGATCTCTGGATTTCTCTAAAAATCTCCCCTCAGGGTGTGCTTCTAAAGATGTTGCTTCGTGTCGGCCTGCCCTGGATTTTTCTTTAGGGCGTGATTTTGAGAAGAGGATTTTTGATAAATTCAGGCATCAAGTTAATTTTATTGGTGGTTTCAGGAAAAGACCCTTTTATCTGGTCTGTTCTTTTGGGCGAGCAAATTTTAAGTTGGACTTTCATACTGTTAGTCTTGCTCTTCAAGCCTGCTTTGGTGGTAATGCTTCTAAATTCCAGGTGAAGCTTCTGCAAGATAGAACTTTTCGTTTCTCGGTTGCTTCAAGGGCAGTGGGTTTTGAGATTTACAATATTTCAAAGTTTTCATGTAATTCTTTTGTGATTCATGTCAATCTCTGGGGTAATGGGGGTCCGAACTGGATTCATGAAGAAAGGGAATTCTATAAGGAGTCTGCTAAAGAATGGAAAGTTGTCACGTACAAAAAATAAAGTGCAAAAAAATCTCCTTCTTTAAAGCCTTCCAGTAAAGGTGGCTTGGTTTTTCAAAGACTCAAATTTCCTGCGTCTCCTTCGGTTCCTTCGCCTGTGACTGAGCAATGTATTAATGGTGAGTTCAAATCAGGACTTCATGGCAGATCTTATGCTCAGGTGCTCACTGATGGTGGTTTTAAGTCGATGGTAACGCCGGTCGGGTCTGGGGGAGGCGCCAATAGCGCGGCATTTAAATTGCCTGGTCTCCTTCCTTTTCTGAAATTCCCCTCTTTCCCAAAATGTTGTTGGCCCGACAACTCGTATGAGGGATGGTTCAAGGCCCAGGCAGTTACACATTCCCGGCCCATTATTCCCGGCAGTTTTCACGAGTTCACCACTTCGTTGCAAAAAACAACTACCACTTCCCCTGTCTCCTCAACTCCCCCGCCCGCTGAAACCCCATTCCCCTCTTGCTCGTCGCCGGCGAAGGGCGTCGTAATGGCGAACATTCCGATTGATCCTGTGCCTTTCCTGCCGAATGGTTTCCAGATTATGCAGGTGGCTGGGCGGAATCGCGTAAAAAGGGTGGTGGTGCCTCGGAGGTCAAGGGCGCATGAACAGTATGCCATTGCTACCATTTATCCCCTCCCCTGGTCCTGTTCCGTTCTTGAATATTCATGGTGTCCTGGTTGATTTCCTCAATAATGAGGCCGGAGTGCACTTCAGAGACATCCAGGCTTGTCCCTTTGGGTCTGCGTATGTGCAGTTTCATCATGTCAGCAACCGTGATAGACTCATTGCGGAGAGCCCGATTCCGTTTCAAGATGTGCATGTTTCTTTTGTTAAGCACAATGAGGGTGATAACTGGCGTAGGACTCAGTTTAATAATGAGTGCTGGGTGATGCTAGTCGGGCCTCCCCTTGACCACTGGCATACGGAGGATCTGAATGCTATCTTTGCGGACATTGGGAAGGTTCTTTTGTGGGAGAGGGACCCTGACCAAAAGGGTAGGATTATTGCTAAGATTCGTGTTACTGACTTGGTTGACATCCCCAAGAGTGTGAGGTTTACCATCGGGGACTTGGTGGAGACAGAGTCATGGACTTTTTCTGTTGAAGTTCTTCAGAGTCACTTGCTTGGAGGGGGCCCACCTGAGGAGGACCCACTGCCAGATGACAATGTGGACCCACACCCTGTTCCTGCTCATGGCCCAGTCTTTGGACCTCAAGTTCCACCTCCCCCCTCCCCCCTACTCCTGGGGGTGGTTGGGGACAGTGGATGGCCCCTGTGCAGGATCCTGCCCCTGATGGTGGTAATGCTGAAGGTTGGGGTCCCTGGGAGGCTGCTGCTGCTCCTGTTCAAGGCCCTGTCATTGCTCCTGGAGAAGATATGCCTATTGACAATCAACATCTGCCACCTCAAGATGTGAACAGTGGAGTTACAGGTGCTATCATTGTTCAAGACTGGGAGTCTGATGATGATGAATCTGTTAATGAGCCTGAGGCTGTGGAGGAGCAGGGTGTGGCTGTTGCACCACAAGGGGTTGGCATTGGTGAAGGCCTTCAAAACATTTTTCAGAACTATCTGGCTGATGAAGAGGAGGCCAATTCTGATGCTGAGGAGGGGGTTGGAAGCCCTATGGACTCAAGTACTGTGGCTCCTGAGAATGATGATTGGATGTTGGAGGACCAGCACCTTCTTTCTCCAAATGAGGCTCACCTTCAGGTTGGGATGGTGAGAACTTTTATCTCCATTCCTGATGTGCATGTGGCTAAGCAGGGATTTTCCCAACAAGGCTTGGAGCTCTGGGAGAATTAATTTGCCCCCCATATTCAGAAGGATTCTTCTTCAATGGGCTCTCTTAAATGTGATATCCCTGTAAGTTGGTTTAACTTCATTACTCTCAAGCTTGCTACCCCTGAGAAGTTTAATTGGGTCAAGGGATTTCTTACTTCTCCTTTATGGGAAATTATTAAAGAACCTATTGCTGAGGAAAGTTCAATTTCTTTCATCATTCCTAATGAGAGCTTTTCCCAGATGGCCCCTTCTTGCCTGGGTATTGAATCCAATAAATCTTCATGCTCTCCCTCTACCCCTGCTAGAAAGAGAAAGGGCAAGGAACCTCTTGTGGAATCTGAGGTGAGAAGAAGCCCTAGAATTGTTGAACTAAATGGGGGTTTTAAAAGTCACATAAATTGTCTAATTGTTGATTGCCTGGTTTGTAATGCTGCTCCTCCTTGTCTGAATTCCAAAGTGGTTAAAAATCTTGCTGCTTCATTCTGCAAGGTAAAGGATGGGGACCTGGAGAAGAGGTTGCTCAAGAAAGGGAAGGCCAATGAAGTGGCAGTTAAGGCTCCTACAAAAGGCAGCATTAAAGGAGGAGCCTCTTCCAGCTTGGGCATTGGTGGCAAGAAGAAACCTGGGGCTGCTGGTACCTGTGGACAGCAAGCCAAGAAGAAACCCTCTTCTTAAGTGTTTTAATGTATCAAACTAAGTCTTTTGCTAGAGTCTTGTTGACTCCCTGTCATGTGTTTTGTGATTGTGATATTGCAATGTGGATGGTACTTGTTGTGGATTATCTCTGTGGTACCTTGAATTGGATTGCCTTTTGTCTCTGTAATTGTTGTTTCCTCTCCTGGGTGATTACACTATTTATATCACCCCATATCTATACTTGCTCCTGGTTTCTTAATGAATAACAAAATAACTTGGAAGATCTTGAATTGGAATATCAGGGGAATCAATTCTGAAAAAAAATGGATTGCTCTCAGAAACAAAATAGAGGAATCTGGTTGTGACATTATCTGTCTCCAAGAAACTAAGCATGAGGACTTTTATAGCTCCTACATTAAAAAATTCTGCCCCTCCAAATTTACCAATTTTGAATTTCTTCCCTCCAGAGGTGCATCTGGAGGTTTGATCACCATTTGGAATGGTTCCTTGTTCTCTGGACATCTTTCCTTTCTCAATGAGTTTTCTATCTCCATCACCTTGACATCTCTCTTGTCCAATGAATCATGGATCCTCACCAACATTTATGGGCCATGTTTACCTGAAAAAAAGACTGAATTTTTAGATTGGTTTGGCAGCATTGATATGCCTGATGATTTGGACTGGCTCATTGTGGGAGATTTTAACTTCTGTAGACAGCCTTCAGATAGAAATAAATTGGGTGGAGATGTGAATGGTATGCTTCTCTTTAATGAAGCCATTAATAATTTGGGTCTCATAGAGTTACCACTTAAGGGTAGAAAGTTCACTTGGAGTAACATGCAGAAAGATCCCCTCTTGGAAAGATTGGATTGGTTTTTTACTTCTGCTGCCTGGACTCAGAGTTTTCCCTCAACTTTTGTTGCTCCTCTTGCAAAGCCTACCTCTGATCATCTTCCTTGTGTCATTTCCATTGGCACAATGATTCCCAAAGCTCAGGTGTTCAGATTTGAAAATCATTGGTTGCATCATAAGGAGTTTAAATCTATTGTTCAAAATGCCTGGAACATTCCTGTGGGTTTTATGGATTCTGCAAAAAAAATCAATGCTAAATTCAAAAATGTGAGAAGAGGGCTGAAGCTTTGGGACAAACAGCTACCTTGCCTGAAGGCACAAATCTGCAATGTTAATGCCACCATTGACTTTCTTGATATCATGGAGGAAATGAGAACTCTTACTGTTCAAGAATGGAATCTTAGGGATATCCTGAAAAATCTTATTATTTCTCTTTTACAAGATCAGAATACTTATTGGAAACAGAGGGGGAAAATTAAATGGGTTAAGCTGGGGGATTAAAACACAAAGTTCTTTCACTCCAGAGCTACCATAAGCTTTAGACATAATTACATTTCCATGCTCAAGGATGATTCTGATCTTGAGATTTATGATCATGATGGCAAAGCAAATCTCCTTTGGAATTCCTTTAAAAATAGAATGGGCTCTTCTGATAAGCCTGAAATGCATTTCAATCTTAATGACTTGGCTGGTGATTTCTTAAGCCAGGAAGAAAGGGATGCTTTGGAAAAGCCTTTCTCTGATGAGGAGATTGATGAGGTCATCACAAATCTGCCTAATGATAAATCCCCTGGCCCTGATGGTTTTAATAATGAATTCATGAAGCTTTGCTGGCCTACTATTAAGGATGATGTGAAGCATCTACTTATGGAGTTCTATGAAGGGCAAGCCTCTTTGGAAAGCATTAATTCTTCTTTTATCACCCTCATTCCAAAAATTGCTGCTCCTCTGACTCCTGCTGATTTTAGGCCTATTTCTTTGCTAAATAGTGTCTTTAAGATTATCACCAAGATTCTGGCTAATAGACTGCAAAAATTCATACTTAAACTTGTTCACAAGAATCAATATGGTTTCCTCAAGCAAAGATCTATCCAAGACTGTTTAGGTTGGGCATTTGAATTTCTTGATCAATGCCACAAGTCAAAGGAGGAAATTTTAATTCTTAAGCTTGATTTTGAAAAGGCTTTTGACAGAATTGAGCATTCTGCAATCATCAATATCCTTAAAGCCAAAGGTTTTGGAGATAAATGGATTTCTTGGATTCAGATGATTTTTGGGTCAGCTTCTTCCTCTGTGCTTTTAAATGGTGTGTCTGGGAATTTTTTTTACTGTAGAAGGGGTGTGAGGCAAGGAGATCCTTTATCCCCTTTATTGTTTGTTCTGGATGCTGATCTCCTTCAAAGTATCCTCAATATGGCAATGAACCTGGGTCTTCTTTCTTTGCCCACTGAAGATGTGTTCTGTCCTGACTTCCCTGTGGTTCAGTATGCAGATGACACTTTAGTAATCCTTAAGGCTGATTCTGAGCAACTCTTGTGCCTTAAGGCAATTCTACATACTTTTGCTCTCTCCACTGGAATCAAAGTTAATTATTCTAAATCCAGCATGATGCCAATTAACATGGACTCTGAGAGGCTTGGGCATTTTGCTAATACCCTTGCTTGCCTCACTGGTTCCTTGCCTTTTACCTATCTTGGTTTGCCTCTGAGCTTGAATAAACCTGCCGTGGAACATTTCCTGCCTATTGTTCAGAGAATTGAGAGAAGGTTGTGTGGAATAGCTGACTTTCTTAATTATGGGGGGAAACTGCAGTTCGTCAAATCTGTGTTGTCTTCCCTTCCTATATATTACATGAGCTGTTTTGATCTTCCTGTCACTATCAAGGAACAGTTGATTAAATATATGAGGCAATGTTTGTGGAGAAAGAAAACTTCTGATGTTCAAGCTAGAGGTACTGCTCTTGTATCATGAAAGAAAGTTTGTAGACCCAAGAACCAGGGAGGATTGGGAGTTCTAGACCTTAATGTTCAAAACTTTGCACTTCTTTTGAAGAATTTGGATAAGTTTTATAACCACAAGGATATTCCTTGGGTTCACCTTATATGGAATACTTACTAATGTAATGGTAAGCTCCCTGGAAGAAGTCTTGAGGGATCCTTTTGGTGGAAAGCTCATCTAAAACTGATTGACATTTTTAAAGGACTTGCAAAGTGCTTGGTTGGAAATGGGAAATCCACACTATTCTGGTCTGATATGTGGAATGATAGCTGCCTTCAACATAAGCTTCCACATCTCCTCTCCTATGCAAAAAGCCCTCACATCTCTGTCAGTGAGTTCCTGCATACTGAAAATACTCAGGACCTTTTTTACCTTCCTCTGTCCCAACAAGCTTACCAGGAATATCAAAGTCTTGAACAAATTCTCAATACTGGCAGGCAGGGGGAATCTGATATTTGGTCTTACATTTGGGGCAGTAATTTTTTGGTCAAAAAGGCTTACTGATCCCTAGCTGGTTGCCAACCAGTTCAGCCACATTTCTCTTGGTTATGGAAATCTTCTTGTCAGCAAAAGCACAAATTCTTCTTCTGGCTCTTACTGCTTGATAGACTTGACACAAGAAACCTTCTGAAAAGGAAATGTTTTTCTCTGGCATCTTATGACTGTGTTTTCCAGGGTTGCAATAGTGAAGAAACCAGCCTACATTTGTTTTGGGAATGCCCTTTTGCAAGAGCTTGCTGGGCTGAAATTTCACAGGTCAATATGGCTGATCAAAATATCTTTGAAGCCTTAGACAGTATTAAAAAATATCTTAATGTCCCTTTTGCAATGGAAATTCTGATACTTGGAACTTGGGGCATTTGGATTTGTAGAAATAATGAAATCTTCAATAATCAGCATGCATCGATTGAGAACTGGAAGGCTATTGTAGCCCAGGATTTAAGATGGGTCGTTTATAGAATTAAGAAGAAGTATCATCAGGGCCTTAAAGATTGGATTGAAATTAATTTAGACAGGAGATAGTTGCTTAGAATGTTATCCCTCTTCTTTGAGGTGGATTGAGTTTGTAAATATTCTTTTGTAACTCTCTATAATATATAAAAATTGCAGTGGTTTTTTTTTGCCCTACTGTTTTACCCTCAAAAAAAGATATTAAGCAACAAAGATGCAAGTGGCCGAATAGCAAAATGGGCAATTGAGTTATCGTCTTATGCTCCACAATTTGATAGGCGAGATGCAATCAAGTCTCAGGCAGTGTCCGACTTCTTTGTGGATTGGGCCGAGGTACAGTATGAACCCCCATTACCAGATCTGAACTATTGGACAATGCATTTTGACGGGTCCAAGCTAAGAAATAGGCTAGGAGCAGGAATAGTACTGACTTCACCGAAAAAAGATCAGCTGAAATACGTGCTGCAGATACATTTCGCTGCATCATATAATGTTACCGAGTATGAAGCACTGGTCCATGGCCTGAAGATGGCAAAAGAGATTAGCATACATCGGATTCTATATTACGGAGATTCGGACCTCGTAGTATAGCAAGTATCAGGAAATTGGGACGCACTAGATGTGAATATGGCCCGGTATAGGTTTCATGTGCAAAAGATCAGCGGTTATTTTGACGGGTGTGAGTTTCATCACATACCTCGGGCGGAAAATGACGCAGCGGATACACTATCAAAACTCGGATCGACTAGGCAATCAATTCCCCCAGGCGTAGCTCTGGAGCACCTGAGAAAACCATCAATTACACCTTCGCTAGAATCCGAGTTAATTCGTATCTCGGCAGAACAAATAGAAGGAAATGTCCCAATGGATTGACAAAGAATATGACCCGAATTATTTAAGGGTTGATTCGGCCGACCCACAGGTGAACAGGGAAAAGCCCAAAGATGTTATGTCGGCGGAAATTATGGAAATCGACAACATAGTTTTCCCGGAGAAAATTACGCCGACATGGGCACAACCCATATTCTCATTCCTTAAAGAGGAAATCTTGCCGAGTGATGAGGTCTTGGCTAGACAGATAGTGAGAAGAGCAAAATCCTACACGATCATAAACAATGAGTTGTATAAGAGAAGTGTCACAAACGTACTGCAACGATGCGTTTACTCGGCAAAAGGGCAGGAAATACTTTTGGATATACATCAGGGAGAATGTGGGCATCACGCCTCATCCAGATCCCTAGTGGCCAAAGCATTTAGGCATGGATTTTATTGGTCAACTGTGCTGAAGGAAGCGAAAGAATTGGTAGAGAGGTGTAATGGTTTCCAGAGATACGCAAGAAAGATACATCTGCCTTCGTCCGAGTTAAAAACAATACCAATCACTTGGCCCTTTTCTGTATGGTGTTTGGATATGGTAGGTCCATTCAAGCCTTCCCGAGGCGGAATGACTCATATTCTGGTCATGGTGGACAAATTCACAAAGTGGATAGAAGTGAAACCGATAAGAAAGTGTGACAGACCCACATCGGTGAAATTCCTCAAAGATATTATCTTGAGATATGGATACCCACACAGTATTATCACGGATAATGGCACAAACTTCGTTGAAGGAGCTTTTGCTAGATTCTGCCAAGAGAAACACATAATACTAGATGTTGCCTCGGTGGCTCACCTGACATCAAATGGGCAAGTAGAAAGATCAAATGGACTGGTATTGTCAGGAATAAAACCTCGGCTAATTGAACCACTGCAAAGGTCGGCAGGGTGCTGGATTGAGGAGATTCCAGCAGTACTGTGGAGCCTCAGGACCACCCCAAATAGATCGACGGGGTATACCCCATTCAATCTAGTATACGGGGCAGAAGCTGTACTTCCAGCCGACATAATGCATGACTCGCCAAGAGTGGTCCAGTACACAAGTGCCGAGATAAACGAAATATCGTGGTAAGACGATGTGGATTTGCTGGAGGAAGCAAGGGAATTGGCATTATCAAGATCAACTATTTATCAGCAAGAGCTCAGACGATATCATAGCAAAAAGGTTAGTCCAAGAGTTTTTAAAGAAGGAGATTTAGTTCTTCGGCTAGTGCAACGCACAGCCGGCATGCACAAGCTCTCACCCCCATGGGAAGGACCATTTATCGTGAGTAAAGCATTGCACAATGATGCATACTACCTGATCGACGCTCAGCCACCAGAAAAGAACAAGGCAAACAAGGCCAGAGATGCATGCTTAATAAATAACAAGACCATGGAACATAGCCTTACTTCGCCCGTTCTACACTTAGAAGCCCTATATTGCATATTGTGACGTGATGCACCAAATCAGAATATCAAGCATGTATCAAACTTTGGCACCCCGAGAAGTGACTCGGGGACTGCCCCATATTGTTTCTCATTTTGAACTATGTCTCAAACTTCGGCACCCCGAGCAGTGACTCCGGGACTGTCCCATATTATTTCTTATTTAGAACTATGTGTCGAACTTCGACACCCTGAGCAGTGACTCGGGGACTGCCCCATGTTATTTATTATTTTGAACTATGTATTAAACTTTGGCACCCCGAGAAGTGACTCGGGGACTGCCCCATGACGTTCTTTGTGTTGAATTATGTATTACATTTTGACAACCCGAGTAATAACTCGGGACAACTTCATGTTGTTTGATACTTTTTGAGCATGTGTGAAACTTCAGTAACCCGAGCAATAACTCGGGGACTGACTCATATTGCCCGCTGATTTTTGGCATACACATAAGAGTTTGGTACCTCAAGTAGAAACTCGGGGACTTCCCCGACTTATCAATCATAAATCGCAAGATGCAATATAAGCTTGCCTCGTCCATCGGAGGAATAACAAGGAGGAAACAACTAACGATTTCTAAAATCATAGTAACAAGAATGATAACGTCAGCAAGTCAAGGTATAGGGAGGGAAGTACCCTATCTATATCATTTTACCAATGAATACCTCGGGAAGGGTGATAATCCAATCTATGGGCTTAAAACATAGTACTTCAAGGAGAAGTTGCGAAAACAACAACTCTACAACCAAATTTACATAAGAAACAAATATGATCCGGATCTACGAAATTAAAATTTGGCAAAGCAAAGATACGATTCACATAGACTCAGTTAGACAGAATAACAACAATTACCATTACCAGTGCCTCAGAGGACAAAGGCAAAAGGGTTCACATTATACCAAAAGGCAGATAATTGTTTCAAAGACAGCATACACCCGGCATATCGGGGACTTAAACGACTAAAAGTTTTTGAACCTAGACACCGACAGAGGCCGAATCACCCGTAGGAGGGGCAGTAGCAGCATCAGGAGCTTCGGACGTGGGTGTCTCGGACGCAGGCGGAATGACCTCGGTCTCCTTCAGAGGGGTATCTGTAGGGGTTTGTAGCATGGAAAACAAAAAATTTCTACCGCATACAAACAAACAAGCCAAGATCTATCTACTAGATTGTAGCAACGAGTCGATAGAATAAATCACCCTCGAAGATTCCAAAGTGTTTAACGAGAGCGGATTCTCATGGGTGATATAGTCGTACTCTTGCCGATCTCAAGATCGCGTAGACGATCCTTCCGGCGCTGCGTTCCGGCAGCGCTTCCATAGTCGGTCAGACGTTCGGTACTCGACGAAGACCTTCCTCTCCCTTGTTCCAGCAGGCAGCGGAGGTTGTAGCACTCTCCTCGTGATTCCGGCAGCACGACGGCGTGGTACCGGAAGTAGAGGGGAGATCTCGCAGGGCTTCGCCTTAAGCCGGAGCGAGTATGGTGGACTATGAGAGAGCCCTCGGTGATCTAGGGTTTAGACGCACCAAGGAGAAGAGGCTAGGCCGACGGCTAGGGCAAGGGGGTGCCCCAACTCGGCGGCTAGGGTTTAGCCCTAGGCGGCGGCAACAGCAGCAGGTGGTGGCGGCGCCGGCGGCTTGGAGCTAGGGTTTGCGGGGTGCAAGTTGTGTGCTTGGAGGGGCAGCCCTGCCCCTCCTTATATAGGTGGAGGGCGGCAGCCAAGGGGAGGGGAGTCCCTCCCCAACTCGGCTTCCAAGGCCGGCGGTGGAGGGAGAGGGACTTCCTCCCCAAGTAGGTTTCCTACTCTCCCTCCACCAAGCAAAATAGTCGTTTGACTTTTCAAATTGGCGTTTGACTTTTCAAACTAGGATTTGATTTATCCCTTTATTTCGCTCAGCGATGACACCTAGTACATGATGCAACCATTCCAACTTGTTATGACACATTCATGTACCCTTCCCCTTCGGAGTGCCGGACATTCCGGAACCTTCTAGAACATTCCCGATGAAAACACCGGAACCATTCTCCAACCCCGAAACAGGACTTTCCTTATATGAATCTTATTATCCGGACCATTCCGGATCTCCTCGTGATATCCCGGATCCCATCCGAGACTCCGAACAACATTCGGTCTCTTACTCATCATTCCATAACTACTCAAACAACGTCAAATCCTTAAGTGTGTCTCCATACGGTTCGTGAATTATGCGGACATGATCGAGACACTTCTCCGAACAATAACCAATAGAGGAATCTGGAAATTCATATGTGTGGCATCCCGCAAAACCACTACTAGAAAATCGCGTCATTTTTGTGCATTGCATCGTCATCATCATATGTTGTTTGTCTAAAACTATTTTCGCAAAGCCCTATTTGTTTTCAAAACGCCCCATCTTTATTCAAACATCAAAACCGGGTCCCCGGATTATTTTGTTTTGTCCGCTATCGATTTGCAGAAGTCTTGTTTTAAACAAATTAAAATATTACATTATTTTTGCGGGGCAGTCGAACGGGCCGAATGACCCGAACGACCACCCCAGAAAAACACCAAACGGTCCACCCATAAACCATTTTACACCCAGTCCTAGTCTAACCACCCCCCAGCCACATCACCTCGACCACTCAGATCGTGCCACCTCACCTCCTCCCTCTCCCTTACCCACTCACGCGCCGCCACGTCACTCAACCTCCTCTCTCTCCTCTCAACCCTCCCTCACCCCACTCTCTCACCACACACGCAGAGCACGCCCGCACGCACGCCCCAACCTCCCACACCCGATCCCCACCGACAACCCCACCCTGGCCCCGATCCCGTCGCCCCTCTCCGGCCCCACCCGCACCCGCTCGCCCTACCTCCCTCTCCTCCCCTGTTCTTCTTCCCCGTGCGCAGCCCCTCTCTCTCCCCTAGCGCGCCCCATCCCCGCCGCTGCCGGCTCCCCAACCACGCCCCCACCCCCGCCTCGCCGGCCCCCTCCCTGCTCGCGTCCGGCCGCCTCTCGCCACCGGCCGCTCTCCCCCCGCCCAGCGCCTCCGCCCCGTCGGCCACGCTCGCCACCAAGCCCCGGCCCCGACGCGCCCGCCTCTACCTTAGCCGCGCCCGCCTGCCTCGCCGCGCCGCCGGCCTCGCGTCTGCCTCCGCCGCGGTGCCGCTCCCCCTCCGCGTCTCCAGCGAGCCGGCGCCGCCGCCTCCTGCGCCACCTCGCCTCCACCACCGTCGGCCCCGCTCCCTCCGGCTCCGCCCAACCCCGCGCAAACCCGGCAGGACGCCGCCGCGTCCTCGGTCCGCTTCCGCTCCGCCCGAGCTCGCCACCGCCTCCGCGCCCCCGGCCCGAGCTCGACGCCGACCCGGGCCCCTCGCCTTCCCTGTTCGCGCGCAGCAGCCGGCCCGCCTGGACCCACCTGCCCGCGGGACCCACCCCGTCGGCGCCGATGCCATCCGCCTCCACCCGTGCAGGATCCCGGTGTAGTACCAAGTTGGTGCCAAGTGTTGGGTGTGGAAACAACAAGATCGACACCGGCAATCAAACCCCGAACCCCAAGTTCGGCCTACCGAAAACGTCAAGACCACCGTCACGGCCGACATGATCTCCCTCGGTGGCGACGACAAATCGGACAAGGATCACCAAATAAAACTGCCAACAAGATCTCCAGCATGGATAAGATGCCCAGACCCCGAAGACCGATCCCGGCGACCACACATGCGACAAGACCTTCGCCCCGAATGAGGAATCGAGAACCCGAACGCCAAGAACGCCGATGCGGATACGACCAGCACTTCACCCCGGGTGCGACAAGCACTGCACCCCGAACGCCATGACCGTCTACGCGGACCCGACAAGATCTGCACGACGACAAGAACGACAGCGACCAGGATAATCCGATGCGCCCCCGGCGCCGAACCAAGCCCTGCTTCCCGGATGCCGAGGACACCGACACGGAACAACAAGATCTACTTCGCGGAAACCGTGCGACAAGAACTACCCCTGATATCCGAGAACGATCCCGGAGTCCGAGAACGTTTCCGTCGAACCCTGAACCCTGAGACCAACCCCGAACCCCGGAACACCAAGATCGTCGAGACCCCTAATGTGTGAACCCCTTCCCGAAACCCTATTTTATAATATAATACAACTTGTCGCATAATAATTGTCTTGCATGCATACATTCACGTGGTTTGGGGGCCTTACGCCGATTCACCCTTTAATTAAATATGGGGCCCATATGCGGGCAAATCTAGTCTCATATTGGCCTCATTTAAATTGCGTAGCGAACCGGTGCTATCTTTTGCCTTGCTAAAACAACATTTAAATTGCGGGGGTTTTCTAAATAACTTGAACCGTTTAATAAATTGTCGGGACCCCGGTTCCACTTAATATTGACCTAATTGCATCGCACCTTGCCATGCCATACATCATACATGCATCATGCCGATCTTCTGCCGTTGTATTAAATACTGCATCCGGTGTTTCTTCTAGTGTTTTGGTTCTTCGCGGATAAGGCCGTTGAGTTGATGCGAGTGTCGACCCGATCTTCGGTCGAACCTTCGACAATGTTTTCAGGCGAGCATCTCCCCCTTTCTACCTATCTTACTTTTATAGTATTTATTTCCCTCCTGTTGATCCATTGCTATCTGTGTTGCGATGCTCTAGTTTCCGTACCCTTGATATTACTCGCAGCCTTATATTGCCTTGGACACACCCTATTACCTGTTGTTTGGTAGTTAGTTGGACTTGCGCGTCGTAGTCGCTTGCTCAAGTGCCGTTGCGTGTCGTCAAGTGCCACAGTTGTTGATGTATTGCCGCATGTTGATGTTGGATATGATCATAGCTTTACTTATCGTTCACTTTAATTCCTGTTTAACAACTAAAATTGAAGTAAGCAGAGGCATCGGTGGGTGATAGATAATATTTGGTTTCCGAACGCCCACTTGTGTCCCGTAGGACCCCGAGTACTTGATACCTGTTCCTTGATTTATCGCGCTATCCACATCCGGGAGGTATATGGGACCCCCCTTAGCCAGAGCTTGATTCATTCTTATTTCTTGGGGCCACAAACTAGTTTGAGGTTTTATTTACGATCCTGTACTTATGCCATGCTACTGCTTTATTTACGATTGTGCGAGGAGCACACTGTACTGTTTAGGTAAGCGGAATGTTTACGCGGTATCGACAAGCCCAGCCACACTTTCGGGTTCCCAGTCGTTTACAGCCATTGGCGCAAACCTTGAGGCCGTCTCGGAGCTAGCTTACTTCGTTGCGGGTCTACTTTAAGGGGTGGCCCCCTGAAATATTTCTGAATCCTGTGATTGCTTTGTCGTGAAGGCCTCGTTGGGTTTTGATTTGGTTTTTCCGAGGTTGATCGAGTGTGTGTTGCTATTGGTGCACCCCGGCCGGGTAAAACTTTCTGAAAGCCGTGTCTGCGGTTATGGACGACTTGGAGCACAGTATCTCGACCATAGACAAGCATAACTAAAGTTTATTGCTATAAATTTGACTTAAAATGACTAGTAATCAGCTTCACTATAATGGAATGGCTAAATAAAACTGCCAACAATTGCTTGTTTGGGTCGTCGCCAGCGACCATTGTACCGGACTAGTAAGTATTGCAACTACAACGGAATGGCTGAATAAAAGTACCAACAACTGCTGGGTTTTTGGGGTTATCTCACGCTATTTGTATCTGACTAGTAAGTGCCGTAACTATAACGGAATGGTTAACTAAAACGGCCCACTGTTTATTTTATCAGGACGATTATCTATACTTGACTAGTAATTGCTGCAACGTTAACCGAATAAATAAAACTGCCAACTGTGTGAGTTCCTCGGTTGACTTCCTCGTTTGGTCTCGAGGGGGAAACACCAGGATGGGTTTGTTTGGTGTAGTATCAGGATGGATCCGGATAGGTCATTCTTATCCCTCTCTGATAACCGCCAGTCGTATCGAGTCTCTATAGGTTGTTTAGTGCATGCTGCCGCTGCCGCTCAGTCCACCATACCTATGTAGGCGAGGACCGCCGAATTCTAGCCTCGCCGTGTACTGGCCTCAGTACTGACGCTCCTCTTTTTCCTTTGCCCTTTGTCGGCACCCCTTTTGTTTAAGCAGGTTTTGAGATCGACGTCGTTAGCAGGGTTACCCTTCCGGCTTGGCCTGGGCAGGGTTATGGACGCCATTGGTTATTCTTCAGGGCTCTTAGCCCCATTTGCATCTTGTCCGTAGTCGGACGCTCTATCATTTTCAAGGTGATTTGGATCTTTGTATATTATATATGTGTTCTTGGCTCATTGATTCGGTGTTATATATATCTGTTCTGTGGGTCCCATGGAGGACTGTTGTGTAATGTTATTACTTCGTTTTCCACCCACACGAAAGTGCCTGGTGGGCACCTTTGAATCGTTTCTATGCGGGTTTGGCGGGTTTTCGCTAAATCTTGCATAGGGTCGATTCTGAGGGTGTTACAATATGGCTCCCACATATTTCTACGATTACTTTGCGATCGAATGAACCACTTACATACGATACCAATTTCCCTTTGTCTCACGATAGTTTACTTATCCGAGGTTTTGATCGTCGGTATCTCTGCATACCTAGTTCAACCTCGTTACCGATAAGTACTATTTTCTCGTTCCCGTGATATGTGATCCCTTGTGATCCAGTCACATGCTTGCAAGCTAATTGGATAAAATTCCACCGAGAGGGCCCAGAGTATATCTATCCATCATATGGATGGAAAAATCCCACTCTTGATCCATGTGTCTCAACCAATACTTTCCGAACACTCAATGCCACCTTTATAGCCACCCAGTTACGGTGTGGCGTTTGATGTCATCAAAGCATCCTTCCGGTGATGGTGATAAGCATGATCTCATGGTCGAAGGAATTAGGTTACTATGTATCAGAAAGCATATAGCAATTGAACTATTAAAATGACTTGATCTTTATGCTACGCTTATCTATAGGAGTATGTCCATCATATCATTCTCCTAACGATATGATCTTGTTGTTAATAACATCTCAATGTTCATGATAGGGAAACCACAATCATTTATTAACCAACAAGCTAGTATTATAAAGAGGCTTTACCAGGGACTATAATTTAGTTTACAAATCACACAAGTATTAATGTTTCCTTGTTAATACTTTTATAGTATGAATGTAAACATTTATCATAAACACAAAGATATAATAATAACTACATTTATTATTGCCTCTAGGGCATATCTCCAACAGTCTCCCACTTGCACTAGAGTCAACTAATCTAGATTACATGGTAATATACCGAACACCCATGGCAGTTTGGTGTTGGTCATGTTTTGCCCTCGGGAGAGGTTTAGTCAACGGATCCGCCACATTCAGATTTGTGTGTACTTTGCAAATCTTTATGTCACCGTCTTGGACATGTTCTCGAATAGCGTGGAAACATAGCTTGATGTGCTTCAGCTTCTTGTGTGACCTTGGTTCTTGCGCATTGGCTATGCGCCCATGTTATCACAGTAGATAGACATTGGGTCCTACGCACTTGGAACCACACCGAGCTCTGTAATGAACTCTTTCATCCATATCGCTTCTTGTGAAGCCTCCGAAGCAGCCATGTATTCCGATTCAGTTGAAGATCTCGCCACAACGCTTTGCTTTGCACTCCTCCAGCTAACTGCTGCACCATTCAAAGTAAATACGTATCCAGATTGAGATTTAGAATCATCCGGATCAGTGTTCTAACTAGCATCAGTGTAACCATTAACAACGAGTTGTTCATCACTTCCATAAGAAAGAACCATATCCTTAGTTCTTCTCAAGTACTTAAGGATGTTTTTGACCGCTGTCCAATGATCCACTCCTGGATCACTTTGATATCTGCTAGTCAAACTAACAGCATATGCAATGTCGGGTCTAGTACATAGCATGGCATACATTAGAGATCCTATGGCTGATGCATAGGGAGTCTTACTCATACTTTCTCTATCTTCTGCCGTTGTTGGACTTTGAGTTTTACTCAACGTCGTATTGGGCAACATGGGCAAGAACCCTTTCTTGCTATCTTCCATTCCAAACCTCTTTAGAACTTTGTCCAAATATGTACTTTGTGACAATGATATTAGGCGTCTCGATCTATATCTATAAATCTTTATGCCTAATATGTAAGCTACTTCGCCAAGATCTTTCATTGAAAAACTATTATTCAAATATTCCTTGACACTATTAAGAAGGTCTACATCATTCCCAATCAACAATATGTCATCTACATATAGTATTAAGAATGCTACAGAGCTCCTACTCACTTTCTTGTAAATACAAGCTTCTCCATAAGTTTGTATAAAACCAAAACTTTCGATTACTTTATCAAAACGTTGATTCCAACTTCGGGATGCTTGCTTCAATCCATATATGGACCGTTGAAGTTTGCATACCTTGATAGCATCTTTAGGATCGACAAAACCTTTGGGTTGCATCATATACAACTCTTCATCAATGTCTCCATTGAGGAACGCTGTTTTGACATCCATCTGCCATATCTCATAATCATAATATGCAACGATTGCTAACATAATCCTCATAGACTTTAGCTTCGCTACTGGTGAGAAGGTCTCATCGTAGTCAACTCCTTGAATTTGTCGAAACCCTTTTGCGACAAGTCGAGCTTTATAGACAGTAACATTACCATCAGCATCTGTTTTCTTCTTGAAAATCCATTTATTCTCGACAGCCTTCCGGCCATCCGGTAAGTCCACCAAAGTCCATACTTGGTTTTCGTACATGTATCCAATCTCGGATTTCATGGCTTCTTGCCATTTATTGGAATTTGGGCTCATCATCGCTTCCGCATATGTCGCAGGGTCATCGGTGTTGTCCACCAACATGACACTCATAACGGGATCATACCAATCAGGAGTGGTACGAGTTCTCGTTGACCTGCGAGGTTCTGTAGCAACTACAACCTAAGTTTCATGATCATCATCATTAGCTTCCTCTCTTATTGGTGCAGGCACCACATGAACTTCTTCCGGTGTTGCGCTACTCGCAAGTTCGAGAGAAGGTTCGACAACCTCGTCGAGTTCTACTTTCCTTCCAGTCACTTCTTTCGAGAGAAATTCTTTCTCTAGAAAGGATCCATTCTTGGCAATGAAGATTTTGCCTTCAGATCTATGATAGAAGGTATACCCAATAGTTTCCTTTGGGTATCCTATGAAGACGCATTTTTTCGCTTTGGGTTCAAGCTTGTCCGGCTGTAACTTCTTTACATAGGCTTCGCAACCCCAAACTTTAAGGAACGACAATTTAGGTTTCTTCCCAGACCATAATTCATACGGTGTCGTTTCAACTGATTTAGATGGTGCCCTATTTAAAGTGAATGCGGCTGTTTCTAATGCATAACCCCAAAATGATAGCGGTAAATCTGTAAGTGACATCATAGAACGAACCATATCTAAGAGAGTTCGATTACGACGTTCGGATACACCATTACGCTGTGGTGTTCCCGGCGGTGTCAATTGTGAAAGTATTCCGCATTTCTTCAAATGCTCGCCAAACTCGTAACTTAGATATTCACCTCCACGATCAGATCGTAGAAATTTAATCTTCTTGTTACGTTGATTCTCCACCTCACTTTGAAATTCCTTAAACTTCTCGAAAGTTTCGGACTTATGTTTCATGAAATAGATATACCCATATCTACTCAAGTCATCCGTGAAGGTAAGAACATAACGATAACCACCGCGCGATGCTACACTCATTGGACCACACACATCGGTATGTATGATTTCCAATAAGTCCGTAGCTTGCTCCATCATGCCAGAAAATGGAGTCTTAGTCATTTTTTCCATCAGACATGCTTCGCATCTTTCAAGTGATTCGAAATCAAGTGATTCAAGAAGTCCATCGGAATGGAATTTCTTCATACGCTTCACTCCAATGTGACCAAGACGACAGTGCCACATATAGGTCGAGTTATCGCTCAATTTCAAATGTTTAGCTTCAATGTTATTCATATGTGTATTTCCACTATCGAGATTCAATAGGAATAGACCATCTATCAAAGGTGCATGTGCATAAAACATATTACTCATATAAATCGAACAACCATTATTCTCGGACTTAGACAAGTAACCGTCTCGCAATAAACAAGATCCCGATATAATGTTCATGCTTAACGCAGGCACCAAATAACAATTATTTAAGTATAAAACTAATCCCGATGGTAGATGAAGAGGTAGCGTGCCGACCACGATCACATCAACCTTTGATCCATTTCCGACGCGCATCGTCACCTCGTTCTTCGCTAGCTTCCGTTTATTCTGCAGCACCTGTTTCGAGTTACAAATATGAGCAACCGAACCAGTATCAAATACCGAGGCACTACTATGAGTACTAGTGAGATACACATCAATAACATGTATATCAGATATACCTTTCTTCTTGATGTTGCCGTTCTTCAAATCCGCCAAGTACTTTGGGCAATTCCGCTTCCAGTGACCTTCTCCCTTGCAGTAAAAGCACTCTGTATCAGGCTTAGGTCCAGCCTTGGTCTTCTTCATCGGTGCGGTAACTTTCTTACCATCCTTCTTGAAGTGTCCCTTTTGCTTAGACTTGCCTTTCTTGAATTTGGTGGTCTTATTGACCATCAACACTTGGTGCTCTTTCTTGATCTCCACTTCTGCAGATTTTAACATGGAGAAGAGTTCTGGCAACTGCTTGTTCATGCTTTGCATGTTGTAGTTCATCACAAAGTTCTTGTAACTTGGTGGTAGTGATTGGAGGACACGGTAAATCCCCAAAGCATTAGGAATCACTATACCCAAGCTTTGAAGTTTGTTTGCATGCCCAGACATCTTAAGCACATGCTCACTGACGGAGCTGCCCTCTTCCATCTTGCAGTTAAAGAACTTTTCAGAAGCCTCATAACTCTCAACTGCCGCGTGAGTCTCAAAGATCAATTTGAGTTCACGGACAATATCATGTGGGTCTGAATTCTCAAACCTTTTCTGAAGCTCCGATTCTAAACCATACAAGATAGCACACTGAACTGTGGAGTACTGATTCTTCCGAGCGAGGTAAACATTCTTTACTTCATCGGTAGCATCAGCTGCAGGCGGGTCACCCAGCGGTGCATCCAGCACATAGGTCAAATTACCAGCATTGAGGACAATCCTCAAATTGCGGAACCAATCCGCGAAGTTGCTTCCATTGTTTTTCAACTTTTCTTTCTGTAGGAACACATTAAAATTGATGGTAGGGGCCGCCATTGATCTACAACATATTTGCAATAATTTTTAGACTAAGTTTATGACAAATTGAGTTCTAATTAATAGTTAAATTAATCTAGGTGAACTCCCACTCAAAACAATATCCCCCACATTGTTTTAGTGATCACACGAACCAAATCCACCACATCAACACCGATCATCACGAGAGTTGATGTAGCTTCAATGGCGAACAATCGAACTGTTCATCATATCTACTATATGATTCATGCTTTACCTTTCGGTGATCCGTGTTCCGAGACCATGTCTGTACATGCTAGGCTCGTCAAGATCAAACCTTAGCTTCCGCATGAGCAAATCTGGTTTGCTCACGTTGTATACACTTGCAGAATCTAACACACTCGATCATCACGTGGTGCTTCGAAACAACAAGCTTTAGCAACGGTGCTCACTAAGGATGAACACTTTAGAACTTGAAATTTATGTGCATGAGGGATCATCTTATAATGCTACCGTCGTTAACTAAGCAATACAAGATGCATAAAGGATTAACATCACATGCAATTCATAATATGTGATATGATATGGCCTTTCTTCTTTGTTCTTCCGATCTCCATCTTCAAGCACGAACATGATCTCCATCATCACCGACATTGCATCAAGGTCAATGATGCTGCTCCATGGTTGTCGTCCACCGGCTTCAACTATTACAACTACTTTGAATAAACACGCGGGTCTTAACATAAATTAAAGACAACCATATGGCTCCTGCCGGTTGCCAACTTACAATAAGGAACATTGAATACATCAAATATAATCACAATCATGGCCATATCACATCACAGCACACCCCTACAAAACAAAGTTAGACGCCTCTAATTTCTTTGCATATTTTACGTGGTTTGGGGCTTTCAATAAGTGTCGATCTAACTTACGAACAAGAACCACAACGTTGATGTTTGAACTATCAATTGCCCGTTGTAAATTGGATCTATACTATAATGGGAGAGACAGACACCCGCAAAGCCACTTATGCAATACGAGTTGCATGTTGAGCGTGGAGAAAGTCTCATGAACGATGTCATGTAAGGTTAGCCCGGGCCGCTTCATCCCATCATACCGCAAGATGCAAAGTACACAAGAAGCAATTGATAATAAAAGCACCATCGCCCACAATGACCATTGTGTTCTACTCGTGTAACAGATCTACATATAGACACGGCTCTGATACCACTGAAGGGGTTCGTAGCATGGGAAACAAAAAATTTCTACCGCATACAAACAAACAAGCCAAGATCTATCTACTATATTGTAGCAACGAGTCGATAGAATAACTCACCCTCGAAGATTCCAAAGTATTTAACGAGAGCGGATTCTCGTGGGTGATGTAGTCGTACTCTTCCTGATCTCAAGATCGCATAGACGATCCTTCCGGCGCTGCGTTCTGGCAGTGCTTCCGCAGTCGGTCACACGTTCGGTACTCGACGAAGACCTTCCTCTCCCTTGTTCCAGCAGGCAGCGGAGGTTGTAGCACTCTCCTCGTGATTCCGGCAGCACGACGGCGTGGTACCGGAAGTAGAGGGGAGATCTCGCAGGGCTTCGCCTTAAGCCGGAGCAAGTATGGTGGACTATGAGAGAGCCCTCGGTGATCTAGGGTTTAGACGCACCAAGGAGAAGAGGCTAGGCGTCGGCGGCTTGGAGCTAGGGTTTGCGGGGTGCAAGTTGTGTGCTTGGAGGGGCAGCCCTGCCCCTCCTTATATAGGTGGAGGGTGGCGGCCAAGGGGAGGGGAGTCCCTCCCCAACTCGGCTTCCAAGGCCGGCGGTGGAGGGAGAGGGACTTCCTCCCCAAGTAGGTTTCCTACTCTCCCTCCACCAAGCAAAATAGCCGTTTGACTTTTTAAATTGGCGTTTGACTTTTCAAACTAGGATTTGATTTATCCCTTTATTTCGCTCAGCGATGACACCTAGTACATGATGCAACCATTCCAACTTGTTATGACACATTCATGTACCCTTCCCCTCCGGAGTGCCGGACATTCCGGAACCTTCTAGAACATTCCCGATGAAAACACCGGAACCATTCTCCAACCCCGAAACATGACTTTCCTTATATGAATCTTATTATCCGGACCATTTCGGATCTCCTCGTGATATCCCGGATCCCATCCGAGACTCCGAACAACATTCGGTCTCTTACTCATCATTCCATAACTACTCAAACAACGTCGAATCCTTAAGTGTGTCTCCCTACAGTTCGTGAATTATGCGGACATGATCGAGACACTTCTCCGAACAATAACCAATAGAGGAATCTGGAAATTCATATGGCTCCCACATATTTCTACGATTACTTTGCGATCGAATGAACCACTTACATACGATACCAATTTCCCTTTGTCTCACGATAGTTTACTTATCCGAGGTTATGATCGTCGGTATCTCTGCATACCTAGTTCAACCTCATTACTGATAAGTACTCTTTTCTCGTTCCCATGATATGTGATCCCTTGTGAGCCAGTCACATGCTTGCAAGCTAATTGGATGACATTCCACCGAGAGGGCCCAGAGTATATCTATCCGTCATATGGATGGACAAATCCCACTCTTGATCCATGTGTCTCAACCAATACTTTCCGAACACTCAATGCCACCTTTATAGCCACCCAGTTACGGTGTGGTGTTTGATGTCATCAAAGCATCCTTCCAGTGAAGGTGATATGCATGATCTCATGGTCGAAGGAATTAGGTTACTATGTATCAGAAAGCATATAGCAATTGAACTATTAAAATGACTTGATCTTTATGCTACACTTATATATAGGAGTATGTCCACCATATCATTCTCCTAACGATATGATCTTGTTGTTAATAACATCTCAATGTTCATGATAGGGAAACCACAATCATTTATTAACCAACAAGCTAGTATTATAAAGAGGCTTTACTAGGGACTCTATTTTAGTTTACAAATCACACAAGTATTAATGTTTCCTTGTTAATACTTTTATAGTATGAATGTAAACATTTATCATAAACACAAAGATATAATAATAACTACATTTATTATAGCCTCTAGGGCATATCTCCAACAGTATCTTTAGGAACTGGGCGCTCCGGGGTTGTTTGGGCCTCAGTAGAGGTTACCTCGGCATCGACGGAGGCCGTAGTAACCTTTGGGGCAAGCTTTGGCTGCTGGGAGACGCCAACTTGGGCTCGAGAGGTTTCGGTTCCTTTGGAAGACGATCGCGCGTCGTCATCCCCATCTGAGCTATCATTGGAATCATCGGCATTATCCGAACCATCCTCTAATTCATCTTGATCAGCCGAGTCACCACCCGATGCATCTTCAGCCGGGTTGGGAAGAAAACTCGGCCCCTCGATCCAATGATGCAGATTAGCATACTCGATAAGCTGGAAGGCACGGGCTTGACGGCGAGCAACGAACTCTGGATTTCAACCCAAGGAGAGCCAGTGCGAAGATTCATCAGAATATCGAGGGAGATATCCTCGTACCAAGACAAAACAGATGTAAGTGCCATATCAACACCAGCCCTTCCAGCAGATTCCCTCCAGAGGTTGAGTTGAGTCTGAGATGCCATTAGCCTCGCCACAAGCACTTCAACTTCATCAATATCCAGTGAATTCGGCCAGAGAACATGGTAGGCTCGAATAGCTGCCTGCACCAGATCTCTTCCCATAATCTTCATTGGTCCAATAGCAGCGCCGACGGCAATCAGGAAATCTTCCATGGAGTACTCTTGACTCGAAGCAACGGAAACACCTCGGTGCTCGCGAGCAGAAATCACAGCCTTGGAACTCACATGTTTAGATTCTGGAAAATGATCTGCACGAAAGAACGTCATATGAATTAAAATAAGAAAAGAGAAAGAATAACTCGACGAGAGGCAGAAACTTACGATGAATGTAACTCAGCATTTTATGGAGATCTCGGGACCAGTCGGTCCTACTCTTCTCAAAGCGAATAATTTCCTCGCTCATCGCCCGGTTCTTTAATTCGGCGGCATCAAGAAGTTCCTTGTCTTTCTGCAGCTGCAGACTTAGTCGGTTCTTTTCTTTAGAGAACTCTTGATCAACTTTCTCTAACTTAGACTTCTGGGAAAGCTTAAGAGATTCAACCTCTGCGCGCAACCGGGTTATCTCGTCATCTTTTTCCTTGAGTTGCGCCGAATGAGCGGCATCTTGTTCCAAAAAATGCAGCATCGTATCAGGCATATATATGCATTCTTGATGCGACGCTGCAAGTGTTCGTAACTCGGCTATACCAAAGCTGTAAGGTTGTAAGAAACCCAAGATTTACCTCAAACAAAAAGTCGACAAATTATAAGGCAAAAGGAGTAACTAACCTTCAAGAACGCCAACTTTCTTGGTAAGGCGAGCATTCAAGTTGTTCATACCAGCTGTGCACCAGCAAAATGCTAGTTAGCACAAAAAACTAAATCTCTTAGAAAAGGTAAGAAAAACTACACGGACTAGTTAGTTTACCAGTTTTATTCACAACAAGGACAATCTTCTCATATTTATCTTGAAGTTTCTTGTGTGTAGAGAGCTACCTTTGAAATTCAGCTGTCCGCCGATCATGGGCAACCTGAAAATGGCAACAAGTTACACAAAGAATAGATAGATCCAAATCAAGTAAACTTGACTCGTATCTAGATGGCTGGATATTCAAAAGTAAGACAGATCCGAATCAAGTAAAACTTGACTCGGATCTAAATGGCTGGATATTCAAAAGCAAGACAGATCTGAATCAAGTAAAACTTGACTCGGATCTAGATGGCTGGATATTCAAAAGTAAGACAGATCCGAATCAAGTAAAACTTGATTCGGATCTAGATGGCTGGATATTCAAAAGTAATACAGATCCGAATCAAGTAAAACTTGACTCGGATCTAGATGGCTGGAGATTCAAAAGTAAGACAGATCCGAATCAAGTAAAACTTGACTAGGATCTAGATGGCTGGATATTCAAAAGTAAGGCAGATCCAGATCAAGTAAATCATGTAATGCATTTAACACAGGATGAAGCTTCCAAACGAATAATAAATTATCCGGTTGCAAGCTTCGGGGACTAGTGTATATATAGTATCATCTGAATAATAGACAAAGTACCAACAAAGGCGCTTACCTCGTTCATCTTATCACTTTCAAGAACAATCTTAGCAGCCATATGCAAATGACTATTGATGTCGGAAAGCTGAAATGGTTGGCTACTTGGATTACCCTCAAGTTGATCGGCGGCATTCCAGTTGTTCGCATATTCCACCAGTGAGCCGAGGCTATGCCCGCTCTCAGTACGTGTCAGCACTTTACCTCGGGCCTGCTGAGTAAAAACTGCAGCCGCCGCCGGACTCTTATGAAGAATAAGCTGAGTGTCGGCGGCAAGGGCAACACCAGGTTTAGCGGTAGAAGCTCCTTTGCAAAGTGCATCAGCAATGCTGGGCCGAGAAGAGCTTGTTGGCCCCTTCTGAGATGCCGAGGGTTTAGTAACAACAACTTTCTTGCTCTTAGTAGAGACTTCAGCGGGGGCAACAACTTCAGCACTGGGAACCACGTCCTTGGCGGCAAGAGGAACTATAGTTTGCAAAGGGGCTGAGGTGGTGGTATCCTCGGTAGGAATTGGAGTAGGAGATGGAACTGCGGTGATCAAAGAATCATTGGGGGAAACCTCGAGGGTCTTAAGAGGGATAGCAGGCTCAGCCGGGTGATCCGGCATAGGGGTTACGTCGGCAACAATGGTGGGAGAAATGGGCTCATCTTGTTGAGGCGATACATTAGTCAGCGCTGGAGGATAATCAACACGAGAGGGACTGGGAACCCGAGTATCTTCCGGAGGTGGGGGAGAAGACGGCCGAGTGGTATGGGTTGTCATACTCGGACCGCTTGGCTTTGCGGAAAGAGGAGCTCTGCAAGGGAGTAAAAGCTGAGTCATAAACAGAAAGAGAGAAACAAGAAATAAAAATAAAAATAAACCCACCCAGTAACCCCAGGCATGGTTTTACGCCTCGGGATATGCTGAGCAGATTTCTTGACTCGCTTCTTGGGGGCAGCACCAGAAGGATCCGTCGAAGCGGTGCACTTCTTCGAAGCAACAGGAGCCTCGGAAGCAAGAGGTTCGGCGTCGTGCACCTGACCAGCTTGGTTAGATGGGAAAGAAGGAGCCGCAAATGCGTAAGAGATTGGCACCGCGACAACTACCTCAAGAATTTGTACGTCGTCCGAGTCACCTTCATCCGCACGGGCCGAGGTCTTGCTCTGGGGATGAATAGGAGCAGCATCCGACTTAGGGACAAACTCCTCCGGGTCAGGTTCCCCATTGTCCAGGGTATTGCAGTCAGCAGTCCAGGGAAGAGCCAAAACCTTGGCATCTTCTGTCTTCTGCTCCATAAACCTCTACGAGAGAAGTAAATAAGAGTTAGCGAAAGAACAATTGAAAAACAACTCGGAAGAAAACATCAGTGTTTAACTTATCTGAGGAGGAGGATTTCCACGAGAAAACGACTTCAGTCCCCATTTCCATTCCTCGGGCATCTCAGTCTTAAAAATAGCCCGGACACGCTTATAGATCTGATAATCATCAAGCTCAATCGTAGAAACTCGGTTGGGATCCAGAGGACCACTCATATAACAGAGCTTATGAGAGCGAAGCTAGAAGGGGCAGATTCGGCTGCTGACGAACGCAGTCATCAAATCTTCACCTCGAAGCCCAGCACGAGTCAGTTCTTTAAGCCGGATCTCAAATGCCTCGGCAAGAGCATGACTTTTCCTCGGATTTTAGATCCAGTTCTTCTTGGAGGGAGGACCGATAGAGAAAGCGGGGAGCCGAATCTTATCTTCTTTCCCAGTATTCTTGACATAGAAAAATGATTTATGCCACTTTTTACAAGATTCGAGGCCGGCGACCCGGGGGAACACAGAGTTTTTCCGAGGTGTAATGCATGCAGCCCCGCATTGGGTGAGAGATTTTTCAGAAGGATGAAGAGATTTATCCGGCACTATGTTAGCTCGGATCTGAAAGAATTTGGACCAAACATCTACAAGAGGCCAGAGGCCAAAATACCCCTCCGAAGCCGAGATAAAGGCCGACAGAGAGGCTACAGTGTTAGCCGGCAGGTGATGCGGCTGAAGGCCGAAATAATCTAGGAAGCTCCTAGCAAAGTCACTAAGAGGGAGGCCAAATCCACGAGCGAAGTGAGACATAAAAACTACGTACTCGCTCTCATTGAGTACATGGAAAGATTCTTTGCCGGGTAAGCGACAACTTACCTCGGTAGGAATTCGATGTGTTTTGATTAGCCATTCTATCTCCCGGCGAGTAACCGCAGAACCCTGCCAGGAACCACGCTCTGGGCCGGCCGCAAGGTCATCTTCCCCAACGAGAGCGCTGCTAGCGGAGCTAGACATGGGCTCGTCGGAGGAATCTACCGAAGAAAAACTGGCGGCGGGGAGAGGCCTAGAGGTGCAGGGCCCCGTCGTGACGGTGACAAACACAGCGGCGGAGCAGAGAAAGCACCGCTGCGGGGAATCTTGGAATAACTAGAAAAATTCCTAACGGCAGGACCTAGCGGCAGCGCTGTAAGAAAACTCACCGACGAGAACGCCAAAGCGGAGGCGCTGCGGCGAGGTCGCGGGAGCCAGAGAATCGCAGTGTATCCGTCGAGGGGAAACAACGGTGGCGCGGCCACTGGGACGCGAACGGATGCGGCGGCGCGAGGAAGAAAACGAAGGGAATAGAAAGGGGGAAAGTGAATCATCCTACCCGCTCCCCTCTTTATAACCGCGTAGGATAAACCGTAGTGGGATCGTGGCTGTGCCACACTAACTGCATAATCGCGTGTATCGCTTAACCGCTCGCAGGTAGTGGAGCCACAACGAAGGCCACACGGTGCAGGAGGGGATCGGGCCTCCTGACTGCTGCGGCACTCGAGGCATCACTGCACCGATGCGATGGGCGCAATAATCAATGTAGCGTGTTAGTAAACACTGTAGAGGAACAAAAAACTAGAGAACAATGATGACTGGTACACGTAGGACGAGGCTTACCCAGGAAGCCAAGAAAATAGCTCTAACGAAAGGAGATAACTCGGAGCGTAGCCCACAGCGGGAAAAGGATGAAATGAAGAAGAGGATAACAGAAAAAGAACGTCAGCTAAGAAATACCTCGGAAAGGAAGAAAGAAGATAAATGTCTGGAAACTGATGTGGCCTGATCGAGGTTTCCGGCAGGACCGCACCAGCTTCGGGGACTAATGTTGGGGGGATAACCCATGATAGGGTCAAGATAGGGAAAGAAGAAAGGAATCTCCCTTACCTTAAGCCGAATTACTAACTGTGTCGGCCGAATCAAGCAAGATCCTGCCGAGATAAGTTGAGCCTGGGCAAATATAAAATGAGTAACGCCTTACTCGGCCGACGTATGAGCTATGTCGGCCGAATAAGGCTGATCGACTTATATGCAGGTGAACGCCGAGCCAAGTTATGCGAGATGAGGCCAAGTAACGTGAGACTTGCAGGAGAAGGAGGAGCCTATAGTCAAATCCTAGTTGCTGGCTAGGAGGAATCTAGACAGAGCCAAGCGCTAAGGACAAAGAGCAGAGCTGCAGAGGGGCAGACAAGCGTCACGGAGGTGACAGTGAGGAAGCCCGAGGCGCACATGTGAGGGCCTCTGGAACCTTGCCACCGATAGAAGGGGGACACGAAAAGGAGCCCTCCGAGTTACCACTTTGGGACAAGCATATTCTTGGAACCCCTTTATAAGGAGGGGAACGAGCTCTAGAGAGGGGGATCGATTCATTCCAGGCCGAAGGGCTTGCGTTGTAGTTCTCTCTTCCCTTTGATATAGCTCGAGGAGCATTTGTAGTCTTTGAGAGGAGGACTAAATATCTACTTGCTAGTCATTTGAGTGTAGAAATCACTACATCTTCCCTCCCCGGATCCCTCTAGCATCCATTGGCCCCATACTTTAGCCTACCCATGGCATCTGCCGTGCCACCACCACGACAAGCTCAAAGCTAATGAGTACCTTCCTTTCAGCATTGGGAAGCCTTTCAAACCTTCACAAAAAACCGTTTTTACAACCTTGTTGAGTCACCACTTATTCTATGAGCACCTTCTTGAGAGCATAGTTGTCATTCTTGTGTTTGTTCCAAAACTTGGTTAATTATGTCATGACTTTGATGCTTGTATCTCTGATATCTTTATCTCGAGTCTTCATGTGAACTTCAGAGGTGCCTTGGCATTTATATTGTGCTCTTCAAACAAAGGCAAGCGAGACACCACTCTATCATACCTTATTATGAGCATTGCAATGTTTCTTATGTTTATGTTTCATGCTACTTATTATTATTATTGAGTTGGTTTCTTTTCATAGCTTGCAATGACTATTGAGTAGACTTAGTTGCATACTCTTTATTATGAATTGTCTAAGCATCTACTCCTATGCTGAGAATATTTACATCATATGAAGCAAAGTGTTTGTGAAAGTTCTTTTATCGCACTCAGTTTTCAACTGAATTGCTTGAGGACAAGCAATAAGCTTGGGGGGAGTTGATACGTCCAAAACGTATCTACTTTCTTGAACACTTTGCTATTGTTTCTTCTCTAAACTTGTGTGAATTGGATACAAATAACACAGACTAACGCTGTTTTCAGCAGAATTACCTTGGTGTCTTGTTTTGTGCAGAAAATGAACTATCAGGAAAATTCCGGAAAATATGCCAAAAACTATTTCTCACCAGAAGATCCATGGAGCCAGAGGGTAGGCCTGGGGGGCCCAGACCCACCCTAGGCGCGGGCCCACTGACCCCGCGCCTGAGGGAGGTCTGGTCACCCCAGGCAGCTCCTCGGCCTCCCTTCGCGCCTATAAGTTGCCTTCTGACCTAAAAACAGACGGTGGTTTGATAGTTTTTCAGAAAGAGTTCCGCTCCGCTGCCGCCACGAGAAACCAACATTCGGATCCAGAAACTCCGTTCTGGTACCCTGCCGGGACGAGGAATTTGGAGAGGATCATCGCCATCGTCATCACCAACGCATCTCCATCAGCCACCGATGTTTCCCTCATCCATGAGTGAGTAATTGTGGCATCCCGCAAAACCACTACTAGAAAATCGCATTGTTTTTGTGCATTGCATCATCATGACCGCATGCTCATGTCATCATGCCACATTGCATTTGAGCATCGTCATCATCTTGCATTTGCTTGCATAAAACTATTTGCAGAAAAACCTATTTTGTGTTTTCTAAAACGCCCCGTCTTTGTTCAAACGCAAAACCCGGGTCTCCGGATTATTTTGTTTTGTCTGCTATCGGTTTGCAAAAGCCCTATTTGAAATAAATAAAATATTTAATTATTTTTAGTGGGGCAGTCGAACGGGCCGATTCGACCCAGTCGACCACCCCCGGAATAAAATCGGTCCACCAAAATCCTAAAACTACCCAACCTAATCTACCCACCCTACCTCCACCTCACCCCAACCTATCCTATGTCGCCACCTCACCCCTCCCCAAACCCCCCACCACTCTAATTGAGCCACCTCACCTCTCTCTCCCTCTTCCACCTCCCCCAGACCGGCCCACACAGCCACCCGCGCGGCCCCACAGCCCACTTCCTCCCTCCACCCACTCAACCCCGTCCGGGCCCCACCCGCAGCCACTCTCTCCCTGGACCCGCTCCACCCACGCTCACCCGCCTGGCGCCCCGCGTCCCCCACGCAGGCAGCCCCACCTCCCCGACGCGTCCCTCACCACCTCTCTTCTTCCTCTCTCTCCCACCTCCCGCGGGCCACCTCCCTCGCCCCGCCGGCCTCGAGCTCTCCTCCTCCGGCGAGCCGCCCCGTCTCGCCGCCGCATCCTCCTCTGGCCTTCCACCTCTCTCCCCCGACCCCGCGTTCCCTCTCTCTGCCTCGCTCCTTCCGCAAGCCCGACAGCGCCCGCCGCCTCTCGTCGCCGGTCGCCCCCGCAACGCCCCGTCGCCCTCCCCTCCGCGCCTCCCCTTCCCTCTCCGGCGAGCCCGCCGTGTGTAACACCCTCAGAATCGGACCTATGCAAGTTTGAGCAAAATCCGCCAAACCCGCATAGAAACGATTCAAAGGTGCCCACCAGGCACTTTCGTGCGGGTGGAAAACGAAGTAATAACATTACACAACAGTCCTCGATGGGACCCACAGAACAGATATATATAACAGCGACTCCATGAGTCAAGAATACAGATATAATATACAAAGATCCAAATCACCTTGGAAATGATAGAGCGTCCGACTACGGACAAGATGCAAATGGGGCTAAGAGCCCTGAAGAATAACCAATGGCGTCCATAACCCTGCCCAGGCCAAGCCGGAAGGGTAACCCTGCTAACGACGTCGATCTCAAAACCTGCTTAAACAAAAGGGGTGCCGACAAAGGGCAAAGGAAAAAGAGGAGCGTCAGTACTGAGGCCAGTACACGGCGAGGCTAGAATTCGGCGGTCCTCGCCTACATAGGTATGGTGGACTAAAGCGGCAGCGGCAGCATGCACTAAACAACCTATAGAGACTCGATACGACTGGCGGCAATCAGAGAGGGGTAAGAAGGACATATTTCGGAACCAACCTGATACTACCATCAAACAAACCCATCCTGGCGTTTCCCCCTCGAGACCAAACGAGGAAGTCAACCAAGAAACTCACACAGTTGGCAGTTTTACTTATTCAGTGATAGTTGCGGCACTTTACTAGTCAGGTGTAAATAATCGTCCTGATAAAGTAGGCAGTGGGCACTTTTAGTTAACCATTCCGTTATAGTTACAACACTTACTAATCAGATACAGATAGCATGAGATAACCCAAAACCCAGCAGTTGTTGGTACTTTTATTCAGCCATTCCGTTGTAGTTGCAGTACTTACTAGTCAGGTATAATGGTCGCAGGCGACACTCCAAACAAGCAATTGTGGGCAGTATTATTTAGCCATTCCGTTATAGTGAAGCTGATTACTAGTCATTATAAAATCAAATTTGTAGCAATAAACTTTAGTTATGCTTGTCTATGATCGAGATACTGTGCTCCAAGTCGTCCATATCCGCGGACACGGCTTTCAGAAAGTTTTACCCGGCCGGGGTTCACCAATAGCAACACACGCTCGATCAACCTCGGAAAAACCAAATCAAAACCCAACGAGGCTTTCACGACTGAACAATCACCGGATTCAGAAATATTTCAGGGGGCCACCCCTTTGAGTAGATCCCGCAACGGAGTAAGCAAGCTCCGAGACGGACTCAAGGTTGCGCCAATGGCTGTAAGTGACTGGGAACCCGAAAGTGTGGCTGGGCTTGTCGATACCGCGTAATCACTCCGCATACCTAAACAGTACAGTGTGCTCCTCGCACAATCGTAAATACATAAGTAGCATGGCATAAGTACAGGATCGTAAATAAAACCTCAAACTAGTTTGTGGCCCCAAGAAATAAGACTGAATCAAGCTCTGGCTCAGGGGGGTCCCATATACCTCCTGGATGTGGATAGCGCGATAAATCAAGGAACAGGTATCAAGTACTCGGGGTCTTACGGGACACAAGTGGGCGTTCGGAAACCAAATATTCTCTATCACCCACCGATGCCTCTGCTTATTTCAATTTTAGTTGTTAAACAGGAATTAAAGTGTACGATAAGTAAAACTATGATCACCTCCAACGTCAACATGCGGCAATACATCAACAACTGTGGCACTTGACGACACGCAACAGCACTTGAGCAAGCGACTACGACGCGCAAGTCCAACTATCTACCAAACAACAGGTAATAGGATGTGTCCAAGGCAATATAGGGCTGCACGGTATGTCACAGGTACGGAAACTAAAGCATCGCAACACAGATAGCAATAGATCAACAGGAGGGGAATAAATACTATAAAAGTAAGATAGGTAGAAAGGGGGAGATGCTCGCCTGAAAACATTGCCGAGGGTTCAACCGAAGATCGGGGCGAAGCTCACATCAACTCAACGGCCTTATCCGCGAAGAAGCAAAACACTAGAAGAAACACCGGATGCAATATTTAATACAACGGCAGAAGATCGGCATGATGCATGTATGATGCATGGCATGGCAAGGTGCGATGCAATTAGGTCAGATTAGGCGGAACCGGGGTCCCGACAATTAATTAGATGGTTCAAGTTATTTAGAACCCCCCGCAAATTAAATGTTGTTTTAACATGGCAGAAGATAGTACCGGGTTCGCTACACAAATTAAATGAGGCCAATATGAGAATAGATTTGCCCGCATATGGGCCCCATGTTTAACTATTAGGTAAATCGGCAAAAGGCCCCCAAACCACCTGATATGCATGCGAGATGACAATTGATATGCAACAGGTTTTATATTCAACATTTATAAAATAAGGCTCGAGAAAAGGGGTCACACATTAGGGTTCGGCAGAACTTGGATTTCCGGGGTTCGGGGTCGGTCTCAGGGTCCAGGGTCTAGGGTTCGATCTTGGCGTAACATTCTCGACCATCGGGGTAGGTCTTGTCGCAACCGGGAAGCAGGGCTTGGTTGGCGTCGGGGGCGCATCGGTCTCGCCCTGTACGGTGTCGTTCTTGTCGCATGCAGATCTTGTCGGGTTCCGCGGGGTCGATCTTGCCGTTGCGAGGGTCTTGTTGGGTCCGCGCCATCGCGTCGGTCTCGGCATCCGGGGTGAAGTGCTTGGCATCCTCGAGGAGCACTTGTCGTTTCCGTGAAGGAGATCATGTCGGTCCACGGGGTCGGGCTTTGAAGCCAGGACGGAGTACTTGGCGTTGCCGAGCGGAAATCTTGATGATCCTCGGGTCCGAGAAGATCTTGTCGCACGGTGTCCGGGTAGGCGAACTTGTCGGTTCCGCGGCGACGACCTTGGGGTTTTTCCCTTGACGAAGAGGTTCGGTGTTCATGACGAAGGCCTTGGCGTAGGGGAATCTTCAGGCATCGACCATGGGGTTCTGAGGAAGAGCTCGTTTTTCCGCGGTCTCACGTGGCGCCGGCGGTGAAGGAACTTGATGGTTTACGACGGTCTTGATGAGACTTGGTATCACGAACTCCTGACATGTACATGAGTACACGACACGATTCCGACAAAGATATTGTGGCCTAGACTCTTGGTCAACGGCTGGGCATCATAGAGGATGGTAAAACAACACCACAGACATTCTGAGGCCACACATCGGGATGGTGTTGCAGGGCTTGCAGGCGGCAACCGAGCAGGTCCGGGCCAGGGAAGCGGCCGGCGAAGGGGTACAGGGCCCGTCGGAGTCGGGCCACGCGGCTACGGCTTGCTGAGGCTGGAGGCGGAGGCGCTGCAGAAGGGAGTTCGGCGGCGGACCCTGCGAGCTTGGCCGGGGTGCCGGGGAGAGGACGTCGGAGGGCGGCATGCAGAGGCCTGCCGGCGGTGGCGGCGCTCCAGGGTCGCGACCACGGGGAGGCGAGCCGGAGGGGTGGCGGCAGCGTAGGGTGAGACGGAACGGCGGGGACGGTCGGGAACGCGGGGGAGGCAGGCGAGCGAGGGGCCGGTGAAGGCCGGAGGAGCGGAGCATGGACGGGGAAGCGGGCGGCCGCGAGCACGGGCCGGGCGGGGGCCGCGCGGACGGCTGCAGGAGGCGGCGGAGGACCGGCCGGCGACGGGGCGGAGACGGCCGGGCGGCGAGCTCGCGCTCAGGCGGCGACAGCTCGCGCTGCGGAGGCGGGGCGGAGACGGCGCGGCCGGAGCGTGGCCTGGCGGGCGCAGACGCGGAGGCGGGCTCGGGGAAGGGGCCGCACGGCGGCGCCGGCGAGGACACGCGCCGGCGGGGAGAGGAGAGGGCGGGCGAGCGGGGCACGCGGGATGGGCGAGGCGCGGCGGCGGACGCACTGGCGGCGGCGGCGACGCGCGAGGGGGCCGGGGAGGAAGCTGGGCGGCTCGGGCGAGCGAGCAGAGAAAGGCGGAGGAAGGAGGCGCGCGGGGCAGGGGCGGTTGTCGGGGCGCGTGGGAGTGCGTGAGTGGGGTGGGGCCCAGGGGTCACGCGGGGTGTGGGAGTCTGGGCAGGGGGTGTGCGTGCGTGCGTGGCTGGGATGTGTGGTTGAGAGAGAGAGGTGGAGAGAGGGAGTGGGGTGAGGGGGTGACGTGGCGGTGTGTGAGTGGGTGAGGGAGGGGGAGGAGGTGAGGTGGCGCATACTGATTGTGTGGAGTGATGTGGAAGGGGAGAGAGGGTAGATTAACTGGTAGCTGTAGGTTTTGTCTGGGGTGTTTAGGTGGACCGATTTAAAATCCTGGGGGTGGTCGTTCGGGTCGAACCGGCCCGTTCGACTGCCCCCGCTAAAATAATTTAACTTTTTATTTAATTTGCGATGAACTTTTGCAAGTGGTTTTTAGACAAATAAAATATCCGGTAGCACCCGGGGTTTGGCGTTTGAATAAAGATGGGGCGTTTTAGGAAAACAAAACGGGCTTTGCGAAATAGTTTTGGCAAACAATGCATGATGATGACGATGCAATGCACAAATTCAACGCGATTTTCTAGTAGTGGTTTTGCGGGATGCCACAATTCGACACCACTAACAATGGATCTCGCCCTCGAGATCCGCCTCATGGTACCGGAAGGAAAGGCGGCGATCTGAATCTTCTCGCTTCGTGTAGATCCTCGCGACACCACTAACAATAGGTCGTTGTCCGTGATCGTCGAGAGAGCACTCCGGAAACAAAAAGGTCGAAGGTAGAGGTATCAGCAAATTAAGCCACCTCTAGCTTCCGTGGAAGGAGTAAAATTGCATCGATCCACCATTCAATGTACATAAGCGAATGATAAGAGTAGTGGTATGGTCGCGACTCCATCCCGCACTCAAAGCATTACCCTGTACACGAACAGATAGATTATGCAACCAACCCTCAGGATTCAGACTGAAGATCTCGACAAGCGAGGTTCGGATCAAAGGAGTGATGCAGACTCTGCATCGGATCTGGCGTAGATGATGTCGTCGCGTCGGAAACACCGGAAAGCACAAACAAGGAACAACGGAGGGTACCACAGACGAAGGATTCTTCAGGCAGCTTGAACACCGGATGATAGAACACCGTTATCAGAGAAGGAAGCGAAACCCTGAAGGTACGACGGAAACCCAACCACGAGAATTCCTGGACTCGAAGAAAGAGACGAGAGCGGATTCAAAACACGTAGAGGTAAGAGGAGAATAGAAGAGGGGTAAGGAATAAAATCAGACCTAATCAGAACTATCCAACCGATTTTGCAAAATAGTTTTGACACTCTACTTCGGCCGTTAGCTAGGTTATCCTACAGGCTGGACTTGTGGGGTATCGCAACTGCTGAGCTCTGATACCACTCTGTAACACCCTCAGAATCGGACCTATGCAAGTTTGAGCAAAATCCGCCAAACCCGCATAGAAACGATTCAAAGGTGCCCACCAGGCACTTTCGTGCGGGTGGAAAACGAAGTAATAACATTACACAACAGTCCTCGATGGGACCCACAGAACAGATATATATAACAGCGACTCCATGAGTCAAGAATACAGATATAATATACAAAGATCCAAATCACCTTGGAAATGATAGAGCGTCCGACTACGGACAAGATGCAAATGGGGCTAAGAGCCCTGAAGAATAACCAATGGCGTCCATAACCCTGCCCAGGCCAAGCCGGAAGGGTAACCCTGCTAACGACGTCGATCTCAAAACCTGCTTAAACAAAAGGGGTGCCGACAAAGGGCAAAGGAAAAAGAGGAGCGTCAGTACTGAGGCCAGTACACGGCGAGGCTAGAATTCGGCGGTCCTCGCCTACATAGGTATGGTGGACTGAAGCGGCAGCGGCAGCATGCACTAAACAACCTATAGAGACTCGATACGACTGGCGGCAATCAGAGAGGGGTAAGAAGGACCTATTTCGGAACCAACCTGATACTACCATCAAACAAACCCATCCTGGCGTTTCCCCCTCGAGACCAAACGAGGAAGTCAACCAAGAAACTCACACAGTTGGCAGTTTTACTTATTCAGTGATAGTTGCGGCACTTTACTAGTCAGGTGTAAATAATCGTCCTGATAAAGTAGGCAGTGGGCACTTTTAGTTAACCATTCCGTTATAGTTACAACACTTACTAATCAGATACAGATAGCATGAGATAACCCAAAACCCAGCAGTTGTTGGTACTTTTATTCAGCCATTCCGTTGTAGTTGCAGTACTTACTAGTCAGGTATAATGGTCGCAGGCGACACTCCAAACAAGCAATTGTGGGCAGTATTATTTAGCCATTCCGTTATAGTGAAGCTGATTACTAGTCATTATAAAATCAAATTTGTAGCAATAAACTTTAGTTATGCTTGTCTATGATCGAGATACTGTGCTCCAAGTCGTCCATATCCGCGGACACGGCTTTCAGAAAGTTTTACCCGGCCGGGGTGCACCAATAGCAACACACGCTCGATCAACCTCGGAAAAACCAAATCAAAACCCAACGAGGCTTTCACGACTGAACAATCACCGGATTCAGAAATATTTCAGGGGGCCACCCCTTTGAGTAGATCCCGCAACGGAGTAAGCAAGCTCCGAGACGGACTCAAGGTTGCGCCAATGGCTGTAAGCGACTGGGAACCCGAAAGTGTGGCTGGGCTTGTCGATACCGCGTAATCACTCCGCATACCTAAACAGTACAGTGTGCTCCTCGCACAATCGTAAATACATAAGTAGCATGGCATAAGTACAGGATCGTAAATAAAACCTCAAACTAGTTTGTGGCCCCAAGAAATAAGACTGAATCAAGCTCTGACTCAGGGGGGTCCCATATACCTCCCGGATGTGGATAGCGCGATAAATCAAGGAACAGGTATCAAGTACTCGGGGTCTTACGGGACACAAGTGGGCGTTCGGAAACCAAATATTCTCTATCACCCACCGATGCCTCTGCTTATTTCAATTTTAGTTGTTAAACAGGAATTAAAGTGTACGATAAGTAAAACTATGATCACCTCCAACGTCAACATGCGGCAATACATCAACAACTGTGGCACTTGACGACACGCAACAGCACTTGAGCAAGCGACTACGACGCGCAAGTCCAACTATCTACCAAACAACAGGTAATAGGATGTGTCCAAGGCAATATAGGGCTGCACGGTATGTCACAGGTACGGAAACTAAAGCATCGCAACACAGATAGCAATAGATCAACAGGAGGGGAATAAATACTATAAAAGTAAGATAGGTAGAAAGGGGGAGATGCTCGCCTGAAAACATTGCCGAGGGTTCAACCGAAGATCGGGGCGAAGCTCACATCAACTCAACAGCCTTATCCGCGAAGAAGCAAAACACTAGAAGAAACACCGGATGCAATATTTAATACAACGGCAGAAGATCGGCATGATGCATGTATGATGCATGGCATGGCAAGGTGCGATGCAATTAGGTCAGATTAGGCGGAACCGGGGTCCCGACAATTAATTAGATGGTTCAAGTTATTTAGAACCCCCCGCAAATTAAATGTTGTTTTAACATGGCAGAAGATAGTACCGGGTTCGCTACACAAATTAAATGAGGCCAATATGAGAATAGATTTGCCCGCATATGGGCCCCATGTTTAACTATTAGGTGAATCGGCAAAAGGCCCCCAAACCACCTGATATGCATGCGAGATGACAATTAATATGCAACAGGTTTTATATTCAACATTTATAAAATAAGGCTCGAGAAAAGGGGTCACACATTAGGGTTCGGCAGAACTTGGGTTTCCGGGGTTCGGGGTCGGTCTCAGGGTCCAGGGTCTAGGGTTCGATCTTGGCGTAACATTCTCGACCATCGGGGTAGGTCTTGTCGCAACCGGGAAGCAGGGCTTGGTTGGCGTCGGGGGCGCATCGGTCTCGCCCTGTACGGTGTCGTTCTTGTCACATGCAGATCTTGTCGGGTTCCGCGGGGTCGATCTTGCCGTTGCGAGGGTCTTGTTGGGTCCACGCCATCGCGTCGGTCTCGGCATCCGGGGTGAAGTGCTTGGCATCCTCGAGGAGCACTTGTCGTTTCCGTGAAGGAGATCATGTCGGTCCACAGGGTCGGGCTTTGAAGCCAGGACGGAGTACTTGGCGTTGCCGAGCGGAAATCTTGATGATCCTCGGGTCCGAGAAGATCTTGTCGCACGGTGTCCGGGTAGGCGAACTTGTCGGTTCCGCGGCGACGACCTTGGGGTTTTTCCCTTGACGAAGAGGTTCGGTGTTCATGACGAAGGCCTTGGCGTAGGGGAATCTTCAGGCATCGACCATGGGGTTCTGAGGAAGAGCTCGTTTTTCCGCGGTCTCACGTGGCGCCGGCGGTGAAGGAACTTGATGGTTTACGACGGTCTTGACGAGACTTGGTATCACGAACTCCTGACATGTACATGAGTACACGACACGATTCCGACAAAGATATTGTGGCCTAGACTCTTGGTCAACGGCTGGGCATCATAGAGGATGGTAAAACAACACCACAAACATTCTGAGGCCACACATCGGGATGGTGCTGCAGGGCTTGCAGGCGGCAACCAAGCAGGTCCGGGCCAGGGAAGCGGCCGGCGAAGGGGTACAGGGCCCGTCGGAGTCGGGCCACGCGGCTACGGCTTGCTGAGGCTGGAGGCGGAGGCGCTGCAGAAGGGAGTTCGGCGGCGGACCCTGCGAGCTTGGCCGGGGTGCCGGGAAGAGGACGTCGGAGGGCGGCATGCAGAGGCCTGCCGGCGGTGGCGGCGCTCCAGGGTCGCGACCACGGGGAGGCGAGCCGGAGGGGTGGCGGCAGCGTAGGGTGAGACGGAACGGCGGGGACGGTCGGGAACGCGGGGGAGGCAGGCGTGCGAGGGGCCGGTGAAGGCCGGAGGAGCGGAGCATGGACGGGGAAGCGGGCGGCCGCGAGCACGGGCCGGGCGGGGGCCGCGCGGACGGCTGCAGGAGGCGGCGGAGGACCGGCCGGCGACGGGGCGGAGACGGCCGGGCGGCGAGCTCGCGCTTAGGCGGCGGCAGCTCGTGCTGCGGAGGCGGGGCGGAGACGGCGCGGCCGGAGCGCGGCCTGGCGGGCGCAGACGCGGAGGCGGGCTCGGGGAAGGGGCCGCACGGCGGCGCCGGCGAGGACGCGCGCCGGCGGGGAGAGGAGAGGGCGGGCGAGCGGGGCACGCGGGATGGGCGAGGCGCGGCGGCGGACGCACTGGCGGCGGCGGCGACGCGCGAGGGGGCCGGGGAGGAAGCTGGGCGGCTCGGGCGAGCGAGCAGAGAAAGGCGGAGGAAGGAGGCGCGCGGGGCAGGGGCGGTTGTCGGGGCGCGTGGGAGTGCGTGAGTGGGGTGGGGCCCAGGGGTCACGCGGGGTGTGGGAGTCTGGGCAGGGGGTGTGCGTGCGTGCGTGGCTGGGATGTGTGGTTGAGAGAGAGAGGTGGAGAGAGGGAGTGGGGGTGAGGGGGTGACGTGGCGGCGTGTGAGTGGGTGAGGGAGGGGGAGGAGGTGAGGTGGCGCATACTGATTGGGTGGAGTGATGTGGAAGGGGAGAGAGGGTAGATTAACTGGTAGCTGTAGGTTTTGTCTGGGGTGTTCAGGTGGACCGATTTAAAATCCTGGGGGTGGTCGTTCGGGTCGAACCAGCCCGTTCGACTGCCCCCGCTAAAATAATTTAACTTTTTATTTAATTTGCGATGAACTTTTGCAAGTGGTTTTTAGACAAATAAAATATCCGGTAGCACCCGGGGTTTGGCGTTTGAATAAAGATGGGGCGTTTTAGGAAAACAAAACGGGCTTTGCGAAATAGTTTTGGCAAACAATGCATGATGATGACGATGCAATGCACAAATTCAACGCGATTTTCTAGTAGTGGTTTTGCGGGATGCCACACCGTGCCTCCCCGAGCCGCCGCCGGCCTCAGCGCTCGCCCCCGGGCCTCCTCTTCCGCGCCTCCGCGTCGCCGGCCGCGCCCCCACCAAGCTCCTCGCCGGCGACCCCCCTCTCCGCCTCCGTCGTGGCTCCTCAACGCCTCGCCTCCGTGCCGCCCTCCTCCGTCAAGCATCCTCCACCGGGCCCCGCGGCAACCGCCCTGCTCGCCTCCGTCCCCACGGATCCGCCGGCGGCCCTGCTCCGCCCATCCTCTGCGAGCCCGCGTCGCCGACAGGAGCCGCCTCGAAGCCATCCCTCCGTCCGCCGCCTCCGGCCAGGTCCGCCGCTGCGGCCTGCGCCATCCACCTCACCCCGAGCGCCTCCTCAAGCCCGCATCGAGCGCCTGCGCAGCCGCCTCGGCCCCGCTGCCCCGTGTCCTGCGCGTTCCTGGCTGCGTCGGACGGTCTCGGCCTTCCCTGGCCCGCACTGCTGCCGTGCGTGTGCAGCATCAAGACACACGGGCACTCTCCTGGTGTTGTCAACAGGGGTCCTACGGTGGTGTTGATGATGCTGCCAGATGTTAACTCTGCATACAATCCGTCCGGTGAACAAGAGCTGCAAGCCGGACTAGTACCCCGTTAAGCCACCCGAACAGGCGCTGCTAAGTCCAAGTTCGCCATCGACAATTGAAGCCTCAAAACCCCAAGACCTCCTTCACGGAACCCGAAGATCTTCTAAGGGAAAACATCAAGTAGTCCACCGACACCCGACCCCGAACCCGAGTTCTTCGACGCGACGACAAGATCTCCTACATGGGAGCCCGGAGAACCCGTACCCGAAGGCCGCGGATACGACATGATCTTCTTCTCGGACGCCAAGATTCGTCGAGAGCCCGGAACGCCAAGTACTCCCTCGAGGACGCCGAGTACTTCACCCCGGACACCGAGACCCTAGACGACAAGTCCTGCTTCCCGGATGCGACAAGATCTACCCCAGTAATCCGAGAACGACCCCGTCGAACCCTGAACCCTGAGACCGACCCCGAACCCCCGGACCAAGATCGCCGAACCCTAATGTGTGAACCTTTTCCCGAGCCCTATTTTATAAAATGAAATATAAACCTGTCGCATATTAAATTGTTCATGCATGCATCCTTGTCTGTGGTTTGGGGGCCTTATGCCGATTCACCTATAATTAAATATGGGGCCCATATGCGGGCAAATCTAGCCTCATATTGACCTCATTTAAAGTGGTATAGCAAACCGGTAACTTATTTTGCCATGTTAAGGCAACAATTAAATTGCGGGGTAGATAAATAACTTGAACCGTTTAATTGGTTGTCGGACCCCGGTTCCGCTTAATCTTGCCTAATTGCATCGCGCCTTTGCCATGTCATGCATCATACATGCATCATGCCCGATCTTTTGCCGTAGTATTAAATATTGCATCCGGTGTTTGTTCTAGTGTTTTGGTTCTTCGCGGATAAGGCCGTTGAGTTGATGCGAGTGTCGCCCCGATCTTCGGTTGAACCTTCGGCAATGTTTTCAGGCGAGCATCTCCCCCTTTCCACCTATCTTACTTTTATAGTATTTATTCCCTCCTGTTGATCTATTGCTATCTGTGTTGCGATGCTATAGTTTCGTACCCGTGGTATCCCTTGCAGCCTTATATTGCCTTGGACACATCCTATTACCTGTTGTTTGGTAGATAGCTGGACTTGCGCGTCGTAGTCGCTTGCTCAATTGCTGTTGCGTGTCGTCAAGTACCACAGTTGTTGGAGAATTGCCGTCTGATTAATGTTGGAGATGATCATGGCTTTATTTATTGCTCACTTTAATTATTGTTTAACAACTAAAATTGAAGTAGGTAAGCAGAGGCATAGGTGGGCAATAGATGTTATTTGGTTGTTAACCGTCCACTTGTGTCCCGTAGGACCCCGAGTACTTGATACCTGTTCCTTGAATATTCGCGCTATCCACATATGGGGAATTATGGGACCCCCCTGAGCCAGAGCTTGATTCATTCTTATTTCTTGGGGCCACAAACTAGTTTGAGGTTTTATTTACTATCCTGTACTTATGCCATGCTTTACTGCTTTATTACGATTATGCGAGGAGCACACTGTACTGTTTAGGATCGTGACCCGTTTTTGCGGTATCGACACCCCGAGTTTTCGGGTTCCCAGTCGTTTACAGCCGGCCCCACAAACCTTGAGTCCGTCTCGGAGCCGGCCAGTTTCGTTGCGGGTGTACTCCAAGGGGTGGCCCCCTGAAATATTTCTGAATCCTGTGATTGCTTTGTCGTGAAAGCCTCGTTGGGTTTTGATTTGGTTTTTCCGAGGTTGATCGTGTGTGTGTTGCTATTTGTGCACCCCGGCCGGGTTAAAACTTTCTGAAAGCCGTGTTCGCGGTTATGGACGACTTGGAGCACAGTATCTCGATCATAGACAACTATAACTAAAGTAGTGCTATAAATTTGACTTTATAATGACTAGTAATCAGCTTCACTATAATGGAATGTCTAACTAAAACTGCCAACAATTGCTTGTTTGGGTTGTCGCTTGCGACCATTGTATCTGACTAGTAAGTATTGCAACTACAACGGAATGGCTAAATAAAAGTACCAACAACTGCTGGGTTTTTGGGTTATCTCATGCTAATTGTATTTGACTAGTAAGTGTTGCAACTACACGGATTGGTTAACTAAAACAGCCCACTGCTTATTTTATCAGGATGATTATCTATACCTGACTAGTAATTGCTGCAACGAGAACTGAATAAATAAAACTGCCAACTGTGTGAGTTCCTCGGTTGACTTCCTCGTTTGGTCTCGAGGGGGAAACACCAGGATGGGTTTGTTTGGTGTTAGCTTCAGGTTGGATCCGAATAGGTCTTTCTTACCCCTTCCTGATGGCCGACAGTTATATCGAGTCTCTATAGGTTGTTTAGTGCATGCTGTCGCTGCCGCTTCAGTCCACCACACATATGTAGGCGAGGACCGCCGAATTCTAGTCTCGCCGTGTACTGGCCTCAGTACTGACGCTCCTCTTTTCCTTTGCCCTTTGTCGGCACCCCTTTTGTTTAAGCAGGTTTTGAGATCGACGCCGTTAGCAGGGTTACCCTTCCGGCTTGGCCTGGGCAGGGTTATGGACGCCATCGGTTATTCTTCAGGGCTCTTAGCCCCATTTGCATCTTGTCCGTAGTCGGGCGCTGTATCATTTTCAAGGTGATTTGGATCGTTGTATTGTCTATCTGTATTCTTGACTCATTGAGTCGCTGTTGTATATATATCTGTTCTGTGGGTCCCATCAAGGACTGTTGTGTAATGTTATTACTTCGTTTTCCACCCGCACGAAAGTGCCTGGTGGGCACCTTTGAATCGTTTCTATGCGGGTTTGGCGGGTTTCGCTAAAACTTGCATAGGTCCGATTCTGAGGGTGTTACAGTAATCCCCCGCTGTAGGCTTGGGGATGGTAGAGATTGGATGAGTTCTATCATGTAATCGAATAAGATCTGTTAAGGGCATAGTGCCTAGTATCTCTATTAGTGCTATTTGACTTTGTTGCAACTTGTTGTGCTTAATGCTTGTCACTAGGGCCCGAGTGCCATGATCTTAGATCTAAACTTATTATTAAATCATTATGATAGTATTGTTTGTGATCTTATCTGCAAGTTGTGTACACATATCATTGTCCGGATCCAAAGGCCCCAAAGTGACAATAATTGCGACAACTGGAGGGGATGGCTGTGGTGTGAGGATCACATGTGTTCACGGAGTGTTAATGCTTTGTTCCGGTGCTTTATTAAAAGGAGCACCTTAATTGCCAGTAGTTCCCTAGAGGCCCCGCTGCCACGGGCTGACTGGACAGAAGATGTTGTGCAAGTTCTCATTGCGAGCACGATGACTATATTTGGAGCACATGCCTAGGATTATTTAGTACTTGGATGCTTGTTATTATTTATCTGCAATTCCCTAGGTCTTGAAGTTACATGTTTAGACTCGTCCATGCAACGCCCGTCCATCCATCCTTATGCCTACCGCACTCGAATCCCACTGTTACTGTTACTGTTACTATTGCTACTGTTTCACTATTGATGTTGCTGTTGCTACCGATAAACTTATGTGAGCAAGAACTATTTCCAGGTGCAGCTGAACTGACAACTCAGTTGTTAATGCTTGCAAGTATTCTTTGGCTCCCCTTGTGTCGAATCAATAAATTGGATAATACTACCCACGAAGACTGTTGTGATCCCCTATACTTGTGGGTCATCAGCGATCTGCCCGTAGGTTTGGGCTTCTTGCTTGGTAGTGGAGGGGGGGGTCACGAGATCTTCGAAGCTGGATCTTGCGTGTTCTAGGGTTCGTCTTGATCGCCCGGTGGCTCCCCTAGTCGGAGTCCGGTGCGGTGGAGGGCGGCGCCACCTCCAACTTCAGTAACAAGGCTTCTGAGCTCCTCTTCTTGCATGGTGAAGCGGCGGTGTCCTATCCCCTGGCCGGCGGTGGTCGCGAGGAGGGGATGTGCAAGGCTGGTGAGATCCGTGCTTTGGAGAGGAGGCTCACTGGCCCGTACGTTCTAGCGCTCCGACGCGACGCTCGATAGTTCTTCCTCTTCTTTGCTTCTCGGGGCCCATGGTGGGTCGATGGAAGGAAGGAGATCGATACGGGCGCTTCCATAAAGCATCGCTGTCCTCTGTCTTCATCGACGGTGACCTGGCCCCCCTTCTCTCGGCCTACCGTGGTGGCGAGGGATGGAAGGGGGTTTGCTCGGAGCGAAAGATGATGTTGAGGTCGTCCGAAGCTGCGTCCTTATGCTCTCCATCACAGCTGTCCATGGGTAGCGAGGCTACTGGACTTCTGCCTCTTCTGGCCGAATGGCAGCCTTAGGATTCAACCTCCATGGGAGGCCCTTCTCTGAAGCGTGGCACTAGAGCTCGACCTCCTGTTCTTGGCAAGTGGTCCATCCCTGCCGAGTGCAAGAGGGCCGGTAGCTTCGTTTCCTCTCCGGTTCAATGGGTGTCACGAGCAAGAGACCCTTCTGACCTCGCCGTTCGCTGGAGGTCGCCGGAGTTTGGTGAGGCGGCGCTCGGGGACTTGATTGCCTTTTATCTTCTAGTCCTAGGATGCTTTTTATAAAGTGGAGGCCCCTTTTTATCTTTTCTAGTTTTGCTAGGGTGTTAACTGCTAGGGGCCATCCTGTGATCTTTGTACCTGCCACGTCGCAACACGCAGCTTCTATGGTCTTCGACCCTTTTATTGTTTAAAAAAAAGAGTGAAAAATGAAAAAAGAGGAAGAGTTCCAGCAGTGCCCTCCATCTCCTATACGCGGCCGCGTCGACCATCTCGTGTGTGTCGGTGTGCCGGCCGGCCCAAGCGCGTCTCTCGCCAGTGATCTCCTTCTCTGGCGCGCCTTCAGCAAAAACCACTGACGTCGAGGATGAGGTCAAGCCAGAGCACCAGCCCGGCATGGGCGTTGCGCCGAAGCCGCCGCCCATCCCGTTCCACGTCGTGTCCTCTTCTGGCGAGGGAGGAGGTGGCGGCGATGGTGGCTTAGCGGAAAAGGAGATCGTGGAGTAGACGGAGTCCAACGTGGTGGATGGGAGACGGGGTCCAGTGCGGCGCCGATTTGGATCTCGCGGCAGTTCGCCCGACAAATGTGGTTGACGTGTGCGGCCTTCTTGATCGGAGCAGTATGCGGCGAGGTCACCCATGTTCTCTTTGCCTAATTTGGCGAGCTTCCAGTCCCTCGCGGCGATGAATAGTACAAAGCATGGCTTCACACGACGTTCTCAGCAGCGTGCCGCCGCCAGCCTATAGTGTCCGTATGTATTGGATCGTATGTGAAGCTAGCTACCTTAATCGATCAACCTGCTTGCTCGCAGCGTGTATGTGCGTGTTTGTGGTTCGGCCATGCGTCGGAGAGGGGCGGCGAGTCGGCCGGAGCTCACCGGCCATATGCGGTGGGGGCTGACAGGTGGGGGAGCTATCAGATTTTTTGTCAAGGGCTTTTCTATAAAAAAATCCGTCTCTTGAGACAGGTCAACGTGGTGCCAGTCAGCAAATACAACTCTCCACGTGGCGGTGACCTAAATGAACACAAAGTCATATTTAGGTACCGTATATTGCGTATTTCTAAGATCGGTGACCGTATTGAGTTTAGGTGTCAAGTTTAGGTACTATTGATGAATTTTACTCCTTTTGTTACTACCCGTTTGCCTACTGATTTTCAGTTTTTTCCCTATAGATTTCCAATCTCATTTTATAACTTTTTTTGACAAACTAGTCCTTCCGTTTCAATACGGGTTTATAGCATAAAACTATCACCGGCTCCGTTTGGAAGCTCAGCTTTTTAAAAGTACTAGTTAAATGCCTGTGCGCTGCTACGGAAGACCAATATAGCATATAATACCATTAATCAATTGGTATATTTATTTTTATATGTAGGTCTCTCCTAAATTCTATATCTCCTCTTGCCCATTACAAAGTCATTGTCTTTTTGCTTCTTCTCAGACCAATGTGTTTTCACTTCCTACTAAGACAATATGTAACATCCTATTCGGGGTGCCTATATCTTTCAATCTCCACAGCTGAAGTCCCCTTCGGTGAACTCGCCACATAGCCTCACGACACTAACTTTTTCTTCATTGTTGCCCCTCTATGTCACCATCCTTCTCATCATCGCTTCTCCATGTATCATCTCGTACCTCGGGGAATCTTTGACGATATTCATGTCACTTTTCTTACTTTTTTCCATCTCTGAACTCTACTTCCACCTTAGTCGATGCGAAAACACTCCACTACTTGCATTATCTCACTCTAACGAGATATCCCACACGTTGCTACAGAATATATACACTTGTTTATTAGTATGAAAACATACATAAAAGTGAACGTAGTTGTTATTATGTTACAAACCCCTATCATCTACTTTTACATTTCCATTTTCTAGAGGAAACTTTCAACTCGCAAGAGATCTCGTCCTCCACATCCATGTTTTGCTAGGATACACTTTTTTATCACGCTTTCATCCCTCTTCATGTCGTCTCTCTGTTCATCATTGTATGTTTGCATTCTCCAACTTTGAGGAAATCTTTTATTTCTGACTTGATTGGCATGCTTTTACCAACATCCTTTTTCAGGAACTGAATACACCATAGGAAACTGTTAGCACATTTCATGCCTATAGCCAAAAGTGAAGAATTATTTGTCTGATTCACTCAAAAGAGAGACTGTAGTCATCAGATTAGGCAAGTGGCATGCACCTAGTGGCTAAAAGAAAGCTCATAAAAAGTTGCAATTCTTGGAAAATGTCAAATGAAATTAGCCACTTAGAACTTAAATCAGGCAACCATAATCCGCTCTAGATATGATACATCGGTTACAACGTGGTTACTATAAGGATTAAGTAAAATATTATATGTATCAAATTCAACTATACTACAATAACACCACCTTCAATTGGGTATTAGTAGTATTTTACAAATATCTGAGATCGTGTTTCATTTTGAAGGTTGTAATTACACTTTTATTATTTTCAAGGCGGAATTCTGTTCCAGAAATTTTCATTTAGTTTTAGTGGAGTTAGAAGCGGTATTCTCTAAGTCAAATAAAACTGCAACTCGTTATGACAAAGATTTTTCTATTTGTGTCATGAACTACAGCTGCAAGTAGAATCCTGTTAGGATCACTGTTTCTTCACATATTTTTATAGAACTTTAATTACACATTTTATATGATGTTGATGGATAATAAGTTAATCGACCATCCTCCTGTTTAGCAGAAGAATCACCCACCTTCCCTGGATATATCAAAGAACTTGTAGAAGTAGATGATACATGTAACAAGCTTGCATACCTTGCTATATATAGAGAATTTTTCTGAATTGTATGACCTTAACGACAGGAAATGTCAATCGTGTTTGGGAATCAGCCGAGTGTAGTGCTTAGAAGAATCAAGCACCCACACATCATGTAGCTGAAATTCTGAACAAGCATAAATTGCACACCTTTAGTCAGATAACCAAACCATCCGAAAGCAAGAATTACTACCTATAATAGGCCCTGGCCAACCCGCCTCCTGGGAGGTTCCCCGCGCGCGTGGCCGTCGTCCGTCCGATGAGCCTTGCACAGTGCGTGCACCGTGCCGCTTTGCTCGCTGGCCGTCGGATGTCGTTGTTCGTTTTGCACCTCTTCCTTTCGCCGATGGGGCAATGACGCCTGGGTCCATACGCGCTCGGGCCTGCATGTTAGCGACGGCCGCCTAGGGTCATGCGCGTGCATCAGCCCCTCGTCCTCCGCCCACTGTTCCCCTCGCCCTGTCCGCCCCGCCTCCTCCTCGCTTCACTGTTCTTCTCCCCTCCTGGTCACTCTGCCTCCCCCCAGGCCCCTCCCGACCACCGCCCCGTCCTCGGCCCACTGTTCCCCTCGGCCCGGTCACTCCGATGTTCTTCTCGCCCTGGCTGCCTCGTCTCCCCCCTCTCGAACACCACGCCTCCTCCCAGATCCATCGCCTCTGCCCTAGGGCGCGTCCCTCTCTCCTTCTCCTGCGCCTTCGATGCTGGACTCGCCGGCTCCCAACGCTCCGCTCGTTGGAGGACCAGGAAGGAGGGGCGGAGGGACGTGAAGGATAGAAGGAGGGGTGCGACGGAGAAAAGGAGAAGAAGGGGTGCGACGGAGGAGATCTAGGCAGGAGAGAATGGACCAGGGTGCGACGGAGGAGATCTAGGCAGGAGAGAATGGACCACCGCTTTCTTCAGTCCGAGGTCGTCCTCTCTCGGCCTCGTCCTCTCTCGGCCCCGTGCCTACCATGCCAACCTCTCTCTGTCTTTTTTTGCTCATGCATCTTATTAAACTCCCGTTCTTATCTAGCAGTGAAGGAAATCGACCTATCAATGGTTGTTTATGTGTAAAATAACCATGAAGAATTCTGTAGGGGCGACAACACCGCAAGATAGAAGGAAATAATATCCAATTGACCAATTTGAAAGGAAGAAATCTGAAGAAATTGTAAGCCCTTTTTATTTCACCTGCGTCGATTGCGTACTTTTTGTTTTGTTTATATGGCGTGTGAATTAAATGAGAGGTACATCATGTGACTAAGGATTATATTTACGAATGAACTAATCAAAGATAATTTATTATTAATTCTTGCCCCTTTTTATTTCACCTACGGCGATTTCACCTACGTCGATTTTGTTTAAATTGCATACTCTCAGATTCTTAGGAGCATTATTGGATGTAATTAATTCGATTGTACCTATTTAATGTTCTCTGTAGCTGCTCTTTGTTCACTGAATTTAGCTCGAATGCTTTATTTTGTCGTCGAGCCTTATCTCTAGGCATGTCATATGGTAGGTGTTGGACTTGATATCTGAGCTAGCGGTGCTATGGCATGTGGCCAGCTGTAAGTGGATGAGGGAGGCTTATGCATGTGGTTGTGCGATAGTCAAATATTTATAACAAAGGTTGATCTTTCAGGTTGTTTGTTCGTAGCATAATCTTGGCTTAAAAGTGGCTATTGGTCTTCGATCAGCAACATGAAAGGTAAGTCAAAAAATGTCTTGTTAGGTTTCTGAGATTTTCAATTTCATTTGTATTTGGGATTAGATGATAGATGTATATGATTAATGTGAGTGTTGGTGAGAAAAAAGGTGCAGATGGATTTGGTTTTATGGTTTGGAATTTCTTAAAGTTTGATTCTTAATCTGTACTATCTGTAGATCAATGTGAATACTCGAGTTATAATATCCTCCTGAAAAATTTAATAATGAGAACACTATCGCCATTCAATCATGTAAAATGGATCTGACAGCGACTGTCCAGTGAGGAAAAAAACTCCTTTGTGGAAAGACCATGGCTTTTAGATGTTCTAATATTCATGCTTGAGGTTCTCTAAAACCACACATGAGTTTGAGATTACTATTTTCCTTTGTTTTTTCTTTCAATAATAAGATGTGCTTCAGTGAGATTCCTCTTTTTGGAATAAATAAGATGTGCTTCTATTGTATTTGCATAGGTTTGGTGTCAAGGACGTGTTTATCCATAAACAGCTATTGTTGCCCCTTGGCTATTGGTCTTCGATTAGGAACATGAAAGGTAAGTCAGGACATCAACTGATATATTATAATGTCCAGCGAAAAAATGTCTTGTTAGGTTTCTGAGATTTTCAATTTCATTTGTATTTGGGATTAGATGATAGATGTATATGATTAATGTGAGTGTTGGTGAGAAAAAAGGTGTAGATGGATTTGGTTTTATGGTTTGGACTTTCTTAAAGTTTGATTCTTAATCTGTACTATCTGTAGATCAATGTGAATACTCGAGTTATAATATCCTCCTGAAAAATTTAATAATGAGAACACTATCGCCATTCAATTATGTAAAATGGATCTGACAACGACTGTCCAGTGAGGAAAAAAACTCCTTTGTGGAAAGATCATAGCTTATAGATGTTCTGATATTCATGCTTGGGGTTCTCTAAAGCCACAGGAGTTTGAGATTACTATTTTCCTTTGTTTTTTCTTTCAACAATAAGATGTGCTTCAGTGAGCTTCCTCTTTTTGGAATAAATAAGATGTGCTTCTATTGTCTTTGCATAGGTTTGGTGCCAAGGACGTGTTTATCCATAAACAGCTATTGTTGCCGCTTCCTGGATGCACTGCCTAAAGGTATAAAATATTAAGCTTTTGAATGATTCTAATTCTCATTGCCCTGTACCATCTTAGATTGGATGGTTGGGAGTACTACCCATCATACTCTGTGTCCCTTCTGTTACTTGGTGCTATGTATATATATTCTTAGGTTAAATTGGTGCCACATCTGTTGTTGCAGTGTGAGCATGTAAGTTATATAGAAAGTTGTATCTCACATTTCTTACATGTTTATCAGTATTCAATATTCTGATGCCAATATTCATATAAACTTTATAAAATATGTGCTACTTGTGTTAGGTTATAAAAAATATACTACTTTAGTTGGCAATGGCTCCTGCTTGCATCCCGTTTGGTCGGTTTCCAAATATTGTATTTCTTTTATTTGCGTTTGATGGCACAGGCGAAGCCGACTTTGTGTTATTTGATAATGTTGCGGCGGGGGCCATAGGCAGGCCATTGATGGCACAGGCAAAAGAGCTGTCTGTTTGTTATACAGCTTGGATGGTCTATACTATTGCATTTTATTATTTGTTCTAGGGGCTTGTTTGTTTTTCTTGAGACCCTGTCATTTAATTCTATGTTTGTAAGGGGCTTGATGCAGCTTGTGACGCCTGCTTTGGCTGGAGCGTGGTCTGTTCCATTCAATGGCTTCGGTTCAAAAGAAAAAAAACCATGAACGGCCGCGTGGAGCGCGATCTGTTCCATTTGGAGTCATGCCGCCTGTGGGGCACCCTATTTGTTGGTCCCAAGTGGCATGAGGACCCACCTGGTTGTGTCCGTGTAACTGATTTTTGGGGTAACAGAAGTTTCCTCCTTTTCTGGCACTGATGGGTGCTGCGAGGGCGTTGGCCGCATTGTCTCGTTCGATCTTGGAACTCCGGTTGTTAAGTCTGACATTAAGCTATAGGGTCACTGAGGGGTGGGATCGTGAGGCCCGTGGGACCGACGGGTGAAGACAGCGGGACTGCTTTTAGTTGCGTCGCCCCGGGCATCCATACGAGACACGAGGAAATATCTACGCCTCCGATTGGTCGGTGCTCGTTAGCCCCCCTTTGCCTCTCTGACTCAGTGGCCCGTTTCTCCTGTGGGGACCAGTTGTCGGTCGCGATAGGCTCGGTATACGTTATCGGTTTAAGCTCCGAGGAGTAGAGGACGTTGGTTGACGCCATGGGCGACGTCACGGGTGTGGGCGTGCAGGGCCCCTTCGTGGACTTTCGTGGACGGCGGTGTGGGCGACGTCACGGTTGTGGCCGTGCAGGTACCGTTCGTAGACTTTCGTGTGCGGCATGGGCGGACTACACTTTTCTTTGCCTTCTCTGTCTTATTCGGTCGTTCCTTTCCGGTTGTTACGCTGTGGGTGGCCCCTAAGGTTCGCTGGCCCCGTTTGTCAGTGGTCTGTTGGTTTGGTTCGCGTGTCCCGGCGTGTTGCGCCGCGGCGCCATACGTTCGATTGGAGGAAGGGTGGGGCGGGCCTCTCTCACCGGCTCATGCCCAAGCGAGCCTCGCTGCCTGTGGCCCTGTTCGCCCGCTTCCTGGCACGTGGTGGTGTGTCGTTGGTGGGTCGCCTGTTGATCTGGTTTGCGCGTCCCGGCGTATTGCGTCGCGTCGCCTTACGTTCGATTGGAGGAAGGGTAGGGCGGCCTTCTCTCACCGGATCACGCCAAGGCCAGTCTCGTTGCCTGTGGCCCCATTCGCTCGCTACCTAGCACGTGGCGGCATGTCGTCGTGGGTTGTATTTCGGTAGTTATAATTGTTCCACTGTTTGGGGGGGGGTCGCTCTACTCTTTCTTAGAAGCCGGTTGCCGATGTGTATCCGCTCATTCCCCGTTCCCTTTGCTGCTGCTCCTGAAACCACCTTCGTTCCGTTTCGAACTGTTTCTGCCTCCTTCGGTCTGGCCGTTGCGATGCGTTTCCCCGTGGCTGGCCCTTCTGATTGAGGTGGGCTCTATCACGACTCTCGTCTTTCTATGGTTTCTGGTTGGTTTGATCTTCTGGTCTTGGATGCTTTTGTAATATTTTTCTGATGGATTTCGTCCGCAGGTTGCCCGCCTTCCTCGTTGTTGCGCGTCCCTGTCTCTACGTATCGTTTGGTGAGTGTGCCTTCCATGTCCTGCTCTGCTACTGTTCGTTTAGTTTATTCTATTTAAGATGCTGCTGACTTGTGTTCTTTTTTGTAGATTGTTTTGTAAGGGTCTTCCTTCTGCTCTCCACGGGTTCCTCTAGCTGTGGTGCATTTGCTTCGGGGTACGACTCGTTAGCCCTTTTGTGTGGTCTCGCGCGTTTAAATCTTCTTGTCTGTTTGTCAGAATTTTGTTGGGCCTTGTCAGACTATTTAGGTCCATGTGCGTGTTTTTATGATTTTCCGTGTGCATTGGAGTTGCCATGCGTTCGTCCTGCCACTGGTGAGTTCTGCTAGCACCAGGACCGTGCCGGGGCGTTTAGAGGCCACGTGCAGAGTCTTGTATTTAGCTATGTGCTAGGAAATCAAAGTATAAAAAGATACATCTATTGTGCATGTTCATAAATATGGTGTTAATTTCATTCTCGGGCCTGGAAATTTAGGTCCCGCCAGGATTTGGTGATTTTGACTCCTATTTCAAACCAAAATATACTATGCCGGAAATTAGCTTGTTGAGTCTTGCCTTTACCAAAACGATTGATGTTTCTTATATTAAAATAAACAAACCTCTTGTGATTATATACAGACCAACAAATATATATATTGTCTGAATTTAAAAAAAATAGAGGAAGGATGGATAGAAAGAAAAGCTTGTTATAGGTTTAAAATAAAAGCATCCACGAGTCATATTTGCTATAATAAAAAAGTGTTTTTATATTAAAATATTAGGAGAGGGGGAAATGTTGCGATTGGGACAGGAGAGAAATTATTTGTATTTGAGAGTATTAAATAGAGGTGAAAATAAATAGCAATTGCGGGGTTTGCAAAGAAACACACGTGCACACATATAACTTGTTCAGCTAAAACAAATACAAAAGACAGAGAGAATGTTTATTTATACTTAAATGAAGACGAGAGGGACAAGAATGATAGAAAGAGAGAATGTTCGCGTAATAAAATTTGGACATTTTTCAAGATTTAGATAAATAGGACTCGAACAAAAATAGACACAGAGGATGTTTATTTACACTTAAATGAAGACGAGAGGGGACAAGAATGATAGAAAGAGAGGATGCCCACATAAATAGAACTTGAACACAAATAGAGATGGGGCATTAAACACACAAAAAAAATTTAGTTTGAATTAATGGATCCTTCCGTAAAAAAGAAGAATGTCTTGGTTTGGAAAACAAAATATGAGATAGAGGAAAAGAGATCACAACACCATATAATGATATCACAATAAGATGTAACAAGGTGGTACTTGACACAAATGCAATGCAAAGGAAAATGAAACTAAGGATGATCCATGCAATGTGGTATGTTTTTTAATGGCCGGTAGCCTCAATAGCTGTCTTTTAGGTACACAGGTCAATTGGTATGGTAGACATATCACTTGTTATGGCAGGCGAGAGTTCTGTTGTTTTGTCTTATGTTTGCCTGTTGCTTACTTCCTCGTGTTTTCCTTGTCTTTGCAGAACCGGGGTGGAGTATGCAGGTTTAGCTGGTTGTTTAGGTACTCGTGTAACTCCTTTTGCTTTTCCTGTTTGTTATTTTTGCAGGGCGAAAACTAAGCAGTCGCAGTTTTTTTGATCTGCCCTTCTCTGCTTACGTTTCCTTTTTTGCTGCCAGGTCTTTCTGTCTCAGGAGCTGACAGTGTTCATCCGTAACGGTGCTGCGCTCTGTGTTGCTGCTGGGGTATGCGTTTCTTCCTCCTTGTTCTTGCGTCCTGTACAGTGGGCATCTTATATTCTTTCAGCGCGCTTGCGGTTGCCTTTTCCTTTGGTCTTGTTCGATTTGTCAGGATGTGGTTCTTGTTGTGCCTGTCGCTGTGTATAGATAGGTTGCCAGTTCAAGCCATGTTTCTATAGGCTCATGGTATATATGTGTTTACATAGTTGCTTCTTCGGTTCCTTTGTGGAAAGTATATTTGATCAGGATTAGTTTTTTAGAAGTTTTCAGATGTATCTGGGAGTAATTGTGTTTGTTGTTTATAGGCATCTGCCTCCTATGATGTGCATATGTTCTTTTTCCAACGCACTGTTTGCTTGGCCCTCGCTCCCGTTTGCGTTACAGGTGTTCTTGGTCTCGCGATGTGCGTGCTCGTGGTTGTGAGTTGTGCGTTACCTCAGTTCTGCATATAACCATGGTTCGGCCTTCTGCTGTACGCCATGGGCTGGCCTCTACCCGTTGCCCTCGTGCTCCTCGCCGCAGTCTGCCTTTGGTGCCGGTGATTGTTGGTTTCGTGTCTGCGGGGCTGCCCAAGAGAAAATGTGAGAGCTTGTCCTGGTTTTTCTCCATGTTCTTTACTGGACCTGTATGCTTGCTTAGATTCTTAGGTCCATCGATTGTGGGTGTTGTTTGCTATAGGGGATGGTTTCTTTCCTGCTATTACTTCTGAGGTTGCTTCTATAAATCGAAAGCGGCGCAAACTTGAACATGACCGATGGTGTGGTCGTACCCCAGGCGCTTATCGATCTGCTCGTATGCCAGGTGCTTGTTTAGAGCTGCCGCTCTCTTCTTGTGCTACTGGTTCTTGTTTTCTATGTTCATGTCATGAGTCCTCGTGGTATCGTGTTTCCTGCAGATATTGTCATTACTTCCCCTTTAGAGCCTACATGGGTTGGGTTTACAGACCAGGAGTCTGAGGTTCTCAAAGGTGATACACGCCCTTAGTATGTAGGATCGTTTGTATTATTTGTTGATGTGCTCTTGTATGTTACATTTTAAATACAAAATTCACAGCTGCCTATGTAGGAAGGTCTTATTATGGAGGCCCTAGCTATACATGTGGCCGCTGTAAGGCAAGCTTTTGGTACCAGGAGAGGGTGAGGTCTGCCTCTGCGGTAACAGAGCGGCGAGTTGTCTACAACAATTGTTGCAAGGGTGGGAAGGTGTTTGTTAATCCTTTCAAACAGCCTCCCGATTTCCTTCGCGAGCTCCTGAACTATAACGGTCCTTCGCGTAGCAAACAATTCATTGAAAGAATTCGGCAGTATAACTGTTTGTTTGCTTTCACTTCCATGGGAGCCACCATAGATCGTTCTGTCAATGATGGTAGAGGTCCAAATATTTTCAAAATTTCAGGCGCTATTTGCCACCGATTTGGTTCTCTTCTGCCTCAAAATGGAAATACTCCTAAGTATGCAGAGTTATATATATATATATCACGGAGGGGATGAAGTTGACAATCGAATTCAGGCTTTAAATAAGGATGACAGGATTGAAGGGGGGCTAGATAAAACGATTGTTAAGGGCCTGGAAATCATGCTTGACACACATAGTGCTCTTGTTAAAAAATTCCGTATGGCTAAGGAAGTTCTGGCAGAGGATGAATTTGCGGATATTTCTATCCGTATAGTGTCTCCTTATAAAAATGATGGCCATATGTTTAACATTCCTTCCACGGATGAGCTTTTCTGCTTAGTGTTTGGTGAGTTGACGCCGGAGGCACCGAGCCATGATATAATAATACGCGCTAGGGGTGGTTCTTTGTAGCGAATTTCTTCTCTACATAATGCTTACATGTCTCTACAATATCCACTATTGTTTTCGTATGGTGAGCGGGGATTCCAGTTGGGTGTGAAGTTGATTGGGGTAGATGCTTCTGATGGTAGCAAACGGAAAAACATGACTATGCAGGAATTTTACTGCTTTTGTTCCCATTATAAAGAGGGCCAGTACAATCCTTATCTTTGTAGTGGCCTGCTATCAGATCAGGCAGTGGTAGATTCACGAGCGTGTATAGATGAGTGCAGGCTGCATTTTATTCAGTTATCCAATGATGACCTGAGAGCTGAAAACTTACAAGGCCTTGTAGATGCAGTCGGTGCAGGACGTATGGATGATAGCACTGTTGGAAAGAAAAACATATTGCCTTCTTCTCACACCGGTGGTCGTCGTTATATGGTTGAGAATTTCCAGGATGCGGTAGCTATAGCTCGTGTTCATGCTTGCCCTGATATATTTACCACCTTTACATGTAACCCAAAATGGCCTGAGATAATAGAATCTCTAGAGTCTGAACTTGGGCAGAGGCCAAACAATAGGGCTGATATGACTGTTAGAGTTTACCATATGAAGCTTTCTGAGTACTTGCAAGATATTAAGCTTGGGAAAGTGTATGGCCCCGTTGTTGCAGGTACTTCACGCCATCCTTGCCTTGGTTTCACTTTATTGCCTGTTTGTATTTTCTTTGGTGGCACTATGCTTAGCCGTGCTGTTTGTTCTCAGTGTTGCATACCATAGAATTCCAGAAAAGGGGGCTGCCTCACGCGCATATACTTGTCTGGCAAGACAAAGAGAAGCGTGGCGAGGTAAGCCCTGCTTTAGTTGATTCCTTGATCTCTGCCGAGATTCCTGATCCTGCAGAGGATCCACTTGGGTATGCTCTTGTTGCTGAGTTCATGATGCATGGACCATGTGGAGAGGATAATCCTAGGTGCCCTTGTATGAAAGATGGCGTGTGTTCCAAAAAATTTCCTAAGACATTTCAGGACGAAACATCTATTGATGAATCTGGGTTCCCTATTTACAGGCGTCGCGATAATGGTCGTTTTATCATGAAAAACAAAACCAGGCTGGACAATAGGCATGTGGTACCATATAACATGGCGTTGCTAAAAAAATATCAAGCGCACTTGAATGTTGAGTGGTGTAACAAAACACATGTGATCAAATATGTTTATAAATATGTTACAAAAGGTCCCGATTTTTCAAAAACTTTGTTTGAAAGGATCAGAGCGGACGCTGGTGATGATGGCGTAGATGAGATAAAGGAGTATAGGATCTGTCGATACATATGTGCCCATGATTCTCTTTGGAGATGTTATGGATATGATGTACACAGCAAGCTGCCTTTTGTGGAAAGACTTGTTGTTCATTTGCTAGATCAACATATTGTACGCTTTCGTGCCAAAGCCAATCTTCCAGCCCTTGTTAATAATGACCTGCTGCGGAAGACCATGTTAACTGAATGGTTTGTTGCTAATGCAAGACATAGGTACGCCAGAACTTTAATATACTGCGATTTCCCCACGCGGTGGTCTTGGATATCTGCCAAAAGGCAATGGGTTAGACGTAAACACGGTGACAAAATTGGGAGAATATATTATGTTCATCCTTCTACAGGTGAGCTTTATTACCTTAGGATGTTGCTGATGCTTGTAAAAGGTGCAAAGTGTTATGCAGATGTTAGGACCTACGGTGGCGTAGTATATGACACCTTTAAAGATGCATGCGCTGCCAGGGGGCTTCTTGGTGATGATAACGAGTGGTACTGTGCTTTTGATGAGGCTTTAGAATGGGGCATGGGAAATCAATTGCGTCAGCTGTTTGTTACCATGATAATTTTTTGCGGCGTGGTTAATGAAAATGTTTTTTTGAAAAATATTGGGTTCATCTGGCCGAGGATATCCAGTATAGAATACGCTGTTCACTTAGAGATCCACCTACTGTGTCCAGCCCGATGAACTAAAGAACATGTTGCTTGATCAATTAGCTATTGACTTTGCTAGGAATGGTTGTAACATTTTGGATTATGCTTTGCCTTTAAAATCTGTCTATGATAGCGGTGCAAGAGTTAGTTCAATGCTTGGTGATGAGCTTCCTGAGGATTATGATTACCTCATTAAGCTTGCTGAAGAAATGATGCTAAAACTTAATAATGATCAAAAGGAAGCTTTCAAGTATATTGTAGATCGGGTGAGAGACGATAGACCTGGGCTGTTTTTTGTTTCAGGTCATGGTGGCACCGGGAAAACCTTTCTTTGGAATGCTCTTGTTGCGTACCTTAGAGGACACAAGAAGACTGTTTTGACTATTGCGCCTCCAGGTGTTGCGTCGCTTTTATTGCCTGGTGGTAGGACCACTCACTCTAGGTTCAAGATACCTATTGATATTGATGATAATGGGGTCTGTGACATACGGAGGTGTACCATGCTTTCTGCGTTGATTGAATCCGCTTCTCTTATTATTTGGGATGAAACGTTGATGACCCATAGGAAATGTTTTGAGGCCCTGGATCGTAGTCTGCATGATGTTTTATCTGAGCATGATCAATCCCTAGCTGATGTACCGTTTGGTGGAAAAATAATTGTACTAGGAGGGGATTTAAGGCAGATCTTACCGGTCATTGAGGGTGGTACGCGGACTCAGGTTCTCAATGCTGCTATTACAAACTCTCCTCTCTGGAACGACATCATAGTTCTTCGCCTGAATACTAACATGTGGTTGTCTGTTCAGACTACAGATCGTGCTATGCGAGACGAGGCAGCAGATTTTGCTAGGTGGGTTCTAGACATTGGTAATGGAGTTGTTCCTGCTGTGGCGCGGGAGGGAGAGTGTGAACCAACCTGGATTACCATTCCTGAAGAGCATTTGGTGCACATAGATGGTGAAAAGATTCCTGCCATTGTTGATGTTGTCTACATTGATTTCTTAGAGAGATATTCCGATCATAATTATCTGAAAGAGAGAGCCATATTAACACCAACAAATGAAATAGCGGAGCAAATAAATGACCATGTTCTTTCTATGCTTCCTGGTGAGGAGAGGGAGTACCTAAGCTGTGATTCCACAGGAACCTCGGCTGATGGGGTTCGTAACATAGATATTTTCTATCTCGTCGAGGTTTTAAATACTATCAAGGTTAACAATTTTCCTTATCATAGATTGGTGCTTAAAAGAGGTGTGCCCATTATGCTGCTTCGAAATATTAGCCAGGCAAATGGGCTATGCAATGGCACGCGTCTTGTTATTACTAGACTAGCTGAGAAAGTACTCGAGGCCATTGTCATGACTGGTTCTAATGTTGGTGATGTTGTCTATATACCGAGGATATGTCTCACCAATAGAGATCCTAAATAGCCATTTACCTTGCATCGTCGTCAGTTTCCAATTAGGATTTCTTATGCCATGACCATTAATAAAAGCCAAGGTCAGACTCTTACAGTTGTTGGTCTATACCTTAAGACTCCAGTCTTTACCCATGGTCAGTTTTATGTTGTCATCTCGCGTGTTACTTCTAAGAAGGCTTTGCGTATACTGATTGAAAACGAGGATGGCACATGTGGTTCGGAAACTAGGAATATTGTTTTCTCTGAGATTTTCGAGTCCCTTGCTAAAAAATAAGAATAGCTGTTATTATAGTTATCTATTTATTTCATATTGCATTTTGTAAGTATATGGTATTTTGAGGGGGACCTATTCAGGCGGTATAGTTGCTACAGGGCTGCTGCGTTTTTTCTATGTGCCCCGAGCAGTTTAACTTGTTGGCCCACCTGTTGTACTATTCGATCGATGCTTGCTGGTTCTAGATCATATATATACTTTTGCTTCTGCAGTAATGTTATTTTGGCTAAATAACCGTGGTCATTGCTTTGGAACGTGGTGCGACGTGTCCTCTGTTCACACATGACTAATCTGGCATTTGTGTGCATCGTCTTACTGCATTTTTTGTTGTTTGCTTGCAATGGTTTGGGTTTGTTCAAGTTGTTTGCTTGCAATGGTTTGTGTTGATACAACTTTTGTGCCGAGCACCAGGTGATGGTTATGGAAATACTATTATGTTTAGTTTGTCTGCCTTCTTCTTTTCTTAGCTCTGAGAAGGATTATTCCTTTCTTCATGTGATTTTGTTTCTCTTGTTTGACAGTTCTCTCGTGTGTCTGCGGATGGATCATGACAAGCTTTCCGAGATCCATAAGGATAGCGACCACTGGACTATCTGTGTCCTTTTCTCTCGCATGTGGCATTATCGTGGAGGGACTGATGAGGGCCCAATTAAACATACTGACTTGGTTCTTCTTGATAGTGAGGTTAGTTCTGATATCGCATTACGATTCGTGTCTTGCAGTGTTCACACCAGATCCGTTCTCCAGAGTTGATCGGACTAGCATGGACATTTTTTTGCAGGGTACTCACATGTATGGCGAGATCTCCCCGGTCCCAGCAGAAAAACTGAAGAATGTGCTGAAGGAAGGAAAAGTTTTTGTCATAAGAAAATTCCTGTGTAACCCGTCAAAGACAACCTATAGGCCAGTTGAAAGCCCTTTCATGGTGCAGTTCACAAAATATACTATCGTTGAAGAAGGCCTCGCTTGGCAGATGCATTCCCGTTCTGTACCTATAGTCTGACTGTGTTCGCAGATATCCCAAGAGCCGGTGGCAGCCCCGCACGATTCATTGGTTAGCTGGTTCATACCCGTTATAGCTCTGCGATGTTCTATGTTTCTTTCCTCTAACTTAACTATTTCCCTTTGCTCTCTGGTCTCTCTACTTGCAGATGTCATAGGTAAAATCAAGACTGTGTCTGATGTGGTTCCCATTTAATCCATGCATCAGACAACGCCTTCGAACACAAGGACCATCGTGCTTGAGGACCTCCTGTAAGCTGATCTATTTGTTATGCTATTGCATGCCGTAGTACAGCTAGAACCACCGCTACTGAAGTGTAGGCGGATATAACGAGGAGTATTTTAGCTGTTAGTAACTCACGCTGAGAACTATTTTGCTTTCCATGTTTGTCCAGGGAAAACGAGGTGAGGCTTATCCTTTGGGGTAATCGAGCCGTTGAGTTTGATGCGGACGGGGTTCGTGCTATGGGTGCTAAAGAACCTGTTATTGCAATCTTTGTTGGAATGCTGCCCAAGATGGCTTTTGGTAATTGTTGTGATCTCTACACACACACCTTCTGCCTATATCATTCTCTACCTTGGGATATTTTTGTTTGTACACGGGAATTTTGACTTCTCTATTCTCCTAGCTGCTGATGTCCATGCCGCTTCCTATTTATGTCTCTACAACAGGTATTAGAGGATTAAGTGGTAGTTCTCCTTGTCGTTGGTACATAGACGAGGATGTTCCTGATATCAACTTCTTCCGTAAAAGGTTTGTTCTCTAAAAAGGTATATTTCTTGCATGTATTTACTCTTTCCTAACAATTTGTGCTGCCTTGGTACAGCCTTGGAGATCAGTTTACTCCCCTCGCCAGCTATGATGCTTCTGCCCCGGGTGCCCTTGTGGCTCGAGTTCACGAGGCTCCGGTTGATAAAACCGTTCAAGAGCTTGATGACCTTGACCCTTTCGAAGATATGGTACGCCGATGTTTCACATGGCTATTCCTTTTGCGGCTGCTCTTTTGCAATGCACCATGGAACTCATATCACTTGTTACTGCTTACTCAGGAAAAGAGGTTCTTCTGTACCATCACTGTTTCTAGGCTTGACTCTGAACATCGCTGGTGGTTTCTTTCATGTTCCGTGTGCCGTAGATCGGCTAGGCACAATGGCTATCAATACAAGTGCTCGGAAGAAACCTGCTCATCTATTGAGGCAGATCTGACGTGAGTGCTCTTAGCGTTACCTGGTTAGATTTGCTCACGTTCATTTGATAATGGTTTGTTTATCACTGGGTTTGCAGGTATAGTGTCTCTGTTTTCGGAACTGATGGCACAACCGAGGCTGAGTTCATAATGTTTGACAGAGTGGCTGCAGGTGCTGTAGGAAAACCACTGATGACTCTTCTGCGTCAAAAATACCGAGGCTGTACCACGGTTGATGACCTTGCCAGAGCTGCAAGGCATGACATGTCTACTCCATCTGAGATTACCCGCCTTGTTGGCAAAAAATACAGGCTGCTGGTGTCTATCTCCAAGAAGTGGAAAACTAGAAGCAATACCATTGGGAAGTTAGCCTTCTAGGTGAACAAGATAGATGAAACCTTCAAACCTGAACTTCCGCCATCTGTTTTTGGTGTTGTTTCTGGAACAGCTGAGGCATCATCCTCAGGCGCTGCTTCAGGCTCGCACCTCCCTGCCCTTAGTCCAGTTAACTGGCCTGGTTCACAGACACCACATGCCCATGGTTCGCCTGCGAGGCAGGTATGTTCCATCTGCTACACGTCTTTATACTGATGTTTCTCTATGACAGTTCCATCTTCTTCGGTAATAAATCTTAATATATGCTCGCAGACACCCGCTGCTATTGTTAAGATCGGCCCATCAACTCCTGCTCGGTACTAAGCTTCAGATTCCTAGCATTATGAATGTATATTTCGTTTCCAGTTTCTGGAGCTCACCACAGTGTTGTTTCTCTTGGAGCAGTTCGTCCGCCCCTAAGCGTGGCGCCAGGCGTTCTTTGTTTAACACTCCTTCCAAAGAACAACCAAAGCCCGTTAAAGAGACTACTGAAGGACATGTTTCAGATGGAGATGTTAGTCTCTGATTCTAAATTCATTTTCTATTCCTACGTTTCGGTGCTGTTATAGTCTGACTTGCCTGCTCATTGCTATTTCATTTAATCCGCTACGGAAGCCGTTGTGGAAGTTGTTGCTGCTCATACTGAAAACAAATATAATCCAGCCTTGGCCCAGAAGAACAAAGCTGCCATTGGGGATAAAGATGAGGTTCAGAGGACCAAAAGGTTTGGGTTACTTGCTTATTAATTGTTTAATGATACCGGCTATGCTTTCTTCATACTACATCTTGAGGTAGATAGCATCGCCATGGGTACTTTTAGGATGCTTCGAGAACATCTGACTCTCTATTGGTTACACATGCCAGGCTGAAGAAAAACAAGCAGTAACTTGCCCTTGGTGTTTGCAAACGCCGTTTGTATATAAGGTATGAGATGGTTGCTTAAGCGACGATCTTCTCATCCACAAATTACATATAACGATTCGTTTCTTTGTCCTGCAAATTTAGGAATATTGGCCCAGATGTTTATTTTGTTTTCTATTTTCATATGCTATGCTGATTCTTTTCTGTTCTCTCTTATCGACAGGTCCTATCTACTACCTATGTGCGTGATGCCAGCTGATATGCGACGTCTCCCTTAGTATGTGTTTATGATAGAGAAGTTGCTCACTTCGGGCTCCACGTTGCCGCTCCACAAGTTCATCTCCTATCGCAGGAGATTGCAATGCTGCTATCTGGATGCCTATGACCACACTTCTCTTTATGAGTCTGTCTTCCTAGAAGACACTATCCTGTAAGCAAATCCTAGAATCACGAAGGACTAAAACTATGAACTCATCCCTCCGAGGTTCTTGGCTGCCTATGATGTAGTTTAAAACTTATATTCCCGTACTCTTGGCTTGTAATATTCGCGCACCTGCACTTGTTCACCTTAATTAATGTCGCAGACTGTTGCCTATGGTTATCTGTTCTTTCTGATGGGTTATGTATGTGATTATTTGAATACTTTTGCTGGTGGTTGGTTCCATTGCACAAAAGAGATTTCCTATGACTAATTACTAGCTGTATTCACGCATGCGGTGTAAAAATACACATGCGTTTTCAATGATGTGTCTGTGCTTCGCAATGCTATTTTAAGTTTATTTATTTGTTTAGGTTTTGTGTTAAGTACCACCTTGTTACATCTTACTGTGATACCGTTATATGGTGTTGTGGTCTCTTTTCCTCTATCTCATATTTTGTTTTCCAAACCAAGACATTCTTCTTTTCCAAACCAAGAACTGGCCATAGCAGAAGAGAATTGCTCATTCGATATATCATTCATAAGAGCTTGTGAGGAAAATTACATGCCTTTTTGCAAATTATGTGCATGTATGGACATTGCTATTTTATAGAGTGATGCTTTGCTAGCACTGGTATGAATAATATTCTTATAACTTCGAATGCTCTAGAACAAATAACCAAAACTTAACACACTAGATGGTGGAAAATATCTCACGGCGACCCACTCTACTGTGCAGGCAGGTGAGAGATTTACACGCCCGTCTTCCCCCAATTCCCTGGCGTGTCTCTGTCCTTTCGCTGGTGGTGGTCCGAGGTGCTGCTGGAGCCAGCTATCTGTGTCCATGGACGCAGTTTCATGGCCACAAAAAATTCCTGCTTGCTTTTCGACCACCGTCACGCACTGTGCGAGGGTCAGCGTAGGACGACATGGGTCGCGAGTGGAGAAAAGGATCGCGTTTTCCACCTTATTTCCCCGTATTTTCTCTCGCTGCAACTGGACCCTCTGCTGCGGGCCCGCGGTGGCAGTTGGTTTTTGTGGGCGTGGGGCACGGTCCGGCTATTTTCGCCCCACCTTTAGCCCGGATTTCTCGGCCTTTTCTCCCATGTTTCTACTGGAGACGGAGACGCCTATAGCCGCCTGCTTAATCTTCGGCCTTCGCATATCCTCCTTTGGCCGCTTTTCCACTCCCAGCCACCTCCGCCCTTCCCCTGTCCTGCTTCTTCCGCTTTTTCCATTCCTCGCAGATGAGCTCTTCGATGGTGTCCCCGTTCGACTGAGGTGAGCGTACGCTCGGATCTTGGCTTGCTATTTTGGGGAGGAGTGTGTTCGGAAAGAGGTGGGGAGGCAGGTGAACAGAAGGTTTGGTTGGACGAGGGAGCGGCTGATTGGGGGAGAGAATGGACTGATTAAAGAGTGAGGGATGAGGAAGGTCCATTGTGCTTGCTGGTCCGATTTTTTCTGACTTGATTTTTCCTTGCTTGCAGGTGGTTCTGGAGGCCTCTTCGTCGTCCTTTCGGAAGCTCCTGTTCACGCGCCGAGGCACGTTCTGCTGGGAAGAACTAGGGTGAGAACATAAACTCGGAACATAGACTTTAGAGTCGTGTCGTTGCAGGGAACTAGGCAGTGTATTTTGGGTTGCGCATGCTCTGTCTTCCAGGCAAAGGTGGGTGCCGCAATTTATTAGTTCTCCATAGTATGTAGCCTTTGTTCGAATAATTAAAACGGATTGTCATGCATCCATCTAATTTAAGTAGTACGCATGCCAATCAAATTAAAACCTGTCTCGAGTTTGAAGATGAGCTATGAATCAAATTAGGACTTGTCTTAGGTTTGAAGATGAGCTCGTGAGTCACGTTTTAATAATTTTTCCGCCAAAATGTTTTTGTTACTGATAGCAGTTCTGAGTGCACAAATAGGCAAAGCTATTAAACTTTTGCATCTTCCATTGTGGCAGCTAATATCTGAGAGAGTGGTTTGCATCCCCTTAGTACGATAAATGGCCATTTCTATAAATTTCATATTTAATTGAAACTATATAGTGCTTCCTTTTTCTGAACCAATGATCCGGCTGAGTTGTTTACGTGCGCTTTTATGTATTATCATGCCGGTAGCACATAAGCATCTTAAACGCGTAGCTTTCAGCCTTTCATTTTTACAACAGTTCTAATGTGAAATAAATGGTCCATGCTCTTTGTTATGTGAATCTATTTATTTCCTCACAACCTGTTAGCTGTCTATGTGCGAGTCTGTGTTCTCCCTGTAAAAGTAGTTCTATATATGCATTCCAACATAGAACTACTTGCCCTTGATCTTAGATATAAGAGTTGCTATTAACTCGTGTTCCAATGAAGTACCATGATTTTAGGGGCACAACAAAAATAGAGAAAGATAATGCTTTACAATAAAAATCATTAATGTCTGAATCTACATATGCATATTGAACTCATAGTTTACTGATTTTGGCTGTAGCAAAGAGGCTGATGTGATTGGTTGTATACCTGGTTTCATTGTCGTTTATATTCCTATCAAATAACTTGATGGTTTAGGTTCTTTAATATTGCCTTCGGACACAGAAGATTCATTTCCTTTTGTATGTTTCCTGTGTACCACTGTTGATTATGCAGTGCTCTCGTTACTAGCTACGCTGATACTTTGAGTGTGTATGTTCTCCATTTTCTCGGTATTTATCGGCATACACATGCTGCTTTCATGGTTTATTTCAGTCTGATGTTACTGCTTCTTCCTAGCTAATCATCTAATCAAAGAAGAAATACTTGCCAATCCAGTCCAGTGATCATGTCTGTTGAAAAAGATTTGAGCGCAGAGCAATCACATTCCATGCCAGTGTCTGGGGTTAAACATGAAGCATTTCCACAGGCAAGTCGACCTTTCTCTAAGCTCTATCCTTGGTTAGGTTCTTACTATACTCTACTCTGTAATGTCCGGTCTACAACCTTCTTACATAGCAATTTTAGAAAGAGCATCTAAATTGATTCGCTATAGTGCATTCAGTGCTCCTGTAACCTTTTCTTTTTGGGGTACAAAGCTATATGATGTTTTACTAAATATGTTGGCTTAGGGCACAAAGATGTGTGATGTTCAGCAGAACCAGATTGCGTTACTGTATGGAAGGCAGACAAGCTAAACAGGGAGGTCTCTTAATTTAAAAGGAGTCTTGATATACAGTTCAAATTAACTATATGGGCTCTAAGATCATTCAGACATTGCGAAGTGAAACAATTACTAAACTAGAAAAATAGCGGTTTGAATGGAAGTTTTTTTCTTCTTCACTAACAGCCTGTTTGCATTAGCTAGGTGAATCTGTATGTTCCAAAAAACTATCTAATGCCCAATGTTATTAGTGGACGTTTTGGCTTTCTGATGCCCAATGCTAAAATAGTATGTGTATTTTTCGAAGGATTTATATGCATATTACCCTATACTACGCAGATTCTTCATTACCATAACTTTCTTTTCCAGCTTGTAGCAAAATGTGTATACGAGCTCTAGAGAAGATGTTCTCCAACAGGCATGAAGGCTTTATCTTTGGAGATACATGAAATCAAGACCTGTGCTATTGGCAAAGATCAGATAATTGCCTCCGTGTGTATCAACGCCACACCAGTTAGCGAGTATTCTATGCTACACCAGAAGAAAATCTTTGGTGATTTTAAATTAACTGCAGAGGCTGCTCTCGAGTCCGCAAGACTTGCTACTCTTCTCCATCTACAGAAGATAGGCGTCATCTATGTAGATGACATTAATCTAGGCGAGGTTGCCAAATGTGAAGCTAAGCTTGCAGCTTGCCAGCGAGAGCTGCTAGCCAACAGACTGGGTAACCATGTTTCAAGAAGAGGCAGAATGTCTGAAGGCTCAACTAGATAGTATCTGCACAAAGGATGGCAAACTTGTTGCCACAGCCAAGGTAGTCTCTTATCATGTTACTTCGTGAAAATTCATCGCTTTGTTTATCGACAGCTTTTTAATTCCATTGTTGTTGCTTATAGGCATCCAGCGTGAAGAAGGAAGAGCTCATTCCCCAGCAAGCCAACATAAAAAAAGAAGTGTCCGATGCACAGTCGTCCACGCCACCGCCTTCCGATTGCCATATGAACGCTAGGTAACCCAGCCCCTGTTTTGTTTACTGACATTGGATTCATACATGTTACATACATTACCAATAACTAGGTGTACTTCCTATTGCTATTGTAGGACACCCACGCTGAAAAGGAAGGTACCTAAGATGAAACTCGCTATGTGAGATATGTAAGCATGCTATAGTTTCTGATGATGCTGCCACCCTCTAAGTAAAACTGGTAGCATCTATTACCGATGTTGTGTACTAAACCACAACTTGTCTTGCTGTAGCTTAAGATGCTTCTTTTCTGAATGTTTATGTGTTGTAAATTAAAAACCACTTACATTATGTAAGATATACCGTGTATGTTTGTCACTTGCATGGGTATCCTGGTCTAAAGAGTTATGTTCTGGTGGTGTCTAATTTAGTTCTTTGTTGCGCAACCAGATTATTCGTGCTGTCTATTTTACTATAAAATTCGGTTGTTAACCAGTCATTGCTGCTCTCAGATCAGAAACAACTGACTGTGTTTCTGTAACAATGTTAGCCGGGACCTTGTCCTTGTATTGACTGAAGCTCTTTGACACTCTTCTCGATGCTGTAGATCATGGTGTTTGCAGAAATCTTGACATCAATCAACGATTTCCTTTCCTGATCCCTTTAAGAGTTTAGCTCAACCTCCCTCACCTCAACCTCCCTCACCTGATATCACTATCAAACAAACCACCTCAAGGTTTGATAATGATATCTTGCTCTTTGACAGTCTGCTTGTCCTTAGCTAACACATTGACAATACAATTGTCATTACACTTTTGCTTCGGTCCCCCCTCCTCCTTTTCAAACTTTGACAAACAAAAACTCATACCAATTGTTTTCAGGATCGTACGAATCCACCCGAAGTCCATATGGTCCTCTTAGACGTATACTCCCCGTACACGAATACTCATGTGCCTGCAGAAGCGAAAATCGTAAGTTATATAACAACAACAACAAAAAAATTAAATATGACATGCAAAGACGTAGATCGCGATAATAAGAGGTGGGATCAGCCGTCCAGGACATGGATTATACTCAATTCGACCGAGTACACATATACGGAGATATACGTGGTCTCGATATGGGTTTCGACGGGTCAAAGAAATAAAATGGTCCATGAAACTTAAGTTTAGGGGGGGGGACCGAAGCACACCTCTTGTCATTAATATAAAATGTGACCTCAACACTCTTAAATTCTATGAAACGGCCTCCATTACATTACATAGGTCCGGACCTCTCAAACCATTCCTAGGATCTCGAAGTGCCCTGCGAAGCCAAATGAAACGTCTTTGACGAAATAAATTCTATGAAACGGCCTCCATTACATTACATAGGTCCGGACCTCTCAAACCATTCCCAGGATCTCGAAGTGCCCTGCGAAGCCAAATGAAACGTCTTTGACGAAAAAAGAGGGACAACGTGTGGACCCGCCCGGTCAATGATAGGAACCGAAGCGTCGTCGTACTTTCGCTTCGGAACCCCGCGGAGAACCACCGGCCAATAAACGCGCATCGCTTCGGCCAGCCGTCACCGTGATGTCGAGCCGCCGCCGCTTCCTCGGCCACTATGACGGACTAATAAGAAATAGATTCCCGTTGTTCCCTCGTTTCTCGTCCTCGCCGCTACACCCCTACCGTCCTTGTCGCCCGCATCGGCCTATAAAAGATATGCCCCTCGCCGGAACTCCTCACGCCCTCTCACAGCTCCCCATTTCTCCCATCTTCGCCGGCCCATGCACTCGGACGAACTCACCACTCTCCACCACTTCCGCGTGGCAAAGCACTTTCGGCGGTCTTGCTGTCGATGTAATCCGCCTATATTCACCCATAATCAATAAAATCTATCTAAATTCGTTTAAATTTATTAAATTTAAACCTAAGGTGCAAATTAGACCTAAAAATACGAGTGGGAAACTTGGCTCTCTATGCAAAAAAAAGTTTCGTTCGGCCCAAAATTGGCCCGAGTTTCGGACTGGGATCGCTCAGGATGCTCTTAGAATGATTGGGCCGATATATAGCACTGCTGTGTCCACGTCGATTTTACTTTTCGTTGGGTCGTTCTTGCCCCATCGATAAACATTATTATGAGGGCGTCCTGACAATAGCATGTAACTATTCTCATATAATAATTCTGAAAACAAAAAATGATGAGATTTAAGACCGATATAGCCGTTTTGCCCTGTACGTATTTTTTGCCAACAAACACAAAAGTGTTTTGACCTTTTACCGAGTAAAAAAACACAGTACGCCGAGTGAAAAAAAAACGTGCCGCCGGCCCTTGTACAGTTCACATGGATGGAAGCAAGGCCCAGTTGTTAGATTTACCAGCCACGGATGTTTCAAACCTGGCCCACTTAGCAATTGGTCCTGGCTGTTACCCTTCTCGGCCTACGTTTAGACAAAGCGACCGAGGACATCGATCTAGGTTTTCTGGTCTCCTCGTCTTGCCGGCGGCCACCCATACACAAATTTCCTAGGCGGCCAGCGACTCGCCTTTAGATTAGATCCGCGCGAGGGTAAACATCGGATCGTATTTCTCGCGAAGATCTTGCCGGCGCTGGTACTACCCTTTCCCTCTATTCCTTGTTACTCTCTAAATCGTTGCTGCGGTCATATAAATCTAAAGTTGTTTAGGTTGATCTTTGTTTGCAAATTGCTTCTTGCTGCCTGCCGAGAAGCTCCAAGGTCACGGCCGCTGCTGTTCCCGGGCGCCGTCGTGCTGACCGCTTCCTCAACCTCCTTGTCAGGTTCGTTCTTAAGATGTGGTGGAATTACGAGATTTTTGTGTATCTGCACCTCGATCTATGGTTGGTCCTCTCGAGTGTCCCTCTCCTCCAAGATTTTCTCTTGTTTGGTTCAAGTGTAGGAGTACGAGATGTATAATCTCTTGTTTGGTTGAGGGGAGTGTCATCTCCTAACATTGTTCCGTCAGGCCTTTGAACAACAATTATGCGGTACAGTTTCTGCTTGTGACATGGAAAGAACCAAGTGTTCGGCAAAGTCATATTCAAGTACACTATAAGAAAGTAAAGGCATAACACACACTAAATGACATGTATCATCTTCTTTCTTTATTTTTAGCATAGCGCATCAGTATTCAATAAAATACTTACAGTTAGACTACGCACGCCCGTATCCGTGTCTATTCTGCAAACTGTCTGTAACCTTGGATCCTAAATGGTACTGTTTCTTTCCACTTGTATTAATAAGAACATCTTCAGATATCCTGTTTAGCCCACAAATGTAACACTAAACATGAATTAAAACATTGGTCCGTGTTTGCTTACAATATTATTTCACAGCTGTGTTGTTCATATGGTCTAAAGAAATTTGAATGCTAGCCCAGTGTCTGTGCTGGATACATGTCTTAAACTATAGAATAACATTGTTGTCTAACTTCTTTCGTTCTCTAAAATCCAGGGTGCGTAAAGCTAAAATGAGTGAAGACAGCGCCATCGACGACTCGGCGGCATCCAATTTCTCAAATAAGGAGGTACTGCCTCTAACAAATAAGCATATTGTTTCCATTATGTACCATCATTCTGTAACAATTATATCTCAATTTAATTGCTTAGCTGCACCTGGATTCCCACTTATCTTCCTTGCATCTTATAGGGACCCCAGAATATCATAGCGATCCGATGAAGAATAGTATTGGATTGCATGCTAGAGCATTTTGGAATGCCCGCGGCCCAATACAAACAAGACATTCAGCCGGACAACAGGATCTGTGTGACTGTCACTTTTCAGACACCAATCCTTTCCAGCAACGGCCCCCCTGTCGTTATGACCACAACTGGAGTGGAGTCCCTAGATGGTGCCTTGGCGGAACACACGGCTGCTGTCTCTGCCATCAGATTAGTGGAAGCGGCGACTGATACAGTGATTGGAGATGTGAGCTACGGCCACCTTAGGCAGCTCGACAGGGAGAATAGCCGCCTCAGGAAGCAAGTTGAGCTTTCGAAGCAGCTGCTAAAAAGAACTAACATAAAGGCTGAGAAGCTCGCGCGTGGCTGGTTCTGGTCTGTTAGAAGGATGTTTTCTTTCTCATCACAGTTTCGCAACGTCACACTCATTGCCAACTTTGGTTCGCAAGAGCCTCTAGACGACGACGTCAAAGTAGCTTTCGCAACCATATACGAAGTTGCGCTGCAGATGGAACTCAAGAGCAGAAACTTAGAGAACAAGCTTGAGGAGATAAGGCGTTCCTAAACAAAGGCTTCAACACTTTATTATAATGCTGTTCAGTGCGTTTAACCACGCAACATGTGGAGTGGGTTTCAGTTAGTGTGGTTATATGGTACTGTTTATATATGCAGCCCTTCTCTTCTAGATTTGATGAAGAAATCCACTGCTATTCCCATCTACTCTACCTAGAATGCTCATGGAACTCTAACTGTTGTGGGCAAATAACTATTCGTGCATGCTGGATATGGCTATCTTTTGCTGCTGACGGCATTTTAGTTGGATTCTTTACACGCCTGACTCAAGATGAGCTGGCATCTTAGTTGCGTAATTTTGCATAGTGCACAAAGGGCACATGCATGGCAGTTTTCCTTCATCAGCTATTAAATCGAAATAGAGCATCGTTGACTATGCAGATCAAAATCAAGACGACCTTTTGCCTCTTTTATACTAGCAGAAAAATCGCATCGGCCTGAACATCAACAGGAGTGATGACTGCAAAATCAACCAACGAAATATAAAAAACAATATATAACTGTCCATTTTAAAGTCTGCTAATATGCCATACTTCAATAGCTTGGAACACAATATAATCAAGATGAGCCTAACTAACCCATGCATGAGAACTGTAGAGCACAATCCATTGCATAACACTAAACAAACGCCTAACATGCACTTGCTTTTTAATTCTGTTTTGTCCATTTACCTGCATTTTTGAATCGCTTTGCATAAGAGTGAAATAGAAAATACAGGACTACCAGAGTGCACAGGAGAAGGGCTTGACAGGCTAATAAGGATTGGCCTATTGCATCTTATAGTTATAAGTAGCATGGAGGGCGTGCAAAAGAAGTCGGTTCATGATACCTTCAAGCTCAGTTCGTTGAGGTTGCGTGTTATTCAGAATCAGCTCCAACAAGTGATTGTTATCGCAACTAGCTGAAACATTGTTTAATTTTATATTATTTTCATCATTATGTGATATTAGAGCTCTGGGATGAAGTAACTGAGCGTATGCTTTTCTTGCAACATGCTTGTCCAGGGTCAAGTTTTGATGAGTGCGAACTCAGAGACCACTCCAAGACCTTATGTTCTGCTTTGATATTACTACTACTAGATGAATACCCGTGCGTTGCCACGGCTATAAAAAAATTAATTTTTTTAATAATATTAAAAATAATATTACTTTTATTTAATAAATATTAAAATTTATTTTACCACTACATATATAAGTATAATGCACCAAAATATTCATATATTTAACGGCAACACCTTACAAACAAGAAAAGAGCAATCTAGTGCTAAAACTATTTTGCAAAAGCTTTTAAAACAAATAGAAAATAACTGAATAATGGTTTTTAGAACCCTACCTTAGCACCTTTGCAATCAGACCCTCTCCCGCCAGGTCTAAACGTGCTCGGGTTCCCGCTACCAATGCCCGCTCCTCCCTCCGCTCGCTTCCCTTCCGAGCGCTCGTAGCGCCTGCTTTGTCTCCCTGTCGCTTGACACCTATTTAAACGGCTCGTCTCACTGCTATCTTATTCTATTTCCATACTTCTATCGCTCCATTATTGTATGGGTGGAGAACCCGTCGCTGACTCAGCTGTGATACCGTATGCTCTAGGAAAGTAGGAGGAGAGAACATGCATCTTTGGGTGGGCTTGAAGAATCTGCATCCCCACACTATGGTTATCAGCCTACTACAAGGTCGATACCATACAATTTTAGTGATGCAAAATTGTTTGAAAATATTAGGAAAAATCATATCTAAAAAATAGAGCTTTGATTTGATTGATACGTTTCTTGGCTGTGTTACTAAAAATTGCTTACCGATCACTCTCCTAACAACATGTCATGCGTCTTGGTTGTAAACTGTCTTCTTTCTTTAATTTATTCAACCGTTTGACTGTTGTACTCACTCTATTCAATTTTATTTGTCTACTCGGTTAAAGTGCTAAGTATTTCCTTGTAGACTATGTTTGCTGTTGTCGTGACTAATGACTCGGTTCCCTCCGCTCGCTTCCCTCCCGAGTGCTCGTAGCGCCTGCTTTGCCTCCCTGTCGCTTGACACCTATTTAAACGGCTCGTCTCACTGCTATCTTATCATATTTCCGTACTTCTGTCGCTCCATCCTTGTATGGGTGGAGAACCCGTCGCTGTCTCAGCTGTGATACCGTATGCTCTAGGAAAGTAGGAGGAGAGAACATGCATCTTTGGGTGGGCTTCAAGAATCTGCATCCCCACACTATGGCTATCAGCCTACTACAAGGTCGATACCATACAATTTTAGTGATGCAAAATTGTTTGAAAATATTAGGAAAAATCATATCTAAAAAATAGAGCTTTGATTTGATTGATACATTTCTTGGCCGTGTTACTAAAAATTGCTTACCGGTCACTCTCCTAACAACATGTCATGCGTCTTGGTTGTAAACTGTCTTCTTTCTTTAATTTATTCAATCGTTCGACTGTTGTACTCACTCTATTCAATTTTGTTTGTCTACTCGGTTAAAGTTCTAAGTATTTCCTTGTAGACTATGTTTGCTGTTGTCATGACTAATGACTCGGTTCTTTTCGCTTTTTGATTTCTTTGTCTTGTCATCCTTGATGGCGAGGATCTTGATGCTGCTTTTTGCGGTGGCTCGTGACAATGCGACATATAGTTGACCATGAGAGAATACCGGCTCCGGTAGGTACACGCCGACAATCGGGATGGTATGCCCTTGCGCCTTGTTGATTGTCATGGCAAAGCTTAGTCTGATCGGGAACTGCTTCCTTTTGAATTTGAATGGGAACATGTCATCGTCGGATGGGCATAAAGGTATCCGAGGAAGAAAAACCCTCTCTCATGCATGCTGTCCCACGACAATCTCCGCGTCGATGGCGTTTTGTTTTACTCAATGCCCGTGCATTGCTACGGAGTAACTAAAAAACGTTTTAATAGAATCATATTTTTTTCACCATATCCTTTAAATAAAAGAATTTTGCATCCTAATTCCTTCCTCTCCATTTGTCCATCGGATACACCTTTCCCTACTGCAAACAATTTGGAATCGCCTCTCACACCATACTAACCCAAGTCCTATACGTTTATTTGAGTTGCGATTCGTTTCTCTTCAAAAAGTTCCTACTATTTTCTGTCAGCTTCTGCTGCTTGTGCCGGCTCTCATACAGCCCGGCATCCCCAGCCCCTCACTGGTGGCCATGGCGGAATCTCCTACAGTCCCATCTAGGTCGGCACCCCTATTTCCATATTTAATATTTGTTATTCACCTAAACAGTAAACTGATTTAAGTCAAGAATGCGAACTACACTAAATAGCAATAAGTGGTATCACCGTGCCATTTATTTTCACAGGTTGTATTTCTCTGAAATTTGAAGTTACGAACAGGCTAAAGGCCATCCTTGTTTGAAAAAATTCATCTTTGGTGACATGCCGGAGAGAAGCACATCTGCATTAACCGACATAAACATATCACACTTTTGAAGATGCAAGATTGCTTCATGTACTATCAACAGACCTTCCATCATGGAGGCCCATCGTAGCCAGAGATGATCGCGGAGAATTTGGCCTCTTACGTACAAGGAAAATATAAGTAAAGATGCAGGCCGTAAACAGACACCTCACATTTGATTGTCTCCACAGCGGTCTTCTTGCTCTCCTCCGTTCCGTGCAATGCTAAGCACAACAAGAAGGATACCCAGAAAATAAGCACAAGAAGGAGATGATGCACAGCAATCTACGACGCTAGAAGTCTCAAAGGTAGCAACACATGGCGTTCGGTGGCCACATGAAGTAATAAGAGGAGCCATATTGCTGAAAACAAATATATTCTGAAGCTTGCCACTTGGCAAGATTGTGAAGCCCTGCAAACAGTAGCTTTGTGGAGCATTAACGTCTGTAGATAACTGCCACCACGAACTCTGAATACAAGGATCAACATGCAGTATCAGTAGCTGCGTACCTGGCGGCGATCTTGTGCCTTGGTAAAAATTGTCCTGCTATCCCCACGACGACCATGTCACCCAATCCCTACTGATCACCTCGCATTAATCCCATCAATCCCCGCTTGGCCGCACTGAGTTTGCCTTGTTCTATTAATCCCCACAACACGGGAAGGGGAAGGAGGTTGTGGGGTTGGGGTACTGACGGAGAAGCGGGAGAAGAGCGTGCGCACATCCTTTGGCGCACACCTGCGCAGCCACGCCTCGATTCAGAGATGAGGGTAGGGGAAGGGAGGGGATGGGAGGGCGGGGTCGGCCATGGAGGAGGCGGGGGAGTCCGTTGGCAGGATAGGGGATGGTCGCGGAGCGCGCTTCTTCTCCAGCAGGCTCGACATGGCCGGTCGCGGCGAGGGGACGGAGGAGACATGCGCACAGTTCGGAGATGAGGGAAGGGGGGGATGGCGGGGTCGGCCGTGGTGGAGGCGGGGGAGTCCGTTGGCAGGAGAGGGGATGGTCGCCGAGCGCCGAGCTTGGTCCTTCTCCAGCAGGCTCGACATGGCCGACCGCGGCGAGGGGGCGGAGGAGAGACGCGCGGGCGAGTTGACTATCCGGAGAGTAGGAGTTTTGGGTTTTTTTCTTGCGGTGGCAGGGCAGTAATTTAACTAAATAGCTAGGGGCAAAACCGGAAAAAAAAGGTGAACGGAAAACCAACCTACCTGGGAAGAAATTAGTAGATAGATTATTCACCTAAACAGTAAACTGATTTAAGTCAAGAATGCGAACTACACTAAATAGCAATAAGTGGTATCACCGTGCCATTTATTTTCACAGGTTGTATTTCTCTGAAATTTGAAGTTACGAACAGGCTAAAGGCCATCCTTGTTTGAAAAAATTCATCTTTGGTGACATGCCGGAGAGAAGCACATCTGCATTAACCGACATAAACATATCACACTTTTGAAGATGCAAGATTGCTTCATGTACTATCAACAGACCTTCCATCATGGAGGCCCATCGTAGCCAGAGATGATCGCGGAGAATTTGGCCTCTTACGTACAAGGAAAATATAAGTAAAGATGCAGGCCGTAAACAGACACCTCACATTTGATTGTCTCCACAGCGGTCTTCTTGCTCTCCTCCGTTCCGTGCAATGCTAAGCACAACAAGAAGGATACCCAGAAAATAAGCACAAGAAGGAGATGATGCACAGCAATCTACGACGCTAGAAGTCTCAAAGGTAGCAACACATGGCGTTCAGTGGCCACATGAAGTAATAAGAGGAGCCATATTGCTGAAAACAAATATATTCTGAAGCTTGCCACTTGGCAAGATTGTGAAGCCCTGCAAACAGTAGCTTTGTGGAGCATTAACGTCTGTAGATAACTGCCACCACGAACTCTGAATACAAGGATCAACATGCAGTATCAGTAGCTGCGTACCTGGCGGCGATCTTGTGCCTTGGTAAAAATTGTCCTGCTATCCCCACGACGACCATGCCACCCAATCCCTACTGATCACCTCGCATTAATCCCATCAATCCCCGCTTGGCCGCACTGAGTTTGCCTTGTTCTATTAATCCCCACAACACGGGAAGGGGAAGGAGGTTGTGGGGTTGGGGTACTGTCGGAGAAGCGGGAGAAGAGCGTGCGCACATCCTTTGGCGCACACCTGCGCAGCCACGCCTCGATTCAGAGATGAGGGTAGGGGAAGGGAGGGGATGGGAGGGCGGGGTCGGCCATGGAGGAGGCGGGGGAGTCCGTTGGCAGGATAGGGGATGGTCGCGGAGCGCGCTTCTTCTCCAGCAGGCTCGACATGGCCGGTCGCGGCGAGGGGACGGAGGAGACATGCGCATAGTTCGGAGATGAGGGAAGGGGGGGATGGCGGGGTCGGCCGTGGTGGAGGCGGGGGAGTCCGTTGGCAGGAGAGGGGATGGTCGCCGAGCGCCGAGCTTGGTCCTTCTCCAGCAGGCTCGACATGGCCGACCGCGGCGAGGGGGCGGAGGAGAGACGCGCGGGCGAGTTGACTATCCGGAGAGTAGGAGTTTTGGGTTTTTTTCTTGCGGTGGCAGGGCAGTAATTTAACTAAATAGCTAGGGGCAAAACCGGAAAAAAAAGGTGAACGGAAAACCAACCTACCTGGGAAGAAATTAGTAGATAGATTACCTACAATGCATCGACATAAACTACTATTTCAAGACCCAGCTGCTATGCATCAGACCTTTAAAAGGAGCGATGTAGGTGTTGTAGAGACTATTCTGGATATAGTAAGATGGATGTTATCACTGCACTACTAGCTAAATGCTGGCCTGTGAGGTCCTTCTACTTTGTACTTAGTTTCTTTTAATGTATTGTGAGCAACTCTGTCATCCTGAACATGTAATTTAGACGTATAAACTATGACGAACACACAGCCTATCTTTCGGCCTTGGCGCCAGCGGCGCACCGGTTTGATTCACTGACATCCTAACGTTACCGCACTTGTATCACACCAGGAAATGGAAGCACAAATAAATGGCATCTAAGAAAATAAACCGAGATAGGCTTAGTAGATGCAGTTACAGTACATACATACCATAATATTACATTGTCTTGCTACCAGATTATGGCTCAGGAGGCCAGTTCTTACATATATTGTTCACGAGGAGAGCCAAATATAAGCTAAGTTCTTGCCAATTCTTACAACCATCCCTGCTCTGTATATAGTACTGGCAGGGTTGCCGCAGACAGCCACGTCGCTGCCACCGGGTTAAGGCCTAGGCGGCCAGGTCTGGCACATAGGAAACACACGACCCATCTGACCAAGTTGCGGAACGGCCTCTGCCCTTTCTTCAACCATATCGACCACATACAGACCATAGATCACTCCGACAGATATAAGCACGTACCGTCCGTCAAGAGATACAGCTCGGACCTGTATAGCATGCTAATCAGATGGCTGGACTGCAAGTGCGTCGCTGATATCATTGTTCACCAGATGCCCAAAAGAAGCAGCCACATCCACGCTTGCCTCCTCATACCAGTCTGCCGCGTTTCCTTCACGGATAAGTACCCACCTAACAAGAAATCCATTGTCCAAATGGACTATTGCAAGATCTCCTTGAGGATGCGGTCCAGCGGTGTATTCAAGGCAGCCTTTAACTTCAGTCTCCATATGCCCCAGGAGAGACACCGCTCCAAACGACTGCCGCTCCACGTCGAACCAGGCTATTAGGTTCACCAGATACATCATATATAGCCTAGGACCGGCCTGAACACAGTAAGGGCTCCTCTGGAACGTGACTGCTGATGGTTCTACCAACGGCTCTGATACATGTGGACACCATTCGCCGTTACTGAAAACAGATACATGCAGACGAACCGTGCCAGGTGTTGTAAATTTCACCCCGACGTGCGCCTTGGCAAATGGTCTGGAGTAGTCCTTTACAAAGAACACAGGGTAGCCACCTAGAGGACCATTGTCAGGAGGAAGCACAACAAGCTGTCCAAGCCTGTTAGCGCCTGGATTCTTAGACATAGGAGGGATTGGCTTAGCCACAGATGAAAAAGCCTGCGGCATCAGGCCGCATGGCCGGTTCATATACAACTTGCCCGGCCGCGGACCCGCCTCCATCCGAATTATCACACGGGATCCATGGGTACCCAGCACATGCTTGCCATAGAAACAGTCAGTGACGAACCTTTCCCGCATGGACTGGACTGGATTATCGATCGGAGCACCGGGCGGGATAATCAGCTTCATTTCAGGTCCATTCCCCTGAGCATGCTCGCATAAAAACCTGATGAAACAGGGACTATTGTGGCTCACAATTGCGGAGATCACGTCTGGACTTTTAGCACATGCATTACAGCACCTGTTGATAAAACTGGCTCTAAGAAAATCTTTGATGCTTCCGGTTCTTTTCAGGATCTCCGCAACAACAAGCTCCAGCAAAACACCTCTTCACTATTATTCATAGACATCCCCGCCGTCCACGTATCTGTTAAAACCAAGCCGAAGACATCACACATTTCTTCTATTTAGCAAACAATGGTATTAAAAAATTATAGCAGCACCTATGATGCAAGATATACCAGAACCATGGAAAAAGTGTGATGAACCTCGCATTTCTTTTTTTAGCATGAAAAATTCAAACAAATTTTTTTAGTTCAATCTTTGTCTTAGTTCTATAAATAAATATATATCAGAAATAACGAAAAATGTAGCACACGATTTCTGTCTTCGTCAAAAAGAAAAAACTGCCAAGATTTGTCGCTTGGTGAGCATACAACCGCTATGATACACCAAACGTGAAACTACATTTGAAGTTTACTCTTTCACCCTCCAACTAAAGCTAAACACGCACTGTCGTTTTGGTCAGAAAATGGTGATACGCAAATACTTGACCACCAAACCCTGCCCTGAGAGTGACAGAGTACTGATAAGGCTACTAAGGGTGTTCCTGGCCTAACCCGCAAATACCATCAACCTCGTGAAAATTCCTGCTACAAAAATCAGTCACTCAATCACTCGTGAGAGCACTTGGCTGTATTAGCAAAATCAATTTCAGTTGTAGGATTTATGATTGGCCATTCAACTGCATCAAAAGGTTGCTTTTTCTAGAAGATTAAGACAGATCTAGCAAATATTACTAACATGCAAGCACATCACCAACTAAAAAGGCCAAGCGTGAGATAAATTTTCCCTACAAAAGGGGATCAAGATAGGGTTCAGGGAGATTTCAAGTACTGACCTTCTGCTGTTATTTTGGTTGGGAGGAGAGCGAGAGCGGAGTAGGAGGAGGGAAAGCATGCTCTTCCCTCCTATTGCCGCCCTCCTTCCTCTCCCCTGCAGATCCGCCCTACCACCTAGAAGAAGCGGAGGAGCGCTGCCATGCTCCTTGGCTACACCATCCTACGCTGCTTCTTTTCTGCGCCCTCAGCCTCTCCAAGATCTGAAGAGCATAGAAGAAGGAAAGAAGCAAAGGGGAGGAGAAGAGGCGATGGCGCAGCGGTAAAGAGGAGAAGAGGTCGTGGACGACTGGGGAGGAGGAGAGGGGAAGGACAATTAGGGAGGAGAGGAGGCAGCGGATGTGGGGCGTGGTCTGCGATATTTCCCTGCCCCCACACGCATAGGAAAACGAAGAGATGCGACGTAGAGTAGCATCCATTGTTGTCTATAACTTCCGGACCCGCACACACTTGGACCCAGATGCCATAGACTCAACGAGGGAAGTATGAAGTAAGAAAAGGATTGATTGCAGGTTCACGGGGCAAGGGAACAAAATGCAGTGGCGGTGGTAAGTTTTTTTTTTGACCGTGCGGTAGTGAAGGTAAATAGTCTTCCTGTTTTTTCCGAGCAACCCTCTTGTTTCCTTTTCTTTCCTGCCGTACACTTTCATCCGATGGTGTTTTTTTTTAGAATTCATCTGATGGTGTTAGTTCGTGAACCACAAAATCCTACATCGTACAGATTAATTATACTTCCTCTGAGGCTTTGGTCAAAAAATGGTGAATATGTTACTTACATCTGATAAGCTAAAAGCGTCATATAAGCGTGTTGTCCAGCATTCAGCCTTACACCAGCGGCCCTAGGGAATCTGCCTTACAACACATATTACCGCGTTTATTCTGACAATTAACAACTTTCTGCATCACAGTTTGATCCTTTGGTGTTCGTGAGCCACGGAACCCTACGCCGGACAGAATTATTGTTCTTCCTCCAGCTACAAGATCGTTCGGTTCACAAAAATGGTGATTATGTTGCTTGCATCTAGCAAGCTATAAATGTGGTGTAAACGTGCTGTCCAGCTTTCTGCCTATGCGCCAGCGGCGCAACGGGTCATCTAGTAAATTATGAATAGTCAATAGGTCTGGCTACACCTCTGGTAGACCGGTGCCGTGTGGATTGTTATTGTGTCGTCCGCCAGCAAGCCATTCACCTTGTCTGCCTCGGCAAACTTTGTGTCCATGAAGATGACGTTTCCACATGCCAGCTGCGCGGTTCCGGTACCAGAAGCTTTGCTTGCCGCCCCGGATGGCAGCGACGTAGTCGGTGTTGATGACGATGATAAAGCTTACGAAGTCGTTGATGCTGAAGCTGATTGTCGAAGCCAAAAACACAAGCGTCCCCTACCTGGCGCGCCGGATGTCGTGTCTCGTCAATGCGTACATTGGGGATGTTGGACATCCCCTATTTGTTTGGTAGTGGGCACGAAGGTGTTTCGGACTCAACATCATCGTAGAAACCTGCTGATGCGGGCACGGAGCATACACAAAGCATACATGATCATCTTTTACCCAAGTTCGGGCCGCCCTTTGGCTAACAACCCTGCGTCCTACTTTGGTGGATTATCTGGAGTGGACATATATATAAGATGATGATCTCAATGGTGCCGGGAAGTCGTTTTCTCTCTAGCTTCTATACCTCCCGAACTTCCTCTTTCTCACTTCTCTTACTTTTTCCTCTCTTCTCCTTCTCCGGCGTGGATGGGTCTCAGCTTTCTCCCTCACAGCTACTCGCGGTGTGTGCTAGTCTCTCTCACTATCAGTGTTGGCTACACCGGCTTCCGCCCATTATGGCGCAATACAGCTTGGTGGGCTGCTCGCGGCCAGCTCGTGCACCAGGAACGCACATCTCCACACGTGCGGTCCAAGCACTGTCACACATACTTCTCCGTACTTCTTGGACTGAGAACAACTCCTAAAATTTTGTTAGCCATTTTCCTTGGTTACCGGAATGGGAATATTTTGTGTTTTAGAACTATACAAACAAAAGACACAAGCTAATCGGACAAATTCACCATGTATGTCTTTTAGATTAGACATTTTCATAGAATTCCAAATTAGTAGATACCAAACAATTATTTCAAAATACAAATTATCTTTTCACCAGCACATTAGCTTCAGAAGATCCGTCTTTATCATATACTACATCTTGAGGACCGTTCGAATTCCTTTTGGAATGTGCACAAGAAGATATACTCTTACAATTAGAAGTAGAGTTATAAGGAAGAGGGGGAGCACTGACCGGTTGGAGGGCATGACCTTTACTTTCTTCGAGGCGATACCGATGCACCTTCTTTTGTTGTCGGTCATACTTGTGCCGTAATGGGTAGCGTAGAGGGTGGTGGCTCTTGTCCGCTCATTTGTCCTCAACCCTTCGATAGTGGAAACTTGGACCATGGCGACACGGTTGCTGATGACAATAGCCATGACGAGCCCTCAGGTGAGGAGTAAATGACACTATGGGTCACTAAACTTGTTTCGCATGTGCATTTAAGTCACACATCTCAGAAAATGAACTAACCGGTCACACAACTTGCAACCATGTGCACCCGTGGTCACAATCCGGTTTGTTGGCTGGTTTTTGACAAAAACCAGACACGTGTCCAACACATGAGGGTATGAGCCGATAGATCTTTGCAAAAATAACCCTACATTTCTCTCTTGGTACAAAACAATTCGATCAGCACATTGTTCATCTCTATTTTTACAAAAAAAAATATTTATTATTATTTTTCACACGAGTGGAAGCAACACGCCCTAGACACTATACCGGACAACCTTTTTCTATTGCTGTAGGACAATACATATATAACTATATGAATATATTAGTGAAATCATGTGCCTAAAAATCATGGAGCATAAAGCAGAGGCACATGATTGGTCTCGGGTTAGCCTCTTTTTAGCGTAACCTTGCACGGAAAATATGGTGGAGAACATGGGTACTAGCGCACTTGATTTTACAAAAGACCATAAAATGTTATTTAAATGTTTCAAAAAAATTGAAATAAATCTAGTACATACGTGTGACATTGATAGTTTTCCCTGCAAATTTCCAAGAATACTTTTGACCGTATGTGACCTGCACAAAAAAGAGAAAGTAGAACTTTGTTATACTGTGAATAGTGTACGTCTAATCCTTATATTGTAAACAGTATAATTTGTTATTCTTTTATAGGTTACGTACTTTTATATTTTAGGTTCAAACTTTGGCATACGCATATCTACATATATTTTCTACACGCGTGATTTATGCCATAATTTCTAAATTATTTATAGTATTTTTGATTTAATTGTCGAAAACTGGTTCTGGTGCACCCGAGAGCCACAAATATGCTTTTAATTTATTTAGCTTTTTAACACTAATTACAAGAATTTATCTTCAATTTATCTTTGATAACAAAGAGTGAGCAGTTCAGACGGTTCGATAGGTGAACCGCCAAACCATGACACAGGCTGATTTGGTTTTTTATAAACGCACTGCACATAACATGTATGTATGGTGTTGTATATGGTTTTCTATAAAATGTACACGTGGTTATATACATATTATCATGTAATAATGCAACTTAAGTTGTGTGGTGTAGTGGCTAGCGTGCAGATTGCGTTAGCTGGTTGTAAGATCAAATCCCATGCGATATACTAAATTTTAATTAGTTCTTCCACTGCTGACAAATGGACCCCTAAATAAAACAGTATCGGAATTATGTTGATAATAAAAAAATATAGAGGGTTATTTTTGCAAAATTTTATCTGCTCTTCCTGGTTACATGTCCGATTTTTTATCACAAACCGCCTAACAGACCGGTCTGTGACCACGGGTGCACGTGATTGCAAATTATGTGGCCGGTTAGTTCAGTTTTTAAGATGTGTGACTTAAGTGTACATGAGGAACAAGTTTAGTGACCCACCATGTCATTTACTCTCAGGTGAGTATCTACCTCCCAATCATGTAGCCATTCAGATTTTCTGCTAGTCACCACCATAAAGTTTTGCGTTGTCCATGAGTCTATGCATTAAATTTTAAAGAGAAAAATAGTAAACATTTGTGTATAGAAACCAACTTAATTCTCAACAAATATCTTGTATCATCAAGCATTAGATGGATATGCTAACCATCAATTATCCAATATGTATATATGCACTAAAGATGTTGATGTTAAAAAACAGAGACGGTTGCTACAGCTGATCTAATCTATCAGAATAAAGAAAACAAACAGGAACAAATATTGTGTAGGAAGAATAAATACATAATCAATCTAATAGACGTGCATCCAACCATATGGGGAGATATACAACCTTGAGTCAATCCAATAAAGGTCAAATACGTATGCATCCATGGGGACGGAACCAGGAACAATGGTAGACGGGCCCTTCCTTCTTGTTGCCGCAGAGAGGGATAAGCATCAGGCGGGGAAGAAAGATGAGAAAAAATTGCCCTCACCTTTTCACAAGATGATCTGGTCTATAAAAAAAGATGGAGCAAATCAGATCGGGAGAAAATCACATGGAGAATCCATCGATCTTGGGAAATAGAACGGTGCAATTGCATGCTTGATCCAAAAATTGCCTGCCTCCGCCGCGGCGGCCGCGAACCAGGCCGGCACCGTTGTGGTGTTACCTTGGTGATGACAGCCATTATGCAGGCTCCACACGGGAGACTGGATGTGGCATAAGATCCATGTAAAACGAATTAATGATAATGACGTGATTAGAGGACGCTGAAGTAATGATACGGAGGGATTGTGATATAATGCCATAGCCTAATTGTTGGTTACCATATTATTTGACACGCTTGGAATCAGGGATGGTGGAGAGAAGCAGAGATCAAATGGTTATTCTTCATTCCAACGTTTGGTGGTTGTGTTTTATGGTCCAGATCTTCCCAAAAATTTGATGCCAAAGTGAGCCACCAACTCCCATTTAATACTTCCTCTGATCCATATTACTTGTCATTGAAATGGATGTATCTAGCACTAAAACATGTCTAGATACATTCATTTTAGTGACAAGTAATATGGATCGGAGGGAGTTATAAAGATTTTAAGGATACTTCAGTTTCTAGAAATAACAAAGTATTGAATACTTTAAGACGTTTGGGTCCAAGGAATAATATGGTTTTGCAAACCAAAGTATCAACAAAACTACAGGTTTTTTGTCGTATTAAAAACTTCAGCCCATACCTCTTTTTTATCTAAAACGGAGAAACGCCGTCTTCGCTCCAGAAAAATCGCATCAGGTCTTCCCACCTGTTCTTCACCTGAGCCGTCGCTAGAGCCATGTCCTCTTCTTCAGGCCAGAAGAGACCAACCTCACCATATGGAAAAGAAGGTTCGTTGTAGTATGATTTGATTCCAGTGGTCAGAGTATGTTTTCTTCCAACAGTCTGATTCCAATCGTAATCATCCCAAGACCTCCGATTCAGCATTGATGGCTGCGCGCGCCATCTACTAGTATTAGCGATCCCGCACGGCCTGATATCCCCGTGTATTTGTTTCATGCACGAATCCAGTCTCCTATTCATAGATGTGTTCACGGGGCTGCTATTCGTAGATGTGTTTTTACAATCTAGTACATATCTATTTCTTGGCTCCACCTGGCCTGATATTTCGCAGATGTGTTTTCATGGGCCGACTTGTTCTCTTTGTCGAGCTCTCTGTCGGCCATCCGGCCGCCGGTGTGACCGTCGGCCGGCAAACCAGATACTGACGTTTCACGGTTTCAGCACCTAATGTTCAACGCATGATGTCCGAGAAAGGCACGAAACAACAAGTGCATGGTGCCATGGCCACTCCAAGGAACCCATCGTTCGTAGTATCAATGTATCATGCATGGTTGCATGCAATCTCACACGGTCAGTACTTTAGTATCAACTAGCAAAATGCCCGCGCGTTGCGGCGGATAAAGAAGTTAGTCTTTGTTATGCTGGTGGTGAGTTTTTAAATCGATGGCACGTCATATTATAGACAATTTTTTTAATTTGGTCGGTGACATCCGCTCCTCGATCAATTGATTGTTCCAATTCGTAAGCGGAATATTTCCTTTCTCCAAACCCTCTCTTCTAATTCCTTGGTGTGCTCCCTTTCATCTCGTGCGCCGGTGCCAGCTCCAGCTCTGGCTGGCACCATCCCGTTTAATTAGTCCACGTATTTAGTTTATAGGAAAAATACCCATGTAGAAGAAAAGTTACACACAAAAGATAACTTTTTTATTGTATAGGAAATATACATGTGTTGCTACGTGTTAAGTTTTATAGAATATTACTTAGCCTATTATTAAAATGTCAGTTGCTGAACGCATCCATGCATAGTCCTTTTATTTTTAGAAAGAAAACATGCCATGTTTTTTCCCCACGAAGCATCCCAAATCCATTCAATGCACACTTCCGGGTGTTTCATGGATCCAGCGCAAATAATGGCATATGACTACTGTATTAACTATATTTGCCAATTCGTGTAAGTATGGAGACCTCAATGCAAAATAGTTGAAGGGATAAGGAAACGCATCCTGTTTCTAGACAATTTAACCAATCGAACGATTGGTTCGGCAGCTCCATCGCGCGTCGGCCATGGCGCCGCTTGTCAGGCAGCATGGGCCATCCTCCGCATCATATGCATCTGCATAAGTTCTCCATCTCGTCTTTGCCGTCGTCCGCCCCGCGAGCTCCCCATCTGCGCTGCAAGTATGCGAGTATGCCGGTTCGTGAGAGCAGTCCCGCAGGAGCCGGTCGGAGGTCTTGCCGCGCAGAGGCCTGTTTCTACCGCTCAATGGCGTGGGGAGCCGTGCAGGGAGGAAGTTCTTGAGGGCGTCGTCGGTACGTTTCTTTTCGAGGACAACATCGTCTGGTCCTGATGCGTGGAGTTGCCCCGAGGGCGAACACCTGACCGGTACATAGGCTGCCCCGCTCTCGTCATGGACACCGACACATGGCCATCCTCCTGTTCCCCCTCGATGGCTGCTGTCCCGAGGGCGAGCACCTCCACAGGACCGAGGGCCGCCTCGCGCTCGGCATGGACTCTAATGCGCGGTCATCCTCCTGGCCAGCGCCATGCCGCCACCGGCCTCGCCCGCCAGAGCATCGTCGCTGGCCACCAGCCAGAAGCACACCCAAATCAACCAAGGGAATCTGCGCGGTCCACCAGCCCCCGTTCTTGAGCCAACTTATTGAGTCGCGAGGAGGAGAAGCGCCGACAAGGTCAACCTCTGCTCCGCCCACTGCGTCCTCCTAGCGGTGGGGAGCGAAGAGTGATAGGTACTTTTCTGCATGGACGAGTCTGGGGGCGGCGGCGAGACTGCATTAGGGGAGGTGGAGATGGCGAGGAAGGTCACATCAGGAGAGCCAGAGTTGGAGACTGGGCAATAAAATAACTGGAAGGGGATCGAACCAAAACTGGGACACGACGGTGGCACAAACGGTTACTTTCGCTCAGCGGTGGCATTACCCTGTAAATAGCTATAAGTGGAGGGGCAAAACGGTCTAGAAAAGTGTAGGTACTACAAGAAACACTCCTTTCTTTATTATTAGGTATAGATAGTACTACAACCTGATACTATTAGACATGGCTCACTTTAAAGTATGCTTTGTGATAGGGCATGCATCTTTGTCTACTTCCTCTATATAAGCTACAAAGTTCAGACACTTTTCAATTGATGTGCAGTGTATACCAGGAAACATGATGTAACATCCCAGCATTTAGGAACCAACGAAGGTAGATTTAGGAATTTGTGATATTGCATGCATTCATCTGTGAAAATGTGGGTAAATTTTTCGCCAAATAAAAACCTAAAGTGATCAAAGTTTCTTTCATGCTTTGAGATTAGGTATAGTCTTGAAGGATGATTGCTATAGACTTTGATATGATCTTTGTGAATTAGAGTGTTTTGGGAAATGAAATTTGAATTTAAAACTTGAGTGTTTGAATTATAATTCAAAAGGATTTAGAATTATGTTTGAGTATTTTGATTTAGTCAAGAGAAGATGATTAGTAGCTCAAACTTTAAATAAATAACATAATCAATACAATGAATATTTATTCCATAACTTTATTAAATAAGTTACAAAAAATGTAACTTATGTAAATGAGCAACAAACTTTACAATAGTAAATAAATAAAAGAATAATCTTTATATATTGAATAATAGTATAATCTTTATTACAAAAGAATAAATTAAAAAATTACAAAGGAATAAAAAAAATATTACAAGTGACTATTCTATAAAGAAAAACAAAAACCTAAACTAAAATCTTGATCTCCAAGTCTGGTACCTACAAAACAAACAAAAATAAAAATAAAGAAAGTTAAGGTTAAAACTGTTTTACTCTCAGACTTGACGGTGAGTTGCACTGTTGAAGGTTCATCATGAAGTAATCTTTTAAGGGGCAAGTTTCACCAATATGAAAGAATATAACTTTCATAATTTTAAGCCATAAGTCAAATAAACAACAAGGAGGGGCAAGTTTCACCAGCCAAGTAGATGTAACCAGATAAAAGTAACTTCACATCCAGAGCCTATCCACAAGGTGTGCAGCAGACACATAAGCAGCACACACACCAAACTGCATGGTGTGTGCTGTCAGCCCAGCAGCAACAGCTCAATCACACAAAACTGCTCAGCACAGCCGTGGGAAGCAAACCCCACACCATTCTTTGGTGCATACACACCAAGAACAGCAGCCTAGCTAAACCAAGCCAAATACAAGCAAGATCACACCAACTAAACCCTGGATCATCTCACCAAGATGGTGGCATAAGGAGGGGGTAGAACAGGTGGATAGCAAGGACAAGATCAAGCCACCAGGACCAGGAGGTGGAGGGCTAGATCAAGGACAAGCTAGAAACTGGAAGTACCAAGGGGAGCACCAGATCAAGCTAGCCACAAGATCAACAACAACAACCAAGTGAGTTGAGTAGTAACAGACCATCACATAATCTATCTGTCTAACCTAGACAAATATTTATGAGTTGTCTCATACTCCACTTCTCAGAAAAACACCCAAGTGGGGTGAATCCATCATTGAAGTTTTAAATATTAAAGCAACCAGAAAACTATATAGATCTACCTAGGATCTCAGGACAACATCATTGATCCTAGTTATCAGGCTACAACTTAAATTTCAAGAATGAATATAGCCAAAAATCTAAACTTCTAGGCATACCTCTTAAAATAGGAGTAGCACCTTAGAAATTCATCTTATGAATTCATATAATTCATCAAGCCTACAAATCATTTTTCTCAAACTTCAACTCAGGAATCAATAGCTGGTATCACTACTAGAACCAATCCATGATAAATAATAAGAGAAGGGTCTAATCCCTAAACCTCAAACCAACATCATAGGTCTTAGGGATTTAAGGAAAGAAGTTTCTATTATCTTTAATGCGAAACTCATCTTAAGCTTGAACAAAACCAAGCTAAGTAATAGAATCTAGTCTTGTGTGCCATATTAGAATAGTGTCACAAGAACATTTCTGAATTAAGAAGGTTAAGCATCCAATCTTCATAGATACAACCAACCAACTATAAATCATTTTCCTGTTCTTAATCACAGGAATCATAACCAGGAATATTCATATATATATCATCACTGTAATAGACCATTTGATCTCAAACTTTATATGCATCTATAAGCCAATAACTAAATATACAGTGACCTCATTAATCAGAGCTCACTGTTAGCACCTAAGTAATGTCAGTGATGAGCTCTCAAACCACTAGAATCTCCAAACAACAATTCCAAAGCCACCTTATCATCTGACCCATATCAAAGTTAATAATGGGGCCCAGTTGATAAGCCACTAGCATCATCAAAGCTAACCATCAACAGTAATCCACAACAAGTCACCACTCAACAGGTTTAAGGATCATCAATACATGATCCAACTCATTAGATATTCAATTAACAGATGGATTTAAACCCTAAGCAGAACAAATAATCCTAATTAGGATATGACACTAGCCAGGAATGGCCACTACCAACATTTAGCATGGGATGGCCTAGCACAGAGAGCACGAGAGGAAGAGGAACAACTTACCAAAGTTCCTCGTTGTAGATTAGAAGAGGAAGCAGAGGTTCGAAGACGAACAACGGCGGCATGGGGAGCATGTAGGGTTTCGTAGCATGGAAAACAAAAAATTTCTACCGCATACAAACAAACAAGCCAAGATCTATCTACTAGATTGTAGCAACGAGTCGATGGAATAACTCACCCTCGAAGATTCCAAAGTGTTTAACGAGAGCGGATTCTCGTGGGTGATGTAGTCGTACTCTTCCCGATCTCAAGATCACGTAGACGATCCTTCCGGCGCTGCGTTCCGGCAGCGCTTCTGCAGTCGGTCACGCGTTCGGTACTCGACGAAGACCTTACTCTCCCTTGTTCCAGCAGGCAGCGGAGGTTGTAGGACTCTCCTCGCGATTCCGGCAGCACAACGGCGTGGTACCAGAAGTAGAGGGGAGATCTCGCAGGGCTTCGCCTTAAGCCGGAGCGAGTATGGTGGACTATGAGAGAGAGGCTCGGCAATCTAGAGTTTAGATGCACCAAGGAGGGGGCAAGGCCGGCGGCTAGGGTTTGCCCTAGGCGGCGGCAGCGAGATCCCCTAGGCGGCGACTATGGTGGGTGGTGGCGGCTAGGGTTAGGGTTTAGAGGAGGGCAACTTGTGTGCTAGGAGGGGTAGCCCTGCCCCTCCTTATATATGTGGGAGGCGCCGGCCAAGGAGAGGGGAGTCCCTCCCCAACTCGGATCCCAAGTGGGCCGGCGGTGGAGGGAGGGAACTCCTTCCCAAGTAGGTTTCCTACTTCCCCTCCACCTTCCAAAATAGTCGTTTGACTTTTCAAATTGGCGTTTGACTTTTCAAACTAGGATTTGATTAAACCCTTTATTTTGTTCAGTGATGACACCTAGTACATGATGCAATCATTCCAACTTGATATGACACATTCATGTACCCTTCCCCTCCGGAGTGCCGGACCTTCCGGAACCTCTAGAACATTCCCGATGAAAACACCGGAACCATTCTCCAACCCCGAAACAGGACTTTCCTTATATGAATCTTATTATCCGGACCATTCCGGATCTCCTCGTGATATCCCGGATCCCATCCGAGACTCCGAACAACATTCGGTCTCTTACTCATCATTCCATAACTACTCAAACAACGTCGAATCCTTAAGTGTGTCTCCCTACGGTTCGTGAATTATGCGGACATGATCGAGACACTTCTCCGAACAATAACCAATAGAGGAATCTGGAAATTCATATGGCTCCCACATATTTCTATGATTACTTTGCGATCGAATGAACCACTTACATACGATACCAATTTCCCTTTGTCTCACGATAGTTTACTTATCCGAGGTTATGATCGTCGGTATCTCTGCATACCTAGTTCAACCTCGTTACCGATAAGTACTATTTTCTCGTTCCCGTGATATGTGATCCCTTGTTATCCAGTCACATGCTTGCAAGCGAATTGGATGACATTCCACCGGGAGGGCCCAGAGTATATCTATCCGTCATATGGATGGACAAATCCCACTCTTGATCCATGTGTCTCAACCAATACTTTCCGAACACTCAATGCCACCTTTATAGCCACCCAGTTACGGTGTGGTGTTTGATGTCATCAAAGCATCCTTCCAGTGAAGGTGATATGCATGATCTCATGGTCGAAGGAATTAGGTTACTATGTATCAGAAAGCATATAGCAATTGAACTATTAAAATGACTTGATCTTTATGCTACGCTTATCTATAGGAGTATGTCCACCATATCATTCTCCTAACGATATGATCTTGTTGTTAATAACATCTCAATGTTCATGATAGGGAAACCACAATCATTTATTAACCAACAAGCTAGTATTATAAAGAGGCTTTACTAGGGACTCTATTTTAGTTTACAAATCACACAAGTATTAATGTTTTCTTGTTAATACTATTATAGCATGAATGTAAACATTTATCATAAACACAAAGATATAATAATAACTACATTTATTATTGCCTCTAGGGCATATCTCCAACAGTCTCCCACTTGCACTAGAGTCATCTAATCTAGATTACATTGTAATATACCGAACACCCATGGCAGTTTGGTGCTGGTCATGTTTTGCCCTCGGGAGAGGTTTAGTCAACGGATCCGCCACATTCAGATCTGTGTGTACTTTTATGTCCCCATCTTGGACATGTTCTCGAATAGCGTGAAAATGTAGCTTGATGTGCTTCAGCTTCTTGTGTGACCTTGGTTCTTGCGCATTGGCTATGACGCCCATGTTATCACAGTAGATAGACATTGGGTCCAGCGCACTAGGAACCACACCCAGCTCTGTAATGAACTCTTTCATCCATATCGCTTCTTGTGAAGCCTCTGAAATAGCCATGTATTCCGATTCAGTTGAAGATCTCGCCACAACGCTTTGCTTTGCACTCCTCCAGCTAACTGCTGCACCATTCAAAGTAAATACGTATCCAGATTGTGATTTAGAATCATCCAGATCGGTGTTCCAACTAGCATCGGTGTAACCATTAACAACGAGTTGTTCATCACCTCCATAAGAAAGAACCATATTCTTAGTTCTTCTCAAGTACTTAAGGATGTTTTTAACCGCTGTCCAATGATCCACTCCTGGATCACTTTGATATCTGCTAGTTAAACTAACAGCATATGCAATGTCAGGTCTAGTACATAGCATGGCATACATTAGAGATCCTATGGCTGAGGCATAGGGAGTCTTACTCATCCTTTCTCTATCTTCTGCCGTTGTCGGACTTTGAGTTTTACTCAAGGTCGTATTGGGCAACATGGGCAAGAACCCTTTCTTGCTATCTTCCATTCCAAACCTCTTTAGAACCTTGTCCAAATATGTGCTTTGTGACAATGATATTAGGCGTCTCGATCTATCTCTATAAATCTTTATGCCTAATCTGTAAGCTGCTTCGCCAAGATCCTTCATTGAAAAACTATTATTCAAATATTCCTTGACACTATTAAGAAGGTCTACATCATTCCCAATCAACAATATGTCATCTACATATAGTATTAAGAATGCTACAGAGCTCCCACTCACTTTCTTGTAAACACAAGCTTCTCCGTAAGTTTGTATAAAACCAAAACTTTTGATTACCTTATCAAAACGTTGATTTCAACTTCGGGATGCTTGCTTCAATCCATAGATGGACCGTTGAAGTTTGCATACCTTGTTAGCATCTTTAGGATCGACAAAACCTTTGGGTTGCATCATATACAACTCTTCATCAATGTCTCCATTGAGGAATGCTGTTTTGACATCCATCTGCCATATCTCATAATCATAATATGCAGCGATTGCTAACATAATCCTCACAGACTTTAGCTTCGCTACAGGTGAGAAAGTCTCATCGTAGTCAACTCCTTGAATTTGTCGAAACCCTTTTGCGACAAGTCGAGCTTTATAGACAGTAACATTACCATCAGCATCTATTTTATTCTTGAAATTGTTCTCGACAGCCTTCCGGCCATCCGGTAAGTCCACCAAAGTCCATACTTGGTTTTCGTACATGGATCCAATCTCGGATTTCATGGCTTCTTGCCATTTATTGGAATCTGGGCTCATCATTGCTTCCTCATATGTCGCAGGATCATCGGTGTTGTCTACCAACATGACACTCATAACGGGATCATACCAATCAGGAGTGGTACGAGTTCTCGTTGACCTGCGAGGCTCTGTAGCAACTACAACCGAAGTTTCATGATCATCATCATTAGCTTCCTCTCTTATTGGTGCAGGCACCACAGGAACTTCTTCCGGTGCTGCGCTACTCGCAATTTCGAGAGAAGGTTCGACAACCTCGTCGAGTTCTACTTTTATTCCAGTCACTTCTTTCGAGAGAAATTCCTTCTCTAGAAAGGATCCATTCTTGGCAACGAAGATTTTGCCTTCGGATCTATGATAGAAGGTATACCCAATAGTGTCCTTCGGGTATCCTATGAAGACGCATTTTTCTGCTTTGGGTTCAAGCTTGTCCGGCTGTAACTTCTTTACATAGGCTTCGCAACCCCAAACTTTAAGGAACGGCAATTTAGGTTTCTTCACAAACCATAATTCATACGGCGTCGTTTCAACGGATTTAGATGGTGCCCTATTTAAAGTGAATGCGTCTGTTTCTAATGCATAACCCCAAAATGATAGCGGTAAATCTGTAAGTGACATCATAGAACGAACCATATCTAAGAGAGTTCGATTACGACGTTCGGACACACCATTACGCTGTGGTGTTCCCGGCGGTGTCAATTGTGAAAGTATTCCGCATTTCTTCAAATGCTCGCCAAACTAGTAACTTAGATATTCACCTCCACGATCAGAACGTAGAAATTTAATCTTCTTATTACGTTGATTCTCAACCTCACTTTGAAATTCCTTAAACTTCTCGAAAGTTTCGGACTTATGTTTCATGAAATAGATATACCCATATCTACTCAAATCATCTGTGAAGGTAAGAACATAACGATAACCACCGCGCGATGCTACACTCATTGGACCACACACATCGGTATGTATGATTTCCAATAAGTCTGTAGCTCGCTCCATCATACCAGAAAATGGAGTCTTAGTCATTTTACCTATCAGACATGCTTCGCATCTTTCAAGTGATTCGAAATCAAGTGATTCTAGAAGTCCATAGGAATGGAGTTTCTTCATGCGCTTCACTCCAATGTGACTAAGACGACAGTGCCACATATAGGTCGAGTTATCGCTCGATTTCAAACGTTTAGCCTCAATGTTATTAATATGTGTATTTCCACTATCGAGATTCAATAAGAATAGACCATCTATCAAAGGTGCATGTGCATAAAACATATTACTCATATAAATCGAACAACCATTATTCTCGGACTTAAACAAGTAACCGTCTCGCAATAAACAAGATCCCGATATAATGTTCATGCTGAACGCAGGCACCAAATAACAATTATTTAAGTATAAAACTAATCCCGGTGGTAGATGAAGGGGTAGCGTGCTGACCGCGATCACATCAACCTTTGATCCATTTCCCACGCGCATCGTCACCTCGTTCTTCGCTAGCTTCCGTTTATTCTGCAGCACCTGTTTCGAGTTACAAATATGAGCAACCGAACCAGTATCAAATACCCAGGCACTACTACGAGTACTAGTGAGATACACATCAATAACATGTATATCGGATATACCTTTCTTCTTGATGTTGCCGTTCTTCAAATCCTCCAAGTACTTTGGGCAATTCCGCTTCCAGTGACCTTCTCCCTTGTAGTAAAAGCACCTAGTATCAGGCTTAGGTCCAGCCTTGGTCTTCTTCGTCGGCGCGGTAACTTTCTTACCACCCTTCTTGAAGTGTCCCTTTTGCTTAGACTTGCCTTTCTTGAATTTGGTGGTCTTATTGACCATCAACACTTGGTGCTCTTTCTTAATCTCCACTTCTGCAGATTTCAACATGGCGAAGAGTTCTCGCAACTGCTTGTTCATGTTTTGCATATTGTAGTTCATCACAAAGTTCTTGTAACTTGGTGGTAGTGATTGGAGGACACGATAAATCCCCAAAGCATTAGGAATCACTATACCCAAGCTTTGAAGTTTGTTTGCGTGCCCAGACATCTTAAGCACATGCTCACTGACGGAGCTGCTCTCTTCCATCTTGCAGTTAAAGAACTTTTCAGAAGCCTCATAGCTCTCAATTGTCGCGTGAGTCTCAAAGATCAATTTGAGATCACGGACAATATCATGTGGGTCTGAATTCTCGAACCTTTTCTGAAGCTCCGATTCTAAACCATACAAGATAGCACACTGAACTGTGGAGTACTGAGTCTTCCGAGCGAGGTAAACATTCTTTACTTCATCGGTAGCAGTAGCTGCAGGTGGGTCACCCAGCGGTGCATCCAGCACATAGGTCAAATTACCAGCTGTGAGGACAATCCTCAAATTGTGGAACCAATCCGCGAAGTTGCTTCCATTGTTTTTCAACTTTTCTTTCTCTAGGAACGCATTAAAATTGATGGTAGGGGCCGCCATTGATCTACAACATATTTTCAATAGTTTAGACTAAGTTTATGACAAATTGAGTTCTAATTAATAGTTAAATTAATCTAGGTGAACTCCCACTCAAAACAATATCCCTCACATTGTTTTAGTGATCACACGAACCAAATCCACCACATCAACACCGATCATCACGAGAGTTGATATAGTTTCAATGGGGAACAATCGACATGTTCATCATATCTACTATATGATTCATGCTTTACCTTTCGGTGATCCGTGTTCCGAGACCATGTCTGTACATGCTAGGCTCGTCAAGATCAAACCTTAGCTTCCGCTTGAGCAAATCTGGCTTGCTCACGTTGTATACACTTGCGGAATCTAACACACCCGATCATCACGTGGTGCTTCGAAACAACAAGCTTTAGCAACGGTTCTTACTAAGGATGAACACTTTAGAACTTGAAATTCATGTGCATGAGGGATCATCTTATAATGCTACCGTCGTTAACTAAGCAATACAAGATACATAAAGGATTAACATCACATGCAATTCATAATATGTGATATGATATGGCCTTTCTTCTTTGTGCTTCCGATCTCCATCTTCAAGCACGAACATGATCTCCATCATCACCGGCATTGCATCAAGGTCAATGACGCTGCTCCATGGTTGTCGTCCACCAGCTTCAACTATTACAACTACTTTGAATAGACACGCGGGTCTTAACAAAAATTAAAGACAACCATATGGCTCCTGCCGGTTGCCAACTTACAATAAGGAACATTGCATACATCAAATATAATCACAATCATGGCCATATCACATCACAGCACACCCCTGCAAAACAAAGTTAGACGCCTCTACTTTCTTTGCATGTTTTACGTGGTTTGGGGCTTTCAATAAGTGTCATTCTAACTTACGAACAAGAACCACAACATTGATACTAGCATTGTCAATCACCCGTTGTAAATTAAATCTTAACTATGTTGGGAGAAACAGGCACCCGCAAAGCCACTTATGCAATACAAGTTGCATGTCAAGCGTGGAGCAAGTATCATGAACGATGTCATGTAAGGTTAGCCCGGGCCGCTTCATCCCACCATCCCGCAAGATGCAAAGTACGCAAGAAGCAATCGACAACAAAAGCATCAACGGCCACAATGACCATTGTGTTCTACTCGTGCAACAAATCTACATATAGACACGGCTCTGATACCACTGTAGGGTTTCGTAGCATGGAAAACAAAAAATTTCTACCGCATACAAACAAACAAGCCAAGATATATCTACTAGATTGTAGCAACGAGTCGATGGAATAACTCACCCTCGAAGATTCCAAAGTGTTTAACGAGAGCGGATTCTCGTGGGTGATGTAGTCGTACTCTTCCCGATCTCAAGATCGCGTAGACCATCCTTCCGGCGCTGCGTTCCGGCAGCGCTTCCGCAGTCGGTCACACGTTCGGTACTCGACGAAGACCTTCCTCTCCCTTGTTCCAGCAGGCAGCGGAGGTTGTAGCACTCTCCTCGCGATTCTGGCAGCACAACGGCGTGGTACCAGAAGTAGAGGGGAGATCTCGCAGGGCTTCGCCTTAAGCCGGAGCGAGTATGGTGGACTATGAGAGAGAGCCTCGGCAATCTAGAGTTTAGATGCACCAAGGAGGGGGCAAGGCCGGCGGCTAGGGTTTGCACTAGGCGGCGGCGAGATCCCCTAGGCGGCGGCTATGGTGGGTGGCGGCGGCTAGGGTTAGGGTTTAGAGGGGGGCAACTTTTGTGCTAGGAGGGGCAGCCCTGCCCCTCCTTATATAGGTGGGAGGCGCCGGCCAAGGGGAGGGGAGTCCCTCCCCAACTTGGATCCCAAGTGGCCCGGCGGTGGAGGGAGGGAACTCCTCCCCAAGTAGGTTTCCTACTTCCCCTCCACCTTCCAAAATAGCCGTTTGACTTTTCAAATTGGCGTTTGACTTTTCAAACTAGGATTTGATTAAACCCTTTATTTTGTTCAGCGATGACACCTAGTACATGATGCAATCATTCCAACTTGATATGACACATTCATGTACCCTTCCCCTCCGGAGTGCCGGACCTTCCGGAACCTTCTAGAACATTCCCGATGAAAACACCGCAACCATTCTCCAACCCCGAAACAGGACTTTCCTTATATGAATCTTATTATCCGGACCATTACGGATCTCCTCGTGATATCCCGGATCCCATCCGAGACTCCGAACAACATTCGGTCTCTTACTCATCATTCCATAACTACTCAAACAACGTCAAATCCTTAAGTGTGTCTCCCTACGGTTCGTGAATTATGCGGACATGATCGAGACACTTCTCCGAACAATAACCAATAGAGGAACCTGGAAATTCATATGGCTCCCACATATTTCTACGATTACTTTGCGATCGAATGAACCACTTACATACGATACCAATTTCCCTTTGTCTCATGATAGTTTACTTATCCGAGGTTATGATCGTCGGTATCTCTACATACCTAGTTCAACCTCATTACTGATAAGTACTCTTTTCTCGTTCCCGTGATATGTGATCCCTTGTGAGCCAGTCACATGCTTGCAAGCTAATTGGATGACATTCCACCGAGAGGGCCCAGAGTATATCTATCCGTCATATGGATGGACAAATCCCACTCTTGATCCATGTGTCTCAACCAATACTTTCTGAACACTCAATGCCACCTTTATAGCCACCCAGTTACGGTGTGGTGTTTGATGTCATCAAAGCATCCTTCCAGTGAAGGTGATATGCATGATCTCATGGTCGAAGGAATTAGGTTACTATGTATCAGAAAGCATATAGCAATTGAACTATTAAAATGACTTGATCTTTATGCTACGCTTATCTATAGGAGTATGTCCACCATATCATTCTCCTAACGATATGATCTTGTTGTTAATAACATCTCAATGTTCATGATAGGGAAACCACAATCATTTATTAACCAACAAGCTAGTATTATAAAGAGGCTTTACTAGGGACTCTATTTTAGTTTACAAATCACACAAGTATTAATGTTTCCTTGTTAATACTATTATAGCATGAATGTAAACATTTATCATAAACACAAAGATATAATAATAACTACATTTATTATTGCCTCTAGGGCATATCTCCAACAGAGCACCCCAAGGGGGGCGCTGCAACCCACACCACGCCGAGGCAGCGACCATAGCCACTCCTGGAGGCGAGGAGCACCACCACAGCACACGGCAACAACAGCGACGACACCAACCGCATCACCCCAAACCCTAGGGTTCGGGATGAGGCTAGTTTGGCCACGGGAAAGCTCCATAGCCAAATCGAATTGGACAGAAGGGTAGTGTGTGGTCGACAACCTCGCCCCGCATCACTGCAACGGCTAGGGAGGACCACGGTGGCGAGCAGAGCACGACGGCGACGCCATCGACCACGGGGTCGAGGAGGAGGAGAGAAGGATAAAGTTGAGCGAGTGATAGAGGGAGTGGGCTGGACTGGGCCAAAATCCCTTCGGGGTGTGGTGTTGGTTCTGTCCTATTGGGCCAACAGGGCCCAGTAAACCAAACAACAGCCCATTTATCTAAAGGGTATTTTTAATAAATAGGAAAAGACCAAAATGCCCCTGAACTTAAATGAATTCTAGAAAATAAAATAAAAATCCAAAAATTATAAATAAAATATTTTTGGATTCACAATAATCCAAACTATCCAAATAAATTAAGAAATAAAATTTTAGACATATAAATTTTATTAAGAATTTTGTAATATATATTCCTTATGGAATTTTACAAAATTATTGAAAGATGATAAAAATAAATAAAAATCACTTTTACTATATATTAATATTGTAGTATTTTAGAAAAATACTAAACAAATATTTAATACTGATAATTCTTAAAGGAATTATTAAGTAAATAAAATGCAAATAAAAAGGAAATAAAATAAAAGAATACAATATTCAATAAATATTAAAGAAATTAATATTTATAAATCTTTAATTATTAAAAAGGATTTTTCTACAATTTAAATATTGGGGGAGAATACACATAAAGTTAAATGATGCATTACATTACTTTTGCATAATCATTTTGCTTCTTTAAATATTGTCCTTACCGGGCAATAATGATGTTTTTGTAGACATAGAAGCTCAAGGTCCAGTGCAAACATCAGACTTCACTACCTTGCAATCACAAGGCAAGTTCATCACTTGATCATGTCCTTTGAAGAGTCTTTATCAAAGTATTTGCGAATTGTGTCTTATCATCTATATTATAGAAAAAGAAAACAATATTTTCTCAAGATACTAAATCTTAGATATCATCCTAAGTGATGATATGATGGAGCAATAGAACTTAGGGTTCTAATTGCAATAATGATGAACAATTAGGGATTAATAACCCATGACATCAGTGATTCTAGTGCCGTATATTACGCGTTAACCATGAGATTTAGAATGGGACGGAGAAGTCAGATGTATCCTTTTCCTCTTATATGGAGGAAAGACGACCTTAACGTGATGTTGTGATTCCTTGTGTGGATCCAACATATGGGTGGGCGCCCTTACGCCCCACACTATTGGTGTCTAGATTATCTATGAATGGTGTTTAGGGATATAGTCCATGTAAATGGTACTGTTTCGGGCATCACTAGGTCATAGAGTCTTCGGGAACTCATTAGGGTTTTAGCCTCCCCGAAAGGGGGCTTAACGGAGGTGAGCCAGCCCCGAAGAATCGTGCAGACATATGAGGTCGTGGAGAGGGCATTGATTGGCTTGGACCAACTACTGGGCCCCACATCATGGAATTGTGGACAGGAAAGTATGCCCGATTGTGCAACAGTTGATCTCTCATGGGTAAAGTAACGCACCTCTGCAGAGTGTAAGAATTGTAACTTGTTACTCCCTGTTTCGGGAAGGAGCTACGAACGCGGCAGGAAAGGAACTCCATGAAAGTTCTGGTCAACTTGTGAAGGCTGATGGGCATAGATTTTCATAATAAAATCAATCTTTGAAGAAAGATTTATAAAAACTGCATTGTGCCAAGGACTTATAGTTCGAGGTGGTAGTTAGAGCATCAAACTTCCCACCTTGCATATAATGAACTTGTTGGGTAACGCTGTTACTCATCCTTTCCTTTGAATTCTTGCTTAGACTCTGAGAATCCTGAAGACACTCCAATGTATGCATCTGAGAGCCAAGAGGAGGTCTTCTATGAACAGCCCAACCCGTATGGAGCCGTAGAAGGGGAGGACTGCGACATCGTCTACAGAGGAGAGTTCCAAGAGTCCGAATAATTACTATAGTTCTAGTAGCCACTTGAGCCGAGCAACATGAACATTATATAGCAATAAGTTGTTGATCTCAATTTGGAGTTTAAGTTTTAAATTTGAAACTTCCGTTGAAACACTTATATTTTGGTTTGTAAGTTGAATCTTTTGGAAGTCTTGAACTTCGATATTGTAATAATAATAACGTGTGTATGTTTGTAATATGGACCCGCAATGTTTCTGTTGTACCACTCTGAGGGATGTGATATTACGGAACGGTGTTTTGTGGATGTCATGTCAACGACTATAGTGTACTACACATGCAATGGTATGCTGGGTCACCGCAGTTGGTATCAGAGCAAATTGCTTTGACCTTAGGTTGGAAACCTAGTAAGGGTATTACCTGTAGGAGAGTATAGCAATGATAAAGAATTCTCTAAAAGAAATATAATGGGTATTCAAATGAGAATATTCTGTTATATGTTTTAGTGCGATAATTCTTTATTATGATGCAATATATTATTGGTTACTAATAAAAATTATTTTCCTGATGTACAGAGCCATGGCACCAAAGTTTCCAAAACAGACTTTGGTAAGGTAAGAGGAGACTCTTGATGATTATCAAGGATCATTCACAGACCAACTTCGTCAACTTTTAAATTTTTTTAGTTGTTCAACTAGAATTCCAGTGAACACCATAACCTATTATGATGGTCGCATGTTATCTAAGTATCGTGTGAGTATCCAACTCCCATAGGAGCTTGGATTATATCACGATATACCTATATGTGAAGGTAGAAGTCATTTAGCAGCTTATCATGTTACTGTTGTGGAGGCGATAGCTAATATCCGGGAGCATAAAGCCAAGGAGTTAGAGGGTAGCACATTTTCTGTGATACCCCATGATTCTATAGACTCGGAGCCCGTACCGGATCATCTTAATTTGGTTAAGAAGCATCCTAAGTTAGCTTCCAAGTTTATGGATAGATACCGAACACTTGTTGCATCTTTTTATAAGACACATCAAGTGATTGTCGAAGATAAAAATGACATGTTAGAGGATCTAACTAATCCGGAAAGGAGGAACCGGTTAGAAATCTAGTTGGAGAAGGAAGCAAGTAGTAGTGCAACACCTATCTTTAAGGATATACCTATAGATCATGAATCTTTTATACCATATCCTTATTCACCAAGTCCTGAACCTATACATGATCCTACTATGGATACAAGGTATGCAGTACCAAAGGGTTCAGAGGATGGTTCTGATTCAGAACTTCCTATTGAGAATTCTGATGGTTGGAGAAGGGGATCATATGAAGGATCTCATGAACACCAGATGTCCACAGATGGTTCTGACAGAAATGTTGGACAATCTAGCTGGATGGGTGCAAGAATTAACCCTAGTAACAGTAGTAGAAATGCCATGTCGATAGATAATCAGGATGAAGAAAAAGATCCTGAGGAGAGAGTGTTTAAATCATCAACATCTTCTCAAAACCCAGAGAATATACATTATCCGGTGTTTAACTATCTTGCCCAATGGAGCACCTGGGGATCAGCAGGATCTACGTATCATGTTGACAACTCAAGGAATGAAGCTCAGGAGATGCAGGCAGGAGATAATGTTGAATATGTTTCTGAAGACTTTTCAGCTAAGCTGGAGGGAGTCAATGCGCTCAGGTTGAGTAATGACTCAAGTCCTGACACTTCAGATACTGAGTATATTCCTTATGGAAGGCCATTTGTTCCACAAACTGTGCGACGAACATCACGTCATCACGGTTGGACATCAGGCATGTATGATGAGCGTAGTTACTACTAGAAGTAGGCAACTATTTAGAGGTATCAAGTACCGTGTATTGTACTCTAAGAAATAAGATAGTTAGATAAATAAGGTAGTGTTGTGATTGTACCTATATGGTATATGTTGTAATGACTTTGTATTATTATGATATTATGTATAATATGTGAAATGCACATTTGGATTTTCTTTGGATCTTCATTGTGTGACTAGTTATGTGCGTAAAGTCGAGCTCAGAACACATGTGCATGATGTAATTATGAGTATTCTCTTTATGTTGCAGGACTAGAGGGTCATGGATACGAGTGTAGAAACCGAAGCTGAACAACAGCGGATGGAACATGAGACCAAAGAGAAGGCCAATGAAGATGCAGCAAATCAGGGAGCACTACCACCACCACCACCAATGAGGCCGTTAGTGGAGCAGAACTTTATGTAGTGTATGCAAATGATGCAAGAGACCCAGAACAAGTTTATGGAGGAGTTGCTTGGACGAGCAAACCAGAGGGCACCTGAAGGTGGAGGAGTGAGTCTATCTGACTTATAGAATGCAAGGTCGTTACCTTTTGCATCAGCTCCTGAACCAATGGATGCAGAAGATTGGCTAGCAGATACAAAAAGAAAGCTGAAGATTGTAGGTTGCAATGAGGAGGAGAAATTGAGGTATGCAACTCATCTTATGACTGGACCTGCAGCATCATGGTGGGAGAATCAGTTGGCCATGCAACAACCAGGAAGGGAGTACACCTGGGTAGAGTTTAAACAGAGTTCCGTGAATATCATATTCCGGAGAGTGTTATGGAGTTGAAGCGAAGAGAATTTGAGCAGCTGCAGCAGGGATATACTAGTGTTATGAAGTATATCCGGGAGTTTAGTCAACTGTCTCGTTATGCTGAGGAAGAAGTTAATACGGAGGAAAAGAGGAAGAAGCATTTCCTGCATGGATTAAATCCATTTGTGAGGATGCAGTTGAGGTTGGCTAATAAGCAAACTTATCAGCAGTTGCTAGATGCAGCTATTACCTTCGAAGATGACTACAAGAATGTCCAAGAGGATAGAAGGACGAGAGCTAATAAGGAAACCAAGAGGATACAAGCAAGCAAGGCCAAGCCCAATCTGGAATTCAAACCAAGGAATAGGCCCTATACCAACAACAATTCCAATCAGAGTGCAAATCCAAACGTAAAGAATATTATATGCCACAATTGCAAACTCCCAGGGTATATGAGCAGGGATTGCCCGAAATCAGTAATTGTATGCCATGCTTGTGGTCAGAGAGGTCACATCAAGCCCAATTGTCTAAGCAAACCACAAGGAGGTTGGCCGGTTCGAGATGGAGGGCAAGCTGGTGGAGGAAATGGACAGCACAATAAAGGAGGAAATAATGGCAAGAACAACAATGGAAAGAGGAACAGACCTACCAGGAAGCTGAATTGTGCAACCCTCGAGGAGGTGGATAATTCGGAGCATGCAGTGATAGGTACACTCAATATCCTTACCAATCCCAACAAAGTTCTATTTGATACTGGTGCAACTACTTCATTCATTTCTGAAGAATTCTGTGATAAGTTCGGGATTAGAAGGTGTAGCACCCCGGGTAAAACCACTACTAGAAATATCGCTTGGTGTTTTTGTTTTCTGCATCATCATGATATCATCATCATGGCCATCATGCTCATGTCACCATGCCACCTTGCATTTGAGCATTATATTAAATTCTATATTTGGTTCTTATTTGTTTCTTGCATCTTATATTTTGTTGCCATTAAATGCATTTGCTTCTTGATATCATGTATTTGGTTTTTGAAAAATGATGTAATGCCCAAGTTGAGTTGAGGGCATGTCTCTTTATTTCACTCCACCTATTTTACCTTGCCATGGATCCTTGTGATGATGATCTTGCTCATTCCCCCACCATACATGCATATATGGGTTCCATTATTTCTACATGCTTAAATTCATGCCCATGTATAATTATGTGTGGATCCATTCCAAAATATTGTCCAAGATCTTACTATATTCTACCCTGTCGCCATCTTTCTATTTTACTTCAAGAGCATGTGTTACCCTTTTATTTTCTTCTAGTAGGCACATGCAATATCTCCTCATCTGAAATTTAGTTGAGCTTGCATTTTATTTAAATTTGTTCAAATCCCATCAAAACCATCATCTTTGTACCATGTGGATACCACACATGTATTGCCATCTATTCAAATCTGTACGTGTGGCCTCTTTTAATCCTATAGAGCCACATGTGTACTTATTATTTATTTGATCATCTAGCTGTCCTTAAACCCTCCTATTTACTCTCGATGCAATTTAAACTCTATCCATTTCTAATCTCATCCATGTGTGTCTACCCTGATGCACCTTACCCCATCGATCGGCCTAGCTACACCAACACAGCTCTGCACACCGAACCCCCTCTCCACTACCTGGTTCGACCATGCTTTTTGGACCGCATGCGCCGGCCGCGCTACTGTTTTTCTTCCCCTCGCGATCACGTGCTCGAGCTGGACAGCGCCAATCACATGCCCATCTCCCTCTTTGCATAAAGTAGTAGCCAGCAGAATCCCTCCCCTCTCCAACCTTATCTCCGGTTCTCCCTTCTTCTTTCCCACGCCAAGTAGCCACCGTTCAGGCCGTGCGCCGCCGCCATGTCCTTGCCTTTGCCACTCTCCTAAGCCTAGCCACCTCCCGGCCTCGTCTTCGACCTGCTGCTGCCGGTGCGCGGCCGTACCAAGGAACGCCTGGATGTGGAGGATACGCTTGGAGTCGACGCCTTGCCGCGAACGCCGCCGTACGGACGCCTCGACCACATTCGTCTACACCACCGTCCCGCCGCCGCCGTCTTTGTCTTCAGGCCCAGCCAGCAACCTCGGTGAGCCCTCGTCTCACCCCATCCATCCCTGGATCACCTCCATCTTCGTACGCGCGCGCAGCCGCCTCGCCGCTCACCGCGCACGCGAGACAGCTGCACACCTGCTGCAGTTCGCGCACGCACCAGAACCCTCACGCGCCCCTATTTCTGATGGTTTTTCCGTCGATCTGGACCTCCTCCGGCGGAATCACCAACAGGTGAGTATTCCCGGTACTTCAGGAAACACGTAGGCGAAACCCCCACCTCAAACCGCTGATCACAACTGGCAAAATCTTCCGACAAACTTGGCCATCTTTTCTGTCTTCTGAAAACTCTGCCAGATGCAAACTGAACCCATCGAATTCCTCAATGTTTTCCGGCACGTAAGTTGTTTGTTGGGAGAAACTTCCTTCACAAAAGTTTTAGCACCCCGGGTAAAATCACTACTAGAAAATCGCTTGGTGTTTTTGTTTTCTGCATTGTTGGAATTTTAGCCCAAATAGTCTAGCCCATTTTCCATTTCAATAATTCCTAAAAATCCTAGAGGCCCATGTGGCTCATTCATGCAAGGCAAGAGCTGGGACAAATGTTTAGTCCCACATTGCTAGTTGAGTGAAAGTTGGACCAACTTATAAGGTGAGCTCTCCTACCACTTGGTAAAAGGATGAGAAGGAGAAGGAGAGAGTTCCACACGCGCGCTCCTCCTCCTCGCCACGCCTCACCTCGCCTCGTCACGACGCGCGCGCGCCGCGGGTTGCGGGAATCTCGCCGAGCCGAGCTTTATTTTGCCACGCATGAATGGTATATGAAAAGTCGTACAGAAGATGAAACGTTTTGGACTTTTAATACGAGCTAAATAAATATGAGATGAGTGGAGGCTGCCCGGTGGGCTGCTGCCTGTTTGTTTCAACTTATGTCCGTTTGTTTCATCTTCAGCGCAGCCTGTCTGCCTACCCCTCTATGTCTATATAAGAGAGAGGTCGCGCCTCCTCTTAGATACACTGCTACAAACCCTTAGCGCCTCCAGTTCCAGAGCACTGTGCTACTTAGATCTTCCCCATCCCGTCTTGTGGCGTGCACCGCGAGCCGGGACAGTAGGCCTCCGAGACCCCGCTGCTTCGAGTCCTGTACGGGATAAGGGCGATAAGGTTTTTGGGGAGCGCTATCGGCGCGACTACTGGATTCATCACAGACTCCCTCTCGGATACTGATTGCACCGACGTCTTCCCCAACAAGGATTTCTTCCCCAACATCAGCACCCTCTTCCTCGACGACATGGCTAACGACGGTGCCAACATGAACACCGGCGGTTCCTCTTCTGCTGCCGCTGTCTATGTTTTCTTTATCAATCTTGTTCTGATCGCATCTCAAGACTTATGTCTTGCAGTTTGTTTGGTTACCTGTCTTAATATATTTTCGCTATTTCACATGATTAGTATTTTGTCTTTTATTCTAATCATGTTTTATCTAGCGTTTATTATGGGTAATTCGCTTGGTAAATTGCTCTATTATTCAACTTTCCAAAAACCTTATTTCAGGCAATTTGCCCCAAGTGGCTTTGTTGCTTCTATGAAGCCACCTGTGTTCGAAGGTGTGAATTAAAAACGATGGCGTGCGAGAGCAGTGCTCTGGTTTCAGACCATGAGCTGCTATAACGCCATCTATGGCGCACCTGAGGGAGAACTTAATCCCGCTCAGGAAGAGGCGTTCCAAAAACTTGATGCCACTTTCAAGGCTGCCTTGATCAGCATTCTTGGCGACAATATTGTCGATTCATATCTGTCATTTAGCAATGGCAAGAATATGTGGGATGCGCTGAGAGAAAATTTGGAGTCTCCGATGCTGGCAGTGAACTGTATGTCATGGAACAATTCTATGACTATAAGATGGTTGAGGACCGCCCCATTGTGGAGCAGGATCATGAGATACAGTCACTTTCTAGGGAGCTTGAGAACTTCACTTGTGTGTTACCGGACAAGTTTGTTGCCGGAGGCATCATTGCCAAACTTCCCCAGTCATGGAGGAATTTTGCTACTTCTCTGAAGCATAAGAGACAAGAGTTCTCCGTGACGGATCTCATTGGGACTCTTGATGTGGAAGATAAGGCGAGAGAAAAAGACACACGTGCTCGAGGTACCGAGGGAGGTTCTAATGCCAACCTGGTACAGAAAAGGAACTTCCAGCCTCACAAGTTCAAGAACAAAGGCAAGTTTGATGACAAAGGAAAGTTCGATGGAAAGAACAAGGCCTCACAGTCCACCAGCTTCAAGAAGAAGACTCATAAGAGTAAAGGTGCTTTTCATGTGTGCGGTGATCCTAATCATTGGGCTCCTGCTTGTCCCAACCGCTTTGACAAGCGCCAGCATGGGAAGGGCAGCAAGACTGCTAATGTTGTTATGGGCGACGTTGAGATGAAAGATGTTGGGTATGGTATATTACCTACTGTTCTTTCATTATGTCATTCTCCTGATTGGTGGATTGACATAGGCGCTAATGTACATGTCTATTCTGATATTTCCATGTTTTCTTCATATCAGGTCAGAGGGACTCAAACCATGCTGATGGGGAACGACTCGCATGCTTCTGTTCATGGTGTTGGTACGGTCGATCTGAAGTTCACTTCGGGAAAGACCGTGCGCCTGAAGAACGTGCATCATGTTCCCTCAATAAATAAAAATCTTGTTAGCGGATCTCTTCTGTGTCGAGATGGCTACAAGATTGTATTCGAGTCCAATAAATTTGTAATTTCGAAGTATGGAACCTTTGTTGGTAAAGGCTATGAGTGCAGAGGCTTGTTCCGCTTATCTCTGTCAGACATTTGTAATAAATTTGTTAATCATATTTACACGAATTTTGAATCAAATGTCTGGCACTCTCGTCTTTGTCATATTAATTTTGGTTGTATGACCCGGCTAGCCAAAATTAATTTAATCCCTGATTTCTCAACTGTTAAGGGATCTAAGTGCCAAGTCTGCGTGCAAGCTAAACAACCTGCAAGTCACATACGACTGCAGAAATGACAAATTTAACACCACTAGAGCTCATACATTCTGATCTTTGTGAGATGAATGGTGTGTTGACAAAAGGTGGAAAGAAATATTTCATGACTTTGATCGATGACTCTACGAGATATTGTCATGTGTATCTTCTGAAATCAAAAGATGAGGCTCTGAGTTTCTTCAAAATCTATAAAGCTGAGGCAGAAAATCAACTTGATCGAAAGATTAAGAGGCTTAGGTCTGATCATGGTGGAGAGTATTTTTCCAACGAGTTTGATTTCTTTTGTGCGAAACATGGCATAATTCATGAGAGGACGCCTCCCTATTCACCCCAGTCAAATGGAGTAGCCAAAAGAAAGAACCGTACTCTAACAGATTTGGTTAACGCCATGTTAGACACATCGGGTCTTTCTAAGGAATGGTGGGGGGAGGCACTATTGACCACGTGTCATGTCCTAAACCGAGTTCCCACAAAGAACAAAGAAATTACTCCATTCGAAGAATGGGAGAAGAAAAGATTAAAACTCTCTTACTTACGTACTTGGGGTTGTTTGGCAAAGGTTAATGTACCAATCCCCAAGAAGCGCAAGCTTGGACCAAAAACCATTGATTGTGTTTTTCTGGGCTATGCTTTTCATAGCATTGGTTATAGATTCTTGATAGTAAAATCTGAAGTGCCTGACATTCATGTCGGTACAATCATGGAGTCGACTGATGCGACTTTCTTTGAGGATATCTTTCCAATGAAGGATAAACCTAACTCATCAAATCCGGAGATACCTAGTTCATCTAATCTGGAATTTGCTATATTCTCTGAACCTACCATTCCAATTGAACACTCTGATAGTACTAAGGAGGATGATAATGAAATTCCTAAAAGGAGCAAGAGACAAAGGACTGCAAAGTCTTTTGGTGATGATTTCATTGTGTACCTTGTCGATGACACTCCCACTTCCATTTCAGAAGCTTATGCATCTCTTGATGCTAACTACTGGAAGGAAGCTGTTCATAGTGAGATGAATTCCATCTTAGCTAATGAAACATGGGAGATCACTGATCGTCCTTATGGGTTCAAACCTGTAGGATGTAAATGGGTGTTTAAGAAGAAACTAAGGCCTGATGGTACTATTGAGAAGTACAAGGCAAGGATTGTGGCCAAGGGTTATACCCAAAAGGAAGGTGAAGACTTCTTTGACACTTACTCACCTGTAGCAAGGTTGACCACCATTCGAGTACTACTTTCTCTTGCTGTCTCACACGGTCTTCTCGTTCATCAAATGGACGTTAAGACGGCTTTCCTAAATGGAGAGTTGGATGAGGAAATTTATATGGATCAACCAGATGGTTTTGTAGTAAATGGTCAAGAAAGAAAAGTGTGCAAGCTACTGAAGTCTTTATATGGTCTTAAACAAGCACCTAAGTAGTGGCACGAAAATTTTGATAAAACCTTAACCGCTGCAGGCTTTGTTGTAAACGAAGCTGACAAGTGTGTATACTATCGCCATGGTGGGGGTGAGGGAGTCATCCTTTGTTTGTATGTTGATGACATACTGATTTTCGGAACCAACCTTAATGCAATTAAGGAGGTCAAAGATTTCTTATCTCGTTCCTTTGAGATGAAGGATCTGGGAGTAGCTGATGTCATCCTGAACATCAAGCTATTGAGAGATGATGATGGTGGGATTACACTGCTTCAGTCCCACTATGTGGAAAAGATCTTGAGTCGTTTCGGGTATAGCGACACCAATTTTTCTCCTACACCGTATGATCCTAGTGTGTTGCTTTGAAAGAATCGAGGAAATGCTAGAGACCAACTAAGATACTCTCAAATCATTGGCTCGCTTATGTATTTAGCTAGTGCCACGAGGCCTGACATCGCCTTTGCTGTAAGCAAACTCAGTCGATTTGTTTCAAATCCAGGAGATGATCACTAGCATGCTCTTGAGAGAGTTATGCGATATCTAAAAGGCACTGCGAGCTATGGCATACACTATACCGGGTATCCGAGGGTACTAGAGGGTTATAGTGATTCAAATTGGATATCTGATGCTGACGAGATAAAGGCCACGAGTGGATATGTTTTCACACTTGGTGGTGGCGCTGTTTCTTGGAAGTCTTGCAAGCAGACCATCTTAACGAGGTCAACTACGGAAGCAGAACACACAGCACTAGACACAGCCACTGTTGAAGCAGAGTGGCTTCGTGAACTCTTGATGGACTTACCTTGGTTGAAAAACCTATACCCGCAATTCCAATGAACTGTGATAATCAAACTATGATTATTAAGTGAACAGTTCTAAGGATAATATGAAGTCCTCAAGAGATGTGAAGAGGAGACTAAAATCTGTGAGGAAAATGAGAAACTCCGGAGTTATTGCATTGGATTATATCCAAACATCTAAGAACCTGGCAGATCCCTTCACAAAGGGACTATCACGCAATGTGATAGAAAATGCATCGAAGGAGATGGGTATGAGACCCACACTATGAGTTTTCCACAGTGGCAAACCAATCTATGTGATCGGAGATCCCGTGAATTAGAATTGGGAGACAAGCTGTTGGTAGACTAAGAGGAAAGTATTCCCACTTTAATGAACACCACTCCGTGAAGATGCAATACTTTCCTATTCTGCACGGCAGGTTGATTCTATCTTAATGTGTTCTAAATGGCTTAATCTTAAGCAGAGATGTTGTCCTGCAGAACATCTATTGAAGAACACACCTATATGAGTCTGACTGTCAAACGTCGCAGTCTATGAGAGCTGGGTGCTCTCTAATAAACTCATGAAAGGCCATGGAGTATGACACATAAGCTCCACCCACGGGGAAGTCCCACGGTAGCCCAGTATCGGTCAAGGCTTCGTGTGAAGCTAGGTTGCAGCAAACTTGCAGTTCAAGGCATAGTCCACTATACAAGTCGCAACCTAGTGTAGCATAGAATTCTAGGTGGAAGTTCAACTTAACAGTCTCCACTACAGTACTGGTATATAAACAGTGTTTTGGAACCAAAGGCAAATTACATGTGCCTCTGGGATCTGGTGGAGGATTGTTGGAATTTTGGCCCAAATAGTCTAGCCTATTTTCCATTTCAATAATTCTTAAAAATCCTAGAGGCCCATGTGGCCCATTCATGCAAGGCAAGAGCTGGGACAAATGTTTAGTCCCACATTGCTAGTTGAGTGGAAGTTGGACCAGCTTATAAGGTGAGCTATCCTACCACTTGGTAAAAGGATGAGAAGGAGAAGGAGAGAGTTCCACACGCGCGCTCCTCCTCCTCGCCACGCCTTACCTCGGCTCGTCACGACGCGCGCGCGCCGCGGGTTGCGGGAATCTCGCTGAGCCGAGCTTTATTTTGCCACGCATGAATGGTATATGAAAAGTCATACAGAAGATGAAACGTTTTGGACTTTTAATACGAGCTAAATAAATATGAGCTGAGTGGAGGCTGCCCGGTGGGCTGCTGCCTGTTCGTTTCAACTTTTGTCCATTCGTTTCATCTTCAGCGCAACCTGTCTGCCTACCCCTCTATGTCTATATAAGAGAGAGGTCGCGCCTCCTCTTAGATACACTGCTACAAACCCTTAGAGCCTCCAGTTCCAGAGCACTACGCTACTTAGATCTTTCCCATCCCGTCTTGTGGCGTGCACCGCGAGCCGGGACAGTAGGCCTCCGAGACCCCGCTGCTTCGAGTCCTGTACGGGAGAAGGGCGATAAGGTTTTTGGGGAGCGCTATCGGCGCGACTACTGGATTCATCACGGACTCCCTCTCCGATACCGATTGCGCCTACGTCTTCCCCAATGAGGACTTCTTCCCCGACATCAGCACCCTCTTTCTCGACGACATGGATAACGACGGTGCCAACACGAACACCGGCGGTTCCTCTTCTGCTGCCGCTGCCGTGTATGTTTTCTTTATCAATCTTGTTCTGATCGCATCTCAAGACTTATGTCTTGTAGTTTGTTTGGTTACCTGTCTTAATATATTTTCGCTATTTCACATGATTAATATTTTGTCTTTTATTCTAATCATGTTTTATCTAGCGTTTATTATGGGTAATTCGCTTGGTAAATTGCTCTATTATTCAACATCATCATGATATCATCATCATGGCCATCATGCTCATGTCACCATGCCACCTTGCATTTGAGCATTATATTAAATTCTGTATTTGGTTCTTATTTGTTTCTTGCCTCTTATATTTTGTTGCCATTAAATGCATTTGCTTCTTGATATCATGTATTTTGTTTTTGAAATATGATGTAATGCCCAAGTTGAGTTGAGGGCATGTCTCTTTATTTCACTCCACCTATTTTACCTTGCCATGGATCCTTGTGATGATGATCTTGCTCATTCCCCCACCATACATGCATATATGGGTTCCATTATTTCTACATACTTAAATTCATGCCCATGTATAATTATATGTGGATCCATTCCAAAATATTGTCCAAGATCTTACTATATTCTACCCTGTCGCCATCTTTCTATTTTACTTCAAGAGCATGTGTTACCCTTTTATTTTCTTCTAGTAGGCACATGCAATATCTCCTCATCTGAAATTTAGTTGAGTTTGTGTTTTATTTGAATTTGTTCAAATCCCATCAAAACCATCATCTTTATACCATGTGGATACCATGTGGATACCACACATGTATTGCCATCTATTCAAATCTGGTACGTGTGGCCTCTTTTAATCCTATAGAGCCACATGTGTACTTATTATTTATTTGATCATCTAGCTATCCTTAAACCCTTCTATTTACTCTCGATGCAATTTAAATTCTATCCATTTCTAATCTTATCCATGTGTGTCTACCCACCTTACCCATCGATAGGCCTAGCTACACCAACACAGCCCTGCACCGGACCCCCTCTCCGCTACCTGGTTCGACCATGCTTTTTGGACCGCATGCGCCGGCCGCGCTACTGTTTTTCTTCCCCTCGCGATCACGTGGTTGAGCTGGACAGCGCCAATCACATGCCCATCTCCCTCTTTGCGCATAAAGTAGCAGCCAGCAGAATCCCTCCCCTCTCCAACCTTATCTCCCGTTCTCCCTTCTTCTTTCCCATGCCAAGCAGCCACCGTTCAGGCCGCGCGCCGCCGCCATGTCCTTGCCTTTGCCACTCTCCTAAGCCTAGCCACCTCCTGGCCTCGTCTTCGACCTGCTGCTGCCGGTGCGCGGCCGTACCAAGGAACGCCTGGATGTGGAGGAGACGCTTGGAGTCGACGCCTTGCCGCGAACGCCGCCGTACGGACGCCTCGACCACATTCGTCTACACCACCGTCCCACCGCCGTCGTCTTCGTCTTCAGGCCCGGCCAGCAACCTCGGTGAGCCCTCGTCTCACCCCATCCATCCCTGGACCACCTCCATCTTCGTACGCGCGCGCAGCCGCCTCGCCGCTCGCCGCGCACGCGAGACAGCCGCACACCTGCTGCAGTTCGTGCACGCACCAGAACCCTCACGCGCCCCTATTTCTGATGGTTTTTCCGTCGATCTGGACCTCCTCCGGCGGAATCACCAACAGGTGAGTATTCCCGGTACTTCAGGAAACACGTAGGCGAAAACCCCACCTCAAACCGCTGATCACAACTGGCGAAATCTTCCTACGAACTTGGCCATTTTTTCTGTCTTCTGAAAACTCTGCCAGATGCAAACTGAACCCGTCGAATTCCTCAACGTTTTCCGGCACGTAAGTTGTTTTTTGGGAGAAACTTCCTTCACAACAGTTTTAGATCTTGGAGAGATCTATAAATTTCGTTTTTACATCATCTCCGAATTCTCGGTATATCTGTCACCATCGTCCTCTGAAGTCAGCCTTTTCCTCTGCAAACTGTTCCAAATTCAGTCTCAGCCGCGACAGTCTACCTCAGCTATTTCTTTCCGAACGTCGACTCTGTGTTCGTTTTCTGCCGGGTCAAATCATTGTGCAGGCCCAAGTAAATATCTCGCGCCTTACTTGAATCATCCATCAGCTACACACCTGAGCTGGTCCTGTCCCTCGTCCATCGTCCAGCAGTTTCTGGGGTCAAGTCCTGCGCCGGCGTCTCTCTGTTTTGCTTCTCTGAAACTTGTTGTTTTTCTGAACCCAGTTTAGCATTGCGGCAGGCTTTAGTTCGTCAAGCTTAAGCCGGCCGGGTCAGGTTTAACTGGCCGTGCATCGCAGTGATTATACCAATCAAGCAATATCTCTTTGGCTACATCTTTATGTCTACTCACTATCTCGAGCTCAATTCACAAAGACGGATTTTATGTCATCCGTGTTTGTGTCTTTCACTTCCTGCAATCTTTTCTTGACATGGCTGAACAACACAACGCCTTTTCTCTTATCAACATGCGATGATCATTGCAGTTGTGTGCTCCATTCGATTCTATCTAGAAGAGCCATGTTCAAATCCCTTCAACAATTAAATCCTTTCATTTTTCTTCTTTATTTCTTGTTCCAGCATTTTGGCAGATGGCCTCAAGCCAGTTTGTCCGAGAGTACTAAATGTTTTTTTTCTTTTTCCAGAAAAGGAATATAATAATATAAATCCATATATTCAATATCTTTTAAATGCCAAATCCAGTTTCCACAAATAATATATGTTTTTGAATCAGAAAAATGTGAGGAATCTGTTTATGCTATTTATAATATCATTTGATCAATTTAAAATTTTCGAATTAATAAATACCCATTTCTTAATAATTGCATAACTTTACATCCGTAACTCCGAATTCGACAAATGATATGTTTAAATCGATCAGTGCGATGAGACCTCTCCAACCATGATATGCATGTTATCATTTGCATCATGCATTAAGAGCAGTTTTATAATCAGTACTGTTTATGCAAGGAAAACATGATAAATAAAATTGGAAACCAATTGTTTCTTATTAATAATGCCTCACGAATGCTATATCATAAATGTGCTATGCACCTAATACCTTTTTGACATAGTTTGCATCATTAACTTGCCATGTCATGCATCATATCATGATCATGCCAGCTCTTTCGCATTAGTTGTAATTGTTGCATCGCTTGTTTCTTTTAGTGTTTTGCTTCTTTCCGGATAGGACGATGAGATGTTGTGAGCTTCGATAAGTTCTTAGGTTATGAAACTTCGGCAATGTTTTTCAGGCGAGCATTCTCCCCTTTCTACCTATTTTACATTTCTAGTCTTTATTTCCTCCTGTTGATCTATTGCTATCTGTGTTGCGATGCTCTAGTTTTCGTACCCGTGATATCCCTTGCAGCCTTATATTGCCTTGAGCATATCCTATTACCTGTTGTTTGGTAGATAGTTGGACTTGTGTGTCGTATTTGCTTGCTCAAGTGCTATTGCGTGTCGTCAAGTACCACAGTTGTTGGAAGACTGCCATATGCTTTATGTTGGAGATGATCATGGGTTTAATTACAGTTTAATAACTAAAAATTGAAGTAGGTAAATAATGCAGAGGCACAGGTGGGCAATAGATGTTATTTGGTTTTTAACCGTCCACTTGTGTCCCTTAGGACCCCGAGTACTTGATACCTGTTCTTTGAATATTCGCACTATCCGCATGTGGGACCATGAATCCCCCTAGCGAGAGCTTGAGTCATATATTATTTCTTGGGGCCACAAACTAGTTTGGGGCTTTATTACTATCATGTACTTATGTCATGCTTTACTGCTTTATTTACGATTGCGCGTGGAGCGCCTGTACTATTTAGGAATTGTGATACGTTTATGCAGTATCGACAAGCCCAGTCACACTTTCGGGTTCCCAGTTGTTTACAGCCGTCGACACAAACCTCTGGGTCCGTCTCGGAGCCGGCCAACTTCGTCGCGGGTAGCTTAGTGGGTTGGCCCCTTGAAATATTATATGAATCTTAAAATTGCTCTGTCGTGATGCCTCGTTGGGTTTTCATTTGGTTTTTCTTGAGGTTGATCGTGCGTGTGTTGCTATTTGTGCCCCCCTGCAGGGTAAAACTTTTTAAAAGTCGTGTCCGCGGTTATGGTCGACTTGGAGCACAGTATCTCGATCATAGACAACTATAACTAAAGTAGTGCTATAAATTTGACTTTATAATGACTAGTAATCAGCTTCACTATAATGGAATGGCTAAATAAAAGTGCCAACAACTACTGGTTTGGGTTGTCACCTGTTACCATTGTATCTGACTATTAAGTATTGCAACTACAACGGAATGGCTAAATAAAAGTACCACCAACTGCTGGGTTTTGGGATGCCTTATGCTATATGTATCTGACTAGTAAGTACTACAACTACAACGGAATGGTTAACTAAAACTGCCCACTGCTTATTATATCAGGATGACTCATGCTATCTATATCTGACTAGTAATTGCCGCAACTATAACGGAATGAATAAAATTGTCAACTGTGTAAGTTCCTCGGTTGACTTCCTCGTTTGGTCTCGAGGGGGAAATACCAGGATGGGCATGCTTGGTGATAGTTTCAGGTTGGATCCGAATAGGTATTTCTTATCCCTATCTGATAGCCGCCAGTTGTATTGAGTCTCTATAGGTTGTTTAGTGCATGCTACGCTGCCGCTTCAGTCCACCATACCTATGTAGGCGAGGACCACCGAATTCTAGTCTTGCCGTGTATTGGCCTCAGTACTGACCGCTCTCTTTTTCCTTTGCCCTTTGTCGGCACCCCTTTTGTTAAGCAGGTTTTAAGATCGACGTCGTTAGCAGGGTTACCCTTGCGGCTTGGCCTGGGCAGGGTTATGGACGCCATTGGTTATTCTTCAGGGCTCTTAGCCCCATTTGCATCTTGTCCGTAGTCGGATGTTGTATCATTTTCAAGGTGATTTGGATCTTTGTATGGTATATCTGTATTCTTGACTCTTTGAGTCATTATTGTATATATCTGTTCTGTGGGTTCCATCGTGGACTATTGTGTAATGGTATTACTTTGTTTTTCACCCGCACGAAAGTGCCTGGTGGCCACCTTTGCATCGTTTCTATGCGGGTTTGGCGGGAATCGCTGAAACTTGCATAGGACCGATTCTGAGGGTGTTACAGAAGGGCAACGTTAGAAAACCCTATGACCGTAGTTATGGCAGGGGGGAATGTGATTGTACGCCACATTAAACAAGATCAGGTTATCTCGATCTGTGGTTGTACATACTTTGCAGACCTTTATGTGATTCCTTTGAAGGGAATTGCAGTAGTGCTGGGGATGGACTGGATGATGGAACATGGAGCTTAGATAAATTGTGAGGAGAAAACCGTCTCAATCAAAACTCCAAGTGGAGCAAGGATAGTTTACCAAGCAGATAAGCATAGTCATATCATGGTGGATCTGTAGTTGAACTCGATGAAAGAGGTCAAATTGGAAGATATTCCTATAGTAAATGAATTTCAAGATGTTTTTCCAGCAGAGCTACCTGGAATGCCACCAGATCGGGAGATAGAATTCACTATTGATCTAATTCCCGGTACAACACCAATAGCTCAAGCACCATATAAGATGGACCAAAAGAATTAAAAGAACTCAAAGAGCAAATTGATGAGTTAGCTAGAAAAGGGTTTATCCAGGAAAGTGTATCCCCATGGGGAACACCAGTAATCTTTGTCGATAAGAGGGATGGTGGAAGAAGGATGTGTGGAGATTATAGAAATCTGAACAACATTACTATCAAGAATAAATATCCTTTACCAAGGATTCAAGATTTGTTTGATCAAGTGAAAGGAGCTGGAGTATTTTCAAAGATCGACTTAAGATCTGGATACCATCAAATAAAAATCAGACCTGAAGATATTCCAAAGACAACATTTGTCTCAAGATATGGACACCATGAATACCTGGTAGTACCATTTGGTTTGACCAATGCACCAACAATATTCATGAATTTGATGAACAAAATCTTCATGCCATATTTGGATAAGTTCGTCATAGTCTTTATTGATGATATTCTGATATATTCCAAGGATAAGGAAGAGCATGCTGATCATTTGAGAATAGCATTGCAGACTCTAAGGGAACATAAACTTTATGCTAAGTTCAGTAAGTGTGAATTTTGGACAGATGAGGTAGAATTCCTCGGCCATGTGATCAGTAAAGATGGAATTGCTGTAAATCCATCTAAAGTTCAGTCAGTACTAAAGTGGACTGCACCAACCAATGTGAAGCAAATTCGAGGTTTCTTAGGAAATGGCTGGTTATTATCGGAGATTCATTGAAGGTTTCTCCAAAATAGCTGGACCAATGACCAAATTGTTAAGAAAGAATACACCATTCAATTGGGATGAGAAGTGTGAAGAAAGCTTTCAGGAGTTGAAGACTAGGTTAACCACAACTCCAATCTTAGCAGTTCCTGAAACAGGGAAGGACTTCACAATATACTGTGATGCATCTAAAGAAGGTTTGGGTTGTGTGTTAATGCAAGATAGGAAGGTGGTTGCTTATGGTTCAAGACAACTAAAACCACATGAAGTCAATTATCCAACTCATGATTTAGAGTTAGCAGTAGTAGTCTTTGCGCTGAAAGGATGGAGGCATTTTCTTTATGGAGCCAGATGTGAGTTATAGACTGACCATACAAATCTTAAATATTTCTTCACTCAAAAGGAGTTGAATATGAGACAGAAGCGTTGGTTGTAACTGATCAAAGATTATGATTTAACAATCAACTATACTCCAGGGAAAACAAATGTTGTAGCTGATTCTTTAAGCAGAAAGAGTCCAGACATTCAGCCTAGCAATCGGGAGCTACCAAAAGAGTTACAAATGGACTTGGAAAGATTAGAGCTTCAATTCATTAGAACAGAGGTTCTTGGAGGATTAGCTACTATGTAGGTAGTTGCAGAGCAGGACAATGATCTTAAGCACGAAATTTTTAGACATCAAGCAGAAGATCCTTTCATTGCTGAGGAAATTCGGAGGATATCTCAAGGGCAAAAATCAGTTTTTTTGCCTTGGAGATTATGAGTCTTTATGGTTTCAAGACCATCTTTGTGTTCCTGATGTGACTGAGATTCGTGATGTCATACTCAGGGAGGCACATGAAACACCATATTCTATACATCCAGGAAGTACTAAGATGTATATGGACTTGAAAGAACTATTCTGGTGGAATAACATGAAAAGGGACATTGCTAAATATGTATCAGAATGGCATACTTGCCAAAGGGTGAAGGCTGAACATCAAAGTCCAGCATGACCATTACAACCTTTGGAAATTCCCGAATGGAAGTGGGAGGAAATAGGTATGGACTTCATCACATGATTGCCCATGACACCTAAACGGAAGGATATGATATGGGTAATTGTGGACAGACTCACTAAAAGTGCACATTTTATTTTGGTAAATCAGAAAGATAATGCCGAGAAGTTAGTAGAAGTTTACATCAAAGAGATAGTAAGTAAGCATGGAGTGCCCAAAAAGATCGTAACTGATAGGGGATCCGTGTTTACTTCAGCTTTTTGGAGGCAATTACATGAAGCACTTGGTTCCAAATTAGATTTTAGCACAACCTATCATCCAGAGACAAGAGGTCAAACAGAAAGAACAAATCAGATACTAGAAGACATGTTAAGAGATTGTGCATTAGATTTTGGAGGTACATGGGAAGATCATCTACCATTGGCAGAATTTTCCTACAATAATAGCTATCAGAGTAGTCTAAAGGCAGCTCCATATCAGGTTCTGTATGGAAGGAAGTGTAGATCACCAATATGTTGGTATGAGCCTGGAAGCAGCAAGGAATTTGCGCCAGACTATATCAAGGAAAAACAAGATATCATTGATAAGATCAAGGATAGACTGAAAATAGCTCAGAGTAGGCAGAAAAGTTATGCTGATCAAAGTCGAAGATCTTGGCATCCAGAAGTGGGAGACATGGTATATTTGAAAGTAAGTCCAATGAAAGGGGTGAAAAGGTTCGGAGTTAAAGGAAAATTGAGTCCAAGATACATCGGACCATTCAAGATACCGAGTCATAACAGGACTATAGCTTATCCTTTAGAGTTACCATCAAGATTGGCTCAAGTGCATAATGTTTTCCATGTGTCACAACTTTGTAGATGTTTGAAAGTTTCGGATGATGCAATCACACATCAAGAGATAGAACTACAAGAAGACTTGACCTATGTTGAAAAGCCCTGTAAAATTTTGGAAGAAAACTGGAAAAGGTTGAGGAATCGGACAATCAAATATTGCAAGGTACAGTGGGAACATCACCTCGAAAGAGAATACACTTGGGAGAAAGAAGAGGACTTAAGAAAAGCCTATCCAGAACTATTCAGGTACACTTCAACAAACTTCGGGACGAAGTTTAATTTAAGGGGGGAAGTCTGTAACATCCCAGTATTTAGGAACCAACGAAGGGTAGATTTAGGAATTTGTGATATTGCATGCATTCATCTGTGAAAATGTGGGTAATTTTTTCGCCAAATAAAAACCTAAAGTGATCAAAGTTTCTTTCATGCTTTGAGATTAGGTATAGTCTTGAAGAATGATTGTTATAGACTTTGATATGATCTTTGTGGATTAGAGTGTTTTGGGAAATGAAATTTGAATTTAAAACTTCAGTGTTTGAGTTATAATTCAAAAGGATTTAGAATTATGTTTGAGTATTTTGATTTAGTCAAGAGAAGATGATTAGTAGCTCAAACTTTAAATAAATAACATAATTAATACAATGAATATTTATTCCATAACTTTAATAAATAAGTTACAAAAAATGTAGCTTATGTAAATGAGCAACAAACTTTACAATAGTAAATAAATAAAAGAATAATATTTATATATTGAATAATAGTATAATCTTTATTACAAAAGAATAAATTAAAAAATTACAAAGGAATAAAAGAAATATTACAAGTGACTATTCTATAAAGAAAAAGAAAAAGAAAAACCTAAACTAAAGTCTTGATCTCCAAGTCTGGTACCTGCAAAACAAACACAAACAAAAAGAAAGAAAGTTAAGGTTAAAATTGTTTTACTCTCAGACTTGACAGTGAGTTGCACTGTTCAAGGTTCATCATGGAGTAATCTTTTAAGGGGCAACTTTCACCAATATGAAAGAATATATCTTTCATAATTTTAAGCCATAAGTCAAATAAACAGCAAGGAGGGGCAAGTTTCACCAGCCAAGTAGATGTAACCAGATAAAAGTAACTTCACATCTAGAGCCTATCCACAAGGTGTGCAACAGACACACAAGCATCACACACACCAAACTGCATGGTGTCTGCTGTCAACCCAGCAGCAACAGCTCAATCACACAAAACTGCTCAGCACAGCCGTGGGAAGCAAACCCCACCCTATTCTTTGGTGCATACACACCAAGAACAGCATCCCAGCTAAACCAAGCCAAAGCCAAGCAAGATCACCCCAACTAAACCCTGGATCATCTCACCAAGATGGTGACATAAGGAGGGGGTAGAACATGTGGATAGCAAGGACAAGATCAAGCCACCAGGACCAGGAGGTGGAGGGCTAGATCAAGGACAAGCCAGAAACTGGAAGTACCAAGGGGAGCACCAGATCAAGCTAGCCACAAGATCAACAACAACAACCAAGTGTGGTGAGTAGTAACAGACCATCACATAATCTATCAGTCTAAGATAGACAAATATTTATGAGTTGTCTCATACTCCACTTCTCAGAAAAACACCCAAGTGGGGTGAATCCATCATTGAATTTTTAAATATTAAAGCAACCAGAAAACTATATAGATCAACCTAGGATATCAGGACAATATCATTGATCCTAGTTATCAGGCTACAACTTAAATTTCAAGAATGAATATAGCCAAGAATCTAAACTTCTAGGCACACCTCTTAAAATAGGAGTAGCACCTTAGAAATTCATCTTATGAATTCATATAATTCATCAAGCCTACAAATCATTTTTATCAAACTTCAACTCAGGAATCAATAGCTGGTATCACTACCAGAACCAATCCATGAGAAATAATAAGAGAAGGGTCTAATCCCTAAACCTCAGACCAAGATCATAGGTCTTAGGGATTTAAGGAAAGAAGTTTCTACTTATGTTTAATGCCAAACTCATCTTAAGCTTGAAAAAACCAAGCTAAGTAATATAATCTAGTCTTGTGTTCCATATTAGAATAGTGCCACAAGAACAGTTCTGAACTAAGCAGGTTAAGCATCCAATATTCACAGATACAACCAACCAACTATAAATCATTTTCCTGTTCTTAATCAAAGGAATCATAACCAGGAATATTCATATATATATATATATCATCACTGTAATAGACCATTTGATCTCAAACTTTATATGAATCTATAAGCCAATAACTAAACATACAGTGACCTCATCACTCAGAGCTCACTGTCAGCACCTAAGTAATGTCAGTGATGAGCTCTCAAACCACTAGAATCTCCAAACAACAATTCCAAAGCCACCTTATCATTTGACCCATATCAAAGTTAACAATGGGACCCAGATGATAAGCCACTAGCATCATCAAAGCTAACCATCAACAGTAATCCACAACAAGTCACCACTCGACAGGTTTAAGGATCATCAATACATGATCCAACTCATCAGATATTCAATTAACAGAGGGATTTGAACCCTAAGAAGAACAAATAATCCTAATCAGGATATGACACTAGCCAGGAATGGCCACTAACAACATTTAGCATGGGATGGCCTAGCATAGAGAGCACGAGGGGAAGAGGAACAACTTACAGATGGTCCTTGCTGTAGATTAGAAGAGGAAGCAAAGGGTCGACGACGAACAATGGCGGCACGGGGAGCACCCCAAGGGGGCGCTGCCACCGACACCACGCCGAGGCGGCGACCACAGCACACGGTAGCAACAACGGCTACAACAACCGTATCACCCCAAACCCTAGGGTTCGGGATGAGGCTAGTTTGGCCACGGGAAAGCTCCATAGCCAAATCGAATTGGACAGAAGGGTAGCACGCGGTCAAAAACCTCGCCCTGCATCATGGCAGCGGCCAGGGAGGACCACGGCGGCGAGCAGAGCACGGCGGCGGCGTCATCGACCACGAGGTCGAGGAGGAGGAGAGAAGGATAAGGTCGAGCGAGTGACAGAGGGAGTGGGCTAGACTGGGCCAAAACCCCTTCGGGGTGTGGTTTTGGTCGTGTCCTATTGGGCCACCAGGGCCCAATAAACCAAACAGCAGCCCATTTATCTAAAGGCTATTTTTAATAAATAAGAAAATACCAAAATGCCCCTGAAGTTAAATGAATTCTAGAAAATAAAATAAAAATCCAAAAATTATAAATAAAATATTTTTGGATTCACAATAATCCAAACTATCCAAATAAATTAAGAAATAAAATTTTAGACATATAAATTTTATTAAGAATTTTGTAATATATATATATTCCTTATGGAATTTTACAAAATTATAAAAGATGATAAAAATTAATAAAAATCACTTTTATTATATATTAATATTGTAGTATTTTAGAAAAATACTAAACAAATATTTAATACCAATCTTTGGTATTTAATGATAATTCTTAAAGGAATTATTAAGTAAATAAAATGCAAATAAAAAGGAAATAAAATAAAAGAATACAATATTCAATAAATATTAAAGAAATTAATATTTATAAATCCTTAATTATTAAAAAGGATTTTTCTATAATTTAAATATTGGGGGAGAATACATATAAAGATAAATAATGCATTACATTACTTTTGCATAATCATTTTGCTTCTTTAAATATTGTCCTTCCGGGCAATAATGATGTTTTTGTAGACATAGAAGCTCAAGGTCCAGTGCAAGCATCAGACTTCACTACCTTGCAATCACAAGGCAAGTTCATCACTTGATCATGTCCTTTGAAGAGTCTTTATCAAAGTATTTGCGAATTGTGTGTTATCATCTATATTATAGAAAAAGAAAACAATATTTTCTCAAAAATCTTAGATATCATCCTAAGTGATGATATGATGGAGCAATAGAACTTAGGGTTCTAATTGCAATAATGATGAACAATTAGGGATTAATAACCCATGACATCAGTGATTCTAGCACCGTATATTACGCGTTAACCATGAGATTTGGAATGGGACGGAGAAGTCAGCTGTATCATTTTCCTCTTATATGGAGGCAAGACGACCTTAACGTGACGTTGTGATTCCTTGTGCGGATGCAACATATGGGTGGGCACCCTTACGCCCCACACTTTTGGTGTCTAGATTATATATGAATGGTGTTTAGGGATATAGTCCATGTAAATGGTACTATTTCGGGCATCACTAGGTCATAGAGTCTTTGGGAACTCATCAGGGTTTTAGCCTACCCGAAAGGGGGATTAACGGAGGTGAGCCAGCCCCGAAGGATCGTACAGACATATGAGGTCGTGGAGAGGGCACTGATTGGCTTGGACCAACTACTGGGCCCCACATTATGGAATTGTGGACGGGAAAGTACGCTCGGTTGTGCAACAAGGAGTTGATCTCTCATGGGTAAAGTAACGCACCTCTACAGAGTGTAAGAATTGTAACTTGTTACTCCCTGTTCAGGGAAGGAGCTACGAACGCGGCAGGAAAGGAACTCCATGAAAGTTCTGGTCAAGCTGTGAAGGCTGATGGTCATAGATTTTCATAATAAAATCAATCTTTGAAGAAAGATTTACAAAAACTGCATTGTGCCAAGGACTTATATTCCGAGGTGGTAGTTAGAGCATCAAACTTCCCACCTTGCATATAATGAGCTTGTTGGGTAACGTTGTTACTCATCCTTTCCTTTGAATCCTTGCTTAGACTCTGAGAATCCCGAAGATACTCCAATGTATGCATCTGAAAGCCAAGAGGAGGTCTTCTATGAACAGACCAACCTGTATGGAGCCGTAGAAGGGGAGGACTACGACATCGTCTATGGAGGAGAGTTCCAAGAGTCCGAATAATTACTATAGTTCTAGTAGCCACTTGAGCCGAGCAACATGAAAATTATATAGCAATAAGTTGTTGAGCTCAATTTGGAGTTTAAGTTTTAAATTTGAAACTTCCAGTGAAACACTTATATTTTGGTTTGTAAGTTGAATCTTTTGGAAGTTTTAAACTTCCGGTATTGTAATAATAATAACGTGTGTATGTTTGTAATATGGACCTGCAATGTTTATGTTGTACCACTCTAAGGGATTTGATATTTATGGAACGGTGTTCCGTGGATGTCATGTCAACGACTATAGTGTACTACACATGAAGTGGTATGCTGGGTCACCGCACATGAACTCATATTCTGACTTTTATGATCACTAATGTTAATTAAGACTTTGCAGAAAAAAATCAGAGCATCATGGACCCAAGGCCAGATAGCATTTCTAGTATACATGATGAAAGAGTATGATGATGCAGAAAAGTTTCGTGGCCAGAATGGCTGGACGAAGGAAGGATGGACCGCTATGACAAACCGCTTAAACTCCAAGCACCCTGGAGCTGATTTTACAAAGAAGCAGGTGAAAGATAGAGAACAAAGGTTCAAGAAGGATCACAACGTGGTTAGGTCTATTTTAGAGAAGAGTGGATTTGGTTAGGATCCCGAGAAGGGAGTGCCAACAGCCCCAGATGAAAAATGGGATGAGCTGTCCAAGGAGTAGCGAAAGTGGAGATTCAAAGCATTCTCGCACTACGATGTGTTATACTAAATTTATGAAGGTTTGTTCTTGTAATAATGATAAATTAGAAATATGTTCTCTTATGATGGTACTAACAATTTACTTACTTTCTACTCAGGTAGAATAGCATCAGGGAAGCATTGCCAAAGGACAATAGATAGTATTGACGAGAGGTACAACTTGCCTCATTATCCAGAGCATGGAAGCTACACAGATGAAGTTCTAAGGGATGCTGGATTGGAATCACCTGAACCAACACTATCTGCTCCAGGATCTTCCATGCCCCAATATGATTGGAACAAAAATATTTACGGGGATGATGTCGATCTATCATATGGTGGATTTACAGAACCTGAAGTAAGTACTATAAATAAGTCTTCAGCTATACAGGACCAGACGTGTGTGGAGTCACCTCGAAAGAAGAGGCTTCGAAATTCAAAAGGATCGAATGGAGTAGGTGAGAAAACTAAGGCTAAAAAGGCAAGGATGTTGTGCTAGAAAACCTTGTTTATGTGAGGGGAGAAGAACTTAAGGTCTATAAAGAAATGAAGACAAAGCAAATTGATAGCTACAAAGATGTCAAGATGGCGCAAATGGAAAGGAATGATCCAAAAAATGACCCCTATGGCATATGCTCAACTCCATTCAGAAACTGAAAACATTGGGACTCACACCAAGTGAACAATATAAGTTGATCAACCATCTCAAAGCAGATATGCTAAACCGTCAGACATTCATGGAAGTGGAGGCTGATGTTATTGACGTGATTATTAAAGAAGTGGTGGAACAACAGGTCTGAAGCTTTCCTAAGTATAAATTAGGGGATTTTTATTTTTAATAATGAAACTGTTTAATTTATACATATTTCGTATCCCACGAGTCCTTGTCAAGTAGCTATGCGCTTTTGATTGTTAGAATAAAATTATCTTCTGTACGATGCAAGGTTTTGTATTCTAAACTATTCGAGTGTCAAGTTGACATGCCTATCTACTGTTCTTGCCCATACATGTTGTTACTGCATGTTGGCTGCTCTTATCCCGGTGCATGCATGCATGATTAGTTTGTAATTACATGATATTTAGTTGTATATACTAGGCACTTGTTTAAAAAAAACTAGGCAGGCGACACATCGATTTTATTAATGATACTTCTGAAGTACAGAAATATTATGGAAACAAATTAATTCTATAGAAAATATATGGAAATAAATAAAAATCATGTGGTACTTCTCCTGCTTCGTCTAAGATAGTCTTGGTAGTCTTCCCACATTGCATTAGCTATTTCTTCCCTTTTTGAGTTACCCAGGGCTCGCTGCAAGTTGAGAGAATGTATATCACTTGTGTACTGCTTATCTCCACTAGGAACGTCAATTATTTTGGTCGGATCAATATCCGATTCAACTTGATCCAACAATTGTTCTCTATCCTCATGATTGCAAATGAAATTGTGTAGAGCACAACATGCGATTGCAATTTCTGCTTGTGAGTAAATAGGGTATTGTGTAGCACACTTGAGTATTGGAAAATGCTTCTTCAGAGTACCAATGATACGCTCAATATGATTACGAAGTTGTGCATGTCTCAAATTAAATAGCTCTTGAGGGTTTTGTGGCTGCTGATTGCTTCTTCCTTACTCTTGCAAATGGTATCTCACATTGCGATAAGGTGCGATGAAGTGAGGTGTGTTCACATAACCAGCATCTACCAAGTAAATTTTCCTTCAGGGACATAGAAATTGTTTTGTAGTGCATCTTGTAGCACTCGAGCGTAAGAAGCCGATCCTTCCCATCCGGCGCTACATGAACAAAATGATTTTCAAAATCACATGCAACCATGACATTTTACGACAATGTTCCTTTTCTATTACGATAAGGATCTTGCTCTGTTGGAGATATGCTAATTGGAATATATGTTCCATCTATGGCCCCAATGCAATCCTAGAGAGAAAAAATAATATGGTGAAAAATTTGTGTGATGTACATTTATATTTAATTACAAACATTAAAGGAAATAATATCTTAAAATATGGCATGAATTTTGGGTTGCTTGCAACTTCGAAAGGAATATTATTTGAAGGTAGCCGTATTACACTTGATAACAATATCATTAGTGCATTTAACACAACATGAAAATAGCGGCTTATGGTCTCACCGCTATGTTAAAATTGCCCTTGAAGTGTACGATTGCTTGCATTCTTAGAAACGGCATAAAGAAATATGGCAACCTGTTTTTCCACGGAGAGAAAATCTGTATTTCTTAGACCACATCTCTCTCGAAGGCACTCCACCAAATTATGAAAGATATATTTTTCCATCCGGAAATCCCGTTTACATCTTAATTCATGACCTTCGAGAACTTCTTTCACGTACATATCACCCATAAGAATGGAAGTATGAATGCGTGTATGGTTGGCTGAGATTTTTTCACTAGCATATAAAGCTTTGATAATGGTCAATTCATCATCTTCTCTTTGTTTGCGCCTTAGAAAGTTTCCCCACATAACTAAAAATAATTTATAGAACGAATCTTCTAAACTGTGGCATAACGCATATATGGTGTAAAAATTTCCCAATATTTCTAAGTATTTCATTGGAAATTTACAATGAAAAAGGCAGTATCATGCTATAGGCACTAATATGTCTGATTCCAGTAAAATAAATAAAATTTAACAAAAGTAGTATACAAATATGTATATAGCTTTGTTATGATCGAACATAAGAGCACAAGGAGTAAAAAAAGGCATGTACCTTCTCCAGCCGACGCCAGTGTGCCAGACCAGAGTAAGGGCGAGATGCTATGACGACGATTTTACAACACAAGATTTGGCGTGGTAATATAAAGAGGATTGGACTTAAAGCATAATTTATAGGTGTGAAAATTAGTTGAAGCTGAAGCATTCAACATGAGAAACTCACGCACATCCATGCATGTCCAAGCAGGCACGCATCTATGGGTCAAACCGGATCATGTAACCATAGTAACCGGTCAAACCAACAATAAAAGTGCACTTTCCAAATGCTATTGATTTTTTGCCAAAACTGAGAAATACTAAAGTATGATGAAACTGAGGTATTTGTTACCTGTGCACAAAAATACTTCAGCTTTAGAATATTGTGGTTTACTAAAAGTGGAGCTCTTAAACTAGGCCTCAGTCTACGATATGTTTTTTGCAATACACGCAAATGACCTATTGATAACGTTTTCAAAAAATGACCTATTGATAACGAATTGCCAATAAAAATGATAGGTTTCTCAACGATGTGGCAGTAAAAACATGTGCAATTTGTTTGGGTGGACTAGGTCTAGATATCAGCCTAATTAAAATACCTAGAAAAAATAAAAAATAAGAAGTCTTCTTCTGCCACAAGAGTAGGATGCTCCCAACCCTACATCGCGCGCACCCGGGACATCCTGATGTTGGTGCGCACTGCTCGTGCACCCTCTGATGTAGCCCGTCCTACGGACAACACTATTCCAACTCCAACAAGTCTTTCAATAGGACCAATGACCCATGCCCCTGTCAAGCCCCTCCATGATAAGGTGAAATCTCTTCTATCCTTGTGTGACTTCGATACACCTCGGATGGATTTTTATCTCATTGATACGTTGCAAACGTATCTATAATTTTTTATGCTCCATGCTTGTTTTACACCAGCATTATGTTTTGTCCACACTTTGTGGCATTTTTATGCATTTTCTGGAACTAACCTATTAACAAGATGCTACAGTGCCAGTTCCTGTTTTCTGTTGTTTTTGGTTTCAGAAAAACTAGTAAAGAAATATTCTCGGAATTGGACGAAACAAAAGCCAAAGTTCCTATTTTTCACACACAACATGGAGTCCGAAGAAGAGGTGAAGAGTCGTCGCGAAGCAACCATACCAGGGGGCAACGCGGGTCTACCTTGGGCCATGCCGCCCTATGGTGTGGGACCCTCGATCATCCACCGACCTTGCCCCTTCGCCTATATAAACCCCTCGAGGCAAAAACCCTAAGTACCCGATCAGAATTTCACGAAAAAGTTCGTAGCCACCGCCACCATCGTCCCTAGATCAGGAGGGATCTGAAGCTCTTCCCGGCACCCTGCCGGAGAGGGGAGATCATCCCGGAGGCCTTCTTCATCACCATGCCAGCCTCCGGAGTGATGTTTGACTAGTTCATCCTTGGACTATGGGTCCATAGCAGTAGCTAGATGGTTGTTTCTCCTATTTGTGTTACCATGTTTAGATCTTGTGAGCTGCCTATCATGATCAAGGTCATCTTATTGTAATACTATATGTTGTGTTTGTGAGGATCCGATGGATATTGAGTACTATGTCATATTGATTATTGATTCTATCATGTCTATGTTATTTGTGATCTTGCATGCTCTCGGTTGCTAGTAGTTACTTTGGCCAAGTATTTGCCTGTGACTCCAAGAGGGAGTATTCATGCTCAATAGTAGGTTCATGCCTCTAGTAATCTAGGAGAGTGACAGAAACTTCTTAGATTGTATATGTGTTTTTGCTACTAGGGAGAAAACAACAATCCTTTTCCCAAGGGCAATTGTATTGTTTACACTACACACTTTGCTTAATGCAATTATTTGTTGCTTGTAACTTAATACCCGAGGGTTGTTCGGATGATATCCCGGAGGTGGATTATTAGTCATAGATGCAGTTGGATTACGGTCTATGTATCATTTTGTAATGCCTAAATGAATCTCATAGTGGTCATTATGTCATGTGCATGCATTGTTATGCATTCTCTATTTGTCAATTGCCCCGCTGTAATTTGTTCACCCATCATGTTATTTATCTTATGGAGAAAACACCTCTAGTGAACTGTGAACCCCGGTCCATTCCTTTCCATTGATATTCTATTTACTGTTTACTGTTTACTTTCTGCAATTACCACAAGCAATTACTATCTTACACAATATACATTTAATCCTTTGTTTTCAGCAAAACCAGTGAGCTTGACAACCTCATTGATAAGTCAAGGCAGAGTATTTTGGTTGTGTTGTGTGCAGGTTCCACGTTGCTAGCAACACCTTCGGAAGTGGTTTGTTTCTCCTACTGGTTCTATAACCTTGGTTCTATAACTGGGGGAAACTTACTGCTATGCTCATCATACCTTTCTCCTACTGGTTCGACAACCTTGGTTCTCCTACTGGTTCTATATTTTGGTTGTGTTTGTCTTCTTGGCTCTTCTTCTTTTCTGGGCATTCACTGGCATAGTGTCCCATCTCTTTGCAATTATAACATTGCAACTGGCTTATGTCCTTCTTCTTCTTTTTGGGTCTCTCCAAAGCTAGGAGTTCTTCTAGTTCATGCTCTTCATATCTCACCTCAAAGGTGGGAAATCTTTCTCTCTTCTTGGGGCAGTTACTAGAGGTATGACCTTCTTCTTCACAAGAGTAGCAACACTTTGTGGTCACTTTGGATTTGGCCTTATGAGGCATGGTTCTGACTTTGCCTTCATCCATCTTGATAGAAGTTGTTCCCTTATGGAGGTTTCCAAACATTTGATGCATTCCATCTTCCTTCATTTGTTGAACTATAGGATAGATGGGGCATTGGATAGGGACATGATCATTTCCTTCACATAGGAAACAAGTCACTTGAGATTTGGGGCATTGTTTAGTTGGATGTTTCTCTTCACAATTAGGGCATTGATCCTCATGATCTTTGGAAGTGTGTTCCATGTCTCCACAAATATTGCAAGCTTGAGTTCCTTCTATAATATCATCCTTGATATCATTGTTGTCACAATCTCCTTGGGAAGAGTTGCTTATCATGTTGATCATTTGATTGGTCATCCTTTGCAACAATTGAGATTGGGTTTTCAAAAACTTTTGCAAGGTTGGGTCTAACTCATTGTTGTTGGCTAAAAACTGAGTTGTCACTTGATTCAACTGGGCTTGGGTTGCTAGAAGCATCTCTTGGTTGTTGTTGTCACCATTCTTGATGTTGGAGTATCTTGGAGAAGTCATCTGTTTGGGTTGGATTGGGATTAGAATGTGCAAAATATTTCTAAGGAAGAAGTCTATCACACACAACAATTCACACAGGCAATGTGCAAGCAATCACAAACAACATTCCACTCAAGCAACAAAGTTCAAGCACATTTTTAGGCAACAAAATATTTTTTGTTACACCACATAAGTTGGTGTGTTTGATCTAAATTAACATTAGTATGGTGGTCCAACTATATGGTTCACTTGAGATCATTCCATTCTTCTTAGTTGTCTTCTTCATGGACAAGGTCATGGTTGCCTTGGAAAAATTCTTGCATCTTGGTCACAAAGCTTCAAAGGTGATGATGTTTTCTTCTAAGTTGCGTTTCCTTAGTCTTCAAGTCTTGAATAGTATTTCTTGTCTCACTTGTAGTCCTTAGTGATGTCCAAGTTGAAGTCCTTGATGAAACTAAAGTTGAAGTCATTGGTGATGTTGAAGTTGAATTCATTTGAGTTGGTGAAGTCCTTGATCATGTTGAAGTCTTTGCTCATGGTGGAGGCTTTGTCCATCAAGTTTGAAAAGGAAGAGATGTAGAATCACAACCAAAAGGTTGAGGAAAGAGTTTACAAGATTGTTTGTAAATAAGTTTTGGAACAAATACAACTCCTATTTTTCTAAGGGTTTTTGTCCAATCCTAGGGTTACAATCCTACAGGCAACATAGTGCTCTGATACCATCTGTAGAGGTCCCAACCTTTAATAAGGTAGAGATCCCTCTGTTTACAATGCTAGTCCATGGATCAATAGCTAGCATCCACAGTTAAGATATAATATCAAGAAGCAAAGGTCAGAATATAATTTTATAACCAGGAATAAAATAATTCATTACATCTTACATAGCTCATTTGGCTATCTCATTACAATGCAGCAGAAATAACTATAAAGCATGGAGTCCTTCATCTTCAAAGTGCCACAGGCAATCATGTTGGTTGTAGACTTGTAATCCTAATCAACACACTTCACTAACTTCAAACAAACCTGCAACATAATAAGTTACAGCCACAAAGGTCAATACATTTGAATTGTATTGGCAAGTGATACTATGGTAGAATAGTGGTTTCTATCATTTTATATGCATTTGGCTAAGTGGAGCTTAGGCTTGCTTTGCTCAAAATATATTTTCCTTATCATTTGAAAACACTAAGTTTTTGTTTGTCAAAATCACCCAAGGCATCTACCAATCATTGATTGAAGATCCTTTAACCCTTGTTCAACCACAAGTTTGTAACTTAGAAATTGGGATGAGGAGATCCTTGATAGTTTCCATGTCTTGATGCTCAAATTGTCCATTGTCGGGGACACGGCTAAGTACTTAGATTTTACTCTCTCGAGAGGTGGTGCACTTTCCCCACAAGACTCGACATGCATCGAGACAAGATCTTTCAGAAGCCTTCCCTTAGACCAGAATGGACGCGTTCCCAAACCTATCATCCCCTACCACCAACTGTCCATTTGACTAAGTTATGGCAACCTATATGATCCAGGCAGAGCCCATAATGCCAAGTGGCTGCACTTGAAGCTTCTCAACATTTTACATCTCAAATCTCTTTGTTCCTGGGTGGCACTCCACAAGTGTGATACACAAGGTTCACCAGTCCCCTGGCCTTGTGTAGCCACTCAACATAAATCCATTCCCACCATTCCACCCAGGTGATTCATTCACTTAGTTGCTTTATTAAACAAAACACAAGTCCTTGACTTAGAAATATTCCATAGCATGAATATAATCCACCCTTGTTTTCTACTAGCTAGGCTAAGCATGATAGTAGTAGGAATCTTAACTTAGGAAAAATTCTACTAAGGTTTCATCTACTAGGATTTCCCATGGCAAAGTTAACACTTAGAAAATTCCATTCAAGTCCTACTTAGAAATATCACTAATGCATAGTGAAAATAATGGGACAAAATTATGAAGCACCACTTGCCTTTTTGGTAGATAATATAAGTTCACTCCTTGATCTTTGCAATAGTCACACTCTTCAAATTTCACTACAATTCAATCAAGGCACAAATTCAATCTACCATTCAAGCAATTCATCACATAGAATAATAAATACAAAGCAATGCATGCAAGCATGCCAAAGATTGTTTTATTTGGAAAATTGGTTTCTATTAGGCCATAAACATTATAAAGCATCTATTGGTAATTTATAAAAGCAGTAAAACCATTTGATATTAAGTTAGTGAAAATGGCCATTTAAATCATTTTTGTTTTGTTAGAAATGATTTAATCAAAGTAATAATTTCTAGTGTTTTGACAAATATATTTTTAAACACAATTGTTAGTGTTTTAAGGTCAAGTGTTTAATATTAAAACCATTTGCAAAAGGTTTTACCTATAAACCATTTTTACACCAAAGCAATATTTTATTTTGTTGGAAATGCCTTTTAACATAGTAATAATTTTCTAAGGTTTAATCAAATACATGTTTAAATCCTAAAACATGGTGTTTAGGGTCAGAGAGTTTAATTCAAACCATTTTCAAAAGGTTTTACTCAAAAAGCATTTTTAAACCATAATCAATATTTTTATTTAGCTAGAAATGCTTTTATTCAAAGATTTATTCCTTAGCCTTACAAAATATGTTTTTCAATCCAAAAGTTGGTTTCTATGGTCAGTAGGTTCAAAAAAATCCATTTACAAAAGATTTTACCCTAAAAACATTTTTAGAATAAATTTTATACACCAAATATGTCTACACAAGTTTCTGCAAAAACAACTAATTTTCCAGAAGCAATTCATTAAAAAAATGGCATGGTTGGATAGAATTATTTTTGCTGATTCCATTAATATAAAATTTGTAAAATTGGACATGTAGATTTAAATTTATGATTTTTGCAAGTTTAAATATCTAATAGATAAGTTTCTGGTTTTAAAACAGATCACTGGATACGTGGAATGATCTTATTGGCTCATACCGGTTCCCGTGGATCGATTGATATAGACCACAGGATTTAAGTGGGATCATGCGGTACAGAAGCAACGTAACGTTTCGTTTAAGTTATTCTATCATGTCCATCGGATCATCATCCAACGACTCCTAGCACTTAAACAAAGACGGGCGGCGCTGGCGCGGCTGCGAGCGGCGGAGGCGCTCTGTCTACGGCGTTGCGGCGGCTACAGGAAGCGAGGGAGAGAACAGGGAGCGTTACCAGATACGCAGTGTCGCGCTGATGCTCAAGGTGGTCTTTTTTGGCGAAGGGGCGCTCGAGGTTATCAGGGATTTCTCGTCGGACTTGCTCACTGGCTCGGGCACGCTTTGTTGACGACGGAGGCAAGGCTACGATGCATGCCAGAGAATAAGAGGTGGTGTTAGACGCGTAGGGAAATGGTGAACTCGGTAGCAACAATCAGAGAGAGAGAGGGGAGGATGAGGCTTACGGGAAAACATCGCCGGAGTCGAAACAGACGGCGGCGATGTACTATCGATGTCGTTGCCGAGTATCTGGAGCACGTGCGGGTGAGTAGGATACACTGGCAGGTGCGCCTGAGGATGGAGATCAAGTTCATGGGATCTGGGAGGCAAGGGGAGGTAGATGTTGGCTGGAATTCACCGAGAATAGTCGCCTGAGCAGCTTCGGTTTCAGAGAAAATTTGAGTAGCCTGGTGGCCTAGAGGTGTGGGGAATTGAGGGGAATGAGAGAGGAGAGGCAGGCGTTTAGTAGGGCGTGATCATGGTGAGTAACGGCCTCGGCGTTAAGGCAAATTACGCCTGCGAAAATAAAGCCAGAAACCGGCGAGGAGGGGAGGAAGAAATGGTCGCGGGGTTAGGGAAGATGACTGGCAGGTGGGGCAGCTTCGTCAGCGAGAGAGGGGAGTGTGCATGGGGTCCGGTCGTCAGTGAGGGAGCGGGTAAGAGTCTGAGTGCGAATCGTTTTCCCGCGGGGAGAGAGTGATGGGATAGCTGGGCCAGTTGGGTTGTGCTGGGCTGGGCTATTTTCTTTCCTATTTTTTTCTTCTCTGTTTTCTTTTTCTTTTTTCCATTTTGATTTTCTATTTTGAATTCAAACTACCATTTGAATTCAGATTCCTTTCTCAAAACTTTTCCAAATATTCTGTAGTTTCCATGCTGTTTTAAATATGTATTTTAAGTCCATTTAAGAATAATTATTTTATTCACATATGGTTTTGTTATTTATTTCAATTATACATTTGTTTTTATTCAAACAAGATTTTAATTATATATTCAAACCCTTATTTGATTTTAATTTTTCACCAAACCTTTTCAGTAGGTTTTATTTATTTAATAGGGTGTTAAATATTTCACTTTGAATTATTTGCAATATTTTTAATATGATTTATTAATTATTTAAATTGGGTAATTGTCTTTATTCAAATAAAATCCAATATGGTTTTAGTTCCATATAAATTTTATTTAAATGATTCTTTTATTTCATTTAGGTTAATTAAATAACTATTATTCCACTTGGGAAAATTCCATTTATTATTTTCTCATGATTTAATTAATCATTTCTATTAGAAATTTTGTCTTCATTCAAATGGGATAGAATTTGGTTAAGGCCATTTTATTTTATTTGTATATTCTTTATCCCTTTATTTTAATTTGGAATATATTTATTTCATTTGCTTATGGATTTGGCCAAGATTTAATTTGGCTTTTAAATATCCTTTCTTTCTTTCTTTCTTTCTTTCTTTCTTTATCTTATAGAATCCATATCTTTTTATTTAAAGATCCAAAATTGGTGATTCCAATTTGTATAATTTTATTTAATATTTTTTTATCCTTTTAAATCTCTTTAGGATTATTTTGCTCACCATTTGGTATGGATTTTAGATAGGAGCTATATTAGCTTTGGAAAATTATTTCCTTTTATCTTATTATATTCATAAGTTTTTATCTATGGTTCCAAATTAAGTGAAACCAATTTCTATGGTTTTATAATATTTTTATTTATCATTCTAGATCATCTATAAATGTTTGTTGATAAATTTATATGGATCAAATCCTTAGTCTTAGAGAGATCTTGGAAATGATTTATTCCATTAGGGTTTTGGTTTAGCTTTTCCAAGTGTTTAAATTTCAAAACACATTATTGATGAATGCATTTCTCTTGATTGAAATTTGTTGGATTCCATTTTATTAAAAGTTTGTTCAAGATGGGTTTTGATGTTTCCATTTGGAATCAAAAAGTTTCTTTTCACCCTAAATTTCAACAATTATTTATTTTGTTTATTTATTTTTCACATTACAAAATTTGGAAAATTTTGGAATGTGACAGGCTACCACCCTTAAAAGAAATATCGTCCCGAGATTTGGGGAGGCTAGAGGTTACAAGTTAGCTTCAAAACAACTAGGGTACTACCACCCTTAAAAAATTTCCAACTAGATTACATCTTGGCTTACTTGGGATCTTGATGTAACTTTTCTGGACAGAGGTTTGCATAGTGGCCTAGCTCTTTGCATTTGAAACATGTGATAAGGTTGAGGTCTTGAGGTGGCTTCTCTGGACAATATGATGCATAATGTCCTAGATCTTTGCAGTGGTTGCACATCACTTGGCTAATATCCTTCCTCATCTTGGGTTTCACTAGCTTTTGTTTGTCTTCTTGGCTCTTCTTCTTTTCTGGGCATTCACTGGCATAGTGTCTCATCTCTTTGCAATTATAACATTGCAACTGGCTTATGTCCTTCTTATTCTTTTTGGGTCTCTCCAAAGCTAGGAGTTCTTCTAGTTCATGCTCTTCATATCTCACCTCAAAGGTGAAATCTTTCTCTCTTCTTGGGGCAGTTACTAGAGGTATGACCTTCTTCTTCACAAGAGTAGCAACACTTTGTGGTCACTTTGGATTTGGCCTTATGAGGCGTGGTTCTGACTTTTCCTTCATCCATCTTGATAGAAGTTGTTCCTTTATGGAGGTTTTCAAACATTTGATTCCATCTTGCTTCATTTGTTGAACTATAGGATAAATGGGGCATTGGATAGGGACATGATCATTTCCTTCACATAGGAAACAAGTCACTTGAGATGTGGGGCATTGTTTAGTTGGATGTTTCTCTTCACAATTAGGGCATTGATCCTCATGATCTTTGGAAGTGTGTTCCATGTCTCCACAAATATTGCAAGATTGAGTTCCTTCTATAATATCATCCTTGATATCATTGTTGTCACAATCTCCTTGGGAAGAGTTGCTTATCATGTTGATCATTTGATTGGTCATCCTTTGCAACAATTGAGATTGGGTTTTCAAAAACTTTTGCAAGGTTGGGTCTAACTCATTGTTGTTGGATAAAAACTGAGTTGTCACTTGATTCAACTGGGCTTGGGTTGCTAGAAGCATCTCTTGGTTGTTGTTGTCACCATTCTTGATGTTGGAGTCTCTTGGAGAAGTCATCTGTTTAGGTTGGATTGGGATTAGAATGTGCAAAAGATTTCTAAGGAACAAGTCTATCACACACAACAATTCACACAGGCAATGTGCAAGCAATCACAAACAACATTCCACTCAAGCAACAAAGTTCAAGCACATTTTTAGGCAACAAAATATTTTTTGTTACACCACATAAGTTGGTGTGTTTGATCTAAATTAACATTAGTATGGTGGTCCAACTATATGGTTCACTTGAGATCATTCCATTCTTCTTAGTTGTCTTCTTCATGGACAAGGTCATGGTTGCCTTGGAAAAATTCTTGCATCTTGGTCACAAAGCTTCAAAGGTGATGATGTTTTCTTCTAAGTTGCGTTTCCTTAGTCTTCAAGTCTTGAATAGTATTTCTTGTCTCACTTGTAGTCCTTAGTGATGTCCAAGTTGAAGTCCTTGATGAAACTAAAGTTGAAGTCATTGGTGATGTTGAAGTTGAATTCATTTGAGTTGGTGAAGTCCTTGATCATGTTGAAGTCTTTGCTCATGGTGGAGGCTTTGTCCATCAAGTTTGAAAAGGAAGAGATGTAGAATCACAACCAAAAGGTTGAGGAAAGAGTTTACAAGATTGTTTGTAAATAAGTTTTGGAACAAATACAACTCCTATTTTTCTAAGGGTTTTTGTCCAATCCTAGGGTTACAATCCTACAGGCAACATAGTGCTCTGATACCATCTGTAGAGGTCCCAACCTTTAATAAGGTACAGATCCCTGTGTTTATAATGCTAGTCCATGGATCAATAGCCAGCATCCACAGTTAAGATGTAATATCAAGAAGCAAATGTCATAATACAATTTTATAACCAGGAATAAAATAATTCATTACATCTTACATAGCTCATTAGGCTATCTCATTACAATGCAGCAGAAATAACTATATAGCATGGAGTCCTTCATCTTCAAAGTGCCACAGGCAATCATGTTGGTTGTAGACTTGTAATCCTAATCAACACACTTAACTAACTTCAAACAAACCTGCAACATAATAAGTTACAGCCACAAGGGTCAATACATTTGAATTGTATTGGCAAGTGATACTATGGTAGAATAGTGGTTTCTATCATCTATATGCATTTGGATAAGTGGAGATTAGGCTTGCTTTGCTCAAAATAGATTTTCCTTATCATTTGAAAACACTAAGTTTTTGTTTGTCAAAATTACCGAAGGCATCTACCAATCATTGATTGAAGATCCTTTAACCCTTGTTCAACCACAAGTTTTTAACTTAGAAATTGGTATGAGGAGATCCTTGATAGCTTCCATGTCCTGATGCTCAAATTGTCCATTGCCGGGGACACGGCTAAGTACTTAGATTTTACTCTCTCGAGAGGTGGTGCACTTTCCCCACAAGACTCGACATGCATCGAGACAAGATATTTCAGAAGCCTTCCCTTAGACCAGAATGGATGGGCTCCCAAACCTATCATCCCCTACCACCAACTGTCCATTTGGCTAAGTTATTGCAACCTATATGATCCAGGCAGAGCCCATAATGCTAAGTGGCTGCACTTGAAGCTTCTCAACATTTGACATCTCAAATCTCTTTGTTCCTGGGTGGCATTCCACAAGTGTGATACACAAGGTTCACCAGTCCCCTGGCCTTGTGTAACCACTCAACATAAATCCATTCCCACCATTCCACCCAGGTGATTCATTCACTTAGTTGTTTTATTAAACAAAACACAAGTCCTTGACTTAGAAATATTCCATAGCATGAATATAATCCACCATTGTTTTCTACTAGCTAGGCTAAGCATGATAGTAGTAGGAATCTTAACTTAGGAAAAATTCTACTAAGGTTTCATCTACTAGGATTTCCCATGGCATAGTTAACACTTAGAAAATTCTATGCAAGTCCTACTTAGAAATATCACTAATGCATAGTGAAAATAATGGGACAAAAGTATGAAGCACCACTTGCCTTTTTGGTAGATAATATAAGTTAACTCATTGATCTTTGCAATAGTCACACTCTTCAAATTTCACTACAATTCAATCAAGGCACAAATTCAATCTACCATTCAAGCAATTCATCACATAGAATAATAAATACAAAGCAATGCATACAAGCATACCAAAGATTGTTTTATTTGGAAAAGTGGTTTCCAAATAAACATTCTAAAGCATCTATTGGTCATTTATAAAAGTAGTAAAACCATTTGATATTAAGTTAGTGAAAATGGCCATTTAAATCATTTTTGTTTTGTTAGAAATGATTTAATCAAAGTAATAATTTCTAGTGTTTTGACAAATATATTTTTAAACACAATTGTTAGTGTTTTAAGGTCAAGTGTTTAATATTAAAACCATTTGCAAAAGGTTTTACCTATAAACCATTTTTACACCAAAGCAATATTTTATTTTGTTGGAAATGCCTTTTAACATAGTAATAATTTTCTAAGGTTTAATCAAATACATGTTTAAATCCTAAAACATGGTGTTTAGGGTCAGAGAGTTTAATTCAAACCATTTTCAAAAGGTTTCACTCAAAAAGCATTTTTAAACCATAATCAATATTTTTATTTAGCTAGAAATTCTTTTATTCAAAGATTTATTCCTTACCCTAAAAAAATATGTTTTTAAATCCAAAAGTTGGTTTCTATGGTCAGTAGGTTCAAAACAATTCATTTACAAAATATTTTACCCTAAAAACATATTTAGAATAAATTCTATACGCCAAATATGTCTACACAAGTTTCTGCAAAAACAACTAATTTTTCAGAAGCAATTCATTAAACAAATGGCATGGTTGGATAGAATTATTTTTTCTGATTTCATTGATATAAAATTTGTAAAATATGGACATGTAGATTTAAAGTTATGAATTTTGCAAGTTTAAATATCTAATAGATAAGTTTCTGGTTTTAAACAGATCATTGGACACGTGGAATGATCTTATTGGATCATATCGGTTCGCGTGGATCGATTGATATAGACCACATGATTTAAGTGGGATCGTGTGGCACAGAAGCAACGTAACGTTTCATTTAAGTTATTCTATCGTGTCCATCGCATTATCATCCAACGGCTCCTAGCACTTAATCAAAGACGGGCGGCGCTGGCGTGGCGACGAGCGGCGGAGGCGCTCTGTCTACGACATTGCGGCGGCTACAGGAAGCAAGGGAGAGAACGGGGATTGTTACCAGATATGCAGTGTCGCGCTGATGCTCAAGGTGGTCTTTGTTGGCGAAGGGGCGCTCGAGGTTGTCAGGGATTTCTCGCCGGACTTGCTCACTGGCTCGGGCACAGTTTGTCGACGACGGAGGCGAGGCTACGGTGCATGCCAGAGAGAATAAGAGGTGGTGTTAGACGCGTAGGGAAATGGCGAACTCGGTAGCAATAACCAGAGAGAGAGGGGAGGATGAGGCTTATGGGAAAACGTTGCCGGAGTCGAAACAGACGACAGCGATGTACTGTCGATGTCGTTGCCGAGTATCTGGAGCGCGCACGGGTAAGTGGGATACACTGGCAGGTTCGCCTGAGGATGGATATCAAGTTCGTGGTATCTGGGAGGCAAGGGGAGGTAGATGTTGGCCGGAATTCACCGAGGATAGTCGCCGGAGCAGCTTCGTTTTCAGAGAAAATTTGAGTAGCCTGGTGGCCTAGAGGTGTGGGGAATTGAGAGGAATGAGAGAGGAGAGGTAGGCGTTTAATAGGGCGTGATCATGGTGAGTAACTGCCTCGGCGTTAAGGCGAATTACGCCTGCGAAAATCAAGCCAGAAACCGGCGAGGAGGGGAGGAAGAAATGGTCGCGGGGTTAGGGAAGATGACTGGCAGGTGGGGCAGCTTCGTTAGCGAGAGAGGGGAGTGCGTGTGGGGTCCGGTCGTCAGTGATGGAGCGGGTATGAGTCTGAGTGCGAATCATTTTCCTGCGGGGAGAGAGTGATGGGCTAGCTGGGCCAGTTGGGCTTGTGCTGGGCTGTTTTCTTTCCTATTTTTTTATTCTCTCTTTTATTTTTCTTTTTCCATTTTGATTTCTGTTTTGAATTCAAACTACCATTTGAATTCAGATTCCTTTCTCAAAACTTTTCCAAATATTCTGTATATTTCCATGCTGTTTTAAATATGTATTTTAAGTCCATTTAAGAATAATTATTTTATTCACATATGGTTTTGTTATTTATTTCAATTAGACATTTGTTTTTATTCAAACAAGATTTTAATTATATATTCAAACCCTTATTTGAATTTAAATTTTCACCAAACCTTTTCAGTAGGTTTTATTTATTTAATAGGGTGTTAAATATTTCACTTTGAATTATTTGAAATATTTTTAATATGATTTATTAATTATTTAAATTGGGTAATTGTCTTTATTCAAATAAAATCCAATATGGTTTTAATTCCATATAAATTTTATTTAAATGATTCTTTTATTTCATTTAGGTTAATTAAATAAATTTTATTCCACTTGGGCAAATTCCAATTATTATTTTCTCATGATTTAATTAATCATTTCTATTAGAAATTTTGTCTTCATTCAAATGGGATAGAATTTGGTTAAGGCCATTTTATTTTATTTGTATATTATTTATCCCTTTATTTTAATTCGTAATATATTTATTTCATTTGCTTATGGATTTGGCCAAGATTTAATTTGGCTTTTAAATATCCTTTATTTATTTATTTCTTTCTTTATTTATCTTATAGAATCCATATCTTTTTATTTAAAGATCCAAAATTGTGATTCCAATTTGTATAATTTTATTTAGTATTTGTTTATACTTTTAAATCTCTTTAGGATTATTTTTCTCAACATTTGGTATGGATTTTAGATAGGAGCTATATTAGCTGTGGAAAATTATTTCCATTTATCTTATTATATTCATAAGTTTTTATCTATGGTTCCAAATTAAGTGAAACCAATTTCTATAGTTTTATAATATTTTTATTTATCATTCTTGATCATATATAAATGTTTGTTGATAAATTTTATATGGATCAAATCCTTAGTCTTAGAGAGATCTTGGAAATGATTTATTCCATTAGGGTTTTGGTTTAGCTTTTCCAAGTGTTTAAATTTCAAAACACATTATTGATGAATGCATTTCTCTTGATTGAAATTTGTTGGATTCCATTTTATTCAAAGTTTGTTCAAGATGGGTTTTGATGTTTCCATTTGGAATCAAAAATTTTCTTTTCACCCTAAATTCAACAATTATTTATTTTGTTTATTTATTTTTCACATTACAAAATTTTGAAAATTTTGGGATGTGACAATCACCTTCCACACCATACAGTTAATACTTTGTTACAGCAACCGGTGAGATTGACAACCTCACTGTTCGTTGGGGCAAAGTCTTGAGTTTGTGTTGTGCAGGTTTCCAAGTTGCTTGCAACACCTTTGAGATGTTTCCTTCGTCCTTCTGGTTCGATAACCTCGGTTTTTTACTGAGGGAAGACTTGCTGCTATGCTGTATCACACCTTGCTCTTGGGGTTTTACGACGAAGCGCTCCCACGTCAACATAGCGCCAACAAGTTTTCTGGCGCCGTTGCTAGGGAGGTAAGGTAAAAGGTACTCACATCCTCCGGTGTGAGTGCTCGAAGTTATTTCCTTTAGATTCTGCAATTTTGTATTTTTGTTTCTTCTTTTCACTAGTTAGCCTTAATGGAAAAAAATAGAGAGCTTTATAGTATCTATCTTGAGTTAGGATATGAAGTGTTTGAAGAGAATATATTTATATGAGAGTGTGTTCACTAGTAAAAGTATGATCCCTAGGCCTTGTAAACATTGAAACACCGTTTGCATCTAGATCTGTTACATGTTTGCTTGCTTCCTTCGTTTTGCCTTTAGTCTTTACCTCACCGTCAAGCTATTTTCTGGCACCGTTACCACTTGTATTTCGTTATCTCTTCGTCGAACTAGTGCACCTATACACCTGACAAGTGTATTGGGGACACAAGAGACTTCTTGTATCTTGATTGCAGGGTTGCTTGAGAGGGATACCTTTGACCACTTCCTCCCTGAGTTCGATAAACCTTGGGTAATCCACTTAAGGGGCACTTGCTACTGTTCTACAAACCTCTGCACTTGGAGGCCCAACAACTGTCTACAACAATAGAAGTGCGTAGACATCAAGCTATTTTCTGGCGCCGTTGCCGAGGAGGCTAAGGACGTCTTCACAAGGGGAGTCCTCCACAAACTTTCTATTTACTTTGTTTTTGTTTTGCTTAGTTTCTTTTGCTTGGTTTTGTTTGCCTCTTTTTTATCAAAAACTCCAAAAAAAAAGTTTAGTTTGGTTTGCTTTCTTTTATCAAAAAACACAAAAAATTAGTTCCTACTCTAGTTGTCACCTTGCTCTAGCTCACCATGTTGATCCCCAAGTTCACCCTAAAATACCTTTCAATAGGTAGTGGCTCTGTAGTTGGGAAAGAAAATATTGAAGAATTCTTTAATCATGTTAGCAAACATGAGGATATTGAGGACAGATCTATAGCAGAAATTGCTCCTAATTATGAAATTGCTGCAGCTTCTTTAGTTCATATGTTGGAGGCTAGGTTTGTTAACCTTAACCCATGATGCAAATTTTGTTTCTCAAACTAAAGGAAGAAAAGGATGCTGAAAAGAGAGAATTTATTCTTGAAACCTTACTAAAAGAGTTCGATGGTGTTGCTAAGGAAGCCAAAAAAGTCTTTGAGAATTTTAATATGCTAGGTTAATGTGTAGATGTTATGGGTACTCTATATAAAACTAAACCTAGAGAGGAAATTAAGATACCCATACCCTTTAAACTTGTTGGAATTCATGAAGCCTTAGAAAAGAATTTTGATTGGATAGTTCTTGAAAATCCTTTTGATGAAAGTAGTGAACCAAAGAGAGATGAGAAGGGATCCTCCAAAACTCATTTGGATGAGATACCTTTCCTAGTTGAAGAGATTACAAGTATTGATCTTAATTCTTCATTTGAAAATACTTGATTTCTTGCTTGTTGTGCCTAACTTAAAGGCGTTAAAGAAAAGTACTTGTTGGAAGATAACCCAAGAGTTTTCTTAAATCTTGGAAGTTATTACTTCAGTAATGACCTCTCCTTATCCTTTTTGTTTTGCGTTTTGTGCCAAGAATGACCTCTAATAAGAGGGAAGTAAGATTTGGGGAGTTGTTGTCCCGAAACAGATTTTTGTGCTCCACCATAAAAAATCGTGAGGAATTTCTGTAAGTCAGATTGAGCTGAAAATTTACTAAAAAATCCCCCAGTATGTTAGATAACTTTCGTTAGTTCAACACTTTTTTATTTGAGAAACATAAGGTCTTTGAAAAAATCGGTTTCTATCTACTGGTCTGTTTTGACAGATTTCTGCCATTATTTGTATTTGCTTCTTATCGATTCCTTTTTGGGAAATTGATCTTTTTGAGGGAATTACTATAGTATCTTGTGTTTTTAGTGAAAGTTTTTCTATTCTAAATCTAAACCCAAGGGTCTATTATATTTTGAATACACTAATGTTGCTAATGAATATTGTGTGAAGTTTTGTATGAAGGAAAAATTTCAGGTGTAGAGAGAGAATGATGTAATGAGATGAAGAATGGAAAAAAGCTAAAGCTTGGGTATGCCACCCTGGTGTCACCCCAAGAAATATCCAAGAGGTACAAGCGTCAAAGCTTGGGGATGCCCAAGGCATCCCCTTCTTTATCAATAAAAAGCTCAGATATTTCTAGACACTTTGTTTTTATTGCTTCATGCACTGTTGTGTTGTTCTTGGAGCGTCTTAGTTTTCATTTGCTTTGCTTAGTTTGCTTGAATAAAGTAGTTTGGACCCCTGTTCTCGCTACGTTGTTTCAAATAAGTTGATTGGTGTTGGAGAGGAGTTGAAAGTTCTTGCTTGAGTAGTACAAGAGGAGCTTGCTTTGACTGTGACCTAGACTTTAGAATGTCATGCTAGGTGTTGTTTTGACCTTATGCTTAGTGATTATTGCTATAGCATGACTTGTTACAAACAATTTGGGATTTCTTAGTGTGCCTTGAAAGAATCATACATCGTTTTAGCATGCAAAAGCATAGTATTGGGGTATTCTCCTTTGATGCTTTGTTTGGGTTGACTTGGCACATGCTCACACCGTGTTATGACTATGAACAAGTCACCATAGCCTCTATGATCATTTAGTCCTTGACTTGTAGTACCACTCTATGCTTTGATTAGTAATGTTTTGTCGCTCTGCATGATTATGGCCATTATTGCTCTCTTAGTTGGTTGCTCCCAGTATTTTGCTAGCCTCCACTTGTATGGGTAAGCTCTACTCATGCTTCCAACTCCCAAGAAACCAAGTTATTCCAAAGTTTCCACTAAAAATTCCTATGCATGGTGTGTTACACCATTCCAAGTATATTCTTGTTTTCATCTATCTTCCAATTAAAAAATTATTTTTATGTGAAAACTTAGTGATGAAAGCTCTCACAAACTTGTCGGCACACTTTATTTTTCTTGCCCCTAATAAACTTGAACCATTGTGTCATCTAAGTTGTATATGCTTGCACTTATACGTTATAATTAGGAGAACCTAGCTGTCATGGGGAACACTTTCAACATTGCACTTGTACTTTGTACACAGTTGATATCATGCTCTTTTGTCTATGGATGTCGCCGGTGTGAAATAAAAGGGGAGCTTGTAAGTCCATGGAGTTATGTATTTTGTGTTAGAGAAACACCTGGGCCGCTAGCCTAAGCCATGCCTAATGATGGTGGAAACTTGCAGCATCACCATAATGAGCAATCTGTGAAGCATCCTCAATAAAAACCTATGCAAATAGCAAGTAAAAAGATCGTTGAGATGCTCATTGTCTGCTTGCCTTGTCATTTTGGTTATGGGATAGCTCCTGTACCATGTGCAAGGGGTACCCCGTTAGCAGTTCTTTATGATACACATGTACTTACTATGACAAGAACTTACAGGTGACTAAAGTTGAGTAGCATGAGGAGCGGCCCTCGTATTCAAGGGACATGAGATTGCCAACTTATAATTTGTCAAGCATATACTCCATAGTTTGTTCACTTTAACCTTAATCACTTAAAGATGCTTATGATAGGGGTAATGAGGGCTGAAAGCTAACAAGTACCATAATTTTGGAAGCTCTTTATGAAACTTGAAATCCCTGCTTCCCTTTATGAAGGGCCTTTCTTCCACTATTATATTGAGTCTCCACCTTCTACCTTTAGGCACCAGTTAAGAGAGCATAGTTTCCATTCTTAGTTCTATGTGCATTGTCCCAAAACTTATTGATTGATGCATATTGTTGATATTACTTGTTCTTGTGCTATTTGTATCTAGTCACTCTTATGAACCTTGAAGGTGTACTATACATCTATTTTCTACTCTATGAGGGACAAGCTGAATGTCACTATGCCATGTTTCTGTGTGTGAAACAAACAAATGTTTTTCAATGCATGTTATTCATGATCTTTGTTTGTAGCCTTTCATGTTGCATGCATAGTTACTTTGTCTTATTGTTAGAACTCCATCTTTCATGCTCATATTTAGAGTTCTTTGATCCCAGCTTTCATTGCTTGCAAATGGTTTGATCTTGATTTCGATGGTGCATGTCACCTCAAAAATTATTCTTTTAATACTTACCTACTCGAGGACGAGCAGGAGTTAAGCTTGGGGATGCTTGATACGTTGGAAACGTATCTATAATTTTTGATGTTCCATGCTTATTTAGTATCTACTTTGCTTTGCTTTGCCTAAACTTTGAGGTGTTTTTATATGTTTTCTGGTACTAACCTATTAACAAGTTGTCGTAGTGCCAGTTGCTTGTTTTCTGCTGTTTTTGGTTCCAAAAAAGCTAGTAAGGAAATATTATCGAAATTGGACGGGACAAAAGCCAAAGTCAATATTTCACCGAGGAGAACACGGAGTCTAGAGGAGAGACGGAGGGGAGCCACAGGGCAGCCGCACACCCCTAGGCGCGGGCCCACCCTAGGTCACGCCTGGGCAGGGTGTGGGCCCCCTGGCCGCCCTCCTGCCTCGCCTCTTCGCCTATAAGAAGCCCTCGACGCCTAAACTGTCTGTATCCGCCGCCACCATCGTCCCTAGATCGGGGGGGGGGGATCTGAAGCTCTTCCCGGCACCCCTCTGGAGGGGAGATCATCCCGAAGGCCTTCTTCTTCATCATGCCAGCCTCCAGTATGAAGCGTCAGTAGTTCCACCTTGGACTACGGGTCCATGTAGTAGCTAGATGGTTGTATCTCCTCCTTTGTGCTTTCATGTCTAGATCTTGTGAGCTCCGTTCATGATCAACATCTCATCTATTTGTAATCATGCATGTTGTGTTTGTGGGGTCTGATGGATATTTAGATTACTATGTCAGATTGATTAATGATTTTGTCTTATTGATTCTATCATGTCTGTGTTATTTGTGATCTTGCATGCTCTCCGTTGTTAGTAGCTATCTTGGCCAAGTAGTTGCTAGTGACTCCAAGAGGGGTTATTTCTGCTCGATAGTGGGTTCATGCATCTATTTAATCTAAGGGAAGTGACAGAAATCTCTAAGGTTGTAGATGTGCTGTTGCCACTAGGGAGAAAACAATGGTCTCTTGTTCATGGAACAAGTGGATTGCTTACCTTACACACTTTGCTTAAAGCAGTTGTTTGTTGCTTGCAACTTAATACTAGAGGGGGTTCAAATGATAACCCAAAGGCGGACTTCTAGTCATAGATGCAGTTGGATGGTGGTCTATGTATCTTGTTGTATTGCCCAATCAAATCTCATAGGATCATGATGTCTAGTATTGCATTGTTATGCCTTGCTCAGTCCTATCAATTGCCCTACTGTAATTTGTTTACCCAACATGCCATGTTTGTTTATCTAAGGAGAACACCTCTAGTGAACTATGGACCCTGGTCCAATATTTACCATTGATACATCCTCCACTGTTATTGTTTACTTTTTGCAAACCACTATCACCTTCCACACCATACAGTTAATCCTTTGTTACAGCAACCGGTGAGATTGACAACCTCACTGTTTGTTGGGGCAAAGTCTTGAGTTTGTATTGTGTAGGTTTCCAAGTTGCTCGCAACACCTTTGAGATGTTTCCTTCCTCCTTCTGTTTCGATAAACTCAGTTTCTTACTGAGGGAAGACTTGCTACTGTGCTGCATCATACCTTGCTCTTGGGGTTTCCCGATGAAGCGCTCCCACGTCAACACAGCGCCAACATGATGCTGCTGCTCACCTTAATAATTTTGTTGAACTTTATGAGATGCAAAAATATAAGGATGTAGAAATTGTTTCCTTTATCTTTAAGAGGAAGAGCTAAAGATTGGTTGCTATCTTTGACTAAAAATAGTATTGATTCTTGGATTAAATGCAAAGATGCTCTCATTGGAAAATATTATCCTCCTTCTAAGATTATATCCATGAGAAGTGACATAATGAAATTTAAACAATTTGATAATAAACATGTTGCTCAAGATTGGAAAATAATGAAATCTTTAGTGAAGAATTTCCCCACTCATGGACTGACTACTTGGATGATTATCCAAACCTTTTATGCAAGATTGAATTTTTCTTCAAGAGACTTGTTGGATTTATTCTGAATGGCACACTAAGAGAGATCCACAAGGTAAGAAGGTAAATTTTGTTGAAGAAACCTCCTCCTTGAGTGATAATATTGATACTATTATGGCTATGCTTGTTAATGGAAAAGCTCGTATTGATCCAAATAATGTTCCTTTAGCCTCTTTGGTTGCTCAAGAAGAGAAAGTTGCTGTGAACTACATTAGAAGTAATAATTTTAGCAACAATGCTTATGGTAATTATAGGCCATATCCTTATAATAATGGCAATGCTTATGGAAATTCCTACAACAACAATAGAAGTGCTGTAACACCCCAAAAATATTGAACAATGATTATAAATTTCCAATCACCAAAATTAGGGTTAACAAAACCTTTTGTTAAATAAATCAATATGAATGCATGTATGAATGTGATGATTGTATGAATGCATGGATGGACTTGTGTGATTGATCTAAATAGCAAGGAATGGTTTGAAGATGAAAACAACATCATCTAAAACATTTCCAAGCAGAAACAATTCAAGAGAAAATAAAAAACAAACCAAATAAAGCAAATTGTCATTTTTGCTAATCTTGCTCACTAGGCCACTTTGAGTGTTTCTAGTCCAAGATTTCAAGCAAAAACATTTCCATTTATTTTCACCCCTTGCTAGACCAAGTAAAAGTGAATCAAAGCCCACCTTTCAAACTTACAGAAACATTTGGCAACTTGATTAAAATGACAATTTAAAATTGACTCTAGTTCATATGGGAAGATCACCCAATTCTCAAAAACCAACCAAACCAATTCCACTTGACCTTTCCAACTAACCAGAGACTCCCTAGTATGTAACTATCACACCCACAAAGTTTGAATCAAAAATTCAAATTTGAATCTCTTTCGGCCATTTCATCAAACACCTTGCAAACACCAAACAAACAAACATCAAAAACTATTAGGAGCAGTGATTTTGGCCTAACTTGTTCCCTCTCTGGTTGACAACAAGCTATTAGCAGATCATCTAGCCCATTTAACAAGCTTTAGCATCACTATGAGCTTGCCATAGCCATCAATGGTGACCATGCCGAGCTCACCTTGCCATCCCTTAGTCGACAACAAGCTAGAAGATTCTCTAGCCTTGCCAACCTTGTCTAGCAGGCACACCACCGTCCACCTCCACCCCCTGTCCAAGCCTCGAGCACTGCCAGCCCCTGGACCACACAACCCGAGCGTTCCTAGCCTCTCTGCGAGCGTGCCGAGAGCGTGCCAGTACGCCACCCGCGACACACGCCCACAGAGCATACGCCGCCCTCGCCGTGTGCAAGCAGGATCGCCACTACCCCGGGAACACCCCAGACACACCCATTTGATACGTTGGAAACGTATCTATAATTTTTGATGCTCCATGCTTGTTTTTTATCTACTTTGTTTTGCTCTATCTATACTTTGAGGTGTTTTTATATCTTTTCTGGAACTAACCTATTAACAAGTTGCCACAGTGCCAGTTGCCTGTTTTCTTCTGTTTTTGGTTCCAGAAAGGCAGAAAATAAATATTCTCAAAATTAGACGGGACAAAAGCCAAAGTTATTATTTTTCCCCGGGCAACACGGAACGACGAAGCAGAGCCGGAGGGGGGCCACAGGGTGGCCGCACCCCCTAGGCGCGGGCAAGCCCAAGAGGCGACTGGAGGGGGTGTGGTCCCCCTGGACCCCCACCGACCTTGATCCCTTCGCCTATAAGAAGCCTCCGACCCAAAACCCTAGGGCATTTAGATGAAATCCACGAAAACCTCCGTAGCACCGGCGCCACCGAAAGGGAGATTCGGGGGACAGAAAGGCTCTGTTCCGGCACCCTGCCGGGACGAGGAAGTGCCCCCGGAGCCATCTCCATCGATCTCCACCACCATCTCCATCACCGTTGTTGATTCCCATGATGAGGAGGGAGTAGTTCTTCCTCAGGACTAAGGGATCTACCGGTAGCTATGTGTTCATCTCTCTCTCTATGCATGATCTTGTGGTCATGAGCTTTGTAATCAAGTAGATCTACCTTGCTACTCAAGTGCTTCATTAGATCTCTGCTCTCCCAATGTGTGTGAAAGTAACAGCGTGGATGCCATGGTGGCATTTAGGCTTGAGTCTACATAAATACTCTTAGTGATTTAATAGATCTATGCTTTTCCCCACGTGTGTGAAAGTGACAGCGGGCATACCGTGTGTGGCACTTTGGCTAGATTGAATATTTGTTATGAGTTATATTTGGAGTTGGATGTCTCTATGAATTTGTGGTGTTTGTTGGAACCATCTAGCGCTCAAGGTGGCAGTGTGGGGTTATCTAGATTGGGGAAGGCATACTTTGAGGTGTGCTGTTATAGCCCTACCATGGATTAGAGTGTCCAACCGGAGAGTAGTTAAGAGTAGTATCATTAAGAGAGGATATTTATATGAGAGAGTGTTCACTAGTGAAAGTATTATCGCTAGGCCTTGTTTCTAAGCATTGAAACACCGTTTGCTGCTAGATCTGTTGCATGTTTGCTTGCTTCCATCCTTGTTCCGTTTGCCGGGGAGGTTTTGGGCTTTTACCTTTCCTCCACGCCATCAGCTCTTTTCTGGCACTGTTACCACTTGTATTTCACTATCTCTTTGCCGAATTAGTGCACCTATATTGGGTGTGTTGGGGACACAAGAGACTTCTTGTATCTTGATTGCAGGGTTGCTTGAGAGGGAATACCTTTGACCACTTCCTCCCTGAGTTTGATAAACCTTGGGTAATCCCCTTAAGGGAAACTTGCTGCTGTTCTACAAACCTCTGCACTTGGAGGCCCACCAAATGTCTACAAGAATAGAAGTGCGTATACATCAAGATATTTTTGAGGAGTCTCTGTAAGTCAGATTGAGCTGAAATTTACGAATAAATCCTATTGATTGATGCATATTGTTGATATTGCTTGCTCTTGTGCTACTTGTATCTAGTCACCCTTGTGAACTTTGAAGGTGTCCTATGCATCTATATTGCTACTCTATGAGGGACAAGCTAAATGCCACTATCCTATGTTTTCTGTATGTGAAACAAACAAACGTTTTTCAATGCATATTATTCATGATCTTTGTTTGTAGGCTTTCATGTTGCATGCATAGTTACTATGTCCTATTGTTAGAACTCCATCTTTCATGCACATGTTTAGAGTTCTTTGATCCCTGCTTTCAATGCTTGCAAATGGTTAGATCTTTATTGTGAGGGTGCATGTCACCTCAAAAATTATTCTTTTTATCACTTACCTACTCGAGGACGAGTAGGTGTTAAGCTTGGGGATGCTTGATACGTCGGAAACGTATCTATAATTTTTGATGCTCCATGCTTGTTTTGTATCTACTTTGCTTTGCTTTGTCTATACTTTGAGGTGTTTTTATATCTTATCTAGAACTAACCTATTAACAAGTTGCCATAGTGCCAGTTGCCTGTTTTATTCTGTTTTTGGTTCCAAAAAGGCAGAAAATCAATATTCGCGGAATTGCACGGGACAAAATCCAAAGTTATTATTTTCCCAGGGCAACACGGAACCACGAAGTAGAGCCGGAGGGGGGCACAGGGTGGCCGCACCCCCTAGGCGCGAGCAAGCCCTAGAGGCGCCTGGAGGGGGTGTGGGCCCCCTGGACCCCCCACCGACCTTGATCCCTTCGCCTATAAGAAGCCTTCGACCCAAAAACCCTAGGGCATCCAGAAGAAATCCACGAAAACCTTCGTAGAGCCGCCGCCACCGAAAGGGAGATTGGGGGACAGAAAGGCTCTGTTCCGGCACCCTGCCGGGACAGGGAAGTGCCCCCGGAGCCATCTCCATCGATCTCCACCACCATATCCATCATTGTTGCTGATTCCCATGATGAGGAGGGAGTAGTTCTTCCTCGGGGCTAAGGGCTCTACCGGTAGCTATGTGTTCATCTCTCTCTCTATGCATGATCTTGTGGTCATGAGCTTTGTAATCAAGTAGATCTACCTTGCTACTCAAGTGCTTCATTAGATCTCTGCTCTCCCCATGTGTGTGAAAGTGACAACATGCATGCCATGGTGGCACTTAGGCTTGAGTCTACATAAATACTCTTTGTGCTTTAATAGATCTATGCTTTTCCCCACGTGTGTGAAAGTGACAGCGGGCATACCGTGTGTGGAACTTTTGCTAGACTGAATATTTTTTATGAGTTATATTTGGAGTTGGATGTCTCTATGAAATTGTGGTGTTTGTTGGAACCATCTAGTGCTCAAGGTGGCAGTGTGGGGTTATCTGGATTGGGGAAGGCAGACTTTGAGGTGTGCTGTTATAGCCCTACCATGGATTAGAGTGTCCAACCGGAGAGTAGTTAAGAGTAGTATCATTAAGAGAGGATATTTATATGAGAGAGTGTTCACTAGTGAAAGTATTATCGCTAGGCCTTGTTTCTAAGCATTGAAACACCGTTCGCTACTAGATCTGTTGCATGTTTGCTTGCTTCCATCCTTGTTCCGTTTGCCGGGGAGGTTTTGGGCTTTTACCTTTCCTCCACGCCATCAGCTCTTTTCTGGCACTGTTACCACTTGTATTTCACTATCTCTTTGCCGAACTAGTGCACCTATATTGGGTGTGTTGGGGACACAAGAGACTTCTTGTATCTTGATTGCAGGGTTGCTTGAGAGGGAATACCTTTGACCACTTCCTCCCTGAGTTTGATAAACCTTGGGTAATCCCCTTAAGGGAAACTTGCTGCTGTTCTACAAACCTCTGCACTTGGAGGCCCACCAAATGTCTACAAGAATAGAAGTGCGTATACATCAAGATATTTTTGAGGAGTCTCTGTAAGTCAGATTGAGCTGAAATTTACGAATAAATCCTATTGATTGATGCATATTGTTGATATTGCTTGCTCTTGTGCTACTTGTATCTAGTCACCCTTGTGAACTTTGAAGGTGTCCTATGCATCTATATTGCTACTCTATGAGGGACAAGCTAAATGCCACTATCCTATGTTTTCTGTATGTGAAACAAACAAACGTTTTTCAATGCATATTATTCATGATCTTTGTTTGTAGGCTTTCATGTTGCATGCATAGTTACTATGTCCTATTGTTAGAACTCCATCTTTCATGCACATGTTTAGAGTTCTTTGATCCCTGCTTTCAATGCTTGCAAATGGTTAGATCTTTATTGTGAGGGTGCATGTCACCTCAAAAATTATTCTTTTTATCACTTACCTACTCGAGGACGAGTAGGTGTTAAGCTTGGGGATGCTTGATACGTCGGAAACGTATCTATAATTTTTGATGCTCCATGCTTGTTTTGTATCTACTTTGCTTTGCTTTGTCTATACTTTGAGGTGTTTTTATATCTTATCTAGAACTAACCTATTAACAAGTTGCCATAGTGCCAGTTGCCTGTTTTATTCTGTTTTTGGTTCCAAAAAGGCAGAAAATCAATATTCGCGGAATTGCACGGGACAAAATCCAAAGTTATTATTTTCCCAGGGCAACACGGAACCACGAAGTAGAGCCGGAGGGGGGCACAGGGTGGCCGCACCCCCTAGGCGCGAGCAAGCCCTAGAGGCGCCTGGAGGGGGTGTGGGCCCCCTGGACCCCCCACCGACCTTGATCCCTTCGCCTATAAGAAGCCTTCGACCCAAAAACCCTAGGGCATCCAGAAGAAATCCACGAAAACCTTCGTAGAGCCGCCGCCACCGAAAGGGAGATTGGGGGACAGAAAGGCTCTGTTCCGGCACCCTGCCGGGACAGGGAAGTGCCCCCGGAGCCATCTCCATCAATCTCCACCACCATATCCATCATTGTTGCTGATTCCCATGATGAGGAGGGAGTAGTTCTTCCTCGGGGCTAAGGGCTCTACCGGTAGCTATGTGTTCATCTCTCTCTCTATGCATGATCTTGTGGTCATGAGCTTTGTAATCAAGTAGATCTACCTTGCTACTCAAGTGCTTCATTAGATCTCTGCTCTCCCCATGTGTGTGAAAGTGACAACATGCATGCCATGGTGGCACTTAGGCTTGAGTCTACATAAATACTCTTTGTGCTTTAATAGATCTATGCTTTTCCCCACGTGTGTGAAAGTGACAGCGGGCATACCGTGTGTGGAACTTTTGCTAGACTGAATATTTTTTATGAGTTATATTTGGAGTTGGATGTCTCTATGAAATTGTGGTGTTTGTTGGAACCATCTAGTGCTCAAGGTGGCAGTGTGGGGTTATCTGGATTGGGGAAGGCAGACTTTGAGGTGTGCTGTTATAGCCCTACCATGGATTAGAGTGTCCAACCGGAGAGTAGTTAAGAGTAGTATCATTAAGAGAGGATATTTATATGAGAGAGTGTTCACTAGTGAAAGTATTATCGCTAGGCCTTGTTTCTAAGCATTGAAACACCGTTTGCTGCTAGATCTGTTGCATGTTTGCTTGCTTCCATCCTTGTTCCGTTTGCCGGGGAGGTTTTGGGCTTTTACCTTTCCTCCACGCCATTAGCTCTTTTCTGGCACTGTTACCACTTGTATTTCACTATCTCTTCGCCGAACTAGTGCACCTATATTGGGTGTGTTGGGGACACAAGAGAATTCTTGTATCTTGATTGCAGGGTTGCTTGAGAGGGAATACCTTTGACCACTTCCTCCCTGAGTTCGATAAACCTTGGGTAATCCACTTAAGGGAAACTTGCTTCTCTTCTACAAACCTCTGTACTTGGAGGACCAACAACTGTCTACAAGAATAGAAGTGCGTAGACATCACCGTTCGCCGCCGCGTGACCAGGAGAGCCCGTGCGCCATGAATTTTCCCGTTAGACCCGCCAAGAGCGTCGTGATGTTCCGACCATCTCGCACCGCCCCACGCCGCGTGACCATGCCGTTGAGCTTCGCCAGGGAACACAACACTGTCCCCTACCTTTGCCCATGCCAGTAGCTCGCTGTGACAACGACCACGACGAGCTCCACCCATGCCCTTCGGTCCCCTTCTGGCACTATAAATAGAGGCCACTCCAGCTCGATTTCTTCACACCATCTCACTCCCCTCTCTCTCAGAAGCACCCCACCTCACTCCCGGAGCAAGGCGAGCAGCACACCATCGGAATTTGGCCAGAGTCTGTAGCGGAGGAGGAAGAAAGGAGCCAGCGATTGGAGCCGCCCCAGGAGAAGCCGCCGATACCAGGAGGTTCGCCGTTGTCAACTTCGTCGTTCGCCCCCATCGCCGACCATCGCCTGAGCCCCGGTGAGCCCCCGTAGACCCGCACTGGCCGCGCTAGGGTTCTGTCTCGCTGGTGTTGCCCGACGTGGACGATGAACCACAGCCGTAGGATTAGAGTTTGATCGCACGGCCTAGATCGCCCACACCGCTTCGCACCCCCCTGTCTCGCTGACTGGTGGGATCGTTCAATTAAACCACCCGTGCGTGCGCTGTGCGCCGTGGGCCTGCCCAGTTACATTCCCGCGCGACCCAGTAATTCAAATTTAGGTTTATTCTTTTAGTTTCAAACTCAGTTCTGTACCTAGATTCAAAAATAAACCCAGCTCGATTCACTAAACCAAAATGCATGAAACCAATTTTGTTAGAGAGGTACTATAATTCTTAATCCAAGCCCGTCTGATTTAATTCATTTGGAATTGTAGATCACCTATAGTAAAAATAACAAGGCATAAGCTTTTCTACACTCAAACATTTTTCAAAATTCAACCACAAAAGGTTTTAAGTTGATTCCAACTCTCAAAAATCACATTTTACAAGACCTTTCAGAATATATAAAAATATATAGGTTTACTTGCAGAAATAATGGTAAAACAATAAAAGAATGCCCCATAGCCCATTATAGTCACTTTAATTAATTAAAATAATAAGGTTAAACCTTATTAAATTGTGACACCACTTTAAATCACATTCCCATGTACTGAAATATGTGGTGATGACATGTGTCAACATGATACCTTGTTTTAGTTGGAGAATATTAAACCTTAAGTAGTTTTTCAATGCGTAGAAATTAATTTTCTAAAATAAAGGGAATTAAAACTATTTGCCTCAATGATTGTAATCCTTGTGATGATACTAGATCATCTAGTGAAAAACTTGGTGTGATAAATATAAGTAGTTAAGTATTGTTTGGTGATTGTGTACCTCGTATTTATTTAAAGACGTTAGTACCGACCAAGGATACGAGGAGGAAGGAGAATACTACAAGGAAGAAGCCGAGGAGAACTTCAACCACTGCTCTACTCAAGGCAAGCTAACACTTGCAACTTAGCAAGCTAATCCTTGCAAGCTGATACTAATATCTTAGCAAGCTAAGCTAAACCATGCAAGTTTTACTTGCAAGCTTACATCACTTGATACCCAATCCTAGTTTTATTTGCAAGCTCAGTTATTTTATTTCCTTATCAAAACTTTCTATTAGAGTTTACTTAGTGACTTGTAGATTTTAGAAAGATTTTTAAAGGTAGCATAAAGAGCATAAAACTTGACCTAAGTTAGATAATCTTGATGTCATCCTGAGGCATGAGATTGAACTTAGATAAGATACACTTGTTTACCACCCCTCATTAGTATTTACCCTCACTTGTAGATGCTAGTGCTAAGCATAAAACTTTATCACTTTAGATGGGAATACTTGGTAAAAATGGTTATGAAAACCTTAGAATGATGAGTCATTCTACTGAAATGTTTTGACATGTATTCTTGAACACCAGATGATTTTGATGCTGAAAATGTTAAGGCATGAGCCTTATCCCTTTATAAAACTGATGGTTGTCTGGATGCGATACCATTCCAATTTTACCGTACAACCACAATACCCGAAATTTGGGTAGGGCTTGACTGGAAATTTATATACCTTAGTATGGGTTCCCTTGCGGCCAAGGTTTGAGCTGAGGCTATCTTGTGAAGATTGTCCACCTGTGCAGTTCCCAAGATGACAATTGGTCATGGTTGGGAGGCCAAACTCACAAGAGAGGTGCCTATACTAGGGCGTGTAATTGAAAGGTTAGGATTGATTATCCACATACTGAGTATGGTGAATTCAGGATTGTTCCTGACGGATGTATCGAATGTTGTGGTGAAAGTGTACCACCTCTACAGAGTGTCAAACTATTCGAATAGCCGAATCCGCGGTTATGGACAGTTGGAGTGGCCATACTATTCCGTCATCAGATGTTTTCAAAAATGACTTGTGAAATGATTCATGACTTTGACTTGACCACGACCGAGTTGTGATATGAAATTAAAGTTCCCACTTAGGTGTTATAAAACTTTTCAACAAGCTTTATTTGCTTCTGAACTCAGTAGAGATAAATCTGGCTTTTTGGCAAAACAACCTAGAGCTTAGTACTTCCTATTCCAAAACCACTTCACTTGTTAGTATTAGTTTGCGAGTACTTGAAGAGTACTCTTGGCTTTGTCCCTGGCTACTCCCGTGGCCAGATTATGAAGAGGAGTATCCGGAGGATAGATAGTAGGAAGGTTACGACAATTAGGATCATCTCCCATCGTTAGCATTGCATGTGACCATGAAGATGGAGCCTCGCCTACGCTATCATTATTATTACGTTATTCCGCTGCTTGAATTGTATTCAGACTGGATCATGTGATCCTTTATTTGTTGTAAGACCTTATGTATGGTTTGTAATGGATGATGTATAGTGATATCCAATCTATTATGTATCGCTTGCGATGTATGGCATAACATGCATCTGGGATTAAAAATCCGGGTGTTGACAAGTTGGTATCAGAGCCATCCTGACCATAGGAGACCCTAGTTTAGAATGGACATTTGAATCAAAACTTAGTTTTAAAACCAAGGAAGTGAGTATTTATGAAAACTTTTTCTCATTCTTACCACTTGGATTCTTTCATGAAATTTGACACACTTTATCACTCTACTAACTTACTCATCCTATATTCTTATAGATGGACGTGAAGTATAGCAAATTTTATCAGTTGGGGAATGGAGGAGACCTCATCTTTGAGCGTGACTTGGACCAGCTATCGGAGATGCTAGAGCGTTCGCACCCCTAGTTCTTTGGAGCTCAACTCAACGATCAGGAAGGAGAGGAGTTGCAATGGCTAGTTGTTGCAAGTCTCCGGGAAAAGATTGAATCCCCCACCTCAGAGGGAATTCAATTCACCTTGAGAGAGAACAACTGGCTCGATGGACTTGCCAGGGCCATGCAGGAAGCTCTTGCCCTTCTGTGTGGGTAGAGTATCAATCAGATCAAGGGTACCCGCTTTGAGTTCTATCCAAGGCGTGATGTTATGGGACAACCACTGGAGGCCCCATATCACCATGAGCTGAAGACTCAATTAGACCACCTCAGCTTCATGATGTATGATCGGCAGAAGGAGTTAGACAATGCTCGCTCCTACGCCAACCACAAGTACGCCATCGCCGCTAAGAAGGATCAGACCATTGCCATGCTAGTGAAGGATCGCCAGTCTCGTCGCTGCCAGCTCGACAAGAAGGAGCGCATCATTGCCCGTCTTCGCCACAGGATCACAGAGTTGGAGGAGACTGTCCACGAGAGGGATCTGTAGCTAGATGAGAGGGAGAATGCAGGGGAAGACCTTCGTGGAGACCCCTACTCCTATCTCAGTGATGATGATGACTTTCTGGAGGATCAGGCCATGAACTTCTTCACCGATGAGGATGACTTCGCCTTCATTGATGATGATGATGATGATGAGGATGAGGAGGACACCGACTCGGAGGAGTAGTAGCACTTGAGCACTAGCATTAGTGAGTTGTATTCGGTCCCACTGTATCGTAGTTTTACAGAATGGTTCTTAAAACCATCCGTTTTCCTTTGTTGTGGTGTGTGTTTGTATCGTGTGATATGAATGAATGAAGCAAGTTGCTAGAACAATCTGAGTCAAACTTTGAAAACTTTTCAAAAACAAAACCCCTGAACCTTAGAAATTTCCCTCTTTTCTCATGATCTATCTCAATCTTCAGATGCCTCGCGGAGGAAGCACTTCATCCCTAGACCCGATGTTGCAAATCTTGCAAATGTTGGTTTCTGACCGCAAAGTTGAAAGAGACGAATGTCAAGCCAACTTAGCCACCCTGCAATAGATAGCTCAGATGGCCAACAACAATCAAGGCCATGGAAATCAAGACAACCATGGATCCAAGATCAAGAACTTCTAGAACACCAATCCACCCGTTTTCACTAAGTCTGAAGAGCCCCTAGATGCAGATGATTGGCTGCAAACCATGGAGAACAAACTAGAAGTAGCCGGAGTGGAAGCCAACGCGAACGTACTCTTCACCACCCACTATCTGTCCGGAGATGCAAGGGCATGGTGGAACAGCATTCGTGCCATGAATGGAGGTCAGATGATGACTTGGGAAGAGTTCAAAATCAAGTTCAGCAGAACCCATGTGGCACCGGGTTTGATCAAGTGGATGAAAGATGAATTCAGGGAACTGAAGCAAGGCAGAATGACCGTAGTGGAGTACCGTGACAAATTTTTGTCATTGGCTAGGTATGCACCTGATGAGATAGAAACTGAAGCCAAGAAAAGGAGAGATTCCTGAATGGTCTGCACGATGAGATGCAGACAGTGTTAGTCAATATCCCGTTTGCTGATATTGAAGCCTTAGTGGACTCATTCATTCAGATGGAAGGCAAGATCAACCAAGCTAATGAGAACCGCAAGTGTCGCATGATGCATCAACCAGGAACCCATCATACACCGAAGTATCGCCCCAATCCATCTCCAGGATTTGCCCCAAGAACCAATAGACCCCCGATGAACCGTTCGACCTATCCCAACCGTGGAGGAGGAAACCCAAGGCCCGAAGGAAATCACAACAACCCCGACAACCCCAGCAATTTAAACCGTGCACCGCCTAAGTTCAACAACAACAATGCAACCACCAACACCAACACTGCCCCAAGGACTGGAAGCAATGTTGTGCCTGTTGCAGCAAAAGACAAGTCTCAGGTGACTTGTTATGAATGTGGAACCAAGGGTCACTATTCCAATGAGTGCCCCAAGAATATTGCCGCAGCCCCCAATGCAAATGCCCCAGCTCAGCAGCAGCGTCGTGTTCAGCCCGGAAGAAGGTTTGCCCCAGGGAACTCGCTCAACTGCAATGGCCGTCTCTTTCTCATGCATGTTGAAGAAGCCCAAGAAGCGCAGATGTCATGCTGGGTATGTTTTCTGTTAACTCAGTACTTGTCAGAGTGTTGTTTGATTCTGGAGCATCGCACTCATTTGTTACTGAAGAATTCACATGCACTAGTAAGATTCAACCCACCAAATTGAAGCATGTTATGATAGTTCAAATACCTGGTTCAACCACCAAAGCTAGAAAAATTTGCAAGGCCGTACGTATCCGAATCCATGGCATAGATTTTTATTCTAATCTAATAGTACTCGGAACTAAAGGTTTGGAAGTAGTACTAGGCATGGATTGGATGTTGAAACATAAAGGATTAATCGATTGTGCCAAGAAAGCCATAACCATGACCAGTACAGCCGGAATATCAGTCGAGCATGTATCAGAAACCTTGTCCCGCCAATTCAAATGCAACAAGAGTATAGCCCAACCCACCATTGACCAAGTCAGAATAGTCTGTGAATACCCCGATGTATTTCTAGATGTTTCCCCGGTATGCCCCCAGATCGGGATATCGAGTTTATCATTGAACTAATCCCTAGGACCCATAGCTCAGAGACCTTATAGTATGAACCCGTCTGAATTAGTGGAGCTGAAGAAGCAACTAGATGCTATGCTGGAGATAGGATTGATCCAACCAAGTGTGTTGCCATGGAGATCACCTGTCTTGTTTGTGGACAAGAAGGATGGAGGTAACCGTTTGTGTATGGATTATCGGAAGTTGAATGATGTCACCATCAAGAACAAGTACCCATTGCCAAAGATAAAAGATCTGTTTGACCAGTTGACCGGTGCCAAAGTGTTTTCTAAGATTGATCTTAGAACTGGTTATCATCAACTCAAGATTCACAGAGAGGATATTCCAAAGACTGCCTTTACCACCCTATATGGATTATACGAGTATACTGTCATGTCTTTCGGATTAACCAATGCCCCCTCTTATTTCATGAACCTCATGAATAAGATTTTTATGGACTTCCTGGATTAAGTTTGTCGTTCTTTTCATCAATTACATTCTGATATATTCCAAATCAGAAGAAGAACATGAGCTACACCTAAGGACCATCCTTGGAACCCTTAGGGAGCATCAGCTGTACGCCAAGTTTAGCAAATGTGAATTCTGGTTGTAGGAGGTAGGATTCCTCGAACATATTGTTTCAGCCGGAGGAATTTCCGTTGACCTTGCAAAGGTGAAGGATGTTGAAGATTGGCAAGCCCCAACCACTCAAACCCAAGTTCGTGCATTTCTCGGATTAGCGGGATATTACCGCAAGTTCGTAGAAGGATTCTCGAGTATCGCCAGACCCATGACCCAATTGTTGAAGAAGGATAAGAAGTTCGGATGGACGAAAAAGTGTGAAGCGAGTTTTCAAGAACTCAAGAGGAGATTGATTTCAACCCCAATCTTGATCATGCCGGATATTACGAAGCCGTTTGATATGTATTGTGACGCATCCAAGATCGGTCTCGGATGTGTGTTAATGCAAGAAGGAAAAGTTATATCTTATCTATCCCGACAACTAAAGTAGCATGAACAGAACTATCCTACCCATGACCTTGAACTAGCAGTCGTAGTTCTAGCCCTGAAGACATGGAGACATTATCTTATGGGAAACCGTTGTGAGATTTATTCGGATCACAAGAGCCTGAAGTATATATTCACTTAGAAGGAACTGAATATGAGGCAGAGAATATGGATAGAGCTAATCAAGGACTATGATCTGGACATTCACTATCACCCCGGTAAAGCCAATGTGGTAGCAGATGACTTTAGTAGATTGCCATGCCGCTTGAACTCTATGATATTGAAGGAGAAACCAAGTTTGCACAAAGAGATGGAAGATTTTAGAATGGAATTAGTAAGTGAAGGATTTTTGGATAGCATAGAACTTCAACCCACTTTGATCAGTCAGATCAAGGAGGCGCAGAAAGGAAATGCTAGTATCGACGGAATCAAATGCCATATCAGTATAGGCAAAGTACCCGGATTCACCGAGGAGGAAGAAGGAGTGTTGTGGTACAAAGGACGTATCTGTGTACCAGCAGACTCAGAATTCAAGCAAGATATTTTGAAAGAGGCCCATGATACTCTTTATTCTATCCACCCCGGAGGAACAAAGATGTATCAGGATCTAAAGGAGCAATTTTGGTGGCATAAGATGAAGAGAGAAATCGGAAGCTACATCGCCAAGTGTGATATTTGTCAAAGAGTTAAGGCGGGACATCAAAGACCCACATGACTGTTGCAACCCTTACAGATTCCGGAATGGAAATGGGATTCTGTTGGAATGGACTTTATCACTGGTTTGCCTACTTCCAGTAGGGGAAATGACTCCATTTGGGTCATAGTTGACAGATTTTCCAAAGTTGCCCATTTCTTACTAGTCAAGACCACCTACCAGAGCTCGAAGCTAGCGGAGTTGTACATTGCTAGAATCGTCAGTTTGCACGGAGTCCCCAAGAACATCGTGTCGGATCGAGGAACTCAGTTTACCTCGAGATTTTGGAAGAAAGTCCAAGAAGGATTGGGAACCCGACTAGATTTCAGCACATTGTATCACCCTCAGACCGATGGACAAACGGAGCGAGTAAATCAAATACTCGAAGATATGTTGAGAGCATGTGTGCTAGAGTATGGATCTAAATGGGAAGACTGACTGCCTTTCGCAGAATTTTCATACAACAATAGTTATCAAGCTAGTCTACAAATGGCCCCATTTGAATTCATGTATGGAAGGAAGTGTCGTACCCCTTTGAATTGGTCGGACGTAGGAGAGAGTCAGATTTTCGGACCCGACATCCTACGAGAAGCAAAAGAGAAAGTGCACAAGATCCCTGAGCACCTCAAGACCGCCCAATCAAGACAGAAGAGTTATGCCGACAAAATACGTCGAGACCTCGCTTTCAATATCAGAGATTTTGTGTATCTCAAAGTGTCGCCTTTGAAGGGAATGCAGCATTTCCAGATCAAAGGAAAGTTAGCCCCCAGATATATCGGACCTTTCAAGATTCTGAATCGTCGAGGAGAAGTATCGTATCAACTAGAACTGCCAGAGGAGATGTCAGCCGTGCATAATGTGTTCCATATATTGCTACTTCACAAATGCCTTGAAGTCCCGGAGAAGACTGAAGTGTTCAAGAACATTGATCACCGGACCATAGAGATAAACGATGACCTAACGTATCCCGAAGTACCCATCCGTATTTTGGAGGAAGGTTTCAGGACCACCAGGACCAGAAGCATCAAGTTTCTCAAGATTTAGAGGAGTAACCACACTGAAGAAGAAGCTACCTGGGAGCAAGAAGATCACATCAAGACGGAGTTTCCCGATTGTTTTAAATCCTAGTTTACTTCTTTCTTCTTTCTAAAATCTCGGGACGAGATTTTGTTTAAGGAGGGAAGGTTTGTAACACCCCAAAAATATTGAACAATGATTATCAAATTCCAATCACCAAAATTAGGGTTAACAAAACTTTTGTTAAATAAATCAATATGAATGCATGTGTAAATGTGATGAATGTATGAATGCATGAATGGACTTGTGTGATTGATCCAAATAGAAAGGAATGGTTTGAAGATGAAAAGAACATCATCTAAAACATTTCCAAGAAGAAACAATTCAAGAGAAAATAAAAAACAAACCAAATAAAGCAAATGGTCATTTTGCCAATCTTGCTCACTAGGACACTTTGAGTGTTTCTAGTCCAACAATTCAAACAAAAACATTTCCATTTCTTTTCACCCCTTGCTCCCAAGTAAAAGTGAATCAAATCCCACCTTTCAAACTTACAGAAACATTTGGAAACTTGATTCAAATGACAATTCAAAATAGAATCTAGTTCATATGGGAAGATCACCCAATTCTCAAAAACCAACCAAACCAATTCCACTTCACCTTTGCAACTAACCAGAGATTCCCTAGTATGTAACTAGCACACCCACAAAGTTTGAATCAAAAATTCAAATTTGAATCTCTTTCGTCCATTTCATCAAACACCATGCAAACACCAAACAAACAAACATCAAACACTATTAGGAGCAGTGATTTTGGCCTAACTTGTTCCCTCTCTGGTTCACAGCAAGCTATTAGTAGATCATCTATCCAATTTAACAAGCTTTAGCATCACTGTGAGCTTGCCATAGCCATCAATGGTGACCATGCCGAGCTCACCTTGCCACCCCTCAGTCGACAGTAAGCTAGAAGCTTCTCTAGCATCGCCAACCTTTTCTAGCAGGCACACCACCATCCACCGGCACCCCCTGTCCAAGACTCGAGCACTGCCAGCCCCTGGACCACAGAGCCCGAGCGTGCCCAGCCTCTCTGCGAGCGTGCCGAGAGCGCGCCAGTGTGCCACCCGCAACACACGCCCATAGACTGCGCGCCGTCCTCGCCGCGTGCAAACAGGATCGCCACCACCCCGGGAACACCCCAGATATGCCCATTCCCCGCCACGCGACCAAGAGAGCCCGTGCACCATGAATTTTCCTGTCGGACCCGCCTAGAGTGCCGCAATGTTCCGACCATCTCGCACCGTCCCACGCCGCGTGACCATGCCGTTGAGCTTCGCCAGGGAACGCAGCACCGTCCCCTACCTTTGCCCATGCCAGTAGCTTGCTGTGACGACGACCACGACGAGCTCCACCCGCGCCCTTCGTTCTCCTTCTGGCACTATAAATAGATGCCAGCCCCGCTCGATTTCTTCACACCATCTCACTCCCCTCTCTCGCAGAAGTACCCCACCTCACTCCTGGAGCAAGGCGAGCAGCACACCTCCGGAATTTGGCCGGAGTCTCCCGCGGAGGAGGAAGAAAGGAGCCAGCGATTGGAGCCGCCCCAGGAGAAGCCGCCGGTACCAGGAGGTTCGCCGTCGTCGACTTTGTCGTTCGCCCCCATCGCCGACCATCGTCTGAGCCCCGGTGAGCCCCCGTAGACCCCCACTGGCCGTGCTAGGGTTTTGTCTCGCCGGCGTTTCCCAACATGGATGATGAACCATAGTCGTAGGATTAGAGTTTGATCACACGGCCTAGATCACCCCATACCGCTTCGCACCCTCCTGTCTCGCTGACTGGTGGGGTCGTTCACTTACAACCACCCGTGCGTGTGTTGTGCACTGTGGGCCGGCCCAATTACATTCCCGCGCGACCCAGTAATTCAAATTTAGGTTTATGCTTTTAGTTTCCAACTCAGTTCTGTACCTAGATTCAAAAATCAACCCAGCTCGATTCACTGAACCTAAATGCATGAAACCAATTTTGTTAGAGAGGTACTGGAATTCTTCATCCAATCCCGTTTGATTCAATTCATTTGGAATTGTAGATCACCTATAGTAAAAATAACAAGGAAAAAGCTTTTCTGCACTCAAACATTTTTCAAAATTCAACCAGGAAAGCTTTTGAGTTGATTCCAACTCTCAAAAATCACATTTTACAAGACCTTTCAGAATATATAAAAATATATAGGTTTACTTGCAGAAATAATGGTCAAGCAATAAAAGAATGCCCCATAGGCCATTCTAGTCACTTTAATTAATTAAAATAACAAGGTTAAAACTTATTAAATTGTGACACCACTTTAAATCACATTCCCATGTACTGAAATATGTGGTGATGACATGTGTCAACATGATTCCATGTTTTAGTTGGAGAATATTAAACCTTAAGTAGTTTTTCAATGTGTAGAAATTACTTTTCTAAAATAAAGGGAATTAAAACTATTTGCCTCAATGATTGTAATGCTTGTGATGATACTAGATCATCTAGTGAAAACCTTGGTGTGATAAATAGAAGTAGTTAAGTATTGTTTGGTGATTGTGTACCTCGTATTTATTTATAGATGCTAGTACCGACCAAGGATACGAGAAGGAAGGAGAATACTACGAGGAAGAAGCCGAGGAGAACTTCAACCACTGCTCTACTCAAGGCAAGCTAACACTTCCAACTTAGCAAGCTATGCCTTGCAAGCTTATACTAATATCTTAGCAAGCTCAGCTAAACCATGCAAGTTTTACTTGCAAGCTTACATCACTTGATACCCAATCCTAGTTTTATTTGCAAGCTTAGTTATTTTATTTCCTTATCAAAACTTTCTATTAGAGTTTACTTAGTGACTTGTAGATTTTAGAAATATTTTTAAAGGTAGCATAAAGAGCATAAAACTTGACCTAAGTTAGATAATATTGATGTCATCCTAAGGCATGAGATTGAACTTATATAAGATACACTTGTTTACCACCCCTCATTAGTATTTACCCCCACTTGTAGATGCTAGTGCTAAGCATAAAACTTGATCACTTTAGATGGAAATACTTGGTAAAAATGGTTATGAAAACCTTAGAATGATGAGTCATTCTACTGAAATGTTTTGACATGTGTTCTTGAACACCAGATGATTTTGTTGATGAAAATGTAAAGGCATGAGCCTTAGCCCTTTATAAAACTGATGGTTGTCTGGATGCGATACCATTCCAATTTTACTGTACAACCACAATACCCGAAAATTGGGTAGGGCTTGACTGGAAATTTATATACCTTAGTATGGGTTCCCTTGCGTCCAAGTTTTGAGCTGAGGATACCTTGTGAAGATTGTCCACCTGTGAAGTTCCCAAGATGATAGGTGGTCATGGTCGGGATGCCATAATCATAGGAGAGGTGCCTATACTAGGGTGTGTAATTGAAAGGTTAATATTGATTATCCGCAGATGAGTATGGTGAATTTAGGATTGATCCTAACGGATTTATCGAATGTTGTGGTGAAAGTGTACCACCTCTGCAGAGTGTCAAACTATTCAAATAGCCGTGTCCACGGTTATGGACAGTTGGAGTGGCCATACTATTCCGTCGTCAGATGTTTTCAAAAAGGACTTGTGAAATGATTCATGACTTTGACTTGACCACAACTGAGTTGTGATATGAAATTCAAGTTCCCACCTAGGTGTTATAAAACTTTTCAACTAGCTTTCTTTACTTCTGAACTCAGTAGAGATAAATCTGGCTTTTTGGCAAAACAACCTAGAGCCTAGTACTTCCTATTCCAAAACCACTTCACTTGTTAGTATTAGTTTGCGAGTACTTGAAGAGTACTCATGGCTTTGTCCCTGGCTATTCTTGTGGTCAGACTATGAAGAGGAGTATCCGGAGGACGGACAACAGGAAGGTTACGACAACTAGGATCATCTCCCATCGTCAGCATTGCCTGTGACCATGGAGATGGAGCCTCGCCTATGCTATAGTTATTATTACGTTATTCCGCTGCTTGAATTGTATTCACACTGGATCATGTGATCCTTTATTTGTTGTAAGACCTTATGTATGGTTTGTAATGGATGATGTACTGTGATATCCAATCTGTATGTCTTGCAAAAATGGTAATCCTGGGATTGCGATGTATGGCATAATAGGCATCTGGGATTAAAAATCCGGGTGTTGACAAGTGCACCCTCTAAACTTGAAGTCATGCTTAAGGATTTTATTAGTAAACAAACTGCTTTCAATAAAACTGTTGAGGAAAATCTTGGAAAAATTGATGATCTTGCTTCTAAAGTTGATAGCCTTTCCCTTGATGTTGAACTGCTTAAGTTAAAATTTATTCCTCGTGATGTTAAATAACGCAAGACTTTTAATGCCATTCAAGTTAGAATTGATGAAAATTTTAGGATGTTAGCTGAATTGCATGCTAGGTGGGAAAGAGAAGATGAAATTGCTAGAAATAATAGTATGACTAAGGTCTGTACCATTACCACCACTAGTGATGCTGAAGTTTCAAATGCTAGCAAACCTCCTAATATTAATGTTAAAATAATTGGTGTAGACAAAGTTCCCATTCCTTTTGCAACATTGCCTATACCCACTGGAATTTTTTCCAATAAAAATGCTGAATTTTTTTGAAATATGGGAGAAAAAAGTTCTACTACCTTGAATGATAATTTTGATTTTGATCTTGATGGTTGCCATATTTCTGAAGTAATTATGTTCTTGAAAAATCTTGCTAGAAGTCCTAATGCAAGTGCTATGAATATGGCTTTTACAAAACATATTACAAATTCTCTCATGAAAATTAAAGAAGGAAAATTGAAACCTAAAGCTTATATTCCTAGGAAATTATAAGATGGGTGGGAGACCATCATTAATATGAAAGTGAATGATTTTGATTTCAAAGATTCATGTGATCTTTGTGCTAGTGTCTCTATTATGCCTAGAAAAATTTATGATATGCTTGATTTACCACCATTGGAATATTGCTATTTGGATGTCCATCTTGATGATAATGCTAAAAAGAAACCTATGGGGAGAGTTAATGATGTTCTTATTATGGTTAACAATACATTTGAACCTGTTGATTTCTATGTTTTTGATGTTGAATGCAATGCTTATTGTCCTATTATTTTGAGAAGACCTTTTCTTAGAACTATTGGTGCCGTTATTAATATGAAGAAAGGCACCATTAAATATTAATTCCCACTCAAGAAAGGTATAGAACACTTTCCTCAAAAAATAAAGAAGCTATATTTAGATTCCCTATTAAAACAAATTTTGATGTTGATGCTTTTTCATTCGAAAATACTTGATTCTTGCTTTATGTGCCTAGCTGAAAGGCGTTAAAGAAAAGCACTCTTGGGAGATAACCCAATTTTTATTTCAGTAAGTTTTTATTTTGTTGAGTCTTGGAAGTTATTGCCTCTTTAATAACCTCTCCTTATCCTTTTTATTTGGTTTTTGTGCCAAGAATAGCCTCTAATAAAAGGGAAGTAAGATTTAGGGAAGTTGCTGTCCCGAAACAGATTTCTATGCTTCGCTATAAAAAATCGTGAAAAATCCCAGAACGTCGTATTGATCTGCAATTTTTTGTGTGCATGCCCCTGGTATTTAACCAACATTATTTAGTTTTGCACTTTTCGATGTGAGCAACAGAATATTTTTGGAAAAATAAGTCTTTACCTGTAGGTCTGTTTTGACAGATTTCTGCCATTATTTGCATTTGCCTCTTAAATCGATTTCTTTTGAGTTCTTTTGATCGCTTGAGCTTTTAAAAGGAATTGCTACAGTAGGTTATGTTTTAATGGAAGTTTTAATTAATTTGAAACTAAACCCAAAGGTTTACCATCTTGAATACAGTAAGGTTGCTAATGAAGATTGTGTGAAGTTTTGTATGAAGGAAATTTTCAAGTGTAGGGAGAGAATGATGTGATGAGATGAAGTATGGAAAAAATCTCAAGCTTGGGGATGCCACCCGTGTCACCCCAAGAAATATTCAAGAGGTACAAGCATCAAATCTTGGGCATCCCCTTCTTCATCAACAAAAATCTCAGGTTTTCTTTCAAGATACTTTATTATGGCTTCACGCACTTTGTGTTGTTCTTGGAGCATCTTTGTTTTTGTTTTTAGTTTTGTTTTGTTTTGTTTGCTATAATAAGTTGGTTGGACCCCAGAACACTTCTTTTGGAGAAGTCACATCCTGTTCTTCATTGTCTAGAACACTCTACTTTTCACTCTTATTGTTCTATGAGTGTTCTCTTTTGCTAGCACTGCGTTTGGCTTTAGTTTTCGTGTGCTTAATGCTTAGAACTTTTTAGTTCTTCTTTGTGGATTTGTGAGACAAGCTCACTGGTATTTATTGATCATTATCTTTGTAAGTTTTTTCAAATAAGTTCATTGGTTTTGGAAAAGAGTAGAATGTTTCATGCTTATGGTGGTACAAAAAGAAGCTTATTTTTACTGTGATTTAGACTTTATCATGTCATGATAGATGTTTCTTTGACCATATGCTTTGTGATTATTGTTGTAGAATGACTTGTTTCAAACAATTGGGATTGCTTAATGTGCCATGCAAGAATCATGTGTTGTTTTAGCATACAAAAGCATAATATTGTGGTATTCTCCTTTGATGATTTATTTGGGTTGACTTGGCACATGCTTACACCATGTTATGACTATGAACCAGTCACCTTAGCCTCTATGATCATTTAGTTTTGAATTGTGATATCACTTTATGCTTTGATTAATAATGTTTTTTCGCTCTGCATGATTATGACCATTATTGCTCTCTTAGTTGGTCGCTCCCAGTCTTTTGCTAGCCTCCACCTGTACTGAGTATGAGCTCTACTCGTGCATCCAACTCCCAAGAAACCAAGTTATTCCAAAGAGTCCACTATAAATTCCTATGCATGGTGCGTTACACCATTCCAAGTATATTCATGTGTTTATTTTCTTCCAAATTAAATTTTTGTTATGTGAAAATTAGTGATTAAAGCTCTCACGAACTTGAAGGCACATTTTATTTCTTGCACTTAATAAACTTGAACCATTGTGGCTATATTATGATGCTTATATGCTTGCAAATTATAAGTTGGGAATTAGCAGAACCATGCTGTCATGGGGAACTCTTACAACATTGCACTTATTCTATTTAGTTGATATCATGTTCTTTTGCTTATGGATCCCTGCGGTGTGAAATAAAATGGGAGCTTGTAAGTTCATGGAGTTTGTATATGTGTTAGAGAAACTCCTGGGCGGCTAGACTAAGCCATGCTTAATCATGGTGGAAACTTGCAGGGAAACCATAGTGGCATTCTATGAAGCATCCTCAATAAAAACCTATGCAAATAGTAAATAAAAAGATCGCTGAGATGCTCACTGTCTATTACCTTATCATTTTGATATGGGATAGCTCCTGTGTCATGGGTCAAGGGGTACCCTGTTGGCAGTTCTCTATTATACATATACTTACAATGACAAGAACTTGCCTATGACCAAATTTGAGTAGCATGAGGTTCGGTACTCGTACTCAAGGGGCATGAGATTTTCAACTTGTGATTTGTCAAGCATATACTCATATTTGCACTCACTTTAACCTTAATCACTTAAAGATGCTTATGATAAGGGAAATGAGAGATCAAAGCTAATAAGTACCATAATTTTTGGAAGCTTTATAAAACCATTTAGTCCCTACTTCCCTCTGTGAAGGGCCTTCCTTTTTACTTTTATGTTTAGTCTCCATCTTCTATCTTTATGCACTAGTTAAGAGAGCATAGTTGTCATTCTGAGTTAAATATGCATTGTCCCAAAACTTGTTGATTGATTCATAATTATGGTATTACTTGTTCTTAAATTATTTGTATCTAGTCATCCTTATGAACTTTGAAGGTGTCCTATTCATTTATGTTTTGCTATTCCATGAAGGACAAACTGAATACCACTCATGCTATGTTTTCTATATGTGAAACAAACAAATGTATTTCAAAGCATTATTCATGATCTTTTGTTTGTGTAGCCTTTCATGTTGCAACATAGTTGCTATGTCTTATTGTTAGAAATACATCTTTCATGCTTATTTTTAGAGTACTTTGATCCCAGCTATCAATGCTTTACAATACCTTGATCAAGATTGTGATGGTGCATGTCACCTCAAAAATTATTCTTTTTATCACTTACCTACTCGATGACGAGCAGGAGTTAAGCTTGGGGATGCTGATACGTTGCAAACATATATATAATTTTTTATGCTCCATGCTTGTTTTACACCAATTGCATTATGATTTTTCCACACTTTGTGGCATTTTTATGCATTTTATGGAACTAACCTATTAACAAGATGCCACAGGGCCAGTTCCTGTTTTCTGCTGTTTTTGGTTTCAGGAAAACTAGTAAAGAAATATTCTCGAAATTGGACGAAACAAAAGAAAAAGTTCCTATTTTTCCAGACACAACACGGAGTCCGAAGGAGAGACGAAGAGTCGCCATGAAGCAACAACACCATGAGGGCTGCGCCGCCCTATGGTGTGGGCCCCTCGGGCATCCACCGACCTTGCCCCTTTGCCTATATAAACCCCCTGAGGCAAAAACCCTAAGTACCCGATCAGAATTCCACGAAAAAGTCTGTAGCCACCGCCACCATCGTCCCTAGATAGGGAGGGATCTGAAGCTCTTCCCGGCACCCAGCTGGAGAGGGGATATCATCCCGGAGGCCTTATTCATCACCATGCCAGCCTCCGGAGTGATGTGTGAGTAGTTCATCCTTGGACTATGGGTCCATACCAGTAGCTAGATGGTTGTTTCTCCTATTTGTGCTACCCTGTTTAGATCTGGTGAGCTGCCTATCATGATCAAGATCATCTTATTGTAATACTATATGTTGTGTTTGTGGGGATCCGATGGATATTGAGTACTATGTCAGATTGATTATTGATTTTATCATGTCTATATTATTTGTGATCTTGCATTCTCCGTTGCTATTAGTTACTTTGGCCAAGTATTTGCTTGTGACTCCAAGAGGGAGTATTTATTTTTGATAGTAGGTTCATGCCTCTAGTAATCTGGGAGAGTGACAGAAACTTCTAAGATTGTAGATGTGTTATTGCTACTAGGGAGAAAACAACAATCCTTCGCCCAAGGGCAATTGTATTGTTTACATTACACACTTTGCTTAATGCAATTATCTATTGCTTGCAACTTAATACCCGAGGGTTGTTTGGATGATATCCCGGAGGTGGATTATTAGTCATAGATGCAGTTGTATTACAGTGTATCAAGTTGTAATGCCCAAATGAATCTCATAGTGATCATTATGTTATATACATGCATTGTTATGCATTCTCTATTTGTCAATTGCCCCGCTATAATTTGTTCACCAACATGTTATTCATCTTATGGAGAAAACACCTCTAGTGAACTGTGGACCCCGGTCCATTCCTTTCCATTGATATTCTATCTACTATTTACTGTTTACTTTCTGCAATTACCACAAGCAATTACTATCTTCCACACTTTACGTTTAATCCTTTGTTTTCAGCAAAACCAGTTAGCTTGACAACCTCATTGATAAGTTGGGGCAGAGTATTTTGGTTGTGTTGTGTGCAGGTTCCACGTTGCTAGCAACACCTTCGGAAGTGGTTTCTTTCTACTACTGGTTCGATAACCTTGGTTCTATAACTGAGGGAAACTTACTGCTGTGCTCATCATTCCTTCATCTTGGGGTTCCCAACGGGCTCTACATCAACTGAGAACATCACTCATTCAAACATGACATGTGTCCTTAGGAATGATCCCGAAGAGCTGCACCATTTGGAACAAGGCGCTAAAATTAAGCAAGGCAAAGAAACTGGATCCACCGGTACTACCGACGAACCACCAGTACTATCGGCCAGGCAGAAAACCCAACGCTCATCTGGTACTACCGTCCTAGTACCGACCCACTTCCAGGAAAATGCTATCAAGGTTCAGTACCTTGACACTAATTTACCGGAACTTGGCTAGAACAAAACCGGTACTACCTCCTGGACAAAGGAAAACTCGGCTGGTACTATCCCCCAGCCATTAGTACTACCACCCAAGAACTAAAAATCTCGGATGAAAGCTCGGCGGGTACTGCCGCCCATGCGTGGGACCATGAGCCTGAAGTTGGCCGTTGTGTAACATCCCAAAAATACTAAACTTGGATCATCAAATTTAGGGTTAACAAAAACTTTGCTAAATAAAAATATGAAAGCATGCATGTGAGTATGCATTTCATTTTGAATTCTTTTGAACCAACTTGTTTGTGTGTTCCTTTGCTTGTAAATGGATGCTTAGATGAAATAAACATCATCTAAACAATTCCCAAACTTTTCTCAAAGACAAGTAAATTAAAACAAATAAAATAAGGGAATGGTCATTTTGACCAACTTAACTCCCATGCCTACTTTGGCTGTCCCAAACTTTCAGAACTTAACAGAAACTTTTCTGGATCTTTGCACCCCTTGATTGTACTCATAACAAGGTATCAAGGCCCACTTTGTGATCATCCAGAAACTTCCAAATGCATAGTTTAAATGACAGTTCAAAATTGAATCTTTATCATATGAGAAGATCCCACTTTTTCAAAAACCACTCAAACAAGCTCAACTTTCAAAACCCAAGCATCTGCAGACTCACCAGCACCAGCCTAATACACCCACCAAAAATCTTTTCAAAATTCAATACTTGAATTCTTGTGGCCATTTCATCAAACACATTGTAGACACAAATCATCAAAATCTTAAACACTATTGTGAGCAGTGATTGAAGACTAACTTGTTCCCTCTCTAGCTCACAACCATCTCAGTAGATCACCTGGCAAGTTAAACCAAGCTGTAGACTCACTGTAAGCTGGGCAATGACATCAATGGTGAACAGCCGAAGCTCACCATGCCACCCTAGTGGAGACAGCAAGTTAGGAGGAGATTTAGCTGTGCCAACCTTGTATGGGAGGCAGTCCACCGTCCACCGCCACTCCCTGTCCCAGCCGCGAGCGTTGCCAAACCCTGGACCACACGCACGAACCGCGCCCAGCTCGCCAGCAACCATGCCGAGCATGCGCCAGAGCGCAACACTCGACCGACGCCCACAGACCGCGCGCCGCCCTCGCCGCGTGCATACATGATCACCACCAACCCAGGAGACCGCCAGACATCACCGCTCGCCGCCACATGACGCACAGCCACCGCTCACTGTTGAAGACGCCGCCTCTGTCGTGCAGAGTATCACGCGTTCCAGACCAAACCACACCGCCCCTACGCGCGCATTAAAGCCATAGAGCATCGCCAGGAGACCACCAAGCGATCGCCACCGCCGGCCATGCCTCTAGCTGCTCGTAGCCATGTCGCCACCGTCGCCTGCCCATGCCGTTCGGTCTCATCGTCGCGACTATAAATAGAGGCCACCCCCAGCCGAATTGAGCACACCATCTCACTCCCCTCTCCTCACTGATCGTGCCACCCCGTTCCCGGAGCAAGGCGAGTAGCACTTCGTCGGAATTTCACTGGAGACTGCCGCTGCTGGAGAAGAAGGGAGCCAGCGATTGGAGCCGCCCCAGGAGAAGCTGCCGGTACCAGGAGGTTCGCCGTCGTCAACTTCGTCGTTCGCCCGCCTCACCGACGCTCGCCTGAACCCCGGTGAGCCCACAACGACCCCCATTGGCCGCGCTAGGTTTCTGTCTCGCCGGTGTTGCCCAACATCGACGATGACCCTCAGCCATTGGATTAGAACCAGATCAAACGCACCACATCTCCCCATAACGCTTCGCACCCCCTCGTCTCACTAACGCGTGGGGACATCCACTTAACCAGCCCGCGTAAGCGCTATGCTTAGCAGGCCGGCCCAGTATCACTTCCCGCGTAGCCCAGTTATTTGAATTTAACCTTTTCCGTTTTATTTCAAACACACTTCTCTACCCAGTTTCAAAAATCAACCCAGGTCGATTCGGTGAACCAAATTGAATGAAACCAATTTTGTTAGAAAGGTCTGGGAATGCTGAATCCAAGCCCGTTGGATTCAAGTCATTTGGATCTGTAGATCATGCTTGGTAAAAATAACAAGGCAGAAGCTTTTCTGTATTCAAACATTTTTCAAATTAAAACCATAATAGCTTTGAGTTGATTCCAACTCTCAAAAATCACATTTGACCATACCCTTCAGAATATATAAAATTATATAGGTTTACTTACAGAAATAATGTTCAAGTAATAAAATAATGCTACATAGGCATCTCTAGCCACTTTAGTTAATTAAAATAAAAGGGTAAAACCTTATTAAATTGTGACACCACTTTAAATCACATTCCCATGGACTAAAATATGTGGTGATGACATGTGTCAACATGATCCCATGTTTGGTTTGGAGAATATTAAATCTTAGGTAGTTTTTCAATGAGTAGAAATTACTTTTCTAAGAATAAAAGGAATTAAACCAAGCTTTAATCTTGTAATGTTAGTGATGATGCTAGATCATCTATAGGACCCTTTTGTGTGATTATTGCAAGTATTTAAGTATTGTTTGGTGATTGTGTACCTCATATTTATTCATAGACGCTAGTACCGACCAAGGATACGAGGAGGAAGGAGGATACTACGAAGAAGAAGCCGAGGAGAACTTCAACCACTGCTCTGCTCAAGGCAAGCTAACACTTGCAATTATGAAAGTTATATAACCTATGCAATGCACTAAGCATGCTTGGTTAGACATATTTGATGATACCCAATCCTAGTTTTTACTTCCAATCTTTCTACTTTATTTCTTTATCAAAGCTATAGCTTAGAGTTGACTTAAGTGACTTGTAGATTCTAGAAATATATATTGAAGGTTGCATAAAGAGCATAAAATTTGGCCTAAGCTAGAAAATCTTGATGTCATCCTAAGGCATGAGATTGAACTTAGTTGAAACTCCACTTGTTTACCACCCCTCATTAGTACTTATCCCCACTTGAAGATGCTAGTGCTAAGCATAAAACTTGATCAACTTTAGATGGGAATACTTGGTGGAAAAATGGTTATGAAAACCTTGGAATGATGGATCATTCTATTGAAATGTTTTGTACATGTGTTTCCGAACACCAGATGATTTATGGTGATGAAAATGTTGAGGCATGAGCCTTATCCCTTTATAAAACCGATGGTTGTATGGATGCGATACCATTCCAATTTTATCGTACAACCACAATACCCGAGAATTGGGTAGGGCTTGACTAGAAACTTATATACCTTAGTATTAGTTCCCTCACGGCCAAGGTCTGAGCTGAGGCTACCTTGTCAAGATTGTCCACCTGTGCAGTACCCAAGATGACAGTTGGTCATGGTTGGGAGGCCAAACTCACAGGAGAGGTGCTTATACTAGGGCGTGTAATTGAAAGGTTAGGATTGATTATCCGCATACTGAGTATGGTGAATTCAGGATTTGTTCCTGACGGATGTATCGAATGTTGTGGTGAAAGTGTACAATCTCTGCAGAGTGTCAAACTATTCGAATAGCCGCGTCCGCGGTTATGGACAGTTGGAGTGGCCATACTGTTCCCCCGTCAGACTTTTCAAAATGATTTGTGAAAGGAAGTGAGACTTTGACTTGACCACAACAGAGTTGTGGCCTGAGTTACGAGATCTTATTTAGGTGTTATAAAAATGTGACTAGCTGCTTTTATTTCTGAACTTAGTAGAGTTAAATCTAGCTTCTTGCAAAATAACCCTAGAGCCTAGTGTCCTATTATCAAAAACCCCTTCCACTTGTTAGTATTAGTTTGCGAGTACTTAAAGAGTACTCATGGCTTTGTCCCTGGCTATTCCCGTGGGCAGATGTCACATCCCAAAATTCTCCTAATTTTGGAATGTGAAACAAATAAATAAGATTGATTGATTGTTTGACTTTGTTGAAAATTCTCAAAGAGAAGAAACTTTTTGAATAGAAAATCCTCTCAACCTTGAATTCAAAATCTTATATTCTTTTGTTAAGACCTAAGTAGCCATATAGGCAAAAGGGCATGGATTGATTATGGATTGTAGAATTGGTGTGCAAGATTTCAAAATGAAAATCATGAAGCATTCATATGCATTTCATCCATGCAAAGTTCTCACAAACTAAATCCAAATCCTGGTATCTAAATCCTATAGTTGATTCGCCCAAATGTTCCTAAGGGTAATTAAATTGACTTATTAAAACTCACTGTTGCTAAGGCATAAATTATTGCTAAATCATAGCCTAAAGAGATCCAATTAATACTACAAAATTTTAGAAACAAAATTGAGCTCATTTGGAGCTAGTATGAAAAAGTTATGGAATAAATACAAACACATAAAGATATAAATAAAATGAGATATACAAGGATTTATAAACCCACTACTTCCAAACTAGTAAAAAGATTACAAATTTGATTCTATAATGACCTATTCAATTTTAGAAAAATTTAGGAACAAGAATCATATCATTTGGAGTTCGTATGCAAAAGATATGAGGGAAACAAGTAAATAGAAAAAGAAAAAGAAAAAAAATCTAACGGGCCGGCCCAGCAAGGACCGACCGAACCAGCCACGACCGGGTACAGAGAACGATCGATCTAGTGCTTTAATTTCCGTGCAAAAATCTGTTTTCTAGACCTATCTCTACTCAAACTCTTATAACTTTTTATCTACAATTCCGAATCGACTTCCGTTTGTTTTTACTTGTTCCCTACTCCAAGGCCTATCTCTACACCATCCTAAATCTCCATATAAACTCGTGGAGCCACGGCTGTACGAGTTTCTATTCTCGAAATCCCGAATCTACCTATTCCCGAATCTTGTTTCGCTTTTTAACCCATCTAGACTTCGTCGTTTGCTTTCGGTCAAAAAACGAAAGTTGAAGATCGCATCGAAATCTTTCAATCCCGAAAAACCTCACCTCTTTTCATCCAACACAGCCGGAGAATTTCGTATCGCAATATTTCAGATCTTACGGTGTAAATCCAAGATGTACTCGCGCTCGTTTCTTCAAATCCAAATTCCTTTGGTGAGAAGGTAGGAATAATGATTCCCCATAACTTTCATGTTCTGAGTTTTTCGATTTGACCTACGGATTTGTCTCTCTAACACAGATCTATTTTTTTGTCTATTCTGAGCCAAAATCGGGTCAATCTCTTCTTCTAGCCACCGGATCCTATCCAGACGGTCGAGATTCAATCAAACCGGTGCGTGCCATGTCGTCATCCCGGTCATCTTCCTCATCAACGCCACGTCAACGTAAGGTCAACATCTAGTCCCAGTCAGCATGCAAAGTCAACCTGTCCAGTCAGCGGAATATTCCCCGTTCGAATTTAAATTTGCATATCATAGATCTAACTTGTAAAATTCATTAGAAATTCATACCATGTCCAAAAATTGCGTATAATATACCAAATTGAAGATAATTTCACGTAGAATCATCTTATCAGAATAGATCCAACTTTTACTGTACGTGGTTACTGCAGTAATTTAATTAGTTTTAATGGTCTTTTAGGTTAATAAATTCATAAGAAATTATCTGTAACTCCGAAAAATATGAATAATATATCAAATTGAAGCTACTGTAATGTACTTTAAGAATATCTGGTTGGATCTAGCCTTTGCAGATTATTTAACCTGTAGCAATTTAATTAGTTTTAATGGCTTTATAAATCATTAAATTTATAGCAAATTAATTGCTTGTCACAAAAATACAAATGATATACCGATGGAAAGCTGGTTCCATGTAGATCATCAATATGCAATTAGTTCAGCATTTTACTGTAAGGATTTTCCATGAAGGTTTAAATGGTTTAATAGCCTATTTAGAGTAATAAATTCATAAGAAAATAAATACTATTCAGAAAATTACAAATAATATGTCCCTGAAATCACAATTCCGTGGAGATGACAGATATAATTTTTTTTTGATTTTTAGGCAACAAAAACTGTATGAATCATTTAAAACCCATTAAACACTATTTAAATCATATAAAAAGATCTATAACTCCGATTAGGGTGAATCCAACGCCTACTGGTTCATTATAACGTCCTCTAAGTAAACCCAAGAAACAAATTTAATTTTACAGTTAGAACAGGCGTTACAACAGAACTATCAAAACCCTTATATTGGCAAGTAATCATTAATAACAAGTACCCTATTGCATTAAATGAACTCATACATGCATCATATGATATATTAATGTTCATAAAACTAATTATAACCATTGTGTCATGGTAAATCATCATGCATGTTTTCGATCATCCTTGTTGTGTTTGCTATGTTTGCAATTGTTTTGATTGGAACTACCTTGTCCTCGTATTAGAGTGTTCGGAGAGTGCGATTGCTGCGAAGAAATACAATCAACACCCATATTATCAACATAAGGCAAGTTACACCACTTGTTCATAATTTTGTCCCAGTTTTGATTCTATGCATGTGATCTTCAAAATTCTGTAGTATGCATGTGTAGGATGATCTAGTAGAACTTTTCCTTAGTATTATTTTGCAAGTGCGATGATTTTGTAGTATGCCATGAGTAGCTCTATACTTAGGATTTCCCATCCTAATAGGTTACCCCTGTTTTTACTAAGTATTGCTTTCTATGCTATATATACAAAGTACTGTTGGGGGGTTCGAAAGACAAATAATTTTTCTAAGTATAAAGGCTCTCTAGAGCAAACTTTTCTTCTCAAATCCACTTCAAAATAAAACTAAGTTTTCTTCTCGGCGGAATGGTTGTCGGGACAACGAGTGAGATTTTGGTGGAGGACGGCTGCCCAGGAATCAAAGAAGTCTGCCATGTTTCAGAATTCAGAAGCTTCCAGTGCAACCACAATACATTATGGGCTCTGTCTTGGCCTAGTACTTAGTGGGAAACCTCACCTGGGTACCAACATTTGGAGGTTCTTGGCACGGTTGGATCCGGAAGGTAGAGGGGCTACTAAGGGAAAGCCTCGCCATGGTCTTGTCTGTAAAAGGACTTGATCGTGGATTGTGGGTAAAGTGCACAAACTCTCGAGAGTATTGCAATCTGATCGATCAGCCGTGTTCACGGTAACAGAACGACAATGAGCGTCTGAAGGATGGAGCCTCTGAAGGATCTTCCTCTCTTTTTTCTAAAACAAAGTTTTGAAACCCCATGGCGTGCGTAATATCGCTAATGGGTGGGATTTTGGGAAACTTGGTGTGTAATATCCAAGTGACGCTTGGTGCGTAATATCCAAGTGTTTGGTTGTTTGGACACTTGGTGCGTAATATCCTCGTGTGCCACTCGACCTTATTTTATCTAAGCAAATGTTTACAAAGTAGGACAATCTTCTCTTCTCTCTACTTAAGAAAACTAGCTTTATGCAAATGAACTCCAAAGCCTAAACTAGCCTTGCATGTAGAGCTAGTCTTTCCTTCCTTGGTGTAATTTGCCAATACATTCAAAGTATTGACCCAACTTGTTGGCTGCACGTTTCATGTGCAGAATTTCGGAGATCTTTGAAAGGTGCGCTAGGATCGCGGGTCTTCACTCAACCTGCCTGTGGCATTGATGGGACTCCAAGTTGTATTTATATCGCTTCTGTTGTAATAATGTAAACTCTGGATTATTCGATTCATGTAATAAAGACTTGTGTTTTACATGATATTTCATCGACTGTGAGTGCTAGCTATTGATCCAGGGACTAGCATGTTAATCACAGGGACTTAGGATCTTACTTGATCCGAGGTCACTACAGCAGACTATGAAGAGGAGTACCTGGATGTAACATCCCAAAAATCATGATTTCAAAGCTTGCATATCATTCATGCATTCATAATCATTTTAGGATCATTTCAAATAAGTTAGCCAAGATCTATATGAGTAGGATTGTATGTCTACATGGAGTACCCAAGAGTATTGTGTCTAATAGGGGAACTCAATTCACTTCTCATTTTTGGAGGCAACTACATGAGTCATTGGGAACGAGGTTGGAATTTAGCACTGCTTTTCATCCTCAGACTGATGGACAAACAGAAAGGACCAACCAGATTCTTGAAGATATGTTGAGGGCATGTTCCCTAGACTATGGAGCCAGTTAGGATGAAAGTCTGCCTTACGCAGAATTCTCTTACAATAACAACTATCAAGCCAGTATTGAGATGGCACCATTTGAGTTTCTCTATGGGAGAAAGTGTACCACCCCATTGCTATGGAATGGTGTGGGAGAAAGAAGTTTGTTCGGACTAGAACTAATCCAAGAGGCTAAAGAGAAAGTCAAGCTAGTTAAGGACAGATTGAAGATAGCACAGTCCCGACAAAAGAGCTACGCAGATCCTAAGCGTAGAGAAGTCACCTATGCAGTAGGTGATAGAGCTTATCTTAGAGTGTCACCACTTCATGGAGTGAAGAGATTTGGAGTCAAAGGAAAATTGGCCCCAAGATATGTTGGACCATTCAAGATTCTGAGTCGTAAAGGAGAAGTAGCTTATGAGATTGAATTTCCATAATCATTGTCTGCCGTTCACAATGTGTTTCATGTGAGTCAGCTTAAGAAATGCCATCCAGAAATGGAAGAGACTTCTTTGAAGGATACTATACCATTGGAGGAAGTCCAATTGGAAAGTGATCTCTCTTATGAAGAAAAACCAATCAAGATTCTTGAGACTGCAGAAAGAGTTACTCGGACTAAGACTATCAAATTCTGCAAGGTTCAATGGAACCATCATTCCGAAGAAGAAGACACATGGGAAAGAGAAGATGATCTTCGGAAAGACCACCCTCATCTATTTGCTAGACAATCCGAATCTCGAGGGCTAGATTCACCTTAAGGGGGTTAGATTTGTAACATCCCAAAAATCATGATTTCAAAGCTTTCATATCATTCATGCATTCATAATCATTTTAGGATCATTTCAAATAAGATTTCAAAAACAGGAGCATCTGATGTTCAAAATTTTATGTAAGTATGCTATGGCCTTATTGCTACCTTCTAATGAGAAAGGTACTTATTTTAATCAGTAATATTTTGAGTTCAAACTTAAGTGTTGTTTCCAAAGTTTGGTCAAGGGTTCAAAACAAATATAGTTTTAAAACCATTTTCAAAACATATTCATATCAAGAGCTATGACACTGTTTATTTTGATTAGTTCAAAGGGACAAGCAAGTACAGAGAGAACCACTTGATTTTATGCCCAAAAACATGAAGGTTACATTTTACAAAAAATCCAGAAGTGGTTTAAATTCAAACTCATTTGAAACTCATTTGAATTTGGTTCCTGAAAATCCAAATAGAAATAGAAAAAGATTAAAGAAATGGAAATGGGCTGGCGCCAGCATTTCGGCCCAACAGAACCAGCCCACCCGGGCCAGTCCCCTCTCACTCTGATTCTCACCCGCGCGAGCACCCCCCCTCTCATTGACGCCCCGGACCCACCTGCCCCGTCATCGTCGTCCCCAAACCCCGCCCACGACCGAGCCCTCCGCCGTTTTCTCCCCCGCGTCACTGCCGTTGATTGCGCGAGTTATTGCCGTTGATTCGCCGAGTAACTCCTCGTCCAGCTCCGACTACTTAAACCCCACAGTCCCCGCTCCATTTTCCCCCACTCAATTTCCTCTGAACGCCGCCAGGCTGCTCGCTTTTCTCTCCACATCGCCGCTGTCCCGACGAACTCCGGCGACCGATTGTGGTAAGCCTCGTGCGCGCCTCGCTCTCTGGTTCATGCAAGCTTGTCCGCTATCACTTTGCGCATCTCCTGACGTTCGCCGTTTTCTTTATTTCGCACTAGAGCGTCGACTCCGTCGAGCACCGCAAACTCCCGACGCCATCTCCAACTCCGACAAGGAATTTTGGTGAGGTTCGACCGCCCCGTGCCTTCCCCTTGACCCTATCAAGTTCGCCTGAACGTTGTGCACACACTGATGCCTTCCGTTTGTGTTTGGGCGGATCAGAACGTCGCCAATGTTGCCATCCACCTAAGCCCGACGCTGTCCCCGACTCCGACGAGCTCCCACGGCCACAACAGCTTGCCCCTGTCCACGCCAACAACATCTGGAGCTTCCTCGCAACCTTGCGACACCGGTAAGCATCACCACGGACCCTAGCCCTTGCTAGAATCGCCGCACCATCGCCGGCAGCAGCGCCTCCGCCGCCAGCAACCATTTGCGCCGCCGGCTTTAGGTCAAAGCGTTTTGATCCACTGGATCTAGATCCAGTGGTTTAGATTAGATGCCAGGCCGAAGAGGTAAGGGCAGATATGAGCCGTTGGATTTATTTAGATCTGACGGTACGCGAGTGCGATCAAATGCGAATCGGTACCAACCAACCAGATGCTTCCGCGTGGCATGTGTTTCGTTTTAAAAATATGAATTTAGATATATTAGATGTCAAACTTGTTTAATTCATAACTTTTGATCCCCACATCCAAATTTGACAAATTTTATATCATTGGAATCAGGAGAGAAAAAACTTTCTGTTTATGCAATGTGTTTAAAGTTTTGCCTCTGTTAAAATGATTGTTTTTGCAGAAACATTTGTAGACATAATTTGAGTATAATATTTATTTGGGAAATGTTTTGTTATTCAAATAAAGTTTATTTGGCTTGTTTTGTACTTGTTTATGATTCAGTACTGCGCACTTGTCCTGTTTGGTGTAGAAAATCATAACATTGCACTTTGCATGCATTCTTTTATTTTTGCTTGTATATATTGTGTATGTGATTTTGTGCCATTATTTTATGTGTAGATTTTGGTGCAAATAGTGATTGTGATTGTGAAGATTGTTGCTACTCCCCAAACTACCAAGGCAAGTGGTGATTCATGATTTTATTCGTATGTTTTTCAACTATGCACTAGAAATATTTTGCTAGACTTGCATGAATATTTTGGTCTATATGCTATGCTTGGGAAATCCTAGTAGTTGTAGAATTGCTAGAAATTTCTAAGTTAAGATACTTATCTATGCCATGCTTAGCCTATCTAGTAGCAACCAAGGGTGGTTATATATTCATGCTATGAGAAAATATATCTAAGTCTTTGGACTTATGTTTTTGATTAATAAAACAACTAAGTGAATGAAACACCTGGGTGGAATGGAAGGATTGGTTTATGTTGAGTGGTTACACAAGGCCCATTTCTATGGTTTACCTTGTGTATCTCACTTGTGGAAAGCCACCCAGGAACAAAGGGATTTGAGATGCCATATGTTAAGAAGCTTCTAGTACAACCACTTGGCAATATGGGCTCTGCCTGGATCACATAGGTTGCAATAACTTAGCCATTTGGATAGTTGGTGGTAGTGGGATGATAGGTTGGAACGCGTCCATTTGGTCTAAGGGAAGGCTTCTGAAAGGTCCTGTCTTGGTGAAAATCAAGTCTTGTGGGGAAAGTGCACAACCTCTGCAGATGGAAGAATCTAAGTACTTAGCCATGTCCCTGGTATTGGACAACTTGAGCATCAAGACATGGAAGCTATCAAGAATCTCCTCATCCCAATTTCTAAGTTAGAACTTGTGGGTGAACAAGGGTGAAGGTTCACCAATTTCTATTGGTGTTTCCTTGGGAAAGTTTTGTCAAAGAAAAACTTAGTGTTTTCAACTAATAGGTAAAACCTATTTTGAGCAAAGCAAGCCTAAGCTACACTTAGCCAAAATGCATATAGTATCTAGTCTACCAACATTCTACTAAGGTATCACTTGCCAATACTATTCCAATGTATTGAACCACTGTGGCTATAACTTGTGATGTTGTAGGTTATTCTGATGATGATTAGGGGTCATGAGTCTACACTCAACATGCTTGCCTGTGGCACATGAAGATGAAGACTTATTTATCTTATTATATAATGAACTCTTGTATTAGGCCTGTGGCCATGGAGTTTGTAAAAGACTATGTTTGTCTCTGGAACGATATGTAATAATGTCCTTTGTTTCTGTGTACTTCATCTTAAATTGTGGATGCTAGCATTGATCCAGGGACTAGCATTGCAATCACAGGGATCCTTACCTTTATAAAGGGAGGGATCTTACAGATGGTATCAGAGCACTGTGTTGCCTGTAGGATTATGACCCTAGGATTGGAAACCACTAAGGAAATTTTTTAAACAACTTCCGCACTTGTCTTTTCTTCTCGTAAACTTTTCTAATCTTCTTTCTCATCTCTATTTGTAGATGAACCCCATCAACGAAGCCAGGAGGAAGGGACCACTCATGACTATGACTTTGGAATGTGAGACAGAATTCCCCAAGGCTCTCAAGGACCTCATGGTTGCCATGTGAATACATGGTGTAGCTGTGTACAAAGGTTTTCCTGTGATGGATGAAGGAGTTGAATACTGGTGGGTGCAACTTCACTTGTATAAAAACAAGGAAGACAACCACAAAGAATCAGGATTCTGCATGGTCTCCAATTCAGTGATGCACACCACATTCTTTGATTCAGCAAGGGATGCAGCTTGGAAGGCCATCAAGGAACTTGGTGATAGAATCAAGTGTAGAATGCTCAACACCCAGAATGACCTTAAGGAAGAAAACAAGCATACCCAAGAGTTAGAGGCTACCAACCAAAGTTTAAGGAAGGACATCATAGACTTAGCAATGGAGTCATGTGATCTAGATAGACATATTTCCTCTAGGGATACCCTGTTAGCCAACTTGGAAAGTGGGATGGGATTGTAACGTACTTCGTTAGTTGGACCACCACACTTATCATTTTATTTTCCCAAATGTTGTTTAAAATAAGTTGAACCTTGGATGCTTGTAATGATTTTATGTATGCCATGACTTGAATGTTTTGATTTCCAAAGATATGCATGTGATGCCTTGTCTTGTGATTTATCTTAAATTGTGTTGATTCTAACTTTTTCTATCTTATTAAATAGATGCCTAATGTGACTATCAGCACGGCTGAAGAGTTCAAGGGAACTCGTTTTGGCACTCGTATTATTGAGCTCACTAGTTTGCTCAATCTCCCACTTCCTACCATCATGATGCTTCCCCTCACCAAGTTTGAGAGGAAAGACCTTTGGGGCTTCAAGGTTAATCAGCCAGGACGCTAGACTGATCCTACCACAGAGGCAATCATCTTCAAGCTCATGCATGATGACAAGGAGAGAGGCCTAGAGGTAGTCATGCAGGATTTGCTTGGACGTTTACTAGGGAGACACTCTCGAGAGATTAGAAGTACTCACTTCCACGCCTTCGGTAGACGTGATGAGGATGGTGAGGCCATTGACTTCGAGGATGCTTCAAGAGAGACGGCAGAGCCGATTCGTCTATACCTCCAGGACTTAGAGGTTCTTCTTAGGCACCTAGATACTGATAGGACCAACGTCATGCTTAGCAATGACGAACTCCAGGTGCAGCTTCGTGAGAAGGACAAGCTCTTTGCGGATCAAGATGAGATAGTCAAAGAAATGGAGGCCAAGTTTGAGAGTCAGGATAGAAAGTTCAAGAGTCAAGAGAAGAGAGTCCAAGATAGGAACAAAAGGATTCGAGACATGACTGCAGAACTAGAGGCCAAGGACTTCGAGCTCGAGCATCAGCAAGGTGTGATTGAGAGGCTTCATGCACAGAAGAGGGTTCTCAAAGCCAAAGTAGAGACCTTGACCACCAATGTCGAGGAATACAAGACCGCTATGGAGAATGCAGGTCTTACACTTGTTGATGAGGAGGTTGATGCAGAGGAGTAGTGATGACTACTCATTTACCTTTTATTTTACCATGCTTTTGATTATTGAGTCACAATGACCATCCAACCTGTGGATGGCTTGCTATTGGTGTGTTTACTTTTCAAACTTGTTATCTTTGTTCTTGAACTTCTACTACTGTGATGCATGTTTGGTGATTTTTTATGTGATGTATTGTGCATGATAGTATCTATGGGTATCTCATTCTTATCTCTATTGAACCACCACAGATGCCTCCCCGACGTGCCAATCCCAACCCCAACAACAACAATATCACCCCTAAGATGCAGCAAATGATGACAGCTCAGACACAGCTGATGCAGATGATGACCACATTCATACAGAATCAGAACAATAACAACAACAACAATAATAACAACAACAACAATCAGAATAACCCACCGGGTTTTGACATGCTTACCAGATTCTTAAGACTAAGGCCAACAAAGTTCTCAGGAACTACTGATCCTATGGTGGCCAATGATTAGCTACGCTCTGTGAACAAGGACTTGGTAACTGTTGGCTGTATTGATGAAGAGAAGGTCAGATTTGCAGCACACTTGTTGGAAGGACCAGCAGCCACTTGGTGGGATAACTTCCAGATCACCACTCCTATTGAGGATGTGACATGGGCTATCTTTGAAGATGGTTTCCGTACTCTCACATCTCATCTGGAGCGATGAGTTTGAAGAAGAAAGAGTTCCATAACTTGAAGTAGCGCCACCGCAGCGTGGCTGAGTATATTGAAGAGTTCAACAATTTGGCACGTTATGCACCGGATGAGGTTGACACTGATGCTAAGAGGAAGGAGAATTTCCTCGAAGGATTGAATGATGAACTGAACCTGCAGCTATCTGTGGCCTATGTTCCCACTTATCATTCCCTTTGTGAGAAGGCTGCTATTTTTTAGAGCAAGATGAAACAGGTTGAAAGCAGGAAGAGGAAGCACTCTGAAAAGCATAGCTCGGGATCGTCTCACAAGCGTTCCCATTATGATGACAGTGGGAATTCTGGATCCCACAAGCCTGGAAAGTACAACAAGCAGCACAACCACAACCGTCATCATGACAACAAGCACCACCGTAGTCATGACAGTGACAAGTACAAGAATCACAAGAGTGGATATAAGAGCCACCACAATGGAAGTGGAAGTGGTAGTGGAAGCCAGCCTGTCAAGAAGGATCTTAGTCAGGTTGAACGTTTCAAGTGCAAGAAGATGGGGCATTATGCAAATGAATGCCCAGAAAAGAAAGTTGAAGGACCCAACAAGCCCAACCCTTTCCAAAAGGGGCAAGTGAACCACATCAATGTGGAGGAAATCTATGAGGAACCTGATGCTGTTTCTGGTAAGTTCAAACTCAATTCTATTCCAGCATTTGTTCTCTTTGATACTGGTGCATCTCATTCATACATATCAAGAGCATTTGTTGAAAGAAATGAACTACCGGTAGAAACTATTGGGTGTCCTATAAAAGTAAGTTCTCCTGGCAGAGAAATGATAGTGAACTCAGGATGTCATGATCTAGTCATAGAGTTTGGGAAGTATAAGTTTCCCGTTAATCTGATAATCCTAAACTCCCAAGGATTGGATGTCATTTTGGGAATGGATTGGATGACCAAGCACAAGGGAGTGCTAGATTGTGCCAACCATACTGTCTCACTCACAACTCCAGAAAACAAAAGGATCAGATTCAAGACCAACTTTGAATCGAAAAGGAGTAAGCTAAATTCTCTTAAGGGGGTTAGCATAGATAGTGTGCCTATTGTGAGTGAATATCCTGATGTGTTTCTGGAAGAATTGCCGGGAATGCCACCAGATAGAGATGTGGAATTTCTTATTGACTTGTTACCAGGATCAGGACCAATAGCAAAGAGACCATACAAGATGTCAGTTGATGAGTTGAAAGAACTCAAGAAACAACTTGGAGAATAGTTGCAGAAAGGATTTATTCAACCAAGTTCTTCATCTTGGGGAGCACCAGTTTTGTTTGTGGAAAAGAAAGATAGAAGTCAAAGGTTATGCATAGATTACCGTTCACTCAATGAGGTGACTATCAAGAACAAATACCCTTTGCCTAGAATCAATGACTTGTTTGATCAGCTAGAAGGAGCATGTGTATTCTCAAAGATTGATCTCCGATCAGGTTACTTTCAGCTCAAGATAAGAGAACAAGACATACCTAAGACAACTTTCACCACTAGGTATGGATTGTATGAGTATACCGTGATGCCTTTCGGTTTGACCAATGCACCAGCATACTTCATGAATATGATGAACAAGGTGTTCATGAAATTCCTTGATAAGTTTGTTGTCGTTTTCATCGATGACATTTTGATCTATTCCAAGAGCAAAGAAGAGCATGAAGGACATTTACGTTTGATAGTTGAGAAGCTTAGAGAGCATTTGTATGCCAAATTCAGCAAGTGTGAGTTTTGGTTGAATGAAGTTGGATTTCTTGGACACGTTGTGTCAGGAGATGGTGTAGCAGTTGATCCAGCTAAGGTTTTAGCTGTAACTGAAGGGAATCTCCTAAATCAATAAAAGAGGTTCGTAGTTTCCTTGGCTTGGCAGGATACTACAAAAGGTTCATTGAGAATTTCTTCAAGATAGCTTAGCCAATGACATAGTTACTAAAGAAAGACAAGAAATTTGCTTGGTCTGAGGGATGTGAACTCAGTTTCCAAGAGGTGAAGAAGAGACTAGTGATAGCACCAGTCTTCTGTTTGCCAGATTTGGAGAAAGATTTCCAAGTATATTGTGATGCATCTCATCATGGATTAGGTGCAGTACTTATGCAAGAAGGGAAAGTTGTGGCTTATGCCTCGAGACAACTCAAAACTCATGAGGTAAATTACCCTACTCATGATTTAGAGTTAGCCTCTATTGTCCATGCACTCAAAACATGGAGACATTATCTTTTGGGAAAACGATGTGAAGTGTTCACAAATCACAAAAGTTTGAAGTATATCTTCACCAGAAAGAAATCAACATGAGACAAAGAAGATGGATAGAACTCATCAAGGACTATGACTTAAGTTTGCAGTACCACCCCGGTAAAGCAAATGTTGTAGCGGATGCTCTAAGCCGTAAGGTTTTTGTAAATGTCCTTACTAAAGGAGAACTGCCAGATGATCTGTGTGCCCAATTTAGAGATCTCAGATTGGAGATTATGCCTGAAGGACATCTCATGTCATTGGATGTTCAACCCACTTTGTTGGACAAAATCAAAGAAGCCCAAAAGACAGATAAGGAAATTGAAGAGATTAAGGAAAAGATTGGCAAGGGAAAAGCCAAAGGATTCCATGAAGATGAACAGGGTACTTTATGGTATGGAAAACGTATCTGTGTTCCGCAAGATCCGGAGCTTCGGAAACTGATATTACAAGAAGCACATAACTCACCATATTCTATCCATCCGGGTAACACCAAAATGTACATGGATATGAAAGAAAGATTTTGGTGGAATAATCTCAAGAAGGACATTGCCGAACATATTGCTTTGTGTGATATATGTAGTAGAGTGAAAGCAGAACATCAGAAACCAGCAGGATTGCTGCAACCACTACCTATTCCTGATTGGAAGTGGGATAAGATTGGTATGGATTTCATCACTGGATTGCCAAGGACCAGGTCAGGATATGATTCCATTTGGGTAGTAGTGGACCGCCTAACTAAAGTGGCTCATTTCATACCCGTGAAGACAACCTATACAAGTGCTAAGTTAGCCAAGATCTATATGAGTAGGATAGTATGTCTACATGGAGTACCCAAGAGTATTGTGTATGATAGGGGAACTCAATTCACTTCTCATTTTTGGAGGCAACTACATGAGTCATCGGGAACGAGGTTGGAATTTAGCACTGCTTTTCATCCTCAGACTGATGGACAAACAGAAAGGACCAACCAGATTCTTGAAGATATGTTGAGGGCATGTTCCCTAGACTATGGAGCCAGTTAGGATGAAAGTCTGCCTTACGCAGAATTCTCTTACAATAACAACTATCAAGCCAGTATTGAGATGGCACCATTTGAGTTTCTCTATGGGAGAAAGTGTACCACCCCATTGCTATGGAATGGTGTGGGAGAAAGAAGTTTGTTCGGACTAGAACTAATCCAAGAGGCTAAAGAGAAAGTCAAGCTAGTTAAGGACAGATTGAAGATAGCACAGTCCCGACAAAAGAGCTACGCAGATCCTAAGCGTAGAGAAGTCACCTATGCAGTAGGTGATAGAGCTTATCTTAGAGTGTCACCACTTCATGGAGTGAAGAGATTTGGAGTCAAAGGAAAATTGGCCCCAAGATATGTTGGACCATTCAAGATTCTGAGTCGTAAAGGAGAAGTAGCTTATGAGATTGAATTTCCATAATCATTGTCTGCCGTTCACAATGTGTTTCATGTGAGTCAGCTTAAGAAATGCCATCCAGAAATGGAAGAGACTTCTTTGAAGGATACTATACCATTGGAGGAAGTCCAATTGGAAAGTGATCTCACTTATGAAGAAAAACCAATCAAGATTCTTGAGACTGCAGAAAGATTTACTCGGACTAAGACTATCAAATTCTGCAAGGTTCAATGGAACCATCATTCCGAAGAAGAAGCCACATGGGAAAGAGAAGATGATCTACGGAAAGACCACCCTCATCCATTTGCTAGCCAATCCGAATCTCGAGGGCGAGATTCACCTTAAGGGGGTTAAATTTGTAACATCCCAAAAATCATGATTTCAAAGCTTGTATATCATTCATGCATTCATAATCATTTTAGGATCATTTCAAATAAGATTTCAAAAATAGGAGCATCTGATGTTCATTATTTTATGTAAGTATGCTATGGCCTTATTGCTACCTTCTAATGAGAAAGGTACTTATTTTAATCAGTAATGTTTTGAGTTCAAACTTAAGTGTTGTTTCTAAAGTTTGGTCAAGGGTTCAAACCAAATATAGTTTTAAAACCATTTTCAAAACATATTCATATCAAGAGCTATGACACTGTTTATTTTGATTAGTTCAAAGGGACAAGCAAGTACAGAGAGAACCACTTGGTTTTATGCCCAAAAACATGAAGGTTACATTTTACAAAAAATCCAGAAGTGGTTTAAATTCAAACTCATTTGAAACTCATTTGAATTTGGTTCCTGAAAATCCAAATAGAAATAGAAAAAGATTAAAGAAATGGAAATGGGCTGGCGCCAGCATTTCGGCCCAACAACAGAACCAGCCCACCCGGGCCAGTCCCCTCACACTATGATTCTCACCCGCGCGAGCACCCCCCCCCCCCTCTCACTGACGCCCCGGACCCACCTGCCCCGTCATCGTCGTCCCCAAACCCCGCCCACGACCGAGCCCTCCGCTGTTTCCTCCCCCGCGTCACTGCCGTTGATTGCGCGAGTTATTGCCGTTGATTCGCCGAGTAACTCCTCGTCCAGCTCCGACTACTTAAACCCCACAGTCCCCGCTCCATTTTGCACTAGAGCGTCGACTCCGTCGAGCACCGCAAACTCCCGATGCCGTCTCCAACTCCGACAAGGAATTTTGGTGAGGTTCGACTGCCCCGTGCCTTCCCCTTGACCCTATCAAGTTCGCCTGAACGTTGTGCACACACTGATTCCTTCCGTTTGTGTTAGGGCGGATCAGAACGTCGCCAAAGTCGCCAACGTCGCCGTCCACCTAAGCCCGACGCTGTCCCCGACTCCGACGAGCTCCCACGGCCACAGCAGCTTGCCCCTGTCCATGCCAACAACATCTGGAGCTTCCTCGCAACCTTGCGACGCCGGTAAGCATCACCACGGCCCCTAGCCCTTGCTAGAATCACCGCACCATCGCCGGTAGCAGCGCCTCCGCCGCCAGCAACCATTTGTGCCGCCGGCTTTAGGTCAAACCGTTTTGATCCACTGGATCTAGATCCAGTGGTTTAGATTAGATGCCAGGCCGAAGAGGTACGGGCAGATCTGAGCCGTTGGATTTTATTTAGATCTAACGGTATGCGAGTGTGATCCTGTGCGAATCGGTACTAACCAACCAGATGCTGCCACGTGGCATGTGTTTCATTTTAAAAATATTTAGATCTGTTAGATGTCAAACTTGTTTAATTCATAACTTTTGATCCCCACGTCCAAATTTGACAAATTTTATATCATTGGAATCAGGAGAGAAAAAACTTTCTGTTTATGCAATGTGTTTAAAGTTTTGCCTCTGTTAAAATGATTGTTTTTGTAGAAACATTTGTATGCATAATTTGAGTATAGTATTTATTTGGGAAATGTTTTGTTATTCAAATAAAGTTTATTTGGCTTGTTTTGTACTTGTTTATGATTCAGTACTGTGCACTTGTCCTGTTTGGTGTAGAAAATCATCACATTGCATTTTGCATGCATTCATGTATTTTTGCTTGTATATATTGTGTATGTGATTTTGTGCCATTATTTTATGTGTAGATTTTGGTGCAAATAGTGATTGTGATTGTGAAGATTGTTGCTACTCCCCAAACTACCAAGGCAAGTGGTGCTTCATGATTTTATTCCTATGTTTTTCAACTATGCACTAGAATTATTTTGCTAGACTTGCATGAATATTTTGGTCTATATGCTATGCTTGGGAAATCCTAGTAGTTGTAGAATTGCTAGAAATTTCTAAGTTAAGATACTTATCTATGCCATGCTTAGCCTAGATAGTATCAACCAAGGGTGGTTATATATTCATGCTATGAGAAAATATTTCTAAGTCTTTGGACTTATGTTTTTGCTTAATAAAACAACTAAGTGAATGAAACACCTGGGTGGAATGGAAGGATTGGTTTATGTTGAGTGGTTACACAAGGCCCATTTCTATGGTTTACCTTGTGTATCTCACTTGTGGAAAGCCACCCAGGAACAAAGGGATTTGAGATGCCATATGTTAAGAAGCTTCTAGTGCAGCCACTTGGCAATATGGGCTCTGCCTGGATCACATAGGTTCCAATAACTTAGCCATTTGGACAGTTGGTGGTAGTGGGATGATAGGTTGGAACGTGTCCATTTGGTCTAAGGGAAAGCTTTTGAAAGGTCCTGTCTTGGTGAAAATCAAGTCTTGTGGGGAAAGTGCACAACCTCTGCTGATGGAAGAATCTAAGTACTTAGCCATGTCCCTGGTATTGGACAACTTGATCATCAAGACATGGAAGCTATCAAGAATCTCCTCATCCCAATTTCTAAGTTAGAACTTGTGGGTGAACAAGGGTGAAGGTTCACCAATTTCTATTGGTGTTTCCTTAGGAAAGTTTTGTCAAAGAAAAACTTAGTGTTTTCAACTAATAGGTAAACCCTATTTTGAGCAAAGAAATCCTAAGCTACACTTAGCCAAAATGCATATAGTATCTAGTCTACCAACATTCTACTAAGGTATCACTTGCCAATACTATTCCAATGTATTGACCCACTGTGGCTGTAACTTGTGATGTTGCAGGTTATTCTGATGATGATTAGGGGTCATGAGTCTACACTCAACATGCTTGCCTGTGGCACATGAAGATGAAGACTTATTTATCTTATTATATAATGAACTCTTGTATTAGGCCTGTGGCCATGGAGTTTGTAAAAGACTATGTTTGTCTCTGGAACGATATGTAATAATGACCTTTGTTTCTGTGTACTTCATCTTAAACTGTGGATGCTAGCATTGATCCAGGGACTAGCATTGCAATCACAAGGATCCTTACCTTTATAAAGGGAGGGATCTTACACTGGAGGATGGACCCCAGGAAGGTTACGACAACTAGGATCATCTCCCATCGTCAGCATTGCCTGTGACCCCGAAGATGGAGCTTCGCCTATGTTACCGTTATTATTACGTATTCCGCTGCTTGAAGTTGTATTAAGAACTGGATCATGAGATCCCTATTCGTGTAAGAACTTATGTATGGTTTGCAATGGATGATGTACTATGGTATCCAATTCTGTTATGTCTCGCAAAAATGGTAATCCTGGGATTGCGATGTATGGCATAACAGGCATCTGGGATTAAAAATCCGGGTGTTGACAAGTTGGTATCAGAGCCATCCTGACCATAGGAGACCCTATTTAGACTGGACGTTGGAATCAAAAACTTAGTTTCAAAACCAAAGGAAGCAAATATTTACAAAAACTTATTCTCATTCTTATCCCTTTGATTCTTTCATGAAAATTCATGTTCCTCAAAAACTCTTGCAAAATACATAAAATTTGACACACTTGATCACTCTACTAACTTACTCATCCTATATTCTTATAGATGGACGTGAAATACAGCAAGTTTTATCAGTTGGGGAATGGAGGAGACCTTATCTTTGAGAGGGATTTGGACCAGCTTTTGGAACTTCTAGAGCGTCCGCACCCCGAGTTCTTCGGAGCTCAGCTCAATGATCAAGGAGGAGAAGATCTGCAGTGGCTAATTGTTGCAAGTCTCCGAGGAAAGATTGAACCTCCCACTGCGGAGCGAATTCAGTTTACCTTAAGAGAGAACAACTGGCTTGACAGACTTGCCAGGGCCATGCAGGAAGCTCTTTCCCGTCTGTGTGGGCAGAGTATCAACCAGATCAAGGGTACTCGCTTTGAGTTTTTCCCAAGGCGTGATGCTAATGGACAACCACTAGAAGCCCCATACCACCACGAGCTGAAGACTCAACTGGACCACCTTAGCTTCATGATGTACGATCGTCAGCAGGAGTTGGATAACTGCCGTGACTACTCCAACCACAAGTCTGCCATCATCAAGATGAAGGACCAAACCATCGCCATGCTGGCAAAAGATCGCAAGTCTCGCCGCCGTCAGCTCGACAAGAAGGAGTGCATTATTGCCTGTCTTCGCCACCGTATCTCATCTTTGGAGGAGACCATCCACGAGAGAGATATGCAGTTGGAGGAAAGGGAGAATGCCGGAGCGGACCTTTGTGGAGACCCCTACTCCTATCTCAGCGATGACGATGATTTTCTAGAGGATCAGGCTACGGACTTGTTCACCGATGAGGATGATTTCGCCTTCATCGATGATGAGGAGGATGATGAAGCCACAGATTCCGAGGAGTAGTACCACTTGAGCACTAGCGTAGTGAGTAGTATTCAGTCCCACTATATCGTAGTTTCCAGAATGGTTCTTAAAACCATCTGTTTTCTTTGTTGTGGTGTTTGTTGTATCGTGTGTTACGAATGAATGAATGAAAAGAAAGTTGCTAGAAAAATCTGAGTCAAACTTTAAAAACTTCTTAAAGTCCCAGAACCTTAGAAATTTCCCTCTTTTCTCATGATCTATCTCAATCTTCAGATGCCACGCGGAGGAAGTGGTTCATCCCCGGACCCGATGTTACAGATCCTGCAAATGTTGACCTCTGACCGCGAAGCTGAAAGAGCGGAATGTCAAGCCAACCTAGCCACCCTGCAACAGATAGCTCAGCTAGCCCACAACAACCAAGGCCACGAAAATCAGGACAACCATGGATCTAATCTCAAGAACTTCCAGAATACGAACCCACCATGGAAAATAACCTAGAAGTCGCTGGAGTGGAAGCCAACGAGAAAGTTCTGTTCGCCACCCACTATCTAGCCGGAGATGCCAGGGCATGGTGGAACAGTGTTCGTGCAATGACCGGAGGCCAGATGATGACCTGGGAGGAATTCAAAGTCAAGTTCAGCAGAACCCATGTGCCACCGGGTTTGATCAAGAGGGATGAGAGACGAGTTCAGAGAACTGGAGCAAGGAAGGATGACCGTAGTGGAATACCATGACAAATTTTTGTCATTAGCTAGGTATGCCCCGGATGAGATCGACACCGAAGCCAAGAAGAAAGAAAGATTCCTGAATGGTCTGCATGATGAGATGCAGACAGTGTTAGTCAATATCCCCTTTGCTGATATTGAAGCCCTTGTCGACTCTGCCATCCAGATGGAAGGAAAGATCAACCAAGCCAATGAGAACCACAAGCGTCGCATGATGCATCAGCCAGGAACCCATCAGACCCCAAAGTATCGCCCTAACCCATCTCCAGGATTTGCCCCGAGAACCAACAGACCCCCAATGAACCGTCCGAACTATCCCAACCGTGGAAACCCTAGGCCCGGAGGAAATCACAACAACCCCGGAAACTCTAGCAATTTCAACCGTGCCCCACCCAAGTTCAACACCAACAATGCTGCCACCAACACCAACACTGCCCCGAGGACTGGAAGCAATGTTGTGCCTATAGCAGCAAAGGACAAGTCGCAAGTGACTTGTTATGACTGTGGAAATAAGGGTCAGTACTCCAACGAGTGCCCCAACAAGAAGAATGCCGCAGCACCCAATGCCAATGTCCCAGCTAAGCAACAGCGTCGTGTTTAGCCAGGAAGAAGGTTTGCCCCAGGGAATTCGCTCAACCGCAATGGCCGTCTTTTTCTCATGCATGCTGAAGAAGCTCAGGAAGCGCCAGACGTCGTGCTGGGTATGTTTTCTGTTAATTCAGTACTGGCACGAGTGTTGTTTGATTCTGGTGCATCGCACTCATTTATCACCGAAGAATTTGCATGCACTAGTAAAATTCAACCAACCAAACTGAAACATGTTATGATTGTTCAAATTCCCGGATCAACCACCAAGGCTAGGCAAATTTGCAAAGCCGTCCCTATCCGAATCCATGGCGTAGATTTTTATGCAAATCTGATAGTACTCGGAACTAAAGGTTTGGAAGTAGTACTAGGAATGGACTGGATGTCCAAACATAAAGGATTGATTGACTGTGCCAAGAAAGCCATAACCATGACCAGTACAGCCGGAATATCAGTTGAGCATATATCTGAAACCTTACCTCGTCAATTCAAGTGCAACAAGAGTATAGCCCAACCTACCATTGACCAAGTCCGGATAGTCTTTGAATACCCCGATGTATTTCCAGATGTTTTGCCCGGTATGCCCCCAGATCGGGATATCGAGTTTATCATCGAACTAATCCCCGGAACCGGACCCATAGCCCAGAGACCATATAGTATGAACCCGTCTGAGCTAGCAGAACTGAAGAAGCAACTGGATGCCATGCTGGAAATTGGATTGATTCAACCAAGTGCGTCACCATGGAGATCACCTGTCTTGTTTGTGGACAAGAAAGATGGAGGTAACCGTTTGTGTACGGATTATCGGAAGTTGAATGATGTCACCATCAAGAACAAATACCCCTTTCCCAAGATACAAGATTTGTTTGATCAGTTGACCGGTGCCAAAGTGTTTTCTAAGATTGATCTTAGAACTGGCTATCATCAACTCAAGATTTGCGCAGAGGATATTCCAAAGACTGTCTTTACCACCAGATATGGATTTTACGAGTATACAGTCATGTCTTTTGGATTAACCAATGCCCCCGCTTATTTCATGAATCTCATGAATAAGATTTTTATGGACTTCCTGGATAAGTTTGTCGTTGTTTTCATCGATGACATTCTGATTTATTCCAAATCGGAAGAAGAACATGAGCTACACCTAAGGACCATTCTTGGAACCCTTAGAGAGCATCAGCTGTATGCAAAGTTTAGCAAATGTGAATTCTGGTTATAGGAGGTAGGATTCCTCGGTCACATTGTATGTGTCGGAGGAATTACCGTTGACACTGCCAAAGTGAAAGATGTAGAGGATTGGCGGGATATTACCGCAAGTTCGTAGAAGGATTCTCGAGTATCGCCAGACCCATGACCCAATTGCTGAAGAAGGACAAGAAGTTTGAATGGACCGAAAAATGTGAAGCTAGTTTTCAAGAACTCAAGAGGAGATTGATTTCAGCCCCAATCTTGATCATGCCGGATATCACGAAGCCCTTCGATGTGTATTGTGATGCATCCAAGATCGGTCTTGGATGTGTGCTAATGCAAGAAGGCAAAGTTACATCTTATCTATCTCAACAACTGAAGCAACATGAGCAAAATTACCCAACCCATGACCTCGAACTCACAGCCGTAGTTCTAGCACTGAAGACATGGAGGCATTACCTGATGGGAAACCATTGTGAGATTTATTCGGATCACAAGAGCCTGAAGTATATATTCACTCAGGAGGAGCTAAATATGAGACAAAGAAGGTGGATTGAGCTAATCAAGGATTACGACCTGGACATTCACTATCACCCTGGTAAAGCCAATGTGGTAGCCGATGCCCTTAGCAGATTGCCGTGCCGCTTGAACTCCATAGTTTTAAAGGAGCAACCAAGCTTGGACAAAGAGATGGAAGATTTTCGAATGGAATTAGTGAGTAAAGGATTTTTGGCTAGCATAGAACTCCAGCCCACTTTGATCAGTCAGATTAAAGAGGCGCAGAAGGGAAATGCTAGTATCGACGGAATCAAGCGTCGTATTGGTACAGGCAAAGTACCCAGATTCACCGAAGACGAAGAAGGAGTTTTGTGGTACAAAGGACGCCTTTGTGTACCATCAGATTCTGAGTTGAAAGAAATTATTTTGAAGGGGTCTCATGATACTCTTTATTCTATCCATCCTGGAGGAACTAAGATGTATCAAGATTTAAAAGAGCAATTTTGGTGACATAAGATGAAGAGAGAAATCGGAAGCTATATCGCCAAGTGTTATATATGTCAGTGAGTCAAGGCAGGACATCAAAGACGCGCTGGATTTTTGCAACCGTTGCAGATTCCGGAATGGAAATGGGATTCCGTTGGAATGGACTTTATCACCGGATTGCCTACTTCTAGTAGGGGAAATGACTCTATCTGGGTCATAGTGGACCGATTGTCCAAATTCGCCCATTTCTTGCCTGTCAAGACCACATATCAGAGTTCGAACATAGCGGAGTTGTACATCGCTAGAATAGTTAGTTTGCATGGAGTCCCCAAGAACATCGTATCGGATCGAGGAACTCAGTTTACCTCGAGATTCTGGAAGAAAGTCCAAGAAGGTTTAGGAACCCGCATAGATTTCAGCACCGCGTATCACCCTCAGACTGATGGACAAACGGAGCGAGTAAACCAAATACTCAAAGATATGCTGAGAGCATGTGTGCTAGAATATGGATCCAAGTGCGAAGACTGTCTGCCATTTGCAGAATTCTCATACAATAACAGTTATCAAGACAATTTGCAAATGGCCCCATTTAAATTCATGTACAGAAGGAAGTGTCGCACCCCTTTGAACTGGTCGTAAGTAGGAGAGAGTCAGATTTTCGGACCCAACATCCTACGAGAAGCAGAAGAGAAGGTTCACAAGATTCGTGAGCACCTCAAGACTGCCCAGTCTAGACAGAAGAGTTGCGCCGATAAGAGACGTCGAGACCTCACCTTCAACATAGGAGATTTTGTGTATCTGAAGGTGTCGCCATTGAAGGGAATGCAGCGTTTCCAACTCAAGGGAAAGTTAGCCCCAGATATATCGGACCCTTCAAGATTCTAAACCGTCGAGGAGAAGTGTCGTATCAATTGGAACTACCCGAAGATATGTCAGCTGTGCACAATGTGTTCCATATCTCATTACTTTACAAGTGTCTCGAAGTCCCCAAGAAGACCGAAGTGTTCAAGAATATCAATCACCGGACCATAGAGATCAACGATGACCTGACCTATCCTGAAGTACCCATCCGTATTTTGGAAGAAGCTTTCAGAACTACCCGAACCCGAAGCATCAAGTTTCTCAAGATTCAGTGGAGCAACCACACAGAAGAGGAAGCTACCTGGGAGCGCGAAGATCACATCAGGACGGAGTTTCCCGATCTCTTCAAATCCTAGGTAATCTTTTTCATCCTTTTTCAAATCTCGGGACGAGATTTTGTTTAAGGGGGGAAGGTGTGTAACATCCCAAAAATACTAAACTTGGATCATCAAACTCTAATCATCAAATTTAGGGTTAACAAAAACTTTGCTAAATAAAAATATGAAAGCATGCATGTGAGTATGCATTTCATTTTGAATTCTTTTGAACCAACTTGTTTGTGTGTTCCTTTGCTTGTAAATGGATGCTTAGGTGAAATAAACATCATCTAAACAATTCTCAAACTTTTCTCAAAGACAAGTAAATTAAAACAAATAAAATAAGGGAATGGTCATTTTGACCAATTTAACTCCCATGCCTACTTTGGCTGTCCAAAACTTTCAGAACTTAACAGAAACTTTTTTGGATCTTTGCACCCCTTGATTGTACTCATAACAAGGTATCAAGGCCCACTTTGTGATCATCCAGAAACTTCCAAATGCATAGTTTAAATGACAGTTCAAAATTGAATCTTTATCATATGAGAAGATCCCACTTTTTCAAAAACCACTCAAACAATCTCAACTTTCAAAACCCAAGCATCTGCAGACTCACCAGCACCAACCTAACACACCCACCAAAAATCTTTTCAAAATTCAAAACTTGAATTCTTGCGGCCATTTCATCAAACACATTGCAGACACAAATCATCAAAATCTTAAACACTATTGTGAGCAGTGATTGAAGCCTAACTTGTTCCCTCTCTAGCTCACAACCATCTCAGTAGATCACCTAGCAAGTTAAACCAAGATCTAGCCTCACTGTAAGCTGGGCAATGACATCAATGGTGAACAGCCAAAGCTCACCATGCCACCCCATTGGAGACAGCAAGCTAGGAGGAGATTTAGTCGTGCCAACCTTGTCTCGGAGGCAGCCCACCGTCCATCGCCACTCCCTGTCCCAGCCGCGAGCGTTTCCAAACCCTGGACCACATGCACGAACCGCGCCCAGCTCGCCAGCAACCATGTCGAGCATGCGCCAGAGCGCCACACTCGACCGACGCCCACAGACCGCGCGCCGCCCTCGCCGCGTGCATACATGATCACCACCAACCCAGGAGACCGCCATACATCATCATTCGCCACCCCATGACGCACAGCCACCGCTCACCGTCGAAGACGCCGCCTCTGCCATGTAGAGCATCACACGTTCCTGACCAAACCGCACCGCCCCTACACGCGCATTAAAGCCGTAGAGCATCGCCAGGATACCACCAAGCGATCGCCACCGCCGGCCATGCCTATAGCCGCCCTTAGCCATGTCGCCACCGTCGCCTTCCCATGCCGTTCAATAGAGGCCACCCCAGCCGAATTGAGCACACCATCTCACTCCCCTCTCCTCACTGATCGTGCCACCCCGTTCCCGGAGCAAGGCGAGCAGCACTTCGCCATAATTTCACCGGAGTTTGCCGCTGCTAGAGAAGAAGGGAGCCAGCGATTGGAGCTGCCCCAGGAGAAGCTGTCGGTACCAGGAGGTTCGCCGTCGTCGACTTCGTCGTTCGCCCGCCTCGCCGACCCTCGCCTGAACCCCGGTGAGCCCCCAACGACCCCCACTGGCCGCGCTAGGTTTCTGTCTCGCCGGCGTTGCCCAACATCGACGATGACCCTCAGCCATTGGATTAGAACCAGATCGAACACACCACATCGCCCCATACCGCTTTGCACCCCCTCGTCTCACTGACGCGTGGGGACAGCCACTTAACCAGCCCACGTAAGCGCTCTGCTTAGCAGGCCGGCCCAGTATCACTTCCCGCGCAGCCTAGTTATTTGAATTTAACCTTTTCCATTTTATTTCAAACACACTTCTGTACCCAGTTTCAAAAATCAACCCAGGTCGATTCGGTGAACCAAATTGAATGAAACCAATTTTGTTAGAAAGGTCTAGGAATGCTGAATCCAAACCCGTTGGATTCAAGTCATTTGGATCTGTAGATCATCCTTGGTAAAAATAACAAGGCAGAAGCTTTTATGCATTCAAACATTTTTCAAATTAAAACCATAATAGCTTTTGAGTTGATTCCAACTCTCAAAAATCACATTTAACCATACCCTTCAGAATATATAAAAATATATAGGTTTACTTACAAAAATAATGTTCAAGTAATAAAAGAATGCTACATAGGCATTTCTAGCCACTTTAGTTAATTAAAATAAAAGGGTAAAACCTTATTAAATTGTGACACCACTTTAAATCACATTCCCATGGACTAAAATATGTGGTGATGACATGTTTCAACATGATCCCATGTTTGGTTTGGAGAATATTAAATCTTAGGTAGTTTTTCAATGAGTAGAAATTACTTTTCTAAAAATAAAAGGAATTAAACCAAGCTTTAATCTTGTAATGTTAGTGATGATGCTAGTCATCTATAGGACCCTTTTGTGTGATGATTGCAAGTAGTTAAGTATTGTTTGGTGATTGTGTACCTCGTATTTATTCATAGACGCTAGTACTGACCAAGGATACAAGGAGGAAGGAGGATACTATGAAGAAGAAGCCGAGGAGAACTTCAACCACTGCTCTGCTCAAGGCAAGCTAACACTTGCAATTATGAAAATTAGATAACCTATGCAATGCACTAAGAATGCTTGGTTAGACATATTTGATGATACCCAATCCTAGTTTTTACTTGCAAGCTTTCTACTTTATTTCTTTATCAAAGCTATAACTTAGAGTTGACTTAAGTGACTTGTAGATTCTAGAAAGATATATTGAAGGTTGCATAAAGAGCATAAAATTTGGCCTAAGCTAGAAAATCTTGATGTCATCCTAAAGCATGAGATTGAACTTAGTTGAAACTCCACTTGTTTACCACCCCTCATTAGTACATATCCCCACTTGTAGATGCTAGTGCTAAGCATAAAACTTGATCAACTTTAGAAGGGAATACTTGGTGGAAAAATGGTTATGAAAACCATGGAATGATGGATCATTCTATTGAAATGTTTTGTACATGTGTTTCCGAACACCAGATGATTTATGGTGATGAAAATTTTGAGGCATGAGCCTTAGCCCTTTATAAAACTGATGGTTGTCTGGATGCGATACCATTCCAATTTTATCGTACAACCACAATACCCGAGAATTGGGTAGGGCTTGACTAGAAACTTATATACCTTAGTATTAGTTCCCTCACGGCCAAGGTCTGAGCTGAGGCTACCTTGTGAAGATTGTCCACCTGTGCAGTACCCAAGATGACAGTTGGTCATGGTTGGGAGGCCAAACTCACAGGAGAGGTGCTTATACTAGGGCATGTAATTGAAAGGTTAGGATTGATTATCCGCATACTGAGTATGGTGAATTCAGGATTTGTTCCTGACGGATGTATCGAATGTTGTGGTGAAAGTGTATAATCTCTGCAGAGTGTCAAACTATTCGAATAGCCACGTCCGCGGTTATGGACAGTTGGAGTGGCCATACTGTTCCCCCGTCAGACTTTTCAAAATGATTTGTGAAAGGAAGTGAGACTTTGACTTGACCACAACAGATTTGTGACATGAGTTACAAGATCTTATTTATGTGTTATAAAAATGTGACTATCTGCTTTTATTTCTGAACTTAGTAGAGGTAAATCTGGCTTCTTGCAAAACAACCCTAGAGCCTAGTGTCCTATTATCAAAAACCCCTTCCACTTGTTAGTATTAGTTTGGGAGTACTTAAAGAGTACTCATGGCTTTGTCCCTGGCTATTCCCTTGGCCAGACTATGAAGAGGAGTACCTGGAGGATGGACCCCAGGAATGTTAAGACAACTAGGATCATCTCTTATCGTCAGCATTGCCTGTGACCCCGAAGATGGAGCTTCGCCTACGCTACCATTATTATTACGTGTTCCGCTACTTGAAGTTGTATTAAGAACTGGATCATGAGATCCCTATTCGTGTAAGAACTTATGTACGGTTTGCAATGGATGATGTACTATGGTATCCAATTCTGTTATGTCTCGCAAAAATGGTAATCCTGGGATTGCGATGTATGGCATAACAGGCATCTGGGATTAAAAATCCGGGTGTTGACACGTTGGCCATGTAACCTTATTCATAATTCACCCATATGCCCTAGTACTATATATAGACCTTAGTTGGCTTAGATCTAGGGTTAGACTTGAATTGAATTGTATTGGCTTATCCTCCACTTTCCCTAGAGGGAACCTCTCCATAGACTGCATCTTGGAGTTGTACAAGGCCCCATCTTATGAATTGGATATTTGCTATTGCGCACATATATCCACTTTGGGTCTCTATCAATTGTAATCTCTTCACAATAGTATTATATCCATTTTCTTGGTGACATTTCCATCATGGAACTCTACCTAGCAGTGTTTTACATGTGGATTCTATCGAGTTGGTGATTCGGTGCAATGTGGGAAACCAAATGTGTTCGTGTGCGTGAGTTTGCGTCTTACCTTTTTGCTATTCGTGTGCATCGTTTCATCACCCTCCACCATGTTTTCCACCTCAAATATGTGAATATCAGGCCACCCTCAAGGTTGGACCTGATCATAATGGTATCATCAACCTTTCGTTGCCATGGATTTGACTTCATCCATTTGATTTCCACCATAATTCGAAACTTTTCACCAAAAGTAACTCCAAATTTGCTTTTGAATTAATATCTTGTTTTCGCAAGTTTTGAGTGGTTTTGGTCCATAGATATGTCGCATAGGGTTTAGATCTACTTCCACTTGAAACCCCTAGCCTTGACTTGGCCAAATTCTTGTGAATCTATGGAATTTCGGAACAAATCTGAAGATCCGTGTGTTGACCCTCGCCGAAACTTCTGCCCAAGCCAGATCGGTACAACCGCCCAGTTGCGACCGAGTTGTACTACCCGCCATTCGGCGTACTACTAGTGACCCTGAGTTTTGACTTTTTCTTCCTCTTTTTGTTTATCAATTTCACCACCACCGACCGTATATCAAAGAGAGAATCGGCCGCATATCAAAGATACTACAAGAGTGAAGGTTGGCCAAGTGCAAACTGCTGGGTCGAGCTTTTGCGGCTTGGTGCTCCAGCGCAACACCCAACTCTCTTTGTTAGGTTTCTTTGCCATGCTTCCGAGGAGGAAGGACGGGGAGATGAATTTGTAGGGGTTCGTAGCATGGAAAACAAAAAAATTCTATCACATGAACACACACAAGCCAAGATCTAATATACTAGATCGGTGCAACGAGTTGATAGAGTACTAATCCTCAAAGATCCAAAGCGGTTAACAAGATCGGATTCTCGTGGTTGATGTAGTTGTTCACTTGCCAATCTAAAGATTGCGAAGATGATCCTTTCGGCGCCGTGTTTTGGCAGCGCTTCCGCATTTGGTCACACGTACAGTACTCGATGAAGACCTTCCTTTCCCTTGTTCTAGCAGGTAGTGGAGGTTGTAGATCTCTCCTCGCGATTCCAGCAGCACGACGGTGTGGTGGTGGAAGTAGAGGGAAAATCCCCTAGGGGTTCGCCTATGCCAGAGCGAGTATGGTGGCGTAGAGAGGGCATCGGCAATCTAAGGTTTAGAGGGACAAGGTTTAGATCTGGTGGTCGATGGCTAGTAAAGGGCTAGGCGGCGACTACTTTAGAGGTCTCTAAATCGACGTCAACTTGAGAGGGCTGCGGACAATCTAGGGTTTCTTGTGGGAGGGCAAGGGGCACCCTCCCCTCTATTTATGATAGGGAGAGGCGGTTTGGGGGAAGGGGAGTCCTCCTCCAACTCCTCCTTGTGGCCGGTGGCAAGGGGAGGAAGTAATCCTACCCTAGGTGGGATACCTTTCCTCCCTCCACTAGGCAACCATGTTGGGATTTGACTTTTTCAAATTAGCGTTTGACTTTCAAACTAGAGTTTGATTTCTATCTTCCCATTGCCCAGCCAAGTGACCTAGTACATGATGCAACCATTCCACTTTGGTATGACACATCCATGTACCCTTCCCACTCCAGATCGGTGGACCTTCTAGACCCTTCTAGAACATTCTGGTGAAAACACCGAAACCATTCCCGCACTCCGGAATTGGGATTTACTTATATGAATCTTATTATCCAGACCATTCCGTATCTCCTCGTGATGTCCTGGATCCAATCCGAGACTTCGAACAACATTAGGTCTCTTACTCACATTCCATATCTACTAAACAACATCGAATCCTTAAGTGTGTCTCCCTACGGTTTGTAAATTATGCATACATAATCGAGACTCTTCTTCGATCAATAACCAATAGAGGAATCTGGAAATTCATATGGCTCCCACATAATTCTACGATTACTTCGTGATCGAATGAACCATTTACATATGATGCCAATTTCCCTTTGTCTCACGACTTGATCGTCGGTATCTATGCATACCTAGTTCAACCTCGCCACGGATAAGTACTCTTTACTCGTTCCTGTGATATGTGATCCCTTATGAGCCAGTCACATGCTTGCAAGCCAATTGGATGACATTCCACCGAGAGGGCCCAGAGTATATCTATTCGTCATATGGATGGACAAATCCCACTCTTGATCCATGTGCCTCAACACATACTTTCTAAACACTCAATGCCACCTTCATAACCACCCAGTTACGAAGTGGTGTTTGATGTCATCAAAGCATCCATCCGGTGATGGTGATTACATGATCTCATGGTCGAAGGATTTAGGTTACTATGTATTTGAAAGATTATAGCAAGTGAACTATTTAAAATATTATGCTACGCTTAACTATAGGAGTATGTCCATCACATCATTCTCCTAATGATATGACCTTGTTATCAATAACATCCAATGTTCATGATCAGCAAACCATGATCATCAATCAATCAACAAGATAGTTTAACAAGAGGCTTTACTAGGGACTCTTACATGTTTACAAATAACACAAGTATTAATGTTTCCAGTTAATAATATTATAGCATGGGATGTAAACATTTATCATAAACATAAAAGATATGATAATAACCACTTTATTATTGCCTCTTGGGCATATCTCCAACAGTCTCCCACTTGCACTAGAGTCAATAATCTAGTTTTAAAATTTTGTGCATTCAACACCTATGGCTTTCTGGTGTTGGATATACACGATTGCTAGTGGTCAACTGATATTCGGATCTGACACTTTCTGGTCCATGTGTAATTGCATGCCTTTGTGTCTCTACGCATCACTCATTCTCTAATGAGATGACTTTGTATAAATTTGGTCCTTTGGTGATACCTTTAGTTCCTTTGGGATTAAACATGTTGATTCAATTGTCGTAGAATATATCTTCATAGTACTAGCCCACTGTGAACCACACCTAGTTTGATAACAAACTACTTGACTCAAATGCCCTCTTTTGCTGCTACAATAACAGTCATAAACTTAGCCTTTTGTTGTAGTATCTATCACAATGTGTTTAACTTTGGAACTCATCCAAATCCATTATGGAACTTTCTTTCCATTACATTAATTATGCCACCCATGGTTTAAATTTGAGATAAACTTAATTTGTACTTCGTGAAAAACCAGTATCAATGTAATACTTTGCAATGAACTATATATCTATTTATCACTTTTACAAGAATAACATATTCTTAGTTCTTCCAAAAGATCATAAGAATATCCTGACTATTGTCCAATGATCATCTTTATGAATCATTCTAGTATATGCTCATAACATTTAGAGTATATGACATATCTGGATGTGTACATATCACAGTATGATTGAAAAATACTCTTTGTGATTTCATTCATCAAGTATCAAAAATACTTGAATCTTTGTTTCACTTACCAAGTGTAGACACACTTGAATTTCAATTTAATCCTTTCCGTGTGACAAGAACCTTTCTTGGTATTTCCATATTGAACTCATTCAATATCTCATCTATGTACATTTGGCACAACCATATTAGTGCCTCAATCTATCCATATATACATTGATGCCAGATATTCGGGTTTTGCCTAAGTCTTTCATCGAGATGAAATTCTTAACATGTGTTATTAAAAGATACATCATTTCCAATCAACAATATGTCTTTCACATAATGCATTAGAAATATGTCTTAGCGCTCCCACTTAATTTCTTTAAAATGCAAGCATCTTCATCATCTCTAATGAAATTAAACCTTTTAACAGTTTCATCACGATGAAGATTCCAACTCCGCGATGCTTACTTTAACCATTGAAGTATGCATGTTCTTTTAGCATCCTTTGAATCAACAAAACCCTTTGGATCGTGTCATGTACACTTCCTAGGTAACAATTCTATTAGAAGAACTTTGTTTTGTTTGTTCAACTGCCATATAACAAAATAATATGTAGTGGCTGCTATATTAATCCGTCTAGACTAAATATTGCTATGAAAGATCAAATCTTGTCATAATAAACTGCTTGAACATTATCACGAACTCTTTCCCGACATGTCAACTATTTCATAGATGTGAAACATCCATGTCTATTTCTTTATAGATACAAATACGACTATAAGATCTTACATCTTTCCAGAGGGTCTTCCAAGTTCAAAGCTTGATTTCTCATGTATGGAACCATCACGAATTTTATGGCTTCAGGCCATTTTGACGGAGTCAGGGCCCATCATCGCTTCTTTGCATGTAGTCGGTTCATCATTGTCAAATAATTATTTAACTCTCAAATCTTGTTATTTGATTGTTTACCCGACCTACTTGGTTCAATATGAACTTAGACTTATGTGACCACAACCTTTGAGGCACATGAGCCATGAGCATTATAGCTGCCTTTGGGACACTTTCTGGTGCTGTGCAACTTAGCACATATAGCTAAGGTTCTTTTAACCTTATCAAAGTTCTATTGTCCCCCCACTTAACTTTTCACGAAAATTCCTTCTTAAGAAACTTGACATTCTAAACGACAAACACTTTTGTCTTCGAATTTTATGGAGGAATACTCAATGGTTATTCAAAATAACCTATAAAGACGCTCTCATCCAACTTTGGTTGTAAACATTTACTTATGTATAGCATAGCAATGTTTAAGAAAGGACAACTTGGGTTTTATCCCAAACCATAACTTATATGGTGTCATTTCAACGGATCACAATGGAGCTCTTTTCAGTGTAAAAGCGGTACTCTCTAAAGCTTTAATCTTTTTAAAATATAATGGCAGTTTTATAAATGACACCTTTGATCTTACCATGTTTAAACAAGGTTTCATTACATATCTCTAACACTCCATACTACTATGGTGTCTTTTGGAAACATAAATCTATGGAACAATTCCTCAAATATTAGATGTTTTGCTAAACTTGTAACTCAAATATCTTCCTTTATGATCTTATCATAAATTCTTTATTTTCTTGTTACATTGATTTTCCACTTCATCTTGAAAGTCTTTGAACTTTTTCAAAAGTTTCATACTTAATCATTATTAAGTAAATATACATATATTCACTCAATTTTTTGGAAAACGCATATTAATTTGAAATCCATCGTTCTCGTCTACACATAATGGACTTCATACATCAATATGTACAAATTCCAATAAGCTAGTCATTCGTTCCCTTTGGATTATGAACGGAGTTTTAATTATCTCTAAGAAAGTTTCACAAGCGTCATTTGATCAAAAATCAAAAGACCCCAAAATTCCATCAATCATGGAGTTTCTTCATGTTTATTTCCAATACAATTTAAACAACGATGTCACTTCCTAAGTGATATTTCAATCATTTGTCTTTAGACAATTTTAGCATTAGTTTTATGGATGTGATTTCTCCAATTAGATTTGTATATCATCCATCTATTATGGAATACAGAAATTATTTGAACAACCTTTTTGTTCTCATAATACCCGATTAAAACAAATCTTGAAGGTAAGCTTTGATATCAATGAGAAACGTAGCTCTTTATTTGTTTTCAATGAATATCATCACATATTCTTTTGCTAGTTACTTAGGCCATTGTAGTTCATGAATTGTGTTGTTTTGAACAACAATTCACACCAACAAATTTAGTATCAAATACTCAAGAACTACATTGTTTAACATGCAAGGAATACAACCATAACATGTATATCATCTATATACCTGAGCTAAACAATTCTAGCCTTTTCTTTTCTGCCATATATTTCTGAGATTTCTCTTTCAGCATTTACTTTAGTTTTAAAAGAATCTATCAACATCAATAGTGGTCCCATACATATGACACATAGTCCAAAGCATGTATAGTCAAATATTAATATCTTTGGACTTGCACTTTGAAGTAGATCACCATCATCAAATGGTTGGTGTTCTTTCAAATTCCATTCTTTAGTAATCCTTTTAGCATAGTAAACATTTTACTTATATCTTATATTCATCCTTATCATGTCATTTTTTATGATTAATCTACTTTAGCTTATAACGGTGAATCACGAGTATAATGTTGCTCTCCAATAACTTTTGGAGTATTAGGACGACTAGCGTCTCTGTCACATCCCAAGATTTTCCAAATCTTGTAATGTGAAAGTAAATGAATAAAATAAAACTTTGTTTGATTTTCAAGGCAAGAAGAAACTTTTTGAATCCAATTGGAAACTTTCAAAACCTATTTGGATCAAATGAAATCCTAAAAGGATTTAAAAAGTTAAATAAACAATAAGCTTCAAAATATTTAGATTACTATTTTGGATCTTTTAAATAAAAGGTTTTGGCTTTCAAAAGAAAAAGTGGATTTATAAATAAAAATTATTTTACAGAGCCAAATTAAACCTTGGCCAATATTTTGAAATAAATGTTTTGTTTTGATAAAAATAGCAAAGGTTTATTTAAATAAAATAATAAGGAATTAATATCCAAATTTTATTCAAATAAAAGGTTTTACCATTTTAATTAAAACATCAAAACTTATTAAATTATTTTAAATAAGTTTTTAAGTATTTTATTTTTCTTAAATAAAACCTACTGAAGTGTTTTGGTTTTATTTTAGATCTCAAAATAAATATTTTAATAAAACAAATCCTATTTGATTTAATAATGAGGATCTATTGTATTTAATTAATAATGGACCCTAAAATAAAAGGTTATTTTGTTTTAAACAAGTTTTCCAAATATCTTCTATTTTCAAATAAAACCTACTAATTTGGTTTTGAAAATATTTGGATTTCAAATGGAGATTTTATTAATTAAATCAAACCCTATTTTATTAAATAACTAATGATCCATTTTATTTAATTAATGAATGGATTCTAAAAAGAATAAAAATATTATTTTATTTTGGGATTGGTTTATGTTGATAAACAGAACCAAAAACTCATTACAAATTTGGTTTGTTTGAATTGTTGATTGAATGTTGTTTGAAATTTCAAAACAGGAAAATAGAAATAGAAATTGATAAGACAATCAGACAGAAAAAAATGAGAATTGGACCTGACCCAACAGAGCCAGCCCAATAAGCCCACTTGCAGCCCAGTTCTCCTCTCCCTCGGTGAATCATTTTTCACCTGTTAACTGACCCGCAGAACCAATGACCGGTGGCCCCTCTTTTCCCTCTCGCTCACTCGCTGACCAGTCGACCCCACCCCCTCCTATTCATCGTCTTCGAACACGACCTCGTCGCCCTGGCTGTTTACTGTCGATTGAATTCGCCTCGTCAATTCGCTTCAATGCCGCGTGATCAACGCCCCCTGACCACACACGCTTAAACGCCCTGGCCTCCTCTCCATTTCCCCTCTGTCTCTTCTCCCAAGCACTCCCCCAGGCCGCCCCAATTTCTCCCCGAGCAGCTCTGTCTCCGACCACCGTCTCCGACCAATTCCGGCCGTGTCCTGCCACCCCGTGCCTCCTCGACCTAGCTCACACCTTCCCCACCTCCTGACGCATCTGTCCATGCCCCTCGTTTGACCGCGGGCATCCCTGAGCGTCGACTCTGACCGAGATCTGAGCGCCGCCGTCTGTCTTCAACTGCGACGACAACTCCCAGGTAAACCAGACCGCCCCGCGCCTCCTCGTTCACGCTCCCTCACTCGTCTCGACCATGCGCGTCTAACCGCGTCTTCGTCTTGTCTTGGGGTGAACCATAGCACCGTCCCCGAGCACAACCAGAGCCGCCTGATGCCAGGAGCAACTCCGGCGAGGAATTACGACTGCCACTGAGCGCCCCTTGTCAAGCCAACAGTACCTTGAGCATCACCACAGCCCTGCGAATCTGGTGAGCACCTTCCCCTCCTCCCTCGCTTCCTATTTCACCGGCGCCGCCACCGTCTGGTCGCTCCGTCGCCAGTAGCCACCGCCGGCGCCGCTCGCATATGGTCAAGCACGCTAGCGCCGTAGGATCGAGATCTGACGCTCGCAATTAAATCACTTAAGCCGCGAAGGGGTACGTTTCTAAACCGCACGATCTGATTAGATCCAATGGCTGCAACTACGCGATCCGGCCGAACCGGTATCATCCAACCAGAACGTGCCGCGTGGCCAGCTCTAGTTTAAAACAGGAATTTGAAAACAGATTTGTTTGTGAATTTCAAACCTCTGTAACTTTTGATCCACACGTCCAAAAATTGCAAATTTGGTATCGTTGGAATCAGTAGAACAAACCCTATCCAACCATGCCCTTGGTTTAGCAAATAGTATCTGATATAGTGTTTGTTTTTGCAGAAACTTTTGATTGCTTGTTAAGGATGTAAAAAAATTTTAAAAATGAATTTGGGGTTAAAATCTTTTGCAATTGAATTGCTTTGAACCTACTGACCATAGGAAACACTTTGTGGATTCAAAAATGTATTTGGTAAAACAAAATAATGATTCTTTGATTTAAAACCATTTCTAGTCAAATAGAAATGTGGTTTATTTATTAAAAATTGGTTTTGGAAGAAAACCTTTGGGAAATGTTTTGTTTCAAACTCTCTGACCCCAAACACCAAGTTTTATGGTTTGAAAACACATTTTGTGAATCCTATAGATTAGTGCCTTAGTAAAAATATTTTTACACCACATAAAATGATACTTTATTTTGAAAATGGTTTTTGTAGTGAAACCTTTTGCAAATAACTTTGCCACGTTAAAAAATGACCATTAGGTGTTTTCAAAAGTTTATGACCCATTAGGAACCACTTTTCAAAACAAAACAAAGCTTGGCATGCTTGCATGCATTACTTTGACTTTGTCATTTTATGTGTTGTTTTGCTTGATTGGTAGATTGAACTTGTGCCTTGCTTGATTGATTTGTAGTGACTTGAAGAGTGTGATTGTTGCAAGGACAAGGAGTGAACCCATACTCTACCAAAAAGGCAAGTGATGCTTCATACTTTCTATCCCATTACTTTCACTATGCATTAGTGATTTTGCTAAGTAAAACTTGCATGGATTTTGCTAAGTATAAACCTTGCTATAGGAAAACCTAGTAGATGAATCCTTAGTAGGATTTTCCTAAGTTAAGATTCCTATTACTACCAAGCTTAGCCTAGCTAATAGAAAAAATGGGTGGAATATATATTCACACTATGGAAAAATATTCTAAGTCTGAGGACTTATGTTTTGTTTAATAAAACAACTAAGTTAATGAATCACCTGGGTGGAATGTTAATTTCTTGGTGGTTTTTGGTTGAGTGGTTCACAAGGCCCATGTTTATGGTTTACCTTGTGTATCTCACTTGTGGATGGCCACCCAGGAGCAAAGAGATTTGAGATGTCAAATGTTGAGAAGCTTCAAGTGCAACCACTTGGCAATATGGGCTCTGCCATGATCATATAGGTTGCAAGAACTTAGCCATATGGACAGAGGGTGGTAGAGTTTGTTAGGTTGGAACGCGTCCATTTTGGTCTAAGGGAAGGCTTCCGAAAGATCTTGTCTTGGGAAACCAAGTCTTGTGGGGAAAGTGCACCACCTCTGTAGAGTGTAAAACCTAAGTACTTAGCCATGTCCCTGGTAAAGGACAATTTGAGCATCAAGACATGGAAGCAATCAAGAATCTCATCATTCAAATTTCTAAGTTAAAATCTTGTGGTTTGAACAAGGGTTGTTTGAAATCTTCAATCTTTGATTGAGAGAAGCTTTGGAAAAGATTTTGTCAAAACAAAAACTTAGTATTTTCAAATGATAAGGAAAAATATATTTTGAGCAATGCAAGCCTCAACTCCACTTAGCCAAATGCATATAGATGATAGACTCTACTATACTACCATAGTATCACTTGCCAATACAATTCAAATGTATTGACCCTTGTGGCTGTAACTTGTAATGTTGCAGGTTTGATTGATTTTAGTGAAGATTGATTGATTAGGATTACAAAGTCTACAACCAACATCTGCCTGTGGCACTTTGAAGATGAAGGACCCCATGACTATAGTTATTCCGCTGCAATGTAATGTAATAGCCAAATGAGCTATATATGATGTAATAAAATTATGTTATTCCTGGTTATAAAGTTATATTATGACCTTTGTTTCTTGATATTACATCTATACTGTGGATGCTAGCTATTGATCCAGGGACTAGCATTGTGAACACAGGGGGCTCTATCTTATTAAAGATTGGAACTTCTACAGTCTCCAACCTTTTTCAAATTCTCATCAAATATGAGAATATAAATTTTTCCATATTATACTCTATCATGTTTTAACCAAAACATCGTTTTAGATATCGCAATATCTTCCACACATGATGGTTTTTGAAACAATTATTTTAGCTCCTAGGTACCTTTATATTAAAACAATCTTTTGAATATCAAGAATCATGGAGACAAACATGATACTTTAGATACTAACACTGGAATTGTTACTCTTGATTTAATACTAACTATTAAACTCATGGAGTAAACACAGTTTGCTGAAAGTATGCAATAGGACTTTTAAATCTTTATATTAACACTCAAAAAATATGATACTAGTTCGTAAAGTAACTATTCCAGAATTCTATAGTTCTACACAATTATAACTAAGCGTAAGGTGGTAAACGGATGCCAATGACTACAACAACTATGCAAATTCATTTTGATTTAATTTATGATAAATAGTGTTCAACTTTTAATCATATTACTGTTACACTCCCACTCAAAACAATATATCTCACATTGTTTTAGTGATCACACGAACCAAATACACTACACCAAGTCCGATAATCATGAGATATGATGTAGCTTCAAAGGCAAACAATCAACAAGTTCATCATATCATATATATGACTCATGCTTTACCTTTCGGTATTCCGTGTTCTGAGACCATGTCTGTATATGCTAGGCTCGTCAAGGTTTACCTTAGTATCCGCATGTGCAAATTAGGCTTGCACCCGTTGTATGCACACGTAAAATCTATCACACCCGATCATCACGTGATGCTTCGAAACGACGAGTCTTAGCAACAGTGCCTACTAAGGACAAAAACTTTATTAGTTGATATTTAGTGAGAGGGATCATCTTATAATGCTACTGTCGCGATCTAAGCAATACAAGATGCATACAAAGATTAACTTCACATGCAGTTCATAATATGTGATATGATATGGCCTTTTCTTCTTGCGCCTTCGATCTCCCATCTCCAAGCACGAACATGATCTCCATCATCATCGACATGGTGTCAAGGTCAATGACGCCGCTCCATGGTTGTCGTCCACCAGCATCAACTATTACAACTACTTTGAATAATAGACACACATGTCTTAATGAAATTAAAAGACAACCATAAGGCTCCTGCTGGTTGCCAACTTATAATAAGGATCCTTGCATACATCTTATATAATCACAATCATGGCCATATCACATCACAACACAAGCCCTGCAAAAACAAGTTAGACGCCTCTAATCTTTCTTTGCATGTTTTACGTGGCTAGGGATTTTGCATAAGAACCGTTCTAACTTACGAACATCAACCACAACGTTGATACAAGTATTTTCAAGTGCCCGTTGTAAATTGAATCTTCACTATGGTGGGAGAGACATGCACCCACAAAGCCACTTATGCAATACAAGTTGCATGTCGAGCGTGGAGCAAGTATCATGAACGATGTCATGTAAGGTTAGCCCATGCCGCTTCATCCCACCATCCCGCAAGATGCAAAGTACACAAGAAGCAATCGACAACAAAAGCATCAACGCCACAATAACCATTGCGTTCTACTCGTGCAACATATCTATGCATAGACACGGCTCTGATACCACTATAGGGGTTCGTAGCATGGAAAAAAATTCTTTCGCATGAACACACACAGGCAAAGATCTAATCTACTAGGTCAGTGCAACGAGTTGATAGAGTACTAACCCTCGAATATCCAACGCGGTTAACAAGATCGGATTCTCGTGGTTGATGTAGTCGTTCACTTCCCGATCTCAAGATCGCGAAGACGATCCTTCCAGCGTTGTGTTCCGTCAGCGCTTCCGCAGACAGTCACATGTACGGTACTCGATGAAGACATTCCTCTCCCTTGTTCCAGCAGGCAGCAAAGGTTGTAGATCTCTCCTCGCGATTCCAGCAGCACGACGGCGTGGTGATGGAAGTAGAGGAGAAATTCTACAGGGCTTCGCCTAAGTCGGAGCGGGTATGATGGAGTAGAGAGGGCCTCTGCGATCTACGGTTTAGAGGGCCAAGGTTTAGAGGTGGTGGCCGGCAGCTAGTAGACGTCTAGGCAGCGACTACTTTAGAGGGCTCTAAATTGACGGCAACTTGAGAGGGTTGTGGCCAATCTAGGGTTTCTTGTGGGAGGGCAAGGGGGCGCCCCCTCCCCTCTATTTATGAGAGAGAGGCAGTTTGGGGGAAGGGGAGTCCTCCCCCAACTCCTCCTTGTGGCCGGAGGCAAGGGGAGGAAGGAATCCTCCCCTAGGTGGGATTCCTTTCCTCCCTCCACTAGGCAACCATGTTGGGATTTGACCTTTTCAAATTGGCGTTTGACTTTCAAACTAGAGTTTGATTTCTCTCTTCCCATTGCCTAAAGAAGTGACCTAGGACATGATCCAACCATTCCACTTTGGTATGATACATCCATGTACCCTTCCCACTCCGGATCGGTGGACCTTCTAGACCCTTCTAGAACATTCTGGTGAAAACACCGAAACCATTCCCAAACTCCGGAATTGGATTTTTCTTATGTGAATCTTATTCTCCGGACCATTCCAGATCTCCTCGTGATGTCTTGGATCCAATCCGAGACTCCGAACAACATTCAGTCTCTTACTCACATTCCATATCTACTAAACAACATCACATCGTTAAGTGTGTCCCCCTACGGTTCGTGAATTATGCATACATGATTGAGACTCTTCTCCAATCAATAACCAATAGAGGAATCTGGAAATTCATATGGCTCCCACATATTTCTACGATTACTTCGTGATCGAATGAACCATTTACATACAATACCAATTTCCCTTTGTCTCGCGATACTTTAGTTATCCGATGTTTGATCGTCGGTATCTCTGCATACCTAGTTCAACCTCGTTACCGATAAGTACTCTTTACTCGTTCCTATGATATGTGATCCCTTTGTGAGCCAGTCACATGCTTGCAAGCCAATTGGATGGCATTCCACTAAGAGGGCCTAGAGTATATCTATCCGTCATATGGATGGACAAATCCCACTCTTGATCCATGTGCCTCAACACATACTTTATGAACACTCAATGCCACCTTTATAACCACCCAGTTATGAAGTGGTGTTTGATGTCATTAAAGCATCCATCCGGTGATGGTGATTAACATGATCTCATGGTCGAAGGATTTAGGTTACTATGTATTTGAAAGCTTATATCAAGTGAACTATTTAAATCACTTGATCTTATGCTATACTTAAATATAGGAGTATGTCCATCACATCATTCTCCTAATGATATGATCTTGTTATCAATAACATCCAATGTTCATGATCATAAAACCATGATCATCAATCAATCAACTAGCTAGTTTAAGCAGATGCTTTACTAGGTACTCTTACATGTTTATAAATCACACAAGTATTAATGCTTCCGGTTAATACTATTATAGCATGGTATGTAGACATTTATCATAAACATAAAAGATATGATAATAACCACTTTATTATTGCCTCTAGGGCATATCTCCAACAAAATTTTGATGCAGGATCAATCAAGAAGCAATGCCTTACCCTAATCTTGGCTAGCAATGGTGGCGAGGGAGAGGATGGGGGAAGCTCTGTCGCTGCAAGTTCTAGGAGAAGGTGGAGGGAGTTCGTGGAGTCTACGCATGTTGCAACAGTTACCAAGCGGCGACGCCTTTTTGTCGCTGCTATCCGTGGACAAACACTTGGCTTTTCCACACTCGGGCACGAGATGCTCGAGATTGTCGTCCTCGGGAAGAGGATCTTCATCATCCTCGATGTGTCATCAAGATCTCGTTCTACCCAAGCGGTTATGTCCCCGATGGTGGTAGGGGTGGCTGTGCTCGAACGCCTTTCTTCTCTGGCAGAAGATTTGTACTCGATGACGTTTCTGCGATCTGCCGTAGGGTGCTTAGTGTAAAAGTTATGGACCATGTTGCAATTTATTATTTCTTTGGGGTCCTTTATTTATGTAAATAAATGTACGCTCATAGAGGATTAATGTAGATTCCACGTCCTTAATAAAAGAAAAGACTCTCCCCTTCTAGTAGTTTTGAGAGTCACCTCTTGTTCCCCTCCGCCACCCCTTTCCTACCTTCCCTCCAGTGGCTCCGGCAGCCGGCGAGAGGATGGAGTAGGTTGTAGGATCCTCATGTATATAGTAGGGTTAGCAGTAGTTGTAGGGTTTGCCTTGAGGGCGTGTGGCCATGTTTTGTCTAAGAGTAGGTGGGTGGATCTTGCTAACCAAATCCACCTCGCCGGATCTCTCCTCTGCTTCTATGTGCCTCGTCGGTGGCAGGCGGCAGCGTAGGAGTTGTTGAGGGGGTTGCACATCTCTCCAAATAAGATTGGCCCCTAGAGCTTCAAGATATGGTCATCGGATCGGACCGTCCTATGCTTAGTGGTCTTCCCCTCTGCGGCGGCGCTCCCATGGAGGAAGTCAGATACGACGACGATGAAGGCTCCAAGTGCCTCTTTCAATAAGATCTGCTTGCCGGTTCTCTTCCACCCCAAATTTCTCTTCGATCTGCCTCCTACGGCTTGTGGCGAAAGCACGGAGTGGGACGACGGCGTGGTTTTCATGGTGTGGTGGTTGGAATCCGTTTTGGGTGGGCTTGGCACGCTGGTGACTGTAGTGCTTCCCTCTTCTTCTGGACACCATGGAGGTGGGAGAATGGAGATGGAAGTGTGAAAGGACATTTACTATCTTAATCACTTTTGGTGTTTGTTAACAACTCGTAGATCATTTTACAGTATGCTAATGTCTACAGGTTGATGTAATGAATAGTGAAAAGAGCCTTGGCCTAAGAAATTGTCCCTGCAAGAAGATGCAGGTTTCTGGGGAACTCCAGACAAGAGTCTCCGGTCTGAACAGACCGGAGTCTTCAGTGTGGTCCAGAGTTTCCCCAGGAATCTCCAAAGGGGCCTCCAAAAATCAGCATGGGACCTTCTGTATGGGGGTCCGGAGATCATTCGAAGACTGTCCGGAGTCTCCGGTCCAAGCCTCAGGCCGGAGTATCCGGTGTGGCTAGGCCGGAGTCTCCGATGCACGGGGACCGGAAACTATGAAGATTCTTTGGAGGAGATTTTCCCAGGGGCGCTGGGACATTCAGAAGGGTGGTCCGGAGCTCGGTCCGTAGGTTGACCAGAGTCTCCGGTGTAGACCGGAGTCTCCGGTCTATAGGCTGGAGTCTCCAGTCTGGCAATTTCTCCAACAGGCAGAAAACGGTTTAGAATGAGTGGCCTATAAATAGGGACCTTATCCCCTTCTTCCAACCGCTCGACCCACTCAAGAACACCATTCCCATTTGATCCACCAAATCAACAAGATCTCTTCATCCAACCATCCAAAGTCATTGATCTTTGGAGATGAGAAGGAGGAGGCCTTGATCTATAGCTTCACCAAGAGAGATCTTCATTTCCCCCTCATTCACTTGAGGGCCCCTTGCTCTAGTGTTTCCTTGGAAACCCTAGCTCTTGATTTGGTTCTTACAAGCCTGTCTTTGATTGTTTGATAGCTGTCTTGTTTTTGGGAGCCTCCAATTCAGTTGTGGATGTGTGCCTCGAACTTGTTGTAAAGGTGTTGGCTTCCACCTTGAAGGTTGTCGATTTAGTGGAAGAGGTTAATCGAACCTGTTGGGGTGAGGTTCATCGTAGAACAAGGGAGGCCTCTCGTGGAGTTGGTGGTTTGAAACCACCCCCTCTCCAAACGTAGACGTACTTCCCCTCAAAAGGAAGGAACTACGGGAAACAAACCTTTATGTCTCCATGTGCTCCACTTTGGTTACTTCTATCCTTTATCGCACTTTACTTGTTCTTGCTTAGAGTATGTGCTAGTTTGACATATAGGTAAATTCACCTTAGTTGCATAATATAGAGAATTTACCTTTTGTGTCAAACCCTAATTTGAAAAAGAGTAAAATTTGAAGTAGCACCTATTCACCCCCCTCTAGGTGCCCATACGATCCTTTCAATTGGTATCAGAGCCTCGGCTCTTTATTCGAGATTTACCGCCTAAGAGTAAATGGGTAGCCGAGTAGGAGAAGATGATGGTGAGACTGGTCACACGGTGACCATGGAGGATCTAAGTAACTTGGAAACGAGATTGAGCTCCACCCTGGGCAACGAAATCAAACAATTGCACAACCTACTTGAGCAACTTGTTAAAGATAAACTTGCCTCACCATCTCCTCCTCCTCATGAGGAAGCTCCATCATTACCAAAGGTGAATGCCTCAGCATCACCCCCGGTTGTGGTGGTGGGGGATAATCAAGACAACACTAATTCCTCCACAAAAAGGGTTAATGGGAAGGGAGATCATCATGAGGTTCCCAATTGGTACTCTCCCGACCCACCTATTCCTCACCCACATACAAACAATAGGGGTGACCCACCTAAGCTTGTTGCATCTACTTTTTCTCAATGGCAATCACTAATGAAATGTCATGTGCGCAACTCTTGTATTGAGTTATGGAATCTCATTGAAGAAGGACTCCGTATTGTGGGTCCAACCAACTTGAAAAGAAGAGAAGTTGTCAATAGTCAACTTAATGCCACCGCTTTATACATGATTCAACAAGGTTTGGGTACAAAATATTACCCTCACATTGAACACCTCAACACCGCCAAGGAAGCTCGGGATGCTTTCACAGAGTTATATGTTGGAAATGAGAGCATGAGAAGGAACCGGTACGATGCACTAAGCAATGAATCCGAAGGCTTCTATATGAAGGATTGTGAAGATCATGAAGACATGTATCGAAGGCTCAAGTCCACTGCCACCGCCTTTAGGAATGTGGGCACCTCACATGTGGATGATGCTTGGATAAAAAGGAAATATGTGAGTGCGCTCATGCCCTTTGAGCCCACCGACTTGAAGAGCCTACAAGGAAGACACAACTACCATCTCATGACCTCCAACGAAGTTATGCAAGAGATGGCCTCTGATGGGGATATGCCAAGTGGGGTATACCCAGCAGTACGTTCCCTACTGGATCCAATTCCCAGCGAGTGGGCCTGCAGGACAATGACCGGATCACGAACCAAGAAGGAGCCAGGTGACTAGAAGGTGAAGGACCAGAAGCGTAGCTAGGCCCAGTCGGATTAGGTCAAAACCCTTCGAGTCCTTATCCAACTCGGTTGTAGATCTGTAAACCCTAGCGAGGTACCCCTATATAAGCCTCCCTAGGGTGCTCTTAGCACTCACATTCCATCATACACCCCCTCAACTCTCTGCCTAGCCGCCGAGCTCGACACCCTTGTAATCTCTCGGTAATACAATCTAGCAGGAGTAGGTATTTACCGTCCGGTGGGCCGAAGCTGGGTAAAACCTTGTGTCTCTGCCCTCATCTCGCACCGCAGATGGCTGTCCGCCCTTGCCCCTCGTTCTACTACTCGCTGCCAGTCGCAGCATCTGCCGTGGCCATTCCCACGATAGTGGTGCCCATCGTGGGGCCTGGCCGGTCCGGCCTGAGTTCTGCGGTGAGACCCTACTTTCCAATCAACCGATCGATCTCCACCGACCGCATGATCACGTGCGACGAGATCCTTTAGATCTTTCCCAGCAGCTATGTCCCGGCGTCACGCCCGGTCATGCACAGCATCATCAGGCCAATCGGCACCATCAACCTATTTGTCGGCTTCACGGACATCATCGTCTCTGAGGACTCGGCACTCATCGGCGAGTCCCCAGCACGTGCTCGTCTCTCTGAGAGCCAGGTCCACACCATCCACCGCCTCGCCTCCGAGTACAACTCGGCCAACAACGACATGGTCAAGATCGACATGGCTGCGGACGACGCGGCCCTCCACGACGACATCGATTCGGCGACCCCTGCTTCCGCCAGATCCATCATCGTCGTGTCACCAGAAGGCTCCATAGCACGAGTCTCCAATGCGGGGGATTTCGAGGACCCCTCCATCCTTGGGATCTTCTACTTCGACTCCGGGTCGAAAAACTCCGGCGATCTCCATGCCGGATCCGGTCGCTTCATCGCGACCTACATGGAAAGTGGCACGAGCGCCCCGCTAGACCCCTTCTCCACGCCGATCCCGCCGAATGCTACGGCAACGGAGGTCGAGGAGGCCCGCTTGAACCTGGAGGAGGCAGTGTGCAAGGAGTAGGCCGAGCGCAAAAAATTTCACCTCGAGCAGGCAACAGCGTAGTAGCTATCGCTCTACCACCAGCGCCGCATCAGGACGCGCCTGAACCCTAGCGTCCAGGGTCGCACCCTGAACTTCGATGAAGACAATGATCCCGCTCGTGCGGCCGAGCGCGTGATCTGCGAGAACGCTCCACCAGGCTTCAGCGCCCATCCGCCACCAGGAGTGCCAGCGAGCGGAGCTCCACCACCACCACCCGGCCGCACACCCCCTCCCAACCAGCCAAGAGTCCTCATCTCTGTGCAAGAGCGGGACACGAACGGCCTCCCGCTGTACTCCACCCCGATGGACAACATGATCGCGGGGCAGTGATACATCGGAAACGTATCTATAATTTTTGATGTTCCATCCTTGTTTAGTATCTACTTTGCTTTGCTTTGTCCACACTTTGATGTGCTTTTTACATGTTTTCTGGTACTAACCTATTAACAAGTTACCACAGTGCCAGTTGCCTATTTTCTGCTGTTTTTGGTTCCAGAAAAGCTAGTAAGGAAATATTTTCGGAATTGGACGGGACAAAAGCCAAAGTCAATATTTCACCGAGGAGAACAAGTAGTCCAGAGGAGAGACGGAGGGGCGCCACAGGGTGGCCACACCCCCCCAGGCGCGACCTAGGGTGGGCCCGCGCCTGAGCAGGGTGTGGGCCCCCTGGCCGCCTCCTAGCCTCGCCTCTTCGCCTATAAGAAGCCCCCGATGCCGAAACCCTAAGGACCCGATCAATATTCCACGAAACCGTCTGTAACCACCGCCATCGTCGTCCCGAGATCGGGGGGTCTGAAGCTCTTCCCGGCACCCTGCCGGAGGGGAGATCATCCCGGAGGCCTTATTCTTCACCATGCCATCCTCCGGTATGAAGCGTGAGCAGTTCCACCTTGGACTACGGGTCCATGTAGTAGCTAGATGGTTATATATCCTTCTTATGCTTTCATGTCTAGATCTTGTGAGCTTCGTTCATGATCAAGATCTAATATATTTGTAATCATGCATGTTGTGTGTGCGGGGATCCGATGGATATTGAGATTACTATGTCAGATTGATTAATGGTTTTGTCTTATCGATTATATCATGTCTGTGTTGTTTGTGATCTTGCATTCTCTCCGTTGTTAGTAGCTATCTTGTCCAAGTAGTTGCTAGTAACTCCAAGAGGGGGTATTTATGCTCGATAGTGATTTCATGCCTCTACTTAATCAAGGGAAGTGACAGAAATCTCTACGGTTGTAGATGTGTTGTTGCCACTAGGGAGAAAACAACGGTCTCTTGTTCATGGAACAAGTGGATTGTTTACCTTACACACTTTGCTTAAAGTAGTTGTCTGTTGCTTGCAACTTAATACTGGAGGGGGTTTGGATGAAAACCTGAAGGTGGACTTCGGGTCATAGATGCAGTTGGATGGAGGTCTATGTATATTGTTGTATTGCCCAATCGAATCTCATAGGATCTTTTTGTCTAGTATTGCATTGTTATGCCTTGCTCAGTCATGTCAATTGCCCTGTTGTAATTTGTTTACCCAGCATGCTATGTTTGTTTATCTAAGGAGAACACCTCTACTGAACTATGGACCCCGGTCCAATCTATACCATTGATACATCTTCCATTATTACTATTTACTTGCTGCAAACCATCATCACCTTCCACACCATACAGTTAATCCTTTGTTACAGCAACCGGTGAGATTGACAACCTCACTGTTAGTTGGGGCAAAGCCTTGAGTTTGTGCTGTGCAGGTTTCCATGTTGCTTGCAACACCTTTGAGACATTTCCTTCCTCCTACTGGTTTGATAACCTCGGTTTCTTACTGAGGGAAAACTTGCTGCTGTGCTGCATCATACCTTGCGCTTGGGGTTTCCCAACGGGGGGTTCAATACGCATCAAGACTTTCTAGCGTTGTTGCCGGGGAGGCTAAGGACGTCTTCACAAGGGGAGTCCTCCTCAACCTATCTCTTTACTTTGTTTTTAGTTTGCTTGGTTTTGTTTGCCTCTTTTTATCAAAAACTCCAAAAAAAAATTAGGTCTTGCTCTAGCTGCTGCTGTTTTTGGCTTGCTCCAATTTTGCCAAAATGAAATCTGCTGAGAACACCAAGTTGTGTGACTTCACTAGCACAAGCAACAATGATTTCCTTAGCACTCCTATTGCTCCACCTGCTCCTGATGCTACCTTTTATGAAATTAAGCCTGCTTTTTTGAATCTTGTGATGAGAGAGCAATTTTCTGGTGCTAGTTCTGATGATGTTGTTGCCCATCTCAATAGCTTTGTTGAACTTTGTGAGATGCAAAAGTATAAGGATTTAGATGGAGATATTATTAAGCTCAAGCTGTTTCGTTTCTCCTTGAGAGGAAAAGCTAAAGAATGGTTGCTATCCTTGCCTAGAAATAGTATTGATTCTTGGATTAAGTGCAAGGATGCTTTTATTGGAAAGTACTACCGTCCTGCTAAGATTATATCTATGAGAAGTGATATTATGAAATTTAAACAACTTGATAATGAACATGTTGCTCAAGCTTGGGAAAGAATGAAATCTTTGGTTAAGAATTGTCCCACTCATGGACTTACTGCTTGGATGATTATCTAGACTTTTTATGCAGGTTTGAACTTCTCTTCAAGAAACTTGTTGGATTCAGCTGCTGGAGGTACCTTTATGAGCATCACTTTGGGTGCTGCAACAAAACTCCTTGATAATATGATGGTTAATTACTCTGAATGACACACTGAGAGAGATCCACATGGTAAGAAGGTAAATTTTGTTGAAGAAACCTCCTCTTTGAGTGATAAGATTGATGTTATCATGGCTATGCTTGTTAATGGGAAAGCTCCTTTAGATCCAAATAATGTTCCCTTAGCCTATTTGGTTGCTCAAGAAGAGCAAGTTGATGTGAACTTCATTAGAAACAACAATTTCAACAACAATGCCTATAGGAATAATTTTCGTAGTAACAACAATTATAGGCCTTATCCTCCTAATAATGGCAATACCTATGGAAAATCCTACAACAATGCTAGAAGTGCCCCCTCTGAACTTGAAGTCATGCTCAAAGACTTTATTGGTAAACAAACCGCTTTCAACAAGAGTGTGGAGGAAAAGCTTTTAACTGTTGAGAAAAATATTTTCTGTTTGTCTGAAGCACAGTCCTCCTTGATTAATAAAATGGCTGCTAAACCTGAAACCATGGAAAGTACCTTTGCTGCCACTCATGCCATACAAGTTACTATTGATGAAAATGTTAGACCGTTAGCTCAACTTCATGCTAAGTGGGAAAGGGAAGCTGAAATGGATAGAAACAATAGTGTGTGCACCATCACTGGAATGGAGACCACTAAACCACAAGAAGTCCCTATTCCTCCTCCTAAAATGCCTAAGCCTAATGAGTCTACTCCTAGTGATGCTAAGTTTGATTTTGATATAGATGGTTGCAATATTTCTGAAGTGATTCTGTTCCTGCAAAAGCTTGCTAGAAGTCCTGATGCTAGTGATATGCATGTTGCTTTCACCAAACACATTACAGATGCTCTTGTTAAGATTAAGGAAGAGAAGTTAAAACACAAAGCTTATATTCCTAGGAAAGTAGAAGATAGTTGGGAACCCATTATTAATATGCAAGTGAATTACTTTGATCTCAAAGCTTCATGTGATCTTCGTTCTAGTGTCTCTATTATGCCTAGGAAGATTTATGAAATGATTGATTTGCCACCTTTGGAAGATTGTTATTTGGATGTCCCACTTAATGATAATGCTAAGAAGAAACTCATGGGGAGTGTTAATGATGTTCTCATTATGGTTAACAATGCTTATGTCCCTGTTGCTTTCTATGCTTTGGATGTTGAATACAATGCTTCTTGTCCTATTACTTTGGGAAGACCTTTTCTTAGAACTATTGGTGCCATAATTGATATGAAAGAAGGCACCATTAAATATCAATTTCCATTCAAGAAAGGTATTGAACACTTCCCTATGAGGATAGAGAAGTTTCTTTTTGCTCCTCCTTTGAAATCAAGGTTTGACGTTAATTCATTTGAAAATACTTGATTTCTTGCTTCTTGTGCCTAACTTAAAGGCGTTAAAGAAAAGTACTTGTTGGGAGATAATCCAAGAGTTTCCTTGAGTCTTGGAAGTTATTACTTCAATAATTACCTCTCCTTATCCTTTTTGTTTGCCTTTTGTGACAAGAATGACCTCTAATGAGAGAGAAGTAAGATTTGGGGAGTTGCTGTCCCGAAACAGATTTCTTTCCTCCACCATAAAAATTCGTGAGGAGTCTCTATAAGTCGGATTGAGATGAAAATTTATGAATAAATCCCCCAGTATGTTAGATAACTTTCGTTAGTTCAATACTTTTTTATTTGATCAACAGGAGGTCTTCGAAAAAATCGTTTTCTACCTGCTGGTCTGTTTTGACAGATTTCTGCCATTATTTACATTTGCTTCTTATTGATTCCTTTTTGGGTTCTTTTTTGAAAATCGAGCTTTTTGAAGGAGTTGCTATAGTAGCTTGTATATTTAGTGAAAAGTTTTTCTGTTCTAAAGCTAAACCCAAGGGTCTATTATCTTTTCAATACACTAATGTTGCTAATGAAGATTGTGTGAAGTTCTGTATGAAGGAAAAAATTTCAGGTGTAGAGAGAGAATGATGTAATGAGATGAAGAATGGACAAAAGATCAAGCTTGGGGATGCCACCCCGGTGTAACCCCAAGAAATATCCAAGAGTTACAAGCGTCAAAGCTTGGGGATGCCCAAGACATCCCCTTCTTCATCAATAAAAAGCTCAGGTCTTTCTAGACACTTTGTTTTTATTGTTTCATGCACTATTGTGTTGTTCTTGGAGCGTCTTAGTTTTCGTTTGGTTTGATTAGTTTGTTTAGTTTGCTTGAATAAAGTAGTTTGGACCCCCTTTATCGCCGTGTTGTTTCAAATAAGTCGATTGGTGTTGGAAGGAGTAGAAAGTTCTTGCTTGAAAGTGCAAGAGGAGCTTGCATTGACTGTGACTTAGACTTTTGCATGTCATGCTAGGTGTTGTTTTGACCTTATGCTTAGTGATTATTGCTGTAGCATTACTTGTTCCAAACAATTTGGATTGCTTAGTGTGCCTTGAAAGGATCATGCGTTGTTTTAGCATACAAAAGCATAGTATTGTGGTATTCTCCTTTGATGCTTTATTTGGGTTGACTTGGCACATTCTCAAACCATGTTATGGCTATTAACAAGTCACCATAGCCTCTATGATCATTTAGTCCTTGACATGTAGTACCACTCTATGCTTTGATTAGTAATGTTTTGTCGCTCTGCATGATTATGGCCATTATTGCTCTCTTAGAAGGTTGCTCCCAGTCTTTTGCTAGCCTCCACTTGTATGAGTAAGATCTACTCATTCTTCCAACTCCCAAGAAACCAAGTTATTCCAAAGTGTCCACTATAAATTCATATGCATGGTGTGTTACACGATTCCAAGTATATTCTTGTTTTCATCTATCTTCCAATTAAAAAGTATTTTGTTATGTGATAAGTTAGTGATTAAAGCCCTCATGAACTTGATGGCACACTTTATTTTCCTTGCCCCTAATAAACTTGAACCATTGTGTTATATGTTGTATATGATTGCACTTATATGTTGGAATTAGCAGAACCATGCTTTCATGGGTAACGTTTTCAACATTGCACTTATACTTTGTACATAGTTGATATCATGCTCTTTTTTCTATGGATGTCACCGGTGTGAAGTAAAAAGGGAGCTTGTAAGTCCATGGATTTATGTATTTTGTGTTAGAGAAACGCCTGGGCCGCTAGCCTAAGCCATGCCTAATCATGGTGGAAACTTGCAGCATCACCATAATGAGCAATCTGTGAAGCATCCTCAATAAAAATCTATGCAAATAGTAAATAAAAATATTGCTGAGATGCTCGTTGTCTATTTGCCTTGTCATTTTGGTTATGGGATAGCTCTTGTACCATGTGCAAGGGGTACCCCGTTGGCGGTTCTCTATGATACACATGTACTTACTATGAAAAGAACTTACAGGTGACTAAAGTTGAGTAGCATGCGGTGCGGCCCTCGTATTCAAGGGACATGAGATTGCCAACTTATACTTTGTCAAGCATATACTCCATAGTTTGTTCACTTTAACCTTAATCACTTCAAGATGCTTATGATAGGGGCAATGAGGGCTGAAAGCTAACAAGTACCAAAAAAATTTGGAAGATCTTTTTGAAACTTGAAATCCCTACTTTCCTTTATGAAGGGCCTTTCTTCCACTATTATATTGAGTCTCCACCTTCTACCTTTAGGCACCAGTTAAGAGAGCATAGTTGCCAATCTTAGTTCTATGTGCAGTGTCCCAAAACTTATTGATTGATGCATATTGTTGATATTGCTTGTTCTTGTGCTATTTGTATCTAGTCACTCTTATGAACTTTGAAGGTGTCCTATGCATCCATTTGCTACTCTATGAGGGATAAGCTGAATGCCACTATGCCATGTTTTCTGTATGTGAACAAACAAATGTTTTTCAATGCATGTTATTCATTATCTTTGTTTTTAGCCTTTGAAAGAACATGTGGGACCCCATGTGTGTTTTTGGTAATTAATGACAATCTTTATGGACTAATGTGTGTATTAAGTTATACTTGTAGGTTTTGTCCATTGGCATCGCTTGGAGCATGTGTTGGCTTCAAGGTCGATGAAATGAGAAGAAGATGTGATGTGCAAGCTCAAAATGCGCCATCTATAGAAGATCTCATGTTTGATGCTTTCCATCCTCGGTGATCATGGATCGATGATGAGGAATCAAGAAAGGCGTTCCATGTTGAGAAGGGCAAGATCGTCTACATCGAGCTCAAGTGGAATGCTCAAGGCAAAGGTATAATCTTGATAGGTTTTCCCTTTTGCCGGTCTCATGTTGTGTGTGGGAGACCGGGTTTAGGATAGATAACCGTACTATCAAGAGGGGCTCTCGAATGAGTAACTCGGTCACATCGTTCGGAGAGAGATCAAGCCTTTGCATACTTGCATCATCGTATTTGGTTGTTAATAGAGCTTGTGGTAATCTCCATAACAAGCTCTTGTTCATCAAAATCGGATCTTCCGTTTGTTCTTGTTATGATACTGATCTTGACAGCTTTTTGGTTTTTCACCAAGTGAGGTATCTCACATTATAATACATGATACATTCTCACTTGGTGATAACCAATATTGGAATCGAGTCGATCGGAGTTACCAATCGAAAGTTATAGTCGTTTGAATATCTGCCGGGCTAGGTACCAAAAAAGCAGTAGTACCGTATTTTAGTACCTAGTGCGGCAGTAGGTTTTGGCAAGTTTCCAACTGCCACTTCCCTCCTAGGTACCAAAATGCGGTAGTACCGCAATTTAGTTCCTAGCGCGACAGAAGGTTTTGACAAGGTACCTTTTTCTGGTGTCTCACCAAGTGAGGTATCTCACATTGTATTACTTGATACATCCTCACTTGGTGGTAACCAATATTTCCACTTCTTATTTGAAATCTCTTGTCGTCCTCTTTCCAACGCAATTGGAATCGGGTCAATCAGAGTCTCCTAGCCAAAGTTATGAATATTTGATTTATAAAAGAAAAAGAAAAATCTGTTTTCTGAGCCGAGTGGTAGTACCGCCCAGGCGGGCCGATACTACCGCCCGCCCCTGGGCGCCCCCAACTTCCCTCTACCTCGCTAGGTATCTGGGTCCGGCACTACCGTTAAGCCCGGTAGTACCGCCCGGGTGGGCCGGTACTACCGGTCGGCCCAGGTATGTGCCCAGCGCGCCCTGTTCTTTTTTCTGCTGCCGCCGCCAGCCCACTTCACTCCCTGGCCCGATCCAAGTCCGTTCCCTACTTCCCAGCCCAGAGCCTCGCTCGATCTGCTCGCTTGCCTGCACTGCCTCGCGCTGGCGCTGGCCCCACGCTACCGCCCTCGCGCCTCGCCCGCGTCCTGCCCCGATTCCCGCGCTAGCCCCATGCGCTCCCTCGCGCACCCCACGTGTGGCCCCGCTTGTACTACAACCACCTGTGTCCCATCCCCGCGCATGCGCCCTGCCCCAACTGGTACCGCTCACCAATCCCGCTCGCCTTGCTTGCTCCCGCGCGTGCCACTGCATTGCGTTGACCCGCGTCCCGCGCGCGCTGGCTCGCTTGCGCTGACCAGCTGCTGGCCCCACGCGCTGGGCCCTGGTGCCGCCGCCATTGCACATGCCTCGCACTGTGCGCTGCTCGCCCCAATTTCTGTCGCTCGCCTGTGTTTTTCCTGGCTATGCTCGCAGGGTGCGGTATTACCGGGATTTTGCGGTACTACCGGACCGTTGCGAAAAATTGCCCAGCGGACAGATTTTGACTAGCCCTTTAAATAAGCTATGTATGTTTTGCTTTTTAGTTGCTTCTTGCTCCTCTATTAGTCTAAGCTTTGTCCATACTTGCTCTCATTCTCTAGCTTGATTAATCTCTTCCCCTCCGATGATTCTTTCCCATATTTGAGTGGAAGAGAGAGGAGATCTAGATCCACGTTTTGACCTAACCGATTCATCTCTTTGTGAGTGCATCTTTGGGGATCTAGATTTTGGGGGATTTTGTGTCCCTCTTTGATTCCTCTTCTCTTGTTCCCCCAATAGCTTTAGTAGCTTTGTTGGAACTTGAGAGTGAGGGATTGGAGCACCTTTGTGGTGTTCTTGCCATTTGCATTAGGTGCATCGGTTTGAGTTCTCTTCGGAGGATTTGGTTCATGATATTCGTTGAAGCTTGTCCCTCTTGGGTTCTTGGAACCCTAGAAGGTTGTGTGGCCTTGATGGCGCCGTGGCCTTGGTGGCGTTTGTTAGGAGCCTCCAATTAAGTTGTGGAGAAGTGCCCGAACCTTGTGAGAGGTTCGGGTTGCCACCGACAAGTGCATCGATAGTGGAAGTGTGGATCGCTCCCGTTGGGGTGAGATTCACCGGAGAATAAGGGAGGCCTTTTGTGGCGTTGGTGGTTTGATACCATCCCTTCTCCAAACAAGATGTACTCCATGTTGGGAGGAACTCGATAAAATATCGTCGTCCCCGCATGCCTCGGTTGTATCTATACCCGAGCTCTTTACTTATGCACGTTACATTGTGATAGCCTTCGTGCTTGGAGTAAACTATATCTTGCTATCACATTGTTGCTTGTATTGCTTAGCATAAGTTGTTGGTGCACATAGGTGAACCCTAGTTTTTCTAGGTTGTGCTTGACAAATTAAACGCTAGTTTAATTCCGCCTTTGTCGAGCCACTCTCGGAAAAATTTTAATCGCCTATTCACCCCCTCTAGGCGACATCTGTATCCTTTCAGCCTTTCATGTTGCATACATAGTTACTTTGTCTTATTGTTAGAACTCCATCTTTCATGCACATGTTTAGAGTTCTTTGATCCCAGCTTTCACTGCTTGCAAATAGTTTGATCTTGGTTTTGATGGTGCATGTCACCTCAAAAATTATTCTTTTATCACTTACCTACTCGAGGACGAGCAGGAGTTAAGCTTGGGGATGCTTGATACGTCGGAAACATATCTATAATTTTTTATGTTCCATGCTTGTTTAGTATCTACTTTGCTTTGTCCACACTTTGAGGTGCTTTTTACATGTTTTCTGGTACTAACCTATTAACAAGTTGCCACAGTGCCGGTTGCCTGTTTTCTGTTGTTTTTGGTTCCAGAAAAGCTAGTAAGGAAATATTCTCGGAATTGGACAGGACAAAAGCCAAAGTCAATATTTCACCGAGGAGAAAAAGGAGTCCATAGGATAGATGGAGGGGCACCACAGGGTGTCCACACCCCCCAAGCGCGGCCTAGGGTGGACCCGCGCCTGGGCAGGGTGTGGGCCCCTTAGCCGCCTCCTAGCCTCGCCTTTTCGCCTATAAGAAGCCCCCGATGCCGAAACCCTAAGGACCCGATCAATATTCCACGAAACCCTCTGTAGCCGCCGCCATTGTCGTCCCTATATCGGAGGGGGTCTGAAGCTCTTCTCGGCACCCTTCCAGAGGGGAGATCATCCCGGAGGCCTTCTTATTCATCATGCCATCCTCTGGTATGAAGCATGAGTAGTTCCACCTTGGACTACGGGTCCATGTAGTAGCTAGATGGTTGTATCTCCTCCTTGTGCTTTCATGTCTAGATCTTGTGAGCTCCGTTCATGATCAAGATCTAATCTATTTGTAATCATGCATGTTGTGTTTGCAGGGATCCGATGGATATTGAGATTACTATGTTAGATTGATTAATGGTTTTGTCTTATTGATTCTATCATGTCTGTATTGTTTGTGATCTTGCATGCTCTCCGTTGTTAGTAGCTATCTTGGCCAAGTAGTTGCTAGTGACTCCAAGAGGGGGTATTTATCCGATGGATATAGTGGGTTGATGCCTCTACTTAATCAAGGGAAGTGACAGAAATCTCTACGGTTGTAGATGTGTTGTTGCCACTAGGGAGAAAACAACGGTATCTTGTTCATGGAACAAGTGGATTGTTTACCTTACACACTTTGCTTAAAGTTGTTGTCTGTTGCTTGCAACTTAATACTGGAGGGGGTTCGGATGATAACCTGAAGGTGGACTTCTAGTCATAGATGCAGTTGGATGGCGGTCTATGTATATTGTTGTATTGCCCAATCGAATCTCATAGGATATTTTTGTCTAGTATTGCATTGTTATGCCTTGCTCAATCCTGTCAATTGCCCTGCTGTAATTTGTTTACCCAGCATGCTATGTTTGTTCCAATCTTTACCATTGATACATCTTCCACGGTTACTGTTTACTTGCTGCAAACCATCACCACCTTCCACACCATACAACTAATCCTTTGTTACAGCAACCGGTGAGATTAACAACCTCACTGTTAGTTGGGGCAAAGTCTTGAGTTTTTGTTGTGTAGGTTTCCACCTTGCTTGCAACACCTTTGAGACGTTTCCATCCTCCTACTGGTTCGATAACCTCGGTTTCTTAATGAGGCAAAACTTGCTGCTATGCTGCATCATACCTTGCGCTTGGGGTTTCCCAATGGGGCGTTCAACACGCATCAGGCGGGCATCAGTCACCAATATCAACGTCACAGAGGAAGGCGCCTTGCAGATCAAGTATGCCCAGGATCTACTCGCCAAGGCTGTTGAGCAGTAGGTTGTGGGAGCCGACTCGCGAGGACGGATGTACTCCTGCTCCTCCGGAAGCAGGGCGGCCTCGAGCAGCCGCCCAACGATGGCCAACACCCTCAACTGCCAGCCACCCGAGCCCCTACAGCACCACCCGCTAGTCGTGAACCCAACGCTCTCCACCAACGACCCGTGACCGCTGAACAATACGGTCGCCGCCAATGGGCAGCTGATCGACGCGCGGACCCACATCATCAACAACCAAACCTAGCGTGCATGCAAGACCAATGACTTGAATCACACTCTCACCAACCGCAGCAACAGCGAGCAAAGGGGCTCCCTTAGTCGAGTCTCCCCCAGTGCTTCAGATCAATGATCCGAGGCGAGAAATATCCAACTAACTTCAAAGCGCCGAAGTAAATTGAGAAGTACGACCCTACGTATGATCCAGCTGTGTGGCTGGACACATAACTCATGGCGATAGGAATCACCAGCCGCACCGACCTCCTCGCCGCTCGCTACCTCCCCCTGATGATGGATGGAGCGACTCGGCAGTGGATCAACACCCTCCACTCAGACAACATCGACTCCTGGGATGATATGCGCGAGGCATTCATCAGGCACTTCGAGGGCTCCTACACCCGCTCCACCACCATCTAGGACCTGGAGCGATGCGTCCAGGGACCCCGCGAGTCGACCCGCCACTGGGTCCAATGGTGGCCGGACCTGTGGATCAACGCCGCTGGCATCCACCCAAACACGGCGATGCACTACTTCAAGAACTCGTGTCGATATGAGCCATTGGTCGCCAAGATGAAGAGGGTGTACAAGATGCTCGACAACATCCCCGACCTCCTCGAGATAGCCAAACGATACGTGGAGGAAGATCCGAACCAGGAAACCGATGACGAGTCGGGTGGGAATCGCCGCCCAAGTGGCCACGACAACGGTAGGCAGTGCGAGCTGCGCTATAGCAACACTCGCCTCACCGGCAAGCGCCGCGGTCACGGGCGAGTCGACTTCATCGCCAACGCCGGCTACGCGCCACGCGACCCCAAGAGCTTCCGCCGCGATGGAGGACAACACCGCGACAGCAGAAACTATCGGGCGAGGCTGAAATTCGACCCCACAGCTCTCCTCAACCAACCATGTGTGTTCCATAGCAGTGAGGGGAACCCGCGACACAAAAAACCGCCAACTGCCACTCTCTGAAGGAGATCGAGAAGGCATGAAGAGCAAGGGAGGACCACAAAAACAACCTGCCAAATGGCAGGGCATTCGGCAACGACGTCGGCTCGCTACACACCTTCACCGGGCTCGGCACCAAGCGCGAGAAGAAGGTTCTCGCCCGCGCTGTTGCCGCCAATGCGGTGTCCCAGGTCGACGTCCCTCGCTTCCTCAACTGGTCCAAGCCGCGAGGACCACTCGCCACAGATCGAGTACCCCGGGCGAGTCGTCCATGTAGTCAAGCCCAAAGTGAGCGATTACTGGCTCCCCAAGACATTGATGGATGGCGGGAGCTCCATCAACATCCTGTACCTGGACACATTCCGGCGATTGCAGCTCCCGCGGTCGATGATCGAGTCGACTCTCACCACCTTCCACGACATCGTCCTCGATCGGAAGGCATACCCAATCGGCAAGATGACACTGCTAGTCACCTTTGGCACACCAGCCAACTTCCGCACCGAGTAGATCTTCTTCGAGATGGTGAACTTCAACATCCCCTACCACTACGTCCTGGGGCGACAATCGTTCGCCAAATTCATGGCGGCACAGCACTACACGTACAACATGATGGTGATCCCAGGACCATGCGGCATCATCACTGTCCATGGCGACCCCGACATGGCCATCGAGTGCGAGGAAAAAGGCGCCCAACTCGCGGATGCCGTCATCGCCGCGGAGGCCAACCACGCTGAGGAACTCGCCAGATACACGAGTGGAGTCGACAAAGACGACCCCACAATCCTGAAGAACGCTGGGTCAACACAGAGAACGCCGGGTCAACCCGTGTTCGAGGCCACCATGCACACCCGCATCGTCAGCTGGTCCCAGGCGACTCCAGCCAGACGGTAACCATCAGGGCGGGGATGAGCCCCGCATAGGAAAGCGCGCTCATCGGTTTACTCCGTGAGAATCGTGACATCTTCCCATGGAAGCCATTTGAAATGCCAGGTGTCCCGAGGTAACTCGCTAAGCACAAGCTTAACACCGACCCTAAAGCGCGACCTATCAAGCAGTCGCTGCGGCCCTTCAATGAAGAACACTGCCGAGCAATCACCGAAGAAGTGCAGCATCTACTCGCCGCAGGCTTCATCCGGCCAATCAAGTACTCCAAGTAGCTGGCAAACCCAGTCCTGGTCATGAAGAAGAACAAGACCTGGATGATGTGTATGGACTACACCAACCTCAATAGCGCCTGCTCAAAGAAGCAGTTTGCCCTCCCGCACATCGATCAGATCATTGATTTGACTGCGGGATCAGAGTCACTGTGCTTTGTCGACGCGTAATCTGGTTATAACCAGATCAAGATGGCGATCGAGGAAGAGGAGAAGACGGTGTTCATCACACCATTCGGCGCCTACTACTACACCGCCATGACGTTCGGCCTCAAGAACGCCAGTGTGACCTACCAACGGTGCATGCAGGAGTGCGTCGCGAGCCAAATTGGCCACAACATCCACATCTGCATCGACGACATGGTGGTCAAGTCCAATCGCCAGAGTGACCTACTCGCCGACCTGGCCAAGACCTTTGCAAATCTGCGTAAGTACAAGACCAAGCTCAACCCAGGAAAGTGTACCATCGGCATACCCACTGGACAGCTCCTGGGGTACGTAGTCTCCAAGCGAGGCATCGAAGCGAACCCCATCAAGATCGACACAATCGCATGGCTCGGGAAGCCTGAGCGCCTTCCCGACGTCCAGAAGCTGGTCGGACGAGTCGCGGCTCTCAGTCGCTTCATCCCCCAGCTAGGCGAAAAGGCAATGCCTCTCTATTGCCTGATGCGCAAGAACCCCACGTTCCAATGGGACAAGGAGGCGGACGACGCACTCAACGCACTCCAAGAAGTGCTACTCGCTGCACCTCTACTCGCCGCCCCCATCGACAAGGAGCCGATGCTCGTTTACGTTGCAGCATACGAGCGATTCGTCAGCGCCGTCATGGCCGTCGAGCGACCAGAGGAGATCAAGGAGCGCCCTGTACAGCGTCCAGTCTACTAAATCAGTGAAGTCCTCACAGACTCACGACAGCGCTATCCACAGTACCAGAAACTGGTGTACGCGGTCTTCCGAGCCCAGCGACGGCTACCACACTACTTCCAGGAGCACCCAATCACGGTCGTCTCCTCCGTGCCATTGCAGGAAATCATCCGCAACCGCGAGGCAACTGGGCGGGTCACCAAGTGGGCCATCGAAATCGGCGTCACAACATCAAGTACGAGCCGCGCAAGGTGATCAAGTCGCATGCTCTAGGGGATTTCCTCGTCGACTGGGAAGAAGGGCAGCAGCCAGAGAAGTTGCCATACCTTCACTACTGGTCGCTCCACTTCAACGGATCCAAGAACGCGTACGGTGTAGGGGCAGGAATCGTACTCACCTTGCCCATAGGCGACAAGCTCCGCTACATGTTGTACCTTGACTTCACCCCCTGCACCAACAATATGGCCGAGTACGAGGCCCTCCTTCATGGCATGTGGGCCGCCAAGGAGATGAACATCAATCGCCTTTGGTGCTATGGCGACTCGGACCTCATCGCTGCGCAAATCGCCGGTACCTGCGACGCCGTCTCCCCCACCATGGCGGCATACCACCAAGTAGTGGACCAGCTGGGGGCACTTCACCGGCTACCTCGTCGAGTGGATCGACAGGCGCAAGAACGAGGAGGCCAATGCCCTCTCCCGCATCGGGTCGGCTCAGCAAACCCCCACCCGCGGGCATCTTCCTCGAACCCCTCCGTCTCTCCTCCAAAGGAGATCGACCTCAGGATCCCACTGCAACCAGAGCCTGCCCTGGTCGCCATGGTCGCAGAACCAATCGACTGGACCGCGCCATACCTCGCCTACCTCAAGAGCGGGACCCTGCCAGTGGACGATATGGAAGCCCGCATGATCGTGTGCCGCTGCAAATCCTTCGTCATCATCAACGGCGAGCTCCACAAGCGCAGCATAACATGTGTGTTCCAACGCTGCGTGCAACCTAGGGAAGGACGCAAGATCCACCAAGACATCCACACCGGCGACTGCAGCCACCACGCCGACGCTCGGTCTCTGATCGCCAAGGCCATGCGACACGACTTCTACTGGCTCACCGCGCACGCCGACGCCGTCGACATCGTCCAACTCTACATTGGGTGCCAGAAGTACGCCAACCAGACGCATATCCCTAGTTTGGCGTTCAAGACGATCCCCATAACCTGACCATTTGCCGTATGGGGCATGGACATGGTGGGCCCCTTCAAGGAGGCCCCCTCCGGCTACACCCACCTTCTATTCGCAGTCAACAAATTCACCAAGTGGGTCGAAGCCAAGCCAGTCCGGAAGTGCGACGGGAAGACCGCGGCCAAATTCCTCCGCGAGCTCATCTACCGCTATGGATTCGCGCACAGCATCATCACGGACAATGACACCAACTTCACAAAGGGTGCCATGGCCAAATTCTGCGAGGAGCACAACATATGGCTCGACCTCGCCTCAGTCGCCCACCCGGAGTCCAATGGCCAGGCGGAACGCGTCAATCAAAGCATCCTCCATGGCCTCAATCTGTGACTACAAGTTCCCCTCGAGCAAACTCTGGGATGTTGGGTCGAAGAGCTCCCCTCCGTCATATGGGGCATCCATACCTCCATAAACCGGTCGACAGGGTTCACGCCCTTCTTCATGGTATATAGCGCCGAAGCCGTCATGTCGACTGACCTAGAGCATGACTCGCCCCGGGTCGTCAATTACGTGGAGGCCGAAAACAAGCTTGCACTCCAAGACGGAGTCGACCAGCTCGACGAAGCATGCGACCTAGCTCACTCCTGCACTACCATCTATTAGCAGGGGCTCCACCGCTACCACAGCCGCCGAGTCCGGACTCGTACATTCCAGGAAGGCGACCTGGTCTTGCGACTGATCCAGGACAAGAAGGGCATGCACAAGCTCTCTCCCCCATGGAAGGGACCATTCGCCATGGGGTGAGTCCTCGGAAACGACGCCTACTACCTCATCGACGTCCGAGGAGACGGACAACTCGACGTCAAGCGACCGTAGAATGTAAATCTCCTAAGGAAGTTCTACATGTAGAAATCCAACATGTATTCCCCCCGCCATGCAATATAATACATCCGACTCACACAAATAGTGCTTACTCTCCAAGTATTGTGCCAGTCGCACTTGTAACTATAGCAATACGGTACTCACGAAAGTCAACCCTTGGCTGTGCGACCGGCACGACTGATTAGTGCAGCGCAGGGGCACCAAAATAATTCGGGCCTTGCGTCGTCCACGAAAACACTAACCCAGAGCCCCCATCAGAGTCGCCCCACTCGACTGGCCCGCCAGGCCAAGACAACCGTACACGCTATGTACAGCGACCAATCCTCCACATCCTTGGCACAGCGACTCGAACGGTTAAGTACCACGCTTGGGGACTCGCCCAAGTCTAAACCCACGCGGCTCGGGAACACACCAAGTACGAGAGTGCGCCCCGGACTCGCCACGCAACTGGCTCTCCGAGCCAGGTGGAATGACGCGCTACAAACAACACGCTTCGTCCTCACCTACCTTGGGCATGCGACTAGAACGGCTAAGTACCACGCCCGGGGACTCACCTAACCAACCCCGCTCGTGTCCAGGAAAATGGCTAAGTACAGAGCACCCCTTGGGGTCGCCAAGCGACTGGCTTTCCAAGCCACGACGAGTCGACCACTACTAACAAACAGTCTAAAACAACCAAACATATAAAACGCGAGGTAAACCCCATTAGGGAGGACGCGCTCGGGGACTCGCTCAACAAACAAGACAAAAATCAAATTGAAGTGACCCAACACATTCTCATTTCCTTAGTAGCAAAAAATATTGTATGCAGGCAAGGATGCATACAGATCTACTTATGCTAATACAAAATGCCAATCGGCAAATGTTTATTCTGCAGGCTTCGAGGTCGACGCGCCCCCACCACCGTAGACCTGGATTAAAGGTACCCACAGATATGTCATCAGGCTCTTCACCATCGCCGACCAGAATGGCTGTTCTGACTTGAGATTGCGGTGCGCCGGCTCGGGGTTGTTTGGCGCCACCACCGTCTCCTGGTACGGCAGCAGATCGCCCATCGCCAGCACCTACTCGGAGTACGTGGCCGCCTTCACGGTCAACTTCAAAACCTCGGAGATCTCCACCGAGTCGGTCGTAGACGGATACCCGCTGGTGATGTCGTCGAGGTCGAAGTCGTCGGGGAAATGTGCGAGCCCGAGACTCAGCACAGTCGCGTCTCCGCGGCGAAATGCCGACCGCACCATGTACTCGACCACCATCGGCGCCTTCTCAAGATAACGCCATACCTCCGTTAGCTCGCTGGGAATCACCTCGGTGGGCGAGATCTCCTGGAGGACGGCGTGAATGCACGTCGCCGAAAGGGCGGCTGAGTCCACCAGCATGGACACACATTGCTTGGCGTCATACTGACTGCACCTCAGGGTCTTCGGCACATATTTTTCCTGCAAACAACACAAAGTCAGAATCAAAGGAATACACAACTTTAGCTTCACCCGCTCGGGGACTCGCCGACATAGCGACTCACCCACTCGGGAACTCATAAACTACTATGACAAAGACTCGATGAGACGCTTACCAAGAAGTGGACGACAGAGCCCTGTGTTGAAGTCCAAAAGATCTGTCAATTGATCCTGAAGACCCGCAACAAGCGCGTCAGAAAGCTTTCGCCGGTCCGCTGCCGCTGCAACAGCGGCCTTGTCCCTTTCCTCCGACAAGGTCGCTTCCGCCTTCGCGGCCTTAAGCTCCTCCAGTTAGGCAACCCGCCTCTCCATGACGGTCAACGAAGGCTTGGGAGTCTCCAAATCGAAGGCTGGGACAAGACCCTCATGGGCCTTGGCAACAACGGCGGAGTGGTCCTCTGCAAAGAAAATAAAAGTGAGATTCTACACAACAAAAGCAAAGGAACTGCCTAAGTACTCGAACACCTACCTGCAGTCGCCCGAAGCTGCTGATTCACCTCCTGCACAGATCGGAGGTCGCACTCCAAGCGCTCCTTTGCAGCTAGTCGCTCCGCCAACTCATGCTAAAGACCCTGCAAAGAGGAAACACACATAAGAAGACAACAAAGTTTCTAAGTGCCTAGCCACTGAAATTCAGCGACTAGCCACTCGGGGACTGGACAGCAAAGTTTCTAAGTGCCTAGCCGCTGAAATTCAGCGACTAGCCACTCGGGGACTCGACAACAAAAGAAATAAGGACCCACCCGCTGAAATTCAGTGAGTAGATCCTCGGGGACTGGACATACCTGGATGGCTGCGCGCAACATGTTGTGCAGCTCGACAGCGTCTACCGACAGTAGCATGAACAACGTCCGCCCACGTCGTTGTCCTATATCCACGTCCAGGACTTCAGGCACTTGAGGCAACTGCTGATACGTCGGAAACGTATCTATAATTTTTGATGCTCCATGATTGTTTAGTATCTACTTTGCTTTGCTTTGTCTACACTTTGAGGTGCTTTTTACATGTTTTCTGGTACTAACCTACTAACAAGTTGCAACAGTGCCAGATGCCTGTTTTCTGCTGTTTTTGGTTTCAGAAAAGTTAGTAAAGAAATATTCTCGGAATTGGACGGGACAAACGTCAGAGTCAATTACTTTCCGTGGGGAACAAGAAGTTCAGAGGGGAGCCGGAGGGGCCGGCCAGGGAAGCTAGACCCCCTAGGCGCGGGCGCGCCTGGCTAGGGTTTGGCCCCCCTGGTCACCTCCTCGGCCTCCCCCTTCGCCTATAAGAAGCCCCCGATGCAAAAACCCTAGGCACCCGATCAAATCTCCACGAAACCGTCTATAGCCGCCGCCACCATCGTCCCTAGATCGGAGGGATCTGAAGTTCTTCCCGACACCCTGCCAGAGGGGAGATCATCCCGGAGGCCTTCTTATTCATCATTCCAGCCTTGGACTATGGGTCCATGTAGTAGCTAGATGGTTGTATCTCCTCTTTTGTGCTCTCATGTATAGATCTTGTGAGCTCCGTCCATGATCAAGATCTAATCTATTTGTAATCATGCATGTTGTGTTTGTGGGGATCCGATGGATATTGAGATCATTATGTTGGTTTGATTAATGGTTTTGTCTTTATGATTCTATCATGTCTGTGTTGTTTGTGATCTTTCATGCTCTCCGTTGTTAGTAGCTATCTTGGCCAAGTAGTTGCTAGTGAGTCGAAGAGGGGGTATTTATGGTCGATAGTGGGTTCATGTCTCTAGTTTCCAAGGGAAGTGACAATAATCTCTTCGGTTGTAGATGTGTTGTTGCTACTAGGGAGAAAACAACGTCTCTTGTTCATAGAACATGTGGACTGTTTGCCTTACACAATTTGCTTAAAGCAATTGTCTGTTGCTTGCAACTTAATACTAGAGGATGTTCGGATGATAACCTGAAGGTGGACTTCTAGTGATAGATGCAGTTGGATGGCGGTCTATGTATCTTGTTATATTTCCCAATCAAATCTCATAGGATCTTTCTAACTAGTAATTGCATTGTTATGCCTTGTTCAGTTCCTGTCAATTGCCCTGTTGTAATTTGTTTACCCTTCATACCATGTTGTTTATCTAAGGAGAGCACCTCTAGTGAACTATGGACCCCGGTGCAATATTTACCATTGATACATCTTTCGCTGTTACTTGTTTCCTTGCTGCAAACCATTACCTTCCACACCATATGTTTAGTCCTTTGTTATAGCAAACCGGTGAGCTTGACAACCTCACTGATTCGTTGGGGCAAAGTCTTGAGTTTGTGTTGTGCAGGTCTCCGCGTTGCTTGCAACACCTGTGTGACGTTTCCTTCCTCCTTCTATTTCGATAACCTCGGTCTCTACTGAGGGAAGACTTGCCGTTGTGCTCATCACACCTTGCTCTTGGGGTTTCCAACGAAGTGATCTGTCAGCACCATCAACAAGTTTTCTGGCGCCGTTGCCGGGGAGGCTAAGGACGTCTTCACAAGGGGAGTCCTTCACTTCCTTTATCTTTACTTTGTTTTTAGTTTGCTTTGTTTCTTTTGCTAGGTTTTGTTTGCCTCTTTCCAAAAAAACCAAAAAGATTAGTCTAGTTTGGTTTGCTTGCTTTATTCAAAAACACAAAAAATTAGTTCCTGCTCTAGTTGCTACCATGTATGGATTTGTACCAACCTTTGTTTCCTCTATGGTAGAAATCTCCACTTTTAAGCAAAAAAGTGAAGAAATTTTTAAAGAAGCTTGGTCTAGAATCTCTGCTTTACAGAGGGAAACTGAGCCTAAAGTGAGCCTTGGCTTGGTTATTGATAGTTTCTACCGCGGTATTGCTCTTCGTTATAGCTATGCTTTGGATGCTGTGGCTGAGAAAGATTTCTTGCTATGTACAAAGGATGAAGCTTTTGATGCCATAAAGAAACTAATCATGATTTATGGTACACCTGGCAAGTCTGATTCCTCTTTCACAAATATTATTGCTAGATTGAACACTCTTGAGACTAGTATTGCTTCTATGAATAGTTGTTATGACACACTTAGGGCTTACCATGATTATGTTCCCATAAATTCTAAGCCTTCAAAGTGGTTTCCCACAATCAAAGTCTCAATAAACACTACACTTTTCGATGCTCGTTGTGATATCATGTCTGAATTTTGCCTCATGCCTAAAGATATTTATGATTCCTTGAGTCTTTGGGGCTTACTAAAGGAGGAGAGTAAATATCTCTTACCAACAATGCCACTATATTACCCATTGGAATAGCGGAAGGTGTGTTTACAAAAATTTCAGGAAAAATGGTGTCTACCGATTATCTTGTTATTGAATGTGTAGGCAAGGGACAGATTACACTTGGAAGATCCCTACTGAAACACTTGGGAGCTGTAATAGATGTGGGAAAAGGTGTTATGCACTTTGCTCCTCTAGTAATCAATCATATCTTCCCTAAAGAGAAGAAGAAAGGTAAGAAAGGTAAGAACAAGAGGGGCAAATCTTCATTTGAAAATACTTGATTCTTCTTGCTTCTTGTGCCTAACTTAAAGGCGTTAAAGAAAGTACTTGTTGGGAGATAACCCAAGAGTTTTCTTGAGTCTTGGAAGTTATTACTTCTGTAATGACCACTCCTTATCCTTTTTGTTTTCTTTTTGTGCCAAGAATGACCTCTAATGAGAGGGAAGTAAGATTTGGGGAGTTGCTGTCCCGAAACAGATTTCTGTCCTCCACCAAAAATATTTGTGAGGAGGCTCTGCAACTCGGATTGAGCTTAAAACTTACGAATAAATCCCCCAGTATGTTAGCTAACTTTTGTTAATTTGACACTTTTTGATTTGAGCAACAGAAGATGTACGAAAAAATCGGTTTCTACCTGCTGGTCTGTTTTGACAGATTTCTGCCATTATTTGCATTTGCTTCTTATTGATTCCTTTTTGAGTTCTCTAAAGGTGAATTGAGATTTTTGAAGGAGTTAATACAGTAGCTTGTGTTTTTAGTGAAAAGCCTTGCTGTTCCAAAGCTTTGCCAGGGGTCTAATATCTTTTGAATACACTAATGTTGCTAATGAAGATTATGTGAAGTTTTGTATGAAGGAAAAAATTTAGGTGTAGAGAGAGAATGATGCAATGAGATGAAGAATAGACAAAAGCTCAAGCTTGGGGATACCACCATGGTGTCACCCCAAGAAATATCCAAGAGGTACAAGCATCAAAGCTTGGGGATGCCCAAGGCATCCCCTTCTTCATCAATAAAAAGTTCAGGTCTATCTAGACACTTCGTTTTCATTGTTTCATGCATAGTTGTGTTGTTCTTGGAGTGTCTTAGTTTTCGTTTGCTTTGCTTAGTTTGTTTAGTTTTATTGAGTAGTTTGGACACCCATTCCCGCTATGTTGTTTTGCAAATAAGTTTGCTTGGTGTTGGAAAGGAGTAGTAAGTTCTTGCTTATAAGTGCAAGAGGAGCTTGCATTGACTGTGACTTAGACTTTAGCATGACATGCTAGGTGTTGTTTTGACCTTATGTTTAGTGATTATTTCTGTAGCATGTCTTGTTCCAAACAATTGGTATTGCTTAGTGTGCCTTGAAGAAATTATGCGTTGTTTTAGCATGCAAACGAATAGTATTGTGGTATTCTCCTTTGATGCTTTGCTTGGGTTGACTTGGCACATGCTCACACCATGTTATGACTATGACAAGTCACCTTTATCCTCTATGATCATTTAGTCCTTGACTTGTAGTACCACTCTTTGCTTTGATTAGTAATGCTTTGTTGCACTGCATGATTATGGCCATTATTGCTCTCTTAGTTGGTTGCTCCCAGTCTTTTGCTAGCGTCCACTTGTATGAGTAAGTTATACTTATGCCTCCAACTCCCAATAAACCAAGTTATTCCAAAGTGTCCACTATAAACTCCTATGCATGGTGTGTTACACCATTCCAAGTATATTCTTGTTTTCAACTATCTTCCAATGAAAACCTATTTTGTTATGTGAAAACTTAGTGATTAAAGCCCTCACGAACTTGATGGCACACTTTATATTATTTGCCCCTAATAAACTTGAACCATTGTGACAACTTTGTTATATATGCTTGCACTTATAAGTTGGAATTAGTAGAACCATGCTGTCACGGGGAACGTTTTCAACATTACACTTGTACTTTGTACTCAGTTGATATCTTGTTCTTTTGTCTATGGATGTCACCGGTGTGAAATAAAGAGGGAACTTGTAAGTCCATGGAGTTTGTATCCTGTGTTAGAGAAACTCCTGGGCCGCTAGCCTAAGCCATGCCTAATCATGGTGGAAACTTGCAGCATCACCATAGTAACATCTATGAAGCATTCTTCTTATAAAAAAAGAGACACATTGAGAAAATAGGAAAGAGAGAAAAAAGAACCATATTCCCATGATAAATAAGAAGATTGTCGAGATGCTCATTGTCTGCTTGCCTTGTCATTTTGGTTATGGGAAAGCTCCTGTACCATGTGCAAGGGGTACCTCGTTGGCGGTTCTCAATGATATGCAAATACTTACAATGACAAGAACTTACCTGGACCCAAAGTTGAGTATGCATGAGGTGTGTCCCTCGTATTCAAGGGACTTGAGATTTCCAACTTATACTTCGTCAAACATATACTCCATCTTTGCCACTTTAACCTTAACCACTTCAAGATGCTTATGATAGGGGCAATGAGGGTTGAAAGATAAGAAGTACCATAATTTTTGGAATCTCTTTTTGAAACTTGTAATCCCTGCTTCCTTTACAAAAAAGGCCTTTCTTCCATCACTACTGAGTCTCCACCTTCTACCTTTCGGCACCATTGAGAGAGCATTGTTGTCATTCTATGTGTAGTGTTCCAAAGCTTATTAATTGATGCATATTGTGATATTAATTGTTCTTGTGCTATTTGTTTCTAGTCACACTTGTGAACTTTGAAGGTGTCCTATGCATCTAATTGCTACTCTATGAGGGACAAGCTGATTGCCACTATGCTATGTTTTCTGCATGTGAAACAAACAAACGTTTTTCAATGCATGTTATTCATGATCTTTGTTTGTACCTTACCATGTTGCATGCATAGTTACTATGTCCTATTGTTAGAACTCTATCTTTCATGCACATGTTTAGAGTTCTTTGATCCCAGCTTTCAATGCTTGCAAATGGTTGGATCTTTATTGTGAGGGTGCATGTCACCTCAAAAATTATTCTTTTATCACTTACCTACTCGAGGACGAACAGGAGTTAAGATTGGGGATGCTTGATACGTCGGAAACGTATCTATAATTTTTGATGCTTCATGCTTGTTTAGTATCTACTTTTCTTTGCTTTTTCTACACTTTGAGGTGCTTTTTACATGTTTTCTGGTACTAACCTACTAACAAGTTGCAACAGTGCCAGATGCCTGTTTTCTGCTGTTTTTGGTTTCAGAAAAGTTAGTAAAGAAATATTCTCAGAATTGGATGGGACAACTGTCAGAGTCAATTACTTTCCATGGGGAACAAGAAGTCCAGAGGGGAGCTGGAGGGGCCGGTCAGGGCAGCCAGATCCCCCCAGGCGCGTCTAGGGGTGGGCCCACGCCTGGATAGGGTTTGGCTCCCCTGGTCGCCTCCTCGGCCTCCCCCTTCGCCTATAAGAAGCCCCCGATGCAGAAACCCTAGGCACCCGATCAAATCTCCACAAAACCATCTGTAGCCGCCGCCACCATCGTCCCTAGATCAGGGGGTATCTCAAGTTCTTCCTGGCACCCTGCCGGAGGGGAGATTATCCCGGAGGCCTTCTCTCTGGTATGATGCATGAGTAGTTCCACCTTGGACTATGGGTCCATGTAGTAGCTAAATGGTTGTATCTCCTCTTTTGTGCTTTCATTTATAGATCTTGTGAGCTCCGTTCATGATCAAGATCTAATCTATTTGTAATCATGCATGTTGTGTTTGCAGGGATCCGATGGATATTGAGATTATTATGTTGGTTTGATTAATGGTTTTGTCTTTATGATTCTATCATGTTTGTGTTTTTTGTGATCTTGTATGCTCTCCATTGTTAGTAGCTATCTTGGCCAAGTAGTTGCTAATGACAACAAGAGGGTTTATTTATGGTCGATAGTGGGTTCATGTCTCTAGTTTCCAAGGGAAGTGACAATAATCTCTTCGGTTGTAGATGTGCTGTTGCTACTAGGGAGAAAAAATGGTCTCTTGTTCATGGAACATGTGGACTGTTTACCTTCACACTTTGCTTAAAGCAGTTGTATGTTGCTTGCAACTTAATACTGGAGGGGGTTCGGATGATAACCTGAAGGTGGACTTCTAGTCATAGATGCAGTTGGATGGTGGTCTATGTATCTTGTTGTATTGCCCAATCGAATCTCATAGGATCTTTCTGACTAGTAATTGCATTGTTATGCCTTGCTCAGTTCCTGTCAATTGCCCTGCTGTAATTTGTTTACCCTTCATACCATGTTGTTTATCTAAGGAGAGCACCTCTAGTGAACTATGGGCCCCAGTCCAATCTTTACCATTGATACATCTTCCACTTTTACTTGTTTGCAAACCATTACCTTCCACACCATACGTTTAATCCTTTGTTACAGCAAACCGGTGAGCTTGACAACCTCACTGATTCATTGGGGCAAAGTCTTGAGTTTGTGTTGTGCAGGTCTCTGCGTTGCTTGCAACACCTGTGTGACGTTTCCTTTCACCTTCCGGTTCGATAACCTCGGCCTCTACTGAGGGAAGACTTGCTGATGTGCTCATCACACCTTGCTCTTTGGGTTTCCAACGAAGTGCTCCGTCAGCACCATCAACTACGTCCCCGCTACCACAGCAGAGGTTTTCGCCATAAAAAGGGGGAAGGCCGCCGCCATCTCCTCGGAATCGCTAGTCGCGGGCTCCGACCCCCAACCAACACGGTCGGTCCGCTCGACTGTGACCCCGCGACCATGTCGGCCTCTGTGGTCGTGGCAACTTCAATCGGCGCCTCGCTTGGTGGATCGGCTAACTCGTCCACGTCTACGACAGAGTCATCACCCTTCTTCTTCTTTGCGCCCTCAGCAGGCGCCTCGGCTTCGTCGCCCTTCCTCTTCTTCGAGGGATCAACCGCACCTCCCGTGGCAACTGTCGGCACTTTGGCCACCGAAGGATGCCCGATCAGTGACTCAAAAAGACACGATCAGTGACTCAATCAAACGACTACAAAAGGCTACTCTGAATCGACTCGGCAAAGGATTACCTAGCGACTGGAATGAAGCGTAGATCGGTGTGGATGTGCTTCGGCTTCTCCAACTCTGGGCCCAGCTTGCGACTGATGCCTGTATCGAATATGGCCGGGGCCCACGGCATTTAAGCCTTCTACGATGATGAGGTCGCGGCCGCGGGAAGTTCTGGCCCAGTCGGTGTTGGCGCTTCCCTCGACGAATAGGTTTCCACGGCCTGAGCAGCCCCAAGACCTAGGACCACCGAGAATGGCGGTGGGATCGCCACGAGGGGTACCTCGCCTTCCAACACGTCCCCAACTCCTGGCTCCGTCGTCCCTGGGGCCTTCATCGAAGCCCCGGCTTCTGTGTTGTCGGCTTCGCTGTCCGATTCGAAGTTGGACATCGAACGGAGCAGCGACACCGTTCTAGGTGCCTTCTTCTTCGCACGCGACTTCTTCTTCGCCGGCGTGGCCACGCGCCGCGAGCTGTGCTCTTTCGTGTCGCCTTCATCCCCTTCGTGCTCCTCGAGGCTCCTGCTGGCCTCGAGCTCGCGTTGCTTCTGCCCGCGGGTCTTCCAAGCCACGGGCGGAGGCGGGGTGACCTCCATCGCTTTGTCGTCATTGTCGGAGGATTCTTCAGAGTCTTCACCGACCTCCACGGAGCTCTCTTCATCGGCAGGAGGGAGCCAACCCTCTAAGACCTGAAAAAACTGAGAAAAGACACAAGACATCAGAAAACCTCGACTGCACTCCTGCGACTGCAGAATCAAGAAATAGTAAAGAGCTCACCGTAGGCACCTGGCTCTTTCCGTTGGTGGTGTACGGGGCAAGCCCGGCCTTCGGATTAGCGTATTCCGCCTCAGTGATCTTCTAGAGCGCGGCGACGTAGTTGTCAGCGCTGCAGGCCTTCGTCCCGTCCTCCCTGCCGGTGTACTCGTACATCTAGTGGGATAGACTCGCTAGTGGCACCAGCCGCTGCCCGAGCCAGCAGTTGTACAAGTTGATGGTTTCAAGCCGATCCTTCTTGAGCTGACGGATCTGCGTCAGCATTTCATCCACGACCATCCTCTGGTCGTGGGGGAGCTTGGCCACCTGCAGTCGGCTCGCTCCTGTCGGTGGTGAACATTGGGAGCGACACCTCGCCGTCCGGTGTCGATTCGTAGACATAGAACCAGTACTTCTTCCACTCGCTGGCGGCCTTCTTTGGCAGCATGAGGTCGAGGAAGGTGTCATCGGATTGTCGACAAGTACGCCATAGGGGGTCCTGACAGCGTTGAGAATATGGGGTGTGAGATGTCAGATGTTCCGGGAACAGTGAACACAAGTTTACCAAGGTTCAGATCCGACTGCGGCGATCGGATCATACTCCTGCTAGTAATCCAGTAATATATCAGCGAGAGCCGGATGTTACAATGGATTAAAAGAGAGGTTCGCTTGTGCGAGTTGTGAATGTGGTTATTGCCCTAAAGGCTCCCATAGGGAAGGTTTGTATAGTCACCAGGACCTAGGGTTACAGGAGAGACCTATCCGGCTACGTTATAGAGTCGGTAACTAGATACAACTTGGACTACAAGTAATACTACAGGTCTAAGTCAGTAACTCTTCTGGGCCTTATCGTAGGTGGAACTGTCTCCTCCTCTTTCTCTGAATGGGCCGCCCGTGAAGCAAAGCTCTAACCCGTTGGTAGGCCACCCTGGTTAGTGAGTCCTGTGGGTATACCCAGAAAGTATATCCCCAACAGTAGCCCCCGAAAGTCTCCAAGATCCTAAGTCGGATAAATCGTCTAGCTTGATGGTTTCTTCGTCTTGAGAATCTGGAAGGGTTCCCGAAAACTTCTTTTAATAGTGTAGGATTCTGAGTCATTTGAGTCGGACATCTTCTGCTCTGACCTTAATCTTTTACTTTGCTCATTTTGACACATGAGCCAGATTTTAAACAGTGGCGTGCTGTCTGACAACTTTTCAGACCAGGTCCTATCACTGACAGGAGTCCCATCAACACGATCGTTGGTGGGTCTATTCCCTACGGAACAGAGCACCATTTTAATGTCCACGTGAGAATCGAGGGGGCATAGGACTCGCGAGGAAGCCACCTCCCTCTCTCATATACGTGTGGCATAAATCGCACGATTGAAGCACGAATCTTGGTGCAAAGGTAAATAAAATAGAGAGGAAACCCTTCTCCCCCAGATTCATTTCTCCATCGTTTCACTTATTGCCTCCTTGTACTCCTCGAGCCCTCCACAACCATTCTAATCTATGCACCGCGAGAGAAAACCGTAATTCCCACTAATCCTAGCGAGATGGAAGCACCATCCAGCTCAGGCACGGTGGCGGCGGGAATCACGGCGGCAGACAAGAGGAAACTGTGGGGCCTTTGGGTTCCCAGTGCCATGGACAATGCAGAGCTCCAAGTTATGGAGGACGAAGGCTACATCGTCGCTGGCGCGTGGCGAAGCGGCGCTGGAGAGGCCGTCCCCTCACCACGTGAAGCCGAACGCGTCCTTTTTGGTATGCACGTTGACCGTGGCCTCAGCCTTCCACCATCGGATTCCTTCACCGAAGTTCTTTAGTACTATGGTGTGCAGCTCCATAATCTCCCTCCCAACTCTCTGCTAGAACTTAGTGCTCATGCAGCTTTGAGCGAGGGGTTTCTTGGCATTAGGCTAAGTCTCACCCTTTTCCGATACTACTATGGTACTCAGAAGAATTCCATCAGGGCCGGTGTTCCTTACACCACTGGCACTCTTAGCTTAGTCCTTAGGAGACATCGAGTTTACCCTAGGATTAATGCTAGTGAATATGTAAAACGTTGGGCCAGAACTTTCTTCTATCACAAGGATATTTCGGCTCCAAAAAAGGCGGAAGGTCTTCTATCCTCCATCGACGGTGTCGCTCCCCACCAGGAGTCGTGGGACGCGGAGGCGCCAGAACTTTCTGAAGACTTGATCTTGCCAAGAGGCGGATCGAGTTCTTGGTGAAGAACAGGGGGCTCCGTGGATCCGATTTGATCCACTGCTGGCTGGATCGCTGGATTCAGCCACTACAGTTTGATGGAGATAGCTTGATGACACGGCCACCAAAGACCGAAAGGACAGCCTGAGGGTCAGTCTGACTCGCATAGCCGCGAAGGACTACAAGACCCGAATGCAGTACCTTATCAAGGAGCGGGTGGAGAAGAGAATCCTCAGAATCTCCATGAAAGTGTACACATCCGACCGTCCTCTAATCTTGGTAAATACTTCGACTTGTTTTAAGCTTATTTGCTCTTTTTCGCCTCGGAACCCGACTTCTCTTTTTGCCGATGTTTATTTATACTTATCAGCTCAAGGATCTTCCCGAGTTCGAGATTTCCCCCATTGAGGTTATGACTCGGAGGCGACGGAGGATGACGAGGTGAAGGAAGTTCCTGCCTCCGCTTCCAAGAAGTGCAAGGCCAAGGAGGTTGTTATCACTGTTGGCAGCCAAGTGTTGCCAGTAGTTAAAATGTAAGTACCTTGCTAATGTTTTCAGTACTTTTTACATTTCTTTCCTTTCGAAACACACCAGATACTTTGGATTTATGTGTTTCAGAACAAAATTAGTGTTGAAGAGCAAAGTGAAGCCAGACAGCAAGCCAGGCAAGCAACTGCGTCAGCAGAAGCTTGTCGTCTCCCCAGTTGTAGCACCCGGGTAAAACCACTACTAGAAAATCGCGTGTTGTTTTAATCTTGTGCATCATCATGACATCAACATACATCTAATTGCCTAAAACTATTTCTCTAAAAGCCTAGTTTTGTTTTCTAAATATCCCTGTCCTTATTTCAAATGTCAAACCCGGCCTCTTCCGGATATATTGTTTTGTCTAAAAAACTATTTACAAAAGCGATTATATCAAACAACTTTATAAATAAAATAAAACTAATTCTAAAACCCTGGGGGAGGCCGCCACCGACCAGGCCCAAAGGCCCAGCTGGTAGCAGCCTACCACCCTAGCTAATCCTGGCCCTTGATCTAACCTAGCAACCAAACCCTAAACCTAAACCACCCTAGATCCTCCCTCCCTGCCACAAGGCACGCACACAGCTGGCACGCGGTACACCCACCCCTGTCCTGTCACGTACACACGCACCCACCACGTCCAACGCCACACCTCGCACTCACCCTGGCCCACCCCGCATCGTCTGTTCCTCGACCGCCCACGCAACGCGAGCGTCGCCACATCCCCTCCAACCCCCGAGCACGCCGCCGCCCAGGAGACGCCGCTGGTCGCCCTATGCCCTAGCGCGAGCCATCCCGCGCCTCCCTCCTCCACCGTCGGCGCCCTCACAAGCTCACCGACACCAGCCATTGTTGCAGTCCCATCTTCAGCGCCGTCCTCCGTGCTTTGCCCATGTCAGTGATGCCCTCCGGCCATCATGCCCTGCCCTCTCCTCGACCTCCCCGGAGCTGGCCACGCCCTCCCCGGCATCTCCCTCTCGCCTCCGCCTTCCACCCTATCGCCAATCCTCCTCTGAGTCGCCGTTTGTGACCCTTGCGTCCTCCTCCTCGCCCCGAGTTTTCCCGAGCCATGCGCGTCCGCCCCGTGAGGTCATGGTCCTGTGTCGACCTCGCTTGGAGTTCCTGCCTCCTGCCAAGGGCGTCTATGCACCTGAGGGCCTCCTCTGCCTAGATGTATCTATCCCGCATAGTTTTGGCCTGCCTAGTTCCTGTAGTTTGTTTCCCTCCTGTATGTGGTTCGCGGTGAGATTTGTTGGTGCCTTCGGTGTTGCTCTATGGATGTTCCGACAGTGGCATGATAGAGTGTCGTGGAGATGTAGTCGAAGGTGAAAACTATTGTCTAGGCCACAAGTTGGAGCCAGCAGGAATTGAACCTGAGGATTACCAAGATCAACCACACTTTCGACTTCTGACAAGATCTTCATCGCCACCGGATTACAAGCTCGAACCCCTCAGAACGCCAAGGCCTTCAAAATGGAACCCTAAGGCGTCGCCTCCATACTCGAATATCTTCTTCCCAGATTCCAAGTTCGAAGCCCGGTCCGACGACCAAACCGAACCCTAGAGCCAAGATCGTCGGAACCATGTGTGACCCTAAGCCCTTATATTTTTATAACATATTCAACGTATCGCATATTAAATCATACATGATTGCATTCATACCATGTGGATTTGGGGGCATTATGCCGATTCACCTCATGATTAAATATGGAGACCATATGCAGGCGAATCTAGTCTAATATTGGTCCCATTTAAAATTGTGTAGCGAACCGGTGATATATTTTGCCATGTTAAGACAACATTTAAATTGCGGGGTATCTAAACAACATGAACTCATTAATTAATTGTCGGGACCCCGGTTCCGCTTAATATGGCCTAATTGCATCACATCTTTTCCATGTCATGCATCATATATGCATCATGCCCGATCTTCTGTCGTAGTATTAAATAGTGCATTCAGTGTTTCTTATAGTGTTTTGCTTCTTCGAGGATAAGTCCATTGAGTTGATGTAGAAGTTTCTCCCCGATCTTCGGATGAACCGTCGACAACGTTTTTAGGCGAGCATTCTCCCCCTTTCTACCTATTTTGTCTTTATAGTCTTTATTTCCTCCTTTGATCTATTGCTATCTGTGTTGCGATGCTATAGATTCCGTATCCCTTTATTTTCCCCTGCAGCCCCTATATTTCCATGGACACCTCCTATAACCTGTTGTTTGATAGACGGTGGGCCTTGCGAGTCATAGTTGCTTGCTCAGGTGTTGTTTGTGTCATCGATGTTCCATCGTTGTTGGGTGGTTGGCACATGCTTAATGGTGGAGATGATCATGGATTTAATTATCGTTTAATAACTAATATTGAAAGTAGGTAAATAATGCAGAGGCACCGGTGGGTAATAGACAATATTTGGTTTTTAACCGCTCACAGGTGTCCCGTAGGACCCCGAGTTCTTAACACCTGTCCCGAGATCGAGCGCGCTAACCACAGGTGGGGTGTGTGGGAACCCCCATCGATTTAGTACCTAATTTCATAGTACTGTAGTGGGGGCCACAAACTAGTTTGGGGCTTTATTACTATCCTGTACTTATGCCATGCTTTACTGCTTTATTTACTATTGAGCGTGGAGCACCTGTACTTTTTAGAAACCCCGTGATACAATTTCGTTGTATCGCAAGCCCAGTCACACTTTCGGGTTCCCAGTCGTTTACAGGCGTCAACACAAACCCTGGGTGTGTCTCGGAGACCGGCTGACTTCGTTACGGGTATCTTAGTGGGGTGGCCCCCATTTGCTTGCTTTGGGTCTGGGAAACGTCATGTCCGAAACCCCGTCGACATACCGTTGGGTGTATGTTTTGTGATCTTGTACCTACCTGATCTGACAACACGGGTGTAGGTGCGTGTGGAAACTTTGGTGCACCCCTGCAGGGTTAAATCTTTTCGAGAAGCCGTGTCCACGGTTATGGACGACTTGGAGCACAGTTCTCGATCATAGACAATTATAACTAAAGTTCACTGTTATATTTTGCCTTTTATCTGATATGACTAGTAAGTTGGATAACCACCATGGAAAGAATGAATAAAATTGCCAACCGTGTGAGTTTCCTCAGCTTGACTTCGTCGTTTGGTCTCGAGGGGGAAATACCAGGATGGGTATGATTGGTGGTAGTAACAGGTTGGTTCCAAATAGGTCTTTCTTATCCCTCTCTGATAGCTGACAGTTGTATCGAGTCTCTATAGGTTGTTTAGTGCATGCTTCGCTACCTCTTCAGTCCACCATAGCTATGTAGGCGAGAGCTGCCAAATTCTAAGACTCGCCGTGTACTGGCCTCAGTACTGACCGCTCTCTTTTTCATTTGCCTTTATTGGCACCCCTTTTGTTTAAGCAGGTTTTGAGATCGACGTCGTTAGCAGGGTTACCCTTCTGGCTTGGCCTGGGCAGGGTTATGGACGCCATTGGTTATTCTTTAGGGCTCTTAGCTCAATTTGCATATTGTTCGTACTTGGACGTTGTATCTTTTTCAAGGTGATTTGGATGTTTGTACTATATATCTGTATTCTTGACTCCTTGAGTCATTGTTGTATATATATGTTCTGTGGGTTCCATCATGGACTATTGTGTAATGATATTACTTCATTTTCCACCTGCACGCAAGTGCTTGGTGGGCACCTTTGAATCGTTTCTATGCGAGGTTGGCAGGAATCGCTAAAACTTGCATAGGGCCGATCCGAGGGTGTTACACCACCAATGCAACCACCAACTCCAACCAGTGCCCCGTCATCAGCACTAGAGGTTTCCGCCTCTCCTGATGACAGCTCTGTCATCCCTAACGCCAGCAACACCTCGAAAGCCCTGGTTACCATTGGTAGCCAGGCAACTAATAAGGGTGAACCCGTCAAGGGTAATGATCCCATGGTAATGTCTATAGGACAATTGGACAAAGTGGCCGGCTCTACTGTCTCCGTCTTAAAGCACAAGAAAAAGGAGGAGATTCTCAAGATGGATCAGTCCAGTCTCGCGAAACAAGTCCTCACACCAGAGGCAGCGAGCTAGGAGACGGAGGACGTGAAGCTGGTCAGCCTCCTGGACCAAATTTTGGTCCGGGATGCTAAGATTGAGTCTGGCGAACTCCCAGCGATGGACGTTCCCTCCCTTTCCCTTGCCGATAAAGTGTCTCATAACACTAAAATTGGATTTGAAAAGCTGCATCTGGAACACATTATAAGTTTTCAATTCTTATTTGCAATATTTTATTATCATATCATCTATCCCGAAGCATAAAGTCGGATAAACATCATTGAATTTGAGTTGATGCTTATAGGATGCAAAAGAACGATGTAGTGTAGCCCCCAAGACTCGTGCTATATTTTTACTTAGTTAAATTTGCAGACCGAGTCTTAATAGTCGTCTGGAGGTATTCCATCTCTAAACTTACATAAAATTGCATCTTCCAACCAGGAATTGCTCAAGAATATATACAATAAGCGCAAGGAAATTAATACCTTGTGCCTTGAGAATTCAAAGCTGAAAGTTGAGAAAGATGAAGCAGAAGGTAAACTTTTCTGACTCCCTCTTTTTCACATAGTTATTGCCATAGTCAAACTTGCTCTGTTCGACTATTATTGTTTCCCTTTGCAGAATTGTTGTGCGGATCCAGCAAGATGGTGGAGCAATCCAAGAACTTCAAGGTCTTGGAGATGGAGAATGCTGGGCTCCGGGACAAGCTTGAGAAGCTTAAGACTGAATTGGAGAAATCTGTAAATGTCGTCCTGGAGTCAAGCAACATGGAGATCGAGAGGCTCGAGAAGCTGCTAGCCCTCCAAGATAAACAACTATATGATCTCAAGAAGGACTTTTATAGACAGAGGGATCTAGCCCAGGCCACAGAGAAGGAATTGAATAGCCTCCGAGAGGAGCATGCTCAGTGGAACCATTCCGTTCTAGGTAAGATTTCCGACTTTCTTTATTCGATTGATTTTTTGACTTTCTTTAAGTAAGTTTTGATTTTTGGTTCTTTCCCAGATCCTCTGAACCTTTCCAACTCTCATACCTCTGAACCTCGCCTCGAGCGCATAAAGCTCGTCGGAGATATTCTTTTCGACTTTCGCCAGACTCTTGAAGAGGCTGGCGAGTCGGTCAGACTTTCCGACTTGCACAAAATGCCAGTACACAAGGTGAGGGACAAGGCTAAGTAGATTCTGAAGCTTATCAAAGAATGGAAGATCTCCTACGCCCAGACCGCTGCCCAGACCGCCCTTACCATGGTGATGAGCCACCATAGCGATATGGAGATCTAGCACGTCACCAAGGGTATCGTCGATGAGGAAAATGAGGGTAACTCGCAGGACATCAAGGCTATCCAAGATTCTTGCGCAGGTTATGCTTGTCGTGTGGTGGAGATGACTAATTATACGACTCCATTCTTTGAATCCGTTGTCGTGCCCCCCTCACCACAAGAGCCAGAAGATAGTTGTGCTAAAGTAGCTTCCGAGTCCCAGGTCCAGGGCGACGACGATGTCGACTCTAGCGCTCCATGTTCTTCATCACCACCACCCGATTCTGCAGCATAAACATTTATAATGCATTATTCTAAACTTTGGCATGTAATGATGGAAACAATATTTTGCTTTTGAGTATGTGCCGGTCTTTAAAAACTTAATGCTTTAGTATCTTAGCACTTGTTGGTATATATTTTATGGGTGTGCTTGAAAATTTCTTAAGCACTTTTTTTATGTTTACACTTATCGTTTTATCTTGCTTTCTGCCTCGTCCCTTTCATGAGCCGGCCAACCTTCAGCACGGAAACTTTGCCGCGATACGGAGCTCAATTGCTAAACCAGTTTAAACTCGGAAACAAAGCCATCTTCCAGTACCCACAATTCATTACTCGGAAGATACATGTGTCTGAGCAATCAGATAAAAAACCAAAGTATAGACAATAAATTTAATTTTTTACCCTAAGGTAATATTTTTTAGATATTCAAAAATCATAACCAGAACAAACATGAGCATAAAGTACTTTCAAGCATTCTGGGATTTTTGAAAATGAGATGCTCATTTGGAAATAAGATGGTAAAAAACTTCTCAAAGATAACATATGAGGAAACCAATAATTTATTTCACTTTCAACATGTACATATATGATTAAAGGGAAATATAACTAAGAATAGAAGGGACATAGTTGTGCAATATTCCATGGTCAGTCTATCTCATCCGGGTTTGTACTACCGCCAGCTCTCTTTCTCTTCCGAGTATCTGGTCTTTCCTTGACTGGTCTCATATCAGTTAAATAAAACAACCCATTATGCAAAACTTTGCTGATCATAAAAGGTCCTTCCTAGAATGGGGAAAGTTTGTGCTTTCTTTTTTGCACAAGTCGGAGAACCAAATCGCCCTTCCTGAAAGAATTGTTCTGCACTCTCTGACTATGGTACTTGCATAACTTCTACTGATATGCTGTAGATCTCTGCTCAGCAACGACGCGGACTTCTTCGATTATATCGAGATCATCTCGAGAAACTTCTGCATCTTCTTCGATATACGCTTTGACTCGAGGAGACTGATGAATTAGATTGCTTGGAAAAACTTCTTCTGCACCATAGACCAAGAAGAAAGTAGTATATCAGGTTGATCTGTTAGGAGTTGTACATAAGCTCCATATAACAGATAGTAATTCTTCCGCCCAAGCCCCTGTGGCACGACGAAGTGGTGCCTCGAGATGAGGTAAGAGTCCTTGTAAAATAAGACCGTTAGTTCTTTCGACTTGTCCATTAGCCCGTGGATGCGCGAATGATGCAATATCAAGTCGGGTCCCTTGTTCCTCGCAGAATTCAGCAAGTTCCCCCATGGAAAAGTTACTCCCGTTGTCAGTGATTATACTATGCGAATATCCGAATTGGATGATCACGTCCTCGACAAACTTTCTGGCTGTGGCTCCATCGCAACTTGTTACGGGTTTAGCCTCAAACCGTTTTGTAAATTTATCCACCATCACTAGTAGGTGAGTAAATCTACATTTTGCCATGCAAAACGATCCTACCATATCAAGCCCCAAGACCGCAAATGTCCATGTAATAGGGATCGTTCGCAGCTGATCAGCCGGAACGTGTGCCTGACGGGCGTACTTTTGGCAGCTTTTGCACGATTTGACCAGTTTTTCGGCATCTGCCTTAGCTGTAAGACGAAATAATCCATGTCTAAAATCTTTTTCCACTAAAGATTTGGCTACAACATGATGACCACACTCGCCTTCGTGGATTTCTCGCAAGATTTCCGCTCCTTCTATCGGAGAAATACATCGCTGAAAACCCCCAGAAACACTCCGCTTATAGAGCTCACCATTTATTATTGTGTAGGCTTTTGCTTGTCGGACGATCTGCCAGCTCAGGACTTTGTCTTTGGGTAATTTTCCGTCTATTAGGAAATCCAGATAGGATTTTGTCCAGCTGGGAATTACAGCCAGAACTGCTATTAAAGGTGAGTCGGATTTCGTCGAATAGTCCTCATCAACTCCAATGATGGAGGGACTTTTAAATTCTCTAAAAAAGCGCCATCCGGGACTTGTTTCCGCGAGCCTATTCTTGATAAAGCATCTGCTTCCTCATTTTCTGCTCGAGGGATGTGTTGAACCTCAAAACCCTCGAATGATTTAGATAATTCATCCACGGCAGCTTTTTAGGATGCCTTGTGTTTGTTTGCACTGTAGATGTCGGATACTTGCTGAGCAACTAGATCCGAGTCTCCGTAACACATGAGTCTTGTTGCACCAATGTTTTTGGCCATGCATTCCATGTAACAATGCTTCATACTCGGCAATATTATTGGTTGCCATGAAGTGTATTTGTAACACATAGAGCAACTTATCTCCTTGGGGTGACTTGAGCACCACGCCAGCCCCCGAGCCTCCTTGTGCTTTTGATCCGTCAAAGTGAAGGGTCCAAAATTCCGAGTCTAGCGGACTTGTATTTTCTGCCGTCTTCGTCCAATCTACGATGAAATCGGCCAATATCTGGGATTTGATTGCTGTACGCATCTTGTACTCAATGTCAAAAGCATAAGCTCTATTCCCCACTTTGCGACACGTCATGTGGCATCGTGGTTGTTGATTATATCTTGTAGGGGAACAGTACTCACCACTATGATCTTGTGCTCTTGGAAGCAATGTCGTAGATTTATGGATGCAAAGAACACTCCATAGGCTAGCTTTTGATTGTGTGCATACCGTTGTTTCGACTCTGTCAGAACCTCACTCAGCTAATAAGTTGGACGCTGCACCTTGTGCTCATGGCCTTCCTCCTCGCGCTCCACTATTGTTACTACACTTATGACTTTGTTAGTCACTGCAATTTAGAGTAACATAGGCTCCTGAGGCTCTGGCGCTGCGAAAACTGGTGGGTTTGAAAGTATCTATTTCAAACTTTGTAGGGAAGCTTCGGCTTCCTGGGTCCAGACAAATTTGTCGGTTTTCTTCAAGAGTTTGTATAAAGGTGCGGCTCTTTCTTCGAGACGGCTGAAGAACCCACTCACTGCTATGATGCAACCAGTGAGACGCTGGACGTCCTTCAGGAGATTCGGCCTAGTAATGTTTAGTATAGCCTTGATTTTTCCCCGGTTCACCTCTATGCCTCTTTCAGACACGATGAAACCTAACAATTTTCCGGATGGAATTCCAAAGAAACACTTCTTCGAATTTAGCATCATATTGAATTTTCGTAGGCTAGCAAATGTTTCCTCTAAGTCGGAAATTAAAGTTTCCTTCTTTTTGGACATGATTGTTATGTCATCTACGTATACATGGACGTTGTGTCCGATTTGATCGTTAAGACAATATTGCATAGTACGCTGATATGTTGCTCCTGCGTTCTTTAAGCCAAAAGGCATAGTTTTGTAGCAGAAGGTTCTGAAAGGAGTGACAAAAGACGTCTTGATTTGATCCGATTCTTTCATTGGTATTTGGTGATATCCGGAATATGCGTCGAGAAAACAGAGTAATTCTGACCCTGTCGTTGATTCGGTAACTTGATTGATTCTTGGCAAAGGGAACGGATCTTTTGGACAAGATTTGTTCAAAGCGGTACAATCAACACATATCCTTAATTCAATAGTATCCTTTTTAGGGACGAGTACAGGATTTGCCACCCAATCTATATGGATGACCTCTGTTATAAATCCGGCTAACTCTAGTCGGGCTAATTCCTTGGCTATTGCTTTGCACTTTTCATCACCAAACTATCGTAAGGACTATTTGATGGGTTTAGTGTCAGGATATACATTAAGAGAGTGCTCGGCGAGTTCCCTAGGTACTCCAGTCATGTCAGAAGGCTGCCATGCGAAGATATCACTATTAGCTTTGAGGAACTCGACAAGCGTGTTTTCCTATGCATGGTCTAAGCCTACCCCTATGTTCTTCGTCTTGGAGGGATCATCTTCCTTCAGCGACATTTTCTTTGTCTCTTCTGACGCCTTGAACTGCATGCTTGGCTCTAGCACCTCGCTCTTCGTAGCGGGCATCTCGGATGGATCGATAGTCTTCTTGATCTCCTGGTACTCCTGGGCATGTAGCACGGCTTCGGCAAAAGGCAGCAGATCCTTCGTCGCACTCTCCAACATTCCTCGGATTTCCCCGGATGGTGATGATGCCCTTTAGACCTGGAAGTTTTATCATATTGTAAATGTAACAGGGACGAGCCATGAACGCCCAGTAAGCCGGACGCCCGAAGATGGCGTGGTAAGAACTTTTGAATGGTACCACCTCGAAAGAGAGTGGCTCGGTCTAGTAATTATCTCGGGTTCTGAATGTCATGTCTAGAGTAATCTCACCCAGAGAATCCGTCTATCTCCCTGGTACAATGCCATGGAAAGTTACACTGCCATAAATCAACTGGCTCTCGTGGAGCTTCATGCGATGGAGCGTTTCGATGTAAAGGATGTTGATACTGCTACCACCACCCATGAGAGTTTCAGAGAACTCATAGACATCAATAAGACTATTGATGACCAGAGGGTATTTTCCCCGGCGATGTGTTTTCCTCGGGTGATTTGAGTGATCAAAGGTGATGGTTACATCCGACCAGTCCAGAAATTGGGGAACAGCCGGAACCATGGCATTGAGCTCACGAAAAACCGTCTTCTTGGCCTTAGACAGTTGAGATCCAAGGAAGCAAACGTATGCGTCTTTCTTTGTGGGACAATCATTCTTTCCATCCGTCTTGGGTTGTGCGGCGTCCGCTTCTTCCATGTCGGAATCTTCCTTGGGCTCCTTTCCTTTCTCAGAATTTTTATTTCCTTTTTGTCGCTTGGCCCTGTAGCCAGCGGATTCGTCTTTTCTGATGTCATCATTGAAACGACACTCGACATTTGTGTGGGTAGATCCTCGATTTTTGTCCAAGTGGTGGACGTAGGGATTATTGGCAATGTCGGCCCAGGTATAGGTACTTTCGGGTCGCTGTTCTCCTCTGCCCTGGATTCGGGAAGTTTCACGGCCTCGACCCTAGCCGCCTCCGCGCCCTCCTCGTCCTCCGGATCCAAACGTTGCATTGACAACTATGTTGTTTGGAGCCGGTTTATCTTCTGAGTTGTTCTTGGGCTTCTAATTTTTTTACTTTGGCAGTTTGGCCGCATTAGGATTGGCCATAATATTTAGCAGTCCTTCTGAATCATCATCAGCATCAGCGTATTTGCTTGCCGTCTCTATCATCTCTCCCAAATCTATGACGTGGTCATGCTTCAGTCTGTGACGCAAAAGTCAACGCTGCAAGTCTCCGACTATGCAGGGCCTCCTGTATGTTCCCTCGAAAGTTGAAAAGAACGCACTTTGCATATCATACCAGTTATGAATTGAATTCTCTGTCAGTTCATTGAGCCATGATCGAGCCATCTTCCTCAGCATAAGTGGGAGATATCGGACTGCGACTAGGCTATTTCCTACTTTGGCGATGCAGTAAGCCTGGAAAAAATCCTGGAGCTAAGTATCTGGGAGAGCCGCACCGTCGTAGGGTTGGATATGTTTGGCAATACCAAAGTCAACCGAAAATTTTGTCTTACAGATGCGTGGGCCAAAGAACTTGGGTCCCACGTAAACATCTTCTTCCTCGTACCACCGCCCTTCTATGTTTGATTCAATGCGGTGGCGAGCGTCGTTTGGCGAGAGAGATCTGTGCCTTGGAGGCTCGCAGCTCCTATGCGATGGAGTCGGATTTTTGCTTCTCCTCTCACCATTGCTGCCCCCGCCCCTGTGACTTCCATGGCTGTGATGAGATCCTTCATGGTTGCTGCCTGGAGGCGATGGTGGTCCTGGTGGATTGTTTCCGACTGGGTTATGCGGTGGTGGTGGATCCTCATTATGCTGACTCCGATGTTGGTTTCTTCGGGACCTATCCCTACTTGATCTAGGACGATCCGGATCATCTCTTCGTCCAGCATTACCAGTCGGACGGCTTGGTGGTGGCATTCTTAGCCGATCCTGTTCTCGATGGCGACGCACTTCTGTGTCTTCTCTGTAGCGGTTGTTTTGCCGACGATGGCCCTGATGAGGTACCATTGCCCTGATGGCATCTTCGGACGCAGCCAGAATAACTCTTGCCTAGTCACGTGCAGGCCTGCGATGATGACCGTTTGATCCGGTCCTTGAATTTTCTTCTTCACCTCGGGGCTGGTAATGTTGATCCGTATCCCTGCAGGGTATCTCATCAGCGCTTTGTTCGACATCAGTGTGGCAGAATTCCGACTTTGAGGCCAGTTTGCCACTGAATGACGCGTCCGTTTTCTACTATTTCAATCCTTTGTCTAGCAACGCAACACATTATCGGACCTGCTCAGGAGATGGATTATTGGCGAGGATAGCTCGAGTTGCTGCGGCGTTTTCCAAGGGCATGCTGTACACTCAGATTTTCTCTCCAGATTTTCCGTCGAATAGATCTCTATGGATATCCGGGTTCCTACTAGCAAGAACCGGACCTCCCCTTGTCTTGTTTGGCAGTTGCTTAAAATCTGAATGATATTTGGCAGGATCACTGTCTAACTGCTATTTTAGCTCAACGATGCACGCGGCCTCTTCGAGTAAAAACAGACGGTGCTTTTCCAGGTCCTCAGCCCTTTTCTCCAGCGCATCCGGAGTAAGATCCGAAGCTGTTGGGATTGGTATGGTGAGAGCATCTTCATAAATTTCACGTGCACCCTTGGTGACAACGTGTCCATCCACAGGAGGGTCAATCGACGTGGTATTAATCAGATCTCCGTCCTAATTCTCCATCTTGATCTCTTCATCAACTTTTTATTTGTTGGTTTCTTCGACGTCCGGCTCTGCCGGTGTCAGATTCTTGTTGTTCTTCTTCTTCTTCTTTGATCGCCCAGTAGCTTTATCGTGCGTACCGGTGGCAAAGACGGCTTTTGGTCCGGTACCGGGGGATAAACTTCCGTCAGTACTTTCCATAGTAGTTGGCATTTGTACCTCGAATGAATCTCCGCTGTTCATGTCATCTTGCGAGGTGTAGTCTTCATCCATGCCGTCGTACAGACTCGGAGGTGTCTCTGGCTCACCTTGCGCTAGTTTGGAGGTGTAACCTTCTTCGTACTCCTCCATCTCCTTCTCGAAGTCTTGAAGTTCCCGTGACATTAATGACTCCTGAGGGAACCCAGGTAAGTCGGCGTTTTCTTCGATTGGGTCAAGGACTGAATCGTTTCTGGATCTAGCATCTACAGAGTCGGATCCAGAGCTTATGTGGTATACAAAACAATGCTTCTTCTTTATCCTATGCTTTAAGAGTACTTTTTATGCTACAGCATCGGTAGGGCCGGATCCATAGTGGATATATTCCTCATCCGTGTATACGATCTCGACGGGGAGATCGGATCCGGATTTTTCCTCCACCGCTTCTTCCACTATAGGAGTGGGCTAGGTGGGTTCGAGTTTTTCGGGGATCTTGAACTCTTCTGCCTCTGCGGACAGAGAAGATCCGGGTTTTTCTTCCGCCATGGTCATCACCTCAAGGGTGGGTTGGGCGGGTTTAGTGAAATGAGGTAAATATCGATCTCGCCGATAGGCATGATGGTGTAGGTTGTCACTCTTGCTAGCCAGAATCCAAGTCTTGTCGAGAAGGACGAGAGGGACATCACTGGATAGACCATGCGACCCATGGCGATTGTTTTGCCGATTCCTACACACGTAGATTCCGCCTGGAACGAAGCTCTGAAAGTCACCCGCCCCACGGTGGGCGCCAACTATCGTCAGATTGTCTACAAGTACGCCATAGGGGGTCCTGGCGGCGTTGAGAATATGGGGTGTGAGACGTCAGATGTTCCAGGAATGGTGAACACAAGTTTACCCAGGTTCATATCCGACTGCGGTGATCAGATCATACTCCTGCTAGTAACCCAGTAATATATCGGCAAGAGCCAGAGGTTACAGCGGATTACAAGAGAGGTTCGCTTGTGCGAGTTGTGATTGTGGATATTGCCCTAAAGGATCCCATAGGGCTGGTTTATATAGTCACCAGGACCTAGGGTTACATGAGAGACATACCCGGCTACGTTACAAAATCGGTAACTAGATACAACTTGGACTACAAGTAATACTACAGGCCTAAGTCAGTAACCCTTCTGGGCCTTGTCGTAGCCGGAACTAGCTCCTCCTCTTTCTCTGACTGGGCCGCCCATGAAGCAAAGCTCTAACCCATTGGTGGGCCACCCTTGTCAGTGAGTCCTGTGGGTATACCCAGAAAGTATATCCCCAACAGAAGGGGGCCTTGTTCTTTAATTGGAAGGTGAGGCTGCCCACCGCCAGCATCGTGCCGCCTGCCCCTTTGCGACTGATGTGCCCGTGGAACAACTCTTGCCACAGGGGGAAGAACGGGCGGCACCCCAGATAGCACTCGCAGAACGCCACGAAGATGGCGAGTTGCTCGATACTATGGGGCCCCAGATCTGAGGGCTTGATGGCATAATAGGTGCAGAACCGCCGGAAGAATATTGATGTGGGGAACTCGAGCCCCCTCTCGAGGTGGCTGGTGAAGCAGATGAACTTGTCGGCGCGAGGATCCGGCTCCATCTCCCTGGCCGAGGGGATCCGCCACTTCCCCTTGCAGAGGATCCCCGCATCTTGGAACGATTTCAACGACGCTGTGGTGCACTTGTACTTGCCCCATTGCTCCTACGAAGGCGCCATCGGGAAAATATCTGGACTCGCTCGCTCTGGAAATTCCGGATCGGGAGGAAATGGAAGATTGGAGGATGCGCAAGATCGGAGGAAATGTGAGGAAGACTCGCAACTCTCCTATCACTCTCCTTATATAGAGGTTTCTTCCCGCCAGTTTCGGAGGAGCCGTTACCCCGTGGTGATTACGCCAATATTACCGTTGGATTAACCAACGTCTAGTTTGACTAAACCGATGGTCCAACTTCGTCTAGTCGACTCGCCGACCCATTCGCCAGAGCTGTGATTTGACTACTCGCCAAATTGGCGATTCGACTGGTCGCCGATATTGCGACTGAAGATATATGCTGAGGATTCCTTCCTTCATTGAGGGAGTCCACTGCCGATTCGACTAGGCGTCCAAATTGGACCTGTATACTCTGACTGCCAAAGATAACCTGCGACGAATCAACGATGGCCTCGGGGACTAATGATGGGGATATGCCTAGTGGGGTATACCCAGCAGGACATTCCCTACTGGATCCAATGCCTAGCGAGTGGGCCTGCAGGACGGCGACTGGATCACGACCCAAGAAGGAGCCAGGCGGCTGGAAGCTGAAGGCCCATAAGCATAGCTAGGTCCAGTCAGATTAGGTCAAAACCCTCCTAGTCCTTATCCAACTCGGTTGTAGATCTATAACCCCTAGCGAGGTACCCCTATATAAGCCTCCCTAGGGTGCTCTTAGCACTCACGTTCCATCATACACCCCCTCGACTCGCTGTCTAGCTGCCGAGCTCGATACCCTTGTAATCTCTCGATAATACAATCTAGCAGGAGTAGGTCCTTACCCTCCCGGGGCCGAACCTGGGTAAAACCTTGTGTCTATGCCCTCATCTCGCACCACAGATGGCTGGCCGCCCTTGCCCCTCGTTCTACTACTCGCTGCCAGTCGCAGCATCTGCCGTGGCCATTCCCACGACAGCCTCTTTCAAGGTTGCCGACAAGAATGCCAAAGATGCCCATGCTCAGGACCTTGGAACGAGCAATGGTGTCAACCTTGCCTTAAAGGACAAAGTTGCGGAGTATGTGGATGAAGATGAAAGTGATGAAGGCGTATCTTTGAGCCACCCCGATGATGTCAAGATTTCTCATGGTGAATATATGGCCTTCTATGCAAAAAACTTTTGTAAAGATCCCGCCAAGACCAAGATGGAAATTCAACGAAGAAGCAGCTGAAATGGGAGAAGAGACAATGTCACTAAATTGAGAACTTGCTTCAATTGTGGTGACCACTATCACTTTGTGGCGGGTTGTCCCTATGAGAAAAGATAAGATCATGGGGGTAAACTTGTGTTGAAGAAAGCCTCCAAAGCCCCTTTCAAGAAAACCTTCATCAAGAAGAATCCCGTCAACAAGAAGTCGGGTGAAATTGTATTGATCACTCATGAAGAATTCTCCTCCGTCAATGAAGATGATGAAGAGGACACATCAAGTGGTGTGGCTGCTCTTGCCACTACTTCTACACCCACATTCTCCCTCTTCGACTCTCCAAATGAGAGTATCTCCAACAAGAACGTCACTTTCCTTATGGCAAGAGGAACAGAGGTATTATCATCATCACACCCCTCCTCCTTGGTTGATTATGAAATTGATGATGAGATATCTCTTGAGGTCAAAAAGGAAATAATTGCTTTTGATGAGTTCATGAATAACTTGCAAGGGGAACACAAGAGACATTTTGTGGACCTCTTAGATCAACTTTCTCACACATAAGAGCTTCTTGATGAGAGGTGTAAACTAGGGAGAGAGCACATGATTGAGGTAGAAGCTCTAAATAATGCTCTAGAAGAAGAACAAGAGACTAGGATGTCTCTTAAACTAAAACTTGAAGGGCTTGATGGGGCTAATGACATAATTGTTAATAGACTCATCAAGGAACGAGGCCATGCTATTTCTAAATATAAAAAGTCTAAAATGGACTAGATTGAGTTTAGTGTTGTTCATGAAAAACTTGTCGGGGACTTCAGGAGGCTCACAAGGCCTTGGAGAGTGAACTCTTGTTACTCACAAAGTCTCGTGATGTAATATCTCACCCAATAAGGTAGAGATCCCTGTGATTGCAGTGCTAGTCCCTGGAACGATTTGCTAGCACCCACAATTTAAGATGAAGTACACAGAAACAAAGGTCTTTATTACATCACAAATCCAGGAATATAATAGTTCTTACAACTCACTTAGCCCAAGTCTAACTATTTAGAGTTCTCATTACATAGCATAATAATAGAGTCTTCATCTTCATGCGCCACAGGCAAACATGTCGAGTGTAGACCCATAACCCTACTCACCATCAGAGTAACCTACAACATGATAATTTACAGCCACAAAGGGTCAATACAGTTGGAATTGTATTGGCAAGTGATACCATAGTTGTATAGTATAACCTAACAATTACATGAATTTGGCTAAGTGTGGATCTGGATGGCTTTGCAAAAAGAAAGTTTTATCCTACTAGATTGAAAATACTAGGTTTTGTTTTCACAAAACACTAAGGTACCACCAATAGATATTAGTGAACCTCTACCCTTGTTCACCCACAATTTTAACTTAGAGAAATTGGGATGAGGAGATTCTTGAACTGTTTCAATGTCTTGACGCTCAGAAATTGTCCATAACCGGGGACACGGCTAAATACTTAGGTTTACCCTCTCGAGAGGTGGTGCACTTTCCCCACAAGACTCGACAAACATCAAGACGAGACTTTTCAGAAGCAATCCCCCAAGCCACCATGGACGCGTTCCGTCCTATCAATTATACCACCCTTTGTCTGTCTGGCTAAGTTCTCACAACTTAGTTGGTCAAGGCAGAGCCCATATGCCATGTGGTTGCATTGGAAGCTTCGCGACACAAACATCTCAAATCTCTTTGTTCCTGGGTGTCCATCCACAAGTGTGATACACCAGGGTAAACCATAGAAATGGGCCCTGAGTAACCACTCAACATAATCCATATAAGTCCCAATCCACCCAGGTGTTTTATTAACAAAGGTTGTTTTCTTAGTCAAAAATATAAGTATATAAACTTTCCATAACATCATAATATGAATTTCCACCCACAAATTCTAATAGCAATACTAAGCATTTCTAGCATACGATGTCTCTTAACTTAGGAAAATACTACCAAGATATAATCTATAGGATTTCTATAGCATAGCAATATAACTAAAACTTGTCATGCAAAGTCCTACTAAAATAACACTAATGCATTATGGGGATGATGGCGATGCGTGGTGGTGGTGCGTCTGGGGACGACGCACCAGCGGTGCTAGGGGGTAAGGGGAAGGTGCAGGATGGTTACCGAAGTCACGGGATCAAGGCGGTTGCGGTGGTAGACGTGGTTATCGAGGGGGTGCTCGGGTTCGCCTAAAATTGCTCGCCGGAGTTGTGCTTGGCATCGGTGGGTTGCAGACAGAGACGGAGTCGAGCTTCTAGGGCACAAGAAAACAAACGGCGGTGATTAGCGGATGCGCCCAAGGACAACAAACATCATAGAGCAAGGCAGAGGGCGAGGGGGTGTCGGACCTCACCAGAATCGTTGCCAGAGTGCGTCGGGACGGCAGCGGCTTCGTGTCAAAATTTGCAGAGCCGGGGGGCTCATTGGTGGAGTGGGTTGAGGGGAAATAGAGAGGGGCGCTCGGGGTTTAAGTAGCAGGGTTCAAAGGGAGCAATCACGGCCCGAATCAATTGCATTTATGCGATTGAATTCGTGGGGAAACGACAGAGAGGGGGAGCGGGTCCTACACGCGTTGAAGACGACGATGGTGATGTGGAGGTGGGGTCGGCTCGTCAGCGAGAGGGTGCAGGGGTGCGCGGTGAGAAAAAGAAGCAGAGGGGAGAGGGGGGAGCCAGGTGGGCTGCTGGGCCGCAGTGCTGGGCCGTGTCGGTTGGCAGGTAGGCTCTCTTTTTTCCTCTAGTCTTTTTCTTTTTCTGATTTTATTTTCTAATAAATATTTGAACTAGCAAATCAACTCCAAATCAATTCAAACTTTCACCTAAATTTTAAGAGGTGAACCTAGTGTTCAAAAATGTTTTAAAACAACAAATTTCTAACAAAAACATTTGGACAAAAATAAAAATAAAACACAAGCCCCACACTTGCATATAAAGAAGGGTTTTTTAATAGGGTTTTACTAGGTTTAAATTTTGAAAAAAAATTGTGCAATGCACACATGCCATGATGATATGAATGCAATTATGAAGTTTTGGTTTAATGAAAATTTGGGATGTTACACGTGAAAAGCTTCAAACTCAATTGACCAATATTTCTTCACCTAGTACTTTCATTCCTTCTAGTTGTACAAATATGCTTGAAGAAAATGCCAGGTTGAAGGGGGAGCTAGCTAAGGCCACCTTTACAAAAGGAAACAAGTCCATCGATGACCTCTTGAGTAAGCAGAGGACAAATGGTGAGAAAGGGGGCATTGGCTTTGTCTCCAAAGCCAGGAAGAAGAATGACAAGAAGAAGAAGGCCAAGCCCGCACAAGAAAAAGACAAGGTCATTGTGGGCAGTAAGACCACAAGTGGCAAAACTATGTCTCATGATGACTTTGCGAGAAGTGCTAACCCTCACTACGTTTTAATGTGTGATTATTATGGTGATGTGTATGCACAATATGTTGGCCCATTTGATGGTTATATTTTTTGGTCTATTTGGGTTCCCAAGACCCTCGTTGCTAACAAAAGAGGACCCGTTGAAAAATGGGTACCTAAAAACTAGTTTGATCTTTTGTAGACCTATGCTTCCGGAGGGTCAAAGTGGGTGCTTGATAGTGGATGCACAAGTCATATGACCGGAAGCACATATATTGTCAAGGAGTTGAGACAAAATGATGATCAAATATCCGTGACATATGCCGGCAACTCTAAGTCTAAGGTAATGGGTTTCGACAAGGTTGTGGTTGCCCACGACATTACACTCGTGGAAGTCATGCTTGTTGAGACCCTTGGCTATAATTTACTTTCATTCCATGCTCTTGGAAATATGGGCTTTGCCGTCTTTATTGATAATGATATTGTGGTCCTCATGTGGAGAAAGTCTCTAAAGGTCACTTTCGTTGGGTGCATCGAAAATGACTTGTATGTGGTGGACTTTTCGGGGGAAACCACTACAAGTGCGATGTTCTTATTCGAGAAAGGCTGATGTGGGTTGGTTATGACATCGCCATCTAGCCCATGTCAACATGAGAACTTTGCAAAGTCTCCACAAGGATGGCCATATTATTGGACTAAAAGAAAATGTTTGTTTTGCCAAAGATCATGTTTGCAGGGCTTGTGTTGAAGGAAAGATGCATGATTCTCCCCACACGCCAAAGAACTACATAAAGTCCAAGAGGATCTTGTAGCTCCTTCATGTGGATCTCTTTGGTCCTCCATCTCCTGCAAGTCTTGGTGGGAAGAAATATTGTTTGGTGATAGTTGATGACTACTCAAGATACACATGGGTATATTTCTTCAAGTTGAAAAGTGAGACCCAAGAAAACTTCATTGACTTCATCAACATGGCTCAACGTCAACACAATGTCCCCGTGATGATAATAAGGAGTGACAACAACACCAAGTTCAAGAACTACACCTTAAATGGATTTCTTAGTGATGAGGGGATAAAACATCAATATCCTGCTGCATATACCCCTCAACAAAATGGTCTATCTGAGAGGAAGAACCAGACTCTTATTGATATGGCAAGGACCATGTTGGCAGAGTTTAAATCTCCATACATTTTTTGGCTGAAGCAATCTCCACTGCATGTAATGCATCAAACTGGCTCTACCTCCGCAAAGAATTGATCAAGACTCCATATGAAATTCTTATCGGTAACAATCCCAACGTTTCATACTTCCGGGTGTTCGGTTGTAAGTGTTTCTATCGCATAAAGGGTGTTCGTTTGTCCAAATTTGATTCCAAAGAATTAGAGGGTATTTTTGTTGGTATGGTCTCAAATCTCACACTTATAGAGTCTATGGTAAGATCTCTGGAACTGTCATAGAATCTTGTAGTGTGGTTTTCGAAGAATATGATGGTCCCCAAGGGGGGCGTGTTGATGTTTGTGATGTAGATGATGAAATGCCTCAGGATGCCATAGGAAGAATGGGTGCGGGATTCATCCGCCCCGTTGAGGAACCCCTTATGGCGGATCGAGAAGAACTATGCTCTACTCAAGTGGAGCCCTCATCTTCACAACATCAACAAGCTCCTTCTGTCGAGGAGGACAATGACCCAAGTCAAAGACAAGCTGTGGACCCTCAACAAGTTGATTGGGGAGAAACTTCTAGCCAGTAGGAGCTTGAGTCTCTATTATCCAGGATGTCCAGTGCTGCTCGGTCTATTTCACAAGGAAGATCTGTATAATCTGCCATAAGATCGACTCAACTCCAGTATAGAAGTGTGCCTGATCGAGACCAAGGTCAATCTTTACCTCTTGATGAAGAGAATGATTCCAATGATGATCAAGGTCAAGCTAATGGTCAATACAAGGACCAACATGATGAAGACATCCCCACAAGAAACAATAAGGAGATCGAAACTCGTCACCAAGCTAGAGTGGATAGAATGTTGGAATTAAGAGACCACACTCTAGAGAATGTGGTTGGGGATCTAAGAAGAGGAATGTCCACTAGATCTCAGTTGAAGAGGTTTATTGAACACCAAGCACACATTTCCATGATAGAACCAAAGAAAGTTTGGGAAGCTCTTGAAGATTTGGATTAGTTGGAAGCAATGCACAAAGATCTCAACAACTTTGAGAGAAATAAAGTAAGGAAGTTAGTTGAAAAGCCAAAAGATTATCACAATGTTAATAGGCACCAAGTGGATTTTCAAGAACAAGCAAGATGAGCATGGGATTGTTGTAAGGAACAAGGCAAGATTGGTTGCACAAGGGTTCTCTCAAATTGAAGGCACTGATTATGGAGAAACATATGCACCCGTGGCTCGCCTTGAGTCCATCTGTATCCTTCTTGCTTATGCAGCACATCATAACTTTAAATTACAACAAATGGATGTAGAAAGTTCATTTCTTAATGGTCCATTTCATGAGTTGGTATATGTAAAGCAACCCCCGAGGTTCGAGGATCCCAACTTCCCAAACCATGTCTACAAACTTGATAAGGCGCTCTATGGGATCAAACAAGCCCCACGCACGTGGTATGAGCACCTTATAGAGTTGTTGTTAGACTGTGGGTTTGAGGTTGGGAAAATCGATACCACTCTTTTTACTAAGAAGGTCAATGGGGGAGCTTTTTGTATGCCAAATATATGTTGATGATATTATCTTTGGCTCATCTAACAAATCTTTTAATGATGAATTCTCAAAGCTTATGACTAATAGGTTCCGGATGTCTATGATGGGGGGAATTGAGAGTATTTCTTGGTTTTGAGATCAAGCAAGTAAGAGGAGGAACATTCTTCAACCAAGCCAAGTATACTCAAGACATGCTCAAGAGGTTCAACATGAAAGATTTAAATGGAGCTCCTACTCCCATGGCAACAAAGACTCATCTTGAACTAAACCCAAATGGTAAAGATGTGGATCAAAAGGTATATCGGTCTATGATTGGTTCTTTGCTTTACCTTTGTGCATCTAGACCCGATATTGTGTTGAGTGTAGGAGTGTGTGCAAGATATCAAGCGGATCCTAAAGAAAGCCATTTCATGGCGGCCAAGAGAATCTTTCGATATTTGGTTGATACCCCAAACTATGGTATTTGGTATCCTCGGGGATCAACATTCTCTCTTTGTAGATAAACGGACTCGGATTGGGCTAGTGATAAGTGAAGGAAATATGCCCTAGAGGCAATCATAGATATGATTATATTTCTTATGTATCCATGAGTTATTGTATTGTTCCTTGAATATCCATATCAGGCAACTTGTATTGATTGGCAATTATGTGAATTGTTTGTGAAACTTTTTACTTGTATGGTTATTTAATAGTTGTCCCTAGTCAGAGTTCATGTGAGGACACATGTGAATATTAGACTAGCACATCGATTGGTTGATGACTATGTTTCGCAAGTCATAGACATGGAGATGTCAAACCAATGATGTGGACACATGTTATGAACATGGGGTTGGACTGACCCAACTTGAGACTGGCAATTAGTTGCAGCTCTCTCTCTCTCTCTCTACACATCGTGTACGTTTTGTCCTTAGACCTGAGATTGTCGCATGTACTTGAGATGTTGATCGACATACTTTGGGGCTATCAGACGCTACTCCGTAATTGGGTAGTTGTAAAGGTAGCTTTCGGGTTTGTCCTGAAGCATGCTGCAAGGCATGGTCAATCAAGATGGTATTTGCCCCTCTCTACTTGAGATAGATATCTCTGGGCCCCTCAAGTGATCGGATCCAGAAATGCATGGTCGTGCTACATATGGTTAAGAGTTAACCTAGTAAAGGGATTCCGAATCACGGTATCGAGAAAGGGAGGTCAGCTTGGAGCTAGACCAAATATCGTGAGGCAAAGGGAAAGACATGTAGTAAACCTTGTGATGGTTTGTCCGATGATCTTTGTATGCGTTTAGGAGTTGGCACGTCTTGCTAGAGGCCGCTACCAACTATTGACAGAATAAGTGTATTCGTGTCATGTCTATATGTATACGAACCTATAGGGCCACACACTTAAGGGGATGGAAGCCTAATGAGGATTGGATCCGAATTAGACCAGGCTTAGGCTACTAATGGGCTGCTAATGTAGAAGCCCACTAGGGACGCCTATATAAGAGAGGGTGGGGCGTGCTGACCAGGGTTAGACCATTCCACCCAGCCGCCACTCCTCACGCATGTGTTGCACGCGCGGACCTAGCAGTCCGGCGTCTGACGCTTCCACCCTGTACGTGTGGATACCTCGAAGGCGCTGCATCTATAGCGCTTGGACGAGCCGCGCAAGGGGAGCTGCTCGTGGGACGAGAACGAGGAGGAGACGTAGATCGTCTGCACTGCCTCGACGCGCTTCATCAAGTTTCGCAACTGCGCGTCTAGTGGTAATCCCGTGATCTATAACAATAGTAATCCTGGTTTACACGGTAGAAAATTTTGATTTGCGCTAGTGTAGCCTACCCGTATCCCTTCAATAAGGATGATAGAAAATCAACCTCCAGGGCTTGCCAATTCCTTGGTAGGTCCTTGGTGTGTTGGTCTTCTAAGAAGCAAAAATGTATTTCTCTCTCCACCGCCGAAGCCGAGTATGTGGCAGCTGCTAGGTGTCCATTGTGACAAAGTGCCTCTTCTATGTGACAATGAAAGTGCTATCAAGATTTCCTACAACCCGGCAGATCACACAAGGACAAAGCATATTGAGATTCGTCATCACTTCATTAGAGACCATGTTGCTCGAGGAGATATTGAGCTATCTTATGTGTCAACCAAAGGCCAACTTGCCGACATTTTCACGAATCCACTTGATGAAGCAAGATTTTGCTATTTGAGGAATGAACTAAATATCATAGATTCAAGGAGCTTGACTTGATCACCTTGTATACTCACCTATGTCTTGACTCTTATTTGGTTTAGGTGCAGGCATGGAGATAGGGGGAGTGTGGTCCTAATACATTGGGATATCCCTACCCCCATAATGCCAACATTAAGAAATTCAATTCTCTTAAAATCATCTTTTGATATGTGAGCTTCATTGATGAGTTGTGGCTATGAACCCAAGGATAATTCTCCGCAGTGTCATGCCACAAACTCTTACATGGTGGCCTCAGCCACCGCCCTCTTCTTATTGAAGAGTTGGTTCTTGGTTCGTGTCTATTTGGAGCTTTAGTGAACATTTTGGTGGATTTCTATGATTTTTCTTGATTCTTCACAGTGTGACATCTTAACCCAAGCCTATCCCTTGTCTTAAACACTCTATCTCTCATATATGTCCCCAAACGATAAAACCTGGTGTTTTTGGTTGAGGAGGACCGGAGTCTCCGGTGTGCTCACACCGGATTCTCCGGTGTAGGTCGGAGTCTCCGGTCCAGATGGTTTTCGGGCACCACTTAAGGGAGGTCGAGGTGAGCTGAAACAAACAGTTTAATTCTTCCACCCCGATCTCTCCTCTCAACCCCGACGCCTCCCCTTCCAGTGACCTCCCCGGAGGTCACGAAGCCCCTGGTATCCGACGTGCCGCCGTCCAGCTTCCTCCCCTCCACCTTTGGGCCCTTCCCACCGATGGAATCGATCCAATGGACAGATCTGGTACCTCTCCTCATCTTTTTACCTAGGGTTCATCCCTTGATTTGTTTTTGAGGATTTGTACTGATTTTGCCCACTGGAACCACTTGTATGTGTGCACACTGTCACATTAGCCTCGTTTCCTTGCCTGATCTGTTCGAATCACTGCCTCCTGAAGCCTCCCAGTGCATGCCCGACTCTCCCGACCGGAGACTCCGATCCCCCGGGCCAGAGACTCCGGTCCAGGCCGGAGACTCCGGTCCTAAGAACCCGAGACTCCAGTCTAAGCCGGAAACTTCAGTGTGCACTACGGAGACTCCGGTGTGGAGTGACTCAAACTGGTCTAGCAAATTCTCAAGGCTCTTGTGTTGCATTTCTGGGACATATATACTTACCTCCATTCTATCTCCCTCATTGATTTTCATAGGTAGCTCTGGTTCTCGTCGTCCCCCTCGCACCAAGGCCAAGTCAAAGCGGGCAGATCCGCGATATGATGAGTCAGATGGTCAGTTCATTGTGCCCCCGTCCAACCGGAGGCAGTAGGCTCGTGATGCAGAATTCATGAGGGAGCATGACCGTATTGAGGAAGAGACTCGTGCCAAGGGGCAAAGTATGACAATCTCCAATCTTTGGCCCACATGTCAAAGAAAGAGTACCGTGATCTACGCAAGACACCGTTCTATGACTTGCCACGGACCAGCGATGACCCATGCTATTGGAGGAAGGAGCAAGCTGTGTTCATGAAAGACATTTACAGCAAGCTCACCAAGTCACCTGTGTGCCCCCAGAAGTACATGAGTGTTGAGCAGATGCGGACTAGCTCATACTTCACTGATGCACTGTGGATTTCTGAGAACCTAGGGCTGTTCGATTTGATGGAGCTCCGTGAGGATTACAACATCACCCTTGTGCAGCAGTTCTATGACACAGTGGTGTTTGGGTCTGACTAAGCAAGGACAATGACCTGGATGATTGGAGATCACCGCTGCACTGCAACTTTCTATGACTTTTCTGATGCCATCTTGAGACTTTTCAGGGGGTGTCCCATCATGTTGGACACCGTATGCACTCAGCAGCTCTTTGGGAGAACAAGAACAAGCTTTCACCTTTGTATGGTAGCTTAGGAGTTGTGGGCGGGGCCAAGGGCGTCAAGCCCCTTTACAATCTGATGTTGAGGATCTTACACCATACCATTTCCCCCAGTGCTGGAAATGGTGATGCCATCAGATGTGGATTTGTCAACTTACTATACCATAGCCACAAGATCCACCTGGCTGGCCCCGAGGCAGACGCGGCTCCTATTGACATCATGGACTACATTTTTGAGGAGATGTATCATGCCATTCTGTATAAGAAGGCCCCTCCATATGCACCACTTGTCATGAGGCTCATCAACACCCAGGCTCACGGTTCACCTCTTGCTTTGCCTCCCAATCTTACGGAGCATAATCTTCTGTTTCTGCAGCAGAAAGGACACATGGGACCTCCTCCTAGACGCTCATATGCCAATGAGGAGGAAGAGATCACTAAGACCGAGAGGGCCCCCTCTCCTCCTAGGGCTCGGAGGAAGAATGCCTCCAATGCACCCATGCCTCCCATGACACGCGACTATGTGAAGGACAAGGTCAAGAAGGCGTCCTTCCGGGAGAGGACTCTGTTGCATGAACGTGGATATCCGCAAGCAATAGCATGCCTCTTACAAGAGCAACTGCCGCATAGAGAAACTTCTCAAGGAGATCAAGGCTCAAGGAGAAGCAGAGGATGAGGAAGGATAGGATGAGTACACAGATGAGCATGGCGCTCACCCTTCTACAAAGTCTGACTATACACTCTCTTTTGGGGCATGGAATGCCCAACAAGACAGCTTGGTTGATTGGCAGACCTTTTCTGAGGTGACTTTAGGCTTTGGGTACCAGGGTACGTCCTCTTCTCTCCCTCACGGAAAAGGGTCTGCAGCTACAGATGGTGATGATGCCTATGAGGAGGAGGATGACGAGGATCAAGACATGGATGAGGATGATGATGACGAGGAATACTGATCCTTTGGAGCGCTAGCTTAGGTCTTTTCCCTTTTTGGTGTTTCGATGCCAAAGGGGGAGAAGACATTGTCATCGGGATTTGCATGGGGGCTGCTTGGATTTGGCTGTTTATGCTTGTTGTTTGAATCTCAAACTTTATTTGCTTTCTGTTGCCTTGGTTTACGAGATACTATTTACTATTTGTGTGAGGACTTGACTGCTCCTATATTATTGTAACTCGTGTAAGAACTATGTGTATTATCTACTACCTGATGTGCATGTTTTACTTGTTTATCCTAGTGCACATAGTCAGGGGGGCATTGTTATACACTGTCATATCTTATTTCAAATAATTCCATGCAAAATCACTTGTTGTCACCGAACACCAAAAAGAGAGAGATTGAAAGGACATTTAATGTCCTAATCACTTTTGGTGTTTGTTAACAACTCGTAGATCATTTTACAGTATGCTAATGTCTATAGGTTGATGTAATGAAAAGTGAAAAGAGCCTTGGCCTAAGAAATTGTCCCTACAAGAAGATGTAGGTTTCTTGGGAACTCCAGACCGGCGTCTCCGGTCTGAACAGACCGGAGTCTCCGGTGTGGTCCAGAGTTTCCCCAGGAATCTCCGGAGGGGCCTCCAGAAATCAACATGGGACCTTCTGTATGGGAGTCCAGAGATCAGCCGGAGACTGTCCGGAGTCTCCGGTCCAAGCCTCAGGCCGGAGTCTCCGGTGTGGCTAGGCCGGAGTCTCCGGTGCACTGGGACCGGAAACTATGAAGAGTCTCCGGAGGAGATTTTCCCAGGGGCGCTGGGACATTCAGAAGGGTGGTCCGGAGCTTGGTCCGGAGGTTGACCGGAGTCTCTAGTGTAGACCGGAGTCTCTGGTCTGCAGGCCGGAGTCTCTAGTCTGGCAATGTCTCCAATGGGCAGAAAACGGTTCAGAATGAGCGGCTTATAAATAGGGGACCTGATCCCCTTCTTCCAGCTGCTCGACCCACTCAAGAACACCATCCCCATTCGAGCCACCAAATCAACAAGATCTCTTCATCCAACCATCCAAAGTCAATGATCTTTGGAGAATCGAAGGAGGAGGCCTTGATATATAGCTTCACCAAGAGAGATCTTCATTTCCCCCTCATTCACTTGTGGGCCCCTTGCTCTAGTGTTTCTTTGGAAACCCTAGCTCTTGATTTGGTTCTTACAAGCTTGTCTTTGATTGTTTGACAGCTTGCTTGTTTTCGGGAGCCTCCAATTCAGTTGTGGATGTGTGCCTCGAACTTGTTGTAAAGGTATCCGCTTCCACCTCGAAGGTTGCCGATATAGTGGAAGAGGTGAATCAAACCCGTTGGGATGAGGTTCATCGGATAACAAGGGAGGCCTCTCGTGGCGTTGGTGGTTTGAAACCATCCCTCTCCAAACATAGACGTACTTCTCCTCAAAAGGAAGGAACTACGGGAAACAAACCCTTGTGTCTCCATGTGCTCCACTTTGGTTACTTCTATCCTTTACCACACTTTACTTTACTTGTTCTTACTTAGAGTATGTGCTAGTTTGACATATAGGTAAATTCACCTTAGTTGCATAATCTAGAGAATTTACCTTTTGTGTCAAACCCTAATTTGAAAAGGAGTAAAATTTGAAGTAGCACCTATTCACCCCCTCTCTAGGTGCCATCCTTTCAAAGTGCTTTGTCATCTTTGTGCCTCGATCTACCAAGGAGTTCTGATGTCGATGAATCCCATGGAGCAATCTCGGTGGCCCTTGGCTTGGCCACCGACCTTGATGACCATCTGGTGGTCTTATTCGAAGCTGGCTTCGATTGCCGTGGCTTCCTAAACCTCCGAGCGGAGGCCCCTTCTCGATCTTGTGGCGGCGCCCCTCTTTCTCCTGGTGACAAGTGGTTTTGTCCCTGTCTCCAGTGACAATGGCCGCTGACAGAGCTTGTTCTTCTCCGATGAGTGCAGGGGACCTGATGGCTTTTTATTCTGTTCTTTTTAGGGTCCTATTTGTAAAAGCCAGTGGCTGTGTTGTAATTTTTTCATTTTGTTGGGCCACTCATATATTTTGTATGCACCGCTGTTATTAATGGCATCTAGCCCCTTCGGCAGTAATGCTAGACTTAGGGCTGGGTGTGCTACGGAAATTCTACGAACTGACGTGCACTCAACCAGTTGGTTCAACTTGCGTGAGAAACGAGCCACTTATTCATTTCCTCCACCCATGATGTACCACATAGGGAGTCCGTAGGAAAATTCTGTAAAATCTGTCCGTAACTCTAGCATTTCGGGGCCTCTCCTTCGTTCAAAAAAAAAAAGGCAAACTATCCTCGTGAGTCGAGACACCGGTGAAGCCAACCATCCTCACCGGTGACCAGTCACCACACAAAATGCTTCCGACCACGGCGACCACATCAGCGCCTCCGCCGCTACCGGCCCCGGCGCCTGGTGAGCCGCATGCTGCGCTGTTCCTTGCCCTGGGCTACATGCGGCTGCCCGAGCTGCTGGCCTGCTGGCGCGTGTGCCGCCTCCTAGGCGAGGCCGTCGCGGGGGACCCCCTCCTATGGCGTCGCGTCGCGGTGGAGCCGCCTCTCAGTGCCCGGATGACCGACGAAGTCCTCCTCAAGTTGACTGCAAGGGCGGAGGGGACACTGAGGTCTCTCCACCTCCTCGGGTGCTTCCGCGTCTCCGACGCTGGCCTGCTCCGCATCGTCGAGCACAATCCCTGCGTCACCGAGGTATTCGGAGGTTTCTGGCGCGCTGTTGTTTCCTCTTCGAGTGTGTAAGACTGTGAATTGGTGAATGAGCTGCATGTTTGGGTGTGGAATGGGTGAAGCGCGCTTAGTGTTTGTTGTTATGCCTGGTGTTGTGGTTGCTTAGGTTCCTCATACTATCTGAACTAGTTTGACCCCAGAAAACACGTACTTAGATAAGCACAGGTGAGCCTAGTGAAACTGAAATAGAGAGATGGAGCCTCGTGATGTAAGTGCAACAACATTTTAACAGATAGAAAAACTTGGACATGATGTTAAGAAAGGAAATTAAGCTTGGTCTTTGCTGTATATGATTAATTATAGGCAAGTAGCGATACCCGTGCAAGCTTCTCCATGTGCATCATAGAGGAGATGGCAATTCAATTGATAGGTGTTGCTACTTGTGCTAGGCAAAGCGTTGCACCTATCAGGAATAAACAACGCATAGCTAGGCATCCCTTGTTCAGCTTCAGAACTATCATAGCCTAATGACGTGAAGAAGTTCTAAATACCAATGAAGTAGAACCAATATTGGCATCCTTTACTGAAGTACAATATGCAATTTGCATTGCATAGAGTACATCACATCATGTATGGACATATCATTCCACAATTAAATTATTATTTTGTACAAAATATTCTACTTGGCACAATTCCCCCCCCCCCCCCCCCCCCCCCCCCCCCCCAAAAAAATTGACAATGGTCTAACATTTTCACAGTAATGTACTATAGTGACACTAGTAAGTACTAATTTAGGAAAGGTCGAGTAGGACATGGTACAGTGTTACTAAAGATCATATTGAGGCATAGTTTTTTTTTGACGAACAGGCAGACAGAGCTGATTTTCATTTCATTAAGAGAAGTGCACAAGATGTACAAAGGTTACGAAAAAAATAGAACAGGAAAAAAACAACTAAGGCAACAGAGAGCCTTTAGAGTTCAGTTAGTCTGGCTCGCCCGGTCGGTGTAGCAGATCATGTGCTTTGTTTTTCCAGCAGCTGCCCATAGTCTTGCTTCATCGGTGATGCGGGAGAAGAGAACATGGATTGAGGCGGCAGTGTTGTTGAAGATGCGGTTGTTACGCTCTTCCTAGGTGGACCATCATACAAGCCGAGTTAATGCCGTCCATCCTTTGTGTCCATCCTTTGCGGTTCAGGTCTGGCACGCCCATCCTGGTGTTCAGCAGCCATCTTGCGGAGAGGTGGTGTGTCCTGATTAGAGGCAAGAAGGCGAGGGAGTTGTGCAATGTCAGGGATATGACCCCGGATACCCCAGAGTTGAGGTATAAACGGACCCGTTTCTATAAAAGAACGTGGAGATGTAAGGCTTATACATCAAAAGATATAGAGCATAAAGAGAATAACTTAAAAGGAAAAGAAGAAAACCCTGCATGGGCCGAATAGGGGTAAAGTCGGCCCAATCAGTATTCTCCCTGGCCGAATTATCTACCAACAGAAATAAATATCACTTAATTCGGCCCACCAGCCGAATTACCAACAGCAGAACCTCCGTTCCCCGGGTGGGCCGAATTCATTTAACTCGGCCCACCACGGCCGTTGCCACCAACTCCCTTCACCGAAACTCCTAGCCAAACCATCACCAGTTCCCGCCTCGCTACTCCTCCACGTCACCAACGTCGCCAGTTCCCGTGCCGACCTCTTCGACACTGCCTCGCCAACGAATTCCCTCGGGTGGGCCGGCAGAAGGGCAATCCGGCCCACCACGGGGCCGAGTCCACCTGGCGCCAGCTTCTACGCAGGCCATAGCCCCACCACGCCACCAGTGTAACCCGGGTGGGCCGGCACAAGCCTTAACCGGCCCACCACAGGGCTGCACCCACCAGCTTCAACCAGCCCCACCGCGGGCCGAATCAAGGAGACTCCCGATGGGCCACTTCGTTCTAGGCAGGCCGGAGCTGACTCAGCCACTGCAGGCCGATTTAGGGAGTAACCCGGCTGGGCCTTGTGAGCACCTATTCTGCCTGGGCCGAATCACACAACCCCAGGCCAAATCAGCTACAACCAGGCCGGGTTTCCCTTCGCTATTTCTCTCCGGGCCGAATCACCACTTAACCCGGGGCACTTGGGTCGAGTCATAACCACCCATACGCCCCCTTATTCATCCCCGGGCGCTACTTCAACCTCTACATCGAGATACCAAGTCAGGCCAACTCCTTCAGCCTCGTGCCAGTCTTGGGACGCCCATGGCTCAGACTGGCACGTGCTATGTGGAATATGCCCTTGGCATCCAAGAAGATGCTAGGGATGTGCCAGGCATCTCCAGAGATGCCAAGGCATATGCTGAGCATCAGGAAGATGCTCGGAATATGCTAAAGAGATGCTAATCGTGGAGAACAAGCCTTGTCCCTTGGGCTCCCCTTTATAAGGAGGACCAGAGGGATCGTTCTCAGGGAGCCCCCGAAGGGCTCCTCTCCTCTCTGCTCGCTAGGAGCTCACCTCCTTCCTCCTCCACTCTCACAGAGAGATCTAGATAGAGGCATAGGAGATATAGCTCAAGGAGCACCATTGTAGCCACATGTATGGCAAGATTATATGAGATTAGATGCAGGGGTAGAGGTGTTATCTCAACATGAGATCCTCGAACCTAGGAACATCGTGTTTCTCACTGTTCTTACGAGAGCGGTCTTCACTGCATCATCCCTCTCCGGAATCCTCCACGTCCATCGGCCCCAACTTTAGCCTACCTATGGCATATGCCGTGATACCACCACGACATGCAATGTTCCGAGTTTTCCTAGATACGTGTGACAACTGGACAGCGTACCAGCAAGTGTAGTGCGTCCTCATTTTTGCACAGGCAAAGGACACATGATGCATTGCGGGGCCAGCCGTGTTTCTCAAGGTTGTCCGAAGATTGCCAACCATGCGTAGATATGGTACTTAAGCGGCGTGTCACTTTCCCAGATGATGGCTTTGAAGCCGAAATGGGTTGATCCCTTGAAGTGCATCGCGTATACAGAGGCGGCAGTGTACTTTCTATTGGCAGTCCACTTCTGTGATATTGCGGCATAGTAGAAGATCTGAGTTGTGACAGAGATTGGCTGCTCCAATTCATGTCGTACTATTTGGCACAAACTATCCATGTAGAAAAATGAGTCCAACGAAGGAGATCTGCATGGAATTATCAATGTAATCTTGATGTTCTCAATAAAAGATAATATTTCTAATTGGGGGGATAGGATCATGAACTCTGATTCAATTTGTGGAGCACATTACCCAATCAACTGCTAGTGCTAGGTAGCCTAGTATGCTGGTTAATTGCTTTGGTTCCGATATGTCCTGTGAGCTATGTGGTGATTCAACTAGATGCTGACATGTATGCTGACTGCAGAGCTTTGGTGATCTCTTTTCTTCGTCGCCTAAAAAAAAGGTTTCGCTTCCTTGGGTTTCTAAAAATTTGCCACTAAAGAGTTGCCGATGCCTTCAAATTCCATTGCAAAACGGGTGGCTTCTGTACAATACTGCTTCTTGAAACTACATGTCAGTCAGCACCTCCCATGAAGTCTCCCTCTTCACTCTCTTCATCTTTGTCATATTCCATCGCTGACTCCCCAGTTACCAATCTATGGCGGTGGCTCTGGCCAAATCTACCTGAATGTTCCCACTTGCCAGTGCACAGGATATACATGGAAAAAAGTAATCACAGCTGGAAGGTTGTAATTGTTTTTGTCTAAAGGGAGGCTTAGTCCCCCGGCCTCTGCATCAGTTGATGCACACGTCATTGTATTGCACAGTTTTTATGATGTTCACAAAAAATGATATAAAGGATACACACGGGCTTCATCTCCCAGAAACAGGGTTACAGTCAGCACTTATGCATTACATATTACATATCATATTTCTGAACCGCCAGCCAAACCGGTTGAACAAACCCCATGCGACCGTCACCAAGTGGTGGCATTCTAAGCTCAGAAGCTCTTCCGTATGCTGAAGTGAGGACCACGTACAAATCCAATAGGTAGTTTTCTTCTTCGAAAGTACGCTGAAGTGGAGCGTTTTCCTTTTCCCTTTTCTTAATCACACAACTTCATACCGCAGATGCAGAATTCGTGCAGTGCTCAATATAGGGTGTTTATTATATATAGTATGAGGTTACAGATTCTGCTGGATTTCTCTCTCCCACTTCCCAGTGAGTGTGATTTTTTAATGCTTTATGTTTTTTGCTTGCCTTGCTCATGGTGACAGTGGCTGGGGTTAGGGTATGTACAGTCAATATTGGCATTAATATGTAGGAATATACAGTGCACTGACGGGGTCCTTGATAGATTTGCCTTGGAAATGCTTGTTTATTCTAATATTCTTGGCTACAAAATGCTGGAGCACTTAGACGCCTGCAATGTTTGAAAATATTCTATCTGGCTGCTTGGCTGGCATCAAACCCTATGCATTGCAGTTTGTACTGTATCTAGTCCTATTAATTTGAATTTCTGTTTTTCTTCTGTGAGGAAAGATCTCAGTTCAGAAACTTGTAGATTACTGAAGTGCAGTATTATCAATCTAGGGCCAAAATTAGCACGGTCAGTATTAGTTTACATCAAGTTTATTCAGATATGTTTTTTATTTTTAACTAGATAATCCTGAAACCGAGTATTACTGGTATGAAACCTTTTCATGTGCAAACCAAATTGTACTCGCCAAATATGAAAAGATTTGTCAAAAAAGGATTCTCCCTAGTAACATGCTGGGAACCAGTTTTGAGTTAATAATGCGGACCAGTTTATTCCAAAATCATGGTTGTTGATCCAAACTTAGTATGGAACACTATCGGCCTGTTAAGTTGTCCCTGTTGTATTTGTTGCAATGATCTAGGAGTTTCTAGTCGATGTGAGAATAAGAAATACTTTCCTGAATTGATCACATGTAATCTTGATGTCACCTTACCCTCTATTTATTGATCATGTTATTTAGTAGTTCATATAATAGATGGTCACCAGCATTTATACAGTTCTTCTATATTTGCTTGATTGCTCATTTGTTATTTGTGGAGGATACAAACATGGTTATATGCACGTGACAAACACTACATTATACTATTTACTGAGGGCTTTTGCTCACATTCTCCTACGCACCATGGACCTCTAGATGCATTTAATCTATCTTACTCTTAATTTCAGCTCTGTGTGCCCACATGTACAGGCTTGACCGGTGATGGGGTGATGAAAATTGTTCAGCTTCTTCATGAACACAAGGGAAATATAAATCGTCTCCGGCTCAATGGTATTAGCAGGATGAGTAAGCATCATCTTGATATTATCATGTCTCTCATGTCCAATGGTAACCCACAAGTAGAAGAAGCTAGAAGCGAACTTTTCTACAACCATAGAGCCCGTGAAGTGCTGAACACCAATGATGAACGCCCCATTGATGTTGATGCCTGCCCATTGTGCACAAACGTCAGGCTTGTGTTTGATTGTACGAGGGATGACTGTATGTATGTACCTTCTGATCCTCTATCTGATCTCTTTGTGAATTTCCGTAGCACTTTTCTCAACTCATTGTCATGGTTTTGACTCTTTATTTATCCTGCTAGTACAAGATTCATCTTTGTTTTGTGATGGTCACAAGAGTCAGTGCTCATAGATATTGCTCACCCTTTAGCTCTCTCATGTGGTTGTGGAAGGAGTAGCTGACTTGGTCATGTCTTCTTTTATGAATAGCTTTTTAAGTAATGGTCCCGAAGTTCATTTATTTGCCCTATGGGCTTACTTGAAAGCAACTTGGTTCTATCATTTGTTTCGTTGCTCTTGTCTTGAGAACAACTGATGCAACATTTGTGCGTTCTTGTATTTCTGCATGTCTAATGACTTTGACCTGAAGCAATTATTCTAACGTTTGGCACACCTCCATATTAATAATTTGTTTTTTCAGGAAAGTGAAAGATAGCTTCCCGCGGTGTCGAGGCTGCTACTTCTGTGTTACTAGATGTGAAAAATGTGGTGGCTGTATCAGTTCGGAGGATCGAGCTGAGGCTGATCTTGTTTGCTCAGACTTTATGTGCTTGGATTGTTGGCTTACGCTTCCAAAATGTAGCACCTGCAATCGGCCTTATTGTGAGAGGCATGAAAACTTGATGGTCCCTTTGTCAATGCCTGGCCAGTTCTCATGCCACCGTTGCATGGAGCTCGGTATGTCCCTCGAGAGTCAGGAAGATGGCTATTAGAAGCGAGGTTTCCGCCTCTCTTCTGTGTACTTGGGATACTTACTGCTTACTAGATATGCAGCTACGTCAAGCTTACAGGCCTGAACGTACTATAGTTCTGAATTCTGTACCGATATATGTCAAATGAAGTGGCTGCAGATTTCATGGACCCGAGCAACTTATTATCTGTCCAATGGTCACAACTGTCATATGCCAATGTATGCCTTAATTTTGCAGGCAAAGTTTTGAACAACATTGAAATTGAATGGCAACACCTTTATTCACCTTCACTGAACATCTTGCTGATTGGAAACATGTAACACCCTCAGAATTGACCCTATGCAAGTTTCAGCGCTTCCCGCCAAACCCGCATAGAAACGATTCAAAGGTGCCCACCAGGCACTTTCGTGCGGGTGGAAAACGAAATAATAACATTACACAACAGTCCTCGATGGGACCCACAGAACAGATATATATACAACACGACTCCATGAGTCAAGAATACAGATATACAGAACAAAGATCCAAATCACCTTGAAAATGATAGAGCGTCCGACTACGGACAAGATGCAAATGGGGTTAAGATCCCTGAAGAATAACCAATGGCGTCCATAACCCTGCCCAGGCCAAGCCGGAAGGGTAACCCTGCTAACGACGTCGATCTCAAAACCTGCTTAACAAACGGGATGCCGACAAAGGGCAAAGGAAAAAGAGAGAGCGGTCAGTACTGAGGCCAGTACACGGCGAGACTAGAATTCAGCGGTCCTCGCCTACATAGGTATGGTGGACTGAAGCGGCAGCGCAACATGCACTAGACAACCTATAGAGACTCGATACAACTAGCGACTATCAGAGAGTGGTAAGAAAGACCTATTCGGATCCAACCTGATACTACCACCAAACAAACCCATCCTGGTATTTCCCCCTCGAGACCAAACGAGAAAGTCAACCGAGGAACTCACACCGTTGGCAGTTTTATTTATTCAGTTATCGTTGCAGCAATTACTAGTCAGGTATAGATAATCATCCTGATATAATAAGCAGTGGGCAGTTTTAGTTAACCATTCCGTTATAGTTGCGACACTTACTAGTCAGATACATTTAGCATGAGATATCCCAAAACCCAGCAGTTGTTGGTACTTTTACTTAGTCATTCCGTTGTAGTTGCAATACTTACTAGTCAGGTACAATGGTCGCAAGCGATACCCAAACAAGCAATTGTTGGCAGTTTTAGCTAGCCATTCCATTGTAGTGAAGCTGATTACTAGTCATTATAAAGTCAAATTTATAGCACTACTTTAGTTATAGTTGTCTATGATCGAGATACTGTGCTCCAAGTCGTCCATAACCGCGGACACGGCTTTCAGAAAGTTTTACCCTGCAGGGGTGCACAAATAGCAACACACACTCGATCAACCTCGGAAAAACCAAATCAAAACCCAACGAGGCCTTCACGACAAAGCAATCACAGGATTCAGAAATATTTCAGGGGGCCACCCCATTGAGTACACCCGCAACGAAGCTAGCTGACTCCGAGACGGACTCAAGGTTTGCGTCAATGGCTGTAAACGACTGGGAACCCAAAACTGGGCTTGTCGATACCGCGAAAACACTCCGCTTACCTAAACAGTACAGTGTGCTATCCATCGCACAATCGTAATAAAGCAGTAAAGCATGGCATAAGTACTGGATAGTAAATAAAACCTCAAACTAGTTTGTGGCCCCAAGAAATAAGTATGAATCAAGCTCTGGCTCAGGAGGGTCCCATAATTCCCCGTATGTGGATAGCGCGAATATTCAAGGAACAGGTATCAAGTACTCGGGGTCCTACGGGACACAAGTGGACGGTTAACAACCAAATAACATCTATTGCCCACATGTGCCTCTGCTTACCTACTTCAATTTTAGTTGTTAACAATAATTAAAGTTATGATCAACTCCAACAATAAACATGCGGCAATTACTCCAACAACTGTGGTACTTGGCGACACGCAATAGCACTTGAGCACGCGACGACGACGCGCAGGTCCAACTATCTACCAAACAACGGTAATGGGAGGTGTCCAAGGCAATATAAGGCTGCAAGGGATATCACGGGTACGAAAACTAGAGCATCGCAACACAGATAGCAATAGATCAACAGGAGGGAATAAATACTATAAAAGTAAGATAGGTAGAAAGGGGAAGATGCTCGCCTGAAAACATTGCCGAAGGTTCAACCGAAGATCGGGCCGACACTCGCATCAACTCAACGGTCTTATCCGCGAAGAAGCAAAATACTAGCAGAAAACCGGATGCACTATTTAATACAACGGCAGAAGATCGGGCATGATGCATGTATGATGCATGGCATGGTAAATATGCGGTGCAATTAGGCCATATTAAGCGGAACCGGGGGTCCCGACAATTAAATATATGGTTCTAGTTGTTTAGATACCCCGCAATTTAAATGTTGTTTGAACATGGCAAAATATAGCACCGGTTCGCTACACCAATTTAAATGAGGCCAATATAAGACTAGATTTGCCCGCATATGGGCCCCATATTTAATTATAAGGTGAATCGGCATAAGGCCCCCAACCACACGACAATATGCATGCGAGTATGACAATTTAATATGCAACAAGTTTGTATTTCATTTAGAAAAATAGGGTTCGAGAAAGGGGTCACACATTAGGGTTCGGAAGAGCTTGGGGTTCCGGGGTTCGGGATTCGACAGGGTTCGGGGTTCGGTCTCAGGGTTCAACGGGATCGGTCTCTGACAACTGAGGTAGATCTTGTCGCACGAGTGTCAATGCTTTCGGGAAGGAGAACTTGTCGTTCAGGGTCTCGGTGTCCGGGGTGAAGTACTCGGCGTCCTCGAGGGAGTACTTGTCGTATCCGTGAAGGAGATCATGTCAGTCCACGGGGTCGGCTCCGAAGTCAGGGAGGAGTACTTGGCGTGGCCGAGTAGAAGTCTTGATGGTCCTCGGTTTCGGAAAGATCTTGTCGCACGGTGTCCGGGTAGGCGAACTTGTCGGTTCCGCGGTTTCGATTGTCGGTGTCGGACCCGGGTCGGCCTTGGCGTTCGGGTCGGCCTTGGCGTTCGGGTCGAAGACCTTGGCGGCGACATGATGTCCTTGCGGGGTTGCGGATCGTCTAGGTGATTAGTCATCGGATCGATCTCGGATCTGCATCAATTACTTTGTGTTGGTTTGTCTGTGAGGCGACCTTGGCGCCTGAAGTCCGTGAGGGAGTCCTTGGAGTCCGTGATGGAGATCTTGTACTTATGCAGCAGATCATGTCTCTCCAACTCGATCTTGGAGCATCACCGTCTTCTAAGCGTCACCACACTACACCATGTACACATCTACATCCGACCACCTTACATCTTCACATGGTTTTCCTTCGCGGGTCATACCAATATCATCGGTTGCAGCACTTGGTCCCAGGGAGCTCACGCGGGACGGAGCGGCGGAGCACCGACGACTAGGACAGGAGCCGCGCTGGGGAGACCGGCGACAGAGCACCCGCGGGCGACCAGGCACAGGGGCTCGCTGTTGAGGCGGGGGTCGTCCCGCGTCGCCGGCCTGGGGAAGAGGGCGCCACGGATGGCAGAGAGGGGGGGGCGGCCAGGTGGCGGCCGGCGCCAGGAGGTGGGCTCGGATGCGGCCAGAGGCGAGGCAGGCGACGAGGGGCAGGGGGAAGCGGCCGCGGCACTGGCCGGGGGTGCGCGTCGGCGGCGGAACACGCGGTCGGGCGAGCTCGCCTGGCCGGAGGGGAAGGAGAGGCGGGGCGGCGAGCGCGGGGAGGTGAGCTTGGGGCCGGCGGCGGACGACGAGGAGGGCCGGAGGAGGCGCGGCGGGGAGGAAGGGGCCGGCAGGGAGCGTCGCGTGGGCTCGGGGATCGGCAGGCGGGGGCGCGGGGTGGAACAGAGGGAGAGGAGGAAGGAGACGGGGAGGAGGGAGATGCGGGCGAGGTGGGGCCGGAGCGGTAGGTGGGGGCCAGGGGGTCGGGGTGGGCACGCGACTGGCTGTGTGGTGTGTGCGTGCGTCTGCGTGTGTGCGGGTCGGGTGGGGTCCAGGGTGGAGGGAGTGGGGAGGTGGGGCTGTGGCGTGTGTGTGTTTGTGTGGTCAGGGGAGAGGGAGAGAGAGAGGGGATTGGTGAGGTGGCGGGGTGTGTGATGAGGTGGAGGGAAGGTGAGGTGGCAGTCTAGGATAGGTGGGTAGACTAGGTTCGGGTAGGAATAGGATTTAGAGTTTGGGTGGACCGATTTTATTCTGGGGGTGGCCGACTGGGTCGGATCGGCCCGGTTCGGCTGCCCCCACAAAAATAATTAAATATTTTATTATTTACAAACGGGACTTTTGCAAACCGCGGGTAGACAAAACAAATATTCCGGAGACCCGGGTTTGAGTTGAATTAAAGACGGGGCGTTTAGAAAACAAAAATAGGTTTTTTCGCAAATAGTTTTATGCAAGCAAATGCAAGATGATGACGATGCTCAAATGCAATGTGGCATGATGACATGAGCATGCGGTCATGATGATGCAATGCACAAAAACAACGCGATTTTCTAATAGTGGTTTTGCGGGATGCCACAAAACATCATAGGTATGAGCATCAAATTTCACAAGGACACTGATGTTTTTACAAAAAAAAAATTTAGAACTTGAGTAAAATCTAAATAAAAATCAGTGTTAGGTGAGCACAAAATCTTTTTTTTTGGAAAAGAGTATATATACAAAATCTTTTTTTTGAAAAGAGTATATATTAATATCACAAGGACACCAATTACACCTAGCCTCTGCAACAACGCATGCCCTAGCGGCTCTACGGATGCACAACTCAGAAAAAAAGAAAAAGAAATTATAAAAAAGAAAAGTCCCGCTAGAGAAAACTAATCCTCAAAAAAACAATAGTGACACCATCAGAATAACACCAGTAGTCCTCCACTCCAATAACAACGCCTTCAAGAAGGAAACAGTGACCAAGCGCCGTCGGTGCCCGACCAAAGGTCATAGGTTTTGAACTTGAAGAAAATTCTTAGTAACAAAACAATGCCTTCAACAAGGTTATTGCCAGACACAAACAGCTAAGGCCAGACCTTGGATTTTCACCCTGCAAGATAAGACTGGGAACTCCCCCGTGTTGTCTTCCCGCACCAACAGTCGCTGCAACAAGTATCAGATCACGCAACCAGATCTCTGTCGCCACAAGAACAAAAATCACCATCGCTACCCTCAAATTTCCGCTTTCCCGACATTCTCCGTATCTGACATCACCATGGCTCAAAGCATGGCACTTGGTGGGAACAAACAACAGAGCTTCGCAACGCTCCCGCTGAAACCAAACGGCCAGAAAAACAAGGTGCGTGCGACCGAATACCTTACAATCTAGCAATCTCCAGGCATGATACGCCCATGGGAGTTCGCCGGCGGAGCCTTCCGGAACCCGCCTCTCCAGACCAGATCAAGGAGGGCAGACATCAAGCAGATATTCGTCTTCGTGCGAGAGAAATCAAAGGACCACCACCTTTATTAGATCCGACATAGCGATCCCCATACCGCCGGCCGGTTCCCGGAGGACGGATCGAGCAGGCAAAAAGAGAGAGAACCAAACCGGGAACCACCGTAGAAGCGCCAGAGCCGCCGCCCAGCAGGATCCCAGCACCACGCCTTGACCGCTGCCTACCACGGCGCCCCTGCCGAGGGCCGACCTGGCCTAGATGGCTCCAGATCCAGCCCACGCGGCGCACCCGCAGACGGTCGTCGTCGCAGCGAGGCCCCTCCGTACGCCATCCACACCGCCTCCGCCGAGCCACCATGCGCCGCCCGCGACCTCTAGAGCAGCCGCGCCGTCGCCCTGACCCGCCAAAACGCCTCCACGGCAGCTCCCCCTCCAGCCTTCGGCGGCGAGGGCGCCTGCCGCCACCGCGTGAGGGACCTGCGGCAGTGGCGGCGGAGGGAGACTCGCGGGGGGCGTCCGCCGGCGGCTAGGGTTCCCCCGTGTCGCCCCGGGTCAGGAGCGACGCGGGGTCTGTTAGGGCTCTCTAGTACCTCGCAGCTAATTACCAGCACATCGATAATCAGATTGAATTAACTAGCTGTTCTTCTCTTTGTGGTCCGTGTTTGTTTCACTTTCTATCTGATGTACATTCTTCAGTTATTAACCCATAAAGTCAGATGATTTCAAAAAAAAAAAAAAAACCATAAAGTCAGATCATTTGCTGAAAAACTTCTAGCTGATTTTTCTTACTCCGTACAGTATTCTTTTTGAAACTCCAAATCTAGTCGAATCTGCACTTTGTTCACGTGGCCATAATTACGTCACTGGTCAACATTGTTACTACATTAGTCGCATTCCTGGTGGTTGTGAAAATAAGCTCCTGCTGTACACACCATGGTCAGTCTGATCCCAAAATTTAAAAGTGTCTCAGAATTCAGACATCATCCAAAGGCGAGAAGATCATGATTCCTCTGGGATGTGAAATGTGCAAAGCTAGTTCTCGACAAACGTCACGGTTGAGGACTGGGGAATTTCAGAACCACGCGCTCAGGTTTCCAGCAACATTCCAAAACTTGAAACAGAGCTCTCGGAACACGTGTCGGTGTTCAACTCGCCCCTGAAAAGATTGACACAAAAATGAAGCCAACAACCAGTAGTACTATTAGAGCAACTTTAGCAGATCATGTAAACAGCCTGGACCTGTAAAATTTTGGCGAGTCTACGGGTTTAATCAAAACCGTGCGAGCTAGCAGATCCTGTATTTGGGCCTGGCCCGTAAAAAAGTTTACAGTGACCCGTTTAGTCGTGCAATTCGATTGGTACAAATACAATGTGAAGCGGCGGGTGTGGGTCTAGACCCTTACTCTCCACCACGCAACCCTAGCTCCGCCGCTTAGTCGCCACGCATGGCTCTAACTCTGAGAGATTCCTCCGGTGGTAGATTCGCACATGTCTTGCCATCGCAGCCTATTTGGGGTAGGTGGCGTCCATAGTAGAGGAGGAGGTGACGGCAATCGGCCCCCACGCCGTTGCAGCAACCTCGCTGAGGAGGAGAGGAAGCGCATCAATGTGTTAGGAATAGACAAGTTATATTCCTCTGGGGGCCAAATGCCACAATATATAGCACAGGTACATGGCAAATATGTAGGAAGCTCCCTAACATATGGGGAAATACAATATACAGATATCTACATCTAACACCCCCCCCTCAAACTCATGGTGAATCCACAACACTGAGTTTGGAGAGTAAGAAATCATGTTGCGCTCTGGTTTGTGCCTTCGTGAAAAAATCCGCCAACTGTAAATCTGAAGACACATACTAAAACGCAATAACCTGAGCCTGCACCTGAGCACGTGTATAGAAAGCATCAACACCAATATGCTTGGTAAGCTCATGCTTGACCGGATCACGTGCAACACTAATAGCACCTGTACTGTCAGACAAAACCAGACTGGGTGTGGTAATAGAGACCCCAAAATCCGCAAGTAACCACCGTAACCAGGTCACCTCAGCAGTCAACAAGGCCATAGCACGCAAATCAGCCTCAACACTCGAACGGGAGACCGCTGTCTGTTTCTTCGTCTTCCAAGCAATGAGCGAACCACCAAGAAACACACAGTAAGCAGAAAGTGAACGGCGATCCGAAGGATCACTCGCCCACGTAGCGTCCGAATAGCACTGGAGATGGAGGGAGCTGGAACGAGGAAAAAAAGGCGACGACTGATCGTACCACAAAGATAACAAAGAACACGGAGTAGATGACTATAGGGAACAGTGGTAAGAGCAGAAACAAACTGACTCAGAATATGAACAGGATAAGAGATGTCAGGACGAGTGACATCAAGATAAACAAGACTCCCAACAAGATGACGATAACGCGTCGGATCAGAAAGAGGATCACCATCAGTAAGTTGAAGCTTAACATTAAGCTCCATAGGGGTCTCAACAGTGCGCTCATCCCCAAGAGAAGCACGAGCAAGAAAATACTGAATATATTTTTCCTGAGAGATGTAAAAGCCATCAGAAGTGGAGGAAACCTCAATCCCAAGAAAGTATCGAAGAGGACCAAGATCAGTCATAAGAAACTGATCACGAAGATGAGCCTTAACAAAGGCGATATACTCATGATCATCACCAGTAATGATCATATCATCAACATAGAGAAGAAGAAGAGTGCGTCCACGAGGAGAAGTGTGAACAAACAACGCTGGATCATGAGCACTAGGGGAGAAACCAGCAGCAGTCACTACAGAAGCAAAGCGCTCAAACCAGGCACGAGGGGCCTGTTTGAGGCCATAAAGAGAACGTCGAAGACGATAAACCATCCCCTCGGGAACAGAATACCCAGGAGGAGGCTGCATATAAACCTCCTCACTTAACTCACCATTGAGAAAGGCGTTCTGAACATCAAGCTGGGACACATACCAGTGACGAACAGAAGCAACAACAAGAAGAGTACGCAAAGTGGTCATATGAGCCACAGGAGCAAAGGTCTCATCATAGTCACGACCATGCTCCTGCTGAAAACCACGAGCCACAAGACGCTCTTTATAGCGCTCAAGAGATCCATCAGAGCGAGTCTTAATCTTATAGACCCACTTACACGTGATAGGACGAACACCGGGAGGGGGAGAAACAAGATCCCAGGTGCCAGTGCGCTCAAGTGCAGCAATCTCCTCAGCCATGGCCAGCTGCCATTCAGGATGATGCTCAGCATCCCGATAAGAAGTCGGCTTGAAGGCAACAGAAATACCATACTGACTAGGAGAGTAACGGTTGGGGGCACGACGCTGACGAACAGGACGAGTAGAGGGAAGATCATCAGAGGAAGATGACGCAGGAGACGACGATGAAGAAGAGGGAATAGTAGAGGAAGACTCCGGAGAACGAGGAGAGCTAGGAGAACTAGACGAAGCAGAGGAGGACGGTGTCGAAGAAGAGACATCAGGGGGAGGAGATCCTGAAGAAGACATAATAGGGGTAGAAGGAGGTGTGTCAGGAAAGAGAAGAAAAGAGATATCTTCCACCGGGTAAGTACCAGCGGTGGAACGAGGATAGAAAGGACGCGTCTCATCAAAAGTAACATCACGAGAGATACGCATCCGACGACCAACAGGGTCCCAACAGCGATAGCCCTTATGCTCATCACTGTATCCAAGGAAGACACACTCAACAGACTGAGCGGTCAGTTTGGTGCGTTCGCGAGGAGTAAGGAGAACATAACAAACACAACCAAACAAGCGAAGTATGGAGTAGTCTGGAGACTGTCCAGATAAGCGCTCAAGAGGGATACCACCCTGCAAGGCGGTAGAAGGCTGAATATTGATGAGGTAAGCCGACTTAGCGACAGCCTCAGCCCAGAAATGCGGCGGGAGATAAGAAGCAATCATCATAGCACGAGTGGTCTCAAGAAGATGGCGATGCTTACGCTCAGCAACGCCATTCTGGGCATGTGCGCCAGGACAGGAGAACTGAGCAAGGGTGCCCTGCTCAGCAAGAATACCTCGCAACATCTGGGAGATATACTCACCAGCAGAATCAGCACGAAAAACACGGATGGGGGTAGAATACTGAGTACGTACCATGGCCATAAAACGCTGATATATGGAAAGCACTTCACTGCGAGAGCGCATAAAATACAACCAAGTGTACCGAGAAAAATCATCGATGAATAAAAAATAGTAGCGATGGACCCCTTTCGAAGCGAAAGGAGCCGGACCCCAAACATCGGAATGAACTAAATCAAAAGGTCGCTGAGATACAGACGCGCTAGTAGGATAGGGAAGCTGAATCTGTTTACCCAACCTACAGCCCTGACAATGCAAAGACCCATCTCCTGAGGCAGACCCCAGAAGACCACGATAAACTAATGACGACAGGCGAGAGTCACATAGGTGAGCAAGACGATGATGCCACTGCTGAAAGGAGCTGGTAGTAGAGGCGACAACCGGAGAAGAACTGGCAGATGAAGTGGCAGCGGAAGGAACACGAAGCCAGTCTAACTACCAAAGCCTTGAAGAGTCACGGCTGCGAGGGCCAGCTCCAACCAGGGCCTGTGTGCGACGGTCCTGGACAACACAAGAATCAGCATCAAGAATGACGCGACAACCAGAGTCAGTAAGCTGGCTAGCAGAGAACAGATTCGTCTTAAGAAGAGGGACATGAGAAATATCAGGAACAAAAAAAGAAGAAGTAGAAAGGGTGCCCCGACTAGAAACAGGAAGAGAGGTACCATCAGCCGTAAAAACACGGACATGAGAAGGGAGAGAACGAAGAGCGGACAGAAAACAAGACTCAGAGGTCATATGAAAGGAAGCTCCAGAATCCAGATACCACGGAGACGTACTTGACTGTGTAGAAGGTGGTGGTCGCACAGTGCCTGAAGAGTCAGTCACAGAATCAGCAGTGCCCGTCGAAGAAGAGCCTGTAGTAGCAAGCAGACCGCGAAGACTCCTGATAATGTCCTGATCAGAGAGAGCAACTGCTGAAGACCCGGAAGGAGCCGACTGCCCACGAGCGTGGTGCTGCTGACGTAAACTGGGGTCCCGTGTATAACAGGTGACCCAAGTGTGGCCATCCCTGTTGCAGTAAGAGCAGTGACGAAGAAAACCACGTCGACCCTGACCACGAGCCTGCTGGTGCCGACTCTGACCCTGAGGCTGCTGGTGCTGACTCAGACCCGGAGACTGCTGGTGTTGACTCTGACCCTGACCTGGAGGAGTGGGTAGTATCGGCGGCGGCACAGAGGACCGCGGCTGAGTCAAGGGACCAGATGGCATAGGAGGACCACGGGTAGCAAGCACAGATGGAACCGCAAGAAGACCAGCACCACGGAGGCGGGTCTCCTCAGCCCGATGCTCAGACAACACCTCAGAGAGCGGAACACGACCACGAGCATTCAGCTGAGCACGCCGGGGCTCAAACTCCTGGCGGAGCCGAGACATAAACTCATCAATAGTAGAATCATCCTGCTGGAGAGCATGCTCCTAGCGAACCACAGACAGATAAAGAGCATCCCCAGACGGCTGATAGCGCTGACGAAGATGGGCCCACTGAGCGGCAATAGTAGAGTAATTCGCGCCATCAAAAACCACTGGGCAGTGAGGAATCGCAACATAAGCCGATGAAGAAGACATTTTTTTACAGAGCAGATCTAGATCAGATCGATCTGACGCAAGCAGACGAAATCAGCACCGGCGGAAACGCCGAGCAGGCGGCAGGCTTCTTGCAGGTGGCGGGCCCTACACGACACAACAGCAGGGCAGGGCGCAGACCGCGCAGGAGGCGCGTGCGCAGGGCGGTGCAAGGCGGACATCGGTGGCGGGGCCCAGGCGGTAGTGGGAGGTTATGCAGGAAGGTAAGTCCCGTGCTGGTGTAGATAGTTTTGTAGCAGGTGGTGTATGTGTGTATGTGGTAGATGTAAAGGACGGAAAAGGACGTAGAGTGGACCGCTGCGCGCATGTGTAGACGAGTGCAAGGCGGACAGCGGTGGCGGGGCCCAGGCGGTAGTGGGAGGTTATGCAGGAGGGTAAGTCCCGTGCTGGTGTAGATAGTTTTGTAGCAGGTGGTGTATGTGTGTATGTGGTAGATGTAAAAGACGGAAAAGGACGAGGACCGCCGCGCGCACGTGTAGACGCAGGCAAGGGATCGGTGGCGGCGTCCAATCGGGTGGCGGGTTCCAATCGGTGGTGGCGGGGGCCGATCGGCAGTGAGGTTGCAGGAGGGTGTGTAGATCCGATCGGATCTAAACAGAGGACAAGAATGAATCTAGGTGAAACGAATCTGGAAAGCAGAAGAGAAGAACGAAAGGAAAGGACCTCACGCATGCGGTCAGAACGGGAACCGGCGGGTGGCCGGGGTGAGCTGACGGCGACGATCACAAGCAGAGGACTGGTGGGCACGGAAAGCCAAAAACCGGCTGTGATACCATGTTAGGAATAGAAAAGTTGTATTCCTCTGGGAGCCAAATGCCACAATATATAGTACAGGTACATGGAAAATATGCAGGAGCCCCCCTAACATATGGGAGAAATACAATATACAGATATCTATATCTAATAAAATGCGATCTGAGGACGCGAAGAAGAGGGCAGCACGGCGTGGACCAACCGTGGCATTTCTCCCCCGCCATCCCTTGGCCAGGGAGAGAGAGGCGCACGCCGCGGCCATCGTCAAGCTGTCTCCGGTGGATCCGATCGACCTCTTCGAGTACTGAGCGCCCCGTCGCTGCGCTGTTAGGGCGCCGCTCCTAGAAGCTCGTCGTCTAGGCTCGATTCTGGTACTAGGAGCAGCCATAGCTTATAAGGGTTTGTAAATTTCGTGCACAACTTTTGAATTGCCGCGGTATGTGTAATATTACCTATGATCGAACTCGTGTTTACCTATGATCACCGGTGAGTTCCAAGGCAAGGCATCACTGCATCAGCAGCTGGGCGGTTCCATCCGTCCAACCCCTCGCTGCTCGCCATGAACTCAAGTGAAGGCCACCCCTTGCCCCTGGCACGAGAAAATACAGCAGCTAGCTACGTATGCCACCCACCAATCCATGAAACCTTTTCCCCCTGTCGGTGGTCGGGTATGCACCCGAATACACGACATTTACATGAGCACTACCAACGTCCCGGAGCACACGCGTCCGGAGACATACCGGATTCGCATGCAGAAAGGGGGCTCGATCTTGTGACCGCGAGCGATACATGTGTGTCATGAGCAGCAAGACACGCTCTCCATCCTTTGCATGAGGCACACTACTCTCGGTCTCACTCTCAGAGAGAGAGGGAGGCGTTGGTTGGGAGCACACGATCTTTGGACCACCCCTCCAAACCCAATCCACCCAACAATCCAACGTGGGTGACTGGAGGTGATCGATCGACCTCGCTCTTCCTCTCCTTTGTGTGGAAGTTGTCAAGTGGCTTTGCATTGGCAGTGGCACCTGGCCATCCTCCATCTCCAGGGTGCTGCTGTGACGCTTTCACCGTTTCACGTCCCCACCCAATGTCAAAGAGCTTAACAGCTGTTTTTTTTTTAGTTTTGCAATGATTAATGTTGTACAGTACCAAAACTGCATGTATCCGTGATACGATGATCTCTGAACCTTTTCCGTTGTCTCTGACTTCCTATTTCTCGTGAGTGCGGTGAGAACTGGACCTTGTGGCGACACCTAAACACGGTTTACCGCCGGGTCTTTTTTGAGCCTTGGATTGTCAAGAGTGTGATCCGTCATGCTGATGTTAACATATGCTATGTTGTTGAAGTGTATAAGTGGACTTTTGATTGAGTTGGATAGTGTACGAAGTTTGACATGGTTACGAGAGTATAAGGTCTCGAGTTCGAGTCATAGCTTTCGCAATTTATTCTAAAATTGTTGTTGACCTCTCTGTGTCCACGTATAGGCCTTGAGTCATACGTGAGTTTCGCGCGCCGTCGCTCTCTTCCGCTTGCAGGTGCTGACTTCTCCCGTCACACGTGAGAGGGGGTGTTGAAGTGTATAAGTTGATTGCACTAGCCATTTCTATTAATTTGGACTTTTGGTTACGTTGGCTAGTGCATGAAGCTTGACACTTATTCTATTCTAACTACATACTACTCCCTTTATGTCTTAATACAAGACGATTTAAGACATCCGCTTTCAAATTTTGCCACGCTACAAAATTTCCCGAGTTTCCGGTTCTATCCCTCGCAAGTGGTGCTGAAGTTTAGATTAATTTTGCTGCATATTTTTCAATCACTTTGAAGAGTATGCTAATCACAAGGTTAGGATAATCGGTTTATGTTCCCGGTTTTTCCAAAATAGTGGTATCAGAGATGAATGTTTGTTCAAAGGTTGCTGTTAGCTCGCAATGGCTTTGGAAGAATGCGCCAACACAAGTGGCATGATACAACTTGATTCTTCAAACTACTCATTATGGAAGCCCTTGATGGAAGACATTTTTTTTGTATGAGCAATTGTAAAACAAGAAGATACCGACCGGTGTCATGCAAGAAGAATAGAGAGTGTCAAACAGAAAGGCAGTAGGTACTACTCCCTTTGTGTCTTAATATAAGTTTTTTGCCACGTTACCAAATTTACAGAGTTTTTGGTTCTAGCCCTCGCTCATGTCAAGCATGTATAGGAGGCATCACTTCGCTCACTCATTCCCCTCACCGACGCTTCTCCATGTCGCCGCCATCTTCCTCTATGGGCCACCATCGCCGACAACTTTCTCACTGCCCCCATCACCCTGATTCCTCCTACACCCCTATTCCTCTCGGACCCCTCCCACACCAGACATTTGGCGGCCAAAGTTCACATTTTATGCGCCGATGACGTGCTGTTGGGTGAGGAGGCGTTGGATCTGCATCCGTCGGTGACATGCTGCTAGGCGAGGATGCGCTGGATCTGCATGCGCCATCAACGTGTTGATGGGTAAGGAGGCGTTGTATCTGCGTGTGCCGGCGGATTTGGAGCGACGCTGGAGCAGCATGAAGACGACACAGGAGCACATAGCAGCTGGAAGACTGTCATTATCATCTCAGTGACTGCCGCCAACCACAATGCGTCTCTGTTGTATTTTAGTGTATCACTAGTTCCTCTCTGAATACTCTAGGTCACTCTAGTTTGCCATAGCCTGTCAGATTATTTACTCTCTGAACCGTTTGTGCTCTCGACAAAGGATTAGCGGTGAAAATGTAGCCTGCATATTGTGAATTTGAAAGGACATTGTTTTCCCTAAGTATTTTGGTGTTGATGACAATCCCACTTGTGGTCTAATTGTGTGCCTATAGGATTATTCGATTACTATGGATTGTGTGGGCATCTCTCTTGAAGTCTCGTGAAGACATCGGCCTTTGTTTTTTTTGCTTTTATATTTTTGTTGTCGTTTAGGTCGCCGTACTACCAAGAGGGTGTCCATCTCGGAAGGTTGTGGGGAATCATGTTTTCATGCACAAACCATACTAGAACCACCACAGCCTTTCTATTGTTCGGAGAGAGAGCGATCCTGTGAGCTGTTTGAGCCTTTTCTGCCCTGACCGAAAGTACCGGCTAGCCACCGGTAGTACCGCTAGTAGCTGTCTGTGTGGCTGGCCTGGTGCTAGTTCTGGCTCAAACTCCGATCATTGTTCTGCACACATATTGTATCTCTCTGCTGAGAGTGCTCAATTTTTGCAAAATTAGCACCAGAAGTTGTCCGGTAGTATCGGTCGGAAGTTCCAGTCATCCCTAGTAGGAACTTCCGGCTAGCGCTGCCTGGTCAACTGTCTTGAGCGGTACTACCGCTGTGGCCCGGTAGTTCCGGTCAGAACCTCGCGACCTAGTATTTCTGGCTCTAGTTCCGATCCAAGTTCTGCACGCTCTCATTCTCGCCTTAGTATACTTTGGTGTATAAGCGTCGAATATGTCGGAACTTGGACCAGAACTTCTGTCGATAGTATCGGTCAGTTAGTTCCATTTGTTTCGACCGGAACTTCTGGCCGGTTCGGGAGACGCTCCTCCGTGCCTTGGAGCCATTGGAGCCGGCTCACCGGAAGTACCGGCCGCCCACTGGTAGAACCAGTGGTGTCGTGGGGGCCAGCGGTTCAGTTTGAAGGGGCCCTATTTAAGGAACCCTTCTTCCACCTCCCATCTTAACTCTTCAATTCCTCTCTCCTCCATTAATATCATATCTTCATCTTCCTAGATCTCTCTCCCTAGCCACTCAAACCTCTTGATATTTTGAGGAGTGGGAGAGGTGACCTAGATCTACCTTTGTGGATCTTGTTACTCTTGGGTTCTTGGAACCCTAGATGGTGTAGGACATCCTCGGAGCTGAGGGAATGCGTTGTGAACCTCCATGGTGTCGTTGAGGGCCTCGAATTGAGTTGTGGAGCTTCCCCCTCAACCTTTTTGTAAAGGTTTCGGTTGGTACCTTCAAGGTCACCGGTTAGTGGATTGTGAGCCTGCCTTTGTGGCAGAGATCACCGGAGAAGAAGGCGAGGCCTTTGTGGTGCCCGGGTGACCTTGTGTGGCCCCGACACCTCTCAAACATAGACGTAGCTTATTTGGAAGTGAACTACGAGAATTACATCTCCGCGTGTTTTCTCCGGTTTACTCGCTCCACACCTTTACTTCTTGTCCTTTACCGCTTTTTTACTTGTTGATTGTTCTCTAGCATATAGGATTGCTCATCTAGTTGCATATCTAGAGAACTTTGTTTCTTGCAAAGCCTAAACTTTATTAACAAGATAAAAATCGGTAGTCTCCTATTCACCCCCCTCTAGTTGACCAAAGGTGGACCTTTCAATTGGTATCTGAGCCAAGGCTCTTACTTCGGGCTTTACCGCCTAAGAAACGATAGCTGACAATGAGGGTGGTGGTAGTGATAACACTAAGATCTTGGCATCCATGGAAGACCTCAAGCAATTGGAGACTTCCATGTTGTCCAAGTTTAAGGAAATGATGACTCTCTTGCAGTACCTTAAGCCTAAACCCATGATTACCATACCTCTTGTTACTCCTCAAACCACCGAGCCTCCTCCCAATGTTCCGGTGACCGTCCCCGGGGTGAATACCGTGGCCGTCTCCACTCACTTGGGCCTTGACTTTGTTGCTCAAACAACTCCCAAGGGTCCAAGCGAGAGCACCGAGGGTCTCAACGACTCTTCCTCCAAAGAGGGAGATGAGGGAAAGGATTACTCGGTGGCCCCACCTCCGAAGTACACTCTGGACCCATCAATTCCCATGCCACACATCATTCTCAAGGAGCACTACCTATGCTAGATACTTCAAACTTCACCAACTGGCAATATCTAATGTAACCTCATATTTCTAGCTCTTCTATTGAGTTAATGAGGATTGTGGAAGAAGGCTTCTCTCCATATGACCCAAAGAAGTTGAATCGAGGCGAAGTGGTGGACAATAAACTCAATGCCACCGCTTTTAGCATGATTCAAAAGGCATTGACTCCCAAGGACTTTGCTCACATTCGGAAATTATCAACCGCCAAGGAAGCTTGGGATCATATCATCGAGCTATTTGTGGGAAACGCTAGCATCCAAAGCTCCAAGTTTGATGATATAAATAATGAGTGTGATGGCTTTGCTATGCAAGATGATGATACTCCCAAAGATATGTATATGCGGCTCAAGGTCCTTTATTTCTCCATGAGGGACCTTGGAGCTACCTATTTGGATGAAAAGTTCATGAAGAGGAAGTTTGTCCAAGCCCTCCTTCCATTTGAATAACAAAATCTTAACTCTATCAATGGAAGAAGCAACTTTCACATCATGACATCACAAGAAGTCTTGAGTGAAGTGATTGCCATGACCATTGCCAAGAAGAATGCGAATCATATCGTGCACGTGATTTTGGATCACAAAAGGTGAATCTTTCCTTGAAGGCCAAGGTGGTGGAGGTTGATGATGAAGATGACGCTAGTGAGTGGTCTGAAGAGGACCTCAAGTTTGCTTTCAATGAACATCTCGCCCTTGCCTCAAGAGCCTTTTGGAACAAGCCGTGCATGAAGTCAAGGTCAATGGACAACTCAAGATTCAACTCAACAAACAAGGCCCCCAAAGTGAGATCATGTTACAATTGCAATGACAAGAGTCACTTTGTGGCAAATTGTCCCTTTGAGAACCGAGAAGACAATTGTAGACTACTCATCCGCAAGATCAAGTCAAGGCCTCCTCATCCTTTGAAGAAGAACTTTGTCATCAAGAATGTTGTCAACAAGGAACGGGCTATGGTGGTTCATGAAGATTAGCTTTCAGGCAAGTATGATGATGATAAAAACCAAGGTAGTGAGATTGTGGGAGTCGCTGCTATTGCCACTACTTTTTCTCCATGATTGTTCCTCTTCGACTCTCCCAACGAGAACATCATATCCTCCAACCCAAAGTGTCTCATGGACAAGGCCATCGAGGTAACGCCCACTCCCAAACCCATCTCTAGTGAAACTTTCTCTCTTGATCTTGAAGGTACAGAGATAAAGAAAGAGGTGGTAGACATGTGTGAGTTCATTGCTATCTTGGATGAATAGACTAAAACTTGCTTTGATGCTTTGCTAAGTAAACTTGATCATGCTAGGGATCTTCTAGATGAAAATAAGAACTAATTGACTTGCTAAGTAAAATGAAAGAGAGGCCGCCGATGAAATTGAATCTCTTACACAAAGTCATGAAGATGAACAAAATATGAGAATCAATCTTGAGGAAAATGTTTCCAAGCTTGTTGATGACCATAATCTCTCCATGTCTTTGCTCACTAAACAACATGATCATGCTCTTGCTTTGGTAAAAGTGCTTAAAATGAGAAAGTTGAGTTTGGTGTTGGTCATGGTAGGAGTCAAGAGGATCTTAAGAAACTCAAAGAGGAACAAAAAGCCTTGGAGAGAAAATTATCAGGTCTTTTTGAAGCCCATGAGAAACTTCAAACTCAACTAACTTGTGAACTTGCTAAGTCTTCCGCTGTGAAAATTATAGACTTGTCTAGTTCTTCTAACCCTTGTTGCAAGCATGTGAATCTCATTGAGTAGAACAAGGTGTTGAAAGATTAACTTGCCAAAGTGCAAGCCAACAAGCAAGTTGTTGAGTGTGATCCTAAGCCTAAGAAGAAGAACAAGAACAAGAACAAGAACAGGATAAAGAACAAGGGCAATGCTCAAGGGGACTCTCATGGTCCTACTCTCTTGCAAAGTGACAACTTTTTTAGGAAGAACAACCCCTCTTACATTCTTTGCAAATCTTATGATGGTCATGTTTATGCTAAATATGTTGGAACTTCTTACATGCATGATTATCATTGGACCACTTAGGTGCCAAAGACCCTTGTAACTAACAAAAAGGGACCCATTGTGACGAGGTTCGACTCATAAATGCCCATTGTTATGGACCTGGGTTTTGGAGGAGGGGACGCTAGAGATCGCGGAACGGATAATAGACAAGCAACACAGGGACATGAGGTTTACCCAGGTTCAAGCCCCCGGAGGGAAAACCCTACTCCTACTTGTTTGCTCTTTGTTAATGGTGATGCCGAAGGTTACAGGGGTGCACAGATTGGATCTGGAGAGGTGTGTACTAGGTTATGAGGTAGGTCCTTCTCGATGTGCCCTCCTGGTATTTATATAGATAGGCCAGGTCTCGGGGATAGGCCGAGTCGGTTACAGTTTTAGGGTTTTTCCTTCAAGTTTCTATCCGAAGAAAGCATGTCCTCCAAGGAGTCGAATCCATCCTGGGCTTGGGCCACCCGAAATCCTCCTGGGCTTCACGATTGAGGTACCCCTTCTTCATGGGCTTCTGCTGAACCGGACCAGGTAGGCTAATATCAGGTACCCGTAGGGCATACCCATGTCAGTAGCCCCCGTGTGTTTAGTTGAATCATAGATTCAGCCGGAGACTCTTAAGTATTTTGAGTGCCTTTCATCCAAACATGTTTTGGGTTAATACATTGGTTCATAGGGATAGATGATACGCGTGCTTGACTCTCCCGATGGATCGGGTTCAGTTAACTGCCTTCAGGCAAAACAACGCTATCTACTCAAACTCAAGTCCCATGACCCGAATCCGGAAAATTGTTAGTGTAATTCGACTCAGGCCGCGAAGGTCTTACAGGAGTCGAATTCCAGTGTTTTTAAGTCATGTACCCAATGCATCCGTCGGGATTTTTCATTGTGGCTGCTGACACGGAATATTACTAGAGGAGTGCAGTCGGGTGTGTTGCCAGGCCATCGGATTGTATCTGTAGGTCTTATTTTTGCGTCGTAGACACAACATCTGAAAATTTATCGCCGTGGAGGCGTTTCGGGTGACTAAGGAGACGTTATCTCTCTGAGCATTATTTTGGGAAAAGTTTCCTATTATTCCATAAGTTATCTTTTACTGTAGTCGTGGAGGATCCGAAGGATTTCAATCAATTGATTCATAGGATGCACAACCAGCACTCCCTATGTGAGTAGCCCCCGAGTGTCTGTTCGAGTCGTAGACTCGAGTAGAGACTTATAGTCACCAGTCACATGGTATAATGATATGGTAATCCTTCAGATGACCAATGTTTTGAAATGCGCAGCCAGCACTCCCTATGGTAGTATCCCCCAAGTCTATAATGGAGTCGCAGACTCTAAGGAGGACTCGAAGCTTGTGAATTTCTTCGAATGACCCGGGGACTTTACCAAATTTTTAGGTGCGCGACTAGCGCTCCTGATAGGAGTATCCCCGAGTAATTGGTTGAGTCGCAGACTCGAGTAAGTACTTTTGACTTGATTCAAAAGAATAGAGCCATTGTTGGCCTTTGCTTTTGCAAGTTGCTGACGTCATTGCTGACGCCTGGTGAGCTCAACCGTCTACGGCAACAGAGACGATGGGACTAGACGAGCGTGGGTCCCACTTTTTGTCTGGGATTTGACTAGTCATGTGCAATTTATGTGAAAGTTAATGTGTCGCCTCAATTTCCCGCGCGTAGTAGATGGCGTTCTTCGCGACGGTTTGGGGCGTTGCCCACCATGTGTACAACACGATGGTTGACACGTGTTAGGTTTAGTGTAGCGGTCCCAACCTTTAATAAGGTAGAGATACCTGTGTTTACAATCCTAGTCCCTGGATCGATAGCTAGCATCCACAATTAGGATGTAATATCAAGAAACAAAGGTCATAATACAAATTTATAACCAGGAATAAAATAATTCATTACATCTTACATAGCTCATTTGGCTATCACATTACAATGCAGCAGAATATCTATATAGCATGGAGTCCTTCATCTTCAAAGTGCCACAGACAATCATGTTGGTTGTAGACTTGTAATCCTATTCAACACACTTCACTAACATCAAACAAACCTGCAACATAATAAGTTGCAGCCACAAGGGTCAATACATTGGAATTGTATTGGCAAGTTTCACTATTATATAGAAAAAAGTGGATCCTATCATTACATGCATATTTGGCTAAGTAGGGTTTAGGCTCATTTGCAGAAAGCAATATAGTTTTATCCTATCTTTTCAAAATAGTTTTGATCTTTTGACAAATCTTTTTGAACTCCTTGGAAAACTCCAAGTGCTTCAAATCCCTTGTTGTCACCATCAAGTTTTACTTTTCAGAAATTGGAATGTCGAGATCTTCCATAGCTTCAGGCCTTAGTTGCTCAGAGTTGTCCGTAACCGGGGACACGGCTAAGTACTTAGAATTTGATCTTCTGCAGAAGTTGTACACTTTACCCACATGACACAATATCGTCTTGACGCCACCAGTGGCCGTTGGATAAGTACTCACCAAAATGGAGTACTGGCAGATCGAGAATGTGACAAAGTCTTTCCATAGGAGTCCTCCCAATACACAATGCTAGCTTGTCTACCAGGCACCAATGTAGGGATATATTTCCCTACACAATTCTAGTTAACCTGAAGATGCCAATGCATGGGTCTTCCACTATGTAGTTGACTAAGCCAGAGCCCATTTAGCATGTGGCGGTACACGAAAGCCACTGTACGAGAAACATGTTCAATCTCTAAGTCCCTGGGTGGTTTTATTCTAGTGCACACACAAAAAGATAGCCATATAAACATGGTTCCCTTTGTTGCCACCTTGTCCAAATCTTGAGTATCCTTTTTCCACCCAGGTGGTTCATTGAATATTTGTTTTATTATATAAAACATATATCTTTCCAACACTTTATATAATCATAACATGTATCTCATGCCAAATATATAGCAGGGCTAAGCATACTACAATTACAATGTTTTCACTAAGGAAGATATAAGGATATCCTAATAGGATATAGCATAGCTTAAAAATATAGTAGTCTTATCATGCATGTTACAAAAATCCACTAAGTGTAATGAAAATAGTAGGACATGGATGATAGTGTCACTTGCCTTTTTAGTAGAGAATATTGGTTCACTCCTTGATCTTGCAAATATCACACTCTTCTAACTTCACTACAATTTAATCAAGCAAACAAATATTCAACTAGCCTTCCCACAATTCACCACATAAAATAACAAAACAAAGCAATGCATGCAAGCATGCAAAAGATGGTTTTATTTGGAAGAGTGGTTTCTATTAGGCTCTAAACTTTTTAAAGCTCATATTGGTCATTTACAAAAGTGATAAAACCATTTAAATTCAAGTTGGTGAAAACGGTCATATTAAGTCATTTTTGTTCTGCTAGGAATGATTTAAATCAAAATGATAATCTCTAGTGTTTGTAAAATATTTTTAAACACAATATGTTAGTTTTTTAAGGTCAAGTGTTTAATATTAAAACCATTTGCAAAAGGGTTTCACCCCATAAATCAAATATTATACCAAAGTGATATTTTATGTTGTTGAAAATGCCTTTTGCAAAGTAATAATTTTATAGGGTTCTTCAAATATATTTTTAAATCTCAAACTTGGTGTTTAGGGTCAGAGAGTTTAACTCAAATCATTTTCCAAAGATTTTACTCAAAAAGTATTTTTAACACGTAAACAATATTTTTATTTGACTAGAAATGTTTAATTCAAATATTTATTCCTTAACTTCAGAAAATACATTTTTAAATCCATAAGTTGGTTTCTATGGTCAGTAGGTTCAAAACAAACCATTTAGCAAAGATTTCACCTTAAAAATATTTCTAGAACAATTTTTATATTCAAATTATTCCTACACAAGTTTCTGCAAATTTAACCAATTTTATAGAAGAAAAACATTACAAAAAGTGCATGGTTGCAAAGTACTTGTCATGCTGATTCCAGTGATATAAAATTTGCAAAATTTGGACGTGTGGATTAAAAGTTATGAATTTTGCAAGTTTGCATATCTAATAGATCAAAATTTCTGTTTTAATTCAACTCTGGCCACGTGGCTCAATATTATTGGTCGGTAAAAGTTTGTGCGGATCGATCAACACTGGCCAAAGGATCTCACTTAAATCGCACGGCACAGATTGACGCATACCCCTTCGTTAAGTTAATCTATCGTAGCCACCAGATCGAGATCCAATGGCTCACAGCATCCTGACCATGGACTGGCGGCGCTGGCGGTGGCTAACGGCGGCACGCGCTCAAACGGTGGCGTTGGCGATGAACCAGGAAGTGCGGGAGAGAGTGAGGATGCTCACCGTGCTCGCGTGGTTGCGGTGAAGCTCAAGGTGGCCTCAGTTCGTCGAGGGGCGCACTGGAGCAGCGACGATTGCTCGTCGGAGTCAGCGACGGCGCCAGGTGCTTCGGTTTGACGACAGGGGCGTTTTTGCATGTGTGGTTACTGGAGGGATTAACGCTGTCAATAACTCGAATTAACGCGAAATGAATCGCGGCAGAACGGCGACGAGCGTGGGGAAATGATCGACGCGGTTGAAGACGACGACTGACGATGTGTGGCCTGGCTGTCTGCGAGAGAGAGAGAGTGGGTGTGGGGTCCTGCTGTCAGCGACTAAGGGGGTGCGCGGTTGAGTGGAAAACGCTTCACTGCGGGGAGGGAAAATGGGCTAGCTGCTGGGCCTGCTAGGCTGGGCCAGATGGGTTGGGTTTGATTCATTTTTTTGTACAGAATGTTTTTCTTTTTCTATTTGAATTTCTATTTTGATTTTCATTCAAACAATTCAAACTCCATTTGAATTCAAACCTCCACCAAACTTTGTGTAGATTTTTAATACTGTTATCTAACATATTCTAAAGTCAAATTTAGAATAATTAATTTTATGGTTTATGATAAGAGAATAAATACATAGACATTAATCTTTATTTCAAAATAGGATTTAAATATGTTTTAAAACACTATTTGAATTCTAAATTTTACCAAAACCTTTTCAGTAGGTTTTATTTGAAAAATAATTTCACTTTGAAATATTATTTAAAATACTTTATTAAGTTTTAATGTCCATTCAAAAATAGGAGAATGTCTTTACTTAAATAAAATTGGATATTAATAAATCCTCATGATTTTATTTAAATAATCCTTTACTCTTATTATTAAACAAAAATATTTTATTTTACTTGCTTTGGCCAAATTTTAATTTGGCTCTTAAAATAGTCCTTATTTAATATTTCCTCCTTTGCTTATAAAAAACCATATCTTTTTATTTAAGGATCCAAAAATAGTGATTCCAACTATTATAATTTTATTTATTATTTTTTTATCTTTTTAAATCCTTCTAGGATTTTATTTGATCAAAATAGGTTTTGATGTTTCCATTTGGAATCAAAAAGTTTCTTTTCACCCTAAATTTCAACAAATATTTATTTTGTTTATTTATTTTTCACATTTCAAAATTTGGAAAATTTTGGGATGTAACAGGCTACCACCCTTAAAAGAAATCTCGTCCCGAGATTTGGGAAGGCTAGGGGTTACAAGTTGGCTTGAAGACAACTACTCCCTCCGTCCGCAAATAAATGTACATCTAGCTTTTGCCTAAATCAAACATAATCAAATTTGACCAACTTTATAGAGAAATATAGAAACATATATTACATCAAATTAATATATGATGAAACTAGATTTAAAAATAAATCTAATGGTAACAATTCAGTTGCATAAATGTTGGTACGTTGTCCTAAAAAATTAGTCAAACTTTACTACATCTGACTTAGGATAAGGCTAGAAGTACACTTATTTGCGGACGGAGGGAGTAGGGTACTACCACCCTTAAAAAAATCTCATAGGGTTACATTGATGGTTCACTTGACTATGGGTTCAACACTTGATATCCAGACAAGGAATCCTTATTTGACTCAACTGAGTTAACTAATTCCTGACATCCACTTCTTCTATTTCTTCAAGGTTCCCATCCATGTCAATGTGGTTCACATGTCCTTTGTGGGTCATATTGGAGTCATTTCCATTGGATTTTCCAACATCCCTTTTCTTTTTCTTCTTAGGATAGCCTGAGTCATAGTGTCCAAGTTCCTTACAATTATAGCACTGCAACTGGCTAATGTCTTTCTTCCTGAAAGTGTCATGTTGGTTCTGACCAAGGTCATCTCCATTGTCAGTATCATTTCCATTATTATCACTTCCATTGTTGTTGTGGTGATACTGATGTGGTTCAGAATCTTCATTGTTCCTTTTGAATGAACGGTTCTTTTGTGATGATCCTGAGTGATACTTGAGTTTATGCTTCCTCTTTCTGTTCTCAACTTGATTCATCTTGTTTTCCAAAATGGTGGCTTTGTCACAGAGTGATTGATAAGTTGGGACATAGGCAACTGACAGCTATAGGTTCAACTCATCATTAAGTCCTTCGAGGAATTTCTCCTTCCTCTTAGCATCTGTATCAACTTCATCCGGTGCATAGCGTGCCGGATTGTTAAATTCTTCAATGTACTCAGCCACACTGAGATGACGTTGTTTCAGATTGTGAAACTCCTTTTTCTTCAAGTTCATCACTCCAGATGAGATGTGAGCTGTACGAAAACCATCCTCAAAAATAGTCCAAGTCACATCCTCAAGGGGAGTGGTGATCTGAAAGTTGTCCCACCATGTTGCTGCTGGTCCTTCAAGCAGAAATGCTGCAAACCTAACTTTTTCTTCGTCGGTGCAACCAAGAGTCACTAAGTCCTTATTCACCGAACGTAACCAGTCATTGGCTATCATTGGATCAGTTGTCCCAGAGAACCTTGCAGGCCTTAGTGTCAGAAACCTGGTGAGCATGTCATGTGCTGGAGGATTATTTTGGTTGTTGTTGTTGTTGTTGTTGTTGTTGTTGTTGTTGTTGTTGTTGTTGTTGTTGTTGTTGTTGTTGTTGTTGTTGTTGTTGTTGTTGTTGTTGTTGTTGTTGTTGTTGTTGTTGTTGTTGTTGTTGTTGTTGTTGTTGTTGTTGTTGTTGTTGTTGTTGTTGTTGTTGTTGTTGTTGTTGTTGTTGTTGTTGTTGTTGTTGTTGTTGTTGTTGTTGTTGTTGTTGTTGTTGTTGTTGTTGTTGTTGTTGTTGTTGTTGTTGTTGTTGTTGTTGTTGTTGTTGTTGTTGTTGTTGTTGTTGTTGTTGTTGTTGTTGTTGTTGTTGTTGTTGTTGTTGTTGTTGTTGTTGTTGTTGTTGTTGTTGTTGTTGTTGTTGTTGTTGTTGTTGTTGTTGTTGTTGTTGTTGTTGTTGTTGTTGTTGTTGTTGTTGTTGTTGTTGTTGTTGTTGTTGTTGTTGTTGTTGTTGTTGTTGTTGTTGTTGTTGTTCTGATTTTGCAAGAACTGCGTCATCATCTGCATCAGTTGAGCTTGACCTGCCATCAACTGCTGCATCTCGGGAGTGATGTTGTTGTTCTTCTTGTTGTTGTTGTTTTGATTGGGGTTGGCACGTCGGGGAGGCATCTGTTGGTTTGATAGGGATAAGTAATGATGGATAGGTCTAAAGAAGTTAAAACACACAACCCAAAACAATCAAGTTCAATCAAACAATCAAACAATCAACAAGCAACTATTCACTTAACAACTTATGAGCTTAACTCATGAGTTGAAGGAAACAACAAGTTTTCTTGAAATAATTAACTTAGTATAGTCATACCCCATAGGTCAATATGATCCATACACTAACATGTTATCAATGTTGTTGGTAGGAAATCTAATGTCTCTTGGTTCTCATTAGTAGTCCTTAGTGATGTCTAAGTTGAAGTCCTTGGTGAAACTAAAGTTGAAGTCATTGGTCATGGTGGCGGCTTTGTCCATCAAGTTGAAAAGGCAGAGGTGTAGAATTCAAAACCAAAAGGTTGAGGAAAGAGTTTACAAGATTGTTTGTAAATAAGTTTTGGAACAAATATAACTCCTATTTTTCTAAGTGGTTTTGTCCAATGCTAGGGTTACAATCCTACAGGCAACACAGTGCTCTGATACCATCTGTAGCGGTCCCAACCTTTAATAAGGTAGAGATCCCTGTGTTTACAATGCTAGTCCCTGGATCAATAGCTAGCATCCACAGTTAGGATGTAATATCAAGAAACAAAGGTCATAATACAACTTTATAACCAGGAATAAAATAATTCATTACATCTTACATAGCTCATTTGGCTATCACATTACAATGCAGCAGAATATCTATATAGCATGGAGTCCTTCATCTTCAAAGTGCCACAGGCAATCATGTTTGTTGTAGACTTGTAATCCTATTCAACACACTTCACTAACATCAAACAAACCTGCAACATAATAAGTTGCAGCCACAAGGGTCAATACATTGGAATTGTATTGGCAAGTTTCACTCTTATGTAGAAAAAAGTGGATCCTATCATTACATGCATATTTGGCTAAGTAGGGTTTAGGCTCATTTGCAGAAAGCAATATAGTTTTATCTTATCTTTTCAAAATAGTTTTGATCTTTTGACAAATCTTTTTGAACTCCTTGGAAAACTCCAAGTGCTTAAAATCCCTTGTTGTCACCATCAAGTTTTACTTTTGAGAAATTGGAATGTCGAGATCTTCCATAGCTTCAGGCCTTAGTTGCTCAGAGTTGTCCGTAACCGGGGACACGGCTAAGTACTTAGAATTTGATCTTCTGCAGAAGTTGTACACTTTACCCACATGACACAATCTCGTCTTGACGCCACCAGTGGCCGCTGGATAAGTACTCACCAAAATGGAGTACTGGCAGATCGAGAATGTGACAAAGTCTGTCCATATGAGTCCTCCCAATACACAATGCTAGATTGTCTACTAGGCACCAATGTAGGGATATATTTCCCTACATAATTCTAGTTAACCTGAAGATGCCAATGCATGGGTCTTCCACTATGTAGTTGACTAAGCCAGAGCCCATTTAGCATGTGGCTGTACACGGAAGCCATTGTACGAGAAACATGTTCAATCTCTAAGTCCCTGGGTGGTTTTCTTCTAGTGCACACACAAAAAGATAGCCATATAAACATGGTTCCCTTTGTTGCCACCTTGTCCAAATCTTGAGTATCCTTTTCCACCCAGGTGGTTCATTGAGTACTTGTTTTATTATATAAAACATATATCTTTACAACACTTTATATAATCATAACATGTATCTCATCCCAAATATATAGCAGGGCTAAGCATACTACAACTACAATGTTTTCACTAAGGAAGATATAAGGATATCCTAATAGGATATAGCATAGCTTAGAAATATAGTAGTCTTATCATGCATGTTACAAAAATCCACTAAGTGTAATGAAAATAGTAGGACATGGATGATAGTGTCACTTGCCTTTTTAGTAGACAATATTGGTTCACTCCTTGATCTTGCAAATATCACACTCTTCTAACTTCACTACAATTTAATCAAGCAAACACATATTCAACTAGCATTCCAACAATTCACCACATAAAATACAAAACAAAGCAATGCATGCAAGCATGCAAAAGATGGTTTTATTTGGAAGAGTGGTTTCTATTAGGCTCTAAACTTTTTAAAGCTCATATTGGTCATTTACAAAAGTGGTAAAACCATTTAAATTCAAGTTGGTGAAAATGGTCATGTTAAGTCATTTTTGTTTTGCTAGGAATGATTTAAATCAAAATGATAATCTCTAGTGTTTGTAAAATATTTTTAAACACAACATGTTAGTGTTTTAAGTTCAAGTGTTTAATATTAAAACCATTTGCAAAAAGGTTTCACCCCATAAATCAAATATTATACCAAAGTGATATTTTATTTTGTTGAAAATGCCTTTTGCAAAGTAATAATTTTATAGGGTTCTTCAAATATATTTTTAAATCTCAAACTTGGTGTTTAGGGTGAGAGAGTTTAACTCAAATCATTTTCCAAAGATTTTACTCAAAAAGTATTTTTAACACATAAACAATATTTTTATTTGACTAGAAATGTTCTAATTCAAATATTTATTCCTTAACTTCACAAAATACATTTTTAAATCCATAAGTTGGTTTCTATGGTCAGTAGGTTCAAAACAAACCATTTAGCAAAGATTTCACCTTAAAAATATTTCTAGAACAATTTTTATATTCAAATTATGCCTACACAAGTTTCACAAATTCAACCAATTTTACAGAAGCAAAACATTAAACAAAGTACATGGTTGCAAATTACTTGTCCTGATGATTCCAGTGATATAAAATTTCCAAAATTTGGATGTGTGGATTAGAAGTTATGAATTTTCCAAGGTTGCATATCTATTAGATCAAAATTTCTGTTTTAATTCAACTCTGGCCACATGGCTCAATATTATTGGTCGGTAACGGTTCGTGCGGATCGATCAACACTGGCCGCAGGATCTCACTTAAATCGCACGGCACAGATTGACGCATACCCCGTCGTTAAGTTAATCTATCGTAGCCACCAAATCGAGATCCAATGGCTCACAGTAGCCTGACCATGGACTGGCGGCGGCTAACGGCGGCGCGCGCTCAGACGGTGGCATTGGCGATGAACCAGGAAGCGCGGGAGGGAGTGAGGATGCTCACCGTGCTCGCGTGGTTGCGGTGAAGCTCAAGGTGGCCTCAGTTCGTCGAGGGGCGCACTGGAGCAGCGACGATTGCTCGTCGGAGTCAGCGGCGGCGCCAGGTGCTTCTGTTTGACGATGGGGGCGTTTTTGCACGCGTGGTTACTGGAGGGATTAACGCTATCAATAACTCGAATTAACGCGAAATGAATCGTGGCAGAACGACGACGAGCGTGTGGAAATGGTCGACGCGGGTGAAGACGACGACTGACGGCGTGGGGCCTGGCTGTCTGCGAGAGAGAGAGAGTGGGTGTGGGGTCCTGCTGTCAGCGACTGAGGGGGTGCGCGGTTGAGTGGAAAACGCTTCGCTGCGGGGAGGGAAAATGGGCTAGCTGCTGGGCCTGCTGGGCTGGGCCAGATGGGTCGGGTTTGATTCATTTTTTTGTACAGAATGTTTTCTTTTTCTATTTGAATTTCTGTTTTGATTTTCATTCAAACAATTCAAACTCCATTTGAATTCAAACCTCCACCAAACTTTGTGTAGATTTTAATACTGTTATCTAGCATATTCTAAAGTCAAATTTAGAATAATTAATTTTAGGGTTTATAATAAGAGAATAAATAAATAGACATTAGTCTTTATTTCAAAATAGGATTTAAATATGTTTTAAAACACTATTTGAATTCTAAATTTTACCAAAACCTTTTCAGTATGTTTTATTTGAAAAATAATTTCATTTTGAAATATTATTTAAAATACTTTATTAAGTTTTAATGTCCATTCAAAAATAGGAGAATGTCTTTACTTAAATAAAATTGGATATTAATAAATCCTCATGATTTTATTTAAATAATCCTTTACTCTTATTATTAAACAAAAATATTTTATTTTACTTGCTTTGGCCAAATTTTAATTTGGCTCTTAAAATAGTCCTTATTTAATATTTCCTCCTTTGCTTATAAAAAACCATATCTTTTTATTTAAGGATCCAAAAATAGTGATTCCAACTATTATAATTTTATTTATTATTTGTTTATCCTTTTAAATCCTTCTAGAATTTTATTTGATCAAAATATGTTTTGATGTTTCCATTTGGAATCAAAAAGTTTCTTTTCACCCTAAATTTCAACAAATATTTATTTTGTTTATTTATTTTTCACATTTCAAAATTTGGAAAATTTTGGGATGTGACATTTAGCAAATTAATGGTTCCGCATCGTCGTCTTCATCCCTTTTATACCGCTGGAGGCTGCGGTAATTTTCCACTCTGCCATTCGCTGTCCTTGCACAGTCTTTGCCAATCTTGCATCCGCCATTTCTAAAGCTCGCGCTTTCTTCTGCACTGGACATTCTTCACACCTTTCTTCATGCACACTGCTCATCATGCAGCGCCAGCAAGATGGACAAGCCGAGGAAGGTCTCCGCCACAGCTAGGACGAGCATCACCGGTGCCGCCAAGAAGACCACCACCGCCGGTCGCTTCACCAACAGTGGCTGGCGGCGGTCGACAATGAGGGAGGTAGATCTATGCTGCCTAGATGAGGTGCATCTGATTCTGCAGGAGAAGGGCGACACCAAACTTCCCAAGTCGGAGGTAATCCTGGATCCACCGATGGTTTTCAGGTAATGTTCTATGCCTTTATCATCCGAGGCCTTTCGCTTCCTGCCCACGAATTTATTTGTGGGCTTATTTTTCTTTATGGGCTTCAACTTCACCAGTTGTCGCCCGATTATCTTTTGCACATTGCGTGCTTCATCACGCTGTGCGAGTGCTAGATCGGAATCAGGCCACACTTTGGCCTCTTCAAGAAGCTTTATTCCTTGAAGAGGCAGTCTAGCCATGTAGGCGTGGTGTATGATCTGGGCGGGTGCGGAATATCCATTCGTCCCAACCATCAGTACTTCTCTTTCCACCTCTGCGAATCCGTCCAAGGATGGAGGAACAAGTGGTTCTACATCCGTGACTCCAAGCTGGACGGCCAACACTACGGGTTGGCCCCATTCGACGCCAGCAAGGTGATCACCTGAAAGCGTTCATGGTTGAACAAAATTCCTTCGGGTGAAACCGAAGTGGTCGAGAAGTTGTACAAGCAGGTGGAGGATCTCCAGTTGCTGCGAGGGAAGGAGGTCTCCGGCATCAACATCATCCGCACATTTCTCAAGCCATCGGGTGCAGTTGTCAACACCCGGATTTTTAATCCCAGATGCCTGTTATGCCATACATTGCAATCCCAGGACTACCATTTTTGCGAGACATAACAGATTGGTACCATAGTTCATCATCCATTACAAACCATAATAAATGTCTTACAAATAAAGGATCTCATGATCCAGTCTTAATACAATCAACGCAGCGGAATAATATAATAACGATAGAGTGGGCGAAGCTCCATCTTCGGGGTCAGAGGCAATGCTGACGATGGGAGGTGATCCTAGTTGTCGTAGACTTCCTATTGTCCATCATCCTAGTAGTCCTCCTCATAGTCTGGCCACGGGAATAGCCAGGGACAAAGCCATGAGTACTCTTTAAGTAGTCGCAAACTATAACTAACAGGTAAAGGGTTTTCAAGTAGGAATCCTAAACTCTAGGTTGTTTTGCAAAAAGCCAGCTTTATCTCTAGCTGAGTTCAGAAGTAAAAAAACTAGTTTAAGGTTTTATACCACCTAAGTGGGAACTTAGTTTTCATGTTCACAACCCTGTTGTGGTCAAGTCAAAGTCATGATTCATTTCACAAGTCATTTTGAAAACATCCGACGACGGAACAGTATGGCCACTCTAACTGTCCATAACCGCGGACGCGGCTATTTGAATAGTTTGACACTCTGTAGAGGTGGTACACTTTCACCACATTATTCGATACATCCATCAGGATCAATCCTGAATCACCATACTCAGTATGCGGATAATCAATCCTAACCTTTCAATTACACACCCTAGTATAGGAACCTCTCCTATGAGTTTGGCCTCCCAACCATGACCATCTGTCATCTTGGGAACTGCATAGGTGGACAATCATCACGAGGTAGCCTCATCTCAAATCTCGGCCTCAAGGGAACCCATACTAAGATATATAAATTTCTATAGGGGTTCGTAGCATGGAAAACAAAAAATTTATACCGCATGCACACAAACAAGCCAAGATCTATCTACTAGATTGTAGCAACGAGTCGATTAGATTACTCACCCTCGAAGATTCCAAAGCGGTTAACGAGAGCAGATTCTCGTGGGTGATGTAGTCATACACTTGCCGATCTCAAGATCGCGTAGACGATCCTTTCGGCGCTGCGTTCCGGCAGCGCTTCTGCAGTCGATCACATGTTCGGTACTCGATGAAGACCTCCCTCTCCCTTGTTCCAGCAGGCAGCGGAGGTTGTAGTTCTCCCCTCGCAATTCCGGCAGCACGACGGCGTGGTGTCGGAAGTAGAGGGAAGATCCCGCAGGGCTTCGCCTAAGCTGGTGCGAGTTATGGTGGATCTAGGGTTTCTGGCGATCTAGGTTTAGAAGGCCGAAGAGGAGGATGTGGTGTCGGCGGCGGCTAGGACGACGGCGGCGGCACGACGGCGGCGTGGTACGGGTGGGGAGGGCTGGTTGTGTGTTATTTGGGGCAGCCCTCCCCCTCTATTTATGAGAGGGAGGGAGGCTTGGGAGAGGGGAGTTTGAATCCATACCCAAACCCAAGTTGGATAGAAGGAAGGACTCTTTCCTTCTTCCACTAGGAAACCATTGTTCCAGTTTGACTTTTCAAACCTCCCTTTTGACTTTCAATTTAGAGCTTTATTTCTCTCTAGCAAATGCCCAACCAAAGTGACTTAGGACATGATCCAATCATTCCACTTACCCATGAAACATTCATGGACCATTCCCCTTCCGGTCCGGCGAACCTTCTAGAACCTTCTAGAACCCCTCCGATGAAAACATCGAAATCATTCCTGAACTCCGGAATCGGACTTTCTTTATATGAATCTTATTCTCCGAACCATTCCGGATCTCCTCGTGATATCCCGGATCCCATTCGAGACTCCGAACAACATTCGGTATCCCTACTCACATTCCATATCTACTAAACAACATCGAATCCTTAAGTGTGTCTCCCTACGGTTCGTGAATTATGCGGACATGACCGAGACACTTCTCCGATCAATAACCAATAGAGGAATATGGAAATTCATATGGCTCCCACATATTTTTACAATTACTTTGCGATCGAATGAACCACTTACATATGATACCAATTTCCCTTTGTCTCGCGATAGTTTACTTATCCGAGGTTTAATTGTCGTTATCTCTGCATACCTAGTTCAACCTCGTTACCGATAAGTAATCTTTTCTCGTTCCCGTGATATGTGATCCCTTGTGATCCAGTCACATGCTTGCAAGCTAATTGGATGACATTCCACCGAGAGGGCCTAGAGTATATCTATCCGTCATATGGATGGACAAATCCCACTCTTGATCCATGTGCCTCAACACATACTTTTCGAACACTCAATGCCACCTTTATAGCCACCCAGTTACGGTGTGGTGTTTGATGTCATCAAAGCATCCTTCCGGTGATGGTGATTACCATGATCTCATGGTCGAAGGAATTAGGTTACTATGTATCATAAAGCTTATAGCAAACAAACTATTGAAATGACTTGATCTTAATGCTACGCTTATCTATAGAAGTATGTCCATCAAACCATTCTCCTAATGATATGACCTTGTTGTTAACAACATCTCAATGTTCATGATCGGGAAACCACGATCATCTATTAACCAACAAGCTAGTATTACAAAGAGGCTTTACTAGGGACTCTAATTTAGTTTACAAATCACACAAGTATTAATGTTTCCGGTTAATACTATTATAGTATGAATGTAAACATTTATCATAAACACGAAGATATAATAATAACCACTTTTATTATTGCCTCTAGGGTATATCTCCAACAGTCTCCCACTTGCACTAGAGTCAACTAATCTAGATTACATGGTAATATACCGAACACCCATGGCGGTTTGGTGCTGGTCATGTTTTGCCCTTGGGAGAGGTTTAGTCAACGGATCCGCCACATTTAGATCTGTGTGTACTTTGCAAATATTTATGTCACCATCTTGGACATGCTCTCGAATAGCGTGGAAACGTAGCTTGATGTGCTTCAGCTTCTTGTGTGACCTTGGTTCTTGCGCATTGGCTATGGCGCCCGTGTTATCAGAGTAGATAGACATTGGGTCCAGCACACTTGGAACCACACCGAGCTCTGTAATGAACTCCTTCATCCATATCGCCTCTTGTGAATCCTCCAAAGCAGCTATGTATTCCGATTCAGTTGAAGATCTCGCCACAACGCTTTGCGTTGCACTCCTCCAGCTAACTGCTGCACCATTTAAAATAAATACGTATCCAGATTGAGACTTCGAATCATCCGGATCGGTGTTCCAACTAGCATCGGTGTAACCATTAACAACGAGCTGTTCATCACCTCCATAAGAAAGAACCATATCCTTAGTTCTTCTCAAGTACTTAAGGATGTTTTTGACCGCTGTCCAATGGTCCACTCTTGGATCACTTTGATATCTGCTAGTCAAACTAAAAGCATATGCAATGTCAGGTCTAGTACATAGCATGTCATACATAAGAGATCCTATGGCTGAGGCATAGGGAGTCTTACTCATCATTTCTCTATCTTCTGCCATTGCAGGACTTTGAGTTTTACTCAAGGTCGTATTGGACAACATGGGCAAGAACCTTTTCTTGATATCTTCCATTCCAAACCTCTTTAGAACTTCGTCCAAATATGTACTCCGTGACAATGATATTAGGCGTCTCGATCTATCTCTATATATATTTATGCCTAATATGTAAGCTGCTTCGCCAAGATCTTTCATTGAAAAACTATTATTCAAATAATCCTTGACACTATTAAGAAGGTCTACATCATTCCCAATCAACAATATGTCATCTACATATAGTATTAAGAATGCTACAGAGCTCCCACTCACTTTCTTGTAAATACAAGCTTCTCCATAAGTTTGTATAAAACCAAAGCTTTTGATTACCTTATCAAAATGTTGATTCCAACTTCGGGATGCTTGCTTTAATCCATAAGTGGACCGTTGAAGTTTGCATACCTTGTTAGCATCTTTAGGATGAACAAAACCTTTGGGTTGGATCATATACAACTCTTCATCAATGTCTCCATTGAGGAATGCTGTTTGACATCCATCTGCCATATCTCATAATCATAATATGCAACGATCGCTAACATAATCCTCATAGACTTTAGCTTCGCTACTGGTGAGAAGGTCTCATCGTAGTCAACTCAAATTTGTCGAAACCCTTTTGCGACAAGTCGAGCTTTATAGACAGTAACATTACCATCAGCATCTGTTTTCTTCTTGAAAATCCATTTGTTCTCGACAGCCTTCCAGCCATCCGGTAAGTCCACCAAAGTCCATACATGGTTTTCGTACATGGATCCAATCTCGGATTTCATGGCTTCTTGCCATTTATTGGAATCCGGGCTCATCATCGCTTCCTCATATGTCGCAGGGTCATTGGTGTTGTCCACCAACATGACACTCATAACGGGATCATACCAATCAGGAGTGGTATGAGTTCTCATTGACCTGCGAGGTTCCGTAGTAACTTCAACCGAAGTTTCATGATCAACATCATTAGCTTCCTCTCTTATTGGTGTACGCGCCACAGAAACTACTTCCGGTGCTGCGCTACTCTCAAGTTCGAGAGAAGGTTCAATAACCTCGTCGAGTTCTACTTTCCTTCTAGTCACTTCTTTCGAGAGAAACTCCTTCTCTAGAAAGGATCCATTCTTGGCAACAAAGATTTTGCCCTCGGATCTATGATAGAAGGTATACCCAATAGTTTCCTTCGGGTATCCTATGAAGACGCATTTTTCAACTTTGGGTTCAAGCTTGTCAGGATGTAACTTCTTTACATAAGCTTCACAACCCCAAACTTTAAGGAACGACAATTTAGGTTTCTTTCGAAACCATAATTCATACGGTATCGTTTCAACGGATTTAGATGGTGCCCTATTTAAAGTGAATGCGGCTGTTTCTAATGCATAACCCCAAAATGATAGCGGTAAATCTGTAAGTGACATCATAGAACGAACAATATCTAAGAGAGTTCGATTACGACGTTCGGACACACCATTACGTTGTGGTGTTCCCGGTGGTGTCAATTGTGAAAGTATTCCGCATTTCTTCAAATGATCGCCAAACTCATAACTTAGATATTCACCTCCATGATCATATCGTAGAAATTTAATCTTCTTGTTATGTTGATTCTCTACCTCACTTTGAAATTCCTTAAACTTTTCGAAAGTCTCGGACTTATGTTTCATGAAATAGATATACCCATATCTACTCAAATATGCCGTGAAGGTAAGAACATAACGATAACCACCGCGCGATGCTACACTCATTGGGCCACATACATCGGTATGTATGATTTACAATAAGTTTGTAGCTCGCTCCATCATACCAGAAAATGGAGTCTTAGTCATTTTACCCATCAGACATGCTTCACATCTTTCAAGTGATTCGAAATCAAGTGATTCAAGAAGTCCATCGGAATGGAGTTTCTTCATACGCTTCACTCCAATATGACCAAGACGACAGTGCCACATATAGGTCGAGTTATCGCTCAATTTCAAACGTTTAGCTTCAATGTTATTAATGTGTGTATTTTCACAATCGAGATTCAATAAGAATAGACCATCTATCAAAGGTGCATGTGAATAAAACATATTACTCATATAAATCGAACAACCATTATTCTCGGACTTAAACAAGTAACCGTCTCGCAATAAACATGATCCGGATATAATGTTCATGCTCAACGCAGGCACCAAATAACAATTATTTAAGTATAAAACTAATCCCGATGGTATATGAAGAGGTAGCGTGCCGACCGCTATCACATCAACCTTTGATCCATTTCCAACGCGCATCGTCACCTCGTTCTTCGCTAGTTTCCGTCTATTCTGCAGCACCTGTTTCGAATTACAAATGTGAGCAACCGAACCAGTATCAAATACCCAGGCACTACTACGAGTACTAGTGAGATACACATCAATAACATGTATATCAGATATACCTTTCTTCTTGATGTTGCCGTTCTTCAAATCCGCCAAGTACTTAGGGCAATTCCGCTTCCAGTGACCTTCTCCCTTGCAGTAAAAGCACTCAGTATCAGCCTTAGGCCCAGCCTTGGTCTTCTTTGCCGACGCGGTAACTTTCTTACCGCCCTTCTTGAAGTTTCCCTTTTTCTTAGACTTGCCTTGCTTCTTGAATTTGGTGGTCTTATTGACTAACAACACTTGGTGCTCTTTCTTGATCTCCACTTCCGCAGACTTTAACATGGAGAAGAGTTCAGGCAACTACTTGTCCATGTTTTGCATATTGTAGTTCATCACAAAGTTCTCGTAACTTGGTGGTAGTGATTGGAGGACACGGTGAATCCCCAAAGCATTAGGAATCACTATACCCAAGCTTTGAAGCTTGCTTGCGTGCCCAGACATCTTAAGCACGTGCTCACTGACGGAGCTGCCCTCTTCCATCTTGCAGTTAAAGAACTTTTTAGAAGCCTCATAACTCTCAACTGCCCCGTGAGCCTCAAATATCATTTTGAGTTCACGGACAATATCATGTGGGTCATGGTTCTCAAACCTTTTCTGAAGCTCCGATTCCAAACCATACAAGATAGCACACTAAACCGTGGAGTACTAATTCTTCCGAGCGAGGAAAACATTCTTTACCTCATCGGTAGCATCAACTGCATGTGGGTCACCCAGCAGTGCATCCAGCACATAGGTCAAATTACCAGCATTGAGGACAATCCTCAAATTGCGGAACCAATCCGCAAAGTTTCTTCCATTGTTTTTCAACTTTTCTTTCTCTAGGAACGCATTAAAATTGATGGTAGGGGCCGCCATTGATCTACAACATATTTGCAATAGTTTAGACTAAGTTTATGACAAACTGAGTTCTAATTAATAGTTAAATTAATCTAGGTGAACTCCCACTCAAAACAATATCCCTCACATTGTTTTAGTGATCACACGAACCAAATCCACCACATCAAAACCGATCATCATGAGAGTTGATGTAGCTTCAATGGCGAACAATCAACATGTTCATCATATCTACTATATGAATCATGCTTTACCGTTAGGTGATCCGTGTTCCGAGACCATGTCTGTACATGCTAGGCTCGTCAAGATCAAACCTTAGCTTCCGCATGAGCAAATCTGGCTTGCTCACGTTGTATACACTCGTAGAATCTAACACACCCGATCATCACGTGGTGCTTCGAAACAACGAGATTTAGCAACAGTTCTTACTAAGGATGAACACTTTATAACTTGAAATTTTTGTGCTTGAGGGATCATCTTATAATGCTACCGTCACGAACTAAGCAATACAAGATGCATAAAAGGATTAACATCACATGCAATTCATAATATGTGATATGATATGGCATTTCTTCTTGTGCTTCCGATCTCCATCTTCAAGCATGAACATGATCTCCATCATCACTGGCATGGCGTCAAGGTCAATGGCGCCGCTTCATGGTTGTCGTCCACCAGCATCAACTATTACACCTACTTTGAATAATAGACATGCAAGTCTTAATGGAATTAAAAGACAACCATATGGCTCCTTCCGGTTGCCGACCTACAATAAGGAACATTGCATACATCATATATAATCACAAGCATGGCCATATCACATCACAGCACACCCCTGCAAAACAAAGTTAGATGCCTCTAATTTTCTTTGCATGTTTTACGTGGTTTGGGGCTTTTAATAAGTGTCATTCTAACTTACGAACAAGAACCACAAAGTTGATACTAGTATTGTCAATTACCTGTTGTAAATTGAATCTTAACTATGTTGGGAGAAACAGGCACCCGCAAAGCCACTTATGCAATACAGGTTGCATGTCAAGTGTGGAGCAAGTATCATGAATGATGTCATGTATGGTTAGCCCGGGTCGCTTCATCCCACCATTCCGCAAGATGCAAAGTACACAAGAAGCAATCGACAACAAAAGCATCAACGCCCACACTGACCATTGTGTTCTACTCGTGTAACAGATCTACATATAGACACGGCTCTGATACCACTATAGGGGTTCGTAGCATGGAAAACAAAAATTTCTACGGTATGCACACAAACAAGCCAAGATCTATCTACTAGATTGTAGCAACGAATCGATTAGATTACTCACCCTCGAAGATTCCAAAGCGGTTAACGAGAGAAGATTCTCGTGGGTGATGTAGTCGTACACTTGCCGATCTCAAGATCGCATAGACGATCCTTCCGGCGCCGTGTTCCGGCAGCGCTTCCGCAGTCGGTCACACGTTCGGTACGCGATGAATACCTCCCTCTCCCTTGTTCCAGCAGGCAGCGGAGGTTGTAGTTCTCCCCTCGCGATTCCGACAGCACAACGACGTGGTGCTGGAAGTAGAGGGAAGATCCCATAGGGCTTCGCCTAAGCCGGTGCGAGTTTTGGTGGATCTAGGGTTTCCGGTGATCTAGGTTTAGAAGGCCGGATAGGAGGAGGTGGTGTCGTCAGCGGCTAGGGTGACGACGACGGGCTGGCGGCGGCGGCGCGACACGGGTGGGGAGGGCTGGTTGTGTGTTCTTTGGGGCAGTCCTCCCCCTCTATTTAAGAGAGGGAGGGAGGCTTGTGTGAGGGGAGTTTAAACCCATACCCAAACCCAAGTTGGATAGAAGGAAGGACTCTTTCCATCTTCCACTAGGAAACCATTGTTCTAGTTTGACTTTTCAAACCTCCCTTTTGACTTTCAATCTAGAGCTTTATTTCTCTCTCGCAAATGCCCAACCAAAGTTACTTAGGACATGATCCAATCATTCTACTTACCCATGACACATTCATGGAACATTCCCCTTCTGGTCCGGTGAACCTTCTAGAACCTTCTAGAACCCCTCCGATGAAAACATCGAAATCATTCCGGAACTCCGGAATTGGACTTTCCTTATATGAATCTTATTCTCTGGACCATTCCGGATCTCCTCGTGATATCCCAGATCCCATATGTGACTCCTAACAACATTCGGTATCCCTACTCACATTCCATATCTACTAAACAACATCGAATCCTTAAGTGTGTCTCCCTACGGTTCGTGAAATATGCGGACATGACCGAGACACTTCTCCGATCAATAACCAATAGAGGAACCTGGAAATTCATATGGATCCCACATATTTATACGATTACTTTGCGATCTAATGAACCACTTACATATGATACCAATTTCCCTTTGTCTCGCAATAGTTTACTTATCCAAGGTTTGATTGTCGGTATCTCTGCATACCTAGTTCAACCTCGTTACCGATAAGTACTCTTTTCTCGTTCCCGTGATATGTGATCCCTTGTGAGACAGTCACATGCTTGCAATTTAATTGGATGACATTCCACCGAGAGGGCCCAGAGTATATCTATCCGTCATATGGATGGACAAATCCCACTCTTGATCCATGTGCCTCAACACATACTTTCTGAACACTCAATGCCACCTTTATAGCCACCCAGTTACGGTGTGGTGTTTGATGTCATCAAAGCATCCTTCCGGTGATGGTGATTACCATGATCTCATGGTCAAAGGAATTAGGTTACTATGTATCAGAAAGCTTATAGCAAACGAACTATTAAAATGACTTGATCTTAATGCTACGCTTATCTATAGGAGTATGTCCATCATACCATTCTCCTAATGATATGACCTTGTTGTTAACAACATCTCAATGTTCATGATCGGGAAACCACGATCATCTATTAACCAACAAGCTAGTATTACAAAGATGCTTTACTAGGGACTCTAATTTAGTTTACAAATCACACAAGTATTAATGTTTCTGGTTAATACTATTATAGTATGAATGTTAACATTTATCATAAACACAAAGATATAATAATATCCACTTTTATTATTGCCTCTAGGGCATATCTCCAATAATTTCTAGTCAAGCCTTACCCAAATTCGGGTATTGTGGTTGTACGATAACATTGGAATGGTATCGCATCCGAACACAACCATCATTTTCTATAAAGGGGCTAAGGCTCATGCCTCAACATTTTCATCATCAAATCATCTGGTGTTCATAACACATGTCAAAACATTTCATTAGAATGATGAGTCATTCTAAGGTTTTCATAACCATTTTCACCAAGTGTTCCCATCTAAAGTGATTAAGTTTTATTCTTAGCACTAGCCACTAAAGTTGGGGGTAACCACTAATGAGGGGTGATAATAAAATGTGACTTATCTAAGTCTAATCTCATGACTTAGGATGACATCTAGTTCTACCTAACTTAGGCCACATTTTATGCTCTTTATGCTACCTCTAATATCTTTCCAAAATTTACATGTCACTAAGTAAACAGAAATAAAAAGCTTTGATAAAGAAAAAAAATAAAGCTTGCAAGTGAAACTGGGATTTGGTATACTCAAGGTTGTCTAATCAAAGCATGCCTAATGCATTGCATAAGTTATCTAGCTTGCACAATTGCAAGTGTTAGCTTGCTAGGATGGCTTGCCTTGAGTAGTGCAGTGATTGAAGTTCTCCTCTGCTTCCTCTTCATAGTAGTCTTCTTCCTCTTCGTATACTTGGTCGGTACTAGCGTCTATAAATAAATACGAAGTACACAATCACCAAAAAAAATACTTAACTACTATTTGGCACACAAAGGTTCACACTAGATGATCTAGCATCATCATAATCATCACAAGAAATAAAGACTTAGTCTTATTCATTTTATTTTGGAAAAGTAATTTCTACTCATTGAAAAGATACTTATGATTTAATATTCTCCAATTAAAATTGGGATAATGTCGACACATGTTATCACCACATATTTTAATACTTGGGAATGTGATTTAAAGTGGTGTCACAATTTAATAATGTTTAACCTTATTATTTTAATTAATTAAAGTGACTAGAAATGCCTATGGGGCATTCTTTTATTACTTGTCCATTATTACTGCAAGTAAACCTAGATATTTTTATATATTTAGAAGGGTCTTGTCAAATGTAATTTTTGAGAGTTGGAATCAACTCAAAAGCATTTTATGGTTGATTTTTGAAAAATGTTTGAACGCAGAAAAGTCTCTGCCTTGTTATTTTTACTATAGGTGATCTATAGTTTCAAATGGGTTGAGTTCAATGGGCTTGGATTAAGAATTTCCATACCTTTCTAACAAAATTAGTTTCACGCAATTTGGTTTAGTGAATCTCTCTGAATTGATTTTTGAATCAATAGATAGAACTAGATTTGAAACTAAAATGAAAAATCTAAATTTAAACTAACTGGGTTGCGCGGAAGAGTTACTGGGACGGCCGACTGCGCACAGCACGCACGGGGGATGGTTTTAAGTGTTTTCCCCACTCGTTAGTGAGATAGAGGGTGGCGAAGGGGTATGGGGCGATTACGACCGTAGGATTAGATGCAAGATCAACGGCTCACGGCCGTCGTCCTCATCGGAATAGGACACGATCGGGACTAACCCTAGCACGGCCAGTGGGGGTCTAGGGCGGCTCACCGGGGATCAGGCGAGGGTCAGCGATGGGGGCGAATGAGGTTGTCGATGTCGGCGGTTCTGCTGGTACTGGCAGCTTCTCCTGGGGTGGCCGCAATCGACGACGCCCTTCTCCTCCACCAGCGGCGGTCTCCGATGAAATTCCAGCGACATGGTGCTCGCCTTGCTCCGGGGAAGAAGTGGGGTGATTCTGAGAGAGAGGGGAGTAAGGTGGTGTGGAGAAATGGTGCGGGGGAGGCCTCCTTTTATAGGCGAGCGAGAGAGGCCGAGCGACATGGGCAGAGCTCATCGGGGTCGGTGTTACATCGAGCTATTGGCATGGCGCATGGGCTAGGACGGTGCGCGGTCTCCAGGTGGTGCTCAACGACTTGATGGCGCGGCAAGGGGCAGTGTGGTTTGGTCAGGAACGTGCGATGCCCTGCGTGGTACCGACGGCGAAGTTCACGACGTGCGGTAGCTGCAGGGCATGGTCGAGGAAATGGGCATGTCTGGTGGTCTCCTGGGATGGTGGTGATCCTGTAGACGGGAGGCGAGAGCTAGGCACGGTCGAGTCTAGTGGGAACGACGCGTGAACTGTGGTGCGCATCGGCATGGTCGACAGCAGCACGGGCACGGTGTTTTCGGCAGTTCCTCTCTCTGTCTTCGAGCTAGGGCTGGTCTAGAGGGGGCAGTGAGGCACGGGTGGCATGGTAGAGAAGGTTGGCGAGGCTGGCTACACTTGTTTCTTGCTGTCGGCGGTGGAGGTGGCAAGTGTGCTCGGCCATGGTGGCCATTGATGGCATGGTTGTGTAAATAGTGGACTAGAGTTGCATAGACGAGGTTGGTGGCATACTAGGAGTGTGGTGGAGGCTAGAGAGGGATCAAGTTTGGCAAGAACACTGCTCAAAATAGTGTTTGTTGTTTTATTTGATTTGTTCTCAGAAGGTGTTTGATGAAATGGCCGCAAGAGATTTATATTTGAATTTTTGGATGAATTTTGGTGGGTACATTGGTCACACACTGGGTAGTATCTGGTTGTTTGGATTTGTCAAGGTGAACTGGTTTGGTTGGGTTTTGAGAAATGGTGATCTTACCATATGAACAAGATTGAATTTTGAATTTTGAATTTTCCTTGGCATAGATTTCTAATTTGTTTTTGTAGGTTTGCAAGGTAGGCTTGGGTTCACTTTTACTTGGTCAAGAAAGGGGTGAAAAGAATTGGATTTGTTTCTCTTAGAAATCTTGGACTAGAAACAGTCAAAGTGGTCTAGTGAGCAAGATTGGCAAAAATGACCATTTGCTTATATTGTTTGTTTTTGAATTTATCTTCATTTGATTCTGCTTGGAAATGATTTATATGATGTTATTTTCATCTTTAAACCAATCCTTGCCATTCAGAACAATCAAACAATTCCATACCACTATTCATGCATTCATATTGATTTTAATTAACAATTTTTTTTGTTAACCCTAAATTTGGGTGATTGGAATTTTATAGCCTTGATTAATATTTTTGGGATGTTACAAAGCTTCCCTCCTTAAACAAAATCTCGTCCCGAGATTTGAGAAAAAGAAAACTAAGATTTAAAGAGATCTGGAAACTCAGTCCTAATGTAATCTTCTCGCTCCCAGGTAGATTCTTCTTCAGTGTGGTTACTCCACTGGATCTTGAGAAACTTGATACTCCGGGTCCTGGTGGTTCTGAAAGCTTCCTCCAAAATACGGATGGGTACTTTAGGATATGTCAGGTCATCGTTGATGTCTATGGTTTGATGATCAATATTCTTGAAAACTTCGGTCTTCTCCGGGACTTCTAGGTATTTGCGAAGTAACGAGATATGAAACACATTATGCATGGCTAACATCTCCTCTGGCAGTTCCAGTTGATACGATACTTCTCCTCGACGATTCAAAATCTTGAAGGGTCCTATATATCTGGGGGCTAACTTTCCTTTGAGTTGGAAACGTTGCATTCCCTTCAAAGGTGATACTTTGAGATACACAAAATCTCCGATATTGAAGGCTAGGTCTCGACGTCTCTTGTCGGCATAACTCTTCTGTCTGGATTGGGTGGTCTTGAGGTACTCATGGATCTTGTGAACTTTCTCTTCTACTTCTTGTAGGATGTCGGGTCCGAAAATCTGACTCTCTCCTACTTCCGACCAATTCAAAGGGCTACGACACTTCCTTCCATACATGAATTCAAATGGAGCCATTTGCAAACTGGCTTGGTAACTGTTGTTGTACGAAAATTTTGCGAAAGGCAGACAGTCTTCCCATTTAGATCCATATTCTAACACACAAGCTCTCAACATATCTTCGAGTATTTGATTTACTCGCTCTGTTTGTCCATCAGTCTGAGGGTGATAAGCTGTGCTGAAATCCAGTCGGGTTCCTAATCCTTCTTGGACTTTCTTCCAAAATCTTGAGGTAAACTAGGTTCCTTGATCCAACACGATGTTCTTGGGGACTCCATGCAAACTGACTATTCTAGCAATGTACAACTCTGCTAGCTTCGAACTCTGATAAGTGGTCTTGACTGGTAAGAAATAGGCGACTTTGGACAGTCTATCCACTATGACCCAAATAGAGTCATTTCCCCTACTAGACATAGACAAATCGGTGATAAAATCCACTCCAACTGAATCCCATTTCCATTCCAGAATCTGCAATGGTTGCAAAATTCCTGCGGGTCTCTGATGTCCCACCTTGACTCTCTGACATATATCACATTTGGCTATGTAGCTTCCGATTTCTCTCTTCATCTTATGCCACCAAAATTGCTCCTTTAAATCCTAATACATCTTGGTTCCTCCGGGGTGGATAGAATAAAGAGTATCATGGGCTTCTTTCAAAATAGCTTGCTTCAATTTTGAATCTGCTGGCACACAGATACGTCCTTTGTACCACAAAAATCCTTCTTCATCTTCGGTGAATCCGGGTACCTTCCCTGTACCGATACGACGTTTGATTCTGTCGATACTAGCATTTGCTTTTTGTGCCTCCTTGATCTGACCGATCAAAGTGGGTTGAAGTTCTATGCTAGCCAAAAATCCTTCACTTACGAGATCCATTCTGAAATCTTCCAACTCCTTGTGCAAACTTGGTTGCTTCTTCAGAATCATGGAGTTCAAGCGACATAGCAATCTACTAAGGGCATCTGCTACTACATTGTCTTTGTCGGGGTGATAGTGAATGTCAAGATCATAGTCCTTGATTAGCTCCATCCATCTCCTTTGCCTCATATTTAGCTCCTTCTGGGTGAAAATATACTCCAGACTCTTGTGATCCGAATAAATTTCACAACGGCCCCATGAGGTAATGCCGCCATGTCTTCAAGGCTAAAACTACGGCTGCTAGTTCAAGGTCATGGGTAGGGTAATTCTGATCATGTTGCTTTAGTTGTCGGGATATATAAGATATGACTTTACCTTCTTGCATCAACACACATCCGAGACCGATCTTGGATGTGTCACAAAACACATCAAAAGGCTTCATGATATCCGGCATGATCAAGATTGGGCTGAGATCAATCTCTTCTTAAGTTCTTGAAAACTTGCTTCACATTTGTCCGTCCATTCAAACTTCTTATCTTTCTTCAACAATTGGGTCATGGGTCTTGCGATGCTCGAAAATCCTTCTATGAACTTGCGGTAATATCCCGTTAATCCGAGAAATGTGCGAACTTTGGTTTGAGTGGTTGGGGCTTGCCATTCTTCAACATCCTTAACCTTGGCAGGGTCGACAACAATTCCTCCTGCTGACACGATATGTCCGAGGAATCCTACTTCCTATAACCAGAATTCACATTTGCTAAACTTGGCATACAACTGATGCTCCCTAAGGGTTCCAAGGATGGTCCTCAGGTGTAGATCATGTTCTTCTTCTGATTTGGAATAGATCAGAATCTCATCGATGAAAACAACGATAAACTTATCCAGGAAGTCCATAAAAATCATATTCATGAGGTTCATGAAATAAGCGGGGGCATTGGTTAATCCAAAAGACATGACAATGTACTCATACAGTCCATATCTGGTGGTGAAGGCAGTCTTTGGAATATTCTCTATGCGAATCTTTAGTTGATGATAACCAGTTCTAAGATCAATCATAGAAAATACTTTGGCACCGGTCAACTGGTCAAACAGATCTTCTATCTTTGGAAATGGATACTTATTCTTAATGGTGACATCATTCAGCTTCCGATAATCCGTGCACAAACGGTTACCTCCATCTTTCTTATCCTCAAACAAGACAAGTGATCTCCATGGCGACGCACTTGGTTGAATCAGGCTTATCTCCAGCATAACATCTAGTTGCTTCTTCAGCTCCACTAATTCAGATGGGTTCATACTATAAGGTCTCTAAGCTATGGGTCCGGTTCCAGGGATTAGTTCAATGATAAACTCGATATCCCAATCTGGGGGCATACCGGGCAATACATCTGGAAATACGTCGGGGTATTCACAGACTACTCTGACTTGGTCAATGGTTAGTTGGGCTAGACTCTTGTTGCACTTGAATTGACGGGCCAAGGTTTCAAATACATGCTCTACTGATACTCCAGTGGTACTGGTCATGGTTATGGCTTTCTTGGCACAGTCGATTAATCCTTTATGTTTAGACATCCAATCCATTCCTAGTACTACTTCCAAACCTTTGGTTCCAAGTACTATTAGATTAGCATAAAAATCTATGCCATGGATTCCGATAGGTACGTTCTTCCAAATTTGTCTAGCTTTGGTGGTTGAACCAGGTATTTGAACTATCATAACATGCTTCAATTTTGTTGGTTGAATCTTACTAGTGCATGCAAATTCTTCTATAACAAATGAGTGCGATGCTCCAGAATCAAACAACACTCTTGCAAGTACCGAGTTAACAAAAAACATACCTAGCACGACATCTGGCACTTCCTGGGCTTCTTCAGCATTCATGTGAAACAGACGGCCGTTGTGGTTGAGCAAATTCCGTGGGGCAAATCTTCTTCCAGGCTGAACACGACGCTGTTGCTGAGCTGGGGCATTCACATTGGGGGCTGCTGCAAGCTTCTTGGGGCACTCATTAGAGTAGTGACCCTTGGTTCCGCATTCATAACAAGTCACCTGAGACTTGTCCTTTCCTGCAATAGGCACAACATTGCTTCCAGTCCTTGGGGCAGTATTGGTGTTATTGGCGACATTGTTGTTGTTGAACTTGGGAAATGGACGATTGAAGTTGTTGGGGTTGCCTGGGTTGTTATTATGGTTTCCTCCAGGCCTTGGGTTTCCTCCTCCACGGTTGGGATAGTTTAGACGGTTCATCAGGGGCCTATTGTTTCTTGGGGCAAATCCTGTAGACGGGTTGGGGCGATAGTTTGGGGTATGGTGGGTTCCTGGTTGATGCATCATTCGATGCTTGCGGTTCTCATTGGCTTGGTTGATCTTGCCTTCCATCTGAATGGCAGAATCCACTAAGGCTTTAATGTCAGCAAACGGAATATTGACTAACACTGTCTGCATCTCATCATGCAGACCATTCAAGAATCTCTCCTTCTTCTTGGTTTCAGTGTCAATCTCATCTGGGGCATACCTAGCTAATGACAGAAATTTGTCACGGTACTCAATTACTATCATGCTCCCTTGCTTCAATTCTCTGAATTCATCTCTCATCCTCTTGATTAAACCCGGTGGCACATGGGTTCTGCTAAACTTGAGTTTGAATTCATCCCAAGTCATCATTTGTCCTCCATTCATGGCGCGAACACTGTTCCACCAAGCTCTTGCATCTCCTACCTGATAGTGGGTGGCAAACAGTACTTTCTCATTGGCCTCCACTCCTGCGACTTCTAAGTTGTTATCCATGTTCTACAACCAGTCATCAGCATCTAATGGCTCTTCAGACTTACTAAAGATGGGTGGATTGGTGTTTTGAAAGTTCTTGAGCTTGGATCCATGGTTGTCCTGGTTTCCATGGCCTTGATTGTTATTGGCCATCTGAGCTATGTGTTGAAGAGTGGCGAGGTTGGCTTGCCGTTCGGCTCTTTTAGCTTCGCGGTTCGAAACCAACATTTGCAAGATTTGCAGCATTGGGTCCGGGGATGAACTGCTTCCTCCGCGAGGCATCCGGAGATTGAGATAGATCATGAGACAAGAGGGAAATTTCTAAGGTTTGGGCTTTTGTTCTTGCAAAAGCTTTTAAAGTTTGACTCAGGTTTTGCCACTAGCAACTTGCTTTTCATTCATTCATTCATAGCACACAATACAAACACACACCACAACAAGGAAACATATGGTTTTAAGAACCATTCTGTGAATCTACGATACAGTGGGACCGGAAACAACTTCACTAACACTGGTGCTCAAGTGTTACTACTCCAAGGAATCGGTGGCTTCATCATCATCATCATCATCATCATCATCATCAATGAAGGCAGAGTCACCGTCATCGGTGTGGAAGTCCATAGCTTGGTCCTCCAGGAAGTCATCATCGTCATTGAGGTAGGAGTAGGGGTCTCCACGGATATCTTCCCCTGCATTCTCCCTCTCCTAAAGCTACATGTCCCGCTCATGGATGGTCTCCTCCAAGTCTATCACTTTGTGACGAAGGCGAGTAATAATGCGATCCTTCTTGTCAAGATGACGGCGACGTGACTGGCGATCCTCACAAGCATAGCGATGGTCTGGTCCTTCTTGACTGCGATGGCATAGTTGTGGTTGGCGTAGGCGCGGGCATTGTCCAACTCCTTCTGCCTGTCATACATCATGAAGCTGAGATGGTCCACTTGATGCTTCAGCTCCGGGTGACGTGGTACCTCCAATGGCTGTCCCATAGCATCAGGCCTTGGGTAATACTCAAAGCGCGTGCCCTTGATATGATTGATGCTTTACCCACATAGACGGACAAGAGCTTCCTTCATGGCCCTGGCGAGTCCATCTAGCCAGTTGTTCTCTCTTAAGGTGAACTGTATTCCCTCTGAGGTGGGGGCTTCAATCTTCCCTCTGAGACTTGCAACAATCAACCATTGCAATTCTCCTCCTTGCTGATCGTTGAGCTGGGCTTCGAAGAACTCGGGGTGCGGGCGCTCCAGAAGTTCCGAGAGTTGGTCCAAATCACGCTCAAAGATGAGATCTCCTCCATTGCCCAACTGATAGAACTTGCTATAGTTCACGTCCATCTATAAGAATGTAGGATGAGTAAGTTAGTAGAGTGATCAAGTGTGTCAAATTTTATGTAAGTTTGCAAGAATTTTTGAGGGACATGAATTTTTATGAAAGAATTTGAGTGATAAGAATGAGAATAGGTTTTCATAAATACTAACTTATTTTGTTTTGAAACTAAGTTTTTTGATTCAAACGTCCAGTCTAACTAGGGTCTCCTATGGTCAGGATGGCTCTGATACCAACTTGTCAACACCCGGATTTTTAATCCCAGATGCCTGTTATGCCATATATCGCAATCCCAGGACTACCATTTTTGCGAGACATAACAGATTGGTACCATAGTTCATCATCCATTACAAACCATAATAAAGGTCTTACAAATAAAGGATCTCATGATCCAGTCTTAATACAATCAACGCAGCGGAATAATATAATAACGATAGTGTGGGCAAAGCTCCATCTTCGGGGTCACAGGAAATGCTGATGATGGGAGGTGATCCTAGTTGAAGTATACTTCCTGTTGTCCATCATACTGGTAGTGCTCCTCATAGTCTGGCCATGGGAATAGCCAGGGACAAAGCCATGGGTACTCTTTAAGTACTCGCAAACTATCACTAACAGGTAAATGGGTTTCAAGTAGGAATCCTAATCTCTAGGTTGTTTTGCAAAAAGCCAGGTTTATCTCTAGTTGAGTTCAAAAGTAAAGAAAACTAGTTTAAGGTTTTATAACACCTAAGTGGGAACTTAGTTTTCATGTTCACAACCCTGTTATGGTCAAGTCAAAGTCATGATTCATTTCACAAGTCATTTTGAAAACATCTGACGACGGAACAATATGGCCACTCCAACTGTCCATAACCACGAACGCGGCTATTCAAATATTTTGACACTCTGCAGAGATGGTACACTTTCACCACAATATTCGATATATCCGTCAGGAACAATCCTGAATCACCATACTCAGTATGCGAATAATCAATCCTAACCTTTCAATTACACACCCTAGTATAGGCACCTCTCCTATGAGTTTGGCCTCCCAACCATGACCATCTGTCTTGGGAACTACACAGGTGGACAATCATCACGAGGTAGCCTCAGCTCAAACCTCGGCCGCAAGGGAACCCATACTAAGATATAAATTTCCAATCAAGCCCTACCCAAATTCGGGTATTGTAGTTGTACGGTAACATTGGAATGGTATCGCATCCGAACACAACTATCAGTTTTTATAAAGGGGCTAAGGCTCATGCCTCAACATTTTCATCATCAAATCATCTGGTGTTCATAACACATGTCAAAACATTTCATAAGAATGAATCACCATTCTAAGGTTTTCATAACCATTTTAACCAAGTGTTCCCATCTAAAGTGATCAAGTTTTATGCTTAGCACTAGCCACTAAAGTTGGGGGTAATCACTAATGAGGGGTGATAATCAAGTGTGACTTATCTAAGTCTAATCTCATGCCTTAGGATGACATCTAGTTCTACCTAACTTAGACTGAGTTTTATGCTCTTTATGCTACCTCTAATATCTTTCCAAAATTTACAAGTCACTAAGTAAACAAAAATAAAAAGCTTTGATAAAGAAAAAAATCAAGCTTGCAAGTAAAACTGGGGTTTGGTATACTCAAGGTTGTCTAATCAAAGCATGCCTAATGCATTGCTTAAGTTATCTAGCTTGCACAGTTGCAAGTGTTAGCTTGCTAGGATGGCTTGCCTTGTGTAGTGTAGTGATAGAAGTTCTCCTCTGCTTCCTCTTCGTAGTAGTCTCCTTCATCTTCGTATCTTTGGTCGGTAGTAGCGTCTATAAATAAATACGAAGTACACAATCACCAAATAATACTTAACTACTTCTATTTGGAATACAAAGGTTCAAACTAGATGATCTAACATCATCACAATCATCACAAGAAATAAAGACTTAGTCTTATTCATTTTATTTTGGAAAAATAATTTCTACTCATTGAAAAACTACTTAAGATTTAATATTCTCCAATTAAAATATGGGATCATGTGGACACATGTCATCACCACATATTTTAATACTTGGGAATGTGATTTAAAGTGGTTTCACAATTTAATAATGTTTAACCTTATTATTTTAATTAATTAAAGTGGCTATAAATTTCTATGGGGCATTCTTTTATTAGTTGTCCGTTATTACTGCAAGTAAACCTAAATATTTTTATATATTCAGAAGGGTATTGTCAAATGTGAACTTTGAGAGTTGGAATCAACTCAAAAGCATTTATGGTTGATTTTTGAAAAATGTTTGAACACAGAAAAGTCTCTGCCTTGTTATTTTTACTATAGGTGATCTATAATTTCAAATGGATTGAATCCAACGGGCTTGGATTAAGAATTTACATACCTTTATAACAAAATTAGTTTCATGCAATTTGGTTCAGTGAATCTCTCTGAATTGATTTTTGAATCAACAGACATAACTAGGTTTGAAACTAAAATGAAAAATCTAAATTTAAACTAACTGTGTTGCGTGGGAGAGTTACTAGGCCGGCCCACTGCGCACAGCACGCGCGGGCTGGTTTTAAGTGGTGTCCCCACTCGTTAGTGAGACAGAGGGTGGCGAAGGGGTATGGGGCGATTACGACCGTAGGATTAGATGAAGATCAACGGCTCACGACCGTCATCCTCATCGGAATAGGACACGACGGGGACTAACCCTAGCACAAATAGTGGGTGTCTGGGGCAGCTCACCGGGGCTCAGGCGAGGGTCGGCGATGGGGGCGAATGAGGTTGTCGACAATGACAGTTCTCCTGGCACTAGCGGCTTCTCCTGGGGTGGCCGCAATCGATAGGGCCCTTCTCCTCTAGCAGCGGCGGTCTCCGATGAAATTCCGGAAACCTGGTGCTCGCCTTGCTCCGGGGAAGAAGTGGGGTGGTTCTGAGAGAGAGGGGAGTGAGATGGTATGGAGAAATGGTGCGGGGGAGGCCTCCTTTATAGGAGAGCGAGAGAGGCCAAGCGACATGGGTAGAGCTCGTCAGGGTCGGTGTTACAGCGAGCTACTGGAATGGTGAGGGGGATAGGACGGTGCGCGGTCTCCTGGCGGTGCTCAACGACTTGATGGCACGGCAAGGGGCGATGTGGTTTGGTCGGGAACATGCGCTGCTCTGCACGGTACCGACGGCGAACTTCGCAGCGTGCGGCAGCTACGGGGCACAGTCGAGGAAATGGTCATGTCTGGTGGTCTCCTGGGACGGTGGTGATCGTGTAGACGGACGGCGAGAGCTAGACGCGGTCGGGTCGAGTGGGAACAACGCGTGAACTGCGGTGCGCGTCGGCATGGTCGACAGCGGCGCGGGCACAGCGTTTCCAATGGTTCCGCTGTCTGTCTTCGAGCTAGGGCTTGTCTAGAGGGGGCAGTGAGGCACGGGCGGCATGGTAGACAAGGTTGGCGAGGCTGGATACACTTGTAACTTACTATCAATGGTGGAGGTGGCAAGTGTGGTCGGCCATGGTGGACATTGATGGCATGGTCGTGTAAACAGTGGGCTAGAGTTGCATAGACGAGGTTGGTTGCATACTGGGAGTGTGGTGGAGGCTAGAGAGGGAACAAGTTTGGCAAGAACACTGCTCATAATAGTGTTTGTTGTTTTATTTGATTTGTGCTCAGAAGGTGTTTGATGAAATGGCCGCAAGAGATTTATATTTGAATTTTTGGATGAATTTTGGTGGGTGCATTGGTCACACACTGGGTAGTATCTGGTTGTTTGGATTTGTCAAGGTGAACTAGTTTGGTTGGGTTTTGAGAAATGGTGATCTTACCATATGAACTAGATTCATTTTTGAATTGTCCTTTGCATAGATTTGTAATTTGTTTCTGTGGGTTTGCAAGGTGGGTTTGGGTTCACTTTTACTTGGTCTAGCAAGGGGTGAAAAGAATTTGATTTGTTTCTGTTAGAAATCTTGGACTAGAAACACTCAAAGTGGTCTAGTGAACAAGATTGGCAAAAATGACCATTTGCTTATATTGTTTGTTTTTGAATTTCTCTTTATTTGATTCTGCTTGGAAATGATTTAGATGATGTTGTTTTCATCTTTAAACCAATCCTTGCCATTCATAACAATCAAACAAGTCCATACCAGCATTCATGCATTCATCACACACACATGCATTCATATTGAGTTTAATTAACAAAAGTTTTTGTTAACCCAAACTTTGGGTGATTGGAATTTGATAGCCTTGATTAATATTTTTGGGATGTCACAGCAGCCCTCCAAGATAGGGTGTACCCGATGTTCCTGTACGTTGGTGCCAATGACCCAACAAGAGTTTCAGATGAGGAGTTATGCTCATTTGATCTCGACAGGGCTCTTCGACCGTTGTTGTGCTTCAAGGCTGACGAGGAGATCCCGAAGTTGTCGTCGACTGCACCGTTTAGCATGAAGAATGAAGTTCCTCAGGTGAATATTTACTTGCATGCAATGCATTTTTGTTTGTGTCAACTGTACTTTGTTTTGACTTGCATTTTTGGTGTTCCGCGGGAACTTAAGGTGGAGAACATGATGCCTCCCCTTCCTGATTAGTTTGAGATTGCACCAGATGGCGGGGATGCGGATTCAGAGTCCATGGTCCCTTCTTCTCACTTGCTAGTGGAAGAGGAAGCCCTCGAGCCTAGCGACGGTAACTCTCACAAGATAGCCCGAAGCGAAACTTCGGATGCCACAACGCCTCCAATGCCGAAGGGCCCCGCTTTCTTGCAGCATCATGCTGCGGGTGAAGGTGCTACCTCCCCCATTCCCGTGGTGCCCATCCGGGCTATGGCTCGTCAGACGAAGGCCAAGAAGATGAAGAAGACGACGCTATTCCTGAACTTTTCTAACATCCCCTCGTGAGTATCTGACCGCTCCTGTATTTTTACTTTGTTGAGTTTTCCTTTATTGGTGCTTTATATGACTCTCCTGCTATGCTATACCAGGAGGTCCTCTTCTAGTGAATCCATGAAGGATGAGTCTGAAGAGATGGCTGTGGAGTCGAAGGCCGTGAGCGCCAAAGCTGCAGCGCCCTCCCCGAAGATAACGGCCAACTCCGGTGATGACGCGTCGAGTTCCTCCAAGCCGATAACTCACGCGGTTGTTACCCGGAAGACACATGACGCACCTTCGGACTCTTTGGTTGGTCATGTAAGTATTACTCGATTGCTGTGGGCAAGCCCCCGAACCTTCTATTCCTCCGACTGCGATTTTCTTGTTGTATCCCTTTGTGCGTGACCTGCAGCGCCTTGGGCAGCGTATCTTTCCTTGGAGGAAAGCTTCCAGGAGCTCCAAGGTGAATATTTTTCTATTTGTGTGTTGCGGGTGCCTATGCTGGAGTTTGTATTTTGACTTTTCCTTTTCTATTTTTTTGCAGATGAAAACAACAAGGCTCTCTACAAGTTATACTCACTCGGAAAGAGTCGAATCCAGGCAGAGACCAAAGCAAAAGATGCTGTGGAGGCCCTTGAGTGCTTCAAGCAAGAGGCCAAGGAGCCCGAGGAGAAGCTTGCGGCTGACGCTGCCTTGCAGGAGAAAGCGATGAAGGACTACCAAAGCGTTGTCTAGTATTATTTGAATTTTCCCGAGTACTTCCATCCGAGCTTTTGGCGTTTTCCTTGCTGTGATCTGAGCCTGATTTGACGCATCTGCAGATGCCACAGGCATTGCATTTGACCGCTTTGTACTAGACCACGGGGACCCTCTCGCGGATGCAGTTGCCGCGGTCGAAGACTGTTGCAACTCCACCATAGATACTTTGGCCAAGGCTAAATGGGTCCTCGGCAACTTCTATTGGGAGATCTCCTCGAAGGGCATGGCCCTTGACGATGTCGATTCTATGGCGGAGGCCCTGGCGGGAGATGCGCCTACAGAGTACAAGAAGACCAAGAAAGGTGTAGGCGCTACCCTTGGCTTGGCGATGGCATTGGCGTCAGGTGCACAACTAGACCTGAACCAGGCCACCTCCAGGATTCCAGTTAAGGAGGATGGCGCTGAGGTAGCCATCGCCCCCTTCGCTTCATGTAGTGGTATTGCCGACGAGTACACCATGGAGGGGTCCTCACAGTGCGTGTTTAGAGACGTGGGGGAAGGCGGACGGTTGACGGGTATGAGGTAACACAGCTTACCCAGGTTCAGATCCCACAACGGTGGCGGAATCCTACTCCTGCTATAAATCACTATAATGGCAATACGCCGAGTTACAGAGATAGGTTTGCTATGCGAGGTTATGTGAAGTTGTCTATGATCGTCTGAGATCGTGCCCTAAAGGCTTCCATAGGCCCGACTTATATAGTCGCCAGGTCCTAGGGTTACAGGGAAAAGTCCTAGCCGGACAGGTTACAGAGTCCTACACCGTCTATTACTAGTCTAGCATGTCTTGTACTCCAAGGCTCTGGGTATGCTGGTGACTCCACCGTAGCCTTCCTTTATCCGGCATGGGCCTCCCTTCTGGATCCATCTAACTGGGCCGCCCAGCAGGCCATGGGCCATGCTACCAACTGTGGGCCACCCGGGTTATCCGTATAAGAGACATGCTATGAGGATACCCCTATAGCATATCCCCAACAGTAGCCCCCGGAGACCTCCGAGATCTTGCGCCGTCTTGCCTCTTCACGTTGAATGCTCCATCTAGAAGGATGTCGGCAAATCGTCAAGCAACATCTTGTAGTCCTCCCAAAGAACCCTGCAAGGTTTTCTCCGTCTTCAATTCGCAAGTCGGAGAATTGCTGAATCTTCCATCGTACTCTTCTGTAGCCGGACTGGATCCGTCCATGCCGGAATCTTCTGATGTGATGGTTCATCTACTCATGACAGCTAGGGCGACGTAGACATAGGTCAGCAACGCCTCGTAACTCACACATGCATACAACGCAATCATGTCCACTTTTCCCGCGCGAGCAATACGAACTGTTTGCGGCGACGGTTGGTACGTGGTGAAATTTCCGCGCACGTCTCCGCACACGTCGTCTACGCGGCAACCATTCGATCAAGCTGCACGAATCTTGATGTCAGAGACCATAAATATTAACTGCGGTGGAAAATTTACTTTTTCACCTCATTCTCCCCTGCATCGTCTTCTTCCTCCAGCGAGCGCCTCCTCGAGCTCTTCGCGCAAAATGCAAAAAACCCTAGCTTTCCAATCTTTCCCAGTCACCGTCGAACACACCCAATGGCCAGCAGCAGCTCCTCCCCTTCGATGGCAGTGTCGGGCGAAGCCGGTGAGCTCCGTCGTCGTGCCCCTAGAGGGCCTGGTCGTCCCCAAGTCTGCGGTGGTCGAGGCCACCGGCGCCGACCATAATCCAGTGGCGCTGGAGCTGCTGGAGGAGTACGACTCGCAATAGGGCGACTGGCGCGGTTTGGATATCACGAACCGCGACATCAAAGAGCTGATCAACGAGGGCTACCTCCCTGCGACGGAGGGGCTCGCCTGGCGGGCGGCGCCGACGGCGAGGTCACACCTTCTACCCAAGCCGGAGAAAAGGTGTACCTCAAAGCACAGATGGTACGCGGCGTCTCCCTGACTATCTCCAACTTTTTCCTTGCTGTCGTGAATCATTACCGAGTACAGCCACAAAACCTCTCCCCCAATAGCATCTTAGCGCTCAGCAATTACGCGGCGCTCTGCGAGGGTTATTTAGGAATCAAGCCTAGGCTAGATCTCTTCATATACTTCTTTATCGTCAAGCGCGAAGCTGGAGCCGGCAAGGACGAGCTTAGGAATTGTGGAACCATTAGTTTTAAGATCCGGCCTGGCCGGCGCTTCCCCGACATCGTCGGCCATGAATCCTGCAAGAATTGGCAGCAGACGTACTTCTACGGCCTAGATATCCCTCTAGATGGCCGAGAAGTCACGTACCCAGACTTTGTCGATGGAGCAGCCGCCGAATCCTTGACATGGAGATCCCAGGCCTCCCTTCCCTCCGGCATCGACGCTTCCCGCGCTATAAGGCGGATAGAGTGGTTCGTAGAGACGGGTTTGACCGGACTGGACCTAGCCATGTGCTGGTTCATCAGGCGGATCCAGCCTCTGCTGCACCGCTTGAAGCTGATGCACGAGTATTCCAACGATAGAAGGGATAGCCTCCGCATCTCCGAGGACAACTTCTCGAGCGACTCCGTCAAGCTCCGCCTCAAGGACATTTTGAAGGTGAAGGATAGGAAGTGTGGATTCACCATCACCTACGACATGTTCGTAGAGAGCAAGTGCCCAAAGGTAACTGTTTATTTTCCATGTATGACATATACTCTAGTTCTTCCGTCTAGCCATTACCATCTCATCTAACACGGTGGTTCTTCAGTTTAACAGCTCAGCGACATAGATGAGGACAACATGGCTCCTCAAATATATGATCCAAAGATGAAGGAAGTCACCGTCGTGTCCAACAACGATGCTCCGTTGGCGTGAAAGCAGAAGAGCTCCACCTCTGATGCTGCCAACGGAGGCAAGAAGAAGAAGACGGAGGGTGGAGCCTCCAAAAAGACTACTGCCGCCCTGGAGGCGGAGAAAAGAAAGGTTACTGGGATCCCTTTTGCTAAAGCACCCCCTCTTGTGTAAGCTTCTGTCTCTCCGACATTGTCCATTTGTCTGTCTTGTTCCCATACTTATGCATTTAGCACATTTCAGGAAGAAAGCCACGACGAGCTTGAATAATACCTCCAAAACTTTGGGGGCTTCTAGAACCATCAAGGATATGCTGCATTGCGACGTATCTCCCGCCATCGCCCCTGTCACTCCCATCGTCCAGCCCTCGTCTGCTCCGACAAGCTCACAAGCTAAATAAGCATCTGGCCCTTCCGCCATGGAAGTGGACTCAGGCGCCTCCACAGAGCTCGCTGTTGTCGGCGAACAGACGACGCAGGAGAGTTTCGCACACCAAATGGCTGAAGCTCCGGCTAAGGATGCCATGGGTAGCGGTAAGGCGGTGGTGGAAGGTGGTACATCTGCCGAAGGCGGCGCCCCCGCACCCAAGAAAACCATAGAGTTCCCGAAGATAGTCTATCCGGTACTTACACCGGGTAGCACTTCTCTGGTTCTTGGTGCAGCGCCGACATCTCCAACATGCGGTCTCGAGGAGCTTCTCCGTCAAGCAGAAATCTTGCAAGGAAACAATGTATCCTTCGGCAAGTTGCTAGCTGAGAGTGCCACCAACCTCAAGATCATTGCACTTGTAAGTTATATTTACCTTTTTGCATTTCATATGAATATCCCACTGTAGCCCCCGAGGATTTAGACGGTAAACCATAGGTCTTTGCGTCTAAATGCTCTAAGAGTGACTAAGCTAGAAAACTTCTCACTGTAGCCCCAAGCATATAGGTGGAATGAATTATTCCGACTAGATGCTTTAAGAGTAGCATACGCAGTGTTTATAAATTTCGATACTGTAGCCCCCAAGCTTCTAGTTGTAAATGAATTAGTTCCGACTAGATGCTTAAAGAGAAGCTAAGCATACGTCCGAGTTAAAAACTTTATACTATAACCCCCAAGCTTCTAATCGAAAACTGAATTAGTTCCTACTAGACGCTTAAAGAAAGACTAAGCATATTGCTAAGTTAAAAAACTCTCGCTGTAGCCCCCGAGCGTCTAGGTGGAAATTTTCCGGCTAGATGCTCCAAGTAGACCAAACAACGTTTAACTTTATTTTTTTCCATAGAATGAGAATGCTCGGAGGGGCATGGCCAACGACAAGTACCAGAAGATGCGCGCGGATTTGGAAGCTGAAAATGGTAAAACTGCATTCTTGAAGGAACATATCATCAAGAGCAAGCGTCTGTTTTCCTTTATTTTTCCGCACTCCGGCTTGATCTTGTGTATTCTCCGAGTACTCACTGTGTACTGTCCTTTCTCCGACTTGCAGAAACCATTTCCAAGGGTAAGGATATTGTCGAGCAATCCAAGCATATTCAGCAGCTGGATAGCGAAAATAACATCCTTAAGAAGGAGAGGGAGGGGATGCTGAAAATGCATGAAGACTCGATGAAAGCCCTGCAGGACTCCGCCACCGAGGAGATGAACCGCTTAAAGGAGGAAATTGCGATCTTAAAAGATCAGAAGAAAGCTGTCGATGAGCAAAATCAACGCCATCATGAAGCATATAAGATCCTCCAACAAGAACATGACTCCATGGCGGATACTCTCTGGCAGGCTGAGGCCAGCATATTTAGTAAGTGATTCTCCGTCTTGGATTTCTGTAGTCTAGATACTCTGAATTTCTAAACTCATGCGCTCCTTTGTCGGGAATTCGCAGCTCCTATGGGTTTAACCCGATCGCCTCCTCCGCCAAAGGAATGCATGGTCCTTGCCGACAACTTCATCAACACCGCCATCGTGCAGACCAAAGAGATTGCCAAATCCCTCTAGATTAACATCAAGGCATCGGACTCAGTAGCGAAGTTCTCGGAGATCCTACGTCGAGCCCCCAAGTGTATTTCAAGCTAGAAAGCTTCATGTGCATGGGATGGCGCCAGGATGGAATTGTCAATGGTGAAGGCACACTACGAGAATGCCGACATCGACACGGTAACCTCCTGTGTCCCCGACGTAGACGACGAAGGCCAAAAGATAAACCACGAATCTATCTTGGCGTCGCTTGCGGGCTATGACACTAGAGTCGCCGAGTTGGTCGACGTTAACGTCTTTGTGCCCATGAAAACCATTGAAGACAGAGGCCAAAGCTCCTCTGAGTCCCTCAATACCGCCAACTTCGAGGGAGGTGACTCTCCTGCTGCTGGTGATGCTTCTTCCAAGTCGCCTGCGCTAGAGGAATAATAACAACTTGTAATATTTGTTTCCTCTGTAACATGTTATGCGGAAAACTATGTGTTAACTTAAGGCGGAAAACAATGGTGTATGTCCTGCTACTTAAGAACTAATTCCAGCATGTATATATTTTTTAAGCAAGTGCTGGCTTATCCATTACTTTGGTTTTTATGCTTGACGTTTCGTGAGTCAGAAGACTCGTTGTCGGAACCATGCGCTCAGGTGATGATGCCCAATGGCACCGTCAATAACCTAAGCACAAAATCGCCGACAATAAGTGCCAAAAGTCACTACTCCAGAATCCACATAAAAATGACAAAGAACGTGTAGACCAGAAAACTTAAGCTAACGCCCGTAGGCGGAATTTTCACAAGTGCAATTGCAAAGCTTGTGCATAAAGGTTTTATACGATCCAAAAATGAACACTAAAGGAGGTAAAAGACTCAGAAATATGAGTGAACCAAATAGCTTTATTTCATTGATCATATAAGAGGTACACAATTAGATAAAAAATGCTAAGTGTAGAAAGGACGTAGCTGTGCTATGTTCCATGGCCGATAAAGCTCCGGGTAGTCATCATCCGGGTCACGTCGCTTACGCTTATAATCCTTGTTGGGTCTATCCTTCAGTTCGAGATTGTGAAAGAGGTAGTAAGACCCATTGAGTAGCGCCTTGCTTATGATGAACGGTCCTTCCCATGCGGGGATAATTTGTGTGACTTCTTCTGCTTAAGTCAGATTTTGCTGTTAGATGGCAGATCTTCAGCATGCCAAAACATGCTCCTCCTCGAGAAGGTCCACATCTAGGCGTCTAGATTCTTCAGCGTCAGCTTCGTCGTAGGCGGCAACCCTTGGTGCATCGTGAAGTATGTCAGAAGGTAGGATGGCTTCTTCTCCATATACCATGAAGTAAGGGGTGTAGCCGGTGGATCTGTTGGGTGTAGTTCGTAAACTCCACAACACAGATGGCAATTCTTTCGCCCAGGCTCTAGCTGCTCTATGTAGTGGTGCCTCAAGACGTGGCTTTATTCCCTACAGAATTAATCCATTGGCTCGCTCAACCTGACCGTTGGATTGTGGATGTGCCATAGATGCAAGGTCAAGTCGGATGCCCTTCTCCCAGCAATATGCCTCCACTTCTCCGAGTGACAAGTTGCTACCGTTGTCGGTGATAATGCTATGTGGGAGACCAAATCTCACCACTAGATCCCGGACAAACCTGAGGGCAGTTGCCCCATCAAGCTTTCTAATGGGTTTAGCTTCTATCAATTTAGTGAATTTATCAACTGCTACTAGCAGATGCATAAACCCACATGGTGCCGTCTGTAACGGTCCCACCATGTCTAACCCCCAGACTGTAAACGGCCAAATATTGGTATTGTTCACAATTCTTCAGCAGGAACATGTGGTTGTCAGGCATAATACTGGCATCCCATGCATGTCTCAACCATCTTGTTGGCGTCCGCCTTAGCGGTCAGCCAGTAGAATCCTTCCCGGAAGGCTTTCACGACCAACGATCGAGGAGCGGCGTGATGCCCGCAATCTTCGAGATGGATTTCGCGTAGGATTTCAATACCTTCTTGCTAGGAAACACACTAAAGGTATACACCAGTAGTGCTCCTTTTTTAGAGCTGTCCATTGATTATGGTATAGCCCTTTGCTCGACGTACTATTTGTCATCTTTCGACCTCGTCGTCGGGCAAAGTTCCGTGTTCGAGATATTCCATGAATGGTTTTGTCCAAGCTGGAGGGACCTTTGCCACCATGTGGACGAAAGAGTCAACTCTATCCGGGTTGTCGATGTCTGCTCCCTTCACGGATGGTGTCCGTAGATGCTCTAGGAAAACTCCTGGCGGAATTCGTCTGCACCCTGATCCAAGCTTAGACAGCAGATCAGGCGCCTCGTTTTGCTCCATAGGTATATATTTGACCTCGTAGCCCAAGAAGCTCTTGGCTATCTCGTACACTTCGTCTCGATATGCCGCCATCATAGGGTTCCGCGCATTCCAGGTGCTAGCCACCTACTGGGCAACCAAGTCGGAACCTCCACAACAAACTATGCGCTTGATGCCAATATCCTTGGCTACACGTAATCCGTGAATGAGTGCTTCATACTCCGCCATGTTGTTTGTAGCCTCGAAGTGGATCTGCAGAACATAGTGTAGCTTGTCCCCAGTTGGTGACTATAGCAGTACACCAGCCCCCGAGCCGTTGAGCAGCTTTGATCTGTCAAAGTGCATCACCCAGCATTCTGGTTCCGGCAATGGGGTAGCATCTGGCATCTTCGTCCAATCTGCAATAAAATCCTCCAAGGCTTGTGACTTGATAGCGTCTCGTCTCATATAGGTGATATCGAAGGCAGCAAGTTCAATGCCCCACTTCGCGACCCTTCCCATAGCATCGCTATTGTTGATAATGTCGGACAGTGGAGTCTTGCTCACCACTGTGATTGGGTGCTCCTGGAAATAGTGCCCCGGCTTCCAAGAAGCAAGGAATACTCCATAAGCTATCTTCTGGTAGTGCGGGTAACGCTGCTTGGACTCCGTCAAGACCTCGCTTACATAGTAAACTGGTCGTTGAACTCCGTTCTCATAGCCTATTTCCTTCCTCTCTAGCATGACGACGATGCTGATTACTCGGTTGGTGGCCGCCATGTAAATTAACATGGGCTCTCCAGGCTCGGATGCTGCAAGGATGGGCGCTGAGGAAAGAATCTCCTTGAGATGCTTCAATGCTGCATATGCTTCGTCCGTCCACGTGAATTTGTCCGCCTTCTTCAGCAACTTGTACAGCGACAGAGCCTTCTCTCCAAGTCGGCTGACGAATCGACTAACTGCTGCAACACAACCTGTTAGTCATTGTATGTCCTTTAGGCATGTGGGACGGTTTATGTTTAATATGGCCTTGATTTTCTCCGGGTTGACCTTGATTCTACGCTTGGAAACGATGAAGCCCAACAATTTGCCGGCTGGAACCCCGAAGATGCACTTCTTCGGGTTAAGCATCATGTTGTATTTCCGGAGATTATCAAAGGTTTCTGTTAAGTCGGAGATTAAGTCATTTGACTTTTTAGACATCACCTCTATATCGTCCACATAGGCGTGAACATTCCGACCAATTTGATCATGTAGGCAACGTTGCATTGTCCGCTGGTACATAGCACCTGCATTTTCAGCCCAAAGGGCATCATAACATAGCAAAACGTGCCGTATGGAGTAGTGAACGAAGTGTCCAATTGGTCCGACTTCCTCATCTTGATCTGGTGGTATCCTGAGTATGCATCAAGAAAACGCAAAAGTTCCGAGCCAGCCATCGAGTCAATGCCTTGGTCAATGCGAGGCAAAGCAAACATATCTTTGGGGCATGCTTTGTTCAAGCCGGTGTAATCAATGCACATTATTAATTCTTTGGTTCCCTTTTTGGGGACAAGTACAGGATTGGCCACCCATTGGGTGTGAAGGACTTCTCGGATAAAACTAGCCTTAAGTAACCTAGCTATCTCTTTGCCTATGGCGCATCTCTTCTCATCTCCAAAGCGTCGTAGAGGTTGCTTCACTGGTTTGCATTTTGGATCAATGTTTAAGCTGTGCTCGGCAAGTTCCCTAGGTACACCTTTCATGTCAGCAGGTTGCTAGGCAAAGATGTCCCTGTTCTCATGGAGGAACTCGACGAGCGCGCTTTCCTATTTGGGATCCAGGTTCGTCCCAATGGCGGTGGTCTTGGAGGCATCACCTACCACAAGTTCCACCGACTTGGTCTCGATGGCGGCCTTGAATGCTGGAGCGGAGTCGGAAATCTGTTTCTTCGACGCAGGCATCTCTGAGGCATCGACCTTGCTCTGGATCCCTTTGAATTCTTTGCTATAGAGGACAGCTTCCGTGTAGGCTGCTTCACTAATCTCGCAGTCCCTAGCTTTGGCAAAGCTTCCGGATACGGTGATGACACCGTTTGGTCCGGGTATGTTGAGTTTGTTGTAGACAAAGCATGGATTGTCCATGAAGGTGTGGAATGTGTCGCGGCCGAATATGACATGGTACACGCTCTTGAAGGGGACCACCTCAAAGGTCATGCGCTCTTGGCGGTAATTATTAGCATCGCCAAAGGCAACCTGAAGTGTGATGCACCCAAGGGACCGAGCCTCCCGACCAGGAACTACGCCGTGGAAGATGGTGTTGGTACGCCTTAGGTTTGACTCCGTCAAGTTCATCTTTTGCAGTGTATCCAGGTACATGATGTTGATGATGCTTCCACTATCCACCATACATTTGGTGAACTCATTGCCGTCAATCAAAGGGTTGATGACCACGGCGTATTGGTTCTCCGTAGGGATAAGTTCTGGGTTATCCTTCCTGTCCCAAGTAATTGGAACCTCCGACCATCGCGGGAACTGGGGAACTGAGGGTAGAGTATCCATCAGTATCCTCATAGAGGTCTTCTGTTGTCGGACGGTGGGGGTGCCAAGGAAAGTGTGGAAAACTGCCGCCTTCTTCTCGAAGGGGTTCTTGCCTTTGCCGTCTCTCTTGGCGGAGTGCTTCGGGTCAACATCCTAGTTCATGTCACTTTAATCCTTGGACTCCTCCTCCTTCTTCTTCCCCTTGCACTTGCCTCGTGGTCTGTTCTTCCAACTTTGCTTGTAGCCAGACTCCGGGTCCTCCTTGAGGTCGTTGACGAACTTGCAGTGTCGGTTGGTATGGGTGGCTGTGCCGTTGATATCGAGGTGTACGAGGCACGACATATCACGGTACTCTTTGTAGGTTTGGGGAATGCAGAGCGCTGCCGAGGTAGTTTCACTTCCTCGCTGCTGCCCACGACCAGCTCCCCGTCCTCGGCCACGTTGTCCGCCATCACCTCGTCCTGCAAAGGTCATGGTGACCATGTCAGAAGTTTTCTTTTCTTCTGGAGCGGTTTTCCGCTTTGTGCTGCTGTTCCTCCGAGCATGAGTTGGAACGGCCGTTGCCGGCAAAGAGCCGCGAGCATCGTCGTCGGCAGCTACGAACTCACTAGCCAACTGAATCATCTGGTTCAAGTCAGCTGGTGATTGTCCTGCAAGCGCTTCAGCTTATGTCGGACCAACGTGCCCGTTTCCAACCCATCGATGAAGGCGGCCATGGCAGTCTGAGCGTGCACTCCTGTGCAGGAATTCATATCCAGCCAGCGAGAGAGGTAGGCGCGAGATGTCTCGTCTTTCTCTTGCATGCACTGCTGTAGATCGCCAACAGTGCAGGGACGTTTGTACGTACCCTCGAAGTTCTTGGTGAACGCTTCTTGCATATCCAACCAATTGCATATGGATTTCTCCGGCAGGTCATCAATCCATTGACGGGATGTGCCCGCCAACATCAATGGGAGGTACTTGACGGCAACATTGGGGTTACCCCCGACAATCTCTACCGCGTTGCCGTAATCCTGCAACCATGTAGCTGGCTTAGCGGTGCCGTCATAGGGCTTGATGGTCTTGTCAATCCGGAAACCTTTGGGGTAAGTTGCGGACCGTATCACAGGTACAAAGAAAAGTGGTCCCAGGTATGGTCCTTCCCGGGCCTCGTGGATCTTATTGATCCGCGAACATGCATCGTATGGCTCTGAGTTTCTTTTATTCTTGTCAACAGGTGATGGGCTGCGTGAATGACGCGGGCCTCCTCTGCCATGGTGACTGCTAGGTGGTGACAGAGGCGGAGGTGGCGGTGGGTTAGCATTCTTGATATTACCCTCCTGCGATGCCTCACGCCTGTCGCGATTGCTTGTCGGACACGGAGGGTCATGGCGCGACCTGCTCTTGTGTCCCTGGTTGCGCTCTCCGTCATGACGGGTCTGCTCCGCATTGTCGCGGATGGCGATGCCTCTCTGACTTGACAGGGGCATATCCGTACGACGGTGAGCCTTGGGGTCTTCGCGATGTCGGGGGAGCGGGGCGGTGGCGATGGGCGACGAGGTTGGGCCTTTTCTCCGTGGTCGGAGGATATGGGGATAGCATCCTTCCTGTTGCGCGCATCCCTCCGTCTTCGTTCTGATGAACCTGTCTGGGACCCGACATCAAGAGGAGATCTGTCCCTTGGCGGATTATACTGGCTAGACTGGCAAAGCGCTGGGTTAGACTCAAGCCTCTGAGAGGTGGCCTTTTCCTGCTGTTTTACCGCCTTGGCCACCTCCTCGGGCGATCTATCCTGCTCCAGAAGGGTCTTGGCGACGGTGAGGTTGAGGAGAGGAGTGGGCATCACCTGCCTGCCTTCACTGTTAATTTATGGCTTGGCTTGTGCCGGCTTCGGGGGAGCCCATCCTAGGTTTCGCCGTACACCAGGATCGATGATGACGCGAGCCGGAGATTTCTTGGCCTTCTGCTGCTGCAGCAGAGTCTTGTACTCGGCCTCCATTGCTCTAGCTTTCTCTATGGATTTCTGCGCGTTGACCAGATCTCGATCTAGCTTAGCGCCTTGCTCCGCGATGGCCTGTGCTTCCTCCACCAGCTGCTGGCGCTTCTCGTCAAGCTGGGTCACATTTCGGATATGAGCTACGGTCAGTGGATCGACGAGGAGATTGCCGTACATCACTCTATCAGCTGGAGTAACTTGGATAGCAGCAGACGTAGATGCAAGAGGTGGCAAGTTTGCGGTGCTGTTATTGCTCGGCCCGGTGCCGGGTTCCTGCGGTTGTTGCACTGGGTTAGGCGGAGGGGGCATGAACTTTGCGCAATCATTGTTGGCAGCAACAGGTGGTCCCTTCCCTTTGTCCAGAGATGTAGGCGGAGCTCGTCCGGGTTGATCTTCATCCATCGCCATCCCAATGGTGACGAACATCTCTCGAGACATGACAGTGTTGTTGTCTTGCTCGTCGCGCATGTACTCCTCCTCCATCTCCTGCATGGCGGAGTCTAGCTCTTATGTACTAAAGTCTATCTCCTCTGAATCTGCACTGAAGTCAGTGTATAGCGCGTCAATCACAGAGTTGGAGGGTGCCAGGGCTTCCTCGATGATGGGGGGTGGAGGTGCAATAGCAGCGACGATGACTGGAGGTGGTGGCACAACTGTGGCGATGGCGGCCGGAGGGGATGGTGGCGGTGGCGGAATCGGAGGGGCTCCGTCAATGAGCGCAAGCGCTGTCTGAGCTGCCACTTCAGCCTCCGCGTAGTTGTTGATGGTGTTTACCATGCTTTCAAAGGTAAGACGTCCCGAAGCCTGCTGCCTCCTTAGAGAATGCCGGAGAAGTGTGCCATGGTCCAGTGCTTCCACAAAGTGATACATGGCATCATCATTGGGGTAATGTGCCAGGTCGGCCCATATACGGAACCACCTGGCAAGGTAATCACGGGGGTTTTCGCCCTCTCTCTGAACACAATGCGCCAGATCAAAGATGGTAACCACGCTGACGAACTTGGATCTCTGCTGTCCAGACGCACAGACGAAGCCGACGGACTTGCAGTGATCTTCCACCTTTATGTCCTGCACAGGGGCGGTTTGGGTGGGGCTTGAATTTTTCCGATCTTTTCCGGCAAACTCAGAAGAGAGATCCTACATCGATCCTTCCGCGAACGTATCCCGCCTGTAGGCGGTCCATGCGGGTCTTGGTGCTCCTCCGACTCCCAGGGAACTAGTGCCCGAGTCGGTTTCGCCGATGAAGAGGTGGATATCTCCGATAGGAACGATCAAACACCACGTAGGGTTCGTCTTCCCCAGGATCCAGAACTCATCGAGAGGGACGATTGGAAAGTTTCTAGAGAATAGAACACGAGCGATGGCTACGGTTTCGCCGATTCCCGCGAAGATCTTGGTCCTCGCCCGCTAAAGAGCCTGAAGCGCCTATTGCCCCACGGTGGGCACCAACTGTCGTGGTATTGCCGAAGAGTACGCCATCGAGGGGTCCTCACAGTGAGTGCTTAGAGACGTGGGGGAAGGCGGACGGTTGACGGGTACGAGGTAACACAACTTACCCAGGTTCAGATCCCACAACGGTGGCAGAATCCTACTCCTGCTATAAATCACTATAATGGCAATACGCCGAGTTACCGAGATAGGTTCGCCGTGCGAGGTTATGTGAAGTTGTCTATGATCGTCTGAGATCATGCCCTAAAGGCGCCCATAGGCCTGACTTATATAGTCGCCAGGTCCTAGGGTTACAGGGAAAAGTCCTAGCCGGACAGGTTACAGAGTCCTACACCGTCTATTACTAGTCTAGCGTGTCTTGTACTCCAAGGCTCTGGGTACGCTGGTGACTCCACCGTAGCCTTCCTTTATCCGGCATGGGCCTCCCTTCTAGATCCATCTAACTGGGCCGCCCAGCATGCCATGGGCCATGCTACCAACTGTGGGCCACCCGGGTTAAGAGACATGCTATGAGGATACCCATATAGCATATCCCCAACACTTCACGGAGCAAGCGCTATGGACCTCGTATGATTGAGCTGTTGGCCAATTATGCCATTGAGAAAAACAAGGTGGCTGCAATGCTGGCCGAGAAGCCTGGGGCTGCTTTGGATGCAACGCATCCTTGAAGCATGTCTGCTTCTTAGTTGCCCGTGTATGATTTTCATGCCTTTGCCGTAGTTCTTGTAATATTTTGTACTAATTGACTTTGCGGGTTACCACGTAGTGGTTCCACATGTGAATATATGCCTTCGTCTCCTATTATTTTTGGTGCTTTTTGTCCTTATATTTTGTCATCTGTGCGCCTCTTAGGACCCTTCGAACGTTGCGCTGGCGACTTCGTCGGTTCCTTTGGCTGTTGCCCAGCCGGCAACAAATGAAGAGTCATAATTGCCCTTGATGCATGACTACATCCAAAGCTTGGAGAGGCATGTCCTTGTCATCCATGGCCATGCGGATGTTTGGAAATCCAAGACGGAGCGGGATGTCGCGAGAGAGGAGTATGTGCTCGAAGAGTTTTGGAAGATTGGCGAGCAGCTTCAATGTAAGTTGCAGCGGGGTGCCTTTTACTTGTTTTGCAGTTGCGTCCATTATTTGTGGCTTCTGAGCTATTGCTCTTTTGCATTTGTCAATCTTCTAACGCATGAAGAGAAATAGCGCGTTGCTATCCGGCTCAAATGCCTCACCCAACAGGAGTTGGAGGCCGGAGGATTCTTTTGGATGGACCGTAACCGAGCGACCATGATCACAATGGTGCAGGACCGTGTCCATCAGGTGTTTTAGGTTTTGAAGCGTGCAAGATCGTCACTCGCATCCATCTGGCCTGCCATGTTCCCCCTGGACGCGGCTCCATCTAGTTTCCTAGGGATGCTATGGAAGTTTCGGAGCATAGACGCCGTGAAGGATCTTGTGCACCAATAGCTTGTTGCAGGTGCAAAGGTGGCGCTGGCCCTTGTTCGGCTGCACCGTCGGGACGTGGACTTGGCGGAGATAGCGGCGGGACCGGTTGTTTCTCTGGATGGTATGGCGTGGGACATGCACCCGCACTATGTTGTAGCGGTTCGTCATGCTGAAGATATTGTGCATTTCTTTGATGAGCGAACGAACGTTTTTATTCAGCGTGGTTGAGTCCTATAAGTGTTGTACAAGGCAATGTAAAATCTGTATAGTTTTGGTTGGGCTTTTTCTGCCCTTGTAAAAGTTGTAAAATGTGTTGCACGTAGTGCTTGTTGTTGGCTAGTTTGCATGTCCTTTTCGTTAGCCTGACGTGGTCAGCTACTCAGGGTGATGCGTTATCGTAAGAGTCGACAAAGTCGTTGGGTGAGGCGTAGCCCCCGAGCATGTTGTACGAATGTAAATTTCCATAATAAAAAGGTATATCGGCTAAGGAACATAGCTTTTATTCATCGCATAGTAGGGAGCATAGGGGGCTAAGTAGCCTAGATGAAAAAGCCATATTGTGAGTAAAGACAGCTAAGGGTAGAAGCGTCGCAGTTGTGCGACATTCTAGTGGTTGGAGTATGCTAATCTGGACTCGACATCCTTGAGGAGGTATGCGCCACATGGGATTACTCCAGTGACCACGTAGGGGCCTTCCCAGGGTGACTGGAGTTTCATGTGCCCTTTTTTCTTGACTCGTAGGACGAGGTCTCCTTCGATGAAGGACCTTGGGCGCAGCCGTTGGCTGTGGTAGTTGCGAAGGCTTTGCTAGTACACCTCCGAACGGGCCGCGACGATGTCACATGCCTCATCCAACAGGTCAACGACGTCTTAGAGTGCGTTCGTTGATTCGACTTCTCTATAAGCGACGACCCATGGGGCCTTGTAGCGTACCTTAGCGGGCAGCATTGCTTCGGCTCCGTGCACCATGAAGAAGGGCGTGTAGCCGGTGGCACTGTTTGGCGTTGTGCGTAGGCTCTAGAGGACGGAGGGTAATTCGTCTACCCAGGCTCCCGCCAATCATTCAATAGGGCGCAGGAGTCGCTTCTTGATCCCATTGTAGACGAGGCTATTGGCCTTTTCGACCTGCCCGTTGGTCTGTGAATGCGCCACTAAGGCGTGCGTGATGTTGATGTCGAGCCCTTCGCATAAGTCTTGAAACTCCTTCGAGGTGAAGTTTGTGCCATTGTCGGTGATGATGCTGTGGGGCACCCCGAACCTGTAGACAATGGACTGGAAGAACTTGACAGCAGTAGCACCAGTTTGGTTGGTGACGGGCGTAGCCTCGATCCACTTGGTGAACTTGTCGACTGCCACCAGGAGGAAGACATATCCTCCAGGTGAAGATTTTTGCAGCTTGCCGACCATGTCTGAGTCACCATTGAGTGAAGGTCCAGGATAATGGTATGGGCCGTAGCTCTGAGCCTGGTGCATCTGGTCTGTCGGCAAACCATTGGCAGGCGTGCACTTCTTGAAGATGTCCTTGGCATCGCACATCGCGGTTGGCCAGTAGAAGCCAACTCACAGAGCCTTAGCGACTAGGGCGCGGCTTCCAGCGTGGTGGCCGCAGATGCCTTCATGGATGTCGAGGAGGATGCTCTTCCCATCGCTGTTGGTGATGCATCACTGGAGTACCCCAGTGATTCTTCGCTTGTATAGCTCGTCGTTGATGATGGTGAATGCTATTGAATGGCGAGCGAGCTACCTGGCGTTCGTCGGGTTGTCGGGCAGTTGCTTGCTCAACATATAGTTGACGTATGGTTGAGTCCATGTTTGCTCGATCGCTAGGACTTGCATGAGTCTCACCATCTCGATGTCTGTCTCTCGTTCTGTAGGTTCCTCCGTTTTATCTTATGGCGCAGACCCCAAGTGTACCGCGACATCGACTGCGCCCTTGGGAGTTTTGTGCTTAATAGAGCGCTTGCAGATTTGTTCGAGGAACACACCCGGCTGTACCGGAGCGCAGTTTGAGCCAATGTTGGCGATCTTATCGGCCTCCTCGTTGCTTTCCCGACCGACATGCCAGAGTTCGCAGCCGTCAAAGTCTCCTTCAAGTGAGCTGTAGAGGTCGCTGTAGGTGATCATATTGTCACTTACGGCATCGCACTAGTTCATTGTCTTCTGGACGACAAGGTTGGAGTTGCCGTAGATGACTAGTTGCATGGCACCGCAGACTTTAGCCATCCGCATGCCGTGGATCAGCGCCTCGTATTCAGCCTCATTGTTGGATGCGCAGAACCTCATCCGCGACACGTATCTCATCTTATCGCCTTTGGGGGATGTGAAGATTACTCCGGGTCTAGATCCTTCCCCCCATTTGGATCCATCGAAGTGCATTGTCCAGAGCTAAGACATGTCCGGGGTGTCCGAGAGTTGTAGTTCCATCCAATGGACGAAGAAGTCAGGAAGCACCTGCGACTTGATGGCGGTGCGACACTCGTATATGATGTCCCGTGGGGACAAATCCATGCCCCAGAGGGACACTCGCCCCGTTGCCTCGGGGTTGTTGAGGATGTGTGACAGTGGTGCCTCATTGACAACCACTATCTAATGCTCCTGGAAGTAGTGACACAGCCGACGTGCGGCCATGAACATGTCGCTTCTGATGGTGAGGGTACCTCTGCTTTGTAGGTGTTAGCACCTCGCTGAGGTAGTACACCAGGCGTTGCACCCAGTGGATTTTTCCGTCCTCGGGTCGTTCGACCACAAGTGCTATGCTAACCACTTGGTGCGTTGCAACAATGTAGAGCAACATGGGCTCTCTCTCCGTTGGCATCACCAACACGGGAGATGTAGAGAGAAGACATTTGAGGTCTTCGAATGCCTCGTTAGCTTCAGCCGTCCACTCGAATTTGTTTGACTTGCGAAGCAGCTGGTAAAAGGGAGAGCCTTTTAACCCATGCGGCTGATGAACCTGCTGAGCGCTGCGATTCTCCCAACTAGCTGCTAGACACTTTTGATGTTCTTCGGCTTCTACATGGCTAGTATAGCCTTGATTTTCTTCGGGTTGGCCTCGATGCCTCTTTATGAGATGACGTATCCGAGAAATTGTCCAGATGGGACACCGAAGGTGCACTTTTTTGGGTTTAGCTTGATCCTATATCGATAAAGGTTATCAAACGTCTCGCGGAGATCATCGATCAATGTTCGGTTGACTTATGAAGTTAGCATCAAGGAGTCTGTTGACTTCAATTGACTCTTCGCTTCCCTCAGACAGTCGACACATCGTTTGCTTCACCGAACACACATCCGGGTATACATTGAGTGCGTGCTCGGCGAATTCCCTGGGAACTCCCGGCATGTCTGCAGGACACCAGACAAAGATTTCCCAACACTCATAGAGGAATTCGATGAGCACGAGTTCCTATGCGGGACTCAGGTTGTTGGCGATCAAAGCCATCTTGGTTGGATCCGTTGGGTGGACCTGCACCGCCTTGGTGTTGACCGTGGAGTCGAATGATAGGTCGGGTGCGTTCTGCTTGGTCCTAGGGGGAGGACTATTGCCTGTCGACTCCTTCAACCCCGCGAGCTCCTCTTGCATGCCGAAGGACTAGGAGAAGTCTCTGTCACAGCTATCGGACTTGGTGAAGCTTCTTGGAATGATGATGACGCCGTTAGGTCTTGGCATCTTCAGCAGGAGGTATGCATAGTGCGATACTGCCAGGAATCTTGCAAATTCCACACGACCGAGGATGGTGTGGTATTGCGAGGGCCAATCAACCACCTCGAACTCAAGCTGCTCATGCCTGAAGTTCTTATGTGTACCAAAGATGACGTCAAGCCATATTTTGCCCAGCGGGTACACTCCTTTCCCTAGGACTATACCGTGGAAGGTTGTGTTAGATGCTTTAGAGCTGATGAGTGGGATCCGCATGGCTTCGAGTGTGCTGGCGAACATCAGATTGATGCCGCTGCCACCATCCATGAACACACGAATCATCTCGAATCCCCCGATCAGCACCTCAAGCACTAGGGCAGAGTGTCCTGGGCGAGGTATTTGGCGGGGGTGATCCGATCGGTCGAAGGTGAGGCATGACTCCAAGACGCTGAGGTACTCAGTTATGGCTAGTGGAGAGGTGACGACTAGGTTTATCTGGTGGGTGATCATCTTCTAGATCCTGCTAGATGGACGCCCCTTTTGTATCATCATGGTACCCAACGGTCGGGGGTACTGCTCCGCTCCATTGTTCTAGGCCGGTGCAGCCGCAGGCTGCACGGGTCCTCCGGGAGGTGGCGGTGTGGCACCATATGTGATGGGCTCGGGGGCATGGCCGAATCCCTGATTCACTGCATCATGCCGCAACTTGGCGTATCCCTCATGGAGCTTCTGGAACTCCCTGCAGTCCTTGAGCAGATGGCTGGCTTTCTTCTTGCCATCATACTTATCGATGTAGAAGTGGATGGTGCAGGGTCCCAACAACTTTTCGAATGCGGACGTCTCATCATCCCAAGTGCGGTGTTGCCACGATTGCGCGGGTTCCCCGCTATCGCGGTAGCTGCCGCTGCGGTAGCCACTGATGCGGTTCCCATCTTCGTGGCGGTCGGTGTATCCAGCCGTGACCATATCGATCTCCTCGCGATCGTCATAGATGCACACTCTTCTTTTTCCTCGGCGGTCTGTGACCGAGGTCATCTTCGTCATCCGAACATGTTCGGTTGACGGCATCTTCACCATCCGCCCAGTGGTTGGCGATGTCCATCAGATGATCAATGGTTTTGGGCTTGATTCGGCCCAGCTCCTCTCTGAGTTTGTGGCGCCTTACGCCGCTATTAAAAGCGTCGATTGCCTTCTCCTCTGAGATGTCTTCAGCAGAGTTATTTATGACAGACCAACACTGGACGTAGGAGCATCGACTCATTGGACCGTTGGCAGCAGGCGCATAGCTCTTTGATGGAGGCTGGCCTCTTGCAGATGCCCTTGAAGTTGTGGATGAAGCTATATACCAGCTCCTCCCAACTACGGATGGATCCAGAGGGAAGGTTATTGAGCCAAGATCTGGTTGTGCCCTTCATCTGCAGCTAAAGGCACTACATGGCTGTATTCTTGCTTCCACAGTGCAGCTTGACCGATGAGATGTGGTCATCTAGCCAGATCTTCGACTCCTGTAGGCTATCGAACTTTGGGTTGTCCGATGGGATCTTGAAGCCCTTGGGCATCCGAGTCTATTGTATGGCCCTGCTGAAGCATCTGGCGCCGCAGATCTCCGTGTCTTCATCCTCCGGTTCCATGGAGCATGCACGTTTTGCGCGCGATTTATCAATCTTGCGCCGCGTGAGCTTGTTGTGAGCATCATAGTTGCGGCTCCTTCGCTGCGGGCTGCGATGTTGCCGCGATAAGTTGTGATCATCCTCGTTAGATGAAGGCATACGGCTCTTTGCGAATTTTATCGTGGCCTTTTTCTTCGGCTTGGCGGGTTCTTCCCCAGATAGCGTGGCTCCAACGAGTCCGAGACCTGCAACTGCGGACTTGTGGACAGCGGATCATGGATCCCCGACTGGCAGCTGATTGCCAAGCAAGTACGTAGTAGTCGCTATGAATGCGGCCTATGACGTTTTGGGCATCATGTTGCCCTGCGAGTCCATCGACATGAAAGACAGGTCGAGTGCCTTGGTGGCCTCATGCCTGGCGTTATGGTCCATGCGCTCCAGCCGAGAGCGGCTCTTTTAGGTGGCGTGGAAGTCGTAGTCTTTGGAGGAGCACCCGTCGATGGAGGAGAGCGCGGCTCGTCACATGCTTGATTCTTCATCTGCCCTCCGACGTTGCTCGAGCCCTTTGTGATGCGCAACCTGTCGGTTATGCACCTTCACGAGGAGCTAGTGGTAGCCCATTAGTATATCACGCGAAGCATCCATAGGAATGGGTTGCCCCGCATGGCATCTCAGACGCTCTCCCATTCGACCTCGGTGATGTGAATCTCCTGCTGAGCCGCATCATTACTGTTGGCAGCATTAGGGTTTAGAGAATTCGGGGGATTCAGAGGGGGAACATGTCCTCCGTTTGCAGCTTTGGGGGAAGCATGTTTGCTCTGTTATCATCGTGAGCGTCAATAATAGCCATGCACATGAAGTGGTAGGGGAGGCCGTTACTCCCGCAGCTCTCAGATCCAGAACCATGGGTTCCTTCTCCGTAGGAGGGTCACAGAGATCGGAGTTGCAGCTGCTGCTGTCATCTGAATTGTACGCCATCGAGGGTGTGCATAGGATACCGATTGGCGGCACCCACAAAGCAGGTGCAATTTCCAGAGGCACCACCCATTCAGGGAGGAGAAGGGTACCAACCCTTCCCACTTGGAAGCATAGGCTCCTGATCATCATGTCGACTACATCTCTTACGGAATCGAAGTCATGGCGAGTCGCCGATGAGTGTACGGTGAAGTCGATGGTGCCGAAGAGAAGATGGCTCTCCATCGCAGAGGAGTCAAAGATCATAGAAGATGGGGCCGTCACGACCTCTACATCAGCATCCCCAATTCTCACAGACGGTGCCAATTGACGAGGGTTCGACTCGTTAATGCCCATTGTTACGGACTTGGGTTTTGGAGAAGGCGGGGACGCTGGAGATCACGGAATGGCTAATAGACAAGCAACATGGGGACACGAGGTTTACCCCAGGTTCAGGCCCCCGGAGGGAAAACCCTACTCATGCTTGTCTGCTCTTTGTTAATGACAATGCCGAAGGTTACATGGGTGCACATATTGGATCTGGCGAGGTGTGTGCTAGGTTATGAGGTAGGTCCTTCTTGTCGTGCCCTCCTGGCGTTTATATAGATAGGCCAGGTCTCGGGGATAGGCCGAGTTGGTTACAGTTTGAGGGTTTTTCCTTCAAGTTTCTATCCGAAGAAAGTGTGTCCTCCAAGGAGTCAAATCCATCCTAGGCTTGGGCCACCCAAAATCCTCCTGGGCTTCATGATTGAGGTACTCCTTCTTCATGGGCTTCTTCTAAACTAGACAGGGTAGGCTAATATCAGGTACCCATAGGGCATACCCATGTCACATTGAAAAATGGGTACCTAAAACCAAATCTTGATTTTTCTTGTAGGACTATGCTTCCGGTGGAGCAAAATGGGTGATCGATAGTGGAGCCACAAGTCATATGACCGGGAGCAAGTCCATCATGTCGGAGATAAGGCCAAATAATGCAAACACTATGGTCTCCTCCGGTGATAAAACAAGTTCTTAGGTATTGGGTTTTGGCAAGGTAGTGGTGACCCTAGATGTGTCCTTGGTTGACGTCATGCTTGTCAAAACACTCGGTTACAATCTGCTTTCAGTTTGTGCTCTTGACGTTATGGGTCTATCTTCTTTCTTTAATGATCACTCTGTGGTCCTCATGTGGAGCAAGTCCCTCATGGTGTCTTTCATAGGGTATGTAGAGCATGACTTGTATGTGGTGGACTTTTCGAGGACCACCACTCCACATGCTGTATGTCTCTATTCTAAAGCCAATAAGAGTTGGTTGTGGCATCGCCGCCTAGCCCATGTTAACATGAGGACTTTGCAAATACTTCACTCCGAGGGCCACATCCTTGGTCTTAACGATGTTTATTTTGCCAAAGAATCGTGTGTGTAGGGCTTGTATTGAAGGGAAGGTGCATGAGATGCCTCACAAGGTTCTTAATCAAATCACCATGGAAATATGCTTGGAACTTCTCCACATGGATCTGTTTGGGCTCCATCTCATGATAGTCTTGGAGGAAATAAGTATTTCTTGGTTATTGTGGATGATTTGTGAAGATACACTTGGGTGTACTTCTTCAAGTTCAAAAGTGAAACTCAACAAACTGTCATCGACTTTGCTAATGAGGTTCAACGATAACACAGTGCACCCATTCTCTCCATCCGAAGTGACAAAGACACCAAGTTCAAAAACTACACTTTGGATGAGTTCCTTAGTGATGAAGGGATCAAGCATCAATATTCCACTCTATATACCCCCCAAAAAAATGGTGTGGCCAAAAGGAAGAACCATACTTTGATGGATGCCGCTCGAACTATGTTGGTGGAATTCAAGTCTCCATACAACTTTTGGGCCGAGGCCATATCCACTGCTTGCCATGTGAAAGGGCAAAATGCCCTTATCAAGTATTTTGGTTAATCCTATCACCAGAGCTAGAGAGAGGACTAATGTTTCCATTAGTATCTCTATAGATGATAGTACGCATTTGATTATCAGAGGCGGTGTGAGACCCCCATTCTTCTCTGAAGTGAAGAGCCGGTGTTTTAGTTGATTTTCTTTCTTATTTCCTTTTGAGTCTAGTAGGAAGCACCATACTATTAAGAGGGGTGATATTGATGATTTATTTGGGGATGTTCTACACCACATACACATTCACATATCTTTAGCCACACACCCACTCAAGGGGAGACATAAATTCTTTGTGGAAAAAGTGCTAAAAAGGAGGCTTCCGTGAAACTCGTGAGAGTTCCGACGCAACCGGTGTGGCCGTTGGAATTTCTGGTCACTACCGGAAATTCTCGGTGAATACCGGTATGGCATACAGAACTAGGTTTCAGCAGGCCACCGGAATTATTGGTCATTTCCGGAACTTCCGGCATGGAGTCCGGTTCGCCGGGGCCGTCGCTGATATTTCTAGCACACCAACTGGTGCCGCCAGACTTATTGCCGGTTTTATCGTAGGACCCCCCAAACGGCTCTTTTCCATCCCGGACTATATATACCCCTTTATTTTCTACTAAGAGGTCAGGCATTACATTTCAGATTCAACCTTGAGATCTCTCTCTTTCTCGCCATTGTTGAAACACCAAAATCTTGAGGATCTCCCATTCTACCCAACCAAATCGAAATCCCTTTGGTAGAAAGGAAGAGGAGGTCACGATCTATGTTTCCACCAAGCCAAAGTTTATTCCCCTTGAATTCATCGAGTTTGCTTCTTACTCTTGGGTTTGTGGGAAACCCTAGGCGGCTAGGGTCGCCCTGTGACACCCCCGGGATTAGGGCTAAACAAATCCCAGACCTCCGTTTGAAATAAGCTTAACCTTGAGCTCGAGAATATCCAGTGAAGAATCGGTAACACGACAGTCACCCTATGACACAAAAATTTATTATAGAAAGCTCATAACTGAGCAGAGAACCAAATTATTACAAGCATAGGTCACTGACCACAAACATCAAACAACGGAAGGCAAATTATGCTATTAAATATAGCAAACTTAACAAATGGCCTAAGAGGCCTGAAGCAAAATGATGACGTCCCAGCCCATTGATTCCAGGCTGCCGGCCGGGAACCCCAAGCTACTCGTCGATGTCGATGTAGTACGGAACTCGTCTTCAGGTGAACACTTACTCTGCCAAAAGTATCAACAAAGCAAGGGTGAGTACAAGGTGTACTCCGCAAGACTTCTGGCTAGTGGAGTTGTTTTGCGAAAAGCCATCTTTCTTTATAAAACAAGAGGGAAAATAAGCTCGTCTAATCAGAGTATTTTTAAAAGGGGATAAGAGAGCAACGTCTCCGAAATATTGATCATCATCTCTTTTTATATCCACCGAATCACCATCATCTACCAACTAGTATCACCCCCTCGCACCCATGAGGAAGCATCTTTAAGCACACATTGATCTGCCAAGTTTTACGATTAGGTTATAGTTATCTATGATCCTGAGTCCGGTCGCCAAGTCGTTCATAACCGTGAACACGGCTTTCCAAAAATATTATTACCCTGCAGGGGTGTACAACTTTACCCACACGTACTAACCTTCTCTTAATGCCACCAGATAAGCCCTCTTCCTTGGAAGGCCGATAGAGGGTGGTTAGACACGACCTTTACCTTGATTTCGCCGAGACCATGAGTCACGCAATAAGTATGGTTCCGCCGTAACGGGTCAAATCCCGAAGCCGGTACTTCAATATGTGAGGCGAGGTTGGTTTACCAGGGGTGCTATCTACCCCAAACAACCTCGACCACGCTTACCTACCTGTTATGAATGCACCAACTTCACCCGACAAATCTTTCAAAAGATTTTCTATGCATATGTCGAATGGAACGCCCGAACTATGTGACTCATGGAATCTACTCGGAAAGTTAGTCAGTCATGAGGTTGTCCAAGCCCCATGTGGTTGCACGCTCATCTTGGTTCCAAAGGTAAGAACTCAGGTCCTAGTGGTGGCGAGCATGGGGCTAGAAAAACCACATCCCACCATGGCCTCCCATACAAGCCTTCACATATTTAATCTCATATCACCTCTGATATCATCTCATCATGTTCTCCTGTCATACTAGATTCTCTGCATCTGATACATCATCTGGATGGACCAGAACTGACAGCTATGCATGGCTAAGCAGACACAGATATAAGCTCTAGAAATGCACACACGCCAAACCTAGTTATGCTAGGAGCAGTGGATCAGGTAATGTAAGCTCAAGGGAGTAATGCAATAGATAGGATAGTCTATCTATCGATAGAAGACCACAGTAGAATTGTATGCATCATGGCAGGAATTGAAATGCTTTCGAAAACATAGGAATATATCATGGTGGGGCTATGCTTGCCTTTGCCTGTTGATAACCCATAAGCAGATCTTCGAATATCTTGTACTTGACTTGGTTACAGTTGGTCAAGTATTGTTCTTCGATCTTTGATCTTCGACAGTGTTGACCTCGGTCTTCGATCTTGATCTCGATATCGTATTCTACCGGGAAGAACCAAACACTGGAAATAAAGTGGAAACAATCAACACATGGCATCGATGCAATGCTCAAACAAGAATGATGATATGACAAGTTAATTTGCATTGAATTGAAACCCTAAAGCATGCTCGACAACTTAATCGGGGTTCCAAGGGGTGAAAACCCTAACTCGGGAAAACTCCGGAGTATATGAGAGGGGTGCATTTGTTCTTCTAATTAAACTTGTCATGAAAGTTGATTAAAAATGCATGATTATAGCATATATAGATAGTTCTTATTTTTCTGAACATTTTGGTATATTATATATATTTTTCTGACTTATAAGTTAAAAGTTATTGAATTTACAATATTTAAAACAATTTCTGAAATTATTAAATCATTTAAAATTGAATTACTGCATCATCATGATGTCAGCACAGGGGAGGGGGTTGTTTTACACCGGGTCTGGGGCTACCCACGGTCACTGACTGATGGGGCCCTAGGTTAAGTTAGCAGGCCACGCTGGCGGGGCTTGGTTAAAGCCCACATCAGGCCCACGTGGGCGCCACATCGTGGACACATCAGCGCCACCTGGGCTCGACGGCGGCAGGGGCTCAGACGACCTCATCCAAGGCGGTAGAGAGCACGCGGGGCGACAGGGAAGCGAGCATCTGGCTCAGCACGATGCAGACAACCTTATAGCGGCGGCGCCGCTCTATATTGGTCATCGGAACAGGGGTACGACGAGGTCACTGCGGCGATGCACGGTTGTGAACATCGCAAGCACGAACCAGAGAGGGAGAGGGCGAACCAAGGACACGGGAAGATGCAGGAGCTCACCATGGAGGCGGTGTAGGGGTCGGCGAGGCCGGGCTAGGTCTGAGGGCGCCGGAATCGACAGTGAGGCGACGGCCGGTGACGGGGAAGGAGGTACCAATTGCGGCGCTAGGAACGGCTCCGGCTTGCACTGACTGGGGCAATCGACGGAGTCGAGCATATAGGTCCCTTCGGTCTGCTCAAATGGATGAGGGGTGGCCGGAGACGACGGTGACAGACGACTCCTGTGACGGCTAGGGTTTGGCCAGGGGAAACTCGAGAGAGGGAGGTCGCCGGGGAGAGTGAGAGGATAGGGAGGATAGTGAGACACGTCGTGGCGATCTTATCCTCGTGTCTGGGGCGGCGGATGCATCGTGACGGCCGACGGAGATCGACGGCGATGGCACGGGCACACAGCTGCTTGGGGTCGGGGATGAAGACGACGAAGCGTTATCGGGCCTGGAGATGGGTTGCTGCTGGGCCTAGGTGGGCTGCATGGGAGCGACAGGGAGGGGAGAAGAGAATTGGGCTGCGGCCCAGGTAGGTTAGACAGAAGTTTTTCTTTGTAAATTATTTTTCTATTTATGTTTTGCCTTTTGTCTTTTGTAATTTCAAATCCAAATCTGTTTTGTTCATTTTGAAAATGCGAGATGTTTATAAAATTATAGAAAATACTGAGGGGCCCTTTTATACAATTTGGGCTCCTACTATTTTGTACTTTTCAAATCCAAACCACTTTGAATGGATTTGAGAGAATAAGGAGGAAACTAGGGTTAAGGGTTTTGCATTTATTATTTTATTCAGTGCACAATTTAAATGATGATGCTCACAATCAAACCCTAATTACTATTTAACTGAAACTGGGGTGTTACAGCTCTATCCCCCTTACGAGAATCTCGACCCGAGATTCCAAATGTAGGAAAAGAGACGGAGAGAGAAAGAAACAGGGTCACTCTAAGGATAAGAGGGAACACACTAAACAACACAGAGTATCTCATGGTCAACTCATGGATGGAGTGTTCAAAAACAATTTTGAGGTGACAAACATGAAACACATCAAGGTAATGGAGGAAACAAGAGGAGATGGTTTCAAGTTGTTAGATAGCTGGTCTTCATAAGGATTGAGACCATGGAACTTACATAAGAGTTTTGAAGCTTATAAGAAAGAAGGCTTCCAACAGAAAGAACATAACAAAAGGCTTCGATAGGGAACCTCTACTAAACGACTTAAGTAGAGATTTCAGGTTGCACGGATATGGATCAACAAAACCAAGCTGTTGAACTACTTTTGACATAGAAGATTCACTTTTTCATTCAACAGAAGGCCAAGATGGAATGGTGTTTTGTGGAGAGGACTCATAAGAGTCACAAGGAACATGTAACAAGAGAAACTTCTGATTATCAAAATCATAGTCACTCTTAAACATGGTTGAGAAAACGAAGGAAACTCTTTATTCATCCAGGACTATCAAGATCTTTGCCAAAGATCAGGATATCACTTTACACCACTAGATGAATATTTAAGAAGATTCCTGACGACACGAGAAGAAAGAAACTTCATTCTCAGACTTCAATTACTTGGCATAACCACATTTCCAACATAAAAGAGTCTAGAGGATCGACCGAGAGACATTTATCAACACTATTTTAAATGTTCTCCCTGATGTTCGAGAAATCAGACACCAAGTAAAGGTCGAACTTCGGATACAAGGAGACCATAAGAACAACTCCTATATTAGATTATAGAATAAGCCTCATGAAGAGTGGTTGTTACTGCTGATTTAAGAGAATATGGCAAAAGGTATTTCCGGCTAAGTGTGTCAACCATTACATCAATCTTGCCAGACTTACAAAGAGACCTATGTCAAAACCTTGAGGAACACCAACCATCATATCTGCTTGAGATTCAGATTTTGTTAGGCGAGATGATACTTCAAACTCAGCATGTCTGAATAGAAAATGTGCAACATTTACGTCAAAGGTAAAGTCACTAGATTCCCAAGATATGGACTATAGTGCTAAGCTCCAAAAAGATGAGCTAGATTGCTATACCCATGTATTAGCAACTTGTCGAGAGACAACTGCATACACATAAGTACTAACAATAAAACACAGATGTATCCTTAAGGAACGGAGATAACTCTACTCGAATCCACGGTGACATCTTTCAACAATTGCACGTGAACCAGAGAAGGTTACTTCTAACATCCAGAACACATACTTCGAAATGACCCGAAGCTGGTTCTCGAAAGTTTACAAAATTAATTCCCAATGTTCCATATGTATTCAATCTAACATGGATAAGATAAGGATGTCATTGATGGGCTCAACAACAAACTTATCGAGACACTCCAAGAAGATGGACTCATATGTTGCTTGAACGAGACAACAATATTGGTCAGACCAAAGAACATGAAGATGTACTCAAGTGAAACATCTCAAATAGAAACACCATCAAGATAGTCCTTGGAACTGAGTTTGATTTGACGATAACCCAAATCAAATCAAAGGTGGGGGAAAATAATATATCCATAAGGAAATATTATCTTTCTTCAACACGAACAAAACTAGATATCCCTTTAAGGAGGAACTGGGTCGGATAGAAATTTTGTCTTATAACTCTCCAAGTTGTTGTTTAAGCTTAACCAACTAGTTCAGGGGTATCCAGTACGGATCTTTGGAGAAAGGAGTAGTTCAGAGAACTTACTTGCTCAAGAACTTGACAACACGGTCATGTGGCAACATGGCGATACTTCTAGTAGACATCTAGAATATCACGAACCACCGATATGTCACTTAGTTCGAGAGGAACCTTGCTTAGTAAGGCAAGAAGACGTAGTCTTAGAGCTTTGGCATAAACATAACTCTTTGATCGAAGAGAGTGTACCAGAGTAGCGGACTTGATAGCACAGTCAAACTTCGCATAGTGATAGGATTAACCAATCACACTAAGAATGACGAAAATGTCCTTATAGTTCAAACCAATAATAATTGCTAAGAATCTCAGATAGTCACCTTATTATGCACACGCATCACTCATGAGCGCGAAAGCTTGAGGAAGGGTGGGTAATATGTGTGAAAGCATCACTTCATTAAGGGGTCATGAAACTTAACACGACCTCTTAGTATATAAGGGTGTGATACTTTAAGGTAGAACAGACAGAGGCTAATCAATGCTTCTTGATCTGCGGGTTACAACACTTTGACCTGGTTCTAGATATAACGAGGTACTGGAGTTTGTTTCTCCTATCATCCCGAAATGGTTTGTCTTGATAGACCACAAGTGTAAAGGGTCCCAACCTTTAATAAGGTAGAGTCCCCTGTGTTTACAATGCTAGTCCCTGGATCAATAGCTAGCATCCATAGTTAAGATGTAATATCAAGAAACAAAGGTCATAATACAACTTTATAACCAAGAATAACATAATTTTATTACATCTTACATAGCTCATTTGGCTATTACATTACATTGCAGCAGAATATCTATAAGCATGGGGTCCTTCATCTTCAAAGTGCCACAGGCAGACATGTTGGTTGTAGACTTTGTAATCCTAATCATCAAACTTTACTAACATCAATCAAACCTACAACATACAAGTTACAGCCACAAGGGTCAATACATTTGAATTGTATTGGCAAGTGATACTATGGTAGTATAGTGGAGTCTATCATCTATATGCATTTCGCTAAGTGGAGTTGAGGCTTGCATTGCTCAAAATAGGTTTTTCCTTAACATTTGAAAACACTAAGTTTTTGCTTGACAAAATCATTTTTCTCAATCAAAGATTGAAGATACTTTAACCCTTGTTCAATCCACAAGTTTTAACTTAGAAATTTGAATGATGAGATTCTTGATTGCTTCCATGTCTTGATGCTCAAATTGTCCTTTACCAGGGACATGGCTAAGTACTTAGATTTTACACTCTTCAGAGGTGGTGCACTTTCCCCACAAGACTTGGTTTCCCAAGACAAGATCTTTCAGAAGCCTTCCCTTAGACCAAAATGGACGCACTCCAACCTATCAAAACTCTACCACCATCTGTCCATATGGCTCAGTTCTTGCAACCTATATGATCCAGGCAGAGCCCATAATGCCAAGTGGTTGCACTTGAAGCTTCTCAACATTTGACATCTCAAATCTCTTTGTTCCTGGGTGGCCATCCACAAGTGAGATACACAAGGTAAACCGTAAACATGGGCCTTGTGAACCACTCAACCAAAATCCACCAAGCAATTACCATTCCACCCAGGTGATTCATTAACTTAGTTGTTTTATTAAACCAAAACACAAGTCCTCAGACTTAGAAATTTTTCCATAGTATGAATATATATTCCACCCTTGTTTTCTATTAGCTAAGCTAAGCTTGATAGTAGTAGAAATCTTAACTTAGGAAAATTTCTACTAAGGTTTCATCTACTAGGTTTTCCTATAGCAAGGTTTATACCTAGCAAAATTCCATGCAAGTTTTACTTAGAAAAATCACTAATGCATAGTGAAAGTAATGGGACAAAAAGTATGAAGCATCACTTGCCTTTTTTGTAGAGTATAGGTTCACTCCTTGTCCTTGAAACAATCACACTCTTCAAGTCACTACAATTCAATCAAGCAAGGCACAATCTCAATCTACCAATCAAGCAAAACATCACATAAAATCATATAAACAAGATAATGCATGCAAGCATGCCAAGCTTTGTTTTATTTGAAAAAGTGGTTCCTAATGGGTCATGAACATTTTAAAACACCTAATGGTCATTTTATAAAGTGGCAAAGTCATTTGCAAAAGGTTTCACTTTATAAACCATTTTCAAAACAAAGTATCATTTTATCTGGTGTAGAAATATTTTTACTAAGGCATTAATCTATAGGGTTCACCAAATATGTTTTCAAACCATAAAACTTGGTGTTTGGGGTCATAGAGTTTAAAAAAAAACATTTCCCAAAAGTTTTCCTCCAAAACCATTTTTAATAAATAAACTATATTTTTATTTGGCTAGAATTGGTTTTAAATCAAAGAATCATTCTTTTGTTTCACCAAATACATTTTTGAAACCTCAAAGTGTTTCCTATGGTCAGTAGGTTCAAATCACTCCATTTTCAAAAGATTTTATCCCCAAAATCATTTTTGAATAATTTTTATAATCTAAACAAGCATACAAATGTTTCTGCAAAAACAAACATTTTTCCAGAAGCTTTTTACTAAACAAATGGCATGGTTGGCTAGGGCTTGTTCCACTGATTCCATTGATATAAAGTTTGCAAAATTTGGACGTGTGGAACTAAAGTTATGGAATTTACAAAATTGGAAATCTAATAGATCAATTCTGTTCTAATTCAACTAAACAGAGACACGTGGCGTGTTTCTATTCGCTGATACCGCTTCGTCTGGATCACGTTCTGCAGGCCGTTGGATCTAACTGATATCGCACGGCGCAGGTTCACTCTTACCCCTTCGCTCTCTTTCTATCCTAGCCGTTGGATGATGATCTAACGACTCACAGGAGGTTGACCAAAGTCTGGCGGCGCAGCGACGTTGGCTGGCGTCGGCGAGGTCAGATGGTGGCGGCGCTGGTGAAACAGGAAGCGAGGGAGGATGGGAAGATGCTCACCGTGTTCGCAGTAGCGTGGGGAAGCTCAACGTGGAGTCGTCTTGGCAAGGGGCGCACGGGGACAGGAGGAATTTCTCACCGGAGTTGGTATGGGCGGCGGTGCTCTCGGGTCATCGTCGCTGGCGTCGTTTGGAACCACGCTAAGCCAAAAGAGAGGCATGGTTAGATGCGCACAAGGGTCGCGAGTAAGGGAGCATGATCGGGAGGTGCTGGGGCGGTCGAGGCTTACCAGGGGAGTTCGTCGGAGAAACGGCAGACGGCGGTGGCGAGTTGAGGTTGACGAAGCCGACGTTACATGGCACTCGCGGGCGAACCAGTGGCACGGGGAGATGTGCCAGGAGGTGAGGAGCAAGATCGTGTTCACTGGGAGGCGAGAGGCGGCGGGGTGTGGCCGGAATTGCCGCCGGAGAGCGTCGGAAACAGTGGCGGTTTGGAGACGATTCGAGCAGCCTGGTGGATCACTGGTGGCTCTGGTTTGGGGGAAAGGGAGAGAGGAGAATGGCGTTTAATACATCGTGGTTGCTGGACTGAATCAACGCGGCAGTAACGAGTATTGACGCAAGCTTTAATCAGCAGAAACCGCCGACGATGTTTGCGCGCGGGTGAAGACGATGAATAGGAGGGGTGGGGTCGGCTGGTCAGTGAGAGAGAGGAGAGGGGAGTTGGGTCCACCAGTCATCGTCTGTATGGGTGCGTGTTCGAGTGAAAACGTTTCGCTGAGGGGAAAGAAAGGTGGGCTGCGAGTTGGGCCTTGCTGGGCTGCTGGGCTGGGTTATTTTGCTCTATTTTTTTCTGTTCTGAATCTTTTTCTTTTTCTCTTTTGATTTTCTGTTTTGAAATTCAAACAACAATTCAAACATTCAATACAATTCAAACATTCAACACACTTGTATTGAGTTTTGGTTCTGTTTAACAACAAAAACCAAAGTCCCAAAAACAAAATAAAATAATTTTATTCTTTTTAGGATCTATTTAATAATTAAATACAATAGTCCTTAATTATTAATTCAAATAGGTTTTGATTTATTTAATAAAATCTCCATTTGAAAACTAAATATTATCAAAACCAAATCAGTAGGTTTTATTTGAAAATAGAAGATACTTGGAAAACTTGTTTAAAATAAAATAACATTTTATTTTAGGGTCCATTAATAATTAAATAAAATGGACCTTAGTTATTAAATCAAATAGGATTTGTTTTATTAAAATATTTTTTTTGAAATCTAAAATAACACCAAAACACTTCAGTAGGTTTTATTTGAGAATATAAAATACTTGGAAAACTTATTTAAAATAAATAAATAAGTTTTAGTGTTTATTTAAAATGGGAAAAGCCTTTACTTAAATAAAATTGGATATTAAATCCTTATTATTTTATTTAAATAAACCTTTACTATTTTTATCAAAACAAAACATTTTATTTCAAAATATTGGCCAAGGTTTAATTTGGCTTTATAAATAATCCTTATTTATAAATCTACCTTTTCTTTTGAAAACCAAATCTTTTATTAAAAGATCCAAAAATAGTAATTCTAAATATTTTTAAGTTTATTGTTTATTTAACTTTTAAAATCCCTTTAGGATTTTATTTGATCCAAATAGGTTTTGAAAGTTTCCAAATGGATTTAAAAAGTTTCTTCTCACCCTGAAAATCAACAAAGTTTTATTTTATTCATTTATTTTTCACATTACAAGATTTGTAAAATCTTGGGATGTGACAGGCTACCACAGTTAAAATAAATCTCGTCCCGAGATTTGGGAAGGCTAGGGTTACATGTAGGCTCAAAAGCATCTAGGGTACTACCACCCTTAAAAATTTTCAAACTAAATTACATATTTGGTTTACTTGGGATCTTGGTGTAACTTTCCTGGACAGAAGTTTGCATAGTGGCCTAGCTCCTTGCATTTGAAACATGTGACAAGGCTGAGATCCCTCATAGGCTTGTTTATCTTGTGTTTCATCTTTTCTGGACAGTTGCTTGCATAATGTCCTAGCTCTTTGCAGTTGTTGCACCACACTTGGCTAATATCTTTCTTTTCCTTGGGTAACAATTCTTCTTGTTTATTTTCTTGGTTCTTCTTCTTTTCTGGGCAATCACTGGCATAGTGTCCCATCTCTTTGCAATTGTAACATTGCAACTGGCTTATGTCCTTCTTCTTCTTTTTGGGTCTCTCCAAAGCTAGGAGTTCTTCTAGTTCATGCTCTTCAAAGGTGGGAATTCTTTCTCTCTTCTTGGGGCATTGGTCTTCATGATCCTTGGATGAATGATCCTTGTTTCCATAAATATTGCAAGCTTGGGTTCCCTCTTGAATAGCATCTTTGTCATCCTTGTTGTCATTAGCTCTTTGGGAAAAAATTTCTCTCATGTTGATCACTTGAGTAACCAATCCTTGCAACAATTGGGATTGAAGTTTCAAAATCCTTTGTATGGCTGGGTCTAGTCCATTGTTGTTGGCTAAAAGCTGAGTTGTCTCTTGGCTCAACTGGTTTTGGGTTGCTATGAGTTCTCTCATATTGTCCTCTTGGTTGTTGTTGTCACCATCCTTGATGTTGGAGTCTCTTGGAGAAGTCATCTGTTTGGGTTGAATGGAGATTAGAATAGGCAAAAGATTTTCTAAGGAAATATTTCTAATCACACACATCACAAATCACACAAGCATTGTGCAAGCAATCACAAACAAACATTCCACTCAAACAACAAGTTTCAAGCATATTTTTAGGCATCCAAAAATATTTTTGTTACTCCACATAAGTTGGTGGGGTTGACTTAAACTAAATATGGTGGTCCATCTATATGGTTCATTTGTATTCTTTCCATCCTTCTTGGTTGATTCTCCTTGAATGAGATATTTTATTCTTGAGAAAATTCTTGGTCACAAATCTTCAAAGGTGATCATGGTTCCTTCTAAGTTGTGTTTCTTTAGTCTTCAAATCTTGAGCAAGATTTCTTGTCTCACTTGTTCTTAGTGATATCCAAGTTTGGAGTCCTTGGTGAAAATGCTGAAGATGTTGAAGTCATTAGAGTTGAAGATGTTGAAGTCATTAGAGTTGATGAAGTCCTTTGCACATGGTGAAGTCTTTGGTCATGGGGTAGGTTTTTTCATCAAGTTTGAAATAGAAGAGATGTAGAGTTGAAACCAAAAAGGTTGAGGGAAGAGTTTACAAGATTGTTTGTAAATAAGTTTTGGAACAAATACAACTCCTATCTTTCTAAGGGTTTTTGTCCAATCCTAGGTTTAAAAATCCTACAGGCAACACAATGCTCTAATACCATCTGTAAAGGGTCCCAACCTTTAATAAGGTAGAGTCCCCTGTGTTTACAATGCTAGTCCCTGGATCAATAGCTAGCATCCACAGTTAAGATGTAATATCAAGAAACAAAGGTCATAATACAAATTTATAACCAGGAATAACATAATTTTATTACATCTTACATAGCTCATTTGGCTATTACATTACATTGCAACAGAATATCTATAAGCATGGGGTCCTTCATCTTCAAAGTGCCACAGGCAGACATGTTGGTTGTAGACTTTGTAATCCTAATCATCAAACTTTACTAGCATCAATCAAACCTGCAACATACAAGTTACAGCCACAAGGGTCAATACATTTGAATTGTATTGGCAAGTGATACTATGGTAGTATAGTGGAGTCTATCATCTATATGCATTTGGCTAAGTGGAGTTGAGGCTTGCATTGCTCAAAATAGGTTTTTCCTTAACATTTGAAAACACTAAGTTTTTGCTTGACAAAATCATTTTTCTCAATCAAAGATTGAAGATCCTTTAACCCTTGTTCAATCCACAAGTTTTAACTTAGAAATTTGAATGATGAGATTCTTGATTGCTTCCATGTCTTGATGCTCAAATTGTCCTTTACCAGGGACATGGCTAAGTACTTAGATTTTACACTCTGTAGAGGTGGTGCACTTTCCCCACAAGACTTGGTTTCCCAAGACAAGATCTTTCAGAAGCCTTCCCTTAGACCAAAATGGACGTGCTCCAACCTATCAAAACTCTACCACCATCTGTCCATATGGCTAAGTTCTTGCAACCTATATGATCCAGGCAGAGCCCATAATGCCAAGTGGTTGCACTTCAAGCTTCTCAACATTTGACATCTCAAATCTCTTTGTTCCTGGGTGGCCATCCACAAGTGAGATACACAAGGTAAACCATAAACATGGGCCTTGTGAACCACTCAACCAAAATCCACCAAGCAATTACCATTCCACCCAGGTGATTCATTAACTTAGTTGTTTTATTAAACAAAAACACAAGTCCTCAGACTTAGAAAATTTTCCATAGTATGAATATATATTCCACCCTTGTTTTCTATTAGCTAAGCTAAGCTTGATAGTAGTAGAAATCTTAACTTAGGAAAATTTCTACTAAGGTTTCATCTACTAGGTTTTCCTATAGCAAGGTTTATACCTAGCAAAATTGCATGCAAGTTTTACTTAGAAAAATCACTAATGCATAGTGAAAGTAATGGGACAAAAAGTATGAAGCATCACTTGCCTTTTTGGTAGAGTATAGGTTCACTCCTTGTCCTTGCAACAATCACACTCTTCAAGTCACTACAATTCAATCAAGCAAGGCACAATCTCAATCTACCAATCAAGCAAAACATCACATAAAATCATATAAACAAGATAATGCATGCAAGCATGCCAAGCTTTGTTTTATTTGAAAAAGTGGTTCCTAATGGGTCATGAACATTTGAAAACACCTAATGGTCATTTTATAAAGTGGCAAAGTCATTTGCAAAAGGTTTCACTTTATAAACCATTTTCAAAACAAAGTATCATTTTATGTGGTGTAGACATATTTTTACTAAGGCATTAATCTATAGGGTTCACGAAATATGTTTTCAAACCATAAAACTTGGTGTTTGGGGTCACAGAGTTTAAATTAAAACATTTCCCAAAAGTTTTCTTCCAAAACCATTTTTAATAAATAAACTATATTTTTATTTGGCTAGAATTGGTTTTAAATCAAAGAATCATTCTTGTGTTTCACCAAATACATTTTTGAAACCTCAAAGTGTTTCCTATGGTCAGTAGCTTCAAATCACTCCATTTGCAAAAGATTTTATCCCCAAAATCATTTTTGAGTAATTTTTATAATCTAAACAAGCATACAAATGTTTCTGCAAAAACAAACATTTTTCCAGAAGCTTTTTACTAAACAAATGGCATGGTTGGCTAGGGCTTGTTCCACTGATTCCATTGATATAAAGTTTGCAAAATTTGGACGTGTGGAACTAAAGTTATGGAATTTACAAAATTGGAAATCTAATAGATCAATTCTGTTCTAATTCAACTAAACAGAGACACGTGGCGTGTTTCTATTCGCTGATACCGCTTCATATGGATCACGTGCTGCAGGCCGTTGGATCTAACTGATATCGCACGGCGCAGGTTCACTCTTACCCCTTCGCTCTCTTTCTATCCTAGCCGCTGGATGATGATCTAACGACTCACAAGAGGTTGACCAAAGTCTGGCGGTGCAGCGACGGTGGCTGGCGGCGGCGAGGTCAGATGGTGGCGGCGCTGGTGAAACAGGAAGCGAGGGAGGATGGGAAGATGCTCACCGCGTTCGCAGTAGCGTGCGGAAGCTCAACATGGAGTCGTCTTGGCAAGGGGCGCGCGGGGACAGGAGGAATTGCTCACCGGAGTTGGTATGGGCGGCGGTGCTCTCGGGTCATCGTCGCTGGCGTCGTTTGGAACCACGCTAAGCCTAAAGAGAGGCACGGTTAGATGCGCACAAGGGTCGTGAGTAAGGGAGCATGATCGGGAGGTGCAAGGGCGGTCGAGGCTTACCAGGGGAGTTCGTCGGAGAAACGGCAGACGGTGGTGGCGAGTTGAGGTTGACGAAGCCGACGTTACGGGGCACTCGCGGGCGAACCAGTGGCACGGGGAGATGCGCCAGAAGGTGAGGAGCGAGCTCGTGTTCAGTGAGAGGCGAGAAGCAGCGGGGTGTGGCCGGAATTGCCGCCGGAGAGCGTCGGAGACAGTGGCGGTTTGGAGATGATTCGAGCAGCCTGGTGGCTCTCTGGTGGCTCTGGTTTGGGAGAAAGGGAGAGAGGAGCATGGCGTTTAATACATCATGGTTGCTGGACTAAATCAACGCGGCAGTAACGAGTATTGACGTGAGCTTTAATCGGCAGAAACCGCCGTCGATGTTTGCGCGCGGGTGAAGACGATGAATAGGAGGGGTGGGGTCGGCTGGTCAGTGAGAGAGAGGAGAGGGGAGTTGGGTCCACCAGTCATCGTTTGTATGGGTGCGTGTTCGAGTGAAAACGTTACGCTGAGGGGAAAGAAAGGTGGGCTACGAGTTGGGCCTTGCTGGGCTGCTGGGCTGGGTTGTTTTTCTCTATTTTTTTCTGTTCTGAATCATTTTCTTTTTCTCTTTTGATTTTCTGTTTTGAAATTCAAACAACAATTCAAACATTCAATACAATTCAAACATTCAACACACTTGTATTGAGTTTTGGTTCTGTTTAACAACAAAAACCAAAGTCCCAAAAACAAAATAAAATAATTTTATTCTTTTTAGGATCTATTTAATAATTAAAGAAAATAGTCCTTAATTATTAATTCAAATAGGTTTTGATTTATTTAATAAAATCTCCATTTGAAAACTAAATATTATCAAAACCAAATCAGTAGGTTTTATTTGAAAATAGAAGATACTTGGAAAACTTGTTTAAAATAAAATAAAATTTTATTTTAGGGTCCATTAATAATTAAATAAAATGGACCTTAGTTACTAAATCAAATAGGATTTGTTTTATTAAAATATTTATTTTGAAATCTAAAATAACACCAAAACACTTCAGTAGGTTTTATTTGAGAATATAAAATACTTGGAAAACTTATTTAAAATAAATAAATAAGTTTTAGTGTTTATTTAAAATGGGAAAAGACTTTACTTAAATAAAATTGGATATTATATCCTTATTATTTTATTTCAATAAACCTTTACTATTTTTATCAAAACAAAACATTTTATTTCAAAATATTGGCCAAGGTTTAATTTGGCTTTATAAATAATCCTTATTTATAAATCGACCTTTTCTTTTGAAAACCAAATCTTTTATTAAAAGATCCAAAAATAGTAATTCTAAATATTTTTAAGTTTATTGTTTATTTAACTTTTTAAACCCCTTTAGGATTTTATTTGATCCAAATAGGTTTTGAAAGTTTCCAAATGGATTTAAAAAGTTTCTTCTCACCCTGAAAGTCAACAAAGTTTTATTTTATTCATTTATTTTTCACATTACAAGATTTGGAAAATCTTGGGATGTGACAACAAGAGTATCCTGCATCGAAAGACACCAATGCAAATTACTACTTGGCTACCAACTGGTAGACAAAGGTCGGAAAACAACAAGGGGAAAAGAAAATGCTCAGGATGGAATCCTAAGATGTGGATGCATAAGTCAACAATCTTACGAAAACCAATGCATAAGAAGGATAAGGTGTGGCAGAGTCACGAGTATAGATGCGAGACTCTCGAGGAGTACTCTTGTCGTGATCGATTTGGTTCCATTAGAGAACATCTGCCATAGCTAGTGGTAGGGGAAGTCCTTTATTTTCACAATTTATTCACGACAATAACCACAAGCTTGAAGGCTAGGATTGTAATACCAGCCATCCTGAGGTAATGTGTGAACATTAACAACAGGGGTCAAAGGGATGGATCTTGGGTTAAAGGTCAGCTTCATGTACAAGATTCACAACACCAGAATCCAGCACAATCAGGGATCTTAGGTTCAAATCCAAGGGTTAAAACCCAAAGAAAGGAGTAACTACTACTTTAGTGACATAGCATACACTGCAAGGTAGTTATCACAGGGTAGCTTCCAAAATAAGTCACACCTTCTGAAATACCCGAACAAATGAAAAGGAGGCACACAAGGCGAAAGGAAACCTCGAAGCCTAAAACAGAACACTATAGATCCAACAATATAATATTGTGGGTCCCAAAAGATAGAGAGATCATGATAGAAAGGAATCTCTCAGATGAACAAGAGAAAAGGGGAACAAGGAATTCACAACACACACAACTCTAGAGAACTAAACACTAGGTTAACTGGCTGAGAATCGACATGCCTAGAAGGCACCTAAGTTTTGAAGGACAAGAAGAGATATCAAAACTTTTCCAAAATCAACACCAGATAAGATAACCTAGAGTTAGAGCGAAACTGGATAAGGAGAAAAAGGAGCATACTAGAATTTTCGCAAATACTTTTCATCTTTGAAATAGTTTTCACAAACACTAGACTCAACAATGACCAATAGCAAGGTTTTCCTATGGTCGGTACTGCTCTGATACCAAGAACTATGACACCCCCGGGATCAGGGCTAAACAAATCCCAGACCTCCTTCTGAAATAAGCTTAACCTTGAGCTCGAGTATATCCAGTGAAGAATCGGTAACACGACAGTGACCCTACGACACAAAAATTTATTACAGCAAGCTCATAACTGAGGAGAGAACCAAATTATTACAAGCATAGGTCACTGACCACAAACAACAAACAACGGAAGGAAAATTATGCTATTAAATATAGCAAACTTAACAAATGGCCTAAGAGGCCTGAAGCATAACGATGACGTCCCAGCCCATAGATTCCAGGCTGCCGGCCGGGAACCCCAAGCTACTCGTCGATGTCGATGTAGTACGGAACTCGTCTTCAGGTGAACACTTACTCTGCCAAAAGTATCAACAAAGAAAGGGTGAGTACATGGTGTACTCCGCAAGACTTCTCGCTAGTGGAGTTGTTTTGCGAAAAGCTCTTTCTTTATAAACCAAGAGGTAGAAGAAGCTCGTCTAATCAGAGTATTTTTAAAAGGGGATAAGAGAGCGACGTCTCCGAAATATTGATTATCATCTCTTTTGATATCCACCGAATCACCATCATCTACCAACTAGGATCACCCCCTCGTACCCATGAGGAAGCATCCTTAAGCACACATTGATCTTCCAAGTTTTACGATTAGGTTATAGTTATCTATGATCTTGAGTCCGGTCGCCAAGTCGTTCATAACCGTGAACACGGCTTTCCGAAAAGATTATTACCCTGAAGGGGTGTACAACTTTACCCACACGTACTAACCTTCTCTTAATGCCACTAGATAAGCCCTCTTCCTTCGAAGGCCGGCAGAGGGTGGTTAGACACGACCTTTACCTTGCTTTCGCCGAGACAATGAGTCACGCAATAAGTATGGTTCCGCCGTAGCGGGTCAAATCCCGAAGCTAGTACTTAAAGATGTGAGGCGAGGTTGGTTTACTAGGGGCGCTATCTACCCCAAGCAACCTCGGCCACGCTTACCTACTTTTTATGAATGCACCAACTTCACCCGGCAAATATCTCAAAAGATTTTCTATGCATAGGTCGAATGGAACGCCTGAACTATGTGACTCATGGAATCTACTAGGCAAGTTAGTCAGTCATGAGGTTATCCAGGCCCTGTGTGGTTGCACGCCCGTCTTGGTTCCAAAGGCAAGAACTCAGGTCCTAGTGGTGGCGAGCATGGGACTAGAAAAACCACATCCCACCGTGGCCTCCCATACAAGCCTTAGCATATTTAATCTCATATCACCTCAGATATCATCTCATCACGTTCTCCTGTCATACTAGATTCTCTGCATCTGATACATCATCTGGATGGACCAGAACTGACAGCTATGCGTGGCTAAGCAGACACAGATATAAGCTCTAGCAATGCACACACTCCAAACCTAGTTATGCTAGGAGCAGTGTATCAGGTAATGTAAGCTCAAGGGAGTAATGCAATAGATATGATACTCTATCTATCGATAAAAGACCACAGTAGAATCGTATGGATCATGGCAGGAATTGAAATGCTTTCGAAAACATAGGATTATATCATGGTGGGGCTATGCTTGCCTTTGCCTGTTGATAACCCATAAGCAGATCTTCGGATATCTTGTACTTGACTTGGTTACAGTTGGTCAAGTATTGTTCTTCGATCTTTGATCTTCGACGGTGTTGACCTCGGTCTTCGATCTTGATCTCGATATCGTATTCTACCGGAAAGAACCAAACACCGGAAATAAAGGGGAAACAATCAACACATGGCATCGATGCAATGCTCAAACAAGAATGATGATATGACAAGTTAATTTGCATTGAATTGAAACCCTAAAGCATGCTTGACAACTTAATCGGGGTTCCGAGGGGTGAAAAACCCTAACTCGGGAAAACTCCGGAGTATATGAGAGGGGTGCATTTGTTCTTCTAATTAAACTTGTCATGAAAGTTTATTAAAAATGCATGATTATAGCATAGATAGATAGTTCTCATTTTTCTGAACATTTTGGTATATTATACATATTTTTATGACTTATAAATTAAAAGTTATTGAATTTACAATATTCAAAACAGTTTCTGAAATTATTAAATCATTTAAAATTGAATTACTGCGTCATCATGATGTCAGCACAGGGAGGGGTTTGTTTTACACCGGGTCTGGGGCTACCCATAGTCATTGACTGATGGGGCCCTAGGTTAAGTCAGCAGGCCACGCTGGCAGGGCTTGGTTAAAGCCCACATCAGGCCCACGTGGGCACCACGTCGTGGACACATCAGCGCCACCTGGGCTCGATGGCGGCAGGGGCTCAGACGACCTCGGCCACGGTGGTCGCAAGCACGCGGGGCGACAGGGAAGCAAGCATCTGGCTCAGCACGATGCAGACAATCTTATAGCGGCTACGCCGCTCTGTATTGGTCATCGGAACAGGGGCATGGCGAGGTTGCTGCGACGGTGCATGGTGGTGAACATCGCAAGGATGAACCAGAGAGGGAGAGGGCGAACCAAGGACATGGGAAGATGCAGGAGCTCACCATGGAGGCGATGGAGGGGTCGGTGAGGCCGGTCTAGGTCGGAGGGCACCGAAATCGACGGTGAGGCGACAGCCGATGACGGGGAAGGAGGTACCAATTGCGGCGCTAGGAACGGCTCCGGCTTGCACTGACTGGGGCAATCGACGAAGTCAAGCACGGAGGTCCCTTCAGTCTGCTCAAATGGACGAGGGGTGGCCGGAGATGATGGCAATAGACGACTCCTGTGACAGTTAGGTTTGGCCAGGGGAAACTCGAGAGAGGGAGGTCGCCGGGGAGAGTGAGAGGATAGGGAGGAGAGCGAGACGCGTCGTGGTGATCTTATCCTCGCGTCTAGGGCGGCGGATGCATCGCGACGGCCGGCGGAGATTGACGGCGATGGCACGGGCACGCAGCTGCTTGGTGTCGGGGACGAAGACGACGAGCGGACGACGAAGCAGTATCGGGCCTCGAGATGGGTTGCTGCTGGGCCTAGGTGGGCAGCATGGGAGCGATAGGGAGGGGAGAAGAGAATTGGGCTGCGGCCCAGGTAGGTTAGACAGAAGTTTTTCTTTGTAAATTCTTTTTCTATTTATGTTTTGCCTTTTCTCTTTGTAATTTCAAATCCAAATCTGTTTTGTTGATTTTGAAAATGCTAGAGGTTTATAAAATTATAGAAAATACTGAGGGGCCCTTTTATACAATTTGGGCTCCGACTATTTTGTACTTTTAAAATTCAAACCACTTTGAATGGATTTGAGAGAATAAGGAGGAAACTAGGGTTTATGGTTTTGCATTTATTATTTTATTCAATGCACAATTTAAATGATGATGCTTGTGCAATGCACAATCAAACCCTAATTACTATTTAACTGAAACTGGGGTCTTACACTCCTGGAGGCATTTGGTTTGTGATTTGAGTTTGTGAGGTTTTGGAGACCACCTTAAAGTCTACCATGAGTAAGTGAGCTATTTCTTCATGGAATAGGCTCGGAGAAGAAGGTTAGCCTTCGCGGGGTTGGGGAATCCTTCATGGAACCTCACACCTCTCAAAGATGTCGTAGCCCCCTTCCCAAAGGGAGTGAACACGAGAATACATCTCCGTCTCCGTGTGCTTCGGTTATTCCTAAACAGAACCTCTTCTTGTGTTGTTTACTTTGTGATAGCCTTCGAGCTTAAAGTATCTTGTATAACCATCTAGGTTGCCTCACCTAGTTTGCATTTAGGCACACTTATATTCCACAAAGCCTAAAACTTGCAAAAGACTATAAAGAAATTTGTAGAAACCTATTCCCCCCTCTAGGTTAACCATCGTACCCTTTAAATTGGTATCAGAGCCAAGGGCTCTATTAAGGGCTTTATCGCCTAAGAGAAAAGATGGTTTTATCCAATGGTGAGGAGGATAAGACTTATTCGGTCAAGGAGCTTCACGAAATCATGGCCAAGAGTGCCCTTGAAAAGGACAAGGTTGATTCCAATCTCCTTGTTCGAATGATTTTCCTAGAAGGACAACTTAAGGCTATTGTTGAGGGGGATTTTCTTGGTAACCCATTGGTAGTACCTCATGGGAGTCCAATGGATGCCATAAAGGAAAAGGATGTTGAGTCTGCTCATGAGGGTGACTCGAAAAAAGTCTCCACGCCCTCTAATCAATTCCCCTATGTCTATCCTAAGCAAGAGAACATCATGCCTCATATTAATGGTTTGGGTCCCGTACCTCATTTTGATGGAACTCACTTCTCTCATTGGTAAGATTCTATGGAATCTCATCTTCGCAGCTATAGTGTGGAGCTTTGGGAGATTGTGTGCAAAGGCTTCTATCCATAAGATCCCAACAAACTCACTCCGGGAGAGTACTATGACCATCAACTAAATGCAACGACTTGTGACAAGATAAGGAGTGCCATCCACTACACTCTCCATGATCAAGTTAGTGACATCCCCACCGCAAATGATTTTTGGGATAGGATTGTCATTATCCAAGAGGGAAAGTCTCTTATCCAAAAGTCCAAGTATGAAGCTGCCAAGTCAGAAATGAACATGTTCATGAACCATGATGGTGAGTCCATCATGGAAGCATACAAGAGACTTGTTACCCTCCGCGTGAAGATTGGTGGTCTAGGATGTGAGAAGTATGATGATGGGTTCAACTTGAATGATGATCTCATCAAGTCCAAGATTTTCTCCATGATAGTGGTCATCGACAAGAAGCTTGCCTTGAACTTGCAACTCCTAGATTCAGCTAACCATGTCTCTCCCGATGACCTAGTATCATATCTTGTTGCCATGGATAACCTGGCGGATGAAGGACAAAAGAGCAATTATATCAATCGTGCTATTGGGTTTTCTCATTCTCTAGCATTAAAGGCCGAGCATGTGAAGAATATGTTGCAAGTTAAGAAGAAAATGATAGTGATGGATTTGATGATATGCTCTCTCAACTTGCACTCTTCACCAAGAAGGAGAAGTTCAACCAGATCAAGTGATAAGAAAAGGACATGTTACAATTGTGATGAGTTGAACCACTTTGCTAATAAGTGTCCATATGAGAAGATACTTGACAAACCCAAGTATGAAGAGGGTGCCAAGACAAGATTGAAGCCACAAAAGATACAAGAGGAACAATAGGCGTGATGTAAAAGGCTTCCTAGGTTAAGAATACATATCCGATGAGGACGAGGAAGAATAAAAGGTTGTTGGTGTGGCCGGTTTGGCCTTTGCCAAACCAGGGTCACTCTTCACCTACGACTACACCAAGGACTACACCGACGACTCTCGTACTCCCAAGGTCGCCGCCACTTGTCTCATGGCAAGGAGCTCCAAGGACGTATACGACATGGAGTGTGAAGATGAGTAGAAGATGGTGGATGTGACCGGCTTGGTTTATGCCGACCCTGGGTCACTTCTTACCTACGACTACGACAAGGACTACACCAAGAGTTCTCCTACTCCCAAGATCACCGGATCCTCCCTTATGGCGAGGAGCGACAAGGTAATATCTTCCCCTCCATCTCTATCTAGCGTCTTGGATGATCATGTGAGTAACAATGATAGTGATAATGATGAATTTGGTGAACAATATATACAAGAAATGTATGATATCATGTAGTCTCTTCCTAGTATTGCTCGTGCTAGAGTCAATAAATTAATGGAACTTGTCAATTCACATGACAAGACCATTGATAGTTTGGAATCTCATATTGATGATGAGAAATGAAGATTCGATCTTCTTGAGGAAGAGCTATGCAAGGAAAAGAACACCACTTCACTTCTTAAACAACAAACTGAGACTTTTGAACTTGAGAAGGCAAAAGCCATGGATACTATTGATAGGGCTAATTCCTTGTCCGAAGAGCTTGATGCTTCAAAGAAAGAGCGTGAGGTTGCTCGTGCTTCTCTTACCAAGGATCTTGAGCACCTTGAAAAGGCAGTTTTCCTTGTCAAGTGTGAGCTCATAAAGCTTGAGGAGAACCATGATCAACTTCGAGTGACCTATGAGAAGGCTCTTGGTACATTGAAGGATCCAATTATTTTTGAGATTGTTTCTTGTTCCCGTAACTCTACATTTGATCAAGATATCCTCATTGAGGAAAATAAGAGTTGAAAGAACAACTTGAGAAGGAGTGTCTCGCACCTACTTCCAAGGGAAAGATTCTTGATGAGATTCTATCCCGTCAAAAGACGAGGTCTCCAAAGGAAGGTGTTGGGTTTGACTCAAAGAACAACAAGACTAATGCCACTCCACCAAAGAAGATCAACTTTGTGAAAGAAGGACACAAGGTGGATAACCAAGTCAAGAAGAATATTGTGAATGGGGGAGCCATAAGGGGCAACCCCAATCATAAATATGAGGGAAAATCTAATCCATATTATGTTCTATGTAAGGGCACTCAAGGGGATATATATGCCAAATGTGTTGGTCCTCGCATTGGTTATGCTTATAGGTGGTACTCAATTTGGGTACCAAAAGATCTTATTACTAATGCTAGGGGACCCATTACTCAATGGGTTCCTAAATCAAAGAATTGATTTTGTCGGGATATGCCTCCGGTGGATCAAAATAGGTTTTTGATAGTGGATGCACCAATCATATGACCGTAGGTAGAAGTGGTCTTGACCAATTAATTCATGATGTCAACTCAACATTAAGCATCACTTTTGGTGATAACTCTAAATGAAAGGTACTAGGTTATGGAAAGTTGGTGGTCTCCAAGGCTTTGTCCCTAGAGACCGTCTGTCTTGTTGAAAAACTTGGCTATAACTTGCTTTCAATTAAACATCTTGCGAGTGCCAGCTATGATTCCTATTTTTCTATAACATTTGTGAAAGTCTTTAGGAGTGATGATCTCAGTTTGGTCCTTGTTGGACATGTGGAAGACGACCTTTACGTGGTTGAGAGCCAATCTCTTCCTACATGTCTAATGGACAAGGTTGACAAGGGATGGCTTTGGCATCGCCGCCTAGGCCATGTCAACATGAGAAATGTTAAACAACTCCTAAAGGGTGAGCATATTGTTGGACTAATTAGTGTATCTTTTGAGAAAGATCGTGTGTGTAGTGCTTGCACCTTTGGGAAGCAAATTGGGAAGCATCGTCCTTCCGTTTCCAAGGTGGCCACTTCAAGGCCCTTGGAGGTTCTCCACTTGGATCTCTTCGGGCCATCTACTTATGACTCTATTGGTGGAAGGAAGTATGGTCCTGTCATTGTTGATGATTATTAAAGGTATACTTGGGTCTTTCTCCTCAAGTCAAAGGATGAGACCTACAAGGAATTCGTGATCTTTTTCCAAGCAAGCTCAATGCACTCATGAAGTGGAGATCAAGATCATTAGAACCGACAACGGTACTAAATTCAAGAACTACACCATGCAAGAGTTCATTTAAGATGAGGGGATCAAGCATGAATTCTCGGATCCCTATATCCCTCAACAAAACGGTGTTGTTGAAAGGAAGAACTGTACAATCATTGAGATGGCAAGAACAATGTTGAGTGAATTCAAGTCACCCCACAACTTTTGGGGAGAAGCCATTGCTACCAGGGTTCACTACATGAACCGACTCTTCCTCCGAGCTCCCTTCGACATGACTCCGTACAAGATTCTGACAAGTAAGAAGCCCAACGTCAACTGCTTCAGTGTATTTGGGTGCGAGTGCCTCTTCAATAAAAAGAAAGAAAAGCTTAGTAAATTTGAATCTAGAAAAATTCAGGGTATCTTTGTTGGTTATGCAGAAAATTCTCATGCATATAGATACTACAACAAAACCAATGGTTGTGTTGAAGTATCTTGTGACGTGGAGTTTTTGGAGAATAATTCCCCCCAAGAGGGGCAAGTTCTTTCACGTGATGTAGGTGATGGAGACTCCTCTCAAGTCATCAAATTGATGTGTATTGGGCATATTTTGTCCACAGAATCCCACATTCATGATCAAGAATCCCATAGAATCAAGCTCAACCTAATAAGATCCTAGCTCTACCCAAGTTGAGTCATCAAGTGCACCACAAGATCAACATATAACTCAAGATGTCACACAAACCGAAGAACAAGAACCAAGCCCTCAACCTATTGAGCAATACCAATTAAAAGAACAAGCTCCTCCACCTCAAGGTCAAGCTCAAGATTGTGTCAATTATTAAGGACCTTTAAAAGATGATTTTTTTGATCATGAAGGCACAATTCGGAAGATCAAGGCCGAATCCATTGCAAGTGGGATCCAAGTCAAAAATATCCTCGGAAGCATATCAAGAGGGATCAAGACTCACACCAAGAAGAAGAATCTCACAACCTTTTTTCGGCATCATGCATTTGTGTCAAACTTTGAGCCACTCAAGGTTCATGAAGCCTTGCAAGATCCAGATTGGGTCATTGCCATGCGAGAAGAACTCGAGTGCTTCACCCGCAATGAAGTTTGGTCTCTTGTAGAGAGGCCTAAAGATCATCGCATCAATGTCATTGGGACCAAGTAGGTGTTCAAGAACAAGCAAGATGAAAACAGAACCGTCACAAGAAACAAAGGAAGGTTAGTGGCGCAAGGGTATGCCTAAATAGAAGGTATTGACTATGAGGACACCTTTGTTCCCGTTTCTCACCTTGAAACTATTCGTATCTTGCTTGCTTATGCATCTTTTCACAACTTCAAGCTTTATCAAATGGATATGAAAAGTGCATTTCTTAATGTTCCCTTGAAAGACGTTGCATATGCAGCTCAACCCCCGGGTTTCAAAAACACACGCTATCACAACCATGTCTATCTACTCCATACAGAACTCTACGGACTAAAGCAAGCTCCTCGTGCTTGATATGAGCACCTTAGGGATTTCCTATTCATGGACGGGTTTAGCGTGGGTAAGGCCGATTCCACCCTTTTTCACCAAACGTGTTAAAGGGGGTAGCTTATTCATTGTTCAAATTTATTTTGATGATATTATCTTTGGTAGAGTTAATGAATCTCATAACAAAGCTTTTTCCGAGTTGATGACTCTGAAATTTAGGATGTCCATGATGGGGGAGTTGAAGTACTTTATAGGCTTCATTGTGAAGCAACTTGCTCAAGGCACCTTCATCTCCCAAGAGAAGTATGTGAAGGACATGCTCAAGAAGTTTGAGATGACCAATGCTAATCCCATGAAGACACCCATGCCGCTAAATGGGAAACTTGGTCTTGGAGTAGGTGAGAAGGACGTGGATCAAAAGGTATATCACTCTATTATTGGTTCCTTTCTCTACCTTTGTGCTTCTAGGCCGGATATCATGTTAAGTGTTGGAATGTGTGCTCATTTTCAATCTGTTCCCGAGGAGTGCCATTGGATGGTGGTCAAAAAAATTGTTATGTACCTTGTTCTCACTCCTACTCTCAGGCTTTGGTATCCAAAGGGGTCAACCTTTGAGCTTGCTGGCTATTCAGATGCCGATTAGGCTGGTGATAAGGTTGACCGTAAGTAGACCTCCGGGGCTTGCAATTCATTGGACGGTCGCTGATGAGTTGGTCATCCAAGAAACAAAACTCCACCGCCCTATCCACCGCCGAAGCCGAATACATATCTGCGACATCTTGTTGTGCTCAATTGTTATGGATGAGGCAAACCTTGAAATACTATGGTGTGTCTCTTGGTACGGTGCCTCTTCTATGTGACAATGAAAGCACAATAAAGATCGCCAATAACCCCGTCCAACATAGCTGCACCAAACATATTGACATTCGCCACCACTTCCTACATGACCATATCACAAATGGTGACATCAATCTCACTCATGTGGGAACGATGTTCCAATTCGCCGATATCTTCACGAAGCCTTTGGATGATTCCAGTTTTGTCATGTTGAGGCGAGAACTTGGTATTCTAGATCCTGAAAACTTGGATTGATTTACTTCTTGCACTATATTCTTGCTCGTAACATGCTATGTAGCCTAGTCGCACAACACATATGGGGATAGTTGTCATACCATGTCTTGGTTTGATTCATACCCATGTGTGCAATATTAAACAATCTCGTGTCATGATATGGGTCCAAGCATCTATCTTTCAGGCGCCATGACATGTGTGCTTAAACACAGGGGATAAATTCCTTGCCATATATTTAGTTATTGTGTATTGGGTGATTTGAATTTTGATGGTGAATACGCATGTCCATTGTTGCTATTGGTGTTTGTTTGTGTTTATTCCAATGGATATGGGTTACTTCTGTATTTGATTTGGATCTGTTGTATATGATTATATGGTCTCTCACAAATTCCATGTCAGAAATCCCTACCTGTATCTCCATGTCTCTCTTTTGGCAAAAGTCCAGGTCTTGCCGGTTTGGTAGCCGGAATCTCTGGCGTCCGACCGAACTACCATACAAAGCTTAGTTTTGGCCAGCCTCCAAAATTCTTGGTCGCCACTAGAAGTTTCGGCAATGGGCTCAGTTCGTCGGTCCTCCCGCTGGAATTTCCGGCAACCATATCGGTTCGACCAGACTTTCTGCTGGTTTGTTCTTTTGAGGGTATTTAAGTGCCTCGTGCATGTGAGCTATTGCATCCTCTCTCTTCCTCCTCCCCGCGCCCCACCTCCCCATAGGCCCTTCCCTCAACCCAAATCCCCCACCCAAACTCCACCACTTCATATATCGGGTCACTACAAGTCTTTTCACCGAAGGTTTTGCTCCCTCCTTGCTCGCATTGGGAGATCGGGGATTTCTCTCCCTCTCCTTATGTGACCTTCTTCTTTGCCCATCTTTGGCAAGTGAGGGCATGGCTTCTTCGGATTCTCAGGGTAATGTGCTTCACCATCTCTTGCTCTCTATTTTTCTAGTTTTTCTCTATCCCCATGGTAGTGAAACCCTAGATTTGAGACCAAGACCTTGCTCCCCTGGTCGTCTATCCTGCCATCCTGTCACCTTGTTTTTCCTATCAATTATTTGTGTGCAAGTCCTGAGTCATGGATAGCAACTTAGTGAGATTGCATGTTCCACGAGCGATTTCGGTCGGTTTCGCTGGAGTAGCTGCCAAAATTTCCGGCCGCTTTTCCGGTCGACCGGACATGTCGCCGGTTTTTCTGGTGGCTGAGCCGGCGCCACCGGACCTAGCGCCAAAAATCCTTATCACCAAGTTATGTCGTCCATGAACTTTCCCGAACATAATTTTCTTTTAGTTTTTGTTGAGGTCTTATCCTATGGCATATACACTCATTTGCATGTTTTGCTCTCCGTTTTGTGTTTTCCTTTTTGCAGCTTCCAATCATAGCGAGTTTGAGCCTGGCACCGCCAAAAATAGAAAGCTAGCTGTGACTCGGGCTCCTCATCCTCCTCATCATCTTACCAAGCACGAAGAAGCAGCCCTAGCAGCAGCAGCAACCATAGGTTGTTCCGATTCAGCTAGTGGTCAGAAGGGTACAAAGAAGAAATCATCTGCTGGATGGGCTTCCGCCAAGGGCAAGTCCAATCTTGGCCCTACTAAATAAGAAGATCCTCCTAGCTACAACACCGCTAAGGACATCTCCGTGAATGAATGGAGGGATATTAGAAGGTAGAATCCATATCGTTTTCATGACCGCACCTATCAAGCTGCTGACAAGCTCTTCTAGACAGACACTCAAAAATGTTTTTGGGAGGACTTCTATAATGAGCCCTCTTGCATGAGGCGGGGATATGATTCGTCGTAAACATATTTATAATTTTTGATGTTCCATGCTTGTTTAGTATCCACTTTTGCTATGCTTTGTCTACACTTTGAGGTATTTTTATACATTTTCTAGGACTAACCTATTAACAAGATGCCGCAGTGCCAGTTGCCTGTTTTCTACTGTTTTTGGTTTCAGAAAAGCTAGTAAGGAAATATTCTCGGAATTCGATGAGACAAAATCCAAATTCAATATTTCACCAAGGATAACACGGAGTCTAGAGGAGAGACGGAGGGGAGCCACATGGTGGCCACACCCTCCCCATGCGCGGGCCCACCCTGGGCCACGCCTAGGCAGGGTGTGGGCCCCCTGGCAGCCCTCCTGCCTAGCCTCTTCGCCTATATAAGTCCCCCGATGCCAAAACCCTAAACACCCCATTAGATCTCCACGAAACAGTCCATATCCTCCGCCACCATCGTCCCTAGATCGGGGGGAACTGAAGCTCTTCCTGGCACCCTGCCGGAGGGGAGAGATCATCTCGGAGGCCTTCTTCATCACCATGCCAGCCTCCGGTATGATGCGTGAGTAGTTCACTCTTGGACTATGGGTCCATATAGTAGCTATATGGTTGTTTCTCCTCCTTTGTGCTATCATGTTTAGATCTTGTGAGCTCCGTTCATGACCAAGATCATCTATTTGTAATCATGCATGTTGTGTTTGCGGGGATCCGATGGATATTGAGATACTATGTCAGATTGATTATTGATTCTATCATGTCTCATTAATTATTGATTCTATCATGTTTGTGTTGTTTGAGATCTTGCATGCTCTCCGTTTCTACTAGCTATCTTGGCCAAGTAGATGCTAGTGACTCCAAGAGGGATTATTTATGCTCGATAGTGGGTTCATGCCTCTATTGAATCTGGGGAAGTGTCAGAAATCTCTAAGGTTGTAGATGTGCTTTTTCCACTAGGGAGAAAACAACAATCTCTTGTTCATGGAACAATTGTGTTGTTTACTTTACACACATTGCTTAATGCAGTTATCCGTTGCTTGCAACTTAATACTGGAGGGGGTTCGGATGATAACCTGAAGGTGTATTACTAGTCATAGATACAGTTGGATGGAGGTCTATGTATATTGTTGTAAAGCCCAATCAAATCTCATAGGATCATGAATGTCTAGTATTGCATTGTTATGCCTTGCTCAGTTCCTGTCAATTGCCCCGCTGTAATTTGTTCACCCATCATGTTATGTTATTTATCTTAAGGAGAACACCTCTAGTGAACTGTGGACCCCGGTCCAATCTTTACCATTGTTACATAATCTACTGTTACTGTTTACTTTCTGCAAGAAACCATTAGCTTCCATACCATACGTTGAATCCTTTGTTTTCAGCAAACCAGTGAGATTGACAACCTCACTGTAAGTTGGGGCAAAGTCTTGAGTTTGTGTTGTGCAGGATTCCAAGTTGCTAGAAACACCTTGGAGTTGTTTCCTTGCTCCTACTAGTTCGATAACCTTGGTTTCATAACTGAGGGAAAATTTGCCGCTGTGCTCATCATACCTTCCTCTTGGGGTCTCCTAACGAATCTCTACTATTGAGCCGCATCACGATACTTCGTTCCTCCCAAGTATCTCAATGAGGATCACTATGAGCGCTACCTCTCCACAGATTTTCAGTATATTGACGTGGCTCTGAAGCAGTTGGATGTCTATGACCTCACCACTATCAACGTGAAGCTCATGCCTTATACCATCCCTCAGTTCTTCTGCACCGCTTTCTTCCACACCGATGATGCTCGCACCATCACCTAGATGACCGATACCAAGCCGTACTCGACCACTTTTGTTGAGTTCGTCACTGCTTTGGGTTACCCTCCTGAGCAAGTTTCTGGCTTCCATATTCACTCCAAGAAGGCTTTCAGCGATAACCGCATTCTCCAGTGCTACCCTAGTGAGCCCAGCCATGCTCCTCCCAGTTTGCTAGGCATGTTTTACTATTACATGGTCCTTGCCAAGCTTTTTCGCCAAAATCTTGTGAGCAAGGCCGGTGATGTTGTTGATGTTAGTGGTCACCACAAGAACCTGATGTAATATTGTGACCATATCCGTCTGAGGAAGATTAATGGGTGGAACTTCATCTTTTGTGAGATTCAGCAGTTCGCCGAGAAGTGCATGACTCCCAACTCCTATTAGTACATTCAGCGTCTGGTTGAGGCCACTATCTACAACTCTCCCAAAAGGTTTGCGTGAAGAGATGGACAATTTCACCTTACCTCTTCGGGGCACCCATGTGGACCTCCCCCAGATGAGGCCGACTAAGCAACGAACCAAGCTTGCTCATGATCCACTCCTTGCTGGTTCTAGCTCTCGTCGTGCTCTCCCCCACAAGAAGGGGCTTGTGAAAGAGCATTTCATGATCTCTAGTGTTTTGTGTGTTAGATAACAATGTCGAGGATTATTTAATGTGTTTTGAAGTGCTACGGGTCTTAGCATATTCCAAAGGAGAAAAACGATGTTCTTGGGGGGGGGGGGGGGGGGGGGGGGCGAATTATCCGCCCCTACCAAGGGCCGAATAATACGACCCTCCCCAAGTCCAAGTGCAGGCAAGCCGCATCACACTGCATGGGGACGGATTTTCCCCCGGATTGTTTGGCTAGGCCGGATAATCCCCCCCAGGATTTCACCAAGGAGGGCCAAGGCGCATTGTACTGTATGGGGAGCGGAGAATCCCCCAGATTGTTCGGCCAGGGCCGGAGTTTTTTCCCGGGCCGGATAATCCACCCCTCGAGGATTTTTGAGAAGGAGAACTTGGCGCGGTGCACTATATGGGGGGGGGCGGAAAATCCCCTGGATATTTCGACCCCGAGGCAGACTTTTTCCCCAGGGGGATAACCGCACCTAGTGGGGGCCGGATAATCCCCCAAATGTCTCCAACGACCAGTTTTGGCAGGGGGTATTTATTCCCCATCACCTCCTCCTGCTAGAACTCTTGATTCATTTCGAAAAAGTTCAGACCTGTTCTTCAAGATCCAACAAGAGATCTCCACCTTCACCCACCCAAAGACTTTGATCTTTGTGGAATCGAAGGAGGAGGTCTCGATATTCATCAACAATAATCAAGCTCTTCACTTCCCCTCAATTCACTTGGAGGATTCTCGATCTAGTGTTTCTTGCAAATACCTAGATCCTTGTTTTGGTTATTTGATAATCCTTGTTCTATTGGTAGCTTGTTGTCATCACGGGAGTCACCAATTCAGTTGTGGATGTGTGACCCTCTAGCGTTGTAAAGGCACTGGTTCCCGCCTTGAAGGGTACCAATAGTGGAAAGGTGCATCAGGCCTTTGGTGGCGAGATCCACCGGAGAATAGGGTGAGGCCTATTGTGGCGTGGTGGTATTAGAACTGCCCACTGAAGGAAATATGCCCTAGAGGCAATCATAGAGATGATTATATTTCTTATGTATCCATGAGTTATTGTAATGTTCCTTGAATATCCATGTCAGGCAACTTGTATTGATTGGTAATTATGTGAATTGTTTGTGAAACTCTTTACTTATATGGTTTTAATAGTTGTCCCTAGTCGGAGTTCATGTGAAGACACACGTGAATATTAGACTAGCACATCGATTGGTTGATGAATATGTTTCGCAAGTTATAGACATGGAGATGCCAAACCAATGATGTGGACACATGTTATGCACATGGGGTTGGACTGACCCAACTTGAGACTGGCAATTAGACTTGCAACTCTCTCTACACATCGTGTACGTTTTGTCCTTAGACCCGAGATTGTCGCATGTACTTGAGATGTGGATCGACCTACTTTGGGGCTATTAGACGCTACTCCGTAACTGGGTAGTCTAAAGGTAGTTTTCAGGTTTGTCCTGAAGCATGCTGCAAGGCATGGTCAATCAAGATGGGATTTGCCCCTCTCTACTCGAGAGAGATATCTCTGGGCCCCTCGAGTGATCGGGTCCAGAAATGCATGGTCATGCTACATAAGGTTAAGAGTTAACCTAGTAAAGGGGTTCCGAATCATAGTATCGAGAAAGGAAGGTCAGCTTGGAGCTAGACCAAATATCGTGAGGCAAAGGGAAAGACATGTACTAAACCTTGTGATGGTTCGTACGATATGATCTTTGTATGCGTTTAGGAGTTGGCACGTCTTGCTAGAGGCCACTACCAACTATTGACAAAATAAGTGTATTCGTGTCTTGTCTACACTTATATGAACCTATAGGGTCACACACTTAAGGGGCTGGAAGCCTAATAAGGATTGGATCCGAATTAGACCAGGCTTAGGCTACTAATGGGATGCTAATGTAGAAGCCCACTAGGGACGCCTATATAAGGGAGTGTGGGGCGAGCTGACCAGGGTCAGACCATTCCACCCAGCCGCCACTCCTCGCGCCTATGTTGCACGCGCAGACCTAGCAGTCCGGCGTCTGACGCTTCCATCCTATACGTGTGGATACCTTGGAGGTGTTGCAGCTATAGCACTTGGATGAGCCACGCAAGAAGAGCTGCTCATGGGACGAGGACGAGGACGAGGAGGAGACGTAGAACATCTACACTTCCTCGACGCGCTTCATCAAGTTCCGCAACTACGCGTCTAGTGGTAATCCCGTGATCTATGACAACAATATTCCTGGTTTACGCGGTAGAAATTTTTGATTTGTGCTAGTGTAGCCTACCCGTATCCCTTCACCCACCCCTCCAACACAGATGTACTTCCCTTAACAAGGAAGGTACTGCGGTCAAACATATCCCAGTGTCTCCGCGTGCTCCATTACGGTTTCCTAGCTCCTCTTCACACGCTTAGTAGTTAGGTTTGCATATAGGGAAATTCTCGTAATTGCATATCTAGAGAATTTACTTTGTGTCAAGCCTAAAATTGAAAAATAAATAAAATTTGAAGTAGCACCTATTCACCCCCTCTAGGTGCCCGTACGTCCATTTCAATTGGTATCAGAGCCCCGGCTCTTTATTCGGGCTTAACCACCTAAGAGAAATATGGGTACCAAGGGATATGGGAGTAAGGCTGCGGACATAGTCACCATGAACGATCTCAAGACGTTGGAAACAACCTTGATTAGTTCAATGGAGGCTAAGATGTAAGAGATGCGTCAAATGATTATGCATCTCTTCGCACCCACAACCCCACCTCCATCTGCCTCTGAGGCCGCCACACCGCAATCTAAGGAAAAGGGTAACACCGGTTCAAAAGAAGACGATGTGGTAGGTTATGGCACTAGTAAGAGGTCCTGCTCAAAAAAGGGAAGTGGTAAGGAAGAATATAGTGAGGTCCCTCATGTATATTCACCTGATCCACCTATCCTCCACCCTCATATAAACAATAGGGGTGATCCACCCAAGCTTTCTGCATATTATTTTAATCAATGGCAATTTTTTGATGAAGTCTCATGTGTGCATCTCGTCCATTGAGTTATGGAAAATCATCGAGAATGGTATTCATGTTGGATATCCAAACAACCTAACAAGAAGAGAGGTTGTGGATAGCCAACTCAATGTAATGGCTTTACACATGATCCAACTTGGTGTGGGTCCCAAGGACATGCCCCAAATAGAACATCTCAACACAACAAAGGAAGCTTGGGATGCCCTCACCGAGCTCTTCATTGGAAATTAAATCATGAGAAGAAATAGGTATGATGCTTTGAGTAACCAAGTTGAAGGATTTTCTATGATGGATGGCAAGGATCACGAGGATATGTATAGAAGGCTCAAGTCAATAGGTACCACATTCAGAAATCATGGTGCTTCCCACGTTGATGACGTGTGGATCAAAAGAAAGTATGCTAGTGCTCTTATGCCATTTGAGCCTATAGATTTGAAGAGCCTCCAAGGTAGACAAAATTACCAAGAAATGACTTCCAATGAGGTAATGCAAGAAACGGCAGCTTTCAAGGTGTCCGCCAAGAATGCAGAAGACGCTCGTGCTCGAACCATTGGAATGTAGAAGGGGGTCAATGTATCCTTCAAGGCAAATGTCGCTAAACAAGACGATGATGATAGTGAAGCTATGAAATGCCTCGAGTATGTCAAGAGGGCTCAGGGTGAGTACATGGCATTCTATGCCAGAAACTTTTGGAAGGACCCCGCAAAAGCCAAATCTGAACTTGAACACAAGAGTGGGTCAAATGGAAGAAGGGAAAATGGTCCTAAGCTGAGAACATGCTTTAATTGTGGAAATTGGCTGCACTTTTTAACTGAGTGTCCATATCAAAGTAGAGAAGATAATGGAGACAAGCTCATCCTCAAAGAAAAGTAAAAGGCTCCACGAAAGAAGCAATTTGTGAAGAAGAATGCTCCTTTCAAAAAGCAACCAAAAATTGTTTTAGTGGCTCAAGAGGAGTATTCATCCGGAAGTGAAGATGAAGAAGACGATGATAACTCACAAGAGATAGAAGCCATAGCCACCACATAAACACTGGTATATCTCTTCGACTCACCTAATGAAAACACCATCAACAAAAAAGTCACTTGCCTCATGGCAAGAGGTTCTGAGGTATCATCTTCAACCACTTCCTTTCCTAAGACTATGATTGACATGGATGACTCTACTAGTCTTAAGGTTAAGGAAGAAATTATTGCTTTGGACTATTTTATCACTAACTTGCCAGGTAAGCACAAAATACATTTTGAGGCTCTCATGGACCAGCTTGCTTAAATCGAAATGCTCCTTGAAGAAAAGGGTAGAATTGAAAGGGAGGATGCAATGGAAATTGCATCTCTAAAAAATGCTCTAGAGGAATAAGAAGAGCCTCTAGTCTCTTTGTAAGAGAGACTTGAGTCAATCGAGGAGTCACATGAAGAATTTGTAATCAAGCTTACAAAAGAACGTGACAATGTAGTGGCCAAAGCAAACAAATTAAAAAAAGGAGAAAGTTGAATTTGAGGATGCTCATGCTAGACTCTCGAGGAATTGGAGAAACTTGACATTGCTCAGAAGGCTTTGGAAAGTGAACACACTATTTTCGTTGAGTCTCATGATCAGCTTCAAACTCGACTGAGCAAATATGATATTCCTAGAAGTTCTTCATCAACATGTGCGCATGAAGAAGTCCATGAATAAAATTCTAGGCTAAAGGATGAGCTTGCCAAGGCGTCTACTTCCAAAGGTAAGGAAGTTCTTGATGAGATCCTTGGCAAGAAAAAGTCGAGCTATGGAAAAGAGGGACTTGGTTATGTCTCCAAGTCCAAGAAAAAGAAGAACAAGCAAAATAATACCAAGAAGACACAAGCCAAGACATGCACCACAAAAAAGAACATTGCAAAGGACAAAACTGATCATATTGGTTTTGTAGGGACTAACAATCCTAATTATTAGTTATTTTGTGATTACTATGGTCATGTCTATGCTAGTTTTGTAGGTCCTTATGATAGTTATATCTCTTGGTCTATTTGGGTCCCAAAGACCCTGGTTACTAACATGAGAGGACCCATTTAAAAATGGGTACCTAAAACCAAGAAGTAACTTTCTTGCAGGGCTATGCTTCCGGTGGATCTAAATGGGTGCTGGATAGTGGATGCACCAGTCATATGACCGGAAGCAAAGATATCATCACGGAGAAGAGGCCTAATGTAACATCCCTAAAATCATGTTTTGAAGTTTTGCATATCATCCATGCATGCATACTCATTTAGGGCTCAAATTCAAACTCATTTTGAAGAAACGGAAACTTTGAGTGCTATGATTTTATGTGAGCAAGCTTTAACTCAAATGCCACTCTCTAGTGGAGGAATATTTGTTTTAAAACCATTATTGAAGTTTATAGTGTTGGTTTGATTGTGAGCAAGGCTTGGACCAAATTTACAAAACAAATATTGTTTTAAACCATTTTCAAAACCTATTCAAATCAAATACTAAGGCACTATTTATTTTGATTTTTCAAAAAGGCCAAGCTAGTCTAATGAAACAACAAGGTTTTATGTTCAAAATTATGAGGTTTACACTTTACAAAAATCCAGGAAAAAATTTGGTTTTCAAATGCATTTGATTTCATTTAAAAATGATTCCTGAAATTCATTAAAGAAAAAGAAAAGGCATTAAGAAACCCAACTGGGCCAGACGCCACTAATCCAGCCCATCAGACGAAGCAGCCCACCCGGGGTCCCTCTTTCTTCTCTGTTTCTCACCGCGCCCGCGTGCACCCACCCGCTGACAGCCAGACCCCACCATGCCCCGTCAGCATCGTCCTCAATCAACACGCGGCCGAGGCGCTCCGCCGTTACCTCGCCACAGTCACCGCCCGCGTTATTGCCATTGATGCAGCGCGTAATCGCCGCCCCCTCCTGGATATTTAACCCCCTCTGCACCACGAGCATTTCCCCTCACCTAGCGCCACCACTCCGCCACCAGGCTGCACGCAGTCGATCTCAGAACCCCGCAGCACCGATGACCTCCGGCGACCGATTTCGGTGAGCACCGTCCGCCCCCTGTCTCTGTTTCATGCGAGCATGATCAACATGTACTTGCGCATCTTCTCATGCCTCCCTTTTTCTCTGTATTGCCCTAGAACGTCGTCACCGTCCACCTCTGGAAGCAGCCGAAGCTCAGCACAACTCCGGCGACCCCTCCTGGTAGTTCCCGACCATCCCTTCCTCTCTTCTGGATACTCACTTGTTCGCCAGGCTTGTGCGCATCTAACAGCGTCTCTGGTTTGTCTTAGCACGCACCCGAACCTCGCCCCCGACGACGCCAGAGCTTGCCCGACGATAGGCTCCACTTCGGCGAGCAATAGCAGCCAGATCCGAGCGCGCCTGTTCCTCCCTCGACCACCTTGAGCTTCACTGCAGCCCCGCGAACACGGTAACCACCTCCACTCCTCCCCGCGCGATCTGAATCGCCGGCGACATCTCTGACAGAGCCGTGTCGCCGCATCGCCGCCGCTAGCGCCGCCCGTCTGTGGTCGTTTGATCCGTGGCCGTAGGATCTAGATCGAGCGATTAGAAACAGACCTGTAGCGAAGCGGTACGAACAGATCTGGGCCGTGCAGATTAAGTTAGATCTAACGGCTCGCGTGTGTGATCCGGTGCGAAATGGTATCAACCAATTAGAAGGTGCCGCGTGGCCAGTCCTTTGTTTTAAAAACAGAATTTAGATCTATTAGATGTTTAAACTTGTAAAATTCATAACTTTTGAATCCCAGGTCCAAATTTGACAAATTTTATACCATTGGAATCAGGAGAGAAAATCCTTTCCATTTATGCATTTTTTTAATGTTTTTCCTCTGTAAAAATGGTTGTTTTTACAGAAACATTTGTAGGCATAAATTGTGTATAACAATTATTTGAAAAATGTTATGTTATTCAAATAAAGTTTATTTGGCTTATTTTGGACTTGTTTATGGTTCAGTACTGTGTACTTGTCTTTTTTGGTGAAGAAAATCATCACATGGCATTTTCATGCATTCATATATTTTTGTTTGTATATATTTTGTATGTAATTTTGGTGCCATTATTTTATGTGTAGATTTTGGTGCAAATAGTGATTGTGATTGTGAAGATTGTTGCTACTCCACAAACTACCAAGGCAAGTGGTGCTTCATGATTTTATTTCTATGTTTTTCAACTATGCACTAGAAATATTTTGCTAGACTTGCATGAATATTTTGATCTATATGCTATGCTTGGGAAAACCTAGTAGTTGTAGAATTGCTAGAAATTTCTAAGTTAAGATGCTTATCAATGCCATGCTTAGCCTAGCTAGTAGCAACCAAGGGTGGTTATATATTCATGCTATGAGAAAATATTTCTAAGTCTTTTGACTTATGTTTTTGCTTAATAAAACAACTAAGTGAATGAAACACCTGGGTGGAATGGAAAGAATGGTTTATGTTGAGTGGTTACCCAAGGCCCATTTCTAGGGCTTACCTTGTGTATCTCACTTGTGGAAAGCCACCCAGGAACAAAGGGATTTGAGAGGCCAAATGTTAAGAAGCTTCTAGTGCAGCCACATGGCAATATGGGCTCTGCCTGGATCACATAGGTTGCAATAACTTAGCCATTTGGACAGTTGGTGGTAGTGGGATGATAGGTTGGAACGCGTCCATTTGGTCTAAGGGAAGTCTTCTGAAAGGTCATGTCTTGGTGAAAATCAATTCTTGTGGGGAAAGTGCACAACCTCTGCAGATGGAAGAATCTAAGTACTTAGCCATGTCCCTGGTATTGGACAACTTGAGCATCAAGACATGGAATCTATCAAGAATCTCCTCATCCCAATTTATAAATTAAAACTTGTGGTTGAACAAGGGTGAAGGTTCACCAATTTCTATTGGTGATTCCTTGGGAAAGTTTATCAAAGAAAAACTTAATGTTTTCAACTAATAGGCAAAAACCTATTTTGAGAAAAGCAAGCCTAAGCTACACTTAGCCAAAATGCATATAGTATCTAGACTACTAATATTCTACTAAGGTATCACTTGCCAATACTATTCCAATGTATTGACCCACTGTGGCTATAACTTGTGATGTTGCAGGTTATTCTGATGATGATTAGGGGTTATGAGTCTACACTCAACATGCTTGCCTGTGGCACATGAAGATGAAGACCTATTTATCTTATTATATATTTGAACTCCTGTATTAGGCCTGTGGCCATGGAGTTTGTAAAAGACTATGTTTGTCTCTGGAATGATATGTAATAATGACCTTTGTTTTTGTGTACTTCATCTTAAACTGTGGATGCTAGAATTGATCCAGGGACTAGCATTGCAATCACAGGGACCCTTACCTTTATAAAGGGAGGGATCTTACACCTAATCGCGATCACATAACTGTATCCTATGGTGATAAGTCAAAATATGAGGTATTGGGTCTTGGCAAGGTTGTGGTTTCCCATGATATCTCTCTCGTTGACGTCATGCTTATTGAGACCCTCGGTTACAATTTACTTTCTGTTCATGCCCTTGGTTAGATGGGATTTGTTATTTTTAATGATGGTGATTTAGTGGTACTCTTGTGGAGCAAGTCTCTAAAGGTCGCTTTCGTTGGGTATGTCGAAAATGACCTGTATGTAGTGGACTTCTCAGGGAAAACCACTGCAGGTCTGATGTGCTTATTCAGAAAGGCCGATGCGGGATGGTTATGGCATCACCGTCTATCCCATGTCAACATGAGAACTTTGCAAAGTCTTCACAAGGGTGGCCACATCCTTGGACTAAAAGACATTGTTTCCCTTACCAAAGATCGTGTTTGCAGGGCTTGTGTTGAAGGAAAGATGCATGACTCTCCCCACAAGAGGAAAACTATTATATCATCAAAGAGGATCTTGGATTTACTCCATGTGGATCTCTTTGGTCCTCCATCTCATGCAAACCTTGGTGGGAAGAAGTATTGCTTGGTCATAGTTGATGATTATTCAAGATACACTTGGGTATACTTTTTCAAGCTAAAAAGTGAGACTCAACAAACTGTCATTGACTTCACCAATGAGGTTCAGCATCAACACAATGTCCCAACATTGGCAATAAGAAGTGACAACGACTCTGAGTTAAAGAACTACACTCTTAATGAAATTGTAAGTGAAGAGGGGATAAGACATAAATACTCCGCTGCATACACCCCTCAAAAAATGGTGTAGCCGAGAGAAAAAAACCGAACTTTAATGGATATGGCAAGGTCCATGTTGGCTGAATTCAAATCACCATACAACTTTTGGGCTAAAGCTATATCCACCGCATGTCATTCATCAAATCGGCTTTACCTCCACAAAATCTTGGACAAGACTCCATATGAGATACTTACCGGTAACAAGCCCAACATATCATATTTCCGGGTGTTCGGTTGTAAGTGTTTCTTTCTCATTAAAGGAGTCCATTTGTCTAAATTTGAGTCTAAGGCTTTAGAAGGTATTTTTGTTGGTTATGGTGACGAATCCCACACTTATGGAGTCTACAATAAGCTCTCCGGAACTATTGTAGAATCTTGTAGTGTGGTGTTCGATGAAAATGATGGCTCCCATGTGGGGCAAGTTGATGTTTGTGATGCAGATGCTGAAATACCCCAAGATTCCATAAGAAGAATGGGCGTGGGATTTTTCTGCCCCATTGAGGAACCCCTTGTGGCGGATCGGGAAGGACAATGCTGAGGAAACCACTGCACCAACACCACAACCCTCTAAAGATCAACCATCTTCTGAAGCTCCTGAAAGCCCCAGGCCGGATTTTCCGGGTGAGGCCAGATTATACGACCCTACCTCATCTGATGCCAGAAGCGAAGAAGACCTGAACTCTGATGAAACTCCCATGCCGGATTATTTGTCCCCTCCAAGGGGCAGATTATTCGTCCATGAAGATACATAACTACAACATCCTACTATTATGGCTATTGATCAAAATCAAGAGAAAAGTTCTTCGTCTCCTGTCTGCACTAAACAAGTTGTTGATCAAGGGCAAGCCAATGGTCAAGATGAGGATTCAAGTGATGAAGCAATCCCTCAAAGAAACAATAAGGAGATTAAAAATAATTGCAAATCTCGTGCTGAAATGAACCTTGAATTAAGAGGTCATACTCTTGACAAAGTTGTAGGTGATCTAAGAAGAAGGGTGTCCATAATAAGGGAGCTTGCAAGCTTTAGTGATCATCAAGCTCATATTTATATGGTGGAACCCAAGAAAGTTTTCGAAGCTCTTGAAGATCCAGATTGGGTTGTTGTAATGCAAGATGAACTGAATAATTTCGAGCGCAACAAAGTCTGGAAACTAGTTGAGAAGCCCAAAGAGTGCCGCAATGTTATCGGCACAAAGTGGATTTTCAAGAACAAGCAATATGAGAATGTAGTTGTTGTAAGGAACAAGGCAAGATTGGCTCAAGGCTTATCTCAAGTGGAAGGCATTGACTTCGGCGAAACTTATGCTCCGGTGACTCGTCTTGAGTCCATTCGTATCCTCCTTGCTTATGTTGCTCATCATAATTTTAAATTATAGCAAATGGACATTAAGAGTGATTGTATTAATGGTCCTCTACATGAGTTGGTATATGTCAAGCAACCCCCGAGTTTTGAGGATCCCAATTTTCCGAACCATGTCTACAAGCTTGATTAGGCACTCTATGGCCTAAAACAAGCCCCAGGTGCATGGTATGAGAACCTTAAAGAGCTTTTGTTAGACCGTGGATTTGAAGTTGGGAAAATTGATCCCACTCTTTTTTACTAAGAAGGTCAAGGGGGAGATTTTTGTATGCCAACTATATGTAGACGACATTATATTTGGATCTACTAATCAAGATTTTAATGATGAATTTTCAAATCTTATGACTGACAGGATTGAGATGTCTATGATGTGATAATTAAGGTTCTTTCTTAGATTCGAGATCAAGCAACTAAGAGAGGGAACCTTCATTAACCAAGCAAAATACATCCCAAGACATGCTCAAGAGGTTCAAGATGACGGATCTTGATGGCGTTGCTACACCAATGCAAACTAAATGTCATCTCGAGCTTAATCCATAGGGTAAAGATGTGGACCAAAAGGTATACTGATCCATGATCGGCTCTCTCCTTTACCTTTGTGCATCTAGACCCGATATTGTGTTGAGTGTAGGAGTGTGTGCAAGGTATCAAGCTGCTCCTAAAGAAATCCACCTAGTGGCGGTCAAGAGAATCTTCTGATATTTGGTTCATTCCCCAAACTTTGGTCTATAGTATCCCAAGGGATATAATTTTTCTCTATGTGGATATACGGACTCAAATTGGGCTGGCGACAAGGATGATAGAAAATCAACTTCTGGTGCATGTCAATTCTTGGGCAGGTCTCTAGTATGTTGGTCTTCGAAGAAATAGAATTGCATATCTCTCTCGACCGCCGAAGCTGAATATGTAGCTGCGGCAAGTGCTTGTATGCAATTATTATGGATGAGGCGAACTTTAAAGGAATATGGTGTCAATTGTGACAAAGTGCCTCTTTTATGCGATAATGAAAGTGCTATTAAAATTGCATACAATCCAGTGCAGCACACAAGGACAAAGCATATTGAGATTCGCAGTCATTTTATTCGGGATCATGTTGCTCGTGGTGATATTGCCTTATCTTTTGTGAGCACGAAGAATCAACTTGCTGATATTTTCACGAAGCCACTTGATGAATCAAGGTTTTGTTACTTGAGGAATGAGCTAAATATCGTGGATTCAAGGAGCTTAGCTTGATTACTTTTGCATACTCACTTACATCTCTTCCTTTATGTGTTTTAGATGCGGGCATAGACATAGGGGAGTGTGGTACTAATTGATTGGGCTAACCCTCCCCCCATAATGCCGAAAGCAAGAAAACTCATTTCTCTTAATATCATTATGTGATATGTGGGTTATTGATGAGCATTGGTTTTGAACTCAAGATACATCTTCGCGGTGTCATGCCATGCGCTCCAACATGGTGGCTTCGACCACCGCCCTCTTCTTTGTGAAGAGTTGGTTTCTTATGTATATTTTTGGATTTTATTGTTTATCTTGTGTTCTTATTGAAAACACACCCAATCTTGGCTTTTATTGATTTTTTTTGCAATGTTGGGTGTTGTAGAGGTCCCAACCTTTATTAAGGTAGAGATCCATGTGTTTACAATGCTAGTCCCTGGATCAATAGCTAGCATCCACAGTTAAGATGTAATATCAAGAAACAAAGGTCATAATACAACTTTATAACCAGGAATAAAATATTATATTACATCTTACATAGCTCATTTGGCTATCACATTACAATGCAGTAGAAATATCTATATAGCATGGAGTCCTCCATCTTCAAAGTGCCACATGCAATCATGTTGGTTGTAGACTTGTAATCCTAATCAACACACTTCACTAACATCAAACAAACCTGCAACTTATAAGTTACAGCCACAAGGGTCAATACATTTGAATTGTATTAGCAAGTTTCACTACTATGTGGAAATAAGTTGGATCCAATCAATATATGAATATTTGGCTAAGTAGTGTTTAGGCTCATTTGCAGAAAGCAATATAGTTTTATACTATCTTTTCAAAATAGTTTTGATCTTTTGACAATCTTTCTGAACTCCTTGGAAAACTCCAAGTGCTTCCAATCCCATGTTGACACCATCAAGTTTTACTTTGATAAATTGGAATGTCGAGATCTTCCATAGCTTCAGGCCTTAGTTGCTCAGAGTTGTCCGTAACCGGGGACATGGCTAATTACTTAGAATTTGATCTTCTGCAGAAGTTGTACACTTTACCCACATGACACAATCTCATCTTGACGCCACCAGTGGCCGCTGGATAAGTACACACCAAATGGAGTACCGACAGATCGAGAATGTGACAAAGTCTTTCCATAGAAGTCCTCCCAATACATAATGCTAGCTTGTCTACCAGGCACCAATGTAAGGATATATTTCCAATACATGAATCCGGTTAACCTAAGTAGGTTCCAATGCAAGGGTCTTCCACTATGTAATTGACTAAGCCAGAGCCCATTTACCATGTGGCTGTACACGGAAGCCACTATCGAGAAACTTGTTCAATCTCTAAGTCCCTTGGTGGTTTTCTTCTAGTGCACATACAAAAAGATAACCATATAAATATGGTTCCCTTTGTTGCCACCTTATCCAAAATTGAGTATCCACTTTCCACCCATATGGTTCATTGAGGACTTGTTTTATTATATAAAACATATATTTTTCCAACACTTCATATAATCATATCAAGTATTCCATCCCAAGTCTATAGAAGGGCTAAGCATACTACAACAACGATGTTTTCACTAAGGAAGATATAAAGGATTTCCTAATAGGACTTAGCATAGCATAGTAATATAGTAGCCCTATCATGCATACTACAAAAATACCACTAAGTATAATGAAAGTAGTAGGAGATGGATGATAGTGTCACTTGCCTTTTTAGTAGAGAATATTGGTTCACTCCTTAATCTTGCAAATATCACACTCTTCTAATTTCACTACAATTCAATCAAGCAAGCACATATTCAAACTAGCATTCAAACAATTTATCACATGAAACAATAAAATCAAGCAATCATGCAAAATATTGTTTTATTTGGAAATGTGGTTCCTAGTAGGCTCTAATCATTTTAAAGCTCCTATTGGTCATTTACAAAAGTGGTAAAACCATTTAAATTCAAGTTGGTGAAAATGGCCATTTAAATCATTTTTGTTTTGCTAAAAATGATTTAAATCAAAGTAATATTTTGTAGTGTTAGGTAAATATATTTTTAAACACAAATGTTAATGTTTATGATAAAAGGGTTTAATATTAATCCATTTGCAAAAGGTTTCACCTAAATTCCATTTTCAAATCAAAAGAATATTTTTTATTTGCTAGAAATGCCTTTAGAAAAGTGATAATTTACTATGGTTCACCAAATATGTTTTTAATCCTAAAACTTGGTGTTTAGGGTCAGAGAGTTTAAATCAAACCATTTTCCAAAGGTTTTACCCAAAAAACATTTTTAAAACATATTCAACATTTTTATTCAACTAGAAATGCTTTTATTCAAAGATTTATTCCCTTGTATCACCAAATATACTTTTAAGCCTACAAGTTGGTTTTTATGGTTAGTAGGTTCAAAATAAAACATTTACAAAAGGTTTTACCCCAAAATCATTTTTAGAATAAATTATATACACAAAATAAGCCTAAATATGTTTCTGCAAAAAAACAACCAATATTACAGATGCAAATCATTAAAAAAGGGCATGGTTGGATAGAATTCTTTTTCCTGATTCCAATGATATAAAGTTTGCAAAATTTGGACGTATAGATTTAAAGTTATGAATTTTTCAAGTTTAAACATCTAATAGAAATGTTTGTGTCTTTTTAAAACAAAAGCTGGCCACGTGTCTTATTCTTACTAGCGCGTACCGGTTCGCGCGGATCGCGCTCTGTGGGCTATTGGATCTAATTTAAATCGTATGGTGCAGATCGTTTCGTACCCCTTCGTTTAGTGAGTCAATCATGTCGCTTGGATCTAAATCCAATGGCTCACTGTACGCCAACCATAGATGGGCGGCGCTAGCATCGAACGCGCAGCGGCGGCGCTCTGTCAGCGGCGCTCCGACGAAGATAGGAAGCGAGTGAGATGGGAAGGGGTTTACCAGACTCGCCATGGCGTGGGGAAGCTCAACATAGTCGTAGGAGGGCAGGGGGCGTACGGGTTCGACGACGATTGCTCGCCGGAGTCGTTCTTGGCGTTGGCACGTTCTGTTGTTGTCGGGGTCGAGCTTGTAGGACACGCGCGAATTATTGGAGAGCACCTGGAGATGCACAGGACGCAGGAGAACTAGATGGTGTGAGTCATAAGTCAAGGCGCGCACGAGGTTGAGAGATGAGACTCACCGGACTTGCGGCAGAGGACGGTGACGTTCGGCTTGGTCGTTGCCGACGCTCTGGGGCATGCGCGGTCGGGCTGAAGCTACTGGCAGATGCGCCTGCTGTTGACGAATAGACCCGTGGAAGCTCGGAGGCAGGAGGGGTGTAGGTTGGCCGCAATCGGCCGGGAAACACGTCGAAGGTAGCGGTGTTCGAGCTCGCGATTGCGGCAGCCTGGTGGCCGAGAGGAGATGGCGCCTGGGTGAAAAGAGAGAGGAGGGCGAGGCGCTTATGATGGCGTGGTCACAGCGAGGAATTACTGCGGCGTTGATGCGAATTTTCTGCGTGGAGTAAAGACCAGAAACAGCCGGTGTAATGAGGGGAACGGCCGCGGCGGGTGAGGAAGACGATGACTGGAAGTAGGGTCCAGCGGTCAGCGAGGTGGGGTGAAGCACATGGGGCCAAATCGTCAGCGTCTGCGCGAGTTTGTTTGCGAGTGAAAAACGGTTTGTGGAGAGAGTGGGAGGTAGGCTCGCTGGGTTGGTCTGGGCCTGGGGTTAGTTGGGCTGGGTCCAACTCATTTTTTTCCTATTCTGATTCCTTTTCCTTTTCTATTTTGATTTTCTGTTTTCAAATTCAATATTCATTTGAATTCAGATTTATTTTTCAAACCTTCTTCAAACTTTCAGTAAGTTTTATTCTATTTATAAATGTATTTAAATTTTCATTTTTAGAATATTTCAAAAATTCCTTTTATGGTTTATTATATATTCAAAATAGACACTTCTCATTATTTAAATAGGATTTTAAATATATTTTCAAACTTCTATTTAAATTCTAATTTTTTTACCAAGCCTTTTTCAGTAGATTTTATTTATTCATTAGTGCAAATAATTCACTTTGAATTATTATTTAAAATACTTTAATATGATTTATTGTTCTTTTAAATTGGGAATTGTCTTTGTTTAAAAATTTTTGGATATTAATCAATCCTTATGATTTTATTTAAATAATCCTTTACTCCTTTTATTAATCAATAATCTTTCATTTCATTTGTTTGTCCAAGATTTAATTTGGCTTTTAAATATTACTTATTTATTTATTTCTTCCTTTGCCTTATAAAATCCATATCTTTTTATTTAAAGATCCAAAATTGGTGATTCCAATTTGCATAACTTTATTTAATATTTTGTTTATCTTTTTAAATCCTTTTAGGATTACTTTGCTCATGATTTGGTATGTATTTTAGCTAGGAGCTTTTATTAGCCTTGGAAAATATTTCCTTTTAACTTATTAAATTCATAAGTTTTTATCTTTGGTTCCAAATTAAATGAAACCAATTTCTATGATCTTATAATATTTTTGTTTATCATTTTTGATCATTTATAAATGTTTGTTGACAATTTTCATATGGATCAAATCCATAGTCTTTTAGAGATCTTGGAAATAATTTATTCCTTTAGGGTTTTAGGGTTTTGATTTATTTTCCCAAGCTTAAATTTCAAGATACAGTCACTAATGAATGCATTTCACTTGATTGAAATTTTATTTAATTCCATTTTCATTCAAAATTTGTTCAAGATGGGTCTTTGATGTTTCCAGTTGGAATCAAAAAGTTTCTTTTCACCCTAAATTTCAACAATTATTTATTTTGTTTATTTATTTTTCACATTTCAAAATTTGGAAAATTTTGGGATGTGACAGGCTACCACCCTTAAAAGGAATATCGTCCCGAGATTTGGGAAGGCTAGAGGTTACAAGTTGGCTTGAAGACCACTAGGGTACTACCACCCTTAAAAAAGTCTTATAGGGCTACATTGATGGTTCACTTGACTATGGGTTCAATAATTGATATCCAAACAAGGAATCCTTATTTGACTCAACTGAGTTAACTAATTCCTGCCATCCACATCATCTAATTCTTCAATGGTTCCATACATGTTGATGTGGTTCACATGTCCTTTCTGGGCCACATTGGAATCATTTCCATTGGTGATGGGGATATGCCCACCGGGGTATACCTAGCAGGATGTTTCCGACTGGCCCAGGAACTGGCGAGTGGGCCTGCAAGACGGCGACTGGATCAAGGCCCGGTGTGGATCCAAGCGACTGGAAGCTGAAGGCCCAGGCGAGTAGATAGACCCAGTCGAGTTAGGTTAAACGATTACCGAAGCCTTAACTGATTCGGTTGAGATATGTAAACCCTAGGGGAGGTGAGTCTATATAAACCTCCCTACAGGGCGTGTAGAGATACGTTCCATCAGACACCCAAGCGACTCGCCGCCTAGCCGCCGAGCTCGCCCATTGTACCACCATCATAATACAATCTAGCAGGAGTAGGCCTTTACCCTCCGGGGGGCCGAACCAGGGTAAAACCTTGTGTCTCCGCCCTCATCTCGCACCGCAGATGGCTGGCCGCCCTTGCCCCTCATTCTACTACTCGCTGCCGATTGCAGCATCTGCCGTGAGCATTCCCACAACAATGGCGCCCACCGTGGGGCCTGACCGGTTTGGCCGGTGTTCTGCGGCGAGATCCAATCTGCCCATCAACGAGACGATCGCCACTGGCCGCATGATAGCGATCGGCGAGATGCTCAAAATCTTGCCGAGCAGCTACGTCCCGGCGGAGCGACCCGTCACGCACAGCGTGATCCTGCCGGTCGGCTCGATCAGCCTCTTCATCGGCCTCACCACGTCATCGTCTCGGAGGACTCGGCTCGCATCCGCGAGTCGCCGTCACGCGATCGGCTCTCCGAGAGCCAGATCCGCACGATCCATCGCCTCGCCTCCGAGTACAACTCGGCCCACAGTAACGTTGCCGAAAACTCAGTGGCCGCAGAAGACGCGGCCCTCAACGACGACGCCGACTCGGCGACCCCGGCGTCACTCGCCGGATCCATCACCGCGGCTTCACCTGCGGGCTCCATCACCCAGGTCTCCAACGTGGGAGACTTCGAGGATCCCTCCATCCTTGGGATCTTCGACTTCGACTCCGGGTCGGAAAATTCCGCCGACCTCCGCGACGGGACCGGTCGCCACGCCGCGACCTACATGGCGACCGGTACCGATCTGCCGGAGGATCCCTTCTCCTCCCCGATCCCTCCTAACACCACGGCAACGGAGGTCGAGGAACTCCGCCTGACGCTGGCGGAGGCAGTGCGCAAGGAGCAAGCCGAGCGCGAAAAATTTCGCCTCGAGCAGGTGACGGCGCAGGAGCTATCGCGCTACCACCAACAGCGAATAAGGTCGCGCCTGAACCCCACCCTCCAGGGGCGCGCCCTGAACTTCCATGAAGAAAACGACCCGGACCGCGTGGCCGAGCGCGCGATCTGCGAGAACGCGCCACCAGGAGGAAGTGCCCGGCCCCCGCCAGGGTTGACGACGATGGGCGCCCCACCCCCACCCAACCGCACACCCCCCAGGGATCAGCCGCGGATAGTAGTCTCCTCACGGGAGCGGGACGCGAATGGCCTCCCACTATTCTCCACCCCGATGGACAACCTCGTGGCGGGCCGAGCAGCAGCCGACAACATCACGGCCACCGGCGACGGCGCCCTACAAATCCAGTACGTGAGGGCCCTGCTCGCAAAAGCCGTTGAGCAGCAAAACGCAGGCGCCGACTCGCAGGGTCGAGTGTACTCGCAGGCCCAATGTCGGCAAACACCCTCAACTGCCCGCCACCAGAGCCGTTGTAGCTCCAACACCGACGCGCGAACGTGGCACTCTCCACCAACGACCCTAGGCCAGCGACCAACTTCGTCGCCGCCAACGGTCAACCCATCGACGCCCGCACCCACATCATCAACAACCAAAGCTGGCGCGCACGCCAGCCCGACGACCTGCGACACACCCTAACCAATCGCCGCGACGGCGAGCCAATGGGGTCGCTAAGTCGACTCGGCCCCAAGTGCTTCGGATCGATGATCCGAGGCGAGAAGTACCCGCCGAACTTCAAGGCGCCGAAGGAGATAGAAAAGTACGACCCTTTGTACGACCCCGTCGTCTGGCTCGATACATACCTCATGGCGATGGGGATCGCAGGCCACACCGACCTGCTAGCCGCCCTTACCTCCCCCTGATGATGGAGGGAACATGCAGGCAGTGGATCAACACCCTCCCCCAAGATAGTATCGACTCCTGGGAGGAGATGCGCGACGCCTTCGTCAGGCACTTCGAGTGCTCCTACACCCGTGCCACCACCATCGAGGACCTGGAGCGATGCGTCCAGGGACCCCGCGAGTCGACCCGCAACTGGGTCCAGCGGTGGCAAGAACTCTGGTACAACGCGGTCGGCATCCACCCGGACACCGCGATCCATTGCTTCAAGACCTCGTGCCGCTACGAGCCTTTGGTCGCCAAGCTCAAGCGACATTCTCGCACACTCGACAACATACCGGACCTCCTCGAGATCGCCAAACGGTACGCGGAGGAAGATCCAAACAAGGAAACCGACGACGAGTCAGGAGGTCAACGCCGCACGAGCGGCAACGACAGCGGACGACGGTCCGACCTACGCTACAGCAACACTCGCCTCACCGGCAAGCGCCGCAGTGACGGGCGAGTCGACTTCGTCGCCAACGCTGGGCACGCACAACGCGAGCCCAAAAGTTTCCGCCGTGACGGAGGACAACGCCGCGACGGCGGCAACTACAAGGCCAAGCCAAGGTTCGACCCCGCGGCCCTCCTTAACCAACCTTGTGCGTTTCATAGCAAGGAAGGGAAGCCCGCAACGCACACGACCGCTGACTGCCACACCCTCATGGAGATCGAGAAGGCACGGCGTGCACGGGAGGACCCCGACAACGACCCACCAAACGGTGGAAAATTCGGCAAAGTGGCCGGCTCGCTCCATACCTTCACAGGCTTCAACACGAAGCGCGAGAAGAAGGTCATCACCCGCGCCGTCGCCGTCAACGCGGTGGCTCAGGTGGACGTTCCCCATTTCCTCAGCTGGTCGGAGCAGCCCATCACCTGGAGCCGCCAGGACCACTCGCCACGCATCGAGTACCCAGGCCGAGTCGCCCTGGTGGTCAAGCCTAAGGTCCGCGACTACTGGCTCCCCAAGACATTGATGGACGGCGGCAACTCCATCAACATCCTGTACCTGGACACCTTCAGGCGGCTGCGGCTCCGGCAGTCGATGATCGAGACAACCCACACCACGTTCCATGGCATCGTCCCCGGTCGGAAGGCGTACCCGATCGGCAAGGTCACGCTGCCCGTCACCTTCGGCACACCAGCAAACTTCCGCACCGAGCGGATCATCTTCGAGCTGGTACCCTTCGACAGCCCCTACCACTGCGTCCTGGGGCGCCAGGCGTTCGCCAAGTTCATGGCAGCGCCCCACTACGCGTACAACGCGATGAAGCTCCCCGGGCCGTGTGGCGTCATAACCATCAACGGCGACCCTGACATGGCCGCCGAATGCGAGGCCAAAGGAGCAGAACTCGCCGACGCCGTCATCGCGGCAGAAACCAACAACACCGATGAGCTCGCCAAGTACGCGAGCGGGGTCAACAACGACGACCCCACCATACTCAAGAAGCCCAACTCGGAGGGCGCAAACACCTCAACCTTCGAGGCAACGACGCACACCCGCACCGTCGAGCTGGTCCCAGGCGACTCCAGCCAAACGGTGACGATCGGGACAGGCATGAGCCCAGCCTAGGAAGGCACGCTCATCGAGTTCCTCCGTGAGAACAGGTACATCTTCGCATGGAAGCCATCTGACATGCCTGGTGTCCCTAGGGAGCTCGCTGAGCACAAACTAAACGCCGACCCCAAAGTGCGACCCGTCAAACAGTCGCTGCGGCCCTTCAATGAAGAGCGCCGCCGAGCCATCGCCGAGGAGGTGCAGCGTCTACTCGCTGCAGGCTTCATCCGGCCAATCAAGTACTCCAAGTGGCTGGTAAACCCAGTCCTGGTCGAGAAGAAGAACGAGACCTGGAGGATGTGTATCGACTACACAAATTTGAACAGCGCCTGCCCGAAGGAGCAGTTCGTCCTCCCGCGGATCGACCAAATAATCGACTCTACCGCGGGCTCGGAGTCGCTATGTTTCCTCGACGCCTACTATGGATACAACCAGATCAAAATGGCCGTCGAGGACGAGGAGAAGACGGCATTCATCACGCCATTCGGAGCCTTCTGCTACACCGCCATGACCTTCGGCCTCAAGAACGCCGGAGCGACCTACCAGCGATGCATGCAAGAGTGCCTCGCGAGCCAAATTGGCCGCAACATCCACGTCTACATCGATGACGTGGTCGTAAAATCTGCTTGCCAGGGCGATCTACTCGCCGACCTGGCGGAAACATTCGCCAACCTGCGAAAATACAAGATAAAGCTTAACCCAGGAAAGTGCGCCTTCGGTGTACCAGCAGGACAACTACTGGGGTACGTCGTCTCTAAGCGAGGTATTGAGGCGAACCCCACCAAGATCGACACGATCGCCCGACTCGGCAAACCCGAGTGCCTGCGCGACGTCCAGAAGCTGGCCGGGCGAGTAGCGGCTCTCAGTCGCTTCATCCCCCGCCTGGGCGAAAAGGCGATGCCCCTATACCGCCTGATGCGCAAGAACCCCACCTTCCAATGGGACAAGGAGGCAGACGACGCGCTCCGCGACCTCAAGAAGGTGCTACTCGCCGCACCACTACTCGCCGCCCCCGCCGACAAAGAACCCATGCTGGTCTACGTCGCGGCGTCCGAGCGCGTCGTCAGCGCCGTCATGGTCGTCGAACGGCCGGAAGAAGGAAAGGAGCGCCCAGTACAACGACCGGTGTACTACATCAGCGAGGTCCTCACCGAGTCGCGCCAGCGATACCCGCAGTACCAGAAACTGGTATACGCGGTCTTCAGAGCACAGCGGCGCCTGCCGCACTACTTCCAGGAACACCCAATCACGGTCGTCTCCTCAGCACCATTGCAGGACATCATGCGCAACCGCGAGGCGACCGGGCGGGTCGCCAAGTGGGCCGTCGAGATCGGCGTCCACAACATCAAATACGAGCCACGAAAAGCGATCAAGTCGCAGGCTCTAGCGGACTTCATCGCCGACTGGGAAGAGGCCCAGCAGCCAGAGAAGCTGCCATACCTCCATTACTGGAGCCTGCACTTTGACGGCTCCAAGAACGCGGACGGCGCAGGAGCAGGGATCGTGCTGACTTCACCGAAGGGCGACAAGCTCCGCTACGTCCTCTGCCTCGACTTCACCCCCTGCACCAACAACATGTCCGAGTACGAGGCACTACTCCACGGCATGCGGGCCGCTAGGGAGATGAACGTCAACCGCCTACGCTGCTACGGAGACTCCGACCTCGTCGCCGGGCCAGTCGCTGGCACCTGCGACGCTGTTTCCCCCACCATGGCAGCATACCGCCAAGCAGTGGACAAGCTGGGTGGACACTTCACAGGCTACTCCGTCGAGTGGATCGACAGGCGGAAGAACGAGGAGGCCGACGCACTCTCTCGCATTGGGTCGGCTTGACTCGCACCACCCGCCGGGGTCTTCCTGGACACGATCACCAAGCCATCAGTCTCTCCCCCAAGGGAGATCGACATCGGAGTCCCGCTGCAGCCAAAGGCAACCCTGGTCGCACTCTTCACCGAGCCCGACGACTGGACCAAGCCATACGTCGCCTACCTGGAGGCCGGCACCTTGCCGGCAGACGAGACGGATGCTTGGATGATCGCACGCCGATGCAAGTACGACACCATCATCGACGGCGAGATCCACAAGCGCAGCGTCACTGGCGTGTTCCAACGCTACGTCCGACCCGCCGAAGGACGCAAGATCCTCCACGACATCCACTCCGGCGACTGCGGCCACCACGCTGGCGCCCGCTCTCTGGTCGCCAAGGCTATGCGGCATGGATTTTATTGTCCCACCGCACACGCCGATGCCGTCGACATTGTCCAGCGGTGCGCCGGGTGCCAGAAGTACGCCAACCAGACGCACGTGCCGAGCTCAGCGCTCAAGACAATCCCCATCACCTGGCCATTCGCCGTGTGGGGCATGGACATGGTAGGCCCCTTCAAAAAGGCTCCCTCCGGCTACACCCACCTCCTGGTCACGGTCGACAAATTCACAAAGTGGGTGGAGGCCAAATCAGTCCGGAAGTGCGACGGGAAGACTGCCACAAAATTCCTACGCGAGCTCATATATCGCTACGGGTTCCCAAACAGCATCATCACGGACAACAGCATCAACTTTGCCAAAGGAGCCATGGCCGAGTTCTGCGAAGAACACCACATCCGGCTCGATCTCGCGTCAGTCGCCCACCCGGAATCCAACGACCAGGCGGAACGGGCCAATCAAAGCATCCTCCACGGCCTGAAGCCGCGACTCCAAGTACCACTCGAGCGCACCGCCGGGTGCTGGGTCGAGGAGCTACCCTCCGTCATCTGGGGCATCCGCACCTCGGTCAACAGGTCGACAGGATTCACCCCCTTCTTCATGGTGTACGGCGCCGAGGCAGTCATGCCCACCGACCTCGAGCACGACTCGCCGCGGGTCGTCCACTACACGGAGGCTGCAAACGAACTCGCCCTCCAGGACGGAGTCGATCAACTCGACGAGGCACGTGACCTCGCTCGATCACGCACCGCCATCTACCAGCAAGGACTCCGCCGCTACCACAGCCGGCGGGTGAAAACTCGCACCTTCCAGGAAGGCGACCTGGTGCTGCGCCTCATCCAGGACAAGAAGGGCATGCATAAGCTTTCCCCTCCATGGGAGGGACCATTCGCCATCGGGCGCGTACTCGGCAATGATGCATACTACCTCATCGACGTCCGCGGGGACGACAAACTCGACGTCAAGCGACCATGGAATGTAAACCTCCTACGGAAGTTCTACTCCTAGAACCCCACATATGTACCCTCCAGTCGCTATGAAATAAAAAGAATTGGTTACCGCAAATTGCGCCTACTCTCCGTGTCTTGTGCCACTCGCACTCATAATAACAGCGTCAAGCTAACCGCAGAAGTCAACCTCTGGTACAGCGATCGACACGGCTAAGTAGTGAGGTGCAAGAGCACTGGGTCACCTCAGGTCTTGCATCGTCCAGAAAAACGCCTACCCGGAGCCCCATTGGAGTCGCCCAGCCCGACTGGCTCTACGAGCCAAGACAACTGCCTCCGCTTCTTACAGCGATCATGATCCTCCGCATCCTCGACATAGCGACTCGAACGGCCAAGTACCACGCCCGGGGACTGACGACCAGTTCAGCGCGAGCGGCTCGGGAAAACGCCAAGTATGAGAGCATGCCCAGGACTCGCCATGCGACTGACCCAACGGGCCAGGCAGGAGTGATGCGCTCAAACTAACGCGCCAAGTCCTCACCCACCCTCGAGTCGCACCTAGAACAACCAAGTACCACGCTCGGGGACTCGGCCACCCGACCTCGTTCGCGCAAGGGAACACGGTGAAGTACAGAGCGCTCAAGGGAGTCGCCTTGCGACTGGCTCTCCGAGTTCGGGCGAGTCGACCGCAATAACAAAATATCCAAAAACCGTAAACACATTACAAACGAGGTCAACCCCATAAAAAGGGCGGACGCGCCCGGGGACTCGTTCAACCCTCAATCAAAAAACACATGACAAATCACAAAACAGACATGATATCTCATTAAATAGCATGTCGCAAATTGTCTCAAAATACATAGTATGCCCAAACGGCAGAACTGTTGCTAACGCCCCAGGGCAAACTAGTTCACTCTGCAGGCTTCGACGACGACTCGCCAAAACCCTTGCGATTGCGGATGAAGGGAGTGTACGGGTTCGACGGATACGTCGTCAGCTCACCCGCCATCGCCGCACGAAAGGGCTGCTCGACCTTGAAGTCCCGGTGCTGCGGCTCGGGGTCGTTGGGCGCGACGACCGTCTCCTGGTAAGGAAGGAGGTCGCCCATTTCCCAGACGCGCTCGGAGTACACCGCGGCGCGACCCGTCAACTTGAGCACCTCTGAGATCTCCACCGCGCCACTCGACGATGGATAGCCACTCGTCACGTCGTCCAGATCGAAATCCTCTGGAAAGTGAGCAAGCCCAAGGCTAAGCGCCATCGCCGCTCCGCGCCGGAACGCCGATCACGTCATGAACTCAACGACCGACGGCGCCTTCTCCAAGTACTTCCACACCTCGATGAGGTCGCTGGGAATTACTTCCGTGGGTGATATCTCCTGGAGGTAGGCTCAGATGCATGTCACCGACAATGTCGCCGAGTCGACGAGCGTGGACACACATTACCGCGCATCAAACGAGATCGCCTCTTCCGCGCTATCAAGGATGCGACCTGCGAATAGAAGATAACAGTGAGTACGTCGGATATCACAAAAAGGCACATGCAATAGGCAGGGGAAGACACACTCACCAATCAAGGGACGGGAGAGATCCGTGATGAAGCTCTGAAGAGAAGTATAATCATCCTGAAGCCCAGCAACAAGGGCGTCAGAAACCTTACGTTCTTCCGCGGCGGCCGTAACGGCGGCCTTGGCTCGACCATCCGCCGAACTTGCTTCTTCTCTCGCCTCCCTCAGCTCGCGCTCGAGGTCGGCGATCCGCTTCTCAGCCGAGCTCAATGCCGATTGAGCCGCTGCCAACTCACCCGCTGGGACAAGTCCCTGACGAGCCTCCTCTGCCTTCGCGGCAATTGCCTGAAGCCCCTTATTCGCCTCTTGGACGGTGGCCAGTTCCTTCTCCGTGCGGTGTTTCGCTGCCAATCGGTCAGCTGACTCACGTTGCAGACCCTGCACACAATTCAAATTGTCAACCAAAGCGAAATCCTAAGTGTCCACCCGCTGAAATTCAGCGAGTGCGCACTCGGGGACTGGCAATCAAAGAAATACTAAGCGCCCACCCGCTGAAATTCAGCGAGTGCGCACTCGGGGACTGGCAATCAAAAAAATCCTAAGTGCCCACCCACTGAAATTCAGCGAGTGCGCACTCGGGGACTGGCAATCAAAAAATCCTAAGTGCCCACCCGCTGAAATTCAGCGAGTGCGCACTCGGGGACTGGCAATCAAAAAATCCTAAGTGCAAACCCACTGAAATTCAGCGAGTGCGCACTCGGGGACTGGACGCGACAAATAACAACAAGACATTAAAAGAATCAGACCGCTGCAACACACCGACCTGATCCTCGGGGACTAGACATACCTGGATGGTTGCGCCAAGCATGCCATGAAGTTGTATCGCATCCACGGACGCAAGGAGAGCCGGCGTGTGCCCACGACGCTGCTCGACCTCCGCGTCGGCGACCCCAGGTGCATGGCTCGAGGGCGAGGTCCCACTCGCTGTAGCCGCTCTGGCCATGAAGCACGGGAACGTTGCGATAGAGGCACCGGCGCCAAAGGAGGCCGGCTCGGCCACCCCAGGCGAGGGAGCACCCTCCTTCGTGGGTACCGCCGCCTCCGTTGCGGGTTCATTCGGCGCGACCGCCGTGTCGTCGGAGATCGTGATGACATCGTCGCCCTTGGCTTTCTTGGCGCCATCCGCAGAAACGACGACTTCGTCCGCCTTCCTCTTCCGGGAGGGATCCTCTTCGCTGACGACGGGCGGCACCTTAGCCTACAAATTGATTGCGTGAGCAAGATAATTCAAGTACAATGAAAGACGAAAAAAGGTGAGCAAACTCACTTAGCGAATGGAATGAAGCGTAGCCCGGTGCGGATGTCGGCCGGCTTCTCCAGTTCGGGCCCAGTCGGCAACTGAGGCCCATTTCCAAGACGTCATGCGCCCAAGACACGGATGGTTTCTTCGTCGTCGAGGCTGCGACGGGAGCCTCTGAGATATCTTCAGCGGGAGCTTCCTTGCGAGGTGAAGTCGCCGCGACTGGAGCGGCCCCTAGTCCAGAGACTGGGGCGAATGGCAGAGGTATCGAAGCTAGGGGCACCTCGCTCAGGACAGCGGCCGTGTCCAGCGCGGTTACCATCGGCGGCGCCTCGCCCTTGGCCAGACTGGTGGCGTCGGAGCTGCTCGCCGAGTGCGGCGGGGAGGCCGGTCACACCGGCTTTGTCTTCTTCTTCGGAGGGGCCTTCACCTCCTTCTTTGTCTTCTTCTTCTTCTTCTTCTTCTTCTTCTTCTTCTTCTTCTTCTTCGACGGAGTAGCTTGGCGGCGCGAGGTGGTCTCCGGAAGTTCGTCATCATCATCATTATGATGCTCAAGGCTTTTACTTGCCTCAAGCTCACGCTGACGCTGCCCGCGGGTCTTGCGAACCAACGGGGCGACCTCCTCCTCGGATTCGTCGTCGTCGCTGTTCTCGTCGCTCTCGGCGTCGCCCTTGGCGGGAGGCGATTCGCCCAGGTCCTGGATGGACGAGCTCGAGTTCTCGTCATATGAAGGCGGGAGCCATCCTTCCACCACTTGGAATAGCTGCAATGAGTACAAAATGAAATTAGAATGACCACGACTGCATAAACTGCGACTGCGAATGATGCGAGGTGATTTACCGTTGGGGCTGGATGCTTTGCGGTGTAGGGGCGACCCCAGCCTTTGCGTCTAGGTACACCGCCTGGGTGATCTTCTTCAGTGCTGGGGTGTAGTCCTCGAGCTTCCACTCAGCGAGGCAGGACTTCGTCGAGTCCTCCCGGCCCGTGTATTGGTACGTGTAGTGGTCGCGCCGAGCCAGAGGGACGAGCCGCCGCCCGAGCCAGCAGTTATATAAGTTAATTGTCTGGAGGCCTTTCTTCTTCAGACTGCGAATGGTTTGGAGCATTTCGTCCACGACCATCCGCTGGTCGGTGGGGAGCCTGCCGACTTGGAGTCGGCACAGTTCGGACCGGTTGGCGGAGTATCGTGGGATCGCCGCCTCACCCTCCGGGGTCGCCTCGGCAACATAGAACCAAGACTTCTTCCAGTCGCTCGCCGCCTTGGCGGGCAGCATCAAGTCAAAGAACGAAGCCTTCGACTTCAGCTGGAATGTCAGGCCGCCCGCGGCAAGCATTGGGCCGCCCGCTTCCTCGCGACTGATCCATCCGTGGAACAGATCTTGCAATAGAGGGAAGTAGGGCCGGCAGCCCAGGTAGCACTCGCAGAACGCCACGAAGATGGCGAGCTGCTCGATGCTGTGTGGACCCAGGTCCGACGGTTGGATCCCGTAGTAGGCGCAGAAGCGCCGGAAGAACAGGGACGTAGGGAATCCTAGCCCCCGTTCTAGGTGGCTGGTGAAGCAGATAAATTCTCCCTCGCGCAGGTTCGGGGTCACCTCTCCGGCCGCGGGGATGCGCCAACAGCCGGCGCGCAGGATCCTGGCCTCCTCGAAGGACGCCAGTTGCGCCCTCGTACACTTAGATCTACCCCAAGGCTCGGTGGAGGGGGCCATGGCAGAAGGATTTGTGGGGGGTCGGAGGATTTCGGGTCGGCTGGATCGCGATGCGAAGGAAGGTGAAAGTGCGTGCAATCGGAGGAAATGGCAAGAAGATGGTTCTCTGATCGCCTGCCATTCCCCTTATATAGCGGTTGTTACCCGCCAAATCAGGGAGCCGTTACTACGCGGTGATTACGCCAAAAGTTACCGTTGGATTACCCCAACGGCTAGTTTGACCAGGTTTAACGGTCCAACTTCAGCCACTCGGCTCGCCGACCCGATCACTACGACAGTGACTAAGTGTTTCGCTGACTCGACTCGCCAAAGTTGCGATCAGGATGACCAGTGGTTTCCTTCGTGTAGGAGCCCGCCGACGATTCGACTGGATGCTTGCTTTGAAGCCGTATACTCCGACTACCAGCAACCACCTGCGCCCAATCAACGACGGCCTCGGGGACTACTGATGGGGATATGCCCACCGGGGTATACCCAGCAGGACGTTTCCGACTGGCCCAGCAACTAGCGAGTGGGCCTGCAAGACAGCGACTGGATCAAGGCCCGGTGTGGATCCAAGCGACTGGAAGCTGAAGGCCCAGGCGAGTAGATAGACCCAGTCCAGTTAGGTTAAACGATTACCGAAGCCTTAACTGATTCGGTTGAGATATGTAAACCCTAGGGGAGGTGAGTCTATATAAACCTCCCTACAGGGCGTGTAGAGATACGTTCCATCAGACACCCAAGCGACTCGCCGCCTAGCCGCCGAGCTCGCCCATTGTACCACCATCATAATACAATCTAGCAGGAGTAGGTCTTTACCCTCCGGGGGGGCGAACCTTGGTAAACCTTGTGTCTCCGCCCTCATCTCGCACCGCAGATGGCTGGCCGCCCTTGCCCCTCGTTCTACTACTCGCTGCCGATTACAACATCTGCCGTGACCATTCCCACGACAATTGGAGTTTCTAGCATCCTTTTTCTTTTTCTTCTCAGGACAGTCTGATGCATAGTGTCCAAGGTCCTTACAATTATAGCACTGCAACTGGCTAATATCTTTCTTCCTAGATTTTCCATGTTGGTTATGTCCAAGGTCATCTCCATTGTCAGTATCATTCCCATTATTATCACTTCCATTGTTGTTGTGGTGATGCTGATGTGGTCCAGAATTTCCATTGCTATTTTTGAATGAACGCTTCTTTTGTGATGATCCTGAGTGATACTTGAGGTTATGCTTCCTCTTTCTTTTCTCAACTTGATTCATCTTGTTTTCCAAGATGGTGGCTTTGTCACAGAGTAACTGATAAGTTGCGACATAGGCAACAGACAGCTGCAGGTTCAACTCATCATTAAGTCCTTTAAGGAATTTATCTTTCCTCTTAGTATCTATATCAACTTCATCCGGTGCATAGCGTGCCAGATTGTTGAAATCCTCGATGTACTCAGCCACACTGAGGTGATGTTGTTTCAGATTGTGGAACTCCTTTTTCTTCAAGTTCATCACTCCGGATGAGATGTGAGCTATACGGAAACCATCCTCAAAAATATTCCAAGTCACATCCTCAAGGGGAGTGGAGATCTGAAAGTTGTCCCACCATGTTGCTGCTGGCCCTTCAAGCAGATATTCTGCAAACCTAACTTTTTCCTTGTCGGTGCAGCCAACAGTCAGTAAGTCCTTGTTCACCGAACGTAACCATTCATTGGCTACCATTGGATCAGTTGTTCCAGAGAACCTTGCAGGCCTTAGTTTCAGAAATCTGGTGAGCATGTCAAGTGCTGGAGGATTATTCTGATTGTTGTTGTTATTATTGTTATTGTTGTTCTGATTCTGATTTTGCATAAACTGCATCATGATCTGTGTAATATCCCAAAAATACCAAACATAGATCATCAAACACTAATCATCAAGATTAGGGTTAACAAAAACTTTTCTAAATAAACTCATGAATGCATGCATATGTGTATGCATGGATTTTGAATTTCTTTAAAAACCACCTTGTTTGTGTGATCCATTGCTTGTAAAATGTTTCTTAGGTGAAATGAACATCATCTAAAACATTTCCCACAGTTTTCCTAAAGACAAGTAAATCAAAACAAATATATTAAGTGAATGGTCATTTTGACCAATTTAACTCACATGCCTACTTTGGCTGTCCCAAACTTTCAAAACCTAATAGAAACTTTTCTGGATCTTTGCACCCCTTGAATGTACTCATAACAAAGTATCAAGGCCCACTTTGTGATCATCCAGAAACTTTCAAATGCATAGTTTAAATGACAATTCAAAATTGAATCTTCTTCATATGGGAAGATCCCACTTTTTCAAAACCCACTCAAACAAGCTCAACTTTCAAAACCCAAGCATCTATAGACTCACCAGCACCAATCTAGCAAACCCACCAAAATTCATTTCAAAATTCAAAACTTGATTTCATGCGGCCATTTCATCAAACAGGTTGCAGACACAAATCAAACAAAACATCAAACACTATAGTGTGCAGTGATTCTTGCCTAACTTGTCCCCTAGTTAGCTCACACACAACTCAGTAGATCATCTAGAAAGATTAGCCCAACACTAGCACCCCTATGAGCTTGCCATTGTCATCAATGGTGAACAGCCGAGCACCCCAATGTCACCCCATTGTGGACAAAAGGCTAGAGGAAGAACTAGTCGTGCCAACCTTGTCTGGGAGGCAGCCCACCGTCCACCGCCACTCCCTGTCCCAGCCGCGAGCGTTTCCAAGCCCTGGACCACTCGCACAAGCCGCGCCCAGACCATGCCGAGCGTGCGCCAGAGCGCCACCCCCGACCATCACCCACAGACCGCGCGCCGCCCTCACCGCGTGCACACACGATCACTACCGACCCAGGAGACCGCCAGACATCCCCGTTTGTCGCCCCGTGCCATACAGCCACCGCCCGCCGTCGAAGACGCCGCCTCTGCCGCGCAGAGCACCGGCCGTTCCAGACCAAACCACATCGCCCCATGCCTCGCGACCATGTCGTTGAGCATCGCCAGGAGACACAGCACCGTCCCCTACCCTTGACCATGCCATTAGCCGCCTGTAACGTCGCCCCCGACGAGCTCACCGTGCGCCCCGACGGTCCCCTCGCTCGGCTATAAATAGAGGCCACCCCCGCACGATTTCTTCACACCATCTCACTCCCCTCTCCTCACTGACCGTGCCACACCGTCCTCAGAGCAAGGCGAGCACCACCTCGCCGGAATTTCACCGGAGCCCACCGCCTCTGGAGAAGAAGGGAGCCAGCGATTGGAGCCGCCCCAGGAGAAGCCACCGGTACCAGGAGGTTCGCCGTCGTCGACTTCGTCGTTCGCCCGCCTCGCCGACCCTCGCCCGTACCCCGGTGAGCCCCCAGCACCCCTCACTGGCCGCGCTAGGTTTCGTTCTCGCCGAAGCTGTCTCGCGTCGACGATGACCCCCAGCCGTTGGATTAGAACTAGATCAAACGATCCACGTTGCCCCATACCGCTTCGCCCAGCCCCGTGTCACTGACGAGTGGGGAAACCCACTTAAGCAGCCCGCGGGAGCACTGCGCTTAGCAGGCCGGCCCGTTAGAATTTCCCGCGCAGCCCAGCAATTCAAATTAAATCTTTTTATATTTCAATTCAAACACACTTCAGCACTCAACTTCAAAAATCAACCCAGGTCGATTCAGTGCACCAATTTGAATGAAACCAATTTTCTTGGAAAGGTCTGTGAATGCTTAATCCAAGCCCGTTGGATTCAGGTCATTTGGGTCTCTAGATCACCCATAGTAAAAATAACAAGGCAGAAGCTTTTCTGCATTCAAACATTTTTCAAATTTAAACCATAAAAGCTTTTGAGTTGATTCCAACTCTCAAAAATCACATTTAACCATACCTTTCAGAATATATAAAAATATATAGGTTTACTTGCAGAAATAATGTTCAAGTAATAAAAGAATGCTACATAAGCATTTCTAGCCACTTTAATTAATTAAAATAAAAGGGTAAAACCTTATTAAATTGTGACACCACTTTAAATCACATTTCCATGGACTACAATATGTGGTGATGACATGTGTCAACATGATCCCATGTTTAGTTTGGAGAATATTAAATCTTAAGTAATTTTTCAATGAGTAGAAATTACTTTTCTAAAAATAAAAAGATTTAAACCAAGCCTTAACCTTGTAATGTTAGATATGATGCTAGATCATCTATAGGACCCTTGTGTGTGATGATTGCAAGTAGATAAGTATTGTTTGGTGATTGTGTACCTCGTATTTATTCATATACGCTAGTACCGACCAAGGATATGAGGAGGAAGGAGGATACTACGAAGAGGAAGCCGAGGAGAACTTCAACCACTACTCTGCACAAGGCAAGCTAACACTTGCAAGATACTATACCTATGCAAGCTTATACTCATCTTGATGCAAGCTAACCCTTGCCAGATACCCTACTGATGCCACAAACCCATACTTGTGATATGACTACTATATCCCTTAAGCATATGTGATCATACCCACTTGATAAACCAAATCCTAGTTTTATGTGCAAGCTTCTTACTTTATTTCTTTATCAAAGCTTACTTAGAGTTTACTTAAGTGACTGGTAGATTTTGGAAAGATGCTGAAGGTTGCATAAAGAGCATAAAATTTGGCCTAAGCTAGAAGCCTTGATATCAGCCTAAGATATAAGGTTGGAGTTAGTGAAACTCCACTAGTTACCACCCCTCATTAGTACTACCCCCACCTGTAGATGCTAGTGCTAAGCATAAAACTTGATCAACTTTTCGATGGGAATACTTGGTGAAGATGGTTATGAAAACCTTAGAATGATGGATCATTCTATTGAAATGTTTTGGACATGTGTTTCCAAAAACTTGATGATTTTGGTGATGAAAATGTTGAGGCATGAGCCTTAGCCCTTTTTAAAACTGATGGTTGTCTGGATGCGATACCATTCCAATTTTAGCGTACAACCACAATACCCGAATATTGGGTAGGGCTTGACTGGAAACTTATATTCCTTAGTATTAGTTCCCTCACGGCCAAGGTCTGAGCTGAGGCTACCTTGTGAAGATTGTCCACCTGTGCAGTACCCAAGATGACAGCTGGTCATGGTTGGGAGGCCAAACTCACAGGAGAGGTGCTTATACTAGGGCGTGTAATTGAAAGGTTAGGATTGATTATCCGCATACTGAGTATGGTGAATTCAGGATTTGTTCCTGACGGATGTATCGAATGTTGTGGTGAAAGTGTACAATCTCTGCAGAGTGTCAAACTATTCGAATATCCGCATCCGCGGTTATGGATAGTTGGAGTGGCCAAACTATTCCCCCGTCAGACTTTTCAAAATGACTTGTGAAATGAATTGAGACTTTGACTTGACCACAACAGAGTTGTGACCTGAATTACAAGATCCCACTTAGGAGTTATAAAATTGTGACTAGCTTTGGAACTTAGTAGAGATAAACCTGGCTTTTTGCAAAACAACCCTAGAGCCTAGTGTCATATTATCCAAAAACCCCTTACATGTTAGTATTAGTTTGCGAGTACTTAAAGAGTACTCATGGCTTTGTCCCTGGCTATTCCCATGGCCAGACTATGAAGAGGAGTACCTGGAAGATGGACCCCAGGAAGGTTACGACAACTAGGATCATCTCCCATCGTCAGCATTGCCTGTGACCCCGAAGATGGAGCTTCGCCTACGCTACCGTTATTATTACGTATTCCGCTGCTTGATGTTGTATTAAGAACTGGATCATGAGATCCCCATTTGTGTAAGAACTTATGTATCGTTTGTCATGGATGAAGTACTATGGTATCCAATTCTGTTATGTCTCGCAAAATGGTAATCCTGGGATTGCGATGTATGGCATAACAGGCATCTAGGATTGAAAAAATCCGGGTGTTGACAATCTGCATCATTTGATCTTGAGCTGTCATCAACTGCTGCATCTCAGGAGTGTTGTTGTTGTTGTTGTTGTTGTTGTTGTTTTGGTTGGGGTTGGCACGACGGGGAGGCATTTGTTGGTTTGATAGGGATAAGTAATGATAGATAGATCTAAAGAAGTTCTAACACACAACCCAAAACAATCAAGTTCAAACAAACCATCTACAAGAAACTATTGACTTAAAATCTTATGAGCTTACTCATGAGTTGAAGGAAACAACAAGTTGAAACAATCAACCTAGTATAGTCATACCTCATAGGTCAGTATGATCCAAACTCTAACATGTCATCAATGTCTTAGATAGTTGGTAGGCAATCTAATGTTCTCTTGGTTCTCACTTGTAGTCTTTAGTGATGTCCAAGTTGAAGTCCTTGGTGAAACTAAAGTTGAAGTCATTGGTCATGGTGAAGGCTTTGTCCATCAAGTTGAAAAAGGAAGAGATGTAGAATCAAAACCAAAAAGTTTGAGGAAAGAGTTTACAAGATTGTTTGTAAATAAGTTTTGGAACAAATACAACTCCTCTTTTTCTAAGGGGTTTTGTACAATCCTAGGGTTACAATCCTACAGGCAACATGGTGCTCTGATACCATCTGTAGAGGTCCCAACCTTTATTAAGGTAGAGATCCCTGTGTTTACAATGCTAGTCCCTGGATCAATAGCTAGCATCGACATTTAAGATGTAATATCAAGAAACAAAGGTCATAATACAACTTTATAACCAAGAATAAAATATTAGATTACATATTACATAGCTCATTTGGCTATCACATTACAATGCAGCAGAAATATCTATATAGCATGGAGTCCTCCATCTTCAAAGTGCCATAGGCAATCATGTTGGTTGTAGACTTGTAATCCTAATGAACACACTTCACTAACATCAAACAAACCTGCAACATAGAAGTTACAGCCACAAGGGTCAATACATTTGAATTGTATTGGCAAGTTTCACTACTATGTGGAAATAAGTTGGATCCTATCAATATATGCATATTTGGCTAAGTAGGGTTTAGGCTCATTTGCAGAAAGCAATATAGTTTTATCCTATCTTTTCAAAATAGTTTTGATCTTTTGACAATCTTTCTGAACTCCTTGGAAAACTCCAAGTTCTTCTAATCCCTTGTTGACACCATCAAGTTTTACTTTGAGAAATTGGAATGTCGAGATCTTCCATAGCTTCAGGCCTTAGTTGCTCAGAGTTGTCCGTAACCGGGGACACGTCTAAGTACTTAGAATTTGATCTTCTGCAGAAGTTGTACACTTTACCCACATGACACAATCTCGTCTTGACGCCACCAGTGGCCGCTGTATAAGTACACACCAAATGGAGTACCGGCAGATCGAGAATGTGAAAAAGTCTTTCCATAGAAGTCCTCCCAATAGATAATGCTAGCTTGTCTACCAGGCACCAATCTAAGGATATATTTCCAATACATGAATCCGGTTAACCTGAGTAGGTGCCAATGCAAGGGTCTTCCACTATGTAATTGACTAAGCCAGAGCCCATTTAGCATGTGGCTGTACATGGAAGCCACTATACGAGAAACATGTACAATATCTATGTAACATCCTAAAAATATTAAACATGGATCATCAAATGCTAATCATCAAATTTAGAGTTAACAAAAACTTTTCCATCTCAAATATGAAAGCATTCATATGTATGTGTATTTAAATTAGGAGTTCTTTTGAATTGCCATGGTTCTATGATTCATTGCTTGCAAAATGATTCTTAGGTGAAATAAACATCATCTAAATCATTCCTAAGATTTTCCCAAAGACAAACAACTCAAAATGAATAAATAAAGTGAATGGTCACTTTTTCCAAATTAACTATCATGCCTACTTTGGATATTCCTAGCACTCAAAACTTAACAGAAACAATTGTGGATCTTTGCACCCCTTGTTAGTACACATAATGAGGTACCAAGGCTCACTTTGTGATCTTCCAAAAACATTCAAATGCTAAGTTTAAATGACAGTTTAAAATTGAATCTATCTCATATGGGAAGATCCGACTATTTCAGAAACCACTCAAACCAGCTCAATTTTCAAAACCCAAACAACCACAGAGTCCCCAGCACATGCCTAGCACACCCACCAAAAATCTTTTCAAAATTCAAAAAGAAGTTTCTTGCGGCCATTTCATCAAACACTTGGCAGGCAGAATTTAAACCAAATTAAATTCACTATTTTAATAGTGTTTTGGCCTAACTTGTTCCCTCCCTAGCTCACAGCAAACATTTAGTAGATCATCTAGCTTAGTTGGAAACCTCTAGCCTCACTGTAAGCTTGTCATTGCCATCAATGCCGAACAAGCCGATCCCACCTTGCCGGCCAACTTGGTCGCCGCCACAGCAGACCACCACCCCCTCTCTCGCCATGTCTGGGAGTTAGCCAGCACCTCACCACCGCCCACTGTCCCCTCCCCGAGCCAAGCCCGGCCATGGACCACCGAGAACACCCCACGCCCAGTGCCACCGCGACATGCCAAGCACGCCCCAGAGCGCCGCACCCGGCACGCGTGCACACGTCGCCCCTCGACCGCAGCCCGTGCCCACCGCTTCGCCACGACCCAGGGAGCACGCCAGACATCCCCGTTCGTCGTCCAACACCTCACAGCCACCGCTCGCCGTCGAATACGCCGCCTCTGCCGCTCAGAGCGCCAGCCTCACCCGACCGATAACCACCGCCCTTAAGCCTGCATTTAAGTTCTAGAGCATCGCCAGGACACCGCATCGATCGCCACCCTCAGCCATGCCTCTAGCAGCCCGTAGCCATGTCGCCACCATCGCCTGCCCATCCCTCTCGGCCTCGCCGCTGAGCCTATAAAAGGAGGCCACCCCTAGCCGTTTGCAGCACACCATTCCACTCCGCTCACCTCACTGATCATCCCACACCTCTTGCTGGAGCACGGGGAGCAGCAGCTCTCAGAATTGCACCGGAGCAAGCCGCCTCTGGAGGAGAAGGGCGCCACTTATTGCGACCACCCCCGGAGATGCCTCGATCGTCCCTGAGCTTGCCGTCGACCACTCGTTCGTTTGCCCGCCTCGCCGTCATTGCTGTAGCCCTGGTACGCCCCCATGCACCCCCACTGAGCCGCTAGGGTTCGAGCTCGCCGGTGACAGGTTCGTCATCGACGACGATCCATAGCCGTCAATCTCCACTCTAATCCAACGACCCACACAGCCCCGTACCGCTTCGCGCGTTATGAGCCGCTGACTGGTAGACCCCCCTGTCAGCTGAGCCCCGCGCTTTGGAGTGACACTGGGCCGGCCCATTAGCATCTCCCGCGCAACCCAATCGTTTGAATTTATATTTTTCCATTTATTTCAAACAAAGTTCTGTACATAGATTCAAAATTCAACCCAGTTCGATTCAATGAACCAAAATGCATGAAACCAATTTTGTTAGAAAGGTACTGAAATGCTTAATCCAAGCCCGTTGGATTCAAATCATTTGGATCTGTAGAGCACCCCTGGTAAAAATAACAAGTCACAAGCTTTTCTGCATTCATATTGTTTTCAAAATTCAACCATAAGAGCTTTTGAGTTGATTCCAACTCTCAAAAATCACATTTGATCATACCTATCAGAATATATAAAAACATATGGGTTTACTTACAGAAATAATGTTCAAGTAATAAAAGAATGCCGCATAGGCATTTCTAGTCACTTTATTTATTTAAAATAAAAAGGTTAAACCTTATTAAATTGTGACACCACTTTAAATCACATTCCCATGTACTGAAATATGTGGTGATGACATGTGTCAACATGATCCCATGTTTGACTTGGAGAATATTAAATCTTAAGTAGATTTTCAATGAGTAGAAATTACTTTTCTCAAATTAAAAAAAATAAGGCAAATGCTTTAATCTTGTAATGTTAAGTGATGATGCTAGATCATCTATAGTACACCTTTATGTGATGATTGAAAATAGTTAAGTATTGTTTGGTGATTGTGTACCTCGTATTTATTTATAGACGCTAGTACCGACCAAGGATACGATGAGGAAGAAGGATACTACGAGGAAGAAGCCGAGGAAAACTTCAACCACTGCTCTGCTCAAGGCAAGCTTATACTGATACTTATGCAAGCCAATACTTGAAACCTTGCAAGCTAACACTTGCAACCTAGCAATTTTATACCACTATCTTAGCAAGCCAAACCATGCAAGTTTTACTTGCAAGCTTATACCACTTGATAAACCATCCTAGTTTTACTTACAAGCATTATACTTTATTTCTTTATCAAAGCTTTTCTTAGAGTTTACTTAAGTGACTTGTAGATTCTAGAAAGATAATTGAAGGTTTCATAAAGAGCATTAAATTTGGCCTAAGTAGATAATCTTGATGTCATCCTAAGGCATGAGATTAAACTTAACTAATCTCCACTTGCTTACCACCCCTCATTAGTACTTACCCCCACCTGTAGATGCTAGTTCTAAGCATAAAACTTGATCAACTTTAGATGGTAATACTTGGTGAAACTGGTTATGAAAACCTTAGAATGATGAGTCATTCTACTAAAATGTTTTGACATATTTTCTCAAACACCAGATGATTTTGATGATGAAAATGTTGAGGCATGAGCCTTAGCCCTTGATAAAACTGATGGTTGTCTAGATGCGATACCATTCCAATTTCACCGTACAACCACAATACCCAAAAATTGGGTAGGGCTTGACTGGAAATTTATATACCTTTGTATGGGTTCCCTCACGGCCAAGGTCTGAGCCGAGGCTACCTTGTGAAGATTGTCCACCTGTGTAGTACCCAAGATGACAGTTGGTCATGGTTGGGAGGCCAAACTCACAGGAGAGGTGCCTATACTAGGGCGTGTAATTGAAAGGTTAGGATTGATTATCCGCATACTGAGTATGGTTAATTCAGGATTTGTTCCTGATGGATGTATCGAATGTTGTGGTGAAAGTGTACAATCTCTGCAGAGTGTCAAACTATTCGAATAGCCGTGTCCGCGGTTATGGACAGTTGGAGTGGCCATACTGTTCCCCCGTCAGATGTTTTCAAAATGACTTATGAAATGAATTGAGACTTTGAATTGACCACAACAGAGTTGTGATATGAAAATTCAATTCCCACTTAGGTATTATAAAATTTTCAACTAGCTTTCTTTGCTTCTGAACTTAGTAGAGGTAAATCTGGCTTTTTGCAAAACAACCCTAGAGCTTAGTGTCCTACCACAAAAAACTCCTTACCTCGTTAGTATTAGTTTGCGAGTACTTAAGGAGTACTCATGGCTTTGTCCCTGGCTATTCCCGTGGCCAGACTATGAAGAGGAGTACCAGGATGATGGACCGCAGGAAGATTATGACAACTAGGATCATCTCCCATCGTCGGCATTGCATGTGACCCTGAAGATGGAGCTTCGCCTATGCTATCGTTATCGTTACGTTATTTCGCTGCTTGAGTTGTATTAAGAACTTGATCATGAGATCCTTATTTGTGTAAGACATTATGTATGGTTTGTAATGGATGATGTACTGTGATATCCAAATCTGTTATGTCTCGCAAAAAATGGTAATCCTGGGATTGCGATGTATGGCATAATAGGCATCTGGGATTAAAAATCCGGGTGTTGACACTCTAAGTCCCTGGGTGGTTTTCTTCTAGTGCACATACAAAAATATAGCCATATAAGCATGGTTCCCTTTGTTGCCACCTTATCCAAAATTGAGTATCCACTTTCCACCCAGGTGGTTCATTGAGGACTTGTTTTATTATATAAAACATATATTTTTCCAACAATTCATATAATCATATCATGTATTCCATCCCAAGTCTATAGCAGGGCTAAGCATACTACAACTATGATGTTTTCACTAAGGAAGATATAAAGGATTTCCTAATAGGACTTAGCATAGCATAGTAATATAGTAGCCATATCATGCATACTACAAAAATACCACTAAGTATAATGAAAGTAGTAGGACATGGATGATAGTGTCACTTGACATTTTAGTAGAGAATATTGGTTCACTCCTTGATCTTTCAAATATCACACTCTTCTAATTTCACTACAATTCAATCAAGCAAGCACATATTCAAACTAGCATTCAAATAATTTATCACATGAAACAATAAAATCAAGCAATGCATGCAATGATGAAAAAGATTGTTTTATTTGGAAATGTGGTTTCTAGTAGGCTCTAATCATTTTAAAGCTCCTATTGGTCATTTACAAAAGTGGTAAAACCTAAATTCAAGTTAGTGAAAATGGCCATTTAAATCATTTTTGTTTTGCTAAAAATGATTTAAATCAAAGTAATATTTTGTAGTGTTAGCTAAATATATTTTTAAACACAAATGTTAGTGTTTATGATAAAAGGGTTTAATATTAATCCATTTGCAAAAGGTTTCACCTCAATTCCATTTTCAAATCAAAACAATATTTTTTATTTGCTAGAAATGCCTTTAGCAAAGTGATAATTTAGCAAAGAGATGTCAGCTGTGCACGGGATTTTCGATCCTAGCGGGAAAAGGAGGGAAACGGATACTCAATTTAAAGTGAGTAAACAGAATTCCATACTCGATCTCATAGATCCCTATAGAATTCTGTGGAAAGCCGTATTCGATGAAATCAAACTCGCATGTCCCGTGACTCATGTGTGGTATTTGAAACCTAGAGGATAGGGATAGAGGAAGAGGGAAAAATCGAAATGAAATAAATAAAGAATAAAGCAAAAAAAATAAGTCGAAGATAGAAGAGCCCAGATTCCGAGGAATCCTCTTTTCGACTCTGACTCCCCCACTCCAGTCGTTGCTTTTCTTTCTGTTACTTCGAAAGTAGCTGCTTCAGCTTCAGCCACGCGAATTCTCGATATTCCTTTTTATTTCTCATCAAACGAATGGCATCTTCTTCTGGAAATCCTAGCTATTCTTAGCATGATTTTGGGGAATCTCCTTTTGAGAATTTTAAAGTACGAGGATAAGATGTCAGAAATCTTGGTATCCAAAGAAAGGTTCCTACGGGGCATTCCTTATTTTTTTTTCAATTTAAGATTGAAGAAGGGGTTCCACGAAGGAATATCAAGACTTCCTAATTATGTGTTCCATATCTCGTTACTTCGCAAGTGTCTCGAAGTCCCCGAGAAGACCGAAGTGTTCAAGAATATCGATCACCGGACCATAGAGATCAACGATGATCTAACCTATCCCGAAGTACCCATCCGTATATTAGAAGAAGCCTTTCGAACTATCAGAACCCGAAGCATCAAGTTTCTCAAGATTCAGTGGAGCAACCACACAGAAGAGGAAGCTACCTGGGAACGCGAAGATCACATCAGGACGGAGTTTCCAAATCTCTTCAAATCCTAGGTAATCTTTTCGTCCTTTTTCAAATCTCGGGACGAGATTTTGTTTAAGGGGGGAAGGTTTGTAACATCCCAAAAATACCAAACTTAGATCATCAAACACTAATCATCAAGATTAGGGTTAACAAAAACTTTTCTAAATAAACTCATGAATGCATGCATATGTGTATGCATGGATTTTGAATGTCTTTAAAACCCACCTTGTTTGTGTGATCCATTGCTTGTAAAATGTTTCTTAGGTGAAATGAACATCATCTAAAACATTTCCCACACTTTTCCTAAAGACAAGTAAATCAAAACAAATATATTAAGTGAATGGTCATTTTGACCAATTTAACTCACATGCCTACTTTGGCTGTCCCAAACTTTCAAAACCTAATAGAAACTTTTCTGGATCTTTGCACCCCTTGAATGTACTCATAACAAAGTATCAAGGCCCACTTTGTGATCATCCAGAAACTTTCAAATGCACAGTTTAAATGACAATTCAAAATTGAAATTTCTTCATATGGGAAGATCCCACTTTTTCAAAACCCACTCAAAAAAGCTCAACTTTCAAAACCCAAGCATCTACAGACTCACCAGCACCAATCTAGCAAACCCACCAAAATTCATTTCAAAATTCAAAACTTGATTTCATGCGGCCATTTCATCAAACAGGTTGCAGACACAAATCAAACAAAACATCAAACACTATAGTGTGCAGTGATTCTTGCCTAACTTGTCCCCTAGTTAGCTCACACACAACTCAGTAGATCATCTAGAAAGATTAGCCCAACACTAGCACCCCTATGAGCTTGCCATTGTCATCAATGGTGAACAGCCGAGCACCCCAATGTCACCCCATTGTGGACAAAAGGCTAGAGGAAGAACTAGCCGTGCCAACCTTGTCTGGGAGGCAGCCCACCGTCCACCGCCACTCCCTGTCCCAGCCGCGAGCGTTTCCAAGCCCTGGACCACTCGCACAAGCCGCGCCCAGACCATGCCGAGCGTGCGCCAGAGCGCCACCCTCGACCATCACCCACAGACCGCGCGCCGCCCTCACCGCGTGCACGCACGATCACCACCGACCCAGGAGACCGCCAGACATCCTCGTTTGTCGCCCCGTGCCATACAGCCACCGCCCGCCGTCGAAGACGCCGCCTCTGCCGCGCAGAGCACCGGCCGTTCCAGACCAAACCACATCGCCCCATGCCTCGCGACCATGTCGTTGAGCATCGCCAGGAGACACAGCACTGTCCCCTACCCTTTCCCATGCCATTAGCCGCCTGTAACATCGCCCCCGACGAGCTTACCGTGCGCCCCGACGGTCCCCTCGCTCGACTATAAATAGATGCCACTCCCGCACGATTTCTTCACACCATCTCACTCCCCTCTCCTCACTGACCGTGCCACACCGTCCTCAGAGCAAGGCGAGCACCACCTCGCCGGAATTTCACCGGAGCCCGCCGCCTCTGGAGAAGAAGGGAGCCAGCGATTGGAGCCGCCCCAGGAGAAGCCACCGGTACCAGGAGGATCGCCGTCATCGACTTCGTCGTTCACCCGCCTCGCCGACCCTCACCCGTACCCCGGTGAGCCCCCAGCACCCCTCACTGGCCGCGCTAGGTTTCGTTCTCGCCGGAGCTGTCTCGCGTCGACGATGACCCCCAGCCGTTGGATTAGAACTAGATCGAACGATCCACGTTGCCCCATACCGCTTCGCCCAGCCCCGTGTCACTGACGAGTGGGGACACCCACTTAAGCAGCCCGCGGGAGCACTGCGCTTAGCAGGCCGTCCCGTTATAATTTCCCGCGCAGCCCAGCAATTCAAATTAAATCTTTTTCTATTTCAATTCAAACACACTTCAGCACTCAACTTCAAAAATCAACCGAGGTCGATTCAGTGCACCAATTTGAATGAAACCAATTTTGTTGGAAAGGTCTGTGAATGCTTAATCCAAGCCCGTTGGATTCAAGTCATTTGGAACTATAGATCACCCATAGTAAAAATAACAAGGCAGAAGCTTTTCTGCATTCAAACATTTTTCAAATTTAAACCATAAAAGCTTTTGAGTTGATTCCAACTCTCAAAAATCACATTTAACCATACTTTCAGAATATATAAAAACATATAGGTTTACTTGCAGAAATAATGTTCAAGTAATAAAAGAATGCTACATAAGCATTTCTAGCCACTTTAATTGATTAAAATAAAAGGGTAAAACCTTATTAAATTGTGACACCACTTTAAATCACATTCCCATGGACTAAAATATGTGGTGATGACATGTGTCAACATGATCCCATGTTTAGTTTGGATAATATTAAATCTTAAGTAATTTTTCAATGAGTAGAAATTACTTTTATAAAAATAAAAAGATTTAAACCAAGCCTTAACCTTGTAATGTTAGATATGATGCTAGATCATCTATAGGACCCTTGTGTGTGATGATTGCAAGTAGATAAGTATTGTTTGGTGATTGTGTACCTCGTATTTATTCATAGACGCTAGTACCGACCAAGGATACGAGGAGGAAGGAGGATACTACGAAGAGGAAGCCGAGGAGAACTTCAACCATTGCTCTGCACAAGGCAAGCTAACACTTGCAAGATACTATACCTATGCAAGCTTATACTCATCTTGATGCAAGCTAACCCTTGCCAGATACCTACTGATGCCACAAACCCATACTTGTGATATGACTACTATATGCCTTAAGCATATGTGATCATACCCACTTGATAAACCAAATCCTAGTTTTATGTGCAAGCTTCTTACTTTATTTCTTTATCAAAGCTTACTGAGAGTTTACTTAAGTGACTGGTAGATTTTGGAAAGATGCTGAAGGTTGCATAAAGATCATAAAATTTGGCCTAAGCTAGAAGCCTTGATATCAGCCTAAGATATAAGGTTGGAGTTAGTGAAACTCCACTAGTTACCACCCCTCATTAGTACTACCCCCACCTGTAGATGCTAGTGCTAAGCATAAAACTTGATCAACTTTTAGATGGGAATACTTGGTGAAGATGGTTATGAAAACCTTAGAATGATGGATCATTCTATTGAAATGTTTTGGACATGTGTTTCCAAAAACTTGATGATTTTGGTGATGAAAATGTTGAGGCATGAGCCTTAGCCCTTTTTAAAACTGATGGTTGTCTGGATGCGATACCATTCCAATTTTAGCGTACAACCACAATACCCGAATATTGGGTAGGGCTTGACTGGAAACTTATATTCCTTAGTATTAGTTCCCTCACGGCCAAGGTCTGAGCTGAGGCTACCTTGTGAAGATTGTCCACCTGTGAAGTACCCAAGATGACAGCTGGTCATGGTTGGGAGGCCAAACTCACAGGAGAGTTGCTTATACTAGGGCGTGTAATTGAAAGGTTAGGATTGATTATCCGCATACTGAGTATGGTGAATTCAGGATTTGTTCCTGACGGATGTATCGAATGTTGTGGTGAAAGTGTACAATCTCTGCAGAGTGTCAAACTATTCGAATAGCCGCATCCGCGGTTATGGACAGTTGGAGTGGCCATACTATTCCCCCGTCAGACTTTTCAAAATGACTTGTGAAATGAATTGAGACTTTGACATGACCACAACAGAGTTGTGACCTGAATTACAAGATCCCACTTAGGAGTTATAAAATTGTGACTAGCTTTGGAACTTAGTAGAGATAAACCTGGCTTTTTGCAAAACAACCCTAGAGCCTAGTGTCATATTATCCAAAAACCCCTTACATGTTAGTATTAGTTTGCGAGTACTTAAAGAGTACTCATGGCTTTGTCCCTGGCTATTCCCATGGCCAGACTATGAAGAGGAGTACCTGGAAGATGGACCCCAGGAAGGTTACGACAACTAGGATCATCTCCCATCGTCAGCATTACCTGTGACCCCGAAGATGGAGCTTCGCCTACGCTACCGTTATTATTACGTATTCCGCTGCTTGATGTTGTATTAAGAACTGGATCATGAGATCCCCATTTGTGTAAGAACTTATGTATCGTTTGTAATGGATGAAGTACTATGGTATCCAATTTTGTTATGTCTCGCAAAATGGTAATCCTGGGATTGCGATGTATGGCATAACAGGCATCTAGGATTGAAAAATCCGGGTGTTGACAATCTGCATCATTTGAGCTTGAGCTGTCATCAGATGCTGCATCTCGGGAGTGATGTTGTTGCTGTTGTTGTTGTTGTTGTTGTTGTTGTTGTTTTGGTTGGGGTTGGCACGACGGGGAGGCATCTGTTGGTTTGATAGGGATAAGTAATGATAGATAGATCTAAAGAAGTTCTAACACACAACCCAAAACAATCAAGTTCAAACAAACAATCTACAAGAAACTATTGACTTAAAAACTTATGAGCTTACTCATGAGTTGAAGGAAACAACAAGTTTTCTTGAAACAATCAACCTAGTATAGTCATACCTCATAGGTCAGTATGATCCAAACTCTAACATGTCATCAATGTCTTAGATAGTTGGTAGGAAATCTAATGTTCTCTTGGTTCTCACTTGTAGTCTTTAGTGATGTCCAAGTTGAAGTCCTTGGTGAAACTAAAGTTGAAGTCATTGGTCATGGTGAAGGCTTTGTCCATCAAGTTGAAAAAGGAAGAGATGTAGAATCAAAACCAAAAAGTTTGAGGAAAGATTTTACAAGATTGTTTGTAAATAAGTTTTGGAACAAATACAACTCCTATTTTTCTAAGGGGTTTTGTACAATCCTAGGGTTACAATCCTACAGGCAACATGGTGCTCTGATACCATCTGTAGAGGTCCCAACCTTTATTAAGGTAGAGATCCCTGTGTTTACAATGCTAGTCCCTGGATCAATAGCTAGCATCGACATTTAAGATGTAATATCAAGAAACAAAGGTCATAATACAACTTCATAACCAAGAATAAAATATTAGATTACATATTACATAGCTCATTTGGCTATCACATTACAATGCAGCAGAAATATCTATATAGCATGGAGTCCTCCATCTTCAAAGTGCCATAGGCAATCATGTTGGTTGTAGACTTGTAATCCTAATGAACACACTTCACTAACATCAAACAAACCTGCAACATAGAAGTTACAGCCACAAGGGTCAATACATTTGAATTGTATTGGCAAGTTTCACTACTATGTGGAAATAAGTTGGATCCTATCAATATATGCATATTTGGCTAAGTAGGGTTTAGGCTCATTTGCAGAAAGCAATATAGTTTTATCCTATCTTTTCAAAATAGTTTTGATCTTTTGACAATCTTTCTGAACTCCTTGGAAAACTCCAAGTTCTTCTAATCCCTTCTTGACACCATCAAGTTTTACTTTGAGAAATTGGAATGTCGAGATCTTCCATAGCTTCAGGCCTTAGTTGCTCAGAGTTGTCCGTAACCGGGGACACGGCTAAGTACTTAGAATTTGATCTTCTGCAGAAGTTGTACACTTTACCCACATGACACAATCTCGTCTTGACGCCACCAGTGGCCGCTGTATAAGTACACACCAAATGGAGTACCGGCAGATCGAGAATGTGAAAAAGTATTTCCATAGAAGTCCTCCCAATAGATAATGCTAGCTTGTCTACCAGGCACCAATCTAAGGATATATTTCCAATACATGAATCCGGTTAACCTGAGTAGGTGCCAATGCAAGGGTCTTCCACTATGTAATTGACTAAGCCAGAGCCCATGTAGCATGTGGCTGTACATGGAAGCCACTATACGAGAAACATGTACAATATCTATGTAACATCCTAAAAATATTAAACATGGATCATCAAATGCTAATCATCAAATTTAGAGTTAACAAAAACTTTTCCATCTCAAATATGAAAGCATTCATATGTATGTGTATTTAAATTAGGAGTTCTTTTGAATTGCCATGGTTCTATGATTCATTGCTTGCAAAATGATTCTTAGGTGAAATAAACATCATCTAAATCATTCCTAAGATTTTCCCAAAGACAAACAACTCAAAATGAATAAATAAAGTGAATGGTCACTTTTGCCAAATTAACTATCATGCCTACTTTGGATATTCCTAGCACTCAAAACTTAACAGAAACAATTGTGGATCTTTGCACCCCTTGTTAGTACACATAATGAGGTACCAAGGCTCACTTTGTGATCTTCCAAAAACATTCAAATGCTAAGTTTAAATGACAGTTTAAAATTGAATCTATCTCATATGGGAAGATCCGACTATTTCAAAAACCACTCAAACCAGCTCAATTTTCAAAACCCAAACAACCACAGAGTCCCCAGCACATGCCTAGCACACCCACCAAAAATCTTTTCAAAATTCAAAAAGAAGTTTCTTGCGGCCATTTCATCAAACACTTGGCAGGCAGAATTTAAACCAAATTAAATTCACTATTTTAATAGTGTTTTGGCCTAACTTGTTCCCTCCCTAGATCACAGCAAACATTTAGTAGATCATCTAGCTTAGTTGGAAACCTCTAGCCTCACTGTAAGCTTATCATTGCCATCAATGCCGAACAAGCCGATCCCACCTTGCCGGCCAACTTGGTCGCCGCCACAGCAGACCACCACCCCCTCTCTCGCCATGTCTGGGAGTTAGCCAGCACCTCACCACCGCCCACTGTCCCCTCCCCGAGCCAAGCCCGGCCATGGACCACCGAGAACACCCCGCGCCCAGTGCCACCGCGACATGCCGAGCACGCCCCAGAGCGCCGCACCCGGCACGCGTGCACACGCCGCCCCTCGACCGCAGCCCGTGCCCACCGCTTCGCCACGACCCAGGGAGCACGCCAGACATCCCCGTTCGTCGTCCAACACCTCACAGCCACCGCTCGCCGTTGAATACGCCGCCTCTGCCGCTCAGAGCGCCAGCCTCACCCGACCGATAACCACCGCCCTTAAGCCTGCATTTAAGTTCTAGAGCATCGCCAGGACAGCGCATCGATCGCCACCATCAGCCATGCCTCTAGCAGCCCGTAGCCATGTCGCCACCATCGCCTGCCCATCCCTCTCGGCCTCGCCGCTGAGCCTATAAAAGGAGGCCACCCCCAGCCGTTTGCAGCACACCATTCCACTCCGCTCACCTCACTGATCATCCCACACCTCTTGCTGGAGCACGGGGAGCAGCAACTCTCAGAATTGCACCGGAGCAAGCCGCCTCTGGAGGAGAAGGGCGCCACTTATTGCGACCACCCCCGGAGCTGCCTCGATCGTCCCTGAGCTTGCCGTCGACCACTCGTTCGTTTGCCCGCCTCGCCGTCATTGCTGTAGCCCTGGTACGCCCCCCATGCACCCCCACTGAGCCGCTAGGGTTCGAGCTCGCCGGTGACAGGTTCGTCATCGACGATGATCCATAGCCGTCAATCTCCACTCTAATCCAACAACCCACACAGCCCCGTACCTCTTCGCGCGTTATGAGCCGCTGACTGGTAGACCCCCCTGTCAGCTGAGCCCCGCGCTTTGGAGTGACACTGGGCCGGCCCATTAGCATCTCCCGCGCAACCCAACCGTTTGAATTTATATTTTTCCATTTATTTCAAACACAGTTCTGTACATAGATTCAAAATTCAACCCAGTTCGATTCAATGAACCAAAATGCATGAAACCAATTTTGTTAGAAAGGTACTGAAATGCTTAATCCAAGCCCGTTGGATTCAAATCATTTGGATCTGTAGCGCACCCCTGGTAAAAATAACAAGTCACAAGCTTTTCTGCATTCAATTTTTTTTCAAAATTCAACCATAAGAGCTTTTGAGTTGATTCCAACTCTCAAAAATCACATTTGATCATACCTATCAGAATATATAAAAACATATGGGTTTACTTACAGAAATAATGTTCAAGTAATAAAAGAATGCCACGTCGGCATTTCTAGTCACTTTATTTATTTAAAATAAAAAGGTTAAACCTTATTAAATTGTGACACCACTTTAAATCACATTCCCATGTACTGAAATATGTGGTGATGACATGTGTCAACATGATCCCATGTTTGACTTGGAGAATATTAAATCTTAAGTAGATTTTCAATGAGTAGAAATTACTTTTCTCAAATTAAAAAAAATAAGGCAAATGCTTTAATCTTGTAATGTTAAGTGATGATGCTAGATCATCTATAGTACACCTTTATGTGATGATTGAAAATAGTTAAGTATTGTTTGGTGATTGTGTACCTCGTATTTATTTATAGACGCTAGTACCGACCAAGGATACGATGAGGAAGAAGGATACTACGAGGAAGAAGCCGAGGAAAACTTCAACCACTGCTCTGCTCAAGGCAAGCTTATACTGATACTTATGCAAGCCAATACTTGAAACCTTGCAAGCTAACACTTGCAACCTAGCAATTTTATACCACTATCTTAGCAAGCCAAACCATGCAAGTTTTACTTGCAAGCTTATACCACTTGATAAACCATCCTAGTTTTACTTACAAGCATTATACTTTATTTCTTTATCAAAGCTTTTCTTAGAGTTTACTTAAGTGACTTGTAGATTCTAGAAAGATAATTGAAGGTTTCATAAAGAGCATTAAATTTGGCCTAAGTAGATAATCTTGATGTCATCCTAAGGCATGAGATTGAACTTAACTAATCTCCACTTGCTTACCACCCCTCATTAGTACTTACCCCCACCTGTAGATGCTAGTTCTAAGCATAAAACTTGATCAACTTTAGATGGTAATACTTGGTGAAACTGGTTATGAAAACCTTAGAATGATGAGTCATTCTACTAAAATGTTTTGACATATTTTCTCAAACACCAGATGATTTTGATGATGAAAATGTTGAGGCATGAGCCTTAGCCCTTGATAAAACTGATGGTTGTCTAGATGCGATACCATTCCAATTTCACCGTACAACCACAATACCCAAAAATTGGGTAGGGCTTGACTGGAAATTTATATACCTTTGTATGGGTTCCCTCACGGCCAAGGTCTGAGCCGAGGCTACCTTGTGAAGATTGTCCACCTGTGTAGTACCCAAGATGACAGTTGGTCATGGTTGGGAGGCCAAACTCACAGGAGAGGTGCCTATACTAGGGCGTGTAATTGAAAGGTTAGGATTGATTATCCGCATACTGAGTATGGTTAATTCAGGATTTGTTCCTGATGGATGTATCGAATGTTGTGGTGAAAGTGTACAATCTCTGCAGAGTGTCAAACTATTCGAATAGCCGTGTCCGCGGTTATGGACAGTTGGAGTGGCCATACTGTTCCCCCGTCAGATGTTTTCAAAATGACTTATGAAATGAATTGAGACTTTGAATTGACCACAACAGAGTTGTGATATGAAAATTCAATTCCCACTTAGGTATTATAAAATTTTCAACTAGCTTTCTTTGCTTCTGAACTTAGTAGAGGTAAATCTGGCTTTTTGCAAAACAACCCTAGAGCTTAGTGTCCTACCACAAAAAACTCTTAGTTTGCGAGTACTTAAGGAGTACTCATGGCTTTGTCCCTGGCTATTCCCGTGGCCAGACTATGAAGAGGAGTACCAGGATGATGGACCGCAGGAAGGTTATGACAACTAGGATCATCTCCCATCGTCAGCATTGCATGTGACCCTAAAGATGGAGCTTCGCCTATGCTATCGTTATCGTTACGTTATTTCGCTGCTTGAGTTGTATTAAGAACTTGATCATGAGATCCTTATTTGTGTAAGACATTATGTATGGTTTGTAATGGATGATGTACTGTGATATCCAAATCTGTTATGTCTCGCAAAAAATGGTAATCCTGGGATTGCGATGTATGGCATAACAGGCATCTGGGATTAAAAATCCGGGTGTTGACACTCTAAGTCCCTGGGTGGTTTTCTTCTAGTGCACATACAAAAAGATAGCCATATAAGCATGGTTCCCTTTGTTGCCACCTTATCCAAAATTGAGTATCCACTTTCCACCCAGATGGTTCATTGAGGACTTGTTTTATTATATAAAACATATATTTTTCCAACACTTCATATAATCATATCATGTATTCCATCCCAAGTCTATAGCAGGGCTAAGCATACTACAACTATGATGTTTTCACTAAGGAAGATATAAAGGATTTCCTAATAGGACTTAGCATAGCATAGTAATATAGTAGCCATATCATGCATACTACAAAAATACCACTAAGTATAATGAAAGTAGTAGGACATGGATGATAGTGTCACTTGACTTTTTAGTAGAGAATATTGGTTCACTCCTTGATCTTTCAAATATCACACTCTTCTAATTTCACTACAATTCAATCAAGCAAGCACATATTCAAACTAGCATTCAAATAATTTATCACATGAAACAATAAAATCAAGCAATGCATGCAATGATGAAAAAGATTGTTTTATTTGGAAATGTGGTTTCTAGTAGGCTCTAATCATTTTAAAGCTCCTATTGGTCATTTACAAAAGTGGTAAAACCTAAATTCAAGTTAGTGAAAATGGCCATTTAAATCATTTTTGTTTTGCTAAAAATGATTTAAATCAAAGTAATATTTTGTAGTGTTAGCTAAATAAATTTTTAAACACAAATGTTAGTGTTTATGATAAAAGGGTTTAATATTAATCCATTTGCAAAAGGTTTCACCTCAATTCCATTTTCAAATCAAAACAATATTTTTTATTTGCTAGAAATGCCTTTAGCAAAGTGATAATTTAGCAAAGAGATGTCAGCTGTGCACAATGTGTTCCATATCTCGTTACTTCGCAAGTGTCTCGAAGTCCCCGAGAAGACCGAAGTGTTCAAGAATATCGATCACCGGACCATAGAGATCAACGATGATCTAACCTATCCCGAAGTACCCATCCGTATATTAGAACAAGCCTTTCGAACTATCAGAACCCGAAGCATCAAGTTTCTCAAGATTCAGTGGAGCAACCACACAGAAGAGGAAGCTACCTGGGAACGCGAAGATCACATCAGGACGGAGTTTCCAAATCTCTTCAAATCCTAGGTAATCTTTTCGTCCTTTTTCAAATCTCGGGACGAGATTTTGTTTAAGGGGGGACGGTTTGTAACATCCCAAAAATACCAAACTTAGATCATCAAACACTAATCATCAAGATTAGGGTTAACAAAAACTTTTCTAAATAAACTCATGAATGCATGCATATGTGTATGCATGGATTTTGAATTTCTTTAAAAACCACCTTGTTTGTGTGATCCATTGCTTGTAAAATGTTTCTTAGGTGAAATGAACATCATCTAAAACATTTCCCACACTTTTCCAAAAGACAAGTAAATCAAAACAAATATATTAAGTGAATGGTCATTTTGACCAATTTAACTCACATGCCTACTTTGGCTGTCCCAAACTTTCAAAACCTAATAGAAACTTTTCTGGATCTTTGCACCCCTTGAATGTACTCATAACAAAGTATCAAGGCCCACTTTGTGATCATCCAGAAACTTTCAAATGCATAGTTTAAATGACAATTCAAAATTGAATCTTCTTCATATGGGAAGATCCCACTTTTTCAAAACCCACTCAAACAAGCTCAACTTTCAAAACCCAAGCATCTACAGACTCACCAGCACCAATCTAGCAAACCCACCAAAATTCATTTCAAAATTCAAAACTTGATTTCATGCGGCCATTTCATCAAACAGGTTGCAGACACAAATCAAACAAAACATCAAACACTATAGTGTGCAGTGATTCTTGCCTAACTTGTCCCCTAGTTAGCTCACACACAACTCAGTAGATCATCTAGAAAGATTAGCCCAACACTAGCACCCCTATGAGCTTGCCATTGTCATCAATGGTGAACAGCCGAGCACCCCAATGTCACCCCATTGTGGACAAAAGGCTAGAGGAAGAACTAGCCGTGCCAACCTTGTCTGGGAGGCAGCCCACCGTCCACCGCCACTCCCTGTCCCAGCCGCGAGCGTTTCCAAGCCCTGGACCACTCGCACAAGCCGCGCCCAGACCATGCCGAGCGTGCGCCAGAGCGCCACCCTCGACCATCACCCACAGACCGCGCGCCGCCCTCACCGCGTGCACACACGATCACCACCGACCCAGGAGACCGCCAGACATCCCCGTTTGTCGCCCCGTGCCATACAGCCACCGCCCGCCGTCGAAGACGCCGCCTCTGCCGCGCAGAGCACCGGCCGTTCCAGACCAAACCACATCGCCCCATGCCTCGCGACCATGTCGTTGAGCATCGCCAGGAGACACAGCACTGTCCCCTACCCTTTCCCATGACATTAGCCGCCTGTAACATCGCCCCCGACGAGCTCACCGTGCGCCCCGACGGTCCCCTCGCTCGACTATAAATAGATGCCACTCCCGCACGATTTCTTCACACCATCTCACTCCCCTCTCCTCACTGACCGTGCCACACCGTCCTCAGAGCAAGGCGAGCACCACCTCGCTGGAATTTCACCGGAGCCCGCCGCCTCTGGAGAAGAAGGGAGCCAGCGATTGGAGCCGCCCCAGGAGAAGCCACCGGTACCAGGAGGATCGCCGTCATCGACTTCGTTGTTCACCCGCCTCGCCGACCCTCGCCCGTACCCCGGTGAGCCCCCAGCACCCCTCACTGGCCGCGCTAGGTTTCGTTCTCGCCGGAGCTGTCTCGCGTCGACGATGACCCCCAGCCGTTGGATTAGAACTAGATCGAACGATCCACGTTGCCCCATACCGCTTCGCCCAGCCCCGTGTCACTGACGAGTGGGGACACCCACTTAAGCAGCCCGCGGGAGCACTGCGCTTAGCAGGCCGTCCCGTTATAATTTCCCGCGCAGCCCAGCAATTCAAATTAAATCTTTTTCTATTTCAATTCAAACACACTTCAGCACTCAACTTCAAAAATCAACCGAGGTCGATTCATTGCACCAATTTGAATGAAACCAATTTTGTTGGAAAGGTCTGTGAATGCTTAATCCAAGACCTTTGGATTCAAGTCATTTGGAACTCTAGATCACCCATAGTAAAAATAACAAGGCAGAAGCTTTTCTGCATTCAAACATTTTTCAAATTTAAACCATAAAAGCTTTTGAGTTGATTCCAACTCTCAAAAATCACATTTAACCATACCTTTCAGAATATATAAAAATATATAGGTTTACTTGCAGAAATAATGTTCAAGTAATAAAAGAATGCTACATAAGCATTTCTAGCCACTTTAATTAATTAAAATAAAAGGGTAAAACCTTATTAAATTGTGACACCACTTTAAATCACATTCCCATGGACTAAAATATGTGGTGATGACATGTGTCAACATGATCCCATGTTTAGTTTGGAGAATATTAAATCTTAAGTAATTTTTCAATGAGTAGAAATTACTTTTCTAAAAATAAAAAGATTTAAACCAAGCCTTAACCTTGTAATGTTAGATATGATGCTAGATCATCTATAGGACCCTTGTGTGTGATGATTGCAAGTAGATAAGTATTGTTTGGTGATTGTGTACCTCGTATTTATTCATAGACGCTAGTACCGACCAAGGATACAAGGAGGAAGGAGGATACTACGAAGAGGAAGCCGAGGAGAACTTCAACCACTGCTCTGCACAAGGCAAGCTAACACTTGCAAGATACTATACCTATGCAAGCTTATACTCATCTTGATGCAAGCTAACCCTTGCCAGATACCCTACTGATGCCACAAACCCATACTTGTGATATGACTACTATATGCCTTAAGCATATGTGATCATACCCACTTGATAAACCAAATCCTAGTTTTATGTGCAAGCTTCTTACTTTATTTCTTTATCAAAGCTTACTTAGAGTTTACTTAAGTGACTGGTAGATTTTGGAAAGATGCTGAAGGTTGCATAAAGAGCATAAAATTTGGCCTAAGCTAGAAGCCTTGATATCAGCCTAAGATATAAGGTTGGAGTTAGTGAAACTCCACTAGTTACCACCCCTCATTAGTACTACCCCCACCTGTAGATGCTAGTGCTAAGCTTAAAACTTGATCAACTTTTAGATGGGAATACTTGGTGAAGATGGTTATGAAAACCTTAGAATGATGGATCATTCTATTGAAATGTTTTGGACATGTGTTTCCAAAAACTTGATGATTTTGGTGATGAAAATGTTGAGGCATGAGCCTTAGCCCTTTTTAAAACTGATGGTTGTCTGGATGCGATACCATTCCAATTTTAGAGTACAACCACAATACCCGAATATTGGGTAGGGCTTGACTGGAAACTTATATTCCTTAGTATTAGTTCCCTCACGGCCAAGGTCTGAGCTGAGGCTACCTTGTGAAGATTGTCCACCTGTGCAGTACCCAAGATGACAGCTGGTCATGGTTGGGAGGCCAAACTCACAGGAGAGTTGCTTATACTAGGGCATGTAATTGAAAGGTTAGGATTGATTATCCGCATACTGAGTATGGTGAATTCAGGATTTGTTCCTGACAGATGTATCGAATGTTGTGGTGAAAGTGTACAATCTCTGCAGAGTGTCAAACTATTCGAATAGCCGCATCCGCGGTTATGGACAGTTGGAGTGGCCATACTATTCCCCCGTCAGACTTTTCAAAATGACTTGTGAAATGAATTGAGACTTTTACTTGACCACAACAGAGTTGTGACCTGAATTACAAGATCCCACTTAGGAGTTATAAAATTGTGACTAGCTTTGGAACTTAGTAGAGATAAACCTGGCTTTTTGCAAAACAACCCTAGAGCCTAGTGTCATATTATCCAAAAACCCCTTACATGTTAGTATCAGTTTGCGAGTACTTAAAGAGTACTCATGGCTTTGTCCCTGGCTATTCCCATGGCTAGACTATGAAGAGGAGTACCTGGAAGATGGACCCCAGGAAGGTTACGACAACTAGGATCATCTCCCATCGTCAGCATTGCCTGTGACCCCGAAGATGGAGCTTCGCCTACGCTACCGTTATTATTACGTATTCCGCTGCTTGATGTTGTATTAAGAACTGGATCATGAGATCCCCATTTGTGTAAGAACTTATGTATCGTTTGTAATGGATGAAGTACTATGGTATCCAATTCTGTTATGTCTCGCAAAATGGTAATCCTGGGATTGCGATGTATGGCATAACAGGCATCTAGGATTGAAAAATCCGGGTGTTGACAATCTGCATCATTTGAGCTTGAGCTGTCATCAACTGCTGCATCTCGGGAGTGATGTTGTTGCTGTTGTTGTTGTTGTTGTTGTTTTGGTTGGGGTTGGCACGACGGGGAGGCATCTTTTGGTTTGATAGGGATAAGTAATGATAGATAGATCTAAAGAAGTTCTAACACACAACCCAAAACAATCAAGTTCAAACAAACAATCTACAAGAAACTATTGACTTAAAAACTTATGAGCTTACTCATGAGTTGAAGGAAACAACAAGTTTTCTTGAAACAATTAACCTAGTATAGTCATACCTCATAGGTCAGTATGATCCAAACTCTAACATGTCATCAATGTCTTAGATAGTTGGTAGGCAATCTAATGTTCTCTTGGTTCTCACTTGTAGTCTTTAGTGATGTCCAAGTTGAAGTCCTTGGTGAAACTAAAGTTGAAGTCATTGGTCATGGTGAAGGCTTTGTCCATCAAGTTGAAAAAGGAAGAGATGTAGAATCAAAACCAAAAAGTTTGAGGAAAGAGTTTACAAGATTGTTTGTAAATAAGTTTTGGAACAAATACAACTCCTATTTTTCTAAGGGGTTTTGTACAATCCTAGGGTTACAATCCTACAGGCAACATGGTGCTCTGATACCATCTGTAGAGGTCCCAACCTTTATTAAGGTAGAGATCCCTGTGTTTACAATGCTAGTCCCTGGATCAATAGCTAGCATCGACATTTAAGATGTAATATCAAGAAACAAAGGTCATAATACAACTTTATAACCAAGAATAAAATATTAGATTACATATTACATAGCTCATTTGGCTATCACATTACAATGCAGCAGAAATATCTATATAGCATGGAGTCCTCCATCTTCAAAGTGCCATAGGCAATCATGTTGGTTGTAGACTTGTAATCCTAATCAACACACTTCACTAACTGTAGGGGTTCGTAGCATGGAAAACAAAAATTTTCTAACGCATACAAACAAACAAGCCAAGATCTATCTACTAGATTGTAGCAACGAGTCGATGGTATAACTTACCCTCGAAGATTCCAAAGCGTTTAACGAGAGCGGATTCTCGTGGGTGATGTAGTCGTACTCTTTCCGATCTCAAGATCGTGTAGACGATCCTTCCGGCGCCACGTTCCGGCAGCGCTCCTGCAGTCGGTCACACGTTCGGTACTCGACGAAGACCTTCCTCTCCCTTGTTCCAGCAGGCAGCGGAGGTTGTAGCACTCTCCTCGCGATTCCGGCAGCACAACGGCGTGGTACCGGAAGTAGAGGGGAAATCCCGCAGGGCTTCGCCTTAAGCCGGTGCGAGTATGGTGGAGCTTATGAGAGAGGCTATTAGTGGTCTAGTAATTAGACACACCAATTAGAAGGCTCTAAACCAATTAGAAGGCTCTAAACCGCTGGCTAAAGCAATTAGAAGCTCTAAACCAAAACGGCTCTAAACCGGAGGTAGAAGATAGGAACTTGTGTGTTCTAGGAGGGGAGCCCTGCCCCTCCTTTTATGGGTGGGGAGGCGCGGCCAGGGGAGGGGAGTCCCTCCCCAAGTCGGCCTTCGGCTGGGCGCCGGCTTGGAGGAGTGGGACTCCTCCAAGTTGGTTCCAACTCCTCTTGCTTGTTTCCCACAGTTTCCTGTTTCCCACAGTTTCCTGTTTTAGCCGTTTGACTTTCAAACTGGCAATTTGACTTTCATGTTTTTGGAACAGCAAGAACACTTAGTACATGATGCAATCATTCAATGACACACTCATGTACCCTCCCCCCCCCGGAGTGCCGGACAATCCGGAACCTTCTAGAACATTCCCGATGAAAACACCGGAATCATTCCCGAACTCCGAAACGGGACTTTCCTTATATGAATCTTATTCTCCGGACCATTCCGGATCACCTCGTGATATCCCGGATCCCATCCGAGACTCCGAACAACATTCGGTCTCTTTCTCATAATACCATAACTACTCAAACAACGTCGAATCCTTAAGTGTGTCTCCCTACGGTTCGTGAATTATGCGGACATGATCGAGACACTTCTCCGAACAATAACCAATAGAGGAATCTGGAAATTCATATGGCTCCCACATATTTCTACGATTACTTTGTGATCGAATGAACCACTTACATACGATACCAATTTCCCTTTGTCTCACGATATGTTACTTATCCGAGGTTATGATCGTCGGTATCTCTACATACCTAGTTCAACCTCGTTACTGATAAGTACTCTTTTCTCGTTCCCGTGATATGTGATCCCTTGTGACCAAGTCACATGCTTGCAAGCTAATTGGATGACATTCCACCGAGAGGGCCCAGAGTATATCTATCCGTCATGTGGATGGACAAATCCCACTCTTGATCCATGTGTTTCAACCAATACTTTCCGAACACTTAATGCCACCTTTATAGCCACCCAGTTACGGTGTGGTGTTTGATGTCATCAAAGAATCCATCCGGTAAAGGTGATATGCATGATCTCATGGTCGAAGGAATTAGGTTACTATGTATCAGAAAGCATATAGCAATTGAACTATTGAAATGACTTTGATCTTTATGCTACGCTTATCTATAGGAGTATGTCCACCATATCATTCTCCTAACGATATGATCTTGTTGTTGATAACATCTCAATGTTCATGATAGGGAAACCACAATCATTAATCAACCAACAAGCTAGTGAAGTATAGAGGCTATACTAGGGACTTCAAATTAAGTTTACAAATCACACAAGTATTAATGGTTTCCTTGTTAATACTATTATAGCATGAATGTAAACATTTATCATAAACACAAAGATATAATAATAACTACATTTATTATTGCCTCTAGGGCATATCTCCAACAGTCTCCCACTTGCACTAGAGTCATCTAATCTAGATTACATGGTAATATACCGAACACCCATGGCAGTTTGGTGTTGGTCATGTTTTGCCCTCGGGAGAGGTTTAGTCAACGGATCCGCCACATTCAGATCTGTGTGTACTTTGCAAATCTTTATATCCCCATCCTGGATATGTTCTCGAATAGTGTGAAAACGTAGCTTGATATGCTTCAGCTTCTTGTGTGACCTTGGTTCTTGCGCATTGGCTATGGCGCCCATGTTATCACAGTAGATAGACATTGGGTCCAGCGCACTAGGAACCACACCCAGCTCTGTAATGAACTCTTTCATCCATATCGCTTCTTGTGAAGCCTCCGAAGCAGCCATGTATTCCGATTCAGTTGAAGATCTCGCCACAACGCTTTGCTTTGCACTCCTCCAGCTAACTGCTGCACCATTCAAAATAAATACATATCCGGATTGTGATTTAGAATCATCTGGATCGGTGTTCCAACTAGCATCGGTGTAACCATTAACAACGAGCTGTTCATCACCTCCATAAGAAAGAACCATATCCTTAGTTCTTCTCAAGTACTTAAGGATGTTTTTGACCGCTGTCCAATGATCCACTCCTGGATCACTTTGATATCTGCTAGTTAAACTAACAGCATATGCAATGTCGGGTCTAGTACATAGCATGGCATACATTAGAGATCCTATGGCTGAGGCATAGGGAGTCTTACTCATCCTTTCTCTATCTTCTGCCGATGTCGGACTTTGAGTTTTACTCAAGGTCGTATTGGGCAACATGGGCAAGAACCCTTTCTTGCTTTCATCCATTCCAAATCTCTTTAGAACTTTGTCCAAATATGTACTCTGTGACAATGATATTTGGCGTTTCGATCTATCTCTATAAATCTTTATGCCTAATATGTAAGCTGCTTCGCCAAGATCCTTCATTGAAAAACTATTATTCAAATATTCCTTGACACTATTAAGAAGGTCTACATCATTCCCAATCAACAATATGTCATCCACATACAGTATTAAGAATGCTACAGAGCTCCCACTCACTTTCTTGTAAATACAAGCTTCTCCATAAGTTTGTATAAAACCAAAACTTTTGATTACCTTATCAAAACGTTGATTCCAACTTCGGGATGCCTGCTTCAATCCATAGATGGACCGTTGAAGTTTGCATACCTTGTTAGCATCTTTAGGATCGACAAAACCTTTGGGTTGCATCATATACAACTCTTCATCAATGTCTCCATTGAGGAATGCTGTTTTGACATCCATCTGCCATATCTCATAATCATAATATGCAGCGATTGCTAACATAATCCTCACAGACTTTAGCTTCGCTACCGGTGAGAAAGTCTCATCGTAGTCAACTCCTTGAATTTGTCGAAACCCTTTTGCGACAAGTCGAGCTTTATAGACAGTAACATTACCATCAGCATCTGTTTTCTTCTTGAAAATCCATTTGTTCTCGACATCCTTCCGGCCATCCGGTAAGTCCACCAAAGTCCATACTTGGTTTTCGTACATGGATCCAATCTCGGATTTCATGGCTTCTTGCCATTTATTGGAATCTGGGCTCATCATCGCTTCCTCATATGTCTCGGGGTCATCGGTGTTGTCCACCACCATGACATTCATAACGGAATCATACCAATCTGGAGTGGTACGAGTTCTCGTTGACCTCCGAGGCTCTGTAGCAACTTCAACCGAAGTTTCATGATCACCATCATTAGCTTCCTCTCTTATTGGTGCAAGCACCACAGGAACTTCTTCCGGTGCTGCGCTACTCGCAATTTCGAGAGAAGGTTCGACAACCTCGTCGAGTTCTACTTTCCTTCCAGTCACTTCTTTCGAGAGAAATTCCTTCTCTAGAAAGGATCCATTCTTGGCAACGAATGTTTTGCCTTCGGATCTATGATAGAAGGTATACCCAATAGTTTCCTTCGGGTATCCTATGAAGACGCATTTTTCCGCTTTGGGTTCAAGCTTGTCCGGCTGTAACTTCTTTACATAGGCTTCGCATCCCCAAACTTTAAGGAACGACAATTTAGGTTTCTTCCCAAACCATAATTCATACGGTGTCGTTTCAACGGATTTAGACGGTGCCCTATTTAAAGTGAATGCGGCTGTTTCTAATGCATAACCCCAAAATGACAGCGGTAAATCTGTAAGTGACATCATAGAACGAACCATATCTAAGAGAGTTCGATTACGACGTTCGGACACACCATTACGCTGTGGTGTTCCCGGCGGTGTCAATTGCGAAAGTATTCCGCATTTCTTCAAATGCTCGCCAAACTCGTAACTTAGATATTCACCTCCACGATCAGAACGTAGAAATTTAATCTTCTTGTTACGTTGATTCTCTACCTCACTTTGAAACTCCTTAAACTTCTCGAAAGTTTCGGACTTATGTTTCATGAAATAGATATACCCATATCTACTCAAGTCATCCGTGAAGGTAAGAACATAACGATAACCACCGCGCGATGCTACATTCATTGGACCACACACATCGGTATGTATGATTTCCAATAAGTCCATAGCTCGCTCCATCATACCAGAAAATGGAGTCTTAGTCATTTTACCCATCAGACATGCTTCGCATCTTTCAAGTGATTCAAAATCAAGTGATTCAAGAAGTCCATCGGAATGGAGTTTCTTCATACGTTTCACTCCGATGTGACCAAGACGACAGTGCCACATATAGGTCGAATTATCGCTTGATTTCAAACGTTTAGCCTCAATGTTGTTGATATGTGTATTTCCACTATCGAGATTCAATAAGAATAGACCATCTATCAAAGGTGCATGTGCATAAAACATATTACTCATATAAATAGAACAACCATTATTCTCGGATTTAAACAAGTAACCGTCTCGCAATAAACAAGATCCTGATATAATGTTCATGCTCAACGCAGGCACCAAATAACAATTATTTAAGTATAAAACTAATCCCGATGGTAGATGAAGGGGTAGCGTGCCGACCGCGATCACATCAACCTTTGATCCGTTTCCCACGCGCATCGTCACCTCGTTCTTTGCTAGCTTCCGTTTATTCTGCAGCACCTGTTTCGAGTTACAAATATGAGCAACCGAACCAGTATCAAATACCCAGGCACTACTACGAGTACTAGTGAGATACACATCAATAACATGTATATCAGATATACCTTTCTTCTTGATGTTGCCGTTCTTCAAATCCGCCAAGTACTTTGGGCAATTCCGCTTCCAGTGACCTTCTCCCTTGCAGTAAAAGCACTCAGTATCAGGCTTAGGTCCAGCCCTGGTCTTCTTCGTCGGCGTGGTAGCTTTCTTACCACCCTTCTTGAAGTGTCCCTTTTGCTTAGACTTGCCTTTCTTGAATTTGGTGGTCTTATTGACCAACAACACTTGGTGCTCTTTCTTGATCTCCACTTCTGCAGATTTTAACATGGCAAAGAGTTCTGGCAACGTCTTGTTCATGTTCTGCATGTTGTAGTTCATCACAAAGTTCTTGTAACTTGGTGGTAGTGATTGGAGGACACGGTAAATCCCCAAAGCATTAGGAATCACTATACCCAAGCTTTGAAGTTTGTTTGCGTGCCCAGACATTTTAAGCACATGCTCACTGACGGAGCTGCCCTCTTCCATCTTGCAGTTAAAGAACTTTTCAGAAGCCTCATAGCTTTCAATTGCCGCATGAGTCTCAAAAATCAATTTGAGATCTTCGACAATATCATATGGGTCTGAATCCTCAAACCTTTTCTGAAGCTCCGATTCCAAACCATACAAGATAGCACACTGAACTATGGAGTACTGATTCTTCCGAGCGAGGTAAACATTCTTTACTTCATCGGGAGCATCAGCTGCAGGTGGGTCACCCAGCGGTGCATCCAGCACATAGGTCAAATTACCAGCTGTGAGGACAATCCTCAAATTGCGGAACCAATCCGCGAAGTTGCTTCCATTGTTTTTCAACTTTTCTTTCTCTAGGAATGCATTAAAATTGATGGTAGGGGCTGCCATTGATCTACAACATATTTGCAATAGTTTAGACTAAGTTTATGACAAATTGAGTTCAAATTAATAATAAAATTAAACTAGGTGAACTCCCACTCAAAACAATATCCCTCACATTGTTTTAGTGATCACACGAACCAAATCCACCATATCAACACCGATCATCACGAGTGTTGACATAGTTTCAATGGCGAACAATCGACATGTTCATCACATCTACTATATGATTCATGCTTTACCTTTCGGTGATCCGTGTTCCGAGACCATGTCTGTACATGCTAGGCTCGTCAAGATCAAACCTTAGTTTCTGCATGAGAAAATCTGGCTTGCTCACGTTGTATACACTTGCAGAATCTAACACACCCGATCATCACGTGGTGCTTCGAAACAACAAGCTTTAGCAACGGTGCTAACTAAGGGTGAACACTTTATGATTTGAAATTGATGTGCATGAGGGATCATCTTATAATGCTACCGTCGTCTACTAAGCAAAACAAGATGCATAAAGGATTAACATCACATGCAATTCAATATATATGTGATATGATATGGCCTTTCTTCTTTGTGCTTCCGATCTCCATCTTCAAGCACGAACATGATCTCCATCATCACCGGCATTGCATCAAGGTCAATGACGCTTCTCCATGGTTGTCGTCCACCGGCTTCAACTATTACAACTACTTTGAATAGACACGCGGGTCTTAACATAAATTAAAGACAACCATATGGCTCCTGCCGGTTGCCGACTTACAATAAGGAACATTGCATACATCAAATATAATCACAATCATGGCCATATCACATCACTGCACACCCCTGCAAAACAAAGTTAGACGCCTCTACTTTCTTTGCATATTTTACGTGGTTTGGGGCTTTCAATAAGTGTCGTTCTAACTTACGAACAAGAACCACAACATTGATACTAGCATTGTTGATCACCCGTTGTAAATTGGATCTTAACTATGCTAGGAGAAACAGGCACCCGTAAAGCCACTTATGCAATACAAGTTGCATGTCAAGCGTGGAGCAAGTCTCATGAACGATGTCATGTAAGGTTAGCCCGGGCCGCTTCATCCCAACATACCGCAAGATGCAAAGTACACAAGAAGTAATCGACAATAAAAGCATCAACGCCCACAATGACCATTGTGTTCTACTCGTGCAACAGATCTACATATAGACACGGCTCTGATACCACTGTAGGGGTTCGTAGCATGGAAAACAAAAATTTTCTAACGCATACAAACAAACAAGCCAAGATCTATCTACTAGATTGTAGCAACGAGTCGATGGTATAACTTACCCTCGAAGATTCCAAAGCGTTTAACGAGAGCGGATTCTCGTGGGTGATGTAGTCGTACTCTTTCCGATCTCAAGATCGTGTAGACGATCCTTCCGGCGCCACGTTCCGGCAGCGCTCCCGCAGTCGGTCACACGTTCGGTACTCGACGAAGACCTTCCTCTCCCTTGTTCCAGCAGGCAGCGGAGGTTGTAGCACTCTCCTCGCGATTCCGGCAGCACAACGGCGTGGTACCGGAAGTAGAGGGGAAATCCCGCAGGGCTTCGCCTTAAGCCGGTGCGAGTATGGTGGAGCTTATGAGAGAGGCTATTAGTGGTCTAGTAATTAGACACACCAATTAGAAGGCTCTAAACCAATTAGAAGGCTCTAAACCGCTGGCTAAAGCAATTAGAAGCTCTAAACCAAAACGGCTCTAAACCGGAGGTAGAAGATAGGAACTTGTGTGTTCTAGGAGGGGAGCCATGCCCCTCCTTTTATGGGTGGGGAGGCGCGGCCAGGGGAGGGGAGTCCCTCCCCAAGTCGGCCTTGGGCTGGGCGCCGGCTTGGAGGAGTGGGACTCCTCCTCCAAGTTGGTTCCAACTCCTCTTGCTTGTTTCCCACAGTTTCCTGTTTCCCACAGTTTCCTGTTTTAGCCGTTTGACTTTCAAACTGGCAATTTGACTTTCATGTTTTTGGAACAGCAAGAACACTTAGTACATGATGCAATCATTCAATGACACACTCATGTACCCTCCCCCCCCCCCCCCCCGGAGTGCCGGACAATCCGGAACCTTCTAGAACATTCCCGATGAAAACAACGGAATCATTCCCGAACTCCGAAACGGGACTTTCCTTATATGAATCTTATTCTCCGGACCATTCCGGATCACCTCGTGATATCCCGGATCCCATCCGAGACTCCGAACAACATTCGGTCTCTTTCTCATAATACCATAACTACTCAAACAACGTCGAATCCTTAAGTGTGTCTCCCTACGGTTCGTGAATTATGCGGACATGATCGAGACACTTCTCCGAACAATAACCAATAGAGGAATCTGGAAATTCATATGGCTCCCACATATTTCTACGATTACTTTGCGATCGAATGAACCACTTACATATGATACCAATTTCCCTTTGTCTCACGATATGTTACTTATCCGAGGTTATGATCGTCGGTATCTCTGCATACCTAGTTCAACCTCGTTACTGATAAGTACTCTTTTCTCGTTCCCGTGATATGTGATCCCTTGTGACCAAGTCACATGCTTGCAAGCTAATTGGATGACATTCCACCGAGAGGGCCCATAGTATATCTATCCGTCATGTGGATGGACAAATCCCACTCTTGATCCATGTGTTTCAACCAATACTTTCCGAACACTTAATGCCACCTTTATAGCCACCCAGTTACGGTGTGGTGTTTGATGTCATCAAAGCATCCATCCGGTAAAGGTGATATGCATGATCTCATGGTCGAAGGAATTAGGTTACTATGTATCAGAAAGCATATAGCAATTGAACTATTGAAATGACTTTGATCTTTATGCTACGCTTATCTATAGGAGTATGTCCACCATATCATTCTCCTAACGATATGATCTTGTTGTTGATAACATCTCAATGTTCATGATAGGGAAACCACAATCATTAATCAACCAACAAGCTAGTGAAGTATAGAGGCTATACTAGGGACTTCAAATTAAGTTTACAAATCACACAAGTATTAATGGTTTCCTTGTTAATACTATTATAGCATGAATGTAAACATTTATCATAAACACAAAGATATAATAATAACTACATTTATTATTGCCTCTAGGGCATATCTCCAACACTAACATCAAACAAACCTGCAACATAGAAGTTACATCCACAAGGGTCAATACATTTGAATTGTATTGGCAAGTTTCACTACTATGTGGAAATAAGTTGGATCCTATCAATATATGCATATTTGGCTAAGTAGGGTTTAGGCTCATTTGCAGAAAGCAATATAGTTTTATCCTATCTTTTCAAAATAGTTTTGATCTTTTGACAATCTTTCTGAACTCCTTGGAAAACTCCAAGTTCTTCTAATCCCTTGTTGACACCATCAAGTTTTACTTTGAGAAATTGGAATGTCGAGATCTTCCATAGCTTCAGGCCTTAGTTGCTCAGAGTTGTCCATAACCGGGGACACAGCTAAGTACTTAGAATTTGATCTTCTGCAGAAGTTGTACACTTTACCCACATGACACAATCTCGTCTTGACGCCACCAGTGGCCGCTGTATAAGTACACACCAAATGGAGTACCGGCAGATCGAGAATGTGAAAAAGTCCTTCCATAGAAGTCCTCCCAATAGATAATGCTAGCTTGTCTACCAGGCACCAATCTAAGGATATATTTCCAATACATGAATCCGGTTAACCTGAGTAGGTGCCAATGCAAGGGTCTTCCACTATGTAATTGACTAAGCCAGAGCCCATTTAGCATGTGGCTGTACATGGAAGCCACTATACGAGAAACATGTACAATATCTATGTAACATCCTAAAAATATTAAACATGGATCATCAAATGCTAATCATCAAATTTAGAGTTAACAAAAACTTTTCCATCTCAAATATGAAAGCATTCATATGTATGTGTATTTAAATTAGGAGTTCTTTTGAATTGCCATGGTTCTATGATTCATTGCTTGCAAAATGATTCTTAGGTGAAATAAACATCATCTAAATCATTCCTAAGATTTTCCCAAAGACAAACAACTCAAAATGAATAAATAAAGTGAATGGTCACTTTTGCCAAATTAACTATCATGCCTACTTTGGATATTCCTAGCACTCAAAACTTAACAGAAACAATTGTGGATCTTTGCACCCCTTGTTAGTACACATAATGAGGTACCAAGGCTCACTTTGTGATCTTCCAAAAACATTCAAATGCTAAGTTTAAATGACAGTTTAAAATTGAATCTATCTCATATGGGAAGATCCGACTATTTCAAAAACCACTCAAACCAGCTCAATTTTCAAAACCCAAACAACCACAGAGTCCCCAGCACATGCCTAGCACAACCACCAAAAATCTTTTCAAAATTCAAAAAGATGTTTCTTGCGGCCATTTCATCAAACACTTGGCAGGCAGAATTTAAACCAAATTAAATTCACTATTTTAATAGTGTTTTGGCCTAACTTGTTCCCTCCCTAGCTCACAGCAAACATTTAGTAGATCATCTAGCTTAGTTGGAAACCTCTAGCCTCACTGTAAGCTTGTCATTGCCATCAATGCCGAACAAGCCGATCCCACCTTGCCGGCCAACTTGGTCGCCGCCACACAGACCACCACCCCCTCTCTCGCCATGTCTGGGAGTTAGCCAGCACCTCACCACCGCCCACTGTCCCCTCTCCGAGCCAAGCCCGGCCATGGACCACCGAGAACACCCCGCGCCCAGTGCCACCGCGACATGCCGAGCACGCCCCAGAGCGCCGCACCCGGCACGCGTGCACACGCCGCCCCTCGACCGCAGCCCATGCCCACCGCTTCGCCACGACCCAGGGAGCACGCCAGACATCCCCGTTCGTCGTCCAACACCTCACAGCCACCGCTCGCCGTCGAATACGCCGCCTCTGCCGCTCAGAGCGCCAGCCTCACCCGACCGATAACCACCGCCCTTAAGCCTGCATTTAAGTTCTAGAGCATCGCCAGGACACCGCATCGATCGCCACCCTCAGCCATGCCTCTAGCAGCCCGTAGCCATGTCGCCACCATCGCCTGCCCATCCCTCTCGGCCTCGCCGCTGAGCCTATAAAAGGAGGCCACCCCCAGCCGTTTGCAGCACACCATTCCACTCCGCTCACCTCACTGATCATCCCACACCTCTTGCTGGAGCACGGGGAGCAGCAGCTCTCAGAATTGCACCGGAGCAAGCCGCCTCTGGAGGAGAAGGGCGCCACTTATTGCGACCACCCCCGGAGCTGCCTCGATCGTCCCTGAGCTTGTCGTCGACCACTCGTTCGTTTGCCCGCCTCGCCGTCATTGATGTAGCCCTGGTACTCCCCCCATGCACCCCCACTGAGCCGCTAGGGTTCGAGCTCATCGGTGACAGGTTCGTCATCGACGACGATCCATAGCCGTCAATCTCCACTCTAATCCAACGACCCACACAGCCCCGTACCGCTTCGCGCATTATGAGCCGCTGACTGGTAGACCCCCCTGTCAGCTGAGCCCCGCGCTTTGGAGTGACACTGGGCCGGCCCATTAGCATCTCCCGCGCAACCCAACCGTTTGAATTTATATTTTTCCATTTATTTCAAACACAGTTCTGTACATAGATTCAAAATTCAACCCAGTTCGATTCAATGAACCAAAATGCATGAAACCAATTTTGTTAGAAAGGTACTGAAATGCTTAATCCAAGCCCGTTGGATTCAAATCATTTGGATCTGTAGAGCACCCCTGGTAAAAATAACAAGTCACAAGCTTTTCTGCATTCAAATTTTTTTCAAAATTCAACCATAAGAGCTTTTGAGTTGATTCCAACTCTCAAAAATCACATTTGATCATACCTATCAGAATATATAAAAACATATGGGTTTACTTACAGAAATAATGTTCAAGTAATAAAAGAATGCCACATAGGCATTTCTAGTCACTTTATTTATTTAAAATAAAAAGGTTAAACCTTATTAAATTGTGACACCACTTTAAATCACATTCCCATGTACTGAAATATGTGGTGATGACATGTGTCAACATGATCCCATGTTTAACTTGGAGAATATTAAATCTTAAGTAGATTTTCAATGAGTAGAAATTACTTTTCTCAAATTAAAACAAATAAGGCAAATTCTTTAATCTTGTAATGTTAAGTGATGATGCTAGATCATCTATAGTACACCTTTATGTGATGATTGAAAATAGTTAAGTATTGTTTGGTGATTGTGTACCTCGTATTTATTTATAGACGCTAGTACCGACCAAGGATACGATGAGGAAGAAGGATACTACGAGGAAGAAGCCGAGGAAAACTTCAACCACTGCTCTGCTCAAGGCAAGCTTATACTGATACTTATGCAAGCCAATACTTGAAACCTTGCAAGCTAACACTTGCAACCTAGCAATTTTATACCACTATCTTAGCAAGCCAAACCATGCAAGTTTTACTTGCAAGCTTATACCACTTGATAAACCATCCTAGTTTTACTTACAAGCATTATACTTTATTTCTTTATCAAAGCTTTTCTTAGAGTTTACTTAAGTGACTTGTAGATTCTAGAAAGATAATTGAAGGTTTCATAAAGAGCATTAAATTTGGCCTAAGTAGATAATCTTGATGTCATCCTAAGGCATGAGATTGAACTTAACTAATCTCAACTTGCTTACCACCCCTCATTAGTACTTACCCCCACCTGTAGATGCTAGTTCTAAGCATAAAACTTGATCAACTTTAGATGGTAATACTTGGTGAAACTGGTTATGAAAACCTTAGAATGATGAGTCATTCTACTAAAATGTTTTGACATATTTTCTCAAACACCAGATGATTTTGATGATGAAAATGTTGAGGCATGAGCCTTAGCCCTTGATAAAACTGATGGTTGTCTAGATGCGATACCATTCCAATTTCACCGTACAACCACAATACCCAAAAATTGGGTAGGGCTTGACTGGAAATTTATATACCTTAGTATGGGTTCCCTCACGGCCAAGGTCTGAGCCGAGGCTACCTTGTGAAGATTGTCCACCTGTGTAGTACCCAAGATGACAGTTGGTCATGGTTGGGAGGCCAAACTCACAGGAGAGGTGCCTATACTAGGGCGTGTAATTGAAAGGTTAGGATTGATTATCCGCATACTGAGTATGGTTAATTCAGGATTTGTTCCTGATGGATGTATCGAATGTTGTGGTGAAAGTGTACAATCTCTGCAGAGTGTCAAACTATTCGAATAGCCGTGTCCGCGGTTATGGACAGTTGGAGTGGCCATACTGTTCCCCCGTCAGATGTTTTCAAAATGACTTATGAAATGAATTGAGACTTTGAATTGACCACAACAGAGTTGTGATATGAAAATTCAATTCCCACTTAGGTATTATAAAATTTTCAACTAGCTTTCTTTGCTTCTGAACTTAGTAGAGGTAAATCTGGCTTTTTGCAAAACAACCCTAGAGCTTAGTGTCCTACCACAAAAAACTCCTTACCTCGTTAGTATTAGTTTGCGAGTACTTAAGGAGTACTCATGGCTTTGTCCCTGGCTATTCCCGTGGCCAGACTATGAAGAGGAGTACCAGGATGATGGACCGCAGGAAGGTTATGACAACTAGGATCATCTCCCATCGTCGGCATTGCATGTGACCCTGAAGATGGAGCTTCGCCTATGCTATCGTTATCGTTACGTTATTTCGCTGCTTGAGTTGTATTAAGAACTTTATCATGAGATCCTTATTTGTGTAAGACATTATGTATGGTTTGTAATGGATGATGTACTGTGATATCCAAATCTGTTATGTCTCGCAAAAAATGGTAATCCTGGGATTGCGATGTATGGCATAACAGGCATCTGGGATTAAAAATCCGGGTGTTGACACTCTAAGTCCCTGGGTGGTTTTCTTCTAGTGCACATACAAAAATATAGCCATATAAGCATGGTTCCCTTTGTTGCCACCTTATCCAAAATTGAGTATCCACTTTCCACCCAGGTGGTTCATTGAGGACTTATTTTATTATATAAAACATATATTTTTCCAACACTTCATATAATCATATCATGTATTCCATCCCAAGTCTATAGCAGGGCTAAGCATACTACAACTATGATGTTTTCACTAAGGAAGATATAAAGGACTTCCTAATAGGACTTAGCATAGCATAGTAATATAGTAGCCATATCATGCATACTACAAAAATACCACTAAGTATAATGAAAGTAGTAGGACATGGATGATAGTGTCACTTGACTTTTTAGTAGAGAATATTGGTTCACTCCTTGATCTTTCAAATATCACACTCTTCTAATTTCACTACAATTCAATCAAGCAAGCACATATTCAAACTAGCATTCAAATAATTTATCACATGAAACAATAAAATCAAGCAATGCATGCAATGATGAAAAAGATTGTTTTATTTGGAAATGTGGTTTCTAGTAGGCTCTAATCATTTTAAAGCTCCTATTGGTCATTTACAAAAGTGGTAAAACCTAAATTCAAGTTAGTGAAAATGGCCATTTACATCATTTTTGTTTTGCTAAAAATGATTTAAATCAAAGTAATATTTTGTAGTGTTAGCTAAATATATTTTTAAACACAAATGTTAGTGTTTATGATAAAAGGGTTTAATATTAATCCATTTGCAAAAGGTTTCACCTCAATTCCATTTTCAAATCAAAACAATATTTTTTATTTGCTAGAAATGCCTTTAGCAAAGTGATAATTTACTATGGTTCACCAAATATGTTTTTAAATCCTAAAACTTGGTTTTTAGGGTCAGAGAGTTTAAATCAAACCATTTTCCAAAGGTTTTACCCAAAAAGCATTTTTAAAACATATTCAACATTTTTATTCAACTAGAAATGATTTTATTCAAAAATTTATTCACTATTATCACCAAATATACTTTTAAGCCTACAAGTTGGTTTTTATGGTCAGTAGGTTCAAAACAAAACATTTATAAAAGGTTTTACCCCAAAATCATTTTTAGAATAAATTATATACACAAAATAAGCCTAAATATGTTTCTGCAAAAACAACCAATATTACAGAAGCAAATCATTAAACAAAGGGCATGGTTAGATAAAATTCTTTTTCCTGATTCCAATGATATAAAGTTTGCAAAATTGAAGTAATGAATTCTGCAAGTTTAGACATCTAATAGAAATTTTTCTGTCTTTTTAAACCAAAAGCTGGCCACGTGTCTTATTCTTACTGGCGCGTACCGGTTGGCGTGGATCGCGCTTTGTGGGCTGTTGGATCTAATTTAAATCGTACGATGCAGATCGTTTCGTACCACTTCGTTTAGTGAGTCTATCGTGTCGCTTGGATCTAAATCCAATGGCTCACAGTATGCCAACCATAGATGGGCGGCGCTAGCGACGAACGCGCGGCGGCGACGCTCTGTCAGCGGCGCTCCAGCGAAGATAGGAAGAGGTAGAGAGGAGGAAGGGGTTTACTAGACTCGTCGTGGCGTGGGGAAGCTCAACTTAGTCGTAGGAGGGCAGGGGGCATACGGGTTCGATGACGATTGCTCGCCGAAGTCGTTCCTGGCGACGGCACGTTCTGTTGTTATCGGGGTCGAGCTTGTAGGACACGCGCGGATTATTGGAGAGCACCTGGAGATGCACAGGACGCATGTGAACCAGATGGTGTGAGTCATAATTCAAGGAGCGCACGAGGTTGAGAGCTGAGACTCACCGGACTTGCGGCAGAGGACTGTGACGTTCGGGTTGGTCGTTGCCGACGCTCTGAGGCACGCACGGTCAGGCTGAAGCTACTGGCATATGCGCCTGGTGTTGACGAATAGACCCGTGGAAGCTAGGAGGCAGGAGGGGGTCTAGGTTGGCCGGAATTGGCCGGAAAACACGTCGTAGGCAGTGGTGTTCGAGCTCGTGATTGCAGCAGCCTGGTGGCCGAGAGGAGATGGCGCCTGGGGGAAAAGAGAGAGGAGGGGAGGCGCTTATGATGGCGTGGTCACAGCGAGGAATTACTGCGACGTTGATGCGAATTTGCTGCACGGAGTAACGACCAGAAACAGCTGGCGTAATGAGGGAAACGGCCACGGCGGGTTAGGGAGATGATGACTAGCAGTGGGGTCCAGCGGTCAGCGAGGTGGGGTGAAGCACATGGGGCCAAGTCGTCAGTGTCTACGCAGGTTTGTTTGCGAGTGAATAACGGTTCGGGGAGAGAGTGGGAGGTGGGCTCGCTGGGCTGGTCTGGGCCTGGGGTTAGTTGGGCTGGGTCCAACTCATTTTTTTCCTGTTCTGATTCTTTTTCCTTTTCTATTTTGATTTTCTGTTTTCAAATTCAATATTCATTTGAATTCAGATTTATTTTTCAAACCTTCTTCAAACTTTAAGTAAGTTTTATTCTATTTATAAATGTATTTAAATTTCCATTTTTCGAACATTTCAAACATTCCTTTTATGGTTTATTATATATTTAAAATAGACACTTGTCATTATTTAAATAGGATTTTAAATATATTTTCAAACTTCGATTTAAATTCTAATTTTTTTACCAAACCTTTTTCAGTAGATTTTATTTATTCATTAGTGCAAATAATTCACTTTGAATTATTATTTAAAATACTTTAATATGATTTAATGTTCTTTTAAATTGGGAATTTTCTTTATTTAAATAAAATTGGATATTAATCAATCCTTATGATTTTATTTAAATAATCCTTTACTCCTTTTATTAATCAATAATCTTTCATTCCATTTGTTTGGCCAAGATTTAATTTGGCTTTTAAATATTCCTTATTTATTTATTTCTTCCTTTGCCTTATAAAATCCATATCTTTTTATTTAAAGATCCAAAATTGGTGATTCCAATTTGCATAACTTTATTTAATATTTGTTTATCTTTTTAAATCCTTTTAGGATTACTTTTCTCATGATTTGGTATGGATTTTAGATAGGAGCTTTTATTAGCCTTGGAAAATATTTCCTTTTAACTTATTAAATTCATAAGTTTTTATCTTTGGTTCCAAATTAAACGAAACCAATTTCTATGATCTTATAATATTTTTGTTTATCATCTTTGATCATTTATAAATGTTTGTTGACATTTTTCATATGGATCAAATCCATAGTCTTTTAGAGATCTTGGAAATGATTTATTCCTTTAGGGTTTTAGGGTTTTGATTTATTTTCCCAAGTTTAAATTTCAAGATACATTCATTGATGAATGCATTTCACTTGATTGAAATTTTATTTAATTCCCTTTTCATTCAATGTTTGTTCAATATGGGTCTTTTATGTTTCCATTTGGAATCAAAAAGTTTCTTTTCACCCTAAATTTCAACAATTATTTATTTTGTTTATTTATTTTCACATTTCAAAATTTGGAAAATTTTGGGATGTGATAGGTGTGTAGTACGATCTTAGTTTGGTTGTCTTATCCCAAGCCTTTTCTCATCTTGATCCCTCTATTCTTGCACACAAGTTCTTTGTTACCTTGTGAGGGTGTATTGTTTGAGTTGCACTGGCCTGAACCTCTGTCAAACAGATAGTTAAGAGTGGGCCGGATTATCCGCCCCTAGTATGGTCCGGATAATCCGCCCCTGGAGGTTTTTTCTATTAAGGCTAGGGGTCGAGGGGAGGGCTCAAACAGAGCAGCACTTCCTCCCCAACCCCATGTTCTGCTCCCAGCCGCCGCTGCATGCTCTTCCCCTCCACATAGTCGATTCGACCACCGGATTGTCTAGACCTTCCTCGGATCTTCTTCCTAGGGCCTCCAAGTACCCTCTCCTCCGAACTCTTCCTCCAATGAGTGAGGGTAACTCTCCCATTCATCTCTTTCGTATGGAAGATGTTGTTCTTGGTGAAAACTTGGTTTAGAGGATATTCTATGACTCCATTGCATGTTAGAAACCGTAGTCTAGCAACCCTAGTACCCAATCTACGTCGGTACGTTGAATCTATGGCAGATTTGACAAAATCGCCAGGGCCGGATTATCCATCCCTGGCAGGGCCGGATTATCCGGCCTAGGAGGTTCACCCCTTTTCAGAATTTTCACAGCTTCTCGTATCGTGTGTGTTTGGACCATGGATTGTTTTACTACCGTCTCTAACATTCCTCCTAGACTTGTGTGCGCGCTTATCCCCATGCTACCTATATTTTCAATTCACAGGTATTTGAGTGCGCTCAAGACCTACAAGCACCGTCCCCGTGCCTATTACTTTAGGCCAAATGAAGAGGGTGTGCTTATGGACGAGGTTGAACGCATAAGGAAGCAAAGAGAGGCTGAGAAAATGGCTGAATGGGCTTGGTCTTTGAAGAGAACCACTTAAAGGAAGGGCAAGCAGGCCCATGTCAATTACAAGAATATGGATATCCTTGAGTACTCTGCCATTCGCCACCGTGACTTGTATGATGAGGCAGATAGTGATGAGCCGCAGGAGGACAATGTGTTTTGGTGTTCGCCCTTCAGGTATATTCATGATGACATTTATGCTTCTCTCAAGATTCGCCCCATGCACCCTCCGTATTTGACTGAGGCACAATCCAAGCCAAGACTTAGTGAGGCTTTGGCTGTGGCTGGAAGAATGGGGCTGCACCATCTCATGACTTTGTGGTGTAGCTATGACTTGTATGTGGTGAAGCAATTCTTTTCTATGCTTGGGATCTGTGAAGATGAGCTCCGCACTATGAAGTGGATGACAGTGGGCACTATGATTCTGTCTAATTTCTGCACCTTTGGTTAGGTCCTTGGTTACTCTTTCCATGGTCGTGACACTCCTTCTGGCCATCGCATTATCTCTCCTATCAAGCCCAGCAAGGATACTTCTCTCGCTCCACGCCTAGATCCCAATGGTGTGGTTGGTACTTTTTCTGGAATTTCACCGTTGTATGCAGCTCTTGTTGGTTTGTTCCCGGATAGCATTGCTCCGAGTGGGGGCAACAATGACAGGATTCGTGGTCACCTTGTGCCGCTTCTCAATTTTTCTCATGAATGTGCTACCAATGCCGAGGCTACTATAGGGTACAAGATGGAATTCATGGATTTCATCTACCATGAGATGACAGATGCAATGTTCAACAGGATCTCTATCCCCTTTGCTCTATATATCATGATGCTCATCAAGTATATGCTTCCCCATGAGGAGTTCGGTGGTAATTTGGATGGTGTTCACAGGACCAAGAAGATTTACAACATGGCTCAGAAGACCTCCCATCCTTCCTCGTCCTTAGAATCATTCATGCGTGATTCTCGAGCTAGTGGACGTAGGACCCCAGTGCCTTCTATGGCCCGTGAGGTCAAGAAGATGAACTGATTCCAACGAAACATCTTGTGCATGGGGGACAAGGACAATTATGAGGAGGACTATGAGGAGTGATCTCTTGGGGCATTAGCATCGCTCTTCTTCCTTTTTGGCGTTTTGATGCCAAAGGGGGAGAAGTAGTTCTATTTAGGTCACCATGGATTTGCATGGGTCGGGCACAAGCACTTGCATTTTATCTCATTTTATCATTTTTCCTATCGCGTTGCTTGTGCCCATTTAGCGTTGAACTCTATTTGTATTTGTTTTTCTGTATGAGACTATGTCGTGTGGTATGTGTGGTACTTGTGTGGATTTTTATCTGTGTGGATGCTATCTATGGTCATGGTCTTATTGATTTCCGGAATTATATCTATGGATGCATCATATTGGTGAAGTGGTGGGATGTTTCACGGCCTAATAATATTGATTATCATATTGGCTAGTTCATCTTCCGGTGGTACGATATTCTGCTCTAACTCATCATGTTCTTGTAGCCGTTTCCAATGAAAAATGCTTGTACCTTCATGTGAGCATTTGCATTCAGATGCAAATTATCTATATGCACACACTTAGGGGGAGCCTATTTCACCTTTGGAATGATGGGTTAGTAGGGATTAATTGCAAATCCTATTATTGTCATCTAACACAAAAAAGGGGGGATTCAAAGAGAATTTCATGATATCTAGTATTTTGTGTGTTAGATAACAATGCCAAGGATTATTAAATGTGTTTTGAAGTGTTACAGGTCTTAGCATATTCAAAAGGATCAAAACGATGTTCTTGGGGGCGGATTTTACGCCCCTGACAAGGGCCGGATAATCCGGCCCTACCCAAGTCCAAGTGCAGGCAAGGTGCATCACACTACATGGGGCGGATTTTCCCCCGGATTATCCGGCTAGTCCGGATAATCCGCCCCTCGGGGGGGGGGACGGGGCAGATAATCCGACCCCCAGGATTTCACCAAGGAGGCTCAAGGCGCGTCGTACTATATGGGGGGCAGAGAATCCCTTGGATTGTCTAGCCAGGGTTGGAGTTTTTGCTCGGGCTGGATAATCCGCCCCTCGAGGATTTTTAGGAGAACTTGGCGCGGCGCACTGTATGGGGGATGGAAATCCCCAAATTTTCCGGCCCTGGGTAGACTTTTTCCCCTAGGCGGATAATCCACCCCTAGTGGGGGCGGATAATCCGCCCCAAAATGTCTCCAATGGCCAGTTTGGCAGGGGTTATTTAATCCCCATCACCTCCTCCTGCCAGAACTCTTGATTCATTTCGAAAAAGTTTAGACATGTTCTTCAAGCTCCAACAAGATATATCCACCTTCACCCACCCAAATTCTTCGATCTTTTGGGAATAGAAGGAGGAGGCCTCGATCTTCATCAATAGCAATCAAGCGCTTCACTTCCCCTCCATTCACTTGGAGGATTCTCGATCTAGTATTTCTTGCAAATATCTAGATCCTTGTTTTGGTTATTTGGTAATCCTTGTTATTGTGGCATCTTGTTGTCATCACAGGAGCCTCCAATTCAGTTGTGGATGTGTGCCCCACTAGCATTGTAAAGGCACCAGTTCCCGCCTCAAAGGGTACCAATAGTGGAAAGGTGGATCATTCCTTTGGTGGCGAGATCCATCGGTGAATAGGGTGAGGCCTATTGTGGCGTGGTGGTCTTAGAACCACCCATCCCTCCAACGCAGATGTACTTCCCTTAACAAGGAAGGAACTGCAATCAAACAAATCCATGTGTCTCCACGTGCTCCACTATGGTTTCCTTGCTCCTCTTTACACGCTTAGTAGTTAGGTTTGCATATAGGGAAATTCTTGTAATTGCATATCTAGAGAATTTACTTTGTGTCAATCCTAATATTGAAAAAGAACTAAAATTTGAAGTAGCACCTATTCACCCCCCCTCTAGGTGCCAATACGATCCATTTCAGCTTGCCAGGTTATTCAATGGCCTTTGGGATATGTGTAAGTCTTATTATGATGTTGATCATCGCAGTCTTGAGCTTAGTCAAGAGAATAGGCAGCAACACCATGCGTTCTTGGTAGAGCGTGGTCGCCCAGTGCCAGACTTGGGAAATGCTCTGACTCCTGTTCCCTATGTGAACTTTGAGAATCCACTACTAGACGAGGACATTTTTCAGGGCTTTGATCCATCTATGCTTCCTAGGTTTGCCACTTCCAGTTCCTCTCAGCATCGGTCTGTGGCTCCTACGCACAACGATGATGAGTAATAAGACGAGGAAGAAGAAGAGGAAGAGGACAAGGAAGACGATGATGATGAACACTTTGGCAGCTAGATCTTTTTCTCTACTCTATCTTTCCTTTTTGGTGTTTCGATGCCAAAGGGGGAGAAGTGAGTAGAGTCCGCTTTATGACATTTTCCATTTGCACAAGCCCCGCTACTTTTGTTTGCTTCTTATGGGCTTGTGCTCCTATTTGCTTCATCGAACTATTTGCATTTGTGTGTGTGTCTGGACAAGTTATTATTATTATTGTACTTGGATATCTTATGCTTATATGCTTTCTATATTTACTCTTGTATGCTAGATATCCATGTCTTTAACTTGTCTTGCCATGTCTAGATTTCTGAGGATTTTGGGGGAGCTCTCCATATACCTAAGTAGGTGCATCTTGCATTCAAACGCAACATCATTTTTGTGCACACCTTATCGGGGAGCTCTGTTAAAAATATTTTGATGAAATGTTTCTTATAAGATTTTCATAATATCTTTGTATGACTCTAGCTCGGTTTGTTATTGTTAACCAAAAAGGGGGAGATTGAAAGGGCAAAATGCCCTTATCTAGTATTTTGGTTAATCCTAACATCAGAGCTAGAGAGCTGACTAATGTTTCCACTAGTATCTCTACATGTGATAGTATAAATTTGATGATGAGAGGTAGTGTGATACCCCCATTCTTCTCTGAAGTGAAGAGTCGGTGTTTTTGTTGCTTTTCTCTCTTATTTCCTTTTGAGTCTAGGAGGAAGCACCGCACTATTAAGAGGGGTGATATCGATGTGTTCTTTGGGGATGTTCTACAACACATACACATTCTTATATCTTTAGCCACACACCTACTTGAGGAGAGAGACAGAAAGTCGTTGTGGAAAAGTGCTAAAAAGGAGGCTTCTGCGAAACCGACGAGAGTTCCGACGCAGCCGGTGTGGCCGCCGGAATTTCCGGTCACCACCGTAAATTCTTGGTGAACACTTGTATGGCATACAGAACTGGGTTTCGGCAGGCCTCCAGAATTATTGGTCGTTGCCAGAACTTCCGGCATGGAGTCCGGTTTGCTAGGGCCGTCGCCTGTATTTCTGGCACACCAACCGGCGCCACCGGACTTATTGTTGGTTTTGTCGTAGGACCCCCCCAAATAGCTCTTTTTCCACCTCGGATTATATATACCCTTTCTTCTCTACTGAGAGGTCAGGCATTCCATTTCAGATTCAATCTTGAGTTGTCTCTCTCTCACCATTGTTGAAACACCAAAAGCTTGAGGATCTCCCATTCTACCCAACCAAATCCAAATCCCTTTGGTAGAAAGGAAGAGGAGGTCCCGATCTACGTTTCCACCAATCCAAAGTTCATTCCCCCTTGAGTTCATCAAGTTCGATTCTTACTCTTGGGTTTGTGGGAAACCCTAGGCGAATAGGGTCGCCCGAAGGCATTCGGCTTGTGATTTGCCCTGTGGAAAGTTTGTGAGGGTTTGGAGACTACCTTAAAGTCTACCACGAGTAAGTGAGCTATTTCTTCGTGGAATAGGCTCGGAGAAGAAGGTGAGCCTTCATGGCGTTGAGGAATCCTTCGTTGAACCTCACACCTCTCCAACATGATGTAGCCCCCTTCCCAAAGGAAGTGAACACGGGAATACATCTTCGTCTTCGCGTGCTTTGGTTATTCCTAAACCGAACCTCTTACTTGTGTTGTTTACTTTGTGATAGCCTTCGAGCTTGAAGTATCTTGTATCACAATCTAGGTTGCCTCACTTAGTTTGCATTTAGGCACACTTATATTCCGCAAATCCTAAAACTTGCAAAATACTATAAAGAAATTTGTAGAAACCTATTCCCCCTCTAGGTTAACCACCTTACCCTTTCAATTGGTATCAGAGCCAAGGGATCTTTTAAGGGCTTTACCGCCTAAGAGAAAATATGGTTTTCTCAGATTATGAGGAGGATAAGACTTATTCGGTCAAGGAGCTTCATGAAATCATGGCCAAGAGTGCCCTTGAAAAGGCCAAGGCTGATTCCAATCTCCTTGTTCGAATGAGTTTCCTAGAAGGACAACTTAAGGCTATTGTTGAGGGGTCTTTTCTTGGTAACCCATTGGTAGTACCTCATGGGAGGCCAATGGACGCCAGAAAGGAGAAGGATGCCGAGTCTGCTCATGAGGGTGACTCGACAAAAGTCTCCACGCCCTCTAATCAATTCCCCTATGTCTATCTTAAGCAAGAGAATATCATGCCTCATATTAATGGTTCGGGTCCCATACCTCATTTTGATGGAACTCACTTCTCTCATTGGAAAGATTCTATGGAATCTCATCTTCGCAACTGTAGTGTGGAGCTTTGGGAGATTGTGTTAAAAGTCTTCTATCCACAAGATCCCAATGACCTCACTCTAGGAGAGTACTATGACCGTCAACTAAATGCAATGGCTTGTGACAAGATAAGGAGTGCCATCCACCGCACTCTCCATGATCAAGTTAGTGACATCCCCACTATAAAGGATCTTTGGGATAGGATTGTCATTCTCCAATAGGGACCGTATCTTATCCAAAAGTCCAAGTATGAAACTACCAAGTCGGAAATGAACATGGTCATGAACCTTGATGGTGAGTCCATCACGGAAGCATACAAGAGACTTGTTGACCTCCGTGTGAAGATTGGTGGTCTAGGATGTGATAAGTATGATGATGGGTTCAACTTGAATGATGATCTCATCAAGTCCGTCTAAGACTATAAAGAAATTTGTAGAAACCTATTCTCCCCCTCTAGGTTAAAAATCTTACCCTTTCACCATGCCACCAACCGGCTCTGCCTTCGTAAGAAAAATACACCATATGAGCTTCTCACCGAGGTCAAGCCCAATGTTAGATACTTTCAAGTGTTTGGTTGCAAATGCTACATTCTCAAGAAAGGAGTTCATTTATCCAAGTTTGAATCAAAGGCACAAGAAGGGATTTTCGTTGGGTACTCAAATTATTCTCATGCTTATAGAGTCTACACCAAAGCCACTAGAAGAGTTGAAGAAACTATCAATGTGAAGTTTGATGAAGATCATGAGTCTCTTATAAGGCAAGATGGTGTTTGTGATCCAAGTGATGAAATTCCTCCTCAAGCCATAAGAAGAATGGGTGTGGGATTCTTCCTCCCCATTTAGGAACCACTTGTGGCTGAAGGAGAAGGAACAATATCTACTCAAGTGGATCCCTCACTCTCACAAGTTCATCTTGCCCCTCAAGGACCAAATCATTTTGGAGCAAGCCCATTCAAACTCTTCCGAAGCTCCTTGCGCTCAGGACTCATCATGCCCCGGTCCCCAAGCTCCACATCAATAACATCTACCTCCCCAAGATGGGTCTCCAACTCAAGACAACTCTCAAGGTCAAGCTAGTCAAAAACAAGGCCAATATATTCTTGATCAAGGCCCTTCTACTTCCTCTCCAATTAACGATGAAGACTCTCTCTTGGTCGATATTGATGAAGATAATGCTCTAGTTCATGCTTAGTCAAGGCGGGGACCCAAATGGTGGTAATGATCAAGTGGTTGCTCAAGAATATCTACTTGAGACCCAAGACCGCCATCAAGCATATCACCTCACCAAGCTCATCAAATATGGCCATATCCTTGATAATGTGTATGGAGATTTCAATAAGGGTTCTACTACTAGGAGGCAATTAGCCTCCTTTAGCTATCACCATGATTTTATTTCTCATGTTCAACCAGAGAAAGTCTTCGAGGCCCTTGAAGATGATGATTGGCTTGACGCAATGAATGAAGAACTTCACAACTTCAAGCGCAACAATGTTTGGACTTTGGTGGATCGTCCTAAGGATTGTCAAAATGTCATCAAGACCAAGGGGATATTCAAGAACAAGCGTGATGCAAATGGGATAGTCGTTCACAACAAGGCAAGGTTAGTTGCACAAGGATACTCACAATTTAAGGGCATTGACTATGGTGAGACTTATGTACCCGTTGCTCGCCTTGAGTCCATTCGTATGCTTCTTGCTTATGCCACTCATCATAATTTCAAATTGCAACAAATGGATGTTAAGTGTGCATTTATTAATGTTCCCTTGAAAGAGTTGGTTTACGTCAAGCAACCTCCAGGCTTTGAGGATCCTCTCTTCCCAAACCATGTCTATAAGCTCGATAAGGAACTCTATGGCATTAAGCAAGCCCCACGTGCGTGATATGATTGCTTTAGAGAGATCTTGCTAGACCGTAGTTTAGTGGGCCTCATTGATCCCACTCTTTTTACTAAGAGAGTTGGAGGAAACTTGTTCATTTGCCAAATCTATGTTGATGACATTATCTTTGGGTCTGTTAATAAAGATTTTAATGAGTATTTTGCCAAGCTCATGACCAACCGCTTTGAGATGTCTATGATGGGTGAGATGGAGTTCTTCCTTGGATTTCAAGTCAAACAATTGCGGAAGGTCACCTTCATCAACCAAGCCAAATATATTCAAGACATTCTCAAGAAGTTCAAGTTTGATCAAGTCAAAGGTGTCAAGACTCTGATACGTTGGAAACGTATCTATAATTTTTGATGCTCCATGCTTGTTTTGTATCTACTTTGCTTTGCTTGTTTACACTTTGAGGTGTTTTACATGTTTTCTGGTACTAACCTATTAACAAGTTGCAACAGTGTCAGATGCATGTTTTCTGCTGTTTTTGGTTTCAGAAAAGTTAGTAAAGAAATATTCTCGGAATTGGACGGGACAAACATAAAAGTCAATTACTTTACATGGGGAACAAGAAGTCCAGAGGAGAGCCGGAGGGGACGGCCAGGGGGGACAGACCCACCCTAGGCGCGGGGGCAGGTGGGCCCGCGCCTGGCTAAGGTTTGGTGGCCCTAGGTGCCTCCCGGTCTCGCCCCTTCGCCTATGAGAAGCCCCCGATGTAGAAACCCTGAGTACACGATCAGAAATCCACGAAACCGTCTGTAGCCGCCGCCACCATCGTCCCTAGATTGGGGGGATCTGAAGTTCTTCCCGGCACCCTGCCGGAGGGGAGATCATCCCGGAGGCCTTCTCTCTAGTATGATGCGTGAGTAGTTCTACCTTGGACTATGGGTCCATGTGGTAGCTAGATGGTTGTATCTCCTCCTTTGTTGTTTCATGTATAGATCTTGTGAGTTCCGTTCATGATTAAGATCTAATCTATTTGTAATCATGCATGTTGTGTTTGTGGGGATCCGATGGATACTGAGATTATTATGTTGGTTTGATTAATGGTTTTATCTTTATGATTCTATCATGTCTGTGCTGTTTGTGATCTTGCATGCTCTCCGTTGCTAGTGGTTATCTTGGCCAAGTAGTTGCTAGTGACTCCAAGATGTCACATCCCAAGATTTTCCAAATCTTGTAATGTGAAAATAAATGAATAAAATAAAACTTTGTTGATTTTCAGGGTGAGAAGAAACTTTTTGAATCCAGTTGGAAATCTTCAAACCAAATTGGATCAAATAGATCTTAAAGGGATTTAAAAAGATAAGCATTTAATAAAGGAAAAATAAAATATTTTGGATTCACCATTTTGAAATCTTTTAATAAAAGATTTGATTTTAAAATGAAAAGGATAGAAATAAAATAAATATTATTTCCAAAAGAGCCAAATTAAAACTTGACCAAGCCTTTGAAATAAAATAATTCTATTTGTTAAAAATAGTAAAGGTTCATATAAATAAAACAAAAGGATTTAAAATCCAATATTATTTAAGTAAAGGCTTTTCCCATTTTAAAATAAACACTAAAACTTATTTATTTATTTTAAACAAGCTTTCCAAGTGTTCTTTGTTTTCAAATAAAACCTACTGATTGGGTTTTGAAAATATTTAGTTTTCAAATGGAGCTTTAAAATAAATTAAAACCTATTTGATTTATGAACTAAGGTCCATTTTATTTAATTATAAATGGACTCTAAAATAAAAATATTATCTTTATTTTGGACTTTGGTTTATGTGTTATACAGAACCAAATTCAAATGAAAAGTATGGTGATTGTTTGAATTGTTTTGTTTGTTTGATTTGTTGTTTGATTTTCAAAACAGAAAATAGGAACAGAAAAGGAAAAACAATTTGAAAGAAAAAAATAAGAATTGGACTCAGCCCAACTGGCCAAGCCCAACAAGACCCAATCCAGCCCACCTACTCTCTCCCGCGACGAAACCTTTTCCACTCAAAACCGCACCCGCGCAATTGCAGACTGGTGGACCTCCTTTTCTTCTCGCTTCCTCACTAACGACAGGACCCCACCTCTCATGTTCATCGTCCTCACCCCGCGCTAATTCCTCCTCGCCGTTTCCTGCCTTAACGCCGGCGATCAATTCGCGATAACCACGACCATTACTCCCCCTGCGACCACGTCCTATTAAACGCCTGCGTCTTCTCCTCCTTTCCCCTCTGTCGCCATAACCAACACGCCACCAGGCTACACAAATTTCTCCAGAGACCACTCACTGCTCCGGCCACCGTCCCTAGACAATTCCGGCCGAGCCTCGCCACCTCCTGCCTCCCCGAGCACACGAGCACATTCCCCACTCCCAGACGCTTCTGCTTGTACCCTTCGTTCAACCGCGGGCGCCCCAGAACGTCGTCTTCGACAAGCTCTGAGTGCTGCCGCGTCTGTTTTCCACTCCGGCGAACTCCACAGGTAAACCCCGTTCGCCCCAGCACTCCTCGATGATGCTCCCACACTTGCCTCACTCGACTTCACCTAACCATGCCCTCTGGTTGACTTCTCGTGATCGACAGCGTCGCCTCCGACCACGACCAGAGCCGCCTGACGCCGTCCTTGACTCCGGTGAGGAATTGCTGCAGACCCTGAGCGCCCCTTGCCAAGCCGACCGTACCTCGAGCATCACCACGTTCTCGCGATCACGGTGAGCATCCCCACTTTGTTCTTTGCTTCCTAGAACCGCCGCTAGCCCCTCGCCTGACCGTCGCCGCCGTCCGCCGCCGCGCAGCACCTCCCATCGTTGACCAAGCAGTAGCATCCGTAGGATCTAGATCGGATGCACACGATAGAAGCTAGGCAAAGCGGTAAGTAGCGTCTCAGCACCGTGCGATGGAACTTAATCCAACGGCCCGCATCGCTCGATCCGTGCGAAGCGGTACCGCCCAATAGAAACATGACGCGTGGCCAGGCTTCGTTTTAAAAACAGATTTGAATCTGATAGAGATTCAATTTTGAAACCTTTGTAACTTTTGATCCACACGTCCAAAAATTACAAACTTTATATAATTGGAATCAGTGGAGCAATCCCTAGACAACCATGCAATTGGTTTAGTAAATAGTATCTGTTAGATTGTTTGTTTTTGCAGAAACATTTGTATGCTTGTTTAGATTAGAAAAATTATTCAAAAATGTTTTTGAGGTTGAAACCTTTTCAAATTGGTTTGTTGTGAACTTACTGACCTTAGGAACCAACCCATAGATTTAAAAATGGATTTTGTGAAGATTAGGAATGAAAACTTGAATTAATCCATTTCTAGTCAAATGGAAACATTTCTTTTGTTATAAAAATGACTTTGAAGTAAAAACTTTGGGAAAATGATTTAGATCAAACCTACAGACCCTAAACGCCAAGTTTTGAGAAACAACAACTTATTTGGTGAACAACTTGAAGTTGTTACTTTGATAAAAGTATTTTCCACCACATAAAATAATGATTGGATTTAAAAATGGTTTATGGACAAAACCCTTTGCAAATGACTTTGCCACTTTGGAAAATGACCACTTTGAACCCTACAAAGTTTAGAAGCCTAGTGGAGACCATCCTTGCAAATAAAACTATCTCTTGCATGCTTACATGCATGACCTAGATCCCATTGTTTTATGTGAGTGAATTGTTTGATTGATTATTGGTTTGGAATGCTAGTTGATTTTGTGTTTGCTTGATTGATTGTACTGAAGTTAGAAAAGTGTGAGACTAGCAAGATCAAGGAGTGAACCAACATTCCCTACCAAAAGAAAGGCAAGTGACACTATCATTTAAAGTCCTACTATTTTCATTATACTTAGTGGATTTTGAAAACATGCATGAAAAGAATTTTTATACTTATGCTATGCTAAATCCTAATAGGATTCCCTATACATTCCTTAGTGAAAACAATGTAGTTTTTACATGCTTAGCCATGCTATATTTTGAAAAGAGATACATGTTGAGATTTTATGAAGTTGAGAAAAGGACTTGTGTTTTTATATAATAAAACAAGGACTCAATGAACCACCTGGGTGGACAAGGATACTTTGAGTTTTGGAGAAGGTGGCAACAAAAGGAACCATGTCTATGGCAATCTCTTTGTGTTGTGCTCCAAAGGAAAACCACCCAGGAAACTTAGAGATTGAACATGTTTCTCCAATTGTGGCTTTCATGTGCAACCACATGCTATTTATGGCTCTGGCTTAGTCAACTACATTGGGAAGACCCATGCATTGTCTTCAGTTTACTGGACATGAGGACCTGGAATCCTACATGGGTACTGAAGACAATCTAGCAATGGTGTATGGGAGGACCCTCTGGAAAGACTTCGTCACATTCTCAATCTGCCGGTACTCCATCTTGGTGAGCACTAATCCAGTGGCCACTGGTGGCAAAAAGATGAGATTGTGACATGTGGGTAAAGTGTACTACTTCTACAGAAGATAATAAAATCTAAGTACTTAGCCGTGTCCCCGGTTATGGATAATACTGAGCAACTAAAGTTTGAAGCAATGGGAAATCTTGACATTCTAATTTCTAAAAGAAAACTTTTAAAGACTTGAAGCACTTGGGGGTACCAAGGAGCTCAAGAGATTTTGATAAAACTTGATGCACTTGGGGGTACCAAGGAGCTCAAGAGATTTTGATAAAACTTGATGCACTTGGGGTTACCAAGGAGCTCAAGGGATTTTTGACAAGGACTTGAACACTTGGGAATTTACCATGGAGTTCAAGGAATTTTGAAAAGGAGATTTGACAAAGGACCAAAACCATTTTGAAAAGATAGGATAAATTTTGCTTCTGCAAATGAGCCTTAAACCCTACTTAGCCAAAAATGCATGTAGTGATAGAATCCACTTATATTCCACATAGTAGTGAAACTTGCCAATACAATTCAAATGTATTGACCCTTGTGGCTGTAACTTGTAATGTTGCAGGTTTGATTGATTTTAGTGAAGATTGATTGATTAGGATTACAAAGTCTACAACCAACATGTCTGCCTGTGGCACTTTGAAGATGAAGGACCCCATGCTTATAGTTATTCCGCTGCAATGTAATGTAATAGCCAAATGAGCTATGTAAGATGTAATAAAATTATGTTATTCCTGGTTATAAAGTTATATTATGACCTTTGTTTCTTGATATTACATCTTAATTGTGGATGCTAGCTATTGATCCAGGGACTAGCATTGTAAACACAGGGGACTCCACCTTATATTAAATAAAGGTTGGGACACTCCCTCTACAGATGGTATCAGAGCATTGTGTTGCCTGTAGGATTTGTAAACCCTAGGATTGGACAAAAACCCTTAGGAAAATAGGAGTTGTGCTTGTTCCAAAACTTATTTACAAACAATCTTGTAAACTCTTTCCTCAACCAATTTTAGTTTTTGATTCTACATCTCATCTATTTTCAACTTGATGGAAAAACCTACCCCATGGCCAAAGACTACACCAAGTGCAAAGGACTTCTTCAAATCTAATGACTTCAACATCTTCAACTCTAATGACTTCAACATCTTCAGCATATTCACCAAGGACTTCCAACTTGGGTATCACTAAGGACTACAAGTGAGACAAGGAAATCTTGCCCAAGATATGGAGACTAAGGGAATGCAAAAGTAAGAAGGATATCATTTCACTAGAAGTTATTGTAACCAAGAGTTTTTCTCAAGGAAATCATGATCTCATACAAGAAGAATCAAGAAGGAAGGAAAGATCACAAGTGAACCATATAGATGGACCACCATATTATAGTTAAGTCAAACACACCAACTTATGTGGTGTAACAAAAATATTTTGTTGCCTAAGTATGTGCTTAAACTTTGTTGTTTGAGTGAGAAGTTGTTTGTGAATGCTTGCACATTGCTTGTGTGAATTGTGATGTGTGTGATTAGAATTGATTCCTTAGAAATATCTTGCCTATTCTAATCTCCATTCAACTCGAACAGATGACTACTCCAAAAGACTCCAACATCAAGGTTGATGACACCAACACCAACCAAAAGGACAGCATGAAAGAGCTCATAGCAACCCAGAACCAGTTGAACCAAGTGACAGCTCAATTCATAGCCAACACCAGTGGAGAAGATCCAACACTGCAAGGATTTTTGGAAGCTCAAGCCCAAATGATGCTTAAGGTGACTGATCAAATGATCAACATGGAAGAAAGCTATTCCAAAAGAGTTTGTGACAACAAGGATGATAGAAATGTTATTCTAGATGGATCCCCAGCTTGCATTATTTGTGGAGACAAGGATCATACTTCCAAGGAGCATGGAGATTAATGCCCCAACTGTGAAGAGAAACATCCTGTTGGCCAATGTCCCACCTCTCAAGCCACTTGTTATTTGTGTGAAGGAAACAACCATGTTCCTACCCAATGCCCCATCTATTCCATTGTGGAACAAAGGAAACAAGGTGGAGTGCAACAAATGATTGCAAACTATCCAGAAGGATCCAAGTCTACCAAGAAGGTTGATGACAAAGGAAAAGGTCCACTTATACCTCCAAACAAAACAACCCAATTCAAGGGATCAAGTAAGAGGAATGTGAATTTTCTAAAGAGCAATAAAAGGTCCAAGAAACATGTAGACATACCTACCTACCAGATAACATATGAACAACATGAACTAGATGCACTCCTAGCTTTGGAAAAACCCAAAAAGCAAAAGAAGGACAAAAGCCATGTGCAATGTCATAAGTGTAAAGAAATGGGACACTATTCCAGTGAATGCCCAGAGAACCAGAAGAATAAGGAGATTGGCCAAGTGGTGTGCAACAAATGCAAAGAGCTAGGCCACTATGTAGCAACTTGTCCACAACAGCCACGTAAAGAACTCAAAGACATCAACTGTTTCAATTGCAAGAACCCAGGACATTATGCAAGCAACTGTCCAGAAAAGATGAAGAACAAGTTGAACAAGCCTATGGAGAATCTCAACCTTGGCCCATGAGAAGTTTTCCCCAAGATCCCAAGCAAGCCAAAATATGTAATTTTGTTTGAAATTTATTTTAAGGGTGGTAGTACCCTAGTTGTTTTGAGCCTACTTGTAACCCTAGCCTTCCCAAATCTCGGGACGAGATTTATTTTAAGGGTGGTAACCTGTCACATCCCAAGATTTTCCAAATCTTGTAATGTGAAAATAAATGAATAAAATAAAACTTTGTTGATTTTCAGGGTGAGAAGAAACTTTTTGAATCCAGTTGGAAATCTTCAAACCAAATTGGATCAAATAGATCTTAAAGGGATTTAAAAAGATAAGCATTTAATAAAGGAAAAATAAAATATTTTGGATTCACCATTTTGAAATCTTTTAATAAAAGATTTGATTTTAAAATGAAAAGGATAGAAATAAAATAAATATTATTTCCAAAAGAGCCAAATTAAAACTTGACCAAGCCTTTGAAATAAAGTAATTCTATTTGTTAAAAATAGTAAAGGTTCATATAAATAAAACAAAAGGATTTAAAATCCAATATTATTTAAGTAAAGGCTTTTCCCATTTTAAAATAAACAATAAAACTTATTTATTTATTTTAAACAAGCTTTCCAAGTGTTCTTTGTTTTCAAATAAAACCTACGGATTGGGTTTTGAAAATATTTAGTTTTCAAATGGAGCTTTAAAATAAATTAAAACCTATTTGATTTATGAACTAAGGTCCATTTTATTTAATTATAAATGGACTCTAAAATAAAATTATTATCTTTATTTTGGACTTTGGTTTATGTGTTAAACAGAACCAAATTCAAATGAAAAGTATGGTGATTGTTTGAATTGTTTTGTTTGTTTGATTTGTTGTTTGATTTTCAAAATAGAAAATAGGAACAGAAAAGGAAAAACAATTTGAAAGAAAAAATAAGAATTGGACTCAGCCCAACTGGCCAAGCCCAACAAGACCCAATCCAGCCCACCTACTCTCTCCCGCGACGAAACCTTTTCCACTCAGAACCGCACCCGCGCAATCGCTGAACTGGTGGACCTCCTTTTCTTCTCGCTTCCTCACTGACGACAGGACCCCACCTCTCCTGTTCATCGTCCTCACCCCGCGCTAATTCCTCCTCGCCGTTTCCTGCCTTAACGCCGGCGATCAATTCGCGATAACCACGACCATTACTCCCCCTGCGACCACGTCCTATTAAACGCCTGCGTCTTCTCCTCCTTTCCCCTCTGTCGCCATAACCAACACGCCACCAGGCTACACAAATTTCGCCAGAGACCACTCACTGCTCCGGCCACCGTCCCCAGACAATTCTGGCCGAGCCTCGCCACCTCCTGCCTCCCCAAGCACACGAGCACACTCCCCACTCCCAGACGCTTCTGCTTGTACCCTTCGTTCAACTGCGGGCGCCCCAGAACGTCGTCTTCGACAAGCTCTGAGCGCCGCCGCGTCTGTTTTCCACTCCGGCGAACTCCACAGGTAAACCCCGTTCGCCCCAGCACTCCTCGATGATGCTCCCACACTCGCCTCACTCTACTGCACCTAACCATGCCCTCTGGTTGACTTCTCGTGATCGACAGCGTCGCCTCCGACCACGACCAGAGCCGCCTGACGCCGTCCTTGACTCCGGTGAGGAATTGCTGCAGACCCTGAGCGCCCCTTGCCAAGCCGACCGTACCTCGAGCATCACCACGTTCTCGCGATCACGGTGAGCATCCCCACTTTGTTCTTTGCTTCCTAGAACCGCCGCTAGCCCCTCGCCTGACCGTCGCCGCCGTTCGCCGCCGCGCAGCACCGCCCATCGTTGACCAAGCAGTAGCATCTGTAGGATCTAGATCGGACGCACACGATAGAAGCTAGGCGAAGCGGTAAGTAGCGTCTCAGCACCGTGCGATGGAACTTAATCCAACGGCCCGCATCGCTCGATCCGTGCGAAGCGGTACCGCCCAATAGAAACATGACGCGTGGCCAGGCTTCATTTCAAAAACAGATTTGAATCTGATAGAGATTCAATTTTGAAACCTTTGTAACTTTTGATCCACACGTCCAAAAATTACAAACTTTATATCATTGGAATCAGTGGAGCAAGCCCTAGCCAACCATGCAATTGGTTTAGTAAATAGTATCTGTTAGATTTTTTGTTTTTGCAGAAACATTTGAATGCTTGTTTAGATTAGAAAAATAATTCAAAAATGTTTTTGAGGTTGAAACCTTTGCAAATTGGTTTTTTGTGAACTTACTGACCTTAGGAACCAACCCATAGATTTAAAAATGGATTTTGTGAAGATTAGGAATGAAAACTTGAATTAATCCATTTCTAGTCAAATGGAAACATTGCTTTTGTTATAAAAATGACTTTGAAGTAAAAACTTTGGGAAAATGATTTAGATCAAACCTACTGACACTAAACACCAAGTTTTGAGAAAAAACAACTTATTTGGTGAACAACTTAAAGTTGTTACTTTGATAAAAGTATTTTCCACCACATAAAATAATGATTGGATTTAAAAATGGTTTATGGAGAAAACCCTTTGCAAATGACTTTGCCACTTTGGAAAATGACCACTTTGAACCCTACAAAGTTTAGAAGCCTAGTGGAGACCATCCTTGCAAATAAAACTATCTCTTGCATGCTTACATGCATGACTTAGATCCCATTGTTTTATGTGAGTGAATTGTTTGATTGATTATTGGTTTGGAATGCTAGTTGATTTTGTGTTTGCTTGATTGATTGTAGTGAAGTTAGAAAAGTGTGAGACTAGCAAGATCAAGGATTGAACCAACATTCCCTACCAAAAGAAAGGCAAGTGACACTATCATCTAAAGTCCTACTATTTTCATTATACTTAGTGGATTTTGAAAACATGCATGAAAAGAATTTTTATACTTATGCTATGCTAAATCCTAATAGGATTCCCTATACATTCCTTAGTGAAAACAATGTAGTTGTTACATGCTTAGCCATGCTATATTTTGAAAAGAGATACATTTGAGATTTTATGAAGTTGAGAAAAGGACTTGTGTTTTTATATAATAAAACAAGGACTCAATGAACCACCTGGGTGGACAAGGATACTTTGAGTTTTGGAGAAGGTGGCAACAAAAGGAACCATGTCTATGGCAATCTCTTTGTGTTGTGCTCCAAAGGAAAACCACCCAGGAAACTTAGAGATTGAACATGTTTCTCCAATTGTGGCTTTCGTGTGCAACCACATGCTATTTATGGCTCTGGCTTAGTCAACTACATTGGGAAGACCCATGCGTTGTCTTCAGTTTACTGGACATGAGGACCTGGAATCCTACATGGGTACTGAAGACAAGCTAGCAATGGTGTATGGGAGGACCCTCTGGAAAGACTTCGTCACATTCTCAATCTGCCGGTACTCCATCTTGGTGAGCACTAATCCAGTGGCCACTGGTGGCAAAAAGATGAGATTGTGACATGTGGGTAAAGTGTACTACTTCTGCAGAAGATAATAAAATCTAAGTACTTAGCCGTGTCCCCGGTTATGGACAATACTGAGAAACTAAAGTTTGAAGCAATGGGAAATCTTGACATTCTAATTTCTAAAAGAAAACTTTTAAAGACTTGAAGCACTTGGGGGTACCAAGGAGCTCAAGAGATTTTGATAAAACTTGATGCACTTGGGGGTACCAAGGAGCTCAAGAGATTTTGATAAAACTTGATGCACTTGGGGTTACCAAGGAGCTCAAGGGATTTTTGACAAGGACTTGAACACTTGGGAATTTACCAAGGAGTTCAAGGAATTTTGAAAAGGAGATTTGACAAAGGACCAAAACCATTTTGAAAAGATAGGATAAATTTTGCTTCTGCAAATGAGCCTTAAACCCTACTTAGCCAAAAATGCATGTAGTGATATAATCCACTTATAGTAGTGAAACTTGCCAATACAATTCAAATGTATTGACCCTTGTGGCTGTAACTTCTAATGTTGCAGGTTTGATTGATTTTAGTGAAGATTGATTGATTAGGATTACAAAGTCTACAACCAACATGTCTGCCTGTGGCACTTTGAAGATGAAGGACCCCATGCTTATAGTTATTCCGCTGCAATGTAATGTAATAGCCAAATGAGCTATGTAAGATGTAATAAAATTATGTTATTCCTGGTTATAAAGTTATATTATGACCTTTGTTTCCTTATATTACATCTTAACTGTGGATGCTAGCTATTGATCCAGGGACTAGCATTGTGAACACAGGGGACTCCACCTTATATTAAATAAAGGTTGGGACACTCCCTCTACACAAGAGGGGGTATTTATGCTCGATAGTGGGTTCATGCCTCTAGTTTCCAGGGGAAGTGACAGAAATCTCTTCGGTTGTAGATGTGTTGTTGCTACTAGGGAGAAAACAGCGGTCTCTTGTTCATGGAACATGTGGACTGTTTACCTTACACACTTTGCTTAAAGCAGTTGTCTGTTGCTTGCAACTTAATACTGGAGGGGGTTCGGATGATAACCTGAAGGTGGACTTCTAGTCATAGATGCATTTGGATGACGGGATATGTATATTGTTGTATTGCCCAATCAACCTCATAGGATCTTTCTGGCTAGTAATTGCATTGTTATGCCTTGCTCAGTTCCTGTCAATTGCCCCGCTGTAATTTGTTTACCCTTCATGCCATGTTGTTTATCTAAGGAGAGCACCTCTAGTGAACTATGGAGCCCGATCCAATCTTTACCATTGATACATCTTCAATTGTTACATGTTTACTTGCTACAAACCATTACCTTCCACACAATACGTTTAATCCTTTGTTACAGCAAACCGGTGAGCTTGACAACCTCACTGATTCGTTGGGGCAAAGTCTTGACTTTGTGTTGTGCAGGTCTCCGCGTTGCTTGCAACACCTGTGTGACGTTTCCTTCCTCCTACTGGTTCGATAACCTCGGTCTCAACTGAGGGAAGACTTGATGTTGTGCTCTTCACACCTTGCTCTTGGGGTTCCCAACAAGACTCCACATCAAGCACCAAGTTCTCTGGCTCCATCAAGGAGTCATCAACAAGTTTTCTGGCGCCGTTGCTAGGGAAGCTAAGGTCATTTTCACTAGGGGAGTCCTTCACTTCCTTTCTCTTTACTTTGTTTTTAGTTTGCTTTGTTTCTCTTGCTTGGTTTTGTTTGCCTCTTTCCAAAAAACCCAAAAAAATAAGTCTAGTTTGGTTTGCTTCCTTTATTCAAAACCACGAAAAAATTAGTTCCTGCTCTAGCTACTGCTGCTGTTTTTGGCTTGCCCACCTTTGCCAAAATGAACTCTGCTGAGAACACCAAGTTGTGTGACTTCACTAGCACCAACAACAATGATTTCCTAAGCACTCCTATTGCTCCACCAGCTCCTGATGCTAACTTTTATGAAATTAAGCCTGCTTTGTTGAATCTTGTGATGAGAGAGCAATTTTCTGGTGCTGGTTCTGATGATCCTGCTGCTCATCTTAATATCTTTGTTGAACTTTGTGAGATGCAAAAGTATAAGGATGTAGATGGAGATATTATTAAGCTCAGTCTTTTTACTTTCTCCTTGAGGGGAAAAGCTAAAGAATGGTTGCTATCTTTGCCTAAAAATAGTATTGATTCTTGGACTAAGTGCAAAGATGCTTTTATTGGAAAGTACTATCCTCCTGCTAAGATTATTGCTATGAGAAGTGACATTATGAAATTTAAACAACTTGATAGTGAACATGTTACTCCTGCTTGGGAAAGAATGAAATCTTTGGTTAAAAATTGCCCTACTCATGGACTCACTGCTTGGATGATTATCTAGACTTTTTATGCAGGTTTGAACTTCTCTTCAAGAAACCTGTTGGATTCTACTGCTAGAGGTAATTTTATGGGACTCACCTTGGCAGCTGCAACAAGGCTCCTTGATAATATGATGGTTAACTACTCTAAATGGCACGTTAAGAGAGCTCCACATGGTAAGAAGGTAAATTCTATTGAGGAAACTTCCTCTTTGAGTGAAAAGATTGATGTTATTATGGCTATGCTTGTTAATGGGAAAGCTCCTCTAGATCCTAATAGTGTTCCCTTAGCCTCTTTGGTTGCTCAAGAAGAGCAAGTTGATGTGAACTTCATTATAAACAACAATTCCTATAGGAATAATTTTGGTAGCAACAACAATTATAGGCCTTATCCTCCTAGTGGAAATGCTTATCAGGATAGATCTGGAATGCCTAGTGAAGAGAAGATTCTAGAAGTTGAGAGATACACTAAATTTTTTATGCAAATGCAATATGAGCAAAACAAGATTTTCACTAAAACTATGGAGGAACAATCTATTATCTTGAAAAACATTAGTCTTCAGCTTGAGAATCTGAATAGAGAAATTCCTAGTTTACAGTCAAAAAATTTGAGTGCTAAGAAAAATATATCCTCTTTGTCTGAAACTCAAACTTCCTTGGTTAACAAAATGGCTACTAAACCTGAAACTATGGAAAACACCTTTGCTACTGATCATGCCATATAGGTTACTATTGATGAAAATGTTAGGCTGTAGCTCAACTTCATGCTAAGTGGGAAAGGGAAGTTGAAATTGATAGAAACAATAGTGTGTGCACTATCACCACTAAACCACAAGTAGCCCCTATTCCTCCTACTATGCCTAAGCCTATTGAGCCTACTACTAGTGATGCTAAGTTTGACTTTGATATTGATGGTTGCAATATTTCTGAAGTGATTATGTTCTTGCAAAAGCTTGCTAGAAGTCCTGATGCTAGTGATATGCATGTTGCCTTTACCAAACACATTACAGATTCTCTTGTGAAAATTAAGGAAGAGAAGCTAAAACACAAAGCTTCTATTCCTAGGAAAGTAGAAGATATTTGGGAACCCATTAATAATATGCAAGTGAATGACTTTGATCTCAAAGCTTCATGTGATCTTGGTTCTAGTATCTCTATTATTCCTAGGAAGATTTATGAAATGCTTGATTTGCCACCATTAGAAGATTATTATTTGGATGTCCCACTCAATGATAATTCTAAGAAGAAACTCATGGGGAGTATTAATGATGTTCTCATCAAGGTTAACAATGATTATGTCCCTGTTGATTTCTATGTTTTGGATGTTGAATACAATGCTTCTTGTCCTATTACTTTGGGAAGACCTTTTCTTAGAACAGTTGGTGCCATCATTGATATAAAAGAAGGCACCATTAAATATCATTTTCCATTCAAGAAAGGTATTGAACACTTCCCAATGAGAAGAGAGAAGTTTCTTTTTGCTCCTCCTTTGAAATCAAGATTTGATGTTAATGCTTCCTCATTTGAAAATACTTGATTCTTCTTGCTTCTTGTGCCTAACTTAAAGGCGTTAAAGAAAAGTATTTGTTAGGAGATAACCCAAGAGTTTCCATGAGTCTTGGAAGTTATTACTTCTGTAATGACCTCTCCTTATCCTTTTTGTTTGCTTTTTGTGCCAAGAATGACCTCTAATGAGAGGGAAGTAAGATTTGGGGAGTTGCTGTCCCGAAACAGATTTCTGTCCTCCACCAAAACAATTCGTGAGGAGGCTCTGTAACTCGGATTGAGCTCAAAATTTACAAAACAATCTCCCAGTATGTTATATAACTTTCATTAGTTCAACACTTTTTGATTTGAGCAACAAAAGATGTTCGAAAAAATTCGTTTCTACCTGCTGGTCTGTTTTGACAGATTTCTGCCATTATTTGCATTTGCTTCTTATTGATTCCTTTTTGAGTTCTCTTCAGGTAAATTGAGCTTTTTGAAGGAGTTAATACAGTATCTTGTGTTTTTAGTGAAAATCCTTGCTGTTCCAAAGCTTTGCCAGAGGTCTAATATCTTTTGAATACACTAATGTTGCTAATGAAGATTGTGTGAAGTTTTGTATGAAGGAAAAATTTCAGGTGTAGAGAGAGAATGTTGCAATGAGATGAAGAATGTACAAAAGCTCAAACTTGGGGATGCCACCATGGTGTTACCCCAAGAAATATCCAAGAGGTACAAGCGTCAAAGCTTGGGGATGCCCAAGGCATCCTCTTCTTCATCAATAAAAAGCTCAGGTCTGTCTAGACACTTCGTTTTTATTGTTTTATGCACAGTTGTGTTGTTCTTGGAGCGTCTTAGTTTTCATTTGCTTTTCTTAGTTTGTTTAGTTTTCTTAAGTAGTTTGGACCCCCGTTCTCACTGTGTTGTTTTGCAAATAAGGTTGCTTGGTGTTTGGAAAGAAGTTCTTGCTTGAAGTGCAAGAGGAGCTTGCATTGACTATGATTTAGACTTTAGCATGACATGCTAGGTGTTTGAAAGAGCATTTCCTATCCTTGTGATTTTGATGTTTGATAATAACACACTTATCAGTTTAATCATGCGCTAAGTGTATCATAGGTTTTTTATATTGTGGCACAAATATTGCCTTGCCCATTTGCCCTTGCCAAAAGTCTTTGTGCCAATTGGTAGTACCAGAAACATGACCGGTACTACCGCTTGGCACCGGTACTACCACCCCTAGTACCGGTTGCACCAGTGCTAGGTGGGAAGGTCTAGCCTTATCTCAGTACCACCCGGTACCGTTCCAACCGGTAGTACCGCTTGTGGCAAGCGGTACTACCGCTTGGACACGATAGTACCGCTCGGCTATACCGGGCAGCCCTGAGGAAGGACCACCCCTTCCCCTCTCGCTCAGTGCCAACCGGTCCTTGGGACCGGTACTACCGCCCTAACCGGTAGTACCACGTCTACTGACCGGTACTACCGCTTGGGGGTACTACCGCAGGGCAGTACCGGGAAAATCTGAAGCTGGCTCGACCAAGTGAAGATTCTCCGGTACCTGGTCCGGTACTGGAACGGTAGTACCGCTTGCAACCGGTACTACCGCTTGAGTACCGGTAGTACTGGTGCATTTATTGATCCAACGGCCAGATTTCTCCAAGGGGTATAAATACCCCTCCACCTACCTTGGGACAAGTTTCTCATTTGCATTGAAGACTACTACCTCCATTAGAGCCACCAAATATCCAAGATCTCTTCAATCCACCACCCAAAGTCCTTGATCTTTGTGGAATCTAAGGAGGAGGCCTTGATCTACTACTTCACCAAAAGAGATCTTCATTTCCCCCTCATTCACTTGAGGGCCCCTTGCTCTAGTGTTTTCTTGGAAACCCTAGTTCTAGATTTGGTTCTTACAAGCTTGTCTTTGATTGTCTTCACAACTTGCTTGTATTTGGAAGCCTCCAATTAAGTTGTGGATGTGTGCCCCAAACTTGTAAAGGTGCCGGATTCCACCTTGAATGTCGCCGATATAGTGTAAGGTGGATCGATCCTGTTGGGGTGAGGTTCATCGGAGAACAAGGGAGGCCTTTTGTGGCGTAGGTGGTTTGATACCACCCCCTCTCCAAACGTAGACGTATTTCCCCTCAAAAGGAAGGAACTACGGGAAACAAATCCTTGTGTCTTCGCGTACACCACTTTGGTTACTTCTATCCTTTACCGCACTTTACTTACTTGCTCTTGCTTAATATAGTGTTAGCTAGTGCTTGTTTGTCATATAGGTAAATTCACCTTAGTTGAATTATCTAGTGAATTTACCTTATTGTCAAACCCTAATTTGAAAAGGAATAAAATTTGAAGTAGCACCTATTCACCCCCCCTCTAGGTTCCCATACGATCCTTTCAATTGGTATCAGATCCTCGGCTCTTTATTTGGGCTTTACCGCCTAAGAGAATATGGGTAGCTGCGAAGGGGATGGTGATGGTGAGCCCACCACGGTGACCATGGAAGATCTCAAAAACTTGGAAACAAGATTGAGCTCTTCCTTGTTCAACAAAGTCAAGAAGATGCTTGAGCAACTTCTTAAAGACAAAGATGCCTCATCATCCCCCTCTCCTCGAGAGGATCCTCTATCCGTTTTACCTAAAGGGAATGCTTCGATATCCCCCGAGGGTACAATGGTGGGGGGTAGACAAGACAACCATAATTCCTCCACACAAAATGATAGTGGGAAGGGTGAGCACCGAGATTCATGGTACTCTCCCAACCCTCCAATCCCTCACCCTCATGTATACAATAGAGGTGACCCACCTAAGCTTGAATAATCTGCTACTTTTGCTCAATGGCAATCTCTAATGAGAACTCATATGCGTAGCTCTTGCATTGAACTATGGAACATCATAGAGCATGGACTCTTTATTGGGGATCCAAATAACTTAACAAGAAGAGAGGTTGTCAATAGTCAACTCAATGCCACTGCCTTGCAGATGATTCAACAAGGATTGGGTACAAAGGATTACCCACACATTGAGCACTTTAGCATTGCCAAGGAAGCTTGGGATGCTCTCACGGTGCTTTTTGTTGGAAATGAGAGCATGAGGAGGAACCAGTATGATGCACTAAGCAATGAAGTCGAAGGCTTCTACATGATGGAAGGTGAAAATCACGAAGACATGTACCGTAGGCTCAAGACCACCGCAACCGCTTTTAGAAATGTGGGTGCCTCACATGTGGATGGTGCGTGGATAAAAAGGAAATATGTGAGTGCACTCATGCCCTTCGAGCCCACCGATTTGAAGATCCTACAAGGAAGACACAACTACCATCTCATGACCTCCAATGAAGTTATGCAAGAGATGGCCTCTTTCAAGGTTGCCTCCAAGAATGCCAAAGATGCCTGTGATCATGCCCTTGGTATGAGCAATGTTGTCAATGTTGCATTGAAGGCCAAAGTTGTTGAACATGTGGATGGTGATGATAGTGATGATGGCCTATGCATGAGCAACCCAGAAGATGTCAAGAAGTTTCATGGTAAATATATGGCTTTCTATGCAAACAACTTCTGGAAGAACCCCGCGAAGGCCAAGATGAAAATGCAACGAAAAATCAACCCAATGGACTAAGAGACAATATGCCAAGATTGAGAACTTGCTACAATTGTGGCGACAGAAATCACTTCCTGGCCAGTTTTCCCTATGAGACAAGAGAAGATCATGGTGGCAAACTAGTTCCAAAGATAGCTTCCAAAGCCCCTTACAAGAAACCCTTCATCAAGAATAATCCCATCAACAAGAAGTCGGGAGAAATTGTCTTGATCACTCATGAAGAATACTCCTCCGACAATGAAGATGATGAAGATGAGGAAGAGGAAACATCTAATGGTGTGGCAGCTCTAGCCACTACTTCTACTCCGACATTCTCACTCTTCGATTCTCCAAATGAGAATTCCCCCATCAAGAATGTCACTTGCCTTATAGCAAGAGGAACGGAGGTATCCTCATCATCTCACTCCACTCCCTTAGCTAATGATGAAATTGATGATGAGATGTCTCGTGATGTTAAAAGGGAATTAATTGCTATCGATGAGTTTATGACTAACCTACAAGTGGATGCTAAGATACATTTTGGAAACATCTTAGATCAACTTTCCCACACACAAGAGCTCCTAGATGTAAGATGTAAACTTGGGCATGAACACATGGTTGAGCTAGAGGCTTTAAATAATGCTCTAGAAGAAGAACTAGAGACTAGGATGTCACTTGAATTAAAACTTGAAGGGCTTGATGAGGCCAATGACATTATTGTTAATAAACTCATCAAAGAAAGTGATCATGCTATTGCTAAATGCAAAAGGGCTAAAAAGGACAAGATTGAGTTTGGTGTGGTTCATGAAAAACTTGCCGAGGACTTTAGTTTGCTTGAAAAGGCTCACAAGGCTTTGGAAAGTGAATTCTTGTCACTCACAAAGTCCCATGAAATGCTTCAAACTCATTTGGCCAATATTCCTTCACCTAGTAACTTCATTTCATCTAGTAGTACAACTATTCTTGAAGAAAATACTAGGTTGAAGGGGGAGCTAGCCAAGTCCACATTTCCACAAGGCAACAAGTCCATTGATGATCTTTTGAGTAAGCAAAGGCCTAGTGGTGAAAAGGGGGGGATTGGTTTTGTCTCCAAAACTAAGAAGAAGAACAACAACAAGAAGAAGGCCAAGCCCGCACAAGAGACCAACAAGGCCATTGTGGATAGTAAGACCACAAGTGGTAAAACTATGTCTCATGATGACTTTGCGGGAAGTGCTAACCCTCACTATGTTCTAATGCGTGATTATTATGGTGATGTGTATGCACAATATGTTGGCCCATATGATGGTTATATTGCTTGGTCTATTTGGGTTCCCAAGACCCTTGTTGCTAACAAAAGAGGACCCATTGAAAAATGGGTACCTAAAAATTAGCTTGATCTTTTGTAGACATATGCTTCCGGAGGGTCAAAGTGGGTGCTTGATAGTGGTTACACGAGTCATTTGACCGGAAGCTCGTCTATTGTCAAGGACTTAAAGCCAAATGCTGATCAAATCACGGTGACATATGCCGACAATTCAAGTCTAAGTTAATGGGTTTCGGCAAGGTAGTGGTTGCTCACGACATTACACTCGTGAACATCATGCTTGTTGAGACCCTTGGATACAATTTACTTTCAGTCCGTGCTCTTGGAAAGATGGGCTTTGTCGTCTTTATTGATGTTTATATTGTGGTACTCTTGTGGAGCAAGTCTCTCAAGGTCGCTTTTGTTGGGTACGTCGAGCATGACTTGTCTGTGGTGGACTTTTCGGGGCAAGCCACTACAAGTGCGATGTGCTTATTCAGAAAGGTCGATGTGGGTTGGTTATGGCATCGCCGACTAGCCCATGTCAATATGAGAACTTTGCAAAGTCTCCACAAGGAGGGCCATATTGTTGGACTAAAAGAAAATGTTTCCTTTGCCAAAGATCGTGTTTGCAGGGCATGTGCTCTAGGGAAGATGCATGATGCTCCTCACAAGCCTAAGAACCGCATCAAGTCAACCAAGATATTGGAACTCCTCCATGTGGACCTCTTTGGTCCTCCATATCATGCAAGTCTTGGTGGTAAGAAATATTGTTTGGTGATTGTTGATGACTTTTCAAGATACTCATGGGTATATTTCTTCAAGTTGAAGAGTGATACCCAAAATACCTTCATCGAATTCATCAACATGGTCCAACGTCAATACAATCTTCCCGTGTTGATTATAAGAAGTGACAACGGCACCGAATTCAAGAACTACACCTTGAATGATTTCCTTAGTGATGAGGGTATAAAACATCAATATTCCGCTGCATACACCCCGCAACAAAATGGTGTGGTCGAAAGGAAGAACCGGACTCTTATTCAGATGGCTAGGACCATGTTGGCGGAGTTTAAATCTCCATACAACTTTTGGGCCGAAGCCATATCCACTGCTTGCCATGCTTCAAACCGGCTCTATCTACGCAAACAAATCAACAAGACTCCATATGAAATACTTACCGGTAACAAGCCCAACATATCTTACTTCCAGGTGTTCGGTTGTAAGTGTTTCTATCTCATAAAAGGTGTTCATTTGTCCAAATTCGAGTCCAAAGCATTAGAGGGTATTTTTGTTGGCTATGGTATCGAATCTCACACTTATAGAATCTATGATAAGCTGTCACATCCCAAAATTTTCCAAATTTTGAAATGTGAAAAATAAATAAACAAAATAAATAATTGTTAAAATTTAGGGTGAAGTGAAACTTTTTGATTCCAAATGGAAATATCAAAACCTATTTTGATCAAATAGAATCCTAAAGGGATTTAAAAAGATAAACAAATAATAAATAAAATTATAAAAGTTGGAATCACCATTTTTGGATCCTTAAATAAAAAGATATGGATTTTATAAAACAAAGGAAGAAATAAGTAAATAAGGGCTATTTTAAAAGGCCAAATTGAAACTTGGCCAAGCAAATAAAATGAAAGATTTTTGTTTAATAAAAAGAGTAAAGGATTATTTAAATAAAATCATAAGGATTTATTAATATCCATTTTTATTTAAGTAAAGACATTTCCCAATTTAAATGAATATTAAAGTATTTTAATTAATAATTCAAAGTGAAATTATTTTGAATAAATAAAACCTACTAAAAAGGTTTGGTAAAATTTAGAATTCAAATAGAGTTTTAAAAAATATTTAAAACCTATTTGAAATAAAGACAAATGTCTATTTTTAAAATAAATAATAGACCCTAAAAAGAATAAAAGAAATATTCTAAATTTGACTTTAGAATATATTAATAAACAGTATTAAAATATACACAAAGTTTGGCAAAGGTTTGAATTCAAATGGAGTTTGAATTGTTTGAATAAAAATCAAAACAGATAAATAGAAAAGGAAAAAAGAAAAAGTTTCTGTATAAAAAAAGAAACGGAGCCAGCCCAGGAATCTGGCCCAGTCCAGCCCAGCGAGCCCAACTCATATCTCACCCGCAGAAAACATTTCGCACCCAATAACTTACCCACGAAGTCACTGATCAGTGGACCCCACCCTCTCTCTCTTTCTCGCAGATAACCAGGACCCACCTGCCTGTTCATCGTTTCCACCCTGCGACCAGCTCCCCCCATTCCTCGCTGCCATTCCCAGACGTTAACTCCGGCGATGAATTCGTGTAAATGATAGAGTTAAACTCGCCAGTAACCACGCGTACATAAATGCCCGCGTCTCCTTTCTCTTTTCCCCAGGCGCCATCATCTCTCGGCCACCAGGCTGCCCCAATCGCAAGCTCAAACCCACTGTCTTCGACGAGCAACTCCGGCCGATTCCGGCGACGCCGATCCACCCCTTGACTCCCAGTGCATACGATATTGCTCGCCATAATCTCCTGCATCTCCCAGTGCCGCTCGCTTGGACGCGCTCGCTCCACAACATCGACAACTTCGACACCCGAGCGCCGCCGTGTCTGCCATCGCTCCAGCGACCTCTCCAAGTGAACCCTGACCGCCCCTCCTCCTCTTATTGATGCTCTCGCACTCGCCTCTCTCTCGCGCATCTAACGCCACTCTTCTTTTGGCTTGGCATGCTCTGTAGCTTCACCTTCGACGACGTCTGAGCACACCCGACGCCGCCGCAAACTCCGGCGAGCAATAGCCACTGCTCCCGTGCGCCCCTCGAGTAGATGAGGCCACCTTGAGCTCCACTTCAACCACGCGAGCACGGTGAGCATCCTCTCCCTCTCCCGCGCGACCTAGTTCCTCGGCAGCCTCCCCGTCTGAGTGTGCGCCACCGTCCGCCGCTGCCAGCGCCGCCAGTCCATGGTCAGGTTGCTGTGATCCGTTGGATCTTGATCTGTTGGCTAGGATAGATTAGTTAGTCGAAGGGGTAAGTTGTCATTTGTACCGTGCGTTGTTAGTTAGATCTGATGGCCAGCGTTGATCGATCCGCACGAACCATTACCGACCAGTAAGATTGAGCTACGTGGCCAGGGTTTGTTTTTAAACAGAAATTTTTGATCTATTAGATATACAAACTTGCAAAATTCATAACTTTTAATCCACAGGTCCAAATTTTGCAAATTTTATATCATTGGAATCAGGAGAACAAAACCTTTCCAGCCATGCACTTTGTTTAATGATTTGCTTCTGGAAAATTGGTTGTTTTTGCAGAAACGTGTGTAGGCATAATTTGAATATAAAAATTATTCTAGAAATATTTTTATGGTAAAATCTTTGGCAAATGGATTGTTTTGAACCTACTGACCATAGAAACCAACTTAAGGATTTAAAAGTTTATTTTGTGAAGCCAAAAAATAAATCTTTGAATTAGAACATTTCTAGTCAAATAAAAATATTGTTTATGTGTTAAAAATACTTTTGAGTAAAATCTTTGGAAAATTATTTGAATTAAATCCTATGACCCTAAACACCAAGTTTTGAGATTTAAAAATATATTTTATGAACCCCATAAAATTATTACTTTGCTAAAAGGCATTTCCAACAACATAAAATATCACTTTGGTATAAAATTTGTTTATGGGGTGAAACCTTTTGCAAATGGTTTTAATATTAAACACTTGACCTTAAAACACTAACATGTTGTGTTTAAAAATATTTTACAAACACTAGGGATTATCATTCTGATTTAAATCATTCCTAGCAAAACAAAAATGACTTAAAGTGGCCATTTTTACCAACTTGAAATTAAATGGTTTTACCACTTTTGTAAATGACCAATATGAGCTTTAAAATGTTTAGAGCCTAATAGAAACCACTCCTCCAAATAAAACCATCTTTTGCATGCCTGCATGCATTTCCATGTTTTTGTCATTTTATGTGGTGAATTGTTTGAATGCTAGTTGAATATATGTTTGCTTGATTGAATTGTAGTGAAGTTATAAGAGTGTGATATTTGTAAGATCAAGGAGTAAACCAATATTCCCTACTAAAAAGGCAAGTGACACTATCATCCATGTCCTACTATTTTCACTACACTTAGTGGTATTTTGTAGTATGCATGATAGGGCCACTATATTACTATACTATGCTATGTCCTATTAGGAAATACATCTTCCTTAGTGAAAACATCATAGTTGTTGTATGCTTAGCCCTGCTATAGATTTGGGGTGGAATACCATATCATGATTATATGAAGTGTTGGAAAAATATATGTTTTATATAATAAAACAAGTACTCAATGAACCACCTGGGTGGAATGAGGATACTCAATTTTGGACAAGGTGGAAGGGAACCATGTTTATATGGCTATCTTTTTGTATGTGCACTAGAAGAAAACCACCCAGGGACTTAGAGATTGAACATGTTTCTCGTATAGTGGCTTCCGTGTACAGCCACATGCTAAATGGGCTCTAGCTTAGTCAACTACATAGTGGAAGACCCATGCATTGTCATCTTCAGGTTAACTAGAATTGTGTATGGAAATAAATCCCTACATTTGTGCCTGGTAGACAAGCTAGCAATGTGTATTGGGAGGACTTCTATGGAAAGACTTTTTCACATTCTCGATCTGCCGGTACTCCATTTGGTGAGTACTTATCCAGCGGCCACTGGAGGCGTCAAGACGAGATTGTGTCATGTGGGTAAAGTGTACAACTTCTGCAGAAGATCTGCCGTCCAGTTTCCGAGTTACAGTCTAAGTCGGCCGAATCCTGTAGAGGTCGGCCGAGATATAAAAGAGCAGGACCCTTATGATAATAGCAAGGCATTACCCGGCCGAAATACTGCGTAAGTCGGCTGGGTTAGCCCGAGTAGTCTTAATGCAGGTGAAGGACGAGCCGAGTTATGCGAGGCAGGGCCGAATGATACGAAGCTTTCAGGAGAAGGAGAAGCCTAAAGTCAAACTCTAGTCGCAGGCTCGGGAGAATCTGAGCAGTGCCAAGCACAAAGGACAAGGGCGCAGAGCGACAGAGGGGCAGAAGGAGGTCACAGAGGTGACAGTCCTGAAGCCCGAGGCACACAAGAGGGGCCCTCTGGAACCTTGCCGTCATTAGAAGGGCGACACGGAAAGGAGGCTGCCGAGTTACTATATTGGGACAAGCATATTCCTCGAATATGCTTGCCACGTCAGCCCTAGAGGAACCCATGGCTCTCCTTTATAAGGGGAGGCTTGGACCCTGAGAAGGGCATCGGCTCATTAGTACCGTTAGGCTGGAAAAGTTCTCTCTTTCTTCTTATACACAGCTCAAGGAGCACTTGTAGCCCAAGGAAGGAGAAATAAAGATCTTTACCTTAGTCTTTTGTGTGTAGAATCAACTACATCTTCCCTCCCCGGATCCCTCTAGCATCCATTGGCCCCATACTTTAGCCTACCCATGGCATCTGCCGTGCCACCACCACGACAGTTGGCGCCCACCGTGGGGCCAGCAGCGGTGCTAGCTGGAGTCATGATCCGGACGGGAAACTTCATCAACACTAGCGAGCGCATTGTCTCTGGCTTAGTCCGGAGACTTGATCTCTGTGACTACGTCAGTGACAACGCAGGCAGCTTCAAGGGAAAAACTCCTCCACGCAACAGCATCTTCATCAACTTGGGCATGCACCAGATCTACGTCGGCGTCGACGTCTCCGGCGTTTATCCTCAGCAGGTTGTTGTTGCAGGAGAACCTCCCCTTAGCGCCACAAACAGTCCGCGTGGAGTGCACCCTGTCAGCAACGTCGAGGTGATGGTCGCAACCAGGGTGCAGGCGGGAGCAGCGGGTGCCAGATCAAGCAGAGATCCGACGACAGGTGTGCAAGTGGCGCCCAGGCAGATAGCTCCACAACCCACCGAGGTAATTCCTTCAGTGGCCAACCAGGCCGAGGTGCAGGAGACAACCCCAAAGGCACCAAGGGAAAGAGGGCCACCTCTAGAAAGACCAGAAAACATTCTTCAGGCAACTATAGATAATCTGACTACACCTGTAGCGCCGATACTTGATCCGGCTAATCCTCAGGCAGAGTTAGAAGAGACCAAAAAGAAAGTGTTGGTAGAGGCAAAAAAGATGTCGGCCTTGCGGGAGTCCTTAAACAGGACCCTGCGAGAATATGCCAGGGCAAACAAGCTTGACGTCGCCCCCGAGCAGGTTGACGAGTTGAGATTGAGAGGAAAAAACCTCATAGATGATATCAACAAGGAGCATGATGCTCATAAGGCAGAATCAGTTGATCTAGGCTTGCCGAGGTACAGTACCCCAGCAAAGAACCTGAGAGCGGCAAATGCCGCAGCATTAGAGTTAGAAGGATTAACCGGCGAAGCCCGGCAGAAACAGCAAGAAAGAGTGAATGAGCTGGTGCGCATTGCGAACCAGCAGAATGAAGAAATGCTCAGATCAGACCCGGCGAGGCCAGGTGCCTCGCGAATGGTTCACTTGGCTGGTGCAGCACCTGCCTTATCTATGGCAGCAGCATCTTCACCCGGAAACAATGCACGAAAGGATAGAGCGGTAACTTCGGGAAAGAGAAATAAGTAAATTGTTCCATATGATCCGGCGATAGCCGGAAAAGCAAATGAGAACAGAGGCAATGGAAGCCGAGGTAACAGTGGCGAGAGAAACCCCGGCCGTGCCGAGAAAGGCAGCGGAAGCCGAGGCAATGGAGATCTCGGAAGAGGAGAACCCGGAAGAGGGAATCACGAGAACAATATCCCGGTCGAAGGAAGGAGAGAACCGCCACCCAAACCGCAGCCGAGACATGAACCTCGGCAGGAAAGAGAAGCGAGACCAGCTCGCCACAATTAGGTGAATGAAAGGTACAATGATGGTTATTCCGAGATGGAATATGCGAATCATGGTGGAAATAACCACTATGGAATGCAGGAGAGAATTCTGTACAGAGATTTGCCGTCGAGTGATGCCAGAGTAAAGTTACACCGGCTATACCGGTCTGAGTTGCTAGAAGAACATGGTCCACCGGGTCCGACATGCTTCAGACCACGGATCATGGGCGAACCGCCTGTGCCGAATTTTCAGCTGGCAAGAGGCACAAAAACATATAATGGGAGCACCAAACCACAAGATTGGTTGATCGATTATGCCACTGCTATAAAAATAGCAGGTGCAAACTTATGATGGGCAGTACGATATGTCCCGCAAATGTTGGAAGGACCAGCTAGAGTATGGTTGAATAACCTGCCGGCAGGCAGCATCAACTGTTGGTTGGACTTTGAAGAAATGTTCTTTAGCAACTTCACCAGTACTTACGAGGCCAAATAGGCCGCAGCAGCTAGCCATGTCCAAGCAAAGACCGAATGAGACAGACAGAGAGTTCTTAACTCGGTGGTGTAACCTGAGAAATTCATGTGAGGGAGTTATAGAATCACAGGCAATAGCTTGGTTCGCTCAAGGATGCCGCTACGCTAGTGTATTATGGCAGCGACTGCAAAGAGATATGCCAACCACTTTGGCAAAAACCATCAGGATAGCGGATTCCTATGCATTGGGAGATTCGACGCAACCAGAATTAATGTCGTCAGATCATCGGGAACATCAAGATCAATATGCAAGAGATGTGGCGGGTCATCCAGGCATAATGACTTCAGAGGAAGAAGAAGAGAAGAAAGACCGGATTATAGATATGGTTCAACTCGGGTGGCAGCAGTAGTGCAAGATCAGCCAAGTCACGGAAATAGTCAGCGGCAAAAGAATGGTCCTCAGCAATGGACACCAAGGAATGAAGGGAAAAGACAGTGGACACCAGAGCAAAATAAGCAATGGAAGGAGAGGCCGAAGTACACATTTGAGTCTATGTTAGATCAGCCGTGTAAATTTCACACGTCAAACCTGGCCAGGCCGGCCAACCATACAACCCGCCAATGTGCATGGATGAAAAATGCAATGGGTAACCCCGCGGGCATACAGGCAGCGCCTCTCCAGGCACATTAGCAGCATCAGCCACAGTTGACTGGAGCAAATGCACAGCAACTGATGTTACCGCCTCCGCCCCCGAGGTATGAAAACTCGGACCGGAGAGATGCGGTGCATCAAGTGATAAACCAAGGTCCGGATGGAAGGACAAATCCAGGAAGTAATAGACGCAATGATTACAGAGAACATCATCAATCATATTGCTTGTTCACAACAGAACAGCAAGACAAGCAGAGTATACAGCGCCGGCATATGGAAGTATATGCAGTTATGCCGACAGTACCAAGATATGTGCCTTGGTCGGATCAAGAAATAACTTGGAGCATAAAGGATCACCCCAAGATAATGCTGAGTCCGGGGTCGTATGCACTCGTGTTAGATCCGACATTTGTCGGACCAAGCATTAATGTGAAATTTTCAAAAGTACTCATTGACAATGGGAGCAGTATCAATATCATGTACAAAGATACAATGCATAAACTTGGAATATCGCAGAACATGCTGCAGTCCATGAGGACCACATTCCATGGGATAGTTCCAGGGCTTTCATGCGAACCCATTGGAAAGGTTCGAGTGGATGTGTTATTCGGCACAAGAACCAGAAAACTTAGAGTTTGAAGTGGTAGATCTAGAGAGTTGCTATCATGCTCTACTCGGACGGACAGCATTGGCCAAATTCATGGGCAGCTGCCACATAACTTACCTGAAAATGAAGTTACCCGGACTACAAGGGGTGATAACAGTAGCAGGGGATTACAGGAAGTCAATGGAATGTGCTTCAGCCGGATCAAATCTGGCCGAGTCATTGGTAATAGCAAGAGAAAAAAGATGGATTCAGGAGGTAGCGGCCCTCGCTCAGTCGGCACAACTGAATATGCCGACATTATCCAACCCGCATGGAAGTGTCTCCTTTCCACCGACTAAAGAAACAAAAAAGTTCCAGATAGATGAGCAGTTCCCAGAGCGCACCGTCACCATTGGTGCCGGCCTAGATGCTAAATAGGAAAGCGAGCTCACCAACTTCCTCCGTGAGAATCGGGATATTTTTGCATGGTTAACTCAGGATCTGCAAGGTGTGCCGAGGGAGTTGGCTGAGCACTCTCTGAATGTAAGGCCAGGAGCAAGGTCGGTGAAGCAACCTCTCCGCCGCTTCGCCAAAGACAGGAGAAAAATAATAGGGGATGAAATAGCTCGGCTCCTTGTGGCCGGGTTCATCATGGAGGTGTTGTATCCGGATTGGCTATCGAACCTGGTGCTGGTGGAAAAGAAGAAGGATGATCCAAATGTAGCCATTGTGTGGCGAATGTGTATCGATTACACGAACCTGAACAAGGCGTGTCCAAAAGACCCCTTTCCCTTACCTAGAATAGACCAAGTCATTGATTCGACCGCTGGTTGTGAACTATTATCATTTGTAGACGCGTATTCTGGTTTTAACCAGATACCGTTAAATCCGTCCGATCAAATAAAGACTGCGTTTATTACCCCGTACGGGGCTTATTGCTATCGCACCATGCCATTCGGCCTGCGTAACGCAGGGGCAATGTATCAAAGGTGTATGCAAAAATGTCTACATGACCAGATAGGAAAGAATGTACAAGTGTATGTAGATGATGTGGTTATCAAAACCAAAGAAAGAAAAACGCTACTGGAAGATATCCGGCAGACTTTCGCGAACCTGAGAAGGTTCCGAATGAAACTTAACCCGGAAAAATGCACTTTCGGTATGCCTCCGGGAAAACTACTCGGTTTTCTCGTATCTAGCCGAGGTATAGAGGCCAATACAACTAAGATAAAAGCAGTGGAAAGGATGGAATTGCCGAGATGTCTAAATGACGTGCAGAAATTCACAGGTTGCTTAGCCTCGCTTAGCCGATTTGTATGTCGGCTGGGAGAGAAAGCACTACCACTTTATCAATTGATGAAAAAATCTGATAAGTTCATTTGGACACCACAAGCAGACAATGCATTCCATGAATTGAAAAAGATGTTGGTCACAACGCCAATCTTGGCTTCTCCATTGTCGAAAGAGCCTATGTTACTTTACATAGCCGCCACGAACAGAGTAGTGAGCGCTGTGATCGTGGTGGAGCGAATTGAAGATGATAAATCAGTGCAAAGGCCGGTGTATTACCTAAGCGAGGTACTATCAGCCTCGAAACAAAATTACCCACATTATCAGAAGATGGCATATGGTGTCTACATGTCAGCAAAGAAACTTAAACATTACTTCGAAGAGCACCCCATCAGAGTGATCTGTGAAGCGCCCATAGCCGACGTATTGTGCAACAAAGATGCAAGTGGCCGAATAGCAAAATGGGCAATTGAATTGTCACCTTATGCTCCGCAATTTGATAGGCAAGATGCAATCAAATCTCAGGTTGCGGCCGACTTATTCGTGGATTGGGCCGAGGTACAGTATGAGCCACCATTGCCAGATCCGAATTATTGGACGATGCACTTTGACAGTTCCAAACTAAGAAATGGTTTGGGGCAGGAATAGTGTTAACCTCGCCAAAAAGAGATCAGCTGAGATATGTGTTGTAAATACATTTTGCCGCATCAAACAATGTAGCCAAATATGAAGCACTCATCCATGGATTGAAGGTGGCGAAAGAGATTGGCATACGCCGAATCTTGTGCTACGGAGATTCAGATCTAGTAGTACGGCAAGTCTCAGGCAATTGGGATGCGTTAGATGACAATATGGCCTTGTATAGGTTTCATGTGCAAAAACTCAGTGGATACTTCGATGGATGTGAATTCCATCATATACCTCGAGCAGAAAACGACGCCACAGACACATTGTCAAAACTTGGATCAACCAGACAGTCGATTCCCCCAGGTATCGCCCTAGAGAACCTAAGGAAGCCATCAATAACACCATCTCCAGAGTCCGAATCCATCTTCATTCCGGCAAAATCAAGAGAAGATAATGTACCGATGGAAATTGACAAGAATGTAACCCGGAATTTCCAAAAATGAAGCCGGCTGATGCAAGGATGAATATGGAGAAATCTGAGGTAGTTATGTCGGCAGAAAATATGGAAATAGATAGTGAGATTACAACAGAAAAAATCACACCAGCATGGGTGAAACCCATATTCTCTTTCCTTAAAGATGCGATTTTTCCGAATAACGAGATATTGGCAAGACAGACAGTGAGAAGAGCTAAAGCTTATACAATCATAAATAATGAGCTGTATAAAAGGAGCGTCACAAGCGTGTTGCAAAGATGTGTGAGCTCGGCGGAAGGCCAGGAGATCCTCCTAGATATACATCAAGGAGAATGCAGTCATCACGCCTCATCCAGAGCTTTAGTGGCCAAAGCATTCAGGCATGGGTTTTATTGGCCAACAACGTTGAAAGAGGCAAAAGAACTGGTCGAAAAATGTAATGGTTGCCAGAGATATGCCAGCAAGATACATATGCCATCGTCCGAGTTAAAAACGATACCAATTACTTGGCCATTCTCTGTATGGTGCTTAGATATGGTGGGACCATTTAAGCCGGCCCGAGGCGGGATGACCCACATCTTAGTCATGGTTGACAAATTCACAAAATGGATTGAAGTAAAACCAATAAACAAGTGTGATGGGCCCACAGTAGTGAAATTCCTCAAAGATATTATCTTAAGATATGGTTACCCACACGGTGTTATTACAGACAACAGTACAAACTTTGCAGAAGGAGCCTTCGCTAGGTTCTGTCAAGAAAAGAACATAAGACTAGATGTCGCCTCTGTGGCTCACCCAGCATCCAATGGGCAAGTAGAAAGATCCAATGGACTATTATTGTCCGGAATAAAACCACGACTCGTCGAACCGCTGCAAAGGTCGGCAGGATGTCGGATTGAGGAACTACCAGCAGTACTATGGAGCCTCAGGACCACCCCAAACAGATCAACAGGTTATACACCATTTTTTCTAGTGTATGGGGCAGAAGCTGTGCTTCCAGCCGACATAATACATGACTCGCCAAGGGTTACCCAGTATACAACCTATGAAGTAAATGAATTAGCTCGGCAAGATGATGTCGATGTGCTAGAAGAATCCAGAGAGCTGGCACTATCAAGATCAGTTATCTATCAGCAGGACTTGCGACGATATCACAGCAAGAAGGTGAATCCAAGAGTGTTTAAAGAAGGAGATTTGGTTCTCCGGCTGGTGCAACGCACGGCCGGCATGCACAAACTGTCGCCCCCATGGGAAGGACCATTCATCGTAAGCAAGGCATTGCACAATGATGCGTATTGCCTAATAGATGCTCAGTCACCAGGAAAGAACAAGGCAGACAAAGCCGGCGAAGAATCAAAAATACCATGGAACGTAGCTTTACTTCGTCCATTTTACTCATAGGAATCATCTACCACACATCGTAAAGTGACGCTTCAGGACAGAGCATCAGCTATGTATCAAACCTCGGCGCCCAGAGCAGTGACTCGGGGACTGCCATATGTTGTTTTGGATTTTGCATTATGTATTAAACCTCGGCACCTTGAGCACTGACTCGGGGACTGCCATGTATTGTTTCTAATTTGGGTTTATGTATTAAACCTCGGCGCCTAGAGCAGTGACTCGGGGACTGCCATATGTTGTTTTTGATTTTGCGTTATGTATTAAACCTCGGCACCTTGAGCAGTGACTCGGGGACTGCCCTGTATTGTTTCTAAGTTTGGTTTATGTATCGAACCTCGGCGCCCAGAGTAGTGGCTCGGGGACTGCCATATATTGTTTTTAATTTTGTGTTATGTATTAAACCTCGGCACCTTGAGCAGTGACTCGGGGACTGCCCTATATTGTTTCTAAGTTTGGTTTATGTATTAAACCTCGATGCCTTAAGCAGTGGCTCGGGGACTACCCTATATTATTTCTAAGTATGGGTATCCCGCGTTACAAGAGTAAGTATCAAACTTCGGCACCCAGAGTGATGCTATTTAACTCTCCCCAAATACGGCCTTCGAGATTTACACCCAGATTAATAGTCCAAAACACAGTGGTCAAGTTATGAAGTTTATCAACGTCAGGCAATATTGAGCGCCGAACCACGGTAGGGCAAAGGCAAACATACACTCCAAATTCAAGAAATGGAAGGCTATCAAAGCAAAGATTCGGACGAACAAAGATTAGTTTAAACAAAGTGATAAAGATTACAACCACGTGTCGCTCAGCGGCGACAGGCAAAAGAGGTTCATACCGCACAAAAAGACGGAAAAATGTTTGACATACATTATATGCCCGGCATACCAGGGATAAGAAATGACTTATAGTTCTTTAACTGGAAAGGCAACGACTTGATCAGGAGCCGGGCACTCCGAGGTAGGTGGTACTTCGGCCGAAGTTGCCTCGCCCTCCACAGACCCAAGAGCGACTTCCGGGGAAGCCGGGGGTTGTTGAGGAACGTCAGCTTGCGCTGTGGAATGCCCAGTGCCTTTGGAGGAGGATCGCGCGTCGCCATTACCATCCGAGCTCGAATTGGAATCACTAGAAGTAGCCGAGTCACCCTCATCTTCACCCTGTTCGGCTGAGTTATCATCAGAGGCATCCTCAACTTCGACCTCGTCTTCCGGGTTAGGAAGGAAACTCGGCCCTTCGTTCCAGTTATGCACGTCTGCATACTCAACAAGCTAGAAGGCACGAACTTGCCGGAGAGCGACAAAGTCTGGGTCCTCAACCCAACGGAAACAAGTGCGCAAATTTATCAGGGTATCAAGGGAGATATCCTCATACCATGACATAATAACTGTGAGAGCCATATCAGCACCAGCTCGTCCGGCGGATTCCCTCCAAAGACTTAGTTGTCTCTCAGATGCCATTAATCTTTCCACCAATATTTTGACCTCATCAATATCAGGAGTCCCAGAAGTATTCAGCCAGAGAACATGGTAGGCCCGGATAGCTGCCTGCACCAAATCCCTGCCCATAATCTTCATCGGACCAATAGTAGCGCCAACAGCAACCAAGAAATCTTCCATCGAGTATTCTGGGTTTGCATCAGCAGGAACGCCTCAGCGCACACGAGCATTAATCACCGCTTTAGAGATCACGGGCTTAGCTTCTGCAAAATGGTCTGCGCAAAACAAAAGTGTGTTGGTCAATAGTAAGAAAGGAAAAAAGATAACTCGGTCGCGGTCAGAAGCTTACGGTGAATATAGCTCAGCATTATCTGAAGATCTTTAGCCCAGTCACTCTTGATTTTCTCAAAGCGAGTGATCTCCTCGCTCATACCCCGTGTCTTCAGTTTGGCAGCCTCGAGGAGCTCTTTATTTTTCTGCAATTGCAGAGCTAGCCGATTCTTCTCCTCAGAGAACTCCTGGTCGACTTTTTCTAACTCAGACTTCTGAGAAAGCTTGAGGGACTCCACCTCGGCGCGCAAGCGAGTTATCTCGTCATCTTTATCTTTCAGCTGCGCCGAATGAGTGGCGGCTTGTTCTAAAAAATGCAGCATCATATCAGGCATGGGTATGCATTCTTGGTGTGACGTTGCAAAAGTTTGTAACTCGGCTATACCGAAGACAGAAGGGTTAAGAGAAACCCGGTGCATATTTCACATAGATATGCGTAAGAGAAAAAGAGTAACTAACCTTCCATGGCCTTGACTTTCTTTTCAAGACGGATATTAAGATTGTTGATATTACCTATTCACTAGCAAAGTCAGCTAACACCCCACTTCCAAAGCAATAAAAATTTAAGAATAATGTGAAAGCTCGTTAACTTACCAACTTTCTTCACCACGGGAATGACCTTCTCGTACTTATCTTGCAACTTTTTATGGGCAAAGAGCAGCCTTTGGAATTCGGCGGTACACCGATCATGCGCAACCTAAGCAACAGAAAAAATAGCACTAATATATTCGATGCTCAGGCAGATCCGAATAAAGCAAAGCTTAATTCGGATCTAGGTGGCTGGATATTCGAAGCTCAGGCAGATCCGAATCAAGCAAAGCTTAATTCGGATCTAGGTGGCTGGATATTCAAAGCTCAGACAGATCTGAATCAAGCAAAGCTTAATTCGGATCTAGGTGGCTGGATATTCGAAGCTCAGGCAGATCCGAATCAAGCAAAGCTTAATTCGGATCTAGGTGGCTGGATATTTGAAGCTCAGACAGATCCGAATCAAGCGAAGCTTACTTCGGACCTAGGTGGTTGGATATTCGAAGCTCAGGCAGATCCGAATCAAGCAAAGCTTAATTCGGATCTAGGTGGCTGGATATTCAAAGCTCAGACAGATCCGAATCAAGCAAAGATCAACTCGGATCTAGGTGGCTGGATATTCGAACTCTAACAAAAACTGAACTAAGTAAAATACTATAAAACTTCCAAACGAATAACAAGTTATTCGATTGCAAGCTTCGGGGACTAGAGTATATAGAGTAGCATCCGGAGGATTAATCAAAACTCCATAAAAAATTACCTCATTCATCTTATCACTGTCAAGAACGATCTTGGCAGCCAGATGCAGGCGGCTGGTGATATCGGAGAGTTGAAACGGCTGGCTGCTTGGATTACCCTCGAGCTGATCGGCAATGTTCCAATTGTTGGCATACTCGACCAACGAGCCAAGACTGTTCCCACTTTCCATGTGAGTCAGAACTTGACCTCGGACATGTTGGGTAGCCACCACCGCCGCGGGACTCCTGTGGAGAGCAAGCTGTGTATCAGCAGCCGGGGTAACAGTGCTCTTGGCAGAGGAAGCCCCCTTGCGCAGCGCATCAGCAATTGTAGGCTGAGATGAGCTGGCAAGTCCTTTATGAGAGGACGGAGGCTTGGTAACAACGATCTTTCTTGCCTTAGGAGAGGCGTCGGCAGGAGCCGTTACCTCGGCACTCGGAATGACGTCTTTAGGAGCCGGAGGAATTACGGTGTCGGAGGGTGCCGAGATATTGGTATCCTCGGCTGAAATCGGAGTAGCAACAAGGGTTGTGGGGGGTCAAAGGGACCTCAGGCGAAACTTCAGGGTTCACGGAGGAGGCAGCAGGCTCAGTAGAAATATCTACTGGCTGAGTTGTATCGGCATCAACAGCAGAAATCTCAGGCGCATCCTGGCGAGGTGGCGTCTGATTCGGAGCAGGAGGAGAACCAGCGCGAGCAGGACTCGGAACTTTGGCATCCTCAGGAGGCGGAGGAGAAAGCGGCCGAGTCGCACGACTCGTCATGCTAGGACCGCTGGGCTTAACAGAAAGAGGATCCCTGCAAAGACAAGAAGATCAGGTCAAAAAGCAGAAAGAGAGAAACAAGAAATACAAACAAAAGCAACTCACCCAGTAACCCCAGGCATAGTTTTGCGCTTCGGAGGGTGCTGGGCTGACTTCTTTATTTGTTTCTTGGGAGCCGCTTCTGAGGCACCAGCCGGAGCGCTACGTTTCCCCGAGGTAACAGGAGGCCAGGAGGCAAGAGGCTCGGCGTTGTGAACCTGACCGGCCGGATTAGCTGAGAAAGTAGAAGCCGGAAATGCATAAGAAATTAGCATTGCGGCAACTACCTCTAGAACTTGGACCTCGTCCGAATCACCTTCCTCCTCGTGGGCCGTGGTCTTGCCGCGGGCGTGAGCCGGAGCAAGATCCGACTTGGGGACGAACTCCTCCGAGTCCGGCTCCCCGCTGTCCGGAGTGTTCCGGTCCGCGGGCCATGGGAGGGACAAAACCTCAGCATCCCCGACCTTCTGCTCCTCAAACCTCTGCAGGACAAGAAAGAGAAAAATTAAAAAGAGAAAACACGGATGCGATTAAAATATAAAACATGACTGCAAGAACTTACTCTGGGAGGGGGTTCTCGCGGGAGAACGGCTTCAATCCCCAAGCCCCGTCCTCTGGCATCTCCGTATTAAAGATAGCCCGAACGCGCTTGAAGATAAGGTAATTATCCAGCTCCACCGTTGAGACTTGGTTGGGATCAAGAGGACCGCTCATGTAGCAGAGTTTATGTGTGCGTTTCTGGAAGGGGCAGACCCGGCTGCTAACGAAGGTAGTCATCAGATCCTCACCGCGTAGCCCGGAGCGGATCTGTTCCTTCAGCCGAATCTCAAAAGCTTTGGCCAGAGCATGACTCTTCCTCGGATAATAGGTCCAGTTCGTCTTGGAAGGAGGGCCAATGGACAAAGCAGGGAGCCGAATCTTATCCTCATTTTCAGAGTTCTTGACATAAAAGAATGACTTATGCCACTTCTTGCATGATTCTAGACCTGCAACGCGAGGAAATTCGGATTTCCTCCGAGGTGTGATGGACGCGGCTCCACATTGGGTGAGCAACTTCTCGGAGGGTTGCAGAGATTTGTCTGGGACGACGTTGGATCGAATCTGGAAAAACTTTGACCAAACATGCACAGACGGCCATAGGCCGAAGTATCCCTCCGAGGCAGAGATGAAGGCAGAAAGAGAGGCAATGGCATTAGCAGGAAGATGATGCGGCTGAAGGCCGAAGTAATCAAGGAACTCCCTAGCGAAATCGCTGAGAGGGAGACCAAACCCGCGAGCAAAATGTGACATGAAGACTACATATTCGCCCTCCCTAAGAACTGGAGAGGATTCACGGCCGGGTAAGCGACAAGCCACCTCGGCAGGAATCCGGCGAGTCCGGATTAGCCACTCAACCTCTCGGTGGGTGACGGAAGAGCCCTGCCACGAGCCCCGCTCGGGCCCAGACGCAGCATCGTCATCCTCAATGAGCGCACCGCTGACAGAGCTTGACATGGGGTTGCCAGAGAAACTTACGGAGGAAGAAATAGCGGCGGAGGAAAACCTAGAACTGCAAGGCCCCGTCGTAATTCTACGCGAAAACGGCGGCGGAGCAGAAAAGGAATTACCGCGCGAGAACAAAAGAAAAGCAGAGGTGTCTAGAGGAGAGCCTAGGCGATACGACCGGATGAACTCACCGGCGACGACGCCGGAGCAAGCGAACGGGGACAAGGTCAACGGAGCAGTGCGGTGAGATCCCTGCCGTCAAAGACCGAGATGAGCGCACGGCAGAGGAAGCACGAACGGGCGCAGAGGCGAGAGGAAGGAGAAGGGCGCAGGTAATCGAAGGGGGAAAGTGAATCCCCCAGCCCCGCGCCCCTCTTTATAACCGCGCCGCTTGAGAGGTAGTGGGATCGTGGGTGTGGCGGTTATCTGTGTAGATCGTGTATGCGGCACGACCGCACGCCGCTAAGTGGAACCGCACCAATGACCACACGATGAAATAGAAGGCCAAGATCCCTGACGGAAACGGTACGCGAGGCGTCGCAGCGCCGACGCGATAGGCACAGTAATAACTGTGGCCTGTCAGTAAATACTGTAGAGGAACAAAAAACTAGAGAAACAATGATGAGTATGACATGTAGGACGAGGCGTACGCGAGAAGATATGCTGATACCTCGAACGAGTAAAAGATAACTCGGAAACAATGGGAAACGAATATCATGAAACTGATACGGCCCGGCCGAAGTTATTGGCAGGGCCATACCAGCTTTGGAGACTAATGTTGGGGAGGTGACCTCGGATAGGGTAAAGACGGGGAAAGACGAAAGGACGTTCCCCGTCCAGTTTCCGAGTTACAGTCTAAGTCGGTCGAATCCTGTAGAGGTCGGCCGAGATATAAAAGAGCAGGACCCTTATGATAATAGCAAGGCATTACACAGCCGAAATACTACGTAAGTCGGCTGGGTTAGCCCGAGTAGTCTTAATGCATGTGAAGGACAAGCCGAGTTATGCGAGGCAGGGCCGAATGATACGAAGCTTGCAGGAGAAGGAGAAGCCTAAAGTCAAACTCTAGTCGCAGGCTAGGGAGTATTTGAGAAGTGCCAAGCACAAAGGAAGAGGGCGCAGAGCGACAGAGGGGCAGAAGGAGGTCACGGAGGTGACAGTCCTGAAGCCCGAGGCACGCAGGAGGGGCCCTCTGGAACCTTTCCGTCATTAGAAGGGCGACACGGAAAGGAGGCCGCCGAGTTACTATATTGGGACAAGCATATTCCTCGAATATGCTTGCCACGTCAGCCCTAGAGGAACCCATGGCTCTCCTTTATAAGGGTAGGCTTGGACCCTGAGAAGGGCATCGGCTCATTAGTACCGTTAGGCTGGAAAAGTTCTCTCTTTTTTCTTGTACACAGCTCAAGGAGCACTTGTAGCCCAAGGAAGGAGAAATAAAGATCTTTACCTTAGTCTTTTGTGTGTAGAATCAACTACATCTTCCCTCCCCAGATCCCTCTAGCATCCATTGGCCCCATACTTTAGCCTACCCATGGCATCTGCCGTGCCACCACCACGGCATTAGCCGTGTCCCGGTTACGGACAACTCTGAGCAACTAAGGCCTGAAGCTATGGAAGATCTCGACATTCCAATTTCTCAAAGTAAAACTTGATGGTGACAACAAGGGATTAGAAGCACTTGGAGTTTTCCAAGGAGTTCAGAAAGATTTGTCAAAAGATCAAAACTATTTTGAAAAGATAGGATAAAACTATATTGCTTTTTGCAAATGAGCCTAAACCCTACTTAGCCAAATATGCATGTAATGATAGGATCCACTTATTTCTACATAATAGTGAAACTTACCAATACAATTCAAATGTATTGACCCTTTTGCTGCAACTTATTATGTTGTAGGTTTGTTTGATGTTAGTGAAGTGTGTTGAATAGGATTACAAGTCTACAGCCAACATGATTGCCTGTGGCACTTTGAAGATGAAGGACCCCATGCTATAGTTATTTCGGTTGCATTGTAATGAGATAGCCAGATGAGCTATGTAAGATGTAATGAATTATTTTATTCCTGGTTATAAAGTTGTATTATGACCTTTGTTTCTTGATATTACATCTTAACTCTGGATGCTAGCTATTGATCCAGGGACTAGCATTGTAAACACACGGATCTCTACCTTATTAAAGGTTGGGACCTCTACATAAGCTCTCCGGAGCCGTCATAGAATCTTGTAGTGTGACCTTCGAAGAATATGATGGTCCCCAAGGGGGGCGTGTTGATGCTTGTGATGTAGATGATGAAATGCCTCAGGATTCCATAGAAAGAATGGGTGTGGGATATATCTGCCCCGTTGAGGAAACCCTTATGGTGGATCAAGAACTAAGCTCCACTCAAGTGGATCCCTCATCTTCACAACCTCAACATGCTCCACCCATCGAGGATGGAAATGACACAAGCCAAAGACAAGATGTGGACCCTCAACATGTTGATCATAGTGATGACTCTAGTAAAGAGGAGCTTGATTCATTCTCCAGGATGTCAAGTGGTGCCAAGTCAATTGTTCAAGGAAGATCCGTACAAACTGCCTTGAGACAAGCTTAAATTGATGCTAGACCAAGGTCAATCTTTGCCTCTCAATGAAGAGAATGATTCTAGTGATGATCAAGGTCAAGTTGATGGTCAAGATGAGGACCAAAATGATGAAGAGGGTCCTCCAACAAACAACACGGAGATCCATGCTCGTCGCGAAGCTAGAAAGGAGAGAATGTTGGAATTAAGCGACCACTCTCTACAAAATGTGGTTGGTGACCTAAGGAAAGGCATTTCCACAAGATCACAATTGAAGAGGTTCAGTGAACACCAAGCACACATCTCCATGATTGAACCAAAGAAAGTGTGGGAAGCTCTCGAAGATTCGGATTGGTTGGAAGCTATGCACAAAGAGCTCAACAACTTTGAGAGAAACAAAGTATGGAAGTTAGTTGAGAAGCCAAAGTATTTCCGCAATGTTATTGTAACGAAATGGATATTCAAGAACAAGCAAGATGAGCATGGAATTATAGTAAGGAACAAGGCTAGATTGGTTGCACAAGGGTTCTCTCAAATTGAAGGCATTGACTATGGAGAGACTTATCCACCCGTGGCTCGCCTTGAGTCCATCCGTATCCTTCTTGCTTATGCGGCACATCATAAATTCAAGTTGCAACTAATGGATGTAGAACGTGCATTTCTTTATGGTCCATTAAATGAGTTGGTATATGTTAAGCAACCCCCAGGATTTGAGGACCCCAACTTCCCAAACCATGTCTACAAACTTGATAAGGCGCTCTATGGGCTCAAGCAAGCCCCATGCACGTGGTATGAGCACCTTAGAGAGTTATTGTTTCACCGTGGATTTGAGGTTGGGAAAATCGATCCCACTCTTTTTACTAAGAAAGTCAATGGGGAGATTTTTGTATGCCAAATATATGTTGATGATATTATCTTTGGCTCATCTAACAAAGCTTTTAATGATGAATTCTCAAAGCTTATGACTAGTAGGTTCCGGATGTCTTTGATGGGGGAGTTGAGAGTATTTCTTGGTTTTGAGATCAAGCAAGTTAGAGGAGGGACATTCTTCAATCAAGCCAAGTATACTCAAGATATGCTCAAGAGATTCAAAATGCAAGATTTAAATGGAGCTCCTACTCCCATGGCTATAAAGACTCATCTAGAACAAAATCCAAATGGTAAAGATGTGGATCAAAAGGTATACCGGTCTATGATTGGTTCTTTGCTTTACCTTTGTGCATCTAGACCCGATATTGTGTTGAGTGTAGGTGTGTGTTCAAGATATCAAGCGGGTCCTAAAGAAATCCATTTAATGGCGGTCAAGAGAATCTTTCGATATTTAGTTCATACCCCATTTTATGGTCTTTGGTATCCTCGAGGCTCAACATTTGCTCTTTGTGGATACACGGATTCGGATTGGGCAGGTGATAAGGATTATAGAAAATCAACATCCGGGACTTGCCAATTCCTTGGTAGGTCCTTGGTATGTTGTGTTGGAGATATGCCCTAGAGGCAATAATAAATGTAGTTATTATTATATCTTTGTGTTTATGATAAATGTTTACGTTCATGCTATAATAGTATTGACCAGGAAACATTAATACTTGTGTGATTTGTAAACTAAATTAGAGTCCCTAGTAAAGCCTCTTCATAATACTAGCTTGTTGGTTAATAGATGATTGTGGTTTCCCTATCATGAATATTGAGATGTTATTAACAACAAGATAATATCATTAGGATACTGGTATGATGGACATACTCCTATAGATAAGCGTAGCATAAAGATCAAGTCATTTTAATAGTTCAATTGCTATAAGCTTTCTGATACATAGTAACCTAATTCCTTCGACCATGAGATCATGCTTATCACCATCACCGGAAGGATGCTTTGATGACATCAAACACCACACCATAACTGGGTGGCTATAAAGGTGGCATTGAGTGTTCGGAAAGTATGGGTTGAGACACATGGATTAAGAGTGGGATTTGTCCATCCATATGACGGATAGATATACTCTGGGCCCTCTCGGTGGAATGTCATCCAATTATCTTGCAAGCATGTGACTGGCTCACAAGGGATCACATATCACGGGAACGAGAAAAGAGTACTTATCATTAACGAGGTTGAACTAGGTATGCAGAGATACCGACGATCAAAACCTCGGATAAGTAAACTATCGTGAGATAAAGGTAAATTGGTATCGTATGTAAGTGGTTCATTCGATCGCAAAGTAATCGTAGAAATATGTGGGAGCCATATGAATTTCCAGATTCCTCTATTGGTTATTGTTCGGAGAAGTTTCTCGATCATGTCCGCGTAATTCACGAACCGTAGGGAGACACACTTAAGGATTCGATGTTGTTGAGTAGTTATGGAATGATGAGTAAGAGATGAATGTTGTTCGGAGTCTCGGATGGGATCCGGGATATCACGAGGAGATCCGGAATGGTCCGGAGAATAAGATTCATAAAAGGAAAGTCCTGTTTCGGAGTTGGGGAATGATTCCGGTGTTCTCATCGGGAATGTTCTAGAAGGTTCGGGAAGGTCCGGCACTCCGGAGGGGAAGGGTACATGAATGTGTCATGACAATGTGGAATGGTTGCATCATGTACTAGGTATCATGGCTGAGCAAAATAAAGGGATAAATCAAATCCTAGTTTGAAAAGTCAAACGCCAATTTGAAAAGTCAAACGGCAGTTTTGCTTGGTGGAGGGAGAGTAGGAAACCTACTTGGGGAGGAGTTCCTCTCCCTCCACCCGCCGTCCAAGGAGGCCGACTTGGGGGAGGACTCCCTCCCCTTGGTCGGCGCCCTCCCACCTATAAAATAAGGGGCAGGGGTGCCCCGTCTAGCCTACACCTCTCTCCACCAAAACCCTAGCCCTAGCCGCCGGCCACCACAAGTTGCCGCTGCCCTAGGGTTTGCCCTAGCCTCCGAGCTGGGGCTCTCCCCAAGCCCCAGCCGCCGGCCTAGCCTCCTCCCTTGGTGCCTATAAACCCTAGATCGCCAAGGCCTCTCTCATAGTCCACCATACTCGCTCCGGCTTAAGGCGAAGCCCTGCGAGATCTCCCCTCTACTTCCAGTACCACGCCATCGTGCTGCCGGAATTGCGAGGAGAGTGCTACAACCTCTGCTGCCTGCTGTAACAAGGGAGAGGAAGGTCTTCATCGAGTACCGAACATGTGACCGACTGCGGAAGTGCTGCCGGAACGCAGCGCCGGAAGGATCATCTACGCAATCTTGAGATCGGCAAGAGTACGACTACATCACCCACGAGAATCTGCTCTCGTTAAACACTTTGGAATCTTTGAGGGTGAGTTCCTCTATCGAATCATTGCTACAATATAGTAGATAGATCTTGGCTTGTTTGTTTGCATGCGGTAGAAATTTTTTGTTTTCCATGCTACGAACCCCTACATGTTGGTCTTCTAAGAAGCAAAATTGTATATCTCTCTCCACCGCTGAAGCCGTGTATGTGGCAGTTGCTAGTGCTTGCACCCAATTGCTATGGATGAGGCAAACTTTAAAGGAATACGGTGTCCATTGTGACAAAGTGCCTCTTCTATGTGACAATGAAAGTGCCATCAAGATTGCCTACAACCCGGTGGATCACACAAGGACAAAGCATATTGAGATTCGCCATCACTTTATTAGAGATCATGTTGCTCGAGGTGATATTGATCTATCATATGTGTCAACTAAAGATCAACTTGCTGATATCTTCACGAAGCCACTTGATGAAGCAAGGTTTTGCTATTTGAGGAATGAACTAAATATCGTAGATTCAAGGATCTTGACTTGATTATCTTGCATTCTCACCTATGATTCGACCCATATTTGGTGTAGGTGTAGGAATGGATATAGGGGGAGTGCGGTCCTAATTGATTGGACTATCCCTCCCCCCATTATGCCCAAAGCAATCAAAATCATTCCTCTTAATATCATTTTGTGATATGTGAGCTTATGATGAGTTTTGGTAATGGACCCAAGATATATCTTCGTGGTGCCAAGCCGAGTATACTCAAATATGGTGGCCTAGGCCACCGCCCTCTCTCACTCGAGAGGTTGGTGTGTTTACTCGTGTTTGTCATCCTTTGAGTTTTTGTTGATCTTAGTCTCATGCACTCTACTTTGGTTTTTGACATCTTTATCTCGATTTTCAGAGTACATGTGCTTCACAGTGCGACTATCTTAACCCAAGCCTTTCTACTCCCTCGAAAAACCCTCTTCCAATATGCACAAGAATCCCTCATTTTTTCCTGGCTATGGAATCTGGTGGGACCGGTAATACCGGTTATATGTGCGGTACTACCGGACCTGGGTGGTTCCCAGGTCGATTCCTGGAAACTGCTCCAGGAGCGATACTACCGCCCTCATGCCCGGTACTACCGGTCACCGGTCCTACCGGTTGTTGAACCGGTACTACCGCTTTCAAGCGGTACTACCGCTTCAGTAACCGGTACTACCGGTCAGCGTTTTCTGGTATATATTGGTTGCGCGTGGGGAGGCACCCTTCAGTGCCCTATTCTTCCCCACGCCCTCCACACAAACCACCGCCACCGGAGCCCGTGACGCCGTCGGAGCCTCGCCGCATCCGTTCCTCCCCGGATCCTGTTTGGATTCGGATTCCTCGCGGGCTCCCACCCCTTATCCACCGCCATGGATCCCGGTACAACTGCCCCCATCTCTCTCTCTCTTGTTTTCTTCGTTGGATCTAGGTTTTTGCTTAGATTCTTGAAGAAAGTAGCACGCTTTGGGGTTGTACCGCCATACATTCATAGTTACATGGTAGAATCTATGTTTTATTGATTGTTGAGGCCAATTTGGACCGCGATCTACCATTGTTGTGCCCGAATCGCTCGACCGGTAGTACCGGAAAATTTTCCGGTACTACCGCTCGCAAGAGGTACTACCGGTTGCCAGGTCCGGTAGTACCGGTCCCAACTGTCCTCGACATGTTTACTAAATCATGGATTCTTCGTTGTTCCTTATCGATTCTTGTGCCCTTATCCCCCTGCTGTTCTCCCTCTTGCTTTCACAGATGAAGGTGGCTCTAGGGGTGCGCATAAGCGCTCCAAAGCAAACCGTGAGATTGTTGAGGAAGAGACGGAGTCCGAGGATGAAGTTATGCCTCAGCCGAGACGCCGTGCAAAGTTACCTGCTACTCGAGGTGGCCGTGGGGGTCGTGAGGGGGTCACCAAGCGCTCTGCTGGGCGTGGCAGTGTTCCCCCTCTCGCCCCCCTTCCTCGGGGCGCACCAAGAGTTGCAGCTCAGGGCCATTAGGGCTAAGGAAACTGTCTGACATTTCTGAGTCTGAGTTTCGGTCTCTGAGGATTGACAATGTGTATGCCCGCAACCGTGATGAGGACAGGGAAGACAGTATGTTTTCAATGATTTCCAAGAGCGTGTCTATCATGAGGTCCTTATGACAAATATCCAGATGGTGGTGCCTCAGCTGTGGATTGACATGGAACACATCAACAAGAACCTTGATTATTTTGCTGAAGCTAAGGAAATCTGCTCTAACCTTGGCTTGTTTCCTATCATGGAGTTCCAGCATGACTACGAGCCACTCCTCATTGCACAGTTTTATGCCACTTCTTATTTCCACACTGGCAGCACTCGGAAGATCACTTGGATGACTCAATGTGCAATCAAGGAAGCCACTCTTGCTGAGTTTGCTGCAATTTTGGGGTATGAAGGTCGTGGCCGTGACACTCCTTGTGGTTTTCGCTGTCACTTGCGGGATCACCCCTCCAAGAAGGATGTCCTTACACCTCTGTATATCCAGGGCCGCGGGGTTGCTGGCAAGATCAAGGATCTTCTCCCCACATATGATATTCTCCACCACATCTTCCGTGAGACAGTTGCTCCTCGTGCGGGCAACAAAGATGAGATTCATGGTTTTTCTGTTGATTTGTTGTTCAACACCTTCCTCAACCGTGACTCAGGCACCGCTCTTGATGTGATGGATTATATTTGGAATGAGATGGTTGCGGCTGCTCACTCTCGGAGGGTTCCGCCATTTTCTCCCTACATCATGGCCCTTATTGTTTCCAAGTGCCCTCCCATTGCTAGGACCCTATACGCTCGTCCTCTCATTGTGCACCGGTCCAAGGCATTCAAGATCAAGGCGCATGCTAAACCCCGCGTTGTGGAGGAAGAGGATGAATAGGATGACTCTGAGGATGCTGACAGTGGTCGTGACACAGAATATGTTGTCTCCTGTCGCAAGAATGCCAAGCCCTCTTGGGCCAAGAGGATGGAGGCCAAGCTCAAGAAGATTTTCTGCTTCCAAGTGGACAACCAAAAGCGCATGTATGAGGCTCATGTATATGCCAAGAAAGCTAGTGCTCGGCAGAAGGACATGATGGCAGCTCAAGGATTAACCGTCTCCGAGGGGTCCGAGACCAACATCACCCCTGAAGACCAGTGGATCTCCCAGCACAGCCATTGGGATGATGATGTATCTTCCTCGCACCACGCTCCACCCCCTATGAGGAGGACTTTGATGATGAGGAGGAGGATTGAATGTCTGGACGGTAGTCTTGCACTTGTCCCTTTTTGGCGTCTTGATGCCAAAGGGGAAGAAGTTGCACCTTAGGGACGGGTGTTGCATGGGAAGTCATAAGCCCGTTCTTACTTTGATCTTTTTATTGCTTGTGAACTTTGATTTCCTCCTATTTATGTGTGAACTTCTATTTTATGTGTGAACTCTATGTACTAACTATTTGGGAACCTCTTGTGCTAAGTTTGTTGAGACTATGTGGGTTATGTCATGGATCCATCTTGTGATGATATGCGTTATTCATTGTCCATATTTTGCTCATCACAAGTTATTGTGCAAAGGTATGGTTTCAAATGCTAGTATCTATATTTGTGAACTTGTGTTGGGTTTGTAAAATAGAGGGGAGGTTTGATTCTACTCATCCAGGGGGAGCCCCGTCTCTATTTTACAAATGCCATGAGTATCTTCATAAAATCATCTTAGAAAGGTGTGTTGTCATCAAACACCAAAAAGGGGGAGATTGAAAGAGCATTTCCTATCCTTGTGATTTTGATGTTTGATAACAACACACTTATCAGTTTAATCGTGCGCTAAGTGTATCACGGGTTTTTTAGATTATGGCACAAATATTGCCTTGCCCATTTTCCCTTGCCAAAAGTATCTGTGCCAACCGGTAGTACCCGAAACACGACTGGTACTACCGCTTGGCACTGGTACTACCGCCCCTAGTACCGGTTGCACCAGTGCAAGGTGGGAAGGTCTAGCCTTATCTCAGTACCACCCGGTACCATGGAGCGGAACTACCGCTCCAACCGGTAGTACCGCTCGGCTGTACCTGGCAGCCCTGAGGAAGGACCACCCCTTCCCCTCTCGCTCAGTGCCAACCGGTCCTTGGGATCGGTACTACCGCCCTGACCGGTAGTACCGCGTCTACTGACCGGTACTACCGCTTTGGGGTACTACCGCAGGGCAGTACCGGGCAAATCTGAAGCTGGCTCGACCAAGTGAAGCTTCTCCGGTACCTGGTCCGGTACTGGACCGGTAGTACCGCTTGCAACCGGTACTACCGCTTGAGTACCGGTAGTAATGGTGCAATTATTGCTCCAACGGCCAGATTTCTCCAAGGGGTATAAATACCCCTCCACCTACCTTGGGACAAGTTTCTCATTTTCATTGAAGACTACTACCTCCATTAGAGCCACCAAATCTCCAAGATCTCTTCAATCCACCACCCAAAGTCCTTGATCTTTGGGGAATCTAAGGAGGAGGCCTTGATCTACTACTTCACCAAAAGAGATATTCATTTCCCCCTCATTCACTTGAGGGCCCCTTGCTCTAGTGTTGCACTGACCCAGCATACCACTTCATGATGTAGTACACTATAGTCGTTGACATAACACCAATGAAACACCATTCATAGTATTACATCCCTCAGAGTGGTACAACAGAAACACAGCAGGTCCAAGACATGACTATAGGTTACAACTCAACTCTTTACACAAGATCTAGAGAACACTCTAGGTTAAAGAGAGAGAAAGAAACTTATTACAAAGAAGAATCAGGAATAAATAACTCATAGCTACCATACTTATAAAACTAGTAGCTGAACTACTAGGCTTGCATTGCTGCTATTGCAATACTCTACAGAAGTAGGTTCTATGGTTAGAAATTCTATTCTTATCTAATCAGCAACTTCGTCTTCACTTGAGTTGATGTATATGCTGACTTCCTTGACTTCATGGACGAGTTTTAGCTTTTAATGATGATTCCTGGAGCATAACTTGATGTAGACGTCGTCTATACTGGCTTTAGAACCTAGCAAGGGTTAAGAAGATACTTTGAGTACGAGCGTACTCAGCAAGTTCACTAGAACAGGAGTGTTTGATGCACTATATCTACGGCCACAAACCATAGGTCGTAGGCAATGCAGGTTTTCGTAAACATTTCTTCAAAGGTTGCTTTTATTCTGAAAAGCTGTGTTCGTCAGCCTTCACGGGTTTACCAGAACTTTCATGGAGTTCCTTTCCTGCCGCGTTCGCTGCTCCTTCCCGGAATAGGAAGTAACAAGTTACAGTTCTTACACACTGCAGAGGTGCGTCACTTTACCCATGAGAGATCTTAGCTTTGTTGCACATCCGAATTACAGGTTCATTCACACTTCCTTGGTGTGAGGCCCAGACTAAGATCCAAGCCAATCACTGCCTTCTCCACGACCCCGCATGTCTCCTTGGTGTACGCCAGCCCACCTATTGAATTACGGCAATTGGCAGTACAGACCGTTCAGATGCCGGAACTATCGTGGGACGTTGAGGGCTCCCACCCATATGCTGCATATCCTCTACGAATTACCATATAATATGCTCGCTACGAGTGATAACAGCCACGACCCGCACATCCAGCTCCATGCGAGAGGGAAAAGATACAGCTGACTTCTCCGTCCCATTCCAAATCTCATGGTCAACGCGTAATATACGGCGCAAGAATCACTGGCGACATTGATTGTTAAGTCCTAGATAATATGTTCCTTTACCACCAGAACTCTTATAGTAGGTTATTACCTCATGGTAAATAACCTATAATCACATTATTATGAAAATAGTGTTTTCTGACCTTTTTCAAATGCAGGTGATGACAATACTGGATTTGCAAAATACTTTACAGAAAATAATCAAAGGACATGAGCAAGTGTGAACTTTCCTTTTCTGATTGCAAGATTATGCACTCGCAGTCTTCAAGACAATATAAGATCCAATCTGAAATCAGCATCATTGGTCTGGTAAGGACTAATGTTTAAAGAAGCAAGATGCTTTTATGCATAAGTAATGTAATGCAAGTTGATAAAAGCGAATCCTGAGGATAACGTTGTTCTAGGGTTTGGATACTGGAAAGAGTTTCCTTGGAATGTCTTGTCCTTTTAGATTAAGTTTCACACATGTGCTTCTTATTAAGGCTTGTGAGTGTGTGATTGATTAGTTTGGACTTGAGATGTTTTATGTATTAATTGGAATAGACCAAGGTTAACTATAAAAACATAAGTAGTTTATTAGACATAATGTTTATAATCCTTGAGACTAAAGTTATCTTTAAAAGGGTAAATAAACTTAAGGTGTAATTTGTTTTAATTATTCTCAAGTTTTGGATTTATGATAAGTATGATTAAAGTGTGGGATTATTCACTTTACATTCAAGTGAATGATTATATTAAATTTGTTTTGCTATTATGAAAATAACATGCAACTATCAAAGAAAGTATAATTTGGATGGTGTTTTTAAGGTGTTAGTTTTAAAGTCATGCTAATTATGATTTAGATGTTAAGATCATTCCCTCTTCATATAAGTGCATGATATATAAAATTATCTTAAAGATTGTGGTTTTGAATTTTAGTTTAGGGTTTAAAAGAGTATTATAAAGTTAATGATTTATGTTTAAGTTTTATTATAAATCTTAGTTATGGTTTAAAACTTTAGTAATTAGATTTTAAGGTTTTGATTTCTAAATAAATATAATTATTTCTTATTTAAGAAATGTTTTTTTAAGAAGTTTCAAAATAGATAATAGACAAGGTTTTATTACTTTAAAATATTAAAAACCTTTCTAATATTATATTTAATAATTTTTTAGTGTAATATATTTTTTCAAGACTTTAAAAATGATTTTTTTTAAGTATTATTCTTATGTTTATAAAATTCCATCAAGGATTAAATGTCTTTGAATATTTACTTCATATTTTATTTATAAAAAATTAGGCTAATATTTTTTTAAAATAATATGTTTATTTTTATACACAAAAATGATTTTTATTCATTATTAGGATTTCTCCTTATTTTATGAAATTTTACTTAGGATTTAATGGTGTTAATATTTATTTGTTTTATATTTATTTTAAACAAATAAAGTTATATATTTTTTTTATATTAGGTTTATCTTATTTTTATGATGATTTAAATATTTTAGATGTATTTCTATGATTGTTCTATAATTCTTTAGAGCTTTAATTGTCAAAAAGGATTTGGTAATTTTTATTTTATTCTTTAATTTTTTTTATTATTATTTTATTTTACTGAAATCTAGCCTATTTGAGTTGGGCACATGGGCCGATTCGCCCCAACCTAAATCGGGCTTGGGGTCATCTTGACCCCCGACCCACTCTCTCTCCCTCACCCAACACACGCGAGCACGCACGCACCGCCCCACCTCTAGGATGCTTGCGATGCCGCCACCGCCGCCAGCGCCGCCGCCTGCCTCACCGGCCATCGTCGGCACCTCCCAGCGCCACTAGGCCTATATCTCCTCCTTTGATTTCCCTCTGCTGTGGTGCCCAGTACCCGTGCAACCTCTCCCTGGGAGAAACCCTAGCTTCTCCGGGATCTTCTTAGCCAACTCCGGCTCCTCAGTACCACCGCACGCCGGCGAGGCCTTTCCCCAGTTCTTCTCACCATACCCACATTACCCCCACACGGTACTGCCTCGGATGCTCGCCTACTCATCAAACCCTAGCCCATTAGGCCCGACTACTGGCGCTGCCCCTGCACATATGCACCCTCTGCTGCTCCTGCCATGGCTGGCCGTGGTCTCCCTCACCTTGGTGAGGTAGTAGACTGCGGCTGGCCCCTACTGCATCCAGCTCGGCGGCTTTCTTCATGGCCCTAACTACCACTATGAGTTATCTCTTTTCTCCCTCTCATTTATTTTCAGTCATGTGTTCATTGATGGATGGATATAAGTGATGTAGTGAGGATTATGTTATCAGTAGCTACAAGATTAATTGGTTGTTAAAATATGCTACCTTTGTTCTAAGGCACATGACTGAACTAAGATACAATACTACTAGTATTGGTATAGATATAGGTCTGGCAATTCTAGAAGTGGTTTGTGGTGAGAATATATGACTATGTGTATTTCTAATGATCTTCTAATTGAGTTAGGTGTGTTAGATGGTTGCAGCTTGTCATAGGTTTATGATAGTGATTATCCAGTACTAAGCCAAAGTGATGTTTTTTAGTACTTTCTAGGTTGTGATGATCGATGGCCTGGCCAATGAGCCATCATGTTCTTCTGTGGGGTTTTTGATTGTGCTAAAGGTTCAGGTGTTGCTAGCTTGATAGAATTAGTTAATTACTTGTAAACAATCATCTCTAGTTTGTTTCTAATCTATTTAGGAATGTATGTTCTAATAGATATAGAGGAATATACCTTGGGTATGTAGTACTTTCTTTTAGTAACATGATCATTTTTTCCCTTAGATTGCTATGGGTATTGGATTTTCTTCTTCTTTACTTTTTGTCCTATAGTTATGCATATGCTTTGTGACCCCATGATATCCAACCAATTAAATGCTAGGGAAATGCTTGTCTATCTTCCACTAGCTTCTTAGCTGTTTTATAGGCTCTTATATAATCAAATACTAGTGTTCTTGATGTTGACTTAATACAACTGGGCTCCCCTTGTTTCAAAGTTGGAGCTCAATCTATGCTCTAACTTAACTCACTGGAGCTACATGGTTTGGTTTTTAACCTTTAGTACTCATTTTTTTATACTTATCATATTACATATCTCACTATTCTTAGGGCTTATAAGGAGTAGATCAAGCTCTAATGTTAGCTAGCTGAGTGTTTCACTCCTAGGGTGTATCTAATCGAATGTGTAGGTGATTTTTTGCAATTCATACAGAAAATACACTATTTTTATTTATATTAGAGGTTTATATCATTTGCAGGTGTTCCCTGATTTCTATTTAACATGTTAAAACATATAAATGTAATTTCCGATTCATCTCTTTGCACTCTTGGATGATAACAAAGTATTTTATCTTGGTATTTCTATTGTAGAGTGATTATAGCTATGTTGGCTAGCTATATTTATTTCAGGACAGGTTCCTCTAAGTTTCTGGTGATTAGAAATAGAACTCCTGATATAGACATGTTATTTAGAAAATTACATATGTGTAGGCTGGTAATTTATTTCTAAGTAGATGGTTTGGTGTTCTAGATGATCTTTGATCATCTGAAGATATGAGATCTCTTCAATAGCAAGGATATGCCTTTGATTGTAAATATTTAATGGTTCTGGATGATTGTGCTTCCTTATGCAATTTCTTGTGTGTTGGATTAATTTTATTGGATGACCTTGACAAGATCAACTATTATACTTGTATCTAAGCTTTGCCAATGATGCAAAGGCTGAGGCACAGCTCTGGATAAGGACATATATTGTGCTATGGTTTTCATTTCTTGATGATGATTTTGCATAGCACCTCTATGAAGGACTAAGAGAAATCCTCTATTTTCTATACTTTATTACCTCCTCTACTTGCCCTTTTATCTAAAACAGATAAGAACAGATATGCTATGCACCATATCCTCCAAGGCCCTTATTTTTCCTACCTTGAGCTTCCTGAAGCTTGTTCTTCTAAGTTGGTGCTTTTGGGCTCTTAATTTCCTACTTGTCATTGGCTTGATGATCTGTTGCTGATAAGCCTCTGGGAATCCTTTCCTCACCTTAACCTTCTTGTTGACCAGATCCTCACCTTCCTCTATTCTTCCTCTGATGATGGTGCTAGCTATTCTTTATGGATAGATTTTGTATATAGCTGCTGGACAGTTGTTGGTGGGATGTTCTGGCTAGTTTGTATGGTTGTAGTGATGGAAATAGTTTGTCATAAAATGGGATGAGCTAGATGAACTATGGTGGTGTTCTTGGCTAAGTGTGGTGGAAATGAAGTAGCTAGCTTTGCTACTACGGTTGGCTTCTTCCTTTTCTATAGTTGGTTCTCTCCCTGAGGTGTTGACAACACATCAACTGCATGTGGTGTGTAAGCTGCTGCAACTGGGCCCACTGGGTGCAAGTTTCCATACATAGATTCTTGGTGTTGTGGATTGGTTCCGATGGGTGATGGTATTATCCTAGTTTGGCTAACTCTGTACTGAACTGGTGAAACTTGCCCCAGGCAAATGATGCATAGTTCTGAGGCCAATTTCTTTGACTAAGAACAGATACTAAGCATTGCTTTTTCTTTTTAACTCGATGATGAACCTGGCATATCAACTGTATGCCCTTCTGAGAGTAATCCAATACACTGACCACCTCTCTGTCTTGTATTTGCATTGTTTTCTTCTTGTCTTATTGTGCAGGAATCAAAATAGGAAGGATTGGAGAAAAGAAGATTAGAGGATAAAGAGATCTAGCTAGATTTTTAGTTCTAATTTTTCTTTTACTTGTTGTAATCTTTCTCTTTCATTTAAACATTTGTGAAAAATTATAATATTTGTATAAAGTTATTCTTTTCTATTTCATTTATTAATTGTATTATTCCATATATGTTGTAATAAAGTAAATCTGTTTTTGCAAATTTCAATTTTCTTTTACAAGACTTGTTACTTATTTGTAATTTCCATTTTTATTCAAAATGGTGAAGACACTGTAATATGGTATGATGTAAACAAGAGTACCTTTCTTTGTATTTTCCTATTCTTTTATTTAACTATTTCTGTAAGTTCCTTCTTAAATGTAAACACTGTAATATTATTTATATGATAAGAAAGTAAATGTTTTCTTCATTATTGAATCTTGGACATAATTATCCGTATCTTGTTTATGAATACTAATTCAATTCTTTATTTGAAATAGCATTCAATTAGGGATTACTTAATATTCATTTTCATTTTCTTAGTTCTATCTATATATATCATTTGGTTATTCAAATTGAAACTATTTCCCTTATAAGTAAAGGACTCAACAAAAGTCATGTCGGAATCCATAGCACTTGCACTAACGTTTCCCTCAGAACAAGAGAGACCTCACTCACTCTGTAGCCCTTTTTATTTTGCGCGAAAATTTCCCAGATTTTCTTATGCATAAATGCAATGCACACACATGTGTCCTTTCTAATTCTAGGTGTTAATCCTGGGATGCTACAGTAATCAAAAACTTGCAAATCTTGAGTACTGGCGTGGTAGCAATGTGATGGAACTCTTCCAATGCCATATAAATAAACTCTCAGCGATGAAGATCAACTTCAAGGATGAGGTGCAAGCATTGTCGTTGTTGAGTTTGATGCCTGATAGTTGGAACATGCTTGTTGTGTCAGTTAGCAATTCGGCTCCTGAAGGAAAGTTGACGTTTGAGATGGTGAAGAATGTTGAATGAATAAACCAGAATGATGGAAAAAGGAAATTCCTCCTCTTTTGGTGTGCATGTGGCTGAATCCCATGACAAGAATGACAACCGTGAACATAGTCAAGGCAAATCTTAGTATGGAAAATATCAGAAAACCAAGGGGATATCAAATTCAAGATAGAGATAAGGAGTTACTTGCTATTATTGTAGCAAGCTGGGTCACAAGAAGAGTACTATAGGAAAAATACAAAAGAGATCTTGTAGAGGAAATGTTGAAAAGAAGGCCAGGCAAAAGAGGGACAATAATAGTGTCGCCATGACTACAGAATGTGACCAAGGTGAAGATTACCTAGTCATTGAATATGAAGAATGATATAGTACTGTCTGTGATGATGCCACGGGTTGGGTTGTGGATTCAGGTGTGTCCTTCCATGTTACATCTCCTTCCATATTACATCACACATGGATTATTTCACGTCCTATACTAGTGGCATTATTGGCCAGGTGAGGATAGGGAATAGTTTTTTGTCGACTACTTTTGGCAAGGGCTCTATATGCATTGGTACAAACACATGATGAGGTTGGTGCTTGATGATATGAGACACGTTATCAATATATGTCTGAATTTGTTATTCGTTGAAAAGCTTGATGACATTCGCCATGGAAGTTATTTTGGTGATGCACAATGAAACTCACCAAAGGCTCTTTAATTGTGGCTCGAGGTAGTAAGCAAGATTGTATCTATGTGTTTAAACCATGCAATGTTGTGTTGAACATAGTTGGAATGAAACTTCGGTTGAGTTGTGGAAAAAGAGGCTTGCGCATATGAGTGAGAAGGGCATGCATGCTCTTTCTCGCATAGAGTACTTCCCTGAGTTAAAAGGTATAATCTTGAAACCCCATGAACATTTTTTTCCTGGCAAACAATAGAGGGTTGCATTTTATACACACCTGTTGCATCGTGTAGAGATGTTATTGACATTATGCACACTGACGTTTTTTCCATGACCACAAAATCCCTTGGTAGAGAATTATACTTTGTGACATTCATTAATGACCATTCCAAGCCCAACATCACCAATATTCATATACCGGAGACGCGGAACAGGGCATGCAACGCCACCACTGTGTGGGGCCCAATACATTGCTTGGGCCAAAATTATTGGTGGCGTTGTGTCCTAAATTGAACGCCCCCGGTTGAAATTTATTGGAGGCATACTGATTGCCATCGTCAATAGTTGTATATATAAGTACTATTTATGTGTTATATAAATTGTGAATACTACCATGATTAGCGCCTAGCATTTTGGCTTCTTTGAGGGTGTAGGGGCATGCATTTATATGATTTCAGCGGCATGGGCGCGAACGCCGCTGGTGGACGGTAGTTACTAGGGGCGTGCATCAATGCATGCACATAGTATTGAACTAATACTGGGCGTGTGCACCTCCCTTCCCTTCTGTAGTATTATCGGTGGTGTTCCCTATAGCCACGCCTGAGGTATCTTTGTTACTGGGGGCATGAACTATGTACGCCATTGGTAACATTAATCAGCAGCTCCATATTAGCGACGCACGAGGTTAACACCCCTGATCGATTTTTCTCAACACCACAAGGCCTTTTCCTAGTAGTGTACACCTCTCCCCTTGCTTTCTGGATCAAGAAGGAGGATACGACGTCAAGTCGCACGTGTGCATAACTCGTAGGTTCCATTCGTATCGTGCTTGGATCAGATCACGAAGAGTATGACTACATCATCCCACGATCTCTCGATTCTTAATGCACATGTTCTATAAGGGTATGTGGATCTAATCCATCTCGTTACTAGCATCTCCTAGAATAGATCTTGATCTTGTTCGTGCTCTCGTAGCAATTTTTCTATTCTGCAAATCCCAATAGAACTAAGCACATTGATGTGAGGTATCATTGGATTAGAGATGTTGTGAGTACTGAGTTGCTGAAACTTTAGAAGATCCATACCGACAAGAATCGATCAGCATGTGAGAAGTTGCTTGTATGTTGGAAGGCAGTGGGCATGGCGGTGCCCCCCACATGAGTCACATGAGGGGTGATTTGTTGGTTATGCTCCTCATGTGGGCTATGAGGATATGGCCTCGTAAAGTCTTTTAGACGGTTCAAACATGTGCAAGATCCCACTACCCATTAGGGTTATGAACGAAGGTCATTTTGGACATTGCACATGAGGAAAGGGGAGGATAGGCCTCTCATATAGCTAGTACTAGGTGGTAAGACGAAAATCTAGGTTAGCCTCCATTGGAGAGGAAAACTAAGAGAGAAAGGAAAGAGGAAGAAGTTGAAGGAGGAAGTTGAAATCAAGCACCGGACTCTTCCCACAAGGTCATGTCGTCCATATCCACTACCTTGTCTCTTTCAAGATGTGATTCCACAATCTTTGGTGAGATTGTTTGAGTCACTAGCTCTTATGCCCCAAATTTTGTTAGTTGCATCCAAGATCCGTGTGTATTTTGATGTATGAGATACTCTAGTGCTCTCTAGAGAAGAACAAGTTGTATCATCTTTGATAATAGTGGAAGAAGATGTAGATGGCTTCGGCCCATGATTTTTTTCTCAAGCTACTGCTGGTGCTGTTCTGAGAACTCCTCTTCTTAGAATACGCATCGTCGCTATCTAGGAGAGAGCTTCTCACCATACCATAGACAATGTCTCATCTTAGGAGAGAGCTGATAAGTGGTGTTGTTCCTCCATATATGTTTGTTGCAAATGTTTCCTTCCAACACAAGCAACGTCCGTGAGTTAGTACAAAATTGGTACCGAAGTTTACATTAACTCCGCTACATATTTTCATGTCATGTTTAAGAGTGTGCTTACCATAAGGTTAGGTTAATCCGTCTTTGTTCTGGTTTTTTCAACACATGCATATGCAAGTAGTATAACTACGACTGCAATGAACTACTGAAATCCATAATCATATTTTCTATTGCTAAAATTTACTCAAATTTTCTTCAGTTAGTACTCATGTTAGCATGTCATGAAATTAGAAGAAGACAAGGGCCAACAAGCATGAAGTGTGACAATATCTTCGTACTAAGCATGTGAGTAAAATGAAATCACTTCTTTGCCTGGCTAGCTTGTGTTGTCACTCTAACTATCATAAACTGTTATTGTCTGGAATGTATGCATTTAACCAACAATTTAGACTTCAATGTTGTCATTGTGTGCCGATGTGCATGACTGATTAATGAGAAGGAGTAGGGTTTGTGCGCAGATCATAATCCATAATTTCGATAAGTAGTGATGTGCTTTAGTCACTAAATTCATATCTAGCATACTCAACTACTGAATTTTCATTGCCTCATGCTCACCTGCTGCATCTTGCTCATATACTACTGGATCTTGCTCATCGTGGAGATCTTGTTCATCCATTTCTTCATTTGTGCATGAGTAGTTCAGTTAGTGCATGAGTAGCAATGGAAGTACAACAATACTGCATGATTTTAGTGTGATAAAGTGTGGTTACTTGCAAGAATTTGATGTCATTGTCCAATGATCATTTTAACATTGCATTTCTAGCCTTTGCCACATTAACCCTGGGGGTCTTTGTAAAGCATCCCAGTAATTGTTTCTGGCACTTTCATTTCATATAGTAGTGAAGTACCTGGATTATTGATATCCTCTTCTTCATGTTCTTCACGTGGGCCAAAATTAAGATCTAGAAGCACCATTAATTGTTCTTCATGTGCGACATGTTCCGGCGCCTTGATAACCTTGGGTGCGGGAGGAGCTGCCGGCGAGCTAACTAAGCTACCTACGATAAGGCGACATTGCCAAGGAGATGAGAAGGGGCTTCAGAAAAGAAGGCACCGTTGTCGGCTAGCTTTGACGGAGATGCCGGCGTGAAGGTTGGAGGTGCGCCGAGCCTAGAAGTGTACAATGATGATTCTGGGAGCAACGACGATCGAGGAATAAGGAGTGGTGTCAGGCACGCATGGACCTATAGGTGCTGGACAACCCTCTGCTAGGTGGTGTTGGGCGCTCATGGACGCCGAAGAGATACTAGCTAGGGGCAAGTATGTTGTTGTTGCTGCTGCTGCTGCTTGTGACGAGCGGGTGGCTTTCGGGAGGTGCAACTAGGTGACGTGCAACTATTGTCGAGTTGGACGACTCGCCCGGATCTTGTTGAACGATGTGTATGGATCGTTCTCGCACGATGCGTGCGCGCGAATCAATTGGCGAGCCGGGGAACGAGCGCGTGCGTGGATTAGGAGGATAGATTCAGGCAAGCTAGACGCGCATGGACGCGGTGCTAGGTGAAGACCTGGACGACGATCCCGACTGAAGGATTCAAATTTTAAATTATCAATTCCCGGTTCCGGACAAGTCACGGGGTATTTTTTTACAAGTTGCTATACTGGATCGCTATCATAAATTTCTTTAATATCTTATATTTCGTTATGGAGGGAGTATTTCCATGATGATTTCTGCATTTCTGGCCTGGTTTTACCTGGGAGTTCACATTACGCACGAACACATCTTGCTATCTGCACAAATCAGTCAACGGCTGAAGTAAACCGCTATTTCTTTCCTTTTTACATTAGCAGAGAATTGATCGTTCAACCAGGTCCAGAAATAAAGAAAGTCTTTATGAGGTAGAGATACACAAGTGGGTCATCACTAGGATACCCTTTACCTTCTTTATTTCAAAATAATAAACAATTTTTAAAAAAAAATCATGATGGCATCATAAAAATTAGTTTATTTTGTTGAACTAAAAGGAGTAAAGGGTACTAACCCACTTGCATCTCTATTATGGGCACTACTAGTGAGTTGATCGGATAAGTCCAAGGTCAAGTGGTCAACTAACAGAACAAAATTCAGGCTAAATGTCAGACCTGCAACTGTTTGCTATTATTCACGTAAAAAATCATGCAATGCTTGTTTCGTGTTTAGTACACCGTGCTCGCAGTATTGGAAGTCTACTTTGTAGGAACAGGTCAGTGAAGACGTCCGGCCAGGTCTTTGCTAGCTAGCTAGCACAAATTCGTGAGCGCTCCATTGAAATGATGTCACCGAAGGCTCCGTATCTTGACAAGCTCCATATCTTGACAAAAGAAGTGAAAGTGTTGACCTTTGTACGGATGGCAACATTCAAAAATTGCTGCTTGCTCCTACTATATTTTTGTCAAACAAGTAGAGTGGACTGCTGCTACAAGCCTCTGAATTGCTGACCGAAGCTTAATTGGTACCCAGCATATATGGGCATTTCGTCAGAGTATTTATCATTTTATAATATTTTTTCAGGCAATAAAGGACGACGGACGTTTTTACAACCATGCTAGTAGTAGCAGGAAGCAAAGACGTGTTGTGTCTACAACAATGACTGGGCTTTATTAGAAAGAAGAAGAAGAATGACCGAACAATTGCAGGTGTCAGGATGGACAATCTGAAAAACAAAAGCACGTGGAAAACTAGTCATCGGGGGTGAAATATTCACGTAGAAAAGAATACCTCGGCATTAAGAGATGTAATCTAAGGTTTGGACCTAGCTTAGCTTGGATAATCTTGTTAAGTAAGAAGAGACACCAAATTAAAGGGAAAGGGAAGCAGCTAGGAGGCTTTGTAGTGCAGCATGCAGTTGCAATTGCAAAGCAAAGCAAAAGGGACCCAAGAGCAGAAGCTCGTGCCGCAGGTTGGCACGTAGGCTCGCACACTTGCCGACGAACAGCTGCCCTGGGCCCGCCGCGCAGCCTCACGGTCGCGACACCTGTGCGTGGGCACGTCACGGTTAGGAGACACAGAGCACGCAGTCACGCACACGATATCCTTCTGTAGGGGATTACTGTTTGTTTGCGGTTAGTTGTTCGCTCGTGTCCCGTCTCGAGCTCCTTTCCCGTTGCTCGATATAAAGGCAGGTGGAGCTTGTTCCTTAGCATAGCTTACTAGTGCTCCCGGTCCGGTCGTCCATCAGAGTTAGGAGGAGTACCAACAAGTCGCCACGTAGTAGTAGTAGTAGTACGTAGGAGCGATCTTTCAGAGGTGAGAGGGAGCAAATGGGGAGGCAGCCGTGCTGCGACAAGGTGGGGTTGAAGAAGGGTCCGTGGACGGCGGAGGAGGACCACAAGCTCGTCGGCTTCATCCTCGGCCACGGCCAATGCTGCTGGCGCGCGGTGCCCAAGCTCGCCGGGCTGCTGCGCTGCGGGAAGAGCTGCCGGCTCAGGTGGACCAACTACCTGCGGCCGGACCTTAAGAGGGGCCTCCTCTCCGAGGACGAGGAGAAACTCCTCGTCGACCTGCATGCCCAGCTCGGCAATAGGTGCGTATATAGTATGTTTGTGTTCTCCCAAAAAAATTCACATTTCTTAATTGGTCTGAACTAAAAGTTTTTTTTTTGTGAACTAAAAGTTTATTACTAGTATTCTGTTCTGTTCAAAAAAAAAGGTGGTCCAAGATCGCGTCGCACTTGCCAGGGCGGACGGACAACGAGATCAAGAACCACTGGAACACGCACATCAAGAAGAAGCTTAGGAAGATCGGCATCGACCCGCTCACGCACAAGCCCCTCGTCACGGACGATTCGCCCAAGAAGCTCCCGGTTACAGAGCAGAAGACGGAGACGGTGACATCGGACAACAGGGACGAGGATGAGGAGACGATCATCCTGACAAAGTCCCCCGGTTTCTGCACCGACGAGGTCCCGATGCTCCACCCGGACGAGATCGTGGTGCCATTGTGCGACCCACCTCCGCCTCTGGCGCCACCGGCACCGGCAACGACGTGCACCGCAGTCTCCACGCCCACCACGTCATACTCCTCCTCGTCGGCGTCCAGTAACGTCTGTGAAGACGGCAGCCTCTTCCCCATCGTCGAGTGGCCAGACAACATCAACACGTACTTCATGGGGCTGGATGACGACATGATCGTGGCGGCGTCGGCGCCGTGGGAGGACTGCCTGGTGCAGCCACCGTCTGCTGTGGAATTTCAGGAGGACACCTTCAGCGCCTACGAGAGTAGCAGTGCTTCGTTCGACCAGCAGGAGGCGATATGGAACAAGTTGGAGCTCTTCTAGTTACTGACCCGCCGCTTCGAACCAAGTTTACACTAGTGTTACTACCTCTATTCCATGATATTGCTAAAAAGACATATTATGGAACGGAGGGAGTACTAATTACCTATGCATTCTCTGGTTAATTTATTAGCTAGACTACTAGTACTAGAGAGAAAGTACAGTAGCAACAACTAGACGGAGTGTGTTTATCTTCTTTTTCGTGTCCTTCTTTTCAGCCGCCTTGTCTTTCTGTATTCTCATGTACAACTATTTTTCTTTCAACACAATGCACAGTTAATCCTAAGCCCAGAAAATTGTGTTCTTCTGCTCCTAACTTAATCTGTACATGACACCACCATTTGTGTTCTTCTGCTCCAAACTTAATCAGTACCTGACACCAACCAAAGAAGACTAGCTATGTTGTCAATTAATGCAAGTTTATCGGTGTGGTGTGCATGTTCAACTGAAACATAAAGGTTCCCCTAAGAAAACTTGGACACAAAAGTCTGTCTTTTTCTGATGTTTGAGTCACGCATGACGTATGGTGGTCATCCCTACCTGCTTGAACGCATGCTCGCATCAGACAGGAAAGCCCACCTCCTAGCGAGATGTCATGCAACTGGCCAGCTGACCGGAAACCAAATTAAATTTCCATGACGTAGCGCTAAGTTCCTGGTCACACCAAAAGATCAATCCAGAAGGATGGTAGTACATTTTTAGGCATTGACCACGGCATTTTTATTTTTGAAACAGTGGCAAAAGATTTGGCTCATCTCATCTTCTATCTTCTATTACAATACTAAATAGCAATCCTCCACTACTAGATTTCTCTGCAATTCTATGTAGCCACGTCACCCCCAAATAGCAACCTGCTTAGTTCGGCACCTATACTATGTTTACATCCACACGTTCAGTCTTTTTCTCAACTGTAACCGAAGGGTGAAATCTGTCATTATTTCCTTTAACGTTGTATTGCAATCAATCAGCCAATTACTCTAGGCCAGCCGTTGTTGAGCCGAATTTACTTCAGCCATATCTGTTCGATTCATCTTTTCATCTCTGCATTCCATGCTACTAGAACTGAACCATCGACTCCGCCCCCCCCCCCCCCCCCCCCCCAATCTTCCTAGCTATAAAACTCAGCCCATCGCACACTGGGCTTGAAATTAGGAGATACTCCACCTGTGGGTTGTGTAACCAGTAACCCTACCGAACTCTTTCTCCACCCTCCAACGCCCCTTACCATGGTCAATCTCCTTCCAATCTCCCATATACATCCATCAACGACTGCCTCCGCCTGCTGTGTTGTCGTGAAAAGAATGCTATGTGTTTCATTGCAGAGGTCGTGACTATGTAGAAGGATACAGAGGCGTTCGAAACACACCTGATGGTCAACCAGAGCAGCCTTAAGGGCCATGATACAACTGACTAGGTTGCTTCCATCTCTTGGTCTGTGGTCAGCAACCCCAAGTTAATTATGCAATTCTTTAAGACAACATTATTCCATTTTTTTTTCTTATTTGTGCAGATTTGTTGGGGTAATATTATCTTATTCTAACCAATTTAAATTTCTGCAGTCATACTCAGTATCCTTGCTTCAGGTGTGTTTCGAATGCCTCCGTAATATTCTTAAAACCGAAGCATTGGTTTAGTCTTCACTTCATATGAGCCTTCACTTCATAAAATTCTTCACTTCTTTTTTTTTGCGAAGAATAAAATTCTTCACTTCATAAATCAAACGCCTCCATAGTATACTTAGTAATATTATTCAATTATATTTATTACTCCTAAAACCGAAGCATTGGTTAAGTCAAGTAGAGCGCATGTAGTACCAATGATAATAACATTTGCCGTTTGCCTGTTTATTTCTAGCAAATAATAGGAGGCACCTTCAGCTGAAGCAAGGCCATACAAGTCAGCCTGAAGCTTTGGCTTCCGATCTTGATCCTTCTATTCTCAACCATCTGTTAATATACTTTTGGCAGTTTGTTTATATATGAAACGTAAATAGCTTTTCTGTAATATTTTTTGCACTATTTACATTGTATTGGATTTATGAAGTGAAGGCTCATATGCTAAGTAGCTATTCCATTGGTTTGCCCCTTGAGTTTGTACTTGGTTGTAACGAGTTGAGAGCGTGGAAATTACCATTGTTAGATCTCGACTGCAGACATCATTTTTCTTACTACCTTCATACAAGACTAGAGAATCTTAAATGTAGAATATGCAAAAGGGAAACATATGTCGTTGCAGAACCTTGCTTTCTCTCTCGTCTCTCTCGTGTGGAGGCTAGAACGAAGAAGAAAGAACACACACTGGTTTTGTGATGCGTGCAACAACCTTGCAACTTTTCTTGGTTTCCTTTTATTTGTCACCGATCCTACAAACTTGGATCAGCTGAACTGAAAACGAGGGAAAAATGCGGTGCTGACAGAAATGTGATCGTGCCATCCCACGATCCTCTGCGAACAGCCCACGAGCGCCCGCCACGAGCGTGTTGACCATGACATCCCATGATCCGGTCGTGCCGCTGAGCTAAGCATGCTACAACTATTGACTTAGCACCGAACAGGCTCGAGTGCTAGACTGACGAAAGAAAGACTTAACAGCTAAAACTCTACACCCTGTTGCTAACTGAACTTATTGACACTTGGTTGCGGGTGACTACTGACAGAACAAGATTAGGAGTCAACAAATCACCCCCTTAATTTTGGTATTTTGCACCAATTACTTGCACGCCCAGCCTCAGACGCATCTCGATGAACTTGGTCCTTCCGAGTGCCTTTGTAAGCATGTCAGCGAGCTGGTCATTGGTGCCCACATGATTGATGTCCAGTTCTCCCTTCTCGATGCATTCCCGAATATGATGGAACTTGGGATCAATGTGTTTGCTTCTCCCATGCTGCACCGGGTTCTTGCAAAGAGCGATGGCAGATTTGTTGTCGATCTTCAGATTGAACTTGGGTTGTGTGCGCCCAGACAGATCACCTAGGAGGCGCTTCAGCCAGACGCCTTGACATGCCGCAGCAGATGCTGCAACGTACTTCGCCTCACAAGATGACAGTGCCACTGTCTTTTGTTTCTGCGAGGACCAGGTGATCAGGTTGTCTCCGAGGAAGAAGACGATGCCCATGGTGTTTTTTTTGTCATCAACATCCTCGGCAAAGTCACTGTCACTGAAACTAGTGAGCCTTGCTTCACCTCCGCTCTTGTATCGACAGCCATAGTTGAGTGTGCCCTTCAGGTACCTCAGAATTTGCTTGATCGCTGCCCAATGCAGACTGCGCGGTGCCTCCATGCACCTGCTTGCAATCCCCACAACGTGAGAAATGTCGGGCCTTGTGTTTACCAGGTAATGGGGACTCCCAATCACGTTGCGCTACATGGTAGCATCTACAGGATCAGTACCATCCTGCTTTGACATCTTGAAGCGACACTCCATGGGTGTGTGACAAGGATTGCATGTTGGGAATATGCCCTAGAGGCAATCATGTATGATGAGTTTTCCCATTGTATTCATAAGGATATTAAGTAGTCCTTGTATAAACATCTGATGTGTATCATTGAATATGTGATTCGGTTGTGGAACTATGCATTCATGTTGTTTGTACTAAATATCCTTGGTCATTGAGGTTGTGCTGGACACACAACTTAGACCAATGTGAAAGTTGGCTTGATGACTCGGTTCCACTTGTCATGAGCATGGAGATGCTATTCCAACTTACACAGACTCGGCTAAAGAGTTTAGCGAGTCGGATTGACCCATATTGAGGTACAACGAACTAGCTGTCATTTGTATATCTCAATCAATGTAATCCTTAGACCTGAGGTTGTTACATAGTCCGAGTTGAGGATCACCGACTTAGGTTCTGTCAAACGCTGATCCGTAACTGGGCAGTTATAAAGGCAGGGTTCGGGTCGACTGAGAATCAAGCTGCGTGATGTGAATAACCAAGATGGGATTTTGCCCCTCCACTCGGAGAGATATTCTCTGGGCCCTCTCGTGAGATATGATTCGGAAAGCATGGCCATGCGCGACTCGGTTAAGTGTTAACCGAGGCGATTGACTAAGAGTTAGTCGGGTGAATCACTTATCTCGGATCGAGAAGAGAGTCGGACTATTTAAGGGATGACATATATTCGCCTATAGTCTGAAAAGGTATATCATGAGGCAAAAGGGACTCGGACGTAAGTCGCATTGAAAAGGCAAGTCGTCATGACTCTTTGGTACTTGGGAGTCGGCACGTTCTGCTAGGAGCCGCTACCGACTGATCGATTGAGAGTCGGACTCCAATCGTGTCCAAGTAGACATGAGCCTGCAGGGTCACACACTTAAGAGCGGGAGCAAGTTCGGATTGGATCCAAATCTGTAATCTGGTTGGATTGGACCTAAACTAGATTAGGACTGAGTTATTGAGTTGGACTCACGGTGACTAGTGTTATATGGGCTTTAGTGAATGGGTCGCGCGAGCAGAGCCCACGTTCACTCCCTATATAAAGTGGAGCACCTTAACCCAGAAAGGTTAATCGTTGTTCGGTTAGGTCATTCCATGTGTTGGAAACCCTAGCTCCACAGCAGTCCAGCCGCCGTTACGAACCTAGCAGTTCGCCGCCGGCGCTCCTCCTTGTATGTGTGGATACCAGCAGAGGTGCTGTGCGATCAGCACCAGGACGATCGGATCGTGAGGACTGCACTGCATCAACTGACGCGCTTCATCAGTAATCCGCAACCACGCGTCTAGTGGTAAACCTCGTGGCCTTCTACCTCAGCTAGTTCTTGGTATCACCACGTTAGAGGGAAAAAGTTTTGTTTTATCTCTACGTGGCCCGACAGTGGTATCAGAGCGATAGCTTCTGGTTTTAGGCTCGAGATCTCGCATATGTGATATGCGGTAGGATGTAGATGAGATCTATATGCTGTTTGGTGGTCGATCTATGAGATAGATCGGTTTTGTACGAAGTTGATTGGATCAACTGTTCTCGGGGAATGGTAGATCTGATTTCCGTGATCATATTGCCGAGGTCGTGGAACGACATACCCCTACCGGTCGGCTTCCGCCATCGGGGTAGACTGTGACACGTAAATCCAGAAGCGGTGATCAAAGATCAAAGAGTTTGATCGAATCGGAATGATGGTTGGAATCCATGTTCGGATCGTAGATGAGATCTGCGTTTTCAGAAAAATCGTCGGGCGCTGCCCGCACCCGCGAGGGGCGCTGCCCCTTCGATCCCCGCCCGCTATCCGACTAGCGGGACCGCCGGCTTCGCCCTGTCGTAGCGCCTTAGATGTCTTTGCGAGTTTCACAACGCCGGTAGATATTGTATCTATGCATAACTTGTTTTTGCAGGAAGTTGTGAATAGTATGGTTCATGTGCATGTGATGTATGTGTGTACTCCATACGTGATCTGCGAATCACGGTTTATGTCAGCCGGCTGGAGCCTAGGTGCTGTGGGCACTCCTTCCAGTTATTCAACAGCTTGTAGATTTCCGCACCACTCTTCTGGTGTGGGATTCCTCGGAGCTCGATCGTCCCATCAAACAGATGTCCTAGCTTTCTCCAGGCGTGATTCTTGGGAAGCCACCTCCGAGCCCCAAGGAACACGGTTTTCCCAGACCCGGGATCTTTCTGTAGCTGGCAGTACATTGTATTATCCTTGCACCTAACGCACCCATAGAATCCTTGGACCACCTGCCCCGAGAAGTATCCGTAACCAGGATAGTCTTGCACCATCGTGATCACCGCCGCTCTCATGTCAAAGTACTCTTGTCTCGAGGCGTCCCATGTACGGGCTCCTTCTTCCCATAACGTGGCCAACTCCTCTTTCAACAACGTGAGATACAGATTGATGTCTATACCAGGTTGTTTTGGCCCTTGAACGAGCATACTCATGGTTACGTACTTCTTTTTCATGCACAACCAGGGAGGAAGGTTGTAGATCCATACAAACACGGGCCAGGTGCTGTGTGTGCTGCTCTGGCTTCCAAACGGATTGAGTCCGTCAGTGCTCACGCCCAGCCTGAGGTTCCTTGACTCTTTCCCAAAATGTTGGTAATATTGTAGGTCCAACGCCTTCCACTGGCAAGCATCCGAAGGGTGCCTCAACATTTCCTCCTTCTCCGGATCATCGTCTTCCGGCCTCTTTCTTTCCGCGTGCCAGCGCATGAGCTGTGCTTCCTTAGGGTCTGCGAAATACCGCTGCAAACGAGGAGTTAGAGGAAAGTACCACACCACCTTCCTAGGAGCTTTCTTGGTCCCTCTCTTGTATCGAGAGGTCTTGCACACCGGACACGTGGTCTTATCCGCGTCCTCGCCCCGGTAGATGATGCAATCATTTATACAGACGTGGTATTTCACGTGCGGTAGATTGAGAGGGCACACGACTTTCTTCGCCTCAGCGATACTAGTCGGACATGTGTTCCCCTTCTTGGGAAGAATATCGTGCCAGAATACAATGTTGTTGTCGAAACATTCGTCGGTCATTTTGTGTTTCGCCTTCATCTCCAGAGCCCTAAGCGTTACATTTAGACGGGTATCCCCATCGTTGCATCCGTCAAACAATGGAGTCACCGCGTCTTTCTCCATTTGCTCTAGTTTAGCCTTCTCTCTACCGGCGGCTCTGGCGTTACTCGTCTCCTTGAGAAGAAGATCTTGGACATGAGGGTCTCGCAACCAGCTCGAATCATGGTCGGCACCACCTTGATCATCTTCGTGTCCATGCCCGACGCCACCTTGATCATCTTCGTGTCCATGTCCAGTGCCACCACCCTGATCTTCGTGATCGTGACTGGCGTCTTGATCTTCGTGATCATCACTGGCATCTTGATCTTCGTGATCATCACGTATCCATCGAGTGTAGCCATCCATGAAACTACGTCGAAGCAGGTGCGACTCCAGCATTCCGGAATCATGCCTTATCAGATACATCAGCTTGCAGTCCCGACATGGACATCTTATTCTGTCTTGTTTGCACGTTCCATGTCGGCCCTCGCGCATGTCATCCACCTATCCACGCGGGCTTTGTTGATCAGTGGTCGGACCATGGCCGCCTGCGTGGTACAAAGAGCAAGAGAATAATTAGAGCATATATGGACGTGGATCGCTGGAAAAATTCGGCATGACCTCCCCTAAAAAGAGGACATCCGCGAGTGCCAGAAATTCGCCGGAAAAGAAATAAATCGACATTCCGGCGAAATATTTGCATCTCAAATGAAATCCCTGCACAAAAAGTAGCACCACAACACAATCATATAGTCGGTGTCTCCGACAACGCGCATACATACAAGCAACGCCTTCACGCTTCCTCCAACAACGACTTGCGCAAGAGAGCCGGAGGAGAAGTAAATGGACATGTTGTAGATCTAGAGGAGCAAGAGACTTCACTTACATATGGGTGTCAACCAATGGATGTTGAGCAAGCTTCGAAGGTGAATCAATGGGGGAAATGAGGTGGGGAGGAGGAGGGGGGCGACCAGATTTGTTTTGGTGGAGGAGGAAGAAGTGACACAAGTGAGTGGGGTGGTAGTTGCCTCCATGTGCAAAAAGCTGGAAAAAAGTGGTGCCAGCTTATGCGAGGCAATATGCGCCTCCTATAATTCAAACTATAGGAGGCGCATATAGCAATATGCGCCTCGCATATGCGGCCACCTACCAGCGCCCGGGCCCGCATGAGTTACTTGAGGCGCATATGGCCATATGCGCCTCGCATATTGTCAAATATAGGAGGCGCATATAGCCATATGCGCCTCGCATATTCGTGCACCTACCAACACGCGGACCCACACAGAATATGCGAGGCGCATTCTGGTCATATGCGCCTCGCATATTATCAAATATAGGAGGCGCATATAGCCATATGCGCCTCGCATATTCATGCACCTACCAACACGCAGGCCCACACAAAATATGCGAGGCGCATTCTGTCCATATGCGCCTCGCCTATCTGATATATAGGAGGCGCATATGACTAGAATGCGCCTCGCATAATATGGGGCTGCTAGATTCTATCCGTACAGGGATTATAGGAGGCGCATTCTTATCATATGCGCCTCGCCTATTTTTATACTAGAGGCGCATATCGTAAAGTGCGCCTCGCCTATTTTTATAGGAGGCGCATATGCTAAATGTGCCTCGCATAAGCATGTCTCCTATAGCCTTTTCTCTAGTAGTGCGGTGACCACCAGGAAGAGCCGTGAGCTGCTAGGTGTTATTGTCGACGATGGAGCGCAACTCTTCGCGCATGGCCTCTCGCTAGTGCTTGCTCTAGAGTGCGTCGCCAACGCTTGATGGATCGTCTGCACCCAGGAGACAAGACTCGACCTCCTTATCCTCGAACTGAATCGGCACAACATCCTGTAGATCCTCGAGCCTTCGATAGCGATGTGGTCCATCACCATCAGTGTCAAGGTTGGAGTCATGAGTTGGAGGTGTTGTGTACTGGATGGAGCGTGGTGGTGGGGTTCGTTGATCCACAGACACCAGAGAGGCACCTGCACCACTTGGTGTCCATGGGCTGGCGGCAGCCCCTGCCGCGGCAGGACTTTCGCCTGAGTTCTCTGTCATGGCAGAGCTTTCAGTGTGATTTTCTGCCATAGCGACGGTGCTGTGGCCAGCTTCCATAGTGTACTCCACTATGAATTTGGGGGCGCCTGCGATCTGTACATCGCCTCTCGTCGAGCTCCAGTCCCACACACGGTTCTCCTCGAAGGTGACATCACGCGTGATGTAGAGGCGTTTGCCCACGGGGTCGTACACCCGATAAGCCTTGGAGCCGTCCTCATATCCCACGAACACTCCCATGATGGAGCGGTCGGTGAGCTTGTTGACTCCAGGGCCTAGTCGCTTGACATGAGCGAAGCACCCGAAGATCTTGAGGTGGCGCATGTTCGGCGCTCTCCCATGCCAAGCCTCGTACGGCGTGGTGCCGTTCAAGCTCCACGATGGTGCACGGTTTAGGAGGTAGACCGATGTCTTCACCGCCTCGCCCCGGAATGATCCCGGCATGCTGACAGACTTGAGCAAGCACCGAGCCATCTCGACGACCGTCTGGTTGCACCTTTCAACCACGTCGTTCTGCTATGGGGAATACGGCGCGGTTGTGTTGTGCTTGACACCATTGTCGTCGCAGAACTCGGTGAAGTCTGTCGAGTTAAACTCGCTGCCCTGATCATATCGGAACGCGAGCAGCTTGCAGCTGCGCTCGGCCTCGGCGTGTGCTTCACCTTCTTGAAGAATTGCAGGGCCTCATCTTTCAATCGAAGTACCTCGAGCCACATGAAACGAGTGTAGTCATCGACGATCAAAAGGAAATACTTCTTACCACCCGTTGTTGGTGGCGTGATTGGCCCGCACAGGTCTCCATGGACCAGCTCCAGCGCACGGCTTGCTCGATATGTTTTGGCCTGCTGGAACGGTGTGCGATGCTGCTTCCCAAGTGTGCACCCATCACAAAACTCGTCGACATGCTGGATCAGCGGCATGCCACGGACCATGTCCTTGCGTGACAGGGACTACAGCGCGCGGAAGTGCGGGTGACTGTAGTGTCCATGCCACAGCCATGCCTCGTCATCATGTTTGGCCAAGAGACTCACCGGCGAGGCGAGGTGTAGGCGCACGGTGTACAGGCAATTCGATGTCCTTTTCACCCGTGCGAGCACCTTCCTGATTCAATCGAGGATGCACATCACCCCGTCGCAGATGGTGATCTTGCACCTGTTCTCGTCGAGTTGCCCGAGGGAGATGATGTTGCTACGCAAGCTAGGAATGTAGTAGACATCTCCTAGTGCGTGATGATCACCCGTCAGGCATTGGAACATGACGGTGCCACGGCTGCAGATCTCGAAGACGGAGCCATCGCCGAACCTCACCTTGCCACACACAGTTTCGTCTAGCAAGGAGAACATGCCGCGCTCACCAGTCATGTGGCTAGAGGCGCCTGTGTCCAGGTACCACAGGCCGTTGACCGAGGGCATGGGTATCACCCGCTCCTTGTTCAGGTACACAGTGTGCGGCGCGTCGACGTGGATCTAGCCCAGCGCGCACAGCTGGGTCAATAGCAGTGCCGCTGGCTCCTCTTCCTCGCCTTGTGCCAAGTTAGCAACCTCGCCGCGTTGTTCGCGATCTCTCTTGGCCTTGCGACACTCCTTGTCCCAGTGGCCATCCTTGTCGCAGTACCGACAGGCGCCCTTTGGTCTCTCACCCGATCCACTAGCGTCATTAGCGTTCTGTGGTTTAGGTTTGCCAATAGGCTTGGCGCCCTTTTTGCCACCAGAAGATGATCCTGGCGCACGTGGGCGTTGCCTTTCCACCCACTCTTCCTCCATTAGGAGGAGCTTCTTGATGCCATCAGCTGCATCATTGAGGTCGTAGCCCTCCTCAGAAATGATCAGGCGACCAGTGAGGTCCTCGATCGTGAGCTCTCAGAGTTTCACCGTCTGCTCTATTGCCATTGCCATCAGCCGATATTTCTTCGGCACGAAGCGGAGGTACTTCAGGATAGCCTTGTACTCATCAACAGGATCGCCGAGGAGCTCGAGATCGTTGATGATGGAGGTTAGGAGAATCGTGAAGTCCTCTATGGATTCACTGGGACGGAAGGGTCAGCTCCTCGAACTCACACCGCCGCGTCTGCGCCTTCGCCTCCTGGATGCGCTTGCACCCGAGGCGCATCGTCTTCAGGGTTTCCCATGCTGATCTGGCGCTGTCCTTCATGCCCAGGGTGCGCACGAGATTCAGGGGAACCACGCATAGCAATGCCGCCAGTGCAGCACGATCGCCGTGATCATCTTGTGCTCCGAACTCTATCACATCCCACAGGTGCGCACCCTGGAGTTTCACCCGCATCACCATCGCCGATTCTGCATAGTTCGTGCGGGTGAGGACGGGGAATTGCATCGAGCCCGCGTTCTCTCGAACCATGCACTCCTTCACGACGATCTCGCCCTGCCATGTCGAGGAGGGCTGCGGCCTCTCCGCGGTGCAAGGGAATGAGATGGACGACGCCTCGCGGTCGCCGACGACGCAGAGCCGCTCCCCTCGCCCAGCTTTCCCTTTGATCCCTCCGATGACGATGGTGGCGTCCTCGACATGGCTCTGATACCACTTGTCGTTTTAGAACGTTGCTTTCTCTCTTGTTGGGGAGGTGACCCCGGATAGGGTCAAGACAGGGGAAAGACGAAAGGAGTCTCCTTGTCATGAGCCGAGTTACTGTTTGTTTCGGCCGAGTCATGTAAGATTCGGCCGAGATAAGCAAGGCCATGACAGCTACAGAAGGAGTAGCACCTTATCTGGCCGACATATGAGTTAAGTCAGCCGAGCGAGTCTGACTAACTCGAATGCAGGTGAAGGCCGAGCCGAATTATGCGAGGCAAGGCCGAGTAGCACGAAGCTTGCAGGAGAAGGAGGTGCCTATAGTCAAACCCTAGTCACTGGCTAGGAGGAATATGAACAGGGCCAAGCACAAAGGACAAGGAGTAGAGCAGCAGAAGGGCAGAAGAAGGTCATGGAGGTGACAGCCAGGGAGCCCGAGGCACGCATGTGAAGCTCTCTAGAACATTCCCGCCAATAGAAGGGGGACACGGAAAGGAGGCCGCTGAGTTACCATATTGGGACAAGCATATTCCAAGAATATGCTTGCGAAGTCAGCCCTAGAAGGAACCAATGCACCTCTTTATAAGGGGGGACGCTGGCTCCTGAGAGGGGGATCGATTCATTCTACGCCGTAAGGCTCGTGTTGTAGCTCTCTTCTTCCTGGAAACAGCTCAAGGAGCACTTGTAGTCCTAAAGAGGAGAAATAAAGATCTACATGTTAGTCATTTGAGTGTAGAAATCACTACATCTTCCCTCCCCGGATCCCACTAGCATCCATTGGCCCCAAACTTTAGCCTACCCATGGCATCTGTCGTGCCACCACCACGACAGTTGGCGCCCATCGTGGGGCCAGCAGCGGTGCTAGCTGGAGTCAGGATCCGGACGGGAAACTTCATTCACACCGGAGAGCGCGTTGTCTCTGGCTTAGTCCAGAGATTTGATCTCTGGGACTATGCCAGTGATAACGCAGGAAGCTTCAAGAGGAAGGCACCTCCGCGCAACGGCATCTTCATCAACTTGGGCATGCACAAGGTCTACGTCGGCGTCAACACCTCCTGCGTTTATCCTCACCGGGTTATTGATGCAGGAGAGCCTCCCCTCAGTGCCGCTAACGGTCCGCGTAGAGCGCGTCCCGTCGGTAGCGTCGAGGTGATGGTCGCGGCCACGGTACAGGCAGCAGGAGCAGGCGTCGGATCGAGCAAGGACCCGGCGGCAGGAGGACAAGTGAACACGAAGCAAGCAGCTCCACAGCCCACCGGGGTAGATCCGTCGGCAGCCAAGTCAGCCGAGGTGCAGGAGACAACCCCAAAGGCAGCAAGGGTAAGATGGCCACCTCTGGAAAGACCAGATAATACACTCCAGCCAACTATAGATAATCTAACCATGCATGTGGTGCCGATACTTGATCCGGCTAACGCTCAGGTGGAGTTAGAAGAGACTAGGCAAAAAGTACTGATAGAGGCAAAAAAGGTGTCGGCCCTGCGGGAGTCCTTGAATAGGACCCTGCGAGAATACGCTAAGGCAAACAAACTAGATGTTGCCCCTGAGCGGGTAGATGAATTAAGATTGAGAGGAAAAAACCTCATGAATGATATCAACAAAGAGCACGAGACTCATAAGGCTGATTCAGTTGATCTAGGCTTGCCGAGGTATAGCACCCTGGCAAAGAACCTAAGGGCGGAAAATGTCGCCGCATTGGAGTTAGAAGGATTAACCGGCGAAGCCCAGCAGAAACAGCAAGAAAGAGTGAATGAGCTGGTACGCATCGCGAACCAGCAGAATGAAGAAATGCTTAGGGCTGACCCGGCAAGACCGGGAGCCTCGCGTATGGTTCATTCGGCTGGAGCAGCGCCCGCACTATCAGTGGCAGCAGCATCCTCACCCAGAAACAACGCGCGAAAAGATAGAGCAGTAACTTCGAGAAAAAGAAATAAGCAAATTATTCCGTATGATCCGGCAATAGCCGGAAAGGTCAATGAAAACAGAGGCAATGGAAGCCGAGGTAACAGTGGTGAAAGAAACCCCGGCCGTGCCAACAAAGGCAACGAAAGCCGAGGTAATGGAGAGACCTCGGAAGAGGAAATCATGAGAACAATAACCCGGCGGAGGGAAGGAGAGACCCACCGCCTGAACCTCAGCCGAGGTATGAGACTCGGCAAGAGCGAGAGATAAGACAAGCTCACCATAATCAGGCAAACGAGAGGTACAATGATGGTTACTCGGATTTGGAGTATGCAGGACATGGTGGGAATAACCATTATGGAATACAGGAAAGAATCATTTACAGAAACTTGCCATCAAATGATGCAAGGTTAAAACTCGACAGGTTATATCGGTCCGAGTTGTTGGAGGAACAGGGTCCACCTGGTCCGGCGTGTTTCAGACCTCGGATCATGGGCGAACCACCGGTGCCAAACTTTCAATTGGCAAGGGGCACGAAAACATACAATGGGAGCATATAACCACAGGATTGGTTGATTGACTATGCCACTGCAGTGAAAATTGCTAGTGGAAACTTGCGATGGGCGGTGAGATACGTCCCACAGATGCTGGAAGGACCAGCCAGAGTATGGCTGAACAATCTGCCAGCAGGCAGTATCAACTATTGGCTAGATTTTGAAGAGATGTTTGTCAGCAACTTCACCAGTACCTACAAAATGCCAAACAGGCCACATCAGCTCGCTATGTGCAAGCAGAGGCCGAATGAAACATATAGAGAATTCTTGACTCGGTGGTGTAACCTCAGAAACTCATGCGAAGGAGTGATAGAGTCTCAAGCAATAGCTTGGTTTTCCCAAGGCTGCCGATATGGAAGTGTGTTATGGCAAAGGCTGCAAAGAGATATGCCGACTACATTGGCAGAGACTATCGAGATAACAGATTCATATGCTTTAGGGGATCCGACGCAACCGGAATTAATGTCGGCAGAGCATCGGGAGCACCAGGATCAATATACAAGAGATGTATCCAGGTCATCAAGGCGCAATGAATTCCGAGGTAGAAGAAGGGAGGAAAGACCGAATTACAGATATGCTTCCAATCAGGTGGCAGCAGTATTACAGGATCAGCGGAGTCACGGAAACAGTCAGCGACAGAAAAATGGTCCTCAACAGTGGACACCGAGGAATGAAGGAAAGAAACAGTGGACACTAGAACAGAAGAAGCAGTGGCAGGAAAGGCCGAAATACACGTTTGAGTCCATGTTGGATCAACCGTGTAAGTTTCACACTCCAAACCCGGCAAAGCCGGCTAATCATACAACTCGTCAATGTGCTTGGATGAAAAATGCAATGGGGAACCCGACAGGCATGCAAGCGCCCCCTCATCAAGCGCATCAGCAGCAGCCACAGCTAACTGGAGCAAATGCGCAGCAGTTAATGTCGCCACCACCTCCGCCGAGGTATGACAACACGGACCGGAGGGATGCAGTGCATCAAGTGATAAATCAAGGTCAGGATGGAAGGACAAACCCCGGAAACAACGGACGTAATGATTACAGGGAGCATCATCAATCATATTGTGTGTTCACAACAGAACATCAAGACAGGCAAAGTGTAAAACGCCGGCATATGGAAGTAAATGTTGTTATGCCGGCGGTACCAAGATACGTGCCTTGGTCCGATCAGGAAATAACCTGGAGCATAAAGGATCACCCGAAGATAATGCCGAATCCAGGGTCGTACGCACTCGTACTAGATCCGACATTTGTCGGGCCCAGCATCAATGTAAAATTCTCAAAAGTACTCATTGACAATGGCAGTAGTATCAACATCATGTACAAGGATACAATGCACAAACTCGGAATAGCACAGAATATGCTGCAATCCACGAGAACCACGTTCCATGGAATAGTCCCGGGACTTTCGTGTGAACCCATTGGGAAAGTCCGAATAGATGTATTATTCGGCACAAGGGAAAATTGTAGAGCGGAGAATTTGGAATTTGAAGTGGTGGACTTAGAAATATGCTATCATGCTTTACTCGGACGGCCAGCATTGGCAAAATTCATGAGTAGCTGCCACATTACTTATTTGAAAATGAAATTACCCGGCCCACAAGGGGTGATAACAGTAGCCGGAGATTACAGAAAATCGATGGAGTGTGCTTCGGCCGGATCAAACCTGGCCGAGTCATTGGTGATTGCAAGAGAAAAAAGAAGGATTCAGGAGGTAGCGGCTCTCGCTCAGTCGGCACAGCTGAATATGCCGGCATTAGCCAACCCACATGGAAGTGTTTCTTTCCAGCCGACTAAAGAGACAAAAAAGATCCAGATAGATGAGCAGTTCCCAGAGCGCACAATCACGATTGGTGCCGGCCTAGATGCCAAATAGGAAGGCGAGCTCACCAACTTCCTCCGTGAGAATCGGGATATCTTTGCATGGTCAACTCAAGACCTGCAAGGTGTACCGAGGGAGTTGGCTGAGCACTCTTTGCATGTAAGGCCAGGAGCAAGGCCGGTGAAGCAACCTCTCCGCCGCTTCTCCGAAGACAGGAGAAAAATAATAGGGGACGAGATAGCTCGGCTCCTTGCGGCCGGGTTCATCATGGAAGTGCTTCATCCGGATTGGTTATCAAATCCGGTGTTAGTGGAAAAGAAAAAGGATGACCCAAATGTAGCTGTCGTATGGCGAATGTGTATCGATTACACGAAAGCTAAACAAGGCGTGTGCCAAAGATCCTTTTCCTTTACCTAGGATAGACCAAGTCATTGATTCGACCGCTGGTTGTGAGCTGTTGTCATTTGTAGACGCGTATTCTGGTTTCCACCAGATACCGTTAAATCCGGCCGATCAAATAAAGACTGCGTTTATTACCCCGTACGGGGCTTATTGCTATCGCACCATGCCATTCGGCCTGCGTAATGCAGGAGCAACATACCAGAGATGCATGCAAAAGTGTCTACATAACCAGATAGGAAAAAATGTACAAGTGTATGTAGACGATGTGGTTATAAAAACCAAAGAGAGCAAAACGCTCCTGGATGATATTTGGCAGACGTTCGCAAACTTGAGAAGGTTCCAAATGAAGCTTAACCCGGAAAAATGTACCTTCGGTGTGCCGGCTGGAAAATTACTCGGTTTTCTCGTATCCAGCCGAGGTATAGAGGCAAACCCAACTAAAATCCGAGCAGTTGAAAAAATGGAATTGCCGAGGTGTCTAAATGATGTACAAAAATCCACGGGCAGCCTGGCCTCGCTGAGTCGATTTGTATGTCGGCTGGGGGAAAAGGCATTACCTCTATATCAACTGATGAAAAAATCTGATAAGTTCATTTGGACACGGCAAGAAGATAATGCGTTTCATGAGTTAAAAAAGATGTTTGTCACAGCACCAATCTTGGCCTCTCCACTATCAAAAGAACCTATGTTACTTTATGTAGCTGCCACTAACAGAGTGGTAAGTGCGGTGGTTGTCGTTGAACGGAATGAAGGTGATAAGTCAATACAAAGGCCGGTATATTACCTAAGCGAGGTACTATCGGCCTCAAAACAGAACTACCCGCACTACCAAAAGATGGCTTATGGAGTATACATGTCGGCGAAAAAACTTAAACATTACTTCGAAGAACATCCGATAAAAGTGATTTGTGAAGCGCCCATAGCCGAGAGATTGAGCAACAAAGATGCAAGCGGTCGAATAGCAAAATGGGAAATCGAGTTATCACCTTATGCTCCGCAATTCGATAGGCGAGATGCAATCAAATCTCAGGCAGTGTCCGACTTCTTTGTGGATTGGGCTGAGGTACAATATGAGCCGCCATTACCAGATCCAAATTATTGGACAATGCATTTTGACGGATCCAAGCTGAGAAATGGCTTGGGGGCATGGATAGTATTAACTTCGCCGAAAAAAGATCATCTGAAATATGTGCTGCAAATACATTTCGCCGCATCAAAAAATGTAGCCGAGTATGAAGCACTCGTCCATGGGTTAAAGGTGGCAAAAGAGATCGGTATACGTCGGATCCTATGCTACGGGGATTCGGATCTAGTAGTACAACAAGTATCAGGCAATTGGGACGCATTGGATGCAAATATGGCCCTATATAGATTCCATGTGCAAAAAATCAGTGGATACTTTGATGGATGCGAGTTTCATCATATACCTCGGGCGGAAAATGACGCTGCAGACACACTATCAAAACTCGGATCAACTAGGCAGTCAATTCCCCCAGGTATCGCCCTAGAGCACCTGAGAAAACCAGCGATTACACCATCACCAGAGTTCGAGTCAATTCATATCTCGGCAGAATTGAAAGAAGGAAGTGTGCCAATGGAAATCGACAAAGGATGCAACCCGGATTTTCTAAAAGAAAACCCGGCCATCGCACGAGTGAATACAGAAAAATCCGAAGCTGTTATGTCGGCAGAAAATATGGAAATCGATAGTGAAATTACCCCAGAGAAAATCACGCCGGCATGGGCACAACCCATATTCTCCTTTCTTAAGGACACAATCTTGCCAAGTAATGAGGTACTGGCTAGACATACAATAAGAAGAGCAAAAGCTTATACGATCATAAACAATGAGCTGTATAAGAGAAGCATCACAAGCGTGCTGCAAAGATGTGTTGACTCAGCAGAAGACCAGGAAATACTCCTGGATATACATCAGGGAGAATGCGGGCATCACGCCTCGTCCAGAGCTTTAGTAGCTAAAGCATTCAGGCATGGATTTTATTGTCCGATGGCGTTGAAGGAGGCAAAAGAATTGGTAGAAAAATGTAACGGTCGCCAGAGATACGCCAGCAAGATACATATGCCCTCGTCCGAATTAAAGACAATACCAATTACTTAGCCATTTTCTGTATGGTGCTTGGATATGGTAGGTCCGTTCAAGCCAGCCCGGGGCGGTATGACTCACATTCTAGTCATGGTGGATAAATTCACAAAGTGGATCGAGGTAAAACCAATAAGAAAATGTGATGGACCAACAACAGTAAAATTCCTCAAAGATATTATCTTGAGATATGTTATCCACACAGTGTTATTACAGACAATGGCACAAATTTTACTGAAGGAGCCTTTGCTAGATTCTGCCAAGAGAAACACATAAGACTAGATGTTGCTTCGGTGGCTCACCCAGCATCAAACGGGCAGGTAGAAAGATCAAATGGTCTGGTATTGTCCGGAATAAAACCCCGGCTTGTCGAACCTCTGCAAAGGTTGGCAGGATGCTGGATCGAGGAACTACCAGCAGTACTATGGAGCCTTAGAACTACACCAAACAGGTCAACAGGGTATACCCCATTTTTCTGGTATATGGGGCAGAAGCCGTGCTTCCAGCCGACATAATGCATGATTCGCCAAGAGTGACCCAGTACACAACTGCTGAGGTAAATGAGGTAGCTCGGCAAGACGATGTCGATTTGCTAGAAGAGGCCAGGGAATTGGCATTATCAATATCAGCTATTTATCAGCAAGACCTCCGACGATATCACAGCAAGAAAGTCAGTCCAAGAGTTTTTAAAGAAGTAGACTTGGTTCTTCGGCTAGTGCAGCGCACAGCTGGCATGCACAAACTATCACCCCCATGGGAAGGACCATTCATCGTGAGTAAATCATTGCACAATGATGCATATTACCTAATCAATGCTCAGTCACCAGAAAAGAACAAGGCAAACAAAGCCGGTGACGAATCAAAAAGACCGTGGAACATAGCTTTACTTCGCCTATTCTACACTTAGGAGCCATATGTTGTACGTCGTAATGTGACGCATCAAGTTGGAGTATCAAGCGTGTATTGAACCTCGGCACCTCGAGCAGCGACTCAAGGACTGCACAATGTTGTTTCTATTTTTTAAGAATATGTAGTAAACTTCAGCACCTCGAGCAGTGACTCGGGGACTACACCGTGTTATTTCTTATTTTGAATTGTGTTAAATTTCAGCACCTTGAGCATGGACTCGGGGACTACACCACATTATCCCTGATTTCGGATTATGCATTAAAACCTCGATACCTCGAGCATTGACTCTGGGACTGCCCCATGATTGTTTCTTGTTCTAAAAATGTGTATTAAACTTCAGCACCTTGAGCGATAACTCGGGGACTACCCGTAGTATTCTCTGCATAGAACCATGAATTATATTTCGGCGACCCAGTTTGTAAATCGGGGACTGCTGCATGATCCTAGATATTCTTTGAGCACACGCAAGAACTCGATAACCCGAGTGATAACTCGGGGACTGATTTATATTACCCACTGTTTGTCGCCAGACACATAAATGCTCCATAGCTCAGCTACAGACTCGGGGACTCCCCGAAATTGTTGATCATAACTTGCGAGATATGATATAAACTTGTCTTGGTAATCAAAGGAATAGCAAAGCGAAAACAAACAAATATCTCTAAGGATAATGCAAAAAAGAATAACAACCCCAGGAAATCGAAGTATGATAAGGGATGCAACTTATTGTATCACTTTACCAGATATGGGCTTCGGGCTTTGTCCTTCAGATAGAAGTTGAAAACGCAACAGCTACGCTGTCGAGTTTACGAAGGGCAAGCAAGATAAATGCTGAACTAAGGTCAGCCACATGGAAAAATACAATTCGAACTTACGAAATCAAAGTTTGCCAAAGCAAAGATATAAAGCAATGAGACTTGTTTAGATAGAGTAATAATAATTACCATCACCCATGCCTCAGCGGCAAAAGGCAAAAAGGTTCACACCACACCAAAAGCCGGACAATTGTTCCACAGACATCATACGCCCGGCATACCGGGGACTGAAGGTAACTTAGTGTTTTTTGAACCTAAAAAGCAAAAAGGGCCTGGGCACCCTTAAGGGGCATCAGCATGATCAGGAGCATCAGGAATGGGTATCTCGGATGATGGCGGGGTGACCTCGGTCTCCTGCGCAGAGGTATTTTTAGGAACTGGGTGCTCCGAGGTAGCCGGCGCCTCAGCTGAAGTTACTTCGCCTTTGACAGAAGCAATAGTAACCGCTGGGGCAAGCCTCGACTGCTGAGAAACGTTAGCTTGAGCTCGAGAATTCTCAGTCCCTTTAGAGGACGATCGCGCGTCGCCATCCTCATCCGAGCTTGCATTTGAGCCACGAGAGTTGTCCGAGTCACCCTCTGCTTCATCCTGATCGGCCGAATCATCATGAGATGCATCTTCAACTTCGACATCATCCGCCGGATTAGAAAGAAAACTCGGCCCTTAAATCCATTTATGCACGTCAGCATACTCAATAAGCTGGAAGGCACGAGCTTGGCGGCGAGCGACGAACTCTGGATCCTCAACCCAACGAGAGCCAGTGCGCAAATTCATCAGAGTGTCGAGTGAGATGTCCTCGTACCAAGACAAAATGGCTGTAAGTGCCATATCAGCACCAGCCCTCCCAGCAGATTCCCTCCAGAGATTTAACTGGGTCTGAGATGCCATTAATCTCTCCACAAGTATTTTGACTTCGTCAATATCAGGAGTTCCAGAGGTATTCAGCCAAAGAACATGGTAGGCCCGAATGGCTTCTTGCACCAGATCTCTTCCCATAATCTTCATTGGTCCAATAGCAGCACCAATGGCAATCATGAAGTCTTCCATTGAGTATTCTGGACTCGAATCTGTGGGGACACCTCGGCGCTGACGAGCAGAAATCACTGCCTTAGAGCTCACTGGTCTCGCCTCCAGAAAATGATCTACACGAAAGGAAAACATATCAGTTAAAAATAAGAAAGAGAAGAAAATAACTCGGCCACGGTCGAAGACTTACGATGAATGTAACTCAACATTTTCTGGAGATCCTGGGTCCAGTCGGCCTTATTCTTCTCAAGGCAAGTGATTTCCTTGCTCATCGTCCGGTTCTTCAGCTCGGCAGCATCGAGGAGTTCCTTATCTTTCTGCAACGGCAGACTCAGTCGATTTTTTTCCTCAGAAAATTCCTGATCAACCTTTTCCAGTTCGGATTTCTGCGAAAGCTTGAGAGACTCAACCTCGGCACATAACCGGGTTATCTCATCATCCTTTTCTTTAACTTGTGCCGAATGAGTGGCGGCTTGTTCTAAAAAATGCAGCATCATATTAGGCATGGATCTGCATTCTTGATGCGACGCTGCAAGTGTTTATAACTCGGCTATACCAAAGCCGGAAGGTTATAAGAAACCCAGGATTTGTCTCGAACGAAAGTCAACAAATCACAAGACGAAAAGGATAACTAACCTTCCAGAGCGTCAACTTTCTTGGTAAGGCGGGTGTTAAGGTTATTGATACTAGCTGCATACCAGCAAAGAGTGAATTAGCACGTCAAGCCAAAAATGTTAAGAACTTAAGGAACAATATAAAGATTTATTAAGTTACCAGTTTTCTTCACTACGGGGATAACCTTCTCATATTTCTCTTGCAATTTCTTGTGTGCAAAGAGCAACCTTTGAAATTCGGCTGTCCGCCGATCATGGGCAACCTAAATACCTAAGTGAATTACACAACTGGATATTCAAAGCTAAAACAGATCCGAATCAAGCAAAACTTAACTCGGATCTAGGAGGCTGGATATTCAAAGCTAAAACAGATCCGAATCAAGCGAAACTTAACTCGGATCTAGGTGGCTGGATATTCAAAGCTAAAGCAGATCCGAGTCAAGCAAAACTTAACTCGGATCTATGTGGCTTGGTATTCATAGCTAAAATAGATCCAAATCAAGTAAAACTTAACTCGAATCTAGGTGGATGGATATTCAAAGCTAAAACAGAGCCGAATCAAGTAAAACTTAATTCGGAATATGGATTGACCACAGTCAATCCAAGTCATGCAGGAAATTGACTTAGCAAATAATGCATTTGAAGCCTAACAAAGCTTCCAAACGAACAGCAAATTATTCGGCTGCAAGCTTTAGGGACTAGTGTATATATACTATCATTTGAATAACAGACAAAGTATCAACAGAAGCGCTTACCTCGTTCATCTTATCACTGTCAAGAACAATCTTAGCAGCCATATGCAAACGACTGCTGATGTCGGAAAGCTGAAATGGCTGGCTACTCGGATTGCCCTCAAGATGATCGGCGGCGTTCCAGTTATTAGCGTATTCCACCAAAGAGCCGAGGTTGCTCCCACTCTCAGTACGGGTCAGTACTTTACCTCGGACCCGTTGGGTAACTACCGCCGTCGCAGGACTCTTGTGAAGAGTAAGCTGAGTGTCGGCGGCAGGGGTCACAACAGGCTTAGCAGAGGAAGCCCCCTTGCGGAGTGCATCAGCTATGTTGGGTTGAGAAGAGCTAGCCGGCCCCTTCTAAGATGCTGAAGGTTTAGTAACAACAACCTTCCTAGTCTTAGGAGAGGCTTCGGCAGGGGCGGCAACCTCGGCATTAGGAATCACTTCCTGAGGAGCAGGGGGAACTATGGTTTCCAAGGGGGCCGAGATGGTGATACCTTCGGCTGGAGCAGGAGTAGCAGCTGCGGTCGTGGTGATCAAAGGATCGTTGGGGGAAACCTCGACGGTCTAAGGAGGGGCAACAGGTTCAACACGATGATCTACTGACGGAGTTATGTCGGCGGTGACGGTGGGAGCTGTGGGTATATCTCGCTGAGGCGATGTATGAGTCGGTGCAGGAGGAGAGTCAACCCGAGAGGGACTGGGAGCCCGAATATCCTCTGGGGGTGGAGGAGAAGGCTGCTGAGTTGTATGGCTTGTCATACTCGGACCGCTCGGCTTGACAGAGAGAGGAGCTCTGCAAAGGACAAAAAGTCGAATCAAAAAATAGAAAGAGAGAAACAAGAAATACGAATAAAAATAAACTCACCCAGAAACCTCAGGCATGGTCTTACGCCTCGGAATATGCTGGGAAGACTTCTTCATTTGCTTCTTGGGGGCAGCATCGGAGGGACCTGCCGAAGCGGTGCGCTTCTTCGAGGCAGCAGGAGCTCGAGAAGCAAGAGGCTCGGCGTCGTGCACCTGACCGGCTGGATTAGCTGGAAAAGTAGGAGCCGGAAATGCGTAAGAGATAGGCAGCACGGCAACTACCTCAAGAATTTGGACGTCGTCCGAGTCACCTTCATCCCCGTGGGCCGAGGTCTTGCCACGGGCGTGAGCCGGAGCAACATCCGACTTAGGGACAAACTCTTCCGAGTCAGGTTCCCCGCTGTCCGGGGTATTCCGATCTGCAGTCCACGGAAGAGCCAGAACCTCGGCATCCTCGATCTTTTTCTCTGTAAACCTCTGCGAGAGAAGAAACAAAGTAGATTTAGCAAAAGAACAGTCACAAACGCGACATGGAAACAAACACCAATGCGTAAATTTACCTGAGGAGGAGGATTCCCGCGAGTGAACGGCTTCAGTCCCCATGCCCAATCCTCTCGCATATCGGTCTTGAAGATAGCTCGGACACGCTTATAAATAAGATATTCGTCGAGCTCAACCATCAAAACTCGGTTGGGATCGAGAGGGCCACTCATGTAACAAAGCTTGTGAGAGCAAAGCTGGAAAGGGCAGATTCGGCTGCTGATGAATGTTGTCATCAGATCCTCACCACGGAGCCCGGCGCGGATCAACTCCTTGAGTCGAATCTCGAATGCCTCGGCCAAAGCATGGCTCTTCCTAGGATTGTAGTTCCAATTCTTCTTGGAAGGGGTGCCAATAGAAAAGGAGGGGTGCCGAATCTTATCTTCTTTTCCAGTGTTTTTGACATAGAAAAATTATCTATGCCATTTCTTGCAAGACTCGAGGCCGGCGACACGAGGGAACTCGGAGTTTCTCCGAGGAGTAATGGACGCGGCCTCGCACTGGGTAAGGGACTTCTCGGAAGGGTGAAGAGATTTATCCGGTATGACATTACATCGGATCTGGAAGAATTTAGACCAAACAGGTACGGAGGGCCAGAGGCCGAAGTACCCCTCCGAGGCCGAGATGTAAGCTGACAAGGAGGCGATAGCATTGGCAGGCAGGTGATGCGGCTGGAGGCCAAAGTAATCGAGGAACTCCCTGGCAAAATCGCTAAGGGGGAGGCCGAACCTGCGAGCAAAATGGGACATAAAGACTATGTATTCTCCCTCGTTGAGCACGGGAGAGGATTCATTGCCGGGAAAGCGACAGCTTACCTCGACAGGGATTCGGCGCATCCTGATTAGCCACTCTACCTCACAACGAGTGACAGAAGAACCCTGCCAAGAACCCCGTTCTGGACCGGATGCGAAATCATCCTCCTCAATGAGGGCTCCACTGGCAGAACTAGACATGTGCTCGCCGGAGGAATCAACGGAGGAGAAGCTAGTGGCAGAGAGAGGCTTAGAGGAGCAGGGCCCCGTCGTGATTCTAGCAAGCACGGCGGCGGAACGAAAAAGAACCGCCGCAAGCAATCTAGAAAAATAGAAGAGGCGCCTAGGGAAGAAACCTAACGGCGGGGCCGTAGAAAAACTCACCGGTGAAGGCGCCGGAGCAAGCGCGCGGCGGTGAAGTCGCCGGACCAGAAGAACTGCAGCGTGACCGTCGGGGAGATCGATGATGGCGCAGCCGCTAGCACAGGAACGGAGGCGCCGGCGTGAGGAAGAAGAAGAAGGGTGAGCGAAGGGGGAAAGTAAATCCTCTAGACCCGCACCCCTCCTTATAACCGCGCGGTCCTGGCGGTAGTGGGATCGTGCGTGCGCACAAAAACCATGTAGATCACGCGTGCGGCGGAACCGTACGCTGCTAAGTGCAGCCACACCGAAGACCACATGGCGCAGGAGGGGATCGGGCCTCCTGACCGATGCGGTACTCGAGGCGTCACTGCGCCGATGCGACGGGCGCAGTAATCACTGTAGCTTGTTAATGGGCACTGTAGAGGAACAAAAAACTAGAAGAATAATGATGAGTGGTACACGTAGGACGAGGCGTGCTCAGGAAGCTGCACGGATACCTCGAACAGAAATAAGTAACTCGGAAATAAGGAGAGACATATGTTGGGAAACTGATGTGGCCCGGCTGAGGTTACAGGCAGGACCACACCAGCTTCGGGGACTAATGTTGGGGAGGTGACCCCGGATAGGATCAAGATAGGGGAAAGACGAAAGGAGTCTCCCTTGTCATGAGCCGAGTTACTGTTTGTATCGGCCGAGTCATGTAAGAGTCGGCTGAGATAAGCAAGGCCATGACAGCTACAGAAGGAGTAGCACCTTATCCAGCCGACATATGAGTTAAGTCGGCCGAGCGAGTCTGACTAACTAGAATGCAGGTGAAGGCTGAGCCGAGTTATGCGAGGCAAGGCCGAGTAGCACGAAGCTTGCAGGAGAAGGAGGTGCCTATAGTCAAACCCTAGTCACTGGCTAGGAGGAATCTAAATAGGGCCAAGCACAAAGGACAAGGAGTAGAGCAGCAGAAGGGCAGAAGAAGGTCACGGAGGTGACAGTCAGGGAGCCCGAGGCGCGCATGTGAAGCTCTCTGGAACATTGCCGCCGATAGAAGGGGGACACGGAAAGGAGGCCGCCGAGTTATCATATTGGGACAAGCATATCCCAAGAATATGCTTGCCACGTCAGCCCTAGAAGGAACCAATGCACCTCTTTATGAGGGGGGACGCTGGCTCCTGAGAGGGGGATCGATTCATTCTACACCGTAAGGCTCGTGTTGTAGCTCTCTTCTTCCTGGAAACAGCTCAAGGAACACTTGTAGTCCTAAAGAGGAGAAATAAAGATCTACATGTTAGTCATTTGAGTGTAGAAATCACTACATATTCCCTCCTCGGATCCCACTAGCATCCATTGGCCCCAAACTTTAGCCTACCCATGATATCTGTCGTGCCACCACCACGACATCTCTCGTCTCTCTCGAGTAGAGGCTAGCACGAAGAAGAAAGAACACACGCTGGTTTTGTGCTGCGGGCAACAACCTTGTAGCTTTTCTTGGTTTTCTTTTATTTGTCACCGATCCTACAAACTTGGATCAGCTGAACTGAAAACAAGGGGAAAACACGGTGCTGGCGGAGATGATGTGATCGTGCCATCCCACAATCCTCTGTGAACAGCCCACGAGCACCGCCACGATCGTGCTGACCATGCCATCCCATGATCCGATTGTGGCGCCGAGATAAACATGCTACATCTATTGACTTAGCACCAAACAGGCTCGAGTGCTAGACTCGTGAAACTGACGAAGGAAAGACTTAATAGCTAAAGCTCTACACCCTGTTGCTAACTGAACTTATTGACACTTGGTTGCGGCCGTCTACTGACAGAACAAGATTATAAGTCAACAACATATATAAATTTATGCACCGAAGTACGTGTATCTGATATCCACAGTATTTTTATCTGCAAAATTGATCTCGAATTTCCCATAAAAGTGCATATACTCTTATTAGTTATTTCAACAGTTTATCTCTATGGAATATGATTTTTTTAAAATCTAAATGCTTTTCAAAATAGAGCAAGTATTTCTATAATAATTTAAATAACATGTTTTTACAATGTTGACGAACAGAGAAAAGGAGAGAGAAGAGAAGCGGGCTCTAAATTAAGAGTCAACTGCAACATGTGTTTTTAGACGCTGATAGTGTAAGATGAGCCATGTACTAATAAAGTAATACTTCTTTATATCTTTACCATACATATGGGTTATAGAGATGGCTATAGATGACATTAAATGGCTTATAGCCAGCATGCTAATAGCAATTTTGGTTGTACTACAAAACCCTTAGATGTAATTGTGTCTTGAATTTTTATCAATGCATGATCATACATTCATAGCATGCATGAACCCCTCCGCAACACGCAGGAATTCATCTAGTTAAAATAGAAGTAGAGTCATGACATGACATATGCGACAAAAGGGGGAAAATCCAATAAAAACCTTTGCACTAAGGGATTACTCTCCTAAGATAAACATGACTCAAGAAGGTGGCACCCGCGGAGACCCAAAGCTTAGCTCCCCCTTTATAATTTCAAGAAGGATTGGAGGAGCTTTGTTATTTAAGACTCTCATATTTTTCTCTTTCCAAATAGTCTAACACGTGAGCATGACCAAGAGGCCACCACCTTCTGGTTTGCCATTGTGTCGGACGTCATGATAGACCACCATTGCTTGATGTTAATGTTTGTCACCCGCTCATCAGTTTGGACGGATGGAAGCCCAAGACAACTTTTAATCAGCCCTCACACCCTCTCGGTGAATCGACAATGGAAGAAAATATGAGCCAGTATCTCTTGTGTTTGCTTGCAAAGCGGGGAAAGACCACAATTCTCCCTTCCTCTTTTCCCTAGGTGATCGACAGTTCATAGCCAATTTTGAATGGCCAACCAAGCGAATAATTTAAATTTTGGTGGAGCCCAAGACTTCCAAACCATCTTGTTCATGCTTGTGACTATTGCCCCCAAAATATTGGGCATTGTAGGATGACTTTGATGCGTACTCACCATTACTTGTGAGGTTCCAAATAATTAAGTCTTCCACATCTTCTCTAAGTTGAATGCAGTTATATCACCCCAAAGCCTTATGCATTGGTGTATGTGGTGGATTGACAAGTTTATGTCCATCTTGACCTTGGAGATCCAAGTGTTGTTTCACATATAGCTTGCTTGACTCTCTATTTCCTTTTCGTAGAGGACTCAAAACATAGTGGAGCGGTGTCTTTTGGCTTCTTGCCATTTAGCCAAGGGGAGTCCCAAAACGGTGCAATGTCTCCATTCACTATGGAAATAATGGCGACATAGAATAGGCTAATGCCCACCTCATTTTGTGGGTTGCCCGTCCCAACTAAAAGTTTATTTGAATTGCGTCGTTCCAACCATGTCCACCTCAACTGGAGAGCCCTAGAAAACTTTTCACGGTGGAGGATCCCCAAGCCACCAAGGTGAGTAGGCCTACAAACCGTCTCCCAATTGATCTTGTAGTTTGCACCAGAGATCTTGTGCTCGCCCAAAGAAAAGCACGCTTAATTTTGTTCATGCTAGAAAAGCAACCCATAGGAATGGAGAATGTGGTGAGATTGAAGATCACTTGAGAAGTGAGCACGGATTTTACCTCCATGGACAACCACATTGAAGTTTTTTACATCCCAAGTAACTATCCTCCCCACCATCTTATCCTCCAAAAGTTTGAAATCCACCGTTTTAGTTGCCTCACCGAAAGTGGAAGGCCAAGATATTTCAAGGGTAAGGATGCACGGTTCATCGATAGCCCCTTAAGCACTTCGTCAAGGTCAACCTCATTACAACCAATTGGTACCACCATGATTTTTTGGAAGTTTGTTTGTACGACGGTGACTTCACTGAACGAAGCAAGGACTGAGGCAAGATATTGGATATTTTATGTGTTTGGGTGCACAAAGATGGCCACATCGCCCGCATAAACAGTAGTTTGCATCACATTTCCTCTCCCTATAATCTTTGTAAGAAACTCATGTCGAGTGGACAACTCAAGAATTTATTGGAGAGGTTAATGGCAAGCACAAAGATGAGTGGCAAGAGCGGGTATCCTTGGAGAACTAACTAATGAATAATATATGGAAAATAGCACATATGGTTATGGACTTTGTTTCGCCATGACATGGCGATATGCACACACACACACACTAGTTGATGATGTAGATGTATAAGCCTAACACCACATGGGAAAACTTTATTTTTCTTTTTAAAATATAGTACATCATAGACGCTCACAAATGTGCATGTACACTCTTTCCTATGAACGCAAACACACACACCCTTTCTTTGTGTGCATCTTCGAAAGACTAAGCCAACAAATCTTGAGGTTGACAAAATTATCATAGTTGCTTTGCTGTTAACGAGAATCCAAGTTAGATACTTTGAGTCATTGGCACATGGAGATCCACATATATAGAGCCCACATGTCGGTGGCTTAAAGTCACCCAAAAGTCAGTAATCTAAAATTAGGAAATCCCAATCAGACTAAAATAATATCAAAGTTAATTTCTGCAATAAATTTAGAAAATGGAAGCACCCATGCCAAGTCTAGGACTTGAACCAGAGTAGGTTTGTCCCATCACAAGGAACCTAACCGCCAAAGTTTGCTCAATTTGCTTTGATTCATGTTTATCCTTAAGAACAAGGCTCCGCGATACACATACAATTATTACTTGAGTACTAGGCTTGATGCATAACAAAGACTAATGCTTAAAATGAATGTGTGTATCCCTAGTTCATGCAGAGGTTTCCAAGTGAAATCCCCCCCCCCCAAATTTTAGAATTTGGGTGCAGTCTAGATATGCAGAGTCTGAGAAGAGTTCTACCCCAAATGTTTAGCATTTGTGTCCATCACGGTAGTGTAAACTCTATGTTTGTATTGCCTTGATGCAAATTTTGTTATAAAAACAACGATATGCACATTGTTAGAAAAGAAAGGCACAAAATAAGGTTTTTATCAATATTTATGTGAGACCCTGGCGCATGGCTTAATATGATTGATAGTATACTCATACAAATAAGTTGCAACTTATTTTCCGAACGCTCATCTAAAAAGAACTCTGAGGTTAAGTATGCTTGGCCTAGAGCAATTTGAGGATGGGTGACCGATCGGGAAGTGGGTACCGGGTGCGCACGAGTAAGAACAAAGTATGCAAAAAAACTAGTGTTGGTCCATGGGGTTAGTCTAGAGATCCTATTGAGCTGCCAGGAGTGTTAGCCGCTGATCCGAAGAGGCCAGGTGTTACAATTTATTAGGGAGTCAAAATGTTTTATATAATTTAGGGCAATGGAATATGCCACTCAATCTTATGATTTCGGTATTGTAAGATGCCACCAAGTACACAACCAACATCTTATTGTAAGGTTCGGGCCTAGAAAGCTAGAGCTAAATAGGTGCAACATCTACAATAGACAACCTACTTTTGAAGGGAAAAAATAGGCTCATAATCTTTAAATAGGCACATTTTTAAAATATAAACTGAAATGCAAGAATATTTCACCAAGGGATCTCCGTTTTTTCCTCAAAGATCTAGGATTTTGACTCAAAACCCAAATGGTTCCCCATAATATATTTCATCACTCTTATCAGATAGCTATTGAAAATATGCCATAGAGGCAATCATAGAGATAATTATATTTTCTTCTAGCTTGGGTTTTTATCATTTCTGCCATTTTGACCAATCTGAAACTCAATTTTTCCATTTGACCAATCGGAACTCCAATTTTGCCACGACTCTGTTACAACATTCCTTAGTTTTTCCATTCCATCATATTTTCACAGTTAATCTATAATCAGTTGTGCCATTTCAGGTTTTCCATCCACTTTTATTTAAAGTTAATTTCATTCGATCCCACTAAATTATATGCTTCTGACAATATTTAGCCTACATAGTAAAAAGTAGTTCCATTTACCCATTTAGTAGCATGTGACGGTTTTATCCATTCTAAACTTTTACCAATTCTATGAGGTGTGATCTCGGCGTATCCACATCAGCGTTCCTATAGTATTTGCAGTTTCGTCAGCACCATACGCCAGGGCTAATAAGTTTAATTGGAGGTAGAACGACTAGCGCCTAGGAATTGTTCAACCCATCACCATGCAAGGTTTCCACCATCGTCTTACCAATGTTTGGTATAAGGTCACTAATGATCATGGGAAACTATGGCCCATGGAGGCTCGTGTGGGCTGCATAAGGATGTTTGTCATCCGCCTCTCCATGTCGAACACTAACAGAGTAATCATGTTTACATCATCGACCACGTTCTCTCAACTAGCCTTTCCTACGTCTATGTACCATCGAACTGGATTTGGCGTACTATTTGTCCGCTCCACACAGACCAATAATGCTAATATATTCCAAATAGTGAAGTAGTGCTACTGGGATAATCATGCAGATGTTGAACGTTGATATGGAAAGTCATGGTAATAAAATGGAAAAAATGATTATAGACTAACGGTGAAAAGTTGACAGAATGGCAAAATTGAGGAGTATTGCAATGGAGTAGTGGCAAAATTAGAGTTTCGATTGGTCAAATGGTATAACTGAGTTTTGGGTTGGTCATAGTGGCAGAAATGATAAAAACCCTTTCTTCTATGCATGATTTATTATAAATGCTTCGTGAATACCCATAACAGGCAACTTGTATTGATTGTCAATTATGTGAATTGTCTGTGAAACTCTTTATTTGTATGGTTGTTCTGAAATTGTCCTTAGTCGGAGTTCACGCGAGGATACTGTAGGGGTTCGTAGCATGGAAAACAAAAAATTTCTACCGCATACAAACAAACAAGCAAAGATCTATCTACTAGATTGTAGCAACGAGTCGATAGAATAACTCACCCACGAAGATTCCAAAGTGTTTATCGAGAGCAGATTCTCGTGGATGATGTAATCGTACTCTTGCCGATCTCAAGATCGTGTAGACGATCCTTCCGGCACTGCGTTCCGGCAGCGCTCCCGCAGCGCTCCCGCGGTCGGTCACACGTTCGGTACTCGATGAAGACCTTCCTCTCCCTTGTTCCAGCAGGCAGCGGAGGTTGTAGCACTCTCCTCGCGATTCCGGCAGCACGACGGCGTGGTACCGGAAGTAGAGGGGAGATCTCGCAGGGCTTCGCCTTAAGCCGGAGCGAGTATGGTGGACTATGAGAGAGGCCTTGGCGATCTAGGGTTTAGAGGAACCAAGGAGAGAGGGCTAGGCCGGCGGCTAGGGCAACGGGAGGGCCCCAACTTGGCGGCTAGGGCAAAACCCTAGGGCGGCGGCGGCGACTTGGTGGCTGGCGGCTAGGGTTAGGGTTTGGTGGAGAGAGGTGTAGGTCTAGAGGGGCATACCTTGTTAGCATCTTTAGGATCGACAAAACCTTTGGGTTGCATCATATACAACTCTTCATCAATGTCTCCATTGAGGAACGCTGTTTTGACATCCATCTGCCATATCTCATAATCGTACAGCGATTGCTAACAAAATCCTCACAGACTTTAGCTTCGCTACTGGTGAGAAAGTCTCATCGTAGTCAACTCCTTGAATTTGTCGAAACCCTTTTGCGACAAGTCGAGCTTTACAGACAGTAACATTACCATCAGCATCTGTTTTCTTCTTGAAAATCCATTTGTTCTCGACAGCCTTCCGGCCATCCGGTAAGTCCACCAAAGTCCATACTTCGTTTTCGTACATGGATCCAATCTCGGATTTCATGGCTTCTTGCCATTTATTGGAATCTGGGCTCATCATCGCTTCCTCATATGTCACAGGGTCATCGGTGTTGTCTACCAACATGACACTCATAACGGGATCATATCAATCAGGAGTGGTACGAGTTCTCGTTGACCTGCGAGGCTCTGTAGCAATTTCAACCGAAGTTTCATGATCATCATCATTAGCTTCCTCTCTTATTGGTACAGGCACCACAAGAACTTCTTCCGGTGTTGCGCTACTCGCAAGTTCGAGAGAAGGTTCAACAACCTCGTCGAGTTCTACTTTCCTTCCAGTCACTTCTTTCGAGAGAAATTCCTTCTCTAGAAAGGATCCATTCTTGGCAACGAAGATTTTGCCTTCGGATCTATGATAGAAGGTATACCCAATAGTTTCCTTTGGGTATCCTATGAAGACGCATTTTTCCACTTTGGGTTCAAGCTTGTCCGGCTGTAACTTCTTTACATAGGCTTCGCAACCCCAAACTTTAAGGAACGACAATTTAGGTTTCTTCCCAAACCATAATTCATACGGTGTCGTTTCAACAGATTTAGATGGTGCCCTATTTAAAGTGAATGCGGCTGTTTCTAATGCATAACCCCAAAATGATAGCGGTAAATCTGTAAGTGACATCATAGAACGAACCATATCTAAGAGAGTTCGATTACTACGTTCGGACACACCATTACGCTGTGGTGTTCCCGGCGGTGTCAGTTGTGAAAGTATTCCGCATTTCTTAAATGCTCGCCAAACTCGTAACTTAGATATTCACCTCCACGATCAGAACGTAGAAATTTAATCTTCTTGTTACGTTGATTCTCTACCTCACTTTGAAATTCCTTAAACTTCTCGAAAGTTTCGGACTTATGTTTCATGAAATAGATATACCCATATCTTCTCAAGTCATCCGTGAAGGTAAGAACATAACGATAACCACCGCGCGATGCTACACTCATTGGACCACACACATCGGTATGTATGATTTCCAATAAGTCCGTAGCTCGCTCCATCATACCAGAAAATGGAGTCTTAGTCATTTTACCCATCAGACATGCTTCGCATCTTTCAAGTGATTCGAAATCAAGTGATTCAAGAAGTCCATCGGAATGGAGTTTCTTCATACGCTTCACTCCAATGTGACCAAGACGACAGTGCCACATATAGGTCGAGTTATCGCTCAATTTCAAACGTTTAGCTTCAATGTTATTAATATGTGTATTTCCACTATCGAGATTCAATAAGAATAGACCATCTATCAAAGGTGCATGTGCATAAAACATATTACTCATATAAATCGAACAACCATTATTCTCGGACTTAAACAAGTAACCGTCTCGCAATAAACAAGATCCCGATATAATGTTCATGCTTAACGCAGGCACCAAATAACAATTATTTAAGTATAAAACTAATCCCGATGGTAGATGAAGAGGTAGCGTGCCGACCGCGATCACATCAACCTTTGATCCATTTCCAACGCGCATCATCACCTCGTTCTTCGCTAGATTCCGTTTATTCTGCAGGACCTGTTTCGAGTTACAAATATGAGCAACCGAACCAGTATCAAATACCCAGGCACTACTACGAGTACTAGTGAGATACACATCAATAACATGTATATCGGATATACCTTTCTTCTTGATGTTGCCGTTCTTCAAATCCGCCAAGTACTTTGGGCAATTCCACTTCCAGTGACCCTCTCCCTTGCAGTAAAAGCACTCAGTATCAGGCTTAGGTACAGCCTTGGTCTTCTTCGCTAGTGCGACAACTTTCTTACCACCCTTCTTGAAGTTTCCCTTTTGCTTAGACTTGCCTTTCTTGAATTTGGTGGTCTTATTGACCATCAACACTTGGTGCTCTTTCTTGATCTCCACTTCTGCAGATTTTAACATGGAGACTGGCAACTGCTTGTTCATGCTTTGCATATTGTAGTTCATCACAAAGTTCTTGTAACTTGGTGGCAGTGATTGGAGGACACGGTAAATCCCCAAAGCATTAGGAATCACTATGCCCAAGCTTTGGAGTTTGTTTGCGTGCCCAGACATCTTAAGCACATGCTCACTGACGGAGCTGCCCTCTTCCATCTTGCAGTTAAAGAACTTTTCAGAAGCCTCATAACTCTCAACTGCCGCGTGAGTCTCAAATATCAATTTGAGTTCACGGACAATATCATGTGGATCTGAGTTCTCAAACCTTTTCGGAAGCTCCGATTCCAAACCATACAAGATAACACACTAAACTGTGGAGTACTGATTCTTTCGAGCGAGGTAAACATTCTTTACTTCATTGGTAGCATCAGCTGTAGGCGGGTCACCCAGCGGTGCATCCAGCACATAGGTCAAATTACCAGCATTGAGGACAATCCTCAAATTGCGGAACCAATCCGCGAAGTTGCTTCCATTGTTTTTCAACTTTTCTTTCTCTAGGAATGCATTAAAATTGATGGTAGGGGCCGCCATTGATCTACAACATATTTGCAATAGTTTAGAGTAAGTTTATGACAAATTGAGTTCTAATTAATAGTTAAATCAATCTAGGTGAACTCCCACTCAAAACAATATCCCTCACATTGCTTTAGTGATCACACGAACCAAATCCACCACATCAAAACCGATCATCACGAGACTTGATGTAGCTTCAATGGCGAACAATCAACATGTTCCTCATATCTACTATATGACTCATGCTTTACCTTTCGGTGATCCGTGTTCCGAGACCATGTCTATACATGCTAGGCTCATCAAGATCAAACCTTAGCTTCCGCATGAGCAAATCTGGCTTGCTCACATTGTATACACTTGCAACACACCCGATCATCATGTGGTGCGTCGAAACAACAAGCTTTAGCAACTGTGCTTACTAAGGATGAACGCTTTAAAACTTGAAATTTATGTGCATGAGGGATCATCTTATAATGCTACCGTTGTTAACTAAGCAATACAAGATGCATAAAGGATTAACATCATAATATGTGATATGATATGGACTTTCTTCTTGTGCTTCCAATCTCCATCTTCAAGCACGAACATGATCTCCATCATCACCGGCATAGCGTCAAGGTCAATGGCGCTGCTTCATGGTTGTCTTCCACCAGCTCCAACTATTACAACTACTTTGAATAGACACGCGGGTCTTAACAGAAATTAAAGACAACCATATGGCTCCTGCCGGTTGCCAACTTACAATAAGGAACATTGCATCCATCAAATATGATCACAATCATGGCCATATCACATCACAGCACACCCTTGCAAAACAAAGTTAGACGCCTCTAATTTTCTTTGCATATTTTACGTGGTTTGGGGCTTTAAATAAGTGTCTCTCTAACTTATGAACAAGAACCACAATGTTGATGTTTGAACTATCAAGTGCCCGTTGTAAATTGGATCTATACTATAATGGGAGAGACAGACACCCGCAAAGCCACTTATGCAATACAAGTTGCATGTTGAGCGTGGAGCAAGTCTCATGAACGATGTCATGTAAGGTTAGCCCGGGCCACTTCATCCCATCATACCGCAAGATGCAAAGTACACAAGAAGCAATTGATAATAAAAGCATCACCGCCCACAATGACCATTGTGTTCTACTCGTGCAACAGATCTACATATAGACACAGCTCTGATACCACTGTAGGGGTTCGTAGCATCGAAAACAAAAAAATTCTACCGCATACAAACAAACAAGCCAAGATCTATCTACTAGATTGTAGCAACGAGTCGATAGAATAACTCACCCTCGAAGATTCGAAAGTGTTTAACGAGAGCAGATTCTCGTGGGTGATGTAGTCGTACTCTTGCCGATCTCAAGATCGTGTAGACGATCCTTCCGGCGCTGCGTTCCGGCAGCGCTCCCGCAGTCGGTCACACGTTTGGTACTCAATGAAGACCTTCCTCTCCCTTGTTCCAGCAGGCAGCGGAGGTTCTAGCACTCTCCTCGCGATTCCGGCAGCACGACGGCGTGGTACCAGAAGTAGAGGGGAGATCTCGCAGGGCTTCGCCTTAAGCCGGAGCGAGTATGGTGGACTATGAGAGAGGCCTTGGCGATCTAGGGTTTAGAGGAACCAAGGAGAGAGGGCTAGGCCGGCGGCTAGGGCAAGGGGAGGGCCCCAACTCGGCGACTAGGGCAAAACCCTAGGGCGGCGGCGGCGACTTGGTGGCCGGCGGCTAGGGTTAGGGTTTGGTGGAGAGAGGTGTAGGTCTAGAGGGGCACCCCTGCCCCTCCTTTTATAGGTGGGAGGGCGCCGTCCAAGGGGAGGGAGTCCTCCCCCAGGTCGTCCTCCTTGGCCGGCGGGTGGAGGGAGAGGAACTCCTCCCCAAGTAGGTTTCCTACTCTCCCTCCACCAAGCAAAACTGTCGTTTGACTTTTCAAATTGGCGTTTGACTTTTCAAACTAGGATTTGATTTATCCCTTTATTTTGCCCATCCATGATACCTAGTACATGATGCAACCATTCCAACTTGTTATCACACATTCATGTAACCTTCCCCTCCGAAGTGCCGGACCTTCTGGACCCTTCTAGAACATTCCCGATGAAAACACCGGAATCATTCTCCAACTCCAAAACAGGACTTTCCTTATATGAATCTTATTCTCCGGACCATTCCGGATCTCCTCGTGATATCTCGGATCCCATCCGATACTCCGAACAACATTAGGTCTCTTACTCATCATTCAATAACTACTCAACAACATCGAATCCTTAAGTGTGTCTCCCTACGGTTCGTGAATTATGCGAACATGATCGAGACACTTCTCCGAACAATAACCACTAGAGGAATCTGGAAATTCATATGGCTCCCACATATTTCTACGATTACTTTGCAATCGAATGAACCACTTACATACGATACCAATTTCCCTTTGTCTCACGATAGTTTACTTATCCAAGGCTTTGATCGTCGGTATCTGTGCATACCTAGTTCAACCTCGTTACCGATAAGTACTCTTTTCTCGTTCCCGTGATATGTGATCCCTTGTGAGCGAGTCACATGCTTGCAAGCTAATTGGATGACATTCCACCGAGAGGGCCCAGAGTATATCTATCCGTCATATGGATGGACAAATCCCACTCTTGATCCATGTGTCTCAACCCATACTTTCTGAACACTCAATGCCACCTTTATAGCCACCCAGTTACGGTGTGGTGTTTGATGTCATCAAAGCATCCTTCCAGTGATGGTGACAAGCATGGTCTCATGGTCGAAGGAATTAGGTTACTATGTATCAGAAAGCTTATAACAATTGAACTATTAAAATTACCTGATCTTTATGCTACGCTTATCTATAGGAGTATGTCCATCATACCATTCTCCTAACGATATGATCTTGTTGTTAATAACATCTCAATGTTCATGATAGGGAAATCACAATCATTTATTAACCAATAAGCTAGTATTATGAAGAGGCTTTACCAGGGAATCTAATTTAGTTTACAAATCACACAAGTATTAATGTTTCCTGGTTAATACTATTATAGCATGAATGTAAACATTCATCATAAACACAAAGATATAATAATAACTATATTTATTATTGCCTCTAGGGCATATCTCCAACAGATACACTTGAATATTAGGTGATGACCCACAAGTATAGGGGGTGTATCGTAGTACTTTCGATAAATAGGAGTGTCGACCTCAACGAGGAGCAGAAGGTGCTGAACAGTGGTATGGAGCAGGATATCCCTGTGAATACTTAGCAAACGTATTTTTAGTGGTTTTTTGATAAGGCAACAAAAGAAAGAGCAAGTAACAGAAGTAACGAACAAACGGAGCAAGTGTCCCAATCCTTTCTTAGCAAAGGACAAGACGGTGGAAATACTTATAAGGACCAAACGTTCTCGAGGACACATGAGAATTCTGTCAAGTGCTTTCGCTTCAAATAGCTGAGTACTCTTCTCTGGTGTTGTAAGTGTTGTGTTGGTGAACCTATGCTAACATACCAATCTTACTTGGACTAATACATACTTGTGATTAAACCCCCTGCAAACATCCGTAACTACAGGAAAGTAATTAAGATATAAATCTAACCACAGCCTTAAACTCTGAGATCCTACGCTCCCTTGTGCAAAGGTGTCCTAATGGGGGTTCAGGTATCTGTCACTCCAGCAACCCCGTGGTTAGTAGCCAAATACACAATGCATTCCCCTAGGCACACAAATGGTGAAGTATCATGTAGTCGACATTCACATGACACCACTAGAAGAATAGCACCACAATTTAAATACTAAACCATTGAATAATAACTCATCACAGATTCACTACTAGCAACATGACTTCTCCCATGTCCTCAAGAACTAAACTAACTACTCACAATACATCATATGGATCAAGATCAAAGATGATATGATAATGGATAACAATCTGAACATAAACAATAATCCAATGGTTCCACTCACAAGCATCAACTACAACAGTAATCAACATCAGGAAAATTTCCCCTAACGAACTAAAGCAATATCCAACACAATTGTTACAGCGGGCTGGAGTGGTGATGATGGTGCTGGTGGAGATGATGGTGTGGATGATTATGATGATGATCCTAATGAAGCCTAGCTTGATGACGGTGTTGATGGCGACGGTCTCCCCTCTCCGGGAAGGAATTCCCCCGGCAGAAATCTGTCTGCCAGAGAGATCTTTCTCTCTCGATGTTTTCCGTCCCCTAGAGGCGGCGGAAATCTATCTGTGGTCGCTCCCCGAGCCTTAGGGTTTCTAGGGGAAGATATAGGCGAAGGGGCGGAGTCGGAGGTCGGGCAGGTGGGCCACACTTTCCCTAGGCGCGGGGTCAGGTGGGCCCGCGCCTAGGGGGTGTGGGCCCCCTGAGACCCCACTTCGTCCCTCCTTCTAGCTTCCTTCGTCTTCTGGTAACATAATATGTTTCCATATTTTTCTGGTATTTTTTTGATCTTCGCGAAATTGCAACGAAACGCCTTCTTTTCCATCAGAATCCAGACTCCGGCAGTCCATCCTCCAGGAATCATCCAACATGCATAAACAGATGAAAAGCCATAAGTAGTACCTCATAATAAGACAAATATCAATGAATAGAGGTAAATTATGTTATAGAATGGTGATGCAAATTGGGCATATCTACTCCCCCAAGCTTAGACTTCGCTTGTCCCCAAGCGAATACTGAGCTCAGTAAACATGTCCACATTTTTATGGAGTTAAGTGTCGATAAAAGAACACGAACAAGAAGCATCACACTTACCATTGCACAACTCATATAAGAAAGCAACTCACCATTATATAACTTAGCTTGCAACCAAGTACAGCAGTCACAATAGATATGCATAAAGATAAATCATAATTGGAATTGGCAAACTTGTTCTTGGTCAGAGAACACCTGGCAAACAGTTTCACAAAAAGCTTTTTGTAGAAGTTTCAAAACAGGAACACTCTTTGCTCAAAAAAGTTTTTCACAAATGAAGGCTTTCAAAGTAATACTCAATAGATAAGAGTTTTGTGCAAACAAGGAAGATGAAGAACATGATTAAATAAATCACCATATGAATGCTTGAAACACAACAACTCAAAAGCTTGCTGGAGATAGAGAGGAATTAGGTTTACTGACTCAACTGGTAACTAGGAGAAAGGTCCCTTCTTAGAGGGTAGCAGGGATTACAGGTCATAAAGAGCTTCCAAAAGATTATGGTACTTACTAGCTTTGAGCCCTCATTGCCCCTATCATAAGCATCTTGAAATGATTAAGGTTAAAGTGAACAAAGATGGAGTATATGCTTGACAAAATATAAGTTGGCAATCTCATGTCCGTTGAATATGAGGGCCACTCCTCATGCATACTCAACTTTGGGTCCAGGTAAGTTCTTGTCATTGTAAGTATTTGCATATCATTGAGAACCGCCAATGGGGTACCCCTTGCACATGGTACAGGAGCTTTCCCATAACCAAAATGACAAGGCAAGCAGACAATGAGCATCTCAGCGATCTTTTTATTTACCACATGCATAGATTTTTATTGAGGATGCTTCATAGATGACTCACTATGGTGATGCTGCAAGTTTCCACCATGATTAAGCATGGCTTAGTCTAGCGGCCTAGGCGTTTCTCTAACACAGAATACAAACTCCATGGATTTACAAGTTCCCTCTTTATTTCACACTGTTGACATCCATAGACAAAAGAGCACGATATCAACTGTGTACAGGGTACAAGTGCAATGTTGAAAACGTTCCCTATGACAGCACGGTTCTGCTAATTCCAACGTATAGATGCAAGCATATACAACTTTGATGTTCACAATTGTTCAAGTTTATTAGGGGCAAGGAAATAAGGTGTGCCATAAAGTTCGTGAGAGCTTTACTAACTAGTTTTCTCATAACAAAATACTTTTTAATTCGAAAGGTAGATGAAGCTTGAGAATTTGCTTGGAATAGAAAAAGCTACTAGGTAGATATGGTGGACATAAGTGGCAAAAGTTTTGGGTTCAAAGGATTTTGGAAACATGAGAAGTATGCCTTCTCAAAACAGGTTTTTGGCTAGCAAGGCTGGGTAGCAAGCAAGAGAGTTGAAAGAAACAAGCAAACATACAAGTAATAAAGCCAAACATGCAATCTTCCTTGAGGACACAAAAGATCTTAAATAAAGAATACCAAGCTTATGAGCCAACAAGAAAGAAAACAAATGATACCAAATACCTATAAGCTTTTTATTTCTTTCTTTTTCTTTCAAACTAATGCCACTGACCAGAACTCGGTTTGCCAAAAACAATTTAGATCCACTTAATGATCCCAGAGTGGTGCCAATACTGATCAACAAGATCCATCATATAATAGAGATTGCAAACTAAAATAAGAAGTGCAAAAAGTAAAAGATGAGACTTCTCATTAATATTCAATAAAGGAACTCACACCAACGGATACATAGATAATCAACTAAAGGATATATACTTCCACATGCAAACCAAACTATAAGATAACCTCTCTACCATATATATGAATCCACTAAAAAGGTAAAAGATAAAAGATAAAGGTGGTGATACCGCGGCACTCCCGCAAGCTTGAAACAAGTCAAGGGGATGCCAAACCTGATGACGAATTACTCCTTCGGTGGTGGTGTTCTCTTGTCATCATAAAACTTCCAAGGCAATGGTTCCCCATCCAAAAAGGATGTCCTTGTCTATGCAATCCTGAAACTAGCAGCAGAGCTTATGCAATCAAATCTAGCCTCATACTCATAGTTTTGATTATGTATGTCATAGAACTGTGCTTGCAATTGATTGGTGGTCTGACGGAGTGAGAAGATATCTTCTCGGAGCTCAGCAACTTCTCCCTCATGCTTGGTGATGAGTTCTGAACTTATCTTGTGAATAACATCCACCTCGCGTTCTGCCATCTTCTTGTACCTAAAAACTTATTGTTCCAACGCTTCCATCCTATCTTCCAGACTGCCTTCTCCTTTAGGGCCTTGAACTTCTTTCATCTGTACCTTCCCCTCTTTAAGGATCAACTCTTTGGTATGAATCCTCAACTCATACATGTACGGGTTGAGGACATCCGCAGAGGAATCCTCCGTGGGTGATCCAGAGGAAGACATTGAGGCTTCAAATCTGAGAATTTTTTCTGACAGAAACAGATCGAAACGAAAACACGATGAGAACATGATGCAAGAACCTCGGGGAACCCGGGGGGTTATATATTACGAAGATTCAATGCATAAGGAAGGTTTTGACATGGAAACGAGGCGGAGACGGAGTCTGAGGGGGAGACACCCTCCTCAGGCGCGGCCAGGCTAGGCTCGCGCCTGGGGTGGGTTTGTCCACCCCGAGCTCCGTTTCCTCTTTAGTTTCGTCTCGTAACTTCCCTTATGTATTAAAAACATCAAAAATATAAAAAGATTGGGGTTTCACGAATCTTCTGTTTTCACCACTTTTACATATTCAAGGGCGAACTCTGCAGTTTCTGGTGGTTGGCTTCTGATAAATTCTTCTAGAGTTATCATTTGAATAACATCAACATTTTCATTATAATAATCTCCAGAAATATAGTGTTTTAGTATTTGACCATTCACCACCTGTGTTGTGTCATCATTTAGAGAAGAAATTTTAATGGCACCTGAACGGTACACTTCCTTGATAACAAAAGGTCCTTCCCATTTGGAGAGTAGTTTCCCTGCAAAAAATCTGAGACGAGACCTATACAAAAGAACTTTCTCACCAACATGGAACTCCCTTTTGAGAATTCTCCTATCATGCCATCTTTTTACTTTTTCCTTAAAGAGCCTAGCATTTTCGTAAGCTTCACCTCTCCACTCATCTAGATTACTTAAGTCGAGCAGTCTTTTCTCACCAGCAAGTCTAAAGTCTCCATTCAACTCTTTCACTGCCCAATAAGCTTTGTGTTCTAATTCTAAAGGCAAGTGACAAGATTTACCATAGACCATTTTGTAAGGATACATCCCCATAGGATTTCTATAAGAAGTTCTATAAGCCCACAAAGCGTCATTCAACTTTTTAGCCCAATTTTTCCTAGATCTATTGACAGTCTTCTACAAGATAGATTTGATTTCCCTATTGGAAAGTTCTACTTGCCCACTAGTTTGGGGGTGATAAGCTAAAGCTATTCTGTGGTTTACATCATACTTAGCGAGAGTTTTTCTAAAACCCCTATGAATAAAATGAGAGCCTCCATCAGTCATGAGATATCTAGGCACACCGAACCTAGGAAAAATGACATCTTAAAGCATTTTCAAAGAGGTCTTACCATCAACACTGTTTGTAGGCAGTGGAGGCGCGTAGTGGAGGACATACTTGGCCATGGAACACCCTTATATCTCAATTTTCTTTAGGATTTGATAATAAAACGACCCATTAATATTAATTGTCCCAATCTATATTGAGCCGGCCCATCCTTTATTTGGTGTCACGCTCCGCCACTATTTGTAGGTATGGCTTCTACCCACTTTGTGACATAGTCAACAGCAACAAGAATAGGAGTATACCCTTTTGAAGGAGGAAAAGGCCCCATAAAGTCAAATCGCCAACAATCAAAAGGTTCAATAACAAGGGAATAATTCATAGGCATTTCATTGCGTCTAGAGATGTTACCTACTCATTGGCATTCATAACATGATAAGACAAACTTCCTTGCATCTTTAAAAAGGGTAGGCCAATAAAATCCAGATTGTAAAACCTTTTGTGCAGTCCTATCCCCAGCATGATGTCCTCCATAAGCACTGCCATGACATTTCCTCAATATCTCTCGTTGTTCAAATTCTGGAACACATCTTTGCATAATTCCATCTACTCCTTCTTTATATAAGTGTGGGTCATCCCAAAAGTAATGCCTTAGATCATAAAAGAATTTCCTTCTTTGCTGGGCTGTAAAGGTTGGAGGCAAATACTTGGAAACAATAAAGTTAGCATAATCAGCATACCAAGGACTCTCATGTGGACTTACCCGTATTGCAGCTAATTGCTCATTTGGAAAACTATCATTAACTGGCAAAGGGTCAAAAGAAATGTTTTCCAAACGAGATAAATTATCAGCAACAGAATTATCAGCACCTTTCCTATCCATAATATGCAAATAAAACTCTTGCAAAAGCAACACCCAGCTTATAAGCCTAGGCTTAGCGTCCTTCTTCGTCATAAGGTATTTAATAGCTGCATGATCAGTATGAATAGTAACCTTGGAATCAACAATATAAGGTCTAAACTTACCACAAGCAAAGATTACAGCCAAGAACTCCTTTTCAGTAGTAGCATAATTATTTTGAGCAGCATCCAAAGTCTTGCTAGCATAATGAATGACATTCAACTTCTTGTCAACATGTTGTCCAAGGACATCACCCACAGCAAAGTCACTAGAGTCACACATAATTTCAAAAGGTAAACTCCAATCAGGTGGTTGTACTATAGGAGTAGTTGTCAAAGCTTTCTTAAAAGTTTCAAAAGCTTCCTTACAATCATCATCAAAAACAAAAGGTACATCTTTTTGAAGAAGATTAGTAAGGGGCTTTGAAATTTTGGAGAAAACTTTAATAAACCTTCTATAGAAACCAGCATGACCAAGGATACTACGAATACCTTTGATATCTCTACGACAAGGCATCTTCTCAATTGCTTCAATTTTGGCTCTATCAACTTCGATGCCTCTTTCAGAGATCTTGTGGCCAAGAACAATCCCTTCATTAACCATGAAATGACATTTCTCCCAGTTAAGAACAAGGTTGGTTTCCTCACATCTCTGCAAAACTTTGTCAATGTTGTGCAAACAGTTATCAAAAGAAGTTCCATAGACGGAAAAATCGTCCATGAAAACCTCCATAATTTCTTCACAAAAACCATGAAAGATAGCAGACATATATCTCTGAAAGGTAGCAGGAGCATTACATAAACCAAAAGGCATATGCCTATAAGCATAAGTACCATAAAGAAAAGTGTAAGTGGTTTTCTCTTGGTCCTGTACTTTCACAGCAATTTGAGAAAACCCAGAATAACCATCAACAAAGCAAAAGTGAGTCTTTTTGGACAACCTCTCAAGCATCTGATCAATAAAGGGTAAAGGATAATGATCTTTCTTAGTAACGTTATTAATCTTTCTAAAATCAATGCACATTCTATACCCAACCACTACTCTTTGGGGTATAAGCTCATTATCCTCATTAGGCACAATAGTTATTCCCCCTTTCTTGGGAACACAATGAACAGGGCTAACCCATTTACTATCAGCAATAGGATAAATAATACCAGCATCAAGGAGTTTTAATACCTCATTTCTTACCACATCCTTCATCTTAGGATTTAGGCGTCGCTGGTGCTCAACAACTGGTTTTGCATTAGGATCTATATTAATAGCATGTTGACATATAGTAGGAGAAATCCCCTTTAAATCATCAAGAGTATAGCCTATAGCTCCTCAGTGTTTCTTCAATATATCTAATAACCTTTCTTCTTCCTTTCCTAAAAGTTTAGAACTAATAATAACATGATATATCTTTTTGTCATCAATATAAGCATATTTAAATCATCAGGTAAAGGTTTTAATTCGAAAAATAGGGTCCCCTTTAGGTGGTAGTGTGGTACCCAAATCTTCCACAGGTAGATTATGCTTAAGTAACTCACGCTCACGAAGGAAAGCCTCTCAATCTCATTTCTTTCCTTTATGAAGGCATCACTTTTATGATCTTCCATGAACTGCTGCAAGGCATTGTTAGGAGCAAGAGAAATAGCAGAAAGTTGTTCAACCCTGTAATCCTCATTAGGCAGTTCATTTTCATAAGGAGTTTTGGCAAATTTGGAAAAATTAAACTCATAAGACTCTCCAGCAAACTTAGTCAAAAATTTGTCCTTCCTAGAATCTATGATAGCCCCACAAGTGTTCAGAAAGGGTCTACCAAAGATAATAGGATAGGTTTTACTAGCTTCTTTACCAAGTACTAGAAAATCAGCAGGATATTTAATCTTACCACAAAGGACCTCCACATCTCTTACAATGCCAATGGGGAAAACTTGCTCTCTATTAGCCAGGTGAATAACCACATCAATGTCCTCAATCTCACAAGGACCAATCTTATGCATAATTTCCCTGTAAAGCTCATAAGGAATAGCACTAGAACTAGCACCAATATCACATAAACAATAGTAAATATGACTACCAATTTTAACAGAAAGCACAGGGACACTAGCTTTTCTAACTCTCTTAGGATGAGAAACAACATTAGTGGCATCTTCATAGAAGACAATATGCTCATCCTCTATATTTCTAGTGACAAGATCTTTCACAATAGCTACTACATGCTCAATATCAATAAGCTCGTCGGACCCTGTAGTTTTCTTTGCACTTATGCTAACCACATTAGCCATAATAGAGTGCTCCCTTACCTTGGAAGGAAAAGGGGTTTTCTCAACATAAGGTTCAGGTAAAATAGGATCAATAGTACAAACCTCTGTGCTAGCTGGAACATGGGTAACAATGTCTTTATAAGGAGCATGGTACTTGTCCCACTCTTTCTTGGGAATTTAAATATAAGAGGCAAAGGAATTAAAACATTTTACAAGAACTTGAGGGTCAAGACCAAACTCATTACTTATATCACAGAAGTTGTCAGTACCCATAAAAGATTTAATACATTCATAATCATAGTTTATACCTGACTTTCTTCCTTTGTCATTCTCCCAAGCTTCAATGTTCTCTTGAATACGGTCTAGTAGATCCCATTTAGCTTCTTCCTTCATACGTGTGAATGATCCAGCACAAGAAGCATCTAGTAAATCTTTATCATGAAGAGAAAGCCTAGCATAAAAGTTATTGAGAATAATATTGTTTGGGAGTTCATGAATAGGACATTTAAGCATTAGTAACTTCCATCTCCCCCAAGCTTGAGTTGTACTCTCTCCATCAAGAGGCAAAAAGTTATATATAAGATTTCTATCCTTATGAATCTAACTGGGAGGATAAAATTTAGAGTAAAAGAGAGATGACATCTCCTCCCATTCCATGGATTGTCCATTCTTCAGCAGCTTATACCATTCTTAAATTCTCCCTTTCAAGGATATGGAGAGTAACTTTTTCTTCACCTGTTTTGTAACACCCTCAGAATCGGACCTATGCAAGTTTTAGCGAAACCCGCCAAACCCGCATAGAAACGATTCAAAGGTGCCCACTAGGCACTTTCGTGCGGGTGGAAAACGAAGTAATAACATTACACAACAGTCCTCGATGGGACCCACAGAACAGATATATTTAACAGCGACTCAAAGAGTCAAGAATACAGATATAATATACAAAGATACAAATCACCTTGAAAATGATAGGGCGTCCGACTACGGACAAGATGCAAATGGGGCTAAGAGCCCTGAAGAATAACCAATGGCGTCCATAACCCTGCCCAGGCCAAGCCGGAAGGGTAACCCTGCTAACGACGTCGATCTCAAAACCTGCTAAAACAAAAGGGGTGCCGACAAAGGGCAAAGGAAAAAGAGGAGCGTCAGTACTGAGGCCAGTACACGGCGAGACTAGAATTCGGCGGTCCTCGCCTACATAGGTATGGTGGACTGAAGCGGCAGCGGCAGCATGCACTAAACAACCTATAGAGACTCGATCCAACTGGCGGTTATCAGAGAAGGATAAGAATGACCTATCCGGATCCAACCTGAAGCTAACACCAAACAAACTTATCCTGGTGTTTCCCCCTCGACACCGATCGAGGAAGTCAACCGAGGATCTCACACCGTTGGCAGTTTTATTCATTCGTTATAGTTGCGACAATTACTAGTCAAATATAGATAGTCATCCTGATAAAGTAAGCAGTGGACAGTTTTAATTATCCATTCCGTTGTAGTTGCGTCACTTACTAGTCAAATACAATTAGCATGAGATAATAATCCCAAAAACCCAACAGTGGTTGGTACTTTTATTCAGCCATTCCGTTGTAGTTGCAATACTTACTAGTCAGGTACAATGGTCGCAAGCGACACTCCAAACAAGCAATTGTGGGCAGTATTAATTAGCCATTCCATTATAGTGAAGCTGATTACTAGTCATTATAAAGTCAAATTTATAGCAATAAACTTTAGTTATGCTTGTCTATGGTCGAGATACTGTGCTCCAAGTCGTCCATAACCGCGGACACGGCTTTCAGAAAGTTTTACCCGGCCAGGGGTGCACCAATAGCAACACACACTCGATCAACCTCGGAAAAACCAAATCAAAACCCAACGAGGCTTTCACGACAAAGCAATCACAGGATTCAGAAATATTTCAGGGGGCCACCCCATTGAGTAGACCCGCAACAAAGTAAGCAAGCTCCGAGACGGACTCAAGGTTTGGGTAGACGGCTGTGGACGACTGGGAACCCAAAACTGGGCTTGTCGACACCGCGGAATCGTGTCCCGCTCCTAAACAGTACAGTGTGCTATACATCGCACAATCGTAAATAAAGCAGTAAAGCATGGCATAAGTACAGGATCATAAATAAAACCTCAAACTAGTTTGTGGCCCCAAGAAATAAGACTGAATCAAGCTCTGGCTCAGGGGGGTCCCATATACCTCCCGGATGTGGATAGCGCGATAAATCAAGGAACAGGTATCAAGTACTCGGGGTCCTACGGGACACAAGTGGGCGTTCGGAAACCAAATATTATCTATCACCCACCGATGCCTCTGCTTACTTCAATTTTAGTTGTTAAACAGGAATTAAAGTGAACGAAAAGTAAAGATATGATCATCTCCAACATTAAACATGCGGCAATACTCCAACAACTGTGGAACTTGACAACATGCAACAACATTTGAGCAAGCGACTACGACGCGCAAGTCCAGCTATCTACCAAACAACAGGTAATAGGAGGTGGCCATGGCAGTATAAGGCTGCAAGGGATATCACGGGTACGAAAACTAGAGCATCGCAACACAGATAGCAGTAGATCAACAGGAGGGAATAAATACTATAAAAGTAAGATAGGTAGAAAGGGGGAGATGCTCGCCTGAAAACATTGTCTAAGGTTCAACCGAAGATCGGGTCGACACTCGCATCAACTCAACGGCCTTATCCGCGAAGAAGCAAAACACTAGAAGAAACACCGGATGCAATATTTAATACAACGGCAGAAGATCGGCATGATGCATGCATGATGTATGGCATGGCAAAGGTGCGATGCAATTAGGTCATATTAAGCGGAACCGGGGCCCCGACAATTAATTAGGTGGTTCATGTTGTTTAGCTACCCCGCAATTTAAATGTTGTTTAACAAGGCAGAATGTATCACCGGTTCGCTACACAAGTTTAAATGAGGCCAATATAAGGCTAGATTTGCCCGCATATGGGCCCCATATTTAATTAAGGTGAATCGGCATAAGGCCCCCAAACCACATGATATGCATGCGAGATGAATGATTTGATATGCATCAATTGTATTATATTATAAAAATAGGGCTCGGGAGGGAATCACACATTAGGGTTCGGCAGATCTTGGTTCCGGGGTTCGGGGTCGGTCTCAGGGTTCAGGGTTCGACGGCCTCGGCGGGAGCGTACTCGGATTCCGGGGTTAGGGTCTTCGGATCGGGGTAGATCTTGGCGTTCGGGTAGACGAACTTGGCGTGGCGTCGGGGCGCATCGGACTCGTTCTGATCGCTGTCGTTCTTGTCGCATCCGCGGTCTTCGGGCCCGCGTAAACGGTCATGGCGTTCGGAATGAAGCACTTGTCGTAACGGGGTCTCGGTGTCCGGGGTGAAGTACTTGACGTCCTCGAGGGAGTACTTGTCGCACATGTGTTCTTCGGGTCCCCTGTCGATGATCTTGTCGTTGAGAAGAACTTGTCAGGGTCCTCGGCTTCGGGCGCCGGGCGTCAGTAGATCTTGGTGATTCCATGGTCTTCGGTTGCGGCCCTTGGCGTCCGAGAGGAAGAACTTGGATCGGCATCGGTTCGGTCCTGGGGGTTTCGGAGTTGGGGCCTTCGGATCCTAGAGGACGATTTGTCGACGATGGAGAACTTGAATCCAATCCGGTGGTCATCGAAGATCTTGTCGACGACATCGATGCCCTTGTCCAACATCTTGTGCCCTTCTTCGGGAAGGTCTCGATTCGTGGCAGCACAACCAGGTCATCTTCACTTCACCCCGCCTCATACACCGTTAGAGCACCACAACGAGCGGTCGGCGCGAGGCCGATGGGGTTCGGGCTCGCGAGACGAGGCAGACGCGCAGAGGACAAGGGCGGGACCGCTGGCCAACGGCCGCTGCACGGCCAAAGGCGGCGACGAGACCAGGCGACGGGGAGGCGTGGCCGTGGCCTCGGCGACGGCGGGCGGCGGAAGGCGGACGGCTGGCGCAGACGGGCTGGCCCGGCCGGAGGCGGGCGGCACGGGCGGCGCGCGGCCGGAGAGGGTGCAGGGCGAGGCGAGCGGAGGACACGGCGGCGGGGCACGCGGGCGTCGCCGGCGGAGAGGAGGCGCAGCGGCGCGGCGAGGGGGAAGGTCCGCGGGTCGGCGGGGTCGCGGTGGAGAGCTGGAGGCGAGCGCGGGAGAAGGGAGGCCGGGAGGAGGAGAGGCAGGCCGCGGCGGCGGGGCGAGGTGAGGGAGGCCTCCGTCGGCGGGGCGCACGGGGGAGAACGAGGTGGCGGGGCGGCGCAGCGTCTGGGGCGGCCGGCGGCGGCGAGCAGAGCGAGGTGGGCGGCGTCGGGTAGGCGGGGGGAGCGGCGAGGCAGGCCGACGCGCTGGGTGGAGCGGGGCCGTGCCGGAGAAGGGGGCGCCATAGGGCGGCATGCGAGGGGGTGGACTGGGTCCAGGTGGCCAGGACGGTTGGTGGGGTCGCTGTGTGCGTGGGGATGACGTGTGGGGCCAGGGGGTGGGCTGTGAGGGTGTGAGGGAGAGAGAGAGCTGAGAGAGAGGGAGTGGCTGCTGAGGTGGCAGGGTCTGATAGGCTAGGGGGAGAGGAGAGGGTGAGGTGGCAGCCAGGGGTTGGCTGGGGTGAGGTGGCTTGATTGGTTGGGTAGATTGTCTGGTAGCTGTAGGAAAAAGGGGTGGACCGATTTAATTTTCTGGGGGTGGTCGTTCGGGTCGATTCGGCCCGTTCGACTGCCCCCACTAAAACAATTAAATGTTTTATTTAATTCCAACAAGCCTTTTGCAAACTAACAGCAGACAAAGTAAAATATTCCGGCGACCCGGTTTTGATATTTAATTAAAGATGGGGCGTTTTAGAAAACAAAACGGGTTTTGCGAAAATAGTTTTAGACAAACAACATATGATGATGACGATGCAATGCACAAATTCAACGCGATTTTCTAGTAGTGGTTTTGCGGGATGCCACATGTTTAGTTGTGATACCTGCACACTTAAACAACCCGCATAATTCATCGATAAAAAGGAAGTGATCACCGATATGGACAGTTCCATCCCCAAAATAATAATTATCCATAACACGATTAACAATACTTGTAGGTATCTTAAAAGGATCTATCTCAACAGGAGGTGATTCATCTACTACCCTAGAAGTGGTAGTAGTTTTCCCAAACAGAAAACCAAGTGGGTTATCCATATTGGAAGCAAAGTAACAAGCAGCAACAAGAGTAATACTCACAGTGAAAGTTTCCCTTACCAGTTCCACTCTTTAATAGCACTTCACTCCCTGGCAACGGCGCCAGAAAATAGTCTTGATGACCCACAAGTATAGGGGGTGTATCGTAGTACTTTCGATAAATAGGAGTGTCGATCCCAACGAGGAATAGAAGGTGCTGAACAGTGGTATGGAGCAGGAAATCCCTGTGAATACTTAGCAAAAGGAATTTTAGTGGTTTTCTGATAAGGCAACAAAACAAAGAGCAAGTAACAAAAGTAACGAACATACGAAGCAAAGTGGCCCAATCCTTTCTTAGCAAAGGACAAGCCGGTGGAAATACTTATAAGGACCAAACGTTCTCGAGGACACATGGGAATTCTGTCAAGTGCTTTCGCTTCAAATAGCTGAGTACTCTTCTCTTGTGTTGTAAGTGTTGTGTGGGTGAACCTGTGCTAACATACCGACCTTACTTGGACTAATACATACTTGTGATTAAACCCCCTGCAAACATCTATAACTACAGGAAAGTAATTAAGATATCAATCTAACCACTTCCTTAAACTCTGAGATCCTACGCTCCCTTGTGCAAAGGTGTCCTAACGGGGGTTCAGGTATCTGTCACTCCGGCAACCCCGTGGTTAGTAGCCAAATACACAATGCATTCCCCTAGGCCCATAAATGGTGAAGTTGTAGGGTTCACAGCATAGAAAACAAAAATTTTCCTACGATGGGAACTATGTACCAAGATCTATCTACTAGATACAAACAACGTGCGGATGTATATCCGTAGAGAACATACCCTTGAAGACCGACAAAGCTGAACGAGTTCAACTGGTGGTTGATGTAGACGATCTCTTGCCGATCTCAAGATCGAGAGGAAGTCCTAGCGCCGCAAATCAGCAGCGCATCCGTGCTCGCACACACGTTCGAGGCACCGAGCAACCTCCGCCTCCTCGCTCCAGCGATGCAGCGGAAGCACAACTCTTTCTTGCCGAATATCCACCGGGAACATGTATCTCGCTAGTCCGAGACCATGGGGGATAAATTCTAGAGGGGGAGAGAGATCCTTCACGAGGAGGTGTGAGAGACAAGTGAGGAGGGGGGCTCCTTTTATAGGAGGAGGCGGGCACCCAAGGTTGGCCGCCGGCCATGGGGGGATGCCCCCTCCCCTCCTCCATTCATGTGGGTGGACACTCCACTCACAAAATGCCCTTTAAATTCGCTCCACTCAAAAGTCAACTCAAATTCCCATTAAATTTCCACCAAATTTAATGCAAACTCTCATTAAATAAAACTCTTTTATTTTATTCAGAATTTTGTCAATTAATTTAATGACAAACATTCACAAATAACCCCTTGCTAGAATTCCATTTCACATGCATAACCACTTTATGCAATTTCACCCGAAAACCTGTTTCGGTATCTAGTGAAATAAATTCCTGCGCTTGTTCATTCTTTCGGCATGAAACTTTTGCTCCAGTTGGATGTCGGTGTCTCTTAAGTGTGTCACCCTACGGTTCGTGAATAATGCGGACAGGATCGAGACCCCTCTCGGATCAATAATCAGAAGCGGGATCTGGAGACCCATACTGACTCCCACACATTCAACGATGACTTTCTTGTGATCGTCGGAACCTTTTACGCTAGTATCTTAATCCCTTTGTTTCACGATACATTACATGTCCGAGATTCGATCATCGGTATATCCATAGCTAGTTTGATCTCGTTACCGACATGCACTCTTTTCTCGTTCCCGTGATATAACATTCTAGTGATCAAATCACTTGCTTGCAAGCTAATCAATGTGATATCACCGAGAGGGCACATAGTATATCTATCCGTCATCGGGATGACCAAATTCCACTCTCGATCCATGAGCCTCAACATAACACTTTATTAGTTCTGAATCCATCTTTATAATCACCCTGTTACAGTGTGACGTTTGATGTTATCAAGAAACTCTTCCGGTGTTAGTGATTGACATGATCTCATGGTCTAAGGATTAGGATCACTTCGTAAGTTGTTATAGCAATATAAACTCAATGACTTTGATCGTAATGCTATACTTCAGATGAATGTTCATCACACCATTACACTAATGTTGTGATCCCGTTATTAACAACATCCAATGTCCATGATCAGGAAACCTTGATCATCTTGTTAATCAACGAGCTAGTTTATGAGAGAGGCATAACTAGGAACTATCTGTTTGTTTATTAAACACACATGTATTAACGTTTCCGTATTAATACAATTATAGCATGCAAAATAAACATCTATCATATACTTGGAATACACATAATAAACACTTTATTATTGCCTCTCAGGGCATATTCCCTTCAGTCTCCCACTTGCAGTAGAGACAATAATCTAGTTACATAGTGATAAATATAACACCCATCGAGTTCTGGTGTTGATCATGTTTTGCTCTAGGGAGAGTTTTAGTTAACGGATCTGCTACATTGAGATCCGTATGTACTTTACAAATCTTTATATCTCCATCCTTGACATGCTCGCGGATGGAGTGAAACCGGCGCTTAATATGCTTGGAATGCTTGTGAGACCTTGGCTCTTTGGCATTGGCAATGGCACCATTGTTGTCACCATATATCACCATTGGGTCCAACGCGTTTGCCACCACTCCTAGTTCGGATATGAACTCCTTCATCCAAACTGCTTCCTGAGCTGCTTCTGAAGTAGCAACATATTCGGCCTCCGTTGTTGATCCCGCTACCACAGGTTGTTTGGAGCTCCTCCAACTAACCGCTCCGCCATTCATGTTACTTAGAGTCATCCGGATCGGTGTCAAAGCTAGCGTCAACATAACACTTAGCAACGATCTCTTCTTCACCTCCGTATACAAGAAACATATCCTTAGTTCTTCGTAAGTACTTAAGGATATTCTTGACCGCTATCCAGTGTTCCGAACCTGGATCCGATTGGTACCTACTAGTCAAACTAATAGCATGTGCCACATCCGGTCTTGTACATAGCATGGCGTACATTATAGAGCCTATGGCTGAAGCATAGGGGACTTTGTCCATTATCTCTCTTTCTTCCGCCGAAGCCGGACTTTGAGTCTTACTCAATGTCTTGCCTTGCAACATAGGTAAGAACCCCTTCTTACTTCCGTCCATTTTAAACTTCTTTAAAATCTTCTCAAGGTATGTACTTTGCGATAGCCCTATTAGGCGCCTAGATCTATCTCTATAGATCTTTATGCCTAATATGTATGACGCTTCACCTAGGTCCTTCATTGAAAATTTGCTGTTTAGATAACTTTTAACACTGTTTAAAAGATCTATATCATTTCTGATCAATAATATGTCATCCACATATAATATCAGAAATGCCACATTGCTCCCACTCACTTTCTTGTAAATACAAGCTTCTCCATAAGTTTTGACAAATCCAAACTCTTTGATCACCTCATCAAAGCAGAGATTCCAACTTCGTGATGCTTGCTTCAATCCATAGATGGATCGCTGAAGCTTTCACACCTTGTTAGCATCCTTAGGATCGACAAAACCCTTTGGTTGTATCATATACAACTCTTCCTCAATATTACCATTGAGAAACGCGGTTTTTACATCCATCTGCCATATCTCATAATCGAAATATGCAGCAATTGCTAACATAATCCTAACTGACTTTAGCATCGCTACGGGAAAGAATGTCTCATCGTAGTCAACTCCTTGAATTTGTCGAAACCCCTTTGCGACAAGTCGAGCTTTATAGACGGTCATATTACCATCAGCATCGGTTTTTCTTTTGAAAATCCATTTGTTCTCCACGGCCTTTCGGTCGTGAGGTAAGTCCACCAAGTTCCAAACTTGATTTTCATACATGGATTCCATATCGGATTTCATGGCTTCTAACCATTTGTTGGAATCCGGGCTCATCATCGCTTCTTCATACGTCGCAGGGTCATCATTTTCATCAAACATGAAATTCATGACAGGATTTCCGTACAGCTCGGGAGCTGCACGCGTCCTGCTTGACCTGCGAGGTTCGGTAGTACTCTCTTTCGGAGTTTCATGATCATTATCATTAGTTCCCTCTTCAACAGGTGGAGCCAACTCCGGAACAACTTCCGGCGCTGCGCTACTCGCCATACTTTGAAGAGAAGGTTCAATAACCTCTTTGAGTTCTACCTTCCGACTACTCACACCTTTCGCGAGAAACTCTTTCTCTAGAAAGGATCCATTCTTGGCAACAAAAACCTTGCCCTCGGATCTGTGATAGAAGGAATACCCAATAGTTTCCTTAGGGTATCCTATGAAGATGCATTTTTCCGCTTTGGGTTCGAGTTTATCCGGTTGAAGTTTCTTCACATAAACATCGCATCCCCAAACTTTAAGAAATGACATCTTAGGTTTGTTTCCAAACCACAATTCATACGGTGTCTTTTCAACGGATTTAGATGGTGCCCGATTTAAAGTGAATGCAGCAGTTTCTAGTGCATAACCCCAAAATGACAACGGCAAGTCCGTCAGAGACATCATAGATTGAACCATATCTAATAAAGTACGATTACGACGTTCCGACACACCATTTCTCTGTAGTGTTCCGGCAGGTGTGAGTTTTGAAACAATTCCACACTCTTTCATGTGAGTGCTAAACTCGTAACTTAGATACTCACCTCCACGGTCAGACCGTAGAAATTTGATCTTTCTATTATGATGATTTTCCACTTCATTCTGAAATTCCTTGAACTTTTCAAAGGTTTCAGACTTGTGTTTCATCAAGTAGATATAACCGTATCTACTCAAATCATCCGTGAAAGTAACAAAATAACGATATCCACCTCGCGCCGAAACACTCATTGGACCACATACATCAGAATGTATGATTTCCAATAAATCTGTCGCCCGTTCCATTGAACCGGAAAACGGCGTTCTAGTCATCTTGCCCATAAGACATGGCTCACATGTATCAAATGATTCATAATCAAGTGATTCCAAAAGTCCATCCGAATGGAGCTTCTTCATGCGTTTAACGCCAATATGACCTAGACGGCAGTGCCACATATATGCGGATATATCATCATTTAGTTTAATCCTTTTAGCATCAACATTATGAATATGTGTAACATTATCATCGAGATCTAATATAAATAAACCATTCATCATCGGTGCATGACCATAAAAGATTTCATTCATATAAATGGAACAACCATTGTTCTCGGATTTAAATGAATAACCACTTCGCATCAAACACGATCTAGATACAATGTTCATGCTCAGTGCAGGCACCAGATAACATTTATTCAAGTTTATAACTAATCCCGATGGCAAGTGGAGAGGCAGCGTTCCGACGGCGATCACATCAACGCTTGATCCATTGCCGACACGCATCTTGACCTCACCCCTTGCTAGCGGTCGCTTGTTCCGCAGCCCCTGATTCGAGTTACAGATATTAGCAACTGAACCGGTATCAAATACCTAGGTGCTACTGCGAGCACTAGTCAAGTACACATCAATAACATGTATATCATATATACCTTTGTTTGCCTTGCCGGCCTTCTTGTCTGCCAGATACTTGGGGCAGTTGCGCTTCCAGTGGCCAGTCCCCTTACAATAGTAGCACTCGGTATCAGACTTAGGTCCAACTCGGGGTTTCTTTTCAGGCACGGCAACAGGCTTGCCGCCCTTACTTCCCTTCCGTTTTCCCATCTTGTCTTTCTTGAAACCAGTGTTCCTATTGATCATCAACACTTGATGTTCCTTTTTGATCTCCACTTCTGCAGTTTTAAGCATTGACAGAAGCTCGGGGAGAGACTTCTTCATGCCTTGCATATTATAGTTCATCACGAAGCTCTTATATCTAGGTGGCAGAGACTGCAGAACACGATGGATGCCTAAGTCAATGGGAATCGTTATTCCCAAGGACACAAGCTTATCGGCGTAACCCGACATCTTGAGTACATGCTCACTAACGGAGCTGTGCTCTTCCATCATGCAGCTAAAGAACTTTTCTGAAGCGTTGTAGCTCTCTACAGCAGCATGTGTGTCGAAAATCATTTTTAACTCACCCATTGTATCAAATGCATTGCCATTATCGAAACGCTTTCGAAGTTCCGGGTCTAGCCCATACAATATGCCGCAATGAACTAAGTTGTGGTCCTCCTGACGAGTCTGATAGACATTCTTCTCCTCGTCAGGGGCATCATCAAAAGGTGGGGGGCCTAACGGCGCTTCTAGCACTTATTGCTTTTGTGCAGCAGAGAGGAGAATCCTCAAATTCATGGCCCATTCAGTAAAGTTGCTACCATCCGTTGCTAGTTTCTCTTTCTCCATGAACACATTGAAATTAAAAGCAGGTGGTGCCATCTACAACAGAATTTGTAAAGTTTAGACTAAGTGTATGATAGATTGAGTTCAACTAATCCATATTACGAATGAACTCCCACTCAAAAACGACATCCCTCGTGCCTTTTTGGTGATTACATGAACCAAATCCACTATACCAAGTCCGATCATCACGTGAGTCGGTATAGCTTCAAAGGCGAGCATCAAATGGCCATCATATCAACTATATGACTCATGCTTAACCTTTCGGTCGGTGTTCCGAGGCCATGTCTGTACATGCTAGGCTCGCCAAGTTAGAACCTTAGTATTCACGTGTGTAACTGTTTTACACCCGAAATATGGTCGTGGATCCAAGAACACCCGATCATCACGTGATGTCTTGGAGCAACGAAACATAATCGGTGCATACTAAAGGAAGAACACATTCTTATCTTGATATTAAAAAGAGGGATCATCTTATTATGCTAACAAAGCGCTAAACAAGCAATATAAGATGCTATCAAACATCATATGTTTATTAGTGAAATAATATGGTTCCCGCATATGATCTCTATCATGTGCACCGTGGTATGATCACTATCATACCTATATGTGTAAATCCAAGGTCTATGGAGTTTACACGCTATGTGTGTTGTAAGAGTATCATCTCATACTTCTACTTACAACACTACCATATTATAACACTAGCCCAGCAATAATCTAAACTAGACGCCTCTAATTTATCCATTGCAAGTTTTACGTGGCTTAGGGCTTTCGAGATAGAACCGTTCTTACCTACGAACATGAACCACAACGAGGATAATCAAATTGTTGACAACTCGCTTGCAAAATAGATATTGATTATAGTAGGAGAGACAGACACCCGCTAGCCACTTATGCAAACTAGTTGCATGTCAAGCGTGGAACAGGTCTCATGTGCGAGGACATGTAAAGTTTTCCGGGCCGCTTCATCCCACTATGCCACCAATATCCAAAATTACAACAAAGGAACAACAACATGATCATCATCGCCCACATACTCATATGTGTACTACCCATGCAAAGTATCTACGCATAGATCTGGCTCTGATACCACTGTAGGGTTCGCAGCATAGAAAACAAAAATTTTCCTACGATGGGAACTATGTACCAAGATCTATATACTAGATACAAACAACGGGCGGATGTATATCCGTAGAGAACATACCCTTGAAGACCGACAAAGCTTAACGAGTTCAACTGGTGGTTGATGTAGACGATCTCTTGCCGATCTCAAGATCGAGAGGAAGTCCTAGCGCCGCAAATCAGCAGCGCATCCGTGCTCGCACACACGTTCGAGGCACCGAGCAACCTCCGCCTCCTCGCTCCAGCGATGCAGCGGAAGCACAACTCTTTATTGCCGAATAGCCACCGGGAACATGTATCTCGCTAGTCCGAGACCATGGGGGATAAATTCTAGAGGGGGAGAGAGATCCTTCACGAGGAGGTGTGAGAGACAAGTGAGGAGGGGGCTCCTTTTATAGGAGGAGGGGGGCACCCAAGGGGTGGCCGCCGGCCATGGGGGGCTGCCCCCTCCCCTCCTTCATTCATGTGGGTGGACACTCCACTCACAAAATGCCCTTTAAATTCCCTCCACTCAAATGTCCACTCAAATTCCCATTAAATTTCCACCAAATTTAATGCAAACTCTCATTAAATAAAACTCTTTTATTTTATTCAGAATTTTGTCAATTACTTTAATGACAAACATTAAAAAATAACCCCTTGCTAGAATTCCATTTCACATGCATAACCACTTTATGCAATTTCACCCGAAAACCTGTTTCGGTATCTAGTGAAATAAATTCCTGCGCTTGTTCATTCTTTCGGCATGAAACTTTTGCTCCAGTTGGATGTCGGTGTCTCTTAAGTGTGTCACCCTACGGTTCGTGAATAATGCGGACATGATCGAGACCCCTCTCGGATCAATAATCAGAAGCGGGATCTGGAGACCCATACTGACTCCCACACATTCAACGATGACTTTCTTGTGATCGTCGGAACCTTTTACGCTAGTATCTTAATCCCTTTGTTTCACGATACATTACATGTCCGAGATTCGATCATCGGTATCTCCATACCTAGTTTGATCCCGTTACCGACATGCAATCTTTTCTCGTTCCCGTGATATAACATTCTAGTGATCAAATCACTTGCTTGCAAGCTAATCAATGTGATATCACCGAGAGGGCCCAGAGTATATCTGTCCGTCATCGGGATGAACAAATTCCACTCTCGATCCATGAGCCTCAACATAACACTTTATTAGTTCTGAATCCATCTTTATAATCACCCTGTTACGGTGTGACGTTTGATGTTATCAAGAAACTCTTCCGGTGTTAGTGATTGACATGATCTCATGGTCTAAGGATTAGGATCACTTCGTAAGTTATTATAGCAATATAAACTCAATGACTTTGATCATAATTCTATACTTCGGAACAATGTTCATCACACCATTAGACTAATGTTGTGATCCTGTTATTAATAACATCCAATGTCCATGATCAGGAAACCTTGATCATCTTGTTAATCAACGAGCTAGTTTATGAGAGAGGCATAACTAGGAACTTTCTGTTTATTTATTAAATACACATGTATTAACGTTTCCGTATTAATACAATTATAGCATGCAAAATAAACATCTATCATATACTTGGAATACACATAATAAACACTTTATTATTGCCTCTTAGGGCATATTCCCTTCAGAAGTATCATGTAGTCGACGTTCACATGACACCACTAGAAGAATAGCACCACAACTTAAACACTAAACCACTGAATAATAACTCATCACAGATTCACTACTAGCAACATGACTTCTCCCATTTCCTCAAGAACTAAACGAACTACTCACAAGACATCATATGGATCAAGATCAAAGATGATATGATAATGGATAACAATCTGAACATAAACAATAATCCAATGATTCCACTCACAAGCATCAACTACAATAGTAATCAACATCGGGAAAATTTCCCCTAACGAACTAAAGCAATATCCAACACAATTGTTACAGCTGGTTGGAGTGGTGATGATGGTGCTGGTGGAGATGATGGTGTGGATGATGATGATGATGATGATCCCGATGAAGCCTAGCTTGATGACGGTGTTGGTGGCCACGGTCTACCCTCTCCGGGAAGGAATTCCCCCGGTAGAAATCTGTCTGCCGGAGAGATCTTTCTCTCTCGGTGTTTTCTGCCCCTAGAGGCGGCGGAAATCTATCTGTGGTCGCTCCCCGAGCCTTAGGGTTTCTAAGGGAAGATATGGGCGAAGGGGCGGAGTCGGAGGTCGGGCAGGTGGGCCACACCTGTCCTAGGCGCGGGGTCAGGTGGGCCCGCGCCTAGGGGGTGTGGCCCCCCTGAGTCCCCACTTCGTCCCTCCTTCTGGCTTCCTTCGTCTTCTGGTAACTTAATATGTTTCCATATTTTTCTGGTATTTTTTTGATCTTCGCGAAATTGCAACGAAACGCCTTCTTTTCCATCAGAATCCAGACCCCGGCAGTCCATCCTCCAGGAATCATCCAACATGCATAAACAGATGAAAAGCCATAAGTAATACCTCATAATAAGACAAATATCAATGAATAGAGGTAAATTATGATATAGAATGGTGATGCAAATTGGGTGTATCATTAGGCTAGCACATGGATTAGTTGATGACTATGTTTTGCAAGTCATAGACATAGAGTTATCAAACGAATGATGTGGACACATGTTATATATGAACATGGGTTGGACAGACCCAACAAGAGACATGGCAAGATTTCTTATAGCTCTCTTCCCCCTCTCTCTACACGATGTGTACACTTTATCCTTATACCTGATATTGTCGCATGTACTCGAAATGTGAACTGACCTAGTTAGGGGCTATCAAATGCTATATCATAACAAGGTAGCTATAAAGGTAGCTTTTGGGCTTGTCATGAAGCATATGCTACGAGGCATGGTCAATCAAGATGGGATTTACCCCTATTTACACGAGAGAGAGAGAGAGAGAGAGAGAGAGAGAGAGAGAGAGAGAGAGAGAGAGAGAGAGAGAGAGAGAGAGAGAGATCTGGACCCCTCGATTGATCGGATCTATAAATGCATGACCACTTTACTTATGGTCAAGAGTTAACCTAGTAAGGGTTTCTGAATGACAGATCGAGAAAGAGTGGTCAGTTTTGAGATGGACCAAATATTGTGAGGCAAATAGAATCACATGTACGTAATATTGTGATGGTTCATCTGATATGATCTTTATGCGTGTTTAGAAGTTGACACGTCTTGCTAGAGGCTGTTACCAATTATTGGCCCAGTAGAAGTACTCATACCATGTCTATATGTGCGTGAACCTATAGGATCATACACTTAAGGGTCTGAAAGCCTTCGGATTGGATCTTAATTAGACGAGGCTTAGGAGTGCTAATGAGCCTCAAATGTGGAGGCCCATCAAGGACGCCTATATAAGAGAGGGTGAGACGAGCTGATTAGTGTTAATCACTCCACCTAGCCATCACACCTCCCATGCCTTAGTTTCTCGTGTGGACCTAGTAGTCGGGCGTGTGACGCTTCAAATCCGCATGTGTGGATACCTTGGAAGTGGTGCATCTGTGGTACTTGGACGAGGCACATGAGAGGATTTGTTCGTGGGACGAGGCGACAAGGATGAGGAAATAGATCGTCTACACTATCCTGCCGTGCTTCACCAAGTTTCGCAACTGCATGTCTAGTGGTAATCCCATGATCTATGACTCTAGCAATCCTGGTTTATGTGTTAGAAATTTTGAATTTGCGCTAGTGTAGCCTACCCATATCCCTATAGTGGTATTAGAGTCGATGATATCAAGTTATAGATATGGGATGTTTGTATATGGTGAGATGTAGATCGATGTGATCTGTTGTATGGTAGTGTGGTTCAGGATTGATCCGCGATTTGGTTTCCATGATCGTGTTGCAAAGGTCGTGTCCATGATCATGTTGCAAAGGTCGTGGAATGACATACTCCCGGCGATCGGTTTCTGCCATCGGGATAGACCGTGACACGTAACTTTATTTGCAGTGCGTGAAGATCAATATGATTGATCAAATCAGAACCTAGATTCATAATCGATGTACCGTGTAATATCAATGGAGATTGGTCGAATTGGAAGAACAATTGATTTAGGGTAAATATGATTTGCCTATCAAAATCTTTCATGAAAATTGCATAGATTGGATCTCTATTTTTCACTAATTTCTGGCCACGAGTGGCCCTGCCCCTTTGAACCCCGCGAGAGAAACCCCCGCCGACCCTCTATGGCCAGCGCCTTTGTATTTCATTTAGACTCGCATTGCGTTGCGTTGCGGTTCACATAGTCCGGTAGAATGTAATTCTATGCATAACTTGTTTTTGCAATATGTATGTGAATAGTATGACCCATATATGTATGTGACGCATGCGTGTGTTTTTTATGCGAGTCGTGAGTACAACAACACAGCTGGAGCTGGAGCTGGAGCCAAATGTGTTTTCATATTATTGTAATGGATTGCGTGCCAAATTCTAATGATTCCATGATACTATGTTTTTTTTGTTACTAGATGTTAGAAGTAACAACTTCTATTAATTCTTGGAGAACAGATCACTTGGAGGAATGTTATACATAGATTATGAAGATGGAGATCGTGGTGAACAGGTTATATGGCAATGGAGATTTCCGTAAGAAAACCGGCCATATTATGTCACAACTAGCCATATTATGTCACAACTATGTGAATACTAATCCTGCTGTTTTGCTCCGACGTATTTTACAAGATAGAAGAACAATCCCACACAAATGCTAAGTTAAATATGCTCTCACAATTGTCGCATGGAACAAATGTATCACCATTCTACTCTCATCCTTGTGTGGTTGCGCCCAACACAGCCTAGAGGTAGGAGCCCTTGATATTTTTGTTCCCATGGAAGCGTCAGGTAGTTTGGTGGTCTATCCCGAATGGCGTTGCAAGTTTGATCAGGTTAGTGCTCATCATGTTATGTATTCTGTGCTATGATTACTCAACTATTTAGCAACCTGCCTGTGTTTGGTACTACCTCAGTTTCAAAATATAAGATATTTGAGAGGCTAAACTCGAAACATTTTATATTTTGAAACAGAGGTACTATCACCCAACGATTTTAGATTTACACTTATCTGAGTGAGACTGATGCAGCTGTTTTCTGAACATACGAAGTTAGTTCACCTTGTGCAGATTTTGTCTTCTGTAAGTTTTGAACATAATAAGAAGTTTTTAACCAATGAGTGTACGTACTCCCCTGTTACATTCACATTAAAAGATGTTATAGACTTTTTATAAAACACATGTATCTATTTAGTCTCTCAGTTCAACGGAAAACCCTTTTGGCTCCCGAGTTCTAGTGCTCCCTATTTATTAAAAAAATTAAGAACTACACCTATAAAAATTGTGAAACAAAATTCTAGAAGTTGCTAATAATGTATCCCACACACGTGCAAAATCTCAATTCAAACTATTTTGTATTCCAAGCAACAAAAAAATGACAAAGCGTTACTTTTTTGTGATTTGAAATCACTATATCATAGATCTACAATTTTGTCATTTTTATGTAGTTCAAAATACACATTATTTTGAATAGAGATTTGCATGTTTGTGGTATAGATCACGCCCTACATCCTGATTTGTTTTTAGATTTTTTTGGAACTCAAAATTATGATTCTTTTAAAAAAAAAAGGGGATCACTTGGACACCAAATCTCTATTGCTCCGTTCAATTCACAATTATTACAATTTTATTTTTTTTCCAAAACACATGTATCTATTTTGCGCATAACTACGTGTGTGTTCAAGTTTCCACAATCTAATGAGCACAACTTTGTGTGCATTATTGTCCGGCAAATTAACTCATGGTGTGCATGCAGATCCAAGAATCATTTCTGTACAATGTAGACACACAAACAAAAAAGTTTACCAGCATTGTAATACTGAATTATATGATTTTCTTAAGTTTGTCCATTTAATTTGGCATTAGTGCAGCAGCTAGGTAGCTAGCTTCGCGACAAAAGAGAGCACCAATGCGCAAAGGTGTAAACCTATTGCTAGTGATAAGCAGCAGCGTATCTTTCTCAACTGCAGTAGCGTGATGGCGTTGGGCCAAAATCAATCTAGAAGAGCATAGAACCTGCAATGTCAAAAGACTCATATCCTCATTCTTCTTATGATAGAAAATCTCCTCTGCCTGTGTCGAAATAAGGCGGCCCGGTTTCATGCCGGCCAGTAGGCTGTCCCTGAATCTATAGTATGGGCTATGGAGTATAGACAGTTGACAATGTTTCAGATCTGTAAGTTTGTGCTGGGAACCTTCTCGCTGCTGAAGCTGATGTTCCTGGAGAGCCCTAAGCTTGTAGGCTCCTGGCTGTTGTTGATCGACAGAGCAATATCTGTGCCGGATGACTTGCTTGGCGTGCTGTCGCTGCTATCCAATGGGCTCTTTAACGATGGGTATGGCATGACAGTAGAAACTCTGCCGAAGACAGATGAAATTCAGTTCAATGAGAGATGATATGAATACAACAGGTTTTTCAGCAGCATTCATGCACCACAGCTTGCAAAGTACAATCACCAAAAACACTATTTTATTACCTTTCCTTTCGCTTCTCCAAGAATCGGGCAAGAGATGCTTTACGAGCTTGAGGGACAGCTGAAACAAGAACATAAATCAATATAACACTTTCCCAGGCATGATCCGCAATCCGAACTGAAATACATACAAATGGCCAGTGCAGGCAGGTAACAACTATATATGTACCTCTTGGTGCAACAGCTGCTGCAGCTGAAATTGCTTGTTGCACTGGTTCAGCTGAGGATGCCCAACTTACTGGAGGAACAACTGACGGTACGCCTAAAGATGACGGACCAGCACTCTCATTGTTAGAGCTTGATGTGCTTTTGGAGAGAGCCACATCTTGTAACATGGCAGGGATTGGAGTTGAAATGCCTGATACATGAGGCACAAAGGTCTCTGGTTTCTGAATTATAACCTTCCTTGCAGGTGAAACCTCACGTGCTGCAAATCTTGTATCGACGGTAACAAGCGATTCAGATTTCTGGACTGCATTGGTTGGGCTGCTTGCTAGAATAGATGCCCTGCTTGCTAGAACCATAATTTCCTGTGCCTGTCAGAGTTAAAACACAATCAGTAAACACACTCACAATACCAAAAATGATCCATTCAGCATGAAGCTATTACCTTGTCCAGCGGGACATCAAATACATTCACGGCACCGTTGTAGAATATGGTCATTCGTGTAGGCTCTGGGTTCCTATTAGTGTGAACCATCCATTATTTTGTCAGCACAATTTTTTCTTCCATAAAGAGCCGAGGCTATGGTTTCAAGAGAGGTTATGTACCTTGGACCGTACACGCCAACTGTAGAACTAGGCACAGGATTGTTCATCATGAGATACGGATTCTTGAACTGGACACCACCTGCAACACTTGGGAGGGTCTGTACCCTGAGCATGGGGTTGCCCGGATTGAACTGCATGATCGGCTGGTGAAACGGCCTGGATCCACCTTGTAGGTGACGAGCCGCCACGTCGTAGGAATCGATGTCATGTGCGTGTGCCAGAGCCGAGTACTGCTGCGGGCTGACATGACCATCGAATCCGAACTGGCTCTGCGAAAACAGCACCAGCCATGTCAGACTACTAGTACTATCTAGTATCCTGTAGCATGTTAATGGCACGAACACGACGGTTGCAGGTCGGAACCTGCTGATGGGGCATCCGAGCACCGGCCGTCACGACCGCCGGCTGCTGCCGGAATCCGGCAAACGAGTCCTCCCTCGCTGGCCTGAACGACATGAACGGCGGAGTAGCGGCGGCCTTTGCCTGGTACTGCCACTGCGTCGCCGGCGCTCCTCCTCCGAGGTAATCTGAATAACGGACGGCTCAATTCAAGCAGTGGTGGAAACATAAAGTACGTCTTATACTACATGTTGCGAAACTATGGTACGACAAAAAGAAGTACTATGAACAATTCTGAATTGAAAATCAGTAAATCATCATGCACAGGAAAGTCATTAACTACACGAACAGCTAATTGGCCGATGCAAATCACAGAAAAGGAAGGGACGAGAAAATAAGAGAAAACAAAAGGTAGTGAAGCAATAAGGAAAGGAAAGGTGCGGATTTCCCGTCCAGTCAATATCATCCCAAATCCGCCGCCACGGAAACCGCGGATCACATGCGAAGAAACACATCTACATCGCCGCGAGATACAATCGTATGCTACTACTACAATTGACCAATCAGTTCATGAGGCGGCGGATAGGAGTAGAAGAGACCGACCTGATTCCGGCTTGCTTCCCTCCTTTTCCTTCATCTCGCTCTCCTCCTTGATCCTCCCAATCGCGCCGAGGAAGTCCCGCTCCATGGGAGAACCAGAGAGAGAGAGAGAGAGATGCGCTTCGAAGAAGCGCTCGGCACGAAGCCTCTCTTTGATCTCTCTCTAGTCTCTACTACTCCTCGAGGCAGGATGCCCGCCGCTTGACTTTTCTTGCCCTGCTTTTCTCTTTCTCTAAAAAAACGTTCTGCTCCCCTTCTCGGGCTCTTATTTATTCGCGAGATTTAGTAAAGGAAAATTACGGGGAGAGAGAGAGAGGGGGAAGCAGCCATGATTAGTTCGTTAATTACTCGGCCCAATAAGTAATAAATTATAAGATGGGCGTTGGATGGCGCCTCGGCCCCGCACCGCCCACCGGCTCCGCGCCCGCCCCCACACCCACGTGCTTCTCCACATGCGCGCCGGCTCAGCCCGCGAGACTCTAGTCCAAAACGTCCAATGACACGTGGGTCCAAGGCGCGCGGGACCCAGCGTGGTGGCGCGCACTTGAATGGCGACGCCTCGTGCCGCGTTTGCTGAGCTGCCCGTGGGTCCGTTCACGTGCGTGAGGGGTCGACACGTGCCCCACGTCCGGGAGAGCACACGAGCCAAATTGCGGCCTATGTCGAGTGGGGACGAGACGAGCACGGACCCTGGATTCTCTGTGGGCGGGTGGTGGGCCCAGCGTGGTTTGCGTGAGAGGCCAGGCGTGGTCGTACCGTGTGCAGAATAAGAATTGTGTCACGACTAGTGGGGTGGCGTGTCGTTGCTGTTGAGCCAGAGTATTCTTTTCCTCTTTCTGCTGGATCTATATTCTTCGAGTCTTTGACCCACCACCATGTGCGCACGATCATTTCTTTTTATCAACTATCAAGCTTGTGTGCTTCGCTAGATTTCCATTCTTTTAGGTCAAATCATGACAGCTTATGCTCATGGACCGGCACTATTCTTTTATCTCCATGCCTTTGATGTGATGATGACTTGTTTAAACTCTAGCCATGGACCCACGGTGTCAGAAAAGATGAGGTATGTATCCAATGAGAGAAGCCAAGTATTCTTGGATAATTCTAAAAGATCTCTACATTTATGGTACAGTACCATTTTACGTTTTAAAAATCAAAAACTGTTCATTTAAGAAAATTCGTAAAGTTTGACTAACTTTATAAAAAATATTGCAATATTTGTGACTCTAATGTGGTACTATTAGATATATTTTTAAATTTAGTTTTATAATATATTAATTTGATGTAATATATCTTGCTAGATTTATTTATAAAATTGGTTAAACTCGGTAAAATTTGGCTTAGCCAAAGCTAGAAGTACACTTATTTGCGAACGGAGGGAATATACTACTATATTATGATACTAGTATATGATATCATCTCGATAATGCGTAGTATCATGTAGTAGTATCATAGTCTTAGTGTATTTATTGTTTTGTATAATCTTAATATAATATTGTGTATAAGATTTATTGGAATTAGTTTTTCTAGTTCTATGTGCTACAATACCGTATCTACCTATAATATTAACATAATTTCTTTCATTATTAATTGCAGTGACACATAAGCATTTTATATGCCTGTAGTGCATGATATTACTACCTTCATACCGATTTATTGGGCTAACACAGAGTTTAAGAAAAAAATTTGATCATAAAATTTATCAATAAAACATAAGATATATGTTACAAAAATTATACCAATGGATTGATATTTAAAAACTCTTTTTAATGATATATTTTTTGTGACATATAATTCATATTTCATTGGTCAAATTTGTAATTAAATATATTTCTTAGGATCCGTATTAGTCCAATAAACCAGTATAGAAGAGATAACTATGATACCTTTATTGAGGCTCGTCTAATGCACATCCTTTGCAGTCTGCTATTTAAGACGTAAATTGGCACTCAAACTGATATGGCACTCAAACTGACCGGTGGTACCAATTTGTCAACGCTAAGATGGCAAAAATATGTGCAAATTGTTGAGGTGGATTATGGTCCACATGTATGTCTGTCAGTTCAATTAAAAAACAAAATATCGAAAAATTAGACGAGGTCCTCTTTTTAGGATATGCTAAATGGATATCATCATAGCACGTCTTTAATCCGGCTAATCCGGATGGCTCACAGTTCATAGCAAGGCCTATGGCCTGCTAGGTGGCCCAGTTAGACGGATCCAGGCCCATGCCGGATAAAGGAAGTTTACGATACAGTCAAAGACCAACCCAGAGCCTTGAAATGCAAGGCAAGAATACTAGTTGGTATTAGTGTAGGACTCTATGACCTGTCTGGCAAGGATTTTTTTCTGTAACCCTAGATTCTGGCGTCTTTATAAGTCGGACTACTCGGAGCTTTAGGGCACAACTTACATCGATACACACACCTCGTGTAGCGAACCAATCCATGTAACTCGAAGTATTGCCATTATAATGATTTATAACAAGAGTAGGATTCCGCCATCGTCGTGAGATCTGAACCTGGATAAGTTGTGTTACCTTATACCCGCCAACTCGCCGCCTTCCCCCACCTCTATAAACACGCTATGTGAGGACCCCTCCATGGCGTACTCATTGACAATACCACGACAGTTGGCGCCCATCATGGGACAAAAGGTGCTTCGATCTCTACACCAGGCGAGGCCCATCCTCTTCGCGGTAATCGACGAAACCATAGCCATTGGGTGTTTCGTATTCTCTGGCAACATTCTAATCATCCCACCCGACGAGTTCTGGATCCCGGCGAAGTCTAACCCCACCCGCTGCTCAATTGTTCTTATCGGGGACATCCACATCTTCATTAGCGAAACCGTCTCGGGAACAAGCTCCCAGGAACTTGAACACGTGTCAAGGCCCGCACGGACAGACTCCGGGCAGGACACGTTCACGGAAGGATCGAGCTCGGATCTCTCTTTGGAGTTTTCCGGCTTAGATCGGAACAAACCAGGGCCCACCCAAACTGCCCTTATACAGGATAAGATGGTGGAAGACCACCGCAACTTTGCTCGGCTCCGCCAAGTGTCAGAGAAGAAGAGGTCGCACTTTGTCGATGTCGTAACCATCTTCGATCTGGATCGCTACATTCAAAGGAAATCTCCACGTGAGTACCTCGCCAGATGGCTAAGGCTGAGGGCCTCCATGGAGGGATTTCGCATCAACGACGCCGAGTACCACTTCATCGAAGGGCTCAGGCCCGGCACCCTCCTATGGCATTCGCTCAGGAGACAGCAGGCCACTAGAAACCTCACTCTCACCCGGGTAATCGATATTGTTAACGATTTTTCCTCTGCTGGCGAGAAGGCCTAGGCTGACATTGCCACCGCGGCTGGAAACTCCAAGTTCATCAGCCACGTTTCCTTTGGCTCGGGCTCCACCACCAAACAAGTCGACCCTCCCTCTAAATCAATCTTAGACGCACTCTACATCGACATCAGCGTGGATTCGGAGAAACTCAAGGCTAACTCGGAAGAACTCAAGGCTAACTCGGAAGAACGCGAAGCTGCCATGTGGGAGATCGAGCGGAGGAGCGCGACGACCAACCTATCACTTCCCTCAGGTACTAGTGGGCATCGGGAGAGTGATTGAACAAGATCAAAGCGTGTGATGCAAGACAAGCGGCAGCCAAGAATGTTGTGGATCCCTCGGATCCGGAAAAGGCCATGCCTCCTCCAGCTATCCTCGTACAACGGCACATGAACTTATCACCGGGCCTAGCACTACTGAAAGTGCAATGGACATCGCCTAGAGGGGGTGAATAGGCTTTTAAAAATATTACAGTTTAGGCTCAAGTAAATGTGGAACAAAACTAACGTTTAATTTATTGAGCACAAAATCTAACCACTAGGTTCACCTAAGTGCACCAACAACCTATGCTAAGCAATACAAGAAACAAGGTGATAACAAGATATAAATGCTTCAAGCACGATGGCTATCACAAAGTAAAGAGCATAAGTAAAGGGCTCGGTTGAGAGATAACTGATGGACGCGGAGACGAAGATTTGTTTCCCGAATTTCACTTCCAAAGAAGCTATGTCTCTATTGGAGAGGTGGATGGCGCAATGCTCTCTGAACACCACAAATGGCTCACCTCGAGGTGTGGTGGCTCAATGCTCACCCAACGCCACACAAGGCCTCACCCCGGATGCGGAAGCGCGCAACTCACCGACACCACAAAAGACTCACCCTATTCTCCCGAGTGCGCACCACAAAATGCGGGCACTCGCTCTACTATGGGACGCTTGAGAGCGGTCACCGAACCCGTACAAGATTGGGGCTAACTCCACAACTCAATTGGAGGCTCCCAACAATAAAGCCACAAAAGGCTACAATGCCACAAAAGGCCAACAAAGCCACAAAAGGTTACAATACCACAAAAGGTCAACAAGACCACAAAAGGTCAACAATCCAACCACACAACCGTCTATGGTTCCAAGAACCCAAGAGTAAAAATCCCACAAGCTTGTACTCGCCAAATCTCCGAGGAGAACTCAAACCTATGCAACAAATGCAAGGGCAAGTCCTACACTCCCAAATTCCAACAAAGCTACAAAAGCTATTGGGGGAATAAGGGAGGAAGAAACAAGAGGAGAACACAAAACTCTCCAAGATCTAGATCCCAATGATTCCTTCACAAAGAAGGGATTTAGCTTGGGGGATTGTAGATCTAGATATCCTCTCTCAAATCCCTCAAAAAGATGCAAGAATCATAGGAAGGGAAAAGGGAGAGGGGAAGCTTCTTCAAGGTCAACAATGGAGGAGAGAGAGAAAGCCAAGAACCAAGAAAAGATCTAGTGCCCATGAAGGGGAAGAGAAGCCCCTTTTAAAGGGCTCCCAGATCTGCCCGTTATGGTCATTCACGACCCTGACCGGAACTTCCGGTGGCACTCAGCCAACAGTCAGAAAACTGCGATGCGAAAAACTAAAAACACGAGCCTGGCTGAAACTTTCGCCGGTCCACCGGAACTTCCGGTGGGAGCGGAACTATCAGTGCAAATTCCGATTGAAGTTCCGTCAAATATTACACTTCCAAAACAGAAGTTTACTGATCGTGAGCGGAACAAGAGCCAGATTTTCAATCGGAACTTCCGGCGGCAACTAGGCCCGAGCGGAACTTCTGGTCCCTGGTCGGAACTTCCGGCAGGGGCGGAATTACCGTCGAAACTTCCAACCCAAATTCCGTCAAATACAACGAACCAGACAAAGAGTATACAGTACGTGAGCGGAAGAAGAACCATAACTTCCACCGGAACTTCCGGCGGCAAAATGCCCTAGCAGAACTTCCGGTGAGGGAAATTCCAGAAACCAAAACTGCAATAACTTTGCATCTGAACTCCAAACGAGATGAAACCAATTTTGTTGGAAAGATAACAACGAAATATTGGGTATCACTAGGGAAAAAATACCATGAATATATATGTGATGTATCTCCCAAGGTGTGGAGCCAGAAAACTCATAAGATCAAAAACCGCAATAAGATATGCAAGGGAAATCCTTAGATGATGAACTAGATCTTGTTATGATGGTGACCACAATCTCTAGATCCTCTCATGGACAAGAACCAAATAACAACCAAGAAAGGTGATGCTATGCATGCAAAGGTTTGAGCTCTCTCCGAACGATGCGAACGAGACACCTGCTTGAGATCCCCTCTTGATAGTACGGCTATCTATCCTAAACCCGGTCTTTCAACTAACAAGACGAGACCGGAAAATGAGAAGCCTATCAAGAACATACCTTTGCCTTGAGCATTCCACTTGAACTTGATGTAGACCGTCTTGTTCTTCTAGAGTGGAAACACCTTTCTTGTTTGCTCTTGCTTGATGAAGATGAAGACTTGCAAATTTCTCCCCCATACTCCATGAGGAAACCTCTTCTTTGAACTTGTCTTGATCACCCCATGATCACAAGGATGGCAAGATTCAAGCATGAGATCTTCTAGAGATGGCGCATCTTGAGCTCGCCCTTCTTCATCCCTTCTTGAGGTTGATCCATCTTGATGCAACTCTTTGCACATGTCTTGATCAACCTTCAAGCTCCTTCTTTCTTCATGATTCCAATGGGAACAAAGCCCTTGGACATTTCTTCATCTTCCAACCTTGAGACCAACACATGGCCCAAGTGATCCCAATGGACAAACCTACAAGTGAAACTCAATTTACACATTAGTCCATAGAGATTGTCATTAATTACCAAAACCACACATGGGGACATACATGCCCTTTCAACTACCAATCAGGCAAATCCGCTGCCACCTCCATCCACTTCAACGATCGGCGACATCTATGTTACTCCTGCGGATAAGGTTATCTATGGAAAAACACTTGTCGAGCCAATTACCGTTGTCCATCTTCGAAGTGTTGTCGAGGTCAATGATAAGCACCAAGATCTCCTCGCTAAGGCGAACAATATCGTGGAGCAAGGTGCACAACTAGATAGAGATATGGCCAAGGCGCATAAATCGATCGAGGTGGCAAAAGCAATGGAAACGGAGTACAAGAATCTGCTCAAGCAGCAAAAAGCAAAGAAGGCTCCGTCTCACATCGTCCACGATCCCGGCGTTGGGCTCAACTTGGGGTGGGCTCTGTCAAAGCCGATAAAACCTACCCCCACATTGATAAAGCTGGAAAGAAATTCATGCCGACGCCTGCCCTCAACATGGCTGTCGCTAAAACCCTACTGGAGCAGGATAGATCACCATTGCGCTGGATCAAGTGTACGATCTTGTCGCCAAGGCTGTCAAACAATAGGAGAAGGCCACCTCTCAAAGGCTTGAGTCTGACCCGGCATATTTCTAGTCTAGCACCCACAACTAGCACAGGGCAAGATTTCCTCACGGTGTTGGATCTCGCATAGGTTCCTCGGAATGAAGGCGAAGGGAAGCGCTCAACAGGACTGGCGCTACCCCATATCCTATGACCACGGAGACAAAGCTCACCCCCGTTTCTCACCGCAACCTCCCCGCCAGTCCCGACATCATGAAGACCCAAAGCCTCACCAACACACGAGCATGCCTCCTCCTAGACATCCTCAGGGTGGCATCGCTATCCGTGATAATGGAGAGCAGCCTTGGCATGGAGGAGAGTGTATTGGAAACAATGGACACAGTAGTTGGTCGCACCAGGATCCTCTGCGTCTGACAAGCAACTGCGACATGCGTGATGATGAGCAGGACGGGAACAACAAGAATGCTAACCCACTGCCACCACTGCTACCATCGCTGCCAAGCAGTCACCATGGTGGCGATAAGCACAAGAAGCAACCAGAATCATACGATGAGCATTCATGCCTTAATAAGATCCATGAAGCCCGGGAAGAGCCATACCTAGGGTTGTGTTGTTTTGGTCTAGTTATTCGGGCCACAACTTATGCTAGAGGCCTTCGGATTGACAAGACTATCAAGCCCTATGACGGCATCACCAGGCCAACCACGTGGTTGCAGGACTACCACGAAGCGATAACAGTCATAGGGGAGACCCCAATGTCACCGTCAAGTACATCCCACTGATGCTTTCCGGCACCGCCCGACAATGGATCGACGACGTACCGGAGAAATCGATCTGCGATTGGTTGGACATGCATGAAGGGTTCACCAAGAATTTTGAGGGTACGTATAAACGTCCTTGCACTGTCGGTGACATAGAGTGGTGTGTACAAGAGAAGGACGAGTCTTCTTGGGCCTATCTCACCTGTTGACTCAACATGAAAAATTCATACGCGGGAATACATGATCAAACTTCTATGGCCGCCTTGATCAACGACTTGGAGAAAGGAACCTTGCGGCAACATACGTTGAAGCGCACTCAAGACAAAGGCAAACTAGATCTCAATTCCATGATTGCCAAGGCCGGTGAGTTTGCAGCTGCCAACGATGATGCTCGCGGTTCCCTACTTGTAGTGGTGATACCTTCGATCTGGATTACAAGTGTAGTATAGCTCTTTTTCCCTAGTAGACCTAGGGTATCGAATCCTCGGGAAGCAGAAAGCTTGGTGAAGTTACTTTAATGGACCTTCGGGAGTTTTAGAATTATTTTAGTGTGTTTTACTAAACCAAGAGTTTGCGATCTTTTGTTGTTGTCGATGATGGAGAGAGAGGGTCTGGTTTAGGGGTTCGTAGCATGGAAAACAAAAAATTTCTATCGCATGAACACACAATCAAGATCTAATCTATGATCAAGCCAAGATCTATCTACTAGATCGGTGCAACAAGTTGATAGAGTACTAACCCTCGAAGATCCAAAGCGGTTAACGAGAGCAGATTCTCCTGGGTGATGTAGTTGTTCACTTGTCGATCTCAAGATCGCGTAGACAATCCTTCCGGCGCCGTGTTCCGGCAGTGCTCCCGCAGTCGGTCACACGTACGATACTCGATGAAGACCTTCCTCTCCCTTGTTCTAGCAGGCAGCGGAGGTTGTAGTTCTCCCCTCGCGATTCTGACAGCACGACGGCGTGGTGTCGGAAGTAGAGGGAAAATTCTGCAGGGCTTCGCCTAAGCCGGAGCAGGTTATGGTGGATCAAAGGTTTCCGGCAATCTAGGTTTAGAGGGTCGGAGAGGAGGAGGTGGAGTCGTTGGCGGCTAGGGCGACGGTGACGAACCGGCGGCGGCGCTAGGGCGGTGGCGGCACGGCTTGGAGGTGTGGAGGGCTGGTTTTATTGTTTTGGGGCAGCCCCTGCCCTCTATTTATGAGAGGGAGGGCAGCTTGGGAGAGGGGAGTTTTAATCCTTCCCCAAACCCAAGTTGGAGAGAAAGAAGGACTCTTTCCTTCTTCCACTAGGAAACTATTGTTCCAGTTTGACTTTTCAAACCTCCCTTTTGACTTTCAATTTAGAGCTTTATTTCTCTCTCGCAAATGCCCAACCAAGTGACCTAGGAAATGATCCAATCATTCCACTTAACCATGACACATTCATGAACCATTCCCCTTCGGTCTGGTGAACCTTCTAGACCCTTCTAGAACCTCTCCGATGAAAACATCAGAATTATTCCCGAACTCCAGAATTGGACTTTCCTTATATGAATCTTATTCTCCGGACTATTCCGGATCCTCGTGATATCCCGGATCCCATTCGAGACTCCGAACAATATTCTGTATCCCTACTTACATTCCCTATGGTTCATGAATTATGCTGACATGATCGAGACTCTTCTCCGATCAATAACCAATAGATTAATCTAGAAATTCATATGGCTCCCACATATTTCTAAAATTACTTCGTGATCGAATGAACCATTTACATAAGATACCAATTTCCCTTTGTCTCGCGATAGTTTACTTATACGAGGTCTGATCGTCGGTATCTGTGCATACCTAGTTCAACCTCGTTACCGATAAGTACTCTTTTCTTGTTCCCGTGATATGTGATACCTTGTGAGCCAGTCACATGCTTGCAAGATAATTGGATGACATTCCACTAAGAGGGCCTAGAGTATATCTATCCGTCATATGGATGGACAAATCCCACTCTTGATCCATGTGCCTCAACACATACTTTTGGAACACTCAATGCCACCTTTATAGCCACTCATTTACGGTGTGGTGTTTGATGTCATCAAAGCATCCTTCCGGTGATGGTGATTAGCATGATCTCTTGGTAGAAGGAATTAGGTTACTATGTATCAGAAATCTTATAGCAAATGAACTATATTAAATGACTTGATCTTTATGCTATGCTTAACTATAGGAGTATGTCCATCACATCATTCTCCTAATGATATGACCCTGTTGTTAATAACATCTCTATGTTCATGATCAGGAAACCATGATCATATATTAACCAACAAGCTTAACAAAGGCTTTACTAGGGACTCTTTTATGTTTACAAATCACTCAAGTATTAATGTTTCCGGTTAATACAATTATAGCATGGTATGTAAACATTTATCAGAAGCATGAAGATATGATAATAACCACTTTATTATTGCCTCTTGGGCATATCTCCAACACCTGGGGCATTCGGTTTCACTTGTAGCTGTGCAAAACATCTGATGGGAATAAAATATAATAATAAAATACGCATGTAATCGTTAGAGCAAGATAATTATATGTGGGCAGTGCATCCATAACTGTTATTGCCTCTGCAACCTCTTATAGCAATAGCCTATTAGTCTCATCCATGGAAGAAAGGGAACTAATGATATGCACAGTGACATCACCGTTAATCCCAAGTAAATACCTCACATATAGTCGTAATACCCTTTCTGTCACTGGGGTTCCCATCCTGCAGATAAGTCATTACTCATACTCCCTATACCTATATCAATCCTCGGGGTCTTGGGTACCTGACAAGTCCTTAGATTGAGGCAAGAGAGGATATGATAATAATCATGTCATACAAACTAATACACGATCCCATCTATGATAAATATCATGCAAAAACTACATGGCTAGGCCGAAGCCCTTAGCCCAAGGAGAATTACTCACACATAGATATGAGATCAACAATCATAAACATTGTATTGGAAATCATGAGATCGATAGTAATGGTCTTACAATGTCTCCAATTGAAGATGATATCTACTATTACAAGTGGTGGACTATGGCTATGGTGGTGGAGAAGGGTTTGTAAGATTGGATCTAGATCTATTCCTCCGGCGGCTCTTCGGTGTTGTGTTTTCGTGTTCTCCTCCTCTCATTTCTCGTCATGAGAGGTCTGTTTATATAGGGGTCCCTTCACGAAGGTTGCTCTATTTGAAATTGTGGTGTCGGTGGAAACTATACGACCAGAAAATATTCCCGTCGTATAGTTGGTTGTTAAAGCCTCTATTTCCTCTTCACGACCCCTGGTTTCTTTGGGTTGTTGGAAATCTCGTATATTTGACTTTAATGTTGTGATTCCCATCATCAAACGTCATTTCCTGCGTAGGAAAAAATGGAAAGACATGATTGCATAACCCTTTGATCATTAGGCATTAGTGGCAGGATTTAGAGAGATATTTCATCAAAAGTATGAATAATATCTAGTTTAAATGTGGATGTGGATGGCTATATTTCACAGCCATCAACCTCCCCAAGTTTAAACTTGACCGTCCTCGAGCAAGAAAACCAAAATCAAAATGGAACTCAGCATTTAAACTAAAATAACGAGATGATGATATTATCATGATATGTAGTCTCATGTTTCCTCCACTTTATTTATCTTAAAAACTCAACATAGATAGACTAATAGCAATCATATCATACGGGCTTTATTGAATCCTTATAGAGTAACAAAATTATTGTCAGCATGGATGATTCAAATGAGTAAACTCTATTCCATGTCATCTAATCAAATCATAAGCTTGCCTTTGAACAATAAAGTATAATCATGTAAAATTGAGTGTGAGAGTTTGTCATGAAAAGCATATACACTAAAGTATCTCAATTCTCCCACATCAATAATTCAAGACTTTTCAAGCACTACTTTTCTATTCATTTTCCTTCAAGAATTTCAGTTCTTAAGTAATTGAGAGCATGCCAAAAAAATTAATTAGTTCATGGGACTGTGATGAACACTCGTGGCATTACCAAGGTTTTTGTTCCCTTTGCATAATGATTACTCATATCAGCCAGAGGAGTGGTTCCATCATGAATACGGCTACACGAGGATGCCAAGAATCTTACCCATTATACCATTGCTGCTACAAATGTTTAATCAACTCATAGCCGAAATCTAGGAGTTTCCCTCATGAAGATCGTCCGTAGGCTAGCAGAGTTATTATCATATACTTAGAATACTTATAATAATAACTTTATTATTGCCTCTTAGGGCATATTCCCTTTAGTATCCCACTTGCACTAGAGACAATAATCTAGTCACATAGTGATAAATCTAACACCCATGGAGTTCTGGTGTAGATCATGTTTTTCCCTAGGGTTTTAGTCAATGGATCTACTACATTGAGATACATGTGTACTTTACAAATCTTTATATCTCCATCCTTGACATGTTCGCGGATGGAGTGAAACCGGCGCTTAATATACTTGGAATTCTGGTGAGACCTTTGTTCCTTGGCATTGGCTATGGCTCCATTGTTGTCACAATAGATCACCATTAGGTCCAACACGCTAGGAACCACACCTAGTTCGGTTATGAACTCCTACATCGAAACTTCTTCCTGAGCTGCTTCCAAAGCAGCAACATATTCGGCCTCCGTTGTTGATCACGCCACCACGGGTTGTTTGGAACTCCTCCAACTAACCGCTCCTCCGTTCATGAGAAATACGTATCCGGATTGAGACTTAGAGTCATCCGGATCGCTTTCGAAGCTAGCGTCGACATAACATTTGGCGATGATCTCTTCTTAACCTCCATACACGAGAAACATTTCCTTAGTTATTCTTAAGTACTTAAGGATATTCTTGACCGCTATCCAGTGTTCCGAACCTGGATCAGATTGGTATCTACTAGTCAAAGTAATAGCATGTGCCACATCCGGTCTTGTACATAGCATGGCATACATGATAGCGCCTATGGCTGAAGCATAGGGACCTTGTTCATTATCTCTCTTTCTTCCTCCATAGCCGGACTTTGAGTCTTACTCAATGTCTTGCTTTGCAACATAGGTAAGAACCCCTTCTTACTTTCTTCCATTTTAAACTTCTTTAAAATCTTATCAAGGTATATGCTCTGTAATAGCCCTATTAGGCGTCTTGATATATCTCTATAGATCTTTATGCCTAATATGTATGACGCTTCACCTAGGTCCTTCATTGAAAATTTGTTGTTTAGATAACTTTTAATAGTGTTTAAAAGATCTACATTATTTCCAATCAGTAATATGTCATCCACATATAATATCAGAAATGCCACATTGCTCCCACTCACTTTCTTGTAAATACAAGCCTCTCCATAGGTTTGGACAAATCCAAACTCTTTGATCACCTCATAAAATCGGAGATTCCAACTCCGGGATGCTTGCTTCTGTCCATAGATGGATCATTGAAGCTTGCATACTTTGTCATCATCCTTAGGATCGACAAAACCCTTTGGTTGTATCATATACAAATCTTCTTCAATGTTTCCATTAAGGAACGCAGTTTTGACATCCATCTGCCATATCTCATAGTCGAAATATGCATCAATTGCTAACATAATCCTAACTGATTTTAGCATCGCTACGGGAGAGAATGTCTCATCGTAGTCAACTCCTTGAATTTGTCGAAACCCCTTTGCAACAAGTCGAGCTTTATAGATGGTTACGTTACCATCAGCATTAATTTTTCTTTTGAAAATCCATTTGTTCTCCACGGTCTTTCGATCGTGAGGTAAGTCCACCAAGGTCCAAACCTGGTTTTCGTACATGGATTCCATCCCGGATTCATGGCTTCTAGCCATTTGTTGGAATCCGGGCTCATCATCGCTTCTTCATATGTCGCAGGTTCATCTATTTCATCAACCATGAAATTCATAATAGGATTTTCGTATAGTTCAAGAGCTGCACGTGTCCTACTTGACCTACGAGGTTCGGTAGTATTCTATTTTGGAGTTTCATGATCATTATCATTAGTTCCCTCTTCTTTCGATGAAGTTAACTCCGGAACAACTTCCAGCACTGCGCTACTCGCCATACTATGAAGAGAAGGTTCAATAACCTCTTCGAGTTCTATTTGACTACACATACCTTTCACGAGAAACTCTTTCTCTAGAAAGGATCCATTCTTGGCAACGAAAACCTTGCCCTCGGATCTGTGATAGAAGGAATATTGTAAGATCTCACCCAATAAGGTAGAGATCCCTGTGATTGCAGTGCTAGTCCCTAGATCATTTTGCTAGCACCCATAGTTTAAGATGAAGTACACAGAAACAAAGGTCATTATTACATCGCAAATCCAGGAGTACAATAGTTCTTACAACTCACTTAGCCCAAGGCTAACTTATTTAGAGTTCTCAATACATAGCATAATAATAGAGTCTTCATCTTCATGTGCCACAGGCAAACATGTTGAGTGTAGACTCGTAACCCTACTCACCATCAGAGTAACCTGCAACATGATAAGTTAAAACCACATAAGGTCAATACAGTTGGAATTGTATTGGCAAGTGATACCATAGTTGTATAGTAGAACCTAACAACTACATGAATATGGCTAAGTGTGGATCAGGCTGGCTTTGCACAAAGTAAGTTTTATCCTACTAGTTTGAAATTACTAAGTTTTGTTTTTGCAAAACACTAAGGAACCACCAATAGACATTGGTGAAACTCTACCCTTGTTCACCCACAATTTTATCTTAGAGAAATTGGGATGAGGAGATTCTTGAGCCGTTTCAATGTCTTTGATGCTCAGAATTGTCCATAACCAGGGACACAACTAAGTACTTAGTTTTTACCCTCTCGAGAGGTGGTGCACTTTCCCCACAAGACTCGACAAACATCGAGACAAGACTTTTCAGAAGCAATCCCTCAGACCACCATAGACGTGTTCCATCCTATCAATTCTACCACCCACTGTCCGTCTGGATGAGTTCTCACAACTTAGTTGGTTAAGGCAGAGACCATATGCCATGTGGTTGCACTGAAAGCTTCGCGACACAAACATCTCAAATCTCTTTGTTCCTGGGTGGCCATCCACAAGCGTGATACCTGGGTAAACCATAGAAATGGGCCCTGAGTAACCACTCAACATAAAACCATACAAGTCCCAATCCACCCAGGTGTTTCATTAACATTGGTTGTTTTCTTAATCAAAAACACATAAGTATAAACTTTCCATATCATCATATTATGAATTTCCACCCACGAATTCTAATAGCAAGACTAAGCATTCTAGCATATGATGTCTCCTAACTTAGGAAAATACTACCAAGATATAATCTATAGGATTTCCATATCATAGCATTATACTTGAAACTATCATGCAAGTCCTACTAAAATAACACTAATGCAATAGGTAAAATAATAGGACATAAGATGAAATATCACGTGCCATGGTAGCTAGGAGAGTAGGTACAATCCTCACAATCACAAACTTCATAATCCACACAATCTACACATCAAATCAAACAACAAAAATACACAATTTAAAATATGCATTCAAAAATAGTATGGATGCATGCATGAATGCAATGATATGAAAAACACACTTCTAAAAACAAAGTTTTCAATACAGAAGATAGGGTACACTTTCTATAGGCGAAAGATCACAAGATCCACCTAAAAATAATATTCACAAAATTTATTATAGTCAAAATAGCCCTAAAGTCTCTGCCTAAAACTCAATTTTTACAGAAGCTAATGAACAAATTAAGGCCACAGTAATAAAGTTCACATTTTTCTGAATCCATAGACACCTAATTTTTATTTTTCCGAGTTATGGATCAATGAATGTTACAAGTTTAAACATCTAACAAATCAAATCTGGATTTTATCAAAAAATCCCTGCACGCGGCGCGATCCTATTGGCCGATACCGGTTCGCGTGGATCAGGCGTGTGCACCATCAGATCTAAGTTAGATCGTGTGGCTCAGATTAGCCAGTACCCTTTTGCCCTAACATCTAATCCTAGCCGCTGGATCTAGATCTGGGAGTGCTGGCCAAAAACTAGCAGCGCGAATGGCGAGTGCAGCGGCGACGCGTCTGTCGACGGTGCTTCATAGATGCTAGGGGGGAAAGGGGGGGGGGGGGGACAGGGGGTTACCGAGGTCACAGTGACAAGGTGGTCGCAGTGGAGGTCACGGGCGATGGAGGGGCGCACATGTACAGCTGGAAATCCTCGTTGGAGAGGTGCTCATCGTCGAGTGCTTGCAGTCGAAGACGGAGGCGAGCTCCTGGGGCACGAGCAAGCACAAGAAGGGGATTAGTAGGTGTGTCTGACAACGACGGACGCAACGGAGCAAAGCAGAGAGCGAGAGGGGGTCGGGGCTCACCGGAATTGGTCGCCGAAGTGCGTCGGACGGCGGCGGCTTTAGGTCAAAATCTACAGAGCCCGGGGGCTCTCTAGGGTTGTCGTGTGGGGGGGGGGGGGAAATGGCGAGGGGCAGTGGGGGTTTAAGTAGCGGTGCTCGGGGGAAAGAATCAAGCCGCGAATCAATTGCTATTAAGCGAATTTATTCAATGAAGAAACGACAGGGGGAGCGGGTCTGCGACGCGGTGATTTGGGGACGACGAGGTGACATGGCGGTGGGGTCATGCTGTCAGCGGGAGGGTGTGGGTGTGCGTGGTGAGAAAGAATAGATGGGGAATAGGGGAGCCGGGTGGGCTGGATGGACCGTGGTTGCTGGGCCAAAATGGTGGCAGGTAAGTTTTTTTCCTCCTCTAGCCTTTTTATTTTTCTGTTTTTATTTTCTATAAACCATTTGAACTATCAAATGATCTCCAAATCAATTCAAATTTTCACCAAGTTTTTGAGAGGTGAACCTAGTATTTAAATGTGTTTTAAACACATCAAACCACTAACTAAACATTTTGGGTACAAAATAAAAATAAAACACAAATTCTACCCTTGCATATAAAGGGGTTTTAAAACTAGGTTTTTGCTAGGTTTAAAATTTTGATTTTTTTTGTAAAATGCACCCATGTGATACGTCGGAAACGTATCTATAATTTTTGATGTTCCATGCTTGTTTAGTATCTACTTTGCTTTATTTTGTCTACACTTTGAGGTATTTTTATACACTTTCTGGAACTAACCTATTGACAAGATGCCATAGTGCCAGTTGCCTGTTTTCTGCCGTTTTTGTTTTCAGAAAGCTAAAAAATGAATATTCTCGGAATTGGACAGGACAAAAGCCAAAGTTCATTTTTTCCCTGGAAATCGAAGACGAGACGGAGGAGGACACCAGGGTGGGCACACCCTAGGTGGTCACGGGCCCACCCTAGCCGCGGCCAGAGGGGGTGTGGGCCCCCTGGCCCTCCACCGACCTTGCCTCCTTCGCCTATAAGAAGCCCCCGACTCGGAAACCCTAAAGAATCAACCAGAAAGCCACGAAAAGTTCCGCAGCGCCGCCGCCGCTACCAAAGGGGAGATTCGGGGGACAAAAAGTCTCTGTTCCGGCACCCTGTCGGGAGGGGAAGTGCCCCCGGAGCCATCTCCATCAATCTCCATCACCATCTTCATCACCGTTGCTAATTCCCATGATGAGGAGCGAGTAGTTCTTCCTCAAGGCTAAGGGATCTACCGGTAGCTATGTGTTCATCTCTCTCTCTCTCTCTATGCATGATCTTGTTGTGGTCATGAGCTTTGTAATCAAGTAGATCTACCTTGCTACTCAAGTGGTTCAATAGATCTCTGATCTCCCCATGTGTGTGAAAGTGACAGTGTGCACGCCATGGTGGCACTTAGGCTAGAGTCTACATAAATACTCATCGTGCTTTAATAGATCTATGCTTTTCCCCACGTGTGTGAAAGTGACAGCGTGCACACCGTGTGTGGCACTTAAGCTAGGTTATATATATATATTTATCATGAGTATATTTTGAGTTGGTTGTCTTTATGAAATTGTGGTGTTTGTTCGAACCATATAGCGCTCAAGGTGACAGTGTGGGGTTATCTAGATTGGGGAAGGCCCTACCATGGATTAGAGTGTTCAACCGGAGAGTAGTTAAAAGTAGTATCATGAAGAGAATATATTTATATGAGAGAGTGTTTACTAGTGAAAGTATGATCCCTAGGCCTTGTTTCTAAACATTGAAACATTGTTTGCATCTAGATCTGTTGGATGTTTGCTTGCTTCCATCTTTATTTCAGTTTGCCTTTAGTCTCTCCCACGTCAACAACAACAAGTCAGAAGATCTTTTCTGGCACCGTTGTCTTATAATCATCCATACCACTTGTATTTCACTATCTCTTCGCCTAACTAGTGCACCTATACACCTGACAAGTGTTTTGGGTGTGTTGGGGACACAAGAGACTTCTTGTATCTTGATTGTAGGGTTTCTTGAGAGGGAATACCTTTGACCACTTCCTGTCGTGGTATTGCCGACGAGTACGCCATGGAGGGGTCCTCACAGTGCGTGTTTAGAGATGTGGGGTAAGGCGGACGGTTAACGAGTACGAGGTAACACATCTTACCCAGGTTCAGATCCCACAACGGTGGTGGAATCCTACTCCTGCTATAAATCACTATAATGGCAATACGCCGAGTTATAGGGATCGGTTCGCTATGCGAGGTGTATGTTAACTGGTGCCCTAAAGGCTCCCATAGGCCCGACTTATATAGTCGCCAGGTACTAGGGTTATAGGGAAAGTCCTAGCCGGACAGGTTACAGAGTACTACACAGTATACAATCAGTCTAACGTGTCTTGCACTCCAAGGCTCCGGGTACGTCGGTGACTCCTCCGTAGCCTTCCTTTATCCGGAATAGGCCTCCCTTCTGGATCCATCTACTAGGCCACCCAGCAGGCCAGGGGCCATGCTACCAACTGTGGGCCACCCGGGTTATCCGGATAAGAGACATGCTATGAGGATACCCATATAGCATATCCCCAACAGTATCCCCCGGCGAGATCTTGCGTCGTCTTGCCTCTTAAGGTTGAATGCTCCATCTAGATGGATGTCGGCAAATCGTCAAGCAATATCTTGTAGTCCTCCCAAGAACCCTGCAAGGTTTCTCCGTCTTCAATTTGTAAGTCGGAGAAACGCTGAATCTTCCATCGTACTCTTCCCATAGCCGGACTAGATCCATCCATGCCAGAATATTCCGATGTGATGGTTCACCTGCTAGTGACAGCTAGGACGACATAGACATAGGTCAGCAACGCCTCGTAACTCACACATGCAGAGAACACAATCATGTCCTTTTTCCCTGCGTGAAGGATATTAACCGTTGGCAGCGACGGTTGGAAACTGTAACACCCTCAGAATCGACCCTATGCAAGTTTCAGCGATTCCCGCCAAACACGCATAGAAACGATTCAAAGGTGCCCACCAGGCACTTTTGTGCGGGTGGAAAACGAAGTAATAACATTACACAACAGTCCTCGATGGGACCCACAGAATAGATATACACAATAGCGACTCAATGAGTCAAGAATACAGACATAATATACAAAGATCCAAATCACCTTGAAAATGATAGAGCGTCCGACTACGGACAAGATGCAAGTGGGACTAAGAGCCCTGAAGAATAACCAATGGCGTCCATAACCCTGCCCAGGCCAAGCCGGAAGGGTAACCCTGCTAACGACGTCGAAACCTGCTAAAACAAAAGGGGTGCCGACAAAGGGCAAAGGAAAAAGAGGAGCGGTCAGTACTGAGGCCAGTACACGGCGAGACTAGAATTCGGCGGTCCTCGCCTACATAGGTATGGTGTACTGAAGCGGCAGCGCAGCATGCACTAAACAACCTATAGAGACTCGATTAAACTGTTGGCTATCAGAGAGGGATAAGAAAGACCTATTCGGAACCAACCTGATGCTACCATCAAACAAACCCATCCTGATGTTTCCCCCTCGAGACCAAACGAGGAAGTCAACCGAGGAACTCACACCGTTGGCAGTTTTATTTGTTCAGTTATCGTTGCACCAATTACTAGTCAGGTATAGATAATCGTCCTGATAAAATAAGCAGTGGGCAATTTTAGTTAACCATTCCGTTGTAGTTGCGACACTTACTAGTCAGATACAATTAGCATGAGATATCCCAAAAACCCAGCAGTTGTTGGTACTTTTATTTAGCCATTCCGTTATAGTTGCAATACTTACTAGTCAGATACCATGGTCGCAAGCGACAACCCAAACAAGCAATTGTTGGCAGTTTTATTTAGCCATTCCATTATAGTGGAGCTGATTACTAGTCATTATAAAGTCAAATTTATAGCACTACTTTAGTTATAGTTGTCTATGATCGAGATACTGTGCTCCAAGTCGTCCATAACCGCGGACACGGCTTTCAGAAAGTTTTACCCTGCAGGGGTGCACAAATAGCAACACACACTCGATCAACCTCGGAAAAACCAAATCAAAACCCAACGAGGCTTTCACGACAAAGCAATCACAGGATTCAGAAATATTTCAGGGGGCCACCCCTTGGAGTACACCCGCAACGAAGTTAGCTGACTCCGAGACGGACCCGAGGTTTGGGTGGACGGCTGTAAACGACTGGGAACCCGAAAACTCGGGCTTGTCGATACCGCAAAAACGTGTCCCGATCCTAAACAGTACAGGTGCTATCCATCGCACAATCGTAAATAAAGCAGTAAGGCATGGCATAAGTACAGGATAGTAAATAAAACCTCAAACTAGTTTGTGGCCCCAAGAAATAAGAATGAATCAAGCTCTGGCTCAGGGGGGTCCCATAATCCTCCCGGATGTGGATAGCGTGAATATTCAAGGAACAGGTATCAAGTACTGGGGTTCCTACGGGACACAAGTGGACGGTTAACAACCAAATAACATCTATTGCCCACCTATGCCTCTGCTTACCTACTTCAATTTTAGTTGTTAAACAATAATTAAAGTTATGATCATCTCCAACAATAAACATGCGGCAATACTCCAACCACTGTGGTACTCGTCAACACGCAACAGCACTTGAGCAAGCGACTACGACGCGCAGGTCCAACTATCTACCAAACAACAGGTAAAAGGAGGTGTCCAAGGCAATATAAGGCTGCAAGGGATATCACGGGTACGAAAACTAGAGCATCGCAACACAGATAGCAATAGATCAACAGGAGGGAATAAATACTATAAAAGTAAGATAGGTAGAAAGGGGGAGATGCTCGCCTGAAAAACATTGCCGAAGGTTCATCCGAAGATCGGGGCGAAGCTCACATCAACTCAACGGCCTTATCCGCGAAGAAGCAAAACACTAGAATAAACACCGAATGCAATATTTAATACTACGGCAAAATATCGGGCATGATGCATGTATGATGCATGACATGGTAAATATGCGGTGCAATTAGTCCATATTAAGCGGAACCGGGGTCCCGACAATTTAATTAGGTGACTTATGTTGTTTAGAAGCCCCGCAATTTAAATGTTGCAATAACAGGGCAAGATAAGTTACCGGTTCGCTACACAAATTTAAATGAGGCCAATATACGACTAGATTTGCCCGCATATGGGCCCCATATTTAATTATATGGTGAATCGGCATAAGGCCCCCAAACCACATGACAATATGCATGCGAGAATGACAATTTAATATGCAACAATTTATATAGATGGCATTTATAAAATAGAGGCTCGGATCAGGGTCACACATCTGGGTTCGGCGATCTTGGTTCCGGGGTTCGGGGTTCGGTCTCAGGGTTCGGATCTGGGGTTCGAACTCCGGGGTGATCGCTATTCGAAGGTCGGATACAAGATGAGGAGCTTGGCGTTCCGGGAAGAAGGCTTGGTTCGGTGTCGGGGCGCATCGGATTCGCCCGGGTCGGTGTCGATCTTGTAGTCGCGAAGATCTTGTCGGGGCCACGTATCGGGTCGGTCTTGGCGTCCGGGATGAAGAACTCGGCGTTCTGCGTCGGTGTCCTTACCGTCTGGGTTCTCGAGCATCGCATCCGGGAAGGAGTACTTGTCGTTCAGGGCCTCGATGTCCAGGGTGAAGTACTTGGAGTTCCGCGGCGAAGTGCTTGACGTCATTTGGTTTCATGTCGACGGTCTTGGTGTCCTCGATGGAGAACTCGGTGTATCCGTGCCGGCGGCCTTGGCGGTTATCGGGTTCGGTCGCAGCGGGAGCGTTCTCGGATCCCCGAGGAGAGCTTGGCGTTCCACGATGAGGTTACTAGCGGCCGTGTTGGAGATCCTGTCGGTCCTTCTGATCAGCACCAAAACACGACACATGGAGCGAACCCGCTGGTACTAGAGGTACCCTGAACTAGCACCAAAACACCACAGCAGCAGCAGCATGCATGCAGAGAACATGCGGCCTCGGCACAGAGGATGGCAGCGAGCTCGGGCACGGACCGGGCGGCGAGGAGCTTGACGGGGAGACGGCGGCCATGGCGAACGGTGGCGGTGCAGGGTGGAGGCGCTCGGGCCTGCCGACGGAGGGCGGGGCCGACGGGGAACGGAGGGCGGCCGTGGGCGAGGCCGACGGGGAGCGGAGGCCTGGGGGCGCCGGAGCTTGAGGGAGGCGGCGGTTGGAGGAAGAAGCAGCGGCGGGGCCCGCTGCCGGCGGTGAGGCGGCTCGGGAGGAGGCGACGAGGTGTAGAGGAGGGCGACGCGGGCCGGCGGAGAGGCGGCCGCAGAGGGGGAGGGGCGTGGCGGTGGCCGCGGGAGGAGGCGACGGCCAGACGCGGCCGGAGGCGGGGAGGCGCGGAGGAGGAAGGCCGGCGGGGGCGGAGGATGCGGCGGCGGCGGCGCGCGCCTGGGAGGGAGGGGGTCGACGCGAGGGAGAGGCGCTGAGGCGGGCGACGGGGAGGTTGGTCTCCGGCGGGCGGCGGGGCCGGGAGAAGGGCGGTGAGCTCGAGCGGCGGGCGGGGAGGCCGGAGAGGGACGCGGGCGGCGGTCGGCGCGCCACGCGGCAGAGGAGGCCGGCGGGCGGAGCTCGGGCTCGGGCGGCGCTCCGGGGTTGCTGCAGAGGGGAGAGGGACGAGCGGAGGGAGAGGAGCGTCGGGGTGGGAGAGAGAGACGCGGGGTGGAGGGAGCGCGTCGGTGGGGGTGGGGCCAGGGAGAGAGTGGGGCCTGGGGGGTGTGGTGTGGGCAGGTGGGGTCGGCTGGGTCGGTGGGACCGGGTGGCAGAGAGAGAGGGTTGGGGGGTGACGTGTGTGCTGGTGGGTTTGACCAGGGGAGAGAGGTGGGGGCAAGGTGGGACCTGGGGAAGGTGGGGAGGGCTGGTGGATTGGTGAGGTGGCGGTGGGTGTGATGAGGTGGAGGGAAAGGTGAGGTGGCAGGCTAGGATAAGTGGGTAGGATAGGTTTGGGTAGGTTAGGGATTTTGGGTGGACCGTTTTATTCTGAGGGTGGCCGACTGGGTCGGATCGGCCCGTTCGACTGCCCCCTAAAAAAATATAGGTTTTTATTTAATTTAAAATAACTTTTGTAATTAGTTTTAGACAAACAAAATATCTGGAAACATCCGGGGGTTTAATTTGAAATAGAAGGAGGGCTAGTTTCAGAAAACAATAGTCTTTCGCAACATAGTTTCAAGTAAAAATAATATGCATGATGATGTCATGATGATGCAATGCACAAAATCAACGCGATTTTCTAGTAGTGGTTTTGCGGGATGCCACAATTCGACACCACTAACAATGGACTCGCCCTCGAGATCCGCCTCATGGTACCGGGAAGAAGGGCGGCGATCTGCATCTTCTCGCTTCGTGTAGATCCTCGCGACACCACTAACAAGAGGTCGTGGTCCGTGATCGTCGAGAGAACACTCCGGGAACAAAGGTCGAAGGTAGAGGTATCCACAAATAAAGCCACCTCTAGCTCCCGTGGACAGAGTAAAACTGCTGGATCCACTGATTCGATGTACAAGAGAAAATGATAAGAGTAGTCGGATGGTGATCAGTCCATCGCGCACCCGAACCATTACTCTGCACACGAATAGGCGGATTATGCAACCAACTCTCAGAATTCAGACTGAAGATCTCGACAAACGAGGTTCGGAACAAAGGAGTGATGCAGACTCTACATCAGATCTGGCGTCGATGATGTCGGAGCGTCGGAAAACACCGGAAGGCACAAGCAAGGAACAAAGAATGGTACCACAGAAGACGGATCACTCAGATAGCATGAAGTCCGGATGGTAGAACACCATTATCAGAGGAGGAAGCGAAACCCTGAAGGTACGACGGAACCCAACCACGAGAAATCCTGGACTCGAAGAGAGAGAAGAGGGCGGATTCAAAACACGTAGAGGTAAGAGGAGAGCAGCAGAGGGGTAAGGAGTAAAATCAGACCAAATCAGAACTATCCAACTGATTTTTCAAAAATAGTTTTGACACTCTACTTCGGCCGTTAGCTAGGTTATCCTACAGGCTGGACTTGTGGGGTATCGCAACTGCTGAGCTCTGATACCACTCTGTAACACCCTCAGAATCGACCCTATGCAAGTTTCAGCGATTCCCGCCAAACCCGCATAGAAACGATTCAAAGGTGCCCACCAGGCACTTTCGTGCGGGTGGAAAACGAAGTAATAACATTACACAACAGTCCTCGATGGGACCCACAGAACAGATATACACAACAGCGACTCAATGAGTCAAGAATACAGACATAATATACAAAGATCCAAATCACCTTGAAAATGATAGAGCGTCCGACTACGGACAAGATGCAAGTGGGACTAAGAGCCCTGAAGAATAACCAATGGCGTCCATAACCCTGCCCAGGCCAAGCCGGAAGGGTAACCCTGCTAACGACGTCGAAACCTGCTAAAACAAAAGGGGTGCCGACAAAGGGCAAAGGAAAAAGAGGAGCGGTCAGTACTGAGGCCAGTACACGGCGAGACTAGAATTCGGCGGTCCTCGCCTACAAAGGTATGGTGTACTGAAGCGGCAGCGCAGCATGCACTAAACAACCTATAGAGACTCGATTAAACTGTCGGCTATCAGAGAGGGATAAGAAAGACCTATTCGGAACCAACCTGATGCTACCATCAAACAAACCCATCCTGATGTTTCCCCCTCGAGACCAAACGAGGAAGTCAACCGAGGAACTCACACCGTTGGCAGTTTTATTTGTTCAGTTATCGTTGCACCAATTACTAGTCAGGTATAGATAATCGTCCTGATAAAATAAGCAGTGGGCAATTTTAGTTAACCATTCCGTTGTAGTTGCGACACTTACTAGTCAGATACAATTAGCATGAGATATCCCAAAAACCCAGCAGTTGTTGGTACTTTTATTTAGCCATTCCGTTATAGTTGCAATACTTACTAGTCAGATACCATGGTCGCAAGCGACAACCCAAACAAGCAATTGTTGGCAGTTTTATTTAGCCATTCCATTATAGTGGAGCTGATTACTAGTCATTATAAAGTCAAATTTATAGCACTACTTTAGTTATAGTTGTCTATGATCGAGATACTGTGCTCCAAGTCGTCCATAACCGCGGACACGGCTTTCAGAAAGTTTTACCCTGCAGGGGTGCACAAATAGCAACACACACTCGATCAACCTCGGAAAAACCAAATCAAAACCCAACGAGGCTTTCACGACAAAGCAATCACAGGATTCAGAAATATTTCACGGGGCCACCCCTTGGAGTACACCCGCAACGAAGTTAGCTGACTCCGAGACGGACCCGAGGTTTGGGTGGACGGCTGTAAACGACTGGGAACCCGAAAACTCGGGCTTGTCGATACCGCGAAAACGTGTCCCGATCCTAAACAGTACAGATGCTATCCATCGCACAATCGTAAATAAAGCAGTAAGGCATGGCATAAGTACAGGATAGTAAATAAAACCTCAAACTAGTTTGTGGCCCCAAGAAATAAGAATGAATCAAGCTCTGGCTCAGGGGGGTCCCATAATCCTCCCGGATGTGGATAGCGCGAATATTCAAGGAACAGGTATCAAGTACTCGGGGTCCTACGGGACACAAGTGGACGGTTAACAACCAAATAACATCTATTGCCCACCTGTGCCTCTTCTTACCTACTTCAATTTTAGTTGTTAAACAATAATTAAAGTTATGATCATCTCCAACAATAAACATGCGGCAATACTCCAACCACTGTGGTACTCGTCAACACGCAACAGCACTTGAGCAAGCAACTACGACGCGCAGGTCCAACTATCTACCAAACAACAGGTAAAAGGAGGTGTCCAAGGCAATATAAGGCTGCAAGGGATATCACGGGTACGAAAACTAGAGCATCGCAACACAGATAGCAATAGATCAACAGGAGGGAATAAATACTATAAAAGTAAGATAGGTAGAAAGGGGGAGATGCTCGCCTGAAAAACATTGCCGAAGGTTCATCCGAAGATCGGGGCGAAGCTCACATCAACTCAACGGCCTTATCCGCGAAGAAGCAAAACACTAGAATAAACACCAAATGCAATATTTAATACTACGGCAAAAGATCGGGCATGATGCATGTATGATGCATGGCATGGTAAATATGCGGTGCAATTAGTCCATATTAAGCGGAACCGGGGTCCCGACAATTTAATTAGGTGACTTATGTTGTTTAGAAGCCCCGCAATTTAAATGTTGCAATAATAGGGCAAGATAAGTTACCGGTTCGCTACACAAATTTAAATGAGGCCAATATACGACTAGATTTGCCCGCATATGGGCCCCATATTTAATTATATGGTGAATCGGCATAAGGCCCCCAAACCACATGACAATATTCATGCGAGAATGACAATTTAATATGCAACAATTTATATAGATGGCATTTATAAAATAGAGGCTCGGATCAGGGTCACACATCTGGGTTCAGCGATCTTGGTTCCGGGGTTCAGGGTTCGGTCTCAGGGTTCGGATCTGGGGTTCGAACTCCGGGGTGATCGCTATTCGAAGGTCGGATACAAGATGAGGAGCTTGGCGTTCCGGGAAGAAGTCTTGGTTCGGTGTCGGGGCGCATCGGATTCGCCCGGGTCGGTGTCGATCTTGTAGTCGCAAAGATCTTGTCGGGGCCACGTATTGGGTCGGTCTTGGCGTCCGGGATGAAGAACTCGGCGTTCTGCGTCGGTGTCCTTACCGTCTGGGTTCTCGAGCATCGCATCCGGGAAGGAGTACTTGTCGTTCAGGGCCTCGATGTCCGGGGTGAAGTACTTGGAGTTCCGCGGCGAAGTGCTTGACGTCATTTGGTTTCATGTCGACAGTCTTGGTGTCCTCGATGGAGAACTCGGTGTATCCGTGCCGGCGGCCTTGGCGGTTATCGGGTTCGGTCTCAGCGGGAGCGTTCTCGGGTTCCCGAGGAGAGCTTGGCATTCCACGATGAGGTTACTAGCGGCCGTGTTGGAGATCCTGTCGGTCCTTCTACTGATCAGCACCAAAACACGACACATGGAGCGAACCCGCTGGTACTAGAGGTACCCTGAACTAGCACCAAAACACCACGGCAGCAGCAGCATGCATGCAGAGAACATGCGGCCTCGGCACTGAGGATGGCAGCGAGCTCGGGCACGGACCGGGCGGCGAGGAGCTTGACGGGGAGACAGCGGCCATGGCGAACGGTGGCGGTGCAGGGTGGAGGCTCTCGGGCCTGCCGACGGAGGGCGGGGCCGACGGGGAACGGAGGGCGGCCGCGGGCGAGGCCGACGGGGAGCGGAGGCCTGGGGGCGCCGGAGCTTGAGGGAGGCGGCGGTTGGAGGAAGAAGCAGCGGCGGGGCCCGCTGCCGGCGGCGAGGCGGCTCGGGAGGAGGCGACGAGGTGCATAGGAGGGTGACGCGGGCCGGCGGAGAGGCGGCCGCAGAGGGGGAGGGGCGTGGCGGTGGCCGCGGGAGGAGGCGACGGCCAGACGCGGCCGGAGGCGGGGAGGCGCGGAGGAGGAAGGCCGGCGGGGGCGGAGGATGCGGCGGCGGCGGCGCGCGCCTGGGAGGGAGGGGGTCGACGCGAGGGAGAGGCGCTGAGGCGGGCGACGGGGAGGTTGGTCGCCGGCGGGCGGCGGGGCCGGGAGAAGGGCGGTGAGCTCGAGCGGCGGGCGGGGAGGCCGGAGAGGGACGCGGGCGGCGGTCGGCGCGCCACGCGGCAGAGGAGGCCGGCGGGCGGAGCTCGGGCTCGGGCGGCGCTCCGGGGTTGCTGCAGAGGGGAGAGGGACGAGCGGGGGGAGAGGAGCGTCGGGGTGGGAGAGAGAGACGCGGGGTGGAGGGAGCGCGTCGGTGGGGGTGGGGCCAGGGAGAGAGTGGGGCCTGGGGGGTGTGGTGTGGGCAGGTGGGGTCGGCTGGGTCGGTGGGACCGGGTGGCAGAGAGAGGGTTGGGGGGTGACGTGTGTGCTGGTGGGTTTGACCAGGGGAGAGAGGTGGGGGCAAGGTGGGACCTGGGGAAGGTGGGGAGGGCAGGTGGATTGGTGAGGTGGCGGTGGGTGTGATGAGGTGGAGGGAAAGGTGAGGTGGCAGGCTAGGATAAGTGGGTAGGATAGGTTTGGGTAGGTTAGGGATTTTGGGTGGACCGTTTTATTCTGGGGGTGGCCGACTGGGTCGGATCGGCCCGTTCGACTGCCCCCTAAAAAAATATAGGTTTTTATTTAATTTAAAATAACTTTTGTAATTAGTTTTAGACAAACAAAATATCCGGAAACATCCGGGGATTTAATTTGAAATAGAAGGAGGGCTAGTTTCAGAAAACAATTGTCTTTCGCAACATAGTTTCAAGTAAAAATAATATGCATGATGATGTCATGATGATGCAATGCACAAAATCAACGCGATTTTCTAGTAGTGGTTTTGCGGGATGCCACAGAAACGTGGCGAAATTTCCACGCACACGCCCGCACACGTCGTCCACGCGCCGACCATTCGATCACTTTGCATGAGTCTTGACGCCAGGGGTTATAAATAATAACCGCGGTGGATTTTTACTTTTCACCTCATTCTTCCCCCGCGCCTTCGTCTTCCTCCCGCGAGCACCTCCTCGAGCCCTTCACGTGCACGCAAAAAACCCTAGCCTCCCAATCTCTCCAGTCACCACTCTCCCCTTCCAATGGAAAGCAGCAACACTAACCTGTCCATGGCGGCAGCGGCCGATGCTGCGGCGAAGCCGGTGAGCACCGTCCATGTGGCCCCAGAGGGCCTGGTGCTGCCCAAGTCCGTGGTGGTTGAATCCACCGGCGGCGACCATAACCCAGCGGCGCTAGAGCTGCTAGAAGAAGAGAGCGATTCCCACAAGGGGGATTGGCGCAACTCAGATATCACGGACAACGACATCAAGGAGGTGCTCGTCGAGGGTTAACTCCCTGCGATGGAGGGGCTTGTCTGGCGGGCGACGCCGGCTGGCGAGGTCACCCCTTCTCCCAAGCCGGAGAGAAGGTGTACCTCAAAGCACAATTGGTACGCGGCATTTCCCTGCCCATCTCCAATTTCTTCCTAGCTGTCCTCAACCATTACCGGGTTCAACCTCAGAACCTTTCCCCCAATAGCATCCTCGCGCTTAGCAACTACGCGACGCTTTGTGAGGGTTACCTAGGGATTAGGCCTAGGTTAGATCTCTTTATCTACTTTTTTACCATTAAGAGGGAAGCCGGAGCTGGCAAGGATGAGCTCAGGAACTGTGGGACGATTAGCTTTAAGATCCGGCCTGGCTGGCGGTTCCCTGACATCGTCGGCCATGAGTCATGAAAAAACTGGCAACAGACGTACTTCTATGGCCCAGATATCCCTCTGTCTTGCCAAGAAGCGACGTATCCGGACTTTCTCGACGGAGCCGCTGCCAAAGTCCCGACATGGAGATCCCAGGCCACCCTTCGCTCCGACAACGACGCCTCTCGCGCCATAAGGCGGATAGAGTGGTTCGTGGAGACAGGTCTAACCGGATTGGACCTAGTCATGTACTGGTTCGTCAGGGGGATCTAGCCTCTGCAGCACGGCTCGAAGCTGATGCATGAATATACCAAGGAGAGGAAGTATAGCCTCCACATCTCCGAGGACAACTTCTCTAGCGACTCCATCAAGCCTTGCCTCAAGGACATAGTCAAGGTGAAGGATAGGAAGCGTGGCTTCGCCATCACCTACGACATGTTCGAGGAGGGAAAGTTCCCAGAGGTACCTGTTTATTTTCCGTGTATGACATTTGCTCCAGTTCTTCCGTCTTGCCATTACCATCTTATCTAACACTTTGGGATTTCACTTAACAGCTTAAGAGTCTAGAGGAGGATGACATGGCTGCCCAAATCTATGACCCAAATATGAAGGAAGTCACCGTCGTGTCCGACGATGATGCTCCGTTGGTGCGTAAGCGGAAGAACTCCACCTCTGACGCTGCCGACGGAGGCAAGAAGAAGAAGACGGAGGGTGGATCCTCCAAGAAGACTACCGCCGCCCTGGAGGCGGAGAAGAGAAAGATTACCGGGATCCCTTTCACCAAAGCACCAACTGTTGTGTAAGTCTCTCATCCTCCGACATTGTCCATTGCTCGTCTTATTCCTGTACTTATACTTTTTGCTCGTTTCAGGAAGAAGGCCAGTATTAGTTTTAAGAAGACCTCCAAAACCTTGGGGGCTTCTAAAAATATTAAAGATATGCTGCATCGTGATGTGTCCCACCACGCATCTCCCGCCATCGCCTCTGTCACTCCCAGCGCCCAGCCTACAACTGACCTGACAAGCTCTCCGGCTAAGGATGCATTTGGCCCTTCCGCCATGGAAGTGGACTCAGCTGCCTCCACGGATCTCGTCGTTGCCGGCGAACAGGCGACACAAGAAAGCACCACAACCTAAATGGCTGAAGCTCCAACTAAGGATGCCATTAGTAGCGGCAAGGCGGTGGTGGTGGGTGGTACGTCTCTTGAAGGCGGCGCCTCTGCACCCAGGATAACCACAGAACTCCCGAAGATAGTCTACCCAGTGCTTACGCCGAGTAGCTCCACCCTGGCTCCTGGTGCAGCGCCAACATCTCCAACCTGCGGTCTTGAGGAGCTTCTCCGACAAGAAGATATCTTGCAAGGAAACAATCTTTCCTTCAGTAAGTTGTTTGCCGAGAGCGCTACCAACCTCAAGATCATCGCACTTGTAAGTTTTTATTTGCCTTTTGCATTTTATATGAGTATCCTACTGTAGCCCCCAAGGATTTAGACGGAAAACCATAGGTCTTTGCATCTGAATGCTCTAAGAGTGACTAAGCTAGAAAACTACTCACTATAGCCCCCAAGTATATAGTTTGAATGAATTATTCCGACTAGATACTTTCAGAGTAGATACGCAGTGTTTGTAAATTTCGATACTATAGCCCCCAAGCTTCAGTTGAAAACTGAATTATTTCCGACTATATGCTTAAAGAAAGACTAAGCATATGACTGAGTTTAAAAAAACTTTATACTGTAGCCCCTAAGCTTCTAGTGGAAAACTGAATGAGTTCCGACTAGATGCTTAAAGAAAGACTAAAGCATATTGCCAAGTTTAAAACTTTCACTGTAGCCCCCAAGCTTCTAGGTGGATAGTTATCCGGCTAGATGCTCCAAGTAGACTAAACAACTTTAAATCTTCTTTCCACAGAATGAGAATGATCGGAGAGGTGTCGCCAATGAGAAGTTCCACAAGATGCACACGGAGTTGGAAGCTGAAAAGGGTAAAACTGCCTTCCTGAAGGATCAAATCACCAAGAGCAAGAGTCTGTTTTTTCCTTTCATTTTCGTACTCCGACTTGGTCTTGTGCCAGCACTCTTTGAGTACTCACTGTGTATTGTCATTTCTCTGACTTGCAGAAACCATTGCAAGGCCAAGGATATTGTTGAGCAATCCAAGCATATTTAGTTGCTGGATAGCGAAAACAAGATCATTAAGCAGGAGAGAAATGTTACACTGAAGATGCACGAGGACTCCATGAAGGCCTTGCAGGAGTCCACCGACACGGAGATGAACCGCTTGGAGGAGGAGATCACAATGCTGAAAGAGAAGAAGAAAGCTGCCGATGAGCAGAATCAACACAATCTTGAAGCATACAAGATCCTCCGACAAGAGCGGGATTCCATGGCGGAGATGCTCCAGCAAGTTGAGGCGAGCATCTTTGGTAAGTAATTCGCCGTCTTGTACTTCTGTAAGTTAGGTACTTTCGACTTTTGTGTTATTGAACTCATGTGTTTCCTTGTTGGAATTGTAGCTCCTATTGGTTTAACCCAATCGCCTCCTCCGCCTAAGGATATTGTTGAGCAATCCAAGCATATTGAGTTGCTGGATAGCGAAAACAAGATTGTTAAGCCGGAGAGAAAGGATACACTGAAGATGCACGAGGACTCCATGAAGGCCTTGCAGGAGTCCACCAACAAGGAGATGAACTGCTTGAAGGAGGAGATCGCGATGCTGAAAGAGCAGAAGAAAGCTGCCGATGAGCAGAATCAATGCAATCTTGAAGCATACAAGACCCTCCGACAAGAGCGGGATTCCATGGCGGAGACGCTCCAGCAAGCTGAGGCGAGCATCTTTGGTAAGTAATTCTCCGTCTTGTACTTCTGTAAGTTAGGTACTTTGGACTTTTGTGTTATTGAACTCATGTGTTTCCTTGTTGGAATTGCAGCTCCTATTGATTTAACCCAATCGCCTCCTCCGCCTAAGGAATGCATGGTCCTCGCCGACAACTTTATTAGCACTGCCATCAGGCAGGCCAAGGAAATAGCCAAGCCCCTCCAGATCAATATCAAAGCGGTGGATTCCGTGATGAAGTTCTCGAAGATCTTGCACCAGTCCCCCGAGCGTATTTTAAGCTGGAAAGCTTCATGTACATAGGCTGGTGCAAGGATGGCACTATCGATGGTCAAGGCGCACTATGAAGATGTTGACATCAATGTGGTAACCTCAGGTCTTCCCGACATAGATGATGACGGCCAGAAGATTGACCATAAGGCTATCTGGTCATCTCTCGCGGGATATGACACAAGGGTTGCTAAGTTGGTCGACCACAATGTCTTCGTGCCGCTCGAGATCATTGACGGTGATCATCAAGGCTCCTCTGAATCCCTCAAGATCACCAACTTCGAAGAGGATAGCTCTCCTGCTGCCGACGATGCTGCTTCCAAGTCTCCTGCGCCAGAGGAATGAAAAAACGATATGTAATATTTGTTTCCTCTGGAATTTGTGTATGCGGAAAAACTACTTTGTTAACTTAAGGCGGAAAAACAATAGTTGTATTTTCCTCCTACTCGAGAACTGGTTCCAGCATGTAATTATTTTTAAGCAAGTGCTGGCTTATCCATTACTCTGGTTTTTATGCTTTACCATTCGTGAGTCGGAAGAATCGTAGTTGGAACCATGCGCTCAGGTGATCATGCTCAATGGCACCATAAAAAACCTAAGCACAAAATCTCCGACAAAAAGTGTCGAAAGTCACTACTCCAGAGTCCTCATAAAAACAACAAAGAACGTGTAGACCAGAAAACTTAAGCTAATGCCCATAGTTGGAATTTTCACAAGTGCAAATGCAAAGCTTGTGCATAAAGGTTTTATACGATCCAAAAATGAACACTAAAGGAGGTAAAAGACTCAGAAAAATGAGTGAACCAGAGATCTTAATTTCATTGATCATATAAGAGGTACACAGTAGATAAAAATTATGCTAAGTGTAAAAAGGACGTAGCTGTGCTATGTTCCATGGCCGATCAAGCTCCGGGTAGTCATCATCCGGGTCAGGTCGCTTACGCTTATGATCTTCACTGGGTCTATCCTCAAGTTCACGATTGTCAACGAGGTAGTAAGACCCATTGAGCAGCGCCTTGCTTATGATGAACGGTTCTTTCCATGGCGGGGATAATTTGTGTGACTTCTTCTGCTTAAGTCAGAGCACCAGATCCCCCTCTTTAAACGAGCGATGCCTAACGCGGCGACTATGGTAGCTACGTAGCTTCTGCTGGTAGATGGCGGATCTTTGGCATGCCAAAACACGCTCTTCCTCGAGAAGGTCCACATCTAGGCGTCGAGATTTTTTAGCATCATCTTCGTCGTAGGCGGCAACTCTTGGTGCATCGTGAAGGATGTCGGAAGGCAGGATGGCTTCTGCTCCATATACCATGAAGTAAGGGGTGTAGTCGGTGGATCTGTTGGGTGTAGTTCGTAAACTCCACAGCACAGATGGCAATTCTTCTGCCCAGGCTCCAACTGCTCTATGTAGCGGTGCTTCTAGACTTGGCTTGATTCCCTGCAGAATTAATCCATTGGATCGCTCAACTTGTCCATTGGACTATGGGTGTGCCACAGACGCTAGGTCAAGTTGGATGCCCTTGTCCCAACAATAAGCTTCCACTTCTCCGAGTGACAAGTTGCTGCCATTGTCGGTGATGATGCTATGTGGGAGACCAAATCTCACCATTAGATCTCGGACAGACCTAAGGGTAGTTGCCCCATCAAGATTTCTAATGGGTTTAGCTTCTATCCATTTGGTGAATTTATCAACTGCTACTATCAGATGCGTAAACCCACATGGTGTCGTCTGTAATGGGCCAACCATGTCTAGCCCCCAGACTGCAAATGGCCAAGTTATTGGTATTGTTCGCAATTCTTCAGCTGGAACATGGGTTTGTCGGGCATAATACTGGCATCCCATGCATGTCTCAACCAGCCTATCGGCGTCCGCCTTCGCGGTCAGCTAGTAGAATCCTTGCCGGAAGGCTTTGGAGACCAATGATCAAGGAGCGGCGTGATACCCGCAATCTTCGAGATGGATCTCATGTAGGATTTCAATACCTTCTTGCTGGGAAACACACTTAAGGTATACACTAGTGGTGCTTCTTTTGTAGAGCTATCCATTGATTATGGTACAACCCTTTGCTCGATGTACTATTTGCCGTCTTTCGACTTTGTCGTCAGGCAAAGTTTCGTGTACGAGATATTCCATGAACGGTTGTGTCCAAGCCGGAGGGACCTTTGTTACTGTGTGAAGAAAAGAGTCAACTCTATCTGGGTTGTTGATGTCTGCTCCCTTCACGGATGGTGTCCGTAGATGCTCCAGGAAAACGCCAGGCGGAATTTGTTTGCGCCCTGATCCAATCTTAGACAGTAGATCAGCCACCTCGTTTTGCTCCCTAGGTACATACTTGACTTCGTAGCCCAAGAAGCTCTTGGCTATCTCGTCCACTTCGTCTCAATATGCCGCCATCATAGGGTTCCGCACATTCCAGGTGCCAGCTACCTGCTGGGCAACCAAGTCGAAATCTCCACAGCAAACTATGCGCTTGATGCCAATATCCTTGGCTACGCATAGTCCGTGAATGAGTGCTTCATACTCCTCCATGTTGTTCATAGCCTCGAAGTGGATCTACAGAACGTAGTGTAGCTTTTCCCCAGTTGGTGACTGTAACAGTACACCAGCCCCCGAGCCATTGAGTAGCTTTGACCGTCAAAGTGCATCACCCAGTATTCTGGCTCTGGCATTGGGGTAGCATCTGGCATCTCCGTCCAATCTGCAATAAAATCCGCCAAGGCTTGTGACTTGATAGCGTCGCGTCTCTTGTATGTGATCTCGAAGGCGGCAAGTTCAATGCCCCACTTCTTGACCCTTCCTGTAGCGTCGCTGTTGTTGATGATGTCGGACAGTGGAGCATTGCTCACCACTGTGATAGGGTGCTCCTGGAAGTAGTGCCTTAGCTTCCGAGAAGCAAGGAACACTCCATAAGCTATCTTCTGGTAGTGCGGGTAACGCTGCTTGGACTCCGTCAAGACCTTGCTTACATAGTAAACTGGTTGTTAAACTCCGTACTCATTCCCTGGTTCTTTCCGCTCAACCACGACGACGATGCTGATTACCCGGTTGGTGGCCTCCATGTAGATTAACATAGGATCCCCTGGCTTGGGTGCTGCAAGGATAGGCGCCGAGGATAATGTCTCCTTTAGCTTCTTTAGTGCTACATCTGCTTCGTCCGTCCATGTAAATTTGTCCGCCTTCTTCAGCAACTTGTATAACGGCAGAGCCTTCTCTCCAAGTCTCAGACGAACCGACTAACCACTGCAACGCAACCTATTAGCCGTTGTATGTTCTTCAAGCATGTCGAACGGTTTATGTTTAGGATGGCCTTGATTTTCTCCGGGTTCACCTCGAGTCCATGCTGGGAAACGATGAAGACCAACAATTTGCCGGCTGGAACTCCGAAGACGCACTTCTTAGGGTTAAGCATCATGTTGTATTTCCGGAGATTATCAAAGGTTTATTTTAAGTCGGAGATTAAGTCATTTGACTTTTTAGACATCACCGCTATATCGTCCACATAGGCATGAACGTTCCGACCAATTTGATCGTGTAGGCAACGCTGCATTGTCCGCTGGTACGTAGCACCTGCGTTTTTCAGCCCAAAGGGCATCGTGACATAGCAGAGCGTGCCGTAAGGTGTGGTGAACGAAGTGGCCAATTGGTCCGACTTCCTCATCTTGATCTGGTGGTATCCTGAGTATGCATCAAGAAAACACAAAAGTTCCGAGCCAGCCATCGAGTCAATGACTTTGTCAATGCGAGGCAAAGCAAACGGATCTTTGGGACATGCTTTGTTCAAGCCGGTGTAATCAACGCATATTCTTAATTCTTTGGTTCCCTTTTTGGGGACAAGTACAGGATTGGCTACCCATCGGGTGTGAAGGACTTCTCGGATAAAACTAGCCTTAATTAACCTAGCTATCTCCTTGCCTATGGCGCGTCTCTTCTCATCTCCGAAGCATCATAGAGGTTGTTTCACCGGTTTGCATTTTGGATCAATATTCAAGCTATGTTCGGCAAGTTCCCTAGGTACACCTTTCATGTCGGTAGGTTGCCAGGCAAAGGTGTCCTTATTCTCACGGAGGAACTTGACGAGTGCGCTTTCCTATTTAGGGTCCAGGTTCATCCCAATGGCGGTGGTCTTGGAGGCATTTCCTACCACAAGTTCCACCGGCTTGGTTTCGATGGCGGCCTTGAAAGCTGGGGTGGAGTCAGAAATATGCTTCTTCGACGCGGGCATCTCCGAGGCATCGACCTTGCTCTGGATCTCCTTGAATTCTTCGCTGTAGTGGACAGCTTCTGCGTAGGCTGCTTCTCCAATGTCACAGTCCCTTGCTTTTGTAAAGCTTCCGGATATGGTGATGACACCATTTGGTCTGGGTATCTTGAGCTTGTTGTAGACGAAGCATGGCTTGGCCATGAAGGCGTGGAAGATGTCGCGTCCGAATATGACATGGTACACGCTCTTGAAGGGGACCACCTCAAAGGTCATGCGTTCTTGACGGTAATTATTAACATCGCCAAAAGCGACCTAAAGTGTGATGCACCCAAGGGACCGAGCCTCCCGACTAGGAACTACGCCATGGAAGATGGTGCTGGTCTGCCTTAGGTTTGCCTCCGTCAAGTTCATCTTGTGCAGTGTATCCATGTACATGATGTTGACGCTGCTTCCACCATCCACCATACATTTGGTGAACTCAGTGCCGTCAATTAGGGGGTTGATGACGATGGCACATTGGTTCTCCGTAGGGATGAGGTCTGGGTGATCCTTCCTGTCCCAAGTAATTGGGATCTCCTACCAGGGCAGGTACTGGGGAACTGGGGGTAGAGTGGCCATCAGAATCCTCATAGAGGTCTTCTGTTGTCGGACAGTGGGGGTGCCAAGGAAAGTGTGGAAAACGGCCGCCTTCTTCTCGAAGGGGTTCTTGCCCTTTTCATCGCTCTTGGCGGCGTACTTGGGGTCAACATCCTCCTCCATGTCACTTGAATCCTTGTACTCCTCTTCCTTCATCTTCCCCTTGCCCTTGCCTCGTGGTCTGTTCTTCCGACTTTGTTTGTAGCCGAACTCCGGGTCCTCCTTGAGATCGTTGACGAACTTGCAATGGCGATTGGTGTGGGTGTCCTTGCCGTTGGCATAGAGGTGTGCGAGGCACGACATATAGTGGTACTCCTCGTAGGTTTGGGGAACACGGAGCGCTGCCGAGGTAGTTTCACTGCCTCGCTGCTGCCCACGACCAGCTCCCCGTACTCGGCCACGCTGTCCGCCATCACCTCGTCCTGCAAATGTCATAGCGACCATGTTGGAGGTTTGCTTTTCTTCTGGCGGGGTCTTCCGCTTGGTGCCGATGTTCCTCCGAGCTTGAGTTGGAACGGCCATTGCCGGCAGGGAGCCGTGAGCATCATCGTCGGCAACTGCGAACTCACTGGATAGCTGAATCATCTGGTTGAGATCTAGCTGGTGGTTGTCCTGCAGGCGGTTCAACTTATGTCAGAGCAACGTGCCCCTTTACAACCCATCAATGAAGGCGGCCATGGCAGTATGACCGTGCACTCCTGCGCAGGAATTCTTCATGTCCAGCCAGCGAGAGAGGTAGGCGCGAGATGTCTCGTCTTTCTCCTGCACGCACCGCTGTAGATCGCCAACAGTACAGGGACGTTTGTACGTGCCCTCGAATTTCTTGGTGATCGCTTCTTGCATGTCCAACCAATTGCAGATGGATCTGTCCGGCAAGTCATCAATCCATTTCCGGGATGTGCCTGCCAACCTCAAAGGGAGGTACTTGACGGCGACGTTGGGGTTACCCCCGGCGATTTCTACCGCGTTGCCATAATCCTCCAACCATGTAGCTGGCTTGGTGGTGCCATCATCCGGGCTTCTTTTCTTCTTCTTGTCATCAGGGGATGGGCTACGTGAATGACGCGGGCCTCCTCCGCCATGGTGGCTGCTAGGTGGCGACAGAGGCGGAGGTGGAAGTGGGTTAGCCTTCTTGCTGTTACCGTCCTGCGATGCCTCACGCTTGTCACAGTTGCTTGTCGAATGCGGAAGGTCATGGCGTGACCTTCTCTTGTGTCCTTGGTTGCGCTCCCCATCGTGACGGGTCTGCTCTGAGTTGTCGCGGATGACGATGCCACTCTGCCTTGGTGGGGGAATATCCGTACGACGGTGAGCCTTGGGGTCTTTGTGATGTCGGGGAGAGCGGGGCGATGGAGATGGGCGACGAGGTTGAGCCTTGCCTCCATGGTCGGAGGATATGGGGATAGCGTCCTTCCTGTTGCGTGCATCCCTCCGTATTTGTTCTGATGAACCCGTCTGGGACCCAACATCAAGAGGAGATCGATCCCTTGGTGGCTTATGCTGCCTAGACTGGCAAAACACTGGGTCAGACTCGAGCCTCTAGGAGGTGGCCTTTTCCTGCTGTTTCACCGCCTTGGCCACAAGGTCATAGACCTGATCCACAGTCGCGGGTGATCTATCCTGTTCCAGAAGGGTCTTGGCGACGGAGAGGTAGAGAAGAGGAGTGGGCATCACCTGCCTGCCTTCACTGTCAATGTATGACTTGGCCTGTGCCGGCTTCGAGGGAGCCCATCCTAGGTTTTGCCACACACCAGGATCGTTGATGACGCGAGCCGGAGCTTTCTTAGCCTTCTGCTGCTATAGCAGAGTCTTGTACTCGGCCTCCGTGGCTCTAGCTTTATCTATTGACTTCTACACGTTGGCCAGATCTCGATCCAGCTTAGCGCCATGCTCCGTGATGGCCTGCGCTTCTCGTCAAGCTGGACTACATTGCGAATGTGAGCCACGGTCATGGGCTCGACAAGGAGATTGTCGTACATCACTCTATCAGCTGGAGTGACTTGGGCAACAGCAGACGTAGAGGCCGGAGGCGGCGGATTTGTGGTGTTGTTGTTGCTCGGACCGGTGCCGAGTTCCTGCGGCTACTGCACTGGTTTAGGCGGAGGGGGCATGACCTTTGCGTGATCATTGTTGGCAGAAACAGGTGGTCCCTTCCCCTTGTCCAGCGCTGTAGGTGGAGCTCGTCCGGGTTGATCTTCATCCATCGCCGTCCCAATGGCGACGAACACCTCTTGGGACGTGATGGCGTTGTTGGCCTGCTCGTCGCGCTTGTAATCCTCCTCCATCTCCTGCATGGCAGAGTCTATCTCCTCCGGGCTGAAGTCTATCTCTTCCGAGTCAGCGCTGATGTCGGCATATAGCGCGTCAAGCACAGAGTCGGAGGGTGCCGCGGCTTCCTCGATGACGGGTGGTGGAGGTGCAACAACAGCGACAACGACCGGAGGCGGCGGTGGCTGAGGCGGAGGGGCTCCGCCAATGAGCACAAGATCTGTCTAAGCTTCCTCCTCAGCCTCCACGTAGCTGTTGACGGTGTTCACCATGCTTTCAAAAGTGAGGCATCCTCAAGCCTGCTGCCGCCTTAGTGTATGCCGGAGAAGCGTACCCTGGTCCAGTCCTTCCACAAAGTGATACATAGCATCATCATTGGGGTAATGAGCCAGATCGGCATGTATACGAAGCCACCTGGCAAGGTAATCGCGGGGTTTTTTGCCCTCTCTCTGAATGCGACGTGCCAGATCGAAGATGGTCACCACTCCGATGAACTTGGTTCTCTATTGTCCAGACGCACGGGCGAAGCAGGCGGACTTCCAACGATCTTCCACTGTTATATCTTGCACAGGGGTGGTTTGGGTGGGCCTTGAATTTTCCGATCTTTGTCGGAAAATGCGGTCCCCCAGCATACCACTGCATGTGTAGTACACTATAGTCGTTGACATGACATCCACAAAACCCCGTTCCGTAAATATCACATCCCTCAGAGTGGTACAACAGAAACATTGCGGGTCCATAATACAAATTTCGGGGGGATAACCCCCGGTAGGGTCATGAGAGGGGAAACATAGCGCAGCTGGGTTGGCTCCGAGTGAAAAACGAACCAGGCCGGGTAAGGACGGCCGGGTAAGATAAGCAAGAAAGCCTAGATATAACTATCTCGGCCCGTATAGGACAAAGTTGCAACCCTTGCAGGTACCAATGAGCCGAGTCAACCGAGGAAGGGCCGAGTCAGGAAGGATGTGTGGCACCTTTCCGAGTAAGGTTCGGGAAGGACCATGGTAAAGCATGGTCAAAAGAGAAGGGCAACACCGGGTGACACAAAAGGAGCCGGGTGACGCCCAAAGCAAGCGCTGACGTACAAAGTAACTACGTGACGCCAAAAAGAATAAGAAGCAGCGTACCAGAAGACCGTTAGCTGTCAATCTTTATGGCTCGGGCCTATGGGCTTAGGGCAAGCCCATAACCCGGCCCATATGGTAGGTACCAAAACCCAAACAGTAAACCCTAGAACCCAAAGGGGTATTAGCTAGCTAGCGCTGCCTATATAAGGGAGGGCATAGCGGCAGTAGAAGGAGGTTGGACCAAGTAGAGAACAGGTGCTGCATTCTCTAGCCAATACAGCTCAAGGAGCACTTGTATTCTTGGGGGTATCAATCAAATTGTCAAGTGTGGAGAGTTCTTCTTGTTCTTCGTGCATGGCTCGACCGTGCACTCCCTCCCCGGTGACCACAAGCACCCATTCGGCCCCCAACTTAAGCCTACCCATGGCATCTGCCATTCCACCACCACGACAGTTGGCGCCCACCATGGGGCAGAAGCAGGTGCTTGATGGAGTCTTCATCCGGACGGGCAACATCATTGCCAAGACCGGCGAGCGCGTCTACTCTGGCCTCATCCAGAGGTTTGGAGTGCTCAACTTCGTCAGCGACAACGCGGGCTGCTTCGGGACCAAGCCATTCCCTAGGGGCGGTCGCTTCGTCAAATTCGGCGAGCACCAGGTCTACGTCGTGGTGCGCGTGGAGCGCGCATATCCTGAGCACGTCGTCCTGGCACCAGATCCCCCAACAGCAACAGTTGCTGGGAAGCCTCTCCAACTCGTCTCCATGGAGGTAATGATGACTTCCCCAAACCCCGTAGCTCCCACTGTAGTTCTAGTGGTAAATGAAAACATAGAGGGAGGAAATCATGAGGAAACGCCAAGGGCTGCAAGAACAGCGAAGGTGCCGCTGGAGAAACCAGAGAACATAGCTAGGAGCAAAAGAGCTAAGGAGCTGCAGGAAGCAATAGACTAGTTGGCAGAGCCAGTGGCACAGGCGACTGACCCGGCACGTGTGCAAGCCGAGTTGGAAGAAACCAGGATAAAAGTTCTGGAAAAAGCAAAGGAGCTGGCACAGTTACAACAGGATGTGGATATCACTATCCGAGAGCTTAACTCGGCAAATCGAGTCAAGGGCGCAAAGACCCGGCTTGATGCGACGATATTGAGAGGAAGGAACCTCAACGAAGACCTCGCAGATGCAACATCAAAGATAACACCAGAGAATAGCAATGAGACAACCATGCGCCCAACATACAACACAGCAGCAGCTAATCTGCGAGCAGCAGAAGCAGCAATGGCAGAGTTACCCCACTTGGAGGGGGAAGCAAAGAAAAGGCAGCAAGAACGGGTCAATAAGTTAGTAAAAGCAGCCAGCATGCTAAATGAGGCATATTACAGAGCAAATCCGGGTATAGCAGGGAGATCACAGCTGGTTCACTCGGTAACTCCTGTTCCGGCAAGATCGGCTGGGCACACGGCATCCTCACCAGGAGCGTCACCCAGGCCGAGAAAAGAGAAAAGTGTGGATTCTGGAAGAAACAAGCAGATGGTCGCCTATGATCCGGCAGCAATTTAAGGAAACCCGGCGCATGCGTAAGGGGCAAAAAGAAATAATCCCCGGGAAAATGAAAACCATGAAAAAATTGGACAGAGAAATGACAATGGAGGGAAAAATTTTGCGCCTCATACTCGGCGCGCAACTCACTCGGCAGGAGGAGGAAATCCAGTTTCGAATAACGCACCAGCTCAGCCGGAAAGAAGACAGCAGAGCGCGGGAAAAGCAGTTCAACAGCCAACTGACCTGAACACGAATAAGTACAATGATGGTTACTCGGCTATGGTAAATGATGGGTATGATCTTCCGGACCATGCATATCAAGCAATGGGAGCAAGATACAGAGGTAGAAACCTTCAGCCGGATGATGCTAGGTTGAAGCTTGACCGCATAAAAATGGTGGATATAATTGAATCGCAAGGTCCACAGGGTCCACCATGTTTTGGCCCAAGGATCATGAAGGAGCCACCGGTGCCTAATTTCTAGCTGGCCAGAGGAACAAAAACATATGATGGAAGCACAAAGCCGGAGGATTGGATCATAGATTATGGAACCGCTGTAAAGATAGCACAGGGAAACTTGAGATGGGAAGTATGTTACGTACCGCAAATGTTGGAAGGACCAGCTCGGGTTTGGTTGAACAATTTGCCACCCGAAAGCATTAATAGTTGGATTGATTTTCACGACGCCTTCGTGAGCAATTTCACGAGCACTTACAAGAGGCTGAATCGCCCACAACAACTAGCAATGTGCAAGGAAAGACCGAATGAGACAGACAGTGAGTTCCTCACAAGGTGGTGTATGATGCGTAACTCTTGTGAAGGGGTAATCGAGTCACAAGAAATCGCATGGTTTGCACAAGGATGCAGACATGGGGGTGTGATGTGACAAAGGTTACAAAGAGATATGCCGGCAAGCCTAGCAGAGACAATAAGAATCGCCGACTCGTACGCGTTAGGAGATCCGACTCAGCCGCTGCTCATGTCGGCAGACGAGATGACAGAGACTCAGATCTATGACGCTGCCAGGTCACAAAGGCGCCAGGAGAGATCCGAATACAGAAGCAAGAGAAGGGACGAGAGGCCGGATTACAGGTATGGTTCGGCTCAGGTTGCTGCAGTAAATCAGGATCATCCAGATGCTGGAAGCAATCAGCGTCAAAGGACAAATGGTCAACAACAATGGATGCCAAAGAATGACGGCAAAAGTCCATATGATCAGAGGAAAAAGTACCAAGACCGACAAAAATACACCTATGAGATGATGCTGGACCAGCCGTGTAAGTTTCACACGCCTAGTCCGAGTAAGCCGGCAAATCACTCAACAAGGCAATGCACTTGGTTTCAGAAAGGAGATAGAGTGGACTCGCCGAATAAGCAGCTTCCACCACCTCCCCCTCCACCACTTACAGGAGGAAATGCTCAAGCAGTAGGAGTAGATAACAGATATGAAAACAGGCAGCTGAGATATCAGAATCAGGAAAGAAGAGAAGCTGTGCATCAGGTGCACAATCCAAGAGGTGATGATGCTCATATAGGCCATGGAACTAGAAATGAGTACAGAGAATATCACCAGAGCTATGTTGTCTTTGTCACAGAGCCAAATGACAAGAAGAGCCAGCAGCGACGAATGATGGAAGTGAATGCCACGATGCCGGCAATTCCCAAGTACATGCATTGGTCTGATCAAGAGATAACTTGGAGTATAAAGGATCACCCCAGAATCATGCCAACCCCAGGAGGATACGCTTTGGTTCTGGATCCAACATTCATGGGCCCAGATATCAACGTAAAATTTTCAAAGGTGTTAATCGACGATGGCAGTAGCATCAATATCATGTACAAGGATACTATGCTCAAGTTAGGCATTACCATGAACATGCTGGAGCCGACTAAGACCACTTTCCACGGGATTTTGCCGGGATTGTCCTGTGAGCCAATTGGGAAGATCTGGGTCGATGTCTTATTCGGCAACAGAGAAAATTGTCGCACTAAAGCCATAGAGTTTGAGGTAGTAGATTTGGTCAGCTCATATCATGCCTTACTCGGCAGACCGGCTATGGCAAAGTTCATGGCTACTCCTCACATCGCTTACTTGAAGATGAAGCTGCCAGGCCCATGTGGGGTGATCACAGTTGAAGGAGATTACAAAAGATCTATTTCTTGTGCCTCAGCCGGATCTTCACTGGCCGAGTCACTCGTCATCGCTCAAGAGAAAAGTCAGATGTTGGAGGTGGCAGCATTGGCCAAAGCAGCACAAATGTCCATGCCGCCACTCACCAACCCGCATAGCAATGTGTCATTTCAAGCTACCAAAGAAACCAAGAAGGTGCAGGTGGATGAAACTTTCCCAGAGCGCATAGTAACCATTGGGGCGGGCCTTACAGATAAATAGGAAAGTGAGCTCACCAACTTCCTACGTGAGAATCGGGACATCTTTGCATGGTCCACTCAAGTTCTGCAAGGAGTTCCGAGGGAGCTGGCTGAGCACTCTCTTCATGTAAGACTAGATGCAAGGCCGGTGAAGCAACCCCTCCGCCGCTTCGCCGAAGATAGGAGGAAAGTAATAGCGGCCGAGATTGCAAGACTTTTAGCTGCTAGATTCATCATGGAAGTGCTGCACCCGGACTGGTTGTCAAATCCAGTCCTGGTTGAGAAGAAGAAAGATGACCCGAACGTGGCAGTGGTATGGCGCATGTGTATTGATTACACGAACCTCAACAAGGAGTGTCCAAAAGATCCATTTCCTCTGCCTTGGATCGATCAAGTCATAGATTCTACTGCTGGGTGTGAGTTGTTGTCATTTGTGGATGCGTATTCAGGATTCCATCAGATTCCACTGAATCCAAATGATCAAATAAAGACAGCTATTATCACCCTGTACGGGGCTTATTGCTATCGCACCATGCCATTCGGATTAAGAAATGCAGGCGCAACATATCAAAGATGCATGCAAAAATGCTTGCAAGATCAATTGGAAAAAAATGTTCAAGTATACGTCGATGACGTGGTAATAAAAACCAAACAAAGTCATACTCTAATCGAGGACTTGCGTCAAACATTCGCAAACTTGAGAAGATTCCGGATGAAACTTAACCCGGAAAAATGTACATTTGGTGTCCCGGCTGGCAAGTTACTCGGATTCCTTGTATCCAGCCGAGGAATTGAAGCTAACCCGACAAAGATCAGGGCCATCGAAAGAATGGAATTGCCAAAAACCCTCAATGACGTCTAGAAGTTTACTGGATGCCTGGCTTCATTGAGCAGGTTTGTTAGTTAGCTAGGCGAAAAAGCCCTACCACTATATCAGCTAATGAAGAAATCAGACAAATTCATATGGACACAGCAAGCTGATAGCGCTTTCCATGAATTAAAGAAAATGTTGGCAACAACACGAATATTAGCGTCACCACTATCCAAGGAGCCAATGCTACTCTATGTTGCTGCAACCAACAGAGTTGTAAGTGCAGTAATAGTGGTTGAACGTGAAGAAGGGGGCAAATCAGTCCAAAGACCAGTATATTACTTGAGCGAAGTGCTCTCTGTCTCGAAACAGAATTACCCGCATTATCAGAAGATGACATATGGGGTATATATGGCAGCAAAGAAGCTGAAACATTATTTTCAGGAACACCCAATCCGGGTAATATGCGAGGCACCTATCTCGGATATATTGGGCAGCAAAGATGCCAGCGGCCGAGTAGCCAAATGGGCCATTGAACTAGCACCATACAATCTACAATATGATAGGCGGGATGCAATAAAATCTCAAGCCGTTGCAGATTTCTTTGTAGAATGGATGGAGATACAGTACGAGCCACCGCTGCCAGATCCAAATTACTGGAAAATGCATTTTGACAGGTCCAAGACAAGAATGGGTCTGGGCGCCGGGATAGTGCTCACATCTCCAAAGAGGGATCAACTGAGGTATGTCTTGCAGATTCATTTTGCTGCTTCTAACAACGTTGCCGAGTATGAAGCACTCGTCCATGACATTAAAGTAGCCAAGGAAATTGGTATCAAAAGGATCATGTGTTTTGGTGATTCGGATTTGGTGATTCAGCAAGTGTCTGGACATTGGGACGCACTGGACGCAAACATGGCATCGCTTCCACGTGCAGCAAATTTCAGGATATTTTGACGGTTGCGAATTTCATCACATTCCTAGAGCAGAAAATGAGGCTGCAGATGTGTTATCCAAGCTAGGATAATCTAGACAAGCAATACCACCAGGGGTAGAATTGGAGCATCTCAGGAAGCCATCGATCACGCCCTCACCAGAGTCCGAATCAATCAGGGTCATCCCGGCGAGTCAGGAATCAGAGGCAGTGCCAATGGATATTGACTCAGGGGTAGGTTTGAGTCACTCGGGGACTGATCCATTCACCTCAGGGGTAGCCGAATCGCACTCGGGGACTCCTCAGGTTATGTCGGCAGAGCATATCTCGGCGGAACCAATGGATATTGATGTTGAAGGAGACCAGGAACCACTAATACCTACGTGGGCACGACCAATATTCTGTTATTTGAAGGATGGAACCTTGCCAAGTGACGAAATGTTGGCAAGGCAAACGACACGAAGGGCAAAAGCATACACCATAATCAACAAGGAACTATACAAACAAAGCGTGACAAGTGTACTGCAACGTTGTATTAGTTCAGAGAAAGGCCAGGAGATTTTATTGGATATCCATCAAGGAGAGTGCGGGCACCATGCATCATCAAGAGCATTGGTAGCCAAGGCGTTCCGACATGGATTCTACTGGCCAAGCACATTGGCACAAGCGCAAGAGTTAGTCATGAAATGCAGTGGTTGTCAACACTATGCGTCCAAGTCACATTTGCCAGCGTCAGAATTGAAGACTATACCAATCACGTGGCTTTTTCAGTGTGGTGCCTGGATATGGTAGGACCATTCAAACCAGCAAGGGGAGGCATGACTCATATCTTGGTCATGATCGATAAGTTCACCAAGTGGATAGAAGTGAAGCCAATCAAGAGATTGGATGGTAAAACAACCGTCACATTCCTAAGGGATATAATCCTCAGATATGGCTACCCACACAGTGTGATCACTAACAATGGCACAAACTTTGCAGAAGGGGCTTTTGCTCGCTTCTGTGGGAAACACCGATTAAGACTTGACTTAGCGTCAGTCGCCCATCCAGAATAAAATGGACAAGTTGAATGGGCTAATGGCTTAGTTCTGTCCGGGATAAAACCCCGCTTAATGGAACCACTCTAGAGATCACCTGGTTGTTGGATAGAGGAACTACCCTCAGTACTGTGGAGCTTAAGAACGACTCCGAATTGATCAACTGGTTATACGCCATTTTTCCTTGTATATGGGGCTGAAGCAGTCTTGCCGGCCGACATAGAATATGACTCGCCAAGGATAAGGCAATACTCGGAAGCCGAGGTGAAAGAGGCCCGAGAAGATGGAGTAGATTTACTCGAAGAAGCAAGGGAACTGGCATTTTACAGATCTGCTATATATCAACAAAACCTCCGACGCTACCACAGCAGGAAAGTGCAACCTCGTGTTTTCCGAGAAGGAGATATGGTGCTAAGGCTGGTGCAGCGCATAGCCGGAATGCATAAATTATCGCCTCCTTGGGAAGGTCCATTCATTGTAAGCAAAGCATTGCACAATGATTCCTATTATCTCATAGACGCTCGTGAAGCGCAAAAGAACAAGGCAGACAGGTCAGGAGATGAAACCAAAAGTCCATGGAATGTGGCACTGCTTCGTCCCTTCTACACTTAGGAGAAGCAATGCATGTATCACTCGAACTCTCGTATGCCGGATGTGTTTGCCGGCTATGTGCTAATAATAAAGTTGTATGATTCGGAAAACTGTTTCAGGGACTATCCCTTAGGCTTTCCATTTCAATTATTTTATGTCGGCTGGCGTGATACCCGTAATTTATTTCGGAACAAGTAGTGTTTACTCGGAAGAAATCAGCTCTTCGACTATGCTGTTGTCCGAAAACACGGCTTCATGGAAAGCAAGAGAAAAATATCTAAGACGAGTAAACACGAATGCCGGATAAGTACAAGGGAGAAACGCGAGTCTGCTCTAGTTTGTGCCTAACTCTCTGCAGGTTGTGTTATACTATGTGTCGAGTAATCTCGGCCAAGTTACCCAAGTTTCATATCCGCTAACTAAATCCTTCGTCCTTTGAGATCCTAATGTCGAACACCGAAAAATGGTAGACAAGGGCCAACGGCAAGGAAAGGTGACACGACAGAATGAAACTCGGGGACTTGCCCTTGAATGATTCGCACTAAGAGCATGATGCAAACATATAAATTCTATCAAAAGGCACATAATCAAACTTTGAGTGCAATGTACGTTACATCTGTACCCGGCATACCGGGGATCTAATAAAAGTTCAAGTATTTGTTGGCCTAAGGCGCAGGAGAACTCGGAGGAGCATTCTCGGAAGCAGGAGTGTTTGGAGCATCGGCCGGGTGAGGGGCATCTGCGGCCGGGTCGTCTGGATCATCTTTAGCAGGAACTTCGACGAGCGGATCGCCAAGGTCGAGGAAGCTGGGCCCTTCACACCAAGCGTGTACCATGGTGTACTCTATCATAGCATAAGCTCGCTCCTGGCGCTTCTTGATCAGCTCCGGGTCGTTCAACCATTTTCCATCTCCCCTTATGCGAGCAAGAACGTCAAGGTTGATGTCCTCGTACCATGAAAGCACGAAGGAGAGAGCCTTGTCCGCTGTAGCCCGGCCGGCCGACTCGCGCCATTGATCCAGCCGGTCTTCAGTGAAGAGCAGTCTATCGGAGAGTGGCTCGATGAGTTTGGGTGGGTCTTCATCCGGCTAGAGCATGCGAAACACAAGGATAGCTGCTTTGAGCAAGTCCACACCGCAAGATCTGAGGGTCTTGACCCGTTCAGACACCGCTGCAAGGAGCTCCTCCATGGACACATCGCCGTTAGCAGGAGCACTAGCCTCAGTTCTCACCTTCTTCATGGCTAGGATGGCAAACATGTTGGCCTCAGGAAAGTTCTCTGCAAGCAAAAAAGAGAAAGTTAGCAAATAGAAAAGGAAGATGGAAGAAATCCAGCAGGACTTGGACAATGCGTAAAGAGTAAGAACTCACTACCGAGAAAGAAGTTGATGGCAGCGAGCTTGCTATGCCAAGTCTTGGTATTGGCTTGAAGGGCGTCGAGGTTCATATTGGTCGACTCGACCAATGACTCGGCCTCGTCGAGCAACTTCTTAGTCTTCTCGGCGCTAGCAGCCTACTGCTCGCTCTTCTCGGCAAGCTCTTCCTTCAGTCCTTTCACCTCGGCCAAGTGTTTCTCCTCCGTCTCGGCCATCAATTTCTTCAGCCGAGTCACCTCATCGCGCTCCTTCTGGAGTTCGGCTTGGTGCTTCTCTGCTTATTGAGAGCAAAATTTGTGAGTACCAACAGAAAAATTTCAGCAATTGGCTTACGGAGATAAGAAAGTTACTCTCGGCCTCGCTGATTTGCGAGTGAAGTTCGTTGATGGTGGATTGAGCAGTGGCTATGAGACAACAGTGAGAGGAAAAATGAAAAGATGAACCAAGGAGAATTGCACCAAAAAATAGAAAAGGGAAAAGAAAAGAAATTACCTTGGCCGAAGGTGTCAGTCTATAGCTTCTCATACGCAAGTTCAAGCTTGCGATGCGCCAGGACAAGAGCTTGGTGCACCTTGGTGTGCTCGTTATGCGTAAGCTAATCAAAGAAGACAGATAACAAAGAAAGAACCGAGTCAGGCGACCTGCTGAGTAAAAAGAGCTTAAGAGCTTACAGCCGAGTAAGTTCCTTACTCGGCAGTAACCTCGAGGGCTAGGGATCGAAGTCCTAACGTACAAGCTTGGAGTAACGAATTTGAAGGTTGAGTGACTATTGAGGAGCTTACAGCCGAGTAAGTTTCTGACTCGACTGTAACCTCGGGGACTAGGTGATATGTATAAAGGAAATACTCAATGATACAAAAGAGTAAGAAGCTAATTTACCTCATTCACTTCGTCGACACGGGCCATCAGAGAAATGGCCTGCTGGGTCATGTCGGAAACAGCCTTGGGGCCCAGCTTCAGCTTCTTCCCGGCACGAGTGCTAACCTCCTGCTCGCCTGCTGCATTCCATGCCACAACATAAGGTTCAGCCAAACCAAGGCTCTTGCCACTGAGCGTCCGAGTAAGAACTCGACCCGTCAGGGCGGTTCCCACAGTGGCACGGGTTGCAGCGGCAGAAGTGTGGAGGGTAATAGCCCTGGAGTCGTCACCTGACCCGGCAGCAGCAGATCCGTCCCCCTTACCCGCTGAAGCAAGTATTGTCGCCGTCGTCGGAGGCCGTATCTGAGGATCAGAACCCGGAGCGCAAACTAGAGTTGCTTGCTTGGAAGAGGCGGATTTTCCAGAAGAGTGGCGGGAAGAACCAGAAGCCTTAGCTGGGTCTGGCCCTTTGACAGAGTTTGAGAGCGAGCAGGAGGATTTGTAGAAGATCAAGGAGCCTCCTGACTGGGCTCAGCAGTCTTGCTAGCTCCAAGATCAGGAAGCTGTTCATTCACATCAGCTTGAGGGCTGATGCCAGAGGAACTGGTGGCAGAGGGTTTCTCGGCGCCAGACTTGTGGGCACCAAGATCAAGAAGTTTCTGCTGACCACCGACATGGGCGCTAGCCGAGTGATCCACCGGGTCTGACTGACACTGAGAAGCGTGAGCCTCAGCAGTGCGAGCCTCAACCCGGACGGGACTTAGTGCCGCCGAGTCAGCTGGAGGAGGTGCAGGCTTAAGCGGCGAGGCAATGCTAGAAGCAGCCTGACTCGCCGTCAAAGGTGAAACATTGAAAATAATAAGATATATATGAGAGAAGAACAGTGATGAGAAAGAAAAGAGCAAATAAAGCAAAGTGCAAAAACTTACCCGGTGACAACCGGGTCACGGATGACCTGACGCGAGACTCGGCGCCCAGCAGCTTGGTGAGTCTCACTCAGGCTGGCAGCAACAGAGGCATCAGGAGCAGCCGGACTGGGCTTGTTCTTCTTAGCCGGCTGGGTGCTGGAGGAGGTTCCGCGTCGCTTCGGCTTAGCAACGGGAATCTTACCGACTCCACCCATGGCGAGAGGAGTGTCGTGTACCTGACCAGCTGCATAAGTAAATAACAAGCTTACTTGGATAAGCAAAGAGGCTAAGGTTACAAGGCGTATACCTCTAAAAGCGTAAAATCACCATCCTCATCATTGTCAGACCAATCTTGTAAGGGGTTACGAGATTGACTCTTACCCTAAGCTGAAGCAGCTGCAGTGTGCGGAATCGGCATGAAGCACTCCAGGTCGCACTCGGCCTCATCCGAGTCAGAATGGTCCCCATGATAACCAGCAGGAGGGACAATACTGTCATCAACCTGGTGAAGGAGATTCTATGAAAGACAAACAAAATAAGAGACTGAAAACTAAGCTAAGAGTGGCAAAAAAGCTAAAGCCTACTCGACGAAGAAGTAATCCGGAAACTTACCCAGGGGACAGGCCTGACCCGGCTAAACGGTGGGCAGCTCCAAGCCCAATCATCCGCCAAGTTCAATTTGAAGATTGAGCTTACCCGGCGGGCTATGGAGTCATGGGTGAGCTCCTTGGTGGAATGCCGAGTGGGATCATGTGACCCGCTCATGAAGCACATCTTGTGGCTCCTGGCTTGGATGGGGCTTACCCGGCGTGAGATGAAGGTGCACATGAGGTCATAGTCGGCGAAACGAAAGTTCTCATCCGGCGACAGCAACCTTTCCAGGATAACGTTTGCCTCGTTAACCGCAGTGTCTTGGTCACGCGGGTCAAGTTGCCAGTGTTTCTTGTCGGGAACCTCGTCCGAGAAAGGGGGAAGCCGGATGTTATTGGTGGACCCGCTGTTCTTGACATAGAAAAATGTTCTATCCCACTTCTTGCAAGAGTCAATGCCGGTAACCCGAGGAAACATAGAATCTCTCCTAGGGTTGATGCTAGCAGCACCACACCGGGTCGGCCTTTTCTCGGATCGAGGAGCACCAGGCTGGGGGACAACCTGGACTTTGAAGCGAAAATACTTGGCCCACAGAAGAACTGTAGGCCAAATTCCAAGATAGGCCTCGCAGTCAGAGATGAAACAAGAGAGAGAGCCAATTGCGTTGGCAGGAAGATGGTGGGTCTGAAGATGGAAGGTAGAAAGAAACGAGGAAAAGAAAGTGCTCACAGGAAGAGCAAAACCATGTTCAAAGTGTGAAAGAAAAACCACCCGCTCGCCAGCTTGAGGGGTGGGGGAAATCTCACCGGCGGGGAGACGGCAATCCACTTGCAGTGGAATGCGTCTGGTGGAGCGGAGCCACTCCACCTCTTCGGTGGAAACCTCAGAGCCTTCCCAACCGCCACGCTCGCCGGAGGGAGCCTCCTGCTCCTCAGCGCCATCAGCGCTGTCACGAGCATCCATGGGACCGTTGGAGTCTGTCTCCTCCATGGAAAGGAAAGTCTTGGAACAACGAGGACCCGTGATGAAATTGAAAGAGGGAAGGGGCAATCGCAGCGCTAGGGAAAGAAAAAAAAGGAACCGCAAAGGAGGCGGTTCAATCTTGCAGGCACGAGGAGGAAGAAGAGCTAAGGAAACTGAACGGGCGTGGGGGAAGTGGAAACCCCCAAACCCTACTTAAGGGCGGTAAAAACCCCCATAGTGGGATCTAACTGTGCCGTGCAGCCAGCGTGTGGCCGTGTACCATGCCGGGTGAGCCAATTAGTGAGCGCCACGTAGCCAGAGATACACGAAAAACCCAATGCCACGTCACGGCTGGAAGGACAAGAGGCACAGACCGATGGGACTGCCATAGTGACGGGGAATAACTGCACAGCCGTCACTGTGCCGCCAGAGCTTGGAACAAAAATTGAGGCAAGTAATCATGATTACTGGTTGTCAGTGACTGAAGCGTGCCGAAAATGACCCGGAATTGGCCAAAATAACTCGGCTCGAGGCAAGAATGAGCCAAGAGGTCAAAGAATTGACCCGAAATTGTCAGACTAACCCTGCAAGATGCAAAACTGAGGTAGATAAAAGACAAAAACTGAAGTTCCATTCACACAAAAGGAACCTGGAGACGCCTAACAGCTAAAACTGCTAGACCTCACCAGCTTCGGGGACTAATGTCGGGGGGATAACCCCCGGTAGGGTCATGAGAGGGGAAACATAGCGCAACTGGGTTGGATCCGAGTGAAAAACGAACCAGGCCGGGTAAGGACGGCCGGGTAAGATAAGCAAGAAAGCCGAGATAGTTAGGACAAAGTTGCAACCCTTTCAGGTACCAACGAGCCGAATCAACCGAGGAAGGGCCGAGTCAGGAAGGACGCGTGGCACCTTTTCGAGTAAGGATCAGGAAGGACCATGGTAAAGCATGGTCAAAAGAGAAGGGCGACGCCGGGTGACACAAAAGGAGCCGGGTGACGCCCAAAGCAAGCGCTGACGTACAAAGTAACAGCGTGACGCCAAAAAGAATAAGAAGCAGCGTACCAGAAGACCGTTAGCTGTCAAGATTTATGGACCGGGCCTATGGGCTTAGGGCAAGCCCATAACCCGACCCATATGGTAAGGACCAAGACCCAAACAGTAAAACCTAGAACCCAAAGGGGTATTAGCTAGCTAGCGCTACCTATATAAGGGAGGGCATAGCGGCAGTAGAAGGAGGTTGGACCAAGTAGAGAACATGTGCTGCATTCTCTAGCCAATACAGCTCAAGGAGAACTTGTATTCTTGGGGGTATAAATCAAATTGTCAAGTGTGGAGAGTTCTTCTTGTTCTTCGTGCATGGCTCGACCGTGCACTCCCTCCCCGGTGACCACAAGCACCCATTCAGCACCCAACTTAAGCCTATCCATGGCATCTGCCGTGCCACCACCACAACACAAATGTACACACATTATTATTATTACAATACCGGAAGTTCAAGACTTCCAAAAGATCCAACTTACAAACCAAAATATAAAGCGTTCTGCGGAAATTTAAAAGTAGCAACTCCGACTAGGAGTTGAGCTCAGCAGCTTATTCTATAGAGTTTATGCTGCTCGGCTCCGTTAGTTACTACTAACTAGGTACTTAATTTGACTCGTTCTCATCGACACCGTAGAGGATCTCGTAATCCACTCCTTCAACTCCTCCGGATAGATCAGGTTCCTCGTAGAACACATCTTCTTGACATTCGGCTGCATACATTGGCACGTCTTCGGGATACTCAGAGTCTAAGCAAGGGATCAAAGGAAAGAATGAGTAACAGCGTTACCCAACAAGTTCATTGTATGCAAGGTGGGAAGTTTGATGCTCTAACTACCACCTCGGATTATAAATCCTTGGCACTATGCAGTTTTTGTAAATATTTCTTCAAAGATTGATTTTATTCTGAAAAACTATGAAAATCAGCCTTCACAGGTTGGCCAGAACTTTCATGGAGTTCCTTTCCTGCCGCGTTCGTAGCTCCTTCCCGGAACAGGGAGTAACAAGTTATAGTTATTACACTCTGCAGAGGTGCGTTACTTTACCCATGAGAGATCAACTCCTTGTTGCACAACCGGGCGTACTTTCCCGTCCAAAATTCCATGATGTGGGGCCTAGTAGTTGGTCCAAGCCAATCACTGCTCCCTTCGTGACCCCGCATGCCTCCTTGGTGTACACCATGCCCATATAATGAATTACGGCAATGGTTTGTACAAACCGTTAGATGCCAGAACTATCGTGGGACGATGAGGGTTTCCACCCATATGTTGCATATCCTGTACGAATTACTAATTAATATGCATGCTACGAGGATAACATCCACGACCTGCACATCCGTCTTCATGCGAGAGGAAGAAGATACAGCTGACTTCTCTGTCCCATTACAAATATCATGGCTAACGCGTAATATACGGTGCTAGAATCACTGATGTCAGGGGTTATTAAGTCCCTACTTGATCATCATTATTGCAATTAGAACCCTAAGTTCTATTGCTCCATTATATCACCACTTAGGATGATATCTATGATTTCTTTATTTGTGAAAATAATATTTTCTTTCTTTTATAGTATATATGATAACACACAATTTGCAAATACTTTGATAAAGACTCTTCAAAGGACATGAGCAAGTGATGAACTTGCCTTGTGATGGCAAGGTAGTGAAGTCTGATGCTTGCACTGGACCTTGAGCTTCTAGTTCTACAAAAACATCATTATTGCCCGGTAATGACAATATTTAAAGAAGCAAAGATGATTATGCAAGTAATGTAATGCATTTACCCCCAAAAGTTCATTTTTAGTAATAAAGGATTTATAAATATTACTTTTTAATATTTATAGCATATATTGAGTTATTTTATTTTATTTCCCTTTTATTTGACTTTTATTGATTTAATAATTCTTTTAGGAATTTTTAATTATACATTAAAAATGGTGATTAAATATTTATAGTATTTTTCTAAAATACCACAATATTAATACATAATGAAAGTGAATTTTTTATCATCCTTCAATAATTTGTAAAATTTAATAAGGAATATATAATTTACAAAATTCCTAATAAAATTTAAATGTCTAAAATTTTATATTTTAATTTATTTGAGTAGTTTGGATTTTTGTGAATCCAAAAATATTTTATTTATAATTTTTGGACTTTTATTTTATTTTCAAGAATTTTATTAAGTCCAAGGGTATTTTGGTCTTTTCTTTTTATTCAAACAGGCCTGGAATTGTTTCTGGGCTGATTATTCTTATTGGGCCCTAGTGGCCCATTAATTCTAGACAAAAGAGCCACCCCGAAGGGTCTGGCCCAGCTCGGCCCACTTCTCACTGCCTCTCTTTCTCCCTCGATCTTATCCTCTCCTCCTCTGACCCCGAACTTGTGGCCGGTGATGCCGCCACCTTCGATTCGCGCCGTCGTCGGCCGTTCTAGTCGCCGCCATGGTGCAATTGGGGGTTGTCGATGACGCTCGTTCGTTCTATCCAATTGGATTTGAGCCTGGGGCTCTCCTGCAATGGGTTGATGCCTCTCTGAACCCTAGGGTTTGGGGTTTGGCATGTGTTCAAGTGCTACTACCACCGTCGTGGTCTCGCCTGTGGTGGTGTGGTGGATTCGGGTGCTGTTGTGGCCGCTGACGTGGCTGGTGCAGGTTGCAGCGCCCCCTGGGTGCTCCCTGTGCCGCCGCGGGTTCGTCGGCCAATCCGCTTCCTTTTAATTTATTCAGCGGGGACCTATGGTGAGTTTGATTCCTTCCCCATGGTGCTTTCTGTGCTTGCTGATTCGATGCTAGATGTTGGCTGTGTCCTCTCTTGCTACTGTCTAATTCATATTAAGATGATCATCCATTTAGGGTTCCTGCTATGTGCTTGTTCATGTACTGGATGAATTGATTCATGTTTGGACGATCTGTACACATGCTAAATGTTTATTGGCCCGAGGCTTGTTGCTAGATGATGTTCCTGGTGGCTTGATAGATGATTTGATGCTTAGATTGCATCTGATTCAGATGATATTGTTGTTTGGGAAGCATACTTGGTAAAGCCAATGACTTGATAGCTTTCCATTGTTTATTTGATTCATGGTCATGATTATGATAAGGTATAGCTACTGTCTTAGTGCTGTTAGCTTGGGAATTAACATGTGTTTTGAGATCATTATGATCTCAAATAGTGAAGTGTATCATAGGAATATCCTAGTTATGATTTCTGTTTTATAGGAAAATGATTAGTTAGTTGATTGTCCGAATCTATGATGATTTACTGTCTTTCCTTTTTCATATTGGATTGTTCTTGTGACACCATCATGTATGGCACACAAGTCTGATTCTAAACCATGGATTTGGTTAGTTTATGCTTAAGACAATCTTGGTTTTGAAAGATTAATATAGATGCTCTTATTTGAATTCCCTAAGACCAATGATGTTTGTCTAAGTCTTAGGGATTCAAATCTTATTTAATTGGTTCATCTAGATAGTCCTGGTAGTGGTACCAGCTATTCTTTATTGAATCAAAGCTTGGAAAAATGACAGTGAGCTTGATCATGTTATGGATCCTAAGGATTTGTTCCTAAGGTGCTACCCTTCCCTTAGGGATGTGCCTAGAAATAGATCATAGGTATATGCATGATTGATTGGTAAAATATAGTTTGACAACTAGAGCAAGGATGTTGCTCTGAGCTCTGGTTGGATCTTGGTACTTTGTTGTTTGCCTTTAGAGTTTAAAAGAAACCCCTATGATGGATTCACCCCACTTGGGTGCTTTCTGAGGGTTTGTTTTATAAAACAACACATGCTTTTATCTGAATAAGATGATTAGATTATGTGAAGGTTTTATGAAACTCACCACAGAATCTGATGGTGTAGTAAGTTGATGATGATGATCTTGATCTGGTTTTGCTGGACTCCTGTGCTTGCTCTTGAGCTAGCCCGCTCCTCCTAGCTCCTGGGCTTGATCTTGCTGTCTACCTGATCCATCCCCCTCCTTATGTCACCATCCTGGTGATGTTTGGTTGATCCTTAGTTGGTGTGGTTGCTGGCTGTGGTGCTTGGTTTAGCTGCTTTCTACACTGGCTGTTCTTGTGTGTTGTGAAGTGGGGTGATACACTAGTGCCCCCCATGGACGTGCTATGGTTTTGTGACATTGGGGTTGCTCTGTGATCTTGACAACACACCACATGCATGCTGGTTTGTGTCCAGCCTGTGTGCTTGCTATGCACTTGTGGATATGTTCAGAATTTTTGAACTTACTCTTACCATATTACTTTCACCTGGCTAGTGAATTGGTCCCTCTTGGCTGTCATTTGACTTCTGGCTTTGAATTTATGAAAGATGGAACCTTTCATATTCGTGAAACTTACCCCTTTTACAACATTTCTCAATGATGAATTTGTCAAGTGCATTTCACTGACATATCTGAGAGAAATAATACTAACACTAATCTTATTCTGTTTTTATTTAGTCTTTGTTTTGCAGGTACAAAGATAAGGATGAAGATTTAGTTTAGATTTAGATATAGGATAGTCAGTAAATATTCCAATGTAATTTTCTTATTCTTTTGTAATTCTTCTTTTATTATTCTTGTAATCTTTATTTTATTCAATTGTAATAAAGATTATATTATTATTAATAAAGAATATTCCTATTCTTTGTATATTTACTTTTGTAAGTTGTGTGGATGAGTCAAATAAGTTATAATTTTATAACTTGATTATATGTGTTGATGATAAGAAATAGACTTTATATTCATTATTGTTTATCTGTGGATAGAATTCAAGTTGTAATATTTATCTCTTAATTGAATTAAGATTCAAATCTTATATCTAATTCATTTGAATCATAATTCAAACACTCAAGTCTAATATTTCAAATTCATTTGAAAACACATAACTCCTTAAGATCATCTCAAAGTTTATAACAATCATCCTTTAAGACTAAACCTAATCTCAAAGTATGAAAGAAACATTAATCACATAGGTTTTTATTTGGCGAAAATTTTACCTACATTTTCATAGATGAATGCATGCAACAATTCATATTCCTAAATCTACCCTTCGTTAGGTCCTAAATGCTGGGATGATACAGACTTCCCCCCTTAAATTAAACTTCGTCCCGAAGTTTGTGGAGATGTACCTGAATAGTTCTGGATAAGCTTTTCTTAAATCCTCTTCTTTATCCCATGTGGCTTCCCTTTCAGGGTGATGTTCCCACTGTACCTTGCAATATTTGATTGCTCTATTCCTTAACCTTTGCATTTTTCTTCCAGAATCTTACAGGGCTTTTCAATATAAGTCAGGTCTGCTTGTAGTTCTATCTCTTGATGTGTGATTGCATCATCTGGAACTTTCAAACATTTGCGAAGTTGTGACACATGGAAAACATTATGCACTTGAGCCAATCTTGATGGTAACTCTAAAGCATAAGCTATAGTTCTGTTTTGACTCAGTATCTTGAATGGTCTGATATATCTTGGACTCAATTTCCCTTTAACTCTGAATCTTTTTACTCCTTTCATTGGAATTAATTTCAAATAGACCATATCTCCCACTTCTGGATGCCATGATCTTCGACTTTGATCCGCATAACTTTTCTGCCTGCTCTGGGCTATTTTCAGTCTATCACTGATCTTATCAATGATGTCTTATCTCTCCTTGATATAATCTGGCGCAAATTCTTTGCTGCTTCCAGGTTCATACCAACATATTGGTGATCTACACTTCCTTCCATACAGAACCTCATATGGAGCTGCCTTCAGACTACTCTGATAGCTATTATTATAAGAAAATTCTGCCAATGGTAGGTGATCTTCCCATGTTCCTCCAAAATCTAGTGCACAAGCTCTCATCATGTCTTCTAGTATTTGACTTGTTCTTTCAGTTTGACCTCCTATCTCCGGATGATATGTCATGCTGAAATCTAACTTTGAACCAAGTGCTTCATGCAATTGCTTCCAAAATGCTGAAGTAAACACTGATCCCCTATCAGTTATGATATTTTTGGGTACTCCATGCTTAATTACTATCTCTTTGACATATACTTCAACTAACTTCTCAGCATTATCCTTTTGGTTCACCGGAATGAAATGTGCACTCTTTGTAATTCTGTCCACAATTACCCATATCATATCCTTCCTTTTTGGTGTCATAGGCAATCCTGTAATGAAGTCCATACCTATTTCCTCCCATTTCCATTCAGGAATTTCTAAAGGTTGTAATGGTCCTGCTGGACTTTTATGTTCAGCATTCACCCTTTGACAAGTATGGCATTTCGATACATATTTAGCAATATCTCTTTTCATGTTATTCCACCAAAATAGTTCCTTTAAATCCATATACATCTAGTACTCCCCGGATGTATAGAATATGGTGTATCATGTGCTTCTTTGAGTATGACATTTCTGATCTTAGTCACATCTGGAACACATAGACGGTCTTGGAACCATAAAGACCCATAATCCCCAAGGCGAAAAACTGATTTTTTGCCCTTGAGATATCCTCCGAATTTCCTCAGCAATAAAAGGATCTTCTTCTTGATGTCTAAAAAATTTCTTGCTTAAGATTGCTGTCATGCTCTGCAACTACCTGCATAGTAGCTAATCCTCTAAGAACCTCTGTTCTGATGAATTGAAGTTCTAATCTTTCCAAGTCCATTTGTAACTCTTTTGGTAGCTCCCTGTTGCTAGGTTGAGTATCTGCACTCTTTCTGCTTAAAGCATCTGCCACAACATTTGATTTCCCTGGAGTGTAGTTGATTGTTAAATCATAATCCTTGATTAGTTCCAACCAACGCTTCTGTCTCATATTCAATTCCTTTTGAGTGAAGAAATATTTGAGACTTTTATGGTCAGTGTATAACTCACATCTGGCTCCATAAAGAAAATTCCTCCATCCTTTCAGTGCAAAAACTACTGCTGCTAACTCTAAATCATGAGTTGGATAATTGACTTCATGTGGTTTCAATTGTCTTGAACCATAAGCAATCACTTTCCGATCTTGCATTAATACACAACCCAAACCTTCTTTAGATGCATCACAGTAAACAGTGAAATCCTTCCATGTTTCAGGAACTGCTAAAATTGGAGCTGTGGTTAATCTAGTCTTCAACTCTTGGAAACTTGTTTCACATTTCTCATCCCACTTGAATGGTGTATTCTTCCTTAATAATTTGGTCATTGGTCTGGCTATTTTGGAGAAACCTTCAATGAACCTCCGATAATAACCAGCCATTCCTAAGAAACCTTGAATTTGCTTCACATTGGTCGGTGCAGTCCACTCTAGTACCGACTGAACTTTAGATGGATTCACAGAAATCCCATCCTTACTGATCACATGACCGAGGAATTCTACCTCATCTAGCCAGAACTCACACTTACTGAACTTAGCATAAAGCTTATGTTCTCTTAAAGTTTGCAATGCTATTCTCAAATGGTCAGCATGCTCTTCCTTATCCTTGGAATATATCAGAATATCATCAATAAAGACGATGACAAACTTGTCCAAATATGGGATGAAGATCTTGTTCATCAGATTCATAAGTATTGCCGGTGCATTGGCCAAACCAAATGGTACTACCAGATACTCATGGTGTCCATATCTTGAGACAAATGCTGTTTTTGGAACATCTTCCATCTTGATTTTTATTTGATGGTATCCATATCTTAAATCGATCTTTGAAAATACTCCAGCTCCTTTCACTTGATCAAACAAATCTTGAATTCTTGGTAAAGGATACTTATTCTTGATAGTCACGTTGTTCAGATTTCTATAATCACCACACATCCGTCTGCCACCATCTCTCTTATCCACAAAGATTACTGGTGTTCCCCATGGAGATACACTTTCCTGTATAAATCCTTTTCTCACTAACTCATCAATTTTCTCTTTGAGTTCTTTCAACTCTTTGGGTCCCATTTTATATGGTGCTTGAGCTATTGGTGCTGTACTAGGTATTAGGTCAATGGTGAACTCTATCTCCCGATCTAGTGGCATTCCTGGTAACTCTGTTGGAAAAACATCTTGGAATTCATTAACTATAGGAATCTCTTCTAATTTAACTTCTTTCATTGAATTCAACTGCAGATCCACCATGATATGACTGTGTTTATCTGCTTGGTAAACTATCCTTGCTCCACTTGGAGTTTTGATTGAGACAGTTTTCTCCTCACAATTTATCTGAGCTCCGTGTTCCATCATCCAATCCATCCCCAGCACTACTGCAATTCCCTTCAAAGGAATCACATAAAGATCTGCGAAATATGTACAAGCACAGATGGAGATAACCTGATCTTGTTTTATGTGGCGTATAATCACATTCCCTCCTGCCATAACTACGGTCATAGGACTTTCTAACGTTGCCCTTCTAATCCCGAACTTACCACAAAATTCTTCAGAAATGAATGAAGTAGTTGCACCAGTATCAAATAGAACTTTTCCCGGATTGGTAAGGATATTGAGCGTACCTATCACTACATGCTCCGAATTATCCACCTCCTCGAGGGTTGCACAGTTCAGTTTTCTGGTAGGTCGGTTTCTCTTGCCATTGTTGTTCTTGCCATTATTTCCTCCTTTATTGGGCTGTCCATTACCTCCACTGGCTTGCCCTCCTCCCTTGGTAGGCCATCCTCCTGGTGGTTTGCTCGGACAATCTGGCTTGATATGACCCTTCTGACCATAACCGTAACAGATCATTACAGGCTTTTTGCATTCCCTCTGGAAATGCCCTGGAATTCCACAATTATTACAGATAACATTCCTTCTCGGATTGGATTGATTTCCACCACTGCCCTTCTTATTGTTATTGTTATTGTTATTGTTATTGTTGTTGTTGCCATAATTCCTATTCCGAGGTTTGAACTCCAGGTTGGATTTAGGTTTACTTGCCTGAATTCTCTTAGTTTCCTTCTTAGCTCTCTTCCTCCAATCCTCTTAGACATTCTTGTAGTCATCTTCAAAAGTAATGGCTGCATCCAACAACTGCTGATAAGTTTGCTTATTGGCTAACCTTAGCTGCATCTTCACAAACGGATTTAATCCATGCAAGAAACGCTTCTTCCTCTTCTCTTTAGTGTTAACATCCTCCTCAGCATAACGAGATAGTTGGCTAAACTCCCAGATGTACTTCATAACACTAGTATATCCTTGCTGAAGCTCCTCAAATTCTCTCCGCTTCAACTCCATGACACTTTCCGGAACATGATATTCACGGAATCTCTGCTTGAACTCCTCCCAGGTAAACTCCCTTCCTGGTTGTTGCATGGCTAACTGATTTTCCCACCATGATGCTGCAGGTCTAGTCAGCAGATGAGTTGCATACCTTAATTTTTCCTCATCATTGCAACCCACAGTTTTCAGCTTCCTTTCTGTATCTGCTAGCCAGTCTTCTGCATCCATTGGTTCAGGAGCTGATGCAAAAGGTAACGGTCTTGCATTCTGGAAATCAGATAGACTCACTCCTCCACCTTCAGGTGCCCTCTGATTTGCTCGCCCCAGCAGCTCTTCCATGAACTTGTTCTGGGTCTCTTGCATCATTTGCATGCATTGCATAAAGTTCTTCTCCATTAACGGCCTCATTGGTGGTGGTGGTGGTAATGCTTCTTGGTTTGCTGCATCTGCATCGGCCTTTTCCTTGGCCTCTCGCTCCATCCGCTGCTGCTCAGTTTCCATCCCTACTCCCGTATCCATGACCCTCTAGTCCTGCAACATAAAGCGAATACTCATAGTTACATCATGCACATGTGTTCTGAGCTCGACTTTACGCACAGAACTAGTCACACAATGAAGATCCAAAGAAAATCCAAATATGCATTTCACATATTTTACATAATGATACAAAGTCATTACAACATATACCATATAGGTATCATTACAAAACTACCTTATTACTTGGGTACAATACACAATACTTGATACTATTGACCAATTGTCTCCTTCTAATAGTAACCTCGTTCATCGTACATGCCTGATGTCCAACCAAGACATGTTGTTCGTCGCACTGTTTGTGGAACATATGGCCTTCCAAAAGGAACATACTCTGTATCTGAAGTGTCAGGACTTGAGTCATTACTCAACCTGAGCGCATTGACTCCCTCCAGCTCAGCTAAAAAGTCTTCAGAAACATATTCAACATTATCTCCAGCCTGCATCTCCTGAGCTTCATTCTTGAGTTGTCAACAGGATACACAGATCCTGCTGCTCCCCAGGTGCTATCGTGGGCAAGATAGTTAAACACTGGATAATGTATATTCCCTGGGTTTTGAGAAGATGTTTATGATTCAAACACTCTCTCCTCAGGATCTTCTTCTTCATCTTGGTTATTTATTGACATGGTATTTCTACTACTATTATTAGGGTTCATCCTTGCACCCATCCAACTAGATTGTCCAACATTCCTGTCGGAACCATCTGTGGACATCTGGTGTTCATGAGATCCATTATATGATCCCATTCTCGAACCATCTGAATTCTGAATAGGAAGTTCTGAGTCGGAACCATCCTCTGAGCCCTGTGGTACTACATACCGCATATCCATAGTAGGATCATGTGTAGGTTCAGGTCTTGGTGAATAAGGATATGGTATAAAAGATTCCGGATCTATAGGTATATCCTTAAATATAGGTGTTGCACTACTACTTGCTTCTTTCTCTAACTAGAATGATAAGTGCTTCCTCCGTTCCGGATCAGTTAGATCCTCTAACATGTTATTTTTGTCTTCAACAATCACTTCATGAGTCTTATAAAAAGAAGCAACGAGTGTCCGGTATCTATCCATAAACTTGGAAGCTAACTTAGGATGCTTCTTAACCAAATTAAGATGATCCGGTATAGGCTCCGAGTCTATAGAATCATGAGGTATCACACAGAATGTGCTACCTTCCAGCTCCTTGGTTTTTTGCTCTCGGATATTAGCTATCGCCTCCACAAAAGCAACATGACAGGCTGCTAAATGAATCCTACCTTCTCCTATAGGTTGATCGTGATATAATCCAAGCTTCTCTGGAAGTTGGATCCTCACACGATACTTGGATAACATTCGACCATCGAGGTAAGTGATAGTGTTTACTAGAATTCTAGTGGGACAACTAAAGAGCTTTAAAAGTTGACGAAGTTGGTCTGTGAATGATCCTTGATAATCATCAAGAGTCTCCTCTTTCCTTACCAAAGTCTGTTTTGGAAACTTTGGTGCCATATCTCTGTATATCAGAAAAATAACCACATATTGCATCATAACAAAGAATTATCGCACTAAAATATATAATGAAATATTCTCATTTGAATACCCATTATATCACTTTTAGAGAATTCTTTATCGTTGCTAAATTTTTCCTACAGGTAATACCCTTTACTAGGTTTCCAACCTAAGGTCAAAGCAATTGCTCTGATACCAACTGCGATGACCCAGCATACCACTGCATGTGTAGTACACTATAGTCGTTGACATGCCATCCACAGAACACCGTTCCGTAAATATCACATCCCTTAGAGTGGTACAATAGAAACATTGCGGGTCCATATTACAAATGTACACACATTATTATTATTACAATACCGGAAGTTCAAGACTTCCAAAAGATCCAACTTACAAACCAAAATATAAAGCGTTCAGCGGAAATTTAAAAGTAGCAACTCCGACTAGGAGTTGAGCTCAACAGCTTATTCTATAGAGTTCATGCTTCTTGGCTCCGTTAGTTACTACTAACTAGGTACTTAATTTGACTCGTTCTCATCGACACCGTAGAGGATCTCGTAATCCACTCCTTCAACTCCTCCGGACAGATCAGGTTCCTCGTAGAACACATCTTCTTGACATTCGGCTTCATACATTGGCACGTCTTCGGGATACTCAGAGTCTAAGCAAGGGATCAAAGAAAAGAATGAGTAACAGCGTTACCCAACAAGTTCATTATATGCAAGGTGGGAAGTTTGATGCTCTAACTACCACCTCGGATTATAAATCCTTGGCACTATGCAGTTTTTGTAAATATTTCTTCAAAGATTGATTTTATTCTGAAAAACTATGACAATCAGCCTGCACAGGTTGACCGGAACTTTCATGGAGTTCCTTTCCTGCCGTGTTCATAGCTCCTTCCCGGAACAGGGAGTAACAACTTACAGTTCTTACACTCTGCAGAGGTGCGTTACTTTACCCATGAGAGATCAACTCCTTGTTGCACAACTGGGCGTACTTTCCCGTCCACAATTCCATGATGTGGGGCCCAGTAGTTGGTACAAGCCAATCACTGCCCCCTTCATGACCCCGCATGTCTCCTTGGTGTACACCATGCCCACATAATGAATTACGGCAATGGTTTGTACAAACCGTTAGATGCCAGAACTATCATGGGACGATGAGGGTTCCCACCCATATGCTGGATATCCTCTACGAATTATCTATTAATATGCACGCAACGAGGATAACAACCACGACCTGCACATCCGACTTCATGCGAGAGGAAGAAGATACAGCTGACTTCTCCGTCCCATTCCAAATCTCATGGCTAACGCGTAATATACGGTGCTTGAATCACTGATGTCAGGGGTTATTAAGTCCCTACTTGTTCATCATTGTTGTAATTAGAACCCTAAGTTCTATTGCTCCATTATATCAACACTTAGGATGATATCTATGATTTCTTTATTTGTGAAAATAATATTTTCTTTCTTTTATAGTATATATGATAACACACAATTTGCAAATACTTTGATAAAGACTCTTCAAAGGACATAAGCAAGTGATGAACTTGCCTTGTGATGGCAAGGTAGTGATGTCTGATGCTTGCACTGGACCTTGAGCTTCTAGTTCTACAAAAACATCATTATTGCCCGGTAAGGACAATATTTAAAGAAGCAAAGATGATTATGCGGTAAGGACAATATTTAAAGAAGCAAAGATGATTATGCAAGTAATGTAATGCATTTACCCCAAAAAGTTCCTTTTTAGTAATAAAGGATTTATAAATATTACTTTTTAATATTTATAGCATATATTGAGTTATTTTATTTTATTTCCCTTTTATTTGACTTTTATTGATTTAATAATTCTTTTAGGAATTTTTAATTATACATTAAAGATGGTGATTAAATATTTATTTAGTATTTTTCTAAAATACTACAATATTAATACATATTGAAAGTGAATTTTAATTAATTTTATCATCCTTCAATAATTTTGTAAAATTCAATAAGTAATATATAATTTACAAAATTCCTAATAAAATTTAAATGTCTAAAATTTTATATTTTAATTTATTTGAGTAGTTTGGATTTTTGTGAATCCAAAAATATTTTATTTATAATTTTTGGACTTTTATTTATTTTCTAGAATTTTATTAAGTCCAAGGGTATTTTGGTCTTTTCTTTTTATTCAAACAGGCCTGGAATTGTTTCTGGGCTGATTATTCTTATTGGGCCCTAGTGGCCCATTAATTCTAGACAAAAGAGCCACCCCAAAGGGTCTGGCCCAGCTTGGCCCACTTCTCACTGCCTCTCTTTCTCCCTCGATCTTATCCTCTCCTCCTCTGACCCCGACCTTGTGGCCGGCGATGCTGCCACCGTCGATTTCCGCCGCCGTCGGCCGTTCTGGTCACCGCCGTGGTGCAATTGGGGGTTGTTGACGATGCTCGATCGTTCTATCCAATTGGATTTGAGCTTGGGGCTCTCCTGCAATGGGTTGATGCCTCTCTGAACCCTAGGGTTTGGGGTTTGGCATGTGTTCAAGTGCTACTGCCACCGTCGTGGTCTCGCCTGTGGTGGTGTGGTGGATTCATGTGCTGCTGTGGCCGCCGCCGTGGCTGGTGCATGTTTCAGCGCCCCCTGGGTGCTCCCTGTGCCGCCGCGGGTTCGTCGACCAATCTGTTTCCTCTTCAATTTCTTCAGCGAGGACCTATGATGAGTTTGATTCCTTCCCCCTGGTGCTTTCTGTGCTTGCTGATTCGATCCTAGATGTTGGTTGTGTCCTCTCTTGCTACTGTCTAATTCAGATTAAGATGATCATCCATTTAGGGTTCCTGCTATGTGCTTGTTCATGTACTGGATGAATTGATTCATGTTTGGATGATATGTACACATGCTAAATGTTTATTGGCCTGAGGCTTGTTGCTATATGATGTTCCTGGTAGCTTACTAGATGATTTGATGCTTAGATTGCATCTGATTCAGATGATATTGTTGTTTGGGAAGCATGCTTGGTAAAACCAATGACTTGATAGCTTTCTACTATTTATTTGATTCATGGTCATGATTATGATAAGGAACAACTACTGTCTTAGTGTTGTTAGCTTGGGAATTAACATGTGGTTTGAGATCATTATGATCTCAAATAGTGAAGTATATCATAGGAATATCCTAGTTATGATTCCTGTTTTACAGGAAACTGATTAGTTAGTTGATTGTCTGAATCTATGATGATTTACTGTCTTTCCTGATTCATATTGGATTGTTCTTGTGACACCATCATGTATGGCACACAAGTCTAATTCTAAACCATGGATTTGGTTAGTTTATGCTTAAGACAATCTTGGCTTTGAAAGATAAATATAGATGCTCTTATTTGAATTCTGTAAGACCAATGATGTTGGTCTGAGGCTTAGGGATTCAAATCTTATTTAATTGGTTCATCTAGATAGTCCTGGTAGTGGTACCAACTATTATTTATTGAATCAAAGCTTGGAAAAATGATAGTGAGCTTGGTCATGTTATGGATCCTAAGGATTTGTTCCTAAGGTGCTACCCTTCCCTTAGGGATGTGCCTAGAAATAGATCATAGGTATATGCATGATTGATTGGTAAAATATAGTTTGACAACCAGAGCAAGGATGTTGCTCTGATCTCTGGTTGGATCTTGGTAATTTGTTGTTTGCCTTTAGAGTTTAAAAGAAACCCCTATGATGGATTCACCCCACTTGGGTGCTTTCTGAGGGTTTGTTTTATAAAACAACACATGCTTTTATCTGAATAAGATGATGAGATTATGTGAAGGTTTTATGAAACTCACCACAGAATCTGATGGTGTAGTAAGTTGATGGTGATGATCTTGATCTGGTTTTGCTGGACTCCTGTGCTTGCTCTTGAGCTAGCTGGCTCCTCCTAGCTCCTGGGCTTGATCTTGCTGTCCACCTGATCCACCCCCCTCCTTATGTCACCATCCTGGTGATGTTTGGTTGATCCTTAGTTGGTGTGGTTGCTGGCTGTGGTGCTTGGTTTAGCTGCTTTCTACACTGGCTGTTCTTGTGTGTTGTGAAGTGGGGTGATGCACTAGTGCCCCCCACGGACGTGCTGTGGTTTTGTGACATTGGGGTTGCTCTGTGATCTTGACAACACACCACATGCATGCTGGTTTGTGTCCAGCCTGTGTGCTTGCTATGCACTTGTGGATATGTTCAGAATTTTTGAACTTACTCTTACCATATTACTTTCACCTGGCTGGTGAATTGGTCCCTCTTGGCTGTCATTTGACTTCTGGCTTTGAATTTATGAAAGATGGAGTCTTTCATATTGGTGAAACTTACCCCTTTTATAACATTTCTCAATGATGAATTTGTCAAGTGCATTTCACTGACATATCTGAGAGAAATAATACTAACACTAATCTTCTTTTGTTTTTATTTAGTCTTTGTTTTGCAGGTACAAAGATATAGTCAGTAAATATTCCAATGTAATTTTCTTATTCTTTTGTAATTCTTGTTTTATTATTCTTGTAATCTTTATTTTATTCAATTGTAATAAAGATTATATTATTATTAATAAAGAATATTCCTATTCTTTGTATATTTACTTTTGTAAGTTGTGTGGATGATTCAAATAAGTTATAATTTTATAACTTGAATATATGTGTTGATGATAAGAAATAGACTTTATATTCATTATTGTTTATCTGTGGATAGAATTCAAGTTGTAATATTTATCTCTTAATTGAATTAAGATTCAAAACTTATATCTAATTCATTTGAATCATAATTCAAACACTCAAGTCTAATATTTCAAATTCATTTGAAAACACATAACTCCTTAAGATCATCTCAAAGTTTATAACAATCATCCTTTAAGACTAAACCTAATCTCAAAGTATGAAAGAAAACTTAGGTTTTTATTTGGTGAAAATTTTACCCACATTTTCATAGATGAATGCGAGCAACAATTCATATTCCTAAATCTACCCTTCGTTAGGTCCTAAATGCTGGGATGTTACAGAAAAATCCGAAGAGAGATCCAACATCGATCCTTTCGCGAACGTATCCTGCCCGTAGGCGGTCCGTGCTGGTCTTGACGCTCCTCCGACTCCCAGGGAACTAGTTCCCGAGTCGGTTTCGCTGATGAAGAGGTGGATATCTCCGATGGGGACGATCGAGCATCGCGTAGGGTTCTTCTTCACCAAAATCCAGGACTCGTCGGGAGGGACGATCCGAACATTGCCAGAGAAGAGAACGCGACCGATGGCTACAGTTTTGCCGATTCCCGCGAAGATCTTGGACCTCGCTCGCTGTAGAGCCTGAAGCACCTCTTGCCCCACAGTGAGCGCCAACTGTCATGGTATTGCCGATGAGTATGCCATGGAGGGGTTCCTCATAGTGCGTTTTTAGAGATGTGGGGTAAGATGGATGGTTGACGGGTACGAGGTAACACAGCTTACCCAGGTTCAGATCCCACAACGGTGGCGGAATCCTACTCCTGCTATAAATCACTATAATGGAAATACGCCGATTTACAAGGATCGGTTCGCTGTGCGAGGTGTATGTTAATTGGTGCCCTAAAGGCTCCCATAGGACTGACTTATATAGTCGCCAGGTCCTAGGGTTACAGGGAAAGTCCTATCTAGACAGGTTACAAAGTTCTACACAGTATACAATTAGTCTAACGTGTCTTGCACTCCAAGGATCCGGGTACGTCGGTGACTCCTCAGTAGCCTTCCTTTATCCGGCATGGGCCTCCCTTCTGGATCTATCTAACTGGGCCGCCCAGCAGGCCATGGGCCATGCTACAAACTGTGGGCCACCCGGGTTATCCGGATAAGAGACATGCTATGAGGATACCCATATAGCATATCCCCAACACTCCCCCTGAGTTCGATAAACCTTGGGTAATCCACTTAAGGGAAACTTGCTGCTGTTCTAGAAACCTCTACACTTGGAGGCCCACCAACTGTCTACAAGAATAGAAGTGCGTAGACATCAAGCTATTTTCTGGCGCCGTTGTCAGGGAGGTTTTGGGCCTTTTACCTTTCTTCCACATCAAGATCCATCAAAGCTATTTTCTGGCGCCGTTGCTAGGGAGGTAAAGTAAAAGGTACTCACATCCTTCGGTGTGAGTGCTCGAATTTATTTCCTTTAAATTCTGCAATTTTATCTTTTTGTTTCTTGTTTTGACTAGTTAGGCTTAATGGAAAACAACAAAATTAGAGAGCTTTTTGTATTTTTCCTAAGTTAGAACATGAATGGTCTGGAGAGAAATTTAAAAAACCTATGGAACTCTTTGCATGCTAATAGCAATGTTATTAGTATGAATTTTTTGAACACCATTGTTACTAATGCTATGGAAACGTCTAAGATTGGGAAGCTAGTTTTTATGAGAAATATCTTTTTAGTTCCCCAGCTTTAGAGAAGAAAATTTGCTCTGATGATACTTTATCTCCCATATGTGGTAATTCTAATGATGCTCATGATATTTTAAAGCCACATACTGAAAGTGTCCCTTTTAAAATAATTACAAAAATTGTTGATCGTGTCATGGATAACTATTATTTTTGGGATGGAACTGTCCATCCTGGTGATCACTTGCTTTTTATCCATGAATTATGTGAGTTGTTAAAGTGTGCAGGTATTTCAATGGACCAAGTTAAGAGTAAGCTATTCTCTTTATCACTTAGGGACAAAGCAAGGGAGTGGTATGAGCTACTAGATGATCCTCATCATTTGGAATGGAAGGAACTTGAATCTCTCTTTTACTTTAAATTTTATCCTCCTCATGAAATCCACAAAGATAGGAATTATATTTATAATTTTCACCCTCATGATGGCGAAAGTATTGCCCAAGCTTGGGTAAGATTGAAGTCACTAATGCTCAAATGTCCCATTCATGAGCTCCCCAGTAATACTATTATCAATAATTTTTATGCAAGGCTTTTAGGACATTACAAGGACTATCTAGATACAGGTTCAGAGGGATCCTTCACAAGTAAGAATTACAAATCTAAGTGGGATATTCTTGAAACAATTCAAAGCAATACCGAAGATTGGGATAACGACAAAGGTAAAGAACCATGTATAAACTATGAGTATGATTGCATTAAATCTTTCGCTGAAACTGCTGATTTTCAAGAGCTTAGTGCTAAATATGGTCTTGATCCTCAAATTCCTGTTAGATATTATAGAGACTTTGCTTCTCATATAAATGCTCCTAAAGAAAAATGGGACATGTATCATGAACCTTTTAAAGACACTTTCATGGAAAATGAAAATGTTATTAATGATTGCAATAAACATCCTCAAACTTCTGAAAGTACTATTTCTTATAAGCATGTTAATTTTTGTGGAATACATAGACCTTGTGAAAAGAATCAAAATGAAGAAGATTATTGTATCACCCACTGGAATGAAAAAACCAGAACGTGGTAATAAGGCTCTAAATGATCTTGGTAAAAAAATTGTGCCCTCTACCCTTTTATTTGTGAACTCTGCTATGAAGTGGGTCATTTCAATTTTCAATGCTCAGGCCATAATAATAACCTTTCTAATCCAATGAGTACTGGAATCTTGTATTGTGATAACGCGATCACTGATAATCAACATGATGAACTTACATTGTTTTTGGGTGTGAAGAGTTATCAAGAAAAACTTCTTTGGTAGACATGAGTGCTTTTGGTATGAATTGCGTCCTGCATGGGTGTCATATTTATTGTGTTGATAATTGCCGCGCGAATACTTACATACAAAATCTTATAAAAGATGATATTTTACCAAAATATGACAGGACTAATATGAGTTTTTTCTTATTAATGAAAAGGAGGAATCTTCCAAAGTTTCTTCTATTGTCTCTAACAATAAACCAGGGTATGTGGAGAAGCTTCCTTTCAAGCCTCTCCCTCCTAAAGAGGAGAAGAAGAAGAGGAGGAGGAGTAAAAGGAGAGAGGAAACGGTATCTTCCTCTAAGAATGTTGCTCCTATCATAGATTTTGCTGATGAGTCTGAACTAGATGATGTTCCTATGCCTGTTACGTATAGTAGTGATCATGATTGGGAAAAGCACACCACTTTCGATATTGAAAATCTCTTTGGTACCAATTCTGGAAATGATGATATTAATAATTGTTGCGCTATTAGTGCTATCCATGTTCCTTCCAATGATGATATGTTTACAAATGAACACACTTGGGAAGATAGCTATTCTATTGCTTATGATGATACCAAACCTCCAATATATGATGATTGCAATGATGAATATGATATTTTCAGTCCACCTACTATTGAGGAGAAAATTAATTTTGATTACAGTATGCCTCCTATTTTTGATGATTATGGTGATGAGAATAACAATGATAGCTATTTTTTTGAATTTGCTCCCACTACAATTAATAAGAATGACTATACTTATGTGGAGAGTAATAATTATTATATGCATGTGGCTCATGATAAGAATGTTTTATGTGATAGTTATATTATTAATTTTATTCATGTTTCTACTGAAAGTTATTATGAGAGAGGGAAACATGGTCTTATGCATCTCAAAAATATTAAATTCCCCTCTTTATGTTGAAATTCTTGAAGTTGCACTTGTTTTGCTTTCCTATGCTTGTTGCTTTGTGCTTTCATCACTTGTTTCTTTACAAGATTCCTATGCATAGGAAGTGGGTTAGACTCAAATGTTTTTTGAATTTGCTTCTTGATGCTCTCTTTTACCTCAATTCATATTTCTTATGTGAGCATTTTCTCAAACTATCATGTCTAACTTAAAGGCGTTAAAGAAAAGTACTTGTTGGGAGATAACCCAAGAGTTTTCTTGAGTCTTGTATGTTATTACTTCAGTAATGACCTGTCATTATCCTTTTTTTTCTCTTTTTTGTGCCAAGAATGACCTCTAATGAGAGGGAAGTAAGATTTGGAGAGTTGCTGTCCCGAAACAGATTTTTGTGCTCCACCGTAAAAATTCGTGAGGAAACTTTGTAAGTAGGATTGAGATGATATTTTGCGAATAAATCCACCAGGTTGTTATATAACTTTATTTAGTTCAACACTTTGTGATTTGAGGAACAAAAGGTCTTTGAAAAAATCGGTTTCTACCTGCTGGTCTGTTTTGACAGATTTCTGCAATTATTTGCATTTGCTTCTTATTGATTCCTTTTTTGGAAAATTGAGATTTTTGAGGGAATTGATACAGTAACTTGTGTTTTTAGTGAAAGTTTTGCTGTTCTAAATCTAAACCCAAATGTCTATTATATTTTGAATACACTAATGTTGCTAATGAAGATTGTGTGAAGTTTTGTATGAAGGAAAAGTTTCAGGTGTACAGAGAGAATGATGCAATGAGATGAAGAATGGACAAAAGATCAAGCTTGGGGATGCCACCCCGTGTCACCCCAAGAAATATTCAAGAGGTACAAGCGTCAAATCTTGGGGATGGCTAAGGCATCCCCTTCTTCATCAATAAAAATCTTAGGTCTTTCTAGACACTTCGTTTTTATTGTTTCATGCACAGTTGTGTTGTTCTTGGAGCGTCTTTGTTTTTGTTTTTACTTTCTGTTTTCTTAGTTTTCTTGAGTAAAGTTGGTTGGATCGCAACACACTTCTTTTGGAGAGAGACACACTCTATTTTCATTGCCTAGAACACTCTAGTTTTCATTCTTATTGTCTTGTGAGTGTTCTCTTTTGCTAGCACTGTGTTTAGCCTTAGTTTTCTTGTGCTTTTGGCTTAGAACTTTTTAGTTCTTATTTTTGGATTTGTGAGACAAGATCACTGATCTTTATTGATTATTATCTTTGTGAGTTGTTTCAAATAAGTTTATTGGTGTTGGAAAAGAGTAGGAAGCTTCATGCTTAAGTGGTACAAAAAGGAGCTTGTTTTGAATGTGGCTTAGACTTTATCATATCATGCTAGATTTTGTTTTGAACTTATTCTTAGTGATTATTGTTGTAGCATGACTTGTTCCAAACAATTTAGATTGCTTAATGTGCCTTGAAAGAATCATGCGTTGTTTTAGCATACAAAAGCATAGTATTGTGGTATTCTCCTTTGATGTTTTGTTTGGGTTGACTTGGCACATGCTCACACCATGTTATGACTTTGAACAAGTCACCATATCCTCTATGATCATGTATTCCTTGACTTTTAGTACCACTTTATGCTTTGATTATTAATGTTTTGTCGCTCTGCATGATTATGGCCATTATTGCTCTCTTAGTTGATTGCTCCCAGTCTTTTGCTAGCCTCCACTTGTATGAGTAAGTTCTACTCATGCTTCCGACTCCAAAGAAACCAAGTTATTCCAAAGTCCCCACTATAAATTCCTATGCATGGTGTGCTACACCATTCCAAGTATATTCTTGTTTTCATCTATCTTCCAATTTAAAACTATTTTTTTATGTGAAAACTTAGTGATTAAAGCTCTCACAAACTTGATGGCACACTTTATTTTACTTGCCCCTAATAAACTTGAACCATTGTGTCATCTATGTTGTATATGCTTGCACTTGTACGTTGGAATTAGCAGAACCGTGCTGTCACGGGGAACACTTTCAACATTGCACTTATACTTTGTACATAGTTCATATCATGCTTTTTTGTCTATGGATGTCACCGATGTGAAATAAAAAGGGAGCTTGTAAGTCCATGAATTTATGTATTTTTGTGTTAGATAAATGCCTGGGCCGCTAGCCTAAGCCATGCCTAATCATGGTGGAAACTTGCAGCATCACCATATTGAGCAATCTATGAAGCTTCCTCAATAAAAACCTATGCAAATAGCAAATAAAAAGATCGCTGAGATGCTCATTGTCTGCTTGATTTGTCATTTTGGTTATGGGATAGCCCCTGTACCATGTGCAAGGGGTACCCCGTTGGCGATTCTCTATGATACACATGTACTTACTATGGCAAGAACTTACAGGTGACTAAAGTTGAGTAGCATGAGGTGCGGCCCTTGTATTCAAGGGACATGAGATTGCCAACTTATACTTTGTCAAGCATATACTCCATAGTTTGCCAACTTATCACTTCAAGATGCTTATGATAGGGGCAATGAGGGCTGAAAGCTAACAAGTACCATAATTTTTGGAAGCTCTTTTTGAAACTTGAAATCCCTGGTTCCCTTTATGAATGGCCTTTCTTCCACTATTATATTGAGTCTCCACCTTCTACCTTTAGGCACCAGTTAAGAGAGCATAGTTGCCATTCTTAGTTCTATGTGCATTGTCCCTAAACTTATTGATTGATGCATATTGTTGATATTACTTGTTCTTGTGCTATTTGTATCTAGTCACTCTTATGAACTTTGAAGGTGTCCTATGCATCTATTTGCTACTCCATGAGGTACAAGCTAAAAGACACTATGCCATGTTTTCTGTATGTGAAACAAATAAATTTTTTTCAATGCATGTTATTCATGATCTTTATTTGTAGCCTTTCATGTTGCATGCATAGTTACTTTGTATTACTATTAGAACTCCATCTTTCATGCTCATGTTTAGAGTTCTTTGATCCCAGATTTCAATGCTTGCAAATGGTTTGATCTTGATTTTGATGGTGCATGTCACCTCAAAATTTATTCTTTTATCACTTACCTACTCGAGGATGAACAGGAGTTAAGCTTGGGGATGCTTGATACGTCGGAAATGTCTCTATAATTTTTGATGTTCCATGCTTGTTTAGTATCTACTTTGCTTTATTTTATCTACACTTTGAGGTATTTTTATACACTTTCTGGACCTAATCTATTGACAAGATTCCGCAGTGCCAGTTGCCTGTTTTCTGCTATTTTTGGTTTCAAAAAGCTAAAAAATGAATATTCTCGGAATTGGATTGGACAAAAGCCAAAGTTCATATTTTCCCTGAATGATACGGAAAATCGAAGACGAGGCGGAGGAGGCCACCAGGGTGGTCACACCCTAGGTGGGCGTGGGGCCCACCCTAGACGCGCCTAGAGGGGGTGTGGGCCCCCTAGCCCTCCACCGACCTTGCCTCCTTCGCCTATAAGAAGCCCCCGACTCAAAAACCATAAAGAATCGACCAGAAAGGCACAATAAGTTCCGCAGCGCCGCCGCCACCGAAGGGCAGATTCAGGGGACAGAAAGTCTCTGTTCCGGCTCCCTGCCGGGACGGGGAAGTGCCCCCGGAGCCATATCCATCGATCTCCAGCACCATCTTTATCACCGTTGCTGATTCCCATGATGATGAGGGAGTAGTTCTTCCTCAAGGCTAAGGGCTCTACCGGTAGCTATGTGTTCATCTCTCTCTCTATGCATGATCTTGTTGTGGTCATGAGCTTTGTAATCAAGTAGATCTACCTTGCTACTCAAGTGCATCAATAGATCTCTGCTCTCCCCATGTGTGTGAAAGTGACAGCGTGCACGCCATGGTGGCACTTAGGCTAGAGTCTACATAAATACTCATCGTGCTTTAATAGATCTATGCTTTTCCCCACGTGTGTGAAAGTGACAGCGTGCACACCGTGTGTGGCACTTAAGCTAGGTTATATATATATATTTATCATGAGTATATTTTGAGTTGGTTGTCTTTATGAAATTGTGGTGTTTGTTGGAACCATCTAGCGCTCAAGGTGACAGTGTGGGGTTATCTAGATTGGGGAAGGCCCTACCATGGATTAGAGTGTTCAACCGAGAGTAGTTATGAGTAGTATCATGAGGAGAATATATTTATATGAGAGAGTGTTCACTAGTGAAAGTATGATCCCTAGGCCTTGTTTCTAAACATTGAAACACTGTTTGCATCTAGATCTGTTGCATGTTTGCTTGCTTCCATCTTTATTTCAGTTTGACTTTAGTCTCTCCCATGTCAACAACAAGTGAGAAGCTCTTTTCTGGCACCGTTGTCTTATAATCATCCATACCACTTGTATTTCACTATCTCTTCGCCGAACTAGTGCACCTATACACCTGACAAGTGTATTGGGTGTGGTGGGGACACAAGAGACTTCTTGTATCTTGATTGTAGGGTTTCTTGAGAGGGAATACCTTTGGCCACTTCCCCCCTGAGTTCGATAAACCTTGGGTAATCCACTTAAGGGAAACTTGCTGCTATTCTACAAATCTCTGCACTTGGATGCCCAACAACTGTATACAAGAATAGAAGTGCGTAGACATCACCATGCAAAGATGATATGAATGCAATGATGAAGTTTTTTGTTTGATGAAAATTTGGGATGTTACAACTCTAACCCACTTAAGATGAATCTCGCCCTCGAGATTCGGGTTGGCTAGCAAATAGGTGAGGGTGATCTTTCCGAAGCTCATATTCTCTTTCCCAAGTTGCTTCCTCTTCAGTGTGATGGTTCCACAGTACTTTGCAGAACTTGATTGTCTTAGTACAAGTGACTCTTTCTGCTGTCTCGAGAATTTTGCTAGGTTTCTCTTCATAAGTAAGATCATTCTCTAACTGAACTTCTTCTAGTGGTATAGTGTCTTTTAACGAAGTTTCTTCCATCTCTGGATGACACTTTTTCAAGTGGCTAACATGAAACACATTGTGAACTGCTGACAGAGATTCTGGTAGTTCTAGCTCATGGGCCACTTCTCCTTTCTGACTTAAAAACTTGAATGGTCCTACATAACTGTAACATCCCAAAAATACTAAACTTGGATCATCAAACTCTAATCATCAAATTTAGGGTTATTAAAAACTTTGCTAAATAAAAATATGAAAGCATGCATGTGAGTATACATTTCATTTTGAATTCTTTTGAACCAACTTGTTTGTGTGTTCCTTTGCTTGTAAATGGATGTTTAGGTGAAATAAACATCATCTAAACAATTCCCAAACTTTTATCAAAGGCAAGTAAATTAAAAAAAATAAAATAAGGGAATGGTCATTTTGACCAATTTAACTCCCATGCCTACTTTGGCTGTCCCAAACTTTCAGAACTTAACAGAAACTTTTCTGGATCTTTGCACCCCTTGATTGTACTCATAACAAGGTATCAAGGCCCACTTTGTGATCATCTAGAAACTTCCACATGCATAGTTTAAATGACAGTTCAAAATTGAATCTTTATCATATAAGAAGATCCCACTTTTTCAAAAACCACTCAAACAAGCTCAACTTTCAAAACCCAAGCATCTGCAGACTCACCAGCACCAACCTAACACACCCACCAAAAATATTTTCAAAATTCAAAAATTGAATTCTTGCGGCCATTTCATCAAAAACTTTGCAGACGCAAATCATCAAAATCTTAAACACTATTGTGAGCAGTGATTGAAGCCTAACTTGTTCCCTCTCTAGCTCACAACCATCTCAGTAGATCACCTAACAAGTTAAGCCAAGATCTAGCCTCACTGTAAGCTGGGCAATGATATCAATGGTGAACAGCCGAAGCTCACCATGCCACCCCAGTGGAGACAGCAAGCTAGGAGGAGATTTAGCTGTGCCAACCTTGTCTGGGAGGCAGCCCACCGTCCACCGCCACTCCCTGTCCCAGCCGCGAGCGTTGCCAAACCCTGGACCACACGCACGAACCGCGCCCATCTCGCCAGCAACCATGCCGAGCATGCGCCAGAGCGCCACACTCGACCGACGCCCACAGACTGCACGCCGCCCTTGCCGCGTGCATACATGATCACCACCAACCCAGGAGACCGTCGGACATCACCGTTCGCCGCCCCATGACGCACAGCCACCGCTCACCGTCGAAGACGCCACCTTTGCCGTGCTGAGCATCGCGCGTTCCATACCAAACCGCACCGCCCCTACACGCTCATTAAATCCGTAGAGCATCGCCAGGAGACCACCAAGCAATCGCCACCGCCGGCCATGCCTCTATCCGCCCGTAGCCATGTCGCCACCGTCGCCTTCCCATTCCGTTCGGTCTCATCGTCGCGAATATAAATAGAGGCCATCCCCAGCCGAATTGAGCACACCATCTCACTCCCCTCTCCTCACTGATCGTGCCACCCCGTTCCCGGAGTAAGGCGAGCAGCACTTCGCCAGAATTTCACCGGAGTCTGCCGCTGCTGGAGAAGAAGGGAGCCAGCGATTGGAGCCGCCCCAGGAGAAGCTGCCGGTACCAGGAGGTTCACCGTCGTCGACTTCGTCGTTCGCCCGCCTCGCCGACCCTCGCCTGAACCCCGGTGAGCCCCCAACGACCCCCACAAGCCGCGCTAGGTTTCTGTCTCGCCGGCGTTGCCCAACGTCGACGATGACCCTCAGCCGTTAGATTAGAACCAGATCGAACGCACCACATCACCCCGTACCGCTTCGCACCCCCTCGTCTCACTGACGCATGGGGACAACCACTTAGCCAGCCCGCGTAAGCGCTGCGCTTAGCAGGCCGACCAAGTATCACTTCCCGCGCAGCCCAGTTATTTGAATTTAACCTTTTCCATTTTATTTCAAACACACTTCTGTACCCAGTTTCAAAAATCAACCCAGGTCGATTCAATGAACCAAATTGAATGACACCAATTTTGTTAGAAAGGTCTGGGAATGCTGAATCCAAGCCCATTGGATTCAAGTCATTTGGATCTGTAGATCATCCTTGGTAAAAATAACAAGGCAGAAGCTTTTCTGCATTCAAACATTTTTCAAATTAAAACCATAATAGCTTTTGAGTTGATTCCAACTCTCAAAAATCACATTTAACCATACCCTTCAGAATATATAAAAATATATAGGTTTATTTACAGAAATAATGTTCAAGTAATAAAAAAATGCTACATAGGCATTTCTAGCCACTTTAGTTAATTAAAATAAAAGGGTAAAACCTTATTAAATTGTGACACCACTTTAAATCACATTCGCATGGACTAAAATATGTGGTGATGACATGTGTCAACATGATCCCATGTTTGGTTTGGAGAATATTAAATCTTAGGTAGTTTTTTAATGAGTAGAAATTACTTTTCTAAAAATAAAAGGAATTAAACCAAGCTTTAATCTTGTAATGTTAGTGATGATGCTAGATCATCTATAGGACCCTTTTGTGTGATGATTGCAAGTAGTTAAGTATTGTTTGGTGATTGTGTACCTCGTATTTATTCATAGATGCTAGTACCGACCAAGGATACGAGGAGGAAGGAGGATATTACGAAGAAGAAGCCGAGGAGAACTTCAACCACTGCTCTGCTCAAGGCAAGCTAACACTTGCAATTATGAAAGTTAGATAACCTATGCAATGCACTAAGCATGCTTGGTTAGACATATTTGATGATACCCAATCCTAGTTTTTACTTGCAAGCTTTCTACTTTATTTCTTTATCAAAGCTATAACTTAGAGTTGACTTAAGTGACTTGTAGATTCTAGAAAGATATATTGAAGGTTGCATAAAGAGCATAAAATTTGGCCTAAGCTAGAAAATCTTGATGTCATCCTAAGGCATGAGATTGAACTTAGTTGAAACTCCACTTGTTTACCACCCCTCATTAGTACTTATCCCCACTTGTAGATGCTAGTGCTAAGCATAAAACTTGATCAACTTTAGATGGGAATACTTGGTGGAAAAATGGTTATGAAAACCTTGGAATGATGGATCATTCTATTGAAATGTTTTGGACATGTGTTTCCGAACACCAGATGATTTATGGTGATGAAAATGTTGAGGCATGAGCCTTAGCCCTTTATAAAACTGATGGTTGTCTGGATGCGATACCGTTCCAATTTTATCGTACAACCACAATACCCGAGAATTGGGTAGGGCTTGACTGGAAACTTATATACCTTAGTATTAGTTCCCTCACGGCCAAGGTCTGAGCTAAGGCTACCTTGTGAAGATTGTCCACCTGTGCAGTACCCAAGATGACAGTTGGTCATGGTTGGGAGGCCAAACTCACAGGAGAGGTGCTTATACTAGGGCGTGTAATTGAAAGGTTAGGATTGATTATCCGCATACTGAGTATGGTGATTTCAGGATTTGTTCCTGACGGATGTATCGAATGTTGTGGTGAAAGTGTACAATCTCTGCAGAGTGTCAAACTATTCGAATAGCCGCGTCCGTGGTTATGGACAGTTGGAGTGGCCATACTGTTCCCCCGTCAGACTTTTCAAAATGATTTGTGAAAGGAAGTGAGACTTTGACTTGACCACAACAGAGTTGTGACCTGAGTTACAAGATCTTATTTAGGTGTTATAAAAATGTGACTAGCTACTTTTATTTCTAAACTTAGTAGAGGTAAATCTGGCTTCTTGCAAAACAACCCTAGAGCCTACTGTCCTATTATCAAAAACCCCTTCCACTTGTTAGTATTAGTTTGCGAGTACTTAAAGAGTACTCATGGCTTTGTCCCTGGCTATTCCCGTGGAAAGACTATGAAGAGGAGTACCTGGAGGATGGACCCCAGGAAGGTTACGACAACTAGGATCATCTCCCATCGTCAGCTTTGCCTGTGACCCCGAAGATGGAGCTTCGCCTTCGACAACCAGTTGTATTAAGAACTGGATCATGAGATCCCTATTTGTGTAAGAACTTATGTACGGTTTGCAATGGATGATGTACTATGGTATCCAATTCTGTTATGTCTCACAAAAATGGTAATCCTGGGATTGCGATGTATGGCATAACAGGCATCTGGGATTAAAAATCCGGGTGTTGACAATAGAGAGGTGCCAATTTCCCTTTGACTCCAAATATCTTCACACCACGAAGTGGTGAGACTCTGAGATAAGCTCTATAACCTACCTCATAGGTGACCTCTCTACGTTTTGGATCTGCATAGCTCTTTTGTCGGGATTGGGCTATCTTTAGTCTATCCTTTACCATCCCGACTTTCTCTTCGGCTTCCTTGATCAGGTCTGGTCCGAATAAGTTTCTTTCTCCTACTCCATTCCACAATAATGGGGTAGTACACTTCCTTCCATAAAGGAATTCAAACTGAGATCTCTATGCTCGATTGATAGCTGTTATTGTAAGAAAATTCTACGTATGGTAGACTTTCGTCCCAACTAGATCCATAGTCTAGCGCACAAGCTCTAAACTTATCTTCCAAAATCTAATTGGTCCTTTCTGTCTGTCCATCAGTCTGAGGATGAAACGCAGTGCTGAAATCTTGTCTAGTTCCCAATGACTCATGAAGTTTTCGCCAAAAATGCAAAGTGAACTGAGTTCCTCTATCTGACACAATACTCTTAGGTACTCCATGCAGACATACAATTCTGTTCATGTAGATCTTGGATAATTTAGCACTTGTATAGGTGGTCTTTACGGGTACGAAATGAGCCACTTTTGATAAGAGATCCACAACAGCCCATATAGAATCATATCTCGATCTAGTCCTTGGCAATCCTGTGATAAAATCCATACCGATTTTATCCCACTTCCAATCAGGTATTGGCAGTGGTTGTAATAACCCTGCCGGTTTCTGATGCTCCGCCTTTACTCGACTACACACGTCGCACAAGGCAATGTGCTCCGCGATATCTTTTTTTGTTCCACCAAAATCTTTCCTTCACATCCATGTACATTTTGGTGTTGCCAGGATGAATAGAATATGGTGAATTATGTGCTTCTTGCAGGATCAATTTCCAAAGTTTAGGATCTTGTGGAATGCAGATACGCTTTCCATACCATAAGGTTCCTTGATCATCATAGAATCACTTTGCTTTTTCTTTACCTATTTTACTCTTAATTTCCTCTATTTCCTTGTCCAACTTTTGAGCTTCTTTGATTTTATCCAATAGTGTTGGTTGTACTTCCAAGGACATAAGATATCCTTCAGGCACTATCTCTAATCTTAACTCTTTAAATTGAGCATGCAAATCTTCTGTCAATTCTCCTTTAGTGAGGCCATTCGCATAAACCTTGCGGCTTAATGCATCAGCTACGACATTTGCTTTCCCAGGATGGGATTGCAAACTTAAGTCGTAATCCTTGATAAGTTCTAGCCATATTTGTTGTCTCATGTTGAGTTCCTTCTGTGTGAAAATGTATTTCAGACTCTTGTGATCGGTGAACATTTCACAACATTTTCCCATAAGATAATGTCTCCATGTCTTTAGTGCATGGACAACAGAGCCCAACTCTAAGTCATGTGTAGGATAGTTTACTTCATGATTCTTGAGTTGTCTCGAGGCATATGCTACCACTTTACCTTCTTGAATTAACACACCACCCAGTCCTTGGTGAGATTCATCACAATAAACTTGAAAATCTTTCTCTAGATCTGGCAAGCATAATACTGGTGATGACACTAATCTCTTCTTCAACTCTTGAAAACTGGTTTCACATGCTTCAGTCTAGTCAAACTTCTTCTCTTTCTTTAATAGTTCCGTCATTGGCTTAGCTACTTTCGAGAAATTCTCGATGAATCTTCTATAGTATCCTGCCAAGCCTAGGAAACTACGGACCTCTTTAACTGTTTTGGGAGATTCCCACTCTGTTGCAGCTGATACCTTTGCGGGATCAACAGCTATATCATTCCTAGACACAATATGTCCAATAAATCCAAATTCATTCAACCAAAATTCACATTTACTAAACTTGGCATAGAACTTGTGTTCCCTAAGTTTCTCAAGAATCAAACGCAAATGTTCTTCATGTTCCTCATTGCTCTTGGAGTAAATGAATATGTCATCGATGAATACCACAACAAACTTGTCAAGAAAATCCATGAACACCTTGTTCATCATGTTCATGAAATAAGCTGGTGCATTAGTTAGTCCAAACGGCATTACGGTATACTCATACAATCAATATCTAGTGGTGAAAGAAGTCTTTGGTATATCTTGTTCTCTAATCTTTAGCTGAAAGTAACCTGATCGAAGATCAATTTTTGAGAACACACGAGCTCCTTCTAGCTGATCAAAGAGATCATTGATTCTGGGTAGGGGATACTTGTTCTTTATTGTCACTTTGTTAAGTGATCGATAATCTATGCATAGCCTCTGACTTCTATCTTTCTTCTCGACAAACAAAACTGGTGCACCCCAAGACGAAGAACTCGGTTGGATAAATCATTTCTTCAACTATTCTCCAAGCTGTTTCTTGAGCTGTTTTAACTCATCCACTGTCATCTTGTAAGGTCTCTTTGCTATAGGTCTAGATCCTGGCAGTAAGTCAATCAGAAACTCCACATCCCTATCTGGTGGCATTCCCGGTAATTCCTCTGGAAACACATCAGGGTACTCCTTCACTACAAGTACACTGTCTAGGCTAACCCCCTTAAGAGAATTTAGCTTACTCCCTTTGGGTTCAAAGTTAGAATTGAACCTAATCCGTTTCTTTTCTGGGGTTGTGAGTGTAACAGTTCGTCTGGCACGGTCTATTACTCCCCCATAACGGGTCATCCAGTCCATGCCTAATATTACATCCAATCCTTGGGACTCTAGGATTATTAGATTAATCGGAAACTTGTTCTTTCCAAACTCTTGGACTAGTTGACGACATCCTAAATTTACTATCATTTCTCCACCCGGGGAGCTTACTTTAATAGGACATCCAATTGTTTCAGTTGGGAGTCTTTTTGTCTACAAATTCTCTTGAAATGAATGAATGCGATGCGCCGGTATAAAAAAGAATAAGTGCTGGAAAGGAATTAATCTTGAACTTAACAATCACAGCTCAGACTCTTCTTGGATTTCCTCCACATTGATGTGATTCACATGACCTTTTTGAAAAGGATTTGGCTTGTTAGCCCCATCAGTCTTCTTTTCTGGCATTCATTGGCATAGTTCCCCATTTTCTTGCACTTGAAACATTCAACTTGACTGATGTCTCTCTTTGCTGGCTAATTCCCATTGCCATGTCCATTATGGTGACTCTTGTATCCACTTTTGTTGTTTCGGTAATACCCACTAATGTGTCCACAATGTTTATTGCTATGGTGGTGGCGGTTATTGTTGTGGTGGTTGTTATGATTCCCATGCTTGTGGGATCCAAAACTTCCACTACCTTCACCATGAGAACGCTTATGAGATGATCCTGATCCATGCTTATCAAGATGGTGTTTCCTCTTCCTATTCTCAACTTGCTTCATCTTGCTTCTAAGATGGTAGCTTTGTCACACAGAGATTGATAACATAAGCAACAGATAGTTGCTGGGACATTTCATCATTCAACCCTTCAAGAAACTTCTCTTTCCTCTTTGCATCAGTGTCAACATCATCCGGGGCATAACACGACAGATTGTTGAACTCTTCAATATATTCAGCAACACTGTGATGGCGTTGTTTAAGGTTGTGAAATTCTTTCTTCTTCAACCCCATTACTCTAGAATAGATGTGAGTAGTGCGGAATCCATCCTCAAACATTGCCCAAGTCACTTCTTCAATAGGGTTGGTGACTTGAATGTTATCCCACCAAGTAGCTACTAGTCCTTCTAGTAGGTGTTCTGCAAATCTGACTTTCTCCGCATCAGTGCAACCAACTGTGACCAAGTCCTTGTTTACGAAGCGTAGCCAATCATTTGCTACCATGGGATTAGTTGTACCAGAAAACTTAGCAGGTATCAACCTTAGAAGCCTTGTGAGCATATCAAGAGCTGGTGGGTTGTTCTGGTTGTTATTATTATTATTATTATTATTATTATTATTATTGTTGTTGTTGTTGTTGTTGTTGTTGTTGTTGTTGTTGTTGTTGTTGTTTTGATTCTGGTTCTGGTTTGCCATAAACTGAGTCATCATCTGCATCAACTGTGTCTGTGTAGTCATCAACTGTTGCATATCATTGCCATTGTTGTTATTGTTGGGATTGGCACGACGAGGAGGCATCTCTGGTTTAAATAAGGATAAGTAAAGATAATTAACCCCGTAGATCCTAATATGCGTAAAACAACATATAACAACAATCAACATTCAAGCAAGCACACGATAAACTTTAGGGTTCAAAACTTCACAACCAACAAGTTTGCAAAGGTAAATAACATACTAGTATAGTCATCCACAAGTTGGCATGATCAATGCGACTCGATAATAAAATGATGATAGATAGATAGATAGATAGATAGGCATCACTACTCCTCCATGTCAACTTCCTCCTCCACAAGTTCAAGTCCTGTGATACGTCCAATTTGCATCACCATTCTATATCATAATTTGCCTCTATTCATTGATATATGTCCTATTATGAGGTATTACTTATGTCTTTTCCACTGTTTTTTGCATGTTGGAAGATTCTTGGAGGATGGACTGCCAGAGTCTGGATTCTGATGGAAAAAGAGGTGTTTTGATGCAATTTCGGGAAGACCAGAAAAATACCAGAAAAATATGGGAAAATTATATTTTCCCGGAAGACGAAGGAAGCCAGAAGGAGAGGCGTAGAAGGGCCACAGGGGGCCCACACCCCCTAGGCGCGGGTCCCCCTGGGCCTCGCCTAGGGCAGGTGTGGCCCACCTGCTCGGATCCCGACTCCGCCCTCTCGCCTACATCTTCCTTACGGAACCCTAACACCAGGGGAGCGACCACAGATAGATTTTCGCCGCCTCTGCGGGGAGGAAAACACCGAGAGAGAAAGATCTCTTCGGCAGACAGATTTCTGTCGGGGAAATTCCTTCCTGGAGAGGGGAGATCGTCGCCATCAACACCATTGTAAAGCTAGGCTTCATTGGAATCGTCATCATCATCATCCACACCATCATCTCCACCAGCACATCATCATTACTCCATCCCGCTGTAACAATCGTGTTAAATACTTGCTTAGTTCATTAGGGGAAACTTTCTTAGTGTTAATTACTATTGTAGTTGATGCTTGTGAGTGGAACCATTGGATTATTGTTTATGTTCAGATTGTTATCCATTATCATATCATATTTGATCTTGATCCATATGATTTCTTGTGAGTAGTTTGTTTAGTTCTTGAGGACATGAGAGAAGTCATGTTGTTATTAGTGGATTTGTGTTGAGTTATTATTCAATGGATTAGTATTTAAGTTGTGGTGCTATTCTTCTAGTGGTGTCATGTGAACGTCGACTACATGATACTTCACCATTTATGGGCCTAGGGGAATGCATTGTGAATTTGTATACTAATTGTGGGGTTGCCGGAGTGATAGAAACCTGAACCCCCATTAGGACACCTTTGCACAAGGGGGTGTAGGATCTCAGAGTTTAAGGCTGTGGTTAGGTTTATATCTTAATTACTTTCCTGTTGTTGCGGATGCTTGCAGGGGGTTTAATCACAAGTATGTATTAGTCCAAGTAAGGTCGGTACATTAGCACATGTTCACCCACACAACACTTACAACACCAAAGAAGAGTACTCAGCTATTTGAAGTGAAAGCACTTGACAGAATTCCCATGTGTCCTCGAGAACGTTTGGTCCTTATAAGTATTTCCACCAGCTTGTCCTTTGCTAAGAAAGGATTGGGACACTTGCTGCGTTTGTTCTTTGTTTTTATTACTTGCACTTTGTTTTGTTGCTTTATCAAAAACCACTAAAAATCCGTTTGCTAAGTATTTACAGAGATTTCCTGCTCCATACCACTAGTCAACACATTCTGCTCCTCGTTGGGATCGACACTCCTATTTATCGAAAGTACTGCGATACACCCCCTATACTTGTGGGTCATCAAGACTATTTTTTGGCGCCGTTGCCGGGGAGTGAAGCGCTATTGAAGAGTGGAACTGGTAAAGGAAACTTCTACCGTGAGTATTACTTTTTGTTACTGTTTGTTGCTTTGTTTCCAATATGGATAACCCACTTGGTTTTCCGTTTGGGAAAACTAGTACCACTGCTAGGGGGTAGTAGATGAACCACCACCTGTTGAGATAGATCCTTTTAAGATACCTACAAGTATTATTGATCGTGTTATGGATAATTATTATTTTGGGGATGGAAATGTCCATCCTGGTGATCACTTGCTTTTTATCCATGAATTATGCTGGTTGTTTAAGTGTGCAGGTATCACAACTGAATAGGTGAAGAAGAAGTTACTCTCCATATCCTTGAAAGGGAGAGCTGAAGAATGGTATAAGATGCTGAAGAATGGACAATCCATGGAATGGGAGGAGATGGCATCTCTCTTTTATTCTAAATTCTATCCTCCCAGTGAGATTCATAAGGATAGAAATCTGATATATAACTTTTGGCCTCGTGATGGAGAGAGTACAGCTCAAGCTTGGGGGAGATCGAAGTTACTAATGCTTAAATGTCCTATTCATGAACTCCCTAACAATATTATTCTCAATAACTTTTATGCTAGGCTTTCTCTTCATGATAAAGATTTACTAGATGTTTCTTGTGCTGGATCATTCACACGTATGAAGGAAGAAGCTAAATGGTATCTACTAGATCGTATTCAAGAGAACACTGAATCTTGGCAGAATAACAAAGGAAGAAAGTCAGGTATAAACTATGATTATGAATACATTAAATCTTTTATGGGAACTGATGACTTCCATGATATTAGTAAACAGTTTGGTATTGATCCTCAAGTTCTTGCAAAATGTTTTAATGCTTTTGCCTCTTATATTGAAATTCCCAACAAAGAGTGGGACAAGTACCACGCTCCTTATAAAGACATTGTTACTCATGTTCCTGCTAGCATAGATGCTTGTACTGTTGATCCTATTTTGCCTGAACCTTATGTTGAGAAAATACCTTTTACTACTAAGGTAAAGGAACATTCTATCATAGCTAATGTGGTTAGCAAAAGTACAAAGAAAACTATGGAGCCCGATGAGCTTATTAATATTGAACCTGTGGTAGCTATTGTGAAAGATCTTGTCACTAGAAACATAGAGGATGAGCATATTGTCTTCTGTGAAGACGCTACTATGCTAAAAAAATCTAGAAAAACTAGTGTCCCTGTGCTTTCTGTTAGAATTGGTAATCATAGCTATTATGGTTTGTGTGATATTGGTGCTAGTTCTAGTGTTATTCCTTATGAGATTTATAGGGAAATTATGCATGAAATTGATCCTTTGAGCTTGAGGACATTGATGTGGTTATTCACCTTGCTAATAGAGAGACAGTCTGTCCCATTGGCATCGTAAGAGATGTGGAGGTTCTTTGTGGTAAGATTAAATATATTGCTGATTTTCTAGTACTTGGTAAAGAAGCTAGTAAAACCTATCCTATTATTTTTGGTAGACCCTTCTTGAATACTTGTGGGGCTATCATAGATTGTAGGAAGGAAAAAGTTTTGACTATGTTTTATGGAGAGTCTTATGATTTTAATTTTTCTAAATTTGCTAAAACTCCTTATGAAAATGAACTGCCTAATGAGGATTTCAAGGTTGAACAACTTTTTGCTATTTCTCTTACTCCTAACAATGCCTTGCAGCAGTTTATGGAAGATCATGAAAGCGATGTCTTCATGAAGGAAATAAATGAGATTGACGAGGTTTTCCTTCGTCAGCCTGAGTTACTTAAGCATAATCTACCTGTGGAATATTTGGGTACCACACTACCACCTAAAGGGGACCCGGTATTTGAATTAAAAACTTTACCTGATGATCTCAAATATGCTTATCTTGATGATAAGAAAGTGTATCCTGTTATTATTAGTTCTAAACTTTCAGGAAAGGAAGAAGAAAGGTTATTAGAAATACTAAAGAAATACCGAGGAGCTATGGGTTATACTCTTGATAATTTAAAAGGAATTTCTCCCACTATATGTCAGCATGCTATTAATATAGAGCCTGATGCAAAACCAGTTGTTGAGCACCAACACCGTCTAAATTCTAAGATGAAGGATGTGGTAAGAAATGAGGTATTAAAACTCCTTGATGCTGGTATTATATACTCTATTGCTGATAGTCAATGGGTTAGCCCTGTTCATTGTGTTCCCAAGAAAGGGGGAATAACTGTTGTGCCTAATGAAGATAATGAGCTTATACCCCAAAGAGTAGTGGTTGGGTATAGATTGTGCATTGATTTTAGAAAGATTAATAAAGTTACTAAGAAAGATCATTATCCTTTGCCCTTTATTGATCAAATGCTTGAGAGGTTGTCCAAAAAGACTCACTTTTGTTTTCTTGATGGTTATCCTGGGTTTTCTCAAATTGCTGTGAAAGCAAAAGACCAAGAGAAAACTACTTTCACTTGTCCTTATGGTACTTATGCTTATAGGCGTATGCCTTTTGGTTTATGTAATGCTCCTTCTACCTTTCAGAGATGTATGTCTGCTATATTTCATGGTTTTTGCGAAGAAATTGTGGAGGTTTTCATGGACGATTTTTTCATCTATGGAACTTCTTTTGATAACTGCTTGCACAACCTTGATAAATTTTGCAGAGATGTGAAGAAACCAACCTTGTTCTTAATTGAGAGAAATGCCACTTCATGGTTAATGAAGGGATTGTTCTTGGACACAAGATCTCTGAAAGAGGCATTGAAGTTGACAGCGAAAATTGAAGCAATTGAGAAGATGCCTTGTCCTAGAGATATCAAAGGTATTCGTAATATCCTTGGTCATGCTGGTTTCTATAGGAGTTTTATTAAAGATTTCTCCAAAATTTCAAAGCCCCTTACTAATCTTCTTCAAAAATATGTACCTTTTGTTATTGATGATGATTGTAAGGAAGCTTTTGAAACTTTGAAGAAAGCTTTGACTACTGCTCCTATTATTCAACCACCTGATTGGAGTTTACCCTTGAAATTATGTGTGATGCTAGTGACTTTGTTGTGGGTGCTGTCCTTGGAAAGCATGTTGATAAGAATTTGAATGTTATTCATTATGCTAGCAAGACATTAGATGCTGCTCAAAAGAATTATGCTACCACTGAAAAAGACTTCTTAGATGTAATATTTTCTTGTGATAAGTTTAGACCTTATATTGTTGATTCAAAGGTTACTGTTCATACTGATCATGCTGCTATTAAGTACCTTATGACAAAGAAGGACGCTAAGCCTAGACTTATTAGGTGGGTGTTGCTTTTGCAAGAGTTTGATCTACATATTGTAGATAGGAAAGGTGCTGAAAATCCTGTTGCTAACAATTTATCTCGTTTGGAAAACATTTCCTTTGACCCATTGCCTGTTAATGATATTTTTCCAAATGACCAGTTGGATGCGATAAGGGTAAGTCCGCATGAGAGTCCTTGGTATGCTGATTATGCTAACTTTATTGTTTCCAAGTATTTGCCTCCAACTTTTACATCTCAACAAATAAGAAAATTATTTTATGATATAAGGCATTACTTTTGGGATGACCCACATTTATATAAGGAAGGAGTAGATGGTATTATGCGAAGATGTGTTCTAAAATTTGAACAACAAGAGATATTGAGAAAAGTTCTTGGCAACGCTTATGGAGGACATCATGCAGGGGATAGGACTACACAAAAGGTTTTACAATCTGGATTTTATTGGCCTACCCTTTTCAAAGATGCAAGGAAGTTTGCCTTATCATGTGATGAATGTCAACGAGTAGGTAACAGTTCTAGACGCAACGAAATGCCTATGCATTATTCTCTTGTTATTGGACCTTTTGATTGTTGGGGATTTGACTTTATGGGACCTTTTCCCCCTTCAAAAGGGTACACTCATATTCTTGTTGTTGTCGAATATATTACAAAGTGGGTAGAATCCATACCTACGAATAGTGCTGATGGTAAGACCTATTTGAAAATGCTTAAGGATTTTATTTTTCCTAGGTTCAGTGTGCCTAGATACCTCATGACTGATGGAGGATCTCATTTTATTCATGGGGGTTTTAGAAAAACTCTCGCTAAGTATGATGTAAACCATAGAATTGCTTCAGCTTATCACCCCCAAACCGGTGGGCAAGTACAAGTTTCCAATAGGGAAATTAAATCTATCTTGCAGAAGACCGTCAATAGATCTAGAAAAAATTGGGCTAAAAAGTTGAATGACGCTTTGTGGGCTTATAGAAATGCTTATAAAAATTCTTATGGGGATGTATACTTACAAAATGGTCTATGGGAAAGCTTGTCACTTGCCTATAGAATTAGAACACAAATCTTATTGGGCAGTGAAAGAGTTAAATAGAGATTTTGGACTTGCCGAAGAGAAAAGACTGCTCGACTTAAGTAATCTAGATGAGTGGAGAAGTGAAGCTTATGAAAATGCTAGGCTCTTTAAGGAAAAAGTAAAAAGATGGCATGATAGGATAATTCTCAAAAGGGAGTTCCATGTTGGTGAGAAAGTTCTTTTGTATAGGTCTCATCTTAGATATTTAGCAGGGAAACTACTCTCAAAATGGGAAGGACCTTTTGTTATCAAGGAAGTATACCGTTTAGGTGCCATCAAAATATCTTCTCTAAAGGATGACACAACACAGGTTGTGAATGGTCAAATACTAAATCATTATATTTTTGGATATTCATATAATGAAGATGTTGACACAATTCAACTTGTGACTCCGGAAGAATTTATTAGAAGCCAAAGACCAGATTCCGCAGAGTTCAACTTTGAGTAGGTAAAAGTGGTGAAAACATAAGGTTCGTAAAACCCCAATATTTTTATATTTTTGATGTTTTTAATACATAAGGCAAGTTACGAGACAGAACAGAGGAGGAACCGGAGGCCGAGGTGGCCAAACCCACCCCAGGCGCGGGCCCCAGCTGGCCCCGCCTGGAGGGGGTGAGACCACCCCGAGCTCCGTCTCCGCCTTGTTTTCATATCAAAACCTTCCTTATGCTTTGCAACTTCGTAATATATAACCCCCCCCCCGGATTTCCCGAGGTTCTTGCATCGAGTTCTCGTCGTGTTTTTGTTTCGATATGTTTCTGTCAGGCAAATTCTCAGTTTTGGAGCTACAATGTCTTCCTCTGGATCACCCATGGAGGATTCCTCTGCGTATGTCCTCAACCCATACATGTATGAGTTGAGGATCCATCCCAAGGAGTTGATTATCAAAGATGTGAAGGTATAGATGAAGGAAGTTCAAGGCCCCAAAGGAGAAGGAAGTCTAGAAGATAGGATGGAAGCATTGGAGCAGGAGGTTTTTAGGTACAAGAAGATGGCGGAACGCGAAGTGGATGTTATTCACAAGATAAGTTCAAAACTCATCGCCAAACACGAGGAGGAGGTGGCTAAGCTCCGAGAAGAAACCTTCTCGCTCCGTCAGACCACCAACCAATTACAAGCACAGCTCTACGACATACAAAATCAAAACTGTGAGTATGAGGCTAGATTTGATCGTATAAGCTCTGCTGGTAGTTTCAGGATTGTAGAGACAAGGACATCCTTTTTGGATGGGTAACCCTTGCCATGGAAATTTTATGATGACAAGAGAACACCACCACCACTGAAGGAGTAATTCGCCATCAGGTTTGGCATCCCCTTGGCTTGTTCCAAGCTTGGGGGGAGTGCCGCGGTATCACCATCATTATCTTTTATCTTTTACCTTTTTAGTGGATTCATATATTTGGTAGAGAGGTTATCTTATAGTTAGGTTTATGTCACATCCCAAGATTTTCCAAATCTTGTAATGTGAAAATAAATGAATAAAATAAAACTTTGTTTGATTTTCAGGGCCAGAAGAAACTTTTTTGAATTCAATTGGAACCTCAAACCCATTTGGATTAAATAAAATCCTAAAGGGATTTAAAAAAAGATAAACATTTTAAATAAAGGAAAATAAAATATTTTGGAAATACTATTTTGGATCTTTTAAATAAAAGGACTTGTGTTTTGTATAATAAAACAAGGACTCAATGAACCACCTGGGTGGCCAAGGAAACTTTGAAGTTTTGGAGAAGGTGGCAACAAAAGGAACCATGTCTATGGCAATCTCTTTGTGTTGTGCTCCAAGGGAAACCACCCAGGAAACTTAGAGATTGAACATGTTTCTCCAATTGTGGCTTTCGTGTGCAACCACATGCTATTATGGCTCTGGCTTAGTCCACTACATTGGGAAGACCCATACATTGTCTTCAGTTTACTGGACATGGGGATCTGGAATGCTTCATGGGTGCTGAAGACAAGCTAGCAATGGTTTATGGGAGGACCCTTTGGAAAGACTTCGTCACATTCTCAATCTGCCAGTACTCCATCTTGGTGAGCACTAATCCAGTGGACACTGGTGGCAAAAGGATGGGATCGTGACATGTGGGTAAAGTGTACTCCTTCTGCAGAAGATAATAAAATCTAAGTACTTAGCCGTGTCCCCGGTTATGGACAATACTGAGCAACTAAAGTTTGAAGCTATGGGAGATCTCGACATTCTAATTTCTAAAAGAAAACTTTTAAGGACTTGATGCACTTGGGGTTACCAAGGAGCTCAAGAGACTTTGACAAAACTTGATGTACTTGGGGTTACCAAGGAACTCAAGAGATTTTGTTGAAAACATGAACACTTGGGGTTACCAAGGAACTCATGAGATTTTGATAAAACTTGTTGCACTTGGGGTTACCAAGTAGCTCAAGAGATTTTTGACAAGGACTTGAACACTTGAGTTTCTACCAAGGAGTTCAAGGAACTTGGAAAAGGAGATTTGACAAAGGACCAAAACCATTTTGAAAAGATAGGATAAAATATTGCTTTATGCAAATGAGCCTAAAATTCTACTTAGCCAAATATGCATGTAATGATAGGATCCACTTATATTCTACATAGAAGTGAAACTTGCCAATACAATTCAAATGTATTGAACCTTGTGGCTGTAACTTGTAATGTTGCAGGTTTGATTGATTTTAGTGAAGATTGTTTGATTAGGATTACAAAGTCTACAACCAACATCTGCCTGTGGCACTTTGAAGATGAAGGACCCCATGACTATAGTTATTCCGCTGGAATGTAATGTAATAGCCAAATGAGCTATGTATGATGTAATAAAATTATGTTATTCCTGGTTATAAAGTTATATTATGACCTTTGTTTCTTGATATTACATCTATACTGTGGATGCTAGCTATTGATCCAGGGACTAGCATTGTAAACACAGGGGACACCACCTTATGTTATTAAAGGTTGGGACACTCCCTCTACAGTTTTCAAGTGGAAGTATCTCTCCTTTAGTTGATTATCTATGTATCCCTTGGTGTGAGTGCCTTTATGGAATATTAATGAGAAGTTGTACCTTTTACTTTTTGCACTTCTTATTTTGGTTTGCAATCTCTATTATATGATGGATCTTGTTGATCAGTATTGGCATCACTTTGGGATCATCAAGTGGATCTAAATTGGTTTTGCAAAACAGAGCTCAGTAACAACACTTTTTGAGATTTGAAAGTAAAAGAGAAAAGCTTACAGGTATTTTGTATAATTTATATTCCTTCTTGTTGGCTCATAAGCTTAGTATTCTTTATTTAAGATCTTTTGTGCCTTCAAGGAAGATTGAATGTATGGCTTTATTACTTGTATGTTTGCTTGTTTCTTTCAACTCTCTTGCTTGCTACCCAGCCTTGCTAGCCAAAAACCTGTTTTGAGAAGGCATACTTCTCATGTTTTCAATCCCTTTGAACCAAAACCTGTGTCATTTGTGTCCACCATATCTACCTATTAGCACTTTTGCTATTCCAAGCAAATTCTGAAGCTTCATCTATCTTTCGAATTAAAAAGTATTTTGTTATGCGAAAACTAGTTAGTAAAGCTCTCACTACCTTGATGGCAAACCTTATTTCTTTGCCCCTAATAGACTTGAACCATTGTGTCATCGAAGTTGTATATGCTTGCATCTGTGTGTTGGAATTAGCAGAACCATGCTGTCACGGGGAACGATTTCAACATTGCACCTGTACCTTGTACTCAGTTGATATCGTGCTCTTTTGTCTATGGATGTCAACCGTGTGAAATAAAGAGGGAACTTCTAAGTCCATGGAGTCTGTATTTTTTGTTAGAGAAACTCCTTGGCCGCTAGCCTAAGCCATTCCTAATCATGGTGGAAACTTGCAGCGTCACCATAATGAGCTATCTATGAAGCATCCTCAATAAAAAGCTATGCACATAGTAAATAAAAAGATCGCTGATATGCTCATTGTCTGCTTGCCTTGTCATTTTGGCTATGGGATAGCTCTTATACCATGTGTAAGGGGTACCCCGTTGGCGGTTCTCTATGATACACATGTACTTACAATGATAAGAACTTACCGGTAACTAAAGTTGAGTAGCATGATTAGTGGCCCTCATATTCAAGGGACATGAGATTGCCAACTTATATTTCGTCAAGAATATACTCCATCTTTGTGCACTTTAACCTTAATCATCTCAAGATGCCTATGATAGGGGCAATGAGGGATCAAAGCTAGTAAGTACCATAATATTTTGGAAGCTCTTTATGACTTGAAATCCCTGCTACCCTCTATGAAGGGACCTTTCTCCTACTTCTAAGTTAAGTCAGTAAACCTACTTCCTCTCTATCTCCAGCAAGCATTTGAGTTTTTGTGTTTCAAGCATTCATATGGTGATTTATTCAATCATGTTCTCTATCTTCTTTGTTTGCACAAAACTCTTATCTATTGAGTATTACTCTGAAAGCCTTCATTGAAAAACCTTTTTGAGCAAAGAGTGCTCCTGTTATAAAACTTCTACAAAAAGCTTTTTGTGAAACCGTTTGCCAGCTGTTCTCTGACTAGGAACAAAGTTTGCCAATTCCAATTATGATTTATCTTTATGCATCTCTATTGTGACTCCTGTACTTTTTGCAAGATAAGTTATATAATGGTGAGTTGCTTTCTTATATGAGTTGTGTAATGGTAAGTGTGATGCTTCTTGTCTGTATTCTTTTATCGACACTTCACTCCATAAACCTGTGGACATGTTTAATGAGCTCAGTTTTCGCTTGGGGACAAGCGAAGGTCTAAGCTTGGGGGGAATTGATACGTCCAATTTGCATCACCATACTATATCATAATTTGCCTCTATTCATTGATATATGTCTTATTATTAGGTATTACTTATGTCTTTTCCACTGTTTTTGCATGTTGGAAGATTCTTGGAGGATGGACTGCCGGAGTCTGGATTCTGATGGAAAAAGAGGTGTTTTGATGCAATTTCGGGAAGATCAGAAAAATATGGGAAAATTATATTTTCCCGGAAAACGAAGGAAGCCAGAAGGGGAGGCGTAGAAGGTCCGCAGGGGGCCCACACCCCCTAGGCGCAGGTCCCCCTAGGCCGCGCCTAGGGCAGGTGTGGCCCACCTGCTCGGCTCCCAACTCCGCCCTCTCGCCTATATCTTCCTTACGGAACCCTAAGACAAGGGGAGCGACCATAGATAGATTTCTGCCGCCTCTACGGGGCAGAAAACACCGAGAGAGAAAGATCTCTTCGGCAGACAGATTTCTGCCGGGGAAATTCCTTCCCGGAGAGGGGAGATTGCCGCCATCAACACCACCGTCAAGCTAGGCTTCATCTGGATTGTCATCATCATCATCAACACCATCATCTCCACCAGAACATCATCATTTCTCCATTCCGCTGTAACAATCGTGTTGAATACTTGCTTAGTTCATTAGGGGAAACTTTCATGGTGTTAATTACTATTGTAGTTGATGCTTGTGAGTGGGACCATTGGATTATTGTTTATGTTCAGATTGTTATCCATTATCATATCATATTTGATCTTGATCCATATGATGTCTTGTGAGTAGTTTTTTTAGTTCTTGAGGACATGAGCGAAGTCATGTTGTTATTAGTGGATTTGTGTTGAGTTATTATTCAATGGATTAGTATTTAAGTTGTGGTGCTATTCTTCTAGTGGTGTCATGTGAACGTCGACTACATGATACTTCACCATTTATGGGCCTAGGGGAATGCATTGTGTATTTGGCTACTAATTGTGGGGTTGCTGGAGTGATAGAAACCTGAACCCTCGTTAGGACACCTTTGCATAGGGGAGTGTAGGATCTCAGAGTTTAAGGATGTGGTTAGGTTTATATCTTAATTACTTTCCTGTAGTTGTGGATGCTTGCAGGGGGTTTAATCACAATTATGTATTAGTCCAAGGTCGGTACATTAGCACAGGTTCACCCACACAACACTTACAACACCAAAGAAGAGTGCTCAGCTATTTGAAGCGAAAGCACTTGACAGAATTCCCATGTGTCCTCGAGAACGTTTGGTCCTTATAAGTATTTCCACCGGCTTGTCCTTTGCTAAGAAAGGATTGGGCCACTTGTTGCGTTTGGTCTTTGTTTTTATTACTTGCACTTTGTTTTGTTGCTTTATCAGAAAACCACTAAAAATCCGTTTGCTAAGTATTTACAGAGATTTCCTGCTCCATACCACTAGTCAACACCTTCTGCTCCTCGTTGGGATCGACACTCCTATTTATCGAAAGTACTGCGATACACCCCCTATACTGGTGGGTCATCATCCTGCTGCGGCGAATCTTGCCTTGTATTCCTCCAATCTTGTAGACAAAGCATCAACCTTCGCCTGTAGCTCTCTCTTCTGTGAGCGCAGCCTCTCTATCACCTCGTGATCTGCCTCTAGCTCAAGGTCCTCAAGTTCCAACTTAGTCTCTAAATCCTTAATCTTCCTGTTCCTATCTTGGATCCTCTTCTCTTGGCTCTTGAACTTCTTCTCTTGGCCTTCAAACTTCTTCACCAACTCATTGACGCGCTTCTCTTGCTCCTCGAAGGCCTTGTCCTTCTCCTTAAGCTGGACACGTAGCTCATCATTTCCAAGCATCACATTGGTCCTATCAGTATCAAGGTGACTAATGAGGCTCTCTAAGTCCTGAAGCTAGTGTCGCACATGCTTGATGGTCTCCTTAGTAGCCTTGTCCAACACAATAGGCTCTCCGTCCTCATCGCGTCTCCCAAAGAAATGGAAGTGGTGGTCCTTGAGCTCAGCAGAGTAACGTCCACATAGGCGTCCTATCAGCTCCTGCATGGCTACATCGAGGCCTCTCTCTAAATCATCGTGGAGTATCTTGAAGGCAATCTCCTCGGTTGGAGGCTCTGTCTGGCGTCCTGGCTGAGTAATCCTGAATCCCCACAAGTCCTTCCTCTGAAACTTCCTAAGCTGAAGTCCCTTGATGGTAGGGATTGGGAGACCAAACACATTGACGAGCTGCAAAATGCGAGTCCCAAAGCGAGTACCCTTGAACTCCTCGGAAGTGATGTAAACGAAGTTCTGCATCTTTTGCATAGAATGGAGAAAATTAGAAATAACATGAAGAAAACATAAAGAAGTAATAGATGAAAAATTTAATAACAAAAGAGAATAACATCCAACAAAACATTAACCCACACAAGTATCGGCATACATTATTCAACTCAAGAACCAAGGTTCAATCACAAATTAGACAAATTTTTGCCATACCACATAGGTCGGTATGATCAAATTATTAACACGAGAAAACGCCAAGTGTGGTGGTCCAACTAACACTGTGTCCTTCATTCACTAGTCAAGGTAGCTATCTGGGCATCCTTGGTGGAAATATGCTTGTCTTGATCACAAGACTCACATGCTAAGTCTATAATATCCCTCCTTAGTTGTTTTATGGTGGTCTCTAAGTCTTGGGTATGTTGTCTCTCCTCTCTAAGATCCTCCTGAGTGTTGAGCATTCTACACTTAAGTCTTTCTCCAAGTTCTTCAATGGCATTCCATGCTGCATTTCTTACAGAGTCAAAGAATGACATATGCATTTCAGAGTTGGTGATCATGCAAACCCCTGTTTCATTGTGGTCATCCTCCTTACTTTGATATAAGTGGAGTTGCACCCACCAATACTCTTCTCTTTCATCCATTACCGGGAATCCCTTGTACACGGCTTCACCATTAATCCCCAAGCTAATCATGAGGTTCTTGAGTGCCTTGGGAAATTCCGTCTCACATTCTAGGGTCATGGTCAACAGTGGTCCCTTCCTGACGGATTCGTTCATGGCGGCCATCTACAAATAGAGACGAGAAAGAAGATTAGGAGAGGTTTTACGAGATGAAAAGAGTCAAGTGTAAAATTCATAGTGGTGTCGTATTTTCCTAGTGGCTTTCTTAATCTAATCCATCTTAGGGTCACAAACCTACATGCAACACAGTGCTCTGATACCATCACCCAATAAGGTAGAGATCCATGTGATTGCAGTGCTAGTCCCTGGATCGTTTTGCTAGCACCCACAGTTTAAGATGAAGTACATAGAAACAAAGGTCATTATTACATTGCAAATCCAGGAGTACAATAGTTCTTACAACTCACTTAGCCCAAGGCTAACTTATTTAGAGTTCTCAATACATAGCATAATAATAGAGTCTTCATATTCATGCGCCACAGGCAAACATGTTGAGTGTAGACTCGTAACCCTACTCACCATCACAGTAACCTACAACATGATAAGTTCCAGCCACAAAGGGTCAATACAGCTGGAATTGTATTGGCAAGTGATACCATAGTTGTATAATAGAACCTAACAACTACATGAATATGGCTAAGTGTGGATCATGCTGACTTTGCACAAAGTAAGTTTTATCCTACTAGTTTGAAATTACTAAGTTTTGTTTTTGCAGAACACTAAGGAACCACCAATAGACATTGGTGAACCTCTACCCTTGTTCACCCACAATTTTAACTTAGATAAATTGGGATGAGGAGATTCTTGAACCGTTTCAATGTCTTTGACGCTCAGAATTATCCATAACCGGGGACACGACTAAGTACTTAGTTTTTACCCTCTCGAGAGGTGGTGCACTTTCCCCACAAGACTCGACAAACATCAAGACGAGACTTTTCAGAAGCAATCCCTCAGACCACCACAGACGTGTTCCATCCTATCAATTCTACCACCCACTATCCGTCTGGCTGAGTTCTCACAACTTAGTTGGTCAAGGCAGAGCCCATATGCCATGTGGTTGGACTGGAAGCTTCGCGACACAAACATCTAAAATCTCTTTGTTCCTGGGTGGCCATCCACAAGTGTGATACCAGGGTAAACCATAGAAATGGGACCTGAGTAACCACTCAACATAAAACCATACAAGTCCCAATCCACCTAGGTGTTTCATTAACATTGGTTGTTTTCTTAATAATAAACACATAAGTATAAACTTTCGATATCATCATATTATGAATTTCCACCCACAAATTCTAATAGCAAGACTAAGCATTCTAGCATACGATGTCTCCTAACTTAGTAAAATACTACCAAGATATAATCTATAGGATTTCCATAGCATAGCATTATACTTGAAACTATCATGCAAGTCCTACTAAAATAACACTAATGCAATAGGTAAAATAATAGGACATAATATGAAATATCACTTTCCTTGGTAGTTAGGAGAGTAGGTACAATCCTCACAATAACAAACTTCACAATCCACACAATCTACACATCAAATCAAACAACAAAAATACACAATTTAAAATAGGCATTCAAAAATAGTATGGATGCATGCATGAATGCAATAAGATGAAAAACACACTTCTAAAAACAAAGTTTGCAATACATAAGATAGGGTACACTTTCTATAGTCCAAATATCACAAGATCCACCTAAAAATTATATTCACAAAATATTTTATAGTCAAAATAGGCCTAAACAAGTCTCTTCCTAAAACTCAATTTTTACAGAGTCAAGTGAACAAAGTAAGGGCACAGTAATAAAGTTCACATTTTTCTGAATCCATAGACACCTAATTTGTATTTTTCCGAGTTATGGATCAAAAGTTATGTATTTTACAAGTTTAAACATCTAACAAATCAAATCTGGATTTTATCAGAAAATCCCTACCACGCGATGCAATCCTATTGGCCGGTACCGGTTCACGTGGATCAGGTGCATGCACTGTCAGATCTAAGTTAGATCGTGCGGCTCAGATTAGCCAGTACCCTTTCTCCCTAACATCTAATCCTAGCCGCTGGACCTAGATCGAGCGGATCTGAGCGTGGTGGCCAGAAACGAGCAGCATGAATGGCGAGTACGGAAGTGGCGCGTCTGGCGATGGCGCTCCTGCGATTGTAGGAGGTAAAGGGGGGTCACAGGGGGTTACCAAGGTCACGGTGACGAGGTGGTCGCAGTGGAGGTCACGGGCGATGGAGGGGCGCACGGGTGCGGCTGGAATTCCTCGTCGGAGACGTGCTCACCGCCGGGTGCTTGAAGTCGAAGACATAGGCGAGCTCCTGGGGCACGAGCAATGTAACATCCCTAAAATCATGGTTTCAAGGATTGCATATCATCCATGCATGCATAATCATTTAGGGATTATTTTCAAGTCATTTCAAGAAAACAGAAGCATCTGAGTGCTATTATTTTATGTAGACTAGCATTGTTCAAAATGCCACTCTCAAGTGAGGGAATATTTGTTTTAAACCAAGTTTTGTTTGTTCATAAGTTGGTTGGTTGAGTGTCAAGGCTTGGACAAAATTTCCAAAACAAATATGGTTTTAAAACCATTTTCAAATCTTCTTTAAACCTTGTGCTAAGGCACTGTTCATTTTGTTTTTTCAAAAGAATCAAGCAAGTCCAGCAAGAAAGCATGGTTTTATGCCAAAAAATATGAAGGTTTCACTTTGTAAAAGTCCAGAAAGATTTGGAATTCAAATGCTTTTGAATACATTTGAAAAAGATTCCTGAAAATCAATTTAGAAAAAGAAAAGGAATTAGAAAACAGAACTGGGCCTGGCGCCAGCTTTTCAGCCCAACAGCGAACTCAGCCCAGCAAGCCCACCCTGGGTTTTCCTCTCTCTCTCTCACGCGGCGCAGACCTACCCCGCGCTCGCTGACTGGTGGACCCAAATGCCACGCGAGCATCGTCCCCGAGCCACGCACCCCCACGACCCCGTCGACACCGCCGTTACCTCCATCACTTCCGTGAATGAAGCAGGCTTAATTGCCGGCTTTTCCTCGCGCGATCCTCACCCCTGCTCCGGCTATAAAACCCTCCCCTCACCCCGCATCTTTCCCTTTGCTTAGCACACTCACCTCGCCACCAGGCTGCCAGTATTTCGAACTGCACCGCCGCTGCCCGACGAGCTCCGGCAAGCGATTACGATGAGCTCCGACCGCCCCTCTGCTTCTGGTTCAAACGAGCGTGACCCTCGTGTCCTTGTGCATCTGCTGACTTCCCTGGTTTTCCTGATCGTGACCCAGGTCGCCGTCTTCGTTCACGCCCGCAAACGCTAGAGCCTCCGCTCAACTTCGACGAGCAATTTAGGTAAAATCCGAGCGCCCCTTGACCTCGCATGCATGCTATCAGATCCACCGTGTCCTTGCACAACTGCTAACACCACTGGCTTGTTCTAGGGTAACCCCGAACATCGTCAACGTCGTCGTTCGCACGAACCCGACGCCGCCAGCAACTCCGACAAGGTCCTGCTGCTGCGTCCGTGCGCCCCTCGACAAACTACTGCCACGTTGAGCTTCCTCGTGACCTTGCGAGTCTGGTAAGCCACGCCACACACCCCAGCCCCTCCTGTATTCGCCGGAGCATCGCTGACAGAGCGCCGCCACCGCGCCACCGTCGCCAGCGCCGCTAATCCTTGGTCGTTTGATCGCGAGCCGTTAGATCTAGATCTAACGCGTGAGATAGAATCACTTAATGAAGGGGTACGAGTTAGATCTGGCCATGCGATTTCATTTAGATCGTGCGGTCCATGCTAGTTGATCTGTGCGAAGCGGGTACCGACGAATCAGAGAGCGCCGCGTGGCCTGAGTTTAAATTTAAAACAGAAATTTGATCTATTAGTTAATCAAACTTGTAAAATTCATAACTTTTGATCCACACGTTCAAATTTTACAAATTTTATATCATTGGAATCAGGAGAGAAAATCCTATCTGTTTATGCAATGTGTTTAATGTTTTGCCTCTGTAAAAATGGTTGTTTTTGCAGAAACTTGTGTAGGCTTATTTTGGTCATATAAATGATTTTAAAAATGTTTTAAGGATCAAATAAAGCTTAGTTTGAGTATCTTGGACTTGTTTATGTTTTAGTACTGTTTACTTGTCTTGTTTGGTGTAGAAAAATCATCACATGGCATTTGCATGCATTCATATATTTTTTGATTGTATATTTTGATATGTGATTTTCGTGCCAATATTTTATGTGTAGATTTTGGTGAAAATAGTGATTGTGGTTATGAAGATTGTTGCTACTCACCAAACTACCAAGGCAAGTGGTGCTTCATGATTTTATTCCTATATTTTTCAACTATGCACTAGAAATATTTTGTATAGGACTTGCATGAATATTTTGATAAGTATCTATATGCTATGCTTGGGAAATCCTAGTAGTTGTAGAATTGTTAGAAATTTCTCTAAGTTAATATGCTTACCATTGCCATGCTTAGCCTAGCTATTAGCAAACAAGGGTGGTTATATATTCATGCTATGTGAAATATTTCAAAGTCTTTGACTTGTGTTTTTGCTTAATAAAACAACTAAGTGAATGAAACACCTGGGTGGAATGGAACGAATGGTTTGTGTTGAGTGGTTACACAAGGCCCATTTATATGGTTTACCTTGTGTATCTCACTTGTGGAAAGCCACCCAGGAACAAAGGGATTTGAGATGCCATATGTTAAGAAGCTTCTAGTGCAGCCACATGGCATTATGGGCTCTGCCTGGATCATATAGGTTGCAATAACTTAGCCATTTGGACAGTTGGTGGTAGTGGGATGATAGGTTTGGAGCGCGTCCATTTGGTCTAAGGGAAGGCTTCTGAAAGGTCCTGTCTTGGTGAAAATCAAGTCTTGTGGGGAAAGTGCACAACCTCTGCAGATGGAAGAATCTAAGTACTTAGCCATGTCGCTGGTATTGGACAACATGAGCATCAAGACATGGAAGCTATCAAGAATCTCCTCATCCCAATTTTCTAAGTTAAAACTTGTGGTTGAACAAGGGTGAAGGTTCACCAATTTCTATTGGTGATTCCTTGGGAAAGTTTTGTCAAAGAAATACTTAGTGTTTTCAACTCATAGGTAAAATCTATTTTGAGCAAATCAAGCCTAAGCTACACTTAGCCAAATTCATGTAGTATCTAGATGCTAATATTCTACTAAGGTATCACTTGCCAATACTATTCCAATGTATTGACCCTCTGTGGCTGTAACTTGTGATGTTGCAGGTTATTCTGATGATGATTAGGGGATATGAGTCTACACTCAACATGCTTGCCTGTGGCACATGAAGATGAAGACTTATTTTATATTGTCAAGATTGAACTCTTGTATTAGGCCTATGGCCATAGAGTTTGTAAAAGACTATGTTTGTCTCTAGAATGATATGTAATAATGACCTTTGTCTCTGTGTACTTCATCTTAAACTGTGGATGCTAGCATTGATCCAGGGACTAGCATTGCAATCACAGGGATCCTTACCTTTATAAAGGGAGGGATCTTACAGATGGTATCAGAGCACTGTGTTGCCTGTAGGATTATGACCCTAGGATTGGATTAGAAACCACTAAGGAAAATTTTCAACAATTTCCACACTTGTCTTTTTCTTCTCGTAAGCTTTTCTAATTCTTCTTTCTCATCTCTATTTGTAGATGAACTCCATCAACAAAGCTGTAAGGAAGGGACCACTCATGACCATGACCCTAGAGTGTGAGACTGAATTTCCAAAGGCCCTCAAGAACCTTATGGTTGCCATGGGGATACATGGTGCAGCTGTGTACAAAGGTTTCCCTGTGATGGATGAAGGAGAAGAATATTGGTGGGTGGAACTTCACTTGTAAAAAAACAAGGAAGACAACCACAAAGAATCAGGATTTTGCATGGTCACCAACTCAGTGATGCACACCACATTCTTTGATTCTGCAAGGGATGCAGCTTGGAAGGCCATCAAATAACTTGGTGATAGACTCAAGTGCAGAATGCTCAACACCCAAAATGACCTTAGAGAAGAAAAGAAACATACCCAAGAGTTGGAAACTACCAACCAACAACTAAGGGAAGACATCATAGACTTGATTTTGGAATCTTGTGAACAAGATAGGCAGATGGCTACTAAGGATGCTTTGATAGCCATTTTGTCTAGTGAGTGAGAGTTGTAACATACTTCGTTAGTTGGACCACCACACTTATCATCTTATTTCCAAAATTTTGTCTAAGTTATGTTGAACCTTGGATGCTTGTAATGGATTTATGTATACCATGACTTGTGTGTTTGGTTTGCAAATGATATGCTTGTGCTACCTTGTTTTGTGTTTTTCTATTGATGTTATTTCTAACTTTTCTCTATCTTATAAAATAGATGCCTAATGTTACTATCAGCACGGCTGAAGAGCTCAAGGGAACTCGTTTTGGCACTCGTCTTATTGAACTCACTAGTGTGCTCAATCTTCCGCTTCCTAGCATCATGATGCTTCCCCTCACCAAGTTCGAGAGGAAGGACCTTTGGGGCTTCAAGGTTACTCAGCCAGGACGCCAGACCGAGCCAGCCACGGAGGCTATCACCTTCAAGCTCATGCATGATGACAAGGAGAGAGGCCTAGAGGTAGTCATGCAGGAGTTACTTGGGCGTTTGCTAGGGAGACACTCTCGGGAGATTAGAGGTAATCACTTCCACGCCTTTGGTAGACGTGACGAGGATGGTGAAGCCATTGACTTCGAGGATACTGCTAGAGAGACGGCAGAGCCGATTCGTCTATACCTCCAGGACAGAGAGGTTCTTCTTAGGCACCTAGATACTGATAGGACCAACGTCATGCTTAGCAATGACGAACTCCAGGTGCAGCTTCATGAGAAGTACAAGCTCTTCGCGGAGCAAGATGAGATAGTCAAGGAAATGGAGGCCAAGTTTGTGAGTCAGGATAGAAAGTTCAAGAGTCAAGAGAAAAGAGTCCAATATAGGAACAAGAGGATTCGAGAGATGACTGTAGAACTAGAGGACAAGGACTTCGAGATCGAGCATCAGCAGGTGGTGATTGAGAGACTTCATTCACAAAAGAGGGCTCTTAAAGCCAAGGTGGAGGCCTTGACTACCAATGTCGAGGAGTACAAGACCGCTATGGAGAATGCATGTCTTACACTTGTCGATGAGGAGGTTGATGCAGAGGAGTAGTGATGACTACTAATTTATCTTATATTTACCATGCTTTTGATTATTGAGTCGCAATGATCATCTAACATGTGGATGGCTTGCTATTTGGTGTGTTTGCTTTTCAAACTTGTTGTCTATGTTGTTGAACTTTTGATATTTCGATGCATGTTGGTGATTGTTTATGTGATGTATTGTGCATGTTAAGCATCTATGGGTATCTCATTCTTATCCTTATGAAAACCATAGATGCCTCCTCGACGTGCCAATCCCAACCCGATCAACAACAATGTCACCTCTGAGATGCAGCAGCTGATGACAGCACAGACACAGCTGATGCAGATGATGACCACTTTCATACAAAATCAGAATAACAACAACAACAACAACAATAATAACAACAACAATCGGAACAATCCACGAGGTTTTGACATGCTCACCAGATTCCTAAGGCTGAGGCCAGCAAAGTTCTTAGGAACTACTGATCCCATGGTGGCCAATGATTGGCTACGCTCAGTGAACAAGGATTTGGTAACTGTTGGCTGTACTGATGAAGAGAAAGTCAGGTTTGCAGCACACTTGTTAGAAGGACCAGCAGCTACTTGGTGGGATAACTTCCAGATCACCACTCCTATTGAAGATGTGACATGGGCTATCTTTGAAGATGGTTTCCGTACAGCTCACATCTCATCCGGAGTGATGAGTTTGAAGAAGAAGGAATTTCATAACTTGAAGCAGCGCCACCGCAGCGTGGCTGAATATATTGAGGAGTTCAACAATCTGGCGCGATATGCACCGGATGAAGTTGACACTGATGCTAAGAGGAAAGAGAAGATCCTCGAAGGACTGAACGATGAACTGAACCTACAGCTATCTGTGGCCTATGTCCCCACCTATCAGTCTCTTTGTGACAAGGATGCCATCTTGGAGAGCAAGATGAAACAGGTTGAAAGCAGGAAGAGGAAGCACTCTGACAAGCACAGCTCGGGATCGTCTCACAAGCGTTCCCATTATGATGATAGTGGGAATTCTGGATCCCACAAGCATGGAAAGTACAACAGCCACCACAACCACAACCATCATCATGACAACAAGCATCATCGTAGTCATGACAATGATAAGTACAAGAATCACAAGAGTGGACACAAGAGCCACCACAATGGAAGTGGAAGTGGTAGTGGAAGCCAGCCTGTCAAAAAGGATCTTAGTCAGGTTGAATGTTTCAAGTCCAAGAAGATGGGGCATTATGCAAATGAATACCCAGAAAAGAAAGTTGAAGGACCCAACAAGCCCAACCCTTTCCAGAAGGGACAAGTGAACCACATCAATGTGGAAGAAATCTATGAAGAGTCCAATGCTATGGCTGGTAAGTTCAAACTCAATTCTATTCCAGCACTTGTTCTTTTTGATACTAGTGCATCACATTCATTCATATCAAAAGCATTTGTTGATGGAAATGGGTTTCCAACTGAAAACGTTGGGTGTCCAATAAAAGTAAGTTCTCCCGGTGGAGATATGATAGTTAGTCTTGGAGCCGTGATCTAGTGATAGAGTTTGGAAAACATAAGTTTCCAGTGAGTCTGATAATCCTAGATTCTCAAGGATTGGATGTAATTTTGGGAATGGATTGGATGACCAAGTATGAAGGAGTACTAGATTGTGCCAATCGAACTGTTGCACTCACAACCCCGGAAAAGAAACGGACAAGGTTCAAGTCTAACTTTGAATCAAAAGGAAGTAAGCTAAATTCTCTTAAGGGGGTTAGCATAGAAAGTGTGCCAATTGTAAGTGAATATTCAGATGTATTCCCGGAAGAATTACCGGGAATGCCACCAGATAGAGATGTGGAGTTTCTTATGGACTTGCTACCAGGATCAGGACCAATAGCAAAGAGACCTTACAAGATGTCAGTTGATGAGTTGAAAGAACTCAAGAAACAACTTGGAGAACAGTTGCAGAAAGGATTTATTCAACCAAGTTCTTCGTCTTGGGGAGCACCAGTATTGTTTGTGGAAAAGAAAGATAGAAGTCAAAGGTTTTGTATTGATTATAGTTCACTCAATGAGGTGACTATCAAGAACAATAACCTTTGCCTAGAATCAATGACTTGTTTGATCAGCTAGAAGGAGCCTGTGTGTTCTCAAAGATTGATCTTCGGTCAGGTTATTTCCAGCTCAAGATAAGAGAACAAGACATACCTAAGACAGCTTTCACCACTAGGTATGGATTGTATGAGTATACCGTGATGCCATTTGGTTTGACCAATGCACCAGCTTACCAGCTTACTGTTCAATGAATATGATGAACAAGGTGTTCATGGAGTTCCTTGACAAGTTTGTTGTCGTATTCATCGATGACATTTTGATATACTCCAAGAGCAAAGAAGAGCATGAAGGACATTTGCGTTTGATACTTGAGAAGCTTAGAGAGCAGAAGCTGTATGCCAAATTTAGCAAGTGTGAATTCTGGTTGAATGAAGTTGGATTTCTTGGACACGTTGTGTCAGGAGATGGTGTAGCAGTTGATCCCGCAAAAGTGTCAGCTGTAACTGAGTGGTAATCTCCTAAGTTAGTGAAAGAGGTTCGTAGTTTCCTTGGCTTGGCAGGATACTACAGAAGGTTCATTGAGAATTTCTCCAAGATAGCTAAGCCAATGACAGAGTTTCTAAAGAAAGACAAGAAATTTTCTTGGTCTGAGGGATGTGAACTCAGTTTCCAAGAGTTGAAGAAGAGACTAGTGACAGCACCAGTCTTATGTTTGCCAGATTTGGAGAAGGATTTCCAAGTATATTGTGATGTATCTCATCATGGATTAGGTGCAGTGCTAATGCAAGAAGGGAAAGTTGTGGCTTATGCCTCGAGACAACTCAAAACTCATGAGGTAAATTACCCTACTCATGATTTAGAGTTAGCCTCTGTTGTCCATGCACTCAAAACATGGAGACATTATCTTTTGGGAAAGTGATGTGAAGTGTTCACATATCACAAAAGTTTGAAGTATATCTTCACCTAGAAAGAAATCAACATGAGACAAAGAAGATGGCTAGAACTCATCAAGGACTATGACTTGAGTTTGCAATACCACCCCGGTAAAGCAAATATTGTAGCAGATGCCCTAAGCCGTAAGGTATTTGTGAATGGCCTTACTAAGGGAGAGTTGCCAGATGATCTGTGTGCCCAATTTAGAGATCTCAGATTGGAGATTCTACCTGAAGGACATCTCATGTCATAGGATGTTTAACCCACTTTGTTGGATAAAATCAAAGAAGCTCAAAAGACAGATAAGGAAATTGAGGAGATTAAGGAAAAGATTGGTAAAGGAAAAGCCAAAGGATTCCATGAAGACAAACAGGGTACTTTATGGTATGGAAAATGTATCTGCGTTCCGCAAGATCCGGAGCTTCGGAAACTGATTTTACAAGAAGCGCACAACTCACCATATTCCATTCATCCTGGTAACACCAAAATGTACATGGATATGAAGGAAAGATTCTGGTGGAATAATCTCAAGAAGGACATCACCGAACATATTGCTTTGTGTGATGTATGTAGTAGAGTGAAAGCGGAACATCAGAAACCAGCAGGGTTGCTACAACCACTACCTATTCCTGATTGGAAGTGGGACAAGATTGGCATGGATTTCATCACTGGATTGCCAAGGACCAGGTCAGGATATGATTCTATTTGGGTAGTAGTGGATCGCCTAACTAAAGTGGCTCATTTCATACCCGTGAAGATAACCTATACAAGTGCTAAGTTAGCCAAGATCTATATGAGTAGGATTGTATGTCTGCATGGAGTACCCAAGAGTATTGTGTCTGATAGAGGAACTTAATTCACTTCTCATTTTTGGAGGCAACTACATGAGTCATTGGGAACGAGGTTGGAATTCAACACTGCTTTTCATCCGCAGACTGATGGGCAAACAGAAAGGACCAACCAGATTCTCGAAGATATGTTGAGGGCATGTGCCCTAGACTATGGAGCCAGCTGGGATGAAAGTCTGCCTTACGCAGAATTCTCTTACAATAACAGCTATCAAGCCAGTATTGAGATGGAACCATTTGAATTTCTCTATGGGATAAAGTGTACCACCCCATTGTTATGGAATGGTGTGGGAGAAAGAAATATGTTCGGACCAGAACTAATCAAAGAGGCTGAAGAGAAAGTCAAGCTAGTTAAGGACCGATTAAAGATAGCACAGTCCCGACAGAAGAGCTACGCAGATCCTAAACGTAGAGAAGTCACCTATGAAGTGGGTGATAGAGCTTATCTTAGAGTGTCACCACTTTGTGGAGTGAAGAGATTTGGTGTCAAAGTTAAATTGGCCCCAAGATATGTTGGACCATTCAAGATTCTGAGTCGTAAAGGAGAAGTGGCTTATGAGATTGAATTGCCAGAATCATTGTCTGCCGTTCACAATGTGTTTCATGTAAGTCAGCTTAAGAAATGCCATCCAGAGATGGAAGAGACTTCTCAGAAAATCCCTGCCACGCGACGCGATCCTATTGGTCGGTACCGGTTCGCGCGGATCAGGTGCATGCACTGTCAGATCTAAGTTAGATCGTGCGACTCAGAATAGCCAGTACCCTTTCTCCCTAAAATCTAACCCTAGCCGCTGGATCTAGATCGAGCGGATCTGAGCGTGCTGGCAGAAACGAGCAGCACGAATGGCGAGTGCGGCAGTGGCGCGTCTGGCGACGGCGTTCCTGCGATTGTAGGCGGTAAAGGGGGGGGTCAAAAGGGGTTATCGAGGTCACGGTGACGAGGTGGTAGCAGTGGAGGTCACGGGCGATGGAGGGGTGCACGGGTGCGGCTGGAATTCCTCGTCGGAGACGTGCTCACTGCCGGGTGCTTGAAGTCAAAGACATAGGCGAGCTCCTGGGGAACGAGCAATGTAACATCCCTAAAATCATGCTTTCAAGGATTGCATATCATCCATGCATGCATAATCATTTAGGGATTATTTTCAAGTCATTTCAAGAAAACAGAAGCATCTGAGTGCTATTATTTTATGTAGACTAGCATTGTTCAAAATGCCACTCTCAAGTGAGGGAATATTTGTTTTAAACCAAGTTTTGTTTGTTCATAAGTTGGTTGGTTGAGTGTCAAGGCTTGGACAAAATTTCCAAAACAAATATGGTTTTAAAACCATTTTCAAATCTTCTTTAAACCTTGTGCTAAGGCACTGTTCATTTTGTTTTTTCAAAGAATCAAGCAAGTCCAGTAAGACAGCATGGTTTTATGCCCAAAAATATTAAGGTTTCACTTTGTAAAAGTCCAGAAAGATTTGGAATTCAAATGCTTTTGAATTCATTTGAAAAAGATTCCTGAAAATCAATTTAGAAAAAGAAAAGGAATTAGAAAACAGAACTGGGCCTGGCGCCAGCTTTTCAGCCCAACAGCGAACTCAGCCCGGCAAGCCCACCCGGGGTTTTCCTCTCTCTCTCTCTCTCTCTCATGCGGCGCAGACCTACCCTGCGCTCGCTGACTGGTGGACCCAAATGCCATGCGAGCATCGTCCCCGAGCCACGCACCCCCACGACCCCGTCGACGCCGCCGTTACCTCCATCACTGCCGCGAATGAAGCAGGCTTAATTGCCGGCGTTTCCTCGCGCGATCCTCACCCTTCCTCCGGCTATAAAACCCTCCCCTCACCCGCATATTTCCCCTCGCTCAGCACACTCACCTCGCCACCAGGCTGCCAGTATTTCGAACTGCACCGCCGCTGCCCGACGAGCTCCGGCAAGCGATTACGGTGAGCTCCGACCGCCCCTCTGCTTCTGGTTCAAACGAGCGTGACCCTCGTGTCCTTGTGCATCTTCTGACATCCCTGGTTTGCCTGCTCGTGACCCAGGTCGCCGTCTTTGTTCACGCCCGCAAACGCCAGAGCCTCCGCTCAACTCCGACGAGCAATTTAGGTAAAATCCGAGCGCCCCTTGACCTCGCATGCATGCTATCAGATCCACCGTGTTGGGCCACGCAGAGATAAAACAAAACTTTCCTCTAACGTGGTGATCCCAAGATCTAGCTGAGGTAGAAGGCCACGAGATTTACCACTAGACGCGCAGTTGCGGATTACTGATGAAGCGCGTCAGTTGATGCAGTGCAGTCCTAACGATCCGATCGTCCTGGTGCTGATCGCACAGCACCTCTGCTGGTATCCACACGTACAAGGAGGAGCGCCGGCGGCGAACTGCTAGGTTCGTTATGGTGGCTGGACTGCTGTGGAGCTAGGGTTTCCAACACATGGAATGACCTAACCAAACAACGATTAACCCTTCTGGGTTACGGTGCTCCACTATATATAGGGAGTGAACGTGGGCTCTGCTCACGCGACCCATCCACTAAAGCCCATATAACACTAGTCACCGTGAGTCCAACTCACTAACTCAGTCCTAATCTGGTTTAGGTCCAACCCAACCAGATTACAGATTCGAATCCAATTCGAACTTGCTCCCGCTCTTAAGTGTGTGACCCCGCAGGCTCATGGCTACTTGGACACGATTGGAGTCCGACTCACAATCGATCAGTCGGTAGCGGCTCCTAGCAGAACGTGCCGACTCCCAAGTACCAAAGAGTCATGACGACTTGCCTTTCCAATGCGACTTACATCCGAGTCCCTTTTGCCTCACGATATACCTTGTCAGACTATAGGCGAATATATGTCATCCCTTAAATAGTCTGACTCTCTTCTCGATCCGAGATAAGTGATTCACCCGACTAACTCTTAGTTGATCGCCTCGGTTAACACTTAACCGAGTCGTGCATGGCCATGCTTTCCGAATCATATCTCACGAGAGGGCCCAGAGAATATCTCTCCGAGTGGAGGGGAAAAATCCCATCTTGGTTATTCACATCACGCAGCTTGATTCTCAGTCGACCCGAACCCTGCCTTTATAACTGCCCAGTTACGGATCAGCGTTTGACAGAACCTAAGTCGGTGATCCTCAACTCAGACTATGCAACAACCTCAGGTCTAAGGATTACATTGATTGAGATATACAAATGACAGCTAGTTCGTTGTACCTCAATATGGGTCAATCCGACTCGCTAAACTCTTTAGCCGAATCTATGTAAGTTGGAATAGCATCTCCATGCCCATGACAAGTGGAACCGAGTCATCAAGCCAACTTTCACATTGGTCTAAGTTGTGTGTCCAGCACAACCTCAATGACCAAGGATATTTAGTACAAACAACATGAATGCATAGTTCCACAACCAAATCACATATTCAATGATACACATCAGATGTTCATACAAGGACTACTTAATAACTTTATGAATACAATCGGAAATATCATCATACGTGATTGCCTCTAGGGCATATTCCCAACACACCGTGTCCTTGCGCAACTGATAACACCACTGGCTTGTGCTAGGGCGATCCTGAACGTCGTCAACGTCACCGTCCGCACGAACCCAATGCCGCCAGCAACTCCGACGAGGTCCTGCCGCTGCGTCTGTGCGCCCCTCGACAAACTACTGCCACGTTGAGCTTCCTCGTGACCTTGCGAGTATGGTAAGCCACGCCACACACCCCAGCCTCTCCTGTATTCGCCGGAGCATCGCTGACAGAGCGCCGCCGCCGCGCCACCGTCGCCAGCGCCGCCAATCCTTGGTCATTTGATCGCGAGCCGTTAGATCTAGATCTAACGCGTGAGATAGAATCACTTAACGAAGGGGTACAAGTTGGATCTGGCCGTTCGATTTCATTTAGATCGTGCAGTCCATGCTAGTCGATCCGTGCGAAGCGGTACCGACGAATCAGAGAGCGCCACGTGGCCTGAGTTTAAATTTAAAACAGAAATTTGATCTATTAGTTAATCAAACTTGTAAAATTCATAACTTTTGATCCACACGTTCAAATTTTACAAATTTTATATCATTGGAATCAGGAGAGAAAATCCTATCTGTTTCTGCAATGTGTTTAATGTTTTGCCTCTGTAAAAATGGTTGTTTTTGCAGAAACTTGTGTAGGCTTATTTTGGTCATATAAATGATTTTAAAAATGTTTTAAGGATCAAATAAAGCTTATTTTGAGTATCTTGGACTTGTTTATGTTTTAGTACTGTTTACTTGTCTTTTTTGGTGTAGAAAAATCATCACATGGGATTTGCATGCATTCATATTTTTTTGATTGTATATTTTGATATGTGATTTTGGTGCCAATATTTTATGTGTAGATTTTGGTGCAAATAGTGATTGTGGTTGTGAAGATTGTTGCTACTCCCCAAACTACCAAGGCAAGTTGTGCTTCATGATTTTATTCCTATATTTTTCAACTATGCACTAGAAATATTTTGTATAGGACTTGCATGAATATTTTGATAAGTATCTATATGCTATGCTTGGGAAATCCTAGTAGTTGTAGAATTGTTAGAAATTTCTCTAAGTTAAGATGATTAGCCTAGCTAGTAGCAGCCAAGGGTGGTTATATATTCATGCTATGTGAAATATTTCTAAGTCTTTGACTTGTGTTTTTGCTTAATAAAACAACTAAGTGAATGAAACACCTGGGTGGAATGGAAGGAATGGTTTGTGTTGAGTGGTTACACAAGGCCTATTTCTATGGTTTACCTTGTGTATCTCACTTGTGGAAAGCCACCCAGGAACAAAGGGATTTGAGATGCCATATGTTACGAAGCTTCTAGTGCACCCACATGGCATTATGGGCTCTGCCTGGATCATATAGGTTGCAATAACTTAGCCATTTGGACAGTTGGTGGTAGTGGGATGATAGGTTTGGAGCGCGTCCATTTGGTCTAAGGGAAGGCTTCTGAAAGGTCCTATCTTGGTGAAAATCAAGTCTTGTGGGGAAAGTGCACAACCTCTGCAGATGGAAGAATCTAAGTACTTAGCCATGTCCCTGGTATTGGACAACATGAGCATCAAGACATGGAAGCTATCAAGAATCTCCTCATCCCAATTTTCTAAGTTAAAACTTGTGGTTGAACAAGGGTGAAGGTTCACCAATTTCTATTGGTGATTCCTTGGGAAATTTTTGTCAAAGAAAAACTTAGTGTTTTCAACTCATAGGTAAAATCTATTTTGAGCAAAGCTAGCCTAAGCTACACTTAGCCAAATTCATGTAGTATTTAGATTCTAATATTCTACTAAGGTATCACTTGCCAATACTATTCCAATGTATTGACCCACTGTGGCTGTAACTTGTGATGTTGCAGGTTATTCTGATGATGATTAGGGGTTATGAGTCTACACTCAACATGCTTGCCTGTGGCACATGAAGACTTATTTTATATTGTTAAGATTGAACTCTTGTATTAGGCCTATGGCCATAGAGTTTGTAAAAGACTATGTTTGTCTCTGGAATGATATGTAATAATGACCTTTGTCTTTGTGTACTTCATCTTAAACTGTGGATGCTAGCATTGATCCAGGGACTAGCATTGCAATCACAGGGATCCTTACCTTTATAAAGGGAGGGATCTTACAGATGGTATTAGAGGACTGTGTTGCCTATAGGATTATGACCCTAGGATTGGATTAGAAACCACTAAGGACAATTTTCAACAATTTCCACACTTGTCTTTTTCTTCTCGTAAGCTTTTCTAATTCTTCTTTCTCATCTCTATTTGTAGATGAACTCCATCAACAAAGCTATAAGGAAGGGGCCACTCATGACCATGACCCTAGAGTGTGAGACAGAATTTCCAAAACGGTAGGGTGAGCGGGTCTGCGGCGCGGTGATTAGGGGACGACGAAGTGATGTGGCGGTGGGGTCATGGTGTCAGTGGGAGGGTGCGGGTGTGCGCGGTGAGAAAGACCAGAGGGGGAAGAGGGGATCCGGTTGGGCTGGATGGACCGTGGTTGCTGGGCCGAAACGGTGGCACGTATTTTTTTCTTCCTGTAGCCTTTTTCTTTTTCTGTTTTTATTTTCTATAAACAATTTGAACTATCAAATGATCTTCAAATCAATTCAAATTTTCACCAAGTTTTTGAGAGGTTAACCTAGTATTTAAAAGTGTTTTAAACACAGCAAACAACTAACAAAAAATTTTGGGTACAAAAGAAAAATAAAAAAACAAATTCTACCCTTGCATATAAAGGGGTTTTAAAACTAGGGTTTTGCTAGGTTTAAAATTTTAAAAATGCAATGATGATATGAATGCAATGATGAAGTTTTTGGTTTGATGAAAATTTGGGATGTTACAAATATCCAATAGTTTCCTTAGGGTATCATATGAATACGCATTTTTTCGCTTTGGGTTCGAGTTTATCAGGCTGAAGTTTTGTCACATAAACATCGCGTCCCCAAACTTTAAGAATTGACAGCTTAGGTTTGTTTCCAAACCAAAATTCATACGGTGTATTTTCAACAGATTTAGATGGTGCCCAATTTAAAGTGAATGCAGCGGTTTCTAGTGTATAACCCCAAAATGGCAGTGGAAAGTCAGTCTGAGACATCATAGATCGAACCATATCTAATAAAGTACGATTACGACGTTCCGACACACCATTTCGCTGTGGTGTTCTGACAGGTGTGAGTTGTGAAACTATTCCACACTCTTTCATATATGTGCTAAACTTGTAACTTAGATACTCACCTCCATGGTCAGATCATAGAAATTTGATCTTTCTATTATGATGATTTTCCACTTCATTCTGAAATTCCTTGAACTTTTCAAAGGTTTTAGACTTGTGTTTTATCAAGTAGATATACCCGTATCTACTCAAATAATCCATGAAAGTAACAAAATAACGATATCCACCTCGCGCCGACACACTCATTGGACCACATACATCAGCATGTATGATTTCCAATAAATCTGTTGCCCATTCCATTGAACCGGAAAATGGCGTTCTAGTCATCTTGCCCATGAGGCATGGCTCACATGTATCAAATGATTCGAAATCAATTGATTCCAAAAGTCCATCTGAATGGATTTTCTTCATGCGTTTAACGCTATTATGACCTAGACGGCAGTGCCACATATATGCAGATATATCATCATACAGTTTAATACTTTTAGCATCAACATTATGAATGTGTGTAACACTATTATCGAGATCCAACAGAAATAAACCATTCATCACATGTGCATGAGCATAAAAGATATCATTCATTTAAATTGAGCAACCATTGTTTTTAGATTTAAATGAATAACCACTCCGCATCAAACATGATCCAGATACAATGTTCATGCTCAGTGCAAGAACCAAATAACAATTATTTAGGTTTATAACTAATCCCGACGATAAGTGGAGAGGCAGCATTCCGACGGCTATCACATCAACACTTGATCCATTGCCGACAAGCATCTTGACCTCACCCCTTGCTAGCGGTCGCTTGTTCCGCAGCCCCTGATTCGAGTTACAAATATTAGCAACCGATCCGGTATCAAATACCCAGGTGCTACTGCGAGTACTAGTCCAGTACATATCAATAACATGTATATCATATATACTTTTGTTTGCCTTGTCGGCCTTCTTGTCTGCCAAAGACTTGGGGTAGTTGCGCTTCCAATGGCCAGTCCCTTACAATAATAGCACTCGGTATCAGACTTAGGGCCAGATCGGGATTTATTTTAATGCGCGGCAACAGATTTGCCGCCCTTATTTCCCTTCATTTTACCCTTATTGTATTTCTTGAAACCGGTGGTCTTATTGATCATCAACACTTGACTTTCTTTCTTGATCTCCACCTCTACAGTCTTAAGCATTGACAGAAGCTCGGGGAGGGACTTCTTCATGCCCTGCATGTTATAGTTCATCATGAAGCTCTTGTATCTAGGTGTCATAGATTGGAGAACACGATGTATGCCTAAGTCAATGGGAATCGATATTCCCAAGGACACTATATTATCGGCGTACCAGTCATTTTAAGTATGTGCTCACTAACGGAGTTGTTCTCTTCCATCATGCAACTAAAGAACTTTTCAGAAGCATTATAACTCTCTACATCAACATGGGTGTCTAAAATCATTTTCAACTCACCCATTATATCAAATGCATTGCCATTTTCGAAACACTTTCGAATTTCTGGCTCTGGCCCATACAGTATGCCGCAATGAACTAAGTTGTGGTCCTGCTGACGAGTCTGATAGACGTTATTTTCCTCGTTAGGGGCATCATCGAATGGTGGGGGGCCTAGAGGTGCTTCTAGCACATATTTCTTTTGTGCAGCAGAGAGGAGAATCCTGAAATTCATGAACCAGTCGGTAAAGTGGCTGCTATTCGTCGCAAGTTTCTCTTTCTCCATGAACACATTGAAAATTAAAAGCGGGTGGTGCCATCTACAACAAAATTTGTAAAGTTTAGACTAATTTTATGATAGATCGAGTTCAACTAATCCAAAATATGAATGAACTCCCACTCAAAAATGACATCCCTCGTGTCTTTTTGGTGATTACATGAACCAAATCCACTACACCAAGTCCGATCAACACGTGAGTCGGTGTTGCTTCAAAGGCGAGTATCTATATGGGCATCATATCAAATATATGACTCATGCTTAACCTTTCGGTCCGTGTTCCGAGGCCATGTCTGTACATGCTAGGCTCGCCAAGTAATAACGTTAGTATTTAGCGTGTGTAAAACTGTCTTACACCCAAAATATGATCGTGGATTCAAGCACACCCGATCATCACGTGATGTCTTGAAGCGGCGAAACATAATCAATGCATACTTAAGGGAGAACACATTTTTATATTGATATCTAAATGAGGGATCATCTTATAATGCTAATAAAACGCCAAACAAGCAATATAAGATGCAACAACATCATATGTGAAAAGTGAAATGATATGGTTCTTGCACTTGATCACTATCATGTGCATCGTGGTGTGATCTTTGCCATTCTTTTGTGTGTAAGGCCAAGGTCTATGGAACTTACACGTTAGGTGTGTTGTAAGAGTATCAACTATACATATACTTACAACATTACCATATCATGACACTAGTCCAACAACAATCTAAACTAGACGCTTCTAATTTATCCATTGCAAGTTTTACGTGGCTTAGGGCTTTCTAAGATAGAGCCGTTCTTACCTACGAACATGGAACCACAACGAGGATAACCAAATTATTAACAACTCGTTGTAAATCAGATATTGACTATAGTAGGAGCGACAGACACCCGCTAGCCACTTATGCAAAACTAGTTGCATTCCAAGCGTGGAACAGGTCTTGATGCGCTCAGATCACTGTAGATCTTCGTTGGGAGACCCCAAGAGGAAGGTGTGATGAGCACATCAGCAAGTTTTCCCTCAGTAAGAAACCAAGGTCATCGAACCAGTAGGAGGAAGGAAACGACTCAAAGGTGTTGCTAGCAACTTGGAAACCTGCACAACAAAACTCAAGACTTTGCCCCAACGAACAGTGAGGTTGTCAATCTCACCTGTTTGCTAAAAACATAGGATTAACTATATGGTGTGGAAGGTAATAGTGGTTTACAGAAAGTAAACAGTAACCATGGAAGATGTATCATTGGTAAAGATTGGACCGGGGTCCATAGTTCACTAGAGGTGTTCTCCTTAAGGTAAACAAACATGGCATGCTAGGTAAACAAATTACAGCAGGGCAATTGACAGGACTGAGCAAGGCATACCAATGCAATACTAGACATTCATGATCCTATGATATTCGATTGGGCAATACAACAAGATAAATAGACCACCATCCAACTGCATCTATGACTAGTAATCCACCTTCAGGTTATCATCCGAACCCCCTCTAGTATTAAGTTGCAAGAAACGGATAACTGCTTTAAGAAAAGTGTGTAAGGTAAACAATCCACTTGTTCCATGAACAAGAGACCGTTGTTTTCTCCCTAGTGGAAACATCACATCTAAAACCTTAGAGATTTCTGTCACTTCCCTTAGATTAAATAGAGGCATGAACCCACTATCGAGCATAAGTACCCTCTCTTGGAGTCACAAGCATCTACTTGGCCAAGATAGCTACTAGCAACAGAGAGCATGTAAGATCTCAAACAACATAGATATGATAGAATCAATAAGACAAAACCATTAATCAATCTGACAAAGTAATCTCAATATCCATCGGATCCCCACAAACACAACATGCATGAATACAAATAGATGATCTTGATCATGAACGGAGCTCACAAGATCTAAACATGAGAGCACAAAGGAGGAGATACAACCATCTCTACTACATGGACCCGTAGTCCAAGGTGGAACTACTCACACTTCATACCGAAGACTGGCATGATGAAGAAGAAGGCCTCCGGGATGATCTCCCTTCCGGTAAGGTGCCGGGAAGAGCTTCAGATACCCCAATCTATGGACGATGGTGGTGGCGGCTACAGATGGTTTCGTGGAATATTGTTCGGGTACTTAGGGTTTTGGTATCAGGGGGTGTTTATAGGCGAAGAGGCGAGGCAGGGGGCATCCAGGGTGGCCGCACCCCCCAGGCGCGGGCTAGGGATAGCCGCGCCGCCAGGGGGTGGCCCCCTGGTGGCACCCTCCGTCTCATACTCTGGCTCCATTTTCCCCACGGTAAAATATTGACTTTGGCTTTTGTCCCGTCCAATTCCGAGAATATTGATTTTCTGCCTTTTCTGGAACCAAAAACAGAAGAAAACAAGCAACTAGCACTGTGGTATGTTGTTAATAGGTTAGTCCAGAAAAACATATAAAACACCTCAAAGTGTAGACAAAGCAAAGCAAAGTAGATACTAAACAAGCATGGAACATCAAAAATTATAGATACGTTTACGACGTATCAAGCATCCCTAAGCTTAACTCCTACTCGTCCTCGAGTAGGTAAGTCATAAAAAGAATAATTTTTAGGTGACACGCACCATCAAAATCAAGATCAAACCATTTTCAAGCATTGAAAGCTGGGATCAAAGAACTCTAAACATGAACATGAAAGATGGAGTTCTAACAGTAAGACAAAGTAACTATGCATGCAACATGAAAGGCTACAAACAGATATCATGAATAACATGCATTGAAAAACGTTTGTTTGTTTCACATATAGAAAACATAGAATAGTGGCATTCAGCTTGTCCCTCATGGAGTAGCAAATAGATGCATAGAACACCTTCAAAGTTCATAAGAGTGACTAGATACAAATAGCACAAGAACATGTAATATCAACAATATGCATCAATCAATAAGTTTTGGGACAATGCACATAGAACTAAGAATGTCAACTATGCTCTCTTAATTGGTGCCTCAGGATAGAAGGTGGAGACTCAATATAATGGTGGAAGAAATGCCCTTCATAAAGGGAAGCAGGGATTTCAAGTTTCATAAAGAGCTTCCAAAAATTATGGTACTTGTTAGCTTTCAGCTCTCATTGCCCCTATCATAAGAATCTTGAAGTGATTAAGGTTAAAGTGAACAAACTATGGAGTATATGCTTGACAAAGTATAAGTTGGCAATCTCATGTCTCTAGAATACGAGGGCCGCTCCTCATGCTACTCAAGTTTAGTTACTTGCAAGTTCTTGTCATAGTAAGTACATGTGTATCATAGAGAACCGCCAACGGAGTACCCCTTGCACATGATACATGAGCTATCCCATAATCAAAATGACAAGGCAAGCAGACAATGACCATCTCAGCAATCTTCTTATTTACCATGGGAAAATGGTGCTTTTTTTCTCTCTTTCCTCTTTTCTCATATTTTTTCTTTTTCTCAATCTCTTTTTTCTATCTCTTTATTTATAAGAAGAATGCTTCATAGATTGCTCACTATGGTGATGCTGCAAGTTTTCACCATGATTAGACATGGCTTAGGCTAGCGGCCCAGGCGTTTCTCTAACACACATACATAACTCCATGGACTTACAAGCTCCCCTTTCATTTCACACCGACGATATCCATAGACAAAAGAGCATGATATCAACTGAGTACAATGTACAAGTGCAATGTTGAAAGCGTTCCCCATGACAACATGGTTCTGCTAATTCCAACGTATAAGTGCAAGCATATCCAACATAGATGACACAATGGTTCAAGTTTATTAGGGGCAAGAAAAATAAAGTGTGCCATCAAGTTCGTGAGAGCTTTAATCACTAAGTTTTCACATAACAAAGAGACTTTTTAATTGGAAGATAGATGAAAACAATAATATACTTGGAATGGTGTAACACATCATGCATTGGAATTTATAGTGGACACTTTGGAATAACTCGGTTCCTTGGGAGTTGGATGCATGAGTAGAGCTTACTGATACAAGTGGAGGCTAGCCAAAGACTGGAGCGACCAACTAAGAGAGAAATAATGGCCATAATCATGCAGAGCGACAAAACATTACTAATCAAAGCATAAAGTGGTACCACAAGTCAAGGACTAAATGATCATAGAGGCTATGGTGAATTTTTATAGTCATAAAATGGCGTGAGCATGTGCCAAGTCAACCCAAACAAAGCATCAATGTAGAATACCACAATACTATGCTTTTGTATGCTAAAACAATGCATGATTCCTTCAAGGCACATTAAGAAACCCTAATTGCTTGGAACAAGTCATTCTACAACAATAATCACTAAGCATAAGGTCAAAACAACATCTAGCATGACATGATAAAGTCTAAGTCACAATCAAAGCAAGCTCCTCTTGTACTATTCAAGCAAGAACTTTCTACTACTCTAAAACACCAATCAACTTATTTGAAACAACACAGCGAGAATGGGGGTCAAAACTACTTTATTTAATTAAACTAAGCAAACAAAAACCAAAAACAAAAACTAAGACGCTCTAAGAACAACACAACAATGCATGAAACAATAAAACAAAGTGTCTAGAAAGACCTGAGATTTTTATTGATGAAGAAGGGGATGCCTTGGCTATACCCAAGATTTGACGCTTGTACCTCTTGAATATTTCTTGGGGTAACACGGGGTGGCATCCCCAAGCCTGAGATTTTATCCATTCTTCATCTCATTACATCATTCTTTCTCTACACCTGAAATTTTTCCTTCATACAAAACTTCACACAATCTTTATTAGCAACATTAGTGTATTCAAAAGATTATAGACCTTTGGGTTTAGATTTAGAACAGCAAAACTATCACTAAAAACACAAGGTAATGTAGCAATTCCCTCAAAAATCTCAATTTCCCAAAAAGAACCAAAAAGGAATCAATAAGAAGCAAATGCAAATAATGGCAGAAATCTGTCAAAACAGACCAGCAGGTAGAAACCGATTTTTTAGAAGACCTTATGTTTCTCAAATCAAAAAGTGTTGAACTAACGAAAGTTATCTAACATACTGAAGGATATATTCAGAAAATATCAGATCAATCTGACTTACATATATTTTACACAAAGTTTTATGGTGGAGCACAAAAATCTGTTTCGGGATAGCAACTCTCCAAATCTTACTTCCCTCTCCAAATCTTACAGAGGTAATAACTTCCAAGACTCAAGAAAACTTTTGGGTTATCTCCCAATAATTACTTTTCTTTAACGCCTTTAAGTTAAGCACAAGAAGCAAGAATCAAGTATTTTCAAATGAAGAAGCATTAAGATCAATACTCGCAATCTCTTCAACTATGAAAGGTATCTCATCCAAATGAGTTTTAGAAGATCCTTTCTCATATATCTTAGGTTCAATACTTCCATAAAATGGGCTTTCAGGAACAATCCAATCCAAATTCTTTTCTAAGGCTTCATGCATTCCTACAAGTTTAAAAGGTATGGGTATCTTAATTTCCTCTCTAGGTTTGGTTTTATCTAGAGTACCCATAACATCTACACATGAGCCTAGCATATTAAAACGTTCAAAGACCTTTTTGGCTTACTTATCAACATCATTGGACTCTTTTAGTAAAGTTTCTAGGATAAAATCTCTCTTTTTAGCTTCCTCTTCTTCTTTTAGTTTAAGAAACAAAATTTGCATCATGGAGTTAAGGTTAACAAACCTAGCCTCCAGCATGTGAACTAAAGAAGTTGCAGCAATTTCATAATTAGGAGAAAGTTCTCCGATGGATCTATCCTCAATATCCTCATGTTTTCTAACATGATTAAATAATTCTTCAATATTTTCTTTCCCAATTATAGAGCCACTACATATTGAAAGGTCCTTAAGGGTGAACTTGGGGATCAACATGGTGAGCTAGAGCAAGGTGACAACTAGGGTAAGAACTATTTTTTTGTGTTTTTGATAAGTGAAAGAAAACCAAACTAAACTAATTTTTTTTGGAGTTTTTTATAAAAAGAGGCAAACAAAACCAAGCAAAAGAAACTAAGCAAAACAAAAACAAAGTAAAGAGAAAGGTTGTGAAGGACTCCCCTTGTGAAGCCGTCCTTAGCCTGCCCGACAACAGCGCTAGAAAAGTCTTTGATGCTCTCAGATTGTTGGGGGGATAACCCCCGGTAGGGTCACAAGGGGTGAAACACAGCCCAGCTTGGCTTGCTCCAAGTAAAGAAAGAACCAGGACGAGTAAGTACGGCCGGGAGAGAGAAGCGTATGCGGCCGACATGGAAACTATGTCGGCCCATATAAGACAAAGTTGTTAATCTTGCAGGAACCAGCGAACCGAGTCTCCCGAGGAAGGGCCTAGTCAGATAGGACGCGTGGCACATTTCTGAATGAGGTTTAGGAGGGACCATGGTAAAGCGAGGTCAAAAGAGAAGGGCAATGTTGGGTGACACAAAAGGAGCCGGGTGACGCCCAAAGCAAGGGCTGACATACAAAGTTACTGCGTGACGCCAAAAGGAACATGAGGCGATGTACCAGAAGACCGTTAGCTGTCTAGCTTTGTGGACTGGGCCATTGGGCTTAGGGCAAGCCCATGACCCGACCCGCATAATAGGGACAAAGATCCAAACAGTAACCCTAGAACCCAAAGGGGTGAAACCTAGCTATCACCACCTATATAAGGAGGGGCATAACAGTAGTAGCGGGAGGTTGGACCAAGTAGGGAACTAGTGCCTTGTACACTAGTTAATACAGCTCAAGGAGCACTTGTAAATCTCTAGCATCAATAAAATTCCTAAGTGTGGAGAGTTCATCTTGTTCTTCGTGCATGGCAAGACTGTGCACTCCCTCCCCGGTGACCACAAGCACCCATTCGGCCCCCAACTTAAGCCTACCCATGGCATCTGTCGTGACACCACCACGACAGTTGGCGACCACCGTGGGGCTGAAGCAGGTGCTTGACGGAGTCTTCATCCGGACGGGCAACATCATCGCCAAGACCGGCGAGCGCTTCTACTCCGGCCTCATCTAGAGGTTTGGAGCGCTCAACTTCGTCAGCGACAACGGGGGCGGCTTCGGGACCAAGTCGTTCCCTAGGGGCGGTCGCTTCATCAAGTTTGGCGAGCACCAGGTCTACGTCGCCGTGCGCGTGGAGCGCGCATATCCGGAGCGCGTCGTTCTGGCGCCGGATCCGCCAACGGTTCCTGTCGCTGGGAAACTTCACCAACTAGTCTCCGTTGAGGTAATGATGATAGCTCCTAACCCAGCAGCTCCACCAATAGCTCCAGTAGTGAATGAGAACGCTGAGGGAGGAAATCATGAAGAAACACCAAAGGCCGCAAGAACAGCAAAGGCACCGCTAGAAAAGCCAGAAAACATAGCCAGGAGTAAGAGGGCTAAGGCTGTGTTTGTTACAGCTTTAGCTTCAGCTTTTGGGATCCAAAATCGATAGGGTAAACAAACGGGCAAATTTTCCACCGCGCTCGCGAGAAGTAGTCCTAGAAAACCTTTTATCGACTGCGGCCAGCGGAAAGCGGGAGGAGAGCAGCTTCCAGCGCTTCCTGAGTTGCAACGGACAGATTTGCCCTCCCACCTTCCACGTAATTACCACCTACCTGCCACCGAATCCAGAAAAACGACTCTTCCACTCGATCCGACGTAGAGACCCCCCGACTTTACCTTTCTCCCTTGTTGCCATGGACAGGTAGGGTTAGCGTTTCCCGGCCGCATCCCTTGCCCACCGCCTCCCTCCCTCGGCACCGGTCGTCATCCCCCTCTCGTCCTCACCCGCCCCATTCAGGACCTCCCTGCCTCCCAATCATCCTCACCCGCCCCGTTCAGGACCTCCCCACCTCCCTCCCCCGGTGCCGGTCGGCCTCTTCCTCGTCGCCAACCGGATACCGGAGCTCCAGTCGCCGTTACCTCGCCGTACTACAGTCTCTGAAGCACCGCTGACTCGACCTCTCTCCTAGTCCGACACGACCAAGCCCTGAAGTGGCGCCCCATTCAGCTGGGGATGGCGGCGCCTGGGCATGGCGACAACAGTGCCTGGGCGTGGCGGCGGCAGCGGGGAGGCCTGGGGACGACGGCTGGAAGTGGGGGCACGCAGGGCCCTGCAGCGGTGGTGGTTTGATTTGTTCGTTGGGGGCCTTCAATTTGTTCCTCTGCTCTTTCTTGGCTAGAACGATGATGTCCCTCCCTTTATATGCGAATAATTAGCTATGGTCTAATTAGGTATGCGTTAAAAAGGCTGTTTTGGTGTATCTAATTTGCCGCAATATATTCAGATTGTATTTGGGTATGTTCTAATAAAAATATGTTTATAATTATTTGTTTAAATTTAGATGTATCTCGAAAATGTGTTTATAATTTTAAAAAACATTTTGAAGTAATTTAGCTCTTTAAACAGTTATAAACAATATCTTTTGCACTTAGGGGTATTTTAGATATTTCATTCCTAATACCATCAACAACAGCTATTAAAAGCACTATTGCCAAACAACAAAACTCTGCTTGTAACAGCTGCTTCCTACAGCTGATTTTCTACAGCTGATTTTTCACAGCTGATTTTCCACAGCTGCAGCCCAAACAAACACAGCCTAAAGAGCTGAAAGATGTGACAGATAAGTTGGCAGAGCCAGTTGCGCAAGCAACTGATCCGGCACGTGTGCAAGCCGAGTTAGAGGAGGCCAGGATAAAGGTTCCGGAGAAATCCAAGAAGTTAGCACAGTTATAGCAAGATGTGGATATCACAATCCAAGAGCTGAACTCGGTGAACCGAGTCAAGGGCGCAAAGACCCGGCTTGATGCGACAAGGTTAAGAGGAAAAACCTCAATGAGGAGCTGGCAGATGCAACATCAAAAATAACACCATAGAACAGCAACGAAACAGCTATGCGGCCAACATACAATATAGCAGCAGCTAACCTGCGAGCTGTAGAAGCAGCAATGGCAGAGTTACCCCATTTGACGGGATAAGCGAAGAAAAGACAACAAGAGCGAGTCAATGAACTGGTAAGAGCAGCTAGCATGCTGAATGAAGCATACTACAGAGCGAATCCGGGTATAGCAGGGAGGTCACAGCTGGTTCACTCGGCGACTCCTATCCCAGCATGATCAGCAGGTCACACGACGTCCTCACCCGGAGCGGCGCCAAGACCGAGAAAAGAAAAGAGTGTGGATTCAGGGATGAACAAGCAGATGATCACTTATGACCCGGCAATGGCTCAGGGAAACCCAGCGCATGCATAGGGAACGAGAAGGAATAATGTCCAAGGAAATGAGAACCAGGAAAATGCAGGCCGAGAAAGGCAAGCAGGGCAAAGAAACGACAATTGAGGGCAAAATTTTGCGCCTCAACCTAGGCGTGGAGCTCACTCGGCAGGAGGAGGAAATCCAACACCGAATAACGCACCAGCTCAACCCGAAAGAATATAGCAAAGGACGGGAAAAGCACCACAACAGCCTGGTGACCCATACGCAAACATGCACAATGATGGTTACTCGGCGATGGTAAACGACGGGTATGAACTGCCGGATCACGCATATCAAGCAATGGGATCCAGACACGGAGGCAGGAACCTTCAGCCGGATGATGCAAGGCTGAAGCTTGACCAAATAAAGATGGCAGAACTGATTGAGTCACAGGTCCATAGGGTCCACCATGCTTTGGCCCAAGGATCATGAAGGAACCTCCTGTACCAAATTTCTAGCTGGCCAGAGGAACAAAAACATATGATGGAAGCACAAAGCTAGAGGATTGGATCATATATTATGGAACTGCTATGAAAATCGCGCAGGAAAATTTGAGATGGGCAGTACGATATGTACCGCAAATGCTAGAAGGACCAGCACAGGTATGGCTAAACAATTTTCCACCTGGAAGCATCAATAACTGGATCAATTTTTAGGACGCTTTATTGAGCACTTTCACAAGCACCTATAAGAGGCCGAATCGCCCACAACAGCTAGCAATGTGCAAGCAAAGGCCAAATGAGACAGATAGAGAATTCCTCACAATATGGTGCACAATGCGCAATTCTTGCGAAGGGGTAATCGAGTCACAAGCAATTGCTTGGTTTGCCCAAGGTTGCAGACAGGAAAGTGTGTTGTGGCAAAGGTTACAGAGAGATATGCCAGCAAGCTTAGCAGAAACAATAAGGATTGCTTACTCATATGCATTGGGAGATCCGACTCAGCCTCTACTCATGTCGGCAGATGGAATGGCTGAGACTCAGATCTATGACACTGTCGGGTCGCAAAGGCGCCAGGAAAGATCCGAATACAGAAGCAAAAGAAGAGATGAAAGGCCAGACTACAGATATGGTTCGACTCAGGTTGCGGCCATAAATCAGGAAGTAGCCAACGTCAAAGGACAAATGGACAACAACACTGGGTGCCAAAGAATGATGGCAAAAAGTCATATGAACAAAGGAAGCAATACTAGGACTGGCAGAAGTATACCTATGAGATGATGCTGGACCAGCCATGTAAATTTCACACGCCTAGTCCGAGTAAGCCAACCAATCACACAACAAGACAATGCACTTGGTTTCAGAAAGGAGATAGAGTGTATTCGCTAAGTAAGCAGCTACCACCCCCTCCCCCTCCACCACTCACAGGAGGAAATGCTCAGGCTGTGGGAACGGATAACAGATATGAAAACAGGCAGCCAAGGTATCATAATCAAGTGAGAAGAGAAATTGTGCACCAGTGCACAATCCAAGAGGTGACGACGCTCATGTCAGCCACGGAACTAGAAATGAGTATAGAGAACATCACCAGAGCTATGTCGTCTTCATCATAGAGCCGAATGACAAAAAGAGTCAGCAGCGACGGATGATGGAGGTGAATGCCACAATGCTGGCAATTCCTAAGTACATGCATTGGTCTGAGCAAGAAATAACTTGGAGCATAAAGGATCACCCCAAGATCATGCCAACCCCAGGAGGATATGCTCTAGTCTTAGATCCAACGTTCATGGGCCCTGATATCAATGTGAAGTTTTCCAAGGTACTGATCGATGATGGAAGTAGCATCAACATCATGTACAAGGATACCATGCTCAAGTTAGGCATTACTATGAACATGCTGGAGCCGACTAAGACAACTTTCCATGGCATTGTGCCGGGATTGTCCTATGAGCCAATTGGCAAGATCTAGGTCGACGTCTTATTCGGCAACAGAGAGAATTGTCGCACTGAAGCCATAGAATTCGAGGTGGTTGATTTGGTCAGCTCGTATCACGCCTTACTCGGCAGGCCGACTATGGCAAAGTTTATGGCTAATCCTCACATTGCTTACTTGAAGATGAAGCTGCTAGGCCCACGTGGGGTGACTACAGTTGAGGGAGATTATAAAAGGTCCATTGCTTGTGCCTCAGCCGGATCTTCATTGGCCGAGTCACTGGTCATAGCGCAGGAAAAGCGTCAAATGTTTGAGGTGGTAGCATTGGCCAAAGCAGCACAAATGTCTATGCCGGCACTCACTAATCTGCATGGCAATGTGTCATTTCAATCTACCAAAGAGACCAAGAAGGTACAGGTGGATGAAACTTTCCCAGAGCATACAGTTACCATTGGGGCTGGCCTCACTGACAAACAGGAAAGCGAGCTCACCAACTTCCTCTGTGAGAATCGGGATATCTTTGCATGGTCCACACAAGATTTGCAAGGAGTTCCGAGGGAGATGGTTGAGCACTCTCTTCATGTAAGGCCAGATTCCAAGCCGGTGAAGCAACCCCTCCGCCGCTCCGCCAAATATAGGAGGAAAGTAATAGCTGCCGAGATTGCCAGGCTCTTAGCTGCTAGATTCATCTTGGAATTACTGCACCCAGATTGGTTATCAGATCTAGTCTTGGTCGAGAAGAAAAAAGATGACCCGAACATGACAGTGGTATGGGGCATGTGTATTAATTACACGAACCTCAATAAAGCGTGTCTAAAAGATCCATTTCCCCTGCCACGGATCGACCAAGTCATAGATTCTACTGCTGGGTGTGAATTGTTGTCATTTGTGGACGCGTATTATGGATTCCATCAGATACCACTAAATCTGAATGATCAAATAAAGACAGCTTTTATCACCTCATACATGGCTTATTGCTATCGTACCATGCCATTCGGACTGAGAAATGCAGGTGCAACATATCAAATATGCATGCAGAAATGCTTGCAAGATCAATTGGAGAAAAATGTTCAAGTATGCGTCGATGACATGGTGATAAAAACCAAGCAAAGTCATACTCTAATTGAGGACTTGCGTCAAACGTTCGCAAACTTGAGAAGATTCCGGATGAAACTTAACCCGGAAAAATGCACATTTGGTGTCCTGGCTGGCAAATTACTCGGATTTATTGTATCTAGCCGAGGAATTGAGTCTAACCTGACAAAGATCAGGGCCATCGAAAGAATGGAATTGCCAAAAACCCTCAACGATGTCCAGAAGTTCACAGGATGCCTGGCCTCGTTGAGTAGATTTATTAGTCGGCTAGGTGAAAAAGCCCTACCACTATATCAACTGATGAAAAAATCAGACAAATTCACATGGACGCAGTAAGCTGACAGCGCTTTCCATGAATTAAAGAAAATGTTGGCAACATCACCAATATTAGCATCACCACTGCCTAAAGAGCTAATGTTGCTCTATGTCGCCGCAACCAACAGAGTTGTGAGTGCAGTAATAGTGGTTGAACGCGAAGAATAGGGAAAATCAGTCCAAAGGACAGTTTATTACTTGAGTGAAGTGCTCTCTGTATCAAAGGATAATTACCCTCATTATCAGAAAATGACATGTGGGGTATATATGGTAGCAAAGAAGCTGAAACATTATTTTCAAGAACACCCAATCTGGGTAATATGTGAGGCGCCTATCTTGGATATATTAGGCAGCAAAGATGCCAGTGGCCGAGTCGCAAAATGGGCCATAGAGCTGTCACCATATACTCCATAGTATGATAGGCGAGATGCAATTAAATCTTAGGCTGTTGCATATTTCTTTGTAGATTGGATGGAGATGCAGTACGAACCACCACTGCCAGATCCGAATTACTGGAAAATGCATGTTGACAGGTCCAAGACGAAAATGGGTCAGCGTGCCGGGATAGTGCTCACATCGCCAAAGAGGGATCATCTCAAGTATGTGTTATAGATCCATTTTGATGCTTCCAACAATGTTGCCGAATATGAAGCACTTGTCCATGACATCAAAGTGGCCAAAGAGATTGGGAACAAAAGGATCATGTGTTTTGGCGATTCATATTTGGTGATTCAGCAAGTGTCTGGGCATTGGGACGCATTGGATGCAAACATGGCGTTATATCGTTTCCATGTGCAACAAATTTCGGGATACTTTGACGGGTGCGAATTCCACCATGTCCCAAGAGCAGAAAATGAAGCAGCATATGTACTATCCAAACTAGGTTCATCTCGACAAGCAATACCACCAGGAATAGAATTGGAACACCTTAGGAAACCATCGATCAAGCCTTCACCAGAATCCGAGTCAATCAGGGTCACCCCGGCGAATCAGGAGTCAGACATTGTGCCAATGGATATTGACTCAAGGGAAGTTTCGAGTCACTCGGGGAATGATCCGTTCACCTCAGGGATAGCCGAGTCACACACGGGGACTCCTCATGTCATGTCGGCAGAACATATGTTGGCTGAGCCAATAGAAATCTATGCGGAAGCAGATCCGGAACCGTTAATACCAACATGGGCACATCCAATATTCAACTACTTAAAGGATGGAACTTTGTCGAATGATGAGATACTAGCGAGGCAAATAGAAAGAAGAGCAAAAGCATACACCATTATCAACAAGGAGCTGTACAAGAGAAGTGTGACGAGTGTACTGCAGCGTTGCATTAGCTCAGAGAAAGGCCAAGCGATTTTATTGGATGTTCACAAAGGAGAATGTGGGCACCATGCGTCATCATGGGCATTGGTAGCCAAGGCATTCCGACATGGATTTTATTGGCCAAGTGCACTGGCAGAGGCACAAGATCTAGTTGGAAAATGCAATGGTTGCCAGCATTATGCATCCAAGTCACACTTACCAGCGTCTGAATTGAAGACTATACCAATCACTTGGCCATTCGCAGTATGGTGCCTAGATCTGGTAGGACCATTCAAACCAGCAAGGGGAGGCATGCCTCATATATTGGTGATGATTGATAAGTTCACCAAATGGATAGAAGTGAAGCCCATCAAAAAATTGGACAGTAAAACAACTGTCACATTCTTAAGGGACATAATCCTAAGATATGGTTACCCACACATTGTAATCACAGACAATGGCACAAACTTTGCTGAAGGAGCTTTTGCTCGATTCTGTGGAAAAAACTGAATAAGACTCCATGTAGCACCAGTTGCTCATCCAGAATCAAATGGACAAGTTGAATGAGCTAATGGCTTAGTTCTATCCGGGATAAAACCTCGCTTGATGGAACCACTCCAGAGATCACCTGGTTGTTTGATAGAGGAACTACCCTTAGTGCTATGGAGTATAAGGACAACTCTGAATCAGTCAATAGGCTATACGCCATTTTTCCTTATGTATGGGGCAGAAGCAGTTTTGCCTGCCGACATAGAGTATGATTCGCCAAGAGTAAGGCAATACTCGGAAGCCGGGGTAAAGGATGCCCGAGAAGATGGAGTTGATTTACTCGAAGAAGCAAGAGAACTGGCATTATCCAGATCCGCTATATATCAGCAAAATATCCGACGCTACCATAGCCGGAAAGTTCAGCCTCGCGTTTTTCGAGAAGGGGATATGGTGCTAAGGCTAGTGCAGCGCATAGCCGGAATGCATAAGTTATCACCCCCATGGGAATGTCCATTCATTGTAAGCAAAGCATTGCACAATGATTCATATTGTCTCATAGATGCTCGTGAAGCACAAAAGAACAAGGCGGACAGATCAGGTGATGAAACCAAAAGGCCATGGAATGTGGCACTGCTTCGCCCATTCTACACGTAGGAGAAGCATTGAATGTATCACTAGAACTCTCATATGTAGGAAATTTGTGCCTGCTATGTACTGATAATAAAATGGTATGACTCTCCAAGGCCGAGTAAGTTCCTCAATCGGCAGTAACCTCGGGGACTAGGTGATATGTATAACAGAAATACTCATCGACACAAAAGAGTAGAAAAATTATTTACCTCGTTCACTTCATCTGCGCGAGCCATTAATGCGATGGCTTGCTGGGTCATATCAGAGACGGTCTTGGGGCCAAGCTTCAGTTTTTTGCCAGCACGGGTGCTGACCTCCTGCTCGCCCGCTGCATTCCGCGCTAAAGCATAAGGCTCAGCCGAACCAAGGACATTCCCACTGAGCGTTCGACTGAGAACTTGCCCCATTTTTAGGGTAGTTCCCACATTGGCGCGGGTGGCAGCGGCACTAGTATGAAGGGCAACAGCTTTTGAGCCATCACCTGACCCGGTAGCCATAGACCCACTCGGTTTACCTATTGAGGCAAGCATTGTTGCTAATGTCGGGGGCCGGATCTGAGGAGCGGTACCTAGAGCACAAACCAAAGTTGTTTGTTTTGTGGAGGTGGTTTTGCTGGATGAAGTGCGAGCCGGACCAGGAGCCGTAGGCCGGGTTTGGTTCTTTGATAGAAGAGGAGAGTGAGCAGGATTGTTCGGAGAAGAAAGGGGAGCTGATTGACTGGGCTCAGCAGTTCTGCTGGCACCAAGAAGAAGTTGTTCATGTGCACCAGCTTGAGGGTTGATGCTAGAGGAACTAGTGGAGGAGGTTTTCTCGGCACCAGCATCGCTGTCACCAAGATCAGGAAGTTGTTTCTGACCAGCACCAGGGGTGCTGGGCCGAGTCTCGTTCGCCGGGTGCGCCACCGGGTCTGACTAACACTGAGAAGCATGAGCCTCAACAATGGGAGCCTCGACTCGGACAGGGTTCCGCACCGTAGAATCAGTTGGAGCAGGTGTAGGCCTTAGCGGCGAGGCGATGCTAGGAGCATCCTGGTTAGCCGACAAAGGCGCAGCACTGAAAACAACAAGTCATGCATAAGAAAATAGTAGCAACGTATAAGAGGGAAAAACATAATGTAAGCAGATCACAAAATCTTACCCGGTGACGACCAGATCGCGCGGTGGGCGACACGTGACTCAGCGCCCAACAGCTTTCCGAGTCTCAGCCAGCGTGGCAGCAGAAGGAGCAGCGGGAGTGGCCTTGCTCTTTTTGGCTGGCTGAGTACTAGAGGAGGCCCCGCGTCGCTTATTCGTCTTAGCGACAGGGATCTTGCTGACTACTCCCATGGTGAGAGGAGGAGTGTCATGTACCTGGCCAGCTACATAAGTAATTGACAGGCTTACTCGAATAACTTAGAGGGCTAAGGTCGCAAGGCATGTACCTCCAAAATCATACAATCATCATCCTCATCATCATCAGACCAATCTTGTAAGGGGTTTCAAGACTGACTCTTACCCGAAGTTGAAGCAGCAGCCATATGTGGAATGGGCATGAAGCACTCCAGATCATACTCGACTTCGTCGGAGTCGGAGCGATCCTCGTTGTAATCGCTAGGAGGGACAGTACTGTCATCAACCTGGTGAACAAGGTTCTATGAGAAACAAACAGAATAAGTATCGAAAACTAGAGCAGCAAACAAGCTAAAGCTGACTCGGCAATCAAAATGACTCGAAAACTTACCCAAGGGACAGGCTTGACCCGGCTAAACAGAGGGCATCTCCAAGCCCAATCATTCGCCAAGTTCAGTTTGAAGATCAAGCTTACTCGGCAAGCCACGGAATCGTGGTTGAGCTCCTTTGTGGAGTGCCGAGTGGGGTCATGGGAGCCACTCATGAAGCACATCTTGTGGCTCCTGGCTTGGATAGGGCTTACCCGGCAAGAGATGATGGTGCACATGAGGTCTGTATCAGTGAAATGAAAGTTCTCATCCGGCGACAACAACATTTCCAAGATCACATTGGCCTCGTTCACCGCAGCGTCTTGGTCGTGCGGGTCAAGTTGCCAGAATTTCTTGCTGGGAACCTCGTCCAAGAAAGGGGGGAGTCGAATGTTATCAGTGGCCCCGCTGTTTTTGACATAGAAGAAAGTCCTATGCCATTTATCGCAAGAGTCGAGGCCAGTGACCCGAGGAAAGATGGAGTATCTCATGGGAGTGATGCTAGTGGCACCGCACCGAGTCGGTTTCTTCTTGGCTCGGGGAGCACCAGGCTGCGGGACAACTTGCACCCTAAAGCTAAAATATTTGGCCCATAGAAGAACTGTAGGACAAATGCCAAAATAGGCCTCACAAGCAGAAATTAAGCAAGAAAGGGAGCCAATCGCGTTGGCAGGGAGATGATGGGTCTAGTGATGGAAAGTGGAAAGAAACGAGGAAAAGAAACTGCTTACTGGCAGAGCGAAACCTCGCTCAAAATGAGAAAGGAAAACCACCCACTCATTAGCATCGGGTTTGGGGGAGATCTCACCGGCGAGAAGAAGGCAATCGACCTGGAGCGGAATGCGCCTGGTGGAGCGGAGCCATTCTACCTCCTCGGTGGAGACCTCGGAACCCTTCCAGCCACCACGCTCGCTGACGGGAACCTCCTATTCCTCGGCCCTATCAGCACCGTCGCGTGCGTCCATGATCCTCCTGGACTCAATATCCTCCCCCGTCGGAAGACGTTTGGAAGAACAAGTACCTGTAGTGGAATGAGAAGAGGAAAAGGGCAATCGCAAGGAAAGAGAATAAGGCAAGAAGAACCGCAGAGGGGGAGGTTTGATTTTGGAGGCGCAAGGAAGAAGAAGAGGCAGGGGGAAAACTGAACGGGCGGGGGGAGTTGTAACCCCCTCACCCCTACTTAAGGGCAGTAAAACCCCAATCGTGGCATCACCCTGCGCCGTGCGACCATCGTGTGGCCGTGTACCCGTGCGAGTAAGCCAATCAACGGGCGCCACGTGGAAACAATACATGGAAATTCCCCTGCCACGTCACGAGTGGAAGGACAAGGGGCATAGACCGATGGGACTACCACAGTGGCGGGGAATAACTGCGCAGCCATCACTGTGCCGCCAGAGCTTGGAAGAAAATTTGAGGCAAGTTACCATGATTACCAACTGTCAGTGACTGACGCACGCCAAAAATGACTCGGAATTGGCCAAAATGACTCGGCACGAGGAAAAAAAGAGCCAGAAAGTCAAAGAGTAGACCCGGAAACTGCCAGACAGACTCGGCAGAATGCAAAATCGCGCCAAATAGTGTGCCATAAGCAGAGAATAAGGACAAAGGAAAAAAGTTCCAATTACCTTAAAGGAACCTGGAGATGCCTAACAGCTTGAACTGCTAGACCTCACCAGCTTCGGGGACTAATGTCGGGTGTATAACCCCCGGTAGGGTCACAAGGGGTGAAACACATCCCAGCTTGGCTTGCTCCGAGTAAATAAAGAACCAGGCCGAGTAAGTACATCCGGGAGTGAGAATCGTATGCGGCCGACATAGAAACTATGTCGGCCCGTATAAGACAAAGTTGTTAATCTTGCTGGAACCAACGAGCCGAGTCTCCCGAGGAAGGGCCGCGTCAGATAGGATGCGTGGCACCTTTCCGAATGAGGTTCAGGAGGGACCATGGTAAAGCGAGGTCAAAAGAGAAGGGCGACGCCGGGTGAAACAAAAGGAGTCGGGTGACGCCCATAGCAAGGGCTGACGTACAAAGTTACTGCATGACGCAAAAAGGAACAGGAGGCGACGTACCAGAAGACCGTTAGCTGTCTAGCTTTGTGGACTGGGCCATTGGGCTTAGGGAAAGCCCATGACCCGACCCGCATAAAAGGGACCAAGATCCAAACAGTAACCCTAGAACCCAAAGGGGTATAACCTAGCTAGCACCACCTATATAAGGAGGGGCATAACAGTAGTAGCGGGAGGTTGGACCAAGTAGGGAACTAGTTCCTTGTACACTAGTTAATACAGCTCAAGGAGCACTTGTAAATCTCTAGCATCAATAAAATTCCTAAGTGTGGAGATTTCATCTTGTTCTTCGTGCATGGCAAGACCATGCACTCCCTCCCCAGTGACCACAAGCACCCATTCGGCCCCAACTTAAGCCTACCCATGGCATCTGCCGTGACACCACCACGACACAGATCACTGTAGAGCTTCATTGGGAGACCCCAAGAGGAAGGCGTGATGAGCACATCAGCAAGTTTTCCCTCAGTATGAAACCAAGGTTATCGAACTAGTAGGAGGAAGGAAATGACTCAAAGGTGTTGCTAGCAACTTGGAAACCGACACAACTAAGGATGGCAATTTTAGCCATGGGTACGGGTACGCGCGGGTATCGTACCCGCATGGGTAGGGTATGGGCACACTGTTATACCCATGGGTAATACCATACCATTTCCATTAAGTCACGGGTATGGGCACGGGTATAGACGTGTACCCATGGATATACCCATACCCTATCCGTTTAAACTGACATGTCAAACTTACCTATAGAGTTGACCCTATGCGGCCAAGAAGGCTAGAGACGAGTATGAGATTGCGACTTCTAAACTTTAATTTGATACTTTCATATACTCGTCTACTATTAGTAAGTAGAGATTATTGTCTTTTTTTCAAATATGCTATTGATGAAAGTAAAATTTTGAATAATTGTATACTATTGGATATACCTGTCGGGTACCCAATGGGTACGGGTACCCGCCAGGTGAGTATGGGTAAAGTTTTATACCCGCGGGTACGAGTATGGGTAAGCTTTTGTACCCATTGACTATACCGGTATGGTTATGGTATTGCTCTACCCTGACCATACCCTGCCCATTGCCATCCTTATGCACAACACAAAATCAAGACTTTGCCCCAACGAACAGCGACGTTGTCAATCTCACCGGTTTGCTGAAAACAAAGGATTAACTGTATGGTGTGGAAGGTAATAGTGGTTTGCAGAAAGTAAACAGTAACCGTGGAAGATGTACCAATGGTAACAATTGGACCGGGGTCCATAGTTCACTAGAGGTGTTCTCCTTAAGATAAACAAACATGGCATGCTGGGTAAACAAATTACAGCAGGGCAATTAACAGGATTGAGCAAGGCATAACAATGTAATACTAGACATTCATGATCCTATGAGATTCAACTGGGCAATAAAATAATATACATAGACCTCCATACAACTACATCTATGACTAGTAATACACCTTCAGCTTATCATCCGAACCCCCTCCAGTATTAAGTTGCAAGCAACGGATAACTGCTTTAAGCAAAGTGTGTAAGGTAAACAATCCACTTGTTCCATGAACAAGAGACCGTTGTTTTGTCCCTAGTGGAAACATCACATCTAAAACCTTAGAGATTTCTGTCACTTCCCTTAGATTAAATAGAGGCATGAACCCACTATTGAGCATAAGTACACCCTCTTGGAGTCACTAGCATCTACTTGGCCAAGATAGCTACTAGAAACGGAGAGCATGCAAGATCTCCAACAACATACACATGATAGAATCAATAAGACAAAACCATTAATCAATCTGACATAGTAATCTCAGTATCCATCGGATTCCCACAAACACAACATGCATGAATACAAATAGATGATCTTGATCATGAACGGAGCTCACAAGATCTAAACATGAGAGCACAAAGGAGGAGATACAACCATCTAGCTACTACATGGACCCATAGTCCAAGGTGGAACTACTCACATTTCATACCAGAGGCTAGCATGATGAAGAAGAAGGCCTCTGGGATGATCTCTCCTCCGGCAGGGTGCCAGGAAGAGCTTCAGATCCCCCCGATCTAGGGACGATGGTGGCGTCGGCTACAGACGGTTTCGTGGAATATTGATTGGGTACTTAGGGTTTTGGTATCGGGGGGTCTTTATAGGCGAAGATGCGAGGCAGGGGGCAGCCAGGGTGGCCGCACCCCCAGGAGCGGGCTAGGGCTAGCCGTGCCGCCAGGGGGTGTGCCCCTTTGGTGGCTCCCCTCCGTCTCGTACTCTGGCTCTGTGTTCCCCAAGGTAAAATATTGACTTTGGCTTTTGTCCCATCCAATTCCGAGAATATTGATTTTCTGCCTTTTCTGGAACCAAAAACAGAAGAAAACATGCAACTGGCAGTGTGGCATCTTGTTAATAGGTTAGTCCAGAAAAACATATAAAAACACCTCAAAGTGTAGACAAAGGAAGTAGATACTAAACAAGCATGAAACATCAAAAATTATAGATACGTTTACGACATATCAAGACTCATGTGTGAGGACATGTAAAGTTTGTCCGGGCCGCTTCATCCCACTATGCCACCAATATATAAAGTACAAACAAGAAGCAATAACATGATCATCATCTCCCACATACTCATATGTGTACTACCCGTGCAAAGCATCTACGCATAGATCCGGCTCTGGTACCACTATAGGGTTCGCATCATAGAAAACATTTTTTCCTATGATGGGAATAACTAAGTACCAATATCTATCTACTAGATACAAGCAACGGGTGGATATACATCCATAGAGAACATACCCTTGTAGACCGACAAAGTTTAATGAGGTTATACTCGTGGATGATGTAGACGAACGCTTGCCGATCTCAAGATCAAGAAGAAGTCCAGCGCCGCAAATCAGCAGCGCGTCCATGCTCGCACACACGTTCAAGCCACCGAACAACCTCCGCCTCCTTGCTCCAGCGATGCAGCGGAAGCAACAACTCTTTCCAAATGAAATGCCACCGGGAACATGTATCTCTCTAGTCCGAGACCATGGGGGATAAACTAGAGGGGGAGAGAGATCCTTTATGAGGAGTTGTGAGTGTGAGCGAGGGAGTAGGGGGCCTTTTATAGGAGGAGGGAAACCCCAAGGGGTGTGGCCGGTGGACATGGTGGCTGTCCCCACCCCTTCCTCCATTTATGTGGGTGGAGTTCCCACTCACCAAAAAGTCCCTTCATATTCCCACTAAAAAACCCACTCATATTCCCATTAAATTTTCACCAAATTTAATGTAATCTATCTTTAAATAAAACTCTTTTTATTTATTTATTAAGAATTTTGTCAATTACATTAATTAACAAACATTCACATAAAACCTCTTGCTAATATTTTATTTCACATGCAGAAACAATTTCAGCAATTTCACCCGAAACAATTCTGGTGTCTAGTGAAATAATTCCTGCACGTTGTAATTCTTTTCGTCTAGAACATATTTGTTCCAAATGGTGTCGATGTCTCTTAAGTGTGTCACCCTACGGTTTGTGAAATAATGCAGACATGATCGATACCCCTCTCAGATCAATAATTAGAAGAAGGATCTGGAGATCCATACTTACTCCCACACATTCAACGATGACTTCTTGTGATCATGAGAACCTTTTACGCTAGTAACTTGATCCCTTTGTCTCGCGCTATATTACATGTCCGAGATTCGATCATCCGTATCTCCATACCTAGTTTGATCTCGTTATCGACATGTACTCTTTTCTCATTCCCGTGATATAACATTCTAGTGATCACATCACTTGCTTGCAAGCTAACCAATGTGATATCACCGAGAGGGCCTAGAGGACATCTCTCCGACATCGGGATGAACAAATTCCACTCTTGATCCATGGCCCTCTATATAACACCTTCGTAGCACTGAACCCACCTTTATAGTCACCCTGTTATGGTGTGAAGTTTGATGTTATCAAGATACTCTTCCAGTGTTAGTGCTTGACATGATCTCATGGTCTAAGGATTAGGATTACTTTGTATGATGTTATAGAAATATAAACACAATGACTTTGATTGTAATTATATACTTCAGATGAATGTTCATCACATCATTCAAATAATGTTGTGACCTCGTTATTAACAACATCCAATGTCCATGATCAGGAAACCTTTGATCATCTTGTTAATCAACGAGCTAGTTTATAAGGGAGGAATAACTAGGAACTTTCCATTTGTTTATTAAACACACATGTATTAACGTTTCCGTATTAATACAGTTATAGCATGCAAAATAAACATCTATCATATACTTGGAATACTTATAATAACAACTTTATTATTGTCTCTTAGGGCATATTCCCTTCAAGAGCACCGGAGACCAAGTATAAGACTCTGCTCAAGCAGCAGAAGGCTAAGAAAGCTCTGGCTGACGTTGTCAATGAACCTGGTGTACAATGCAACTTGGGGTTCGCTCCTTCAAAGCCGACACAAGCTAAGCCATACATTAACAGTGAAGGAAGGCAAGCCATGCCCACACCCATCCTCAATTTAGCCATCGCCAAGAATCTACTGGAGCAGGATAGATCACCCGCAGCTATGGAACAGGTCTATGACCTTGTCGCCAAGGCTGTCAAACAACAGGAAAATGCCACCTCTCAGAGGCTTGAGTCTGATCCAGCATATTGCCAGTCTAGCAATCCCAAATGGCCAAGGGCAAGATCTCCTCACGATGTCGGTTCCCAGACAGGTTCATCAGAACCAATACGGAGGGACGCACGCAATAGGGAGGATGCTATCCCCATATCCTCCGACCATGGAGGCAAGGTTTGCCCTCATCGCCCGTCTTCACCGCCCCGATCCCCCAACATCACGAAGACCCAAAAACTCACCACCGTACGAGCATGCCTCCGCCTAGACGCCCCCAGGGCGGCATCGTCATCCACGACAAATCAGAGAAGCCTCGTCATGACAGGGAGCGCAGTGGCAATCATGGACACAAGAGCATGTCACACCATGACCCTCCATGTCCGACAAGCAACTGCGACAGACGTGAGGAGTTGCAGGAAGGGAACAACAAGAAGGCTAACCCACCGCCAACTTTGCCTCTGTCGCCCCCTAGAATCCACCATGGCGGAGGAGGACCCCGTCGCTCACACAGCCCTTCCCCTGATGGCAAGAAGACAAAAGCAAACCCGGAGCCATACGACGCGCGTTCACACTTGGAAAAAATTCAGAAAGCCCAAGAAGTACTGTACCTGGGACCATGTTGCTTTGGACCTGTGATACGGACCGCAACATACCCTAAGGTTTGTCGGATTGACTAGATGATCACGACACCGCCAAGTCATCCTAAAACCGGTGGTCAAACCGAAAGAGTGAATCAAATTCTTGAAGACATGCTCAAAGCGTGTGTCATATCCTTTGGAAAGAACTGGGAGAAATGTCTTCCTTTCACGGAGTTCTCCTATAACAACAGTTTTCAATCAGTTTGGGCATGGCACCTTTCCAATTCCTGTATGGGAGAACATGTCGAACACCGTTGAACTGCACACAAATCGGCGAAAGACAATTATTTGGTCCGGACATGATCCAAGAAGCAGAAGATCAAGTTCGCCTAATTCGAGAGTGTTTGAAGGATACTCAGTCCCGTCAGAAGACCAACTACGGTCGTCATCATCTTGATGTTCATTTTGAAGTTGGTGATCGAGTTTACCTCCGGGTCACTCCTCTAAAGGGTGTCCATCGATTCGGTATCAAAGGCAAATTGGCTCCTCGGTACGTTGGTCCCTTTCGCATTCTCTCCAAGAGGGGTGAGCTTGCCTACAAATTGGATCTACCTTCATCTTTTCCAGAGGTTCATGATGTTTTTCATGTGTCTCAACTCAAGCGTTGCTTCAAAGATCCCATTCGTGGTATGGACCATGAAACTTTGGATCTCCAAGATGATCTAACCTACCGAGAATACCCTGTTTGTATTCTTGATGAAACCGAGCGCAAGACTCATCGCCAAACCATCAAGTTCCTGAAAGTTCAATGGTCTCATTGTAGGGGTTCGTAGCATGGAAAACAAAAATTTTCTATCGCATACAAACAAACAAGCCAAGATCTATCTACTAGATTGTAGCAACGAGTCGATGGAATAACTTACCCTCGAAGATTTCAAAGTGTTTAACGAGAGCGGATTCTCGTGGGTGATGTAGTCGTACTCTTCCCGATCTCAAGATCGTGTAGACGATCCTTCCGGCGCTGCGTTTCGGCAGTGCTCCCGCAGTCGGTCACACGTTCGGTACTCGACGAAGACCTTCCTCTCCCTTGTTCCAGCAGGCAGCGGAGGTTGTAGCACTCTCCTCGTGATTCCGGCAGCACAACGGCGTGGTACCGGAAGTAGAGGGGAGATCCCGCAGGGCTTCGCCTTAAGCCGGAGCGAGTATGGTGGAGTATGAGAGAGGGCTATTAGTGGTCTAGGGATTATACACACCAATTAGAAGGCTCTAAACCGAAGGCTAGGGCAATTAGAAGCTCTAAACCAAAACGGCTCTAAACCGGAGATTAGAGGATAGGAACTTGTGTGTCTAGAGGAGGAGGCCCTGCCCCTCCTTTTATGGGTGGAGGGTGCGGCCAAGGAGAGGGGAGTCCCTCCCCAAGTCGGCCTTGGTTGGCGCGCCGGCTTGGGGAGGAGACTCCTCCCCCAAGTCGGTTCCCAACTCCTCTTGCTTGTTTCCCACAGTTTCTTGTTTTAGCCGTTTGACTTTCAAACTGGACATTTGACTTTTCTGTTTTAGGATTCAATTTAATCCTTTATTTGGAACAGCAAGAACACTTAGTACATGATGCAATCATTCCAATATGTAATGACACATTCATGTACCCCTCCCCCCTCCCGGAGTGCCGGACATTCCGGAACCTTCTAGAACATTCACCGGAATCATTTCCGAACTCCGAAACGGGACTTTCCTTATATGAATCTTATTCTCCGGACCATTCCGGATCACCTCGTGATATCCCGGATCCCATCCGAGACTCCGAACAACATTCGGTCTCTTTATCATAATACCATAACTACTCAAAACAACGTCGAATCCTTAAGTGTGTCTCCCTACGGTTCGTGAATTATGCGGACATGATCGAGACACTTCTCCGAACAATAACCAATAGAGGAATCTGGAAATTCATATGGCTCCCACATACTTCTACGATTACTTTTCGATCGAATGAACCACTTACATACGATACCAATTTCCCTTTGTCTCACGATATGTTACTTATCCGAGGTTATGATCGTCGGTATCTCTGCATACCTAGTTCAACCTCGTTACTGATAAGTACTCTTTTCTCGTTCCCGTGATCCCTTGTGAGCCAGTCACTTGCTTGCAAGCTAATTGGATGACATTTCATCGAGAGGGCCCAGAGAATATCTATCCGTCATATGGATGGACAAATCCCACTCTTGATCCATGTGTCTCAACCAATACTTTCCGAACACTCAATGCCACCTTTATAGCCACCCAGTTACGGTGTGGTGTTTGATGTCATCAAAGCATCCATCCGGTAAAGGTGATATGCATGATCTCATGGTCGAAGGAATTAGGTTACTATGTATCAGAAAGCATATAGCAATTGAACTATTGAAATGACTTGATCTTTATGCTACGCTTATCTATAGGAGTATGTCCACCATATCATTCTCCTAATGATATGATCTTGTTGTTGATAACATCTCAATGTTCATGATAGGGAAACCACAATCATTTATCAACCAACAAGCTAGTGAAGTATAGAGGCTATACTAGGGACTTCAAATTAAGTTTACAAATCACACAAGTATTAATGTTTCCTTGTTAATACTATTATAGCATGAATGTAAACATTTATCATAAACACAAAGATATAATAATAACTACTTTTATTATCGCCTCTAGGGCATATCTCCAACAGTCTCCCACTTGCACTAGAGTCATCTAATCTAGATTACATGGTAATATACCGAACACCCATGGCAGTTTGGTGTTGGTCATGTTTTGCCCTCGGGAGAGGTTTAGTCAACGGATCCGCCACATTCAGATCTGTGTGTACTTTGCAAATCTTTATATCCCCATCCTGGATATGTTCTCGAATAGCGTGAAAACGTAGCTTGATATGCTTCAACTTCTTGTGTGACCTTGGTTCTTGTGCATTGGCTATGGCGCCCATGTTATCACAGTAGATAGACATTGGGTCCAGCGCACTAGGAACCACACCCAGCTCCGTAATGAACTCTTTCATCCATATCGCTTCTTGTGAAGCCTCCGAAGCAGCCATGTATTCCGATTCAGTTGAAGATCTCGCCACAACGCTTTGCTTTGCACTCCTCCAGCTAACTGCTGCACCATTCAAAATAAATACGTATCCAGATTGTGATTTAGAATCATCCGGATGGGTGTTCCAACTAGCATCGGTGTAACCATTAACAACGAGCTGTTCATCACCTCCATAAGAAAGAACCATATCCTTAGTTCTTCTCAAGTACTTAAGGATGTTTTTGACCACTGTCCAATGATCCACTCCTGGATCACTTTGATATCTGCTAGTTAAACTAACAGCATATGCGATGTCGGGTCTAGTACATAGCATGGCATACATTAGAGATCCTATGGCTGATGCATAGGGAGTCTTACTCATCCTTTCTCTATCTTCTGCCGATGTCGGACTTTGAGTTTTACTCAAGATCGTATTGGGCAACATGGGCAAGAACCCTTTCTTGCTTTCTTCCATTCCAAACCTCTTTAGAACTTTGTCCAAATATGTACTCTGTGACAATGATATTTGGCGTTTCGATCTATCTCTGTAAATCTTTATGCCTAATATGTAAGCTGCTTCGCCAAGATCCTTCATTGAAAAACTATTATTCAAATATTCTTTGACACTATTAAGAAGGTCTACATCATTCCCAATCAACAATATGGCATCCACATATAGTATTAAGAATGCTACAGAGCTCCCACTCACTTTCTTGTAAATACAAGCTTCTCCATAAGTTTGTATAAAACCAAAACTTTTGATTACCTTATCAAAACTTTGATTCCAACTTCGGGATGCTTGCTTCAATCCATAGATGGACCGTTGAAGTTTGCATACCTTGTTAGCATCTTTAGGATCGACAAAACCTTTGGGTTGCATCATATACAACTCTTCATCAATATCTCCATTGAGGAATGCTGTTTTGACATCCATCTGCCATATCTCATAATCATAATATGCAGCGATTGCTAACATAATCCTCACACACTTAAGCTTCGCTACCGGTGAGAAAGTCTCATCGTAGTCAACTCCTTGAATTTGTCGAAACCCTTTTGCGACAAGTCGAGCTTTATAGACAGTAACATTACCATCAGCATCTGTTTTCTTCTTGAAAATCCATTTGTTCTCGACAGCCTTTCGGCCATCCGGTAAGTCCACCAAAGTCCATACTTGGTTTTCGTACATGGATCCAATCTCGGATTTCATGGCTTCTTGCCATTTATTGGAATCTGGGCTCATCATCGCTTCCTCATATGTCTCGGGGTCATCGGTGTTGTACACCAACATGACACTCATAACGGGATCATACCAATCTGGAGTGGTACGAGTTCTCGTTGACCTCCGAGTCTCTGTAGCAACTTCAACCGAAGTTTCATGATCACCATCATTAGCTCCCTCTCTTATTGGTGCAGGCACCACAGGAACTTCTTCCGGTGCTGCGCTACTCGCAATTTCGAGAGAAGGTTCGACAACCTCGTCGAGTTCTACTTTCCTTCCAGTCACTTCTTTCGAGAGAAATTCCTTCTCTAGAAAGGATCCATTCTTGGCAACGAAGACTTTGCCTTCGGATCTATGATAGAAGGTATACCCAATAGTTTCCTTCGGGTATCCTATGAAGACGCATTTTTCCGCTTTGGGTTCAAGCTTGTCCGGCTGTAACTTCTTTACATAGGCTTCGCATCCCCAAATTTTAAGGAACGACAATTTAGGTTTCTTCCCAAACCATAATTCATACGGTGTCGTTTCAACGGATTTAGACGGTGCCCTATTTAAAGTGAATGCGGCTGTTTCTAATGCATAACCCCAAAATGATAGCGGTAAATCTGTAAGTGACATCATAGAACGAACCATATCTAAGAGAGTTCGATTACGACGTTCGGACACACCATTACGCTATGGTGTTCCCGGCGGTGTCAATTGTGAAAGTATTCCGCATTTCTTCAAATGCTCGCCAAACTCGTAACTTAGATATTCACCTCCACGATCAGAACGTAGAAATTTAATCTTCTTGTTACGTTGATTCTCTACCTCACTTTGAAACTCCTTAAACTTCTCGAAAGTTTCGGACTTATGTTTCATGAAATAGATATACCCATATCTACTCAAGTCATCCGTGAAGGTAAGAACATAACGATAACCACCGCGCGATGCTACACTCATTGGACCACACACATCGGTATGTATGATTTCCAATAAGTCCATAGCTCGCTCCATCATACCAGAAAATGGAGTCTTAGTCATTTTTCCCATCAGACATGCTTCGCATCTTTCAAGTGATTCAAAATCAAGTGATTCAAGAAGTCCATCGGAATGGAGTTTCTTCATACGCTTCACTCCAATGTGACCAAGACGACAGTGCCACATATAGGTCGAATTATCGCTTGATTTCAAACGTTTAGCCTCAATGTTGTTGATATGTGTATTTCCACTATCGAGATTCAATAAGAATAGACCATCTATCAAAGGTGCATGTGCGTAAAACATATTACTCATATAAATCGAACAACCATTATTCTCGGACTTAAATAAGTAACCGTCTCGCAATAAACAAGATCCCGATATAATGTTCATGCTCAACGCAGGCACCAAATAACAATTATTTAAGTATAAAACTAATCCCGATGGTAGATGAAGGGGTAGCGTGCCAACCGCGATCACATCAACCTTTTATCCGTTTCCCACGCGCATCGTCACCTCGTTCTTCGCTATCTTCCGTTTATTCTGCAGCACCTGTTTCGAGTTACAAATATGAGCAACCGAACCAGTATCAAATACCCAGGCACTACTACGAGTACTAGTGAGATACACATCAATAACATGTATATCAGATATACCTTTCTTCTTGATGTTGCCGTTCTTCAAATCCGCCAAGTACTTTGGGCAATTCCGCTTCCAGTGACCTTCTCCCTTGCAGTAAAAGCACTCAGTATCAGGCTTAGGTCCAGCCTTGGTCTTCTTCGCCGGTGTGGTAACTTTCTTACCACCCTTCTTGAAGTGTCCCTTTTGCTTAGACTTGCCTTTCTTGAATTTGGTGGTCTTATTGACCAACAACACTTGGTGCTCTTTCTTGATCTCCACTTCTGCAGATTTCAACATGGCAAAGAGTTCTGGCAACGTCTTGTTCATGTTCTGCATGTTGTAGTTCATCACAAAGTTCTTGTAACTTGGTGGTAGTGATTGGAGGACACGGTAAATCCCCAAAGCATTAGGAATCACTATACCCAAGCTTTGAAGTTTGTTTGCGTGCCCAGACATCTTAAGCACATGCTCACTGACGGAGCTGCCCTCTTCCATCTTGCAGTTAAAGAACTTTTCAGAAGCCTCATAGCTTTCAATTGCCGCATGAGTCTCAAAAATCAATTTGAGATCCTCGACAATATCATATGGGTCTGAATCCTCAAACCTTTTCTGAAGCTCCGATTCCAAACCATACAAGATAGCACACTGAACTATGGAGTACTGATTCTTCCGAGCGAGGTAAACATTCTTTACTTCATCGGGAGCATCATCTGCAGGTGGGTCACCCAGCGGTGCATCCAGCACATAGGTCAAATTACCAGCTGTGAGGACAATCCTCAAATTGCGGAACCAATCCGCGAAGTTGCTTCCATTGTTTTTCAACTTTTCTTTCTCTAGGAACGCATTAAAATTGATGGTAGGGGCTGCCATTGATCTACAACATATTTGCAATAGTTTAGACTAAGTTTATGACAAATTGAGTTCAAATTAATAATGAAATTAAACTAGGTGAACTCCCACTCAAAACAATATCCCTCACATTGTTTTAGTTATCACACGAACCAAATCCACCATATCAACACCGATCATCACGAGAGTCGACATAGTTTCAATGGCGAACAATCGACATGTTCATCATATCTACTATATGATTCATGCTTTACCTTTCGGTGATCCGTGTTCCGAGACCATGTCTGTACATGCTAGGCTCGTCAAGATCAAACCTTAGTTTCCGCATGAGCAAATCTGGCTTGCTCACGTTGTATACACTTGCAGAATCTAACACACCCGATCATCACGTGGTGCTTCGAAACAACAAGCTTTAGCAACGGTGCTAACTAAGGGTGAACACTTTATGACTTGAAATTGATGTGCATGAGGGATCATCTTATAATGCTACCGTCGTCTACTAAGCAATACAAGATGCATAAAGGATTAACATCACATGCAATTCAATATATATGTGATATGATATGGCCTTTCTTCTTTGTGCTTCCGATCTCCATCTTCACGCACGAACATGATCTCCATCATCACCGGCATTGCATCAAGATCAATGACGCTTCTCCATGGTTGTCGTCCACCGGCTTCAACTATTACAACTACTTTGAATAGACACGCGGGTCTTAACATAAATTAAAGACAACCATATGGCTCCTGCCGGTTGCCAACTTACAATAAGGAACATTGCATACATCAAATATAATCACAATCATGGCCATATCACATCACTGCACACCCCTGCAAAACAAAGTTAGACGCCTCTACTTTCTTTGCATATTTTACGTGGTTTGGGGCTTTCAATAAGTGTCGTTCTAACTTACGAACAAGAACCACAACATTGATACTAGCATTGTTGATCACCCGTTGTAAATTGGATCTTAACTATGCTAGGAGAAACAGGCACCCGCAAAGCCACTTATGCAATACAAGTTGCATGTCAAGCGTGGAGCAAGTCTCATGAACGATGTCATGTAAGGTTAGCCCAGGCCGCTTCATCCCAACATACCGCAAGATGCAAAGTACACAAGAAGTAATCGACAATAAAAGCATCAATGCCCACAATGACCATTGTGTTCTACTCGTGCAACAGATCTACATATAGACACGGCTCTGATACCACTGTAGGGGTTCGTAGCATGGAAAACAAAAAATTTCTATCGCATACAAACAAACAAGCCAATATCTATCTACTAGATTGTAGCAACGAGTCGATGGAATAACTTACCCTCGAAGATTCCAAAGTGTTTAACGAGAGCGGATTCTCGTGGGTGATGTAGTCGTACTCTTCCCGATCTCAAGATCGTGTAGACGATCCTTCCGGCGCTGCGTTCCGGCAGCGCTCCCGCAGTCGGTCACACGTTCGGTACTCGACGAAGACCTTCCTCTCCCTTGTTCCAGCAGGCAGCGGAGGTTGTAGCACTCTCCTCGTGATTCCGGCAGCACAACGGCGTGGTACCGGAAGTAGAGGGGAGATCCCGCAGGGCTTCGCCTTAAGCCGGAGCGAGTATGGTGGAGTATGAGAGAGGGCTATTAGTGGTCTAGGGATTAGACACACCAATTAGAAGGCTCTAAACCGAAGGTAGGGCAATTAGAAGCTCTAAACCAAAACGGCTCTAAACCGGAGATTAGAGGATAGGAACTTGTGTGTCTAGAGGAGGAGGCCCTGCCCCTCCTTTTATGGGTGGAGGGTGCGGCCAAGGGGAGGGGAGTCCCTCCCCAAGTCGGCCTTGGTTGGCGCGCCGGCTTGGGGAGGAGACTCCTCCCCCAAGTCGGTTCCCAACTCCTCTTGCTTGTTTCCCACAGTTTCTTGTTTTAGCCGTTTGACTTTCAAACTGGACATTTGACTTTTCTGTTTTAGGATTCAATTTAATCCTTTATTTGGAACAGCAAGAACACTTAGTACATGATGCAATCATTCGAATATGTAATGACACATTCATGTACCCCTCCCCCCTCCTGGAGTGCCAGACATTCCGGAACCTTCTAGAACATTCACCGGAATCATTTCCGAACTCCGAAACGGGACTTTCCTTATATGAATCTTATTCTCCGGACCATTCCGGATCACCTCGTGATATCCCGGATCCCATCCGAGACTCCGAACAACATTCGGTCTCTTTCTCATAATACCATAACTACTCAAAACAACGTCGAATCCTTAAGTGTGTCTCCCTACGGTTCGTGAATTATGCGGACATGATCGAGACACTTCTCCGAACAATAACCAATAGAGGAATCTGGAAATTCATATGGCTCCCACATATTCTACGATTACTTTGCGATCGAATGAACCACTTACATACGATACCAATTTCCCTTTGTCTCACGATATGTTACTTATCCGAGGTTATGATCGTCGGTATCTCTGCATACCTAGTTCAACCTCGTTACTGATAAGTACTCTTTTCTCGTTCCCGTGATATGTGATCCCTTGTGAGCCAGTCACATGCTTGCAAGCTAATTGGATGACATTTCACCGAGAGGGCCCAGAGAATATCTATCCGTCATATGGATGCACAAATCCCACTCTTGATCCATGTGTCTCAACCAATACTTTCCGAACACTCAATGCCACCTTTATAGCCACCCAGTTACGGTGTGGTGTTTGATGTCATCAAAGCATCCATCCGGTAAAGGTGATATGCATGATCTCATGGTCGAAGGAATTAGGTTACTATGTATCAGAAAGCATATAGCAATTGAACTATTGAAATGACTTGATCTTTATGCTACGCTTATCTATAGGAGTATGTCCACCATATCATTCTCCTAATGATATGATCTTGTTGTTGATAACATCTCAATGTTCATGATAGGGAAACCACAATCATTTATCAACCAACAAGCTAGTGAAGTATAGAGGCTATACTAGGGACTTCAAATTAAGTTTACAAATCACACAAGTATTAATGTTTCCTTGTTAATACTATTATAGCATGAATGTAAACATTTATCATAAACACAAAGATATAATAATAACTACTTTTATTATCGCCTCTAGGGCATATCTCCAACAGTCTCCCACTTGCACTAGAGTCATCTAATCTAGATTACATGGTAATATACCGAACACCCATGGCAGTTTGGTGTTGGTCATGTTTTTCCCTCGGGAGAGGTTTAGTCAACGGATACGCCACATTCAGATCTGTGTGTACTTTGCAAATCTTTATATCCCCATCCTGGATATGTTCTCGAATAGCGTGAAAACGTAGCTTGATATGCTTCAGCTTCTTGTGTGACCTTGGTTCTTGCGCATTGGCTATGGCGCCCATGTTATCACAGTAGATAGACATTGGGTCCAGCGCACTAGGAACCACACCCAGCTCTGTAATGAACTCTTTCATCCATATCGCTTCTTGTGAAGCCTCCGAAGCAGCCATGTATTCCGATTCAGTTGAAGATCTCGCCACAACGCTTTGCTTTGCACTCCTCCAGCTAACTGCTGCACCATTCAAAATAAATACGTATCCAGATTGTGATTTAGAATCATCCGGATCGGTGTTCCAACTAGCATCGGTGTAACCATTAACAACGAGTTGTTCATCACCTCCATAAGAAAGAACCATATCCTTAGTTCTTCTCAAGTACTTAAGGATGTTTTTGACCGCTGTCCAATGATCCACTCCTGGATCACTTTGATATCTGCTAGTTAAACTAACAGCATATGCGATGTCGGGTCTAGTACATAGCATGGCATACATTAGAGATCCTATGGCTGATGCATAGGGAGTCTTACTCATCCTTTCTCTATCTTCTGTCGATGTCGGACTTTGAGTTTTACTCAAGATCGTATTGGGCAACATGGGCAAGAACCCTTTCTTGCTTTCTTCCATTCCAAACCTCTTTAGAACTTTGTCCAAATATGTACTCTGTGACAATGATATTTGGCGTTTCGATCTATCTCTGTAAATCTTTATGCCTAATATGTAAGCTGCTTCGCCAAGATCCTTCATTGAAAAACTATTATTCAAATATTCTTTGACACTATTAAGAAGGTCTACATCATTCCCAATCAACAATATGTCATCCACATATAGTATTAAGAATGCTACAGAGCTCCCACTCACTTTCTTGTAAATACAAGCTTCTCCATAAGTTTGTATAAAACCAAAACTTTTGATTACCTTATCAAAACGTTGATTCCAACTTCGGGATGCTTGCTTCAATCCATAGATGGACCGTTGAAGTTTGCATACCTTGTTAGCATCTTTAGGATCGACAAAACCTTTGGGTTGCATCATATACAACTCTTCATCAATATCTCCATTGAGGAATGCTGTTTTGACATCCATCTGCCATATCTCATAATCATAATATGCAGCGATTGCTAACATAATCCTCACAGACTTTAGCTTCGCTACCGGTGAGAAAGTCTCATCGTAGTCAACTCCTTGAATTTGTCGAAACCCTTTTGCGACAAGTCGAGCTTTATATACAGTAACATTACCATCAGCATCTGTTTTCTTCTTGAAAATCCATTTGTTCTCGACAGCCTTTCGGCCATCCGGTAAGTCCACCAAAGTCCATACTTGGTTTTCGTACATGGATCCAATCTCGGATTTCATGGCTTCTTGCCATTTATTGGAATCTGGGCTCATCATCGCTTCCTCATATGTCTCGGGGTCATCGGTGTTGTCCACCAACATGACACTCATAACGGGATCATACCAATCTGGAGTGGTACGAGTTCTCGTTGACCTCCGAGGCTCTATAGCAACTTCAACCGAAGTTTCATGATCACCATCATTAGCTCCCTCTCTTATTGGTGCAGGCACCACAGGAACTTCTTCCGGTGCTGCGCTACTCGCAATTTCGAGAGAAGGTTCGACAACCTCGTCGAGTTCTACTTTCCTTCCAGTCACTTCTTTCGAGAGAAATTCCTTCTCTAGAAAGGATCCATTCTTGGCAACGAAGACTTTGCCTTCGGATCTATGATAGAAGGTATACCCAATAGTTTCCTTCGGGTATCCTATGAAGACGCATTTTTCCGCTTTGGGTTCTAGCTTGTCCGGCTGTAACTTCTTTACATAGGCTTCGCATCCCCAAATTTTAAGGAACGCCAATTTAGGTTTCTTCCCAAACCATAATTCATACGGTGTCGTTTCAACGGATTTAGACGGTGCCCTATTTAAAGTGAATGCGGCTGTTTCTAATGCATAACCCCAAAATGATAGCGGTAAATCTGTAAGTGACATCATAGAACGAACCATATCTAAGAGAGTTCGATTACGATGTTCGGACACACCATTACGCTATGGTGTTCCCGGCGGTGTCAATTGTGAAAGTATTCCGCATTTCTTCAAATGCTCGCCAAACTCGTAACTTAGATATTCACCTCCACGATCAGAACGTAGAAATTTAATCTTCTTGTTACGTTGATTCTCTATCTCACTTTGAAACTCCTTAAACTTCTCGAAAGTTTCGGACTTATGTTTCATGAAATAGATATACCCATATCTACTCAAGTCATCCGTGAAGGTAAGAACATAACGATAACCACCGCGCGATGCTACACTCATTGGACCACACACATCGGTATGTATGATTTCCAATAAGTCCGTAGCTCGCTCCATCATACTAGAAAATGGAGTCTTAGTCATTTTTCCCATCAGACATGCTTCGCATCTTTCAAGTGATTCAAAATCAAGTGATTCAAGAAGTCCATCGGAATGGAGTTTCTTCATACGCTTCACTCCAATGTGACCAAGACGACAGTGCCACATATAGGTCGAATTATCGCTTGATTTCAAACGTTTAGCCTCAATGTTGTTGATATGTGTATTTCCACTATCGAGATTCAATAAGAATAGACCATCTATCAAAGGTGCATGTGCGTATGTCACATCCCAAGATTTTCCAAATCTTGTAATGTGAAAATAAATGAATAAAATAAAACCTTGTTTGATTTTCAGAGCCAGAAGAAACTTTCTGAATTCAATTGGAACATCAAACCCATTTGAATTAAATAAAATCCTAAAAGGATTTAAAAAGATAAACATTTTAAATAAAGGAAAATAGAATGTTTTGGAAATAAGATTTTGGATCTTTTAAAATAAAAGATTTGGTATTCAAAAGAAAAGATGGAATCATAACTAAAGATTATTTATAAAGCCAAATTAATCCTTGGCCAAGCTTTGAGAATTAAAAACATTTTATTTTAAATAAAGTAGCAAAGGTTATTTAAAAATAATAAAGATTTGCTTAAATAAAATAACAAGGAATTAATATCCAAACTCTTTTAAAATAAAAGATTTCACCAATTCTAATTAAAACATCAAAACTTAATAATTATTTTAAATAGGTTTCCCAAGTAGTTGATATTCTCTAATAAAATCTACTAAAATGTTCTGACTTTATTTTTAGATTCAAAATAAATATATCAATAAAATAAAACTTATTTGAATTAATAATGAAAGTCTATTATTTTTTAATGGACTCTATAATAAAATGTTTTCCAAGTATTTAATACTTCCAAATAAAACCTACTGATTTGGTTTGGAAAATATTTAGGTTTCAAATAAAGATTTTATTAATGGAATCAAACTCTATTTGATTTAATAACTAAGGCCCATTTTATTTAATTACTAATGGACCCTAAAATAAGAGGTTATTTTGTTTTAAAACAAATCTTCCAAATATTCTTTATTTCCAAATAAACCTACTGATTTAGATTTGAAAAGTGTTTTCAAATGAGAATCTTTATTAAATAAATCAAACCATGATAAATAAATAAAACACCATTTTATTTAATTAAAGAATGGATTAATAAAGATGTTATGATTTTATTTTGGGCTTTTGACCATATTACTAAACAAAACTAATTTCAATATTACAAAATTTGAGTGTTGTTTGAATTGATTTGGTGGATGTTTGTTTAATTGGAAATTCAAAACAGAAAATAAAATAGAAAAGGAAAAGAACACAAAATAAAAAAAATCGACCCAACCCAACAGCCCAGCAGCAGCCCACCTAGCCCATCTCCTCTCCACCCCGAACCGTTTTCCTCACCGCTGAAACAACCCGCGGGGCAACTGACTAGTGGACCTCCTCCTCGCTTCTTTCCCACTGACTGACCGACCCCACTTGTCACTGTTCTTCTTCTCACCCGCACGACCTCTTCTCCCTCCTTCGACACCGCTCCTGCCGATGAATTCGCGGCCTTAATTCGCTTTAACTCGACCACCGTTACCAGCTTTGATCATGCAGGTTGAAACGCCCAAGCCTCCTCTATAATTCCCCTCTGACACCTCGCGCTCGCACGCCTTAGACCACCTCAATTCCCTCCTCAAGCCCCTCTGTTCCGACCGCCGTCTCCGGCCAATTCAGGCCAGTACAGACCACCTCCCACCTTTCCGAGCACGCTAGCAACTTCCCCACTCCCAGACGCTTCTCCCCGTGCCCTTCTTTCAACCGCGGGCTCCCCGGAGCATCGGCTTCGACAAGCTCCGACAGCGTCGCCGTCCGTTTCTACTCCGGCGACGACTCTCAGGTGAACCAGACCGCCCCGACCCCTATCGTTCACACTCCCGCACTCGCCACACCTTTCTGCATTTAACCGCATCATTGTTTCGCTTCGGGATGATCCACAGCGTCGCCCTCGACCGCGGACAGAACCACCCGACGCCGACGAAGTCTCCGGCGAGCAATCGCCACCGTTCCCATGCGCCCCCTGCCTCGTCGACCACACGTTGAGCTTCCCCAACCAACTGCGACCTCGGTGAGCCTACTCCCTTCCTCTCTCGCCTCCTAATTCATCAGCGCCGCCACTGACCGACCGTCGCCGCCGCGCGCAGCCGACGAGCGCCGCCAGACTTTGGCAAGCGTGTTAGTAACCGTAGGATCTGGATCTGACGGATACGATAGAAAGTTAACGAAGGGGTAAGTGATGATCCTGTGCCGCATGATCTGACTTGATCCAACGCGCCGCAGCACGCGATCCAGACGAATCGGTATCGACCAATCACGACGCGACGCGTGGCCTGTAATAGATCTAAAAACAGTTTTGAAATCAGAACTATTTGCAAACTTCAAACCCCTATAACTTTCAAACCACACGTCCAAAAATTATAAATTTTATATCAATGGATTCAGGAGAACAAGCTCTAACCAACCATGCCCTTAGTTTATAAAATAGTATCTGTTAGCTTGCTTGTTTTTGCAGAAACATTTGTGTACTTGTTTAGAGTATAAAAATTGTTTAAAATTGATTTTAGGATTAAATCTTTTGCAAAATGGATTTGTGTGACCCTACTGACCCTAGGAACCAACCCATAGGGTTAAAAATGATTTTTGTGAAATTTAAGTTGAATTAGTTAACTTAGTCATTTTCTAGCCAAATAAAACTCATTGATTTTATTATGGAAAAGTTGTGCAAGGAAAACTTTGGGAAAATGTTATGGACAAAACTTACTGACCCAAAACACCAAGCCTTGCCAAAGGTAACCTACTTGGTGAAAAACATAAAGTCTTACTTTAAAAAGAATAATTTTCACCACATAAAATGTTGAATGGATTTTAAAATAGACTTTGGGCAAAACCTCTAACTAATGACTTTGCCATTTTGGTAAATGACCAATGTGGACCTTACAAAGTATATAAACCTAGTAGAGACCAACTTTGCAATAGAATCCTCTTTTTACAAGACTTAGGAACCATTGCTTTGTGTATGTGAATTATTGTTTGAATGTTGGAATGCTACTTGATACTATGCTTGTTTGATTGTAGTGAAATTAGCAAAGTGTGAGACTAGCAAGATCAAGAAGTGACTATCATTCCCTAAAACAAAAAGGCAAGTTACACTATCATTCAAAAGTCCTACTATTTTTATTACTATACTTAGTGGATTTTGAAAATATGCATGAAAAGATATGTTATACTTAAGCTATGCTAAATCCTAATAGGATTCCCTAAACACTCCTTAGTGAGAATATTGAAGTTGTACATGCTTAGCCATGCTATATGCTATAATTTGAAAAAGAGATACATGTTGAGATTTTACAAAGGTTGAAAAAAGGACTTGTGTTTTACATAATAAAACAAGGACTCAATGAACCACCTAGGTGGAGGATACTTTAAGTTTTGGAGAAGGTGGCAACAAAAGGGAACCATGTCTATGGCAATCACTTTGTGTTGGGCTCCAAAAGAAAACCACCTAGGAAACTTAGAGATCAAACATGTTTCTCCAATTGTGGCTTTCGTGTACAACCACATGCTATTATGGCTCTGGCTTAGTCAATTACATTAGGAAGACCCATGCATTGTCTTTAGTTACTGGACATGGTGATCTGGAATGCTTCATGGGGGCTGAAGACAAAGCTAGCAATGATGTATGGGAGGACCTTATGGAAAGACTTCGTCACATTCTCAGTCTGCCAGTACTCCATCTTGGTGAGCACTAATCCAGTAGGCCACTGGTGGCAACAAGATGGGATTGTGTCATGTGGGTAAAGTGTACTCCTTCTGCAGAAGTAAACAAAATATAAGTACTTAGTCGTGTCCCCGGTTATGGACAATACTGAGCAACTAAAGTTTGAACTATGGGAGATCTCGACATTCCAACTTCTAATATAAAAACTTGATGCCCTTGTGTGTCTACCAAGGAATTCAAAGAGATTTTGTAAAGCTTGTTGCACTTGGGATTACCAAGGTGCTCAAGAGCATGATGTACTTGGGGCTTTACCAAGGAACTCATGAGTTTTGATAAAACTTGTTGCACTTGGGGTTACCAAGGTGCTCAAGAGATTTTGACAAGGATTTGAACACTTGAGTTTATACCAAGGAGTTCAAGGAACTTGGAAAAGAAATTTGACAAAAGAAATTTAAAACCTTTTTGAAAAGATAGGATAAAATATTGCTTTATGCAAATAAGCCTTAAACTCTACTTAACCAAATATGCATATAATGATAGGATCCTCTCTTATTATACCTAAAAGTGAAACTTGCCAATACAATTCAAAATGTATTGACCCATGTGGCTGTAACTTGTAATGTTGCAGGTTGATTGTTTTAAAAATGAAGATTGTTTGATTGACTAGGACTACAAAATCTACAACCAACATCTGCCTGTGGCACTTTGAAGATGATGGACCCATACTTATAGTTATTCCGCTGCAAATGTAATGTAATAGCCAAATGAGCTATGTTTGATGTAATAAACTTATGTTATTCCTGGTTATAAATTTATATTATGACCTTTGTATCTTGATATTACATCTTAACTGTGGATGCTAGCTATTGATCCAGGGACTAGCATTGTAAAACACAGGAGGAACCTACCTTCTTGGGTTGGGACCTCTACAGCGTAAAACATATTACTCATATAAATCGAACAACCATTATTCTCGGACTTAAATAAGTAACCGTCTCACAATAAACAAGATCCCGATATAATGTGCATGCTCAACGCAGGCACCAAATAACAATTATTTAAGTATAAAACTAATCCCGATGGTAGATGAAGGGGTAGCGTGCCAACCGCGATCACATCAACCTTTGATCCGTTTCCCACGCGCATCGTCACCTCGTTCTTCGCTAGCTTCCGTTTATTCTGCAGCACCTATTTCGAGTTACAAATATGAGCAACCGAACCAGTATCAAATACCCAGGCACTACTACGAGTACTAGTGAGATACACATCAATAACATGTATATCAGATATACCTTTCTTCTTGATGTTGCCGTTCTTCAAATCCGCCAAGTACTTTGGGCAATTCCGCTTCCAGTGACCTTCTCCCTTGCAGTAAAAGCACTCAGTATCAGGCTTAGGTCCAGCCTTGGTCTTCTTCGCCGGTGTGGTAACTTTCTTACCACCCTTCTTGAAGTGTCCCTTTTGCTTAGACTTGCCTTTCTTGAATTTGGTGGTCTTATTGACCAACAACACTTGGTGCTCTTTCTTGATCTCCACTTCTGCAGATTTCAACATGGCAAAGAGTTCTGGCAACGTCTTGTTCATGTTCTGCATGTTGTAGTTCATCACAAAGTTCTTGTAACTTGGTGGTAGTGATTGGAGGACACGGTAAATCCCCAAAGCATTAGGAATCACTATACCCAAGCTTTGAAGTTTGTTTGCGTGCCCAGACATCTTAAGCACATGCTCACTGACGGAGCTGCCCTCTTCCATCTTGCAGTTAAAGAACTTTTCAGAAGCCTCATAGCTTTCAATTGCCGCATGAGTCTCAAAAATCAATTTGAGATCCTCGACAATATCATATGGGTCTGAATCCTCAAACCTTTTCTGAAGCTCCGATTCCAAACCATACAAGATAGCACACTGAACTATGGAGTACTGATTCTTCCGAGCGAGGTAAACATTCTTTACTTCATCGGGAGCATCATCTGCAGGTGGGTCACCCAGCGGTGCATCCAGCACATAGGTCAAATTACTAGCTGTGAGGACAATCCTCAAATTGCGGAACCAATCCGCGAAGTTGCTTCCATTGTTTTTCAACTTTTCTTTCTCTAGGAACGCATTAAAATTGATGGTAGGGGCTGCCATTGATCTACAACATATTTGCAATAGTTTAGACTAAGTTTATGACAAATTGAGTTCAAATTAATAATGAAATTAAACTAGGTGAACTCCCACTCAAAACAATATCCCTCACATTGTTTTAGTGATCACACGAACCAAATCCACCATATCAACACCGATCATCACGAGAGTCGACATAGTTTCAATGGCGAACAATCGACATGTTCATCATATCTACTATATGATTCATGCTTTACCTTTCGGTGATCCGTGTTCCGAGACCATGTCTGTACATGCTAGGCTCGTCAAGATCAAACCTTAGTTTCCGCATGAGCAAATCTGGCTTGCTCACGTTGTATACACTTGCAGAATCTAACACACCCGATCATCACGTGGTGCTTCGAAACAACAAGCTTTAGCAACGGTGCTAACTAAGGGTGAACACTTTATGACTTGAAATTGATGTGCATGAGGGATCATCTTATAATGCTACCGTCGTCTACTAAGCAATACAAGATGCATAAAGGATTAACATCACATGCAATTCAATATATATGTGATATGATATGGCCTTTCTTCTTTGTGCTTCCGATCTCCATCTTCACGCACGAACATGATCTCCATCATCACCGGCATTGCATCAAGATCAATGACGCTTCTCCATGGTTGTCGTCCACCGGCTTCAACTATTACAACTACTTTGAATAGACACGCGGGTCTTAACATAAATTAAAGACAACCATATGGCTCCTGCCGGTTGCCAACTTACAATAAGGAACATTGCATACATCAAATATAATCACAATCATGGCCATATCACATCACTGCACACCCCTGCAAAACAAAGTTAGACGCCTCTACTTTCTTTGCATATTTTACGTGGTTTGGGGCTTTCAATAAGTGTCGTTCTAACTTACGAACAAGAACCACAACATTGATACTAGCATTGTTGATCACCCGTTGTAAATTGGATCTTAACTATGCTAGGAGAAACAGGCACCCGCAAAGCCACTTATGCAATACAAGTTGCATGTCAAGCGTGGAGCAAGTCTCATGAACGATTTCATGTAAGGTTAGCTCGGGCCGCTTCATCCCAACATACCGCAAGATGCAAAGTACACAAGAATTAATCGACAATAAAAGCATCAACGCCCACAATGACCATTGTGTTCTACTCGTGCAACAGATCTACATATAGACACGGCTCTGATACCACTATAGGGGTTCATAGCATGGAAAACAAAAATTTTCTATCGCATACAAACAAACAAGCCAAGATCTATCTACTAGATTGTAGCAACGAGTCGATGGAATAACTTACCCTCGAAGATTCCAAAGTGTTTAACGAGAGCGGATTCTCGTGGGTGATGTAGTCGTACTCTTCCCGATCTCAAGATCGTGTAGACGATCCTTCCGGCGCTGCGTTCCGGCAGCGCTCCCACAGTCGGTCACACGTTCGGTACTCGACGAAGACCTTCCTCTCCCTTGTTCCAGCAGGCAGCGGAGGTTGTAGCACTCTCCTCGTGATTCCGGCAGCACAACGGCGTGGTACCGGAAGTAGAGGGGAGATCCCGCAGGGCTTCGCCTTAAGCCGGAGCGAGTATGGTGGAGTATGAGAGAGGGCTATTAGTGGTCTAGGGATTAGACACACCAATTAGAAGGCTCTAAACCGAAGGCTAGGGCAATTAGAAGCTCTAAACCAAAACGGCTCTAAACCGGAGATTAGAGGATAGGAACTTGTGTGTCTAGAGGAGGAGGCCCTGCCCCTCCTTTTATGGGTGGAGGGTGCGGCCAAGGGGAGGGGAGTCCCTCCCCAAGTCGGCCTTGGTTGGCGCGCCGGCTTGGGGAGGAGACTCCTCCCCCAAGTCGGTTCCCAACTCCTCTTGCTTGTTTCCCACAGTTTCTTGTTTTAGCCGTTTGACTTTCAAACTGGACATTTGACTTTTCTGTTTTAGGATTCAATTTAATCCTTTATTTGGAACAGCAAGAACACTTAGTACATGATCCAATCATTCCAATATGTAATGACACATTCATGTACCCCTCCCCCCTCCCGGAGTGCCGGACATTCCGGAACCTTCTAGAACATTCACCGGAATCATTTCCGAACTCCGAAACGGGACTTTCCTTATATGAATCTTATTCTCCAGACCATTCCGGATCACCTCGTGATATCCCGGATCCCATCCGAGACTCCGAACAACATTCGGTCTCTTTCTCATAATACCATAACTACTCAAAACAACGTCGAATCCTTAAGTGTGTCTCCCTACGGTTCGTGAATTATGCGGACATGATCGAGACACTTCTCCGAACAATAACCAATAGAGGAATCTGGAAATTCATATGGCTCCCACATACTTCTACGATTACTTTGCGATCGAATGAACCACTTACATACGATACCAATTTCCCTTTGTCTCATGATATGTTACTTATCCGAGGTTATGATCATCGGTATCTCTGCATACCTAGTTCAACCTCGTTACTGATAAGTACTCTTTTCTCGTTCCCGTGATATGTGATCCCTTGTGAGCCAGTCACATGCTTGCAAGCTAATTGTATGACATTTCACCGAGAGGGCCCAGAGAATATCTATCCGTCATATGGATGGACAAATCCCACTCTTGATCCATGTGTCTCAACCAATACTTTCCGAACACTCAATGCCACCTTTATAGCCACCCAGTTACGGTGTGGTGTTTGATGTCATCAAAGCATCCATCTGGTAAAGGTGATATGCATGATCTCATGGTCGAAGGAATTAGGTTACTATGTATCAGAAAGCATATAGCAATTGAACTATTGAAATGACTTGATCTTTATGCTACGCTTATCTATAGGAGTATGTCCACCATATCATTCTCCTAATGATATGATCTTGTTGTTGATAACATCTCAATGTTCATGATAGGGAAACCACAATAATTTATCAACCAACAAGCTAGTGAAGTATAGAGGCTATACTAGGGACTTCAAATTAAGTTTACAAATCACACAAGTATTAATGTTTCCTTGTTAATACTATTATGGCATGAATGTAAACATTTATCATAAACACAAAGATATAATAATAACTACTTTTATTATCGCCTCTAGGGCATATCTCCAACACTCATCACTCTGAGACAGAAACAACCTAGGAACGCGAAGATCGTCTTCGATCTGAGTACCCTGCCTTATTTTCTAAAACCTAGGAATCTCGGGTCGAGATTCTTGTAAGTGGGGTAGAGCTGTAACACACCACCCTTTTGTGTAATATAAATAAGGACATGTTTGAGCATTGCATGCATGCATAACACTTGCATTTTTTGTTTAATCAAGAAAGAACAAACAAAACCCTAAACCCTAACTACCCTCTCTACTTGAAACCTTCATTTGGTTTTGAAAATATTTGGAAAACACAAAATGTATGGAGCCCAATTAGTACCAAGGGTCCCTGCAAAATTTGATACATTTTACAAAACCCTGATATTTTGAAATTATTCAAAACAGATTTGAATTCAAAATACAAACAGAAATCAGAAAAGAAAAAGGTTTTCAGGAGGAAAAAATAGCTAAACTTAACTACTGGGCCGAACCCATCTCCCCTCTCCTCTCTTTTTGCCGCCAGCGCAGCCAGCAGCCAGCCCACCCGGGGCCCAAGAACAGCCCACCAGGCCCATACCCCTTCGCTTGTCTTTTCCCCGTCTTCTTCCTCGCCGGTAGATCGAGCTAAGCAGCTCGCTATCGCCTCGCCGCCGGCCGCCATGCGCCAAGATCCGTGCTGCTGCCCCCGAGCGCCTACAAGACCCTGACGGACACGCCGACGAACCCTAGCGCCCTCCCACTTCTCCTCTTCCTCTCCCTTCCTCGCTGCAGCGCCATGGCCGAAGAACGCTAGCTACCAGTCGTCGGCGGCCTCGCCGTTTCCGGTCACCCCAGCCCTAGCCAGTGCCACCATTGAGTTCGTTGTTCTCGACTCTCTCTCCCTAGCCCCTTTTTCCCCTCGCGCGCGACCTCACTCGAGCTAATCGGAAGCTCTGGCCACCATCGGTCTCCGTTGATCCCCGCTGATCCCGAGCTCGCCTCGCCTCACCGTCAAGCCTGGCTTGCTCACGGTGAGTTGTTGATCCTCGCAGTGCCCTCCATTTCCTCCCTATTCCGCTGTGTCACTCTTCCAGCGTGTGCCCGACGCCGCCGCTGCTAGAGCTTGTCGGAGGCGATGCTCCGATGACCAATAACGAGCGGCGCTTCCACTAGCGTGCTCCGCGCGATGCCCCGCGTCGAACGCGCCCTCTCTCGCTCGCCCGCATGTCCCCTATCGTCGGGCCCGTGGTTGATCTGGGAGAGCCTCCATTGCTGATGTCAGCATGACATCAGCATGAGGTCATTTCCCTTTTCCTTTATTTTAAATGAATTCTGTAATTAATTTCTATAAATAAGAAAAGTATGACAGGTGGGCCCTGCCTGTCAGGGTTTTAATATTTTCTATAAACATTTTCTGAAATGAATAAATCTATGACATGTGGGACCAAGTTTGGAAATTATTTCAAATATTCCAAAAATGATTTAAAATGAATTAAAATTTGGGAAATTCATAACTAAATCATTTTAAATCAGAAAAATACAATTAATATACCAAAATGATCAGAAAAATGAAACCTATCTAACTAAGCTATAATCATACATTGTTAATCAAATTTGATCAAAAGTGTAATTAGAAGAACCAATTGAACCCCATAGGTGAATCTGAGGATCCCCCTGTTCTAGGGTTTGGACCTCTCGGACCCCCTTTAAATTGACCAAGAATGTTTTAGGGTTCATTTCAACGCTATTCAACTTGTCATATCATTCATATTGTGTGAGCATTGCACATGCCATGTGTTGAGTGTTGCTTTCTCTTTTCCGGTGATCGGTTCTTCGCCAATAGGAACCGAACCCGAAGTTGTAGTCAACGCCACCGAAGAGTAGTACCAGTCCAACAACGGACAAGGCAAGTGAAGCCACACTCATACATATGAATCCTATGTTTACAAAGTATTTCATTCTCGTCATATGCATTCGGTTCAACAGTCTTTTATCAGTAGATAGAGTAATCCTATGTTGCTTATGAGCATCGCTAGTGCCACAGTTCAGTAAAGCTTAGCCATGCTTAGTGGTCTAATGCTGATCATTCAGGTGATGCACCGGAGATGCGAATAAATCCTGTATGGTAGGATGTGGTGATGTGATCAGAGATGGATGATAAACATGCTAAGGCTTGTATGGGAGGCCACGTGGGTTGTGGTTTTTGTAGTCCCATACTTGCCACCCCTAGGACCCGATGTTCTTGACTCTTGAACCAAGACGAGCGTACAACCACAAGGGGGACTGGAAACCCCCTCGACCAACTAACTTGCCAAGTAGATTCCATGAGTCACATAGTTCGGGCTTTCCATTCGACATACGCATCTTGGTTTTTCTTGAATGGAGGTGAAGGAGGTGCATTCATACAGATAGGTAAGCGTGGTAGGGAATGGGAGATGCCCGACATTCGTAATCTCAACCCATGTTCACATCGCTAGGGACCGACTTCGGGACTCGACCCGTTACGGTGGCATCTCCTTAGTGCGTGACTCATGGTCTCGGTGAAAACAAGGTAAAGGTCGTGGTCAACCACTCTCTGTCAGCCTTCCAAGGAAGAGGGCTAATAATTTGGCATTAAGAATCGGTTGGTACGTGTAGGTAAAGTTGTGCACCCCTGCAGGGTTATTAATATTTTCAAAAAGTCGTGTCCACGGTTATGGACGACTTGGGAACGGACATGAAGATCATAGAGAATTATAACCGAATGCTAAAACTTGTCAAATAATGTGAGATCCGGAGTACTTCCTCGGGGTTGTTTGAGGGGGTATTCCGGGAAGAGAGGTTCAGTTAATGATGTTTCTTGGTGGATATCGAAGATGACTCTGAAGATCTAGAGTTGTAGTCTTCTTATCCCCTTTTGAAAATGATCTGATTAGACGAGTTTCTTCTCCCTCTTGTTTTGAAAACAAAAGATGGCTTTATGCAAAATAACTCCACTAGCCATAAGTCTTGCGGAGTACACCCTGTACTCAACCTTGCTTCGTTGAGGTTTTTCTACAGATGATGCTACTCCAACTGAAGGTGGTTTCTACGTCGAAGTCGACGAGTAGTCGGGGTTCCCGGGCTGCAGCCTAGGATCTATGGAAGGGTCGCTACTTCTGTTTACGGCCTCTTGGGCCTTTGCTAAGTTTGGTGTTTAGAACAACTTGTTTGCTTCCTTTTTTTATGTAATGATGGGTTTGTGACCCCTGGCTTGTATGACTGGTTTGTAACTCTCTTAAGAGTTTACCTTATTAATGTATGGTTTGTATGTTCTGTAATGTTACCGATCTTTCCCTGCGTGTTTCGGAATTTACGTTAGGCTTATATCAGATGAGGATCTGGTATTTGTCTAGCCCTGATCCCGGGTCGTGACAGATTTTGGTATCAGAGCAAGACTGCCTGTAGGATACCCTTCTAGCTGGTCCATGTTGAGTCTAGAGTTTGAGAAAACTATTTGAAAGCTAAAATTATTTGTAAAACTCTGAATAGGACCCTTTTTACTCCTTATCCAAGGTTTTTCTATTGCTGAGTTATCTTACCTCGTTTTCTTTGCAAAGTTTTCACTTCTCGTCTATCATTTCAAACCTTTAGGATATACGGGTTTGGGTTGTTTTTCCCTAGTACTTCGTACTTGGTTACAAGGCTCAGAGTTTTCAAGATATATTTGTGCAACTGAAGCATTGTTTTTCAACTTTGCTAAGGATGCCTCTAATCCCGCTCTCAATTCTTTTGTGACTTGTTGGTATCATATCATGCTTGCATTCCATTGTTAAGGTTTGTATCTAAGTTGGTAGCGTATACGTTTCGTATGCTTGTTCCACTTCCATACTTAATGCATTGATATAATTTTCATCCACATGTTCACCTCTACCATGATCTTTCGATATGGTTTTTGCCATCCTCTATTATACCCTTTTTGGTGAATCCATTCTCGTGGTTTCTGTTTTCTCCTCAAGATGTCGTCTGGTACTCGTGGTTGGCCGTCGAGCAAACAACAATGCTGATCAGGAACTTCCGCCACCTCCCATGATGTCCGAGGTTCTCAACAACATTGAGACCAACCGTCTGAGGAATGAACGCCTTCTGGAGCGTGTGGCGCAGAACACTGAACGTCGTCCTGACGACTGTGTCACCCTTGGAGATTTAATCCTCTCTTTTCCTCCAATCTTCACCCACTCCAAGGAGCCCCTTGAAGCTGATGATTGGCTCCACACCATAGAGCGCAAGTTTAGTGCTCTCCGTGTCCGTCCCGCTGACCGTGTTAACTTCGCCACCTATCAACTGGAAGGTGAGGCTGGTGTTTGGTGGGAACGTTATCTGAATCTGCAATCTCAGGGACATGTTGTTACCTGGGAGGAGTTTGTTGCAGCATTTCGTGCCTCTTATATCCCTAAGCCTGTCATGGATCTCAAAAGGAGGGAGTTTCTGGATCTGACTCAGGGGCGCAAGGATATTGAAACCTATGGGTGTGAGTTTACTCGCCTAGCTTGCTATGCAACCAGGGATGTTACCAATGATGAAGATAAGCAAGAGATGTTCCTTAAGGGACTTAACCCTGCACGTCGCTATGAGTTGCTTCCCTTCAAGTTCCAGTCTTTCCAGGACTTGCACAATCAGGCTCTTACTCTGGAGCATGGAAGGAAGGACATGGAAGTCTCTAAGAAGCGTGAAGAAGGAAATTCTCATGCTTCTTCCTATGGTAACAAGAAGCACCGTGTCTTTGTTCCATACATTGATGTGCCTTGTGCTCCTTATGTACCCAAGTCCTCTAGCAATAATTATCGTCAGCCACAGTCAAATACTGGTGGAGCAAACTATCATCCTCCTGCTGGTTATCACACTGGAATTACCTGTTACTCCTGTGGTCAGCCTGGTCACTACTCAAGGGAGTGTTCTCAAAGGGATGTCGGACGCAATGATTAGCAGGCAAAGAAGAATGATAAGGCTCAAGGTGCTGGACGTGGTCGTCTGACCCATGTCACTCTTGAGGAAGCTCAGGAAGATCCACGCATCATTCTGGGTACGCTCCGTGTCAATTCAATTCTCGCAACAGTCTTGTTTGATTCTGGAGCATCGCATACATTCATGTCAAATTTGTTTTCTCAAGAGCATGGGATAAATTTTGAATCCCTGTCCACCACTTTGACCATCCATTCCCCAGGTTCTAGCTGGTTCACCACTATGGTTAGCCACGGGAATGAGATTGACATAGCCTACCAGAAGTTACCCACTTCTCTCATTGTACTCAAGTCATGTGACATTGATGTCATTCTGGTCATGGACTAGTTAACCAAGTATCAAGCCGTCATTGACTGTGCACTTAGAACTGTTTCTGTGACCTCTCCTACTGGCATAACTATCAAGTATTGGACTGATGGTTCAAAGTCTCCGTCAGCAGTTCTTAAACCATTCTCTGAGTTGTATGCCATGGATGTTCTACCTATTCTCGAGGTCCAAGATGTCCTTGTAGTCTGTGATTTCTCAGATGTCTTTCCTGAAGAGTTGCCTGGCATGCCACCTGACCGAAGTGTGGAGTTTGTCATAGAGCTAGTTCCTGGAACTGCTCCTATCTCCAAAAGACCTTATCGCATGCCTCCTCATGAGTTGGTTGAGTTGAAGAAGCAACTTGAAGAGTTAGAGGGTCTAGGATACATCCAACCTAGCACATCCTCTTGGGGTTGCCCTACCATCTTTGTCAAGAAGCGAGATACAAATATTCCAAGATTTGTGGTTGATTACCGTCCACTCAACGCGGTGACAATCAAGAATAAGTACCCATGTCACATCCCAAGATTTTCCAAATCTTGTTATGTGAAAAATATTGAATAAAATAAAAATTTGTTGATTTTCAGGGTGACAAGAAACTTTTTGAATTCAAATGGGAACCTTCAAACTTATTTTGAACAAATAAAATCCTAAAGGGATTTAAAAAGATAAACATTTAATAAAGGAAAAATAAAAATATTTGGAATTACTATTTTTGAATCTTTTAATAAAAAGATTTGGTTTTCAAATGAAAAGGTAGAAATAAAATAATAAGGATTATTTTATAAGCCAAATTAAAAAAAACTTGGCCAAGCTTTTGAAATAAAATATTTCCATTTGATAAAAATAGTAAAGGTTTATTTAAAATAAAATAATAAGGATTTAATATCCAAGTTTATTAAAAATAAAGGTTTTTACTAATTTAATTAAACATCAAAACTTATTTATTTATTTTAAATAAGTTTTCCAAATGTTTTATATTCTCAAATAAAACCTACTGAAGTGGTTTTGAAAATATTTAAATTTCAAATGGAATTTTAAATAAATCAAATCCTATTTTGATTTAATAAACAAGGTCTATTATTTAATTAATAATGGACCCTAAAATAAAAATATTATTTTTATTTTTGAGAACTTTGGTTTATGTTGTTAAACAGAACCAAATTCAATTGCAAAGTGTGATGAATGTTTGAATTGTTTTAAATGTTTGATTGTTGTTTGGATTTCAAAACAGAAAATAGAATCAGAAAAGGAAAAAGCATTCAGAAGAAAAAAATATAGAAATGGACACAGCCCAGCAACCAGGCCCAGCAGCCCAACTCGCAGCCCAACTTTTCCCCTCTCAGCGAACCGTTTTTCACTCGGAAAAAAGACCCACAGAGACGCTGACGAGTGGCCCTTCCTTCTCTCTCTCTCTCCCTCACTGACAGCACGGCCCCACACTCCTGTTCTTCGTCTCCACCCGCGACCACGTCCCCAGCCGTTGCTCTGATTGATTGCCGGCGTCAATTCGCGTTGATGGCGCAGTAAATCCCTCTCGTGACCACGTGCTCTTAAGCACCAATCCCTCCTCGCCATTTCCCCCCATACTCCGCTGCCAGAGAGCCCCCAGGTTGTCTCCAATTTCTTCTGCACAGCCGTCGTCTCCGACGAGGCTCCTGGCCAATTCCGGCGCCGTCCAGCCGCCACTCGCCTCCCACTACTCACGAGCCTGTTCCCCACTCCCAGGCGCACCTGTCTGTGCTCTTCGTTCAACCGCGGGCGCCCCAGAGCGTCGACTACAACAACTCTGAACGCCGCCGCGTCTGCAAGCAACTCCGGCGACCCTTCTGGTAAGCACCTAACCACCCCACTCTTTCCCGATGATGCTCCCGCACTCCCCAACCTCGACTGCATCTAACCATGCCTTTGCTTTTCCTCGGGGCGAACCGCAGCACCGCCCTCGACAACGACCAGAGCCACCCGACGTCGTTCCCCACTCCGGCGAGCGATTAAACCCGCTCCAGTGCGCCCCTCGCCTCCTCGCGACCATGTTGAGCATCGCCACGATCCCCTGAGCACGGTGAGCATCTCCTCCGTCTTCTTTGCTTCCTAGAACCGCCGCTAGCCCACCGTCTGACCGTCGCCGCCGCGCGCAACCGTCGAGCGCCACCAGTTCTTGGCAAGATTGATAAGAGCCGTTCGATTTAGATCGAAGAGACACGATAGAACCACTTAACAGCGAAGGGTACGCGTTCTGAACCGTGCGATCTATTTAGATCCAACGCCCCGCAGAGGCCGATCCGCCCGAATCGGTATCAACCAGTAGAATTGCGACGCGTGGCCAGTCTTTGTTTAAAAACTGAATTGAAAACAGATTTAGATGCAAATTTGAAACCCTTGTAACTTTTGATCCACACGTCCAAAAATTACAAACTTTATATCATTGGAATCAGTGGAACAAGCCCTAGCCAACCATGCAATTTGTTTAGTAAAAATCCTCTGGTAAAATGTTTGTTTTTGCAGAAACATTTGTATGCTTGTTTAGGTTATAAAAATTATTCAAAATTGTTTTTGAGGTTGAAATCTTTGCAAAATGGTTTGTGGTGAACCTACTGACCTTAGGAACCAACCCATGGTTTTAAAAATGGATTTGGTGAAGAATAGGATGGATTAATTGAATTAGCCATTTCTAGTCAAATAAAAATATTGTTTTTGTTATGAAAATGATTTTGGAATGAAAACCTTGGGAAAGTAATTTGAATCAAACCTACTGACCCTAAACACCAAGTTTTGAGAATCAACAACTTATTTGGTGAACAACATAAAGTTTTTGATTTGATAAAAACTTTTTCCACCACATGAAATAATGAATGGATTTAAAAATGGTTTATTGATAAAACCCTTTTGCAAATGACTTTGCCACTTTGGAAAATGACCACTTTGGACTTTACAAAGTTTAGAACCTAGTAGAAACCATCTTTGCAAATAAAACTATCTTATGCATGCTTGCATGCATGACTTAGTTTTTATTATTTTATGTGTGATGTTTTGTTTGTTTGGTTATTGTTTGGAATGCTAGTTGATTTTTGTGTTTGCTTGATTGACTTGTAGTGAAGTTAGGAAAGTGTGAAACTAGCAAGATCAAGAAGTGAACCAACATTCCCTACCAAAAGAAAGGCAAGTGACACTATCATCCAAGTCCTACTATTTTCATTACACTTAGTGGATTTTTATAACATGCATGAAAAGGATTTATATATTTTAAGCTATGCTAAATCCTAATAGGATACCCTTATATATTCCTTAGTGGAAACATTGTAGTTGTAGTATGCTTAGCCCTGCTATATATTGGGATGGGATACATGATATGATTATATGAAGAGTTGAAAAGACTTATGTTTTATATAATAAAACAAGTACTCAATGAACCACCTGGGTGGACAAGGATTCTCAAGTTTTGGACAAGGTGGCAACAAAAGGAACCATGTTTATATGGCTATCTCTTTTTGTATGTGCACCAGAAGCAAACCACCCAGGGACTTAGAGATTGAACATGTTTCTCGTACAGTGGCTTCCATGTATAGCCACATGCTAAATGGGCTCTGGCTTAGTCAACGACATAGTGGAAGACCCATGCATTGGCATCTTCAGGTTAACTGGATTTCTGTAAGGGAGCTTGAAACCCTACATTGGTGCCTGGTAGACAAGCTAGCATTTTGTATTGGGAGGACTCCTATGGAAAGACTTTGTCACATTCTCAATCTGCCAGTACTCCATCTTGGTGAGTACTTATCCAGCGGCCACTAGTGGCATCAAGATGAGATTGTGTCATGTGGGTAAAGTGTACAACTTCTGCAGAAGATCAAAATTCTAAGTACTTAGCCGTGTCCCCGGTTATGGACAATACTGAGCAACTAAGGCCTGAAGCTATGGAAGATCTCGACATTCCAATTTCTCAAAGTTAAAACTTGAGGGTGACAACAAGGGATTTGAAGCACTTGGAGTATTCCAAGGAGTTCAGAAAAGATTTGACAAAAGATCAAAACTATTTTGTAAAGATAGGATGAAACTATATTGCTTTCTGCAAATGAGCCTAAACCCCACTTGGCCAAATATGCATGTATTGATAGGATCCACTTATATTCTACATAGTAGTGAAACTTTCCAGTACAATTCAAATGTATTGACCCTTGTGGCTGTAACTTATAATGTTGCAGGTACGTTTGATGTTAGTAAAGTGTGTTGATTAGGATTACAAGTCTACAACCAACATGACTGCCTGTGGCACTTTGAAGATGAAGGACCCCATGCTTATAGTTATTTCTGCTGCATTGTAATGAGATAGCCAAATGAGCTATGTAAGATGCAATGAATTATTTTATTCCTGGTTATAAAGTTGTATTATGACCTTTGTTTCTTGATATTACATCTTAACTGTGGATGCTAGCTATTGATCCAGGGACTAGCATTGTAAACACAGGGATCTCTACCTTATTTAAAGGTTGGGACCCTTACAGATGGTATCAGAGCACTGTGTTGCCTGTAGGATTGTAACCCTAGGATTGGACAAAACCCCTTAGAGAAATAGGAGTTGTGTTTGTTCCAAAACTTATTTACAAACAATCTTGTAAACTCTTTCCTCAATCATTTTTGGTTTTGACTCTACATCTCTTCTATTTCAACTTGATGGATAGAGCCTACCCCATGGCCAAAAACCTTACCATGAGCTAAGAAAATTTTCAACTCTAATGACTTCAACATCTTCAACTCTAATGACTTCAACATCTTCAACATTTCCACCAAGGACTCAACCTTGGATATCACTAAGGACTACTAGTGAAAACCAAGAGACATTAGATTGCCTACCAACGACTTTGATATCAAGTTAAAGTATGGATCATATTGTCCTATGAGGTATGATTATACTAAGTTATTATTTTCAAGAAAACTTGTTGTTTCCTTCAACTCATGAGTTAAGCTCATAAGTTGTTAAGTGGTTAGTTGCTTGTTGATTGTTTGATGGTTTGATTAAACTTAGTTGTTTTTGGGGTGTGTGTTAAAACTTCTTAAAAACCTATCCACCAATACTTATCCCTATCAAACCAACAGATGCCTCCCCGTCGTGCCAACCCCAACCAAAACAACAACAACTTCACCCCTGAGATGCAACACATGATGGCAGCTCAGACACAGTTGATGCAGCAGATGACTACATTCATACAGAATCTGAACAACAACAACAACAACAACAACAATAACAACAATCAGAATAATCCTCCAGCACTAGACATGCTCACCAAATTTCTGAAACTTAGGACTGCAAGGTTCTCTGGAACAACTGATCCAATGGAAGCTGATGATTGGTTACGTTCAGTAAACAAAGACTTAGTGACTGTTGGTTGCACTGATGAAGAAAAAGTATGGTTTGTAGCATTTCTGCTTGAAGGACCAGCAGCAACATGGTGGGACAACTTTCAAATCACCACTCCCCTTGAAGATGTGACTTGGGCTATTTTTGAAGATGGATTCAGAACCACTCACATCTCACCTGGAGTAATGTACTTGAAGAAAAAGGAGTTTCACAATCTGAAACAACGTCACCTCAGTGTGGCTGAGTATATTGAAGAATTCAACAATCTGGCACGCTATGCACCGGATGAAGTTGATACAGATGCTAAGAGAAAGGATAAATTTCTTGAAGGACTTAATGATGAGTTGAACCTACAGCTAGCTGTTGCCTATGTCCCAACTTATCAATCACTCTGTGACAAAGCCACCATTTTGGAAAACAAGATGAATCAAGTTGTGAACAAAAAGAGGAAGCATAAACTCAAGAATCATTCGGGATCATCAAAGAAGAAACATTCATTCAAAAGGAGCAATGAAGATTCTGAACCACATCAGTATCACCACAACAGCAATGGAAGTGAGAATAATGGAAATGATACTGACAATGGAGATGACCTTGGTCAGAACCAACATGACACTTACAGGAAAAAGGACATTAGCCAGTTGCAATGCTATAATTGTAAGGAACTTGGACAATATGCATCAGACTGTCCAGAGAAGAAAAAGAAAAAGGATGCTAGAAGAGCCAATGGAAATGACTCCAATGTGACCCAGAAAGGACATGTGAACCACATTGACATGAATGGAAACTTTGAAGAGATAGAAGAAGTGGATGTCAGGATTTAGAGAACTCAGAAGAGTCAAATAAGGATTCCTTGTCTGATTATTGTGTTGAACTTTTAGTCAAGAGAACCATCAATGTAACCCTATGAGACTTTATTTTAAGGGTGGTAGTACCCTAGTTATTTTAAGCCTACTTATAACCTTTAGCCTTCCCAAATCTCGGGACGAGATTTATTTTAAGGGTGGTAGCCTGTCACATCCCAAGATTTTCCAAATCTTGTTATGTAAAAAATATTGAATAAAATAAAACTTTGTTGATTTTCAGGGTGAGAAGAGTTAGAGGGTCCTCCAAAAGACCTTATCGCATGCCTCCTCATGAGTTGGTTGAGTTGAAGAAGCAACTTGAAGAGTTAGAGGGTCTAGGATACATCCAACCTAGCACATCCTCTTGGGGTTGCCCTACCATCTTTGTCAAGAAGCGAGATACAAATATTCCAAGATTGGTGGTTGATTACCGTCCACTCAACGCGGTGTCAATCAAGAATAAGTACCCACTTCCCCGGATAAATGACCTCTTTGATCAATTAAGTGTTGCCACTATCTTCTCCAAAATGGACTTAAGATCAGAGTATCATCAAATCAAGATCAGAAAGGAAGATATCCCAAAGACAGCATTCACAACTCGTTATGGTCTTTACGAGTATACAGTGATGTCCTTCGGGTTGACCAATTCCCCTGCCACATTTATGAGGCTCATCAACTCTGTCTTCATGGAATATCTCGACAAGTTCGTCGTGGTATACATTGTTGACATTCTAATCTAGTCCAAGACCAAAGAAGAGCATGCCGAACATTTACATTTGGTATTAACTAAACTTCGTGAACATCGTCTCTATGCCAAGTTTTCCAAATGTGAGTTCTATTTACAAGAGCTCGTCTTCCTTGGCCATGTTGTGCCTGCAAGTGGTGTTGCTGTCATACCAGATAAGGTTTAGACCATTCTGAAATGGAAGTTACCTACTTCAGTCAAGGAAGTCCGAAGTTTTCTTGGAATGGCTGGATATTACTGCCAATTCATCGAGAACTTCTCCAAGATAACCAAGCCTATGAATGATATTCTTAAGAAAGATAAGAAGTTTGAATGGTCAGAAAAGGCAAAAGAAAGCTTCCAAGCTTTGAAAACTAATATAACCACCGCCCATGTGCTTGTCCTTCCGGACACAAGCAAGGACTTCGTCATCTATTGTGACGCTTCTCTCCAAGGGCTCGGTTGTGTGTTGATGCAAGATGGTCATGTAGCGGCTTATGCTTCTCGGCAGTTGAAGCCACATGAGAACAATTACCCAACCCATGATCTCGAACTCGCTGTTGTTGTTCATGCTCTAAAGCAATGGCGACATTACCTCATCGGTAACCGTTGCGAACTTTACTCAGATCATCAAAGCCTGAAGTACCTCTTTACCCAGCAAGATCTGAATCTCAGGCAAAGACGATAGGTTGGAACTCATCAAAGATTATGATTTGGGTCTCAATTATCAACCCGGCAAAGCCAATGTCGTTGCTGATGCGCTAAGTCGTAAGTCTTATTGCAACAATCTAATGATTTCACAAGCCCAACATGTTCTCTACGAGGAAATCAAGCGTCTTAACCTTGAAGTGGTTCCTTGTGGATTCCTGGCTAACCTTGAAATGAAATCTTCTCTCGAGGACCAAATCAAGGAAGATCAAAAACAAGATGGTGAGATCACTGAGATCAAATAACGTGTTGCAAGTGGTGAAGCTAAATGTTTATCCATCAATGATCAAGGTACCCTCTATTTTGGTAACCGGCTAGTGGTTCCAAACAGTCGAAAAATCAAAGATCTAATCCTTTTGGAAGCTCATGAATCCCCTCTGTCTATCCATCCTGGTGGTACCAAGATGTACCGAGATCTCCGTCAAAGATTCTGGTGGAGTGGAATGAAACCAGAAATCGCTCGTTTTGTTGCAGAGTGCGACGTTTGCCGTCGTGTGAAGGCTGAACACCAAAGTCCTGCTGGATTTTTGCAGCCGTTGAAAATTCCTCAGTGGAAATGGGATGAAATTGGTATGGATTTTATCACTGGACTCCCAAGGACACAAGCGGGAAATGATGCCATATGGGTAATAGTTGATATGTTATCCATAGTTGCTCATTTCCTTCCGGTTCGAGAAACTATCCGTGCTAGTCAAATGGCTGGCCTATACATCTCTCGGATCGTCGTTCTTCATGGTGTTCCCAAGAAGATCATCTCTGATCGTGGAAGTTTGTTTACTTCCAAATTTTGGCAAAGTTTCCAAGAAGCAATGGGAACTCATGTCTCCTTCAGCACAGCCTATCATCCTAAAACCGGTGGTCAAACCGAAAGAGTGAATCAAATTCTTGAAGACATGCTCAGAGCGTGTGTCATATCCTTTGGAAAGAACTAGGAGAAATGTCTTCCTTTTGCGGAGTTCTCCTATAACAACAGTTTTCAATCCAGTTTGGGCATGGCACCTTTCCAATTCCTGTATGGGAGAACATGTCGAACACCGTTGAACTGGACAGAAACCGAAGAAAGACAATTCTTTGGTCCGGACATGATCCAAGAAGTAGAAGATCAAGTTCGCCTAATTCTAGAGTGTTTAAAGGCTGCTCAATCCCGTCAGAAGACCAACTATGATCATCATCATCTTGATGTTCATTTTGAAGTTGGTGATGGAGTTTACCTCCGGGTCACTCCTCTAAAGGGTGTCCATCGATTCGGTATCAAAGGCAAATTGGCTCCTCGCTACGGTGGTCCCTTTCACATTCTCTCTAAGCGGGGTGAGCTTGCCTACAAATTGGATCTACCTTCATCTTTTTCCAGAGGTTCATGATGTTTTTCATGTGTCTCAACTCAAGCGTTGCTTCAAAGATCCCATTCGTGGTATGGACCATGAAACTTTGGATCTCCAAGATGATCTAACCTACCGAGAATACCCTGTTTGTATTCTTGATGAAACCGAGCGCAAGACTCGTCGCCAAACCATCAAGTTCCTGAAAGTTCAATGGTCTCATCACTCTGAGACAAAAGCAACCTAGGAACGCGAAGATCGTCTTCGATCTGAGTATCCTGCCTTATTTTCTAAAACCTAGGAATCTCGGGTCGAGATTCTTGTAAGTGGGGTAGAGCTATAACATACCACCCTTTTGTGTAACATAAATAAGGACATGTTTGAGCATTGCATGCATGCATAACACTTGCATTTTTGGTTTAATCAAGAAAAAATAAACAAAACCCTAAACCCTAACTCCCCTCTCTACTTGAAACCTTCATTTGGTTTTGAAAATATTTGGAAAACACAAAATGTATGGAGCCCAATCAGTACCAAGGGTCCCTGCAACATTTGATACATTTTACAAAACCCTGATATTTTGAAATTATTCAAAACAGATTTGAATTCAAAATACAAACAGAAATCAGAAAACAGAAAAGAAAAAAGTTTTCAGGAGAAAAAATAGCTAAACTTAACTACTGGGCCGAGCCCATCTCCCCTCTCCTCTCTTTCTGCCGCCAGCGCAGCCAGCAGCCAGCCCACTCGGGGCCCAAGCATAGCCCACCAGGCCCGTACCCCTTCGCTTGTCTTTTTCCCGTCTTCTTCCTCGCTGGTAGATCGAGCTAAGCAGCTCGCTGTCGCCTTGCCGCCGGCCGCCGTGCGCCAAGATCCGTGCCGCCGCCCCTGAGCGCCTACAAGACCCTGCCGGACATGCCGACGAACCCTAGCGCCCTCCTACTTCTCCTCTTCCTATCCCTCCCTTGCTGCAGCGCCACGACCAAAGAACCCTAGCTGCAAGTCGCCATCGGCCTTGCCGTTTCCGGCCACCCTAGCCCTAGCCAATGCCACCGTTGAGTTCTCCGTGCTCGACTCTCTCTCCCTAGCCCCTTTTCCCCCGTCGCTCTCCATTGATCCCCGCTGATCCCAAGCTCGCCTCGCCTCGCCGTCAAGCCTGTCTTTCTCACGGTGAGCTGCCAATCCTTGCAGTGCCCTCCATTTCCTCCCTCTTCTCATGTGTTTCTCTCCCTGCGAGTGCCCGACGCCGCCGCCGCTAGAGCTCATCGGAGGCGACGCTCCGATGACCAATAACGAATGGCGCCACCACTAGCGTGCTCAGCGCGATGCCCCGCATCGAACGCGCCCTCTCTCACTCGCCCGCGCATCCCCTATCGCCTGGCCCGTGGTTGATCTAGGAGACCTTCCATTGCTGATGTCAGCATGACATTAGCATGAGGTCATTTCCCTTTTTTCTTTATTTTAAATGAATTCTGTAACTAATTTCTGTAAATAAGAAAAGTATGACAGGTGGGCCCTGCCTGTCAGGGTTTTAATTTTTTTGTAAACATTTTCTGAAATGAAAAAATCTCTGACATGTGGGCCCAAGTTTGGAAATTATTTCAAATATTCCAAAAATGATTTAAAATGAATTAAAATTTGGGAAATTTCATAACTAATTCATTTTAAATCAGGAAAATACAAATAATATACCAAAATGATCAGAAAAATGAAAGCTATCTAAATAAGCTATAATCATACATTGTTAATTAACTTTAATGGCAAGTTTAATTAGAAGAACCAATCGAACCCCATAGGTGAATCCGAGGATCCCCCTGTTCTAGGGTTTGGACCTCTCGAACCCCCTTTAAATTGACCAAGCATGTTTTAGGGTTCATTTCAACGCTATTCAACTTTTCATATCATTCATATTGTGTGAGCATTACACATGCCATGTGTTGAGTGTTGCTTTCTCTTTTCCTTTGATCGGTTCTTCGTGAATAGGAACCGAACCCGAAGCTGAAGTCAACACCACCGAAGAGCAGTACCAGTCCAACAACGGACAAGGCAAGCGAAGCCAGACTCATACATATGAATCCTATGTTTACAAAGTATTTCATTCTCTTCATATGCATTTGGTTCAACAGTGTTTTATCAGTAGATAGATTAATCCTATCTGATGCATGTTTTTCCTTGTGAACTAAATACCCGATCCACCGCTCCTAGCATAACTAGGGTTTGGCTTATGAGCATCGCTAGTGCCACAGTTCAGTCAAGCTTAGCAATGCTTAGTGGTCTGATGCTGATCATTCAGGTGATGCACCGGAGATGCGAATGAATCTTGTATGGTAGGATGTGGTGATGTGATCTGAGATGGATGATAAACATGCTAAGGCTTGTATGGGAGGCCACGTGGGTTGTGGTTTTTGTAGTACCATACTTGCCATCCCTAGGACCCGATGTTCTTGCCTCTTGAACCAAGACGAGTGTACAACCACACGGGGGCCTAGAAACCCCCTCGAACAACTAACTTGCCTAGTAGATTCCAGGAGTCACATAGTTCGGGCTTTCCATTCGAGATATGCATCTTGGTTGTTCTTGAATGGGGGTGAAGGAGGTGCATTCATACAGGTAGGTAAGCGTGGCAGGGAATGGGAGATGCCCGACATCCGTAATCTCAAACCCATTTCACATCGCTAGGGACCGACTTCGGGACTCAACCCGTTATAGTGGCATCTCCTTAGTGCGTGACTCATGGTCTCGGCGAAAGCAAGGTAAAGGTCGTGGTCAACCACTCTCTGTCGGCCTTCCAAGGAAGAGGGCTAATAATTTGGCATTAAGAATTGGTTGGTACGTGTGGGTAAAGTTGTGCACCCCTGCAGGGTTATTAATCTTTTCGAAAAGCCAGGTCCACGGTTATGGACGACTTGGGAACGAACGTGAAGATCATAGAGAATTATAACCGAATGCTAAAACTTGTCAAATAATGTGAGATCCGGAGTACTTCCTCGGGGTTGTTTGAGGGGGTATTCCGGGAAGAGAGGTTCAGTTAATGATGGTTCTTGGTGGATATCGAATATGACTCCGAAGAGATAGAGTTGTAGTCTTCTTATCCCCTTTTGAAAATGATCTGACTAGACGAGTTTCGTCTCCCTCTTGTTTTGAAAACAAAAGATGGCTTTATGCAAAATAACTCCACTAGCCATAAGTCTTGCGGATTACACCCTGTACTCAGCCTTGCTTCGTTGATGTTTTTCTACAGATGAGGCTACTCCAACTGAAGGTGGTTTCTACGTCGAAGTCGACGAGTATTCGGGGTTCCCGGGCAGCAGTCTAGGATCTATGGAAGGGTCACTACTTCTATTTACGACCTCTTAGGCCTTTGCTAAGTTTGTTGTTTAGAACAACTTGTTTGCTTCCGTTGTTTGATGTAATGATGGGTCTGTGACCCCTGGCTTGTATGACATGTTTGTAACTCTCTTAAGAGTTTACCTTATTAATGTATGGTTTGTATGTTTTATAATGTTACCGATCTTTCCCTGCGCGTTTCGGAATTTAGGTTAGGCTTATATCAGATGAGGAACTAGTATTTGTCTAGCCCTGATCCCGGGTCGTGACATTTGGATACAACTAACACGGTCTAACGCTGTTTTCAGCAGAATTACCTTGGTGTCTAGTTTTTGTGCAGAAAATCAACTATCAGGAAAAATCCCGGAAAATATGCCAAAAATCCTATTTCACCAGAAGATCCACGGAGTCAGAGTACGAGACGGAGTGGGGGCCTGGGTGGCCACATCCCTGCCAGGCGCGGGCCAGGCCTGGCCGCGCCTAGGGGTGCGGCCACCCCAGGCACCCCCTCGGCCTCCCTCTTCACCTATAAGACGCCTCTTGACCTAAAAACCGAGGGGGTTTCGACATTTTTGAGAAAGAGTTCCGCTGCACCGCCACCACCAGAAATCAAGATTCGGATCCAGTAACTCCGTTCTGGCACCCTGCCGGGACGGAGAATTTGGAGAGGATCATCGCCATCGTCATCACCAACGCCTCTCCATAAACCATACATGTTTCCCTCATCGATGAGTGAGTAATCCCCCGCTGTAGGCTATGGGGATGGTAGGGATTGGATGAGTTCTATCATGTAATCGAATAAGATTGTTAGGGCATAGTGCATAGTATCTCTATTAGTGCTATTTGACTTTGTTGCAACTTGTTGTGCTTAATGCTTGTCACTAGGGCCCGAGTGCCATGATATTAGATCTGAACTTATTATTGAATCATTATTATAGTATTGTTTGTGATCTTATCTCCAAGTTGTGTACACATATCATTGTTCTGATCCAAAGGCCCTAAAGTGACAGAAATTGGGACAACCGGAGGGGATGGCTGTGGTGTGAGGATCACATGTGTTCACGGAGTGTTAATGCTTTTCTCCGGTGCTCTATTAAAAGGAGCACCTTCATTGCCAATAGTTCCCTAGAGGCCCTACTGCCACGGGCTGGCAGGACAAAAGATGTTGTGCAAGTTCTCATTGCGAGCACGCATGACTATATATGGAGCACATGCCTAAGATTGTTTAGTACATGGATGCTTATTCTTATTTATCTGCAATGCCCTAGATCTTGAAGTTACATGTTTAGACTCGTCCATGCAACGCCCGTCCATCCATCCCTATGCCTACCGCGCTCATATCCTACTATTTTCTACTATTGTTACTATTTATCTTGGTTTGCTGCTATTGTTGCTTTGCTGTTGCTACTACAAACTGTTCATACTAATAAACCTCTATGAGCAAGAACTATTTCTAGGTGCAGCTGAATTGACAACTCAGTTGTTAAGTCTTGCAAGTATTCTTTGGATCACCTTGTGTCGAATCAATAAATTGGATAATACTACCCTCGAATACTGTTGCGATCCCCTATACTTGTGGGTCATCAAGACTATTTTCTGGCGTCGTTGCCGGGGAGCATAGCTTTATTTGTAAGTTCACTTGGATCTATTATTGTTCACTGCTACTCCTTTCATCATGGGGAAGTCTCGTGATGGAAAGTTTCCTATTTTACCATCCACTACAAGAAGAGGTACAGTCCTAAACACCTCTGTGGCTCTTGATTCACCGTCTGTTATAAGTAAGCTTGTTACACCACCACCACATACTCATGCTACACACACTGCTACTACTGTTGATCTGAAACTGCTTTTGATACTCATGATGTTACTTCTACTGTGCTTGATGTGAGTGTTTAATTAGGTCCTTTCCTAGATGCTACTATGGCTATTCTAGGAAATACTGAAACTCCTAGTGAAGACACTGTTACACCTTTTAGCTCACCTGAGTCTAGAGAGAGTTATGATATTAATGATGGTTACATTGAGCTCACTGATGAATTTGTTGAAGAGTGCCAAAACACACATGGTACTAGTGCTATTAAGAGTCTCCTTGCAAGACGTACCATTATTCCTAAACTGTCCTCTGATCCTAAGTTTGCCACCTCCCCCATAGATATCAAATATAAATATTATAATTTCTCTCTTGATTTATCCTATTTAGACATTGTTGAGAAATAACCTTTTTGTGGTACTAAAAATGAGAGTGTTGTGGCTCCTATGAATGAGCTTTCCACTATGAGTGCTTTATTATGTGATGATTTTAAAATGCGCAAGTACTTTGTTACTAAGATCTTCCCTTTTTCACTAAAAGGAGAAGCTAGGGCTTGGTTTAATAGATTACCTCCTAGTTCCATTGATAGCCCAGATTGTTTGACTGCTTCTTTCTTCCAGAAATATTTTCCTCCCAGTTCTAGACATGCTGCTTTGTAGAGACTTTTTGATTTTAAAGAGGGAGAAGAAGAGAAATTTACTGAGTCATGGACAAGGTTGTGTGCCTTGATTGATGCACATCCTAGATGTCCATTACCTAAGAATGAGCTTCTTGATATTTATTATAATGGACTAACTGATGATTCTAGGACATACCTAGATAGCTTTGCTGATTGTGTTTTCAGGAAAAGGAATCCTAGAGATGGTGAAGAATTAATGGCTAAGATAAGCAAGAATTTTGATGATTGGCCTTCAACTGAGCTAAATATACCTAAGCCTATTACTCCTGAACCAGTTGTGCCTGAACCAGATCCAATACCAACACCAAAGAAGAGGGGAGTTATTGCATTAAATAATGAAGTGATGAAGCAAGCTAAGAAATGTCTTAAGGAGAAAGGTATTAGAGCTGAAAATGTGAAGAATCTACCTCCTATAGAAGAATTTATGTAAGCCAATTCCCTACTCATCCACTATTGAGGTACACTCTCTCCAAGACTTTGATGAAGGTGATATTCCTTATGGTAATCCTCCTGATCAATGTTTAGAGGAACTTGACATTTTTATTGTTAAGCAAGGTAATTTTAATAAACAAGTTCAGAATCATTTATTGGAAAACTCTAGAGCTATTAAAGAGTTGAAAGATATTGTAGAAAGAACTTCTAATGATAATAAAATGCTTTGTAAACATTTTCAAATGGTTCAAACTCAAGTTGATCAACTTGTTAAGGTACAAAAGGATATGCTAGTTAATGCCTCAGGAGATAAACATGCTTATGGAATTAGAACTAGGAGTGGTATAGCTACTCAAGATCCTTTATACCCTGAAGGACACCCTAAAAGAATTGAACAGGATTCTCGACAAGGTGAAAGTAGTGGTAGTCCTCTTAAGAGAAAGAAAAAGAAACATAAAATAGTTGAGGAACCCCTTGAACCTACTGTAGATCCTAATAGTATATCAGTCTCTGACTGAAACTGAAAGTGGTGATAAAAATGATGCTCCTGATAAGGAGGAAGTTGACGAAGAACCTGAGAAGCACACTAAGAATACTAGGTACACTAAGGAAGATTTTATTGCTAATAAACATTGTAAAGAGAGAGAACCTTGGGTGCAGAAACCTATGCCTTTTCCAGGTAATAAACACAAGTCAAAGGAGGAAGAACGCTACAACAAGTTCTGTGAGATTCCTTTGACTGATGCTATTAAATTGCCTCCTTATTCAAAGTATATGAAGGAAATTGTCTCTAATAAAAGGAAGATTCCTAATGAGGACATTTCTACTTTTCTTGCTAATTATTCCTTCAATGGTAAGGTTCCAAAGAAACTTGGTGATCCAGGTATACCAACTATTCCTTGCTCTATTAAGAATAATTATGTTAGAACTGCTTTATGTGACTTGGGAGCTGGAGTTAGTGTTATGCCTTTTTCCCTCTACAAGAGACTCTAGCTAGAAAAGTTGATACCAACTGATATATCTTTGCAAATGGCTGAGAAGTCAACTACTATTCCTGTTGGTATATGTGAGGATGTTCCTGTTCAAGTGGGTCATAATTGCTTGGTCTTAACTGATTTTGTTATGCTTGAGATGCCTGAAGATGATAATATGTCTATTATTCTTGGGAGACCTTTTATTAATACTGCAGGTACTGTCATCAATTGTAATCAAGGAAAAGTAACATTCAATATTAATGACAAATAGCATATTGTCTATTTCCTCAAGAAGGTTCCTAAAAGCTATTGCCTGAATTCCATTCAAAATATTGAGAGCATCAAGGTTGGAGAAATATATTGTCCCATTCCACAAGAAAATTTTGAAACTTTTATGATTGGGACCATTGCTATCAAGTATGAGGTAACATAATCACCTTGTGGAATGCAAAGTTTTTATTTCATATAAGATTGTTTTGGTAACAAGACTTGATCAACCTTGTTAACAAAAGGATTTTAATTAACAAAATAATGTTTTCACTTGGGTTATACTTGCTTTCATTTATTTTCCTCCTTCCTAGTCTTTGCCTTTTCTTTTGCTAGCTTTGGTTTTGTTAGTTGTTTGCATGCTAGAGTGTATTAGAACTTCTGTAGTTTGGTTTTTGGTTTACTTTTGCTTCTTCTAAAAAAAATTCTGCGAGAAAATCCGTTTTCATACCCTAAAAATTAGCCAAAAATAAAGTTTCCAGAAAAATCCTAGAAAATTCAAAATAATATTTTCCTCGAAAAAAGGGCAGAGGAACACCTGGAGTGACCCAGGGGGCCACCCTAGGCCAGCACACCCCTGGTGGGCGCGACCAGCCCCCAGCTGGCGCCTGGCTGGGGTTTGGCCCACCTGGGCCCGTCCAAGGTGCCTCCTCCTAGCCATCTTCTTTCTCTCTCCCTAAAAACATCGGAAAACTTTCTCAAGCTTGAGTTCCTGCTGTTCTTGCTCCCGAATTTTGATCTCCTTGCTCAGCCCATCTTTGTTGCTAATTTTTGGAGGGATTGCTCCTTGGTATGTGCCTCCTCCGCTTGTCCAATTAGATTTGTGATTGATAGATTGTATCTTGAGTATTTTGCTGCTATAGGTGTCAGGTTGTGTGAGCTTGCATGCTTGTTCTATGCTTAGAGTTTTAATTTTGATGCATGTGTAGCCCTCTAGCAAGTTCCTATAGTAGTTTCTCATCATTTATCAACTTGGAAATCACTTGGTTTGATGTTTGTCTAAAACTTTCAGAAAAAAGAGGTCATGGACAACCACACATTTGGTGAAATATTTGAGAGTGATGCACCTAGAAGGGCAAGGCCTTCAAGATCATCCTCCCGATCTAGGCCATCATACAATGAGGATCTCATTACACTGCAATTTGGCGATGAGGGAGATGAGGGGGATGCTCACCCTTCCACCTTTTGTGAGACCCTGACGCATGGCTCAATAGGATTGATAGGAAACCTATACCAACAAGTTGTAACTTATTTTCCGGAAGCTCATTCGAAAAGAACTCTAAGGTTAAGCGTGCTTGGCCTAGAGCAATTCTAGGATGGGTGACCGACCGGGAAGTGGGTACCGGGTGCGCATGAGTGAGGAAAAAGTGCGCAGAAAAGACTAGTGTTGGTCTGTGGGGTTAGTCTAGAGATCCTATTGAGATGCCAGAAGTGACAGCCGTCGGTCCAGAGTGACCGGGGGTGTTACAGAGTGGTATCAGAGCCGACCCTCGCGGTTACACGGGCATGTGTGGGTCAGTGGCGGACATGTGGCGCATGGCGCGTGTGGCCCAGAGTGGACATGGCATGGCACATGTGCCGACACTGGACGCACAGACGTGTGCCAATAGGGGATGTTCCTGGCTTGTGGTTGATCGACGTGGACGTCGATCTTCTAAGGGTGGGTGTATGTGAGACCCTGACGCATGGCTCAATAGGATTGATAGGAAACCTATACCAAGAAGTTGCAACTTATTTTCCGGAAGCTCATTCGAAACTAACTCTAAAGTTAAGCGTGCTTGGCCTAGAACAATTATAGGATGGGTGACCGACCGGGAAGTGGGTACCGGGTGCGCATGAGTGAGGACAAAGTGAGTAGAAAAGACTAGTGTTGGTCTGTGGGGTTAGTCTAGATATCCTATTGAGATGCCAGAAGTGACAGCCGTCGGTCCAAAGTGACCGGGGTTGTTACAGAGTGGTATCAGAGCCGACCCCTCGCGGTTACACGGGAATGTGTGGGTCAGTGGCGGACATGTGGCGTATGGCGCGTGTGGCCGAGAGTGGACATGGCATGGCACATGTGCCGACACTGGACGCACAGACGTGTGCCAATAGGGGACGTTCCTGGCTTGTGGTTGATCGACGAGGACGTCGATCTTCTAAGGGTGGGTGTATGTGAGACCCTGACGCATGGCTCAATAGGATTGATAGGAAACCTATACCAAGAAGTTGCAACTTATTTTCCGGAAGCTCATTCGAAAAGAACTCTAAGGTTAAGCGTGCTTGGCCTAGAGCAATTCTAGGATGGGTGACCGACCGGGAAGTGGGTACCAGGTGCGCATGAGTGAGGACAAAGTGCGCAGAAAAGACTAGTGTTGGTCTGTGGGGTTAGTCTAGATATCCTATTGAGATGCCAGAAGTGACAGCCGTCGGTCCAGAGTGACCGGGGTTGTTACAGAGTGGTATCAGAGCCGACCCCTCGCGGTTACACGGGAATGTGTGGGTCAGTGGCGGACATGTGGCGTATGGCGCGTGTGGCCCAGAGTGGACATGGCATGGCACATGTGCCGACACTGGACGCACAGACGTGTGCCAATAGGGGACGTTCCTGGCTTGTGGTTGATCGACGAGGACGTCGATCTTCTAAGGGTGGGTGTATGTGAGACCCTGACGCATGGCTCAATAGGATTGATAGGAAACCTATACCAAGAAGTTGCAACTTATTTTCCGGAAGCTCATTCGAAAAGAACTCTAAAGTTAAGCGTGCTTGGCCTAGAGCAATTCTAGGATGGGTGACCGACCGGGAAGTGGGTACCGGGTGCGCATGAGTGAGGACAAAGTGAGTAGAAAAGACTAGTGTTGGTCTGGGGTTAGTCTAGATATCCTATTGAGATGCCAGAAGTGACAGCCGTCGGTCCAGAGTGACCGGGGTTGTTACAGAGTGGTATCAGAGCCGACCCCTCGCGGTTACACGGGAATGTGTGGGTCAGTGGCGGACATGTGGCGTATGGCGCGTGTGGCCGAGAGTGGACATGGCATGGCACATGTGCCGACACTGGACGCACAGACGTGTGCCAATAGGGGACGTTCCTGGCTTGTGGTTGATCGACGAGGACGTCGATCTTCTAAGGGTGGGTGTATGTGAGACCCTGACGCATGGCTCAATAGGATTGATAGGAAACCTATGCCAACAAGTTGCAACTTCTTTTCCGGAAGCTCATTTGAAAAGAACTCTAAGGTTAAGCGTGCTTGGCCTAGAGCAATTCTAGGATGGGTGACCGACCGGGAAGTGGGTACCGGGTGCGCATGAGTGAGGACAAAGTGCTCAGAAAAGGCTAGTGTTGGTCTATGGGGTTACTCTAGAGATCATATTGAGATGGCAGAAGTGACAACCGTTAGTCCAGAGTGACCGGGGGTGTTACACCTTCCCTTGCCCAACCTTTTTGCGGGCTGCTGGGATTCTTGATGATTTTCTAACCTTGGTTCGGAGGGTTGGACTAACAAGCTATATGCAGGATGAGAGCGTGCAATATGGAACGCTCACTAAAACATTTGTGGAGAGCTTTTCTTTTACTAACAGCTTGTTCAAGCCGGATGTGTCTTTCAAATTATATAGCAGGCCTTACATCATGACCTTGAAGAAATTTTATGAGGCCCTGGGACTTGGTACAGCTGGGTCGGAAAAGAAGATTCCATCTCAACCCGATGATTCGTTGGAGCTCTACCGCGGGATAACTAATGATGATAACCGTAGAGCCCAACAGGGAAAGATAAGAAATATTTAACTCCCAGCCATCGGGTACTTTGCTTATTATCTTGCCACTAGTGTTCTTGGTAGGGAGAACACTAGTAATATTTCCAACTATCATTTGGCCTTCATAGCTGTTGCGCTCAACAATGAAATTAAGTACAATCTTGGTTCTCTCATTGCTCGTCGCTTAGCTGCTAAGGGACCCATTTATGGAGGAATTATTGGTTCACGTGTTGTTGCTGCCTTAGGCCTTGTTGTTGATCCAAATGATATAGTTTTAGATCCTTAGAGGCTTGATCTTGCTGCTATGAAAGCACATCACTTTGTCAATGCTGGTTCTACCCTTGAGAGCATGGTTTATAGAATGTTGTTTACTAACAGGAAAGAGAGAGATCCCTTTCCCCCAAAGCACTTTGTTTAGTATTTCCCAGGGACCTTTGTCATGTTGCAAGGAGGAGATGGATGACAAGCTGCGCATTCTTGTCTTCCATGGACATTATCAGGGGGACGCGCCCTCATACGACCCCTCTATGCACTACACAGGCGAGTCCTTGAGCTCGTATCAGGATGAAGGGGCCTCCTCGTCGTACTACGGAGGTTCACCTTCTTGGTCACCATGGAGTTGAGACCCACTTAGGCCAAAATCCTAAGCTTGGTGGAAGGTATACCGACATCACACTCAACTATATATCATGTTCGGTTGTATATCCTTTGTATATCCTAAGCTTTGGTTTGCCTTAAAGAAAAATCCAAAAATATTTTGCTTTTGCTTTGTCTGTTTTTACTTTGTTTGCTTGTTTTAAAAAATCGAAAACACCAAAAATATTTGTTGTTCTTCTTTGGTTTTGTGAGTTCTTTGCAGGGTTCAGCCATCCTCAGTGGATTTTGGTTTCATGTTATTATTCAAGTCACACAAGTGAAGGGCAATAATGAAGATTAAGACAACTTGAGGTGTGGTAAGAGGCTGGTAACAAACTCTATTTGTTTTCATTTTTGTACATATACTTATCATTGTGAGCATGCTTAGTTTGTTCATGTAAGGTGTATCTTACTGATGGATGCTTAGTAGTTCTTGCTTGTCTGTGATTAGCTCCAGCTTGCTAATAGTTTGTAGCATGTCATATGAATGTTTGATTGCATTGTTTTATTCATATTTTGGTATGATATTGTGGTACCCTCCTCTGAAAGTTTCGTGTGAATCGACTTGGAACATGCTCACGCATGCAAATGACTAAGTAATAGTCAGTAAGCCTTGATGATTTATTTTGCCTTAGATATCTTGTATCACTTTCATGCGATAATTAGTCCTGTTTTGTGACAAGCATGATTATGACAATTATTGCTCTCTCGTTTGTCGCTCCCTCTTTATTGCTATCCTTCACTTGCACTGAGTATGGCTCTACTTATGCTTCCAAATCCCCAAAACCAATATTGCCAATTGTGTCCACCATACCTACCTATTAGCATCATTTGCTAATTCAGTGCATATTCATTATGCCTTGTTTGCTTCCAAATAAAATGTTTGACTGTTTTGAGAAAATTAGTTAGTAAAGCTCTCACGAACTTGATGGCACACTTTATTTCTTGCCTTTAATAATCCTGAACCATTGTGACCTGTCCATGAAAGTTATATGCTTGCAAATTATAGGCTGGGAGTAAGCAGATCTGTGCTGTCACGGGGAACGCTTTCAACACTTATGGATACATATCTAGTTGATACCTTGCTCTTTTATGTGCGGATGTCGTCGGTGTGAAAAAAAAGCGGAGCTTGTGAGTCGATGGAGTATATATATATGTGTTAGAGAAACGCCTGGGCCGCTAGCCTAAGCCATGCCTAATCATGGTGGAAACTTGCATCATTACCATAGTGAGAATCTATGAAGCATCCTCAATGAAAATCTATGCAAATAGTAAATAAAAAGATCGCTGAGATGCTCAATGTCTGATTGCCTTGTCATTTTGATCACGGGATAGCTCATGTATCATGTGCAAGGGGTACCCCGTTGGCGATTCTCTATGATATCCATGTATTTACAATGAAAAGAACTTACAGGTGACCAAAGTTGAGTAGCATGTGGAGCGGCCCTCGTACTCAAGGGACATGGGATTTCCAGTTTATGGTCTGTCAAGCATATAACTCATATTGGACGTCACTTTCACCTTAACCATATAAAGATCCCTATGATGGGGGCAATGAGAGGTCAAAGCTAATGAGTACCTTACTTTCAGCATTTGGAAGCCTTTCAAACTTTTAAAAACCTTTTCACTTCCTTGTTGAGTCACCACTTATTCTATGAGCACCTTCTCGAGAGCTTAATTGTCAATCTTGTGTTTGTCTCAAAACTTGGTTAATTATGTCATTACTTTGATGATTATATCTCTGATATCTTTACTTCTAGTCTTCACTTGAACTTCAGAGGTGCCTTGGCATTTCTATTGTGCTCTACAAACATAGGAAAGCGAGATACCACTCTATCATACCTTTTATGAGCATTGCAATGTTGCTTATGTTTATGTTCCATGCTACTTATTAATATTGAGTTGGTGTCTCTTCATACCTTGCAATGAATATTGAGTAGACTCAGTTGCATACTTCTTATTATGAATGGTTTAAGTGTCTACTCCTGTGCTAGAATATATACATCATATGAAGCAAATGTGTTCGTGAAAGTTCTTTTATCGCACTCAGTTTTCAACTGAATTTCTTGAGGACAAGCAACAAACTAAGTTTTGGGGGGAGTTGATACATCCAAAACGTATCTACATTCCCGAACACTTTTGCTATTGTTTCTCCTATAAACTTGTGTGATTTGGATACAACTAACACAGACTGACGTTGTTTTCAGCAAAATTACCTTGGTGTCTAGTTTTTATGCAGAAAATCAACTATCAGGAAAAATCCCGGAAAATATGCCAAAAATCCTATTTCACCAGAAGATCCACGGACCTAGAGTACGAGACGGAGTGGAGCCCTGGGGCCCCACACCCCTGCCAGGCGCGGGCCAGGCCTGGCCGCGCCTAGGGGGTGCAGCCACCCCAGGCACCCCCTCGGCCTTCCTCTTCACCTATAAGACGCCTCTTGACCTAAAAACCGAGGGGGGTTTGACGTTTTTCAGAAAGAGTTCCGCTGTGCCGCCACCACCAGAAACCAAGATTCGGATCCAGAAACTCCGTTCTGGCACCCTGCCGGGACGGGAAATTTGGAGAGGATCATCGCTGTCACATCCCATGATTTTCCAAATCTTGTAATGTGAAAAATAATTGAATAAAATAAAACTTTGTTGATTTTCAGGGTGAGAAGAAACTTTTGATTCCAATTTGGAAAACCTTCAAACCTATTTTGAACAAATAAATCCTAAAGGGATTTAAAAAAGATAAAACAATTAATAAAGAAAATATTTAAAATTTAAAATTACTATTTTGGATCTTTTAATAAAAAGATTTGGCTTTCAAATGAAAAGGTAGAAATATAAATAAGGATTATTTTAAAGAGCCAAATTAAAACTTGGCCAAGCCTTTGAAATAAAATATTTCTATTTGATAAAAATTAGTAAAGATTTAATTAAAATAAAATAATAAAGGATTTAATATCCAAGTTTATTAAAAATAAAGGTTTTACTATTTTAATTAAACATCAAAACTTATTTATTTGTTTTAAACAAATTTTCTAAGTATTCTTTATTTCCAAATAAAACCTACTGATTTGGTTTTGAAAATATTTAGATTTTAATAGAGATTTTAAATAAATCAAAACCCATTTGATTTAATAACTAATGTCCATTTTATTTAATTATAAATGGACCCTAAAATAAAATTATTTTATTATTTTGGGAGATGGAATGTTGTTGTTAAACAGAACCAAAAACTCAGTGCCAAGTTTGGGAAAATTTTGAATTGATTTGTTGATTGATTTGTTTGTTTGAAATTCAAAACAGAAAATCAAAAGAGAAAAAGAAAAAGATTCAGAACAGAAAAAAATAGAGCAAAGAAGACCCAGCCCAGCTAAGCCCATCCCATCCCAGCAGCCCATTTCCCTCTCCGAAGCGTTTTCTTTCACTCGAACTCACACCCGCTAAGTCGCTGACTACTGGACCCCGCTTCCCCTCTCCCTTCTTCGCTGACGAAGCGGACCCACGCGGCCAGCTCATCATCTTCTACCTTGCGGTGACCACGCCTCCAACGCCTCCTCGCCGTTTCTGGCCGTTGAAGCCGGTGTAAATTCGTGTTATTGCCTCCATTAATCCCTCACTCGACCACGCCCATTTAAACGCCAGCTTCTCCCTTCCATTTCCCCTCTGTCTCCTCCCCCAAGTGCGCCCCCAGGCTGCCGAATTTCGCTCGACACCGCCCACTGTCCGACGACGCTCCGGCGAGGATTCCAGCAGCACCACGCCACCCCTTACCTCCCCAAGCACGCAGCTGTGATCCCCATCTCCTGGTGGACCTTTCCGCATCACCAGCTCGCTCGCGCGCGCCCCTAAGCCTCGACAGCGACGACTCCAAGCGCCACCACCGTCTGGTTTAACTCCGGCGAGTTCCCCAGGTAGTTTCCGTCCGCCCCTTCCCCTCTTGTTCACGCACGCAAGTTCTACTCACCCTCACGCGTCTAACAGACCCCTTGTCTCGTCCTCCTGTGCCTTGTAGCCCTGCCCCCAACGTCGACCGAAGCATGCCCGACGCCGTGTAGACTCCGGTGAGAAATCCACATCGGACCAGAGCGCCCCTCGACAAACTGACCGCACCTTGAGCTTCCCCACGACGTTGCGAACACGGTGAGCATACTCCCTTCCTTCCTTGCTTCCTGCATCGCCAGTTTCGCCGTCGTCTGACCGTCGCCGCCGCGCGCAGCCGTCGAGCGCCGCCAGTTCTTGGCAAGTGGATAGGAGCCGTTCAATCCAGATCGAAGTGACGCGATTAGATCACTTAACGCTGAAAGGGTACGCAGCCAGTGCCGTGCGATTCAACTTGATCCAACGGCCTACGTCACTCGATCCACCCGAACCGGTACCGACGAATAGGAAAACGCCGCGTGTCACCAGTTCTGTTTAAAAACAAAGTTTGAATCAGATTTGTTTGCAAAATTGAAACCCTTGTAACTTTTGATCCACACGTCCGAAATTTGCAAAATTTATATCAATAGAATCAGTGGAACAAGCCCTAGCCAACCATGAATTTTTTTAGCAAAAAGCTTCTGTTAAAATGTTTGTTTTTGGAGAAACATTTGTATGCTTGTTTAGATTATAAAAATTGTTCATAAATGATTTTGGGGATAAAATCTTTGGAAAATGGTGTGATTTGAACCTACTGACCATAGGAAACACTTTGTGCTTTCAAAAATGTATTTGGTGAAACAAAAGAATGATTCTTTTATTTAAAACCAATTCTAGCCAAATAAAAATATAGTTTATTTATTGAAAATAGTTTTGGAAGAAAACTTTTTGGGAAATGTTTTGTTTTAAACTCTCTGACCCTACACACCAAGTTTTATGGTTTGAATACATATTTGGTGAACCCTATAGATTAATTCCTTAGTAAAAATATTTCTACACCACATAAAATGATACTTTGTTTTGAAAATGGTTTATGAAGTGAAACCTTTTGCAAATAACTTTGACACTTTACAAAATGACCATTAGGTGTTTTCAAATGTTTATGACCCAATAGGAACCACTTTTTCAAATAAAACAAAGCTTGGCATGCTTGCATGCATTACTTTGACTTTATCATTTCATGTGATGTTTTGCTTGATTGGTAGATTGAGTTTGTGCCTTGCTTGATTGAATTGTACTGACTTGAAGAGTGTGATTGTTGCAAGGACAAGGAGTGAACTTATACCCTCTACCAAAAAGTCAAGTGATGCTTCATACTTTTTGTCCCATTACTTTCACTATGCATTAGAGTTTTTTTCTAAAGTAAAACTTGCATGGAATTTTGCTAAGTATAAACCTTGCTATAGGAAAACCTAGTAGATGAAACCTTAGTAGAAATTTTCCTAAGTTAAGATTCCTACTACTATCAAGCTTAGCTTAGCTAATAGAAAACAAGGGTGGAATATATATCCATACTATGGAAAATTTCTAAGTCTGAGGACTTGTCTTTTTGTTTAATAAAACAACTAAGTTAATGAATCACCTGGGTGGAATGGGACTTGAATGGTGGATTTTGGTTGAGTGGTTACACAAGGCCCATGTTTATGGTTTACCTTGTGTATCTCACTTGTGGATGGCCACCCAGGAACAAAGAGATTTGAGATGTCAAATGTTGAGAAGCTTCAAGTGTAACCACTTGGCATTATGGGCTCTGCCTGGATCATATAGGTTGCAAGAACTTAGCCATATGGACAGTTGGTGGTAGAGTTTGATAGGTTGGAGCGCGTCCATTTTGGTCTAAGGGAAGGCTTCTGAAAGATCTTGTCTTGGGAAACCAAGTCTTGTGGGGAAAGTGCACCACCTCTGCAGAGTGTAAAATCTAAGTACTTAGCCATGTCCCTGGCAAAGGACAATTTGAGCATCAAGACATGGAAGCAATCAAGAATCTCATCATCCAAATTTCTAAGTTAAAAACTTGTGGTTTGAACAAGGGTTAAAGGATCTTCAATCTTTGATTGAGAAAAATGATTTTGTCAAGCAAAAACTTAGTGTTTTCAAATGTTAAGGAAAAAGTTATTTTGAGCAATGCAAGCCTCAACTCCACTTAGCCAAATGCATATAGATGATAGACTCCACTATACTACCATAGTATCACTTGCCAATACAATTCAAATGTATTGACCCTTGTGGCTATAACTTGTATGTTGCAGGTTTGATTGATGTTAGTAAAGTTTGATGATTAGGATTACAAAGTCTACAACCAACATGTCTGCCTGTGGCACTTTGAAGATGAAGGACCCCATGCTTATAGATATTCTGCTGCAATGTAATGTAATAGCCAAATGAGCTATGTAAGATGTAATAAAATTATGTTATTCCTGGTTATAAAGTGGTATTATGACCTTTGTTTCTTGATATTACATCTTAATTGTGGATGCTAGCTATTGATCCAGGGACTAGCATTATAAACACAGGGGACTCTACCTTATTAAAGGTTGGGACCCTTACAGATGGTATCAGAGCATTGTGTTGCCTGTAGGATTTGTAAACCTAGGATTGGACAAAACCCCTTAAAAAATAGGAGTTGTATTTGTTCCAAAACTTATTTACAAACAATCTTGTAAACTCTTTCCTCAACCATTTTGATTTTTGATTCTACATCTCATCTATTTTAACTTGATGGAAAAGCCTACCCCATGGCCAAAGACTTCATCATGTGCAAAGGAATTCTTCAACTCTAATGACTCCAACTTCTTCAACTCTAATGACTTCAACATCTTCAGCATATTCACCAAAGGACTTCAACCTTGGATATCACTAAGGACAAGTGAGACAAGAAATCTTACTCAAGATTGGAGACTAAGGAAACCCAACTTAGAAGGAGCCCACATCACTTGAAGATTTGTGACCAAGAATTTTTCCTAAGGAAACCATGAACTCATGCAAGAAGGAATCAACCAAGAAGAATGGAAAGATCACAAGTGAACCATATAGATGGACCACCATATTTAGTTTAAGTCAAACACACCAACTTAGGTAGTGTAACAAAAATATTTTTTGGTTGCCTAAAAATATGCTTGAAACTTGTTGTTTGAATGGAATGTTTGTTTATGATTGCTTGTACATTGCTTGTGTGAATTGTGATGTGTGTGATTAGAATTATTTCCTTAGAAATATCTTGCCTATTCTAATCTCAATTCAACCCAACCAGATGACTTCTCCAAGAGACTCCAACATCAAGGATGGTGACAACAACAACAACCAAGAGGACAACATGAGAGAACTTATAGCAACCCAAAACCAGTTGAGCCAAGAGACAATTTAGCTTTTAGCCAACAACAATGGACTAGACCCAGCCATACAAAGGATTTTGAAACTTCAATCCCAATTGTTGCAAGGATTGGTTACTCAAATGATCAACATGGGAGAAAACTTTTCCCAAAGAGCTAATGACAACACGGATGAAAAAGATGTTATTTTAGAAGGAACCAAAGCTAGCAATACTTGTGGAGACAAGGATCATGCATCCAAGGAACATGAAGATCAATGCCCCAAGAAGAGAGAAAGATTTCCCACCTCTGAGGTGAGGTATGAAGAACATGAACTAGAAGAACTCCTAACTTTGGAGAGACCCAAAAAGAAAAAGAAGGACATAAGCATGTTGCAATGTTACAATTACAAAGAGATGGGACACTATGCCAATGAATGCCCAGAAAAGAAGAAGAACCAAGGAAACAAACAAGAGGAAATGATACCAAAGGAAAAGAAAGATATTAGCCAAGTGTGGTGCAACAACTGCAAAGAGCTAGGACATTATGCAAGCAACCGTCCAGAAAAGACGAAACACAAGATAAACAAGCCTATGAGGGATCTCAGCCTTGTCACATGTTTCAAATGCAAGGAGCTAGGCCACTATGCAAACTTCTGTCCAGGAAAGTTACACCAAGATCCCAAGAAAGCCAAGATGTAATCTAATTGGAAATTTTTAAGGGTGGTAGTACCCTAGTTGTTTTGAGCCTACTTGTAACCCCTAGCCTTCCCAAATCTCGGGACGAGATTTATTTTAAGGGTGGTAGCCTGTCACATCCCAAGATTTTCCAAATCTTGTAATGTCAATAATAATTGAATAAAATAAAACTTTGTTGATTTTCAGGGTGAGAACAAACTTTTGATTCCAATTTGGAAAACCTTCAAACCTATTTTGAACAAATAAATCCAAAAGGGATTTAAAAAGATAAAACAATTAATAAAGAAAATATTAAAAATTTAAAATTACTATTTTGGATCTTTTAATAAAAAGATTTGGCTTTCAAATGAAAAGGTAGAAATATAAATAAGGATTATTTTAAAGAGCCAAATTAAAACTTGGCCAAGCCTTTGAAATAAAATATTTATATTTGATAAAAATTATTAAAGATTTAATTAAAATAAAATAATAAAGGATTTAATATCCAAGTTTATTAAAAATAAAGGTTTTACTATTTTAATTAAACATCAAAACTTATTTATTTGTTTTGAACAAATTTTCTAAGTATTCTTTATTTCCAAATAAAACCTACTGATTTGGTTTTGAAAATATTTAGATTTTAATAGAGATTTTAAATAAATCAAAACCCATTTGATTTAATAACTAATGTCCATTTTATTTAATTATAAATGGACCCTAAAATAAAATTATTTTATTATTTTGGGAGATGGAATGTTGTTGTTAAACAGAACCAAAAACTCAGTGCCAAGTTTGGGAAAATTTTGAATTGATTTGTTGATTGATTTGTTTGTTTGAAATTCAAAACAGAAAATCAAAAGAGAAAAAGAAAAAGATTCAGAACAGAAAAAAATAGAGCAAAGAAGACCCAGCCCAGCTAAGCCCATCCCAGCCCAGCAGCCAATTTCCCTCTCCGAAGCATTTTCTTTCACTCGAACTCACACCCGCTAAGTCGCTGACTACTGGACCCCGCTTCCCCTCTCCCTTCTTCGCTGACGAAGCGGACCCACGCGGCCAGCTCATCATCTTCTACCTCGCGGTGACCACGCCTCCAACGCCTCCTCGCCGTTTCTGGCCGTTGAAGCCGGTGTAAATTCGCGTTATTGTCTCCATTAATCCCTCACTCGACCACGCCCATTTAAACGCCAGCGTCTCCCTTGCATTTCCCCTCTGTCTCCTCCCCCAAGTGCGCCCCCCAGGCTGCCGAATTTCGCTCGACATCGCCCACTATCCGACGACGCTCTGGCGAGGATTCCAGCAGCACCACGCCACCCCTTACCTCCCCAAGCACGCAGATGTGATCCCCATCTCCTGGCGGACCTTTCCGCGTCGCCACCTCGCTCGCGCGCGCCCCTGAGCCTCGACCGCGGCGACTCCAAGCGCCGCCACCGTCTGGTTTAACTCCGGCGAGTGCCCCAGGTAGTTTCTGTCCGCCCCTTCCCCTCTCGTTCACGCACGCAAGTTCTACTCACCCTCACGCGTCTAACAGACCCCTTGTCTCGTCCTCCTGTGCCTTGTAGCCCTTCCCCCAACGTCGACCGAAGCACGCCCGACGCCGTGTAGACTCCGGTGAGCAATCCACATCGGACCAGAGAGCCCCTCGACAAACTGACCGCACCTTGAGCTTCCCCACGACGTTGCAAACACGGTGAGCATACTCCCTTCCTTCCTCGCTTCCTGCATCGCCAGTTTTGCCGTCATCTGACCGTCGCCGCCGCGCGCAGCCGTCGAGCGCCGCCAGTTCTTGGCAAGTGGATAGGAGCTGTTCGATCCAGATCAAAGTGACGTGATTAGATCACTTAACACTGAAAGGGTACGCAGCCAGTGCCGTGCGATTCAACTTGATCCAACGGCCTGCGTCACTCGATCAAGCCGAACCGGTACCGACGAATAGGAAAACGCCGCGTGTCAATAGAATCAGTGGAACAAGCCTTGTAAGTTCTGTTTAAAAACAAAGTTTGAATCAGATTTGTTTGCAAAATTGAAATCCTTGTAAGTTTTGATCCACACGTCCAAAATTTGCAAACTTTATATCAATAGAATCAGTGGAACAAGCCCCAGCCAACCATGAAATTTGTTTAGCAAAAAGCTTCTGTTAAAATGTTTGTTTTTGCAGAAACATTTGTATGCTTGTTTAGATTATAAAAATTGTTCAAAAATGATTTTGGGGATAAAATCTTTGGAAAATGGTGTGATTTGAACCAACTGACCATAGGAAACACTTTGTGGTTTAAAAAATGTATTTGGTGAAACAAAAGAATGATTCTTTGATTTAAAACCAATTCTAGCCAAATAAAAATATAGTTTATTTATTAAAAATAGTTTTGGAAGAAAACTTTTGGGAAATTTTTTGTTTTAAACTCTCTGACCCTAAACACCAAGTTTTATGGTTTGAAAACATATTTGGTGAACCCTATAGATTAATGCCTTAGTAAAAATATTTCTACACCACATAAAATGATACTTTGTTTTGAAAATGGTTTATGAAGTGAAACCTTTTGCAAATAACTTTGCCACTTTACAAAATGACCATTAGGTGTTTTCAAATGTTTATGAACCAATAGGAACCACTTTTTCAAATAAAACAAAGCTTGGCATGCTTGCATGCATTACTTTGACTTTATCATTTCATGTGATGTTTTGCTTGATTGGTAGATTGAGTTTGTGCCTTGCTTGATTGAATTGTAGTGACTTGAAGAGTGTGATTGTTGCAAGGACAATGAGTGAACTTATACCCTCTACCAAAAAGGCAAGTGATGCTTCATACTTTTTGTCCCATTACTTTCACTATGCATTAGAGTTTTTTTCTAAAGTAAAACTTGCATGGAATTTTGCTAAGTATAAACCTTGCTATAGGAAAACCTAGTAGATGAAACCTTAGTAGAAATTTTCCTAAGTTAAGTTTCCTACTACTATCAAGCTTAGCTTAGCTAATAGAAAACAAGGGTGGAATATATATCCATACTATGGAAAATTTCTATGTCTGAGGACTTGTGTTTTTGTTTAATAAAACAACTAAGTTAATGAATCACCTGGGTGGAATGGGACTTGAATGGTGGATTTTGGTTGAGTGGTTACACAAGGCCCATGTTTATGGTTTACCTTGTGTATCTCACTTGTGGATGGCCACCCAGGAACAAAGAGATTTGAGATGTCAAATGTTGAGAAGCTTCAAGTGCAACCACTTGGCATTATGGGCTCTGCCTGGATCATATAGGTTGCAAGAACTTAGCCATATGGACAGTTGGTGGTAGAGTTTGATAGGTTGGGGCACATCCATTTTGGTCTAAGGGAAGGCTTCTGAAAGATCTTGTCTTGGGAAACCAAGTCTTGTGGGGAAAGTGCACCACCTCTGCAGAGTGTAAAATCTAAGTACTTAGTGTTAGATCCTCCTTTATAAAGGAAAGGATCCCTGTGATTGCAATGCTAGTCCCTGGATCAATGCTAGCATCCACAGTTTAAGATGAAGTACACAGATACAAAGGTCGTTTATTACATTCATTCCAGAGATAAAACATAGTCTTTTACAACTCATGGCCGTAGGCCTAATACAAGAGTTTTAAGGAACAAGTAAATAAACATAAGTATTCATCTTCATGTGCCACAGGCAAGCATGTTGAGTGTAGACTCATGACTCCTACTCATCATCGGAGTAACCTGCAACATCACAAGTTACAGCCACAGAGGGTCAATACTTTGGAATAGTATTGGCAAGTGATACCTTAGTATAATTTAGGTGGACTATAATACTATATGCATTTTGGCTAAGTGTAGCTTGGCTTGCTTTGCTTGAAAATAGGTTTTCCTATTAGTTTAAAACACTAAGTTCTTCTTTGTCAAAAACATTCCCAAAGAACCACCAATAGACATTGGGGTCTTCTCCCTTGTTCACCCACAAGTTTTTACTTAGAAGTTGGAGTGATGAGATTCTTGTAGCTTCCATGTCTTGATGCTCAAAGTGTCCATTTCCTTGGACTAGGCTAAGTACTTAGGTTTTCCATCTGCAGAGGTTGTGCACTTTCCCCACCAGACTTGGTTTCCCAAGATAGGACCTTTCAGAAGCCTTTCCTTAGTCAAATGGACGTGTTCCAACCTATCATCCCATCTACCACCAACTGTCCAAAAGACTAAGTTCTAGCAACCTATATGATCATGGCAGAGCCCATATTGCCAAGTGGTTGCACTGTAAGCTTTCTCAACACTTGGCCTCCAAATCCCTTTGTGCCTGGGTGGCTTACCACAAGTGAGATACACAACCCAAGTCCATGGCCTTGTGTAACCACTCAACATAACCCATACTTTCCATTCCACCCAGGAGGTTCATTTGACTTAGTGGTTTTATTAGAAAAGTATAAGTCTCTTGACTTAGAAATATTTTCTTCGTAGTAAGTGTAGTTTTTCACCAACCCTTGTTTTGCTATAAGCTAGGCTAAGCAAAGTATGGCAACTTATCTTAGGGATAATTCCTTAGCAATTCTACTAGACTACATAGGATTTCCCATCTTTTGCATTAGACAAAATAACATGTAATACTATAACAAAATATCTAAATGCCAGTTCAAAACATAGGACAAATTTATTCATGTAAATATCACTTGCCTTGGTAGTGGGGAGAGTAGCACTCTTCACAATCACAATCACTAGCAAAATCTACATAAGAAATTTTAGCATACCATTACACACAAATATATACATCCAAAAATAATATGAATGCATGTATGCAAGAATTTACTAAGTGGTGATTTTTGAAAATTCTACCAAGTATGCTCATGTCTACAGAAACTTTAACAAGTCACAAATTTGCCAACTAAACTTATTTGGCTCCAATACAATTTACCAAAATAATTCTCTATTTAAAAAGGCCTTAAAACATGTTCTATGAATAAAATCATTTTAACTGTTACTATATGCTAAATAAATTGGATATTCAGAAAGGTCTTGTTTCACTGAATCCAACGGTATAAAATTTGCAAAAATCTAACGTGGCATTCAAAAGTTATAAGCATTTGAATTTGGAACAAATTTCTGATTTTAAATCTAATTTTAGATCTAACCTAGCCACGCGTCATGTTCTTATTCGCCCATACCGTTTTGCACTGGATCGAGCTCCATAGCCGTAGGATCTAAATGAAATCTGGCGGCTCAGATCGCGTACCACTTCGGGGTTAAGTGGATCTATCCTAGCGCTACGATACAGATCTAACGGCTGCTATTGTCCTGGCCAAGAACTGGCGGCGGAGCGGTGGCTACCGGCGGCGGAACTGTCGGTCGACGACGGAGGCGGCACTACAGGGGGTAAGTGAGAACGAGGAGTAGCTCATCGGGCTCAGGGGGTCACGGCGAAGCTCGTCGTGCTCGCGGTTGGTCAAGGGGCGCTCGGGCACGGTTGCGATTGCTCGCCGGAGTGGAGGACGGCGTCGGTGTGTCGGGTGGTCGTTGTGGACGTCGCTGTGAACCACCCCAAGGCAAGACGAGGACACGGTTAGATTCACAGAGTCAAGGCAGAGTCGTGTGCCTGAACTAGAAGACGCGGGGCGGTCGGGGCTTACCACTAGAGCTCGCCGGAGTTCGTACAGAAGACGGTGGCGGCCAGTCGACGATGTTGCCGGAGCTACGGTTCATGCGAGGGTAAACGAAATGTGTTAAAAGAAGCGCAGAGGCTCACTGAACTAGTTTGCAAGAACGAGAGGCAGAGGGAAGCTCGGAACTCACCGGAATTTGCCGGCCCAGTCGCCGGAGACGGCGGGGTTACAGAGGGTAATGCTCGCAGCCTGGTGGCGCTCTGGGTTCGGGGTTTGAGGGAGAAGAGAGAGGGGGCAGAGGGGGTTTATATAGCCTGGTCGTGAGCGAGAATCACTCGGCCAATAAATCGAATTGACGCCGCGAATTAAACACAGAAACGCCCGCGTTGATTTGGGGATGAACGGGTCGTGCGGGTGGAGACGACGCTGACGTGGAGAAGGCCCGCTTGTCAGCGAGGTGCGCGGAGTATAGGTGGGGTCTGCCTGTCAGCGGCTCAGCGCGTGCGCTTGCGCGTGAGAGAAGAATAAGAAGACCCCGGGTGGGCTTGCTGGGCTCGATTTGCTGCTGGGCCAGATTCTGGCCGCGCGGCCTTTTTCCCTTGAGGAGTCCTTTTCTTTTTCTAAATTCATTTTCTGGTATGAATTTGATATGAATTCAAATCCTTTTGAATCCAAACTGCTTTGGGAATTTTTGCAGGGTTTTGTGGGTTCAAAAACAGTCATTTTAACTAAGTGGTTACTTTGCAAGGCTTGGTCAAGCTTGGGTTTCAAAGTAAACAGAGATTTGCTCTAGTTTGCAAATATTTGAAAAAGGATTTTGAAACTATTTCTAAATTTGGAATCTTGGGTTAAAAGCTTCACCTAATCTTTCCATCAATGGAGGCAAGCAAACAAGTACCTAACATTCAAATTTCAAAGGGTGATGGCCATTTGAGATAAATTGCCCACATGAAATCATAGCTCAAACTTCTGTCTCTAAATGATTTTTGAGAAAAACCCTAAACGGATGAATGATGCAAAGATGATATGAATGAGTTTTGAAACTATGATTTTTGGGATGTTACAAATCTAACCCTTTTAAGATGAATCTCGCCCTCGAGATTCGGGTTGGCTAGCAAATAGGTGAGGGTGGTCTTTCCGAAGATCATCTTCTCTTTCCCATGTTGCTTCCTCTTCGGAGTGATGGTTCCATTGCACTTTACAAAACTTGATAGTTTGGTCCTGGTAACTCTTTCTGCGGTCTCTAGAATCTTGACAGGCTTTTCCTCATAAGTGAGATCACTTTCTAGCTGAACTTCTTCCAAAGGTATGGTATCCTTCAAAGAAGACTCTTCCATTTCTGGATGACATTTCTTAAGCTGACTCACATGAAATACGTTATGGACTGCTGATAGAGATTCTGGCAATTCAACTTCATATGCAACTTCTCCCTTGCGACTTAGAATCTTGAATGGCCCTACATATCTTGGTGCCAACTTTCCTTTGACTCCAAATCTTTTCACTCCACGAAGTGGCGATACTCTAAGATAAGCTCTATCCCCAACTTCGTAGGTGACTTCTCTACGCTTAGAATCCGCGTAGCTTTTCTGTCGGGACTGTGCTATCTTTAATCTGTCTTTAACCAATTTGACTTTCTCTTCGGCGTCTTTGATAAGATCAGGTCCAAATAAGCTTCTTTCTCCCACACCATTCCATAACAATGGGGTGGTACACTTCCTTCCGTAGAGTAATTCAAATGGTGCCATTCCAATACTAGCTTGATGACTATTGTTGTAAGAGAACTCTGCGTAAGGCAAACTTTCATCCCAACTTGCTCCATAGTCTAAAGCACAGGCTCTCAACATGTCTTCAAGAATTTGGTTGGTCCTTTCTGTTTGTCCATCCGTTTGAGGATGAAAGGCAGTACTGAATTCCAATCTCGTTCCTAAGGATTCATGAAGCTGTCTCCAAAAGTGAGAAGTGAACTGGGTTCCTCTATCTGACACAATACTCTTAGGCACACCGTGAAGGCATACAATTCTGCTCATGTAGATTTTTGCTAACTTGGCATTTGTATAAGTTGTCTTCACGGGTATAAAATGAGCCACTTTAGTTAGGCGATCCACTACCACCCATATGGAATCATACCCTGACCTGGTCCTTGGTAATCCGGTAATGAAATCCATACCAATACTTTCCCACTTCCATTCAGGAATAGGCAGTGGTTGAAGCAAACCTGCTGGTTTCTGGTGCTCCGCTTTGACTCTGCTACACACATCACACACAGCAATATGTTCGGCGATGTCCCTTTTGAGATTGTTCCACCAAAATCTTTCTTTCATGTCCATGTACATCTTGGTGTTTCCCAGGTGAATAGAATATGGAGAGTTGTGAGCCTCTTGCAGGATCAGTTTCCGCAACTCCGGATCTTGTGGAACACAAATACGTTCCCCGTGCCATAAGGTGCCTTGTTCGTCTATATGGAAACTCTTGGCTTTCCCTAGACTTATATTTTCCTTAATCTTTTCAATTTCCTTATCAGTCTTCTGAACTTCTCGGATCTTGTCCAATAGAGTGGGTTGAACATCTAAGGACATGAGATGTCCTTCTGGTACAATCTCCAATCTGAGTTTCTTGAATTGCTTACACAGATCATCCGGCAATTCTCCTTTGGTAAGGCCATTCACAAATGTCTTACGACTTAAAGCATCGGCTACTACATTCGCTTTACCGGGGTGGTATTGCAAACTTAAGTCGTAATCCTTAATAAGTTCTAGCCATCTTCTTTGTCTCATGTTGATTTCCTTCTGGGTGAAGATATACTTCAAGATTTTATGATCGGTGAACACTTCACATCGCTTACCCAAAAGGTAATGTCTCCATGTTTTAAGTGCATGGACGACAGAGGCTAACTCCAAATCATGAGTAGGATAGTTTACTTCATGAGTTTTGAGTTGTCTCGAAGCATAGGCTACGACTTTACCATCTTGCATAAGTACGGCACCCAAACCTTGATGAGATGCATCACAATATACTTGGAAATCCTTTTCCAAATCTGGCAGACATAGAACTGGTGCTGTCACAAGTCTCTTCTTCAACTCTTGGAAGCTGACTTCGCAACCTTCAGTCCAAGCAAATTTCTTGTCCTTCTTTAGCAATTCTGTCATTGGCTTAGCAACCTTTGAGAAATTTTCAATGAACCTTCTGTAGTAACCTGCTAAGCCTAGGAAACTACGAACTTCCTTCACATTCTTGGGTGATTCCCAATCTGTCACAGCTGAAACTTTAGCAGGATCAACTGCCACACCATCCTTTGTCATAACATGACCAAGAAAACCAACTTTCTCTAACCAGAACTCAAACTTGCTGAATTTGGCATAAAGTTTATGTTCCCTCAGTTTCTCAAGTATCAAACGTAAGTGTCTTTCATGTTCTTCCTTGCTCTTGGAGTAGACTAAGATGTCATCGATGAAAACGACCACAAACTTGTCAAGGAATTCCATGAATACCTTATTCATCATATTCATGAAGTATGCTGGAGCGTTGGTTAAACCAAAAGGCATCACAGTGTACTCATACAATCCATACCTTGTGGTGAATGCTGTTTTTGGTATGTCTTGTTCTCTTATTTTGAGCTGAAAATAACCTGATCGGAGATCAATCTTCGAGAATACACATGCTCCTTCTAGCTGATCAAACAAGTCGTTGATTCTTGGTATAGGATATTTGTTCTTGATGGTCACCTCGTTGAGTGAACGGTAGTCAATACACAATCTTTGTGTTCTATCCTTCTTTTCTACGAACAATACTGGGGCTCCCCAAGATGAAGAACTTGGTTGAATAAACCCTTTCTGCAACTGTTGTCCTAGCTGTTTCTTGAGTTCTTTCAGTTCATCAACTGACATTTTGTACGGTCTCTTAGCTATTGGTCCAGAACCTGGTACCAAATCTATCAGAAACTCCACATCTCTATCTGGTGGCATTCCTGGTAATTCTTCCGGAAACACATTCGGATACTCACACACAATTGGCACACTGTCCATGCTAACCCCCTTAAGAGAATTCAGCTTACTTCCTTTGGATTCAAAGTTTGACTTGAATTTTATTCTTTTTCCTTCTGGGGTTGTGAGTGCAACAGTACGATTAGCACAATCTAGTACTCCCTCGTACTTAGCCATCCAATCCATTCCTAGAATCACATCCAGTCCTTGGGAATTTAGGATTATTAGGTTCACTGGAAACTTATGTTTTCCAAACTCTAGGACTAAGTCGTGGCAACCTGAGTTTACTATCATTTCTCCACCCGGAGAACTTACTCTTATAGGACACCCAATGGTTTCTACCGGTAGTTCATTTCTTTCAACAAATGTCTTTGATATGAATGAATGAGATGCACCGGTATCAAAGAGTACAAATGCTGGAATTGAGTTGAGTCTGAACTTACCAGCAACGGCATCAGGCTCTTCATAGACCTCCTCCACATTGATGTGGTTAACCTGTCCTTTCTGAAAAGGATTTGGCTTGTTAGGTCCTTCAACTTTCTTCTCAGGGCACTCATTAGCGTAATGCCCCAGCTTCTTGCATTTGAAGCACTCAACCTGACTGATGTCCTTTTTAGGAGGTTGGCCTCCACTTCCACTACCATTTCCACCATAGTGGCTCTTATGTCCACCCTTGTGGTTCTTGTACTTGTCCTTGTCATGACTGCGGTGATGCTTGTTGTCATGACGGTTGTGGTTGTGCTTGCTGAATTTCCCATGTTTATGGGATCCTGAGTTGCCACTGTCATCATAGTGAGATCGTTTGTGAGACGATCCCGAGCTGTGTTTGTCGGAGTGTTTCCTCTTCCTACTCTCGACTTGTTTCATTTTACTTTCCAAAATAGCAGCCTTGTCACACAAAGACTGATAAGTTGGAACATATGCCACAGACAATTGTAGGTTCAGCTCATCATTCAAACCTTCCAAGAACTTTTCCTTTCTTTTTGCATCTGTATCCACCTCATCCGGTGCATAGCACGCCAGATTGTTGAACTCTTCTATGTATTCTGCCACGCTGCGGTGGCGCTGTTTCAGGTTGTGAAACTCCTTCTTTTTCAGACTCATCATTCCTGATGAGAAATGAGCAGTGCGAAAGCCATCTTCAAAGATAGCCCAAGTCACCTCATCAATAGGAGTGGTGATTTGGAAGTTGTCCCACCATGTGGCGGCTGGTCCTTCCAACAGATGTGCTGCGAATCTGACTTTTTCAGCATCCGTGCAGCCCACCGTCACTAAGTCTTTGTTCACAGAACGTAGCCAGTCATTGGCTACCATGGGATCAGTTGTTCCCGAAAATTTTGCTGGCCTCAGACGCAGAAATCTGGTGAGCATATCAAAACCCGGAGGGTTGTTGTTGTTGTTGTTGTTGTTATTGTTGTTGTTGTTGGGGTTGTTGTTGTTGTTGTTATTCTGGTTCTGGATGAATATTGTCATCATTTGCATAAGCTGTGTTTGCGCATTCATCATTTGTTGCATTTCCGGGGTGATGTTGTTGGGGTTAGGGTTTGCGCGACGGGGAGGCATCTGTGGTTTGTTCAAATAGATAAGAATGAGATACCCATAGATGTTTCATGCACAATACATCATAAGCAAACACATAACAAGCAACATAAGAATAAAAGTTCAACAACCACATAACAAGCTCATGAAGTAAAACACACAAGTGGAAAGCCATCCACATGTCGGATGGTCCAATAATAAGTTCACAATAACAAATATGAATATGAAAGGTAAACGAGTAGTCAAGTCTACTCATCAGCATCAATCTCCTCCTCGACGAAGGTGAGACCTGCGTTCTCCATCACGGTCTTGTTCTCCTCAATCGTAGTGGTCAAGGAATCGACCTTGGCCTTGAGAGCCCTCTTCTGGGAGCGAAGCCTCTCAATAACCATCTGCTGCTGCTCAAGCTCGAAGTCCTTGGACTTCAGTTCCTCGGTCATGTCCCGGATTTTCTTGTTCCTATCCTGGACGCGTTTCTCCTGACTCTTGAACTTGCGGTCCTGGGCCTCGAACTTTGTCTCCATTTCCTTGATCATCTCATCCTGCTGCGCAAAAAGCTTGTCCTTCTCGCGTAGCTGTACCTGAAGTTCGTCATTGCCAAGCATGACGTTCGTCCTATCCGTGTGCACGTGCCTGAGAAGAGTCTCTAAGTCCTGAAGATAGAGACGTATCGGCTCTGCAGTGCTCCTCGAGTCGTCCTCAAAGTCGATGGAATCTCCATCAACGTCACGCCTTTCGAAGACGTGGAAGTGAGTGCCCCTAACCTGTCGGGAGTGACGGCCTAACAGTCGTCCTATCAGGTCCTGCATGACTACCTCCATGCCTCTCTCCCTGTCGTCGTGCATCAGCTTGAAGACGATGGCCTCCGTAGTAGGCTCAGTCTGACGTCCGGGATGGTTCACCTTGAAGCCCCAGAGGTCCTTCCTCTCGAACTTGGTAAGTGGGTACACCGTGATGGTGGGAAGAGGGAGATCGAGCAAAGTGGTAAGCTCAACGATACGGGGACCAAAACGAGTAACCCGAAACTCCTCAACAGTGCTGATGGCAATAGGCATCTATTTATAAGATTGAAAAAGTTAGAACAACGCCATTCAAGGTAAATCAAGGCAAACATTCATACATATCCATGAAACATAATCGTCACACAAGTCATGCATACATAAGTCCATTACATCATTCAAGGTCCATACTTATTTAAAGTATCTTTTTGTAATTAAGGTGATAAGTGGTGGTTCAACTAACGAAGTGCCCTTACAATCCAATCTCACGGGATCTATTAGCAAACACAATGTTCCTAGAGGCAATCCACCAATCTTGCTCTCTTGACTCTATCACTAAGTCTATAACATCTCCCCTTATCTCTTGGTTGGTGGCTTCCAACTCTTGAGTAAGCTCCTTCTCTTTCTCTAAGTCCTTTTGGAGGTTGAGCATTCTGCACTTGACTCTAGCACTTAATTCTTTGATAGTCCTACAAGCTGCATCCCTGGCTGACTCAAAGAATGTGGTGTGCATTGTAGTGTTGGTGTACATGCAGAATCCCCTTTCTTTGTGGTTGTCTTCCTTGTTTTTGTATAGGTGAAGTTGCACCCACCAATACTCCACTCCTTCATCCATCACTGGAAAGCCCTTGTACACAGCTTCACCATGTGCTTCCATTGCCACCATGAGGTCCTTGAGAATATTGGGAAACTCAGTTTCACACTCCAAGGTCATGGTCATGAGTGGTCCTTTCTTCACGGCTTCGTTGATGGAGTTCATCTACAAATAAGTTGAAAGAGATTAGAAGAGTTTTACGAGAAGATTAGAATAGTGTAGAAGTAGTTGAAAACTTTTCCTTAGTGGTTTTCCAATCCTAGGGTCATAATCCTACAGGCAACACAGTGCTCTGATACCATCTGTTAGACCCCTCCTTTATAAAGGAAAGGATCCATGTGATTGCAATGCTAGTCCCTGGATCAATGCTAGCATCCACAGTTTAAGATGAAGTACACAGATACAAAGGTCGTTTATTACATTCATTCCAGAGATAAAACATAGTCTTTTACAACTCATGGACGTAGGCCTAATACAAGAGTTTTAAGGAACAAGTAAATAAACATAAGTCTTCATCTTCATGTGCCACAGGCAAGCATGTTGAGTGTAGACTCATGACTCCTACTCATCATCGGAGTAACCTACAACATCACAAGTTACAGCCACAGAGGGTCAATACTTTGGAATAGTATTGGCAAGTGATACCTTAGTATATTTTAGGTGGACTATAATACTATATGCATTTTGGCTAAGTGTAGCTTGGCTTGATTTGCTTGAAAATAGGTTTTCCTATTAGTTGAAAACACTAAGTTCTTCTATGTCAAAAACATTCCCAAAGAACCACCAATAGACATTGGGGTCTTCTCCCTTGTTCACCCACAAGTTTTTACTTAGAAGTTGGAGTGATGAGATTCTTGTAGCTTCCATGTCTTGATGCTCAAAGTGTCCATTTCCTTGGACTAGGCTAAGTACTTAGGTTTTCCATCTGCAGAGGTTGTGCACTTTCCCCACCAGACTTGGTTTCCCAAGACAGGACCTTTCAGAAGCCTTTCCTTAGTCAAATGGACGCGTTCCAACCTATCATCCCATCTACCACCAACTGTCCAAAAGACTAAGTTCTAACAACCTATATGATCATGGCAGAGCCCATATTGCCAAGTGGTTGCACTGTAAGCTTTCTCAACACTTGGCCTCCAAATCCCTTTGTGCCTGGGTGGCTTACCACAAGTGAGATACACAACCCAAGTCCATGGCCTTGTGTAACCACTCAACATAACCCATACTTTCCATTCCACCCAGGAGGTTCATTTGACTTAGTGGTTTTATTAGAAAAGTATAAGTCTCTTGACTTAGAAATATTTTCTTCATAGTAAGTGTAGTTTTTCACCAACCCTTGTTTTGCTATAAGCTAGGCTAACCAAAGTATGGAAACTTATCTTAGGGATAATTCCTTAGCAATTCTACTAGACTACATAGGATTTCCCATCTTTTGCATTAGACAAAATAACATGTAATACTATAACAAAATATCTAAATGCCAGTTCAAAACATAGGACAAATTTATTCATGTAAATATCACTTGCCTTGGTAGTGGGGAGAGTAGCACTCTTCACAATCACAATCACTAGCAAAATCTACACAAGAAATTTTAGCATACCATTACACACAAATATATACATCCAAAAATAATATGAATGCATGTATGCAAGAATTTACTAAGTGGTGATTTTTGAAAATTCTACCAAGTATGCTCATGTCTACAGAAACTTTAACAAGTCACAAATTTGCCAACTAAACTTATTTGGCTCCAATACAATTTACCAAAATAATTCTCTATTTAAAAAGGCCTTAAAACATGTTCTATGAATAAAATCATTTTAACTGTTACTATATGATAAATAAATTGGATATTCAGAAAGGTCTTGTTTCACTGAATCCAACGGTATAAAATTTGCAAAAATCTAACGTGGCATTCAAAAGTTATAAGCATTTGAATTTGGAACAAATTTCTGATTTTAAATCTAATTTTAGATCTAACCTAGCCACGCGTCATGTTCTTATTCGCCCATACCGTTTCGCACTGGATCGAGCTCCACAGCCGTAGGATCTAAATGAAATCTGGCGGCTCAGATCGCGTACCGCTTCGGGGTTAAGTGGATCTATCCTAGCGCTACGATACAGATCTAACGGCTGCTATTGTCCTGGCCAAGAACTGGCGGCGGAGCGGTGGCTACCGGCGGCGGAACTGTCGGTCGACGACGGAGGCGACACTACAGGGGGTAAGTGAGAACGAGGAGTAGCTCATCGGGCTCAGGGGGTCACGGCGAAGCTCGTCGTGCTCGCGGTTGGTCAAGGGGCGCTCGGGCACGGTTGCGATTGCTCGCCGGAGTGGAGGACGGCGTCGGTGTGTCGGGTGGTCGTTGTGGACGTCGCTATGAACCACCCCAAGGCAAGACGAGGACACGGTTAGATTCACAGAGTCAAGGCAGAGTCGTGTGCCTGAACTAGAAGACGTGGGGCGGTCGGGGCTTACCACTAGAGCTCGCCGGAGTTCGTACAGAAGACGGTGGCGGCCAGTCGACGATGTTGCCGGAGCTACGGTTCATGCGAGGGTAAACGAAATGTGTTAAAAGAAGCGCAGAGGCTCACTGAACTATTTTGCAAGAACGAGAGGCAGAGGGAAGCTCAGAACTCACCGGAATTTGCCGGCGCAGTCGCCGGAGACGGCGGGGTTACAGAGGGTAATGCTCGCAGCCTGGTGGCGCTCTGGGTTCGGGGTTGGAGGGAGAAGAGAGAGGGGGCAGAGGGGGTTTATATAGCCTGGTCGTGAGCGAGAATCACTCGGCCAACAAATCGAATTGACGCCGCGAATTAAACACAGAAACGCCCGCGTTGATTTGGGGATGAACGGGTCGTGCGGGTGGAGACGACGCTGACGTGGAGAAGGCCCGCTTGTCAGCGAGGTGCGCGGAGTATAGGTGGGGTCTGCCTGTCAGCGGCTCAACGCGTGCGCTTGCGCGTGAGAGAAGAATAAGAAGACCCCGGGTGGGCTTGCTGGGCTCGATTTGCTGCTGGGCCAGATTCTGGCCGCGCGGCCTTTTTCCATTGAGGAGTCCTTTTCTTTTTCTAAATTCATTTTCTGGTATGAATTTGATATGAATTCAAATCCTTTTGAATCCAAACTGCTTTGGGAATTTTTGCAGGGTTTTGTGGGTTCAAAAATAGTCATTTTAACTAAGTGGTTACTTTGCGAGGCTTGGTCAAGCTTGGGTTTCAAAGTAAACAGAGATTTGCTCTAGTTTGCAAATATTTGAAAAAGGATTTTGAAACTATTTCTAAATTTGGAATCTTGGGTTAAAAGCTTCACCTAATCTTTCCATCAATGGAGGCAAGCAAACAAGTACCTAACATTCAAATTTCAAAGGGTGATGGCCATTTGAGATAAATTGCCCACATGAAATCATAGCTCAAACTTCTATCTCTAAATGATTTTTGAGAAAAACCCTAAATGGATGAATGATGCAAAGATGATATGAATGAGTTTTGAAACTATGATTTTTGGGATGTTACACTTAGCCATGTCCCTGGCAAAGGACAATTTGAGCACCAAGACATGGAAGCAATCAAGAATCTCATCATCCAAATTTCTATGTTAAAAACTTGTGGTTTGAACAAGGGTTAAAGGATCTTCAATCTTTGATTGAGAAAAATGATTTTGTCAAGCAAAAACTTAGTGTTTTCAAATGTTAAGGAAAAACCTATTTTGAGCAATGCAAACCTCAACTCCACTTAGCCAAATGCATATAGATGATAGACTCCACTATACTACCATAGTATCACTTGCCAATACAATTCAAATGTATTGACCCTTGTGGCTGTAACTTGTATGTTGCAGGTTTGATTGATGTTAGTAAAGTTTGATGATTAGGATTACAAAGTCTACAACCAACATGTCTGTCTGTGGCACTTTGAAGATGAAGGACCCCATGCTTATAGATATTCTGCTGCAATGTAATGTAATAACCAAATGAGCTATGTAAGATGTAATAAAATTATGTTATTCCTGGTTATAAAGTGGTATTATGACCTTTGTTTCTTGATATTACATCTTAACTGTGGATGCTAGCTATTGATCCAGGGACTAGCATTGTAAACACAAGGGACTCTACCTTATTAAAGGTTGGGACCCTTACAATCGCCATCGTCATCACCAACGCCTCTCCATCAACCATCCATGAGTGAGTAATCCCCCGCTGTAGGCTATGGGGATGGTAGGGATTAGATGAGTTCTATCATGTAATCGAATAAGATTGTTAGGGCATAATGCCTAGTATCTCTATTAGTGCTATTTGACTTTGTTGCAACTTGTTGTGCTTAATTCTTGTCACTAGGGCCCGAATGCCATGATCTTAGATCTGAACTTATTATTGAATCATTATGATAGTATTGTTTGTGATCTTATCTGCAAGTTGTGTACACATATCATTGTCCGGATCCAAAGGCCCTAAAGTGACAGAAATTGGGACAACCGGAGGGGATGGATGTGTTGTTTGGATCACATGTGTTTATGGAGTGTTAATGCTTTGCTCCGGTGCTCTATTAAAAGAATCACGTTAATTGCCAATAGTTCCCTAGAGACCCCGCTACCACGGGCTGGAGGGACAAAAGATATTGTTCAAGTTCTCATTGCGATCACGCATTACTATATATGGAGCACATGCCTAGGATTGTTTAGTACTTGGATGATCATTCTTATTTATCTGCAATGCCCTAGATCTTGAATTTACATGTTTAGACTCGTCCATGCAACGCCCGTCCACCCATCCCTATGCCTACCGCGTTCATATCCTACTGTTTGCTACTACTGTTACTATTGCTCTTGTTTTGCTGCTGTTGTTGCTTTGCTGTTGCTACTACAAACTGTTGCTACTGATAAACTTCTGTGAGCAAGAACTATTTCCAGGTGTAGCTGAATTGACAGCTCAGTTGTTAAGGCTTGCAAGTATTATTTGTGTCCCCTTGTGTCGAATCAATAAATTGGGTAATACTACCCTCAAAGACTGTTGCGATCCCCTATACTTGTGGGTCATCAGTACCTCCCACTAATGTTGATGGGCACGGTCCGCCAATGGATCAATGACTTGCCGGAGAAGTCCATATGCAATTGATTGGACATGCAAGAAGCATTCACCAAGAATTTCGAGGGTACATACAAACTTCCCTGCATTGTCAGTGATATGCAACGGTGCGTCCAGGAGAATGACGAGACATCTCGAGCCTACCTCTCCCGCTGTATGGATATGAAAAGTTCCTGCATAGGAATGCATGATCAGACCACTATGGCCGCCTACATTGATGGTTTTGAAAAGGGCACCTTGCTCCGACATAAGTTGAAGCGCCTACAGGATAATCACAAGCTGGATCTCAATCAGATGATCTCCCTGGCCAGTGAATTCGCGGCTACCGATAACGATGCTCGTGGCTTGATGCGTCCATTTTGTATCACTATTTTATATCATAATTAACTATTATTCATTGATATATTTAATATTAAGAAATGATACTTATGTTATTTCATCTATTTTGCATGTTTGATGACTTCTGGAGGATGAACCGCCGGAGTCAGGATTCTGATGGAAAAAGTGTTGTGCAGATGCAATATTCGCGAAGATCAGAAAATCCCAGAAAATAATACGAAAATTCCTAATTTTAGTAGATGAAGGAAGCCATAAGGAGGAGTGGAGATGGGCCACAGGTGGCCCACACCACCCCCTAGCACGGGCCCCCTGGGCCGCGCCACCAGGTGGTGTGGTCACCCTGGCCTACCTCTGGCATCGCCCTTTGGCGTATATAATCCTCTCGAAACCCTAAGACTCGGGGAGAGACCACATAAAGATTTCGCCGCCTCTATGGGGTGGAAACTACAGAGAGAAAAGAGCTCTCTGGCAGGCAGAATTATGCCGGGAAATTCCTTCCCGAATAGGGGAGACCATTGCCATCAACACCGTCATCAGGATAGACTTCATCAGGATCATCATCATCTCCACCAACACCATCACCACTACTCCATCCCGCTGTAAAAATTGGGTTGAATCTTGCATAGTTCTTAGGGGAAACTTTCCCGGTGTTGATTACTTGTTGTAGTTGATGCTATTGAGTGGAACCATTGAATTATTGTTCATGTTTAGATTGTTACTTATCTTTATTTCATTTCTGATTTTGATCCATATGATGTCTCGTGAGTAGTTTGTTTAGTTCTTGAGGACATGGGAGAAGTCATGTTGTTAGTAGTGGAATTGTGTTGAAAAATATTTAATGGTTTGATATTTAAGTTGTGGTGCTATTCTGCTAGTGGAGTCATGTGAACGTCGACTACATGATACTTCACCTTTATGGGCCTAGGGGAACACATTGTGTATTTGTCTACTAATTGTGGGGTTGCCGGAGTGACAGAAACCTAAACCCCCGTTAGGAAACTATTGCACAAGGGAGTGCAGGATCTCAGAGTTTAATGTTGTGGTTAGGTTTTTAGCTTAATTACTTTCTTGTAGTTGCGGATGCTTGCAAGGGGTATACTCACAAGTATGTATTAGTCCAAGTAAGGTCGATACATTAGCATAGGTTCACCACACAACACTTGTCCAACCAAAGAAGATTAATCAACTATATGAAGCGAAATCACTTGACAATATTCCCATGTGTCCTCGAGAACGTTTGGTCATCTTAAGTAATACAACCGGCTTGTCCTTTGCTAAAGAAAGGATTGGGCCACTTGCTGCAATTATTATTATTGTCTTTTATTTACTCGCACTTTATTTATCTGCATTATCAAAAACCCCTAAAAATCCGTTTGCTAAGTATTTACAGTGAATCCTTGATCCAAAACACTTGTCAACACCTTCTGCTCCTGGTTGGGTTCGACACTGTTATTTATCGAAAGTACTACGATACACCCCCTATACTTGTGGGTCATCATGGCTCTTTGCCGGAAATTGCCATTCCAACACAAGCTAAGAGGAACAATAGCACTAAGCAGAAGAGTTCGCTAGAAGAAAAGCCAACCTATGACATGGTCGCAATGTCGTTTGTAGGCAGAGGTGATGGCGGACAGCGTGGCCGAGGCCAGGGGGCTGGTCGTGGGTAGCAGCACGGTAGTGGAACTATCCCGGCAGCACCTCGCGTTCCCCAAATGTACGAGGAATACCGCGATATGTCGTGCCTCATACACCTCAACGCCAATGGAAAAGCTACCCACACCAATCGCCATTGCAAGTCCGTCAACGATCTCAAAGAAGACCTAGAGTCCGGATACAAGCAAAGCCAGAAGTACCGACCGCGTGGCAAGGGCAAAGGGAAGAAGAAGGAAGAGGAGTCCAAGGATTCAAGTGACATGGGCGAGGAAGTTGACCCCAAGAACGCCAACAAGGGCGATGGCAAAATAAAGAACCCCTTCAAGAAGAAGGCCCCCGTCTACCATGCTTTCCTTGGCACCCTAACTGTCCAGGCTCAAAAGACCTCTCTGAGGATTCTAATGGCCACCCTACCCCCAATTCCCTAGTACCCACGCTAGTCAAAAGTTCCAATCACATGGGACAGGAAGGATCACCCTGACCTCGTTCCAACAGAGAACCAATATGCCATGGTCATCAACCCCTTGATTGATGGCAATGAGTTCACCAAGTGCATGGTGGATAGCGGAAGCAACATCAACATTATGTACCTGGATACACTGCAAAAGATGAACTTCATGGAGGCCAACCTAAGACGGACCAGCACCATGTTCCATGGCGTAGTTCCTAGTCGGGAGGCTTGGTACCTTGTGTGCATCACGCTTCCGGTTGCTTTTGGCGATGTTAAAAACAACCACCAAGAACGCGACCCTTGAAGTGGTCCCCTTCAAGAGCGTGTACCACGTCATATTCAGACGCGGCATCTTCCACTCCTTCATGGCCAAGCCATGCTTCATCTACAACAAGCTCAAGATACCCGGGCCAAACGGTGTCATCACCGTATCCGGAAGATTTTCAAAGGTAAGGGATTGCGAGATTGGAGAAGCAGCCTTTACAGAAGTTGTCCTCTACAACGAAGAATTCAAGGAGATCCAGAGCAAGGTCGACAACTCGGAGATGCCAGCATCGAAGAAGCAAATTTCTGACTCCGATCCTGCCTTCAAGTCCGCCATCGAGACCAAGCTGGTGGAACTTGTGGTAGGCGATGCCTCCAAGGTCACTTCCATAGGGATGAACCTAGATCCCAAATAGGAAATCACACTCGTCGAGTTCCTCCGTGAGAATAGGGACATCTTTGCCTGGCAACCTGCCAACATGAAAGGTGTACCTAGGGAACTTGCCGAGCACATCTTGAATATTGATCCAAAATGCAAACCGATGAAACAACCTCTACGACGCTTCGAGGACGAGAAGAGACGCGCCATAGGCAAATAGATAGCTAGGTTACTTAAGGATAGTTTTATCCAAGAAGTCCTTCACACCCAATGGGTGGCCAATCCTATACTTGTCCCCAAAAAGGGAACCAAAGAATTAAGAATGTGTGTTGATTACACCGGCTTGAACAAAACATGCCCGAAGGATCCGTTTGCTTTGCCTTGCATTGACCAATTCATTGAATCGACGGCTGGCTCGGAACTTCTATGTTTTCGAGATGCATACTCAGGATACCACTAGATCAGGATGAGGAAGTCGGACAAATTGGCCACTTCGTTCACCACACCTGATGGCACATTTTGCTACGTCACAATGCCCTTTGGGCTGAAAACGCAGGTGCTACGTACCAGCGGACTATGTAGCATTACCTAGACGACCAAATTGGCCAGAATATTCACGCCTATGTGGACAATATCGCGGTGATGTCTAAAAATCAAATGACTTAATCTCCGACTTTAAGGAAACCTTTGATAATATCCGGAAATACAACATGATGCTTAACCCCAAGAAGTGTGTCTTCGGGGTTCCATCCGGCAAATTGTTGGGCTTCATCGTTTCCCAACATGGAATCGAGGTCAACCTGGAGAAGATAAAGGCCATCCTCAACATAAACCATCCGACATGACTGAAGGACATCCAACGTCTCACAGGCTGCGTTGCAACAATATTCCAGTTCATCGGCAGACTTGGAGACAAGGCCCTGCCGCTATACAAGTTGCTGAAGAAGGCGGACAAATTCATATGGACAAACAAGGCGGACACTGCGCTTAAGGAGGTAAAGAGGATAGTTTCTTCAGCCCCTGTGCTTGCAGCACCTGATCCAATGGAGCCTATGTTGATCTACATGGCAGCCACCAACCAGATTATCAGCATCGTCATAATGGTGGAGAGGAAGGAACCAACGCATGAGTACGGATTACAATGACCAGTGTACTATATAAGCGAGCTCTTGATGGATTCCAAGCAACATTACCCGCACTACCAAAAGCTAGCTTATGGAGTGTTCCTTGCTTCTCGGAAGCTAAGGCACTACTTCTAGGAGCACCCTATCACAGTAGTGAGCAAGGCTCCACTGTCCAACATCATCAATAACATCGACGCCATGGGACGGGTCGCAAAGTGGGGCATTGAGTGTGCCGCCTTCGAGATCACCTACAAGAGACGAGATGTTATCAAGTCACAAATCTTAGCGGATTTTATTGCAGATTGGACGGACATGCTAGATGCTACTCCTATACTAGAGCCAGAGTACTGGGTGATGCACTTTGGAAATTCAAATCTACTCTATGGCTCAAGGGCTGGTGTGCAACTACAGTCACCAACAGGAGAAAAACTGCATTATGTCCTGCAAATACACTTTGAGGCTTCAAACAACATGGCAGAATATGAAGCACTCATTCACGGACTTCGCGTAGCCAAATATATTGGCATCAAGCGCATAGTTTGTTGTGGAGATTTCGACTTGGTTGCCCAGCAAGTGGCTGGCACCTGGAACGCGCGGAACCCTATGATGGCGGCATATTGAGACAAAGTAGACGAGATAGCCAAGTGCTTCGACGGCTACGAAGTCAAGTATGTCAAGAGGCAGGAAAATGAGGCAGCTGATCTGCTCTCAAAGCTTGGATCAGGACGAAACCCAATTCCTCCTGGTGTTTTTTGGAGCATCTACGGACCCCATCCGTGAAGGGAGCCGACCACGAGAACCCGGATAGAGTTGACTCATTTTTTAATGCAGTAATAATAGTCCCTCTGGCTTGGACACAACCGTTCATGGAGTATCTCGTACACAGAACTTTGGCCATCGACGAAGTCGAAATTTGGAAAATAGTACATCGAGCAAAGGTATATACCATAATTAATGGGTAGCTCTGCAAAAGAAGCACCACTGGTATATACCTAAAGTGTGTTTCCCAGCAAGAAGGTATTGATATCCTTCATGAGATCCATCTCAGAGATTGCGGACATCACGCTGCTCCTCGATCTTTAGTCTCCAAAGCCTTCTGGCATGGATTCTATTAGCTGACCGCGAAGGCGGACGACGACAAGCTGGTCGAGACATGCATAGGATGCCAATATTATGCCCGACAACCACATGTATAAGCTCAAGAATTGCGGACTATACCAATAACTTGGACGTTTGTAGTCTGGGGGCTTGACGTGGTTGGACCATTATAGACGGCACCTTGTGGGTTTACACATCTGCTAGTAGCAGTTGATAAATTCACAAAATGGATAGAAGCTAAACCCATTAGAAAGCTTGATGGGGCAACTGCCCTTAGGTTTGTCCGGGATCTAGTGGTGAGATTTGGTCTCCCACATAGCGTCATCACCAACAACGGTAAAAACTTATCACTCAGAGAAGTAGAGGCTTATTGTTGGGAGAAGGGCATCTGACTTGATCTAGCATCTGTGGCACATACATAATCCAATGGTCAAGTTGAGCGGGCCAATGGATTAATTCTACAGGGAATAAAGCCACGTCTAGAAGAACCGCTACATAGAGCAGCTAGAGCCTGGGCGGAGGAGTTGCCATCTGTTTTATTGAGTTTACGAACTACTCCTAACAGATCTACCGGCTACACCCCTTTCTTCATGGTATATGGAGCAGAAGCAGTTCTACCCTCCTACATCCTCCACGACTCACCAAGGGTTTCCGCCTACGACGAAGATGACGCTAAATAATTCAGACGCCTAGATGTAGACCTTCTCGAGGAGTAGCGTGTGCTGGCATGCCAGAGGTCCACCATCTACCAGCAGGAGCTACATAGCTACCATAGTCACCGCGTCCGGCATCGCTCCTTTAAAGAGGCGGATATGGTGCTCTGACTTAAGAAGAAGTCACACAAATTATCCCCTCTATGGGAAGGACCGTTCATCATAAGCAAGGTGCTACTCAATGGTTCCTATTACCTCATTAGCAATCATGAATTAGAGGATAGGACAAATGAGGATCATAAGCGTAAGCGACGTGACCCAGATGATGACTACCCAGAGCTTGATCGGCCACGGAACATAGCACAACTACGTCCTTTCTACACTTAGCATATTTTATTATCTATTGTGTACTTCTTATATGATCAATGAAATAAAGCTCTTTGGTTCACTCATATGCTTGAGTGTTTTACCTCCTTTAGTGTTCATTTTTGGATCATATAAAACCTTTAAGCGCAAGCTTTGCACTTGTGAAAAATCCGCCTATGGGCGTTAGCTTAAGTTTTCTAGTCTACATGTTCTTTGTTGTTTTTATGTGGATTCTAGAGTAGTGACTTTCGGCACTCTAAGTCGGCTATTTTGTGCTTAGGTTTTTGACGGTGCCATTGGGTATCATCGCCTGAGCGCATAGTTCTGACTAAGGGTCTTCTGACTCATGAGAAGTCAAGCATAAGAACCAGAGTAATGGATAAGCCAACACTTTCTTAGAAAATATATACATGCTGGAATTAGTTCTTAAGTAGCTGGAAACTTATAGCAATAGTTTTCTACCTTAAAATAACAACATTGTTTTTCCGCATACATAAACTAACTAGAGGTGACAAATATTACAAAGTGTTTTCACTTCTCTGGTACAGGGGACTTCGAGACTACATCATCGGTCGTGGGAGAGCCATCTTGTTCATCAATGAAGTCGGCGGTCTTCAGGGACTCAGAGCTAGCCTGGTTGGCGTCAAGCACCTCAAGTGGCAAAAAGGTGTCCGACTTGACCAATTCGGCGACCCTGTTGTCATAGCTAGCGAGCGAAGACCAGATTGCATCGTGGTCGATTTGTTGACCGTCTTCGTCCACGTTAGGGAGACCCGAGGTCACTGTGTCTATGTTGGAGTCGTCATAATGGGCCTTGACCAAGCTAGGGCCATCCTAGCAACATCCCAGGTACATGAATCTTTCCAGCTTACGATACACTCGGGGGCTCGGTGAAGGATCTCTGAGTACTTCATGATGGAGTCTACTGCCTTGATGTTGATGTCCAAGGGCTTGGCAATCTCTTTGTCCTGGGTGATTGCGGTGTTGACGAAGTTGTAGGTAAGAACCATGCATTCTTTTAGCAGAGGAGCATTATTGGCCAGGCCAATAGGGGTTGTATTTCCGACCAAGATGTTTGAGTACATGAGTTCACCACAATAATATCAAAAGTGCCTGATTTACAGAAGTACAAGACAGAGAACACTTACCAATGACGCAACTCTCAGCTTGCTGGAGAACCTCCGCCATGGAGTCCCATTCCTTTTGGAGGGTTTTGTATGCCTCAAGGTTCTGAGCATTTGCTCTTCGGCAGATTTTTATGCTCCTTGAGGATCGCAATCTCCTCCTTAAGGCCTTGATCTCCGTGTTTGCAGATTCTTGCACAGCAGCTAGTGCATCTTCATGCATCTTCAGAGAATCATCCCTCTCATGCTTCAAGATTTTGTTTTGCTATCTAGCTCCCAGATGTGCTTGGATTGCTCAACAATATATTTGGATTTGGCAATAGCTTCTGCAAGTCAGAGAAATGACAGAGCACAATGAGTAGTCGGAACATAATAACAGAAGATCAAGTTGATAATGAAACTGAAAAGATAACATACTCTTTCCCTTGGCGACATGTTCCTTCAAAAAGGCGGTTTTACCCTTTTCAGCTTCATGATCCTCTGGTGGAACTTATCGTTAGAGGAAACCCTCCATGCATTCTCATGCTTCAAATAAAAAAAGGTTACTTAGTCTACTTGGAGCATCTAGCCAGATAAATTTCTGCCTAGTGGCCCGGGGGCTACAGTCCAAGTTTTTAACTCAAAGCTATGCTTAGTATTTCTTTAAGCATCTAGTCAGAACTAATTCTGTTTCAACTAGAGGCTTGGGGGCTACAGTATTGAAATTTACAAACACTACGTATGCTACTCTAAAAGTATCTAGTCGGAATAATTCATTCAAACTACATACTTGGGGGCTACAGTACAAAGTTTCTTACTTAGTCACTCTTAGAGCATTCAGCCAAAAATACCAAGGGCTTTCCGTCTAAATCCTTGGGGGCTATAGTGGGATTTTATGTATGAAATATAAAAGGCATATAAAACTTACAAGTGCAATGATCTTGAGGTTGCTGGCGCTCTCAGCAAACAGTGTGCCAAAGGAAATTGTGTTAACTCGGAGAATTTCCGCCTGCTTGAGCAGCTCCTCAAGACCACATGAAGGAGAAGTCGGCGCAGCACCAGGAGCCAGGGCAGAGCTGCTCGGAGTGAGCACTAGTAAGATAATCTTCGGAAGCTCAGTCTGGTTCATGGGCGCAGCAGTTCCGCCTTCCATAGAAGTTTCGCCTTCCACCATCAATTCCTTACCGCTTTTAGTGGCATCCTTAGTCGGAGCTTCAGCCACTTTGGAGGATGTGCTCTCCTGCGTCGCCTGCTTGCTGGCAAGGTGGATCACCGCGGCAGCATCTGGGACCTCCTGAGAAGGAGTATTGTCCACTTCCATGGCGGAAGGTTCAGATGTTACCATTGTCGGAGATCCAATGTGTGCGGTGGAGGGTTGAACGGCAGGAGTAGGATGAGCAATGGCGGGAGATGCTTGGAGAAGCATATCTCTAATGTTTTTAGAATCCCAGAGTCTTGGAGGTCTTCTTCAAACTCAGGCTAGCCTTCTTCCTGAAACATGCAAAAGTATAAGTATAGGAATAAGATGAGAAAAATGACGATGTCGGATGAAAAGAGGCTTACACAAAATTCGGTGCCTTATTCAAAGGGATAATGGTTAATCTACTTTTCTCCGCCTCCAGGGAGGCGATGGATCTCTTGGAGGCTCCACCCTCCATTTTATTTTTTTCCTCCGTCAATAGCGTTAGAGGTGGATCCCTTCCGCTTTTGCACTAACGGGACTTCCTTGTTGGACATGACAGTGAATTACTTCATCTTGGGGTCATAGACTTGAGGATCCATGCAGGTCTCCTCCAAATACCCCAGCTGTTAAGTGAATCCTAAGTGTTAGTTGCAAAGGTATGTGCAAGATAGAAGAACTGGAGTATATGTCAAAAAGCAGTGAACAGGAAATAAATGAATACCTTTGGGCACTTTCCGCCCTCAAACGGGTCATAGGTGATGGTGAATCCACGCTTCCGATCCTTCACCTTGACTATGTCCTTGAGGCTAAGCTTGATGGAGTCACTTGAGAAATAGTCCTCGGAAATCCGGAGGCTATCTTTTCTATCTTTGGTGTACTGGTACATGAGCTTCACGCGGTATTGCAGAGGTTGGATCCGCCTGACGAACCAGCACATGGCTAGGTCCAAGTCAGTTAGACCCGTCTCTACGAGCCAGTCAATCCGCCCTACGTCGTGAGAGGCTTCATCGTCCGAGGGGAGGAGGGCTTGTGATCTCCATGTCAGGGCTTCAGTGGCGGCCCCATCAACGAAGGGCGGGTATAACTCTTCTCGGTTGACCAGAGTGATATCTGGGCCATAGAAGTACATATATTGCCAGGTCTTGCAGGACTCGTGTCCTACGATGTCGGGGAATCGCCGGCCAGGCTGAATCTTGAAGTTAATTGTTCTGCAATTTCTGAGATCCTCTTTGCTCACTACAGCTTCCCTCTTCACGGTTTAGAAATAAATAAACAGATCTAACCTAGGCCTAATCCATAGGTATCCCTCGCATAACACCCTGTAATTGCTAAGCGCGAGGATGCTATTCGGAGACAGTTCTGAGGTTGAACCCGGAAGTGCTTAAGGACATGGATGCAGAAGTCGGATAGTGGAAGGAAGACACCGCGCACAAATTTGGCCTTAAGGTATACCTTTTCTCCGGGTTGGGGAGAAGGGATGACCTCGCCGTCCGGCGCCACCCGCCAGACTAGGCCCTCTATCGCAGGGAGGTACCCGTCGGAGATCATCTCCTTGATGTTGCTCTCGGAGATGTCCAAGCCACGCCACTCTCCCTTGTGGGAGTCTGCTTCCTCCTCCAATGTCTCTATCACCGTTGGGATATGGTCGCGGCTAGTGGACTCAACCACCACAGAACGTGGCACCACCATGCTCTCCGATGGGACATGGACCGTGTTGGATGGCTTGACCGAGGCCTCGCCAGACGTAGCCATCCCTAGTGTGCTGCTGGTGCTTGCCATTGGAGCAAAAGGAGATGGGTTGGAGATTGGAAGGATTTAGGGTTTACCTCTATGTACGCGACAAGCTCGAAGATGGGCTTGGTATGGAGGAAGACGATGATGCAAGGGAGAATGAGGTAAAAAGATAAAATGCCACCACTGTTAAAATATATAGCCCTTGGCATCAAGATTCGTGCAAGTTGATCCAACGGTTGATGCGTGGACAGCGTGTGCATGAACGTGTGCGATAATTTCGCCATGTTCCCACCGCGGCTGCCAACGTTTCAGATCCTTCACGCGGTAAAAACGACTATGATTATGTTCTCTACATGTGTGAGTTATGAGGTGCCGCTGACCTATGGTCTACGACATCTCACTGACACATGCAGATGAATAGTACATCTGAAGATTCCGGCATGGACGGATCCTGTCTGGCTACGAGAAGAGTACGATGGAAAGCTCAATGATTCTCTGACTTTCATACCGAAGACAGAGAATATTGTAGGGTTCTTGGGAGGACTACAAGATTTTGCTTGACGATTTACGGACATTCACCTAGACGGAGCATTCAATCTAAAGAGGCAAGACAACGCAAGATCTTAGAGTTCTCCGGGGGATACTATTGGGGATATGCTAAATGGGTGTCACCATTGCATGTCTCTAATCCGGATAACCCGGGTGGCCCATAGTTGGTAGCAAGGCCCATGGCCTACTAGGCGGCCCAGTTAGAAGGATCCAGAAGGGAGGCCCATGCCAGATAAAGGAAGGCTACGATGGAGTCACTGACATACTCGAAGCCTTGGAGTGCAAGACACGTTAGACTACTTAGTACTCGTGTAGGACTCTGTGACCTGTCCGGCTAGAACTTTCCCTGTAACCCTAGGATCTGGCGACTATATAAGCCAGACCTAGAGGATACTTTAGGGCAACGATTTATGAGACACAACTCATATCACGCACAGCGAACCGATCCCTGTAACTCGGCGTATTGCCATTATAGCGATTTATAGCAAGAGTAGGATTCCAACACTGTTGTGGGATCTGAACCTGGGTAAGTTGTGTTACCTTGTAGCACCAACTTTCCACCTTCCCCCACGTCTCTAAACACACTCTGTGAGGACCCCTCCATGGCGTACTCATCGGCAATACCACGAAAAGTAGCGCACAAGAATTGCGCCCAAGTTGAGTGACAAGTTGTTGTTGAAAGCAGCTTTTGCAAGGACCAAGATGTCCTCCTCATTGAGTCTTGTAAACTCATTTAGTGCATGCACGGTGTTAGCAATAACATAGAACAAATAGCGAATAGCAGGATGCCAAATATTCTTCCCCTTGTTGACTCTATAGGTGAAACTCATTCTATTATAATAATAATCTAGGGAAGGGCGCATGCCAGCAAAAGATGCACGTAAAGCATTGACATCATTGTTTGGTAAATTAAAATAATTGCACCATTCATCAAGTGATAATGTATAATTTTTGTTCATAAGTTAGAAAGAAATCATGTCCTCCCCTTGCCATGTTTTACGGTGCTTTTCAAAGAACTTAAAAATTCAAAAGTTAACCGGCGATAAGTAGGCGCATCTTGGAACATAAAGTTTTGCAGGCCAACTCTATTGCAAAGTAAACTGAAGTCATTAGAAATACCGAGTTGATTCAATATAATGGGACAAGCCTACTTGGTTGTCTTCACTTCTCGGTTCTTGATCTTGTTGAAGCGATCACGTTGGAGCTCATCCCTAAAATGTATCCCCATGCGGTCTTGAGCTGCACCGGCAGAACTCGCGGTGGCACGCACACGCTATTGGATCCTTGTGTTCATCATCTAAAATAATAAGAAATACAAAAATAAAACTTTTTGATCCAATAGTAATAAACATAACATATTCCTCATCATAGCACACTAAAGAATCTCCTCAAAATAATAATCTAGGCAAGAGAAACATGGCAATTAGTTCAAAATAGGTCTCACCCTAGATTGATAATGACAACAGATCGGAGATGAATTTGCAAAAAGTAATTGGAGGATTGGAGGAGAAACATACCGTACATCACTTGTGCGCGAGGAAATCAAACAAAATTGAGTAGAGATAAAGATCTCTTGAGGTGTTGAGAGAGTTTGGAGGTAGAAGAGAGAAGAAAGGATTGAAATTTTTGTGTTAGTGGTATCTTACCATGGAGTTTTTGTGGTCACACAAACTATACGGCCAAAACTATACGACCGGAATATTTATTCCCGCCGTATAGTTGGTCTGATGTCAATATTTTAGGTTTCTTCAATTTTTTGTAGGGTTTCCTCCTGGCGGCACAAACTATACAGCCGGAACTATATGGCCCGGATTTTTATTCCCGCCGTATAGTTGGTCATTAAGTTTGAGGTACCCTAGAAAAGAAATTTGACGAAGGTATTAATATCTATATGACCGCAACTATATGGCCGGAATTTTTATTCTCACCGAATAGTTGGTCGTTAAACTTACGGTAACTTTTGAAAACTGAAGGGGTGATGTCAAAACAACTATTTGACCAGAACTATATGGCCGGAATTTTATTCCCGCCGTATAGTTGATCGTTAAACCTTCTAGAGTCTCCAAAATTTACCTGTTTCTTCGAGAATTCTTTATTAACCTAACACTTAGTGAAACACCATGTTTTGTCAGAAAAATGACAGCTTAAATTTTCGACCAACAACAACATGTATAAGACAGGTATGTCAGTACCACCGAACTTCTCCTCCTCAACTGGAGTTTTCTAACACTCTTTATTCATCATGAAACTTAAACTAAAACTTAATTTTTTTACTCGAACCTTTATTTCACATGGGTTGCCTCCCATGAAGCGCTCTTTTATGGTCAATAGCTTGACCATGATGTTGCTCACTTAGGCCAAGTGAGTGGAACACCCACTCCAAAATAGTTGGCCTTCAAAGTGATGGCTCTTCTCATTATGCTTGGCTTTCTTCTTCTTGGGAAATTGAACAACAAAAGGATCCCGCGAAGGCAATTGAAGCTTCATGTTCCCTTCATGTAGATTAATCAAAGCCTTAATATTTATTAAGAATGGACGGCCTAATATCATAGGAGCAGTAGCATCTTCAGGCATGTCAACAATAACAAAATCAATAAGAGCAGGACAACCTTTAATGTATATAAGGTATTCTCTTTAATTCCTATGGCCTGTTTGCAGGTAGAATCTGCTAAATATAATTTTAACTTAGTGATTTCAAAAGAGCCAAGATTTAACTTATTAAAAAGACTTTTTGGAATTGTTGAAACACTTGCACCTAAATCACAAAGTACAGCTATCTCATTAGTCCCAATTTTAATTTTAATAGTGGGCTCAAATATATCATCAAGTATAATAGGTAATTTTCAACAATTATCTTATATTCATCCTCAACCTCACGTACCTTTATTGCTACTTGATTAATGAAAGTTGATACATAGCTTCATCATTTCCTTCACTTACGGGAATCTTGATATTGATCCTTTTCACAAGATCTTCAACCGTGTAATTTGGTGAAAGGGCATTGCTATAGTTAAGTTCTTCAGGCTCCTCCCTTTGGATTCTTATCAACCAGATTGAGCATTGCTATAGTTAAGTTCTTGAGGTCTTCAACCAGATTGGGCTTAGCTTTACCTCCAAATTTAGCTATAATGAGAGTTTGACTCCTAGTTATGTTACCTAGTTGTGCCTCAACAATCATTGTTCTTTCTTGGAGGGCCTACAAATCATCCTCAAACTCACAAACTGGTTAGACAATTTTCCAAGCATATTATCATGGTTCTCCGTTATCTTAACAAAGATATTGTTTTTCTCAGTTTGTGAGCCCATAAAGGACTTAAGTGATGCTTGGAGACTACCATTACTTGGTCCAATATTATTATTAGAGTTACCTGCAGGGCTAGAATAATATTTTTGGAAATTTGGAGTATAGTTCTTCTTCCAAGCAGGATTATAATCATTATGATCTCTGAAGTCTATTTCTTCAATATTAGTTTCTAGGATAGCTCTTACATGCGTTTCCTTACCCTTGACGGCTAATATGATCTCATCCAGCTTAGCAGTGAGTTATCCATTTTCATATAGTGTGACGGAGTTCACCACCTTTGTGTTTGATCTTTCCACATGCCATTAGGCATGGTTTTCTTGCATATTGTCTAGCAGCTGCTTCGCTTTGGCAATTTGTTAGCCCATAAATGTTCCTCCATCTGCAGTATCAAGCATATAATTAGACACAGGGTTAAGAGCATTATAAAATAAATGGAGAATTAACCAATCTTCCATCCCATGGTTGGAACAGTTTCTCATGCATTCTTTCATTCTCTCCCATGCAAGCACTAGTGGCTCACGCTCTTCCTGTCAAAAACTAGTAATATTAGATCTTAGTTGCATAGTCTTTGCAGGTGGGAAAAATTTAGTCATGAATAAAGAAGTACATTTCACCCATGATGCAATAGTATTTTTAGGCAGAGATGGAAACCATTATTTTTCTCTCCCTCTAAGAGAGGAAGGAAATAAGAACAGCTTAACCGCATCAGGGTCAACATATTTAATGCGCATCATATCACATATTTAAGTGAAAGTGTTCAAGTGCATACCTGTGTCCTCAGCAGCAGAGCCTCCAAATTGATTATGTTGAACCAAACTTAAATAGTGGGGCTTAATTCCATAGTCCTCAGCAGTAATTGCTGGATGCGTAATAGGAGTATACAAATAATTATTGTTAGGAGTTGCAAACTCCCCAAGTGTAACATCCCTAAATTCATATTCCAAAACTCATTCATATCATCTAAGCATTCATCATCATTTAGGGTTCTTCTCAAAAACAGAAACTTGTGCTATGATTTCATGTGAGTAAATTTCACTCATTAGGCCATCACCTTTTGAAACCTAAATGTTAAGGAACTTGTTTGCTTGCCCCACTATTAGAAAGATTAGGTGTAAAAGTTTAACCAAAATTTTCAATTTAAAAATAATTTCAAAACCTCTATTTTCAAACATTTGCAAAATAGTGCAAAGTCTCTGGTTGTTTGAAATCCAAGTCTGATCAAGCCTTTGCAAGGCAACCCCATGAGCTTTGACTTATTTCTGAGACCAATTCACCCCTGCAAAACCTCAGAAAGATTTGAATTCAAACTGATTTTGAAACTATTTGAAAACCTAATCACAAAATCGATTTAGAAAAGAAAAAGAACTAAACAAAGAAAAGGGGCCGAGCGCCAGGTATCTGGCCCAGCAGAGGATCGAGCCCAACTAGCCCACCCGGGGATTTCTTTTTCTCCTCTCACGCGCGAATGCACACAGCCAGTCGCTGACAGACGGACCCCACATTCATTTCGCGCACATCGCTGACGAGCGGGCCCTGTCCACGCTGTCATCGTCTTCCTCAAACCCCGCCCGCGACCACGTCGCAGCTGCAGTGACTGCCGGTGATGGCGCGGCTTAATTGGGCAATTAAACGCAGGCGTTTCCTGTCGAGGCACCGGCTATAAGATCCCCACCTCCCCACAATCATTTTCCCCCAGTCAATCTCACACTCACGCCACCAGGCTGCCCACGACTCGCTCGAGACCGCCGTAGACAGAACCAACTCCGGCGATCGATTCAGGTGAGCTCCGTGTGCCCCTTCCCCTCTGGATTGTTCGAGACACTTCGTAATCCCCTTGCGCACCTTCTAACCACAACAGAGCATCCTGTACTGCCCCAGGTCGCCGTGTTCGCTTGACGCCGTAAGCCCCCGACGACCACCCCAACTCCGGCGAGCAATCTCAGTAAGTCCCGAGCGCCCCTTGCTTTCTTATTCACCCGAGCGTGTTCGCAATTGTCCTGCGCATCTCCTAAACCCGCTGGTTCGTGTTAGGGTGACACAGAATCTCGGCAGCGACTCCGACAACATCCACCCGATGCCAGACGCAACTCCGACGAGATCTAGAGCCCATCTCCGAGCGCCCCTCCGCAAGCCAGTACCACGTCGAGCTTCAGCAGCCTCCGGCGAACCTGGTAAGCCCCTTCTTTCCCTTGCGGACGATCTAGAACGCCGGCGCCACCGTAGTCTGACACGCCGCCGCCAATCAACGCCGCCAGCGCCGCTCGTTCGTGGCTTGATGGTTTGGTCCGTTGGATCTGTATCGTAGGGCTAGGATAGATCTAGGCCGAAGAGGTACGCGCGCGTCTGGATCGTTAGATCTAAGTTAGATCCTACGGCCTGCGACTGCCGATCCGCGCGAAGCGGTACGCACCAGTAAGGTTGCGACGCGTGGCAGGGTTTAATTCAAAAACAGAATTTAAAACCAGATTTTGATCCAAACTTTAAACTACTATAACTTTTGAATGCCACGTTAGATTTTTACAAATTTTATACCGTTGGATTCAGTGAAACAAGACCTTTCTGAATGTCCAATTTTTTTAACAAATAGTAACCATTAAAATGACTTTATTTGTGGAATCATATTTAAAGCTATTTTGAGTATAGATTTGTTTTGATAAGTAGTTTTAATGTTAAATAAGTTTGTTATGGCAAATTTTGTGTCCTGTTATGTTTCAGTATCATGCACATGCTTGGTAAAATTTCCAAAGTCACCACTTAGTAAAATTCTTGCATGCATGCATTCATATTATTTTTGATTGAATAAATTGTGTGAAATTGAATGCTATAATTTTTCTTGTAGATTTTGCTAGTGATTGTGATTGTGAAGAGTGCTACTCTCCCCACTACCAAGGCAAGTGATATTTTCATGAATATTTCTATCCTATGTTTTGTATTAGCATTAGATATTTTTTAAGTATTGCATGCTATTTTGTCTAGTGCTAAGTTGGGAAATCCTAAGTAGAGTAGAATAGTAGAATTGCTAGGGAATTATCCTAAATTAAGTTATCACAACATGCTTAGCCTAGCTACTTAGTAAACAAGGGTGGTGAACAACTATACTTATCATAATGAAAATATTTCTAAGTCAGGAGACTTAGGCTTTTCTAATAAAACAACTAAGTCAAATGAACCTCCTGGGTGGAATGGAAAGAATGGGTTATGTTGAGTGGTTACACAAGGCCATGGACTTGGGTTGTGTATCTCACTTGTGGTAGGCCACCCAGGCACAAAGGGATTTGGAGGCCAAGTGTTGAGAAAGCTTACAGTGCAACCACTTGGCAATATGGGCTCTGCCATGATCATATAGGTTGCTAGAACTTAGTCTTTTGGACAGTTGGTGGTAGATGGGATGATAGGTTGGAACGCGTCCATTTGACTAAGGAAAGGCTTCTGAAAGGTCCTGTCTTGGGAAACCAAGTCTGGTGGGGAAAGTGCACAACCTCTGCAGATGGAAAACCTAAGTACTTAGCCTAGTCCAAGGCAATGGACACTTTTGAGCATCAAGACATGGAAGCTACAAGAATCTCATCACTCCAATTTCTAAGTAAAATTTGTGGGTGAACAAGGGTGAAGGACCCCAATGTCTATTGGTGGTTTCTTGGGAAGTTTTTGACAAAGAAAAACTTAGTGATTTCAACTAATAGGTAAAACCTATTTCCAAGCAAAGCAAGCCAAGCTACACTTAGCCAAAATGCATGTAGTAATATAGTCCACTTAAAAATACTAAGGTATCACTTGCCAATACTATTCCAAAGTATTGACCCTCTGTGGCTGTAACTTGTGATGTTGCAGGTTACTCCGATGATGAATAGGAGTCATGAATCTACACTCAACATGCTTGCCTGTGGCACATCTAGGTAATAATGATATGTAATAATGACCTTTGTATCTGTGTACTTCATCTTAAACTGTGGATGCTAGCATTGATCCAGGGACTAGCATTGCAATCACAGGGATCCTTTCCTTTATAAAGGAGGGGTCTAACAGATGGTATCAGAGCACTGTGTTGCCTGTAGGATTATGACCCTAGGATTGGAAAACCACTAAGGAAAAGTTTTCAACTTCTTCTACACTTGTCTATTCTTCTCGTAAAACTTTTCTAATCTTTTCATTCTCAACTCCATTTGTAGATGAACTCCATCAACGAAGCCGTGAAGAAAGGACCACTCATGACCATGACCTTGGAGTGTGAAACTGAGTTTCCCAAAATTCTCAAGGACCTCATGGTGGCAATGGAGGCACATGGAGCAGCTTTATACAAAGGCTTTCCAGTGATGGAAGAAGGAGTGGAGTATTGGTGGGTGCAACTTCACTTGTACAAAAACAAGGAAGAAAACCACAAAGAAAGAGGATTCTGCATGTACACCAACACTGTGATGCACACAACATTCTTTGAGTCAGCCAGAGATGCAGCTTGGAAGACTATCAAAGAACTAAGTGCTAGAGTCAAGTGCAGAATGCTTAACCTCCAAAGAGACTTAGAGAAAGGGAAGGAACTTACCCAAGAGTTGGAAGCCACCAACCAAGAGTTAAGGGGAGATATAATAGACTTAGTGATGGAATCGTGTGAACAAGATAGGTGGATTGCCTCGAGGAACATTGTGATAGCCACCAGATCCAGTGAGATAGGATTGTGAGCACACTTCGTTAGTTGGACCACCACTTATCACCTTATTTTCCAAAAATGATACCTTAAATAAGTTTGAATCTTCATTGATGTAAAGGACTTATGTATGCATGACTTGTGTGATGTTTGTGTTCCATGGATATGTATGAATGTTTGTATTGATTATCTTAAATTGTGTTGTTCTAACTTTTTCAATCTTATAAATAGATGCCTATTACCATCAGCACCGTTGAGGAGCTCCAGGTTACCCGTTTTGGTCCCCGTATCATTGAGCTTACCACCTTGCTCGATATCCCTCTTCCCACCATCACGGTGTATCCACTCACCAAGTTCGAGAGGAAGGACCTCTAGGGCTTCAAGGTGAACCAGCCAGGACGCCAGACTGAGCCTACTATGGAGACTATCGTCTTCAAGCTGATGCACGACGATAGGGAGAGAGGCATGGAGGTAGTCATGCAGGACCTGATAGGACGACTGTTAGGCCGTCACTCCCGACAGGTTAGGGGCACTCACTTCCACGTCTTCGGAAGACGTGATGTTGATGGAGAGTCCATCGACTTTGAGGACGACTCGAGGGACGCGGCGGAGCCGATACGTCTCTACCTCCAGGACTTAGAGACTCTTCTCAGGCACGTAGACACGGACAGGACGAACGTCATGCTCGGCAATGACGAGCTTCAGGTGCAGCTTCGCGAGAAGGACAAGCTTTTTGCGCAGCAGGATGAGATGATCAAGGAAATGGAGACAAAGTTCGAGGCCCAACGCGTCCAGGATAGGAACAAGAAGATCCGGGACATGACCGAGGAACTGAAGTCCAAGGATTTCGAGCTTGAGCAGCAGCAGATGGTTATTGAGAGGCTACGCTCCCAGAAGAGGGCTCTCAAGGCCAAGGTCGATTCCTTGACTACTATGATTGAGGAGAACAAGACCGCGATGGAGAACGCAGGTCTTACCTTCATCGAGGAGGAGATTGATGCTGATGAGTAGACTTGACTACTCGTTTATCTTTCATATTCGTACTTGTTATTGTGAACTTATTATTGGACCATCCGACATGTGGATGGCTTGCCACTTGTGTGTTTTACTTCATGAGCTTATTATGTGGTTGTTGAACTTTTATTCTTATGTTGCTTGTTATGTGTTTTGCTTATGATGTATTGTGCATAAAACATCTATGGGTATCTCATTCTTATCTATTTGAACAAACCACAGATGCCTCCCCGTCGCGCAAACCCCAACCCCAACAACAACAACAACAACAACAATAACAACAACAACAACAACAACACTCCGGGTTTTGATATGCTCATCAGATTTTTGCGATTGAGGCCAGCAAAGTTTTCAGGGACGACTGATCCCATGGTGGCCAATGACTGGCTACGTTCGGTGAACAAATATTTAGTGACTGTGGGCTGCACGGATGCTGAAAAAGTCAGGTTCGCAGCACATCTGTTGGAAGGACCAGCCGCCACATGGTGGGACAACTTCCAAATCACCACTCCTATTGATGAGGTGACTTGGGCTATCTTCGAAGATGGCTTTCGCACTGCTCATATCTCATCAGGAATGATGAGTCTGAAAAAGAAGGAGTTTCATAACCTGAAACAGCGCCACCGCAGCGTGGCTGAGTACATGGAAGAGTTCAACAATCTGGCGCGCTATGCACCGGATGAAGTTGATACAGATGCCAAAAGAAAAGAAAAGTTCTTGGAGGGTTTGAATGATGAGCTGAATCTGCAGCTGTCTGTGGCATATGTTCCAACTTATCAGTCTTTGTGTGACAAAGCTGCTATTTTGGAGAGTAAAATGAAGCAAGTCGAGAGTCGAAAGAGGAAACACTCCGACAAACACAGCTCGGGATCGTCTCACAAACAATCTCACTTTGATGACGGTGGCAGCTCAGGATCCCATAAGCATGGGAAATTCAACAAGCACCACAACCACAACCGTCATGACAACAAGCATCACCACAGTCATGACAATGACAAGTACAAAAACCACAAGGGTGGACATAAGAGCCACTATGGTGGAAGTGGTAGTGGAAGCCAGCCTCCTAAAAAGGACATCAGTCAGGTTGAGTGCTTCAAATGCAAGAAGCTGGGGCATTATGCTAATGAGTGCCCTGAGAAGAAAGTTGAAGGACCTAACAAGCCAAATCCTTTTCAGAAAGGACAGGTTAATCACATCAATGTGGAGGAGGTCTATGAGGAGCCTGATGCCGTTGCGGGTAAGTTCAGACTTAATTCAATTTCAGCATTTCTACTCTTTGATACCGGTGCATCTCATTCATTCATATCAAAGGCATTTGTTGAAAGAAATGAACTGCCGGTAGAAACCATTGGGTGTCCTATAAGAGTAAGTTCTCCGGGTGGAGAAATGATAGTAAACTCAGGTTGCCATGACTTAGTCCTAGAGTTTGGAAAACATAAGTTTCCAGTGAACCTAATAATCCTAAATTCCCAAGGATTGGATGTGATTTTAGGAATGGATTGGATGGCTAAGCATGAGGGAGTACTAGATTGTGCCAATCGTACAGTTACACTCACAACCCCAGAAGGAAAAAGAATAAAGTTCAGATCCAATTTTGAATCCAAAGGAAGTAAGCTAAATTCTCTTAAGGGGGTTAGCATGGATAGTGTACCAATTGTGTGTGAGTATCCGGATGTGTTTCCGGAAGAGTTGCCAGGAATGCCACCGGATAGAGATGTGGAGTTTCTGATAGATTTGGTACCAGGTTCTGGACCAATAGCTAAGAGACCATACAAAATGTCAGTTGATGAACTGAAAGAGCTCAAGAAACAACTAGGAGAACAGTTGCAGAAAGGGTTTATTCAACCAAGTTCTTCATCTTGGGGAGCCCCAGTATTGTTCGTGGAAAAGAAGGATAGGACACAAAGATTATGCATTGACTACCGTTCTCTCAACGAGGTAACCATCAAGAACAAATATCCTTTGCCAAGAATCAACGACTTGTTTGATCAATTAGAAGGAGCAGGTGTGTTCTCGAAGATTGACCTTCGGTCAGGTTATTTTCAACTCAAAATAAGAGAGCAAGACATACCTAAAGACAACTTTCACCACAAGGTATGGATTGTATGAATACACAGTGATGCCTTTTGGTTTAACCAACGCTCCAGCATACTTCATGAATATGATGAACAAGGTGTTCATGGAATTCCTTGACAAGTTTGTTGTCGTTTTCATCGATGACATATTAGTCTACTCCAAGAGCAAGGAAGAACATGAAAGACACTTACGCATGATACTTGAAAAGTTAAGAGAGCATAAACTTTATGCCAAATTTAGCAAGTGTGAGTTTTGGTTAGAGGAAGTTGGTTTTCTTGGTCATGTTATGACAAAGGATGGTGTGGCAGTTGATCCTGCTAAAGTTTCAGCTTTGACAGAATGGGAATCTCCCAAGAATGTGAAGGAAGTTCGTAGTTTCCTCGGCTTAGCAGGTTACTACAGAAGGTTCATTGAAAATTTCTCGAAGGTTGCTAAGCCAATGACAGAATTGTTAAAGAAGGACAAGAAATTTGTTTGGTCTGAAGGTTGCGAAGTCAGCTTCCAAGAGTTGAAGAAGAGATTTGTGACAGCACCAGTGCTATGTCTGCCAGATTTGGAAAAGGATTTCCAAGTATATTGTGATGCGTCTCATCAAGGTTTGGGTGCCGTACTTATGCAAGATGGTAAAGTCGTAGCCTATGATTCGAGACAACTCAAAACTCATGAAGTAAACTATCCTACTCATGATTTGGAGTTAGCCTCTGTCGTCCATGCACTCAAAACATGGAGACATTACCTTTTGGGTAAGCGGTGTGAAGTGTTCACCGATCATAAGAGTTTGAAGTATATCTTCACCCAGAAGGAAATCAATATGAGACAAAGGAGATGGCTAGAACTTATCAAAGATTACGACTTAAGTTTGCAATACCACCCCGGTAAAGCGAATGTAGTAGCAGATGCTCTAAGTCGTAAGACGTTTGTAAATGGCCTTACCAAAGGAGAATTGCCGGATGACTTGTGTAAGCAATTCAAAGAACTCAGATTGGAGATTGTGCCTGAAGGACATCTCATGTCCTTGGATGTTCAACCCACCTTATTGAACAAGATCCAAGAAGCTCAGAAGACTGATAAGGAAATTGAAAAGATTAAGGAAAATATCAGTCTAGGGAAAGCTAAGAGTTTCCATATAGACGAACAAGGTACCTTATGGCACGGGAAACGTATATGCGTTCCACAAGACCCGGAGTTGCGGAAACTGATTTTACATGAGGCTCACAACTCTCCGTATTCTATTCACCCGGGAAACACCAATATGTACATGGACATGAAAGAAAGATTTTGGTGGAACAATCTCAAAAGGGACATCGCCGAACATATTGCTTTGTGTGATGTGTGTAGCAGAGTAAAAGCGGAGCATCAGAAACCAGCAGGTCTACTTCAACCACTGCCTATTCCTGAATGGAAGTGGGAAAATATTGGTATGGATTTCATTACCGGATTACCAAGGACCAGGTCAGGGTATGATTCCATATGGGTGGTAGTGGATCGCTTAACTAAAGTGGCTCATTTTATACCCGTGAACACAACTTATACAAGTGCCAAGTTAGCAAAAATCTACATGAGCAGAATTGTATGCCTTCACGGTGTGCCTAAGAGTATTGTGTCAGATAGAGGAACACAGTTCACTTCTCACTTTTGGAGACAGCTTCATGAATCTTTGGGAACGAGATTGGAATTTAGTACTGCCTTTCATCCCCAAACTGATGGAAAAACGGAAAGGACTAATCAAATTCTTGAAGACATGTTAAGGGCATGTGCCTTAGACTATGGAGCAAGTTGGGATGAAAGCTTGCCTTACACAGAGTTCTCTTACAACAATAGTCATCAAGTTAGTATTGGAATGGCACCATTTGAGTTACTCTACGGAAGGAAATGTACCACCCCATTACTATGGAATGGTGTGGGAGAGAGAAGTTTATTTGGACCTGATCTTATCAAAGACGCTGAAGAGAAGGTCAAATTGGTTAAGGACAGGTTGAAGGTAGCACAGTCCCGACAGAAAAGCTATGCAGATTCTAAGCATAGAGAAGTCACCTACGAAGTTGGGGATAGAGCTTATCTCAGGGTATCACCACTCCGCGGAGTGAAAAGATTTGTAGTCAAAGGAAAGTTGGCACCAAGATATGTTGGGCCATTCAAGATTCTAAGTCGCAAGGGAGAAGTTGCATATGAAGTTGAATTGCCAGAATCTCTGTCCGCTGTCCATAATGTGTTTCATGTGAGTCAGCTCAAGAAATGTCACCCAGAAATGGAGGAAACTTCTCTGAAGGATACCATACCTTTGGAAGAAGTCCAACTAGAAAGTGATCTCACCTATGAAGAAAAGCCTGTCAAGATTCTTGAGACCGCAGAAAGAGTCACAAGGACAAAAACTATCAAGTTTTGCAAAGTACAATGGAACCATCATTCCGAAGAGGAAGCAACATGGGAAAGAGAAGATGATCTTCGGAAAGACCACCCTCACCTATTTGCTAGCCAATCCGAATCTCGAGGGCGAGATTCATCTTAAGGGGGTTAGATTTGTAACATCCCTAAATTCATATTCCAAAACTCATTCATATCATCTAAGCATTCATCATCATTTAGGGTTCTTCTCAAAAACAAAAACTTGTGCTATGATTTCATGTGAGTAAATTTCACTCATTAGGCCATCACCTTTTGAAACCTAAATGTTAAGGAACTTGTTTGCTTGCCCCACTATTAGAAAGATTAGGTGTAAAAGTTTAACCAAAATTTTCAAATTAAAAATAATTTCAAAACCTCTATTTTCAAACATTTGCAAAATAGTGCAAAGTCTCTGGTTGTTTGAAATCCAAGTCTGATCAAGCCTTTGCAAGGAAACCCCATGAGCTTTGACTTATTTCTGAGACCAATTCACCCCTGCAAAACCTCAGAAAGATTTGAATTCAAACTGATTTTGAAACTATTTGAAAACCTAATCAGAAAATCGATTTAGAAAAGAAAAAGAACTAAACAAAGAAAAGGGGCCGAGCGCCAGGTATCTGGCCCAGCAGAGGATCGAGCCCAACTAGCCCACCCGGGGATTTCTTTTTCTCCTCTCACGCGCGAATGTACACAGCCAGTCGCTGACAGACGGACCCCACATTCATTTCGCGCACATCGCTGACGAGCGGGCCCTGTCCACGCTGTCATCGTCTTCCTCAAACCCCGCCCGCGACCACGTCACAGCTGCAGTGACTGCCGGTGATGGCGCGGCTTAATTGGGCAATTAAACGCAGGCGTTTCCTGTCGAGGCACCGGCTATAAGATCCCCACCTCCCCACGATCATTTTCCCCCAGTCAATCTCACACTCACGCCACCAGGCTGCCCACGACTCGCTCGAGACCGCCGTAGACAGAACCAACTCCGGCGATCGATTCAGGTGAGCTCCGTGCGCCCCTTCCCCTCTGGATTGTTCGAGACACTTCGTAATCCCCTTGCGCACCTTCTAACCACAACAGAGCATCCTGTACTGCCCCAGGTCGCCGTGTTCGCTTGACGCCGTAAGCCCCCGACGACCACCCCAACTCCGGCGAGCAATCTCAGTAAGTCCCGAGCGCCCCTTGCTTTCTTATTCACCCGAGCGTGTTCGCAATTGTCCTGCGCATCTCCTAAACCCGCTGGTTCGTGTTAGGGCGACACAGAATCTCGGCAGCGACTCCGACAACATCCACCCGATGCCAGACGCAACTTCGACGAGATCTAGAGCCCATCTCCGAGCGCCCCTCCGCAAGCCAGTACCACGTCGAGCTTCAGCAGCCTCCGGCGAACCTGGTAAGCCCCTTCTTTCCCTTGCGGACGATCTAGAACGCCGGCGCCACCGTAGTCTGACACGCCGCCGCCAGTCAACGCCGCCAGCGCCGCCCGTTCGTGGCTTGATGGTTTGGTCCGTTGGATCTGTATCGTAGGGCTAGGATAGATCTAGGCCGAAGAGGTACGCGCGCGTCTGGATCGTTAGATCTAAGTTAGATCCTACGGCCTGCGACTGCCGATCCGCGCGAAGCGGTACGCACCAGTAAGGTTGCGACGCGTGGCAGGGTTTAATTCAAAAACAGAATTTAAAACCAGATTTTGATCCAAACTTTAAACTACTATAACTTTTGAATGCCACGTTAGATTTTTACAAATTTTATACCGTTGGATTCAGTGAAACAAGACCTTTCTGAATGTCCAATTTGTTTAACAAATAGTAACCATTAAAATTACTTTATTTGTGGAATCATATTTAAAGCTATTTTGAGTATAGATTTGTTTTGATAAGTAGTTTTAATGTTAAATAAGTTTGTTATGGCAAATTTTGTGTCCTGTTATGTTTCAGTATCATGCACATGCTTGGTAAAATTTCCAAAGTCACCACTTAGTAAAATTCTTGCATGCATGCATTCATATTATTTTTGATTGAATAAATTGTGTGAAATTGAATGCTATAATTTTTCTTGTAGATTTTGCTAGTGATTGTGATTGTGAAGAGTGCTACTCTCCCCACTACCAAGGCAAGTGATATTTTCATGAATATTTCTATCATATGTTTTGTATTAGCATTAGATATTTTTTAAGTATTGCATGCTATTTTGTCTAGTGCTAAGTTGGGAAATCCTAAGTAGAGTAGAATAGTAGAATTGCTAGGGAATTATCCTAAGTTAAGTTATCACAACATGCTTAGCCTAGCTACTTAGTAAACAAGGGTGGTGAACAACTATACTTATCATAATGAAAATATTTCTAAGTCAGGAGACTTAGGCTTTTCTAATAAAACAACTAAGTCAAATGAACCTCCTGGGTGGAATGGAAAGAATGGGTTATGTTGAGTGGTTACACAAGGCCATGGACTTGGGTTGTGTATCTCACTTGTGGTAGGCCACCCAGGCACAAAGGGATTTGGAGGCCAAGTGTTGAGAAAGCTTACAGTGCAACCACTTGGCAATATGGGCTCTGCCATGATCATATAGGTTGCTAGAACTTAGTCTTTTGGACAGTTGGTGGTAGATGGGATGATAGGTTGGAACGCGTCCATTTGACTAAGGAAAGGCTTCTGAAAGGTCCTGTCTTGGGAAACCAAGTCTGGTGGGGAAAGTGCACAACCTCTGCAGATGGAAAACCTAAGTACTTAGCCTAGTCCAAGGCAATGGACACTTTTGAGCATCAAGACATGGAAGCTACAAGAATCTCATCACTCCAATTTCTAAGTAAAATTTGTGGGTGAACAAGGGTGAAGGACCCCAATGTCTATTGGTGGTTTCTTGGGAAGTTTTTGACAAAGAAAAACTTAGTGATTTCAACTAATAGGTAAAACCTATTTCCAAGCAAAGCAAGCCAAGCTACACTTAGCCAAAATGCATGTAGTAATATAGTCCACTTAAAAATACTAAGGTATCACTTGCCAATACTATTCCAAAGTATTGACCCTCTGTGGCTGTAACTTGTGATGTTGCAGGTTACTCCGATGATGAATAGGAGTCATGAGTCTACACTCAACATGCTTGCCTGTGGCACATGAAGATGAAGACTTATGTTTATTTGCTTATTCCTTAAACTCTTGTATTAGGCCTATGGCCATGAGTTGTAAAAGACTATGTTTTATCTCTGGAATGAATGTAATAAACGACCTTTGTATCTGTGTACTTCATCTTAAACTGTGGATGCTAGCATTGATCCAGGGACTAGCATTGCAATCACAGGGATCCTTTCCTTTATAAAGGAGGGGTCTAACACCAAGTTTCTTTTCAGCCATAGTACTTATGTTTTTGGGTTTTCTTAAACAAAAACTTATGATAATAAAAACAAGAATTTAAAGAATAAATATGTTTTTGGTTTTTCAAATAAGGATTGGAAGCAAACTAACAAAATTAAACACAAGAATTAAAACTAGCAAGATTCCTAATAACCTTGCGAGGGTAGCTATTGCTTCCCTTGCAACAGCGCAAGTAAAAGGGTTGATACCTTCGATCCGGATTACGGATGTAATATAGCTCTTTTTCCCTAGTAGACCTAGGTTATCAAATCCTCGGGAAGCAGAAAGCTTGAAGTTACTTTAACAGACCTTCGAGAGTTTTAGAATTCTTTTAGTGTTTTACCATACCAAGAGTTTGCGATCTTTTGTTGTTGTCGGTGATGGAGAGAGAGGGCCTGGGGCGTTCAGTTTCACCTGTAGCTGTGCAAAACATCTGATGGGAATAAAATATAATAATAAAGTACATATGTAATCGTTAGAGCAGGATAATTATATGTGGATAGTGCATCCATAACTGATATTGCCTCCGCAACCGCTTATAGCAATAGCCTATTAGTCTTATTAGAAGAAAGAGAATAATGATATGCATAGTGATATCACCGTTAATACCAAGTAAATCCCTCACATACAGCCGTAATACCCTTTCTGTCACTGGGGTTCCCATCCTGCAGACTAGTCATTACTCATACTCCCTATACCTGGATCAATCCTCGGGGTCTTGGAAACCTGACAAGTCCTTAGATTGAGGCAAGATAGGATACAGTAATCATCATGTCATACAAACTAATACACGATCCCATCTATGATAAATATCACGGACAAACTACATGGTTAGGCCGAATCCCTTAGCCCAAGGAGAATTACTCACACATAGAGGTGAGATCAACAATCATAAACATTGTATTGGAAATCATGAGATCGATAGTAATAGTCTTACAATGTCGCCAGTTGGAGATGAGATCTACTATTACAAGTGGTGGGCTATGGCTATGGTGGTGGAGAAGGGTTTGTGAGATTAGATCTAGATCTATTCCTCCGGCGGCTCTTCGGTGTTGTGTTTTCGTGTTATCCTCCTCCTCTCGTTTCTCGTTGTGAGGGCTCTATTTATATAGGGGTCCCTTCACGAAAGTTGTTCTGTTTCACATTGCGGTGTCGGTGGAAAGTATACGGCCGGAAAATATTCCCGCCATATAGTTGGTCATTAAAGCCTATGTTTCCTCTTCACGACCCTTGGTTTCTTTGGGTTGTTGGAAATCTCGTATCTTTGACTTTAATGTTGTGATTCCCATCATCAAATGTCATTTCCTGCACAGGAAAAAATGGAAATACATGATTGCATAACCCTCTGATCATTAGGTATTAGTGGCAGGATTTAGAGAGATATTTCATCAAAAGTATGAATAATATCTAGTTTAAATGTGGATGTGGATGGCTATATTTCACAGCGATCAAGTGGATATCCCCACCCAAGCTAAGAAGTGTAGGGGTTCGTGGCATGGAAAACAAAAAAATTCTACCGCATGCACACAAACAAGCCAAGATCTATCTACTAGATTGTCGCAACGAGTCGATAGAAGAACCTACCCTCAAAGATTCCAAAGAGGTTAACGAGAGCAGATTCTCGTGGGTGATGTAGTCGTACTCTTTCCGATCTCAAGATCGAGTAGACGATCCTTCCGGTGCTGCGTTCCGGCAACGCTTCCGCAGTCGGTCACACGTTCGTACTCGATGAAGACCTTCCTCTCCCTTGTTCCAGCAGACAGCGGAGGTTGTAGCACTCTCCTCGTGATTCCGGCAGCACAACTACGTGGTGTCGGAAGTAGAGGGAAGATCCCGCAGGGCTTCGCCTAAGCCGGAGCGAGTATGGTGGAGTAAGAGAGGGCCTTTGTGATCTACGGAATAGAAGCACCAAGGGGAAGTGGTGTGGCCGGCGGCTAGGGCTTGGAGAAGCCCTAACTCGGCGACTTGGAGGAGGCCCTGGCGGCGGCACTTGGAGGTGGTGGCGCCTAAGAGCTAGGGTTTGGTTGTCAGGGTAGGGGCGCCCTACCCCTCCTTATATAGGTGGGAGGGAGGCGGTTGGGAGGAGGGAGTCCTCCTCCAACTCCTCCTCCTTGGCCGGCAGGTGGAGGGAGTGGGACTCCTACCCTAGGTAGGTTTCCTACTCTCCCTCCACCAAGAAAACTTCAGATTTGACTTTTCAAATTGGCGTTTGACTTTCAAACTTGGATTTGATTTCTCTCTTCATATTGCCCAGCCAAGTGACCTAGTACATGATGCAACCATTCCACATTGTCATGACACATACATGTACCCTTCCCCTCCGGAGTGCCGGACCTTCCAGACCCTTCTAGAACATTCCTGGTGAAAACACCAGAACCATTTCCAAACTCCGAAACATGACTTTCCTTATATGAATCTTATTCTCCAGACCATTCCGGATCTCCTCGCAATATCCCGGATACCATCCGAGACTCCGAACAACATTCAGTATCTTACTCATCATTCCATAACTACACAACAACATCGAATCCTTAAGTGTGTCTCCCTACGGTTCGTGAATTATGCGGACATGACCGAGACACTTCTCCGATCAATAACCAATAGAGGAATCTGGAAATTCATATGGCTACCACATATTTATACGATTACTTTGCGATCGAATGAACCACTTACATACGATACCAATCTCCCTTTGCCTCACGATAGTTTACTTATCCGAGGTTTTGATCATCGATATCTCTGCATACCTAGTTCAACCTCGTTACCGATAAGTACTCGTTTCTCGTTCCCGTGATATGTGATCCCTTGTGAGCCAGTCACATGCTTGCAAGCTAATTGGATGACATTCCACCGAGAGGGCCCAGAGTATATCTATCCGTCATATGGATGGACAAATCCCACTCTTGATCCATGTGCCTCAACCCATACTTTCCGAACACTCAATGCCACCTTTATAGCCACCCAGTTACAATGTGGTGTTTTATGTCATCAAAGCATCCTTCCGGTGATAGTGATTAACATGATCTCATGGTCGAAGGAATTAGGTTACTATGTGTCAGAAAGCTTATAGCAAATGAACTATTAAAATGACTTGATCTTTATGCTACGTTTATCTATAGGAGTATGTCCATCACACCATTCTCCTAATGACATGTTCTTGTTGTTAACAACATCTCAATGTTCATAATCGGGAAACCACGATCATCTATTAACCAACAAGCTAGTATTATAAAGAGGCTTTACTAGGGACTCTAATTTAGTTTACAAATCACACAAGTATTAATGTTTCCAGTTAATACTATTATAGCATGAATGTAAACATTTATCATAAACACAAAGATATAATAATAACCACTTTTATTATTGCCTCTAGGGCATATCTCCCACAGTCTCCCACTTGCACTAGAGTCAACTAATCTAGATTACATGGTAATATACCGAACACCCATGTCAGTTTGGTGTTGGTCATGTTTTTCCCTCGGGAGAGGTTTAGTCAACGGATCCGCCACATTCAGATATGTGTGTACTTTGCAAATCTTTATGTCACCATCTTGTACATGCTCTCGATTATCGTGAAAACGTAGCTTGATATGCTTCAGCTTCTTGTGTGACCTTGGTTCTTGCGCATTGGCTATGGCGCCCATGTTATCAAAATAGATAAACATTGGGTCCAGCGCACTTGGAACCACACCAAGCTCTGTAATGAACTCCTTCACCCATATCACCTCTTGTGAAGCCTTCGAAGCAGCTATGTATTCCGATTCAGTTGAAGATCTCGCCACAACACTTTGCTTTGCACTCCTCCAGCTAACTGCTGCACCATTCAAAGTAAATACGTATCCAGATTGAGATTTAGAATCATCCGGATCGGTGTTCCAATTAGCATCGGTGTAACCATTAACAACGATTTGTTCATCACCTCCATAAGAAAGAACCATATCCTTAGTTCTTCTCAAGTACTTAAGGATTTTTTTTACCGCTGTCCAATGATCCACTCCTGGATCACTTTGATATATGCTAGTCAAACTAACAGCATATGCAATGTCGGGTCTAGTACATTGTAACATCCCTAAAATCATGTTTTCAACATTTGCATATCATTCATGCATGCATATCATTTAGGGATCAATTTCAAAGTCATTACAAAAACAGAAGCATTTGGGTGCTTATTATTTTATGTAAGCAAACATTGATCCAATGTTGCGCTCTAGAGAGAGAATATTTGTTTCAAACCAAGGATTGTTTGATCATGAGATGGTGTGGTTAAGTTCCAAGCTTGGACAAAATTTTCCAAAACAAATTATGGTTTTAAAACCCTTTTCATATATTTATCAAATCTTGTACTAAGACACTGTTTATTTGAAAAATTTCAAAGGAACCAAGCCAGTCCAGCAAAACAGCATGATTTTATGCTCAAAAATATGAAGGTATCACTTTATAAAAGCCTAGAAAGTTTTGGAATTCAAATACATTTGAATTCATTTGAAAAGGTTTCCTGAAAATCATTTTAGAAAAAGAAAAAGAGATAAGAAATGGAAAAGGGATGGCGCCAGACTTTCAGCCCAACAGCAGACCTAGCCCACCCAGGGTTCTTCTCTCTCTCTCTCACGCGACGCAGACTTACCCCGCGCTCGCTGACTGGTGGACCCAATGCCACGCGAGCATCGTCCCAAGCCACGCACCCCCACGACCCCGTCGACGCCGCCGTTAACTCCATTACTGCTGCGATTGAAGCAGGCTTAATTGCCGGTGTTTCCTCGCGTGATCCTCGCCCCTGCTCCGGCTATAAGACCCTCTCCTCACCCCGCGTCTTTCCCCTCACACCACACACTCGCTCCTCCACTAGGCTGCCACAATTGCGCGTTGCATCGCCGCAGACAGAACCAGCTCCGGCGACTGATTCTGGTGAGACACGACCGCCCCTTTGCCTCTGCTTCAAACAAACTTGACCAGCACATTCTGGCGCATCTCCTGATGCTTTTGTTTTGCCTTCTCGTGACCCAGGTCGTCGACTCCGTTAGCATCCGCAAGCGACAGCACCACCGCCCAACTCCGACGAGGAATACTGGTAAACTTCGAGCGCCCCTTGTTTCCTCTCTGACCCTATCATGTTCGCCACGACCTTGCGCACCCCCTGACCTGCTAGGGAGATCCAGAGCCTCGGCAACGTCCCCCTCTGCAAACACCCGACGCCGCCAACAACTCCGACGAGGTCCTGCCGCTGTGTCTGTGCGCCCCTCAACAAGCTACTGCCACGTTGAGCTTCCTCGTGACCTTGCGAGTCTGGTAAGCCACGCCACACACCGTAGCCCCTCCTGTATTCGCCGGACCATCACCGCCAGTAGAGCCACCGCGGCCAGCACCTAGCTGCGCCACTAGTCTTTGGTCGCAAGCTTCGCAGCCGTTAGATCTGGATTTGAGGCTCAGGATTAGATCACTTACTCTAACCGTTACGCGCAGATCTGACTGTGCGCTGCCACTTAAATCTAACGGCCCTCGTTGATCGATCCACACGAAGCGGTATCGAGGCATCAGAACACGCCGCATGTCTCTAGGTTTGATTTAAAATCTGAATTTAGATCTATTAGTGATTCAAACTTGCAAAATTCATAACTTTTGATCCACACGTTCAATTTTTGCAAATTTTATATCATTAGAATCAGGAGAGAAAATCCTATCTGATTATGCAATGTGTTTAATGTTTTGCCACTGTAAAAATGGTTATTTTTAATAAACACTTGTAGGCTTAATTTGAGTATGGTTATTATTTGAAAAATGTTTTAAGGATCAAATAAGGTTTATTTTGAATATCTTGAACTTGTTTATGTTTCAGTGCTGTTCACTTGTCTTGTTTGGTGTAGAAAAATCATCACATGGCATTTGCATGCATACATATATTTTTGTTTGTATATATTTTGTATGTGATTTGGTGCCATTATGTTATGTGTAGATTTTCGTGCAAATAGTGATTGTGATTGTGAAGATTGTTGCTACTCCCCAAACTACCAAGGCAAGTGGTGCTTCATGATTTTATTCCTATGTTTTTCAACTATGCACTAGAAATATTTTGTATAGAACTTGCATGAATATTTTGATCTATATGCTATGCTTGGGAAATCCTAAGTAGTTGTAGAATTGCTAGAAATTCTAAGTTAAGATGCTTACCAATGCCATGCTTAGTCTAGCTAGTAGCAACCAAGGGTGGTTATATATTCATGCTATGAGAAAATATTTCTAAGTCTTTGGACTTGTGTTTTTGCTTAATAAAACAACTAAGTGAATGAAACACCTGGGTGGAATGGAAAGAATGGTTTGTGTTGAGTGGTTACACAAGGCCCATGTCTAAGGTTTACCTTGTGTATCTCACTTGCGGAAAGCCACCCAGGAACAAAGGGATTTGAGATACCAAATGTTAGGAAGCTTCTAGTGCAGCCACATGGCATTATGGGCTCTGCCTGGATCATATAGGTTGCAATAACTTAGCCATTTGCACAGTTGGTGGTAGTGGGATGATAGGTTGGAGCACGTCCATTTGGTCTAAGGGAAGGCTTCTGAAAGGTCCTGTCTTGGTGAAAATCAAGTCTTGTGGGGAAAGTGCACAACCTCTGCAGATGGAAGAATCTAAGTACTTAGCCATGTCCCTGGTATTGGACAACTTGAGCATCAAGACATGGAAGCTATAAAGAATCTCCTCATCCCAATATGTAAGTTAAAACTTGTGGGTGAACAAGGGTAAAGGTTCACCAATGTCTATTGGTGATTCCTTGGGAAAGTTTTGTCAAAGAAAAACTTAGTGTTTTCAACTGATAGGAAAAACCTATTTTGAGCAAGGAAAGCCTAAGCTACACTTAGCCAAAATGCATATAGTATCTAGATTACTAATATTCAACTAAGGTATCACTTGCCAATACTATTCCAATGTATTGACCCACTGTGGCTGTAACTTGTGATGTTGCAGGATATTCTGATGGTGATTAGGGGTTATGAGTCTACACTCAACATGCTTGCCTGTGGCACATGAAGATGAAGACTTGTTTATCTTATCATATATTTGAACTCTTGTATTAGGCCTGTGGCCATGGAGTTCGTAAAAGACTATGTTTGTCTCTGGAATGATATGTAATAATGACCTTTGTTTCTGTGTACTTCATCTTAAACTATGGATGCTAGCATTGATCCAGGGACTAGCATTGCAATCACTGGGATCCTTACCTTTATAAAGGGAGGGATCTTACAGATGGTATCAGAGCACTGTGTTGCCTGTAGGATTATGACCCTAGGATTGGATTAGAAACCACTAAGGAAAAATTTCAACAATCTCCACACTTGTCTTTTTCTTCTCGTAAACTTTTCTAATCTTCTTTCTCATTTCTATTGATAGAAGGATGCTTTGATAGCCTTTAGACTAGATAGTGAAAGATGTAATGTGCCTTGTTAGTTGGACCACCACACTTATCATTATAATTCCAAAATTTTGACTAAGTTATATTGAATCTAGGATGCTTGTAGTATGTATACCATGATTTGTGTGTTTGTTTGTCAATGATATGCTTGTGATACATGTCTTGTGTATTTTAGTGATGTTGTTTCTAACTTTTCTCTATCTTATAAAATAGATGCCTAATGTTACTATCAGCTCGGTTGAAGAGTTCAAGGGAACTCGTTTTGGCACTCGCCTTATAGAGCTCACTAGTGTGCTCAATCTTCCGCTTCCTTCCATCATGATGCTTCCCCTCACCAAGTTCGAGAGGAAGGACCTTTGGGGCTTCAAGGTTACTCAGCCAGGACACCAGACTGAGCCAGCCACGGAGGCTATCACCTTCAAGCTCATGCATGATGACAAGGAGAGAGGCCTAGAAGTAGTCATGCAGGATTTGCTTGGACGTTTGCTAGGGAGACACTCTCGAGAGATTAGAGGTACTCACTTCCACGCCTTCGGTAGACGTGACGAGGATGGTGAGGCCATTGACTTCGAGGATACTGCTAGAGAGACAGCAGAGCCGATTCGTCTATACCTCCAGGACTTAGAGGTTCTTCTTAGGCACCTAGATACTGATAGGACCAACGTCATGCTTAGCAATGACGAAATCCAGGTGCAGCTTCGTGAGAAGGACAAGCTCTTCGCAGAGCAAGATGAGATAGTCAAGGAGATGGAGGCCAAGTTTGAGAGTCAGGATAGAAAGTTAAAGAGTCAAGAGAAGAGAGTCCAAGATAGGAACAAGAGGATTCGAGACATGACTGCAGAATTAGAAGCCAAGGACTTCAAGCTCGAGCATCAGCAGGTGGTGATTGAGAGACTTCGTTCACAGAAGAGGGCACTCAAAGCCAAAGTAGAGGCCTTGACTACCAATGTCGAGGAATACAAGACCGCTATGGAGAATGCAGGTCTTACACTTGTTGATGAGGAGATTGATGCAGAGGAGTAGTGATGACTACTCATTTACCTTTTATTTACCATGCTTTTGATTATTGAGTCGCAATGACCATCTGACATGTGGATGGCTTGCTATTGGTGTGTTTACTTTTCAAAACTTGTTGTTTATGTTGTTGAACTTTTGCTATTTTGATGCATGCTTGGTGATTGACTATGTGATGTATTGTGCATGATAAGCATATATGGGTATCTCATTCTTATCCTTATTGAAAACCACAGATGCCTCCTCGACGTGCCAATCCCAACCCTAACAACAACAACAATATCACCCCCGAGATGCAGAAGATGATGACAGCTCAGACGCAGCTGATGCAGATGATGACCACGTTCATACAGAATCACAACAACAACAACAACAACAACAACAACAACAACAACAACAACAACAACAACAACAACAACAACAACAAAAACAACAACAACAACAACAACAACAACAACAACAACAACAACAATAACAACAACAACAACAACAACAACAACAACAACAACAACAACAACAACAACAACAACAACAACAACAACAACAACCCACCGGGTTTTGACATGCTTACCAGATTCTTAAGACTGAGGCCAGCAAAGTTCTTAGGAACTACTGATCCCATGGTGGCCAATGATTGGCTACGCTCAGTGAACAAGGACTTGGTAACTGTTGGCTGTACTGATGAGGAGAAAGTTAGGTTTGCAGCACACTTGTTGGAAGGACCAGCAGCTACTTGGTGGGATAACTTCCAGATCACCACTCCCATTGAGGATGTGACATGGGCTATCTTTGAAGATGGTTTCCGTACTGCTCACATCTCATCCGGAGTGATGAGTTTGAAGAAGAAAGAATTTCATAACTTAAAGCAGCGCCACCGCAGCGTGGCTGAGTATATTGAGGAGTTCAACAATCTGGCGCGTTATGCACCGGATGAAGTTGACACTGATGCTAAGAGGAAAGAAAAGTTCCTTGAAGGATTGAATGATGAATTGAACCTGCAGTTAGCTGTGGCCTATGTCCCCACATATCAGTCTCTTTGTGACAAGGCTGCCATCTTGTAGAGCAAGATGAAACAGGTTGAAAGCAGGAAGAGGAAGCACTCTGACAAGCACAGCTCGGGATTGTCTCACAAGCGTTCCCATTATGATGATAGTGGGAATTCTGGATCCCACAAGCATGGAAAGTACAAGAATCACCACAATCACAACCGTCATCATGACAACAAGCATCACCGTAGTCATGACAATGACAAGTACAAGAATCACAAGAGTGGGTACAAGAACCACCACAATGGAAGTGGAAGTGGTAGTGGAAGCCAGCCTGTCAAGAAGGACCTTAGTCAGGTTGAATGTTTTAAGTGCAAGAAAATGGGGCATTATGCAAATGAATGCCCAGAAAAGAAAATTGAAGGACCCAACAAGCCCAACCCTTTCCAGAAGGGGCAAGTGAACCACATCAATGTGGAGGAAATCTATCAAGAGTCAGATGCTGTGGCTGGTAAGTTCAAACTCAATTCTATTCCAGCACTTGTTCTTTTTGATACTAGTGCATCACATTCATTCATATCAAAAGCATTTGTTGATAGAAATGGGTTTCCAACTGAAAACATTGGGTGTCCAATAAAAGTAAGTTCTCCAAGTGGAGATATGATAGTGAGTCTTGGATGCCGGGATCTAGTAATAGAGTTTGGAAAGCATAAGTTTCCAGTGAGTCTACTAATCCTAGATTCCCAAGGACTGGATGTAATTTTGGGAATGGATTGGATGACCAAGTATGAAGGAGTTCTAGATTGTGCCAATCGAACTGTTGCACTCACAACCCCGGAAAAGAAGCGGATTAGATTCAAGTCTAACTTTGAATCGAAAGGGAGTAAGCTAAATTCTCTTAAGGGGGTTAGCATAGGCAGTGTGCCAATTGTGAGTGAATATACGGATGTGTTTCCGGAAGAATTGCCGGGAATGCCACCATATAGAGATGTGGAATTTTTGATTGATTTACTACCAGGATGTGGACCAATAGCAAAGAGACCGTACAAGATGTCAGTTGATGAATTGAAAGAACTCAAGAAACAACTTGGGGAACAGTTGCAGAAAGGATTTATTCAACCAAGTTCTTCATCCTGGGGAGCACCAGTTTTGTTTGTGGAAAAGAAAGATAGAAGTCAAAGGTTATGCATAGATTACCGTTCACTCAATGAGGTGACCATCAAGAACAAATACCCTTTGCCAAGAATCAATGACTTGTTTGATCAGTTAGAAGGAGCCTATGCGTTCTCAAAGATTGATCTCCGGTCAGGCTATTTCCAGCTCAAGATAAGAGAACAAGACATACCTAAGACAGCTTTCACCACTAGGTATGGATTGTATGAGTACACCGTGATGCCATTTGGTTTGACCAATGCACCAGCTTATTTCATGAATATGATGAATAAAGTGTTCATGGAGTTCCTTGACAAATTTGTTGTCGTATTCATCGATGACATTTTGATCTACTCCAAGAGCAAAGAAGAGCATGAAGGACATTTGCGTTTGATACTTGAAAAGCTTAGAGAGCATAAGTTGTATGCCAAATTAAGCAAGTGTAAATTTTGGTTAAATGAAGTTGGATTTCTTGGACATGTTGTGTCAGGAGATGGTGTAGCAATTGATCCTGCTAAAGTTTCAGCTGTAACTGAATGGGAATCTCCTAAGTCAGTGAAAGAGGTTCGTAGTTTCCTTGGCTTGGGAGGATACTACAGAAGGTTCATTGGGAATTTCTCCAAGATAGCTAAACCAATGACAGAGTTACTAAAGAAAGACAAGAAATTTGCTTGGTCGGAAGGATGTGAACTCAGTTTCCAAGAATTGAAGAAGAGACTAGTGACAGCATCGGTCTTATGTCTGCCAGATTTGGAGAAGGATTTCCAAGTGTATTGTGATGCATCTCATCATGGATTAGGTGCAGTGCTAATGCAAGAAGGGAAAGTTGTGGCTTATGCCTCGAGACAACTCAAAAATCATGAGGTAAATTACCCTACTCATGATTTAGAGTTGGCCTCTGTTGTCCATGCACTCAAAACATGGAGACATTATCTTTTGGGAAAGTGATGTGAAGTGTACACGGATCACAAAATTTTGAAGTATATCTTCACCCAGAAAGAAATCAACATGAGACAAAGAAGATGGCTAGAACTCATCAAGGACTATGACTTGAGTTTGCAATACCAACCCGGTAAAGCAAATGTTGTAGCGGATGTTCTAAGACGTAAGGTTTTTGTGAATGGCCTTACTAAGGGAGAATTGCTAGATGATCCGTGTGCCCAATTTAGAGATCTCAGATTGGAGATTGTGCCAGAAGGACATCTCATGTCATTGGATCTTCAACCCACTTTGTTGGACAAAATCAAAGAAGCCCAAAAGACAGATAAGGAAATTGAAGAGATTGAGGAAAAGATTGGCAAGGGAAAAGCCAAAGGATTCCATGAAGATGAACAGGGTACTTTATGGTATGGAAAACGTATCTGTGTTCCACAAGATCCGGAGCTTAGGAAACTGATTTTACAAGAAGCACACAACTCACCGTATTCCATTCATCCGGGTAACACCAAAATGTACATGGACATGAAGGAAACATTTTGGTGGAATAATCTCAAGAAGGACATCGCCGAACATATTGCTTTGTATGATGTACGCAGTAGAGTGAAAGCGGAACATCAGAAACCAGCAGAATTGTTACAACCACTACCTATTCCTGATTGGAAGTGGGACAAGATTGGCATGGATTTCATCACCGGATTGCCAAGGACCATGTCAGGATATGATTCTATTTGGGTAGTAGTGGATCGCTTAACTAAAGTGGCTCATTTTATACCCATGAAGACAACCTACATAAGTGTTAAGTTAGCCAAGATCTATATGAGTATAATTGTATGTCTACATGGAGTACCCAAGAGTATTGTGTCTGATAGGGGAACTCAATTCACTTCTCATTTTTGGAGGCAACTACATGAGTCATTGGGAACGAGGTTGGAATCATCACTGCTTTTCATCCTCAGACTGATGGACAAACAGAAAGGACCAACCAGATTCTTGAAGATATGTTGAGGGCATGTGCCCTAGACTATGGAGCCAGTTGGGATGAAAGTCTGCCTTACGCAGAGTTCTCTTACAATAATAGCTATCAAGCCAGTATTGAGATGGCACCATTTGAATTTCTCTATGGGAGAAAGTGTACCACCCCATTGCTATGGAATGGTGTGGGAGAAAGAAGTTTGTTCGGACCAGAACTAATCAAGGAGGCTGAAGAGAAAGTCAAGCTAGTTAAGGACAGATTGAAGATAGCACAGTCCCGACAGAAGAGCTACGCAGATCCTAAGCGTAGAGAAGTCACCTATGAAGTGGGTGAAAGAGCCTATCTTAGAGTGTCACCACTTCGTGCAGTGAAGAGATTTGGTGTCAAAGGTAAATTGGCCCCAAGATATGTTGGACCATTCAAGATTCTAAGTCGTAAAGGAGAAGTAGCTTATGAGATTGAATTGCCAGAATCATTGTCTGCCGTTCACAATGTGTTTCATGTGAGTCAACTTAAGAAATGCCATCCAGAGATGGAAGAGACATCTTTGAAGGATACTATACCTTTGGAGGAAGTTCAATTGGAAAGTGATCTCACTTATGAGGAAAAACCCATCAAGATTCTTGAGACTGCAGAAAGAGTTACTCGGACTAAGACTATCAAATTCTGCAAAGTTCAATGGAACCATCATTCCGAAGAAGAAGCAACATGGGAAAGAGAAGATGATCTTCGGAAAGACCACCCTCACCTATTTTCTAGCCAATTCAAATCTCGAGGGCGAGATTCACCTTAAGGGGGTTAGATTTGTAACATCCCTAAAATCATGTTTTCAACATTTGCATATCATTCATACATGCATATCATTTAGGGATCAATTTCAAAGTCATTACAAAAACAGAAGCATTTGGGTGCTTATTATTTTATGTAAGCAAACATTGATCCAATGCTGCTCTCTAGAGAGAGAATATTTGTTTCAAACCAAGGATTGTTTGATCATGAGATGGTGTGGTTAAGTTCCAAGCTTGGACAAAATTTTCCAAAACAAATTATGGTTTTAAAACCCTTTTCATATATTTATCAAATCTTGTACTAAGACACTGTTTATTTGAAAATTTTCAAAGGAACCAAGCCAGTCCAGCAAAACAGCATGATTTTATGCTCAAAAATATGAAGGTATCACTTTATAAAAGCCTAGAAAGTTTTGGAATTCAAATATATTTGAATTCATTTGAAAAGGTTTCCTGAAAATCATTTTAGAAAAAGAAAAAGAGATAAGAAATGGAAAAGGGTCGGCGCCAGACTTTCAGCCCAACAGCAGACCTAGCCCACTAAGCCCACCCGGGGTTCTTCTTTCTCTCTCATGTGGCGCAGACTTACCCCGCGCTCACTGACTGGAGGACCCAATGCCACGCGAGCATCGTCCCAAGCCACGCACCCCCCACGACCCCGTCGACGCTGCCGTTTACTCCATTACTACCGCGATTGAAGCAGGCTTAATTGCCGGCGTGTCCTCGCGTGATCCTCGCCCCTTCTCCGGCTATAAGACCCTCTCCTCACCCCGCGTCTTTCCCCTCACACCACAAACTCGCTCCGCCACCAGGCTGCCACAATTGCGCGTTGCATCCCCGCAGACAGAACCAGCTCCGGCGACTGATTCCGGTGAGACGCGACCGCCCCTTTGCCTCTGCTTCAAACAAACTTGACCAGCACATTCTGGCGCATCTCCTGATGCTTTTCTTTTGCCTTATCGTGACCCAGGTCTTCGACTCCGTTAGCATCCGCAAGAGACAGCACCGCCGCCCAACTCCGACGAGGAATACTGGTAAACTTCGAGTGCCCCTTGTTTCCTCTCTGACCCTATCATGTTCGCCACGGCCTTGCGCACCCCATGACCCATCTGGTTCATGCTAGGGAGATCCAGAGCCTCGGCAACGTCCCCCTCCGCAAACACCCGATGCCGCCAGCAACTCCGACGAGGTCGTGTCGCTGTGTCCGTGTGCCGCTCGACAAGCTACTACCACGTTGAGCTTCCTCGTGACCTTGCGTGTCTGGTAAGCCACGCCACACACCCCAGCCCCTCATGTATTCGCTGGACCATCACCGCCAGTAGCGCCGCCGCCTCCAGCACGTAGCTGCGCCGCCAGTCTTTGGTCGCAAGCTTCGCAGCCGTTAGATCTGGATTTGAGGCTCAGGATTAGATCACTTACTCGAACCGTTACGCGCAGATCTGACCGTGCGCTGCCACTTAAATCTAACGGCCCTCGTTGATCGATCCACACAAAGCGGTATCGACGAATCAGAACACGCCGCGTGTCTGTAGGTTTGATTTAAAATCTGTATTTAGATCTATTAGTGATTCAAACTTCCAAAATTCATAACTTTTGATCCACACGTTCAATTTTTGCAAATTTTATATCATTGGAATCAGGAGAGAAAATCCTATCTGTTTATGCAATGTGTTTAATGTTTTGCCTCTGTAAAAATGGTTATTTTTAATAAACACTTGTAGGCTTAATTTGAGTATGGTTATTATTTGAAAAATGTTTTAAGGATCAAATAAGGTTTATTTTGAATATCTTGAACTTGTTTATGTTTCAGTATTGTTCACTTGTCTTGTTTGGTGTAGAAAAATCATCACATGGCATTTGCATGCATACATATATTTTTGTTTGTATATATTTTGTATGTGATTTGGTGCCATTATGTTATGTGTAGATTTTCGTGCAAATAGTGATTGTGATTGTGAAGATTGTTGCTACTCCCCAAACTACCAAGGCAAGTGGTGCTTCATGATTTTATTCCTATGTTTTTCAACTATGCACTAGAAATATTTTGTATAGAACTTGCATGAATATTTTGATCTATATGCTATGCTTGGGAAATCCTAAGTAGTTGTAGAATTGCTAGAAATTCTAAGTTAAGATGCTTACCAATGCCATGCTTAGTCTAGCTAGTAGAAACCAAGGGTGGTTATATATTCATGCTATGAGAAAATATTTCTAAGTCTTTGGACTTGTGTTTTTGCTTAATAAAACAACTAAGTGAATGAAACACCTGGGTGGAATGGAAAGAATGGTTTGTGTTGAGTGGTTACACAAGGCCCATGTCTATGGTTTACCTTGTGTATCTCACTTGTGGAAAGCCACCCAGGAACAAAGAGATTTGAGATGCCAAATGTTACGAAGCTTCTAGTGCAGCCACATGGCATTATGGGCTCTACCTGGATCATATAGGTTGCAATAACTTAGCCATTTGGACAGTTGGTGGTAGTGGGATGATAGGTTGGAGCACGTCCATTTGGTCTAAGGGAAGGCTTCTGAAAGGTCCTGTCTTGGTGAAAATCAAGTCTTGTGGGGAAAGTGCACAACCTCTGCAGATGGAAGAATCTAAGTACTTATCCATGTCCCTGGTATTGGACAACTTGAGCATTAAGACATGGAAGCTATCAAGAATCTCCTCATCCCAATTTCTAAGTTAAAACTTGTGGGTGAACAAGGGTAAAGGTTCACCAATGTCTATTGGTGATTCCTTGGGAAAGTTTTGTCAAAGAAAAACTTAGTGTTTTCAACTGATAGCAAAAACCTATTTTGAGCAAAGCAAGCCTAAGCTACACTTATCCAAAATGAATATAGTATCTAGATTACTAATATTCAACTAAGGTATCACTTGCCAATACTATTCCAATGTATTGACCCACTGTGGCTGTAACTTGTGATGTTGCAGGTTATTCTGATGGTGATTAGGGGTTATGAGTCTACACTCAACATGCTTGCATGTGGCACATGAAGATGAAAACTTGTTTATCTTATCATATATTTGAACTCTTGTATTAGGCCTATGGCCATAGAGTTCGTAAAAGACTATATTTGTCTCTGGAATGATATGTAATAATGACCTTTGTTTCTGTGTACTTCATCTTAAAAATGTGGATGCTAGCATTGATCCAGGGACTAGCATTGCAATCACAGGGATCCTTACCTTTATAAAGGGAGGCATCTTACATACATAGCATGGCATACATTAGAGATCCTATGGCTGAGGCATAGGGAGTCTTACTCATCCTTTCTCTATCTTCTGTCGTTGCAGGACTTTGAGTTTTACTCAAGGTCATATTGGGCAACATGGGCAAGAACCCTTTCTTGCTATCTTCCATTCCAAAGCTCTTTAGAACGTTGTCCAAATATGTACACTCTGTGACAATGATATTAGGCGTCTCGATCTATCTGTATAAATCTTTATGCCTAATATGTAAGCTGCTTCGCCAAGATCTTTCATTGAAAAACTATTATTCAAATAATCCTTGACACTATTAAGAAGGTCTACATCATTCCAAATCAACAATATGTCATCTACATACAGTATTAAGAATGCTACAGAGCTCCCACTCACTTTCATGTAAATACAAGCTTCTCCATAAGTTTGTATAAAACCAAAACTTTTGATTACCTTATCAAAACGTTGATTCCAACTTCGAGATGCTTGCTTCCATCCATATATGGACCGTTGAAGTTTGCATACCTTGTTAGCATCTTTAGGATCGACAAAACATTTGGGTTGCATCATATACAACTCTTCATCAATGTCTCCATTGAGGAACACCGTTTTGACATCCATCTGCCATATCTCATAATCATAATATGCAGCGATTGCTAACATAATCCTCACAGATTTTAGCTTCGCCACTGGTGAGAAAGTCTCATCGTAGTCAACTCCTTGAATTTTTCGAAACCCTTTTGCGACAAGTCGAGCTTTATAGACGGTAACATTACCTTCAGCATCTGTTTTCTTCTTGAAGATCCATTTGTTCTCGACAGCCTTCCGGCCATCCGGTAAGTCCACCAAAGTCCATACTTCGTTTTCGTACATGGATCCAATCTCGGATTTCATGGCTTCTTGCCATTTATTGGAATCTGGGCTCATCATCGCTTCCTCATATGTCGCAGGGTCATCGGTGTTGTCCACCAACATGACACTCATAACGGTATCATACCAATGAGGAGTAGTATGAGTTCTCGTCGACCTGCGAGGTTCCGTAGCAACTTCAACCGAAGTTTCATGATCAACATCATTAGCTTCCTCTCTTATTGTTGTAGGTGCCATAGGAACTACTTCTGGTGCTGCGCTACTTGCAAGTTCGAGAGAAGGTTCAACAACCTCGCGAGTTCTACTTTCCTTCCAGACACTTCTTTCGAGAGAAACTCCTTCTCTAGAAAGGATCCATTCTTGGCAACGAAGATTTTGCCCTCGGATCTATGATAGAAGGTATACCCAATAGTTTCCTTTGGGTATCCTATGAAGACACATTTTTCTGCTTTGGGTTCAAGCTTGTCCGGCTGTAACTTCTTTACATAGGCTTCGCAACCCCAAACTTTACGGAACGACAATTTAGGTTTCTTCCCAAACCATAATTCATACGGTGTAGTTTCAACGGATTTAGATGGTGCCCTATTGAAAGTGAATGTGGTTGTTTCTAATGCATAACCCCAAAAGAGATAGCAGTAAATCTGTAAGTGACATCATAGAACGAACCATATCTAAGAGAGTTCGATTATGATGTTCGGACACACCATTACGCTGTGGTGTTCTCGGCGGTGTCAATTGTGAAAGTATTCTGCATTTCTTTCAAATGATCGCCATAGTCGTAACTTAGATATTCACCTCCACGATCAGATCATAGAAATTTAATCTTCTTGTTACGTTGATTCTCTACCTCACTTTGAAATTCCTTAAACTTCTCGAAAGTTTTGGACTTATGTTTCATGAAATATATATACCCATATCTACTCAAGTCATCTGTGAAGGTAAGAACATAACGATAACCACCGCGCGATGCTACCACTCATTGGACCACACACATCGGTATGTATGATTTCCAATAAGTCTGTAACTCGCTCCATCGTACCAGAAAATGGAGTCTTAGTCATTTTACCCATCAAACATGCTTCGCATCTTTCAAGTGATTAGAAATCAAGTGATTCAAGAAGTCCATCGGAATGGAGTTTCTTCATACGCTTCACTCCAATGTGACCAAGACGACAGTGCCACATATAGGTCGAGTTATCACTCAATTTCAAACGTTTAGCTTCAATGTTATTAATGTGTGTATTTCCACTGTCGAGATTCAATAAAAATAGACCATCTATCAAAGGTGCATGTGCATAAAACATATTACTCATATAAATCGAACAACCATTATTCTCGGACTTAAACAAGTAACTGTCTCGCAATAAACATGATCCAGATATAATGTCCATGCTCAACGCAGGCACCAAATAACAATTATTTAAGTATAAAACTAATCCCGATGGTAGATGAAGAGGTAGCGTGCCGACCGCGATCACATCAACCTTTGATCCATTTCCAACGCGCATCGTCACCTCGTTCTTCGCTAGCTTCCGTTTATTCTGCAGCACCTGTTTCGAGTTACAAATATGAGCAACCGAACCAGTATCAAATACCCATGAACTACTAAGAGTACTAGTGAGATACACATCAATAACATGTATATCGGATATACCTTTTTCTTGATGTTGCCGTTCTTCAAAGCCGCCAAGTACTTTGGGCAATTCCGCTTCCAGTGACCTTCTCCCTTGCAGTAAAAGCACTTAGTGTCAGACTTAGGCCCAGCCTTGGTCTTCTTCGCCGGTGCGGCAACTTTCTTACCGCCCTTCTTGAAGTTTCCCTTTTGCTTAGACTTGCCTTGCTTCTTGAATTTGGTGGTCTTATTGACCAACAACACTTGGTGCTCTTTCTTGATCTCCACTTCTGCAGATTTCAACATGGAGAAGAGTTCTGGCAACGTCTTGTCCATGTTTTGCATATTGTAGTTCATCACAAAGTTCTTGTAACTTGGTGATAGTGATTGGAGGACACGGTGAATCCCCAAAGAATTAGGAATCACTATACCCAAGCTTTGGAGTTTGTTTGCGTGCCCAGACATCTTAAGGACGTGCTCACTGACGGAGCTGCCCTCTTCCATCTTGCAGTTAAAGAACTTTTCAGAAGCCTCATAACTCTCAACTGCCGCGTGAGCCTCAAATATCATTTTGAGTTCACGGACAATATCATGTGGGTCATGGTACTCAAACCTTTTCTGAAGCTCCGATTCCAAACCATACAAGATAGCACACTAAACTATGGAGTACTGATTCTTCCGAGTGAGGTAAACATTCTTTACTTCATCGGAGCAGTAGCTATAGGCGGGTCACCCAGCGGTGCATCCAGCACATAGGTCAAATTACCAACACTGAGGATAATCCTCAAATTGCGGAACCAATCCGCGAAGTTGCTTCCATTGTTTTTCAACTTTTCTTTCTCTATGAACGCATTGAAATTGATGGTAGGGGCCGCCATTGATCTACAGAATATTTGCAATAGTTTAGACTAAGTTTATGACAAATTGAGTTCTAATTAATAGTTAAATTAATCTAGGTGAACTCCCACTCAAAACAATATCCCTCAAATTGTTTTAGTGATCACATGAACCAAATCCACCACATCAAAACCGATCATCATGAGAGTTGATGTAGCTTCAATGGCGAACAATCAACATGTTCATCATATCTACTATATGGCTCATGCTTTACCTTTCGGTGATCCGTGTTCCGAGACCATGTCTGTACATGCTAGGCTCGTCAAGATCAAACCTTAGCTTCCGCATGAGCAAATCTGGCTTGCTCACGTTGTATACACTCGCAGAATCTAACACACCTGATCATCACGTGGTGCTTCGAAACAACGAGCTTTAGCAACGGTGCTTACTAAGGATGAACACTTTAAAACTTGAAATTCTGTTCTTGAGGGATCATCTTATAATGCTACTGTCGTAAACTAAGCAATACAAGATGCATAAAGGATTAACATCACATGCAATTCATAATATGTGATATGATATGGCCTTTTATTCTTTTGCTTCCGATCTCCATCTTCAAGCACGAACATGATCTCCATCATCACCGGCATGGCGTCAAGGTCAATGGCGTCGTTTCATGGTTGTCGTCCACCAGCTTCAACTATTACAACTACTTTGAATAGACACGTAGGTCTTAACGGAATTTAAAAGACAACCATATGGCTCCTGCCAGTTGCCAACTTACAATAAGGAACATTTCATACATCATATATGATTACAATCATGGCCATATCACATCACAGCACACCCCTGCAAAACAAAGTTAGACGCCTCTACTTTTGTTTGCATATTTTACGTGGTTTGGGGCTTTCAATAAGTGTCATTCTAACTTACGAACAAGAACCACAACGTTGATGTTTGAACTATCAAGTGCCCGTTGTAAATTGAATCTATACTATGATGGGAGAGACAGACCCCCGCAAAGCCATTTATGCAATACAAGTTGCATGTCGAGCGTGGAGCAAGTCTCATGAACGATGTCATGTAAGGTTAGCCCGGGCCGCTTCATCCCATCATACCACAAGATGCAAAGTACACAAAAAGCAATTGATAATAAAAGCACCACCGCCCATAATGACCATTGTGTTCTACTCGTGCAACAAATCTACATATAGACACGACTCTGATACCACTGTAGGGGTCCGTAGCATGGAAAACAAAAAATTTCTACCGCATGCACACAAACAAGACAAGATCTATCTACTAGATTGTAGCAACGAGTCGATAGAAGAACTCACCCTCGAATATTCCAAAGCGGTTAACGAGAGCGGATTCTCGTGGGTGATGTAGTCCTACTTTTGCCGATCTCAATATCGCGCAGACGATCCTTCCGGCGCTGCGTTCCGGCAGCACTTCCGCAGTCGGTCACACGTTCGGTACTAGATGAAGACCTTCATGTCCCTTGTTCCAGCAGGCAGCGGAGGTTGTAGCACTCTCCTCGTGATTCCGGCAGCACGACGGCGTGGTGTCAGAAGTAGAGGGAAGATCCCGCAGGGCTTCGCCTAAGACGGAGCGAGTATGGTGGAGTAAGAGAGGGCCTTGGTGATCTACGGAATAGAAGCACCAAGGGGAGGTGGTGTGGCCGGCGGCTAGGGCTTGGAGAAGCGCTAACTCGGCGACTTGGAGGAGGCCCTGGCGGCGGCGACACTTGGAGGTGGTGGCGCCTAAGAGCTAGGGTTTGGGTGTGAGGGTAGGGGCGCCCTGCCCCTCCTTATATAGGTGGGAGGGAGGCAGTTGGGAGGAGGGATTCCTCCTCCAACTCCTCCTCCTTGGCCGGCGGGTGGAGGGAGTGGGACTCCTACCCTAGGTAGGTTTCCTACTCTCGCTCCACCAAGCAAACTTCGGATTTGACTTTTCAAATTGGCTTTTGACTTTCAAACTTGGATTTGATTTCTCTCTTCATATTGCCCAGCCAAGTGACCTAGTACATGATGCAACCATTCCACATTGTCATGACACATCCATGTACCCTTCCCCTCCGGAGTGCCGGACCTTCCAGACCCTTCTAGAACATTCCTGGTGAAAACACCGGAACCATTTCCGAACTCCGAAACAGGACTTTCCTTATATGAATCTTATTCTCCAGACCATTCTGGATCTCCTCGTGATATCCCGGATCCCATCCGAGACTCCGAACAACATTCGGTCTCTTACTCATCATTCCATAACTACACAACAACATCAAATCCTTAAGTGTGTCTCCCTACTGTTCGTCAATTATGCGGACATGACCGAGACACTTCTCCGATCAATAACCAATAGAGGAATCTGGAAATTCATATGGCTCCCACATATTTCTACGATTACTTTGCAATCGAATGAACAACTTACATACGATACCAATCTCCCTTTGTCTCACGATAGTTTACTTATCCGAGGTTTTGATCGTCGATATCTCTGCATACCTAGTTCAACCTCGTTTCCGGTAAGTACTCTTTTCTTGTTCACATGATATGTGATCCCTTGTGAGCCAGTCACATTCTTGCAAGCTAATTGGATGACATTTCACCGAGAGGGCCCAGAGTATATCTATCCGTCATATGGATGGACAAATCCCACTCTTGATCCATGTTCCTCAACCCATACTTTCCGAACACTCAATGCCACCTTTATAGCCACCCAGTTATGGTGTGGTGTTTGATGTCATCAAAGCATCCTTCCGGTGATGGTGATTAACATGATCTCATGGTCGAAGGAATTAGGTTACTATGTATCAGAAATCTTATAGCAAACGAACTATTAAAATGACTTGATCTTTATGCTACGCTTATCTATAGGAGTATGTCCATCACACCATTCTCCTAATGACATGATCTTGTTGTTAACAACATCTCAATGTTCATAATCGGGAAACCACGATCATCTATTAACCAACAAGCTAGTATTATAAAGAGGCTTTACTAGGGACTCTAATTTAGTTTACAAATCACACAAGTATTAATGTTTCTGGTTAATACTATTATAGCATGAATGTAAACATTTATCATAAACACAAAGATATAATAATAACCACTTTTATTATTGCCTATAGGGCATATCTCCAACAAGAAGAACAAAAATAAGCGGAAGACTCCGCCTGAAGAAAATCCAGCGCATAACATGGTCACCATGACGTTCGCTGGCAGAGGCAAAGGCAGACAACGGGCCGTGGCCGGGTGGCTGGTCGTGGGCAGCAACATGGTAGTAAAACAATACCCACTGCACCCCGCATTTCCCAGACATACGAGGAGTACTGCGATATGCCATGTTTAGCACCTCGACGCCAACGACAAAGCTACTCACACCAATCGCCAATGGAAGTTTGTCAATGACATCAAGGCGGACCCCGAATCCGGCTACAAGCAAAGTCGAAAGAGTAGACCCTGTGGCAAGGGTAGGGGAAGAAGAAGGACAAAGAGTCCAAGAATTCAGATGATATGGACGAGGACATGGAACCCAAACATGCCGACAAGGGCGATGGTAAGGGCAAGAAACCTTCCAGGAAGGCTCCTGTCTACCACACTTTCCTTGGCACTCCCACCGCCCAGGAATATAAACCTCTTTGAGGATAATAATGGCCACACTCCCTCCAGTTCCCCAGTACGTGCGCTTGTTGGAAATTCCAGTTACTTGGGATAGAGAGGATCTTCCAGACCTCATCCCGATAGAGAACCATTATGCTATGATCATCAACCCTTTGATTGATAGCAGTGAGTTCACCAAGTGCCTCATGGACATTGGAAGCAGCATCAACATTATGTACCTTGATACACTGCATGAGATGAACTTGACGGAGACCATACTAAGGCAGAGCAACACCGTGTTTCATGGCGTCGTTCCTGGCTAGCAAGCTAAGTCCCTTGGGAGCATTACCCTTCTGGTCTCCTTTGGTGATATTAACTATTACCGCCAAGAGCGCATGACCTTCGAAGTGGTACCCTTCAAGAGCTAGTATCATGACATATTTGATGCAACATCTTCCACTCCTTCCATGTCAGGGCATGTTTTGTCTACAACAAGCTCAGGATACCTAGGACAAACAGTATCATCATCATTGTCGGAAGCTTCAAGAAGGCAAGGGACTGTGAGCTGATTGAAGCCACCTAAGATGAATTCATCCTCTATGGTGAAGAATTCAAGGATATCTAGAGCCAGGTCAATGTCTCAGAGATGCCGGCTTCAAAGAAGTAGATTTCTTACTCTGAACCCACCTTCAAGGCCACCATTCAGACAAAGCCGGTGGAACTTGTGGAAGGAGATGCCTCCAAGACCACTGCCATTGGCACAGGACTTTTTCCCAAATAGGAATTCGCGCTCGTCAAGTTCCTCCGTGAGAACAAGGAAATATTTGTCTGGCAACCTTCCGACATGAAAGGTGTTCCTAGGGAACTTGCCAAGCACATCTTAAACATCTATTCTAAATCCAAACCGGTGAAACAACCTCTACGATGCTTTGGTGATGAAAAATGACGTGCCATAAGCAAGGAGCTAGCTAGGTTACTTAATGTTTTATCCGAGAAGTAATTCACACCCAGTGGGTGGACAATCCTGTAATTGTGCCCAAAAGGGAACTAAAGAATTAAGAATGTGTGTTGATTACATCGGCTTGAACAAAGCGTGTCCGAAGGATCCGTTTGTTTTCCCTCGCATTGACCAAGTCATTGAATCGATGGTTGGGTCAAAACTTTTGTGTTTTCAAGATGCATACTTAGGATACCACCAAATTAAGATGTGAAAGTTGGACCAATTGGTCACTTCATTCATCACACATTATGGCACATCTGCTACATCACGATACCCTTTGGGCTAAAAAATTGAGGTGCTACATACCGACGGACAATGCAGCGTTGCCTCCACGACTAAATCGGTCGAAACATACACGCCTACGTAGACGACATCATGGTGATGTTCAAAAAATCATACGACCTCATCGCCGACTTGTAGGAAACCTTTGATAACCTCCAAAACTTCAACATGATGCTCAACCCTAAGAAGTGTGTCTTCGGAGCTCCTGCCAGCAAATTGTTGAGTTTCATCGTTTCACACCAAGGAATCGAGGTCAACCAGAGAATATCAAGGCCATCCTCAACATCAAATGCCCATCATGCTTGACCGACATCCAACGGCTCACAGGCTGCATTGCAGCAGTAAGCCGGTTCATCAGCCGAATTGGAGAGAAGGCAATGCCGCTCTACAAGTTGCTCAAGAAGGCGAACAAATTCATATGGACGGACGAAGCAGATGCAACACTTTAGAAGTTGAAGAGAATACTCTCCTCTGCACCTATACTTGCAGCACCATAGTCAATGGAGCCTATGCTAATATACATGGCGACAACCAACCGGGTAATCAGCATCATCGTTGTGGTGGAGCGGAAGGAACGAACGCATGAGTACGAAGTTCAGCAACTAGTTTACTATTTACGCAAGATCTTGATGGACTCAAAGCAGCATTACCCGCACTACCGGTAGCTAGCTTACAGAGTGGTCCTTGCTTCTCGGAAGTTTTTTTTTGAGGGTTGAACACTATGGAAAATCGCCACTGCAATTTTTATTTATAATTAAACATAGAGTTACATAATTACAATATTACAGTTCCACCTCAGTGAGGGAATAAATCCAGAAGCTAACTATCTCCCGTCTAAATGAGCATTAATCCAGGTTTTGAGATCCTGGCTGTATTTCTTCTTAATTCTAAGCTCAAGCCATCTAAGCTCTTGGATCACAATGGCCTTCCATTCCTCCAAAGATGGTCTTTGATTATTAAAAATCATGTTACTGTGGCATATCCAAATGCCCCAGGCTACCAAGATGATAATCTCCATTGCAAAATGCACCTTTAGCTTCTTTTTTAGCTTCTTGGAAGTTAAGGCATTATTTCCAAGAGAACCCTATCATAGTAGTGAGCAAAGCTCCACTATCCGACATCATCAACAACAACAACTCTATGGGAAGGGTGGCGAAGTGGGGCATTGAGCTTGCCACCTTCGAAATCACCTACAAGAGACGCGATGGTATCAAATCACAAGCATTGGCGGATTTCATTACAAATTGGACAGAACTTCCAGCTAATACTTCTGTAACAGAGCTAGAGTCTTGGGTCATGCATTTTTATGGATCCAAGTTACTAAATAGCTCGGGGCTGGTGTATTATTGCAATCACCAACAGGACAAAAGCTTCAGTATGTCTACAGATCTACTTCAACATTACCAACAACATGGAGGAATAGGAAGCTCTCATTCACGAACTTCGCGTAGCCAAGGATATTGGCATCAAGCGCATAGTTTGCTATGAAGATTCTGACTTGGTTGCCCAGCAGGTGGATGGCATGTAGAACGAGTGGAACCCTATGACGGCGACATATAGAGACGAAGTAGACGAGATAGCCAAGTGTTTCAACGGCTATGAAGTCAAGTACATCAAAAGGGAGGACAATGAGGAGGCAGATCTGATGTAAAATCTTGGATCAGCATGCAAACCAATTCCGCCTTGTGTTTTCCTAGAGGATCTACGTACCCCATCCGTGAAAGGAGCGGACCCCGATAACCTGGATAGAGTTCATTCATTTGTTAACGCATTAACAGTTATCCCGCTGGCTTAGACAAAACTGTTCATGGACTACCTCAAAGATGGAACACTACCCGCCGACGAAGTCGAAGCCAGCAGATAGTAAGCAGAGCAAAAGGATATACCATAATAAATGGCCAGCTATACAAAAGAAGCACCTCAGGAATATTCCTATGGTGTGTATCTTTGCAGCAAGGCATACAAATACTTAGAGAGATTCATCTTGGAGATTGCGGGCATCACGTATCTCCCCGTCATTGGTATCCAAAGCTTTCCGTCAAGGATTCTACTGGCTCACCACCAACGCGGATGTTGACAACCTAGTTTATACGTGCATTGGGTGTCAGTTATATGCAGGGCAGCCACATGTCCAGCTAAAGAATTGCAAACCATACCAATTAGTTGGCCGCTTGCAGTCTGGGGGCAAGACATGGTTGGAGCATTGAATACGACACCTTGTGGGTTTATGCATCTGCTAGTCGCAGTTGATAAATTCACTAAATGCATTTAAGCTATACCCATTAGAAAGCTCGATGGGGCAACAACCCTTAAATTTGTCCGGGATGTGGTGGTGTGATACGTCAGAAACGTATCTATAATTTTTGATGTTCCATGATTGTTTAGTATCTACTTTGCTTTGCTCTGTCTACACATTGAGGTGATTTTTACATGTTTTCTGGTACTAACCTATTAACAAGTTGCCACAGTGCTAGTTGTCTGTTTTCTGCTGTTTTTGGTTCCAGAAAAGCTAGAAAGGAAATATTCTCGGAATTGGATGGGACAAACGTCAAAGTCAATAACTTTCTGTGGGGAACAAGAAGTCCAGAGGGGAGTCGCAGAAGCGTGCTAGGGCGGCCACACCCCCCTAGTCACGGGTGGGCCCTGCCCGCTCCTAGGCAGGGTGTGGGGCCCCTGGCCACCTCCTCGGCCTCCCCCTTCTCCTATAAGAAGCCCCCGATGTATAAACCCTAAGGACCCGATCAATATTCCACGAAACCTTCTGTAGCCGCCACCACCGGCATCCCTAGATCGGGGGTATATGAAGTTCTCCCCGGCACCCTGCTGGAGGGGAGATCATCCCGGAAGCCTTCTCTCCGGTATGATGCGTGAGTAGTTCCACGTTGGACTATGGGTCCATGTAGTAGCTAGATGGTTGCATCTCCTCCTTTGTGATTTCATGTATAGATCTTGTGATCTCCGTTCATGATCAAGATCTAATCTATTTGTAGTCATGCATGTTGTGTTTGCGGGGATCCGATGGATATTGAGATTATTATGTTGGTTTGATTAATGCTTTTGTCTTTATGATTCTATCATGTCTGTGTTGTTTGTGATCTTCCATGCTCTCCGTTGTAAGTATCTATCTTGGCCAAGTAGTTGCTAGTGACTCCAAGAGGGGGTATTTATGCTCGATAGTGGGTTCATGCCTCTAGTTTCCAAGGGAAGTGACAGAAATCTCTTCGATTGTAGATGTGTTGTTGCTACTAGGGAGAAAACAACGGTCTCTTGTTCATGGAACATGTGGACTGTTTACCTTACACACTTTGCTTAAAGCAGTTGTCTGTTGCTTGCAACTTAATACTGGAGGGGGTTCGGATGATAACCTGAAGGTGGAATTCTAGTCATAGATGCAGTTGGATGGCGGTCTATGTATCTTGTTGTATTGCCCAATCTAATCTCATAGGATCTTTATAACTAGTAATTGCATTGTTATGCCTTGCTCAGTTCCTGTCAATTGCCCCGCTGTAATTTGTTTACCCTTCATGCCATGTTGTTTATCTAAGGAGAGCACCTCTAGTGAACTATGGACCTCAGTCCAATCTTTACCATTGATACATCTTCCACCGTTACCTGTTTACTTGCTGCAAACCACCATTATCTTCCACACCATATGTTTAATCCTTTGTTACAGCAAACTGGTGAGCTTTACAACCTCACTGATTCGTTGGGACAAAGTCTTTAGTTTGTGTTGTGCAGGTCTCCACGTTGTTTGCAACACCTGTGTGATGTTTCCTTCTTCCTTCTAGTTCGATAGCCTCGTCTCAACTGAGGGAAAACTTTATGTTGTGCTCTTCACACCCTATGCTTGGGGTTACCAACAAAGTGCCACGTTGAGCACCGTCAAGTCTTTCTGGCGCCATTGCCCGGGAGGCTAAGGACATATTTACTAGGGGAGTCCTTCACTTCCTTTCTCTTTACTTTGTTTTTAGTTTGATTTGTTTCTTTTGCTTGGTTTTGTTTGCCTATTTTCAAAAAACCCAAAAAAAATTAGTCTAGTTTGGTTTGCTTTCTTTATTCAAAAGCACAAAAAATTAGTTCCCACTCTGGTTGCTGGTCTGTTATTGCCTTCCTTGGTCTTGCTTTCTATCAATGGATGGTTTCTTTGAAACTAGTTCTTGTTGGCAAGGTGGGTTCACGAAAGAACAATTATTATAAGGAACACCGTTTGTCACAAAAAGGGAAACACTTATGGGAACAAATTGATAAGTTGAATACTATTGCTAGAGAGGTGTGCTCTATTTATAATGTTACCTATTGCTTTGATAAAGCTTGTTGTTGGAGGACGTATAAACACCTACCCTTTCAATGTGAGTATAATGATAATGTTACCATATCTTCTTATGTTAAAGGAAATTATGAATTTGATGATGTGGAACAAACTAAAGAATTTATTGCCTTCAAGGGTGCATTCGAACTTGCCAGTTTGCTTGAAAATACTGATGATGCACCTTATAAACAGGAGGTTTTTGAGATACTTAAATTTTGCTTTGATAATTACAAGAAAGAAAATAGCTATATTCTTGAATATTTTAATAGGCGTTTTCCACATTTGGAAGAGACTAACGCCTTGCAGGAGCCTATGAAAGAAGAAATTGTTGAAACTGGAAGCTCATTAGATGAAAAAGAGGAGGAAAGTGATGAACAAAAGGAGGAAGAATGGATCTACCCATGCCTACCTTTTAATGAGAGTTACTCTTTACCTCTTATATTATTTGATTGTCCCCCATGCTTAACAAAGGAGGATGAATGCTATGTTCCTATGGATCCTTTTGAAATATCTACTTTGGGTAAAACCTGTGAAGGTTTATTCCCACTATTTTTGAGCTTGATCAAAATTATGTGTTTATAGATCATGAAAAGCATGCTTTATGTGATAGCTATATTGTTGAGTTTATTCATGATGCTACTCAAAATTATTATGAGAGAGGAAAGTATGGTTGTAAAAAATTTCATGGTACTAAAACACCTCTCTATGTTCGTAAAGTTTTGAAGTTACTCTTCTTTTATCTTCCTATGCTTGTCACTTTGTTCTTTGTGAATTTATTTGTGTACATGATTTCGATGAATAGGAAGTGGGTTAGACTTAAATGTGTTTTGAATTTTCTTCTTGATGCTCTCTTTTACTTCAATTCATATTTCTTATGTGAGCATCTTCTCAAACTATCATGCCTAACTTAAAGGCGTTAAAGAAAAGTACTTGTTGGGAGATAACCCAAGAGTTTCCTTGAGTCTTGGAAGTTGTTACTTCAGTAATAACCTCTCCTTATCCTTTTTGTTTTCTTTTTGTGCCAACAATGACCTCTAATTAGAGGGAAGTAAGATTTGGAGAGTTGCTGTCCCGAAAAACAGATTTCTGTCCTCCACCGTAAAAATTCGTGAGGAGTCTATGTAACTCGGATTGAGCTGAAAATTGACGAATAAATCCCCCAGTATGTTATCTAACTTTCGTTAGTTCAACATATTTTTATTTGAGCAACATAAGATGTTCGAAAAAATTGGTTTCTACCTGCTGGTCTGTTTCGACAGATTTCTGCCATTATTTGCATTTGCTTTTTATTGATTCCTTTTTGAGTTCTCTTTAAGGTAAATTGAGCTTTTTTAAGGAGTTACTACAGTATATTGTGGTTTTAGTGAAAAGCCTTGCTGTTCCAAAGCTTTGCAAGAGGTCTAATATCTTTTGAATAAGCTAATGTTGGTAATGAAGATTGTGTGAAGTTTTGTATGAAGGAAAAAATGTAGGTGTAGAGAGAGAATGATGTAATGAGATGAAGAATGGACAAAAGCTCAAGCTTGGGGATGCCACCCCAGTGTCACCCCAAGAAATATCCAAGAGGTCCAAGCATCAAAGCTTGGGGATGCCCAAGGCATCCCCTTCTTAATCAATAAAAAGCTCAGGTATGTCTAGACACTTCATTTTTATTGTTTCATAAACTGTTGTGTTGTTCTTGGAGCGTCTTAGTTTTTGTTTGATTTGCTTAGTTTGTTTAGTTTGCTTGATTAGTTTGTACCCCCGTTCTCGCTGTGTTGTTTTGCAAATAAGTTGCTTGGTGTTGGAAAGGAGTAGTAAGTTCTTGCTTGTAAGTGCAAGAGGAGCTTGCATTGACTATGTTTTATACTTTGGCATGACATGCTAGGTGTTGTTTTGACCTTATGCTTAGTGATTATTGTTGTAGCATGGCTTGCTCCATGTCATTGGGATTTCTTAGTGTGCCTTGAAGAAATTATGCGTTGTCTTAGCATGCAAAGGCATAGTATTGTGGTATTCTCCTTTGAAGTTTGTTTGGGTTGACTTGGCACATGCTCACACCATGTTATGACTCTCACAAGTCACCATTAGACTCTATGATCATTTAGTCCTTGACTTGTAATACCACTCTATGAGTTGATTAGTAATGCTTTGTTGCTCTACATGATTATGGCCATTATTGCTCTCTGATTTGGTTGCTCCCAGTCTTTTGCTAGCCTCCACTTGTATGAGTAAGCTCTAATCATGCTTCCAACTCCCAAGAAACCAATTTATTCCAAAGTGTCCACTATAAACTCCTATGCTTGGTTTGTTACACCATTCTAAGTATATTCTTGTTTTCAGCTATCTTCCAATTAAAAACTATTTTGTTATGCGAAAACTTAGTGATTAAAGCCCTCACGAACTTGATGGCACACTTTATATTCTTTGCCCCTAATAAACTTGAACCACTATGTCATCTATGTTGTATATGCTTGCACTTATACATTGGAATTAGCAGAACCGTGCTGTCACGCGGAACATTTTCAACATTGCACTTATACTTTGTACTTAGTTGATTTCATGCTCTTTTGTCTATGGATGTCACCGGTGTGAAATAAAAAGGGAACTTGTAAGTCCATGGAGTTTGTATTATGTGTTAGAGAAACGCCTGGGCTGCTAGCCAAAGCCATGCCTAATCATGGTTTAAACTTGCAGCATCACCATAGTGAGCTATCTATGAAGCATCCTCAATAAAAAGTTATGCATATGGTAAATAAAAAGATCGTTGAGATGGTTATTGTCTGCTTGCCTTGTCAACTTGGTTATGGGATAGGTCCTGTACCATGTGCAAGGGGTACCCCGTTTGCGGTTCTTTATGATATGCAAATACTTACAATGACAAGAACTTACAGGTGACTGAAGTTGAGTAGCATGAGGTGTGGACCTCGTATTCAAGGGACTTGAGATTTCCAACTTATACTTCGTCAAGCATATACTCCATCTTTGTTCACTTTAACCTTAATAACTTCAATATGCTTATGATAGGGGCAATGAGGGATGAAAGCTAACAAGTACCATAATTTTTCGAAGCTCTTTTTGAAACTTGAAATCCCTGCTTGCTTTATAAAAGGCCTTTCTTCCACCATTATTTGAGTCTCCACCTTCTACCTTTAGGCACCATTAAGAGAGCATAGTTGTCATTCTGTGTGCAGTGTTCCAAAGCTTATTGATTGATGCATATTGTGATATTATTTGTTCTTGTGCTACTTGTTTCTAGTCACCCTTGTGAACTTTGAAGGTGTCATATGCATCTATTTTCTACTCTATGAGGGACAAGCTGATTGCCACTATGCTATGTTTTCTGTATGTGAAACAAACAAACGGTTTTCAATGCATGTTATTCATGATCGTTATTTGTAGTCTGTCATGTTGCATGCATAGTTCTTTGTCTTACTGTTAGAACTCCATCTTTCATGATCGTGTTTAGAGTTCTTTGATCCCATCTTTCAATGCTTGCAAATGGTTTGATCTTTATTGTGAGGGTGCATATTACCTCAAAAATTATTCTTTTTATCACTTACCTACTCAAGGACGGGCAGGAGTTAAGCTTGGGGATGCTTGATATGTCGGAAACGTATCTATAATTTTTGATGTTCCATGCTTGTTTAGTATCTACTTTGCTTTTCTTTCTCTACACTTTGAGGTGCTTTTTACATGTTTTCTGGCACTAACCTATTAACAAGTTGCCACAGTGCTAGTTGTCTGTTTTCTGCTGTTTTTGGTTCCAGAAAAGCTAGTAAGGAAATATTCTCGGAATTGGACGGGACAAACGTCAAAGTCAATAACTTTCCGTGGGGAACAAGAAGTCTAGAGGGGAGACGGAGAAGCGTGCCAGGGCGGCCACACCCCCTAGGCGCGGGTGGGCCCTGCCCTGCTCCTAGGCAGGGTGTGGGGACACTGGCCACCTCCTCGGCCTCCCCCTTCGCCTATAAGAAGCCCCTGATGCCTAAACCCTAAGGACCCGATCAATATTCCACGAAACCTTATGTAGTCGTCGCTACCGTCGTCCCTAGATCGGGGGGATTTGAAGTTCTTCCCGGCACCCTGCCGGACGGGAGATCATCCCGGATGCCTTCTCTCCGGTATGATGCGTGAGTAGTTCCACCTTGGAATATTGGTCCATGTAGTAGCTAGATGGTTGTATCTCCTCCTTTGTGCTTTCATGTATAGATCTTGTGATCTCCGTTCATGATCAAGATCTAATCTATTTGTAATCATGCATGTTGTGTTTGCGGGGATCCAATGGATATTGAGATTATTATGTTGGTTTGATTAATGGTTTTGTCTTTATGATTATATCATGTTTGTGTTGTTTCTGATCTTGCATGCTCTCCGTTGTTAGTAGCTATCTTGGCCAAGTACTTGCTAGTGACTCCAAGAGGGGGTATTTATGCTCGATAGTAGGTTCATGCCTCTAGTTTCCAAGGGAAGTGACAGAAATCTCTTCGGTTGTAGATGTGTTGTTGCTACTAGGGAGAAAACTACGGTCTCTTGTTCATGGAACATGTGGACTGCTTACCTTACACACTTTGCTTAAAGCAGTTGTCTGTTGCTTGGAACTTAATACTGGAGGGGGTTCGGATGATAACCTGAAGGTGGACTTCTAGTCATAGATGTAGTTGGATGGCGGTCTATGTATCTTGTTGTATTGCCTAATCGAATCTCATAGGATCTTTCTGACTAGTAATTTCATTGCTATGCCTTGCTCAGTTCTTGTCAATTTCCCCACTGTAATTTGTTTACCCTTCATGCAAGGATGTTTATCTAAGGAGAGCACCTCTAGTGAACTATGGACCCCGGTCCAATCTTTACCATTGATACATCTTCCACTATTACTTGTTTACTTGTTGTAAACCACCATTACCTTCCACACCATACATTTATTCCTTTGTTACAGCAAACCGGTGAGCTTGACAACCTCACTGATTCATTGGGACAAAGTCTTGAGTTTGTGTTGTGCAGGTCTCCACGTTGTTTGCAACACCTGTGTGACGTTTCCTTCCTCCTTGTGGTTCGATAGCCTCGGTCTCAACTGAGGGAAAACTTGCTGATGTGATGTTCACACCCTGCGCTTGGGGTTACCAACAAAGTGCCACGTCGAGCACCGTCATTGTGGCATTTGGTATCCCACAAAGGATCATCACTGACAAATGAAGAAACTTGTCACTCAGAGAAGTCAAGGCATACTATCATGATAAAGGCATCCGCCTTGACCTAGCATCTATGGCACACCCACAATCTAATGGTCAAGTTGAAAGGTCCAATGGACTAATTATGTTTTGTGGAGTCTACGAACTACTCCCAATAGATCCACCGGCTACAAACCTTTCTTCATGGTTTATGGAGCAAAACCAGTCCTACAATATGACATCCTCCAAGATGCACCAAGAGTTTCCGCCTACAACGAGGATGAAGCTGAAGAATCCAGACGCCTATCTATGGACCTGCTCGAAGAAGAACATGTTCTGGCAGCCCAAAAATCCGTCATCTACCAGCAGAAGCTATGCAGCTACCATAGTCGTCGTGTTAAGCGTCACTCATTTGGAGAGGGGAATCTAGTGCTCCGACTTAAGCAGCAAAAGTCACACAAACTATCTCCGCCTTGGGAAGGACCGTTTTTCATAAGCAAAGCGCCGCTCAATGGTTCCTATTACCTCGTTGATATTCGCGAGTTGAAAAATAGTCCAAGAAAAGATCGCAAGTGTAAGCGACATGACCCCGATGATGATTATTCAGAGACTGATCGGCCATGGAACATAGCACAGCTATGTCCCTTTTACACTTATCATATTTTCTTATATACTATGTACCTTTATATGATCAATTAAATAAAGATTTTGGTTCACTCATATTCTTGAGTCTTTTACCTCCTTTAGTGTTCATTTTTGGATCATGTAAAACCCTTTATGCATAAGCTTTGCATTTGCACTTCTGAAAATTCTGCCTACTTGTGTTAGCTTAAGTTTTCTAGTATACATTTTCTATTGTTTTTATGTGGATTCCGGTGTAGTGACTTTTTGGTACTCAAAGCCGGTGATTTGTCCTTGGGTTATGGATGGTTCCATTAGGCATCATCACCTAAGGGCATGGTTCTGTGCTATGAGTCTTCCCTCTCATGAAAGGTCAAGCATAAAAACCAAAATAATGGATAAGTCAACACTTGCTTAAACAAATATACAAAACATACATGCTAGACTTAGAAAATTGGAGGAGGGCTGCAGCCAATTTTTCCACCTTACTTCTAACATTGTTTTCCGCATAAGACATCACAATTACAGAGGCACAAATAATATAACAAGTGTTTCATGGCTCTGATGCAGGGGACCTAGACACTGCATCGTCGGTGATGGGAGAGCCAACCTGGGAGCTATCCTCGAAGTCGGTAGTCTTCAAAGACTCGGAATATGCTGGCTCGTTGTCCAAGACCTCGGAAGGCACGAAGACATCTGCCTTGACCATCTTGGCGACTCTGGTTGTCGTAGTCGGCAAGAGAATTCCAGATAGCGATGTTATCAACTTTATTCACTTCCTCATCGATCATGCGCATACTAGAGGTCACCATGTCGATGTCAGCATCGTCGTAGTGCACCTTGACAAAGGACAAGGCCATCCTGGCACCAGACCTGATACAGGAAGTTTTCCAGCTTACAATTCTCTCAGGGGCTCGTCAGACGATTTCCAAGTATTTGGTGGCATAATCCACCGCCTTGATGTTGATTTCCAGAGGCTTGGCTATCTCCTTGGCATGGGTGATGGCATTGTTGATGAAGTTTCCCACAATAATCATGCATTCTTTTGAATCCGAAGCATTTTCACCCAAGTTGGTCAAACCAGTGGGGGTTGTGTTTCCGAAATATACAAAGGTCATGAGTACACCAACAATACTAAGTATACGACTTATAGAAATTGAGAAAGATGGAAGAAATGTTACCAAAGATGTGGTTTCATCTTGTTGGCATGTTTCCGCCAATATGTCGTACTCCTTCGAAAGTTTTTTGTATGCCTCAAGGCTCCAAGAATTCTGCTATACGGAAGCTTTTTTCGTTCCTTGAGGAGTTCAATATCCTTCTTCGGGCACTCCATCTCCGTGTTAACAGATTCTTGCAGAGACTTCATTGCCTCTTCATGCATTTTGATAGCTTCATCCTATCTCTCCTTCAAAATCTTATTCCCATCATCCAATTCTTGGATGTGCTTGGATTTCTCAATGATGCTTTTAGCCTTGGCAACAGCTTCTGCAAGTTGGAGAAATAACAGTACTATGAGTACTCATAAGAAACATCCCAAAAAAATAGATCAGCAAGGAGCTAGAAACAAAATAGACTCTTTTTGTTGGTTATCTATTCCTTTGGAAATGTAGTTTTACCCTTTTCAGCATCCAACTCCTGGCGGATCTTGGCGAACTTATCATTGGCGGCAACCTTCCGAGCATTCTCGTTCTGCACAAATGAAATTCTTAGTTTCCTTGGAGCATCTAGCTAGAACTTATTCAGTTTCACCTAGAGGCTTGGGGGCTACAATATGAGTTTTTACTCTAAGACATGCTAAGTATCTTTTAAGCATCTAGCCGAAACTTGTTCAGTTTCACCTAGAGGCTTGGGGGCTACAATATCAAAATTTAAAACGCTATATATTCTTCTCTAAGAGTATCTAGTCGAAATAATTCATTCAACCTAGATACTCGGGGGCTACATTATCAACTTTTTCACTTAGTAACTCTTAGAGCACTCAGACTGAAATACATATGGTTTTCTGTCTAAGCACTCGGGGGCTACAGTGGGATATGTAAAGTGATATGAAAAATATCAAAAACTTACAAAGGCAATGATCTTGAGATTGTTGGCAACCTATGAATACAAATCATTGAAGATTTTTGTATTATGCCGGATGATATCTTCCTTCTTGAGAAATTCTTGAAGACCCAATATCAATGGAGTCTAAGATGCGCTAGGAGAACCACTTGCAGGTGCGGAAGTAGCTCTAGCATGCCTTGAGATTACCGTTGCATCTGTTGGCTTAGAGGACCCTGTTTTTGCTCGTGGTCACTGTTGTATCAGCTCCCGCCATCAACCCTTTCCCTTTTTCGGTGGCATCCTTAGCCGTAGATTCAGCCACTTGTGAGGAGGTGCTCTCATGCGTTGCCTATCCACTAGGAATGATTTCCAAACCGTCAGCACCTAAGACATCTTGAGAAGGATTGTTGTCTAGCTCCATGACGGAGGCCTCACGTGTTGTAGTGGATGGCATTTCGGCAGAGCCTATAGAAGGCTTGACAGTAGTAGTAGGGGGAGCAATGGTGGGGGAGACTGGGTCAACATCTCGCGAATATTCTTGGAACCTCCAAAAACTTTGGAGGTCCGCTTGAAACACAAATTGGTTCTCTTTATGGAACATATAGAATTTACAAGTATAAGTACAGAAAGAAGTAATGAATACGACAAAGTCAGAGAAAGGAGTGCTTACATAACAGCAGGTGCCTTGGTCAATGGAATGCTGGTAGGCTTCCTTTTCTCTTCCTCCAGCGAGGCGGTGGATTTCTTGGATACTCCACTCTCCAACCTTTTCTTCTTGCCGCAGGAGCAGCGTCAAAGGTGGAGCTCTTCTGCTTTTGTGCTGCCGGGGCCTGATTATCCTTTGAGGCATCATCGTCCGACACAATCTGAACATCCTTCATCTTGGGGTCATAAACTTGTGTGGCCATGTCAGAATCCGTCAAGCTCCCCAGCTGACAAAGATAAAAGAGTGTTAGATGGTTTGGTACATCGAAGACGGATACGCTGGAGTATATGAAAAACAACAAAGGAATCAAAGTACATTTGGGCATTCGCTGCATTCTAACATGTCGAAGGGTTCAAAGAATTGAGCAGGATTCTCAACAAGGTGAAAGTAGTGGTAGTCGTCGTAAGAGAAAGAAAAAGTAACATAAGAGTTGTGGAACCACTTGAACCTGCTGTAGATCCTAATAGTATATTTGTCTCTGATGCTAAAACTGAGAGTGGTAATGATAAAAATGATGCTCCTAATAAGGAGGAAGTTGAGGAAGAACCTGAAAAGCACACTAAGAACACTAGGTACACTGAGGAAGATTTTATTGCTAAGAAACATGGTAGTGAGAGAGAACCTTGGGTGCAGAAACCTATGCCTTTTCCGTGTAAGAAACACAAGTAAAAGGAGGAAGAACACTACAACAAGTTTTGTGAGAGGATGAAACCTTTATTTTTGCAAATTCCTTTGACTGATGCTATTAAATTGCCTCCTTATTCAAAGTATATGAAGGATATTGTCTTTAATAAAAGGAAGATTCCTAATGAGGAGATTTCTACTTTGCTTGCTAATTAATCTTTCAATGGTAAGGTTACAAAGAAACTTGGTGATCCAGGTATACCAACTATTCCTTGCTCAATTAAGAATAATTATGTTAGAAGTGCTTTATGTGATTTGGGAGCTGGAGTTAGTGTTATGCCTTTTTCTCTCTACAAGAGACTCCAGCTAGAAAAGTTGATACCAACTGATATATCTTTGCAAATGGCTGATAAGTCAACTACTATTCCTGTTGGTATATGTGAGGATGTTCCTGTTCAAGTGGCTCATAATTTCTTGGTTTTAACTGATTTTTTTGTGCTTGAAATGCCTGAAGATGATAATATGTCTATTATTTTTGGGAGGCCTTTTCTTAATACTACAGGTGCTGTCATCAATTGTAATCAAGGAAAAGTAACATTCAATATTAATGACAAAGATCATACTGTCTATTTCCCCAAGAAGGTTGCTTAAAGCTATTGCCTGAATTCCATTGAAAATATTGAGAGCATCAAGGTTGGAGAAATATATTGTCCCATTCCACAGGAAAATTTTGAAACTATTATGATTGGGACCATTGCTATCAAGTATGAGGTAACATAGTCACCTTGTGGAAAGCAAAGTTTTGTTTCATATAAGATTGTTTTGGTAACAAGACTTGATCAACCTTGTTAACAAAAGGATTTTAATGAAAAAAATAATGTTTTCACTATGGTTATACTTGCTTTGTTTTACTTTTCTCCTTCCTAGTCTTTGCCTTTTCTTTTGATAGATTTGGTTTTGTTAGTTGTTTTCTTGTTACAGTGTCTTAGAACTTCTGTAGTTTGGTTTTTGGTTTGCTTTTGCTTATTATAAAAAATTGTTTTTGCAAGAAAATCAATTTTCATACCCTAAAAATTGGCCAAAAATAAAGTTTCCCAAAAAATCCCAGAAAATTCAAAATAAATTTTTCCTCGAAAAAAGGGGTAGAGGGACACCTGGAGTGACCCAGGGGGCCACCCCAGGCACCTACACCCCTGGTGGGCGCGACCTCCCTATAGGTGGCGCCTGGGTGGGGTGTGGCCCACCTGGGCCCCTCCAAGGTGCCTCCTCCCAGCCATCTTCTTTCTCTCTCCTGAAAAACACCGGAAAACTTTCTCAAGATCAAGTTCCTGCTGTTCTTGCTCGCGATTTTCGATCTCCTTGCTCATCCCATCTTTTTTGCTGATTTTTGGAGGGATTGGTCCTTGGTATGTGCCTCCTCCACTTGTCCAATTAGATTTGTGATTGATAGATTTTATCTTGAGTATTTTTCTTCTATAGGTGACAGGTTGTGTGAGATTTCATGCTTGTTCAATGCTTAGAGATTTCATTTTGATGCTTGTGTAGCCCTCTAGCAAGTTCCTATAGTAGTTTATCATCATTTATCAACTTGGAAATCACTTGGTTTGATGTTTGTCTAAAAATTTCAGAAAGGAAGATGAGTGCATATCCACTGAATCAATATGACTTGATGGTGCCTGAGCCAATGAAAGTTCATCGTGAGGAAGGAGTATTTCCTTCCGTATATCCATGCCAGGAATTTATGAGAACTGCGGGAATCTCCAAGGATTTCCAAACTATGATTACCAATGCAGGTTGGAACACTTTGTTGAAGGTGAACCACTTAAATATGTTAAGCTAACCATGGCTGTTGTGTAGGACTTCCTGTTTACTTTCTCTTCATCTAATCCCATGGTCCATTATAAGATATACAATATAGTTGTCGACCTGCCTTTTGCTGATTTCTGTGTAGCAATTAGAGTACCTCAGTGGGGTTCTTGTGAGAAGATCAAGGAGAGGCCCAAGTCACTTATGGATTTATATGCTGAGATTTGCCAAGGTTTTGACTTCTCAAAGGAAAGTGGTAAAATTCGGAACATTCAGTTCCCAGCCATTATATAATTTTCCTATTTCATTACCAAGTGTGTTCTTGCTAGAAAGATTGCTAGAAAGTTATTTTCTTTTGATCTAGCTTTTATCGCAGCTGCTTTGAATAGGAATAGATTTTATAACCTGGGTTCTTTGATAGCTTACCGTCTCACCACCAACCATGAGAAGGGTGGAATTTGTGGAGGTATCATTGCTTCTATGTTGCTAGCTTTCCATGGTTTAGAGCCTCACCATTCAGATTATCGATTCCCCATAGAGAGGCTTGATCTTGAATCCATGATTCAGCATGGTTTTGTTTCATTGGGGGCTAATGTGAGAAGTTTACCGTCTGAATTATCTTTTGCCCAGCGAGGTTGGAGACGGGGTAGGACTAAGAAACTAGTTTATTTGACTGCATCTGTTTTGTTTAATTTTGATAACAGGCAAGGATGGTCGCTCACGGCGGAGGAGGTTGACACATATGTCGCGGAGCTCTCCTAGCAAGAGGAGAATGTTGGAGAGGATGCCGAAGATGATTCGGTTCATCCCTCCAACTTGGGAGAGTTTTCATACCAACAGCCCTCATTTGATTGGGGCGCGTCTTCTTCTTCATCACAAGCGCCAGACTACGATCATTCCTATGATGACCCACCAGCTTGGGGTTACTCCCCGCGCTATTGAGCCCCACTTAGGCCAAAAGCCTAAGCTTAGGGGGAGGTATACCTACATCACACTCATCTATACATCATATTCGGTCGGTTCTTTGTATATCCATTGTTTTGCTTTCTTTTTGGTTTTTGTTCCTGCTTTCTCAAAACACAAAAATACCAAAAATATTTTCATTGTTTCTCTTGGTTTGTTTCTTTGATTTTTAGCTTTGGTTTGCCTTAAAGAAAAAATCCAAAAAGATTTTGCTTTGTTTGCTTGCTTTAAAAAATCGAAAACACCAAAAATATTTGTTGTTCTTCTTTGGTTTTATGAGTTCTTTGCAGGGTTCAACCGTCCTCAGTGGATTTTGGTTTCATGTTATTATTCAAGTCACACAAGTGAAGGGTAATAATGAAGATTAAGACAACTTGAAGTGTGGTAAGAGGCTGGTAACGAACTCTATTTGTTTTTCATTTTTGTACATATACTCATCATGGTGAGCATGCTTAGTATGTTCATTGTAAGGAGTATGTTACTGATGGATTCTTAGTAGTTCTTGTTTTTCTGTGATTAGATCCAGCTTGCTAATAGTTTGTAGCATGTCATATGAATGTTTGCTTGCATTGTTTTATTTATATTTTGGTATGATATTATGGTATCCTCCTCTGAATGTTTCATGTGAATCGACTTGGCACATGCTTGCGCATGCATATGACTAAACAATAGTTAGTAAGACAACTTAGCAAAGACGATGGCTCTCTCCTCTCCCTCCCCTCCCACCCCTCTCACCCACCCCTCCTACCCGATCTCTAGCCTCTTTCGTCGATGATCTCCTTTCTTGGCATGGATTGTCTTCTGTTGTGGGATCTTTCCCCGGGCAAGGCATTGGCTTCTCAGGTGCGTCGTTGTTTTAAGTCTACGGTCCATTTTTCTCCCTCTCTTTCCTCCAAGGAGTTCTTTTTGGTGGTTGTCTTTCGCTCTGCCTTGTTTCATCTGGATGTGGAATCTGCGGGGCTTGCATTACAGTGTTGTTTGGGTGGTGATCCGGCTGGTTTCAGAGTTCTTGAATTATGTGAGGACACGTTCAGATTCTCTGTGGCTTCTAATGTGGTTGGGCATTTCATTCATCGTTTGGAGTCTAGGATCTGGCCGGATTTCCATTGCACCTTTCATCTGTATCATGGGTCAGATCAGTCTGGTTATCATGTTCGTGGTTCTGATCATGTGGAGGAAGGTTGGACCGCTCCTAGAGTTCATGGCAAGAACAGCAAAGCAGTTTATATTCCTAAACAAGATGTTGATCCTCTGGCTTCTGTCAGTTTTAAGCCTGATCTTAGTTTCCTGCAGCGGTCCTCTTCTTTGCCGGCGAGCATGTCGCCGGCGTTCCTGAACCTTGGCAGTTTTGTTTGCCCTATTAAGCCGGATCTCATTGACCCTCCTTTTCAAATTTCTGAACGGTGTACCCTTTGTTTTTGGACTTTTCGGATGTCTCTGCTCCAACTTTGGAAAGTTTGCGTGATATGCGTCGGGCAGGTTACTCTGATAAAGATATCCTGCAGTGCACAGGCCTTTCTTTCATGCCAGATATATCTTCATCACAAATGGAGTGCTCTCTTTGTCTTGGGCCAGGTTATTTTTGTTTTCATGAAAGGCAGTCATGTGTTATTGGGCTTCGGTGTAAATCCTGTTTGCAACTGGGTTACATCAGGAAGGACTGCCCTCGTTTGGCCACTAACAATTTATTTGATCATTCCATTCAGTTAGAGGATACTCCTCTAGAAAATCGGGACAGTTGTGGCTTGCAATCGAGTTCTGTTGTGCGGTTTGCTAAGGTTAGTCAAGGGCTTTTGATGAATTTTTGCCCACGGTGCCTGACAGCGGGTCATTTGCAGTCCAAGTGCTTTAATAGGATCAGATGTTTTAAGTGTAAACAGGAGGGTCATGTTGCTGCGCGGTGCAAAACGTTTTTCATCTGGAAACCAAAGCAACAACCCAGAGGTTTATCTTCTGAGTCTGTTTCTTTGTCGTCTAAGACTAGTCTGGTGGCCGAGGCTTCAGTTTGTCTACATCCAGAACCTGATCCTTCTCCTCTGCTAGCCATGGCCAACTTCCCTATGAACCCCTTTCGGTTTGTGCCTGATGGTTTGACGCTTGATGATGGATCGGAAGATCGCCTAGTTCGTGCCCACTTGGCTGTCTCAGCTGAACCTCCTCTGTTTCATGGTGAGTTTGCTATCGCTGTAGCTGATTGGGAAGTTCCTGAGTTGATGCGTACGGAGATGTTAGAAGAACTGGTTAGTCTGCTAAGATTTGATCATCATGTTGTTGTTACAAGTGCTCGTAGATCGCCCTTTGGTATTGGTTTGTTCAGATTTGAAACTGTTGTTGCTAGAGATGCTTTGGTAGAGGGGCTGTAAGATCCCTCCTTTGTAAAGGAAAAGGATCCCTGTGATTGCAATGCTAGTCCCTGGATCATTGCTAGCATCCACAGTTTAAGATGAAGTACACAGATACAAAGGTCATTTATTACATCCATTCCAGAGATAAACATAGTCTTTACAACTCAAAGGCCACATTCCTATTACAAGAGTTTGAATAAGTAAATAAATATAAGTCTTCATCTTCATGTGCCACAGGCAAACATGTTGAGTGTAGACTCATGACACCTAATCCTCATCAGAGTAACCTGCAACATCACAATTTACAGCCACAGTGGGTCAATACTTTGGAATAGTATTGGCAAGTGATACCTTAGTAAAATTTAGGTGGACTATATTACTATATGCAATTTGGCTAAGTGTAGCTTGGCTTGCTTTGCTCAAAATAGGTTTTGCCTATTAGTTGAAATCACTAAGTTTTCTTTGTCAAAAACTTTTCCCAAGGAACCATCAATAGACATTGAGGTCCTTCACCCTTGTTCACCCACAAGTTTTACTTAGAAGTTGGTATGATGAGATTCTTGATAGCTTCCATGTCTTGATGCTCAAGTTGTCCATTGCCATGGACTTGGCTAAGTACTTAGATTTTTCCATCTACAGAGGTTGTGCACTTTCCCCACCAGACTTGGTTTCCCAAGACAGGACCTTTCAGAAGCCTTTCCTTAGACCAAATGGACGCGCTCCAACCCATCATTCCCACTACCACCAACTGTCCAAATGGCTAAGTTCTAGCAACCTATGTGATCCAGGTAGAGCCCATATTGCCAAGTGGCTGCACTAGAAGCTTCTCAACACTTGGCCTCTAAAATCCCTTTGTTCCTGGGTGGCTTTCCACAAGTGAGATACACAAGGTAAAACATAGCCATGGGCCTTGTGTAACCACTCAACCAAAACCACCAATCAAGTCCCTTTCCACCTAGGTGATTCATTGACTTAGTTGTTTTATTAAGAAAAACATAAGTCCAAAGACTTAGAAATATTTTCATCATAGCATGTATATTTCACCAACCCTTGTTTGCTACTAGCTAGGCTAAGCATGGCATAGATAGTAACTTAACTTAGAAATTTCCTAGCAACTCTACAACTACTTAGGATTTCCCAACATGGCATTTGGCAAAATAGTAACATGCAAGACTTAGCAAAATATTTCTAATGCTTGTATAAAAATATAGGGATAGAAATATTCATGAAGTACCACTTGCCTTGGTAGTTGGGAGAGTATCACTCTTCACAATCACAATCACTAGCACCAAAATCTACACATAGAATATAGCCACAATCACATACAAAACATATACAATCAAAAATATATATGCATGCATGCAAGATGCTAAGGGATGATTTTTAAAACTCAACCAAGCAAGTGCATAGTACTGAATCTTAAACAAGTCAAAACTTGCTAAACCAAGTTTATTTGACACTAAAACAATTTCCTAAACAATTCATATAATCAATTTAGTCCTAAACAAGTTTCTGCAAATAAAATCATTTTAACAGAAGCTAAACATTAAACACATTGCATAAACAGAAAGGGCTTGTTCTCCTGATTCCAACGGTATAAAATTTGTCAAATTCTAACGTGTGGATCAAAAGTTATAGCTAAAACAAATTTGGATATAAATCAGATTTCAAATTCTGTTTTTAAACCAAACCCTAGCCACGCGGCCCTATCCTATTGGTCGATACCGCTTCGCTCAGGATCACCCTTCCGCGCCGTCAGATCAAGTCAGATCCAACGCGCCAGATTCAAAGAAAATGTTTCGCTCAGATCTAATCTAGTCCTTACGATACAGATCTAACGGCTATCGTTGCTCTGACCATAGCCTAGCGGCGCTAGCGGCGGCGACTGGCGGCGGCGCGTCTGTCACTGGCGGCGCTGGCGTTCTAGGTCGTCCGGGGAGGGGAGAGGGTGCTTACTAGAACCGCGGAGAGTTGTTGAAGCTCAAGGTGGCGGTGGCTTTGCATGGGGCGCACGGTATGGGCTGCTGGAGCTTGTCGGAGTCGTGCACGGCGTCAGGTGGTTGCTGTCGAGGTTGTTGCCGAGGTTCCGCGTCGCCCTAGCATGAACCAGATGGTTTAGAAGATGCGCAAGACGGTGGCGAACAACCTCGTATGCGAGAGAGATCAAGGGGCGCGCTATGCTTACCGTAATTGGTCGCCGGAGTTGAGTGGCGGCTCGGTCGGTTGCGGGCACGAACGGGGACGGCATCCTGGTTCACAAGCAGGCAAGCAAAGGGCATCAAAAGATGCACGAGATCATGCTGGACACACTCGTTTGAATCAGAGGCTCAGGGGCGGTCAAAACTCACCGGAATTTGCTGCCGGAGGTCGTCGGAGCTGCGGCGGTGTTTGGCGAGTTGCGAGCAGCCTGGTGGCGTGGAGAGGAAATTGGGTGAGGGGAAATGGCCGCGAGAGGGAGGGGCTTAAGTAGGCAGGAGCTCGACAAGAAACGCCCAGTGATTCAATGCCAATTAGGTCGCGGAATCAACGCAGCAACGGCCAGCGGCAGTGTTCGTGCGCGGAATCTGGGGGAAGACTATGACGACATGGACAGGGCCCGCTCGTCAGCGAAATCAACAGAGGGAGTGGGGTCCGAGTGTCAGTGACTCGCTGGGTGCGTCTGCGCATGCGAGAGAGAGAGAGAGGGGGGACCCGGGTGGGCTAGCTGGGCTGGTTTCGCTGTTGGGCCAGAATAGCAACGCCGGCCCTTTTCCTTTTCTTTAATTCTTTTCTTTTTCTAATTTGATTTTCTGGAATGATTTTCAAATGAATTCAAACTCTATTTGAATTCAAATCTTTTCAGGATTTTTGCAGTGTGCAACAGTCACAAATCTAGGCATAAAACCATGTGGTCACCTTGAGTGGGCTTGGTCATTTTTGGAAAGACAAAATAACAGTGACATTGCACTTGGTTTGCAAATGTTTGAAAATGGTTTTGAAACCATTTTTATTTTGTAAAATTTTGTTCTAACTCCACACTCAATCCTATCAACAAGGGAAACAAACAAACTTGGTTTTAAAACACTTAAGCTCTCAAATGGGGATGGTCATTTGATTTAAGTTTGCTCACATAAAATGATAGCACTATGTGGTTCTGTTTTCTTGAAATTGGTTTGAAATTGATCTCAAAACTATATGCATGCATGAATGATATGCAATCTTTGAAATCATGAATTTAGGGATGTTACAAATCTAACCCCCTTAAGGTGAATCTCGCCCTCGAGATTCGGTTTGGCTAGCAAGTAGGTGAGGGTGGTCTTTCCGAAGATCATCTTCTCTCTCCCAAGTTGCTTCCTCTTCGGAATAATGATTCCACTGCACTTTGCAAAACTTGATAGTCTTAGTCCTTGTGACTCTTTCTGCAGTCTCAAGAATCTTGATAGGTTTCTCTTCATAAGTGAGATCACTTTCTAGTTGAACTTCCTCCAAAGGTATAGTATCCTTCAAAGAAGTTTCTTCCATTTCTGGATGACATTTCTTAAGTTGACTCACATGAAACACATTATGAACTGCTGACAAAGATTCTGGTAGTTCAATTTCATAGGCAACTTCCCCTTTGCGACTCAGAATCTTGAATGGCCCAACATACCTTGGTGCCAATTTTCCTTTGACTCCGAACCTTTTCACTCGACGAAGTGGTGACACTCTAAGATAAGCTCTATCACCGACTTCGTAGGTGACCTCTCTACGCTTAGGATCTGCGTAGCTTTTCTGTCGGGACTGTGCTATCTTCAACCTGTCCTTAACCAATTTGACCTTCTCTTCGACTTCTTTGATAAGATCTGGTCCGACTAAACTTCTTTCTCCCACACCATTCCATAGCAATGGGGTGGTACACTTTCTTCCGTAGAGAAACTCAAACGGTGCCATCTCAATGCTGGCTTGATAACTGTTGTTATAAGAAAATTCTGCGTAAGGCAGACTTTCATCCCAACTGGCTCCATAGTCTAGGGCACATGCCCTCAACATGTCTTCAAGAATCTGATTAGTCCTTTCTGTTTGTCCATCGGTTTGAGGATGAAAAGCAGTACTGAATTCCAACCTCGTTCCCAAAGACTCATGAAGCTGTCTCCAAAAATGGGAAGTGAATTGAGTTCCCCTATCAGACACAATACTCTTGGGCACTCCATGTAGACACACAATTCTACTCATGTAGATTTTGGCTAACTTAGCACTTGTGTAGGTTGTCTTCACGGGTATGAAATGAGCCACTTTAGTTAGGCGATCTACTACTACCCATATAGAATCATATCCTGACCGGGTCCTTGGTAATCCGGTAATGAAATCCATACCAATCTTGTCCCACTTCCAATCAGGAATAGGTAGTGGTTGAAGCAAACCTGCTGGTTTCTGATGCTCCGCTTTCACTCTACTACACACATCACACAAAGCAATATGTTCGGCGATGTCCTTCTTGAGATTATTCCACCAAAATCTTTCTTTCATGTCCATGTACATTTTGGTGTTACCCGGGTAAATAGAATACGGAGAGTTGTGTGCTTCCTGCAAAATCAGTTTCCGCAACTCCGGGTCTTGTGGAACACAGATACGTTTCCCATGCCATAAAGTACCTTGTTCGTCTTCATGGAATTCTTTGGCTTTTCCTTTGCCAATCTTTTCCTTAATCTCTTCAATTTCCTTATCAGTCTTCTGGGCTTCTCTGATCTTATCCAACAAAGTGGGTTGAACATCCAAAGACATGAGATGTCCTTCAGGCACAATCTCTAATCTGAGTTTCCTAAATTGGGTACACAGATCATCTGGCAATTATCCTTTGGTAAGGCCATTCACAAATACCTTACGACTTAGAGCATCTGCTACAACATTTGCTTTACCGGGGTGGTATTGCAAACTTAAGTCATAGTCCTTGATAAGTTCTAACCATCTTCTTTGTCTCATATTAATTTCCTTCTGGGTGAAGATATACTTCAAACTTTTGTGATCCGTGAACACCTCACAACCTTTTCCCAAAAGATAGTGTCTCCATGTTTTTAGTGCATGGACAACAGAGGCTAACTCTAAATCATGAGTAGGGTAGTTCACCTCATGAGTTTTGAGTTGTCTCGAGGCATAAGCCACAACTTTACCGTCTTGCATAAGTACTGCACCCAAACCTTGATGAGATGCATCACAATATACTTGGATATCTTTTTCCAAATCTGGCAGACACAAGACTGGTGTTGTCACAAGTCTCTTCTTCAACTCCTGAAATCTGAGTTCACAACCTTCAGACCAAGCAAACTTCTTGTATTTCTTTAACAATTCAGTCATAGGCTTGGCTACCTTAGAGAAATTCTCAATGAACCTTCTGTAGTAACCCGCTAAGCCAAGGAAACTACGAACTTCCTTCACTGACTTGGGAGATTCCCATTCAGTCACTGCTGAAACTTTAGCAGGATCAACTGCTACACCATCCTTAGTCATAACATGACCAAGAAAACCCACTTCATCCAACCAGAACTCACACTTGCTGAATTTGGCATAAAGTTTATGCTCTCTTAATTTCTCAAGTATCAAACGCAAATGTCCTTCATGTTCTTCTTTGCTCTTGGAGTAGACTAAGATGTCATCGATGAAAACGACAACAAACTTGTCAAGGAATTCCATGAACACCTTGTTCATCATATTCATGAAGTATGCTGGAGCATTTGTCAAACCAAAAGGCATTACGGTATACTCATACAACCCATACCTTGTAGTGAATGCTGTTTTTGGTATGTCTTGTTCTCTTATCTTGAGTTGAAAATAACCTGACCGGAGATCAATCTTTGAGAACACACAAGCTCCTTCTAGCTGATCAAAGAAGTCGTTGATTCTAGGAAAAGGGTATTTGTTCTTGATAGTTACCTTGTTGAGTGAACGGTAATCTATGCATAACCTTTGACTTCTATCTTTCTTTTACACGAACAAAACTGGGGCTCCCCAAGATGAAGAACTTGGTTGAATAAATCCTTTCTGCAACTGTTCTCCAAGTTGCTTCTTGAGTTCTTTCAGTTCATCAACTGACATTTTATAAGGTCTCTTTGCTATTGGTCCAGACCCTAGTACCAAATCTATAAGAAATTCCACATCTCTATCTGGTGGCATTCCCGGCAATTCTTCCGGAAACACATCTGGATACTCACTCACAATTGGCACACTATCCATGCTAACCCCCTTAAGAGAATTTAGCTTACTTCCTTTAGATTCAAAGTTGGACTTGAATTTAATCCGCTTTCTTTCCGGGGTTGTGAGTGCAACAGTACGACTAGCACAATCCAGTACTCCTTCATACTTAGCCATCCAATCCATTCCCAATATTACGTCTAGTCCTTGGGAATCTAGGATTATCAGACTCACTGGAAATTTATGTTTTCCAAACTCTATTACTAGATCCCGGCATCCAAGACTTACTATCATATCTCCACCCGGAGAACTAACTTTTATTGGACACCCAATGTTTTCAGTTGGAAACCCATTTCTATCAACAAATGCTTTTGATATGAATGAATGCGATGCTCCAGTATCAAAAAGAACAAATGCTGGAATAGAATTGAGTCTGAACTTACCAGCAACAGCATCAGGCTCCTCATAGACGTCCTCCACACTGATGTGGTTCACCTGTCCTTTCTGGAAAGGATTGGGCTTGATGGGTCCTTCAACTTTCTTTTCAGGGCAGTCATTTGCATAATTCCCCATCTTCTTGCATTTGAAGCATTCAACCTGACTGATGTCTCTCTTAACAGGCTGACTTCCACTTCCACTTCCATTACCACTATGGTGGTTCTTATGTCCACTCTTGTGGTTTTTGTACTTGTCATTGTCATGACTACGGTGATGCTTGTTGTCATGACGGTTGTGGTTGTGGTGCTTGTTGAATTTCCCATGCTTGTGGGATCCTGAGCTTCCGTTGTCATCATAGCGAGATCGTTTGTGAGACGATCCCGAGATGTGCTTGTCGGAGTGCTTTCTCTTTCTACTCTCGACTTGCTTCATTTTGTTCTCCAATATTGCAACCTTGTCACAGAGCGACTGATAAGTGGGAACATATGCCACATCCAACTGCAGATTTAGCTCATCATTCAAGCCTTCAAGAAATTTTTCCTTTCTCTTGGCATTAGTGTCAACTTCATCCGGTGCATAACGCGCCAGATTGTTGAACTCTTCAATGTATTCAGCCACGCTGCGGTGGCGCTGCTTCAGATTGTGGAACTCTTTCTTTTTCAGACTCATCACTCCTGATGAGATATGAGTAGTGCGAAAGCCATCCTCAAAGATAGCCCATGTCACTTCATCTATGGGAGTGGTGATCTGGAAGTTGTCCCACCAAGTGGCGGCTGGCCCTTCCAGCAGATGTGCTGCAAATCTGACTTTTTCAGCATCCGTACAGCCCACGGTTACCAAGTCCTTGTTTACTAAGCGTAGCCAATCATTGGCCACCATGGGATCAGTCGTCCCTGAGAACTTAGCTGGCCTCAATCTCAAGAACCTGGTGAGCATATCAAAACCCGGTGGGTTGTTGTTGTTGTTATTGTTGTTGTTGGGGTTGGGGTTTGCACGACGGGGAGGCATCTGTGGTTTGTTCAAATAGAGATAAGAATGATATACCCATAGATGCTTTCATGCACATTACATCACATAAGCAAACACAAGAATGCAACACAAGGATAAATGTTCAACAACAAGATAACAAGTTCACAAAGTAAAACACACAAGTAGCAAGCCATCCACATGTCGGATGGTCCAATAACAAGTTCTCAAATAACAAGTACGATAATAAAAGATAAACGAGTAGTCAAGTCTACTCATCGGCATCAATCTCCTCCTCGACAAAGGTAAGACCTGCGTTCTCCATCGCGGTCTTGTTCTCCTCGATGCTAGTGGTCAAGGTCTCTATCTTGGCCTTGAGAGCCCTCTTCTGGGAATGAAGCCTCTCAATCACCGTCTGCTGCTGCTCTAGCTCGAAGTCCTTGGACTGCAGTTCTTCAGTCATGTCCCGGATCTTCTTGTTCCTATCCTGGACACGCTTCTCCTGACTCTTGAACTTCCTGTCCTGGGTCTCGAACTTCGCCTCCATTTCCTTGACTATCTCATCCTGCTGCGCGAAGAGCTTGTCCTTCTCGCGAAGCTACACCTGGAGCTCGTCATTGCTGAGCATGACATTGGTCTTGTCCGTGTCCACGTGCCTAATGAGAGACTCTAATTCCTGGAGGTACAGGCGTATCGGCTCTGCTGCGTCCCTCGAATCGTCCTCGAAGTCGATGGACTCTCCATCCTCATCACGTCTTCCGAAGACGTGGAAGTGGGTGCCTCTAACCTGTTGGGAGTGTCGCCCTAGCAGACGTCCTATCAGATCCTGCATAACTACCTCAATGCCTCTCTCCCTGTCATCGTGCATGAGCTTGAAGACGATGGCCTCCGTAGTAGGCTCTGTCTGGCGTCCGGGCTGGTTCACCTTGAATCCCCAGAGGTCCTTCCTCTCAAACTTGGTGAGGGGATGCACCATGATGGTGGGAAGAGGGAGATTGAGCAAAGTAGTAAGCTCAACGATACGAGGACCGAAGCGGGTAACCTGGAACTCCTCAACAGTGCTGATGGTAATAGGCATCTATTTATAAGATAGAAAAGTTAGAACAACACAATTCAAGATAAAACATCACATACATATCCTTGGAAAGCAAAACACACAAGTCATGCATACATGAAACCATTACAACATCCAAGGTTCATTCTTATTTTTAAAGCAACATTTTGGAAAATAGGGTGATAGGTGGTGGTCCAACTAACGAAGTACGTTTACAATCCTATCTCACTGGATCTGTTGGCTAACACAATGTTTCTAGAAGCAATCAGCCTATCTTGCTCACATGATTCCATCACTAAGTCTATAATGTCTCCTCTTAAGGTTTGGTTGGTAGCTTCTAACTCTTGGGTATGTTACTTCTCTTTCCTTAGATCATTTTGGAGGTTGAGCATTCTGCACTTGACTCTATCACCAAGTTCTTTGATGGTCTTCCAAGCTGCATCCCTTGCTGATTCAAAGAATGTAGGGTGCACCACTGAATTGGTGAACATGCAGAATCCTTTTTCCTGATGGTTGTCTTCCTTGTTTTTATACAAGTGAAGTTGCACCCACCAGTATTCTACTCCTTCATCCATCACCGGAAAAAAACCTTTGTACACAGCTGCACCTTGTATCTCTAATGCAACCATGAGGTCATTGTCATGAGTGGTCCTTCCTTACGGCTTCGTTGATGGAGTTCATCTACAAATAGAGATGAGAGATAAGATTAGAAAAGTTTACGAGACGAATAGACAAGTGTAGAAGTAGTTGAAAAATTTTCCTTAGTGGTTTCCAATCCTAGGGTCATAATCCTACAGGCAACACAGTGCTCTGATACCATCTGTAAGATCCCTCCTTTGTAAAGGAAAAGGATCCCTGTGATTGCAATGCTAGTCCCTGGATCATTGCTATCATCCATAGTTTAAGATGAAGTACACAGATACAAAGGTCATTTATTACTTCCATTCCAGAGATAAACATAGTCTTTACAACTCAAAGGCCACAGGCCTATTACAAGAGTTTGAATAAGTAAATAAATATAAGTCTTCATCTTCATGTGCCACAGGCAAACATGTTGAGTGTAGACTCATGACACCTAATCCTCATCAGAGTAACCTGCAACATCACAAGTTACAGCCACAGTGGGTCAATACTTTGGAATAGTATTGGCAAGTGATACCTTAGTAAAATTTAGGTGGACTATATTACTATATGCAATTTGGCTAAGTGTAGCTTGGCTTGCTTTGCTCAAAATAGGTTTTGCCTATTAGTTGAAATCACTAAGTTTTCTTTGTCAAAAACTTTTCCCAAGGAACCATCAATAGACATTGAGGTCCTTCACCCTTGTTCACCCACAAGTTTTACTTAGAAGTTGGTATGATGAGATTCTTGATAGCTTCCATGTCTTGATGCTCAAGTTGTCCATTGCCATGGACTTGGCTGAGTACTTAGATTTTTCCATCTGCAGAGGTTGTGCACTTTCCCCACCAGACTTGGTTTCCCAAGATAGGACCTTTCAGAAGCCTTTCCTTAGACCAAATGGACGCGCTCCAACCTATCATTCCCACTACCACCAACTGTCCAAATGGCTAAGTTCTAGCAACCTATGTGATCCAGGCAGAGCCCATATTGCCAAGTGGCTGCACTAGAAGCTTCTCAACACTTGGCCTCTAAAATCCCTTTGTTCCTGGGTGGCTTTCCACAAGTGAGATACACAAGGTAAACCATAGCCATGGGCCTTGTGTAACGACTCAACCAAAACCACCAATCAAGTCCCTTTCCACCCAGGTGATTCATTCACTTAGTTGTTTTATTAAGAAAAACATAAGTCCAAAGACTTAGAAACATTTTCATCATAGCATGTATATTTCACCAACCCTTGTTTGCTACTAGCTAGGCTAAGCATGGCATAGATAGTAACTTAACTTAGAAATTTCCTAGCAACTCTACAACTACTTAGGATTTCCCAACATGGCATTTGGCAAAATAGTAACATGCAAGACTTAGCAAAATATTTCTAATTCTTGTATAAAAATATAGGGATAGAAATATTCATGAAGTACCACTTGCCTTGGTAGTTGGGAGAGTAGCACTCTTCACAATCACAATCACTAGCACCAAAATCTACACATAGAATATAGCCACAATCACATACAAAACATATACAATCAAAAATATATATGCATGCATGCAAGATGATAAGGGATGATTTTTAAAACTCAACCAAGCAAGTGCATAGTACTGAATCTTAAACAAGTCAAAAACTTGCTAAACCAAGTTTATTTGACACTAAAACAATTTCCTAAACAATTCATATAATCAATTTAGTCCTAAACAGGTTTCTGCAAATAAAATCATTTTAACATAAGCTAAACATTAAACACATTGCATAAACAGAAAGGGCTTGTTCTCCTGATTCCAACGGTATAAAATTTGTCAAATTCTAACGTGTGGATAAAAGTTATAGCTAAAACAAATTTGGATATAAATCAGATTTCAAATTCTGTTTTTAAACCAAACCCTAGCCACGCGGCGCTATCCTATTGGTTGATACCGCTTCGCTCAGGATCACCCTTCTGCGCCGTCAGATCAAGTCAGATCCAACGCGCCAGATTCAAAGAAAACGTTTCCCTCAGATCTAATCTAGTCCTTACGATACAGATCTAACGGCTATCGTTGCTCTGACCATAGCCTAGCGGCGCTAGCGGCGCTAGCGGCGGCGCGTCTGTCAGTGGCGGCGCTGGCGTTCTAGGTCGTCCGGGGAGGGGAGAGGGTGCTTACCAGAACCGCGGAGAGTTGCTGAAGCTCAAGGTGGCGGTGGCTTTGCAAGGGGCGCACGGTATGGGCTGCTGGAGCTCGTCGGAGTCGTGCACGGCGTCAGGTGGTTGTTGTCGAGGTCGTTGCCGAGGTTCCGCGTCGCCCTAGCACGAACCAGATGGTTTAGAAGATGCGCAAGACGGTGGCGAACAACCTCGTATGCGAGAGAGATCAAGGGGCACGCTATGCTTACCGTAATTGGTCGCCGGAGTTGAGTGGCGGCTCGGTCGGTTGCGGGAACGAATGGGGACGGCGTCCTGGTTCACAAGCAGGCAAGAAAAGGGCATCAGAAGATGCACGAGATCATGTTGGACACACTCGTTTGAATCAGAGGCTCAGGGGAGGTCGGAACTCACTGGATATTGCTGCCGGAGGTCGTCGGAGCTGCGGCGGTGTTTGGCGAGTTGCGAGCAGCCTGGTGGCGTGGAGAGGAAATTGGGTGAGGGGAAATGTCCGCGAGAGGGAGGGGCTTAAGTAGGCAGGAGCTCGACAAGAAACGCCCAGTGATTCAATGCCAATTATGTCGTGGAATCAATGCAGCAACGACCAGCGGCGGTGTTCGTGCGCGGAATCTGGGGGAAGACGATGACGACGTGGACAGGGCCCGCTCATCAGCGAAATCAACAGAGAGGGAGTGGGGTCCGAGTGTCAGCGACTCGCTGGGTGCGTCTGCGCGTGCGAGAGAGAGAGAGAGGGGACCCGGGTGGGCTAGCTGGGCTGGTTTCGCTGTTGGGCTAGAATAGCAGCGCCGGCCCTTTTCCTTTTCTTTAATCCTTTTCTTTTTCTAATTTGATTTTCTGGAATGATTTTAAAATGAATTCAAACTCTATTTGAATTCAAATCTTTTCAGGATTTTTGCAGTGTGCAACAGTCACAAATCTAGGCATAAAACCATGTGGTCACCTTGAGTGGGCTTGGTCATATTTGGAAAGACAAAATAACAGTGACATTGCACTTGGTTTGCAAATGTTTGAAAATGGTTTTGAAACCATTTTTATTTTGTAAAATTTTGTTCTAACTCCACACTCAATCCTATCAACAAGGGAAACAAACAAACTTGGTTTTAAAACACTTAAGCTCTCAAATGGGGATGGTCATTTGATTTAAGTTTGCTCACATAAAATGATAGCACTATGTGCTTCTGTTTTCTTGAAATTGGTTTGAAATTGATCTCAAAACTATATGCATGCATGAATGATATGCAATCTTTGAAATCATGAATTTAGGGATGTTACAGGGGCCGGGCTTTGATTTAGAAGATGAAAATGATACTCATATCTCGTTTGTTCGTCATGATGTTGCCCTCAATCTGAGATTTCCAGTCCTGGGTCAGGAGAGGTGGATTCTTTTCTTGGGTTTCCCGATGGATTATCGCACTGAATATTTTATTTCTTTAGCGTGTGCTGGCTTTGGTAGGCTTATTCTATGGCATGATCCAAATGGTAACCTGTCAAGGGTACTCGCTCGAGTGTGGTTGATGGACGAGGCTTTGGTGCCTCGTAGCCTGATAGTGCGTCAGCTTGGAGGTGCAAATTGTTCGTGGACTGTTCCCACATACTTGCTGAGATGTTTTGGTGCTCAAGCTGCTGTAGGATTCGCCCCGACTTTAGAGGTGAATATGGAGGAACCGGCACCGCCTGCTAATATGGACCCTCACCCTTTCCCACCAATTTTGCCAGCGGTGCATCATTTGAACTTGGAGGTGCATAACCCTCAGCAGGCCTAGCAGCAGCTACAGCAACAGTTTATTAATCTGCATAACAACCTGAATTTGCCTGAACATGATCAGATTTTGGTCCCAGTAGGAGTGCTTCAACGTCTTTTTCATATTCCAGCTGAACAAGGGGTCAATGCTGCTGATGGTTCTATTCCAATGCTCAATGTTCATGATGACCTGTCTGATGTTAGCTTGACCTCTGAAGAGGGGGACTTTGAAACAGATATAACTATGTTAGGGTCTGGTATCATGATTTACCTGTCTGCTCCTCTGGTTGCCTCTATTCAGAATATTCTTTATCCGCAGTTTAGGTATGTTTATGAGGTGGTTGATGATGATCTTGCTGTTGTGCCTTTTGTTGCTCCTGAAACTCAGTTTGTGTCAGTTCTTGATGGTGTGCAAGTTTAGGACTCCCTACGGGCAGGTGGGGACTTTTATCTCAGAGGATGAAGCTGTTTCTCGTAAGAGACGTCGTAATACCCCTGTAGAGAAGCAGCCGGTCAGGCGTAGCCAGCGCTCAAAAGGTTTTTGTAGGGTTCGCAGCATAGAAAACAAAAAATTTCCTACAATGGGAACAACTATGTACCAAGATCTATCTACTAGATACAAACAACGGGCGGATGTATATCCGTAGAGAACATACCCTTGAAGACCGACAAAGCTTAACGAGTCCAAACTCGTGGTTGATGTAGACGATCTCTTGCCGATCTCAAGATCGAGAGGAAGTCCTAGCGCCGCAAAACTGCAGTGCATCCGTGCTCGCACACACGTTCGAGGCACCGAGCAACCTCCGCCTCCTCGCTCCAGCGATGCAGCGGAAGCACAACTCTTTCTTGCCGAAAAGCCACCGGGAACATGTATCTCGCTAGTCCGAGACCATGGGGATAAATTCTAGAGGGGGAGAGAGATCCTTCGCGAGGAGGTGTGCTTTGAGAGGAGGAGAGGGGGGCCTTTTAAAGGAGAGAGGGGGGGCACCCAAGGGGCATGGAGCCCAGCCATGGGGGCTGCCCGCACCTCTTCCACAGTCATGTGGGTGGAGCTCCCACTCAAAATGAAAAGCCTCCACTCAAAAATCCACTCACATGCATTAAATTTCCACCAAATTTAATGCAAGCTCTCATTTAAATAAAACTCTTTTATTTATTTATTCAGAATTTTGTTAATTACTTTAATTAACAAACATTCACATAAAACCCCTTGCTAGTATTCCATTTCACATGCAGAACCTGTTTCAGCAATTTCAACCGAAACAGTTTCGGTGTCTACTGAAATAAAATCCTGCGCTTTCCTTTTCTTTTCGACATGAAACTTTTGCTCCAAATGGATGTCGGTGTCTCTTAAGTGTGTCACCCCATGGTTCACGAATAATGCGGACATGATCGAGACTCCTCTCAGATCAATAATTAGAAGCGGGATTTGGAGACCCATACTGACTCCCACACATTCAACGATGACTTTCTTGTGATCGTCGGAACCTTTTACGCCAGTATCTTAATCCCTTTGTTTCGCGATATATTACATGTCCGCGATTCGATCATCGGTATCTCCATACCTAGTTTGGTCTCGTTACTGACATGCACTCTTTTCTCGTTCCCGTGATATAACATTCTAGTGATCAAATCACTTGCTTGCAAGCTAATCAATGTGATATCACCGAGAGGGCCCAGAGCATATCTATCTGTAATCGGGATGAACAAATTCCACTCTCGATCCATGGGCCTCAACATAACACTTTAGTAGTTCTGAACCCATCTTTATAAACACCCTGTTACGGTGTGACATTTGATGTTATCAAGAAACTCTTCCGGTGTTAGTGATTGACATGATCTCATGGTCTAAGGATTAGGATCACTTCGTAAGTTGTTATAGCAATATAAACTCAACGACTTTGATCGTAATGCTATACTTTGGATGAATGTTCATCACACCATTACACTAATGTTGTGACCTTGTTATTAACAACATCCAACGTCCATGATCAGGAAACCTATGATCATCTTGTTAATCAACGAGCTAGTTTATAAGAGAGGCATAACTAGGAACTACCTTTTGTTTATTAAATACACATGTATTAACGTTTCCGTATTAATACAATTATAGCATGCAAAATAAACATTTATCATAAATAAGGAATACGATAATAACCACTTTATTATTGCCTCTCGGGCATATTCCCTTCAGTTTTAAGATTGACTACTCAGACACTCCGAAGAAAAAGTCTCGGCTTAAAGCTAGAAAGAACCCTGGTGTGGTGATCTCTGAAATTAATGACTTGACGCCTGCTGCACAGATCCCTCCTGAGACTCCTGTTTCAGTTATCCAGGATATTGGTACTCGCATTTGTGGCATTCCAGGTGAAGAGCTTTCTCTGTAGCGACTGTTGGCGCCAGTTCAGGAGAATGTTGCTGAGTCATCGAGCTCTCAGTGATGGATGGTTACGTATTCTTTAATAAAATTGCTATGAGTCTCCTGTCTGTATCAGGATATTGCCTTAATGTCATTTGCTATCTCGAACCTTTTTGTTTAGTCATGTTGGACCGTGTTTGCTTTGTAAGCCCTCTGGGCATTGAGATTCTGGTCGTATTTATTCCTTTCAATGTCATCTAAACTCTGGATTGTGCTGTCCTGCAATATTAGAGGGATAAATGGAGAGGAAAAATGCTTGGCTTTGAAAAATAAAATTGAAGAGTCTGGGTGTGCAATTGTTTGCCTTCAGGAAACAAAACATGAGGCTTTTGATCACTCTTTCATCCGTAAAATATGCCCCAGAAGATTTGATAAGTTCGATTTTGTTACTTCTGTTGGTGCCTCTGGCGGTCTTTTAGTGTTGTGGAATAGCTCCATTTTCTCGGGACAGATCTTGCATAAGGAACATTTTGCTATATCGATTCAGTTCTCTTCTGTTCACCTAAACACGTCTTGGATTCTTTCAAATATTTATGGCCCTTGTAAGGAACCTGAGAGACAACTGTTTCTGGATTGGTTTTCTAGTCTGGACATCATGGCTAATAAGTTGTGGCTTTTTCTGGGAGATTTTAATGTCATACGGTCGTCTGAAAACAGAAATTAGCCAGGGGGAGATCTCTTCCATATGCAAAGGTTCAATTCTTTGATCAGTGGTCAGTCTTTAATTGAGATTCCTCTTAAAGGTCGTAGGTTCACATGGAGTAATATGCAGGAGCAACCTTTACTGGAACAGTTCGACTGGTTCTTCACCACTGTTAAATGGATTTCTGTTTTTCCAAATACTTTTGCCAAGCCAATGTCTAAGCCAATCTCAGACCATGCCCCTTGTATGCTTACCATTGAGACCTCCATCCCAAAATGCAAAATTTTCAGGTTTGAAAGTTTTTGGCCAATGCACCCAGGTTTTAAAGAGGTGGTCAAACTGAGTTGGGAAAAGTCTTTTAGAGCTTCCTGTAGTGCCACTATGATCTCAGCCAAGCTTAAAAACCTGCGAAGGAGTTTGAAGGTTTGGAGTAAATCTATCTCTAGGCTAAAATTGCTTATTGAGAATTGTAATATGGTTCTTTTGGAACTGGACAATATGGAGGATAGGAGAACCTTGTTTGTGCAGGAGAAGAATTTCAGGATTATTTTGAAAGCACACATAAGTAGGCTTTTAGGCTACCAAAACAAGTACTGGCAGAAACGATGTACATATCGCTGGGCACAAGTTGGTGATGAGAATACCAGATATTTCCATGCAAGAGCCACTGAAAGATATAGAAATAATGCAATTACCTCGGTAACCTTGGAAGATGGAACACAGGTGGATATTCATTCTGAGAAGGCTGCTGCTTTTCTTGCATCTTTTAAGAGTAGGATGGGACTCTCTCACACCCCTCAGATGGCTTTTGATTTGGGCTCTTTGTTCTCTAGAGTTCCTGGGCTTGAGGCACTTTATGTACCCTTTTCAACTCAGTAAATTGACAAGGTTATTGCTTCGATCCCTATGGATAAGGCACCTGGGCCTGATGGATTTAATGGTCTGTTCTTAAAAGTTTGTTGGGATATTATAAAAGGGGATTTCTACAAGTTTTGCTCTGACTTTTGGGAGGGCAACATTAGCTTGCGGTGTTTGAATAATTCCTTCATTACTCTTGTGCCTAAAGTTCTTTCTCCTGAATCTGTTAATGACTATAGACCCATATCTTTGCTGAATTCTGTTTTAAAAGTTTTGACAAAGATTCTGGCTGAGAGGTTGCAGAAGTGGATTCTTAAGATGGTTCGTAGAAATCAGTATGGCTTCATTAAAGGTAGGAATATTCAAGACTGCCTAGCTTGGTCTTTTGAGTATTAACATCAGTGCAAGGCCTCTGGCAGAGACATTGTGGTAATTAAGCTGTACTTTGCCAAGGCATTCGATACAATTGAACATGCTTCAATTCTGGAAATTCTTAAGCATATGGGTTGTGATGACAGATGGCTAAAGTGGATTAGTTTGATTTTTGAGTCTGGTTCTTCCTCTATCCTTCTGAATGGGGTTCCTGGTACTGAGTTCCAGTGTAGGAGAGGTGTTAGGCAGGGGGACCCCCTCTCCCCTCTTCTTTTTGTTGCAGGAGCTGAGTTACTGCAAGTGGCTATTAATGCTGCCCGTTCAGAAGGGTTGCTCTCTCTTCCAATTAAACAACCACCTTCTGAGGATTTTCCTGTGGTTCAATATGCCGATGACACATTGATAATCTTGCCGGCTAACCATGAACAACTAAAAAACTTGAAGGATATTTTGGCTTATGCAGCCTCAACAGGTTTAAAAATAAACTATCACAAATCTCAACTCATTCCAATTAATGTGGATCACTCTAGAGATCTGGATCTAGCCAATGCCTTTGGTTGCCAAGTGGGTGAAATGCCTTTCACTTACTTAGGGTTACCTTTAGGGACCACAAGGCCTACTGTGACTGAGCTTATGCCCCTGGTAGACAGAGTGGAGAGGAGGCTATCTAGTACTGCTATTTGGCTCACTTTTGGAGGGAGAGTAACTTACATAAATTCTGCTCTCACACCACTGATCACTTATGCCTTATGTGTTCTGAAAGTGCCTCTCCTGATTATTGAGTTTGTTGATCGTGCTAGGAGACACTGTTTATGGAGGAAATCTGAGGACAGAGATGAAAAATCCTACTCTCTTGCAGCATGGGACCTGGTTTGTCGACCAAAGAAAAAGGGAGATTTAGGAATTTTGAACCTAAAAGTTCAAAATCAGGGGCTGCTATTGAAATTTCTTCACAAATTCTATCAAAAGCTTGATATACCCTGGGTTATGATGGTATGGTATAAATATTACATGGATATTGTTCCACATGCTGCAGCTTCATGTGGGTCGTTCTGGTGGAAAGATGTTTGTAACCTCTCTGATATGTTTAGGGGGATCACCTCTTGCTCAGTTAACAGTGGGGATTCAGTCCTGTTATGGAAGGATCTCTGGGTTGGAAATGATATCCTTCAGCATTCTCTTCCAAGGTTATTCTCTTATTCGTTAATGGAGGATATTTCAGTGGCAGATTTTACTGATGTTAATGATTTGGCTGGCCATTTTAGTTTACCGATGTCTTCAGTTGCAAATGATGAATTGAGTATTCTTGTGGGGCACATTAATAATCTGAGCAGGGATCATCGGTTGCCAGATGAATGGGTTTTTAAATGGGGTTCAAAAGAGTTCAGTGCTTAGAAATTTTACAAGCATTTCTTCAGGGAACTAAAGCCGATTGCTGCTCTTCCAAGAATTTGCAAAACAAAATGTATGATGAAGCATAAGGTATTTGCTCTGCTAATGATTATGGATAAACTCAACACTAGAGACATGCTTCAGCGCCGGCAGTGTCCTATCTCTGATGTGTGCTGTGTTGTCTGTCAACAACATAGGGAAACGAGTGAGCATCTTTTTTTCTCCTGTTAGTTTAGCCAAGATTGCTCGAATTTGCTGGGCATCTCTTGGGACATGACCTTAGACCTCAGTTCTAGGCTTAATTGTGCACAGCGGTTATGGCTGAAGCCTCTTTTCTTTAAATGTGTTATTATTGGTGCATGGAATATTTGGAAGCAACATAACAGGAGATACTTTGATGATGTAGCTCCCAGTATTCCATCTTGGCTGACTCAATTCTCCCTGGATATTGATTTGCTAGGGGCTAGGCTAAAGCCTGATCTTAAAGATAAAATAAAAAGCTTTGTAAGTGAGTTGAGAGTCTTCTAGTCTTATTTTGTAAGTGGGAAGGAAAATTCCTTACCCTATGTAAATATGTTGTAACCTATATTCTTCTTTAATTTAAGAGCAGTAGGAGCCTCTCCTGCTGTATTTCCTCAAAAAAAAATAGTCAGTAAGACTTGATGATTTATTTTGCCTCAGAGTTCTTGTATCACTTTCATGCCATAATTAGTCATGTTTTGTTGCAAGCATGATTATGACAGTTATTGCTCTCTCGTTTGTCGCTCCCTCTCTTTTGATAGCCTTCACCTTGCACCGAGTATGAGCTCTACTTGTGCTTCCAACTACCCAAAACCAATATTGCCAACAGTGTCCACCATACCTACCTATTAGCATCATTTGCTATTTCAGTGCATATTCAATATGCTTTGTTTTCTTCCAAATAAAATGTTTGTCTGTTTTGAGAAAGTTAGTTAGTAAAGCTCTCACGAACTTGATGGCACACTTTATTCCTTGCACTTAATAAGCCTGAACCATTGTGACTTGTCCATGAAAGTTATATGCTTGCAAATTATAGGCTGGGAGTTAGCAGAACCTTGCTATCACGGGGAACAATTTCAACACTTATGGATACATATCCAGTTGATACCTTGCTCTTTTGTTTGCGGATGTTGAGGGTGTGAAATAAAAGGGGAGCTTGTGAGTTCATGGAGTATATATATGTGTTAGAGAAACGCTTGGGCCGCTAGCCTAAGCCATGCCTAATCATGGTGGAAACTTGTAGCACCACCATAATTAGCATTCTGTGAAGCATCCTCAATAAAAAGCTATGCACATAGTAAATAAAAAGATCGCTGAGATGCTCATTTTCTGCTTGCCTTGTCATTTTGATCACGGGATAGCTCCTGTATCATGTGCAAGGGGTACCCCGTTGGCGGTTCTCTATGATATGCATGTATGTACAATGACAAGAACTTGCAGGTAACCAAAGTTGAGTAGCATGCGGAGCGGCCCTCGTACTCAAGGGACTTGAGATTTCCAGTTTATGGTCTGTCAAGCATATAACTCATATTGGACCTCACTTTCACCTTAACCACACGAAGATGCCTATGATAGGGGTAATGAGAGATCAGAGCTAATGAGTACCTTCCTTTCAGCATTAGGAAGCCTTTCAAACTTTTCAAAACCTTTTCACATCCTTTTTGAGTCTCCACTTATTCTATGAGCACCTTCTTGAGAGCATAGTTGTCAGTCTTGTGTTTGTCTCAAAACTTGGTTAATTATGTCATGACTTTGATGCTTGTATCTCTGATATTTTTACTTCTAGTCTTCATGTGAACTTCACAGGTGCCTTGGCATTTATATTGTGATCTACAAACAAAGGCAAGCGAGATACCACTCTATCATACCTTTTTATGAGCATTGCAATTTTGCTTATGTTTATGTTTCATGCTACTTATTATTATTGAGTTGGTTTCTCTTTATAGCTTGCAATGACTATTGAGTAGACTTAGTTGCATACTTGTTATTATGAATGGTTTAAGTATCTACTCCTATGCTGAGAATATATACATCATATGAAGCAAATGTGTTCGTGAAAGTTCTTTTATCGCACTCAGTTTTCAACTGAATTGCTTGAGGACAAGCAATAAGCTAAGCTTGGGGGGAGTTGATACGTCCAAAACGTATCTACTTTTCTAAACACTTTTGCTATTGTTTCTCCTCTAAACTTGTGTGATTTGGATACAACTAACACGGACTGACGCTGTTTTCAGCAGAATTACCTTGGTGTCTAGTTTTTGTGTAGAAAATCAACTATTGTAACATCCCAAAAATGTTGAACATTGATTATAAATTCTAATCACTAAAATTAGGGTTAACAAAAACTTTGATTAAATAAAAACCAAATGAATGCATGTGTGTATGTGATGATTGTATGAATGCATGAATGGACTTGTGTGATTAACCTAAATAGCAAGGAATGGTTTAAAGATGAAAATAACATCATATAAAACATTTCCAAGCAGAAACAAATCAAGAGAAAATCAAAAACAAAACAAATAAAGCAAATGGTCATTTTTGCTAATCTTGCTCACTAGGCCACTTTGAGTGTTTCTAGTCCAAGATTTCAAACAGAAACTTTTCCAATTCTTTTCACCCCTTGCTAGACCAAGTAAAAGTGAATCAAAGACCACCTTTCAAACTTACAGAAACATTTGGCAACCTGATTCAAATCACAATTCAAAAGTGAATCTTTAACATATGTGAAGATCCCACATTTTCAAAACCCAACCAAACCAGTGCCCCTTGACCAACCCAACTAACCAAAGACTCCCTAGTATGTACCTAGCAAACCCACCAAGTTTGAATCCAAAAATCAAATTTGAATTTGTTTCGACCATTTCATCAAATACCTTGTGATCAGCAAACAACAAAACATCAAACACTATTAGTAGAAGTAATTTTGGCCAACCTTGTCCCTCTCTAGCTCACTCTATACTCTCAGTAGATGATCAAACTAATCTAACTAGCCTTAGCACCACTGTGAGCAAGCATAGCCATCAATGGTGACCATGCCAAGAGCACTATTGCCACCCCCATGTCGCCAGCAAGCTAGAGAAAGCACTAGCCTCGCCAACCTTGTCTAGGACATGCAACACCGTCCACCGCCACACCCTATCCAAGCCCTGAGCCTTGCCAGCCCCTAGACCACAAGGCAAGCTCATGCCCGGTCTCTTTGCGTGCCAGCCGAGAACGCGCCAGAGTGCCGAACGGACACTAGCCCACAGACCGCGCGCCGTCCTCGCCGCTTGCATAAGAGAGTGCCAGCACCCTAGCACCCCGCCAGATAACCTCGTTCATTGCCGCGCGGACCACACATGATGTGCGCCATTAAACTTGCCGTCGGACCCGCTCAGAGCGCCGTGACGTTATGACCATTCCTCACCGCCCCACGCCGCGCCATCAAGCCGTTGAGCTTCGCCAGGAGGCAATGCACCGCTCCCTATCGTCGTCCCTGCCATTAGCACGCTGTGCCGACGACCACGTCGAGCTCCACCCGCGCCCGTCGGTTCCCTTCAGGCACTATAAAAGGAGGCCACCCCCGTTCGAATTGAGCACACCATCTCACCCCCCACCTCTCACTCATCACACCCACTACCCCCCGGAGCAAGGCGAGCACCAGGTGGCCGGAATTGCACCAAAGTTCGCCGCTGCAAAGGAGGAGAGGCGCCATCGTTTGGACCCGCCCCAGCAGGATCTGCCGGTACCAGGAGAATCGTCGTCGTCGACTTCGTCGTTCGCCCCTATCACCGATGATCGCCGGAGCCCCGGCGAACCTCCCACGACCCCACTAGCCATGCTAGGGTTCTGTCTCGCCGGCGTTGCCCGACGTTGACTATGAACATCAGCCATTCGATTAGAGTTAGATCATGCGGCTCTAATCGCCCCGTACCGCTTCATCACTCACTGTCTCACTGATGAGTGGGGTCGCTCACTTAACCAGCCCGCACGCGCGCTGTGCGTAGTGGGCCGGCCCAATTAAACCTCCCACGCGACCCAACAATTCAAATTTAGGTTTATTCATTTAGTTCTAAACACAGTTCTGTACCTAGATTCAAAAATCAACCCAGCTCGATTCACTAAACCAAAATGCATGAAACCAATTTTGTTAGAAAGGTACTAGAATGCTTAATCCAAGACCGTTGGATTCAAACCATTTAGAATTGTAGATCATCCATGGTAAAAATAACAAGGCAGAAGCTTTTCGGCATTCAAACATTTTTCAAAATTCAACCATGAAAGCTTTTGAGTTGATTCCAACTCTCAAAAATAACATTTGACTATACCTTTCAGAATATATAAAAATATATAGGTTTACTTGCAGAAATAATGATCAAGTGATAAAAGAATGCCTCATAGATATTTCTAGTCACTTTAATTAATTAAAATAAAAAGGTTAAACCTTATTAAATTGTGACACCATTTTAAATCACATTCCCATGTACTGAAATGTGTGGTGATGACATGTGTCAACATGATCCCATGTTTGAGTTGGAGAATATTAAATCTTAAGTAGTTTTTCAATGAGTAAAAATTACTTTTCTAAAATAAAATAAATAAGGAAAGTGCTTTAAGCTTTGTGATAATAGTGATGATGCTAGATCATCTAGTGTGAACCTTTGTGTGATAAATAGAAATAGTTAAGTTTTGTTTGATGATTCTGTACCTCGTATTTATTTATAGACGATAGTACTGAACAAGGATACGAGGAAGAAGGAGGATACTACGAGGAAGAAGCCAAGGAGAACTTCAACCACTGCTCTGCACAAGTCAAGATATTAACTGAGCAAGCTAAACCTTGCAAGCTTATACTTGCAATTATGCAAGCTAACACTTGCAACTATGAAAGATAGATAACCTATGCAATGCATTAAGCATGCTTGGTTAGATACATTTGATGATACTCAATCCTAGTTTCACTTGCAAGCGTAGTATTTTATTTCTTTATCAAGGCTTTCAATCAAAAGTTTAGTTAGTGACTTGTAGATATTAGAAAGATATTTGAAGGTAGCATAAAGAGCATAAAACTTGGCCTAGGTTCGATAATCTTGATGTCATCCTGGGGCATGAGATTGAACTTAGCTAATTCCCACTTGTTTACTACCCATCATTAGTATTTACACCCACCTGTAGATGCTAGTGCTAAGCATAAAACTTGATCAACTTTAGATGGGAATACTTGGTGAAAATGGTTATGAAAACCTTAGAATGATGAGTCATTCTATTGAAACGCTTTGACATGTGTTCTTGAACACCAGATGATTTTGATGATGAAAATGTTAGGGCATGAGCCTTAGCCCCTTACAAAACTGATGGTTGTCTGGATGCGATACCATTCCGATTTTACCGTACAACCACAATACCCAAAATTTGGGTAGGGCTTAACTAGAAATTGATATACCTTAGTATGGGTTCCCTTGCGGCCAAGGTCTGAGCTGAGGCTACCTTGTGAAGATCGACCACCTGTGCAGTACCCAAGATGATAGTTGGTCATGGTTGGGAGGCCAAAGTCACAGAAGAGGTGCCTATACTAGAGCGTGTAATTGAAAGGTTAGGATTGATTATCCGCATACTGAGTATGGTGAATTCAGGATAGGATGTATCGAATGTTGTGGTGAAAGTGTATAATCTCTACAGAGTGTCAAACTATTCGAATAGCCGTGTTCACGGTTATGAATAGTTGGAGTGGCCATACTGTTCCGTCGTCAGATGTTTTCAGAATGACTTGTGAAATGATTCATGACTTTGACTTGACTACAACAAGGTTATGATATGAAATTCAAGTTCCCACTTAGGTGTTATAAAACTTTCAACTAGCTTCTTTCTTCTGAACTTAGTAGAGATAAATCTGGCTTTTTCAAAACAACCTAGAGCTTAGTACTTCCTATTCCAAAACCACTTCACTTATTAGTTTGCGAGTACTTAAAAAGTACTCATGGCTTTGTCCCTGGCTATTCCCGTGGCCAGACTATGAAGAGGAGTATCAGGAAGACGGACAGTAGGAGGGTTACGACAACTAGGATCATCTCCCATCGTCAGCATTGCTTGTGACCATGAAGATGGAGCTTCGCCTACGCTATCGTTATTATTACATTATTCCGCTGCTTGATTTGTATTAAGACTGCATCATGAGATCCTTATTTGTGTAAGACCTTATGTATGCTTTGTAATGGATGATGTACTGTGATATCCAATCTGTTATGTCTCGCAAAAATGGAAATCATGGGATTGCGATGTATGGCATAATAGGCATCTGTGATTAAAACTCCGGGTGTTGACAACTATCAGGAAAAATCCCGGAAAATATGCCAAAAATCCTATTTCGCCAGAAGATCCACGGAGCCAGCAGACGAGACGGAGTGGAGGCCTGGGGGGCCCACACCCCTGCCAGGCGCGGGTGGGCCCAGCCCGCGCCTAGGGGTGTGCGGCCACCCCAGGCACCCCCTCGGGCTCCCTCCTCGCCTATAAGTTACCCCTTGACCTAAAAACCGAGGGGGGTTTGACGTTTTCCAAAAAAGATTTTCGCTGCGCCGCCGCCACCAAAAGCCGCGATTCGGATCCAGAAACTCCGTTCTGGCACCCTGCCCGAACGGGGAATTTGTGGAGGATCATCGTCATCACCAAACGCCTCTCCATCAACCATCAATGTTTCCCTCATCCATGAGTGAGTAATCCCCGTTTTAGGCTATGGGGATGGTAGGGATTGGATGAGTTCTATCATGTAATCGAATAAGATTGTTAGGGCATAGTGCCTAGTATCTCTATTAGTGCTATTTGACTTTGTTGCAACTTGTTGTGCTTAATGATTGTCACTAGGGGCCGAGTGCCATGATCTCAGATATGAACTTATTATTAAATCATTATGATAGTATTGTTTGTGATCTTATCTGCAAGTTGTGTACACATAGCATTGTCCGGATCCAAAGGCCCCGAAGTGACAAAAATTTGGACAACCGGAGGGGATGGCTGTGGTGTGAGGATCACATGTGTTTACGGAGTGTTAATGCTTTGCTCCGGTGCTCTATTAAAAGGAGCACCTTAATTGCCAGTAGTTCCCTAGAGGCCCCGCTTCCACGGGCTGGCAGGACAAAAGATGTTGTGCAAATTCTCATTGCGAGCACGCATGACTATATATGGAGCACATGCCTATGCTTGTTTATTTCCAGGCGAAGCTGAATTGACAACTCAGTTGTTAACGCTTACAAGTATTCTTTGGCTCCCCTTGTGTCGAATCAATAAATTGGGTAATACTACCCACGAAGACTGTTGCGATCCCCTATACTTGTGGGTCATTAGTGGTGGTTTCCACCACGGCGAACACCGGCACAACCAGTCTTTCTGGCGGGACATGCACCTCCGATGATGGTTTCTTGGAGGCCGCGTAGGCCGCGCCATGGACGGGCTGCTGCTACTGCTTGCCATTGAAGTGTAGGATGGAGATGGTAGGTGGAACGGTCTCTAGGGTTTTCACGCGTGGAGCTCGAGGAGTCGCTCATCGAGAGGAATGAGAAGACGCGGGAGTAAATGTGGGTAAAGGATTATCATCCTTCGCGGTAATTATTTATAACCCTTGGTGCTAATATTCATGCACAAAAGATCTAATAGTCATGTTTCGACAATGTGTGTGTGCGCGTGCGTCGAAAATTCTCCACGTCCCCCTGTTTCCGCTTGCCATTTCGGATTTCACGCGCGGGAAAATCTCTATGATTATCTGGTGCCATATGTGAGTTTCGAGGAAGCGTAGACTGTAGCATACGTCACCCTACTGACATCAGCAGTACAACGGTCCCATCTGAAGATTCCATCATGGGCAGATTCTATCCGGCTACAGGAAGAGTAAGATGGAAGACTCAATGATTCTTTGTCTTACATGTTGAAGATGGATAAGATTGTAGGATTCTTTAGGAGGACTTCGAGATATTGCTTGACTAATTGTCGATATCACCTAGACGGAGCATTCAAGACTAAAGGGCAAGACGATGCAAGGTCTCAAAGTTCTCCGGGGGGCTACTTTCAGGGATATGCTAAATGAGTATTACCATAGAACGTCTCTAATCCGACTAACCCGGATGGACCATAGTTGGTAGCAAGGCCTATGGCCTGCTGGGCGGCTCAATTAGACGGATCCAGAAGGGAGGACCATGCCGAAAAAAGCAAGGTTACGGTATAGTCAAAGACCAACCCGGAGCCTTGAAGTGCAAGACACGAAGACTAGTTAGTGTTAGTGCGCCTTTATAAGCCGAACTTCTAGGATCCTTTAGGGAACAACTTACATCGATTCACACACCTCGCATAGCGAACCAATCCATGTAACTCAGCAAATTACCATTATAGTGATTTATAGCAGGAGTAGGATTTCGCCACCGTCGTGGGATCTGAACCTGGGTAATCTGTGTTACCTCCTACCCGCCAACTCGTCGCCTTCCTCCACCTCTCTAAACACGCTCTGTGAGGACCCCTCCAAGGCGTACTCATTGTCAATACCACGACACCTCTACTTCCAAGACGTGGAAACAAGAGGAGGTGGTGCTCCTTTCGGTGACTGATTCCGTGACCTCGGGCTATCACACGCCTGTCCAGGATGTCAGAGATGTCCACATCATCGTCCTCATTCCCCTGGCCATCGGAATCAACACGGGAAGCCCCCCGTTGATTCCATTGTCACCGTCCTCCCAAACTTAGGCCGACGTTTCCCTGTCATATCAGTCGACTCCGCGCTCGGCCTCTAGCAGGAGGCACGTCGGCGTCATCCATGAACTAGACATGAGAAGGGGATACCATGTCGCGAGCTCGCTCGCGAGCAGGGGTCGTGGCTGCGCTCAAATGGTGTGAATCCCGCTGTGTCACCGCCAATCCCGTGTGTGCATGTGTTGGGAGCCCTGTCGGTGTCTTGGCATCATTTGCGTCGAGGGTCGTCGAAGCTAGAGACCAAGGCGAGCTCCCCTGTCTCCCCAGGCGGTCAGCTCGACAAGCTGTCGATAGAGACGCGGCTGGCGGTGGACATCAACAAGCCACGAGCTCCTTCTAATTTGTTTCAGACATTCATTTTTTTATTATGTGTTGATGTGTGGGACCATTCCACCTCAAGAATTTGCTTCTATTAGCACCTTGTATTGTAGGTAGCCTTCGAGTAAGGAGAGTGCTGAGCATCCCCGAGGGGATTTGATATCCCGATCCCCCGGGTCCGGAGCCGTAGGATTGAGTTCCTAGTCGTTGGATCCAACTTACTTGGTGAACGCACGCATCCCTCGTTCCCGGCTCTTTCCCTCCCCTCAACTACCTAGAACATGGCTTCCGCGTCTGCCTCCCTCACCCCCACCTCTCTCTATCCCTCCCTGCAATTGTCCCATACTCACATCGCTTTCGCATCTGAAGCAATGAAAATACCACCCCCCTGAGAATATGGTCGTCGCAGCTTTGCCAAGGTGGCGTCGCCGCCGCACGTATCAACGCAATCCGCCGCTCGTAGCAAAACTACCCGACATGTAGCAAAGACACCCACCACTTGTAGAAAAGCAACCCTCCGCTTGTAGCAATGGCGTTCACAACACCGCCCGCCATGGTTGCGCTGCAAGCTCCATGTAACAGGTCCAGCCGCCTCCTGTAGCAACACCGCCAGCTCCATGTAGCAGGTCCGGCGATCTCCTGTAGCAACGCCGCAGGCTCCATGTAGCATGTCCGGCCGCCTCATGTAGCAATGCCGCCAGCTCCATGTATCATGTCCGACCGTCTCCTGTAGCAACGCCTCCAACTCCATGTAGCAGGTTCGGCCGCCTCCTATAGCAACATCGCCAGTTCCATGTAGCAGGTCCGGCAGCCTCATGTAGCAACTCCACCAGCTCTATGAAGCAAAACCGGCCACCTCCTATAGCAACCTCCTATAGCAACGCCGCCTGCCCTTGTAGAAGTCCGGTTGTCCTACTGTCGTCGCCAATTCCAGCGCGATTTAATGTTGGGTGAGAGATGTGGAGAACGAGGAGGCGTCGTCGAGCGTGGAGGAAAGGAGATGGTGGTTTTCGCCGGAGTGGTGGACTGGAACGGTGGTGTCGGCATGGTGATGGTGCAGCGTAGGAAGCGCTTGGCTGGTGGTCTGATAGGTCAGCATCGCGGGGAGAAAAATGTTCTTTGGAGAATGTTGTTTGGAGAAAGGAGACATGAGATTCATCCCGGGAAGAGATAAGTAGCATGTGGGCCCGTCAACACGTCGTTTTTCTGCAGGCTCAAGCCACACGTGGGACGCGTGTCATGTAACAATCGTGTCGCTCGATCCCAGGGAAGATATATCATTTTCCTTGGAGTAAATCACACAGAAAAGGTATTCTTGACTCTCTATATCTTTAGAGCGGTCTAAAGCAATTGCATCTTCAAAATGCACTGATATTCCAATAGGCTCTGTAATTCTCACACGATTTAATTTTAGTTGATCTATCATTTTATACGTTGTTTAATTTATTCTAATCTCTCTCTAATATACTTATATTCTTCTCCTGCTCAAATTTTCCACACCACCAGCTCGTCCCCTGCCCCCTCACCATATGTTCATCCCAATTTCTTGATTTGCCTCCTCGCTAAATTTGCCGACTCAGTTGGCACTTTCTTTGGACCATACTATTTTTTCAAAATCATGGAATTTGGTCTTGACAACTATGATGGAGAGATCGTTGGACTTGCTCTTAATAATGTGTATTTATTATAGTAGAACAAATTTAGTCAAAAGAAGAGCAAAAATAGGTTAGGTTTTTCATCATATTGTATTGTATCATAAAAAAACATGAGAAAAGACCTTATTATGATATTTTTTTTCTTATAGACTAAGGAGACCTTGGGAGATCAAGCCAATGGATAGTATTTTTTTTAACATGACCAATGGATAGTGTTGGCAAGGTTGATAGCCGCTGAGTACATGGTGAAGTATGTACTACCGGCAATCAAGTACCCCTTATCTTCATCTTCACTACTATTAAACAGCAAATAAATTTTTTTCTACATGCACCCCGCTCAACTCACACATATCAATCGACACACACGATTAAGCCCAATAAGCTCAGTCTAACAGACACCATTAATCTAATCAGGTGTTGTGTGCACTTAGCAATTATCATTGGCTGACCATACTTCACCGGCTGAGGAAATCCCAGACACACGTTTGCACACCCTATAATATCCGTCTCCTCTCTCCAAGTGGCCTACGAACCCTCTCTTCAAGTGGCCTCTCCCTCCCCGTCTCCTCACTCCCTCCATCGTTGCCGCCTAGTTAGGACCGCCTCCTGCCATCGACTCAACTTCTTCCTACTTCCCTCGGTCGGCGTGTGTGGTTGCCAATTCGTTTTCATATCCCTCACACCCATTCCAATTTATTCTCCCTCTCCTACCACCACTGGCAGCGAGCCAGGGGATCAGAAGCCAGATCCATACCGATTGGTGCTCGCCAGACCTTTCCCGACGGAGATGAAGAGGAATACGTGGAACAAGATCGTGCTGACGCGCTGCTGCTGCCGGCGGCAACGACGGTGGTGCAGATTACCAAGCGAAACTACCATGTCGCACCAAGCTTGTGAGACGTGGGGTTCTGGGACTATCAAGCTTTCATCACCGTCGCCGCCATGTTCGAGAACCAAAGGTTCTACACCACTGGCGGCATCGACATGTAGATGATGGAGCTTTGTGGCTTCCTTGGCCATGTCGGCCATCATCATGTAATGCTCAATTCATGTGTGTATATGATGTAGCTTGTTCAATCGTTTTCGTCCGGATTTGCTTTCTACTACCTTGGAAATCAACAACTGACTTTGCAACCATGTCTTGTAGCTGTTCGTTTTAATGCCTAAAAGTGGTTTGCCTAGAAGTGACAACTCCAAATTTTACAGATTTGTAGCTCCTTGTTATTTTTGGCTTAGCATTCATTTTTATGTTTCTTAGGTTTGCACTGTGTGATGATCTGAGGTATGTTGAAAAGAACAAAGCTGCCACCCACAGTGGTACAGTTTTCAAGGTATATATTTTTTATTGGCGTGATATCTTGAATGAAGAATATACCGTCGCTCCAATAACTTTGTAGTGTTCAATTTAGGTTAGCTCCATACATTTTAGCAGGAGACATCTAAGTTTAATTTGTTCTTACAGTCCACTTCTTTTGGAAATGTTAGCAGGTGTGCGATTAGTGCAAAATATGCCTGGGGTGTAACGGGAGACCTTTTTTACTGCCTATATTTGTTTCCAGTGTAGATAAAATGGACTTTTATCGGTATTCTGTTATTTTGGCGCTCTATGTGAAATTTGCACAACAAAGTTTGGAGAATGTGTCTAGTAAACTATGTGATATTTGCACAAAGTTATTTAAGGGTACCAATAATCAAATTTGCAAAGGTAAATCCAATATATAGGTGGCTTAGTAGTATTTTATGGCTATCAACTGAATCTTGAAACATGTGTAGACAACTTAATAACTTCCACACCGACCTAAGTTTGTTCTTGTGCTTTCCAAATGTTCCACTAGCCTCCCTGCATATTTATATTGTCGTAATGCTACACCTTGTCTATTTTGTGGAATGCGTGGCTGTTAACTTGCTATCTTGGTCATTTAACCATGATACTACTACATGTGAGTTTGGATATGTACAAGTAGAGGAGGGGATGTCCCATGAGATCAAGGCAGCGGTAGCGCTCACTACCGTCTGAGTGCAGTGCATGCCACTTACGTCCCTCTTCCTGTCGATAGGGAAGTAACCCCTAATCCTAATTTTCATGTTTGTACTATACGGCCTGTTGATTAAGGTTGTCAGAGACACGCGACATATCAACTTGAATTAAAAAAACAAAATGGACATGGGAGATGCAATTTTTTTTTTTTAGAAATGGACGCTTTATTACTTAACAGTAAGTTTTACATCCGGTCTCTGCATAGCTAGGATACACACAGCCGATCAATCACACAATCTCGGATCAAGGCAATAAACAGGAATATAAAATAATGTAAATGAAGACACAGTTCTCCAAACTAGCTAAGGAAGATCTATACGTAGCGATTGCTGCCATCCAAACTAGTAAGTTTTTGGAGATGCAATTGACCGAACCACCTAATCATTTTGTGCTTGAAAAGTGACACTGCAATGATGATTGATTACTTACCTAATCCATTTCTATATTTCATAATGGTGTTTTTTCCTCATGGAATACAATCAATTTTGGATAGTGACATTATTTTCTACCGAAATCATTTTAACTTTGATATCATTTGCATGCTTTTATGAGAGGCATTGCAAGACAAGGTAAATTACCATATAAGAGATGTTTGGGTCTGGTTAGAAATTTCGCTAAGTGACTAGTCATTGATATGCTAAATATTACACCACTGGTAGAAAATGCCCCATGCGTCCCGGTTGGTAAGGGCCATTAGTCCCGGTTGCCCAACCGGGACGGGGCAATCGGGACTAAAGCTCTAACCTTTAGTCCCGGTTGCCCCACCAACCGGGACAAATGGGGGCACACGTGGCGACATCAGAGCGCGAGGGGCGGTGGAGTATTAGTCCCGGTTCGTAACACGAAATAAACACGAACCGGGACTAATAACCTGCTGTCGCGGCAGAGATTTGGCCCATTTCTCTGCCGCGGCAGAGAATTCATTTTGGCACATTTTGTTGCCGCGGCAGCATTTTCGCCACTTTTTGTGCCGCGGCAGAGAATTCATTTAGGTTGTTTTATTGTTTATTTAGTGTTTTGCACTTATCAACAAAGGAACCTTATATTACACAAGATCATCATGACAATATTACATTCAATACACGGATCGAGTTCATGCACTACATACAAAAGTTGCTATTCGATGCTACAGGCCAATTCCTTCAAAGTTGCTATTTTTACAATCCCTATTGTCTATACACAGCAGAATAGTATTCCCCTTTCGGGTCTAGGACTTCTGCATCCAAAAATCCCGCCAATTCCTCCTGAATTGCTCGTACGCGATCCGTTGGCAGAAGACCGTCCCGTAGACGTTCGGTCTGATTTAAAAAAGGAGTCAGCCTATATGAATGAAACTAAACACAATTTGTTTGAAATTAGAAACTATAGAAATTGTTTACGTACGTGGAGTTGCTCTAAATTTCTGCCCTTCTCATCGCACATCAGCCGGATGAACTCGCAAACATAGTATCCACAGAGATTGTTACCTGGTCCCTGCGTCAGGCACTTTACGAGAACAGAGTTCAATCAAAATAATAATCAAGCATGATAATAACTGTATCAAAACTAGAATCAAAGAGATGCGCGGATATAGCTAGTGGTGCTTACATCTAGTGCTTCAAATATAAGCTCCTCTTTCCAAACACCCCTAGACTTTTTGGTGAACCTTTTCCAAGCGCTGCCCGGCGAAGAAAACGAATAAAATAAGTTATTAAGTACTTGATATCATAAAATTCACGAACGTTGCCGATATAGTGTCGTAATGATTAGAATTACCGCTGGAGAAGTATCTGCATGTCCTTGCACGTCTCAAAGGGTTTATGTTTCGAGTCCATGACTAGTACACGCCCTTTGTCAAGTTGAATGATTAACAGAATATAGTGGTACCTGCGAATGCAGAACTAATCAATTATATACTTAACATCGAGTAAGCGAAATAGAAAGTGTATACAAGACAATAACACTCACTGGAAGTTGTAAGGAAATAGTATTTCCCTTTTGGTTTCTTGAAACCTTAACGCGTGTACTATATTATCCTCCGTATCCTGGGGGCTTATTTTGAGATTAGCTTCATGAACCCAATATGGGTCAATGAAGCCAATGTCATAGATTTGTCCTCTGCTGCATTCGAGAATCTTCATTCTGCATATTACAGTATGATTATATACATGCAATAAACAAAATAATATAGCTGGAGACTAAATTAATTACAGAATTAGTACTTACAGACAATAGGCACTAATGATCGATTTGTCCAAGGCGTCTTGATTGAATAATTGAAATAGTTCATCAAATTCAATGGATATCATGTCATCCCTTTCTTTCCCATGATGCTTTTTTGTAATCCTCAGCACTATCTAGTTAGCCCCGGCAGACGTGGCATGCATGTACCAGTTATGCAATCTTCGCATTTTTGTTGAAAGATTGTTTACCTCCTCAGGTTTGACGAGAGGTTTGCCGTACTGGTATTTTAATGCTACTTCACTCATGGGGAAGAACTCTAACTGGGATAAGTACTGGGCAATACTTATACCTTGAGCAGCGGCAGCTTCTCCGTATTGTGCAACTACCTCTGGATCATACTGCTCTTCGGCCCCATATTTGCTCGACCCCACATTGGTTTGAGAAATCACCTTGAGAGGCGCGCAAGTCTGTTTTGCTTGTTCTCCGAGCTGGGCAACAGATTTCCCGCTTGCATCAGTACTGCTCTTCGAGGCTTTTTGTGCCGCATGTGACTTGAGAATAGAACGGTCATAGTCTGATGACAGCTTTGGCTCGGGTTGATGAAGATTCTTTAGCATTTTAAACACTTTGGATTTTTCTTCTTTGGTGCTAGGGAACTCTGGCTCTTACGGCCGCCTCAGCTTAGCGAAAAACGCTGTCCTTTCCGCATCAACGATCGCCGCAGTCTCCTCTTCATTACAGTCATAAGCTCTCTTGGGAGGAACCTTTGGTACTTTTGGAAGAGGCTCTTGTTTACGTTTCGGTGATCGCTTACGACGCACAGTAGCGGTACGCTTACGCTTTTTATCCTGAGGCGCCGGCGATGGCTCCCGCGGCGATGGCTGCACCGGAGATTGGTGAGGCGACGGAGCCGGGTGAGGCGACGAAGACGGCTGCCGCGGCGGCGACGACCTCGCTGGAGACGGGTGAGGCGGCGGCGAAGATGGTCTTGGCGTGTGATTTCGAAGCACGATACATTCCTTCGGCCATAGAATGGTGACGTTTTTTGCGTCACCCAGCACAGTCACATCCCCTTCACCAGCAGGGTAGTGAAGATCCAAAACCTCAAAGGTGGGCATGATTTCATCCACGCCGACAACAGCATAGCCCTCTGGAACCGGACGACAGTGGTAAGTTGGTGTGGGTTCAATTGGTAAGGCATAGCCGACCGCCACCTTCATTGATATGTTCACAACTTTGACATGTAGCTCGCAGTGTGTCATCTCTATGATATCATCCACTGGGTAGCCAACCGGAGCCATCGTCGGTGCATCATCGTCATCGCCATTGTCATCACCCGGGACCTCGGTGGAAGCCACACTGCTTTTTCGATTATTCGATAGGCCAGTAGCATCGAATGCAGTGTGCTGCTGAGATGGGCCGGTAGTACTTTGCTCTTTAAGTGCGTTAATTTTATCTTGTTGTTGCTTTAATCGTTCTTCAATTAAACGCATTCGCTCTTTCTGACTATCTGCTTCAACTGCCGCCCTGTCCTTACTCCTCTGACGGCTTCTATCAGGATATTTCTTCCTCTCTTCGGGAAACCCAGTCCTCCATGGTTGGGAGCCGCTTGTGCCTCGTATTCGTCCATCATGTTCCTTATTTCCAAGGGCGAGTGTGAGCTCATCATTCTCTCTATCGGGAATGAAGTCCCCATCTTTAACAGCATTTATTGCTTTTCTGATCCTCTCGATTGGCAAGGGGTCTTCTTTATGTCGTATGTTATATATACACCTCCCTTCCGAGTCCAACGTGCCCCCATGCCCGTACAACCAATTCCTTGCACGTTCTACCCAATCGTCTGTCTCTGGGGTGATCTTTTTATCACGCAGTTCCTGCTCAAGTTTCTCCCACTTAGGAATGCCAGCCCTGTAGCCACCTTGCCCCATAGTATGGTGATACTTCTTGTTAGCAGCATTCAGCTTATTCGTTTCAGACATTTTCTTAGCCTTTTCTGATGTCTTGTATTGCACAAACTCAGCCCAGAATGTTTTTATCTTCTCAAACTGAATATTCTTGAAATCGGGAGTCTTCTTTTTCACGACATAGTCAAGGTGCAATCTTTTCTTCCAGTTGGTGAAACACTGGGCCATCTTCTCCAAAGCCCACTCCCTGACCTTAGCCTCCATGGCTCTCCCATATTGTAAGGCGTCCTCAACTGGATCCTCCACATTTGGATCCAGCTCTATCTTCGGTAGTTTGAAATTAACCATGAGCCTCTTCCACAGTAAATCTTTGGCGTGGTTAGGGACAAATAAACATGTTCCCTCTTCATCCGCATTAGCAGGCCTATTCCAATTTCTAATGGTGATCGGGATTAAGTCCCTAACGATTACTCCGCATTGTGCCACAAATTTGGTTGCGACAACTTCGGGAGCTATCGGTTTGCCGTCTTCAGCGACATCTTCGATCCTGAACCTCTCATGGTCTTGCAACTTTTTGGTTGGGCCTTGTCTGCTCTTTTCAGTAGATTCCTTCGATCCGGAGGGCTAAAAGAAGAAAGATCGTCATTACTATTTCTATATAGATAGCAGATGATTAATTAATGAATTGATTTATATTACATGCACCTCGCCGAAGCGGTCGTCTTCTCGATTACACAAGGCATCGCCTTCTACCTCGCGGAAGGCAACACCTTCAACCTCAAACAAGTTGTCTATTCCGGTAAAAAGAGGATCACCCTCACCGGAGTTGTTCAGAAACGTTGATACGTCTAAATTATCTTCCCCACGGATCACACCTTGGATCAAATCTTCCTTTTCTTCGTCTCTGACGTGTGGGTCCATATTTTCTGCATAGGTGGAAAAACGAATAAGTCAAAGCGGCTAAAGGAGAAAGTTAAGGAGAAACCCTAATATATACATACACAATAATAAAAATGAAGAGAAACCCTAAACCCTAAACCTAGCTACAAAAAGGAAACCGTGTAGTAGATAGGTAACTCTAGCTAAAATCAACTAAAATCAATATTCCAGAGTTCCGAGGGGTGTAAAACCTAGTTCGGAGAAACCTCGGATCCATATGAGAGGGGAACATGAGTATAAGGCTACAAAAGGGAAACTATCCAGCAGATAGGTAACACTAGATACTAACAAAATACCATATTGGAATCGTTTAAGAGGGTTCGGAATGCCCTGGCGAAGGCACATCGTCGAACCCACATGCACCTAAGGGCATGCAATTTCATGGGAAGATTTACGCGCGACCGAGCCAGACCGAGCTTTCCTACGTCGAACACAATGGTTTTGACCGCGCGACCCCTTCGCCCATGTCTCGCCCACGTGTGAGCGAACAGGGGAACTCCCATCGGCGCCGCCTCCTCCCCCCTATCCTCACCTTCCCCTCGTCGCTGCGCTGTCAGGGCGGGCCACCGGGCCTTGCCTGTGCGTTGCCGGCACCGGCGGTGGCGGCTTGATACTGTAGATGTGGTGCATATCTACAGTAAATGTTGGCCCTTTTTCCAAGACAATTCGGTGTCTTACCCTTTCACGATTCCAACGTCTATCCGATGTTTCTCGGCGCTGCTAACAGAATTCCGAGCAAAACAGAGCTTCTGCCTCTCTCTTGCCACAATACACCCGCCCCACGCGTCCCTGCACGCCTCCCATGTCCTGCGGAACCGGCCACCGACATCCCCTTTTCCCGAGCCGCCGACCGCCGTCTAAGACTAGGACTAGTCGGGAAAAAATATTATAGTATTTGCCACGTCCACAATCTGAACACCATAATCCGATTACACAACATACCCAACGTGATGCACATGAAGAACTTTGCGTAAGCCATCTATATTAATAGCAAAAAATACCAAAGCATCCATTATCAAATGCATTATCCAACAAATTGTGACAAATTACATAATTATTAGAATAACTATTAGACATAATTACGACAAGCAAACTAGCAAAATTCTTTCAACACAACAATATCACTCACATATATTGCAAATTCTTTCAACACAACAATATCAATCTACATTACAAACACCAATCAATCTACATTACAAACACCAATCAACCTAATACTACAAATTTGCAGAAATTTGGGGGAGAGCGAGAGAGGGAAGGGCGCGCGGGCCGGGAGACATACCCGAGGAAGGGGACAGGGGAGAGGCCGGAGGAGGTGCGGCCGGAGGAGCGGAGGTGCGGCCGGAGGAGAGGAGGTGCGGCCGGAGGAGCGGAGGCCGGAGGAGGTGCGGCCGGAGGAGGCGCGCGGGAGGAGGAGGAGCGCGCGGCGGTGGCGGCCGGAGGAGGAGCCGCTACGGGGAGCGCGCGGCGGTGGCGGCCGGAGGCGGAGGTGTTGACGGCGACGGAGGGCTCGGGCAGCCTGGCGGCGTCGATGAAATAGAGAAGCAGAGAAGAGAAGCAGAGAACAAGAAGAGAAGTTATAAAGCGGAGGGAGTATACGTCCCGGTTGGTGGCTCCAACCGGGACTAAAAGGGCATACGTCCCGGTTGGAGTCACCAACCGGGACGTATAGTCCAATTTTCAGCAGCTGAAGGGGCGCGCGCGCAGGGGGGTCTTTAGTCCCGGTTGGTGGCTCCAACCGGGACGTATTCCCCTGTTTTCAAATTTTTTCAGTTATTTTCTCTCTGTTCCCGCCTTATTTTTTATTTTGGGGTTTAAATTTGTAATGTTTTTTAAATGATAATTACTTTGGAATTTAGAAAAACTTTAAACATAAAAAGTGTTTGAATTTGAATAACTAATTCGAAACCATTTTCTGTTTTCAAAAATAATTAATGTAACCATTTAAACTATGAACCATTTAAAATTAATAATGAAATAACTTATATTTTTTAAATATTAATTTGGAATTTAGAAAAACTTTAAACATAAAAAGTGTACGGATTTGAATAAATAATCCAAAACCAATTTCTTTTTTAAAAAATAATTAATGTAACCATTTAAAATTAATAATGAAATAACTTATATTTTTTAAATATTAATTTGGAATTTAGAAAAACTTTAAACATAAAAAGTGTATGGATTTGAATAAATAATCCAAAACCATTTTCTATTTTTAAAAAAAATTAATGTAACCATTTAAAATTAAAAATGAATTAACTTATATTTTTTAAATATTAATTTGGAATTTAGCAAAACTTTAAACATAAAAAGTGTTTGGATTTGAATAAATAATTCAAAACCATTTTCTATTTTAAAAAAATAATTAATGTAACCGTTTAAAATATGAACCATTTACAATTAAAAATGAATTAACTTATAAGTAATTCAAAACCATTTTCTGTTTTTAATGGGCGGAAAAAAGAGGACGGAAAATAATGGGCGGAAATAAAATTTGATTAGGATAGAACTGGAATTAAAGTACATAACACAACTAACACAAAGTTACATAGAAGAACTGAAAATTAAGATACATGGCCAGATTAAGCCACAATCGACCGAACTTGTTTTGCAATGTTGGAATAATTCAGTCATGCTCCTGCCTACACCTGTAATACTCGCCACTGTAGTAGTCGTACTCGTCGCTGCCGTCGTCGCTATCGTCGTCGGGGTCGCCGTAGTACAAACCGGACCCACTTCCTGCCGATTCGGCAGACATTTGTCCTTTTTACCCGGGATGGACGAAAAGGTTTGAGATGTACCGGTTGGGAGATAGTCCATGTAAGGTGGTCTAGTATTTTAGGAAAATGGGACGGTAGCATTCTGAAACGGCATTTTGGTGGTTACTTCACAAAACGACCTGTTTTTTGCGCTCGGAAAATGGAAAACGGCTTTTCCGTGCGACAAAAAGGAAAACTTCCTCCTGCAACATTGTTCTCCATACCAATGTCCACACACATGCATAATATGGGCACAACATCACAAACTATGCCGTGATTCAGCACATAATATCGGTCATTTGGACCGAAAGCCATGAAACCTCGAACATGATAGGTCATTTTGTGAAGGTTTTTTCGAAACATGATCAATATACCAAGTCTGGTATTTTTCTTTTCAACTATGTAACAAAATATGACACCACGCGAAGGATTTTCATTGTTCGGATTTTTTTTGAATTTATTATGCCCATTTTGAATTATCTGAATTTCTAACTATGGTCGAACCGGTGTGCATGAAGATAGGGGACGAGCATCGTTAGAACTTGCGTTGGATCTCTGAAGAAACCACATATTGCGAGTCTAAAAATGATTTTTTCAAAAAATCACGGGCGATAGATCATGTACCTGTAGTACAAACCGGACCCACTTCCTGCCGATTCGGCAGACATTTGTCCTTTTTACCGGGATGGACGAAAAGGTTTGAGATGTACCGGTTGGGAGATAGTCCATGTAAGGTGGTCTAGTATTTTAGGAAAATGGGACGGTAGCATTCTGAAACGGCATTTTGGTGGTTACTTCACAAAACGACCCGTTTTTTGCGCTCGGAAAATGGAAAAGGGCTTTTCCGTGCGACAAAAAGGAAAACTTCCTCCTGCAACATTGTTCTCCATACCAATGTCCACACACATGCATAATATGGGCACAACATCACAAACTATGCCGTGATTCAGCACATAACATCGGTCATTTGGACCGAAAGCCATGAAACCTCGAACATGATAGGTCATTTTGTGAAGGTTTTTTCGAAACATGATCAATATACCAAGTCTGGTATTTTTCCTTTCAACTATGTAACAAAATATGACACCACGCGAAGGATTTTCATTGTTCGGATTTTTTTGAATTTATTATGCCTGTTTTGAATTATCTGAATTTCTAACTATGGACTACCACGTGAAGGATTTTCATTGTTCGGCAGACATTTAGTCCCGGATGTAGTCACAAACCGGGACTAAAAATATTTTCCGCCATTTCCCACCTCTTCCCGCCAAGTTTTCTCGCCCTTTCCTTTCTACTAGAGCTTTTAGTCCCGGATGTAGTCACAAACCGGGACTAAAAATATTTTCCGCCATTTCCCACCTCTTCCCGCCAAGTTTTCCCGCCCTTTCCTTTCTACTAGAGCTTTTAGTCCCGGATGTAGTCACTAACCGGGACTAAAGATATTTCCCGCCATTTCCCAAAGCTTCACGCCAAGTTTTCCCGCCCTTTCCCTCTATATTTAGGGTGATCGTGTCATGGGTATCCACACATCCACACCTTCCTCTCTTAGAACAATGGACAACGCCTACTGGGCCATTCTGACCCTCGAGGAGACCGAGGCGCTGTGCGCCTCCAACTACCCTTGTCTGCCGGGCTACCGGCCGCCCGCCGGCTGGATGCTGAGCGCTGGAGGGGTTCCTGTCCCTCAAGGTTCCGCACGCCAGGCGGCCATCACAAACCACTTCTACCCGAGCTCACGCCGGAGCAGCGGATGGATCCCCAGTGGGATCCCGACAACTACGACACCTGGAATGCCTTCTTCGCTAATAGGCGGGAAAGGGAGCTCGCCAGGTACGAGGGTGATGGCCCACCACCGGTGAACCACAATGAAGCCGGCCGTCGTCTGTGGTGGGCGAACCGTACTATCATCGGAGTGATGCGCTACATCGCCGGGGGAGACCATCCTCGCCTACGGTGCCCACGAGTCCACCCACCATAGGCCCCACACTGTCCCGACGGTAGCGGCATCGTCTTCCAGGAGACCCCTCTCCCACCCGCCGTGAATCCGAGGCTGGAATGGCCCCTGGTATATGCCATGGATGGGCTGAGGATCCCCGGAGTGGCAGGTGATGATGACGATGATGATGATGACGACGATGAAGACCCTGAAGCTGCGTACTATAGGACTAGGCATGATTATGACTAAAGGGGGCGGCTTTAGTCCTGAGTGTTAGCTAGTCCCGGTTTGTCCCGGTTTTTAATATTATTAAATGTCTTGAGTGTTACCTAATAAATAGAGGGAAATGCCTATATAAAGAGAGGGTTCATATTTAGTCCCGGTTGGAGAAACCAACCACGACTGAAGGGATTGCGGCAGAGTGGGCCAGGCAACACTAATAATAGGGGTGAGTGTCGACATTATGTCGTGCGGCTTGTACCTTGTCCCGGATGGTGTCACCAACCGGGACTAAAGATGAACCATTAGTCCCAGTTGGAGACACCAACCGGGACTAAAGATGAGTCAGCACTAATAATAGGGGTGAGTGTCGACATTATGTTGTGAGTGTCGACATTATGCCGAGCTGCTTGTACTATAAATATGCATCCTTGTGAGTCCAGTCCTCCAGCCAGTTTGAGGCATCTCCAAGATGGTTTTCGAGAGCAGGGACACCACTGCGGCCAGTTTCAGGGAGATGCCGACGGAGCCCAGTCCTCCGGCATCTCCGAGAAACTGGTCATAGAGGCACTCCCTAATATGTGAAATTAGTTAGCTCCGAGGCGTATTGATCTAGTTAGTGAAGTTACAAGCTGCAAGATGGTTTTCGAGAGCAGGGACACCACTGCGGCCAGTTTCAGGGAGATGCCGACGGAGCCCAGTCCTCCGGCATCTCCGAGAAACTGGTCATAGAGGCACTCCCTAATATGTGAAATTAGTTAGCTCCGAGGCGTATTGATCTAGTTAGTTAAGTTACAAGCTGCAAGATGGTTTTCGAGAGCAGGGACACCACTGCGGCCAGTTTCAGGGAGATGCCGACGGAGCCCAGTCCTCCGGCATCTCCGAGAAACTGGTCATAGAGGCACTCCCTAATATGTGAAATTAATATTAAAAACTGAGACTACAAAACCGGGACTAAAGGCCACAAACCGCGAAAGATATCCTTCGGTCAAGCCACAAACCGCGAAAGACATGAACTAGAGTTACATAATATGAGCATGAACTTCTTGGCATATGTCATTCCTTATGACCGCTTCAGACGTAACCATGGAGCATCTTCTTTACTTAACGGAATGCTTGGGTCAGTTTTCACTGTGAAGGGCGGAATTTTATCAAACTTATTATAATCTTCTGACATGTCTGTCTTGTCCTCGATTCCCACGATGTTTCTTTTCCCTGAAAGAACTATGTGACGCTTTGGCTCATCATATGATGTATTCGTTTGCATATTTTTTCTTTTTTTCGGTCTAGAGGACATGTCCTTCACATAGAAAACCTGAGACACATCATTGGCTAGGACGAATGGTTCATCTCTATAACCAAGATTGTTGAGATCCACTGTTGTCATTCCGTACAACTGGTCTATCTTTACCCCTTCCCCATTTAGGTTGACCCATTTGCAGCGAAACAAAGGGACCTTAAAAGAGACTCCATAGTCTAGTTCCCATATCTCCTCTATGTAACCATAATATGTGTCCTTTTGTCCATTCTCGTCTATTGCATCAAAGCGGACACCACTATTTTGGTTGGTGCTCTTTTTATCTTGGGCGATCGTGTAGAATGTATTCCCATTTATTTCGTACCCTTGGAAATTCAATACAGTAGAAGATGGTGATGCGGCCAACAAGTATAGCTGATCTCCAACAGTGGTGTCATTCAAGAGATGTGTCCGCATCCAACCACCGAAAGACTTCATGTGTTCATCTGTAATCCATGATTCAGGCTCCCCCGGGTTTTTGGAGCGTACAATATTCTTGTGTTCCTCGATATACGGAGCTACCAAGTTGGAATTATGTAGAACTGTGTAGTGTGCTTTAGTGAAAGAATCTCCGTCCCTACATATCATTGCTTTCTTTCCCAGCGTGCCTTTTCCACTTAGTCTTCCCTCATGCCGCGAGTCAGAAACACCAATCGGCTTAAGGTCAGGAATAAAGTCAACACAAAACTCAATGACCTCCTCTGTTCCATATCCCTTGGAGATGCTTCCTTCTAGTCTAGCACGGTTATGAACATATTTCTTTAAGACTCCCATGAACCTCTCAAAGGGGAACATATTGTGCAGAAATACCGGACCGAGAATGGCAATCTCTTCCACTAGATGAACCAGGAGATGCGTCATAATATTGAAGAAGGATGGTGGGAACACCAATTCAAAACTAACAAGACATTGTACCACATCCTTCTGTAACCTTGGCAGAATATCTGGATTGATTACCTTCTGAGATATTGCATTGAGGAATGCACACAGCTTCACAATGGGTACTCGAACATTTTCCGGTAGAAGCCCCCTCAATGCAATCGGAAGCAACTGCGTCATAATCACGTGACAGTCATGAGACTTCAGGTTTTGGAACTTTTTCTCTGCCATATTTATTATCCCCTTTATATTAGATGAGAAGCCCGACGGCACCTTGATACTGTAAAGGACTTCAAAAAAGATTTCCTTCTCTGCTTTGGTAAGAGCATAGCTGGCACGACTTAAGTGACGCCCTTTATCCGTCTTGTTATCTGTATGCATGTTCTTTGGGTCTTTCATAATTTGTTGGTCCTCCCGTGCTTCAGGTGTATCTTTTGTCTTCCCATACACGCCTAGGAATCCTAGCAGGTTCACGCAGAGATTCTTCGTCACGTGCATCACGTCGATTGAAGAGCGGACACGCAGGACTTTCCAATATGGCAGCTCCCAAAATATAGATTTCTTCTTCCACATGGGTGTGTGTCCTGTAGCGACGTCGTTCGGAACTGATTGACCGCCGGGACCCTTTCCAAAGATTACTTCTATGTCCTTGACCATACCAAATACATCATCACCAGCAGGGAGTTCAGTCTTCCGGTGATCTGCCTCACCTTTGAAATGCTTGCCTTTCTTTCTTACGGGATGATTGGTCGGAAGAAATCGTCGATTCGCCAGGTACACAACCTTCTTGAATTTATGCAAATATGTACCTTCGGTCTTATCTAAACAGTGGGTGCATGCCTTATATCCTTTGTTTGTCTGTCCTGAAAGGTTACTAAGAGCAGGCCAATCATTGATGGTTACGAATAACAACCCTCGTAGATTAAATGGCTCCTTTTTGTTCTCATCCCACGCACGTACACCTGGTTTGCCCCACAACTGTAAGAGTTCTTCAACTAATGGCCTAAGGTACACATCAATGTCGTTGCCCGGTTGCTTCGGGCCTTGGATGAGCACTGGCATCATAATGAACTTACGCTTCATGCACAACCAAGGAGGCAGGTTGTAGATACATAGAGTCACGGGCCAGGTGATGTGACTGCAGCTCTGCTCCCCAAAAGGATTCATGCCATCCGTACTTAGACCAAACCATAAGTTCCTTGCGTCACCTGCAAAGTCTGGAAAGTCTCTCTCGATTTTTCTCCACTGTGACCCATCAGCAGGGTGTCTCAACTTCCCGTCTTTCTTACGGTCTTCTTTGTGCCATCGCAACAACCTGGCATGCTCTTTGTTTCTGAACATGCGTTTCAACCTTGGTATTATAGGAGCATACCACATAACTTTAGCAGGAACCCTCTTCCGGAGGGGCTCTCCCTCAACATCACCAGGGTCATCTCGTCTGATCTTATACCGCAACGCGTTGCATACCGGGCATTTATCTAATTTCTCATACTCCTTATCGCGGTAGAGGATGCAGTCATTAATGCATGCATGTATCTTTTGCACATCTAATCCCAGAGGACAGAGAGTCTTCTTTGCTTCGTAGGTACTCTTGGGAAGTTCGTTATGTTTTGGAAACTTCGGCTTCATTATTTTCAGCATCTTTTCAAATGAGGAGTCAGTTAGACCACACTCTGCCTTCCATCGCAACAATTCCAGTGTGGTACCGAGCTTTGTGCTGCCATCTTCACAATTTGGGTACAACAATTTCTTGTGATCTTCTAACATGCCCTCTAACTTCAACTTCTCATTTTCTGTTTCACAGTCTCGCTTTGCATCAGAAATGACCCTACTAAGTTCATCAGCCGGATCATCTGATGCCCGTTCTTCACCTCTTTCCTCTCCATTGTCTTCCATTGCAGTATCACTGTATTCAGGAACATATGATGATAGTTGTTATTATCATCATCTTCTTCTTCACCATCTTCCATCATAACCCCTCTTTCCCCGTGCTTGGTCCAGCAATTATAGTTGGGCATGAAACCTTTCATAATCAGGTGGCCGCGAATGATTTTTGAGGAAGAGTACTCCTTGTTGTTCCGACATTGAACACATGGACAACGTATAAATCCATTCTCTTTGTTTGCCGTAGCCACATCGATAAATTTATCCATGCCTTTGATATACCCGGCTACCCGCCGGTCACCATACATCCATTCCCGACCGTTCATCTGCATCATATAAGTAAGTTTATCAAAAAACAGGACATCATAAATAGTGAAATAACCAATTCACACCGACACATGAATTGTATCAATGACCTAGAAAAGATAAGATTGCTAACCTCGATCGAGAGAAATAAAGAGGAGAAAGCTCAAGTGCGTCTCGGACACCTTCTATATTTTTGTTCTATGAGAAATTCCACGGGATTATTCACTCAAACATTTCAACAAACACCTTCAATGCATGCATGAGAAAAAACTAGCACACCCCCTCACACCTTTCACCATTCGAAAAAACAGAGTGGAGGCAGAGAGGGCTGGGGCGTTGTATTTATAGCGGGCAGGGGTCTTTAGTCCCGGTTGGAGCCAGCAACCGGGACTAAAGGTGCGTGCCACGCCACGTGGCTGTGGCCAAACCTTTAGTCCCGGTTGCTGGCTCCAACCGGGACGCATGCCCCCTGGCCCCGTGCCCGCTCCAACCGGGACGCGTGCCAGCATTAGTCCCGGTTGGTGGCGCAACCGGGACTAATGCTCCGAGGGGTCGCGAACGGATAGCCCTTTTTCCTCTAGTGCACTGTACAGAGATCATTTTCATGATATATAAGTTTTGTTGTTTACCTATTCATTGCATGAATCATATCATGGGGAAACATACTTCTACAAAAACTAAAGAAAAGGATTTTCTGTTGCATATTACTCCATTTCATCTTAGCATCTATAATTTGCCGCATATTTATTATCGATGAGCCATATTTCAGTTTGAATGCCTATACAACTATGGTGAAAGTTGGAGATTTCTTAGAAAGTTCGTATGGTGTTTGCATTATGTTATAGCTTTATCTCCTCATACATTCACAACCCATATATCTCGCGTTGCCACACACCTGCCATTTAGAAGGTAAGTTAGTGGATGTTGTTTTTGTAGCTGATTTGTCACAAGCGGAGAAGGCGATACACAGAAAAATCATAAAAATCGGAGTGCATGATTTATTGAGAGGGTACTTCATAAGGACCATCATCACCAGGCACCAGCCTCTTGGGCATGAGGACTCGACGCCGCTATCTACCACCACCGACTCATGCAAATGCAGTTGGATGCTTCATTGCCACGCCAGATCAGGTGAGAAAAGGGCCAAATGGTCAAACAACAATCTCCTGCCCCAAAAACGCGCCATCACCGGGCCTCCCTGGAGGACTGTCCAACAAAAACATATCTCTGGTGTTGCCTAGCTTGTTCTTTCTTCTACGGCACCAACAAGGTCTCATACCCTTTTTATCTCAAAAAAAGGTCTCATACCCTTCCTAATACCCCTTGCATTGTTCCCTTATTTTCCATGCCTGTTACTCCCTCTGTTCAAAATATAAGATGTTTTAGGTTTGTGAAGAAAATGTATTTAGACTTATTTTAGTGTCTAGATTCACTCCAAACCTAAGTGAACCTACATACTAAAAATAGTCTACATACATTGACTTCATAATTGATTTACAAAGCTAAAATATTTTATATTTTGAAGTATTTTTTTGTCGCTCCTCGTCGGTCTCTGCGTCGTCTGCACTCCATTTATTTGTTTTATTGCCTCATCGAAGATACTCTATTTTATTACTGGACATAGTGTTTCACCTCGTGCGTGAGCCCATCATTAACTCTATATAGCACCAAGAGTATGACTTTAATTGTTTCAGATCCCGTGGCGGAATAACCCGAATCCCTCCGGGTCAAGCTCAAGGGGACCCAGGGCGTCATCGACGGAATGTAAGGCGCGAAGTAAGAGATACCTGGCTGGAACGGCGCCCACTCGACTCGGACATTCAGGCCATGGTGATGAGGATGGCCTCCTCCAGCCACGACAAGGTAGGGACGGGCGCCGACCATCAACTTCGGGAGATGATGTGGATCCCTCCAAGGCACGCGTGGTAGCCACTTCCGAGGATCTGGTGTTGATGAGTTCGTGCCTCCGCCTTCGTCGATAGGGAGGAAAAGGAGGGGGCTTTCGTCAACAAGGCGTTATGGTGGCAAGCAATGGCCGGGAGGCAGGGAGGGGGAGGTCCAAGCAGCAGCAGGGCACATGCGGGAGAGAGGATATTTTTGTCGGCGGCGAGGAGGCTATGGAATGAGGGACGGTTGTGCGCTGTGTGAGTGAGAGAGAAGCTGAGAGGTAGGTGACATTATCCAAATCTTTTTTTAATCTAGCGAGTCTATTGTAAAAAAAGAAGTTGCATGTCACATTGCGCGTGTGGGTTTGTCTCGTGGCGTTTCACTATTTAAATAAAATCTGCCCCATGATTATTTGATGATTATAAATATTTTACAAAATAAATATTATGATTTTTGTTTATTACATTTATTAAATATATTTTAAAATATGAAGAGAATGAAGCTCTAAACAATATCCAGTCATGGGGCGGAGCATTATAGATCGCATACAGATAGACCTTCAAGACAGAACCATCATTAAAGAACAAATAGTACTTTTTTGTCTTAAAATAGATATCAAAATTTTGTCTAAATTTAATTATATTGATACTAGATAGTCTAGATGCATCTAAATTCAGACAAATTTGCGATATATATTTTGAGATAGAGGGACTAGACAATATTGTTTAGTTATTTTTTTAGATATTTTTGTAATCACGAGCTAGCATGCTCGTGTGATTGTGAATTTGAAGAATTTTTTGAAGTGTTTATGCAATCTTGAATTTTATGTGAGAACGTGTGCGTGGATCGTGTGACAGTTCGATCACATTGTTGGACATGAATCATATTAAGTGATAAAAGAAACTTGTTAATAGAGATAAGATTTAAAAATAGTAGATGTTTTTATTATAAATTACGAGACGTGTGTTGCACGTACACGTTACTAGTGTGATAGATGGAACACGCAATACAATGCAAAAACTCATGTCCTTTGTGATGGGATAAATGATATTTTGGTCACCAAACTTGTCTCGTATATACACTTAAGTCATATATCTTAAAAACTAAACTAACCGATCATCAACTTGCAATTATGTGTATTCGTGGTCACAAATTGATCTGTTGGCCGATTTTTTAAAAAAAAAAAACAGTCACGTGTGGGACACTTGAGGGCCAATGTAGACTTTTTTTTTGCAAAAACGACCTATATTTTTATTTTGTTACATATCGATTCAGTTACCACATTGTTCACCCCTATAACACTGGCTGCCAACGCCGAGATTCACATTTACGACCTGCCTGCCAACGTGACCTTTAAATACTTGCCAGTACACCACAGCTCATCTCTCGTATACTGATAGGACAAACGTCCTTATATAATTGTTTGGATATATTAGCAAAAGCATGCACGTGGGTGAGAATCATGGACCACTAATCAGATGCACGTAATTGATTGCAAGTTAGCTTTTTTAGCGTAATTCTGCACCTACAAATAAATTATGCTTTTAGTTCTATTTAACCTTTTAATACTAATTACGAGAATCTTCAATTTTATCATTCTATAAAAAAGAGTGAGTAGTTTAGACAGCGGATCGGTAAACGGCCAAACTATAACACTGGCTGATTTGGGTTTTAATAAACGCAACACACGCTACTTACGGAATTATCTTTGCTTTTGTATAAAATGTTTATGGAGTCAAATACATGTTGTTTTGCCTGTGTTTTCTAATAATGCAACGGCTGACCTTAATATTAATCAGGCATTGAGTTTGCCTTACCTGATCCCGTCGAGTCGTATGGATGCAAACTTGGTGAAACTGGATAAGGACAAAGGTTCTGGGATGAAGGCAAGTATGAATGCTGGTTTTGCTTCTGTCAAGAACGGGGTGGCTTCGACGCTCCTGGTTGAGGGGGTGAAAGTCGCGCAAGAGGTTGAGAATGGGCCTATCATGACGCTTCAGCTGGCTGTCACGGAGCCTTTGCAGTCCGACGCGGATGCTACCTTTGTCGCGCCTAACTCCGGACTGGACGTCACCCCTGCCGCGGCTGGTTTTCCTTCTGCCGTGGCACACCGGCAAGCTGCCACGGAGCCCATGCAGGCTGCCGAGGTTCCTGCAGCGGCAACATGGACTGCAGATGGCGAGGCAGCGATTTTGGTCAGCACGTTTGCTGATGCTCCCAAGCTAAAACTAGGAACGCCATATACACCTAATAACAAGAAGGGTGCTGTTGGTTCTGAGGGAAACTCAATTATTCACAAAGCAGCAACAACTGGAGGAATTATTGCAAAACAGAAACCATCTTTGGCCGACGTGATTGCTTTTGGTGGCATCCCGAAGTCGGCGGCTCAGGAGCTGCGATCAAGTGATCGAGTGAGGGCGCAACCAAATGCTGACGCAACACAGCTGGAGCGTGCAAGGGGCCTGGTGCAGCGCCGGGACGATTTCGAAGGTAAGAACCTAAATCAAACATTTTCAATTATGTCTTTTTCTAATATTGAAATTATTGAAAAAGCTAAATCGATTGGGGTTTCTTTGGGGGATTCAGAATTTCAAAGGAATATTGCAGCTGATCTACTTAAGGATAATGAGCTCAATAGAACGTTAACTTTACTTGATCGTAATTCTGATAAGAAAACTAATAGTAATAGGGAAGAAATTCTTGTGGTGTCCAAGATTTCAAATTGTGTGATGATTTGGTCGAGGATGAGAATTTTTGGATTAAATGATCTAGACGAGAGTTTAGTCCAAGAACCTCCTCAAGAGCGTGGGCGCAAGAAAAAACAATATGATCGATCTACAGTTCGTCGGGGCACTAGGGTGAGAATAAAGAAAACTTTTTGAAATGCAAGGATTGAGGGGAATATTTTGGAGTAGTGAGGGTTTTAGGGATACTGTCACGTATATGTTTATTTCGGAGACTGTTAGGAAAAAGAAGTTAGATTTTGTTGCCATGTTGGAAACGGGACGATCGAATTTTACAATTCCCTTCCTAAGACACTTGACGTCGGGGATGGATTTTGCATGGTTCTGCTTACTACCCCATGGCCGTTCGGGGGGTATTCTCGTAGGGATTAATACAGAAACACTCCAAGTCAACAAGGTTGACTCCGGAGATTTTTGTGTCAAAATACACCTAAAATGCCGACATGGTGGTTTTGTTTGGATCCTTGTCCCGGTGTATGGAGAAGCTCAGTATAGTCTGAAACACGAGTTTCTTGCAGAGATGGTGCGTGTTTGTGAAAACGAGACACTACCTCTCCTTATTGGGGGCGACTTTAATATCCTAAGAAGAAAAGAAGATAAGAATAATGATAATTTTAACACGAGGTGGCCTTTTATGTTTAATGCAATTACTGAAAACTTAAACCTTAGAGAGATAGCTCTCTCTGGTAGACAATATACACCTACCTATGAGAAATTGGACCGTATTCTCTTTACTGTTAAATTGGAATAGAAGTTCCCTCTCATGACAGTTCGAGCTCTGACAAGGTCAGGTTCCGATCATACTTCTCTCCTGATTGACTCAGGGGTGCAAGCTCATAAAGGAAATAACCCGAGATTCTCGTTCGAACTATCATGGTTAAAACATGATGCTTTCTTTAGCATGGTTGCTTCTGAATGGACATCTGTAAATATCGGTACCACACCTATTGAACGTTGGCAACACAAAATTAGACACTTGCTCCAATTTCTTCGAGGATGGGCAAAAAATCAGAGTGGTAAATATAAGGTGGAGAAGGAAAGGCTTTTATCTATCATTGATGAGTTGGATTTAAAGGCTGAAAATACCCCGCTGTCTGAAGAAGAAAGGAAAAAACTAACACTGGCAAGTCACGAAGTTAAGAAGAGATGAGGAGTCTAAGTGGGCACAGCGAGCTAAAGTTAAACATATTCAAGAAGGGGTTAATAACACTTCCTATTTTCACCTTATTGCCAATAGTAAACATAGAAAGAAGAAAATCTTTCAACTAGAGCAAGATGAGGGGACCATTGTGGGAGATGACAACCTAAAAGTATATATATCTGAACTCTATAAGAAACTGTTTGGGGGAGCCGACTCCTAGTAGCTTTAATCTTATGGAAGATGTGATTAGTGATACCCCACAAGTGTCCCCTCAAGAGAATGATATTCTAACCTCTCCGTTTACTGAACAAGAGGTTTTCGATGCCATTCCCGCTATGGAACATAATAAGGCACCTGGACCTGATGGATTCCCTGCGGAATTCTATCAAACTTTCTGGGATGTGATCAAGCAAGACTTAATGAATTTATTTGCACAGTTGCATTCAGACGAACTGCCTCTTTTCAAACTAAATTTCGGTGGTGTCACCCTTTTACCCAAAAAATAAAATGTAGTTCAAATTCAGCATTACAGACCAATATGTCTTCTCAATGTTAGTTTCAAGATTTTTACAAAGGTGGCCACAAACCGTATCTTTGTGATTGCTCACAAAGTTATTAAACCCACTCAAACAGCGTTTATGCCTGGTCGGCATATACTTGAGGGAGTGGTGGTCTTACATGAAACTATCCACGAGATTCATAGGAAAAAATTGGACGGGGTGTTATTTAAGATTGATTTCGAAAAAGCATATGATAAAGTTAAATGGCCTTTTTTTACAACAAGTTCTTCGTATGAAAGGCTTTGATCCATTATGGTGCAAATGGATTGACAATTTTGTACGGGATGGTAGTGTGGCTGTTCGTGTCAATGATGACATAGGTCACTATTTCCAGACAAGAAAGGACTTCGCCAAGGGGACCCTTTGTCCCCTATGCTTTTCAACATTGTTGCGGATATGCTTGCTATACTTATTGCTCGAGCAAAAGAAAGTGGCCAGGTAGCTAGACTAATATCCCATCTGGTAGAAGGGGGAGTGTCTATACTACAGTATGCGGATGATACTATCTCGTTTATGGAACATGATTTCAAAAAGGAGGTCAATATGAAACTTATTCTTTGTATTTTCGAACAACTATCAGGTCTGAAAATAAACTTCCACAAGAGTGGGATTTTTTGTTTTGGTCAGACGGCAGAACAGGAACAAATTTATAAGCAGATTTTCATATGCGAGTCGGGATCCCTGCCGTTTAGGTACCTAGGGGTACCTATACATCATAGGAGACTTCGAAACTCTGAATGGAATCCATTAGAAAACAGATTCGAGACTAAGATTCGAGACTAAGTTAGGTTGCTGGCAAGGAAAGCTATTATCTTAGGGGATCGACTTGTTCTAATTAACTCTGTGTTAACTAGTATGCCTATGTTTATGTTGTCTTTTTTAGAAATACCAAAGGGTGTGAGGAAAAGACTAGATTACTATCATTCACGGTTCTTTTGGCAAAGTGATGAACATAAGAAGAAATATAGGTTATCTAAATGGAACATTCTATGCCGACCAAAAGACCAGGGGGGGGGCTGGGTATTGAGGTGCTAGAACTCAAGAATAAGTGTTTATTAAGAAAATGGTTATATAAATTAATGTCAGAGGAAGGGGTATGGCAAGAGTTGTTGCACAACAAGTATTTAGACAATAAAACTTTAGCTCAGGTCTTTTCAAAACCAACCGACTCACCTTTTTGGAAAGGACTGATGGGAGTAAAAGATGAGCTCTTTGCCCGGGTTTTTTTTAAATTGGAGACGGGAAAGGTACTAGATTTTGGGAAGATGTGTGGCTAGGAGAGACGTCTCTCGCCCAACAATATCCATCTCTGTATAATATTATTCATAGGAAACATGTCCTAGTGAACTCAGTTTTATCTCGTGTCCCTTTAGACATCACTTTCAGAAGCCGTTTAACATGAAATAAATGGGATGCATGGCTGCATCTTTGCGAGAGACTTATGGCTATTTCCTTGTCAAACGAGAAGGATAAGTTTATATGGAATCTTACCGAGAAGGGTGTTTTTTCGGTAAAATCCATATACGAAAATCTTTTAAACGAACACCCACGTTCTCCGTCTAGATATTTGTGGAAAATAAAAATACCGTTGAAGATTAAGATATTTATGTGGTTTCTTAATTCAAAGGTTATTTTAACCAAAGATAATTTTACTAGGCGTAATTGGAATGGGTGTAAAAAATGTTGCTTTTGTGACGAAGATGAATCAATTGAACATTTATTTCTTTCCTGCCCTTTTGCGAAAATTCTTTGGCGTATGACTATTTGCACATATAACCTACCACCCCTAACCAATGTTTCTAATATGTTTGGTAATTGGCTTAATAGAGCGGAAAAGATGGATAAAAGCAGACTCTGTATTGGTATTTCGGCATTATGCTGGTCCATTTGGAAATGTCGCAATAATTGTATTTTTAACAAGGCCAAAGTTCCATCTTTTTGCAGGTTATCTATATGGTGGCGCATTGGATCCAATTATGGGCTTTTCTACTTCCGGAGCATATGAGGCAACCTATGGTTTCTGGATGCACCCGTCTTGTGGCGGTTACTATGGATTTTTTCAGCCAGGTTTCGTGGCGTCATTCTAGTCGATTGACAAATGTATAGCCTGTGTTTGAGTAAGTTCAGATGGTTGGTATATGTATCAACCGTAGCTGATCCGAGTTTTTTGTAATGGCACTTTTTTGGATTCCGAACGTTTAATAAAGATGGCTGTGTGTATCTTTTGGATGCAGAGGCCAGTGTAAATCCCCATTTCGAAAAAAAGAAAAAAATATACATGTTGTCCTAAATTGATTTATGCAAAGTTGTCCGGTGTATTGGCAAGCTTTTGTAAGCCACGCTGGCAGGTCTTGAGTTTGAATCCCAAATAGTGCGCATTTAATTTTGAAACCCATCTTCCACCGCTGCAAGTGGCCCTCCTCATATAAAACAGTACATGATCCATATTGATAAATAAAAAAATCTGGTTATTTTTGCGAAAAGTTTGTCTACCTTGACCCTCACGTGACTGACTTTTGCAAAAACAAAAACGGCCAGCAGACCGGTTGTGCATTTCATTTTGAACCCTTCTTCCACCGTTGACATGTGCCCCCACCCCCATATAAAATAGTACATGATCCATGTTGACAAATAGTTGTTTTCGCGAAAATTTTGTCTACCTTCACCCTCACATGACTGATTTTTGCAAAAAGAAAACGGCCAGCAGACCAGTTTGTGACCACGGGTATAGACGATTGCAAGTTGTCTAATCGGTTAGTTTAGTTTACAAGAGTGTGACTTAAGTACATATGCATGACAAATTTAATGACCCAAAGTGTCATTTACTCCTTGTGATAAACCTATTGTTGTTTTAGAGGCCGCTAAAGGAAATTGGGACATTACGATAGTTTTTCGTCTTTCATATTCTCTAGAGACAAACATCTTAGGGCATGTTTGATTCAAAGGATTCCCAAAGGAATTCTATAAGATTTTAATCCATATGATTTTTTCCATTAGGGTGTGTTTGTTTCAAAGGAATGAATCCTACAAAATTCATATGCATTGCTATCCTATACTACAGTTCTATAGGATTTCTAGCGAGAGGTAAGACCTCTTGAAAAAATTCCTGTGTCTATATGACAAATATGACATATACAATCAAACAACTTATCTTACCAATTCGTGCATTTTTTATTCCTATAGAATTCTAAGTGGCATATCATTCTATTTCTACACTTTTTTTTATTTCTATGTTTTACAAATCCTTTTAATCAAACGAGCCCTATCTTGGATGGTTTGCTTCCATCCAAGCCATGTTCCGAAAGATGTTTCCAAAAACTCCGCTAGAAATTGTTGAGAAGGTCAATGAATGGCTAGCGGAGTATCCTCATCAAAAGCTAAACAGAATTATTTTGAGCCATCAAAATGTGTTGCGAGCGATCATTAAGCATAAGGGATCAATTTATTATGACCTCTCCCATATGAAGAAAAGCCTTCTTGAGAGACAAGGGGCGTTGCCCATACGGTTGAAGGTGGATAAAGAGTTTGTCGAGGTTCGTGGTGGAATTCCTCAATTCTCAATGAAACTAGCATCCCACGTATCGATATGCTTTGCTCTATTTTTCTCTATGATGTAATGCATGGACTTTGTATGAATCTTCTAAGAAATCCAAGTGTGATCTTTCGATTATTGTGTTACGCTATGGTGCAAAAATATTCCAACGTGGTGCAATAATACGTAAACACTCCATTCATAAGATGAGAATATCATGTTCCATGCCTGACGCCATGGTCGGGCTTCGAATAGTCCATGGATGAAGGGAGTATAAAAGACATGGAGAGGAGTCCCGCTCGAGGCAGAGGAGGGAGCAAGGCGGCGGAGCCATGGCGGCGCTGGTGGCCAGGCGCGACTTGGAGTGCCGGTGACGTCTGCACGGGGCATACTGATCTGGATCCGTTTCGGGCTGGCCACGAGGCATGGCGGAGTTGGGCATCGTGATCCCGGGGCGGCGCTCAGACCTCGTGCTGCTGGCGGAGACTTGGTGGCGGCTGTGCGACCGGGTCGTGCAGTTGCCTACCGATGATCTGCTCTATGTCTGGCGGACAGACGTTCGCCGTTCGACTTTCGGTTGTTAAGCCTCCTCCTCGGCTGCAGACCAGTGGTGTTGGGGTTGTTGGTGCAATTTTCAATAGAGGTGGTTATCCTAGAGTTCCTCTTGTGTGAAGATGGAGACCTTTCTGAGACCGGTCCTTCTTGATCTGGTCGGATTGTTGAGTTCCGGAAGGCTCCACTGGAGAATGTAATAGTGCACCTTATGCCTGGAATTTGCTAGATCGGGTGGTATTCGGTCGTGCGCACCCATGCTTTTATTCCGACCGTTTGGTTCTGAGAGAGTGGCGCGAAACTCTGTTCTGTGTTGCCAGCACATTCTGTTTAATGGTGAAATAGGTGGAGAATATCATAAAGGCAGGATTGGAGGACTAGCAATGGAGGTTCTATCCGTTCTATTGAGGGACTTTCTTGGTGTTCTGATTTTGCAGCAGCAGTATGATAGTGGGGGTGGTAGCCCAAGTGAAATTCAGAGTCTTACCTTTCAGGGTGAAAATCCAAGGTCTGGCTTTAATTGGTTGTGTGTGGCAATGGCCTTCTTGAAAGCATTGTTTTGAGAACGTGGACTAGCTTCATGGTGAAAACCTAAGATCTTCTGATCGGACAAAGACGGTGTTTCTGGACTGTTCTCTTCTTGAACGCGTCGATTTTGGAGAGTCCGGAATTTAGGTGTTGTCTTGGTGGTGGATGTATTGTTGCTGCTAGAGCTAGAATACCGTAGCGGGACTTTTATTTCATAGTTTTCTTTTTTTGGTTGTGTGCATCCGTATTGCCAGTATTACGTTGTTGCAGAGGCTAGGTGTAATTGTTATCTCTCGATATTAATATATGCTTCTTTCCAAAAAAAAACACCATATGCAAACACGTTTCACACATATGGTGGGTTTTAAATGGGGAAATGATCAGCCTAGGAAATTTTTACGGAAAGGACCACACTAGGTATTAATTACCATAATTGGTGCTGGATTATGAGCCTAACTCTTGAATATTTTTCTAATTTCATAGTAAGCCCGGTAAAACAAGAAGGTGGGAGTTTAGTACTCCCTCCTTCTCGGTTTATTGGGCTTAGTAGACATAGCGCTATGATTTAGGTGATTAGGCATTGGCTTGTATGTCAATCTCTAGGATTGGTGGAATCGTTTTAGAAGACCAGCTATTGGTTGCAATGCCATAGTATGTATTAATTAGTACTAGATATGAGTCTAACTCTTGAGATTTTTCTAAACTTTTAATAACCCTAATAAACTGAGAAGGAAGGAGTACTCATCACTAAACATTACCGGTAGATGTGAACACTGAACATGAAAAGAAAATTCACACGAATCTAGATAAATTCAAGTCATTATTTCTCAATGGAGGGAGTACGAGCCTATTTGATTTGTAGGATAGGAAAAACGTAGGAATAGAAAAAGCGTAGGATTTTAATATCATGGTCACTTCAATCCTATAGGAATTTCTATGAACCAAAGTTTGTTTGATTCCTCCATAGAAAAAATAAAGGATTGTGAAAAAGTGGTGGGAGTGGATGTTTGATTTTCTATGGAATCTAGTGCAAAGGAATTCGTTAGGAAGATTTTCTATGAGAATCAGTCCTACAAACCAAACAACCATCATGCATTTTTTCTATATATTCGTAAAAAAAATTCTATAAGATTTAATCTTAAAAATTTCCTATACAAATCAAACAAGCCCTAACTTTTTTCTATGTGACTGCGCTATTTCATGTTATTCCTGCCGTTCGCTAATGTAAGATATTATAGTATTTTTCTAAAACACATGAATATGGACGTGTTTCAGTATATAGTTCATTCATTTTAGGGTCCACTTTAAAATATCTAAGAGGGTCGTACACTAGTGAACGGAGAAAGCACACTAAACTTGTAACAAGTAACACACCAAACGCTTAACTTGTCGATAATTTATAAACCAACGATAGAATGATTACACGATTGTTTAGGTATAAGAGCATGAGGCATGACGCCGACATCTGTCACAACACTACTGGTACTGTTCAGTGTTCACATCTACTGATAATGTTTAGTGATGAGCACTAACTCGCTAGCAAATTAACAATGCGAAAGAGATTCCCCATAATGGAGGTGTCCATATGACGCGTAGTTATTTACCTCACCTTTCTGTCGTTCTGGCGCGAAACCATGGGCTGAACTTGTTTCGTTTTTGCCTTTTTCCGTAATAGAATGGAGATTGTTTGGATAGTCATAGTTAATTAGTTAATTATTAGATCATGATAACATTTCATCAAATTATTGACCTCTCATGCCATGACCAGATGCAGGGCACACAGACTGGCAAAGATGCTCTACAATTGAATACCATATGCACACTCACGCTTTCGCTTTCATTGCGATCTACTCCAACACGAAAACTATACCACACGTTATGGGCGTGTACTGTTTTGTATTTGAAATTGCTTTTTAGAAAGTGATAGCTAGGTGTACCTGGTCTCACAGAGGTAAAGATGCCTCAAAGAATGTCAAATTAAATTACCTCCCAGATCTATTTGTACCATCACAAGGCAAAGTAATCTTAATGATGGTCTATGAAAATAATTATAACGCCATTATATTTGCATGATAAACGGGTTAGTGTCACACACATCCACAAAAAAACATGGGTTAACTTGAAAAAAGGTTATCAAACCTGTTTCGATGAGACATAAGAATTCAGACCCAGGGCATAAGAAAATCATATTAAGAATTCAGACCCAGGCATAAGAAAATCATATCACATCGCGGGAATCCAATTCGTTTCACAGGTGCATATGAACACAATGTTTAAAAACGCAATTTAAAATGTGAAAAAATTCTAGAAAAAATATATTCGCATGCACAACCACACATTCTATGTTCGAACACAAGTTTTGGGAAAAATGAACATTTTCTGTGTCCCATATAAAAAGAAAAATTTCGATGTTCCAACATGATTATTCATGATTTTTTTGTATTCTTCAGACAAGCCGAATAAAATGTTTACTTTTTCCGAAAATTGTGTGAGAACATAATGTTCATCTACAATAAATCCTTTGAACATCAATTTTAGACAAGCTTTAACTGGTAATAAATGTACCAGGTGGCTCCACTTAGTTAGGCGCCTCATGGATATGCACTTGTCAAACCAACCTGACGTTTTTGTTTGGAAGTTGACAAACTCAGGGCAAATCACAGTTAAATCTTAGTATTTGGATCTAATGAACGACCACACATGTTTCCTCCGCAAATATATTTGGAAGATAAAAGTACCTCTAAAAATTAAGATTTTATGTGGTTCTTATACCGTCGTGTTCTTCTTACTAAAGACAATCTAGCCAAAAGAAATTGGCACGGTAGTAGTAAATGTTGTTTTTGTGATAAGAATGAAACAATACAACATTTATTTTTTGATTGTCGTTTTGCGAAATTGGTGTGGCGGATTATCCATATGGCCTTCAATATTACACCTCCTGTAAACACAACAAATTTTTTTGGAAATTGATTAAGGGGCGTTGACAAGCAAGACAAAGTGCAGATACGTGTAGGCGTTTGTGCTGTACTTTGGGCCATATGTCATGTAAGAACTGATTATATATATTTAATAATGCAAAATCTTCTTCTTTTATGCAGGTTATCTCATTGGCAACAAACTGGATCCATTTGTGGTCCTACCTACAAACAATGGAAAAACGCAAGGCCATGGATATTGGGTGCAACCAGCTAGAATTGGTGGCACGGGATATATACAAACAGTGCAACTGGCATTTTGATTTTCGTATAACACTTTGATAGAGATGCATATCACGCAATCTTGTATTTTTCTTTGGCTGGTCCATGTGGAGACTTTGTGTGACCCATGATGTAATAATTTGTAACGACTTTTTCTAATAAAATAATAAAGGCTGTATGTATCTATCTTTATAGAGGCCGGGGTAATCCCCATTTTGAAAAAAAAAATGTTTATATATACACGAGAAATTTTCTTCTAGAATTTTTCATATATCTTTACTATTAAAGTTAAAGGGAGTTGGTGTCCGTAGGTCATCACTCACACTCGACATCGGAGAGATCATGACCGTCCAATCTCCCGCGTTAAACATCGAAAGAATCAAGACCGTTTGACGGACCTCAATAACATATCCTCCCACGCTACCCTCTCGTTTCTGTATGTCTTAATTTTGATTAACATGGAAGGCAAATAACATAACCGAGCAACTTCTTTTCGTCGGCAAACTAACGTGGAAAGCAATCACAATTTATCTTATTTGCTAATTTTCAAAAATTTGTGATCTCTCTCACTCCGGCACCACGCAGAAGCCCCACACGGCCAGACCTTTTCGCTCGTCATGTCCTAAACGGCTTAGGTGAGACCATGATCACTGCGGATCTCATAGCGTCTTTGGGAGCCATGGATCTGGCAGTGTCCAAGGCCAATCACAAGGAAGCCGACCAGGTGGAGGTGCTCATCGGGCAGCCACGCGGCATGGAGAGGCACTACGTGAAGTCTTCGCCCCTATGGTACAACGGCATAGAATACCATGTTCCACTCTCGTCCTCACCAGCAAGGAGCACTGCACAGAAAGTCAGAAGTTGCCAACGCGACGATGCGAGGAGGCGTCAATGGCCAGACTGATTTTTCTAGCATGCATGTTATATAATGTGCATGTCTCTCTCACTAATTCGTTGCTTTAGGATTCGTGCTTCATAATTCCATTGAGTTTTATTATGTTTCATCAGTCTAAGTCAAATTGAATTGCAACGATACAGACTAAAACATTGCAGTGGTATAACGTGCATGCTAGAATTTACATTTTTCGTCAATGGTGCAGTGCAAGCGTGAGGATCCTAGGAGGTATTGTGGGCATGGCATGGTCGTCATGGCTTTGGCCGATTTGGGCAACCTGAGTGTGGTTTCGGTTTTTGGAAGATGTTGCGGCATGACACCGGCGAGTCCCCATGGCCTGTCTGCATGGGAAATGGAAAGGGAAAGGAGAGGAGGCAGAGGTGCCTGCAAGCGGCAGCGCAGTCATGAGTTCAGGTTGCAAGGATGCACAGGGCATGCACGCCGACATGCACCGTGACCACTGACCAGTCGGCTTAGTGCTAAATAACATGTTTTCATTCTCTCACTAATGTGGTTGCATGTTCCTAAATGAATAGTATGTTGGGCCATGTGTTGGTAGCCCACCATCAGCCCATAAAAGTCCAACACGTTTCAACCGTTGATCGACGTTCGTATCAACGACTGAGATGCTTCTTGGAAGAGGAGTAAAAAAGAAAACCCTAGCCACTTTTGATGGATATGACTCAATCAGAGTGTGAGCAAATGAGAAAAGCAAACACCCGTGGCAGCTGTTGAGAGGGGGTGAGAAAATACACAAAAACACCACAACCTAATGAGAAGAGAGGAAGAATGAGAGGTGATTTCTGTCAAGATTTCTGAGATCTGACATGTCTGTCTTCAAAATAGTGTTTGGAGACTAAAACGTGTTTGGATTGGATCCAAACTTGGTTAATTTGTTCCTTATTTTGATTACTTTGATCTGGTTAGATGGTTTGAGATTTGGATCAGTGTAGCATTAGATTTGGAAGCGGTTTAGTCAGTTTGGACTACTGCAGTTTCAACAGAGAGCAGTTTTGGTAGACGAATAGTATCGCAGGCAAACGGTGTCCGATTCAGATGCAATTTGGCTTGTATGTGGGTACTATTATGTCAGCTTGTCTATCAAGTTTTGTGCTGATTGGATCTATGGTTTAAGAGCAGTTTTCTGATCACCAAAGAGGACAGAAACTGAGATACTCTACTTTGCTGTAATCTTTTTTCAAGTGGTTGTTATTGTTGTTGTCGGTTGACAACATGCTAAGTGTGTTGTACATCTTTAGATATTCTAGAGAATACTTTGTACCCAAGTTGCTTATAGTGAAGCTCGTGTGGACCGGTTGATCCATGGTCGTGGTTTTTTCCACCTCACCTTGAGGAGGTTTTTCAACGTTAATTCTTGTATCATATATGCTTGTACTTGTTGTTTTATTTCCACTGTATATCTGTTGATTGAATCTATCCTCGAAGTTCACTGGAAGCAGCAAAGGTTGTATATCTTCTTCCATCATAGTAGGTACTAGGTCGATCCGCCCAGCGCCACACTGCAGAGAGACACTTGAGCTCCTCTAGCTTTCGTTCCTTCGTGCTAAAGTGGAGCTCTTACTGTTTTGGATTGAACGAGAGAACTCCTCTTTTTTTCTTGTTCTATGTCCCTGTTTTTTCTTTTCTAGACTACTGTATCCACCAATTGCAGATAATGGTCGTGGCATGCAGTGGCCACATGACGAGAAGGTTGAGTATGGGCAGATTCATGATGAACATCATAAGTGGATTCAGATGGTTTATGCATCCTCCTCCCCCGTTCCCTCTCTTCTCATAACTTGACATCCGTACATGTTAAATGTGACGATGCATTTTTTGTGCTCTTGATTCTGCAGATTCAAAGAACTTGATTCATTGTTCGAGCATTTCTAATATATGTGCAGTTGATGTTCACAGATATCTAGAAGGCTTCTCTGATGTACTGATGTGCCTACTCTTGGCACGGGGACTTCTGTGCCGAACACATTGTTCTCAAATCTCAACCATGATTACACCAGAAAAAAATGTGAGACGGATTATTATGTTGTCAATTATCTACTTAGCCTAGGGACCTCGCCGGTCAGGAGTTTTGGCGATGACGGAGCCTCCCCCCCTCTGATCCGGTCAGGGCGACCTCGCCGGTATCTCCCCTTGGCAGCTGTTTTGGCGATCTGGAGGAGGATCAGGACCATGTCGCATTTCAGGTGGCCGAGGGGGTTTTCGCCGAGGAAGCGGATTTTCCTTCTCAGTCGTCACGATATTGGGAGCTGAGGAAGGATCGGAGGCCGCTAGGCTTCGGGCCTCATCTTCCGGGAGCAGATGAGTGTGGTGTGGCGGTCTCTCGCGCGAGATCGTCCTCTCTACCAGCGTCATGGGCTGCGAAGGATCGGCGATGTTCTTCCTTGTCGCCGACGGGCCTTAGACTTCTGCGTCACCCGCGCATGGGTCCTTGGCGAGGGCCTCTACCGAGGAAGAGGATCACCCTGCCGCTGGTGCTCGGGAGTTTCTTAACCTTGGTAGCGATAGCGTCGGTTTCGGATGGAGGTGTGGCGCCCACGGGATCTCGGGAGGTTTTGCTGGATCAGCTTACGTCAGTTGGGGCCCACACGCATGCAGGTGCCCTAACTCGGTTGGGCCCGGGTCGGAGACGGGCACCACGCCTTCTGCGTCCAACACCGTTAGTCTACCCCAGCGTACGACCTTCTGCTTCCTCCACCCAGCCGCCAGAGTCTCTATCGTCATCGCCCTCTTCCCCGCCACTGCTACAACGTCCGTTCGCCGCCCGTCCCCGCTGGTCGCCGGGGTCGCCGTCCTTTGCTCGCACCCTCATGGCTGGGATGGTGCCGTCCAGCACGGTCGGGCCCGGGCTGGGGCCGCCCGTGTCGACGGGAGCTGGCCTGGTCGGAGGGTCGGTCCCTCCTCCGGTAGTTCCCCTTCCTGTGGACCTGTAGCCAGCGCCTGCCATGGCTGGAGGTGGTATACCACCGCCGGTTGCCCAGATTCCGTTCAGACTGTTGCAACCTCCCTTCCGACTGATGGGGCCGTCGAGTTTTGTTCCTCCACCATCGGGGCGGTTCTTCCAATGTCCACCAAACTTTGGTCGGCCTGTCTTCCCGTCGATCATACTGCCGCAACAGTTTGCACAGATGTTTCCACAATATGCGCAAGCTCCTGTACCTACGGCCAACCCGGCTTTGCCTCGAAATAAAAGGAAGAATAAGAAGAATGCTCAAGTACTTGTGTCGTAGCAACCTGTGCCTCCGGCTCAGCCGCTTTTTCAGCCACAGTTCCAGCCACCACCGCCTCAGTCGGCCGGAATGGTCTATGCTCCCTCTACTATGACTATGCCCTTGGTGTCTGTTGTTCCTACACCTCTGGTCGCAGCAGTGTACCCCTCTATTCATGCGGATCATGGCAAGACCAAGAAGGTTCTAAAGTGCTAGAAGTGCTCGGGGGACACTCATGCTTTTAAAAACTGTCCGATTTAGCATTATTGTTTGTTTTGTAATAATTCTGCTCATCCCACCATGAAGTGCCCAACGTTGAAGTTTCCCAGGCCTACTATGATCGTGGCAGAGAATCGTACGGGGATACTCTTTTCAGTCAGTTGCCTGATAGCATTTTTAAGGCAAATTTGGCTCCTAAGTGCACACCACGGCTAAGGTGACCATGGTGGCCGCAGTGGTGCCCGCAGCTGTCATTGAGTCTCAGATGATATGTATTTTCCCTCTCAATACTCAGTGGAAATGGGAGGCCCTTCCGCATGGTGATGATTTGTTTCTTGTAAGCTTCCATTCTTTCGAGGACTTGCAGCGTGTTTATGGCATACAGATGCCGGTCCCTTCCCACAATGCTCGGATTGTTATCAGTGTTTGGGAGATGCAGGATATTCAGCCGAAGTTTATACTGCCTCAGGTGTGGGTTCATGTGGAGGGTGTTCCTCATACCATCCGTCACTTCGATGGCTTGTGGGCGTTCGGCTCTCTTCTGGGTACGATAGTGAATGTGGATTTGTCGACGCTGTATAGTCGCAATATTGTGCGTATTTGTGTGGCAATGATGAACCCAAATGCGCTGCAGAAGTGTGTTGATGCTAAAGGTACTTACATTGGTACTACTGCTACTCTGAAGAAAGGGTATGACTTTACTTTTTGCTTGGAGACCCTAGACTTCTCCCCGGACTCTACTTTTACCCCTCTGTTCTGGAGGCGTAAGGGAGATGATTCAGATGAGGACGACGGTACTGGACAGAAGGAGAATGACCCTTCTACTGATGATACCACTGCTCGGGCTAAGGGGAATCAGATGGAAATTGATAATGCGGGTACCCAGGCAGCTGCGGGAGGTCCTCAGGTCAACAAGGTTGCTTCTATGCCAGTGTTCACGCCTTTCAATCCTAGTCCTCAGACTCCCAGGGGTAAAGCCATTGTTGCTGGTGCACGGGTCTCTCGCTCCTACTTTCATCGGCATGGGTTGATGTCTACTACTGCATCTTTGGCCTCGGGTGATGCTGGTCTGACACGGCCTCGATCGCCACAGTTTTTTGGCGCCACTATGGCGTCCTCTTCTGTCATGCCTCTTTCGCAGGCCTCCTCTCCTGCATTGAGTGCGGTGCAACCCTCTTTGTCGGGCATCTCCGACGCGTCTACACGCATGGGCACGGTGATGCTCACTGCCTCGCCTGCGGCGGGCCGTTCAGCCTCGCCTACTTCGGCTGAGCCGGCCTCGTCGCCTGCGGCTCGACCCTCTTCGTCATCTGCTGTGCGGGAGTCGTAGGAGGCCCAGCCCACTCCGTGACAGGCCCCTCAGGAGCATCCATCGCCTGGCCAGGCTGCCTCTGGTCTTTGGACATAGGCTGGCCCGGGCTGTGGGCCTCTTTCGCCGGCGGATACACCTATGCTCGCGGATGATACGACGATGCTGGTCGAGCTGGAGTCGGCAACGGATAATGCCGTGGAGGACAATCATCATTTGCAGGTTAATACGTCAACTTCATTGCACAAGATCTCTGTGATGTCGGTGTTGCGTAGGAGTGCAAGACACCCGGTGAGCGCCGACGGTGCTTCGTCTACAGATGTGGATTCCTTGGAGAAGGCCATGCGCAGGAAGGCGGAGAAGAATCTCGACACAGCTGGTAATCCCTCTTCATCCAAGTCATTTATTCCTTTTTCATCGACTCGCATCAATTCTAAGATTAATTCTGTTGGGATTAGTTTAGGTAAGAATGTAAGTGATGTTTCTATTTCTGCTAAGGTCTTGAAGTGGATGGAATTTGACCAGCTAACGGTTGTTCCAAAAGCCTCGGCCTCTTATATTTCCACCTAATGTGGTGATGAGGTTACAAAAATCTCAACAGATGGTCAGATCCTATCTCATCTAGTAGGTGAAGTTCTTGAATTTGGTTCGGACGAAGATATATTAAGCTCAATTTATGAGCTAACTGCTTCTGGTCGCAAATCGACTTCCGGAAAAAATATAACAAATTTCGTAAACGAGATCTTGCGCCTAAATCTATTATTGTTTCCCAATGAATGGCATGTTTTTTAATAGCAGAGGTCTTCAAGACTTAGCTAAAAATTTACACATTGCATTCTATTCTAAGGAACACAACTTGAATTTTGTGGCTATCTCCGAAACGGGTTGACGAGAATTCTCACAAACTATACTGGATCGCCTATCGGGCGGTATAGATTTTGTGTGGCATTCTCATCCACCCAGGGGACGGTCTGGGGGCGTTTTAATCGGCGTGGGGGCAGACACCATGGATATATTAGCTGTTGCGGAAGGGGAGTTTCATATAAAACTACACATCCATAACAAAGCTGATAATTTCGTTTGAAGTCTGGTTGCTGTGTATGGTGCGGCTCAAGAGGATTTCAAGGCTGATTTTCTTCGAGAATTAGTGAACTTAGCAAAAGATAATCCGTACCCTATTCTTATAGGGGGATTTTAACTTGCTTCGGTCCTCATATGAGAACAGCAAAGTCCGTTTCGATTATCATTGGCCCTTCCTTTTTAATATTGTCATTGACAGTCTTGACTTGAAGGAAGTAAACATGATTGGTAGACAATTTACTTGGGATAATTCTTTGTCGGAACCAACATACGAAAAACTTGATCCTGTACTGATGGACTTAGATTGGGAAGACCACTTACCTCTAGTTTTGGTACACGCTCTAGAACATATTGAGGCTCTATCAGACCATTCTTCCATTTTGCTAACCACTGGTTTACCATCACCATGCTGTGGCCGTCCTTTCAAATTTGAGCTCGGATGGCTGCTTCGTGATGGTTTTCATGATATGGTTAAAGAAGTTTGGGAAAGACCGGTTGCTAGTGATACCCCAATCCAGAGATGGAATAATAAAGTGTGTTTGACACGAAAACATCTCGGGGGTTGGGCGCGCACACCGCTGGTATTATCAAAAAATAAAAACTTAGACTTTCAACTATTATTGATGACCTCGAAGCTTCAGAAGAAACCCGCTTGCTTACTCCACAAGAGATTGACCTAAAAATCCAATCAAATGCGGAGATTGCCTAGTTATTGCGCGAAGAGGAACTCAAGTGGTATCAGCGTTCTAAATCACAGTTTACTTTGCATGGGGATTCAAATACTAGATACTTCCATAGTGTAGCCAATGTCAGACACAAGAAGAAACGTATTCATTCCTTAAGGCATAATGACGATATGATTGAAGGACATGAGCAACTAAAGTCTTACATTATGAATTATTATAGGGGTTTGTTTGGGGATCCGGAATAAGGCACTTTTTCAATGGATGAATCCCAAACTAACGATGTACCACAAGTTTCTGTGGATAAAAAAATTTATCTGATTGCTCCCTATTCTGAGGAGAAAGTCAAATTAGCTTTTTTCAAATGGAGCATAATAAGGCACCTGGTCCGGATGGTTTCCCCACTGAGTTTTACCAAACTTTTTGGGATGTAATCAAATCATACCTCTTGAATATGTTCAGTACTTTACATGAGGGTCAACTAGATCTGTTTTGGTTGAACTTTGGTGAAATCATCTTACTACCTAAAGTTAATGAAGCAGAACGAATCCAATAATATAGACCGATCTGTCATCTTAATGTTAGCTTCAAGATTTTTATCAAGGTCGCCACTATCAGGTTGAACTCTGTAACTGACCATGTTGTTAGGCCTTCGTAAACCGCCTTCATGCAAGGTAGACACATTCTGGACGGTGTGGCTACCTTGTATGAAACAGTTCATGAGCTTCATAGAAAGAGATTGAATGGGTAATACTCAAAATTGATTTTGAGAATGCTTATAACAAAGTTAAATGGTATTTTCTACAACAATCTCTTAGAATGAAAGGTTTTTCAGTGGAATGGCATTCCTTGATCGATAGCTTTGTAGTCGGAGGTAGTGTTGCTGATACGTCGGAAACGTATCTATAATTTTTGATGTTTCATGCTTTTTTAGTATCTACTTTGCTTTGTCTACACTTTGAGGTGTTTTTAAATCTTTTCTGGAACTAACCTATTAACAAGTTGCCACAGTGTCAGTTGCCTGTTTTCTTCTGTTTTTGGTTCCAGAAAGGCAGAAAATCAATATTCTCGGAATTGGACGGGACAAAATCCAAAGTCAATATTTTACCGTGGGGGACACGAATCCAAAAGACGAGATGGAGGGGCGCCACAGGGCGGCTGATACGTTGGAAACGTATCTATAAGTTTTGATGTTCCATGCTTGTTTATTATCTACTTTGCTTTGATTGTCTACACTTTGAGGTGCTTTTTACATGTTTTCTGGTACTAACCTACTAACAAGTTGCAACAGTGCCAGATGCATGTTTTCTGTTGTTTTTGGTTTTAGAAAAGTTAGTAAAGAAATATTCTCCGAATTGTACAAGACAAAGGACAAAGTCAATTACTTTCCGTGGGGAACAAGAAGTCCAGAAGGGAGCCGGAGAGGCCAGCCAGGGGGGCCAGACCCACCCCAGGCGTGGGTGGGCCCAGCCTCGCGCCTCGATAGGGTTTGCCACCCCTGGACGCCTCCTCGGTCTCCCCCTTCGCCTATAAGAATCCCCCGATGCAGAAACCCTAAGTACCCGATCAGAAATCCACGAAACCGTCTATAGCCACCGCCACCATCATCCCTAGATCAGGGGGATCTGAAGTTCTTCCCCACACCCTGCCAGAGGGGAGATCATCCTGGAGGCCTTCTCTCCGGTATGATGCGTGAGTAGTTCCACCTTGGACTATGGGTCCATGTAGTATCTAGATGGTTGTATCTCCTCCTTTGTGCTTTCATGTGTAGATCTTGTGAGCTCCGTTCATGATCAAGATCTAATCTATTTGTAATCATGCATGTTGTGTTTGCGGGGATCTGATGGATATTGAGATTATTATGTTGGTTTGATTAATGGTTTTGTCTTTATGACTCTATCATGTCTGTGTTGTTTTTGATCTTGCATGCTCTCCGTTGTTAGTAGCTATCTTGGCCAAGTAGTTGCCAGTGACTCCAAGAGGGGGTATTTATGCTCGATAGTGGGTTCATGCCTCTAGTTTCCAAGGGAAGTGACAATAATCTCTTCGGATGTAGATGTGCTATTGCTACTAGGGAGAAAACAACGGTCTCTTGTTCATGGAACATGTGGACTGTTTACCTTACACACTTTGCTTAAAGCAGTTGTCTGTTGCTTGCAACTTAATACTAGAGGGGGTTGGGATGATAACCTGAAGGTGGACTTCTAGTCATAGATGCAGTTGGATGGCGGTCTATGTATATTGTTGTATTGCCCAATCGAATCTCATAGGATCTTTCCGACTAGTAATTGCATTGTTATGCCTTGCTCAGTTCCTATTAATTGTCCTGCTGTAATTTGTTTACCCTTCATGCCATGTTGTTTATCTAAGGAGAGCACCTCTAGTGAACTATGGATCCCGGTCCAATCTTTACCATTGATACATCTTCCACTGTTACTTGTTTACTTGCTGCAAACCATTGCCTTCCACACCATACGTTTAATACTTTGTTACAACAAACCAGTGAGTTTGACAACCTCACTGATTCTTTGGGGCAAAGTCTTGAGTTTGTGTTGTGCAGGTCTCTGTGTTTCTTGCAACACCTGTGTGACGTTTCCTTCCTCCTACTAGTTCGATAACCTCGGTTTCTTACTGAGGGAAACTTGCTGATGTGATGCTTCATACCTTGATCTTGGGGTTTCCAACGAAGCGTCCCACGACAAGTGGTGGGCGCCATCAAGCTCTTTCTGGCGCCGTTGTCGGGGAGGCCAAGGACCTCTTCATTAGGGGAGTCCTTCAGTTCCTTTCTCTTTACTTTGTTTTTAGTTTGCTTTGTTTCTTTTTCTTGGTTTTGTTTGCCTCTTTTAAAAAAACCCAAAAATTAGTCTAGTTTGGTTTGCTTGCTTTATTCAAAACCCCCAAAAAATTAGTTCCTGCTCTAGCTGCTGCTGTTTTTGGCTTGCCCACCTTTGCCAAAATGAACTCTTCTGAGAACACCAAGTTGTATGACTTCACTAGAACCAACAACAATGATTTCCTAAGCACTCCTATTGCTCCACCTACTCGTGATGCTACCTTTTATGAAATTAAGCCTGCTTTGTTGAATCTTGTGATGAGAGAGCAATTTTCTGGTACTGGTTCTGATGATCCTGCTGCCCATCTCAATAGCTTTGTTGAACTTTGTGAGATGCAAAAGTATAAGGATGTAGATGGAGATATTATTAAGCTCAAGCGTTTTCCTTTCTCCTTGAGGGGAAAAGCTAAATAATGGTTGCTTTCTTTGCCTAAAAATAGTATTGATTCTTGGACTAAGTGCAAAGATGCTTTTATTGGAAAGTACTATCCTCCTGCTAAGATTATATCTATGAGAAGTGATATCATGAAATTTAAACAACTTGATAGTGAACATGTTGCTCCAGCTTGGGAAAGAATGAAGTCTTTAGTTAAAAAATGCCCTACTCATGGACTCACTGCTTGGATGATTATCCAGACTTTTTATGCAGGTTTGAACTTCTCCTCAAGAAATCTGTTGGATTCAGCTGCTGGAGGTACCTTTATGGGCCTCACTTTGGGTGCTGCAACAAGGCTCCTTGATAATATGATGGTTAACTACTCTGAATGGCATGTTGAGAGAGCTCCACATGGTAAGAAGGTAAATTCTGTTGAGGAAACTTCCTCTTTGAGTGAAAAGATTGATGTTATTATGGCTATGATTGTTAATGGGAAAGCTCCTCTAGATCCTAATAGTGTTCCCTTAGCCTCTTTGGTTTCTAAAGAAGAGCAAGTTGATGTGAACTTCATTAGAAACAACAATTTCAATAAAAATGGCTATAGGAATAATTTTGGTAGCAACAACAATTATAGGCCTTATCCTCCTAATAATGGCAATTCCTATGGAAGCTCTTACAATAATGCTAGAAGTGCCCCCTCTGAACTTGAAGTCATGCTCAAGGACTTTATTAGTAAACAAGCCACTTTCAATAAGACTAAGAGGAAAAGCTTTTAACCGTTGAGAAAAATATATCCTCTTTGTCTGAAGCTCAGTCCTCCTTGATTAATAAAATGGCTGCTAAACCTGAAGCCATGGAAAACACCTTTGCTATTGCTCATGCCATACAAGTTACTATTGATGAAAATGTTAGGTTGTTAGCTCAACTTCATGCTAAGTGGGAAAGGAAAGCTGAAATTGATAGAAATAATAGTGTGTGTACCATCACCACTAAACCACAAGTAGCCCCTATTCCTACTCCTACTGAGCCTACTACTAGTGATGCCAAGTTTGACTTTGATATTGATGGTTGCAATATTTCTGAAGTGATTATGTTCTTGCAAAAGCTTGCTAGAAGTCCAGATGCTAGTGATATGCATGTTTCCTTTACCAAACACATTACAGATGCTCTTGTTAAGATTAAGGAAGAGAAGCTAAAACACAAAGCTTCTATTCCTAGGAAAGTAGAAGATAGTTGGGAACCCATTATTAATATGCAAGTGAATGACTTTGACCTCAAAGCTTCATGTGACTTCGGTTCTAGTGTCTCTATTATGCCTAGGAAGATTTATGAAATGCTTGATTTGCCACCTTTGGAAGATTTTTATTTGGATGTTCCACTCAATGATAATGCTAAGAAGAAACTCATGGGGAGTATTAATGATGTTCTCATCATGGTTAACAATGCTTATGTCCTTGTTGATTTCTATGTTTTGGATGTTGAATACAATGCTTCTTGTCCTATTACTTTGGGATGACCTTTTCTTAGACCTGCCATCATTGATATGAAAGAAGGCACCATTAAATATCATTTTCCATTCAAGAAAGGTATTGAACACTTCCCTATGAGGAGAGAGAAGGTAATTTTTGCTCCTCCTTTGAAAGCACGATTTGATGTTAATGCTTCTTCATTTGAAAATACTTGATTCTTCTTGCTTCTTGTGCCTAACTTAAAGGCATTAAAGAAAAGTACTTGTTGGGAGATAACCCAAGAGTTTCCTTGAGTCTTGGAAGTTATTACTTCTATAATGACCTCTCCTTATACTTTTTGTTTTCTTTTTGTGATAAGAATGACCTCTAATGAGAGGGAAGTAAGATTTGGGGAGTTGCTGTCCCGAAACAGATTTCTATCCTTCACCAAAAAAATTCGTGAGGAGGCTCTGTAACTCGGATTGAGCTCAAAATTTATGAATAGTTCAACACTTTTTGATTTGAGCAACATAAGATGTTCGAAAAAATCGGTTTCTACCTGCTAGTCTGTTTTGACAGATTTCTGCCATTATTTGCATTTGCTTCTTATTGATTCCTTTTTGAGTTCTCTTTTGGGGAATTGAGCTTTTTGAAGGAGTTTCTACAGTAGCTTGTGTTTTTAGTGAAAAGTTTTGTTGTTCCAAAGCTAAGCCTAAAGGTCTATTATCTTTTGAATACACTAATGTTGCTAATAAAGATTGTGTGAAGTTTTGTATGAAGGAAAAATTTCAGGTGTAGAGATAGAATGATGTAATGAGATGAAGAATGGACAAAAGCTCAAGCTTGGGGATGCCACCCGGGCGTCACCCCAATAAATATCCAAGAGGTACAAGTGTTAAAGCTTGGGTATGCCCAAGGCATCCCCTTCTTCATCAATAAAAAGCTCAGGTCTGTCTAGACAAATTTTTTTTATTGTTTCATGCACTGTTGTGTTGTTCTTGGAGCGTCTTAGTTTTCATTTGCTTTGCTTAGTTTTATTGAATAAAGTAGTTTGGACCCGCGTTATCACTGTGTTGTTTCAAATAAGTCGATTGGTCTTGGAAAGGAGTAGAAAGTTCTTGCTTGGAAGTGCAAGAGGAGCTTGCATTGACTAAGACTTAGACTTTAGCATGACATGCTAGGTGTTGTTTTGACCTGATGCTTAGTGATTATTGCTGTAGTATGTCTGTTCCAAACAATTGGGATTGCTTAGTGTGCCTTGAAGAAATTATGTGTTGTTTTATCATACAAAAACATAGTATTGTGGTATTCTCCTTTGATGCTTTGTTTGGGTTGACTTGGCACATGCTCACACCATGTTATGACTATGAACAAGTCACCATATCCTCTATGATCATTTAGTCCTTGACTTGTAGTACCACTCTATGATTTGATTAGTAATGTTTTGTCGCTCTGTATGATTATGGCCATTATTGCTCTCTTAGTTGGTTGCTTGATACGCCCAATATGCATCACCATTCTATATCATAATTTACCTCTAATTATTGATATTTGTCTTATTATGAGGTATTACTTATGGATTTTCATCTGTTTATGCCTGTTGGATGATTCTTGGAGGATGGACTGCCGGAGTCTGGATTCTGATGGAAAAGAAGGCGTTTCGGTGCAATTTCGCGAAGATCAGAAAAAAATACCATAAAAATATGGAAACATATTATTTTACCAGAAGACGAAGGAAGCCAGAAGGAGGGACGAAGATGGGCCTCACGGGGCCCACACCCCCTAGGCGCGGGCCCACCTGATCCCGCGCCTAGGGCAGGTGTGGCCCACCTGCCCGGCCTCCGACTCCGCCCCTTCGCCTATATCTTCCCTTCGGAACCCTAACACCAAGGGGGCGACCACAGATAAATTTCCGCCGCCTCTGGGGGCGGAAAACACCGAGAGAGAAAGATCTCTCCGGCAGACAGATTTCTGCCAAGGGAATTCCTTCCCGAAGAGGGGAGAACGTCGCCATCAACACCTTCATCAAGCTAGGCTTCATCGGGATCATCATCATCATCCACACCATCATCTCCACCAGCACCATCACCACCACTCCGTCCCGCTGTAACAATTGTGTTGGATATTGCTTTAGTTCTTAAGGGAAACTTTCCCGGTGTTGATTACTATTGTAGTTGATGCTTGTGAGTGGAACCATTGGATTATTGTTTATGTTAAAATTGTTATCCATTATCATATCATCTTTGATCTTGATCCATATGATGTCTTGTGAGTAGTTCGTTTAGTTCTTGAGGACATGGGAGAAGTCATGTTGTTAGTAATGAATCTGTGATGAGTTATTATTCAATGGTTTAGTATTTAAGTTGTGGTGCTATTATTCTAGTGGTGTCATGTGAACGTCGACTACATGACACTTCACCTTTTATGGGCCTAGGGGAATGCATTGTGTATTTAGATACTACTCATGGGGTTTCCGGAGTGACAGAAACCTGAACCGCCGTTAGGACACCTTTGCACAAGGGAGCGTATGATCTTAGAGTTTAAGGCTATGGTTAGATTTATATCTTAATTACATTCCTATAGTTACGGTTGTTTGCAGGGGGTTAATCACAAGTATGTATTAGTCCTAGGAAGGGCGGTATGTTAGCACAGGTTCACCCACACAACACTTACAAACACCAGAGAAGAGTACTCAGCTATTTGAAGCGAAAGCACTTGACAGAATTCCCATGTGTCCTCGAGAACGTTTGGTCCTTATAAGTATTTCCACCGGCTTGTCCTTTGCTAAGAAAGGATTGGGCCACTTGCTCCGTTTGTTTGTTACTTATGTTACTTGCTCTTTGTTTTGTTGCTTTGTCAGAAAACCACTAAAAATCCGTTTGCTAAGTATTCACAGGGATTTCCTGCTCCATACCATTGTTCAGCACCTTCTGCTCCTCGTTGGGATCGACACTCCTATTTATCGAAAGTACTACGATACACCCCCTATACTTGTGGGTCATCAAGACTATTTTCTGGCGACGTTGCCGGGGAGTGAAGCGCTACTGAAGAGTGGAACTGGTAAGGGAAAATTTCACTGTGAGTATTGCTTTTGTTACTGCTTGTTACTTTGCTTCCAATATGGATAACCCACTTGGTTTTCTGTTTGGGAAAACTACTACCACTTCTAGGGTAGTAGATGAATCACCTCCTGTTGAGATAGATCCTTTTAAGATACCTACAAGTATTGTTAATCGTGTTATGGATAATTATTCTTTTGGGGATGGAACTGTCCATATCGGTGATCACTTCCTTTTTATCGATGAATTATGCGGGTTGTTTAAGTGTGCAGGTATCACAACTAAACATGTGAAGAAAAAGTTACTCTCCATATCCTTGAAAGGGAGAATTTAAGAATGGTATAAGCTGCTGAAGAATGGACAATCCATGGAATGGGAGGAGATGTCATCTCTCTTTTACTCTAAATTTTATCCTCCCAGTGAGATTCATAAGGATAGAAATCTTATATATAACTTTTGGCCTCTTGATGGAGAGAGTACAACTCAAGCTTGGGGGAGATGGAAGTTACTAATGCTTAAATGTCCTATTCATGAACTCCCAAACAATATTATTCTCAATAACTTTTATGCTAGGCTTTCTCTTCATGATAAAGATTTACTAGATGCTTCTTGTGCTGGATCATTCACACGCATGAAGGAAGAAGCTAAATGGGATCTTCTAGACCGTATTCAAGAGAACACTAAAGCTTGGGAGAATGACAAAGGAAGAAAGTCAGGTATAAACTATAATTATGAATGCATTAAATCTTTTATGGGAACTGATGACTTTCGTGATATTAGCAATGAGTTTGGTCTTGATTCCCAAAGTATTGCCAATTGTTTTAAGGCCTTTGCCTCTTACATTGAAATTCCCAAGAAGTAGAATAAGTACCATGCTCCTTATAAAGATGTTGTTAGCCATGTTCCTGTTAGAATTACTCAAGTTTGTACTACTAATCATATTGTGCATGAACCTCATGTTGAGAAAATGCCTTTCCTAGCTAAGGTAAAGGAGTATTCTATGATTATTAGTGCAAATAACAAAGGTACGATGAAAACTGTGGAGCCTGGTAAGCATTTGAATGTTGAACCTGTGGTAGCTATTGTGAAAGACACTGTCACTAGAAATATAGAGGATGAGCACATTGTCTTCTGTGAAGACGCTTCTAATATTATCTCTTATCCTAGTAAGGCTAGAAAAGCTAGTGTTCCTGTGCTTTCTGTTAAAATTGGTGATCATTGCTACTATGGTTTATGTGATATTGGTGCTAGTTCTAGTGCTATTCCTTATGAGCTTTACAGGGAAATTATGCATGAGATTGGTCCTTGTGAGCTTGTGGACATTAATGTGGTTATTCACCTTGCTAACAAGGAAACCATTTGCCCCATTGGCATTGTAAGAGATGTGGAGGTTCTCTGTGGTAAGATTAAGTATCCTGCTGATTTTCTAGTGCTTAATTCAGCAGCTAGCAAAAGTTGTCCTATCATTTTTGGTAGACCTTTCTTGAACACTTGTGGAGCTATTATTGATTGTAAGAAGGAAAAAGTTTTAACTAAGTTTGATCGAGATTCTTATGAGTTTAACTTTTCCAAATTTGCTAAAGCTCCTTGTGAAAATAGCTTGCCTAATAAAGATTTCAGGATGGAACAACTTGCTTCTATTGATCTAGTCTATGACCTTGGACCTCTTTTTAGTGACTGTAAGTATGCTTATTCTGATGATAAAGTTGTTTCAAGTGACAGTTATATTTTCAACTTTATTCAAAGTGCTACTGAAAGTTATTTTGAGAGAGGGAAACATGGTTTTATGCATCTCAATGATGTTAAGTTTCCCCGTTTTATGTTGAAAGCTTTAAAGTTGCATATGTTTTCTCTTCCTATGCTTGTGGCCTTTTGTTTCAACAATTCGTTTTATCATGATACCCCCATGCATAGGAAGTGGGTTAGGCTCAAGTGTGTTGGTTATTTGCTTCTTGATGCTCTCTTTCACTTCAGATTGATATCTCCTTTGTGAGCATCTTTGGAAGTTTTAAGCCTAACTTAAAGGCATTAAAAAAAAGTACTTGTTGGGAGATAACCCAAGAGTTTTGTCAAGTCTTGGAAGTTATTACCTCTGTAATAACCGCTCCTTATCCTTTTTGTTTTGGTTTTTGTGTCAAGTTCAGCTAATTTTGTGAAGTAGAGGAGTTGTGAAAAGTGGTTGTCCTGGGACAGATTTTTGTGCTGCATTGTAAAAAATTCGTGAGGAAGCTCAGTAATTCGGATGGAGCTGCATTTTTTTGAGCTTGTTCTCCAAGATGTTACCCAACTTTCATCAGTTATGCAGTTTTTGATTTGAGCAACAGAAGGTCTTCGGAAAAATCAATCTTTACCTGCTGGTCTGTTTTGACAGATTTCTGCCATCATTTGCATTTGCCTCTTACAAAAGCTTTTGTTTTGATGGGTTTTCAGTTGAAGTGTGCACCAAAGGTTTATTGTTTTTTCTTACACTAATGTTGTCTTTGAGTTTGTGCAAGGGTTTTGTAATAAGGAAATTTTCAGGAGAAAGAAGAAAGGATTCTGCAGAGTTCGTCTTTGAATAGGTAAAAGTGGTGAAAACAGAAGGTTCGTGAAACCCCAATCTTTTTATATTTTTGATGTTTTTAATACATAAGGGAAGTTACGAGACAAAACTGAAGAGGAAGTGGAGCCCGGGGGTGGACAAACCCACCCCAGGCGCAGGCCCAGCCTGGCCGCGCCTGAGGGGGGTGTCTCCCCCTCGAACTCCGGCTCCACCTCGTTTCTGTGTCAAAACCTTCCTTATGCATTGAAACTTCGTAATATATAACCCCCCAGATCCCTCGAGGTTCGTGCATCGTGTTCTCGTCGTGTTTTTGTTTCGATCTGTTTCTGCCAGAAAATCTTCTCAAGTTTAGAGCACCATGGCCTCCGCCAACGACAAAGGCAAGAAGCCCGAGGAAGAAGAACCTCAAGTCCCCAAGGAAGAGGAGATTCCGGTAGGTTATGAAATAGACATGGAGGAGGGCAAGCAACTGGACACCCGCGCTACCGTTGCAAGCATTGGTTTGGTGGAACGACCTACCAAGCCTAAGAGGACAGCACGGATGTCTACAGGAGGGAAACCTCCATGTCTCTTCTACAATCCATTGTCATCTCCTCCACGTAACAAGAGGCCCTTCCATACACTTATATATGAATATCAATATCAACATGTATCCAAAGGGAATTTGTCCTCGGTTTGGGATATGCCTCGTTCTAACAATGCAGAGAAGGATCATGCTAAGGATGAAGAGTGGGGAAAGAATAACAAGAACTGGGATTCTCGGACGGACATGATCATGAACCATATAGAGAAAAACTCTGAGCTAATCCGTACTCTTACTTTTGAGTTAGAGGAGTTGAAGAAACTTATTGAGGAGCTTATTAAGAGAACACCACCACCACCGAAGGAGTAATTCGTCATCAGGTTTGGCATCCCCTTGGATTGTTCCAAGCTTGGGGGAGTGCCGCAGTATCACCACCATTATCTTTTATCTTTTACCTTTTTAGTGGATTCATATCTGTGGTAGAGAAGTTATCTTATAGTTTGGTTTGCATGTGGAAGTATCTGTCCTTTAGTTGATTATCTATGTATCCCTTGGTGTGAGTGCCTTTATTGGAATATTAATGAGAAGTCTCATCTTTTACTTTTTGCACTTCTTATTTTTAGTTTGCAATCTCTATAATATGATGGATCTTGTTGTTCAGTATTGGCACCACTTTGGGATCATCATGTGGATCTAAATTGGTTTTGGAAAACCGAGTTCTGGTCAGCGGCATTAATTTGAAAGAAAAAGAAAGAAAGAAAGAAAAAGCTTACAGGTATTTGGTATCATTTGTTTTCTTTCTTGTTGGCTCATAAGCTTAGTATTCTCTATTTAAGATTCTTTTGTGTCTTCAAGGAAGATTGCATGTTAGGCTTTATTACTTGTATGTTTGTTTGTTTATTTCAACTCTCTTGCTTGCTACCTAGCCTTGCTAGCCAAAAACCTGTTTCGAGAAGGCATACTTCTCATGTTTCCAAAATCCTTTGAACCAAAACTTTTGCCACCTATGTCCACCATATCTACCTAGTAGCTTTTGCTATTCCAAGCATATTCTCAAGCTTCATCTACCTTTCGAATTAAAAGTATGTTGTTATGTGAAAACTAGTTAGTAAAGCTCTCACGAACTTGATGGCACACCTTATTTACTTGCCCCTAATAGACTTGAACCATTGTGAACATCGAAGTTGTATATGCTTGCATCTATACGTTGGAATTAGCAGAACCGTGCTGTCACGGGGAACGTTTTCAACATTGCACTTGTACTCTGTACACAGTTGATATCATTCTCTTTTATCTATGGATGTCAACGGTGTGAAATAAAGAGGGAACTTGTAAGTCCATGGAGTTTGTATTTTGTGTTAGAGAAACGCCTGGGCCGCTAGCCTAAGCCATGCTTAATCATGGTGGAAACTTGCAGCATCATCATAGTGAGTCGTCTATGAAGCATCCTCAATAAAAAGCTATATGCATAGTAAATAAAAAGATCGCTGAGATGCTCATTGTCTGCTTGCCTTGTCATTTTGGTTATGGGAAACTCCTGTACCATGTGCAAGGGGTACCCCGTTGGCGGTTCTCAATGATATGCAAATACTTACAGTGACAAGAACTTACCTGTACCGAAAGTTGAGTATGCATGAGGAGTGGCCCTCATATTCAAGGGACATGAGATTACCAACTTATATTTCGTCAAGCATATACTCCATCTTTGTTCACTTTAACCTTAATCATCTCAAGATGCTTATGATAGGGGCAATGAGGGCTCAAAGCTAGTAAGTACCATAATCTTTTGAAATCTCCTTATGACTTGTAAACCCTGCTACCCTCTAAGAAGGGGCCTTTCTCCCACTGCCAAGTTGAGTCAGTAAAACTACTTCCTCTCTATCTCCAGCAAGCTTTTGAGTTGTTGTGTTTCAAGCATTCATATGGTGATTTATTCAATCATCTTCTTCATCTTCCTTGTTTGCACAAAACTCTTATCTATTGAGTATTACTTTGAAAGCCTTCAATTGTGAAAAACCTTTTTGAGCAAAGAGTGTTCCTATTTTGAAACTTCTACAAAAAGATTTTGTGAAACTGTTTGCCAGGTGTTCTCTGACCAAGAACAAGTTTGCCAATTCCAATTATGATTTATCTTTATGCATCTCTATTGTGATTGCGGTACTTAGTTGCAAGCCAAGTTATATAATGGTGAGTTGCTTTCTTCTATGAGTTGTGCAATGGTAAGTGTGATGCTTCTTGTTCGTATTCTTTTATCGACACTTCACTCCATAAACCTGTGGACATGTTTACTGAGCTCAGTATTCGCTTGGGGACAAGCAAAGTCTAAGCTTGGGGGAGTTGATACGCCCAATTTGCATCACCATTATATATCATAATTTACCTCTATTTATTGATATTTGTCCTATTATGAGGTATTACTTATGGATTTTCATCTGTTTATGCATGTTGGATGATTCTTGGAGGATGGACTGCCGGAGTCTGGATTCTAATGGAAAACAAGACATTTTGGTGCAATTTCGCGAAGATTAGAAAAATAACAGAAAAATATGGAAACATATTATTTTACCAGAAGACGAAGGAAGCCAGAAGGAGTGATGGATATGGGCCTCAGGGGACCTACACCCCCTAGGCACGGGCCCACCTGACCCCGCGCCTAGGGCAGACGTGGCCCACCTGCCCAGCCTCCGACTCCGCCCCTTAGCCTATATCTTCCCTTCGGAACCCTAACACCAAGGGGGCAACCACAGATAGATTTGCGCCGCCTCTAGGGGGCGGAAAACACTGAGAGAGAAAGATATCTCCGGCAGATAGATTTCTGCTGGGGGAATTCCTTCCTGAAGAGGGGAGACCATCGCCATCAACAACGTCATCAATCTAGGCTTCATCGGGATCATCATCATCATCATCATCATCCACACCATCATCTCCACCAGCACCATCACCACCACTCCGTCCTGCTGTAACAATTGTGTTGGATATTGCTTTAGTTCTTAGGGGAAACTTTCCCGGTGTTGATTACTATTGTAGTTGATGCTTGTGAGTGGAACCATCGGATTATTGTTTATATTCAGATTGTTATCCATTATCATATCATCATTGATCTTGATCCATATGATGTCTTGTGAGTAGTTCGTTTAGTTCTTGAGGACATGGGAGAATTCATGTTGTTAGTAGTGAATCTATGATGAGTTATTATTCAATGGTTTAGTATTTAAGTTGTGGTGCTATTCTTCTAGTGGTGTCATGTGAACGTCGACTACATGACACTTCACCATTTATGGGCCTAGGGGAATGCATTGTGTATTTGTCTACTAACCGTGGGGTTGCCGGAGTGACAGAAACCTAAACCCCCGTTAGGACACCTTTGCACAAGGGAGCGTAGGATCTCAGAGTTTAAGGATGTGGTTAGATTTATATCTTAATTACTTTCCTGTAGTTACAGATGTTTGCAGGGGGTTTAATCACAAGTATGTATTAGTCCTAGGAAGGGCGGTATGTAAACACAGGTTCACCCACACAACACTTACAAACACCAGAGAAGAGTACTCAGCTATTTGAAGCGAAAGCACTTGACAGAATTCCCATGTTTCCTCGAGAACGTTTGGTCCATATAAGTATTTCCACGGGCTTGTCCTTTGCTAAGAAAGGATTGGGCCACTTGTTCCGTTTGTTCGTTACTTATGTTACTTGCTCTTTGTTTTGTTGCTTTGTCAGAAAACCACTAAAAATCCGTTTGCTAAGTATTCACAGGGATTTCCTGCTCCATACCATTGTTCAGCACCTTCTGCTCCTCGTTGGGATCGATACTCCTATTTATCGAAAGTACTACGATACACCCCCTATACTTGTGGGTCATCATTGCTCCCAGTCTTTTTCTAGCCTCCACTTGTATGAGTAACCTCTACTCATGCTTCCAACTCCCAAGGAACCAAGTTATTCCAAAGTGTCCACTATAAACTCCTATGCATGGTGTGTTACACCATTCCAAGTATATTCTTGTTTTCTGCTATCTTCCAATTAAAAAGTATTTTGTAATGTGAAAACTTAGTGATTAAATCCCTCACGAACTTGATGGCACACTTTATATTCTTTGCCCCTAATAAACTTGAACCATTGTGACGTCTATGTTGTATATTCTTGCACTTATACGTTGGAATTAGTGAATTAGCATAACCATGCTGTCATGGGGAACGTTTTCAACATTGCACTTGTACTTTGTACACAGTTGATATCATGTTCTTTTGTCTATGGATGTCACCGGTGTGAAATAAATAGGGAGCTTGTAAGTCTATGGAGTTATGTATTCTGTGTTAGAGAAACGTCTGGGCCACTAGCCTAAGCCATGCCTAATCATGGTGGAAACTTGCAACATCACCATAATGAGCTATCTATGAATCATCCTCAATAAAAAGCTATGCACATAGTAAATAAAAAGATCGGTGAGATGCTCATTGTCTGCTTGCCTTGTCATTTTGGTTATGGGATAGCTCCTGTACCATGTGCAAGGGGTACCCCGTTGGCAGTTCTCTATGATACACACGTACTTACTATGACGAGAACTTATAGGTGACTGAAGTTGAGTAGCATGAGGTGTGGCCCTCGTATTCAAGGGACTTGAGATTGCCAACTTATACTTTGTCAAGCATATACTCCATAGTTTGTTCACTTTAACCATAATCACTTCAAGATGCTTATGATAGGTGCAATGAGGGCTGAAAGCTAACAAATACCATCATTTTTGGAAGCTCTTTTTGAAACTTGAAATCCATGCTTCCCTTTATGAAGGGCCTTTCTTCCACTATTATATTGAGTCTCCACCTTCTACCTTTAGGCACCATTAAGAGAGAATAGTTGCCATTCTTAGTTCTATGTGCAGTGTCCCAAAACTAATTGATTGATGCATATTGTGATATTACTTGTTTTTGTGCTACTTGTATCTAGTCAATCTTATGAACTTTGAAGGTGTCCTATGCATCTATTTGCTACTCTATGAGGGACAAGCTGTTTGCCAATATGCCATGTTTTCTGTATGTGAAATAAACAAACGTTTTTCAACGCATGTTATTCATGATCTTTGTTTGTAGCCTCATGTCTACGCACTTCTATTCTTGTAGACAGTTGTTGGACCTCCAAGTGCAGAGGTTTGTAGAACAGCAACAAGTTTCCCTTAAGTGGATTACCCAAGGTTTATCGAACTCATGGAGGAAGTGGTCAAAGGTATTCCCTCTCAAGCAATCCTGCAATCAAGATACAAGAAGTCTCATGTGTCCCCAACACACCCAATACACTTGTCAGGTGTATAGGTGCACTAGTTTGGCGAAGAGATAGTGAAATACATGTGGTAACGGTGCCGGAAAATAGCTTCTGACTTGTTTTTGACATGGGAGAACTTGTGTGAGTACCAGAAAATACTTTGATGGAGCTTGACGTGGAGGTAAAGACTAAAGCAAGCAAACATGCAACAGATCTAGATGCAAACTGTGTTTCAATGTTTAGAAACAAGGCCTAGGGATCATACTTTCACTAGTGAACACTCTCTCATATAAATATCCTCTCTTCATGATACTACTCTTAACTACTCTCTCCGGTTGGACACTCTAATCATCGGTAGGGCTATAATAGCACTCCTCAAAGTCCGCCTTCCCCAATCTAGATAACCCCACAATGTCACCTTGAGCGCTAGATGGTTCCAACAAATACCACAATTTCATAGAGACATCCAAATCCAAATATAACTCATAACAAATATTCAATCTAGCCAAAGTGCCACACACGGTATGCACGCTGTCACTTTCAGACACGTGGGGAAAAGCATAGATCTATTAAAGCACAAAGAGTATTTATGTATACTCAAACCTAAGTGCCACCATGGCGTGCACGCTGTCAATTTCACACACATGGGGAGAGCAGAGATCTATTAAAGCACTTGAGTAGCAAGGTAGATCTACTTGATTACAAAGCTCATGATCACAATATGACCATGCATAGAGAGAGAGATGAACACATAGCTACCGGAAGAGCCCTTAGCCTCGAGGAAGAACTAATCCCTCCTCATCATGGGAATCATCAACGGTGATGAAGATGGCGATGGAGATCAATGGAGATAGCTCCGGAGGCACTTCCCCGTCCCGGCAGGGTGCTGGAATAGAGACTTTCTGTCCCCCGAATCTCCCTTTCGGTGGTGGCGGCGCTACGGAGGTTTTTTCTGGAAGTATGATGGATTATTTAGGGTTTTCTCCTCGGGGGCTTCTTATAGACGAAGGAGGCAAGGTCGATGGAGGTCCAGGGGGCCCACACCTTGCCCATGCGCGGCCAGGGTGGCACCTGCGCCTAGGGGGGTGCGGCCACCCTGGTGTCCTCCTCCAACTCTACTTCGTGGTTCCGTGTTGCTCCGAGAAAAAATAATATGAACTTTGGCTTTTGTCCCATCCAATTCCGAAAATATTGATTTTTTGCCTTTCTGGAACCAAAAACAAAAGAAAACAGGCAACTAGCACTATGGCATCTTGTTAATAGGTTAGTTCTAGAAAAGATATAAAAACACCTCAAAGTAAAGACAAAACAAAGCAAAGTAGATACTAAACAAGCATGGAGCATCAAAAATTATAGATACGTTTCCGACGTATCATAGCCTTTCATGTTGCATGCATACTTACTATGTCCTATGGTTAGAACTCCATCTTTCATGCACATGTTTAGAGTTCTTTGATACCAGCTTTCAATTCTTGCAAATGGTTTGATCTTGGTTCTGATGGTGCATGTCACCTCAAAAATTATTCTTTTATCACTTACCTACTCGAGGACGAGCAGGAGTTAAGCTTGGGGATGCTTGATACGTCGAAAATGTATCTATATTTTTTTATGTTCCATGCTTGTTTAGTATCTACTTTGCTTTGCTTTATCTACACTTTGAGGTGTTTTTATATCTTGTTTGGAACTAACCTATTAACAAGTTGCCACAGTGCCAGTTGCATGTTTTCTTCTGTTTTTGGTTCCAGAAAGACAGAAAATCAATATTCTCGGAATTGGACGGGACAAAAGCCAAAGTCAATATTTTACCATGGGGAACACGAATCTAGAAGACGAAATGGAGGGTCGCCACAGGGCGGCCAAACCCCCTATGCGCGGTTGGACCCAGACCGTGCCTGGGCAGGGTGTGGCCCCTTGGTGGCCCCCATGCCTCACCTCTTCGCCTATAAGAAGCCCCCGATGCAGAAACCCTAGGCACCCGATCAAAACTCCACGAAACCTTCTGTAGCCGCTGCCACCATTGTCCCTAGATTGGCGGGTGGGGGGATCTGAAGTTCTTCCCGGTACCCTACCGGAGGGGAGATCATCCCGGAGGCCTTCTTCTCCGGTATGATGCATGAGTAGTTCCACCTTGGACTACGGGTCCATGTAGTAGCTAGATGGTTGTATCTCCTCCTTGTGCTTTCATGTATAGATCTTGTGAGCTCCATTCATGATCAAGATCTAATCTATTTGTAATCATGCATGTTGTGTTTGCGGGGATCTGATGGATATTGAGATTACTATGTCAGATTGATTAATGGTTTTGTCTTATTGATTCTATCATGTCAGATTGTGATCTTGCATGCTCTCCATTGTTAGTAGCTATCTTGGCCAAGTAGTTGCTAGTAACTCCAAGAGGGGGTATTTATGCTCGATAGTGGGTTCATGCCTCTAGTTTCCAAGGGAAGTGAGAGAAATCTCTTCGGTTGTAGATATGATGTTGCCACTAGGGATAAAAAAACAGTCTCTTGTTCATGGAACAAGTGGATTGTTTACCTTATACACTTTTCTTAAAGCAGTTGTTTGTTGCTTGCAACTTAATACTGGAGGGGGTTAGGATGATAAACTGAAGGTGCACTACTAGTCATAGATGCATTTGAATGGCGGTCTACGTATATTGTTGTATTGCCCAATCGAATCTCATAGGATATTTTTGTCTAGTAATGCATTGTTATGCCTTGCTCAGTTCCTGTCAATTGCCCTGTTGTAATTTTTTTACCCTTCATTCCATGTTGTTTATCTAAGGAGAGCACCTCTAGTGAACTATGGACCCCGGTCCAATCTTTACCATTGATACATCTTATACTGTTTACTTGCTGCAAACCATTCATCACCTTCCACACCATACGTTTAATCCTTTGTTACAACAAACCGGTGAGCTTGACAACCTCACTGTTTGTTGGGCCAAAGTCTTGAGTTTGTGTTGTGCAGGTTTCCTCGTTGCTTGCAACACTTGTGTGACGTTTCCTTCCTCCTTCTGGTTCGATAACCTCAATCTCTACTGAGGAAACTTGTTGTTGTGCTCATCACACCTTGCTCTTGGGGTTTCCAACGAAGCGTCCCACGTCAACACCGGGCGCCATCAGTTGCCATCAAAGTCAACGACAAGTTTGGCAACTACTTTTAGACTAAGAAAGGGCTAAGACAGGGAGACCCATTATCGCCCATGCTTTTCAATATATTTGCTAATATGTTATCCATCTTGATTGAGCGTGCTAAGTCTGATGGCCAAATTGAAGGTGTGATCCCCCACCTTGTCGATGGGGGGTTATCTATACTTCAATACACAGACGATACAATTCTTTTTATGGAGCATGATCTTGAAAAAGCCAAGAATCTGAAACTCATACTTTCGGTATTTGAGCAGCTTTCTGGATTAAAAATTAACTTCCATAAAAGTGAATTGTTTTTTTTCGGTGAGGCCCAAGAGGAGGCTGGTCTTTATAATGAACTCTTAGGATGTTGTCACGGCGTTTTTCCGATCAGATATTTGGGCATTCTGGTACACTACCGCAGGCTTACAAATGGTGAGTGGAAAATTGTCGAGGAAAGACTACAGATACGTTTGAGTAGTTGGAAAGGCAAACTTCTCTCTATAGTGGGAAGATTGGTGCTCATAAACTCAGTCCTTAGTAATATGGTTTTGTATATGCTTTCTTTTTTCAACTACCAAAAGGTGTCTTAAAAAGGTTGGATTATTTCCGATCAAGATTCTTTTGGCAGGAAGACAATGAGAAAAAGAAGTATAGGCTGGCTAAATGGAGTGTGTTGTGTAGTCCCAAAGAACAGGGTGGGCTCGGTATTCATGATCTACAAGTTAAGAATACAGCCCTCCTTAGTAAATGGCTCTACAAGTTATTAAATGAGGAAGGGATCTAGCAAACTATTATTAAAAGAAAGTTTATTGGCTCAAAGGCATTGTCCCAAATGGTTTGAAAACCTGGCGACTCTCACTTTTGGGCTGGTCTGATGGTGTAAAAAAACATTTTTTACGCTTCGGAACTTTCTCTATTAATAATGGGACACAGATAAGGTTCTGGGAGGATAAATGGCTAGATAACGCTACCCTTCGAGAACAATATCATGCGTTATATTCCATTGTCCGTTATAAGGAGGAAACGGTTGCCACAACGTTCGAGTCATTCCCACCAAATATAACGTTTAGAAGAGATCTAATTGGTGCTAGACTTGACTCCGGGATCATGTTGCTACATCGTCTGGCACATGTACAATTGTCGGACGAGCCAGATGAATTCCGATGGAATCTAACTAAGAATGGGTCTTTTTCTGTTAGCTCTTTGTACAATGCTTTAGCTCAGCCGAATATTCCAGTGGTAGATAATAGGATGATCTGGAAGATGAAGATACCTTTTAAAAACAAAATCTTTGTTTGGTATCTTCGCCGTGGGATTATCCTTACAAAAGACAACCTTATTAAGCGGAATTGGCATGGAAATCCTGGGTGTGTGTTCTGTCACCATGATGAGACAATCAAACACCTATTTTTCCAATGTAATTTTGCTCGGTCTATATGGTTAATCACCCAAGCAGCTTCAGGCTTGTATCCACCATGTAGTATTGCCAACATTTTTGGGAATTGGTTACATGGTATAGATAACAAGTACAAAAATCTTCTTAGGGTCGGAGCGATAGCCATTATATGGTTGCTATGGCTATGTAGAAATAATAAGGTTTTTAATGATATAAACTGTTCTCTTCTGCAGGTTCTCTACAGGTGTACTCATACCCTTCGGGCTTGGTTGACTTTGCATCATGCGGAATATCATGAGGTCTTCATGGAGGTGTCTACACGGCTGGAGGATACGGTACGAGACTTATTTACCGGACATGGATGGCAGCATAACCTTCGGATAGACTTTCCCTCTGCACCCTAGGCGCTATTCCAATTTCTCATTTTGATATGTAATTCTCCTGTATCTTTCATTTTATGTTGCACCTTGTGGATTGGTGACGGCTAATGCATCAATATGCAGAGGCCAGGTGCAAGTTACTTTTAAAGTAATAAAGGCGCCCTTTATCAAAAAAATCTACTTACATATAAGTTTGTTGCCTAATTCATGCAAATTGTCAATAGACATGACAATGTCAGAATAATCTTTCATCTGCCCAGGCTACAGAGGCACGAGTAGGCAATTTTTATGTGCGTTATTTTAAATGTGCCAAGAGAAAAATATTAAAAAGACGTGACATGGTGATAGTTATTGTGAGCTGGTACATAATAAATATATCATTTATACAAATGATTTGATCAATGTATGAGGTCTAAATTGATTAAACCATAGCAACACAAGGACATTAAAATTTATGTTTTATGCTTGTTTATAATTGGTTCATATGCACCTACAATCCCATAAACTATCTTATACTATTTTAGAACGGATAGAGCATACTGAATAGCGAATCAAACCATATTGCACAACATGACTTCGCGGAACTACGCGTGTCAATCCAACATCTCATCCCAAATGTGCATTTCGTTTGGTTGCTTAGATTTTATTTTTTGGCACGAGAGAAGAAACCCTACCTTGGTGCCTAGTTGACTGTTTTTAGTTATCCGCTGCAAAGTTTGGTTGTTTGGTTGCACTACTAAGGCCTTATGGACTGCAAGTGTCCGACGTCAGAGCCTCCAGTGTTGGAATAGCTAGATATGCCTTGTATGCTATCCACTACTAGGAAAATGGTCGTCTGTGGTGCACCTAAAAGGCCCATCTGTGGCGCACTAGTGGTGCGCCACGAGCCTTGCGCTACGGCTATCTCCTAGCCATGGCGCACTGCCTAGTGCGCCACGGTTATGTGGAGATAGGCGTAGCGCACCTGCTAGTGCGCCACGGATATGTTGGTAGGTGCGCTACGCATTGGATCTTCTGTGGCGCACGTTGCAGTGCGCCACTAAGCTGCGCAGGTGCGCTTTAATTGCAGTGCGCCACAGAAGTTGTGCCATGTGCACCACGAGTGTCTTTTTTTTAATTTCAGGACCAGATGATATACAATACAGATTATATAAGCAGATATACACACAGATATAAGATATACAGTTATATATATAAATACACAATTCACAAAACAAGATTGAAACAAATACATATAGATAAGTCTCATACATGAATACATAAGTTATACATTGTTTCGATCAAGTTACAAAGTAGTTGGTGACATGCGAATACATGTGTCGATTGAACAAGTTAGAGCTCGGAAGCTCGCCTAGACATCTAAACTAGCTAGACACAAACGCGAGATAAACAACCAAAGAAGATAAGCATGATCACCGCGACGAAGGTGTAGGTCTTCATCCTCGTCCTAACTCCCGCTAGATAGCACGTGTATGTAGCTTCCGCCTCCGCCATAGTGTTGTACCCTTTGTAGTTATTGCCGCTGAAACAGTGCACCTGTCTCCGGCAGTCTTCCCAATCATCGTAGACTCCGGGAACCCATCCCTTGTACACGACGTACCATGTCATCTACAAGTTGACAATAATAATTAACCGGTGATTGAAAAAAAATATATAATTAAATTCACATATGAAGATACACTTATAGAAAGTACTCCTAAATCAAAAAGACCAAACTCAAAAAGCATGCCTCATATATAACTAGGTTGTTCGACACAGGAATATGCTACGATGGAACCGTCCGCCAAGTAGAATGCACAACACCTGGACCTGTGCATAGCACAAGGCGGACAATCCCATCGCAGCATATTCACATATATAGTGTGCCGCGACATTTCAATCATTGGCATTATTCTCGAAAAAGACCAAAGTAACTCAAAAATCATGCCTCATATATAACTAGGTTGTTGGACACAGGAATATGCTACGATGGAACTGTTCACCAAGTAGGATGCACAACACCTGGACCTGTGCATAGCACAAGGCGAACAATCCCATCGCAGCACATTCACATATATAGTGTGCCACGACATTTCAATCATCGGCATTATTCTCGAAAAAGACAAAAATAACTCGAAATGAATGCCTCATATATATACATAGGTCGTTGGACACAGGAATATGCTACGATGGAACCGTGAGCCAAGTAGGATGCACAAGACGTGAAATCTGAAGAATGCGATCGCGGGGGATTATCAAGGAGCGCCTGCCTAAACCAACGCGTGAAATCTGAGTTGTGCTCTTTGATTATTTCTCCCTGCGTCCTCTGTATGACCCAGTCACTGTACTTCTTCTCGATTAACCTTTTGTTCTTTTGTACCCAAGGATCGACCAGTTCTAAATGCTGTAGCGCGACGCGGTTTAGTCGATCAAAGTCTGCGCGTCGAAAATCAAAGTATGCATGCAGTATGCGACGACCCTCTCGGTGACCAGATCCGTCGAGCTTGCCAAGGTGCCTGTTGACGGTAAGACCGACAGGGTTCTTGATGTCTAGATAATTCGTGCAGAAAGAGATGCACTCTTCAGCCAGAAAGCCCTTGGCTATGCTTCCATCTGGACGGGACCTGTTGCGAACGTATCCTTTGATGTGTCCGTTCATCCTTTCGAATGCCTTCATGCTGTGGAGGAACATCGGCCCGAGTTGGACGATGTCCTCCACGACATGGACCAGCAGATGCACCATAATGTCGAAGAATGCGGGTGGGAAGTAGACCTCAAGATCGCATAGTATCACCACGATCTCCTCTTGTAGCCTCCCGAGCTGATTCACGCCAATCGACTTCCTAGAGATGACGTCGAAAAACTTGCAGAGGCCAAATGACGTTTCACGGACGTGCTCGTCCATTATCCCTCTTAGTGCGACCGGAAGTACCTGCGCCATTAGCATGGCATAGTCATGAGACTTCATGCCACTGAACCTCTGCTTCGCCTCGCCTAGGTATCTGCTTATCTTGCCCGCGTAGCCGTAAGGAAATTTGACTCCTAGAAGGCACTTGAAAAACCGTTTGATCTCATCCTGGCTTAGAGTGAAGCAAGAAGGAGGGCAGTAATATTCGTTCTTCTTGAACTTTTTACCCTTCCGACGACCTTATGTCGTCTCTGACTCATTATCATCGTCATCTTCCTGATCATCAGGAGTAGTGCGTCCTCCGTGAAGCTCCTTCCGGATACCCAAGCATATCAGGTCGTGCCTTGCTTTCGAACCATCTTTCGTCCTATCTGGCATGTTGATTATGGTGGCGACTAGACTCTCGCACACGTTTTTCATGATATGCATGATGTCGAGGCTATGAGGCGTGCGGAGAAACTTCCAGTATGGCAACTCCCAGAAAACAGACCTTGTTTTCCATACCTTCATCGGCGGCTTGTCTTGCTGCCTCTTTCGCTTATTTCCAGGCTTAGGACAATCTTTCCAGTTTTTTAGAAACTCTTCCACTTCTTCGCTGCTCCTATGCTCTGGGATTCCTCGGGTCTCGGATTTGCCATCGAACAGGTCTCCACGTTTTCTCCATGGATCATTCTTGCCGAGCCACCTCCGGTGCGCCATGAACATGGTTTTCGATGACCCTGGATCTTTCTCTAGTTGGAGATAGCTTGTGTTATCCATGCACCTAACGCATGCGCAAAATCCTTGGATAACCTGCCCCGAGATATACCCGCAACCTGGATAGTCTTGCACCATAGTGACAAACGCGGCTCTCATAGTGAAATAATCTTGTGCGACGGCGTCGTAAGTATTGGCTCCAGATTCCCATAACGTGGCTAGATCCTCTTTTAACAGCCCGAGATACAGATTGATGTCGGTACCAGGTTGTTTCGGCCCTTGAATTAGCATACTCATTTGTATGTACTTCTTCTTCATGCACAACCATGGAGGGAGGTTGTACATCCATAAAAACACGGGCCAAGTGTTGTGCGTTCTTCTCTGGCTAACGAACGGATTGAGTCCATCGGTGCTCGCACCAAGCCTGATGTTCCTCGAATCTCCACCGAATTATGGGAATTCGAGGTCGAATGCTTTCCACTGGCTAGCATCTGAAGGGTGCGTCAGCATCTCATCCTTTTCGGGGTCATCATCGTCATCTCCTGGCTTCTTCCTTTCTACATGCCATCGCATGAGCTTCGCTTCCTTAGGGTCCACAAAATAGCGCTGCAGACGAGGAGTGATAGGAAAGTACCATACCACTTTTCGAGGTGCTTTCTTCCCTTTCTTGTATTGACTCACGCCGCACACCGGACATGTGGTTTTCTCCGCGTCCTCGCCCCGATAAATGATGCAATCGTTGATGCATACGTGATATCTAACGTGTGGTAGATCGAGAGGACAGACGATTTTCTTGGCGTCGTCGATACTAGTTGGACATGTGTTCCCCTCCGGGAGATGATCGTCCCAGAATGCCATCATATCGTAGAATCTTGCGTCACTCAATTTGTGTTTTTCCTTCATCTCCATAGCCTTGAGCGTTACATTCAACCGGGTATCATCGGGCCTGCATCCTACATATAATGGAGTAACCGCGTCTTTCTCAAGTTGCGCAAGCTTGGCTTTCTCTCTAGCGGCAGCCCTGGCGTTACTCGTCTGCTTGAGAAGCAGATCTTGCACATAAGGGTCCCGCACCTAGCCTGACGTTGTTCCATCGTCATCATCTGCTCCTCCGGCATCTAGATCATCATCACCATCCCGGTCTGCTTCCACACCTTAACCATCTCCAGGAGACTCTTCATCATCTCGCCTGTTCTCGCCGTGATGATGAGCATCGTCATGTTGCCCACCTTCACCGTCTCCATCATCTTCGTCATCGCTTATCCAACGAGTGTATCCATCCATGAAACCATGGCGGAGTAGGTGCGCCTGAAGATTCCCGGAATCTGGGTCGATCACCCAGTTGAGTTTGCATCTTCTGCACGAACATCTTATATCCATCATGTTATTTCGTATCATGTCGGCCGTCGCACATTTCAAAAATCTAGCCACAATGCATTCGCTCATTATGCGAACCATTTTTGCTTGCACGGTGTACATGGTATAATTAGAAGTCTATTAGAACCACATAATGAATGCATGCATGCAATGGTCGATAGAAAATTTCGGCATGACCTATCCTAAAATTAGAACGTTTGCGAAATGCCAAAGTCTTGCCAAAATGGAAATGAATCAACATTTTGGCAAAACAAATGGCAACTTGTTCACACACAAACACAAGAGAGAGACCGATCCATACACACATGAACATATCATTATCCTCTCCATACACATATGCATATGAGCATCGATACTCTCCATATATATACACACACATGACCATCGACGATCCTCTCCATACACACATCATGAGCATCAATCATCTACATACATATGAGCACATCCTTACATGGACAACTTACCGATATGAGAGACCGAGATCGCGAGAAGATGGAAAGGAGAGGTGCGCGTGAGACCGGTCGAGAAGGAGATGCGAGAGACCGAAGAGCTTCCTCTATTACGTATGTAACATCCAAGGCAAGTTCCACATGCTAAAAATGGTGAATGAGTGGAGAAATTGAGGTGGGAAGGAGAAGGATCCCGACTAGATCTAAGGAGGAAGAAGGGGAAAGTGAAGTGTGAGGTGGTAGTGATCACACATGTGCACAAAGTGGAGCTACCAAAAAAATACTGGTCGACACAACAGTGGCGCACATGCCCCTAGTGCGCCACAGGAACAAAACACAACCGTGGCGCACATGGCCCTAGTGCGCCACATATGTGTCTGTCCATTTACAGAACAGAGAGGCCTCCACTTAGGCATAGCGCACCCCCTCCACATGCGCCACGGTTAACCATAACATCCGTAGCGCACCTTCCCCATGTGCGCTATAGATATGCGGCATGCCGCCAGCAGGGCCCTGGCCCACATCTGTGGCGCACCATCACCATGTGTGCCACAGTTGTTGTAGTTACTAGTAGGGCACTGCCCACAGGTGAGCCACGCCTGTTTTACCCATGGGGCACTTCAACCACGTGAGCCACAGAAGTTTGGATTACCTATAGCCGTTTTCCTAGTAGTGATCTATGGTATATGTGTGTGTATGTTGTAACGTTAATCGGTCTCTACGTATAACCTTTGTATAGGACTCTTATAAGGTTTAGCCACGCCTATACCACTATACATGTACACCGTATGAGATCAATAAAATTGTCTTGCATCTCAATCTTTTCTCTCTAAATCTTCTCTCTACTTTACATGGTATCAGATTCCGAGTCCTCCTAGGCCTCTCTTCCACCCAACCCTAGCCTCGTTCCTCTAGCCGCCACCACCGCTCTTCCACAACCCAAGTCGTTGCCACCTCCCCTACCCTAGATCGCCACCATAAGCGTCTCCTCCATCTCCGGTCCCTCCGGAAAAACCAACCACTTCGCCGACCACCATGACGCCTAGGTTGCTGCCTTCTCCTCCACCACCCTTCAGCTCCTCGTCATCCGAAACCACGTTGATGAGATTCTTGACCTCAAGCAGCCCAACTACACCGCCTAGAACACCCTCTTCATGGTGCACTTCCACAAGTTCGCTCTCTTGGATCACATTGACGACACCGTCGACGCCCGCAACCACTTCGATGACATCGAGTAGATGCACATCATCACACCATCGTCCCCTGGATCTACAACATTGTCTCCAGGGACATTCGTGACATGATCCTCCGCCCCTACGACATGGCATATGGCTGTTGGGTCACCATCTACAACCTCTTCCTCGACAACAGCCTGCAGCGTGCCGTCTATGCCCAGCAGGAGTTCGACGAGATGTTCTAGGATGATCACTCTATTATGGAGTATTGCCGTTAACTGAAGATCCTCGCCGACACCCTCCGTGATGTCGGCTCCCCCATCTCCAACCAGCAGCTCGTCATCAAGTTTCTCCGCGGTCTTTTCACCGAGTTTATCCACGCCGTCGCCATCCTCAACGTCCATCCCAATAACTTCCTTGGGACCTACTCGTATCTCGAGAACAAAGAACACCGTATCACCGACCTAGACAAATGCGCTTCTACCAATGCACTCATGGCAGTTGTCCAGCTTCACGGCGCTCTCCATCCTACACCTGTTGCCCTGCCACATCTCCTTCCGTCGTCCCACCCTCTGGTGGCAGCTATCAATGGAAGAAGAAGAACATTGGGGCTCGCTCTCCTGTACCCATTGCCCCTGTCGTGCCTGTTGCACCCTGGATGCGCCCTCTAGCCAGCATCCACCTCTGGACCGGCATGGTCCATGACTGGCCCATGACCGCCTGGAACGCCCATGTCGTCGGCCTCCTTGGTCCACGCCCTGGCGTTTCCCCTCCTTAGGCCTACGGCGCCTACTAGCCGCCGACCTTCCAGCCCACCGCACCGGACTACTAGCAGCCAGGCTTGTAGTGGGATCCGCAGCTACTCGCGGCTCTTCTAGGTGTTCCACACCCTGTAGCCTACTCCATAGGAGGTGACTGGATCGTCGACACCAGCGCCTCGACACACATGACTTCCAACCTTGATAGTTTTTCTCCCCTACCTCCCTCCCCCTCCAGTCACATCAGTGTCGACAATGGTTCTCGTCTTCCGATCACCCACTCCGGCAATCTTCTTCCTACCTCCACCTATCCTCTTCGTCTTAACAACGTTCTTTGTTCCCCTTATTTGATTAAATTTTTATCTGTCCTTTCTCTCACCCGTAATAACAATGTTTCGGTTGAATTTGACTCATTTGGTTTTTATGTCAAGGACCTTCACAGGTTCTACTCCGATGTGACAACTCCATGACCTCGACACTTTTCTTCTAGGCACTTTCTCCATCTCCCACTATAGTCTACACGCCTCCAGCGACATAGACCTCTGGCATGCTCGTCTCAGAAACCGGGGGCATCACCAACTACGTCAAGTTTTATCGTCTTTCTCTTTTAGTTGTAATAAGACAGAGTTACACTCTTGTCATGCTTGTCGCTTAGGGAAACATGTTAGACTACCATTTAGTCAATCAAGTACTATCTCCAATTTTCCATTTCAATTGTTGCATTGTGATATTTGGACCTCTCCTTTTGTTAGTAATTCTGGTTTTCAATATTATCTAGTTGTGCTTGATGATCATACACGTTAAGTCTGGAATTTTCCGTTGCGTCCAAAGTATGATGGTTTTGCCATGCTCACCTCTTTCTATGCCTTTGTTCGCAGTCATTTTAGTTGACATATTCTCTCTTTTCAAACTAACAATGGACGTGAATTCGGTAACAACACTTTCGACACTTTTTTTTGCCTCTCAAGGCATTGTTCTTCAACTTACTTGTCCATACACTTCTCAACAAAATGGTCATGCTGAACGAATCCTTCGTACACTTAATGACAGTGTCTGCACTATGCTTTTTCACTCCTCCGTCCCGCCATCCTTTTGGCCTGATGCACTCGCCACATCGACTCACCTCCTTAAGTGTCACCTATGCCGTCCACGCCAAACCTTCTCCCCATACCATATTTTGTTTGGATCCCCTCCCTCCTACACCGACCTTCAAGTTTTTTGGATATCTTTGTTACCCTAACACCGAGTCTACTTCTCCTCGCAAGTCGCTCCACGCTTGGTTGCTATAAAGCTCGTTGGGTTGTTCGTGGTTTCCACCAATGTCAAGGAATTGACTATGATCAAACATTCTCACCGGTTGTCAAACCGGCCACTTTACGTGTGGTTCTTCATCTCGTTGCGTCTTGCAACTGGCATGCTCATCAGCTTTACGTCAAGAATTCTTTTTTGCATGGAGAACTTCAGGAACTAGTCTATGCGCGCCGAGCATCCTCATGGTTTCATCGATGATGAACATCTTGATCACGTTTGTCGACTGGTCAAGTCTCTCTACGAACTCAAGCAGACTCCCCATGCTTGGTTTTAGCGGTTTCATGCCTATGTTCATACCATTGGTTCTACTGGTATTGGCTCTGACTCCTCTTTGTTTGTGCTTCGTCGTGGCTCTGATACAGCTTACCTACTTCTCTATGTTGATGACATTGTTCTCACAACATCGTCGACACTGTTACTCTGGACAATCATTGAGCATCTTTATCATGATTTTGCTATGAAGGATCTTGGACCGCTGTATTTTTTTCCTTGGCATACAAGTAGAGCGCGTTGTTGTTGTTGTTGTTGTTGTTGTTGTTGTTGTTGTTGTTGTCGTTGTTGTTGTCGTTGTTGTTGTCGTTGTTGTTGTCGTTGTTGTTGTCGTTGTTGTTGTCGTTGTTGTTGTCGTTGTTGTTGTTGTTGTTGTTGTTGTTGTTGTTGTTGTTGTTGTTGTTGTTGTTGTTGTTGTTGTTGTTGTTGTTGTTGTTGTTGTTGTTGTTGTTGTTGTTGTTGTTGTTGTTGTTGTTGTTGTTGTTGTTGTTGTTGTTGTTGTTGTTGTTGTTGTTGTTGTTGTTGTTGTTGTTGTTGTTGTTGTTGTTGTTGTTGTTGTTGTTGTTGTTGTTGTTGTTGTTGTTGTTGTTGTTGTTGTTGTTGTTGTTGTTGTTGTTGTTGTTGTTGTTGTTGTTGTTGTTGTTGTTGTGAAATGTTGTCAAATTGACTTGAAATGAAGAAAAAATGTTGCCCAACTGTGCTGAAATGTTGTCTACTTGTGCTGCTGAAATGTTGTCAATTGTGCTCCTGAAATGCTGTCAATTTATGTGAAATGTTGTCGATTTGGTGCTAAAATGTTTTCTAGTTATGATGCTGAAATGCTGACAGCGTGTTTGCTGAAATGTTGTCAAATGTGCTAAAAAGTTAAGGGAATGTATGTATCAGTTAGATAATGTTAGTCTCAGTTAGTCACTAGTGGTATTGTGGCTATAAAAAACTGAAATGAGTGTTATTTTGGCAAGTTGGTTTTGACTAGTGGTATTTTGGCAAGTTCGGTTTTCACTGCCGGTATTTTGGCTATTATCTCTTCAGCCATCGATGACCTTGTCCTGATCAGCGGAGGTGAAGACTGTGTTGGGATTAATCTAGATTTTCAAGGAATATGCACACACACACAGGGAGAAGCAGCGTCCCCCTATTTCATGGTGGAAACGTTCAAAATGGCATTCGAGTTCGACCTAAAAAGAAAAAAAACAGATCGCTTCTCCCTCTCTCGAGGCGGCATGAAGTCTGGTTACCTCTCCCTCTGCTTGCCGCTCCGGCGGCAGGAGTGAGGGGCCTCGTTCCTTAGCCAAAGGGCATATCCAATAGGGCCGACCCAGATGGTTCATTTCTGTTCGTTTGGATCCGGCCGCCGGTCTTTTTTGGGTCAAGGTCCGGCTTGTCCGGCCAAACATGTCCAACGGTGCGACTCATCTGTCTGCGTTTGGCCATCACCAACGCCGGTGTATTCTAGTGTCTTTCCGCTGCCCCTCCATCTCATGCCTTTCTTTTCCACCGCTTCCCGCTAGTTTTGGGCGTTTCCCGCCGCGTCCAGGCGTTGCGATAAAAAGGGGAGGTCTCCAAGATATCTTCGACCAGACACGTACCACCCACACCAAAAACCACCATGCATGGTCATCCGCGTCAATGCGACAAGCTCCGTGGCAACCCCGACGCCGATAGAGAAGAGCAGCCCAAGCACCCGCTTTCGTCATAGTGGCTGAACCCGTTGGTGGCACCTGACGTGTTGCCGCCTCGGATTCTAGGGCGCCCGCATATATTCCATATCCCACTACGGTCGTGGTGCTCTCACTAGGACTACAACAGGACCACCGGCGAGCGTTTCTCGTGGGAGGTGATGGAGCGCGTCTTTCTGTCAGAGCACCGACAGCGTCTAGCACTCACAGAAGTGCGTGTCAAACTAGGGGAAGCGGTGCGGACCAATCCCGATGATGCGTACATGTGTTCCTGCCTCACCCAAGCTGAAGAAGAGGTGTAGACGCAGGAGGCGGTATACCGCTCTCTCGAGGAAGAATGGGGTCTTACCGACCCGCTGGCGTCGTTGCCAATGCCATAGGCGATGCATAGCTAGAATGGTGATGTAGTGTTGTTTGTAACATATTTGAAGACTCGAATAAAACTTTTCATTGCAAATGGCCAATGCCCACATTGCTACATCGTATATGGCGAGTGCACAACCTAGCCTAATTGTCGGAGTTGGAGTGGTAGTAGCGATGGCACATGGTGTCGTATAAGATGCTGACGGCAAGCCTTCCTTCGCCATCATACTTGACGACGATGATGTTGCCCGCTTCAATCTGGTGCATGCGGGATAAGAACTCCTAGACGTTGGTGGTTGAACTGCACCTCCACAGGGTACCTGGTGATCTTGACACCGTTAGCCCGCAGAATGACTAGCGGGGGCAGTTCGTCGCTGACCAACAAAGCGAATTTGAGGGGTAGGAGCAGCCTGTCCCGCGCCATGCTGGAGTGGATGGCCATGGAGAACCGGATGCCTGGGTTGACCTTGTCGGGTGGCGATGGTGTTGAGGGAGAGCGTGGTGGCGTGCTGCCTTGGCCACGTCCTCCGCGCCTCCCTCGATGTCCATGACCGGGACCCAGTGGTCGTCCTAGATGCCCTCCCCTCAATCCAATGCCGCCGGCCATGACTAGATACCAGTAGTGGAGGACGGGAAGGAAAAGAGGGAGAGTGTGGTGTAGTGTGGGAGAAGATGGCCGCAGGCGGCCAGTTAAAAATGGCTGGCATCGGATTGAAGTGCCCAGTCATGAGGGAAGGCGTCGGGCGGTGCCAGCAGCAACGGTGAGGGAGAGCATGGCGTCCAGTCAGTCAGTGTGTCGTCTCGTCGCCATTGATGGTGCAGGCTGCCTTCGGTCATCCTTCCGTGCATGCCTCTGAATCGTTGCAACAGTTGTGTCTAAATCGGGGCCACTTCTCGCGTATGAATCAATGTCATGCTAAGCAATGGCTGACGGGTGGGTCGGTAGCACCAGCGGGCAGGACACGTGCTCGGTACGCCCGTGTCCGGGCCGACGCAATCATTGCCCAGATTTGGTGCATGGATGGGTCAAGCCGGACGCGTTCGTTCGGATGGGTCGTGCCGCTGAGGAGCCGCGCACGTCTTGCGGGTCCACGCAGACATGTTCGGATGCGCTCGGATGGGTTAGTTCAACCCGCTGGAGATGCCCTAGTAGTTAGCATCAATCTTTTTCGCTGTTGTGGTGGTGGGAGCGGCGTCCAGAAGAAAAAAATCTGCCTTAACTCTACTCCCACACCGGCGACAACCTTCATGGTGGCATCTTAGAGGTGATGGAAAAGTGTGTTGTTCGGTCCTTCAGATCGACAGCTTGATCTTCTCGTCGGACTTCAGATCTAAGGAGATCTGTTTCTTGGTGTGTCCCTGACGTTCGTCGTTATCTAAGATGACGCTGGTGGCCTGGGCGAGGTGGTTTCTCTGAGCAAGGATGTTGGTATCTGACTTCATCGATGGGAGGTGGCGGATGTTTGTCCAAGACAGCACGTGGGCGTCCCCTAATCGATGTGCCATAGAGACATGTGTGTCACTGCATGCAGCGGACCTGTTCATCGACTCACAAAGCCTCATTAATGATGGTGCTTTCTTGCATCTAGCAATGGTGGAGGCTTGACATGCGTCTCAACGGCGTTGGAGTTGGACGGCGGCCTCTAGCTTTGTTGGTTGCATGAAACCCTAGGGATCTATTTATATATGGCGACCTTTTACGATTTTATCCATAGAGTTTTCATGATAATTTTATCCCGGTTTGTCTTTTAGTATCCACATATGTTGCATCTTGTAACTTGATATTCAATTAATGAAATATGTGGTTGCTCTAAAAAAGTTCAAAACCCTCCCAGGCCAACTTTTTTGTGCTTTAAGTTATGTGTTGTGCGCGGAATCCCTTTTCTTGGGAAACCAAGGATGATTTTCTTATGGGAGGATGCAAGAAATGACTTACTTTTTTGAGGGTACGCCAAAGGCGTACCAAAATTTTGTTGAAGGCGACAAAACAATTAAAAGATGTTGGAGAACCTTGCAAACAAAGCGCCCAGCCGATCTCACGCACAACACAACTCCCACAAGCTTCTAAACGTCTACTCTCGCGGAATGATTGGAACTCCTATCCCAAGCCTAGCTACATGCCAAAGCATGAACTCCTCTCCGATGCGAGACACCAGTTGTGTCTCATCACACTGATACCTCACCTTGACAAAAAGTATGGCGTTTCTCTACTTCCACGACATCCAAGCCGTGAGGATGACCAGGGTATCGAAGACTCTCGTGTCGGACTCCTGGATTCTCTTCCTGGCCATAAACCACCACTCCTCCAGGGTGTCACCCAGCTGCAGTTGTGGGCAAACAATCCCCGCCTTACTCAACCAATCCCACCAGACCGTCCTTGAAAACACACACTGAACCAGAATGTGGTCCATGGTATCCTCCTCCTATAGGCATGTGAAGCATGGTGAGGAATGCTCCTGCAGACCGTGTCTTGCCCTCCTATTCGAAGTCCATAGCTTGTACCTTGTAGCCAACCAGAAGAAGATCTTGCCTTTGGGGGGCAAAAAAGATTTCTAGATTGGGGAGGCCATGCTGGATCTCACCACACCTTGGCAGAGCAACTCGTACGTGTCTCTAGCCGAATAAGCCCCAGAGCGCAATCCGGTACAACCAAACTCATCTGGCCTTGCAACCAACTGGATCTCCTACAGTGCAAGCTAGAGAGCTACCCACTGCCTGCGCCCCTGCTCCCCCAGCGTCCCTGACATGTACAACATCTAAGTGATGGTAGGAATCTCCTGCTGCACTATCCTGCAGTTTTTCCTCTGGATGCCAACAGCCTCCACCATCTTTGGCATGATATTACCGACTGAGTGACCTTTGATCCAACGGTCCTTCCAAAACAATAGAGTTCCACCATCACCAAGTATAAACCGAGCTAGGGTTGCGAACACGCCATAGGCCTCCTCATCCTTGAGCGCCGGCAGCCCCACCCAGGGCCGAGTAGGATCCGTACGTCTAAACAACTCCCATCAGACTCGAAGCGCAACCCCATGCAGTCTCAGGTTCTTCACCCCTAGCCCTCCAAAGCAGGTCGGTTTCCACACTGAGTCCCAGGCCACAAGACATTGACCGCCGTTGATGTACTTCTTCCCTACCCATAAGAACGCACGCTGCCATTTCTCCAACTCCTATAACAGCCAAGCCGGGGCCTCAACCACAAACAACTGGTGTATTGATCTTGCTGATAATCCCCAAGTGCAAGGGATCACCGTAGTACAATTAGATAAGTATTTGAGTGTCGAACCCACGAGGAGATGAAGGTAAACTATCTATTATCTAAAGCCCTATAACCCACTTATATGGCCTTTTATGCAAAGCTAGGATTTTAAGTGTGTGTGGTTGTGTGTGGTATTATGTAGAAAACAAGTAAAGTTTTGCAAGTAAAAAGAACTATATGTAAACTAGTGCAAGTAAAGTAGGTGAAGTAGAGTGATGGAGTGGATGTCGATATGGGAGCAAATGTTTAGGAAATTTATATTTCATTTGTTTGGTTGTCACAATTAGTGAAGCACATAGATAGTTTTTTTATAGTTTCTTCTGGGAGGAGCCATAACTAGGTGTAGCCATAGATACATGAGCAAATACACCACTAATGATTGATCCCATGGCTAATTAAGAACAAACAAGGGAATATTAGGACATAAAGTCCAATCACCGCATTAAGATCTAAGGTCCCCATGATAATACCCCCGTTGATTAACCATGAATTAATACAAAATATGCGTATCTAAGAATTGGGATTCCGTTTCTATCAAACTCAGTTTATCCCACCTCCTATCATCATGCCACGGTGACAACCTTGTGCATCCGCCAACATATGTGTGCACTCATATGCTAGTACAACAAGATCATCATAGAAGATATCATAAACTAGTATGCATCCATCAACAAACTATTTCACAATTGCCATAAACAATTCACTACTCAAACAAAGACATGGAGACACAATAAATCAAGGGAAAATAATAAATTGCATCATACATCATGTTTGCCAAGAGATTACATTAGGTATATGAGTGTATCTTGGTGGAGATGATGATGGAGAAGAGCCTCCCCAAGGGGGAGAGGCAGCGCCGGTGTGGAGGAGGCGGCGCCAGCACAGGGAGGCGCCGGCGCCTTCCTATGGGCGGCGGGTGCCCATGGGGGCAGCCTCTCTTTTCTTGGTGTTTTCTATCTCCGCCTCCCCTGTGTCGAGGATGCCCCGGGGTGTCCTTATATAGTGATTTTTTAGGTCAAAATAGGTCGGTGCGCGAAAGATTGAAGCGAATCGGACAACAGAGGGCGAAAAGAGGATGTAGGGCGCACCCCCCTTGCTGGGCACGCCCTATGGGCTCTTTTTCCCTTCGGGGCCCAGTTTAGGTGTTTCTTCGTGGCTCAGGTGGTTCTCGTGGATAAAAAATGATGTTCCCAGAAGATGAGATATTTTTGACTCCGTGTAGGTCCTAAAACATCAAAAACATGAAAACAAGGTTTTTCTGCCCTGCAGGGTTATAACCAAAATAAGGGGTATCATTGGTAAATCCCCATAAATCAATGTAAAACATGGATATAACATAATATATGATGCAAATATGTGGGTAAACGTGTTAACAAAGTGCAAAGTTCATGTATGCATTTTACATGTATCAACATCCCCAAGCTTAACCTATGCTCATCCTCGAGCATAAAGGTGACAAAAATAAACATGAACTTTGAAATTTGTTACTCTACTTATATTAATATCATGCAAAGTTCATAAAGACAAATATTTTCAATGAAATATAATATGCAAGTGTACTATCAAGTCATACGTTTTACTCCTCCATAAGCATGTTGAACAATAAGTAATGGAGTAATAAAATAAATGAAAGGCACAACAAACTTTCAAACACACTTTATATGAACCTATAGAATTGGAGACACTTTGGCAAGGTATATTTGCTTCATTGCTTTTTTGGTGGCATTTTGGGTCCACTTCTTGAGTTTAGTACCCGACGGAAGAACATGCCTCTTGGCTTAGGTTGTCTTCCCTTGAGATGTTTTGCATCCCGAACCAAAATTAAGTATTTGCAATATATATGTTAAACCTCCAATGAAAAAGTTTTAAGTAATGTAGTTCATGTCAACAATACTAACAAGGATGGGGTTCCAAGTATCTTTTATTTCAAAGCTTCATATGGTTTATGTTTCTCACACCTTATAAGTTGCTACCCATGAAAACCAAAATTATGAGGTACACTTCGTTGTTACTCAACTTAGGCCCTTCATAATAGGCGTCGGTCATCATAGAATGTCTCGTAGGGGTACCTCTTGTCCAAGTTTTGAAGCCCACTCCCCCTTGTAGTACCCTTGGGTAAATGACCAAGATGATAGTTGGTTGCCCTTTATCTCTTGTATTTGTCACAATTCAAAGAGAAGGAGTCGACCCGCTACTTATACGGAACAAGAATACTCACAGGAATCATTCTTAGTTCATTTATGTTAGGACTTATCATCGTGTGAAGCCTCCACCATGGTAGCATGGGTTTGGCTGGCGTCCCAGTTACAATCATCAGACTTATCCTACTCCAGTTTGCACACTTTATTTTGCAGCAATGCAATCCATAACTTGAACATTCACGTGATCAATACTCAAGGATGATCATGATGATCATCATTAAATACTGAGACCTTGTACCATGAGCCATGGTTTGGCTAGCAAGACAAAAAGCAAGGTGTGAAAAATAAAAAGTTCCATAGTGGTATCACCCCAAACCTTACTTTCTTATGAGCTTTAAAATACACAAAAATGAAGGTTTTAATTGTTTGGAGGATTAACATACATATTATATATGGAAATATCTTTTTCTATAATAGGTGTATGTGCCTAAACTATGTTTTAGGGGATGGAATCTTTTAGCGGGAAGGCTTAGCAAAAAGAGATCTTAGGAAGTGTGCAATCTAGTTCACAATGCCAAAACATTTATTTTCTTACTTTGCTCCTTAAATTTAAACATGAATAAGTATGAGAAAAATGTACAATTTAATAGGCACAAACAAATTATACTTTATAGAAAGTGCTTGATTTTAAGAACTAGGCACAACACAAATTTTAACCTTTTGCTTTTAACCCCCCTTTTCTATTTCCATGGCATATATTAAATTTTAATATCAATCATTCAGGGATAGTTTGTTTCAGTAGATAATTTATAAGAATGCAAAACTATCATGGTGGTTTCATTTTATTCTCAAGGCAACATGCAAAACAAGATATAAAACTAGATAAAGACGCTCCAAGTTTCTACAATAGTCTTATGTTGCTCAAAAAACAAAGTTTAGAGGTTTGCAAACCGAGAGTTTAATAAGTCTAGTGGGTTGCCTTGGGAATCCCCAAGATTATGGTTTTTACCATCCTTGGATTACTCTTAGTTTGATGTTCCTCTATTCCCTGTCAAAAAACTTCAACACAAAACTTTTTCTCCCATGTCATTTCTGAGAGGTGACATTAGTGGCACAAAGGTATAATGGTTGCTGCCTATATATCAAAGAAAAAATTATTTTAAAATGTTCCAACAAGCATATAATGTTTCTACACATATATAGCATATAATATGGCTCATAGCAATCATTTGAAAGCACTTGGGAGTGGTTAATGCAAAACATGGCAGAATCTGTCCAGATTTTCAGCATCAGCAAAACGAATTTATTTTGGCCACTTATACATGTCAAAAGATTAAGAAAATTTACGTGAATACATAGGATGAAAAGTTGTAAATGGTGTGTAAATATGAGTGCAAATGGAGTTACAGAGAATTTTAGATAATTTTTCTACTGAAAACTGTTCTGCAGAAATTTGCTACTCCTTATGTTTTACAACTTTATAACATCCAAAATGGGTTCAACTTGGTACTTTATTACTAACCTATAGAAAAAACACTAAAAAGTACTCTTTGACTACAGCAAGCAAAGAAGAAAATAAAAATATTTATGTTGTTTTTTCTTTATGAAAGATGAAAACAAAAGACAAGGAAGAACTAAATGAAAAAGTATAAATCTTTTTGGTGTTTTGGTTTTATAAAAACAAGAAATATATAAGAACCAAATAAACATGAACTCTTTTTGGTATTTTTATTTTATAAATAAGATGAAAAATAATATACAAACTGAACAAAAGGCAAATATAACATGGTTTCCTCACACATACGAACATGAAGGTGAAACTAAAACATGAGTTTGCAATGATATTACTTGAAATACTTGAAAGAAGTGGGGGATGCATGGGCATCCCCAAGCTTGTGATCTTTCTAGTTCTTTTCCACTACTTCTTCCTCATCATATCATGTCACTCATCTCAAACAAAGAAATATTTTCATCTCCATGTTGCCTACAAAATGGTTAGTTCTCCAAACAGATGATATAATAGTTTCCACCAAGATGCAAACTCAAGTGATTATTGGAAACCATTTTATTCAAGAAGCAAATATATTACAAAAGACACACTATCTTTATTTTGTTTTTATGTGGGGAAATTTTTAATGATCTAGACTTTGTAATGGTTCCATTGGCATGAACAACACATGATCAAGGTCGACCCCAACTTCTCCATTGCTAATCTTTCTCATTTTCTTTCCCAAATTTTATATTTACTTAAAATCTTAAACAAATTGTTATATAACAGTACGTAAAGTTATTTTACATGTTACATGGATATCAAGGTGTGCTCAAACTAAATAGTATTTGAAAGCATATGGAGCACACCACAAAGCACATAGACATTAAAATTTAAGTCTAACTTTCTTCCTATGCATTGGCATTTTATATATGAATAAATAGCAGCAAGTTTGTGGTATTCGATGCATATAATTTTCAGTAGCTTGCATTTTAAATATAGTGGCAACATAAAGAGGATCTTATCACTTCCTCTTCTATAGTGTTTGCAAGCATCATAAGTAAACTTAACAACATAGTTTTGAATAGATTCACCATATAAAGACAAGTCATCCAATGAGCATAATGGATCATATAACTCAATTATATCACTTTCATCCTCCCATATACTAGACATATTTGTTCCACACAGAGGACTACTAGGCAAATCATTATCATTATAAGAAGAGTTGTTCATGGGAATTTGTGTGTTACCCTTGTTGGGAGTAGGAGATGGGTAGCTACTCCATTCTTCCTCCACCTTTTCTTCTTTCTCTACTATCTCCTTTTCTTTGGGATGCATGGGAATCCCCAAGCATAGGATTTTGTCATCTTCTTCCTTGACACTTTCAACATGATTTCTTGCATTCAAAGAGTTAGTGCCCAAGGGAATATTCAAGCTTTCAACACATTTCATAAATGCCTCATAAAGATATTTGTGTTGAGGCTCATAAGGAGAATCCATAGCATATTTCACTATCTAATTTTTGTTCTGTTTTTAGTTTTATAAACAAAGGTACTGAAAGTAAACTAGCAATGCAAACAAGAATAGAAGCCTAGCGCTACACTCCCCAGCAACGATACTAGAAAAGTATCTTGATAACCCCCCAAGTGCAGGGGATCACCATAGTACAATTTGATAAGTATTTGAGTGTCGAACCCATGAGGAGCTGAAGGTAAACTATCTATTCTCTAAAGCCCTATAACCCACGTATATGGCCTTTTATGCAAATCTAGGATTTTAAGTGTGTGTGTGTGGTATTATGTAGAAAACAAGTAAAGTTTTGCATGTAAAAAGAATAATATGTAAACTAGTGCAAGTAAAGTAGGTGAAGTGGAGTTATGCAGTGGATGTGGATAATCTTATGGGAGCAAATGTTTAGGCAAATTGATATTTCATTTGTTTGGTTGTCACAATTAGTGAAGCACATAGATATTCTTTTTATAGTTTCTTCTGGGAGGAGCCATAACTAGGTGTAGCCATAGATACATGAGAAAATACACCACTAATTATTGATCCCAAGGCCAATTAAGAACAAACAAGGGAATATTAAGACATAAATTCCAACCACCGCATTAAGATCTAAGGTCACCATGATGACACCCCTGTTGATTAACCATGAATTAATACAAAGCATGCATATCTAAGAATTGGGATTTGGTTTCTGTCAAACTCTGTTTATCCAACCTCCTATCATCATGCAACGGTGACAACCTTGTGCATCCCCCAACATATGCATGCACTCATATGCTAGTACAACAAGATCATCATAGAATATATCATAAACTTGTATGCAACCATCAACAAACTATTTCACAATTGCCATAAACAATTCACTACTCAAACAAAGACATGGAGACACAACAGATCAAGGGAAAATAATAAATTGCATCATACATCATGTTTGCCAAGAGATTTTAGTAGGTATATGAGTGGATCTTGGTGGAGATGATGATGGAGAAGAGCCTCCCTAAGGGGGAGAGGCGGCGCCGGCGTGGAGGAGGCAGCGCCCGGTGCAAGGAGGCTCCGACGCCATCCTATGGGCGACAGCTGCCCATGTGGGCAGCCTCTCTGTTCTTGGTGTTTTCTATCTCCGCCTCCCTTGTGTCGAGTACGCCCCGGGGGTCCTTATATAGTGATATCATATGTCAAAATAGGTCGGTGCATGACAGATTGAAGCGAATCGGACGACAGAGGGCGAAAAGAGCATGTAGGGAGCTCCCCCCTTGCTGGGCACGCCCTATGGGTTCTTTTTCCCTTCAAGGCCCAGCTTAGGTGTTTCTTCGTGCCTCGGGTGGCTCTCGTGGATAAAAAATGATGTTCCCAAAAGATGAGATCTTTTTGACTCCGTTTAGGTCCTTAAACATCAAAGACATGAAAAACATGGTTTTTCTGCCCTGCAGGGTTATAACCAAAATAAGGAGGATCATTGGTAAATCCCCATAAATTAATGTAAAACATGGATATAACATAATATATGATGCAAATATGTGGGTAAACATGTTAACAAAGTGCAAAGTTCATGTATGCATTTTACATGCATCACTCGCCGCTAGAACCGATTTGACCAAAATGAGGCGACCCGCCCTAGCGATAATCCCCCTCTGCCATGATGGGATGAACTCGATTGCCTTATCCAGGACTAGTTGCCAGTCTGCCTTTATCAGTGTCCTCAGAGCGAGTTGCAGCCCCAGTTACATAATGGGAAAGGCCTATAGTCTATAGCCCAGGACCAAGCTCACCATGGCCCCATCCTCCTCCGCTCCTCTGATCAAAGTAGTTGTCTACTTGCTGTAGTTAATCGTCAGACCTGTGGCAGCGCCAAAGAGGCGCAAGATCTCCTGAATCGCAAGTACCTCTCCCTCGTCATGTTTGGTGAACAACACCCCGTCATCAGCATAGATGGATACACGCTGGAGCGGTAGGATTCTAGCCGGATTCTGGAAAAGGCGTGCCTCCATCGCCTATCAGACTATTGGCACTAGGGGTACCATGTCCTGTTGGGACGTCGGACTAACAAGGAATGCCCTAGCGGACTCCTCAAGGAGTGAGACCCTCACGAGGGTGCATGAAGAACATGGAGCACCCTTCATCATCAATGACGGCTGCCTCACGAGTGGTGGCTTTGAAGTTCGGGGCACCGCGCGCTAGGTGACGAGCTAACAGGAAGTCCACGCTGAGGCTGGTCTGCCTCGGGAAAGAAAGATGCTGCCCCTTCCCCCTGGTGCAAAGGAAGGAGAGGATGACACAAGGAGGTGGTAGAGCCAGACGCGCTGCTTTGGTGTAAAGAATCCAGAACGGAGCACGACCGTCCACTACTCCACCCCACAGCTGGCAGACGGCCAGAAGAAGACAAGAGGAGGCCTACGCCTCCAGCGCGGGAATGTGGCCACCCTTCATGCCAAATGTTTTGGGCGAAGAGGACCAGTGCTTCCCTATATAAAGGACCCTCCTTCTACCTTAGGAAATACTGATCTTGGGTGATCCCCTGCGATCCAAACCCTAGACATATCACCACCATTGTACCCTCACGAAGCCAAGCGAGCAATACAACAAAGCAGGAGTAGGGGCTTTACCTCCTCACGAGGGTCCCGAACCTGGGTAAATAACCTGTGTCTCCTCTTTGCCGTGATTCCTGCTTCGCCATTGCCACCGTCGCCGAGGCTCCTTGGAAATGCATGTTCATCCCTCTCTTGAACCAAGGGATCATTGGATCCTAGTTCCTTCATGGGATAAATCTCCGACATTTGGCAGGTAGGGGGATGAGGCGTGCCAAGGGACCCTCATCAGTAAGGATGTAAGTGGCAGCGGCGTCTAACAATCCCGCATATGCCGCCTGCGAAAAAAGTCTCATACGGCATATATGCCGTGCCGCTAATACTAAGTGACGTATCGTGGATGAGCCACCAACGCCAACGGCGCCAGCGTCTAGGTGTGCTCTTGTGATGCTAGCGACAGGTTGGTTAGTCCTTCATGCGCATAGGGCCGCGGCGAGCCGTCAGGTGAGTTGTTGCTTTTGCGGTTTGCTTCACACAAGACAACCTGAACCTACCAAGGGATGAAGGAAATTCGATACAAGCTACGGGCCCATACAAGTTCAACCTGGCATGCACAAAGCTCGCTAGCTCTGATCGATTTTCTGGCGGTGTGCATACACAGCAATGGGCTACCTAAGAAGGGCTGGCTGTAGTCTATGGCGACCTTGGCAAAGGCCAAGGGCCCATGCCGATGGGGGGACACAATCAGATATTTCCCTATATTTTATATCCTATATATCTCTAAAAAAATATCCATAGCCATGAGAGAACCTGATTACTTTTTCTTGTTCATATAAATGGTCTCCATTTTGTCTAGATATGAATATGTCTAGTCTAAATAATTAACTGAATACATACGAATTTAGACATGCAAGGGCCTCACTTGGACGGTCGATCTTCTCGACGCATGTGGCGCGAACGCGATGCCAGAAGCCCAGGATGCCTCGATCTTTTGCGGCATAGGCGGATACGCCTTGATGACTCGACCCCTCTGCTATGCAACGATTCTCTCGATCGTAGATTTCCAGCCGCCCCAACCCAACCAAATTCTCATTCGATCTCCGGTCGTCCTAATTCTGAAATTCAGCACCAGAGAATACGATGATCATAACTCAAATGCCCTGGCAGTTCTACGAGGGTGTCCCCGACTACTCCTCCTCCAACGAGGATGACGACCAGGACGACAACAACGACTACCATCCTGGCAGCCGACTACGACGAGGACGCCATCCTCGACCAGATCATAGATGTGTCGATGGAGGAGGAGAACACCAAATGGGAGGGCTACCGCGATGTCGTCCGACTGACAGGAATTCGCCTCCCTGCCTCCTCCCCCGCCGTTGTCGGCGTGGGTGACATCAATAGCTTCTCGGCACGAGATGATGCTGGGAGGCAGAATTTCGCAGTCATCCTTGTGTTTCTAGGATCCACCTCGATGCGGTGAAAGGAAACGAGCTTTCTATAGGTTCCGACCGGAGGCGAGATCCACCTCGATGTGGCGTCTCTAGGGGGCGATTCTGACGACAGCTAGCACCGGCGACTGGGGAGGATGGGGGAGGGGGATAGGATGGTGGTGCTTTGGGCAATCGACGGAGGGAAAATATGGTCGGCATCGGCAATGCTGGCGGGAATGGTGCGGCGAGGCGGCGAGGCAGTAGCAATGGCGTGGAGGAGAATAAATTTGCGATTCGAGGCATGCGATGCGTATATTTGTGAGCCGTGGAGGCCGACTCTTAAATTTTTTCTCCTCTAAAACCATTTGGGGTTGGGTTAGAATCGGTTCCGACCGTTATATTAGAAAATATACTCCTCTAAACATCGAAAGAGGATGAGTTAGTGATGCTCTTAGTCAGTGAGCTCCACTTGTGGTTTTAGCTATAGCAGTATCATATCTCAAAAAAAGGCTATAATAGTATCAGCAAGATATTAGCGGTAATGCATGTGTACATCATACTGACATGCTAGAGGTTGTTACGCCTATTTTAATGTATGTGCATCCATCAGTCCATAGAGCGTATGATATAGTTACGACACGTGCATGTCCATCAGCTCTATTCCAACAAGAATCACAGTTCTGATGACTCCTTGGTGGCGCTAGAGAACTTGGTGCTTGATATGGACTCCGTTGGGAACCCCAAGAGCAAGGTGTGAAGCAGCACAGTAGCAAGTCTTCCCTCAGTAAAAAACCGAGGTTATCTAACCAGTAGGAGGAAGAAAACGTCACACAGGTGTTGCAAGCCACGCGGAGATCTGCACAACACAAACTCAAGACCTTGTCCCAACGAATCAGTGAGGTTGTCAAGCTCACCGGTTTGCTATAACAAAGGATTAAACATATGGTGTGGAAGGTAATGGTTTGCAGCAAGTAAACAAGTAACAGTGGAAGATGTATCAATGGTAAATATTGGACCGGGGTCCATAGTTCACTAGAGGTGCTCTCCTTAGATAAACATCATGGCATGAAGGGTAAACAAATTACAGTAGGGCAATTGACAGGAACTGAGCAAGCCATAACAATGCAATTACTAGTCAGAAAGATACTATGGGATTCGATTGGGCAATACAACAAGATACATAGACCGCCATCCAACTGCATCTATGACTAGAAGTCCACCTTCAGGTTATCATCTGAACCCCCTCCAGTATTAAGTTGCAAGCAACAGACAACTCCATTAAGCAAAGTGTGTAAGGTAAACAGTCCACATGTTCCATGAACAAGAGACCGTTGTTTTCTCTCTAGTAGCAATAGCACATCTAGAACCAAAGATATTATTGTCACTTTCCTTGAAAACTACAGGCATGAATCCACTATCGAGCATAAATACCCCCTCTTGGAGTCACTAGCAACTATTTGGCCAAGATAGCTACTAACAACGGAGAGCATGCAAGATCACAAACAACACAGACGTGATAGAATCATAAAGACAAAACCATTAATCAAAGCAACATAATACTCTCAATATCCATCGTATCCCCGCAAAGACAACATGTAGGATTACAAATAGATTAGATCTTAATCATGAACGGATCTCACAAGATCTATACATGAAAGCACAAGGAGGAGATACAACCATCTAGCTACTACATGGACCCATAGTCCAAGGTGGAACTACTCACACATCATACCGGAGAGAAGACCTCCAGGATGATCTCCCCTTCGGCAGGGTGCCGGGAAGAACTTCAGATCCCCCTCGATTTAAGGACGACGGTGGCGGTGGCTACAGAAGGTTTCGTGGAATATTGATCGGGTACTTAGGGTTTCTGCATCGGGGGCTTCTTATAGGCGAAGGGGGAGGCTGAGGCGGTGGCCAGGGGCCCCACACCCTTCCTAGGCACGGGGTAGGGCCCAATCGTGCCTAGGGGGGTCTGGGCGCCCTGACACGCCTCTCCGTCTCCCCTCTAGACTTCTTGTTCCCCACGGAAAGTTATTGACTTTGGATTTTGTCCCGTCCAATTCCGAGAATATTTCCTTACTAGCTTTTCTGGAACCAAAAATAGCAGAAAACAGGCAACTGGCACTGTGGCAACTTGTTAATAGGTTAGTACCAGAAAACATGTAAAAATCACCTCAAAGTGTAGACAAAGCAAAGAAAAGTAGATACTAAACAAGCATGGAGCATCAAAAATTATAGATACATTTCCGACGTATCAACTTCCAACAAGAATAGTTGTGCAGCACCGAAGAGTCGAAGAGCGCATTGCCGCGTGAGTATAATGAACACGACCAAAACGAGTGAGAAATGATTAACCATGAAGCGGCGTCGTGGCACCACTTAACCACATAAATCCACCAGGAATCTTAAACGGCTACCACAAATTCCACTTAAGTGAGATGCGGCTGAAGCGGCTACAGCCACATAGTCCAGTGGATGAGCCACTTACATCCTGACTCATCGGTGACGACAGCATAGTCGCTCGCAGCAAGCATCGCGACAACCGCTCCCGGTGGGAGCAGTATAAATGGCTCGGGGGCTCCCGCCATGCCTTCCCCATGCCCGCACCCTGCTTCAGCGCCAGTGACAACTCTGTGCCACGTCTTCCCGCCGAGGCACGCGGGAAAATACCCCTTCTATCCCAACACCAGCTCTGGCACGCCGGACCCCACTCACCCCAGAAGCGACGCTCCTCATGGTAAGGAGCTCCTTCACTACTCGCACACGGAAGGCGCCCGAGAGGAATGCCAAGCCCGTCTCACGACCCTGATGGATGTCGCCTAGGATAGACCCGAGGTGACGGAAGCACGGCCAGGCGACATCGCGCCTGGTGCACCCCCTCCACCCCCGCTCTTCAAGGGACCCAGTGGCTCGAGCGTCTCGGGGGCTACCCGCTGCGCCGTACCCCGGGTTGGAACAGTCGAGGGGCGAGGTCGCCCGGTCAACAAAATACTTGCAGGTAACCCTGGCGAGGCGCTGAGGGCATGAGGCCTGGGTCCTCCAGACCATATTGGCAGTCAGGGTCTAGAATAGAGTGGCCCTTGTCGGCGGCGTAGCCATCAGCTGCTCCAGCTGCCCGACCATGGTCGAACGTCTCTGCAAGGTGGTGTGGCCAGCCAAGTTCAAGCCAGAGATGTAGCCACACTATAATGGCACCACCAACCCCACGGATTTATTACAACTCTACACCATGGGAGTCGAGGAAGCAGGAGGCGATGACCACGTCCTCGCCAACTTATTCCCCATGGACTTGGTGGGGTAGGCCCGCGCCTGGCTACTAAACCTTCCTGAAGGGTCCATCAGCTCATGTTAGAGCTATGCGAACTCTTTGTCACCAAGTTTGGGGACCTAGGCAGGCGGGCGTGCACCTGCAACGACCTTAGGAGGGTCAGGTAGGGCCCAGACGAAACTCTGTGCAAATATCAGCAACGCTTCGACCAGACACTCTTCGGGGTTGCAGGGGCCTCCGACGCGGAGGTCATTACGGCTTTTGACGAGGGGGTCGCCGACACCCGGGCACTCGGTGGATTGGCCGCCACAGAGATAACCTCGCAGTGGTTGCCGAGCTCTTTACGTTAGTCGATCGCTGTGCCAAGGAGGAAATGGGCGACCTGTTCTCCCATGGCGATAAGGAGTCAGAAGACACGACAATGGATCCCAAGGGAAGCGCCGACCAGCACACAAGGAAGGCCACCAGGAGGCGCCTAGCCGGCAAGGTGCAGGCGGAGCGCCTGACCAGGGTCCATACTGCGTCTTCCACCAGAGACAAGGCCATGACACCAGCGAATGCGTTAGATTCAGGAAGGTGAGAGAAGATTACGACATAAAGAGAAGGCGCGAGCTGAGCATCAAGCATGGCAAAGCTCCGCGCACCAGATCCCCGGACCTTTATCCCCTCAGGAGGCAGGGTCACAGGCTCTGCGCGCTATAGCCCCGGACCTTTAGGCCCGGGGGCTGGCGGGGGGGGGGGGGTCGTAGAGTCACAACTATGCCAGAGGGCTAGCGAGGCAAGGGATGCCTCCACCCATCAAGAGGTGCAGGACAGACCATGACTCCACTCTCCCAAGGTGACTCTTGTCCCACTCTCTTCCGCTGGTCAATTTTCCCCCACCCCCACCCCCGGGGGGTAGGGTTTTGAGAAAGGGAACGGCCGCTGTTACCTACGATTTCTATTTATTCTCTTCTGCAAACACATTCGTTCTACTTGTTCTTTCTTTCTTGCCATGCGCTTGTCATGTTCTCGTCTATCTGCCACACGAGTAGGGGCTGGAATGGTGCTATCGCCAGAACTTTCCCCGTCAATGTCGGAGATCTAAAGTGTCAAGCTCTGAACTTGTGAACTAGCTCCTGCGATAAGTCACCTCACCCACGATTCTCGGTGCTTGAAACCCTCACATGGTGTTTAAACAAAATAAGCCAACATTGGAGGCACGACAGGCCCAGGGGTGTGTTAGCACTTGGGTAGGATCGTCAAAATGTGTAGGACCTAGGATCCCCCTGGGAAGATCACAGGCATGCAGGGCCCCGTGGTGCTCCCTCCAGGAGGCCTACGGGCGGCTCGGTATGTAGGGGTTCGTAGCATGGAAAACAAAAAAAATCTACCGCATAAACACACACAAGCCAAGATCTATCTACTAGATTGTAGCAACAAGTCGATAGAGTACTCACCCTCGAAAATTCCAAAGCGGTTAACGAGAGTGGATTCTCGTGGGTGATGTAGTCGTTCACTTGCCGATCTCAAGATCGCGTAGACGATCCTTCCGACGTCGCGTTCTGGCAGCGCTCCCGCAGTCGGTCACATGTTTGGTACTCGATGAAGACCTTCATCTCCCTTGTTCCAACAGGCAGTGGAGGCTGTATCTCTCTCCTCGCGATTCCGGCAGCACGACGGCGTGGTGTCAGCAATAGAGGGGAGATCCTGTAGGGCTTCGCCTAAGTTGGAGCGAGTATGGTGTAGTAGAAGAGGTCTTCGGTGATCTAGGGTTTAGAGGGCGCCGAGGAGGTGGAGGTGTCCGGCGGCTAGAGAGGGCTAGGCGGCAGCAACTTAGGAGGAATCCTAGGTGGTGGCGACTTGGGGTCGCCGGCGGCTAGGCTAGGGTTTGTTATGTAAGGGGTAGGGCGCCCTAACACTCCTTATATAGGTGGGAGAGGTGGTTTGGGGGGAGGAGATTCCTCCCCCAACTCCGCTTCTAGGCCGGCGCAAGGGAGAGGGAGGAATCCTCCCTTAGGTAGGATTCCTTCCCTCCCACCACTTGGAAGTCAAAGTCCCACTTTGACTTTTTCAAACTGCCTTATTTTGACTTTCAAACTAGAGTTTAATTTCTCTCTTCCAGGTGTCCAGCCAAGTGACCTAGGACATGATGCAACCATTCCACTTTGTCATGACATATCCATGTACCCCTCCCCTTCCGGATCGGTGGACCTTCTAGACCCTTCTAGAACATTCCGGTGAAAACACCGGAACCATTCCCGAACTCCGAAATTAGACTTTCCTTATGTGAATCTTATTCTCCGGACTATTTTGGATCTCCTCGTGATATCCGGATCCCAACCGAGACTTCGAACTACATTCGGTCTCTTTACTCACTTTCCATATCTACTAAACAACATTGAATCCTTAAGTGTGTCTCCCTACAGTTCGTGAATTATGCAGACATGACCGAGACTCTTCTCCGATCAATAACCAATAGAGAAATCTGGAAATTCATATAGCTCCCACATATTTCTATGATTACTTTGTGATCGAATGGACCATTTACATATGATAACAATTTCCCTTTATATCGTGATACTTTACTTATCCGAGGTTTGATCGTCGGTATCTCCGCATACCTAGTTCAACCTCGTTACCGATAAGTACTCTTTACTCGTTCCTGTGATATGTGATCCCTTGTGAGCCAGACACATGCTTGCAAGCTAATTGGATGACATTCCACCGAGAGGGCCCAGAGTATATCTATCTGTCATATGGATGGACAAATCCCACTCTTAATCCATGTGCCTCAACACATACTTTCCGAACACTCAATGCCACCTTTATAACCACCCATTTATGAAGTGGTGTTTGATGCCATCAAAGCGTTCATCCGATGATGGTGATTAACATGATCTCATGGTCGAAGGATTTAGGTTACTATGTATCTGAAAGATTATAGCAAACAAACTATTGAAATGACTTGATCTTTATGCTACGCTTAACTATAGGAGTATGTCCATCACACCATTCTCCTAATGATATTATCTTGTTGTTAATAACATCTCAATGTTCATGATCATCTATTAACCAACAAGCTAGTATTACAAAGAGGATTTACTACGGACTCTAACAAGTTTACAAATCACACAAATATTAATGTTTCCAGTTAATAAAATTATAGCATGAATGTAAATATTAATCATAAACACAAAGATATAATAATAACTACTTTTATTATTGCCTCTTGGGCATATCTCCAATAGTCTCCTACTTGCACTAGAGTCAATAATCTAGATTACATGGTAATATACCGAACACCCATGGCGGTTTCGTGTTGGTCATGTTTTACCCTCGGGACAGGTTTAGTCAATGGATCCGCCACATTCAGAGTTGTGTGTACTTTGCAAATCTTTATCTCATCATCTTGGACATGCTCTTGAATAGCGTGAAAATGCATCTTGATATGCTTCAGCTTCTTGTGTGACCTTGTCTCCTGCGCATTGGCTATGGCACCCATGTTATCACAGTAGATAGACATTGGGTCCATCGCACTAGGAACCACACCAAGCCGTGTAATGAACTCCTTTATCCATATCGCCTCTTGTGAAGCCTCTAAAGCAGCTATGTTTTACGATTCAGTTGAAGATCTTGCCATAACGCTTTTCTTTGCACTCCTGTAGCTCACTGCTGCACCATTCAATGTAAATACGTATCCAGATTGAGATTTAGAATCATCCGGATCGGTGTTCCAACTAGCATCGATGTAACCATTAACAAAGATATGTTCATCACCTCCATAAGAAAGAACCTTATCCTTAGTTCTTCTCAAGTACTTAAGGATGTTTTTCACCGATGTCCAATGATCCACCCCTGGATCACTTTGATATCTGCTAGTCAAACTAGCAGCATATGCAATGTCGGGTCTAGTACATAGCATGGCATACATGATAGATCCTATGGTTGAGGCATAGGGATTCTTATTCATACTCTCTCTATCTTATGTCGTAGTAGGACTTTGAGTTTTACTCAAGGTCGTATTGGGCAACATGGGCAAGAACCCTTTCTTGCTATCTTCCATTCCAAACCTCTTTATAACTTTGTCCAAACATGTACTCTGTGAAAGCGATATTAGGCGACTCGATCTATCTCTATAAATCATTATGCTTAATATGTAAGCAGCTTCGCCAAGATCCTTCATTGAAAACTATTATTCAAATAATCTTTGACTCTTTTAAGAAGGTCTACATCATTCCCAATCAAAAATATGTCGTCCACATATAGTACTAGGAATGCTACGGAGCTCCCACTCACTTTCTTGTAAAAACAAGCTTCTCCATAAGTTTGTATAAAACCAAAACTTTTGATCACCTTATCAAAAGGTTGATTCCAACTTCGGGATACTTCCTTCAATCCATAAATGGACCTTTGAAGTTTGCATACCTTGTTAGCATCCTAAGGATCGACAAAACCTTTGGGTTGTACCATATACATGTCACATCCCAAGATTTTCCAAATGTTGTTATGTGAAAAATAAATGAATAAAATAAAACTTTGTTGATTTTCAGGGTGAGAAGAAACTTTTTGAATCCAATTGGAAACTTTCAAAACCTATTTGGATCAAATAAAATCCTAAAGGGATTTAAAAAGATGAATAAACAATGAAGTTAAAATATTTGGAATCACTATTTTTGGATCTTTAATAAAAAGATATGGTTTTTATAAAGCAAAGGTAGAAATAGAAATAAGGATTATTTTATAAGCCAAATTAAAACTTGGCCAAGCCTTTGAAATAAAATATTTCTATTTGATAAAAATAGTAAAGGTTTATTTAAATAAAATAATAGGGATTTATTAATACCCAATTTTGTTAAACTAAAGATTTTTCCCATTTTAATTAAACACTAAAACTTGTTATTTTATTTTAAATGAGTTTTCCAAGTGTTTTATATTTTCAAATAAAACCTACTGAAATATTTTTGTTATTGTTTAGATTTCAAATGTTAAATAAAACAAATCCTATTTGAATTAATGATCAAGGTCTATTTTATTTAATTATTAATGGACCCTAAAAAGAATAAGAATATTATTTTATTTTGGACTTTGTATTGTGGTTAAACAGAACTAAACTCAATACAAAGTGTGGTGTAAGTTTGATTGATTGGAATGTTTGAATTGTTTGATTGAATTTCAAAACAGAAAATCAAATGGAAAAGGGAAAAAGTTTCAGTACAAAAAAAATGCTAAAGGACTCGACCCAACTAAGCAGGCCCAGCAGCCCAGCTCCAGCCCACCAGCTCGCCCTTAGCGAATCATTTTCCTACTCAACCGCGAACCCGCAGAGTCCCAGACAGGTGGCCCCTCTCCCTATCTCTCTCCCTCGCTGACAGCAAGGCCCCACACCACTGTGCATCGTCTTCAAACCCGCGACAATTCCTCCTCGCCGTTTCTGACTTGATTGCCGCGAATCAATTTGCATCAATGGAGGCGTTAACAACTCCAACGTCTACGCCCTCTTAATATCCTGACACTCCTCTCCATTTCCCCTCAGAAACCACTGCACGGGAGCCACCGGGCTACCTTGAATCGGTTTTGCACCGCCGCTGCTCCGGCGAGCTTCTCCAGCGAATTCCGGCCAGCACCCTCACCCCCGCAAGCTCTGCTTCACGCGAGAGTGATCCCCAGCCTCTGGCGCTTCTCCCTGTACTTTCCGTTCAACCGCGCTCGCCCCAGAGCATCGACAAAGACAAGCACAAACGCGTCGCCGCGTCTGCCACCTCTCCGGCGACCCCTCCCCGTAAGAATTGAACGCCCCTTTCTCTCTGCTTGCAAGACGCGTGTTCAGTATCTTCACGCGCACCTAACCGTGTCTTTCTTTTGCTCTGGCATGGCCTATAGCCTCGCCTCCGACAAGAACCGGACGGACCCGACAGTGAGCACAGCTCCGGCGAGCAATCCGCTCTGTTCCTGTGCGCCCCTCGACGAACCGACCAAGCCTCGAGATTCACCGCAACCCTCCGAGCACGGTGAGACCCTCCTCTGTCTTCATTGCTTCCTGTAACCGCCGCTAGCCAACGTCTGACCGCGCACCGCCACCTGCCGCCGCCAGCGCCGCCCGTCAATGGCCAGTGTGCTGTGCGTCGTGCGATTAAGATCCTGCGGCTGCGATTAGATCTAACCGAAGGGGTACGCGCCCATCTGAGCCACGCATTCTAAGTTAGATCCTACGGTTCAGCGAGCTCGATCCGCCCGAAGAGGTACCGTCCAATGAGTTTGAGCCGCGTGGCACTAGTTCTGTTTAAAACAAAATTTTGAATCTGATTAAGTTGCAAACTTGTAAATTCCATAACTTTCAAACCACACGTCCAAATTTTGCAAATTTTATATCAATGGATTCAGAAAAACAATCCCTAGCCAACCATGCACTTTGTTTAGTAAAAAGCTTCTGGTAAATTGGTTGAATTTGCAGAAACTTGTGTAGGCTTGTTTTGAATATAAAAATTGTTCTAGATAAAATTTTAATGTGAAATCTTTGCAAAATGTTTTGTTGTGAACCTACTGACCTTAGGAACCAACTTATGGATTTAAAAATGTATTTTGTGAAGATTAGGATTGAATAATTGAATTAGCCCATTTCTAGTCAAATAAGAACATTGATTTTGGATATGGAAATAATTTTTGAGAAAAACCTTTGGGAAATATGTTGATTCAAACCTACTGACCCTAAACACCAAGTTTTGTGAATTAACAACTTATTTGGTGAACAATATAAAATTGTTGCTTTGCTAAAAAAACATTTTCCACCACATAAAATAATGATTTGATTTAAAAATGGTTTATAGATAAAACCCTTTTGCAAATGATTTTGCCACTTGAGCAATGACCACTTTGGACCTTACAATGTCTAGAACCTAGTAGAAACCACCTTTGCAAATAAAACTAGCTTTTGCATGCTTGCATGCATGACCTTGTTTCTATTATTTTATGTGTGTTAAACTGTTGAATATTGGTTGGAATGATAGTTGAATCTATGTTTGCTTGATTGATTTGTAGTGAAGTTAGAAGAGTGTGATATTAGCAAGATCAAGAAGTGAACCAACATTCCCTACCAAAAAGGAAAGTGACACTATCATCCAAGTCCTACTATTTTCATTACACTTAGTGGATTTTGAAACATGCTTGATAAGGACTACTATATTTTGCTATGCTAAATCCTAATAGGATACCCCTATATATTCCTTAGTGAAAACAATGTAGTTGTAATATGCTTAGCCCTGCTATATATATTGAGATGAGATACATGTTGAGGTTATGAGAAGTATTGAAAAGACTTGTGTTTTATATAATAAAACAAGTACTCAATGAACCACCTGGGTGGACAAGGATACTCAAGTTTTGGATAAGGTGGAAACAAAAGGAACCATGTTTATATGGCAATCTCTTTTTGTATGTGCACTAAAAGAAAACCACCCAGGGACTTACAGATTGAACATGTTTCTCGTACAGTGGCTTCCGTGTACAGCCACATGCTAAATGGGCACTGGCTTAGTCAACTACATGGTGGAAGACCCATGCATTGGCCTCTTCAGGTTAACTGGAATGAGGGAACTAGGAACCCTACATTGGTGCCTGAAGACAAGCTAGCATTGTGTATTGGGAGGACCCTATGGAAAGACTTCGTCACATTCTCAATCTGCCAGTACTCCATCTTGGTGAGTACTTATCCAGCGGCCACTGGTGGCAACAAGATGAGATTGTTTCATGTGGGTAAAGTGTACAACTTCTGCAGAAGATAAAAATCTAAGTACTTAGTTGTGTCCCCGGTTATGGACAATACTGAGCAACTAAGGCCTGAAGCTATGGGAAATCTCGACATTCCAATTTCTAAAAGTAAAACTTGAAAGTGACAACCAGAGACTTGAAGCACTTGGTGGATTCCAAGGAGTTCAGAAAGATTTGACAAAAGATTTTCAAAAGAGTAAAACTATTTTGGAAAAGATAGGAAAAAACTATATTGCTTTCTGCAAATGAGCCTAAAACCCTATTTAGCCAAATATGCATGTAATGTTAGGATCCACTTATTTCGACATAGTAGTGAAACTTGCCAATACAATTCAAATGTATTTACCCTTGTAGCTGCAACTTATTATGTTGCAGGTTTGTTTGATGTAAGTGTATTGATTAGGATTACAAGTCTACAACCAACATGGCTGCCTGTGGCACTTTGAAGATGAAGGACCCCATGCTTATAGATATTCTGCTGCAATGTAATGTAATAGCCAAATGAGCTATGTAAGATGTAATGAATTATGTTATTCCTGGTTATAAAGTTGTATTATGACCTTTGTTTCTTGATATTACATCTTAACTGTGGATGCTAGCTATTGATCCAGGGACTAGCATTGTAAACACAGGGATATCTACCTTATTAAAGGTTGGGACCTCTACAATACAACTCTTCATCAATGTCTCCATTGAGGAACGCCGTTTTGACATCCATGTGCCATATCTCATAATCATAATATGCAGCGATTGCTAACAAAATCCTCACAGACTTTAGCTTCGCTACTGGTGAGAAAGTATCATCGTAGTTAACTCCTTGAATTTGTCGAAACCTTTTGTGACAAGTTGAGCTTTATAGACAGTTATATTACCATCAGCATATGTTTTCTTCTTGAAAATCCATTTGTTCTCGATAGCCTTCTGGCCATCCGATAAGTCCACCAAAGTCCATAATTGGTTTTTGTACATGGATCCAATCTCGATTGCATCCTCATATGTCGCAGGGTCATCGGTGTTGTCCAACACTCATAACGGGATCATACCAATCGAGAGTGGTACTAATCCTCGTCGACCTGCGAGGTTTCGTAGTAACTTCGACCGAAGTTTCATGATCAACATCATTATCTTCCTCTCTTATTGATGTAGGCGCCATAGGAACTTCTTATGGTGCTTCGCTACTCTTAAATCCTTGAGAAGGTTCGACAACCTCGCCGAGTTCTACTTTCCTTCCAGTCACTTCTTTCGAGAGAAACTCCTTCTTTAGAAAGGATCCATTCTTGGCAACAAAGATTTTGCCTTTGGATCTATGATAGAAGGTATACCCAATAGTTTCCTTCAGATATCCTATGAATACGCATTTTTCCGCTTTGGGTTCAAGCTTGTTGGGATATAACTTCTTTACATAAGCTTCGCAACCCCAAACTTGAAGGAATGGCAATTTAGGTTTCTTACCAAACCATATTTCATATGGTGTCGTTTCAAAGGATTTAGATGGTGCCCTATTTAAAGTGAATGCGGCTGTTTCTAATGCATAACCCCAAAATGATAATGGTAAATCTATAAGTGACATCATAGAACAAACCATATCTAAGAGAGTTCGATTACGATGTTCGGACACACCATTACATTGTGGTGTTCCCGACAGTGTCAATTGTGAAAGTATTCCGCATTTCTTCAAATGCTTGCCAAACTCGTAACTTAGATATTCACCTCCATGATCAGATCGTAGAAATTTAATCTTCTTGTTATGTTGATTCTCTACTTCACTTTGAAATTCCTTAAATTTCTTGAAAGTTTCGGACTTATGTTTCATGAAATAGATATACCCATATATACTCAAGTCATCTGTGAAAGTAAGAACATAACGATAACTACCGCGCGATGCTACACTCATCGGGCTACACACATCGGTATGTATGATTTCCAATAAGTCCGTAGCTCGCTCCATCATACTAGAAAATGGAGTCTTAGTCATTTTTACCATTAGACATGCTTCGCATCTTTCAATTGATTCAATAAGTCCATCGGAATGGAGTTTCTTCATACGCTTCACTCTAATGTGACCAAGACGACAGTGCCACATGTATGTAGAATTATCATCCAATTTCAAACGTTTAGCATCTATATTATGAACATGCGTATCACTACTATCGAGATGCAATAAGAATAGACCATCTATCAACGGTGCATGACCATAAAATATATTCCTCATATAAATCGAACAACCATTATTCTCGGACTTAAACAAGTAACCATCTCGCAATAAACATGATACAGATATAATGTTCATGCTCAACGCACGCACCAAATAACAATTATTTAAGTATAAAACTAATCTCGATGATAGATGAAGAGGTAGCGTGTCGACCGCGATCACATCAACCTTTGATCCATTTCCAACGCGCATCGTCACCTCGTTCTTTGCTAGTCTCCATTTATTCTGCAGCACCTGTTTCGAGTTACAAATATCAGCAACCGAACCAGTATCAAATACCCAAGCACTACTACAATTACTAGCAAGATACACATCAATAACATGTATATCAGATATACCTTTCTTCTTGATGTTGACGTTCTTCAGATCCGCCAAGTGCTTGGGGAGTTCTGCTTCCAATGACCTTCTCCATTGTAGTAAAAGCACTCAGTATCAGGCTTAGGCCCAGCCTTGGTTGTGGCACCCCCGGATTTAGGTCCGGGAATACCTTTTATGCATACCACCACGGTCCCATGATTAGTGCATCGTGGAGCATAACCAACCGATATCAAAGTGTATGTCCTTTACAACATCAATTACAACAAAGTTTACAAAAATAAACATACATAATGCCCCTAAGGGCTCAAATACATACTAGCAGCGGATCTTCTACCCGTGGGGCACCCAAGTCAAGCCATAACTGTCGTGGTATTGCCGACGAGTATGCCATGGAGGGGTCCTCACAGTGCGTGTTTAGAGACGTGGGGGAAGGAGGACGATTGACGGGGTAACACAGCTTACCCAGGTACATATCCCACAACGGTGGCGGAATCCTACTCCTGCTATAAATCACTATAATGGCAATCCGCCGAGTTACAGAGATAGGTTCGCTCTGCGAGGTTATGTGAAGTTGTGCCCTAAAGGATCCCATAGTCCCGAATTATATAGTCGCCAGGTCCTAGGGTTACAGGGAAAAGTCCAAGCCGGACAGGTTACAGAGTCCTACACTGTCTATTACTAGTCTAGCGTGTCTTGTACTCCAAGGCTCCAGGTACGCTGGTGACTCCACCGTAGCCTTCCTTTATCTGGCATGGGTCTCCCTTCTAGATCCATCTAACTAGGCCGCCCAGCAGGCCATGGGCCATGCTACCAACTGTGGGCCACCCGGGTTATCCGGATAAGAGACATGCTATGAGGATACCCATATAGCATATCCCCAACAGTAGCCCCCGCAGAACTCCAAGATCTTGCGCCGTCTTGCCTCTTCACATTGAATGCTCCGTCTAGATGAATGTCGGCAAATCGTCAAGCAACATCTTATAGTCCTCCCAAAGAACCTTGCAAGGTTTTCTCCGTCTTCAATTCGTAAGTCGGAGGATTGCTGAATCTTCCATCGTACTCTTCTATAGCCGGACTGGATCCGTCCATGCCAGAATCTTCTGATGTGATGGTTCATCTGCCTATGTCAGCTAGGGCGACGTAGACATACGTCAGCAATGCCTCGTAACTCACATATGCAGATAACGCAATCATGTCCACTTTTCCCGCGCGAGCAATACGAACCATTGGCAGCGACGGTTGGTACGTGGCGAAATTTCCGTGCACGTCTCTGCACACGTCGTCTACGCGGCAACCATTCGATCAAGCTGCATGAATCTTGATGCTGGAGACCATAAATAGTAACTGCGGCAGAAAATTTACTTTTTCACCTCATTCTCCCCTGCATCGTCTTCTTCCTCCAGCGCGCGCCTCCTCGAGCTCTCCGTGCAACATGCGAAAAACCCTAGCTTTCCAATATTTCCCAGTCACCGTCGAACACACCCAATGGCCAGCAGCAGCTCCTCCCCTTCGATGGTGGCATCGGGCGAAGCCAGCGAGCTCCGTCGTTGTGCCCCCAGAGGGCCTGGTCATCCCCAGGTCTGCGGTGGTCGAGGTTACCGGCGGCGACCATAATCTAGTGGCACTGGAGCTGCTAGAGGAGGAGTACGACTCGCACAAGGGCGACTGGCATGGTTCGGATATCACGGACCGCGATAAAAAAGAGATAATCAACGAGGGCTACCTTCCTGCGACGAAGGGGCTCGCCTGGCAGGCGGCGCCGGCCGGCGAGGTCACACCTTCTCCCCAAGCCGGAGAAAAGGTGTACCTTAAAGCACAGATGGTACGCGGCGTCTCCCTGCCCATCTCCAACTTTTTCCTTGCTGTCCTGAATCATTACCGAGTTCAGCCACAGAACCTCTCCCCCAATAGCATCTTAGCGCTCAGCAATTATGCGGCGCTCTGCGAGGGTTATTTAGGAATCAAGCCTAGGCTAGATCTCTGCATATACTTCTTTACCGTCAAGCGCAAAGCCGGAGCCAGCAAGGACGAGCTTAGGAATTGTGGAACCATTAGTTTTAAGATCCGTCCTGGCCGGCGCTTCCTCGACATCGTCGGCCATGAATCCTGCAAGAATTGGCAATGGACGTACTTCTACGGCCCAGATATCCCTCTGGCTGGCCGAGAAGTCACGTACCCAGACTTTGTCGATGGAGCAACCGCTGAAGCCCCGACATGGAGATCCCAGGCCTCCCTTCCCTCCGACATCGATGCTTCCCGCGCTATAAGGTGGATAGAGTGGTTTACAGAGACGGGTTTGACTGGATTGGACCTAGCCATGTGCTGGTTCATCAGGCAGATCCAGCCTCTGCAACACCGCTTGAAGCTGATGCACGAGTATTCCAACGATAGAAGGTATAGCCTCCGTATCTCCGAGGACAACTTCTCAAGCGACTCTGTCAAGATCCGCCTCAAGGACATCGTCAAGGTGAAAGACAAGAAGCATGGCTTCGCCATCACCTACGACATGTTCATAGAGAGCAAGTGCCCAAAGGTAACTGTTTATTTTCCGTGTATGACATATACTCCAGTTCTTCCGTCTAGCCATTAGTATCTCATCTAACACGGTGGTTCTTCACTTTAACAGCTCAGCGACATAGATGAGGACAGCATGGCTCCTCAAATCTATGATCCAAAGATGAAGGAAGTCACTGTCGTGTCCGACGACGATGCTCCGTTGGCGCGAAAGCGGAAGAGCTCCACCTCTGATGCTGCCGACGGAGGCAAGAAGAAGAAAAAGAAGACGGAGGGTGGAGCCTCCAAAAAGACTACCGCCGCCCTGGAGGCGGAGAAAATAAAGGTTACTGGGATCCCCTTTGCAAAAGCACCCCCTCTTGTGTAAGCTTCTTTCTCTCGGACATTGTCCATTTGTCTGTCTTATTCATGTACTTATGCATTTTGCACGTTTCAGAAAGAAAGCCACGACCAGCTTGAAGAAGACCTCCAAAACTTCGGGGGCTTCTAGAACCATCAAGGATATGCTGCATCGTGACGTATCTCCCGCCATCGCCCCTGTCACTCCCATCGTCCAGCCCTCGTTCGCCTCGACAAGCTCACAAGCTAAGGAAGTAACTAGCCCTTCCGCCATGGAAGTGGACTCAGGCGCCTCCACAGAGCTCGCTATTGTCGGCGAACAGGCGACGCAGGAGAGTGCCGCACACCAAATGGCTGAAGCTCCAGCTAAGGATGCCATTGCTAGCGGTAAGGCGGTGGTGAAAGGTGGTACATCTACCGAAGGAGGCGCCCCCGCACCCAAGAAAACCATAGAGTTCCCGAAGATAGTCTATCTAGTACTTACGCCGGGTAGCACTTCTCTGGTTCCTGGTGCGGCACCGACATCTCCAACGTGCGGTCTCGAGAAGCTTCTCCGGCAAGCAGAAATCCTGCAAGGAAACAGTGTATCCTTCGGCAAGCTACCTAGCTAAGAGTGCTACCAACCTCAAGATCATTGCACTTGTAAGTTATATTTGCCTTTTTTGCATTTCATATGAATATCCACTATAGCCCCCGAGGATTTAGACGTAAAACCATAGGTCTTTGCGTCTAAATGCTCTAAGAGTGACTAAGCTAGAAAACTTCTCATTGTAGCCCCCAAGCATAGAGGTGGAATGAATTAGTCCGACTAGATGCTTTAAGAGTAGCATACGCAGTGTTTATAAATTTCAATACTGTGGCCCCCAAGCTTCTAGTTGTAACTGAATTAGTTCCGACTAGATGCTTAAAGAGAAGCTAAGCATACGTCCGAGTTAAAAACTGTATACTGTAGCCCCCAAGCTTCTAATCGAAAACTGAATTAGTTCCGACTAGACGCTTAAAGAAAGACTAAGTATATTGCTAAGTTAAAAAACTCTCGCTGTAGCCCCCGAGCGTCTAGGTGGAAATTTTCCGGATAGATGCTCCAAGTAAACCAAACAACGTTTAACTTTGTTTCTTCTATAGAATGAGAATGCTTGGAGGGGCATGGCCAACGACAAGTACTAGAAGATGCGCGCTGATTTGGAAGCCGAAAAGGGTAAAACTGCCTTCTTGAAGGAACAAATCATCAAGAGGAAGCGTCTGTTTTTCCTTTCTTTTTCCGCACTCCGGCTTGGTCTTGTGCCAACATTCTCCGAGTACTCACTGTGTACTTTTCTTTCTCCGACTTGCAGAAACCATTGCCAAGGCTAAGGATATTGTCAAGCAATCCAAGCACATTCAGCAGCTGGATAGCAAGAACAAGATCCTTAAGAAGGAGAGGGATGAGATGCTGAAAATGCTTGAAGAATCGATGAAAGCCCTGCAGGACTCCACCACCGAGGAGATGAACCGCTTGAAGGAGGAAATCGTGATCTTAAAAGATCATAAGAAAGCTTTCGATGAGTAAAATCAATGCCATCATGAAGTGTATAAGATCCTCCAACAAGAACGGGACTCCATGGCGGATACTCTCTGGCAGGCTGAGGCTAGCATCTTCAGTAAGTTTCTCCGTCTTGGATTTCTGTAGTCTAGATACTCTAAATTTTTGAACTCATGCGCTCCTTTGTCGGGAATTCGTAGCTCCTATGGGTTTAACCCGGTCGCCTCCTCCGCCAAAGGAATGCATGGTCCTTGCCGGCAACTTCATCAACACCGCCATCGCGCAGACCAAAGAGATTGCCAAATCCCTCGAGATTAACATCAGGCATCGGACTCAGTAGCGAAATTCTCGGAGATCCTGCGCCGAGCCCCCGAGCGTATTTCAAGCTGGAAAGCTTCATGTGCACGGGCCGGCGCCAGGATGGCATTGTCAATGGTGAAGGCACACTACTAGAATGCCGACATCGACACAGTAACCTCCGGTATCCCCAACGAAGATGACGAAGGCCAAAAGATAAACCACGAATCTATCTTGGTGTCGCTCGCGGGTTATGACACCAGAGTCGCCGAGTTGGTCGATGTTAACGACTTTGTGCCCATGAAAACCGTTGAAGACAAAGGCCAAAGCTCCTCCGAGTCCCTCAATACTGCCGACTTCGAGGGAGGTGACTCTCCTGATGCTGGTGATGTTGCTTCCATGTCGCCTGCGCCAGAGGAATAAAAAAAACTTGTAATATTTGTTTCCTCTGTAACATCTTATGCGGAAAAAACTATGTGTTAACTTAAGGTGGAAAACAATGGTATGTCCTGCTACTTAAGAACAATTTCCAGCATGTATATATTTTTAAGCAAGTGCTGGCTTATCCATTACTTCGGCTTTTATGCTTGACTTTTCGTGAGTCGGAAGACTCGTTGTCAGAACTATGCGCTCAGGTGAAGGTGCCCAATGGCACCGTCAATAACCTAAGCACAAAATCGCCAACAATAAGTGCCAAAAGTCACTACTCCAGAATCCACATAAAAACGACAAAGAACGTGTAGACCAGAAAACTTAAGCTAACACCCGTAGGCGGAGTTTTCACAAGTGCAATTGCAAAGCTTGTGCATAAAGGTTTTATACGATCCAAAAATGAACACTAAAGGAGGTAAAAGACTCAGAAATATGAGTGAACCAAAGAGCTTTATTTCATTGATCAAATAAGAGGTACATAATTAGATAAAAAATGCTAAGTGTAGAAAGGACGTTGTTGTGCTATGTTCCATGGCCGATCAAGCTCCGGGTAGTCATCATCCGGGTTACGTCCCTTACGCTTATGATCCTCGTTGGGTCTATCCTTCAGTTCACGATTGTCAACGAGGTAGTAAGACCCATTGAGTAGCGCCTTGCTTATGATGAACGGTCCTTCCCATGGCGGGGATAATTTCTGTGACTTCTTTTGCTTAAGCGGAGCACCAGATCCCTCTCTTTAAACGAGCGAAACCGAACACGGTGACTATGGTAGTTGCGTAGCTTCTGCTGGTAGATGGCGGATCTTTGGCATGACAAAACACGCTCCTCCTCGAGAAGGTCCACATCTAGGCGTCTGGATTCTTTAGTGTCATCTTCGTCGTAGGCGGTAACCCTTGGTGCATCGTGAAGTATGTCGGAAGGTAGGATGGCTTCTGCTCCATATACCATGAAGTAAGGGGTGTAGCCGGTGGATCTGTTGGATGTAGTTTGTAAACTCCATAGCGTAGATGGCAATTATTCCGCCCAGGCTCCAGCTACTCTATGTAGCGGTGCCTCAAGACGTGGATTTATTCCCTGCAAAATTAATCCATTGGCTCGATCAACCTGGCTGTTGAATTGTGGATATGCCACAGATGCAAGGTCAAGTAGGATGCCCTTCTCCCAACAATAAGCCTCCACTTCTCCGAGTGACAAGTTTCTACCGTTGTCGGTGATAATGCTATGTAGGAGACCAAATCTCACCACTAGATCCCGGACAAACCTGAGGGCAGTTGCCCCATCAAGCTTTCTAATGGGTTTAGCTTCTATCCATTTAGTGAATTTATCAACTGCTACTAGCAGATGCGTAAACCCACATGGTGCCGTCTGTAACGGTCCCACCATGTCTAGCCCCCAGACTGCAAACGGCCAAGTTATTGGTATTGTTCGCAATTCTTCAGCAGGAACATGTGGTTGTCGGGCATAATACTTGCATACCATGCATGTCTCAACCAGCTTGTCGGCGTCCGCCTTCGCGGTCAGCCAGTAGAATCCTTGCCGGAAGGATTTCGCGACCAACGATCGAGAAGCGGCGTGATGCCCGCAATCTCCGAGATGGATTTCGCGTAGGATTTCAATACCTTCTAGCTGGGAAATACACTTAAGGTATACACCAGTAGTGCTCCTTTTGTAGAGCTGTCCATTGATTATGGTATAGCCCTTTGCTCGACGTACTGTTTGCCATCTTTCGACCTCGTCGTCGGGCAAAGTTCCATGTTCGAGATATTCCATGAACGGTTTTGTCCAAGCCGGAGGGACCTTTGCCACCATGTGGACGAAAGAGTCAGCTCTATCCGGGTTGTCGATGTCTGCTCCCTTCATGGATGGTGTCCGTAGATGCTCTAGGAAAACTCCTAGCGGAATTCGTTTGCGCCCTGATCCAAGCTTAGACAACAGATCAGCCGCCTCGTTTTGCTCCCTAGGTACATACATGACCTCGTAGCCCAAGAAGCTCTTGGCTATCTCGTCCACTTCATCTCGATATGCCGCCATCATAGCGTTCCGTGCATTCTAGGTGCCAGCCACCTGCTGGGCAACCAAGTTAGAATCTCCACAGCAAACTATGCACTTGATGCCAATATCCTTGGCTACGTGTAATCTGTGAATGACTGCTTCATACTCCGCCATGTTGTTCGTAGCATCGAAGTGGATCTGTAGAACGTAGTGTAGCTTGTCGCCAGTTGGTGACTGTAGGAGTACACCAGCCCTCGAGTCGTTGAGCAGCTTTGATCCGTCAAAGTGCATCACCCAGTATTCTGGTTCCGGCAACGGGCCAGATCGAAGATGGTAACCACACCGACGAACTTGGATCTCTGTTGTCCAGATGCACGGACGAAGCCGGCGGACTTGCAATGATCTTCTACCTTTATATCCTGCACAGGGGCGGCTTGGGTGGGCCTTGAATTTTTACGATCTTTGCCGGCAAACTCCGAAGAGAGATCCGACATCGACCCTTCCGCGAGCGTATCCTACCCGTAGGCGGTCCGTGCGGGTCTTGATGCTCCTCCGACTCCCAGGGAACTAGTGACCTAGTCGGTTTCGCTGATTAAGAGGCGGATATCTCCGATAGGAACGGTTGAACACGGCGTAGGGTTCGTCTTCGCCGAGATCCAGAACTCATAGGGAGGGACGATCGGAATGTTGTCGGAGAAGATAACGCGACCGATGGCTACGGTTTTGCCGATTCCCGTGAAGATCTTGGTCCTCGCCCGCTAAAGAGACTGAAGGGCCTCTTGCCCCACGGTGGACGCCAACTGTCGTGGTATTGCCAACGAGTACGCCATGGAGGGGTCCTCACAGTGCGTGTTTAGAGACGTGGGGGAAGGCGGACGCTTGACGGGTACGAGGTAACACGGCTTACCTAGGTTCAGATCCCACAACGGTGGTGGAATCCTACTCCTGCTATAAATCACTATAATGGCAATACGCCGAGTTACAGAGATAGGTTCGCAGTGCGAGGTTATGTGAAGTTGTGCCCTAAAGGCTCCCATAGGCCTGTCTTATATAGTCTCCAGGTCCTAGGGTTACAGGGAAAAGTCCTAGCCGGACAGGTTACAAAGTCCTACACCGTCTATTACTAGTCTAGCGTGTCTTGTACTCCAAGGCTCCGGGGACGCTGGTGACTCCACCGTAGCCTTCCTTTATCCGGCATGGGCCTCCCTTCTGGATCCATCTAACTGGGCCGCCCAGCAGGCCATGGGCCATGATACCAACTATGGGCCACCCAGGTTATCCGGATAAGAGACATGCTATGAGGATAACCATATAGCATATCCCCAACAATAACCCAACAGGGTGCCCGAATCGGAGATACGCCCTAGCTCGCATAGACGTAAGCTTCTTCCTTTTTCCTCGACCTTCTAGAAATCTGGTCAAGTAAATAGCCAGGGACAATGCCGGTGAGTACTTTGAATGAACTCGCAAACCACCTTAAGAGAATAATAGTACCAATAGGATATGCAATATGGTTATAGTGGTAGGATGGCTCCATGGGATGTTCTTTCCTAAAATAGTTTCTCTTGTAGATATAGCATCTACAAGGTTTTATTTAAAAGCTTTTATAAAACCTTTGGAAAACCTTTTTAAAGTACTAGGACTGGGTCACCCTATATCATCGTCACGGTCGTCAACTGACCAGGTTATCCTCCTCCTTCACTGGTGTCCCTTGGACCACCAGGTTTTTGTAAACACTTGTTTTGTGAAAATAGTTTTGAAAACAAAACCGGCACTACTCTACGGCAACCTTACCAACCGTCCATGACCGAGGACTCAGATATTCGAATAGATTTACACTCTGCAGAGGTTGTACACCTTACCCACACCAACCGGGAACCCTGCCGTGATCAACACCGATCGTGGGTCGAGTAACCGGCCAAGACTCTCCGGATGCCACTCTAGTATAGGCCCTACCCTATGAGTTGTTCCTCTCAACACCAGGACGTCGGGATCCACAGAACAACCATAGTGCTCCCAACTCCTCTAGAGCCGGCACTTTCAATGAGAGGCTCATAGTATCGCCCGGCTGCTCCCAAGGGCAGTTCACAATTCCTCCAGGTGACCGCCTTATAGTTGACTCTTTATGTAAAGGAACCCCGAAATTCAAGGGAGATGATCCCTTATAGGTAGTCATGAGAATTGCCATACCAAAGTAGCAAACTTCAAATCCAGCTCTGTCCCATTCCAGAATAATGCGGTTGCACGGGTTAATTATTCAAGCAAAACTGCAAAGAACTGGGTGTGTTTTTGTAAACCTTTTCCTCCATCTTTCGTCCAACCTTTTTATAAAACAAAACCTTTCTCATTTCTCAAACTATATTGGTAGGTCAAACCTCACCAAGGTTTTCTCATAAAGCATTTTTGTAAACTTTCTGGGGTCTTCCCATCCTATACTTCTACTTTGGCTAAAACAGGGTTTCCAAGGGGTTATGGTGTTAAACACCATCTATCATGCTAAGGGCAAGTAGGTATCATAAAAAGGGTTGTACCTAATGGTACCAAAGTGGTAATGGTTTGGAGGAGCTAAACATTCCCACATATAAAACATAATTAAGTAAAACCATACAATTTACATAAACCATTTGATAAACACATGCACAAGTGTAAAAGTAGGAAAAGGGCTTATGAGAAAGAAGGTGGATTTCTTGTGACTGGTGAGTTATCCCTGGACTTCCTCACGATACCAGAATACCCAATTAATAAAATATTCTGATGCCTCCCTCTTCTCGAAGGCACACAAACGCATCTATCACCATTTTTGAGTATACATGCAAACAAGAAAGGCCATAATCAACCAAGGCATACAAGAAGCATAGCATACAACAAACAAACAAGATATACATGTTACAATTCAGTAGGGTTTGAGAATAAAGGAAGTAGAAAGATTGAGGGATGGTTTGGAACAATTGAAGGGAATCCATATGGGTTGAATAGTCTAGGAATTAGGTATGGGAGGGGTTTTTAGACCAAGGCCCCTTTCTATATGATACCAATATAGAAGAATGATATCTTCAGAAAGGTATTGATAAAATGAAACCAACAAAAGTGGTTTAACTATTTTATCAATTACCTTTGATTTATAAAGAATTTTTTAGTGAATAAAACCCTATTTTTAGGAAATAATTCACCAGAATAGTTCTGGAGTTCCAAAAATTATTTCCTTGGGTGATTGAGTATTGTTTGGTGGACTGAATCAAGGGGAGTTGGAATCATCCGAAAATAATTACCAGAATGCCCTTGTGAAATTCCCAAAATCAGTTATGGAGGTTATTTGTCTTTTTCACCAGATTAAATCTATAGAAGCTTTTGATGTGATTCCAAAGACACATGGTAGGTATTTGGAATAGCTTTCTGTATAAATTGGAATCATCCTTTTTGGAATTTCAGAACTAATTTGGTGATTTTATTAGTGAATAATCTATGCACACAACAGATTAATTCCTAATAAATCATCTTTGGATTAGAAAATATGGGGTTCTAGGGTTTGATGTGTATTGGTAGATAGGTTCACAAGGAGTTGGAATTAGGTCAGTACCCAAGTTTGTTTGAACTAGAGAAATTCCTAAAGTCCATAATTACTTGTTTTTGTCATTTTTGCTACTAGCAGAATAGGAACCAAATTAGTATGAGGCCAAGGTGATGGGGTAGGTTCAGGAAATACCTAACATACGAACTTGGGTTTAACCCATTTGGGTTTACAAAGCTCCTAGAAATAATTAAAAGGTTAAATGGACACATCTTGGAATTTTATTTATGGGAGACTAACTATAGATAGTTTTGTTACAAAACCTGCTCTACTGTTTGGTAAAACCCTAGGGAACATGTTGGAATTTAGATATAGGAAAACTTATGCATTTTTGTTTGTGTTTGGCAATTAATCCAAACTGCTATATAAATAGATCTGGAAAATAGATAGAAAGGCATTAGGGTTGTGGGGTAGATCTGAAGGATCCTCATGGCCCAGTGCCCTGGCTGACCCAACAAGGCAGAGCCGCACGCATGGGAGGGAGTAGAGCGCGAGGCCTGGGAGTTGAGCGGGCCGCAGCAGGTCCCGTTTTCCAGAGGCAGCGGCGGCCAAAAGGGTAAGGAGCGACGGGATCCGTCTAATTAGACAAAGATCGATGGCTCCCCATCGTCGTTTACCTCAGCATCATGATAGAGGATACCTAACCCTAGCAAGGGGGAGAGAGCATCGGGGCGGATCACCTGAGGGCGGAGCTCGATGGCGAGTTGTCGGAGGTGACGCGACGCACCGTGGGAAGCGAATAAAGGGCGACACGGCCTGGTTTTCTTCCAGAAAAGGACTCGTGCATGATGGCCGAGAGATGCCTTGTCGGAGATTGGTGGCGGGGCGAATGGAGCTTGTCCTGGGAAAAACATGAGAGAGGGTTAGATGTAGGAGGGTTTGAGGAGTCTAGAATGGTGGCATGCAGAGAGAGAGAGCAAGAGGAGGAGGACCTCAGCACGACTAGGTAACCATGACCGAGATGCCATTTTATTCTTCTTTCAACCACACCTGAGCAAAGGGGAATGAGAGGGGAGCTCAGTGGTGGTAGGTGGTGGCCAGAGGGGGAAATGAAGGGAGATAGGAGGGCTACAAGGGCCTCTGGCCTTATAAACTAAGAGAGGATGGTCCATGATGGACATGATGCATGGAGACCTTGTGGGAGGGTATGGGAGCCTGGTTTTGGTTCCTGGGGGCAAGGGAGAGTGGTATGGGTTGCCCTGGTCGGTGGGGACAGAGGGAGGGGTGGTGTGGCTGTTGCTTTTGTTTACAAGGTTTGGGCATAAATGTCACTCTCTCTCTTTTCCCTTCCAAGTACTAAAGACAAGATTAACAGTGCCATGATACAGTGGTACATGACCAAGATGTGTGCTAGGTGCTGGAGGATTGCTTGGCAAGCTTTGATGAGATTTTGAGATGGTTTGACAAAGGGGTTTGATTAGTTTGCAAGCTTGATCATAACTAGGGTTATGAAGGAAGTCCAAATATTTACATTGGGAAAGATGGGGAAATGATGCTAGTAGATAGCTATAGTCATTGAACACCTCCAAGATTTATTTGGGATTTTTCTAGAGATTATAAGTCCATATAATCCTCTTTATTCAAAAAGTGCAGAAAGGGTTTATAGAAGCTAATGTGAAATGTTTACATTAGACATGGTGGGTTTTTGGTGTGAGCTGGTTCTAAATACCATATCACACCTTGGTTAATTTTATTCGAATTTATTGAGATGGAAAAGTATTTATAAATAATTATTTCTTGTTTTTGCCATTTAGTAAAAATGGAAAAAAAGAAATAATAAAGGGTCTCAAAAATATTTATTTTTGAGATGGGAAGATAGGATATGATATTTAGGCACCAAATATGCCTTAGGTTTCCAAGGTAGTTTGGAGAAAAACAAAGTTGCCTTTATACAGAGGGTTTTGAGGATTTGGCGGCTAAAGGAATTTAAATAGTTTTAGAGTGCAAATAATTATGGGAATTATTTGACAAGTGTTTATATCCAAGGTAGATGATTTAAACATAAGGTATATATCATAACCAACCTTGGGTTTGAATATATTCATAGAAAATGGAAGGAAACTAGATGTTGAAGGATCTAGGGGATTAATATTTTTATACCCTCTTAACAGCTTTGGATTACGGAGCTTAGGGCTCGCCTAGGTACAAGTGATATATGGATAGATAGACAAAGTTGTATATATGATCATGATGATAAGGGTTGGTCTTGGGTGTATTTTAGGTGATATATAAGAGATGGCAAACTTTATTGAAAACAAGGCTGCCATAAGAGATGTGTCATGATGCCTAGTAAACTAGGTGGATTTAAGAAGCACAATGCTCCACTAGAAACAAGTGAAGTAGAGAGTGATAGACCATGGTTAGTAGATCCAAACCATGCAAATAGTTGGTCAGGGGGACATAACATAAGGATGTGAGCTTCTGCCAAAGTAGGCAAGATGATGAGATTTGTAGAACATATTATTATCTTGACTACAAAACCATAATGGATGAGTGGGAACCAGAAAGGTTTAGCCAAAGGCAATAGTGGGATTTGGTAGTACTCATGATGTAATACAAGATGGTTCAATTACATTCTCAAGAATACACATAGGTTGGAATGGGTGGGGTCTCAAAGATTGAATCATGATAAGGATTTCAGACAGCCATTTTGACAGATTTAGGGTTTTAGACTAGAATACAGGAGGGAAACATTTGAGAGAGTGACAAGGGTTTATCCTCTTCATCAAGTTGTTAATTTTGAGGTATAGATTAAATAGAGGGGATCCATGCTTGTATTTGGTCTCTGATTAGTTGGGTGCTAATACAAGGATTAGCTCAGAAAGGATTTGGTTAAGGGGATTAGGGGGTCACCTGAGTGGCTTAAGATGGATCCAGATTTGGATACTTGATTTGAGATTGATGACCACAAACATAGATTGGGTCCTAAAGGATGATATGCTATATGAGCTCACTCTAGCTCCTAATCAACAAAACAATCAGTAGATCAAGGCAATTCATCTTACTAAACAACCAGATACTACTGAAGTTACCATCAAGTCTAACTTGAGGTAAGCATGGGTATTTTGAAAGGTTGGAGTTTGAATAAGGTGAGATCCCTTGATATCTCTACCAAGAGTAGAATTCAAAAATATTTATAATAAGGTTTTCGAAAAACCTAGAGGTAAGAGTAGTTAAATGATCTGTCTTGAGAACATAAGGAGATTATATATAGATCTCCATAGTTTTGTTAAAGAGAAACTAATAAAGTATCTTGTTTTATCAAAATCATCTTGGCTTAGTTTTGAATTGCCAGAACATTTGATAATATGAAAGATAACCCAAGACATCTCTTTTGTAATATAGCTTTTGTCAAATAGTGTTGAGATAAGAAGGATTTCATCTAATACACAATTAGTTGCAAGAACACAAGGAAACAAGTAAGCAAACAGTAACACTTAATAAGAAAAAGTTTTGTTCCCCCTGATTTTTGCCTTTTGACAAAAGGTCAGGGTTGCTGAAATTGGGATGTTATAGACCTTTTCCCCTTAAAATAATGGGATTTCTATTTTCGTGCCCTTGGTTCGTTAGTTGTACTCACTTTTCCCCAGCCGCTTAAATTTTCCTCACTTTTCCCCTCGCCATGTTAACAAACCCTTGCGGGCGCTCGGACAGAGGGATGCCGTCAGGTCAAAGGCTCGACCATTACATGCTAACTGGTGGGACCACGTTGGGGCGGGTCGGGCGTTGAGCGTTACGTTATGAGTCCTCGACCGTTACATGCCTGGCAGGTGGGGCTGCGTTGGGACGGGTCCTGCATACGCGGTGAAGGGTGGGGCCATGTTGGGACAGGTCTTGCATACGTGGTGAAGAGTGGGGCCGCATGGAGACACGTCGGACTGGCCATTCTCACTCACCCAAAGCATTCGCTTCCCCCCGAGCCTAGAATAGCTCCCACACCGCCCCTCCGCTGCCCGGCCATCATGCCCTCCTACCTTCTCGGCCCTAGAGCCACCCCCTCCCCCTAGCCATGGAGCCCACTCCACCTCCGGCTCTGCTCCTGCCCTGCTAGATCTACCCCTTTCGTGGAACAGTATGCAACATCGACTGGTGCACCGTCCATCCGCGTCGATCATGGAGAAGATTGGGTGGAATCGCAGGGGATCTAACGCATGTATTCCATCTGGGTAAGCATCATTTCCCTTTTGTGGGTTGATTATTAGCAGTATTTGAACGCGAATCGCTGGTGCTCAACTGATTTCCTTGCTTTTTGAATAGGATTGATCTAGTTCTGGCGTAATTCAATGTTGTGAACAATATCTCTCTGGATTTTACTTCCCAACGGTGGTTGCAACCTCCATAACTCTCAGAGATAGACAAAATCTAGGGATTTCTATTTTCGTTCCCTTGGTTCATTAGTTGTACTCACTTTTCCCCAGCCCCTTAACTTTTCCTCACTTTTCCCCTCGCCATGTTAAGAAACCCTAGCGGGCGCTCGCAGGCGCTCGGACGGAGGGATGCCGTCAGGTCAAAGGCGTGACCATTACGTGCTGACTGGTGGGACCGCGTTGGGGCGGGATTGGCATTGAGCGTTACGTTACGAGGCCTCGACCGTTACATGCCTGACCAGTGGGACTGCGTTGGGACGGGTCCTACATACGTGGTGAAGGGTGGGTCCACATTGGGACGGGTCTTGCATACGTGATGAAGAGTGGGGTCGCATGGAGACACATCGGACCGGCCATTCTCGCTCACCCAAACTATTCGCTTCCCCCCGGGCCTGGAACAGCTCCCACACCGCCGCTCCGCTGCCCCACCATTGTGCCCTCCTACCTTATGTCGTCCTCTGCCATAGATCCACCCCCTCCCCCTAGCCATGGAGCCCACTCCACCTCCGCTTTGCTCCCGCCCTTGCTAGATCTACCCCTTTCGTGGAACAGTATGCAACGCCAGCTGGTGCACCATCCATCCCCATCGAGCACGGAGAAGATTGGGTGGAATCGCAGGGATCTAACTCATGGATTCCATCTGGGTAAGCATCGTTTCCCTTTTCTGGGTTGATTATTGGCAGTATTTGAACGCGTATCACTGGTGCTCAACTAACTGCCTTGCTTTTCGAATAGGATTGATCCAGTGCTGGCGTAATTCGTGGTTGTGAACATTATCTCTATGGATTTTACTTCCCAGGCGTGGTTTCAACCTCCATAACCCTCAGAGATAGATCAAATCTCCCTAAAATCTATTTTAAATTCCCCTGGAGCAGTGGTGATTCAGTTGGTTTACAAGAGTGTTTATAATTAGGAAGCTCTCCCGCGGTCTGAAACTATAATTGACACAACTCTCGCACGGCTAGCGATTCACTTTCCAATTAAAAAAATTATACAACTCTTAATGTACAAGAGTGTTTATAATTGACACAACTCTTGAACAGTTTCAAATTAAAAAAATATACAACTCTTAATGTAAAAGAGTGTTTATAATTGACATAACTCTTGAACACTTTCAAATTTAAAAAAAATTATACAACTCTTAATGTAAAAGAGTGTTTATAATTGACACAACTCTTGAACACTTTCAAATTAAAAAAAATCATACAACTCTTAATGTAAAAGAGTGTTTATAATTGACACAACTCTTGAACACTTTCAAATTGAAAAAATCATACAACTATTAATGTAAAAGAGTGTTTATAATTGACACTACTCTTGAACACTTTAAAATTGAAAAAATTATACAACTCTTAATGTAAAAGAGTGTTTATAAGTGTTGAACACTTTCAAATTAAAAAATATACAAATCTTAATGTAAAAGAGTGTTTATAATTGACACAACTCTTGAACACTTTCAAATTTAAAAAAATCATACAACTCTTAATGTAAAAGAGTGTTTATAATTGACACTACTCTTGAACACTTTCAAATTAAAAAAATATACGACTCTTAATGTAAAAGAGTGTTTATAATTGACACTACTCTTGAACACTTTCAAATTGAAAAATTATACAACTCTTAATGTAAAGGAAAGGGGTGTTTACCTTTGAACACTATGAAATCGCACTTAATACGTGATAATTATGTGCTAAGAAAATCTTGAGAGATTATCATTTTCATAGAATGTAGGGATGTAATGCATAAACTTGCATATGGCAAAAATTATACACCTTTGAACTCTTTGAAATTGCACTTAGGACATGGAGTGAAATATAATGCAAAAATTATACACCTTTGAACACTTTCCCTTCAAATTATATTCAAAATCATTTATTGATGGAGTTAAAGCATCGGTGGCAAACTTGTTATTTTGCATGGATAGAGGGTGCCTCCCGACAGATACATGGGTTATCCCGTCCGCTAGATCATAGAGGATCAATCAGAGGATCAACGGTTGGTGGGTACGATCCGCGTGACAACTGTCTTGACCAATCAGAGCATAGGAGCCAAGATGAGCACAGGTGTAAGAGTTTGTCACTAAGAGGGAGGGGAAAACTGAATAGAACTTAAAAACCAAGGGTCAAACCGAGTAGAACTTTAAAACCAAGGGCAAAACTGACAAGGGGGTTCAAATAGAAAACAAAACGAGATTTAAAAAATGGAAAATGCTTCTTTTATACAATAAAATACATATTGGCATACATCAAACTATTTGAAATTCAAATATATATCAGTTTGACAACTATTTCTTTATCCAGACAAATTATGTTTTGGGGAGGGATGTTTTGGGGAGAGGCTTGAGTAGAAAGCCATGAACCTTCATAGATAGTAGGTGTTTTAATAAGTGGTGATTTAAGTTAAAACTTGATTTATATACATTTCTTATGGTGGCAGGTCACAGAATAAGACTCCCTGGGTAGATGCCACTATGTTTTGATCTTTTTGAATTTGTTGTGCATAAAATGACTCAATTATCTAGCTAAAACCAATTCTTTGACTCTTTGTTGACCAGCCACCGGAGGGTAAAAGTGAGTATATTTCACATGGCAGTGTTAGTACTGGAGGGAAAAACTGAGTACAACCAAACTGCCAGTGCTACACTCAAGGGTATAATTTAGCACAACTAAGTGTCCAAGGTTAGACACGAGGGGGAAAACGTGACACACGGTACACGTGTCATTGTGCACGAGGCGGTAGCGGACGCGTGTGGCCGTGCATGGTGCAGTAGCGCGCGCGGTTACGCGGTGCACGTTGGTGCAATGAAATGGCTCCTCCTTTCACCTTTATAGAGGCCTCCTGACTCTCACTCATCACTCACTCGCTCACTCACTCACGCAACCATCTCCACTGTCACATAACCTTTTGCAAACCCCCAAGAAAACCCCAACCACGCCGGTGATGGAGAAGAACGACGCGGTGGCCATCGTCGCCTCCAAGGCGGCCGACGAGGAGGCCCCCGTCCCTGTACTGGCCCCCGTCGAGGCATTGAAGGCACCCGCCATCCCCATCCGGACCCCCATCCCCGCTTCTGCCGTAGCCGCTGGCGAGTAGGCCCCCGTAGCCATACAGGCCCCCGCCGTTCTCCTGCAGATCTCGCACGGCTGGGACCCCTACGGGGACAACAATTACATCAGGCCGGAAAACCCATTCGACACCATCTTAGCCGACCCATGGTCGGAGGTAACTAGAGTTTTATCCCCTTCCTTTGTTCTCCCCCCATTCCCATCATTGGATTCTAGATCGTGTGTTATTAGGGCTCGACTAATCGGTGGATGCTAGGTATTTTTACAGTAGCTAATCCTCTTGTGTTAGATCTCGTATTTTTATGAATGCCCCTAGTTGGGATCAGTACTAGCACCGATCTGTAGTTGCGATCAGTACTAGCACCAATCTGTATTTGGGATCAGTACTAGCACCGATCTATAGTTGGGATCAGTATTCGATTTGGTTTGATATTTGGGGATTAGGGAATAATTAGGGGATCTCAATCGGTTAAGTTATGCAAGTAATCAATCCTGATAATCACAGTACCTCAATCATGTCCTTATTGCACTCTACTGTTTTTTGTAATAGGTGGACAGCAGCGACGTCTGCAGCAACGACGAGTCCATGGACACCAAGACTCGTCAGGTGCTGAGGAAGATGAAGTCCGGCCAGTTCAACGGCTTCTTCGCCGGCGACGTCTACAGGTGCCCCTTCTGCACCAGGTGACATGGATATACCCCACGGGTACATAACATTCATATACCTGGTTTAGTCCAAGGAAGGCCCACATCAAGACACGCGGACCATGAAGACTTTGGGTGGCCCAAGCCCATGATGTTTTTGACTCCTTAGAGGACAAGTCTAGATTAGATAGAATTTCAAAGGGTACAAACCCTAATTTTATCCGACTCGACCTAAACCCGGGACCTGCCTATCTATATAAAGGCTAGGAGGGTACAGCGAGAAGGATCTCTTCCACCATCGCATACACACCTCCACGCCAGATTGCATCTGCGCATCCCTGTAATCTTTGGTTCCGCCGTAATCAAGAGCAGACAAGCAGGAGTAGGGTTTTCCCTCCAGGGGCCTAAAACTGGGTAAATCTCGTGTCCCGTGTTGCTTGTCTGTTAACCATTTCGCGACTTCCAGCATTCACACCTTCTCCAAAACCCAAGTCCATAACAATGGGCATTGACGAAATCAACCCTCGTCAATTGGCGTCATCTGTGGGAATCAACCTAGAATCGTGCAGCTTGCGCAGGTCTCCATCCGCATCTATGTGCGCTTCCACCCACCGTCAGTGGCGCGGTCCGTCATGGCGATCTTCTTGCCGCCGCCGGCGGCGCTCGACCCAGCTCCGGCAGTGGTCTTCTTGTCCTTGCCCATCTTGTAGCAGTGACGGTGGCGGTTTGCGTGCAAGAAGGAAGAGGGAAAGGTGCGAAGGATGTCCAGAACGCAGCAAAGGGCAGCGAAGCTCGTGAAAATGGAGGCAATGAGAGATGAGCAAATGAAGTAGGGTACAAGAAAATCACTGTTTACCTACGATATAAAAGGAGGAAGACGATGCATATGAGCCGTTGATCCAGAAGCCCTAGCACGCACCTAAAATCTAGCCCTACACGTGTCAACACTACACCGAATCGTCGCCAGCACGCCGTCCACTACGCGCGGAAATCAAGGAGACACCATAATTTTTGCCACGTCTACACGTGACTAGTCAACTTCAAGTCCGACGGTGGGACGATCGTCTCGTCGCATCATCTCTGTTGCCATAGATGTTTGAGATCACCAACTATCAGCACTGACGTCATCAGGGCAAAGCCAGTAACGGCTAGAAGTTTTCGGCTAACCAATCAAGTACTTACTCGAATCTATGATTCGAGAAATTACTCGGGGGATATTCCTATCAGGAGCGCTGGCCGCGCACCTGAGAAAAGACTAAGGTAACTACATCTTGCAACTATCTTCGAGTCCTACGCCGAGTCTGCGACTCCACTACGGACTCGGGTTCTACTCCCATAGGTAAGATCGATTGAGCATCCGAAAAAATTATGTCCTTCGGACCTAAGCTGAAAACAACTGAACTAAAGTCTCTGCTCGAGTCTACGACTCGAACAGACACTCGGGGGCTACTCCCATAGGGAGCGCTGGCCGTGCACCCTATGAAATCTTCGACTGTGATCCTTCGGATCAAAAACGACAAAATCTTTTTGGCAACTTTTCCGAAACCAACGCTAAGTGAGAAGCAATCTCCTTGGCCACCCGAAACACCTCCACGGTGATAAAATTTCGGATTTTGTGTCTGCGACTCAAAGATAAGACCTACAAACATCATCTGATGGCCTGGTAATGCACCTGACTGCGCTGTGCCAGTAAACTCCGATGTCAACAGGCACGATGAAAATCCTGACGGACGCGTTGGGTACATAACTTGAAAATCACTGGGATTCGACTCCTGTAAGTACACACCAGCTTGAGTCGAATCACACTAGCAATTGTTCTGAATTCGAGTTCGGGGGCTCGAGTTTGATGAAGATCATCTCGTTTTGTCCTATGATAGTTAACTGGCCCTGATCCGTCGGGAGAGCCAGGCACATGCATCAACAATCCCTATGAACTAAAACATTTTATCTTTGAAATAATAGGCTCAACTACACCTGAAAGATTGAAGAGTCCTCAGCCGAATCTGCGATTCAACTGAACACTCGGGGGCTACTGACATGGATATACCCCACGGGTACATAACATTGGTATACCTGGTTCAGTCCAAGGAAGTCCCACGTCAAGACACGCGGCCCATGAACACTTCGGGTGGCCCAATCCCATAACATTTTCGACTCCTTGGAGGACAAGTCTAGATTAGATAGAATTTCAAAGGGTACAAACCCTAATTTGTAACCAACTCAAACTAAGCTCGGGACCTGCCTATCTATATAAAGGCCAGGAGGGTATGGTGAGAAGGATCCCTTCCACCATCGCATACACACCTCCACGACAGATTGTATCTGCGCACCCCTATAATCTTCGGTTCTGCCGTAATCAAGAGTAGACAAGCAGGAGTAGGGTTTTTCCTTCGGGGGCCTGAACCTGATTAAATCTCTTGTCCCACATTGCTTGTCTGTTAACCGTTTCGCGACTTCCAGCATCCCCATCTTCTCCAAAAGCCAAGTCCATAATAATGGGCATTGACGAAATCAACCCTCGTCACCAGGAGCCTCGCCACCGACTTCAACTCCCTCGTGATGCATGCCAAGGACGTGAAGACCTGTGGCCCATCAAAGAAGCCAACTGTGGCGCCCCGCAAAAACCACTACTAGAAAATCGCGTTGTTTCTGTGCATTGCATCATCATGATCGCATGCTGATGTCATCAAGCCACATTGCATTTGAGTATCGTCATGTCATCATGCATTTGTTTTTCTAAAACTATTTTCTAAAAGCCTAGTTTTGTTTTCTAAATATTCCCCGTCTTAATTTCAAATCAAAACTCCGGACTTTTCCGGGTCTTTTATTTGTCTAAAAACTATTTACAAAAATCTATTTTTAAATTAAAATAAAAGTTTATATTATTTTTGGGAGGCAGCCAGCCAGGCCCGAAAGCCCGGCTAGCCACCTCCAAACCCGAATCAAAATATCTAGTCCTAATCCTACCTACCCCAGATTCCCCCAAACCCTTTTCTACCTAAACCTAGTCTACCCAGCCCCCTCCACCTCACTCCAGCCTATCACAGCGCGCCACATCACCCTGGCCCCAATCCCCACCACTCACCCGCTGCCACCTCACCCCAACTCCCTCTACTCTCCCACACAGCCACCTGCCCCCAACCCCCCCCCTCCCCGTGTGGCTCGTGTGGACCCCACCCGCAACTCCCCGCCGTGCCGCCTTCCTCTGACGCGGTCCGCCCCGCGTCCTCCTCCCCTGCTTCCGATGCCCCCTCGCCCTGCACCCTGCGGCCGCCTCTCCGCCCGGGCCCTCCTCGGCCTCGACCTCCTCCGCCAGTATAGCCTCCGGCCGCTAGCCGCCTCCTCTCCCTCACGCGGATCCCCCCTGCGCGTCGCCCACCTCCCGTCTCGCACCCACCCGCGTGAACCCCTCCCTCGCCTCTGCCCTGCTTCGATGGTGCCCAGAGCTCGCTGCCGCCTCGTCGTTTTCCGGCCGCCTTTTGCCCGGCCTCTCTCTGCTTCTGCGCCGGCCGCCTTCCTCCTCGTTGCGGCCGCCCGTGCCCGTCTCCGGCGCCCCCGCCTCCCCGCGGAGCTCGCTGCCGGCCAGCGTCCCCGCCACGGCCTCCAGCGCCATCTCTCTGTTAAAGCCGCCCCGATGCCAACCTCCTAGACCGCGCTGCCTCCTCTCCTCCGGACAGCGTCCGCCGGCCGCGGCACACGTCGCCGCCCCTCTCGAGTCTCGTCGTGCCTCTCCCTCCTCAAGCTCTGCAACCAGCCGCTGCCTACCGTCCCTCCCCGCGAGCTCCCCTCGTCGACCTTCCCCGTGCGTGTCTGCGTGTTCAGGGCCAGCTCGAGGCAAGTGCTCTGTTTGTGTCTCCCTGGTGACAAGATGTGCTTGTTCTGAGGCGGTTGTGCAAGATACCCTGTGCGACAAGACCGACCCATAACAAGTTCTTCGATCCCGTCGCCAAGATCTCCTCACGGACAAGACCAACCCGATGCCGGCCACAGATGATCGAGATGGCACACCAAGATCTTCGTCAGGGAACGACAAGAACTTCTACCGGAGTCCAAACCCTGAAGACCGAACCCCGGTGTGACAAGTACCCCTTTCCGGACGCCAAGATCACTGACACGGAACGGCAAGACCTCCTTCCCGCACCGATGCCGACGACGTCGCACGCCAAGTTCTTCTTCCCGAACGTCAAGACCGACCCGATACGAGGACCCAACAAGATCTTCGTGACGACAAGATCGGCACCGACCAGGGCGGATCCGATGTGCCCCCCAACGCCAACCAAGTTCTTCTTCTCGGATGCGACAAGATCGACTTCCGTTGTCCGAGACCGATCCCGCCGAGACCGAACCCCAGATCCGGACCCTAAGACCCGACCCCGAACCCCTCGGAGACCAAGTTCGCCGAACCCTAAAGTGATTCCCTATCCGAGACCCCATTATTTTTATAACATGACATTATCAACTGATGCATATTAAATTGTTCATGCATGCATACTTGTCTGTGGTTTGGGGGCATTATGCCAATTCATCTCATAATTAAATATGGAGTCTATATGCGGGATATCTTTGTCTTATTCCAGACTCCATTTAAATTGGTGTAGCAAACCGGTGCTATCTTTTGCCATGTTAAGACAACATTTAAAATGCAGGGTAGCTAAACAACATGAACCACCTAAATATTGTCGGGACCCCGGGTTCCGCTTAATATTTCCTTAATGCATCGCACCTTTGCCATGTCATACATCATACATGCATCATGCCCGATTTTCTACCGTAGTATTAAATAGTCCATCCGGTGTTTCTTCTAGTGCTTTGCTTCTTCACGGATTAGGCCGATGAGTTGATGTGAGTGTCGACCCGATCTTTGGATGAATCTTCGGCAATGTTTTTCAGGCGAGCACCTCCCCCTTTCTACCTATCTTACTTTTATAGTATTTATTCCCTCCTATTGATCTATTGCTATCTGTGTCGCGTTGCTCTAGTTTTCGTACCCGTGATATCCCTTGCAGCCCTATATTGCCTTGGACACATCCTATTACCTGTTGTTTGGTAGATAGTTGGACTTACGCGTCGTAGTCGCTTGCTCAAGTGCTGTTGCGTGTCGTCCAGTACCACAGTTGTTGGAGTATTGCCGCATGTTTAATGTTGGAGATGATCATGGCTTTAATTACTGTTTAATAACTAAAACTAAAGTAGGTAAATGCAGAGGCACCGATGGGTGATAGACAATATTTGGTTTTTAACCACTCACTGGTGTCCCGTAGGACCCCGACTTCTTGACACCTGTTCCGAGATCGAGCGCGCTAACCACAGGTGGGGTGTATGGGCACCCCCATCGATTTAGTACCTGATTCCAAGTACTGTACTGGGGGCCACAAGTAGTTTGGGGCTTTATTACTATCCTGTACTTATGCCATGCTTTACTGCTTAATTTAAAATTGTGTGAAGTACTGCACCTGTACTGTTTAGGGAAGCGGAGTGTTTTCGCGGTATCGACAAGCCCAGTCACACTTTCGGGTTCCCAGTCGTTTACAGCCATTGGCGCAAACCCTGAGTCTGTCTCGGAGACCGGCCGACTTCGTTGCGGGTAGCTTAGTGGGGTGGCCCCCATGTACTTGCTTTGGGTCTGGGAAACGTCATGACTTAGGCCCCGCCGACATACCGATGGGTGTATGTTAACTGATCTGGCAAAAAGGGTCGAAGTGCGTGTGGATACTTTGGTGCACCCCTGCAGGGTTAAATCTTTTCGAAAAGCCGTGTCCACGGTTATGGGCGACTTGGAGCACAGTTCTCGATCATAGACAACTATAACTAAAGTTTACTGTTATAATTTGACTTGTATCCGATATGACTAGTAATCAGCTTCACTACAACGGAATGGCTAAATAAAAGTACCAACAACTGCTGGGTTTGGGGATATCTCATGCTAATCGTATCTGACTAGTAAGTGTTGCAACTACAACGGAATGTTTAACTAAAACTGCCCACTGCTTATTATATCAGGATGACTATCTATACCTGACTACTAATTGCTTCAACGATAACTGAATAAATAAAACTGCCAACTGTGGGAGTTCCTCGGTTGACTTCCTCGTTTGGTCTCGAGGGGGAAATACCAGGATGGGTATGTTTGGTGGTAGCATTAGGTTGGTTCCGAATAGGTCTTTCTTATCTCTCTCTGATAGCCGACAGTTGTATCGAGTCTCTATAGGTTGTTTAGTGCATGCTGCGCTGCCGCTTCAGTCCACCATACCTATGTAGGCGAGGACCGCCGAATTCTAGTCTCGCCGTGTACTGGCCTCAGTACTGACCGCTCTCTCTTTTTCCTTTGCCCTTTGTCGGCACCCCTTTTGTTTAAGCAGGTTTTGAGATCGACATCGTTAGCAGGGTTACCCTTCCGGCTTGGCCTGGGCAGGGTTATGGACGCCATTGGTTATTCTTCAGGGCTCTTAGCCCCATTTGCATCTTGTGCGTAGTCGGACGCTGTATCATTTTCAAGGTGATTTGGATCTTTGTACTGTATATCTTCATTCTTGACTCTTTGAGTCGTTGTTGTATATATCTGTTCTGTGGGTTCCATCGTGGACTATTGTGTAATGGTATTACTTCGTTTTCCACCCGCACGCAAGTGCCTGGTGGGCACCTTTGAATCGTTTCTATGCGGGTTTGGCGGGTTTCGCTAAAACTTGCATAGGGCCGATTCTGAGGGTGTTACAGAGTGGTATCAGAGCTCAGCAGTTGCGATACCCCACAAGTCCAGCCTGTAGGATAACCTAGCTAACGGCCGAAGTAGAGTGTCAAAACTATTTTTGAAAAATCGGTTGGATAGTTCTGATTAGGTCTGATTTTACTCCTTACCCCTCTGCTGCTCTCCTCTCACCTCTGCGTGTTTTGAATCCGCTCTCTTCTCTCTCTTCGAGTCCAGGATTTCTCGTGGTTGGGTTCCATCGTACCTTCAGGGTTTCGCTTCCTCCTTTGGTAACGGTGTTGCTACATCTGGTCTTCATGCTATCCGAGGAATCCTTCGTCTGGTGGACTTCTCTTTGTTCCTTCTTGTGCCTTCCGGTGCTTTCTGACGCGACGACATCATCTACGCCAGATCCGATGCAGAGTCTGCATCACTCCTTTGTTCCTGAACCTCGATTGTCAAGATCTTCAGTCTGATTCCGAGAATGGTTGCACGCTTTTCTACTGATTGTGCAGAGTAATAGTTTGGGTGCGTGATGGATTGGCCCCCATGCCGACTACTCACTCTATTCGCTGGTGTACATTGAAGTGGATGAGAATGCATCGGTTCCCTATTTCCATCGAATCTAGAGGTGGCTTTATTTGTTGATACCTCTACCTTCGACCTTTTGTTCCCGGAGTGTTCCCTCGACGATCACGGACAACGACCTCTTGTTAGTGGTGTCGCGAGGATCTACACGATGCGAGAAGATTCAGATCGCCGCCCTTTTTCCCGGTACCATGAGGCGGATCTCGAGGGCGAGATCCATTGTTAGTGGTGTCAAATTGTGGCGCCCCGCAAAAACCACTACTAGAAAATCGTGTTGTTTCTGTGCATTGCATCATCATGACCGCATGCTCATGTCATCATGCCACATTGCATTTGAGCATCGTCATGTCATCATGCATTTGTTTTTCTAAAACTATTTTCTAAAAGCCTAGTTTTGTTTTCTAAATATTCCCTGTCTTAATTTTAAATCAAAACTCCGGACTTTTCCGGGTCTTTTATTTGTCTAAAAACTATTTACAAAAATCTATTTTTAAATTAAAATAAAAGTTTATATTATTTTTGGGAGGCAGCCAGCCAGGCCCGAAAGCCCGGCCAGCCACCTCCAAACCCGAATCAAAATATCTAGTCCTAATCCTACCTACCCCAGATTCCCCCAAACCCTTTTCTACCTAAACCTAGTCTACCCAGCCCCCTCCACCTCACTCCACCCTATCACAGCGCGCCACATCACCCTGGCCCCAATCCCCACCACTCACCCGCTGCCACCTCACCCCAACTCCCTCTACTCTCCCACACAGCCACCTGCCCCCAACCCCCCCCCCCCCCCCCCGTGTGGCCCGTGTGGACCCCACCCGCAACTCCCCGCCGTGCCGCCTTCCTCTGACGCGGTCCGCCCCGCGTCCTCCTCCCCTGCTTCCGACGCCCCCTCGCCCTGCACCCCTGCGGCCGCCTCTCCGCTCGGGCCCTCCTCGGCCTCGACCTCCTCCGCCAGTACAGCCTCCGGCCGCTAGCCGCCTCCTCTCCCTCACGCGGCTCCCCCCTGCGCGTCGCCCACCTCCCGTCTCGCACCCACCCGCGTGAACCCCTCCCTCGCCTCTGCTCTGCTTCGATGGTGCCCAGAGCTCGCTGCCGCCTCGTCGTTTTCCGGCCGCCTTTTGCCCGGCCTCTCTCTGCTTCTGCGCCGGCCGCCTTCCTCCTTGTCGCGGCTGCCCGTGCCCGTCTCCGGCGCCCTCGCCTCCCCGCGGAGCTCGCTGCCGGCCAGCGTCCCCGCCACGGCCTCCAGCGCCATCTCTCCATTCGAGCCGCCCCGATGCCAACCTCCTAGACCCCGCTGCCTCCTCTCCTCCGGACAGCGTCCGCCGGACGCGGCACACGTCGCCGCCCCTCTCGAGTCTCGTCGTGCCTCTCCCTCCTCAAGCTCTGCAACCGGCCGCTGCCTACCGTCCCTCCCCGCGAGCTCCCCTCGTCGACCTTCCCCGTGCGTGTCTGCGTGTTCAGGGCCAGCTCAAGGCAAGTGCTCTGTTTGTGTCTCCCTGGTGACAAGATGTGCTTGTTCTGAGGCGGTTGTGCAAGATACCCTGTGCGACAAGACCGACCCGTAACAAGTTCTTCGATCCCGTCACCAAGATCTCCTCACGGACAAGACCAACCCGATGCTGGCCACAGATGATCGAGATGGCACACCAAGATCTTCGTCAGGGAACGACAAGAACTTCTACCGGAGTCCAAACCCTGAAGACCGAACCCCGGTGTGACAAGTACCCCTTTCCGGACGCCAAGATCACCGACACGGAACGACAAGACCTCCTTCCCGCACCAATGCCGACGACGTCGCACGCCAAGTTCTTCTTCCCGAACGTCAAGACCGACCCGATACGAGGACCCGACAAGATCTTCGTGACGACAAGATCGGCACCGACCAGGGCGGATCCGATGTGCCCCCCGACGCCAACCAAGTTCTTCTTCTCGGATGCGACAAGATCGATTTACGTTGTCCGAGACCGATCCCGCCGAGACCGAACCCCAGATCCAGACCCTGAGACCCGACCCCGAACCCCTCGGAGACCAAGTTCGCCGAACCCTAAAGTGATTCCCTATCCGAGACCCCATTATTTTTATAACATGACATTATCAACTGATGCATATTAAATTGTTCATGCATGCATACTTGTCTGTGGTTTGGGGGCATTATGCCAATTCATCTCATAATTAAATATGGAGTCTATATGCGGGATATCTTTGTCTTATTCCGGACTCCATTTAAATTGGTGTAGCGAACCGGTGCTATCTTTTGCCATGTTAAGACAACATTTAAAATGCAGGGTAGCTAAACAACATGAACCACCTAAATATTGTCGGGACCCCGGGTTCCGCTTAATATTGCCTTAATGCATCGCACCTTTGCCATGTCATACATCATACATGCATCATGCCCGATTTTCTACCGTAGTATTAAATAGTCCATCCGGTGTTTCTTCTAGTGCTTTGCTTCTTCACGGATTAGGCCGATGAGTTGATGTGAGTGTCGACCCGATCTTTGGATGAATCTTCGGCAATGTTTTTCAGGCGAGCACCTCCCCCTTTCTACCTATCTTACTTTTATAGTATTTATTCCCTCCTGTTGATCTATTGCTATCTGTGTCGCGTTGCTCTAGTTTTCGTACCCGTGATATCCCTTGCAGCCCTATATTGCCTTGGACACATCCTATTACCTGTTGTTTGGTAGATAGTTGGACTTATGCGTCGTAGTCGCTTGCTCAAGTGCTGTTGCGTGTCGTCCAGTACCACAGTTGTTGGAGTATTGCCGCATGTTTAATGTTGGAGATGATCATGGCTTTAATTACTGTTTAATAACTAAAATTAAAGTAGGTAAATGCAGAGGCAACGGTGGGTGATAGACAATATTTGGTTTTTAACCACTCACTGGTGTCCCGTAGGACCCCGAGTTCTTGACACCTGTTCCGAGATCGAGCGCGCTAACCACAGGTGGGGTGTATGGGCACCCCCATCGATTTAGTACCTGATTCCAAGTACTGTACTGGGGCCACAAGTAGTTTGGGGCTTTATTACTATCCTGTACTTATGCCATGCTTTACTGCTTAATTTAAAATTGTGCGAAGTACTGCACCTGTACTGTTTAGGGAAGCGGAGTGTTTTCGCGGTATCGACAAGCCCAGTCACACTTTCGGGTTCCCAGTTGTTTACAGCCATTGACGCAAACCCTGAGTCCGTCTCGGAGACCGGCCGACTTCGTTGCGGGTAGCTTAGTGGGGTGGCCCCCATGTACTTGCTTTGGGTCTGGGAAACGTCATGACTTAGGCCCCGCCGACATACCGATGGGTGTATGTTAACTGATCTGGCAAAAAGGGTCGAAGTGCGTGTGGATACTTTGGTGCACCCCTGCAGGGTTAAATCTTTTCGAAAAGCCGTGTCCGCGGTTATGGACGACTTGGAGCACAGTTCTCGATCATAGACAACTATAACTAAAGTTTACTGTTATAATTTGACTTGTATCCGATATGACTAGTAATCAGCTTCACTACAACGGAATGGCTAAATAAAAGTACCAACAACTGCTGGGTTTGGGGATATCTCATGCTAATCGTATCTGACTAGTAAGTGTTGCAACTACAACGGAATGTTTAACTAAAACTGCCCACTGCTTATTATATCAGGATGACTATCTATACCTGACTAGTAATTGCTGCAACGATAACTGAATAAATAAAACTGCCAACTGCGGGAGTTCCTCGGTTGACTTCGTCGTTTGGTCTCGAGGGGGAAATACCAGGATGGGTATGTTTGGTGGTAGCATCAGGTTGGTTCCGAATAGGTCTTTCTTATCTCTCTCTGATAGCCGACAGTTGTATCGAGTCTCTATAGGTTGTTTAGTGCATGCTGCGCTGCCGCTTCAGTCCACCATACCTATGTAGGCGAGGACCGCCGAATTCTAGTCTCGCCGTGTACTGGCCTCAGTATTGACCGCTCTCTCTTTTTCCTTTGCCCTTTGTCGGCACCCCTTTTGTTTAAGCAGGTTTTGAGATCGACGTCGTTAGCAGGGTTACCCTTCCGGCTTGGCCTGGGCAGGGTTATGGACGCCATTGGTTATTCTTCAGGGCTCTTAGCCCCATTTGCATCTTGTCCGTAGTCGGACGCTGTATCATTTTCAAAGTGATTTGGATCTTTGTACTGTATATCTGCATTCTTGACTCTTTGAGTCGTTGTTGTATATATCTGTTCTGTGGGTTCCATCGTGGACTATTGTGTAATGGTATTACTTCGTTTTCCACCCGCACGCAAGTGCCTGGTGGGCACCTTTGAATCGTTTCTATGCGGGTTTGGCGGGTTTCGCTAAAACTTGCATAGGGCCGATTCTGAGGGTGTTACACCAACGCCTTTAGAGCCCAGCACAAGGCGCTCGGTTTTCACCTCCGCAACCTCCAGAAGGTGGCCATCGAGGAGGGTTGCATGCCCCCTATCAAGCCCAAGGCGCCCAAGGTCAAGCGCCTATCTATATAAAGGCCAGGAACTGGAGGAAGCGCCACATGGAGGAGGCGGAGGCCCTCCTAGCGGAGGCCATGAGGGGCCATTGATCTTGTGTTGATGTTGCTGTTGCTGTTGCTGTAAAGCAGCTTCTTTAGTTTTATTTTTTGTGTTGAACTTGTAAGCTGCTGCTGTTGAGCATCCTAATTGTCGAACCTGGTTTAAGTATCGTACTATACAATCCTTTATTAGCTGCTCTATCTACATCTGCTCTGTTCATCTACATGTTTATGGTGCTGGTTAGATTTGCTGCCAGATTGGGAAAATACGAGGGCCAAAAGGAGCCATGAATGAAGAGAGAAGCTTCTCTAGATTTGCTGCCTTTTTGGCAAAAATAACAACTGATAGCGACATAAAGGGGAAAATACGATCTTAAAAATGCAAATTATAAAAATAAAAAAAAAGAAATCTTCCAATTTAGGTGACGGGGGCATGTAACTACCATACGCGCCCCACATGGTCCCACACCACATCCCCCAAAACGCGTTCCCAACAAGCTAGCCCCACACCATGGGGTGTCCTACTAGGGACCCGACTGAATGTGGCCCCGCCATTCATCACGTAACAGGGGTTGGTCCTACTTGTCATCACGTAACGGCAAGGGTCCACTACGGAACCCACCTAAATGCGGCCCCACTTGTCAGCACGTAACGGCGAGGGTCCACTAACGGGACCCGACGGAGAACGAGTTTCAGACCGATGTGAGAGTTCCATAATAGGAGCTGGACAAAAGTGAGGAAAAACTAAGTGGCTAGGGAAAAGTGAGTACAGCTAATGAACCAGGGGCACGAAAATAGATATCCCTAAAATCTATTGTAAATTCCCCCAGAGCTGGCGATTCAGTTGGTTTGCAAGAGTGTTTATAATTATGAAACTCTCACGCGGTTTGCGCTATAATTAACACAACTGTCGCACGGCTAGCGATTCACTTTCAAATTAAAAAAAATATACAACTCTTAATGTAAAAGAGCTTTTATAATTGACACAACTCTTGAACACATTCAAATAAAAAAATTATACAACTCTTAATGTAAAAGAGTGTTTATAATTGACACAACTCTTGAACACTTTCAAGTTTAAAAAAATTATACAAATATTAATGTAAAAGAGTGTTTATAATTGACACAACTCTTGAACACTTTCAAATTTAAAAATATCATACAACTCTTAATGCAAAAGAGTTTTTATAATTGACACAACTCTTGAACACTTTCAAATTAAAAAAGTCATACAACTCTTAATGTAAAAGAGTGTTTATAATTGACATGACCCTTGAACACTTTAAAATTGAAAAAATTATACAACTCTTAATGTAAAATAGTGTTTATAATTGACACTACTCTTGAACACTTTCAAATTAAAAAATATATACAACTCTTAATGTAAAAGAGTGTTTATAATTGTCACGGCTCTTGAACACTTTCATATTGAAAAAAATATACAACTCTGAATGTAAAAGAGTGTTTATAATTGACACTACTCTTGAACACTTTCAAATTAAAAATATATACAACTCTTAATGCAAAAGAGTGTTTATAATTGACACTACTCTTGAACACTTTCAAATTGAAAAATTATACAACTCTTAATGTAAAAGGGTGTTTACCATTTTTATAGTGTGAAAAGTGATCCCTAAACTTGCGTATACGAAAATTATAAACCTTTGAACACTGTGAAATCACACTTAATACGTCATAATGATGTGGTAAGAAAATCTTCAGAGATTATCATTTTAATAGAATGTAATGCATATGGCAAAAATTATACACCTTTGAACTCTTTGAAATCTCACTTAGGACATGGAGTGAAATATAATGCAAAAATTATACACCTTTGAACACTTTCCCCTCAAATTATATTCAAAATCATTTGTTTATGGAGTTAAAGCATCGGTGGCAAACTCGTTATTTTGCATGGATAGAGGGTGCCCCCTGACAGATACAGGGGTTATCTTGTCCGCTAGATCATAGAGTATCAATCAGAGGATCAACGGTTGGTGGGTACGATCCGCGTGACAACTGTCTCGACCAATCAGAGCTTAGCAGCCAAGATGAGCACAGGTGTGAGAGTTTGTCACTAAGAGGGAGGGGAAAACTGAATAGAACTTAAAAACCAAGGGGCAAACCGAGTAGAACTTTAAAGCCAAGGGCAAAACTGACAAGGGGGTTCAAATAGAAAACAAAACGAGATTTAAAAAATGGAAAATTCTTCTTTTATACAATAAAATACATATTGCCATACATCAAACTATTTAAAATTCAAATATATATCAGTTTGGCAATTATTGCGTCATTCAGACAAATTATGTTTTGGGGAGGGATGTTTTGGGGAGAGGCTTGAGTAGAAAGCCATGAACCTTCATAGATAGTAGGTGATTTGAGAAGTGGTGATTTAGGTTAAATCTTGATTTATATACATTTCTTATGGTGGCAGGTCACATAATAAGACTCCCTGGGTAGATACCACTATGTTTTGATCTTTTTGAATTTGTTGTGCATAAAATGACTCAATTAGCTAGCTAAAACCCATTCATTGACTCTCTGTTGACCTGCCACCGGAGGGTAAAAATGAGTATATTGCACACGGCAGTGTTATTACTGGAGGGCAAAACTAAGTACAACCAAACTGCTAGTGCTACACTCAAGGGTATAACTGAGCACAACTAAGTGGCCAAGGTTAGACACGAGGGGAAAACGTGACACACAGTACGCGTGTTAGTGTGCGTAGGGCGGTAGGGGACGCGTGTGGCTGTGCACGGTGCAGTAGCGCACGCGGTTACGCGGTGCACGTTGGTGCAACAAAACGTCTCCTCCCTTCACCTTTATAGTGGACTCATCACTCACTCGCTCACTCACTCACGCAACCATCTCCACTATACCATCACCTTCTGCAAACCCCCCAAAAAACCCAACCATGCTGGCGATGGAGAAGAACGGCGCGGTGGCCATCATCTCCTCCAAGGCGGCCGATGAGGAGGCCCCCGTCCCCGTACAAGCCACCGTCCAGGTATTGAAGGTAGCCATCATCACTGTCCAGACCCCCGTCCCTGCTTTCGCCGTATCCGCTGGCGAGGAGGCCCCCATCCCCGTACAGCCCCCCTCTATTCTCCTGCAGATCCTGCACGACTAGGACCTCTACTGGGACAACGATTACATCAGGCTAGAGAACCCATTCGACACCAGCTTAGACGACCCATGGTTAGAGGTAACCTCCCCTTCCTTTGTTCTTCCCCCATTCCAATCATTGGATGCTATATCATGTGTTATTAGGGCTCGGCTGTTCGTATTTTCAATCGTTGGATGCTAGGTATTTTTACAGTATCTAATCCTCTTGTGTTAGATCTCGTATTTAGATGAATGCCCCTAGTTGGTATCAGTACTAGCACCGATCTATAGTTGGGATCAGTACTAGCACCGATCTATAGTTGGGATCAGTATTCGATTTGGTTTAAGATTTGGGGATTGGGGAATAATCAGGGGATCTCAATCGGTTAATTTATGCAAGTAATCAGTCCCGATAATCATGGTATCTCAATCATGTCCTTATTGCACGCTACTGTTTTTTGTAATAGGTGGATAGCAGCGATGTCTGCAGCGACGACGAGTCCATGGACACTAAGACTCGTCAGGTGCTGAGGAAGCTGAGGTCCGTCTAGTTCAACGGCTTCTTCACCGGCGATGTATACAGGTGCCCCTTCTGCACCAGGAGCCTCGGCTCCGACTTCAACTCCCTCGTGATTCATGTCGAGGACTTGAAGACTTGCGGCCCGTCAAAGAACGCCAACGCCTTTAGAGCCCAGCACAAGGCGCTTGGTTTTCACCTCCACAACTTCCAGAAGGTGGCCATTGAGGAGGGTCGTATGTCCCCGATCAAGCCCAAGGCTCCCAAGGTCAAGGGACAGGGCAGCAGGAAGTGGAGGAAGCGCCAGAGGGAGGAGGCGAAGGCCCTCCTAGCGGAGGCCAGGAGGGGCCACTGATCTTGTGCTGATGCTGCTGTAAAGCAGCTTCTTTTGTTTTGTTGTCTGTGTTGAACTTGTAAGCTGCTCCTGCTGAGCAGCCTAATTGTTGAACCTGGTTTAAGTATTGTACTATATAATCCTTTATTAGCTGATTTATCTACATTTTCTCTATTTATCTATATATTTATGGTGCTGGTTAGATTTGCTTCCAGATTGGGAAAATACGAGGGCCAAAAGGAACCATGAATGAAGAGAGAAGCTGCTCTAGATTCGCTACCTTTTTGGGCAAAAATAACAACTGTTACTGATACAAAGGGGAAAAGGCGCTCTTAAAAATACCAATCATAAAAATAACAAAAAAGAAATCTTCCATTTTAGGCAACAGTGCGCACGTAACTATCATACGCGCCCCACATGGTCCCACACCACATCCCCCAAAACGCGTTCCCAACAAGTCGGCCCCACAACATAGGGGTCCTACTACGGGACCCGACTGAATGTGGCCTCACCTATCATCACGTAACGGGGGGGTCCTACTTTTCAAGACGTAACGGCGAGGGTCCACTAACGGGACCCGACGGAGAGCGAGCCATAATAGAAGCTGGACAAAATTGAGGAAAAACTAAGAGGCTAGGGAAAAGTGAGTACAGCTAACGAAATAGGGGCATGAAAATAGAAATTCCTAAAATAATCTAGTCCCGAGATTAGGGAGGAGTAGGGTTGTGTGATAAAATCCACTTAACCATTTTAGCAGAGGAATTATTAGATGCTAACAGATTTTACAACAAACAGGCGTGGTCAGCTACGGGTTGGAGCTGAGTGGCTTCGGATTGGGTGGTTTGGATGAACAAGTGGAAAATACACGGTCTTTTCCCCTTAGGACGATTCTAGGTAGGTTTTAGCATCAACAGGGTCCTTCCTTCTTGAGGAGAGACGGCGATTTGAGCCTTCTTCAATCCTTATCACGATAGTCAACTTTTCTGTGTTCCTTGTTTTGATACACCGGCGTGTCGGCTGGACGGACGACTTGGTGATGGAGGACTTTCCTGAAGTTTCTTCTGATTCTAGAGAAGTAGCGATTGTTATCCTTCAGGTGGAGTTCACGATTTCGGTTTAGTGGATGGTTATCACCTAGTGATGACTAGGATTCGACTCCAGGGTTTAGTCGGGTATTGGGCGGGAAATACGTAGTCTTTCCCCCTTAGGGCGATACTCGGGGTTCTTGATGAAGTCGCGGATATTATTGGTTGGATTTGTTGGGAGAATGCTACACCTTCTATCCGGAGTGGGTTGTCTTCAATCGTCGTGGTACGTGCTGCGTTTTGAGGGGCGCCAGCATTGCTTCTTGGTGTTGTAGTTGTAGCGAGAAGGGTGTTTAACTAGCTTCCTAGTAGTTAGCTTTGGCTAGTTAGGGGTCCAATATGCTGGAGAATGTCGTTGGAGGTTGGCGGTCTAGGAACACGGTCCTTTGGAATGAGGTCGTTCCGGGTTTGGTCTGATGCAAAGTCGTGGGTAAAACACGAAAGAGGGAGACTCAGACTAGCATACTAGCAAACCGAGTTCTTGCATAAATTAACAGGTCTGCACCGCCAGACGTCAGAGCGCTTAGGGTGTGTGCGAACTAGGTTTCAGAATGATATATGACTCTACCCTATGCAGGAGGATGAGTACATGGTATGACGACTACTCCATGAGTGCTTCTTGCATCTTGTCGCCATCCTTGGTTTGGGTACCAACTTTGGTTACTGCAGTTCCTCCGGCGTGTGGGGGGTATTTGTCTCTTTAGAAGTAGAAGTAAGGGTTGTGACTTCTCTGGTGGCTGCTTTGACGGGTGGATCTTCCGGGGTTGGTGGCCGAAAGATAGGTTAATACTCATAGAAGGGCATCTCTTCACTTTTAGTCTTGGGTTAGCAGAGTTGGAGATCTTTTAAGGGAGTAGTTAGTAGAGATACAAGAGAAAGGGCTTCGCGACATCTTCACAGAATCTCGATGCTTTGGGTTGCTTTATACTCCTTGGAGAGTATTATTGGCGGAGTCGGGTAGTGTTGTCGTCTTAATTCTGAGCATTGCATGTGTTGGGAGGATGGAGCAGACTTCCGAAGATTGTTGATGAGGCCTGTTTTTTGTTACTCTGATGACTCTCGAGGTGGTGCTTAGGCAGGTTATTGGATTGGAGATGTTCCTGGATTATCTTCTCATAGGCGGCCATCGGCAATTGAGTGGAAAGACGCAGTCTTTCCACCTTAGAGCTTTACTTAGGGTCGTCGAGGCCGAGGTAGATCCTTCGTCTTGGAGCATTGGTGTGACGCTTGAATTGATGTCCTCGAGGGGCGCTTAATTGCGACTACCTTGCTCTGGTTGTTACCTAACAAAGCCATAAGGTTTAGCTCAGTGTAGTTTTAGTGGTGAGCGACGCCTATTATGGATCTTTCGCCGAGGTGGAGGACTTTTTTGCTTCAGATAGGTTATCTTATCTTGAAATTTTGTTTTGCTTCGGTTCGCTGATGGAGTAGACTCGTTGTCTTCGGGCATCCTTATCTCTGGGATTCTTGGGGAATTTGTGTTATCATGAGGACTTCCTATTGGTTAGGAAGAGGGTTGAATAGGATCGTTGCTCCATTGGGGCGATTAGAACTAAGCACGTATAGGGGTTGTCGTAGATTTATTTATGTGGCCATCCTGCTGAAGAGTGGTTTCCAGTTATGTGGTTACGAGGGTTAGCGTCGGGATGCACCAACAAGGTGGTCAAATATTTAGGATCGGATGATCCGAGGCAGACAAGCAACACATTCCAATCATCATACAAGCACATGGCAACTAAATAAGGCGTACCATAGGTACTAAGGGGTGACTACACGCCATAAGGGGAATCCTATATTAAGGATGCTAAACCTAAGTACGGACGTTACAGGGTTCTTGACTTCCTTCTTGCCATCTGGTGTTGTCGGTGCCATACTTGATCCTTTGAGGCGATGAAGGACTCCGTGGGTAGGGCGATCTTGTAGTCTTTTTATTTGTTGGTAGCTTTGTTGATTTGCTTGTCTCTGTGTACCTTCATTTCGGGATCTCCATCTTCGTAGTTTCGAAGTTGGACTTTGTTTTTGAAGACGACACATTTGAAGGTAGACGAGAGATAGAGTAAGACATTTTCAAATAGTTTAAATCAGATAAGGTAAGATAAGAAGTCTTTCGAAAAGCTTTTTTTTAATTTAGTTTTCGAAATCCGGTGTTTTTCCAAAATAGTGGTTGTCCTGTCTAACGTCCATGCTAACTAAGGTATCCTAGAGTCAGGATGGCTCTAATTGTTGGAATTATGCCCTAGAGGTAATAATAGAGATGTTATTATTATAATTCTTGTTCATGATAATGTTTATATTCCATGCTAGAATTGTATTAAGCGGAAACTTTAATACTTGTGTGGTTTGTGAACAACACCGTGTCCCTAGTACGCCTCTATGGACTAGCTCATTGATTAATGATGGTTAAGGTTTCCTAACCATGGACATGAGTTATCGATTAATAATGAGATCATATCATTGGTAGAATGATATGGTGGACAGACCCAAACTAAGCGAAGCAATTAGATCGTGTCATCGTGTTCGTCTTTGCGAAGCTTTTCTTATGTCAAATATTGTATTCCTTAGACCATGAGATAATACAACTCCCTGGTATCGGAAGAAAGCTTTGAGGTCATCAAACGTCATCTTATGAGAGGGTGATCATAAAGGTGTCTCTCAGGTGATCGGAAAGTATCTATTGGGTTGTATGTATCGAGATGGGATTTGTCCCTCCCAAGTCGGAGAGATATACTTCGGGCCCACTCGGTAATCGATATCAACACCGCTTTCAAGCAAGTGGTTAAGGAGTTAATCAAAAAGTGATATCGGATTACGAAACGAGTAAAGTACTTGCTGTGAACGAGATTGAACTAGGTATGACGGTACCGACGATCGAATCTCGGGCATGTAAAATATCAAGAGACTAAGGGAATATATATATGGGATTGATTGAATCCTGGCATCGTGGTTCATCCGATATGATCATCGATGAATGTGTGGGAGTCAATATGGGTTTCCAGGCCCCGCTATTGATTATTGATAGAAGATCATGTCTGCATATTCTCGAACCCGCAGGGTCACACACTTAACGTGTCTCGACGCTAGGATAGATTGGATAATTGGTTTATGAGTTTTTGTTCGGAGTCTCGGATGGGATCCGGGACATCACGAGAGGTTCCGGAGTGGTCCGGAGAATAAGATTCATATAAGGCAGTGCAGTTTTTGGAGTTCGGAATTGTTCCGGGTTAATCGGTATTGTACCGGAAGCTTCTAGAACCTTCCAGAAGGGGACCAACGTGGCCACACCTTCCGGGAGGGGGCATGGGCCTATTAGGGAGTGCCCTGGCCGCATTGGGCCAGGGGCACAAGGCCCCATAGGGCCCAGCCGGCCAAGAGGGTTTTAAACTCGAGATAGAGCTTCTAGAAGGGGGGGTTTCCTTGCCCCCCACTCCTTCTCCTTGGGGCCGCCGGTTTGGGCTTGGGGGAGGGGCTAGGGCTGCGCCCACCCCTCTATATATAGAGGGCTGGGGGCGCACCACCCCCCCACACCTTCCCCTCCAACCCTAGCCGCCCTGCTGCCCTCCTCTCTCCCTCGCGACTGTTTGTAGGCGAAGCCCTGCTGTAAAAATTCTCCACCATATACACCACGCCATCGTGTTGTAGATCCAATCCGTCTCTCCACCATAATTTCTGGTCCGAGGAAGGAGGAGACGTCGAGGTGCTGCACGTGTGCATCTCACGGAGGCACCGCCACTTGTGGTGCTAGATCGGATCGGATCGCGAGGAGGAAAAGCGAGTACGACTACATCACCCACGTTCCGACGAACGTTCCGCTATGCGAATCTTCAAGGGTATGAAGATCTAATCCAATATCTCTCGTTGTTTGCATCTCCTAGATTAGATCTTGGCTTTCCCTCTGTTTGCATCCGTAGAAAATTTTGATTTACTATGCCGTGAAACCCATCAGTGGTATGAGAGCTAGATCTATGCGTAGATGTGTTTCACGAGTAGAACGCAACATGGTTGTTGCGGGCGTTGATGTTTTCTGTTGCAAGCCTCTTGTTTGTGTTCTTCTTATGAAGCGGGATAGTGAGATTGAAGCGGTCCAGGCCAACCTTACGCGACGTCGTTCGCGAGACCGGCTCCGCACTTGACGTGTGGCTTGTTCCACATATGCGGCTGGTGGATGTCAGTTTCTCTCACTATAGTTGTCATGGGATTAACACCGGAGTTTGGCAACCATAATATCACCGTTTTGGCTTTCCGTAGGTAAGAATCGTTCTTAGCATCTACTCTCATAAGCCACGTAAAACATGCAACAACAAAGTAGAGGCGTCTAACTTGTTTTTGCAGGGAGTGTTTTCTGTGATATGGTATGGCCCAAGATGTGATGTGTATAATGTATGCGATGATCATGTTTTGTAATGTTTCACGACTTGCATGTCGATGAGTACACAACCGGCAGGAGCCATATGGTTGTCTTTATAATTGTGTATGACCTGTGTGTCAACTTCTTATACGCCATGTAATAGTTTCACTATATTGCTAAGTAGTTAGCAATAGTTGTAGTTGCTATTCGTGGTGGAGGCAATCATGGTGGAGTGATGGAGATCATGCTGGAACGCACAAGATGGAGATCATTGCGCAAAGATTGGCTATACCATGTCACATAAAGTTATATGCATGTGATGTTTATCCTTGTATGTATCTTATTATGCTTAGATCGCGACGGTAGCATTATAAGATGATTCCTCACTTAAAGATCAAGATAAAAACTGTGTTCTCCCCATGTATGCACCATTGCGAAAGTTCGTCGTGTCCAAGCATCACGTGATGATCGGGTGCTATAGACTCTACGCTCACATACAACGGGTGTAAGCCAGTTTTTCACACGCGAAAATACTTGGGTCTAACTTGACGAGCCTAGCATGTACAGACATGGCCTCGGAACACATGAACCGAAAGGTTAAGCATGAGTCATATGAATGATATGATCGACACTTCGCTGTCCACCATTGAAGCCACATCTCTTCTCGTGATGATCGGATTAGGTGTGGTGAATTTGGATCATGTTCACTAAACAACTTGAGGGATGTTGAATTTAGTGGGAGTTCATCTAGTAATTTGATTAAGTTGAACTATTTATCATGAACATAGTCTAAGTTGTACTTGCAAATACTGTAGATCACATGGCCAAGTCCAACTTCAACTTCAACGTTTTTGCTGAGATAGAAAAGCTTAGAAACAATGGGTCTAACTTCACCAAATGGTTCCGCATTCTGAGAATCATTCTCGCTGGCGGACAAAAGGACTATGTCCTTGAGAAAGCGCTAGGTGACGCCCCTGCCGTAGATGCGCCGGCTGATGAGAAAGCTGTTTATCAGTCACGCAAGGATGATTATGATTTGATTAAGATCGCCATGTTGTATGCTATGGAATCGGATCTTCAAAATCGTTTTGAGGAGTTCGTCGGGCCCTTTGAGATTCTCGAGGAGCCGAAAAACATGTTTCAGACTCAAGCCCGTTCTGAGAGATATGAGATCTCTAAGAAATTCTTTAACTACAAGATGGAGGAAGGGAGTTCCGTTAGTGAGCATGCCATCAGGATGTCAGGCTACACTCAACGCCTTGAGCAACTAGACTGCAAGATTCCAGAGGAGCTCAAGATTGACAGAGTTATGCAATCACTCCCTCCTAGCTACAAAAGTTTTGTAGTTGCTCACGATCAGATTGGTTCCACTGATATGATCACTGAGCTCTTCGCTAAGATGAAAGTAGCGGAGGTGGACATCAAAAGGAATAATCATATGTTGATGGTCAACAAGCCCACCTTCAAGAAAGGTAAGGGTGCAAAGAAGCCCTTCAAGAAGGGCGGCGGCAAGCGCACTGCCCCTGCTGAGAAGAAGCTCAAGTCTGGTTCTAAGCCGGACACTGAGTGCTTCTATTGCAAGGACAAGGGTCACTGGAAGTGCAACTGTCCGAAGTACTTAACGGACAAGAAGGCTGGCACCATCAAAGGTATATTTGATATACATGTTATTGATGTTTTCCTTACTAGCCCTCGTTGTAGTGCCTGGGTATTTGATACTGGTTCAGTTGCTAATATTTGTAACTCGAAACAGGAGCTACGGAATAGACGGCGGCTTGCGAGGGATGAGGTGACGATGCGCGTTGGCAACGGATCAAGAGTTGATGTGATGGCCGTCGGCACGCTCTCCTTAGTTTTACCTTCGGGATTAGTTTTAAACCTTAATAAATGTTATTATGTGCCTGCGTTGAGCATGAACATTATTTCTGGATCGTGATTATTGCAAGACGGTTATTCATTTAAATCGGAGAATAATGGTTGTTCTATTTATATGAGTAACATCTTTTATGGTCATGCACCTATTGTGAATGGTTTATTTCTTCTAAATCTCGAAAGGGGTGAAACACACATCCATAACATTGAGGCTAAGAGATGCAAAGTAGATAGTGATAATACTACTTATTTGTGGCACTGTCGTCTAGGTCATATTGGTGTAAAGCGCATGAAGAAACTCCATTCTGATGGACTTTTGGAGTCTCTTGATTTTGAATCATTTGACACATGCGAACCATGCCTCATGGGCAAGATGATCAAAACACCATTCTCCGGTATGATGGAGCGAGCAACGGACTTGTTGGAAATCATACATACCGATGTATGCGGACCGATGAGTGTTTCGACGCGCGGTGGATATCGCTATTTTCTCACTTTTACCGATGACTTAAGTAGATATGGGTATATCTATTTAATGAAACATAAATCTGAAACATTTGAAAAGTTCAAGGAATTTCAGAATGAAGTGGAGAACCATCGTAACAGAAAGATTAAGTTTCTACGATCCGATCGTGGGGGAGAATATTTGAGTTATGATTTTCTCACGCATCTTAAAGCAAGCGGAATTGTTTCGCAACTCACTCCACCCGGAACACCACAGCGCAATGGTGTGTCTGAATGCCAGAACCGAACCCTATTAGATATGGTCCGATCAATGATGTCTCTTACTGATTTGCCGTTATCATTTTGGGGTTATGCATTAGAAACCGCTGCATTCACTTTAAATAGGGCACCATCTAAATCCGTTGAGACGACACCGTATGAACTGTGGTTTGGTGCTAAACCTAAGTTGTCGTTTCTTAAAGTTTGGGGATGCGAAGCTTACGTCAAGAAGTTGATGCCGGACAAGCTCGAACCCAAAGCGGAGAAATGCGTCTTCATAGGATACCCTAAGGAAACTATTGGGTATACCTTCTATCATAGAACCGAAGGCAAAGTGTTTGTCGCAAAGAACGGTTCCTTTCTTGAGAAGGAGTTTATCTCGAAAGAAGTGAGTGGGAGGAAAGTAGAGCTAGACGAGGTTATTGAACCTTCTCTTGAGTTGGAGAGTAGCGCAGCAACTGAAATTGTTCCAGTGCCGCCTGCACCAACAATAGAGGAAGCTAATGACAAGGATCATGAAGCTTCGGACGATGCTGCTACTGAATGTCGCAGGTCGACAAGGTCGCGTGCCCCTCATGAGTGGTATGGCAACCCTGTCTTGACTGTCTTGTTAGTAGAAGACAGTGAACCTACGAACTATGAGGAAGCGATGATGAGCCCAGACTTTGAGAAATGGCTAGAAGCCATGAAATCCGAATTGGGATCCATGAGTGAAAACCAAGTATGGACTTTGGTGGACCCTCCTAGCGACCGAAAGGCTGTTTAGTGCAAATGGATCTTCAAGAAGAAAACGGACGCGGATGGTAATGTTACCGTCTATAAGGCACGGCTTGTCACGAAAGGTTTTCGACAAATTCAAGGAGTTGACTACGATGAGACCTTCTCACCAGTAGCGATGTTTAAGTCCATTCGGATTTTATTAGCAATTGTTGCGTTTCATGATTATGAAATATGGCAGATGGATGTCAAGACTGCGTTCCTCAATGGCAACATTGATGAAGAGTTGTATATGATGCAACCCGAAGGTTTTGTCGATCCTAAGGATGCTGATAAAGTATGCAAACTTCAGCGTTCCATTTATGGACTGAAGCAAGCATCTCGGAGTTGGAACCTTCGTTTTGATCAAGTAATCAAGAGATTTGGATTTGTTACAAATTGCTACGAAGCTTGTATCTACAAGAAAGTGAGTGGGAGCTCGGTGACGTTTCTGGTACTATATGTGGATGACATATTGATTATTCGAAATGACATCAACATGCTTAACGATGTGAAGAGTTATTTGAAAAAGTGTTTTTCAATGAAAGACCTAGGTGAAGCTGCTTATATATTGGGCATCAAAATCTATAGAGATAGACAAAGACGCCTGATAGCTTTAAGCCAGAGTACATACCTAGACAAAGTTCTGAAAAGGTTCAGAATGGATAAGGCAAAGAAAGGTTCAGTGCCTATGTTGTCAGGTAAGATATTGAGCAAGTCTCAGTGTCCAGCTACGGTAAATGATAGGGAAGCTATGAGAAAAGTGCCTTATGCCTCGGCCATAGGTTCCATCATGTATGCCATGCTGTGTACTAGACCGGATGTGTCCAATGCTCTTAGTTTGACGAGCAGATATCAAAGTGATCCAGGAGTGGAACACTGGACAGCCGTGAAGAACATCCTAAAGTACCTTAATAGGACTAAAGAAATGTTCTTAGTCTATGGGGGTGATGAACAGCTCGTCGTAAAAGGTTACGTCGACGCTAGTTTCGACACCGACAAGGATGATTCTAAATCTCAGACAGGATACGTGTATATTTTGAATGGAGGAGCTGTGAGCTGGAGAAGCTGCAAGCAAAGCGTGATCGCGGGATCTACAGTAGAAGCGGAATACATGGCTGCTGCAGAAGCGTCAAGTGAAGGAGTTTGGATCAGGAACTTCATCACTGAGCTTGGCGTGGTTCCAAGTGCATTGGACCCACTGGAGATATTGTGTGACAACACTGGCGCCATAGCACTCGCTAAGGAACCAAGATATCATCCAAAGACCAAGCATATCAACCGCAAGTTTCATATAATCCGAGATTATATAGCAGATGGAGATCTAAAGATTAGCAAAGTACATACAGATCTAAATGTCGCGGATCCATTGACTAAACCTCTTCCACGTGTAAAACATGATCAGCACCTCAGTGCCATGGGTGTGAGATTGTTACTAGATGTAAACTAGATTATTGACTCTAGTGCAAGTGGGAGACTGTTGGAATTATGCCCTAGAGGCAATAATAAAGATGTTATTATTATAATTCTTGTTCATGATAATGTTTATATTCCATGCTAGAATTGTATTAAGCGGAAAATTTAATACTTGTGTGGTTTGTGAACAACACCGTGTCCCTAGTACGCCTCTATGGACTAGCTCATTGATTAATGATGGTTAAGGTTTCTTAACCATGGACATGAGTTGTCGATTAATAATGAGATCATATCAGTTGGAGAATGATATGGTGGACAGACCCAAACTAAGCGAAGCAATTAGATCGTGTCATCGTGTTCGTCTTTGCGAAGCTTTTCTTATGTCAAATATTGTATTCCTTAGACCATGAGATAATACAACTCCCTGGTATCGGAAGAAAGCTTTGAGGTCATCAAACGTCATCCTATAAGAGGGTGATCATAAAGGTGTCTCTCAGGTGATCGGAAAGTATCTGTTGGGTTGTATGTATCGAGATGGGATTTGTCCCTCCCAAGTCGGAGAGATATACTTCGGGCCCACTCAGTTATCGATATCAACACCGCTTGCAAACAAGTAGTTAAGGAGTTAATCACAAAGTGATATCGGATTATGGAACGAGTAAAGTACTTGCTGTGAACGAGATTGAACTAGGTATGACAGTACCGACGATCGAATCTCGGGCATGTAAAATATCGCGAGACGAAGGGAATATATATGGGATTGATTGAATCCTGGCATCGTGGTTCATCCGATATGATCATCGATGAATGTGTGGGAGTCAATATGGGTTTCCAGGCCCCGCTATTGATTATTGATAGAAGATCATGTCTGCATATTCTCGAACCCGCAGGGTCACACACTTAATGTGTCTCGACGCTAGTATAGATTGGATAATTGGTTTATGAGTTTTTTTTCGGAGTCACGTATGGGATCCGGCACTTCACGAGAGGTTCCGGAGTGGTCCGGAGAATAAGATTCATATAAGGCAGTGCAGTTTTTGGAGTTCGGAATTGTTCCGGGTTAATCGGTATTGTACCGGAAGCTTCTAGAACCTTCCAGAAGGGGACCAACGTGGCCACACCTTCCGGGAGGGGGCATGGGCCTATGAGGGAGTGCCCTGGCCGCATTGGGCCAGGGGCACAAGGCCCCATAGGGCCCAGCCGGCCAAAAGGGTTTTAAACTCGAGATAGAGCTTCTAGAAGGGGGGTTTCCTTGCCCCCCACTCCTTCTCCTTGGGGCCGCCGGTTTGGGCTTGGGGGAGGGGCTAGGGCTGCGCCCACCCCTCTATATATAGAGGAATGGGGGCGCACCACCCCCCCACACCTTCCCCTCCAACCCTAGCCGCCCTGCTGCCCTCCTCTCTCCCTCCCGACTGTTTGTAGGCGAAGCCCTGCTGCAGAAATTCTCCACCATATACACCACGTCGTCGTGTTGTAGATCCAATCCATCTCTCCACCATACTTGCTGGTCCGAGGAAGGAGGAGACATCGAGGTGATGCACGTGTGCATCTCACGGAGGCACCGCCACTTGTGGTGCTAGATCGGATCGGATCGCGAGGAGGAGAAGCGAGTACGACTACATCACCCACGTTCCGACGAACGTTCCGCTGTGCGAATCTTCAAGGGTATGAAGATCTAATCCAATCTCTCTCGTTGTTTGCATCTCCTAGATTAGATCTTGGATTTCCCTCTGTTCGCATCCGTAGAAAATTTTGATTTACTATGCCACGAAACCCATCACTGATACCAAGTCTGTGTCACCCCCGGATTTAAGGTCCGGGAATACCTTTTATGTATACCACCACGATCCCATGATCAGTGCCCCGTGGAGCATAACTAATGGATATCAAAGTGTACATCCATTACAACATCGATTACAACAAATTTTACAAAAATAAACTTACATAATGCCCCTAAGGGCTCAAATACATACTAGCAGCAGATCTTCTACTCGTGGGGGACCCAATTCAAGCCATAACCCAACAGGGTGCCCGACTCGGAGATACGCCCTAGCTCGCATAGACGTCAGCTTCTTCCTCGTTCCTCGACCTTCTAGAAATCTGGCCAAGTAAATATCCAGGGACAATGCCGGTGAGTACTTTGAATGTACTCGCAAACCACCTTAAGAGAATAATAATACCAAGAGGATATGCAATATGGTTGTAGTGGTAAGATGGCTCCATGAGAGGTTCTTTCCTAAAATATTTTCTCTTGTAGATATAGCATCTACAAGGTTTTATTGAAAATCTTTTATAAAACCTTTGGAAACCCTTTTTAAAGTACTAGGACTGGGTCACCCTATATCATCGCCATGATCGTCAACTGACCGGGTTATCCTCCTCCTTCGCTGGTGTCCTTCAGACCACCTGGTTTTTGTAAACACTTGTTTTATGAAAATAGTTTTGAAAACAAAACCGGCACCGCTCAACAGCAACCTTCCCAACCGTCCATGACCGAGGACTTGGCTATTCGAATAGATTTACACACTACAGATGTTGTACACTTTACCCACACCAACCGGGTACCCTTCCCTGATCTACACCGATCATGGATCGAGAAACCGGCCAAGACTCTCCGGATGCCACTCTAGTATAGGCCCTACCCTATGAGTTGATTCTCTCAACATCGGGACGTTGGGATCCATAGAATAACCGGAGTGCTCCCAACTCCTCCAGATCCGGAACTTTCAATGAGAGGCTCATACTATCGCCCGGCTGCTCCCGTGGGCAGTTCGCAATTCCTCCAGGTGATTGCCTTGCAATTGACCCTTTATGTAAAGGAACCCCAGAATTCGAGGGAGATGATACCTTATAAGTAGTCGTGAGAATTCCCATACCAGAGTAGCAAACTTCAAATCCAGCTCTGTCCCATTCTAGAATAATGTGGATGCACGGGTTAATTGTTCAAGCAAAACTGCAAAGAACCAAGTGTGTTTTCGTAAACATTTTCATCCATCTTTCGTCCAACCTTTTTATAAAACAAAACCTTTCTCATTTCTCAAACTCTCTTGGTAGGTCAAACCTCACCAAGGTTTTCTCATAAAACATTTTTGTAAACTTTCCGGGGTCTTCCCATCCTATACTTCTACTTTGGCTAAAACGAGGTTTCCAAGGGGTTATGGTGTTAAACACCATCTATCATGCTAAGGGAAAGTAGGTATCATAAAAGGGGTTGTACCTAATGGTACCAAAGTGTTACTGGTTTGGAGGACCCAAACATTCCCACATATAAAACATAATTAAGTAAAACCATGCAATTTAAGTAAACCAATTGATATACACATGCACAAGTGTAAAAGTAGGACAAGGGCTTATGAGCAAGAAGGTGGCTTGCCTGTGATCGGTGAGTTGTTCCTGGACTTCCTTAGAATACCAGAATACCAAGAATACCCAATTAATAAAATACTCCGAAGCCTCCATCTTCTCGAAGGCGCACAAACACAACTATCGCCTTTCTCGAGTATACATGCAAACAAGAAAGGCCACAATCGACCAAGGCATACAATAAGCATAGCATACAACAAACAAAAAAGATATACATGTTACAATTCAGTGGGGTTTGAGAATAAAGGAAGTAGAAAGATTGAGGGATGCTTTGGAACAATTGAAGGGAATCCATATGGGTTGAATAGTCTAGGAATTAGGTATGGGAGGGGTTTTTAGATCAAGACCCCTTTCTGTATGACACCAATATACAAGAATGATATTCTCAGAAAGGTATTGATAAAATGAAACCAAAAAAAGTAGTTTCACTATTTTATCAATTACCTTTGATTTATAAAGAATTTTCTAGTGAATAAAACCCTAGTTTTAGGAAATAATTCACCAGAATAGTTCTGAAGTTCCAAAAATTATTTCCTTGGGTGATTGAGTAGTGTTTGGTGGAGTGAATCAAGGGGAGTTGGAATCATCCGAAAATAATTACCAGAATGCCCTTGGGAAATTCCCAAAGTTAGTTATGGAGGTTATTTGTCTTTTTCACCAGATTAAATCTTTACATATTTTGATGTGATTCCAAAGACACATGTTAGGTATTTGGAATAAATTTCAGTAGAAATTGGAATCATCCTTTTTGGTATTTCAGAACTAAGATGGTGATTTTATTAGTGAATAATATATGCACATAACAGATTAATTCCTAATAAATCATAAGTGGCTTAGAAAAATATTTAATTTTGGGGTTTGATTTGTATTGGTAGAAAGGTTCACAGAGAGTTGTAATTAGGTCATTACCCATGTTGGTTTGAACTAGAGGAATTCCTAAAGTCCATAATTACTTTTTTTTGTCATTTTTTGCTACTATCAGAATAGGAACCAAATTAGTATGAGGCCAAGGTCATGCGGTAGGTATAGGAAATACGTAACAGAGAAACTTGGGTTTAACCCATTTGGGTTTACCAAGCTCCCAGAAATAATTAATAGGTTAAATGGACACATCTTGGCATTTTATTTATGGGAGACTAACTATATATAGTTTTGTTACAAAACCTGCTCTGCATGTTTGGTAAAACCCTAGGGAACATGTTGGAATTTAGATCTAGGCGAAATTATGCATTTTTATTTTGTTTGAAAATTAATCCAAACTGCTATATAAATAGATCTGGAAAAATAGATAAAAAGGAAGAAGGGTTGCGGGCTAGATCTGAAGGATCCTCGCCGCCCAGTGGCTCGGCCGGACCAACAAGGCAGAGCCGCACGCGTGGGAGGGAGTCGAGCGCGAGGCCTCGGAGTTGAATGGGCCTCAATGTGGCCTATTTGCCAGAGGCGGCGGCGGCCGAAAGGGTAAGGAGCGACAAGAGCCGTCCGATTTGATAGAGATCGACGGCTCCCCGTCGTCGTTTACCTCAGCGTCGCGATGGAGGAGACCTAACCCTAGCAAGGGGGAGAGAGCACCGGGGTGGCTCACCTGAGGGCGGAGCTCGATGGGGAGTTGTTGGAGGTGACGCGACACACCATGGGGAGCGGATCAAGGGGCAGCATGGCCTGGTTTTCTTCCAGAAAAGGACTCGTGAACGACGGCCGAAAGATGCCTTGCCGGAGATTGGTGGCGGGGCCAATGGAGCTTGTCCTGAGAAAAACATGAGAGAGGGTTAGATGCAGGAGCGTTCGAGGAGTCCAGAACGGTGGCATGCAGAGAGAGAGAGAGAGAGAGAGAGAGAGAGAGAGAGAGAGAGAGAGGAGAGAGAGAGAGAGAGAGAGAGAGAGAGAGAGAGAGAGAGAGAGAGAGAGAGAGAGAGAGAGAGAGAGAGAGAAGAGAGAGAGAAGAGAGAGAGAGGAGAGAGAGAGAGGAGAGAGAGAGAGAGAGAGAGAGAGAGAGAGAGAGAGAGAGAGAGAGAGAGAGAGAGAGAGAGAGAGAGAGAGAGAGAGAGAGAGAGGGAGGGAGCAATAGGAGGAGGAGCTAAGCTCAAGTAGGGAACAATGGCCAAGATGCATTTTCTTCTTATCTCGGCCACACCTGGGCAAAGGGGAAGGATTAGGGAGCTCAGTGGGGGTAGGCGGTGGCCAGAGGGGGAAATGAAGGGAGAGAGGAGGGCTACAAGGGCCTCTGGCCTTATAAACTAAGAGAGGATGGTCCATGATGGACCTGATGCATGGAGAGCTCGTGGGAGGGGGGGTGGGACCCTGGTTTTGGTTCTTGTGGGCAGGGGGAAGTGATGGGGGTGCCTTGGTCGGTGGGGGGACAGAGGGGGGGTGGTGTGGCTATTGCTTTTGTTTACAAGGTTTGGGCATAAATGTCCCTCTCTCTCTTGTCCCTTCAGAGTACTAAAGACAAGAGGAACAGTGACATGATACAGTGGTACATGACCAATATGTGTGCTATGTACTGGAGGATTGCTTGGCAAGCTTTGATGATATTTTGAGATGGTTTGGCAAAGGGGTTTGATTAATTTACAAGCTTGATCAAAACTAGGGTTATGAAGGAAGTGCAAATATTTACATTGGTCAAGATGGGTAACTGATGCTGGTAGATAGGTATAGTCATTGTACACCTCCAAGATTTATTTCGTATTTTTCTAGAGATTATAAGTCCATATAATCCCCTTTATTCAAAAAGTGCAGAAAGGGTTTATAGAATCTAATGTGATATTTTTACATTAGACATGGTGTGTTTTTGGTGGGAGATGGTTCTAAATACCATATCACACCTTGGGTAATTTTATTGGAATTTATTGAGATGGAAAAGTATTTATAAAGAATTTTTTCTTGTTTTTTCCATTTAAGAAAAATGGAAAAAAGAAATAATAAAGGATCTCAAAAATATTTATTTTTTAGATGGGAAGATAGATATGATATTTAGGCACCAAATATGCCTTAGGTTGGCAAGGTAGTTTGGAGAAAACCAAAGTTGCCTTTATAGAGAGGGTTTTGAGGATTTGGCAGCTAAAGGAATATAAATAGTTTTAGAGTCCAAATAATTATGGGAACTATTTGACAAGTGTTTATATCCAAGGTAGATGATGTCAACATGAGGTATCTATCATAACCAACCTTGGGTTTGAATATCTTCATAGAAAATGGAAGGAAACTAGATGTTGAAGGATCTAGGGGATTAATATTTTTATACCCTCTTAACAGCTTTGGATTACGGAGCTTAGGGCTCACCTAGGTACAAGTGATATATGGATAGATAGACAAAGTTGTATATATGATCATGATGATAAGGGTTGGTCTTGGGTGTATTTTAGGTGATATATAAGAGATGGCAAACTTTATTGAAAACAAGGCTGCCATAAGAGATGTGTCATGATGCCTAGTAAACCAGGTGGATTTAAGAAGCACAATGCTCCACTAGAAACAAGTGAAGTAGAGAGTGATAGACCATGGTTAGTAGATCCAAACCATGCAAATAGTTGGTCAGGGGGACATAACATAAGGATGTGAGCTTCTGCCAAAGTAGGCAAGATGATGAGATTTGTAGAACATATTATTATCTTGACTACAAAACCATAATGGATGAGTGGGAACTAGAAAGGTTTAGCCAAAGGCAATAGTGGGATTTGGTAGTACTCATGATGTACTAAAAGATGGTTCAATTACATTCTCAAGAATGCACATAGGTTAGAATGGGTGGGGTCTCAAAGATTGAATCCTGATATGGATTTCAGACAGCCATTTTGGCAGATTTAGGGTGTTAGACTAGAATACAGGAGGGAAACATCTGAGAGAGTGGCAAGGTTTTATCCTCTTCATCAAGTTGTTGATATTGAGGTGTAGATTGAATATAGGGGATCCATGCTTGTATTTGTTCTCTAATGAGTTGGGTGCTAGTACAAGGATTAGCTCAAAAAGGATTTGGTTAAGGGGATTAAGGGGTCACCTGAGTGTCTTAAGATGGATCTAGATTTGGATACTTGATTTGAGATTGATGACCACAAAAATAGATTGGGTCCTAAAAGGATGAGATGCTATATTAGCTCACTCTAGCTCCTAAGCAACAAAACAATTAGTAGATCAAGGAAATTCATCTTACTAACAACCAGATACTACTGAAGTTACCATCAAGTCTAACTTGAGGTAAACATGGGTATTTTGAAAAGTTGGAGTTTGAATAAGGTGATATCCTTTGATATCTCTACCAAGAGTAGAATTCAAAAATCTTTATAATAAGGTTTTGGAAAAACCTAGAGGTAAGAGTAGTTAAATGATCTATCTTGAGAACATAAGGATATTATATATAGATCTCCATAGTTTTGTTAAAGAGAAACTAATAAAGTGTCTTGTTTTATAAAAATCATGTTGGCTCAGTTTTGAATTGCCAGAACATTTGAGAATATGAAATATGACCCAAGACATTTCTTTTGTAAAATAGCTTTTGTCAAATAGTGTTGAGATAAGAAGGATTTCACCTCATACACAATTAGTTGGAAGAACACAAGCAAACAAGTAAGCAAACATTGTAACACTTAATAAGAAAAAGTTTTTGTTCCCCCTGATTTTTGCCTTTTTGACAAAAGGTCAGGGTTGCTGAAATTGTGATGTTACATTGGTCTTCTTCGTCGGCGTGGTAGCTTACTTACCGCCCTTCTTGAAGTTTCCCTTTTTCTTGGGCTTCCCTTGATTCTTATTGACCATCAACACTTGGTGCTCTTTGTTGATCTCCACTTTCATAGACTTCAACATAGAAAAGAGTTTTGGTAACGACTTATCCATGCGCTACATGTTGTAGTTCATCACAAATTTCTTGTAACTTGGTGGTAGTGACTGGAGGACACGGTAAATCCCCAAAGCATTAGGAATCACTCTACCCATGCTCATCGGTAGCATCATCTGCAGGTGGGTCACCCAGAAGTGTATCCAGCACATAGGTCAACTGACCAGCATTGAGGACAATCCTCAAATTGCGGAACCAATCCGCGAAGTTGCTTCCATTGTTTTCCAACTTTTCTTTCTCTAGGAATGCATTAACATTGATGGTAGGGGCCGCCATGATCTACAACATATTTCCAATAGTTTAGACTAAGTTTATGACAAATTGAGTTCTAATTAATAGTCAAATTAATCTAGGTTAACTCCCACTCAAAAAAATATCCCTCACATTAATTTAGTGATCACACGAACCAAATCCACTGCATCAAGTCCGATCATCACGAGAGATGATGTAGTTTCAAAGGCGAACAATCAACATGTTCATCAAATCTACTATATGACTCATGCTTTACCTTTCAGTGATCCGTGTTCCGAGACCATGTCTATACATGCTAGGCTCATCAAGATTAACCTTAGTTTCTGCATGAGCAAATCTCGCTTGCTCCCATTGTATGCACACTAGAATGTATCACACCCGATCATCATGTGGTGCTTCGAAACAACGAGTCTTGGCAATGGTGCTAACTAAGGACGAACACTTTGTTACTTGATATTTGTGATAGGGATCATCTTATAATGCTATCGTCGCGATCTAAGCAATATAAGATGCATAAAAGGATTAACATCACATGCAATTCATAATATGTGATATGATATGGCCTTTCTTCCAGTGCTTCTGATCTCCATCTTCAAGCACGAACATGATCTCCATCATCATCGGTGTGGCATCAAGGTCAATGGCACCACTCCATGGTTGTTGTCCACCAGCATCAACTATTACAACTACTTTGAATAATAGACACGCATGTGCATACATCATAGCTAATCACAATCATGACCATATCACATCACAGCACACCCCTACAAAACAAAGTTAGACGCCTCTAATTTTCTTTGAATATTTTACGTGGTTTGGGGCTTTTAATAAGTATCGTTCTAAATTACGAACAATAACCACAACATTGATGCATGAACTATCAAGTGTCCGTTGTAAATTGAATCTTCACTATGATGGGAAAGACAGACACCCACAAAGCCACTTATGCAATACAAGTTGCATGTCGAGCGTGGAGCAAGTCCCATCAACGATGTCATGTAAGGGTAGCTCGGGCCGCTTCATCCCACCATCCCGCAAGATGCAAAGTACACAAGAAGAAATTGATAATAAAAGCACCACCGCCCACAATGACCTCGTGCAACAGATCTACATATAGACATGGCTCTGATACCACTGTAGGGGTTCGTAGCATGGAAAACAAAATAATTCTACCGCATGAACACACACAAGCCAAGATCTATCTACTAGATTGTAGGAACGAGTCGATAGAGTACTCACCCTCGAAGATTCCAAAGCGGTTAACGAGAGTGGATACCATAGTTGTATTGGATAGTTTAGATATAGTGACCCACTAGTTTGAGATGCACTGACCTTTGTCAACACTGATGTCTACGCACTTCTATTCTTCTAGACAGTTGTTGGGCCTCCAAGTGCAGAGGTTTGTAGAACAGCAGCAAGTTTCCCTTAAGTGGATTACCCAAGGTTTATCGAACTCAGTGAGGAAGTGGTCAAAGGTATCCCTCTCAAGCAACCCTGCAATCAAGATACAAGAAGTCTCTTGTGTCCCCAACACACCCAATACACTTGTCAGGTGTATAGGTGCACTAGTTTGGAAAGAGATAGTAAAATACAAGTGGTAACGGTGCCAGAAAATAGCTGATGGCATGGAGGAACAGACTAAAGGCAAACTGAAGGAAGCAAGAAAACATGCAACAGATCAGAAGCAAATGGTGTTTCAATGTTTAGAAACAAGGCCTAGGGATCATACTTTCACTAGTGAACACTCTCTCATATAAATATCCTCTCTTCATGATACTACTCTTAACTACTCTCCCGCTGGACACTCTAGTCCATGGTAGGGCTATAACAGCACACCTCAAAGTCCGCCTTCCCCAATCTAGATAACCCCACACTGTCACCTTGAGAGCTAGATGGTTCCAACAAACACCACAATTTCATAGAGACATCCAACTCCAAATATAAATCATAACAAATATTCAATCTAGCCAAAGTGCCACACACGGTATGCACGCTGTCACTTTCACACACGTGGGGAAAAGCATAGATCTATTAAAGCACAAAGAGTATTTATGTAGACTCAAACCTAAGTGCCACCATGGCATGCACGCTATCACTTTCACACACATGGGGAGAGAAGAGATCTAATGAAGCACTTGAGTAGCAAGGTAGATCTACTTGATTACAAAGCTCATGACCACAACATGATCATGCATAGAGAGAGAGATGAACACATAGCTACCGGTAGAGCCCTTAGCCTCGAGGAAGAACTACTCCCTCCTCATCATGGGAATCAGCAACGATGGTGAAGATGGTGATGGAGATCGATGGAGATGGCTCTGGGGGCACTTCCCCATCCCGGCAGGGTGCCGGAACAGAGACTTTCTGTCCCCCAAATCTCCCCTTTGGTGGCGGCGGCGATATGGAGGTTTTCGTGGATTTCTTCTAGATGCTTTAGGGTTTTTGGGTCGAAGTCTTCTTATAGGCGAAGGGGGAGGCCGAGGAGGCGGCCAGAGGACCCACACTCTCCCTAGGCACAGGCCAGGCTTGGCCGCGCCCAGGGGGTCTGGCCACCCTCTGGTGCCTCTCCGTCCCTCCTTCTGGATTCGTGTCCCTCATGGAAAGTTATTGACTTTGGTTTTTGTCCCGTCCAATTCCGAGAATATTGATTTTCTGCCTTTCTAGAACCAAAAACAGAAGAAAACAGGCAACTGACACTCTGGCAACTTTTTAATAGGTTAGTTCCAGAAAAGATATAAAAACACCTCAAAGTATAGACAAAGCAAAGCAAAGTAGATACAAAACAAGCATGGAGCATCAAAAATAATAGATACGTTTTCGACGTATCAAGCATCCCCAAGCTTAACTCCTGCTCATCCTAGAGTAGGTAAGTGATAAAAAGAATAATTTTTGAGGTGACATGCACCATCACAACCAAGATCAAACCATTTGCAAGCACTGAAAGTTGGGATCAAAGAACTCTAAACATGTGCATGAAAGATGGACTTCAAACAGTAAGACAAAGTAACTATGCATGCAACATGAAAGGCTACAAATAAAGATCATGAATAACATGCATTGAAAAACATTTGTTTGTTTCACATACAGAAAACATAGCATAGTGGCATTCAGCTTGTCCCTCATAGAGTAGAAAATAGATGCATAGGACACCTTCAAAGTTCACAAGGGTGACTAGAAACAAATAGTACAAGAACAAGTAATATCACAATATGCATCAATCAATAAGCTTTGGAACACTGCAAACAGAATGACAACTATGCTCTCTTAATGGTGCCTAAAGGTAGAAGGTGGAGACTCAATAGTGGTGGAAGAAATGCCTTTTATAAAGGAAGCAGGGATTTCAAGTTTCAAAAAGATCTTCCAAAAATTATGGTACTTGTTAGATTTCAGCCCTCATTTCCCCTATCATAAGCATCTTAAAGTGATTAAGGTTAAAGTGAACAAAGATGGAGTATATGCTTGACGAAGTATAAGTTATCAATCTCAAGTCCCTTGAATACGAGGGCCACACCTCATGCTACTCAACTTTAGTCACCTGTAAGTTCTTGTCATTGTAAGTATTTGCATATCATAGAGAACCGCCAACAGGGTACCCCTTGCACATGGTACAGGAGCTTTCCCATAACCAAAATGACATGGCAAGCATAGAATGAGCATCTAAGCAATCTTCTTATTTACCATGGGAATATGGTGCTTTTTTCTCTCTTTCCTCTTTTCTCAATGTGTCTCTTTTTTTATAAGAAGAATCCTTGATAGATGTCACTATGGTGATGCTACAAGTTTCCACCATGATTAGGCATGGCTTAGGCTAGCGGCCCAGGCGTTTCTCTAACACAGGATACAAAATCCATGGACTTACAAGTTCCCTCTTTATTTCACACCGGTGACATCCATAGACAAAAGAGCATGATATCAACTGAGTACAAAGTACAAGTGCACTGTTGAAAACGTTCCCTGTGACAGCACGGTTCTGCTAATTCCGACGTATAAGTGCAAGCATATACAACATAGATGACACAATGGTTCAAGTTTATTAGGGGAAAAGGATATAAAATGTGCCATCAAGTTTGTGAGGGCTTTAATCACTAAGTTCTCACATAACAAAATAGTTTTTAATTGGAAGATAGCTGAAAACAAGAATATACTTGGAATGGTGTAACACACCATGCATAGGAGTTTATAGTGTACACTTTGGAATAACTTGGTTTCTTGGGAGTTGGAAGCATGAGTAGAGCTTACTCACACAAGTGGAGGCTAGTAAAGGACTGGGAGCAACCAACTAAGAGAGCAATAATGGCCATAATCATGCAAAGCAACAAAACATTACTAATCAAAGCATAGACTGGTATTACAAGTCAAGGACTAAATGATCATAGAGGCTAATGGTGACTTGTTAGAGTCATAACATGGTGTGAGCATGTGCCAAGTCAACCCAAACAAATCATCAAAGGAGAATACCGCAACACTATGCTTTTGTATGCTAAAACAACGCATGATTCCTTCAAGGCACATTAAGAAATCCTAATTGTTTGAAACAAGTCATGCTACAACAATAATCACTAAGTATAGGGTCAAAACAAGATCTAGCATGACATCATAAAGTCTAAACTACAGTCAAAACAAGCTCCCTTTTGTACCACTATAAGCATGAAACTTTCTACTCTTTTCCAACACCAAACAACTTATTTGAAACAACTCACAAATATAATAATCAATAAAGATCAGTGAGCTTGTCTCACAAATCCACAAAGAAGAACTAAAAAGTTCTAAGCTGAAAGCACAAGAAAACTAAGGCTGAACGCAGTGCTAGCAAAAGTGAGCACTCACAAACCAATAAGAGTGAAAACTAGAGTGTTCTAGGAAATGGAAACAGAGTGTGTCTCTCTCCAAAAGAAGTGTGGTGTAACCAACCAACTTACTCAAGCAAACTAAAACCAAAACGAAAACTAAGACACTCCAATAACAACACAACAATGCATGAAACAATAAAAATGAAGTGTCTAGTGTTTGGGATATGCTATATGGGTATCCTCATAGCATGTCTCCTATCCGGATAACCCGGGTTGCCCATGGTTGGTAGCATGGCCCATGGCCTACTGGGCAGCCCAGTTAGATGGATCCAGAAGGGAGGCCCATGCCGGATAAAGGAAGGCTACGGTTGGAGTCACCGACGTACCCGGAGCCTTGGAGTGCAAGATACACAAGACTAGTAATAGAGGTGTAGGACTCTATAACCTGTCTGGCTACGACTTTTCCCTGTAACCCTAGGACCTGGCGACTATATAAGTCGGGCCTATGGGAGCCTTTAGGGAACAACTTCAGACAACCTAGTATCGATTCACACAACCTCGCACAGCGAACTAATCTCTGTAACTCGGCGTATTGCCCTTATAGTGATTTATAGCAGGAGTAGGATTCTGCCACCGTTGTGGGATCTGAACCTGGGTAAGCTGTGTTACCTCGTACCAGTCAACCGTCCGCCTTCCCGCACATCTCTAAACACGCACTATGAGGACCCCTCCATGGCGTACTCATCGGCAATACCACGAAAGTTAGCGCCCACCGTGGGGCAAGAGGCGGTTCAGGATCTTCAGCGGGCGAGGACCAAGATCTTCGCGGGAATCGGCGAAACCGTAGCCATCGGTCGCGTTCTCTTCTCCGGCAATGTTCTGATCGTCCCTCCCGACGAGTTCTGGATCCCGGCAAAGACGATCCCTACGCGGTGTTTGATCATTCCTATCAGAGACATCCACCTCTTCATTGGCAAAACCGACTCGGGCACTAGTTCCTTGGGAGTCGGAGGAACATCAAGGCCCGCATGGACCGCCTACGGGCAGGATACATTCGCGGAAGGATCAATGTCGGATCTCTCTTCAGAGTTTGCCGATAAAGATCGGAAAAATTCAAGGCCCACCCAAACCGCCGCTGTGCAGGATATAAAGGTGGAAGATCACTGCAACTCCGCCGGCTTCCCCCGTGCGTCTGGACAGCAGAGATCCAAGTTCGTCGGAGTTTTTACCATCTTCGATCTGGCGCGCTGCATTCAGAGAGAAGGCGAAAACCCCCGTGATTACCTGGCCAGGTGGCTCCGTATACGAGCCGATCTGGCCCACTACCCTGATGATAACGCTTTGTATCACTTTGTGGAAGGACTGGACCATGGCACGATTCTCTGACATTCTTTAAGACGGCAGCAGGCAATAGGACGCCTTACCCTTGAAGAGATGGTGAGCACCGTCAACAACTACGCGGAGGCTGACGCAGTAGCCCAGAAAGCGCTTGCCCTCATCGACAGAGAACCTCCGATTCAGCCACCGCCACCACCGCCTACGGCCACCATCGTCGCAGCTGCACCGCCACCTCCAGTCATCTTCACTGCTGTTGCACCTCCACCGCCCGTCATCGAGGAAGTCCTGGCACCCTCCGACTCTATCATTGACGCGCTTTATGCTGACTTTAGTGCAGATTCAGAGGAGGTAGATTTTAGTACAGAAGAGCTAGACTCCGCTATGCAGGAGATGGAGGAGGAGTATACGCGCGACGAGCAAGCCAACAATGTCATCACGTCTCGAGGGGTGTTCGTCACCATTGGGACGGCGATGGATGAAGATCAACCCGGACAAGATCCGCCTACAGCGCTGGAAAAGGGGAAGGGGCCACTCATTGCTGCTGACGATGATCGCGCAAAGGTCATGCCTCCTCCGCCCAACCCAGTGCAGCAGCCGCGGGAACTCGACACCGGCCCGAGCAACAACAAAACCGCAAACTTGTCACCTCGGGCATCTACGTCTGCAGAAGCCCAAGTTACTCTAGATGATAGAGTAATGTACGGCAATCTCCTCGTCGAGCCACTGACCGTTGCTCATATTCGAAATGTGACCCAGCTTGACGAGAAGCGCCGACAGCTGCTAGAGGAAGCGCAGGCCATCGCGGAGCAAGGCGCTAAGCTAGATCGAGATCTGGTCAACGCGCAGAAGTCCATAGAGAAAGCTAGAGCAATGGAGGCTGAGTACAAGACTTTGATGCAACAGCAGAAGGACAAGAAAGCTCCGGCTCGCATCATCAACGATCTTGGTGTACGGCGCAACCTAGGATGGGCTCCCTCGAAGCCGGCACAAGCCAAGCCATACATTGACAGTGAAGGCAAGTAGGTGATGCCCACCCCACTCCTTAACCTCTCCGTCGCCAAGACCCTTCTAGAGCAGGATAGATCGCCCGAGGCAGTGGAACAGGTCTATGACCTAGTGGCCAAGGCGATGAAGCAACAGGAAAAGGCCATCTCTCAGAGGCTTGAGTCCGACCCAGCGCTTTGCCAGTCTAGCCAGTATAAATCGCCAAGGGACATATCTCCTCTTGATGTCGGGTCCCAGATGGGTTCATCAGAACGAAGACGGAGGGATGCACTCAACAGGAAGGATGCCATCCCCATATCCTCCGACCATGGAGAAAAGGCCCGACCTCGTCGCCCATCACCACCGACCCAGTCCCCCCGACATCGCGAAGATTACAAGGCTCACCATACTACGGATATGCCCCCACCAAAGCAGTGCGGCATCATCATCCGCGACAACACGGATCAGACCCGTCATGACGGAGAGCGCAACCAAGGACACAGGAGCAGGTCACACCATGACCCTCCGCGTCCGACAAGTAACCGTGACAGGCGTGAGGCGTCGTAGGAGGGTAACAGCAAGAAGGCCAACCCACCTCCACCTTCGTCACCACCAAGAAGTCACCATGGCGGAGGGGGCCCGCGTCGTTCACATAGCCCATCCCCTGTTGACAAGAAGAAGAAAAACCCGGAGCCGTACGATGCATGTTCCCGGATCGATAAGATCCACGAGGCCCGGGAAGGACCATACCTGGGACCACGTTGCTTTGGACCTGCAATACGGTCCGCAACTTACCCCAATGGTTTCCGGATTAACAAGACCACCAAGCCCTATGACGGCACCGCCAAGCCAGCCACATGGACTTCGTCAACGCGGTAGGGATTGCCGGAGGCAACCCCAACGTCGCCGTCAAGTACCTCCCATTAATGTTGGCGGGCACGGCCCGTCAATGGATCGACGACTTGCCGGATAAATCTATCTACAACTGGTTGGACATGCAAGAAGCGTTCACCAAGAACTTTTAGGGTACATACAAACGTCCATGCACTGTGGGTGATCTACAGCGGTGCGTGCAAGAGAAAGACGAGACATCTCGCGCCTACCTCTCCCGCTGGCTGGACATGAAGAATTCCTGCGCAGGAGTGCATGCTCAGACCGCCATGGCCGCCTTCATCGATGGGTTGGAAAGGGCACGTTGCTCCGACATAAGCTGAAGCGCTTGCAGGACAATCACCAGCTCGACTTGAACCAGATGATTCAGTTCGCTAGTGAGTTCGCAGCTGCCGACGACGATGCTCGTGGATCCTTGCCGGCAACGGCCATCCCAACTCAAGCTCGGAGGAACATAAGTACAAAGCGGAAAACCGCTCCAGAAGAAAAGCAATCTACCGACATGGTCGCTATGATTTTTGCAAGATGAGGCGATGGCGGACAACGTGGCCGAGGAAGAGGAGCTGGTCGTGGGCAGCAACGAGGAAGTGAAACTACCTCGGCGCCTCTCCTCGTTCCCCAAACCTACGAGGAGTACCGCGATATGTCGTGCCTCGTACACCTCGACGTCAACGGCAAGGCCACCCATATCAATCGACACTGCAAATTCGTCAACAACCTCAAGGAATACCCGGAGTCCGGCTACAAGCGAAGTCGGAAGAACAGACCGCGAGGCAAGGGCAAGGGGAAGAATAAGGAGGAGGAGTCCAAGGATTCAAGTGACATGGACGAGCACGTTGACCCCAAGCATGCCGCCAAGAGCGACGACAAGGGCAAGAACCCCTTCGTGAAGAAGGCTCCAGTCTACCACACTTTCCTTGGCACCCCCGCCGTCCGACAACAGAAGACCTCTCTGAGGATCCTGATGGCTACTCTCCCCCCAGTTCCCTAGTACCTGCGCTGGTCGGAGGTTCCAATCACTTGGGACAGGACGGACCACCCAGACCTTATACCTACGGAGAACCAGTACGCCATGGTCATCAACCCCTTGATTGACGGCGTGGAGTTCACCAAGTGTATGGTGGATAGTGGAAGCAGCATCAACATCATGTACCTGGATACACTGCAGAAGATGAACTTGATGGAGGCAAACCTAAGGCGGACCAACACCATCTTCCATGGCGTAGTCCCTGGTCGGGAGGCTCGGTCCCTTGGGTGCATTACACTTCAGGTTGCCTTTGGCGATGTTAACAATTACCGCCAAGAGCGCATGACCTTTGAGGTGGTCCCCTTAAAGAGCGTGCACCACGTCATATTCGGCCGTGACATATTCCACACGTTCATGGCCAACCATGCTTCGTCTACAACAAACTCAAGATACTCGGACCAAACGGTGTCATCACCGTATCCGGAAGCTTTACCAAGGCAAGGGACTGCAAGATCAATGAAGCAGCCATTGCAGAAGATGTCCTCTATAGCGAAGAATTCAAAGAGATCTAGAGCAAGGTCGATGACTCAGGGATTCCCACGTCGAAGAAGCAGATCTCCGACTCCGCTCCTGCGTTCAAGGCCGCCATCGAGACCAAGCCGGTGGAACTTGTGGTAGGTGATCCCTCCAAGGTCACCGCCATTGGGACGAACCTGGATCCCAAATAGGAAAGCGCGCTCGTCGAGTTCCTCCGTGAGAATAGGGACATCTTTGCCTGGCAACCTGCCGACATGAAAGGTATACCTAGGGAACTTACCGAGCACAGCTTAAACATTGATCCAAAATCCAAACCAGTGAAACAACCTATATGACGCTTTGGAGATGAGAAGAGACGCGCCATTGGCAAAGAGATAGCTAGGTTACTTAAGGCTATATTTATCCGAGAAGTCCTTCACACCCAATGGGTGGCCAATCTTGTACTTGTCCCCAAAAAGGGAACCAATGAATTAAGAATGTGTGTTGATTACACCGGCTTGAACAAAGCATGTCCCAAAGATCCGTTTGCTTTGCCTCGCATTGACCAAGTCATTGACTCAACAGCTGGCTCGAAACTTTTGTGTGTTCTAGATGCATACTCAGGATACCACCATATCAAGATGAGGAAGTCGGACCAATTAGCCACTTCGTTAACTACTCCATACGGCACGTTTTGCTATGTTACGATGCCCTTTGGGCTAAAAAACACAGGTGCTACGTACCAGCGGACAATGCAACGTTGCCTTCACGACCAAATTGGTCGGAATGTTCACGCCTATGTGGACGATACTGTGGTGATGTCCAAAAAGTCAAACGACTTAATCTCTGACTTAAAAGAAACCTTTGATAATCTTCGGAAATACAACATGATGCTTAACCCTAAGAAATGCGTCTTCGGGGTTCCAACCGGTAGATTGTTTTGTTTTCATCGTTTCCCATCACGGAATCGAGGTCAACCCGGAGAAAATCAAGGCCATCTTAAACGTAAACCGTCCGACATGCCTAAAGAAAATTCAACGACTAACAGGTTGTGTTGCAACAGTTAGTCGGTTTGTCAGCCGAATTGGTGAGAAGTCTCTGCCGCTGTACAAGTTGCTGGAGAAGGCGGACAAATTCACGTGGACGGACGAAGCAGATGCAGCATTGAAGCAGCTCAAGGAGATTCTTTCCTCAACGCCTATCCTTGCAGCACCCCATCCTGGTGAGCCCCTGTTAATCTACATGGCGGCAACCAACCAGGTAATCAGCATCGTCGTCGTAGTAGAGCGGAAGGAGCCAGGCTATGGGCACGGAGTTCAACGACCAGTTTACTACGTGAGCGAGGTCTTGACGGAGTCCAAGCAGCGTTACCCGCACTACCAGAAGATAGCTTATGGAGTATTCCTTGCTTCTCGGAAGCTGAGGCATTTCTTTCAGGAGCACCCAATCACAGTGGTGAGCAAGACTCCACTATCCGACATAATCAACAACAGCGACGCTACAGGAAGGGTCTCAAAGTGGGGCATTGAACTTGCCGCCTTCGAGATCACTTACAAGAGACTCGACGCTATCAAGTCACAAGCCTTGGCGGATTTTGTTGCAGATTGGACGGAGATGCCTGATGCTACTCTGTTGTCAGAACCAGAGCACTGGGTGATGCACTTTGACGGATCAAAGCTGCTCAACGGTTCAGGGGCTGGTGTACTGCTACAGTCACCAACAGCAGACAAGCTACACTACATTCTGCAGATCCACTTCGAGGCTACAAACAACATGGCGGAGTATGAAGCACTCATTCACGGGCTACGTGTAGCCAAGGATATTGGCATCAAGTGCATAGTTTGCTGTGGAGATTCCGAATTGGTTGCCCAGCAGGTGGCTAGCACCTGGAATGCGCGGAACCCTATGATGGCGGCATATCGACACGAAGTGGACGAGATAGCCAAGTGCTTCTTGGGCTATGAAGTCAAGTATGTGCCTAGGGAACAAAATGAGGTGGCTGATCTGCTGTCTAAGCTTGGATTAGGGCGCAAGCAAATTCCGCCAGGAGTTTTCCTAGAGCACCTGCGCACACCATCTGTGAAGGGAGCCGACATCGACAACCCGGATAGAGTTGAGTCTTTCGTCAACATAGTGACCAAGGTCCCTCCGGCTTGGACAAAACCGTTCATGGAATATCTCGAACACGGAACTTTGCCCGACGACAAAGTCGAAAGATGGCAAATAGTACGACGAGCAAAGGGTTATACCATAACCAATGGGCAACTCTACAAAAGGAGCACTAGCGGTGTATACATAAAGTGTGTTTCCCAGCTAGAAGGCATGGAAATCCTACGCGAAATCCATCTCGGAGATTGCGGGCATCACACCGCTCCTCGATCGTTGGTCGCAAAAGCCTTCCGGCAAGGATTCTACTGGCTGACCGCGAAGGCGGACGCCGACAAGCTGGTTGAGACATGCATGGGATGCTAGTATTATGCCCGACAACCACATGTTCCTGCTGAAGAATTGCGAACAATACCAATAACTTGGTCATTTGCAGTCTGGGGGCTAGACATGGTGGGACCGTTACAGACAGCACCTTGTGGGTTTACGCATCTGCTTGTAGAAGTTAATAAATTCACTAAATGGATAGAAGCTAAACCCATTAGAATGCTTGATGGGGCAACTGCCCTCAGGTTTGTCCGGGATCTAGTGGTAAGATTTGGTCTCCCACATAGCATTATCACTGACAACGGCAGTAACTTGTCACTCGGAGAAGTGGAGGCTTATTGTTGGGAGAAAGGAATCCGACTTGACCTTCCATCTGTGGCACACCCACAGTCCAATGGTCAGGTTGAGCGAGCTAATGGATTAATTCTGCAGGGAATCAAGCCACGTGTTGAGGCACTGCTACACAGAGCAGCTGGAGCCTGGGCAGAAGAATTACCATCTGTGATGTGGAGTTTACGAACTACACCCAACAGATCCACCGGCTACACCCCTTACTTCATGGTATATGGAGCAGAAGCCATCCTACCTTCCGACATCCTCCACGATGCACCAAGAGTTGCCGCCTACGACGAAGATGACGCTGTAGAATCCAGACGCCTAGATGTGGACCTTCTCGAGGAGGAGCCCATTTTGGCATGCCAAAGATCCGCCATCTACCAGCAGAAGCTACGCAGCTACCATAGTTGCTGCGTTTGGCATCGCTCGTTTAAAGAGGGGGATTTGGTGCTCCGGCTTAAGCAGAAGAAGTCACACAAATTATCCCCGCCATGGGAAGGACCGTTCATCATAAGCAAGGCGCTAGTCAATGGGTCTTACTACCTTGTTGACAATCGTGAACTGAAGGATAGACCCAACGAGGATCATAAGCGTAAGCGACGTGACCCGGATGATGACTACCTGGAGCTTGATCGGCCATGGAACATAGCACAACTACGTCCTTTTTACACTTAGCATTTTCTATCTAATTGTGTACCTCTTATATGATCAATGAAGTAAAGCTCTTTGGTTCACTCATATTTCTGAGTCTTTTACCTCCTTTAGTGTTTATTTTTGGATCATGTAAAAACTTTTATGCACAAGCTTTGCGATTGCACTTGTGAAAATTCCGCCTACGGGCGTTAGCTTAAGTTTTCTGGTAACACGTTCTTTGTTGTTTTTATGTGGATTCGGGAGTAATGACTTTTGGCACTTATTGTCGGTGATTTTGTGCTTAGGTTATTGACGGTGCCATTGGGCATCATCACCTGAGTGCATGGTTCCAACAACGAGTCTTCCGAGTCACGAATAGTCAAGCATAAGAACCAAAGTAATGGATAAGCCAGCACTTGCTTAAAAATATATACATGTTGGAAACTAGTTCTTGAGCTGTAGGAAATAACAACCATTGTTTTCCACCTTAAGTTACATAAACAAGTTTTTTCCGCATATGCACCAAAGGTGAAACAAATATTACAAAGTTGTTCTTCATTCCTTTGGCGCAGGTGACTTGGAAGCAGCATCATCACCAGCCGGAGAACCACCCTCGAAGTCGGCGCTGTGGTGGGACTCAGAGGAACCTTGGTTGCCGCTGTCGATGGTGTTCATTGGCACAAAGACTTTGACGTATACCAACTTGGCAACCCTGGTGTAATAGCCCGCGAGCAACGACAAGATGGATTCATGGTTAGTCTCTTTGCCATCGTCGTCTACGTCGGGAATGCCAGAGGTCACCGTGTCGATGTCGGCATCTTCATAGTGTGCCTTCACCATTGACAGCGCCATCCTTGCGCCAGCCCGTGCACATGAAGCTTTCTAGCTTGTGATACGCTCGGGGGCTCGGCGTAGAATCTTCGAGTACTTTACGACGGATTCCGATGCCTTGATGTTTATCTAGAGAGGCTTGGCGATCTCCTTGGCTTGCATGATGGCGGTGTTGATAAAGTTGCTGGAAAGAACCATGCATTCCTTGGCTGGAGGAGGCAATCGGGTTAAACCCATAGGAGCTTCAAATTCCGACAAGGAGCGCATGAGTTCAACAATTCAAAGTACCTAGACTACAGAAATCCAAAACGGATAAAAACTTACTGAAGATGCTGGCCTCAGCTTGCCAGAGGGTGTCCGCCAAGGATTCTTTCTCTTGTTGGAGGAGCTTATACGCCTCGCTATGGCGTTGATTTTGCTCATCGGCAACTTGCTTCTGATCTTTTAAGATTGCAATCTCCTTCTTCAAGCAATTGATTTCCTCGGTGGTGGAGTCCTGCAGGGCCTTCATCGACTCCTCATGCATTTTTAGCATGTCCTTCCTCTCCTGCTTAAGAATTTTGTTCTCGCTATCCAGCTCTTGAATGTGCTTGGATTGCTCGACAATATTCTTGTCCTTGGCGATGGTTTCTGTAAGTCGGAGAAAGCAAAGTACACAGTGAGTACTCGGAAAATATGGGCACAATACCAAGTCGAAAGGCAAAAAAGAAAACAAACGCTTGCTCTTGGTGATCTGTTCCTTCAAGAAGGCAGTTTTACCCTTTTCATCTTCCAGGTCTACGCGCATCTTCTGGTACTTGTCATTGGCCATGCCCCTCCGAGCACTCTCGTTCTATGGAAAAAAGGTCAAAGTTAAAACGTTGTTTGGTCCGATTGGAGCATCTAGCCGGAAATTTTCCACCTAGAAGCTCGGGGGCTACAGCGAGAGTTTTTGATTTAGTAATATGCTTAGCTTTTCTTTAAGCATCTAGTCGGAACTAATTTAGTTCTTGATTAGAGGCTTGGGGTCTATAGTATAAAGTTTTTAACTCGGATATATGCTTAGCTTTTCTTTAAGCATCTAGTCGGAACTAATTCAGTTACAACTAGAGGCTTGGGGGCTACAGTATGGAAATTTATAAACACTGTGTATGCTACTCTTAAAGCATCTAGTCGGAACATTTCATTCCAACTACATGCTTGGGGATACAGTGAGAAGTTTTCTAACTTAGTCACTCTTAGAGCATATAGATGCAAAAACCTATGGTTTTTCCGTCTACATCCTCGGGGGCTACAGTGGGATACTCATATGAAATGAAAAAGGCAAATAAAACTTACAAGTGCGATGATCTTAAGGTTTATAGCACTCTCGTCCAGCAGCTTGCCAAAGGATTCGTTGTTTCCTTGCAAGATTTCTACTTGCCGGCGGAGCTCCTCTAGACCGCACGTCGGAGATGTCGGTGCCGCACCAGGGACCAAAGTAGTGCTACCCGGTGTAAGTACCGGATAGACTATCTTTGGATAGGCTATGGTTTTCTTGGGTGCGGGTGCGCCGCCAATGACAGAGGTACCTGCTTCCACCACCGCTTTACCGCCACCGATGGCATCCTTAGCCGGAGCTTTAGCCATTTGGTTGGCGGCACTCTCCTGCGTTGCCTGCTCTCCAACGACAGCAACCTCGGTAGAGGCACCTGAGTCCACTTCCATGGCGGAAGGGCCAGATACCTCCTTGGCTTGTGAGCTTGTCGGGCGGACGAAGGCTTGACGGAGAGACTGGTAGGGGCGATGGCGGGAGATGCGTCGCGATGCAGCATGTCCTTGATGGTTCTAGAAGCCCCCAGTTTGGAGGTCTTCTTGAGACTGGTCATGGCTTTCTTCCTGAAATGTGCAAAATGCATAAGTACAGGAGCAAGACAGATAAATAGACAATGTCGGAGCAAGAGAAGCTTACACAAGTGGGGGTGCTTTGGCAAAGGGGATCCCAGTAACTTTTCTCTTTTCCGCCTCCAGGGTATCGGTAGTCTTCTTGGAGGCTCCACCCTCCGTCTTCTTCTTCTTGCCTCCGTCGGCAGCATCAGAGGTGGAGCTCTTCCGCTTTCGCGCCAACGGAGCATCGTCGTCGGACACGACCGTGACTTCCTTCATCTTTGGATCGTAGATTTGGGCAGCCAGGTTGTCCTCCTCTAGATCGCTAAGCTGTTAAGTGAGAAGTCACCGTGTTAGATGATATGACATTTTCAAGACGGAAGAACTAGAGTATATGTCGTACATGGAAAATAAATACCAACCTTTGGGAACTTGTCGTCTACGAACATGTCGTAGGTGATGGTGAAGCCACGCTTCTTGTCATTCACCTTGACGATTTCCTTAAGGCGGATCTTGACGGAGTCGCTCGAGAAGTTGTCCACGGATATGCGGAGGCTATCCCTTCTATCACTGGTATACTCGTGCATGAGCTTCGCGCGGTGCTGCAGAGGTTGGATTCGCCTGATGAACCAGCACATGGCTAGGTCAAAGCCGATCAAACCCGTCTCTACGAACCATTCTATCCGCTGTATGGCGCGGGAAGCATCGAGGTCGGAGGGAAGGGAGGCCTGGGATCTCCATGACGAGGCTTCAGCGGCGGCTCCGTCAACGAAGTCCGGGTATGTTACTTGTCAGCCAGCCAGAGGAATGTCTGGGCCGTAGAAGTACGTCTGTTGCCAATTTTTGCAGGACTCTTGGCCGACGATGTCAGGGAACCGCCGGCTAGGTCGAATCTTGAAGCTTATGGTGCCGCAGTTCCTAAGTTCTTCCTTACTAGCTCCGGCTTCACGTTTGACGGTGAAGAAGTACACGAAGAGGTCTAGCCTAGGCTTTATCCCTAAGTAACCCTCGTAGAGCGCCGCTTAGTTTCTAAGCGCTAAGATACTGTTGGGAGAAAGATTTTGGGGCTGGACTCTGTAGTGGTTTAAGACGGAGAGGAAGAAGTTGGAGATGGGAAGGGAGACGTCGCGTACCAGTTGGGCTTTGGGGTACACCTTTTCTCCAGCTTGGGGAGAAGGTGTCACCTCGCCGGTCGGCGCCGCCCGCCGGGCGAGCCCCTCCATCGCAGGGAGGTATACCTCGGCGATCAGCTCTTGGATGTCATGGTCGGTGATATCTGAGCCGCGCCAGTCGCCCTTGTGCGAATCTAGCTCCTCCTCCAACGGCTCCAGCGCAGCCAGATTGTGGTCGCCGCCGGTGGACTCAATCACCGCCGAGGCAAGGATGACCAAGCCCTCTGGAGGCACGACAATGGAGCTCGCCGGCTTTGCTCGACGTCGCCATGGAAGGGGAGGTGCTACTGATAGCCATGGAGAGAGGTTGGATGTGACTGGTGCAGATTGAGGCTAGGGTTTTTCGCGAGTTCGGTGCGGAGAGCTCGAGGAGGCACGCGCTGGAGGAAGAAGATGATGCGAGGAGAGAATGAGGTTAAAAGTGGAAATTCCACCATTGTTACTATTTATCATCTCGAACGTCAAGATTCGTGCAGCTTGATCGGACGGTTGCCGCATAGACGACGTGTTCGCGAACATGCGCGGAAATTTCGTCACGTCTCCAACCGTCGCCACCAACGGTTCGTATCGCTCGCGCGGGAAAATCGGACATCATTGCGTTCTCTGCATGTGTGAGTTACGAGGCATCGCTCACCTAAGCCTATGTCGTCCTAGCTGACATAGGCAGATGACCCATCACATCGGAAGATTCCGGCATGGACGGATCCAATCCGGCTACAGAAGAGTATGATGGAAGATTCAGCATTTCTCCGACTTATATATTTAAGACGGATAAAGCCTTGCAGGGTTCTTTGGGAGGACTACAAGATATTGCTTGACGATTTGCCGACATCCATCTAGACGGAGCATTCCACACGAAGAGGCAAGATGGCGCAAGATCTCGGAGTTCTCCGGGGGCTACTGTTGGGGATATGCTATATGGGTATCCTCATAGCATGTCTCCTATCCGGATAACCCGGATGGCCCATGGTTGGTAGCATGGCCCATGGCCTGCTGGGCAGCCCAGTTAGATGGATCCAGAAGGGAGGCCCATGCCGGATAAAGGAAGGCTATGGTTGGAGTCACTGACGTACCCGGAGCCTTGGAGTGCAAGATACACAAGACTAGTAATAGACGGTGTAGGACTCTGTAACCTGTCCGGCTAGGACTTTTCCCTGTAACCCTAGGACCTGGCGACTATATAAGTCGGGCCTATGGGAGCCATTAGGGCACAACTTCAGACAACCTAGTATCGATTCACACAACCTCGCACAGCGAACCAATCTCTGTAACTCGGCGTATTGCCCTTATAGTGATTTATAGCAGGAGTAGGATTCCGCCACCGTTGTGGGATCTGAACCTGGGTAAGCTGTGTTACCTCATACCCGTCAACCGTCCGCCTTCCCCCACGTCTCTAAACACGCACTGTGAGGACCCCTCCATGGCGTACTCGTCGGCAATACCACGACATCTAGAAAGACCTAAGATTTTTATTGATGAAGAAGGGGATGCCTTGTGCATCCCCAAGCTTTGACGCTTGTACCTCTTGAATATTTTTTGGGGTGACACGGGGTGGCATCCCCAAGCTTGAGCTTTTGTCCATTCTTCATATCATTACATCATTCTTTCTCTACACCTGAAAATTTTCCTTCATACAAAACTTCACACAATCTTCATTAGCAACATTAGTGTATTCAAAAGATTTTAGGCCCTTAGGCAAAGCTTTGGAACAGCAAAACTTTTCACTAAAAACACAAGCTACTGCATCAATTCCTTCAAAAATCTCAATTCCTCAAAAAGAACTCAAAAATAAATCAATAAGAAGCAAATGCAAATAATGGCAGAAATCCGTCAAAACATACCAGGAGGTAGAAATCGATGTTTTCGAACATCTTCTATTGCTCAAATCAAAAAGTGTTGAACTAACGAAAGTTAGATAACATACTGGGGATTTATTCGTAAATTTTGAGCTCAATCCGAGCAACAGAGACTCCTCACGAATTTTTATGCTGGAGGACAGAAATCTGTTTCAGGACAGCAACTCCCCAAATCTTACTTCCCTCTCATTAGAGGTCATTCTTGGCACAAAAAGCAAAAAAAAAGGATAAGGAGAGGTCATTACTGAAGTAATAACTTCCAAGACTCAAGAAAACTCTTGGGTTATCTCCCAACAAGTACTTTCTTTAATGCCTTTAAGTTAGGCTTTATAGCTTGAGAAGATGCTCACATAAGAAATACGAATTGAAGTAAAAGAGAGCATCAAGAAGCAAATTCAAAACATATTTAAGTCTAACCCACTTCCTATGCATAGGAATCTTGTAATGAAACAAGTCATGAAAGAACAAAGCACCAAGCATAGGAAAGAAAAACAAGTGCAACTTCAAGACTTTCAACATAAAGAGCGGAAACTTAATATTTTTGAGATGCATAAAACCATGTTTCCCTCTCTCATAATAACTTTCAGTAGCAACATGAACAAAATTAACAATATAACTACCACATAAAAAATTCTTATCATGAGCCACATGCATAAAATGATTATTACTCTCCACATAAGCATAGTCATTCTTATTAATTGTAGTGGGAGCAAATTCAACAAAATAGCTATCACTATTATTCTCATCACCATAATCATCAAATATAGGAGGCATGTTGTAATCACAATCAATTTTCTCATCAATAGTGTTTGGACTGAAAATATCATATTCATCATTGTAATCATCATATATTGGAGGTTTGGTACAATCATAAGCAATAGAATAGCAATCTTCCAATGCTAGGGGACTAAAAAGATAATTTTCATCAAAACTAGCTTCCCCAAGCTTAGACTTTTCCATAGCATTAGCAACAATGGTGTCCAAAGAATTCATACTAATGACATTGCTATTAGCATACAAATAAAGCTCCATAGGTTTTTTAATTTTCTCTTCAAACACTTCATGTCCTAATTCAAGATAAACACTATAAAGCTCTCAAATTTTTTTGTTGTTTTCCATTAAGCCTAACTAGTGAAAAAAAGAAACAAAAAGACAAAATTGCAAAATCTAAAGGAAATAACTTCGAGAACTCACACCGGAGGATGTGAGTACCTTTTACCTTACCTCCCCGACAACGGCGCTAGAAAAGAGCTTTCTGGCTTGATGTTGACGTATGGTAAGGTGTGTTAGTGCCTTTTACCTTCCCCCCTCGGCAACAGCGCCAAAAAAGAGCTTTCTGGCTATGCACTTCTATACTTGTAGGCAGTTGTTGGGCCTCCAAGTGTAGAGGTTTGTAGAACAGCAGCAAGTTTCCCTTAAGTGGATTACCCAAGGTTTATCGAACTCAAGGAGGAAGTGGTCAAAGGTATCCCTCTCAAGAAACCCTACAATCAATATACAAGAAGTCTCATTTTTCCCCCAATACGCTTGTCAGGTCTATAGGTGCACTAGTTTGGTGAAGAGATAGTAAAATACAAGTGGTAACGGTGCCAGAAAATAGCTGATGGTGTGGAGGAACAGACTAAAGGCAAACTTAAGGAAGCAAGCAAACATGCAACCGATCTAGAAGCAAACGGTGTTTCAATGTTTAGAAACAAGGCCTAGGGATCATACTTTCACTAGTGAACACTCTCTCATATAAATATCCTCTCTTCATGATACTACTCTTAACTACTCTTCGGTTAGACACTCTAATCCATGGTAGGGCTATAACAACACACCTCAAAGTCCGCCTTCCCCAATCTAGATAACCCCACACTGTCACCTTGAGCGCTAGATGGTTCCAACAAACACCACAATTTCATAGAGACATCCAACTCCAAATATAACTCATAAGAAATATTCAATCTAGCCAAAGTGCCACACACGATATGCACGCTGTCACTTTCACAGACGTGGGGAAAAGAATAGATCTATTAAAGCACAAAGAGTATTTATGTAGACTCAAACCTAAGTGCCACCATGGCGTGCATGCTGTCACTTTCACACACATGGGGAGAGCGGATATCTAATGAAGCACTTGAGTAGCAAGGTTGATCTAGTTGATTACAAAGCTCATGACAACAACATGATCATGCAAAGAGAGAGAGAGAGAGAGAGAGAGAGAGAGATGAACACATAGATACCGGTAGAGCCCTGTTATCGCCATATTTTGGCCAAAGGAGGAGATGGGCCGTAATCAAGATGGGCTTGGAAGATACATATATGCAACGTGTTGTTGAATCGGCCTTGTGCATGGATTTGGGTTAAATTGCCCGTGTATCTTATATTGTAGTAGGTTCCGTTTCGGTTTAAGTAAGAGATAGAGTTGTTAGGGTTATTCCAAAGATAGAAAGTCTCCGGAATATAAATATGTACCTAAGGTTATTGAGAAAAGGAGGACGATCACGTTCACAACAAACACAATCTCGGTGCATCGCCACCCCTTGTTTCTAGGGTTTTTCTCGGGTAAGTGTCATGCTGCCTAGATCGCATCTTGCGATCTAGGCAGTATCTGCTTATGCGTTATTTGGTGTTACTCGTACTGAAGCCTTGTTGATGGCGAGTAATACTATTATCATAGATCTGTTTGGGCTAGCATCAGTACCTTTTTGTTATGATTGCTTAAGCTATGCTGCCTTTACTTATCTCGCTGCCTTTGCACCTTTTTTGGGGTGTAAGGGTAGCACCTTGCTTGATCTTTATTCAGTCGATTTGATCTGTTATAGTTATGCCTTGTTCTCCAAGGTTTAGTTTGATATCCACATGATCAGGCCTTGCAAACGGGTTGAACGATCCAGTGGCATGTAAGGATATGGTTTGGGAATTGACTTTACGTCGGTTGTTAGGCCTTCTCTAGGGTTAGTTTTCTATCATCTTTCATGTCCACCAGGCTCAATTACGTGTAGGATGTTCCAATTATGTGGTGAAAACGTTAAACTGTCGTAGATCGAGTTAACTTGTATTTGAAGCAAAACCCCATGTTATCGTAGATTTAATGCAGAACCATGGGATAATCGGCTCCAGGAGCCGATTCACAGGGAAGCCTGGGAGCCGGTCGCGGCTCGAATTTTACGTATGTTTGTTTGCCATGCAGGAAACCAATCGAAGCAATCCATCACCTTCCTGACCAGGTATAGGTCAGGTGGCACGCCCTTACATCAGCCAGGACGTGTGCCGGAGTTTTGCGGGCCGTTGCCCAAGGGACCAGGGCCCACCAGCAGTTCTGGGAGCCTCCCGGCTCTTCGTGTTGCCCGTCGCTGCTCGCCGGTGGGTTTTGGCAGGCAACACATTCTGGCACGCCCGGTGGGACATTCAACAACGTCTACATCAACATCCGACGCTGCGATGGAGAACAGACCGGTCATGTACGACGATCTGCCTGAGGAGCACAAGGCGAAGTATGATGATATCAAAGCTCTCTTCGAAGCCGATCTCATCGGCTCTTTTGAGAGGACCCGTAAGCATGGCATCAGGTGGAAAGGGTTCTCACCCGAAGGTGCTCTTGACGAGGTGGATCTGTCTGTTCCTTCAGAGGAGCGCACCAGAGCTCTGCGACAGGAAGTCAATTACATGGTGGCTCATTCTCTTCACCGCCATTCTGAGAGCCTAGTGAACGCTTTCGAGCGCGTCGCGGTTCGCGTAGTTCAGGAGATCATGAAACATCAGTACTCTCCATCGGGGCCTACTCTAGGGACTCACCAGGGAGAAAGACCGCTCCAGACCAGGCCACAGCTGCCATTCACGCTTGCAGCTCCGGAGCCACCAGGGGCACCGGCGTACGTTGTCTACAAGGTTGGAGGTGACCCCGGCGATTGCCAATTCCTGTTTGAACCACCTAAAGAAATCCCACATGGATATGTGTGCACCTACGTGCCGGACTGCAATAACCTGACGCGCACGAACCAGGTGGCAACTGCAGGGATTTCTGGGACAGGAGTTTCTGGAGCAGGGGCTTCGGGGGCAGGTATTTCCGGAGCAGGGATGTCTGGGATGGACGCTGATAAACAGGCATGGCTAGCCAAGTACGCCACCGGAGCGAGTTCTGAGAATTTAGCCCCTGCAGCTCAAACGGTGAAGCAAATCCGTACCATCCTGAGAGACCAGTTCGGCTTCGTGCCGGAGAGAAGGACAATCGGCTACTCCAAGCCGTACCCCAACGAGTTTGATCTGATTCCGCTGCCACCCAAGTATCGGCTCCCTGAGTTCTCAAGGTTTAGCGGATCAGAAGGGTCGAGCTCGATCGAGCATGTGAGCCGATACCTGGCACAATTAGGCATGATTTCGGCATCGGATCAGTTACGCGTAAGGTTCTTTGCGCAATCTCTGACCGGACCAGCTTTTGGGTGGTACACCTCGTTGCCACCGGATTCGATCCAGACTTGGAAGCAACTGGAAGAGCAGTTCCACATTCAGTATCATTCAGAAGCTACCGAGGCTGGCATTGCAGATATGGCGCAGGTGCGGCAAAAGCAGGGAGAAACGATAGCTGAGTACATTCAACGTTTCAGGACTGTCAAGAACCGATGTTATTCGGCTCGTTTAACTGAGAAAGAAGCGGTCGAGCTAGCAGTGTTGGGTCTCTCAGCACCTATCAAGGATCTGGCTTTCCAAGTAGAGTACAATTCATTGGCGCACATGGCCCAGAAACTGACGATGTATGAACAGCGCCACCCTGAGTTGTACCAAGACAAGTTCAAACGTCCGATAAGCCTGGTCGATACAGAAGAAGAGGATCCCGTACAAGACCAGGAGGTGGCCGTGGCTGAATGGGCTCGGGGGGCAGATCCTGTGTCCTGCAAATGGGTGAAGCAGCAAGGGCCTGCAAAAGGGTTCGACTTCGATGTGAGCAAAGCTGAGCAGATATTCGATTTACTGCTAAAAGAAAAGCAGCTGAAGTTACCCGAAGGCCACAAAATCCCTACGGCTCAAGAGATGAACGGGAGACCATACTGCAAGTGGCATCACTCGTTCACCCACACCACCAATGACTGCAAAGAGCTACGTCGCCAGATCCAAACGGCGATAGAACAGGGCCGTCTGATCCTTGGGCAATTCGCCAGGAAAGTAGACACAAACCCATTTCCCGGCGTCAACATGGTAGAACACAGCCACTCCACGAGGCGTCAGTTGGATTTCTCGTTCGATGTTAATATGGCCGGACCTGTGTACCACCATGGCACATATAAGGAGGAAGATGGTCGCTCTCGGGGCAAGGAAAGAGAGGAGGCTGGTCCACGCGACCGGCCCCGTTATGACGACAGGCGGTATTTAACCGAGGAGCAAGTGAGAAGCGTGCGGTATCAGAAGCCACACTCCACACATCTCCTTAACAAGTATGAGCATCAGTATGACCGACGTCGCCGGCGCGATAGGGATGATGAAAGATATGAGCACCTCGCTAGGGGAAAGTCAAAGGAAAAGGAAGACATGGACAAACAGATTGTCCCTTCTTCAAGTATTGCTGGGATGCCGGAATGAGCCGATTGCCTACAATCGACAACTGCCCAGAATGTGGACAGCAGAAGGATGACACAGGTCCAGTCTCAGTGTTCAAGCGCCTAGGGCCTCTCCCTCCTCGAGCAAAAGACCTCGAGGAGCCAATGGGTGGAAAAGAAGAAGACAGATATCACCGGCCAAGGTGGTGCCCCGATGGACTCAGGCACACCCAAAAGCGTCGAGTTCAGCGGCTGCGTAACTTGGAGGAAGCCGAAGCGCAGTACCTCCACGCTTTAAGGAAGGCACGGCCCGATCTGGCCGTGAAAGTTCGGCAAACCTTGGAAACGGAGGCTCGTCCGAAAAGAAAAGAGTGGCGCCCCAAACCAGTAAAAGCCGATGCGAAGACATCGGCTGGCACAAACATGGTGTTCACACTTCCGTCAGAATTTTGCGCTCCAAGAACCAAAGAACTACCAGTGGCACAGTTTGACTGCGGCCCACGGCCGGTTATCTTTGAAAAGCCACAAGAGAAGGGCTACAAACATCTGAAAGCTCTGTACCTACGAGGTTATATCAATGGGCAGCCTGTCCGCAAGATGTTGGTTGACACCGGAGCGGCAGTCAATATAATGCCATACTCCATGCTACGGCGTTTGGGATGCTCCACTGCAGATCTGATCAAAACCAACATCACGTTAAGAGACTTCAACGGCCAAACTTCAGAGACGCGAGGCGTTCTGAATGTGGACCTGACCGTGGGCAGAAAAACCATCCCTACGTCATTCTTCATCGTTGACAGCAAAAGCACCTACGCCGTCTTGCTGGGGAGGGATTGGATTCACGCCAACTGCTGCATTCCATCCACGATGCACCAGTGCCTGATACAGTGGGATGGAGATGAAGTGGAGGTCATTCATGCAGATGATTCGATCGAGATCTCCATAGCTGGCATGAACATCTGGGAAGCAGGAGACCAAGAGCCGATCTCTGGAGTCAGTCTAGACGGCTGTGAGCGCATTGAAGCTACAAAAAACGGGGTGAGGCTGGTCTTATCCACTGGCCTGACAGAGTAGCGATGTCCACGATTGCACGTGGTACGGCCGATCCCTGCGATCGGCCACAAAAAATAAAAATCAGCAATCTTACGACAAATAGGTCATGCAGTCGTAGTAGGGAGGTTCCCCGCCATTGTAGAGCACAGATAAGTTGTAAACCTTCCTTGACTAATGCAATCAAAAAGGGGGCCGATTCCGGCAATCGGCCCAAATTTCCTTTGTTATCCTCACCAACTGTTTGCCCCGTGTTTAGCATCGATTTAGCAGGTGACGGAAAGCTAGGGTAAGGGTTTACCTCCGCTGATGAGCTAGAGGAGATTGACATCGGTCCTGGGGATAAGCCACGACCAACATTTATCAGCAAAAAGTTAGATCCGAATCTGCGGGGTCCGATGATAGCTTTGTTGAAAGAATATCCAGATTGCTTTGCCTGGGATTATACAAAGATGCCCGGGTTAGACAGGAGCATCATTGAGCATCGACTCCCGCTTAAAAAGGGGTTTCGGCCATTCCAGCAGCGAGCACGACAGATGAAGGCCGAAATTTTGAAAGAAGTCAAGAAAGAGATCGAGAAAATGTTGACAGCTAAGTTAATCAGGCCATGCAGGTATGCTGAGTGGATTTCTAGTATCGTACCTGTAGAGAAAAAGGATGGCCGCTGGCGTGTTGCCATAGATTTTCGGGATCTCAATAGAGCCACTCCAAAGGATGAGTATCCGATGCCGGTAGCAGAGACATTAATCAACGCAGCTGCTGGTCATAAGGTTTTGAGCTTCATGGATGGCAATGCCGGTTACAACCAAATTTTTATGGCTCCGGAAGATATACACAAGACTGCATTCAGAGTCCCAGGTTCGGTGGGGTTGTTTGAATATGTAGTCATGACGTTTGGACTGAAGAATGCCGGCGCCACATACCAAAGAGCCATGAATTAAATTTTCCATGATCTGATCGGCAAGCTGGTGGAAATTTATATCGATGACGTGGTGGTCAAGTCTGCTTCAGTACAAGGACACTTGGACGATCTGCAACGCGTCCTGGACCGAACAAGGAAATTCGGGCTACGAATGAATCCAAAGAAGTGTGCCTTCGGGGTGACGGCCGGTCAGTTCTTGGGTTTCTTGGTCCATGAACGCGGAATTGAGATCGGCCTGAAAAGTCAGGAGGCAGTGCGAACAATGAAGCCACCTACCACGAAGAAAGAACTGCAGTCTCTCATCGGCAAGATCAACTTCGTCAGAAGATTCATCTCCAATCTGTCAGGAAGAATAGAGCCGTTCATGGGACTGGTGAAAATTAAATCTGATGAAGAGTTCCGCTGGGGGACAGAACAACAACGAGCCTTCGACGAGATCAAAGAATATCTAACGAAGCCGCCAGTATTGGTTCCGCCCCAGCCGGATAGGCCGTTCTACATTTACTTGTCAGTAGCTGACACGTCCATCGCCTCGGTGGTGGTGCAGGTTTATGATGGTCTGGAGCGAGTGGTGTTTTACATCAGCAGAAGGATGCTGGATGCAGAGACAAGGTATCCTGAGATCGATAAGTTGTGCCTCTGCCTGTTTTTCACCTGCACCAAGCTGCGCCACATCTTGCTCTCAGCAGAGATTATCATTATATGCAAATCAGATGTCATAAAGCACATGCTGTCGGCTCCTATGTTGAAAGGCCGACTCGGCAAATGGATGTTTGCATTATCGGAATTTGACATCCGGTATCAACCCGCGAAAGCGGTTAAGGGTCAGGCATTGGCCGACCTTATTGCTGAAAGGATCAACACTGATATAGCAGCGCTGTCTATACGAGCGTGGGCTATGATTTTCGATGGATCGGTTTGTGATGATGGTTGCGGCATTGGCATTCTACTCGTGTCGCCCCGGGGGGCAACATATTCCTTCTCCATCAGGCTAGTTACCACTCGCACCAACAACGTCGCCGAGTATGAGGCGATACGCAAGGGAATGGAGTTGCTCATCGAAGCTGGAGCAGAGGCAGTGGAAATTTTTGGAGACTCCAAATTGGTGATTTCCCAACTCACGGAGGAATACAAGTGTGAGAGCGAGTCGCTCTTCCCATTATGGTTGCAATGCCGTGAGCTCATGGCACAGTTCCGGTACATAAACTTTAACTGGATCCCGCGATCGCAGAATACAGAGGCGAATGATCTCGCACAAATGGCTTCAGGCTACAAGGACGTAGCAGAGGGAACTGATGTTCAAGTACAGTTCCTGGAGGCGGACGACTGGAGAGCCGATATCTTCAATTATTTGAAAGATTCGGCTCGGGGGGCACCTAAACGGATAAGGTACAAGGCCATGAAGTATGTGCTTATCGGGGACGACATGTTCTACAGGACTCTGGAAGGATTACTGCTCAAATGTCTGGGGCCAACCGAGGCCAATCGGCTCCTACACGAGGTACACGAAGGCGCCTGTGGAACTCACCAATCGGCTCACAAGATGAAATGGTTGATCAGGCGATCAGGGTTTTATTGGCCCACCATGCTTGAGGACTGCTTTAAGTACTACAAAGGGTGTCAAGCATGTCAGAAATTTGGAAAAATTCAGATGGTACCCGCGTCAGCAATGAACCCCCATCATCAAACCTTGGCCATTCCGAGGTTGGGTCATGGATATGATTGGCAAGATCAACCCTCCATCAAGCAAAGGCCACATGTGGATTTTGTCCATTACGGATTATTTCACTAAATGGGTGGAAGCCGTCCCTATGAAGTCAGTGACCTCGAAGGATGTTATCGATTTTGTGAAAGAACATGTCATTCATAGATTCGGGATTCCCCAAACTATCACGACCGATGGAGGTTCGGTCTTCACTTCTCACGAGTTTAGAGAGTTCTGCGAGGACACGGGATTAAGCTGATCCGATCATCTCCATACTATGCTCAAGCAAATGGGCAAGCTGAAGCGTCCAACCAGAGCCTTATCAAGTTGATCAAGAGGAAAATCGATGAGCACCCTAGGCGTTGGCATGAGGTTTTGTCAGAGGCTTTATGGGCCTATCGCATGTCATGTCATGGAGCGATAAAAACCTCGCCATACCATCTAGTCTATGGGCAAGAAGCCGTATTGCCCTGGGAGATTACGGCTGGAGCCAGACGTGTCACTTTTCAGAACGATCTAACAACTGAAGAATATGCGGCCCTGATGAGTGACAGTGTTGAGGATGTGACTGAGCTTAGGCTGTGGTCGCTTGAGAAAATCAAAGAGAACAAGGCCAAGGTAGCTCGTGCATATAATAAGAAGGTGAGACCGAAGGAGTTCCACGTTGGCGATCTGGTATGGGAAGCTGTATTGCCATTGGGGACTAAGGATGCAGCATATGGTAAATGGTCTCCAAATTGGCACGGGCCATACAGGGTCGATCAAGTTTTAAGGGGGAACGCGTACATGCTTGAGGAGCTGGACGGCGTGAAATTCCCAGTGGCTTTCAACGGTCAGCATCTCAAGAAATATTTCCCAAGCATGTGGGATGATGGACAGTGAAATATGGGGGCCGATACATGAAATCGGCCAATAAAAAAAACAAAAATATATAGCCGATGCACAGCCATCGACTCTAGAGGTTCAAACTGCTACGAGCAGGTGTCAGTTTACGTGAAGAAGCTACTGAAGGAATGCCTCGAAGGCGTGGAGGGCGTCAGCGCGGACACGATCCACCTCAGCAATCTCGGCTTCGTCATCTTCGTCCTTGCCCATCACTAGCTTCTTGTTCAGGGCATGTATTTCCGCCAGATCAGTCTTCAGTTGAGCTTTGAGGCCTTCCGCTTCGTCTTGAGAGCGGGCGATGAATGCTTCCTTGTCACGGATGAGCTGTTTAGTCGCCCGGACCTTCTCTTCAAGATCTCCCAGTTCCTTTTTCAAGGGTGCAAGCTCGGTGGTGCTGACAGAGGTGTCAGTTTTGGCATCCAGAGACGCCTTTTTCTCGTTGAGCTGCTGACATTTGTCTGCAATGTTGGCCTTCAGTGGGAGTTGGGCGCGGCGCAGATTAATCCTCTCACGAGCCAACTTCACCCTTGACCCGTAGAAAGACAGAGTTATAACTGGCCAAAGCTTCACCTGCAGTGCTACTGGGAGTTGGTCCTTGATTTCAGCAAGAACACTCTTCACCTCTTCAGAACCCTCGATCAATTTCTCGATCGGGGAGGACAGCAAGGCTTTGAGACGCTGGAATTGAGGTAGAATAGCCCTTGCTCGTGGTTCATCGTTGGCAACAGGGAGGGTTGGTTCGATGGATTCAAGGTCGAACGTCAGCAGGCCTGAGATATCACAACCCTGGAAGGCCGAAATGCCGTCAGTATGCGTCCAACACGGAAGGAAGAGCCGAACGAAGCGAACGTACCTCTCCTAAGGTTAAGGGGATAGCAGATGACGAGACCATCGGCTTGTGTGTTGTTGCTGGGGGCTTGGCCAAAGTGGTAACCGTTTCAGCTACACCTTCAGGGATTACTAGATCCAGCCTTGCGGCAGGCATCGGCACTTCCCCGGCTTTTCCACTAGAAGTGCCAGTCGTCTGCATGGAAGGTGCTTAGCCGATGTAAATAAGTGATGAATCGGCAGATATAAAAAAATAATAATTGGTAAGAGCATCGAGGGTGATGACTTTCGAAACCTCCTGGCTTGACGAAGAAGTTTGCATCCCCTTGCGAGCCCTCTTGGGGCTCACAGCTGGCCCCGCCTCGACTGATGCTCGGGGGGCAGTAGGTGCAGGAACCGGCCTTTTCCTGGAAGCCGATGGTGGCAAATCTGGCTGGCTCGGTGTGGTGGTCCTTTCAGAGTCTGTTGGGCCCGATTCTCCTCGATTGGATTGTGTGTCCCCGCTGGAGGTGTCTTCGATGGAACCCTGTAAGAAAAGGAGAGCTAGTAAACACAAGCATGTTTGCAAGGATGAAAGAGATCAACCAAGGCATGGATCAGCGTACATGCTAACTTTCTAGAGAAGGGCTCCGGCGCTTCAAAGTCTTCCTGGCAGCTACCTTCCTCACCACCGTTCATGTTTTAGTTGGAACTCGAGAGGCGGCGGACCCAGAAGTGGCTTGGATCTTGGAAGCCGATTGTGGTGATATCGGCTGGTTCTGCATCACGACCTTTTTAAAAGGTGGCGAATTTTTGCAGAAAAGGACCACAGGAGCTGGTGGGAAGAATTCGAAGGGGGAGCCATCATCGTGTGTAGGTTCAGGACCATCTTGTTGCTGCAAGGAGACAGAGCGGGTTATTAGAAGGATCATTGGGGGCTCCAAACTGCTCAGATGAATTTAAATAAGGGGAATAGTGGGAGACGTTTCAATGCCATAGCAGTTTCCATAATGTGGTGCCAAAACGGTCAAATCATGCACTGCGGAGGAGTTGAGAAGACAGGGCATCATGATGAGGGGGTGGCGTGACGATTCTGGTCTGCAACGCGTAACCTGATAAAAAAAGGGGGGGAAGAAAAAACATCAGCAGAGTGGTTTTGGAATTATTATTGCCAAAACCAGGGGGGCATGTGTTATCGCCATATTTTGGCCAAAGGAGGAGATGGGCCGTAATCAAGATGGGCTTGGAAGATACATATATGCAACGTGTTGTTGAATCGGCCTTGTGCATGGATTTGGGCTAAATTGCCCGTGTATCTTATATTGTAGTAGGTTCCGTTTCGGTTTAAGTAAGAGATAGAGTTGTTAGGGTTATTCCAAAGATAGAAAGTCTCCGGACTATAAATATGTACCTAAGGTTATTGAGAAAAGGAGGACGATCACGTTCACAACAAACACAATCTCGGCGCATCGCCACCCCTTGTTTCTAGGGTTTTTCTCGGGTAAGTGTCATGCTGCCTAGATCGCATCTTGCGATCTAGGCAGTATCTGCTTATGCGTTATTTGGTGTTACTCGTACTGAAGCCTTGTTGATGGCGAGTAATACTATTATCATAGATCTGTTTGGGCTAGCATCGGTACCTTTTTGTTATGATTGCTTAAGCTATGCTGCCTTTACTTATCTCGCTGCCTTTGCACCTTTTTTGGGGTGTAAGGGTAGCACCTTGCTTGATCTTTATTCAATCGATTTGATCTGTTATAGTTATGCCTTGTTCTCCAAGGTTTAGTTTGATATCCACATGATCAGGCCTTGCAAACGGGTTGAACGATCCAGTGGCATGTAAGGATATGGTTTGCCAATTCGAGAGGAGTTGTTCCGGGAATTGACTTTACGTCGGTTGTTAGGCCTTCTCTAGGGTTAGTTTTCTATCATCTTTCATGTCCACCAGGCTCAATTACGTGTAGGATGTTCCAATTATGTGGTGAAAACGTTAAACTGTCGTAGATCGAGTTAACTTGTATTGATGAAGCAAAACCCCATGTTATCGTAGATTTAATGCAGAACCATGGGATAATCGGCTCCAGGAGCCGATTCACAGGGAAGCCTGGGAGCCGGTCGCGGCTCGAATTTTACGTATGTTTGTTTGCCATGCAGGAAACCAATCGAAGCAATCCATCACCTTCCTGACCAGGTATAGGTCAGGTGGCACGCCCTTACATCAGCCAGGACGTGTGCCGGAGTTTTGCGGGCCGTTGCCCGAGGGACCAGGGCCCACCAGCAGTTCTGGGAGCCTCCCGGCTCTTCGTGTTGCCCGTCGCTGCTCGCCGGTGGGTTTTGGCAGGCAACAAGCCCTTAGCCTCGAGAAAGAACTACTCCCTCCTAATCAAGGGAGTCAGCAACGGTGATGAATATGGCGATGGAGATTGATGGAGATGGCTCCGGGGGCACGTCCCCGTCCCAGCAGGCTGCCGGAACAGAGACTTTCTGTCCCCCGAATCTCCCCTTTGGTGGCGGCGGAGCTACGGAGGTTTTCGTGGATTCTTCTGGATGCTTTAGGGTTTTTGGGTCGGAGGCTTCTTATAGGCGAAGGGGGAGGCCGAGGAGGCGGCCAGAGGGCCCACACCCTCCCCAGGCACGGACCAGGCTTGGTCGCGCCCAGGGGGTCTGGCCACCCTATGCTGCCTCTCCGTCCCTCCTTCTGGATTTGTTTCTGTCACGAAAAGTTATTGACTTTGGCTTTTGTCCCGTCCAATTCCGAGAATATTGATTTTCTGCCTTTCTAGAACCAAAAACAGAAGAAAACAGGCAACTGGCACTGTGGCAACTTCTTAATAGGTTATTCCAGAAAAGATATAAATACACCTCAAAGTATAGACAAAGCAAAGCAAAGTAGATACAAAACAAGCATGGAGCATCAAAAATTATAGATACGTTTTTGATGTATCAAACACCCGGATTTTTAATCCCAGATGCCTGTTATGCCATACATCGCAATCCTAGGATTATCATTTTTGCGAGACATAATAGATTGGTACCATAGTTCATCATCCATTACAAACCATAATAAAGGTCTTACAAATCAAGGATCTCATGATCCAGTCTTAGCACAATCAAAGCAGCGGAATAATATAATAATGGAAGCGTGGGCGAGGCTCCATCTTCATGGTCACAGGTAATGCTGACGATGGGAAATGATGCTAGTTGTCGTAACCTTCCTGTGGTCCATCCTCTTGATAGTCCTCTTCATAGTCTGGCCACGGGAATAGCCAGTGACAAAGCCATGAGTACTCTTTAAGTACTCACAAACTATCACTAACAAGTAAAGTGGTTCCAAGTAGGAATACTAAGATCTAGGTTGTTTTTCAAAAAAAGCCAGGTTTACCTCTAGCTGACCTCAGAAGTAAAGAAAACTAGTTCAAGGTTTTATAACACCTAAGTGGGAACTTAGCTTTCATGTTCACAACCCTGTTGTGGTCAAGTCAAAGTCATGATTCATTTTACAAGTCATTTTGAAAACATCTGACGACGCAATAGTATGGCCACTCCAACTATCCATAACCGCGGATACGGCTATTCGAATAGTTTGGCACTCTGTAGAGGTGGTACACTTTCACCACAATATTCGATACATCCGTCATGAACAATCCAGAATTCACCATACTCAGTATGCGGACAATCAATCCTAACCTTTCAATTACACACCCTAGTATAGGCTCCTCTCCTATGATTTGGCCTCCCAACCATGACCATCTATCATCTGGGAACTGCACAGGTGGACAATCATCACGAGGTAGCCTCAGCTCAAACCTCGGCCGCAAGGGAACCCATTCTAAGATATATAAACTTTCAGTCAAGCCCTACCCAATTTTGGGTATTGTGGTTTTACGGTAAAATTGGAATGGTATCGCATCCAGACACAACCATCAGTTTTATAAATTGCTAAGGCTCATGCCTCAACATTTTCATCATCAAAATCATCTGGTGTTCAAGAGCACATGTCAAAACATTTCATTAGAATGGCTCATCATTCTAAGGTTTTCATAATCATTTTCACCAATTGTTCCCATCTAAAGTGATCAAGTTTTATGCTTAGCACTAGCCACTAAAGTTGGGGGTAAACACTAATGAGGGGTGGTAATCAAGTAGGTTTTATCTAAGTATCATCTCATGCCTCAGGATGACATGAAGTTATATCTAACTTAGTCCAAGTTTTATCTCTTTATGCTACCTTTAATCTCTTTCCAAAACTTACAAGTCACTAAGTAAACATAAACCAAAAGCTTTGATAAAGAAATAAAATAATCAAGCTTGCAAGTAAAACTGGGATTTGGTATCATCAAGTGGTATAACCAAGGCATGCTTAATGCATTGCATAGGTTATATAGTTTTCATAGTTGCAAGTGTTAGCTTGCATAGGTAACATGCAAGTGGTAGCTTGCCTCGTGCAGTGCAGTGGTTGAAGTTCTCCTCGACTTCTTCCTCGTAGTAGTCTCCTTCCCCTTCGTATCCTTGGTCGGTACTAGCGTCTATAAATAAATACGAAGTACACAATCACCAAACAATACTTAACTACTTCTATTTAGCACACAAGTGTTCACACTAGATGATATAGCATCATCACAATCATCACAAGAATTAAGGCAAAAGTTTTATTTATTATATTTTAGAAAAGTAATTTCTACTCATTGAAAAACTACTTAAGATTTAATATTCTCCAATTAAAACATGGGATCATGTTGACACATGTCATCACCACATATTTCAATGATTCGGAATGTGATTTAAAGTGGTGTCACAGTTTAATAAAGTTTAACCTTTTTATTTTAATTAATTAAAGTGGCTATAAATTCCTATGAGGCATTCTTTTATTATTTGTCCACTATGACTGCAAGTAAACCTAGATAGGTCTTAACAAATGTGATTTTTGAGAGTTGGAATCAACTCAAAAGCATTTATGGTTGAATTTTGAAAAAAATTTGAATGCAGAAAAGTCTATGCCTTGTTATTTTTAGTATAGGTGATCTATAAATTCAAATTGCTTGAATCCAACGGGCTTGGATTAAGAATTTCCATACCTTTCTAACAAAATTGGTTTCATGCTATTTGGTTCAGTAAAACGCTCTGAATTGAATTTTGAATCTACTGCCAGAACTTGGTTTGAAACTAATTAGATAAATCTAAATTCAAAGTAACTGGGTCGCGCGGGAATTCTAACTGGGCCGGCCCACTGCGCACAGTGTGCGTGCAGGCTGGTTAAGTGGTTGTCCCCACGCGTCAGTGAGACAGGGGGTGCGAAGGGGTACGGGCTAAGTATGACCATAGGATTAGATCGAGGATCAACGGCTCACGGCCGTCGTCCTCGTCGAATAGAACACGACGGGCTCGAACCCTAGCGCAGCCAGTGGGGGTCTATGGCGGCTCACCGGGGATCAGGCGATGGTCGGCGATGGGGGCGAACGACGAAGTCAACAATGGCGGTTCTCCAGGTACTGGCGACTCCTCCTGGGGTGGATCCAATCAATGGCGCCCTTCTCCTCTAGCAGCGGCAGGCTCCGGCAAAATTCCAGCGACGCTACGCTCGCATTGCTCTGGGAACAAGTGGGAAGGGATCCGTGAGAGGTGGGGAGTGTGATGGTGTGAAGAATGAACAGGGAAGGCCTCCTTTTATAGGCGAGCGAGAGAGGCCGAGTGGCATGGACAGTGCTCGTCGGGGTCAGGGTTACAGCGAGCTACGGGCATGGCTGAAGGAAGGGGACGGTGCGTGGTTCCCTGGCGGTGCTCAATGGCTTGTCGGCGTGGCAAGGGGCGGTGCGGTTCAGTCGGAACGTGTTGGTGCTCTGAGCAGCACCGACGGCGGTTTTGACAACGCACAGTGGATATGGGTCGCACGGCGGCGAACGGCGATGTCTGGGAGGTTCCTGGGATGGTGGTGATCGCAGGCACGGGCGGCGAAGGCGAGGCGTGGTCTGTGCGAGCGTGTCGAGCGCCGTGAGCTGGTGCACTCTGTACATGGCAGAGACAAACTAGGCACGTGCGTTCTCGGTGGTCCACGTCTTCTCAAGGATCGAGGGCTGGATAGGGGTGGCGGTGGACGGTGGCGTGCTTCCTGGACACGGTGGCTAGGCGCGGCGCTTGCTCCTGCTAGCTAGCCATGGTCGGCTGGCAAGGGTGCTCTCGGGCATGCACGGCATGGCGCATTGGGTAGGGGCTAGGTTGGTTCAATGCACTAGTTGGCACTGGGGGAGACAGGGGTGATCAATGGGGAACAATGGTTGGGGTGATCACTGCTCAAAACAGTGAAGTTTGGCCAAATTTGTTTTCTGTCTCCAAGTGTTAAATGAAATGGCCGAAAGAATTTCATATTTTAGTTTTTGGTTGAAACTTGGTGGGTGCAATGGTCACATACTAGATAGTCTCTGGTTGATTGTATTTGTCAAGGTGCACTCGTTTGCTTGGGTTTTGAGAAATGGTGATCTTACCATATGAACTAGATTCAATTTTCAATTGTCCTTTGAATAGGGTTGCCAAATGTTTCTATGGGTTTGCAAGGTGGTCTTGGGTTCACTTTCACTAGGTCTAACAAGGGGTGAATAGAAAGGGATTTGTTTTTGTTTGAAATCTTGGACAAACACTCAAAGTGGTCTAGTGAGCAAGATTGGCAAAAATGACCATTTGCTTATTTTGTTTGTTTTTGAATTTCAAAAGATTTGATTCTGCTTGGAAATGATTTAGATGATGTGGTTTTCATCTTTAAAACATTCCTTGCTATTCACAACAATCAAACAATTCCATTCAAGCATTCATGCATTCATCACATACACACATGCATTCATAAGGATTTTAATTTAACAAAAGTTTTTGTTAACCCAAAATTTGGGTGATTGGAATTGATAACCTTGATTAATATTTTTGGTATGTTAAAAACCTTCCCTCCTTAAAAAAATCTTGTCCCGAGATTTTGGAAAAAGAAAACTAGGATTTAAAGAGATCTGTAAACTCTGTCCTAATGTAATCTTCTAGCTCCCAGGTAGCTTCTTCTTCAGTGTGGTTACTCCACTGGATATTGAGAAACTTGATACTCTGGGTCCTGGTGGTTCTGAAAGCTTCCTCCAAAATACGGATGGGTACTTTGGGATACGTCAAGTCATCATTGATCTCTATGGTTCGGTGATCAATATTCTTGAAAACTTCGGTCTTCTCCGGGACTTCTAGGCATTTGCGCAGTAACGAGATGTGAAACACATTATGCACGGCTGACACCTCCTCTGGCAGTTCCAGTTGATATGATACTTCTCCTCGACGATTGAAAATCTTGAAGGGTCCGATATATCTGGGGGCTAACTTTCCTTTGAGCTAGAAACGTTGGATTCCCTTCAAAGGTGACACCTTGAGATACACAAAATCTCCGATATTTAAGGCGAGGCCTCGACATCTCTTGTCGGCATAACTCTTTTGTCTGGATTGGGCGGTCTTGAGGTGCTCATGAATCTTGTGAACTTTTTATTCTGCTTCTCGTAGGATTTCGGGTCCGAAAATCTGACTCTCTCCTACTTCCGACCAATTCAAAGGGGTATGACACTTCCTTCCATACATGAATTAAAATGGGGCCATTTGTAAGCTAGCTTGGTTACTGTTGTATGAAAATTATGTGAAAGGCAGACAGTCTTCCCATTTAGATCCATATTCTAACACACAAGCTCTCAACATATCTTCGAGTATTTGGTTTACTCGCTCCATTTGTCCATATGTCTGAGGGTGATACGCTGTGCTGAAATCTAGTCGGGTTCCTAATCCTTCTTGGACTTTTTTCCAAAACCTTGATGTAAACTGAGTTCCTCGATCCGACACGATGTTCTTGGGGACTCCGTGCAAGCTGCTATCCTAGCAATGTAAAACTATGCTAGCTTCGAACTCTGGTAAGTGGTCTTGACAGGTAAGCAATGGGCGACTTTGGATAGTCTATCCACTATGACCCAAATAGAGTCATTTCCCCTACTAGAGGTAGGCAAACCGGTGATAAAATCCATTCCAACTGAATCCCATTTCTATTCCGGAATCTGCAATGGTTGCAACAGTCCTGCGGGGCTCTGATGTCCCGCCTTGACTCTCTGACAAATATCACACTTGGCTATGTAGCTTCCAATTTCTCTCTTCATCTTGTGCCACCAAAATTGCTCCTTCAAATCATGATACATCTTCATTCCTCTGGGGTGGATAGAATAAAGAGTATCATGGGCTTCTTTCAAAATAGCTTATTTCAATTCTGAATCTGCTGGCACACAGATACGTCCTTTGTACCACAAAACTCCTTCATCTTTGGTGAATCCGGGTACTTTCCTTGTACCGATACGACATTTGATTCCGTCGATACTAGCATTTCCTTTTTGGGCCTCCTTGATCTGACTGATCAAAGTGGGTTGAAGTTCTATGCTAGCCAAAAATCCTTCACTAACCAGCTCCATTCTGAAATCTTCCAACTCCTTGTGCAAACTTGGTTGCTCCTTCAGAATCATGGAGTTCAAGCGACACGGTAATCTGCTAAGGGCATCTGCTACCACATTAGCTTTATCGGGGTGATAGTGAATGTCCAGATCATAGTCCTTGATTAACTCTATCCATCTCATGTGCCTCGTATTCATCTCCTTTTAAGTGAAAATATACTTCAGGCTCTTGTGATCCGAATAAATATCACAACGGTTACCCATAAGGTAATGCTGCCATGTCTTCAAGGCTAAAACTACGGCTGCTAGTTCAAGGTCATTGGTAGGATAATTCTGCTCATGTTGCTTCAGTTTTCGGGATAGATATGATATGACTTTGCCTTCTTGCATCAACACACATCCGAGACCGATCTTGGATGCGTCACAATACACATCAAAAGGCTTCGTAATATCTGGCATGATCAAGATTGGGGCTGAGATCAATCTCTTCTTAAGATCTTGAAAACTTGCTTCACATTTGTCCGTCCATTCAAACTTATTATCTTTCTTCAAAAATTGGGTCATGGGTATTGCGATATTCAAGAATCCTTCTACGAACTTGCGGTAATATCCTGCTAATCTGATAAATGCATGAACTTGGGTTTGAGTGGCTGGGGCTTGCCACACTTCAACATCCTTAACCTTGGCGGGGTCAACAGAAATTCCTCCTGCCGACACAATATGTCCGAGGAATCCTACTTCCTGTAACCAGAATTCACATTTGCTAAACTTGGCATACAACTGATGCTCCCTAAGGGTTCCAAGGATGGTCCTCGGGTGTATCTCATGTTCTTCTTCTGATTTGGAATAGATCAGAATGTCGTCGATGAAAACAACGACAAACTTATACAAGAAGTCCATAAAAATCTTATTCATGAGATTCATGAAATAAGTGGGGGCATTGGTTAATCCAAAGGACATGACAGTGTACTCATACAATCTATATCTGGTGGTAAAGGCAGTCTTTGGAATATCCTTTGCGCGAATCTTGAGTTGATGATAACCAGTTCTAAGATCAATCTTAGAAAACACTTTGACACCGGTCAACTGGTCAAACAGATCTTCTATCTTCGGTAGTGGGTACTTGTTCTTGATGGTGACATCATTCAGCTTCCCATAATCCGTACACAAACGGTTACCTCCATCTTTCTTGTCCACAAACAAGACAGGCGATCTCCATGGCAACGCACTTGGTTGAATCAGTCCTATCTCCAGCATAGCATCCAGTTTCTTCTTCAGCTCCACTAATTCAGACTGGTTCATACTATACGGTCTGTGGTCTATGGGTCCGGTTCCAGGGATTAGTTCAATGATAAACTCGATATCTCGATCCAAGGGCATACTGGACAAAACATCTGGGAATACGTCGGGGTATTCACAGACTACTCTGAATTGGTTAATGGTTGGTTGGGCCAGACTCTTATTGCACTTGAATTGATGGGGCAAGGTTTCAGATACATGCTCTACTGATACTCCATTGGTACTGGTCATGGTTATGGCTTTCTTGGTACAGTCGATTAATCCTTTAAGTTTCGACATACAATCCATTCCTAGTACTACTTCCAAACCTTTGGTTCCAAGTACTATTAGATTAGCATAAAAATCTATGCCATGGATTCTGATAGGTACGGCCTTGCAAATTTTTCTAGCTTTGGTGGTTGAACCAGGTATTTGAACTATCATAACATGCTTCAATTTTGTTGGTTGAATCTTACTAGTGCATGCAAATTCTTCTATAACAAACGAGTGCGATGCTCTAGAATCAAACAACACTCTTGTAAGTACTGAGTAAAACATAAAACATACCCAGCACGACATATGGCGCTTCTTAGGCTTCTTCAGCATTCATGAAAAACAGACGGCCATTGCGGTTGAGCGAATTCCCTAGGGCAAATCTTCTTCCAAGTTGAACATGAAGGGAATATGCCCTGAGAGGCAATAATAAAATGTTTATTATGTGTATTCCCAGTATTTGATAGATGTTTATTTTGCATGCTATAATTGTATTAATACGGAAACATTAATACATGTGTTTTTAATAAACAAACAGAAAGTTCCTAGTTATGCCTCTCTCATAAACTAGCTCGTTGATTAACAAGATGATCAAGGTTTCCTGATCATGGACATTGGATGTTGTTAATAACGGGATCACAACATTACTGTAATGGTGTGATGAACATTCATCCGAAGTATAGCATTACGATCAAAGTCAGTGCGTTTATATTGCTATAACAACTTACGAAGTGATCCTAATCCTTAGACCATGAGATCATGTCAATCACTAACACCGAAAGAGTTTCTTGATAACATCAAACGTCACACCGTAACATGGTGATTATAAAGATGGGTTCAGAACTAATAAAGTTTTATGCTGAGGCCCATGGATTGAGAGTGGAATTTGTTCATCCCGATGACGGATAGATATACTCTGGGCCCTCTCGGTGATATGACATTGGTTAGCTTGCAAGCAAGTGATTTGATCACTAGAATGTTATATCACGGGAATGAGAAAAGAGTGCATGTCAGTAACGAGATAAAACTAGGTATGGAGATACCGATGATCGAATCTCGGACATGTAATATATCGTGAAACAAAGGGATTAAGATACTAGCGTAAAAGGTTCCGACGATCACAAGAAAGTCATCGTTGAATGTGTGGGAGTCAGTATGGGTCTCCAGATCCCGCTTCTGATTATTGATCTGAGAGGGGTCTCGATCATGTCCGCATTATTCATGAACTGTAGGGTGACACACTTAAGAGACACCGACATCCAATTGGAGCAAAAGTTTCATGCCGGAAAGAATAACAAGCGCAGGAATTTATTTCACTAGATACCGAAACAGGTTTTCGGGTGAAATTGCATAAAGTGGTTATGCATGTGAAATAGAAATCTAGCAAGGGGTTATATGTGAATGTTTGTCATTAAAGTAATTGAAAAAATTCTGAATAAATAAAATATTTTTATTTAATGAGAGTTTGCATTAAATTTGGTGGAAATTTACACTACTAGGAAAATGGCTATAGGTAATCAGCACATCCGTGGCTCACATGGTTGAAGTGCCCCACGGCTAAAACAGGCGTGGCGCACCTGTGGGAAGTGCCCTACTAGTAACTAGAACAACTGTGGCGCACATGACTATAGTGCGCCACAGATGTGTGTGGTCCAGGGCCCTGTTGGACGCACGCCAAACATCTGTAGTGCACTACAGTCATGTGCGCCACGGTTGTTTTTGTCATCTGTGGCGCACATGGGGCGGGTGCGCTACGCCTAAGCGCACGCCCCCCTTTGATGTGAAACGGCCACAAACATCTGTGGCGCACTCGGCCGAGTGCGCCACAGAAGTTTGTACTCCCTGTGGCGCACTAGGGCCGTGTGCGCCACGGATGTGTCGATTCTTTTAGGACAGCACTTTATGTGCACATGTGTGCCCACACATCCACCACCCCACACTTCACTTTCCCCTTCTTCTTCCTCCTTAGATCTAGTCGGGATCTTCTCCTTCCCACCTCAATTTCTCCACACATTCACCATTTTTAGCATGTAAAACTTGCTTTGGATGTTACATAAGTAATAGAGGAGGTCTCCGGTCTCTCATCTATCCTTCTCCGGTCGATGCGCGCACCTCTCCTTTCCATCTTTCTCGCGATCGGTCTCTCATCTCGGTAAGTTTTCCATGTAAGGATGTGTTCATGTTTATATGGATGATGTGCTCATATGTATGTAGATGATCGATGCTCATGATGTGTGTATGTGTGGAGAGGATCGATGGTCATATGTGTGTGTATATGGAGAGTATCGATGATGCTCATGCATGTGTGTATGGAGAGGATAATGATATGTTCATGTGTGTATGGATCGGTCTCTCTCTCACTCTTGTGTTTGTATGTGAACAAGTTGCCATTTGTTTTGCCAAAACGTTGATTCATTTCCATTTTGGCAAGACTTTGGCATTTCGCAAAGGTCCTAATTTTAGGATAGGTCATGCCGAAATTTTCTATCGACCATTGCATGCATGCATTCATTATGTGGTTCTAATAGACTTCAAAATTGTACCGTGTACATCGTGCAGGAAAAAATGGTCCGCATAATGAGCGAAGGCATTGTGGCTAGATTTTTGAAATGTGCGACGGCCGACATGATACGAAATAACAAGACAGATATAAGATGTCCGTGCAGAAGATGCAAACTCAACTAGGTGATCGACCCAGATTCCGGGAATCTGCAGGCGCACCTGCTCCGCCATGGTTTCATGGGTGGATACACTCGTTGGATAAGCGATGGCGTAGATGATGGAGACGGTGAAGAAGGTGGCCAACATGACGATGATCATCATCACGGCGAGAACGGGCGAGATGATGAAGAGTCTCCTGGAGATGGTGAAGGTGCGGAAGCAGACCGGGATGATGATGATCTAGATGCCGGAGGAGCAGACAACGATGGAACAACGTCAGGCTGGGTGCGGGACCCTTATGTGCAAGAGATTCTTCTCAAGCAGACGAGTAACGCCAGGGCTGCCGCTAGAGAGAAAGCCAAGCTTGCGCAACTTGAGAAAGACGCGGTTACTCCATTGTATGAAGGATGCAGGCCCGATGATACCCGGTTGAATGTAACGCTCAAGGCTATGGAGATGAAGGCAAAGCACAAATTGAGCGACGCAAGCTTCGACGATATGATGGCATTCTGGCACGATCGTCTCCCGGAGGGGAACACATGTCCAACTAGTATCGAGGATGCCAAGAAAATCGGTTGTCCTCTCGATCTACCGCACGTTAGATATCACGTATGCATCAACGATTGCATCATTTATCGGGGCGAGGACGCGGAGAAAACCACATGTCCGGTGTGCGGCGTGAGTCGATACAAGAAAGGGAAGAAAGCACCTCGAAAAGTGGTATGGTACTTTCCTATCACTCCTCATCTGCAGCACTATTTCGCGGACCCTAAGGAAGCGAAGCTCATGCGATGGCATGCGGAAAGGAAGAAGCCAGGAGATGATGATGACCCCGAAAAGGATGAGCTGCTGACGCACCCTTCAGATGCTAGCCAGTGGAAAGCATTGGACCTCGAATTCCCAGAATTCGGTGGAGATTCGAGGAACATCAGGCTTGGTGCGAGCACCGATGGACTCAATCCGTTCGGTAGCCAGAGCAGCACGCACAGCACTTGGCCCGTGTTTGTATGGATGTACAACCTCCCTCCATGGTTGTGCATGAAGAAGAAGTACATACAAATGAGTATGCTAATTCAAGGGCCGAAACAACCTGGTACCGACATCAATTTGTATCTCGGGCTGTTGAAAGAGGAGCTAGCCACGTTATGGGAATCTGGAGCCAATACTTACGACGCCGTCGCACAAGATTATTTCACTATGAGAGCCGCGTTGGTCACTACGGTGCAAGACTATCCAGGTTGCGGGTATATCTCGGGGCAGGTTATCCAAGGATTCTGCGCATGCGTTAAGTGCATGGATAACACAGGCTATCTCCAACTAGAGAAAGATCCAGGGTCATCGAAAACCGTGTTCATGGTGCACCGGAGGTGGCTCGGCAAGAATGATCCATGGAGAAAATGTGGAGACCTGTTCGATGGCAAATCAGAGACCCGAGGAATCCCAGAGCGTAGGACCAGCGAAGAAGTGGAAGAGTTGCTGAAAAACTGGAAAGATTGTCCTAAGCCTGGAAAGAAGCGAAAGAGGCAGCAACAAGACAAGCCGCTGATGAAGGTATGGAAAACAAGGTCTGTTTTCTGGGAGTTGCCATACTGGAAGTTTCTCCGCACGCCTCATAGCCTCGACATCATGCATATCACGAAAAACGTGTGCGAGAGTCTGGTCGCCACCATAATCAACATGCCAGATAGGACGAAAGATGGTCCGAAAGCAAGGCACGACCTGATATGCTTGGGTATCCGGAAGGATCTTCACGGAGGACGCACTACTCCTGATGATCAGGAAGATGACGATGATCATGAGTCGGAGACGACACAAGGTCGTCGGAAGGGTAAAAAGTTCAAGAAGAATGAATATTACTGCCCTCCTTCTTGCTTCACTCTAAGCCAGGATGAGATCAAACAGTTTTTCAAGTGCCTTCTAGGAGTCAAATTTCCTTACGGCTACGCGGGCAAGATAAGCAGATACCTAGACGAGGCGAAGCAGAGGTTCAGTGGCATGAAGTCTCACGACTGTGCCGTGCTAATGACGCAGGTACTTCCGGTCGCACTAAGAGGGATAATGGACGAGCACGTCCGTGAAACGTTATTTGGCCTATGCAAGTTTTTCGACGTCATCTCTAGGAAGTCGATTGGCTTGAATCAGCTCGGAAGGCTACAGGAGGAGATCGTGGTGATACTATGTGAGCTTGAGGTCTACTTCCCACCCGCATTCTTCGACATTATGGTGCATCTGCTGGTCCATGTCGTGGAGGACATCGTACAACTCGGGCCGATGTTCCTCTGCAGCATGATGGCGTTCGAAAGGATGAACGGACACATCAAAGGATACGTTCGCAACAGGTCCCGTCCAGATGGAAGCATAGCCAAGGGCTTTCTGGCCGAAGAGTGCATCTCTTTCTGCACGAATTATCTAGACATCGAGAACCCTGTCGGTCTTCCCGTCAACAGACACCTTGGCAAGCTCGACGGATCTGGTCACCGAGAGGGTCGTCGCATACTGCATGCAGACTTCGATTTTCGACGCGCAGACTTTGATCGAGCAAACCTCGTCGCGCTACAGCATTTAGAACTGGTCGATCCTTGGGTACAGAAGCACAAAAGGTTAATCGAGAAGAAGTACAGTGACCGGGGCATACAGAGGACGCAGGGAGAAATAATCAAAGAGCACAACTCAGATTTCACGCGTTGGTTTAGGCAGACGCTCCTTGATAATCCCCCGCGCTCTCATTCTTCTGACACGAAAAAGATCATATTCACCTTGTCGCAGGGACCGATGCAAAACCTGGTGACCTATTAGGCGTATGATATCAACGGCTACACATTCTACACGGAGGAAAAGGACAACAAGTGTGATTATCAGAACTCAGGCGTAGCGTCGGAATTCTACACCGATGACAACGTGAAGGAAAGATTCTACGGAAGAATCGAGGAGATCTGGGAGCTCGACTACTGTGGAGAAAAGGTGCCGAAGTTCCGTGTCAGATGGGCAAAGAGCGTCGAAAGAGAAGACCGGTATTTCACAACCATGGTTATACCCGAAGCAGCCAAATCCAAGGCCGCCGGTGCAAACGTGGCCGCGAAAAATGAACCGTGGGTACTGGCTACCAAAGTGGACCAATGTTTTTTCATTACCGACCCGACAAAGCCTAGCCGTGTTGTCGTGAGGAGAGGAAAAAGAAACATCATCGGAATGGATGGAGTCGCCAACGAGCAAGACTTCGACCAGTACGGCGATCCAAAGATTGAAGATGACGACGACTACGATGCAGCAACATACATCACAAGAAGAAAAAGGACAACCCTACCCAAAAAAGGTAGCCCGTTTGAAAGAAGAAACATTAAAGTGTCGGGGCTAAATTATTCAACCGCGACAAAGAAGGGAAAAAAGATTGTAAAACGCTAGCTCAAAAAATATTGTAAAACGCGTGGTCAAAAAAGATTGTAATATTCATGGACAATGTATTATGAAATTTAGTTATACTTTGAATCATATTTTTGGGCATTTTTGGAATATTATTACTTTTGGGCATTTTTGGAATATTTAAAAGTATTTTCAAATCAAAATAAAACTTCTATGGCATATATCACCACTTTTGGGCATTTTTTGGAATATTTAAAAGTATTTTTAAAATCAAAACAAAAATTGGGGCACCAGGATTCGAACCTGGGTGCTCTCAGGTTTAGAATAGAGTAGTGGGCAGAACCAGTGGGATAGGCTAGTATAGTTGTTAGCTAGTGGGGCTGTAGTTCTCTTATGCAGTAGTTAGAAGCCGATAGGCGTAGCGCACTAGCCCATAGTGCGCTACAGATATCCGTAGCGCACTATGGCTCAGTGCGCTACGCCTAAGTGGCTTTATCCACACGTGGCGCCCGACCCCCTCTCTCATCCCCATCTCTCCATCTCTCAGCCCGAGTACGATCCGCCGCCGCCGCCGCTCTCGATCCGCCGCCACTGCGTCTGAGGAGGAGGAGGCCTGCCCGCGCCCGAGGAGGAGGAGGTCCGCCCGTGTCCGAGGAGGAGGTCCGCCCGCGTCTCAGGAGGAGGCCCGTGTCCGAGGAGGAGCAGTCGCCACGTCTCAGGAGGTGGAGGCCGCCGTCGTCCGCCCGTCGTCCGCCCGTCAGAGGTGAGCGTCGCCTCTCCCCTCTCGCCCTCTCTCCCTCTCTCCCTCTCTCTCCCTCTCTCCCTCTCTCTCCCTCTCTCCCCTCTCTCTGCAGGCCATGGTTAGGGTTCTGCTTCATGGTCTGAAAAAGAACTCTCTATGCGATACTCAGCTCTAGTATTATGCAGCCAAGTGTCTATTAGTCTAGCAATCGTGAAGCTTGCTCTTATATTGTTGACAAAAGCTTGTTGTTGGTTCACCTGGGCATGGTCAAACATGACTGTAGCTTGATTTACAAAAGCTTGCTGTTGACAAACATGACTTGTTAACAAAAGCTTGCTGTTGACAAAATTTAGAACTGCAACACGCATCATAACAGTTTAAACATGACTGTAGCTTGCTGTTGACAAAATCTTGCTATCCAGAAGATTTTTACAGAAGCTTGCTGTTGACAAAATTCCTCTTTCTATTCGTAGTGAAGATTTTTTTGTCTATACCTTTCCTTTTTCCGGTATCCTATCCAGAAGGAAATAAAATACAAATAGAAAGCCACAACAATGTATTGAGTGGAAAGAGTTGGTCTACAAATAATGTAAAAGAGCAAGAACATTGCACACAGCATGTGCTCTCTACCCAAAAAGTGATATAGCAACCTATACTGCAGAATTCTACTTTAGCTACGCATAGAAAGACTGTACCAGTGGAGAAGTATCTGGAGATAGAGTAGGCAGGAGCAGCAGCCCTAGCTCCATTGCTTGAAATCTTGAGGGCATTGGCAGCTGAGCTTGCCCACAGCCTCAGAGCCATTGCAGCTGGATTAGTTGTTGCAACCTTGCAACCCAAGCAACAAAGTGTATATGCGTTCTTCTTTGCCCTCTCATTGAAGGGGATAGTAGCTCAGTGGTAGTAGTGGTGGGAGGATAGGGAAATGGGAATTGTTTGGCTCAGGAAGAGAGGGGGGAAATAAGAGGGGGTGTGCAGGGATAGGATTTGTATGGCTGCTGGGTGCTCATAGCCTCATCCTTGGTTAGAGCACAGCCATTAATCCTTCTCAGCTTGATCCAAAATCTATTGATTAATGTTACACAATGTGAGATCAGAAAATGGTCCCTAAGTCTGTACTACTAACAGTAAACCGTGAGTGTAGACTAGTAAAAGCCTGACTGTGAAGCCATGGTAATAATAATACTAGGACTTAATCCTGATACATGTAAATGTAAGGAGAGATTGGTGAATTTTAATCTACCGTGTCCTTTGCGTGTGGCATTACATTATTGTTTGTTACCGGTGTATCCCTCGCTGTACACATACCCATCTAACAGAGAGGAATCGCCTCTGGGTAATGCAAAATATTTATGCTTGGTTTTTAGTTGCTGTCAATTGCTGCTGTCATGACAAAATGAAGTAGTAAAAGAAAACCTGGCTGTCAATTGCTGCTGTCAGTTGACAGAAACATGTATGCTTGGGTTTTAGTTGCTGCTGTCAATTTCTTGGGTTTTATTTGCTGCTATCAATTATTTATTTGTAGTAAAATGGAACTTTGATGTCATTGTGCTTGTGCTTGTATATGAAGCACTTTATTTATTTTTAGTAAAATGGTAGAACATCAGTTGGGTTGTAGAACATGTATGCTTGGGTTTTAGTTGCTGCTGTGTATGCTCATATGTGTTATTTTCTTTTTTCAAGAGACCTAGCAGGCTTTAGTTATTTTCTTTCCATCATATGCTTGGTGCCTGGTGAATCCAGATGATAACTGTAAATGCCCATTGCTTGATGTGGCTGGGCATGTTGATGCATTCTTAACCAATGTGTTTTCTACCTAGATGTTTATGTGCTGGCTTTGTTGGCCAAATTATCCTATGTGACCAGATTATGTGCTGGCTGTGTTGGCCATTTATTGTTTTCTGGTTGTGCTGGCTATGATGGCCATTTATTGTGTGCTAGCTATGCTGGCCATATATATGCAGGTTCTTGTATGAAATGAGTCCCGATTTTTGCCGGAATGTTGATTAACTTCCGTTTTGGCAGAAATCAGGCACTCCTAGTTTAAGAAAATTAGCAAAGGTCATGCCGGATTTTTCCGTGCATTTAACCAATTGTTTGTTTTTTATTAGTGCAAAGATGTGTGACAACGACGAGGCTGGATGTTCTAAGCGCATCAGCGCTGAAGGAGAACTCAGACCTCCGAATAAACAATTGACATTCTGGGAGGCGGCCCAGCGTCTAGAAGACGATGAAGAATACCATCCTTCGGAGAGCGAGGATGATGAGATGGAAGACGCGGAGGAAGAAGCCGAAGGAACGGCGGACGATGAAACCACTGATGGCGGCGAGGGCATAGGGAGTGGTAGCAACCCTCCTAAGAAGAAGAAGAAGCCGAAGGATCGGCGCCCGAACACGGTCGGCACGGTCAGGGAGGAAATTACCGAAGTGAGCCCATCAGGGGTTCCTTTGGAGCCCGCCCTTGTCGTCAAAGGGTACGGTGGGCAAGTGGCGGCGATCACCCGGAAAACCATCTCGATCAACACCGAGAATCTCCGGCATAAAGATAATGGCCACTTGCGCACACTCCTCTTCGAGAAGCTGCACGCCAGATACAAGTTCCCCGCTAAGTATCAGAACACAAATTATCATGGGAACGAAGTAAACAAATCCGCCCTCACAAAGATGAGCACCGCCCTGGCCAGCTGGAGAACCCGAATAAAGAAGAAGATCTATAAAGAAGGCAAAAGTCTCGAGGAGATCCAGAAGATTGACCCGCAGATCACCGAAGATCAGTTCCGGGAGTTCAAGGAGAGGTGTGAATCCGAAAGAGCCCTGGCCAATAGTAATCGGGGAAAGGTGCTGCAGGCGATGAATATAGGTCATCACCATCTCGGATCTGGTGGATACAGAACCGCGGAGGCCAAATGGAATAAGGAGGACGAAGAGTATAGATCCAAGGGGATAGAAAACCCCTTTGCTAAATTCGAACCCGGGCAGGTTCGAAACTTCATCAGGGCCCGTTACCATGTGGACCCAAAAACCAAACAACTCACCGCGGATCCTGCGGTGAAGGAATTCGAGGAAATTGTGGTAAGTATAATCTAATTACCGCGGATCAACACGATTGCAATCTAATCGATGATCTAAATGATTCACTGTTACTTCTTCTGCAGGAGGAGGAAATTGTTGCTAGTCATGGATCCCAGGGTTCCTCATCCCAGGGGTCGACGGCGGCCACCCGGTGGGATAACCCTTTTAACAGGGCGATGAACCGGGCCAAGAAAATAGAGCCGGTTACGAAGAAGTCGTCGTCGGCTGGCCGTCTGGCCGGCCTCGGGGGTAAGAATTGGGTGGATCATTTTGGTCCACCGCCGAGGACGCATGTGGCGCCGTCGGGAAGGAGCGAGGAGGAAAACCGAGAGGTTCAAGAACTTAAGGCACAAGTGGCGCGGATCCCGCAGATCGTCCAAGACAACCTGGCAATCACCCTCACGTCCTTCCTGCCTACCTTGGTGGAGTCAATAGCGAACTGGAGTGCGGGTGGTCGAGTAGGGCCGTGCCCGATTCCAAGCATGGTCAGCAGCCACTCGAACAACGCGGCGCCGACGAATCAGGCGAACTACGTGTTTGTGACTCCGCCCGCTAGCACCGCGGCGCCGCAAGTGTTGGTGACTCCCCCTGCCATCACCGCGGCGCCGGAGTACATGTTGGTGCCCCCATGCCATCGTCGCGGCGGCACCGGAGCTCCAAGCACCCGTCGGTAGGGAGAATACACCGGCGGCCAGCACCGTGCCATCAAGCAGCCCTTCCGTCTCTTGCACGCCCGTCGCCGTATGCGGTGCGTCGACATTAGCCGATCTCGACGCCATCACGGTAAACAAATTGCTTTAATTACCGCCTTTCATGCCATCTATATATTACTCTTGTGGCATCTCGCTCTGACGACGCCGTACATGTTTTCTGCAGACGGATGTTCCTTGCACTCTCTTATGCTACATGAACAACGAGCTGAGGGATGTTGCCAAGGGTACCATCGTTCAACCCTTGCAGCGCACGTTCCACTCAAAGCCGATGCCAGATAGCGTGCACAGGGTTAAAATTAGTCGGGTGCTAAGGGGCTGCGACGACCTGGAACCTCCCATTCAACCCCCAGGAGTGGATGAAGAAGAGTCGTCTGTCCTCAGAAGTTGCTTCGGCTTGTTCTTGCTATGGCCAAAGAGCATGATCCGTTTGGGACGGCGGGGGCCATCACGCCACAGACAACAGCACCGCCTGTCGTGCCAGCGACAAGCGGTGGCAAGGCCCCCTTACCGCCCTCGCCGTCACCTCCACGCGGTGGGTCGGATGATCATGTTGATGATATGCACATGGCGCAGGATCCGGCCGAGGATGACGAAGACTGGAATGATCACTTCTTCAGCACTCAGTTTGGCAACGAAGAAGACCTAGCTGGTGGCCCCACAGAGAAAGCCACTATCACCAAGCGTCTGTTTGGTTCTCAGGAGACGCCTCCAGCTTGCGCCTTTACAGAGCCAGCTGATACAACCAACCGGCCCTTTATTCTAAGGCCTGACACACTACATAGGGCGGCCGGTGCTCAGATTGCGGTTCCTGCCCGCTCTCCAAAAGGAAAAAAGGAAAGGAAAAGAAAATCTAGCAGCTCGAGCCAGCCGGTGGCGTCAACAACTGCGAATCCGATCAGGTTTCGGGACGGGCCACCAAGACCCGAGGGTATTATGTGGAGGATTCATGTGGCGGGTGAGCCCATGCTACCTAAGAATTTGCGGAAGCTCGCCAATTCGGAACTGCAGAGTGTGCATGACGGCGTGCTGACGATAGAGAGACGCCTTCTATCGGAGAAAGATCCCTCGCACCCGGTATTCGTGGTTAAGGTGCCACCAGGCTTGGGCTTCGTCAACACTGCCCCCGCGGATCTGTTCTTCCTGCGGTTCGAGGACATCTTCAATATGTTCCACCTATACCCGCTGCACTATACCATGGTCCGTCTCTTTTCTCTCAGCCTGGCCACGCAGATCATTAGAGAGAACACACCGGGCATCGCTATAGTGGACCCCTACTACATGCGTGACGGCTGCTTGGGTTCCCCCGCCGAACGACGTATCGTGGCCTCGTACCTAAAAAGAATCCTCGTGGCGAACAAGACAAAGGAATACATTCTCGTGCCTTACTTTCCCGAGTAAGTCGTTATTCAGTCGCCACCGTCGATTGGCTTTATTAGATCATCATCATTCTTTTTTCAACACATTCCATTTGAATTTTTTGCGCAGAGATGAACACTGCACGCTCATCTCCTTATCGCCGAAGCATTCCCACGCCACGTATTTCGACTCGGGGAGTCTAGAAAAGAAGAAAAACTACGACAAGATCAAGGAAGTTCTGGATGATGCTCTCACTGGCTTTGCCTCGACGGAAGGCACCAGCTTCGTGCGTAAGAAGGTCAAGTTCGGCAGGCATGTCTTCAACCACGTAACAGAGTTCCCCTGCGTGAAGCAGCCGGAAAACAGTAAGAAGGAAGCCTACTACGCACTCCATCACATGAGGGCGTTCCTACTTGACCAGCAGAATTCTACGCTGCTAGATCATCTCAAACAGTGGGCCGAAGCAAAGGCCAAGATCAATGATTCGGATATTAGACAAGAGATGTATCGCATCCAGCAGCAGTTTGGGGCAATCATCTTTCGTGATGTCATGACTTCGGGGGGGATCTTCTACGGAGGAAATATCCCGAATAACCGTGACATAGAAGATCGCCTAGAGATGCAGGGTGACTATAGGAAGTTCATGATGAGACAGGGCGTCCTCCCGTTCCCTAAGCCGAGCCAGAAGGCTTGATGTTGGCCTAGTTGTAGTTGCAAACTATAGATGACCTTTGTGTGTGTGTGGACGACAAGTGTACTTATCTTATTAGGTTTATGAATCACCGCTTACTTATTTTGCTTATTATTATTATATATCAATCAATGCTTGGTTTTTTTGCTTACTCTTTGGTCCTTTGCTCAATTTGGTCCTTCTTTTTTTCCTTACTCTTTTTTCGAGAATAATGCCGATGATTGAAATGTCGTGGCACACTATATATGTGAATGTGCTACGACGGGATAGTTAGCCTTGTGATATGCACAAGTCCAGGAATTGTGCATCCTACTTGGCTGACTGTTCCGTCGTAGCATATTCCTGTGTCCAACGACCTAGATAGTTATATATGAGGCATTCTTTTCGAGTTATTTTTGTCTTTTTCGAGAATATGCCGATGATTGAAATGTCGTGGCACAATATATATGTGAATGTGCTATGACGGGATTGTTAGCCTTGTGATATGCACAAGTCCAGGAATTGTGCATCCTACTTGGCTAACAGTCCCGTCATAGCATATTCCTGTGTCCAACGACCTAGCTAGTTATATATGAGGCATTCTTTTCGAGTTATTTTTGTCTTTTTCGAGAATATGCCGATGATTGAAATGTCGTGGCACAATATATATGTGAATGTGCTATGACGGGATTGTTAGCCTTGTGATATGCACAAGTCCAGGAATTGTGCATCCTACTTGGCTAACAGTCCCGTCATAGCATATTCCTGTGTCCAAAACGACCTAGCTAGTTATATATGAGGCATTCTTTTCGAGTTATTTTTGTCTTTTTCGAGAATATGCCGATGATTGAAATGTCATGTCACAATATATATGTGAATGTGCTATGACGGGATTGTTAGCCTTGTGATATGCACAAGTACAGGAATTGTGCATCCTACTTGGTTAACAGTCCCGTCATAGCATATTCCTGTGTCCAACGACCTAGCTAGTTATATATGAGGCATTCGTTTCGAGTTATTTTTGTCTTTTTCGAGAATATGCCGATGATTGAAATGTCGTGGCACAATATATATGTGAATGTGCTATGACGGGATTGTTAGCCTTGTGATATGCACAAGTCCAGGAATTGTGCATCCTACTTGGCTAACAGTCCCGTCATAGCATATTCCTGTGTCCAACAACCTAGTTATATATGAGGCATGCTTTTTGAGTTTGCTCTTTTTGATTTAAGAGTACTTTCTATAAGTGTATCTTCATATGCGACTTTAATTATACATGTTTTTTCAATCACCGGTTAGTTATTATTGTCAACTTGTAGATGACGTGGTACGTCGTGTACAAGGGACGGGTTCCCGGAGTCTACGATGATTGGGAAGACTGCCGGAGACAGGTGCACTGTTTCAGCGGCAATAGCTACAAAGGGTACAAAACTATGGCGGAGGCGGAAGCTAGATACACGCGCTATCTAGCGGTAGTTAGGACAAGGAACCGGATGAAGACCTACACCTTCGTCGCGGCGGTGATCATGCTTATCTTCTTTGGTTATTTATCCCGCGTTTGTGTCTAGCTAGCTAGTTTAGATGTCTAGGCGAGCTTCCGAGCTCTAACTTGTTCGATCGACACATGTATTCGCATGTCACCAACTACTACTTTGTAACATGATCAAAACAATGTAACTTAGACTATGTATTCATGTATGAGACTTATCTATATGTATTTGTTTCAATCTTGTTTTTCATATTGAGTATTTATATATATAAATGTATATCTTGTATCTGTGTGTGTATATCTGCTGTAATATTGTATATAATCTGTATTGCATATAATCTGGCTTGGAAATTTAAAAAAAAACAAAAAATACATCTGTGGCGCACATGGTCTACCTTCTGTGGCGCACTACACCTAAAGCGCACCATGGAAGTTTAGTGGCGCACTAGGTAGTGCGCCACAGAAGATCCAAGGGGTAGCGCACCATGCCAAACTTCTGTGGCGCACTAAGTGGTGCGCTACGCCTATCTCTACACAACTGTGGCGCACTAGGCAGTGTGCCACGGCTGAGAGATAGCCGTAGCGCAAGGCCCATGGCGCACTGCAGGTGCGCCACAGATGATGGTTTCAGGTGCGCCACTAAAGGCCGTTTTCCTAGTAGTTTGCAAGTTTGGGTGGGATTTTAAGTGGAGGGAAATGAAGAGGTTTTTGTGAGTGGAGTGTCCACCCACATGAATGAAGGAGGGGAGGGGGCAGCCCCCATGGCCAGCAGCCACCGCCTTGGGTGCCCCCCTCCTCCTATAAAAAGCACCCCTCTCCCTCTCTCTCACTCACACCTCCTCGTGAAGGATCTCTCTCCCCCTCTAGAATTTATCCCCCATGGTCTCGGACTAGCGAGATACAAGTTCCCGGTGGCTATTAGGCAAGAAAGAGTTGTGCTTCCGCTGTATTGATGGAGTGAGGAGGCGGAGGTTGCTCAGTGCCTCGGACGTGTGTGCGAGCATGGATGCGCTGCTGATTTGCGGCGCTAGGACTTCCTCTCGAGCTTGAGATCGGCAAGAGATTGTCTACATCAACCACGAGTTTAACTCGTTAAGCTTTGTCGGTCTTCAAGGGTATGTTCTCTACGGATATACATCCGCCCGTTGTTTGTATCTAGTAGATAGATCTTGGTACATAGTTGTTCCCATTGTAGGAAAAAAATTGTTTTCTATGTTGCGAACCCTACAGTGGTATCAGAGCCGGATCTATGCGTAGATACTTTACATGGGTAGTACACATATGAGTATGTGGGCGATGATGATCATGTTGTTGCTCCTTAGTTTTAATTTTGGATATTGGTGGCATAGTGGGATGAAGCGGCCCAGACAAACTTTACATGTCCTCGCACATGAGACATGTTCCATGCTTGACATGCAACTAGTTTGCATAAGTGACTAGCGGGTGTCTGTCTCTCCTACTATAGTCAATATCTATTTTGCAACGAGTTGTCAACAATTTGGTTATCCTCATTGTGGTTCATGTTCGTAGGTATGAACGGTTCTATCTTCGAAAGCCCTAAGACACATAAAATTTGCAATGGATAAATTAGAGGCGTCTAGTTTAGATTGTTGATGGGCTAGTGTTATGATATGGTGATGTTGTAAGTAGAAGTATGAGATGATACTCTTACAACACACATAACGTGTAAGTTCCATAGACCTTGGCCTTACACATATAGGTATGATAGTGATCATACCACGGTGCACATGATAGAGATCATATGCGGGAACCATATCATTCCACTAATAAACATGTGATCTTTGATAGCATCTTATATTGCTTATTTGGTGTTTTATTAGCATAATAAGATGATCCCTCATTTAAATATCAAGATAAGAATGTGTTCTTCCTTTAGTATGCATCGATTATGTTTTCATCGCTCCAAGACATCACGTGATGATCGGGTGTTCTTGGATCCATGACCATATTTCGGGTGTAAGACAGTTACACACGCGAATACTAAGGTTCTTACTTGGCGAGCCTAGCATGTACAGACATGGCCTCGGAACACGGACCGAAAGGTTAAGCATAATTCATATAGTAGATATGATGCCCATTTGATGCTCGCCTTTGAAGCTACACCGACTCACGTGATGATCGGACTTGGTGTAGTGGATTTGGTTCATGTAATCACCAAAAAGACACGAGGGATGTCGTTTTTGAGTGGGAGTTCATTCGTAATGTGGATTAGTTGAACTCAATCTATCATAAACTTAGTCTAAACTTTACAAATTCTGGTGTAGATGGCACCACCTGCTTTTAATTTCAAATGTGTTCATGGAGAAAGAGAAACTTGCAACGAACGGTAAAACCTTTACCAAATGGGCCATGAATTTGAGGATTCTCCTCTCTACTGCACAAAAGCAATATGTGCTAGAAGCGCCACTAGGCCCCCCACCTTTTGAGGATGCCCCTAACGAGGAGAAGAATGTCTATCAGAATCGTCACGAGGACCACAAATTAGTTCATTGCGGCATATTGTATGGGCTAGAGCTAGAACTTCGAAAGCGTTTCGAAAACGGCAATGCATTTGATACAATGGGTGAGTTGAAAATGATTTTCGACACACATGCTGCTGTAGAGAGCTACAATGCTTCAGAAAAGTTCTTTAGCTGCATGATGGAAGAGCACATCTCCATTAGTGAGCATGTACTCAAGATGTCGGGTTACGCCGATAAGCTTGTGTACTTGCGAATATCGATTCCCATTGACTTAGGCATCCATCGTGTTCTGCAGTCTCTGCCACCTAGCTATAAGAGCTTTGTGATGAACTATAATATGCAAGGCATGAAGAAGTCTCTCCCCGAGCTTCTGTCAATGCTTAAAACTGCAGAAGTGGAGATCAAAAAGGAACATCAAGTGTTGATGATCAATAGGAACACTGGTTTCAAGAAAGAAAAGAAGGTAAAACGGAAGGGAAGTAAGGGCGGCAAGCCGGTTGCCGTGCCTGAAAAGGAACCCCGAGTTGGACCTAAGTCTGATACCGTGTGCTACTATTGTAATGGGACTGGCCACTGGAAGCGCAACTGCCCCAAGTATTTGGCAGACAAGAAGGCCGGCAAGGCAAACAAAGGTATATATGATATACATGTTATTTATGTGAACTTGAATAGTGCCCGCAGTAGCACCTGGGTATTTGATACCGGTTCAGTTGCTAATATTTGTAACTCGAATCAGGGGCTGCAGAACAAGCGTCCGCTAGCAAGGGGTGAGGTCAAGATACGTGTCGGCAATGGATCAAGCGTTGATGTGATCACCATCGGAACGCTACCTCTCCATTTTCCGTCGGGATTAGTTATAAACTTGAATAATTGTTATCTGGTGCCTGCACTAAGCATGAACATTGTATCTGGATCGTGTTTGATGTGAAGTGGTTATTCATTTAAATCCGAGAACAATGGTTGTTCTATTTATATGAATGAAATCTTTTAGGGTCATGCACCGATGATGAATGGTTTATTTCTATTAGATCTCGATAATAATGTTACGCATATTCATAATGTTGATGCTAAAAGGATTAAACTTAATGATGATATATCCACATATATGTGGCACTGCCATCTAGGTCATATTGGCGTTAAACGCATGAAGAAGCTCCATTCGGATGGACTTTTGGAATCACTTGATTTGGAATCATTTGATACATGTGAGCCATGCCTTATGGGCAAGATGACTAGAACGTCGTTTTCCAGTTCAATGGAACGGGCGACAGATTTATTAGAAATCATACATTCTGATGTATGTGGTCCAATGAGTGCGTCGGCGCGAGGTGGATATCGTTATTTTGTTACTTTCACGGATGATTTGAGTAGATACGGTTATATCTACTTGATGAAACACAAGTCTGAAACCTTTGAAAAGTTCAAGGAATTTCAGAATGAAGTGGAAAATCATCGTAATAGAAAGATCAAATTTCTACGGTCCGACCGTGGAGGTGAGTATCTAAGTTACGAGTTTAGCACTCACATGAAAGAGTGTGGAATTGTTTCACAACTCACACCTGCTGGAACACCATAGCGAAATGGTGTGTCGAAACATCGTAATCGTACTTTATTGGATATGGTTCGATCTATGATGTCTCTAACGGACTTGCCATTGTCATTTTGGGGTTATGCACTAGAAACTGCTACATTCACTTTAAATCGGGCACCATCTAAATCCGTTGAAAAGAAACCTATGAATTGTGGTTTGGAAACAAACCTAAGCTGTCATTTCCTAAAGTTTGGGGATGCAATGTTTATGTGAAGAAACTTCAACCGGATAAACTCGAACCCAAAGCGGAAAAATGCGTCTTCATAGGATACCCTAAGGAAACTATTGGGTATTCCTTCTATCACAGATCCGAGGGCAAAGTTTTTGTTGCCAAGAATGGATCCTTTCTAGAGAAAGAGTTTCTCGCGAAAGGTGTGAGTAGTCGGAAGGTAGAACTCGAAGAGGTTCTTGAACCTTCTCTTCAAAGTATGACGAGTAGCGCAGCGCCGGAAGTTGTTCTGGAGTTGGCTTCAACTGTTGAAGAGGGAACTAATGATAATGATCATGAAACTCCGAAAGAGAGTACTACCGAACCTCGCAGGTCTAGCAGGGCGCGTGAAGCTCCCGAGCTGTATGGAAACCCTGTTATGAATTTCATGGTTGATGAAATTGATGACCCTTCGATGTATGAAGAAGCGATGATGAGCCCGGATTCCAACAAATGGTTAGAAGCCATGAAATCCGAGATGGAATCCATGTATGAAAATCAAGTTTGGAACTTGGTGGAATTACCTCACGACCGAAAGGCCGTGGAGAACAAATGGATTTTCAAAAGGAAAACCGATGCTAAAGTCAGTTAGGATTATGTTAGCAATTGCTGCATATTTCGATTATGAGATATGGCAGATGGATGTCAAAACCGCGTTTCTCAATGGTAATATTGAAGAAGAGTTGTATATGATACAACCAAAGGGTTTTGTCGATCCTAAGGATGCTAACAAGGTGTGCAAGCTTTAGAGATCCATCTATGGATTGAAGCAAGCATCACGAAGTTGGAATCTCCGGTTTGATGAGGTGATCAAAGAGTTTGGATTTTTCCAAACTTATGGAGAAGATTGTATTTACAAGAAAGTGAGTGGGAGCAATGTGGCATTTCTGATATTATATGTGGATGACATATTATTGATCGGAAATGATATAGATCTTTTAAACAGTGTTAAAAGTTATCTAAACAGCAAATTTTCAATGAAGGACCTAGGTGAAGCGTCATACATATTAGGCATAAAGATCTATAGAGATAGATATAGGCGCCTAATAGGGCTATCGCAAAGTACATACCTTGATAAGATTTTAAAGAAGTTTAAAATGGACGGAAGTAAGAAGGGGTTCTTACCTATGTTGCAAGGCAAGACATTGAGTAAGAATCAAAGTCTGGCTACGGCGGAAGAAAGAGAGATCATGGACAAAGTCCCCTATGCTTCAGCCATAGGCTCTATAATGTACGCCATGCTATGTACACGACCGGATGTGGCACATGCTATTAGTTTGACTAGTAGGTACCAATCGGATCCAGGTTCGGAACATTGGATAGCGGTCAAGAATATCCTTAAGTACTTACGAAGAAATAAGGATATGTTTCTTGTATACGGAGGTGAAGAAGAGCTTGTCGCTAAGTGTTATGTCGACGCAAGTTTTGACACTGACCCGGATGACTCTAAGTCTCAACCCAGATACGTATTTCTCATGAATGGCGGAGCGGTTAGTTGGAGGAGTTCCAAACAACCTGTGGTGGCGGGATCAACAACGGAGGACGAATATGTTGCTGCTTCGGAAGCGGCTCAGGAAGCGGTTTGGATGAAGGAGTTCATATCCGAACTAGGTTTGGTTGCAAGCGCGTTGGACCCAATGGTGATCTATTGTGACAACAATGGTGCCATTGCCAATTCCAAAGAACCAAGGTCTCACAAGAATTCCAAGCATATTAAGCGCCGGTTTCACTCCATCCGCGAGCATGTCAAGGATGGAGATATAAAGATTTGTAAAGTACACACGGATCTCGATGTAGTAGATCCGTTGACTAAAACTCTCCCTAGAGCAAAACATGATCAACACCAGAACTCCATGGGTGTTAGATTCATCACTTGTTAACTAGATTATTGTCTCTAGTGCAAGTGGGAGACTAAAGGGAATATGCCCTGAGAGGCAATAATAAAATGTTTATTCTGTGTATTCCAAGTATATGATAGATGTTTATTTTGCATGCTATAATTGTATTAATACGGAAACATTAATACATGTGTGTTTAATAAACAAACAGAAAGTTCCTAGTTATGCCTCTCTCATAAATTAGCTCATTGATTAACAAGATGGTCAAGGTTTCCTGATCATGGACATTGGATGTTGTTAATAACGGGATCACAACATTAGTGTAATGGTGTGCTGAACATTCATCCTAAGTATAGCATTACGATCAAAGTCATTGAGTTTATATTGCTATAACAACTTACGAAGTGATCCTAATCCTTAGACCATGAGATCATGTCAATCACTAACACCGGAAGAGTTTCTTGATAACATCAAACATCACACTATAACAGGGTGATTATAAAGATGGGTTCAGAACTAATAAAGTGTTATGTTGAGGCCCATGGATCGAGAGTGGAATTTTTTCATCCCGATAACGGATAGATATACTCTGGGCCCTCTCGGTGATATCACATTGGTTAGCTTGCAAGCAAGTGATTTGATCACTAGAATGTTATATCACGAGAACGAGAAAAGAGTGCATGTCAGTAATGAGATCAAAGTAGGTATGGAGATACCGATGATCGAATCTCGGACATGTAATATATCGCGAAACAAAGGGATTAAGATACTAGCATAAAAGGTTCCGACGATCACAAGAAAGTCATCGTTGAATGTGTGGGAGTCAGTACGGGTCTCCAGATCCCGCTTCTGATTATTGATCCGAGAGGGGTCTCGATCATGTCCGCATTATTCACGAACCGTAGGGTGACACACTTAAGACACACCGACATCCAATTGGAGCAAAAGTTTCATGCCGGAAAGAATAACAAGGGCAGGAATTTATTTCACTAGATACCGAAACAGGTTTTCGGGTGAAATTGCATAAAGTGGTTATGCATGTGAAATAGAATTCTAGCAAGGGTTTATATGTGAATGTTTGTCATTAAAGTAATTGACAAAATTCTGAATAAATAAAAGAGTTTTATTTAATGAGAGTTTGCATTAAATTTGGTGGAAATTTAATTTCAAGTTTGAGTGGGATTTTGAGTGGAGGGAAATGAAGTGGTTTTTGTGAGTGGAGTGTCCACCCACATGAATGAAGGAGGGGAGGGTCAGCCCCCATGGCCGGCGTCCACCCCCTTGGGTGCCCCTCCTCCTCCTATAAAAAGCACCCCTCTCCCTCTCTCCCACTCACACCTCCTCGTGAAGGATCTCTCTCCCCCTCTAGAATTTATCCCCCATGGTCTCGGACTAGCGAGATACATGTTCCTGGTGGCTATTCGGCAAGAAATAGTTGTGCTTCCGCTGCATCGCTGGAGTGAGGAGGTGGAGGTTGCTCGGTGCCTCGGATGTGTGTGCGAGCACGAATGCGCTGCTGATTTGCGGAGCTAGGACTTCCTCTCGATCTTGAGATCGGCAAGAGATCGTCTACATCAACCAAGAGTTTAACTCGTTAAGCTTTGTCGGTCTTCAAGGATATGTTCTTTACGGATATACATCCTCCCGTTGTTTGTATCTAGTAGATAGATCTTGGTACATAGTTGTTCCCATCGTAGGAAAATTTTTGTTTTCTATGCTGCGAGCCCTATAGAACACGGCGCTGCTACTGAGCTGGGGCATTCACATTGGGGGCTACTGCAAGATTCTTGGGGCACTCATTGGAATAGTGACCCTTGGTTCCGCATTCATAACAAGTCATCTGAGACTTGTCCTTTCCTGCAACAGGCACATCATTGCTTCTAGTCCTTGGGGAAGTATTGGTGTTGGTGGCGGCATTGTTGTTGTTGAACTTGGGTGGTGCATGATTGAAATTGTTGGGGTTGCTGGGGTTGTTATTGTGGTTTCCTCCGGGCCTTGGGTTTCCTCCTCCATGGTTGGGATAGGTTGGACGGTTTATCGGGGGTCTATTGTTTCTTGGGGCAAATCCTATAGACGGGTTGGGGCGATACTTTGGGGTATGGTGGGTTCCTGGTTGATGCATCATTCAGCGCTTTCGGTTCTCATTGGCTTGGTTGATCTTGCCTTCCATCTGAATGGTAGAATCCACTAAGGCTTCAATGTCAGCAAAGGGAATATTGAATAACACTGTCTGCATCTCATCATGCAGACCATTCAAGAACCTTTCCTTCTTATTGGCTTCAGTGTCAATCTTATCCGGTGTATATCTAGCTAAGGACAGAAATTTGTCACAGTACTCAACTACGGTCATCCTCCCTTGCTTCAATTCTCTGAATTCATCTCTCATCCTCTTGATCAAACCCAGTGGCACATGGGTTCTACTGAAATTGAGTTTGAATTCATCCCAATTCTTCATTTGTCCTCCAGTCATGGCGCGAACGTTGTTCCACCAAGCTCTTGCGTCTTCTAAGTTGTTTTCCATAGTGGGTGGCAAACAGTACTTTCTCATTGGCCTCCACTCCTGCAACTTCTAAGTTGTTCTCCATAGTTTGCAGCCAATCATCTGCATCTAAGGGCTCTTCAGACTTACTAAAGATGGGTGGATTGGTTTTCTGAAAGTTCTTGACCTTGGTTCCATGGTTGTCCTGGTTTCCATGGCCTTGATTGTTGTTGGACATTTGAGCTATGTGTTGAAGGGTGGCCAAGTTGGCTTGACGTTCGGCTCTTTCAGCTTCGTGGTCAGAAACCAACATTTCCAAGATCTGCAACATTGGGTTCGGGGATGAACTGCTTCCTCCGCGAGGCATCTGAAGATTGAGATAGATCATGAGAAAAGAGGGAAATTTCTAAGGTCAAGGGGTCTGTTTTGAAAAGTTTGACTCAGATTTTTTTAGCAACTTGCTTTTCATTCATTCATTCATAGCACACAATACAAACACACACCACAACAAGGAAACAGATGGTTTTAGGAACCATTCTATGAAACTACGATACAATGGGACCGGATACAACTTCGCTAACGCTAGTGCTCAGGTGCTACTACTCCTCGAAATCGGTGGCTTCATCATCATCTTCATCATCATCATCATCAATGAAGGCGAAGTCATCCTCATCGGTGAAGAAGTCCATGGCTTGATCCTCCAGGAAGTCATCATCGTCACTGAGATAGGAATAGGGGTCTCCACGGATATCTTCCCATGTATTATCCCTCACCTCAAGATTCATGTCCCTCTCATGGATGGTATCCTCCAAGTCTATCACATTGTGACGAAGGCGAGCAATAATGCGATCCTTCTTGTCAAGCTGACGGCGATGAGACAGGCGATCCTTCACAAGCATGGTGATGGTATGGTCCTTCTTGACTATGATGGTGTAGTTGTAGTTGGCATAGGAGCGGGCATTTTCCAACTCCTTCTGCTTGTCATACATCATGAAGTTATGATGGTCCACTTGATACTTCAGCTCCGGGTGATATGGTGCCTCCAGTGGCTGTCCCATAACATCACTCCTTAGATAGAACTCAAAGCGCATGCCCTTGATCTGATTGATGCTTTTCCCACAAAGACGGGCAATAGCTTCCTGCATGGCCCTGGCAAGTCCATCTATCCAGTTGTTCTCTCTTAAGGTGAACTGGACTCCCTCTGAGGTGGGGGCTTCAATCTTCCCTCCGAGACTTGCAACAATCAGCCATTGCAATTCTCCTCCTTCTTGATTGTTGATCTGGGATCCGAAGAACTCGGGGTGCGGGCACTCCAGAAGTTCTGAGAGTTGGTCCAAATCACACTCAAAGATGAGATCTCCTCCATTGCCCAACTATAGAACTTGCTATACTTCACGTCCATCTATAAGAATGCAGGATGAATAAGTTAGTAGAGTGATCAAGTGTGGCAAATTTTATGTAAGTTTGCAAGAATTTTTTAGGAACATGAATTTTTATGAAAGAATCTAAGTGATAAGAATGAGAATAGGTTTTCATAAATACTCACTTCTTTTGTTTTGAAACTAAGTTTTTGATTCAAGCATCCATTCTAACCTAGGGTCTCATATGGTCAGGATGGCTCTGATACCAACTTGTCAACACCCGAAATTTTAATCCCAGATGCCTATTATGCCATACATCGCAATCCCATGATTACCATTTTTGCGAGACATAACAGATTGGTACCATAGTTCATCATCCATTACAAACCATAATAAAGGTCTTACAAATCAAGGATCTCATGATCCAGTCTTAGTACAATCAAAGCAGTGGAATAATATAATAATGGCAGCATGGGCGAGGCTCCATCTTCATGCTCACAGGCAATGCTGACGATGGGAGATGATCCTAGTTGTCGTAACCTTCCTACGGTCCATCCTCCTGATAGTCATCTTCATAGTCTGGCCACGGGAATAGCTAGGGACAAAGCCATGAGTACTCTTTAAGTACTCGCAAACTATCACTAACAAGTAAAGTGGTTCCAAGTAGGAATACTAAGCTCTAGGTTATTTTGCAAAAAAAGCCAGGTTTACCTCTAACTGAGCTCAGAAGTAAAGAAAACTAGTTCAAGGTTTTATAACACCTAAGTAGGAACTTAGCTTTCATGTTCACAACCCTGTGGTGGTCAAGTCAAAGTCATGATTCATTTTACAAGTCATTTTGAAAACATCTGACGACGCAATAGTATGGCCACTCCAACTATCCATAAACGTGGACACGGCTATTCGAATAGTTTGACACTCTATAGAGATGGTACACTTTCACCACAATATTCGATACATCCGTCAGGAAAAAATCCTGAATTCACCATACTCATTATGCAGATAATAAATCTTAACCTTTCAATTACACACCCTAGTATAGGCACCTCTCCTATGAGTTTGGCCTCCCAACCATGACCATCTGTCATCTTGGGAACTGCATAGGTGGACAATCATCACGAGGTAGCCTCAGCTCAAACCTCGGTTGCAAGGGAACCCATACTAAGATATATAAACTTCCAGTCAAGCCCTACCCAATTTCGGGTATTGTGATTGTACGGTAAAATTGGAATGGTATCGCCTCCAGACACAACCATCAGTTTTATAAAGGGATAAGGCTCATGCCTCAACATTTTCATCATCAAAATCATCTGGTGTTCAAGAACACATGTCAAAACATTTCATTAGAATGGCTCATCATTCTAAATTTTTCATAATCATTTTCACCAAGTGTTCCCATCTAAAGTGATCAAATTTTATGCTTAGCACTAGCCACTAAAGTTGGGGGTAAACACTAATGAGGGGTGGTAATCAAGTAGGTTTTATCTAAGTATCATCTCATGCCTCAGGATGACATCAAGTTATACCTAACTTAGGCCAAGTTTTATGCTCTTTATGATACCTTTAATCCCTTTCCAAAACTTACAAGTCACTAAGTAAACATAAACCAAAAGCTTTGATAAAGAAATAAAATAATCAAGCTTGCCAGTAAAACTGGGATTTGGTATCATCATGTGGTATAACCAACGCATGCTTAATGCATTGCATAGGTTATCTAGCTTTCATAGTTGCAAGTGTTAGCTTGCATAGGTAACATGCAAGTGGTAGCTTACCTTGTGCAGTGCAGTGGTTGAAGTTCTCCTCGGCTTCTTCCTCGTAGTAGTCTCCTTCCTCTTCATATCCTTGGTCGGTACTAGCGTCTATAAATAAATACGAAGTACACAATCACCAAACAATACTTAACTACTTCTATTTATCACACAAGGGTTCACACTAGATGATCTAGCATCATCACAATCATCACAAGAATTAAAGCAAAAGTTTTATTTATTTTATTTTAGAAAAGTAATTTCTACTCATTAAAAAACTACTTAAGATTTAATATTCTCCAATTAAAACATGGGATCATGTTGACACATGTCATCACCACATATTTCAATGCTTGGGAATGTGATTTAAAGTGGTGTAACAATTTAATAAAGTTTAACCATTTATTTTAATTAATTAAAGTGGCTAGAAATGCCTATGAGGCATTCTTTTATTACTTGTCCATTATTACTGCACGTAAACCTAGATATTTTTATATATTCAGAAAGGTCTTAACAAATGTGATTTTTGAGAGTTGGAATCAACTCAAAAGCATTTATGGTTGAATTTTGAAAAATGTTTGAATTCAAAATAGTCTTTGCCTTGTTATTTTTACTATAGGTGATCTATAAATTCAAATGGTTTGAATCCAACTGGCGTGGATTAAGAATTTCCATACCTTTCTAAAAAAATGGTTTCATGTTATTTGGTTTACTAAAACTCTCTGAATTAAATTTTGAATCTACTGCCAGAACTGGGTTTGAAACTAATTAGATAAATATAAATTCAAACTAACTGGGTCGCGCGGGAATTCTAACTTGGCCGACCCACTACAAATAGCACATGCGCGGGCTAGTTAAGTGGTTGTCCCCACGCGTCAGTGAGACAGGGGGTGCGAAGGGGTACGGGCTAACTACGACCACAGGATTAGATCGAGGATCAATGGCTCACGGCCATCGTCCTCGTCGAATAGAACACGACGGGCTCGATGTTGGAGATATGCTATATGGGTATCCTCATAGCATGTCTCCTACCCGGATAACCCGGGTGGCCCACAGTTGGTAGCATGGCCCATGGCCTACTGGGCCGCCCAGTTAGATGGATCTAGAAGGGAGGCCCATGCCGGATAAAGGAAGGCTACGGAGGAGTCACCGACGTACCCGGAGCCTTGGAGTGCAAGATACACTAGACTAGATGTAAGCAGTGTAGGACTCTGTAACCTATCCGGCTAGGACTTTTCCCTGTAACCCTAGGACCTGGCGACTATATAAGTCGGGCCTATGGGAGCCTTTAGGGCACGATAACTTAGAATCTCTAGTCACATCGCACAGTGAACCAATCCCTGTAACTCGGCGTATTGCCCTTATAGTGATTTATAGAAGGAGTAGCATTCCTCCACCATTGTGGGATATGAACCTGGGTAAGCTGTGTAACCTCGTACCCGTCAACCGTCCGCCTTCCCCCACGTCTCTAAACACGCACTGTGAGGACCCCTCCATGGCGTACTCGTTGGCAATACCACGACAGTTGGCGCCCACCATGGGGCAAGAGGCGCCTCAAGATCTTCAGCGGGCGAGGACCAAGATCTTCGCGGGAATCGACAAAACCGTAGCCATCGGTCGCATTCTCTTCTCCGAAAAAGTTCCGATCGTCCTTCCCGACGAATTCTGGATCCCGGCAAAGACGAACCCTACGCGGTGCTCGATCATCCCCATCAGAGATATCCACCTCTTCATTGGCGAAACCGACTTGGGCACTAGTTCCCTAGGAGTCGGAGGAGCATCAAGACCTGCACGACCGCCTACGGGCAGGATACGTCCGCGGAAGGATCGATGTTGGATCTCTCTTTGGAGTTTGCCTGCAAAGATCCAAAAAATTCAAGGCCCACCCAAACCGCCCATGTGCTGGATATAACGGTGGAAGATCAATGCAAGTCCGCCGGCTTCGCCCATGCGTCTGGACAACAAAGATCCAAGTTCGTCGGAGTGGTGACCATCTTCGATCTGGCGCGTTGCGTCCAGAGAGAGGGTGAAAACCCCCGCGACTACCTTGCCAGGTGGCTCCGTATACGGGCCGATCTGGCACATTACCCCAATGATGATGCTATGTATCACTTTGTGGAAGGACTGGACCAGGGTATGCTTCTCCGGCATACGCTAAGGCGACAGCAGGCTTCAGGATGCCTCACCTTTGAAAGCATGGTGAACATCGTCAACAGCTATGCGGAGGCTGATGAGGAAGCTCAGATAGAAATCATGCTCGTTGGCGAAGCCCCTCCACCTTAGCCACCGCCACCATCGCCTTCGGTCATCATCGTCGCGGCTGCACCACCACCTCCAGTCATCATCGCTGCTATTGCACCTCCACCCCCCGTCATCGAGGAAGCCCCGGCACCCTCTGACTCCGTGCTTGACGCGCTCTATGCCGACATCAGCGCAGACTCGGAGGAGATAGACTTCAGCCCGGAGGAGCTAGACTCCGCCATGCAGGAGATGGAGGAGGATTACAAACGCGACGAGCAAGCCAACAACGTTGTCACGTCCCGAGAGGTGTTCATCGCCATTGGGACGGCGATGGATGAAGATCAGCCCGGACGAGCTCCGCCTATAGCGCTGGACAAAGGGAAGGGACCACCTGTTGCTGCCGAGAATGATCGTGCACTGGTCCGAGCAACAACACCACAAACCCAGTGCAACAGCCGCAGGAACTCGGCACTGGTCCGAGCAACAACACCGCAAACCCGCCGCCTCCGGCATCTACGTCTGCTGCTGCCCAAGTCACTCCAGCTAACAGAGTGATGTACGGCAATCTCCTCGTTGAGCCTATGACTGTGGCTCATATTCGCAATGTAGTCCAACTTGACGAGAAGCGCCAGCAGCTGCTGGAGGAAGCGCATGCCATCACGGAGCAAGGCGCAAAGCTAGATCGAGATCTGGCCAACGCGCAGAAGTCAATAGAGAAAGCTACAGCAATGGAGGCTGAGTACAAGACTCTGCTACAGCAGCAGAAGGCTAAGAAAGCTCCGGCTCGCGTCATTAATGATCCTGGTGTATGCCAAAACTTAGGATGGGCTCCCTCAAAGCCGGCACAGGCCAAGCCATACATTGACAGTGAAGGCAGGCAGGTGATGCCCACTCCTCTCCTCAACCTCGCCGTCTCCAAGACCCTTCTGGAGCAGGATCAATCACCCAAAGCGGTGAACCAGGTCTACGACCTAGTGGCCAAGGCGGTGAAATAGCAGGAAAAGGACACCTCTCAGAGGTTTGAGTCTGACCCGGCGTTTTGCCAGTCTAGTCAGCATAAGCCGCCAAGGGACAGATCTCCTCATGATGTCGGGTCCTAGACGGGTTTGTCAGAACAAAGACGGAGGGATGCGCGCAACAGGAAGGATGTTATCCCCATATCCTCCGACCATGGAGGCAAGGCCCAACCTCATCGCCCATATCCACCGCCCCATTCTCCCCGACATCGCGAATATACCAAGGCTCACCATCGTACGGACATGCCTCCACCTAAGCAACACGGCATCGTCATCCGTGACAACGCGAAGCAGGCCCGTCATGATGGGGAGCATAGCCAAGGACACAAGAGCAGGTCGTGTCATGATCTTCCGCGTCCGACAAACAAATGTGACAAGCGTGAGGCGTCGCAGGAGGGTAACAGCAAGAAGGCTAACCCATCGCCACCTCCGCCTCCGTCGCCACCTACTAGCCACCATGGCGGAGGAGGCCCGCGTCGTTCACGCAGCCCATCCCCTGATGGCAAAAAGAAGAAAAGAAGCCTGGAGCCATACGACGCACGATCACGTCTGGACAAGATCCACGAGGCTCGGGATGGAGCATACCTTGGACCACGTTGCTTTGGACCTGTAATACGGACCGCAGCTTACCCCAAGGGTTTCCGGATTGACAAGACCATCAAGCTCTATGACGGCACCGCCAAGCCAGATACATGGTTGCAGGATTACGGCAACGCGGTGGAGATCACCGGGGGAAACCCCAACATCATCTTCAAGTACCTCCCATTGATGCTGGCGGGCACGGCCCGACAATGGATCGATGACTTGCCGGAGAAATCTATCTGCAACTGGCTAGACATGCAAGAAGCGTTCACCAAGAACTTCGAGGGTACGTACAAACGTCCTTGTACTGTTGGCGACCTATAGCGGTGCGTGCAGGAGAAAGACGAGTCATCTCGCGCCTACCTCTCCTGCTGGCTAGATATGAAGAATTCCTGCGTAGGAGTTCACTCACAGACCGCCATGTCTGCCTTCATCGATGGGTTGGAAAGGGGTACGTTGCTCGACATACGTTGAAGCGCCTGCAGGAAAACCACCAGCTAGATCTCAACCAGATGATCCAACTGGCTAGTGAGTTCGCGGCTGCCGATGACGATGCTCGCGGATCCCTGCCGGCAACGGCCGTTCCAACTCAGGCTCGGAGGAATAGCAGCACCAAGCAGAAGAGCCCGCCAGAAGAAAAGCAAACCTCTGACATGGTCGTCATGACTTTTGCAGAACGAGGTGATAGTGGACAGCGTGGACGAGGACGGGGGGCTGGTCGAGGGCAGCAGCAAGGCAGTGAAACAACCTCGACAGCGCTCCGCGTTCCCTAGAACTACAAGGAGTACTGCGATATGTCGTGCCTCGTACACCTCAATGCCAATGGCAAGGCCACACACACCAATCGCCATTGCAAGTTCGTCAACGACCTCAAGGAGGACCCGGAGTCCGGCTACAAGCAAAGTCGGAAGAACAGACCGCGAGGAAAGGGCAAGGGGAAGAAGAAGGAGGAGGAGTCCAAGGATTCAAGTGACATGGACGAGGACGTTGACCCCAAGCACGCCGCCAAGAGCAACGGCAAGGGCAAAACTCCCTTCGAGAAGAAGGCGGCAGTTTTCCACACTTTCCTTGGCACCCAACACTGTCCGACAATAGAAGACCTCCATGAGGATACTGATGTCCACTCTACCCCCAGTTCCCCAATACCTGCGCTGGTCGGAGATTACAATTACTTGGGACAGGAAGGATCACCCAGACCTCATCCCTACGGAGAACCAATACGCCATGATCATCAACCCCCTGATTGACGGCAACGAGTTCACCAAATGTATGGTGGATAGTGGAAGCAGCATCAAGATCATGTACCTGGATACACTGCACAAGATGAACTTGACAGAGGCAAACCTAAGGCGGACCAGCACCATCTTCCATGGCGTAGTTCCTAGTCGGAAGGCTCGGTCCCTTCGGTGCATCACACTTCAGGTCGCTTTTGGCGATGTCAAAAATTACCGCCAAGAACGCATGACCTTTGAGGTGGTCCCCTTAAAGAGCGTGTACCACGTAATATTTGGCCGCGACATCTTCCACACCTTCATGGCCAAGCCATGCTTCATATACAACAAGCTCAAGATACCCGGACCAAATGGTGCCATCATCGTATCCGGAAGCTTTACCAAGGCAAGGGACTGCGAGATTGGAGAAGCAGCCCTTGCAGAAGTTGTCCTCTACAGCGAAGAATTCAAGGAGATCTAGAGCAAGGTCGATGCCTCGGAGATGCCCGTGTCGAAGAAACGGAATTTTGACTCCGCCCCAGCATTCAAGGCCGCCATCGAGACCAAGCCGGTGGAACTTGTGGTAGGCGATGCCTCCAAGACCACCGCCATTGAGATGAACCTAGACCCTAAATAGGAAAGAGCGCTCGTCGAGTTACTCCGTGAGAACAGGGACATCTTTGCCGGGCAACCTGCCGACATGAAAGGTGTACCTAAGGAACTTTCCGAGCACATCTTGAATATTGATCCAAAATGTAAACCAGTGAAACAACCTCTACGATGCTTCGGAGACGAGAAGAGACGCGCCATAGGCAAAGAGATAGATAGGTTACTTAAGGCTAGTTTTATCCGAGAAGTCCTTCACACCCGATGGGTGGCCAATCCTGTACTTTTCCCCAAAAAGGGAACCAAAGAATTAAGAATGTGCGTTGATTACACCGGCTTGAACAAAGCGTGTCCCAAAGATCCGTTTTCTTTTCCTCGCATTGACCAAGTCATTGACTCGACAGCTGGCTCGGAGCTTTTGTGTTTTCTCGATGCATACTCAGGATACTACCGGATCAAGATGAGGAAGTCAGACCAATTGGCCACTTCGTTCACTACACCCTACGGCACGTCCTGCTACGTCATGATGCCCTTTGGGCTGTAAAACGCAGGTGCTACCTACCAGTGGACAATGCAGCATTGCCTACACGATCAAATTGGTCGTAACGCTCACGCCTATGTGGACGATATAGCAGTGATGTCTAAAAAGTTAAAAGACTTAATCTCCAACTTAAAAGAAACCTTTGATAATCTCCGGAAATACAACATGATGCTTAACCCTAAGAAGTGCGTCTTCGGGGTTCCAGCCGGCAAATTGTTGGGCTTTATCGTTTCTCGGCGTGGAATCGAGGTCAACCCAGAGAAAATCAAGGACATATTAACATAAACCGTCCAACATGCCTAAAGGATATACAACGGCTAACAGGTTGCATTGCATCAGTTAGTCGGTTCGTCAGCCGACTTGGAGAGAGGCTCTGCCGCTGTACAAGCTGCTGAAGAAGGCGAAAAAAATTACATGGACGGGTGAGGCAGATGCAGCATTGAAGCAGCTAAAGGAGACACTATCCTCGGCGCCTATCCTTGCAGCACCCGAGCCTGGGGAGTCTATGTTAATCTACATGGCGGCCACCAACCGGGTAATCAGCATCATCGTCGTGGTAGAGCAGAAAGAACCAGGCTATGAGTACGGAGTTCAACGGCCAGTTTACTATGTAAGCGAGGTCTTGATGGAGTCCAAGCAGTGTTACCCGCACTACCAGAAGATAGCTTATGGAGTGTTCCTTGCTTCTCGGAAGTTAAGGCACTACTTCCAGGAGCACCCTATCACAGTGGTGAGCAAGGCTCCACTGTCCGACATTATCAACAACAGCGACGCTGCAGGAAGAGTCGCGAAGTGGGGCATTGAACTTGCCGCCTTCGAGATCACCTACAAAAGACGTGGCGCTATCAAATCACAAGCCTTGGCGGATTTTATCGCAGATTGGACGGAGATGCCAGATGCTACCCCAATGCCGGAGCCAGAATACTGGGTGGTGCACTTTAACGGATCAAAGCTACTCAACGGCTCGGGGGCTGTTGTACTGCTACAATCACCAACCGGGGAAAAGCTACACTATGTTCTGCAGATCCACTTCGAGGCTACGAACTACATGGCGGAGTATGATGCACTCATTCACGGACTACGCGTAGCCAAGGATATTGGCATCAAGCGAATAGTTTGTTGTGGAGATTCCGACTTAGTTTTCCAGCAGGTGGCTGGCACCTAGAACGCGCGGAACCCTATGATGGCGGCATATCGCGACGAAGTGGACGAGATAGCCAAGAGCTTCTTGGGTTACGAGGTCTAGTATGTACCTAGGGAGCAAAATGAGGTGGTTGACCTGCTGTCAAAGCTTGGGTCAGGGCGCAAACAAATTCCGCCTGGCATTTTCCTAGAGCATCTACGGACACCATCCATGAAGGGAGCATACGCAGACAACCCAGACAGAGTTGACTCTTTCGTTCACACAGTGACAAAGGTCCCTCCGGCTTGGACAAAACCGTTCATGGAATATCTCGTACACGGAAATTTGCCTGAAGATGAAGTCGAAAGACGGCAAATAGTACGTCGAGCAAAGGGCTATACCATAATCAATGGACAGATCTACAAAAGAAGCACCACTGGCGTATACCTTAAGTGTGTTTCCCAGCAAGAAGGTATTGAAATCCTTCGTGAAATCCATCTCGGAGATTGCGGGCATCACGCCGCTCCCCGATCGTTGGTCGCTAAAGCTTTCCGGCAAGGATTCTACTGGCTGACCGCGAAGGCGAACGCCGACAAGCTGGTTGAGACATGCATGGGATGCCAGTATTATGCCCGACAACCACATGTTCCAGCTGAAGAATTGCGAACTACCAATAACTTGGCCTTTTGCATTCTGGGGGCTGGACATGGTTGGTCCGTTGCAGATGGCACCATGTGGGTTTACGCATCTGCTAGTAGCAGTTGATAAATTCACCAAATGGATAGAAGCTAAACCCATTAGAAATCTCGATGGGGCAACTGCCCTTAGGTTTGTCCGGGATCTGGTCGTGAGATTTGGTCTCCCACATAGCATTATCACCGATAATGGCAGCAACTTGTCACTTGGAGAGGTGGAATCTTATTTTTGGGAGAAGGGCATCCGACTTGACCTTGCATCTATGCCACACCCACAGTACAATGGTCAGGTTGAGCGAGCCAATGGATTAATTCTGCAGGGAATCAAGCCGCATCTGGAAGCACCATTTCATAGAGCAGCTGGAGCCTGGGTGGAGGAATTACCATCTCTGTTGTGGAGTTTACGAACTACACCCAACAGATCCACTGGCTACACCCCTTATTTCATGGTATATGGAGCAGAAGCCATCCTGCCTTCCGACATCCTTCACGATGCACCAAGAGTTGCCGCCTATGGCGAAGATGACGCTGAAGAATCTCGACGCCTAGATGTGGACCTTCTCGAGGAGGAGCGTGTTTTGGCATGCCAAAGATCCGCCATCTACCAGCAGAAGCTACGTAGATACCATAGTCGCCGTGTTCGGCATCTCTCGTTTAAAGAGGGGGCCTGGTGCTCCGACTTAAGCAGAAGAAGTCACACAAATTATCCCCGCCATGGGAAGGACCGTTCATCATAAGCAAGGCGCTACTCAATGGGTCTTACTACCTCATTGACAATCGTGAGCTGAAGGATAGACCCAACAAGGATCATAAGCGTAAGCGACATGACCCGGATGATGACTACCCGGAGCTTGATCGGCCGTGGAACATAGCACAACTACGTCCTTTCTACACTTAGCATTTTTTATATATTGTGTACCTATTATATGATCAATGAAATAAAGCTCTCTGGTTCACTCATATTTCTGAGTCTTTTACCTTCGTTAGTGTTCATTTTTGGATCGTATAAAACCTTTATGCACAAGCTTTGCGATTGCACTTGTGAAAATTCCGCCTACGGGTGTTAGCTTAAGTTTTCTGGTCTACACGTTCTTTGTTGTTTTATGTGGATTCTGGAGTAGTGACTTTTGGCACTTGTTGTCGGCGATTTTGTGCTTTGGTTATTGACGGTGCCATTGGGCATAATCGCCTGAGCACATAGTTCCGACAACGAGTCTTCCGACTCATGAAAAGTCAAGCATAAAAACCGGAGTAATGGATAAGCCAGCACTTGCTTAAAAATATATACATGCTGGAGCTAGTTCTTGAGTAGCAGGAAATAACAACCATTGTTTTTCCTCCTTAAGTTAACACGTAGTTTTTTCCGCATACAATTCCAGAGGAAGCAAATATTACAAGTTGTTTTTTCATTCCTCTGGCGCAGGTGACTTGGATGCAGCATAATCAGCAGCAGGAGAGCCATCCTCTTTGAAGTCAGCGGTTTTGAGGGACTCGAAGGAGCTTTGGTTGTCGTCGTCAATAATCTCCATCGGCACGAAGACGTTAGGGTGGACCACCTCGGAGACTCTGGTGTCATAACCCGCGAGCGATGCCAAGATTGCTTTATGATCTATTTTCTGGCCATCGTCGTCCACGTCGGGGATACCGGAAGTTACCGTGTCGATGTCAGTGTTTTCATAGTGCGCCTTGACCATTGACAGCGCCATCCTCGCGCCAGCCCGGGTACATGAAGCTTTCCAGCTTACAATATGTTCGGGGGCTTGGCGCAAGATCTCCGAGAATTTCATCACGGAATCCACCGCTTTGATGTTGATGTGGAGGTGCTTGGCTATCTCCTTGGCCTGCTTGCTGGCGGTGTTGATAAAGTTGCCGGCAAGGACCATGCATTCTTTTGGCGGAGGAGGCGACTGGTTCAAACCAATAGGAGCTACAAATTCCGATAAAAGAACGCATGAGTTCAATAAACACAAAAATTTCAAAGTATCCAACTTACAGAAGTACAAGGCGGAGAATCACTTACTGAAGATGCTAATCTCAACCTGCTGGAGGGTATCCGCCATGGAGTCCCGTTCTTGTCGGAGGATCTTGTATGCTTCAAGATTGCGCTGATTTTGCTCATCGGCGGCTTTCTTCTGCTCATTCAGCATCACGATCTCCTCCTTCAAGCGGTTCATCTTCATGTTAGCGGATTCCTACAGAACCTTCGTAGAGTCCTCGTGCATCTTTAGTATATCCTTCCTCTCCTTCTTAAGGATCTTGTTTTTGCTATCTAGCAACTCAATGTGCTTGGATTGCTCAACAATATCCTTGGCCTTGGCAATTTCTGCAAGTCGGAGAAATAACAAGTACATGGTGAGTACTCGGAGAATGTTGGCACAAGACCAAGTCGTAGTACGAAAACGAAAGGAAAACAGACTCTTGCTATTGGTGATTTGATCCTTCAAGAAGGCGGTTTTACCCTTTTCGTCTTCCAAATCCGCAGGCATCTTCTGGAACTTCTCGTTGGCCACGCCTCTCTGAGCATTCTCATTCTATGGAAAGAAAATTTAAAGTTGTTTAGTCTACTTGGAGCATCTAGCCGGATAACTATCGACCTAGAGTCTTGGGGGCTATAGTGGGAGTTTTTTAACTTGGCAATATGCTTGGTCTTTCTTTAAGCATCTAGTCAGAACTGATTCAGTTTTCAACTTGAAGCTTGGGGGCTACAGTATAAAGTTTTTTAACTCAGTCATATGCTTAGTCTTTCTTTAAGTATCTAGTCGGAACTAATTCAGTTACAACTAGAGACTTGTGGGCTACAGTATCGAAATTTACAAACACTACGTATGCTACTTTGAAAGTATTTAGTCGTAATAATTCATTCAAACTAAATACTTGGGGGCTACAGTGAGAAGTTTTCTAGCTTAGTCACTCTTAGAGTATTTAGATGCAAAGGCCTATGGTTTTCCATCTAAATCCTCGGGGGCTACAGTGGGATACTCATATGAAATGCAAAAGGCAAATAAAACTTACAAGTGCGATGATCTTGAGGTTGGTAGCGCTTTCAGCAAGCAACTTGCCGAAGGAAAGGTTGTTTCCTTGCAAGATATCTGCTTGTCAGAGAAGCTCCTCAAGACTGCAGGTTGGAGATGTCGGCGCTGCACCAGGAACCAAAGTGGAGCTACTCGGCGTGAGCACCGGGTAGACTATCTTCGGAAATTCTGTGGTTGTCCTGGGTGCGGAGGCGCCGCCTTCAGCAGACGTTCCACCCACCACCACCACCTTGCCGCTACTGATGGCATCCTTAGCCAGAGCTTCAGCCGTTTGAGTTGCGTTACTTTCTTGCGTCGCCTGTTCGCCGACAACGACGAGCTCCGCGGAGGCAGATGAGTCCACTTCCATGGCGGAAGGACCAGATGCATCTTTGGCCTGTGAGCTTGTCGGGGCGGATGTAGGCTAGACGCTGGGAGTAATAGGGGCGATGGCGGGAGATGCGTGGTGAGGCACGTCACGGTGCAACATATCTTTAATATTTCTAGAAGCCCCCAAAGTTTTGGAGGTCTTATTCAAACTAGTAGTGGCCTTCTTCCTGAAACATACAAAAAGTATAAGTACAGGAATAAGATCAGCAATGGAAAAATGTCGGAGAGAAAGAGGCTTACACAATAGGGGGTGCTTTGGCAAAAGGAATCCCGGTAATCTTTATTTTCTCCGCCTCCAGGGCGGCAGTGGACTTCTTGGAGGCTCCACCCTCCGTCTTCTTTTTCTTGCCTCCGTCGGCAGCGTCAGAGGTGGAGCACTTCCGCTTGCGCACCAATGGAGCATCGTCGTCGGACACGACAGTGACTTCCTTCATCTTTGGGTCGTAGATTTGGACAGCCATGTCGTCCTCCTCTAGACTCTTAAGTTGTTAAGTGAAATCCCAAAGTGTTAGATAAGATGGTAATGGCAAGACGGAAGAACTGGAGTATATGTCATACATGGAAAATAAACAGGTACCTCTGGGCACTTGCCCTCCTTGAACATGTCGTAGGTGATGGCGAAGCCATGCTTCCTGTCCTTCACCTTGACGATGTCCTTGAGGCAGAGCTTGACGGAGTCACTTGAAAAGTTGTCCTCGGAGATGCAGAGGCTATCCTTCCTCTACTTCGAGTACTCGTGCATCAGCTTGGTGCGGTGCTACAGAGGCTGGATCCGCGTGACGAACCAGCACATGGCTAGGTCCAACCCGGTCAGACCCGTGTCTACGAACCACTCTATCCGCCTAATAGCGCGGGAGGCTTCGTTGTAGGAGGGAAGGGTGGTTTGGGACCTCCATGTCGGGGCTTCGGCAGCGGCTCCGTCGACGAAGTCCGGATACGTTTCTTCTCGGCCGGCCAGAGGGATATCTGGGTCGTAGAAGTATGCATGTTGCTAGTTTTTGCAAGACTCATGGCCGACGATGTCAGGGAACCGCCGTCCAGGCCGGATGTTAAAAATAATTGTCCCACAGTTCCTGAGCTCGTCCTTGCCGGCTCCGGCTTCCCTCTTAACGATGAAGAAATAAATAAAGAGATCTAGCCTAGGCCTAATCCCTAAGTAACCCTCATAGAGCACCGCGTAGTTGCTAAGCGCGAGGATGCTATTGGGGGAGAGGTTCTGAGGCTATACTCGGTAATGGCTAAGGACAGCTAGGAAGAAATTGGAGATGGGCAAAGAAGCGCCGTGTACCAATTGGGCCTTGAGGTATTGTGGCATCCCGCAAAACCACTACTAGAAAATCGCATTGTTTTTGTGCATTGCATCATCATGACCGCATGCTCATGTCATCAGGCCACATTGCATTTGAGCATCGTCATCGTCTTGCATTTGCTTGCATCAAACTATTTTCGGAAAAACCTAATTAGTTTTCTAAACGCCCCATCTTCATTCAAACACGCAAAACCCGGGTCCCCGGATTATTTTGTTTTGTTGCTATCGGGTTGTAAAAGCCCCGTGTTAAACAATTAAAATGTTAAATTATTTTAGTGGGGGCAGTCGAACGGGCTGACCCGACCCGAACGACCACCCCCAGAACCTAAAACGGTCCACCTAATCAGCCCCCTCTAAATCCTAAAGCTACCAACCTATCTACCCACCCCTCTGGCCACCTCACCCGGACCAATCCGTGACCGCCACCTCACCCCTCTCTTCCCCTAACCCTATCAACCGCTGCCACCTAACCCTCCACCTGGGACACACACAACCCACACCCCACACCCCAGTACACAACACACGCACGCAGCCACCCCGCGCGAGAGCAGATCCCCAGCGCCTGCAGACCCTACCTCCCGCGTGGACCCCACCCCTGGCCCCTGGCCCCGCGCTGCCTCTCTCCTTCCTCAACCTCCCCACGCGCCCTCCCCCGTGCTCTCCCTCAGCCCCGACGCCGCCCTCCCCGCCGGCGCCGGCCACCCTCCACCCTCTGTGCCGCGCGCCGCTTAACCCCTCTCTCGCCGCTCGCCCTCTCCCCGCTCAGCGCCGCCCCGCCGCCTGGCCCTCCTCTCCCCAAGCTCCTCGCCCCGCCTCCGGCCCTCTCTCCCCCGCCCAGCCCCGGCGACCACCTTCCCCCTCGCCACGTTCCTCTCCCTCTGCGTCCTCCCCCCCCCCCCCCGAGCTCCGCCCGCAAGCGTCCCCGGCCGAGCCCGCCGCCACGCCCTCAGCAAGCTCCGGCGCCGCCTCGTCCCCCTCCGCGCGGACCTCCCCTCGCCGCCCCCACCTCGGGCTCGCCCCGCTCGGCCGAAGACCCTGCCTCCGCGCCCGCTCGACCCGACCCCGCGCCCCTGGGCCTCCCCGTCGGCTCGCACAGCCACCGTCAGGCCACCGCCGCCGCTGCGGTTCCTCTCGCCGGCCCTGTCCCGACGGCCACGCGGGCTCGACCTCGCCGTGGCTCTCGCAGACCCTCCGGTGCCCCACCCCGTCCGCGCGGCCGCGCCCCACATCCCTGGGCCGGCCCTCCGCTGAGCTTCCTCGCCTGGACCCCGACCTCGGCGCCGCGTCGGGCCACCTCTGCACCGAGCCACCTCCTCCTGCGTCACGCCACCGTCTCTAGCCCCTCTGTCGCCCTGCAAGCCAGCTGCAGCCAGTTCATGCCACGCCTGGACGGGTGCTGTCGTTGCTGTGTCGATGCGGTACTGATGTGGTACTGCTACTACAAGACGCGGGACAACCTCTGCGATACAACGACGACAAACAAGCTCAACTTCCATAGTGACCGCAACCAACCCAAGTTCGCCATCGAGCCGGAACCCCGAGTACGCCGATATGTGATCAAGGGGTGATGCATGCCAAGCCGAGGATCCGGTGACGTCGGTACGACAAGTTGTTCATGGAGCACCGATGACGCCACCACAGACCCGAAGACCGAACCAAACCCGATGGCTCGACATGATCTTCCTCAGGGGACGCCAAGACACCGTCGAACCCCGCAGGCCTCCGATAGGGAACCGACAAGATCTACATCACGGACGCACCACGGACGCGGAGAAACCCTCGGACGCCAAGATCTTCTCCTTGGACACCGGGAACTCCCCCTGAACGCCAAGGTCGTCGACACGGGTACGACATGAACTTCCCTCGGACCCGAAGACCGCGATGAGGTTGAACCAAGATCCCCATCGGACAAGATCATCACCAAGACCGGCCATGTTGAGATCCGAAGATCGATCCCGGAGTCCGAACCTTGACCCGTCGAACCCTGGACCCTGAGACCGAACCCCGAACCCCGGAACCCCAAGACCGTCGAGAACCCTAATGTGTGAACCCCTTCCCGAAACCCTATTTTTTAACATAATACAACTTGTCGCATAATAATTGTCTTGCATGCATACATTCATGTGGTTTGGGGCCTTATGCCGATTCACCAATAATTAAATATGGGGTCCATATGCGGGCAAATCTAGTCTCATATTGGCCTCATTTAAATTTGTGTAGCGAACCGATGCCATGTTTTCGCCGTGTTAAGACAACATTTAAAATTGCAGGGTACCTAAACAACTTGAACCATTTAATTAAACGTCGGGACCCCGGTTCCACTTAATATGATCTAATTGCATCGCACCTTGCCATGTCATGCATCGTACATACATCATGCCGATCTTCTGCCGTTGTATTAAATATTGCATCCGGTGTTTCTTCTAGTGTTTTGCTTCTTCGCGGATTGGGCCGCTGAGTTGATGCGAGTGTCGTCCGTTCTTCGGTTGAACCTTCGACAATGTTTTCAGGCGAGCATCTCCCCCTTTCTTCCTATCTTACTTTTATAGTATTTATTCCCTCCTGTTGATCTATTGCTATCGGTGTTGCGTTGCTCTAGTTTTCGTACCCGTGATATCCCTTGCAGCCTTATATTGCCTTGGACACATCCTATTACCTGTTGTTTGGTAGATAGTTGGACTTGCGTGTCGTAGTCGCTTGCTCAAGTGCTGTCGCGTGTCGTCAAGTGCCACAGTTGTTGGAGCCTTGCCGCATGTTGATGTTGGAGATGATCATGGTTTTACTTATCGTTCACTTTAATTCCTGTTTAACAACTAAAATTGAAGTAAGCAGAGGCATCGGTGGGTGATAGAAAATATTTGGTTTCCGAACGCCCACTTGTGTCCCGTAGGACCCCGAGTACTTGATACCTGTTCCTTGATTTATCGCGCTATCCACATCCGGGAGGTATATGGGACCCCCCTTAGCCAGAGGTTGATTCAGTCTTATTTCTTGGGGCCACAAACTAGTTTGAGGTTTTATTTACTATCCTGTACTTATGCCATGCTACTTCTGTATTTACGATTGTGCGAGGAGCACACTGTACTGTTTAGGATCGTGGCACGATTCCGCGGTGTCGACAAGCCCAGCCACACTTTCGGGTTCCCAGTCGTTCACAGCCGTCCCCACAACCTTAAGTCCGTCTCGGAGCCGGCCGGCTTTGTTGCGGGTCTAGTTTAAGGGGTGGCCCCCTGAAATATTTCTGAATCCTGTGATTGCTTTGTCGTGAAAGCCTCGTTGGGTTTTGTTTTGGTTTTTCCGAGGTTGATCGAGTGTGTGTTGCTATTGGTAAACCCCGGCCGGGTAAAACTTTCTGAAAGCCGTGTCCGCGGTTATGGACGACTTGGAGCACAGTATCTCGACCATAGACAAGCATAACTAAAGTTTATCGCTATAAATTTGACTTTATAATGACTAGTAATCAGCTTCACTATAATGGAATGGCTAAATAATACTGCCCACAATTGCTTGTTTGGAGTGTCGCTTGCGACCATTGTACCTGACTAGTAAATATTGCACTACAACGGAATGGCTAAATAAAAGTACCAACCACTGTTGGGTTTTTGGGTTATCTCATGCTAATTGTATCTGACTAGTAAGTGTTGCCACCATAACGGAATGGTTAACTAAAAGTGCCCACTGCCTACTTTATCAGGACGATTAACTAAACCTGACTAGTAAAGTGCCGCAACAATAACTGAATACATAAAACTGCCAATTGTGTGAGTTCCTCGGTTGACTTCCTCGTTGGTCTCGAGGGGGAAACGCCAGGATGGGTTTGTTTGATGATATTATCAGGTTGGATCCGAATAGGTCTTCCTTACCCCTCTCTGATAGCCGTCAGTTGTATCGAGTCTCTATAGGTTGTTTAGTGCATGCTGCCGCTACCGCTTCAGTCCACCATACCTGTGTAGGCGAGGACCGCCGAATTCTAGCCTCGCCATGTACTGGCCTCAGTACTGACGCTCCTTCTTTTTCCTTTGCCCTTTGTCGGCACCCCCTTTTGTTTAAGCAGGTTTGAGATCGACGTCGTTAGCAGGGTTACCCTTCCGGCTTGGCCTGGGCAGGGTTATGGACGCCATTGGTTATTCTTCAGGGCTCTTAGCCCCATTTGCATCTTGTCCGTAGTCGGACGCTCTATCATTTTCAAGGTGATTTGGATCTTGTATATTATATCTGTATTCTTGACTCTTTGAGTCGCTGTTGTATATATCTGTTCTGTGGGTCCCATCGAGGACTGTTGTGTAATGTTATTACTTCGTTTTCCACCCGCACGAAAGTGCCTGGTGGGCACCTTTGAATCGTTTCTATGCGGGTTTGGCGGGTTTCGCTAAAACTTGCATAGGTCCGATTCTGAGGGTGTTACAGAGTGGTATCAGAGCTCAGCAGTTGCGATACCCCACAAGTCCAGCCTGTAGGATAACCTAGCTAACGGCCGAAGTAGAGTGTCAAAACTATTTTTGAAAAATCGGTTGGATAGTTCTGATTAGGTCTGATTTTACTTCTTACCCCTCTGCTACTCTTCTCTTATCTCGACGTGTTTTGAATCCGCTCTCTTCTCTTTCTTCGAGTACAGGACTTCTCGTGGTTGGGTTTTTCCGTCGAATCTTTAGGGTTTCACTTCCTCCTTTGGTAACGGTGTTCTACCATCCGGTGTTCAAGCTGCCTGAGGAATCCGTCTACTGTGGTACCATTCTTTGTTCCTTGTTTGTGCTATCCGGTGTTTCCCGACGCGACAACATCATCTACGCCAGATCCGATGCAGAGTCCGCATCACTTCTTTGTTTCCGAACCTCGCTTGTCGAGATCTTCAGTCTGATTCCGAGAGTTGGTTGCATAATCCGCCTATTCGTGTGCAGAGTAATGGTTTGAGTGCGGGATGGAGTAGCTACCATACAACTACTCTTGTCATTCGCTCTTGTACATCGAATCAGTGGATCCAGCGATTTTACTCCGATCACGGAAGTTAGGGGTGGCTTTATTTGTCGATACCTCTACCTTCGACCTTTTGTCCCCGGAGTGTTCTCTCGACGATCACGGACAACGATCTCTTGTTAGTGGTGTCGCGAGGATCTACATGAAGTGAGAAGACGCAGACCGCCGACCTTCTTCCCGGTACCATGAGGCGGATCTCGAGGGCGAGATCCATTGTTAGTGGTGTCGAATTGTGGCATCCCGCAAAACCACTACTAGAAAATCGCGTTGTTTTTGTGCATTGCATCATCATGACCGCATGCTCATGTCATCAGGCCACATTGCATTTGAGCATCGTCATCGTCTTGCATTTGCTTGCATCAAACTATTTTCGGAAAAACCTAATTAGTTTTCTAAACGCCCCATCTTCATTCAAACACGCAAAACCCGGGTCCCCGGATTATTTTGTTTTGTTGCTATCGGGTTGTAAAAGCCCCGTGTTAAACAATTAAAATGTTAAATTATTTTAGTGGGGGCAGTCGAACGGGCCGACCCGACCCGAACGACCACCCCCAGAACCTAAAACGGTCCACCTAATCAGCCCCCTCTAAATCCTAAAGCTACCAACCTATCTACCCACCCCTCTGGCCACCTCACCCGGACCAATCCGTGACCGCCACCTCACCCCTCTCTTCCCCTAACCCTATCAACCGCTGCCACCTAACCCTCCACCTGGGACACACACAACCCACACCCCACACCCCAGTACACAACACACGCACGCAGCCACCCCGCGCGCAGCAGATCCCCAGCGCCTGCAGACCCCACCTCCCGCGTGGACCCCACCCCTGGCCCCTGTCCCCGCGTTGCCTCTCTCCTTCCTCAACCTCCCCACGCGGCCTCCCCCGTGCTCTCCCTCAGCCCCGACGCCGCCCTCCCCGCCGGCGCCGGCCACCCTCCACCCTCTGTGCCGCGCGCCGCTTCACCCCTCTCTCGCCGCTCGCCCTCTCCCCGCTCAGCGCCGCCCCGCCGCCTGGCCCTCCTCTCCCCAAGCTCCTCGCCCCGCCTCCGGCCCTCTCTCCCCCGCCCAGCCCCGGCGACCACCTTCCCCCTCGCCACGTTCCTCTCCCTCTGCGTCCTCCCCCCCCCCCCCCCCCCGAGCTCCGCCCGCAAGCGTCCCCGGCCGAGCCCGCCGCCACGCCCTCAGCAAGCTCCGGCGCCGCCTCGGCCCCCTCCGCGCGGACCTCCCCTCGCCGCCCCCACCTCGGGCTCGCCCCGCTCGACCGAAGACCCTGCCTCCGCGCCCGCTCGACCCGACCCCGCGCCCCTGGGCCTCCCCGTCGGCTCGCACAGCCACCGTCAGGCCACCGCCGCCGCTGCGGTTCCTCTCGCCGGCCCTGTCCCGACGGCCACGCGGGCTCGACCTCGCCGTGGCTCTCGCAGACCCTCCGGTGCCCCACCCCGTCCGCGCGGCCGCGCCCCACATCCCTGGGTCGGCCCTCCGCTGAGCTTCCTCGCCTGGACCCCGACCTCGGCGCCGCGTCGGGCCACCTCTGCACCAAGCCACCTCCTCCTGCGTCACGCCACCGTCTTTGGCCCCTCTGTCGCCCTGCAAGCCAGCTGCAGCCGGTTCATGCCACGCCTGGACGGGTGCTGTCGTTGCTGTGTCGATGCGGTACTGATGTGGTACTGCTACTACAAGACGCGGGACAACCTCTGCGATACAACGACGACAAACAAGCTCAACTTCCATAGTGACCGCAACCAACCCAAGTTCGCCATCGAGCCGGAACCCCGAGTACGCCGATATGTGATCAAGGGGTGATGCATGCCAAGCCGAGGATCCGGTGACGTCGGTACGACAAGTTGTTCATGGAGCACCGATGACGCCACCACAGACCTGAAGACCGAACCAAACCCGATGGCTCGACATGATCTTCCTCAGGGGACGCCAAGACACCGTCGAACCCCGCAGGCCTCCGACAGGGAACCAACAAGATATACATCACGGACGCACCATGGACGCGGAGAAACCCTCGGACGCCAAGATCTTCTCCTCGGACACCGGGAACTCCCCCTGAACGCCAAGGTCGTCGACACGGGTACGACATAAACTTCCCTCGGACCCGAAGACCGCGATGAGGTTGAACCAAGATCCCCATCGGACAAGATCATCACCAAGACCGGCCATGTTGAGATCCGAAGATCGATCCCGGAGTCCGAACCTTGACCCGTCGAACCCTGGACCCTGAGACCGCACCCCGAACCCCGGAACCCCAAGACCGTCGAGAACCCTAATGTGTGAACCCCTTCCCGAAACCCTATTTTTTAACATAATACAACTTGTCGCATAATAATTGTCTTGCATGCATACATTCATGTGGTTTGGGGCCTTATGCCGATTCACCAATAATTAAATATGGGGTCCATATGCGGGCAAATCTAGTCTCATATTGGCCTCATTTAAATTTGTGTAGCGAACCGATGCCATGTTTTCGCCGTGTTAAGACAACATTTAAAATTGCAGGGTACCTAAACAACTTGAACCATTTAATTAAACGTCGGGACCCCGGTTCCGCTTAATATGATCTAATTGCATCGCACCTTGCCATGTCATGCATCGTACATACATCATGCCGATCTTCTGCCGTTGTATTAAATATTGCATCCGGTGTTTCTTCTAGTGTTTTGCTTCTTCGCGGATTGGGCCGCTGAGTTGATGCGAGTGTCGTCCGTTCTTCGGTTGAACCTTCGACAATGTTTTCAGGCGAGCATCTCCCCCTTTCTTCCTATCTTAATTTTATAGTATCTATTCCCTCCTGTTGATCTATTGCTATCGGTGTTGCGTTGCTCTAGTTTTCGTACCCGTGATATCCCTTGCAGCCTTATATTGCCTTGGACACATCCTATTACCTGTTGTTTGGTAGATAGTTGGCCTTGTGTGTCGTAGTCGCTTGCTCAAGTGCTGTCGCGTGTCGTCAAGTGCCACAGTTGTTGGAGCCTTGCCGCATGTTGATGTTGGAGATGATCATGGTTTTACTTATCGTTCACTTTAATTCCTGTTTAACAACTAAAATTGAAGTAAGCAGAGGCATCGGTGGGTGATAGAAAATATTTGGTTTCCGAACGCCCACTTGTGTCCCGTAGGACCCCGAGTACTTGATACCTGTTCCTTGATTTATCGCGCTATCCACATCCGGGAGGTATATGGGACCCCCCTTAGCCAGAGCTTGATTCAGTCTTATTTCTTGGGGCCACAAACTAGTTTGAGGTTTTATTTACTATCTTGTACTTATGCCATGCTACTTCTGTATTTACGATTGTGCGAGGAGCACACTGTACTGTTTAGGATCGTGGCACGATTCCGCGGTGTCGACAAGCCCAGCCACACTTTCGGGTTCCCAGTCGTTCACAGCCGTCCCCACAACCTTAAGTCCGTCTCGGAGCCGGCCGGCTTCGTTGCGGGTCTACTTTAAGGGGTGGCCCCCTGAAATATTTCTGAATCCTGTGATTGCTTTGTCGTGAAAGCCTCGTTGGGTTTTGTTTTGGTTTTTCCGAGGTTGATCGAGTGTGTGTTGCTATTGGTGCACCCCGGCCGGGTAAAACTTTCTGAAAGCCGTGTCCGCGGTTATGGACGACTTGGAGCACAGTATCTCGACCATAGACAAGCATAACTAAAGTTTATCGCTATAAATTTGACTTTATAATGACTAGTAATCAGCTTCACTATAATGGAATGGCTAAATAATACTGCCCACAATTGCTTGTTTGGAGTGTCGCTTGCGACCATTGTACCTGACTAGTAAATATTGCACTACAACGGAATGGCTAAATAAAAGTACCAACCACTGTTGGGTTTTTGGGTTATCTCATGCTAATTGTATCTGACTAGTAAGTGTTGCCACTATAACGGAATGGTTAAGTAAAAGTGCCCACTGCCTACTTTATCAGGACGATTAACTAAACCTGACTAGTAAAGTGCCGCAACAATAACTGAATACATAAAACTGCCAACTGTGTGAGTTCCTCGGTTGACTTCCTCGTTGGTCTCGAGGGGGAAACGCCAGGATGGGTTTGTTTGATGATATTATCAGGTTGGATCCGAATAGGTCTTCCTTACCCCTCTCTGATAGCCGTCAGTTGTATCGAGTCTCTATAGGTTGTTTAGTGCATGCTGCCGCTACCCGCTTCAGTCCACCATACCTGTGTAGGCGAGGACCGCTGAATTCTAGCCTCGCCGTGTACTGGCCTCAGTACTGACGCTCCTTCTTTTTCCTTTGCCCTTTGTCGGCACCCCCTTTTGTTTAAGCAGGTTTGAGATCGACGTCGTTAGCAGGGTTACCCTTCCGGCTTGGCCTGGGCAGGGTTATGGACGCCATTGGTTATTCTTCAGGGCTCTTAGCCCCATTTGCATCTTGTCCGTAGTCGGACGCTCTATCATTTTCAAGGTGATTTGGATCTTGTATATTATATCTGTATTCTTGACTCTTTGAGTCGCTGTTGTATATATCTGTTCTGTGGGTCCCATCGAGGACTGTTGTGTAATGTTATTACTTCGTTTTCCACCCGCACGAAAGTGCCTGGTGGGCACCTTTGAATCGTTTCTATGCGGGTTTGGCGGGTTTCGCTAAAACTTGCATAGGTCCGATTCTGAGGGTGTTACAGAGTGGTATCAGAGCTCAGCAGTTGCGATACCCCATAAGTCCAGCCTGTAGGATAACCTAGCTAACGGCCGAAGTAGAGTGTCAAAACTATTTTTGAAAAATCGGTTGGATAGTTCTGATTAGGTCTGATTTTACTTCTTACCCCTCTGCTACTCTTCTCTTATCTCGACGTGTTTTGAATCCGCTCTCTTCTCTTTCTTCGAGTCCAGGACTTCTCGTGGTTGGGTTTTTCCGTCGAATCTTTAGGGTTTCGCTTCCTCCTTTGGTAACGGTGTTCTACCATCCGGTGTTCAAGCTGCCTGAGGAATCCGTCTACTGTGGTACCATTCTTTGTTCCTTGTTTGTGCTATCCGGTGTTTCCCGACGCGACGACATCATCTACGCCAGATCCGATGCGTGTGCGCGGAAATTTCGCCATGTTCCCAACTATCGCCGCCAACAATTCGTATATCTTGCACGGGAAAATGAACATGATTGTGTTCTATGCATGTGTGAGTTACGAGGCATCGTTGACCTATGTCTACATCGTCCTAGCTGTTACTAGCAGGTGAGGCATCACATCGGAATATTCCGGCATGGATGGATCCAGTCTGGCTATGGAAGAATACAATGGAAGATTTAGCAATTCTCCGACTTACAAGTTGAAGACGGAGAAAACCTTGCAGGGTTCTTGGGAGGACTACAAGATATTGCTTGACGATTTGCCGACAACCATCTAGACGGAGCATTCAACTTATAGAGGCAAGACGGTGCAAGATCTCGGCTCTGGGGGCTACTGTTGGGATATGCTATATGGGTATCCTCATAGCATGTCTTCTATCCAGATAACCCGGGTGGCCCATAGTTGGTAGCATGGCCCATGGCCTACTGGGCAGCCCAGTTAGATGGATCCAAAAGGGAGGTCCATGCCGGATAAAGTAAGGCTACGGAGGAGTCACCGACGTACCTGGAGCCTTGGAGTGCAAGACACGCTAGACTAGATGTAAGCAGTGTAGGACTCTGTAACCTGTCCGGCTAGGACTTTTCCCTGTAACCCTAGGACCTGGCGACTATATAAGTCGGGCCTATGGGATCCTTTAGGGCACGATAACTTAGAATCTCTAGTCACCTCGCACAGCGAACCAATCCCTGTAACTCGGCGTATTGCCCTTATAGTGATTTATAGCAGGAGTAGGATTCTACCACCGTTGTGGGATCTGAACCTGGGTAAGTTGTGTAACCTCGTACCCGTCAACCGCCCGCCTTCCCCCACGACTCTAAACACGCACTATGAGGACCCCTCCATGGCGTACTCATCAGCAATACCACGACACTCGAACCCTAGCGCGGCCAGTGGGGGTCTGTGGCGGCTCATCGGGGCTCAGGCGATGGTCGGCGATAGGGGCGAACGACGAAGTCGACGACGGTGGTCCTCCTGGTACTGGTGGATCCTCCTAGGGTGGATCCAATCAACGACGCCCTTCTCCTCTAGCAGCGGCAGGCTCCGACGAAATTTTGGCGATGTTGAGCTCGCCTTGCTCCGGGAACAAGTGGGAAGGATCAGTGAGAGGTGGGGAGTGTGATGGTGTGAAGAAAACAAATGGGGAAGGCCTCCTTTTATAGGCGAGCAAGAGAGGCCGAGCGGCATGGGCAATGCTCATCGGGGTCGGGGTTATAGCGAGCTACGGGCATGGCTGAAGGTAGGGGACGGTGCGCGGTTCCCTAGCGGTGCTCAACGGCTTGATGGCGCGGCAAGGGGCGATGCGGTTCGGTCGGAACGCGTTGGTGCTCTGAGCGGCACCGATGGCGGTTTTGACGACGCACAGTGGCTATGGGTCGCGCGGCAGTGAACGGGGATGTCTGGGAGGTTCCTGGGACAGTGGTGATCGCAGGAACGGGCGGTGAAGGTGAGGCGCGGTTTGTGCGAGCGTGTCGAGCGCGGCGAGCTAGCGCGCTCTAGACATGGTAGAGACAAACTGGGCGCGTGTGTTCTCGGTGGTCCACGACTTCTCAAGGATCGAGGTCTGGACAGGGGGTGGCGGTGCACGGTGGCGTGCTTCCTGGACACGGTGGCTAGGCGTGGCGCTTGCTCCTGCTAGCTAGCCATGGTCGGCTGGCAAGGGTGCTCTCGGGCATGCACGGCATGGCGCATTGGGTAGGGTCTAGGTTGGTTCAATGCACTGGTTGGCACTAGGGGAGACAGGGGTGATCAATAGGGAACAATGCTTGGGGTGATCACTGCTCAAAACAGTGAAGTTTGGCCAAATTTGTTTTCTGTCTCCAAGTGTTTGATGAAATGGCCGAAATAATTTCATATTTGAATTTTTGTTGAAACTTGGTGGGTGCAATGGTCACATACTAGGTAGTCTCTGGTTGATTGGATTTGTCAAGGTGCACTGGTTTGCTTGGGTTTTGAGAAATGGTGATCTTACCATATGAACTAGATTCAATTTTCAATTGTCCTTTGAATAGGGTTGCCAAATGTTTCTGTGGGTCTGCAAGGTGGGCTTGGGTTCACTTTCACTTGGTCTAACAATGGGTGAAAAGAAAGGGATTTGTTTCTGTTTGAAATCCTGGACTAGAAACACTCAAAGTGGTCTTGTGATCAAGATTGGCAAAAATGACTATTTTCTTATTTTGTTTGTTTTTGAATTTCTAAAGATTTGATTCTGCTTGGAAATGATTTAGATGATGTGGTTTTCATCTTTAAGACATTCCTTGCTATTCACAACAATCAAACAAGTCCATTCAAGCATTCATGGATTCATCACATACACACATGCATTCATAAGGATTTTAATTTAACAAAAGTTTATGTTAACCCAAAATTTGGGTGATTGGAATTGATAACCTTGATTAATATTTTTGGGATGTTACAACCTTGGCCATTGCCTTCTAACTACGATCATTATATGTCAATTCGGATCGGGCACACTACGATGAAAGTTGTAAGCTGTGTTCGGGGGGGGGGGGGTTATTGTCTATTGTTGGCCTCTATGGTAGAACCTGTCGGGGAGGCCTGAGAGGCGATGGTTTACCCTGTGGTGGATTTCAGTGGTTCGAGTCCGCTTATCTCCAGCCCGTGAACTTAGCGGATACTATGATCTTGTGGGTGATGTAGTCGTTCACTTGTCAATCTCAAGATCGCGTAGACGATCCTTCTGGCACCGCGTTCCGGCAGCGCTCCCGCAGTCGATCACACGTCCGGTACTCGATGAAGACCTTCCTCTCCCTTGTTCCAGCAGACAGCGGAGGTTGTAGCTCTCTCCTCGCGATTTCGACAGCACGACGGCGTGGTGTCAGAAGTAGAGGGGAGATCCCGCAAGGCTTCGCCTAAGCCGGAGCGAGTATGGTGGAGTAGAAGAGGGACTCAGTGATCTAGGGTTTAGAGGGCGCCGAGGAGGTGGAGGTGGCCAGCGGCTAGAGAGGGCTAGGCAGCGGCGACTTGGGAGGAACCCTAGGCTGCGACAACTTGGGGTGGTCGGCGGCTAGGGTAGGGTTTGTTATGTAAGGGGTAGGGGCGCCCTACCCCTCCTTATATAGGTGGGAGGAGGCGGTTTGGGGGGATGAGAGTCCTCCCTCAACTCCTCTTCTAGGCCGGCGCAAGGGAGAGGTAGGAATCCTCCCCTAGGTAGGATTCCTTCCCTCCTACCACTTGGAAATCAAAGTCCCACTTTGACTTCTTCAAACTGCCTTATTTTGACTTTCAAACTAGAGTTTAATTTCTCTCTTCCAAGTGTCCAGCCAAGTGACCTAGGACATGATGCAACCATTCCACTTTGTCATGAAACATCCATGTACCCGTCCCCTTCTGGATTGGTGAACCTTCTAGACCCTTCTAGAACATTCCGGTGAAAACAGCGGAACCATTCCCGAACTCCAGAATTGGACTTTCCTTATATGAATCTTATTCTCCGGACCATTTCGGATCTCCTCGTGATATCTTGGATCCCATCTGAGACTCCAAACTACGTTTGGTCTCTTTACTCACTTTCCATATCTACTAAAAAACATTGAATCCTTAAGTGTGTCTCCCTACGGTTCGTGAATTATGCAGACATGACCGAGACTCTTCTCTGATCAATAACCAATAGAGGAATCTAGAAATTCATATGGCTCCCACATATTTCTGCGATTAGTTCATGATCGAATGAACCATTTACATACGGTACCAATTTCCCTTTGTCTCGCGATACTTTACTTATCCGAGGTTTGACCGTCGGTATCTCTGCATACCTAGTTCAACCTCGTTACCGATAAGTACTCTTTACTCGTTCTTGTGATATGTGATCCCTTGTGAGCTAGTCACATGCTTGCAAGCTAATTGGATGACATTCCACCGAGAGGGCCCAGAGTATATCTATCTGCATATGGATGGATAAATCCCACTCTTGATCCATGTGCCTCAACACATACTTTCCGAACACTCAATGCCACCTTTATAACCACCCATTTACGAAGTGGTGTTTGATGTCATCAAAGCATCCATCCGATGATGGTGATTAACATGATCTCATGGTAAAAGGATTTAGGTTACTATGTATCTAAAAGCTTATAGCAAACAAACTATTGAAATGACTTGATCTTTATGCTACGCTTAACTATAGGAGTATGTCCATCACACCATTCTCCTAATGATATGAACTTGTTGTTAATAACATCTCAATGTTCATGATCAGGAAACCATGATCATCTATTAACCAACAAGCTAGTATTACAAAGAGTCTTTACTAGGGACTCTAACAAGTTTACAAATCACACAAATATTAATGTTTCCGGTTAATACAATTATAGCATGAATGTAAACTTTTATCATAAACACAAATATATAATAATAACTACTTCTATTATTGCCTCTTGGCCATATCTCCAACACGGGAGGCTTAGATCTCCACGCTCAAATTCTTCAGGGCCTAAAGTGTGGAGCTCTGAACTTGCAGACTGTTCCTCGGCCGTAAGTCACCTAGCCCACGGTTCCTGACTGCTCAGGAGGCTCGGATCTCCGCGCTCAAATTCTTTAGGGCCTAAAGTGTGGAGCTCCGAACTTGCGGTCTGTTCCTCGGCCGTAAGTCACTTGTCCCATGGTTCTTGACTTCTCGGGAGGCTCAGACCTCCGGGCTCAAATTCTTCAAGTCCTAAAGTGTGGAGCTCTAAACTTACGGCCCGTCCCTCGGCCGTAAGTCACCTCGTTCATGGTTCCTGATCGCTCGGGAGGCTCAGATCTCCGCAGCTCAACCTTGTCAGGACATAAAGTGTCGAGCTCTAAACTTACGGCATGTTCCTCGGCCACAAGTTACCTCACCCACGGTTCCTGGCCCTTAAAAAACAAAAAATACAAAATATTTCGTGTTGGTCGATGGTCTCTCCTCGAGAGGCCAGCCGATTCAACATTTTCCCTATGTTTCTCTCCTCGAGAGGCTCACGAGGTGGATAACGAGACTCTATCCCTCCAGCAGCTAGAAGCATACGAGACCAAAAACCTCTGAGCTCTAAACTTACCACCCGGCGGCGGCGATAAGTTACCTCGTCCTTGGCTCCTAACATTACTATGCAGGTGTTCCCACAGGTCCGCACGGCCTTGTCCTCGAGAGGCCTCGGAGGAGCACAACTCTCCGACAAAGCACAAGCGGATACAGACGGAATAAACATATATAGCCATTCCAGGTCTAGGCACGACCAACAAGCCAAAGTCCACCAAAAAAAGGATTACAAGGCAAAGAGCCTCTCAGGCCGACGGCTCTGAAGCTCCACCCTCAGGGGACTGCCCATTTCTCCCGCCTGCGAAAGGCAAACCTCCATGAGGAACACTTCCTTCGTCTTCGGGAGTCACGTCAGCCTTGGAGGAATCATCCACTTCAGACCGCTTGAACAGCGGCAAGAACTCATCCACACGTTCATCCATGAGCTACTGGAAGCGGGCAACCTCGCTCACTGGGGTCCCCTCGGGATGCTCCACCTCTTGCAGCAGCACCCTCTAGGGAAGTTGGCGTCGTGCTGGTAAAGGGTAGAGAAGACCTGGGTTGCGATGGTCCACATCATATTCCGGCACTCGCTGAGGTGGTACTGGTGGTAGAGGGTGGCTCACCCTTCCAGCGCCGCTGTGATCCGGGAGAAGAGCTCCAGGAAGACGCCATCCCCATCAACATCGGCAAGGGGCCCAGGGTGTAAGTCAGTCACTCTGAAGGTCACAAGAGTGTCACGCCGATACATGTTACACGGCTCCTTATCCAACACACGAAGGTCTCGCTCCAGTCCGTCACGCTCATTCCAGCGCTTCTAGAGGTCCTCATGAGCAACCCGAAGCTCCTTCAGGCCATCCAGCTCGACGATGGCCTCAGCCAGGCGCTCCTCTACCTGACGGAGGGAGGTCTCCAGCTCCCCCCTCTTCTTAGTGAAACAGCCTCTTAAGTGCTGGCTCTCTCCTGCCACTCATTCCTAAGGGATTGGCGAAGCTATGAGAGAGTCTCATCGTTGGCTTTCTGCAGTCGCTCTTTCTCCTCGGTCACCTTCGCATAGCAACAGCGAAGGTGATCATTGAGTTCGGCACTGTGGTTGTCCACGTCAAGAGTGTGCTCCTCGACCCTTAGGCGAGTGGTCTCCAGCTGTGCATCCCACGCCTCCAAGTGGCTCCTCTCCAACTCGACCTCATCCTCACGGATCCGAACAGCCTCCTCGCAAAGCGCCACGTCCGCTTCCCGCTGGGCAACCCTCCCTCAGTCCGTGAAAGAGGCACCAGCCCCACTAGAAGATGGAACGGGGCCTCGAGAGGGCTCTAGAGCCCGAGCCTCTCCAGGGGCACGAGCGCCACGTGAGGCACTCGCCTCGTCAGAGTCCGCCCATCGCTTCTGGGCCTCATCAAGAGCGGCCCGCTCCAGGTGTAGCCGACGCCACGCGCCACCTAGGCGGTGCTCTTTCGCGGCAAAGTCCGCGAGGTATCGTTCAAGCCCGGAGTGTGAAGTGTCCATGACAGCACGAAGGGATTCCGACCGACCAAGGGAAGGATCCATAGAGGACGGCAGAGCGAGCTTGCTCAGGGTCGCGCTTCTGGAAGCTCGGGGGCTCCCCTCAGGAGGATCGCCATGGCTGGCTCGGGCCAGAGATGGCGACGCACCTTGGGCGCCCACAGGGTCTTCAACCAACGGAGCATCGTCGCCCACAACCATCAAGTCAAGGCCATCTTGGCTGGCCTCAGGAGAGCGACTCCGCCGCTCCGGCTAGGAGCGAACACCGCTCCCGTCACATCCCAAGGCACCGCCTGAGCCTAGCGACGGTGCCTCCTTCTTCTTCTTCTCTTCACGCCTACGTCAAACAACATGATAAGGGGCTAGAAGGGAGAGAGAAAAGGAATCCCTGGGGAGCAATCCAAAACTTACTCACCGTGCAGCCGCTGTCTTCGCGAATGACCAGTCGGCCTTCCGCACTCCTAGGGGCAGGAAACCAGGCACCCCTTCAGACAGGAGACGGCCTCACCCGAGCCGTGGCAGCGCGCTCTGCTTACCCGGCGAGACCATGGACCTCCCCCTCAGAAGGCTCGGGAGTGTCTTCCTCCTCAAAAGATGACACGTTGTTGATCATCCTCCCGCGGCAGGTGGCCTGTGAAGATCCGGGGCCATCACCCAGCTCCTCATCGTCAAGCTCAACCAGAGAGCACTTGCCCTGCGCATCAAAGGTGGGGAGTTCTGCGCAGATAGCGCTCACATCGCCCTCCAAGTACAAGGGGCACACGTCGGGAGGGAGCTCCACCATAGACTCTGCGCCCAGAAGCAGGCGCATGAGGGCGACCACCGTCTTCTCATCTCAAAGGCCTTTCGAAATCCTATCCCCATCTCGACCGGTAGCCAGGGTATAGAGGGGCCTCCGATGTTCTTAGAGAGGAGCAATTTGCTGCCGCAGATACTCCCGCACCACCATATCATCGGTCAGCCCCAAACTCCACAGAAGTGCCACGCGCCTCGCTAGGGGGCCAGAGCTCATGAAGGCAGCAGCCTCGCAAGCCCATCCCGGGTTCTCCACGGCAGCCCCCGCTGGGACACGGAGTTGCGGACACGCCCGTCCGGCTTCAACCAGCACCTAGTCGCGGCGAAACTTCGACGAGCCTCCAAGAATGGAGATGGGAGCGAAATCCCCCTCCTCGCCGGTGAAGAACCCGATGCATCCCAGGGTGTCCTCTAGCGAGAGGACGAGGAGGCGGTAGAAGTGCCAGAACAAAGCAACGCAGGGATCAACACCGACGAAGGCCTCGCACCAATACGCGAAGGCGGCGAGGAGCGTCATGCTCTCCAACCCGTCGACGTTGAGAATGGTGGGCCGCGGCAAGACTCCAGCGTTCGATGCGGGGAAGCCTGATGCGGAGGTGGCGGCACGGGTCTTGTTGTGAACCATCTCGAAAACTGATCAGGAAAGCAACAAGAGGGTCGGCGGCGAGAATGACAGCAGCAGAGGAGATGGAGCGTTCCGGCCGTTCCAAGGTTCGGGGTTTTATGGGCGGTGCGAACCCCAACACCTTTGAACGGGAGGGACGATTCCCGCATCAGGAGGGTGCCACGCGCCGCGTGGCCACCTGGAAGGTGCCGACGACCTCTACGGTGAGTCATGCCCGGACGTGATTGATAATGGCCCCGGCGTCAGAAGGTCCCTTGATTTCCTTGCCCCTTACCCGGCGTGTGCAAGCCAAGCGACCGGGGGCTACTGTCGGACTATTGGCACTGGGGGTTATCACGTCCCGTCGAGACATCGGACCCACAAGGCATGCCCTAGAGGATTCCTCGAGAAGTGCAACCCTCGCGAGGGTGCATGAAGAACACGGAGCACCCTTCATCATCAACGACGGCCGCCTCGTGGGGTATGGCTTTGCAGTTCTAGGCATCGCACGCTAGGCGATGTGCTAACGGGCAGTCCATGCTGAGGCTAGTCCACCTCAGGAAAGAAAGATGCTGCCCCTTCCCCCTAGTACAAAGGAAGGAGAGGATGACGCAAGGAGGTGGCAGAGCCAGACGTGCTGCTTTAGTGTAAAGAAGCTAGGACGGAGCGGCGGTACATCGACCGTCCACTACTCCACCCCACAGCTGGCAGACGGCCAAAAGAAGACAAGAGGAGGCCTACGCCTCCAGCGCGGGAATGTGGCCACCCTTCCAGCCAAATGTTTTGGGGGAAGAGGACCAGCGCTGCCCTATATAAAGGACCCTCCTTCTACGTTAGGATGGACCAATCCGGGGCGATCTAGGGCGATCCCGTGCGATCCAAACCCTAGACATCTCACCACCATTGTACCCTCGCGAAGCCAAGAGAGCAATACAACAAAGCAGGAGTAGGGGCTTTACCTCCTCACGAGGGTCCCCAACCTATGTAAAAAAAACTGTGTCTTCTCTCTGCCATGTTTCTTGCTTCGCCGGTACCATTGTCGCCGAGGCTTCTTGGAAATGCGTGGTCATCCTCCTCTCGAACCAAGGAATCGTTGAACCCTAGTTTCTTCACGGGACACCGCCCTAACCAGAATCACCGTGAACACCTCAATGCCCAGCAGAAACAACATCAGGGAGGTCGGATCTCCCTGTCTCAACCCCCGAACCTACTGAATCTTCTCCCCAGGGGTACCATTAACCACAACTTTCATCGATGCTATGGATAACAGGAGACCCATTTCAAGAAACGCTCGCTGAACCCAGCCTCCTCAGCAATTCAAAAAAAAACGTCCATGAGATTGAGTCAAAGACTTTCGAGATATCCAGTTTCAGCAGAACCCTTTCTTCCTCGCCCTGATCTTACAGGCTACTTACAGGCTACTTGCCTCACTAGCACAAAGTTGTCGTGTAGGCATCTGCCCTTAACAAACACGGACTGATTCGCACTCAGTCATGCCGGCAACCTCAGCCTCAAACGGTTGGCCAACAGCTTCGAGAACAGTTTTGCGAAGCTAAGCCAGTGCGATTTTTAAGCATGAAAAAATACGGATACAGCTTTTTCGATGGCTTCTTTGTTCTATCACACGTGACAGGCAAAAGGCTGAAGATTTTCACATGGATAGCTAGTGTGTGGGCATCTTAGCAGGTCGTCGTCTTGTACATGTCAGACTAGCAGGAAATCACAATGTCTGGTATGTACTGTATTTCTTACAATGAAGAGCACGTCAGTACGACCCAATGATACCCCATCATGTAGTAATTATGCGTGGTCTGAACTTAATACTCCCTCCGTGAAGTTCAAATGAAATTCAGATATCTTTTCACTTCATTTGACGGAAGCCCAATGCAACATGTGAGCTGTATCTCTCATCTTCTCTATTCGAGGGAACAAATTTCTGCAGAGCATCCAAACAGCTATGTGGTACGATTGATGTGTTTCAGAATCCTATAGTAATCCATAAGATGTCTGGATTTCATCTTGGCTTGGCACTTAGTCCATAGGATATGACATCGAATTCTTACAATTTTCCTATCCTAGTACAATTTATCCTACATTCATCCAAACAGTTTCACAAAAACATCTACTACTTGGGTCACTGGAGTAGGCGAAATCAACAAACCACATTCAACAATAGATATAGACGACAAGGGTGCTAGTTCCTACACCTGGTACAGCCACTGATTATATAGCACAGAAACACCAGCACTGATTAAAATGGTCACACAATCACATACATCAATTGTACAAATCCACATTGGCTGAATAATCAGCACTTATCATCCTAATTAAGCTTAGCTTACAACAACATCACTAGAGCAACAGTAGCAAACGCTGCTACGACCACGACAGCAACGGCGACAGACCCAAGCCTCCTAATTACTCCATCAATTGATTAAAAGACACTAACGAGCGCAGTGGCGACAGACAATTAGAGAAGTACTCCTGACTGACTAGGCGAAGAGAGCAACTGAACCCTAGATTAACAAGCACACGAATAATCCGAGGAGAGCAATGGCCGCGCCCAGAGCGCGAGCGGTGGACAGTGGAGAGTCAGGCCGCCGTCGGCTCGGCAGGGCGTACCTTGGGGGGACGGCCGCGACCGCGCTTGGCGGGCGTGGATCCATCGGCCGCAGGGGCAGGGGTAGGGGCAGGGGCGGCCTTGGGCTTCTTGGGCGGGTTGGCGGCTTCGGTTACGGGGTCCTTGGCCTTGGCCGGGCGTCCGCGGGGGCGCCCGGAGGAGGGCTTTGGCGGCGGCGGTGGCGCGTTGGGGTCCTTGACCTTAGGCGGGCGTCCGCGGCCCCGCTTGGGCGGCGCGTCTGGCGCGTCGGTTCGGAAGTAGTTGTTCTTGAGGAAGAGGAGCTCGCCGGTCTCCTTCATGCGCGCCAGATGCGCCGTCAGAAGCGAACCGTGGGTTGGCGGCATGTCACCATACTTGCCCTCGATGTACTTGGAGATCGCCGACTTGTTCGACCCAACCTTGTCGTTCAGCGACTCGATGGCCTCCAGTATCATCTGAACTCCAGGGAAACAGATCAGCGTCAAAAAATTACAGCTCCTTCTCAAACCAGCTTTAAAAAAAAATCTTGGAAATCACCGTCAAACCAAGAAACAAGAAACAAAAACACCGCGAGAAACGGCAGGCTCTCGAGTACCTCGGGATACGGCGGAAGCAGGAGCGACTTGGCGACCTCCTCGGTGGACATGGCGAGGCAGCAGGGAGGAGGAGGAGAGGGGAAAGGGAGGGATGGGGGATTTTCTTCCCAAGAGGAGGTCTGTGCGCAGAGGGGAAGATTTGGATCAGAATAGATAAGAAATGAAGAGGGGAAGAGATGGGATGGGCTCGGTTCCTCTTTTTTTATGTTCCCTTTTTTTTTCTCCGGGTGCTTCGTTCGGATGTGTCCTGCCTGCGTGTCGAGAGTGTGTGAGTGAGACTGAGAGTGTGTGAGATGGATCACATGAGTGACGAGGACGGATGAGATTGCTCGGGTAGGCGTAATCGGACCGTTGGAAGCGCGGGGGCACGCGGATCGGTGACGTGGCGAGGCAGGAGTTCTTGTGGTCGCCCGCGCGCTCGCTTTAGTTTTTGTTTGCTTTTGTCTAGGCATGCGGTGCCGGGTGGCCCTTTTAGGCTTGGGTAGATGACCGAATTACCCTTAGGGCGGGCTTTTTGGAAGGAATCTTCAACACTGTGTGCTGCGTGATGGTGATTACAGCCGAGGTATATAGTTTTTAAGCAACCATGTATTTTATTAATCAAAAATTAAGTAAAAGAAAATATACATGAAAACTAAAAGATAGGCAGGGATAAAATAATTATCCTTTAGTATTCACATAAACTCTAATCTCTTTCTATCTCTACTGTCTAAAAAGAATCCGGGTATTCCGTTTTCTGCCACTATATCGGTTTCTTTCCTTGCTTTATCCGACTTCCACGTCCTCCGGTTAGTTTTTTCTATCGCTCTTCTCTCCTCCTCACGCACAAACGCTTCTTGGTCCAAATCGCCCGGCCCTCTCGCCCCTCTGGCACCGACACCACCAGCGGGCAAATCTACATGTTGCCAGATCCAGATCTTTACGATGACTTCACTACCGCACCGGCCCCGCCCATCCCGCCTCCGCCTCTCCACTTCATACGCGAGCTCCTTGGCAAGCTATTGTTGTCGTCTTCAGCCCTTCCCTCTAGTGCTTCCTTGAGGGGTCTTGTAGCACCCCGGCTAAAACCACTACTAGATAATCGCATGTCTTATCTCTATACATCATCATGACATCTGCATGCATCTGTTTGCCAAAACTATTTCATAAAAATCTATTTTGTTTTCTAGATATTCTCCTCTTTGTCCAAATCAAAACCCTAGATCCGTTTGGATTATTTTTCTAAAACCTTTGTGCAAATGTTTTAGTTTAAAAGAAATAAAAAAAATACAAAACCTATTTTTGTGGGGGAGACAGTCTAGTCGGCCAGGCCGAAAATCCCAACCGACCGGACCACCTACGACCCCACTAGTCAAAACCCTAACCGGCTAACCCTAATTCCCTACCCTAGATCAAACCCTAGACTCACCCCAACCTCCACCCCACCACGCCGCCGCCACTCCCTTAGCACACAGCAGCCGCGTGCCTGGACCCGTCCCTGCCCCATCCCGCGTACAACGTACGCCAGGACCCTACCCGGTCCCACCACGACCACCCCGACGCCCATCTCCCTCGTCCACGCTCCTCAACCCGTTCACAACTCCCTCCCTCTGCCCGCGTCCCCAACCTCGCTCTGCTGCCTGTCCCCGATGCCCCACCGCCCTGCCTGCAAGATCTTCCTCGACGGCCTTCCGCCGGCCACCATCGGTCCGGTTCGGCCTCATCATGTCACCACGCCATCCCCCACGCTCACCACCAAGCCCGGTGACGGCCTCTGTCCGACCGCCTCCACCACCTCGCCCCTGACGCGGCTCGACCCCACCCCGCACCTCACCTTCCTACCGATCCCACCAATAGTCCCCCCCCCCGCCTCGTCGGCTGCTCGACGCACCTTCCTCGCCATCTCCCCGGTCCCTGCCACCGTCCTCTCCGCTACCGGGGCCCTCCCCTTCGTCCTTCGTCCCTGCCGCCAGGCGCCCTCGGCCTCCAAGCGTCACCGCCGGCCCTAGAGCTACACCTCGCCTCCTGTCGCCCTCTGCAATGCCTGCGAGCACCGTCGCCGCCTCTGCGCGCCCGCCGTCGGCCGCTGCCCTCTCTCCCTTGTCCATGTATAGGGCGTCGTCGTCGTCGCCTTGCTGCCACCCTGCGTCTGCCCTAGGCCGTCTCCCTGGCCACGTCGGCCTCGGGTCCCTCTTGGACATCTCTGCCTGCTTGGAAGCGCTCCATAGCGACATGCCGCCACTGCGAGCCGTTCTGTCGTGGGTGCCTTCACCGACCTCCTCTATGTGTTCCGCATGTGCGCGTGTTGGTGGATGCTAGCCTTGTTCTGGCCATGTCGGATAGTGTTGTTCCAACGTGTGGATGTGGAGTGGTGGTTGTACTGATGTGGTGGACGTCCCTGATGTGGTGCTACCCGATGAACCACCCACCTGCGCAATCCAAGTCCAGCACTAACAATCGATGTTGATCCAAGTTTCGCCTTCGATGAATAATGGCGAATCCGAAGCCGACCCTCATGATTCGGCAATACCTTCTTCATGGATCCTCAAGTACTCCTTCACGGATCCTCAAAGCCCGAACTACAAGGTCGCCTTCCCGGAATCCGAAGACCGATCTCGTTGAGACCGAACCCGAACCACATCGAACCAAGATCGTCGACCCCTATGTGTGACCCCTTTTATCGAAGCCCTATTTTATAAATGATATATATACTTGTGCATATAAATTGACATGCTTGCATACATATTATGTGGTTTGGGGGCCTTATGCGGATTCACCTCATAATTAATATGGAGGCCATATGCGGGCGAATCTAGTCTAATTTTGGCCCCATTTAAATTTGTGTAGTGAACCGATGCCATGTTTTGACTTGTTAAGACAATATTTAAATTGCGGGGTAGCTAAAACAACTTGATCCACCTAATTAATTGTCGGGACCCTGGTTCCGCTTAATTTGCTTAATCGCATCGCATCTTTGCCATGTCATCCATCATACATGCATCATGCCCAATCTTCTGCAGTAGTATTAAATATTGTATCCGGTGTTTCTTCTAGTGCTTTGCTTCTTCACGGATTAGGCCGATGATTTGATACGAGCGTCGACCCGATCTTCGGATGTACCTTCGGCAATGTTTTCCAGGCGATCATGTAACATCCCAAAAATATAAAACAATGATCATCAAACTTTAATCACTAAAATTAGGGTTAACAAAAACTTTGATTAATTTTAAATCATATGAATGCATGTGTGAATGTGATGATTTGATAAATGGATGAATGAACTTGTGTGATTAACCTAAATAGAAAGAAATGGTTTAAAGATGAATATAACATCATATAAAACAATTCCATGCAGAAACAAATCAAGAGAAAATCAAAAACAAATCAATTAAGGCAAATTGTCATTTTTGCCAATCTTGCTCACTAGGTCACTTTGAGTGTTTCTAGTCCAAGATTTCAAACAGAAACTTTCCCAATTATTTTCACCCCTTGCAAGACCAAGTAAAAGTGAAGCAAAGTCCACCTTTCAAACTTGCAGAAATATTTGGCAACCTCATTCAAATCAAAATTCAAAATTGAATCTTTAACATATCTGAAGATCACACATTTTCAAAACCCAACCAAACCAGTGCCCCTTGACTAATCCAACTGACCAGATACTCCCTAGCATGTGCCTAGCAGACCCACCAAGTTTGAATCCAAAATTCAAATTTGAAATTCTTTTGGCCATTTCATCAAAAACCTTGTTAGCAACAAACAACAAAACATCAAACACTATAGTGTGCAGTAATTTTGGCCAACCTTGTTCCCTCTTTAGCTCTCACTACACTCCCAGTAGATGAACTAGCCAAATTAACAAGCCTTAGCACCACTGTGAGCTTGGCATAGCCATTATTGGTGACCATGTCGAGCCCCTTTGCCACCCCATATGTGGACAGCAAGCTAGAGGGAGAACTAGTTGCGCCAACCTTGTCTGGCATGCTGCCCGTGCCTCACTGCCCCCTCTAGACCAGCCCTAGATTGAAGACAGAGACAAGAACCGCCGGAAACGCCATGCCCGCACCACTGTCGACCATGCCGACGCGCACCACCGTGCACACGCCGTTCCCACTCAACCCGACCACCTCGAGCCCTTGCCGCCTGCCAGCACGAACCCCACCTTCCCAGGAGACCACTAGACATGCTCGTTTCCTCGACCGTACCCCGTAGCCACCGCACGCCGCGAAGTTCGCTGTCGGTACCACGCAGAGCACCGCACGTTCCAGACCAAACCCCACCGCCCGACGCCTCGCCTTAAAACTAGCAACGATCGCCAGGAGACCGTGCACCGTCCCCTAGCCTCAGCCACACCGATAGCCGCCTGTACCGTCGCCTTCGACGAGCTCATCCCACGTCGTTCTTCCCCTCTTGCTCGCCTATAAAAGGAGGCCTCCCTAGCTCGATTCCTCCACACCATCTCACTTCCCACCTCGCACTGATCCTTCCCACTTCTTCCCGGAGCAAGGCGAGCTCTCTCTCGCCAGAATTTGGCTGGAGCCCGCCGCTGCTGGAGGAGAAGGGAGCCGTCGATTGGAGCCGCCCTAGGAGGAGCTGTCGGTACCAGGAGAACCGCCGTCGTCGACTTCGTCGTTCGCCCCCGTCGCCGACCATCGCCTGAGCCCCGGTGAGCCGCCCCAGACCCCCACTGGCCACGTTAGGGTTAGTTCTTCGCCGGAGTAGCTCGTCATCGACGATGACCCTCAGCCGTTAGATTAGAATTAGATCGTAAGGCTCAGATTCATAGATACCGTTTCGTTTAGTTAGTTCCGCTGACTTGTGGACCCCATCTGTCAGCAGCCCGCTTGCATGCTGTGCGTAGTGGGCCGGCCCAGTAACTCTCCCGTGCAACCCAGTTAGTTTAAATTTAGATTTTTTTCATTTAAACTCAACCCTAGTTCTGTCTGTTGATTCAAAAATCAATTCAGGGAGTTTTGCTAAACCAAATAGCATGAAACCAATTTTGTTAGAAATGTATTGGAATGCTTAATCTAAGTCTGTTGGATTCAAACCATTTAGATTGGTAGATCACCCATGGTAAAAATATCAAGGCAGAATCTTTTCTGCATTCAAACATTTTTCAAAATTCAACCATAAGAGATTTTGAGTTGATTCCAACTCTAAAAAATCACTTTTAACTATACCTTTTAGAATATATAAAAATATATAGGTTTACTTACAGAAATAATGATCAAGTAATAAAAGAATGCCACATAGGAAATTCTAGTCACTTTAATTAAATAAAATAAAAAGGTTAAACCTTATTAAATTGTGACACCACTTTAAATCATATTCCCATGTACTGAAATATGTGGTGATGACATGTGTCAACATGATCCCATGTTTGAGTGGGATAATATTAAATCTTAAATAATTTTTCAATGAGTAGAAGTTACTTTTCTCAAATAAAATAAATGAGACAAGTGCTTTAATCTGGTAATGTTAGTGATGATGATAGTATGAACCTTTGTGTGATGATTAGCAATAGTTAAGTATTGTTTAGTGATTGTGTACCTCGTATTTATTTATAGACGCTAGTACCGACCAAGGATACAAGGAGGAAGGAGGATACTACGAGGAAGAAGCCGAGGAGAACTTCAACCACTGCTCTGCACAAGGCAAGCCTAATACTACTAGTTGAATTAGCAAGCTATTAACTGAGCAAGCTAACACTTGCAAGATACCCTACTTATGCAAGCTACTACTTGCTTGTTACTATGTCAACTCTATGCCTTAAGCATATGTGATTATACCCACTTGACCCACCATCCTAGTTTTACTTGTAAGCTTAGTATTTTATTTTCTTTATTAAAAGATTTCTCTTAGAGTTTACTTAGTGACTTGTAGACTCTAGAAAGATAATTGAAGGTAGCATAAAGAGCATAAAACTTGGCTAAGTTAGATAATATTGATGTTATCCTGAGGCATGAGATTTACTTAGATAATATACACTTGTTTACCAACCCTCATTAGGATTTACCCACACTTGTAGATGCTAGTGCTAAGCATAAAACTTGATCAACTTTAGATGGGAATACTTGGTGAAAATGGTTATGAAAACCTTAGAATGATGCGTCATTCTACTGAAATATTTTGACAGGTGTTCTTGAACACCAGATGATTTTGATGATGAAAATGTTGAGGCATGAGCCTTAGCCCTTTATAAAACTGATGGTTGTCTGGATGCGATACCATTCCAATTTTACCGTACAACCACAATACCCGAAAATTGGGTAGGGCTTGACTGGAAATTTATATACCTTAGTATGGGTTCCCTTGCGGCCAAGGTCTGAGCTGAGGCTACCTTGTGAAGATTGTCCACATGTGTAGTACCCAAGATGACAGATGGTCATGGTTGGGAGGCCAAACTCACAGGAGAGGTGCCTATACTAGGGCGTTTAATTGAAAGGTTAGGATTGATTATCCACATACTGAGTATGGTGAATTCAGGATTGTTCCTGATGGGTGTATCGAATGTTGTGGTGAAAGTTTACAATCTCTGCAGAGTGTCAAACTATTCAAATAGCCACGTCCGCGGTTATGGATAGTTGGAGTGGCCATTCTGTTCCCCTGTCATATGTTTTCAACACAACTTGTGAAATGATTTGTGACTTTGACTTGACCACAATAGAGTTGTGATATGAAATTCAAGTTCCCACTTAGGTGTTATAAAATTTTCAGCTAGTTTTATTTGCTTTTGAACTTAGTAGAGTAAATCTGGATTTTTGCAAAATAACCCTAGAGCTTAGTATATCCTACTACAAAAACCCCCCTTAACTTGTTAGTATTAGTCTACGAGTACTTAAAGAGTACTCATGGCTTTGTCTCTGGCTATTCCCGTGGCCAGACTATGAAGAGGAGTATCAGGATGACGGACCGCAGGAAGGTTACGACAACTAGGATCATATCCCATCGTCAGCATTGCCTGTGACCCTAAAGATGGAGCTTCGCCTACGCTATCGTTATCTTTACGTTATTCCGCTGCTTGAGTTGTATTAAGAACTAGATCATGGGATCCTTATTTGTGTAAGACCTTATTTATGGTTTGTAATGGATGATGTACTGTGATATCCAAATCTGTTATGTCTCGCAAAAATGGTAATCCTGGGATTGCGATGTATGGCATAACAGGCATCTGGGATTAAAAATCCGGGTGTTGACAAGTTGGTATCAGAGCCATCCTGACCATAGGAGACCCTAGTTAGAATGGGCGTTTGAATCAAAAACTTAGTTTCAAAACCAAAGGAAGTGAGTATTTACAAAAACTTATTCTCATTCTTATCACTTGGATTCTTTCATAACAATTCATGTTCCTCAAAAATTCTTGCAAAGTACATAAAATTTGACACACTTGAGCACTCTACTAACTTACTCATCCTATGTTCTTATAGATGGACATGAAGTACAGCAAGTTTTATCAGTTGGGGAATGGAGGAGACCTCATCTTTGAGCGTGACTTGGACCAGCTGTCGGAGGTGCTGGAGCGTCCGCACCCCGAGTTCTTCGGAGCTCAGCTCAATGATCAGGAAGGAGAAGATTTGCAGTGGTTAGTTGCTGCATGTCTCTGAGGAAAGATTGAACCTCCCACTGCAGAGGGAATTCGTTTCACCTTAAGAGAGAACAACTGGCTCGATGGACTTGCCAGGGCCATGCAGAAAGCTCTTGCCCGTCTGTGTGGGAAGAGTATTAATCAGATCAAGGATACCCGTTTTGAGTTCTTCCCAAGGCGTGATGTTATAGTATAGCCACTGGAGGCCCCGTATCACCACAAGCTGAAGAGTCAATTGGACCATCTCAGCTTCATGATGTACGACCGTCAGAAGGAGTTGGACAATGCCCGTTCATATGCCAACCACAAGTACGCCATCGCCAAGAAGAAGGATCAGACCCTATCCGTGCTAGTGAAGGATCGCAAGTCTCGTCGTCGTCAGCTCGACAAGAAGGATCGCATCATTGCCCGTCTTCGCCACCGGATCACGGATTTGGAGGAGACCATCCACGAGAGAGACATGCAGTTGGAGGAGAGGGAGAATGCAGGGGAAGACCTTTGTGGAGACCCCTACTCCTATCTTAGCGATGCTGATGACTTTCTGGAGGATCGGTCTATGGACTTCTTCACCGATGAGGATGACTTCGCCTTCATCGATGATGATGATAATGATGATGATGATGAGGATGATGAGGACACCAACTCCGAGGAGTAGTAGCACTTGAGCACTAGCGTTAGTGAGTTGTATTCGGTCCCATTGTATCGTAGTTTCCCAGAATGGTTCTTAAAACCATCTGTTTTTCTTTGTTGTGGTGTGTGTTTGTATCGTGTGATATGAATGAATGAATGAAAAGCAAGTTGCTAGAAAAATCTGAGTCAAAATTCAAAAAAAAACTTTTCAAAACCCCTGAACCTTAGAAATTTCCCTCTTTTCTCATGATCTATCCCAATCTTCAGATGCCTCGTGGAGGAAGCAGTTCATCCCCGGACCCGATGTTGCAGATCTTGCAAATGTTGGTTTCTGACCGCGAAGCTGAAAGAGCGGAACGTCAAGTCAACCTAGCCACCCTTCAACACATCGCCTAGATGGACAACAACAATCAAGGCCATGGAAATCAGGACAACCATGGATCTAAGCTCAAGAATTTCCAGAACACCAATCCACATGTTTTCACTAATTCAGAAGAGGCCCTAGATGCAGATGATTGGTTGCAAACCATGGAGAACAATCTGGAAGTCGCAGGAGTAGAATCTAATGAGAAAGTTCTGTTCGCCACCCACTATCTGACAGGAGATGCAAGAGCATGGTGGAACAGCGTTCGCGCAATGACAGGAGGTCAGATGATGACTTGGGATGAATTCAAAGTCAAGTTCAGCAGAACCCATGTGCCACCGGGTTTAATCAAGAGGATGAGAGATGAATTCAGAGAACTGAAGAAAGGAAGAATGACCGTAGTGGAATACCGTGACAAATTTTTGTCATTGGCTAGGTATGCACCAGATGAGATCGACACTAAAGCCAAGAATAAAGAGAGATTCCTGAATGGTCTGCACGATGAGATGCAGACAGTGTTAGTCAATATCCCCTTTGAAGATATTGACGCCTTAGTTGACTCTGCCATTCAGATGGAAGGAAAGATCAATCAAGATAATGAGAACCGCAAGCGTCGCATGATGCACCAACCAGGAACCCACCATACACCAAAGTATCGCCCCAACCCATCTCCAGGATTTGCTCCAAGGAACAATAGACCACCGATGAACCGTCCGACCTATCCCAACCGTGGAAACCCAAGGCCCGGAGGAAACCACAACAACCCCAGCAACTCCAGCAATTTCAACCGTGCACCACCCAAGTTCAACAACAACAATGCCGCCACCAACACCAACACTACCCCAAGGACTGGAAGCAATGCGGTGCCTGTTGCAGCAAAGGACAAGTCGCAAGTGACTTGTTATGAATGTGGAACCAAGGGTCACTATTCCAATGAGTGCCCCAAGAAGATTGCCGCAGCCCCCAATGCAAATGCCCCAGCTTAGCAGCAGCATCGTGTTCAGCCTGGAAGAAGGTTTGCCCCAGGGAACTCGCTCAACCGCAACGGCCGTCTCTTTCTCATGCATGCTGAAGAAGCCCAGGAAGCGCCAGATGTCGTGCTGGGTATGTTTTCTGTTAACTCAGTACTTGCAAGAGTGTTGTTTGATTCTGGAGCATCGCACTTGTTTGTTACTGAAGAAATGCATGCACTAGTAAGATTCAATCCACCAAATTGAAGCATGTTATGATAGTTTAAATACCTGGTTCAACCACCAAAGCTAGACAAATTTGCAAAGCCGTACCCATCCGAATCCATGGCATAGATTTTTATGCTAATCTAATAGTACTCGGAACTAAAGGTTTGGAAGTAGTACTAGGAATGTATTGGATGTCAAAACACAAAGGATTAATTGACTGTCCCAAGAAATCCATAACCATGACCAGTACATCCGGACTATCAGTTGAGCATGTATCTGAAACCTTGCCCCGTCAATTCAAGTGCAACAAGAGTATAGCCCATCCAACCATTGACCAAGTCTGGATAGTCTGTGAATACCCCGATGTGTTTCTAGATGTTTTGCCCGGTATGCCCCCAGATCGGGATATCGAGTTCATCATTGAACTAATCCCTGGAACCGGACCCATAGCCCGGAGACCATATAGTATGAACCCGTCTGAACTAGAAGAACTGAAGAAGCAATTGGATGCCATGCTGGAAATTGGACTGATTCAACCAAGTGCGTCACCATGGAGATCACCTGTTTTATTTGTGGACAAGAAAGATGGAGGAAACCGTTTGTGTACGGATTATCGGAAGTTGAATGATTTCACCATCAAGAACAAGTACCCACTGCCGAAAATAGAAGACCTGTTTGACCAGTTGACTGGTGCCAAAGTGTTTTCTAAGATTGACTTAGAACTGACTATCATCAACTCAAGATTCGCGCAGAGGATATTCCAAAGACTTACTTTACCACCCGATATGGATTATATGAGTATACTGTCATGTCTTTTGGATTAACCAATGCCCCCGCTTATTTCATGAATCTCATGAATAAGATTTTTATGGACTTCCTGGATAAGTTTGTCGTTGTTTTCATCGACGACATTCTGATTTATTCCAAATCAGAAGAAGAACATGAGCTACACCTAAGGAACATTCTTGGAACCCTTAGAGAGCATCAGTTGTATGCCAAGTTTAGCAAATGTGAATTATGGTTACAGGGGGTAGGATTCCTCAGACATATTGTATCAGCCGGAGGAATTGCCGTTGACCCTACGAAGGTGAAAGATGTTGAAGATTGCAAGCCCCGACCACTCAAACTCAAGTTCGTGCATTTCTCGGATTAGCGGGATACTACCGCAAGTTTGTAGAAGGATTCTTGAGTATTGCCAAACCCATGACCCAATTGCTGAAGAAGGACAATAAGTTTGAATGGACGGACAAATGTGAAGCGAGTTTTCAAGAACTCAAGAGAAGACTGATTTCAGCCCCAATCTTGATCATGTCGAATATCACGAAGCCCTTTGATGTGTATTGTGACGCATCCAAGATCGGTCTCGGATGTGTGCTAATGCAGGAAGGCAAAGTTATATCTTATCTATCCCGACAACTGAAGCAGCATGAACAGAATTATCCCACCCATGACCTTGAACTCGCAGTCATAGTTCTAGCCCTGAAGAGATGGAGGCATTATCTGATGGGAAATCGTTGTGAGATTTATTCGGATCACAAGAGCCTGAAGTATATATTCACTCAGAAGGAGCTGAATATGAGGCAGAGAAGATGGATGGAGCTAATCAAGGACTATGATCTGGACATTCACTATCACCCCGGTAAAGGCAATGTGGTAGCAGATGCCCTTAGCAGATTGTCGTGACGCTTGAACTCCATGATTTTGAAGGAGCAACCAAGTTTGCACAAAGAGATGGAAGATTTCCGAATGGAATTAGTGAGTGAAGGATTTTTGGCTAGCATAGAACTTCAACCCACTTTGATCAGTCAGATCAAGGAGGCGCAGAAAGGAAATGCTAGTATTGATGGAATTAAACATCGTATCGGTACAGGCAAAGTACCCGGATTTACCGAAGACGAAGGAGTTCTGTGGTACAAAGGACGTCTCTGTGTACCAGCAGATTCGGAGTTGAAAGAAGTTATTTTGAAGGAAGCCCATGATACTCTTTATTCTATCCACGCCGGAGGAACGAAGATGTATCAGGATTTGAAGGAACATTTTTGGTGGCATAAGATGAAGAGAGAAATCGGAATCTATATCGCCAAGTGTGATATATGTCAGATAGTCAAGGCGGGACATCAAAGACCCGAAGGACTATTGCAACCATTACAGATTCCGGAATGGAAATGGGATTCAGTTGGAATGGACTTTATCACCGGATTGCCTACTTCTAGTAGGGGAAATGACTCTATCTGGGTCATAGTTGACAGATTGTCCAAAGTAGCCCATTTCTTACCAGTCAAGACCACATACCAAAGTTCGAAGCTAGCAGAGTTGTACATTGCTAGAATCGTCAGTTTGCACGGAGTCCCCAAGAACATTGTATCGGATCGAGGAACCCAGTTTACCTCGAGATTCTGGAAGAAGGTCCAAGAAGGTTTAGGAAACCGACTAGATTTTAGCACAGCGTATCACCCTCAGACCGATGGACAGACGGAACGAGTAAATCAAATACTCGAAGATATGTTGATAGCATGTGTGCTAGAGTATGGATCCAAATGGGAAGACTGTCTGCCTTTCACAGAATTTTCATACAACAGTTATCAAGCTAGTATGCAAATGGCCCCATTTGATTTCATGTATGGAAGGAAGTGCTGCACCACTTTGAATTAGTCGGAAGTAGGAGAGAGTCAGATTTTCGGACCCGACATCCTACGAGAAGCAAAAGAGAAAGTTCGCAAGATTTGTGAGCACCTCAGGACCGCCCAGTCAAGACAGAAGAGTTACGCCGACAAGAGACGTCGAGACCTTGCTTTCAATATCAGAGATTTCATGTATCTTAAAGTGTCGCCTTTGAAGGGAATGTAGCTTTTCCAGCTCAAAGGAAAGTTAGCCCCCAGATATATCGGACCCTTCAAGATTCTGAATCATCAAGGAGAAGTATCATATCAATTGGAACTGCCTGAGGAAATGTCAGCAGTGCACAATGTGTTCCATGTATCTTTACTTCGTAAATGCCTTGAAGTTCTGGAGAAGATGGAAGTTTTCAAGAACATTGATCACCGCACCATAGAGATCAACGATGAGCTGACGTATCCCGAAGTACCCATCCGTATTTTCGAAGAAGCTTTCAGAACCACCAGAACCCGAAGCATCAAGTTTCTCAAGATTCAGTGGAGCAACCACACTGAAGAAGAAGCTACCTGGGAGCGAGAAGATCACATCAGGACGGAGTTTCCTGATCTCTTTAAATCCTAGGTAATCTTTTTCCTTTTTTTTAAATCTTGGGACGAGATTTTGTTTAAGGGGTGAAGGTTTGTAACATCCCAAAAATATAAAACAATGATCATCAAACTTTAATCACTAAAATTAGGGTTAACAAAAACTTTGATTAATTTTAAATCATATGAATGCATGTGTGAATGTGATGATTTGATAAATGCATGAATGAACTCGTGTGATTAACCTAAATAGCAAGAAATGGTTTAAATATGAATATAACATCATATAAAACAATTCCATGCATAAACAAATCAAGAGAAAATAAAAAACAAATCAATTAAGGCAAATGGTCATTTTTGCAGATCTTGCTCACTAGGTCACTCTGAGTGTTTCTAGTCCAAGATTTCAAACAGAAACTTTCCCAATTCTTTTCACCCCTTGCAAGACCAAGTAAAAGTGAAGCAAAGCCCACCTTTCAAACTTGTAGAAACATTTGACAACCTCATTCAAATCACAATTCAAAATTGAATCTTTAACATATGTGAAGATCACACATTTTCAAAACCCAACCAAACCAGTGCCCCTTGACTAATCCAACTAACCAGATACTCCCTAGAATGTGCCTAGCAAACCCACCAAATTTGAATCCAAAATTCAAAATTGAAATTCTTTCAGCCATTTCATCAAACACCTTGTTAGCAACAAACAACAAAACATCAAACACTATAGTGTGTAGTAATTTTGGCCAACCTTGTTCCCTCTCTAGCTCTCACTACGCTCCCAGTAAATGAACTAACCAAATTAACAAGCCTTAGCACCAGTGTGAGCTTGGCATAGCCATTAATGGTGACCAAGCCGAGCCCCTTTGCCACCCCCAATGTGGACAGCAAGCTAGAGGAAGAACTAGTTGCGCCAACCTTGTCTGGCATGCTGCCCATGCCTCACCGCCCCCTCTAGACCAGCCCTAGCTTGAAGACAGAGACAGGAACCGTCGGAAACGCCGTTCCCGCACCACTGTCGACCATGCCGACGCGCACCACCGTGCACGCGTCGTTCCCACTCAACCCGACCACCTCGAGCCCTTGCCGCCCGCCAGCACGAACCCCACCGTCTTAGGAGACCACTAGACATGCTCGTTTCCTCGACCGTACCCCGTAGCCGCCGCACGCCGTGAAGTTTGCCGTCGGTACCAGGCTGTGCACCGCACGTTCCAGACCAAACCCCACCGCCCTACGCCTCGCCTTTAAACTAGCAACGATCGCCAGGAGACCGCGCACTGTCCCCTAGCCTCAGCCACGCCGATAGCCGCCTATATCGTCGCCTCCGATGAGCTCAGCCCACGTCGTGCTGCCCCTCTTGATCGCCTATAAAAGGAGGCCTCCCCAGCTCGATTCCTCCACACCATCTCACTCCCCACCTTGCACTGATCCTTCCCACTTCTTCCTAGAGAAAGGCGAGCTCTCTCTCATCGGAATTTTGCCGGAGCCCGCCGCTGCTGGAGGAGAAGGGAGCCGTCGATTGGAGCTGCCCCAGAAGGAGCTGCCGGTACCAGGAGAATCGACGTCGTCGACTTCGTCGTTTGCCCCCGTCGACGACCATCGCCTGAGCCCCGGTGAGCTGCCCCAGACCCCCACTAGCCGTGTTAGGGTTAGTTCTTCGCCGGAGTAGCTCGTCGTCAATGCCGACCCTCAGCCGTTAGATTAGAATTAGATCGTAAGGCTCATATTCATAGAACCATTTCGTTTAGTTAGTTCCTCTGACTTGTGGACCCCATCTGTCAGCAGCCCGCGCGCGCTGTGCGTAGTGGGCCGGCCTAGTAACTCTCCTGCGCAACTCAGTTAGTTTAAATTTATATTTTTTCATTTAAACTCAACCCTAGTTTTGTCTGTTGATTCAAAAATCAATTTAGGGAGTTTTGCTAAACCAAATAGCATGAAACCAATTTTGTTAGAAAGGTATTGGAATGCTTAATCCAAGCCCGTTGGATTCAAACCATTTAGATTGGTAGATCACCCATGGTAAAAATATCAAGGACGAAGCTTTTCTGCATTCAAACATTTTTCAAAATTCAACCATAAGAGCTTTTGAGTTGATTCCAACTCTCAAAAATCACATTTAACTATACCTTTCAGAATATATAAAAATATATAGGTTTACTTACAGAAATAATAATCAAGTAATAAAAGAATGCCACATAGGCAATTCTAGTCACTTTAATTAAATAAAATAAAAAGGTTAAACCTTATTAAATTGTGACACCACTTTAAATCATATTCCCATGTACTGAAATATGTGTTGATGACATGTGTCAACATGATCCCATGTTTGAGTGGGAGAATATTAAATCTTAAGTAATTTTTCAATGAGTAGAAATTACTTTTCTCAAATAAAATAAACAAGACAAGTGCTTTAATCTGGTAATGTTAGTGATGATGATAGTATGAATCTTTGTGTGATGATTAGCAATAGTTAAGTATTGTTTGGTGATTGTGTACCTCGTATTTATTTATAGACGCTAGTACCGACCAAGGATACGAGGAGGAAGGAGGATACGACGAGGAAGAAGCCGAGGAGAACTTCAACAACTGCTCTGCACAAGGCAAGCCTAATACTACTAGTTGAATTAGCAAGCTATTAACTGAGCAAGCTAACACTTGCAAGATACCCTACTTATGCAAGCTACTACTTGCTTGTTACTATGCCAACTCTATGCCTTAAGCATATGTAATTATACACACTTGACCCACCATCCTAGTTTTACATGCAAGCTTAGTATTTTATTTTCTTTATTAAAAGATTTCTCTTAGATTTTACTTAGTGACTTGTAGATTCTAGAAAGATAATTGAAGGTAGCATAAAGAGCATAAAACTTGGCCTAAGTTAGATAATCTTGATGTGCGGCGACCCAACATACCACTGCATGTGTAGTACACTATAGTCGTTGACATGACATCCACAGAACACCGTTCCATAAATATCACATCCCTTAGAGTGGTACAACAGAAACATTGCGGGTCCATATTACAAAAGTACACACATTATTATTATTACAATACCGGAAGTTCAAGACTTCCAAAAGATCCAACTTACAAACCAAAATATAATGTGTTCAGCGGAAATTTTTAAAAGTAGGAACTCCGACTAGGAGTGGGGCTCAACAGCTTATTCTATAGAGTTCATGCTGCTCGGCTCCGTTAGTTACTACTAACTAGATATTTAAGTGGACTCGTTCTCATCGACACCGTAGCGGATCTCGTAGTCCATGCCTTCAACTCCTCCGGATAGATCAGGTTCCTCGTAGAACACATCTTCTTGGCATTCGGCTGCATACATTGGCACGTCTTCGGGATCCTCAGAGTCTAAGCAAGGGATCAAAGGAAAGAATGAGTAACAGCGTTACCCAACAAGTTCATTATATGCAAGGTGGGAAGTTTGATGCTCTAACTACCACCTCGGATTATAAATCCTTGGCACTATGCAGTTTTTGTAAATCTTTCTTCAAAGGTTGATTTTATTCCAAAAAAAACTATGACAATCAGCCTTTACAGGTTGACCAGAACTTTCATGGAGTTCCTTTCCTGCCGCGTTCGTAGATCCTTCCCGGAACATGGAGTAACAAGTTACAGTTCTTACACTCTGCAGAGGTGCGTTACTTTACCCATGAGATATCAACTCCTTGTTGCACAACCGGGCGTACTTTCCCGTCCACAATTCCATGATGTGGGGCCTAGTAGTTGGTCCAAGCCAATCACTGCCCCCTTCGCGACCCCGCATGCCTCCTTGGTGTACACCATGCCCACATAATGAATTACGGCAATGGTTTATACAAACCATTAGATGCCAGAAATATCGTGGGACGATGAGGGTTCCCACCCATATGTTGCATATCCTCTACGAATTACCAATCAATATGCACGCTACGAGGATAACAGCCATGACCTGCACATCTGCTTCATGTGAGAGGAAGAAGATACAACTGACTTCTCTGTCCCATTCCAAATCTCATGGCTAACGCGTAATATACGGCGCTAGAATCACTGATGTCAGGGGTTATTAAGTCCCTATTTGATCATCATTGTTGGAATTAGAACTCTAAGTTCTATTGCTCCATTATATCACCACTTAGGATGATATCTATGATTTCTTTGTTTATGAAAATAATATTTTCTTTCTTTTATAGCATATATGATAACACACAATTTGCAAATACTTTGATAAAGACTCTTCAAAGGACATGAGACAGTGATGAACTTGCCTTGTGATGGCAAGGTAGTGAAGTCTGATGCTTGCACTGGACCTTGAGCTTCTAGTTCTACAAAACATCATTATTGCCCGGTAAGGACAATATTTAAAGAAGCAAAATGATTATGCAAGTAATGTAATGCATTATTTAATTCTATATGCATTTTCCTTATATAAGGTGCCCTTTTAATAAAGCATTTATAAATATTTTTTTAATATTTATTGCATATATTGAATTATTTTATTTTATTACCTTTTTTTATTTGACTTTTATTGATTTAATAATTCTTTTAGGAATTATTAATTATACATTAAATTTATTACTAAATATTTTTTAGTATTTTTTCGAAAAAACTATAATATTAATAAATAATGAAAGTGACTTTTATTTATTTTTATCACCTTTCAATAATTTTGTAAAATTCCATAAGGAAATTATAAATTACAAAATTCTTATAAAAATTTAAGTGTCCAAAATTTTATATCTTATTTTATTTGGATAGAGTGGATTATTGTGAATCCAAAAATATTTTATTTATAATTTTTGGACTTTTATTTCATTTTCTATAATTTTATTAAGGTTAGGGGCATTTTGGTCTTTTCTAATTGATCAAAAAAAATTATTAAATATCTTGGGCTGGCCCCTTGGGTTTATTGGGCCAGGGTGGCCCAACAGGGCAGGGTCAAAAGATCACCCCGAAGGGTTTTGGCCCACCCAGCCCACTCTGCCTCCCTCTCTCCCTCGACCTTATCCCCTCCTCCTCTGACTCGACCCCGTGGCCGGCGATGCCGCCACCGTCGATTCCTGCCATCGTTGGTCATTCTGGCCGCCCCCGTGGTGCGAGTTGGGGTTGTCGACAATGCTCATTCGTTCTATCCACTTGGATTTGACTCCGGGGCTTCCCCGTGGTCAGGTCCACCCCATTCCCAAACCCTAGGGTTTGGAAAAGGTGTTGTCGCCGCCGCCGCGATCCCGCCTACGGTGGTGTGCTAGGCTCGTGCGCTGCTGCGGCCGCCGCCGTGGCAGGTGCAGGTTGCAGCGCCCCTCTGGGTGCTCCCTATGCCGTCGCGGTTCGTCGGCCACCCTGGTTTCTCTTTGATTCGTCAGCGAGGACCTATGGTGAGTTTGATTCTTATCTTCTGGTGCTCTCTGTGTTTGCTGGTTTCATGCTAGATGCTGGCAGTGTTCTCTCTGCTACTGTCTGATTCGGATTAAGATGATCATCCATTTAGGGTTCCTGCCATGTGCTTGTTCATGTACTGGATGATTTGATTCATGTTTAGATGGTTTGTATACATGCTAAATGCTTACTGGCTTGAAACTTTTTGCTTAAAAATGACAGATGATGTTTCTGGTGGCGTACTAGATGAGTTGATGCTTAAATTGCATCTGATTAAGATGATATTGTTGTTTGGGAAACATGATTGGTTAAGCTAATGATCTGATAGCTTTCCACTGTTTATTTGATTCATGGTCATGATTATGATAAGATACAGCTACTGTCTTAGTGCTGATAACTTGGAAATTAGCATGTGGTTTGAGATCATTATGATCTCAAACAGTAAAGTTTATTATAGGAATATCCTAGTTATGATTCCTGCGTTACAGGAAAATGATTAGTTAGTTGATTTTCTGAATCTATGACGATTTACTGCCTTTCCTGATTCATATTGGATTGTTCTTGTGACACCATCATGTATGGTACACAAGTTTGACTCTAAACCATGGATTTGTTAGTTTGTGCTTAAGACAATCTTGGCTTTGAGAGATAAATATATATGCTCTTATTTGAATTCCCTAAGACCAGTGATGTTGGTCTGAGGCTTAGGGATTCAAATATTATCTAATTGGTTCATCTAGATAGTCCTATTAGTGGTACCAGCTATTCTTTAGTGAATCAAAGCATGGAAAAATTGATAGTGAGTTTGATCATGTTATGAATCCTATGGATTTGGTCCTAAGGTGCTACCCTTCCTTTAGGGATGTGCCTAGAAATAGATCAGAGGTATATGCATGATTGAATGGTAAGATATAGTTTGACAACCAGAGCAAGGATGTTTCTCTGAGCTCTCGTTGGACCTTGGTACTTTGTTGTTTGCCTTTAGAGTTTAAAAGAAAATCCCTATGATGGATTCACCCCACTTGGGTGTTTTATGAGGTTTTGTTTTATAAAGCAACACATGTTTCTCTCTGAATAAGATAATTAGATCATGTGAAGGTTTTATGAAACTCACCACAAAATCTGGTGCTGATGTAGTAAGTTGGTGATGATGATCTTGATGTGGTATTGATCTGCTTTTGCTGGGCTCCCGAGTTTGCCCTTGAGCTATCCCTGCTCCTCCTAGCTCCTGCTTGATCATGCTATCCACCTAATCCATTCCCCTCCTTATGTCACCATCCTGGTGAGGTTTGATTGATCTGGGTTGGTCTGGTTTGGTTGTTGTTCTTGCTGTCTACCCTGGATGCTCTTGTGTGATGTGTAGTGGAGAGATGCACTAATGTGCTCCCTCACGGCTGTGCTGTGGTTTTGTGATATTGACTATGCTTGTGAGCTTGACAACACATCACATGCATGCTGGTGTGTGTCCAGCCTGTGTGCCTGCTATGCACTTGTGGATAGGTTCATAAAGTTTGAACTTACTATTACCAAACTACTTTTACCCTGGCTGGTGAATTGGTCCCTTTTGGCTGTCATTTGCATTCTGGCTGTAAATTTATGAAATATGAAATCTTTCATATTGGTGAAACTTGCCCCTTTATAACATTTCTCAATGATGAGTTTGTCAAGTGCACCTCACTGACATATCTGAGAGAAATATACTAACACTAATCCTATTTTGTTTTCTATTTAATCTTTGTTTTGCAGGTACAAAGATAAGGATGAATATTTTGTGTAGATTTAGTTGTAGGCTAGTTAGTAAATATACAAATTTAATTTTATTATTCTTTTGTAGTTTTTCTTTTATAATTCTTGTAATCTTTATTTTATTCATTTGTAATAAAGATTATATATTTATTAATAAAGAATATTCTTATTCTTTATTCTTTTTGTAAATTGTGAAGTTTTGAATAACTTCAGTAAGTTCATTCTTTGTAACTTGTTTATGTATATAAAATGAATTTCATATACAATATTGTTTTTAGATAAGATTTAAGTTATAATACTTTTCTCTTAATTAATTTAAGATTCAAATCTTATATCAAAATCATTAAATTATAAAACACTTAGGTTTTAAAATCCAAACTCATTTCAAAACACACATAATTCTTTTAAGATCATATCAAAGTTTATAACAATCCTCCTTTAGGACTAAACCTAATCTCAAAGTAGGAAAGAAACTTTGATCACTTCAAGGTTTTTATTTGGCGAAAATTTTACTCACATTTTCTCAAATGAATGCATGCAACAATTCATATTCCTAAATCTACCCTTCATTAGGTCCTATATGTTGGGATGTTACAGACTTTCCCCCTTAAATTAAACTTCATCCCGAAGTTTGTGGAGATGTACCTGAATAGTTCTGGATAAGCTTTTCTTAAATCCTCTTCCTTCTCCTATGTGGATTCTCTCTCCGGGTGATGTTCCCATTGTACTTTGCAATATTTGATTGCTCTGTTCCTCAATCTTTTCCAGTTTTCTTCCAGAATCTTGCAGGGCTTTTCAATATAAGTTAGGTCTGCTTGTAGTTATATCTCTTGATGTGTGATTGCATCATCTGGAACTTTCAAACATTTGCGAAGTTGTGACACATGGAAAACATTATGCACTTGAGACAGTCTTGATGGTAACTCTAAAGCATAAGCTATAGTTTTGTTTTGACTCAGTATCTTGAATGGTCCGATGTATCTTGGACTCAATTTCCCTTTAACTCCGAATCTTTTTACTCCTTTCATTGGACTTACTTTCAAATAGACCATATCTCCTACTTCTGGATGCCATGATCTTCGACTTTGATCCGCATAACTTTTCTGCCTGCTCTGGGCTATTTTCAGTCTATCTCTGATCTTATCAATAATGTCTTGTCTCTCCTTGATATAATCTGGCGCAAATTATTTGCTGCTTCTAGTTTCATACCAACATATTGGTGATCTACACTTCCTTCCATACAGAATCTCATATGGATCTGCCTTCAGACTACTCTAATAGCTATTGTTATAAGAAAATTCTGCCAATGGTAGGTGATCTTCCCATGTTCCTCAAAAATCTAGTGCACAAGCTCTCAACATGTTTTCTAGTATTTGATTTGTTCTTTCAGTTTGACCTCCTGTCTCAGGATGATATGCTGTGCTGAAATATAATTTTGAACCAAGTGCTTCATGCAATTGCTTCCAAAATGCTGAAGTAAACACTGATCCCCTATCAGTTACGATCTTTTTGGGCACTCCATGCTTACTTACTATCTCTTTAACATATACTTCAACTAACTTCTCGGCATTATCCTTTTGATTCACTGGAATAAAATGTGCACTCTTAGTAAGTCTGTCCACAATTACCCATATCATATCCTTACTTTTTGGTGTCATAGGTAACCCTGTGATGAAGTCCATACCTATTTCCTCCCATTTCCATTCAGGAATTTCTAAGGGTTGTAATGGTCCTGCTGGATTTTGATGTTCAGCTTTCACCCTTTAACAAGTATGGCATTCAGATACATATTTAGCAATATCGCTTTTCATGTTATTCCACCGGAATAGTTCTTTCAAATCCATATACATCTTAGTACTCCCTGGATGTATAGAATATGGAGTATCATGTGCTTCTTTGAGTATGACATTTCTGATCTCAGTCACATCTGGAACACATAGACGATCTTGGAACCATAAAGATCCATAATCTCCAAGGCAAAAAACTGATTTTTGCCCTTGAGATATCCTCCGAATTTCCTCGGTAATAAAAGGATCTTTTTCTTGATGTCTCAAAATTTCTTGCTTAAGATCACTGTCCTGCTCTGCAACTACCTGCATAGTCGCTAATCCTCCAAGAACCTCTGTTCTGATGAATTGAAGTTCCAACCTTTCCAAGTCCATTTGTAACTCTTTTGGTAACTCTCTATTGCTTGGCTGAATATCTGCACTCTTTCTGCTTAAAGCATCTGCTACAACATTTGCTTTCCCTTGGGTGTAATTAATTGTTAAATCACAATCCTTGATTAATTCCAACCAACGCTTTTGTCTCATATTCAATTCCTTTTGAGTGAAGAAATATTTGAGACTTTTATGGTCGGTGTATAACTCACATCTAGCTCCATAAAGAAAATGTCTCCATCCTTTTAGTGCAAAGACCACTGCTGCTAATTCTAAATCATGAGTTGGATAGTTGACTTCATGTGGTTTCAATTGTCTTGAACCATAAGCAATCACTTTCCAATCTTGCATTAACACACATCCCAGGCCTTCTTTAGATGCATCACAATATACAGTGAAATCCTTTCTTGTTTCAGGAACTGCTAAGATTGGAGCTGTGGTTAATCTAGTCTTCAACTCTTGGAAACTTGCTTCACATTTCTCATCCCATTTGAATGGTGTATTTTTCCTTAATAATTTGGTCATTGGTCCGGCTATTTTGGAGAAACCTTCAATGAATCTTCGATAATAACCAGCCATTCCTAAAAAACCTTGAATTTGTTTCACATTGGTCGGTGCAGTCCACTCTAGTACCGACTGAACTTTAGATGGATTCACAGCAATTCCATCCTTACTGATCACATGACCGAGGAATTCTACCTCATCTAACCAGAACTCACACCTACCGAACTTAGCATAAAGCTTATGTTCCCTTAAAATCTGCAATTCTATTCTCAAATGGTCAGCATGCTCTTCCTTATCCTTGGAATATATCAGAATATCATCAATAAAAACGATGACAAACTTGTCCAAATATGGCATGAAGATCTTGTTCATCAGATTCATGAATATTGCCGGTGCATTGGTCAAACCAAATGGTACTACCAGATACTCATGGTGTCCATATCTTGAGACAAATGATATTTTTGGAACATCTTCCAGCTTAATTTTTATTTGATGGTATCTAGATCTTAAATCGATCTTTCAAAATACTCCAGCTCCTTTCACTTGATCAAACAAATCCTGAATTCTTGGTAAAGGATACTTATTCTTGATAGTCGGGTTGTTTAGGTTTCTATAATCACCACACATTCGTCTTCCACCATCTCTCTTATCCACAAAGATTACTGGTGTTCCCCATGGAGATACACTTTCCTGTATAAATCCTTTTCCTGCTAACTCATCAATTTGCTCCTTGAGTTCTTTCAACTCTTTGGGTCCCATTTTATATGGTGCTTGAGCTATTGGTGTTGTACCAGGTATTAAGTCAATGGTGAACTCTATCGCCCGGTCTGGTGGCATTCCCGATAATTCCGTTGGAAAAACATCTTGGAATTCATTAACTATAGAAATTTCTTCTAATTTAACTTCTTTCATTGAATTCAACTGCATATCCACCATGATATGGCTGTGTTTATCTGCCTGGTAAACTATACTTGCTCCACTTGGAGTTTTGATTGAGACAGTTTTCTCCTCACAATTTATCTGAGCTCCGTGTTCCATCATCCAATCCATCCCCAACACTACTGCAATTCCCTTCAAAGGAATCACATAAAGGTCTGTGAAATATGTACAACCACAGATCGAGATAACCTGATCTTGTTTTATGTGGCGTACAATCACATTCCCTCCTGCCGTAACTACGGTCATAGGACGTTCTAACGCTGCCCTTCTAATCCCGAACTTATCACAAAATTCTTCAGAAATGAATGAAGTAGTTGCACCAGTATCAAATAGAACTTTGCCGGGATGGGTAAGGATATTGATACCTATCACTGCATGCTCCGAATTATCCACCTCCTCGAGGGTTGCACAGTTCAGTTTTCTGGTAGGTCGGTTTCTCTTGCCATTGTTGTTCTTGCCATTGTTTCCTCCTTTATTGGGATGTCCATTTACTCCATTGGCTTGTCCTCCTCCTTTGGTAGCCCATCCTCCCGGTGGTTTGCTCGGACAATCTGGCTTGATATGCCTCTTCTGACCACAACCGTAACAGATCACTACAGGCTTTTTGCACTCCCTCTAGAAATGCCCTGGAATTCCACAGTTGTTACATATAACATTCCTTCTCGGATTAGATTGATTTCCACCACTGCTCTTGTTATTGTTATTGTTGTTGTTGTTGCCATAATTCCTAATCCGAGGTTTGAACTCCAGGTTAGGTTTAGGTTTTCTTGCCTGAATTCTATTGGTTTCCTTCTTGGCTCTCTTCCTCCGATCCTCTTGGACATTCTTATAGTCATCTTCAAAACTAATGGCTGCATCCAACAACTGCTGATAAGTTTGCTTATTGGCTAACCTTAGCTGCATCTTCACAAACGGATTTAATCCACGCAAGAAACGCTTCTTACTCTTCTCTTCAGTGTTAACATCCTCCTCAGCATAACGAGACAGTTGGCTAAACTCCCGGATGTACTTCATAACACTAGTATATCCTTGCTGAAGCTCCTCAAATTCTCTCCGCTTCAACTCCATGACACTTTCCGGAACATGATATTCACGGAATCTCTGCTTGAACTCCTCCCAGGTAAACTCCCTTCCTAGTTGTTGCATGGCTAACTAATTTTCCCACCAAGGTGCTGTAGGTCCAATCAGCAGATGAGTTGCATACCTCAATTTTTCCTCATCATTGCAACCCACAGTTTTCATCTTCCTTTCTGTATCTGCTAGCCAGTCTTCTGCATCCATTGGTTCAGGAGCTGATGCAAAAGGTAACGGTCTTGCATTCTGGAAATCAGATAAACTCACTCCTCCACCTTCAGGTGCCCTCTGATTTGATCGCCCCAACAACTCTTCCATGAACTTCTTTTGGGTCTCTTGCATCATTTGCATGCATTGCATAAAGTTCTGCTCCATTAACGGCCTCAGTGGTGGTGGTGGTAATGCTCCTTGATTTGCTGTATCGGCATCGGCCTTTTCCTTGGCCTCATGCTCCATCCTCTACTGCTCAGTTTCCATTTCTACACCCGTATCCATGACCCCCTAGTCCTGCAACATAAATCGAATACTCATAATTACATCATGCACATGTGTTCTTAGCTCGGCTTTACGCACAGAACTAGTCACACAATAAAGATCCAAAGAAATTCCAAATATGCATTTCACATATTATACATAATATCATAATGATACAAAGTTCTTACAACATATACCGTATAGGTATATTCACAAAACTACCGTATTCATCTCACTACCTTATTCCTTGGAGTACAATACACAGTGCTTGATACTGTTGATTACTTGTCTCTTTTTAGTAGTAACTACGCTCATCATACATGCCTGTTGTCCAACCATGACGTGTTGTCCGTCGCACAGTTTGTGGAACAAATGGCCTTCCAGAAGGAACATACTCTGTATATGAAGTGTCAGGACTTGAGTCATTACTCAACCTGAGCGCATCGACTCCCTCCAGCTCAGCTGAAAAGTCTTCAGAAACATATTCAACATTATCTCCAGCCTGCATCTCCTGAGCTTCATTTCTTGAGTTGTCAACAGGATACACGGATCCTGCTGCTCCCCAGGTGCTCTCGTGGGCAAGATAGTTAAATACTGGATAATGTATATTCCCTAAGCTTTGAGAAGATGTTGATGATTCATACACTCTCTCTTCAGGATCTTCTTCTTCATCCTTATCATCTATTGACATGGTATTTCTACTTCTGTTATTAGGATTCATCCGTGCACCCATCCAACTAGATTGTCCAACATTTCTATCAGAACCATCTGTGGACATCTGATGTTCATGAGATCCATTATATGATCCCATCCTCCAACCATCTGAATTCTCAATAGGAAGTTCTGAGTCAGAACCATCCTCTGAGCCTTGTGGTACTGCATACCGCATATCTATAGTTGGATCATGTGTAGGTTCAGGTCTTGGTGAATAAGGATATGGTGTAAAAGATTCCGGATTTATAGGTATATCCTTAAAAATAGGTGTTGCACTACTACTTGCTTCTTTCTCTAACTGTCTAACTGGAATGCTAACTTCTTCCTCCTTTCCGGATCAGTTAGATCCTCTAACATGTCATTTTTGTCTTCGACAATCACTTGATGGGTCTTATAAAAAGACGCAACGAGTGTTCGGTATCTATCCATAAACTTGGAAGCTAACTTAGGATGCTTCTTAACCAAATTAATATGATCCGGTATAGGCTACGAGTCTATAGAATCATGAGGTATCACAGAAAATGTGCTACCTTCTAACTCCTTAGTTTTCTGCTCCCAGATATTAGCTATCTCCTCCACAACAGCAACATGATAGGCTGCTAAATGACTCCTACCTTCTCCTATGGGTAGATCATGATATAATCCAAGCTTCTGTGGAAGTTGGATACTCACACGATACTTGCATAACATTCGGCCATCTAGATAAGTGATAGTGTTCACTGGAATTCTAGTGGGACAATTAAAGAGCTTTAAAAGTTGACAAAGTTGGTCTGTAAATGATCCTTCATAATCATCAAGAGTCTCCTCTTTCCTTACCAAAGTCTGTTTTGGAAACTTTGGTGCCATATCTCTGTATATAAGAAAAATAATTTTGATTAGTATCCAATGGCATATTGCATCAAAACAAAGAATTATCGCACTAAAATATATAACGAAATATTCTCATTTGAATACCCATTATATTACTTTTAGAGAATTCTTTATCATTGCCAAATCTCCTACAGGTAATACCCTTTACTAGGTTTCCAACCTAAGGTCAAAGCAATTTGCTCTGATACCAACTGCGGTGACCCAGCATACCACTGCATGTGTAGTACACTATAGTCGTTGACATGACATCCACAGAACACCGTTCCGTAAATATCACATCCCTCAGAGTGGTACAACAGAAACATTGCGGGTCCATATTACACAAGTAAACACATTATTATTATTATTACAATACCGGAAGTTCAAGACTTCCAAAAGATCCAACTTACAAACCAAAATATAAAGTGTTCAGCGGAAATTTTTAAAAGTAGCAACTCCGACTAGGAGTGGGGCTCAACAACTTATTCTATAGAGTTCATGCTGCTCGGCTCCGTTAGTTACTAATAACTAGACACTTAAGTGGACTCGTTCTCATCGACACCATAGCGGATCTCGTAGTCCACGCCTTCAACTCCTCTGAATAGATCAGGTTCCTCGTAGAACACGTCTTCTTGGCATTCGGCTGCATACATTGGCACGTCTTCGGGATCCTCAGAGTCTAAGCAAGGGATCAAAGGAAAGCATGAGTAACAGCGTTACCCAACAAGTTCATTATATGCAAGGTGGGAAGTTTGATGCTCTAACTACCACCTCGGATTATAAATCCTTGGCACTATGCAGTTTTTGTAAATCCTTCTTCAAAGGTTGATTTTATTCCCAAAAAGAACTACGATAATCAGCCTTTACAGGTTGACCAGAACTTTCATGGAGTTCCTTTCCTGCCGCGTTCGTAACTCCTTCCCGGAACAGGGAGTAACAAGTTACAGTTCTTACACTCTGCAGAGGTGCATTACTTTACCCATGAGAGATCAACTCCTTGTTGCAAAATCGGGCGTACTTTCCCGTCCACAATTCCATGATGTAGGTCCCAGTAGTTGGTACAATCCAATCACTGCCCCCTTCTCGACCCCGCATTCCTCCTTGGTGTACACCATGCCCACATAATGAATTTTGGCAATGGTTTGTACAAACCGTTAGATGCCAGAACTATCGTGGGACGAGGAGGGTTCCCACCCATATGCTGCATATCCTCTATGAATTACCAATCAATATGCACGCTACGAGGATAACAGCCACGACCTGCACATCCGGCTTCATGCGAGAGGAAGAAGATACAGCTGACTTCTCTGTCCCATTCCAAATCTCATGGCTAAAGCGTAATAAACGGCGCTAGAATCACTGATGTCAGGGGTTATTAAGTCCCTATTTGATAATCATTGTTGCAATTAGAACTTTAAGTTCTATTGCTCCATTATATCACCACTTAGGATGATATCTATGATTTCTTTGTTTATGAAAATAATATTTTCTTTCTTTTATAGCATATATGATAACACACAATTTGCAAATATTTTGATAAAGACTCTTCAAAGGACATGAGCAAGTGATGAACTTGCCTTGTGATGGCAAGGTAGTGAAGTCTGATGCTTGCACTGGACCTTGAGCTTCTAGTTCTACAAAACATCATTATTGCCTGGTAAGGAAAATATTTAAAGAAGCAAAATGATTATGCAAGTAATGTAATGCATTATTTAATTTTTATGCATTTTCCTTATATAAGGTGCCCTTTTAATAAAGCATTTATAAATATTTTTTTTTAATATTTATTGCATATATTGAATTATTTTATTTAATTACCTTTTTTTATTTGACTTTTATTGATTTAATAATTCTTTTAGGAATTATTAATTATACATTAAATTTATTACTAAATATTTATTTATTATTTTTTCAAAAATACTATAATATTAATAAATAATGAAAGTGATTTTTATTTATTTTTATCACCTTTCAATAATTTTGTAATATTCCATAAGGAATATATAAATTACAAAAATCTTATAAAAATTTAAGTGTCCAAAATTTTATATCTTATTTTATTTGGATAGAGTGGATTATTGTGAATCCAAAAATATTTTATTTATAATTTTTGGACTTTTATTTCATTATATATAATTTTATTGAGGTTAGGGGCATTTTGGTCTTTTCTAATTGATAAAAAAAAATATTAAATATCTTGGGCTGGCCCTTTGGGTTTATTGGGCCAGGGTGGCCCAATAGGGCAGGGTCAAAAGATCACCCCGAAGGGTTTTGGCCCACCCAGCCCACTCTGCCTCCCTCTCTCCCTCGACCTTATCCCTCCTCCTCTAACTCGACCCCGTGGCCGGCGATGCCGCCACCGTCGATTCCTGCCGTCTTCGGCCGTTCTGGCCGCCGCCGTGGTGTGAGTTGGGGTTGTCGACGACGCTCGTTCGTTCTATCCACTTGTATTATACTTCGGGGCTTCCCCGTGGTCAGGTCCACCCCATTCCCGAACCCTAGGGTTTGGAAAAGGTGTTGTCGCCGCCGCCGTGATCCCGCATGTAGTGGTGTGCTGGGCTCGTGCGTTGCTGCGGCCGCCGCCGTGGCAGGTGCAGGTTGCAGCGCCCCTCTGGGTGCTCCCTGTGCCGCCGCGGTTTGTCGGCCACCCTGCTTTCTCTTCGATTCGTCAGCGAGGACCTATGGTGAGTTTGATTCTTATCCTCTGGTGCTCTCTGTGTTTGCTGGTTTCATGCTAGATGCTGGCAGTGTTCTCTCTGCTACTGTCTAATTCGGATTAAGATGATCATCCATTTAGGGTTCCTGCTATGTGCTTGTTCATGTACTGGATGATTTGATTCATGTTTAGATGGTTTGTATACATGCTAAATGCTTACTGGCTTGAAACTTTTTGCTTAAAAATGACAGATGATGTTTCTGGTGGCTTACTAGATGATTTGATGCTTAAATTGCATCTGATTAAGATGATATTGTTGTTTGGGAAACATGCTTGGTTAAGCTAATGATCTGATAGTTTTCCACTATTTATTTGATTCATGGTCATGATTATGATAAGATACAGCTACTGTCTTAGTGCTGATAACTTGGAATTTAGCATGTGGTTTGAGATCATTATGATCTCAAATAGTAAAGTTTATTATAGGAATATCCTAGTTATGATTCCTGTGTTACAGGAAAATGATTAGTTAGTTGATTTTCTGAATCTATGATGATTTACTGCCTTTCCTGATTCATATTGGATTGTTCTTGTGACACCATCATGTATGGTACACAAGTTTGACTCTAAACCATGGATTTGGTTAGTTTGTGCTTAAGACAATCTTGGCTTTGAGAGATAAATATAGATGCTCTTATTTGAATTCCCTAAGACTAGTGATGTTGGTCTGAGACTTAGGGATTCAAATCTTATCTATTTGGTTCATCTAGATAGTCCTGGTAGTGGTACCAGCTATTCTTTACTGAATCAAAGCTTGGAAAAATTGATAGTGAGTTTGATCATGTTATGAATCCTATGGATTTGGTCCTAAGGTGCTACCCTTCCTTTAGGGATGTGCCTAGAAATAGATCAGAGGTATATGCATGATTGAATGGTAAGATATAGTTTGACAACCAGAGCAAGGATGTTGCTCTGAGCTCTGGTTGGACCTTGGTACTTTGTTGTTTGCCTTTAGAGTTTAAAAGAAAATCCCTATGATGGATTCACCCCACTTGGGTGTTTTCTGAGGTTTTGTTTTATAAAACAACACATGTTTTTCTCTAAATAAGATGATTAGATCATGTGAAGGTTTTATGAAACTCACCACAAAATCTGGTGCTGATGTAGTAAGTTGGTGATGATGATCTTGATCTGGTTTTGATCTTCTTTTGCTGGGCTCTTGAGCTTGCCCTTGAGCTGTCCCTGCTCCTCCTAGCTCCTGTCTTGATCTTTTTATCCAACTAATCCATTCCCCTCCTTATGTCACCATCCTGGTGAGGTTTGATTGATCTGGGTTGGTCTGGTTTGGTTGCTGTTCTTGCTATCTACCCTGGCTGCTCTTGTGTGATGTGTAGTGGAGAGATGCACTGATGTGCTCCCCCACGGCTGTGTTGTAGTTTTGTGATATTGACTATGCTTGTGAGCTTGACAACACACCACATGCATGCTGGTGTGTGTCCAGACTGTGTGCCTGCTATGCACTTTTGGATAGGTTCAGAAAGTTTGAACTTACTATTACCAAACTACTTTTACCCTGGCTGGTGATTTGGTCCCTTTTGGATGTCATTTGCATTCTGGCTGTAAATTTATGAAAGATGAAATCTTTCATATTGGTGAAACTTTCCCCTTTATAACATTTCTCAATGATGAGTTTGTCAAGTGCACCTCACTGACATATCTGAGAGAAATATACTAACACTAATCCTATTTTGTTTTCTATTTAATCTTTGTTTTGCAGGTACAAAGATAAGGATGAAGATTTTGTGTAGATTTAGTTGTAGGCTAGTTAGTAAATATACAAATTTAATTTTATTATTCTTTTGTAGTTTTTCTTTTATAATTCTTGTAATCTTTATTTTACTCTTAATAAAGATTATATATTTATTAATAAAGAATATTCTTATTATTTATTCTTTTTGTAAATTGTGAAGTTTTGAATAACTTTAGTAAGTTCATTCTTTGTAACTTGTTTATGTATATAAAATGAATTTCATATACAACATTGTTTTTAGATAACATTTAAGTTATAATACTTTTCTATTAATTAATTAAAGATTCCAATCTTATATCAAAATCATTTAAATTATAAAACACTTAGGTTTTAAAATCCAAACTCATTTCAAAACACACATTATTATTTTAAGATCATATCAAAGTTTATAACAATCCTCCTTTAGGACTAAACCTAATCTCAAAGTAGGAAAGAAACTTTGATCACTTCAAGGTTTTTATTTGGCAAAAATTTTACTCACATTTTCTCAAATGAATGCATGCATTAATTCATATTCCTAAATATACCCTTCGTTAGGTCCTATATGCTGGGATGTTACATGATGTCATCCTGAGGCATGAGATTTACTTAGATAAGATACACTTGTTTACCAACCCTCATTAGGATTTACCCCCACTTGTAGATGCCAGTGCTAAGCATAAAACTTGATCAAATTTAGATGGGAATACTTGGTGAAAATGGTTATGAAAACCTTAGAATGATGCTTCATTCTACTGAAATGTTTTGACAGGTGTTCTTAAACACCAGATGATTTTGATGATGAAAATGTTGAGGCATGAGCCTTAGCCCTTTATAAAACTGATGGTTGTCTGGATGCGATACCATTCCAATTTTACCGTACAACCACAATACCCGAAAATTGGGTACGGCTTGACTGGAAATTTATATACCTTAGTATGGGTTCCCTTGCGGCCAAGGTCTGAGCTGAGGCTACCTTGTGAAGATTGTCCACCTATGCAGTACCCAAGATGTCAGATGGTCATGGTTGGGAGGCTAAACTCACAGGAGAGGTGCCTATACTAGGGCGTGTAATTGAAAGGTTAGGATTGATTATCCGCATACTAAGTATGGTGAATTAGGGATTGTTCCTAACGGATGTATCGAATGTTGCGGTGAAAGTGTACAATCTCTGTAGAGTGTCAAACTATTCGAATAGCCGCGTCCGCGGTTATGGACAGTTGGAGTGGCCATACTGTTCCCCTGTCCGATGTTTTCAAAACAACTTGTGAAATGATTTGTGACTTTGACTTGACCACAACATAGTTGTGATATGAAATTCAAGTTCCCACTTAGGTGTTATAAAATTTTCAGCTAGTTTTCTTTGCTTTTGAACTTAGTAGAGTAAATCTGGCTTTTTGCAAAACAACCCTAGACTTTAGTATATCCTACTACAAAACCCCCCTAACTTGTTAGTATTAGTCTGCGAGTACTTAAAGAGAACTCATGGCTTTGTCCCTGGCTATTCCCGTGGCCAGACTATGAAGAGGAGTATCAGGATGACGGACAGCAGGAAGGTTACGACAACTAGGATCATCTCCCATCGTCAGCATTGCCTATGACCCTGAAGATGAAGCTTCGCCTACGCTATCGTTATCTTTACGTTATTCCGCTGCTTGAGTTGTATTAAGAACTGGATCATGAGATCCTTATTTGTGTAAGACCTTATGTATGGTTTGTAATGGATGATGTACTATGATATGCAAATCTATTATGTCTCGCAAAAATGGAATCCTGGGATTGTGATGTATGGCATAACAGGCATCTGGGATTAAAAATCTGGGTGTTGACAGAGCATTCTCCCTCTTTCTACCTATTTTATATTTCTAGTCTTTATTTCCTCCTGTTGATCTATTGCTAGTTGTGTTGCGATGCTATATATTCCGTACCCCTTTATACTTCCCTGCAGCCTCTATATTGCCATGGACACCTCCTATTACCTATTGTTTGGTAGATAGTCGGCCTTGTGAGTCATAGTCGCTTTCTCAGGTGCTGCTTCTCGTCTTCGATTTTCCACCGTTGTGGGGTGGTTGGCACATGCTTAATGGCAGAGATAATCATGGCTTTAATTACCGTTTAATAACTAAAATTGAAAGTAGGTAAATAATGCAGAGGCACCGGTGGGTAATAGACAATATTTGGTTTTTAACCGCCCACTTGTGTCCCGTAGGACCTCTAGTTCTTGACACTTGTTCCGAGATCGAACGCGCTAACCACAGGTGGGGTGTGTGGACACCCCCCATCGATTTAGTACCTGATTTCAAAGTACTGTACTGGGGGCCACAAACTAGTTTGGGGATTTATTACTATCCTATACTTATGCCATGCTTTACTGCTTTATTTATGATTGCGCGTGGAGCGCATGTACTGTTTGGGAACCCCGTGATAGTTTTCGCTGTATCGACAAGCCCAGTCACACTTTCGGGTTCCTAGTCGTTTACAGCCGTCGACACAAATCCTGGGTCCGTCTCGGAGACCGGCCGACTTCGTTACGGGTAGCTTAGTGGGGTGGCCTCCATGTGCTTGCTTTGGGTCTGGGAAACGTCGTGTCTGAAACCCCGTCGACATACCGTTGGGTGTATGTTTTGTGATCTTGTACCTACCTGATCTGACAACAAGGGTGTATGTGCATGTGTAAACTTTGGTGCACCCCTACAGGGTTAAATCTTTTCGAGAAGCCGTGTCTGCGGTTATGGATGACTTGGAGCATAGTTCTCGATCATAGACAACTATAACTAAAGTTTACCATTATAATATGACTTGCATCTGATATGATTAGTAAGTAGGATAACCACCATGGAATGAATGAATAAAACTGCCAACTGTGTGAGTTTCCTCGGATTGACTTCCTCGCTTGGTCTCGAGGGGGAAATACCAGGATGGGTATGTTTGGTGGTAGTATCAGGTTGTTCCGAATAGGTATTTCTTATCCCTCTCTGATAGCCGATAGTTGTATCGAGTCTCTATAGGTTGTTTAGTGCATGATGCGATGCCGCTTCAGTCCACCATACCTATGTAGGCGAGGACCGCCGAATTCTAAGACTCGCCGTGTACTGGCCTCAGTACTGACCGCTCTCTTTTTCCTTTGCCCTTTGTCGGCACCCCTTTTGTTTAAGCAGGTTTTGAGATCGACGTCGTTAGCAGGGTTACCCTTCCGGCTTGGCCTGGGTAGGGTCATGGACGCCATTGGTTATTCTTCAAGGCTCTTAGCCTAATTTGCATCTTGTCCATACTCGGACGCTGTATCATTTACAAGGTGATTTGGATCTTTGTACTGTATATCTGTATTCTTGACTCATGGAGTCGTGTTGTATATATATGTTCTGTGGGTTCCATCGTGGACTATTGTGTAATGATATTGCTTTGTTTTCCACCCGCACGCAAGTGCCTGGTGGGCACCTTTGAATCGTTTCTATGCGGGTTTGCGAGAATCGCTAAAACTTGCATAGGGCCGATCTGAGGGTGTTACAGAGTGGTATCAAAGCTCAGCAGTTACAATACCCCACTGGTCCAGCCTGTAGGATAACCTAGATAACGGTCGATGTAGAGTGTCAAAACTATTTTGGAAAATCAGTTGGATAGATCTGATTAGGTCTGCTTTTACTCCTTACCCCTCTTCTATTCTCCTCTTACCTCTACGTGTTTTGAATCTGCTCTCTTATCTTTTCTTCGAGTCCAGGAATTCTCGTGGTTGGGTTTCCGTCGCACCTTCAGGGTTTCACTTCCGCCTCTTGTAACGGTGCTTCGACATCTGACCTTCATGCTATCTGATGAATCTTTCATCTGTTGTACCTTTCAGTGGACCAAAAATTCACTAAAAAATTTCTTTGTATCTTCCGGTGTTCTCCTTCATGATGACCTCTTCTACGTCTGATCTAATGAAGAACCTGCATCGCTCATTTGTTTCCGTACATCAATTGTCGAGATCTTCAGTCTGAATTCTGAGACTTGGTTGCATGATTATCCTATTCATGTGCAGAGTAATTCTTTGGGTGCGCGATGGACTGATCACCATTCGACTACCCTTATCATTTGCTCTTGTGCATCGAATCGGTGGATCAAGCAATTTGACTTCTTCCATAGAAGTTAGAGGTGGCCTTATTTTTTGATACCTTTACCTTCGTCTTTGTTTCTCTAGAGTGTTCTATCGATGATCATGGACAACAACCTCTTGTTGGTGGTGTCGCCGGTTTCAACATGAAGAAAGAATCCTTGTTAGTGGTGTCGCGAGGATCTACATGAAGCAAGAAGATTTAGACCGTCGGCCTTCTTCCACGTACCATGAGGCAGATCTCGAGGGCGAGATCCATTTGACGAGGTTTAATCTCGTCAATGCCCATTGTTATGGACTTGGGTTTTGGAGAAGATGGGGATACTAGAGATCGTGGCACGGTTAACAGACAAGCAACCAGGGGACACGAGATTTACCCAGGTTCAGGCCCCCAGAGGGAAAACCCTACTCCTGCTTGTCTGCTCTTTATTACGGCGGAACCAAAGGTTACAGGGTGCGCAGATTCGATCTGGCGTGGATGCGTGTGCGAGAGTATGAGTCGAGGGATCTAGGACGTGCCCTCCTGGCCTTTATATAGACTTAGGCAGGTCCCGGGCATAGTCCTAGTCGGTTACAAGTTCTAGGGTTTTACCCCTTTGAATTTCCTATCTCCGCTAGTCTTGCTCTCCAAGGATCCGAAGGCGTCATGGGCCTTGGCCACCCAAAAATCTTCATGGGCCAGTGTATATCTGCTGTGGGCCTTCCTTGGGCTGGACCAGGTATGCTAAAGTCATGTACCCGTAGGGTATAACCATGTCAGTAGCCCCCGAGTGATCAGTCGAATCATAGATTCGGCTGAGGACTCTTCCATCCTTCGGGTGCAGCTTATATATTAATAGTATATGTGTGCAGGGATTGTTGATGCGTGTGCCTGACTCACCCGACAGATCAGGGTCAGTTAACTGTCTTAGGACGAAACAACACAATCTTCTTCAGGTTTGGGTCCCTCAACCCGGACCTGGAACATATGCTGGCGTAATTCGACTCAGGCCGCGGAGGACTTACATGAGTGGAATTCCAGTGATTTTAATTGGTGTACCCAACGCGTCCGTCGGGATTTTTCATCGTACCTGCTGGTACGGATTCGTACTAGCAGAGCGCAGTCAGGTGTGTTGCCAGGCCATCAGATGATATCTGTAGGTCTTATCTTTGCGTCGCAGACGCAGCATCCGAACATTTATCACCACAGAGGTGTTTCGGGTGGCCTAGGAGATTGTCGCTCACTCGGCCGTTTTGTTGGGGCAAAGTTGCCAAAAAAAAATTGCATGCTCATCCGGAGGATCGCAGTCGAAGATTTCATAGGGTGCGCGACCAGCGCTCCCTATGGGAGTAGCCCCCAAGTGTCTGTTCGAGTCGTAGACTCGAACAGAGACTTTAGTTCAAGCATTGTTTCTGTCGTTAAGTCCGCAGGACTCGAAAATTTTCGGATGCTTAAATCCATCCTCCCTATGGGAGTAGCCCCCGAGTCCGTAGTGGAGTCGTAGACTCGACGTAGAACTCAGAGAAGTAATTTGTCCTCATTTGTCTGTCGGGTGCGCGGCCAGCGCTCCTGATAGGAGTAGCCCCCGAGTATTTAGTCGAATCGAAGATTCGAGTGAGTACTCTTAGCTGTGGAGCCGAAGTGGTGCTAGTATAGCTTTTGATGACGTCAGTGCTTACGATTGATGACCTCAAGCGTCTGCTACGCCAGAGATGATTTGACTGGACGAAGCGTGGGTCCCCCTTGCTGACTTTGAATTGACCGGTCACGCGCGGCGTGGAGATGATTACGGCGTCCCCTCGATTTCCGCGCGTAGTGGACGGCGTGGTAACGACGGTTCGTTGTGATGCTGACACGTGTATGGCCAGATCTACCGTTGGCGTTAGGTCTTCTCGATGGACGGCCAGCGTGCGTCGTCTTCGCTGTTATAATCCTTGGTGAAATCGTGGTTTGTTTTTCACCGCACCAGTTCATCTGTTCACTGCGTCCTTGTTCTTGAGCGATTCTTGCTGCGCGCTGAGCTTTCCTTCCACATTTCCTTCGTTCTTTCTGCGTTGGCATCGCCACCACCGCCGTAGCGCCATGGGGAAAACAAAGAAGTCCTCATCTGCGGTTGGGACCAGCGCCGCCGGAGGCAAGAAGGGCACCGCCGCTGCTCGTGTCACCGATGGTGGCTGGCGGCGATCAGAGACGCGGGAGAGCGATCTCCGCAAGCTGCGCGAGCGGGGCTTGATCCCGGAGGACAGGGAGGCCGTTAAACTCCCCGACAATGAGGTAATCCCCCGTCCCCCATCTGGGTACCGGGTTATGTTTGTCGCCTTCGTTTTGCGTGGGTTTTCGTATCCAGTCCATGACTTCCTTCGTGGACTGCTCTTCTTCTATGGGGTTCAGCTGCATCATCTGTCTCCCAATTATCTTCTCCATATTGCTTGTTTTATCACTTTTTGCGAGTGCTGGGTTGGCATTGAGCCGCACTTTGGCCTCTTCCGGAAGCTCTATTCCGTGAAGAGGCAATATGGTTCGGATGGTGTGTACCCTATTGGGGGTTTCATCATCTCTCTCAGTCCCAATCTGCAATTCTTTTCCTTTTCCATGTCCGAATCTGTCCAGTACTGGCGGAGGCAATGGTTTTACATCCGCGACTCCGTTTTGCCCGGGCAAGATTTTGGTCTTGTTCCCTTTGACCCCTCCCAAAAGATTGAGAAGAAAAGGTCTTGGAAAAACCTAATCTTAGACGGTGAGGTGGCGGAGATAGAGGCCCTGTACCGTCGGGTGGAGGATCTCCAACTGATTCCTGAGAAGGAGGTGAACGGTGTGGACATCATCCGGACGTTTCTTGAGCGTCGGGTGCAGCCTCTCCAAGCGAGGGCGCACCCGATGTTTCTTTATTCTGGGCGCCGTGATCCGACGAGGGTTTCGAGTGAGAAAATCTCCGAGGGGGATCTTGACAAGGCCCTTCGCGCGCTGTTGAAGTTCAAGGCCGACGAAGAAATCCCGGGGAAGTCGCTGACTCCTCCCTTTTCTTCGACGTTGGTCGTGCCGAAGGTGTAGATTTGTGCACGTAGTGCTCCCCTTTGTTTCCTTTGTTTGCTAACAAAGTTCCTTCTGATTTTGTAGAGCTTCAAGGTGCCGGGGATGGTACCACCATTACCCGAAAGGTATCCGAATGCCCCGGATAATGAAGTGGTTGATTCCGTGTCCGAGCTTCCGTCGGCGCGATCTCCGGCGGAGGATGCTGACGAGTCGAGTGAGGACCATACGCGCAAGCGATCACGGAGCTCCAGCGAGTCTTCGGATGCCTCGACTGCTCCGACTCCCAGAAATCCTCTGGGCCTTGAGCGTCATAGTGGTGGCCATGGAGGTTCTTCCTCTCCCCTTCCTGCCATTCCTGTGCGGGATGTTGCGCCGCACCCGCCAGCAAAGCGGAAGAAGGAAGAAAAGAAGGAGGAGAAGAAGGAAGATAAGAAAGAGGAGAAGAGGGACCGAACGGCTTCTCCTATCTTCGACCTGAGCGCATTGGGCTCGTAAGTTTTCTTGTTGTACCGTTGTCCTTTTCCCTTCATGATTTTTGCACCTGTGTTGATTGCTTCGTATGCAGGCAATCCTCCCACGACTCTAGTGATGGTGCGCGGGAGATGATGGGGGAGTCGAACATTGCGTCTCCTCCTCCTCAGACGGTGGCGACTTCGGGTGGCGTCGCTCAAGATCCTCCTGTGCGGGAGGGGCTGGTGGTTGCGCCTCAGAATTTCGCAGGCGGGGCTTCGGGGTTGCCATCGGATCATGTAAGTTTTCTGCTTCATGTCACGGGGGAAGCCCCCAAGTGTCTTCGTGTGCTAATGTTGTTATTACTCCTTTGTGTTGGGCGTAGCCCCCAAGTCCTTTTCTTACTGCTGTTTCCTTTTTCTGCAGCCTTTTGTACAGGAGGCCAAGCGGCTTGTGGAGGAACGCCTGGCGCTGGAGGCGAAACTTCGACAGCTTCAAGGTATATGTCTGCCTTTTAATACCTTTCTTGTTTATCCTGGTCCTGTTCTTTGACACTTGCTTGTCTTAAATGCAGAGGAGCATAACAACTCTCTCCGTGAGGTCGACGCTCTTAAAAAGAGCTTTGGCCAATCGGAGCAGAAAGCCGAAGCCGCCGTCGGCATGAAAGAGCGCCTTGAGCTAGAGCTGACGAAGGCAGCCGAAGCGAAGGAGCGTCTGCAGCAGGAGGCCGCAGATCGTGAGGAGCAGCTGGCCACCGTTGCGGCTGCTCGTGAAAGAGGGGTGGCGGCAAAGCTCATGGCTGCTGCCAAGGCTATTTCGGGTGAGTGCTAATTTTTTCACTTGTTTCTGTTTCTACGAGTCTTCTTCGATGCTGCCTTTCTTCATGCTTTTCTTCATTTTTGTCTCAGATGCCGCAGGCATCGAGTTCGACCGCGGTGCTCTGGAGCACCGCAGTGCTCTAGATGATGCCACTGTGGCGGTCGAAGACCGCTGCGGCACCGTCGTCAACTCCCTTGCCAAGGCGAAAGAGGTCCTTGGTCGCTTCTACCAGGAGCTCTTCCCGAAGGGCGCAGCCCTTGAAGATGTGGATGCCCTGGCAGAGGCTCTGTCAGCCGAAGCGCCTGCGGCGTACAAGCGCAAGCAGAAGGGCATCGGCGCGTCCGTCGGGCTGGCGATGGCCTTGGCGGCTGGAGCGGAGCTGGACTTGCCCCAGATCACCTCTCGGATGCCGACGACTGCGGATGGATCCAAGGTAGCCTTCGGTGCCTACTCCGCTCGCTGCAGACGATATGGGCCCAAGCTCATTGACTTGCTGTCTGAGTACGCACTGCGGCAACAGGGCGAGGCCAAAGCTAGGCAGTCTGGCTCCGAGGCGACTCAGTGTCCTGCACCTTAGGCATAGTAGACGTAGGGTAGTGTGTAGTCTACTTTTGTTGTAAATATATTTTGTAGTACCGTCCTTGTGCCACGTAGTGGCCTTATATATTTAATGAATTCCTCCGAGTTGTGCTCAATCCTTGGCTGAATGTCTGTGTGCCTTCTTTTTTCTGCTGCTATAGGTTCCTTCGGGTGCTGACCCAGCTGACATTTCATCCGCAAAGCCTGTGCGACCATCGTTGGATGATTCCACGCAGCTCGCTTTCCTTCGAGATCGCGTGCGCAGTTTGGAGAGGGAATTGCTCGGGTTGCGTGGCCGCGCCGACGTTTGGAAGTCCAAGGCGGATCGTGGTGCAGCCAGAGAGGAGTACTTGATGGCGGAGCTCGGTCGGCTATCCGAGCAGCTGGAATGTAAGTTGATCCTTGTTTCGGGTTGTAGCTTAGTTCTTCGGGTGAGCCTGTTGGCCTTATTCTTGTCTTGTGCGATTGTCACAGGTGCGAATCTTGCTCCGAGGGAAGAAAAAGAGCGTGTCGCTGTTCGGGTCAATTGCTTGACTCAGCAGGACATGGAGGCCGGCGGCTTCTTCTGGATGGATCGCGATCGCGCCGTGGTTCTGGCGACGGTGCAGGATCGTGTCTATCAAGTTTCGCGGGTGCTCCGCCAGGTGCAGACATCACTTTCCTCGGTACTGCACGTCATGTTTCCTTTGGATGCCGTGCCGACGAACCTTGCTGGTCTTCTGTCGAAATTTCGGAGTGCCATCAATGTCAAGGAGCTGGTGCGGCAGCAGCTCGTCGCAGGAGTGAAGGCTGCTTTGTCTCTTGTGAGGGTGCACCGCCCTGACGTAGATTTGGCTGCTGTGGCAGCTGGGCCGCCTCTTCGACCGGATGGTGGCGAGTGGAACATGCGTCCGCATTACGCGGCTGTAAGGCAGTATGCCAAACAGATTGTAGATTTGTTTGAGCAGCGTGCTCAGGTTATTCTTCAGAATAGGTAGGACCTGAAAATAAACAGATAGATGTAAAATTTGTATATTTCGGCTAGGCGTGCTTGTGCCCTTTGTTGTAAAGGTTTTCTTGTTTGTGAGCACGCAGTGCTCTGATTGAGTACGTGTCCTTTTCGTTTGCCTGACGTGGTCAGCTACTCAGGTGTACACGTTTGGTCCTCAGTCGATGAAATTGTGAGGTGGGGGGAGCCCCCGAGTGCGTTTGTAGCATGTAGTAAAGTTGCAGAAAAAGAGTCAACCGAAGTTTGGGGGCGAGACACTTAGCTTTACTTATATCGTAATGGAGGAGGTACATGGTTCGGCTGAGTAGCCTTGGCTGAAAGCCTTATTGAAAGTAAAAGGGGGGTAGGTTGCTACGGGTAGAATCGTCGCAGGTGCGAGATGTTCCATGGGTTAGAGTATGCGACTCCAGACTCCACGTGTTTGAGGCGATAGGCGCCACCTGGGATGACTTCGGTGATGACGTAGGGTCCTTCCCATGGTGACTCGAATTTGTTCGGTCGCTTTTGCTTGAGTCGTAAGACGAGGTCTCCTTCGACGAAGGACCTTGGGCGCAGCCGGCGACTGTGATAGTTGCGGAGACTGTGCTGGTACACCGCTGATCGAGCTGCTGCTATATCCCGCGCTTCGTCGAGTGTGTCGACGGCGTCTTCGAGTGCGGCCGTGGATTCGGCTTCGCTGTAAGCGACGACTCGTGGAGCCTGGTGGCGCACTTTGGCTGGTAGCACGGCCTCAGCTCCGTGCACCATGAAGAACGGTGTGTAGCCGGTGGAGCTGTTTGGCGTAGTTCGTAAGCTCCACAGGACGGACGGTAGCTCTTTCGTCCAGTTTCCAGCTTTTAGCTCCAGTGAGCTCATGAGGCGCTTCTTGATGCCGGCGCCGATGAGGCCGTTGGCCTTTTCCACTTGCCCGTTTGTTTGCGGGTGTGCCACTGAGTTGTAGCATCCCAGTTGTCTAACACCTGTAATGCTACTTGATCTTGTAATAAAAGGGCCACTTCCTACATATAATTGTTGCATCATCATTATATCATGCTCATGTCATCATGCCACCTTGCATTTGAGCATCATACAAAAACCCTTGAGCTTGGTTCTTATCTCATATGCATTAATATTGTATTTGCCTCTTGATATTGTATTTGGTTCTTGATATATTGTTAAATGCCCAAGTTGAGTTGGGGGCATATCTCTTATTGACTCCACCACCTTTTCTTCACCACCTTATAATTCCACCATCCAACTAATATGAGCTTGGCATTTTAATTGAGTTTACCTCTAGCTCATGTGGGTTGGGTGGATCTCTCTCCACTTCTTTTGCTTGCCCTTACTCCAACTTTGGGAGGATGCAAATAAACAAATGCCATGGCAGTTATTTTGTTTTCACAAGAGTAAACAAGGCATTAAATATTTTGCATGGGCCATGCAACCATCACCCTTGTTTCTTTTCTTCCTTTTGCTTGTTCTTGTGGACCTTGTTTTTGATCTTGCTTGGTCTTGTTTAATGCATGTAAGCACCATGATCTACCCCATCCTAGCTAAACCCTAATCTACACCTAATCTAAACCAAACCCTAAGTACACCCTCTTTCTCTCCCTCTCCCCCTCTAGCTAAACCCTAATTACCATACTCCATGCATGCACATGTGATCATGTGTCATGCACGAGCCCTTAAACCCCTCCTCTCTCTATCTCTCTTGCTAGCTATAGAATCTACCCTAAACTCCATACCCCATCTAAACCCTAATCACCCCATCTATCTAGTCCCAATTACTCATCCTCCCTTATAACCCTAAACCCCACCTCCCTCTCTAAACCATCCCCACCCATGTGTGTTGTTGTTGCATGCTTAAGCCCTAACCCCCCTCTCTCCCGGCCTTCCTCTCCCTCCTAGCTGGTCCCACCGTACCCCCCTAGCTACCTCTCACCTTGCCAAGTCCAACCCTAGCCGAGCCACCCTCCCTCCTACCTAGACCTCCTACCCGAGCCCACCTCTCCCCCTCTCTTCTCTCCCTGCCCTAGGGGCCCCTCTAACCGAGCCTGCCTGCCTCTGGCCCGCCATGACCCACCTGGTAGCCCCCCACCGTCCTTGCACCACCCCCTGGACCCATGCCGATCACGTGAGAGAGGGTGCAAAAAGGTGGCCGAGCCAACCTTCCCCTCCCCCACGCAAGCCTCACCTGCCCCTCTCGTTCTTATCCACCCCCTCGCCCCTCTAGCCTCCCCCAGATCCGCCCAGGGCGACGCCCTCGCCCCTCCTTCCTTCCCACCTCTAAGCAGCACCCACGCCGGCCACCGTCGGTCTCCTTCTCCCCCCTTCGTTCCAGGAGGCGCAGGCGGGCAGCAGCGTGTCAGCGAGGACGAGAAGACCGCCCTGCTTCGCCCCTGTACCTGCAGACGGAGGAGGAGAACGCCCAGGCCGAGGAGCACCCGCGACGCCGCGAAACCCTAGCACCGGCCGCCGTCTGCCTCGTCGCCGATCAAGCGCGCCCCTGCCCGAACCATCTGCACCGGCACACTCGCGGTGAGCGTCCCCTTCCCCTAGACATCATTGCAGTCGTCGTGGGTTCCTGTAGACGCCGGACCAGACGTCGAGCACCCTCGGTGCAATCGCCGTTTGCTAACACCGCAAGCTCTCGTGACGCCCTGAACCCTAACTAAGCCGCTGCCTCCCTCCTAGCATCTACCCAAGCCCAGCGCAGCGGCAGTCGCCCTCTGCGCGCCAGCCCGAGTCCCGTGTTCGACTCCCCGCCCCGCTCTGCACGCGCGCGTCGCACGCGTCTGTTCGCGAGCGGGCGGAGGAGAAGCACAGTACCGCGGGCGCACGTTTTGCAATAACCCCCCTGCACTTTCTTTTCCTCCACCCGCGGTCCCTCGGAGCCCCACTGTCAGCGTCGGTGGACATTTTCTAAAAAGGCTCCCGAAGATCCTAATACTCAACCCGCAGTCCCCCCCCCTGAGCCACGTGGTCAGCCTGCAGCATCTCGCTGTCAAGTGGGCCTGCGCGCCAGCGGGTCCCACCTGTCTGTCTCTGAGCCTAGAGCAGCCCGTGGTGTTAGACGTCGTCTGCGCGCGTGTGAGTCCAGTCAGCGCCGGTCCCATCTGTCGGTGATTGGGGCTAACTGAACCTGGGTGCAAAAAGTTTTAGCTGGCTGTCTGTTTAAATTCAAATCTAAATCAAATTATTTGAATTCAAACTCAAATTCTGTTTTAATATAACTTTTAAAATACAAACTCAAATAATACATATAATATATGTTTTTGAATCAGAAAAATGTGAGGATTTCAAATATGCTATTCAAATTATATTTTGCACACCTTATTTTCCAAGTTGATGAAATTACAATAAATGCCATCCTTTCTTAAATATTTAATAACTTTTGATTTATAATTCCAAATTCAACAAATGATATGTCTAAAATGATCATCTCGACGAGACCTTTCTGTTTATGTTATCCATGACTTCAATTGCAGCATGCATCATGTAAATATATAATATGCAGCAACTAATATGACAATAAAAGGGGACCAAAACTCAATAAAAATGTTATCTCTTGTATTCTACACCTCACCCATGCCATGCTACATTATTGCCATGCAACTTGTGCATCATTCATCATGGCATGATTGTTTGCTTGTCGCATTCTATTCATATGCTTGCGCTCTTTATTTATGTTGGCCCTTGTTTGTTTGGTTCTTCTTTCGAATAGACGCTGAGCAGGGGATATATCAAGAGAACCAGGAGCACTACCCAGATCCGTCTCTCGCTTCAACTGAGTTGCCAGGCAAGCACTACCACATGCTTGCATACATACAGTACCTATTGCCTCTACCTTATTCTTGCATCATTGAGTCGCGATTGCATTAAACTGAATCCCAAGTATTGCATAGCTTTTACTTTTAAACCCCACCAAGCTTGTTCCTCCATCCCATGAGCCATTACTACAGGAGTTGTTTGAGCCATGCGAGTCGTAGAACAGCATGTGTAGGGTATGTGAGAGTCTGATGGATAACGAGGTACCTAAACAACTTAACCTGAGTAGTAATGGGATAACTAATGAAAGTGGCACCGGTGGGCAATATCTGCTATTTGGTTTTTCCTGCTCACTTGTGTCCCGTAGGACCCCGAGTACTTGAAACCTGTTCCTTGAATATTCGCGCTATCCACATCCGGGAGGCTTATGGGACCCCCCTGAGACAGAGCTTGATTCATTCTTATTTCTTGGGGCCACAAACTAGTTTGAGGTTTTATTTACGATCCTGTACTTATGCCATGCTTTACTGCTTTATTTATGATTGTGCGAGGAGCACACTGTACTATTTAGGTAAGCGGAGTGTTTTCGCGGTATCGACAATCCCAATTTTGGGTTCCCAGTCATTTACAGCCATTGACGCAAACCTTGAGTCCGTCTCGGAGTCAGCTAGCTTCGTTGCGGGTCTACTCAATGGGGTGGCCCCCTGAAATATTTCTGAATCCTGTGATTGCTTTGTCGTGAAGGCCTCGTTGGGTTTTGATTTGGTTTTTCCGAGGTTGATCGAGTGTGTGTTGCTATTTGTGCACCCCTGCAGGGTAAAACTTTCTGAAAGCCGTGTCCGCGGTTACGGACGACTTGGAGCACAGTTTCTCGATCATAGACAAGCATAACTAAAGTACCGCTTTAATCTGACTAAGTAAATGACTAGTAAATAGTGCAATACTCATGGAATGGTTAATAAAATTGCCAACGGATGGGGGGGTTGTTCGTCCGCTTCCTCGTTGGTAAGCGAGGAGGAGGATGGATCTGATGAAATTACTGTTATAACTGTTGTCATTAATTCACGGACATCCGTCTATCATTGGTTAGGCGGATGGTTAGCGTTTATCTATAGAACTGCTAGGGTTTATCTTTTGCTGCAATTGCGTCACCCCAGGTTGTGTCCCCTTTAGAGGCATTAATACTTGCTGAGTACCCTTAGGGTCTCACACGATAAATTTTTGGTTCAGATGAACAGGTACCCTCGCAGGACGGATACTGGGTGGAAGAGGCTGATGATGTGGGCAACGATCGTTCGGTGTAGAGATTCCGGGAACGGGGATCCGTGAGATCTATGGGCGGGATGTGCTTATTTCTGTGGCATCTTATGCCGATTTGCTTCTTATCCGTACTCGGACTTGTTTTGCTGCTTCCGCTTGATACTCTGATGTGTGATGTATGAGGAATTATCCTAAAATATTATATCTATCTAGGTCATTTGAATCGTGCCATATGGCGTTGCTATATTTCCTTTCTTTCTAGATGGAGTGGCTCTGATGTACTTTTGTATGGTGGCTTGCATACATACTCATTTGTGTATGTAGTTGATCCCTTCGCCTGCCGATTACGCCGCCCGTGCAGGTCCCGATGAATTGGAAGTGGTTGGGACGGCCGAAAGGTCTACCCGTGAGTGGCTTTTGGGGCCCCACCGTACTATTTCAACCACTACCGTTCATCCAGGCTTGTATCTAGGAGCGTAATTCACCGAGGTAGTTACACACTGAGGCATACGTGATGTTGATCCCGAGGCCTTCGCAGAAGTCCTGGAATTCTTCGGAGATGAAGTTCGATCCGTTGTCGGTGATGATGCTGTGCGGTACGCCGAACCTGTAGACAATGGATTCGAAGAATTTGACGGCGGTTTTTCCCTTCTGGTTGGTGACTGGCATGGCCTCTATCCACTTGGTGAATTTGTCGACTGCGACCAGGAGGAAGACGTGTCCCCCTTTCGAGGATTTTGGCAGTTTGCCGATCATGTCGAGGCCCCATTGAGCAAAAGGCCAAGCTATGGGTATGGGTCTAAGTTCGGACCCAGGTGCGTGCGGTTTGTCGGCGAACCGTTGGCACCGTTGCATCTTCGGACGATGTCCTTCGCGTCGCTCATGGCCGTTGGCCAGTAGAATCCTGCTCGCAGAGCTTTGGCGACAAGGGAGCGGCTGCCTGCGTGGTGGCCGCAGATGCCCTCGTGAATGTCTTGGAGTATGGCTTTGCCGTTGTCGATGGTGACGCACCGTTGTAGTACACCCGTGATTCTGCGTTTGTACAGTTCGCCGTTGATGATGGTGAAGGCTTTTGACCGACGAGATATGCGCCGGGCATCTGTCGGGCTGTCGGGCAATTCTCCGTTTGTCAGGAACTGGAGGTATGGGCGTGTACAGGTTTCTTCGACTGCCATGACCTGCATCAGGCTGACCATAGCGACCTCTGTGTCCAGTTTCTCAGGTCCTTCTTGTCCTTCGGGTAGCGTAGCCCCCGAGTGTTCTGCTTCTTCGGGTGATCCTTTAGGGAATTTCCGCTTGATGGATGGCACGCAGATTTGTTCGAGGAACACACCTGGTGGCACCTTTGCGCAAGTGGAGCCGATGTTTGCGAGTCTATCGGCTTCCTCGTTGCTTTCTCTTCCAACGTGCCGAAGTTCGCAGCCGTCGAATTCTCCTTCGAGTGCGTTGTATAGCGCGCGGTATGCGATCATGTTTTCGGCGTGTGCGTCACACTCATTCATCGTCTGTTGGACGACGAGGTTGGAGTCACCGTAGATGACCAGGCGCGTTGCGCCGCATATTTTTGCCATCCTCATGCCATGGATGAGGGCTTCGTATTCGGCTTCGTTGTTGGAGGCTCTGAATTTCATCCGAAGAACGTACTTCATCTTGTCACCTTGCGGGGAGGTCAGTATGACTCCTGCCCCTGCTCCGGCTTCGCGCTTCGAGCCGTCGAAATGCATTGTCCAAGACTACGATATGTCTGGGGTATCTGGCAGCTGCAGCTCCATCCAATGTACCAGGAAGTCCGGGAGGACTTGAGATTTGATTGCGTGTCGCTTCTCGTAGACGATGTCCAAGGGTGATAGTTCGATGCCCCACAGGGCAACCCGTCCTGTTGCCTCTGGATTATTCAGGATGCTGTTCAGGGGTGCCTCGTTGACGACCATCACTTGGTGCTCCTGGAAGTAATGGCTCAACCGTCGAGCCGTCATGAACACGCCGTAGGCTAGCTTCTGGTAGTGAGGGTACCTCTGCTTTGTTGGTGTCAGTACCTCACTGAGGTAGTAAATTGGGCGCTGGACCCCATGGGTCTTGCCTTCTTCGGGTCGTTCGACCACGAGTACGGTGCTGACCACCTGGTGTGTGGCTGCTATGTACAACAGCAGGGGTTCGCGCTCCTTTGGCGTGACCAAAACGGGCGAGGTGGAGAGGAGCCTCTTGAGGCTTTCGAATGCGTCGTTGGCTTCTGGTGTCCACTCGAACTTGTCTGCTTTACGCAGCAGCTGGTATAATGGTAGGGCCTTCTCGCCCATATTGCTGATGAACCTGCTTAGTGCCGCTACTCGTCCTGCGAGCTGCTGGACGCCTTTGAGGTTTTTCGGCTTCTCCATTGTCATGATGGCTCTGATTTTCTTCGGGTTCGCCTCAATCCCTCGTTGAGAGATGAAGTACCCGAGCAGCTGACCCGAGGGGACGTCGAAGGCGCACTTTTCTGGGTTGAGCTTGATCCTGTAGCGATCAAGGTTGTCGAACGTCTCGCGGAGATCGTCGATAAGTGTCCTTGCCTCCTTGGTTTTTATTACTATGTCGTCGACATAGACTTGGACGTTGCGACCGATCTGGTCTTTAAGGCAGGCTTGCATGCATCGCTGGTACGTGGCACCCGCGTTCTTTAACCCGAAAGGCATTGTGTTGTAGCAGAATACTCCGAACGGTGTGATGAACGCCGTTTTCTCTTGATCTTCGACCTTGAGTCGAATCTGGTTATAGCCTGAGTAGGCGTCGAGGAAGGAGAGTTTCTAACAACCTGCAGTCGAATCGATGATCTGATCGATCCGAGGAAGAGGGAAGTGGTCCTTTGGGCAGTGTTTGTTTAGTGACGTGAAGTCTACGCACATCCGCAGGATGTCCGTGTCCTTCTTCGGGACCATCACCGTGTTTGCCAGCCACTCGCTTTCCTTGATTTCCCGGATGAAGTCTGCTGCGAGTAATCTGTTGATTTCCTTGCCAATAGCTTCGGCCCGTGGCTCTGACAGTCTTCGGATGGACTGCTTGACTGGCTTGGTGTCTGGAAAGACGTTGAGTGCGTGCTCGGCGAATTCCCTGGAAAGACGTTAGTGGTGTCGAATTGTAGCACCCCGGCTAAAACCACTACTAGATAATCGCATGTCTTATCTCTGTGCATCATCATGACATCTGCATGCATCTGTTTGCCAAAACTATTTTATAAAAGCCTATTTTGTTTTCTAGATATTCTCCTCTTTGTCTAAATCGAAACCCTAGATCCGTCCGAATATTTTATTTGTCTAAAACCTTTGTGCAAATGTTTTATTTTAAAAGAAATAACAAAATATAAAAACCTATTTTTGTGGGGGAGGCAGCCCAGTTGCCAGGCCCAAAAACCCAACCGACCGGACCACCTACGACCCCACTAGTCAAAACCCTAACCGACTAACCCTAATTCCCTACCCCGGATCAAACCCTAGACTCACCCCAACCTCCACCCCACCACGCCGCCGCCACTCTCTTAGCACACAACAGCCGCACGCCTGGACCCGTCCCTGCCCCAACCTGCCCGGTCCCACCACGACCTCCCCGACGCCCATCTCCCTCGTCCACGCTTCCCAACCTGCTCGCAACTCTCTCCCTATGCTCGCATCCCCAACCGCGCTCTGCCGCCTGTCTCCGATGCCCCACCGCCCTGCCTGCAAGATCTTCTTTGACGGCCTTCTGTCAGCCACCATCGGTTCGGTTCGGCCTCACCCTGCCGCCACGCCGCCGCCCACGCTCGCCACCAAGCCCGTTGACGGCCTCTGTCCGACCGCAGCCACCACCTCGCCCCCGACGCGGCTCATCCCAACCCCGCGCCTCACCTTCATCCCGATCTCGCCACCAGGCCCCCCCGCCTCGCCGGCTGCTCGATGCCCCTTCCTCGCCATCTACCTAGTCCCTGCCGCCGTCCTCTCTGCTACCAGCCCCCTCCCCTTCGTCCTTCGTCCCTGCCGCCAGGCACCCCCAGCCTCCAATCGTGACCGCTGGCCCTAGGGCTACACGTCGCCTCCTGCCGCCCTCTGCAATGCCTGCGAGCACCGCCGCCGCCTCTGCACGCCCGCCGTCGGCCGCTGCCCGCTCTCCCTTGTCCACGTCTAGGATGACGTTGTCGTCGCCTTGCTGCCACCCTGCGTCTACCCTGGGCCATGTCCCTAGCCGCATCGGCCTCGGGTCCCTCTTGGACATCTCTGACTGCCTGGCTCCACCATGACATGCCGCCGCTGTGAGCCGTTCCGTCGTGGGTGCCTTCACCGACCTCCTCTATGTGTTCCGCATGTGCGCGTGTTGGTGGATGATAGCCTTGTTCTGGCTATGTTTGATAGTGTTGTTCCAACGTGTGGATGTCGAGTGGTGGTTGTACTGATGTGGTGGAATTCCTTGATGTGGTGCTACCCGATGAAACACCCAACTGCGCAATCCAAGTCCAACACTAACAATCGATGCTGATCCAAGTTCCGCCTTCGATGAACAGAGGCGAATCTGAAGCCGACCCCCGAACCCCAAAGATCGTCGTCATGATTTGGCAATACCTTCTTCATGGATCCTCAAGTACTCCTTCATGGATCCTCGAAGCCCGAACTACAAGGTTGCCTTCCCGAAATCCGAAGACCGATCCCGTTGAGACCGAACCCGAACCACATCGAACCAAGATCGTCGACCCCTATGTGTGACCCCTTTTCTCGAAGCCCTATTTTATAAATGATATATATACTTGTGCATATAAATTGACATGCTTGCATATATATTATGTGGTTTGGGGGCCTTATGCCGATTCACCTCATAATTAAATGGAGGCCATATGCGGGCGAATCTAATCTAATTTTGGCCCCATTTAAATTTGTGTAGCGAACTGATGCCATGTTTTGACTTGTTAATACAACATTTAATTTGCAGGGTAGCTAAAACAACTTGATCCACCTAATTAATTTTCGGGACCCCGGTTCCGCTTAATTTGCCTAATCGCGTTGCATATTTGCCATGTCATCCATCATACATGCATCATGCCCGATCTTCTGCCCTAGTATTAAATAGTGTATCCGGTGTTTCTTCTAGTGCTTTGATTCTTTACGGATTGGGCCGTTGAGTTGATGCAAGCGTCGACCCGATCTTCGGATGAACCTTCGGCAATGTTTTACAGGCAAGCATTCTCCCTCTTTCTACCTATTTTATATTTCTAGTCTTTATTTCCTCCTGTTGATCTATTGCTAGCTATGTTGCGATGCTATAGATTCCATACCCCTTTATACATCCCTACAGCCTCTATATTGCCATGGACACCTCCTATTACTTGTTGTTTGGTAGATAGTCGGCCTTGCGAGTCATAGTCGCTTTCTCAGGTGCTCCTTCGCGTCATTGATGTTCCACCGTTGTGGGGTGGTTGGCACATGATTAATGGTGGAGATAATCATGGCTTTAATTATCGTTTAATAACTAAAATTGAAAGTAGGTAAATAATGCAGAGGCACCGGTGGGTAATAGACAATATTTGGTTTTTAACCGCCCACTTGTGTCCCGTAGGACCCCGAGTTCTTGACACCTGTTCCGAGATCGAGCGCGCTAACCATAGGTGGGATGTGTGGGCACCCCCATCGATTTAGTACCTGATTTCAAAGTACTGTACTGGGGGCCACAAACTAGTTTGGGGCTTTATTACTATCTTGTACTTATGCCATGCTTTACTGCTTTATTTACGATTGCGCGTGGAGCACCTGTACTGTTTAGGAACCCCATGATACTTTTTTGCTGTATCGACAAACCCAGTCACACTTTCGAGTTCCCAGTCGTTTACAGCCGTCAACACAAAGCCTGGGTCCATCTCGGAGACCGGCCGACTACGTTACGGGTATCTAAGTGGGGTGGCCCCCATGTGCTTGCTTTGGGTCTGGGAAACGTCGTGTCTGAAACCCCATCGACATACCGTTGGGTGTATGTTTTGTGATCTTGTACCTACCTGATCTGACAACAAGGGTGTAGGTGCATGTGGAAACTTTGGTGCACCCCTGCAGGGTTAAATATTTTCGAGAAGCCGTGTCCGTGGTTATGGATGACTTGGAGCTTAGTTTTCGATCATAGACAACTATAACTAAAGTTTACCATTATAATATGACTTGCATCTGATATGATTAGTAAGTTGGATAACCACCATGGAATGAATGAATAAAACTGCCAACTGTGTGAGTTTCCTCGGATTGACTTCCTCGTTTGGTCTCGAGGGGGAAATACCAGGATGGGTATGTTTGGTGGTAGTATCAGGTTGTTCCGAATAGGTATTTCTTATCCCTCTCTGATAGCCGATAGTTGTATCGAGTCTCTATAGGTTGTTTAGTGCATGTTGCGATGCCGCTTCAGTCCACCATACCTATGTAGGCGAGTACCGCCGAATTATAAGACTCGACGTGTACTGGCCTCAGTACTGACCGCCCTCTTTTTCCTTTGCCCTTTGTCGGCACCCCTTTTGTTTAAGAAGGTTTTGAGATCGACGTCGTTAGAAGGGTTACCCTTACGGCTTGGCCTGGGCAGGGTTATGGATGCCATTGGTTATTCTTCAAGGCTCTTAGCCTAATTTGCATCTTGTCTGTACTCGGACGCTGTATCATTTACAAGGTGATTTGGATCTTTGTACTGTATATCTGTATTCTTGACTCATGGATTCGTGTTGTATATATCTGTTCTGTGGGTTCCATCATGGACTATTGTGTAATGATATTACTTCGTTTTCCACCTACACGCAAGTGCCTGGTGGGCACCTTTGAATCGTTTCTATACGGGTTTGGCAGGAATCGCTAAAACTTGCATAGGGCCGACCCAAGGGTGTTATAGAGTGGTATCAGAGCTCAGCAGTTATGATACCCCACTGGTCCTGCCTATAGGATAACCTAGCTAACGCCAATGTAGAGTGTCAAAAATATTTTGGAAAATTGGTTGGATAGATCTGATTAGGTATGCTTTTACTCCTTACCCCTCTGCTATTCTCTTGTTACCTCTGCGTGTTTTGAATCTGCTCTCTTATCTTTTCTTCGAGTCCAGGAATTCTTGTGGTTGGGTTTCCGTCACACCTTCAGGGTTTATCTTCCGCCACTTGTAAAGTGCTTCGACATCCGACCTTCATGCTATCTGATGAATCTTTCATCTTTTGTACCTTTCAGTGGACCAAAAATTCACTAAATTTTTTCTTTGTATCTTCCGGTGTTCTCCTTCATGATGACCTCTTCTACGTCAGATCTAATGAAGAACCTGTATCGCTCATTTGTTTCCGTACATCAATTGTTGAGATCTTCAGTCTGAATTCTGAGACTTGGTTGCATAATTCTCCTATTCATGTGCAGAGTAATGCTTTGGGTGCGCGATGGACTGATCACCATCCGACTACCCTTATCACTCACTCTTGTACATCGAATCGGTGGATGAAGCAATTTGACTTCTTCCATAGAAGTTAGAGGTGGCCTTATCTTTTGATACCTTTACCTTTATCTGTGTTTCTCCGAGTGTTCTCTCGATAATAATGGACAACGACCTCTTGTTGGTGGTGTCGCCGGTTTCAACATGAAGAAATAATCCTTGTTAGTGGTGTGGCGAGGATCTACATGAAGCGAGAAGATTCAGACAACCAGCCTTCTTCCCCGTACCATGAGGCAGATCTCGAGGGCGAGATCCATTGTTAGTGGTGTCGAATTGTAGCACCCCGGCTAAAACCATTACTAGATAATCACATGTCTTATCTCTGTGCATCATCATGACATCTGCATGCACCTATTTGCCAAAACTATTTTATAAAAGCCTATTTTGTTTTCTAGATATTCTCCTTTTTCTCCAAATCGAAACGTTAGATCCGTCCGGATCTTTTAATTGTCTAAAACCTTTGTGCAAATGTTTTATTTTAAAAGAAATAAAAAAATACAAAACCTATTTTTGCGGGGGAGGCAGTCGAGTCGGCCAGGCCCAAAAGCCCAACCTACCAGACCACCTACGACCCCACTAGTCAAAACCCTAACCAGCTAACCCTAATTCCCTACCCGAGATCAAACCCTAGACTCACCCCAACCTCCACCCCACCACGCCGCCGCCACTCTCTTAGCACACAGCAGCCGCGCGCCTGGACGCGTCCCTGCCCCATCCCACGTACATCGTAGGCCAGGACCCTTCCTGGTCCCACCACGACCACCCCGACGCCCATCTCCCTCGTCCACGCTCCCTAACCTGCTCGCAATTCCCTCCCCCTGCTCGCGTCCCCAACCTCCCTCTGTCGCCTGTCCCCGATGCCCCACCGCCCTGCCTGCAAGATCTTCCTCGATGGACTTCCGTCGGCCACCATCGGTCTGGTCCGGCCTCACCCTGCCGCCACGCCGTCCCCCACGCTCGCCACCAAGCCCGTTGACGGCCTCTGTCCGACCTCAACCACCACCTCGCCCCCGACGCGGCTCGTCCCCACCCCACGCCTCACCTTTCTCCCGATCCCGCCACCAGGACCCCCGGCCTCACCGGCTGCTCGATGCCCCTTCCTCGCCATCTCCCCGGTCCCTGCCGCCGTCCTCTCTGCTACCGGCGCCCTCCCCTTCCTCCTTCGTCCCTGCCGTCAGGTGCCCTCGGCCTCCAAGCGTCACCGCCCGCCCCAGAGCTACACCTCGCCTCCTGCCGCCATCTGCAATGCCCGCGAGCACCGCCGCCGCCTCTGCGCGCCCGCCGTCGGCCGCTGCCCGCTCTCCCTTGTCCATGTACAGGGCGCCGTCGTCATTGCCTTGCTGCCACCCTGCGTCTGCCCTAGGCCGCGTCCCTGGCCGCGTCGGCCTCGGGTCCCTCTTGGACATCTCTGCCTGCCTGGAAGCGCTCCACAGCGACCTGCCGCCACTGCGAGCCATTCCGTCGTGGGTGCCTTCACCGACCTCCTCTATGTGTTCCGCCTGTGCGTGTGTTGGTGGATGCTAGCCTTGTTCTGGCCATGTCGGATAGTGTTGTTCCAACATGTGGATGTGGAGTGGTGGTTGTACTGATGTGGTGGGATTCCCTGATGTGGTGCTACCCGATGAACCACCCACCTGCGCAATCCAAGTCCAGCACTAACAATCGATGCTGATCCAAGTTCCGCCTTTGATGAACACAGGCGAATCCGAAGCCGACCCCCGGAACTCGAAGATCGTCATCATGATTAGGCAAGACCTTCTTCATCGATCCTCAAGTACTCCTTCACGGATCCTCGAAGCCCGAACTACAAGGTCGCCTTCCCGGAATCCGAAGACCAATCCCGTTGAGACCGAACCCGAACCACATCGAACCAAGATCGTCGACCCCTATGTGTGACCCCTTTTCTCGAAGCCCTATTTTATAAATGATATATATACTTGTGCATATAAATTGACATGCTTGCATAGATATTATGTGGTTTGGGGGCCTTATGCCGATTCACCTCATAATTAAATGGAGGCAATATGCGGGCGAATCTAGTCTAATTTTGGCCCCATTTAAATTTTAATTATTAAACGGTAATTAAAGCCATGTTTTGACTTGTTAACACAACATTTAATTTGCAGGGTAGCTAAAACAACTTGATCGACCTAATTAATTGTCGGGACCCGGGTTTCGCTTAATTACCCTAATCGCGTTGCATATTTGCCATGTCATCCATCATACATGCATCATGCCCGATCTTCTGCCGTAGTATTAAATAGTGTATCCGGTGTTTCTTCTAGTGCTTTGATTCTTTACGGATTGGGCCGATGAGTTGATGCGAGCGTTGACCCGATCTTCGGATGAACCTTTGGCAATGTTTTCCAGGCGAGCATTCTCCCTCTTTCTACCTATTTTATATTTCTAGTATTTATTTCCTCCTGTTGATCTATTGCTAGCTGTGTTGCGATGCTATAGATTCCATACCCCTTTATACTTCCCTACAGCCTCTATATTGCCATGGACACCTCCTATTACTTGTTGTTTGGTAGATAGTCGGCCTTGCGAGTCATAGTCGCTTGCTCAGGTGCTCCTTCGCGTCGTCGATGTTCTATCGTTGTGGGGTGGTTGGCACATGCTTAATGGTGGAGATAATCATGGCTTTAATTACCGTTTAATAATTAAAATTGAAAGTAGGTAAATAATGCAGAGGCACCGGTGGGTAATAGACAATATTTTGTTTTTAACCGCCCACTTGTGTCCCGTAGGATCCCAAGTTCTTGACACCTGTTCCGACATCGAGCGCGCTAACCATAGGTGGGTTGTGTGGGCACCCCCATCGATTTAGTACCTGATTTCAAAGTACTGTAATGGGGGCCACAAACTAGTTTGGGGCTTTATTACTATCCTGTACTTATGCCATGCTTTACTGCTTTATTTACGATTGCGTGTGGAGCTCCTGTACTATTTAGGAACCCCATGATATGTTTTTGCTGTATCGACAAGCCCAGTCATAATTTTGGGTTCCCAGTCATTTACAGCCATCGACACAAACCCTGGGTCCGTCTTGGAGACCGACCGACTTCGTTATGGGTAGCTTAGTGGGATGGCCCCCATGTGCTTCCTTTGGGTCTGGGAAACGTCGTGTCTGAAACCCCGTCGACATACCGTTGGGTGTATGTTTTGTGATCTTGTACCTACCTGATCTAAAAACAAGGGTTTAGGTGCGTGTGGAAACTTTGGTGCACCCTTGCAGGGTTAAATCTTTTTGAGAAGCCGTGTCCACGGTTATGGACGATTTGGAGCACAGTTCTCGATTATAGACAACTATAACTAAAGTTTACTGTTATAATATGACTTGCATCTGATATGATTAGTAAGTTGGATAACCACCATGGAATGAATGAATAAAACTGCCAAGTGTGTGAGTTTCCTCGGATTGACTTCCTCGTTTGGTCTCGAGGGGGAAATACCAGGATGGGTATGTTTGGTGGTAGTATCAGGTTGTTCTGAATAGGTCTTTATTATCCCTCTCTGATAGCCGACATTTGTATCGAGTCTCTATAGGTTGTTTAGTGCATGCTGCGCTGCCGCTTCAGTCCACCATACCTATCTAGGCGAGGACCGCCGAATTCTAAGACTCGCCGTGTACTGGCCTCAGTACCGACCGCTCTCTTTTTCCTTTGCCCTTTGTCGGCACCCCTTTTGTTTAAGCAGGTTTTGAGATCGACGTCGTTAGCAGGGTTACCCTTCTGGCTTGGCCTGGGCAGGGTTATGGACGCCATTGGTTATTCTTCAAGGCTCTTAGCCTAATTTGCATCTTGTCCGTACTCGGACGCTGTATCATTTACAAGGTGATTTGGATCTTTGTACTGTATATCTGTATTCTTGACTCATGGAGTCGTGTTGTATATATCTGTTCTGTGGGTTCTAGCGTGGACTATTGTGTAATGATATTACTTCGTTTTCCACCCGCACGCAAGTGCCTGGTGGGCACCTTTGAATCGTTTCTATGCGGGTTTGGCGGGAATCGCTAAAACTTGCATAGGGCCGACCCAAGGGTGTTACAGGTCTAGCCCAGCGGGAAGGCGTGGAAGAGGAGCCGCGCTTCAGACGCCCGGTTGTGTGAGGCCCTCGTCGTCAACGCGATGCCCGCCTACTCCACCACGCCACTCCCTATAGTCCACTCACCAGGGCTGACCTACCTCGGGCGATCTAATCCCCTTCCTGATCTGGGCAGGGAGACCGAGGATCCAACCTACACTCTATGGGAGGAAGATGACTGCAGATCAATCACTAGTGGAAACGAGGCCTTTTGTTGAGATCGCAAATGGGCTTTAACACCGGTTCTCCTACGAACCGGTGTTAAAGGGGGCACCCATACCAGCGTGGTCCAGAAAGCAAAAAAGGAGCACCCCCTTTAACACCGGTTCGAGCCATGAACCGGTGTTAAAGGCCCTGCACCAGTGGCCCACGCAACCCCCCCTTAACACCGATTCGTGGCTTGAACCGGTGTTAAAGGGGGTGCGCCTATATAACACACCGTAGCCCACACCCATCTCTCTCATTTTTTCACTCTCATTTTGGAGCTTAGCAAGAGGGTGAGAGGTGTGCTAGTTTGGGATTTTTCCCTATGCACAAGAGGTGTTCGGTGAAATGCCCGAGAGCTCGAATTAAGTTTTCTCGTTGCTCTTTCCTTCTCGGTCGAGGTCGGCAACTTTATTTTTTCATGTGTCATTGATGTACTATATAAGTGGTCATCTCCCTATTAATTTTTGATATAGTACTATATAATGCAGATGGACTAGCAATGGATGTACGGTGACCGACGCACTTCCCAGTACATTACGGGCCTCCAAAATTTCATCGTTGTGGCTAATGCAAACCATGGTCACAATGGTTTTATGTGCTGTCCGTGTGTTCACTGTCAGAATAAGAAAGACTACTCAAATACCAGAACCATTCACGCCCACCTACTTCAATACGGTTTCATGCCCAGCTATAATTGTTGGACCAAGCACGGAGAAAAAGGGGTTGTGATGGAAGACAACGAAGAAGAAGAGGATGATGACAACTATCATAATATGTATCCTGAATATGATGATACTGCAACGGGGGTAGATAATGAAGATCAAGAGGCAGCAAATGATCCCGCTGATGACGATCTTGGTCGGGCCATTACTAATGCAAAGGAAGAATGTGAAACTGAAAAGGAGAAGGAGAAGCTGGAGCAGATGTTAAAGGATCACAAAACATTGTTGTGCCCAACTTGCGAAGATGGCCACAAAAAGCTAGGTACCACACTGGATTTGCTGCAATGGAAGGCAGAGAACGGTGTGACTTACAGCGCATTTTCAAAGTTGTTGGTAAAAATGAAGAATCTGCTTCCAAGAAATAATGAATTGCCCGACAGTACATACCAAGCAAAGAAGGTTGTCTTCCCTCTAGGATTAGACGTGCAGAAGATACATGCTTGCATTAATAAATGCATCCTCTACCGCGGTGAGAAGTATGAGAATTTGGATGCATGCCCAGTATGCACTGCACTGAGGTATAAGATTAGACGAGACGACCCTGGCGATGTTGAGGGCAAAGACCCTAGGAAGAAGGTTTCTGCCAAGGTTATGTGGTATGCTCCTATAATACCACAGTTAAAACGTCTCTTCAGAAATAAAGAGCATGCCAAGTTGTTGCGATGGTACATGGAAGACCGTAAGAAAGACGCGATGTTGAGACACCCCGCTGATGGGTCACGGTGGAGAAAAGTCGAGCGAGAGTACCCGGACTTCGCACGTGACGCAAGGAACTTAAGGTTTGGTCTAAGTACAGATGGCATGAATCCTTTTGGTGAGTAGAGCTGCAGTCACAGCACCTGTCCTGTGACTCTATGTATCTATAACCTTCCTCCTTGGTTGTGCATGAAGAGGAAGTTCATTATGATGCCAGTGCTCATCCAAGGCCCGAGGCAACCCGGCAACGACATTGATGTGTACCTAAGGACATTAGTTGAAGAACTTTTATAGCTGTGGGCCAAACCAGGTGTACATATGTGGGATGAGCACAAAGGGGAGAAATTTGACCTACGAGCATTGCTTTTCGTAACCATCAATGATTGGCCTGCTATTAGTAACATTTCAGGGTAGACAAACAAGGGATTCAAAGCATGCACGCACTGTTTATATGAGACTGAAAGTGTATATTTGGATAAATGTAAGAAGGTTGTGTAACTAGGGTATCGTTGATATCTTACGAACCTGCATCCCGTAAGAAAGAAAGGCAAGCATTTAAAACGTCTGGCAGAACCCCGGAAGAAGCCCGTCCTCCGTACCGGTGATGAGGTATTTGGTATGGTCAAGGACCTAGAAGTAATCTTTGGAAAAGGTCCTGACAGTCTATCTGTTATGAATGACGATGCCGGACACGCGCCCATGTGGAAGAATCAATCTATATTTTGGTACCTACCCTATTGGAAAGTCCTAGAGGTCCGCTCTTCAATCGACGTGATGCACGTGACGAAGAATGTTTGCATGAACCTGCTAGGCTTCCTGGGAGTGTATGGGAAGACAAAAGATACACGGGAAGCACGACAGGACCAGCAACGTATGAAAGACCCTGAAGAGCCTATGCATCCTGAGAACGAGAAGGGTAAATGACGCCACTTAACTCCTGCCAGCTACGCTCTTACCAAAGCAGAGAAGGAAATCTTTTTTGAATGCCTGAGCAGTATCAAGGTCCCGTCTGGCTTCTCGTCGAATATAAAGGGAATAATAAATATGGCAGAGAAAAAATTCTAAAACCTGAAGTCTCATGACTGCCACGTGATTATGATGCAATTTCTTCCGATTGCGTTGAGGGGGCTTCTACCTGAAAATGTTCGAGTACCCATTGTGAAGCTATGTGCATTCCTCAATGCAATATCTCAGAAGGTAATAGATCCAGAAAGCCTACTAGGGTTACAGACAGATGTGGCCCAATGTCTTGTCAGCTTTGAGTTGGTGTTCCCACCATCCTTCTTCAATATTATGATGCATATCCTGGTTCACCTAGTGTAAGAGATTGCCATTCTCGGTCCTGTATTTCTACACAATATATTCCCCTTTGAGAGGTACATGGGAGTCTTAAAGAAATATGTCCATAACCGTGCTAGGCCAGAAGGAAGCATCTCCAAGGGCTATGTAACAGAGGAGGTCATTGAGTTCTGTGTTGATTTTATTCCTTACCTTAAGGCTATTGGTGTTCCAGAATCACGACATCAGGGGAGACTGTGTGGAAAAGGCACCCTAGGATGTAAAGCAATGATATGTAGGGACGGGCATTCTCTCAATCAAGCACACTACACGGTTTACAAAGATCTATCTTGGTTGCCCCGTATATCAATGAACACAAGAATTTTATATGCCTCAAACACCCAGGACAGTCTGATGAATGGATTATAAGTGAACACATGGCGAGTTTTGGCGGCTGGCTGCAAAGACTTATCATGAATAAGACCACTATTGGAGATCAGCTGTACTTGTTGGCCAAGACACCATCTTCAACTGTATGTACTTTCCAAGGGTACGAGATAAATGGGAATACATTTTACACGATAGGCCAAGATAAAAAGAGCACCAACCAAAACAGTGGTGTCCGCTTCGATGCAGCAGAAGACAATGGACAAAAGACCACGTATTATGGGTTCATAGAGGAGATATGGGAACTTGACTATGGACCTAATTTTAAGGTCCCCTTGTTTCGGTGCAAATGGGTCAAGCTAACAGGAGGAGGTGTTGAGGTAGACAAGAAGTACAGAATGACAATAGTGGATCTCAACAATCTTATGAAGGTAGACAAGAACTTAGACGAACCATTCGTCTTAGCCAATGATGTGGCTCAGGTTTTCTATGTGAAGGACATGTCTACCAAACCGAAAAAAGAAAAAAAATAAGCAAACATATACATCACACGATGAGCCAAAGCGTCACATAGTTCTTTCAGGGAAAAAAACATCGTGGGAGTGGAGGACAAGACAGACATGTTAGAAGATTATAATAAGTTTGATGAAATTCTGCCCTTCAGAGTGAAGACTGACCTAACCATCCTGTTAAACGGTGCTGATACTCCATGGTTACGGCCGACGCGATCATAAGATTGACTATATGTATTATTTGAGCCATTTTTTGCACACATATGTATCTCAACATGGAAATCAATGTCATATTTCTTCTGTTAACACTATATGTATTAAATGAGCCATTTTTCTTCCCGCCATTTCTTCCTGCCATTTTTCTTCCCGCCATTTTTCTTCCCGCCAGTTCTTCCCTCCAGTTATCTTCCTGCCATTTCTCACTATATATATGTAGGGTTGGCCTCCATTGTCATTGCACATCTCTAGACTCATATCTGCAACCTCATCACACTTTCCCATGGCTTCCACCGTACCACTAACCCCCAGGGAGGCGAAGGCGCTTTTCCCTCGAACTACCCCTGCCCTCGGGGCTACTGCGTCCCCGTCGGCTGGATGCTGAGCGCCGGAGGTGTGCCGGTTCCTCCTGTCCCTCTAGGTGTGGTGCGCCGGATGGCCATCACGAACCACTACTACTTCGAGCTCACGGCGGAGCAGCGGAAGAATCCCAACTGGCATCCCGACTATTTCCCGACTTGGGAAGCCTTCTTTGGGGATCGGCGTGAGAGGGCGCTCGCCAGGCATGAGGAGGACGGCCCACCTCCTCCGAACTTCACTGAGGCCGGCCATTGGCTGTGGTGGCGCGGTCGGACTCTCCAGAGCGTCATGGCCTACGACACTGCCGCCGACTCTAACCCCCGTCTGCGTTACCCTCAAGTCCAGCCCACGCGTACGCAGCCTTCAAGGTTCAACTACGGCGACCCCGACGACGACAGCGACGACGGCTACGGTGAGTACGACGACTACAATGGCGAGTATTACAGGTGTAGGCAGGAGGATGACTAAATCACTCCAACATTCCAAAACAAGTTCGGCCGATTGTGACTTAATCTGGCCATGTATCTTAATTTTTAGTTCTTCTATGTATCTTAATTTTCAGTCGTGCTTTGTTAGTTGCGTTATGTACTTTAATTCCAGTTCTATCGTAATAAAATTTTCTTCCCGCGCATTCTGCCTGCCCTTTCCCATATGTTACTAGTTTGAATAGTTAGAATTTTATTTTTAAAAACAAAAAAGTTTTAGGATTAATTATTCAAATACAAACAATTTTCAGGTTGAAATTTTTGTCAGATTCCAAAGTATACAAAAGATGCTAAATTTAAATATCCAAACAATTCAAAAATGTTATACAAAATAAAATATGATTTTCTATAATAAAATAGGGTTATATTCCTTTTCAGATGCTTAATATTTCTTAAGTTCAAATTTTTAGGGTTTGACTATTTTATTTTTGTCTTAATTGAATAATCAAAATTTATATTTTAGTGGTTTAATCATTTTGAAAATCTTCATCTACAGTAACTATAAAATGTTTTTATATGAATGGATAGATCTTATTTTTCTGAAAATTATGATATATTATTCATATTTTTCTGAGTTGCAATGAAAAAGATATGAATTTTCTAAATTCTATCCTATTTTTTGAATTAAAAATGCCCCCAAACCTTTAATGTATGAAATAAATGCCCCCTTTAACACCGGTTCCAGCCACGAACCGGTGTTAAGGGAGGGGGTGCACGCGCGAAACGAATTACCCCCTTTAACACCGGTTCATGGCTAGAACCGGTGTTAAAGAGGGGGGGCGAAACGAATTCCCCCCTTTAACACCAGTTCGTGGTTGGAACCGGTGTTAAAGGGGGGGTGTATAAAAGCGGGCGTCCTCTTCCTCTTCCCCCCAGATCGAGTAGATTGAGGAGCAGAGGAGCTAGCAGAGGGACAACACTGCTAGGCTGCTCGACGCGCCATTGCCATCCGCCGCCGTCGCCGCCACGCCAGCGCTGTCTGCCACCGCGTCCGCGCCGTCCTACCGCCGTCCACGCCCGGTGCCGCGACGCTCGGAGCCGCCGCCAACCGTCCTCCACTCACCGCCGCGCGCGCCAACCCCGCCGTTTGCCGCCGGTGAGGAGCCAAATTTGGTTGAATATTTGATATATTGTTGTATAATGTTGTATATATGTGTATATATTGTTATTGTTGTATATATGTGTATATATTGTTGTATATATGTGTATATATTGTTGTATATATGTGTATATATTGCTGTATATTGTTGTATATATTGCTGTATATTGTTGTATATATGTATATATATTGTTGTTGTTGTATATTGTTGAATGTATATATATTGTTATTTTTGTATATTGTTGAATATATGTATATTATTGTTGTATATATATATGAAATCAGTGTATTATATATATATTGTTGTGATTGAATATATGCCACCGTGCGCCCCCGCGCCGTCTGCCACACCGACGACCACCGCGACCATTGTCGTCGACCCTGACCCGCTGCCCTCGCTGATCCTACACACGCGTCGTGTTGGTTCAAACGCACACCCCCACGCATCCCCGCTCTCGCCCTAGCGCCGCCAGCCGCTGCCCTAGCACACCTCTCATTGTTAATAGCATTATAACCATGCATTGTTAATCAACTTTCATGACAAGTTAATTAGAAGAAGTAAATGTACCCTCTCATATGAATCCGGGGTTTCTCCGAATTAGGGTTTGGACCCTGTTTAAAATGACCAAGCATGTATTAGGGTTACATTTCAATACTTTTAACCTGTCATATCATCATCCTTGCTCGAGCATTTCAATAGATGTATTACTGATATTTGTGTGATAATATTATTGTTTTAGAAACTATGGACCCACTCAGTAGAAACCTTGAAGAGGAAGAAATAATGGAGAACATGATCCACGAGGACACCTCACAATATCCGAACTTGGAGGGACATGATGACATCTCAAGTAGTCATGGAGAAGATTGCGACTCGGGTGAACGCACTTTAGTGATTACGAAGTCCGTCGAGGTATATGCATGGATTAAGTTTCTACTGACTTGCACCGATTGATTTGTATATATATATGTATATGTATTAATTAACACTTATTTCTTCTTTTAGCCCTCCGGATCGACTAGCCAGCAATAATCTTCTTCTACAAAAAAGAGCAAGCGAGGCGCGAGCCATCGGTTGAAAGATCGTGCAAAGTTCACGTTCGAAGCAGTCCGTGTTGATGGCAGGCTGATGGAGCCCAAGAAGGCCGCTGACAAATTTATACGTCAGGCTGGAGTTCTTGTTAGGGACCAAATCCCAATCATAATTGAATATTGGAATAATCCAAAGAAGGGCAGTGGTACCTTTGTCGATGAAAGATCCAAAGAAACGCTTTGGACTTCGCTGTTGGTAAATTTCACCCTACCGCCAGAGGAGGATGAAAATAAACCGGTTATAAAGGAAAAGGTCAAAGAGTGGACTCTAAAGAAGATGGCTGATGCTTTCCGCAACTGGAAGACAAAATTGAACAAATTTGTCAAAGCTCGCAAGACTCCAAATTTCGAAGACGCATATTATGCGAAGATAATACCTCACTGGCCCGAATTTGTGGCGTACAAGGAAGGTGCTATAGCTATAAAGAGGTCAGAAACCAATATGCTAAATGCCCAGAAGAAGGAATATCACCAGAGGACGGGGTCAGGTGGCTACATATCTTAGAGGCCTAAGTGGGAGGAAGCTAAGAAGGCCCTGCACGCTAGAGGGATCACACCCTAGACACATGGGTGGGACCTACATGCAAAGACTTGGTTCTACGGAATCGGGGCAAGGTTGGACCCAAAAACGAGATTGTGTATCTTCCCTACAATTCTTGCCAAACCCGTCACTAAACTCATCACAGCATAAGAGGAAACAACCGCCAGGACCTTCCATCCCGACAGAGAGAATGACCAGCTGACACGCGCCATCGGTAAAAAAGAACACCCTGGACTTGCACGAGGCACAGGGGGTATGACGTGGAAGGATGGGTTTGCCGAGTGGGGCGGCTCTTACAGATGGCGCGACAGAATAAAAAGAGCATACAGACCGGATGACACAGATAGAACATGCACTTGTGGTGCTGCAGGCGCAAGTGAATGAACAAAAGAGCCAGCAAGCTACCGGCCCATCTCAGCACGAAGATCCTGCATTGAAAGCTGCCGGCGGCCCAGACTCTGCGCGGAAAAGCAACATGGCTTCCACGGAGAACGTGCAATCCACGCTTGAAATGGCGGGTCCTCGATACCCCGTGGATGAGATCACGGAGAGCAAACACGCCGAGCTGCATGTGAGATTAATGGGCTTATCCATTAAGGTGGCGGTCGTCTATGCCTTACCTCCTGTAGCTGGTGGAACTTACCACTGCCGACCGATTCCAGATGACTATGCTATTGTCGGGGTGGATGAGGTTGTGAAGGAATATGAGGAAGCACAGCTTGACCATGCTATAGGTGAACGGAAAACTCAACTCAAATTTGTAGTGAAAACAACCATTCTTTGGAAGAAGGAACACATCATGCTTCCAAATTGGAGGCCACTGGCACCCCCGCCGTCTCCGCAGCGTCAGCAGTCTGAGCCGCCTCAGCCGTCTCCAAGTCATCAGAATACTCCCCTGTCGTCTCCGTCGCTTCAGCCATCTCCTGCGCGTCAGCCATCTTCTGCGCGCCAGCCATCTCCCGCGCGTCAGCGTAAGTGGAAGAGCACTGCTACGAAGAGCATCACTAGCATTGCCAAGAAGAAATCCGCAGTAAACCGTACGCCAAAGAGTTCAAGAAACTACGTCCCGCAGCCTTCTGCCAAGCCATTGCCGGTATTACCATGGAATCGCAGTGACGAGGAGACCAAGAGGATCTCGGAAGAAGAGGTCAAGAAATTCTTTGCACCTAGACGGGCCGAGGCAAAGGAGAAACTAGATCCGGCGGTGGTGGAGAAGTTTTACAATAATCTTTTCAAACCTAACCCCACTTGTGCCAGACTACGAGCGCCAGATTATGAAGGGGGATGCAAGGCGTAGGGAGTCTAAAAGTAGCAGTCGTGCGGCCCCAGAAAACAGTTCCCAGGCTCGGAGAGCAGGAAAACCAATCATGTGCCCCGCTCCAAGTGTTCGACACACGGATAGCTCCTCCTGTAAATGATTACGAGGCAGAGCTACAAAGAAAGGCCAATGAGATGGGGATGACTTACATTGCATACTTGAACATCATGGGAGACAACTTGCCCAAAGGCGATGTCAACCCCATATAGCCATGGAAGTATGGGAAGAATGTCGTCAAGAAAGAGGAGCTCAAGAATCTACCAACAAAGATGCGAAGATTGCATAAGTGGTACCTTGATTTCTGCAAGACGAGAAAGGAAGAATGGATCACGACGCATATAAGAGATCAGATTTTCTTGTGAGGAGACGACGAGATCACCTTCAACATCCAAGACTTGCATTTTCTATTCAATCAGAAGGAACTCGACAAAGCTGCCATCAGCCTTTATTGTGTGTAAGTACTATTTCTGTAATTTCTATCTCATCTCATTCAATTCATTAATTGCATGTATATATATGCTCACCATATATGTATATACTATTATGCAGGAAAAAGGTTATGGAATGCATGAAAGGAGGCCCTTTTGACATTGGGTTCGTTTACCAAAATAGAGTTCATGAAGAAGTGGTAAAACACAAACCCGGCCAAACAGAAGATTTCTTTCTAACGTCTTTACTGAGACAACAAACCAAAAGAGAAATACTATTGCCTTACAACTTCTCATGAGTGTTACCCTCTCTTGTACACATTCTGTTCCGGCTTACTCGATGTTAAGTGTAACTGATAATGAGTTATGCTTGCGTAGGTTCCACTTTATTCTGCTAGTCATTCAAGTTGACTCAGGAAAAGTCCTTGTCATGGACTCGTTACGAAAAGACCAAGAGCTATGGGTAGACTTTAAAGAGATGCTCCAGAGGTAATTTCAATCATATTATCGCACTAGATCGGCAACTTTCATGAAAACAGGTAATTAATTACTCCTTTATCCATTTTCTTTGCCGGACAGGGTTTGGAAAAGGTTCACGGGCAGGTCCGTGGGTGAATTGTCAGAAGAACTAAAATTTGTAGACCAAAATGTAAGTAATACTAGCCAGCTAGGTCTGCGTATCTCTTTAATTCTGCTTCCAATTCCATTATATCATGCTTTATTGATTATTATTTTGATTGAACTCTCTATTCTCGTAAAGTGCGCGCATCAGGGACCTGGCAATAACTTATGTAGATACTATGTTTGCAAGTTCATTCGCAACACGATATGGGCCAATCCGCACTAGAACAACTTAGAGTAAGTAAACACAGTATACAACATTATTTTATTACCATCAGTTGTTGAGTTTTATTCTTATATATATATATTGACCCCATTATTCATATATATTTAGATCGAACGGATGCGGGACCAACTCCTACCATTTGACCGCATACGAGCCATTCAAGAGGAATTGGCGGGGTTCATACTTGATGAGGTCGTCACGCCCGGCAGAGAACTCTTTAGATATCCACCAAAATGAACGTGTACGGAGATGTTATATTGTATATATACTTGAACGTGTTTGTCTTGTACTTGATGCTTCAACGTGTACGGAGAATACCACAATGACGATGTTTATGTATAATAATAGTTGCTTAATTATTTATATACTCGTATGTACCGACGATGTATGTGTATACCTCTCTCGATCGATTTCTCTCTCCCCGTCCCCGCCGCGCCGCAGAAATCCGCCCAGAACGGGGCGGCGGCAGAACTCTGCCGCGGCAGAGATTTATGCCGTTTTCCTACCGCGACAGAGATTTGTGCCGTTCTCTTACCGCGACAGAGAACTTTTAACACCGGTTCGTGTTACGAACCGATGTTAAAGGGAGGGGGGGGGGCTGAGCGCTGCGACAGCCCCACGTGCGCCACCCTTTAACAGCGGTTAAACCGCTGTTAAAGGAAGGGGGGGGGCCTCTAACACCAAACCCCCAACAGCGGTTCTGAAACCGCTGTTAGAGGGTCTCCTGAACCGCTGTTAGAGGGTATGTTGTGCACTAGTGAGTGAAGCCTTTGGGTTTTATGTTCAGAGTAGAACCACCAATTGACAAAGATGACCACAAAGCAGTCGAGTCTATGTTAGTTTCATATCAACATTGTACCAGGTAGGTTTCTACTATAAGCAATTCTCCATGTTGTTCGGTTACTTGAAGTATCGAATCCACGTTATGGCTGTGTACTCAAAAGACTACACATGAATTTTGCAAGTCAAAGACCCCAGCTTATGGATGAACCAAAAACACACTAGATGATTGACCAGTCAGGCCCAATTTTCATCTCCCCAACCATTTTGCTCTTAAATCGATCTGTAAGCCTAATGGGAGGACGGCCAGTAGTAACACCGAGTCCGAGAGCTGAGGCTGCCCTGCCTGCGGAATTGGTCGGACCACCTCCGGCAATCAGGCACACGGCCATCTCAACGAGTGCCGGCCAAGCAAGTTTGTATGTCCACATTGTCAATTCATCGATAGGCGATTGCCCGATCAACGCATCATCGTCAGTTCGTCTGTCCACATCCACTTCAGAAGCACGACGAGGCCCTTCCCTTTTATTGTAAGTTCTATTTCTTTCTCTTCAAATTTTTAGAGTATTAGTGTAGTTTAGAAATCCATAATTCTTGTTCTACACGATCTGTCGTTTTAGCTTAGAAAACAAGAACTGTTGTTCTACCGTTTCAGGGATAAATACAAAGCAAAGGTTTTTCTTTCTATAAGAATTATTTGTACTGCTGTCTTTCTTATACCAGTATTCCCTCCGATCCATATTAATTGACTTTGATTTGTCAAAATTTGGATGAACCTATATACTAATAGTGTTTAGATTCACTCAAATCTAGACAAATTTGAGTCAATTAATATGGGCCGGAGGGAGTAGCTTTTTATTGCCAATTCTAAAATTTGGTAAATGGACATATTTGTGAAGAAGTGGCTGTCAGATTCTAATATTGCAAATTCTTCACAGTGATCAACTGAAAACGAGGAACTTAATTTCTAATATCAGTAGCTTTTTTTGTCAGATCTGAAGTTTGTTAAATGGATAATTTGTGAAGAAGTGTGTTCTATTTTTTCAGCTGATGTCCTTAATGGGCTAATCGTGTATGATGCATACGCTGAGGGACAACCTTAGAATTTTCGATCATCACACGTACATGAATATATGACAAACCTGCATTGTTCCCCATGGTTTTTATTTAGGGTGTCAATAAAACTTGAGCATCGATCAAATGCGTCAATAATTTGGTCGGCGTGTATTTTTGCAGCCAGCACACCGTTAGTTGCTGTGAACGAAGACGTGAGAACGGATGATCTTAAACTATTACAGGTTAATTTTCTTCAAATCTCTTCTGTTTTATCACTTTGAACATAATTCAATCAAGAACTGCACCGGAGATAGAGCTAAATGATTGGTTTCTGCATGAAAAACCGCTTAGTTTTTTTTTGTTCATTTGAATTGGTATTTCTCGTCAAATATCCTATATACATGTCCAAATTTAGTGTCATCTAGTTGAGCCATTCATGTGATTGGTGTATCACCATATTAAGATAACGAAGATCATGCTTTGTACTTTAACTGATATTTGGTAGCACGATATCGGTTTACCTCTTGTGAAGCAAATAAGCTATATTTCTTATGGCATGACAACATACATTCTCTGCATCATATTTATGTTTCTAGGGTCTGTTTTAATTGGAACTGATCGTAAAGATGCAAACTGTCGATTGCTTCTAGACAACTAAGGATCCTGGAGAAGTACCAGACCAACTCTGGGAAGATACCGTGGGATGAGAAGCACAAAGGTTTTTGTCTGATCTACTTCGGTTCTTTCGACACCAATAGCCGAATGAAAATATTTTGAATTTGAAAACCTTGGAAACGTTTTCAGAGCATCGGTGCAGAGGTCGACAGTGTGAAAAAGGAGAATGACAACATGAAGATCAAGCTCAGGAACGTGTTCTAGGATCCAGGTTTTATTTTCTTTTCAATTTGATACATGAACAAATAAAAAATCAGCAATCCATTTCAGTCTGAGGTTTATATTTGTATGCATATGATCTTTATCTATTCTATTGTTTCTTTAGAGTACATGCTAATATGTTATTATATGCATGGCATATCTACTCGGTATGCATTTTTAGTGTTAAATCAAATTTATGAGTTGTAGGCTTCCAATGTTTATACAAGCTTCACATGTTTTTGAATATCATGCATAATTTGATTTTTCATTATTTCTTTATGAGATTTGTAGCCAAATTTGAAAAATTTATCGTCGTAGTAAAATTATGCTACCTTCATCAAGAAGTTGAGTTACACAGGTTCCCATGCAGAAGATTGTCAAAGAGCCTACATACAATAGAAACGGAACACTTATACTGTTTCAGACATAAATTTTCAAAATAAATATTGATTACATTTCCTTTCCATTTCTACGAGAGGTGTACTGAAGATTCGTGTGTGTTGTCAGCATCTTCATCTTCATGATCAGGTAGTTTGTAACCAATTTGTTCAGAACCGTTGATTTAAATACCCATGTGGTTAATGTCTTACTGTGTCAATGTCACGCACATCAGTTTAACTCCTGTAGAACTATTCTATATGTATCATGCATATGCATCTATGTTGCATGAATTAATGTTTTCTGAGTGATGTCTTAACAATGGATATTGTAGCATTTCCTTCGGTGTGCTTGTTGTGATAGTCTTCTGATTCACTCATCATTCTCTACCTTTTTAATGACTTCTAACATCACCTTTGTCTTGTACATATACTATTTCACGCTTATTTCAAATTTATTTCACGCTTTAAGGAGAAGCTCAATCTATAGGTTTCTTGTTATAGACGGATCATTATGCGATCCATGCACCTGTTTATTTAAATTTTTGGCAAGTACTATCCTACTAAAAGAGTTTAATGTTGTAGCATGCATGAGTTTTACTGCTCGAACAACCTACACGAGTTTTACAATGGATTCGTAGAAGCTTTTTTCCCTCCGAATATATATATATATATATATATATATATATATATATATATATGATGTATCTTTTTAGCATCTAGGATAATATGCTTGTATTAAATTATTGATCATTGTTGTTTTTTCTCTATTGACCACATGGTATGCGATATACAAGATCTTCAATTACCATTAAATGAGAAAAGTCTGTTGTAATTAACTTTTGTATTAGCATATCTATTAACTTTTGCCTCTTCTCCTTTTTAGGGTTATTGTCTACACAATGTATGAAAAAGGATGATAAGCAACCAAGCATGAGAAAATGAGAATATGTGGTGCACCATATTCCATCATACTTTCTTTACCAGTTGTCATGCTCCTTTTTCCTTTTATACAAGACGTATAGGTGTCATATGAAAAGGATGCAATAAGGCTGAATAAGGAAATTGTAATCAACATGAACATTTTATTTGTCTAGCTTTGGTAAAATATTTGGTAGTTTATTATTTTGAGAACCAACATTTTCTCTATTTGAATGGTGTTATTACTATACTTCGTAGTTCTATTATTCATCATTTTGCTTCTTAACATTCAAAAGGTAAGATAGATGGATGCGTAGTGGCTGGTGGAGCGGGAGCAACACCCAAGTCTCTGATGGGCTTAGATTATTGTAGAGCTTCGTTGGGAAACCCCAAGAGGAAGGTATGATGAGCACAACAACAAGTTTTCCCTCAGTTATTGTAGCACCCCGGGTAAATCCACTACTAGAAAATCGTTGTTGTTTTTATTATGTGCATCATCATGATATTATCATGCATCGTTTTCCTAAAACTATTTTCTAAAAGCCTATATTTCTTTTCTAAATATCCCCCGTCTTTTATCTCAAATCAAAACCGTGCTCGTCTAATTATTTTTGTTTTGTCTAAAAACTATTTATAAAAGCCTTTAAAATAAATCTAAAATATTTTTAATAATGAAATATAAAATATTTTTATCTGGGGAGGCAGCCTAGCTGTTTAGGCCAGACCACCTACTACCCGCCCAACCCGTTCTAAACCAAACCCTAACCCTAGAACAACCTTTAACCACCCCTAACCCTAACCCCCACCGCCAGTCTTCCCTGGCACCGCAGCGCGCGACGCATGTAGCCCTATCCCCACCTATCCCCGCTTGGTCCCACCGCCAGCGACCACCCCACCCCGGGTCAAACCGCGTAGAGCCCCCCTGCAACACGATGCTCCCGTACGCTCCTCCCGTCCCGCATCGGGATCCCCCTGGTTCTGCCCTGGCCCACCCCAACGCGAGACGCACGCGCCTCGTGACCCCTTCCTCCTATCGATCCCCAACCCACACCCGACGCCTCCCTCACCCGAACCCCACCCCGCTTGGTCTCTCCTCTGCTACCTGCGAGCGCCGCCGCCGCCAACATCCTCCCCGAGCGCCTCCTCTCCCGCTGCCCTGCAACATCGCCGTCGGCCGCCTCCCCTCCTCGGATCTTCCTCTCGCGACGCCACGAGCTCACCCTCGCTGCGCCTATCTCGTCTCCCAGCCGCCGCCGCCCGAGCACCCCGGCGCCGCTCCTGAGCGACGCCACGGCCGCGCCTCTGCTAGCCGGGCGGGCCTTTGCCTCTCCTTCGCGGTGCCCATCTCCTCTACAGCGGCCGTCCCCGCCGAGCATGTCGACCCTGCGAGCTCCGGCCGTCCCTGCCGCTCGCCGCCTTGGCCGCCTCCTCCTCGACCCGGTGCTGCCACGTTGTCCATAGGCCTCCCATCGGTGGTGCCGCGTCGCCGGATCCCGGTGCGCCGTGCCCTCCCGCAAGCAGCGACCGCCGCCGGCGAGCGACGCGGCCCCGTCCCCAACATCGCGTGCACCTCTGCCTCTCCTTCATAGGCCCGTCTCTGCGTGAGCTCTAGTGGCTATTGCTCGATGCAAATGCCAGCAGCTCGTCCTGGTTCACATGTCTACGTTTTGAAGCGCCTACTTGTGTTGTTGCTGCGAGGATGTGGTGGTGTGCACCATTGACGAAGATTGGATGGAATTGTGCGTCGGTTCGTCCACCCGCAACTTGTCCGAGGCCGACCCGAAACGAGGCCCGAAGATTCCTGGAAATTGCAAAATCGCCTTCCCGAACCTGATGAACCGAGGGCAGAATCCGAACCCTTGGAACCGCCAAGTTCTTCTTCCCGGATCCGATGGTCGAGACCCTGAAGCCCCGATCCTGAAGACCGATCCCGGCGTCCGAAGATCGAACCAAACCCCTCGGAACCAAGATCGTCGAGTTCCCTACGTGTGACCCCTATCTAACCCGCCCATATTTTTGTAATATGATATATATCCTGTTGCATAAATAATTTGTTCATACTTGCATACATATTCTGTGGTTTTGGGGGCATTATACTGATTCACCTCATAATTAAACATGGAGGCCATATGCGGGCGAATCTAGTTTAATATTGGCTTCATTTAAATTTGTGCATCGAATCGGTGATATAATTTTGCCTTGTTAAGACAACATTTATATTGCGGGGTATCTAAACAAGTAGAACCATAATTTAAATGTCGGGACCCAGTTCCGCTTAATATTGCCTAATTGCATCGCATCTTTGCCATGCCATACATCATACATGCATCATGCTCGATTTTTGCCATAGTATTAAATAGTGTATTCGGTGTTTCTTCTAGTGCTTTGCTTCTTCACGGATTATGCCGATGAGTTGATGCGAGTGTCGACCCGATCTTCGGATAAATCTTCAGCAATATTTTCAGGCGAGCATTCTTCCTCTTTCTACCTATTTTATATTTCTAGTCCTTATTTCCTCCTGTTGATCTATTGCTATCTGTGTTGCGATGCTCTAGTTTTTGTACCCGTGATATCTCTTGCAGCCACTATATTGCCTTGGACACCTCCTATTACCTATTGTTTGGTAGATAATCGGCCTTGCGAGTCGTAGTTGCTTGCTCAAGTGCTGTGTCGCGTCGTCGATGTTTCCCAGTTGTTGGAGTATTTCCGTATGCTTAATGTTGGAGATGATCATGACTTTAATTACCGTTTAATAACTAAATTGAAGTAGGTAAATAATGCAGAGCCATAGGTGGGCAATAGATGTTATTTGGTTTTTAACCGTCCACTTGTGTCCCGTAGGACCCCGAGTACTTGATACCTATTCTTTGAATATTCGCACTATCCGCATGTGGACCATGAATCCCCCTAACCTTAGCTTGAGTCATATTTAATTTCTTGGGGCCACAAGTAGTTTGGGGCTTTATTACTATCCTGTACTTATGCCATGTTTTACTGCTTTATTTACGATTGCGCGTGGAGCGCCTGTACTTTTTAGGAACAAATGTGGAATGTTTTCGCGGTATCGACAAGCCCAGTCACACTTTCGGGTTCCCAGTCGTTTACAGCCATTGGCACAAACCTCTAGGTTCGTCTCGGAGCCGGCCAACTTCGTCGCGGGTAGCTTGGTGGGGTGGCCCCCTGAAATCAAATATTGCGAATGTTCTGTCGTGATGCCTCATTGGGTTTTCATTTGGTTTTTCTCGAGGTTGATCGTGCGTGTGTTGCTATTTGTGCTCCCCTGCAGGGTAAAACTTTCTGAAAGCCGTGTCCGCGGTTATGGACGACTTGGAGCACAGTATCTCGATCATATACAACTATAATTAAAGTAGTGCTATAAATTTGATTTTATATTGACTAGTAATCAGCTTCACTATAATGGAATGGCTAAATAAAAGTGCCAACAACTGCTGGTTTGGGTTGTCACCTGTTACCATTGTATCTAACTAGTAAGTATTGCAACTACAACAAAATGGCTAAATAAAAGTACCAACAACTTCTGGATTTTGGGATGCCTCATGCTATATGTATGTGACTAGTAAGTACTACAACTACAATGGAATGGTTAACTAAAACTGCCCACTGCTTATTATATCAGGATGACTCATGCTATCTATACCTGACTAGTAATTGCCGCAACTATAACGGAATGAATAAAACTGCCAACTGTGTGAGTCCCTCGGTTGACTTCCTCGTTTGGTCTCGAGGGGGAAATACCAGGATGGGTATGCTTGGTGATAGTTTCAGGTTGGATCCGAATATGTATTTCTTATCCCTATCTGATAGCCGCCAGCTGTATCGAGTCTCTATAGGTTATTTAGTGCATGCTGCGCTGCCGCTTCAGTCCACCATACCTATGGCAAGGACCGCCGGATTCTAGTCTCGCCGTGTACTGGCCTCAGTACTGACCGCTCTCTTTTTCCTTCGCCCTTTGTCGGCACCCCTTTTGTTAAGCAGGTTTGAGATCGACGTCGTTAGCAGGGTTACCCTTCCGGCTTGGCCTGGGCAGGGTTATGGACGCCATTGGTTATTCTTCAGGGCTCTTAGCCCCATTTACATCTTGTCCGTAGTCGGACATTGTATCGTTTTCAAGGTGATTTGGACCTTTGTATTGTATATCTGTATTCTTGCCTCTTTGAGTCATTGTTGTATATATCTGTTATGTGGGTTCCATCGTGGACTATTGTGTAATGGTATTACTTCGTTTTCCACCCGCACAAAAGTTCCTGGTGGGCACCTTTGAATTGTTTCTATGCGGGTTTGGCGGGAATCGCTGAAACTTGCATAGGGACGATTCTGAGGTTGTTACAGTTATGAAACCAAGGTTATCAAACCAGTAGGAGAAAGGAAACAACTCCAAGGTGTTGCTAGCAACATGGAATCCTACACAACACAAACTTAAGACTTTGCCCCAACTTACAGTGAGGTTGTTAATCTCACTGGTTTGCTGATAACAAAGGATTAAACGCATAGTATAAAAGGTAATGGTTTCTTGTAGAAAGTAAATGGTAACAGTAGATGATGTAACAATGGTAAAGATTGGACCGGAGTCCACAGTTCACTTGAGGTGTTCTCCTTAAGATAAATAACATAACATGCTGGGTGAAAAAATTACAGCGGGGCAATTGACAAGACTGAGCAAGGCATAACAATGCAAATACTAGACATCATGATTCCTATGAGATTTGATTGGGCATTACAACAATATACATAGACCGCCATCCAACTACATCTATGACTAATAATCCACCTTCAGGTTATCATTCGAACCCCCTCTAGTATTAAGTTGCAAGCAACGTATAACTGCATTAAGCAATGTGTGTAAAGTAAACAATACAATTGTTCCATGAAAAAAAGATTATTGTTTTCACCCTAATAGCAACAACACATATACAACCTTAGAGATTCCTGTCACTTCCCCAAATTACTAGAGGCATGAACTGTGGCATCCCGCTAAAACCACTATTAGAAAATCGCGTGTTAAATAATATTTTGTGCACCATCTTTGCATCATGCATTTTTTCTCCTCTCAAAATATTCTAACTAAAGCTATTTTGGGTTACTGCAATACCTCTCCTCTTGCTTCAAAACAAAATCCTATATTTATCTGCTAAACTATTTGCTAAAAATATTTAAAACAAATCAAAACAAACAAAATATCTTATCAAAATAAATAAACCTAGCCCTAAACCGGCCAGGCCCAAAAGGCCCAACCGGTGGAAACCCTAATTCCCCTAGCCTACCTACTCCCTCCTTCCACTCTCACGCCTCCACCCCGATCCCCACGCAGCCACACACCACGCACGCACCCTCACGGGTCCCACCCCGTCCCCGCACGCGTCCCACCCCCACCTGGAACCTCCCCCGCTTGCCCCCTTCCTCCCTTCTCTCGCTCCCTCCCCGAGCGCCTCCCCTCTCGCCTACGGCAGCCGCCGCTCGCCCCTTAGCGCTCCCCTCGCCCGACCTCCGCCTCGCGCCCGCGACCCACGCGCGCCGCCCGACCCGCCCCGTCTTCCTCTCCGGCCGTCGCCTCCCCGTTCTCCTCCGCCGCCGTCGACGCCACCTCCGGCCACCTCGCCCTCGCCCCTCTTCCCCGGCCCGGCCGCACACCTGGCGCCGCCATCGGCCTCCTCCGCCAACCTCGCCGGCCTCCCGCGCTAGCCCGACCCTCCCCGAGCTCCCTCCTCTCACCTGCCCCCGCTCTTCACCCACGCGCGCCGTCCGACCGCCCTCCTCCTCGCCGCGTCGACCGCCCCCTCCTCGCCGCGTCTCCTCCCCGCTCACCCTCGCCTCCGGCGCTCGCCCGAGCCGGCCCCGCGCCTCCGCTCTGCCTCGCCGGCGCGTCTCCCCATCGCCTCCGCCCGCCTCCTCGCCTCGCCGTCGCCGGCCCGAGCCGCCTCTCCTCTTCCCCCCGGCGCCTCCCTCCTCCCGTGCGCCGCCGACCTCGCCTCCGCCTCGCGCCGGCCCCGTCGTCCGCCCTCCCGCGTTCTCGGCCGCCCCTGGTTCGTCATGGCGTCGCCGCGGTAGTCCGTCCCCGTCCGTACCAGAAGTACCGGAGGCTGCGCCTCGATGCCCTCTTCCTCTCCATGTCAGCAGCCCTCCCAATCGCGCCCCGGACCGTCGGCGTAGACCTCTTCTGCACCTCGCGACCTCCGCACGTTTTTCGCAATTCAGGTCGCCACCGCCTTCCTCTGTCCTTGCCATCGACCGGACATGCACCTGTACCAAGGCAGCCCTTGCAGTGTTCGATGCCATCATCAACCGTGTTCCCGATGCCTTCCGGAGCAGCCGGCCGCGAGAAGGGCTGGAAGAAGTCGCCGCGCCTCCTTGTGGAAGGTCGCCGCTGTCGCCAAGTCTCTCTGTCGCCGCCCTGACTACCTAGGGCTACAAGATGGAACTCTCAAGAATTGAACCCGAGGAGGTGACAAGATCTCCGGGCCCGATGAACCACGTCAAGCACCCGCGTGCTCCGTAGACCGTACCGTACCCGATGGCCGAGACGTTGAAGACCCCGTTCCCGGAGGCGAAGTCCGAACCCTGACACGCCAAGCTCTTCTTCACGGAGGCCGAAGACCGTTGTCCGAGACCCCGAAACAGATCCCTCGGGACGCCAAGCACTTCCTCTCGGACGCCAAGGCCCGGACCCGAAAACCGCCAAGATCGCCACCGAACGCGAAGTCCTTCTTCCCGGATACGACAAGTACCCTCTCGAGGACGCCGAGATCTACAATCGGATCCGAGGACACCGAGACCCCGATGCGACAAGTACTTCATCCCGAACGCCATGACCGTCGACATGACCCGAAGACCACGGAACGCCAAGATCTACCCCGTTATCTGAGAACGACCCCGGAGTCCGAGAACGATCCCGTCGACCCCTGAACCCTGAGACCGAACCCCGAACCCCGGAACCCCAAGACCGTCGAGAACCCTAATGTGTGAATCCCTTCCCGAAACCCTATTTTATAATGTAATAACAACTTGTTGCATATTAATTGTTCATGCATGCATATTTGTCATGTGGTTTGGGGGCCTTATGCCGATTCACCTAATAATTAAATATGGGGCCCATATGCGGGTAAATCTAGTCTCATATCGGCCTCATTTAAACTTGTGTAGCGAGCCGGTGATATATTTTGCCTTGTTAAACAACATTTAAATTGGGGGGCATCTAAACAACTAGAACCATATATTAATTGTCGGGACCCCGGTTCCGCTTAATATGGCCTAATCGCATCGCATCTTTGCCATGTCATGCATCATACATGCATCATGCCCGATCTTTTGCCGTAGTATTAAATATTGCATCCGGTGTTTCTTCTAGTGTTTTGCTTCTTCGCGGATAAGGCCGTTGAGTTGATGTGAGCTTCGCCCCGATCTTCGGATGAACCTTCGACAATGTTTTCAGGCGAGCATCTCCCCCTTTCTACCTATCTTACTTTTATAGTATTTATTCCCTCCTGTTGATCTATTGCTATCTGTGTTTCGATGCTCTAGTTTTCGTACCCGAGATATCCCTTGCAGCCTTATATTGCCTTGGACACCTCCTATTACCTGTTGTTTGGTAGATAGTTGGACTTGCGCGTCGTAGTCGCTTGCTCAAGTGCTGTTGCGTGTCGTCAAGTGCCACAGTTGTTGGTGTATGGCCGCATGTTGATGTTGGAGATGATCATGGTTTTACTTTTCGTTCACTTTAATTCCTGTTTAACAACTAAAATTGAAGTAAGTAAGCAGAGGCATCGGTGGGTGATAGATAACATTTGGTTTCCGACCGCCCACTTGTGTCCCGTAGGACCCCGATACTTGATACCTGTTCCTTGATTTATCGCGCTATCCACATACGGGGAATTATGGGCCCCCTTAGCCAGAGCTTGATTCAGTCTTATTTCTTAGGGCCACAAACTAGTTTGAGGTTTTATTTACGATCCTGTACTTATGCCATGCTACTGCTTTATTTACGATTGTGCGAGGAGCACACTGTACTGTTTAGGTAAGCGGAATGTTTTCGCGGTATCGACAATCCCAGTTTTGGGTTCCCAGTCGTTTACAGCCATTGACGCAAACCTTGAGTCCGTCTCGGAGATAGCTTACTTCGTTGCGGGTCTACTCAATGGGGCGGCCCCCTGAAATATTTCTGAATCCTGTGATTGCTTTGTCGTGAAAGCCTCGTTGGGTTTTGATTTGGTTTTTCCGAGGTCGATCGTGTGTGTGTTGCTATTTGTGCACCCCGGCCGGGTTAAAACTTTCTGAAAGCCGTGTCCGCGGATATGGACGACTTGGAGCACAGTATCTCGATCATAGACAACTATAACTAAAGTAGTGCTATAAACTTGACTTTATAATGACTAGTAATCAGCTTCACTATAACGGAATGGCTAAACAAAACTGCCCATAATTGCTTGTTTGGGTTGTCGCTTGCGACCATTGTACCTGACTAGTAAGTACTGCAACTACAACGGAATGGCTAAGTAAAACTGCCAACAATTGCTTGTTTGGGTGTCGCTTGCGACCATTGTACCTGACTAGTAAGTATTGCAACTACAACGGAATGGCTAAATAAAAGTACCAACAACTGCTGGGTTTTTGGAATATCTCGTGCTAATTGTATCTGACTAGTAAGTGCCGCAACTACAACGGAATGGTTAACTAAAACGACCCACTGTGTATTTTATCAGGACGATTATCTATACCTGACTAGTAATTGTCGCAACGATAACTGAATAAATAAAACTGCCAACGGTGTGAGTTCCTCGGTTGACTTCCTCGTTTGGTCTCGAGGGGGAAACACCAGGATGGGTTTGTTTGATGTTAGAATCAGGTTGGATCCGAATAGGTCTTTCTTACCCCTCTCTGATTGCCGCTAGTTGTATCGAGTCTCTATAGGTTGTTCAGTGCATGCTGCCGCTGCCGCTTCAGTCCACCATACCTATGTAGGCGAGGACCGCCGAATTCTAGCCTCGCCGTGTACTGGCCTCAGTACTGACGCTCCTCGTTTTCCTTTGCCCTTTGTCGGCACCCCTTTTGTTGAAGCAGGTTTTGAGATCAACGTCGTTAGCAGGGTTACCCTTCCGGCTTGGCCTGGGCAGGGTTATGGACGCCATTGGTTATTCTTCAGGGTTCTTAGCCCCATTTGCATCTTGTCCGTAGCTGGACGCTCTATCATTTTCAAGGTGATTTGGATCTTGTATATTATATCTGTATTCTTGACTCATTGAGTCGCTGTTGTATATATATCTGTTCTGTGGGTCCCATCGAGGACTGTTGTGTAATGTTATTACTTCGTTTTCCACCCGCACGAAAGTGCCTGGTGGGCACCTTTGAATCGTTTCTATGCGGGTTAGGCGGGAATCGCTGAAACTTGCATAGGTCCGATTCTGAGGGTGTTACAGAGTGGTATCAGAGCCCAGCAGTTGCGATACCCCACAAGTCCAGCCTGTAGGATAACCTAGCTAACGGCCGAAGTAGAGTGTCAAAAACTATTTTTGCAAAATCGGTTGGATAGTTCTGATTAGGTCTGATTTTACTCCTTACCCCTCTGCTGTTCTCCTCTTACCTCAACGTGTTTTGAATCCGCTCTCTTCTCTTTCTTCGAGTCCAGGAATTCTCGTGGTTGGGTTTCCGTCGTACCTTCAGGGTTTCGCTTCCTCCTCTGTTAACGGTGTTCTACCGTCCGGTGTTCAAGCTGCCTGATGAATCCGTCTACGGTGTTACCATTCTTTATTCCTTGTTTGTGCCTTCCGGTGTTTTCCGACGCGACGACATCATCTACGCCAGATCCAATGCAGAGTCTGCATCACTCCTTTGTTTCCGGACCTCGATTGTCGAGATCTTCAGTCTGATTCTGAGAGTTGGTTGCATAATCCGCCTATTCGTGTGCAGAGTAATGGTTTGAGTGCGGGATGGAGTAGCTACCATACCACTACTCTTATCATTCGCTCTTGTACGTCGAATCAGTGGATCCAGCAGTTTTACTCCGTCCACGGAAGTTAGGGGTGGCTTATTTGTTGAAACCTCTACCTTCGACCTTTTGTTCCGGAGTGTTCTCTCGACGATCACGGACAACGACCTCTTGTTAGTGGTGTCGCAAGGATCTACACGAAGCGAGAAGACGCAGATCGCCGACCTTTCCTTCCGGTACCATGAGGCGGATCTCGAGGGCGAGATCCATTGTTAGTGGTGTCGAATTGTGGCATCCCGCTAAAACCACTATTAGAAAATCGCGTGTTAAATAATATTTTGTGCACCATCTTTGCATCATGCATTTTTTCTCCTCTCAAAATATTCTAACTAAAGCTATTTTGGGTTACTGCAATACCTCTCCTCTTGCTTCAAAACAAAATCCTATATTTATCTGCTAAACTATTTGCTAAAAATATTTAAAACAAATCAAAACAAAACAAAATATCTTATCAAAATAAATAAACCTAGCCCTAAACCGGCCAGGCCCAAAAGGCCCAACCGGTGGAAACCCTAATTCCCCTAGCCTACCTACTCCCTCCTTCCACTCTCACGCCTCCACCCCGATCCCCACGCAGCCACACACCACGCACGCACCCCCGCGGGTCCCACCCCGTCCCCGCACGCGTCCCACCCCCACCTAGAACCTCCCCCGCTTGCCCCCTTCCTCCCTTTCTCGCTACCTCCCCGAGCGCCTCCCCTCTCGCCTCCGGCAGCCGCCGCTCGCCCCTTAGCGCTCCCCTCGCCCGACCTCCGCCTCGCGCCCGCGACCCACGCGCGCCGCCCGACCCGCCCCGTCTTCCTCTCCGGCCGTCGCCTCCCCGTTCTCCTCCGCCGCCGTCGACGCCACCTCCGGCCACCTCGCCCTCGCCCCTCTTCCCCGGCCCGGCCGCACCCCTGGCGCCGCCATCGGCCTCCTCCGCCAACCTCGCCGGCCTCCCGCGCTAGCCCGACCCTCCCCGAGCTCCCTCCTCTCACCTTCCCCCGCTCTTCACCCACGCGCGCCGTCTGACCGCCCTCCTCCTCGCCGCGTCGACCGCCCCCTCCTCGCCGCGTCTCCTCCCCGCTCACCCTCGCCTCCGGCGCTCGCCCGAGCCGGCCCCGCGCCTCCGCTCTGCCTCGCCGGCGCGTCTCCCCATCGCCTCCGCCCGCCTCCTCGCCTTGCCGTCGCCGGCCCGAGCCGCCTCTCCTCTTCCCCCCGGCGCCTCCCTCCTCCCGTGCGCCGCCGACCTCGCCTCCGCCTCGCGCCGGCCCCGTCGTCCGCCCTCCCGCGTTCCCGGCCGCCCCTGGTTCGTCATGGCGTCGCCGCGGTAGTCCGTCCCCGTCCGTACCAGAAGTACCGGAGGCTGCGCCTCGATGCCCTCTTCCTCTCCATGTCAGCAGCCCTCCCAATCGCGCCCCGGACCGTCGGCGTCGACCTCTTCTGCACCTCGCGACCTCCGCACGTTTTTCGCAATTCAGGTCGCCACCGCCTTCCTCTGTCCTTGCCATCGACCGGACATGCACCTGTACCAAGGCAGCCCTTGCAGTGTTCGACGCCATCATCAACCGTGTTCCCGATGCCTTCCGGAGCAGCCGGCCGCGAGAAGGGCTGGAAGAAGTCGCCGCGCCTCCTTGTGGAAGGTCACCGCCGTCGCCAAGCCTCTCTGTCGCCGCCCTGACTACCTAGGGCTACAAGATGGAACTCTCAAGAATTGAACCCGAGGAGGTGACAAGATCTTCGGGCCCGATGAACCACGTCAAGCACCCGCGTGCTCCGTAGACCGTACCGTACCCGATGGCCGAGACGTTGAAGACCCCGTTCCCGGAGGCGAAGTCCGAACCCTGACACGCCAAGCTCTTCTTCACGGAGGCCGAAGACCGTTGTCCGAGACCCCGAAACAGATCCCTCGGGACGCCAAGCACTTCCTCTCGGACGCCAAGGCCCAGACCCGAAAACCGCCAAGATCGCCACCGAACGCGAAGTCCTTCTTCCCGGATACGACAAGTACCCTCTCGAGGACGCCGAGATCTACAATCGGATCCGAGGACACCGAGACCCCGATGCGACAAGTACTTCATCCCGAACGCCATGACCGTCGACATGACCCGAAGACCACGGAACGCCAAGATCTACCCCGTTATCTGAGAACGACCCCGGAGTCCGAGAACGATCCCGTCGACCCCTGAACCCTGAGACCGAACCCCGAACCCCGGAACCCCAAGACCGTCGAGAACCCTAATGTGTGAATCCCTTCCCGAAACCCTATTTTATAATGTAATAACAACTTGTTGCATATTAATTGTTCATGCATGCATATTTGTCATGTGGTTTGGGGGCCTTATGCCGATTCACCTAATAATTAAATATGGGGCCCATATACGGGTAAATCTAGTCTCATATCGGCCTCATTTAAACTTGTGTAGCGAGCCGGTGATATATTTTGCCTTGTTAAACAACATTTAAATTGGGGGGCATCTAAACAACTAGAACCATATATTAATTGTCGGGACCCCGGTTCCGCTTAATATGGCCTAATCGCATCGCATCTTTGCCATGTCATGCATCATACATGCATCATGCCCGATCTTTTGCTGTAGTATTAAATATTGCATCCGGTGTTTCTTCTAGTGTTTTGCTTCTTCGCGGATAAGGCCGTTGAGTTGATGTGAGCTTCGCCCCGATCTTCGGATGAACCTTCGACAATGTTTTCAGGCGAGCATCTCCCCCTTTCTACCTATCTTACTTTTATAGTATTTATTCCCTCCTGTTGATCTATTGCTATCTGTGTTTCGATGCTCTAGTTTTCGTACCCGAGATATCCCTTGCAGCCTTATATTGCCTTGGACACCTCCTATTACCTGTTGTTTGGTAGATAGTTGGACTTGCGCGTCGTAGTCGCTTGCTCAAGTGCTGTTGCGTGTCGTCAAGTGCCACAGTTGTTGGTGTATGGCTGCATGTTGATGTTGGAGATGATCATGGTTTTACTTTTCGTTCACTTTAATTCCTGTTTAACAACTAAAATTGAAGTAAGTAAGCAGAGGCATCGGTGGGTGATAGATAACATTTGGTTTCCGACCGCCCACTTGTGTCCCGTAGGACCCCGAGTACTTGATACCTGTTCCTTGATTTATCGCGCTATCCACATACGGGGAATTATGGGCCCCCTTAGCCAGAGCTTGATTCAGTCTTATTTCTTGGGGCCACAAACTAGTTTGAGGTTTTATTTACGATCATGTACTTATGCCATGCTACTGCTTTATTTACGATTGTGCGAGGAGCACACTGTACTGTTTAGGTAAGCGGAATGTTTTCGCGGTATCGACAATCCCAGTTTTGGGTTCCCAGTCGTTTACAGCCATTGACGCAAACCTTGAGTCCGTCTCGGAGCTAGCTTACTTCGTTGCGGGTCTACTCAATGGGGTGGCCCCCTGAAATATTTCTGAATCCTGTGATTGCTTTGTCGTGAAAGCCTCGTTGGGTTTTGATTTGGTTTTTCCGAGGTCGATCGTGTGTGTGTTGCTATTTGTGCACCCCGGCCGGGTTAAAACTTTCTAAAAGCCGTGTCCGCGGATATGGATGACTTGGAGCACAGTATCTCGATCATAGACAACTATAACTAAAGTAGTGCTATAAACTTGACTTTATAATGACTAGTAATCAGCTTCACTATAATGGAATGGCTAAACAAAACTGCCCACAATTGCTTGTTTGGGTTGTCGCTTGCGACCATTGTACCTGACTAGTAAGTACTGCAACTACAACGGAATGGCTAAGTAAAACTGCCAACAATTGCTTGTTTGGGTGTCGCTTGCGACCATTGTACCTGACTAGTAAGTATTGCAACTACAACGGAATGGCTAAATAAAAGTACCAACAACTGCTGGGTTTTTGGAATATCTCGTGCTAATTGTATCTGACTAGTAAGTGCCGCAACTACAACAGAATGGTTAACTAAAACGACCCACTATGTATTTTATCAGGACGATTATCTATACCTGACTAGTAATTATCGCAACGATAACTGAATAAATAAAACTGCCAACGATGTGAGTTCCTCGGTTGACTTCCTCGTTTGGTCTCGAGGGGGAAACACCAGGATGGGTTTGTTTGATGTTAGAATCAGGTTCGATCCGAATAGGTCTTTCTTACCCCTCTCTGATTGCCGCTAGTTGTATCGAGTCTCTATAGGTTGTTCAGTGCATGCTGCCGCTGCCGCTTCAGTCCACCATACCTATGTAGGTGAGGACCGCCGAATTCTAGCCTCGCCGTGTACTGGCCTTAGTACTGACGCTCCTCTTTTTCCTTTGCCCTTTGTCGGAACCCCTTTTGTTTAAGCAGGTTTTGAGATCAACATCGTTAGCAGGGTTACCCTTCCGGCTTGGCCTGGGCAGGGTTATGGACGCCATTGGTTATTCTTCAGGGCTCTTAGCCCCATTTGCATCTTGTCCGTAGCTGGACGCTCTATCATTTTCAAGGTGATTTGGATCTTGTATATTATATCTGTATTCTTGACTCATTGAGTCGCTGTTGTATATATATCTGTTCTGTGGGTCCCATCGAGGACTGTTGTGTAATGTTATTACTTCGTTTTCCACCCGCACGAAAGTGCCTGGTGGGCACCTTTGAATCGTTTCTATGCGGGTTAGGCAGGAATCGCTGAAACTTGCATAGGTCCGATTCTGAGGGTGTTACATGAACCTACTATCAAGCATAAATACTCCCTCTTGGAGTCACTAGCATCTACTTGGCCAAGATAGCTACTAGCAACGAAGAGCATGTAAGATCACAAACAACACACACATGGTAGAATCAATAATAAATAAGACATGATAGAATCAATAATTAATCTGGCATAGCAATCTCAATATCCATCGGATCCCCACAAACAGAGCATGTATGATTACACATAGATGATATTGATCATGTAAGGAGCTCACAAGATCTAAACATGATGGCACAAAGGAAGAGAAACAACCATCTAGCTACTGTATGGACCCATAGTCCAAGGGTGAACTACTCACACATCATACCGGAGGCTGGCATGGTGATGAAGAAGGCCTCCGGGATGATCTCTCCCCTACGGCAGTGTGCCGGGAAAAGCTTCAGATCCCCCTGATCTAGGGATGATGGTGGAGGTGGCTACAGACTGTTTCGTGGAGATCTGATCGGGTACTTAGGGTTTTTGCATTGGGGGGATTTTATAGGCGAAGAGGTGAGGCAGGAGGGCCTGCCCTGGCGCGGCCTAGGGTGGGCCCGCGCCTGGGGGGTGCGGCCGCCCTGTGGCGCCCCTCAGTCTCTCCTCTAGACTATGTGTTCACTTCGGTAAAATATTGACTTTGACTTTTGTCCCGTCCAATTCCGAGAATATTTCCTTACTAGCTTTTCTAAAACAAAAAACAGCAGAAAACAGGCAACTGGCACCACGTCATGTTGTTAATAGGTTAGTCCCAGAAAATGTATAAAAATACCTCAAAGTGTAGAAAAAGCATAGCAAAGTTGATACTAAACAAGCATGTAATATCAAAAATTATAGATACGTTTACAACGTATCAAGCATCCCCAAGCTTAACTCCTGCTCGTCCTCGAGTAGGTACGTGATAAAAAGAATAATTTTTGAGGTGACATGCACCATCACAATCTTGATCAAACCATTTGTAAAGCATTGAAAGCTAGGATCAAAGTACTCTAAACATGAGCATGAAAGATGAAGTTCTAACAATAAGACATAGTAACTATGTTGCAACATGAAAGGATACAAACAAAGATCATGAATAACAATGCATTGAACGGCGTTTGTTTATTTCACATATAGAAAACATAGCATAGTGGTATTCAGCTTGTCTCTCATGGAGTAGCAAAACATAAATGCATAGGACACCTTCAAAGTTCATAAGGGTGACTAGATACAAATAGTTCAAGAATAAGCAATATCAACATTATGAATCAATCAATAAGTTTTGGGACAATTCAAATAGAACTAAGAATGACAACTATGCTCTCTTAATTGGTGCATAAAGAAAGAAGGTGGAGACTCAATATAAAAGTAGGAAGAAAGGCCCTTCAAAGCGAAGCAGGGATTTCAAGTTTCATAAAGAGCTTCCAAAAATTATGGTACTTGTTAGCTTTCAGCTCTCATTGCCCCTATCATAAGCATCTTGAAGTGATTAAGGTTAAAGTGAACAAAGTATGGAGTATATGCTTGACAAATCATAAGTTGGCAATCTCATGTCCCTTGAGTACGAGGGTCGTTCCTCATGCTACTCAACTTTAGTCACCGGTAAGTTCTTGTCATTGTAAGTATATGTGTATCTTAGAGAACCGCCAACTGGGTACCCCTTGCCCCATGACATAGGATCTATCCCATAGACAGTGATCATCTCAGCAATCCTTTTATTTACCATGAGAATGGTGCATATTTTTTTATCTCTCTTTTTTTCTATATATTTTTGCTGACGATGCTTCATGGATTGCTTACTATGGTGATGCTGCAATTTTCCACCATGATTAGGCATGGCTTAGGCTAGCGGCCCAGGCGTTCCTCTAACACATATACATAACTCCATGGACTTACAAGCTCCCCTTTTATTTCACACCGCCGACATCCATAAACAAAAGAGCATGATATCATCTGGGTAGATATTTACAGGTGTTGAAAGCGTTCCCCGTGACAACATGGTTCTACTAATTCCCAACTTATAAGTGCAAGCATATATAACATAGATTACACAATGGTTCAAGTTTATTAGGGGCAAGAAAAATAAAGTGGGCCATCAAGTTTGTGAGCGCTTTAATCACTAATTTTCACATAACAAGTTTAATTTGGAAGATAGATAAAACAAGAATATACTTGGAATGGTGTAACACACCATGCATAGGAATTTATAGTGGACTCTTTGGAATAACTTGGTTTCTTGGAAGTTGGATGCATGAGTAGAGCTTACTCAATACAAGTGGAGGCTAGCAAAAGACTAGGAGTGACCAACTAAGAGAGAAATAATGGCCATAATCATGCAGAGCGACAAAACATTATTAATCAAAGCATAAAGTGATATCACAAGTCAAAAAATAAATGATCATAGAGGCTAAGGTGACTGGTTCATAGTCATAACATGGTGTGAGCATGTGCCAACTCAACTCAAACAAAACATCAAAGGAGAATACCACAATATTATGCTTTTGTATGCTAAAACAATGCATGATTCTTTCAAGGCACATTAAGAAATCTCAATTGTTTGGAACAAGTCATGCTACAACAATAATAACTAAGAATAAGGTCAAAACAACATCTAGCATGACATGATAAAGTGTCAAAACATGCTCCCTTTTGTACCACTATAAGCATGAAACTTTCTACTCCTTTCCAACACGAATCAACTTATTTGAAATATCACAGCGAAAGCGGGGGTACAACTACTTTATTCAAGTAAACTAAGAAAACAAAAACCAAAAACTAAAACTAATACGCTCCAAGAACAACACAACAGTCCATGATACAAAAACGAAGTGTCTAGAAAGAGACCAGAGATTTTTATTGATAAAGAAGGGGATGCCTTGGGCATCCCCAAGCTTTGACACTTGTACCTCTTGAATATTTTTTGGGGTGACACGGGGTGGCATCCCCAAGCTTGAGATTTTGTCCATTCTTCATCTCATCATATCATTCTCTCCCTACACTTGAAAATATCCTTCATACAAAACTTCACACAATCTTCATTAGCAACATTAGTGTATTCAAGATAATAAACCTTTGGGTTTAGTTTCAACACAACAAAACTTTCATTAAAAACACAATCTACTGTATCGGTTCCTTTAATAAGCTCAAGTGATCAAGAATAACTAAAAAAGAAACCAATAATGAGGCAAATGCAAATAATGGCAGAAATCTGTCAAAACAGACCAGCAGGTAAAAACCGATTTTTTCTAAGGCCTTATGTTGCTCAAATAAAAAATTGTTTAACTAAATAAAGTTAGATAACAACCTGGGTAATTTACTCAGAAAATTACAGCTGAATCCTACATACAGAGATTTTTCACGAATTTTTACAGTGAAGCACAAAAATCTGTTTTGGGACAACAACTTCCCCAAATCTTACTTCTCTCTCATTAGAGGTTATTCTTGGCACAAAAATCAAACAAAAAGGACAAGGAGAGGTTATTACAGAAGTAATAAATTCCAAGACTCAATGAAACTATTGGGTTATCTCCCAAGAAGTACTTTTCTTTAACGCCTTTAAGTTAGGCACAAGAAGCAAGAATCAAGTATTTTCAAATGAAGAAGCATTGACATCAATTTTTGGTTTAAAAGGGGGAGCAAAAGGTAACTTCTCTCTCCTTATAGGGAAGTGTTCTATACCTTTCTTGAATGTAAATTAACATTTAATGGTGCCTTCTTTCATATCAATAATGGCACCAATAGTTCTACGAAAATGTCTTCCCAAAGTAATAGGACAAGAAGCATTGTATTCAACATCCAAAACATAGAAATCAACAGGGACATAGGCATTGTTAACCATAATAAGAACATCATTAACACTCCCCATAAGTTTCTTTTTAGCATTATCAGCAAGTGAGACATCTAAATAGTAATCTTCCAAAGGTGGCAAATCAAGCATTTCATAAATCTTTCTAGGCATAATGGAGACACTAGAACCAAGGTCACATAAAGCTTTGAGATCAAAATCATTCACTTGCATATTAATGATGGGTTTCCAACTATCTTCTACTTTCCTAGGAATAGAAGCTTTGTGTTTTAGTTTTTACTCTTTAATTTTAATGAGATCATCTGTAATGTGTTTTGTGAAAGCCATATTCATAGCACTACCATTAGGACTTCTAGCAAGCTTTTGTAGGAACATAATCACTTCGAAAATATTGCAACCATCAAGATCAAAATCAAATTTAGCATTACAAGTAGTATACTTATTAGGTTTAGGCATTGTTGTAGGAGGTATGGGGACTTCTTGTGGTTTGATAGCTTCAACATTGGTGGTAGTAATAGTACAAATACTATTGTTTCTAGCAATTTCATCTTCTCTTTCCCACTTAGCATGCAATTTAGCTAACAATATGTGGCGCCCCGCAAAACCACTACTAGAAAATCGCGTTGTTTTCGTGCATTGCATCATCATGACCGCATGCTCATGTCATCATGCCACATTGCATTTGAGCATCGTCATGTCATCTTGCATTTGTTTGCATAAAACTATCTTCGAAAAATCTATTTTTGTCTTCTGAACGCCCCGTCTTTATTCAAACACAAAACCCGGGTCTCCGGAATATTTTGCTTTGTCTACCAACGGTTTTCAAAAGCCCCATTTTAAATATTAAAATATTTATTTTATTTTTAGGGGCAGCCGTACCGGGCCGATCCGACCCAGTCGGCCACCCCAGTACAAAAACCGGTCTACCTAAACCCTTTTCCTCCCCAACCTAATCTACCCACCCTTCCTCCACCTCATCCCACCCAATCGGTGCTCGCCACCTCAGCTATCCTTCCTTCATCCACCCAATCACCACCCGCCACATCAGCCCCCGGCCCCACCATCTCGCTGTCCTCGCACGCGTCCCACCTAGCGCCCCCACCCTCGCTCGCGTTCCCCTTCCTCTCGCCTCGTTTCTCTCTCCCTGCATCTCGCCGAGCCGCCTTCCGCTCCTCCTCTCCACCGCCGCCTCCCTCAAGCTCCGGCGCCCCCAGGCCCCACCGCCCCGGCGGCTCTCCACCACGGTCCCCCCTGCAACAACCTCGCCGGCCTCCTCCTCCCGCCGCCATCGGAAGCTCCTCCTTCTCGAGCACCAAGCACCGCGGGGCCTCCAAGGCCGAGCCGCTCCCTCGACCCACTCTTCTCTCTGTCGTCCTGCCCCCGACCCGCTTCCCCTCCGCCTGTGACGCCTCCCCTCGCAGAGCTCCTGCAGGCGCCGCCCTGCAGGCCCTCGTCGGGCTCCCCTCACCCTTCCTCTCGCTCCCCACCTCCGAGCACCGACCGCCGGGCCCCTCCTCCGTTTCGTCCCCGCCGCCAGTCCGCCTCTCCCCAAGCCGCTGGCCTTTGCCTGCCCTGTGAGCCCGCGACCCCGCTGCATCTCTGTTCCGTTGGGGCCTAACCCCGTCGTCGCCGATGCCCATCTGCCTCCACCCGTGTAGGTTTCCTGTGTAGTACCAAGTTGGTGCTGTGTTTTTGTTTTCTGTTTGTAACCTCATGGAAGTTGTAGCAGAGCAGTGACCAGATCCTGTCGTGCAGGCTTTTGTACTGCTCGACCAAGTGGGGTTCCAGTTCGAGTTGCTGTACCCAATAGGTGCTCCACATGATGTTTCGTTCGAGTCCAAGGTCTCCCGATCTGCAAGGTCTCCATGATCTACAAGGATGCGACACCCTCTTCATCGACAAGACCGTCGGCAGCCACGCATGGCTTAGAGTACCAAGATCTTTTATCGACAAGATCACTGGCGCAAGTTGACAATGATGTACCAAGAAGGAGCCACGAGAACGCTGACATGGAGCGCCAAGAACTTCTACCGGAGACCGAGCCTGAACCCCATCGAACCCCCCCAAACCAAGATCGGTGAGCCCCCTATGTGTGACCCCTCCGAGCCCCAAGTTCGCCGAACCCCAAAGTGTGACCCTCTTTTCCGTGACCTATATTTTATAAATAATATTACTTGTTGCATATAAAATTGCCATGCTTGCATACATATTGTCATGTGGTTTGGGGGCCTTATGCCGATTCACCATATAATTAAACATGGAGACCATATGCGGACGAATCTAGTCTAATATTGGTCACAATTAAATTTGTGTAGCGATCTGACGATATATTTTGCCTTGTTAACACAACATTTAAATTGCGGGGTATCTAAACAACATGAACCACCTATTTAATTGTCGGGACTCGGTTCCGCTTAATTTTGCCTAAATGCATCGCATCCTTTGCCATGTCATGCATCATACATGCATCGTGCCCGATCTTTTGCCGTAGTATTAAATAGTCCATCCGGTGTTTCTTCTAGTGCTTTGCTTCTTCACGGATTAGACCGATGAGTTGATGCGAGTGTCGACCCGATCTTCGGATGAACCCTCGGCAATGTTTTCAGGCGAGCACCTCCCCCTTTTTACCTATCTTACTTTTATAGTATTTATTCCCTCCTGTTGATCTATTGCTATCTGTGTTGCGTTGCTCTAGTTTTCGTACCCGTGATATCCCTTGCAACCTTATATTGCCTTGGACACATCCTATTACCTGTTTTTTGGTAGATAGTTGGACTTGCGCGTCGTAGTCGCTTGCTCAAGTGCTGTTGCGTGTCGTCCAGTACCACAGTTGTTGGAGTATTGCCGCATGTTTAATGTTGGAGATGATCATGGCTTTAAATACTGTTTAATAACTAAAATTGAAGTAGGTAAATGCAGAGGCACCGGTGGGTAATAGACAATATTTGGATTTTAACCGCTCACTGGTGTCCCGTAGGACCCCGAGTTCTTGACACCTGTTCCGAGATCGAGCGCGCTAACCACAGGTGGGGTGTGTGGGCACCCCCATCGATTTAGTACCTGATTCCAAGTACTGTACTGGGGGCCACAAAGTAGTTTGAGGTTTTATTACTATCCTGTACTTATGCCATGCTTTACTGCTTTATTTAAGATTGCGCGTGGAGCGCCTGTACTATTTAGGAAAGTGGAGTGTTTTCGCGGTATCGACAAGCCCAGTCACACTTTCGGGTTCCTAGTCGTTTACATCCATTGACGCAAACCCTGAGTCCGTCTCGGAGACCGGCCGACTTCGTTGCGGGTAGCTTAGTGGGGTGGCCCCCATGTACTTGCTTTGGGTCTGGAAAACGTCATGACTTAGGCCCCGCCGACATACCGATGGGTGTATGTTAACTGATCTGGCAAAAAGGGTCGAAGTGCGTGTGGATACTTTGGTGCACCCCTGCAGGGTTAAATCTTTTCGAAAAGCCGTGTCCGCGGTTATGGACGACTTGGAGCACAGTTCTTGATCATAGACAACCATAACTAAAGTTTACTATTATAATTTGACTGGTATCCGATATGACTAGTAATCAGCTCCACTACCACGGAATGGCTAAATAAAAGTACCAACAACTGCTGGGTTTGGGATATCTCATGCTAATTGTATCTGACTAGTAAGTGTTGCAACTACAACGGAATGGTTAACTAAAACTAGCCACTGCTTATTATATCAGGATGACTCATGCTATCTATATTTGACTAGTAATTGCCGCCACTATAACGGAATGAATAAAACTGCCAACTGTGTTAGTTCCTCGGTTGACTTCCTCATTTGGTCTCGAGGGGGAAATACCAGGATGGGTATGTTTGGTGGTAGTATCAGGATGGTTCCGAATAGGACTTTCTTATCCCTCTCTGGTAGCCGACAGTTATATCGAGTCTTTATAGGTTGTTTAGTGCATGCTGCGCTGCCGCTCAGTCCACCATACCTATGTAGGCGAGGACCGCCGAATTCTAGTCTCGCCGTGTACTGGCCTCAGTACTGACCGCTCTCTCTTTTTCCTTTGCCCTTTGTCGGCACCCCTTTTGTTTAAGCAGGTTTTGAGATCGACGTCGTTAGCAGGGTTACCCTTCCGGCTTGGCCTGGGCAGGGTTATGGACGCCAGTGGTTATTCTTCAGGGCTCTTAGCTCAATTTGCATCTTGTCCGTACTCGGACGCTATATCGTTTTAAAGGTGATTTGGATCTTTGTATTGTACCTCTGTATTCTTGACTCATTGAGTCGTTGTTGGATATATGTTTTGTGGGTTCCATCAAGGACTATTGTGTAATGATATTACTTCGTTTTCCACCCGCACGAAAGTGCCTGGTGGGCACCTTTGAATCGTTTCTATGCGGGTTTGGCGGGAAGCGCTAAAACTTGCATAGGGCCGATTCTGAGGGTGTTACACAATATAACATTTTCATCAATTGTAACTTGTATGGCATGAGTAGCAGCAAAGGTACTTTCCAAGGTTTCAGGTTTAGCAACCATTTTAATAATCAAGGAGGATTGTGGTTCAGACAAAGATGAAATATTTTTCTCAACATTCAAAAGCTTTTCCTCCATAGTCTTGTTGAAAGTAGTTTGTTTACTAATAAAGTCTTTAAGCATGACTTCAAGTTCAGAGGGAGAACTTCTATTGTTGTTGTACGAATTTCCATAAGCATTACCCTTATTGGGAGGACAAGGCCTACAATTATTATTAACAAAATTATTCCTAATGAAGTTCACATCAACTTGCTCTTGTTGAGCAACCAAAGAGGCTAAAGGAACATTATTTGGATCAATATGAACTTTTCCATTAACAAGCATATACATGATAACATCAATTTTATCACTCAAGGAGGAGGTTTCTTCAATAGAATTTACCTTCTTACCATGTGGAGCTCTCTCCGTGTGCCATTCAGAATAATTAACCATCATATTATCAAGGAGATTTGTTGCAGCACCCAAAGTAATGGTCATAAAGGTACCTCTAGTAGCAGAATCCAACATATTTCTTGAAGATAAGTTTAACCCTGCATAAAAAGTTTGGATAATCATCCAAGCAGTCCGTCCATGAGTGGGACAATTCTTAACCAAAGATTTCATTCTTTCCCAAGCTTGAGCAACATGTTCATTATCAAGTGATTTCATTCTTTCCCAGCTATTGTATGGACCCATAGTCCAAGGGTGAACTAATCACGCATCATACCGGAGGCTGGCATGGTGATGAAGAAGGCCTCTGGGATGATCTCTCCCCTCCGACAGGGTGCCGGGAAGAGCTTTAGATCCCCCCGATATAGAGACGATGGTGGCGTCGGCTACGAACTGTTTCTGCATCGGGGGGATTTTATAGGCAAAGAGGCGAGGCAGGAGGGCGGCCAGGGGGCCCACATCCTACCCTGGCGCGGCCTAGGGTGGGCCCGTGCTTGGGGGAGGAGGGTCGGCCGCCCTATGGCGCCCCTCCTTCTCTCCTCTGGACTCTGTGTTCACTTTGGTAAAATATTGATTTTGGCTTTTGTCCCGTCCAGTTCCGAGAATATTTCCTTACTAGCTTTTCTGAAACAAAAAAATAGCAGAAAACAAGCAACTGGCACTGCGGCATCTTGTTAATAGGTTAGTCCTAGAAAATGTATAAAAATAGCTCAGAGTGTAGACAAAGCATAGCAAATTTGATACTAAACAAGCATGAAACATCAAAAAATATAGATACGTTTATGACGTATCAGTCTCACACAACATGGTCGAAAACATCAAAATTTTAGACAATGCAAAAATGTATCCATGCTAAGTTTGTCAAATCTATAAAGACAATAATTCCTGATGTCAATAAGAATACTAAAATTACATGTTTGACGCAATTAGTAAAATTTTATGCCCCATTGCAACGCGCGCGGGCATGTTTCCTAGTAGATAAAGAAATACAAAATGTTCCTTGGGTTTTCTGCAACCATTGAAGCTAGCCGCTACCGCCCAACTCCCACTTCACCAAGACGCATGCCGGCGGAGACACTGAGCCTCCACCATTTCTAGATCCAAAAATCATCATAGCTAATGAGGCTATGTGGGTAGATGAACAAGTTTGCTGTTGAAGTGGGCATGTCGATCAGAGGGTGTCTCCGATCGATGGAGTCAGAGAAGAATCACCTTCGGACCAACATCCTCGCTCTAGAGAAACCACCTCTCCTAGGCCTCAAGTGTCGTCACAAAAAAATGACACGAGTAGCACACTAAGAAATTGATCTCATCAGATCTGAAGAACAGCGAGAAGACCAAGCTGCCAATCTAAAGGATCTAGCAACACATGTTTCCACAAATCTGAGGTGCCATCATGAAGGTATCCACTAGTGTGAGAGTAGATTTGAGGAAAAATTATTCGCTCGGGTGCTGCTCCCACCACCCCAACTGAGCACCATAGCAGACAGACCCTAAACCTAACTACTAGGCGGATGAATGAGGTTTTTGTAAGGGCATATTGTCCCTATTTGTGGTTTTGGTAATTAATAACAATCCCTATGGACTAATGTTTCCATTGAATTTTATATGAAGAAATATTTCATATATAATGCTTGTAGTCCATGTGTTGGATTCAAGTATGTATGCCATGAGGATAAATATATATCTTGAGTATCGATATCAAGATCATCGATTTGAAGAGAAGAACATGATATGATCAAGATCTTGAGAGTTTGATCTCATGAGAAGAATTCAAGATATGGCTCTAAGTTAGCGTCATGATAGTCTCACGAGTCGATCTATGGTTGAGTAAGATTTCGAGCATGCAATCAAATAAGAATTCTTTATTTACCTCAAGATATTTGGATAGAGCATCACAAGATACATGGTTGACCAATCAAAGACTGAAGATTGGATTCAAGTTGCTCAACACATGAACCATAAATAATGTACCACATGGGATCTTGTGGTATATGAATCTTTGTCAATTATGCTTTATGAACTAACCCATTATATATGTGCCTTTGTGTTATCTGTGTGGGTTAGGTATATTTCCATAGGCATGCATCAGAAGTAAAGATTTCATATAGCCTGTGAGAGGATGATATCAAGTGGTGATCATCAGCAAGGTTGAGAAGGGAAATATCAAGATAAGTATCTCAAGAAGATCATATACGTGAATCTTGCCATCTATTTTGGTGATAACGGACATGTGTCTTGATGAAGCCATCCCATAGTGGTGTATGGAGGAGCAAATTATAAGTCTTCACGAAGCAATAGTGATGAAGTGGAGCATTCTGGCTTGAATGGAACTTGAAGCATTATCATCAACATCAAGTGCGATGCGCAAGGAAAATGTATGATCTTACTAGGTTTTCCTTTTTACCGGTATCAATTAAGGTGGTGGTTGGGAAACCAGCTTATAGTATAGATAGCCGCACTATCAAGGGGGATTTCAATTGGATAACTTGATCATATCATTTTATGGAGATCAATCCTTTGCATACTTTTCATCCCCTTATACTTGTTGCTTCTTGGCGTTTCTGTGTGTGAGGATTCACTATATCATGCTGCCGGAATCTTAAATTAACACGTTCTACCTTTTTCAAGATCCTGCGCTGGTCTTGACGCGACCTGCTGCCGCGTATGACTTGGTGGATGCATTTCTTAATACTACTGGAGACGAGCACGACTACTTTTTTTTGGTTTTTGGTGGTTAGCAAGATCTGCAGATGGTTCTAGGCTTCTTCATATATATACACTTGGCGCTTCTTATGATCCCAGTTGTCTTACTTGTCATTGCCGCCATCGTACCGGTGCTGCTCATCCTCGTGTTGTACACCGCGGTCGCACTGTCTCCACTTATACTTCCGGGTTTGGCTGCTTGGTGTTCTCAATGAACACTGGTGTTAGGTTGATCAAGCTAATCCATGGGAAAGGATTGCTGACCTTGGATCATATTCTCTTTTCCTTGGAGTGAACTATCCGATTATCATGTTTGTAGGTGGTGCAGATCTTGCCTTAGGTTATCTAACGAAAAGCAACTATGTCTACATCTTACCAACTACATCATGGCTTTCCAAGGAGTTGCAACCTGAATTACGCTGCTTTAGTCTGAGTGGTAAATAATATGGTGTTACTTCTAAAGTCAATGTCTTGGAGGGAATTAGTAACCCTCGCTTCTGGGCAGGAATGGTGAAGCATCCGCTTTGGTTCGTCCCAACCTTCGCGAACACCCTCGATTGGAACCAGCCTCATGTTTAACTAAGAAACAAGATCTGTTGCGACAGTATGTACTGATGCAATCTCTATGTAATACTTGGTACTACAATTAGAGAAATAGTTCTTGACCATGTTCTGTTTATTGTTTGGTTGTAAGTCATAGCTTTCAACTTCTTCGTCTCTCTCATTTGAAACATGTCCTTGTATCGGTACTTTGTCTTATCATAATCAGTTTGGTTACTGGTATCTATTTGACTTTATTTTCTTTGAAAATTATGGAAATTTATAGCATCAATAGGATATTAGAAACCACATGCCATATACACTTTAAGTAACAATCACCTCAATGCTTCTGTAATAAGGGTTATATTCTATGTAAACAACATTGCCTTCAAAGATTCTAGGCTCATGCACTACGGTTTGGTTAAGCTGATATGACAAGACCATATTTTGTTAGAGATTTATCTTATCTTATCTTACTACTGTATTATATAGTGTATGAATAATTTTCAACATTAACGGTTGTATCAATACTAGTAAATCCCAACATTTCTAATCATCTGAAAGATTAGAAGCACGATGAACGCTGCGCACAATGACCAAATATACACCCGATACTTTATGGATGTGGCTCGAAATTATAATTATTTTCTGTGCTTTACATATTACTGTATAATTTTATATTGTGATAATATGTCATTCTACTAGTATTAGTACAGTAGTAGAATTATCTGAGTTGTAAGGAACGTGCAAACCAATACTAGTAGTATTCAAGAGTACACTATAGAACGTATTGGTGTGCCAGGATGGCCCCCTTTATCTCTGCCACACTCCTCTATCTGTGGACACGGATGCATGTTTTGGTAGTGAGCATGACCACTACGTGCTCCCTTCGTTGCCAGCCGATGCCGAGTACGCGCTCTAGGCGGGATCCGTGCTTGTCGCGATAATATTTCGACGAAATAGTTACAGTATCAACAACACAATATTGTAGCAAGACATGGTAGTTATAACAATTACAGTGCAGGACGTGGCAGTTATATAACAATACTTACAATAGAACATTACTCTACTCGTCGTCGTCATCATCGCCGCCACCATCACAGCCGTCGGTGTCCTTCGATGACTCGTCAGTAACTCCCACTTTGTAGATACACGCCCTCTCCTCGTTGGAGTCCTCCTCCTCCTCCTCCTCCTCGTAGTCCCACGGGTCGACGTCACTCCCCTCCACTTCTACCTCCAACTGCTCCATGAACGCCTTCTCGTTGACCGAGTCGGAGTCGTCCTGGTCGCTGGCTCCTCTATTCCTCCTAGCCTACTTCCTGGTGGTCTCGTAGGCCTTCCTACGGCGCTCCTCCGTCTTGGCTGCTACTTGGCGCTCCTCCGTCTCTACTGATGCAACGCGCTTATCGAGCACGGCGGTTACGAAAAGCTTCGACGTCGCGGTGTTCTTGAGCGCCAATGTCGATGGATCCAGGCACGTTTGGACACGTCGTGGTGCCTCAGATGGCTGTCGTCGGGCACGAACGATGCCACGACGAGCAGGTGATGCAGGACGGTTAGTCAACGACAAGGATCTGCCACTTCCACGACGCGGTTCCATCCTACGCGAGGAATTTGTTTGCAATGCGTGATGGCGGGTACGTAGAGTTGGGTGCCGACGCGAGTATATATACTTGTAGTTTAGTCACATAAAAATTGTGTTACATCCTAAAATATCTACGTACTGGGAGTGTAGTCACATAACAAATCATAAAATGAGCCCTCTGTCAGCGTTAGAAAGCGTCTAGTGCGTGCATGTCGATGTGTTGTTCAACATATCAGCATGGTGTGTCCGTGCAGCATTTTCTGAGCTGCAAGGCATGTGCAACCCAATAATAGTACTCTCTATAGATAGATATTGGCGTTAAATACTAGCTAATTAAAGTCTCCTCGATGCAGCTGCGCCCTGTAGCAAAAGACCGATAAAGGAAACACGCAAAAAACCCCTCGTTCAAAGAGACATTCCATCTTCCCCATCTCCGGCAACATTAGGTATCATCTCCAGCGCGTGCTTCACTCATTTTCCTCGCCATATCGCTCACAACATCGGTCCTTCAAATAGTCATAGATTAACCAGCCCTCGCCCCATCCATCGAGACGCGATGGCGAATTCGGAGCCCAACAAGTGGCACGACGGATGGAGCAAGGTCGGCGCCAATGTTTCAGCGAGATCTCTATGCGTATGGACACTACTAGCGCCGTCCGGCTGGCCACATGCTAAAAGGAGTTGAACCTCCGAGTCACCAGCAGAAAAGGTAGCAGATGCTCCAACAATGGTTGCGGGACATTGGTCGCCTACCGTTAGGTCCACAAAAACAATATCGCGTGCCCGCACGGCCCGTGCAACCGTATGGAGGATGGCTATGTGATTGCCGCCTCGCCAGCAGCGCTCCTCGCCCACCTCTCTGAAGCTCACTCGACCAGGGTGCGCAGTTTCCGCTACAACAAAATAGGCAGGTACACCTCTAAACCTCTGCCGGCAATAGGCCTGCGGACAGTAGATATCATCGGATCCGGGGACGATGGTACGGTGTTTGCTGTGCGATTTGACACACGCCAATCGCTACACGTTTTATTCGTCGTATGCGTCAGGTCGGCGGCGTGCTTGTCGCTGCAGTACCTGGTGAAGTTTTGGTCGTCGACGATGATTGAGGGTAGAAGGTTCAAAAATTCTGGGTTATGCATGCCGGAGAGCACCGCGTCGCCGGACGACGTTCCGTTCGATGAGCTGTAGTGGCTCCTACCGGTGTCGATGTCGCACCTGGTTGCTCATCATCTATCGATGTTCTCCCTGGAATACCGTCTTTGCATTGACAAGATTCATGAGTGAGATAAACACATTTTAATGTTCGTTTGAGAACTTGCACTGCTAAAAAGACTTAGTACATGTTCTTAGTAGTTGTACTTGGGAGTATTTTTGTAGTAATAACCATGTACTAGTACTTCTTCAGATCTACCTATTGAGTGCAGAATATGGTATCGCTTTCCTTTTGAATTAGGCCTTGCTACATCTATTGAATTTCAATTTGTGCATTGCTGAATCTTTCAATTCCTTTGGTCATTGTCTGTGTACTGCTAATCAGTCAGTTTGTGTTCTGCTGAATCTTTCAAGTTCTGCTGAATATGAACTGGCAATTTTTCGATATTTGTTCGGTCTTATTCTGTACTGCTGAATTTGTGAAATGCTCTATCGTTACTACTAGTACAATATTTTGACAACTAACTGTGATGTAATTGGAGTACTTGTTTAGATCAAGTGCAGCAGATTGTCTTGCTTTTCCTTTGAAACTTAGCATTGTCACAATTATCTAGATGCGTCTTGGGCATTTTGGGTTGCATATAGGGGTCACACATGCATTGACGTAAGGAGGAGGTATTCACACAAAAGAAAACTTGATCGTCAGTTTTGCTTGCTCCAATGACCGAGTCTGTTTAGAGAACAGGGAAAATTGATCGTGTGCCAAGGTTTTTTGAGCTGGAACAAGAATCGATTCTCTTTGTACTGCTATTGAATTTCAAGCAGGAAAGATACTGAACCTCTCAATTATTCTGTCATTGCTATTACTAAAGCATTTTGTGGAACTAATACTGATGTACTGGTACTTGTTTAAATCAAGGGCAGTAGATAGTCTTGCTTTTGTTTTGAAACATGGCCTTGTTACAATCAAGATGAGACTTGGGAATTGTGAGTTGCATACGGGGGTCGCACAGGCATTTGATGTGAGAAGAAGGTACTCGAAGCAGACTTGATCGTCAGTTTTGCATGCTCCAATGGCCGAGTGTGTTTGGAGAAAAGGGCAAACTGATCGGGTGACAAGGTTTTAAGAGCTAAAACAAGAATTGGTTTTCTCTGTGTTGCTATTGTATTTCAGTGTATGTATTGCTGAATCCCTCACTTTGAAATGCTGCTGAATTGGTCAAGTGCTACTGAATGTGAACTGCGAATCTGTCGATAATATTTCTATCTTATTCTGTACTACAGAGTTTATATAAATATCCGCCAAAAAGAATTGTCGATTTCTTTCCCTCCCTCTCTAAGATCTTTGTTTCAAATCCGGTCGAGCCACGACAAAATGCAATTTTTATATATCAGGAGAAAAAATCTAGCTCATTTGGCCCCTCTTTAGCCTAGGACATTTTAATTCGTCCTTTTAGGGGTATAAGGGGACTGCTAACCACAACCCAGGGAAATTTGAGAAACGAGCCCATGGAGAATATCCTATGGAGTATAGCCCATGTAGAGCAGCCCATGTAAAATAGCCAAACTCTTTTTAATTTGGCTTTTTGGGCATTGCCCCCCACCTCTCAATATTTTAAAAAAACTCTGCCTATAGATTTTTTTACAGCGCCTACAGTTTTTAGTTTAGCCGCCAGGAGCGCCACCTTATTATTTGATGGGAGATAAAAATGTTCTAAAATGACTTTTTAAGGAGACAATTCAATAAGTTATAAAAGAAATCTTAAAGATTCTATGCAATTAGCTATTTCCACCGTAGTGGCAAGGCACCCAGTCAACCGGTTGTGAGTTCTCGAGTTCGAATCCTAGGCAATTTGTGTTAATATAGAGTTACTTTTTTGTACTCTCAGGCTGACATCTGGGACCCAGATAAACCGCTGCTGCATCTAGCAATGTTGCCAAGGTCAGGACGACGGACTCGAACAAAAAAAAGTCCAACATATATACACACGTTTAATTTAAATAGAGATTAACATGTGGGACCCATTATGGACACGTTTAATTCAAATAGTGGCTGACATGTGGGACCGAGATAAACTGCTGTTGTACCTAGCAATGTTGCCAATGTCAGTACGACGTATTCGACCCGAAAAACAGTTCAACGTATATACATACGTTTAATTCAAATAGAGGTTGATATGTGGGATCCAGCATGGACACGTTTAATTAAAATAGTGGCTAACATGTGGGACCCATCATAGACACGTCTCCTGCACATAGAAGGCTGTAATGTGGGACCCACCATAGACACGTTTCCTGTACATAGAAGACTAACATGTGGGACCCAGCATCGGAGTGTAGATTGACATTTTTTGTACTCTATAAGGTTGACATTTGGGGCCAGGTAAACTGCTGCTGCATCATAGACATGTTTCCCTTAAAAAAATCTTCAATGTTGCCAAGGTCATAACCACAGACTCAACCCGAAAAAACAGTCCAACATACACACGTTTCTTTCAAATAGAGGCTAACATATGGGACCCAGCGTAGCCACGTTTCCTGCACAGAGGTTGCTGACATCTAGGACCCAGCTAGGGACCAATGTCAGAACAACGGAGGTGGCCGAAAAAAAGTCCATCATATCACGTTTTATTTACAGAGAGGCTGACATGTGGGACCCACCAAAGAGACCTTATGTAGCACCCCGGCAAAACCACTACTAGAATCATCTATTATTCCTACTTTATGCATCATCATGACATCAGCATGCATCTATTTGCCCAAAACTATTTTGCTAAAAACCCTATTTTTGTTTTCTACAAATACCCCCTCTCTATTTCAAATGTAAAACGATGTTCCTCTCGGATCCTTATTTTTGTCTAAAACATATTTTTAAATGTTTTGTTTTAAATAAAAGAAATAATAAAATATAAATTATTTTATCGGGGGAGGCAGCCGTGGCCAGGCCCAAAATCCCAACCCGCAGCCACCTACCACCCCTCTAGTATAAACCCTAACCCAAATCTATCCTACCCAAACCCCAAACCCCTCATACCTCATCTGCCGCCGCCAGCAAAACGCACCCCCACGTGCGCACTATGCAACCTCCACCAACCCACCCACCAACGTCGTACACCACCCCACCCTCCCGTTACACTCGCGCACACACACTCTACATGATCGCCATGCACGCACACACGCAAACCGAGTGCGCTCACCCCGGCACCCCACGTCAACACCGCGTGAGTCCCACCCTGGGCGATCCACCCCGAACTATAACATTCCAAAAATATTAATCAAGATTATCAAGTTCCAATCACCCAAGTTTAGGGTTAACAAAAACTTTTGTTAATTAAAATCAATATGAATGCATGCGTGTGTGTGATGAATGCATGGATGATTGTATTGCCATGTTTGATTATTATGAATGGCAAGGATTAGTTTAAAGATGGAAACAACATCATCTAAAACTTTTCCAAGCAGAAGCAAATGAAGAGAAAATCCAAAACAAACAATATAAGCAAATGGTCATTTTTGCCAAACTTGTCCACTAGACCACTTTGAGTGTTTCTAGTCCAAGTTTTCTAACAGAAACAAATCCAATTCTTTTCACCCCTTGCTAGACCAAGTAAAAGTGAACCCAATCCCACTTTGCAAACCCATAGAAACATTTTGCAAATGTATTCAAATGACAATTCAAAATTGAATCAAGTATAGGTACTAAGATCACCATTTCTCAAAACCACTCAAACCAGTTCACCTTGTCAAACCCAAGCAACAAGAGACTACCAAGTATGTGACCAATGCACTCGCCAAAATTCAATTTCTTTCGGCCATTTTGTCAAACACTTGGTGATCACAGTAAACACTTCCTAACTTCTAATGTTTGTGATCAAAGCCTTGTCTAAATCTTGTCTCCCTACTCTCACCCCTTCTCTCCCCAGTGACCACACTGCATTGACACAAGCTATAACCCTACCCTTTGAACCATGCCATGCCAACCCGAGCGACCCCTTTCCAGCTGACCATGGCAAGCTAGCAGGAGCCATCGCCGCACCTAGCCACCATGTCCAGGAGGCATCCCAACGTCCACCGCCACCCCCTGTCTAGCCCTCGCACGCAGCCAGACACTGGACCACAGAGAACGTGTCGCACCCAATGTCTTTGCGCCATGCCGAGAGCACGCCAGAGCGCCACGCCCGACACACTCGCACATGCTGCGCCTTGTCGTCACCGCCGGTGCCTGCAAACACCACAACCCCAGGAACCTCCCAGACATCCCCGTTCACCGCCGCGCGACCCATAGCTCCCGTGCATCGTCAAAATCAAAGTCGGTGCCGCGTAGAGAATTGACCATTCCTGACCAATCTCGACCGCCCCTTCCTACGCCATTACGTCCTTGAGCATCGCTAGGAGACCACGCACCAGCCTACACCCTCTGCCATGCCTTTAGCTCGCTATACCGTCGACCTCGACGAGCTCTGCCCATGCCGCACTACCTCTCTCGCTCGGCTATAAAACAAGGCCATCCCAGCCCCAATTCGTCACACCATTCCACTCTCCACCTCTCACAGAGCACCACTGTCCCTTCCCTGGAGCAAGGCGAGCACCAGGTCACCCGAATTTCACCGGAGTCTGCCGCGGAGGAGGAGAAGAGGAGCCGCTGATTGGAGCCTCCCCAAAGCTACCGCAGCCACCGATTAAACCGCCGTCGTTGACAACGTCATTCGCCCTCAAAGCCGACCCTAGATAGAGCCCTGGTGAGCCTCACACGACCCCCACCGCCGCGTTAGGGTTGAGTCTCGCCGGCGCTGCCCGACGGAGACGACACACCCCAGCCATTAGATCAGGTTCTAATCATAGGGCTCAGATTGAAGCGTACCGCTTCGGTTAGAATGAGCCGCTAACGCGTGGGACACCCATGTAAGCAGCCCGCCGCACGCTGTGCTGTGCGCAGTGGGCCGACCCAGTTAGTTCCCGCGCGACCCAATAGTTCAAATTTAGACTTTTTCAATTTTGTTCAAACTCTAGTTCCGTTTGTTGATTCAAAAATCAATTCAGAGAGTTTTACTAAACCAAATGGCATGAAATCAATTTTTTTAGAAAGGTATTGAAATTATTAATCCAAGACCGTTGGATTCAAACCATTTGAAATTACTATCACCTATGGTAAAAATAACAAGGCAGAGACTTTTCTGTATTCAAACATTTTTCAAAAATCAACCATAAATGCTTTTGAGTTGATGCCAATTCTCAAAAATCACATTTGATAAGGCCTTTCTGAATATATAAAATATCTAGTCACTTTAATTGATTGAAATAATAATGGACAAGTATTAAAAGAATGCCCCATACGCATTTCTAGTCACTTTAATTAATTGAAATAATAAGGATAAACCTTATTAAATTGTGACACCACTTTAAATCACATTCCCAAGTATTAAAATATGTGGTGATGACATGTGGCAACATGATCCCATATTTTAATTGAAGAATATTAAATCTTAAGTAGTTTTCAATGAGTAGAAATTACTTTTCTAAAATAAAATAAATAAGACAAAGTATTTATTTCATGTGATGATGGTGATGATGCTAGATCATCTAGTGTGAACCCTTGTGTGCCAAATAGAAGTAATTAAGTATTGTTTGGTGATTGTGTACCTCGTATTTATTTATAGACGCTAGTACCGACCAAGGATACGAAGAGGAAGGATACTACTACGAAGAGGAAGCAGAGGAGAACTTCAACCACTACACTACTCAATGCAAGCTATCTAATGCAAGCCATCCTAGAAAGCTAACACTTGCATGATAAATATGCAAACTAGAGGCCTTAGGCATATTTGGTTATACCACTTTATTATACCAAATCCCAGGTTAATTTGCAAGCTTTATTCTTTTATTTCTTTATCAAAGTTCTTTATTACTTTTAGTTAGTGTATGTGATATTTTGGAAGGATATTATAGGTAGCATAAAACTTGGCCTAAGTTAGATAGAACTAGATGTCATACTGAGGCAAGAGATTAGATTTGGATAAGTCACACTTGATTATCACCCCTCATTAGTGTTTACCCCCAACATTAGTGGCTAGTGCTAAGCATGAAACTTGATCACTTTAGATGGGAACACTTGGTGAAAATGATTATGAAAACCTTAGAATGAAGAGTCATTCTAATGAAATGTTTTGACATGTGTTATTAACACCAGATGAATTGATGATGAAAATGTTGAGGCATGAGCCTTAGCCCTTTATAAAACTGATGGTTGAGTTTGGATGCTATACCATTCCAATTTTACCGTACAACCACAATACCCGAATTTGGGTAGGTCTTAACTGGAAGTTTATATATCTTAGTATGGGTTCTCTTGCGGCCGAGGTTTGAGCTGAGGCTACCTCATGATGATTGTCCACCCGTGCAGTTCCCAAGATGACAGATGGTCATGGTTGGGAGGCCAAACTCATAGGGGAGGTGCCTATACTAGGGGTGTGTAATTGAAAGGTTAGGATTGATTATCCGCATACTGAGTATGGTGATTTAGGATTGTTCCTGACAGATGTATTGAATGTTGTGGTGAAAGTGTACCACCTCTGTAGAGTGTCAAACTATTCGAATAGCCGCGTCCTCGGTTATGGACAGTTGGAGTGGCCATACTGTTCCGTCGTCAGATGTTTTCAAAATGACTTGTGAAATGAATCATGATTTTGACTTGACCACAACAGGGTGGTGAAAGTGAAAACTAAGTTCTAATTTAGGTGTTGTAGAACATTAAACTAGTTTTCTTTACTTCTAAACTCAGTTAGAGATAAATCTGGCTTTTTGCAAAAAAAAACCTAGAGCTTAGGATTCCTACAGGAACCACTTTACTTGTTAGTGATAGTTTATGAGTACTTAAAGAGTACTCATGGCTTTGTCCCTGGCTATTCCTATGGCTAGACTATGAGGAGGACTACCAGGATGATGGACAGCAGGAAGTCTACGACAGCTAGGATCATCTCCCATCGTCAGCATTGCCTGTGACCCCGAAGATGGAGCTTCGCCCATGCTACCCTTATTATTATTCCGCAGCGTTGATTGTATTAAGACTAGATCATGAGATCCTTTATTTGTAAGACCTTTATTATGGTTTGTAATGGATGATGAACTGTGGTACCAATCTGTTATGTCTCACAAAAATGGTAATCCTAGGATTGAGATGTATGGCATAACAGGCATCTGGGATTAAAAATGCGGGTGTTGACACGAACCCACCTCCACGTTCGCATCCTCTCCACGTGAATCCCACCCGGCCCCGTACACTCGCGCTCCTCCACCTCAATATGTCCACCTGGCCCTACCCGCAGACCCCACATTCCCCTCCCTCGACCCACTCCCCTCGTTCTCGCATCCCCACCCCGGCACTGAGCGCCCCCACCGCCGGCCCCCATCGCCAGACCTCGCCGCCGTCAGCAAGCGCCCCCGCATCCACCTCCTCTTCTTGCCGCCCAGGCTCCTCCATCCTTCCTCTTTTCCGCCATCATACCAGATAGTTCAAAAATGTATCTACTTTCCCGAACACTTTTGCTATTGTTTCTCCCTTAAACTTGTGTGATTTGGATACAACTAACACGGACTGACGCTGTTTTCAGCAAAATTACCTTGGTGTCTAGTTTTTGTGCAGAAAATCAACTATTAGGAAAAATATCGGAAAATATGACAAAAATCCTATTGCACCAGAAGACTCACGGAGCCAGAATACGAGACGGAGTGGAGGCCTGAGGGGCCCAAACCCCCAACCGCACGTGCCAGGCCTTGTTAACACCCGAATTTTTAATCCAGATGCCTGCTATGCCATACATCGCAGTCCCAGGACATAACAGATTCGATATCATAGTACATCATCCGTTACAAACCATACATAAGGTCTTACACAAATAAGGATCTCATGATCCAGTCTTAATACAATTCAAGCAGCGGAATAACGTAATAATAATGACGGCATGGGCGAAGCTCCATCTTCATGGTCACAGGCAATGCTGACGATGGGAGATGATCCTAGTTGTCATAACCTTCCTGCTGTCCGTCCTCCTGATAGTCCTCTTCATAGTCTGGCCACGGGAATAGCCAGTGATAAAGCCATGAGTACTCTTTAATTACTCACAAACTAATACTAACAAGTGAAGTGGTTTTGAGTAGGAAATACTAAGCTCTAGGTTGTTTTGCAAAAAGCCAGATTTATCTCTACTTAGATGAGAATCAAAGAAAGCTAGTTGAAAGTTTTATAACACCTAAGTGGGAACTTGAATTTCATGTCACAACTCTGTTGTGGTCAAGTCAATTCATGAATCATTTCACAAGTCATTTTGAAAACATCTGACGATGGAATAGTATGGCCACTCCAACTGTCCATAACCGCGGACGCAGCTATTCGAATAGTTTGACACTCTGCAGAGGTGGTACACTTTCACCACAACATTCGATACATCCGTCAGGAACAATCCTGAATTCACCATACTCAGTATGCGGATAATCAATCCTAACCTTTCAATTACAAGCCCTAGTATAGGAACCTCTCCTGTGAGTTTGGCCTCCCAACCATGACCAACTGTCATCTTGGGTACTGCACAGGTGGACAATCTTCACAAGGTAGCCTCAGCTCTAACCTTGGCCGCAAGGGAACCCATACTAAGGTATATAAGTTTCTAGTCAAGCCCTACCCAAATTTCGGTTATTGTGGTTGTACGGTAAAATTGGAATGGTATCGCATCCATACAACCATCAGTTTTATAAAGGGCTAAGGCTCATGCCTCAACATTTTCATCATCAAAATCGTCTGGTGTTCGGAAACATATGTCAAAACATTTTAGTAGAATGACTCATCATTCTTAGGTTTTCATAACCATTTTCACCAAGTATTCCCATCTAAAGTTGATCAAGTTTTATGCTTAGCACTAGCATTTACAAGTGAGGGTAAAAACTAATGATGGGTGGTAAACAAGTGTGTCTTATCTACTTTCAATCTCATGCCTCAGGATGACATCAAGATTATCTAACTTAGTCCAAGTTTTATGCTCTTTATGCTACCTTCATCTATCTTTCTAAAATCTACAAGTCACCAAGTAAACTCTAAGAGAAAGCTTTGATAAAGAAATAAAATACTAAGCTTGCAAGTAAAACTAGGATTGGGTATCAATTGGTGTAAGCTTGCAAGGATTAGCTTGCTAAGTTAATAGCTTGCTAAGTTGCAAGTGTTAGCTTGCTAAGTTAACTGGTAGTATTAGGCTTGCCTTGTGCAGAGAAGTGGTTGAAGTTGTCCTCGGCTTCTTCCTCGGAGTATTATCCTTCCTCCTCGTATCCTTGGTCGGTACTAGCGTCTATAAATAAATACGATGTACACAATCACCAAACAATACTTAACTATTTCTATTTATCACACCAAGGTTTTCACTAGATGATATAGGATCATCACAAGCATTGCAATCATTAAGGAAAATAGTTTTATTTTCTTTATTTTAGAAAAGTAATTTCTAGTCATTGAAAAACTACTTAAGATTTAATATTCTCTGACTCAAACATGGGATCATGTTGACACATGTCATCAGCACATATTTCAGTACATGGGAATGTGATTTAAAGTGGTGTCACAATTTAATAAGGTTTAACCTTTTTATTTTAATTAATTAAAGTGACTAGAAATGCCTATGAGGCATTCTTTTATTACTTGATCATTATTTCTGCAAGTAAACCTATATATTTTTATTTATTCTCAAAGGTATAGTTAAATGTGATTTTTGAGAGTTGGAATCAACTCAAAAGCTTTGGTGGTTGAATTTTGAAAAATGTTTGAATACAGAAAAGCTTCTACATTGTTATTTTTACCATGGGTGATCTACAAATCTAAATGGTTTGTATCCAACGGGCTTGGATTAAGCACTCTAGTACCTTTCTAACAAAATTGGTTTCATGCAGTTTTGTTTAGTGAATCGAGCTGGGTTGATTTTTTAATCTATATACAGAACTGAGTTTGAAACTAAAAGAATAAACCTAGATTTGAATTACTGGGTTACGCAGGAGGTTAACTCGGCCGGCCCACTACGCACAGCGCGTGTGGGCTGGTTAAGTGGCTGTCCCCACTCGTCAATGAGATAGCGGGGTGCGAAGCGGTATGGGGGGATGTGGACCGCACGATCAAGCTCTAATCCTACGGCTGCGGTTCATCGTCCACGTCGGGCAACGCCGGCGAGATAGAACCCTACTATGGCCAGTGGGGGGTCGTGGGAGGCTCACTGGGGCTCAGACAATTGTCAGTGACGGGGGCGAATGACGAAGTCGACGACGCCGATCCTCCTCCTAGCTTGCTGTCGACATGGGGGTGGCAAGTTAGGCTCGGCCTGGTCACCATTGATGGCTATGGCATGCTCACAGTGGTGCTAAAGCTTGTTAATTGAGCTAGATCATCTACTAAGAGTGTAGTGTGAGCTATAGAGGAAACAAGTTGGGCCAAACTTACTGCTCACAATAGTGTTTGTGGTTTGTTTGTTTGGTGCTAGCAAGGTGTTTGATGAAATGGCCGCAAGAGATTCAAATTTGAATTTTTGAATCAAAGTTTGTGGGTGTGCTAGTTACATACTAGGGAGTCTCTGGTTAGTGGGATTGGTCAAGTGGAATTGATTTGGTTGGTTTTTGAAAAAGGGGTGATCTTCACATATGAATTAGATTCAATTCGAAATGTGATTTGAATCAAGTTGCCAAATATTTCTGCAAGTTTGAAAGGTGGGGTTTGATTCACTTTTACTTGGTCTTGCAAGGGGTGAAAACAAATGGAAAAGTTTCTGTTTGAAATCTTGGACTAGAAACACTCAAAGTGGCCTAGTGAGCAAGATTGTCAAAAATGACCATTTGCTTATTTGATTTGTTTTTGATTTTCTCTTGATTTGTTTTTGATCTTCTCTTGATTTGTTTTTGCTTGGAAATGTTTTAAAGGATGTTTTTTTAATCTTTAAACCATTCCTTGCTATTTAGATCAATCACACAATTCCATTCATTCATTCATACAATCATCACATACACACATGCATTCATAATGATTTGGAATTAACAAAAGTTTTTGTTAACCCTAAATTTGGTGATTGGAATATGATAATCATGATCAATATTTTTGGGATGTTACAATCCTTCCCTCCTTAAACAAAATCTTGTCCCGAGATTTGAGAAAGAAGAAAGAAGAAAACTAGGATTTAAAAAGATCGGGAAACTCCGTCTTGATGTGATCTTCTCGCTCCCAGCTAGCTTCTTCTTTAGTGTGGTTACTCCACTGAATCTTGAGAAACTTGATGCTTCGGGTTCTGGTGGTCCTGAAAGCTTCCTCCAAAATACGTATGGGTACTTCGGGATATGTCAGGTCATCGTTGATCTATATGGTGTGGTGATCAATATTCTTGAACTTCAAGGCATTTGCGAAGTAACGATATATGGAACACATTGTGCACTGCTGACATCTCCTCTGGCAGTTCCAATTGATATGATACTTCTCCTCGATGATTCAGGATATTGAAAGGTCCGAACTATCTGGGGGCTAACTTTCCTTTGAGCTGGAAACGCTGCATTCCCTTCAAAGGCGACACTTTGAGATACACAAAGTCTCCGATATTGAAAGCGAGGTCTCGACTCTTGTCAGCATAACTATTCTATCTTGACTGGGCGGTCTTGAGGTGCTCATGAATCTTGTGAACTTTATCTTCTGCTGCTCAGAGGATGTCAGGTCCGAAAATCTGACTCTCTCCTACTTCCGACCAATTCAACGGGGTATGACACTTCCTTCCGTACATGAATTCAAATGGGTCCATTTGCAGACTAGCTTGATAACTGTTGTTGTATGAAAATTCCACGAAAGGCAGACAGTCTTCCCATTTAAATCCATACTCTAGCACACAGGCTCTCAACATATCTTCGAGTATTTGATTTACTCGCTCCGTTTTTCCATCGGTCTGAGGGTGATAAGCTGTGTTGAAATCTCGTCGGGTTCCTAAACCTTCTTGGACTTTCTTCCAGAATCTCGAGGTAAACTGAGTTTCTCGATCCGATACAATGTTCTTGGGGACTCCGTGCAAACTGACGATTCTAGCGATATACAACTCTGCTAGCTTCGAACTCTGGTAGGTGGTCTTGACTGGTAAGAAATGGGCTACTTTGGACAATCTGTCAACTATGACCCATATAGAGTCATTTCCCCTACTAGATGTAGGCAATCCAGTGATAAAGTCCATTCCAACAGAATCCCATTTCCATTCCAGAATCTGCAATGGTGGCAAAAGTCCTACGGGTCTCTGATGTCCTGCCTTGACTCTCTGACAAATATCACACTTGGCGATATAGCTTCCGATTTCTCTCTTCATCTTATGCCACCAAAATTGCTCCTTCAAATCCCGATACATCTTCGTTCCTTCGGGGTGGATAGAATAAAGAGTATCATGGGCCTCCTTCAAGATAGTTTCCTTCAACTCTAAATCTGCTGGTACACAGAGACGTCCTTTGTACCAGAAAACTCCTTCTTCATCCTCGGTGAATCCGGGTACTTTGCCTGTACCGATACGACATTTGATTCCGTCGATACTAGCATTTCCTTTCTATGCTTCCTTGATCTAACTGATCAAAGTGGGTTGAAGTTCTATGCTAGCCAAAAATCCTTCACTTACTAATTCCATTCTAAAATCTTCCATCTCCTTGTGCAAACTTGGTTGCTCCTTCAGAATCATGGATTTCAAGCGGCACGGCAATCTGCTAAGGGCATCTGCTACCACATTGGCTTTACCGGGGTGATAGTGAATGTCCAGATCATAGTCCTTGATTAGTTCAATCCATATTCTCTGCCTCATATTCAGCTCCTTCTAAGTGAATATGTACTTTAGGCTCTTGTGATCCGAATAAATTTCACAATGGTTTCCCATAAGATAATGCCTCCATGTCTTCAGGGCTAGAACTACGACTTCTAGTTCAAGGTCATGGGTAGGATAATTCTGTTCATGTTGTTTCAGTTGTCGGGATAGATAAGATATAACTTTGCCTTCTTGCATTAAAACACATCCGAGACCGATCTTGGATACACACCAAAGGGCTTCGAGATATCCGGCATGATCAAGATTAGGGATGAAATCAATCTCCTCTTGAGTTCTTGAAAACTCGCTTCACATTTGTCTGTCCATTCAAACTTCTTATCCTTCTTCAACAATTGGGGCATGGTCTTGTGATACTCGAGAATCCTTCTACAAACTTGCGGTAATATCCCGCTAATACGAGAAATGTACGAACTTGGGTTTGAGTGGTTGGGGCTTGCCAATCTTCAACATCCTTCACCTTCGCAGGGTCAACGACAATTCCTCCGGCTAATATGATATGTCCGAGGAATCCTACCTCCTGTAACCAGAATTCACATTTGCTAAACTTGGCATACAACTGATGCTCCCTAAGGGTTCCAAGGATGGTCCTTAGGTGTAGCTCATGTTGTTCTTCTGATTTGGAATAGATCAGAATGTCATCGATGAAAACAACGACAAACTTATCTAGGAAGTCCATAAAAATCTTATTCATGAGGTTCATGAAATAAGCGGGGGCATTGGTTAATCCAAAAGTCATGACAGTATACTCATATAATCCATATCTGGTAGTAAAGGCAGTCTTTGGAATATCCTCTGCATGAATCTTGAGTTGGTTATAGCCAGTTCTAAAATCAATCTTAGAAAACACTTTGGCACCAGTCAACTGGTCAAACAGGTCTTCTATCTTTGGCAGTGGGTGCTTGTTCTTTATGGTGACATCATTCAACTTCGATAATCCGTACACAAACGGTTACCTCCATCTTTCTTGTCCACAAACAAGACAGGTGATCTCCATGGAAACACCCTTGGTTGGATCAATCCAATCTCCAGCATAGCATCTAGTTGCTTCTTCAGCTCCTCTAATTCAAACGGGTTCATACTATAAGGTCTCTGAGCTATGGGTCCAGTTCCAGGGATTAGTTTAATGATAAACTTGATATCCTGATCTGGGGGCATACCGGGCAAAACATCTGGAAATACATCGGGGTATTCATAGACTACTCTGACTTGGTCAGTGGTTGGCTGGGCTATAATCTTGTTGCACTTAAATTGATGGGGCAAGTATTCTGATACATGCTCGACTGATATTCCGGCTGTACTAGTCATGGTTATGGCTTTCTTGGCACAGTCGATTAATCCTTTATGTTTGGACATCCAATCCATTCCTAGTACTACTTCCAAACCTTTAGTTCCGAGTACTATTAGATTAGCATAAAAATCTATGCCATGGATTCGGATAGGTACGACTTTGCAAATTTGTCTAACTTTGGTGGTTGAACCAGGTATTTGAACAATCATAACATGCTTCAATTTGGTGGGTTGAATCTTACTAGTGCATGCAAATTCTTCAGTAACAAACGAGTGCGATGCTCTAGAATCAAACAACACTCTTGCAAGTACCGAGTTAACAGAAAACATACCCATCACGACATCTGGCGCATCTTGGGCCTCTTTAGCATGCATGAGAAAGAGACAACCGTTGCGGTTGAGCAAATTCCCTGGGGCAAACCTTCTTCCAGGCTGAACACGACGCTGCTGCTGAGCTGGGGCATTTGCATTGGGGGCTGCAGCAATCTTCTTGGGGCACTCATTGGAGTAGTGACCCTTGGTTCCACATTCATAACAAGTCACTTGCGACTTGTCCTTTGCTGCAACAGGCACACCATTGCTTCCAGTCCTCGGGGCAGTGTTGGTGTTGGTGGCGGCATTGTTGTTGTTGAACTTAGGCGGTGCACGGTTGAAATTGCTGGGGTTCTCGGGGTTGTTGTGTTTCCTCTAGGCCTTGGGTTTCCATGGTTGGGATAGGTCGGATGGTTCATCGGGGGTCTGTTGGTTCTTGGGGCAAATCCTGGATATGGGTTGGGGCGATACTTTGGTGTATGGTGGGTTCCTGGTTGATGCATCATGTGACGCTTGCGGTTCTCATTAGCTTGGTTGATCTTGCCTTCCATCTGAATGGCAGAGTCCACTAAGGCTTCAATATCAGCAAATGGGATATTGACTAACACTGTCTGCATCTCATCGTGCAGACCATTCAGGAATCTTTCCTTCTTCTTGGCTTCGGTATCTATCTCATCAGGTGCATACCTAGCCAATGACAAGAATTTGTCACGGTACTCAACTACCATCATCCTGCCTTGCTTCAGTTCCCTGAATTCATCTCTCATCCTCTTGATCAAACCCGGTGGCACATGGGTTCTACTGAACTTGATTTGAACTCTTCCCAAGTCATCATCTGACCTCCTGTCATGGCATGAATGCTGTTCCACTATGCTCTTGCATCTCCTTCCAGATAGTGGGTGGCAAACAGTACTTTCTCGTTAGCTTCCACTCCTGCAACTTCTAAGTTGTTCTCCATGGTTTGTAGCCAATCATCTGCATCTAGGGGCTCTTCAGACTTAGTGAAAACGGGTGGATTGGTGTTCTGGAAATTCTTGAGCTTGGATCCATGGTTGTCCTGATTTCCATGGCCTTGATTGTTGTTGGCAATCTGAGCTATCTGCTGAAGGGTGGCTAAGTTGGCTTGACTTCCGGCTCTTTCGGCTTCGCGGTTAGAAACCAACATTTACAAGATTTGCAACATTGGGTCCGGGGATGAGTTGCTTCCTTCGCGAGGCATCTGAAGATTGAGATAAATCATGAGAAAATAGGGACATTTCTAAGTTTCAGGAGTTTTGTGTTTTGAAACATTTTTAAAGTTTGACTTAGATTTTTCTAGCAACTTGCTTTTCATTCATTCATTCACAGCACACGATACAAACACACACCACAACAAAGGAAAACAGACGGTTTTAAGAACCATTCTGTGAAGCTACAATAGAGTGGGACCGAATACAACTCACTAACGCTAGTGCTAAAGTGCTACTACTCCTTGGAGTCAGTGTCCTCATCATCCTCATCATCATCATCATCATCATCGATGAAGGCGAAGTCATCCTCATCGGTGAAGAAGTCCATTGCCTGATCCTCCAGAAAGTTATCATCGTCACTGTGATAGGAGTAGGGGTCTCCACGAAGGTCTTCCCCTGCATTCTCCCTCTCCTCCAACTGCATATCTCTCTCGTGGATGGTCTCCTCCAAATCCGTGATCTGCTGGCGAAGACGGACAATGATGCGCTCCTTCTTGTTGAGCTGACGGCGACGAGACTGGCGATCCTTCACTAGCATGGTGATGGTCCGATCCTTCTTGGAAGCGATGTCGTACTTGTGGTTGGCGTAGGAGCAGGCATTGTCTAACTCCTTCTGATGGTCATACATCATGAAGCTGAGGTGGTCCAATTGACTCTTCAGCTCGTGGTGATACGGGGCTTCCAGTGGCTGTCCCATAACATCACACCTTGGGTAGAACTCAAAGCGGGTACCCTTGATTTGATTGATACTCTTCCCACACAGACGGGCAAGAGCTCCTGCATGGCCCTGGCAAGTCCATCGTGTTGGAATTATGCCCTAGAGGCAATAATAAAGATGTTATTATTATAATTCTTGTTCATGATAAAGTTTATATTCCATGCTAGAATTGTATTAAGCAGAAACTTTAATACTTGTGTGGTTTGTGAACAACACCGTGTCCCTGGTACGCCTCTAAGGACTAGCTCATTGATCAATGATGGTTAAGGTTTCCTAACCATAGACATGAGTTGTCAATTGATAATGAGATCATATCATTGGGAGAATGATATGATGGACAGAACCAAACTAAGCGAAGCAATTAGATCGTATCATCGTGTTCATCTTTGTGAAGCTTTTCCTATGTCAAATATTGTATTCCTTAGACCATGAGATAATACAACTCCCTGGTATCGGAAGAAAGCTTTGAGGTCATCAAACGTCATCCTATGAGAGGGTGATCATAAAGGTGTCTCTCAGGTGATCGGAAAGTATCTGTTGGGTTGTCTGTATCGAGATGGAATTTGTCCCTCCCAAGTCAGAGAGATATACTTCGGGCCCACTCGGTAATCGATATCAACACCGCTTGCAAGCATGTGGTTAAGGAGTTAATCACAAAGTGATATCGGATTACGGAACGAGTAAAGTACTTGCTGTGAACGAGATTGAACTAGGTATGACGGTACCGACGATCGAATCTCGGGCAAGTAAAATATCGCGAGACGAAGGGAATATATATATGGGATTGTTTGAATCCTGGCATCGTGGTTCATCCGATATGATCATCGATGAATGTGTGGGAGTCAATATGGGTGCCCAGACCCCGCTGTTGATTATTGATAGAAGATCATGTCTGCATATTCTCGAACCCGCAGGGTCACACACTTAACGTATCTCGACGCTAGGATAGATTGGATAATTGGTTTATGAATTTTTGTTCGGAGTCTCGGATGGGATCCGGGACATCACGAGAGGTTCCGGAATGGTCCGGAGAATAAGATTCATATAAGGCAATGCAGTTTTTGGAGTTCGGAATTGTTCCGGGTTAATCGGTATTGTACTGGAAGCTTCTAGAACCTTCCGGAAGGGGACCAACGTGGCCCCACCTTCCGGGAGGGGGCATGGGCCTATGAGGGAGTGTCCTGGCCGCTTTGGTCCAGGGGCACAAGGCCCCATAGGGCCCAGCCGATCTTAGAGAGTTTAAATCGTTTAAACTAGACATAGGGTTTCTAGAAGAGGGGAGAGTCCATGCCCCCCACTCCTTATCCTTTGGGCTTGGGGGAGGGGCTAGGGCTGCGCCCCCCCTCTATATAAAGAGGGGTGGGGGCGCACCAACCCCCCACACCTCTCCTCCAAACCCTAGCCGCCTTGCTAGCTTTCCTCTCTCTCTCCCGACTGTTTGTAGGCGAAGCCCTGCAGCAGAAATTCTCCACCATATACACCACGCCGTCGTGTTGTAGATCCAATCTATCTCTCCACCATACTTGCTGGTCCGAGGAAGGAGGATACGTCGAGGTGCTGCACGTGTGCATCTCACGGAGGCACCGCCACTTGTGGTGCTAGATCGGATCGGATCTCGAGGAGGAGAAGCGAGTACGACTACATCACCCACGTTCCGACGAACGTTCCGCTATGCGAATCTTCAAGGGTATGAAGATCTAATCCAATCTCTCTCGTTGATTGCATCTCCTAGATTAGATCTTGGCTTTCCCTCTGTTCGCATCCGTAGAAAATTTTGATTTACTATGTCGCAAAACCCATCACATCGAGCCAGTTGATCTCTCTCAAGGTGAACTTAATTCCCTCTGAGGTGGGGGCTTCAATATTTCCTCGGAGGCTTGCAACAACTAGCCACTACAAATCCTCTCCTTCCTGATCATTGAGCTGAGCTCCGAAAAACTCGGGGTGCGGGCGCTCTAGAAGTTCCGAAAGCTGGTCCAAGTCACGCTCAAAGATGAGATCTCCTCCATTTCCTAACTGATAGAACTTGCTATACTTCACGTCCATCTATAAGAATATAGGATGAGTAAGTTAGTAGAGTGATCAAGTGTGTCAAATTTTATGTAAGTTTGCAAGAATTTTTGAGGAACATGAATTTTCATGAAAGAGTCTAAGTGGTAAGAATGAGAATAAGTTTTCATAAATACTCACTTCCTTGGTTTTGAAACTAAGTTTTTGTTTCACACGTCCATTCTAAACTAGGGTCTCCGACGTATCAAACACCCGGATTTTTAATCCCAGATGCCTGTTATGCCATACATCGCAATCCCAGGATTACCATTTTTGCGAGACATAACATATTGGATATCACAGTACATCATCCATTACAAACCATACATAAGGTCTTACACAAATAAGGATCTCATGATCCAGTCTTAATACAATTCAAGTAGCGGAATAACGTAATAATAATGACAGCATGGGTGAAGCTCCATCTTCATGGTCATAGGCAATGCTGATGATGGGAGATGATCCTAGTTGTCCTAACCTTCCTGCTGTCCCTCCTCCTGATAGTCCTCTTTATAGTTTTTCCAAGGGAATTTCCAGGGACAAAGCCATGAGTACTCTTTAAGTACTCGCAAACTAATACTAACAAGTGAAGTGGTTTTGAGTAGGAAATACTAAGCTCTAGGTTGTTTTGCAAAAATCCAGATTTATCTCTACTGACTTCAGAAGCAAAGAAAGCTAGTTGAATGTTTTATAACACCTAAGTGGGAACTTGAATTTCATGTCACAACTCTGTTGTGGTCAAGTAAATTCATGAATCATTTCACAAGTCATTTTGAAAACATCTGACGACGGAACAATATGGCCACTCCAACTGTCCATAACCGCGAACGCGGCTATTCGAATAGTTTGACACTCTGCAGAGGTGGTACACTTTCACCACAACATTCGATACATCCGTCAGGAACAATCCTGAATTCACCATACTCAGTATGCGGATAATAAATCCTAACCTTTCAATTACACGCCCTAGTATAGGCACCTCTCCTGTGAGTTTGGCCTCCCAACCATGACCAACTGCCATCTTGGGTACTGCACAGGTGGACAATCTTCGCAAGGTAGCCTCAGCTCAAACCTTGGCCGCAAGGGAACCCATACTAAGGTATATAAGTTTCTAGTCAAGCCCTACCCAAATTTCGGGTATTGTGGTTGTACGGTAAAATTGGAATGGTATCGCATCCAGACAACCATCAGTTCTATAAAGGGCTAAGGCTCGTGCCTCAATATTTTCATCATCAAAATCATCTGGTGTTCGGAAACATATGTCAAAACATTTTAGTAGAATGACTCATCATTCTAAGGTTTTCATAACCATTTTCACCAATTATTCCCATCTAAATTTGATCAAGTTTTATGCTTATCACTAGCATCTACAAGTGAGGGTAAACACTAATGAGGGGTGGTAAACAAGTGTGTCTTATCTACTTTCAATCTCATGCCTCAGGATGACATCAAGATTATCTAACTTAGGCCAAGTTTTATGCTCTTTATGCTACCTTCATCTATCTTTCTAAAATGTACAAGTCACTAAGTAAATTCTAAGAGAAAGCTTTGATAAAGAAATAAAATACTAAGCTTGCAAGTAAAACTATGATTGGGTATCAAGTGGTGTAAGCTTGCAAGGATTAGCTTGCTAAGTTAATAGCTTGCTAAGTTGCAAGTGTTAGCTTGCTAAGTTAACTAGTAGTATTAAGCTTGCCTTGTGCAGAGCAGTGGTTGAAGTTCTCCTCGTCTTCTTCCTCGTACTATTCTCCTTCCTCCTTGTATCCTTGGTCGGTACTAGCGTCTATAAATAAATACGAGGTACACAATCACCAAACAATACTTAACTATTTGTATTTATCACACCAAGGTTTTCACTAGATGATATAGGATCATCACAAGCATTACAATCATTAAGTCAAATAGTTTTATTTTCTTTATTTTAGAAAAGTAATTTCTAGTCATTGAAAAACTACTTAAGATTCTCCGACTCAAACATGGGGTCATGTTGACACATGTCATCACCACATATTTTAGTACATGGGAATGTGATTTAAAGTGGTGTCACAATTTAATAAGGTTTAACCTTTTTATGTTAATTAGTTAAAATGACTAGAAATGCCTATGAGGCATTCTTTTATTACTTGATCATTATTTATGCAAGTAAACCTATATGTTTTTATATATTCTGAATGGTATAGTTAAATGTGATTTTTGGGAGTTGGAATCAACTCAAAAGCTTTTGTGGTTGAATTTTGAAAAATGTTTGAATGCATAAAATCTTCTGCCTTGTTATTTTTACCGTGGGTGATCTACAAATCTAAATGGTTTGAATCCAATGGGCTTGGATTAAGCACTCTAGTACCTTTCTAACAAAATTGGTTTCATGCATTTTGGTTTAGTGAATCGAGCTGTGTTGATTTTTGAATCTAGATACAGAACTGAGTTTGAAACTAAAATAATAAACCTAGATTTGAATTACTGGGTCGCGCAGGAGGTTAACTGGGCCGGACCACTATGCACAGCGCGCGCGCGGGCTGGTTAAGTGGTTGTCCCCACTCGTCCGTGAGACAGAGGGGTGCGAAGCGGTATGGGGGGATGTGGACCGCATGATCAAGCTCTAATCCTACGGCCGCGGTTCGTCGTCCACATCGGGCAACACCGGCGAGACAGAACCCGAGCGCGACCAGTGCGGGTCGTGGGAGGCTCACCGGGGCTCAGGTGATGGTCGGCGACGGGGGCGAATGACGAAGTCGGCAACGACGATCCTCCTGGTACCGGCAACTGCTCCTGGGGCGGCTCCAATTGACGGCTTCCTTCTCCTCCAGCAGCGGCAGACTCCGGCCAAATTCCGGCGATGCGCTGCTCGCCTTGCTCCGGGAGTGAGGTGGGGTGGTTCTAAGAGAGAGAGAGAGAGGGGAGTGAGATGGTTTGAAGAATTTGTGCTGGGGTGGCCTGTATTTATAGTGCCTGAAGGGGACCGACGGGCGCGGGCTGAGCTCGTCGTGGTCATCGGCACAACGAGCTAAAGGCATGGCGACGATAGGGGGCGGTGCTGTGCTCCCTGGTGAAGCTCAACGACTTGATGGCAACGCGTGGGGCGGTGCGGAAGGTTGGAACGTCGCGACGCTCTAGGCGGGTCCAATGGTGGTTTTAATGGTGCACAACGTCTACGGTACGCACGGCAGCGAATGGGCATGTATACGGTGTTGCTGGGGTGCTGGCGATCCTGCTTGCACGCGGTGAGGGCGGGATGCGGTCTATGGGCGTGTGTCGCAGGTGACGTTCTGGCGCGCTCTCGGCTTGCTCGCAGAGAGGCTTGACATGCTCGGGCTGTGTAGTCTAGGGACTGGCTGCGCTGGAGGCTTGGACAGGGGGTGGCGATGGACGGTGGGGAGTGCTCCAGACATGCTTGCTAGGCTTGGTGTTTCTCCTAGCTTGCTGTCGACATGGGGGTGGCAAGTTAGGCTCGGCTTGGTCACCATTGATGGCTATGGCATGCTCACAGTGGTGTTAAAGCTTGTTAATTGAGCTAGATCATCTACTGAGAGTGTAGTGTGAGTTATAGAGGGAACAAATTAGGCCAAATTTACTGCTCACAATAGTGTTTGTGGTTTGTTTGTTTGGTGCCAGCAAGGTGTTTGATGAAATAGCCGCAAGAGATTAAAATTTGAATTTTTGAATCAAACTTTGTGGGTGTGCTAGTTACATACTAGGGAGTCTCTGGTTAGTGGTATTGGTCAAGTGGAATTGATTTGGTTGGTTTTTGAAAAAGGGGTGATCTTCACATATGAATTAGATTCAGTTTTGAAATGTGATTTGAATCAAGTTGCCAAATGTTTCTGCAAGTTTGAAAGGTGGGCTTTGATTCACTTTTACTTGGTCTTGCAAGGGGTGAAAATAAATGGAAAAGTTTCTGTTTGAAATCTTGGACTAGAAACACTCAAAGTGGCCTAGTGAGCAAGATTGGCAAAAATGACCATTTGCTTATTTGATTTGTTTTTGATTTTCTCTTGATTTGTTTTTGCTTGGAAATGTTTTAGAGGATGTTGTTTTCATCTTTAAACCATTCCTTGCTATTTAGATCAATCACACAAGTCCATTCAACCATTCATACAATCATCACATACACATGCATTCATAATGATTTGGAATTAACAAAAGTAATTGTTAACCCTAAATTTGGTGATTGGAATATGATAATCATGATCAATATTTTTGGGATGTTACAGGCCTGGCCGTGCCTAGAGGGGGCGTGGCCACCCCAGGAACCCCCTCGGCCTTCCTCTTCGCCTATAAGTTGCCTCTTGACTTAAAAATTCAGGGGGGTTCGATGTTTTTCCAGAAAGAGTTCCGCTGTGCCGCCACCACCAGAAATCGCGATTTGGAACGAGAAACTCCGTTCTGGCACCCTGCCGGGACAGGGAATTTGGAGAGGATCATCGCCATCATCATCAACAACGCCTCTCCATCAACCATCCATGTTTCCCTCATCCATGAGTGAGTAATCCCCTGCTGTAGGCTATGGGGATGGTAGGGATTGGATGAGGTCTATCATGTAATCAAATAAGATTGTTAGGGCATGGTGCCTAGTATCTCTATTAGTGCTATCTGACTTTGTTGCAACTTTTTGTTCTTAATGCTTGTCACTAGGGCCCGAGTGCCATGATCTCAGATCTAAACTTATTATTGATTCATGATGATAGTATTGTTTGTGATCTTATCTGCAAGTTGTGTACACATATCACTGTCTGGATCGAAAGGCCCCTAAGTGATAGAAATTGGGACAACCGGAGGGGATGGCTGTGATGTGAGGATCACATGTGTTCACAGAGTGTTAATGCTTTGCTCCGGTGCTCTATTAAAAGGAGTGCCTTAATTGCCAGTAGTTCCCTTGAGGCCCCGCTGCAACGGGCTGGCAGGACAAAAGATGTTGTGCAAGTTCTCATTGCGAGCACGCATGACTATATATGGAGCACATGCCTATGATTGTTTAGTACTTGTAAGCTTTATCTTATTTATCAGCAATTTCCCTAGATCTTGAAGTTACATGTTTAGTCTCGTCCATGCAACGCCCGTCCATCCATCCCTATTCCTACCGCGCTCATATCCTACTGTTTGCTACTATTGTTACTATTGCCTTTGTTTTACTGCTGCTGTTACTTTGCTATTGCTACTACAAAACTGTTGCTACTGATAAAATTTTGTGAGCATCCAGGTGCAGCTGAATTGACAACTCAGTTGTTAAGGCTTATAAGTATTCTTTGTCTCCCCTTGTGTCGAATCAATAAATTAGGTAATACTACCCTCGAAAACTATTGCGATCCCCTATACTTGTGGGTCACCAAGACTATTTTCTAGCGCCGTTGCCGGGGAGCATAGCTTTATTTGTAAGTTCACTTGGATCTATTATTGTTCACTACTATTCCTTTCATCATGGGGAAGTCTCGTGATGGAAAGTTTCCTATTTTACCATCCACTACAAGAATAGGTACAGTCCTAAACACCTCTACTGTGCTTGATTCACCATCTGTTATAAGTAAGCTTGTTACACCACCACCACATACACATGCTACACATACTGCTACTACTGTTGAATCTGAAATTGCTTCTGATACTCATGATGTTACTTCTACTATGCTTGATTCAAGTGGTTCATTAGGTCCTTTCCTAGATGCTACTATTGCTAGAACTATTTTGGGAAACACTGAAACTCCTAGTGAAGACACTATTACACCTATTAGCTCACCTGAGTCTAGAGAGAGATATGTTATTAGTGATGGTTACATTGAAATGACTGATGAATTTATTGAAGAGTACCAAAACACACATGGTGCTAGTGCTATTAGGAGTCTCGTTGAGAGACGTACCATTATTCCTAAACTGTCTTATGATCCTAAGTTTGCCACTTCTCCCATAGATATTAAAGATGAAGATTATGATTTCTCTCTTGATTTATCCTATTTAGACATTGTTGAGAAAGAACTTTTTTTGGGACTGAAAATGAGAGTGTCGTGGCACATATGAATGAGCTTTCCACTATGAGTCCTTTATTTTCTGATGATTCTAAGATGCGCAAGTACTTTGTTACAAAGATCTTCCCTTTTTCACTAAAGAGAAGCTAAAACTTGGTTTAATAGATTACCTCCTGGATCCATTGATAGCCCTGATTGTTTGATTGCTTCTTTCTTCCAGAAATATTTTCCTCCTAGTGCTAGACATGCTGCTTTGCAGAAACTTTTTGATTTTAAACAGGGAGAAGAAGAGAAATTTTCTGAGTCATGGACAAGGTTCTGTTCCTTGATTCATGCACATCCTAGATGTCCATTACCTAAAAATGAGCTTCTTTATATTTATTATAATGGACTAACTGATGATTCTAGGACATACCTAGATAGTTTTGCTGATTGTGTTTTCAGGAAAAGAAATCCTACAGATGCTGAAGAATCAATGGCTAAAATAAGCAAGAGTTATGATGATTGTACTTCAACTAAGCTAAATACACCTGATCCTATTACTCCTGAACCAATTGTGCCTGAACCAGTTCCAACACCAACACCAAAGAAGAGGGGAGTGATTGCATTAAATGATGAAGTGATGAAAGAAGCTAAGAAATGTCTAAAGGAGAAAGGTATTAGAGCTGAAGATGTGAAGAATCTACCTCCTATAGAAGAATTATGTAAGCCAATTCCCCACTCATCTACTATTGAGGTACACTCTCTTCACTTTGATAAAGGTGATATTCCCTATGGTAAGCCTCGTGTTCAATTCTTAGATGAACTTGACACATTTATTGTTAAACAAGGTAATTTTAATAAACAAGTTCAAAATCGTTTATTGGAAAACTCTAGAGATATTAATGAGTTGAAAGATATTGTGGAAAGAACTTCTAATGACATTAAAATGCTTTTTAAACAATTTCAAATTGTTCAAACTCAAATTGATCAACTTGCTAAGGTACAAAAAGATATGCTAGTTAATGCCTCAGGAGATAAACACGCTTATGGAATTAGAACTAGGAGTGGTTAGCTACTCAAGATCCTTTATATCCTGAAGGACACCCTAAAAGAATTGAGCAGGATTCTCAGCAAGATGAAAGTAGTGGTAGTCCTCATAAGAGAAAGAAAAAGAAACACAAAATAGTTGAGGAACCCTCTGAACCTGCTGTAGATCCTAATAGTATATCAGTCTCTGATGCTGAAACTAAAAGTGGTAATAAAAATGATGCTCCTGACAAGGAAGAAGTTGAGGAAGAACCTGAAAATCACACTAAGAACACTAGGTACACTAAGGAAGATGTTATTGCTAATAAACATGGTAGTGAGAGAGAACCTTGGGTGCAGAAACCTATGCCTTTTCCAAATAAGAAACACAAGTCAAAGGAGGAAGAACACTAGAACAAGTTTTGTGAGTGGATGAAACCGTTATTTTTGCAAATTACTTTGACTGATGCTATTAAGTTGCCTCCCTATTCAAAGTATATGAAGGATATTGTTTCTAATAAAAGGACGATTCCTAATGAGGAAATTTCTACTTTGCTTGCTAACTATTCCTTCAATGGTAAGGTTCCAAAGAAACTTGGTGATCCAGGTATACCAACTATTTCTTGCTCTATTAAGAATAATTATGTTAGAACTGCTTTATGTGATTTGGGAGCTGGAGTTAGTGTTATTCCTTTTTATCTTTACAAGAGACTCCAGCTCGAAAAGTTGATACCAATTAATATATATTTGCAAATGGCTGATAAGTATACTACTGTTCCTGTTGGTATATGTGAGGATGTTCCTGTTCAAGTGGCTCATAATTGCTTGGTTTTAACTGATTTTGTTGTGCTTGAGATGCATGAAGATGATAATATGTCTATTATCCTTGGGAGACCTTTTCTTAATACTGCAAGTGCTGTCATCAATTGTAATCAAGGAAAAGTAACTTTTAATATTAATGACAAAGAGCATAATGTCTATTTCCCCAAGAAGATTGATAAGAGATATTGCTATTATGATATATTGTCCCATTCCACAAGAAAGTTTTGAAACTATTATGATTGGGACTATTGCTATCAAGCTTGAGGTAACATAACCACTTTGTGGAATGCAAAGTTTTGCTTCATATAAGATTGTTTTGGCAACAAGACTTGATCATCCTTGTTAACAAAGGGATTTTAATGAACAAAACAATGTTTTCATAGTGGTTATACTTGCTCACTTTTATTTTTTTCCTCTCTAGTCTTTGCTCTTCCTCTTGTTAGCTTTAGTTTTGTTAGTTTTTTGCTTGTTAGAGTGTCTTAGAACTTTTGTAGTTTTGGTTTTGGTTTGCTTTTGCTTCTTCTAAAAAATCTTTTTCTGCGAGAAAATCAATTTTCATACCCTGAAAAAAGTTTCCCAAAAAATCCCAGAAAATTCATATTAAATTTTTCCTCGAAAAAGGGGCAGAGGGACACTTGGAGTGGCCTAGGGGGACCTACCAGGCCAGCACACCCCCTGGTGGCGCGACCAGCCCTAGGGCGCGCCTGGCCTAGGTGGGGCCCACCTGTGGCCCTCCAAGTTGCCTCCTCCCAGCCACTTCTTTCTCTCTCCCGAAAAACACCAAAAAAATTTTCTCAAGCTCGAGTTCCTGCTATTCTTGCTCCCGATTTTTGATCTCCTTTCTCAGCCCATCTTTGCTGCTGATTTTTGGAGGGATTGTTCCTTGGTATGTGCCTCCTCCGTTTGTCCAATTAGATTTTTGATTGGTAGATTGTATCTTGAGTATTTTTCTGCTATAGGTGTTAGGTTGTGTGAGCTTGCATGCTTGTTCTATGGTTAGAGATTTCATTTTGATGCATGTGTAGCCCTCTAGCAAGTTCCTATAGTAGTTTCTCATCATTTATCAACTTGGAAATTACTTGGTTTGATGTTTGTCTAAAAATTTCAGAAAAAAGGGTCATGGACAACCACACATTTGGAGAGGTGTTTGAGAGTGATGCACCTAGGAGGACAAGACCTTCAAGATCATCCTTCCGAGCTTGGCCATAATACAATGAGGATCTCATTACACCACGTTTTGGCGACGAGGGAGATGAAGGGGATGCGCACCCTTCTACCTTCCCCTGTCCTACCTTTTTGCAGGCTACAGGGATTCTCAATGATTTGCTAACCTTGGTTCGGAGGGTTGGACTAACTAGTTATATGCAGGACGAGAGTGTGCACTATGCTATGCTCACTAAAATTTTGTGGAGAGTTTCTCTTTTACCAACAACCCTTTTAGGTCAGAGGTGTCATTCAAAATCTATAATAGGCCCTTCACCATGAAAATGAAGAAATTTTGTGAAATCTTGGGTATTGGCACAGCTGGGACGGTGAAGAAGATTCCAGCTCAACCCGCTGATTTGTTGGAGCTCTACCGCGGGATAACTAATGATGATGACCGCAGAGCCTAGCGCGGAAAGATAAGAAATATTCAACTCCTAGCTATCAGATATTTTTCTTATTATCTTGCCACTAGTATTCCGGTAGGGAGAACACTAGCAATATTTTCAACTATCATTTGGCTTTCCTAGCTGCTGCACTCAACAATGAAACCAGGTACAATCTTGGTTCTCTCATTGCTCGTCGCTTGTCTGCTAAGGGACGCATTCATGGGGGTATTATTGCTGCACATGTTTTTGCTGCCTTAGATCTTTCCGTTGATCCAAATGATACAAATTTGGCTCCTTAGAGGCTTGATTTAGCTGCCATGAAAGAGCATCACTTTGTTACTACTAGCTCTACCCTTAATAGTTTGGTTTATAGGATGATGTTTACTGACGGGGAAGAGAGAGAGAGAGATTCCTCTGCCCCAAACCACTTTGTTCAGTATTTCCCAGGGACCTTGGTCATGCTCCATGGAGGAGATGGACGAGCAGCTATGCATTCATGGTTTCTATGGGCATTACCAGGGGGACGCGCCCTCTTATGACCAGTATGTGCACTACACAGGGGCGTCCTCGAGATCGTACCAGGACGAAGGGGCCTCTTCGTTGTATTACGGAGGTGTACCTTCTTGGTCGCCATGGGGTTGAGCCCCACTTAGGCCAAAAGCCTAAGCTTGGGGGGAGGTACACCGACATCACACTCATCTATATATCATGTTTCATCGGTTCTTTCTATATCCATGTTTTGCTTTCTTTTTGGTTTTTGTTTCTACTTTCTCAAAACACAAAAATACCAAAAATATTTTAGTTGTTTCTCTTGGTTTGTTTCTTTGCTTTTTAGCATTGGTTTGCCTTAAGAAAAATCCAAAAATATTTTTTCTTTGTTTGTTTTTGCTTTGTGTGCTTGCTTTAAAAAATCGAAAACACCAAAAATATTTGTTGTTCTTTTTTGGTTTTGTGAAGTTCTTTGCAGGGTTCAGCAGTCCTCGGTGGAGTTTGGTTTCATGTTATTATTGAAGCCACACAAGTGAAGGGAAATAATGAAGATTAAGACAACTTGAGGTGTGGTAAGAGGCTAGTAACGAACTCTATTTGTTTTCATTTTTGTACATATACTCATCATTGTGGGCATGCTTAGTCTATTCATGTAAGGTTTATGTTATTTAGGGATGCTTAGTAGTTCTTACTTTCTTATGATTAGATGCAGCTTGCTAATAGTTTGTAGCATGTCATATGAATGTTTGCTTGCATTGCTCTATTAATAACTTGGTATGATATTGTGATATCCTCCTCTGAATGTTTCATGTGAATCGACTTGGAAGATGCTCACGCATGCATATGACTGAACAATAGTCAGTAAGCCTCGATGATTTATTTTGCCTCAGAGTTCTTGTATCACTTTCATGCCATAATTAGTCCTGTTTTGTTGCAAGCATGATTATGACAGTTATTGCTCTCTTGTTTGTCGCTCCCTCTCTATTGCTAGCCTTCACTTGCACTGAGTATGTGTTCTACTCTTGCTTCCAACTCCCCAAAACCAATATTGCCAACAATGTCCACCATACCTACCTACTAGCATCATTTGCTATTCCGTGCATATTCATTATGCCTAGTTTTCTTCCAAATAAAATGTTTGACTGTTTGAGAAAGTTAGTTAGTAAAGCTCTCACGAACTTGATGGCACACTTTATTTCTTGCACTTAATAAACCTGAACCATTGTGACTGTCCATGAAAGTTATATGCTTGCAAATTATATGCTGGGAGTTAGCAGAACCGTGCTGTCATGAGGAACTCTTTCAACATTGCACATGTACTTTGTACCTAGTTGATATCATGCTCTTTTGTTTACAGATGTCGTCGGTGCGAAATAAAAGGGGAGCTTGTAAGTTCATGGAGTTATATATATGTGTTAGAGAAACGCCAGGGCCACTAGCCTAAGCCGTGCCTAATCATGGTGGAAACTTGCAGCATAACCATAATGAGCAATCTGTGAAGCATCCTCAATAAAAACCTATGTAAATAGCAAATAAAAGATCGCTGAGATGCTCATTTTCTGCTTGCCTTGTCATTTTGATTATGGGATAGCTCCTGTGTCATGTGCAAGAGGTACACCGTTGGCGGTTCTCTATGATACGCATGTATTTAATATACCAAGAACTTACAGGTAACTAAAGTTGAGTAGCATGAGGAGCAGACCTCCTACTCAAGGGACATGAGATTTCCAATTTATGGTCTGTCAAGCATATAACTCATATTGGACCTCACTTTCACCTTAACCATCTAAAGATGCCTATGATAGGGGCAATGAGAGCTCAAAGCTAATGAGTACCTTACTTTCATCATTTGGAAGCCTTTCAAACTTTTCAAAACCTTTTCACTTCCTTGTTGAGTCACCACTTATTCTATGAGCACCTTCTTGAGAGCATAGTTGTCATTCTTAGTGTAATGTGTTTGTCTCAACACTTGGTTAATTATGTCATGACTTTGATGCTTGTATCTCTGATATATTTACTTCTAGTATTCACTTGAACTTCAGAGGTGCCTTGGCATTTATTTTGTTCTCTACAAACAAAGGCAAGCGAGATACCACTCTATCATACCTTCTTATGAGAATTGCAATGTTGCTTATGTTTATGTTTCATGCTACTTATTATTATTGAGTTGGAATCTCTTCATAGCTTGCAATGACTATTGAGTAGACTTAGTTGCATACTCCTTATTGTGAATTTTCTAAGTATCTACTCCTGTGCTGAGAATATATACATCATATGAAGCAAATGTGTTCGTGAAAGTCTTTTATCGCACTTAGTTTTCAACTGAATTGCTTGAGGACAAGCAATAATCTAAGCTTGGGGGGAGTTGATACGTCCAAAACGTATCTTCCTGAACACTTTTGCTATTTTTCTCCTTTAAACTTGTGTGACTTGGATACAACTAACACGGACCGACGTTGTTTTCAGCAGAATTACCTTGGTGTCTAGTTTTTGTGCAGAAAATCAACTATCAGGAAAAATCCCGGAAAATATGCCAAAAATCCTATTTCACCAGAAGACTGAGGGAGCCAGAATACGAGACAGAGTGGAGGCCTGAGGGGCCCACACCCCCCAGCCACGCGGGCCAGGCCTGGCCGCGCCTAGAGGGGTGTGGCCGCCCCAGGCACCCCCTCAGCCTCCCTTTTCGCGTATAAGTTGCCTCTTGACCTAAAAACTCAGGGGAGGGGGGTTCTATGTTTTTCCAGAAAGAGTTCCGCTGTGCCGCCACCACCAAAAACCGCGATTCGGAACCAGAAACTCCGTTCTAGCACCCTGCCGGGACGGGGAATTTGGAGAGGATCATCGCCATCGTCATCAACAACGCCTCTCCATCAACCATCCATGTTTCCCTCATCCATGAGTGAGTAATCCCCCGCTGTAGGCTATGGGGATGGTAGGGATTGGATGAGTTCTATCATGTAATCGAATAAGATTGTTAGGGCATGGTGCCTAGTATCTCTATTAGTGCTATTTGACTTTGTTGCAACTTGTTTTGCTTAATGCTTGTCACTAGTGCCCGAGTGCCATGATCTCAGATCTGAACTTATTATTGATTCATGATGATAGTATTGTTTGTGATCTTATTTGCAAGTTGTGTACACATATCATTATTCGGATCCAAAGGCCCTGAAGTGACAGAAATTGGGACAACCGGAGGGGATGGCTGTGATGTGAGGATCACATGTGTTCATGGAGTGTTAATGCTTTGCTCCGGTGCTCTATTAAAAGGAGTGCCTTAATTTCCAGTAGTTCCCTTGAGGCCCCGCTGCAACGGGCTAGCAGGACAAAAGATGTTATGCAAGTTCTCATTGCGAGCACTCATGACTATGATTGTTTAGTACTTGGATTCTTTATATTATTTATCTGCAATTTCCCTAGATCTTGAAGTTACATGTTTAGTCTCGTCCATGCAACGCCCGTCCATCCATCCCTATGTCTACCGCGCTCATATCCTACCGTTTGCTACTATTGTTACTACTGCCTTTGTTTTACTACTGCTGTTACTTTGCTATTACTACTACAAAACTGTTGCTACTGATAAACTTTTGTGAGAAAGAAGTACTTCCAGGTGCAGCTGAATTGACAACTTAGTTGTTAAGGCTTATAAGTATTCTTTGTCTCCCCTTGCGTCCAATCAATAAATTGGGTAATTGTCAACACCCGGATTTTTAATCCCAGATGCCTGTTATGCCATACATCGCAATCCTAGGATTACCATTTTTGCGAGACATAACAGAATTGGATACCACAGTACATCATCCATTACAAACCATACATAAGGTCTTACACAAATAGGGATCTCATGATCCAGTTCTTAATACAACTTCAAGCAGCGGAATACGTAATAATAATGGTAGCGTAGGCGAAGCTCCATCTTCGGGGTCACAAGCAATGCTGACGATGGGAGATGATCCTAGTTGTCGTAACCTTCCTGGGGTCCATCCTCCAGGTACTCCTCTTCATAGTCTGGCCACGGGAATAGCCAGGGACAAAGCCATGAGTACTCTTTAAGTACTCGCAAACTAATACTAACAAGTGAAAGGGGTTTTTGATAATAGGACACTAGGCTCTAGGGTTGTTTTGCAAAAGACAGATTTATCTCTACTAAGTTTAGAAGCAACGAATGCTAGTTGAAGTTTTATAACACCTAAGTGGGAACTTGTATTTCATATCACAACTCTGTTGTGGTGAAGTAAAAGTCTCCATTCATTTCACAAGTCTTTTGGAAACATCCGACGGGGGAACAGTATGGCCACTCCAACTGTCCATAATCGCGGACGCGGCTATTCGAATAGTTTGACACTCTGCAGAGATTGTACACTTTCACCACAATATTCGATACATCTGTTAGGAACAAATCCTGAATTCACCATACTCAGTATGCGGATAATCAATCCTAACCTTTCCATTACACGCCCTAGTATAAGCACCTCTCCTGTGAGTTTGGCCTCCCAACCATGACCAACTGTCATATTGGGTACTTCACAGGTGGACAATCTTCACAAGGTAGCCTCAGCTCAGACCTTGGCCATGAGGGAACTAACTAAGGTATATAAGTTTCCAGTCAAGCCCTACCCAATTCTCGGTTATTGTGGTTGTACGATAAAATTGAATGGTATCGCATCCAGACAACCATCAGTTTTATAAAGGGCTAAGGCTCATGCCTCAACATTTTCATCACCATAAATCATCTGGTGTTCGGAAACACATGTCCAAAACATTTCAATAGAATGATCCATCATTCCAAGGTTTTCATAACCATTTTCACCAAGTATTCCCATCTAATGTTGATCAAGTTTTATGCTTAGCACTAGCATCTACAAGTGGGGGTGAGTACTAATGAGGGGTGGTAAACTAGTGGAGTTTCAACTAAGTTCAATCTCATGCCTTAGGATGACATCAAGATTTTCTAGCTTAGGCCAAATTTTATGCTCTTTATGCAACATTCAATATATCCTTCTAGAATCTACAAGTCACTTAAGTCAACTCCAAGTTATAGCTTTGATAAAGAAATAAAGTAGAAAGCTTGCAAGTAAAACTAGGATTGGGTATCATCAAATATGTCTAACCAAGCATGCTTAGTGCATTGCATAGGTTATCTAACTTTCATAATTGCAAGTGTTAGCTTGCCTTGAGCAGAGCAGTGGTTGAAGTTCTCCTCGGCTTCTTCTTTGTAGTATCCTTCTTCCTCCTCGTATCCTTGGTCGGTACTAGCGTCTATGAAAAAATACGAGGTACACAATCACCAAACAATACTTAACTACTTGCAATCATCACACAAAAGGGTCCTATAGATGATCTAGCATCATCACTAACATTACAAGATTAAAGCTTGGTTTAATCCTTTTTTTTAGAAAAGTAATTTCTACTCATTGAAAAACTACTTAAGATTTAATATTCTCCAAACCAAACATGGGATAATGTTGACACATGTCATCACCACATATTTTAGTCCATGGGAATGTGATTTAAAGTGGTGTCACAATTTAATAAGGTTTTACCCTTTTATTTTTAATTAAATAAAGTGACGAGAAATGCCTATGTAGCATTCTTTTATTACTTGAACATTATTTCTGTAAGTAAACCTATATATTTTTATATATTCTGAAGGGTATGGTTAAATGTGATTTTCGAGAGTTGGAATCAACTCAAAAGCTATTATGGTTTTAATTTGAAAAATGTTTGAATGCAGAAAAGCTTCTGCCTTGTTATTTTTACCAAGGATGATCTACAGATCCAAATCACTTGAATCCAACGGGCTTGGATTCCGCATTCCCAGACCTTTCTAACAAAATTGGTTTCATTCAATTTGGTTCATTGAATCGACCTGGGTTGATTTTTGAAACTGGGTACAAAAGTGTGTTTGAAATAAAATGGAAAAGGTTAAATTCAAATAACTGGGCTGTGCGGGAAGTGATACTCGGCCGGCCTGCTAAGCACAGCGCTTACGCGGGCTGGTTAAGTGGCTGTCCCCACGCGTCAGTGAGACGAGGGGGTGCGAAGCGGTATGGGGCGATGTGGTGCGTTCAATCTGGTTCTAATCCAATGGCTGAGGGTCATCATCGACGTTGGGCAACGCCGGTGAGACAGAAACCTAGCGCGGCCAGTGGGGGTCATTGGGGCTCACCGGGGTTCAGGCGAGGGTCGGCGAGGCGGGCGAACGACGAAGTCGACGACGGCGAACCTCCTGGTACCGGCAGCTTCTCCTGGGGCGGCTCCAATCGCTGGCTCCCTTCTTCTCCAGCAGCGACAGACTCCGGTGAAATTCCGGCGAAGTGCTGCTCGCCTTTCTCCGAGAATGGGGTGGCACGATCAGTGAGGAGAGGGGAGTGAGATGGTGTGCTCAATTTGGCTGGGGGTGGCCTCTATTTATAGTCGCGACGATGAGACCAAACGGGATGGGCAGGTGACGGTGGCGATATGGCTACGGGCGGCTAGAGGCATGCCGGCGGTGGCGATCGCTTGGTGGTCTCCTGGCGATGCTCTACGGCTTTAATGCGCGCGTAGGGGCGGTGCGGTTTGGTCTGGAACGTGCGATGCTCTGCACGACAGAGGCGGCGTCTTCGACGGTGAGCGGTGGCTGTGCGTCATGGGGCGGCGAACGGTGATGTCTGGCGGTCTCCTGGGTCGGTGGCGATCATGTATGCACGTGGCGAGGGCGGCGCGCGGTCTGTGGGAGTCGGTCGAGTGTGGCGCTCTGGCGCATGCTCGGCATGGTTGCTGGCGAGCTGGGCGCGGTTCGTGCGTGTTGTCCAGGGTTTGGCAACGCTCGCGGCTGGGACAGGGAGTGGTGGTGGACGGTGGGCTGCCAACCAAACAAGGTTGGCATGGCTAAATCTCCTCCTAGCTTGCTGTCTCCACTGGGGTGGCATGGTGAGCTTCGGCTGTTCACCATTGATGTCATTTCCCAGCTTACAGTGAGTCTAGTGCTTGGTTTAACTTGCTAGGTGATCTACTGATATGGTTGTGAGCTAGAGAGGGAACAAGTTAGGCTTCAATCACTGCTCACAATAGTGTTTAAGATTTTGATGATTTGTGTCTACAAAGTGTTTGATGAAATGGCCGCAAGAATTCAAGTTTTGAATTTTGAAAAGATTTTTGGTGGGTGTGCTAGGTTGGTGCTGGTGCGTCTGCATATGCTTGGGTTTTGAAAGTTGAGCTTGTTTGAGTGGTTTTTGAAAAAGTGGGATCTTCTCATATGATAAAGATTCAATTTTGAACTATCCTTTAAACTATGCATTTGAATGTTTCTGGATGATCACAAAGTGGGCCTTGATACTTTGTTATGAGTACAATCAAGGGGTGCAAAGATCCAGAAAAGTTTCTGTTAAGTTCTGAAAGTTTGGGACAGCCAAAGTAGGCATGGGAGTTAAATTGGTCAAAATGACCATTCCATTATTTTATTTGTTTTGATTTATTTGTCTTTGAGAAAAGTTTGGGAATTGTTTAGATGATGTTTATTTCACCTAAGAATCCATTTACAAGCAAAGGAACACACAAACAAGGTGGTTCAAAAGAATTCCAAATGAAATGCATACTCACATGCATGCTTTCATATTTTTATTTAGCAAAGTTTTTGTTAACCCTAAATTTGATGATTAGAGTTTGATGATCCAAGTTTAGTATTTTTGGGATGTTACAGTAATACTACCCTCGAAGACTGTTGCGATCCCCTATACTTGTGGGTCATCAATACCGAAGCTTGACCCTCTCCGAGCTTCTCTCCGCCGATCCCTGCCTTCCTCGTCGCCGTTCGCCGCTGCTGGAGCCGGCTGCCGTTCGACTGCCTCGCCCTGGCCATTGTTTAGCAGTCGTCTCCATCCGCCCGCCTATCTCTAATCGCGTGCATGGGCCTCGTCGAGCCCCGTCGTTGCTACCGCGTGGCCCAGCTCGGTCCACTCTATCCCTCATCCTCGGCCAGTCGCCATCGTGTGCGAGAATTGCCGCCGCCTCTGCGCGTCTGCATCGTCGTTGTGCGCCCGCCATCGGCCATGCTGCCTGGGGGATTCTTGTTGTCGCCGGTACAACCAAGTTCTTCACCAGGCCTTCCTACAGAATCCCCTTCTCTGAGCCCAGCTGGACGCTAACCCTCACCATGGAAGACGTCATGTCCCTCCTGCACGTGGGCCCTCTCTGATGCCCTCGCCCCATGTTCGTGGTTGTCCCAATGATCTATCTATGCCTAGGTTGACCTGTGCACCACCTGTGTTGGTCACTCAGCACAACCATCTTCCTCCATAAAAAGAGTTGACAAAGTGCGCCACTGCCCGTCAAGATCTACGACAAGTCGGACAAGTTTGTGTCAAGACGCCACGATACGTTAAGATCATCGAGAGGGTACTCTAATAAAACCAACACGATTTCGACATCGCTAATAAATCCAGAACACAGAAGAACCACCGACAAGATCGGCTCAAAGCCGATGGTTCCGAGATGCCACGGTGCCACTCAAGACCCCTTCTCGGACGCAAACCCTCGGCACGCCAAGTTCGCCTTCCCGGAGACGCCGAGACCCCGACACAAAGATGCCCAAAAAACCAAGATCTTCTTCATGGATCCTCATGATCTTCTCCCGAGTCCAAACCCGAAACCTCGACGAATCCCCGAACCAAGATCGTCGGAACCCATGTGTGAACCCTATTCGAGGCCCCTATTTTATAAATGTCATCAATATAAATTGTTGCATATTAAATTGTTCATATTTGCACAAATATCATGTGGTTTGGGGGATTTTAGCCGATTCACCTCATAATTAAATAAGAAGACCATATGCGGGCGAATCTACTCTCATATCACAAGGGTCGCTCACACCGCCCCTAGGATCACATCGGAAATGACGGCACACATATATAGTTGCACCCTAGCATTTTAATCATCGTCCGTTGCAACAAGGAAGAACCAAAACAAGAACACGCCAAGGAGCTAACAAATTTCACACCATCTTGCAGTTTATATCTTCTCTAGCTAGATCAGTATGCTGGTGGATCTAACTAATTTCATATATTAGGGAGTGCCTCTATGGCGAGCTCCTCGAAGATGTATAAGGACGGGGTTTGATGACTACAAGTGCACATATCGGATGTAGCTAGTTTCTAAATAAATATATCGATCCCACAGGGAGAAGGAGTCTGAAGTCTAGGAATTCTTGAAATAAATACTGAAAATAGAATTGCTAAATAAAGTTCTAAGTGACAAGATAAAATGCGAGTATTGCGTAAAAAGGTGTTTTTGGGTTTTTGGTATAAGAGAGTAATGAGTAAAGTAAACAAAACTGAATACAAAAAATAAGTATCGCGTATGTAAAAGAGATTTGAAACTTCAGTGGGAAAAAGCGTTCTCAGGGATTAGCGGATACACGACTAAACTTATAAAGGGCTAAGGTAAAGATTATCATAATGAAAATTCTCAACTATGTATGTGTGGGAGGAACTCCGTATTTCGATAAAGAGGTAGAAACCACTGCTCAAATCATCCTCATAAACACAGCAGACAGCAATCAACGTCAATTGAATTACTGCGCTATTAGGGGACATAATCCCATACGACGTATCCCATGGCATGGATAGAGTTTTGTGAGTTTCGTCCGTTCCCAACTTGATACGTAAGGGGTGCCAACAGCTTTATAGTCACTGTAAGTGCTAACATCCCTCCGTCTACCAACTAGTTCCCTATATCAAGTCCCCACAAGAGGCAAATATTGGAGAGGTCGACTTCTCCCAACATCAAGATGTAGACAATCTAACACATGGTCACATCGATGAATATCATAATAAACTTTATATTATTTCAATATCATTCTAGGGTTTCTCCATCTCCCCAAGAACTAATGATCTACTCAGACATGGAGGCAAAGAACATCATGGCAATGGTAATGGAAACAATTGTCGATGAATAGTACTTGTATAAATCAATAACTAGTGTAAAAATTACAACAAGATCTAGATTGGATGGATGGTGGTGATGGTGGTGATGAAGATGCAGCGGTTGATGAAGACAGAGATCGATGCCTTGGCCTCCCAGATCTACATAGGGCGAAGATGGATCCCTAGGGCAAGTTCCCCCTCCAGATGCCTTCCGGAGGTTAGGTTTCAGTGAGTTCTGGGTGTTCTGTATGGCATCTCTCCAAACCAGTTACACGGGGTGAAACTATTTGAGGAGGCGGAGGCGGCGCCAACTATACGGCGACGACCCGTATAGTTGGTCGTTGACCTCTCTGTATCCTCCAATTGCTTCGGGTTTTCTTCTAGTGTTATTAATATTTCCTAAATAAGCAATTTATGTAGTTTTTGGCTCCTTTTTTCTCTAGTACAACTGCTCCAAGAATTTTGTCCTTTGGATCCATCATCTGATCTGATCCTGATGAAAATAAACATAAAAAGTGCATGCGAACACCGTAAAATACCAAAATCCTACATCTAAAATACAAAATAATAATCTAAAACATGATGCAAATATGCACTCATCAACTTTCCCAAGCTTAGACTCTTGCTCGTCCTGAGCAAGTTTAGCTTAATGGATATGATCCTCATATTCATGAAGCTGAGTCGATAAAATAAATGAGGCAGTTGCAGCATATGTTTATCATAAAGGATACATATAAATAAGTTCATGAATAGTACCTTACTCGAACCATCTGAATAATATTAGCAGGCTTCCACACCTTAGCAATTAATAGTTCATAAAAGATTATTCTCAACATGATGTAAAAGTATTCGGTTCAACCGAATGAGTTAGTGAGGTAGTCCAAAGTGTTTTTAGGATTAACAAATTCACTTGGGATTCAAAATCTCAAACGTCTCTTTTGTTGGGACACGCAGAGATAAAACAAAACTTCTCCTTCTAACGTGGTAATCCCAAGATCAAGCTGAGGTAGAAGGCCACGAGGTTTACCACTAGACGCAGTTGCAGATTACTGATGAAGCGCGTCTGTTGAATGCAGTGCAATCCTCATGATCTAATCGGATCACGATCATCCTGGTGCTAATCGTAAAACACCTCCACTGGTATCCACACGTACAAGGAGGAGCACCAGCGGCGAACTGCTAGGTTCGGTACATCGGCAGGTCTGCTATGGAGCTAGGGTTTCCAACTCATGGAACAACCTAACCGATCAACGATTAACCCTTCTAGGTTATTGTGCTCCACTATATATAGGGAGTGAACGTGGGCTCCACCCTCGTGGCCCATTCACTAAAGCCCATATAATATTAGTCACCATGAGTCCGACTCACTGACTTAGTCCAAATCCGGCTTGGGTCCAACCCAACCAGATTTCTGGTTCAGATCTAATCCGAACTTTCTCCTGCTCTTTAGTGTGTGACCCCGCATGCTCATGGCTACTTGGACACGATTGGAGTCCGACTCTCAATCGATCAGTCGGTAGCGACTCCTAGCAGAACGTGTCGACTTCCAAGTACCAAAGAGTCATGAAAACTTGCCTTTCTAATGCGACTTACGTCCGAGTCCCTTTTGCCTCACGATATACCTTGTCAGACTATAGGCGACTAATTGTCATCCCTTAAATAGTCCGACTCTCTTCTCGATCCGAGATAAGTGATTCATCTGACTAACTCTTAGTCGATCACCTCGTGATGGGGATATGCCTATCGGGGTATGCCCATCATGACGTTTCCTATTGGCCCAAGCCGCCACCGAGTGGGCCTGTAGGACGGCGACTGGATCAAGACTTGGCGAGGACTTAGGCGACTGGAAGCTGGAGGCCCAAAAGCATAGCTAGGCCCAGTCGGACTAGGTCAAAGACCTACGATTCTTTAACTAATTTGGTTGTAATCTGTAAACCCTAGCGAGGTGAGCCTATATAAACCTCCCTAGGGTACGCATAGAGGACACGTTCCATCAGAAACCCAAGCGACTCGCTGCCTAGTCGTCGAGCTCGCCCCTTTGTACTCTCTCCATAATACAATCTAGCAGGAGTAGGTATTTACCCTCCGGGGGGCCGAACCTGGGAAAAACCTTGTGTCTCCACCCTCATCTCGCACCGCAGATGGCTGGCCGCCCTTGCCCCGTGCTCTACTACTCGTTGCCGATTGCAGCATCTGCTGTGGTCATTCCCACGATAGTGGCGCCCACCGTGGGGCCTGGCCGGTCAGGCCGGTGTTCTGCGGCGAGATCCAATCTGCCCATCAATGAGTCGATCGCCACCGGCCGCATGATCGCGATCGGAGAGATGCTCCAGATCTTGCCGAGCAGCTACGTCCCGGCGGCACGACCCGTCACACATAGCATGATTCTGCCGGTCGGCACGATCAGCCTTTTCGTCGGTCTCACCGACGTCATCATCTCGGAGGACTCGGCTCGCATCCGCGAGTCACCGCCACGCGACCGGATCTCTAAGAGCCAGGTCTGCACGATTCACCACCTCGCCTCCGAGTACGACTCGGCCCATAGCAACGTGGCCGAAACCACCGCGGCCGTGGACGACGCGGCCCTCAACGATGACGCTGATTCGGTGACCCCGGCGTCGGCCGCCGGATCCATCATCGCTGCATCGTCCGCGGGCTCCATCACCCAAGTCTCCAACATCGAAGACTTAGAGGACCCCTCCATCCTTGGGAACTTCAACTTCGACTCCGGGTCGGAGAACTCCGCCGACCTCCACGACGGAACCGATCGCCACACCGCGACCTACATGGCGACTGGTGCCGACCCCCCGGAAGACCCCTTCTCCATGCCGATCCCACCAAACGCGACGGCAACGGAGGCCGAGGAACTCAGCCTGCGGCTGGTGGAGGCGGTCCGCAAGGAACAAGCCGAGCGCGATTTTTTTTGCCTCGAGCAGGTGACAGCGCAGGAGCTGTCGCGCTATCACCAACTCCGAATCAGGTCGCGCCTGAACCCTACCGTTCAGGGGCGCACCCTAAACTTCGATGATGAAAATGCCCCGGATCGCGTGGCCGAGCGTGCGATCTGTGAGAACACGCCGCCAGGAGGAAGCTCTCGACCCCCACCAGGGGCGACAGCCAACGGCTCCCCACCACCACCCAACCGCGCGCCCCCCAGGCACCAACCAAGGATCGTGATCTCCTCATGAGAGCGAGATGCGAACAGCCTCCCGCTATTCTCCACCCCAATGGACAACGTCGTCGCGAGCCGAGCAACATTCGACAACATCCAAGTCACCGGGGAAGGCGCCCTGCAGATCCAGTACGCCAAGGCTCTGCTCGCCAAAGCAGTTGAGCAACAAAACGCGGGCGCCGACTCACAGGGTCGGATGTACTCGCGTTCATCAGGCAGCAGGGCGGCCTCGAGCGGCCACCCAATGGCGGCGAATACCCTCAACTTCCCACCACCCAAGCCCCTGCAGCTCCAACACCGACCTGCGAACGCGGCACTCTCCACCAATGACCCACGGCCGGCGAACAACTTCGTAGCTGCCAACGGGCAGCCCGTCAACGCACGCACCCACATCATCAACAACCAGAGCTGGCGCGCATGCCAGCCTGAAGACCTGAGGCATACCCTCACCAACCGCCGCGACAGCGAACCAAGGGGATCGCTGAGCCGAGTCCGACCCCAGTGCTTCGGACCAATGATTCGAGGTGAAAGATACCCGACGAACTTCAAAGCACCGAAGGAGATCGAGAAGTATGACCCCTCGTACGATCCGTCCGTGTGGCTGGACACTTACCTCATGGCGATGGGGATCGCCGGCCACACCGACCTACTCGCCGCCCGCTACCTTACCCTTATGATGGAGGGAGCGTGCATGCAGTGGATTAACACCCTCCCTGCGGATAGCATCGACACCTGGGAGGAAATGCATGACGCCTTCGTCAGGCACTTCGAGGGTTCATACACCCGCGCCACCACCAACAAGGACCTGGAGCGATGCATCCCGGGACCCCGCGAGTCGACCCGCAGTTGGGTCCAACGGTGGCAATACCTGTGGTACAACGCGTCCAGAATCCACCCGGACACCGTGATCCACTGCTTCAAGACCTCGTGCCACTACGAGCCCCTGGTCGCCAAGCTCAAGCGAGTGTACAGAACACTCGACAACATACTGGACCTCCTGGAGATCCCAAAGAGGTACGCGGAGGAGGACCCAAACCAAGAAACCGACGACGAGTCGGGGGGAAATCGCCGCACGAGTGGTCACGACAACGGGAGGCGACCCGAGCTACGCTACAGCAACACTCGCCTCACCGGCAAACGCCACAGTGACGGGCGAGTTGACTTTGTCGCCAACGCCGGATACGCGCCGCGTGAACCCAAAAGCTTCCGCCGCAACGGAGGCCAGCGCCGCGACGGTGGAAACTACAAGGCAAAGCCGAGGTTCGATCCCACGGCTCTCCTCAACCAACCCTGTGTGTTTCATAGCAGGGAAGGAAAGCCCGCCACGCACACGACCGCCGACTGCCACTCTCTCAAGGAGACCGAGAAGGCACGACGCACGCGGGAAGACCCCGACAACAACCTGCCAAACGGCGGAAAGTTCGGCAACGTCACCGGCTCGCTCCACAACTTCATAGGCTTCAACACGAAGCGCGAGAAGAAGATCATCGCCCGTGCCATCGCCGTCAACACGGTGTCCCAGATAGACATCACCCAGTTCCTCAACTGGTCTGAGCAACCAATCACCTGGAGCCACGAGGACCACTCGCCACGGATCGAATATACGAGCCGAGTCGCCTTAGTGGTCAAGCCCAAGGTGGGAGACTACTGGCTCCCCAAAACGCTGATGGACGGCGGCAGATCCATCAACATCCTGTACCTGGACACCTTCAGGCGAATGCGGCTCCCGCAGTCTATGATCGTGACAACCTACACCACCTTCCACGACATCGTCCCCGGTTGGAAGGCGTACCCGATCGGCAAGGTGACGCTGCCAGTCACCTTCGGCACACGAGCAAACTTCCGCACCGAGCAGATCGTTTTCGAGCTGGTGCCGTTCAACAGCCCCTACCACTGTGTCCCGGGGCGCCAGGCATTCGCCAAATTCATGGCAGCTCCCCACTACGCGTACAACACGATGAAGCTACCCGGGCCATGTGGCATCATCACCGTCCATGGCGACCCCGACATGGCCGCAGAATGCGAGGCCAAAGGCGCCGAACTCGCGGACACCATCATCCCGGCGGAGGCCAACCACGCTGAGGAGCTCGCCAAATACGCGAGCGGGGTTAACAATGACGACCCCACCATACCCAAGAAGCCCAATTCGGAGGGTGGCAACTCCAGGCGACTCCAGCCAGACGGTGATGATCGGGACGGGTATGAGCCCAGCATAGGAAGGCGCGCTCATCGAGTTCCTACGTGAGAATCGGTACATCTTCGAATGGAAGCCATATGACATGCCTGGTGTCCCGAGGGAACTCGCTGAGCACAAACTCAAAGCCGGCCCCAAAGCGCGACCCGTCAAGCAGTCGCTTCGGCCCTTCAATGAAGAGCGCCGCCGAGCAATCGCCTAGGAGGTGCAGCGTCTACTCGCTGCAGGCTTCATTCGGCCAATCAAATACTCCAAGTGGCTGGCAAACCCAGTCCTGGTCGAGAAGAAAAATGGGACCTGGAGAATGTGTATTGATTACACAAACTTAAACAGCGCCTGCCCGAAGGAACAATTCGTCCTCCCGCGGATCAACCAAATCATCGATTCAACTGCGGGCTCGGAGTCGCTATGCTTCCTCGACGCCTATTCTGGGTACAACCATATCAAAATGGCCATCGAGGACGAAGAGAAGACGGCGTTCATCACGCCATTCGGAGCCTTCTGCTACACTGCCATGACATTCAGCCTCAAAAACGCCGGGGCGACCTACCAGAGGTGCATGCAGGAGTGCCTTGCGAGCCAAATTGGCCGCAATATCCACGTCTACATCGACGATGTGGTGGTGAAATCCACTCGCCAGGGCGATCTACTCGTTGACCTGGCGGAAACCTGCGCCAACCTACGACGGTACAAGATAAAGCTAAACACAGGAAAGTGCACCTTCGGTGTACCTACTGGACAACTACTGGGATACGTCATCTCCAAGCACGGGATCAAGGCGAACCCCGCAAAGATCAACACGATCGCCCGACTCGGCAGACCCGAGTGCCTACGCGACGTCCATAAGCTGGCCGGGCGAGTCGCGGCTCTCAGTCGCTTCATCCCTCGGCTAGGCGAGAAGGCAATGCCCCTCTATCGCCTAATGCGCAAAAACCCCACCTTCCAGTGGGACAAGGAGGCAGACGACGCGCTCCACGCTCTCAAGGAGGTGTTGCTCGCAGCACCACTACTTGCCGCCCCCGTCGACAAGGAGCCCACGCTAGTCTACGTCGCGGCTTCTGAGCGCGTCGTCAGCGTTGTCATGGTCATCGAACGGCCAGAGGAAGGAAAGGAACGCTCGGTGCAACGACCCGTGTACTACATCAGCGAAGTACTTACCGAGTCGCGCCAACGCTACTCGCAGTACCAGAAATTGGTATACGCGGTCTTCAGAGCACAGCGGCGACTGCCGCACTACTTCTAGGAACACCCAATAACGGTCGTCTCCTCAACACCGTTGCAGGACATCATCCGCAACCGCGAGGCGACCGGACGAGTCGCCAAGTGGGCCGTCGAGATCGGCGTGCACAACATCAAGTACGAGCCACGCAAGGCGATCAAGTCATAGACTCTCGCAGACTTCCTCGCCGACTGGGAGGAGGCCCAGCAGCCAGAGAAGCTGCCATACCTCCATTACTGGAGCCTACACTTCGACGGCTCCAAGAACATGGACGGTGCAGGAGCAGGGATCGTGCTAACATCTCTGAAGGGCGAGAAGCTCCGCTACGTCCTCTACCTGGACTTCACCCCCTGCACCAACAACATGGCCGAGTATGAGGTGCTACTCCATGGAATGAGGGCAGCCAAGGAGATGAACATAAATCGCCTGCGCTGCTATGGAGACTCTGACCTCGTCGCCGGCACCTGCGACGCTGTCTCCCCCACCATGGCGGCATACCTCCAAGAAGTGGACCAGCTAGGAGGACACTTCGCAGGCTACTCTGTCGAGTGGATCAACAAGCGGAAGAACGAGGAGGCCGACACACTCTCTCACATCTGCTCGGCTCGACTCGCACCACCTGCCCACATCTTCCTCGACACTATCACCAAGCCCTCCGTCTCTCCCCCAAGGGAGATCGACATCGGAATTCCGCTGCAACTAGAAGCAGCCCTGGTCGCACTAATTGCCGAGCCAAGTGACTGGACCGCACCGTACGTCGCTTACCTGGAGGGAGGCACCCTACCCGCAGACAAAACGGAGGCCTGGATGATAACACGCTGCTGCAAATCCTTCATCATCATCAACGGCGAGCTCCACAAGCGCAGCGTGACCGGCGTGTTTCAACGCTTCGTCCAACCCGCTGAAGGACGCAAAATCCTCCAAGTCATCCACTCCGGTGACTGCGGCCATCACGCCGGCGCCCTCTCTCTAGTCACAAAGGCCATGCGACACGGCTTCTACTAGCTCACCGCACATGCAGACACTGTCGACATTGTCCAGCGGTGCATTGGATGCCAGAAATACGCCAACCAAACTCACGTGCCGATCTCGGCGCTCAAGACAATCCCCATCACCTGGCCGTTCGCCGTGTGGGGCATGGACATGGTAGGCCCCTTCAAGAAGGCCCCCTCTGGATACACCCACCTCCTAGTCGTAGTCGACAAGTTCACAAAATGGGTGGAGGCCAAGCCAGTCCGCAAGTGTGACGGGAAGACCGCTATAAAGTTCCTATGTGAGCTCATATATCGCTACGGGTTCCCAAACAGCATCATCACGAACAACGGCACCAACTTCGCCTAGGGAGCCATGGCCGAGTTCTGCGAGGAGCACAACATCCGACTTGACCTCGCCTCAGTCACCCACCCGGAGTCCAATGGCCAGGCAGAACGCGCCAATCAGAGCATCCTCCACGGCCTGAAGCCACGACTACAAGTCCCACTCGAGCGTACCGCCGGGTGCTGGGTCGAAGAACTCCCCTCTGTCATCTGGGGCATCCGCACCTCTCTCAACATGTCGACAGTGTTCACCCCCTTCTTCATGGTGTATGGTGCCGAGGCAGTCATGCCAACCGGCCTCGAGCACGATTCACCCAGGGTGGTCAACTACACGGAGGCCGACAACGAGCTCGCACGACAAGACGGAGTCGATCAGCTCGACGAAGCACGCGACCTGGCTCGCTCCGGCACCGCCATCTACCAGCAAGGGCTATGACGCTACCATAGCCGACAAGTACGGACTCTCACTTTCCAGGAAGGCGACCTGGTACTGCGCCTAATCCAGGACAAGAAAGGCATGCACAAGCTCTCACCCCCTTGGGAGGGACCATTCGCCATCGGGCGAGTCCTGGGCAATGACGCCTACTACCTCACCGACGTCCGAGGTGACAGAAAACTCGACGTCAAGCGGCCATGGAATGTCAACCTCCTATAGATGTTCTACTCTTAGAACTCCAGACATGTACCCCCTACCCGCTATGAAATAAAACAGATTGGTTACCGCAAATTTCGTCTACTCTCCGGGTCTTGTGCCACTCGCACTCGTAATAACAGCGTTAAGCTATTCATAGAAGTCAAGCTTTGGCAAAGCGACCGGCACGGCCAATTAGTGCGGTACGAGGGCACTAGGAAAACTCAGGACTCGTATCGTCCACGAAAAAATCTAACCCGGAGCCCCATTGGAGTCGCCTAGCTCGACTGGCTCCCCGAGCCAATAAAACTGCACTCGCTCCCCACAGCGACCAAGTCCTCCGCATCCTCGGCGCATCGACTCGAACGGCAAAGTACCACGCTCGGGGACTGACTCCAGACCAAAGATGAGCGGCTAGGGAAAAACGCCAAGTATGAGAGCACTCCCAGGGCTTGCCATGCGACTGATCTTACGGATCAGGCATGAGTGACGCGCCTAACATAACACGCTTAGTCCTCACCTACCTTGGGCTTGCGACTAGAACGGCCAAGTACCACGATCGGGGACTCGGCGACCCGACCCCGTTCGCGCCCGGGAAAACGGTCAAGTAAAGATCACCCCTGGGAGTCGCCACGCGACTGGCTTTCCGAGCCATGGCGAGTCGACCTTAACTCACTAATAGTTCACAAAACATATAAAAACGAGGTAAACCCCATAAAAAGGGCGGACGCGTTCGGGGACTCACACAACCAACACCCAAATTGCAAAACAACTGACAAAATAACATGAGCATTCCTTTATAGCAGCAAAATTTGTTTCGCGTACAAGGAGAGTTACATGGTTACCCTATACTAATGCCGAATGGCAAAACATTCTATTCCGCAGGCTTTGATGAAGACGCGCCACCGACCCTGCGGCTGCGGATAAAAGGCACATAAGGGTTCAACGGGTACGTCGTCAGATCGCCCGCCATCGCCACACGGAACAGTTGCTCCACCTTGAAGTCATGGTGCTTTGGTTCAGGGTCATTGGGGGCGACGACCGTTTCCTGGTAGGGGATAAGGTCGCCCATCGCCCAAACGCGGTCGGAGTATATCGCGGCTCGGTCTGCCAGCTTCAACACTTTAGCAATATCCATCGAGCCCGTTGACGAGGGGTAACCACTCGTGACGTCGTCAATGTCAAAATCTTCCGGGAAGTGGGCGAGCCCATGGCTGAGCGCTTTCGCCGCTCCACAACGGAAGGCCGACCGCGTCATGAATACCACGACCGATGGAGCCTTTTCCAGGTAGCGCCATACCTCGACAAGGTCGCTGGGAATCACCTCCGTGGGCGATATTTCCTGAAGGTATGCCCAGAGGCAAGTCGCTGACAGCACGGCTGAGTCGACCAGGGTGGTCACACACTGCCGCGCGTCGTACGACTGCGCCTATTCTGCATTGTTAGTGATCCGGCCTGCAGCACGCAAACAAATAGTAAGCAAAGCACCAAAACCCCAACGCGGTACGTGCAATCAGAAGTCGGCTGAAGGAAAGCTTACCAATTAGCGGGAGGCATAGGTCCGTGATGAAACTTTGAAGGGAGGAGAAGTCATTTTGCAACCCGGCAACGAGTGCATCATACACCTTCCGTTCTTCAGTGGCAGAAGCGACGGCGGCCTTGGCTCGTCCTTCCGCCGAGCTCGCTTCCGCCTTCGCCTCCTTGAGCTCACGCTCCAGATCAACGATTCGCTTCTCCGCCATGATCAAAGCGGACTGAGCCGCCGTCAAATCACCTGTCGAGACAAGGCCTTGGCAATCTTCCTTCACCTCAGCCGCACTACTCTCTGTTTCTAGGAAAAAACGGTCAACACCGCGACAAGTTAGCGAAGAGCGCCAGTTAAGGTATATACTAACCCGCAACCGCTTGAAGCTCCTTGTTCATCTCCTGGATGGCGACGAGCTCCTTCTCCATGTGGCACTTTGCAGCAAGCCGCTCGGCTGATTCGCGATGCAGGCCCTATGCAACAACTACAACGTCAACAACCAAACAATTCTTAAGTGCCCAGTCGCTGAATTTCAGCGACTAGGCACTCAGGGACTGGACAACGAAGTTCCTAAGTTCCCCGCCGATGAAGTTCAGCGACTAGGCACTCGGGGACTGGACAACGAAATTCCTAAGTGCCTAGCCGCTGAAATTCAGCGACTCGGCACTCGGGGACTGGATAACACCAAAAAAATAAGAATCCGACCACTAAAATTCAGTTGCCAGATCCTTGGGGACTGGACATACCTGGATGGCAGCACCTAGCATGCCATGAAGTTCCATCACATCCACCGACGCGAGCACAAGCGGAGTGTGGCCACGAAATTGTTCAACCTCCGTGCCAGCGGCCCCAGGAAGCTGGCTCGACAGCACTGAGGCACTCGCCGCGGCGGCCTTCGCCATGAAGCGAGGGAATGTCGCCACTACGGCCACTGCGCCACTCGAGGTTGGCTCGGCCGCATCGGTTGAGCCAGCAAGCACCATATGCTGCGACCCCGCGTCTTCCGTGGCCTTCAGAGCTACTTCCACTACGGTTGGAGGCTCGCTCGGGACAGTCTCCGGTTCGTCAGAGACCGTGACGACATCGTCGCCCTTGGTTCTTTTGGTGCCTTCGGCGGGAGCAATGACTTCGTCGCCCTTCCTCTTCCGCGAGGGATCAGCTGGCACCTCAGTGGCGACTGGCGGAACCTTGGCCATTGAAGGATGGCCTATCCTCTTAACTCCGGTCCTGTGAAACAACTCTGTCAATAAATCTCTCCGATCAAAACACAAAGCAAGAATACGGGTAAAAGATCAAGGAGCACTCACCTGGCGACAGGAAGAAATCGCAGGACAGTGCGGATGCTGGTCGGCTTTTCCAGTTCTGGCCCCAGTTTCCGACTGAGGCCCGTCTCGAACACATTGTGTGCCCAAGACACTGATGGTTTCTTCGAAGATGAAGCCGCAGCGGGAGCCTCCGTGGCAATCGTTGTGGGAGCCCCCCTTGGCGGTGGGGCTCCTGCGGCTAGAGCAGCCCCCAAACCAGTGACCGGGGCAAACAGCGGTGGCAACTATGCCAGTGGCACCTCATTTATTGTGACGACAGCACCAGTCACCGCGGCCACGTGCGCCGCTGTCTCCTCGACCGAGCTAGTGCCGTCAGAGCTACTCGAGGACCGATGCGGAGGCGCAGGCTTCTTCTTCTTATTTGGCGGAGCTTGCTTCTTATTCTTCGATGGCGTAGCCTCACGGTGTGAGGTGTGCTCAGGGAGCTCGTCGTCGTCATCGTCATGGGACTCGAGGATCTTGCTGGACTCGAGTTCGCGCTGGTGCTGCCCGCGAGTCTTGCGAACCGTGGGGGCAACAACCTCCACGGGGTCGTCGTCCTCATCATTGTCGTTACCACCCCCGTCACTCTCGATGTTGCCCTTTTCGGGCGATGACTTGCTCCCGTCCTAGGCGGACGAGCTCGAGTTCTCGTCGTCTGTGGGCGGAAGCCACCCTTCCACCACTTGAAACAACTGCACCAAACAAACGACATTAGCACAACCGCGAATGCTTAAACTGCGACTGCGAGTGTAAAAGGAATAACAGTTTACCGTTGGAGCTGGGCGCCTCGCGGTATAAGGTGCGACCCCAGCCTTCGCGTCGAGATACACCGCCTGGGTGATCTTCTTCAGGGCCAGGGTGTATTCGTTGAGTCTCCACTCAACGAGGCAGGATTTCGTCGGGTCGTCCTTGCCCATATACTGGTACATGTAATGGTCACGACTGGCTAGGGGCATGAGTCGTCGCCCGAGCCAGCAGTTATAGAGGTTGATGGTTTGGAGGCCTTTCTTCTTCAAATTGCGAATGGTCTGCAACATTTCATCGACAACCATCCGCTGCTCCAGCGGGAGTTTGGTAACCTGGAGCCGACGCGGCTCGGGCCGGTCGGCGGAGTACCTTGGAAGCGCCACTTCGTCGCCTGGAGTCGACTCAGTGACGTAGAACCAGCTCTTCTTCCACTCGTTTGCTGCTTTGGCGGGCAGCATCAAATCGAAGAACGATGCCTTCGATTTCAGCTGGAAAGTCAAGCCGCCCGCGGCTAGCATTGGGCCGCCTGTCTCTTCGCGGCTGATTCTCCCGTGGAATAGATCTTGCCACAGGGGGAAGTAGGGCCTGCAGCCCAGGTAGCACTCGCAGAACGCCACGAAAATGGCGAGCTGCTCGATGCTGTGCGGACCCAGATCCGACAGCTGGATTCTTTAGTAGGCGCAGAAACGCCGGAAGAAGAGGGAGGTTGGGAAGCCAAGCACCCTCTCCAGGTTACTAGTGAAACAGATGAATTCCCCTTCGCGTGGATCCGGAATTACTTCTCCGGTCGCGGGGATGCGCCATCTCCCGGCACGGAGGATCCCCGCCTCCTCGAATGATTTTAGCAGTGCCTTCGTGCACTTGGATCTGCCCCATGGTTCAGTGGGAGGAGCCATCAGCTAGAGGATCGTGGGATTCGGATCGCTCTGGATCGTTCTGGTCGCTGCGCAGAATGGGAAAATGAGGACGCGCAAGATCGGAGGAAGTGAGGGAAGGGTTTTTCCCTTTCACCCTTCACTCTCCTTATATAGCGGTTGTTACCCGCCATTTTTGGGAGCCGTTACAACGCGGTAATTACGCCAATATTACCTTTGGATTACCTAACGGCTAGTTTGACCTAAACTGACGGTCCAACTTCGTCCACTCGACTCGCTGCCTCCAGGGACTCGACGATTTGCCGACCCGTTCACTATGACAGTGACCAACTACTCGCCGACCCGTTCACCAAGCTGCGATATGATTGGTCGCCGCTATTGCGACTAAAATGACTAGTTCTTACCTATGTTCAGGAGACCACCACCGATTCGACTAGGCGTCCGCATTGGACCCGCATACTCTGACTGCTAGCAAATGCCTGCGACGAATCAACAACGGCCTCGGGGACTATTGATGGGGATATGCCTACCGGGGTATGCCCAGCAGGACGTTTCCTATTGGCCCAAGCCGCCCCCGAGTGGGCCTGTAGGACGGGGACTGGATCAAGACTTGGCGAGGACTCAGGTGACTGGAAGCTGGAGGCCCAGAAGCGTAGCTAGGCCCAGTCGGACTAGGTCAAAGACCTCCGAATCCTTAACTAATTCGGTTGTAATCTGTAAACCCTAGCGAGGTGAGCCTATATAAACCTCCCTAGGGTACGCATAGAGGACACGTTCCATCATACACCCAAGCGACTCGCCGCCAAGTCGTCGAGCTTTCCCCTTTGTACTCTCTCCATAATACAATCTAGCAGGAGTAGGTCTTTACCCTCCCGGGGGCCGAACCTGGGTAAAACCTTGTGTCTCCGCCCTCATCTCGCACCGCAGATGGCTGGCCACCCTTGCCCCGTGTTCTACTACTCGCTGCCGATTGCAGCATCTGTCGTGATCATTCCCATGACACCTCGGTTAACACTTAACCGAGTCGTGCATGGCCATGCTTTCCGAATCATATCATCCGAGAGGGCCTAGAGAATATCTCTCCAAGTGGAGGGGCAAAATCCCATCTTAGTTATTCACATCACGCAGCTTGATTCTCAGTCGACCCGAACTCTGCCTTTAGAACTTCCTAGTTACGGATCAACGTTTGACAGAACCTAAGTCGGTGATCCTCAACTCAGACTGTGCAATAACCTCAGGTCTAAGGATTACATTGATTGAGATATACAAATGACAACTTGTTCGCTGTACCTCAATATGGGTCAATTCGACTCCCTAAACTCTTTAGCCGAATCTATGTAAGTCGGAATAGCATCTCCACGCTCATGACTAGTGGAACCGAGTCATCAAGCCGACTTTCACATTGGTCTAAGTTGTATGTCCAGCACAACCTCAATGACCAAGGATATTTAGTACAAACAACATGAATGTATAGTTCCACAACCGAATCACATATTCAATGATATACATCAGATGTTTATACAAGGACAACTTAATATCTTTATAAATACAATGGGAAATATTATCATACATGATTGCCTCTAGGGCATATTCCCAACAGTCTCCCACTTGCACTCGAGTTAATTTTGCGACATCACATGTCTAAGCATCTAATTCCCATGGCTCTCAGGTGCGCCTCATGCTTTGGCTGTGGTAACGACTTTGTCAATGGATCCGCAATATTTGCATCCGTGCGTACCTTGCATAACTTGGTATCACCCTGATCCACAAACTAGCGAATCAGGTGGTACCTCATGAGTATGTGCTTGTTCTTCTGATGTTGTCTAGGTTCCTTGTCTTGGGCAATAGAACCATTGTTGTCACAATACACGTCTAACGGATTGGACGAGCCTTGAACCACACCAAGATCCATGAGGAAATTCCTCATCCAAACAGCTTCCTTTGCTGCCTCTAAGGCAGCAATATACTCAACCTCTATTGTAGATGCTGACACAGTCTCTTGCTTGGAACTCTTCCATCTCACAGCACCTCCGTTTAAAATAAACACGTATCCAGATTGCGAACGAGAATCATCAGAGTTAGTAAGATAACTCGCATCCATGTAACCCTTTATACCGAGTTCATCTTCACTACCATAAACCAAAAACATATCCTTAGTACTTCTCAAGTACTTTAGGATTTTTTTTAGCCGCTGTCCAGTGGATTTCTCCAGGATCAACCTGGTATCTGCTCACAACACTTAGAGCATAGGAAACATCCGACCTAGTACAAATCATGGCATACATGATGGATCCGACTGCAGAAGCATACAAAATCGCACTCATCCGACTTCGCTCATCAGTTGTCGAAGGACACCGAGTCTTGCTAAGTTTTACACCATGGGACATCGGTAAGAACCCCTTCTTAGACGATTCCATGTTCAACTTCTTCAACACTTTGTCCAAATAAGTACTCTGACTCAATCCAATGAGCCTCCTTGATCTATCTCTATAGATCCGGATTCCGAGGATGTATGTTGCCTTACCCAAGTCTTTCATTGAGAAACTCTTTTCCAATGATTCCTTGGTTTCTTGCAACATCTGGACATCATTTACAATAAGTGATATGTCATCCAAATATAAGATTAGAAAGTTTACTTTGATCCCACTAAACTTCTTGTATAAACAAGAATCATGATCACTCTTGATGAAGCCAAATGTTTTGACTACCTCATGAAAGCGAATATTCCAACTCTGAGATGCTTGCTTCAACCCATAAATGGATTTCTGAAGTTTGCACACTTTGTTAGCATTAGCCGGATCGACAAAACCCTCAGGCCGTATCATATACACATCCTCGGTTAAATTTCTGTTAAGGAAAGCCGTTTTGACATCCATCTGCCATATCTCATAGTCGAAATAGGCCGTTATGGATAACATGATCCGAACTGATTTAAGCATCGCTACGGGCGAGAAAGTCTCGTCGTAATCAACTCCTTGAACTTTTTGGAACCCCTTTGCGACAAGACGTGCTTTATAGATAGAAACATTTCCATCCATATCAATTTTCTTCTTAAAGACCCATTTGCACTCGACAGGTATTGCACCGTCTGGCAGATCAACCAAGTTACAAACTTGATTTTCATCCATGGATTTTAACTCGGATCTCATGGATCCAAGCCATGACTCGGAATCAGATCCCACCACCGCTATCGAATAATTTGTCGGCTCATCACTGTCTAACAGTAACACATCACGAACACTTTGTAATCTCGCCGATCTTCGTAGTACAGGTGCTACTGCTGGCTTAGCTACCATGACCGGCTCAACCTCCAAGGTTTTTGCCGACTCGCTACTAGCCGGTTCTTCGAGCTGCACTGTGCTCCCACTGACTCCCCGACTGAGATACTCTTTCTCAAGGAAGACACCGTTTCGAGCGACAAACACTTTGCCCTCTTCTCGGTTGTATAAGTAGTAACCCAAGGTTTCCCTCGGATACCCCACGAAAATACACTTATTCGATTTGGTTGTAAGCTTGTCCAACTGAAGTCGCTTCACAAATGCTTCACAACCCCAAATCTTAAGAAAAGACAAACTCGGCTTTTTGCCTGTCCACATCTCATGCGGTGTCTTCTCTACCGACTTTGATGGTACTTTGTTTAGTGTGAACGCCGCTGTTTCTAGACAATAACCCCAAAATGATAAAGGCAGATCTGTCCGAGTTATCATTGATCGTACCATGTCCAACAAGGTCCGATTCCGCCTTTCTAAAACATTGTTCCTTTGCGGATTTCCTGGCGGAGTCAGTTGAGGAACTATTCCACAACTTTTCAGATGGTCATCAAACTCATGGCTCATGTACTCGCCTCCTCAGTCCGACCAAAGAAACTTTATTTTCTTCTCGAGTTGATTTTGTGCTTCATTCTGGAATTCTTTGAACTTTTCAAAGGCTTCCGACTTATGTTTCATCAAGTAGATATATCCATACCTACTCAAATCATTCGTGAAGGTAATGAAGTACTCATAACCACCCCTAGCTATCATGCTCATTGGTCCAGATACATTACAATGTACTAGTCCCAATAAGTCGGATACCCTTTCGCAACTCTTTGCAAAAGGTGTCTTGGTCATTTTGCCGAGTAGGCAAGATTCGCATGTCTCGAACGACTCCAAGTCGAACGAAGTTAGGAGTCCATCATCATGGAGCTTCTTCATGCGTTTCCAACTTATATGAGCAACCAACAATGCCAAAAGTAAGTCATATTCAGATCATTTGGTTTCAACCTTTTAACATTTATGTTATAAACCGACTCACCATCAAGATTCAAAATAAATAACCCGTCTTGGACAGGTGCAAAGCCGTGAAACATACCATTCAAATATTAAGAACAACCATTATTCTTGATATTCGACTCATAGCCTTGCCTCATCAAACATGAAGCAGAAATAATGTTTTGACTGAGCACTGGAACATAATAACAATTATTCAGTTCCATAATGAATCCGGAAGGTAAATGAAGTTGCATCGTGCCGACTTCCAACGCAGCAACTCTTCCTTTGTTGCCGACTTGAATATCAACCTCACCTCTTGCTACGCTCCTAGTTCTTACCAGTCCCTGCAACAAGTTGTAGATGTGAATAACTGATCCGGTATCATATACCCAAGAACTGTTAGGTGCATCAGCAAGATAAATGTCTATAATATTATAAACAAGTGTACCTGAGTCGGAAGTCATACCTCCACTCTTGGCTTTGTCGGCCAAGTACTTGCTGCAATTCCTCTTCTAGAGGCCATCCGCCTTGCAGTAGAAGCAAGTGGATCCGGCTGAAGGAGATGCCTTAGTATCTGAGGAAGCGCTTGGGACTAGGTCCTGAGCCTGCTTTCCTCCCGACTTAGCCTTCTTCTTAGTTGAGTAAATCTTCTTGAACATAGCCTTATTCTGCACCATCAACACTTGACTGGCGCCCTTCTTGAGATCCACCTTTGCCTGCTTGAGCATCCCATGCAATTCAGTGAGCTTCTTATCCATACCATGCATGTGGTAGTTCGAAATGAACCGCCCATATGCACTAGAAAGAGAGTTCAGAATTATATCCAAAGCGAACTCTTCGCTAATGGGGTAGCCAAGCCTCTCCAGAGACTGCACGTAACCAACCATTTTGATCACATGCGGACTCAGTGGATCACCATCCTTAATCTTACAACTCAGCAAAGCCTGAGGGACTTGATACCTCTCAGTCTTCGCTTGAGCCTGGAACATACTTTTGAGGCTTTCGATCATATCGTAGGCCTCAACATTCTCGAACTAATTTTGCAAGTCCGGTTCCATGTGAGCAAGCATAAGACAACTAATATCCGTGGACTCATCCTTAGCCCGGTGGTAGGCATTGGTGGCAGCGACAGTCGCATTCTGATTCGGCTCATCTGGAAGTGGGTTGTCTAGGACATGGTCCTTCTTTTCTTGTTTGAGAACAATTCTTAGATTTCGATACCAGTTGGTAAAATTAGTGTCATTCAGTTTATCTTTCTCAAGAATGGTTCTCAATGCAAAACCGGATATCTGAGAGTGACTGCTACTTGGTGCCATGATCTACAACATAAATATGCAAAACACTTAAGACATGTATTCATAAAAGAGCAAGCATATTAAACACTTTAATATTTTATGCTCCCACTAGAACCAACACCCCTCCGATGGTTACTTAGTAATTCAGGATCCTAAATAAGCAAGTCGGCTAGTGAGCTTTAGCATCACCGCTAGCCGCCAAGTGATCTAGGTAGACAACTCCTTGTCAATCGCATCTCATACGACTCTTGTTGGATGGTGGCATCACATGCCCCGGCTCCCATCCGACTTTTCCCCGAGCCCCACAACCGTTGTGATAGACCAGTCTAGCTTACCTAGTGTTTCCGCAGTAAGAGTCCGACTCGAACCCACCTAGTCGGAAAGAATTGGCAGCACCTCAATTTTATGAGCCCACTATCAAAAATGTCCGACTTGTGATGGTGCAAACACTGGCGGGAAAACCGACTAGACCTTCTTTGAGGGATTAAATTTTACCGACTATCTAATAGAGGTAATACAGAGACATAACAATAACATAGAATAAAGCAATTATAATGTGAAATGGTATGGCCCTCTTCATGGCGATCTCCATATCCACAAAGCCTGTAATCTGACTCGTTTCAAATCTTGTCACTTGCCGTCTTACACCATGTCGCTGACTTGTACATCGACTTGCACGTCATCCGGATTCTCCAAACAGTTACACTAGCTTAGTAATGTAAATTACATAGAGAATCCGACACACAGGTCGTTATACAATAAAATGACAGCACCTAGGCTCCAGCCGGCTGACAAAACCGTGATTCACAGACCACGTATGGATTACACACATACATCACATGCACATGAACCTTACCATTCACAACTTCCTGCCAAAACAAGTTATGCATAGATACGATATCTACCGGCATTGTGAAACTCGCAACGACATCTAAGGCGCTATGACAGCGCGAAGCCGACGGTCCCGCTAGCCGGATAGCGGGCGGGGATCAAAGGGGAAGCGCCCCTCGCGGGTGCTGGCAGCGCCTGACGATTTTTTCGAAAACATAGATCACATCTACGATCCGAACATAGATTCTGACCATTATTCCGACTCGATCAAACTCTTTGATCTTGAATCACCGCTTCTGGATTTACGTGTCACAGTCTACCCCGATGGAGGAAACCGACCGGTAGGGGTATGTCGTTCCACGAACTTAGCAGTATGATCACGGAAATCAGATCTACCATTCCCGAGTACGGTTGATCCACTCAACATCATACAAAACCGATCTATCTCATAGATCGACCACCAAAACAACATATAGATCTCATCTAAAGCTAACCGCATATCACATATGCGAGTTCTCGAGCCTAAAACCAGAAGCTATCGCTCTGATACTACTGTTGGGACACACAGAGATAAAACAAAACTTTTCCTTCTAACGTGGTGATCCCAAGATCTAGCTGAGGTATAAGGCCACGAGGTTTACCACTAGACGCGCAGTTGCGGATTACTGATGAAGCACGTCTGTTGAATGCAGTACAGTCCTCACGATCTGATCCGATCCGATCACGATCGTCCTGGTGCTGATCGTACAACACCTCCGCTGGTATCCACACGTACAAGGAGGAGCCCCGACGGCGAACTACTAGGTTCGTTACGTCGGCAGGACTGCTGTGGAGCTAGGATTTCCAACTCATGGAACAACCTAACCGATCAGCGATTAACCCTTCTGGGTTATTGTGCTCCACTATATATAGGGAGTGAACGTGGGCTCCACCCTCGTGGCCCCATCACTAAAGACCATGTAATATTAGTCACCGTGAGTCTGACTCACTGACTTAGTCCAAATCCGGCTTGGGTCCAACCCAACTGGATTTCCGGTTCAGATCTAATCCGAACTTGCTCCCGCTCTTAAGTGTGTGACCCCACAGGCTCATGGCTACTTGGACACGATTGGAGTCCAACTCTCAAACGATCAGTCGGTAGCGGCTCCTAGAAGAACGTGCCGACTCCCAAGTACCAAAGAGTCATGAAAACTTGCCTTTCCAATGCGACTTGCGTCCGAGTACCTTTTGCCTCACGATATACCTTGTCAGACTATAGGCGAATAATTGTCATCCCTTAAATAGTCTGACTCTCTTCTCGATCTAAGATAAGTGATTCATCCGAATAACTCTTAGTCGATTGCCTCAGTTAACACTTAACTGAGTCGTGCGTGGCCATGCTTTCTGAATCATATCATCCGAGAGGGCCCAGAGAATATCTCTCCAAGTGGAGGGGAAAAATCCCATCTTAGTTATTCACATCACGCAGCTTGATTCTTAGTCGACCCGAACTCTGCCTTTATAACTACCCAGTTATGGATCAGCGTTTGACAGAACCTAAGTCGGTGATCCTCAACTTGGACTGTGCAATAACCTCAGGTCTAAGGATTACATTGATTGAGATATACAAATGACAATTTGTTCGTTGTACCTCAATATGGATCAATCCTACTCGCTAAACTCTTTATCCGAATCCGCGTAAGTCAGAATAGCATCTACATCCTCATGACAAGTGGAACCGAGTCATCAAGCCGACTTTCACATTGGTCTAAGTTGTGTGTCCAGCACAACCTCAATGACCAAGGATATTGAGTACAAACAACATGAATGTATAGTTCCACAACCGAATCACATATTCAATGATATACATCATATGTTTATACAAGGACAAGGTAATATCTTTATGAATACAATGGGAAATATCATCATACATGATTGCCTCTAGGGCATATTCCCAACATCTTTGTCTTACTACAATATGGTGGTATATGTCTCCTTGCTCTTTGCACATTCACTCTTTTTCTTCATCTTTTTTATTCTATATATATTTGTGCTCACACTTTTGTTTAAGTGATGTGAAAAGAAGCTAGCCATATATTCCACTCCATGTAGGAATTTCAAATTTTAACGATCTCAATCATCAAATTCCAAATATATCTGAAGCATCTTTATTACTTGAGTATTCTACCTCAATCTGTTCTCACTCTATTTGATAGCACTTATAATTTATCCTTTGTTGAAGGATTTTTCTTTTTCATCTTAATTAATTATATAATCTATCCTTTTTGTAAATCAAACCATTGACCTACAATATATTGATAAAATTATCTTTAAATGTTTCGTTATTACCAATGGTGTGGAAGACTACTACTGCTATCATCAAGTGCAAGTAAAATCACACTCAAGCCATTCATATATCCAACAAGACAAACTCAAACTCAATAATGCTCTATATATTATAATAAAACTTAGAATTTCATAAAAGGGATCGACTATTCCTGAAGGGAATCTAATGATGTAAAATTTATTTATGATCTCAAACTAATGCAAAACTAGAATAAAAAAATAAAAACTTGTAAGATAGATTACAAGGTCTTAAAAATCACCCCAAGCTTGGAATCAAGAAAGGCGGGATCAAATAATCCCTCGCAATTATTTGATACCATATTTATTTGAAGGTCACTACGGCGGCATGGCACGTGGTATCTTCTCTTCATGGGCCAGCCTGAGGCGGAGTGATTGATTGATGGCCTCCAGTTCTTTAATGCGCAGCTTGTAGAGAAGATTATTCTTCTTCATCACTTTCACTTGATCTTTAATGATACCATTGTTGTTTTGGAGTGTTTGTATCTCCTTGAGACTCATGGTGAAGCCTTTTTTGATGGTTTGCTTGATATCTTCATCAAGTTTATCAAGATAAACTCGCAGGCACCAGAGATGTCTGGGCGTCCCTGGTGCCTCCTTGTTTATCTCTTCAATATTCAATTCGACAGCCTTCAACTCCTTCTTCCGGATTTATTTGTCATTGTCAAATAACTCGAAAGGGGTTATCTCCTTGCCTTGCTAGCCATTTCTACCGATCTCAATGGGAACTCCTCCCCTTGGCCTCTTGGATCTTGATGGCTCTATGTTGTGTTTTCCCTTGTAGGAACAAGAGGCAGGTTTGTTCCTGGTAATTTATGATTAGAGAGAGGCCCAAGGGCAGTATATAAGAGAGGCCAGAGGTCGGTAAAACTCGCGAGAAACACTAAATTTTCATCCAAGAAAACAATCCAAACCGACTAGAAAAAGAAATCGTGGATTTGGAGGAGTCCTGCGCCGTAACGACCAACTATACGGTCGCAACCCATATAGTTCCGGCCGTATAGTTGGTTCCGGGCAGGTAATTCCAAATATGTCAAGCCCAGGTAAGTTAGGTTACCGACTAAGAACCGACAAAAACATTTTTTTAATCGATAAAAAACGAAAATGGGTTGAGGATACTGAAGCTTTGACGACCAACTATACGGCGGCAGAATTTTCTCCGGCCGTATAAATACGGCACCCCAAAATTTTTCTCAAAGGGGATGCAGAATATTTAACAACCAACTATACGACAACACATTTTTCTCCGGCCGTATAGTTGCGCCCGTATAGTATCCAAAAATTATTTCGCGAGGACGATACAAAAAATTTAACGACCAACTATACGGCGGGAGATTTTTATCCGGCCGTATAGTTGCAAAAACCCCTCAAAAACTTTAGAAAAACAAGCGGAATTCAAAGGCAATTATTGAGAAGTAGAAACTATGAAAATAAAGCACTTATTAGAGTTAGAAAACTTACCTTACACTTACTATTTACTTAGTCGGGAGTGACAAGCTCATCCAACAACAAGGACTTCTTTTTCTTGGGATGATTTGACCTTAGCTCATATAATAATTCTTGAAAAAAAATCATCAAGACTAAAATTACTCTCGATAATATCAATATCTTGCTGGGCACATAGAGATGCTACATCCACTGTCTTTGCTTCTTGTCTCTGCATAATCTGCAACTCAAATTCTTGAAGTAAAAGGATCCAACGGATCAGTCTTGGCTTATGAAACTTCCTCTTGAGGAGTTCTTTTAAACCATCATGATCCGTATGAACTCTTACTTTTGAATCAACAATATAAGAACGAAACTTATCATAAGATAAGAATACAACAAAGTGTTCTCTTTCTTCCTTAGGGTAATTCTTTTGAGCACTATTGAGAGTTCTACTAGAATGATGTATAATATTAAATCTGCAACCTATGTGTTGTCCTAGAGTTACTCCTACATCATCACCACTAGCTTCACATATTAAATCAAAATTCATGTCCCATATAGGTGGTTTGATGATGGGAGCATGAGATAAAGCATATTTAAGTTTATCATAGGCAATAAGGCACTTATCATCAAAATTGAATCTTACTCCCTTTTTTAGGTTTAGAAGTTCCTGAAAAATTCCTAATGAACCTTCTATAAAATCCTACATGACCAAGAAAACTTCTTATACCTTTTATGTCCCGTGGTTGTGGCATTCTTTCTATTGCTTCTACATTATCCCTATCTACTTCTATACCCTTAGTTGATACTTTGAGTCCAAGGACTATGCCTTCTTTGACCATAAAGTAACACTTATCCTAGTTTAGAACAAGATTGGTCTCTTCGCAATGCTGCAAAATTTAATTGTGATTATCCAAGCAACTAGTAAACGAAGTTCCATAGACAGAAAAATCATCCATAAATACTTCCATTATCAGTTCTATAAAATATGCAAATATAGCAGTCATGCATCTTTGAAAAGTAGCTGGGGCATTACATAACCCAAAAGGCATGCGTCGGTAAGCATGTAAACCATCAGGACTAACGAAAGTTGTTTTATGTTGGTCCTCATGATGAATAGCTATTTGGGACAAACCAGAGTATCCGTCCAAGTAGAAAATATGAGTGTGGTTTGCTAACCTTTCTAAAGTTTGATCTATGAACGGTAAAGGATAGTGATCTTTCCTAGTCTCCTTATTCAATTTCCTGAAATCTATGCACATCCTATGTCCAACAACAGTTCTAGTAGGTATCAATTCATTGTTTTCATTAGGAATAACAATAAAGCCACCTTTCTTAGGAACACAATGTACATGACTTACTAATTCACTTTATTTTACATGATAAATTATTCCTGCATCAAGTAGGCGTACTATTTCTTTTCTTACCACTTCCTTCATTTCAGGTTTTAGTCTTCTATTAAATTCTGCAACTGGTTTTCCACATTCTTCCATGAATATCCGATGGGATACTATCATAGGACTGATACCCTTAAAGTCATCCATTGAGTACCCAAAGGCCTTGCGGTGTTCCTTTAGTACCTTCATGAGTTCTTCTTCTTATTCCCCTGAAAGTTTAGCACTAATAATAACAGGGAATTTATTAGTATCATCTTAGAATCTATAATTAAGATTATCTAGTAGAGTTTTTAATTCTGGGGGTGGTAATTCTTCATCTCCTCTCTTTTCTGGCTCTTCAAAAGATTTATCAATTGGAGGTTCTTCAATGGAAATGAATCAAATTCACTTTCTAGTTCTTTTAAAGTTCTATCCTCCATAATTATTTCTTCACAATTTGGATCTTTATTTATTTCTTCATCTTGGTTATTTAAGAAAAGAGCTGCCATCTATTTGATAGTCTTCTCTTTCTCTTCTTCTTGTATATGTAGAGATTTGTCTTTAAATTTGGAAAAGTTGAATTCTTTTTCAGCTTTCCCATTCTTAAGGGATACAATCTCCTTTTTTAAATTGACCGTGGCACCTATATCACTCAAAAAGTTTCTTCCATATATGATTGGGCAAAGAGTGTCAATTGGCATATCAACAACTAAAAATCAATAGGGAAATTTTTATTGCCAATTATGACAGTTGCATCATCAACTACTCCCATTGGAATTCTAAGATTTTTATTGCTAACATGATCATATCAGTATTTTCTATTGTAGTCGATGCTATTTCATCTTTTATTTCGAAATAAAAATCATAAGATATAACATTCACTTTGGTGCCAAGATCACATAAACTGTAATGCGAGGTTTTGTTTAAATATGCAGGGAAGAATAGGCTTACCAACATATTTTACTTTAATTTTACCTACAACCAATATAGAAGTCTCTTCATCAAGTTCAACTATGTTACAATGTGCATACATATCCATGATTGCTTCCTTGGTTACCTCTTCAATTTTGGTTTCATCTAGATGTTCTTCAATTATTGGCAACCTTTCCTCTTCTTTCTCCTCCTGTACTGTCTTGACCTGTTCATATTCCAAAATATGCTTCTGTGTAGTGTTAGGAAAAGGTATCTCATACACTGGTTCTAGGGAGTCCAATGTTGCTTTAACTTCTCTTTTCTTCTCAGGTTCAGGTGGTGGATCATACTTGACCGAACCCTCTTTTGGAGCTTCGATGTGTTTGTAAAAGCTTTAACAACTTGGAACACAAGATCTGAATCTAAATAAAGATCTTTATATAATTCATTAACATGGTCCTTTTTTATTATAGTCATGAATACATTCATAATCTATTTCTGTGCCTCCTTCACTTCCTAGACCAAAATTCCATGAAACTCTATGATTGCGAATTCTATTAAGTAAATCCCAAGCGTTACTTATAGGTAAATCCATAAAAGCTCCTCTCACGCAAGAGTCTAATTCAATTTTATTAGGTCCAATTAAACCGTAATAAAAGATATGCAATAAATACCATTCAGGTAAATCATGATGAGGACATAAACCTTATATAAGCTCTTACTAGTACTTCATTGGGACGGTTCCTCCAAGTCATTATAAGATGCCTGATTCCAAAAGATTTTGATAATGGATAATATTTAGATAGAAATTCGCAAGCTAAATTATCCCAAGTAGTAGTGGCTTCTAAGGGTAGATATCTATACCACGAGAGAGCTGTACTTGTCAAAGTTTGACTAAAAAGTTTAACCCTTACCTCATAGGTGGTATACCACGTTAATTGTAACGTGCCACATATATCTTTGAAACTTGCAATATGCTCATATGGACCAGGATCTTTTTCATCTCCAGTAAATTGCTTCTTGTGTAAATACCAAGTAGTAGAGGATTTATTTCAAACTGAAGGAAATATGCCCTAGAGGCAATCACAGAGATGATTATATTTCATATGTATCCATGAGTTATTGTAATGTTCCTTTTATATCCATATCAGGCAACTTGTATTGATTGGCAATTATGTGAATTGTTTGTGAAACTCTTTACTTGTATGGTTATCGAATAGTTGTCCCTAGTCGGAGTTCATGTGAGGACACACATGAATATTTGACTAGCACATCGATTGGTTGGTGACTATGTTTTGCAAGTCATAGACATGGAGATGTCAAACCAATGATGTGGACACATGTTATGAACATGGGGTTGGACTGACCCCAACTTGAGACTGGCAATTAGACTTGCAGCTCTCTCTACACATCATGTACGTTTTGTCCTTAGACCTGAGATTGTCGCATATACTTGATATGTGAATCAACCTACTTTGGGGCTATCAAACACTGCTATGTAAATGGGTAGTTATAAAGGTAGCTTTCGGGTTCCTGAAGCATGCCGCAAGGCATGGCCAATCAAGATGGGATTTGCCCCTCTCTACTTGAGAGAGATATCTCTGGGCCCCTCGAGTGATCGGATCCAAAAATGCATGGCCGTGCTACATATGGTTAAGAGTTAACCTAGTAAAGGGATTCCGAATCACATTATCGAGAAATGGAGGTCAGCTTGGAGCTAGACCAAATATCGTGAGGCAAAGGGAAAGACATGTACTAAACCTTGTGATGGTTCATCGGATATGATCTTGGTATGCGTTTAGGAGTTGGCACGCCTTGCTAGAGGCCGCTACCAACTATTTATAGAATAAGTGTATTCATGTCTTGTCTATACGTATATGAACCTATAGGGTCACACACTTAAGGGGCTGGAAGCCTAATCAGGATTAGATCCGAATTAGACCAGGCTTAGACTACTAATGGGCTGCTAATGTAGAACCCCACTAGGGACGCATATATAAGAGAGGGTGGGGTGAGCTAACCAGAGTTAGACCATTCCACCCAGCCGCCACTCCTCATGCCTGTGTTGCATGCGCGGACCTAACAGTCCAGCGTCTGACGCTTCCACCCCGCATGTGTGGATACCTCGGAGGTGTTGCATCTGTGGCACTTGGACGAGCCGCACAAGGGGAACTGCTCGTGGGATGATGACGAGGAGGAGACGTAGAACATCTACACTGCCTCAACGCACTTAATCAAGTTCCACAACTGCACGTCTAGTGGTAATCCCGAGATCAATGACAACAGTAATCCTGGTTTACACGGTAGAAATTTTTGTTTTGCGCTAGTGTAGCCTTCCCGTATCCCTTCAGTGGTATCAGAGCCGATGTTGTTCAGTTATAGGTTCGGGATGTTTGCATATGGTCATATGCAGATTGATATGAATGATGTGATCATTTATATTGCGGTGGTTCACCATTGATCTATGATCTTTCTTTCCGTGATCGTGATTCTGAGGTTGTCGAACGACTTACCCTTACCGATCGGTTTCTGCCATCGGGGTAGACAGTGACACATAAATCCTGTTTAATCACGCGAAGGTCAATATAATTGATCGAATCGGAACCTAGATCTAAAATCGATGTACCGTGATCAAAGGAGTTTGATTGAATCGGAATGATAGTCGGTTTATGGTAAATTTGATTTGCCGATCAAAATCCTTAAAGAAAATTGCATAGATACCGCGAGGAGCTTTGCCCCTTCAAACCCCGCAGGGGGAGGCCCCCTATAACCCTTAGTCGTAGCCCCTTTCGTATCTTGTTAAGGTAACTAGGTGCTTGATGTCACATGATCCGGTAGAATGCGATTCTATGCATAACTTGTTATTGCAGGATGTATGTGATCAGTATGGCCCATATATGTATGTGATGCATGTATGAAAAATTTCATGACCTGCATGCCGTGCGTACGGCAATACGGCTAGAGCCAAATGTGTTGTAATTTATTGTAATGTCCTGCGTGCCAACTTGTGATGATCCCAATACTTTGTAATTTTAATTACTAGCTGTTAGGAGTAATAGCTTGTATTAGTTCTTGGAGGACTTATCACTTGGAGGATGGCTCACATTGAACATGAAGATGGAGATCATTATGGTGGACAGGTTCTATGGCAATGGAGATCACCATGAGAAAATGGGCCATACTGTGTCACATCTATGTGAATGTTATTCTTATGGGTTTTACTACTATGCATGCTTAGATGAATAGAAGTAGAACGGCACCTCACAAAGTTTAAGCTAAACTATGCACTCCCAACCAAATCGTTGGTGGGCCTATGAAATTAGGGTACCACGGTTTTCCTTGGCTGGATGGGTTTGTATCGGATACCTACACGCATAAGGGTTGGTGAGCTTGACAAGGTCATCTTAACAGTTAAGGACCTTGGGGCATAAAGGTTGGGCGCCTAGTTTAGAAATAGAGATGTCACCCAACAACAAGAGTCATATGTGATATGATTAGCAAGAGTTTCTTACTGATTTACCTTGTCTTCTAGCAGTGATGCTAAAGCGCACTAGTTGACTTGTTAATTGTGGATCTTGAATCACTTAGTATCAATAGAGGGATATTGATTTAAGTGGGAGTATATGCTATTAAATTTTTTAATATGTTTTACTCTTTCATGGTCACATGGCTTAGTATTTTGCATGTTTTCTGTTGTAGATCAATGGCACCGAACACTGCATCACCTTTTTCTTTGCGTTCGATTCTTGACAAAGATAAACTAAATGGAACAAATTATTCGGACTGGGTCCATAACCTGAGAATTGTTCTCAGGTCTGATCAAAATAAAATGGTTCTGGATACCCCAATCCCCGATGAACCTGCTGATAATTCATCTGCTGCCCTCAAGAATGCCTACAAGAGAGCATGTGATGATTCTCTTGAGGTTAGCTGTCTTATGCTTGCATGCATGGAACCTGAACTCCAAAAGAAGTTTGAGGATCAGGAAGCGTACGATATGATCTTCGCGCTTAGGGACATGTTCCAGACTCAGGCCAGGACTGAAAGGTACAATGTCGCCAAGTCCTTTGTGGAATGCAAGCTGGCAGAGGGAGCAGGTGTAGGCCCCCATGTGATTAAAATGGTTGGTTACAGTCAGACTTTGGAAAATCTTGGTTTTCCACTAGGCCAAGAGTTGGATACTGATTTCATTTTGGTGTCTCTTCCATCTAGCTATGGGCAGTTCATTTCGAACTGCCATATGCATGGGGTGGAGAATGGCCTTAATGAGTTATGTGGGATGCTAAAAACAGCAGAAAGTGACATAAAGAAGTGTGCAGGGCATAGCCATGTGAAGGCTGTGCAGAACAAGCCTAGCTTTAAGAAAAAGGGTACTTCTTGGTCGAAGAATAAGGGCAAGGCTAAGGATACGATCCCTAAGCTTGCACCCAAGCAAAAGGCTGGACCTGCAGATGCCATTGAGTGCTTCTTTTGTCATGAACATGGCCACTGGAAGAGAAACTGCAGCTAGTACCAGGCTTCTTTGAAGAAGAGTGGAAGTAAGAGTACTTCCCACTCAGGTACGCTTGTTGTAAATGTTATGGACATTCTTCTCGCTGATTCTTATGTTAACTCTTGGGTATTTGATACCGGATCGGTTGCTCATATATGCAATTTGATGCAGGGGTTAATAAGGACTAGAGAAGTGCAGAAAGGCGAAGTGGATTTTCGCGTCGGAAATAAAGCAAGGGTTGCTGCATTGTTCGTCGGCGTCATGCAACTTCACCTTCCATTAGGATTTATTATGGATTTGAATAATTGTTATTACATTCCTAGTATGGGTCGAAACATTTTATCAGCTTCATGTTTGATGAGGGATGGTTATTCATTCGCGAGTGCAAACAATGGTTGTGTAATCTCAAGAATGCTATGTTTATGGCTGATGCTCCCATTGTGAATGGGTTATTTATTTTAAATCTTGATGATGCATCTATTTACAATGTTAGTGCTAAAAGGCTTCGGCCTAATGATTTGAGTCCTACCTATTTATGGCATTGTCGTTTGGGGCATATAAGTGAAAAGCGCATGAAGAAGCTCCATGGTGATGGTCTTCTAACTTCGTTTGATTTTGAATCGGGACATGTCAGGCTTGTTTACTTGGAAAGATGACCAAGTCGCCTTTTTTAGGTTTACCTGAGAGAGCGACAGACTTGTTGGAACTCATACATACTGATGTATGTGGACCAATGAGCATGACGGCCAGAGGAGGTTATCACTACTTCATTACTTTCACTAATGATTTTAGTAGATATGGTTATGTCTACTTGATGAAGAATAAGTCTGAAACTTTTGAAAAGTTCAAGGAGTTTCAGAGTGAGGTAGAGAATCAACGTGGCAAGAAAATAAAGGCCTTGCGATCTGATCGAGGAGGTGAATATTTGAATCACGAATTTAGCAATCCTAAGAGTTGCGGAATTGTTTCACAACTCACGCCGCCCGGAACGCCTCAAATAAATGAGGTCACCAAACGGCGCAATCGAACTTTGTTGGACATGGTTCGATCGATGATGAGCTAGTCGTATTTACCATTATCATTTTGGGGTTACGCTCTAGAAAAGACAGATTTCACACTTAATAGGGTACCATCTAAATCCGTAGTTAAGACACCATATGAGATGTGGACTGGTAAGAATCCCAGTTTGTCTTTTTTAAAGATTTGGGGCTGTGATGCATTTGTCAAGCGACTTTAGTCGGACAAGCTAACACCCAAATCGGATAAGTGCATTTTTGTGGGATATCCGAGGGAAACCTTAGGGTATTACTTCTACAACCGAGAAGAGGGCAAAGTGTTTGTCGCTCGTAGCGGTATTTTCCTAGAGAAAGAGTTTCTCACAAAGGGAACGAGTGGAAGGTCGGTGTGACTTGTAGAAGTTCAATATGAGACAGTCAGGGATGCTTCTACGAGTGATGCTATTGTAGAAGAACAAGTTGAGGAACCCGTGGAAATAGAAGCACCACAACCACGAAGGTTGGCGAGGCTCCGCGAAGCGCGGGAATTATTATTGTTAGACAATGATGAGCCTGCGACCTATGCAGAAGCGATGGTGAACCCAGACTCTGAGAAATGGCTGATCGCCATGAGATCCAAGATAGAGTCCATGGGAGACAATCAAGTTTGGAACTTGGTTGACCTGCTTGATAGTTTTAAAGCCATCAAGTGCAAATGGATCTATAAGAAGAAGATTGATATGTATGGAAATGTTCGCATCCATAAATCTCTACTTGTTGCAAAAGGTTTTCGTCAAGTTCAAGGAGTTGACTACGACGAGACTTTCTCGCCCGTAGTGATGCTTAAATATATACATATTATTCTAGCCATTGCTGCACATTTCGACTATGAAATATGGCAGATGGATGTCAAGACGGCTTTTCTAAATGGAATCCTAAGTGAGGACGTGTATATGATGCAGCCCGAAGGTTTTTTCGATCCAAACAATGCTGGAAAGGTATGCAAACTTCTAAAGTCTATTTATGGGCTGAAGCAAGCATCTCGGAGTTGGAACATTCAATTTGATGAAGTTGTAAAGGAGTTTGGCTTCATCAAAAACGAACAAGAACCTTGTGTTTACAAGAAGGAAAGTGGGAGAGCGCTCGTATTTCTAATCTTATATGTGGATGACATATTGCTGATTGGAAATGACATTCCTATGCTCGAGTCTGTTAAGACCTCATTGAACAATAGTTTTTCGATGAAGGACTTAGGAGAAGCGTCATATATTTTGGGCATCAAGATCTATAGAGAGAGATCAAGAAGGCTAATTAGATTAAGCCAGAGTACATACATTGACAAAGTGTTGAAACGGTTCAGCATGGAAGAGGCTAAGAAGGGTTTTTTGCCCATGTCTCATGGCATTAACCTTAGCAAGACTCAGTGTCCTTCGACTACTAATGAGCATGACCGCATGAGCAGGGTTCCATATGCTTCGGCTATTGGATCCATCATGTATGCAATGATATGTACTCTCCTAGATATTTCCTATGCTCTAAGTGTTACGAGCAGATACCAGGCTGATCTAGGTGAAGGTCACTGGACAGCGGCAAATAACATCCTTAAGTACTTGAAAAGGACTAAGGATGTGTTCCTAGTTTATGGAGGCGAGGATGAACTCAGTGTAAGGGGTTACACAGATGCGAGTTACCTTAACGAGTCAGATGACTCCAAATCGCAATCAGGTTATGTGTTTGTCATGAATGGTGGTGTTGTGAGTTGGAAAAGTTCCAAGCAAGATACGGTGACCTCCTCTTCAATAGAAGCTGAATATATTGCTGCCTCGAAGGCTGTAAAGGAAGCTGTTTGGATTAGGAATTTCCTGATCGCTCTCGGTGTGGTTCAGGGGTCTTCCAATCCCTTGGACGTTTATTGTGACAACAATGGTGCTATTGCACAAGCCAAACCTAGACAACACCAGAAGAACAAACATATTCGCATGTGTTACCATCAGATTCGTGAGTTCGTTGAGGATGGTAGTGTCATGATATGCAAAATACATATGGACTCAAATGTTCCTGATCCCTTGACTAAGCCTCTCCCACAGCCCGCACATGAAGTGCACACAAGAGCAATTGGTATTAGATACATTTTAGATTGACTCTAGTGCAAGTGGGAGACTGAAGGAAATATTCCCTAGAGGCAATCATAGAGATGATTATATTTCATATGTATCCATGAGTTAATGTAATGTTCCTTGTATATCCATATCAGGCAACTTTTATTGATTGGCAATTATGTAAATTGTTTGTGAAACTCTTTACTTGTATGGTTATCGAATAGTTGTCCCTAGTCGGAGTTCATGTGAGGACACTAATGAATATTAGACTAGCACATCGATTGGTTGATGACTATGTTTCGCAAGTCATAGACATGGAGATGTCAAACCATTGATGTGGACACATGTTATGAACATGTGGTTGGACTGACCCAACTTGAGACTGGAAATTAGACTTGCTGCTCTCTCTACACATCGTGTATGTTTTGTCCTTAGACCTGAGATTGTCGCATGTACTTGAGATGTGCATCGACCTACTTTGGGGCTATCAGACGCTGCTCCATAACTGGGTAGTTATAAAGATAGCTTTCGGGTTTGTCCTGAAGCATACTGCAAGGCATGGTCAATCAAGATGGGATTTTCCCCTCTCTACTTGAGAGAGATATCTCTGGGCCCCTCGAGTGATCGGATCCAGAAATGCATGGTCGTGCTACATATGGTTAAGAGTTAACCTAGTAAAGGGATTCTGAATCACAGTATCGAGAAAGGGAGGTCAGCTTGGAGCTAGACCAAATATCGTGAGGCAAAGGGAAAGACATGTACTAAACCATGTGATGGTTCATCGAATATGATCTTTGTATGCGTTTAGGAGTTGGCACGTCTTGCTAGAGGCCGCTACCAACTATTGACAGAATAAGTTTATTCGTGTCATGTCTATACGTATATGAACCTATAGGGTCACACACTTAAGGGGCTGGAAGCCTAATGAGGATTAGATCCGAATTAGACCAGGCTTAGGCTACTAATGGGATGCTAATGTAGAAGCCCACTAGGGACGCCTATATAAGAGAGGGTAGGGTGAGCAGACCAGCGTTAGACCATTCCACCCGGCCGCCACTCCTCATGCATGTGTTGCATGTGCGGACCTAACAGTCCGGCGTCTGACGCTTTCACCCCGCACGTGTGGATACCTCGGAGGTGCTACATCTGTGGCACTTGGACGAGCCGTCAAGGGGAGCTGCTCGTGGGACGAGGACGGGGAGGAGACGTAGAACATATACACTGCCTCGACGCGCTTCATCCAGTTCCGCAACAGCGCGTCTAGTGGTAATCCCGTGATCTATGACAATAGTAATCCTGGTTTACGCGGTAGAAAATTTTGTTTTGCGCTAGTGTAGCCTTACCGTATCCCTTCATAAACCCCCTTGTCTTCTCGTTGAGTTGTCTCTTTTATAAATATCATTGGGCTTCCCAAAGTGGTTGAGTGGGTTAGCACTAGTCATATGCTCAAACTCCATCAAGTTGGTGGAAACCTGTAACTCAAAACAAAACTTAACAATACTAAAGTAAATAAGAAAAAAACTAAAAGACCTACAACTCTTAGCTACCCGACAACGGCACCAGAAAATAGCTTGATGACTGCAAGTGCACAGATCGGATGTAGCTAGTTTCAAAATAAAGATACGATCCCACATGGAGCAGGAGTCTGAAGTCTAGGAATTCTTGAAATAAATACTGAAAATAGAATTGCTAAATAAAGTTCTTAGTGACAACATAAAATGCGAGTATTGCATAAAAAGGTGTTTTGGGGTTTTAGGTATAAGAGAGTAATGAGTAAAGTAAACAAAACTGAATACAGAAAATAAGTATCGCGTATGTAAAAGATATTTGAAACTTTAGTGGGAAAAAGCATTCTCAGGGATTAGCTGATACACCACTAGCATTATAAAAGGCTAAGGTAAAGATTATCATCATGAACATTCTCAACTATGTATGTGTGGGGGGAACTCCGTATTTGGACAAAGAGGCAGCAACCACTGCTCAAATCATCCTCATAACCACAGCAGGCAGCAATCAACATCAATTGAATTACTACGCTATTAAGGGACATAATCCTGCAGGACATATCCCATGGCATGGATAGTGTTTTGTGAGTTTCCTCGGTTCCCAAGTTGATACGTAAGGGGTGCCGGCAACTTTATAGTCACTGTAAGTGCTAATATCCCTGCATCTACCAACAAGTAGTTCCCTACATCAAGTCCCCACAAGAGGCAAATATTGGAGAGGTCGACTTCTCCCAACATTAAGATGTAGACAATCTAACACATGGTCACAACGATGAATATCATAATAAACTTTATCTTATTTCAATCTCATGCTAGGGCTTCTCCATCTCCCCAAGAACTAATGATCTACTCAGACATGGAGGCAAACAACATCATGGCAACGGTAATAAAAATGATTATTGATGAATAGTACTTGTATAAATCCACAACTAGTGCAAGAATTACAACAAGATCTAGATTGGATGGATGGTGGTGATGAAGATGCAACGGTTGATGAAGATGGAGATCGATGCCTTGGCCTCCCAGATCTGCGTAGGGCGAAGATGGATACCTAGGGCAAGTTCCCCCTCCAGATGCCTTCCGGAGGTTAGGTTTCGGTGATTTCTGGGTGTTCTGTGTGTCGTCTCTCCAAACTAGTTGCACGGGGTGAAACTATTTGAGGAGGCGGAGGCGGCGCCAACTATACGGCGGCAACTATACGACGGCAGCCTATATAGTTGGTCGTTAACCTCTCTATATCCTCTAATTGCTTCAGGTTTTCTTCAGGTATTATTAATATTCCCCAAATAAGAAATTTACGCAGTTTTTGGCTCCTTTTCTCTCTAGTACAACAGCTCCAAGAATTGTGTCCTTTGGATCCATCATCTGATCTAATCCTGGTGAAAATAAACATAAAAAGTGCGTGCGAACGCCGTAAAATACCAAAATCCTACACCTACAATGCAAAATAATAATCTAAAACATGATGCAAATATGCACTCATCAACATCCTAAGACATCTTCGAGAAGCTCCGCCGTAGTGGTGTCCCTGCTCTCGCACACGATCTTCCTTTCAGTTGATATTTCACAAGGAAGCCGATTTATAGATTAAGAAGCACAACATAGTGTTTACACTCATGACATAATGTCGACACTCACCCCTGTCATAGTGTCTCCACCCAACGAAATAGTGTCGCCACTCACTGGCATACTTCCGCCACTCACGACAGTGTCGTCACCCTCTTTTAGTCCTGGTTGGAGTCTCCCTTAATCCCGGTTGGAGACACCATCCGGGACTAAACGGCCTCACGTTGGCCCCAGCCTGCCGCAAACTCTTTAGTCCCGGTAGGTGTGTCAAACCAGGACTAAAGATGGAGTAGAAAGTTTTTAAATTAGTGCATAGTTATTTGATGTATATGCTCTGTGCTTTTATTTTTAGACTAGTACTAGTCTTAGCATCGTGATTCTGTTTGATGTACATATATAATGCAGATGAGACGGCAATAGATGTATGCTGACCAAATCTCTGGCGAGATCATTAAAGGCATGCATTCTTTTCTTGTTGTGGCAGAGGCAAACAAGCGGAATGGTTTTATGTGTTTTCCGTGTGGTGATTGTCGGAATAATAAGGAATACTCTTCCTCAAGAGTCCTTCATGGCCATCTGTTTTGGTCTGGTTTCATGTCTGGCTATAATTGTTGGACCAAGCATGGATAAAGAGGGGTTATGATGGAAGACAATGAAGAAGAAGAGAATGGTGACAACTATCCTTTGTCCCATGAATACGGTGGTACTAAAATGGAAGACAATGATGAATAAGAAGCAGAAGAACGTGCATCATATGAGCTAGATGATGATCTTGGTCGGGCCATTGCTGATGCAAATGGAGAATGTGATACCGAAAGGGAGAGGTTGAAATTTGAGCAGATGTTAGAGGATCACAACAAATTGTTGTACCCGAATTGCAAAGATGGCCACAAAAACCTAGGTAGCACGCTAGAATTGCTGCAATGGAAGGCAGAGATCGGTGTGCCTAACAAGGGATTTGAAAAGTTGCTGCAGATAATGAAGAAGCTGCTTCCAAAGGATAACAAACTGCCCGCCAGTACTTATGAAGAAAAGAAGGTTGTCTGCCCTCCAGGATTATAGGTATAGAAGATACATGCATGCATTAATGACTGCATCCTCTACCGCGGTGAGAAGTACGAGAATTTGGATGCATGCCCGGTATGCACTACATTGCGGTATAAGATCCGACGAGATGACCCTGGTGATATTGAGGGGGAGCGCCCCAGGAAAAGGGTTCTCGCCAAGGTGATGTGGTATGATCCTATAATACCACGATTGAAACATTTGTTCAAAAACAAAAAGCATGCCAAGTTGTTGCGATGGCACAAAGAAGATCGTTAGAAAGACGAAGTTGAGACACCCATATGATGGTTCATAGTGGCGAAAATTTGAGAGAAACTACCCGGACTTTGTAGGTGACGCGAGGAACTTATGGTTTGGTCCAAGTACAGATGGCATGAATCCTTTTAGGGAGAAGAGCTGTAGTAATAACACCTGGCCTATGACTCTGTGTATCTATAACCTTCCTCCTTGGTTGTGAATGAAGCAGAAGTTCATTATGATGCCAGTGCTCATCCAAGGCCGGAAGCAACCCGGCAACGACATTGATGTGTACCTCAGGACATTAGTTGAAGAACTTTTACAGCTGTGGAACGGACAAGGTATGCGTGTGTGGGATGAGCACAAACATGAGGAATTTGACCTACAAGCATTCCTGTTTGTATCCATCAATGATTGGCCTGCTCTTAGTAACATTTTAGGACATACAAACAAGGGATACGATGCATGCACACACTGTTTAGGTGAGACTCAAAGTATTTATGTGGATAAGTGTAAGAAGAATTTGTACCTTGGGAGTTGTCGTTTTCTTCCAGCCACACATTCCCTAAGAAAGAAAGGCAAGCATTTCAATGGTGAAGAAGATCACTAGAGTAAGCCTATCCGCCGTACTGGTGATTATTTATTTGATATGGTGAAGGATTTAAAGGTAATATTTGGAAAGGGTCCTGGCAGATAGTCTATTCCAAAGGATGCCGGCGGACACGAACACATGTAGCAGAAGAAATCTATATTTTGGGAGCTACCCTATTGGAAAGTCCTAGAGGTCTGCTCTGCAATCGACGTGATGCACCTGACAAATAATCTTTGTGTGATACTGCTAGGCTTCTTGGGCGTGTATGGGAAGAATAAAGATACACCAAAAGCACAACAGGACTAACAACGTACGAAATACCGAGATGACATGCATCCAGAGTTGTTTCAAGGTACTGCCAGCTACGCTCTTACAAAAGAAGAGAAGGAAATATTTTTTGAATTCCTGAGTAGTATCAAGGTCCCCTCTAGATTCCCGTCAAATATAAAGGGAATAATAAATATGGCAGATAAAAAAATTCTAGAACCTAAAGTCTCATGACTGCCACGTGCTTATGATGCAGTTGCTTCCGGTTGCATTGAGGGGGCTTCTTCCGGAAAATGTTCGAGTACCCATTGTGAAGCTTTGTGCGTTCCTCAATGCAATTTCTCAGAAGGTAATTGATCCAGAAAGTGTACCAGGGTTATAGAAAGATGTGGTCCAGTGTCTTGTCAGCTTTGAGTTGGTGTTCCCACCATCCTTCTTCAACATTATGACGCACCTCCTAGTTCACCTAGTCGAAGAGATTACCATTCTCGGTCCTGTATTTCTACACAATATGTTCCCCTTTGAGAGATTCATGGGAGTCTCAAAGAAATATGTCTGTAACCGTGCTAGGCCAGAAGGAAGCATCTGCAAAGGCTATGGAACAGAGGAGGTCATTGATTTTTGTGTTGACTTTATTCCTGACGTTAAGCCAATTGGTATTCCTGAATCACGACATGAGGGGAGACTAAGTGGAAAAGGTACTTTAGGAAAGAAAGCAAAGATATGTATGGACATGCATTCTTTCACTAAAGAACACTATATAGTTCTTCAAAGTTCTAACTTGGTGGCTCCTTATATCGAGGTACATAAGAATATTGTACGCTCCAACTACCCGGGGCAGTCTGACTCTTGGATTAGAGATGAACACATGAAGACTTCCGGTAGTTGGTTGCAGACACATCTCATGAATGACACCACTATTGGAGATCAGTTGTTCTTGTTGGCCAGGTCTCCATCTACAACAAAATTGACTTTCTAAGGGTACGAGATAAATGGGAATATATTTTACACGCACGTCCAAGATAAAAAGAGCACCAACCAAAATAGTGGTGCCCGATTTGATGCATCATACGACAATGGGCATAAGGACACATATTATGGTTACATAGAGGACATATGGGAACTTAACTATGGTCCTTATTTTAAGGTCCCATTGTTTCGATGCAAATGGTTCAAGATAGTGGATGTCAACAATCTTGGGTACTTAGACGAACCATTTGTCCTAGACAATGATGTCACTCAAGTTTTCTATATGAAGGACATGTCTACCAGACCAAGAAAAAAGAAACATAAGAAAAATAATACAATATCATATGATAATCCAAAGCGCCACATAGTATTTTAGGGAAAAGAAACATGGTAGGAGTTGAGGACAGGACAGACATGTCAGGAGATTATAAAAAATTTCATGAAATTCTGCCATTCAAAGTGAAAACTGACCCAAGCATCCCATTAAATAAGAAAGATGCTCCATGGTTATGGACTAGAAGAAAAACAAAACACTAGATGTGGATGTTGGTGATGTAATAATGTATTAAACCTTCTTATGAAGCTTTTGTGAATTAACCCTATTTTTTACAATTTGTGAGATTGCTGAAGGCATGTAGAAAAAAGAGTATTTGATCACTTGAGCGAACTCACAAGAATACAACAACATCTTCATATTTTAGTCTCGGTTCATAAGGGCCTTTAGTACTAGTTTTCGAACTATGACTACGGATCGGGTCTATAGGGCCCCCTTTTAGTCCTGGTCCAGCCACAAACCAGGACTAACTGTCGTGGTATTGCCGATGAGTATGCCATGGAGGGGTCCTCACAGTGCGTGTTTAGAGACGTGAGGGAAGGCGGACGGTTGACGGGTACGAGGTAACACAGCTTACCCAGGTTCAGATCCCACGACGAAGGCGGAATCCTACTCCTGCTATAACTCACTATAAGGGCAATACGCCGAGTTACAGAGATAGGTTCGTTGTGCGAGGTATGAGTTAATTGGTGCCCTAAAGGCTCCCATAGGCCCGACTTATATAGTCGCCAGGTCCTAGGGTTACAGGGAAAAGTCCTAGCCGGACAGGTTATAGAGTCCTACACCGTCTAATACTAGTCTTGCGTGTCTTGCACTCCAAGGCTCCGGGTACGCTAGTGACTCCATCGTAGCCTTCCTTTATCCAGCATGGGATTCCCTTCTGGATCCATCTAACTGGGCCACCCAGCAGGCCATGGGCCATGCTACCAACTATGGGCCACCCGGGTTATCCGGATAAGAGACATGCTATGAGGATACCCATATAGCATATCCCCAACAGTAGCCCCCGGAGAACTCCGAGATTTTGCACCGTCTTGCCTCTTCACGTTGAATGCTCCGTCTAGATGGATGTCGGCAAATTGTCAAGCAATATCTTGTAGTCCTCCCAAAGAACCCTGCAAGGTTTTCTCCGTCTTCAACTTGTAAGTCGGAGAATTGCTGAAACTTCCATCGTACTCTTTCGTAGTCGAACTGAATCCGTCCATGCCGGAATATTCTGATGTGATGGTTCATCTGCCTATGTCAGCTAGGGCGACGTAAACATAGGTCAGCAACGCCTCGTAACTCACACATGCAGAGAACGCAATCAAGTCCACTTTTCCCGCGCGAGCGATATGAACCGTTGGCGGAGACGGTTGGTACGTGGCGAAATTTCCACGCACGTCTCCGCACACGTCGTCTACGCGGCAACCGTCCGATCAAGCTGCATGAATCTTGATGTTGGGTATCATAAATAATAACTGCGGTGGAAAATTTACTTTTTCACCTCATTCTCCCCTGCATCTTCTTCTTCCTCAGGCAAGCGTCTCCTCGAGCTCTCCACGCCTCGCACAAAAAACCCTAACTCCCAATCTCACCAGTCACCTCCGTACGCACCCAATGGCCAGCAACAGCTCCTCCCCTTTGATGGCGGTGTCGGGCGAAGCCGCGGCGAAGCCGGCGAGCTCCGTCGTCGTGCCCCAGAGGGCTTGGTCATCCCCATATCCGCGGTGGTCGAGGCCACCGGCGGCGACCATAATCTAGCGGCCCTGGAGCTGCTGGAGGAGGAAAATGACTCCCACAAAGGCAACTGGCGTGGTTCGGACATCACGGACCGCGACATCAAAGAGTTGATCATCGAAGGCTACCTCCCTGCGACGGAGGGGCTCGCTTGGCGGGCGGCGCCGGCCGGCGAGGTCACACCTTCTCCCCAAGCCGGAGAAAAGGTGTACCTCAAAGCACAGTCGGTACGCGGCATCTCCCTGCCCATCTCTAATTTCTTCCTCGACGTCTTGAATCACTACCGAGTTCAGCCACAGAACCTCTCCCCCAATAGTATCCTAGCGCTTAGCAATTACGTGGTGCTTTGCGAGGGTTACTTAGGGATTATGCCTAGGCTAGATCTCTTCATCTATTTCTTCACCGTCAAGCGTGAATCCGGAGCCAGCAAGGACGAACTTAGAAATTGTGGCACTATTAGCTTCAAGATCCGACCTGGCCGGCGCTTCCCCGAAATCGTCGGCCACGAGTCCTGCAATAACTGGCAGCGTACTTACTTCTATGGCCCAGATATCCCTCTGGCCAGCCGAGAAGTAACGTACCCGGACTTCATCGATAGAGCAGCCGCCTCGACATGGAGACCCCATGCCTCCCTTCCCTCCGCAATCGACGCTTCCCGTGCTATAAGGCGGATAGAGTGGTTCGTAGAGACGGGTTTGACCGGACTGTACCTAGCCATGTGCTAGTTCATCAGGCAGATCCAGCCTTTGCAGCACCGCTCGAAGCTGATGCACGAGAATACCAAAGATAGAAGGGATAGCCTCCACATCTCCGTGGACAATTTCTCGAGAGACTCCGTCAAGCTTCGCCTCAAGAACATCGTCAAGTGAAGGACAAGAAGCGTGGCTTCGCCATCACCTACGACATGTTCGTAGAGAGCAAGTTCCCAAAGGTAACTGTAAATTTTCTGTGTATGACATATACTCCAGTTCTTCCGTCTAACCATTACCATCTTGTCTAACACGGTAACTTATCACTTAACAGCTTAGGGATCTAGAGGAGGATAGCATGGCTGTCCAAATCTATGATCCAAAGATGAAGGAAGTCATGGTTGTGTCCGACGACGATGTTCCGTTGTCGCGAAAGCGGAAGAGCTCCACCTCTGACGCTGGCGACGGAGGCAAGAATAAGAAAGAGGAGGGTGGAGCCTCCAAAAAGACCACCGCCTCCTTGGAGGCGGAGAAATGAAAGGTTACCGGGATCCCTTTTGCCAAAGCACCCCCTATTGTGTAAGCTTCTTTCCTTCCGACATTGTCCATTTATCTGTCTTGTTCCTGTACTTATGCATTTCGCATGTTTCAGGAAGAAAGCCAAGACCAGCTTGAAGAAAACCTCCAAAACTTCGGCGGCTTCTAGAACCATCAAGGATGTGTTGCATCGCGACGCATCTCCCGCCATCGCCCCTGTCACTCCCATCGTCAAGCCTTCATCCACTCCGACAAGCTCTCAAGCCAAGGAAGCAGCTGGCCCTTCCGCCATGGAAGTGGACTCAGGTGCCTCAACCGAGCTTGCTGTTGTCGGCGAGCAGGCGATGCAGGAGAGTGCCGCACACCAAATGTCTGAAGCTCCAGCTAAGGATGCCATCAGTAGTGGTAAGGCGGTGGTGGAAGGTGGTACTTCTGCCGAAAGCGGCGCCCCCGCACCCAAGAAAACCATTGAGTTTCCGAAGATAGTCTATACGGTACTTACGCCGGGTAGCACTGCTCTGGTTCCTGGTGTGGCGCCGACATCTCCGACGTGCGGTCTAGACAAGATTCTCCGGCAAGCAGAGATCTTGCAAGGAAACAGTGTATCCTTCGGCAAGCTCCTCGCTGAGAGTGCTACCAACCTCAAGATCATTGCACTTGTAAGTTGTATTTGCCTTTTTGCATTTCATATGAATATCCCACTGTAACCCCCGAGGATTTAGACGAAAAACCATAGGTCTTTGCGTCTAGATGCTCTAAGAGTGACTAAGGTAGAAAAATTCGCACTGTAGCCCCCAAGCATATAGGTGAAATGAATTATTCCGACTAGATGCTTTAAGAGTAGCATACCCAGTGTTTATAAAATTCAATACTGTAGCCCCCAAGCTTCTAGTTGTAACTGAATTAGTTCCGACTAGATGCTTAAAGAGAAGCTAAGCATACATCCGAGTTAAAAACTTTATATTGCAGCCCCCAAGCTTCTAATCGAAAACTGAATTAGTTCCGACTAGATGCTTAAAGAAAGACTAAGCATATTGCAAAGTTAAAAACTCTCACTGTAGCCCCCGAGCGTCTAGGTGGAAATTTTCCGGCTAGATGCTCCAAGTAGACCAAACAACGTTTAACTTTTCTTTTTTCCACAGAATGAGAATGCTCGGAGGGGCATGGCTAACGACAAGTACCAGAAGATGTGCACGGACTTGGAAGCCGAAAAGGGTAAAACTGCCTTCTTGAAGGAACAGATCATCAAGAGCAACCGTCTGTATTTCCTTTATTTTTCGTATTTCGACTTGAACTTGTGTATTCTCCGAGTAATCACTATGTACTTTGCTTTCTCCGACTTGCATAAACCATTGCCAAGGCTAAGGACATTGTCGATCAATCAAAGCATATTCAGGAGCTGGATAACGAGAACAAGATCCTTAAGCAGGAGAGGAAGGACATGCTGAAGATGCAGGAAGAATCAATGAAATCCCTGCAGGACTCCGCCACCGAGGAGATGAACTGCTTGAAGGAGGAGATCTCGATCTTAAAATATCAGAAGAAAGCTTCTGATGAGCAGAACCAACGCCATCATGAAGCCTAGAATCTCCTCCAACAAGAACAGGACTCCTTGGCGGATACCCTCTGGCAAGCTGAGGCTAGCATCTTCAGTAAGTGATTCTCCGTCTTGGATTTCTGTAGTCTGAATACTCTGAATTTTTGAACTCATGTGCTTCTTTGTCGGGAATTCGCAGCTCCTATGGGTTTAACCCGGTCGCCTCCTCCGGCAAAGGAATGCATGGTTCTTGCCGGCAACTTCATCAACACCGCCATCGTGCAAGCCAAAGAGATTGCCAAGCCCCTCCAGATTAATATCAAGGCATCGGACTCTGTGGCGAAGTTCTCGGAGATCCTGCGCCGAGATCCCGAGCGTATCACAAGCTGTAAAGCTTCATGTGCACAGGCCGGTGCAAGGATGGTGCTGTCCATGGTCAAGGCACACTACGATAATGCCGACATCGACACGGTAACCTCTGGCATCTCTAACGTAGATGACGAAGGCCACTATATAAACCACGAATCTATCTTGTCGTCACTCACGGGTTATGACACCAGAGTTGCCGAGTTGGTCGACGTTAACGTCTTCGTGCCAATGAATACCATCGATGGCGGCAACCAAAGCTCCTCCGAGTCCCTCAACACTGCCGACTTCGAGGGTGACTCTCCTGCTGCCGATGATGTTGCTTCCAAGTCGCCTGCGCCAGAGGAATGAATTTTTTTTTGTAATATTTGTTTCCTCTATAACATGTTATGCGGAAAAACTATGTATTAACTTCAGGCGGAAACCAATGATGTATGTCCTGCTACTTAAGAACTATTTCCAGCATGTATATATTTTTTAAGCAAGTGCTGGCTTATCCGTTACTTTGGTTCTTATGCTTGACTTTTCGTGAGTCGGAAGACTCATTGTTGGAACCATGCACTCAGGTGATGATGCCCAATGGCACCGTCAATAATCTAAGCACAAAATCACCGACAATTAGTGTCAAAAGTCAGAATCCACATACAAACGACAAAGAACGTGTAGACTAGAAAACTTAAGCTAACGCCCATAGGCGGAATTTTCACAAGTGCGATTGCAAAACTTGTGCATAAAGGTTTTATATGATCCAAAAAATGAACACTAAAGGAGGTAAAAGACTTAGGAATATGAGTGAACCAAAGAGCTTTATTTCATTGAGCATATAAGAGGTAGATAAAAAATGCTAAGTGTAGAAAGGACGTAGCTGTGCTATGTTCCATGGCCGATCAAGCTCCGGGTAGTCATCATCCGGGTCACGTCGCTTACGCTTATGATCCTCGTTGGGTCTATCCTTCATTTCATGATTTTCAACGAGGTAGTAAGACCCATTGAGTAGCGCCTTGCTTATGATGAACGGTCCTTCCCATGGCGGGGATAATTTGTGTGACTTCTTCTGCTTAAGTCAGAGCACCAAACCCCCCTTTTTAAACGAGCGATGCCGAACACTGCGACTATGGTAGCTGCGTAGCTTCTGCTGGTAGATGGCGGATCTTTGGCATGCCAAAACGTGCTCCTCCTTGAGAAGGTCCACATCTAGGCGTCTAGATGCTTCAGCGTCATCTTCGTCATAGGAGGCAACCCTTGGTTCATCGTGAAGTATGTCAGAAGGTAGGATGGCTTCTGCTCCATATACCATGAAGTAAGGGGTGTAGCCGGTGGATCTGTTGGGTGTAGTTCGTAAACTCCACAGCACAGATGGCAATTCTTCTGCCCAAGCTCCAGCTGCTCTATGTAGCGGTGCCTCAAGACGTGGCTTTATTCCTTGTAGAATTAATCCATTGGCTCGCTCAACCTGACCATTGGATTGTGGATGTGCCACGGATGCAAGGTGAAGTCGGATGCCTTTATCCCAACAATATGCCTCCAGTTCTCCGAGTGACAAGTTGCTACCGTTGTCGGTGATGATGCTATGTGGGAGACCAAATCTCACAACCAGATCCCGAACAAACCTAAGGGCAGTTGCCCCATCAAGATTTCTAATGGGTTTAGCTTCTATCCATTTAGTGAATTTATCAACTGCTACTAGCAGATGCGTAAACCCACATGGTGCCATCTGTAACGGTCCCACCATGTCTAGCCCCTAGACTACAAACGGCCAAGTTATTGGTATTGTTCGCAATTCCTCAGCAGGAACATGTGGTTGTCGGGCATAATACTGGCATCCCATGCATGTCTCAACCAGCTTGTCGGCGTCCACCTTTGCGGTCAGCCGGTAGAATCCTTGCTGGAAGGCTTTCGCAACCAACGACCGAGGAGCGGCGTGATGCCCGCAATCTCCGAGATGGATTTCGCATAGGATTTCAATAACTTCTAGCTGGGTAACACACTTAAGATATACACCAGTAGTTCTCCTTTTGTAGAGCTGTCCATTGGTTATGGTATAGCCCTTCGCTCGACATACTATTTGCCGTCTTTCGACTTCATCGTCGGGCAAAGTTCCATGTTCGAGATATTCCATGAACGGTTTTGTCCAAGCCGGAGGGACCTTTGCCACCATGTGGACAAAAGAGTCAACTCTATCCGGGTTGTCGATGTCTGCTCCCTTCATGGATGGTGTCTGTAGATGCTCTAGAAAAACTCCTGGCGGGATTCGTTTGCGCCCTGATCCAAGCTTAGACAGCAGATCAGCCGCCTCGTTTTGCTCCCTAGGTACATACTTGACCTCGTAGCCCAAGAATCACTTGGCTATCTCTTCCACTTCGTCTCGATATGCCGCCATCATAGGGTTCCGCGCATTCTAGGTGCCAGCCACCTGCTGGGCAACCAAGTCGGAATCTCCACAACAAACTATGTGCTTGATGCCAATATCCTTGGCTATGCGTAATCCGTGAATGAGTGCTTCATACTCCGCCATGTTGTTCGTAGCCTCGAAGTGGATCTACAGAAAGTAGTGTAGCTTGTCCCCAGTTGGTGACTGTAGAAGTACACCAGCCCCCAAGACGTTGAGCAGCTTTGATTCGTCAAAGTGCATCACCCAGTACTCTGGCTCCGGCAACGGAGTAGCATCTGGCATCTGCTTCCAATCTGTGATAAAATCCGCCAAGGCTTCTGACTTGATAGCGTCGCGTCTCTTGTAGGTGATCTCGAAGGCGACAAGTTCAATGCCCCACTTCGCGACTCTTCCCGTAGTGTCGCTGTTGTTGATAATGTCGGACAGTGGAGTCTTGCTCACCACTGTGATTGGGTGCTCCTGAAAGTAATGCCTCAGCTTCCGAGAAGCAAGGAATACTCCATAAGCTATCTTCGAGTAGTGCGGGTAACGCTGCTTGGACTCCGTCAAGACCTTGCTTACCTAGTAAACTGGTCGTTGAACTCCGTGCTCATAGCCTGGTTCCTTCTGCTCTACCACGACGACGATGCTGATTACCCGGTTGGTTGCTGCCATGTAAATTAACATGGGCTCTCCAGGCTCGGGTGCTGCAAGGATGGGCGCTGAGGAAAGAATCTCCTTGAGTTGCTTCAATGCTGCATCTGCTTCGTCCATCCACGTGAATTTGTCCGCCTTCTTCAGCAACTTGTACGCTGGGAAATGATGAAGCCCAACAATTAGGCGGCCGGAACCCCGAAGACGCACTTCTTAGGGTTAAGCATCATGTTGTATTTCTGGAGATTATCAAAGGTTTCTTTTAAGTCGGAGATTAAGTCATTTGACTTTTTAGACATCACCTCTATATCGTCCACATAGGCATGAACGTTCCGACGAATTTGGTTGTGCAGGCAACATTGCATTATCCGCTGGTACGTAGCACCTGCGTTTTTCAACCCAAAGGGCATCGTAACATAGCAAAACGTGCCATATGGAGTAGTGAACGAAGTGGCCAATTGGTCCGACTTCCTCACCTTGATCTGGTGGTATCCTGAGTATGCATCGAGAAAACACAAAAGTTCCGAGCCAGCCGTCGAGTCAATGACTTGGTCAATGCGAGGCAAAGCAAACGGATCTTTGGGGCATGCTTTGTTCAAGCCGGTGTAATCAACACACATTCTTAATTCTTTGGTTCCCTTTTTGGGGACAAGTACAGCATTGGCCACCCATTGGGTGTGAAGGACTTCTCGGATAAAACTAGCCTTAAGTAACCTAGCTATCTCTTTGCCTATGGAGCGTCTCTTCTCATCTCCAAAGCGTCGTAGAGGTTGCTTCACTGGTTTACATTTTGGATCAATGTTTAAGCTATGCTCGGGAAGTTCCCTAGGTACACCTTTCATGTCGGCAGTTTTCCAGGCAAAGATGTCCCTGTTCTCACGGAGGAACTTGACGAGCGCGCTTTCCTATTTGGGATCCGTCCCAATGGCGGTGGTATTGGAGGCATCGCCTACCACAAGTTCCACCAGCTTGGTCTCGATGGCGGCCTTGAATGCTGGAGCGGAGTTAGAGATTTGTTTCTTCGACGCGGGCATCTCTGAGTCATCGACCTTGCTCTGGATCTCTTTTAATTCTTCGCTGTAGAGGACAGCTTCTGCGAAGGCTGCTTCATTTATCTCGCACTCCCCTTGTTTTGGTAAAGCTTCCGGATACGGTGATGACACCGTTTGGTCCGGGTATCTTGAGTTTGTTGTAGACGAAGCATGGCTTGGCCATGAAGGTGTGGAATATGTCGCGGGCGAATATGATGTCGTACACGCTCTTGAAGGGGACCACCTCAAAGGTCATGCGCTCTTGGCGGTAATTATTGACATCGCCAAAGGCAACCTGAAGTGTGATGCACCCAAGGGACCGAGCCTCCCGACCAGGAACTACGCCGTGGAAGATGGTGTTGGTCCGCATTAGGTTTGCCTCTGTCAAGTTCTTCTTCTGCTTCCACTATCCACCATAAACTTGGTGAACTCAACGCCATCAATCAAAGGGTTGATGACCATGGCGTATTGATTCTCCATAGGGATGATGTCTGGGTGATCCTTCCTGTCCCAAGTAATTGGAATCTTCGACCAGCGCAGGTACTGGGGAACTAGGGGTATAGTGGCCATCAGTATCCTTATAGAGGTCTTCTGTTGTCGGACGGTGGGGGTGCCAAGGAAAGTGTGGTAAACTAGCGCCTTTTTCACGAAGGGGTTCTTGCCATTGTCGTCGCTCTTGGCGGCGTGCTTGGGGTCAACATCCTCGTCCATGTCACTTGAATCCTTGGAATCCTCCTCCTTCTTCTTCCCCTTGCCCTTTCCTCGCGGTCTGTTCTTCCGAGTTTGCTTGTAGCCGGACTTCGGGTCCTCCTTGAGGTCGTTGACAAACTTGCAGTGTTGATTGGTATGGGTGGCCTTGCCGTTGACATCGAGGTGTACGAGGCACGACATATCGCGGTACTCTTCGTAGATTTGGGGAACGCGGAGCGCTGCCGAGGTAGTTTCACTTCCTCGCTGCTGCCCACGACCAGCTCCCCGTCCTCGGCCACGTTGTCCGCCATCACCTCGTCCTGCAAAGGTCATGGCGACCATGTCGGGAGTTTTCTTTTCTTCTGGAGCGGTTTTCCGCTTTGTGCTGCTGTTCCTACGAGCTTGAGTTGGAACGGTCGTTGCCGGCAGAGTGCCACGAGCTCCGTCGTCGGCAGCTGCGAACTTACTAGCTAACTGAATCATCTGGTTCAAGTCAAGTTGGTGATTGTCCTGTAAGTGCTTCAACTTATGTCGGAGCAACGTGCCCCTTTCCAACCCATTGATGAAGGCGGCCATGGCGGTCTGAGCGTGCACTTCTGCGCAGGAATTTTTCATATCCAGCCAGCGGGAGAGGTAGGCACGAGATGTCTCGTCTTTCCCTTGCATGCACCGCTGTAGATCGCCAACAGTGCATGGACGTTTGTATGTACCCTCGAAGTTATTGGTGAACTCTTCCTGCATGTCCAACCAATTGCATATAGATTTCTCCGGCAAGTCATCAATCCATTGATGGGCTGTGCCCGCCAACATCAACGGGAGGTACTTGACAGAAACGTTGGGGTTACCCCCGGCAATCTCTACCGCGTTACTGTAGTCCTGTAACCATGTAGCTGGCTTAGCGGTGCCGTCGTAGGGCTTGATGGTCTTGTCAATCCGGAAACCTTTAGGGTAAGTTGCAGACCGTATTGCAGGTCCGAAGCAACGTGGTCCCAGGTATGGTCCTTCCCGGGCCTCGTGGATCTTATCGATCCACGAACATGCATCGTATGGCTACGAGTTTCTTTTCTTCTTGTCAACAGGGGATGGGCTGTGTGAACGACGCGGGCCTCCTCCACCATGGTTACTGCTAGGTGGCGACGGAGGCGGAGGTGGCGGTGGGCTAGCCTTCTTGATATTACCCTCCTGCGATGCCTCACTCTTGTCGTGATTGCTTGCCGGATGCGGAGGGTCATGGCGCGACCTGCTCTTGTGTCCCTTGTTGCGCTCTCCATCATGACGGGTCTGCTCCGTGTTGTCGTGGATGACGGTGCCGCTCTGCCTTGGCGGGGGCATATCCCTACGATGGTGAGACTTGGGGTCTTCGCGATGTCGGGGGGAGCGGGATGGTGGCAATGGGCGACGAGGTCGGGCCTTTTCTCCGTGGTCGGAGGATATGGGGATAGCATCCTTCTTGTTGCGCGCATCCCTCCGTCTTTGTTCTAATGAACCCGTCTGAGACCCGACATCAAGAGGAGATCCGTCCCTTGGAGGCTTATGCTGGCTAGACTAGCAAAACGCTGGGTCAGACTCAAGCCTCTGAGAGGTGGACTTTTCCTGCTGTTTCACCGCCTTGGCCACTAGGTCATAGACCTGGTCCACCGCCTCGGGCGATCTATCCTGCTCTAGAAGGGTCTTGGCGATGGCGAGGTTGAGGAGAGGAGTGGGCATCACCTGCTTGCCTTCACCATCAATGTATGGCTTGGCTTGTGCCGGCTTTGGGGGAGCCCATCCTAGGTTTCGCTGTACACTAGGATCGTTCATGACGCGAGACGGAGCTTTCTTGGCCTTCTGCTGCTGCAGCAGAGTCTTGTACTCGGCCTTCATTGCTCTAGCTTTCATTATGGATTTCTGTGCATTGACTAGATCTCGATATACCTTAGCGCCTTGCTCCGTGATGGCCTGCGCTTCCTCCAGCAGCTGTTGGCGCTTCTCGTCAAGCTGGGTCACGTTCCGGATATGAGTTATGGTCAGTGGATCGACGAGGAGATTGTTGTACATCACTCTATCAACTGGAGTAACTTGGGGCAGCAGCAGACGTAGATGTCGGAGGCGGCAAGTTTGCGGTGTTTTTGTTGCTCGGGCCGGTGCCGAGTTCCTGCGGCTGTTGCACTGGGTTAGGCGGAGGGGGCATGATCTTTGCGCGATCAATGTCGTCAGCAACAGGTGGTCCCTTCCCTTTTTCCAGAGCTGTAGGCAGAGCTCGTCCGGGTTGATCTTCATCCATCGCCGTCCTAATGGTAACGAACACCTCTCGAGACGTGACGGCATTGTTGGCTTGCTCGTCGCGCCTGTACTCCTCCTCCATCTCCTGCATGGTGGAGTCTAGTTCCTCTGGACTGTAATCTATCTCCTCTGAATCTGCACTGAAGTCGGTGTATAATGCGTCAATCACAGAGTCGGAGGGTGCCAGGACTTCCTCGATGACGGGGGGGTGGAGGTGCAACGGCGGCGATGATGACTGGAGGTGGTGGCGCAGCTGCGGCGATGGCGGCCGGAGGCTGTGGTGGCGGTGGCTGAATTGGAGGGGCTCCGTCAATGAGCGCAAGCGCTGTCTGAGCTACCGCTTCAGCCTCCGCGTAGTTGTTGACGGTGTTCACCATGCCTTCGAAGGTAAGGCGTCCCGACGCCTGCTGCCGTCTTAGAGAATGCCGGAGAAGCGTGCCATGGTCTAGTCCTTCCACAAAGTGATACATGGCATCATCATTGGGGTAGTGGGCCAGATCGGCTCGTATACGGAGCCACCTAGCGAGGTAATCGCGGGGGTTTTCTCCCTCTCTTTGAACGCAACGCGCCAGATCGAAGATGGTAACCATGCCGACGAACTTGGATCTCTGCTGTCTAGACGCATGGACGAAGCCGGCGGACTTGCAGTGATCTTCCACCGTTATATCTTGCACAGGGGCGGTTTGTGTGGGCCTTGAATTTTTCCGATCTTTGCCGGCAAACTCCAAAGAGAGATCCGACATCAATCCTTCCGTGAACGTATCCTGTTCGTAGGTGGTCCGTGCGGGTCTTGATGCTCCTCTGACTCCCAGGGAACTAGTGCCCGAGTCGGTTTCGCCAATGAAGAGGTGGATGTCTCCGATAGGAACGATCGAACACCGCGTAGGGTTCATCTTCGCCAGGATCCAAAACTCGTCGGGAGGGACGATCGGAACATTGTCGGAGAAGAGAACACGACTGATGGCTACAGTTTCGCCGATTCCCGCGAAGATCTTGGTCCTCGCCCGCTGAAGAGCCTGAAGCGCCTCTTGCCCCACGGTGGGCGCCAATTGTCGTGGTATTTCCGATGAGTAGAGCCATTGAGGGGTCCTCACAGTGCGTGTTTAGAGACCTGGGGGAAGGCGGACGGTTGACGGGTACGAGGTAACACATCTTACCCAGGTTCAGATCCCACGACGGAGGCGGAATCCTACTCCTGCTATAAATCACTATAAGGGCAATACGCCGAGTTACAGAGATAGGTTCGTTGTGTGACGTATGAGTTAATTGGTTCCCTAAATTCTCCCATCGGCCCGACTTATATAGTCGCCAGGTCCTAGGGTTACAGGGAAAAGTCCTAGCCGGACAGGTTACAGAGTCCTACACCGTCTATTACTAGTCTTGCGTGTCTTGCACTCCAAGGCTCTGGGTATGCTGGTGACTCCACCGTAGCCTTCCTTTATCCGGCATGGGCCTCCCTTCTGGATCCATCTAACTGGGCCGCCCAGCAGGCCATGGGCCATGCTACCAACTGTGGGCCACCCGGGTTATCCGGATAAGAGACATGCTATGAGGATACCCATATAGAATATCCCCAACACTAACACTCAAGACATTTATTAATATTAAAAAACGGGGACTACAAAATCAGGACTAAAGCCACCCCCTTTAGTCATAATTATGCCTAGTCCTATAGTACATAGCTTTAGGGTCATCTTCGTCATCGTTATTGTCGTCATGGCTAGGCACACGTGGCTGGATCCTCAGCCTACCCATAGCATATACCGGGGGGCACCTACCACTCCGGCCTTGGATTCATGACAGGCAGGGGAGGGGCTCCTAGATGACGATGCCACTACCGCCACCCTTCTTGTGGCTCTGCAGCGGGTGGCAGTGTGGGCACCACAGACGAGGATGATCTCTCCCGACAATGTAGCTCATCACACCGACGATTGTACGGTTCTCCCACCATAGACAGCGGCAGTATTTGTTGTGGTTCACCGGGGGCAGTCTGTCACCATCGTACCCAGCTGTAGAGGCCTCAACCTGATAAGGTAGGTTCCTCCTGTGTTTACAATGCTAGTCCCTGGATCAATAGCTAGCATCCACAGTTAAGATGTAATATCAAGATACAAAGGTCATAATATAAATTTATAACCAGGAATAATAAAATTTTATTACATCAAACATAGCTCATTTGGCTATTACAATACATTGCAGCGGAATAATTATAGTCATGGGTCCTTCATCTTCAAAGTGCCACAGGCAGATGTTGGTTGTAGACTTTGTAGTCCTAGTCAATCAAACAATCTTCATTTAAAAACAATCAACCTGCAACATTTCAAGTTACAGCCACAAGGGTCAATACATTTTGAATTGTATTGGTAAGCTTCACTTTTATGTATAATAAGAGTGGATCCTATCATTATATGCATATTTGGCTAAGTAGAGTTTAAGGCTTATTTGCATAAAGCATTGTTTTACCCTATCTTTTCAAAAAGGGTTTTAAAGTCCTTTGTCAAATTTCTTTTCCAAGTTCCTTGAACTCCTTGGTAGAAACTCAAGTGTTCAAATCCTTGTCAAATCTCTTGAGCACCTTGGTAACCCCAAGTGCAACAAGTTTTATCAAAACCCATGAGTTCCTTGGTAACCCCAAGTACATCATGCTCTTGAGCACCTTGGTAACCCCAAGTGCAACAAGTTTAACAAAATCTCTTTGAATTCCTTGGTAGACACACAAGGGCATCAAGTTTTTATATTAGAAGTTGGAATGTCGAGATCTCCCATAGTTCAAACTTTAGTTGCTCAGTATTGTACATAACCGGGGACACGGCTAAGTAATTAGATTTTATTTACTTCTGCAGAAGGAGTACACTTTACCCACATGTCACAATCCCATCCTTTTGCCACCAGTGGCCTACTGGATTAGTGCTCACCAAGATGGAGTACTGGCAGATTGAGAATGTGACGAAGTCTTTCCAAAAGGTCCTCCCATACATCATTGCTAGCTTTGTCTTTAGCCCCCATGAAGCATTCCAGATCCCCATGTCCAGTAACTAAAGACAATGTATGGGTCTTCCTAATGTAATTGACTAAGCCAGAGCCATAATAGCATGTGGTTGCACACGAAAGCCACAATTGGAGAAGCATGTTTGATCTCTAAGTTTCCTAGGTGGTTTTCTTTTGGAGCACAACACAAAGTGATTGCCATAGACATGGTTCCTTTTGTTGCCACCTTCTCCAAAACTTCAAGTATCCTCCACCTAGGTGGTTCATTTAGTCCTTGTTTTATTATGTAAAACACAAGTCCTTTTCTCAACCTTTGTAAAATCTCAACATGTATCTTTTTTTCAAAATATAGCATATAGCATGGCTAAGCATGCAGAACTACAAGATTTTCTCTAAGGAAAGTAAGGGCATCCTATTAGGATTTAGCATAACATAAGTATAAATCATTTTCATGCATGTTTTCAAAACCACTAAGTATAATGAAAATAGTAGGACTTTTGTATGAGAGTGTAACTTGCCTTTTTGGTAGGGAATAGTGGTTCACTCCTTGATCTTGCTAGTCTCACACTTTGCTATATTCACTACAAGTCAATCAAGCAAAACACAAAATCAACTAACATTCCAAATCAAGGTTAAACAAACAATTTCACACACCTAAAGCAAAATGGAATCTAAGTCATGCATAAGTATGCAAAGGATGGTTCTATTGCAAGGTTGGTCTCCACTAGGTTTATAACTTTGTAAGGTTCCAAATTGGTCATTTACCAAAATGGCAAAGTCATTTGCAAATGGGTTTTACTCAAAATCTATTTTAAAATCCATTCAACATTTTATGTGGTGGGAAATAGTTTTATTAAATCTAAAACCTTTAAGTTTTTCACCAAAAGTTTCTAACTCTCAAGATTTGTTGTTTTGGGTCAGTAGCTTTGAATCAAAATATTTTCCCAAAGTTAAATTCCAAAATCCTTTTTCATAATAAAACTATTATTTTTACTTGGCTAGAAATAGACTAATTCAATTAATCCATTCTAAATTTTTCCAATTTCATTTTTAAAACCATGGGTTGGTTCCCACGGTCAGTAAGGTCACACAAAACCATTTTGCAAAAGATTTAATCCTAAAATCAATTTTAAACATTTTTTCCTACTCTAAACAAGCATACAAAAGGATCTGCAAATTCAAACAAGCTAACAGATACTATTTTCGAATCTAAGGCCATGGTTGGCTAGGGCTTGTTCTCCTGAATCCAACGACATAAAATTTATAATTTTTGGACGTGTGGTTTGAAAGTTACAAGGGTTTGAAGTTTGCAATTAAATCAGATTCAAATCTGTTTTTAGTTTTAAACCTGGCCACGCGTCGTGTTCCTATTGGTCCATACCGTTTCGGTTCGATCACGGCTGTGGGGCGTTGGATCTAGTTAGATCGAGCGGTGCAGAGAGCGGACCCATTCGCGTTTAAGTGATTCTATCTAATGCGTACGATCCAGATCGAACGGTTGTGGGGTGCTCGACCACAGACGAGCGGCGCTGCGGCGGCTGCTGGCGGCGGAGCGATCGGTCGATGACGGTGCCGGCGATACAGGAAGTGGGAGAGGAAAAGGAGAGGCTCACCGAGTTCGCAGACGCTTGGGGAAGCTCAACGTGCTGATGGGGAGGCAGGGGGCGCTCGGACGGGTTGGCAATCTCTCGCCAGAGTTGCTGCGGCGGCGATGCTCTCGGGTTGTCGTCGTTCGCGTCGCTCGGGACCGTGCTAAGGCAAAGGAGAGGCGCGGTTAGGTGCGCACGAGGGTCGCGAGTAAGGGAGCATCAAAAAGGGGCGAGGGGAAGTCTGTGCTCACCGGGGAAGTTTGCCGGAGTCGAGGCCGACGGTGGTGGCGAGTAGAGTTTGTCCTTGCCGACGTTGTGAGGCTCGCGCGAGTGAACGGGATGCACTAGCAGGTGCGCCTGGAGGTGGAGAAGCTGCTGGGGTGCTTAGGGATGCAAGGGGCGGTGGGGTTTCGTTGGAATCATCACCGGAACATCGTCGGAGCGGCGGTGGTACAGAGAGAATTGGAGGCAGCCTAGGGGCAGAGAGAGGGAGTGGTCTGGGGGAAAAGGAGGGGAGACACTGGCGCTTAAGTACGCAAGGTCAGAGGCGAGATTAACGCAGCCATTATGAGGAATTAAGCGTGCGGATTAATGACAGGGAACGGCAGCGCGGTTTGGGGAGAAGGGGTCGCGCGGGTGAGGACGACGAACAGTAGCGGTGGGGTCTACCTGTCAGCGGGGAAAAGAGTAAGGGAGAGGTCCACCGGTCATTCTCTGTGCGGGTCAGGTAGTTGGTTCGAATCGTTTTCTGCGGGGAAAGGAGCTGGGCTGGTCTGATGGGCCTTAGTGGGCTGCTGGGTTGGTCGATCCAATTCCATTTTTTTTATTCTGTGTCCTTTTCTTTTCTATTTCTATTTTCCTGTTTTGGTTTTCAAACAAACAAACAAGTTTTAATTCAATTCAAACCAACACCAAAACTTTGGAAATTTGACTTGGTTCTGTTCAGTAGCCTGAACCTAAATCTAAAATCCATAATTTTTAAATAATAAAGTCCATTATTAATTAAATAAATACCCATTGCTAAATAATCAAATTAGGATTTGATTAATTCAAACTCAATTTAAATCCATATATTTTCCAAAACCAAAGTAGTGTGTTGTATTTGAAATAAGGTATATCTAGAAAGCTTGTTTAAAATAATTAACAATTTTATTAAAGGTTCCATTTATAATTTAAATAAAATGGACCATGGTTTATTAATCAAGTAGGGTTTGATATTAATAAAATCCCCATTTGAAATCCAAATATTTTCAAAATCAAATCAGTAGGTTTTATCTGAAAGAAAGGAATATTTGGAGATTTATTTTTAAAACAAAATAACATTTTATTTTAGAGTCCATTATTAATTATATAATGGACTTTCATTATTAAATCAATTAGGATTTATTTTATTGAGATATTTATTATGAAATCCAATATAAATCCAATCACTTTAGTAAGTTTTATTTGTGAATATCAACTATTTGGAAAACTTATTTTAAACTATTTAACAAGTTTTGATGTTTCAAATAAATTGGTATAACCTTTTATTTAAATAAAGTTTGGATATTAACTCCTTATTATTTTATTTTAAATAAACCTTTGTTGTCCTTATTCAAACTAAAAGTTTTAATTCCCAAAGTTTGGTCAAGGTTTAATTTGGCTTTACAAGATATTCTTTATTTGTAAACTCATCTTCTCTTTTGAATACCCAAAACTTTTTATTAAAGGATCCAAAATAGTAGTTTCAAAACATTTTAATTTCCTTTAATTAAATGTTTATCTCATTAAACTCCTCTAGGATTTATTTAATTCAAATGGGTTTGGAGTTTTATTTAAACTCAAAAAGTTTCTTCTGGCTCTGAAATTTAAACCAAGTTTTATTTTATTCATTTATTTTCACATTACAAGATTTGGAAAATCTTGGGATGTGACAGGCTACCACCCTTAAAATAAATCTCGTCCCGAGATTTGGGAAGGCTAGGGTTACAAGCAGGTTCAAACAACTAGGGTACTACCACCCTTAAAAATTTTCAAACAAAAATTACATATTGGCCTTCTTGGGTCCTGGAAAACTTCTCTAAGCCAATTTTTGCTTTATTTCTATACTTGACTCATGGGCCAAGGTTGAGCTTCTCCATAGGCTTGTTCAACTTGTTTTTCATCCTTTCTGGACAGTTGCTTGCATAATGTCCTGGATTCTTGCAGTTGAAACAATGAATGTCCTTGAGTTCTTTGCGTTGCTCTTGTGGGCAAGTTGCTACATAGTGGCCTAGTTCTTTGCAGTTGTTGCACCACACTTGGTCAATCTCTTTATTCTTCTTGTTCTCTGGGCATCCACTGGAGTAGTGTCCCATTTCCTTACATTTACGACATTGTGCAAGGCTCATGTCTTGCTTTTGTTTCTTAAGTTTCTTTGATCCTTTGAATTGGGTTGTCTTGTTTGGAGGTATAAGTGGTCCTTTTCCTTTGGTAGACTTGGATCCTTCTTGTTTCCTTTGTTCCACCATGGCATAGATGGGACATTGGTTAGGGGTATGATCACTTCCTTCACAAAGGTAGCAAGTAGCTTGAGAGGTGGGGCATTGTCCAACAGGATGATCTTCTTCACAATTGGGGCATTGACCTTCATGCTCCTTGGAAGTATGATCCTTGTCTCCACAAATAATGCAAGCTGGGGCTCCATCTAGAACAACATTCTTGTCATGTTTGTTATCATAAACTCTTTTGGGATAGTTTTCTTCCATACTGATCATTTGATTAGTCACTCTAAGCATCAGTTGGGATTGTTCCTCCAGAAACTTTTGTAGTGTTGGATCTTTATCACTATTGTTGACTATAAACTGAGCTGTCAGTTGGTTCAACTGGTGTTGGGTTGCTATGAGCTCTTTCATGCTGTCAGCTTGGTTGGTGTTGGTGTCATCAACCTTGGAATCCTTTGGGGTAGTCATCTGTTTGTGTTGAAGGGAGGTTAGAATAGGCAAGATTTTTCTAAGGAATCAATTCTAATCACACACACCACAATTCACACAAACACTGTGCATACAATCACAACCAAATATTCACAAACAACTTTGCACCCAAACAACAAGGTTCAAGCACATACTTAGGCAACAACATATTTTGTTACACCACATAAGTTGGTGTTTTGTCTTAGCTAAAATTTGGTAGTCCATCTATAGGGTTCACTTGTGATCTTTCCATCATTCTTGGTTGATTCTTCTTGTATGAGATCATGGTTTCCTTGAGATAAACTCTTGGTTGCAATACTTCAAAGTTTTTGATGGCTCCTTCTTATTTTGCATTCCCTCAGTCTCTAAATCTTGAGCAAGATTTCCTTGTTTCACTTGTGGTCCTTAGTAGTTTCCAAGTTGGAAGTCCTTGGTGAACATGCTGAAGATGTTGAAGTCATTAGAGCTGAAGATGTTGAAGTCATTAGAGTTGAAGATGTTGAAGAAGTCTTTTGCACATGGTGTAGTCTTTGGTCATGGGGTAGGCTTTTCCATCAAGTTGAAGTAGAAGAGATGTAGAGTTGAAACCAAAATGGTTGAGGAAAGAGTTTACAGGGTTGTTTTGTAAATAAGTTCTTGGAACAAATACAACTCCTATTTTTCTAAGGGTTTTTTTCCAATCCTAGGGTTTACAAATCCTACAGGCAACACATTGCTCTGATACCATCTGTAGAGGCCTCAACCTGATAAGGTAGGTTCCTCCTGTGTTTACAATGCTAGTCCCTGGATCAATAGCTAGCATCCACAGTTAAGATGTAATATCAAGATACAAAGGTCATAATATAAATTTATAACCAGGAATAATAAAATTTTATTACATCAAACATAGCTCATTTGGCTATTACAATACATTGCAGCGGAATAATTATAGTCATGGGTCCTTCATCTTCAAAGTGCCACAGGCAGATGTTGGTTGTAGACTTTGTAGTCCTAGTTAATCAAACAATCTTCATTTAAAAACAATCAACCTGCAACATTTCAAGTTACAGCCACAAGGGTCAATACATTTTGAATTGTATTGGCAAGCTTCACTTTTATGTATAATAAGAGTGGATCCTATCATTATATGCATATTTGGCTAAGTAGAGTTTAAGGCTTATTTGCATAAAGCATTGTTTTACCCTATCTTTTCAAAAAGGGTTTTAAAGTCCTTTGTCAAATTTCTTTTCCAAGTTCCTTGAACTCCTTGGTAGAAACTCAAGTGTTCAAATCCTTGTCAAATCTCTTGAGCACCTTGGTAACCCCAAGTGCAACAAGTTTTATCAAAACCCATGAGTTCCTTGGTAACCCCAAGTACATCATGCTCTTGAGCACCTTGGTAACCCCAAGTGCAACAAGTTTAACAAAATCTCTTTGAATTCCTTGGTAGACACACAAGGGCATCAAGTTTTTATATTAGAAGTTGGAATGTCGAGATCTCCCATAGTTCAAACTTTAGTTGCTCAGTATTGTCCATAACCGGGGACACGGCTAAGTACTTAGATTTTATTTACTTCTGCAGAAGGAGTACACTTTACCCACATGTCACAATCCCATCCTTTTGCCACCAGTGGCCTACTGGATTAGTGCTCACCAAGATGGAGTACTGGCAGATTGAGAATGTGACGAAGTCTTTCCAAAAGGTCCTCCCATACATCATTGCTAGCTTTGTCTTCAGCCCCCATGAAGCATTCCAGATCCCCATGTCCAGTAACTAAAGACAATGTATGGGTCTTCCTAATGTAATTGACTAAGCCAGAGCCATAATAGCATGTGGTTGCACACGAAAGCCACAATTGGAGAAGCATGTTTGATCTCTAAGTTTCCTAGGTGGTTTTCTTTTGGAGCACAACACAAAGTGATTGCCATAGACATGGTTCCTTTTGTTGCCACCTTCTCCAAAACTTCAAGTATCCTCCACCTAGGTGGTTCATTGAGTCCTTGTTTTATTATGTAAAACACAAGTCCTTTTCTCAACCTTTGTAAAATCTCAACATGTATCTTTTTTTCAAAATATAGCATATAGCATGGCTAAGCATGTACAACTACAAGATTTTCTCTAAGGAAAGTAAGGGCATCCTATTAGGATTTAGCATAGCATAAGTATAAATCATTTTCATGCATGTTTTCAAAACCACTAAGTATAATGAAAATAGTAGGACTTTTGTATGAGAGTGTAACTTGCCTTTTTGGTAGGGAATAGTGGTTCACTCCTTGATCTTGCTAGTCTCACACTTTGCTATATTCACTACAAGTCAATCAAGCAAAACACAAAACCAACTAACATTCCAAATCAAGGTTAAACAAACAATTTCACACACCTAAAGCAAAATGGAATCTAAGTCATGCATAAGTATGCAAAGGATGGTTCTATTGCAAGGCTGGTCTCCACTAGGTTTATAACTTTGTAAGGTTCCAAATTGGTCATTTACCAAAATGGCAAAGTCATTTGCAAATGGGTTTTACTCAAAATCTATTTTAAAATCCATTCAACATTTTATGTGGTGGGAAATAGTTTTATTAAATCTAAAACCTTTAAGTTTTTCACCAAAAGTTCTAACTCTCAAGATTTGTTGTTTTGGGTCAGTAGCTTTGAATCAAAATATTTTCCCAAAGTTAAATTCCAAAATCCTTTTTCATAATAAAACTATTATTTTTACTTGGCTAGAAATAGACTAATTCAATTAATCCATTCTAAATTTTTCCAATTTCATTTTTAAAACCATGGGTTGGTTCCCAGGGTCAGTAAGGTCACACAAAACCATTTTGCAAAATATTTAATCCTAAAATCAATTTTAAACAATTTTTCCTACTCTAGACAAGCATACAAAAGGATCTGCAAATTCAAACAAGCTAACAGATACTATTTTCGAATCTAAGGCCATGGTTGGCTAGGGCTTGTTCTCCTGAATCCATCAACATAAAATTTATAATTTTTGGACGTGTGGTTTGAAAGTTACAAGGGTTTGAAGTTTGCAATTAAATTAGATTCAAATCTGTTTTTAGTTTTAAACCTGGCCACGCGTCGTGTTCCTATTGGTCCATACCGTTTCGGTTCGATCGCGGCTGTGGGGCGTTGGATCTAGTTAGATCGAGCGGTGCAAAGAGCGTACCCATTCGCGTTTAAGTGATTCTATCTAATGCGTACGATCCAGACCGAACGGTTGTGGGGTGCTCGACCACAGACGAGCGGCGCTGCGGCGGCTGCTGGCGGCGGAGCGATCGGTCGATGACGGTGCCGGCGATACAGGAAGCGGGAGAGGAAAAGGAGAGGCTCACCGAGTTCGCAGACGCTTGGGGAAGCTCAACGTGCTGATGGGGAGGCAGGGGGCGCTCGGACGGGTTGGCAATCTCTCGCCGGAGTTGCTGCGGCGGCGATGCTCTCGGGTTGTCGTCGTTGGCGTCGCTCGGGACCGTGCTAAGGCAAAGGAGAGGCGCGGTTAGGTGCGCACGAGGGTCGCGAGTAAGGGAGCATCAAAAAGGGGCGAGGGAAAGTCTGTGCTCACCGGGGAAGTTTGCCGGAGTCGAGGCCGACGGTGGTGGCGAGTAGAGTTTGTCCTTGCCGACGTTGTGAGGCTCGCGCGAGTGAACGGGATGCACTAGGAGGTGCGCCTGGAGGTGGAGAAGCTGCTGGGGTGCTTAGGGATGCAAGGGGCGGTGGGGTTTCGTTGGAATCATCACCGGAACATCGTCGGAGCGGCGGCGGTACAGAGAGAATTGGAGGCAGCCTAGGGGCAGAGAGAGGGAGTGGTCTGGGGGAAAAGGAGGGGAGACACTGGCGCTTAAGTACGCAAGGTCAGAGGCGAGATTAACGCAGCCATTATGAGGAATTAAGCGTGCGGATTAACGACAGGGAACGGCAGCGCGGTTTGGGGAGAAGGGGTCGCGCGGGTGAGGACGATGAACAGTAGCGGTGGGGTCTACCTGTCAGCGGGGAAAAGAGTAAGGGAGAGGTCCACCGGTCATTCTCTGTGCGGGTCAGGTAGTTGGTTCGAATCGTTTTCTGCGGGGAAAGGAGCTGGGCTGGTCTGATGGGCCTTAGTGGGCTGCTGGGTTGGTCGATCCAATTCCATTTTTTTTTATTATGTGTCCTTTTCTTTTCTATTTCTATTTTCTTGTTTTGGTTTTCAAACAAACAAACAAGTTTTAATTCAATTCAAACCAACACCAAAACTTTGGAAATTTGACTTGGTTCTGTTCAGTAGCCTGAACCTAAATCTAAAATCCATAATTTTTAAATAATAAAGTCCATTATTAATTAAATAAATACCCATTGGTAATTAATCAAATTAGGATTTGATTTATTTCAAACTCAATTTAAATCCATATATTTTCCAAAACCAAAGTAGTGTGTTGTATTTGAAATAAGGTATATCTAGAAAGCTTGTTTAAAATAATTAATAATTTTATTAAAGGTTCCATTTATAATTTAAATAAAATGGACCATGGTTTATTAATCAAATAGGGTTTGATATTAATAAAATCCCCATTTAAAATCCAAATATTTTCAAAATCAAATCAGTAGGTTTTATCTGAAAGAAAGGAATATTTGGAGATTTATTTTTAAAACAAAATAACATTTTATTTTAGAGTCCATTATTAATTATATAATAGACTTTCATTATTAAATCAATTAGGATTTATTTTATTGAGATATTTATTATGAAATCCAATATAAAGCCAATCACTTTAGTAGGTTTTATTTGTGAATATCAACTATTTGGAAAACTTATTTTAAACTATTTAACAAGTTTTGATGTTTCAAATAAATTGGTATAACCTTTTATTTAAATAAAGTTTGGATATTAACTCCTTATTATTTTATTTTAAATAAACCTTTGTTGTCCTTATTCAAACTAAAAGTTTTAATTCCCAAAGTTTGGTCAAGGTTTAATTTGGCTTTACAAGATATTCTTTATTTGTAAACTCATCTTCTCTTTTGAATACCCAAAACTTTTTATTAAAGGATCCAAAATAGTAGTTTCAAAACATTTTAATTTCCTTTAATTAAATGTTTATCTCATTAAACTCCTCTAGGATTTATTTAATTCAAATGGGTTTGGGGTTTTATTTAAACTCAAAAAGTTTCTTCTGGCTCTGAAATTTAAACCAAGTTTTATTTTATTCATTTATTTTCACATTACAAGATTTGGAAAATCTTGGGATGTGACACCAGCAAGCACCCTTTCCTGCCAGTTAGCAAAGAAGGCATTCCTACTGTTGAAGTTGTCGGGATCCCACTGGGGATCCATCCGTTGCTCCAGCGTGAGCTCGAGGGAGAAGTGGTTCATGATGGCCGCCTGGCATGCGGAACCTTGAGGCAAAAGAGGGACGTGAACCCCTCCAGCGCTCAGCATCCAGCCGACGGGCTGCCGGTAGCCCGACGGGCATGGGTAGCTGGAGGCACACAACGCCTCAGTCTTCTCGATGGTCAGAATGGTCTAGTATTCGGTGTCCATTGTCATGAGATGGGAAGGTGTGGATGTGTGAATGTCCATGGTGGTCGGCCAAGATATAGAGGGAAAAGGCGGGAAAACATGGCGGAAAGCAGAGGGAAATGACGGGAAAACTATCTTTAGTCCCGATTTAGGGTTTAGGGTTTAGGGTTTAGTGTTGTGAATATTTTCGTATATTATATGTATTTTTATGATTTTTAATTAATAAAATATATTTTTAGTGGGTAGATTATTTTGTTGTGAATATTTTGGTATATTATATGTTTTTTTATGATTATTATTTAATAAAATATATTTTTATTGTGTAGATTATTTTGTTGTTAATATTTTGATATATTATATGTATTCTTCTCATTTTTATTTAATAAAATATATTTTTAATGTGTAGATTATTTTGTTGTGAATATTATGTTATATTATATCTATTTTTCTCATTTTTAGTTACTAAAATATGTTTTTCGAAGATTAACAGAGTATGATTATAGCTCTAAATTATAGATCTTTTTTTCCTAAATTTTTTGATATACAATACATAATTTTCTTAATTATTTCAATTTGGCACCAAAAATACCCTTTAGCCCCAGTTCGTAATACAAACCGGGACTAAAGGGGCGCAACTCGCGCGCGAAATGCGGCGGCCGAAATACCCTTTAGTGGGACTAAAGCTACCCATTTAGTCCCGGTTTGTATTACAAACCAAGGCTAAAGGGTGCTGGGTATAAATACCTAGCCCCCACCCCGGTTCGAGCCGCCAACCGCGACTCATTTGTTCATCTTCTTCCCCAAGCACGTCGCCGCCGCCTACGCACGTGGAGAAGGAGGGAGAGGAAGGAGCCCACGCCGCCCGCTGCATTCTCCCTGCCCCGCTGTAACATCCCAAAAATACTAAACTTAAATCATCAAACTCTAATCATCAAAATTAGGGTTAACAAAAACTTTTCTAATTAAAATTATGAAAGCATGCATATGTGTATGCATTTAAATTGAAATTCTTTTGAACCAACTTGTTTGTGTGTTTCTTTGCTTGTAAAATGTTTCTTAAGTGAAATAAACATCATCTAAACATTTCCCAAACTTTTCCTAAAGACAAATAAATCAAAACCAATAAAATAAAGGAATGGTCATTTTGACCAATTTAACTCCCATGCCTACTTTGGCTGTCTCAAACTTTCAGAACCTAATGGAAACTTTTCTGGATATTTGCACCCCTTGAATGTACTCATAACAAGGTATCAAGGCCCACTTTGTGATCATCCAGAAACTTTCAAATGCATAGTTTAAATGACAATTAAAATTGAATCTTTATCATATGGGAAGATCCCACTTTTTCAAAAACCACTCAAACAAGCTCAACTTTCAAAACCCAAGCATCTGCAGACTCACCAGCACCAATCTAGCAAACCCACCAAAAATCTTTTCAAAATTCAAAACTTAATTTCATGCGGCCATTTCATCAAACAGGTTGCAGACACAAATCATCAAAATCCTAAACACTATAGTGAGCAGTGATTGAAGCCTAACTTGTTCCCTCTCTAGCTCACAACCATCTCAGTAGATCATCTAGCTAACTAAACCAAGCACTAGCACCACTGTGAGCTTGGCATTACCATCAATGGTGAGAAGCCGAAGCCAACCTTGTCACCCCCATGTCGATAGCAAGCTAGGAAGAGAAGCAAGTCTAGCCAGCATGTCTGGGAGGCAGCCCACCGTCTACCGCCACCCCTGTCCCAGCCGCGAGCGTTGCCAAGCCCTGGACCACACACACGAACCATGCCAACCTCGCCAGTGACCATGCCGAGCGTGCGCCAGAGCGCCACCCTCGACCAGCGCCACAGACCGCGCGCCGCCCTCGCTGCGTGCATACACAATCCCCACCGACCCAGGAGACCGCCAGACATCCTTGTTCGCCGCCCCGTGCCGCACATCCACCGCTCGCCGTCAAAGACACCGCCTCTACCGCGCAGAGCACCGTCGCATTCCGACCAAGCCGCACCGCCCCACGCCTCAAAACCATGTCGTGGAGCATCGCCAGGGAACACCGCACCATCCCTTACCTTCGCCCATTCCAATAGCCGCCTGTAACATCGCCCCCGACGAGCTCACCTTGCGCCCCGTCGGTCCCCTCGCTCGACTATAAATAGAGGCCACCCCCAGTCGATTTCTTCACACCACCTCACTCCCCTCTTCTCACTGATCGTGCCACACCGTTCCCGAAGCAAGGTGAGCACCACCTCGCCGGAATTTCACCGGAGCCCGCCGCCTCTGGAGAAGAAGGGCGCCATCGATTTCGTCCATCCCAGGAGCTGCAACGACCACCCCTGAGTTCGCCGTCGTCGACTTCGTCGTTCGCCCACCTTGCCGACCCTCGCCTGCACCCCGGTGAGCCCCTAGCACCCCTCACTGGCCGCGCTAGGTTTATTTCTTGCCAGCGTTGCCTCGCGTCGACGATGACTCCCAGCCGTTGGATTAGAATCAGATCGAACGACCCACATTGCCCTGTACTGATTCGCCCCTCCCTGTCTTACTGACGAGTGGGGACACCCACTTAAGCAGCCCGCGGGAGCACTACGCTTAGCAGGCCGGCCCGTTAACTTTTCCCGCGCAGCCCAGTTATTCAAATTAAACCTTTTCTATTTTATTTCAAACTCACTTTTGTACCCAACTTCAAAATTCAACCCAGATCGATTCATTGCACCAAATTGAATGAAACTAATTTTGTTAGAAAGGTCTAGGAATGCTGAATCCAATCCCGTTGGATTCAAGTCATTTGGATCAACAGATCAACCATGGTAAAAATAACAAGGTAGGAGCTTTTCTGCATTCAAACATTTTTCAAATTTAAACCATAATAGATTTTGAGTTGATTCCAACTCTCAAAAATCACATTTAACCATACCTTTCAGAATATATAAAAATATATAGGTTTACTTGCAGAAATAAGGTTCAAGTAATAACAGAATGCTACATAAGCATTTCTAGACACATTAATTAATTAAAATAAAAGGGTAAAACCTTATTAAATTGTGACACCACTTTAAATCACATTCCCTTGGACTACAATATGTGGTGATGACATGTGTCAACATGATCCCATGTTTGGTTTGGAGAATATTAAATCTTAAGTAGTTTTTCAATGAGTAGAAATTACTTTTCTAAAAATAAAAGAAATTAAACCAAGCTTTAATCTTGTAATGTTAGTGATGATGTTAGATCATCTATAGGACCCTTGTGTGTGATGATTGCAAGTAGTTAAGTATTGTTTGGTGATTGTGTACCTCGTATTTATTCATAGACGATAGTACCGACCAAGGATACGAGGAGGAAGGAGGATTCTACGAAGAAGAAGCTGAGGAGAACTTCAACCACTGCTCTGCACAAGGCAAGCCTAATACTACTAGTGAATGTGCAAGCTAACCCTTGCAAGATAACCTACTGATGCCACAAACCACTACTTGTTACCATGACCACTATATGCCTTAAGCATATGTGATTATATCCACTTGATAAACCAATCCTAGTTTTATTTGCAAGTCTATTACTTTATTTCTTTATCAAAGCTCTTACTTAGAGTTTACTGAAATAAATGATAGATACTAGAAAAATATGTGAAGGTTGCATAAAGAGCATAAAATTTGGCCCAAGCTAGATAATCTTGATGTCATCTTAAGGCATGAGATTAAACTTAGTTAGAACTCCACTAGTTTACCACCCCTCATTATTACTTACCCCCACCTGTAGATGCTAGTGCTAAGCATAAAACTTGATCAACTTTAGATGGGAATACTTGGTGGAAAAATGGTTCTGAAAACCTTGGAATGATGGATCATTCTATTGAAATGTTTTGGACATGTGTTTCCAAACACCTGATGATTTTGGTGATGAAAATGTTGAGGAATGAGCCTTAGCCCTTTATAAAACTGATGGTTGTCTGGATGCGATACCATTCCAATTTTATCGTACAACCACAATACCCGAATATTGGGTAGGGCTTGACTGGAAACTTATATACCTTAGTATTAGTGTCCTCACGGCCAAGGTCTGAGCTGAGGCTACCTTGTGAAGATTGTCCACCTGTGCAGTACCCAAGATGACAGTTGGTCATGGTTGGGAGGCCAAACTCACAGGAGAGGGGCTTATACTAGGGCGTGTAATCGAAAGGTTAGGATTGATTATCCGCATACTGAGTATGGTGAATTCGGGATTTGTTCCTGAAGGATGTATCGAATGTTGTGTGAAAGTGTACAATCTATCCAGAGTGTCAAACTATTCGAATAGCCGCGTTCGCGGTTATGGACAGTTGGAGTGGCCATATTGTTCCACCGTCAGACTTTTCAAAATGACTTGTGAAATGATTTGAAACTTTGACTTGACCATAACAGAGTTGTGATATGAAATACAAGTTCCCACTTAGGAGTTATAAAATTGTGACGAGCATTCGTTGCTTCTAAACTTAGTAGGGATAAATCTGACTTTTGCAAAACAACCCTAGAGTCTAGTGTCCTATTATCCAAAAACCCCTTTTACCTGTTAGTATTAGTTTGCGAGTACTTAAAGAGTACTCATGGCTTTGTCTCTGGCTATTTCCCATGGCCAGACTATGAAGAGGAGTACCTTGAGGATGGACCCCAGAAAGGTTACGACAACTAGGATCATCTCCCATCGTCAGCATTGCCTGTGACCCCGAAGATGGAGCTTCCCCTACGCTACCGTTATTATTACGTATTCCGCTGCTTGATGTTGTATTAAGAACTGGATCATGAGATCCCTATTTGTGTAAGAACTTATGTATCGTTTGTAATGGATGATGTACTATGGTATTCAATTATGTTATGTCTCGCAAAAATGGTAATCCTGGGATTGCGATGTATGGCATAACAGGCATCTAGGATTGAAAAATCCGGGTGTTGACACCCGCGCCGTCCATTGTCTCGCCGCTCGCATGCCCCGTGTCGTTCTGCCGCCCGAGCCGCCCCTCCGCCCGTGCATCGCCCGGCCCGCCTTCCACTAGTATCGCCCCGCCAACGACCCGGACGCGCCGCCCCCGCAGGTAAGCTCCAGTCGCCCTTTAGTGTAATTTTGGTTAATTAGTGATTTACTTAGTTAGTTAGTGTTAGTATATTTTCGTTAGTGTTAGTGTATTTTAGTTAGTGTTAGTGTATTTTAGTTAGTATTTAGTGTTTATTAGTTAGTATTTAGTGTTATATTATACTATTTGGAAAATATCGTATTTAGTGTTTATGTTTAGGATTAATTTAGTTTAGAAATTTTAGTTAGTGTTTAATTTAGTTTATTTTAGTTGATACTATTTACTGTCGTAATGTTTAATTAAGTGTATAGGTTTAATTTAGTGTTTAGGATTATGCTGCGTCCTCATCGTCGACTCGGCAGGAACAACGGAGGACTACTAGGCTCCATCGACGGGCATCCACGGGACTGGACTCCGTCGGGCTGGCACTGGGAGGTGCTACCAGCCGGGAGTTATAGTTTGGTGAGGAATTCAGGTGTCGTTGTCCACCTGAATCTTTTGTGGTGGCGGTTGCATGGTCTAGTCGCGGTGCAGAGGGAGCCATCCCTTGACAAGGTGGAACAGTATCGTGTTAGGGAGGATGACGAGCACGTCCGTCATTGCATCTATGCGTTGGGCGTCAGGGTCTCCCATACCTGGCAGGTTCTTCAGGCACCTCACCCGAGATATTCTCTTGTGATGGTTCCTACACTTTGGGTGTACACCTCCTGCGGCCCAGGAGCCGGGGGTCGACATCTTGGTTGAGCTAGATGTGTAATAGGGATATATTATCTTTTATTATTGTTGTATTAACTGGATGATTCGAGATGTAGTATTGTTTCATTGGTACTTTATCTTTCTTAAGTTAAGCTAATTTTTTTATCCTTCTGTTGTTGCATTAAGCAAAAAGGTTTTATCTTTCTTCTGTATTATATAGTTAAGGTATGGACGGTAGAGACGATGAAGAGCACATGTACGACATGATAGATAAGGATACATGAGGTTACTATTACGATGGAGTAGCCGGCGGTGGAGATGATGATGGCTCCCAATACCTCAACTTGGATGGAGCCAACCGTGGAGACTTTGGTGGAGACGTCGGTGGAGACGACAGTGGAGACACCATAACAAAGTGCAACGAGGTATATAAAGCCTCTGCTGATCACTATCTAGTAGATGCATTTGTTGGTTATTATATATGTACTAACGACTGTTTATTCTCTAAGAACTCCGCATTGGGCCAATCTTCTGCAAGGAAAGAAGACTCGACCAGAAAGTTGTCCGATGGTGTGCGCTTCACAATTGACATAGTCTCTAAGCTAGGCGAACCGTTGGAGTCGATAAAGGCCGCAAATGAATTCGTACATCAATGCGGAGTGATAGTCAGGGACACCATCCCGATCACCACTCAGGGGTGGAATAAGCCAGGAAAGAAAATGAATCAAGTTGGAGCAAGTTTTCTCGATGACAGAGCCAAAGATTGTCTTTGGAATACGCTCATGACACACTTAACTCTACCAAACTTGGACACTAATGATCTCACAGTGGAATTGACGTTGCCAGTCAAAAAGTGGGCCCTTAAGAAGATGGGCGGACAATTTAAGGAATTGAAGAAAAGATTATACCACAACTATGTCAAGAAGAAGCTGACTTCGCCATTCACTGGCGCACTATCTAGAGAAGCAGCGGGATAACTGAGCCACATTTGTGGAGTACAAGGTCTTAGAAGAAGCTAAGGCAAGGTCGGCAAAGAATCAGAAAAATGCGGCAAAAGAAATATCAACATCATCTGGGACAGGTGGCTGTTGGAGATATGCCCAAGAGGCAATAATAAAATGGTTATTATTATATCTTTGTGTTTATGATAAATGTTTGCATAACATGCTATAATTGTATTAACCGGAAACATCAATACTTGTGTGCTTTGTAAACATAAAAGAGTCCCTAGTAAGCCTCTTGTTAAACTAGCTTGTTGATTAATACATGATCATGGTTTCCTGATCATAAACACTAGAAGTTATTAGTAACAAAGTCATATAATTAGAAGAATGATGTGATGGAGACACTTAAGGATTCGATGTTGTTTAGTAGATATGGAATATGAGTTGGAGACCGAATGTTGTTCAGAGTCTCAGATTGGATACAAGACATCAGAGGTCTAGAAGGATCCAGAAAAAGATTCATATAAGGAAAGTCAATTTCTGTGGTTCGGAAATGTTTTCGGTATTTTGACCGTAAGCTTCTAGGATGTTCTGGAAGGTTCACCACCCCGGGAGGGGGTACTTGCAATGCACCATACCCTAATGGGCTAGGCGCATGGAACCCTAGGTGAAGTCGGCCAAGGACAAGGAAGAGAGACACAAACTCTAGTTTGAATAGTCAAATCCTAGTTTGAAAAGTCAAATCCTAGATTGAAAGTCAAAGTTCTAGTGGAGGAAGGAAAGGAAACCTTGAGGGAAAAGGTTTCCCTTTCCCTCTCTCTTGCCGCCGGCCATGAGGAGTTGGGGGTGGACTCGACCAGGGCTAGGAACCCTAGCCGCCCCTTCACCCATATAAGGAGGAGTGGGGGAACCCCCTACTCCCTCACCCCAAACCCTATCCCTCGGCGCCTCCCCTCTCTCCTCCATACACTGCTCCGGCTTAGGTGAAGCCCTGCAGTAATATCTTCTCCAACACTACCTTCACACCGTCGTGCTATTGGGATTTCATGGAGATCTACAAACCTCCGCTGCCCTGCTGGAACAAGGGAGAGGAAGGTCTTCATCGACTAGCCTATGTGTGATTGATTACGGAAGGGCTGCCAGAAAATGGCGCCGGAAGGATCGTCTACGCGATCTTGAGATCGTCAAGTGAGTTACTACATCAACCACGAGAATCCAGTCTCATTAAACGCTTTGGATCTACGAGAGTTAGTTCTCTACAAACTCGTTGCACCAATATCGTAGATTAGATGTTGGCTTTTGTGTGTTCCCGCGATATAATTTTTTTGTTTTCCATGTTGTGAACCCTACAGTGGTATCAGAGCCGACTCTATGCGTAGATCTGTTGAACGAGTAGAACACAATGGTTTTGTTGGCATTGATGCTTTTGTTGTCGCTTGCTTTTTGTGTAGTTTGCAACTTGCGGGATGGTGGGATGAAGCGCCCCGAGTTAACCTTATATGTTATCGTACATGAGACTTGCTTCATGCTCAACGTGCAACTTGCATTACACAAGTGGCTTTGCGGGTGTCTGTCTCTCCCACCATAGTGAAGATTCAATTTACAACGGGCACTTGACAATACTTGTGTCAATGTTGTGGTTCATGTTCATAAGTTAGAATGGTTCTTATTCAAAAGCCCCAGCCACGTAAAACAAGCAAAGAAAATTAGAGGCGTCTAACTTGTTTTTGCAGGGCTTGTGTTGTGATGTGATATGGCCATGATGTGATTGTGATTATATATGATGTATGCAATGATCCTTATTGTAAGTTGGCAAATGGAAGGAGCCTTATGGTTCTATTTAAATCCTTTAAGACATGTGTGTCTATTCATCATGTAATCACTTTATTCCAAGTAGTTGTAATAGTTGTTGTTGGTGATGGACAACCATGAAGTGGCGCCATTGACCTTAACGCCACGCCGGTGATGATGGAGATCATGTTTGTGCTTTGAAGATGAAGATCAAAGGCACAAGAAGAAATGACATATCGTATCATATCATATCACATATTATGAATTGCATGTGACGTTAATCCTTTTTATACATCTTGTATTTCTTAGATCGCGACGATAGCATTATAAGATGATCCCTCTCACTAAATATAAAGTAATAAGTGTTCATCCTTTGTAGCCACCATTGCTAAGACTCATTGTTTCTTAGTGGGATCACATAGAGAGTAAGAGGGAAAGAGATGAACTCTCCCGAGGTCCTTGCTAAGAAAATCAAAGAGGAAGCAGTGGCCAGCGTTGGGGAAGAACAAGGCGGCACAGGGAGCACCCAGGGGGCACTGCAAACCGCACCAGGCCGAGTCTGTGGAGACTACGGAGGAGAGGGCGGCACCACATCATCGCCAATTCTCCAGGAGAGCACTAGGGGGCGTCGAAACGCTAGGGCACCGACGGGTCTCAAACCCTAGGCGCTAGAGAGGTTGCAGAACTGCCAGCAAATGGTGTGAGTGACAAATCGAAGTGGATAGGGCAACACGGCGTCGCCAGTATCATCACCCTACACTGTGGAATAGTCAGCGAAGGTCCAGGGTGGCCGGAATCGAGTAGCGCTGACGGCAGCACATGCTAGCGAGGAGGAGCAGAGTCGTGCGGAGAGAGAGAGAGAGAGAGAGAGAGAGAGAGAGAGAGAGAGAGAGAGAGAGAGAGAGAGAGAGAGAGAGAGAGAGAGAGAGAGAGAGAGAGAGAGAGAGAGAGAGAGAGAGAGAGAGAGAAGAGTGGGGCCAGTATAATTCTTGTTTGAATTCAAACCTTGTTCAAAAGTTTAGTATAATTCCATATTGTTTAAACATGTAATTTAAATACTATTTCAGGAATAATTCTATTATTTTTCTTATGCTTTATTCTTTATTAAAATAAGCATATGCCATTATTCATATGACAGCGAGAGAGAGAGAGAGAGAGAGAGAGAGAGAGAGAGAGAGAGAGGAAGATCTGGGTACTGGGCTGGTCGTAGCCAGTTCCAGGTGACATAGTGGGTTTAACCCATCCTACTAGGGCGAGTCGGGTTGGGCCAACCAAACGGGCCAGATCAAGTTTTAAAAGGAAAACTAAACCATAATATATTTATTAAAATACCAAAATACCCCTAGAACTTAATTTAGTTTAGAAATTTTATTTAGTGTTTAATTTAGTATATTTTAGTTGATACTATTTACTGTCGTCATGTTTAATTAAGTGTATAGGTTTAATTTAGTGTTTAGGATTATGCTGCGTCCTCATCGTCGACTCGGCAGGAACAACGGAGGACCACTAGGCTCCGTCGCCGGGCATCCACGGGACTGGTCTCCGTCGGGCTGGCACTGGGAGGTGCTACCAGCCGGGAGGTATAATTTGGTGAGGAATTCGGGTGTCGTCATCCACCTGAATCTTTTGTGGTGGCGGTTGCATGGTCTAGTCGCGGTGTAGAGGGAGCTAGCCCTTGACAAGGTGGAACAACATCGTGTTAGGGAGGACGACGAGCACGTCCGTCATTACATCTATGCGTTGGACGTCAGGGTCTCCCATACCTGGAAGGTTCTTCAGGCACCTCACCCGAGATATTCTCCTGTGATGGTTCCTACACTTTGGGTGTACACCTCCTGTGGTCCAGGAGCCGAGGGTCGACGTCTTGGTTAAGCTAGATGTGTAATAGGGATATATTATATTTTATTATTGTTGTATTAACTGGATGATTCAAGATATAGTATTGTTTCATTGGTACTTTATCTTTCTTAAGTTAAGCTAAATTTTTTTATCCTTCTTTTGTTGCATTAAGCAAAAAGGTTTTATCTTTCTTCTGTATTATATAGTTAAGGTATGGATGGTAGAGACGATGAAGAGCACATGTACGACATGATAGATAAGGATACATGAGGTTACTATTAAAATGGAGTAGCCGGCGGTGGAGATGATGATGGCTCCCAATAACTCAACTTGGATGGAGACAACCGTGGAGACTTTGGTGGACACGTCGGTGGAGACAACGGTGGAGATGACGGTGGAGACGACATTGGAGACACCATAACAAAGTGCAACGAGGTATATAAAGCCTCTGCTGATCACTATCTAGTAGATGCATTTGTTGGTTATTATATATGTACTAACGACTGTTTATTCTCTTAGACCTCCGCATCGGGCCAATCGTCTGCAAGGAAACAAGACTCGACCAGAAAGTTGTCTGATGGTGTGCGCTTCACAATTGACGTAGTATCTGAGCTGGGAGAACCGTTGGAGTCGACAAAGGCCGCAAATGCATTCATACATCAATGCGGAGTGATAGTCAGGGACACCATCCCGATCACCACTCAGGGGTGGAATAAGCCAGGAAAGAAAAGGAATCAAGTTGGAGCAAGTTTTCTCGATGACAGAGCCAAAGATTGTCTTTGGAATACGCTCATGCCACACTTGACTCTACCAAACTTGGACACTGATGATCTCACAGTGGAATTGACGTTGCCAGTCAAAAAGTGGGCCCTTAAGAAGATGGGCGGACAATTCAAGGAATGGAAGAAAAGATTATACCACAACTATGTCAAGAAGAAGCCGACTTCGCCATTCATTGGCGCACTAGCTAGAGAAGCAGCGGGATAACTGAGCCACATTTGTGGAGTACAAGGGCTTAGAATAAGCTAAGGCAAGGTCGGCAAAGAATCAGAAAAATGCGGAAAAAGAAATATCAACATCATCTGGGATAGGTGGCTGTTGGTGATATGCCCAAGAGGCAATAATAAAATGGTTATTATTATATCTTTGTGTTTATGATAAATGTTTTCATAACATGCTATAATTGTATTAACCGGAAACATTAATACTTGTGTGATTTGTAAACATAAAAGAGTCCCTAGTAAGCCTCTTGTTAAACTAGCTTGTTGATTAATAGATGATCATGGTTTCCTGATCATAAACACTAGAAGTTATTAATAACAAAGTCATATCATTAGAAGAATGATGTGATGGACACACTCGTATAGTTAGCATAGCATAAGATCAAGTCATTTAGAGTTCGTTTGCTATAAGATTTCAAATACATAGTAACAATCCTTCTACCATGAGATCATGTTAATCACCATCACCGGATGGATACTTTGATGACATCAAACACCACTTCGCTAACTGGATGGTTATAAAGGTGGCATTAGGTATTCTAAAAGTATGTGTTGAAGCACATGGATCAAGAGTGGGATTTGTCCATCCATATGATGGATAGATGTACTCTGGGACCTCTCGATGGAATGTCATCCAATTAGCTTGCAAGCATGTGACTAGGTCACAAGGGATGTCATATCATGGAACGAGTAAAGAGTACTTATCGGTAACGATGTTGAATTAATTATAGAGATACCGATGATGAAACCTTGGATAAGTAAAGTATCACGCGACAAAGGGAATCAATATCGTATGTAAATGGTTCATTCGATCACGAAGTCATTGTAGAAATATGTGGGAGCCATTATGGATTTCCAGATCCCACTATTGGTTATTGATTGGAGAGGTGTCTCGATCATGTGTGTATAGTTCATGAACCATAGGGAGACACACTTAACGATTCGATGTTGTTTAGTAGATATGGAATATGAGTTGGAGACTGAATGTTGTTCAGAGTCTCAGATTGGATACAAGACATCACGAGGAGGTCTGGAAGGGTCCAGAAAAAAGATTCATATAAGGAAAGTCAATTTCTGGGGTTCGGAAATGTTTTCGATATTTTGACCGTAAGCTTCTAGGATGTTCTGGAAGGTTCACCACCCCGGGAGGTTTACTTCGAATGCACCATACCCTAATGGGCTAGGCGCATGGAACCCTAGGTGAAGTCGGCCAAGGACAAGGAATAGATGTCGTGGGAATAGTCACGGCAGATGCTGCAATCGGCAGCAAGTAGTAGAACGAGGGGCAAGGGAGGCCAGCCATCTGCGGTGCGAGATGAGCGCAAAGACACAGGGTTTTACCCAGGTTTGGCCCCTCGGAGGGTAAAGACCTACTCCTGCTAGATTGTATTATGGAGGTGTTACAATGGGCGAGCTCGGCGGCTAGGCAGCGAGTCGCTTGGGTGTATGAGGGAACGTATCTCTACTCGCCCTATAGGGAGGTTTATATAGGCTCACCTCCCCTAGGGTTTACATATCTCAACCGATTCAGTTAAAGCTTCGGTAGTCGTTTAACCTAATCCGACCGGGCCTATCTACTCGCCTGGGCCTTCAGCTTCCAGTCGCTCGGTTCCTCGCTGGGCTTCAATCCACTCGCCGTTCTGTAGGCCCACTCTCCGGTTCTTGGGCCAGTCGGAAACGTCCTGTTGGGTATACCCCGGTAGGCATATCCCCATCAGTAGTCCCCGAGGCCGTCGTCGATTAGGCGTAGGTGGCTGCTGGCAGTCGGAGTATACGGCTTCAGAGTAGGCATCCAGTCGAATCGTCGGCGGGCTCCTGTATAAAGGAGGAAACCAGTGATCCAGGTCACAACTTTGGCGAGTCGAGCCGGCGAAACACTGTCATAGTGATTAGGTCGGCGAGCCGAGTGGCCGTAGTTGGACCATCAAGCGTGGTCAAACTAGCCGTTGGGGTAATCCAACGGTAACTTTTGGCGTAATCATCGCGTGGTAACGGCTCCCTGATTTGGCGGGTAACACCCACTATATAAGGGGAATGGCAGGCGATCGGAGAGCCAAGTTCTCACCACTTCTTCCGACTGCACGCATTTTCCTTCACTCGCATCGCGATCCAGCCGACCCGAAATCCTCCGACCCCCAACAAACCTCTCGGCCATGGCCCTTTCCACCGAACCGTGGGGTAGATCCAAATGCACGAGGGCGCAGCTGGCCTCTTTCGAGGAGGCCGGGATCCTGCGAGCCGGCTGTTGGCGTATTCCCGCAGCCGGAGAAACGACCCCGAACCCGCGAGAGAGGGAATTCATCTGTTTCACCAGTCATCTCGAGCGGGGGCTAGGGTTTCCTACGTCCCTGTTCTTCCGACGCTTCTGCGCCTACTATGGGATCCAGCCTTCAGATCTGGGTCCCCACAGCATCGAGCAGCTCGCCATCTTCGTGGCGTTCTGCGAATGCTAGTTGGGCTGCCGGCCCTACTTCCCCTTGTGGCAAGATCTGTTCCACGGACGGATCAGCCGCGAGGAAGCAGGCGGCCCAATGCTAGCCGCGGGCGGCCTGACGTTCCAGCTCAAGTCAAAAGCTTCTTTCTTCGATCTGATGCTGCCCGCCAAGGCAGCGAGCGACTGGAAGAAGTCGTGGTTCTATGTGGCCGAGGCGACCCCGGAGGACGAGGCGGCGATCCCGCGGTATTCCGCCAATCGGTCCGAGCCACGCCATCTCCAAGTCGGCAAGCTCCCCAACGATCAGCGGATGGTCGTCGACGAGATGCTCCAGACCATCCGCGGTCTGAAAAAGAAGGGTCTCCAGACGATAAACCTGTACAACTGTTGGCTCGGGCGGCGGCTCGTCCCGCTCGCCCAGCGCGACCAATATATGTACCAGTACACCGGCCGGGGAGACTCGACGAAGGCCTGCCTCGACGAGTGGAAGCTGGAGGACTATCTCCCAGCACTGAAGAAGATTACCCAGGCGGTGTACCTGGACGCGCAGGCTGGGGTCGCCCCCTATACCGCAAAACGTCCGGCTCCAACGGTAATCACTTTAACTCGCTCGCAGTCGCAGTTTTATGCAGTCGCGGTAATTCTGATTCCATTTTGTATTCGTCGCAGATATTCCAAGTGGTGGAAGGGTGGCTCCCACCTTCGGACGACGAGAATTCGAGCTCGTCCGCCCAGGACGTAGGCGAGTCGCCGCCGCACTCAGCGAGCAGCTCTGATGCTCCCAGCCCAGCCGGTGATGACGCGCCACCATCGTCAGCCGTGCTGGACGCGGCGACTGTGGAAGTGCCGCTGGCTTCAATACCTCTGCCATTCGCCCCAGTCTCTGGGCTGGGGGATGCTCCGGCTGCAGCGGCTTCGCCTCGCAAGGAGGCTCCGGCTACAGCGGCTTCGCCTCGCAAGGAGGCTCCTGCCGAAGATATCCCAGAGGCTCCAGCTGTGGCGTCGACGACGAAGAAGCCGTCCGTGTCTTGGGCACGCGACGTCCTGGAGATGGGGCTCAGTCGCTGACTGGGCCCTGAACTGGAAAAACCAGCCGGCCTCCGTACGGGGCTACGTTTTATTCCAGTCGCCAAGTGAGTGCACTCACCCTTCCTTGTTTTTCATAATTACTTCAATTATTTTTGCTTATTCGATTGATGCACAGGACCGGAGTGAAGAGGATGGGCCATCCGACCGTGGCTAAGGTGCCGTCCGCCGTTAGCGAGGAGGATCCTTCCCGCAAGAGGAAGGCGGACGAGGTCGTTGTCTCGGCGGATGGCAGCAAGAAGGCCAAGGGTGGCGACACCGTCACTATCTCAGATGACATGGCGGTTGCACCAGCCGAGCCCGTGATGGAGGCAGCCGCGTCTACGAAGGAGGGCGCTCCCTTGCCTGGAACGGCGGAGCCGACCTCTCTTGGAGCGGGTGCCTCTATCGCTACCTTCCCACGCTTCGTGACCAAGGCGGCCGCGGCAAGTGGGACTTCGCCCTCAAGCCACGCTCCTGGGGCCGCCGACGCTGAAGTCGACCAACGTCGTGGGCATACGCCAGCGCTCCTCGCGTCCGTGGATGCGATACAACTCCACAGCATGCTTGGCGCAGCCATCCAGGTACATCCAGTCCCCGAGGATCAGGTCGGTGCTTTGCAGCGGCCTGATTCTTATAATTTCTAAATTTTTATTTTTCGCATCCAGTCCCCGAGTGCGCACTCGCTGAATTTCAGCGGGTGGGCACTTAGGAATTTCTTGATCGCCAGTCCCCGAGTGCGCACTCGCTGAATTTCAGTGGGTGGGCACTTAGGAATTTTGCTTTGATTAACCTTTTTGGTGATGTGCAGGGTCTGCAGCTTGAGTCGGCTGACCGATTGGCCGCGAAGCAGCGCGCGGAGAGGGATCTGGCCATCGTCCAACAAGCGAACAAAGGGCTTCAGGCTGTTGCCGCGAAGGCAGAGGAAGCTCGCCAGGGGCTTGTCCCCGCTGGTGAATTGGCGGCGGCGCAATCGGCTTTGAGTGCCGCTGAACAGCGGATCGCCAACCTCGAGCGCGAGCTGCGAGAGGCGAAAGAAGAAGCGTGCTCGGCTGACGGGCGAGCTAAGGCCGCCATTGCAGCCGCTGACGAGGATCGCAAAGTGTCGGAAGTCCTTATTGCTGGGCTTCAGGACGACCATACGTCGCTTCAGTGCTTCATCACGGAACTCGCCCGCCCGCTGCTTGGTGAGTACATCTGCCCCTTCCGTTGGTTGTTTCTTTTGTGGTGTCCGTCGTACTCATTATTGCCTTCTACTCGTAGGTCGCATCATCGATAGCGAGGAAGAGGCGAGCTCGTTCGACGCGAGGCAATGTGTAAGCATGCTTGTCGATTCGGCAACGTTGTCGGCGACGTGCATCCGCGCCTATCTCCAAGAGATATCTCCCACGGAGGTGATTTCCAGCGACCTCGTTGAGGTGTGGAAGTATTTGGAGAAAGCGCCGTGGTCGTTGAGTTCATGACGCGGTCGGTGTTTCGGCGCGGAGCGTCGACGGCACTTAGTCTTGGACTTGCCCACTTCCCCGAAGACTTCGACATCGACGATGTGACGAGTGGGTATCCATTGTCGACTGGCGCGGTGGAGCTGTCCGAGGTTCTCAAGTTGCAGGACCGTGCCGCCACGTACTCAGAACGTGTCTGGGCGATGGGCGACCTCCTTCCGTACCAGGAGACGGTCGTCGTGCCGAACGACCCCGAGCCGCCGCATCGTGACTTCAAGGTCGAGCAACCTTTTCGCGCGGCAATGGCGGGTGAGCTGACGATGTATCCGTCGAACCCGTACACACCGTTTATCCGCAATCGCCGGGATGTTGGCGAGTCGTCATCAAAACCTGCAGAGTAGGATAGTTTGCCTTGTAGCGTTAGCAGCAGGTCTGCCAAGTGGGCATATTTTGTAGCATGAAACAATGCGAGATGCAATTGAATGAGACATCGTGTCTATTTTGGTATTTGTTGTGTGTTTGTGATTGATTTTTGAACGAGTCCCCGAGCGCGTCCGCCCTTTTTGTGGGGTTTACCTCGTATATGATATATGTGTTGTTGTCATGTGTTTTGTTGTTTTGGTCGACTCGCCCGAGCTCGAAGAGCCAGTCGCTAGGCGACTCCCTTGAGTGCTCTGTACTTTACCGTTTTCCCTTGCGCGAACGAGGTCGGGTGGCCGAGTCCCTGAGCGTGGTACTTGGTTGTTCTAGGCGCGACTCGAGGGTGGTTGAGGACTTAGCGCGTTGGTGTGAGCGCGTCACTCCTGCCTGGCCCGTGGGGTCAGTCGCGTGGCGAGTCCTGGGCATGCTCTCTTACTTGGCGTTTTCCTTGACCGCTCGCGACGAACTGGTCTTCAGTCCCCGAGCGTGGTACTTAGCCGTTCGAGTCGCTATGCCGAGGATGCGGAGGACCAAGGTCGCTGTGAGAAGCGATTGCAGTTGTCTTGGCTCGTAGAACCAGTCGAGCTAGGCGACTCCAATGGGGCTCCGGGTGGGATTTTTTGTGGACGATGCAAGACCTGAGGTGAGTCAGTGCTCTTACACCGCACTACTTAGCCGTGTCGATCGCTGTACCAAAGGTTGACTTCTGCAGTTAGCGTAACGCTGTTATTACGAGTGTGAGTGGCACAAGTCATGGAGAGTAGGCGCAATTTGCGGTAACCGTTTCTTTTTATTTCATAGCGACTGGAGAGTACATGTGTGGGGTTCTAGGAGTAGAACTTCCGTAGGAGGTTTACATTCCATGGTCCCTTGACGTCGAGTTCGCCGTCCCCGCGGACATCGATGAGGTAGTAGGCGTCGTTGCCGAGTACGCGCCCGATGGCGAATGGGCCTTCCCACGGAGGGGAGAGCTTGTGCATGCCCTTCTTGTCCTGGATGAGGCGTAACACCAGGTCGCCTTCTTGGAAGGTGCGAGCTTTCACCCGCCGGCTGTGGTAGCGGCGGAGTCCCTGCTGGTAGATAGCGGTGCGTGACCGAGCGAGGTCACGTGCTTCGTCGAGTTGGTCGATCCCGTCTTGGCGGGCCAGCTCGTTTGCAGCCTCCGTATAGTGGACGACCTGTGGCGAATCGTGCTCGAGGTCGGTGGGCATGACTGCCTCGGCGCCGTAGACCATGAAGAAGGGGGTGAACCCTGTCGATCTGTTGACTGAGGTGCGGATCCCCCAGATGACAGAGGGAAACTCCTCGACCCAGCACCCGGTGGTGCGCTCGAGTGGTACTTGGAGTCGCGGCTTCAAGCCGTGGAGGATGCTTTGGTTGGCCCGTTCTGCCTGGCCGTTGGAATCCGGGTGGGCGACTGATGCGAGGTCGAGCCGGATGTGGTGCTCTTAGCAGAATTCGGCCATGGCTCCCTTGGCGAAGTTGGTGCCATTGTCCGTGATGATGTTGTTTGGGAACCCGTAGGGATATATGAGCTCGCGTAGGAATTTAGTGGCGGTCTTCCCGTCGCATTTCCGGAATGGCTTGGCCTCCACCCATTTTGTGAATTTGTCGATGGAGACTAGCAGGTGGGTGTAGCCGGAGGGGGCCTTCTTGAAGGGGCCTACCATATCCATGCCCCACACAGCGAATGGACAGGTGATGGGGATTGTTTTGAGCGCCGAGCTCGGCACGTGCGTCTGGTTGGCGTACTTCTGGCATCCGGCGCACCGCTGGACGATATCGACAGCATCGGCGTGTGCGGTGGGCCAGTAAAAGCCATGTCGCATAGCCTTGGCGACCAGGGAACGAGCAGAGGCGTGGTGGCCGCAGTCACCGGAGTGGATGTCGTGGAGGATCTTGCGTCCTTCAGCTGGTTGGACGCAGCGTTGGAACACGCCGGTGACGCTGCGCTTGTGGAGCTCGCCGTCGATGATGGTGTAGGACTTGCATCGACGAGCGATCATTCGAGCATCCGTCTCGTCTGCCGGCAGGGTGCCGGCTTCCAGATAGGAGATGTAGGGCTTGGTCCAGTCGTCTGGCTCGTTGACGAGTACGACCAAGGCTGCCTCTGGTTGGAGTGGGACTCCGATGTCGATCTCCCTCGGGGGAGAGACTGATGGCTTGGTGATCGTGTCGAGGAAAACGCCGGCGGGTGGTGCGAGTCGAGCCGACCCGATGCGAGAGAGCGCGTCGGCCTCCTCGTTCTTCCGCCTGTCGATCTACTCGACGGAGTAGCCGGTGAAGTGTCCGCCCAACTTGTCCACTGCTTGGCGGTACGCCGCCATGGTAGGGGAGATGGCGTCGCAGGTGCCAGCGACTTGCCCCGCGACAAGGTCAGAATCTCCGTAGCAGCGGAGGCGATTGACGTTCATCTCCTTGGCAGCTCGCATGCCGTGGAGTAGGGCCTCGTACTCAGCCATGTTGTTGGTACAGGGCGTGAAGTCAAGGCAGAGGATGTAGCGGAGCTTGTCGCCCTTTGGTGAAGTCAGCACTATCCCTGCGCCTGCACCGTCCGCGTTCTTGGAGCCGTCGAAGTGCAGGCTCCAGTAGTGGAGGTATGGCAGCTTCTCTGGCTGCTGGGCCTCTTCCCAGTCGGCGATGAAGTCTGCCAGTGCCTGCGACTTGATCGCTTTTCGTGGCTCGTATTTGATGTTGTGGACGCCGATCTCGACGGCCCACTTGGCGACCCGCCCGGTCGCCTCGCGGTTGCGGATGATGTCTTGCAGTGGTGCTGAGGAGACGACCGTGATCGGGTGCTCCTGGAAGTAGTGCGGCAGGCGCCGCTGAGCTCTGAAGACCGCGTATACTAGCTTTTGGTACGTGGGTACCGCTGGCGCGACTCGGTGAGGACCTCACTGATGTAGTACACCGGCCGCTGGACTGGGCGCTCCTTTCCTTCCTCTGGTCGCTCGACGACCATCACGGCGCTGACGACGCGCTCGGAAGCCGCGACGTAAACCAGCATGGGTTCTTTGTCGGCGGGGGCGACGAGTAATGGTGCGGCGAGTAGCACCTTTTTGAGGTCGCGGAGCGCATCGTCCGCCTCCTTGTCCCACTGGAAGGTGGGGTTCTTGCGCATCAGGCGGTATAGAGGCATCGCCTTTTCGCCTAGGCGGGGGATGAAGCGACTGAGAGCCGCTACTCGCCCGGCCAGCTTCTGGACGTCGCGCAGGCACTCGGGTTTGCCGAGCCGGGCGATCGTGTCGATCTTCGTGGGGTTCGCCTTGATCCCTCGTTTGGAGACGACGTACCCCAGTAGTTGTCCGGCGGGTACACCGAAGGTGCATTTGCCTGGGTTGAGCTTTATCTTGTATCTTCGCAGGTTGGCGAATGTTTCCGCCAGGTCGGCGAGTAGGTCGCCTTGGCGAGCGGATTTTACGACCACGTCGTCGATGTAGACGTGGATGTTGCGGCCAATTTGGCTCGCGAGGCATTCTTGCATGCATCGCTGGTAGGTCGCCCCGGCGTTATTGAGGCCGAAGGTCATGGCGGTGTAGCAGAAGGCTCCGAATGGCGTGATGAACGCCGTCTTCTCCTCGTCTTCGACAGCCATTTTGATCTGGTTGTACTCAGAGTAGGCGTCGAGGAAACATAGCGACTCCGAGCCCGTGGTTGAATCGATTATCTGGTCGATCCGTGGGAGGACGAACTGCTCCTTTGGGCAGGCGCCGTTCAGGTTTGTGTAGTCGATACACATTCTCCAGGTCCCGTTCTTCTTCTCGACCAGGACTGGGTTTGCCAGCCACTTGGAGTACTTGATTGGCCGGATGAAGCCGGCAGCGAGTAGACGCTGCACCTCCTCGGCGATTGCTCGACGGCGTTCTTCATTGAAGGGCCGCAGCGACTGCTTGACAGATCGCACTTTGGGGTCGGCGTTTAGCTTGTGCTCAGCGAGCTCCCTAGGGACACCGGGCATGTCAGAGGGTTTCCATGCGAAGATTTCCCTGTTCTCACGGAGGAACTCGATGAGCGTGCCTTCCTATGCTGGGCTCATGCCCGTCCCGATCGTCACCGTCTGGCTGGAGTCGCCTGGGACCAGCTCGATGGTGCGGGTGTGCGTCGTGGCCTCAAAGGTTGAGGTGTTTGCGCCCTCTGAGTTGGGCTTCTTGAGTATGGTGGGGTCGTCATTGTTGACCCCGCTCGCGTACTTGGCGAGCTCATCGGCGTGGTTGGTCTCCGCCGCGATGACGGCGTCAGCGAGCTCGGCTCCTTTGGATTCGCACTCGGCGGCCATGTCGGGGCCGCCGTGAATGGTGATGACGCCGCACGGCCCGGGGAGCTTCATCGCGTTGTACGCGTAGTGGGGCGCTGCCATGAATTTAGCGAACGCCTGGCGCCTGAGGACGCAGTGGTAGGGGCTGTCGAAGGGCACCAGCTCGAAGACGATCCGCTCGGTGCGGAAGTTTGCCGGTGTGCCGAAGGTTACTGGCAGCGTGACCTTGCCGATCGGGTACGCCTTCCGACCGGGGACGATGCCGTGGAATGTGGTGTGAGTCGTCTCGATCATTGACTGCGGGAGCCGCAGCCGCCTGAAGGTGTCGAGGTACAGGATGTTGATGGAGCTGCCGCCGTCCATCAATGTCTTGGGGAGCCAGTAGTCGCCGACCTTGGGCTTGACCACCAAGGCGACTCGTCCTGGGTACTCGATGCGTGGCGAGTGGTCTTGGCGGCTCCAGGTGATGGGCTGCTCCGACCAGTTTAGGAACTGGGGAACGTCCACCTGGGCCACCGCGTTGACGGCGACAACGCGGGCGATGACCTTCTTCTCGCGCTTCGTGTTGAAGCCCGTGAAGGTGTGGAGCGAGCCGACTACTTTGTTGAATTTTCCGCCGTTTGGCGGGTCGTTGTCGGGGTCCTCCCGCGGCCGCCGTGCCTTCTCGATTTCCCTGAGGGTGTGGCAGTCGGCGGTGGTGTGCGTTGCGGGCTTCCCTTCCCTGCTATGACACGCACATGGTTGGTTAAGGAGGGCCGCGGGGTCGAACCTTGGCTTGTTCTTGTAGTTGCCGTCGTCGCGGCGTTGTCCTCCGTCGCGGCGGAAGCTCTTGGGCTCGCGCTGCGCGTGCCCGGCGTTGGCGACGAAGTCGACTCGCCCGTCACTGCGGCGCTTGCCGGTGAGGCGAGTGCTGCTGTAGCGTAGGTCGGATCGGCGTCCGCCGTCGTTGCCGCTCGTGCGGCGTTGACCTCCTGACTCGTCGTCAGTTTCCTGGTTTGGATCTTCCTCGGCGTACTGTTTGGCGATCTCGAGGAGGTCGGGGATGTTGTCGAGTGTGCGGGAGTGTCGCTTGAGCTTGGCGACCAGGGGCTCGTAGTGGCACGAGGTCTTGAAGCAATGGATCGCGGTGTCCGGGTGGATGCCGACCGCGTTGTACCAAAGTTCTTGCCACCGTTGGACCCAGTTGCGGGTCGACTCGCGGGGTCCCTGGACGCACCGCGCCAGGTCCTCGATAGTGGTGGCGCGGGTGTAGGAGCACTCGAAGTGCCTGACGAAGGCGTCGCGCATCTCCTCCCAGGAGTCGATACTGTCCTGGGGGAGGGTGTTGATCCACTGCCTGCACGTCCCCTCCATCATCAGGGGGAGGTAACGGGCGGCTAACAGGTCAGTGTGGCCTGCGATCCCCATCGCCATGAGGTATGTGTCGAGCCAGACGGTGGGGTCGTACGAGGAATCGTACTTTTCTATCTCCTTTGGCGCCTTGAAGTTTGGCGGGTACTTCTCGCCTCGGATCATTGGCCCGAAGCAATTGGGTCCGAGTCGACTGAGCGACCCCATGGGCTCGCCGTCGCAGCGATTGGTTAGGGTATGTCGCAGGTCATCGGGCTGGCGTGCGCGCCAGCTTTGGTTGTTGATGATGTGGGTGCGGGCGTCGATGGGTTGCCCGTTGGCGGCGACAAGGTTGGTTGCCGGCCTGGGGTCGTTGGTGGAGAGTGCCGCGTTCGCGGGTCGGTATTGGAGCTGCAGTGGCTCTGGTGGCGGGCAGTTGAGGGTGTTTGCCGCCGCTGGGCGGCCGCTGGAGGCCGCTTTGCTTCCCGAGGAACGCGAGTATACTCGAACTTGCGAGTCGGCGCCCGCTCTTTGCTGCTCGACGGCCTTCGCGAGCAGGGCCTTGACGTATTGGATCTGTAGGGTGCCGTTGCCGGTGGCCATGATGCTGTCGGCTGCTGCTCGGCCTGCCACGAGGTTGTCCATCGGGGTGGAGAATAGTGGGAGGCCGTTTGCGTCTCACTCCCGTGAGGAGACTACTATCCGCGGCTGGTCCCTGGGAGGGGTGCGGTTGGGTGGAGGTGGGGCGCCCATTGCCGTTGATCCTGGTGTGGGCCGGGCGCTTCCTCCTGGTGGCGCGTTCTCGTAGATCGCGCGCTCGGCCACGCGGGCCGGGTCGTTTTCGTCGTCGAAGTTCAGGGCACGCCCCTGAACGGTGGGGTTCAGGCGTGACCTGATCCGCTGCTGGTGATAGCGTGATAGCTCCTGCGCCGTCACCTGCTCGAGGCGAAATTTTTCGCGCTCGGCTTGCTCCTTGCGTATCACCTCCGCCAGTTTCAGGCGGAGTTCCTCGACCTCCGTTGCCGTGGCGTTAGGAGGGATTGGGGTGGAGAACGGATCCTCCGGCGGATCGGTGCCGGTCGCCATGTAGGTCGCGGTGTGGCGGCCGGTTCCGTCGCGGAGGTCGGCGGAGTTCTCCGACCCGGAGTCGAACTCGAAGATCCCGAGGATGGAGGGGTCCTCGAAGTCTCCCGCGTTGGAGACCTGGGCGATGGAACCCGCGGATGAAGCCGCGGTGATGGATCCGGCGAGTGACGTCGGGGTCGCCGAGTAGGCGTCGTCGGTGAGGGCCGCATCCTCTGCGGCCGCTGAGTTCTCGGCCACGTTGCTGTGGGCCGAGTTGTACTCGGAGGCGAGGCAATGGATCGTGCGGATCTGGCTCTCGGAGAGCCGATCGCGTGGCGGCCACTCGCGGATGCGAGCCGAATCCTCCGAGACGATGACGTCGGTGAGACCGACGAAGAGGTTGATCGTGCCGATCGGCAGGATCACGCTGTGCGTGACGGGTCGCGCCGCCGGGACGTAGCTGCTCGGCAAGATTTGGAGCATCTCGTCGATCGCTATCATGCGGCCGGTGGCGACCGTCTCGTTGATGGGCAGATTGGATCTCGCCGCAGAACACCGGTGTAGCATCCCAGTTGTCTAACACCTGTAATGCTACTTGTTCTAGTAATAAAAGGACCACTTCCTACATATATTTGTTGCATCATCATCATATCATGCTCATGTCATCATGCCACCTTGCATTTGAGCATCATATAAAACCCCTTCTTGTTTGGTTCTTATCTCATGTGCATTATTAATTGTATTTGCATCTTGATATTGTATTTGGTTCTTGATATATTGTTAAATGCCCAAGTTGATTTGGGGGCATATCTCTTATTGCCTCCACCACCTTTTCTTCACCACCTTGTATTCCACCATCCAACTAATATGAGCTTGGCATCTTAATTGAGTTTTACCTCTAGCTCATGTGGGTTGGGATGGATCACATTCTAGCTCCACATGCTCCCATGTATGCACCATGTTGTTTTCACAATATTGGTATATGAGAGCCACATGGCCACCTTTGCATGCCTTGTGAGTGGAACCTTTCCTTAGTCTCCATATGGGTTGTTTTGGGGGTTATTATCATGTTGGGATATTTGGGACTATAAAATATCTAGTGGCACATACACACTAGCATGTCCCCTTTTTAATTCAAACATGTTTTCCCTCATCCACTCCACATGGACCTTTCCTTCTTTTCTTTTGCTTGGGCCTACTCCATCTTGTGAGGATGCAAATAGTGAGTGCCTTGCTTATTATTTTTTGTTCCACAAGGATGAGGCATGGCTTTTAATGCTTTGCATGGCACATGCAAGTATCACCTTTGCTTGTCTTTTGGTTTATTTTGGTGTTTGCTTGGATCATTTGTTTTTCTCCCCATCTCTCTCCCTCCTTCGGCTTGATCTTGCTTGTTTTTGCTTAAAAACCTAATCAAACCCTAAACCTCCCCTCTCTCTCTAATCCTCTATCTAGCTCCCTCTCTCACCTACTCCATCATCACATACCCCCATACCCCATCCTAGCTAAACCCTAAAACCCACCTAATCTAAACCAAACCCTAAGTTTTTCTTCCCTCTTTCTCTCCCCTCTAGCTAACCTAGCTCGACCCTAGCTAACATGTCCCCTCTCTCTCGGCCTCTCCTCTCTCTCTAGCGTGCAGGCCCCTCCCTAGCTACCAACCACCCCATGCCGAAGCTGCCCCCCCCCCTCCTATCCAAACCCCAACCCGAGCCACCTCCCTGCCTAACCCTAGACCGAACCATGCCCCTTCCTCTCTCTTCTCCCTCTGCCCTAGCTGCCCCACACCGAGCATCCTCTCCACCCTAGCCTATCCGACCCCACCTGGCAGCCTCCTCCCTCCCCATGTGCCTGCCCGACCCATGCACGTGAGGAGAGAAAGGTGGCACCGAAGCCACCTTCCCCTCCTCCACGCAAGCCCCCACCTGCCCCGTTCTTATCTACCCCCCTCGCCCTCTAGCCGTCCCCAGATCCACCCAGAGGCTCTGCCTCGTTCCCCTCCTCTGCCCCCTCTTTCTCCACCGCAGCCTCACCCCGACGCCGGCCACACCGTCGGTCTCTCTAGTGCACACGATCCAGGAGGCGGGCGCGGAGCTGAGGTTGTCGAGGAAGCTCCGGAGGTCCTCTGCGTCGCCCCCGTACTCAGCAGCGAGGAGGAGGAGCCCCCAGGAACCCTGCACGTCGGCGCCGCCCCGACAAACCCTAGCTCGAGTCCGTCAGCCTCGCCGTCGTTCACGACCGTCCCTGCCCGAACCGGCCACATTGACACACCCGCGGTGAGCCCCCCTTCCTCCCAGACAACCTCCCCCCGATCCTCGTTTCCTGTGTGCGCCACGCCACCGGACGAACACCCTCGGTGCGCCGCCGCCGCGTCTGCCCACTCGCTACCGCGGCGCGCAGCAGCCTATCTAGCCACGCCCCCCCTTTCCAACAGCAACACGCAGCCGCCGCAGCGGTAGCCGTCTCCGCTGGCGCGCCAGAGGGCGCGGGTTCGATCCCCACCTCGTCACCCTGTCGCTCGACGCGGATAGGAAGAAAAACAGTGCACGCTGGCCACTTTGCACATACCCCCCCCCCCTCTTTTGTTTTCCTAACCCGCGGTCCAGCCAGGCCCACAAGTCTGTGTCTCTGGCTCTTTTGCAAAAAGGCTCCCGTGGTTTCTGCGAATCAACCCGCGGTCCCCCTCCCTCTCAGCCGCTGGCGTGTGGGTCCGTGTGTGCCTGGCCCCACATGTCTGTGACTAGGGCTAGGTTGGCCTGAGTGTTAAAATGTTTTTCAGATTCTGTTTAATTCAAACCTATTTAAATTTAATTCAAATTCAAATTTTAAATCTGTTTTCAAATAACTTTAAGAATATAAATCCAAATAATATAAATGATGTATGTTTTTGAATCAGAAAAATGTGAGGATTTCAAATATGCCATTCAAATTGCCTTTTGCACATTTAAAATTCCAAGTTGAGTAAAATTACCACAAGTGCCACTGGAACTTAAATAATTAATAACTTTTGAAATATAACTCCGAATTTAACAAATGATAGGTCTAAAATGATCAGCTCGACGAGACCTTTCTGTTTATGCTATCCATGACTTCAATTTCAGCATGCATCATATAAATATAAAGTATACAGCAACTATTATGACAATAAAATGTGACCAAACCTTAATAAAATGACTTATTCTTGTATACCACACCTCACCCATGCCATGCTACTTTATTGCCATGCAACTTGTGCATCATTCATCATGGCATGATTGTTTGCTTGACGCATTTTATTCCTATGCTTGTGCACTTTATTTATGTTGGCCCTTGTTTGTTTGGTTCTTCTTCGGATAGACTCTGAGCAGGGGGTATATCAAGAGAACCAGGAGCACTACCCAGATCCGTCTCTCGCTTCCACCGAGCTGCCAGGCAAGCACTACCACATGCTTGCATACATACAGTACCTATTGCCTCTATCTTATTCTTGCATCATTGAGTCGCGATTGCATTAAACTGAATCCCATGCATTGCATAGCCTTTACTCTTAAACCCCACCAAGCCTGTACCTCCATCCCATGAGCCATTACTACAGGAGTTGTTTGAGCCATGCGAGTCGTAGAACAGCATGTGTAGGGTATGTGAGTGTCTGATGGATAACGAGGTACCTAAACAACTTAACATGAGTAGTAATGGGACAACTAATGAAAGTGGAACCGGTGAGCAATATCTGCTATTTGGTTTTTCTTGCTCACTTGTGTCCCGTAAGACCCCGAGTACTTGATTCCTGTTCCAAGATTATTCGCGCTATCCACATCCGGGAGGTATATGGGACCCCCCTGAGCCAGAGCTTGATTCATTCTTATTTCTTGGGGCCACAAACTAGTTTGAGGTTTTATTTACTATCCTGTACTTATGCCATGCTTACTGCTTTAATTAAATTGTGCGACAGATAGCACCTGTACTGTTTAGGATCGGGACACGTTTTCGCGGTGTCGACAAGCCCAGTTTTGGGTTCCTAGTCGCTCACAGCCGTCCACCCAAACCTCGGGTCCGTCTCGAAGTCAGCTAGCTTCGTTGCGGGTGTACTCCAAGGGGTGGCCCCCTGAAATAATTCTGAATCCTGTGATTGCTTTGTCGTGAAGGCCTCGTTGGGTTTTGATTTGGTTTTTCCGAGGTTGATCGACTGTGTGTTGCTATTTGTGCACCCCTGCAGGGTAAAACTTTCTGAAAGCCGTGTCCGCGGTTATGGACGACTTGGATCACAGTTTCTCGATCATAGACAAGCATAACTAAAGTACCGCTTTAATCTGACTAAGTAAATGACTAGTAAATAGTGCAATACTCATGGAATGGTTAATAAAATTGCCAATGGATGGGGAGGTTGTTCGTCCGCTTCCTCATTGGTAAGCGAGGAGGAGGATGGATCTGATGAAATTACGGTTATAACTGTTGTCATTATTTCATGGACATCCGTCTATCATTGGTTAGGCGGATGGTTAGCGTTTATCTGTAGAACTGTTAGGGTTTATTTTCGCTGCAATTGCGTCTCCCCAGGTTGTGTCCCTTTTAGAGGCATAAAGACTTGCTGAGTACCCTTAGGGTCTCACACGATAAATTATTGGTTCAGATGAACAGGTACCCTCGCAGGACGGATACTGGGTTGAAGAGGCTGATGACGTGGGCAACGATCGTTCGGTGTAGAGATTCCGGGAACGGGGATCCGTGAGATCTGTGGGCGGGATGTGCTTATTTCTATGGCATCTTATGCCGATTTGCTTCTTATCCGTACTCGGACTTTGTTTGCCGCTTCCGCTTGATACTCTGATGTGTGTTGTATGAGGAATTATCCTAAAATATTATATCTATCTAGGTCATTTGAATCTTGCCGTATGGCGTTGCTATATTTCCTTTCTTTTTAGATGGAATGGCTCTGATGTACTTTTGTATGGTGGCTTGCATACATACCCATTTGTGTATGTAGTTGATCCCTTCGCCTGCCGATTACGCCGCCCGTACAGGTCCTGATGGATTGGAAGTGGTTGGGACGGCCGAAAGGTCTACCCGTGAGTGGCTTTTAGGGCCCCACCGTACTATTTCAACCACTACCGTTCATCCAGGCTTGTATCTAGGAGCGTAATTCACCGAGGTAGTTACAACCGGCCAGACCGGCCAGGCCCCACGGTGGGCGCCACTGTCGTGGGAATAGTCACGGCAGATGCTGCAATCGGCAGTGAGTAGTAGAACAAGGGGCAAGGGCGGCCAGCCATCTGCGGTGCGAGATGAGGGCAAAGACACAGGGTTTTACCCAGGTTCGGCCCCCCGGAGGGTAAAGACCTACTCCTGCTAGATTGTATTATGGAGGTGTTACAATGGGCGAGCTCGGCGGCTAGGCAGCGAGTCGCTTGGGTGTATGAGGGAACGTATATCTACTCGCCCTATAGGGAGGTTTATATAGGCTCACCTCCCCTAGGGTTTACATATCTCAACCGATTCAGTTAAAGCTTCGGTAGTCGTTTAACCTAATCCGACCGGGCCTATCTACTCGCCTGGGCCTTCAGCTTCCAGTCGCTCGGTTCCTCGCTGGGCTTCAATCCACTCGCCGTTCTGCAGGCCCACTTGCCGGTTCTTGGGCTAGTCGGAAAGGTCCTGCTGGGTATACCCCGGTAGGCATATCCCCATCAAGAGAGACACAAACTCTAGTTTGAATAGTCAAATCCTAGTTTGAAAAGTCAAATCCTAGATTGAAAGTCAAAGTTCTAGTGGAGGAAGGAAAGGAAACCTTGAGGGAAAAGGTTTCCCTTTCCCTCTCTCTTGCCGCCGGCCATGATGAGTCGGGGGTGTACTCGGCCAGGGCTAGGAGGTTTCCCTTTCCCTCTCTCTTGCCGCCGGCCATGATGAGTCGGGGGTGTACTGGGCCAGGGCTAGGAACCCTAGCCGCCCCTTCACCCATATAAGGAGGGGTGGGGGCACCCCCTACTCCCTCACCCCAAACCCTAGCCGTCGGCACCTCCCCTCTCTCCTCCATACACTGCTCCGGCTTAGGTGAAGCCCTGCAGTAATATCTTTTCCAACACCACCTTCACACCGTCGTTCTATTGGGATTTCATGGAGATCTACAAACCTCCGCTGCCCTGCTGGAACAAGGGAGAGGAAGGTCTTCATCGACTACCGTATATGTGATTGATTATGGAAGGGCTGCCAGAAAATGGCCCCGGAAGGATCGTCTACGTGATCTTGAGATCGGCAAGTTATTTACTACATCAACCACGAGAATCCAATCTCATTAAATGCTTTGGATCTACGAGAGTTAGTTCTCTACAAACTCGTTGCACCAATATCATAGATTAGATCTTGGCTTTTGTGTGTTCCCGCGATATAAATTTTTTGTTTTCCATGTTGTGAACCCTACAGTGGTATCAGAGCCGACTCTATGCGTAGATCTGTTGAACGAGTAGAACATAATGGTTTTGTTGGTGTCACATCCCAAAATTTTCCAAATTTTGTAATGTGAAAAATAAATAAATAAAATAAATAATTGTTGGAATTTAGGGTGAAAAGAAACTTTTGATTTCCAAATGGAAACTTAAAATCCCATTTGAACAAACTTTGATTAATGTTTGAATCCAACTAAATTCAAATCAAGTGAAATGCATTCTTCATAATTGCATCTGGAAATTTAAACACTTGAGAAATAAACCAAAACCCTAAAACCCTAATGGAATAAAATCATTTCCAAGATATGTCTAAGACCATGGTTTTGATCCATATAAAATTTTGTCAACAAACATTTATAAATGATCAAGAATGACAAATAGAAATATTATAAAACCATAGAAATTGGTTTCACTTAATTTGGAGCCATAAATAAAATCTTATGAATTTAATAAGATAAGGAAATTGAATTTCCAAAGCCAATAAAGCACCTATCTAAAAATCCATACCAAATGGTGAGCAAATAATCCTAAAGATATTTAAAAGGATAAACAAATATTAAATAAGGTTTTTCAAATTGGAATCACCAAGTTTGGATCTATAAATAAAAAGATATCGATTTTATAAGATAAAGAAAGAAATATTAAATGAGGAATATTTAAGGACCAAATTAAAATCATGGACTAATACATAAGCAAATGGAATGAATATAATCCAAATTCAAATAAAATAATGGATAAGGAATTTTCAAATTAATTAAGAGGGCATTAACCAAATCCTATTCTATTTTGATAAAAGATAAAATCCCTATTAGAAATGATTAATTAAATCATGGGAAAATAATATTTGGAATATACCCAAGTGGTATAAAAGTTATTTAATTAACTTAAATGGAATCAAGGAAATCACCTAAATAAAATTTATGGAATTTAAAACCATAATTGATTTCATTTGGAATAAAAACAAATACCCAATTTAAATCATATTAAAAATGTTCCAAATAAGTCAAGGAGAATTATTTGACACCCTAATTAAATAAATAAACCTACTGATAAGGTTTTGTGAAAAATTGGAATATTAAATAAGAGTTTGAAAATATATTTAAACTCATATGAATAATGGCATATGCTTATTTTAATAAAGAATAAAGCATAAGAAAAATAATAGAATTATTCCTGAAATAGTATTTAAATTACATGTTTAAACAATATGGAATTATACTGAACTTTTGAACAAGGTTTGAATTCAAACAAGGTTTGAATTCAATCAAGGAATTATACTGGCCCCACTCTCTCTCTCTCTCTCTCTCTCTCTCTCTCTCTCAATCAGACCCCACTGGTCAGGTTGTCTTCCTCACCCGCCGCTGACCACGCTCAGCCGTTTATTCCGTTGAAAGCTCGAGTTAATTCACGTTAACGCCGCAGTGAATCCACCCCGCGACCATGCCCTCTTAACCGCCTCTCCCTCCTCTCCATTTCCCCTCAGACCCCGCTGCCAGAGAGCCACTAGGCTGCCTCGAATTTGCCTTGCACTGCCACGGCCTCCGCGGAACTCTGACGGCGATTCCGGCCAGCCTCCACCGCACCTTGCCCCCTCGACCACGCTAGCTTATTCCCCATCAACCACTTCATCTCCCATTAGTCTCAGCTTGCTCACGCTTGACCCACAGCGTCGGCAACGACGACAGCTGAGCATCGCCGCCGTCTGCCTCGACTCCGGCAAGTCCTCCTGGTAAGCACATACCCCCCTTGCCCTCCTTTTGATGCACACATGTCCGTGACTCGCGTACGAAGCTAACCGCATCCTCCATTTGCTCTCTCGTGCTCCGTAGCGTCTCCCTCGACGACGACTGACCGCACCCGACGCCAGGCATCTCTCCGGCGAGCAATTACGGTCAACCCCGAGCGCCTCCTGATCTCCCATGGCCACCTCGAGCTTCAGCACATCGCGGCGAATCCAGTAAGCCTCACCATATTCTCCCTCGCTTCCTGCATCGCCAGCGCCACCCTCGTCTGAGCGCGCCGCGGCCAGTCGCCGCCAGTTAGTGGCTAGTGTGCTGTGCACCGTAGGATCTGAATCCAAGCGCTGCGATAGAACCTTAACCGAAGGGGTAAGTAGTGCTCTGTGCCGCACAATCCACTTTAGATCTGACGGCCTATATCTGTCGATCCACACGAAACGGTATCGGCCAGTGAAATCATGCCACGTGGCCAGCGTGTTATAATAAAAACCAGAAATGATCTATTAGATGTTCAAGTTTGTAAAATTCATAACTTTTGATCCACACGTCCAAATTTTTCAAATTTTATATCAATGAAATCAACAAGACAAGTACTTTCCAACCATGCCCTTTGTTTAGTAAATTGCTTCTGGTAAAATGGTTGCTTTTGCAAAAACTTGTGTAGGCATATTTAGAATATAAAATTCATTCTAAACTTATTTTTGTGATAAAACTTTTGGCAAATGGATTGTTTTGAACCTACTGACCATATAAATCAACTTGTGGATTCAAAAACATATTTTGTGAAGCAAAAGAATAAATATTAGAATTAAAGCATTTCTAGTCAAATAAAAATATTGTTTATATGTTAAAATGCTTTTTGGAGAAATGTTTTGATTTAAACTCTCTAACCCCAAACACCAAGTTTTAGAATTAAAAATGTATTTGGTGAACCCTATAAAGATTATTGCTTTGCTAAAGGCATTTTCAACCACATAAAATAATGCTTTGGTTTAAAAAGGGTTTATAGGAAAAATCTTTTGCAAATGGTTTTGCCACTTTTATAAAATGACCAAAAGGTGTTTTAAAATGTTTATAACCTATTAGAAACCACTTTTCCAAATAAAACAATCTTTAGCATGATTGCATGCATTTCTTTGTTTCTATTATTTTATGTGATGTTTTGCTTGAATGGTAGGTTGAATTTTTTGCTTGCTTGATTGAATTGTAGTGGAATTTGAAGAGTGTGAATATTGCAAGATCAAGGAGTGAACTTTACTCTCTACAAAAAAGGCAAGTGATGCTTCATACTTTTGTCCCATTATTTTCACTATGCATTAGTGATATTTCTAAAGTAGGACTTGCATGGAATTTTTGCTAAGTATAACTATGCCATGGGAAATCCTAGTAGATGAAACCTTAGTAGAAATTTCCTAAGTTAAGATTCCTACTACTATCATGCTTAGCTTAGCTAGTAGAAAACAAGGGTGGAATATATTCATACTATGGAATATTTCTAAGTCAAGGACTTGTGTTTTTTTTAATAAAACAACTAAGTGAATGAATCACCTGGATGGAATGGAAGGAATGTTTTGTGTTGAGTGGTTACACAAGGCCCATTTCTATGGTTTACCTTGTGTATCTCACTTGTGGTTGGCCACCTAGGAACAAAGAGATCTGAGATGTCAAATGTTGAGAAGCTTCAAGTGCAGCCACTTGGCATTATGGGCTCTGCCTGGATCATATAGGTTGCAATAACTTAGCCAAATGGACAGTTGGTGGTAGGGGTTTGATAGGTTGGAGCGCGTCCATTCTGGTCTAAGGGAAGGCTTCTGAAAGATCTTGTCTTGGTGAAACCAAGTCTTGTGGGGAAAGTCCACCACCTCTTGAGAGTGTAAAATCTAAGTACCTAGCCATGTCCCTGGTGAAGGACAATTTGAGCATCAAGACATGGAAGCTATCAAGAATCTCCTCATCCCAATTTCTAAGTTAAAAACTTGTGGTTGAACAAGGGTAGAAGGATCACCAATTTCTATTGGGAGATGCCTTGGGTGATTTTGACAACAAAAACTTAGTGTTTTCAAATGATAAGGAAAAATCTATTTTGAGCAAAGAAAGCCTAAGATCAACTTAGACAAATGCATATAGATGATAGAATCCACTATACTACCATAGTATCACTTGCCAATACAATTCAAATGTATTGACCCTTGTGGCTGTAACTTATTATGTTGCAAGTTTGTTTGATGTTAGTGAAGTGTGTTGATTAGGATTACAAGTCTACAACCAACATGTTTGCCTGTGCCACTTTGAAGATGAAGGACCCCATGCTATTGTTATATTCTGCTGCATTGTAATGAGATAGCCAAATGAGCTATGTAAGATGTAATACATTATTCTATTCCTGGTCATAAAGTTGTATTATGACCCATGTTTCTTGATATTACATCTTAACTGTGGATGCTAGATATTGATCCAGGGACTAGCATTGTAAACACAGGGATATTACTAGCTATTGATCCAGGGACTAGCTATTGATCAATAGCTACCATCCACAGTTAAGATGTAATATCAAGAAACAAAGGTCATAATACAACTTATAACCAGGAATAAAATAATTCATTACATATTACATAGCTCATTTGGCTTTCACATTACAATGCAGCAGAATATCTATATAGCATGGTGTCCTTCATCTTCAAAGTGCCACATGCAATCATGTTGGTTATAGACTTGTAATCCTATTCAACACACTTCACTAACATCAAACAAACCTGCAACATAATAAGTTGCAGCCACAAGGGTCAATACATTTGAATTGTATTGGCAAGTTTCACTATTATGTAGAAGTAAGTGGATCCTATCATTACATGCATATTTGGCTAAGTAGGGTTTAGGCTCATTGGTAGAAAGCCATATAGTTTTATCCTATCTTTTCAAAATAGTTTTGATCTTTTGACAAATCTTTTCAAACTCCTTGGAAAACTCCAAGTGCTTCTAATCCCTTGTTGTCACCATCAAGTTTTACTTTGAGAAATTGGAATGTCAAGATCTTCCATAGCTTTAGGCCTTAGTTGCTCAGAATTGTCCATAACCGGGGACACGGCTAAGTACTTAGGATTTGATCTTCTGCAGAAGTTGTACACTTTACCCACATGACACAATCTCGTCTTGACGACACCAGTGGCCGCTGGATAAGTACTCACTAAATGGAGTACCGGCAGATCGAGAATGTGACAAATTCTTTCCATAGAAGTCCTCCCAATACACAATGCTAGCTTGTCTACCAGGCACTAATGTAGGGATATATTTCCCTTACACAATTCTAGTTAACCTGAAGATGCCAATGCATGGGTATTACACTATGTAGTTGACTAAGCCAGAGCCCATTTAGCATGTGGCTGTACACGGAAGCCACTGTATGAGAAACATGTTCAATCTCTAAGTCCCTGGGTGATTTTCTTCTAGTGCACATACAAAAAGATAGCCATATAAACATGGTTCCCTTTGTTGCCACCTTGTCCAAAACTTGAGTATCCTTCTCCACCCAGGTGGTTCATTGAGTACTTGTTTTATTATATAAAACATATATCTTTCCAACACTTCATATAATCATATCATGTATCCCATCCCAAATATATAGCAGGGCTAAGCTTACTACAACTACAATGTTTTCACTAAAGAAGATATACGAGTATCCTATTAGGATTTAGCATAGCATAAAATATAGTAGTCCTTATCATGCATGTTACAAAAATCCACTAAGTGTAATAAAAATAGTAGGACATGGATGATAGTGTCACTCGCCTTTTTGGTAGAGAATATTGGTTCACTTCTTGATCTTGCAAATATCACACTCTTCAAACTTTACTACAATTCAATCAAGCAAACACATATTCAACTAGCATTCAAACAATTTATCACACATAAAATAATAGAAACAAGGCAATGCATGCAGGCATGCAAAAGATGGTTTTATTTAGAAAAGTGGTTTCTACTAGGCTCTAACCATTTTAAAGTTCAAAGTGGTCATTTACTAAAGTGGTAAAACCATTTGCAAAAGGTTTCATCTCATAAACCAAATTTCATGCTAAGGTGATATTTTATGTTGTTGAAAATATCTTTTAGCAAAGTAATAACTTTATATGGTTCATCAAATATGTTCTTAAATCACAAACTTGGTGTTTAGGGTCAGAAGTTTTGAATCAAATCATTTACCAAAGGCTTTACTCAAAAATCATTTCTAGACCATAAACAATATTTTTATTTGACTAGAAATGTGCTAATTCAAATATTTATCCCTTAACTCCACAAAATACAATTTTAAATCCATAAGTTGGTTCCTATGGTCAGTAGGTTCAAAACAATCCATTTTAGCAAAGATTTCACCTTAAAAATATATCTAGAACAATTTTTTATACTCAAATTATGCCTAGACATGTTTCTGCAAATTCAACCAAATTTCCAGAAGCAAAACATTAAACAAAGTGCATGGTTGCAAAGTACTTGTTCTGCTGATTCCATTGATATAAAATTTGCAAAATTTGGACGTATAGAATTAAAGTTATGAATTTTGCAAGTTTGCAAATCTAATAGATCAAATTTATGTTTTTAAAACAATCTCTGGACACGTGTCTTATTCTTACTGGCGCGTACCGGTTCGTGCGGATTGCGCTCTATGGACCACAGGATTTAAGTGGAATCGTGCGGCACAGAAGCAACATAACGGTTCGATTAAGTTGTTCTATCGCGTCCATCGGATCATCATCCAACGGCTCTCAGCAGCTCGACCAGGAACGGGCGGCGCTGGCGCGGCGGTGAGTGGCGAAGCACTCAGACGGTGGCGTTGGCGACGATTCAGAAAGCGAGGGAGAGGTAGGAGTAGCTCACCATGCTCGCAGAAGTGCGGCGAAGCTCGAGGTGTGGTCGGCTTGTCGAGGGGCGCACCGGAGCAGAGTGGATTGCTCGCCGGAGTCAGTGGCGGCATCAGTTGCTTCGGTTCGTCGTCGGGGGCGGGGTTTGAGGGCGCGCTAAAGCAAACGGAGCATGCAGTTAGACGCGTACAGTACTAGTGATCATGGGAGAATCAACGAGAGGGTTCGGGATGGTCGGTACTCACCGGGGGGTTTGCCGGAGCAATGACAGGCGACGGTGGCGCTTGGGTGTCGTGGTTGCCGAGGCTACGGTGTTCGCGCGGGATAACGAGCGGCACTGGGAGATGCACCAGGAGATGGGAAGCAGGCTTGCGTTCAGTGGGAGGCGAGGGGTAGATGGACGACGGCGGAATTTGCCGGAGAAGTTCGTCGGGCAGAGGGTTCGAGCATGCGATTCTCGCAGCCTTGAGAAAGAGGGGAGGTGCTGCTTGGGGGAAATGGAAGAGGAGGGCGAGGCGTTTAAAGACGCGTGGTCACGGCGAGGAGTAATTCAGCCATCAACGCGTATTAACGCAAATTGATTCGCGGCAGAACGACGTTGAGCGAGGGGAAACGGCCGGCGTGGGTGGAAACGATGACTGACAGCGTGGGACCGCGCTATCTACGAGAGACGGGGAGAGGGAGTGGGGTCCACTGATCAGCGACTTAGCGGGTGTGCTTCTTGGTGAAAAATGTTTCACTGCGGGGTGGAAGGGATGGGCTGCGAGTAGGCTAGACTGGGCCTTGGTAGTGGGGTGCTTTGTTTCTCTTTTTTTATACAAACCTTTTTCTTTTTCTGTATTGAATTTCTGTTTTGATTTTTCATTCAAACAATTCAAACTCCAAATGAATTCAAACTTCCACCAAACTTTGTGTATATTTTAATTCTGTTTATCAACATAATCCAAAGTCCAAAATAGAACAATTATTTGTAGGGTTTATTATTTATTAAAAATAAATAAATAGGCTTTAGTCTTTATTTCAAATAGGATTCAAATATGTTTAAAACTCTATTTGACTTTCTAAATTCCTACAAAAATCTTTTCAGTTGGTTTTATCTGAAAACTAAAACACCTTGAAATAAAATACTTTATTAAGTTTTAATGCTCAATCAAAATAGGAAAAAATGACTTTACTTGAATGAAATTTGGATATAAATAAATCCTCATGGTTTTGTTTAAATAAACCTTTACTATTTTTATTAAACAAAATATTTTATTTTAAATGCTTAGCCAAGATTTAATTTGGCTCTTTTAAAAATATTCCTTATTCATTATTTCTACCTTTGCTTATAAAAACCATATCTTTTTATTTAAAGATCCAAAAATGGTGATTCCAACTAATATAACTTTATTTATTATTTGTTTATCTTTTTAAATCCCTTTAGGATTTTATTTGATCAAAATAGGTTTTGAGGTTTCCAATTGGAATCAAAAAGTTTCTTCTAACCCTAAATTTCAACAAATGTTTAATTTGTTTATTTATTTTTCACATTTCAAAGTTTGGAAAATTTTGGGATGTGACAGGCTACCACCCTTAAAAGAAATCTCGTCCCGAGATTTGGGAAGGCTAGGGTTACAAGTTGGCTTCAAGGTAACTAGGGTACTACCACCCTTAAAAGAAAGTCTCATAGGGCTACATTGATGGTTCACTTGACTATGGGTTCTACACTTGATATCCAGACAAGGAATCCTTATTTGACTCAACTGAGTTAACTAATTCCTGAAATCCACTTCTTCTATCTCTTCAAGGTTCCCATCCATATCAATGTGGTTCACATGTCCTTTCTGGGTCACATTGGAGTCATTTCCATTGGATCTTCTAGCATCCTTTTTCTTTTTCTTCTCAGGACAGTCTGATGCATAGTGTCCAAGTTCCTTACAATTATAGCACTGCAACTGGCTAATGTCTTTCTTCCTAAAAGTGTCATGTTGGTTCTGACCAAGGTCATCTCCATTGTCAGTATCATTTCCATTGTTGTGGTGGTGATACTGATGTGGTTCAAAATCTTCATTGCTCTTTTTGAATGAACGCTTCTTTTGTGATGATCCTGAGTGATACTTGAGTTTATGCTTCCTCTTTCTGTTCTCAACTTGATTCATCTTGTTTTCCAAAATGGTGGCTTTGTCACAGAGTGATTGATAAGTTGGGACATAGGCAACAGCTAGCTGTAGGTTCAACTCATCATTAAGTCCTTCGAGGAATTTCTCCTTCCTCTTAGCATCTGTATCAACTTCATCCGGTGCATAGCGTTCCAGATTGTTGAATTCTTCAATATACTCAGCCACACTGAGGTGACGCTGTTTCAGATTGTGGAACTCCTTTTTCTTCAAGTTCATCATTACAGATGAGATGTGAGCTGTACGGAAACCATCCTAAAAAATAGCCCAAGTTACATCTTCAAGGGGAGTGGTGATCTGAAAGTTGTCCCACCATGTTGCTGCTGGTCCTTCAAGCAGATGTGATGCAAACCTAACTTTTTCTTCGTCGGTGCAGCCAACAGTCACTAAGTCCTTATTCACCGAACGTAACCAATCATTGGCTACCATTGGGTCAGTTGTTCCAGAGAACCTTGCAGGCCTTAGTTTCAGAAACCTGGTGAGCATATCATGTGCCGGAGGATTATTCTGATTGTTGTTGTTGTTGTTCTAATTCTGTATGAACGTGGTCATCATCTGCATCAGCTGTGTCTGAGCTGTCATCATTTGCTGCATCTCAGGAGTGATGTTGTTATTGTTGTTTTGGTTGGGGTTGGCACGACGGGGAGGCATCTGTCGGTTTGATAGGGATAAGTAATGATGGATAGGTCTAAAGAAGTTCTAACACACCATCCAAAACAATCAAGTTCAAATCAAACAATCAAGCAATCATCAAGCAACTATTCACTTAACAACTCATGAGCTTAACCCATGAGTTGAAGGAAACAACATGTTTTCTTAAAATAATTAACTTAGTATAGTCATACCTCATAGGTCAATATGATCCATACACTAACATGATATCAATGTTTTGGTAGACAATCTAATGTCACTTGGTTCTCACTTGTAGTCCTTAGTGATGTCTAAGTTGAAGTCCTTGGTGAAACTTAAAGTTGAAGTCATTGGTCATGGTGAAGGCTTTGTCCATCAAGTTGAAAAACAAAGAGATGTAGAATCAAAACCAAAAAGGTTGAGGAAAGAGTTTACAAGATTCTTTGTAAATAAGTTTTGGAACAAATACAACTCCTATTTTTCTAAGGGGTTTGTCCAATCCTAGGGTTACAATCCTATAGGCAACACAGTGCTCTGATACCATCTGTAAGGTTCCCAACCTTTAATAAGGTAGAGATCCCTGTGTTTACAATGCTAGTCCCTGGATCAATAGCTAGCATCCACAGTTAAAATGTAATATCAAAAAAAAAGGTCATAATACAACTTATAACCAGGAATAAAATAATTCATTACATCTTACATAGCTCATTTGGCTTTCACATTACAATGCAGCAGAATATCTATATAGCATGGTGTCCTTCATCTTCAAAGTGCCACAGGCAATCATGTTGGTTGTAGACTTGTAATCCTATTCAACACACTTCACCAACATCAAACAAACCTGCAACATAATAAGTTGCAGCCACAAGGGTCAATACATTTGAATTGTATTGGCAAGTTTCACTATTATGTAGAAGTAAGTGGATCCTATCATTACATGCATATTTGGCTAAGTAGGGTTTAGGCTCATTTGCAGAAAGCAATATAGTTTTATCCTATATTTTCAAAATAGTTTTGATCTTTTGACAAATATTTCCGAACTCCTTGGAAAACTCCAAGTGCTTCTAATCCCTTGTTGTCACCATCAAGTTTTACGTTGAGAAATTGGAATGTCGAGATCTTCCATAGCTTCAGGCCTTAGTTGCTCAGAATTGGCCATAACCGGGGACATGGCTAAGTACTTAGAATTTGATCTTCTGCAGAAGTTGTACACTTTACCCACATGACACAATCTCGTCTTGACGCCACCAGTGGCTGCTAGATAAGTACTCACCAAATGGAGTACCGGCAGATCGAGAATGTGACAAAGTCTTTCCATAGAAGTCCTCCCAATACACAATGCTAGCTTGTCTACCAGGCACCAATGTAGGGATATATTTCCCTTACACAATTCTAGTTAACTTGAAGATGCCAATGCATGGGTCTTCCACTATGTAGTTGACTAAGCCAGAGCCCATTTAGCATGTGGCTGTACACGGAAGCCACTGTACGAGAACATGTTCAATCTCTAAGTCCCTGGGTGGTTTTCTTCTAGTCCACATACAAAAAGATAGCCATATAAACATGGTTCCCTTTGTTGCCACCTTGTCCAAAACTTGATTATCCTTTTCCACCCAGGTGGTTCATTGAGTACTTGTTTTATTATATAAAACATATATCTTTCCAACACTTCATATAATCATATCATGTATCCCATCCCAAATATATAGCAGGCCTATGCTTACTACAACTACAATGTTTTCACTAAAGAAGATATAAGGGTATCCTATTAGGATTTAGCATAGCATAAAATATAGTAGTCCTTATCATGCATGTTACAAAAATCCGATAAAAAAAGGGGAAATACCCAGCCCAACTAACCTAGCCCACTAAGCCTAGTAGTCCACTCCCTCTCATCCCTGAGCGAACCGTTTTCTCACCATAGAACTCACCTGCACCACCACTGATTGTCTGGCCCTACTCTTCCTCTCTCTCTCTCGCTGTCAATCAGACCCCACAGGTCAGGTCGTCTTCCTCACCCGCCGCTGACCATGCTCGGCCGTTTCTGAAATTGACATCTCAAGTTAATTCGCGTTAACGCTGCAGTGAATCCACCCCGCGACCGTGCCCTCTTAACCGCCTCTCCCTCCTCTTCATTTCCCCTATGACCCCGCTGCTAGAGAGCCACCAGGCTGCCTCGAATTTGCCTTGCACTGCCGCGGCCTCCGACGAACTCCGACGGCGATTCCGGCCATCCTCCACCCCGCCTTGCCCCCTCGACCACGCTAGCTTATTCCCCATCAACCACTGCATCTCCCAGTAGTCTCAGCTTGCTCGCGCTTGACCCACAGCGACAGCAACGACAACAGCTGAGCATCGCCGCCGTCTGCCTCGACTCCGGCGAGTCCTCCTTGTAGGCACAGGCCCCCCTTGCCCTCCTTTTGATGCACACATGTCCGTGACTCGCGTACGAAGCTAACCGCATCCTCCATTTGCTCTCTCGTGCTCCGTAGCGTTGCCCTCGACGATGACTGACCGCACCCGACGCTAGGCATCTCTCCGGCGAGCAATTACGGTCAACCTCGAGCGCCCCCTGATCTCCCACGGCCACCTCGAGCTTCAGCACATCGCGGCGAACCCAGTAAGCCTCACCATCTTCTCCTCGCTTCATGCATCGCCAGCGCCACCCTCGTCTGAGCGCGCCGCCGCCAGTCGCCGCCAGTTAGTGGCTAGTGTGTTGTGCACTGTAGGATCTGAATCCAAGCGCTACGATAGAACCTTAACCGAAGGGGTAAGTAGTGCTCTGTGCCGCACAATCCACTTTAGATCCGACGGCCTGTATCTGTCGATCCACACGAAACGGTATCGGCCAGTGAAATCACGCCACGTGGCCAGTCTGTTATAATAAAAACCAGAAATGATCTATTAGATGTTCAAGTTTGTAAAATTCATAACTTTTGATCCACACGTCCAAATTTTTCAAATTTTATATCAATGAAATCAGCAAGACAAGTACTTTCCAACCATGCCCTTTGTTTAGTAAATTTTTTCTGATAAAATGGTTGCTTTTGCAGAAACTTGTGTAGGCATATTTAGAATATAAAATTCATTCTAAACTTATTTTTGTGATAAAACTTTTGGCAAATGGAATGTTTTGAACCTACTGACCATATAAATCAACTTGTGGATTCAAAAATATATTTTGTGAAGCAAAAGAATAAATCTTTTAATTAAAGCATTTCTAGTCAAATAAAAATATTGTTTATATGTTAAAATGCTTTTTGGAGAAAAACCTTTGGGAAATGTTTTGATTTAAACTCTCTGACCCCAAACACCAAGTTTTAGAATTAAAATGTATCTGGTGAACCCTATAAAGATTATTGCTTTGCTAAAGGCATTTTCAACCACATAAAATAATGCTTTGGTTTAAAAAGGGTTTATAGGAAAAATCTTTTGCAAATGGTTTTGCCACTTTTATAAAATGACCAAAAGGTGTTTTCAAATGTTTGTAACCTATTAGAAACCACTTTTCCAAATAAAACAATATTTAGCATGATTGCATGCATTGCTTTGTTTCTATTATTTTATGTGATGTTTTCCTTGAATGGTAGGTTGAATTTTTTGCTTGCTTGATTGAATTGTAGTGGAATTTGAAGAGTGTGAATATTGAAAGATCAAGGAGTGAAATTTACACTCTACCCAAAAGGCAAGTGATACTTCATACTTTTGTCCCATTATTTTCACTATGCATTAGTGATATTTCTAAAGTAGGACTTGCATGGAATTTTTGCTAAGTATAACTATGCCATGGGAAATCCTAGTAGATGAAACCTTAGTAGAAATTTCCTAAGTTAAGATTCCTACTACTATCATGCTTAGCTTAGCTAGTAGAAAACAAGGGTGGAATATATTCATACTATGAAATATTTCTAAGTCAAGGACTTGTGTTTTGTTTAATAAAACAACTAAGTGAATGAATCACCTGGGTGGAATGGAAGGAATGGTTTGTGTTGAGTGGTTACACAAGGCCCATTTCTATGGTTTACCTTGTGTATCTCACTTGTGGTTGGCCACCCAGGGACAAAGAGATCTGAGATGTCAAATGTTGAGATGCCAAGTGCAGCCACTTGGCATTATGGGCTCTGCCTGGATCATATAGGTTGCAATAACTTAGCCAAATGGATAGTTGGTGGTAGGGGTTTGATAGGTTGGAGCGCGTCCATTCTGGTCTAAGGGAGGGCTTATGAAAGATCTTGTCTTGGTGAAACCAATTCTTGTGGGGAAAGTGCACCACCTCTGTAGAGTGTAAAATCTAAGTACTTAGCCATGTCCCTGGTAAAGGACAATTTGAGCATCAAGACGTGGAAGCTATCAAGAATCTCCTCATCCCAATTTCTAAGTTAAAAACTTGTGGTTGAACAAGGGTAGAAGGATCACCAATTTCTACTGGGAGATGTCTTGGGTGATTTTGACAAACAAAAACTTAGTGTTTTCAAATGATAAGGAAAAATCTATTTTGATCAAAGCAAGCCTAAGCTCCACTTAGCCAAATGCATATAGATTATAGACTCCACTATACTACCATAGTATCACTTGCCAATACAATTCAAATGTATTGACCCTTATGGATGTAACTTATTATTTTGCGGGTTTGTTTGATGTTAGTGAAGTGTGTTGATTAGGATTACAAGTCTACATTCAGCATGTTTGCCTGTGGCACTTTGAAGATGAAGGACCCCATGCTATTGTTATATTCTGCTGCATTGTAATGAGATAGACAAATGAGCTATGTAAGATGTATTAAATTATTTTATTCCTGGTTATAAAGTTGTATTATGACCCTTGTTTCTTGATATTACATCTTAACTGTGGATGCTAGCTATTGATCCAGGGACTAGCATTGTAAACACAGGGATATCTACCTTATTAAAGGTTGGGACCTCTACTGATGGTATCAGAGCATTGTGTTGCTTGTAGGATTGTAACCCTAGGATTGGACAAACCCCTTAGAAAAATAGGAGTTGTATTTGTTCCAAAACTTATTTACAAACAATCTTGGAAACTCTTTCCTCAACCATTTTTGGTTTTGATTCTACATCTCTTCTATTTCAAACTAGATGGATAAATCCTTCAACATGAGCAAAGGACTTCACCAACTCAAGTGACTTCAACCTTAGTCTCAACAAGGACTTCAACTTGGATATCACTAAGGATTACAAGTGGGACAAGAAATATTACTCAAGACTTGAAGACTAAGGAAATACAACTTATAAGGAACCATCATCACCTTTGAAGTTTTGTGACCAAAACACAAGGATTTTTCCAAGGAAACCATGATCTCATTCAAGGAGAAACAACAAAGAATACTGGAAGGATCTCAAGTGAACCATATAGTTGGACCACCATATTTAGATTAAATCAAACACACCAACTTATGTGGTGTAACAAAAATATTTTATTTCCTAAAGATGTGCTTGAACTTGTTGTTTGAGTGGAATGTTTGTTTGTGATTTCTTGCACATTGCTTGAGTGAATTGTGATGTGTGTGATTAGAGTTCTTCCTTAGAAATCTTTTGCCTATTCTAATCCCAATCCAACCCAAACAGATGGCTTCTCCAAGAAACTCCAACATCAAGGATGGTGACAACAACAACAACAAAGAGATCAACATGAGAGAACTCCTAGTAACCCAAACCTAGTTGAACCAAGTGACAACTCAGATTTTATCCAACTACAATGAGTTAGACCCAACCATGCAAAGGTTTTTGGAAACCCAAACTCAATTGATGCAAAAGGTGACAAACCAAATGATCAACATGGGAGACAACTCTTGTCAAGGAGTTTGTGACAACAAGGATGTCAAGGATGATATTCTAGAAGGAACTCAAGCTTGCAATGTTTGTGGAGACAAAGATCACACTTCCAAAGAGCATGAAGATCAATGCCCAAATTGTGAAGAGAAACATCCAACTAATCAATGCCCCACATCTCAAGCCACTTGTTTCCTATGTGAAGGAAATAATCATGTCCCTATCCAATTCCCCATCTATTCCATAGTTCAACAAAGGAAACAAGGTGGAGTGCAACAACAGATTGTAGACTTCCATGAGAGAACAACTTCTACCAAGAGGGATGAAGACAAAGGAAAATCTCAGCTTGCACCTCCATGGAATATGACTCAATTTGATGGACAAAAGAGGAGACATATGTATTACCCAAGGAAAAGATCAAGGAGACTAGGAAACTTTCCCACCTTTGAGATAAGATATGAAGAGCATGAACTAGAAGCACTCCTAGCTTTGGAGAAACCCAAGAAGAAGAAGGACAAAAGTCAAGTGCAGTGTTGCCATTGCAAAGAGATGGGACACTATGCCAATGAATGTCCAGAGAAGAAGAAGAAATATAAGGAGATTAACCAAGTGTGGTGCAACAACTGCAAAGAGCTAGGCCATTATGTATCAACTTGTCCACAGAAGATACGAGAAGAGCTCAATCTTGTCACATGTTACAATTGTGGTAACCAAGGACATTATGCAAGCAATTGTCCAGAAAAGATGAAGCACAAGATAAAGCCTATGAAGGATCACAGCCTTGTCACATGTTTCAAGTGTGGAAACAAAGGACACTATGCATATGTTTGCCCAGAAAAGTATCATCAAGACCCCAAGCAAACCAAGATGTAATCTAGTTGGAAATTTTTTTAAGGGTGGTAGTACCCTAGTTGCTTTGAGCCAACTTGTAACCACTATCTTTCCCAAATCTCGGGACGAGATGTATTTTAAGGGTGGTAGCCCGTCACATCTCGAAATTTTCCAAATTTTGTAATGTGAAAATAAAATAAATAATTGTTGGAATTTAGGGTGAAAAGAAACTTTTGATTTCCAAATGGAAACTTAAAATCCCATTTGAACAAACTTTGATTAATGTTTGAATCCAACTAAATTCAAATCAAGTGAAATGCATTCTTCATAATTGCATCTGGAAATTTAAACACTTGAGAAATAAACCAAAACCCAAAAACCCTAATGGAATAAAATCATTTCCAAGATATCTCTAAGACCATGGTTTTGATCCATATAAAATTTTGTCAACAAACATTTATAAATGATCAAGAATGACAAATAGAAATATTATTAAACCATAGAAATTGGTTTCACTTAATTTGGAGCCATAAATAAAATCTTATGAATTTAATAAGATAAAGGAAATTGAATTTCCAAAGCCAATAAAGCACCTATCTAAAAATCCATACCAAATGGTGAGCAAATAATCCTAAAGATATTTAAAAGGATAAACAAATATTAAATAAGGTTTTTCAAATTGGAATCACCAAGTTTGGATCTATAAATAAAAAGATATGGATTTTATAAGATAAAGAAAGAAATATTAAATGAGGAATATTTAAGGACCAAATTAAAATCTTGGCCTAATCCATAAGAAAATGGAATGAATATAATCCAAATTCAAATAAAATAATGGATAAGGAATTTTCAAATTAATTAAGAGGGCATTAACCAAATCCTATTCTATTTTGATAAAAGATAAAATCCCTATTAGAAATGATTAATTAAATCATGGGAAAATAATATTTGGAATATACCCAAGTGGTATAAAAGTTATTTAATTAACTTAAATGGAATCAAGGAAATCACCTAAATAAAATTTATGGAATTTAAAACCATAATTGATTTCATTTGAAATAAAAACAAATACCCAATTTAAATCATATTAAAAATGTTCCAAATAAGTCAAGGAGAATTATTTGACACCCTAATTAAATAAATAAACCTACTGATAAGGTTTTGTGAAAAATTGGAATATTAAATAAGAGTTTGAAAATATATTTAAACTCATATGAATAATGGCATATGCTTATTTTAATAAAGAATAAAGCATAAGAAAAATAATAGAATTATTCCTGAAATAGTATTTAAATTACATGTTTAAACAATATGGAATTATACTGAACTTTTGAACAAGGTTTGAATTCAAACAAGGTTTGAAAACATTTAAACAAAATCAAAACAGAAAAAGAAATCAAGAAAAATAAAAAGGAACAGATCAAAAAAAAGGGGAAAGACCCAGCCCAACTAACCTAGCCCACTAAGCCCAGCAGTCCACTCCCTCTCACCCCCGAGCGAACCGCTTTCTCACCACAGAACTCACCCGCACCGCCACTGACTGCCTGGCCCCACTCTTCCTCTCTCTCTCTCTCGCTGTCAATCAGACCCCACTGGTCAGGTCGTCTTCCTCACCCGCCGATGACCACGCTCGGCCGTTTTTGCCGTTGAAAGCTCGAGTTAATTCGCGTTAACTCCGCAGTGAATCCACCCCGCGACCGTGCCCTCTTAACTGCCTCTCCCTCCTCTCCAGTTCCCCTTAGACCCCACTGCCAGAGAGCCACCAGGCGGTCTCGAATTTGCCTTGCACTGCCGCGGCCTCCGACGAACTCCGACGGAGATTCCGGCCATCCTCCACCGCGCCTTGCCCCCTCAACCACGCTAGCTTATTCCCCATCAACCACTGCATCTCCCAGTAGTCTTAGCTTGCTCGCGCTTGACCCACAGCGTCGGCAACGACGACAGCTGAGCATCGCTGCCGTCTGCCTCGACTCCGGCGAGTCCTCCTAGAAAGCACAGACCCCCCTTGCCCTCCTTTTGATGCACACATGCCCGTGACTCACGTACGAAGCTAAACGCATCCTCCGTTTGCTTCTTGTGCTCCGTAGCGTCGCCCTCGACGACGACTGACCGCACCCGACGCCAGGCATCTCTCTGGCGAGCAATTACGGTCAACCCCGAGCGCCGCCTGATCTCCCACGGCCACCTCGAGCTTCAGCACATCACCGCGAACCCAGTAAGCCTCACCATCTTCTCCCTCGCTTCCTGCATCGCCAGCGCCAGCCTCGTCTGAGTGCGCTGCTGCCAGTCCCGCCAGTTAGTGGCTAGTGTTCTGTGCACCGTAGGATCTGAATCCAAGCGTTGCGATAGAACCTTAACCAAAGGGGTAAGTAGTGATTTGTGCCGCACGATCCACTTTAGATCTGACGGCATGTATCTGTCGATCCACACGAAACGGTATCGGCCAGTGAAATCACGCCACGTGGCCAGTCTGTTATAATAAAAACCAGAAATGATCTATTAGATGTTCAAGTTTGTAAAATTCATAACTTTTGATCCACACGTCCAAATTTTTAAAATTTTATATCAATGAAATCAGCAAGAAAAGTACTTTCCAACCATGCCATTTTTTAGTAAATTTCTTCTGATAAAATGGTTGCTTTTGCAGAAACTTGTGTAGGCATATTTAGAATATAAAATTCATTCTAAACTTATTTTTGTGATAAAACTTTTGGCAAATGGATTGTTTTGAACCTAATGACCATATAAATCAACTTGTGGATTCAAAAACATATTTTGTGATGCAAAAGAATAAATCTTTGAATTAAAGCATTTCTAGTCAAATAAAAATATTGTTTATATGTTAAAATGCTTTTTGGAGAAAAACCTTTGGGAAATGTTTTTATTTAAGCTCTCTGACCCCAAACACCAAGTTTTAGAAATAAAAATGTATTTGGTGAACCCTATAAAGATTATTGCCTTGCTAAAGGCATTTTCAACCACATAAAATAATGCTTTGGTTTAAAAAGGGTTTATAGGAAAAATCTTTTGCAAATGGTTTTGCCACTTTTATAAATAGACCAAAAGGTGTTTTAAAATGTTTATAACCTATTATAAACCACTTTTCCAAATAAAATAATCTTTAGCATGATTGCATGCATTGCTTTGTTTCTATTATTTTATGTGATGTTTTGCTTGAATGGTAGGTTGAATTTTTTTGCTTGCTTGATTGAATTGTAGTGGAATTTGAAGAGTGTGAATATTGCAAGATCAAGGAGTGAACTTTACTCTATAACAAAAAGGCAAGTGATGCTTCATACTTTTGTCCCATTATTTTCACTATGCATTAGTGATATTTCTAAAGTAGGACTTGCATGGAATTTTTGCTAAGTATAACTATGCCATGGGAAATCCTAGTAGATGAAACCTTAGTAGAAATTTCCTAAGTCAAGATTCCTACTACTATCATGCTTAGCTTAGCTAGTAGAAATTAAGGGTGGAATATATTCATACTATGGAATATTTGTAAGTCAAGGACTTGTGTTTTGTTTAATAAAACAACTAAGTGAATGAATCACCTGGGTGGAATGGAAGGAATGGTTTGTGTTGAGTGGTTACACAAGGCCCATTTATATGGTTTACCTTGTGTATCTCACTTGTGGTTGGCCACCCAGGAACAAAGAGATCTGAGATGTCAAATGTTGAGAAGCTTCAAGTGCAGCCACTTGGCATTATGGGCTCTTCTTGGATCATATAGGTTGCAACAACTTAGCCAAATGGACAGTTGGTGGTAGGGGTTTGAGAGGTTGGAGCGCGTCCATTCTGGTCTAAGGGAAGGCTTCTAAAAGATCTTGTCTTGGTGAAACCAAGTCTTGTGGGGAAAGTGCACCACCTCTGTTGAGTGTAAAATCTAAGTACTTAGCCATGTCCCTGGTAAAGGACAATTTGAGCATCAAGACATGGAAGCTATCAAGAATCTCCTCATCCCAATTTCTAAGTTAAAAACTTGTGTTTGAACAAGGGTAGAAGGATCACCAATTTATATTGGGAGATGCCTTGGGTGATTTTGACAAACAAAAACTTAGTGTTTTCAAATGATAAGGAAAAATCTATTTTGAGCAAAGCAAGCCTAAGATCCACTTAGCCAAATGCATATAGATGATAGACTACACTATACTACCATAGTATCACTTGCCAATACAATTCAAATGTATTGACCCTTGTGGCTGTAACTTATTATGTTGCAGGTTTGTTTGATGTTAGTGAAGTGTGTTGATTAGGATTGCAAGTCTACAACCAACATGTTTGCCTGTGGCACTTTGAAGATGAAGGACCCCATGCTATAGTTATATTCTGCTGCATTGTAATGAGATAGCCAAATGAGCTATGTAAGATGTAATAAATTATTTTATTCCTGGTTATAAAGTTGTATTATGACCCTTGTTTCTTTATATTACATCTTAACTGTGGATGCTAGCTATTGATCTAGGGACTAGCATTGTAAACACAGGGATCTCTACCTTATTAAAGGTTGGGACCTCTACAATTGGCATTGATGCTTTTGTTGTCGCTTGCTTTTTGTGTAGTTTGCAACTTGCGGGATGGTGGGATGAAGCGCCCCGAGTTAACCTTATATGTTATCGTACATGAGACTTTCTCCATGCTCAACGTGCAACTTGCATTACACAAGTGGCTTTGCGGGTGTCTGTCTCTCCCACCATAGTGAAGATTCAATTTATAACGGGCACTTGACAATACTTGTGTCAATGTTGTGGTTCATGTTCATAAGTTAGAATGGTTCTTATTCAAAAGCCCCAGCCACGTAAAACAAGCAAAGAAAATTAGAGGCGTCTAACTTGTTTTTGCAGGGCTTGTGTTGTGATGTGATATGGCCATGATGTGATTGTGATTATATATGATGTATGCAATTATCCTTATTGTATGTTGGCAAATGGAAGGAGCCTTATGGTTCTATTTAAATTATTTAAGACATGTGTGTTTATTCATCATGTAATCACTTTATTCCAAGTAGTTGTAATAGTTGTTGTTGGTGATGGACAACCATGAAGTGGCGCCATTGACCTTAAGGCCACGCCGGTGATGATGGAGATCATGTTCGTGCTTTGAAGATGGAGATCAAAGGCACAAGAAGAAATGCCATATCGTATCATATCATATCATATCATATCATATCATATCATATCACATATTATGAATTGCATGTGACGTTAATCCTTTTTATGCATCTTGTATTGCTTAGATCGCGACGATAGCATTATAAGATGATCCCTCTCACTAAATATCAAGTAATAAGTGTTCATCCTTTGTAGGAACCAATGCTAAGACTCATTGTTTCTTAGTGGGATCACAGATAGAGTAAGAGGGAAAAGAGATGAACTCTCCCGAGGTCCTCGCTAAGAAAATCAAAGAGGAAGCAGTGGCCAGCGTTGGGGAAGAACAAGGCGGCATGGGGAGCACCCAGGGGGCGTTGCAAACCGCACCAGGCCGAGTCCGTGGAGACTACGGAGGAGGGGGCGGCACCACATCATCGCCAACGCTCCAGGAGAGCACTAGGGGGCGTCGAAACGCTAGGGCACCGACGGGTCTCAAACCCTAGGTGCTATAGAGGTTGCAGAACCGCCAGCAAATGGTGCGAGTGACAAATCGAAGCGGATAGGGCAACGCGGCATCGCCAGTATCATCACCCTACACTGTGGAATAGTCAGCGAAGGTCCAGGGCGGCCGGAATCGAGCAGCGATGACGGCAGCACACGCCAGCGAGGAGGAGCAGAGTCGTGCGGAGAGAGAGAGAGAGAGAGAGAGAGAGAGAGAGAGAGAGAGAGAGAGAGAGAGAGAGAGAGAGAGAGAGAGAGAGAGAGAGAGAGAGAGAGAGAGAGAGAGAGAGAGAGAGAGAGAGGAAGATCTGGGTACTAGGTTGGTCGTAGCCAGTACCAGGTGACATAGTGGGTTTAACCCATCCTACTGGGGCGAGTCGGGTTGGGACAACCAAACGGGCCATCCCAAGTTTTAAAAGGAAAACTAAACCATAATATATTTATTAAAATACCAAAATACCCCTAGAACTTAATAAGCTGTAAGAAAATGAATAAACATCGCAAAAACAACAAATAATATATCCATGAGTTCATAAAAATGTAAGATACCCAATAAAAATAATGAATTCTATTTTAGTCGAATAAATTTAGGTTAATTGTTTTTATAATATATATTCCTTATGGAATTTTATAAAAATAAAATACCTAAAAATAAATAAAATTCACTTCTACAATCCTAAATAGATATAATAGTTTAGAAAAAAACTAAATTGTATTATTAGATTAATAAAATAAAATTTCCTAAATTGAAATAATTATTCTTAAGTAGAATTTTAAGCAAATATTAATAAGAGTTAAAATTAAATAAAAATTAGTTTGAAACTCTTCTATCAATGTATTATACCACAAATATTAAATATAATATTTAGAAGATTTTGGGAATTATCAACTACTAACTTTCTTTTATTAATAAAGAAACTTTAGAACTTTGATAATGTGGGTAAAACACGCAAATAAGATAAATAATAAAATGATGCATTGCATTACTATGCATGTTCATTATTGCTTCTTTAAATATTGTCCTTATCGGGGAATATTGGTGTTTTGTAGAAATAGAAACTCAAGGTCGAGTGCAAGCATCCGACTTCACTACCTTGCAATCACAAGGTAAGTTCATCACTTGATCATGTCCTTTGATGACTTTTATCAAAGTATTTACAAATTGTGTGTTATCACCTATGTTCTAAAGAGAAGAAAGAAAATACTATTTTCTCAAATAAATAAAACGCTATTATCATCATAAGTGATGGTAACTATAAGATTGGAAATGGAACTTAGGTTTCCATTTGTAGTGAGATTCATCACATAGGAGTTAATAACCCATGACATCAGTGATTCTAGCGCCGTATAATACGCGTTAACCATGAAATTTGGAATGGGACGGAGAAGTCAGCTGGATTTCCTTCCTTTCGCATGTAGCTGGATGCTTAGGCCATGGTTGTTATCCTTGTAGCGTGATTGGTAATTCGTAGAGGATATGCGGCATATGGGTGGGAACCCTCAACATCCCACGGTAGTTCTGGCATCTGAACAGTCTAGACTAAGCATTGTCATAATTCAACACCAAGAGACATGCGTGGTCGCGAAGAAGGGAAGTGATTGACTTAGATCATCTACTCGGCCCCACATCACAGAATTGTGGACGAGAAAGTATGCCCGGTTGTGCAACAAGGATTTGATCTCTCATGGGTAAAGCAACGCACCTCTGCAGAGTGTAAGAACTGTAACGTGTTACTCCCTGTTCTGGGAAGGAACTACGAACGCGGCAGGAAAAGAACTCCATGAAGTTATGGTCAACATGTGAAGGATGATGGGCATAGTTTTTAACAATAAAATCAATCTTTGAAGAAATGTTTATAAAAACTGCATAGTGCCAAGGACTGATAGTCCGAGGTGGTAGATAGTGCATCAAACTTCCCACCTTGCATATAATGAACTTTCTGGGTAACACTGTTACTCGCTCTTTCCTTTGGTCCCCTGATTAGACTCTGAGGAGACAAAAGACACTCCAATGTGCGCTACTGAAGGACAAGATGATGTCTACTACAAGGAACCAGACATGTCCGGAGGATTGGAAGGGGTGGACTACAATATACGCTATGGAGTGGAGGGCAAAGAGTCCAAGTAGTTGCCTATAATTATATAGTAGGCCAGATGAGCTGAGCAACACAAACTTTATATAATAAGTTATTGAGCTCAATTCTTGATATGAGTTTGAAAATTTGATCTTCCACTGAAACTTCTTAAGTTTGGTTTATAATTTTGAATAACTTGAAGTACTGACCTTTTGGTATTGTAATAATAATAATGTGTGTATGTTTGTAATATGGACCCACAATGTTTCTGTTGTACCACACTGAGGGATGTGATATTTGTGGAACGGTGTTCTGTAAGTGGCATGTCAATGTCTATAGTGTACTACACATGAAGTGGTATGTTGGTTCACTTCACGATGGGATCAAGGACACGATTTCCATGTGGGGAGTAGGTAGGTCTGGGCGGTGAGAGAGGGAGGCGGGAGGGGAGCGTGGGGGTGGGCCCAGGCTTCACGCACGACATGAGAGCGGGCGGTTGAGAGGGCGAGGTCCTTGGCGTGCATTACACGGCGTGAGTATGGCACACGGGATTGGGGCGTGCCGGTGTAGCGAGCGAGGGCGTGCAGCGCGTGCAGGGTGCGTGGGTGGTTTGCGTGTGTGTGCATCGGGTGTGGTGGTTGTTTGGGTTGAGTGGTGGGATGGGGATTAGGTAGGTGTTGGGTTAGATCTAGGTTTAGGGTTAGGTGCTGCCGAGCTAGGGTTAGGGTTTTTAGCCAGGCCGAGGTTGTAGGTGATCTAGTTTAACTGTTAGGCTGCCTCCTCCGGTCTAATCAAAATAGCTTTACTTATTTTATTATGTTTTAATTAACCTTTGTAAATAGTTTGTAGACAAAATAAAATATTTGGATGGACCGGGTTTTACATTTGAAATAAATAGGAAGGCGAATAAAAAACAAAGATAGGCTTTTCGAGAAATAGTTTTAGGAAAAGATACTTGATGACAATACGATACTCAAATACAAGGTGGCATGATGACATGAGCATGCGATCATGATGATGCACCGAATAAGTGAGGGATGGAAGCAAAGGAGGCAAAACTACGAGTGGGTTTTATATAAAAACAACACAAGTTTCCAGCCTGCGCTAGAGTTGCCACATGTCCACTTCTAGTTGGATATGGGGGTATTTGCACATAGACGTCAAGTTTGTGTACCAGCTAACCCCAATTTGCAAGTTTTTGGGTGATTTTCCACCTAGTGGACAAGTATTTGTATCTATGGTACAATTAGCTCTTTTAGGAAGGAGTGAGTACTTCTTATAAAGCAAACCTCCTGACTGTAATTAATGTTATATACTTATCTCTTTATGCAAGCTATTCACAACACCTATCCATTTAGCTAATCAATTATCATGTCATCTAAGTATGGTAGTAACATTTATTAATTACTCTATGCCAACATGCAAGCTAGTATCACTAGTAGAAAACTTGACTTTAGTCGCGAGAATTTGTCCCGGTTCTGCTACAAACTGGGACTAATGCCATGGTCCCAACGGCTAGAAACGGCCACAGGGCCTGGCCGTCACTAGTCCCGGTTTGAACGGGACCTATAGTCCCGGTTCGTTTAACAAACCGGGACTAATGTCCTAGAGGCATGCTGGGAACAACCCTAGAACATTTAGTCCCGGTTTTTTACACGAACCAGGACTAAAGATGGACCTTTAGTCCTGGTTCAAGTTACAAACCCGGACTATTTAGTCCCGACTATATCTTCTTCCTCGCTTGCATGAGTGCCATTTCAATCTGGTGGAATCATCTCTTTGTTTCTTCCTTCAAGCTCGAGTTCATGCCCATTTTTTCTCAAGATTTTTCAAGATTTCTTTGCTCCACATCTATCCAAGGGTTCTAAAAGGTTAGCAACTTCATCCTTTTATCTATCATTGCTAGTTTAGCTCATTTAATTCTCTAGAAATGGAGGGATTTTGTGGGTTTATTAGTTTGCAGTACTAAATAATTGACATGAGATGTGAACTTGTATTAATTTGGATTCTATATATCTTGTATTAATGTATAATGAAATCCAAGGTAAATATCATTTTCAATATGTGGATTCTAGCTATCTATATATCTCGTTTGGCACATAGCTATTCTCAAAATTCATTTGATTCATAGAAGCACAAACATACATGAGTTCATCCTATCTATATCTTGGTTGGCTCATAGTCTCGAAATTCATTTGATTCATAGATGCATCATGCCACCGTCCAGCAAAAAAATGCCCTTCTTCTTCTACCTACCTTTACAAAACTCACAAATTGTAACAAAAATAGGGTTAATTCACAAAATCCATTACAACAAAAATAAGAAACAAAACTATAAAGATCAAGTATTATAGGGCATCATACTTATGTTGGAAATAAAAATCATAGGGGCGACGTGAGCGAGCCTAGAAGGATGCCCTGTATATGTCCTTGTGCATATCACAAGGATCGCTCACACCGCCCCCAGGATCACATCTGAAATGAAGGCACGTATATAGTTGTGCCCTAGCATTTTAATCATCGTCCATTGCAATAAGGAAGAACCAAAACAAGAACACGTCGGGGAGCTAACAAATTTCACACCATCTTGCATTTTATATCTTCTTTAGCTAGATCAGTATGCTGGTGGATCTAACTAATTTCACATATTAGGGAGTGCCTCTATGGCGAGCTCCTCGAAGATGTCAAAGTATGGGGTCTCACGACTGCAAGTGCACATATCGGATGTAGCTAGTTTTGAAATAAATATATTGATCCCACAGGGAGTAGGAGTCCGAAGTCTAGGAATTCTTGAAATAAATACTAAAAATGGAATTGCTAAATAAAGTTCTAAGTGACAAGATAAAATGTTAGTATTGCGTAAAAAGGTGTTTTTGGGTTTTTGTTATAAGAGAATAATGAGTAAATTAAACAAATCTGAATACAAAAAATAAGTATCGCGTACGTAAAAGAGATTTGAAACTTCAGTGGGAAAAAGCGTTCTCAGGGATTAGCGGATACACGACTAGCATTATAAAGGGCTAAGGTAAAGATTATTATCATGAACATTCTCAACTATGTATGTGTGGGAGGAACTCCGTATTTCGACAAAGAGGCAACAACTACTGCCCAAATCATCCTCATAACTAGAACAGACAGCAATCAACACCAATTGAATTATTGCGCTATTAAGGGACATAATCCCACAGGATGAATCCCATGGCATGGATAGTGTTTTGTGAGTTTCATCGGTTCCCAAGTTGATAAGTAAGGGCTACCAACAACTTTATAGTCACTGTAAGTGCTAACATCCCTCCGTCTACCAACAAGTAGTTCCCTACATCAAGTCCCCACAAGAGGCAAATATTGGAGAGGTCGACTTCTCCCAACATCAAGATGTAGACAATCTAACACATGGTCACATTGATGAATATCATAATAAACTTTATCATATTTCAGTCTCATGCTAGGGTTTCTCCATATCCCCAAGAACTAATGATCTACTCAGACATGGAGGCAAGCAGCATCATGGAAATGGTAATGGAAACGATTATCTAGTACTTGTATAAATCCACAACTAATGCAAGAATTACATCAAAATCTAGATTGGATGGATGGTGGTGATGGTGGTGATGAAGATTGTAACACCCCAGTTTTAGTTAAATAGTAATTAGGGTTGTTTGTGCATTCGTGAGTATCATCTTAAAAACGCATGCACTAAGAAATAATGCAAACCCTAAAACCCTACTTTCCATCCCTCTGTTAAAGCAATTCAAAATGTTTTGAATTTTGAAAACTACCGAAATTTATGGAGTCCAAATGGACTAAAAGCGCCCCTGCAATATTTTTACATATTTTACAAGTGTTCTGGTATTTTTGAAATGATCAAAAACAGTTTTGAAAGGGGTTTGCAAAAGGGAAAGCGAAAACAAATATCAGAAAAATATTTTTACAAAAAAATAGCAGCAGCAGCTATTCTGGGCTGAGCCCATCTCTTCCCTCTCCTCTCTCCGTCGCCCGCGCAGCACCCCGTGGCCCAGCAGCAGCCCAACGCGGCCCATGCCGCATACCATTTCACCCTCGTCGTCTTCATTGATTACGGGAAGCAGCTCGGTGTCGCGCCGCTCGCCGTCGATCACCTCCAGCCGCCACGATCCACCCCGCCGCCCCCGGATAAGGATAAGGAGCAGCCGCACACCTCTCTCTCCCTCCCCTGGTCACTCCCTCTCCCTCTAGAGCTCTCTCTGGCTCCCGTGCGCTCAAGCCCGAAACCCTAGCCTCGCAGCTCGCCGGCGCCTCGCTGTTTCTGGCCTCCCCTCGCCTACCTAAGACCGCCATGAGCACCACCGTGATGTCAGGTCCCTCCTCGCCAACGGAATCGATGCAGAGTGCTCCCAATCGTCGCCATCGAGCTCTTCTTCCCCAACACCGACACCGCTCGTCATCGCCATTGACGCTCCACCGTCCTCCTTAGTCTTTCCCGAGGCCAGACACGCGTCAAGGGTAATCCACTAGTCCTCCTGGGCCATCTCGTTGCCCCTCTCTCTCCCCGGTTCGATCCCTCATCGGTCACCGTCATCGTGCGCCGCCAGTCATCATTGTGGACCTTGCTCCGGTGACCAAAAACTGGTGGCGCCACCGTAGCTAGTCTCCTCTTGATGCTCTGCTTCGATCCATAGCAACAACATGTCCCCGCTCGCCCCTAGAACTGCCAGCCGCCACCGTCTGCAGAGTTTGTCGGCGTGCCAACGTGGTTTCCACGTGGTGCCGAAGTGGCTCCGCGTGGTGCTTATGTGTGGCTCGCGTGGCACCAACAACCTTCACCAGCGTGGCAAGGTGACCTGGCCCCAGGGCCCAGCAATTAGTGGTTGGGGCTAGATACAACCCCAGTAAGAAATACCCTCACCCCTATGCTGACTTCAGCCTGGCGCAGTAAATAAATTTAAATTGGTTTAATAATTTCCAGAAATTGAATAAAACTTGTAAAATAAATAACTAATTCATTTAAAGTCAGAAAAATACAAATAATATATCAAAATGTTCAGAAAATGAGAACTACCTATCTAAGCTATAACCATGCATTATTAAACAACTTTCATAACAAGTTTAATTAGAAGAACATAATAACCCCTCATAGGTGATTCCGGAGTTTCCCCGAGTTAGGGTTTTCACCCCTCAGAACCCCGATTAAATTGTCAAGCATGCCTTAGGGTTACTTTTCAATGCAATTCAACTTTTCATATCATCATACTTGCTTGAGCATTGTATCGATGCCATGTGTTTATTGTTTCCCCTCTCTTTCTGGTGTTTGGTTCTTCCCGGTAGAATACGAGATCGATATAGAAGCCAGATATCAACACCGTCGAAGTTCGAAGATCGACGAACCATACTTGACCAACGGTAACCAAGTCAAGTGCAAGATTCCTGAAGATCTTCTTATTGGTTATCAACAGGCAAAGGGAAGCATAGCCCCACCATGATATAATCCTATGTTTCCGAAAGCATTTCAATTCCTGCCATGGTGCATACGATTCTACTATGGTATTTTATCGATAGATAGAGTATCCTATCTGTTGCATTACTCCCTTTGAGCTTATATTACCTGATCAACTGCTCCTAGCATAACTAGGTTTGGCTTGTGTGCATTGCTAGAGCTATTATCTGTGTCTTGCTTAGCCATGCATAATTGTTGAGTCTGGTTCATCCAGATGATTTAAGATGCAGAGAATCTAGTGTGATAGGAGAACGTGATGAGATGATATCATAAGTGATATAAGTTAAATATGCTAAGGCTTGTATGGGAGTCCATGATGGGATGTGGTTTTTCTAGTCCCATGCTCGCCACCACTAGGACCCGAGTTCTTGCCTTTGGAACCAAGACGAGCGTACAACCACACGGGGCCTGGACAACCTCATGACTAACTAACTTGGCTAGTAGATTCCATGAGTCACATAGTTCGGGACTTCCATTCGACATGCATTCTGGATCTTCTTGAAGGCGGTGAAGGAGGTGCATTCATAACGGGTAGGGAAGCGTGGACCGGGTTGCTTCGGGTCGATGGAGCCCCTGGTGAACCAACCTTGCCTCACATCTTTAAGGACTGGCTTCGGGATTTGACCCGATACGGCGGAACCATCCTTATTGCATGACTCATGGTCTCGGCGAAAGCAAGGTAAAGGTCATGTCCAACCACACCCTCTGCCAGCACACCAAGGAAGTGTGTCAAGTGGCATTAAGATTCGGTTGGTACATGTGGGTAAAGTTGTACACCCCTCCAGAGTAATAATCTTTTCGAAAAGCCGTGTTGACGGTTATGAACGCTTGGTGACCAGATTCTAATATCATAGAGAACTATAACCTAATCGTAAAACTTGGTAGATCAACGTGTGCTTAAGGATGCTTCCTCATGGGTACGAGGGGGTGATCCTAGTTAGGGTTCAGATGATGATGACATGGTGGATATAAATATGATGATCAATACTTCGGAGATGTCATTCTCTTATCCCATTTTAAAATACTCTGATTAGACGAGCTTCTTCTCTCTGTTGTTTTATAAACAAAGATGGCTTTATGCAAAACAACTCCACTAGCCATAAGTCTTGCGAAGTACACTGTAACATCCCAGCATTAGAGCTTAGAAATAAGCTAAACACAGATGTGTGCATTGCATTCATGCATAAGAAAATCCAGGGAATTTTCGCGCAAAACTAAGAAGCTATAAAGGGATCAAGATCTATTTTGTTCTAATGGAAACGTTAGCACAATTGCGATAGATTTTGACATGACCTTTGTAGAATTCTTATTTAAGGATGGAAGATATTCAAACATGAATTTGAATTTAAATTTGAATTCAAATGAATTTAGAAAAATCCACAAATTGAATTATGGAATATTGAAATATTTGAGAGAAATGGAATGTTACTTCTATAATAAAGTAATATGATAAAGTTATTGGAACACATATTATATTTACAATTATTCAAATAGATAAGATAATTGAAATTTAAATACAAAAGAAAAAAATAGAATTACAACAATAAATAAGAACTGAATTCATATTTATAAACAAGATATAAATATTACAAGATTAAGATTAAAAATAGAAAGAAAATTTAACTTTATTATTCAAATATTATACTGTTTTTACAAATGTTTAAATACAAATGAAAGATTACAATAATGAAGTGCAAAATAATAAAAAGGAAGACCTAAATTACATTTCCTAAACTAAGGTGAATCTTGTATCTTCTTTTCTTCTTATTCCTCTGTACCTGCAAAATAACTTCAAAGAAAACAAAACAGCAGAAATGGAAAACAGGGGGTTATGGGGGGTATGGTACTCTTAGGTTGGCAATGAAATGCATTGCTTGGTCATCATTGAGTAGTAATAAAAAAGGGCCAATGTATAATCTATTCTTATCATGATTTTGCCTCAGACAATTTGCATCACTGGCAGTAGAGGGGCAAGTTTCACCTTAGTCATATAAAAAGGTAAAAGGTAAAACATCAGGAAATATCAAGCAATCACTTGATTTTATCCACAATACACAGCAAGCAAGCTAGAAACTTAGTCACTACATGATGGTGTGTTGTCAAACACTAGAGGCATCACATGGGGTACAAAGGGAAGAGCACAACCGTAGCTGATAAGATTAGAATTTCTCTACACACCACACACAGCCCAAAACTACACTTAGATCACTAGTTCATCATCAGGAACCACAACTGTTATTTCTCAACACCACAAGATCACCCATCTAGATCAACACCATATCTCTAACCCTGGATGCTTAGTAAAGCCATCCAAGAGCTAGGACAAGGGGGAAAATCAATATCAACAACAGCTTGAGGAGAAGGATGCTGTCAGTAGCAGAAAAGTTATAGGAACTCAAGTAGACCAAGCAAGCAATCAAGATCCACTCAAGAAACATCAACTATTATTCTGCATATCAGGTTGGCAGCTTATAAGAGTAGTCATCATCTGCTCTGCTCACTTATTTCTTTATAGCATGGTTTCAGTGGGGGAAATAGAAGGCTCTCAGACTGGTGTAGAAATGCTACACCAGTGTCATCATTGAGCTAGGAGAAAAATTCAAGCATCTGTTCTTATATATAAAAATGATTAAGCCTCAGACTATGCATCATTGGCAGCCAAGGTTTATCTTTAGTAAGTAAAATCAAGTAGCAAATCATGTTGCTATATATATCACTACTGTGCACACTCATTTGAGGGACCACAGTAGGATTCTATAGCTAGCAGAAGCCACCATTTAGGGATCTAATAAATCATTCCCAATGAATTTTGTCATGTTTACAATACAAACAGGGCACACCAAATGAATTCAAATCATTTCCCTATTCAAGCATTTTAGGAATCATCTACAAATACACTCACTTGTTAACATCATATGGATAGCAACCCATGACCAATGCTACCAGCAACATCACCTCCTGGAATTGTCTTAGTCGACAGTACCAGAGCTAGTAATTAATCACCTAGCAGCAGTCTGGAGATAAAGAAGTATCTCCAATAAACAAGAACTGACAAAACAGAACAAAAATATGTATTGCAGTAAGTATACCAGCAATAGAACATATATGTGTACAAACTTGATCAAACATACATCTACTATACTCATAAAATTTTGCAAAGAGTATTGCATATGTGTATATACTACCACACCTCACATACACATAATCTGAGAGATATTTGTGTGAAACAGATGCATCTTAGAATAAATGCAAGCATTTAAACGAAAGACACAAGTTATAGTGTGCTTAAATCTTCAATGCCCACTCTTATACCTCACATACATCTTATTTGCTACATATTCGTGTGGATGCATTTAGCTAAAATAATTTTAGATATATCTTTGGCAAGAGCATATGTGAACTGTTTTATTAGATTTATTAACCAAGTAGAACAATTGGCCATACAAGTTTTACCCTAGTTACCACTAGAACTAAACCAGACTACTTAGAATAGATTACAAATTCCCATCTAGCATGGCAGCCAACCATATCTATTTTACCACCAAATGAAAGCAACAAATAATATTACTCATCAAAGTGTGGTGCACTGGAAATCACTACAACACCACTAATGGCCAAATCATACAACATCACAAATTGACTAACCAGAGTAAACTCCAGTAAGTACACCATTTCAGAATCATCCATTGCAGGTTATTGATGCATAGTATCCATACCAAAACCCCTATCAACCACTTAATCAAATCTAGACCTAATTAGAACATCAATAACTAGCACTACATCAGCTACAGGACCAATAAGACCAACTAGATCAAGTAATTGCTACAAATGTCAATCAACCTAAGTCATCTCCAGGCTTAATGAGAATACTAAAATTAACCACCTAACATCCAAATTGGATAAATCGTCGACTCGAGGGTCGGTCACACAAGAATTACCTGGATCAAAGTAGGAGAAAATGCAGGAATAACATAATAGCCAAAATAGATATGGAATTCACCACCGGGGTTGCATTCACTGCCGTCCCTCCGGCATTAGAAATAAGATTAGTCCATAGCAAGCCCTGGCCATGGGAAGTAGAGGACCATAAGTAGCCTAGCACCAACCAAAGATGGTCGGAAGAGATGCACCAGGGGCGCACAGCGAGGTCATAGGTGAGAAGGGGCTACAGGAGAAGGTGAAGTCATTGCAAGAGAGCCATAGGAAGCGGACCTCGAACTGGAGACATAGGCAGGAGCGGTGAAGCGAGCTAGGCCGCGCCGTCCCCGACGCCAACCAGCCGGAGCAGCGGGCTTGGGGGCGCGTTGTGGGCACAAGCCGTAGTGGCTAGGGTTTCACGGGCGCACGCGTCAGAGCCGAACCAGGCTGAGGAAGAGAAGAATTGAGAGAGGATAGGGAGGCAAGGCATCACCGGTGAGCAGCTCCGCCATATGCGGTCAACGGCGGCCGGAATAGCGGCAGGCGGCGGCGTACGCATTGGGAGCAGAAGGGGATGAGGAAGAGAGGTCGTGCGCGTGAGTGTGCGTGGATGAGAGGAATGAGAGAGAGAGGGGGTGTTGGGCTGGGAATAGCCCAAATGGATGGGCTTAGGTGGGCCAAATCGGACTAAGGGCCAAATTACCCTATACACCTAGTTCAATTAGCAAAGAAATAAAAACAAAAAGGTAATATACATTGATTATAAATTACCACAATACCTTAAATAATATTCAAATCTTAAACAAATGTAGGGAAATCCTAAAAATATAATTAATATGTCTAAATAATCACAAAAATGACATTTATCCAAGAAAAATATAAAACCACTTGATTAAACTAAGTAAATACCATTAATTTATTAAAGGCACTAGAGTTCTCAATAAATTAAAATAATATAAAGAAATTTCCTAAAAATTAATAAAAATCATTTTTATGTATAAAAATAAATCTACTATTATATAAAAATACTAACTTAGAGTTTTACAAATAAAAACATAAAGCTAATATTTAAAGACACTTAATTATTTGAATAATTTTATAAAAATAAAGATAATACTTAAAAATAAATAAAATTCATTTTTAAGATCTTTAATAAGTATATTTTACTAGAAAAATACTATGTATATTATTCAAAAACATTTTAATAACATTAAATAATAAAACTCATTTACTTATTTTACTAAAATAAAATAACCACTTTGTTAATTCTTTAAATTTATTTACTAAATAAGAAATAATCACATTTCTTAATAAAACACTAAAACCTTTAAAATTAATTACTAAGTATAAATCCATAATCATAATAAAATTTAAGTATAACTATTAACTTTATAATACTCTTTTAAACCCTAAATCCAAATTCAAAACCACAATCTTTAAAATAATTTTATACATCATTCACTAATATTAAGAAGAAATGATCTTAAGATATAAATAATAGTTAACATGACTTTAAATCCAACCCTTCACTTGAATATAAAGTGAATAATTCCACACCTTAATTATAATCATCATAAATTTAAAACTTGGGAATAATTAAAACATATTACACCTTAAGTTTACTAACCCTTTTAAAGTTAACTTTAGTCTCAAAAATCTTATAACATTATGTCTAATAAACTACTTATGTTTTTATAGTTAACTTTGGTCTATTTTACTTAATACATAAAGCATCAAGTCCAAACTAATCAATCAAACACCAAAATACATTGATCATGTTCTATTAACAATAAAAAATTGTTTAAACCTTAGAATGGAAATCTTTTCTTCAAATGTTATTCTTTTTGCCACTTTAAACAATAATCTTATAATAAGTTCTTCAATTCTTAACAACTCAATTCCAAGGATGTTTATCAATAATCACCAAATGACAATTAACCATAATCACATTATTTTATACTTTACTTGTATATATTGAATTGTTAACACTTAAGTTCCTTATAAAGGTCATTACTTATAAAGTAAAATTTGAAGATAAATCAACTCTTAAAAGAATCACTTGAATTCACTTCACTCAAAGTATTTGGAATTGAATTTGGGAGTTTTACAAAATGCATAGCATTACTTATGCATAACTGCATATTGCTTCTTTAAACAGTAGTCCTTACCGGACCAATGATGTTGTTTTCAGATATTGGATCTTATATTGTCTCGAAGATCGTGAGTGCATAATCTTGCAATCACAAAAGGCAAGTTCACACTTTCTCATGTCATTTGATTATTTTCTGTAAAGTATTTTGCAAATCCTGTATTGTCATCACCTGCATTTGAAAAAGCTCAGAAAACACTATTTTCATAATAATATGATTATAGGTTATTTACCATGAGGTAATAACCTACTATGAAAGTTCCGGTTGTAAAGGAACATATTATCTAGGACTTAACAACCAATGTCTCCAGTGATTCTTGTGTCGTATATTACGCGTTAACCATGAGATTTGGAATGGGACGGAGAATTCAGTTGTATCTTTTCCCTCTCGCATGGAGCCGGATGTGTGGGTCATGGCTGTTATCACTCATAGCATGCATATTAATTGGTAATTCGTAGAGGATATGCAGCATATGGGTGGGAACCCTCAACGTGCCACGATAGTTCCGGCATCTGAACGGTCTGTACTGTCAATTGTTGTAATTCAATAGGTGGGCTGGCGTACACCAAGGAGACATGCGGGGTCGCGGAGAAGGCAGTGATTGGCTTGGATCTTAGTTTGGGCCTCTCACCAAGGAAGTGTGAACGAGTTCGCGGCCCGGATGTGCAACAAAGCAAAGATCCCTCATGGGTAAAGTAACGCACCTCTACAGAGTGTAAGAACTATAACTTGTTACTCCATGTTCCGGGAAGGAGCTACGAACGCGGTAGGAAAGGAACTCCATGAAAGTTCTGGTAAACCCGTGAAAGCTGACAGACATAGCTTTTCAAAATAAAAGCAACCTTTTAAGAAATGTTTATGAAAACTTGCATTGCCTATGACCTACGATCTGTGGCAGTAGATATTGTGCATCCAACACTCCTTTTCTAGTGAACTTGCTTAGTACGCTCATACTCAACATATCTTCTTAACCCTTGCTAGATTCTGAAGCCATTAAGACGACGTCTACATCAAGTTATGCTCTGGGAATCATCATCAAAAGCTAAAGCTCTTCAATAAAGTCAACATAAACACCATCTCAAGTGAAGACGAAGTTACTGATTAGATAGGAATATAATCTCTAGCCATAGAACCTATTTCTTTAGTGTATTGCAATAGCACCAATGCCAGACCAATAGTTCGGATACTAGTCTTATTAGTATGATAGTTTTTGAGTTGTTTATTTCTGATTCTTCTTTGTAAGAAGTTTCTTTCTCTTTCTTTAACCTAGAGTGTTCTCTGGATCTTGTGTAAAGAGTTGAGTTGTAACCTATAGTCATGTCTTGGACCTGCTGTGTTGTAAGATCCCACCCTTATAAAGGTATGGATCCTTGTGATTGCAATGCTAGTCCCTGGATCAATTTCTAGCATCCACAGTTTAAGATGAAGTACACAGAAACAAAGGTCATTATTACAACGTCATTCCAGAGATAACATAGTCTCTTACAACTCCATAGCTATAGGCTAGTACAAGAGTTTAACTTAACAAGATAAAATAGAAGTCTTCATCTTCATGTGTCATAGGCAAGCATGTTGAGTGTAAACTCATAACCCCTAATCATCATCAGAGTAACCTGCAACATCATAAGTTACAACCACAGTGGATCAATACATTGGAATAGTATTGGCAAGTGATACTTTAGTAGAATATTAACATCTATTTACTACATGAATTTGGCAAAGTGTAGCTTAGGCTTGCTTTGCTCAAAATAGGTTTTACCTATCAGTTGAAAACATTAAGTTTTTCTTTGACAAAACCCTCCCAAAGGAACCACCAATAGAAATTGGTGAACCTTCACCCTTGTTCAACCACAAGTTTTAACTTAGAAAATTGGGAAGAGGAGGTTCTTGATAGCTTCCATGTCTTGATGCTCAAATTGTCCAATACCAGGGACATGGCTAAGTACTTAGGTTCTTCCATCTGCAGAGGTTGTGCACTTTCCCCACAAGACATGATTTTCACCAAAACAGGACCTTTCAGAAGCCTTCCTTTAGACCAAAATGGACGCGCTCCAAACCTATCAATCCCCTACCACCAACTTTCCATTTGGCTAAGTTATTGCAACCTATATGATCTAGGCAGAGCCCATAATGCCATGTGGCTGCACTAGAAGCTTCTTAACATTTGGCATCTCAAATCCCTTTGTTCCTGGGTGGAAATACACAAGTGAGATACACAAGGTAAACCATAGAAATGGGCCTTGTGTAACCACTCAACCAAAACCCTCCAAGCAATTACCAATCCACCAAGGTGTTTCATTCACTTAGTTGTTTTATTAAGCAAAACCAGAAGTCAAAGACTTAGAAATATTTTCCATAGCATGTATATATAATCCACCCTTGGTTACTACTAGATAGGCTAAGCATGGCAATAGAAAGTATCTTAAATTAGAGGAAATTCTAACAATTCTACCACTAATAGGATTTCCAAAGCATAGCATATAGATACTTAGTAAAATTATTCATGCAAGCCCTATGCAAAATATTTCTAATGCATAGTAAAAATATTGGGATAAAATATGAAGCACCACTTGCATTGGTAGTTGGGGGAGTAGCAACAATCTTCACAACCACAATCACTACTAGCACCAAAATCTACACATAAAATGATAGCACCAAATTCACATATAAAAATATACAAGCAAAAATATATGAATGCATGAAAATGCCATGTGATGATTTTTCTAAATCAAACAATACAAGTGAAACAGTACTGAATCATAAACAAAACAATTATACACTAAATAAAATTGATTTGGCCCTTAGAACATTTTCCATATAATTTTTATATACAAAATAGGCTTAGAAATGTCTCTGCAAAGACAACTCATTTTACAGATGCAATTTATTAAACAAAGTGCATAAATGGATAGAATTCTTTCTCCTGATTCCAATGATATAAAATTTGCAAACTTTGAACGTGTGGATCAAAAGTTATGAATTTTGCAAGTTTGAACAACTAATAGATCTAATTCCAGATTTTAAATTTAAAACACAGACACGCGGCGTGTTCTGATTGGCTCATACCGGTTCGGCCGGATCGATCAACGTGGGCTGCACGATCTAAATGAAATCGCATGGGCCAGATCTATTCGTACCCCTTTGATAAGTGATCTAATCCTATGCGCTAGATCTAGATCCAACGGCTGCCAAGCATGCGACCAAGGATGGGCGGCGCGAATGGATGTTGGCGGCGGCGGCGCTACTGGCAACGGCGTTCTGATGATTCCAGAGGGGGCTAGGGGCAGTGGCGGTGCTTACTAGCGTCGCAAGGTTGCGAGGAAGCTCAAGATACTGCTGGCGTGGACAGGAGCGAGCTGCTGTGGCCGTAGGAGCTCGTCGGAGTTGAGGACAGCATCGGGTGCACGGTGATGAAGACGTAGGCGACGCTCTGGATAACCCTAGCACAAACCAGGTGTATCAGGAGGTGCGCAAGGTCACGGCGAACACTACTAGGTCAAGGAGAAGACAAGGGGCGGTCGGGTTTTACCTCAATCGCTCGTCGGAGTCGAGCGGCGGTTCTGACGTTTGCGGGTGTGAACTGGGACGGCGACCTGGGTCACAAGAGGGCAAACAAATGGCATCAGGAGACGCGCAAGATCATGCTGGTCACGCTTGTTTGAACCAGAGGCTGAGGGGCGGTCGGAGCTCACCGTAATCGCAAGTCGGAGGTCGTCGGTACCGCGGTGGTTTGAGTTCGAATGCGAGCAGCCTGGTGGCGGAATGAGCGAGGGAAGTGAGGGAAAGATGCGAGGTGGGGACGGGGTTTTGTAGCCAGAGCGGGGGCGAGAATTATGCGCTGATTGAATGGGATTTAAGCGGGGTTTAAATGCGGCGTCACTGCGTGGTGGTAACGGCGGAGCGGTCGTCGCGCGGTAATTAAGGACGATGAAGACAGGGCAAGGTGGGTCCAAGGCGTCAGCGGGTGGGTGCGTGCGGCTGCGGTGAGAAACAGAGGGAGAAGGGAAACCCCGGGTGGGCTGTTTTAGCTACTGGGCCTAAAGGGTGGCGCAGGCCCGTTTCCTATTCTTTTATCTTTTTCTTTTTTCTGTTTGAATTTCCAGGAATCCTTTTCAAATGATTTCAAATGTGTTTGAATTCAAACTCTCTCTGGATTTTTATAAAGTGAAACCTGCACATCATTGGCTACATAACAATGTTGTACACTTGAAATTGCATTGGCACATTTGGAATTTTAAAATAAACAATGCTTTTATCAAATGCTTAGTAAAGACATAAAAATGGTTTTAAATTTTATACTTTGTTTTAAAATATTTTTCCAAGCTTTGGAAAACATCAATCAACCATAGGATCAAATATCTTTGGTTTAAAACAATTAATCTCATACTAGAGAGTAGCATTGGGCCCATGCCTTGCTTACATAAAATAATAGACATTCAAATGCTTCTGTTTTGAAATGACATTGAAAATGATCCTAAAATGATTATGAATGCATGGATGGTATGCAAACTTTGAAATAATGATTTTTGGGATGTTACAAATCTAAACCCCTTAAGGTGAATCTCGCCCTCGAGATTCGGATTGGCTAGCAAATAGGTGAGGGCGGTCTTTCCGAAGGTCATCCTCTCTTTCCCATGTTGCTTCTTCTTCGGAATGATGGTTCCATTGAACTTTGCAGAATTTGAAAGTATTTGTCCGAGTAACTCTTTCTGCAGTCTCAAGAATCTTGATAGGTTTTTCCTCATAAGTGAGATCACTTTCCAATTGGACCTCCTCCAAAGGTATAGTATCCTTCAAAGAAGTTTCTTCCATCTCTGGATGGCATTTCTTTAGCTGACTCACATGAAACACATTGTGAACGATAGACAATGATTCCGGCAATTCAATCTCATAAGCTACTTATCCTTTATGACTCAGAATCTTGAATGGTCCAACATATCTTGGGGCCAATTTTCCTTTGACTCTGAATCTCTTCACTCCACGAAGTGGTGACACTCTAAGATAAGCTCTATCACCCACTTCATAGGTGACTTCTCTACGCTTAGGATATGCGCAGCTCTTCTGTCGGGACTGTGCTATCTTCAATCTATCCTTTACTAGCTTGACTTTCTCTTCAACCTCTTTGATTAGTTCTGGTCTGAACAAATTTCTTTCTCCCACACCATTCCATAGCAATGGGGTAGTACACTTTCTTCCATAGAGAAACTCAATTGGTGCCATCTCAATACTGGCTTGATAGCTGTTGTTATAAGAGAATTCTGCGTAAGGCAGACTTTCATCCCAACTAGCTCCATAGTCTAGAGCACATGCCCTCAACATATCCTCTAGAATCTGGTTGGTCCTTTCTGTCTGTCCATCAGTCTGGGGATGAAAAGCAGTACTGAATTCCAATCTCATTCCGAATGATTCATGCAGTTGCCTCCAAAAATGAGAAGTGAATTGAGTTCCCCTATCAGACACAATACTCTTGGGTACTCCATGCAGACACACAATCCTATTCATATAGATCTTGGCCAACTTGCACTTATATAGGTTGTCTTCACGGGCATGAAATGAGCCACTTTAGTGAGGCGATCCACTACTACCCAAATCCCGACCTGGTCCTTGGCAATTCGGTGATGAAGTCCATGCCAATCTTGTCCCATTTCCAGTCAGGAATAGGTAGTGGTTGTAGCAATCCTGTTGGTTTCTGATGTTCCGCTTTCACTCTACTACATACATCACACAAAGCAATATGTTCGGCGATGTCCTTCTTGAGATTATTCCACCAAAATCTTTCCTTCATATCCATGTACATTTTGGTGTTACCCGGATGAATGGAATATGGTGAGTTGTGTGCTTCCTGTAAAATCAGTTTCCGAAGCTCTGGATCTTGCGGAACGCAGATACGTTTTCCATACCATAAAGTACCTTGTTCGTCTTCATGGAATCCTTTGGATTTTCCTTTGCCAATATTTTCCTTAATCTCTTAAATTTCCTTGTTTGTCTTTTGGGCTTCCTTGATTTTGTCCAACAAGGTGGGTTGAACATCCAATGACATGAGATGTCCTTCAGGCACAATTTCTAATCTGAGGTCTCTAAATTGGGCGCATAGATCATCTGGCAACTCTCCCTTAGTAAGGCCATTCACAAATACCTTATGGCTTAGTGCATCCGCTACAACATCTGTTTTACCAGGGTGGTATTGCAAAACTCAACTCATAGTCCTTGATGAGTTCTTTCCATCTTCTTTGTCTCATGATGATTTCTTTCTGAGTGAAGATATACTTCAAACTTTTGTGATCTGTGAACACTTCACATCGCTCTCCCAAAAGATAATGTCTCCATGTTTTGAGTGCATGGACAACAGAGCCTAACTCCAAATCATGAGTAGGGTAATTTACTTCATGAGTTTTGAGTTGTCTCGACACATATGCCACAGCTTTCCCTTCTTGCATCAGAACTGCACCTAATCCATGATGAGATGCATCACAGTACACTTGGAAATCCTTCTCCAAATCTGGCAGACATAGGACTGGTGCTGTAACTAGTCTCTTCTTCAATTCCTGAAAGCTGAGTTCACATCCTTTAGTCCAAGAAATTTCTTGTCTTTGTTTAGTAACTCCGTCATTGGCTTAGCTACCTTGGAGAAATTCTCAATGAATCTTCTATAGTATCCTGCCAAGCCAAGGAAACTACAAACTTCCTTCACTGACTTAGGAGATTCCCATTGAGTTACAACTGATACTTTTGCGGGATCAACTGCTACACCATCTCCTAACACAACGTGTCCAAGAAATCCAACTTCATTCAACCAGAATTCACACTTGCTGAATTTGGCATATATCTTATGCTCTCTAAGCTTCTCAAGTATCAAACGCAAATGTCCTTCATGCTCTTCTTTTCTCTTGGAGTAGATCAAAATGTCATCGATGAAAACGACAACAAACTTGTCAAGGAACTCCATGAACACCTTGTTCATCATATTCATGAAGTAAGCTGGTGCATTGGTCAATCCAAACGGCATCACGGTGTACTCATACAATCCATACCTAGTGGTGAAAGCTGTCTTAGGTATGTCGTGTTCCCTTATCATAAGCTGAAAATAGCCTGACCGGAGATCAATCTTTGAGAACACATAGGCTCCTTCTAACTGATCAAACAAGTCATTGGTTCTGGGCAAAGGATATTTGTTCTTGATAGTGAACGATAATCGATGCATAACCTTTGACTTCTATCTTTCTTTTCCACAAACAAGACTGGTGATCCCCAAGATGGAGAACTTGGTTGAATAAATCCTTTCTGCAATTGTTCTCCAAGTTGTTTCTTGAGTTCTTTCAACTCATCAACTGACATCTTGTAAGGTCTCTTTGCTATTGGTCCTGATCCTGGCAGCAAGTCAATCTGAAATTCCACATCTCTATCTGGTGGCATTCCTGGCAATTCCTCTGGAAAAACATCTGAATATTCTCTCACAATTGGCACACAGTCTAAGCTAACCCCCTTAAGAGAATTTAGCTTACTCCCTTTTGATTCAAAGTTGGACTTGAATCTTATCCGTTTCTTTTCCGGGGTTGTGAGTGCGATAGTATGATTGGCACAATCTAGTACTCCCTTGTACTTAGTCATCCAGTCCATTCCCAAAATAACATCCAATCCTTGGGAATCTAGGATTATCAGACTCACTGGAAACTTATGTTTTCCAAATTCTATCACTAGATCACGACATCCAAGACTTACTATCATGTCTCCACCGGGAGAACTTACTTTTATTGGACACCCAATATTTTCAGTTGGAAACCCATTTCTATCAACAAATGCTTTTGATATGAATGAATGTGATGAACCGGTATCAAAAAGAACAAATGCTGGAATAGAATTGAGTTTGAACTTACCAGCCACAACATCGGACTCCTCATAAATCTCTTCCACATTGATGTGGTTCACTTGTCCCTTTTGGAAAGGGTTGGGCTTGTTGGTTCCTACAACTTTCTTTTCTGGGCATTCATTTGCATAATGCCCCAGCTTCTTACACTTGAAACATTCAACCTGACTGATATCTCTATTTGCAGGCTGACTGCCACTTCCACTTCCACCTCCACTTTGGTGACTCTTGTGTCCACTCTTGTGGTTCTTGTATTTGTCATTATCATGACTACGGTGATGCTTGTTGTCATGATGGCGGTTGTGGATGTGGTGGTTATTGTACTTCCCATGTTTGTGGGATCCAAAACTCCCACTATCATCATGATGGGAACGCTTGTGAGACGATCCCGAGCTGTGCTTGTCAGAGCTGTGCTTCCTCTTTCTGCTTTCAACCTGTTTCATCTTGTTCTCCAAGATGGTAGCCTTGTCACAAAGTGATTGGTAGGTTGGGACATAGGCAACAGATAGCTGCAGATTTAGTTCATCGTTCAGTCCTTCGAGGAATTTCTCCTTCCTCTTGGCATCAGTATCAACTTCATCCGGTGCATAACGCGCTAGATTGTTGAACTCCTCCATATATTCAGCCATGCTGCGGTGACGCTGCTTCATGTTATGGAACTCCTTCTTCTTTAAATTCATCACCCCGGATGAGATGTGAGCTGTACGGAAACCGTCTTCAAAGATGGCCCATGTCACATCCTCAATGGGAGTAGTGATCTGGAAGTTATCCCACCAAGTGGCTGCTGGTCCTTCCAACAGATGTGCTGCAAACCTGGCCGTCTCCTCGTCTGTGCAGCCGACAGTTACCAAATCCTTGTTCACCGAACGTAGCCAATCATTGGCCACGATGGGATCAGTAGTTCCTGAGAACTTTGCAGGCCTCAGTCTTAGGAATCTGGTGCGCATGTCAAATCCTGGTGGATTGTTCTGATTGTTGTTGTTGTTGTTGTTGTTATTGTTGTTGTTGTTGTTGTTGTTGTTGTTGTTGTTGTTGTTGTTGTTGTTGTTGTTGTTGTTGTTGTTGTTGTTGTTGTTGTTGTTGTTGTTGTTGTTGTTGTTGTTGTTGTTGTTGTTGTTGTTGTTGTTGTTGTTGTTGTTGTTGTTGTTGTTGTTGTTGTTGTTGTTGTTGTTGTTGTTGTTGTTGTTATTGTTGTTGTTGTTGTTGTTGTTGTTCTGATTCTGCATAAAAGTGGTCATCATCTGCATCAGCTGTGCCTGTGCTGTCATCAGCTGCTGCATCTCGGGGGTGACATTGTTGTTGTTTGGGTTGGGGTTGGCACGTCGAGGAGGCATCTGTGGTTTTCATAAGGATAAGAATGAGATACCCATAGATGCTTAACATGCACAATACATCACATAGACAATCACCAAAACAAGCATCAAAATAACATAAGGTTCAATGACATAAACAACAAGTTTGAAAAAGTAAACACACCATAGCAAGCCACCCATATGTTGGATGGTCATTGCGACTCAATAATCATAAGCATGGTAAATGAAAGGTAAATGAGTAGTCATCACTACTCCTCTGCATCAACCTCCTCATCAACAAGTGTAAGACCTGCATTCTCCATAGCGGTCTTGTATTCCTCGACATTGGTAGTCAAGGCCTCTATCTTGTCCCTAAGAGCCCTCTTTTGTGAGCGAAGTCTCTCAATCACACCCTGCTGGTGCTCGAGCTCGAATTCCTTGGCCTCTAGCTCTTCCTTCATCTCCCGGATCTTCTTGTTCCGGTCCTGGACTCTCTTCTCTTGGCTCTTGAATTTCCTGTCCTGGCTCTCAAACTTGGCATCCATTTCCTTGACTATCTCGTCTTGCTCCGCGAAGAGCTTGACCTTCTCACGAAGCTGCACCTGGAGCTCGTCATTGCTGAGCATGACGTTGGTCCTATCAGTATCTAGGTGCCTGATAAGAACCTCTAAGTCCTAGAGGTACAGGCGAATCGGCTCCACCGTCTCTGTAGCAGCATCCTCGTCGTGTCTCCCGAAGGGGTGAAAGTAAAGACCTCTAATCTCTATGGAGTGTCTCCCTATCAGACGCCCAAGTAACTCCTGCATAACTATATCTAAGCCATTCTCCTTGTCGTCATGAATCAACTTGAAGGTGATGGTCTCCGTGGTCGGCTCTGTCTGGCGTCCGGGCTGAGTGACTCTGAAGCCCCAAAGGTCCTTCCTCTCAAACTTGGTGAGGGGAAGCTTCATGCTGCTAGGGAGCGGAAGGTTGAGCACACTAGTGAGCTTAATAAGACGAGTGCCAAAACGAGTTCCCTTGAACTCTTCGGCCGTGTTGATAATAACAGCAGGCATCTATTTTTTATAAGATAGAGAAAAGTTAGAATCAGCATCAATAGAGAAAATCACAAGACAAAGTATCACAAGCATATCTTTGGCAACAATCACACAAGTGATGGCATACACAAATCCATTACAAGCATCAAAGGTCCAACATAACTAAGATAAAATTTCTGGAAATAAAACGATAAGTGTGGTGGTCCAACTAACGAAGTACATTACAATCCCATCTCACTTGCCATGTTGGCTAACAGGGCATCCCTAGAGGCAATCTATCGATCCTGATCACATGACTCCATTTCTAAGTCTATGATGTCCTCTCTTAAATGTTGGTTGGTAGCCTCTAACTCTTGAGTATGCTTCTTTCCTTCCCTAAGGTCATTTTGGGTGTTAAGCATTCTGCACTTGAGTCTATCACCAAGCTCCTTGATGGCCTTCCAAGCTGCATCTCTTGCAGAGTCAAAGAATGTCGTGTGCATTACTGAGTTGGTGACCATGCAGAATCTTGATTCCTTGTGATTGTATTCCTTGTTTTTGTACAAGCGAAGTTGTACCCACCAGTACTCTACTCCTTCATCCATCACGGGGAATCCTTTGTACACAGATGCACCATGTATCCCCATGGCAACCATGAGGTCCTTGAGGGCCTTGGGGAATTCTGTCTCACAATCCAAGGTCATGGTCATGAGTGGTCCCTTTGTCACGGCTTCGTTGATGGAGTTCATCTACAAATAGAGATGAGAAAGAAGATTAGAACAGTTTACGAGAGGAAAAAGACAAGTGTGGAAATGGTTGAATTTTTTTCCTTAGTGGTTTCTAATCCAATCCTAGGGTCATAATCCTACAGGCAACACAGTGCTCTGATACCATCTGTAATATCCCACCCTTATAAAGGAATGGATCCCTGTGATTGCAATGCTAGTCCCTGGATCAATTGCTAGTATCCACAGTTTAAGATGAAGTACACAGAAACAAAGGTCATTATTACAACGTCATTCCAGAGATAACATAGTCTCTTACAACTCCATAGCCATAGTCTAGTACAAGAGTTTAACTTAACAAGATAAAATAGAAGTCTTCATCTTCATGTGCCACAGGCAAGCATGTTGAGTGTAGACTCATAACTCCTAATAATCATCGGAGTAACCTGCAACATCACAAGTTACAGCCACAGTGGGTTAATACATTGGAATAGTATTGGCAAGTGATACCTTAGTAGAATATTAACATCTAGTTACTACATGAATTTGGCTAAGTGTAGCTTAGGCTTGCTTTGCTCAAAATAGGTTTTACCTATCAGTTGAAAACACTAAGTTTTTCTTTGAGAAAACCTTCCCACAGGAACCACCAATAGAAATTGGTGAACCTTCACCCTTGTTCAACCACAAGTTTTAACCTAGAAAATTGGGATGAGGAGATTCTTGATAGCTTCCATGTCTTGATGCTCAAATTGTCCAATACAAGGGACATGGCTAAGTACTTAGGTTCTTCCATCAACAGAGGTTGTGCACTTTCCCCACAAGACTTGATTTTTACCAAGACAGGACCTTTCAGAAGCCTTCCCTTAGAACAAAATGGACGCGCTCCAAACCTATAAATCCCCTACCACCAACTGTCCATTTGGCTAAGTTATTGCAACCTATATGATCTAGGTAGAGCCCATAATTCCATGTGGTTGCACTAGAAGCTTCTTAACATTTGGCATATCAAATCCCTTTGTTCCTGGGTGGCAATCCACAAGTGATATACACAAGGTAAACAATAGAAATGGGCCTTGTGTAACCACTCAACCAAAAACCACCAAGCAATTACCAATCCACCAAGGTGTTTCATTCACTTAGTTGTTTTATTAAGCAAAACCATAAGTCAAAGACTTAGAAATAATTTCCATAGCATCTATATATAATCCACCCTTGGTTACTACTAGCTAGGCTAAGCATGTCAATAGCAAGTATCTTAACTTAGAGGAAATTCTAACAATTCTACCACTATTAGGATTTCCCAAGCATAGCATATAGATACTCAGTAAAATTATTCATGCAAGCCCTATGCAAAATATTTCTAATGCATAGTCAAAATATTAGATAAAATATGAAGCACCACTTGCCTTGGTAGTTGGGGGAGTAGCAACAATCTTCACAACCACAATCACTACTAGCACCAAAATCTACACATAAAATGATAGCACCAAATTCACATATCAAAATATACAAGCAAAAATATATGAATGCATGCAAATGCCATGTGATGATTTTTCTAAATCAAACAAGACAAGTGAAACAGTACTGAATCATAAACAAAACAATTATACACTAAATAAAATTGATTTGGCCCTTAGAACATTTTCCATATAATTTTTATATACAAAATAGGCTTAGAAATGTCTCTGTAAAAACATCCCATTTTAGAGATGCAATTTATTAAACAAAGTGCATAACTGGATAGAATTCTTTCTCCTGATTCCAATGATATAAAATTTGCAAAATTTGAACGTGTGGATCAAAAGTTATGAATTTTACAAGTTTGAACAACCAATAGATCTAATTCCATATTTTAAATTTAAAACACAGGCACGCAGCGTGTTCTGATTGGCTCGTACCGGTTCGGCCGGATTTTTTTTTCAATTTCAGATTGAAGAAGGGGTTCCACGAAGGAATGCCCTGTAGGAGCCTTTCTTTGGATACCAAGATTTCTGAGATCTTATCCTCGTAGTTTAAAATTCTCAAATCGAATCAATATCCCTATTGGTAACCCTTTTGTTTTGGCCACTACCACCAAAGCAAACCCTAGTTTGAGGATAGAACTATGCTATGGTTTGGTATGGATTCTAAAAATAGAGTATCAGCACGCCTAGTTACTCTCTTGCCCAAACTTATGCGGAGTACAAATTTATCGAGTTTGATCAGTAATATAAAACCCAGGCGGCACCCAGATTTGAACTGGGGATAAAGGATTTGCTGTCCCCTGCCTTACCGCTTGTCCATGCCGCCAAAAATTCCGAGCGAAAATCGAGAAAATAGCAACTATTCATGCACGTTTTCTTACGAAAACCCCCTTTTTTATTTGGAATATAATTCCCCTTCCTTTTTCCAATCTTTTTAAAAAAAATTATTCCTGCTTTTTTTATCCTGTTTCTATTATTCTCAACATGGGCCGCACGATCTAAATGAAATCGCACGGGCCAGATCTATTCGTACCCCTTAGATAAGTGATCTAATTCTATGCGCTAGATCTAGATCCAACGGCTGCCAAGCATGCGACCAAGGATGGGCGGCGCGAATGGATGCTGGCGGCGGCGGCGCTACTGGCGATGATGTTCCGACGATTCCAGAGGGGGCTAGGGGCAGTGACGGTGCTTACCAGTGTTGCAAGGTTGCGAGGAAGCTCAAGATACTGCTGGCGTGGACAGGGGCGAGCTGCTGTGGCCGTAGGAGCTCGTCGGAGTTGAGGACAGCATCGGGTGCACGGTGACGAAGACGTAGGCGACGCTCTGGATCACCCTAGCACAAACCAGGTGTATCAAGAGGTGCGCAAGGTCACGAAGAACACTACTGGATCAAGGAGAATACAAGGGGCGGTTGGGTTTTACCTCAATCGTTCGTCGGAGTCGAGCGGCGGCTCTAACCTTTGCGGGCGTGAACGGGGACGGCGACCAGGGTCACGAGAGGGCAAACAAATGGCATCAGGAGACACGAAAGATCATGCTGGTCATGCTTGTTTGAACCAGAGGCAGAGGGGCGGTCGGAGCTCACCGTAATCGCACGCCGGAGGTCGTCGGTACCGCGGTGGTTTGAGTTCGAATGCGAGCAGCCTGGTGGCAGAATGAGCGAGGGAAGTGAGGGGAAAGATGCGGGGTGGGGAGGAGGTTTTGTAGCCAGAGCGGGGGAGAGAATTATGCGCTGGTTCAATGGGATTTAAGCGGGGTTTAAACGCGGCGTCACTGCGCGGTGGTAACGGCGGAGCGGTCGTCGCGCGGTGATTGAGGACGATGATGACGGGCCAAGGTGGGTCCAAGTCGTCAGCGGGTGGGTGCGTGCGGCTGCGGTGAGAAAAAGAGGGAGAAGGGAAACCCCGGATGGGTTGTTTTAACTACTGGGCCGAAAGGGTGGCGCAGGCCTGTTTCCTATTCTTTTATCTTTTTCTTTTTCTGTTTGAATTTCCAGGAATCCTTTTCAAATGATTTCAAATGTGTTTGAATTCAAACTCTCTCTGGATTTTTATAAAGTGAAACCTGCACATACTTGGCTACATAACAATGTTGTACACTTGAAATTGCATTGGCACATTTGGAATTTTAAAATAAACAATGCTTTTATCAAATGCTTAGTAAAGACATAAAAATGGTTTTAAATTTTATAGTTCGTTTTGAAATCTTTGTCCAAGATTTGGAAAACATCAATCAACCATAGGATCAAATATCTTTGGTTTAAAACAATTAATCTCATACTAGAGAGTAGCATTGGGCCCATGCCTTGCTTAAATAAAATAATAGACATTCAAATGCTTCTGTTTTGAAATGACATTGAAAATGATCCTAAAATGATTATGAATGCATGGATGATATGCAAACTTTGAAATCATGATTTTTGGGATGTTACATGTGTTTCTATTGTACCACTCTAAGGGATGTAATACTAGTGAACGGTGTTTCATTGGTGTTATGTCAACGATTATAGTGTACTACATCATGTAGTGGTATGTTAGGTCACCGCATACACCCTGTACTCACACATTGGTTTGTCGATACTTTTGGAAGAGTAAGTGTTCCCTTGAAGACGAGTTCCGTACTATATCAACACCGACGAGTAGCTTGGGGTTCCCGGCCAGAAGCCTGGAATCTATGGGCTTCGACATCATCGTTATGATTCAGGCCTCTTAGGCATTTGTTAAGTTTGCTATACTTAATATCATAATTTGCCTTCCATTGTTTGATGTTTGTGGTCAGTGACCTCTGCTTGTAATAATTTGGCTCTTCGCTTAGTTATGAGCTTGCTGTAATAATTTTTGTGTCGTAGGATCACTGATGTGTTACCGATTCTGCACTAGATATCCTCGAGCTCAACGTTAAGCTTATGTCAGACGAAGGTATGGGATTTGTTTAGCCCTGATCCCGGGGGTGTCACAAAGATGCAGCGGTTGATGAACATGGAGATCGATGCCTTGGCCTCCCAGATCTGCGTAGGGTGAAGATGGATCCCTAGGGAAAGTTCCCCCTCCAGATGCCTTCTGGAAGTTAGGTTTCAGTGAGTTCTGGGTGTTCTGTATGTCATCTCTCTGAACCAGTTGCACGGGGTGAAACTATTTGAGGAGGCGGAGGCGGCGCCAACTATACGGCGACGACCCGTATAGTTGGTCGTTAACCTCTCTGTATCCTCCTATTGCTTCGGGTTTTCTTCTAATATTATTAATATTTCCCAAATAAGCAATTTACGTAGTTTTTGTCTCCTTTTCTCTCTATTACAACTGCTCCAAGAATTTTGTCCTTTGGATCCATCATCTGATCTGAGCCTAGTGAAAATAAACATAAAAAGTGCATGCGAACACTGTAAAATACCAAAATCCTACATCTACACTACAAAATAATAATATAAAAAATTATGCAAATATGCACTCATCAAATTCCCCGAGCTTAGACTCTTGCTCGTCCCGAGCAAGTTTAGCTTAATGGATGTGATCCTCATATTCATGAAGCTAAGTCGATAAAATAAATGAGGTAGTTGCAACATATGTTTATCATAAAGGATACATATAAATAAGTTCATGAATAGTATGTTACTCGAACCATTGGAATAATATTAGCAGGCTTCTACACCTTTAGCAATTAACAGTTCATAAAAGATTATTCTCAACATGATGTTAAAGTATCCAGTTCAACCGAATGAGTTAGTGAGGCAGTCCCAAGTTTTTTTAGGATTAACATTTTCAGTTGGGATTTAAAATATCAAATGTCTCTTTTTCTTACTACAATATGGTGGTATATGCCTACTTTCTCTTTGCATATTCGCTCTTTTTCTTCATCTTTTTTTTTCTTTTTTTTATATATATTTGTGCTCACACTTTTGTTTAAGTGTTGTGCAAAGAAGCTAGCCATATATTCCACTCCATGTAGGAATTTCAAAGTTTAACGATCTCAATCATCAAATTACAAATATATCTGAAGCATCTTTATTACTTGAGTATTGTACCTCAACCTCTTCTCACTCTATTTGGTAGCACTTATAATTTCTCCTTTGTTGAAGGTTTTTTCTTTTTCATCTTAATTAATTATATAATCTATCCTTTTTGTAAATTAAACCATTCACCTACAATATATTGATCAAATTATCTTTAAATGTTCCATTAATACCAATGGTGTGGAAGACTACTATTGCTATCATCAAGTGCAAGTAAAATCACACTCAGGGCATTCATATATCCAATAAGACAAACTCAATAATGCTCCATATATTATAATAGAACTCAGAATTTCATAAGAGGGATCGACTATTCCTGGAGGGAATCTAATGATGCAAAATTTATTTATGATATCGAACTAATGCAAAACTAGAATAAAAAATAAAAACTTGTAAGATAGATTACAAGGTCTTAAAGATATCCCCAAGCTTGGAATCAAGCCAGGCGGGATCAAATAATCCCTCGCGATTATTTGATACCGTATTTATTTGAAGGTCACTGCGGCGCCATGGCACGTGGTATCTTCTCTTCATGGGCCACCCTGAGGCGGGGTGATTGATTGATGGCCTCTAGTTCTTTAATGCGCAGCTTGTAAAGAAGATTATTCTTCTTCATCATTTTCACTTGCTCTTTAATGATATCATTGTTGTTTTGGAGTGTTTGTATCTCCTTGAGACTCATGGTGAAGCCTGCTTTGATGGTATGCTTGATATCTTCATCAAGTTTATCAAGATAAACTCGCAGCCACCGGAGATGTCTGGGCGTCCCTAGTGCCTCCTTGTTTATCTCTTCAATCTTCAACTCGAGAGCCTTCAACACCTTATTTTGGCGTTCTTTGTCATTGTCAAAGAACTCGAAAGGGGTGATCTCCTTGCCTTGCTAGACATTGCTATCGATCTCCATGGGAGCTCCTCCCCTTGGCCTCTTGGATCTTGATGGCTCTGTGTTGTGTTTTCCCTTGTATGAACAAGAGGTAGATTTGTTCTTGGTGATTTGTGATTAGAGAGAGGCACAAGGGCAGTTTATAAGAGGGGTCAGAGGTCGGTAAAACTCGCAAAAAACACTAAATTGTCATCCAAAAAAACAATCCAAACCGACTAGAAAAAGAAATTGCGGATTTGGAGGAGTCCTGCGCCGTAACGACCAACTATACGGTCGCAACCCATATAGTTTCGGCCATATAGTTGGTTCCGGGCAGGTAATTCCAAATATTTCAAGCCCAGGTCAGTTAGGTTACCGACTAAGAACCAACAAAAATGTTTTTTTAATCGATGAAAAAATGAAAATGGGTTGAGGATACAAATCTTTGACGACCAATTATACGGTGGGAGAATTTTCTCTGGCCGTATAGTTGCGGCCGTATAGATATGGTACCCCGAAAAGTTTCTCAAAGGGGATGCAGAATGTTTAACGACCAACTATACGGCGAGATATTTTTGTCCGGTCGTATAGTTGCGCTCGTATAGTTATAGCATCCGAAAGTTATTACGCGAGGACGATACGGAACGTTTAACGACCAAATATATGGCGGGAGATTTTTCTCCATCCGTATAGTTGTAGAAAGCCCTCAAAAACTTTAGAAAAACAAGAGGAATTCAAAGGAAAAAATTTAGAAGTAGAAACTGTGAAAATAAAGCACTTATTAGAGTTAGAAAACTTACCTTCCACTTACGGTTTACTTAGTCGGGAGTTACAAGCTCGTCCAACAACAATGACTTCTTTTTCCTGGGATGATTTGACCTTAGCGCATATAATAATTCTTGAAAACAAAAATCATCAAGACTAAAATTCCTCTCGATAATATCAATATCTTGCTGGGCACATAGAGATGATGCATCCACTGTATTTGCTTCTTGTCTCTGCATAATCTGCAACTCAAATTCTTGAAGTAGAAGGATCTAACGAATCAGTCTTGGCTTATGAAACTTCCTCTTCAGGAGTTCTTTTAAACCATCACAATCCGTATGAACTCTTATTTTTGAATCAACAATATAAGAACGAAACTTATCACAAGATAAGAATACAGCAAAGAGTTCTCTTTCTTCCTTAGGGTAATTCTTTTGAGCACTATTGAGAGTTCTACTAGAATAATGTATAATATTAAATCTGCAACCTATGTGTTGTCCTATAGTTACTCCTACAGCATCACCACTAGCTTTACATATTAAATCAAAAGTCATGTCCCATATAGGTGGTTTGATGATGGGAGCACGAGATAAAGCCTATTAAGTTTATCAAAGGCAATAAGGCACTTATCATCAAAATTGATCTTACTCCCTTTTGCAAAAGATTAGTCAAAGGTTTAGAAATTCCATAAAAATTCCTAATGAACCTTCTATAAAATCCTACATGACCAAGAAAACTTCTTATACCTTTTATGTCCCTTGGTTGTGGCATTCTTTCTATTGCTTCTACTTTAGCCCTATCTACTTCTATACCCTTACCTAATACTTTGAGTCCAAGGACTATTCCTTCTTTGACCATAAAGTGACACTTCTCCAAAGTTGGAACAAGATTGGTCTCTTCGCAATGCTGCAAAATTCTATTGAGATTATCCAAGCAACTAGTAAACAAAGTTCCATAGACAGAAAAATCATCCATAAATACTTCCATTACCAGTTATGTAAAATCTGCAAATATAGCAGTCATGCATCTTTGAAAAGTCGATGGGGCATTAGATAACCCAAAAGGCATGCGTCTGTAAGCATGTAAACCATAAGGACTAATGAAAGTTGTTTTAAGTTGGTCATCATGATGAATAGCTATTTGGGAGAAACCAGAGTATCCGTTCAAGTAGCAAAAATGATTGTGGTTTGCTAACCTTTCTAAAGTTTGATCTATGAACGGTAAAGGATAGTGATCTTTCCTAGTCTCCTTATTCAATTGCCTGAAATCTATGCACATCCTATGTACAACAACAGTTCTACTAGGTATAAATTCATTGTTTTCATTAAGGAACAATAGTAAAGCCGACTTTCTTAGGAACACAATGAACAGGAATTACTCATCCTTTTACAGGATAAATTATACCTGCATCAAGTAGGCGTACTATTTCTTTTCTTAACACTTCCTTCATTTCAGGTTTTAGTCTTCTATTAAATTCTGCAACTGGTTTTTGCACCTTCTTCCATGAATATCCAATGGGATACTATCATGGGAATGATACCCTTCAAGTCATCCATTGAGTACTCAAAGGACTTGCAGTGTTCCTTTAGTACCTTCATGAGTTCTTATTATTATTCCCCTAAAAGTTTAACACTAATAATAACAGGTAATTTATTAGTATCATCTAAGAATCTATAATTAAGATTGTCTAGTAGAGTTTTTAATTATATGGGTGGTAATTCTGCATCACCTCTCTTTTATGGCTCTTCAAAAGCTTTATCAGTTGGAGGTTCTTCAATGGGAAATGAATCAAATTCACTTTCTAGTTCTTCTAAAGTTCTATCCTCCATAATTATTTCTTCACAATTTGGATCTTCATTTATTTATTCATCTTGGTTATTTAAGAAAAGAGCTTCCATCTCTTTGATAGTCTTCCCTTTCTCTTCTTCTTGTATCTGTAGAGATTTTCCTTTCGCTTTCCCAAGCTTAAGGGATACAATCTCCTTTTTTAAATCGACTGTGGCACCTACATCACTCAAAAATTTTCTTCCATATATGATTGGGCAAAGAGTGTCAATTGGCATATCAACAACTACAAAATCAACATGGAAATTTTTTATTGCCAATTATGATAGTTGCATCTTCAACTACTCCCATTGGAATTCTAAGATTTTTATTGGCTAACATGATTGTCATATCAGTATTTTCTATTGTATTCGGAGCTATTTCTTCTTTTATTTCTAAATAAAATTCATAAGATATAACATTCACTTTGGTGACAAGATCACATAAACCGTAATGTGAGGTTTCTTTAAGTATGCAGGGAAGAATAGGCTTACCCACATCTTTTACCTTAATTTTACCTTCAACCAATATACAAGTATCTTCATCAAGTTCAACTATGTTACAATGTGCATACATAGCCATGATTGCTTCCTTGGTTACCTCTTCATCTTTGGTTTCATCTAGATGTTCTTCAATTATTGGCACACTTTCCTCTTCTTTCTCCTCCTGTACTGTCTTGACTTGTTCATATTCCAAAATATGCTTCTGTGCAGTGTTAGGAAAATGTATCTCATACATTGGTTCTAGGGAGGCCAATGTTGCTTTAACTTCTATTTTCTTCTCGGGTTCAGGTGGTGGATCATACTTGACCGACCCTTCTTTTGGAGCTTTGATGTGTTCTGTAAAAGCTTTAAGAACTTGCAACACAAGATCTGGATCTAAATAAAGCTCTTTAGATAATTCATTAACATGGCCCTTTTCTATTATAGTCATGAATACATTCAGATTCTATTTATGTGCATCCTTCACTTCCTAGACCAAAATTCCATGAAACTCTATGATCGCGAATTCTATTAAGTAAAGCCCAAGATTTAGTTATAGGTAAATCCATAAAAGCTCCTCTCACGCAAAAGTCTAATTCAATTTTATTAGGTTTAATTAAACCACAATAAAAGATATGCAATAAATACCATTCAGGTGAATCATGATAAGGACATTGTCTAAGTAAATCTTTAAATCTTATATAATCTATTACTAGTACTTCACTGGGACGGTTCCTCCAAGTATATTATAAGATGCCTGATTCTAAAAGATTTTGATACTGGATAATATTTAGATATAATTCCGCAAGGTAAATTATCCCAAGTAGTAGTGGCTTCTAAGGTTAGAGATCTATACCACGAGAGAGCTGTACTTGTCAAAGTCTGACTAAAAAGTTTAACCCTTACCTCATCGGCGGTATACCTCGTTAATTGGAATGTGCCACATATATCTTTGAAACATGCAATATTCTCATATGGATTTGGATCTTCTTCATCTCGAGTAAATTGCTTCATGTGTAAATACAAAGTAGTAGAGGATTTACTTCTCATTGGAGTTGTCTCTTTTATAAATATCATAGGGCTTCCCAAAGTGGTTTAGTGGGTTAGCACTAGTCATATGCTCAAACTCCATCTTGTTGGTGGAAACCTGAAACTCAAAACAAAACTTAACAATACTAAAGTAAATAAGCAAAAAAACTAAAATACCTACAATGCTTAGCTCACCGGCAACGGCGCTAGAAAATAGCTTGATGACTGCAAGTGCACAGATCGGATGTAGCTAGTTTCAAAATAAAGATATCGATCCCACATGGAGCAGGAGTCTGAAATCTAGGAATTCTTGAAATAAATACTGAAAATAGAATTGCTAAATAAAGTTCTTAGTGACAACATAAAATGCGAGTATTGCATAAAAAGGTGTTTTGGTGTTTTAGGTATAAGAGAGTAATGAGTAAAGTAAAAACACTGAATACAGAAAATAAGTATCGTGTCTGTAGAAGATATTTCAAACTTCAGTGGGAAAAAGCATTCTCAGGGATTAGCGGATACAACACTAGCATTATAAAGGGCTAAGGTAAAGATTATCATCGTGAACATTCTCAACTATGTATGTGTGGGAGGAACTCCGTATTTGGACAAAGAGGCAGCAATCACTGCTCAAATCATCCTCATAACCATAGCAGGCAGCAATCAACATCAATTGAATTACTGCGCTATTAAGGGACATAATCCCGCAGGACGTATCTGTCACGACCTGGGATCAGGGCTAGAGAAATACCAGATCTTCATCTGACATAAGCCTAATCTAAATTCCGAAGCGTGCCGGGAATGATCGGTAACATTACAGAACATACAAACCATACATAAATAAGGTAAACTCTTAAGCGAGTTACAAACCAGTCATACAAGCCAAGGGTCACAGACCCATCATTACAAAAAACAACGGAAGCAAACAAGTTGTTCTAAACAACAAACTTAGCAAACGGCCTAAGAGGCCATAAACAGAAGTAGCGACCCTTCCATAGATCCTAGGCTGCTGCCCAGGAACCCCGACTACTCGTCGACTTCGACTTAGAAACCACCTTCAGTTGGAGTAGCTTCATCTGTAGAAAACATCAACGAAGCAAGGCTGAGTATAGGGTATACTCTGCAAGACTTATGGCTAGTGGAGTTATTTTTTCATAAATCCATCTTTTGTTTTCTAAACAAGAAGGAAAAGAAGCTCATCTAGTCAAATCATTTTCAAAGGGGATAAGAAGACTACAACTCTAGCTCTTAGAAGCCATCTTTGATATCCACCAAGTACCATCATCAACTGAACCTCTCTTCCCAGACTACCCCCTCAAACAACCCCAAGGAAGTATTCCGGATCTCACATTGGTTGGCCAAGTTTTATCATTCGGTTATAGTTTTCTATGATCACAAAATTCCTTCCCAAGTCGTCCATAATTGTGGACATGGCTTTTCGAAAAGATTATAACCCTACAGGGGTGCACAACTTTACCCACACGTACCAACGATTCTTAGTGCCAAATTATTAGCCCTCTTCCTTGCAAGGCCGACAGAGAGTGGTTGACCACGACCTTTACCTTGCTTTCGCCGAAACCATGAGTCACGCACTAGGGAGATGGCGCCGTAACGAGTCGAGTCCCGAAGACGGTCCCTAATGATGTGCGCATGGTTCAAGATTACCGATGCCATGCATATCTTGTTCCTGGCCATGCTTACCTACCTGTTATGAATGCACCTCCTTCACCTCCACCCAAGAACATCCAATATGTGTCTGTCGAATGTAAAGCCCGAACTGTGTGACTCATTAAATCTACTAGGAAAGTTAGTGAGTCGAGGGGGTTTCCAGGCCCCCATGTGGTTGTATGCTCATCTTGGTTCAACAGGCGAGAACTCAGTTCCTAAGGGTGGAAAGTATGGGGCTGCAAAAACCACAACCCATGTGGCCTCCCATACAAGACTTAGCCTGTTAATGTCCATCTCTGATCATATCACAACATCCTACCATACTAGATTCATTCGCATCTCTAGTGCATTATCTGTATGATCAGCATCCGACCACTAAGCATGGCTAAGATTGACTAAATTATGGCACTATCGATGCTCAAGACAAATCCTACTTATGCTAGGAGCAGTGGATCCGATATTTAGTTCACAAATGGAAACATGCATCAGATAGGATTACTCTATCTACTAATAAAAGACTGTTGAACCGAATGCATATGGCGAGAATGAAGTACTTTGTAAACATAGGATTCATATGTATGAGTGGGGCTTCACTTGCCTTCTCTGTTGTTGGGCTGGTACTTCTCTTCGGTGGCGTTGACTTCAACCTCAGGTTCGGTTCCTATTCGCGAAGAACCAATCACCAAAAAGGAAAAGAAACATTCAACACATGGCATGTGCAATGCTCATACAATATGTATGATATGATATATTACATGTAATAGAGTAGCCCTAGATGCATCATTGATTTAAATGAATTCCGGAATGCCCTAGCTAGGCAAACCATCGAACCCATGGTACTTAGGGGTTATCGGTGTTCCTCTAAATAAGTTAGGGTTCAAAGTTGCATAAATATGGATGCTTACATTTTAAATGATAGAGCTCATTTTTCTGAACATTTTGATATATTATTTGAATTTTTCTGATTTAAAATGAATTAGTTATGAATTTATCCATTTTTAATTCATTTTAAATCATTTTTTGAATATTTAAATTATTTTCCAAGTTGGGCCCAAAGGAAAAATATTTATTGCCTCATGCTGATGTCAGCATGACATCAGCAATGGGGAGCTCTCAGATCGAGCAGGGATCTATCAATCCCTTGCGCGCCTGGATGCGCGCCTTGGCGCGTTCGATAGAGGGCTACGTGGGCGACCATAGTCTGGCGGCGCTGCTAGCGGGAGGTCACCGTAGAGGCGTGCACGATGACGAACAGCGGCGGCGGCATCGGGATCACGAGGGGAGGATGGTACAGAGGGAGAGGGAGGAAACGGAGGGCACCGTGGTGACGAGGAGATCACCGTGAGCACGACGGGCGTGACGGCGAGGCAACGCAAGCTCTAGAGCGGCGGGAATTGACGGTGACTGGCGGTGACAGGAGCTCTCGATTCAACCGATTGAGGTCACGTGTGAGGGAGAGGAGGGGCTAGTAAGAGAGATTCTATCACGGGGAGCTCAACGGTGGCGTCGGCTTGGTCTAGGGTGGCTAGAGACAGCAAGGACGACGGCGACTGAGACTAGGGTTCGTCGGCCATGGCATGGAAACAAGGAAGAGAGGGGGAACTGGCGTGCTAGGGTTATCCTGGCAGCGTCGGTGGGATCCTTATAGTCACTGACGGGCGGTGGCGCGGATCTTAGCACATCTGTGGTGGCGGACGGCGGTGGCAGTGTCACGGAGCTACTTGCTCGTCGTTATCAAAGACGACATGAGGATAAAGAAGTCCGAAGCGGTACGGGGCCGCGCTGGGCCGGTTCGGGCCCCGGGTGGGCCTTTGCAGGGCTGCTCTATAGCGTGCGCGAGCGGCGGGGAGGACAGAGGAGAGATGGGTTGTGACCCAGATAGGGTTAGGGTTAGTATTTATTTTCTGAAATCTTTTCTATTTATGTTTTTCAATTTTTCTTTGTATTTTCAATTCAAGTTCTGTTTTGAATAATTCAAAAATATTAGAGACTTTTATAAAGTGTATAAAATACTCAGGGTCCCTCGTAAACCATTTTGGGCTCCATTTGTTTTTGATAGTTTTCAAAATTAGGGTTTTGTTTGTTCTCACTTGTTTGAACCATGGTGCAAGTGTAATTCATTCATTCAATGCTCAAACATGTCCGTATTAATATTACACAAAAGGTGGTATGTTATAGCTCTACCCCACTTACAAGAATCTCGACCCGAGATTCTTAGGTTTTAGAAAAGAAGGCAGGGTACTCAGATCGAAGACTATCTCATGTTCCCAGGTTGCTTCTGACTCAGAGTGATGAGACCATTGAACTTTCAGGAACTTGATGGTTTGACGACGAGTCGTGCGCTCGGTTTCATCAAGAATACAAATAGGGTATTCTCGGTAGGTTAGATCATCTTTGAGATCCATAGTTTCATGGTCCACACCACGAATGGGATCTTTGTAACATCCCTAAAATCATGATTTCAAAGATTGCATATCATTCATGCATGCATATAGTTTTGAGATCAATTTCAAACACATTTCAAGAAAAACAGAAGCACATAGTGCTATCATTTTATGTGAGCAAACTTAAATCAAATGGCCATCCCCATTTGAGAGCTTGAATGTTTTAAACCAAGTTTGTTTTCTTCCCATTTTGATTGGTTTGAGTGTGGAATTTGAACAAAATTTTACAAAATAGAAATGGCTTCAAAAACCATTTACAAACATTTGCAAACCAAGTGCAATGTCACTGTCATTTTGTCTTTCCAAAAATGACCAAGCCAACTCAAAGTGATCACATGGTTTTATGCCAAGATTTGTGACTATTGCACACTGCAAAAGTCCAGAAAAGATTTGAATTCAAATAGAGTTTGAATTCATTTGAAAACCAATCCAGAAAATCAAAACAGAAAAAGAAACAGAATAAAGAATTGGAAAAGGGCCGGCGCAAGGAATTGAGCCCAGCAACAGACGCAGCCCATTTAGCCCACCCGGCTCCCCTCTCTCTCTCGCACGCGCAGACGCACCCACGCAGTCACTGATGCTCGGACCCCACTCCCTCTCTGCTTATTTCGCTGACAAGCGAGCCATCTCCACGTCACTCCTTCTTCCCCATCTCACGCGCAGACGCCGTCGCCGCTGGCCATTGCTGCGTTGATTTCTTGGCGTAATTGCCATTGATTCGCTGAGCGTTTCTTGTCGAGCCTCCGCCTACTTAAGCACCTCCCCACTCCGCTCCATTCCCCTCACTCAATTTCATCTCCATGGCCCCAGGCTGCTCGCAACTCGCCAAACACCGCCGCAGCTCCGACGACCTCCGGCAGCAAATTCCGGTGAGTCCCGACCGCCCCTATGCCTCTGATTCAAACGAATATGCCCAGCATGATCTCGTGCATCTTCTGATACTCTTCGCTTGCCTGCTTGTGACCCAGGACGCCGTCCCCGTTCGTGCCCGCAACCGACCGAGCCGCCACTCCACTCCGGCGACTGATTACGGTAAGCAGAGCGCGCCCCTTGCCCCCTCTTGCATACGAGGATGTTCGCCACTGTCTTGCGCGTCTCCTAATCCATCTGGTTCGTGCTAGGGCGACGCGAAACCTCGGCAACAACTTCGACAGCAACCACCCGACGCCGTGCGCAACTCCGACGAGCTCCAGCAGCCCCTGCCGTGCGCCCCTTGCCAAGCCACCTCCACGTTGAGCTTCGCCACGTCCTTGTGGTTCTGGTAAGCACCCCCTCTCCTCCCCGAGCGACCTAGAACGCCGGCACCGCCACTGGCAGAGCGCTCCGCCGCTCGCCGTCATCGCGCGCCGCCAAATCTTGGTCGTTTGATCAAGAGCCGTTGGATCTAGATCCAACGCGCGTAATAGAATCACTTAAGCGAAGTGGTACGTTAGATCTGAGCCGTGCACGTTCACTTAGATCCAACAATCTGCGTTGATCGATCCGCCCGAACCGGTATGGGCCAATAGGAAACAGACGCGTGGCTAGGGTTTAGTTTAAAAACAGAATTTGAATCAGATTTATATCCAAATTTGATTTGCTTGTAACTTTTGATTCCCACGTTAGAATTTAGCAAATTTTATACCGTTGGAATTAGGAAGACGAGCCCTTTCTGTTTATGCAATGTGTTTAATGTTTAGCTTTTGTTAAAATGACTTTATTTACAGAAACTTGTTTAGGACTATTTTGAGTATATGAATTGTTTAGGAAATTGTTTTAGTGTCAAATAAACTTGGTTTAGCAAGTTTTTGACTTGGTTATGATTCAGTACCATGCACTTGCTTGGTGGAGTTTTAAAAATCATCACTTAGCATTTTTTCATGCATGCATATGTATTTTTGTTTGTTTGTATATGTTGTGTGTAATTTGTTGCTACCATTCTTTGTGTAGACTTTGGTGCTAGTGATTGTCATTGTGAAGAGTGCTACTCTCCCAACTACCAAGGCAAGTGGTACTTCATGAATATTTCCATCCCTATATATTTTATACAAGCATTAGAAATATTTTTGCTAAGTCTTGCATGTTACTATTTTGCCAAATGCCATGATGGGAAATCCTAAGTAGTTATAGAATTGCTAGGAAATTTTCTAAGTTAAGTACTATCTATGCCATGCTTAGCCTAGCTAGTAGCAAACAAGGGTTGGTAAAATATACATGCTATGGTGAAAATATTTCTAAGTCTTTGGACTTATGTTTTTCTTAATAAAACAACTAAGTCAATGAATCACCTGGGTGGAAAGGGACTTGATTGGTGGTTTTTGGTTGAGTGGTTACACAAGGCCCATGGCTATGGTTTACCTTGTGTATATCACTTGTGGAAAGCCACCCAGGAACAAAGGGATTTTAGAGGCCAAGTGTTGAGAAGCTTATAGTGCAGCCACTTGGCAATATGGGATCTGCTTGGATCACATAGGTTGCTAGAACTTAACCATTTGGACAGTTGGTGGTAGTGGGAATGATAGGTTGGAGCGCGTCCATTTGGTCTAAGGAAAGGCTTATGAAAGGTCCTGTCTTGGGAAACCAAGTCTGGTGGGGAAAGTGCACAACCTCTGCAGATGGAAAAATCTAAGTACTTAGCCAAGTCCATGGCAATGGACAACTTGAGCATCAAGACATGGAAGCTATCAAGAATCTCATCACTCCAACTTCTAAGTAAAAACTTGTGGGGGAACAAGGGTAAAGGACCTCAATGTCTATTGGTGGTTCCTTGGGAAAGTTTTGACAAAGAAAACTTAGTGATTTCAACTAATAGGAAAAACCTATTTTGAGCAAAGAAAGCCAAGCTACACTTAGCCAAAATGCATATAGTAATATAGTCCACCTAAATTTTACTAAGGTATCACTTGCCAATACTATTCCAAAGTATTGACCCACTGTGGCTGTAACTTGTGATGTTGCAGGTTACTCTGATGAGGATTAGGTGTCATGAGTCTACACTCAACATGTTTGCCTCTAGCACATGAAGATGAAGACTTATATTTATTTACTTATTCAAACTCTTGTAATAGGCATGTGGCCTTTGAGTTGTAAAGACTATGTTTGTCTCTGGAATGGATGTAATAAATGACCTTTGTATCTGTGTACTTCATCTTAAACTGTGGATGCTAGCAATGATCCAGGGACTAGCATTGCAATCACAGGGATCCTTTTCCTTTACAAAGGAGGGATCTTACAATCTTTGAAGCAACGCTTAAGTTGAGACACATGAAAGACATCATGTACCTATGGAAATGTTGATGGTAGATACAATTGGTAGGCAAGCTCACCCCGTTTGGAGAGAATGCGAAAGGGACCAACGTAGCGAGGACCAATTTTCCTTTGATACCGAATCGATGGACACCCTTCAGAGGAGTGACCCGGAGTTAAACTTGATCACCAACTTCATAATGAACATCGAGATGATGCCGATCATAGTTGGCCTTTTGGCAAGATTGAGCGGACTTCAAACGCTCCTGAATTATGCGAACTTGATCTTCTGCTTCTTGGATCACATCCGGACCAAAGAATTGTCTTTTGCTGGTTTCTATCCAGTTCAGCGGGGTTCGACATGTTCTCCCAAATAGGAATTGGAAAGGTGCCATGCCTAAACTAGATTGAAAACTGTTGTTGTAAGAGAACTCCGCAAAAGGAAGACATTTCTCCTAGTTCTTTCCAAAGGATATGACACACGCTCGGAGCATGTATTCAAGAATTTGATTCACTCTTTCGGTCTGACCACCGGTTTAGGATGATAAGTTATGCTAAAGGAGACCTAAGTTCCCATTGCTTGTTGGATACTAGCCCAGAATTTGGAAGTGAACAAACTTCCACGATCAGATATGATCTTCTTGGGAACACCATGAAGAACGACTATCCGGGATACATATAGCTCTGCCAACTGGCTTGAAGTAATGCTTTCCCGAACGAAGTGAGCAACTTTGGATAGTCGATCAATAACTACCCATATAGCATCATGTCCAGATTGTGTCTCTGGGAGTCCAGTGATAAAATACATACCAATTTCATCCCATTTCCACTCAGGAATTTTCAATGGCCGCAGAAGTCCAGCGGGTCTTTGGTGTTTAGCCTTCACACGACGACAAACATTGCACTCTTCAACAAAGCGAGCGATTCCTGGTTTCATTCCACTCCACCAGAATCTTTGACGGAGATCTTGGTACATCTTGGTACCACCGGGATGGATAAACAGAGGGGATTCATGAGCTTCTAGTAGGATTAGATCTTTGAGTTTCCGACTGTTTGGGACCACTAGCCGGTCACCAAAATAGAGGGTACCTTGATCATTGGTGGAGAAATATTTATCTTCACCACTTGCAACACATTCTTTGATCTTGGTAATCTCATCATCTTGCTTTTGAGCTTCCTTGATTTGATCCTCGAGAGAAGATTTTATTTCAAGGTTAGCAAAGAATCCACAAGGAACCACTTCAAGGTTAAGACACTTGATTTCCTCATAGAGAGCAGGTTGGGCTTGTGAAATCATCATATTATTGCAATAAGACTTCTGAGTTAGCGCATCAGCAATGACATTGGCTTTGCCGGGTTGATAGTTGAGACCCAAATTGCGGTGACCCAGCATACCACTGCATGTGTAGTACACTATAGTCGTTGACATGACATCCACAAAACACCGTTCCATAAATATCACATCCCTTAGAGTGGTACAACATAAACATTGCGGATCCATATTACAAACATACACACATTATTATTATTACAATACCAGAAGTTCACGACTTCAAAAGATTCAACTTACAAACCAAATATAAAGTGTTTCAGCGGAAGTTTTTAAAGTGACAACTTAAAATCCAAATTGAGCTCAACAACTTACTGATATATATTGTTCATGTTGCTCGTCTCAATTGGCTCCTAGAGTATGGTAATTATTTTTACTCCTGGTGCTCTCCTCCGTAGACGACATCGTAGTCCACCCCTTCCACGACATCGTACATATTGGGTTCTTCATAAAAGACCTCCTCTTGACTTTCAGCTGCATACATTGGGGTTTCTTCTGAATCCTCGGAGTCTAAGCAGGGGATCAAAGGAAAAGGTGAGTAACAGTGTTACCCAATAAGTTCATTATATGCAAGGTGGGAAGTTTGATGCTCTATTGACCACCTCAGAATATAAGTCCTTGGCACTATGCAGTCTTCGTAAACCTTTCTTCAAAGATTGATTTTATTGTGAAATTCTATGACCTTCAGCCTTCACAGGTTGACCAGAACTTTCATGGAATTCCTTTCCTTTCCTCCCGCGTTCGTAGCTCCTTCCTGGAACATGGAGTAACAAGTTACAGTTCTTACACTCTACAGAGGTGCGTTACTTTACCCATGAGAGATCAACTCCTTATTGCACAACCGGGCGTACTTTCCTGTCCACAATTCCATGATGTGGGGCCCAGTAGTTGGTCCAAGCCAATCACTTCCCTCTCCGCGACCCCATATGTCTGCACGATCCTTCGGGGCTAGCTCACCTCCGTTAAGCCCCCTTTCGGGGGCTAAAACCCTGATGAGTTCCCAAAGACTCTATGAACTGGTGATGCCCTGGAAAATGCTATATTAAATGGACTATACCACTAAAAACCACTCATAGATAATCTAGACACCAAAAGTGTGGGGTATAAGGGTGCCCACCCATATGTTGGATCCACACAAGGAATCACAACGTCACGTTAAGGTCTTCTTGCCTCCATACGAGAGGAAAAGTATACAACTGACTTCTTTGTCCGTTCCAATTCTCATGGCTAACGTGTTATATACGGCGCTAGAATCACTGATGTCATGGGATGTTAGGTTCCTAGTTGATTATCATTGTTGCAAATAGAAATTTAAATTCTATTGCTCCTTTTTATCATCACTTAGGATGATATCAACAATTTATTTATTTGAGAAAATAATATTTTCTTTCCTGGAAACATAGATGATAACACACAATTTGCAAATACTTTGATAAAGACTCTTCAAAGGACATGAGCAAGTGATGAACTTTCCTTGTGATTGCAAGGTAGTGAAGTCGGATGCTTGCACTGGACCTTCAGCTTCTATGTCTACAAAACATCATTATTGCCTGGTAAGGACAATATTTAAAGAAGCAAAATGAATATGCATAGTAATGTAATGCATTACTTATCATTTATTTTTCTTTGTGTGTTTTACCCATTATTTTAGTTTCAAGAATTTCTTTAAATAATAAAGGATTTCATTTAAAGATAACCTTTAATAGTTGTTGAATATTGTATTTTCCATTATATAAGATAATAATTTGTTTTTTATAATTTAAAATTCAATATAAATTCCTATATTTATTTCATTTAATAATTCTTTTAAGGATTAATATTTAAATAAAAGAATTTCTTTTTATGACTCAAATATTTATTTAGTATTTTCCTAAAATACTACAATAATAATATATTATAAAAATGATTTTTATTTATTTATATTTCTTTTCTTTAATTTTATAAAATTCCATAAGGAAAATATATATTATAAAATTCTTGACCAAAAGTCATATACATAAGTATTTATTTCTTATTCTAATTAAATAGGTTGGATTATTATGAATCCAAAAATATATTTTTGTAATTTTTAGACTTCTATTTATTTTGTAAATTTTTATTTAATTCCAGGGGTATTTTGGTCTTTTATTAATTATTAAAACTTCTTTTAACTTTTTGGGCTTATTATATTAGGCTTATTGGGACAATTTGGCCCAAATGATTTTGACAAAAGGACACCCCGAAGGGATCTGGCCCTATTGGCCCACCCCCTCTGTCACTCTCTCTCACTCTTCCTCATCTCCTCTCCTCCTCGTCCCCGTGGGTTGCTGGCGCCACCGCCGTGCAATGCCCGCTGCCGTGGTGCAGGGCGGGGTTATCTACCATGCTTGTCCATCTGGTCGAGTTCGATTTGGTCCTGGGGCCCTTCTTTGGCCATGCTGGCCCCCTTCCCGAACCCTACGGTTTGGGGATGGTGCTGTTAACACCACCGCTAATCCTCCCGTGTTGGTGTGCGGTGTTCGTGGCTACTGTGGCCGCCGCCGTGGCTGGTGCTGGTTGTAGCGCCCCTGGGGTGCTCCCCGTGCCGCCACGAGCTCGTCGGCCCCTCTACTTCCTCTTCAATTCGTTAGCGAGGACCTCCGGTGAGTTGTGCCTCTATGAACCCTAGTGCATCTAGATACCTCGAGTCCCTCTATGTATCTAGTGGCCAATTTATATTCTATGTTTGTACTGATATTAGGTTTCATCCCTGATGCTTGTAAGATGATACTATGGTCTGATAATGTTGCTTAGTGAGGATTTGTGTTCTCTGCACCTTAGTGCTTGTTGTCATCCTTTGATTAAATGGTGATGTTGTTGGTCTGAGACTAATGCTGGATCAGATGCTAATGTTTCAGTGTTGTCTCTGGTTGATGTTACGGTGTCTTAGTGTGTTCATCTATGGTCAGTATCTTCATACTGACAGTAACCTTGTTAGTGATGATTCACTGCACAAGTGTTGGTTGGGTTGCCTGTTTATCCTTATTCTTAATTTTATCCAATAGAGTCTGATGATTCTATGAAAATGAATTGATATATATGGTATGATCTCTAAGTCTGGTCTCAGGGAGATGATATGTTTTGATTTGCTAGTTGATTTATAAAACTAGACTATCTGGTTATCTTAGTAGTAAGATTAATGCTTGTGAAACCTTCTTAGAATGGTACACAAGTGGATCTTGTTGCTGGCTTCACTTATGGTCATTACTGGAACTTGATAGATGCTTATTAATAAGTTGAAAAGTTTATTGTTTGTTCATGCCTATGGTCCTGGTCTGAGGCTCTAGGATCTAGGGTCCTAGTTGGTCAAGTGAATGGATTTGTTTGTAACTTGTAAGATCTGAGGTGCTACTCCTTCTGGGAGATGTGCCCAGATCTTGTAAGAACAAATGATAGATTACATAAGTTTCCTTTGATATCACCAATTCTGTGAAGCTGGTCTGAGAATTTGGAGTTTTTGCTAGAGTTTAATTCTGATCTTTATATTTCAAACCTCTAGGATAGATTCACCCCACCAGGCTGATCATTGAGAGGTTGTTTTATGAAACAACACATGGTCCTGTGTGGATAAGATGAATAAATCATGTGGTGGTTCATGACACTCACCACAAAACTGATGATGGTAGTGTTTTGTTGTGATGTTGGGTTGCTGGTTGGATCCTGTCCTTCACCTCCTGATGTTGTTCTTGTTTCCCTTGATGCTTGAGCTTGGCCTTGATCCACTCTGCTCCTCCTAGCTCCTGGGAGCTTGGCCTTGCTGTCCACATGATCCTCCCCCTCCTTATGTCACCATCAGGTGATGTGTTGTCAACACCCGGATTTTTAATCCCAGACACCTGTTATGCCATACATCGCAATCCCAGGATTACCATTTTTGCGAGACATAACAGAATTGGATACCACAGTACATCATCCATTACAACCGTACATAAGTTCTTACACAAATAGGGATCTCATGATCCAGTTCTTAATACAACTTCAAGCAGTGGAATACGTAATAATAACGGTAGCGTAGGCGAAGCTCCATCTTCGGGGTTCACAGGCAATGCTGACGATGGGAGATGATCCTAGTTGTCGTAACCTTCCTGGGGTCCATCCTCCAGGTACTCCTCTTCATAGTCTGGCCACGGGAATAGCCAGGGACAAAGCCATGAGTACTCTTTAAGTACTCGCAAACTAATACTAACAAGTGAAAGGGGGTTTCTGTAATAGGACACTAAGCTCTAGGGTTGTTTTGCAAAAATCCAGATTTATCTCTACTAAGTTCAGAAGTAAGAGAGCTAATTGAAGTTTATAACACCTAAGTGGGAACTTGTATCTCATGCCACAACCCTGTTGTGGTCAAGTCAAAGTCTCATTTTATTTCACAAGTCTTTTGAAAACATCTGACGGGGGAACAGTATGGCCACTCCAACTGTCCATAACCGCGGACGCGGCTATTCGAATAGTTTGACACTCTGCAGAGATTGTACACTTTCACCACAACATTCGATACATCCGTCAGGAACAAATCCTGAATTCACCATACTCAGTATGCAGATAATCAATCCTAACCTTTCAATTACACGCCCTAGTATAAGCACTTCTCCTGTGAGTTTGGCCTCCCAACCATGACCAACTGTCATCTTGGGTACTGCACAGGTGGACAATCTTCACAAGGTAGCCTCAGCTCAGACCTTGGCCATGAGGGAACTAATACTAAGGTATATAAGTTTCTAGTCAAGCCCTACCCAATCTTCGGGTATTGTGGTTATACGATAAAATTGGAAAGGTATTGCATCCAGATAACCATCAGTTTTATAAAGGGCTAAGGCTCATGCCTCATCATTTTCATCACCAAAATCATCAAGTGTTCAGAAACACATGTCCAAAACATTTCAATAGAATGATCCATCATTCCAAGGTTTTCATAACCATTTTTCCACCAAGTATTCCCATCTAAAGTTGATCAAGTTTTATGCTTAGCACTAGCATCTACAAGTGGGGGTAAGCACTAATGAGGGTGGTACACTAGTGGAGTTTAACTAAGTTTAATCTTATGCCTTAGGATGACATCAAGATTATCTAGCTTAGGCCAAGTTTTATGCTCTTTATGCAACCTTCAATTATCTTTCTAAATCTACCATTTACTTATGGAATCTCTAAGTACTAGCTTTGATATAGAAATAAAGTAATAAAGCTTGTAGGTGAAACTAGGATTGGTTTACCAAGTGGATATGATCACATATGCTTAAGGCATATAATGGGCATAGTAACAAGTAGTGGTTTGTGGCATCGGTAGGGTATCTTGCAAGGGTTAGCTTGCATTGGTCCCCTTAGTTAATAAAGCATGCCTTGTGCAGAGCAGTGGTTGAAGTTTTCCTCGGCTTCTTCTTCGTAGTATCCTCCTTCCTCCTCGTATCCTTGGTCGGTACTAGCGTCTATAAATAAATACGAGGTATACAATCACCAAACAATACTTAACTACTTGCAATCATCACACAAAAGGGTCCTATAGATGACCTAACATCATTACTAATATTACAAGATTAAGTTTGGTTTAATTCCTTTTATTTTTAGAAAAGTAATTTCTACTCATTGAAAAACTACTTAAGATTTAATATTCTCCAAACCAAAACATGGGATCATGTTGACACATGTCATCACCACATATTTTAGTCCATGTGAATGTGATTTAAAGTGGTGTCACAATTTAATAAGGTTTTCCCTTTTATTTTAATTAATTAAAGTGGCTAGAAATGCCTATGAGGCATTCTTTTATTACTTGAACATTCTTTCTATAAGTAAACCTATATATTTTTATATATTCTGAAAGGTATGGTTAAATGTGATTTTTGAGAGTTGGAATCAACTCAAAATCTATCATGGTTTTAATTTGAAAAATGTTTGAATGCAGAAAAGCTTCTGCCTTGTTATTTTTACCATGGATGATCTATAGATCCAAATGACTTGAATCCAACGGGCTTGGATTCAGCATTCCCAGACCTTTCTAACAAAATTGGTTTCATTAAGTTTGGTTCACTGAATCGACCTGGGTTGATTTTTGAAATTGTGTACAGAAGTGTGTTTGAAATAAAATGGAAAAGGTTAAATTCAAATAACTGGGCTGCGCGGGAAAGGTTAACGGGCCGGCCCAGTGACACTCCGCGGCGCGGGGCTCAGCTGATAGGGGGGTTCCACTAGTCAGTGGCTCTTTAAACGCGAAGCTGTACGAGGCACTATGGGACGTTCGATCTGGTTCTAATCCAATAGCTGAGAGTCATCGTCGACGTTGAGCAACGCCGGTGATACAGAAACCTAGCGCGGCCAGTGGGGGTTGCTGGGGGCTCACCGGGGTTCGGGCGAGGTTCGGCGAGGCGGGCGAATGATGAAGTCGACGACGGCGAACTAAGGGGTGGTCGCGGCAGCTCCTAGGGTGGACGAAATCGACGACGCCCTTCTTCTCAAGAGGCGGCCTGCTCTGGCGCAATTACGGCGATGCGCTGCTCGCCTTGCTCCGGGACTGAGGTGGGATGGTTCTGGGTGAGAGAGGAGTGGAATGGTGTGAAGAATTCGAGCGGGGGAGGCCTCTATTTATAGTCATGACGGTGAGACCGAACGGCATGGGCGGGCGACGGTGGCGACATGGCTACGGGCTGCTAGAGGCATGGCCGGCGATGGCGATCGCTTGGTGGTCTCCTGGCGATGCTCTATGGCTTTAATGCGCGTGTAGGGGCGGTACGGTTTGGTATGGGACACGCGACGCTCAGCACGGCAGAGGCGGCGTCTTCGACGGCGAGCGGTGGCTACGGGGCACGAGCGGTGCAATGTGCATGTCTGGCGTGTTCCTGGGATGGTGGCGATCGTGTATGCACGCGGCGAGGGCGGCGCGCGGTCTGTGGGCTTCGGTCGATCGTGGCGCTCTGGCGCAGGCTCAACACGGTTGGCAGAGGCATGGGCGTAGCGTTCCTAGGTGCTGTGTTCGACGTCTTCGAGGCAGGGATGGTCGAGAGGGGGCGGTGAAGCATGGGTGATCTCCCAGACAAGGTTGGCACGGCTAGTTTCCTCGCTAGCTTGCTGTCGACATGTGGGTGGCAAGGGTGGCTTCGGCTGTTCACCATTGATGGTTTTGGAAAGCTCACAGTGGTGCTAGTGCCGTGTTAATCTTGCTAGATGATCTACTGAGCTGGTTGTGAGCTAGATAGGGAACACGTTAGGCTCAAACACTGCACACTATAGTGTTTTGATTTTGTTTGATTTGTGTCTGCCAAGTGTTTGATGAAATGGCCACATGAATTCAAGTTTTGAATTTTGAAAAGGATTTTGGTGTGTGTGCTAGGTTAATGCTGGTGAGTTTGCAGATGCTTGGGTTTTGAAAGTTGAGCTTGTTTGAGTGGTTTTTGAAAAAGTGGGATCTTCCCATATGATAAAGATTCAATTTTGAATTGTCATTTAAACTATGCATTTGAAAGTTTCTGATCACAAAGTGGGCCTTGATACTTTGGTATGAGTACAATCAAGGGGTGCAAAGATCCAGAAAAGTTTCTGTTAGGTTTTGAAAGTTTAAGACAACCAAAGTAGACATGGGAGTTAAATTGTTCAAAATGACCATTCACTCATTTAGCTTTGTTTTGATTTATTTGTCTTTGGGAAAAGTTTGGGAAATGTTTAGATGATGTTTATTTCACCTAAGAAACATTTTACAAGCAAGGAAACACACAAACAAGGTGGTCCAAAAGAATTCAAAATGAAATGCATACTCACATGCATGCTTCCATAATTTTATTTAGAAAAGTTTTTGTTAACCCTAATTTTGATGATTAGAGTTTGATGATCCAAGTTTAGTACTTTTGGGATGTTACATGTGTGGTTTAATATGGTTTGAGATGGTATTGGCTAGTTTGTTTGGCTCTGGCTAAACTAGCTGTTCTTGTGTGCTATGAGCAATGGAGATATGCACTAGTGCTTCCCCACGGCTGTGCTTGGTCCTTTTACTTGCTTGGACTGCTGGGGCTGTGTCGACAACACACCCATGAAGTTAGATGACTGAGCTACTTGTATGCCTACTGCATAGTTGTGGATATGCTCAGTGAGGTGTTCTACCTTTTTATCTTGCTACTATTTATCTGCCTGGTGAAACTTGTCCCTTTACTGGCTATGATTATTTGACTTATAGCTTATTGTTATGGAAGATTGAATTCTTTCGTATTGGTGAAACTTGCCCCTAAAAGGTTTACTCAATGATGTAAAATTGAGCAGTGCAACTCACTACTCTCTACTGAGAGTAAAAATTAATAACCTAACCTTTATTTTCATTTTTGTTTGTTCTTTGTTTTACAGGTACAATATTTGAAGATTCAAGATTAGAATAGGTTTACATTTAGATGGAATGTATCCTTTGTAATTTTTCTTTTATTCTTTGTAAGAAAGGTGTATTAGTTTAATAATAAGTATATGTTCCTCCTTTTTGCAATTTCACTTCTATAAAGATTCTCTATTGTCTTAATGAGTTACTTTTTGTAACTTGTTTATGGAATAAAAATATGGAATAAATATTCATTTGCTTAATTGTATTTTTTATTTAATTCTATTATTATATATTCTTTTTTGAATAATATTACAAAATCATAATTCTAAGTTTAAAAAATATAAACTAAAATTTCAAGTTTAAATTCAAATTCTTCTCAAAACACATTAATTCATAAAGGTCATGTCAAAATTTATAACGATCACTCGCTAGAGCTATTCCTACACCTAGAGAGTGAAAGAAACTTTGAGCACTTTAAGGTTTTATTTGGCAAAAAAATTACCCACATTTTGCAGATGAATGCATGCATATGCACAAATTCCCTAAATATATCCTTCGTTTGTTCCTAAATGCTGGGATGTTACAGACTTCCCCCTTAAATTAAACTTCGTCCCGAAGTTTGCTGAAGTGTACCTAAATAGTTCTGCATAGGCTTTTCTTAAATCATCTTCTTTCTCCCATGTGGCTTCTCTCTCGGGATGATGTTCCCACTGTACCTTGCAGTACTTGATTGCCCTATTCCTCAACCTTTTCCAGTTTTCTTCCAGAATTTTATAGGGTTTTTTCAACATAAGTCAGGTCTTCTTGTAATTCTATCTCTTGATGTGTGATTGCATCATCAGGAACTTTAAGACATTTCCGGAGTTGTGACACATGGAAAACATTATGAACTTGAGCCAATCTTGAGGGTAGATCTAAAGCATAAGCTATTGTCCTGTTCTGACTTAGTACTTTGAATGGTCCTATGTATCTTGGACTTAATTTTCCCTTAACTCCAAACCTTTTAACTCCTTTCATTGGGCTTACTTTAAGATATACCATGTCTCTCACTTCAGGATGCCATGATCTTCGACTTAGATTAGCATAACTTTTCTATCTACTTTGGGATATCTTCAATCTATCCTTGATTATATCAATGATGTCTTTCCTTTCCTTGATATAATCGGGCGCAAATTCTTTGCTACTTCCAGGCTCATACCAACATATTGGTGATCTACATTTCCTTCCGTAGAGTACTTGATATGGAGCTGCCTTCAGACTACTCTAGTAGCTGTCATTATAGGAAAATTCTGCCAATGGTAGATGATCTTCCCACGAACATCCAAAATATAATGCACAAGCCCTAAGCATGTCTTCCAGTATTTGATTTGTTCTTTCAGTTTGCCCCCCTGTTTCTGGATGATAGGCTATGCTAAAATCTAACTTTGAACCAAGTGCTTCATGTAGTTGCTTCCAAAATGCCAAAGTAAATACTGATCCTCTATCAGTTACGATCTTTTTTGGCACTCCATGCTTACTTACTATCTCCTTAATGTAAACTTCTACTAACTTCTCAGCATTGTCCTTCTAATTTACCGGAATAAAATGTGCATTTTTAGTGAGTCTATCAACAATCACCCATATCATATCCTTCCGTTTAGGTGTCATGGGCAATCCTGTAATGAAGTCCATACCAATTTCCTCCCATTTCCACTCGGGAATTTCCAAAGGTTGCAATGGTCCTGCTGGGCTTTGATGTTCAGCCTTTACCCTTTGGCAAGTATGGCATTATGACACATATTTTGTAATATCTCTCTTCATGTTATTCCACCAGAATAATTCTTTCAAATCCATGTACATCTTAGTACTTCCTAGATGAATGGAATATGGTATCTTTTGTGCCTCTCGGAGTATCACTTCACGAATTTCAGGCACATCTGGAACACAAAGACGATCTTGGAACCACAAAGACTCATAATCTCCTAAATGAAAAACTGATGTGTGTCCTTGAGATATCCTTTGAATTTCCTCAGCAATAAAAGAATCTTCTGCTTGATGCCTAAAAATTTCTTGCTTAAGATCGCTATTCTGTTCTGCAACTACCTGCATAGTAGCTAATCCTCTCGGAGTCTCTATTCTTATAAATTGAACCTCTATCCTTTCCAAATCCATCTGTAACTCTTTTGGTAGCTCCATATTGCTTGGCTGAATATCTGCACTTTTATGACTTAAAGCATCTGCTACAACATTTGCTTTTCCAGGGGTATAGTTGATTGTTAAATCATAATCTTTGATTAGCTCTAACCAACGCTTATGTATCATATTCAATTCCTTTTGAGTGAAGAAATATTTGAGACTTTTGTGGTCCGTGTATAACTCACATCTGGATCCATACAAAAAATGCCTCCATCCTTTCAGAGCAAAGACTACTGCTACTAACTCCAAATCATGAGTTGGATAATTAACTTCATGTGGTTTTAGTTGTCTTGATCCATAAGCAATTATCTTACCATCTTGCATTAACACACAACCCAAGCCTTCTTTAGATGCATCACAATATACTGTAAAGTCTTTCCTTGTTTCTGGAACTGCTAAAATTGGAGAAGTAGTTAATCTAGTCTTTAACTCCTGAAAACTGGCTTCACACTTCTCATCCTAGATGAATGGTGTATTCTTCCTTAACAATTTGGTCATTGGTCTAACTATCTTGGAGAAACCTTCAATGAACCTCCGATAATAACCATCCATTCCAAAGAAACCTCTAATTTGTTTCACATTGGTTGGTGCAGTCCATTCTAATACTGATTGAACTTTGGATGGATTTACAGCAATTCCATCTTATTGATCACATGACCGAGGAATTCTACTTTATCTAGCCAGAACTCACACTTGCTGAACTTAGCATAAAGCTTATGTTCTCTTAGGATCTGCAATGCTATTCTCAAATGATCAGCATGCTCTTCCTTATCCTTGGAATATATCAAAATATCGTCAATAAAGACTATGACAAACTTTTCCAAGTATGGCATGAAATTTTTGTTCATCAGATTCATGAATATTGCCGGTGTATTGGTCAAACCAACGGTACGACCAGATACTCCTGGTGTCCATACCTTGAGACAAATGTTGTCTTTGGAACATCTTCTGGTCTGATTTTTATCTGATGATATTCGTATCTTAGATCAATCTTGAAAAATACTCCCTCTCCTTTAACTTGATCAAACAGATCCTGGATTCTAGTTAATGGATATTTATTCTTTATAGTAACATTATTGATATTTCTATAGTCCCCACACATTCTTCTTCCTCCATCTGTTTTCTCCACAGAGATCACTGGTGTTCCCCATGGGGATACACTTTCTTGAATAAATCCTTTTCTGGCTAACTCATCAATTTGCTCTTTGAGTTCTTTTAATTCCTTTGGACCCATCTTGTATGGTGCTTGGCTATTGGTGCGGTATCCGAAATTAGATCAATAGTGAACTCTATCTCCTGATCTGGTGGAATTCCTGGTAAATCTGCTAGAAAGACCTCTTGAAACTCATTTACTACAGGAATATCTTTCAACTTGACCTCCTTCATTGAGTTCAATTGAAGATCCACCATGATATGACTGTGCTTATCGGCTTGATAAATTATCCTTGATCTACTGGGAATTTTGATTGAGATAGTTTTATCCTCACAATTAATCTGGGCTCCATGTTCAGTCATCCAATCCATACCCAGCACTACTGCAATTCCCTTCAAAGGAATCACATAAAGGTCCGCAAAGTAGGTACAACCATAGATCGAGATAACCTGATCTTGTTTAATGTGGCATACAACTACATTTCCCCATGCCGTCACTACGGTCATAGGTTTTTCTAATGTTGCCCTTCTAATCCAAATATTTTCACAGAATTCTTCAGAAATGAATGAAGTAGTTGCACCAGTATCAAATAGAACTTTGCCGGGATTGGTAAGGATATTGAGCGTACCTATCACTACATGCTCTGAGTTATTCACCTCCTCTAGGGTTGTGCAATTCAACTTTCCGGTAGGTCTGTTCCTCTTGCCATTATTGTTCTTGACAAAATTTCCTCCTTTATTGGGTTTCCCATTGCCTCCGCTTGTTTGTCCTCCACCTTTAACAGGCCAACCACCTTGTGGTTTTCTCGGACAATTTGGCTTTATGTGACCCCTCTGTCCACAAGCATGGCACACTATTATTGGTTTCTAGCAATCCCTGCTCATATGCCCTGGAAGTTTGCAATTATGGCATATAATATTCCTTTCGGTTGGATTTGCACTTCGGTTGGAATTATTACTGTTATAGGGTCTATTCCTTGGCTTGAATTCCAAATTGGACTTAGGTTTACTTGCATGTATCCTCCTAGTTTCCTTCTTAGCACTCTTCCTCCTATCCTCTTGGACATTCTTGTAGTCATCTTCAAAAGTGATAGGTGCATCCAGTAACTGCTGATATGTTTGCTTATTGGCCAACCTCAACTGCATCCTCACGAATGGATTTAACCCTCGCAGAAAGTGCTTCTTCCTCTTTTCTTCGGTGCTGACTTCTTCTTCTACATAACGAGACAGTTGGCTAAACTCCCAGATATACTTCATGACACTAGTATATTCTTGCTGAAGCTCCTCAAACTCTCTCCGCTTCAACTCCATAACACTCTCCGGAACATGATACTCATGGAACCTTTACTTGAACTCTTCCCAAGTGTACTCTCTTCCTGGCTATTGCATGCCTAACTGATTTTCCCACCATGATGATGCAGGTCCTGTCAGAAGATGAGTTGCATACCTCAGTTTTTCCTCATCATTACAACCTATAGTCTGCAGCTTTCTTTCAGTATCTGCTAGCCAATCTTCTACATCCATTGGTTTAGGAGCTGATGCAAAAGGTAACGGCCTTGCATTCTGGAAGTCACAAAGACTCACTCCTCCACCTTCAGGTGCTCTCTGGTTTCCAGCTCGTCCCAATAACTCTTCCATCAACTTGTTTTGGTTTTCTTGCATCATTTGCATATACTACATAAAATTCTGCTCCATTAACGGCCTCATTGGTGGTGGTGGTAATGTTCCCTAATTTCCTGCATCTACATCGTCCTTCTCCTTGGCCTCGCGCTCCATTTGCTGCTGCTCAGATTCGGTTTCTACACCCGTGTCCATGACCCTCTAGTCCTGCAACATAAAGCGAATACTCATAATTACATCATGCACATGTGGTCCGAGCTCAACTTTACACACAGAACTAATCACAAAATGAAGATCCCAAAAAATCCAAATATGCATTTCACACATTATACATTACAAGCCTCATAACAAAGTACAAAGTCATCATACTTGTACCATATAGGTATAATAACAACTTAACAACACTTCCTTATTTATCTATCTACATCATTTTCTCGGATTACAATATGCAATACACGATACTTCCTAATAAGCCGCCGGCTTCCAGTATCCATGACGCTCATCATACATGCCTGAAGTCCAACCGTGATGACGTGACGTCCGTCGTACAGTTTGTGGAACAAATGGCCTCCCAGAAGGAACATACTCAGTATCTGAAGTGTTAGGACTTGAGTCATTACTCAACCTGAGCGGATTGACTCCCTCCAGCTCAGCTGAAAAATCTTCAGAAACATGTTCAACATTATCACCCACTTGCATCTCCTGAGCTTCATTCCTTGAGTTGTGAACAGAATACGTAGATTCTGCTGCTCCCCAGGTGATCTGTTGGGCAAGATAGTTAAACACCAGATAATGTATATTCCCTGGATTTTGACAAAATGTTGATGATTCAAACACTCTCTCCTTAGGATCATCTTCCTAATCCTGATCATCTATGAATATGGTATTCCTACTACTATTACTAGGATTGGTTCTTGCACCCATCCTGTTGGGGATATGCTATATGGGTATCCTCATAGCATGTATCCTATCCGGATAACCCGGGTGGCCCACATTTGGTAGCATGGCCCGTGGCCTGCTGGGCGGCCCAGTTAGATGGATCCAGAAGGGAGGCCCATGCCGGATAAAGGAAGGCAACGGTTGGAGTCACCGACGTACCCGGATCCTTGGTGTGCAAGATACACAAGACTAGTAATATACGGTGTAGGACTCTGTAACCTATCCGGCTAGGACATTTCCCTGTAACCCTAGGACCTGTCGACTATATAATTTGGGCCTATGGGAGCCTTTAGGGCACAATCTCAGACGTTCACAGACAACCTCGCACAGCGAACCAATCCCTGTAACTCGGCGTATTGCCCTTATAGTGATTTATAGCAGGAGTAGGATTCCGCCACCATTGTGGGATCTGAACCTGGGTAAGCTGTGTTACCTCGTACCCGTCAACCGTCCACCTTTCCCCACATCTCTAAACACGCACTATGAGGACCCCTCCATGGCATACTCGTCGTCAATACCACGACAGTTGGCGCCCACCGTGGGGCAAGAGGCGCTTCAGGCTCTTTAGCGGGCGAGGACCAAGATCTTCACGGTAATCGGCGAAACCGTAGCCATCGGTCGTGTTCTCTTCTCCGGCAACGTTTCGATCGTCCCTCCCGACGAGTTCTGGATCCCGGCGAAGACGAACCCTACGCGGTGTTCGATCGTTCCTATCGGAGACATCCACCTCTTCATTGGAGAAACCGAGTCTGAGGAGCATCAAGACCCGCATGGACCGCCTACGGGCAGGATACGTTCGCGGAAGGATCGATGTCAGATCTCTCTTCGGAGTTTACCGGCAAAGATCGGAAAATTTCAAGGCCCACCCAAACCGCCCCTGTGCAAGATATAACGGTGGGAGATCGCTGCAAGTCCGCCGGCTTCGCCCGTGCGTCTAGACATCAGAGATCCAAGTTTGTCGGCGTGGTTACCATCTTTGATCTGGCGCGTTGTGTTCAGAGAGAGGGTGAAAACCCCCGCAATTACCTGGCCAGGTGGCTCCGCATACGATCCGATCTGGCGCACTACCCCAATGATGATGCTATGTATCACTTTGTGGAAGGACTGGACCATGGCACGCTTCTCCGACATTCTCTAAGACGGAAGCAGGCGTCAGGACGCCTTACCTTCGAAGGCATGGTGAACACCGTCAACAACTACGCGGAGGCCGAAGCGGCAGCTCAGACAGCGCTTGCGCTCATTGACGGAGCCCCTTCGATTCAGCCACCACCACCACCGCCTCCGGCCTCCATCATCGCAGCTGCGCCGCCACCTCCAGTCATCATCGCTGCTGTTGCACCTCCACCGCCCGTCATCGAGGAAGTCCTGGCATCCTCTGACTCTGTTATTGACGCGCTTTATGCTGACTTCAGTGCAGATTCGGAGGAGATAGATTTCAGTCCAGAGGAACTAGACTCCGCCATGCAGGAGATAGAGGAGGAGTACACGCGCGACGAGCAAGCCAACAATGTCGTCACCTCTCGAGAGGTGTTCGTGACCATTGGGACGGCGATGCATGAAGATCAACCCGGACGAGCTCCGCCTACAGCGCTGGAAAAGGGGAAGGGGCCACTTATTGCTGCCGACGATGATCGCGCAAAGGTCATTCCTCCTCCGCCTAACCCAGTGCAACAGCTGTAGGAACTCGGCACCGGTCCGAGAAACAACAACAACGCAAACTTGCCGCCTCCAGCATCTACGTCTGCTGCTGCCCAAGTTACTCCAGCTGATAGAGTGATGTACGGCAATCTCCTCGTTGAGCCACTGACCGTAGCTCATATCCAGAACGTGACTCATCTTGACGAGAAGCACCAGCAGCTACTGGAGGAAGCGCAGGCCATCACGGAGCAAGGCGCTAAGCTAGATCGAGATCTGGTCAACGCACAGAAGTCCATAGAGAAAGCCAGTGCAATGGAGGCCGAGTACAAGACTCTGCTGTAGCAGTAGAAGGCCAAGAAAGCTCCGCTCGAGTCATCAATGATCCTGGTGTACCGCGAAACCTAGGATGGGCTCCCTCGAAGCCAGCACAAGCCAAGCCATACATTGACAGTGAAGGCAAGCATGTGATGCCCACCCCACTCCTTAACCTCGCATCAGCAAAACCCTTCTGGACCAGGATAGATCGCCTGAGGCAGTGGAACAGGTCTATGACCTAGTGGCCAAGGCGGTGAAGCAGTAGGAAAAGGCCACCTCTTAGAGGCTTGAGTCTGACCCAGCGCTTTGCCAGTCTAGCCAGTATAAGCCGCCAAGGGATCGATCTCCTCTTAATGTCGGGTCCCAGACGGGTTCATCAGAACAAAGACGGAGGGATGTGCACAACAGGAAGGACGCTATCCCCATATCCTCCGACCACGGAGAAAAGGCCCAACCTCGTCGCCCATCGCCACCGCCCTGATCCCCCCGACATCGCGAATACCCCAAGGCTCACCATCGTATGGATATACCCCCACCAAAGCAGTGTGGCATCGTCATCCGCGACAACACGGAGCAGACCCGTCATGATGGAGAACGCAACCAAGGACACAAGAGCAGGTCACGCCATGACCCTCCGCGTCCAACAAGCAACCGTAACAGGCGTGAGGTGTCGCGGGAGGGTAATAGCAAGAAGGCTAACACACTGCCACCTCCGCCTCCATCACCACCAAGCAGTCACCATGGCAGAGGAGGCCCACGTCGTTCACGGAGCCCATCCCCTGTTGACAAGAAGAAGAACCCGGAGCCATACGATGCACGGTCGTGGATCGATAAGATCCACGAGGCCCGGGAAGGACCATACCTGGGACCACGTTGCATTGGACCTGCAATACGGTCCGCAACTTACCCCAAAAGTTTATGGATTGACAAGACCATCAAGCCCTATGACGACACCGCCAAGCCAGCCACATGGTTGCAGGACTACGACAACGCAGTGGAGATTGCTGGAGGCAACCCAAACATCGCCGTCAAGTACCTCCCGTTAATGTTGGCGGGCATGGCCCGTCAATGGATCGATTACTTGCCGAAGAAATCCATCTGCAATTGGTTGGACATGCAAGAGGCGTTCACCAAGAACTTTGAGGGTACATATAAGCATCCCTGCACTGTTGGCGATCTACAGCGGTGCGTGCAAGAGAAAGACGAGACATCTCGCGCCTACCTCTCCCACTGGCTGGACATGAAGAATTCCTGCGCAGGAGTGCACGCTCAGAACGCCATGGCCGCCTTCATCGATGGGTTGGAAAGGGGCACGTTTCTCCGACATAAGTTGAAGCGCTTCTAGGACAATCACCAGCTTGACTTAAACCAGATGATTCAGTTGGCTAGTGAGTTCGCAGCTGCCGACAACAATGCTCGCGGCTCTCTGCTGGCAACAGCCGTTCCAACTCAGGCTCGGAGGAACAGCAGTACAAAGCGGAAAACCGCTCTAGAAGAAAAGCAATCTACCGACATGGTCGCTATGAATTTTGCAGGACGAGGTGATGGAGGACAACATGGCCGATGAAGGGCAGCTGGTCGTGGGCAGCAACGAGGAAGTGAAACTACCTCGGCGCCGCTCCGCATTCCCCAAACCTACAAGGAGTACCGCGATATGCCGTGCCTTGTGCACCTCGACGTCAACGGCAAGGCCACCCATACCAATCAACACTACAAGTTTGTCAACGACCTAAAGGAAGACCCGGAGTCCGGCTACAAGCAAAGTCGGAAGAACGGACCATGAGGCAAGGGCAAGGGGAAGAACAAGGAGGAGGAGTCCAAGGATTCAAGTGACATGGACGAGGACGTTGACCCCAAGCACGCCGCCAAGAGCGACGACAAGGGCAAGAACCCCTTCGTGAAGAAGGCACCAGTTTACCACACTTTCCCTGGCACCCCCACCGTCCGACAACAGAAGACCTCTATGAGGATCCTGATGGCCACTCTACCCCTAGTTCCCCAGTACCTGCGCTGGTCGGAGGTTCCAATTACTTGGGACAGGACGAACCACCCAGACCTTGTTCCTACGGAGAACCAATACGCCATGGTCATCAACCCCTTGATTGACGGCGTGGAGTTCACCAAGTGTATGGTGGATAGTGGAAGCAGCATCAACATCATGTACCTGGATACACTGGAGAAGATGAACTTGACGGAGGCAAACCTAAGGCGGACCAACACCATCTTCCACGGCGTAGTTCCTGGTCGGGAGGCTCGGTCCCTTGGGTGCATTACACTTCAGGTCGCCTTTGGTGATGTTAACAATTACCGCCAAGAGCGCATGACCTTTGAGGTGGTCTCCTTCAAGAGCGTGTACCACGTCATATTCGGCCGCGACATATTCCACATGTTCATGGCCAAGCCATGCTTCGTCTACAACAAACTCAAGATACCCGGACCAAACGGTGTCATCACCGTATCCGGAAGCTTTAACAAGGCAAGGGACTGAGAGGTTAATGAAGCTGCCTTCGCGGAAGCTGTCCTCTATAGCAAGGAATTCAAGGAGATCCAGAGCAAGGTCGATGACTCAGAGATGCTTGCGTCGAAGAAGCAGATCTCCGACTCCGCTCCTGCGTTCAAGGCCGCCATCGAGACCAAGCCGGTGGAACTTGTGGTAGGTGATGCCTCCAAGGTCACCGCCATCAAGGCGAACCTGGATCCCAAATAGGAAAGCGCGCTTGTCGAGTTCCTCCGTGAGAATAGGGACATCTTTGCCTAGCAACCTGCCGACATGAAAGGTGTTCCTAGGGAACTTGCCGAGCACAGCTTAAACATTGATCCAAAATGCAAACCAGTGAAGCAACCTCTACAACGCTTTGGAGATGAGAAGAGACGTGCCATTGGCAAAGAGATAGCTAGGTTACTTAAGGCTAGATTTATCCGAGAAGTCCTTCACACGCAATGGGTGGCTAATCATGTACTTTTCCCCAAAAAAGGAACCAATGAATTAAGAATGTGTGTTGATTACACCGTCTTGAACAAAGCATGTCCCAAAGATCCGTTTGCCTTGCCTCGCATTGACCAAGTCATTGACTCGACGGCTGGCTCGGAACTTTTGTGTTTTCTCGATGCATTCTCAGGATACCACCAAATCAAGATGACGAAGTCGGACCAATTGTCCACTTCGTTCACTACCCCATACGGCATGTTTTGCTATGTTACGATGCCCTTTGGGCTGAAAAATGCAGGTGCTATGTACCAGTGGACAATGAAACATTGCTTGCACGACCAAATTGGTCGGAACGTTCACGCCTATGTGGACGATATCGCCGTGATGTCTAAAAAATCAAATGACTTAATCTCCGACTTGAAAGAAACCTTTGATAATCTCCAAAAATACAACATGATGCTTAACCCTAAGAAGTGCGTCTTCAGGGTTCCAGCCGGCAAATTGTTGGGTTTCATCGTTTCCTAGCGCGGAATCGAGGTCAACCCGGAGAAAATCAAGGCCATCTTAAACATAAACCGTCCGACATGCCTAAAGGACATTCAACGACTAGCAGGTTGTGTTGCAGCAGTTAGTCGGTTCGTCAGCCGACTTGGAGAGAAAGCTCTGTCGATGTACAAGTTGCTGAAGAAGGTGGACAAATTCACGTGGATGGACGAAGCAGATGCAGTATTGAAGCAGCTCAAGGAGATTCTTTCCTCAGCGCCCATCCTTGCAGCGCCCGAGCCTGGTGAGCCCCTGTTAATTTACATGGCGGCAACCAACCGGGTAATCAGCATCGTCGTCGTGGTAGAACAGAAGGAACCAGGCTAAGAGCAAGGAGTTCAACGACCAGTTTACTATGTGAACGAGGTCTTGACAGAGTTCAAGCAGCGTTACCCGCACTACCAGAAGATAGCTTATGGAGTATTCCTTACTTCTCGGAAGCTGAGGAACTACTTTCAGGAGCACCCAATCACAGTGGTGAGCAAGACTCCACTGTCTGACATTATCAACAACAGCGACGCTACAGGAAGGGTCGCGAAGTGGGGCATTGAACTTGCCGCCTTCGAGGATCACTTACAAGAGACGCGACGCTATCAAGTCACAAGCCTTGGCAGATTTTGTTGCAGATTGGACGGAGATGCCAGATGCTACTCCGTTGCTGGAACCAGAGTACTGGGTGATGCACTTTGACGGATCAAAGCTGCTCATCGACTCGGGGGCTGGTGTATTGCTATAGTCACCAACTGGAGACAAGCTACACAACGTTCTGCAGATCCACTTCGAGGCTACAAACAACATGACGGAGTATGAAGCACTCATTCACAGACTACGTGTAGCCAAGGATATTGGCATCAAGCGCATAGTTTGCTGTGGAGATTCCGACTTGGTTGCCTAGTAGGTGGCTGGCACCTGGAATGCGCGGAACCCTATGACGGAGGCATATCGAGACGAAGTGGACGAGATAGCCAAGAGCTTCTTGGGCTACGAAGTCAAGTATGTACCTAGGGAGCAAAACGAGGCGTCTGATCTGCTATCTAAGCTTGGATTCAGGGCGCAAAAGAATTTCGCCAGGAGTTTTCCTAGGGCATCTGCGCACACAATCTATGAAGGGAGCCAACATCGACAACCCGGATCGAGCTGAATCTTTCGTCAACATGGTGACAAAGGTCCCTCCGGCTTGGACAAAACCGTTCATGGAATATCTCGAACACGGAAATTTGCCTGACGACGAGGTCGAAAGACGGCAAATAGTACGACGAGCAAAGGTTTATACCATAATCAATGGAAAAATCTACAAAAGGAGCACTACTGGTGTATACCTAAAGTGTGTTTCCTAGCTAGAAGGTATGGAAATCCTACGCGAAATCCATCTCGGAGATTGCGGGCATCACGCCGCTCCTCGATCGTTGGTCACGAAAGCCTTTCGGCAAGGATTTTACTGGCTGACCGCGAAGGCGGACGCCGACAAGCTGGTTCAGACATGCATGGGATGCCAGTATTATGCCCGACAACCACATGTTCCTGCTGAAGAATTGGGAGCAATACCAATAACTTGGCAGTTTGCAGTCTGGGGGCTAGACATGGTGGGAACGTTACATACGGCACCATGTGGGTTTACGCATCTGCTAGTAGCAGTTGATAAATTCACTAAATGGATAGAAGCTAAACCCATTAGAAAGCTTGATGGGGCAACTGCCCTCAGGTTTGTCCGGGATCTAGTGGTGAGATTTGGTCTCCCACATAGCATTATCATCGACAACGGCAGCAATTTGTCACTCGGAGAAGTGGAAGCTTATTGTTGGGAGAAAGGCATCCGACTTGACCTTGCATCTGTGGCACACCCACAATCCAACGGTCAGGTTGAGCGAGCCAGTGGATTAATTCCGCAGGGAATCAAGCCACGTCTGGAGGCACCGCTACATAGAGCAGCTGGAGCTTGGGCGGAAGAATTGCCATCTGCACTGTGGAGTTTACGAACTACACCCAACAGATCCACCGGCTACACCCCTTACTTCATGGTATATGGAGCAGAAGCCATCCTTCCTTCCGACATCCTTCACGATGCACCAAGAGTTGCCGCCTACGACGAAGATGAAGCTGAAGAATCCAGACGCCTGGATGTGGACCTTCTCGAGGAGGAGCGTGTTTTGGCATGCCAAAGATCCGCCATCTACCAGCAGAAGCTACGCATCTACCATAGTCGCCGCGTTCAGCATCGCTCGTTTAAAGAGGGGGATTTGGTGCTCCGACTTAAGCAAAAGAAGTCACACAAATTATCCCCGCCATGGGAAGGACCGTTCATCATACGCAAGGCACTACTCAATTGGTCTTACTACCTCGTTGACAATCGTGAACTGAAGGATAGACCTAAAAAGGATCATAAGAGTAAGCGACGTGACCCGGATGATGACTACCCGGAGCTTGATCGGCCATAGAACATAGCACAGCTACGTCCTTTTTACACTTAGCATTTTTTATCTAATTGTGTACCTCTTATATGATCAATGAAATAAAGCTCTCTGGTTCACTCATATTTCTGAGTCTTTTACCTCCTTTAGTGTTCATTTTTGGATCATGTAAAAACTTTATGCACAAGTTTTGCGATTGCACTTGTGAAAATTCCGCCTACGGGCGTTAGCTTAAGTTTTCTGGTCTACACGTTCTTTGTCGTTTTTATGTGGATTCTGGAGTAGTGACTTTTGGCACTTATTGTCGACGATTTTGTGCATAGGTTATTGATGGTGCCATTGGGCATCATCACCTAAGCGCATGGTTCCGACAACGAGTCTTCTGACTCACGAAAAGTCAAGCATAAGAACCAAAGTAATGGATAAGCCAACACTTGCTTAATAAATATATACATGCTGGAAACTGGTTCTTGAGTAGCAGGACATACAACATTGTTTTCCACCTTAAGTTACATAAATAAGTTTTTTCCGCATACGCACCAAAGGTGAAACAAATATTACAAAGTTGTTCTTCATTCCTTTGGCACAGGTGACTTGGAAGCAGCGTCATCACCAGGAGGAGAACCACCCTCGAAGTCGGCGGTATGAAGGGACTCAGAGGAGCTTTGGTTGCCTCTATCGATGGTGTTCATCGGAACGAAGACGTTGATGTCTACCAACTCGGCAACTCTGGTGTCATAGCCCACGAGTGACGACAAGATGGATTCGTGGTTAATCTCTTTGCCATCGTCATCTACGTTGGAAATGCTAGAGGTCACCGTGTCGATGTCGGAATCTTTGTAGTGTGCCTTCACCATTAACAGCGCCATCCTTGCGCCAGCCCGTGCACATGAAGCTTTCCAGCTTGTGATACGCTCGGGGGCTCGGCGCAAAATCTCCGAGTACTTCACCATGGAGTCTAATGCCTTGATGTTGATCTGGAGGGGCTTGGCGATCTCTTTGGCTTGCATGATGGCGGTGTTGATGAAGTTGCCGGCAAGAACCATGCATTACTTGGCTGTAGGAGGTGACCGGGTTAAACCCATAGGAGCTGCAAATTCCGACAAGGAGCGCATGAGTTCAAAAAATTCAGAGTATCTAGACTACAGAAATCCAAGACAGAGAAAACTTACTGAAGATGCTGGCATCATCTTGGCAGAGGGTGTCCTCCAAGGATTCTTTCTCTTGTTGGAGGAGCTTATACGCCTCACTATGGCGTTGATTCTGCTCATCGACAGCTTTCTTCTGATCTCTTAAGATAGAGATCTCCTCCTTCAAGCGATTGATTTCCTCGGTGGCGGAGTCCTGCAGGACCTTCATTGACTCCTCATGCATTTTCAGCATGTCCTTCCTCTCTTGCTTAAGAATTTTGTTCTCGCTATCCAGCTGTTGAATGTGCTTGGATTACTCGACAATATTCTTAGCCTTGTCGATGGTTTCTGCAAGTCGGAGAAAGCAAAGTACATAGTGAGTACTCAGAGAATATGGGCACAAAACCAAGTTGGAATGCGAAAAAGAAAACAGAAGCTTTCTCTTGGTGATTTGTTCCTTCAAGAAGGCAGTTTTACCCTTTTCAGCTTCCAAGTCTGCGCGCATCTTCTGGTACTTGTCGTTGGCCATGCCCCTCCGAGCATTCTCGTTCTGTGGAAAAAAGGAAATAATTTAAATGTTGTTTGGTCTGCTTGGAGCATCTAGCCGGAAATTTTCCACCTAGACGCTCGGGGGCTACAGCGAGAGTTTTTAACTTAGCAATATGCTTAGCTTTTCTTTAAGCATCTATTCGGAACTAATCCAGTTACAACTAGAATCTTGGGGGCTACAGTATTGAAATTTATAAACACTGCGTATGCTACTCTTAAAGCATCTAGTCGGAATTATTCATTCCACCTATATGCTTGGGGGCTATAGTGAGAGGTTTTTCTAAATTAGTCACTCTTAGAGCATATAGATGCAAAGCCTATGGTTTTCCGTCTACATCCTCGGGGGCTACAGTGGGATACTCATATGAAAAGCAAAAGGCAAATAAAACTTACAAGTGCAATGATCTTGAGGTTTGTAGCACTCTCGGCCAGCAGCTTGCCAAAGGACTCGTTGTTTCCTTGCAAGATTTCTGCTTGTCGGAGGAGCTCCTCTAGACCGCACGTCGGAGATGTCGGTGCCGCACCAGGGACCATAGCAGTGCTACCCGGTGTAAGTACCGGATAGACTATCTTTGGATAGGCTATGGCTTTCTTGGGGGCGGGGGCGCCGCCTACGGCAGAAGTACCTGCTTCAACCACCGCCCTACCGCCACCGATGACATCCTTAGCCGGAGCTTCAGCCATTTGGTGGGCGGCACTCTCCTGCGTCGGCTGCTTGCCAACAACAGCGACCTCGGTAGAGGCACCTGAGTCCACTTCCATGGCAGAAGGGCCAGATGCCTCCTTAGCTTGTGAGATTGTCGGGGCAGACGAAGGCTTAACGGAGGGAGTGGCAGGGGCGATGGCGGGAGATGCGTCGCGATGCAGCATATGCTTGATGGTTCTAGATCCCCCAATGATTTGGAGGTCTTCTTCAGGATGGTCGTGGCTTTCTTCCTGAAACGTGCAAAATGCATAAGTACAGGAGCAAGACAGATAAACGGACAATGTCGGAGAGAAAGAAGCTTACACAAGTGGGGGGGTGCTTTGGCAAAGGGGATCCCGGTAACTTTTCTCTTCTCCGCCTCCATGGCGGCAGTAGTCTTCGTGGAGGATCCACCCTCTGTCTTCTTCTTGCCTCCGTCGGCAGCGTCAGAGGTGGAGCTCTTCCGCTTTCGCACCAATGGAGCATCGTCGTCGAACACGACCGTGGCTTCCTTCATCTTTGGATCGTAGATTTGGGCAGCCATGCTGTCCTCCTCTAGATCGCTAAGCTGCTAAGTGAGAAGTCACCGTGTTAGATGAGATGACAATTGCTAGACGGAAGAACTGGCGTATATGTCATATACGGAAAATAAATAACTACCTTTGGGCACTTGCCGTCTACGAACATGTTGTAGGTGATGGTGAAGCCACGCTTCTTGTATTTCACCTTGACGATGTCCTTAAGGCGGAGCTTGATGAAGTCACTCGATAAGTTGTCCACGGAGATACGGAGGCTATCCCTTCTATCGCTGGTATACTCGTGCATGAGATTCGCTCGGTGCTGCAGAAGTTGGATTCGCCTGATGAACCAGCACATGGATAGATCCAAGCAGGTCAAACCCGTCTCTATGAACCATTCTATCCGCCTTATGGCGCGGGAAGTATCGAGGTCGGAGGGAAGGGAGGCCTGGGATCTCCATGACGAGGCTTCTGTGGCGGCTCCGTCTACGAAGTCCGGGTACGTTACTGCTCGGCCGGCCAAAGGTATGTCGGGACCATAGAAGTAAGTACGCTGCCAGTTTTTGCAGGACTCGTGGCCAACGATGTCGGGGAACCGCCGGCCAGGACGGATCTTGAAGCTTATGGTGCCGCAATTCCGAAGTTCTTCCTTACTGGCTTCGGCTTCACGCTTGAGAGTGAAGAAGTACATGAAGAGATCTAGCCTAGGCTTTATCCCTAAGTAACCCTCAGAGAGCGCCGCGTAGTTGCTAAGCGCTAAGATACTGTTGGGAGAAAGGTTTTGGGGCTGGAATCTATAGTGGTTCAAGATGGAGAGGAAGAAGTTGGAGATGGGCAGGGAGACGCCGCGTACTAGTTGGGCTTTGAGGTACACCTTTTATCCGGCTTGGGGAGAAGGTGTCACCTCGCCGGCCGGCGCCGCCCGCCAGGCGAGCCCCTCCGTCGCAGGAAGGTAGCCCTCGGCGATTAGCTCCTGGATATCACGGTCCGTGATGTCTGAGCCACGCCAATCTCCCTTGTGAGAATCGAGCTCCTCCTCCAATGGCTCCAGCACTGCTGGATTATGGTCGCCGCCGGTGGACTCAACCACTGCCGAGACGGGGATGACCAAGCCCTCCGGGGGCACGACGACCAAGCTCGTCGGCTTCGTCGTGGCTTCGCTCGACGCCGCCAGGGAAGAGGAAGTGTTGCTGCTAGCCATGGAGTGAGTTTGGAGGCGACTGGTGTAGATTGGGGCTAGGGTTTTTCACGAGTTTGCGCGGAGAGCTCGAGGAGGCGCGCGCTGGAGGAAGAAGACGATGCGGGAGAGAATGAGGTAAAAGGTAAAAAATCCCACCGCGGTTACTATTTATCATCTCCAGCATCAAGATTCGTGCAGCTTAATCGGACGGTTGCCGCGTAGACGACGTGTTCGCGAACGTGCGCAGAAATTTTGCCACGTCTCCAACCGTCGCCTCCAACGGTTCGTATTGCTCGCGCGGGAAAATTGGATATGATTGCGTTATCTGCACTACTAGAGAAAAGCCTATGCGAGGCGCACCTAAAAGCCTATCCGAGGCGCATATCACATGCGCCTCTAGCTTCAAGCCTCGGGTATTTCTTATGCGAGGCGCATATGATATGCGCCTCGCATATTATTATGCGAGGCGCATATCGATATGCACCTCGCATATGTGAAGTATAGGAGGCGCATATCATATGCGCCTCGCATATTTTTTACAATGCGCCTCGCATATTTATAGTATATGCGCCTCCTATAGTATCCTATATGCGCCTCCGGTAATATTTTCGAAATTCAAGTTTTACAGACCACTATAAATAATAATATACAGATATTCAAATATACAATATAGTCCAGAATACAGTATAAAGAGCACAGAATTTTTCTGAAACTTGCAATTTGCCAAAGCATAATAGAACCAACATGAATACAATACATTACACATCAATCATGACATACAAATTCATACATCAAGTGTTTGTGCCACAAATTCACACCTCCGAGTACAAGTTCACAATCACATTACACCTTCGAGTACAAGTTCACAATCACATTACAACTCCAACGACGTAGCTCCACCTAGATGAAGTAGAACACATAACCTACAATGAAGAGCAACAAGGTGGTGATCACGAGGAAGTTCCTCCACTTCTTCCTTCCATGCCTCCTCCACTTCTCTTCCGCCACCTCTCTACTCTCATAGCCTTGGTAGTTGTTGCCCGAGAAGTTGTTCACTTGCTTCTGGCAGTCTTTCCACTCCTCGTACACACCTGGAACCCGACCGACGTACATGACATAACACCTTGGCATCTCCTACACATAATAAAGATGATATTACTTATTTCAGTGGAAAGCAATAGCTAGCAGTTCACAAGATAGAATCATGCATATATATATATGGGTGCAACAAAATGTAAGAAATCACGTTCTAATCATCGGCATTTCGAAGAAAGACCAAAAAAAAGCAAACCAAGAATGACATGGATTAGTGCCTCATACTTAGATTGGGCACGGAAATAACAATGCTCGCTGTTTGATCTTGTGCGGCAAGTAGAGTATATGCCCAAATTACTAGTCTACTTGGCACACAAGATCGAACAGCGGCATAGTCATACACGTGACACCACAACACGTTCTAATCATTGGCATTTCGAAGAAAGACAAAGAAAGCAAACCACAAGAAAGTAGGGAAGCAATGACAAATGAAAAGCAACAAGCACTTAAAATAGTTCGTAACACAAATAACTAGCTAGTGTCTCTCATAATCAAGTTCAACGGTTGACAAAACATATTCTAGAGGTTTTGCTAGGCAAGTTTAACATAGTGATAAGAGGTTACAACACGAGTTCGGAACTAACAGCTAGGTACCCAGGCAATGCAATCATGAAGTCTTCTTCGGCTCTTGAGTCGGCTTTGGGGGGGGCATTGATGAAGCCCGACCGAGTTTTCGCCATTTGCATGAACATCCTGCCGTCACCCTGCTGCGCTAAGCGTTCATCTATCTCCCTGTTGGACGGTGTATAGCCGCCGTGGAAGGTGCCTCCGGTTTTTATGACTCCCTGGTACACGATTGTCGCGATCTCCTCCTGGATGTTGAAGAAGTGTTGCCTAAGGTTGCGAGCCTGTATGCATGCAAGCTTTTCAGCCCACTTCACGAGGTCAGATGGAAGCGTTTTGGTCTCCATGTCATTGAAGAATGCCTTCATGTGGTAAATGGCGTAGAAGGCATCCTTCCCACTGCCAGGCGGCTGCTTGACGCAGGCAAACTTCGTCGTGTGGCGGAACACGTGCGCGCCGAACTTTACATGTGGCCTTGCCGGTTTGACGCCTCCCGCTGCGACGTAGCCGGTGAGAGTGCCATCAAGAATTTTCTTGATATTGGTGTAGTTTTTTTGGATCGCACTGTTTGAGTCGAGGTACAAGGCTGTTGAGTGTTTCAAATTCAAGCTTATGAGCACACAGCCTGTCCGATCATCCTCCGTGATGGGATGGTAGGGAAGGAGAATCACATCCTTGTCCGAGTATGTTTGCAGGAAGTTTGAGAGGTAGTCGGTCGCCAGATCTATGGCCTCAGCATCTTACAGGACGACGTCACGCATGAAGTAGGGATCCACTATCTGGATGCCCGGGATCTTGTCTCTGGTGATCTCCATGGCCATATTGAGGGAGAACAGCCGGACCAGGGTATTGTGCAGTCGAAACCCGTTCAACATGTCAAACAGGTCGGTATGCCGCACGTAGAAGATATCCCCGGGGGGTACAGTGACGAAGCACGGCATATGAGAAGGCACCTTAGCCTTGAAAACGAGGTACGACTGATCATTGTCGCGAATGCGGCACTGCTTAATTGTGAGACATCCATAATGAATACTACGCATATGCGAGACTGCAACCTCGAGCATCGATTTACACATCATCGGTACACCTGCCACGTGCTGCTGATTCCTGGCTTGCCCCACAGCGCCGTCCCGGAAAAGAGGATTTGGATCCTGGCCCCGATCACCCTTAGGCTTCCTTTTGCGACCCTTCTTGCTCTTTACGGCTTCGGCCACTGCGTTCACCTCACCGACCGTCTTATGGAGGGTGCCGGGGCTGATCAAAGGAACTACTGGCCTTGGAGGCTCGGTGAAGGGGACAGGTGGCGGTGTCTCCTGACTAGTTGGGAAGAGACGCACCTTGCAAGGGGGTTTCGCTGGTGCTGGTTGGGTCTCGGCAACTTGATGTGTGCCTGATGGTCCCGGCTCATACAAATCAGAAAACCTTGTGTTAACAAACTGGTCACCGTAGTTCGGGTCAATTTCTTCATCATCATCGGGATTCTGTGCCATGTTGTCCAAGTCTCCCATCTCGAAGTCTTCATCATGTGCTGGTTGTGCTGCCTCTAGGGTGATGTTGAGCTGGTCCTCTGTCCCCAAACGGATATGGCTCTTCAGCCATAGGTACAAGTAGCCGAAGCCGGTATTGAGGACCGCTGTCGTGTCCTCATCATCCCATCCTTGAGGTTGAGAGGGAGGTTCCACTTGCTCGTAGCCCGGAAGCACCATACTGTATTTGACCCTCATCATGTCAGGTGGCATTTTGACATTGTGCATTTTGCGGTTCTCTGGTTGAACAATAGTACCCTTGGCAACATCCATCAACTGGCCACCCACCCAATGCATTAGAGTGCAAGGAGTGTCTCCCTGCGAAAGATCGACATGTAGGCCGAGCGTTAGAAAAACAGAGATCAAGGCATCGGTGTAGTTGAGCCTCCCAACTCTCGCTTTAATTAGTTAGTTACCTTGAGGGCGTCAAACTCGGCCAATGTCGAGGCACCGACGCCGACAGGCTTGACCACGCAAGTGGCGGAGTGGCTGCCTGATGGCACGGTGGTGCGGGCCGGCGCCTTCGCCGCAGTGGGCAAGTTAAGCTCCGGAGCTAGAGGAGTCTCCACCACCACCGGCCCTGCTGGAGGAGTCACCAACGCCTCCGGCCGCGCCACATTGTCCGATTGGGCGCTGTTGAGGTTGGGAACCGGTGGCGGCCCCCGTTTACCACCCTTCTGCCACTTGTTGTACTTTTCCATGTAGACGGGAAGGATGGTGTTGAGCTTCTCGTTCACTTGTGAATGGACTTGTGAATGGACTTGTGTCTGGACTTGTTCTTGGAACTTTGTCTCGGCAGCCGACACAGCCTTGTTCACGGCATCTTGGACTATATTTGGAAAGGCTTCCACATGTTCCCTTAGGAGTTTTACCTCGGCGCTTTCGGCCTTCTTGCCCTTCCACTCCGGGGTGCCATAGTACTCGGACCATGATATGCCGCCAAAGCCGACCACACGACCAGCCGACGGGGCCTCCAGGGGATCGACACTCTTGGTCCGGTTCAGCGCCCTATTAAAAGTGGTGTCCCACTTGGCGACAGGAGGTGGCGCTGACCCCTGGGATGAGGAGCTCCTACACTCCTCGTCCTGCGCACAAGGAACGTGAAGCATTTGATCAGAAAACTAGACTTCATTGATTAATCATGAATGCAATTAATCGACTTGCATGCAAACTACTTACATATTTTTGCATGAAGTCCTTCACCCTCGGAGCAAAGGCGCCGGCGGGCTCCGAAGAATAATTCGAACCCCCTTTCGGCGGGGCAAACCGGGCCCTGACGAAGTTCTTTGCCTGCTCCTCCTTTATGTCGTCAAAGGGACGTGTCAACCCCTTTGCACGAGCGTCGGCGTCCTCCTTATCCCATTTGGGCCTCGCGGCTCTATAAGCGCCGGAGCCGAGATGGTGGGTACCAATGTTTCGGGATCTCATATTCTTGCCCTTCTCAGTCCTGGCCTTGCCCAAGGCGGAGTTACATCTGGCCTTGAACACATTGTAGTCTTCTTCCTTGACCAGAGGCTCCTTCTTGACGAGCTCTGGATAACTTAGCTTCTCCTCGAAAATCAGATTCTTCACCCGAGCCTTCCAATTTGACAAGGCCTTGGTCATCCTCCCGAGGGCATACTTGTTCACCGGATTCCCTTTGAGATTGTCATTATTATACTTGTTTTCCTCATCACCCGGGAACGCGTATCTTGCGTGCAGCTTCCGGAAAAGCTGGATGAGGAAACCCTTGTTCTCTTCGGCCTTCAGGTTCTCCATGTTGATCGTGACGGTGTTCCGGAGGATTGCCGCGAGCTGGTTAGAGTAACCCCCAACAAATTCTTCTGGCTCCAAAGGCGCACCTTTAGGGCTCACGCTTGTGATGATGGACCTTTTGAGGTCGACCACGATCGGGGTCCGATCCTTCCGAGACTCCTTCGATGCGCTACCACCGTCTGTAGTAGCTTCACCGCCGCCATCAGTGGTAGTGGCGTCGCCATCGGCGTCGCCATCGCCGTCCCCCATCTCCTCATTGCCCGACGAGGTATCCTCATCCTCCTCCATCTCGTCGTCCCGCGGAACAAATTCCGGGGCCTCTAGGGATTCCATCTCCGCCTGCTGCTCCCAAAAGGGCTTCTGGCTAGAAGGGCCCGGATCCGACATTTCTAAACACACAAATAAATGAAACTAATAAGCACAAAAATTCACAGAAAATTGTGGCATGAACTTTGATAATTTTCTATGTCTAGGAGTACCAGAAATTCGCCGGAACGGAAATGAATCAACATTCCGGCGAAACATTGGCAACTCAAAAAGAAAAACCTGCACAAAAAGGATCAACTTCCATCATCACAGCCATTTTGCTGCCAGCATACACAAACACATACATACATACAGTATCCGAGTTTTGCTGAACTCACATAATTCCTGAAGGCAGAACATAGATTCATAATTTCATAGCATAGCAGAAAACAACTGATTCGAAACTACAGAAGAAACTCAAAATCTGAGAGCAGTATGACCATTGATCATCAAAATTTCAGAGTTAAGCACAGAGTTAAGTATACAGATATGTGCAGTATCCTGGTGCAGTTTTCCTGCATATAGATAGAGCCAAGGATTCCTGAGGCATTAATTAACAACTGAAAACAGGTGATCAAATATCAAATGTTGGCATTGAGTCATGTCATATTAATTCTTTTACTACACAAGAATTGCATCAGGTAAACGACTACACAAGCACTGTACACAGATAGAGCCAAGGATCCCTGAGGCATTCCAGTACACACAACTACACAAGCACTGCATCAGGTAAACAGCTAGATGAACCATACTAAGTTAACAACACTATGAACCATACTAAGTATAGTACTCACTGTCTTACTCTTCTAGACGAACCATACTAAGTTAACGACATTATCACAATTAGCAATCAGCAATGCCTCTCATCTTTTCTATTTGCCTAAAACCTAAACTTCTATGCCTAAAATTAGCAATCAGCAATTAGCAATCAGCACACACTATGAACCTGAACCTGCACACACTATGAAACACACTATGAAACACAATCAGCAGTATTTTTTTCACTCCTAGAACCTGAACTTCTATGCCTAAAATTCAGAAACACAAGGAGTACTGAATATTGACAGTTCAAGTCTGAATATTGACAGGGCAACAAGTCTGAATATTGACAGTTCAAGTCTGAATATTGGCAGTTCAAGTCTGAATATTGACAGGGCAACAAGTCTGAATATTGACAAGAAACTCTCATTTCAGTTGCCTACTAACACTTGAGGATTACACACACACAATGACACAGAGAAAGATGCAGAACACATTCGTTCCTTTACACACACAATGACACAGATGAGCACTCAGATCATGCTAAACAAATTATCAAGACCAAAGAGAAATCAATATAAGGGACAAGCACACCATCGCCCAAGCATCTGGCGGCCACCATCGCCCAAGCATCTGGCTGCCACCATCGCCCAAGCATCTGGCGGCCACCATCGCCCAAGCATCTGGCAGCGGCTGAGAAACCCTAGAAGAGGCGTGGGTGGGTGGGGGGCGGGGACTCACCGGAGAGAGGGGAAGAGGCGTGGGTGGGTGGGGGCGTGGGTGGGTGGGAAGTCGGCGTCGGGCTCCTCCTTCACGGGGCGGCGGCGTCGGGCTCCTCCTTCACGGGGACGGCGGCGTCGGGCTCCTCCTCCATGGGGCGGCGGCGAGCTCCTCCTTCACGGGGACGGCGGTGTCGGGCTCCTCCTCCACGGGGCGGCGGCGAGCTCCTCCTTCACGGGGACGGCGGTGTCGGGCTCCTCCTCCACGGCGGCGACGGCTTCGATCGATGTGGCGTCGAGCTCTGAGATATGTGAAGTCGTGTATGTACTAGCTGTAGTACTAGCGCTGTGTGACTTGATCGATGTGTGCCGGTTATGCGAGGCGCATATCGCAAAGTGCGCCTCGTATAATATTACGCGAGGTGCATCTGGGCTAAATGCGCCTCGCATAATATGCAATCCTATAGACAAAGAGGGCAGTGCGCAGGTTTCTATCAACAAACACACAGCAGCCTAGTGGTAGTACATGCCTTGTCCTATTTCACTGCTGGCAACCCAGGTTCGAATCCTAAGGTTAACAATTTTTTGGAAATTTTTTTAAAGGCCATTTTTCATGTAAAAGCATTGTCCAAACACAATATGAACTATAAAATATACTACAAATATTTTAAATATTCAAATATTGCTAAAACAACAAAAGTGAGTATTCTCAATGAATGTGTCTTGTCGATACATAATATTCTCAATGCAATATTATTATAACACACACATAATGAAAATTAAGAATGTTTTGATACATAATAGTAGGCCACACACACGACGGTTCTTGACAATGGTCGGAGCGCGCTAGCGTTTCTTGACAATGGTCGTCTTCTTGCCCTTCTTTGTCGCGGTTGCATAGGTTAGGTCCGGGACGTCTTCACTACTTCTCTTGAACGGAAGTCCTTTCTTAGGTAAGGTTGTGGTGTACGGTGTTTGGTTACCATACCCATGTTCTATCTTCAAGTCGCCGTTCTGGTCAAAGTCTTGCTCGTTGGCGACTCCGTCCATTCCGATAATGTTCCTTTTGCCTCTCCTGACGACAACCCGGCTAGGATTTGACGGGTCTTTGATGTACCAGCATTGGTCGACTTTGCTAGCCAAAACCCAAGGCTCATTTCTTGTGGGTGCGTTCACGCTGGTGGTCTTTGACGGTATAACCATCGTGGTGAAATACCGGTCTTCTTTCTCGACGCTCTTGGCCCACCTGACACGGAACATCGGCACCTTCTCCGTAACATAGTCGAGCTGGAAAAACCTAGAAAAAAGTGGAGGAGGAAGAAGTGACACAAGTGACTGGGGTGGTAGTTGCCTCCATGTGCAAAAAGCTGGAAAAAAGTGGTGCCAGCTTATGCAAGGCGCATATTGCACAATATGCGCCTCCTATAATTCAAACTATAGGAGGCGCATATAGCAATATGCGCCTCGCATATGCGGCCACCTACCACCGCCCCGGGCCCGCATGAGTTACTTGAGGCGCATATGGCCATATGCGCCTCGCATATTATCAAATATACGAGGCGCATATAGCCATATGCGCCTCGCATATTCGTGCACCTACCAACACGCGGGCCCACAAAGAATATGCGAGGCGCATTCTGTTCATATGCGCCTCGCCTATCTGATATATAGGAGGCGCATATGACTAGAATGCGCCTCGCATAATATGGGGCTGCTAGATTCCGTCCGTACAGGGATTATAGGAGGCGCATTCTTATCATATGCGCCTCGCCTATTTTTATACTAGAGGCGCATATCACAAAGTGCGCCTCGCCTATTTTTATAGGAGGCGCATATGTCTAAATGTGCCTCGCATAAGCATGTCTCCTATAGCCTTTTCTCTAGTAGTGGCATGTGTGAGTTACGAGGCGTCGCTGACCTATGTCTATGACGCCCTAGCTAACATAGGCAGATGAGCCATCACATCGGAAGATTACGGCATGGACGGATCTAGTCCGGCTACGGAAGAGTATGATGGAAGATTCAGCATTTCTCCGACTTACGTGTTGAAGACGGAGAAAACCTTGCAGGGTTCTTTGGGAGGACTACAAGATATTTCTTGACGATTTGCCGACATCCATCTAGACAGAGCATTCCAAATGAAGACGCAAGATGGCGCAATATCTCGGAGTTCTCCATGGGCTAATGTTGGGGATATGCTATATGGGTATCCTCATAGCATGTCTCCTATCCGGATAACCCGGGTGTCCCACAGTTGGTAGCATGTCCCATGGCCTGCTGGGCGGCCCAGTTAGATGGATCCAGAAGGGAGGCCCATGCCGGATAAAGGAAGGCAACGGTTGGAGTCACCGACGTACCCGGAGCCTTGGAGTGCAAGATACACAAGACTAGTAATAGACGGTGTAGGACTCTGTAACCTGTCCGACTAGGACTTTTCCCTGTAACCCGAAGACCTGTCGACTATATAAGTCGGGCCTATGGGAGCCTTTAGTGCACAATCTCAGACGTTCACAGACAACCTCGCACAGCGAACCAATCCCTGTAACTCGGCGTATTGCCCTTATAGTGATTAATAGCAGGAGTATGATTCTGCCACCGTTGTGGGATCTGAACCTGGGTAAGTTGTGTTACCTCGTACCCGTCAACTGTCCGCCTTTCCCCACGTCTCTAAACACGCACTGTGAGGACCCCTCCATGGCGTACTCGTCGGCAATACCATGACACATCCAACTGGATTGTCCGACATTCCTGTCAGACCCATCGATGGACATTTGATTACCTTGGGATCCTTCAAATGATCCCATTCTCCAACAATCAGAATTTTCAATAGGAAGTTTTGAATCAGCACCTTCCTCTGAACCCTATGGTACAACATACCTCATATCTAAAATGGGATCATAGATAGGTTCAGGTCTGGGTGAATAAGGATATGGTGTGAAAGATTCGGGATCTATGGGTATGTCCTTAAAGATTGGTTTAGTACTACTACTTGCTTCCTTCTCCAACTAGAACGTTAACTGCTTCCTTCTTTCCGGATCAGTTAGATCCTCCAACATGTCATTTTTATCTTCAACAATAACTTGATGTGTCTTATAAAAACACGCAACAAGTGTTCGGTATCGATCCATAAACTTGGAGGCTACCTTAGGATGCTTCTTTACCAAAGTAAGATGATCCGGTATTGGCTCCGAGTCTATAGAATCATGAGGAATCACAGAAAATGTGCTCCCTTCTAACTCTTTGGCTTTGTGCTACCGAATATTGGCTATTGCCTCCACAACAGCAACACGATATGCTGCTAAATGACTCCTATCTTCACGTATAAGTAGATCATGATATAATTCAAGCTCCTCTAGTAGTTGGATACTCACCCGATACTTGGATAACATCCGACCATCATAATAGGTTATGGTATTCACCAGAATTTTAGTTGGATAACTAAAAATCTTTAAAAGTTGACGAAGCTGATCTGTGAATGATCCTTGGTAATCATCAAGAGTCTCCTCTTTCCTTACCAAAGTTTGTTTTGGAAACTTTGGTGCCATAACTCTATATATTAAAAAATATTTTTATTAGTAACCAATAATATATTGCATCATAACAAAGAATTATCGCACTAAAACATATAACAGAATATTCTCATTTGAATACCCATTATACTTTTTTAGATAATTCTTTATCGTTGCAATACACTCCTACAGGTAATACCCTTTACTAGGTTTCCAAACTAATGTCAAAGCAATTTTCTCCGATACCAACTGCGGTGACCCAGCATACCACTACATGTGTAGTACACTATAGTTGTTGACATGACATCCACAGAACACCGTTCTGTAAATATCACATCCCGCAGAGTGGTACAACATAAACATTGCGGGTCCATATTACAAACATACACACATTATTATTATTACAATACCAGAAGTTTACAAATTCAAAAGATTCAACTTACAAACCAAATATAAAGTGTTTCAACGGAAGTTTTAAAAGTGACAACTTAAACTCCAAATTGAGATCAACAACTTATTACTATATAATGTTCATGTTGCTCGGCTCAATTGGCTCCTAGACTATGGTAATTATTCTGACTCCTAGTGCTCTCCTCCATAGACGACATCGTAGTCCACCCCTTCCATGGCACCGTACATATTGGGTTCTTCATAAAAGACCTCCTCTTGACTTTCAGCTACATACATTGGGGTTTCTTCTGAATCCTTAGAGTCTAAGCAGGGGATCAAAGGAAAAGGTGAGTAACAGCATTACCAATAAAGTTCATTATATGCAAGGTGGGAAGCTTGATGCTCTATCTACCACCTCAGACTATAAGTCCTTGGCACTATGTAGTCTTCATAAACCTTTCTTCAAATATTTATTTTATTATGAAATTCTATGACCATCAGCCTTCACAGGTTGACCAGAACTTTCATGGAGTTCCTTTCCTGCCACGTTCGTAGCTCCTTCCCAGAATAGGGAGTAACAAGTTACAGTTCTTACACTCTGCAGAGGTGCGTTACTTTACCCATGAGAGATCAACTCCTTGTTTCACAACCGGGCGTACTTTCCCTTCTACAATTCCATGATGTGGGGCCCAATAGTTGGTCCAAGCCAATCACTGTCCTCTCTGCCACCCCATATGTCTGCACGATCCTTCGGGGCTGGCTAACCTCCGTTAAGCCCCCTTCTGGGTAGGCTAAAACCCTGATGAGTTCCCAAAGACTCTATGAACTGGTAATGCCCTGGAAAGTGCCATATTAAATGGACTATACCACTAAAAAACACTCATAGATTATCTAGACACCAAAAGTGTGGGGCATAAGGGTGCCCACCCATATGTTGGATCCACACAAGGAATCACAACGTCACGTTAAGGTCGTCTTGCCTCCATACGAGAGGAAAAGGATATAGCTGAATTCTCCGTCCCATTCCAAATCTCATTGCTAACGTGTTATATACGGCGCTAGAATCACTGATGTCATGGTTGTTAGGTTCCTAGTTGATTATCATTGTTGCAAATAGAAACTTAAATTCTATTGCTCCTTTCTATCATCACTTAGGATGATATCAACAATTTATTTATTTGATAAAATAATATTTTCTTTCCTGGAAACATAGATGATAACACACAATTTGCAAATACTTTGATAAAGACTCTTCAAAGGACATGAGCAAGTGATGAACTTGCCTTGTGATTGCAAGGTAGTGAAGTCGGATGCTTGCACTGGACCTTGATCTTCTATGTCTACAACACATTATTACTGCCTGGTAAGGACAATATTTAAAGAAGCAAAATGAATATGCATAGTAATGTAATGCATTATTTATCATTTATTTTTCTTTGTGTGTTTTACCCATTATTTTAGTTTCAATTTCATTTAAAGATATCCTTTAATAGTTGTTGAATATTGTATTTGCCATTATATAAGATAATAATTTGTTTTTTATAATTTAAAATTCAATATAAATTCCTATATTTATTTCATTTAATAATTCTTTTAAGGATTAATATTTAAATAAAAAATTTCTTTTTATGACTCAAATATTTATTTAGTATTTTTCTAAATACTACAATAATAATATATAATAAAAATGATTTTTATTTCTTTTCTTTAATTTTATAAAATTCCGTAAGGAAAATATATATTATAAAATTCTTGACCAAAAGTCATATACATAAGTATTTATTTATTTATTATTTTAATTAAATAGGTAGGATTATTATGAATTGAAAAATATATTATTTGTAATTCTTGACCCCGTGGGTTGCTGGCGCCACCGCCACGCGATGCCCGCCGACGTGGCCCTCCCTGGCCGCTGCCGTGGTGTAGGGCGGGGTTATCGACCATGCTTGTCCACCTGGTCCAGTTCGATTTGGTCCTGGGGCCCTTATGTGGCCAGGCTAGCCCCCTTCCCGAACCCTAGGGTTTGGCGATGGTGCTGCTACTGCCGCTGCTGATCCTCCCGTGTTGGTGTGCGGTGTTCGTGCGCTGCTGTGGCCACTGCCATGGCTGGTGCCGGTTGCATCGCCCCCTGGGGTGCTCCCCATGCCGCCACGAGCTCGTCGGCCCCTCTGCTTCCTCTTCAATTCATCAGCGAGGACCTCCAGTGAGTTGTGCCTCTGTGAACCCTAGTGCATCTAGATTCCTCTAGTCCCTCTCTGTGTATCTAGTGGCCAATTTATATTCTGTGTTTGCATTGATATTAGGTTTCATCCCTGATGCTTGTAAGATGATACTATGGTCTGGTAATGTTGCTTAGTGAGGATTTGTGTTCTCTGCACCTCAGTGCTTGTTGTCATCCTTTGATGAAATGGTGTTGTTGTTGGTCTGAGACTAATGCTGGATCAGATGCTAATGTTTCATAGTGTTGTCTCCGGTTGATGTTACAGTGGCTTAGTGTGTTCATATGTGGTCAGTATCTTGATACTGACAGTAACCTTGTTAGTGATGATTCACTGCACAAGTGTTGGTTGGGTTGCCTGTTTATCCTTAGTCTGGATTTTATCCAATAGAGTTTGATGATTCTATGAAAATGAATGGATATATATGGTATGATCTCTGAGTCTGGTCTCAGGGAGATGATATGTTTTGATTTGCTAGTTGATTTATAAAACTAGACTATCTGGTTGTCTTAGTAGTAAGATCAATGCTTGTGAAACCTTCTTAGAATGGTACACAAGTGGATCTTGTTGCTGGCTTCACTTATGGTCATTACTAGAACTTGATAGATGCTTATTAATAAGTTGAAAAGCTTATTGTTTGTTCATGCCTATGATGCTGGTCTAAGGCTCTAGGATCTAGGGTCCTAGTTGGTCAAGTGAATGGATTTGTTTGTAACTTGTAAGATCTGAGGTGCTACTCCTTCTGGGAGATGTGCCCAGATCTTGTAAGAACAAATGATAGATTACATAAGTTGCCTTTGATATCACCAATTCTGTGAGGCTGGTCTGAGAATTTGGTGTTTTTGCTAGATTTTAATTCTGATCTTTATATTTCAAACCTCTAGGATAGATTCACCCCACCAGGGTGATCATTGAGAGGTTGTTTTATGAAACAACACATGGTCCTGTGTGGATAAGATGGATAAATCATGTGGTGGTTCATGACACTCACCACAAAACTGATGATGGTAGTGTTTTGTTGTGATGTTGGGTTACTGGTTGGATCCTGTCCTTCACCTCCTGATGTTGTTATTTTTTCCCTGATGCTTGAGCTTGGCCTTGATCAACTCTGGTCCTCCTAGCTCCTGGGAGCTTGGCCTTGCTGTCCACATGATCCTCCCCCTCCTTATGTCACCATCAGGTGATGTGTGGTTTGATCTGGTGTGAGATGGTGTTGGTTGGTTTGTTTGGCTCTGGCTAAACTAGCTGTTCTTGTGTGGTGTGAGCAATGGAGATATGCACTAGTGCTTCCCCACGGCTGTGCTTGGTCCTTTTACTTGCTTGGACTGCTGGGGCTGTGTTGACAACACACCCATGCAGTAAGATGGCTGAGCTGCTTGTATGCCTGCTGCATAGTTGTGGATATGCTCAGTGAGGTGTTCTACCTTTTTATCTTGCTACCATTTATCTGCCTGGTGAAACTTGTCCCTTTACTGGATGTGATAGCTTATTGTTATGGAAGATTGAATTCTTTCATATTGGTGAAACTTGCCCCTAATGTCTCCATTGCTTAAGAGCATGAACAATAGCAGCAAGTTCGAGATCATGGGTTGGATAATTGTTCTGATGTGGCTTCAACTGCCGAGAAGCATAGGCCACTACATGACCATCTTGCATCAACACACAACCGAGACCTTGAAGAGAAGAATCATAATAGATGACGAAATCCTTGCTTGTGTCCGGAAGGACAAGCACGGGAGCGGTGGTTAGCTTTGTTTTCAAAGCTTGGAAGCTTTCTTCTGCCTTTTCTGACCATTCAAACTTCTTATCTTTCTTAAGAAGATAAGTCATAGGCTAGGCTATCTTGGAGAAGTTCTCGATGAATCGGTGGTAATATCTAGCCATTCCAAGAAAACTTCGGACTTCCTTGACTGAAGTACGTGACTTCCATTCTAGAATGGTCTAAACCTTTTCCAGTATGACAACAATACCACTTGCAGACACAACATGACCAAGGAAGATGAGCTCTTATAACCAGAACTCACATTTGGAGAATTTGGCGTAGAGTCGATGTTCACGAAGTTTAGTCAACACCAAACGTAGATGTTCGGCATGCTCTTATTCGGTCTTGGAGTAGATTAGAATATCAGCAATGTATACCACAACGAACTTGTCGAGATATTCCATGAAAACGGAGTTCATGAGCCTCATAAATGTGGCAGGGGCATTGGTTAACCCGAAGGACATCACTGTATACTCGTAAAGACCATAACGAGTTATGAATGCTGTCTTTGGAATATCCTCCTTCCTGATCTTGATTTGATGATACCCTGATCTTAAGTCCATTTTGGAGAAGACAATGGCACCACTTAATTGATCAAAGAGTTCATTTATCTGGGGAAGAGGGTACTTATTCTTGATTGTCACCGCATTAAGTGGACGGTAATCAACAACCAGTCTTGGAATATTTGTATCCCGCTTCTTGACAAAGATGGTAGGGCAACCCCAAGAGGACGTGCTAGGTTGGATGTAGCCTAGGACTTCTAGCTCTTCCAGTTGCTTCTTCAACTCCACCAACTCATGAGGAGGCATGCGGTAAGGTATTTTGGAAATAGGAGCAGTTCCAGGAACTAGCTCTACGACATCCGGGGAATCACAGACTACATGGACATCTTGGACCTCGAGAGTAGGTAGAACATCCATGGCATACAACTCCGAGACGGGTTTAAGAACTGCAGACAGAGACTTTGAACCATCAGTCCAGCACTTGACAGTTATGCCAACAGGAGAGGTCACAGTAACTATTCTAAGTGCACAGTCAATGACGGCTTGATACTTGGTTAACTAGTCCATGCCCAGAATGACATCAATGTCACTTGACTTAAGTGCAATGAGGGAAGTGGGAAACTTCTGATATGCTATATCTATCTCAACCCCATGAGTAACCCAGATGGTCTGCCAATGAGACCCAGGAGTACTAATCTCTAGAGGGGAAGACATTGCTTCAAAAGGTATATCATGCTCCCGTGCAAACTCTTGTGATATGAATATATGCGATGCTCCAGAATCAAACAAGACTGTTGCTATAATTGAATTACACGGAGCGTACCCAGAATGACGCGTGGATCTTCCTGAGCTTCTTTAACAGTGACATGGGTCAGGCGACCATGTCCAGCACCTTGAGATTTATCATTCTTCTTTTCTAGTTGATCATTGCGACCGACAGCCCTTTGGGAACACTCCCTTGAGTAGTGACCAGGCTGACCATAGGAGTAGCAGGTAACTCCAGTGTAAGAACCAACAGGAGGACGATAATTTGTTCCACCAGTATTTGAATGTGGCTAACGAGAAGCATTTCCAGAGGTCTTGGGTGCGTAAGGAGCACGAGGCACATCACTGTATGGAACAAAGACACGACGCTTCTTGTTACCAGAGGAAGAAGCATGGGAATTTCCTTCTTCACGCTTCTGAGAGACCTCAATATCCTTCCTTCCATGCTCCATAGTAAGAGCCTCATTGTGCAGTTCCTAGAAAGACTAGAACTTGAAGGGCAGCAACTCATAGCGAAGTGCAGGGTTGAGTCCTTACGGAAAAGATCTTGCTTATCTTCATCGTTGGTCACATCCCTGGTTGCATAACAAGACAGGCGAGTAAACTCACGCCCATATGTTTCAATATCCCTGCGCCCCTGAGTCAGATCCAGAAACTCCCTCCTTTTGAGATACATAATGGGCTTAGGGATATAAGAGGCATGGAATGCTGCAACAAACTCTTCCCAAGTAACAACATGTCCCTGAGCTTGCAGATTCAGAAAACCTTCCCACCAAACACCAGCCTCACCTTCTAGTTGATAGGTGTCGAAGTTGACACGATCATCTGGACAGACACGAAGAGCATTGAACTTGCGTTCTATGGTGTGAAGCTAATCATCGGCATCAAGGGGCTCCTTGGGGTGGGTGAAGATTGGAGGAAAAGAGCGGATGAAATCTCCAAGTGTGACACCGTCGTCAGGACGACGTTCAGTGTTCTACGCCACATGCTCAAGAAGGCGTCCATTCCTCAGACGGTTGGTCTCTATGTTGTTGAGAACCTCGGCCTTTGTGGGAGGTGGCAGAAGTTCCTGTTCAGCATTGTTGTTTCCTCGATGACCAATAGAACCACGAGTACCAGACGACATCTTGAGGAGAAAAAAGAAACCTTGAGAATGGATTCACCAAAAAGGGTACATCAAAGGATGACATAAACCATGTAGAAAGATCATGGTAGAGGTGAACATGTGGATTAAGATTATATCAATGCATTAAGTATGGCAGTAGATCAAGCATACTAAATGTATATGCTACCAACTTAGGTACAAACCATAACAATGGAGTGCAAGCATGATATGATACCAACAAGTCACAAAAGAGTAGAGAGTAGGATTATAATAATCCTTAGCAAAGTTGAAATACAATGCTTCAGTTGCATGGATTTATCTTGGAAACTCTGAGCCTTGCAACCGAGTATGGAGTATTAGGAAAAATAACCCAAACCCATATATCCTAAAAGTTTGAGATGATAGACGAGAAGTGAAAACTTTACAAAGCAAACAAGGTAAGATAACTCAGCAATAAAACAACCTTGGATAAGGAGTAAAATTATTCCTATTCAGAGTTTTGCAAATAGTTTTAGCTTTCAAATAGTTTTCTCAAACTCTAGACTCAACATCGACCAGCTAGAAGGGTTTCCTACAGGCAGTCCAACTCTGATACCAAAATCTGTCACGACCCGGGATTAGGGCTAGACAAATACCAGATCTTCATCTGACATAAGCCAAACCCAAATTCCAAAGCATGTACGGAATGATCGGTAACTTTACAAAACATACAAACCATACATAAATAAGGTAAACTCTTAAGAGAGTTACAAACCAGTCATACAAGCCAAGGGTCACAAACCCATCATTACAACAAACAACGGAAGCAAACAAGTTGTTCTAAACAACAAACTTAGCAAAGGGCCTAAGAGGCCATAAACAGAAGTAGCGACCCTTCCATAGATCCTAGGCTACTGCCCGTGAACCCCGACTACTCGTCGACTTCAGCGTAGAAATCACCTTTAGTTGGAGTAGCTTCATCTGTAGAAAACATCAACGAAGCAAGGCTGAGTACAGGGTGTACTCCGCAAGACTTATGGCCAGTGGAGTTATTTTTGCATAAAGCCATCTTTTGTTTTCTAAACAAGAAGGAAAAGAAGCTCGTCTAGTCAGATCATTTTCAAAGGGGATAAGAAGACTACAACTCTAGCTCTTAGAAGTCATCTTTGATATCCACCAAGTACCATCATCAACTGAACCTCTCTTCCCGGACTACCCCCTCAAACAACCACGAGGAAGTATTCCAGATCACACATTGGTTGGCCAAGTTTTATCATTCGGTTATAGTTTTCTATGATCATAGAATCTGTTACCAAGTCGTCCATAACCGTGGACACGACTTTTCGAAAAGATTATAACCCTGCAGGGGTGCACAACTTTACCCACACGTACCAACCGATTCTTAATGCCAAATTATTAGCCCTCTTCCTTGGAAGGCGGGCAGAGAGTGGTTGACCACGACCTTTACCTTGCTTTTGCTGAAACCATGAGTCACGCATTAGGGAGATGCCGCCGTAACTGGTCGAGTCTCGAAGCCGGTCCCTAATGATGTGCGCATGGTTCAAGATTATGGATGTCGTGCATCTCTTGTTCCCAGCCACGCTTACCTACCTGTTATGAATGCACCTCCTTCACCTCCATCCAAGAACAACTAAGATGCGTATGTCGAATGGAAAGCCTGAACTATGTGACTCATGGAATCTACTAGGCAAGTTAGTGAGTCTAGGGGGTTTCCAGGCCCCCGTCTGATTGTACGCTCGTCTTGGTTCAAGAGGCGACAACTCAGTTCCTAAGGGTGGCAAGTATGGGACTGCAAAAACCACAACCCACGTGGCCTCCCATACAAGCCTTAGCATGTTTAGTATCCATCTATGATCATGTCACAATAGCCTACCATACTAGATTCATTCGCATCTATAGTGCATCATCTGTATGATCAGCATCGAACCACTAAGCATGGCTAAGCTTGACTGAACTATGGCACTAGCGATGCTCAAGCCAAACCCTAGTTATGCTAGGAGAAGTGGATCAGATATTTAGTTCACAAAGGGAAACATGCATCAGATAGGCTTACTCTATCTACTGATAAAATACTGTTGAACCGAATTGTAACACCCCCGGTCACTCCAGACCGACGGCTATCACATCTGGCAGCACAATAGGATCTCTAGACTAACCCCACAGACCAACACTAGTCTTTTCTGCGCACGTTGTCCTCACTCATGCGCACCCAATACCCACTTCCTGGTCGGGCACCCATCCTAGAATTGCTCTAGGCCAAGCACGCTTAACCTTAGAGTTCTTTTTGAATGAGCTTCCGGAAAAGAAGTTGCAACTTATTGGTATGGGTTTCCTATCAATCCTATTGAGCCATGCACCAGGGTATCACATACACCCACCCTTATAAGATCGACGTCCTCGTCGATCAACCACAAGACAAGAACATCCCCTCTTGGCACACGTCTGTGCGTCCAGTGCCGACACATTGCCATGCCGTGTCCACTCTGGGCCACATGCGCCATGCTACACATGCCCGCCACTAACCCGCACATGCCCATGTAATCGTGAGGGTCGGCTCTGATACCACTTTGTAACACCCCTGGTCACTCCCGACCGATGGCTGTCACTTCTGGCAGCTCAATAGGATCTCTAGACTAACCCCACAGACCAACACTAGTCTTTTATGCGCACTTTGTCCTCACTCGTGCGCACCCAGTACCCAATTCCCGGTCGGTCACCCATCCTAGAATTGCTCTAGGCCAAGCATGCTTAACCTTAGAGTTCTTTTCGAATGAGCTTCCGGAAAAGAAGTTGCAACTTGTTGGCATGGGTTTCCTATAAATCCTATTGAGCCATGCTCCAGGGTCTCACATGAATGCATATGGCGAGAATGAAATACTTTTAAACATAGGATTCATATGTATGAGTGGGGCTTCGCTTGCCTTGTCCGTTGTTGGACTGGTACTGCTCTTTGGTGGCATTGACTTTAGCCTCAGGTTCGGTTCCTATTCGCGAAGAACCAATCACCGGAAAGGAAAAGCAACATTCACACATGGCAGGTGCAATGCTCATACAATATGGATGATATGATATGTTACATGTAATAGAGTATTCCTAGATTCATCATCTATTAAAATGAATTCTGGAATTCCCAAGCTAGGCAAACCATCGAACCCATGGTACTTAGGGGGTATTGGCGTTCCTCTAAATAAATTAGGGTTCAAAGTTGCAGAAATATGGATACTTACATTTTTAAATGATAGAGCTCTTTTTTGAACATTTTGATATATTATTTTTATTTTTCTGATTTAAAATGAATTAGTTTTGAATATCTCCATTTTTAATTCATTTTAAATCATTTTTTGAATATTTAAATTATTTTCCAAGTTGGGCCCACATGTCATAAGTTTAATCATTTCAGAAAACATTTTTGGAAAATATTAAATGTCTTAAAGGTAGGGCCCACATGTCATAGATTTCTTATTTACAGGAATTATTTACTGAAAACATTTAAAATAAAAGGAAAAAGATTTATTGCCTCATGCTGATGTCAGCATGAGATCAGCAATGGGAAGCTCTTAGATCGAGCAGGGATCTGTCGATCCCTTGCGCGCCTGGATGCGTGGCTGGGGGCGTTTGATAGAGGCGATGTGGGCGACCATAATCTGGCGGCGCTACTAGCAGGAGGTCACCGGAGCGGCGTGCACGACGACGAACAACGGCGGCGTCGGGCTCAAGCGGGGAGGATGGTACATTGGGAGAGGGAGGAAACCGAGGGCATCATGGTGATGAGGAGCTCACCGTGAGCACGACGGGCATGACGGCGAGGCGAGGTGAGCTTTGGAGTAGCGGGAATCGACGGAGACTAACGGTGACCGGAGCTCTCGATTCGGCTGATTGAGGTCGCACGCGAGGGAGAGGAGGGGCTGTAGGGGTTCGTAGCATGGAAAACAAAAAAATTCTACCGCATGCACACAAACAAGCCAAGATCTATCTACTAGATTGTAGCAACGAGTCGATAGAAGCACTCACCCTCGAAGATTACAAAGCGGTTAACGAGAGCAGATTCTCATGGGTGATGTAGTCGTACACTTGCCAATCTCAAGATCGCGTAGATGAACCTTCCGGCGCTGCGTTTCGGCAGCGCTTCCGTAGTCGGTCACATATTCGGTACTCGATGAAGACCTTCCTCTCCCTTGTTCCAGCAGGCAGCGGAGGTTGTAGTTCTCCCCTCGTGATTTCGGCAGCACGACGACATGCTGTCGAAAGTAGAGGGAAGATCCCGTAGGGCTTTGCCTAAGCCGGATGCGAGTTATGGTGGATTAGGGTTTCCCGGAGATCTAGGGTTTAGATGACCGGGAGGAGGAGGAGGTGTCGACGGCGTCTAGGGCGGCGGCGCGGCGAGGCGGAGACGGCGCGCGGGCGGCGGCGGAGGCGGGCGGCGGTGGCGGTGGCGCGGCATGTGTGGGGAGGGCTTGGCTCTTGTGTGGTGTTGGGGCAGCCCTCCCCCTATATTTATGAGAGGGAGGGGCAGCCTTGGGAGGGGTGGGTTTGAATCCAAACCCAAACCCAAGTTAGATTGAGAGAAGGACTTGTTTCTTCTCCCACTAGGAAATCATTGTTCTAGTTTGACTTTTCAAACTTCCCGTTTGACTTTTAATTTAGAGCTTTATTTCTCTCTTGCAAATGTCAACACCAAGTGACCTAGGATATGATCCAATCATTCCACATATCCATGACACATTCATGGACCATTCCCCTTCCGGACCGGTGAACCTTCTAGACCCTTCTAGAACTTGTCCGATGAAAACATCGGAAACTTTCCCAAACTCTGGAATCGGACTTTCCTTATATGAATCCTATTCTCCGGACTATTCCGGATCTCCTCATGATATTCCGGATCCCATCCGAGACTCCGAACAACATTCGGTATCCCTATTAACATTCCATATCTACTAAACAACATCGAATCCTTAAGTGTGTCTCCCTACGGTTCGTGAATTACGCGGACATGATCGAGACACTTCTCCGATCAATAACCAATAGAGGAATCTGGAAATTCATATGGCTCCCACATATTTCTACGATTACTTTGCGATCGAATGAACCACTTACATACGATACCAATTTCCCTTTGTCTCACGATAGTTTACTTATCCGAGGTTTTGATCGTCGGTATCTCTGCATACCTAGTTCAACCTCGTTACGATAAGTACTCTTTTCTCGTTCTCTCTATATGTGATCCCTTGTGATCCAGTCACATGCTTGCAAGATAATTGGATGACATTCCACCGAGAGGGCCCAGAGTATATCTATCCGTCATATGGATGGACAAATCCCACTCTTGATCCATGTGCCTCAACCCATACTTTCCGAACACTCAATGTCACCTTTATAGCCACCCAGTTACGGTGTGGTGTTTGATGTCATCAAAGCATCCTTCTGGTGATGGTGATTAACAAGATCTCATGGTCGAAGGAATTAGGTTACTATGTATCAAAAAGCTTATAGCAAACGAACTATTGAAATGACTTGATCTTAATGCTACGCTTATCTATAGGAGTATGTCCATCATACCATTCTCCTAATGATATGATTGTTGGAGATATGCCCAAGAGGCAATAATAAAGTGGTTATTATCATATCTTCACACTTATGATAAATGTTTACATACCATGCTATAATTGTATTAACTGGAAACATTAATACTTGTGTGATTTGTAAACTAAAATAAGAGTCCCTAGTAAAGCCTCTTGTTAAACTAGCTTGTTGGTTAATATATGATCATGGTTTCCTGATCATGAACATAGAGATGTTATTAACAACAGGATCATATCATTAGGAGAATGATGTGATGGACATACTCCTATAGATAAGCGTAGCATAAAGATCAAGTCATTTAAATAGTTCAATTGCTATATGCTTTCTGATACATAGTAACCTAATTCCTTCGACCATGAGATCATGCATATCACCTTTACCGGATGGATGCTTTGATGACATCAAACACCACACCGTAACTGGGTGGCTATAAAGGTGGCATTGAGTGTTCGGAAAGTATTGGTTGAAACACATGGATCAAGAGTGGGATTTGTCCATCCATATGACGGATAGATATACTCTGGGCCCTCTCGGTGGAATGTCATCCAATTAGCTTGCAAGCATGTGACTGGCTCACAAGGGATCACATATCACGGGAACGAGAAAAGAGTACTTATCGGTAACGAGGTTGAACTAGGTATGCAGAGATACCGACGATCATAACCTCGGATAAGTAAACTATCGTGAGACAAAGGGAAATTGGTATCGTATGTAAGTGGTTCATTCGATCGCAAAGTAATCGTAGAAATATGTGGGAGCCATATGAATTTCCAGATTCCTCTATTGGTTATTGTTCGGAGAAGTGTCTCGATCATGTCCGCATAATTCACGAACCGTAGGGAGACACACTTAAGGATTCGACGTTGTTTTGAGTAGTTATGGTATTATGAGAAAGAGACCGAGTGTTGTTCGGAGTCTCGGATGGGATCCGGGATATCACGAGGTGATCCGGAATGGTCCGGAGAATAAGATTCATATAAGGAAAGTCCCGTTTCGGAGTTCGGGAATGATTGCGGTGTTTTCATCAGGAATGTTCTAGAAGGTTCCGGATTGTCCGGCACTCCGGGGGGGAGGGTACATGAATGTGTCATTGAATGATTGCATCATGTACTAAGTGTTCTTGCTGTTCCAAAACATGAAAGTCAAATTGCCAGTTTGAAAGTCAAACGGCTAAAACAGGAAACTGTGGAAAACAGGAAACTGTGGGAAACAGGAAACTGTGGGAAACAAGCAAGAGGAGGTTGAAACCAACTTGGAGGAGGAGTTCCTCTCCTCCAAGCCGGCGCCCAGCCCTAGGCCGAGTTGGGGAGGGACTCCCTCCCTCCCTGGCGCGCCTAGCCCCTCCACCTATAAAAGGAGGGGCAGGGCCTCCTCCTCTAGACACACAAGTTCCTATCCTCTAATCTCCGGTTTAGAGCCGTTTTGGTTTAGAGCTTCTAATTGCCCTAGCCTTCGGTTTAGAGCCTTCTAATTGGTGTGTCTAATCCCTAGACCACTAATAGCTCTCTCTCATACTCCACCATACTCGCTCCGGCTTAAGGCGAAGCCCTGCGGGATCTCCCCTCTACTTCCGGTACCACGCCGTTGTGCTGCCGGAATCGCGAGGAGAGTGCTACAACCTCCGCTGCCTGCTGGAACAAGGGAGAGGAAGGTCTTCGTCGAGTACCGAACGTGTGACCGACTGCGGGAGCGCTGCCGGAACGTGGCGCCGGAAGGATCGTCTACACGATCTTGAGATCGGAAAGAGTACGACTACATCACCCACGAGAATCTGCTCTCGTTAACCGCTTTAGAATCTTCGAGGGTAAGTTATTCCATCGACTCGTTGCTACAATCTAGTAGATAGATCTTGGCTTGTTTGTTTGTATGCGATAGAATTTTTTTGTTTTCCATGCTATGAACCCCTACAATGATATTTTTATTAATAACATCTCAATGTTCATGATCGAGAAACCACGATCATCTATTAATCAACAAGCTAGTATTATAAAGAGGCTTTACCAGGGACTCTAATTTAGTTTACAAATCACATAAGTATTAATGTTTCCAGTTAATACTATTATAGCATGAATGTAAACATTTATCATAAACACAAAGATATAATAATAACCACTTTTATTATTGCCTCTACGGCATATCTCCAACAGTCTCCCACTTGCATTAGAGTCAACTAATCTAGATTACATGGTAATATACCGAACACCCATGGCAGTTTGGTGCTGGTCATGTTTTGCCCTCGGGAGAGGTTTAGTCAACGGATCCACCACATTCAGATCTATGTGTACTTTGCAAATCTTTATGTCACCATCTTGGACATGCTCTTGAATAGCGTGAAAACGTAGCTTGATGTGCTTCGGCTTCTTGTGTGACCTTGGTTCTTGCGCATTGGCTATGGCGCCCATGTTATCACAGTAGATAGACATTGGGTCCAGCGCACTTGGAACCACACCGAGCTCTGTAATGAACTCCTTCATCCATATCGCCTCTTGTGAAGCCTCTGAAGAAGCTATATATTCCAATTCAGTTGAAGATCTCGCCACAATGCTTTGCTTTGCACTCCTCCAGCTAACTGTTGCACCATTCAAAATAAAAACGTATCTAGATCGAGATTTAGAATCATCCGGATCAGTGTTCCAACTAGCATCGGTATAACCATTAACAACAAGCTGTTCATCACCTCCATAAGAAAGAACCATATCCTTAGTTCTTCTCAAGTACTTAAGGATGTTTTTGACCGCTGTCCAATGATCCACTCCTGGATCACTTTGATATCTGCTAGTCAAACTAACAGCACATGCAATGTCGGGTCTAGTACATAGCATGGCATACATTAGATATCCCATGGCTGAGGCATAGGGAGTCTTACTCATCCTTTCTCTATCTTCTACTGTTGCAGGACTTTGAGTTTTACTCAAGGTCGTATTGGGCAACATGGGCAAGAACCCTTTCTTCCTATCTTCCATTCCAAACATCTTTAGAACTTTGTCCAAATATGTACTTTGTGACAGTGATATTAGGCGTCTCGATCTATCTCTATAAATCTTTATGCCTAATATATAAGCTGCTTTGCCAAGATCTTTCATTGAAAAACTATTATGCAAATAATCCTTGACACTATTAAGAAGGTCTACATCATTCCCAATCAACAATATGTCATCTACATATAGTATTAAGAATGCTACAGAGCTCCCACTTACTTTCTTGTAAATACAAGCTTCTCCATAAGTTCGTAATAAACCAAAACTTTTGATTACCTTATCAAAACGTTGATTCCAACTTCGGGATGCTTGCTTCAATATATATATGGACCTTTGAAGTTTGCATACCTTGTTAGCATCTTTAGGATCGACAAAACCTTTGGGTTGCATCATATACAACTCTTCATCAATGTCTCCATTGAGAAACGTCGTTTTGACATCCATCTGCCATATCTCATAATCATAATATGCAGCGATTGCTAACATAATCCTCACAGATTTTAGCTTCACTACTGGTGAGAAAGTCTCATCGTAGTCAACACCTTTAATTTGTCGAAACCCTTTTGTGACAAGTCGAGCTTTATAGACATTAACATTACCATCAGCATCTGTTTTCTTCTTGAAAATCCATTTGTTCTCGACAGCCTTCCGGCCATCCGGTAAGTCCACCAAAGTCCATACTTGGTTTTCGTACAGGATCCAATCTCGGATTTCATGGCTTCTTGCCATTTATTGGAATCTAGGCTCATCATCGCATCCTCATATGTCGCAGGGTCATCGGTGTTATCCACCAACATGATACTCATAATGGGATCATACCAATCAGGAGTGGTACCAGTTCTCGTTGACCTGCGAGGTTCCGTAGCAACTTCAACCGAAGTTTCATGATCAACATCATTAGCTCCCTCTATTATTGGTGTAGGCGCCACAGGAACCACTTCCGGTGTTGCGCTACTCGCAAGTTCGAGAGAAGGTTCAACAACCTCGTTGAGTTCTACTTTCCTTCCAGTCACTTCTTTCGAGAGAAACTCCTTCTCTAGAAAGGATCCATTTTTGGCAACGAAGATTTTGCCCTCGGATCTATGATAGAAGGTAAACCCAATAGTTTCCTTCGGGTATCCTATGAAGACGCATTTTTCCGCTTTGGGTTCAAGCTTGTCTAACTGTAACTTCTTTACATAAGCTTCGCAACCCCAAACTTGAAGGAACGACAATTTTGGTTTCTTCCCAAACCATAATTCATACAGTGTCGTTTCAACGGATTTAGATGGTTCCCTATTTAAAGTGAATGCGGTTGTTTCTAATGCATAACCCCAAAACGATAGCGGTAAATCTGTAAGTGACATCATAGAACGAACCATATCTAAGAGAGTTCGATTACGATGTTCGGACACACCATTGCGCTGTGGTGTTCCCGGCGGTGTCAATTGTGAAAATATTCTGCATTTCTTCAAATGCTCGCCAAACTCGTAACTTAGATATTCACCTCCACGATCAGACCGTAGAAATTTAATCTTATTGTTATGTTGATTCTCTACCTCACTTTGAAATTCCTTAAACTTCTCGAAAGTTTCGGACTGATGTTTCATGAAATAGATATACCCATATCTACTCAAGTCATCCGTGAAGGTAAGAACATAACGATAACCACCGCGTGATGCTACACTCATTGGGCCACACACATCGGTATGTATGATTTCCAATAAGCCCGTAGCTCGATCCATCATACCAGCAAATGGAGTCTTAGTCATTTTACCCATCAGACATGCTTCCCATCTTTCAAGTGATTCAAAATCAAGTGAATCAAGAAGTCCATCGGAATGGAGTTTCTTCATACGCTTCACTCCAATATGACCAAGACGACAGTGCCACATATAGGTCTAGTTATCGCTCAATTTCAAATGTTTAGCTTCAATGTTATTAATGTGTGTATTTCCACAATCGAGATTCAATAAGAATAGACCATATATCAAAGGTGCATGTGCATAAAACATATTACTCATATAAATTGAACAACCATTATTCTCGGACTTAAACAAGTAACCGTCTCGCAATAAACATGATCCGGATATAATGTTCATGCTCAACACAGGCACCAAATAATAATTATTTAAGTATAAAACCAATCCCGATGGTAGATGAAGAGGTAGCGTGCGACCGCGATCACATCAACCTTTGATCCATTTCCAACGTGCATCGTCACCTCGTTCTTCGCTAACTTCCGTTTATTCTGCAGTACCTGTTTCGAGTTACAAATATGAGCAACCGAACCAGTATCAAATACCTAGGACTACTATGAGTACTAGTGAGATACACATCAATAACATGTATATCGGATATACCTTTCTTCTTGATGTTGTCGTTCTTCAAATCCGCCAAGTACTTTGGGCAATTCCGCTTAGAGTGACCTTCTCCCTTGTAGTAAAAGCACTCAGTATCAGGCTTAGGCCCAGCCTTGGTCTTCTTCATCGGCGCGGTAACTTTCTTACTTCCCTTCTTGAAGTTTCCCTTTTTCTTAGACTTGCCTTGCTTCTTGAATTTGGTGGTCTTATTGACCAACAACACTTGGTGCTCTTTCTTGATCTCCACTTCTGCAGATTTCAACATGGAGAAGAGTTCTGGCAACGACTTGTCCATGGTTTGCATATTGTAGTTCATCACAAAGTTCTTGTAACTTGGTGGTAGTGATTGGAGGACACGGTGAATCCCCAAAGCATTAGGAATCACTATTCCCAAGCTTTGAAGCTTGCTTGCGTGCCCAGACATCTTAAGCACGTGCTCACTAACGGAGCTGCCCTCTTCCATCTTGCAGTTAAAGAACTTTTCAGAAGCCTCATAACTCTCAACTGCCGCGTGAGCCTCAAATATCATTTTGAGTTCACGGACAATATCATGTGGGTCATGGTTCTCAAACCTTTTCTGAAGCTCCGATTCCAAACCATACAAGATAGCACACTGAACTGTTTGAGTACTGATTCTTCCGAGCGAGGAAAACATTATTTACCTCATCGGTAGCAGTAGCTGTAGGCGGGTCACCCAGCGGTGCATCCAGCACATAGGTCAAATTACTAGCATTGAGGACAATCCTCAAATTGCGGAACCAATCCGCAAAGTTTCTTCCATTGTTTTTCAACTTTTCTTTCTCTAGGAACGCATTAAATTAATGGTAGGGTCCGCCATTGATCTACAACATATTTGCAATAGTTTAGACTAAGTTTATGACAAATTGATTTCTAATTAATAGTTAAATTAATCTAGGTGAACTCCCACTCAAAACAATATCCCTCAAATTGTTTTAGTGATCACACAAACCAAATCCACCACATCAAAACCGATCATCACGAGAGTTGATGTAGCTTCAATGGCGAACAATCAACATGTTCATCATATCTACTATATGACTCATGCTTTACCTTTCGGTGATCTGTGTTCCGAGACCATGTCTGCACATGCTAGGCTCGTCAAGATCAAACCTTATCTTCCGCATGAGCAAATCTGGCTTGCTCACGTTGTATACACTCGTAAAATCTAACACACCCGATCATCACGTGGTGCTTCGAAACAACGAGCTTTAGCAATGGTACTTACTAAGGATGAACACTTTAAAACTTGAAATTTTGTGCTTGAGGGGTCATCTTATAATGCTACTATCGCAAACTAAGCAATACAAGATTCATAAAGGATTAACATCACATGTAATTCATAATATGTGATATGATATGGCCTTTCTTCTTGTGCTTCCGATATCCATCTTTCAAGCACGAACATGATCTCCATCATCACCGGTATGGCGTCAAGGTCAATGGCGCCGTTTCATGGATGTCGTCCACCAGCTTCAACTATTACAACTACTTTGAATAGACACGCAGATCTTAACGGAATTTAAAAGACAACCATATGGCTCCTGCCGGTTGCCTACTTACAATAAGGGACATTGCATACATCATATATAATCACAATCATGGCCATATCACATCACAACACACCCCTACAAAACAAAGTTAGACGCCTCTAATTTTCTTTGCATATTTTACGTGGTTTGGTGCTTTCAATAAGTGTCGTTCTAACATACGAATAAGAACCACAATGTTGATGTTTGAATTATCAAGTGCCCGTTGTAAATTGAATCTATACTATGATGGGAGAGAAGGGACACCCGCAAAGCCACTTATGCAATACAAGTTGCATGTTGAGCGTGGAGCAAGTCTCATGAACGATGTCATGTAAGGTTAGCCCGGGCCGCTTCATCCCATCATACTGCAAGATGCAAAGTACACAAAAAGCAATTGATAATAAAAGCACCACCGCCCACAATGACCATTGTGTTCTACTCGTGCAACAGATCTACATATAGACACAACTCTGATACCACTGTAGGGGTTCGTAGCATGGAAAACAAAAAATTTCTACTGCATGCACACAAACAAGACAAGATCTATCTACTAGATTGTAGCAACGAGTCGATAGAAGCACTCACCCTCGAAGATTCCAAAGCAGTTAAGGAGAGCAGATTCTCGTGGGTGATGTAGTCGTACACTTGCCGATCTCAAGATCGCGTAGACGATCCTTCCGACGCTGCATTCCGGCAGCGCCTTCCACAGTCGGTCACACGTTCGGTACTCGATGAAGACCTTCCTCTCCCTTGTTCTAGCAGGCAGCGGAGGTTGTAGTTCTCCCCGCGTGATTCCGGCAGCACGACGGTGTCGCGTCGAAAGTAGAGGGAAGATCCCGCAGGGCTTCTCCTAAGCCGGATGCGAGTTGTGGTGGATTAGGGTTTCCCGGGGATCTAGGGTTTAGATGACCAGGAGGAGAAGGAGGTGTCGACGGCGGCTAGGGCGGCGGCGGTGTGGCGTGTGTGGGGAGGGCTTGGCTCTTGTGTGGTGTTGGGGCAGCCCTCCCCCTCTATTTATGAGAGGGAGGGGCAGCCTTGGGAGGGGTGGGTTTGAATCCAAACCCAAACCCAAGTTGGATTGAGAGAAGGACTTGTTTCTTCTCGCACTAGGAAACCATTGTTCCAGTTTGACTTTTCAAACTTCCCGTTTGACTTTTAGTTTAGAGCTTTATTTCTCTCTTGCAAGTGTCAACACCAAGTGACCTAGGATATGATCCAATCATTCCACATATCCATGACACATTCATGGACCATTCCCCTTCAGAACCGGTGGACCTTCTAGACCCTTCTAGAACTTCTTCGATGAAAACATCGGGAACTTTCCCGAACTCCGAAATCGTACTTTCCTTATATGAATCTTATTCTCCGGACCATTCCGGATCTCCTTGTGATATCCCGGATCCCATCCGAGACTCCGAACAACATTCGGTATCTCTATTAACATTCCATGTCTACTAAACAACATTGAATCCTTAAGTGTGTCTCCCTACGGTTTGTGAATTACGCGAACATGATCGAGACACTTCTCCGATCAATAACCAATAGAGGAATCTTGAAATTCATATAGCTCCCACATATTTCTACGATTACTTTGCGATCGAATGAATCACTTACATACGATACCAATTTCCCTTTGTCTCACGATAGTTTACTTATCCGAGGTTTTGATCGTCGGTATCTCTGCATACCTAGTTCAACCTCGTTACCGATAAGTACTCTTTTCTCGTTCTCTTGATATGTGATCCCTTGTGAGCCAGTCACATGCTTGCAAGCTAATTGGATGACATTCCACCAAGAGGGCCCAGAGTATATCTATCTGTCATATGGATGGACAAATCCCACTCTTGATCCATGTGCCTCAACCCATACTTTCCGAACACTCAATGCCACCTTTATAGCCACCTAGTTACGGTGTGGTGTTTGATGTCATCAAAGCATCCTTCTGGTGATGGTGATTAACAAGATCTCATGGTCGAAGGAATTAGGTTACTATGTATCAGAAAGCTTATAGCAAACGAACTATTGAAATGACTTGATCTTAATGCTACGCTTATCTATAGGAGTATGTCCATCATACCATTCTCCTAATGATATGATCTTGTTATTAATAACATCTCAATGTTCATGATCGAGAAACCGTGATCATCTATTAATCAACAAGCTAGTATTGTAAAGAGGCTTTACCAGGGACTCTAATTTAGTTTACAAATCAGACAAGTATTAATGTTTCCGGTTAATACTATTATAGCATGAATGTAAACATTTATCATAAACACAAAGATATAATAATAACAACTTTTATTATTGCCTCTAGGGCATATCTCCAACAGGGGCTAGGAAGAGAGAGTCGAGCACGAGGAGCTCAACGGTGGCGTCGGCTTGGGCTAGGATCGCCGAAGACACTGAGGATGACGGCGAATGAGACTAGGGTTCGGCGGCCATGGCGCGGAAACGAGGAAGATAGGGGGAACTGGACTGTTAGGTTTATCCTGGCAGCGTCGGTGGGATCATTATAGTCACTGACAGGCGGCGGTGCGGATCCTAGTGCATCTCCGGCGGCGGACGGCGGCGGAAGCGACACAGAGCTTCTTGCTTGTCATCGTCGAAGACGACGCGAGGAGAAAGAAGGCCGACGCGGTACGGGGCCGCGTTGGGCCGGTTTGGGTCCCAGGTGGGCCTCTACGGGGCTGCTCTGCTAGTGTTGCCTTCCCGTATCCCTTCACAAACCCCCTTGTCTTCTCGTTGGAGTTGTATCTTTTATAAATATCATAGGGCTTCCCAAAGTGGTTGAGTGGGTTTAACACTAGTCATATGCTCAAACTCCATTAACACAGATGGAAACCTGTAACTCAAAACAAAACTTAACAACACTAAAGTAAATAACGACGCCAGAAAATAGCTTGATGACTGCAAGTGCACAGATCGGATGTCGCTAGTTTCGAAATAAAGATATCGATCCCACAGGGAGCAGGAGTCTAAAGTCTAGGAATTCTTGAAATAAATACTGAAAATAGAATGTCTAAATAAAGTTCTAAGTGACAAGATAAAATGCGAGTATTGCGTAAAAAGGTGTTTTGGGGTTTTTGGTATAAGAGAGTAATGCGTAAAGTAACCAAAACTGAATATAGAAAATAAGTATCGTGTATGTAAAAGATATTTGAAACTTCAGTGGGAAAAAGCATTCACAGGGATTAGTGGATACACCACTAGCATTATAAAGGGCTAAGGTAAAGATTATCATCATGAACATTCTCAACTATGTATGTGTGGGAGGAACTCCGTATTTGGACAAAGAGGCAGCAACCACTGCTCAAATCATCCTCATAACCATAACAGGCAGCAATCAACATCAATTGAATTACTGCGCTATTAAGGGACATAATCCCGCATGACGTATCCCATGGAATGGATAGTATTTTGTGAGTTTCCTCGGTTCCCAAGTTGATACGTAAGGGGTGCCAGTAACTTTATAGTCACTGTAAGTGTTAATAACCCTCTGTCTACCAACAAGTAGTTCCCTACATCAGTCCCCACAAGAGGAAAATATTGGAGAGGTCGACTTCTCCGAACATCAAGATGTATACAATCTAACACGTGGTCACAATGATGAATATCATAATAAACTTTATATTATTTCAATATCATGCAAGGGTTTCTCCATATCCCCAAGAACTAATGATCTACTCAGACATGGAGGCAAACAACATCATGGCAATGGTAATGGAAACGATTATCGATGAATAGTACTTGTATAAATCCACAACTAGTGCAAGAATCACAATAAGATCTAGATTGGATAAATCGTGGAGATGGTGGAGATGAGGATGCAACGGTTGATGAAGATGGAGATCGATGCCTTGGCCTCCCAGATCTGCGTAGGGAGAAGATGGATCCCTAGGGCAAGTTCCCCCTCTAGATGCCTTCCGGAGGTTAGGTTTTGGTGATTTCTGGGTGTTCTGTATGTCGTCTCTTCGAACCAGTTGCATGGGGTGAAACTATTTGAGGAGGCGGAGGCGGCGCCAACTAGACGGCGGCAACTATACGACGGCGGCCCGTATAGTTGGTCGTTAACCTCTCTATATCCTCCAATAGCTTAAAGTTTTCTTCTGGTATTATTAATATTCCCCAAATAAGCAATTTACGTAGTTTTTGGCTCCTTTTCTCTCCAGTACAACAACTCCAAGAATTGTGTCCTTTGGATCCATCATCTGATCTGATCCTGGTGAAAATAAACATAAAAAGAGCGTGCGAACACCGTAAAATACCAAAATCCTACACCTACAATGCAAAATAATAATCTAAAACATGATGCAAATATGCACTCATCAGGGTCCTAAGACATCTTCGAGAAGCTCCGCCGTAGTGATGTCCCTGCTCTCGCACACGATCTTCCGTGCAGTTGATATTTCACAAGGCAATCTATTTATAGATTAAGAACCACAACATAGTGTTTACACTCACGACATAATGTCGACACTCACCCCTGTCATAGTGTCTCCACCCACCGAAATAGTGTCTCCACTCACTGGCATAGTTTCGCCACTCACGACGGTGCTGTCACCCTCTTTTAGTCACGGTTGGAGTCTCCTTTAGTCCCGGTTGGAGACACCATCTAGGACTAAACGGCCTCACGTCGGCCCCAGCCTGCCACAAACTCTTTACTCCCGGTTGGTGTGTCAAACCAGGACTAAAGATGGAGTAGAAAGTTTTTAAATCAGTGCATAGTTGTTTGATGTATATGCTCTGTGCTTTTATTTTTAGACTAGTACTAATCTTAGCATCGTGATTCTATTTGATGTACTTATATAATGCATATGAGACGACAATGGATGTACGCTGACCGAATCTCTGGCGAGTTCATTAAAGGCGTGCGTTTGTTTCTCGTTGTGGCAGAGGCAAACAAGCGGATTGGTTTTGTGTGTTGTCCATGTGGTGATTGTCGGAATCAGAAGGAATACTCTTCCTCAAGAGTCCTTCACGGACATCTGTTTCTGTCTGGTTTCATGTCTGGGTATAACTGTTGGACTAAGCACGGATAAAGAGGGGTTATGATGGAAGACAACAAAGAAGAAGAGAATGACAACTATCCTTTGTCCCATGAATATGGTGGTACTAAAATGGAAGACAATGATGAAGAAGAAGCAAAAGAACATGCATCATATGAGCCAGATGATGATCTTGGTCGGACCATTGCTGATGCAAAGGGAGAATGTGATAGAGAAAGGGAGAGGTTGAAATTTGAGCAGATGTTAGAGTATCAAAACAAATTGTTGTACCCGAATTGCAAAGATGGACACAAAAAGCTAGGTAGCACACTAGAATTGCTGCAATGGAACGTAGAGATCGGTGTGCCTGACAAGGGATTTGAAAAGTTGCTGGAGATAATGAAGGAGCTGCTTCCAAAGGATAACAAACTACCCGCCAGTACTTACAAAGAAAATAAGGTTGCTTGCCCTCTAGGATTAGAGGTACAGAAGATACATGCATGCATTAATGAATGCATCCTCTACCGCGGTGAGCAGTACGAGAATTTGGATGCATGCCCTGTATGCACTGCATTGCGGTATAAGATCCGACGAGATGACCCAGGTGATATTGAGGGGGAGCATCCCAGGAAGAGGATTCCCGCGAAGGTGATGTGTGTGACACCCCCGGGATCAGGGCTAAACAAATCCAAGACCTCCGTCTGACATAAGCTTAACCTTGAGCTCGAGAATATCCAGTAAAGAATCGATAACACAAAAGTGACCCTATGACACAAAATTTGTTACAGCAAGCTCATAATTGAGCAACAACCAAATTATTACAAGAAGAGGTCACTGACCACAAACATCAAACAACGGAAGGCAAATTATGCTATTAAGTATAGCAAACTTAACAAATGGCCTAAGAGGCCTGAAGCATAACGATGACGCCCAGCCCATAGATTCCAGGCTGCCGGCCGGGAACCCCAAGCTACTCGTCGATGTCGATGTAGTACGGAACTCGTCTTCAGTTGAACACTTAATCTGCCAAAAGTATCAACAAAGCAAGGGTGAGTACATGGTGTACTCCGCAAGACTTATGGCTGGTGGAGTTGTTTTTCACAAAGCCACTTTTGTTTATAAAACAAGAGGGAGAAGAAGCTCATCTAGTCAGAATATTTTAAAAGGGGATAAGAGAGAGACATCTCCAAAGTATTGATCATCATCTTTTGATATCCACCAAATCATCATTATCTCCTGAACTAGGATCACCCCATCGTACCCATGAGGAAGCATCCTTAAGCACATGTTGATCTGCCAAGTTTTACGATTAGGTTCAAGTTCTCTATGATCATCACGTCCGTCCCCAAGTCATCCACAACCGTCGACACGGCTTTCCGAAAGATTATTACCCTGCAGGGGTGTACAACTTTACCCACACATAATAACCTTCTCTTAATGCCACTTAAGATTAGCCATATTCCTTGGAAGACCGGCAGAGGGTGGTTAGACACGACCTTTACCTTGCTTTCGCCGAGACCATGAGTCACGCGATAAGTATGGTTCCACCGTAACGGGTCAAATCTCGAAGCCGGTACTTAAAGATGTGAGGCGAGGTTGGTTCACCAGGGGCTCCATCGACCCCAAGCAACCCGGTCCACGCTTCCCTACCTGTTATGAAGGCATCTTCACCCGGCAAATCTTTCAAAATATTTTCTATGCATAAGTCGAATGGAACGCCCGAACTATGTGACTCATGGAATCTACTAGGCAAGTTAGTCAATCAGGGAGTCCCCATAAACCCCGTGTCGTTATACGCTCGTCTTGGTTCAAGAGGAAAGAACTCGGGTCCTAGTGGTGGTGAGCATGGGACTAGAAAAACCACATCCCACCATGGCCTCTGATACAAGCCTTAGCATATTTGACTCATATCACTGATCTCATCTCATCACATTCTCCTGTCATACTAGATTATATGCATCCGATACATCATCTGGATGGAGCAGAACTAACAGCTATGCATGGCTAAGCAGACACATATATAAGCTCTCGTAGTGCACACAAGCCAAACCTAGTTATGCTAGGAGCAGTAGATCAGGTAATATAAGCTCAAAGGAAGTAATGCAATAGATAGGATACTCCATCTATTGATAAAAGACCACAGTAGAATCGTATGCATTATGGTAGGAATTGAAATGCTTTCAAAATCATAGGATTATATCATGGTGGGGCTATGCTTGACTTTGCCAGTTGATAGCAGATAAGCAGATCTTCGGGAGCCTTGTACTTGACTTGATTACAGTTGGTCAAGTATTTGTCTTTGATCTGCGAAGGTGTTGATCTCTGACTTTCATCTTGATATCGTACTCTACCGAGGAAGAACCAAACACCGGAAAGAGAGGGGAAAAATCAACACATGGCATCGATGCAATGCTCAATCAAGGATGATGATGTAACAAGTTAAATTGTATTGAAATATAACCCTAAGACATGCTCGGCAATTTTAATCGGGGTTCCGAGGGGTATAAACCCTAACTCGGGAAAACTCCGGATGTGTATGAGAGGGGTTACTATGTTCTTCTAATTAAACCTGTCATTTAAGTTGTTGAACAATGCATTATTATATCTTAAAGAGATAGCTCTCATTTTTCTGAACAATTTGATATATTATTTGTATTTTTCTAACTTAAAATGAATTAGTTATTGATTTTATAAGATTATACCATTTTCTGGAATTTATTTAATCAATTTAAAACATTTATGACCTCAGGCTGATGTCACCACAGGGTCTGCGGCTTTTCTCATTGGGGCTGAGGCTACCCTCAGTCACTGACGACTAGGCCCCATGGGTATTTATTATTTCCAGAAAATAATTTAAGAAACATTTAAGAAAAGATAATAGCTTTAATGCATCATCACGATGTCACGCCGATGCCAGCAGAGGAGGAGTCCTCAGATCGTTGATCGATGCGTCGTTTGGGAGCTCGCCGGAATGTGCCAGTGGGCTCGTTGGAGAGAGGGGATTGAGGCGAGCTGAATAGAGGTGGCGCCGCCCAAAAAGGTTCACCGGAGTAGGACCACGGCAGCGGCCATCGGTGGTGGGGACAGGTGCATGTTGTGGGGTCAATTCCAGAAGAAATCGAAGGAGGGAGAAGCACCAAGAGAATCAGGAGCTCACCTAGAGGCTTACTGAAGGGTTGGCGAGCTCGAAAAAGCCCGGAATCGACGAGGAGGATGGTGACCGGCGTCCGAATGGAGATGGCGATTCGGTGGCCTAGTGCTTCCTCGGCTCGCACGGTTGGAGGACAAGACCGAGGAGAACACGGCGACCATGATGGTGACCTCGCAACAGCGCCAGGAGATCAGGAACGGCGGGGCGGCGAGGTACCTGAGGGATCGGTTCTGACCAGAAGAGAAATTGGGGATAAGAGGGGATCTAGGGTTCATCCAAAGGTGCGAGGGGATCTTATAGGCACTCAGAGAGGCGGTAGCACGCATCGTGGCGCCGGCGGGGATCCTGGCGTGGTTGAACGACGACGACGGCGAAGACACGCAGCAGCTTCTTCTCAGTGTCCTTCTGGCTGGAGGTTGAAGAAAAGAGAAAGAAAGGCGAAGGGGTACCGGGCCAGGGGATTGGGCCAGGTGGGCTGAAGCTGGGCCGGTGGTGGAGTTGCATGCTGCGCCCGAGAAGTAGATTGGCGAGGGAGAGAGATATGGGTTGCGGCCTGTCTAGGGTCTACTGCTGTTTTATTTACAAAACACGTTTTCCTTTTTCTATTTTGTTTTCTCTTTTGTATTTCAATTCCAAATCTGTTTTGAATTATTTCAAAGTACCAGAAGCTTTATAAAATATATACAAATATCTCAGGGGCCCTTTTAATCAATTTGGGCTCCATTGTTTTGGTGATGTTCAAAATATTCAAAACCATTTTGAATTGCTTTCAAAGAAAGAGAGGGGTATTAGGGTTTGCATGATTTATTTCTTCAATGCACAATTTAAAATATGATGCTCATGAATGCGCAAACAAAACCCTAATTAGACATTAACTAAAACCGGGGTGTTACAGCTCTATCCCCTTACGAGAATCTTGACCCAAGATTCCAAAGGTAGGAAGAAAGGAAGAGACAGAAAGAAACAGGGCCACTCTAAAGATAAGAGGGAAACACACTAAACAACACATAGAATATCTCATGGTCAACTCATGGATGGAGTGTTCAAAAACAACTCTGAGATGACAAACATGAAACACGTCAAGGTGACGGAGGAAACAAGAGGAGAAGGTTTCAAGTTGTTAGATAGATGGTCTTCATAAGGATTGAGACCATGGAACTCACAGAAGGGTTTGAAGCTTGTGAAGAGGAAAGCTTCCAACAGAAAGAACACGAAACAGACTTCGATAGAGAACCTCTACTAAACGACTTATGTAGAGATTATGGGTTGCAGATATTTGGATCAACAAAACCGAGCTGTTGAACTACTTTTGACACAGAAGGGTTTCTTCTTTCATTCAACAGAAGGCCAGGACAGAAAGTTGTTTTGTGGCGAGGACTCATAAGAGTCGCAAGGAACATGTAGCAAGAGGAACTTCTAATTACCAAAATCATAGTCACTCTTAAAACATGGTTGAGAACACGAGCGAAAGTTCTTTATTCATCCAGGACTATCACGATCTTTGCCAAAGATCATGATATCACTTTGCACCACTAAGATGAATAGTTAAGAAGATTCCAGATGACACGAGAAGAAAGAAACTTCATTCTTAGACTTCAATTATTTGGCACAACCATACGCTTGCAAACATAAAAGGTCTGTAGGATCGACCGAGAAACATTTAGAAACACTACTTTAAATGTTATCCTTGATGTTCGGGAAAGCAGACATCAAGTAAAGGTCGGACTTCGGATACAAAGGAAATCATAAGAACAACTCCTATAATAAATCATAGAAGAAGCCTCATGATGAGTGGTTGATATTGCTGAATCAATAGAATATAACAAAAGGTCTTTCCGGCTAAGTGTGTCAACCATTACATTAATCTTGCCAGATTCACAAAGAGACCTATGTCAAAACCTTGAGGAGCACCAACCATCATATCTGCTTGAGATTCAGATTTGGTTAGGTGGTATGATATTTTAGACTCACCATGTACGAATAGATAGTTTGCAACATTTACCACAAAGGTAAAGTTACTAGAGTCTCAAGATAGGGACTACAATGTTAAGCTCCAAACGATGAGTTAGATTGCTGGACCTATGTATTAACACCTATTCGAAAGACAACTGCACACACATAAGGTACTAACAATAAATACACATGTATCCTTAAGGAACGGAGATAACTCTACTCAAATCCATGGCGACATCTTTCAACAACTGCACATGAACCACAGAAGGTTGCTTCTAACATCCAGAACACATACTTCGAGATGGCATGAAGATGGTTCTAGAATTTTTTTCCAACATTAATGCCAAATGTTCCATATGTATTCAATATAACATGGAGAAGATAAGGATGTCATTGATGGGCTCAACAACAAACTTATCGAGACACTGCAAGAAGATGGACTCATATGTTGATTGAACGAGGCAACAATATTGGTCAGACCAAAGAACATGAAGATGTACTCAAGTGAAAAATCACAAAAAGAAACATCATCAAGATAGTCCTTGGAACTGAGTTTGATTTGACGATAACCCAAATCAAATCAAAAGTGGGGAAGAGAATATATCCACAAAGTAAATACTATCTTTCTTCAGCATGAACAAAACTAGACATCCCTTTATTAAGGAATAGAGTCGTATAAAACTTTTGTCTTACAACTCTCCAAGTTGTTGTTTAAGCTCAACCAACTAGTTTCGGGGTATCCAGTACGGATCCTTGGAGAAAAGAGCAGTTCAGAGAACTTGCTTGCTCAAGAACTTGACAACATGGTCATGTGACAACATGGCGATACTTCTAGTAGACATCTGGAATATCACGAACCACCGACATGTCACTTAGTTCGAGAGGAAACTTGCTTTGTAAGGCAAGAAGACACGGTCTCAGAGTTTTGGCACAAACCTAACTCTTTGACCTACGAGAGTGTACCAGAATAACGGACGTGGTAGAACCATCATTCTTTTGCTTTGTGATAGGGTTAACCAACCACGCTAAGAATGACTCAAATGTCCTTGGAGTTCAAAACAATAATAATTGCTAAGAATCTCATATGGCCACATCATTACGCACACGCATCACTCACGAGCGAGAAAGCTCGAGGAAGGGTGAGTAAATATGTGTAAAAGCATCTCTTCATTAAGAGGGTCATGAATCTCGGCACGACCTCTTAGTATAAAAGAGTGTGATACTTTAAGGTAGAACAGATGAAAAACACTCAATGCATCTTAATCTGCGGATTACAACACTTTGACCTGGTACTGGATACGACGAGGTACTGGAGTTTGTTTCTCCTAACATCTGAAATGATTTGTCATGACGGACCACAAGAGTATCTTGCATCGGAAGACACCAATGCAGATAACTACTTGGATACCAACTGGTAGACAAAGGTTGAAAAACAACAAGGGAGGAAGAACATGCTCATGATAGAATTCCGAGATGTAGATGCATAGATTATCAATCTTCTGAAAATCAATGCAAGAAAAGGTAAGGTGTGGCAGAGTCACGAATATAGATGCGAGACTCTCGAGGAGTACTCTTGTCGTGATCTATTTGGTTCCATTAAAGAACATCTGCCATAACTAGTGGTAGGGGAAGTCCTTAGTTGTCACAATGCAATCGCGAAAAAGACCACAAGCTTGAAGGCCAGAATTTTAGTACCAGCCATCCTGAGGTAATGTGTGAACATTAACGACATGGTTCAAAGGAATGGATCTTGGGTTAAAGACCAGCGTCATGTACAAGATTCATAACACCAGAATCCAGCACAATCGGGGATCATAGGTTCAAGTCCAAGGGTTAAAACCTAGAGGAAGGAGTAACCACTACTTGAGTGACATAGCGTACACTGCAAGATAGGGATCATGAGGTAGCTTCCAGAAGACAAAACAACTTTTGAAGTTGTCACATCCCAAGATTTTCCAAATCTTGTTATGTGAAAAATAAATGAATAAAATAAAACTTTTTTGATTTTCAGGGTGAGAAGAAACTTTTGATTCCAATTGGAAACCTTCAAACCTATTTTGATCAAACAAATCCTAAAGGGATTTGAAAAGATAAACAATTAATAAAGAAAATTTTAAATAAGTGAAATTACTATTTTTGGATCTTTTAACAAAAAGACTTGGTTTTCAAATGAAAAGGTAGAAATATAAATAAGGACTATTTTTATAGAGCCAAATTAAACCTTGGCCAAGTTTTTGAAATAAAATATTTTGTTTTGATTAAAGGAGTAAAAGTTTATTTAAATAAAATAATGAGGGTTTATTAATACCCAATTTTTATTAAAGTAAAGGTTTTCCCATTTTGAATAAACACTAAAACTTTGTATTTTATTTTAAGTAAGTTTTCCAAGTGTTTTGTATTTACAAATAAAACCTACTGAATTGGTTTGGATAGTATTTAGATTTCAAAATGGAGATTTTAAATAAATCAAATCCTATTTGAATTAATAAGTAAGGACTATTTTATTTAATTATTAAATAGATCCTAAGTGAGTAAAAGTATTATTTATTTTGGACTCTGATTTGTGTTGTTAAACAGGACTAAAAAGGATACAAAGTTTAGCAAAAGTTTGATTTCAATTGTTGTTTGAATAGTTTGATTAAATTTCAAAATAGAAAATCAAATGGAAAAGGAAAAAGATTCAGTACAAAAAAAAGGTAACAAACAGCAACCCAACTAAGCAGGCCCAGCAGCCCAGCTCCAGCCCAATTAAACCCCCCACGCGCGAATCGTTTTCCACTCGAACTCATACACGCAGAGTCGCAGACAGCAGGACCCCACCGCACCCTTCTCTCTCTCACTGCCAGACGACCCCACGCCCACGTCACCATCTTCCTCCCCGCGGTGAACTCGCCCTGCCGTTGCGGCCGAGTAATTCCGGCGATGAATACGCATTGAAGACGGCCTTAATTCCTCGCAGTGACTACGCCTGTTAAATCGCTCCTCTTCCCTCTCTCTTTTTCCCCAGATAGCTCCTTCCCTCCGCCCATAGGCTGCCCTGAATTCCCCTTGCACCGCCACTGCTCCGACAAGCTTCTCCAGTGAATTCCGGCCATACCTCGCCGCCCCTCGCCTTCCACTGCACACAAGCTTGTCCTCCACCTCCAGGCGTACCTTCCCGTGTGTTCCACTCGCCCGCGCGCATTCCCTAGCATCGGCAAGGACGACCTCAACTCGCCACCGCCGTCTGTCTCGCCTCCAACGAGCTTTCCTGGTAAGAGCCGACCACCCCGAGCCTCCCTATTGATATTCCTAAGATCCCCAGGACTGTACGCATCTGACTGTGCCTTTGTTTTGCCTTGGGGTGAACCGCAACGTCGCCCCCATCATCAATCAGAACCACCTGCCGCTTGCAGCTACTCCGACGAGGAATTGGCTCAGCCCCGAGCGCCCCTCGCCAAGCCAGCACCACCTTGAGCTTCACCTCGACCGCGCGAGCACGGTGAGCCCTCTCCCCCTCTCCCTCTCTTCCTGTATCCGCCGCAGCACCGCTAGCCGAGCGTCGCCGCCGCCAGTCGCCGCGCAGCGCCGCCACTATTTGGTCGCATGAATCTGCACCGTTAGATTTCAATCCGACGCGTAGTAACATATCACTTACTGAAGGGGTACGAGTTGATCTGCGCCGCGTGATCTGTTTAGATCCAACGCCTCACAGAGGCCGATCCGTGCGAACCGGTACCGGCCAGTAGAAACACGCCGTGTGGCACTGGATCTGTTTAAAACAGAATTTAGAATCTGATTTATATGCAAACTTCTAAATTCCATAACTTTCAAACCACACGTCCAATTTTTGCAAATTTTATATCAATGGATTCAGAAAAACAAGCCCTAGCCAACCGTGCACTTTGTTTAGTAAAAAGCTTCTGGTAAAATGTTTGTTTTTGCAGAAACTTGTGTATGCTTGTTTAGGATATAAAATTTATTCCAAAATGATTTTGGGGTTGAAATCTTCGAAAAATGGTTTGTTTTGAACCTACTGACCCTATGAGACAATTCATGGATTTAAAAATGAATTTTGTGAAGTTTAGGAGTAAATACTTGAATTAGCTCATTTCTAGTCAAATAAAGACATAGATTTTGATATGGAAATGATTTTTGAGTAAAACCTTTGGAAAATGTTTTGATTCAAACCTACTGACCCTAAACACCAAGTTTTGTGAATTAACAACTTATTTGGTGAACAATATAAAATTGTTGATTTGCTAAAAGCATTTTCAACCACATAAAATAATGATTGAATTTAAGAAATGGTTTATAGATAAAACCCTTTTGCAAATGGTTTTACCACCTTAGAAAAATGACCACTTTGAACCTTACAATGTCGAGAAGCCTAGTAGAAACCACTTTTGCAAATGAAATTATCTTTTGCATGCTTGCATGCATGACTTTGTTTCTATTTATTTTATGTGTGATGAATTGTTGAATATTGGTTGGAATGCTAGTTGAATCTATGTTTGCTTGATTGATTTGTAGTGAAGTTAGAAGAGTGTGATATTAGCAAGATCAAGAAGTGAACCAACATCCTCTACCAAAAAGGCAAGTGACACTATCATCCAAGTCCTACTATTTTCATTACACTTAGTGGATTTTGAAACATGCATGATAAGGTCTACTATATTTTTCTATGCTAAATCCTAATAGGATACCCCTATATTTTCCTTAGTGAAAACAATGTAGTTGTAATATGCTTAGCCCTGCTATATATATTGAGAAGGGATACATGTTGAGATTATATGAATTTTGGAAAAGACTTATGTTTTATATAATAAAACAAGTACTCAATGAACCACCTGGGTGGACAAGGATACTCAAGTTTTGGACAAGGTGGCAACAAGAGGAACCATGTTTATATGGCAATCTCTTTTTTGTTGTGCACTAGAAGAAAACCACCCAGGGACTTAGAGATTGAACATGTTTCTCGTACAGTGGCTTCCATGTACAGCCACATGCTAATTGGGCACTGGCTTAGTCAACTACATAGTGGAAGACCCATGCATTGGCCTCTTCAGGTTAACTAGAATGAGGGAACTTGAAACCCTACATTGGTGCCTGATAGACAAGATAGCATTGTGTATTGGGAGGACTCCTATGGAAAGACTTCGTCACATTCTCAATCTGCCAGTACTCCATCTTGGTGAGTACTTATCCAGCGGCCACTGGTGGCATCAAGATGAGAATGTGTCATGTGGGTAAAGTGTACAACTTCTGCAGAAGATAAAAATCTAAGTACTTAGCCGTGTCCCCGGTTATGGACATTACTGAGCAACTAAGGCCTGAAGCTATGGAAGATCTCGACATTCCAATTTCTAAAAGTAAAACTTGAAAGTGACAACAAGAGACTTGAAGCACTTGGAGGTTTCCAAGGAGTTCAGAAAGATTTGATAAAAGATCAAAACTATTTTGAAAAGATAGGATAAATTATACTGCTTTCTGCAAATGAGCCTAAAAACCTACTTAGCAAAATATGCATGTAATGTTAGGATCCACTTATTTCTACATAGTAGTGAAACTTGCCAATACAATTCAAATGTATTGACTCCTATGGCTGTGTGGCATCCCGCAAAACCACTACTAGAAAATCGCGTTGTTTTTTTGTGCATTGCATCATCATGACCGCATGCTCATGTCATCATGCCACATTGCATTTGAGCATCGTCATCATCATGCATATTATTTTACTTGAAACTATGTCGCGAAAGTCTACTATTTTCTGAAACTAGCCCTCCTTCTATTTCAAATTAAACCCCGGATGCTTCCGGATATTTTGTTTGTCTAAAATCTATTTATAAAAAATTATTGCAAATTAAATAAATATCTAATTATTTTAGTGGGGGCAGTCGAACGGGCCAAATCGACCCGGACGACCACCCCCAGAACAAAACGGTCCACCCCAAAAATCCCTAATCTACCTAGTCCTAGTCTACCCACCCTTCAGCCACATCACCCCGGCCAATCGCGGCACGACAAGTCACCACCCCCCTTCCCCTATCCTATCCCACGCTGCCACCTCACCCCAACCCTCCCTCTCTCTCTCACCCCCACTCCCCACACCACAGCACCCAACACACACAACAGCACACACCCACGCACACCCCACAGCCCCAACCCGCTGCCCCCGGGCCCCACCCCGGCCCCACTCCCACCGACACCCCCTGGCCCTGCGTTCCCTGCCTCGTCCCCCACCCGACCTCGACCGCTCGCTCTCTCCACCCTCCCCTCTGCTCCCCCCCGCATCCTCCCCGCCAGCGCGCCCCGCCCCCCTTCTCCCTCGCCCGGCCGGCCTCCCCTCCCCTCCAGCGTGGCCGCGCCGCCTCCGCCTCCCTGGCTCTCCGCTCTGCCGCCCTGGGCCTCCTCCCCCTGAGCCGCGCCCGGAGTCGCCCGCTGGAGCCGCCTCACCTCCTCGCCTCGCTGCCGCCCTCGAGCGCCACCGCGACCTCTCCACCGGCCGCGTCGTCGCCTCGCTACCAGCCGCCGCCTCCTCACCGCTGCGCCCCCACCAACCGCCGCCGCCCCGCTCTCTTCCTCCTCCCGGCGTGCCGCCTGCCTCCCTCTCCCGAGCCGGCCGTGTTCCCCGCCGACGCCGGCCCGCATCTGCTCCTCCGGCGCCGCCTCCCCGGCCTCCGCCTCGCCTCCGGCCACCGCCAGCCCGCGACCCGCCTCCACCCTCCGCTCCGGCCCGCCTCGCCTCCACGCCCTCTGCCTCCCCGTCGCCCCCTCGCCCGCGCTCCTCCGCCCGAGCCCGCCGGCGCGGCCGTCCCCCTCCTCCTTCGCCTCTCCCTCTGGCCGCCGGAGTTCCTTCCGGTCGCCTCCCGCGCGTCGTCGCCCGCAGGCCAGCGCCGCCACCGCGGGCTTCTTGCAAGCCGACGCCGAGCCCGCGTTCTGCTCCTCGGGCCAACCCCGCGTGCAGCCCCGCCACGCCCTCTGCTCGAGCTGGTTCTGCCCGGGCTCGTCCCCTCGTGACCAGCTGCCGCTGCCAAGATCTCCGCGTGGTTGCTGGACAAGTCTGGCCCTAGGTTGTGGTAAGTCGAATGCCATCGGCCAAGTTCGCCACGGACGAAGAGACGACCATCATGACCCCTACACTCCTCGCTAGGACCCTCGTCAAGGAAAACCAAGCTCCCCTCGCAGACCCGAAGATGCCAAGTCCCGTTCCGACATCCGAAGACCGATCCCGGATTCGAAGGCCGACTCCGTAACCGGTGCCGCGCCAAGATCTCCGAAGAACCCCGGTACCGGACAAGTTCGCCATCGACCTCGAGAACGCCTACACGGAACGACAAGATCGCCACACGGACGCGAACCCCAAGACCCTGAAGACCCCGTTGTCGAGACCCAAGTTCGCCACCGATGATCAGGATGATACCCCAAGATCGCCTTCCCGGGATGTTGACGCCTCGATCCTGCGGGCCCGAAGACCACGGACGCGACAAGGTCTACCTCACGGAACACCGAGAACTTCCCCCTGAACGCCAAGTTCGCCGACACGGGTGCGACAAGTTTTACCTCGAGGACGCCGAGTACTTCACCCCGGACACCGAGACCCTGGACGACAAGTTCTCCTTCCCGGAAGCATTGACGCTCGTGCGACAAGATCTACTACCCAGATCCGAAGACCCTAAATCCCGGAGTCCGAGAACGATCCCGTCGAACCCTGAACCCTGAGACCGACCCCGAACCCCCGGACCAAGATCGTCGAACCCTAATGTGTGACCCCTTTTCTCGAACCCTATTTTTATAAATGTAATAACAAATTGATGCATATTAAATTGTCATTCTCGCATGCATCTTATCATGTGGTTTGGGGGCCTTATGCCGATTCACCTATAATTAAATATGGGGCCCATATGCGGGCAAATTTAGTCTCATATTGGCCTCATTTAAATTTGTGTAGCGAACTGGTGCTAACTTTTGTCTTGATAATGCAACATTTAAATGGCGGGGTATTTAAACAACTAGAACCATATATTTAATTGTCGGGACCCCAGTTCCGCTTAATATGACCTAATTGCATCGCACCTTTGCCCTGCCATACATCATACATGCATCATGCCCGATTTTCTACCGTAGTATTAAATATTGCATCCGGTGTTTATTCTAGTGTTTTGCTTCTTCGCGGATAAGGCCGTTGAGTTGATGTGAGCTTCGCCCCGATCTTCGGTTGAACCTTCGACAATGTTTTCAGGCGAGCATCTCCCCCTTTCTACCTATCTTACTTTTATAGTATTTATTTCCCTCCTGTTGATCTATTGCTACCTGTGTTGCGTTGCTCTAGTTTCCGTACCCGTGAAATTCCTTGCAGCCGTATATTGCCTTGGACACATCCTATTACCTATTGTTTGGTAGATAGCTAGACTTGCGCGTCGTAGTCGCTTGCTCAATTGCTGTTGCGTGTCGTCAAGTGCCACATTTGTTGGTGTATGGCCGCATGTTGATGTTGGAGATGATCATGGCTTTACTTATCGTTCACTTTAATTCCTGTTTAACAACTAAAATTGAAGTAAGTAAGCAGAGGCATCGGTGGGTGATAGATAACATTTGGTTTTCGACCGCCCACTTGTGTCCCGTAGGACCCCGAGTGCTTGATACCTGTTCCTTGATTTATCGCGCTATCCACATACGGGGAATTATGGGCCCCCCTTAGCCAGAGCTTGATTCAGTCTTATTTCTTGGGGCCACAAACTAGTTTGAGGTTTTATTTACGATCCTGTACTTATGCCATGCTTTACTGCTTTATTTACGATTGTGCGAGGAGCACACTGTACTGTTTAGGATCGGGACACGTTTTCGCGGTGTCGAAAGGCTTAGTTTTGGGTTCCCAGTCGTTCACAGACGTCCACCCAAACCTCGGGTCCGTCTCGGAGCTAGCTTACTTCGTTGCGGGTGTACTCCAAGGGGTGGCCCCCTGAAATATTTCTGAATCCTGTGATTGCTTTATCGTGAAAGCCTCGTTGGGTTTTGATTTGGTTTTTCCGAGGTCGATCGTGTGTGTGTTGCAATTTGTGCACCCCGGCCGGGTTAAAACTTTCTGAAAGCCGTGTCCGCGGTTATGGACGACTTGGAGCACAGTATCTCGATCATAGACAACTATAACTAAAGTAGTGCTATAAATTTGACTTTATAATGACTAGTAAGCAGTTTCACATTAATGGAATGGCTAAATAAAACTGCCAACAATTGCTTGTTTGGAAGTCGCTTGCGACAATTGTATCTGACTAGTAAGTATTACAACTACAACGGAATGGCTAAATAAAAGTACCAACAACTGCTGGGTTTTTGGGATGTCTCATGCCAATTGTATCTGACTAGTAAGTGTTGCAACTATAACGGAATGATTACCTAAAACGTCCCACTGCTTATTTTATCAGGATGATTATCTATACCTGACTAGTAATTGCTGCAACGATAACTGAATAAATAACACTGCCAACTGTGTGAGTTCCTCGGTTGACTTTCTCGGTTGGTATCGAGGGGGGAATACCAGGATGGGTTTGTTTGGTGTTGGATTCAGGTTGGTTCCGAATAGGTCTTTCTTACCCCTCTCTGATAGCCGCCAGTTGAATCGCGTCTCTATAGGTTGTTTAGTGCATGCTGCCGCTGCCGCTTCAGTCCACCATACCTATGTAGGCGAGGACCGCCGAATTCTAGTCTCGCCGTGTACTGGCCTCAGTACTGACGCTCCTCTTTTTCCTTTGCCCTTTGTCGGCACCCCTTTTGTTTAAGCAGGTTTGAGATCGACGTCGTTAGCAGGGTTACCCTTCCGGCTTGGCCTGGGCAGGGTTATGGACGCCATCGGTTATTCTTCAGGGCTCTTAGCCCCATTTGCATCTTGTCCGTAGTCGGACGCTCTATCATTTTCAAGGTGATTTGGATCTTTGAATATTATATCTGTAATCTTGACTCATTGAGTCGCTGTTATATATATCTGTTCTGTGGGTCCCATCGAGGACTGTTGTGTAATGTTATTACTTTGTTTTCCACCCGCACGAAAGTGCCTGGTGGGCACCTTTGAATCGTTTCTATGCGGGTTTGGCGGGTTTCGCTAAAACTTGCATAGGTCCGATTCTGAGGGTGTTACAGGCTGTAACTTGTAATGTTGCAGGTTGGTTTGGTGTTAGTGAAGTTTATTGATTAGGATTACAAGTCTACAACCAACATGTTTGCCTGTGGCATTTTGAAGATGAAGGACCCCATGCTTATAGATATTCTGCTGCAATGTAATATGATAGCCAAATGAGCTATGTAAGATGTAATGAATTATTTTATTCCTAGTTATAAGTTGTATTATGACCTTTGTTTCTTGATATTACATCTTAACTGTGGATGCTAGCTATTGATCCAGGGACTAGCATTGTAAACACAGGGATCTCTACCTTATTAAAGGTTGGGACCTCAACAGAAGTACCCAAGCAAATGAAAAGGAGGCACACAAGGCGAAAGGAAACCTCGGAGCCTAGAACAGAATACTGAAGATCCAACAATATAATATTGTGGGTCCAAAAGATAGAGAGATCATGATAGAAAGGAATCTCTCAAATGAACAAGAGCAAGGGGAACAAGGAATTGACAACACACATAACTCTAGAGAACTCAACACTAGGTCAACTGGCTGAGAAACGACATGCCCAAAAGGCACCTAAGCTTTGAAAGACCAGAAGAGATATCAAAACTTTTCCAAAATCAACACGAGATAAGATAACCTAGAGTTAGAGCGAAACTGGATAAGGAGAAAAAGAAGCATACTTAAGATTAGCCCTCTTCCTTGGAAGGCCGGCAGAGGGTGGTTAGACACGACCTTTACCTTGCTTTCGTCGAGACCATGAGTCACGCACTAAGTATGGTTCCGCCGTAACGGGTCAAATCCCGAAGCCGGTACTTAAAGATGTGAGGCGAGGTTGGTTCACCAGGGGCTCCATCGACCCCAAGCAACCCGGTCCACGCTTCCCTACCTGTTATGAATGCATCTTCACCCGGCAAATCTTTCAAAAGGTTTTCTATGCATATGTCGAATGGAACGCCCGAACTATGTGACTCATGGAATCTACTAGGCAAGTTAGTCAATCAGGGGGTCCCCATGAACCCCGTGTGGTTGTACGCTCGTCTTGGTTCAAGAGGAAAGAACTCGGGTCCTAGTGGTGGTGAGCATGGGACTAGAAAAACCACATCCCACCATGGCCTCCCATACAAGCCTTAGCATATTTGACTCATATCACTGATCTCATCTCATCACGTTCTCCTGTCATACTAGATTATCTGCATCTGATACATCATCTGGATGGACCAGAACTAACAGCTATGCATGGCTAAGCAGACACGTATATAAGCTCTAGCAGTGCACACAAGCCAAACCTAGTTATGCTAGGAGTTGTGGATCAGGTAATATAAGCTCAAAGGAAGTAATGCAATAGATAGGATACTCTATCTATTGATAAAAGACCAAAGTAGAATCGTATGCATTATGGCAGGAATTGAAATGCTTTCGAAATCATAGGATTATATCATGGTGGGTCTATGCTTGCCTTCGCCAATTGATAGCAGATAAGCAGATCCTCGGGAGCCTTGTACTTGACTTGATTACAGTTGGTCAAGTATTTGTCTTCGAGCTTCGACGGTGTTGATCTCTGACTTCGATCTCGATCTCGATATCGTACTCTACTGAGGAAGAACAAAACACCGAAAAGAGAGGGGAAACAATCAACACATGGCATCGATGCAATTCTCAATCAAGGATGATGATATGACAAGTTAAATTGTATTGAAATATAACCCTAAGACATGCTCGGCAGTTTTAATCGGGGTTCCAAGGGGTATAAACCCTAACTCAGGAAAACTCCGGATGTGTATGAGAGGGGTTACTATGTTCTTCTAGTTAAACTTGTCAATTAAGTTGTTGAACAATGCATGATTATAACTTAAAGATATAGCTCTCATTTTTCTGAACAATTTGACATATTATTTGTATGTTTCTGACTTAAAATGAATTAGTTATTGATTTTATAAGATTACACCATTTTCTGGAATTTATTTAATCAATTTAAAACATTTATGACCTCAGGCTGACGCCACCACAGGGTCTGCAGCTTTTCTCACTAGGGCGAAGGCTACCCTCAGTCACTGACGACTGGGCGCCATGGGTATTTATTATTTCAAGAAAATAATTTAAAAAACATTTAAGAAAAGAAAATAGCTTTACTGCATCATCATGATGTCACGCTGACGTCGGTAGAGGAGGATTCCTCAGATCGTTGATGGATTCGCCGTTTGGGAGCTCGCGGGGATGTGCCAGTGGGCTTGTTGGAGAGAGGGGATTGAGGCTAGCTGAATAGAGGCGGCGCCGCCAAAAAGGGTCACGGGAGTAGGAGCACGACGGCGGCCACCGGTGGCGGGGAAAGGTGCATGTTGTGGGGTCGATTCCGGAAGCAATCAAAGGAGGTAGGAGCACCAGGAGAATCAGGAGCTCACCTAGAGGCTTACTGAAGGGTTGGCGAGCTCGAAGAAGACCGGAATCGACGAGAAGGATGGTGACTGGCGTCGCAATGGAGATGGCGATTCGGTGGCCTAGGGCTTCCTCGTCTCGCACGGTTGGAGGACAAGATCGAGGAGAACACGGCAGTCACGATGGCGACCTCATAGCAGCGCCGACAGATCAGGAACGGCGGGGCGGCAAGGTAGCTGAGGGATCGGTTCTGTCCAGAAGAGAAATTGGGGATAAGAGGGGATCTAGGGTTTGTCCAAAGGTGCGAGGGGATATTATAGGCGCTCAGAGAGGCGGTAGCACGCATCGTGGCGCCGGCGGGGATCCTGGCGTGGTTGAACAACGACAAAGACATGCAACAGCTTCTGCTCGGCGTCCTTCTGGCTGAAGGTTGAAGAAAAGAGAAAGAAAGGCGAAGGGGTACCGGGCTAGGGGATTGGGCCAGGTGGGCTGAAACTGGGCCGGTGGTGGAGTTGCAGGATGCGCCCGAGCAGTAGATAGACGAGGGAGAGAGATATGGGTTGCGGCCTGGCTAGGGTCTGCTGCTGTTTTATTTACAAAACACTTTTTTCTTATTCTATTTTGTTTTCTCTTTTGTATTTTGAATTCCAAGTCTGTTTTGAATTATTTCAAAGTACCAAAAGCTTTATAAAATATATAAAAATATCTCAGGGGCCCTTTTAATCAATTTGGGCTCCATTGTTTTGGTGATGTTCAAAATATTCAAAACCATTTTGAATTGCTTTCAAAGAAAGAGAGGGGTATTAGGGTTTGCATGATTTATTTCTTCAATGCACAATTTAAAATATGATGCTCATGTATGCGCAAACAAAACCCTAATTAGACATTAGCTAAAACTGGGGTGTTACAATGTGGTATGCTCCTATAATACCACAGTTGAAACGTTTATTCAGAAACTAAGAGCATGTCAAGTTGTTGCGATGGCACAAAGAACATCATAAGAAAGACAATGTTGAGACACCCAGCTGATGGGTCGTAGTGGAGAAAATTTGAGAGAAACTACCCAGAATTTGCAGGTGATGCAAGGAACTTATGGTTTGGTCTAAGTACAGATGGCATGAATCCTTTTGGGGAGCAGAGCTGTAGTCATAACACCTGGCCTATGACTCTATGTATCTATAACCTTCCTCCTTGGTTGTGCATGAAGCGGAAATTCATTTTGATGCCAGTGCTCATCCAAGGCCCGAAGCAACCCGACAATGACATTGATGTGTACCTAAGGCCATTAGTTGAAGATCTTTTATAGCGGTGGCACGAACAAGGTATGCGTGTGTGGGATGAGCACAAACATGAGGAATTTCACCTACAAGCATTACTGTTCGTAACCATCAATGATTGGCCTGCTCTTAGTAACATTTCAGGACAAACAAACAAACAAGGGATATGATGCATGCACACACTATTTAGGTGAGACTCAAAGTATTTATTTGGATAACTGTAAGAAGAATGTGTACCTAGGGAATCATCGTTTTCTTCCACCCACACATTCCCTAAGAAAGAAAGGAAATCATTTCAATGGTGAAGCAGATCACTGGAGTAAGCCTATCCGCCGTACTGGTGATGATGTATTTGATATGGTGAAGGATTTAAAGGTAATCTTTGGAAAGGGTCCTGGCAGACAGTCTGTTCCAAAGGATGCTGGCGGACACGGACACATGTGGAAGAAGAAATATATATTTTGGGAGCTACCCTATTGGAAAGTCCTAGAGGTCTACTCTGCAATCAACATGATGCACCTGACGAAGAATCTTTGCGTGATACTCCTAGGCTTCTTGGGAGTGTATGGGAAGAATAAAGATACACCAAAATCAGAACAGGACCAACAATGTATGAAAGATCGAGATGGCATGCATCCAAAGTTGTTTCAAGGTACTGCCAGCTACGCTCTTACCAAAGAAGAGAAGGAAATATTTTTTGAATTCCTGAGTAGTATCAAGGTCCCCTCTGGCTTCCCGTCGAATATAAAGGGAATAATAAAATATGGCAGAGAAAAAATTCTATAACCTGAAGTCTCATGACTGCCACGTGGTTATGACGCAGTTGCTTCCGGTTGCATTGAGGGGGCTTGCCAAAAATGTTCGAGTACCCATTGTGGAGCTATGTGTGTACCTCAATGCAATTTCTCAGAAGGCAACTGGTCCAGAAAGTCTACCGGGGTTATAGAAAGATGTGGTCCAGTGTCTTGTCAGCTTTGAGTTGGTGTTCCCACCATCCTACTTCAACATTATGACGCACCTCCTAGTTCACCTAGTCGAAGATATTACCATTCTCGATCATGTATTTCTACACAATATATTCCCCTTTGAGAGATTCAAGGGAGTCTCAAAGAAATATGTCCATAACCGTGCTAGGCCAGAAGGAAGCGTCTCCAAAGGCTATGGAACAGAGGAGGTCATTGAGTTTGGTGTTGACTTTATTCCTGACCTTAAGCTTATCGGTATTCCTAAATCACAGCATGCGGCGAGACTGAGTGGAAAAGGCACGCTAGGAAAGAAAGCAAAGATATGTATGGACGGGCATTCTTTTACTAAAGAACACTATATAGTTCTGCAAAGTTCTAACTTGGTGGCTCCATATATCGAGGTACATAAGAATATTGTACGCTCCAACTACCCGGGGCAGTCTGACTCTTGGATTAGAGATGAACACATGAAGACTTTTGGTGGTTGGTTGCAGACACATCTCATGAATGACAGCACTATTATAGATCAGTTGTTATTGTTGGTCAGGTCTCCATCTTCAACTATATTGACTTTCCAAGGGTACGGGATAAATGGGAATATATTTTACACGCACGTCCAAGATAAAAAGAGCACCAACCAAAATAGTGGTGTCCGATTTGATGCATCAGACGACAATGGGCATAAGGACACATATTATGGTTACACAGAGGACATATGGGAACTTGACTATGGTCCTTATTTTAAGGTCCCATTGTTTCGATGCAAATGGTTCAAGATGATAGGAGGCGGGGTAAAAATAGACCAACAGTACAGAATGACAATAGTGGATCTCAACAATCTTGGGTACTTAGACGAACCATTCGTCCTAGACAATGATGTCGCTCAAGTTTTCTATGTGAAGGACATGTCTACTAGGCCGAGAAAAAGGAAAAATAATAAAAATAATACAATATCATACGATGAGCCAAAGAGCCACATAGTTCTTTCAGGGAAAAGAAACATGGTGGGAGTTAAGGATAGGACGGACATGTCAGGAGATTATAACAAATTCAGGAAATTCCTCCATTCAAAGTGAAAACTGACCCAAGTATCCTGTTAAATAAGGAAGATGCTCCATGTTTATGGACTAGAAGAAAAACAAAAACTAGATGTGGATGTTGGTGATCTAATAATGTATTAAACCTTCTTACAAAGCTTTTGTGAATTAGCCCTATTTTTTTACAAGTTGTGAAATTGTTGAAGGCGTGTATAAAAAGAGTATTCGATCACTTGAGCAAACTCACAAGAATACAACAACATATTCATATTTCAGTCTCGGTTCATAAGGGCCTTTAGTCCTGGTTTTCAAACTATGACTACGGATCGAGTCTAAAGGGCCCCCTGTTCGTCCTGGTCCAGCCACAAACCGGGACTAACACTCAAGATATTTATTAATATTAAAAAAAGGGACTACGGAATCAGGACTAAAGCCACCCCCCATTAGTAATAATCATGCCTAGTCCTATAGTACACAGCTTCAGGGTCATCTTCTCATCGTCATTGTCGTCATGGCTAGGCGCATGTGACTGGATCCTCAGCCTAGCCATGGCATATACCGGGGGCACCTGCCACTCCATCCTTGGATTCATGATGGGCGGGGGAGGGGGCTCCTGGATGACGATGCCGCTACCGCCACCCTTCTTGTGGCTCTGCAGCGGGTGGAAGTGTGGGCACCGCAGGCGAGGATGATCTCCCCCGGCAATGTAGCGCATCACATCGATGATTGTACGGTTCGCCCACCATAGACGGTGGCCGGATTTGTTGTGGTTCACCGGGGGCAGTCCATCACCATCGTACCCAGCGAGCTCACTTTCCTGCCAGTTAGCAAAGAAGTCATTCCAGTTGTTGTAGTTGTCGGGATCCCACTGGGGAGCCATCCATTGCTCCGGCGTGAGCTCGAGGTAGAAGTGGCTCATGATGGCCGCCTGGCAGGCGGAACCTTGAGGCAAAGGAGGGATAGGAACCCCTCCAGCGCTCAGCATCCAGCCGGCGGGCAGCCGGAAGCCCGGCGGACATGGGTAGCTAGAGGCGCATAACGCCTCAGTCTCCTCAAGAGTCAAAATGGTCTAGTATTCGGTGTCCATTGTTGTGAGATGGGAAGGTGTGGATGTCTAAATAGCCATGGTGGTCGGCTTAGATATAGTGGGAAAAGGCGGGAAAACATGGCGGGAAGCAGAGGGAAATGGCGATAAAACTATCTTTATTCCCGACATAGGGTTTAGGGTTTTTTGGGTTTAGATTTTAGTGTTGTGAATATTTTGGTATATTATATGTATTTTCTGATTTTTAATTAATAAAATATATTTTTAATGGGTAGATTATTTTGTTGTGAATATGTTGGTATATTTTTTTTGAGGCATTGTGACAGTAGGATCTGTAAGATCCCTCCCTTATAAAGGTAAGGATCCCTGTGATTGCAATGCTAGTCCCTGGATCACTTGCTAGCATCCACAGTTTAAGATGAAGTACACAGAAACAAAGGTCATTATTACATCGACATTCCAGAGATAAACATAGTCTTTTACAACTCCATGGCCATAGTCCTAATACAAGAGTTCATTCATATCAATAAAAATAAAGTCTTCATCTTCATGTGCCACAGGCAAGCATGTTGAGTGTAGACTCATAACCCCTAATCATCATGAGAGTAACCTGCAACATCACAAGTTACAGCCACAGTGGGTCAATACATTGGAATAGTATTGGCAAGTGATACCTTAGTAAAATATTAACATCTAGTTACTACATGAATTTGTCTAAGCGTAGCTTAGGATTGCTTTGCTCAAAATAGGTTTTACCTATTAGTTGAAAACACTAAGTTTTTCTTTGACAAAACTTTCCCAAGGAACCACCAATAAAAATTGGTGAACCTTCACCCTTGTTCAACCACAAGTTTTAACTTAGAAAATTGGGGTGAGGAGATTCTTGATAGCTTCTATGTCTTGATGCTCAAGTTGTCCAATACCAGGGACATGGCTAAGTACTTAGATTCTTCCATCTGCAGAGGTTGTGCACTTTCCCCACAAGACTTGATTTTCACTAAGACAGGACCTTTCAGAAGCCTTCCCTTAGACCAAATGGACGCGTTCCAACCTATCATCCCACTACCACCAACTGTCCAAATGGCTAAGTTATTGCAACCTATATGATCCAGGCAGAGCCCATATTGCCATGTGGCTGCACTAGAAGCTTCTTAACATTTGGCATCTCAAATCCCTTTGTTCCTGGGTGGCTTTCCACAAGTGTGATACACAAGGTAAGCCATAGAAATGGGCCTTGTGTAACCACTCAACACAAACCAATCTTTCCATTCCACCCAGGTGTTTCATTCACTTAGTTGCTTTTATTAAGAAAAACATAAGTCAAAGACTTAGAAATATTTCTCATAGCATGAATATATAATCCACCCTTGGTTTCTACTAGCTAGGCTAAGCATGGAAATAGCATGTATCTTAACTTAGAGGAAATTCTAACATTGCTACAACTACTAGGATTTCCCAAGCATAGCATATAGATACTTAGCAAAATAATCATGCAAGTCCTATACAAAATATTTCTAATGCATAGGTATAAAATATTGGGACAAAAACATAAAGCACCACTTGCCTTGGTAGTTTGGGGAGTAGCAACAATCTTCACAACCACAATCACTATTAGAACCAAAATCTACACATAAATTAATTGCACCAAATTCACATATCAAAATATACAAGCAAAAATATATGAATGCATGCAAATGCCATGTGATGTTTTTCTACACCAAACAAGACAAGTATACAGTAATGAATCATAAACAAGACCAAGACATACTAAATAAACTTTATTTGATCTTTAAATCATTTTTCAAATCATTTTTATACTCAAAATAAGCCTATAAATGTCTCTGCAAAAATAACCAATTTTACAGAAGCAAAACATTACACACATTGCATAAATGGATAGCATTATTTCTCTTGATTACAAGTTTGAATCACTAATAGATCTAATTAAGATTTTTAAAACAAAGAACAGGCCAAGCGGCGTGTTTTGATTGGCCCATACCGGTTCAGCCGGATCGATCAACGTGGGCTGCACGATCTAAATGAAAACGCACGGCCAAATCTAAAACGTACCCCTTCGATAAGTGATCTATTGTATGCGTTGGATCTAGATCTGACGGCTATCGATCAAGCGACCATAGATGGGCGGCGCTAGCAACGGCGGCGCGGCGGCGCGGCTCTGCCAGTGATGTTCCGGCAGCTACAGAGGGGGCTGGGTCAGCAGAGGGGCTTACCAATCTCGTGAGGTCGTTGCGGTGCTCGAGGTGGTCGAGGGAGAGATAGGGGCGCACGGACTCAGCTGCTATTTCTCGTCGTAGTGAAGCCTGTCGTCGGGCACGACTGTTCGTCGATGTTGGTGAAGATACCGGTCGCGTCTAGGCAAGAGAATGGTGCCGTCAGATGCGCATTGGTCTGGCCAATATGTGAGCAACAAAAAGAGAGACGGGGGCGGTAAGAAAATACCAGAGGATGTCGCCGGAGTCGAGACAGACGGTGGTGCTTGCTCGTCGTTGAGGTTGCCGACAATAGAGAGCGCGTGCAGGGGAGTGTGGGCTACTGGCAGGTGGAGAGGGTGATGGGGAGTTCCCTCGCGGTGTCTGGAAGGCAAGGGGCGACGATGGCTGGCCGGAATTTGAGCTGGAGCTCGTCGGAGCAGTGGGTGGTTCTGGGCTGATTCCGAGCAGCCTAGGGGCAGAGAGAGGGTGGCGACTGGGGAAAATGAGGGGAGGGCACGGGCGATTAAGTACGCAAGGTCGGGGGAGAGAATTACTGACGCATTCATTCGAATTGATGCGGGGTTTAATCACCGGAAACACCCAGCGTGATTTGGGGGAAGAAGGAGTCACGGGGTGGAGACGATGACTGGCGAGTGGGGCCTGGCGTTCAGTGAGAGAGAGAGATACGGGGTGGGGGCCAGTCGTTAGCGGTAGCGCGGGTTAGCCCTGTGGTGCGAAACGTTTTCTGCGGGGGGGAAGCTGTTGGGTAGATGGGATAATTGGGCTGGGTTGGGTTAGATTAGTTGGTTTGCTTTATTTTTTTTCTCCCTTTCTCTTTTTCTTTTTCTGATTGATTTTCTAGTTTGAATTCAAATGCCCAAATCAAATCTGTTTCAATTGAAATTTTCTCCAAACATTTGTTTATTGATTCTTGCATCTTGGAGTGTATAAGGCACCTATTTAAACTCATATTCAAATGGGTTTGGAAATAAGGTTTAAAATTATGTCCTTAGTGAAATATTTTCAATAGAAAAAGAATGGTTTTGATTTCATTTTGTTTGAGAACCTTGATCAAGTTTGAAATAAAAAACAACTCTAAGTTCAAATCTTCCTGGTTTAAACCAAATAATCTCATATTCCAAAGTAGTAGTGGCTAATGCCTTGCTTACATAAAATGATAGATCACAAGTTTCTGATTTTTGAGAAAAAGATCCTAAGATGAGTATGAATGCATGAATGATGTGAAAGCTCTGAAAACATGATTTTAGGGATGTTACAAATCTAACCCCCTTAAGGTGAATCTCGCCCTCGAGATTCGGATTGGCTAGCAAATAGGTGAGGGTGGTCTTTCCAAAGATCATCTTCTCTTTCCCATGTCGCTTCTTCTTCGGAATGATGGTTCCATTGAACTTTGCAGAATTTGATAGTCTTAGTCCGAGTAACTCTTTCTGCAGTCTCAAGAATCTTGATGGGTTTTTCCTCATAAGTGAGATCACTTTCCAATTGGACCTCTTACAATGGTATAGCATCCTTCAAAGAAGTCTCTTCCATCTCTGGATGGCATTTCTTTAACTGACTCACATGAAACACATTGTGAACTGCAGATAATGATTCTGGCAATTCAATTTCATAAGCTACTTCACCTTTACGACTTAGAATCTTGAATGGTCCAATGTATCTTGGGGCCAATTTTCCTTTAACTCCAAATCTCTTCACTCCACGAAGTGGTGACACTCTAAGATAAGCTCTATCACCTACTTCATAGGTGACTTCTCTACGCTTAGGATCTGCGTAGCTTTTCTGTCGGGACTGTGCTATCTTCAGTATGTCTTTTACTAGCTTGACTTTCTCTTCAGTCTCTTTGATCAGTTCTGGTCCAAACAAATTTCTTTCTCCCACACCATTCCATAGAAATGGGGTGGTACACTTTCTCCCACAGAGAAACTCAAATGGTGCCATCTCAATGCTGGCTTGATAGCTGTTATTGTAAGAGAACTCTGCGTAAGGCAGACTTTCATCCCAACTAGCTCCATAGTCTAGGGCACATGCCCTCAACATATCTTCTAGAATCTGGTTGGTCCTTTCTGTCTGTCCATCAGTCTGAGGATGAAAAGCAGTGCTGAATTCCAATCTCGTTCCCAATGACTCATGTAGTTGCCTCCAAAAATGAGAAGTGAATTGAGTTCCCCTTTCAGACACAATACTCTTGGGTACTCCATGCAGACATACAATCCTATGAATATAGATGGCTAACTTAGCACTTGTATAGGTTGTCTTCACGGGTATGAAATGAGCCACTTTAGTGAGGCGATCCACTACTACCCAAATAGAATCATATCCAGACCTGGTCCTTGGCAATCCGGTGATGAAATCCATGCCAATCTTGTCCCACTTCCAATCAGGAATAGGTAGTGGTTGCAACAATCCTGCTGGTTTCTGATGTTCCGCTTTCACTCTACTACATACATCACACAAAGCAATATGTTCGGCAATGTCCTTCTTGAGACTATTCCACCAAAATCTTTCCTTCATATCCATGTACATTTTGGTATTACCCGGATGAATGGAATATGGAGAGTTGTGTGCTTCTTGTAAAATCAGTTTCCGAAGCTCCGGATCTTGCGGAACGCAGATACGTTTTCCATACCATAAGTACCTTGTTCGTCTTCATGGAATCCTTTGGATTTTCCTTTGCCAATCTTTTCCTTAATCTCTTCAATTTCCTTGTCTGTCTTTTGGGCTTCTTTGATTTTGTCCATCAAAGTGGGTTAAACATCCAATGACATGCGATGTCCCTCAGGCACAATCTCCAATCTAAGGTCTCTAAATTGGGCACACAGATCGTCTGGCAATTCTCCCTTAGTAAGGTCATTCTCAAATACTTTACGGCTTAGAGCATCTGCCAAAACATTTGCTTTACCGGGGTGGTATTGCAAACTCAAATCATAGTCCTTGTTGAGTTCTAGGCATCTTCTTTGTCTCATGTTGATTTCTTTCTACGTGAAGATATACTTCAAACTTTTGTGATCGGTGAACACTTCACATCGTTTTCCCAAAAGATAGTATCTCCATGTTTTGAGTGCATGGACAACAGAGGCTAACTCCAAATCATGAGTAGGGTAATTTACCTCATGAGTTTTGAGTTGTCTCGAGGCATAAGCCACAACTTTCCCTTCTTGCATTAGTACTGCACCTAACCCGTGATGAGATGCATCACAATACACTTGGAAATCTTTCTCCAAATCCGGCAGACATAGGACTGGTGCTGTCGCTAGTCTCTTCTTCAATTCTTGGAAACTGATTTCACATCCTTCAGCCCAAGCAAATTTCTTGTCTTTCTTTAGTAACTCCGTCATTGGCTAAGCTACCTTGGAGAAATTCTCAATGAATCTTCTGTAGTATCCTGCCAAGCCAAGGAAACTAAGAACTTCTTTTACTGACTTAGGAGATTCCCACTCAGTTACAGCTGACACTTTTGCGGGATCAACTGCTACACCATCTCCTGACACAACGTGTCCAAGAAATCCAACTTCATTCAACCAGAATTCACACTTGCTGAATTTTGCATACAATTTATGCTCTCTAAGCTTCTCAAGTATCAAACGCAAATTTCCTTCATGTTCTTCTTTGCTTTTGGAGTATATCAAAATGTCGTCGATGAAAACGACAACAAACTTGTCAAGGAACTCCATGAACACCTTGTTCATCATATTCATGAAGTAAGCTGGTGCATTGGTCAACCCAAATGGCATCATGGTGTACTCATACAATCCATACCTAGTGGTGAAAGCTGTCTTAGGTATGTCTTGTTCCCTTATCTTAAGCTGGAAATAACCTGACCGGAGATCAATCTTTGAGAACACACAGGCTCCTTCTAGCTGATCAAATAAGTCATTGATTCTAGGCAAAGGATATTTGTTCTTGATAGTCACCTCATTGAGTGAACGATAATATATGCATAACCTTTGACTTCTATCTTTCTTTTCCACAAACAAGACTGGTGCTCCCCAAGATGAATAACTTGGTTGAATAAATCGTTTCTGCAACTGTTCTCCAAGTTGATTTTTGAGTTCTTTCAACTCATCAACTGACATCATGTAAGGTCTCTTTGCTATTGGTCCTGATCCTGGCAGCAAGTCAATCAGAAATTCCACATCTCTATCTGGTGGCATCCCCGGCAATTCTTCGAGAAACACGTCCGGATATTCTCTCACAATTGGCACACTGTCTATGCTAACCCCTTAAGAGAATTAATCTTACTCCCTTTTGATTCAAAGTTAGTCTTGAATCAAATCCTTTTATTATCCGGGGTTGTGAGTGTGACAGTATGATTGGCACAATCTAGCACTCCCTTGTGCTTAGTCATCCAGTCCATTCCGAAAATGACATCCAATCCTTGGGAATTTCGGATTATCAGATTAACGGGAAACTTATACTTCCCAAACTCTATGACTAGGTCATGACATCCTGAGTTCACTATCATTTCTCCACCAGGAGAACTTACTTTTATAGGACACCCAAAAGTTTCAACTAGAAGTTCATTTCTTTCGATAAATGCTCTTGATATGAATGAATTTGATGCACCAGTATCAAAAAGAACAACTGCTGGAACATAATTGAGTTTGAACTTACCAGCCACAACATCAGGTTCCTCATAGATATCTTCCACATTGATGTGGTGTCACATCCCAAGATTTTCCAAATCTTGTAATGTGAAAAATAAAGGAATAAAATAAAACTTTGTTTGATTTTTAGAGTGAGAAGAAACTTTTTGAATCCAATTGGGAATCTTCAAACCAATTTGAATCAAATAAAATCCTAAAGAGATTTAAAAAGGTAAACTTTGGATAAAGGAAAATAAAATATTTTGGAATTACTATTTTGATCTTTTAAATAAAAGGATTTGGTTTTCAAAAGAAATAGAAGTTTAATAAATAAGGATTATTTTATAAAGCCAAATTAAACCTTGGCCAAGGTTTTGAATTAAAACATTTTGTTTTGAATAAAAATAGTAAAGGTTTATTTAAATAAATTAATAAGGATTTAAAATCCAAGTTTTATTAATAAAGGTTTTACTATTTCCAAAACAACAAAACTTATCTATTTATTTAAAATAAGTTTTCCAAGTATTTTGTATTTTCAAATAAAACCTACTGTTTTGGTTTTGAAAATAATTAGATTTCAAAAGGACTATTTAATTAAAATAAATCCTATTTTTATTTTAATAACAATGGTCCATTTCATTTAATTAATAAATGGAACCTAAAAAGATTTAAATAATATTTCATTTTGGACATTGGTGTATGTGTTAAACAGAACCAAAATCAAATGAAAAGTTTTATGATTGTTGACTTGTTTTGTTTGTTTGATTTAAACATTGTTTGGTTGTTTGAAATTTCAAAACAGGAAATAGTTAAAGAAAAAGAAAAAGCCAGCAGACAGAAAAAAATAGAGTTTGGACCTAGCCCAGCCGGCCAAGCCCATAAGCCCAGGAACCAGCCCAGCTTTTCTCCCCGAAGAAAACGCTTCACACCTGGCAACTGACCCACGGAGACACTGACCGGTGGACCTCCCTTCCTTCTCGCATTCCCACTGACGACTGGACCCCACCTCCCTGTTCATCCTCCTCACCCGCGCGACCTCCTCTCCCTAAACCTCGCTGTCGTTGCTGCCATTCAAAGCCGCATTCAATTCATGAATAATGGCTGCGTTAATCTCGCCCCCGACCATGCGTACAAAAGAACCCCTCCTCCCTCTGTCTTTTCCCTCAAACACCAGCTCCACATCGCCACCAGGCTGCCTCGAATTGGCCCTGCACCGCCGCTATTCCGGCGAGCTCCTCCGGTGAAATCCGACAAACCACAGCCACCTCCTGCCTTCCTGAGCACACTAGGAGATTCCCCACCTCCGGACGCATCTTCCTGTGCCCTCAGATCGACCGCGTGCGCCCCAGGGAGCCGTCTTCGACAAGCTCCGACCTCGCCGCCGCGTCTGTCTTCAACTCCGGCAAGCACCCAGGTAGTTTCAGACCGCCCCGCACCCTCTAGTTCACGCACACAGCTTTGCCTGGATCCCGTGCATCTAACCGCGTCTCCGTTTTGTCTCGGGGTGAACCACAGCATCGTCTCCGACTGCGACCAGAGCACACCGTCGCCAGAACGAACTCCGGCGAGGAATTCCTCCTGCCCTCGTGCGCCCCTTGCCCCGACGACCACACGACGAGTTTCCCCAGCCTCCTGCGATCTCGGTGAGCACCCTCCCATCTTTCCCCGCTTCCTGTTTTGCCAGCGCCGCCATCATCTGGCCGCTCCGCCGCTCGCCATTGTCCTAGCGCCGCCAGCCTTTGGCAAGTCAATAGGAGCCGTTCGATCTAGATCGGGCGAGCAAGATTAGATCACTTAACCGCGAAGGGGTATGCTTTCTGGACCGCACGATTTGATTAGATCCAACGCACTGCAGAACCCGATCCGACCGAACCGGTACCGTCCAATCAAATCGTGACGCGTGGCCAGGTTTCTGATTTAAAAACAGATTGAAACCAGATTTGAATTGCAATTTGAAACTCATGTAACTTTTGGTCCACACGTCCAAAAATTAAAAATTTGATGTCGTTGGAATCAGTAGAACAAACCCTAGCCAACCATGCCTTTAGTTTAGCAAATAGTATATGTTAGAGTGTTTATTTTTGCAGAAACATTTGTATGCTTGTTAAGGATGTGAAAATTGTTTAAAAATGATTTTGGGGTTAAAAATCTTTGGCAAATGGTGTGATTTGAACCTACTGACCATAAGAATCACTTTGTGAATCCAAAAATACATTTGGTGAAACAAAATAATGATTCTTTGATTTAAAACCATTTCTAGTCAAATAGAAATATGGTTTATTTATTAAAAATGGTTTTGGAATAAAACCTTTGGAAAATGTTTTGTTTTAAACTCTCTGACCCCAAACACCAAGTTTTATGGATTGAAAACATATTTGGTGAACCTTGGTGATTAATGCCTTAGTAAAAATGTTTTTACACCACATAAAATGATACTTTGTTTTGAAAATGGTTTTTAAAGTGAAACCTATTACAAATGACTTTGCCACTTTACAAAATGACCATTGGGTGCCTTTCAAATGTTATGACCCATTAGGAAACACTTTTTCAAACAAAACAAAGTTTGGCATGCTTGCATGCATTACTTTGACTTTGTTATTTTATGTGTTGTTTTGCTTGATTGGTAGATTGAACTTGTGCCTTGCTTGATTGATTTGTAGTGACTTGAAGAGTGTGATTGTTGCAAAGACAAGGAGTGAACCTATACCCTCTACCAAAAAGGCAAGTGATGCTTCATACTTTTTGTCCCATTACTTTCACTATGCATTAGTGATTTTCTCTAAGTAAAACTTGCATGGATTTTGCTAAGTATAAACCTTGCTATAGGAAAACCTAGTAGATGAATCCTTAGTAGGATTTTTCCTAAGTTAAGACTCCTACTACTATCAAGCTTAGCCTAGCTAATAGAAAACATGGGGGGAATATATATTCACACTATGGAAAAATTCCTAAGTCTGAGGACTTGTGTTTTGTTTAATAAAACAACTAAGTTAATGAATCACCTAGGTGGAATGGGACTTGCTTGGTGGTTTTTGGTTGAGTGGTTACACAAGGCCAGGGGACTGGTGAACCTTGTGTATCACACTTGTGGATGGCCACCCAGGAACAAAGAGATTTGAGATGTCAAATGTTGAGAAGCTTCAAGTGCAACCACTTGGCAATATGGGCTCTGCCATGATCATATAGGTTGCAAGAACTTAGCCATATGGACAGTGGGTGGTAGTTTTTGATAGGTTGGAACGCGTCCATTTTGGTCTAAGGGAAGGCTTCTGAAAGATCTTGTCTTGGGAAACCAAGTCTTGTGGGGAAAGTGCACCACCTCTGCAGAGTGTAAAATCTAAGTACTTAGCCATGTCCCTGGTAAAGGACAATTTGAGCATCAAGACATGGAAGCAATCAAGAATCTCATCATTCAAATTTCTAAGTTAAAACTTGTGGTTTGAACAAGGGTTATTTGAAATCTTCAATCTTTGATTGAGAGATGCCTTGGAAAAGATTTTGTCAAAACAAAAACTTAGTATTTTCAAATGATAAGGAAAATCTATCTTTGAGCAATGCAAGCCTCAACTCCACTTAGCCAAATGCATATAGATGATAGACTCAACTATACTACCATAGTATCACTTGCCAATACAATTCAAATGTATTGACCCTTGTGGCTGTAACTTGTTATGTTGCAGGATTGATTGTTTTTAGTGAGGATTGATTGATTAGGATTACAAAGTCTACAACCAACATGTCTGCCTGTGGCACTTCGAAGATGAAGGACCCATGCTTATAGTTATTCTGCTGCAATGTAATGTAATAGTCAAATGAGCTATGTGAAGATGTAATAAAATTATGTTATTCCTGGTTATAAAGTTATATTATGACCCTTGTTTCTGGATATAACATCTTTACTGTGGATGCTAGCTATTGATCCAGGGACTAGCATTGTAAACACAGGGGACTCCACCTTATATTGTTTGTAAGGTTGGGCCACTCCCTCTACAGATGGTATCAGAGCATTGTGTTGCCTGTAGGATTTGTAAACCCTAGGACTGGACAAAAACCCTTAGAAAAAATAGGAGTTGTATTTTGTTCCAAAAACTCATTTACAAACATACTTGTAAACTCTTTCCTTAACCATTTTTGGTTTAAACTCCACATCTCATCTATTTCAAACTTGAGGGAAAAACCTACCCATGGCCAAAGACCACACCATATGAAAAGGACTTCTTCAACACTTTCAACTCTAATGACTTCAACTCCTTCAACTCTAATGACTTCAACATCTTCAGCATATTCACCAAGGACCTCCAACTTGGATATCACCAAGGACTACAAGTGAAACAAGGAAATCTTACTCAAGAATTAGAGACTGAGGGAATGCAAAATAAGAAGGAGCCATCAACAACTTTGAAGTATTGCAACCAAGAGTTTATCTCAAGGAAACCAAGATCTCATACAAGAAGAATCATGAAGGATGGAAAGATCACAAGTGAACCCTATAGATGGACCACCATATTTTAGTTAAGACAAAAACCACCAACTTATGTGGTGTAACAAAAATATTTTATTGCCTAGGTATGTGCTTGAACATTGTTTGAGTGAAATGTTTGGTTTGCGACTGCATGCACATTGATTGTGTGAATTGTGATGTGTGTGATTAGAAGTAATTCCTTATAAATGTCTTGCCTATTCTAATCTCCCTTCAACCCAAACAGATGACTACTCCAAAATACATCAAGGTTGATGACACCAACACCGACCAAGAGGACAGCATGAAAGAGCTCATAGCAACCCAGAACCAGTTGAACCAAGTGACAGCTCAATTCATAGCCAACTCTAGTGGAGAAGATCCAAAGCTACAAGGATTTTTGGAAACTCAAGGCCAATTGATGCTTAAGGTGACTGATCAAATGATCAAAATGGAAGAAAACTATCCCAAAAGAGTCTATGACAACAAGGATGACAGAAATATTATTCTAGATGGAGCCCCAGCTTGCATTATTTGTGGAGACAAGGATCATACTTACAAAGAGCATGGAGATCAATGCCCCAACTGTGAAGAGAAACATCCTGTTGGACAATGTCCCACCTCTCAAGCCACTTGTTATTTGTGTGAAGGAAACAATCATGTTCCTATCCAATGCCCCATCTATGCCATTATGAACAAAGGAAACAAGAAGGATCCAAGTATGCCAAGAATGTTGATGGCAAAGGAAAAGGACCACTTATACCTCCAAACAAGACAACCCAATTCAAAGGATCAAAGAAAACCAAGAAGCAAAAGATTGACAAAAGCCATGTGCAATGTTATAAATGTAAGGAAATGGGACACTATTCTGGTGAATGCCCAGAGAACCCGAAGAATAAAGAGATTGGCCAAGTAGTGTGCAACAACTGCAAAGAGCTAGGCCACTATGTAGCAACTTGTCCACAAGAGCCACGTAAAGAACTCAAGGACATCCACTGTTTCAATTGCAAGAACCCAGGACACTATGCAAGCAACTGTCCAGAAAAGATGAAGAACAAGTTGAACAAGCCTATGGAGAAACTCAACCTTGGCCCATGAGTCAAGTATGGAAACAAAGGACACAATGCAAACGTTTGCTTAGAGAAATTTCCCCAGGATCCCAAGAAGGACAATATGTAATTTTTGTTTGAAAATCTTTAAGGGTGGTAGTACCCTAGTTGTTTTGAACCTACTTGTAACCCTAGCCTTCCCAAATCTCGGGACGAGATTTATTTTAAGGGTGGTAGCCTGTCACATCACAAGATTTTCCAAATCTTGTAATGTGAAAAATAAAGGAATAAAATAAAACTTTGTTTGATTTTCAGAGTGAGAAGAAACTTTTTGAATCCAATTGGGAATCTTCAAACCAATTTGAATCAAATAAAATCCTAAAGAGATTTAAAAAGGTAAACTTTGGATAAAGGAAAATAAAATATTTTGGAATTACTATTTTGATCTTTTAAATAAAAGGATTTGGTTTTCAAAAGAAATAGAAGTTTAATAAATAAGGATTATTTTATAAAGCCAAATTAAACCTTGGCCAAGATTTTGAATTAAAACATTTTGTTTTGAATAAAAATAGTAAAGGTTTATTTAAATAAATTAATAAGGATTTAAAATCCAAGTTTTATTAATAAAGGTTTTACTATTTCCAAAACAACAAAACTTATCTATTTATTTAAAATAAGTTTTCCAAGTATTTTGTATTTTCAAATAAAACCTACTGTTTTGGTTTTGAAAATAATTAGATTTCAAAAGGACTATTTAATTAAAATAAATCCTATTTTTATTTTAATAACAATGGTCCATTTCATTTAATTAATAAATGGAACCTAAAAAGATTTAAATAATATTTCATTTTGGACATTGGTGTATGTGTTAAACAGAACCAAAATCAAATGAAAAGTTTTATGATTGTTGACTTGTTTTGTTTGTTTGATTTAAACATTGTTTGGTTGTTTGAAATTTCAAAACAGGAAATAGTTAAAGAAAAAGAAAAATCCAGCAGACAGAAAAAAATAGAGTTTGGACCTAGCCCAGCCGGCCAAGCCCATAAGCCCAGGAACCAGCCCAGCTTTTCTCCCCGAAGAAAACGCTTCACACCTGGCAATTGACCCACGGAGACACTGACCGGTGGACCTCCCTTCCTTCTCGCATTCCCACTGACGACTGGACCCCACCTCCCTGTTCATCCTCCTCACCCGCGCGACCTCCTCTCCCCAAACCTCGCTGCCGTTGCTGCCATTCAAAGCAGCGTTCAATTCATGAATAATGGCTGCGTTAATCTCGCCCCCGACCATGCGTACAAAAGCACCCCTCCTCCCTCTGTCTTTTCCCTCAAACACCAGCTCCACATCGCCACCAGGCTGCCTCGAATTGGCCCTGCACCGCCGCTGTTCCGGCGAGCTCCTCCAGTGAAATCCGACAAACCACGGCCACCTCCTGCCTTCCTGAGCACACTAGGAGATTCCCCACCTCCGGACGCATCTTCCTGTGCCCTCAGATCAACCGCGTGCGCCCCAGGGAGCCGTCTTCGACAAGCTCCGACCTCGCCGCCGCGTCTGTCTTCAACTCCGGCAAGCACCCAGGTAGTTTCAGACCGCCCCGCACCCTCTAGTTCACGCACACAGCTTTGCCTGGATCCCGTGCATCTAACCGCGTCTCCATTTTGTCTCGGGGTGAACCACAGCATCGTCTCCGACTGCGACCAGAGCACACCGTCGCCAGAACGAACTCCGGCGAGGAATTCCTCCTGCCCTCGTGCGCCCCTTGCCCCGACGACCACACGACGAGTTTCCCCAGCCTCCTGCGATCTCGGTGAGCACCCTCCCATCTTTCCCCGCTTCCTGTTTTGCCAGCACCGCCATCATCTGGCCGCTCCGCCGCTCGCCATTGTCCTAGCGCCGCCAGCCTTTGGCAAGTCAATAGGAGCCGTTCGATCTAGATCGGGCAAGCAAGATTAGATCACTTAACCGCGAAGGGGTATGATTTCTGGACCACACGATTTGATTAGATCCAACGCACTGCAGAACCCGATCCGACCGAACCGGTACCGTCCAATCAAATCGTGACGCGTGGCCAGGTTTCTGATTTAAAAACAGATTGAAACCAGATTTGAATTGCAATTTGAAACTCATGTAACTTTTGGTCCACACGTCCAAAAATTACAAATTTGATGTCGTTGGAATCAGTAGAACAAACCCTAGCCAACCATGCCTTTAGTTTAGCAAATAGTATCTGTTAGAGTGTTTGTTTTTGCAGAAACATTTGTATGCTTGTTAAGGATGTGAAAATTGTTTAAAAATGATTTTGGGGTTAAAAATCTTTGGCAAATGGTGTGATTTGAACCTACTGACCATAAGAATCACTTTGTGAATCCAAAAATATATTTGGTGAAACAAAAGAATGATTCTTTGATTTAAAACCATTTCTAGTCAAATAGAAATATGGTTTATTTATTAAAAATGGTTTTGGAAGAAAACCTTTGGAAAATGTTTTGTTTTAAACTCTCTGACCCCAAACACCAAGTTTTATGGATTGAAAACATATTTGGTGAACCTTGGTGATTAATGCCTTAGTAAAAAAATTTTTACACCACATAAAATGATACTTTGTTTTGAAAATGGTTTTTAAAGTGAAACCTTTTACAAATGACTTTGCCACTTTACAAAATGACCATTAGGTGCCTTTCAAATGTTATGACCCATTAGGAAACACTTTTTCAAACAAAACAAAGTTTGGCATGCTTGCATGCATTACTTTGACTTTGTTATTTTATGTGTTGTTTTGCTTGATTGGTAGATTGAACTTGTGCCTTGCTTGATTGATTTGTAGTGACTTGAAGAGTGTGATTGTTGCAAGGACAAGGAGTGAATCTATACCCTCTACCAAAAAGGCAAGTGATGCTTCATACTTTTTGTCCCATTACTTTCACTATGCATTAGTGATTTTCTCTAAGTAAAACTTGCATGGATTTTGCTAAGTATAAACCTTGCTATAGGAAAACCTAGTAGATGAATCCTTAGTAGGATTTTTCCTAAGTTAAGACTCCTACTACTATCAAGCTTAGCCTAGCTAATAGAAAACATGGGGGGAATATATATTCACACTATGGAAAAATTCCTAAGTCTGAGGACTTGTGTTTTGTTTAATAAAACAACTAAGTTAATGAATCACCTGGGTGGAATGGGACTTGCTTGGTGGTTTTTGGTTGAGTGGTTACACAAGGCCAGGGGACTGGTGAACCTTGTGTATCACACTTGTGGATGGCCACCCAGGAACAAAGAGATTTGAGATGTCAAATGTTGAGAAGCTTCAAGTGCAACCACTTGGCAATATGGGCTCTGCCATGATCATATAGGTTGCAAGAACTTAGCCATATGGACAGTGGGTGGTAGTCTTTGATAGGTTGGAACGCGTCCATTTTGGTCTAAGGGAAGGCTTCTGAAAGATCTTGTCTTGGGAAACCAAGTCTTGTGGGGAAAGTGCACCACCTCTGCAGAGTGTAAAATCTAAGTACTTAGCCATGTCCCTGGTAAAGGACAATTTGAGCATCAAGACATGGAAGAAATCAAGAATCTCATCATTCAAATTTCTAAGTTAAAACTTGTGGTTTGAACAAGGGTTATTTGAAATCTTCAATCTTTGATTGAGAGATGCCTTGGAAAAGATTTTGTCAAAACAAAAACTTAGTATTTTCAAATGATAAGGAAAATCTATCTTTGAGCAATGCAAGCCTCAACTCCACTTAGCCAAATGCATATAGATGATAGACTCCACTATACTACCATAGTATCACTTGCCAATACAATTCAAATGTATTGACCCTTGTGGCTGTAACTTGTTATGTTGCAGGATTGATTGTTTTTAGTGAGGATTGATTGATTAGGATTACAAAGTCTACAACCAACATGTCTGCCTGTGGCACTTTGAAGATGAAGGACCCATGCTTATAGTTATTCCGCTGAAATGTAATGTAATAGTCAAATGAGCTATGTGAAGATGTAATAAAATTATGTTATTCCTGGTTATAAAGTTATATTATGACCCTTGTTTCTTGATATTACATCTTAACTGTGGATGCTAGCTATTGATCCAGGGACTACATTGTAAACACAGGGGACTCCACCTTATATTGTTTGTAAGGTTGGGCCACTCCCTCTACATGTGGTTCACCTGTCCCTTCTAGAAAGGGTTAGGCTTGTTTGGTCATTAAACTTTCTTTTTTGGGCATTCATTTGCATAATGCCCCGTCTTCTTACATTTGAAGCATTCAACCTGACTGAGATCCTTCTTGACAGGCTGGCTTCCACTACCACTTCGACTTCCATTGTGGTGGCTCTTGTATCCTCCCTTGTGGTTCTTGTACTTGTCATTGTCATGACTACGGTGATGCTTGTTGTCATGATGACGGTTGTGGTTGTGGTGGCTGTTGTACTTTCCATGCTTGTGGGATCCAGAACTCCCACTATCATCATAATGGGAACGCTTGTGAGACGATCCCGAGATGTGCTTGTTAGAGCTGTGCTTCCTCTTTCTTCTTTCAACCTGTTTCATCTTGTTCTCCAAGATGGCAGCCTTGTCACAAAGGGATTGGTAGGTGGGGACATAGGCTACAGATAACTACAGATTCAGTTCATCGTTCATTCCTTCGAGGAACTTCTCTTTCCTCTTGGCATCGGTATCCACTTCATCCGGTGCATAACGCGCCAGATTGTTGAACTCCTCAATATACTCAGCCACGCTGCGGTGGCGCTGCTTCAGATTATGGAACTCCTTCTTCTTCAAACTCATCACCCCGGATGAGATGTGAGCCGTATGGAAACCATCTTCAAAGATAGCCCATGTCACATCCTCAATGGGAATGGTGATCTGGAAGTTATCCCACCAAGTAGCTGCTGGTCCTTCCAACAAGTGTGCTGCAAACCTGACTTTCTCCTCATCAGTACAACCGACAGTTACCAAATCCTTGTTCACTGAACGTAGACAATCATTGGCCACCATGGGATCAGTAGTTCCTGAGAACTTTGCAGGTCTCAGTCTTAGGAATCTGGTGAGCATGTCAAAACCTGGTGGATTGTTCTGATTATTGTTGTTGTTATTGTTGTTGTTGTTATTGTTGTTCTGATTCTGCATGAAAGTGGTCATCATCTGCATCAGCTATGCCTGTGCTGTCATCAGCTACTGCATCTCGGGGGTGACATTGTTGTTGTTCGGGTTGGGGTTGGCACGTCGAGGAGGCATCTGTGGTTTTCAATAAGAATAAGAATGAGATACCCATAGATGCTTAACATGCACAATACATCACATAGACAATCACAAAAACAAACATCAAAACAACATAAAGTTCAACGACATAAACAACAAGTTTGAAAAGCAAAGACACCAATAGCAAGCCATCCACATGTTGGATGGTCATTGCGACTCAATAATCATAAGCATGGTAAATGATAAATAAATGAGTAGTCATCACTACTCCTCTGCATCAACCTCCTCATCGACAAGTGTAAGACCTGCATTCTCCATAGAGGTCTTGTATTCCTCGACATTGGTAGTCAAGGCCTCTACCTTGGCTTTGAGAGCCCTCTTCTGTGAACGAAGTCTCTCAATCACACCCTACTGATGCTCGAGCTCGAAGTCCTTGGCCTCTAGTTCTGCATTCATCTCTCGAATCCTCTTGTTCCTATCTTGGACTCTTTTCTCTTGGTTCTTGAACTTCCTGTCCTGGCTCTCAAACTTGGCCTCCATTTCCTTGACTATCTCATCTTTCTCCGCGAAGAGCTTGTCCTTCTCACGAAGCTGCACCTGGAGTTCGTAATTGATAAGCATGACGTTGGTCCTATCAGTATCTAGGTGCCTAAGTAGAACCTCTAGGTCCTGAAGATACAGACGAATCGGCTCTGCCGTCTCTCTAGCAGTATCCTCGAACTCAATAGCCTCACCATCCTCGTCGCGTCTTCCAAAGGCGTGAAAGTGAGTACCTCTAAGCTCCCTGGAGTGCCTCCCTAGCAGACGCCCAAGTAAATCCTGCATGACTACCTCTAAGCCTCTCTCTTTGTCGTCATGCATTAGCTTGAAGGTGATAGCCTCCGTGGCTGGCTCAGTCTGGCGTCCTGGCTAGGTAACTTTGAAGCCCCAAAGGTCCTTCCTCTCAAACTTGGTGAGGGGAAGCGGAAGATTGAGCACACTAGTGAGCTCAATAAGACGATCGCCAAAATGAGTTCCCTTGAACTATTTAGTCGTGCTGATAGTAACATTAGGCATCTATTATATAAGTTAAGAAAAATTAGAATCAAAGTACTACAAGCATATCATTGGCAAACACAAAAGTCATGGCATACACAAATTCATTACAAGCATTCCAAGCTTCATCATAACTTAGACAAAATTTTGGAAATAAAACGATAAGTGTGGTGGTCCAACTAATGAAGTACATTACAATTCTTACTCACTAGACAAAATGGCTATCAAAGCATCCTTCTACTAATAGAGGTTAGAAAGAAGATTAGAAAATTTTACGAGAAGAAAAGACAAGTGTAGAAGTTTTCAAAGTGTTGAAATTTTTCCTTAGTGATTCCTAATCCAATCCTAGGGTTATAATCCTACAGGCAACACAGTGCTCTGATACCATCTGTAAGATCCCTTCCTTATAAAGGTAAGGATCCCTGTGATTGCAATGCTAGTCCTTGGATCAAGTGCTAGCATCCACAGTTTAAGATGAAGTACACAGAAACATAGGTCATTATTACATCGACATTCCAGAGATAACATAGTCTTTTACAACTCCATGGCCATAGGCCTAATACAAGAGTTCATTCATAACATTAAAAATAAAGTCTTCATCTTCATGTGCCACAGGCAAGCATGTTGAGTGTAGACTCATAACCCCTAATCATCATCAGAGTAACATGCAACATCACAAGTTACAGCCACAATGGGTCAATACATTGGAATAGTATTGGCAAGTGATACCTTAGTAAAATATTAACATCTAGTTACTACATGAATTTGGCTAAGTGTAGCTTAGGCTTGCTTTGCTCAAAATAGGTTTTACCTAGTAGTTGAAAACACTAAGTTTTTCTTTGACAAAACATTCCCAAGGAACCACCAATAGAAATTGGTGAACCTTCACCCTTGTTCAACCACAAGTTTTAACTTAGAAAATTGGGATGAGGAGATTCTTGATAGCTTCTATGTCTTGATGCTCAAGTTGTCCAATACCAGGGACATGGCTAAGTACTTAGATTCTTCCATCTGCAGAGGTTGTGCACTTTCCCCACAAGACTTGATTTTCACCAAGACAGGACCTTTCAGAAGCCTTCCCTTAGACCAAATGGACGCGTTCCAACCTATCATCCCACTACCACCAACTGTCCAAATGGCTAAGTTATTGCAACCTATATGATCCAGGCAGACCCCATATTGCCATGTGGCTACACTAGAAGCTTCTTAACATTTGGCATCTCAAATCCCTTTGTTCCTGGGTGGCTTTCCACAAGTGTGATACACAAGGTAAGCCATAGAAATGGGCCTTGTGTAACCACTCAACACAAACCAATCTTTCCATTCCACCCAGGTGTTTCATTCACTTAGTTGTTTTTATTAAGCAAAACATAAGTCAAAGACTTAGAATATTTCTCATAGCATGAATATATAATCCACCCTTGGTTGCTACTAGCTAGGCTAAGCATGGCAATAGCATGTATCTTAACTTAGAGGAAATTCTAACATTGCTACAACTACTAGGATTTCCCAAGCATAGCATATAGATACTTAGCAAAATAATCATGCAAGTCCTATACAAAATATTTCTAATGCATAGGTATAAAATATTGGGACAAAAACATGAAGCACCACTTGACTTGGTAGTTTGGGGAGTAGCAACAATCTTCACAACCACAATCACTATTAGCACCAAAATCTACACATAAAATAACAACACCAAATTCACATATCAAAATATACAAGCAAAAATATATGAATGCATGCAAATGCCATGTGATGATTTTCTACACCAAACAAGACAAGTATACAGTAATTAATCATAAACAAGACCAAGACATACTAAATAAACTTTATTTGATCTTTAAATCATTTTTCAAATCATTTCTATACTCAAAATAAGCCTATAAATGTCTCTGCAAAAATAACCAATTTTATAGAAGCAAAACATTAAACACATTGCATAAATGGATAGCATTCTTTCTCCTGATTCCAATGATATAAAATTTGCCAAATTTGAACGTGTGGATTAAAAGTTATGAATTTTACAAGTTTGAATCACTAAAAGATCTAATTCAGATTTTTAAAACAAAGAACAGGCCACGCGGCGTGTTTTGATTGGCCCGTACCGGTTCGGTCGGATCGATCAACGTGGGCCGCACGATCTAAATGAAAACGCATGGCCAGATCTAAAATGTACCCCTTCGATAAGTGATCTATCGTATGCGTTGGATCTAGATCTGACGGCTATCGATCAAGCGACCACAAATGGGCGGCGCTAGCAACGGCGACGCGGCGGCGCGGCTATGCCAGTGATGTTCCGGCAGCTATAGAGGGGGATGGGGTCAGCAGAGGGGCTTATCGAGCTCGTGAGGTCGTTGCGGTGCTCGAGGTGGTCGAGGGAGAGACAGGGGCGCACGGACTCAGATGCTATTGCTCGTCGAAGTGAAGCCTATCGTCGGACACGGTTGTTCGTCGATGTTGGCGAAGATACCGGTCGCGTCTAGGCAAGAGAATGGTGCCGTTAGATGCGCACTAGTTTGGTGAATACGTGAGCAACAAAAAGAGAGATGGGGGCGGTCAGAAACTACCAGACGATGTCGCCGAAGTCGAGACAGACGGTGGTGCTTGCTCATCGTTGAGGTTGCCGATGATAGAGAGCGCGCGGGTGAGTGTGGGCTACTGGCAGGTGCAGAGGGTGATGGGGAGTTCACTTGCGGTGTATGGAAGGCAAGGGGCGATGGTGGTTGGCCAGAATTTGAGCTGGAGCTCGTCGGAGCAGTGGGTGGTTCTGGGCTGATTCCGAGAAGCCTAGGGCAGAGAGAGGGTGGCGACTGGGGAAAAGGAGGGGAGGGAGTGGGCGATTAAGTATGCAAGGTCGGGGGAGAGAATTACTGACGCATTTATTCGAATTGATGCGGGGTTTAATCACCAGAAACACCCGACGTGATTTGGGGGAAGAAGGAGTCGCGGGGTGGAGACGATGACTGGCGAGTGGGGCCTGGCGTTCAGTGAGAGAGAGATACGGGGTGGGGGCCAGTGGTCAGCGGTAGCGCGGGTTTTCCCTGTGGTGCGAAACGTTTTCTGCGGGGGGGGGGGAAGCTGTTGGGCTAGATGGGATAATTGGACTGGGTTGGGTTAGATTAGTTGGTTTGCTTTATTTTTTTCTCCCTTTCTTTTTTTCTTTTTCTGATTGATTTTCTGGTTTGAATTCAAATGCCCAAATCAAATCTGTTTCAATTGAAATTTTCTCCAAACATTTGTTTATTGATTCTTGCATCCTGGAGTGTATAAGGCACCTATTTAAACTCATATTCAAAATGGGTTTGGAAATAAGGTTTGAAATTATGTCCTTAGTGAAATATTTTCAATAGGAAAAAAATGGTTTTGATTTCATTTTGTTTTAAAACCTTGATCAAGTTTGAAATAACAAACAACTCTAAGTTCAAATCTTCCTAGTTTAAACCAAATATTCTCATATTCAAAAGTAGTAGTGGCTAATGCCTTGCTTACATAAAATGATAGATCACAAGTTTCTGATTTTTGAGAAAATGATCCTAAGATGAGTATGAATGCATGAATGATGTGCAAGCTTTGAAAACATGATTTTAGGGATGTTACAGGATCCCAGGGGGACCTACTACCTATTGATCTATATTAATAAAGCCCCATTCAAGGGGTAGAAGGAGTTTACAAGAGTTTACATGGGTAATCTAGTATCAGCAGCCATAAACAAATAAAAGAGGGTAGATTACAAAGAGGCTAAAATAGCAGAGATGCCAGGATGTAGAGAGTCCTTTGTTCTATATGTCAGTAGCCCAAAGTCAGCTTTGAACCTGTTCTTCCAAGAATTAACTTCAGGTATAATGCCATTGAAATAGAGATTATTTCTTTCTTTCCAAATACTCCATGCAGCATACATAAAAAACTCCAAGAACATTGGTCTGTTATCTCTTATTTTTGATTCAGCAATAATGTCCAGACGATCCCCATGCTGATCCCATGTAACATTTAGCATTGACCAACAAATCATACTGAAACTGCTGTGGAAGAAAAGATGATCCACTGATTCCTCCACATTGTCATGGCAAACTATATAATTATATCCTGAGTTAAGAATTTGTTGTTTCCTTTTCAACATGTTTCTACTGTTTAATCTATCAGAAAACAAAAGCCAACAAAAGAATTTGACCTTTGGGATGGATCTTGATTTCCATATCCATTTAAATGCTTCATGCACAACAATGTTCCTGAAACAAAAATTAGAGTATAGCTATGATTTGTACTCTTTACCCCAAGTGTAATTCCATGTATCATTTCTGTGATTCCCAAAATCTAGATCAGAAGCAAGTTGCTGTAGATCTCTGACCTCCTGTCTAGCCTCCGGGGAAATAGGTAAGTGGAAGCTATTTGACAAATGTGGGGCAGATAAGAATTCTTGAACAGACACATACTCATTCAAACAGAAATAAAAAGCTCTAGGGAATTTTTCTAAAGAAGGCTCATTAAGCCAGTTGTCTTTCCAAAATAGCACTGTAGTACCATCGCCAATCTCGCATCTAGTGATTCCTCTATCAATCGGAGAAAGCTTACAAACATCCTTCCACCAAAAAGATCCAGAGGGATCCACTGCATGAGGGATCTTGTTTAGATATTAAGCATTCCACACAAGACTAACCCAGGGTGTATCTTCCTTATTGTAGAAATTGTGCAAAAAAATTAAGAGCAGGGCCTCATTCTGAATTTTTAAATTCAAAACCCCAACACCACCTTTATCTTTTGGCCTACATACTTTATCCCAAGCAAACAGAGAACTGCATTTTTCTCCTTCCTCAGTTTTCTTGTTCCAAAGACAGGGTTTATCAATTTTTTCTATATGTTCCATTATCTTGGATAGAATATGCAGAGACCACATAGAGAACATAGCAATGGAAGCTAATAAGGAGTTTATAACAGTTACTCTTCCACTATAAGTCATCATCAAAAAGGAGGCAGACATTTTTCTTTCTATCCTATCCATAAGAGGCATCAGCTCCATAATAGTAGGTTTGGTTGTACCTATAGGTAGCCTCAGATAAGTGAAGGGAATTTTCCCCACAATACATCCAAAAGAATTAGCCAATCTATGAACAGAGTCATTATCTAAATTAATAGGGATCATCAATGACTTGGTGAAGTTGATTTGGAGACCAATGGATAAAGCATAATCCTTAAGAATTTTTTTCATAGCACTAAGTTGAAGAGAACAAGCAGGGATTATGATTAGAGTATCATCTGCATATTGAACAACGGGGTAATCCATCTCATAATCAGTAGAGAAAGGGGCTTTTAAGATTTTATCTTTGAAAGCTTTGTTAATTGCTGATTGGAGAAAATCTGCAGCAAGTACAAAAATCAAGGGTGATAAAGGATCTCCCCGTCTAACTCCCCTAAGACAATGGAACTGCCTGCCAGGATTACCATTCAGGAAAACAAATGATTTACCAGAGTCAAATAGTAGTGACATCCAAGATAGCCATCTTTCATCAAATCCCATTTGTTTCATTATTTTAAGCATGGCACCATGCTTAATGGTGTCAAAAGCTTTTGCAAAGTCCAACTTTAACAAAACAATTTATTTCTTAGAGGATTCACACTGAAACAAGTACTCAAAGGCCCATGCTAAGCAATCCTGAATAATCCTGCCTTTGAGAAAACCATACTGATTTTTGTGAACAATCTTCAAGACCATTTTCTGTAATCTATTAGCTAATAACTTAGTAATAATCTTAAGGCAATGGTTAAGTAAGGTAATGGGCATGTAGTCATTCATAAACAGAGGTACATCCACCTTAGGGGTGAGAGTAATGAAGCCCATGTTGATACTCTCAAGGTCCAGTTTCCCTTGAAAGAAATCAAAGCTTAGTTGATAGATATCATGTTTAACAATTTGCCAGCAACTCTTAAGGAATTGTCCATTAAGCCCATCAAGCCCTAGTGCCTTATCCATAGGCATAGATTTAATAACCTCATCAATTTCATTGATAGTGAATGGAGAAGATAGTTCCTCAAGGCCAAGAATAGGTTGAATTAGATGATCTAGATTAAATCTCATTTGAGGATTATTCTTTGTGCCCAACCTGGCTTTAAATGTTTCATAAATAATTTTTCCTTTACTAGTATGATTAGTCACATCTATCCCATTAGGTAAATTTAGATGAGAAATTGAGTTTCTCCTATACCTCTCAGTAGCAAAAGCTTGAAAAAACTTAGAGTTTTCATCACCAAACTTTGTCCATCTAATTGTACATCTTTTTTCCAATATTGTCTCTGATAATCAAGAAGCTTAATCAGATGAGCTTTTAAAATGTTCCTAACATTAGTTTCAGGAATAGATAAACCCCTATGATCCTCAATATTATCTAGTTCTAAAAGAGCTTTATTTGTGTTTTCAATGCAGATTGAAAGTTTTGAAATTGACTTGCTCCACTTCTTAATATCATATCTCAACCTTTTGAATTTGGCATTAAGATTAGCAGCACTATTCATCTTAAAGGTTGTCTTATTCCAGCTTTGAGCCACCATCTCATTAAATCCCTGATGAGCAACCCAGAAATTCTCAAACCTGAATATTTTAGCAGCAGGAATGGAAGTTTGCATGGACAAGACCAGAGGAACATGGTCAGAGGTAGGTTTGCCTTGTGGGGTAACCAGGGTATTAGGGTAAGAAAGAGTCCAATGCATGGAAGTAAAAAACCAATCCAGTTGTTCTAATAATGGTTGTTCTTGAATATTACTCCAAGTGTATCTCCTTCCCTTAATAGGAATCTCAGTTAAATGTTGCTCCCTGATAAAATTGTTGAATAGCATCATGTCATTTGCATTTCCACCAGACTTTCAAATCAAAAAGCCATGAAATCATCATCTAGGATTTTCAAAATCCAGTCCTCATCATCTGGGATTTTCAAATAAAAAAGCCATGAAATAAAATCTTCTCTATCACTTCCCCCACAGGGGCCATAAATATTGATCAAGGTCCAAGATTGAGCAGATTGAGTTGAGGTAAAATGCACATATAAAGAAAATTTAGTACAATTCATAACTAGGCCAGAGAACATTGAACTCTTCCAAATAATAATCAAACCACCAGAAGAACCATCATAGGGCACATACACAAACTCATCAAAGATAGGTGGACAACATTCTTTAATAAAGGAAATATCAAAGAAGTCTATTTTGGTTTCTTGCAAGAACACAAATGAACAACCACTAGCACAATGGCATTATGTAGAGCTAACTACTTAGGTCTAGCATTCAGTCCTCTAATATTGCAACATAAAACAAACCAATACTTAGAGGGATGCATTAAAGATAACAAAAGAAGCAGATCTGAAGAGTCCTCTAGTCTTCAGAAACCTCCTCTTCCTGAGGAGCCTGTAGCAGCATCAAAGATATGACTTGAGAAGGGGCACTCCACAAAGATTGAGTCCAATTGCTTGCAGCATGGGTACATGAGTGAGTGGTGGAACATCAACATCTTTCATAGATATAGAGCCTTTCTTGGACTTCTGTTTGTCCTTTACTTCAGGGATAATAATGTCCTTCACTTTAGAAACAGTTTGTTTGGTATCAGATATGTTCCTGGGTTTGAACCCTTTGAATCTAGTTGATCTGGCACTCCTTCTAACTTGATTAGTAGATGTAGGGGTGCCTGACTCCTTCGTGTTGACAATGCCTTGTTTTCTTTTCTGCCCCAGATCTACAGAGTTGTCAAAACTGATGACAAAAAGAGAGTCACTAGAAGAATTGTCAAGGAAGTTCTCATCAGAATCAGAAGGAAACACAGAAACATCTCCCTTCTCATGAATACACAATTCTAACAAAGCCTGATATTCCATGGTCCTCCAACCTTCCGTAATCTTATTTATTTTCTTTTTTCCCACATCTGAAAAGGATCCACAAATAACTCAAAGGACACACTAGCAGGCAGCTTGTAGGACTGAGAAAAAAAGTTTTTATTCTCCAACTCATTTCTTGGATGGAAAGCATTTTTATAGACCTTTTTAGCCACAAAAAATTGTGCAAGAGCATCAGCATTGGCATCAAAGAAGTGATCATGGGTCACCATAAGTAAATCAAAGGAAAACCTTCCATTAACTGGAGAGACTACAACACTTTCCTCCATCACATGGTCATGCCATGCTTGCATTGGATTATCAACAACATTCCCAGAAGGAGGATTCACTCCAGCCTCAAAGCTCACACCTTGTTCTCTCAGAATAGCCTGAAAATTAATCAAAGGTACATCAGCAATCTGGGGCACATAGTTAGGATTGATCTGCACTTGCATCTGATTTCCACCTGCCTGAAACTACAAGTTAGCTGCCATATTAGCCTGACCAGCACCAGGATTATTTTGCCCCTGAGTTTGACCCTGCTGTATATTGTTCTGCAGCCAGATTGCAACTTGCTGCTGGAAAATCTGCTTAGCAGTAAGTCCCTCACCAAAGAGTGGATGGGGGATGTTGGCAGGATCTTCAGGAGGTGGAGGCTCATTGTGAATATGTGCATTCCAATCAGCACTTCTCAACATCACCACAGGAATAGCCCAACTCAACCTGTCTCCACCAAGCTGATGCATAACAAGAGTTTTTGGAACAAATTTAGGGTCCACAATTGTTGTGGTGGTGGCACGGCAGATATATGCCATGGGTAGGCTTAAGTTGGGGGACGAATGGGTGCTTGTGGTCACTGGGGAGGGAGTGCACGGTCGGGCCATGCACGACGAACAAGAAGAACTCTCCAGACATGGCAATTCGATTGATACCCCAAAGATTACAAGTGCTCCTTGAGCTGTTTAAGCTAGAGTTCACAACACTAGTTCCCTACTTGGTCCAACCTCCTTCTACTACTGCTATGCCCTCCCTTATATAGGCAGTGCTAGCTAGCTAATACCCCTTTGGGTTCTAGGGTTTACTGTTTGGATCTTGCTCCCTACAATATGGGCAGGGTCATGGGCTTGCCCTAAGCCCAGAGGCCCGGTCCATAAATCTTGACAACTAACGGTCTTCTGGTACACTGCTTCTTGTTCTTTTTGGCGTCACGCTGTTACTTTGTACGTTAGCGCATGCTTTGGGCATCACCCGGCTCCTTTTGTGTCACCCGGCATCGCCCTTCTCTTTTGACCATGCTTTACCATGGTCCCTCCTGAACCTTACTCGGAAAGGTGCCACGTTCCCTCCTTGACTCGGCCCTTCCTTGGTTGACTCAGCTCGTTGGTTCCTGCAAGGGTTACAACTCCGTCCTATGCGGGCCGAAATAGTTTGTATGTCAGCTTTCATGCTTATCTTACCCAGCCGTTCTTACCCGTCCTGGTTCTTTCTTTACTCGGAGCCAACCCAGCTGCGCTATGTTTCCCCTCTCGTGACCCTACCGGGGGTTATCCCCCTGACATTAGTCCCCGAAGCTGGTGAGGTCTAGCAGTTCAAGTTGTTAGGCGTCTCTAGGTTCCTTTTGTGTGAATGGAACTTTGTTTTTGTCTTTATCTGTCGCAATTTCGCACCTTGCCGGGTCAGTCTGACAATTTCCCGGTCGACTCTTTGACTTCTTGGCTCATTCTTGCCTTGAGCCGAGTTACTTTGGCCAATTCTGAGTCATTTTCAGCGCGCTCCAGTCACTGCCAGCTGGTATTCATGATTACTTGCCTCAATTTTTGTTCCAAGCTCTGGCGGCACAGTGATGGCTGCGTAGTTATTCCCCAACACTGTGGTAGTCCCATCGACCTGCGCCTCTTGTCCTTCTAGTCATGACGTGGCACGGGATTTTTCGTGTATCCTTGGCTACATGGCGCTTGCTGACTGGCTTTCCCGGCCTGGTACACAGCCACACGCTGGACGCACGGCACAGATAGATCCCACGACCGGGGTTTTTACTGCCCCTAAGTAGGGGTTGGGGGTTTCCACTTCCCCCACGCTCGTTCTGTTTTCCCTTGGCCTTTCTTCTTCCTCGCGCCCGCAAAATCGAACTGCCCCCTTTGCGGTTCCTTCTTCTTCCTGTTCTTGTGTTGCGATTGCCCCTTTCTTCTTTCCATTCCAATACGGGTCCATGCTGTTCCAAGCCTCTTCCAACCGCGGAGGAGACTGACTCTGCTGATCTCATGGATGCTCGCGACGGTGCTGATGGTGCTCAGGAGTAGGAGATTCCCGCCGGAGAGCGCGGCGGCTGGTAAGGCTCGGAGGTTTCCATCGAGGAGGTGGAGTGGCTCCGCTCCACCAGACGCATTCCGCTGCATGTGGATTGCCGTCTCCCCTCCGGTGAGATCTCTCCTAAACCCCAAGCTGGCGAGCGGGTGGTTTTCCTTTCCCATTTTGAACGAGGTTTCGCTCTTCCTGTGAGCACCTTCTTCTCCTCGTTTCTTTCTACCTTCCATCTGCAGACCCACCATCTTCCTGCCAATGCGATTGGCTCTCTTTATTGCTTCATCTCTGCTTGCGAAGCCTACCTTGGATTTGGCCTACAGTTCTTCTGTGGGCCAAGTATTTTAGATTTAGGGTTCAAGTTGTTTCCTAGCCCGGTGCTCCCCATGCCGAGAAGAAGCCGACTCGGTGCGGTGCTGCTAGCATCACGCCCAGGAGAGACTCCATCTTTCCTCGGGTTGTTGGGCTTGATTCTTGCAAGAAGTGGCATAGAACCTTTTTCTATGTCAAAAACAGCGGGTCCACTGATAACATCCGGCTTCCCCCTTTCTCGGATGAGGTCCCCCATAAGAAGCACTGGCAGCTTGACCCGCGCGACCAAGACGCTGCGGTGAACGAGGCTAACGCTATCCTGGAAAGGTTGCTGTCGCCGGATGAAAACTTTCATCTCGCCGACTCTGACCTCATGTGCACCTTCGTCTCACGCCGGGTAAGACCCATCGAAGCGAGGAGCCACAAGATGTGCTTCATGAGTGGCTCTCACGATCCCACTCGGCACTCCACTAAGGAGCTCACCCATGACTCATTGCCCGCCGAGTAAGCTCAATATTTAAATTGAACTTGGCGGATAATTGGGCTTGGAGTTGCCCACCATTTATCCGGGTCAGGCCTATCCCCTAGGTAAGTTTTCCGAATCACTTTCTCGCCGAGTAGGCTTTAGCTCTTTTGCCACTCTTAGTTTAGTTTTTAGTTTCTCATTCTATTTGTCCTCCGTAGAATCTCCTTCACCAGGTTGATGACAGTAATGTCCCTCCTGCTGGTTATCATGGGGACCGCTCCGACTCGGATGAGGTCGAGTATGACCTGGAGTGCTTCATGCCCATCCCACACACTGTGGCTGCTTCAGCTTTGGGTAAGAGTCAATCTCACAATCCCTTACAAGATTGGTCTGACGATGATGAGGATGATGATTGTACGCTTTTGGAGGTATATGCCTTGTGACCTTAATCTCTTTGCTTATCCGAGTAAGCCCATTATTTACTTATGCAGCTGGCCAGGTACATGACACTCCTCCTCTCGCCGTGGGCGGAGTCGGAAAGATTCCCATCACTAAGCCGAAACGACACGGAGCCTCCTCCAGCACTCAGCTGGCTAAGAAGAACAAGCCCACTCCGGTAGATCTTGCTGCCTCTGTTGCTGCCAGCCTGGCTGAGACTCGCCAAGCTGCTCGGCGCCGAGTCGTCCATGACCCGGTTTTCATCGGGTAAGCTTTTTGCACTCTGCTTCCTCCGTTCTTTTCTTCTTCATCACTGATGTTCTCTTATATATTTCTCATTGTTTTCAGCGCCGCACCTTTGTCAGCAAACCAGGCTGCGTCTAGCATTGCCTCGCCGCTAAGGCCTGCGCCTCCTCCAACTGACTCGGCGGTGCCGAGCCCCGTACGGGTCGAAGCTCCCACTGTTGAGGCTCACGCCTATCAGTGTCAGTCAGACCTGGTGGGTCATACGGCTGACGCCCCTGGCGCTGGCCAGGAGAAACTTCCTGATCTTGGTGCCCGTGAATCTGGCGCCGAGAAACCTTCTGCCACCAGTTCCTCTGGCATCTGCCCTCAAGCTTATGTGAATGAACAACTTCCTGATCTTGGAGCCAGCAAAACTGCTAAGCCCAGTCAGGCGGCTCCATGTTCTTCTCCAAATCCTTCTGCTTGCTCTCCAATTCTGTCAAAGGGCCAGACCCAGCCCAAGGCTTGTGGCTCTACTCGCCCCTCATCTGGCAAATCCACCTCTTCCAAGCAAACAACGCTAGTCTGCGCTTCGGGTTCTGCTCCTCAAATCCAGCCTCCGATGTCGGCGACAATGATCGCTTCAATGGGTAAGGGGGGCGAATCCGCGGCTGCCAGTTCAGGTGATGGCTCCAGGGCTATTACCCTCCATACTTCTGCTGCGACAACCCGTGCCACTATGGGAACCGCCCTAAAAATGGGTCAAGTTCTCACTCGGACGCTCAGTGGCAAGAGACTAGGTTCGGCTGAGCCTTACGTCGTGGCATGGAATGCAGCAGGCGAGCAGGAGGTCAGCACTCGTGTCGACAAGAAGCTGAAGCTGGGCCCCAAGGCCGTCTCCGACATGACCCAGCAGGCCATTGCTTTGATGGCCCGCGCCGACGAGGTGAACGAGGTAAATTAACTTCTTACTCTTTTGTATTATTGAGTATTTCCTTTATATATATCACCTAGTCCCTGAGGTTGCAGCCGAGTAAGAAACTTATTCAGCTGTAAGCTCTTTAATAGTCACTTAGTCTTTAAATCCTTTACCCCAAGCTTGCATGTTAGAGCTTCGATTGCTAGCCCTCGAGGTTACTGTCGAGTAAGGAACTTACTCGGCTGTAAGCTCTTAAGCTCTTTGATTTCCTTAAGCCAAACTCATGTGTTAGAGCTCCAATCCCTAGCCCTCGAGGTTGCTGTTGAGTAAGGAACTTACTCGGCTGTAAACTCTTAAGCTTTTTGATTCGGCAGGTTGCTTGACTTGACTCTTCCTTATTGTCTGTCTTCTTTGATTAGCTCACGCATAACGAGCACACCAAAGTGCACCAAGCTCTCGTCCTGGCGCATCGCAAGCTCGAACTTGCGTACGAGAAGCTACAGACTGACACCCATGGCCAAGGTAATATCTTTGCTCTTCCTTTTTTCTATTCGGTGTAATTTTCCTTGGTTCATTTTCTCATTTGTTCTCTCGCTCTTGTTCCACAGCCACTGCTCAGTCTACCATCAATGATCTTCACTCGCAAATCAGCGAGGCCGAGAGTAAATTTCTTGCCTCCCTAAGCCAATAGCTGAAAGTTTTCTATTCGTACTGACAAATATTTGTTCTCAATAAGCAGAGAAGCACCAAGCTGAACTCCAGAAGGAGCGCGATGAGGTGATTTGGCTGAAGAAACTGATGGCCGAGACGGAGCAGAAGAACTTGGCCGAGATGAAAGGGCTGAAGGAAGAACTTGCTGAGAAGAATGAGCAGCAGGCCGCCAGCGCCGAGAAGACCAAAAGGCTGCTCGACGAGGCCGAATCATCGGTCGAGTCGGAAAATCTGAACTTGGACGCCCTTCAAGCCAAGGCCAAGACTTGGCAGAGCAAACTCGCCGCCATCAACTTCTTTGTCGGTAGTGAGTTCTTACTCTTTACGCACCGTATAAGTCCTTCTGTACTTCTTCCATCTGTCCTTGTTATTTGCTAACTTTCTCTTTTTTCTTGCAGAGAATTTTCCTGAGGCCAACATGTTTGCCATCCGAGCCATGAAGAAAGTGAGAGCCGAAGCTGGTGCTCCTGCTGACGGCGAGGTGTCCATGGAGGAGCTTCTCGCAGCGGTGTCTGAACGGGTCAAGACCCTCAGGTCTTGCAGTGTGGACTTGCTCAAGTAGGCTATCCATGCGTTTCGCATGCTCTGGCCGGATGAAGACCCACCCAAACTCATCGAGCCACTTTCCGAGAGATTGCTCCTTACTAAAGACCGGCTGGATCAATGGCGTGAGTCGGCCGGCCGAGCTGCCGCGGACAAGGCTCTCTCCTTCGTGCTTTCATGGTACGAGGATATCAACCTTGATGTTCTTGCTCGCATAAGGGGGGATGGCAAATGGCTTAATGACCCGGAGCTGATCAAGAAGCGCCAGGAGCGAGCTTATGCCATGATCGAGTACACGATGGTCCATGCTTGGTGTGAAGGGCCCAGCTTCCTCGACCTTGGCGACCTGCTCGTCGAAGTTGCTGATGAAGAGGGTGGCGACAGCGAAGCAACCGAATCAGACGATCCGGATGACCCGGCCAAAGATGCCCCTCACCCGGCCGATGCTCCGAGCACCACTCCTGGCTCCGAGAGTGCTCCTCCGAGTTCTTCTGCTCCTTGGGCTAAGCAACACTCGAACTTTGATCAGATCCCCGGTATGCGGGGTACATATGTAACATACATTGCACTTTTAAGTTTGATTATGTGCCTTTTGATAAGCTTTATATGTTTGCGTTATGTTCTAAGAGCGAATCATTCAAGGGCAAGTCCCCGAGTTTCATTTTGCCGTGTCACCTTTCCTTGCCTTTGGCCCTTGTCTACCTTTTTCGGTGTTTGACATTAGGGTCTCAAAGTACGAAGGATATAGTTAGCGGGTATGAAACTTGGATAACTTGGCCAAGATTACTCGACATGTAGTATAACACGACCTGCAAAGAGATAGGCAAAAAACTAAAGCCGACTCATGTTTCTCCTTTGTCTTTATCCGGCGTTCGTGTTTTACCCATCTTACATCTTTTTCTCTTGCTTGCCATGAAGCCATGTTTTCGGACAACAGCATAGTCGAAGAGTTTATTTCTTCTGAGTAAACACTACTTGTTCCGAGATAAATTTCGGGTATCACGCCAGCCGACGTAAAATAATTGAAATGGAAAACTTAAGGGGTAGTCCCCGAGTCAGTTTTTCGAATCATAAAATTTTATTATTAGCACATAGCCGGCAAACACGCCCGACATATGAGAGTTCGAGTGATACATGCACTGCTTCTCCTAAGTATAGAAGGGACGAAGTAGTGCCACATTCCATGGCCTTTTGGTTTCATTTCCTGACCTGTCCGCCTTGTTCTTTTGCGCTTCACGAGCGTCTATGAGATAGTAGGAATCAGTGTGCAATGCTTTGCTTACAATGAATGGACCTTCCCATGGAGGTGATAATTTATGCATTCCTGCTGTGCACTGTAACAGCCTGAGCACCAAATCCCCTTCTCGAAAAACACGAGGTTGCACTTTCCGACTATGGTAGCGTCGGAGATTTTGTTGATATATAGCAGATTTGGATAATGCCAGTTCCCTTGCTTCTTCGAGTAAGTCTACTCCATCTTATCGGGCCTCTTTTACCTCGGCTTTCGAGTGTTGCCTTATCCTTGGCGAGTCATATTTTATGTCGGCAGGCAAAACTGCTTCAGCCCCATATACGAGGAAAAATGGCGTACAACCAGTTGACCGATTCGGAGTTGTTCTTAGGCTCCACAGTACTGAGGGTAATTCCTCTATCCAACAACCAGGTGATCTCTGGAGTGGTTCCATTAAGCGGGGTTTCATCCCGGACAGAACTAAGCCATTATCCCGTTCAACTTGTCCATTTGATTCTGGATGGGCGACTGATGCTACATCGAGTCTTATTTGGTGTTTCCCACAGAAGCGAGCAAAAGTTCCTTCGGCAAAGTTCGTGCCATTGTCAGTGATCACACTGTGTGGGTAACCGTATCTGAGGATTATATCCTTTAAGAATGTGACAGCTGTTTTACCGTCCAATTTCTTGATTGGTTTCACTTCTATCCACTTGGTGAACTTATCAATCATGACCAAGATATGAGGCATGCCTCCCCTTGCTGGTTTGAATGGTCCTACCATATCTAGGCACCATACTACAAAAGGCCAAGTAATTGGTATAGTCTTCAATTTAGACGCTGGTAAATGCGACTTGGACGCATAGTGTTGACAACCACTACATTTTCTGACTAACTCTTGCGCTTGTGCCAATGCGCTTGGCTAGTAGAATCCATGTCGGAATGCCTTGGCTACTAATGCTCTTGATGACGCATGGTGCCCGCACTCTCCTTGATGGATATCCAATAAGATCTCCTGGCCTTTCTCTGAGCTAATACAACGCTGCAGTACACTTGTCACACTTCGCTTGTAGAGTTCCTTGTTGATTATGGTGTACGCTTTTGCTCTTCGTGCCGTTTGCCTTGCCAATATTTCATCACTCGGCAAGGTCCCATCTTTCAAATAGCTGAATATTGGATGTGCCCACGATGGTATTAGTGGTTCCGGGTCTGCTTCAACATCAATGTCCATTGGTTCCGCCGACATATGCTCTGCGGACATAACCTGAGGAGTCCCTGAGTGTGATTCGGCGACCCCTGAATTTAATGGATCAGTTCCCGAAATTTTTTATTTAAAATTTTAAAATATGACTCGAACCTACCCCTGAGTCGATGTCCATTGGCACTGCCTCTGATTCCTGACTCGCCGGGATGAACCTGATTGATTCGGACTCTGGTGACGGGTTGATTGATGGTTTCCTGAGATGCTCCAACGCTACCCCTGGTGGTCTTGCTTGCCTAGATGATCCTAGTTTGGATAGTACATCTGCTGCCTCATTTTCGGCTCTAGGAATGTGATGAAATTCACAACCATCAAAATATCCCGAAATTTGTTGCACGTGGAAACGATATAATGCCATGTTTGCGTACAGCGCATCCCAATGTCCAGACACTTGCTGAATCACCAAATCCAAGTCGCCAAAACACATGATCCTTTTGATACCAATTTCCTTGGCTACTTTAATGCCATGGACAAGTGCTTCATACTCGGCAACATTGTTAGAAGCAGCAAAATGAATCTGCGACACATACCTCAGTTGATCCCTCTTTGGAGATGTGAGCACTATCCCAGCGCCCAGACCCATTTTCGTCTTGGACCCGTTAAAATGCATTTTCCAGTAATTCGGATCTGGCAGTGGTGGTTCGTACTGCATTTCCATCCATTCTACAAAGAAATCTGCAACAACTTGAGATTTTATTGAATCTCGCCTATCATATTGTAGAGTGTATGGTGCCAGTTCGATGGCCCATTTGGTGATTCGGCCGCTGGCATCTTTGCTACCCAATATATCCGAGATAGGTGCCTTGCATATTACCCGGATAGGGTGTTCTTGAAAATAATGTTTCAGCTTCTTTGCTGCCATATATACCCCATATGTCATCTTCTGATAATGCGGGTAATTCTGTTTCGAGACAGAGAGCACTTCGCTCAAGTAATACACCGGTCTTTGGACTAATTTGCCCCCTTCTTCACGTTCAACCACTATTACTGCAATTACAACTCTGTTGGTTGCGGCGACATAGAGCAACATTGGCTCCTTGGATAATGGTGACGCTAATATTGGTATTGTTGCCAACATTTTCTTTAATTCATGGAAAGCTCTATCAGCTTGCTGTCTCCATGTGAATTTGTCTGATTTCTTCATCAGCTGATATAGTGGTATGGCTTTTTCACCTAGCCGACTAACAAACCTGCTCAACGAAGCCAGGCATCCAGTAAACTTCTGGACATCATTGAGGGTTTTTGGCAATTCCATTCTTTCGATGGCCCTGATCTTTGTCGGGTTAGCTTCGATTCCTCGGCTGGATACAAGGAATCCGAGTAACTTGCCAGCCGGGACACCAAATGTACATTTTTCCAGGTTAAGCTTCATCCAAAATTTTCTCAAGTTTGTGAATGTTTGACGCAAGTCCTCAATTAGAGTATGACTTTGTTTGGTTTTTATTACCACGTCATCGACGTATACTTGAACATTTTTGTCCAATTGATCTTGCAAGCATTTTTGCATGCATCTTTGATATGTTGCGCCTGCATTTCTCAATCTGAATGGCATGGTGCGATAGCAATAAGCCCCATACAGGGTGATAAAAGATGTCTTTATTTGATCATTTGGATTTAGTGGTATCTGATGGAATCCTAAATACGCATCCACAAACGACAACAACTCACACCCAGCAGTAGAATCTATGACTTGATCGATCCGAGGCAGAGGAAATGGATCTTTTGGACACGCTTTATTGTGGTTCGTGTAATCAATACACATGGGCCATACCACTACCATGTTCAGGTCATCTTTTTTCTTCTCGACCAAGACTGGATTTGACAACCAGTCCGGGTGTAGTACTTCCATGATGAATCTAGCAGTTAAAAGTCTGGCAATCTCGCCAGCTATCACTTTCCTCCTATCTTCGGCGAAGCGGCGGAGGGGTTGCTTCACCGGCTTGGCATCTGCTATTACATGAAGAGAGTGCTCAGCCAGCTCCCTCGGAACTCCTTGCAGATCTTGAGTGGACCATGCAAAGATGTCCCGATTCTCATGGAGGAAGCTGGTGAGCTCGCTTTCGTATTTGTCTGTAAGGCCAGCCCCAATGGTAACTGTGCGCTCTGGGAAAGTTTCATCCACCTGCACCTTCTTGGTTTCATGGTAGCTTGAAATGACACACTGCCATGTGGGTTGGTGAGTGCCGGCATGGACATTTGTGCTACTTTGGCCAATGCTGCCACTTCCAACATCTGACTTTTCTCTTGTGCTATGACGAGTGACTCGGCCAGTGAAGATCCGGCTGAGGCACAAGCAATAGATCTTTTGTAGTCCCCTTCAACTGTGATCACCCCACATGGGCCTGGCAGCTTCATCTTCAAGTAAGCGATGTGAGGAGTAGCCATGAACTTTGCCATAGTCGGCCTGCCAAGTAAGGCATGATATGAGCTGACCAAATCTACTACCTCGAACTATATAGCTTCAGTGCGACAATTCTCTCTATTGCCGAATAAGACGTTGACCCAGATCTTGCTAATTGGCTCACAGGACAGTCCCGACACGATACCGTGGAAAGTTGTCTTAGTCAGCTCCAGCATGTTCATGGTAATACCTAACTTGAGCATGGTATCCTTGTACGTGATGTTGACGCTACTGCCATCATCGATCAATACCTTTGAAAATTTCACGTTAATATCTGGGCCCATGAATGTTGGATCCAAAACCAGAGCGTATCCTCCAGGGGTTGGCATGAACTTGGGGTGATCCTTTATACTCCAAGTTATTTCTTGCTCAGACCAATGCATGTACTTGGGAATTGCCGGCATCATGGTATTCACTTCCATCATTCATCGCTGCTGGCTCTTCTTGTCATTTGGCTCTGTGACAAATACAACATAGCTCTGGTGATGTTCTCTGTACTCATTTCTGGTTCCGTGGCCGACATGAGCTTTGTCACCTCTTTCTTGATTCCGATACCTTGGCTGCCTGTTTTCATATCTGTTATCTGCTCCCACTGCCTGAGTGTTTCCTCCTGTAAGTGGTGGAGGGGGAGGTGGTGGAAGCTGCTTATTCGGCGAGGCCACTCTATCTCCTTTCTAAAACCAAGTGCATTTCCTCATCGTGTGATTGGCTGGTTTACTCGGACAAGGCGTGTGAAACTACATGGATGATCCAGCATCATCTCATAGGTGTATTTTTGCCGGTCCTGATACTGCTTCCTCTGATCGTATGGCCTTTTGCCGTCATTCTTTGGCACCCATTGTTGTTGTCCATTTGTCCTTTGACACTGATTGCTTCCAGCATCTGGATGATCCTGACTCACAGCCGCAACCTGAGTCGAACCATACCTATAATCTGGTCTTTTGTCTCTTCTCTTGCTTTTCTATTCGGATCTTTCCTGGCGTCTTTGCGACCCAGCAGCATCATATATCTGAGTCTCAGTCATCCCGTCTGCCGACATGAGCAGCGGCTGAGTCGGATCTCCTAACGCATATGAGTCGGCGATTCTTATCGTCTCTGCCAGGCTTGCCGGCATATCTCTTTGTAGCCTTTGCCACAGCACACTTCCATGTCTACATCCTTGTGCAAACCATGCGATTGCTTGTGACTCGATTACCCCTTCACAAGAGTTACGCATCGTACACCACCTTGTGAGGAATTCCCTGTCTGTCTCATTCGGTCTTTGCTTGCACATTGCTAGTTGTTGTGGGCGATTCGGCCTCTTGTAAGTGCTCGTGAAATTGCTCACGAAAGCATCGTGAAAATCGATCCAACTGTTGATGCTTCCGGGTGGCAAATTGTTCAACCATACCCGAGCTGGTGCTTCCAGCATCTGCGACACGTAACGTACTGCCCATTTCAAGTTTCCCTGCGCGATCTTCACAGCGGTTCCATAATCTATAAGCCAGTCCTCTGGCTTTGTGCTTCCATCATATGTTTTTGTCCCTCTGGCCAGCTGGAAATTTGGCATCGGTGGCTCCTTCATGATCCTTGGGCCAAAGCATGGTGGACCCTGCGGACCTTGCAATTCAATTATCTCTGCCATTTTTATGCGGTCGAGATTTAGCCCTGCATCATCCGGTTGAAGGTTCCTGCCTCCGAATCTTGCTCCTATTGCTTGATATGCATGATCTGGCAGTTCATACCTGTCATTTACCATAGCCGAGTAACCATCATTATACTTATTCGCGTTCGGGTCAGTAGGCTGTTGAACTGCTTTTCCCGTGCTTTGCTGTCTTCTTTTTGGCTGAGCTGGTGCGTTATTCGGAGCTGGATTTCCTCCTCCTACCGAGTGAGTTCCGCGCCTAGAATGAGGCGCAAAATTTTGCCCTCCGTTGTCATTTCTTTGCCCAACTTTTTCCTGGTTCTCATTTCCTTGGGGATTATTTATTTTTGCCCCTTGCGCATGCGCCGGGTTTCCTTGAACTACTGCCGGATCATAGGCGATCATCTGCTTGTTTCTTCCAGAATCCACACTTTTTTATTTTCTCGGCCTAGGCGTCGCTCCGGGTGAGGATGCTGTGTGCCCAACCGATCTTGCCGGGACAGGATTCGCCGAGTGAACCAGCTGTGACCTCCCTGCTATACCCGGATTTGCTCTGTAATACGCCTCATTCAGCATGCTGGCTTCTTTTACTAGTTCATTGACTCGTTATTGTTGCCTTTTCTTTGCTTCCCCCTCCAAGTGGGGTAATTCTGCCATTGCTTCTTCTGCTGCTCGCAGATTAGCTGCTGCCGTGTTGTACGTTGGACACATGGCTGTCTCGTTGCTGTTTTCCGGTGTTATCTTCGATGTCGCATCTGCCAGCTCTTCGTTGAGGTTCCTTCCTCTCAATATAGTTGCATCAAGCCGGGTCTTTGCGTCCTTGACTCGATTTGCCGAGTTAAGCTCTCGGTTGGTGATATCCATGTCCTGCTGTAACTGTGCTAGCTCTTTGGCTTTATCCTGGACTTTTATCCTAGCTTCCTACAACTCGGCTTGCACTCGTGCCGGGTCAGTTCCATGTGCCACTGGCTTTGCCAGCTTGTCTATCGCTTTACTGCAACTCCTTAGCCCTCTTGCTCCTAGCTATGTTCTCTGGGTTTTCCAGCGGCGCCTTTGCTGTTCTAGCAGCCCTTGGCATTTCCTCATGATTTCCTCCCTCTGCGTTCTCATTCACCACTGGAACTATTGGGGGAGCTGCGGGGTTTGGGGCCGTCATCATTACCTCCATGGAGACGAGTTGATGTGGTTTCCCCGCGACAAGAGCCGTTGGAGGATCCGGCGCCAGGACGACGTGCTCAGGATATGCGCGCTCCACACGCACCACGACGTAGACCTGGTGCTCGCCGAACTTGATGAAGCGACCACCTCTAGGGAAAGGCTTGGTCCCGAAGTAGCCCGCGTTGTCGCTGACGAAGTTGAGCGCTCCAAACCTCTGGATGAGGCCGGAGTAGGCGCGCTCGCCAATCTTGGCGATGATGTTGCCCGTCCGGATGAAGACTCCATCAAGCACCTGCTTCTGCCCCATGGTGGGCGCCAACTGTCGTGGTGGTGGCACGGCAGATGCCATGGGTAGGCTTAAGTTGGGGGCCGAATGGGTGCTTGTGGTCACCGGGGAGGGAGTGCATGGTCGGGACATGCACGAAGAACAAGAAGAACTCTCCAGACTTGGCAATTCGATTGATACCCCAAAGATTACAAGTGCTCCTTGAGCTGTTTAAGCTAGAGTTCACAGCACTAGTTCCCTACTTGGTCCAACCTCCTTCTACTACTGCTATGGCCTCCCTTATATAGGCAGTGCTAGCTAGCTAATACCCCTTTGGGTTCTAGGGTTTACTGTTTGGATCTTGCTCCCTACAATATGGGCCAGATCATTGGATTGCCCTAAGCCCAAAGGCCAGTCCATAAAGCTTGATAGCTAACGGTCTTCTGGTACGCTGCTTCTTGTTCTTTTTGGCGTCATGCTGTTACTTTGTACGTCAGCGCATGCTTTGGCCGTCACCTGGCTCCTTTTGTGTCACCCGGCGTTGCCCTTCTCTTTTGACCATGCTTTACCATGGTCCCTCCTGAACCTTACTCGGAAAGGTGCCACGTGCCCTCCTTGACTCGGCCCTTCCTCGTTTGACTCGGCTCGTTGGTTCCTGCAAGGGTTACAACTTTGTCCTATGCGGGCCGACATAGTTTGTATGTCGGCTTTCATGCTTATCTTACCAAGCCGTTCTTACCCGGCCTGGTTCTTTCTTTACTCGGAGCCAACCCAGTTGCGCTATGTTTCCCCTCTCGTGACCCTATCGGGGGTTATCCCCCGACAACAATTTTAACCTTAACAAGCACATTCGAGTCATTGGCATTCGGGTTATGCCAATTAAGAAGCAAACCAAAGTCTTCAACATCACTCAGATATAAGAGTCAACGTGATAATCTAAGGGGAAACCCAGAAACATCACCCAGATTGCTCTGCCAAAACTAGTCAGTCTCATATTCTTGGCCCTGTCATGCTTACCAAAGGTCACAGTAGTGATGTCATCAATCTCAAATGTTAAACCCACAACAGTATCTTCAATAAGCACATCTCTGAATGTATAGGACCCTAATCCAAAGGGATGATCAGCAAAAGCATCAACTATATGACTAGCTTCAATCAGAAGACCCCTAAGGTCGATTCTCATCTCCTCACGTAGATGGATAGGAATAAATCTATTTGTCTCTACAATGGTAACTTTGGCATGATGTAAAGGAGGCTTAGCAGTTACCACCAGATCATTTCTCACCTTGCGATTCAAAGGACCATGGTCGATAGACATGCCCTCTGGGAGGAAGGCCAGAGGGTTGATAGGAAAGGTGGCCATGTAGAAGCTTGAAGCAACCGCAGTGCCCTCAGAAGCGCCTCCAGGAGGGTTTAGTTGTAAGCTGTGAGGAAGACGAAAAGGCAAGCTCTGTTTGTTTAGGAACCAACACCTACGAACCTGGGGGATGTCGTTTAACAACCCAGATTTTATTAGATAATGAAGGAAACAATTTCGGCTTAGATAAATTGCCATTAATTGGTCTAATCAAATCTCCCATTAAACAGTTAGAATCTTCTTCTTTTTTCTAGAATTTCCTCGCTGAATAGTTTGGACCAGAGTGTCCCACAACACCACAACTGGGACAAGTAACTTTTTTCCAGGCCCAAGTCTTAGGAGAATAGCTGGGCTGGCAGGTCGAACACTTTGTCCCTTTCTGATGATGGGCCAAATGACCAAAAATCCAGCATCTCGAGCACAAGTTCAGTTTTTTGAAAATGAAGTCGTTGGGCGGGACAAATTTTAGTGTAACCACACTCGCAATTTTAGGATCACTATAACCATCTTGCCTAAGATCAAGGATATTCAAAAAAGTGCATCTAGGGATAGAATCGAAATACCTTGACTTGAATAAATCACTAGCAAACTATTTGACAGGCGCATGTGATTCAGAGAAGTTAACAGATCCTTCAAACACTCCAAATTTGATAATCTTGTGATTCTGTAGAGAAGAGGGCTTTGTGCTATGTTGATCTCATGTGTCCTCTAGAACATTTAGCTCCCTCGGCAAAGAAGAACCCTTGGTAGCACTATCTTGTAAAAATTTGAGCATAGGGTTCCGACAATTTCAGAGTCCATCCTAAATACAGGATCTTCAGGAAAGCATGTGACCAGGGGATGAACACCTCTAAACAGAAAAAAATGGCAAACAAAATCCAGCCAAATACGATCTTTGAGGTCATAAATTAAATGGTCCACCTTGTTTGAAGCCAGGGAGAAACGAAAGCGTCGATCACTGAGCTAAAAAACTCTAAAACCAGAACATGATCCCCCCAAACAGCATTGAAGTGCTAGTCCAACATATTCCTCGGTAAGAAGGAAGGCCGCAGATGAAAACGAGACAACCGGGAAGAACTCCTTTGAACCTAGAGATGGCACATAATGCACCATAGATCCAAAATGCCAACGCACTTCCTTTTCAATAGCAAGACCAGGACTGAAATCTCAATGAAGGAAACCCTCCATCAGAACAAAACCTAACAAATCTAATAAGGGAGAGTGGACGAAGGGATCATGCGATCGCAGTCGGTATGAGAATGTAGCTAAGGAGAAGGGGAAGAATATGATCGGAACAGAAGTGGAAGGAGGGCACCGACGACGGAGATCACCGACGATTTAGGCTAGACGGCGGCAGGGGGTAGGGGGACGTGGGAGCTCCATCGTTTATCAAAAATAAGATAATATTAATAAAATATATTTTTAATGTGTAGATTATTTTGTTGTGAATATTTTGATATATTATATGTATTCGTCTCATTTTTATTTAATAAAATATATTTTTAATGTGTAGATTATTTTGTTGTGAATATTATGGTAAATTATATGTATTTTTCTCATTTTTAGTTAATAAAATATGTTTTCCCAAGATTAATAGAATATTTCTTAAACAATAAATTATTTCATTTACATATGTATAATAGAGTATGATAACTAGCTCTAAATTATAGATATTTTTTCCTAATTTTTTTATATATAATACATAATTTTCTTAATTATTTCAATTTGGCACCAAAAATACCCTTTAGCCCCAGTTCGTAATACAAACCAGGACTAAAGGGGTATAGCTCGCGTGGTTTCTATAACAAACCGGGGATAAAGGGTGCTAGGTATAAATACCTAGCCCCCACCCCGGTTCGAGCCACCACCCGCGGCTCATTTGTTCATCTTCTTCCCCAAGCACGTCGCCGCCGCCCGCACACATGGAGAAGGAGGGAGAGGAAGGAGCCCGTGTCGTCCGCCGCCGCCGCCCGCTGCATCGTCCTCGTCCCGGGCCGTGCATCTTCTCGCCGCCCGCACGCCTCGCACCTTTCCATCGCCCGCGCCCCGCGCCGCCCCTCCGCACGCGTGCCACCCCGCCCGCCTTCCACTAGCATCGCCCCTGCCTGTTAGTGTAATTTTGTTTAATTAGTGATTTACTTAGTTAATAGTATTAGTTTAGGGTTAGTGTATTTTTGTTGTAGTTTAGTGTTAGTGTTAGTTTACTGTTAGTATATTTTAGTTAGTGTTAGTGTATTTTAGTTAGTGTTAGTGTATTTTAGTAAGTATTTAGTATTTATTAGTTAGTATTTAGTGTTAGATTTTACTATATGGAAAATATATGTATTTAGTGTTTATGTTTAGGATTAATTTAGTTTAGAAATTTTAGTTAGTGTTTAATTTAATTTATTTTACTTGATACTATTTACTATCATCATGTGTTAATTAAGTGTATAGGTTTAATTTAGTGTTTAGGATTATGTCGTGTCCTCATCGTCGACTCGGCAGGAACGACGGAGGACTACTAGGCTCCGTCGTCGGGCATCCACGGGACTGGGCTCCGTCAGGCTGGCACTAGGAGGTGCTACCAGCCGGGTGGTATAGTTTGGTGAGGAATTGAGGTGTCGTCATCGACCTGGATCTTCTGTGCTGGCGGTTGCATGGTCCAGGCGCAGTGAAAAGGGAACCAGCCCCTGATGAGGTGGTACAATGTCGTGTTAGGGAGGAGGACGAGCACGTCCTTTGTTACATGTATGCGTTGGACTTCAGGGTCTCCTATACCTGGCAGGTTCTTCAGGCACCTCACCCGAGATATTCTCATGTGATGGTTCCTACACTTTGGGTGTACACCTCCTTTGGCCCAGGAGGCGGGGGTCGACGTCTTGGTTGAGCTAGATATGTAATAGAAATATATTATATTTTATTATTGTTGTATTAACTGGATGATTCGAGATGTAGTATTGTTTCATTGGTACTTTATCTTTCTTAAGTTAAGCTAAAAAAAATTATCCTTCTGTTGTTGCATTAATCAAAAAGGTTTTATCTTTATTCTGTATTATATAGTTAAGGTATGGACGGTAGAGCATATGTACGACATGATAGATAATGATACAGTAGGTTACAATTACGATGGAGTAGCCGGCGATGGAGATGATGATGGCTCCCAATACCTCAACTTGGATGGAGCCGACAGTGGAGACTTTGGTGGAGACGACGCAGGATACGATGGTCGAGACGTCGGTGGAGACGACTGTGGATACGTCGGTGGAGACGACGGTGGAGACACCATAACAAAGTCCAGCGAGATATATAAAGCCTCTGCTCATCACTAGCTAGTAGATGCATTTGTTGATTCATATATATGTACTAACGACTATTTCTTCTCTTAGACCTCCACATCAGGCCAATCTTCTGCAAGGAAACGAGGCCTAGCCAGAAAGTTTTCCGATGGTGCTCGCTTCACAATTGACGTAGTCTCTGATCTAGGCGAACCGTTGGAGCCGACAGAGGCTGTAAATGCATTTGTACATCATTGCGGAGTGATAGTCAGGGACACCATCCCGATCACCACTCAGGGGAGGAATAATCCAAGAAAGAAAAGGGATCAAGTTGGAGCAAGTTTTCTCGATGATAGAGCCAAAGATTTTCTTTGGAATACGCTCATGACATACTTCATTCTACCAGACTCGGACCCTGATGATCTCACAGCGGCATTGACGTTGACAGTCAAAAAGTGGGCCCTTAATAAGATGGGCGAACAATTCAAGGACTAGAAGAAAAGATTGTACCACAACTATGTCAAGAAAAATCTGTCTCCGCCATTCACTAGCACACTAGCTAGAGAAGCAGCGGGATAACTAGGCCGCATTTTTGGAGTACAAGGGCTCAGAAGAAGCTAAGACAAGGTCGGCAAAGAATCAAAAAATGTGGCAAAAGAAATATCAACATCATCTGGGGACAGGTGGCTGTTGGAGATATGCCCAAGAGGCAATAATATGTTTGCATAACATGCTATAATTGTATTAACCAGAAACATTAATACTTTTGTGTTTTGTAAACATAAAAGAGTCCCTAGTAAGCCTCTTGTTAAACTAGCTTGTTGATTAATAGATGATCATGGTTTCTTGCTCATGAACACTGGATGTTATTAATAACAAGGTCATATCATTAGAAGAATGATGTGATGTACACACTCCTATAGTTAGCATAGCATAAGATCAAGTCATTTAGAGTTCGTTTGCTTTAAGCTTTCAAATACATAGTAACATAATCCTTCGACCATGAGATCATGTTAATCACCATCACCGGATGGATAGTTTGATGAAATCAAACACCACTTATGTAACTCGGTGGTATAAAGGTGGCATTAGGTATTCTAAAAGTATGTGTTGAAGCACATGGATCAAGAGTGAGATTTGTCCATACATATGACAGATAGATATACTCTAGGCCATCTCGATGGAATTTCATCCAATTGTCTTGCAAGCATGTGACTAGGTCACAAGGTATGTCATATCATGGAACGAGTAAAGAGTACTTATCGATAACGAGGTTGAACTAGGTATAGAGATACCGACGATCAAACCTTGGATAAGTAAAGTATCACGTGACAAAGGGAATCAGTATCGTATGTAAATGGTTCATTCGATCACGAAGTCACCATAGAAATATGTGGGAGCCATTATGGATTTCAAGATCCCACTATTGGTTATTGATTGGAGAGGTGTCTCGATCATGTGTGTATAGTTCACGAACCATAGGGAGACACACTTAAGGATTCAATGTTGTTTAGTAGATATGGAATATGAGTTGGAGACCTAATGTTGTTCGAAGTCTCAGATTGGATACAGGACATCACGAGGAGATCTGGAATGGTCCGAAAAATAAGATTCATATAAGGAAAGTCAATTTCTAGGGTTCGGAAATGTTTTCGGTATTTTGACCATAAGCTTCTAGAATGTTCTGGAAGGTCCACCACCCTGGGAGGGGGTAATTGGAATGCACCATACCCTAATGGGCTAGGCGCATGGAACCCTAGGTCAAGTCAGCCAAGGACAAGGAAGAGAGACACAAACTCTAGTTTGAATAGTCAAATCCTAGTTTGAAAGTCAAAGTCCTAGTGGTGGAAGGAAAGAAAACCTTGAGGGAAAAGTTTTCCCTTTCCCTCTCTCTTACCGCTGGCCATGAGGAGTTGGGTTGGACTCGGCCTGGGCTGGGAACCCTAGCCGCCGCCCCTCCACCCATATAAGGAGGGGTGGGGGCTCCCCTACTCCCTCACCCCAAACCCTAGATGTCGGCACCTTCCCTCTCTCCTCCATACACTACTCCGGCTTAGGCGAAGACCTGCAGTAATCTCTTCTCCACCACCACCACCACACCGTCGTGCTATTGGGATTTCATGGAGATCTAGAAACCTCCGCTGGCATGCTGGAACAAGGGAGAGGAAGGTCTTCATCGACTACTGTACGTGTGATTGATTGCGGAAGGGCTTCCAGAACATGGCGTCGGAAGGATCGTCTACGCGATCTTGAGATCGGAAAGTGATTTACTACATCAACCACGAGAATCCAATCTCGTTAAACACTTTGGATCTACGAGGGTTAGTTCTCTACAAACTCGTTGCACCAATATTATAGATTAGATCTTGGCTTTTGTGTGTTCGCGCGATAGAATTTTTTTATTTTCCATGCTGTGAACCCTACAGTGCTATCAAAGCCGACTCTATGCGTAGATCTGTTGCACAAGTAGAACATAATGGTTTTGTGGGCATTTATGCTTTTGTTGTCACTTGATTTTTGTGTACTTTCCATCTTGCGGGATGGTGGGATGAAGCGCCCCGAGCTAACCTTACATGTTATCGTACACGAGACTTGCTCCATGCTCAACATGCAACTTGCATTGCACAAGTGGCTTTGCGGGTGTCTGTCTCTCCCACCATAGTGAAGATTCAATTTACAACGGGCACTTGACAATACTTGTGTCAATGTTGTGGTTCATGTTCATAAGTTAGAATGGTTCTTATTGGAAAGCCCCATCCACGTAAAACATGGAAAGAAAATTAGAGGAGGCTAATTTGTTTTTGCAGGGCTTGTGTTGTGATGTGATATGGCCATGATGTGATTGTGATTATATATGATGTATGCAATGATCCTTATTATAAGTTGGCAACCGGCAGGAGCCTTATGGTTGTATTTAAATTCTTTAAGACATGTGTGTCTATTCATCATGTAATCGCTTTATTCCAAGTAGTTGTAATAGTTATTGTTGGTGATGGACAACCATGAAGTGGCGCCATTGACCTTGACGTCGCGCCGGTGATGATGGAGATCATGTTCGTGCTTTGAAGATGGAGATCAAAGGCACAAGAAGAAAGGCCATATCATATCATATCATATCATATCATATCTCATATTATGAATTGCATCTGATGTTAATCCTTTTTATGCATCTCGTATTTCTTAGATCACGACGATAGCATTATAAGATGATCCCTCTCACTAAATATCAAGTAATAAGTGTTCGTCCTTAGTAGGCACCGTTTCTAAGAATCATTGTTTCCAAGCATCACATGATGATCGGGTGTGATAGATTCTATGTGTGCATACATTGGGTGCAAGCCAGATTTGCACATGCGGATACTAAGGTTAACCTTGACGAGCCTAACATGTACAGACATGGCCTCAGAACACGGGATACCAAAAGGTAAATCATGAGTCATATGGATGATATGATGAACATGTTGAATGTTTGCCTTTGAAACTACATCATCTCTCGTGATGATCGGACTTGGTGTAGTGGATTTGGTTCATGTAATCACCAAAATGACTCGAGGGATGTTGTTTTGAGTGGGAGTTCAAATAATAGTATGATTAAAGTTGAACATAATTTATCATAAATTAAATCAAAGTGAATTTGCATAGTTGTTATAGTCATTGGCATTCGTTTACCACCTTACGCTTAGTTATAATTGAGATAATAGAACTATATAATTCTGGATAGTTACTTTACGAACTGGTATTATATTGTTTTGAGTGTTAGTCTAAAGTTTAAAAGTCCTGCTGCAAAATTTTAGCAAACTCCATTTACTCCATGAAGTTTAATAATTAGTATTAAATCGAGAGTAACAATTCCAGTGTTAATATCTAAGTATCATGTTTTCCTCCATGATCCTTGATATTCAAAAGGTTGATTTAGTATCATGGTGATCTAGGAGCTAAAAGAAATGTTTCAGAAACCATCATGTGTGGAAGATATTGCGATATCTAAAACAATGTTTTGGTTGCAACATGATAGACTATAATTTAGCAAAATATATGTTCTCATATTTGATGAGAATTTGCAAAGGTTGAAGACGTTAGTCGTCCTAATCATCCAAAAGGTTTTGGAAAGCAACATTATACTCGAGATTCACCTTTATAAGCTATGGTAGCTTGATCATGAAACTTGTGATGATAAGGATGAATAGAAGATGTAGGTAAAATGTTTACTACATTAAGAGATTACTAAAGAATGGATTTTGAAAGAACAACAAACATTTGATGATGGTTATCTACTTCAAAGTGCAAGTCCAATGGTATTAGTATTTGACTATACACACTTTGGACTATGTGTCATGTGTATGACGCCACTTTTGATGTTGATAGGTTCTTTTTAAAAGGAAATGCTGAAAGAGAATGATGAGGGTTCGACTCGTCAATGCCCATTGCTATGGACTTGGGTTTGGAGAAGATGGGGAGGATGGAGATCATGAGATGGTTAACAGACGCGCAGCAAGGAGACACGGTGTTTACCCAGGTTCAGGCCCCCGGAGGGAAAACCCTACTCCTTCTTGTTTGTTCTTAATTGATAGCGGAACCGAAGGTTACAAGGATGCGCAGATGGAATCTGGCATGAGGTGTGTGTATGAGGGTTGAGAGAGATCCTCCTCACCATGCCCTCTTGGACTTTATATGGGGAGGTTAGGTCTCGGGTAGGTCGAGTCGGTTATAGATTAGGGTTTTACCCTTTAAGATTCTATCTACAGCTTGGCCGTGTTATCCAAGGAGTCAAACTTTCTCCAGGCTTGGCCCATCCGGAGTCTCCTTGGGCTTTGCATTAGCAACAAGTCTCCACGTTGGCCTCCGCTGGGCCGGGATAGGTAGGCAAAGGTCAGGTACCCGTAGGGCATATCCATGTTAGTAGCCCCTGAGTGTTCAGTCGAATCGTAGATTCGACTGGAGACTCTATAGTCTTTCAAGTGCTTCTCATCCGAACATGTTTTCAGGTGGATATGTCGATTCATAGGGACTATTGATACGTGTGCCTCACTCAACTGACGGATCAGGTTCAGTTAACTGTCTTTTAACAAAGCAACACGATCTACTTCAGATAGGAGTCCCCAAACTCGAATCCGGAAAAATGATGGCGTAATTTGACGCAGGTCGTAGGGGTCTTACAAGAGTCGAATTCCAGTGTTAAAAGTTATGTACCCAACATGTCCGTCGGGATTTTTCATCGTGCCTGCTGACACGGTATGTTACTGGCAGAGCGCAGTCAGGTGCGATACCAGGCCATCAGATGATATATGTAGGTCTTATCTTTGCGTCGTAGACACAACATCCGAATATTTATAACCGCGGAGGTGTTTCGGGTGACCAAGGAGGCGATATCTCACTTAGCATTAATTTGGGAAAAGTTGCCAAGGTAATTTTTTTGTCATGTGTCATCCGAAGGATCTCATCCGAATGGTTCATAGGGTGCACGACCAGCGCTCCCTATGGGAGTAGCCCCCCGAGTGTCTATTCGAGCCGTAGACTCGAGCGGAGACTTTAATTCTGCGGATGCCATCAACGCCAGTGCTTTTTTGAATGCGTGATCAATGCTCCCTATGAGAGTAGCCCCCGAGTCCATAGTGGAGTCGCAGACTCGACGAAGGACTCAAAGCTTTTGAAGAAGTGTTCCAACTGACACAGGAAACCATGTCAATTTATCAAGTGCGCGGCCAGCGCTCCTGATAGGAGTATCCCCCGAGTAGTTGGTTGAGTCGTAGACTCGAGTAAGTACTTTTATGTGGAGTCGAAAGTATTTAGCCATTTCTAGCCTTTGCTTTGATGACATCATTGCTGATGCTTGGTGATCTAAACTGTCTATGGTAGTAGAGGCCATGTGACGAAACGATCGTGGGTCCCATGTTCTGACTTGGATTTGACTAGTCATGCGTAATTTACGCGATAATTACTGTATCTCCTCGATTTTTGTGCATAGTGGACGGCGTGCTCGTGACGGTTAGGTAGATGTCCACCACGTGTACGGTGTGATGGAGGACACGCGTTAGGGCATGTGAATCGATGGTTTTGCTTCATCGTCTTTGTCTTTTTATATCGCAGAGGGACCAGGGTAATTTTCCCCTTTCCGTTTGCTTTCATATTTCTGCCTCCGCCATTTCCAGAGCTTGCTCACACTGCGCACTGGACATTCTTCGCGTTTTCCGCTGTCTTTCCCCCATGCCCATCACACAGCATGCTGTGTAGCCAAGATGGGTAAGCTGAAGAAGTCCGCTTCCGCTGCTGCAGGTATGAGCGCCGTCGGTGCTGCTAAGAAGACCTCCATGTTGGGGATATGCTATATGGGTATCCTCATAGCATGTCTCTTATCCGACTAACCCGGGTGGCCCATAGTCGGTAGCATGGCCTATGGCCTGCTGGGCGGCCCAGTTAGGTGGATCCAGAAGGGAGGCCCATGCCGGATAAAGGAAGGCTATGGTCGAGTCACCAGCGTACCCGGAGCCTTGGAGTGCAAGATACACAAGACTAGTAATAGACGGTGTAGAACTCTGTAACCTGTCTGCTAGGACTTTTCCCTGTAACCCTAGGACCTGACGACTATATAAGTCGGGCCTATGGGAGCCTTTAGGGCATCGTTTTACATATACCTCGCACAGCGAACCTATCTCTGTAACTCGGCGTATTGCAATTATAGTGATTTATAGCAGGAGTAGGATTCCGCCACCGATGTGGGATCTGAACCTGGGTAAGCTGTGTTACCTCGTACCCGTCAACTGTCCGCCTTACCCCATGTCTCTAAACACGCACTGTGAGGACCCCTCCATGGCATACTCGTCAGCAATACCACGACAGTTGGCGCCCACCGTGGGGCAAGAGGCGCTTCGGGCTCTTCAGCGGGCGAGGACCAAGATCTTCGTGGGAATCGGCGAAACCGTAGCCATCGGTCGCGTTCTCTTCTCCGGCAACGTTCTGATCGTCCCTCCCGACGAGTTCTGGATCTCGGCGAAGACGAACCCTACGCGGTGTTCGATCGTTCCTATCGGAGACATCCACCTCTTCATTGGCGAAACCGACTCGGGCACTAGTTCCCTGGGAGTCGAAGGAGCATCAACACCCGCATGGACCGCCTACGGGCAGGATACGTTCGCGGAAGGATCGATGTCGGATCTCTCCTCGGAGTTTGCTGGCAAAGATCGGAAAAATTCAAGACCCGCACGGACCGCCTATGGGCAGGATACTTTCGCGTAAGGATCGATGTCGGATCTCACCTCGGAGTTTGCCGGCAAAGATCGGAAAAATTCAAGACCCACCCAAACCGCCCCTGTGCAGGATATAAAGGTGGAAGATCACTGCAAATCCGCCAGCTTCACCCGTGCGTCTGGACAGCAGAGATCCAAGTTCGTCGGCGTGGTTACCATCTTCGATCTGGCGCGTTGCGTTCAGAGAGAGGGCGAAAACCCCCGCGATTACCTAGCCAGGTGGCTCCGTATACGAGCCGATCTAGCCAACTACCCCAATGATGATGCCATCTATCACTTTGTGGAAGGACTGGACTACGACATGCTTCTCCGACACTCTCTAAGACGGCAATAGGCATCAGGACGCCTCACCTTCGAAGGCATGGTGAACACCGTCAACAACTACGCGGAGGCTGAAGCGGCAGCTCAGACAGCGCTTGCGCTCATTGATGGAGCACCTCCGATTCAGCCACCACCACCGCCTTCGGCCGCCATCGTCGCAGCAGCGCCACCACCTCAGTCATCGTCGAGGCCGTTGCACCTCCACCGCCCGTCATCGAGGAAGTCGTGGCACCCTCCGACTCTGTCATTGACGCGCTTTATGCTGATTTCAGTGCAGATTCAGAGGAGATAGACTTCAGTTCAGAGGAGCTAGACTCCGCCATGTAGGAGATGGAGGAGGAGTACTCGCGCGACGAGCAAGCTAATAACACCGTCATGTCTCGAGGGGTGTTCGTCACCATCGGGACAGCGATGGATGAAGACCAGCCCGGGCAAGTTGCGCCTACGGCGCTGGATAAGGGGAAGGGGCCACTTATTGCTGTTGACGATGATCGCGCAAGAGTCATGCCTCCTCCGCCTAAACCAGTGCAGCAGCCGCAGGAACTCGGCACCGGTCCGAGCAACAACAACACCGCGAACATGCCGGCTCCAGCATCCACGTCGGCAGTAGCCCATGTTACTCCAGCTGATAGAGTGATGTACGGCAATCTCCTCGTTGAGCCACTAACTGTTGATCATATCCGGAACGTGACTCAGCTTGACGAGAAGCGCCAGCAGCTGCTAGAGGAAGCGCAAGCCATCGCGGAGCAAGGCGCTAAACTAGATCGAGATCTGGTCAACGCAAGTCCATAGAGAAAGAAAGAGCAAAGGAGGCCGAGTACAAGACTCTGCTGCAACGATCCTGGTGTACGGCGCAACCTAGGATGGGCTCCCTCGAAGCCGGCACAGGCCAAGCCATACATTGACAGTGAAGGCAAGTAGGTGATGCCCACCCCACTCCTTAACCTCGCCGTCGCCAAGACCCTTCTGGAGCAGGATAGATCGCCTGAGGCAGTGGAACAGGTCTATGACCTAGTGGCCAAGGCGGTAAAGCATCAGGAAAAGGCCACCTCTCAGAGGCTTGAGTCTGACCCAGCGCTCTGCCGATCTAGCCAGTACAAACCGCCAAAGGACAGATCTCCTCAGGATGTCGGATCACGGACGGGTTCATCAGAACGAAGATGAAGGGATGCGCGCAAAAGGAAGGATGCTATCCCCATATCCTCCGACCACGGAGAAAGAGCCCAACCTTGCCGCCCATCGCGACCGCCCCGATCCCCCCGACGTCAGGAAGACTACAAGACTCACCATCGTACGGATATGCCCCCACCAAAGCTGTGCGGCATCGTCATCCGCGACAACGCGGAGCAGACCCGTCATGACGGAAAGCACAACAAAGGACATAAGAGCAGGTCACGCCATGACCCTCCGCGTCTGACAAGCAACCGTGACAGACGTGAAGCGTCGCAGGAGGGTAACAGCAAGAAAGCTAACCCACCGCCACCTCCGCCTCCGTCGCCACCAAGCAGTCACCATGGCGGAGGAGGCCCGCGTCGTTTGCGCAGCCCATCCCCTGTTGACAAAAATAAGAAGAACCCGGAGCCGTACGATGCACGTTCGCGGATCGACAAGATCCAAGAGGCCCGGGAAGGACCATACCTGGGACCACGTTGCTTTGGACCTGCAATACGGTCCGCAACTTACCCCAAAGGATTCCGGATTGACAAGACCATCAAGCCCTATGACGGCACAGCCAAGCCTGCCACATGGTTGCAGGACTACGGCAACGCGGTGGAGATTGCCGGAGGAAACCCCAACGTCGCCGTCAAGTACCTCCTGTTAATGTTGGCGGGCACGGCCCGTCAATGGATCTACGACTTGCCGGAGAAATCTATCTACAACTGGCTAGACATGCAAGAAGCGTTCACCAAGAACTTTGCGGGTACATACAAGCGTCCCTACACGGTGGGCGATCTACAGCGGTGTGTGCAAGAGAAAGACGAGACATCTCGCGCCTACCTCTCCCGCTGGCTGGATATGAAGAATTCATGCGCAGGAGTACACGCCCAGACCGCCATGGCCGCCTTCATCGATGGGTTGGAAAGAGGCACGTTACTCCGACATAAGCTAAAGCGCTTGCAGGACAATCATTAGCTTGACTTGAATCAGATGATTCAGTTAGCTAGTGAGTTCGCGGCTGCCGACGACGAAGCTCGTGGCTCTTTGCCGGCGACGGCCGTCCCAACTCAATCTCGGAGGAACAGCAGTACAAAGAGGAAAACCACTCCAGAAGAAAAGCAATCTACCGACATGGTCGCCATGACTTTTGCAGGACGACGAGAAGGCGGACAACATGGCCGAGGAAGAGGAGCAGACCGTGGGCAGCAACAAAGAAGTGAAACCAACTCGGCGTCGCTCCGCGTTCCCCAAACCTACAAAGAGTACCGCGATATGCCGTGCCTCGTACACCTCGATGTCACCGGCAAGGCCACCCATACCAATCGACACTGCAAGTTCGTCAATGACCTCAAGGAAGACCCGGAGTCCGGTTACAAGCAAAGTCGGAAGAACAGACCGCGAGGCAAGGGCAAGGGGAAGAAGAAGGATGAGGAGTCCAAGGATTCAAGTGACATGGACGAGGACGTTGACCCCAAGCACGCCGCCAAGAGCGACGACAAGGGAAAGAACCCCTTCGCAAAAAAGGCCCCAGTCTACCACACTTTCTTTGGCACCCCCACCGTCCGACAATAGAAGACCTCTCTAAGGATCCTGATGGCCACTCTCCCCCCAGTTCCCCAATACCTGCGCTGGTCGGAGGTTCCCATAACTTGGGACAGGACGGACCACCCAGACCTTGTGCCCACGGAGAACCAGTACGCCATGGTCATCAACCCATTGATTGACGGCGTGGAGTTAACCAAGTGCATGGTGGATAGTGGAAGCAGCATCAACATCATGTACCTGGATACACTGCAGAAAATGAACTTGACGGAGGAAAACCTAAGGCGGACCAACACCGTGTTCCATGGCGTAGTTCCTGGACGGGAGGCTCGGTCCCTTGGGTGCATTACACTTCAGGTAGCCTTTGGCGACGTTAATAATTACCGCCAAGAGCGCATGACCTTTGAGGTGGTCCCCTTCAAGAGTGTGTACCACGTCATATTCGGCCGCGACATATTCCACACGTTCATGGCCAAGCCATGCTTTGTCTACAACAAGCTCAAGATACCCGGACCGAACGGTGTCATCACCGTATCCGGAAGCTTTACCAAGGCAAGGGACTACAAGATCAATGAAGCAGCCATTGCAGAAGCTATCCTCTACAGCGATGAATTCAAGGAGATCCAGAGCAAGGTCAATGACTCAGAGATGCCCGCGTTGAAGAAGCAGATCTTTGACTCCGCTCCTGCGTTCAAGGCTGCCATCGAGACCAAGCCGGTGGAACTTGTGGTAGGCGATGCCTCCAAGACCGTCGCCATTGGGACGAACCTGGATCCCAAATAGGAAAGCGCGCTCGTCGAGTTCCTCCGTGAGAATAGGGACATCTTTGCCTGGCAACCTGCCGACATGAAAGGTGTACCTAGGGAACTTGCCGAGCACAGCTTAAACATAGATCCAAAATGTAAACCAGTGAAACAACCTCTACGACGCTTCGGAGATGAGAAGAGACACGCCATTGGCAAAGAGATAGCTAGGTTACTTAAGGCTGAGTTTATCCGAGAAGTACTTCACACCCGATGGGTGGCCAATCCTATACTTGTCCCCAAAAAGGGAACCAATGAATTAAGAATGTGCGTTGATTACACCGTCTTGAACAAAGCATGTCCCAAAGATCCGTTTGCTTTGCCTCGCATTGACCAAGTCATTGACTCGACGGCTAGCTCGGAACTTTTGTGTCTTCTCGATGCATACTCAGGATACCACCAGATCAAGATGAGGAAGTCGGACCAATTGGCCACTTTGTTCACTACCCCATACGGCACGCTTTGCTATGTCACGATGCCCTTTGGGCTGAAAAACGCAGGTGCTACCTACCAGCGGACAATGCAACGTTGCCTTCACGACCAAATTGGTCGGAACGTTCACGCCTATGTGGACGATATCGTGGTGATGTCTAAAAAGTCAAATGACTTAATCTTCGACTTAAAAGAAACCTTCGATAATCTCCGGAAATACAACATGATGCTCAACCCTAAGAAGTGCGTCTTCGTGGTTCCAGCCGGCAAACTGTTGGGCTTCATCGTTTCCCAGCGCGGAATCGAGGTCAACCCGGAGAAAATCAAGGCCATCTAAAACATAAACCATCCGACATGCCTACAGGACATCCAACGACTGACAGGTTGTGTTGCAGCAGTTAGTCGGTTCATCAGCCGACTTGGAGAGAAGGCTCAGCCGACTTGGAGAGAAGGCAGATGCAGCATTGAAGCAGCTCAAGGAGATTCTTTCCTCAGTGCCCATCCTTGCAGCACCCGAGCCTTGCGAGCCCCTGTTAATTTACATGGCGGCAACCAACCGGGTTATCAGCATCGTCGTCGTGGTAGAGCGGAAGGAACCAGACTATGAGCACGGAGTTCAACGACCAGTTTACTACGTAAGCGAGGTCTTGACGGAGTCCAAGCAGCGTTACCCGCACTACCAAAAGATAGCTTATGGAGTATTCCTTGCTTCACGGAAGCTGAGGCATTACTTTCAGGAGCACCCAATTACAGTAGTGAGCAAGACTCCACTGTCTGACATTATCAACAACAGCGATGCTACAGGAAGGGTCGCGAAGTGGGGCATTGAACTTGCCGCCTTAGAGATCACTTACAAAAGACGCGACGCTATCAAGTCACAAGCCTTGGCGGATTTTATTGCAGATTGGACGGAGATGCCAGATGCCACTCCGTTGCTGGAACCAGAGTACTTGGTGATGCACTTTGACGGATCAAAGCTGCTCAACGGCTCGGGGGCTGGTGTATTGCTACAGTCACCAAAAGGAGACAAGCTACACTACGTTCTGCAGATCCACTTCGAGGCTACAAACAACATGGCGGAGTATGAAGCACTCATTCACGGACTACGTGTAGCCAAGGATATTGGCATCAAGCGCATAGTTTGCTGTTGAGATTCCGACTTGGTTGCCCAGCAGGTGGCTGGCAGCTGGAATGTGCGGAACCCTATGATGGCGACATATCGAGACGAAGTGGACAAGATAGCCAAGAGCTTGTTAGGCTATGAAGTTAAGTATGTGCCTAGGGAGCAAAACGAGGCGGCTGATTTACTGTCTAAACTTGGATCAGGGCGCAAGCAAATTCTGCAGGAGTTTTCCTAGAGCATCTACGCACACCATCCGTGAAGGGCGCTGACATCGACAACCCGGATAGAGCTGATTCTTTCGTCAACATGGTGACAAGGATCCCTCCGGCTTGGACAAAACCGTTCATGGAATATCTCGAACACGGAACTTTGCCCGACGACAAGGTCGAAAGACGGCAGATAGTACGAAGAGCAAAGGGTTATACCATAATCAATGGGCAACTCTACAAAAGGAGCAGTACTGGTGTATACCTAAAGTGTGTTTCCCAGCTAGAAGGTATGGAAATCCTATGCGAAATCCATCTCGGAGATTGCGGGCATCACGCCGCTCCTCGATCGTTGGTCGCGAAAGCCTTCCGGCAAGGATTCTACTAGCTGACCGCGAAGGCGGACGCCGACAAGCTGGTTGAGACGTGCACAGGATGCCAGTATTATGCCCGACAACCACATGTTCCTGCTGAAGAATTGCGAACAATACCAATAACTTGGCCGTTCGCAGTCTGGGGGCTAGACATGGTGGGGCCGTTACAAACTGCACCGTGTGGATTTACGCATCTGCTTGTGGCAGTTGACAAATTCACCAAATGGATAGAAGATAAACCCATTAGAAAGCTTGACGGGGCAACTGCCCTTAGATTTGTCCGGGATCTAGTGGTGAGATTTGGTCTCCCACATAGCATCATCACCGACAATGGAAGCAACTTGTCACTCGGAGAAGTGGAGGCCTATTGCTGGGACAAAGGCATTCGACTTGACCTTGCATTTGTGGCACACCCACAATCCAATGGTCAAGTTGAGCGAGCCAATGGATTAATTCTGCAGGGAATCAAGCCACGTCCTGAGGCACCGCTACATAGAGCAGCTGGAGCCTGGGCGGAACAATTGCCGTCTGTGCTGTGGAGTATACGAACTACACCAAACAGATCCACCGGCTACACCCCTTATTTCATGGTATATGGAGCAGAAGCCATCCTACCTTCCGACATCCTCCACGATGCACCAAGAGTTGCCGCCTACGACGAAGATGATGCTGAAGAATCCAGACGCCTAGATGTGGACCTTCTCGAGGAGGAGCGTGTTTTGGCATGCCAAAGATTCGCCATCTACCAGCAGAAGCTACGCAATTACCATAGTCGCCGCGTCCGGCATCGCTCGTTTAAATTGGGGGATTTGGTTCTCCGACTTAAGCAGAAGAAGTCACACAAATTATCCCCGCCATGGGAAGGACCGTTCATCATAAGCAAGGCGCTGCTCAATGGGTCTTACTACCTTGTCGACAATCGTGAGCTCAAGGATAGACCCAACGAGGATCATAAGCGTAAGCGACATGACCCGGATCATGACTACCCGGAGCTTGATCGGCCATGGAACATAGCACAACTATGTCCTTTCTACACTTAGCATTTTTATCTAATCGTGTACCTCTTATATGATCAATGAAATAAAGCTCTTTGGTTCACTCATATTGCTGAGTCTTTTACCTCCTTTAGTGTTCATTTTTGGATCATATAAACCTTTATGCACAAGCTTTGCGATTGCACTTGTGAAAATTCCGCCTACGGGCGTTATCTTAAGTTTTCTGCTCTACACGTTCTTTGTTGTTTTTATGTGGATTCTGGAGTAGTGAGTTTTGGCACTTATTGTCGGCGATTTTGTGCTCAGGTTATAGACGGTGCCATTGGGCATCATCACCTAAGCGCATGGTTCCGACAACGAGTCTTCCGACTCACGAAAAGTCAAGCATAAAAACCAAAGTAATGGATAAGCCAGCACTTCCTTAAAAATATATACATACTGGGCATTAATTATTAAGTAGCAGGATACTTCAAACATTGTTTTCCGCCTTAAGATTACATCACCAAGTTTTTTCAATGCACACTCCAAAGGTGAAACAAGAATTACAAAGTGTTTTTCACTCCTTGGGTGCAGGGGACTTGGAGGCCGCATCATCACCAGCCGGAGATTCACCCTCAGCGTCACCACTGTGAGGAGACTCGGAGGATTCAGGGTCGGCATTGTCAAGAAAGTTCCTGGGCACGAAGACGTCGACGTCCACCAACTCGGCAACCCTGGTGTCATAGCCCGCGAGTGATGACAGGATGGCTTCGTGATCGATCTCCTTGCCGTCATCATCCATGTCGGGGATACCAGATGTCACCGTGTTGATGTCGGCACCTTCATAGTGTTCCTTCACCATGGACAATGCCATCCTAGCGCCAGCCCGTGCACATGAAGCTTTCCAGCTTGCGACACGCTCGGGGGCTCGGCGCAGAATCTCCGAGTACTTCACAACAGAGTCAGAGGCCTTGATATAAATTTGGAGGGGTTGGGCGATCTCCTTGGCTTGGGTGATGGCGGTGTTGATGAAGTTGCCGGCAAGAATCATGCATTCCTTGTTCGAAGGAGGCGAGCGGGTTAAGCCTAGGGGCGCTGAAAATTCCGACAACGATTGCATGAGTTCAAAAATTATAAGTATCCAAACTACAGATCTACAAGGCGGAGGATACTTACTGAAGATGCTGGCCTTAGCCTGCCAGACGACGTCCTCCAAGGATTCTTTCTCTTGTTGGAGGAGCTTAAACGCCTCGCTATGGCGAAGGTTTTGCTCATCGGCAGCTTGCTTCTGATCCTTTAGGATCGCAAGCTCCTCCTTCAAGCGATTGATCTCAGCGGAGGCGGAGTCCTGCAGGGCTTTCATGGAATCCTCGTGCATCTTCAGCATTTGTTCCCTCTCCTTCTTAAGGATCTTGTTCTCGCTGTCCAGCTGCTGGATGTGCTTGGACTGCTCGATAATATCCTTGGCCTTGGCTACATGCTCTGCAAGTCGTAGAAAACAAAGTACACAGTGAGTACTCGAAGAAGGAAGGCACAAAAGTAAGACGGAAATGCGCAAAAAAGAAAACAGACTCTTGTTTTTGATGATCTGTTCCTTCAAGATGGCGGTTTTACCCTTTTCAGCTTCAAGGTCCGCACGCATCTTCTGGTACTTATCATTGGCCATGCCCCTCCGAGCATTCTCGTTCTGTGGAAACAAATACAAAGTCAAGCCGTTGTTCAGTCTACTTGGAGCCCCTAGTCGGAGGTTTTCCATCTAGGTGCTCGGGGGCTACAGCGAGAGTTTTTAACTTAGCAATATGCTTATCTTTTCTTTAAGCATCTAGTCGGAGCTAATTCAGTTCTCAACTAGAAGCTTGGGGGCTACAGTATAAAGTTTTAACTCGGAAAATTCCTAGCTTTTCTTTAAGTATCTAGTCGGAACTAATTCAGTTACAACTAGAGGCTTGGGGGCTACAGCACTTAAAATTATGAACACTGTGTATGCTACTCTTAAAGCATCTAGTCAGAATAATTCATTCCATCTAAATGCTTGGGGGCTACAGTGAGAGTTTTTTCTAACTTAGTCACTCTTAGAGCATATAGATGCAAAGCCAATGGTTTTCCGTCTACATCCTCGGGGGCTACAGTGGGATACTCATATGAAATGCAAAAGGTAAAGTAAAACTTACAAGTGCGATGATCTTGAGGTTTGTAGCACTCTCGGCCAGTAGCTTGCCAAAGGAAACGATGTTACTTTGCAAGATGTCTGTTTGTCGGAGTAGCTCCTCAAGACCACACGTCGGAGATGACAGCACTCCTCCAGGAACCGTAGTTGTGCTACCCGGCGTAAGCACTAGAAAGATAATCTTCGGCAATTCTAAGGGTTTCTGGGGAGCAGAGGCGCCTCCTTCGGCAGATGTACCAGCAACCACCACCGCTTTGGCGCTACCGATGGCATCCTTAGACCGAGCTTCAGCCATTTGAAGAGCAGCGCTCTCCTGCATCGCCTGCTCGTCGACAACTGTGAGTTCAGTAGAGGCGCTAGAATCCACTTCCATGGCGGAAGGGCCTGGTGCCTCCTGGGCTTGGGAGCTTGTAGGAGCGGGGGAGGGCTTGACGGCAGGAGTAGCAGGGGCGATGGCGGGGGAAGAGTCGCGATGCAGCATATATTTGATATTTCTAGAAGCCCCAAGAGTCTTGGAGGACTTCTTGAGGCTGGTTGTGGCTTTCTTCCTGAAACGTGCAAAATGCATAAGTACAGGCATGAGACAGATAAACAAGGCAATGTTGGAGAATAAGAAGCTTACACTAGGGGGGAGCTTTGGCAAACATCCCGGTGGCTTTCTTCATTTCCGCCTCCAGGGCGGCAGTACTCTTTTTGGAGGCTCCACCCTCCGTCTTCTTCTTCCTGCCTCCGTCGACATCATTAGAGGTGGAGCTCTTCCACTTTCGCGCCAACGGGGCATCATCATCGGACACGACCGTGACTTCCTTCATCTTGGGATCGTAGATTTGGGCGGCCAGGTTGCCCTCCTTTAGATCGCTAAGTTATTAAGTAAGAAATCATTGTGTTAGACAAGATGATATTGGCAAGACGGAAAAACTGGAGTAATGTCATACACGGAAAACAAAATACCTACCTTTGGGAACTTTCCGTTTACGAACATGTCGTAGGTGAGGGTGAAGCCACGCTTCTTGTCCTTCACCTTGACGATGTCCTTAAGTCGGAACTTGACGGAGTCGCTCGAGAAGTTGTCCTCGGAGATATGGAGGGTATCCCTTCGGTCGCCGGTGTACTCGTGCATAAGCTTCGTACGATGCTGCAGAGGTTGGATCCGCCTGATGAACCAGCACATGTCTAGGTCCAAGCCGGTCAGACCCGTCTCTACAAACCATTCGATCCGCCTTATTGCGCGAGAAGCGTCGAGGTCGGAGGGAAGGGAGGCATGGGACCGCCATGTGGGAACTTCGGCGGCGGCTCCATCCACGAAGTCCGGGTACGTTACTTCTCGGCCCGACAAAGGAATGTCGGGGCCGTAGAAGTACGTCCGCTGCCAATTCTTGCACGACTCGTGACCGACGATGTCGGGGAACCGCCGGCCAGGTCGGATCTTGAAGCTTATGGTGCCGCAGTTTCTAAGCTCCTCCTTGCTGTGTCCGGCTTCACGTTTGACGGTGAAGAAGTACACAAACAGTTCTAACCTAGGCCTAATCCCTAGGTAACCCTCGCAGAGTGCCGCGAAGTTGCTAAGCACTAGGATACTATTGGGAGAGAGGTTATGGGTTGGACCTTGAAGTGATTCAAGACAGATAGAAAGAAGTGGGAGATGGGTAGAGAAACGCCGCGTACCAATTGTGCCTTGAGGTATACTTTCTCTCCGGCTTGGGGAGAGGGGATCACCTTGCCGGCCGGCGCCGCCCGCAAGGCGAGCCCCTCCGTCGCAGGGAGGTAACCCTCAGCGACCATCTCTTGGATGTCGCGACCGGTGATGTCCGAGCCGCGCCAGTCGCCTTTGTGCGAGTCTGGCTCCTCTTTCAGGGGCTCCAGTGCCGCCAGGTTATGGTCGCCGCCGGTGGTTTCTATCACCGCCGATGCGGGGATGACCAGACCCTCTGGGGGCACGACGACGGAGCTCGCCGGCTTCGCCGCGGCTTCGCTCGACGCCGCCATTGATGGGGATGAACTGCTGCTAGCCATGGAGGAGAGAGAGGACACGACTGGTCCAGAGGGAGAAGCTAGGGTTTCTCGAGGTTTTCGCAGAGAGCTCGAGGAGGCACGCGGCTGGAGGAAGAAGACGATGACGCGAGAGAATGAGGTGAAAAAGTGGCAAGTGTCCCACAGTCACTATTTATCTTACTCTGTGTCAAGATTCGTGCAGAAAATCGGACGGTTGCCGCGTAGACGACGTTTTCGTGAACGTGCGCGGTAATTTCGCCACATCTCCAACCGTCGCCGCCAACGGTTCGTATCGCTCGCGCGGGAAAATCGGATATGATTACGTTCTCTGCATGTGTGAGTTACGAGGCGTTGCTGACCTACATCCTACGTCGTCATAACTGACATGGTAGATGAGCCGTCCCATCAAAGATTCCGGCACAGACGGATTTAATTCGACAACGGGAGCGTACGATGGAAGATTCAACATTTCTACGACTTACTCATAGAAGACGGAGAAAACCTTGCAGGGCTCTATGGGAGGACTACAAGATATTGCTTGACGATTTGCCAACATCCATCTAGACGGAGCATTCCACGGGAAGAGGCAAGACGGCGCAAGATCTCGGAGTTCTCCGGGGGCTACTGTTGGGGATATGCTATATGGGTATCCTCATAGCATGTCTCTTATCCGACTAACCCGGGTGGCCCATAGTCGGTAGCATGGCCTATGGCCTGCTGGGAGGCCCAGTTAGGTGGATCCAGAAGGGAGGCCCATGCCGGATAAAGGAAGGCTACGGTGGAGTCACCAGCGTACCCGGAGCCTTGGAGTGCAAGATACACAAGACTAGTAATAGACGGTGTAGAACTCTGTAACCTGTCCGGCTAGGACTTTTCCCTGTAACCCTAGGACCTGGCCACTATATAAGTCGGGCCTATGGTATCCTTTAGGGCATCGTTTTACATATACCTCGCACAGCGAACCTATCTCTGTAACTCAGCGTATTGCCATTATAGTGATTTATAGCAGGAGTAGGATTCCGCCAATGTTGTGGGATCTGAACCTAGGTAAGCTGTGTTACCTCGTACCCGTCAACCGTCCGCCTTACCCCACGTCTCTAAACATGCACTGTGAGGACCCCTCCATGGTGTACTCGTCAGCAATACCATGACACTCGTGTCATCGACGGTGATTGGCGCCGGTCTGCGATCAGGGAGGCAGACCTGCGCCGCCTACGTTAGTCCGGCCTCATCTCGAAGGATAAGGGTGACGTCATCATTCCCGGCGAGGAGGTAACCCTGGACCCACCCGAAGGTTTTCGGGTTATGTTTTACGCCTTTGTTGTCCGGGGGCTTTCTCTTCCTACCCACAAATTTCTTCATGGACTTCTCTTTCTATGTGGGCTACAACTCCACCAGTTGTCGCCCAATTCCCTTCGTCACATCACGTGTTTTATCATGCTTTGCAAGTGCTGGATCGGTATTGAGCCACAATCCGGCCTCTTCAGGAAGCTCTATTTCTTGAAGAGGCAATGTGGTACTAGTGAAGTTTACGCGCTGGGTGGGTGCAGGATCTCCATCCACCCCACCGTACAATTTTTATCCTTCCACCTCTATGAATCCATCCAAGGATGCAGGAACAAGTGGTTCTACATTCACGATTCCAAACTCACTGGCCAACATTATGGGCTATCCCCCTTCGACGCTAGCAAGGTGGTCACCCAAAAGTTCTCCTGGTCGAACAACATCATGGAGGGTGAGACTGAGGTGGTGGAGAAGCAATACCAACGAGTGAAGGAGTTCCAGCTAGTGCGAGCCAAGGAGGTATGTGGCGTCGACATCATCTGGACATTCCTCAAGCGTCGGGTGTAACCTATCCAAGTGAGGGCGTACCCGATGTTTTTATACTCCGATGCCATCGACCCGACGAGAGTGTCAGATGAGGAGATGTCCTCAGCCGACCTCGATCGAGCGCTTTGTCCCTGCTGAAGTATAAGGCAGATGAGGAGCTTCCAGGGAAATCTCTGTTTGCCCCCTTTTCTACCAGGAAGGAAGTTCCTTAGGTGAATCTCTTGCTTACACGTTGTGCGTTTTAGATTGCTTGTGTCTTTGTTTTTTGACCTTGACATGTGTATCCTTTTCTCTGCAGGATCTTAAGGTGGAGAGCTTGATGCCTCCCCTTCCTGAAAAATATACGGCTGCGCCAGATGGCGGGGACATGGAGTCTGATTCCACGCTTCCCCATGCGTAGTCGCCAACGACGGAAGTCCCCGAGCATAGCGAAGGTATATCTCGCAAGAGGACCCGAAGTGAAAGTTCGGATGGGGCGACGCCACCGATGCTAAGGGGGCCGCCTTCCTCGAGCGACACACTAGGGATGAAGGTGCTACCTCCCCCATTCCTGTCATTCCCCTCCAGGTCGTGGCTCCTCAGCCGTCACCCAAGAAGAAGAAGAAGAAGGAGATGTCGGTCTTCAAACTCTCCGACATCCCATCGTCAATATATGATGACTTATATGGTTTGATTATGCTTGACGTTGTGGACGTTTAGGTTGACTTGGTCATTCCTGTCGTACCAGGAAGTCTTCCTCAGCCAAATCCGTAAAGGATGAGACTGAAGAGGCTGATGTGGAGTCGAAGATGCTGCAGGCGGATCCTCCAATTGCCTCCCTAAAGATATCGGCCAACTCCGGTGATGGCACATCGAGCTCCTCGAATCTGAGGACTCGAATGGTCTTCACCCGGAAGATGCAAGCTACTCCTTCGGAGTCTTCAGGTGGCCACGTAAGTGCTTTTTCAATTGACACGGGCGAGCCCCCGAGCCCTTTTGTTTGCCTAAGTTTGCCTATTTATTCTTTGTAGCCCTTCATCCGCAACATCAATCGCCTCAGACAGCAATACCTTGCCTTAGAAGACGACTTTCAGCAGCTCCGAGGTGCGTGTACTTCTTCTATTCATCTGCGAGTACTGATGAGAACTATCTTTACAGATCCTTTTCTTGTTGATTGTCATAGACAAGAACAACGAGACTCTCTGCAAGCTGGACACACTCAAAAAGAGTCACATCCAAGTAGAGACCAAGGCAAATGATGTCGTGCAGGCCCTTCAACGTTATCGGCAGGAGGCCCAGGATCCTGAGCAGTAGCTTGCGGCTGCCACAACGTCTCGGGAGAAGGCCATGGTGGAGAAGCTTATGGCTGTTGCCAAAGCAATGTCCGGTGAGTTACCATATGCCCCCCCCCCCCGCTTGAGCTTTTCTTCTGATGTGTTTTCTTTGGATCATCCGAATTTACTTTGTTACAATTTGCAGATGCTACGGGCGTCGCGTTTGATTACAGTGCCCTAGATCATGGGTATCCCATGGAGGATCGGCAGTCAAAGACGATTGCAGGTCGACCGTCGAGACTCTAGGCAAGGCCAAGGAGGTCCTCTCCTGCTTCTATCAAGAGATCACTCCAAAGGGCGTCGCCCTTGATGATGTCGACTCCCTGGCAAAGGCCTTGGAAAGCGATGCCCCTGCGGACTAAAAGAAGGCCTAGAAGGGTGTGGGTGTGACCCTAAGCCTGGCGATGGCAATGGCGGGCGACGCGCAGTTGAATCTGCCGCAGGTCACCTCCAGGATGCCAGTGGCAGCGGATGGCACCAAGGTAGCCTTTGGTCCTTTCGCCTCCCGCTGCAAGCATTTTGTCCCAAAGCTCATTAATCTTCTGGCCTCATATGCGCTGGAACAGCAGCAGGCAGCCAAGATGAAGGCCTCGGAGTCTGAAGCTGCTCTGGATGAGGCTGCTTAGATCTCCTGCACCGTAGTTTATTTGATAGTATTTTGATTTTTCCTTGCCAGCGTGCAGGTAATGCTTCGTGCTGGACAAATCTGACTCTACCACGTAGTGGTTGTTTGATGTAAATATATGTGCTTCCTTTGACTGTTGTCAATTGCTTTGGTTTTTATACTCTTTCATTGTGCGCCTCTTAGGGTCCTTCAAATGCTAAGCCAGTGACCACGCCTCTTGCCTTGACTGGTGCCCGTCCACCAACGAGTGAGGCATCACAGTTGCCTCTGCTACGTGATAGCATCCGAAGCCTGGAGAAGGATGTTCTCATGATCTGTGGCCACGCGGATGTTTGGAAATCCAAGACCGAACGGGTCGTTGCAAGAGAGGAATTTCTCTTTGATTTAATTTCGGAAAATCCACGAGCAACTCTGATACGTCAGAAACGTATCTATAATTTTTTATGTTCCATGCTTTTTTAGTATATACTTTCTTTGCTTTGTCTACACTTTGAGGTGCTTTTTACATGTATTCTGGTACTAACCTATTAACAAGTTGCCACAGTGTCAGTTGCCTGTTTTCTGCTGTTTTGGTTCCAAAAAAGATATTAAGGAAATATTCTCGGAATTGGACGGGACAAAAGCCAAAGTCAATAACTTTCTGTGGGGAACAAGAAGTCCAGAGAGGAGACGGAGAAGCGGGCCAAGGCGCCCAGATCCCCCTAGGCACAGGTGGGCCCTGCCCTGCGCCTAGGCAGGGGTTGGGGCCCCTGGCCGCCTCCTCGGCCTCCTCCTTCCCCTACAAGAAGCCCCCGATGCAGAAACCCTAAGAACCCAATCAATATTCCACAAAACCTTTTATAGCCGCCGCCACCGTCGTCCCTAGATCGGGGGGATCTGAAGTTCTTCCCGGCACCCTACCGGAGGGGAGATCATCCAAGAGGCCTTCTCTCCGGTATGATACGTGAGTAGTTCCACCTTGGACTATGGATCCATGTAGTAGCTAGATGGTTGTATCTCCTCCTTGTTCTTTCATGTATAGATCTTGTGAGATTCATTCATGATCAAGATCTAATCTATTTGTAATCATGCATGTTGTGTTTGCGGGGATCCTATGGATATTGAGATTATTATGTTGGTTTGATTAATGGTTTTTTCTTTATGATTCTATCATGTCTGTGTTGTTTGTGATCTTGCATGCTCTCCGTTGTTAGTAGTTATCTTGGCCGAGTAGTTGCTAGTGACTCCAAGAGGGGGTATTTATGCTCGATAGTGGGTTCATGCCTCTAGTTTCCAAGGGAAGTGACAGAAATCTCTTCGGTTGTAGATGTGTTGTTGCTACTAGGGATAAAACAATGGTCTCTTGTTCATGGAACATGTGGACTGTTTAACTTACACACTTTGCTTAACGCAGTTGTCTATTGCTTGCAACTTAATACTGGAGGTGGTTCGGATGATAACCTGAAGGTGGACTTCTAGTCATAGATGTAGTTGGATGGCTGTCACATCCCAAAATTTTCCAAATTTTGAAATGTGAAAAATAAATAAAAATAATAATTAAATTTTGAAATTTAGGGTGAAAAGAAACTTTTTGTTTCTAAATGAAACATCAAAACCCTTCTTGAACAAAATTTGAATAAAAAGGAATCCAACAAAATCTCAATCAAGTGAAATGCATTTATCAATGGATGTATCTTGAAATTTAAACAATTGGAAAACTTAAACCAAAACCCAAAACCCTAATTGAAGAAAATCATTTCCAAGATCTCTCTAAGACTATGAATTTGATCCATATAAAATTTAGCAACAAACATTTATAAATGATCAAAAATTATAAAAAAAATATTATAAAACCATAGAAATTGGTTTCATTTAATTTGGAGCCATGGATAAAAACTTATGATTTTAATAAGATAAAAGGAAATAAATTCCAAAGATAATAAAGCTCCTAGCTAAAATCCATACCAAAGGGTGACGAAAATAATCCTAAAAGGATAAACAATTATTAAATAAAATTATACAAATTGGAAGCACCAAATTTGGATCTATAAATAAAAAGATATGGATTTTATAAGACAAAGAAAGAAAGAAATAAATAAGGAATATTTAAAAGCCAAATTAAATCTTGGCCAAATCCATAAACAAATGGAAGTTATTGAATAATAAAAAGGAGTAAAATATTATTTAAATAAAATCATAAGGATTTAACAATATCCAATTTTATTTAAAAAAGACAAATTGCCTAAATTAAATAATAAATCCCAAGAAAATTATTTAGAAGACAATTTAAAAACTTGAAATTAAATCCATAAGAAAATGGAATAAAAATAATCCAAATCCAAATAAAATAAAGGGATAAAGAATATTCAAATAAAAGTATATGGGATTAAACCATATTCTAATTATATTTAAATGAAGACAAATCCCTAATGTAAATGATAAATGAAATCACGAGAAAATAATAACTTGGAATTTTCCAAAGTGGATTAAAAGTTATCCAATTAACTTAAAAATAATAAAATAATAATTAAAAACAATAGTATGTATTGGAACCATATTTAAAATCTTATTTAAATAAAGACAAAATGTCTATTTTAAATAAATAATAAACCCTAACAGAATATAAGAAAATATTCTAAAATGGATTGTTTGAATACAATAATAAATAGTATTAAAAGCTTACTGAAAGTTTGGAAAAGTTCTGAATTCAAATGGGTGTTTGAATTATTTGAACAAAACCAAAACAGAAATCAGAAATAGAAAAAGAAAAAGGGAACAGAAAGAAAAAATAGAAAAAGACCCAGCCCAGCCTAACCTAGCCCAAAAGGCCCAACCAGCCTAGCCGGCACCCTCTTTCTCTCTGCCGTTCTTTTCTTACCAGCGAAACGACCCTCAACCCCACTGACTGGCGGGCTAGCGTCCACCTCAGCATCATCGTCCTCACCCACCCCCACGACCTGTTCTTCCCCCAAACTTCGCTGTTGTTTTATGTCGTGAATGCCTCGCTTAAATTCGCTTTATTGCTGCGTTGGTTCAGCCCTGCGACCTCTCCCATTTAACCGCATCCCTCTTCCCTTCCTTTCCCCTCAGACCCCATCCCACCGGAGCCACCAGGCTGCTCGAATCGCCGCCCACACCACCACTGCCTCTGACGAACTTCCATCCAAATTCCGAAAACGTCGACCCTCCCCACTGCACCTGGTTCCCACTAGCTTTCTCCCCATCTCCCTGTGTATCTCCCAGTACCTCCTACTCGCCCGTGCAAGCCCCAAAATCTCGGCTTCGTCTTCAACAGAGCGCCGTCGTCGACTACATCAACTCCGGCGACCCCTCCCCGTAAGCCCCGACCGTCCCTCCTCTCTGGATGACCCGAGCTTGTTCGCCTCTCTCATGCATGCCTGACACACTCTTTGTTTTGACTTAGCATGGTCCATAGCATCGCCTCCGTCATCAACAGTGTGTGCCCATCGCCAGGACCATCTCCGGCGAGCAATCGCCAGCACATCCGAGCGCCCCTTCGTCTACAACAAGCACGCCGAGCACCCCCCACGTCACGGCGAGTCTGGTGAGCCCCTTCCCCCTATATCTCGCTACCTATCTTCGTCGGAGCGCTGCTGACCGAGCATCGCCGCCGCGCAGCCCCGCCCACCTATGGTCAAGACGATATGGTCCGTTAGATCTTGATCGAATGATTAGGATTAGAAATTAACCGAAGGGGTACGAATTCATCTGTTCCGCATGATTTTCTTTAGATCCAACGATCCACACTGCACGATCCAAAGGAACCGGTACCGTCCAATAGGAACGTGACACGTAGCCTAGACTTTGATTTAAAAATAGAAACATTTCTATTAGATGTTAGATTTTGTAAATTTCATAACTTTTGATCCACATGTCCAAAATTTGCAAATTTTATATCATTGGATTCAAAAAAATGCAAACTTTGCAACCATGCCCTTAGTTTAGTGTTTTGCTTCTGTAAAAGTAGATGTTTTTGCAGAAACATGTTTAGGCCTATTTTGAGTATAAAAATTATTCTAAAAATTATTTTAGGGTAAAATATTTTGAAAATTGTTTGGTTTGAACCTACTGACCATAAAAACCCACTTTTGGATTTAAGAGTACATTTTGTGACACTAAATAATTATTACTTTGAATAAAGACATTTCTAGTAAAACAAAATGTTGCTATTATTTAAAAATGATTTTGAGTGAAACCTTTTTGTAAATGGATTTGATTTAAACACTTTGACCATAAACACTAAAATTTGTGTTTAAAAATATATTTGGCAAACACTAGAAATTTTTACTTTGATTTAAATCATTTCTAGCAAAACAAAAATGATTTAAAATGGCCAGTTTTACTAACTTGATTTTAAATGGTTTTGCCACTTTTATAAAAGACCAATAAGTGTTTTAAAATGTTTATAGCCTTATTATAAACCACTTTTCCAATAAAATAATCTTTTTCATGCTTGCATGCATTGTTTTGATTTCTTTATTTTATGTGGTGAATTGTTTGAATGCTAGATTGAATTTGTGCCTTGATTGAATTGTAGTGAAATTTGAAGAGTGTGACTATTGCAAGATCAAGGAGTGAACCTATATTCTCTACCAAAAAGGAAAGTGGTGCTTCATACATTTTTTCCTAATATTTTGACTATGCATTAGTGATATTTCTAAGTAGGACTTGCATGGAGTTTTACTAAGTATGCTATACCATGGGAAATCCTAGTAGATGATGCCTTAGTAGAATTTTCCCTAAATTAAGATTCTTGCTACTATTATGCTTACCCTAGCTAGTGGAAAACAAGGGTGGATTATATTCATGTTATGAAATATTTCTAAGTCTATGACTTATGTTTTCTTTAATAAAACAACTATGTGAATGAATCACCTGGGTGGACTGGAATGAATGGTTTGTGTTGAGTGGTTACACAAGTCCAGTATATTGGAGAAAACTTGTGTATCACAAGTCCAGTATACTGGAGAAAACTTGGTATCACACTTGTGGAAAGCCACCCAGGAACAAAGAGATTTGAGATGTGAAATGTTGAGAAGCTTCAAGTGCAGCCACATGGCAATATGGGCTCTGCTTGGATTATAAAGGTTGCAATAACTTAGCCATATGGACAGAAGGTGGTAGGGGGTGATAGGTTTGGAACGCGTCCATTTTGTCTAAGGGAAGGCTTCTGAAAGATTTTGTCTCGATGCATGTTGAGTCTTGTGGGAAAAGTGCACCACCTCTCGAGAGGGAAACATCTAAGTACTTAGCCGTGTCCCCGGCAATGGAAAATTTGAGCATCAAGACATGTCAGCTATCAAGGATCTCCTCATCCCAATTTCTAAGTTAAAAGCTTGTGGTTAAACAATGTTTAAAGGATCTTAAATCTTTGATTGGTAGATGCCTTGGGTGATTTTGATAAACAAAAACTTAGTGTTTTCAAAGGATAAGGAAAATTTATTTTAAGCAAAGCAAGACTAAGCTCCACTTAGCCAAATGCATATAGAAGATAGATACCACTACTCTATCATAGTATCACTTGCCAATACAATTCAAGTGTATTGACCCTTGTGGATGTAACTTATTATGTTGCAGGTTTTGTTTGATGTTAGTGAAGTGTGTTAAATAGGATTACAAGTCTACAACCAACATGATTGCCTGTGGCACTTTGAAGATGAAGGACTCCATGCTATATAGTTATTTTTGCTGCATTGTAATGAGATAGCCAAATGAGCTATGTAAGATGTAATGAATTATTTTATTCCTGGTTATAAAGTTGTACTATGACCTTTGTTTCTTGATATTACATCTTTAACTGTGGATGCTAGCTATTGATCTAGGGACTAGCATTGTAAACATAGGGATCTCTACCTTATCAGGTTGGGACCTCTACAGATGGTATCAGACCATTGTGTTTCCTGTAGGATTGTAACCCTAGGATTGGACAAAACCCATTAGAAAAATAGGAGTTGTATTTTGCTCAAACTTATTTACAAACAATCTAGTAAACTCTTTCCTCAACCTTTTTGGTTTTGATTCTACATCTCTTCCTTTTCAACTTGATGGACAAAAACTCCAACTTGAGCAAAGACTTCACCAACACCAATGACTTCAACTTTAGTTTCACCAAGGACTTCAACTTGGACATCACTAAGGACTACAAGTGAGACAAGAAGAATATGAAGACTGAAGAAACACAACCTAGAAGCGACCATCATCACATTTGAGTTTGTGACCAAGATGCAAGAATTTTTCAAACGATAACATGATCTTTTTCATGAAGAACACAACTAAGAAGAATGGAATGATCTCAAGTGAACCATATAGTTGGACCACCATACTAGTGTTTAGTTTAGATCATATATTGATCACACCAACTTATGGGGTGTAGCAAAAATATTTTGTTGCCTAAAAATATGCTTGAACTTTGTTGTTTGAGTGGAATGCATGTTTGTGGTTGCTTGCACATTGCTGTGTGTGAATTGTTGTGTGTGAGTAAAATTCTTTCTCTAGAAATCATTGCCTATTCTAATCCCAATCCAACCCAAACAGATGACTTTCCCAAGAGACTCCAACATCAAGGATGGTGACAGTATCAACCAAGAGATGTACATGAGAGAACAACTTCTAGCAACCCAAGCGCAGTTGAATCAAGTGAGAACTTAGTTTTTAGCCAACAACAATGGGATAGACCCAACCATACAAAAAAATTGGAAACCAAATCCCAATTGTTGCAAAGGATGACCAACCAAATGATCAACATGAGAAGCACCCATTTCCAAGGAGATTGTGACAAAATTGATGTCAACTATGATATTATGGAAGGAACTCAAGCTTGCAATATTTTTTGAGACATGGAACACACTTACAAAGAGCATGTGGACCAATGCCCTCATTTTGAAGAGAAACATCCAACTGGACAATGCCCCACATCTCAAGTCACTTGTTTCCTATGTGAGGGAAATAATCATGTCCCTATCTAATGCCCTAACTATCCTATAGTTCAACAAATGAAACAAGATGGAATGCATCAAATGTTTGGAAAACTCCATGAAGGAACAACTTCTACAAAGAAGTATGAAGACAAAGGCAAATATCAGTATGCACCTCCATACATTGTAACCCATCATGGTGGACAAAAGAGGAAACATGGACATTATCCTAGGAATCGTTCAAGGAACCGAGGAAATTTTCCCACCTTTGAGGTGAGATACGAAGAACATGAACTAGAAGAACTCCTAGCTTTGGAGAAACCTAAGAAGAAGAAGAGCCAAGGAAACAAACAAGCAATAGTGAAACCAAAGATGAGGAAGGATATTAGCCAAGTGATGTGCAACCACTGCAAAGAGCTAGGCCATTATGCATCATATTGTCCAGAGAAGGCACCTCAAGACCTCAACCTTATCACATGTTTCAAATGTGGAAACAAAGGACACTATGCAAACAATTGTCCAGATCATGAGGAACTCAGCATTGTTACATGTTTCAAGTGTGGTGATAAAAGACATTATGCCAAAAACTGTCCAGAGAAGATACATCAAGACCCCAAGTAAACCAAGATGTAACCTAGTTGAAAACCTTTTTAAGGGTGGTAGTACCCTAGTTGTCTTGAAGCCAAATTGTAACCTATAGCTTCCCAAATCTCGGGACGAGATTTCTTTTAAGGGTGGTAGCCTGTCACATCCCAAAATTTTCCAAATTTTGAAATGTGAAAAATAAATAAACAAAAGAATTAAATGTTGAAATTTAGGGTGCAAAGAAACTTTTTGTTTCTAAATGAAACATCAAAACCCTTCTTGAACAAAATTTGAATGAAAAAGGAATCCAACAAAATCTCAATCAAGTGAAATGCAATCATCAATGAATGTATCTTGAAATTTAAACACTTGGAGAAGTTAAACCAAAACCCAAAACCCTAATGGAAGAAAATCATTTCCAAGATCTCTCTAAGACTATGAATTTGATCCGTATAAAATTTAGCAAAAAACATTTATAAATGATAAACAAAAATATTATAAAACCATAGAAATTGGTTTCATTTAATTTGGAGTCATGGATAAAAACTTATGATTTTAATAAGATAAAAGAAAATAAATTCCAAAGCTAATAAAGCTCCTAGCTAAAATCCATACCAAAGGGTGAGAAAAATAATCCTAAAAGGATAAACATTTATTAAATAAAATTATACAAATTGGAATCACCAAACTTGGATCTATAAATAAAAAGATATGGATTTTATAAGACAAAGAAAGAAAGAAAGAAAGAATATTTAAAAGCAAATTAAATCTTGGCCAAATCCATAAACAAATGGAAGTTATTTAATAGTAAAAAGTACTAAAAGATTATTTAAATAAAATCATAAGGATTGAACAATATCCAATTTTATTTAAAAAAAGACAAATTGCCTAAACTAAATAATAAATCGCAAGAAAATTATTTAGAAGACAATTTAAAAACTTGAAATTAAATCCATAAGCAAATGGAATAAAAATAATCAAAATCCAAATAAAATAAAGGGATAAATAATATTCAAATAAAAGTATATGGGATTAAACCATATTATAATTATATTTAAATGAAGACAAATCCCTAATGTAAATGATTAATTAAATCATGAGAAAATAATAAATTGAAATTTTCCAAAGTGGATTAAAAGTTATCCAATTAACTTAAAAAGAATAATATGTATTGGAACCATATTTAAAATCTTATTTAAATAAAGACAAAGTGTCTATTTTAAATAAATAATGAACCCATAGAGAATATAAGAAAATATTCTAAAATGGATTATTTAAATACAATAATAAATAGTATTAAAAGCTTACTAAAAGTTTCGAAAATTTCTGAATTCAAATGGGTGTTTGAATTATTTGAACAAAACCAAACAGAAATCAGAAATAGAAAAAGAAAAACGTAACAGAAAGAAAAAAAAAAGACCCAGCCCAGCCTAAACCTAGCCCAACAGGCCCAACCAGCCTAGCCGGCACCCTCTCTCTGCCGTTCTTTTATTACCAGCGAAACGACCCTCAACCCTGCTGACTGGCGGGCCAGCGTCCACCTCAGCATCATCGTCCTCACCCACCCCCACGACCTGTTCTTCCCCCAAACTTCACTGCCGTTTTCTGTCGTGAATGCCTCGCTTAAATTCACTTTATTGCCGCGTTGGTTCAGCCCTGCGACCTCGCCGATTTAACCGCCTCCCTCTTCCCTTCCTTTCCCCTCAGACCCCATCCCACCGGAGCCACCAGGCTACTCGAATGGCTGCCCACACCACCACTGCCTCCGACGAACTTCCGTCCAAATTACGGCAACATCGACCCTCCCTACTGCCCCTGGTTCCCACTAGTTTGCTCCCCATCTCCCTACGCATCTCCCAGTACCTCCACTCGCCCACGCAAGCCCCAGAAGCTCAGCTTCGTCTTCAACAGAGCGCCGTCGTCGACTACATCAACTCCGGTGACCCCTCCCCATAAGCCCCGACCGCCCCCTCCTCCCTGGATGACCCGATCTTGTTCGCCTCTCTCACGCGTGCCTGACACACTCTTTGTTTTAACATAGCACGGTCTGTAGCGTCGCCTCCGTCATCAACAATGTGTGCCCATCGCCAGGACCATCTCCAGCGAGCAATCGCCAGCACATCTGAGCGCCCCTTCGTCTACAACAAGCACGCCGAGCACCCCCACGTCACGGCGAGTCTGGTGAGACCCTTCCCCCTCTCTCTCACTACCTATATTCGCTAGAGCGCCGCTGACCAAGCGTCGCCGACGCGCATCCCTCGCAGCGCCGCCCACCTATGGTCAAGACGATATGGTCCGTTAGATCTTGATCGAATGATTAGGATTAGAACTTAACTGAAGGGGTACAAATTCATCTGTGCCGCATGATTTTCTTTAGATCCAACGATCGACACTGCACGATCCAACTGAATCGGTACCGTCCAATAGGAACATGACACGTAGCCCAGACTTTGTTTTAAAAACAGAAACATTTCTATTAGATGTTAGATTTTGTAAAATTCATACCTTTTGATCCACACATCCAAAATTTGAAAAATTTATATCATTGGATTCACAAAAATGCAAACTTTGCAACCATTCCCTTAGTTTAGTGTTTTGCTCATGTAAAAGTAGATGTTTTTGCAGAAACATGTTTAGGCCTATTTTGAGTATAAAATTTATTCTAAAAATGATTTTAGGGTAAAATCTTTTGAAAATGGTTTGCTTTGAACCTACTGACCATAAAAACCATCTTTTGGATTTAAGAGTACATTTTGTGATACTAAGGAATTATTCCTTTGAATAAAGAAATTTCTAGTAAAGCAAAATGTTGCAATTATTTAAAAATGATTTTGAGTGAAACATTTTTGTAAATGGATTTGATTTAAACACTTTGACCACAAACACTAACATTTGTGTTTAAAAATATATTTGGCAAACACTAGAAATTGTTACTTTGATTTAAATCATTTCTAGCAAAACAAAAATGATTTAAAATGGCCATGTTCACTAACTTGATTTTAAATGGTTTTGCCACTTTTATAAAAGACCAATAAGTGTTTTAAAATGTTTATAGAGTTAGTAGAAACCACTTTTCCAATAAAATAATCTTTTGCATGCTTGCATGCATTGTTTTGTTTTCTTTATTTTATGTGGTGAATTGTTTGAATGCTAGATTGAATTTGTGCCTTGATTGAATTGTAGTGAAATTTGAAGAGTGTGACTATTGCAAGATCAAGGAGTGAACCTATATTCTCTACCAAAAAGGCAAGTGGTGCTTCATACATTTTTTCCTAATATTTTGACTATGCATTAGTGATATTTCTAAGTAGGACTTGCATGGAATTTTACTAAGTATGCTATACCATGGGAAATCCTAGTAGATGATGCCTTAGTAGAAATTTCCCTAAGTTAAGATTCTTGCTACTATTATGCTTAGCCTAGCTAGTAGAAAACAAGGGTGGATTATATTCATGCTATGAAATATTTCTAAGTCTATGACTTGTGTTTTGTTTAATAAAACAACTATGTGAATGAATCACCTGGGTGGAATGGAATGAAAGGTTTGTGTTGAGTGGTTACACAAGTCTAGTATATTGGAGAAAACTTCAGTATCACAAGTCCAGTATACTAGAGAAAACTTGGTATCACACTTATGGAAAGCCACCCAGGAACAAAGAGATTTGAGATGTCAAATGTTGAGAAGCTTCAAGGGCAGCCACATGGCAATATGGGCTCTGCCTGGATCATATAGGTTGCAATAACTTAGCCAGATGGACAGAAGGTGGTAGGGGTGATAGGTTTGGAACACGTCCATTTGGTCTAAGGGAAGGCTTCTGAAAGATCTAGTCTCGATGCATGTCGAGTCTTGTGGGGAAAGTGCACCACCTCTCGAGAAGGAAAAATATAAGTACTTAGCCGTGTCCCCGGCAATGGACAATTTGAGCATCAAGACATGGAATCTATCAAGGATCTCCTCATCCCAATTTCTAAGTTAAAAGCTTGTGGTTGAACAAGGGTTAAAGGATCTTCAATCTTTGATTGGTAGATCCCTTGGGTGATTTTGATAAACAAAAACTTAGTGTTTTCAAAGGATAAGGATAATCTATTTTGAGCAAGCCTAAGCTCCACTTAGCCAAATGCATATAGAAGATAGATACCACTACTCTATTATAGTATCACTTGCCAATACAATTAAAGTGTATTGACCCTTGTGGCTGTAACTTATTATGTTGCAGGTTTTGTTTGATGTTAGTGAAGTGTGTTGAATAGGATTACAAGTCTACAACCAACATGATTGCCTGTGGCACTTTGAAGATGAAGGAGTCCATGCTATATAGTTATTTTTGCTGCATTGTAATGAGATAGCCAAATGAGCTATGTAAGATGTAATAAATTATTTTATTCCTGGTTATAAAGTTGTACTATGACCTTTGTTTCTTTATATTACAACTTAAACTGTGGATGCTAGCTATTGATCTAGGGACTAGCATTGTAAACACAGGGATCTCTACCTTATCAGGTTGGGACCTCTACAATGGTGGTCTATGTATCTTGTTGTATTGCCCAATCGAATCTCATAGGATCTTTCTGAGTAGTAATTGCATTGCTATGCCTTGCTCAGTTCCTATCAATTGCCCTGCTGTAATTTCTTTACCCTTCATGCCATGTTGTTTATCTAAGGAGAGCACCTCTAGTGAACTATGGACCCCGGTCCAATCTTTACCATTGATACATCTTCCACTGTTACCTGTTTACTTGCTGCAAACCATTACCTTCCACACCATACGTTTAATCTTTTGTTACAGCAAACCGGTGAGCTTGACAACCTCACTGATTCGTTGGGGCAAAGTCTTGAGTTTGTGTTGTGCAGGTCTCCGCGTTGCTTGCAACACTTGTGTGACGTTTCCTTCCTCCTACTGGTTTGATAACCTCGGTTTCTTATTGAGGGAAAACTTGCTGTTGTGCTGCTTCACACCTTGCTCTTGGGGTTCCCAACAGACTCCACATCAAGCACCAAGTTCTCTGGCGCCACCAAGGAGTCATCAAACTCCAGTGTAAGTTACTGTGGGCTGGCTTTACTTTTCGACTATGCCTGACCTTTATGGCTTCTGATCTGCTGCTTTTGCTTGCAATTATTAATCTTCTTCCAAAGGAAGAGAATGAGTGAGTTGCGATTCTGCTGAATTTCCTTATGGAACAGGAGTTTGAGGCCAGAGGCTTATTTTGGATGGATCACGACCGAGTGACTGTTGTCGTGTCGGTTCAGGACCACGTCCACAAGGTGCTTCGGGTGCTGAAGCGTGCAAGGTCATCACTCGTGACTGTCTTTGCTACAATGTTTACTCTGGATGCAGATCCCTCTAGACTCTTGGGGCTGCTGGGAAAATTTTGTAGTGTGGACGCCATGAAGGAACTTGTACGGCATCAGCTTGTGGCTGGCGTGAAGGCAGCGCCCATTCAGCAGCATCGTCGTGATGTTGACCTGGCTGAGATAGCAGCGGGACCACCCTCTCCTCCGGATGGTATGGCATGGGACATGCGTCCACACTATGTCGCGGTGGCTCGTCATGATGAGACATCGTTGATGTCTTCGACGAGAGGACGAACGTCCTGCTCCAACATAGTTGACTCCTGCAAGTTGTAAATATAACAATGTAAAGTCTATATATTGTTGGGTGGGATTTTGTGCCCTTGTAAAGTTTGTATGTATTGGCACATATTGCGTTGTTGACTATGAGTTGTGCATGTCCTTTTCGTTAGCCTGACATGGTCAGCTACTTAGGATGATGTGTTGTTGTGAGAGTTGTCGTGGTATTGCCGACGAGTATGCCATGGAGGGGTCCTCACAGTGCGTGTTTAGAGACGTGGGGGAAGGCGGATGGTTTACGGGTACGAGGTAACACAGCTTACCCAGGTTTAGATCCCACGATGGTGGCGGAATCCTACTCCTGCTATAAATCACTATAATGGCAATATGCCGAGTTATAGGGATTGGTTCGCTGTGCGAGGTGACTAGAAAGTCTAAGTTATCGTGCCCTAAAGGCTCCCATAGGACCGACTTAAATAGTCGTCAGGTCCTAGGGTTACAGGGAAAAGTCCTAGCCGGACAGGTTACAGAGTCCTACACTGCCTATAATCAGTCTAGCGTGTCTTGCACTCCAAGGCTCCGGGTACGTCAGTGACTCCTCCATAGCCTTCCTTTATCCGGCATGGGCCTCCCTTCTGGATCCATCTAACTGGGCCGCCCAGCAGTCCATAGGCCATGCTACCAACTGTGGGCCATCCGGGTTATCCGGATAGAGGACATGCTATGAGGATACCCATATAGCATATCCCCAACAGTAGCCCCCGGAGAACTCTGAGAACTTGCGCTGTCTTGCCTCTTCACTTTAATGCTCCGTCTAGATGAATGTCGGCAAATCGTCAAGCAACATCTTGTAGTCCTCCCAAAGAACCCTGCAAGGTTTTCTCCGTCTTCAACATGTAAGTCAGAGAATTGCTGAATCTTTTATCGTACTCTTTCGTAGCCGAATTGGATCTGTCTATGCCGGAATCTTCCGATGTAATGGTTCACCTTCTAGTGATAGCTAGGGCGACGTAGACATAGGTCAGCAACGCTTCGTAACTTACACATGCAGAAAACGCAATCATGTCCGATTTTCCCGCGCGAGCGATACGAACCGTTGGCGGCGACGGTTGGCAACGTGGCGAAATTTCCACGCACGCGCCCGCACACGTCGTCCACGCGTCAACCGTTCGATCAGTCCGCACGAATCTTGATGCCGGAGGTTATAAATTATAACGGCAATGGAAATTTTTACTTTTCACCTCATTCCCCTCTGCATCATCTTCTTCCTCCAGCGAGCACCTCCTCGAGCTCTCCGCGCACAGTGCAAAAAAACCCTAGCCCCTCGACCTTCCCCAGTCACCACCGCAATCCCTCCATGGCCAGTAGCAGTTCCGCCCCCTCCATGTCGGCGTCAGGCGATGCCGCGGCGAAGCCAGCGAGCTCCGTCGTCGTGCCCCCGGAGGGTCTGGTGATCCCCAGATCCGCGGTGGTCGAAGCCACCGGCGGTGACCATAACTCAGCGGCAATGGAGCTGCTAGAGGAGGAGTACAACTCCCACAAAGGCGACTGGCGCGGTTCGGATATTACGGACCGCAATATCAAGGAGTTGATCATCAAGGGCTACCTCCCTGCGACGGAGGGGCTCGCCTGGCGGGCGGCACCGGCCGGCGATGTCACACCTTTTCCCCAAGCCGGAGAAAAGGTGTACCTCAAAGCACAACTGGTACGCGGCGTCTCCCTGCCCATCTCCAACTTCTTCCTAGTTGTCCTCAACCATTACCGAGTACAGCCTTAGAACCTCTCCCCTAATATCGTCCTCGCGCTTAGCAACTACGCGACGCTTTGTGAGGGTTACTTCGGGATTAGGCCTAGGCTAGATCTCTTTATATACTTTTTCACCGTCAAGAGCGAAGCCGGAGCCGGCAAGGACGAGCTTAGGAATTGTGGCACCATTAGTTTTAAGATCCGGCCTGGCCGGCGCTTCCCCGACATTGTTGGCCACGAGTCCTGCAAGAACTGGCAACAGACGTATATCTACGGACCAGATATCCCTCTGGCTGGCCGAGAAGGGATGTACCCAGACTTCGTCGATGGATCTGCCGCCGAAGCCTCGACATGGATATCCCAGGCCTCCCTTCCTTCTGACATCGATGCTTCACGCGCTATAAGGCGGATAGAGTGGTTTATAGAGACGGGTCTAACCAGATTGGACCTGGCCATGTGCTGGTTCATCAGGTGGATCTAGCCTCTGCAGCACCGCTTGAAGTTGATGCACGAGTATACCAACGAGAGAAAGGATAGCCTCCGCATCTCCGAGGACAACTTCTCGAGCGACTCCGTCAAGCTCCGCCTCAAGGACATCGTCAAGGTGAAGGATAGGAAGTGTGGCTTCACCATCACCTACGATATGTTCGTAGAGAGCAAGTGCCCAAAGGTACCTATTTATTTTCCGTGTATGACATATACTCCAGTTCTTCCATCTAGCCTTTACCATCTCATCTAACACGGTGGATTTTCACTTAACAGCTCAGCGACATAGATGAGGATACCATGGCTTCCCAAATCTATGATCCAAAGATGAAGGAAGTCACCGTCGTGTCCGACGACGAGGTCCTGTTGGCGTGAAAGCGGAAGAGCTCCACCTCTGACGCTGTCGATGGAGGCAAGAAGAAGAAGACGGAGGGTGGAGCCTCCAAGAAGACTACCGCTGCCCTGGAGGCGGAGAAAAGAAATGTTACCGGGATCCCCTTTGCCAAAGCACCCCCTCTTGTGTAAGCTTCTTTCTCTCCGACATTGTCTATTGTTTGTCTTATTCCAGTACTTATACTTTTTGTACGTTTCAGGAAGAAAGCCACTACTAGTCTGAAGAAGACCTCCAAAACTTTAGGGGCTTCTAAAAACATTAAGGATATGTTGCAACGTGACGTGTCTTCCCACGCATCTCCCGCCATCGCCCCTGTCACTCCCATCGTCAAGTCTGCGTCTGCTCCGACAAGCTCTCAAGCCAAAGAAACATCTGGCCCTTCTGCCATGGAAGTGGACTCAGGTGCCTCCACTGAGCTTGCTGTTGTCAGCGAATAAGCGACGCAGGAAAGTGCCGGAAACCAAATGGCTGAAGCTCCGGCTAAGGATGCCATCGGTAGCGGTAAGGCGGTGGTGGAAGGTGGTACGTCTGTCGAAGGCGGCACCTCCGCACCCAAGAAGACCATAGAATTCCCGAAGATAGTTTATCTGGTACTTACGCCGGGTAGCACTGCTCTGGTTCCTGGTGCGGTGCCGACATCTCCAACATGTGGTCTCGAGGAGCTTCTCCGGCAAGCAGAAATCTTGCAAGGAAACGTATTGTCCTTTGGCAAGTTGCTTGCTAAGAGTGCTAAAAACCTCAACATCATTGCCCTTGTAAGTTATATTTGCCTTTTGCATTTCATATGAGTATCCCACTGTATCCCCCGAGGATTTAGACGGCAAACCATAGGTCTTTGCATCTAAATGCTCTAAAAGTGACTAAGCTAGAAAACTTCTCACTGTAGCCCCCCAAGCATATAGTTTGAATGAATTATTCTGACTAGATGCTTTAAGAGTAGCATACGCAGTGTTTGTAAATTTTGATACTATAGCCCCCAAGCTTCTAGTTGTAACTGAATTAGTTTCGACTAGATACTTAAAGAGAACCGAATCATATGACTGAGTTAAAAACTTTATACTGTAGCCCCCAAGCTTTTAATCGGGAACTGAATTAGTTCCGACTAGATGCTTAAAGAAAGACCAAGCATAGTGCTACATTAAAAACTCTCGTTGTAGCCCCCGAGCTTCTAGGTGGAAATTTTCCGGCTATATGCTCCAAGTAGACCAAACAACATTTAACTTTCTTCTTCCACAGAATGAGATTGGTCGGAGGGGCGTGACCAATGACAAGTACCAGAAGATGCGTGTGGACTTGGGAGCTAAAAATGGTAAAACTGCCTTCTTGAAGGAACAAATCATCAAGAGCAAGCGTCTATTTTTCCTTTCTTTTTCGTATTCCGACTTGGTCTTGTGCCAACATTCTCCGAGTACTCACTATGTACTGTTCTTTCTCCGACTTGCAGAAACCATTTCCAAGGCTAAGGACATTGTTGAGCAATCCAAGCATATTTAGCAGTTGGATAGCGAAAACAAGATCCTTAAACAGGAGAGGAAGGACATGCTAAAGATGCATGAAGACTCAATGAAAGCCCTGCAAGACTCTGCCAGCGAGGAGATGAACCGCTTGAAGGAGGAAATTGCTATCCTAAAAGAGCAAAGGAAAGCCGCTGATGAGCAAAATCAGCGCCATCTAGATGCCTAAAGGATCCTCCGACAAGAACGGGACTCCATGGCGGAGACTCTCCATCAGGCTGAAATTAGCATCTTCAGTAAGTGATTCTCCGTCTTGGACTTCTGTAAGCTAGATACTCTGAACTTTTTGTCTTATTGACCTCATGTGCTCCTTTGTCGGAAATTTGCAGCTCCTATAGGTTTAACCCAGTCGCCTCCTCCGCCAAAGGAATGCATGGTCCTTGCCGGCAACTTTATCAACACCGCCATCAAGTAGACCAAGGAGATATCCAAGCCTCTCCAGATTAACATCAAGGCGGCGGACTCTGTGACGAAGTTCTCGGAGATCCTCTGCCAAGCCCCCGAGCGTATCTCAAGCTGGAAAGCTTCGTGTGCACGGGACGGTGCAAGGATGGCGTTTTCCATGGTCAAGGCACATAATGAAAATGCTGACATCGACACGGTGACCTCCAGTATCCCCGACGTAGACGACAAAGGCCAAAAGATAAACCATGAATCTATCTTGGCGTCGCTCGCGGATTATGACACCAGAGTTGCTGAGTTGGTCGACATTAATGTCTTTATGCCCATGAAAACCATCGACGGCGGCAACCAAAGCTCCTCCGAGTCCCTCAACACTGCCGACTTTGAGGAAGGTGACTCTCCTGCTGCCGACGATGCTGCTTCCAAGTCGCCTGCGCTAGAGGAATGAAAAACAATTTGTAATATTTGTTTCCTCTATAATGTGTATGCGGAAAACTATGTGTTAACTTAAGGAGGAAAACAATGGTTTTTATTTCTTGCTACTCAAGGATTTGTTCTAGCATGTATATATTTTTTAAGCAAGTACTGGCTTATCCATTACTTTGGTTTTTATGATTGACTTTTCATGAGTCGGAAGACTCGTTGTCGGAACCATGCGCTCAGGTGATGATGCCCAATGGCACCGTCAAGAACCTAAGCACCGTCAAGAATCCACATAGAAACGAAAAGAACGTGTAGACCATAAAACTTAAACTAACGCCCATAGGCGGAATTTTCACAAGTGCAATTGCAAAGCTTGTGCATAAAAGTTTTATACGATCCAAAAATGAACACTAAAGGAGGTAAAAGACTCAGAAATATGAGTGAACCAGAGAGCTTTATTTCATTGATCATATAAGAGGTACACAATAGATAAAAAATGCTAAGTGTAGAAAGGACGTAGCTGTGCTATGTTTCATGGCCGATCAAGCTGTACGTAGTCATCATCCGGGTCACGTCGCTTACGCTTATGATCCTCGTTGGGTCTATCCTTCAGTTCACGATTGTCAACGAGGTAGTAAGACCCATTGAGCAGCGCTTTGCTTATGATGAACGGTCCTTCCCATGGCGGGGATAATTTGTGTGACTTCTTCTGCTTAAGTCGGAGCACCAGATCCCCCTCTTTAAACGAGCGATTCCGAACGTGGCGACTATGGTAGCTGCATAGCTTCTTCTGGTAGATGGCGGATCTTTGGCATGCCAAAACGCGCTCCTCCTCGAGAAGGTCCACATCTAGGCGTCTGGATTCTTCAGTGTCATCTTCGTCGTTGGCGGCAACTCTTGCTGCATCGTGAAGGATGTCGGAAGGCATGATGGCTTCTGCTCCATATACCATGAAGTAAGGGGTGCAGCCGGTGGATCTGTTGGGTGTAGTTTGTAATCTCCACAGCACAGATGGCAATTCCTCCGCCCAGGCTCCAGCTGCTCTATGTAGCGGTGCCTCAAGACGTGGCTTGATTCCCTGCAGAATTAGTCCATTGGCTCGCTCAACCTGACCATTGGACTGTGGGTGTGCCACAGATGCAAGGTCAAGTCGGATGCCTTTGTCCCAACAATAAGCCTCCACTTCTCCGAGTGAAAAGTTGTTGCCGTTGTCGGTGATTATGCTATGTGGGAGACCAAATCTCACCACTAGATCCCGGAAAAACCTAAGGACAGTTGCCCCAATGAGCCTTCTAATGGGTCTAGCTTCTATCCATTTAGTGAATTTATCAACTGCTACTAGCAGATGCGTAAATGCACATGGTGTCGTTTGTAACGGTCCCACCATGTCTAGCCCCCAGACTGCAAACGGCCAAGTTATTGGTATTGTTCGCAATTCTTCAGCTGGAACATGTGGTTGTCGGGCATAATACTGGCATCCCATGCACGTCTCCACCAGCTTGTCGATGTCCGCCTTCGCGGTCAGCCAGTAGAATCCTTGCCGGAAGGCTTTCGCGACCAAATATCGGGGAGCGGCGTGATGCCCGCAATCTCCGAGATGGATTTCTAGTAGGATTTCAATACCTTCTTGCTGGGGAACACACTTAAGGTATACACCAGTAGTGCTTCTTTTGTAGAGTTGTCCATTGATTATGGTATAGCCCTTTGCTCAACGTACTATTTGCCGTCTTTCGACTTCGTCATCGGGCAAAGTTCCGTGTTCGAGATACTCCATGAACGGTTTTGTCCAAGCTAGAGGGATCTATGCCACCATGTGTACAAAAGAGTCTACTCTGTCCGGGTTATCGATGTCTGCTACCTTCACGGATGGTGTTTGTAGATGCTCCAAGAAAACTCCAGGCGGAATTCGTTTGCACCCTGATCCAAGCTTAGACAGCAGATCATCCGCCTTGTTTTGCTCCCTAAGTACATACTTGACCTTGTAGCCCAAGAAGCTCTTGGCTATCTCGTCCACTTCGTCTTGATATGCCGTCATCATAGGGTTTCGCGCATTCCAGGTGCCAGCCACCTGCTAGATAACCAAGTCGGAATCTCCACAGCAAACTATGCGCTTGATGCCAATATCCTTGTCTACGCGTAATCCGTGAATGAGTGCTTCATACTCCGCCATGTTGTTCGTAGCCTCGAAGTGGATCTGCAGAACGTAGTGTAGCTTGTCCCCAGTTGGTGACTGTAGCAATACACCATCCCCCGAGCCGTTGAGCAACCTTCATCCATCAAAGTGCATCACCCAGTATTCTGGCTCCGGCAATGGGGTAGCATCTGGCATCTCCGTCCAATCTGCGATAAAATCCGCCAAGGCTTGTGACTTGATAGCGTCGCGTCTCTTGTAGGTGATCTCGAAGGCGGCAAGTTCAATGCCCCACTTCACGACCATTCATGTAGCATCGCTGTTGTTGATAATGTCGGACAGTGGAGTCTTGCTGACCACTGTGATGGGATGCTCCTTGAAATAGTGCCTCAGCTTCTGAGAAGCAAGGAATACTCCATACGCTGTCTTCTGGTAGTGCGGGTAACACTGCTGGGACTCCGTCAAGACCTCGCTTACATAGTAAACTGGTCGTTGAACTCCATGCTCATAGCCTGGTTCCTTCTGCTCTACCACGACGACGACGCTGATTACCCAGTGGGTGGCCGCCATGTAAATTAACATGGGCTCACCAGGCTCGGGTACTGCAAGGATAGGCGCTGAGAAAAGAATCTCCTTGATCTACTTCAATGTTGCAACTGCTTCGTCCGTCCACGTGAATTTGTCCGCCTTCTTCAGCAACTTGTACAGCAGCAGAGCCTTCTCTCCAAGTCGGCTGACGAACCGACTAACTTCTGCAACACAGCATGTCAGTCGTTGTATGTCCTTTAGGCATATCAGACGGTTTATGTTTAAGATGGCCTTGATTTTCTCCGGTTGACCTCGATTCCATGCTGGGAAACAATGGAGCCCAACAATTCGTCAGCTGGAACCCCGAAGACGCACTTCTTGGGGTTAAGCATCATGTTGTATTTCCGGAGATTATCAAAGGTTTATTTTAAGTCGGATATTAAGCCATTTGACTTTTTAGACATCACCGCTATATCATCCACATAGGCGTGAACGTTCCGACCAATTTGATCGTGTAGGCAACGTTGCATTGTCCGCTGGTACGTAGCACCTGCGTTTTTCAGCCCAAAGGGCCTCGTGACATAGCAAAACATGTCGTAGGGTGTAGTGAATGAAGTAGCCAATTGGTCCGACTTCCTCATCTTGATCTAGTGGTATCCTGAGTATGCATCGACAAAACACAAAAGTTCTGAGCCAGCCGTTGAGTCAACGACTTGGTCAATGCGAGACAAAGCAAACGGATCTTTGGGGAATGCTTTGTTCAAGCCGGTGTAATCAACGCACATTCTTAATTCTTTGGTTCCCTTTTTGGGGACAAGTACAGGATTGGCCACCCATTGGGTGTGAAGGACTTCTCGGATAAAACTAGCCTTAAGTAACCTAGCTATCTCTTTGCCTATGGCGCGTATCTTGTCATCTCCAAAGCATCGTAGAGTTTGCTTCACTGGTTTGCATTTTGGATCAATGTTCAAGTTGTGCTCGGCAAGTTCCCTAGGTACACCTTTCATGTCGACAGGTTGCCAGGAAAAGATGTCCTTATACTCACGGAGGAACTCGACGAGCGTGTTTTCCTATTTGGGATCCAGGTTCGTCCTAATGGCGGTGGTCTTGGAGGCATCGCCTACCACAAGTTCCACCGGCTTGGTCTCGATGGCGGCCTTAAATGCTGGAGCGGAGTCGGAAATATGTTTCTTCGACGCGGGCATCTCCGAGGCATCGACCTTGCTCTGGATCTCCTAGAATTCTTCGCTGTAGAGGACAGCTTCCGCGTAGGCTGCTTCTCCAATCCCGCAGTCCCTAGCTTTGTCAAAGCTTCCGGATACAGTGATGACACCATTTGGTCCGGGTATCTTGAGTTTGTTGTAGAGGAATCATGGTTTGGCCATGAAGGTGTGGAATATGTCGCGGCCGAATATGACATGGTACACGCTCTTGAAGGGGACCACCTCGAAGGTCATGCGCTCTTGGCGGTAATATTAACTTCACCAAAGGCAACCTGAAGTGTGACGCACACAAGGGACCGAGCCTCCCGACCAGGAACTATGCCGTGGAAGATGGTGTTGGTTCGCCTTAGGTTTGCCACCGTCAAGTTCATCTTCTGCAGTGTATCCAGGTACATAATGTTGATGCTTCTTCCACTATCCACCATACATTTGGTGAACTCATTGCCGTCAATCAAGGGGTTGATGACCATGGCGTATTGGTTCTCCGTAGATATGGGGTCTGGGTGATCCTTCCTGTCCCAAGTAATTGGAATCTCCGACCAACGCAGGAACTGGGGAACTACGGGGAGAGTAGCCATCAGTATCCTCATGGAGGTCTTCTGTTGTCAGATGGTGGGAGTACCAAGGAAAGTGTGGAAAACTGCCGCCTTCTTCTCGAAGGGGTTCTTGCTTTTGCCGTCGCTCTTTGCAGCATGCTTGGGGTCAACGTCCTCGTCCATGTCACTTGAATCCTTGGACTCATCCTCCTTCTTCTTCCCCTTGCCCTTTCCTCGCGTTCTGGTCTTCCGACTTTGCTTGTAGCCGGACTCCGGGTCCTCCTTCAGGTCGTTGACGAACTTGAAGTGGTGATTGGTGTGGGTGGCCTTGACGTTGGCATCGAGGTGTACGAGGCACGACATATCACGGTACTCCTTGTAGGTTTGGGGAATGCGGAGCGCTGCCGAGGTAGTTTCACTTCCTCGCTGCTTCCCACGACCAGCTCCCCGTCCTCGGCCACGATGTCCACCATCACCTCGTCATGCGAAGGTCATAGCAACCATTTCGGGAGTTTTCTTTTCTTCTGGTGCGGTTTTCCGCTTTGTGATGCTATTCCTCCGAGCTTGAGTTGGAACGGCCATTGCCGGCAATGAGCCGCGAGCATCGTATCGGCAGCTGCGAACTCACTGGCCAACTGAATCATATGGTTCAAGTCTAGTTAGTGATTGTCCTGCAAGCGCTTCAGCTTATGTCGGAGCAACGTGCCCCTTTCCAACACATTGATGAAGGCGGCCATAGCGGTCTGAGCGTGCACTCATGCGCAGGAATTCTTCATATCCAGCCAGCGGGAGAGGTAGGTGCGAGATGTCTCATCTTTCTCTTGCACGCACCGCTTTAGATCGCCAACAGTACAGGGACGCTTGTACGTACCCTCGAAGTTCTTGGTGGACGCTTCTTGCATGTCCAACCAATTGCAGATGGATTTCTCCGGCAAGTAATCAATCCATTGACGGGCCGTGCCGGCCAACATCAATGGGAGATACTTGACGGCAACGTTGGGGTTACCCCCGGCGATCTCCACCACGTTGCCGTAATCCTACAACCATGTAGATGGCTTGGCGCTGCCATCATAGGGCTTGATAGTATTGTCAATCCGGAAACATTTGGGGTAACTTTCGGACCGTATCACAGATCCAAAGCAACGTGGTCCAAGGTATGGTCCTTCCCGGGCCTCGTGGATCTTGTCTATACGCGAAGGTGCATCGTATGGCTCCGTGCTTCTTTTCTTCTTGCCAACATGGGATGGGCTGCGTGAACGACGCGGGACTCCTCCGCCATTGTTGGTGCTAGGTGGCAACGGAGGCGGAGGTGGCGGTGGGTTAGCCTTCTTGCTATTACCCTCCTGCGACGCCTCACGCTTGTCGCGGTTGCTTGTCGGACGCGGAGGGTCATGGCGTGATCTGCTCTTGTGTCCCTGGTTGTGCTCTCCGTCACGACGGGTCTGCTCCGCGTTGTCGTGGATGACGATGCCGCTCTGCCTTGGCTGGGGCATATCCGTACGACGGTGAGCCTTAATGTCTTCGCGATGTCGGGGTGAGCGGGGCGGTGGCGATGGGCGACGAGGTTGGGCCTTACCTCCATGGTCGGAGGATATGGGGATAGCATCCTTCCTGTTGTGCGCATCCCTCCGTCTTCGTTCTGACGAACCCGTCTGAGACCCGACATCAAGAGGAGATCTGTCCCTTGGCGGCTTATGCTGGCTAGACTAGCAAAGCGCTGTGTCAGACTCAAACCTCTTAGAGGTGGAATTTTCCTGCTGTTTTACCGCCTTGGACACTAGGTCATAGACCTGGTCCACCACTTCAGGTGATCTATCCTGCTCCAAAAGGGTCTTGGCAACGGCGAGGTTGAGGAGAGGAGTAGGCATCACCTTCCTACCTTCACTGTCAATGTATGGCTTGGCTTGTGCTATCTTCGGGGGAGCCCATCCTAGGTTTCACCGCACACCAGGATCGTTGTTGACGCGAGCCAGAGCTTTCTTGGCCTTCTGTTGCTGCTGCTGCAGAGTCAAGTACTCGGCCTCCATTGCTCTAGCTTTCTCTATTGACTTCTGCGCGTTGGCCAGATCTCGATCTAGCTTTGCGCCTTGCTCCGCGATAGCTTGTGCTTCCTCCAGCAGCTGCTGGCGCTTCTCGTCAAGCTGGGTCACGTTCCGGATATGAGCTATGGTCAATGGCTCGACGAGGAGATTGGCGTACATCACTCTATCAACTGGAGTAACTTGAGCAGCAGCAGACGTAGATGTCGAGGCGGCGGGTTTGCGGTGTTGCTATTGCTCGGTCCGGTGCTGAGTTCATGCGGATGTTGCACTAGGTTAGGCGAAGGGGGCATGGCCTTTGCGCGATCATTGTCGTCAGCAACAGGTGGTTCCTTCCCCTTGTCCAAAGCTGTAGGCGGAGCTCGTCCGGGTTGATCTACTTCCATCGCCGTCCCAAAGGCAACGGACACCTCTCGGGACGTGACGGTGTTGTTGGCCTGCTCGTAGCGCGTGTACTCCTCCTCCATCTCCTGCGTGGCAGTGTCTAGCTCCTCCGGGCTGAAATCTATCTCCTTCGAATCTACACTGAAGTTGGCGTAGAGCGCGTCAATCATAGATTCGGAGGGTGTTGGGGCTTCCTCGATGATGGGGGGTGGAGGTGCAACAGGTGCGACGATGACTGGAGGTGGTGGTGCTACTGTGGCGGTGGTGGCAGTGGCTAAATCAGTGGCGCTCCGTCAAAGAGTGCAGGAGCCGCCTGAGCTACCTCTTCAGCCTCTGCGTAGTTGTTGACGGTGTTCACCATGCTTTCGAAAGTGAGGCGTCCTGAAGCTTGTTGCCGCCTTAGAGAATGCCGGAGAAGCGTACCCTGGTCCAGTCCTTCCACAAAGTGATACATGGCATCATCATTGGGGTAATGCGCCAGATCGGCCTGTATACGGAGCCACCTGGCAAGGTAATATTGGGGGTTTTCGCCCTCTCTCTGAATGTAATGCGCCAGATCGAAGATGGTAACCATGCCGACGAACTTGGATCTCTGCTGTCCAGACGCACGGACGAAGCCAACGGACTTGCAGTGATCTTCCACCGTTATATCCTGCACAAGGGCGGTTTGGGTGGGCCTTGAATTTTTGCGATCTTTGCCGGCAAACTCCGAAGAGAGATCCGACATCGATCCTTTCGCGAACGTATCCTGCCTGTAGGCAGTCCGCGCGGGTCTTGAATTTTTCCGATCTTTGCCGGCAAACTCCGAAGAGAGATCCGGCATCGATCCTTCCGCGAATGTATCCTTGCCGTAGGCGGTCCGTGCGGGTCTTGATGCTCCTCCGACTCCCAGGGAACTAGTGCCCGAGTCGGTTTCTCCAATGAAGAGGTGTCTTCGATAGGGACGATCGAGCATCGAGTAGGATTTCTCTTCGCTGGGATCCAGAACTCATCAGGAGGGACGATCAGAACGTTGCCGGAGAAGAGAACACGACCGATGGCTATGGTTTCGCTGATTCCCGCGAAGATCTTGGTCATCGCCCGCTGAAGAGCCTGAAGCGCCTCTTGCCCCACTGTGGGGGCCAGCTATCGTGTTATTGCCGACGAGTACACCATGGAGGGGTCCTCATAGTGCGTGTTTAGAGACGTGGGGGAAGGAGGACGGTTGATGGGTACGAGGTAACACAGCTTACCCTGGTTCAGATCCCACGACGGTGGCGGAATCCTACTCCTGCTATAAATCAATATAATGGCAATACGCCGAGTTACAGGGATTGGTTCGCTGTGCGAGGTGACTAGAAAGTCTAAGTTATCATGCCCTAAAGGCTCCCATAGGCCCGACTTATATAGTCGTCAGGTCCTCAGGTTACAGGGAAAAGTCCTAGCCGTATATGTTACAGAGTCCTACACTGCCTACAATCAGTCTAGAGTGTCTTGCACTCCAAGGCTCCGGGTATGTCGGTGACTCCTTCGTAGCCTTCTTTTATCCGGCATGGGCCTCCCTTCTGGATCCATCTAACTGGGCCGCCCAGCAGGCCATATTCCATGCTACCAACTATGGGCTACCCGGGTTATCCGGATAGAGGACATGCTATGAGGATACCCATATAGCATATATCCAACAAGAGTCGATGAATTCGTAAGGTGAGGCACAACCCCCAAGCGTATTTAAGGAACTAAATGAATATAGGAGAAAAATATTTGGGCCAAGGAACTTAGCTTTTATTCATTGTAATGCAGGAGGTACAAGTGTTTGGTTGAGTAGCCTTATTGAAAGTAATAGAGAACTAGGAGTAGAAGCGTCACAGATGTGTGGCATTCCAGGGGTTGGAGTATTCGACTCTGGACTCGATGTCCTTTAGGTGGTAGGTGCCACCTGGGATTACTTCAGTAACCACATAAGGTCCTTACCAGGGTGATTCGAGCTTCAAGTGCCCCTTCTGCTTGAGTTGCAGGATGAGGTCTCCTTCGACGAAGGACCTTGGGCGCAGCCATCAACTATGGTAGTTGTGGAGACTTTGCTGGTACACCATCGAATGGGCCGCGGCGATGTCGCGAGCTTCATCTAGTGTGTTGACGGAATATTTGAGTCGTGTTGTTGATTCGGCTTCTCTATAGGCAACGAGCCGTGGGGCCTTATAGTGTACCTCGGCGGGCAGCATGGCTTCGGCTCCGTGCACCATGAAGATGGGCGTGTAGCCGGTAGCTGTGACACCCCCGAGACCAGGGCTAAACAAATCCTAGACCTCCGTCTGACATAAGCTTAACCTTGAGCTCGAGAATATCCAGTGAAGAATCGGTAACACAATAATGACCCTACGACACAAAATTTATTATAGCAAGCTCATAACTGAGCGAAGATCCAAATTATTACAAGCATAGGTCACTAACCACAGACATCAAACAACGGAAGGCAAATTATGCTATTAAGTATCGCAAACTTAACAAATGGCCTAAGAGGCCTGAAGCATAAGGATGATGTCCCAGCCCATAGATTCTAGGCTGCCAGCCAGGAACCCCAAGCTACTCGTCGGTGTCGATGTAGTACGGAACTCGTCTTCAGGGAACACTTATTCTGCTACAAAAATATAAACAAAGCAAGGGTGAGTACATGGTGTACTCCGAAAGACTTATGGCTGGTGGAGTTGTTTTGCAGAAATCCATCTTTGTTTATAAAACCAAAGAGAGAATAATCTTGTCTATTTAGAATATTTTAAAAGGGGATAAGAGAGTGACATCTCCAAGTATTGATCATCACGTTGACATCCACCAATTCACCATCATCTGAACCCTAACTAGGATCACCCCCTCGTACCCATGAGGAAGCATCCTTAAGCACATGTTGAAATGCCAAGTTTTACCATTAGGTTATAGTTATCTATGATCTTAGAATTCGGTCACCAAGCGTTCATAACCGTGAACACGGCTTTTCGAAAAGATTTAACCCTACAGGTGTGTACAATTTTACCCACACGTACTAACCTTCTCTTAATGCCACATGATTAGCCCTCTTCCTTGGAAGGCCGGCACAGGGTGGTTAGACACGACCTTTACCTTGCTTTTGTCGAGACCATGAGTCACTCCCTAAGGATGGTTCCGTCGTAACGGGTCAAATCCCGAAGCCGGCCCCTAGAGATGTGAGGAGAGGTTGGTTTACCAGCGGCACCATCTACCCCAAGAAACCCTGGCCACGCTTACCTACCTGTTATGAATGCACCTCCTTCACCGCCTTCGAGAAGATCTAGAATGCATGTCGAATGGAACGCCTGACCTATGTGACTCATGGAATCTACTAGGCAAGTTAGTTGCTCGTGAGGTTTTCCAGGCCCTGTGTGGTTGTACGCTCATCTCTATTCCAAAGGCAAGAACTCGGTTCCTAGTGGTGGCGACCATGGAACCAGAAAAAACATATCCCACCGTGGCCTCCCATACAAGCCTTAGCATGTTTAACCTTTACCACTGATCTCATCTCATCATGTTCTCCTTTCATACTAGATTCTTTTGCATCTGATACATCGTCTGGATGAACAACCATTGACAGATATGCATGGCTAAGCAAGACACAGATATAAGCTCTAGTAGTGCACACAAGCGAAACCTAGTTATGCTAGGAGCAGTGGATCAGGTAATATAAGCTCAAAGGGAGTAATGCAATAGATAGGATACTCTATCTATCGATAAAAGACCAAAGTAGAATCGTATGCATCATGGCAAGGATTTAAATGCTTTCAAAATCATTGGATTATATCATGGTGGGGCTATGCTTGCCTTTGCCTATTGTTAACCAAAAAGTAGAGCTTCAGAATCCTTGTACTTGACATGGTTACAGTTGGTCAAGTATTGGTCTTCAAGCTGCGACGGTGTTGACCTCGATCTTCGATCTCAATCTCGATATCGTATTCTACCGGAAAGAAGCAAACACCGGAAAGAAAGGGAAACAATCAACACATGGCATCGATGCAATGCTTAAGCAAGGATGATGATATGAAAATTTAAATTGCATCGAAATAAACCCCTAAAGCATGCTTGACCATTTAATTGGGGTTCCAAAGGGTATAAACCCTAATTCGGAAGAACTCCGGAATCACCTGTGAGAGGGTTACTATGTTCTTCTAATTAAACTTGCTATTAAAGTTTATTAACAATGCACTATTATAACTTTAACAGATATATCCCATTTTTCTAAACATTTTGATATATTATACATATTTTTCTGACTTAAAATGAATTAGTTATTGAATTTACAAGATTTATAATAATTTCTGCAATTTCTGAAAAAGGTTAAAGGGTTTATTGCGCCAGCATGACGTCAGCATATGACTTTATTCGGTCGATCTAGGGCTTCGTCGGCTCTGATGTTTGCACGAGGAGGCAGAGGAGATGACGGTGGTCATGACAACCACCCTGATCGAGCCCGGGGAGACCTCCAGCGGCAGGACACAACGGCACATAGAAGCTAGGGTTCGGAAGCTCGCTGCAGAGAGTGAGGGAGAGCGCACGGGGAGAGCATAAGATCAGGGAAGGGGAGAGGCATGCAGCGCTGGTTCTTATCCTCCTTTGGATGGTGGCAGTTGGCCCGAATCCTGGCGCGCGACGACGGATGGCGTCGGGGACGACACGCACGTGCTTGCCATGTGCGAGGAAGACGACGAGGAGAGGGTCAAACTGGTACAGGCCGATGCGGGGCCGCGCTTGGGCCGGTAGCGGGACGCGACAAAGCTTGCGAAAAGGCTGCTGGCTTGCACGCTGGGCAGCAGGCAGAGGGAAGAGGAAGCTGGGCCGACCTAGGCTGTGCTCTGGATTGTTTTTTTAGCAGAACCTTTTTTTTCTGAAATCCTTTTCTATTTGTATTTCCAAATCCTTTTCTATTTTATATATTTCAAAAATACTAGAGACTTTTTAAGGATATATAAAATATTGCAGGGACCCTTTAATTCAAATTGGGATCCATACTTTTGTACTTTTCAAAATTTCAAAAGCCATTTGAATGCATTTGAGAGAAAGAGGAAAACTAGGGTTTATGGTTTCATTCTATTTCTTTCTTGCATGCATTTTTAGGATATGATGCTCATGAATGCATAAACAAACCCTAATTTCTATTTAAGTAAAACTGGGGTGTTACAGTAGTGTTGTTTGGCGTTGTTTGTAGGCTCCAGAGGATGGAGGGTAGCTCCTCCGCCCAAGCTCCCACCAACCTTTCGAGTGGGCATAGCAGCCGCTTCTTGATGCCATTGCAGACGAGGCTGTTAGCCTTTTTGACCTGCTTGTTGGTCTGCGGATGCGCCACGGAGGAATATGTGAGGTTGATGTCGAGCCCTTCGCAGAAGTCTCGGAACTCCTTCGATGTGAAGTTCGTGCCATTGTCAGTTATGATGTTTTGAGGCACTCCGAACCTGTAGACGATGGATTGAAAGAACTTAACTGCGGAAGCACCGGTTTGGTTAGTGATGGTAATGGCCTCGATCCACTTCGTGAATTTATCGACTTCCACCAGGAGGAAGACATTCCCTCCGGGTGAGGATTTCTGCAGCTTGTCGACCATGTCGAGTCCCCATTGGGCGAAGGAACGGATAATGGTATTCGCCGCAGCTCCGAGCCTAGCGCGTGCGGATTATCCCCGAACCTTTAGCAGGCATTGCACTTCTCGACGATGTCCTTTGCGTCAGCATCATGGTTGGCCAGTAAAAGCCAGCTCACAGAGCCTTGGCGATGATGGCGTGGTTGCCTGCATGGTGGCCGCAGATGCCTTCATGGATGTCGAGGAGGATGCTCTTCCCATCACTATGGGTGATGCATCGCTGGAGCACACCCGAAATGTTGCGCTTGTACATCTCGCTATTGATGATGGTGAAGGCCTTTGATCAGCGAGCGATGTTTCGCGCGTCCGTCGGGTCCTCATGCAGTTGTTTCCTCACTAGGTACTTAACGTACGGCTAAGTCCATGTTTGCTTGACTGCCAGGACCTACTTTAGATTCACCAATTCGACTTCCATGTCGAGTTCTTCGGGTGCTTCGTCTTTCTCAGGTGGCATAGCCCCCGAGTGTACCGTGGCATTGGTTGTGTCCTTCAGGAGTTTTCGCTCGATGGAGGGCACGCAGATTTGCTCGAGGAATACACCTGGTGGCACTGGGGAGCAGGTGGAGCCGATATTGGCGAGCTTGTCAGCCTCTTCATTGCTTTCCCTGCCTACATGCCGGAGTTCGCAACCATCAAAGTCTCCTTCGAGTGAGTTATAGAGCGCACGATATGTGATCATGTTGGTGCTATGGGCGTCGCATTCGTGCATCGTCTGCTGGACGACAAGGTTGGAGTCACCGTAGATGACGAGGCGTGTGGCGCCGCATACTTTGGCCATCCGCATGCCGTGTAGGAGTGCCTCATACTCAGCCACATTTTTGGATGCGCGGAACTTCATCCAGCCGTTGCTAGCTTAGTCTTGATGACGTCATTGGTGACGATTGGTGATCTCAGTCATCTGCGACGGCAGAGATGACGTGACGGGACAATTGTGGGTCCCACCGTCTGACTTGAAATTGACTAGTAACGGGCGAACATGGCTAGAATTACGGTGTCTCCTCAGTTTCTGTGCGTGGTGGACGGCGTGCTGGCGACGGTTCGTTGCTGTGCTGACACGTGTAGTGTTGGATCTTGCTTGCGCGCTAGGGCTTCTAGATCAACGGCTCGTGTTCATCGTCTTCGTCCTTTAATACCATGGGCAAACAGTGATTTCGTTTTACCCTTTGCCATTTGCTTTCTCGCCATTGCCTCCATTTTCACGAGTGTTGCCCTTCTCGCCCTATGCACTGGAAATTCTCCGTTCGTTTCCCTCATCTTTTATTCGCGCACACCGCCGCACTCGACGCCGCACGATGGGCAAGTCGAGGAAGGTCGCCACCGGAGCTGGCTCGAGCGCCGCCGGCAGCGGCAAGAAGGTTGCTGCTGCCGCTTGTATCACTGATGGCAAGTGGAGGCGCATGGATATGCGCAATACCGATCTGCGCAAGCTGCGCAACGCGGGTTTGATCCCGCAGAACAAGGGCGACGCCGTCCTGCCCGGCGATGAGGTAATCCTGCGCCCACCCGAAGGGTTTCGGCTCATGTTTCTTGCCTTTGTCATCCGTGGCCTCTCTCTTCCTGTTCACGATTTTCTTCGTGGACTCCTTTTCTTTTATGGGATCCAACTTCATCATCACTCTCCCAATTATCTCCTCCATATCGCCTGCTTTATCACTTTTTGCGAGTGTTGGCTTGGTATCGAGCCGCACTTTGGCCTTTTCCAGAAGCTCTATTCTATGAAGATGCAGCCTGGCACCGGCGGGGTCTATCCGCTCAGCGGCTGCATCATCTCTATTTGATCTTACGTTCTTTTCTTCTCCTTTTCAATGTGCAAGTCCGTCCAGTACTGGCGTAAGAAGTGGTTTTATATCCGTGATGCCAAGGTGGATGGACAAGATTTTGGCCTCGCTCCCTTCAACTCCTCTCAGGAAATCGTCCTGAAGAGATCCTGGAAGAATCACATCTTGGAGGGCGAAGTAGTAGAAGTGGAGGAGCTCTATCGGCATGTGGAGGTGCTCCAGATGGTTGCTGAGAAAGAGGTCAATGGTGTGGACATCATCCGCACCTTCCTCAATCATTGGGTGTAGCCACTCCAAGCGAGGACGCATCCAATGTTTCTCTATACTGGCCGCAATGACCCGACAAGGGTCTCATCCGAGGAGTTGTCCAAGGGCGATATCGATAGAGCCCTTCAGCCTCTGGTGAAGATCAAGGCCGATCAGGACCTCACGGGGAAGTCCTTGACCGCCCCTTCAGTGTTGCGAATGCAGTCCCTCAGGTGTAGAATTGCATCATGCGCGTTGCGCCTCTTTATTTTGAATGATGTTTCCTTATGATTAGTGTTACTAATCATGCTTTTTTGACGTCTTTAGTTTGCAGGATCTCAAGTTAGCTGGGATGATGCCCCTGCTGCCTGAGAAATTTTCAATTGTGCCGGACAATGAAGTTGTGGATTCTGAGTCCGAACTTCCTCTGGCGCAATCTCCTACCCTGGAAGCCCCCGAGCCGAGCGAGGGGCGGACACGAAAGAACTCCCAGAGAGAGTCTTCGGATGTGTCGACTCCGCCGACTCCTAGAGGCCCTTCCTTCCTAGAGCATCATGGTGAAGATGAAGGTGCTTCGTCTGCGCCTATCCCTGTTGTGCCCATTCGGGCGATGGCGCCGCAGCCGCCGGCCAAGAAGAAGAAGAAGGAGAAGGCGCCGCCCATCTTAAATTTGTTGGATATTGATTCGTAAGTGATTATGTTTGAGTTGTATTCTGTCACTTGTCTGTGTAATGTAAGTTGTTATCTTGATCAGATTTTTTCTTGTAGCCATTCTTCGGAGGAGCCTCATAGTAAGGGCGCTCGAGAAGCTGTGGGGGAGTCAAAGCTGACAGCTCCTCCCACTCAGGTGGTGGACGACTTTAAGGATGATGCTCCGAACCTCTCCAAACGAGAAGCTCGGGTAGTCGTAACTCAGAAGACTGCACGCGGAACTTCGGAGTCCCTGCCTGAACACATCAGTTTTTCTGCTTTATCTCTTTGGGGGAGCCCCCGAGCCCTGTTCGGGTGACCTATTGGTCATTTTCATCTTGCAGGGCATAGCCCCCGAGTCGTTTCTGATGGTTCTTTTTGTTTGTGTTTTATTTTGCAGCCCTTCGTGCATAGCGTTAACCTTCTTATCCAGCAGCATCTGGCGCTGGAGGATAGCATGCAGCAGCTTCAACGTGCATAATGTACTCTCCCTTTTGTAGTTCGTCTGTCCTATGTACTTTGCTTGTGTTGATCATGTGGTTCTTGATGTTTGCAGATGAAAACAATGCGGCTCTTCGATGGCTGGATGCTCTCGAAAAGAGCCTTTGTCGAGCGGAGAAGAAAGCTGCAGAGGCAAAGGAACGCCTACAAAAGGACGTTGCCGATGCAGCTGTAGCCAGGGAGCGCCTGCAGAAGGAGGCTACTGATCGCGAGGAGCAGCTTGCTGCTGCGGCGGCCACTCGTGAGAAGGAGATGGCGGATAGGCTGATGGCTGCAGCCAAAGCCTTCTCCGGTGAGTTTCCTTTACTTTCCTTGGTCTTGTATTTTTCTGACTGCTCCTTGTCTTGTTCTTATTCGGGTCTCTTTTCTTCTTTGTTTCAGATGCTTCAGGCATCGCGTTTGATCATGGTGCACTGGAGCATGGAGATGCTCTGGACGATGCCACCGCAGTGGTCGAAAATACCTGCAGTACTGCTGCTGGCTCCCTGGCGAAGGCCAAGGAAGTTCTCCGGTGCTTCTACAGGGAGGTTGTCCCCAAGGGCACTGCCCTTGAGGATGTCGACGTGCTCCGGCCGCGTATAAGCGCAAGCAGAAGGGCATCGGCGCCTCTATGGGGTTGGCGATAGCGATGGCATCTGGAGCAGAGTTGGACCTGCCGCACATAACCTCCCAGATGCCGACGGCTGCAGATGGTTCAGAGGTAGCGTTCGCCCTCTTCGCCTCTTGCTGTAAGCGTTACGGGCTGAAACTCATTAATCTGTTGGCGGAGTATGCGGCGAAGCAGCAGAAGGAGGCCAAGAGCAGGCAATCTGGCTCTGAGGCCACTCCGGATGCGGGTGCCTAGGCCCAAGTGTTGTAGCTAGGATAGTTTTACCCTTTTGCGTTTGTAATGTAATCTTTGCAGATGAAAAATCCCAACTTATGCCATGAGGTGGCTTTGATGTATATAAATTTATATTTCGAGCTATTGCCAGAGATGTTTGTGATGTTCATGTCTTGATTTTCTTGTCTCTAGGGTCCTTCGGGTGAGGTTGCCGTTATCACTCCGGATACACCTGAGCTGCGTCCATCCTTGGATGATGCGTCGCAGCTGGTTTTTCTTCGCGACCATGTCCGCATCCTGGAGAAGGATATTCTTGGCATTCGAGGCCACGCAGATGTGTGGAAGTCAAAAGCTGAGCGAGCCACTGCCAGGGAGTTCTTGATGGGGGAACTGCGGCAGATGGGCGATCAACTGCAATTTGAGTCTTTTCTAACTGTTGTTCTTTCGAGTGGAGCTATGCATTTTGATTAGTGTGTGTGTTCTGTGGGTGCGAATCTCTTTTCGAAGGAAGAGAAAGAGCGTGTCGCCGTTCGGATGAATTTCCTGACGCAATAGGACCTGGAGGCTGGTGGCTTCTTCTGGATGGACCGCGACCGGGCCATCGTCCTTGCGACGGTGCAAGATTGTGTGCACCAGGTTTCTCGGGTGCTGAAGCAGGCGAGGATTTCTCCGGCGTCCACTTAGGCTGCCATGTTCCCCTTGGATGAGGCACCTTCCAATCTTTGGGGTCTGCTGGCGAAATTTCAGGACGTGGGCCACATCAAGGAGTTGGTGCGGCGTCAGCTAGTCGCTGGGGTGAAGGCTGCGTTGTCCCTTGTTTGGCTGCATCGTCGTGATGTCAACCTTGCGGAGGTGGCAACTGGGCCACCCCTTCGGCATGATGTCACCCTTTGGGATATGCGTCCTCATTATGCTGCTGTGGCGCAACATGCTGAGGAGATAGTATACTTGTTCGGGCAACGGGCGAATGTGATTCTCCAAAACAGGTAGTTCCTGTAAAGAAAATTTGATGTAAAAATTTGTATTGTTCGGGTGGAATCGTAGTGCCCTATGTAAAGTTTGTATATAGCAACACGTGGTGCTTTGTTGTGTGCATGTACTTTTCGTTATCCTGACGTGGTCAGCTACTCAGGTCTCCTAACATTGTATGCGTTGTTCTCAGTCGACGCGGTCGTGAGGTGAGGCGTAGCCCCCGAGCATATTCTAGCGAAAAGTAATGCAAAGAAAAAGAAATTTCGGCCAAGGGACTTAGCTTTTGTTCATAGCGTAACGAGGAGGTACATTGCCCGGCCGAGTAGCCTTGGCTAAGTAGCCTTATTGAAAGGAAAGAGGTTGCTAGGGGTAGAAGCGTCGCAGACGTGCGATGTTCCAGGGGTTGGAGTATTCAACTCCTGATGCGATGTCCATTAGGCGGTAGGCGCCACCTGGGATGACTTTTGTGACGATGTAGGGTCCTTCCCAGGGTGACTCGAGCTTCTTCGGCCGCTCTTGCTTGAGTCGTAGGAAGAGGTCTCCTTCAACGAAGGACCTTGGGTGCAGCCGACGGCTGTGGTAGTTGTGGAGGCTCTAGTCGTAGAACGCTGAGCGAGCAGCGGTGATGTCGCGTGCCTCGTCAAGTGTGTCGATGGCATCTTCGAGTGCGGTTGTTGACTCGGCTTCGCTGTATGCGATGACCCGTGGGGCCTTGTGGTGTACCTCGGCAGGTAGCACGGCTTCAGCTCCATGTACCATGAAGAAAGGTGTCAGGCCAGTTGAGCTGTTCGGCGTTGTACGCAGGCTCCAGAGAACGGAGGGTAGCTCTTCTGCCCAGGCTCCCACAAGCCGTTCGAGTGGGCATAGCAGGCGTTTCTTGATATCGTTGCCTATGAGGCCGTTGGCCTTTTCGACCTGCCCGTTGGTCTGCGGGTGCACCACGGAGGCGTACAATATGTTGATGCCAAGGCCCTTGTAGAAGTCTTGGAACTCCTTTGAGATGAAGTTTGAGCCGTTGTCTGTGATGATGTTGTGTGGCACACCGAACCTGTAGACTATGGACTCGAAGAATTTGACGGCAGTTTTGCCGCTTTGGTTGGTGAAGGGCATGGCCTCGATCCACTTGGTGAACTTGTCGACTACGACCAGGAGTTAGACGTGGCCTCCTTTCGAAGATTTGGGCAGTTTTCCGATCATGTCGAGGCCCCATTGGGTGAAGGGCCAGGCCAGTGGTATGGGTCTGAGTTCGGATCCTGGTGCGTGCGGTTTGTCTGCGTATCTCTGACAGGCGTTGCACCTTTGTACGATGTCCTTGGCGTCGTTCATGGCTGTTGGCCAGTGGAATCCAGCTCGTAGAGCTTTGGCGGCTAGGGAGCGGCTGCCTGCATGATGTCCACAGATGCCCTCATGGATGTCTTGGAGGATGGTTTTACCGTCACCGATGGTGACGCTCCTTTGAAGCACTCCTAAAATGTTGCGCTTGTACAACTCGCCATTGTGGATGGTGAAGGCCTTGGACCGGCGAGATATGCGCTGGGCATCTGTCGGGTCATCGGGAAGTTCTTTGTTTATCAGGTACCAAAGGTACGGCTGCGTCCACGTCTCTTCAACGGCCATGACCTGCATCAGGCTGAACAACTCGGCCTCGGTGTTGAGCTTTTCGGGTCCTTCCTGTCCTTTGGGTGGCGTAGCCCCCGAGTGTTCCGCTTCTTCGGGTGATCCCTTGGGGAATTTCCTTATGATAGAAGGTACACAACTTTGTTTGAGGAACACACCCAGTGGCACCCGTGCGCAGGTGGAGCTGATGTTAGTGAGTCTATCAGTTTCCTCGTTGCTTTCCCTTCCGACGTGCCGAAGCTTGCAACCATCAAAGTCCCCTTCGAGTGAGTTGTAGAGTGCACGGTACGTGATCATGTTGGCGCTATGAGTGTCGCACTCGTTCATCGTCTGCTGGACGACAAGGTTTGAGTCACCATAGATTACTAGGCGCATTGCGCCGCAGATCTTGGCCATCCTCATGCCGTGGATGAGGGCTTCGTATTCGGCCTCATTGTTGGAGGCGAGAATTTTCATCCGAAGGACGTATTTCATCTTGTCGCCTTGAGGGGAAGTCAGTATGACGCCAGCTCCTGCTCCGGCCTCGCGCTTGGAGCCATCGAAGTGCATCGTCCACGATTGCATCATGTCCGGAGTGTGCGGCAGCTGGAGTTCCATCGAGTGGATAAGGAAGTCAGGGAGGACCTAAGATTTGATGGCTTTGCGCTGCTCGTAGACTATGTCTAGAGGAGATAGCTCGATGCCCCACAGGGCTACGCGTCCCGTGGCTTCAGGGTTGTTCAGGATATTCAACAGTGGCCCTCGTTTATGACCCTTATCTGGTGCTCCTGGAAGTAGTGGCTCAGCCGATGAGCCGTCATGAATACGCTGTAGGCGAGCTTCTGGTAGTGAGGGTAACTCTGCTTTGTTGGTGTCAGTACCTTGCTGAGGTAGTAGATTTGGCATTGGACCCCATGGGTCTTGCCATCTTCGAGTCATTCGACCACGAGTATGGTGCTTACCACCTGGTGCGTAGCTGCGATGTATAGCAGCAGAGGCTCGCGCTCCTTTGGCGTGACCAGGACAAGCGAGGTGGAGAGCAGCCGCTTGAGGTCTTCAAATGCGTCGTCTACTTCGTGTGTCCACTCGAACTTGTTAGCTTTACGCAGCAGCTGGTAAAAAGGCAGGGCCTTATCACCCATGCGACTGATGAACCTGATCAGCGCCGCGATACGCCCAACTAGTTGCTGGACACCTTTGAGGTTCTTCGGCTTCTCCATGGAGAGTATGGCCCTAATTTTCTTCAGATTCGCCTCAATCCCCTGCTGGGAGATGAAGTAGCCGAGTAGTTGGCTAGATGGTACACCGAAGGCGTACTTTTCTGGGTTCAGCTTGATCTTATAGTGATCGAGGTTATCGAACGTCTCGCGGAGATCGTCAATCAGCATCTTGGATTCCCTGGTCTTGATTACTATGTCGTCGACATAGACTTGGATGTTGCGACCGATCTGGTTTTTCAGGCACGCCTACATGCACCTCTGGTACGTGGCACCTGCGTTCTTCAGCCCGAAGGTCATGGTGTTGTAGCAGAATACTCCGAACGGCATAATGAACGCCGTTTTCTCCTGATCTTCGACCTTCAGCCGAATCTGATTGCAGCCTGATTAGGCGTCGAGGAAGGAGAGTTTCTTGCATACTGCAGTCGAATCGATGATCTGATCGATTCGCGGTAGTGGGAAGTGGTCCTTGGGACAGTACTTGTTGAGCGATGTGAAGTCCACGCACATCCGCAGGATGTCCGTGTCCTTTTTGGGGACCAGCACGGTGTTGTCCAGCCACTCACTCTCTTTGATTTCTCGGATGAAGTTGCAATCGAGCAGTATGTTGACTTTGATTCCAACGGCTTCAGCTCTTGGTTCGGACAGTCGTCGGATCGACTGCTTGACTGGCTTTGCATCAGGGAACGCATTGAGTGCATGCTCGGAGAATTCTCTGGGAACTCCTGGCATGTCCGCAGGACACCAGGCGAAGATTTCCCAGTGCTCACGGAGGAATTCGACGAGCATGCTTTCCTATGCGGGGCTGAGGTCATTGGCGATCAGCGCCGTCTTGGAGGCATCCGTTGGGTGGACCTGCACCTTTTTGTGTTGACTGTGGAGTTGAACGACATATCGGGTGCGTTTTGCCTGGAGACTGGGGATGCCCCATTGTCTGTCACCTCTCTGAGCCGCGTGATCTCCTCCTGCATGCCGAACGACTGGGAGATTCTGTTGAAGTCTCTGTCATAGTGGTTGGAGCGGGTGAAGCTTCCTTGGACGGTGATGACGCCCCTAGGTCCTGGCATATTTAGTAGCAGGTACGCGTAGTGCGGTACTGCTAGGAATCTACGAATACCACACGCCCGAGGATGGTGTGGTATTGTGATGGCCAGTCCACCACTTTGAATTCTAGTCGGTCGCACCTGAAGTTTTTGGGCTGGCCAAAGATGACGTCGAGCCATAATTTGCGCAGAGGGTATATGCCCTTGCCTGGTACTATGTCATGGAACATTGTATATGGTTGTTCCAGGCTACACAGCGGGATCCGCTTCGCTGCGAGGGTGCTGGCAAACATCAGGTTGATGTCGCTGTCGCCGTCCATGAAGACACGGCTCATCTCGAATCCTCCAGTCTGCGCCTCGAGCACCAGGGCAGCATGTCCTGGGCGAGGGATCTATCGTGGGTCATCCGAACGGTCGAATGTGATGCAGGACTCTGAGACACTGAGGTACTCAGGGATGGCCGGTGGGGATGCAACCGCCAGGCTTACTTGGCGGGTGATCTTCTTTTTCACCCTGTTGGTTGGGCGTCCCTTGTGGATCATTAGGGACCATTTTGGCGTTGGATATCCTCCTGTACCATTGTTTGGTGCAGGTGTGATTGCTGGATTCGATGGTCCAACGGGTGGTGGTGGAGGAGATCCGTGGACGATGTCACCTGGTGCAGGTGCGGGCCCAAATCCAGGGTTCACTATCTGGCGTCGAATTTGGGTGAGACCCTCGCTTAGTTTCTGGAACTCGCGGCAGTCCTTTAGCATGTGGCTGGCCTTCTTTTTGCCATCATGCTTATCGATGTAGAAGTGGATGGTGTAAGGACCGGACAACTTGTCGTATGCCGAGGGCTCGTCGTCACGGCTGCGACACTGCCATGTTTGCATGGGTCGCCCTCCATCGCGAAAGTTGGCGGTATCCGCTGCTGCGGTTGCCGTTGTTGCGTCGGTCGGCATAGCCAGCCGCAACCATGTCAACTCCATTGCGATCGTCGTAGACGCGCGATCTTTGCTTGCTGCGGTGTTCTCACCTATGGCCATAGTCGTCCTCGTCATCCGAATGTGTTCGGTGGAGGGAGTCCTCGCCATCTGCCCACCTGTCAGCGATGTCCATGAGGTGGTCGAGCGTCTTGAGCTTGACACGCCCAAGTTCTTCCCTAAAGTCCGGGCGCTTGACACCGTCCTTGAAGGCATCGATTGTCCTTTCCTCGGAAATGTGCACGGTGGAGTACTTGATCTGGGACCAGCATAGGATGTATGAGCGAATGGATTCGCTAGTTTGTTGGGTGCAGACCCGCAGTTCCTCGATCGAGGCTGGCCTCTTGCTGGTGCCCTTGAAGTTGCGGATGAAGCAGTACGCCAACTCCTCCGAGCTTCGGATGGAGCCGGAAGATACGCTACTGAGCCAGATCCGAGTTGCGTCTGTTAGCTGCAGCTGAAGGCATTGTAGGGCGGTGTTCCTGTTACCGCCATGGAGTTTGAAGGATGAGAGGTGGTCACTGAGCCAGGCCTTTGTGTCCTGCGTACCGTCGAACTTTGGAGTGTTCGAAGGGAGCTTGAAATTTTTCAGCATCCTTGTTCGCCGAACAGATCTGCTGAAGCATATGGATCCACACAGCTCTCCGTCGTCATCCTCATCGGAATCCGTTGAACATGCGTGTTTGGCATGTACCTTGTCGACCTTGCGCTGGGCGAGGTCGTTTCGAGCATCGTAGTCGCTGCTGCGGCATCGTGGGATCTTGTGAAGTCGCGGCAGATCATGTTCATCCTCCTCGGATGAGGGTGTAGGGCTGCGGGTAAACTTGACCGCAGCCTTTTTCTTCGGCTCCGCAGGAGTTTCGTCGTGGATCATAGCCCCGACGAGTCCGAGACCAGCTAGCGCAAACTTATGCATGGCACTCTTTGGGTCACCCACCGGAGGTGGATGGGATGCGAGATATGTGGTGGCTGCCATGATCGCATCCTGTGGTGTCACGTTGCTGTTTATATCCATTGACATGAAGGACGTGTTGAGGGTCCTCGTGACGTCACGGCGTGCGGCGGGGTCCATTTGCTCTGTGTGGGAGTGATGCTTGTTGGCGTTGTTGTCGTGCGAGTTGGAGCCGCCAGCGGCGGAGAGCACAGCTCGTCGCGCGCTAGACTCCGAGGCCGCCTGCTTGCGTTTGTCGCGCTCCTCCATCAGCTTCACCTGCCGGTTATGCTCGTCGATGAGGTGAAGGTGGTATGCCATCAGCAGATCCCATGAAGCATTCACAGGTAGGATGATGTTGCCCGCCACGGCTTCGCGTGCCTAGCGCCATCTGTCCTTGTTGAGGTTGATCTTCTGGTAGGCGTTGGCATCGCCTTCGTTGGGCCTGAGAGGCGGATCTCCCCCATTTCCTCTGTTACCATCTTGCGGGTTGAGGGGTGGGTTAGGAGGAGGGTTTGGTGTACTCAAACCTGGTGGCGGTTCTACTTCACTTTGGATGACCACGGCGCATTGGTAGCGTCCGCGGGTTGGATCGCTGCTGCCGCATCTTTCGGATCCGGAACCATAGGTTCCTTCGTCTAAGGGAGGGCCGTACAGATCTGAGTTGCAGCTGCTGCTGTCATATGACTCGTTTGTCAGCGTCGAAGTGCGTAACACGCCGATGGGTGGGACCCATGAAGCGAGCCTGATGGATGGTGGTGGCACCCGCTCTGGGAGGTGGAGGGTGCCAGTATGCCCCACCTGGAAGCAGAAGCTCCTGAACAGAATCTCGAGCCCGTCGCCGACGGGCTCGAAATCCCTCATGGTGGCTGGCGAGTGGACGATGAAGTCGAAGGTGACAAAGAGGAGATGATTCTCCATCGCCGACGAGTTGTAGATCGTTCCGGATGGGACCGTCATGATCGCACAACCAGCATCCCCGTTTCCCACAGACGGCGCCAATTGACGAGGTTCGATCTCGTCAATGCCCATTGTTATGGACTTGGGTTTTGGAGAAGATGGGGATGCTAGAGATCGCGGAACAGTTAATAGACAAGCAACACGGGGGGCACCAAGTTTACCTAGGTTCAGGCCCCCGGAGGGAAAACCCTACTCCTGGTTATCTGCTCTTGATTACGGCGGAACCGAAGGTTACTGGGGTGCGCAGATGGAATCTGGCATGAGGTGCGTATGAGGTGAGTTGAGTCCCTCCTCGCCATGCCCTCCTAGACTTTATATAGATAGGTAGGTCTCGGGCGTAGGTCGAGTCGGTTACAGATTAGGGTTTGTCCCCTTTGAAATTCTATCTACTCTAGTCTTGTTCTCCAAGGATCCAAAGGCGTCGTGGGCTTGGGCCACCCGAAATCTCCACAGGCCGCGTATCTTGTCATGGGACTTCCTTGGGCTGGACTAGGTATGTTAATGTCGTGTGCCCGTGGGGTATAACCATGTCAACACGTATCTCATCTTATCCCCTTGAAGGGATGTCAAGATCACTCCGGCTCCTGCTCTAGCCTCGTGCTTGGAGCCGTCGAAGTGCATTGTCCAAGACTAGGACATGTCCGGAGTGTCCAGTAGCTGGAGATCCATCCAATGGACGAAGAAGTCAGGGATCACCTGAGACTTGATAGCGGTGCAACGCTCGTAGATGATGACCCGATGGGACAGCTCGATGCCCCATAAGGCTACTCGCCCTGTAGCTTCGGGGTTGTTCAGGATGTTTGGCAGCGATGCACCATTGACAACCACGATCTAATGCTCCTGGAAGTAGTGGCACAATAGACACGCCATAGACGAGTTTTTTATAGTGGGGATACCTTTGCTTTGTAGGCGTCAGTACCACACTGAGGTAGTTGACTAGGCGATGTACCCCGTTGGTTTTGTCGTCTTTGGGTCGTTCGACCACGAAGGCAGTGCCGACCACCTAGTGTGTGGTTGTGATGTATAGTAGCATGGGCTCCCTCTCCTTTGGCGTTACCAATAACAGCTAACTTTTCGGCCTTGCACAGTAGCTGGTAGAACGGTAGAGCCTTTTCGCCCATGCGGCTAATGAATCTGCTGAGCGCCTCGATTCGCCCAGCTAGCTGTTGGACTCCTTTGACATTCTTTGGCTTCTCCATGGCTAGTATAGCCCTTATTTTCTTCGGGTTAGCCTTGATGCCTCTTTGAGAGATGAAGTACCCGAATAGTTTGCTGGATGGGACGCCGAAGGCGCACATTTCCAGGTTTAGCTTGATCTTGTAGCGATCAAGGTTGTCGAATGTCTCGCAAAGATCATCGATCAATGTTCGAGTATACTTTTTCTTGATTACTATGTCGTCGACATAGACTTGGACGTTGCAACCGATCTGGCTCTTCAGGCATGCCTGCATGCACCTTTGGTAGGTGGTGCTTGCATTCTTGATCCTGAAAGGCATTGTGTTGTAGAAGAACACCCCGAACAGTGTGATGAACGCCGTCTTTTCTTGATCTTCGACCTTCAGTAGAATTTGATTGTAGCCTGAGTAGGCGTCGAGGGAGGAGAGTCTCTCGCATCCTGCAGTGCAGTCGATGATTTGATCAATCCATTGTAGGGGAAGTGTTCCTTAGGACAATGCTTGTTAAGCGCCGTGAAGTACACACACATCCGTAGGATCTCCGTGTCCTTCTTAGGGACCAGCACAGGGTTAGCTACCTAGGTGCTTTCCTTTATCTCCCTTATGAAGTTGGTGTCAAGGATTCTGTTGACTTTGATGCCAACCGCTTCAGATCTATTCTCGGACAGTCGACGCATCAACTACTTCACCGACTTTGCATCCGGAAACACATTGAGTGCATGCTCGACGAATTCCCTGGGAACTCCTGGCATGTTCGCAGGACACCAGGCAAAGATTTCCCAGTACTCATAGAGGAATTCAATGAGCACGAATTCCTATGTGAAACTTAGGTAGTTGGCGATCAGGGCCATCTTGGTAGGGTCCGTCGGGTGGACCTACACCTTTTTGGTGTTTACTGTGGAGTCGGACGAAATGTCAGGTGCCTTTTTCCTGGTGACTGGGGGCAGGCTATTGTCTGTCGACTCCTTTAGCCTTACGAGCTCCTCATGCATGCCGAATGACTAGGAGATTCTGTTGAACCCCCGGTCGCAGCTGTCTGACTTGGTGAAGCTTCCTGGGACGATGAGGACACTGTTGGGCCCTGGTATCTCCAGCAGAAGGTACGCATAATGCAACACTGCCAGGAATCTTGGGAATACGACTCGCTCAAGGATGGCGTGGTACTGCGAGGGCCATTCCACCACCTCAAACTCAAGCCGCTCACGCCTGAAGTTGCTGCGGGTGCCGAAGATGATGTAGAGCCATATTTTGCCCAAGGGGTATATTCCTTTCCCTGGGACGGTGTCGTGGAATGTCGTGTCTGACGCCACCAGGCTTCATAGCAGGATCCGCATAGCCGCGAGTGTGATGGCGAACATCAGGTTAATGCCACTGCTGCCGTCCATGAAGACGCGACTCATATCGAATCCCCTGATCTGCGCCTCGAGCACCAGGGCGGAATTACCCGGGTGAGATATTCGTCGTGGGTGATCCGAACGATCGAATGTGATGCATGACTCTGAGCCGCTGAGGCACTCAGGTATGGCCAGCGGAGAGGTGACGGCCAGGTTGACTTGGCGAGTGATTGTCTTCTGCAACCTATTGTTTGGATGCCCCTTTTATATCATCATAGCCCCCAGCGGTGGCGAGTATGGATCCAAGTGGTGGAGGTGGAGCTCCATGTGCGACAGATCCTAGGGCGGGGGCGAATCCTAGATTCACCACCTGGTTAGGCATCTGGGTGTAGCCCTCATGGAGTTTCTGGAACTCCCTGCAGTCCTTGAGCATGTGGCTGGCCTTCCTTTTGCCATCCTGCTTGTCGATGTAGAAGTGGATGGTGCAAGGACTCAACATTTTGTCGAGTGCAGATGGCTCGTCATCACGGTTGCGACGCTGCCATGTTTGTGTTGGCCTCCCGCCGTCGCGGTAGTTGTCGTCGCGGTACCTGTTGTTGCGGTTTCCATCCTCGCGGCGATCAGCGTAGCCATCCGCGACCATATCAACCTCTTAGCACTCGTCATAGACGCGCTTTCTTCTTTTCCCTTGGCGATCGCATCTGCGGCCGAAGTCATCTTTGTCATCCGAACGTGTTCGGTTGATAGCATCCTCTCCATCGGCAAAGGAATTGGCGATGTCCATTAGGTGATCGATGGTTTTGGGCCTGACACGCCCGAGCTCCTCTCTGAATTCTTAGGACCTTACGCCATAGTTGAAGGCATCGATTGCCCTTTCCTCCGAGATGTTTTCATCAGAATTCCTGATGACAGACCAACGTTGTATATATGAGCGGATGGACTCGTTGGAGCGTTGGCAATAGGCGCGTAGCTCTTTGATTTAATCTGGTCTCTTGCTGGTGCCTTTGAAGTTGCGGATGAAGTTGTACGCTAGCTCTTCCCAGCCATGGATGGATCCGGAGTGGAGGCTGTTGAGCCAGGCTCTGGCCGAGCCCGTCAACTGCAGTTAAAGGCATTGCATGGCTATGTTTTTACTCCCGCCATGGAGTTTGACTGACGACAGATGGTCTTCAAGCCAGATCTTCGGATCTTGCATGCCATCAAACTTAGGGTTGTCCGAAGGAAGCTTAAAGCCCTTAGGCATCCACGATTGTCGAACGGCCCTGCTGAAGCACCTGGCTCCCTATAACTCCGTGTCTTCCTCTTCGGACTCCATGGAGCACGCGCGTTTTGCGTGTGACTTGTCAATCTTGCATTGTGTGAGCTCGTCATGGGCGTCGTAGTTGCGGCTCCTGCGCCTTGGGCTGCGGCGACGCAGCGGCGGATCATGCCCCTTCTCGTCGGATGAGGGTGTGCGGCTTCTGGTAAAATTTACCGCGACCTTTTTCTTCGGCTCCGGGGACGTCTTGTCATGGAGCGCGGCTCCATCAAGTCCAAGACCTGCAATCGCAGATTTGTGGATTGCATACCATGGTACTGCCGACGAGTACGCCATGGAGGGGTCCCCATAGTGCGTGTTTAGAGACGTAGGGTAAGGCGGACGGTTGACGGGTATGAGGTAACACAGCTTACCCAGGTTCAGATCCCACAACATTGGCAGAATCCTACTCCTTCTATAAATCACTATAATAGCAATACGCCGAGTTAGAGAGATTGGTTCGTTATGAGAGGTGTATGTTGAATCGTTGCCCTAAAGGCTCCCATAGGACCGACTTATATAGTAGCCAGGTCCTCGGGTTACAGGGAAAGTCCTAGCTGGACAGGTTACAGAGTCCTACACAGTATACAATCATTCTAATGTGTCTTGCACTCCAAGGCTCCGGATATGTCGGTGACTCCTCCATAGCCTTCCTTTATCCGGCATGGGCTTCCCTTCTGGATCCATATAACTGGTCCGCCCAGCAGGCCATGGGCCATGCTACCAACTGTGGGCCACCCGGGTTATCCGGATAAGAGACATGCTATGAGGATACCCATATAGCATGTCCCCAACAGTAGCCCCCGGAGAACTCCAAGATCTTGTGTCATCTTGCCTTTTCAGGTTGAATGCTCCGTCTAGATGGATGTCAGCAAATCTTCAAGCAATATCTTGTAGTCCTCCCAAGAACCCTGGAATATTCTCCGTCTTCAACTTGTAAGTCGGAGAAATGCTAAATCTTCCATCGTACTCTTCTCGTAGCCGGACTGGATCCATCCATGCCAGAATATTCCGATGTGATGGTTCACCTGCTCGTGTCAGCTAGAACGACGTAGACATATGTCAGCGGCGCCTCGTAACTCACACATGCAGGGAACACAATCATGTCTGTTTTTCCCACGTGAAGGATACGAACCGTTGGCGGCGGCGGTTGGGAACGTGGCGAAATTTCCGCACACGCGCCCGCACACGTCGTCCATGTGCCAACCATTCGATCACCTTGCACAAATCTTGACGTCAGGGGTTGTAAATTACAACTGCGGTGGATTTTTACTTTTCACCTCATTCTCCTCCTGCATCATCGTCTTCCTCCTGCGAGCATCTCCTCGAGCCCTCCGCGAGTATGTCAAAAACCCTAACCTTCCAATCTCCCCAGTCACCTCTTTCCCGTCCCAATGGCAAGCGGCAGCTCTAACCCATCCATGGCGGCAGCGGCTGACGCTGCGGCAAAGCCGGCGAGCGTCGTCCACGTTCCCCCAGAGGGACGTTGCTGCCCAAGTCCGCGGTGGTGGAAACCACCGACGGCGACCATAACCCAGTGGCGCTGGAGCTTCTGGAGGAAGAAGGCGACTCCCATAAGGGATATTGGCGTGGCTCTGATATCACTAACAATGATATCAAGGAGCTGCTCGTCGAAGGATACCTCCCTGCGACGGAGGGGCTTGTCTAGCGGGTGGTGCCGGCCGGCGAGGTCACCCCTTCTCCCCAAGCCGGAGACAAGGTGTACCTCAAAGCTCAACTGGTACGCGGTGTCTCCCTCCCCATCTCCGAATACTTCCTCGCCGTCCTCAAACATTACCGGGTTCAACCTCAGAACCTTTCCCCCAATAGCATCCTCGCACTTAGCAATTACGCGGCGCTTTGCGAGGGTTACCTAGGGATTAGGCCTAGGTTAGATCTGTTTATCTAATTTTTTACCATCAAGAGGGAAGCCGGAGCGAGCAAGGACAAGCTCAGAAATTGTGGAACGATTAGTTTTAAGATCCATCCTAGCCGGCGGTTCCCCGACATCGCCGGCCATGAATCTTGCCAGAACTGGGAATGGACGTACTTCTACGGCCCAGATATCCCTCTGGTCCACCGAGAAGGAACGTATCCGGACTTTGTCGATGGAGCTGCTGCTGAAGCCCCGACATGGAGATCCCAGGCCACCCTTACCTCTGACAATGATGCTTCCCGTGCCATAAGGCGGATAGAGTGGTTCGTAGAGACGGGTCTGACCGGATGGGACCTGGCCATGTGCTAGTTCGTCAGGCACCGCTCGAAGCTGATGCACCGCTCGAAGCTGATGCATGAATATACCAAGGAGAGGAAGGATAGCCTCCGCATCTCCGAGGACAACTTATCGATTGACTTCGTTAAGCTCCGCCTCAAGGACATCGTCAAGGTGAAGGATAGGAAGCGTGGCTTCACCATCACCTACAACATGTTCGAGGAGGGCAAGTGCCCAGAGGTACCTGTTTATTTTCCGTGTATGAAATATACTTCAGTTCTTTCATCTAGCTATTATCATCTCATTTAACACTTTGGGATTTTACTTAACAACTTAAAAGTCTAGAGGAGGACGACATGGCTGTCCAAATCTACGACCCCAAGATGAAGGAAGTCACTATCGTGTCCGACGATGATGCCATGTTGGTGCGTAAGCGGAAGAGCTCCACCTCTGACGCTGCCGACGGAGGAAAGAAGAAGAAGACGGAGGGTGGAGCCTCCAAGAAGACTACCGCCGCCGTAGAGTCGGAGAATAGAAAGATTACCGGGATCCCTTTCACCAAAGCACCCACTATTGTGTAAGTCTCTCATCCTCCGACATTGTCCATTGCTCGTCGTATTCCTGTACTTATACTTTTTCCATGTTTCAGGAAGAAGGCCAGTATCAGTTTGAAGAAGACCTCCAGTAAATATATGTTGCATCGGGACGTGTCGCACAACGCATCTCCCACCATCGCCCCTACCACTCCCAGCATCCAGCCTGCCACCGCTCCGACAAGCTCTCCGACTAGGGACATCTCTGGCCCTTCCACCATTGAAGTGGACGCAGCTGTCTCCACGGAGTTCGTTGTTGCCGGAGAGCAGGCGACACAAGAAAGTACTGCTTCCAAAATGGTTGAAGCTCCAGCTAAGGATGCCATCGGTAGCAGTAAGGCGATGGTGGTAGGCGGAGCATCTCTTGAAGGCGGCGTCTCTGCACCCAGGACTTCCACGGAGCTTCTGAAGATAGTCTACCCGGCGCTTACGCCGAGTATCTCAACTTTGGCTCCTGGTGCAGCACCAACCTCTCCGACTTGCGGCCTTGAGGAGCTCCTCAGGCAAGCTGATATCCTGCAAGGAAATAGCCTTTCCTTAGTAAGATATTTGCCGAGAGCGCCACCAATATCAAGATCATCGCACTTGTAAGTTTTATTTGTCTTCTTCATTTCATATGAGTATCCCACTGTAGCCCCCCAAGGATTTAGACGGAAAACCATAGGTCTTTGCATCTGAATGCTCTAAGAGTGACTAAGCTAGAAAACTTCGCAATGTAGCCCCCAAGTATTTAGTTTGAATGAATTATTCCGACTAGATACTTTCAGAGTAGCATACGCAGTGTTTTTAAATTTCAATACTGTAGCCCCCAAGCTTCTAGTTGAAATTGAATTAGTTCTGACTAGATGCTTAAAGAAAGACTAAGCATATTGCTGAGATGAAAACTCGTACTATAGCCCCCAAGCTTCTAGGTGAAAACTTAATTAGTTCTGACTAGATGCTTAAGGAAAGACTAAGCATAATGCCAAGTTAAAAACTCTCACTGTAGCCCCCAAGCCTCTAGGTGGATAGTTATCCGGCTAGATGCTCCAAGTAGACTAAATGGTTCTAATCTTCTTTCCATGGAATGAAAATGCTCGGAGAGGCGTCGCCAACGAGAAGTTCCACAAGATGTCCGCAGAGCTGGAAGCCGAAAAGGGTAAAACTTCCTTCTTGAAGGAACAAATCACCAAGAGCAAGAGTCTGATTTTCCTTTCGGTTTTGTAATCCGACTTGGTCTCATGCCGTCACTCTCCGACTACTCATTGTGTACTGGTCTTTCTCCGACTTGCAGAAACCATCACCAAGGCCAAGGATATTGTCGAGCAATCCAAGCACATTGAGTTATTGGATAGCGAAAACAAGAACCTTAAGCAGGAGAGTACTCATACCCTGAAGATGCACAAGGATTCCATGAAGGCCCTGCAGGAGTCCGCCAACACTGAGATCAACCGCTTGAAGGAGGAGATTGCGATGCTGAAAGAGCAGAAGAAAGCTGCTGATGAGCAAAATCAGCGCAATCTCGAAGCATACAAGATCCTCCGACAAGAACGGGATTCCATGGCGGAGACGCTCCAACAAGCCGAGGCGAGCATCTTTGGTAAGTAATTCTCCGTCTTGTACTTCTGTAAGTCAGGCACTTTGAATTTTTGTGTTATTGAACTCACGCGCTCCCTTGTGAAATGCAGCTCCTATTGGTTTAACCAAATCGCATCCTCCACCAAAGGAATGCATGGTCCTTTCTGGCAACTTCATCAGCACCACTGTCTAGCAAGCTAAGGAGATCGCCAAGCCCCTCAACATTAATATCAAGGCGGTGGACTCTGTTATAAAGTACTCGAAGATATTGCATCAAGCCCCCGGGCGTATCGTAAGCTGGAAGGCTTCATGTACCCGGGCTGGCGCAAGGATGTCTCTAGCGATGGTCAAGGCGCACTATGAAGATGCCGACCTCGACACGGTGACCTTGGGTCTTCCCGACATAGACGATGATGGCCAGAAGATTGACCACAAGGCCATCTGGGCATCGCTTGCTGGTTTTGACACTAGGGTTGCCGAGTTGGTCGATCATAACGTCTTCGTGCCGCTGGAAACCATTGACGGCGACTGCCAGACCTCCTCTGAGTCCCTCAAGACCGCCGACTTTGAAGATGATGGCTCACCTGCTGCTGATGATTCTGCATCAAAGTCTCCTGTGCTAGAGGAATGAAAAAACACTTTTAATATTTGTTTCCTCTGGTTTGGTGTATGCGGAAAAACTACTATGTTAAATTAAGGCAGAAAAACAATAGGTGTAATTTCCTGCTACCCAAGTACTGGTTCCAGCATGTAATTATTTTTTAAGCAAGTGCTAGCTTATTCATTACTCTGGTTTTTATGCTTGACTTTTCGTGAGTCGGAAGACTCGTAGTCGGAACCATGCGCTCGAGTCATGATGCCCAATGGCACCATCAAAAACCTAAGAACAAAATCGCCGACAACAAGTCTCGAAAGTCACTACTCCAGAATCCACATAAAAAACAACAAAGAACGTGTAGACCATAAAACTTAAGCTAACGCCCGTAGGCGGAATTTTCACAAGTACAAATGCAAATCTTGTGCATAAAGGTTTTATACGATCCAAAAATTAACACTAAAGTAGGTAAAAGACTCAGAAATATGAGTGAACCAGAGAGCTTTATTTCATTGATCATATAAGAGGTACACAATAGATAAAAAATATGCTAAGTGTAAAAAGGACGTAGTTTTGCTATGTTCCATGGCCGATCAAGCTCCGGGTAGTCATCATCCGGGTCACGTCGCTTACTCTTATGATATTTGCTGGGTCTATCCTCAAGTTCATGATTGTCAACGAGGTAGTAAGACCCAGCGCCTTGCTTATGATGAACGGTCCTTCCCATGGTGGGGATAATTTGTGTGACTTCTTCTGCTTAAGTCGGAGCACCAGATCCCCCTCTTTAAACGAGCGATGTCGAAAGCGGCGACTATGGTAGCTGCGTAGCTTCTGCTGGTAGATGGCGGATCTTTGGCATGCCAAAACGCGCTCTTCTTCGAGAAGGTCCACATCTATGCATATGGATTCTTCAGCATCATCTTCATCATAGGCAGCAACTCTTGGTGAATCGTGAAGGATGTCGGAAGGCAGGATGGCTTCTGCTCCATATACCATGAAGTAAGGGGTGTAGCCGGTGGATCTGTTGGGTGTAGTTCATAAACTCCACAGCATAGATGTCAATTCCTCCGCCCAGTATCCAGCTCCTCTATATAGCGGTGCCTCTAGACGTGGCTTGATTCCCTGCAGAATTAATCCATTGGCTCGCTCAACTTGGCCATTGGACTATGGGTGTGACATAGACGCTAGGTCAAGTTGGATGCCCTTGTCCCAACAATAAGCCACCACTTCTCCGAGTGATAAGTTGCTGTCGTTTTCGGTGATAATACTATGTGGGAGACCAAATCTCACCACTAGATCCCGGACAAACCTAAGGGCAGTTGCCCCATCAAGCTTTCTAATGGGTTTAGCTTCTATCCATTTGGTGAATTTATCAACTGCTACTATCAGATGCATAAACCCACATGGTTCCATCTGTAATGGACCAACCATGTCTAGCCCCCAGACTGCAAACGGCCAAGTTATTGTTATTGTTTGCAATTCTTCAGCTGGAACATGGGGTTGTCGGGCATAATACTAGCATCCCATGCATGTCTAAACCAAATTGTCGGCATCCGCCTTCATGGTTAGCTAGTAGAATCCTTGCCGGAAGTCTTTGGAGACCAATGATCGAGGAGCGGCGTGATGCCCGCAATCTCCGAGATGGATCTCACATAGGATTTCAATACCTTCTTGTTGCGAAACACACTTAAGGTATACACCAGTGGTGCTTCTTTTGTAGAGTTGTCCATTGATTATGGTATAGCCCTTTGATCGACGTACTATTTGCCGTCTTTCGACCTCATCGTCGGGCAAAGTTCCGTGAACGAGATATTCCATGAATAGTTGTGTCCAAGCCGGAGGGACCTTTGTCACTGTGTGAACGAAAGAGTCAACTCTATCCGGGTTATCGGTGTCCGCTCGCTTCATGGATGGTGTCCATAGATGCCTCAGAAGAATGCCCAGCGGAATTTGTTTGTGCCCTGGTCCAAGCTTACACAGTAAATCAGTCGCCTTGTTTTGCTCCCTAGGTACATACTTGACTTCGTAGCCCAAGAAGCTCTTGGCTATCTCGTGCACTTCGTCTCGATATGCCGCCATCATAGGGTTCTGCGTGTTCCAGGTACCAGCCACCTGCTGGGCAACCAAGTCGGAATCTCCACAGCAAGCTATGCGCTTGATGCCAATATCCCTGGCTATGCATAGTCCGTGAATGAGTGCTTCATACTCCGCCATGTTATTTGTAGCCTCGAAGTTGATCTGCAAAATGTAGTGTAGCTTCTCCCCAGTTGGTGACTATAGAAGTACACCAGCCCCCGATCCATTGAGTAGATTTGATCCGTCAAAGTGCATCACCCAGTATTCTAGCTCCGGCATAGGGGTAGCATCTGGCACCTTCGTCCAATCTGCAATAAAATCTTCCAAGGCCTGTGACTTGATAGCGTCGCGTCTCTTGTAAGTGATCTCGAAGGCGGCAAGATCAATGCCCCACTTCACGACCCTTCCTGTAGCGTCGCTGTTGTTGATGATGTCGGATAGTGGATCCTTGCTCACAACTATGATAGGGTGCTCCTAGAAGTAGTGCCTTAGCTTCCGAGAAGCAAGGAACACTCCATAAGTTATCTTCTGGTAGTGCGGGTAACGCTGCTTGGACTCCGTCAAGACCTCGCTTACATAGTAAACTGGTCATTGAACACCGTACTCATGCCCTGGTTCTTTCCGTTCTACCATGACGATGATGCTGATTACCCGGTTGGTGGCCGCCATGTAAATTAACATGGGCTCCATAGGCTCGGGTGCTGCAAGGATAGGCGTCGAGGATAGTATCTCCTTTAGCTACTTCAGTGCTGCATCTGCTTTGTCCGTCCATGTAAATTTGTCCGCCTTCTTCAGCAACTCATATAGCAGCAGAGCCTTATCTCCAAGTCAGCTGACGAACCGACTAACTATTGCAACGCAACCTGTCAGTCATTGTATGTCCTTCAGGCATGTCGGACGATTTATGTTTAGGATGGCCTTGATCTTCTCCGGGTTGACCTCGATTCCATGCTGGGAAACGATGAAGCCCAACAATTTGCCGGCTGGAACCCCGAAGACGCACTTCTTAGGGTTAAGCATCATGTTGTATTTACGGAGATTATCAAAGGTTTCTTTTAAGTCGGAGATTAAGTCGTTTGACTTTTTAGACATCACCGCTATATCGTCCACATAGGCATGAATGTTCCGACCAATTTTATAGTGTAGGCAACGCTGCATTTTCCGCTGGTATGTAGCACGTGCATTTTTTAGCCCAAAGGGCATCGTGACATAGCAAAATGTGTCCTAAGTTGTGGTGAACGAAGTGGCCAATTGGTCCGACTTCCTCATCTTAATTTGGTGGTATCCTGGGTATGTATCGAGAAAACACAAAAGCTCTAAGCCAGTCGTCGAGTCAATGACTTGGTCAATGCGAGGCAAAGCAAACGGATCTTTGGGACATGCTTTGTTCAAGCCAGTGTAATCAACACACATTCTTAATTCTTTGGTTCCCTTTTTGGGGACAAGTACAGGATTATCCACCCATCGGGTGTGAAGGAGTTCTTGGATAAAACTAGCCTTAAGTAACCTAGCTATCTCCTTGCCTATGGCGCATCTCTTCTCGTCTCTGAAGCGTCATAGAGGTTGTTTCAGCGGTTTGCATTTTGGATCAATATTCAAGCTGTGCTCGGCAAGTTCCCTAGGTACACCTTTCATGTCAGCAGGTTGCCAGGAAAATATGTCCCTATTCTCACGAAAGAACTCAACAAGAGCACTTTCCTATTTGGGATCCAGGTTCGTCCCAATGGTGGTGGTCTTGGAGGCATCGCCTACCACAAGTTCCACCGGCTTGGTTTCGATGGTGGCCTTGAAAGCTGGGGCGGAGTCAGAAATCTGCTTCTTCGATGCCGGCATCTCCGAGGCATCGACCTTGCTCTGGATATCCTTGAATTCTTTGCTGTAGAGGAAAGCTTCCGCAAATACTGCTTCTCCAATCTCATAGTCCCTTGCCTTGGTAAACCTTCCGGATACGGTGATGACACCGTTTGGTCCAGGTATCTTGAGCTTGTTGTAGACGAAGCATGGCTTGGACATGAAGGCATGGAAGATGTCGCGGCCAAATATGATGTGGTACACGCTCTTGAAGGGGACCACCTCAAAGGTCATGCGTTCTTGGCAGTAATTATTAACATCGCCAAAAGCAACCTGAAGTGTGATGCACCCAAGGGACTGAGCCTCTCGACCAGGAACTACGCCGTGGAAGATGGTGCTGGTCCACCTTAGGTTAGCCTCCGTCAAGTTCATCTTGTGTAGTGTATCTAGGTACATGATGTTGATGCTGCTTCCACTATCCACCATACATTTGGTGAACTCATTGCTGTCAATCAGGGGGTTGATGACCATGGCATACTGGTTCTCCGTAGGGATGAAGTCTGTGTATTCCGTCCTGTCCCAAGTGGTTGGAATCTCCGACCAGCGCATGTACTAGGGAACTGGGGGTAGAGTGGCCATCAATATCCCCATAGAGTTCTTCTGTTGTCAGACAGTGGGGGTGCCAAGGAAAGTGTGGAAAACGGCCACCTTCTTCTCGAAGGGGTTCTTTCCCTTGCTATCTCTCTTGGGGCGTTCTTGGGGTCAACATCCTCATCCATGTCACTTGAATCCTTGGACTCATCTTCCTTCTTCTTCCCATTGCCCTTGCCTCGCGGTCTGTTCTTCTGACTTCATTTGTAGCCGGACCGGTCCTCCTTGAGATCGTTGACGAACTTGCAATGGCAATTGGTGTGAGTGGCCTTGTCGTTGGTGTCGAGGTGTACAAGGCACGGCATATCACGGTACTCCTCGTACGTTTGGGGAACGCGGAGCGCTACCGAGGTAGTTTCACCTCCTCGCTGCTGCCCACGACCAGCCCCCCGTCCTCGGCCATGCTGTCCCCCATCACCTCATCCTACAAATGTCATGGCGACCATGTTGGAGGTTTGCTTTTCTTCTGGCAGGCTCTTCCGCTTGGTTATGTTGTTCCTCCTAGCTTGGGTTGGAATGGCCGTTGCCGGCAGGGAGCCGCGAGCATCGTTGTCGGCAGCTACGAACTCACTAGCTAGCTGGATCATCTGGTCGAGATCTAGCCAGTGATTGTCCTGCAAGCGCTTCAACTTATGTCGGAGCAACGTACCTTTCTCCAATCCATCAATGAATGCAGCCATGGCGGTTTGAGCATGCACTCCTGCGTAGGAATTCTTCATATCCAGCAGCGAGAGAGGTAGGAGTGAGGTGACTCGTCTTTCTCCTGCATGCACCACTGTAGATCGCCAAATGTACAGGGACGCTTATACGTACCCTCGAAGTTCTTGGTGAACGCTTCTTGCATGTCCAACCAATTGCAGATGGATTTCTCTAGCAAGTCATTAATCCATTGTCGATCCATGCCTGCCAGCATCAGCGGGAGGTACTTGACGGCGACGTTGGGGTTACCCCTGGCGATCTCCACCATGTTGCCGTAATCCTGCAACCACGTAGCTGGTTTGGCAGTGTCGTCATAGGGATTGATGGTCTTGTCAATCCGGAAACCCTTGGGTAAGTTGCGGTCCGTATTACAGGTCCAAAGCAAAGTGGTCCCAAGTATTGTCCTTCCCGGGCCTCGTGAATCTTGTCCAAGCGTGAACATGCATCGTATGGCTCCGGGCTTTCTTTATTCTTCTTGCCGCCAGGGGATGGGCTGCGTGAAAAATGCGGGCCTCCTCCGCCATGGTGGCTGCTACGGGGTGATGGAGGCGGAGGTGGCGGTGGGTTAGCCTTCTTGATGTTACCGTCCTCCGACGCCTCATGCTTGTCGCGGTTGCTTGTCGGACGCGGAGGGTCATGGCGCGACCTCCTCTTGTGTCGATGGTTGCGCTTCCCATCATGACTGGTCTGCTCCGTGTTGTCGCGGATGACGATGCCGATCTGCATTGGCGGAGGCATATCCATACGATGGTGAGTCTTGGGGTCTTTGCGATGTCGGGGAGAGCGAGGTGGTGGAGATGGGCGACGAGGTTGATCCTTTCCCCCATGGTTGGAGGATATGGGGATAGCGCCCTTCCTGTTGCACGCATCCCTCCGTCTTTGTTCTACGAACCTATCTGGGACCCGACATCATGAGGAGATCGGTCCCTTGGCGGCTTAGGCTGGCTAGACTGGCAAAACGATGGGTCAGACTCAAGCCTCTGAGAGGTGGCCTTTTCCTACTATTTCACCGCCTTGGCCACATGGTCATAGACCTGTTCCACGGCTACGGGTGATCTATCCTGCTCCAGAAGGGTCTTGGCGACGGCAAGATTGAGAAGAGGAGTGGGCATCACCTGCCTGCCTTCGCTGTCAATGTATGGCTTTGCTTGTGGCAGCTTCGAGGGAGCCCATCCTAGGTTTCAACGTACACCAAGATCGTTGATGACACGAGCCGAAGCTTTCTTAGCCTTCTGCTACTGCAGAAGTGTCTTGTACTCGGCCTCCATGGCTCTAGCTTTATCTATTGACTTCTGCATGTTGGCCAGCTCTCGATCTAGCTTATCGCCTTGCTCCACGATGGCCTGTGCCTCCTCCAACAGCTGCTGGCGCTTCTCATCGAGCTGGACTACGTTCCGTATATGGGCCACGGTCATGGTCTTGATGATTAGGTTGCCATACATTACTCTATCAGCTAGAGTGATTTGGGCTGAAGTGGATGTAGATGCTAGAGGCAACAGGTTTGCGGTGTTGTTGTTGCTCGGACCGGTGCCGAGTTCCTGCGGCTGCTGCACTGGGTTAGGCAGAGGGGGCATAACCTTTGCCCGACCATTGTCGGCAGCAACAGGTAGCCCCTTCCCCTTGTCCAGCGCTGCAGGTGGAGCTCGTCCGGGTTGATCTTCATCCATTGTTGTCCCAATGGCGACAAACACCTCTCGGGACGTGAAGGTGTTGTTGGCATGCTCGTCTCCATCTCCTAAATGGCGGAGTCTAGCTCCTCCAGGCTGAAGTCTATCTCCTCCAAGTCAGCGCTAATGTCGATGTAGAGCACGTCAAGCACAGATTCGGAGGACGCCGGGGCTTCCTCGATGATGGGCGGTGGTGGTGCGATAGCAGCGATGATGGCTGGAGGTGGTGGTGCATCTACTGCGACGATGATCGGAGGTGGTGGTGCAGCTGCAGTGACGATGACTGGAAGTGGTGGTGGCGGTGGTTGAGGCGGAGGGGCTCCGTCAAGGAGCGCGAGAGCTGTCTGAGCTGCCTCCTCAGCCTCCGCGTAGTTGTTGATGGTGTTCACCATGCTTTCAAAGGTGAGGCATCCTGAGGCCTCCTTTCGCCTTAGCATATGTCGGAGAAGTGTACCTTGGTCCAGTCCTTCCACAAAGTGATATATGGCATCATCATTGGGGTAATGTGCCAGATCGGCCCGTATACGGAGCCACCTGGCAAGGTAATCGCGGCGGGTTTCACCCTCTCTCTGCACGCAACGCGCCAGATCAAAGATGGTCACCACTCCGAAGAACTTGGATCTCTGCTGTCCAGACGCACGGGCGAAGCCGACGGACTTGCAGCGATCTTCCACTGTTACATCCTGCACAGCGGCGGTTTGGGTGGGCCTTGAATTTTTCTGATCTTTGTCGGAAAACTCCGAAGAGACATCCAACATCGATCCTTCCGCGAACATATCCTTCCAGTAGGCGGTCTGTGCGGGTCTTGACGTTCCTCCGACTCTCAGGGAACTAGTGCCCGAGTCGTTTTCACCGATGAAGAGGTGGATGTCTCCGTTAGGGACAATCGAGCATCTGGTAGGGTTCGTCTTCGCCGGGATCCAGAACTCGTCAGGAGGGACAATCAGAAAGTTTTCAAAGAAGAGAACGTGGCCGATGGCTACGGTTTCGCCGATTCCCGCGAAGATCTTGGACCTCGCCCGCTATAGAACCTGAAGCGCCTCCTGCCCCACGGTGGGCGCCAACTGTCAAGGTATTGCCGACGAGTACGCCATGGAGGGGTCCTCACAGTGCATGTTTAGAGACATGGGGTAAGGCGGACGGTTGACGGGTACGAGGTAACACAGCTTACCCAGGTTCAGATCCCACAACGATGGCGGAATCCTACTCCTGCTATAAATCACTATACTGGCAATACGCTGAGTTATAGAGATTGGTTCGTTGTGCGAGGTGTATGTTGAATCGTTTCCCTAAAGGCTCCCATAGGCCCGACTTATATAGTCGCTAGGTCCTAGGGTGACAGGGAAAGTCCTAGCCGGACAGGTTACAGATTCCTACACAGTATACAATCAGTCTAACGTGTCTTGCACTCCAAGGCTCCGGGTATGTCGGTGACTACTCCGTAGCCTTCCTTTATCCGGCATGGGCCTCCCTTCTGGATCCATCTAACTGGGCCGCCTAGCAGCCCATGGGCCATGCTACCAACTGTGGGCCACCCGGGTTATCCGGATAAGAGACATGCTATGAGGATACCCATATAGCATATCCCCAACAGGATCCCCGGCCGGTGGTGGGTTTGCTGCCAAGTAGGTGGTGGCCACCATGACCGCAGCCAGCGGCGTTTTGGGCATGATGTTGCCATGTCAGTCCATTGACATGAAGGATGAGTCGAGTGGCTTGGTTGCCACGCATTGCGTAGCGGGATCCATATGCTCCATGCTGGAGTCATACTTGCGGTCGTCATAGCCTTTCGAGGAGGATCCACCAACGGAGGAGAGCGTAGCTCACCGCATGCTTGACTCATCAGCCGCTCTCCTGTGCTGCTTGAGCTTGTGTTGCTGATTGATTTGTCGATTGTGCTCCTCGATGAGGAGCCAGTGGTAGCCCATCAGCATGTCGCAGGGTGCGTCAATCGGCAGAGGATTGGTACCTCGTACAGCTTCTTCCACTCTTGCCCACTAATCGTCATTGAGGTTGATCTCGTGATGTACGCGATTGATAACTCAGCGTTCTCAGGTGCCCTGTTCCCACTGGGATAGGCCGGCGGTGGTCCATTTCCTCCGTTCGCGGCATTGGGAGCCTACGGGTTGGGAGGGGGATTCGGCGGGTCGGCATCATCATCGATGTTACCATCATGGATGGACGCGCACATGTAGCGAGGGGGGATATCGTTGCTCCCACAGCTTTTAGATCTAGAACTGTAGGTTCCTTCCTCCGTAGGAGGGTCGCAGAGGTCAGAGTTGCAGCTGCTACTGTCATCCGAATCGCTTGTCAGCGATGGTGTGCACAGGACACCAATTGGCGGTACCCATGGAGCAGGTGCGACTATCGGAGGCAGTATTCATTTAGGGAGGCGAAGGGTGTCGATCTGACCCACCTGGAAGCAGAAGCTCATGAACATTAGTTTGACTCTGTCGCCTATGGAGTCGAAGTTTTGGCGGGTTGCCGGTAAGTGGATAATGAAGTCGATGGCGCTGAAGAAGACGTGGTTCTCCGTCACGTATGAATCAAATACGGTGGTGGATGGGACTGTCACGATCGCACGATCAGCGCCCCTAGTTCCCACAGACGACACCAATTGACGAGGGTTTGACTCGTCAATGCCCATTGTTATGGACTTGGGTTTGGAGAAGATGGGGAGGCTGGAGATCGCGAGACGGTTAACAAACACACAATAAGGGGACACGGTGTTTACCCAGTTTCAGGCCCCCGGAGGGAAAACCCTACTCCTGCTTGTCTGTTCTTGACTGATGGCGGAATGAAAGGTTACAAGGGTGCACAAATGCAATCTGGCATGAGGTGTGTGTATGAGGGTTGAGAGAGATCCTCCTCGTCGTGACCTCCTGGCCTTTATACGGGGAGGCCAGGTCTCGAGTAGGTCGAGTCGGTTATAGATTAGGGTTTTACCCTCTAATATTCTATCTATAGCTTGGTTGTGTTATCCAAGGAGTCGAACTTTCTCTAGGCTTGGGTCATCCAGAGTCTCCTTGGGCTTTGCGTTAGCAGCAAGTCTTCGTGTGGGCCTCCTTTAGGCCAGACCGGGTAGGCCAAGGTCAGTTACCCGTAGGGCATATCCATGTTAGAGAATCTTTGAAACATTTGGCGGAAAAATGAAAGGTTGGAAATGTACATCTTGGATATATAGATGATATACATGTTATGGTTTGTAGCCGGACTCCGGTTCTCCTTGAGATCGTTGACGCATTTGCAATGGCGATTGGTGTGAGTGGCCTTGCCGTTGGTGTCGAGGTGTACAAGGCACGGCATATCACGGTACTCCTCGTACATTTGGGGAATGCGGAGTGCTGCCGAGGTAGTTTCACTTCCTCGCTGCTGCCCACGACCAGCCCCCCGTCCTCGTCCACGCTGTCCGTCATCACCTCGTCCTGAAAATGTCATGGGGACCATGTCGGAGGTTTGCTTTTCTTCTGGCGGGATCTTCCACTTGGTGTTGTTGTTCCTCCTACCTTGGGTTGGAACGGCCGTTGTCGGCAGGGAACCACGAGCATCGTCGGCGGCAGCTGTGTCGTGGTATTGCTGACGAGTACGCCATCGAGGGGTCCTCATAGTGCGTGTTTAGAGACGTGGGGTAAGGCGGACGGTTGACGGGTACGAGGTAACACAGCTTACCCAGGTTCAGATCCCACGACGGTGGCGGAATCCTACTCCTGCTATAAATCACTATACTGGCAATACGCCGAGTTACAGAGATAGGTTCGTTGTGCGAGGTTGTCTGAGATTGTCTATGATCGTCTGAAGTTGTGCCCTAAAGGATCCCATAGTCCCGACTTATAAAGTCGCCAGGTCCTTGGGTTACAGGGAAAAGTCCTAGCCGGACAGGTTACAGAGTCCTACACCGTCTATTACTAGTCTTGTGTATCTTGCACTCCAAGGCTCCGGGTACGCTGGTGACTCCACCGTAGCCTTCCTTTATCCGGCATGGGCCTCCCTTCTGGATCCACCTAACTAGGCCGCCCAGCAGGCTATAAGCCATGCTACCGACTATGGGCCACCCGGGTTAGTCGGATAAGAGACATGCTATAAGGATACCCATATAGCATATCCCCAACAAGCTGCGAACTCACTGGCTAGCTGGATCAACTGGTTGAGATCTAGCCGGTGATTGTCCTGCAAGCGCTTCAACTTATGTCAGAGCAACGTACCTTTCTCCAATCCATCGATGAAGGGGGCCATGGCAGTTTGAGCGTGCACTCCTGCGCAGGAATTCTTCATATCCAGCCGGCGAGAGAGGTAGGCGTGATATGACTCGTCTTTCTCCTGCCCGCACCGCTGTAGATCGCCAACAGTACAGGGACGCTTATACGTACCCTCAAAGTTCTTGGTGAATGCTTATTACATGTCCAACCAATTGCAGATGGATTTCTCCGGCAAGTCATCAATCCATTGTTGGGTCGTGCCTGCCAGCATCAGCGGGAGGTACTTGACGGCGACATTGGGGTTACCCCCAGTGATCTCCACCGCGTTGTCGTAATCCTGCAACCACATAGCTGGTTTGGCAGTGCCGTCATAGGGCTTGATGGTCTTGTTAATCCGGAAACCCTTGGGGTAAGTTGCGGTCCGTATTACAGGTCCAAAGCAACGTGGTCCCAAGTATTGTCCTTCCCGGGCCTCGTGAATCTTTTCCAAGCGTGAACGTGCATCGTATGGCTCCGGGCTTGATTTATTCTTCTTGACGCCAGGGGATGGGCTGCGTGAACAATGCGGGCCTCCTCCGCAATGGTGGCTGCTAGGGGGTGATGGAGACGGAGGTGGCGGTGGGTTAGCCTTCTTGCTATTACCCTCCTGCAACGCCTCATGCCTGTCGCGGTTGCTTGTCGGACGCGGAGGGTCATGGCGCGACCTGCTCTTGTGTCCATGGTTGCGCTTCCCATCATGATGGGTCTGCTCCGTGTTGTCGCGGATGACGATGCCGCTCTGCATTGGTGGAGGCATATCCATACGATGGTGAGTCTTGGGGTCTTTGCGATGTCGGGGAGAGCGAGGTGGTGGAGATGGGCGATGAGGTTGAGCCTTTCCCCCATGGTTGGAGGATATGGGGATAGCGTCCTTCCTGTTACGCGCATCCCTCCGTCTTCGTTCTATGGAACCCGTCTGGGACCCGACATCATGAGGAGATCTGTCCCTTGGCGGCCTAGGCTGGCTAGACTGGCAAAACGCTGGGTCAGACTCAAGCCTCTGAGAGGTGGCCTTTTCCTACTGTTTCACCGCCTTGGCCACAAGGTCATAGACCTGTTCCAAGGCTGCGGGTGATCTATCCTGCTCCAGAAGGGTCTTGGCCACGGCAAGGTTGAGAAGAGGAGTGGGCATCACCTGCCTGCCTTCGCTGTTAATGTATAGCTTTGCTTGTGGCGGCTTCGAGGGAGCCCATACTAGGTTTCGCCGTACACCAGGATCGTTGATGACGCGAGCCGGAGCTTTCTTAGCCTTCTGCTACTGCATCAGCGTCTTGTACTCGGCCTCCATGGCTCTAGCTTTCCCTATTGACTTCTACATGTTGGCCAGATCTTGATCAAGCTTAGCGCCTTGCTCCGCGATGGCATGTGCCTCCTCCATCAGCTGCTGGCGCTTCTCATCGAGCTGGACTACATTCCGTACATCGGCCACGGTCATGGGATCGACGAGTAGGTTGCCATACATTACTCTATCAGCTAGAGTGATTTGGGTGGTAGCAGACGTAGATGCCAGAGGCAGCAGGTTTGCGGTGTTGTTGTTGCTCGGACCAGTGTCGAGTTCCTGCGGCTGCTGCACTGGGTTAGGCAGAGGGGGCATGACCTTTTCCCGACCATTGTCGGCAGCAACAGGTGGCCCCTTCCCCTTGTCCAGCGCTGGAGGCGGAGCTCGTCCAGGTTGATCATCATCCATTGCCGTCCCAATGGCGACAAACACCTCTCGGGACGTGACGTTGTTGTTGGCATGCTCGTCGCATTTGTAATCCTCCTCCATCTCCTGCATGGCGGAGTCTAGCTCCTCCGGACTGAAGTCTATATCCTCCAAGTCAGTGCTGATGTCGACGTAGAGCGCGTCACGCACGGAGTTGGAGGGTGCTGGGGCTTCCTTGATGATGGGCGGTGGTGGTGTGACAGCAGTGATGATGGATGGAGGTGGTGGTGCAGCTACTGTGACGACGATCGGAGGCGGTGGTGCAGCTGCAGCGACCATGACTGGAGGCGGTGGTGGTGGTGGCTGAGGCGAAGGGGCTCCGTCAAGGAGCGCGAGAGCTGTCTGAGCTGCCTCCTCAGCCTCCGCGTAGTTGTTGACGGTGTTCACCATGCATTCGAAGGTGAGGCATCCTTAGGCCTGTTGCCGCCTTACCGTATGTCGGAGAAGTGTACCTTAGTCCAGTCCTTCCACAAAGTGATACATGGCATCATCATTGGGGTAATGTGCCAGATCGGCCCGTATACGGATCCATCTGGCAAGGTAATCACGGCGGGTTTCACCCTCTCTATGCATGCAACGCGCCAGATCGAAGATGATCACCACTCCGACGAACTTGGATTTTGTCCAGAAGCAAGGGCGAAGCCGGCGGACTTGCAGCGACCTTCCACCGTTATATCCTGCACAGGGGCGGTTTGGGTGGGCCTTGAATTTTTCTGATCTTTGTCGGCAAACTCCGAAGAGAGATCCGACATCGATCCTTCCGCGAACGTATCCTTCCCGTAGGCGGTCCGTGCGGATCTTGGCGTTCCTCTGACTCCCAGGGAACTAGTGCCCGAGTCGTTTTCGCCGATGAAGAGGTGGATGTCTCCGATGGGGACAGTCAAGCATCTGGTAGGGTTCGTCTTCGCGGGGATCCAGAACTCGTCAGGAGGGACGATCAAAAAGTTGTCGAAGAAGAGAACGTGGCCGATGGCTACAGTTTTGCCGATTCCCGCGAAGATCTTGGACCTCGCCCGCTATAGAACCTGAAGCGCCTCCTGCCCCACGGTGGGCACCAACTGTCGTGGTATTGCCGACGAGTATGCCATGGAGGGGTCCTCACAGTGCATGTTTAGAGACATGGGGTAAGGCGGACGGTTTACGGGTACAAGGTAACACAGCTTACCCAGGTTTAGATCCCACAACGATGGCGGAATCCTACTCCTGCTATAAATCACTATACTGGCAATACGCTGAGTTACAGAGATTGGTTCGCTGTGCGAGGTGTATGTTGAATCATTGCCCTAAAGGCTCCCATAGTCCCGACTTATATAGTCGCCAGGTCCTAGGGTTACAGGGAAATTCCTAGCCGGACAGGTTATAGAGTCCTACATAGTATACAATCAGTCTAACGTGTCTTGCACTCCAAGGCTCCGGGTATGTCGGTGACTACTCCGTAGCCTTCCTTTATCCGGCATGGGCCTCCCTTCTGGATCCATCTAACTGGGCCGCCTAGCAGGCCATGGGCCATGATACCAACTGTGGGCCACCCGGGTTATCCGGATAAGAGACATGCTATGAGGATACCCATATAGCATATCCCCAACAGTATCCTCGGCCGGTGGCGGGTTTGCTGCCAAGTAGGTGGTGGCCGCCATGATCGCAGCCTGCGGCGTTTTGGGCATGATGTTGCCATGTGAGTCCATTGACATGAAGGATGATTCGAGTGCCTTGGTTGCCTCACGTTGCGCAGCGGGATCCATATGCTCCATGCGGGAGTGATACTTGCGGCCGTCGTAGCCTTTCGAGGAGGAGCCACCAACGAAGGAGAGCGTAGCTCGCCGCATGCTTGACTCGTTAGCCGCTCTCCTGTGCTGCCCGAGCTCATATTGCTGCTTGATTTGTCGATTGTGCTCCTCGATGAGGAGCCAGTGGTAGCCCATCAGCATGTCGCAGGGTGCGTCAATCGGCAGAGGATTGGTACCTCGTACAGCTTCTCGCACTCTTGCCCACTGATCTTCATTGAGTTTGATCTCCTGATGTACGTGATTGATAACTCAGCGTTCTCAGGTGCCCTATTCCCATTGGGATTGGCCGGCGGTGGTCCATTTCCTCCGTTCGCGGCATTGGGAGCCTACGGGTTGGGAGGGGGATTCGGCGGGTCGGCGTCATCATCGATGTTGCCATCATGGATGGACGCGCACATGTAGCGATGGGGGATATCGTTGCTCCCACAACTTTCAGATCTAGAACTGTAGGTTCCTTCCTCCGTAGGAGGGTCGTAGAGGTCAGAGTTGCAGCTGCTACTGTCATCTGAATCGCTTGTCAGCGATGGTGTGCGCAGGACACCGATTGGCGGTACCCATGGAGCGGGTGCGACTATCGGAGGCAGTATTCATTTAGGGAGGCGAAGGGTGTCGATCTGTCCCACCTGGAAGAAGAAGCTCCTATGGAGTCGAAGTTTTGGCGGGTTGCCGGTAAGTGGATAGTGAAGTCGATGGCGCTGAAGAAGATGTGGTTCTCCATCACGTATGAATCAAATACGATGGTGGATGGGACCGTCACGATCGCACGATCAGCGCCCCTAGTTCCCACAGACGGCACCAATTGACGAGGGTTCGACTCGTCAATGCCCATTGTTATGGACTTGGGTTTGGAGAAGATGGGGAGGCTGGAGATCGCGAGACGGTTAACAAACACACAATAAGGGGACACGGTGTTTACCCAGTTTCAGGCCCCCGGAGGGAAAACCCTACTCCTGCTTGTCTGTTCTTGACTGATGGCGGAATGAAAGGTTACAAGGGTGCATAAATACAATCTGGCGTGAGGTGCGTGTATGAGGGTTGAGAGAGATCCTCCTCGTCGTGGCCGCCTGGCCTTTATACGGGAGGCTAGGTCTCGAGTAGGTCGAGTCGGTTATAGATTAGGGTTTTACCCTTTAATATTCTATCAACAACTTGGTTGTGTTCTCCAAGGAGTCGAACTTTCATCCGGAGTCTCCTTGGGCTTTGACTTAGCAGCAAGTCTTCGTGTGGGCCTCCGCTAGGCCAGACCGGGTAGGCCAACGTCAGTTACCCATAGGGCATATCCATGTCAGAGAATCTTTGAAATATTTGGCGGAAAAATGAAAGGTTGGAAATGTCCATCTTGGATATATATAGATGATATACATGTTATGGTTGTATTCTTTTATTATTAAACAATGTGGTTCTTGGGTGTATTAACCGGAAACACTAATAATTGTGTGTTTTGTAAACGTAAAAGAGTCCCTAGTAAGCCTCTTGTCAAACTAGCTTCTTGATTAATAGATTATCATGGTTTCCTGATCATGAACATTGGATGTTATTAATAACAAGGTCATATCATTAGAAGAATGATATGATGGACACACTCCTATAGTTAGCATAGCATACGATCAAGTCATTTAGAGTTTGTTTGCTATAAGCTTTCAAATACATAGTAACCTAATCCTTCGACCATGAGATCATGTTAATCACCATCACCGGATGGATACTTTGATGACATCAAACACCACTTCCATAACTGGGTGGTTATAAAGGTGGCATTAGGTATTCTGAAAGTTTGTGTTGAAGCACATGAATCAAGAGTGGGATTTGTACATCCATATGATGGATATATATACTCGGTGGAATGTCATCCAGTTGGCTTGCAAGCATGTGACTAGGTCACAAGGGATGTCATATCACAGAACGAGTAAAGAGTACTTATCGGTAACAAGGTTGAACTAGGTATAGAGATACCGACGATCAAACCTTGGATAAGTAAAGTATCACGTGACAAAGGGAATCGATATCGTATGTAAATGGTTCATTCGATCACAAAGTCATTGTAGAAATATGTGGGAGCCATTATGGATTTCCAGATCCCACTATTGGTTATTGATCAGAGAGGTGTCTCGATCATTCTGTGTAGTTCACGAACCGTAGGGAGACACACTTAAGGATTTGATGTTGTTTAGTAGATATGGAATATGAGTTGGAGACCTAATGTTGTTCGGAGTCTCGTATTGGATCCAGGACATCACGAGAAGATCTAGAATGGTCTGGAGAATAAGATTCATATAAGGAAAGTCAATTTCCGGGGTTCAGAAATGTTTTTGGTATTTCGACCGGAAGCTTCTAGAATGTTCTGGAAGGTCCATCACCCCGGGAGGGGGTACTTGGAATGCACCATAACCTAATGGGCTATGCGCATGGAACCCTAGGTCAATTCGTCCAAGGACAAGGAAGAGAGACACAAACTCTAGTTTGAAGTCAAATCCTAGTTTGAAAAGTCAAATCCTAGTTTGAAAGTCAAAGTCCTAGTGGAGGAAGGAAAGGAAACCTTGAGAGAAAAGGTTTCCCTTTCCCTCTCTCTTGCCGCCGGCCATGAGGAGTTGGGGATGGTGTCGTAGTATTGCCGACGAGTACGCCATGGAGGGGTCCTCACAGTGCGTGTTTAGAGACATGGGGGAAGGCGGACGGTTGACTGGTACGAGGTAACACAGCTTACCCAGGTTCAGATCCCACACGGTGGAAGAATCCTACTCCTGCTATAAATCACTATAATGGCAATATGCCGACTTACAGGGATCGGTTCGCTGTGCGAGGTGTATGCTAATCAATACTAGGTTGTGCCCTAAAGGCTCCCATAGGCCCGACTTATATAGTCGCCAGGTCCTAGGGTTACACGGAAAAGTCCTAGCCGGACAAGTTACAGAGTCCTACACCGCTTACAACTAGTCTAGTGTGTCTTGCACTCCAAGGCTCCGGGTACGTCGGTGACTCCTCCGTAGCCTTCCTTTATTCGGCATGGACCTCCCTTCTCGATCCATCTAACTGGGCCTCCTAGCAGGCCATGGGCCATGCTACCAACTGTCGGCCACCCGGGTTATCCGGATAGGAGACATGCTATGAGGATACCCATATAGCATATCCCCAACAGTAGCCCCCGGAGAACTCCGAGATCTTGCACTGTCTTAGATGGATGTCGGCAAATCGTCAAGAAATATCTTGTAGTCTTCCCAAAGAACCCTGCAAGGTTTTCTCCGTCTTCAATTTGTAACTCGGAGAATTGTTGAATCTTCTATCGTACTCTTCCGTAGCCAGACTGGATCCTTCCATGTTGGAATCTTCCGATGTGATGGTTCACCTACCAGTGAGAGCTACGACGTCGTAGACATAGGTCAGCAACACCTTGTAACTCACACATGCAGAGAACACAATCATGTCCACTTTTACCGCGCGAGCGATACGAACCGTTGGCGGCGACGGTTGGGAACGTGGAGAAATTTCCGTGCACGCGCCAGCACACGTCGCCCACGCGTCAACCAGTCGATCATCTTGCACGAATCTTGACGCTGGGGGTTATAGATTGTAACTGCGGTGTAATTTTATTTTTCACCTCATTCTCCTCCTGCGTCGTCTTCTTCCTCCAGTGAGCGCCTCCTCGAGCTCTCCGCGCGATTGCGGAAAATCCTAGCCCCTCAATCCTCCCAGTCACCACCTCAATATCTCCAATGACCAGCAGCAGCTCAGCTCCCTCCATGGTAGTATCAGGCGATGCCGCGGCGAAGCCGGCGAGCTCTATTGTCGTGCCTCTAGAAGGCCTGGTGATCCCCAAGTCTGCGGTGGTCGAATCCACCGGCGGCGACCATAATCCAGCGGCGCTGGAGCTGCTGCAAGAGGAAAATGACCCCCACAAGGGGGACTGGCGCGGTTCGGACATCACGGACCGCGACATCAAGGAGATTCTCGTCGAGGGATATATCCCTGCGACGGAGGGGCTCGCCTAGCGGGCGGTGCCGGCCGGCGAGGTCACCCCTTCTCCCCAAGCCGGAGAGAAGGTGTACCTCAAAGCCCAACTGGTATGTGGCGTTTCCCTTCCCATCTCTAATTTCTTCCTAGCTGTCCACAACCATTACCGAGTTCAGCCTCAAAACCTCTCCCCCAATAGCATCCTCGCGCTCAGCAACTACGCGGCGCTTTGTGAGGGTTACTTAGGGATTAGGCCTAGGCTAAATCTCTTTATTTATTTCTTCACCGTCAAGCGGGAAGCCGGAGCCGGAAAATACGAGCTTAGGAACTATGGCACAATTAGTTTTATATCCGGCCTGGTTGGCGGTTTCCCGACATAGTCGTCCATGAATCATGTAAAAACTGGCAACAGACGTACTTCTACGGCCCAGATATCCCTCTAGCTGGCCGAGAAGCGACGTATCCGGACTTCGTCGATGGAGCTGCCGCTGAAGCCTCAACATGGAGATCCCAAGCCTCCCTCCCCTCCGACATTGATGATTCCCGTGCTATAAGGCGGGTAGAGTGGTTCGTAGAGACAGGTCTGACCGGATTGGACCTGGCCATGTGCTGGTTCGTCAGGCGGATCCAGCCTCTGCAGCACCGCTCGAAGCTGATGCATGAGTACACCAAGGATAGGAAAGATTGCCTCCGCATCTCCGAGGACAATTTCTCGAGTGACTCCGTCAAGCTCCGCCTCAAGGACATCGTCAAGGTGAAGGACAGGGAGCATGGCTTCACCATCACCTACGACATGTTCGTTTATGGCTTGTGCCCAAAGGTATGATGTTTATTTTCCGTGTATGACATATACTCTAGTTCTTCCATTTAACCATTACCATCTTCATCTAATACTTGTGGGATTTCACTTAATAGCTCAGCAGTCTAGATGAGGATAGCATGGCTGTCCAAATCTATGACCCAAAGATGAAGGAAGTCACCGTCGTGTCCGATGACGATGTCCCGCTGGCGCGAAAGCGGAAGAGCTCCACCTCTGATGCTGCCGACGGAGGCAAGAAGAAGAAGAAGAAGAAGAAGAAGAAGAAGAAGAAGAAGAAGAAGAAGAAGAAGAAGAAGAAGAAGAAGAAGAAGAAGAAGAAGAAGAAGAAGAAGAAGAAGAAGAAGAAGAAGAAGAAGAAGAAGAAGAAGAAGAAGAAGAAGAAGAAGAAGAAGAAGAGGAAGAAGAAGAAGAAGAAGAAGAAGAAGAAGAAGAAGAAGAAGAAGAAGACGGAGGGTGGAGCCTCCAAAAATACTACCGCCGCCCTGGAGGCGGAGAAAAGAAAGGTTACCGGGATCCCCTTCGCCAAAGCACCCCTGTTGTGTAAGCCTCTTTTCTCTCCGACATTGTCCATTGCTTGTCTTGTTCCTGTACTTATACTTTTTGCATGTTTCAGGAAGAAGGCCACTACCAGTTTGAAGAAGACCTCCAAAACTTTGGGGGCTTCTAGAAATATCAAGGATATGTTGCATCGTGACGTGTCTCCCCACGCATCTCCCGCCATCGCCCCTGTTACTCCCATCGTCCAGCCTACGTCTGCTCCGACAAGCTCACAGGCCAAAGATGCATCTGGCCCTTCCGCCATGGAAGTGGACTCAGGTGCCTCCGCGGAGCTTGCCGTTGTCGGTGAACAGGCAATGCAAGAGAGTACCTCAACTCAAATGGCTGAAGCTCCAAATAAGGATGCCATCGGTAACGGTAAGGCGGTGGTGGAGAGTGGTACGTCTGTCGAAGGCGGTGCCTCCGTACCCAGGAAAACCATAGAGTTCCCCAAGATAGTCTACCTAGCACTTACCCCGAGTAGCTCCACTTTGGTTCCTGGTGCGGCGCCGACATCTCCAACATGTGGTCTTGAGGAGCTTCTCCGGCAAGCAGAAATATTGCAAGGAAACAACCTTTCTTTTGGCAAGTTGCTTGTTGAGAGCGCTACCAACCTCAAGATCATTGCACTTGTAAGTTTTATTTGCCTTTTGCATTTCATATGAGTATCCCACTGTAGCCCCCAAGGATTTAGACGGAAAACCATAGGTCTTTGCATCTAAATGCTCTAAGAGTGACTAAGCTAGAAAACTTCTCACTATAGCCCCCAAGCATATAGTTTGAATGAATAATTCTGACTAGATGCTTTTAGAGTAGCATACACAGTGTTTTTTAAATTTCGATACTGTAGCCCCCAAGCTTCTAGTTGTAACTGAATTAGTTCTGACTAGATGCTTAAAGAAAGACTAAGCATATGAATGAGTTAAAAAAACTTTATACTGTAGCCCCCAAGCTTCTAGTTGAAAACTGAATCAGTTCTGACTAGATGCTTAAAGAAAGAACAAGCATATTGCTAAGTTAAAAAAACTCTCACTGTAGCCCCCAAGCCTCTAGGTGGATATTTATCCTGCTAGATGCTCCAAGTAGACTAAGCAGCGTTAAATTTTCTTTCCACAGAATGAGAATGCTCAGAGAGGCGTGGCCAACGAGAAGTACGAGAAGATGCGTGCGGACTTGGAAGCCGAAAAGGGTAAAACTGCCTTCTTGAAGGAACAAATCACCAAGAGCAAGCGTTTGTTTTCCCTTTATTTTTCGTATTCCGACTTGGTCTTGTGCCAACATTCTCTGAGTACTCACTGTGCACTATTCTTTCTCCGACTTGCAGAAGCCATTTCCAAGGCTAAGGATATTGTTGAGCAATCCAAGCATATTCAGCAGCTGGATAGCGAAAACAAGATCCTTAAGCAGGAGAGGAAGGATATGCTGAAGATGCATGAGGACTCCATGAAAGTCCTGCAGGAGTCCAGCAACAAAGAGATGAACCGCTTGAAGGAGGAGATCACGATGCTGAAAGAGCAGAAGAAAGCCGCCGATGAGCAAAATCAGCGCAATCTTGAAGCATACAAGATCCTCCGACAAGAACGGGACTCCATGGCGGAAACTCTCTAGCAGGCTGAGATTAGCATCTTCAGTAAGTGATTCTCCGCCTTGTAATTCTATAAGCTAGATACTCTGAACTTGTTGTGTTATTGAACTCATGTGTTCCTTTGTCGGAAATTTGCAGCTCCTATTGGGTTGACCCAGTCGCCTCCTCCGCCAAAAGAATGCATGGTCCTTTTTTTGACCATAAACAGTAGGAGAGGCTCCTACTGTGGTACTATATTAATAAAAAGACATATTTACATCAGGATGCATAAAGCATCAAAGAAACAAAAAAGAGATAACCACTAAATTGTATCTATAAAAAAATCAATAGTGTTTTGAAGGTTTTGGTTGACCTTAAACCTTAGCAAATTCAAATCAGACTTTAATCTACTCTTCCAGCCTTCAATAGATTGTCCCACTCCTTGAAAAATTAGGCAGTTCCTTTCTTTCCAAATTCCCCAGGCTGCAATGACAAATAGCTCAAAAAAGAGTTCATGCTGAAAGCTTTCTCTAGCTTGTGTTAGTTGGTAGAAAATACATGTACTAGTTGTCCATAAGATGTTTGTTCTAGCCCAGCATGCAGCACTGAAAGGGCAGAAGAAGAATGCATGGTCCTTGCCGGCAATACTGCTATCAAGCAGGCCAAGGAGATAGCCAAGCCCCTCCAGATTAACATCAAAGCGGTGAATTCCGTGGAGAAGTTCTCGGAGATCTTGCATCGAGCCCCCAAGCATATTGTAAGCTGGAAATCTTCATGTACCCGGGCTGGCGCGAGGATGGCGCTGTCAATTGTCAAGGCGCACTACGGAAACACCGACATCGACGCGGTGACCTCCGGTATCCCCGACGTGGACGACGATGGACAAAAGATAGATCACGAGGCTATCTTGGCGTCGCTCGCGGGTTTTGACACTAGAGTCACCGAGTTGGTCGACCATAACGTCTCCGTGCCCATGAAAACCATTGACGGCGGCAGCCAAAGCTCCTCCGAGCCCCTCAACGCCACCGACTTCGAGGAGGATGACTCTCCTGCTGCTGATGATGCTTCGTCCAAGTCGCCTGCGCCAGAGGAATGAAAAACAATATGTAATATTTGTTTCCTCTAGAATTTGTATGCGGAAAAAACTACTTGTTAACTTAAGGCGGAAAACAATGGTTGTTATTTCCTTCTACTCAAGAAATGGTTCCAGCAAGTATATATTTTTTAAGCAAGTGCTGGCTTATCCATTACTTTGGTTTTTATGCTTGACTTTTCATGAGTCGAAAGACTCGTTGTCGGAACCATGCGCTCAGGCGATGATGCCCAATGGCACCGTCAATAACCTAAGCACAAAATCGCCGACCACAAGTGCCAAAAGTCACTACTCCAGAATCCACATAAAAACGACAAAGAACGTGTAGACCAGAAAACTTAAGCTAACGCCCGTAGGCGGAATTTTCACAAGTGCAATCGCAAAGCTTGTGCATAAAGGTTTTATACAATCAAAAAATGAACACTAAAGGAGATAAAATACTCAGAAATATGAGTGAACCAGATAGATTTATTTCATTGATCATATACGAGGTACACAATAGATAAACAATGCTAAGTGTAGAAAGGACATAGTTGTGCTATGTTCCATGACCGATCAAGCTCCGGGTAGTCATCATCCGGGTCACGTCGCTTAAGCTTATGATCCTTGTTGGGTCTATCCTTCAATTCACAATTGTCAACGATGTAGTAAGACCCATTGAGTAGCGCCTTGCTTATGATGAACGGTCCTTCCCATGGCGGGGATAATTTGTGTGACTTCTTCTGCTTAAGTAAGAGCACCAAGCCCCCATCTTTAAATGAGTGATGCCGAACACGGCGACTATGGTAGCTGCGTAGCTTCTGCTGGTAGATGGCGGATCTTTGGCATGCCAAAACGCGCTCTTCTTAGAGAAGGTCCACATCTAGGCATATGGATTCTTCATCATCATCTTCGTCGTAGGCGGCAACTCTTGGTGCATCGTGAAGAATGTCAGAAGGCAGGATGGCTTCTGCTCCATATACCATGAAGTAAGGGGTGTAGCCGGTGGATCTGTTGGGTGTGTTCGTAAACTCCACGGCACACATGGCAATTCTTCCGCCTAGGCTCCAGCTTCTCTATGTAGCGGTGCCTCAAGACGTGGCTTGATTCCCTGCAGAATTAATCCATTGGCTCGCTCAACCTGACCATTGGACTATGGATGTGCCACAGATGCAAGGTCAAGTCGGATGGCTTTCTCCCAACAATAAGCTTCCACTTCTCCAAGTGACAAGTTGCTGCCGTTGTCGGTGATAATGCTATGTGGGAGACCAAATCTCACCACTAGATCCCGGACAAACCTAATGGAAGTTGCCCCATCAAGCTTTCTAATGGGTTTAGCTTCTATCCATTTGGTGAATTTATCAACTGCTACTAGCAGATGCGTAAAACCACATGGTGTCGTCTTTAATGGACCAACCATGTCTAGCCCCCAGACTGCAAACGGCCAGTTTATTGGTACTGTTCGCAATTCTTCAGCTGGAACATGGGGTTGTCGGGAATAATATTGGCATCCCATGCATGTCTAAACCAGCTTGTCGGCGTCCGCCTTCGCGGTCAGCCAGTAGAATCCTTGCCGGAAGGCTTTAGCGACCAACGATCGAGGAGCGGCGTGATGCCCGCAATATCTGAGATGGATTTCGCTGAGGATTTCAATACCTTCTTGCTGGGAAACACACTTAAGGTATACACCAGTAGTGCTTCTTTTGTAGAGCAGTCCATTGATTATGGTATAGACCTTTGCTCGACGTACTATTTGCCGTCTTTCGACCTCGTCGTCGGGCAGAGTTTCGTGTTCGAGATATTCCATGAACGGTTTTGTCCAAGCCGTAGGGACCTTTGCCACTATGTGAACAAAAGAGTCGACTCTATCCGGGTTGTCGATGTCTACTGCCTTCACGGATGGTGTCCAAAGATGCTCCAGGAAAACTCCTGACGGAATTCATTTGCGCCCTGATCCAAGCTTAGACAGTAGATCAGCCGCCTCGTTTTGATCCCTAGGTACATACTTGACCTCGTAGCCCAAGAAGCTCTTGGCTATCTCGTCCACTTCGTCTCAATATGCCGCCATCATAGGGTTCCGCGCGTTCCAGGTGCCAGCCACCTGCTGGGCAACCAAGTTGGAATCTCCACAGCAAACTATGCGCTTGATGCCAATATCCTTGGCTAGGCGTAGTCCGTGAATGAGTGCTTCATACTCCGCCATGTTGTTCGTAGCCTCGAAGTGGATCTGCAGAACGTAGTGTAGCTTTTCCCCAGTTGGTGACTATAGCAGTAAACCAGCCCCCGAGCCATTGAGTAGCTTTGATCCGTCAAAGTGCATCACCCAGTACTCTGGCTCCGGGATTGGGGTAATATCTGGCATCTCCGTACAATTTGCGATAAAATCCGCCAAGGCTTGTGATTTGATAGCGTCGCGTCTCTTGTAGGTGATCTCGAAGGCGTCAAGTTCAATGCCCCTCTTCGTGACCCTTCCTGTAGCGTCGATGTTGTTGATGATGTCGGACAGTGGAGCTTTGCTCACAATTGTGATAGGGTGCTCCTGGAAGTAGTGCCTCAGCTTCCGAGAAGCAAGGAACACTCCATAAGCTATCTTCTGGTAGTGCGGGTAACGCTGCTTGGACTCCGTCAAGACCTCGCTTACGTAGTAAATTGGTCGTTGAACTTTGTACTCATGCCCTGGTTCTTTCCGCTCTACCACAACGACGATGATGACTACCCGGTTGGTGGCCGCCGTGTAAATTAACATGGGCTCCCCAGGCTCGGGTGCTGCAAGGATAGGCGCTAAGGAAAGTATCTCCTTAAGCTGCTTCAATGCTGCATCTGCCTCGTCCATCCACGTGAATTTGTCCGCCTTCTTCAGCAACTTGTACAACGGCAGTGTCTTCTCTCCAAGTCGGCTGACGAGCTGACTAACTGCTGCAACATAACCTGTTAGCCATTTTATGTCCTTTAGACATGTCGGCCGGTTTATGTTTAAGATGGCCTTGATTTTCTCCGGGTTGACCTCGATTCCACGCTGGGAAACGATGAAGCCCAACAATTTGCCGGCTGGAACCCCGAAGACGCACTTCTTAGGGTTAAGCATAATGTTGTATTTCCGAAGATTATCAAAGGTTTCATTTAAGTCGGAGATTAAGTCGTTTGATTTTTTAGACATCACCGCTATATCGTCCACATAGGCGTGAACGTTCCGACCAATTTGATAGTGTAGGCAACGTTGCATTGTCCGCTGGTACGTAGCACCTGCGTTTTTCAGCCCAAAGGGCATCGTGACATAGCAAAACATGCCATAGGGTGTAGTGAACGAAGTGGCCAATTGGTCCGACTTCCTCATCTTGATCTGGTGGTATCCTGAGTATGCATCGAGAAAACATAAAATCTCCAAGCCAGCCGTCGAGTCAATGACTTGGTCAATGCGAGGCAAAGCAAACGGATCTCTGGGACATGCCTTGTTTAAGCCGGTGTAATCAACGCACCGGTGTAATCAACGCACATTCTTAATTCTTTGGTTCCCTTTTGGGTACAAGTACAGGATTGGCCACCCATTGGGTGTGAAGGACTTCTCGGATAAAACTAGCCTTAAGTAACCTAGCTATCTCTTTGCCTATGGCGCGTCTCTTCTCATCTCCGAAGCGTTGTAGAGGTTGTTTCACTGGTTTACATTTTGGATCAATATTCAAGCTGTGCTCGGCAAGTTCCCTAGGTACACCTTTCATGTCGGCAGGTTGCCAGGCAAAGATGTCCCTGTTCTCACGGAGGAACTCGACGAGCGCGCTTTCCTATTTAGGGTCCAGGTTCGTCCCAATGGCGGTGGTCTTGGAGGCATCGCCTACTACAAGTTCCACCGGCTTGGTCTCGATGGCGGCCTTGAATGCTGGGGCGGAGTCAGAAATCTGTTTCTTCAACGCGAGCATCTCCAAGGCATCGACCTTGCTCTGTATCTCCTTGAATTCTTTGCTGTAGAGGACAGCTTCTGCATAGGCTGCTTCTCCAATCTCGCAGTCACTTGCTTCGGTAAAGCTTCCGGATATGGTGATGACACCGTTTGGTCCGGGTATCTTGAGTTTGTTGTAGACGAAGCATGGCTTGTCCATGAAGGTGTGGAATATGCCACGGTCGAATATGACGTGGTACACGCTTTTGAAGGGGACCACCTCAAAGGTCATGCATTCTTGGCAGTAATTATTGCATCGCCAAAAGCGACATGAAGTGTGATGCACCCAAGGGACCGAGCCTCCCGGCCAAGAACTACTCCATGGAAGATGGTGTTGGTTCGTCTTAGGTTTTCCTCCGTCAAGTTCATCTTCTGTAGTGTATCCAGGTACATGATGTTGATGCTGCTTCCACTATCCACCATGCATTTAGTGAACTCATTGCCGTCAATTAGGGAGTTTATGACCATGGCGTATTGGTTCTCCGTAGGGATGAGGTCTGGTTGATCCTTCCTGTCCCAAGTAATTGGAATCTCCGACCAGCGCAGGAACTGGAGAACTGGGGGTAGAGTAGCCATCAGTATCCTCGTGGAGGTCTTCTGTTGTCGGACGATGGAGGTGCCAAGGAAAGTGTGGAAAACTGTTGCCTTCTTCTCGAAGGGGTTTTTTCCCTTGCTGTCGCTCTTGGCGGCGTGCTTGGGGTCAACGTCCTCGTCCATGTCACTTGAATCCTTGGACTCCTCCTCCTTCTTCTTCCCCTTGCCTTTGCCTCGCGGTCTGTTCTTCCAACTTCGTTTGTAGCCGGATTCCGGGTCCTCCTTGAGGTCGTTGACGAACTTGCAATGGCGATTGGTGTGGGTGGCTTTGCTGTTGGCGCTGAGGTGTACGAGGCACGACATATCACGGTACTCCTCGTAGGTTTGGGGAATGCGGAGCGCTGCCGAGGTAGTTTCACTTCCTCGCTACTGCCCACGACCAGCTCCCCTTCCTCGGCCACGCTGTCCGCCATCACCTCGCTCTGCAAAAGTCATAGCGACCATGTCGGGAGTTTGCTTTTCTTCTGGCGCGGTCTTCCGCTTGGTGCTGCTGTTCCTCCGAGTTTGATTTGGAACGGCCATTGCCGGTAGGGAGCCGCGGGCATCGTCGTCGGCAGCCGCTAACTCACTAGCCAACTGAATCATATGGTTCAAGTCTAGCTGGTGATTGTCCTGTAGGCGCTTCAGCTTATCTGGGAGCAACGTGCCTCTTTCCAACCCATCGATGAAGGCGGCCATGGAGGTCTAAGCGTGCACTCCTGCGCAGGAATTCTTCATATCCAGCCAGCGAGAGAGGTAGGTGCGAGATGTCTCGTCTTTCTCTTGCACGCACCGCTGTAGATCGCCAACAGTGCAGGGACGTTTGTACGTATCCTCGAAGTTCTTGGTGAACGCTTATTGCATGTCCAACCAATTGCAGATAGATCTTTCTGGCAAGTCGAGAAAAATGAACCGACAGAAGGCGGAGGAGGCGCCACGGTTGGAGGCGGTTGAAAAAAGGAATGAGGAATTTCAAGCCATGTTCAAGCTGCAGCAGGAGCAAATTAATGAACTTAGAGTACTGGCCCGACAACAAGATCCTGCATTTGACAGTACGGTGGGCCCATCTCAGCGGAGAAGCATCGTGGCTTCCATGGAGCTACAAGGTAATAATGTACTGCTGATCAAGAATAATGCACTGGTGACAGATGATACAGCCGGTGCAATGATGGTTCGCTACCCTGTGGATGAAGTCGAGGCAAGGACAACTTGTGAGCTACATGTGACACTGAAGAACATTTCCATGAAGGTGGCGCTCGGTTTTGCTTTACCTTGTCCACTGGAAGCGACCTATCATGGACGTCAGATTCCAGCTAGCTATGCTCGTGTCGGTGTGGATGAAGTTGAACCGACATTTCAATCACTCGATCTTGACATCCCTGCAGGTGAAGGGGAGAAAACATTGGGAGAAGTGGAGAGTGGGATCATTCTTTGGAAAAAAGGAGCACATCTTGTTTCCAGGCTGGGCACCAAGGCCATCTTCTCCTCCGAGAAGCAATACATCACCTCCGAGGCCACCATCTCCTCCGAGAAGCAATGCATCACCTCCGACGCCACCGTCTCCTATGAGAAGCAATAGTCCACCCCTCATCGAGACTGCAGCGCGAGTCCATCTCCATCTCTGGCGCCTCCGGCGTCCACTAACTCAAAGGGCTAAAAGAGAAAGAATAGCACCGCTTCGTCGAGGGATAACCGACGCGCAAAACGACAAGATCCCCTACCAAGAGTACAACAGCCTCTTCCCAAGTTAGCTTACCACCGGACTGATGAGGAAAGCATGATGATCTCCCAAGCCAAAGTGAAGGCCCATTTTGCACCAAAACAACCCGAACCAAAGTTGAAATTTGTTCCGAAAGTCAAGCAGCACTTCAAGGAATTCCTTGCACAACCACCCCAACATGTGTTGCATAGGAAAAATGACTATACACGCTGTCTTACGAAGACAGTGAAAGAGAAGACATCAAGCGGTAGTTCAAGGGGGAGAAGCTTAAGTGAAGTTGCCCAGCTCGGCAAACAGGCAAAACAATCGATCCCCCACTCAAGGTGTTACCCCAGCCCGCTCAAGATGCAATAAATATGGAAGAGGCTATTAAATTAGCCAAGGAGTGTCAAATGACCGTCGAAGAAATTCTAGGCGGCGGAGAAATCGCCAAGGCACCAATAGCAAGGAAATATGTCTACAGGGAGCCTCTGGTCAACAATGAGGTATTCGATGATCTGCCAACACATATGCACTTTTGCATGCCTGGTACTTGAAAGACACAAAGGAAGAGCGACAATTTCTCCTAGTGAAAGTTGGAGATGAGTACTTCCGTACAGACATGATCTCTATTGAACTTTGTGAGTTATTTCAGTTATTCAACCTAGAAGCCCTCAACAAGTCCCTCATCAGCTGCTATTGTCTGTAAGTAATTAAGTCTCTAGCTCAGCTCGTTCAATTCATTGCCTATAGTTATCCTTACTATATCTCCTTTTGTACGCTATTATATGCAGAATAAAGATTTAGGAATGTAGAATAAAGGCAATCTATGGCATTGGGTTCGTTGACCCAAACATAGTTAATGGACATACGCTAAGAGAGAAGCCCCCGAGGAAACGGAGGATAACTTGCTAATGTTTTAAATGGAGAAACATTACAAGACGCAAATACTATTTCCTTACAATGACGGGTGAGAGTCTTACTGTCTTGTACATATTCACTTTTTGTTTACTCGATGTTAAGTGTAATTGATGCGTATATAAACGTGCGCAACTTCCACTGGATTCTTCTAAACATTAACGTTGACCATGCAAAAGTTGCAATCTTGGACTCGTTAAATAAGCCGATGGAAGACTACTGCAGCATAATTAATATGGTCCAAAAGTAATTTCAATCATTATCGCACTATATCTGTCTCTTTCGTTCAGATATCAAGTAATTAATAACTCATTCATTCATTTCTTTTTTGCCGGATAGAGGTTGGAAAATGTCCATGAAGGAGGTTAAGGGTGAATGGCATAAGGAGCTGACTTTTCGTCCGATCCCGGTAAGTAGTACGAGAGCTAGGTCCGCGCATCTCTTTAATTCTAGTTTTCATACAATTATCATGCTTGAATATTATTTGATTGAATTATATTCTCAAAAAGTGTGCGAGGCAGCCACATGGAACTAATTTATGTGGATACGAGTTCATTCGTGGGTGTATGGAGCAGGGCACGGACTTTCTTCAATTACGTAAACAATATATTCATAATTTATTTTATATCATAATTTTGTCGAGTTCTATTCATAATGATCTACTTGTTTATATATAGTTGGATGCGACATGGGATAAGCTCTTACCATACCAACGCCTACTAGCAATTTAAGAGGAATTGTCTGGATTTTTGCTCAGAGACATCATAAACCCAAAAGGACAATACAACATGGATAGAACTTAAAGTATCCATGTAATGTAATGATCTTCGTGTAATCAAATCGAAGAGATCTAGTCCCGTTTGGCACTCGTATACCAAGTTGTATATATGTTTGTATTCGTGAGAGAAATTATATTATATATGCATCAACGTGTACAGCATGTAGTAGCGTAGAATAATATATATGTATACGAAAACTTGTTTGAAATGAAAACACAAAATGAAAAATAATTGAACAAAAAATCCATTAATCCCCATCTCCTGACGCGGCAGCCGATTGCACCAAAACACTGTCACGGTAGAATACCTATAGTCTACGGGGTCACGTGGAGACCCTCTAGTTCCGGTTTGTAACAGAAATGGGACTAGATGTCTATTTTCTACTTAGTGTATGCTAGAACAAGGACATCATCTAGAGTAATATAATATACTCTAAGTGATGTACTCGAATGGTAGTATATACACTTGTATTCTACCAACGTAGTACGGTAGTACTAGTAGCCACTAAGAGATACGATTGGCTAAGCTATACTATCTCAGTTTTGCATCCGAAATGGCGAGGTTGGGTTATTTTGGCGGGGTCATGTGTGCCAGGCTATTCTCACGTGTGGGAGACCATGAATTTCGTTGATTCTTCGAGAGAGTAGGAATTGCTTATTGCATGTTGTTCTCACCGACTGAAAATGAGGATGTATTAAAGTTTATGCTTACAATTCTTGTGCCAACCGAACACTCGATCACATTTCTAGAATATAATTTGAAGCCCTAAATTGATGGATGATTAATTCACAGGAGCCAAACAAGGAATAACAGAATGATTTCTTACACCATGTCTCTGTAATCCTCCATGTTCTTGTTGTCAGTCCTGCTTGCTGTCTCTTGAGCTTCATCCTAACTTGTAATTGGCATGGATTGCTCACATACGTACCTGGGTCTTGCAATTGCTGCTTCTCCTAGTTTGGTCCTGGTGAAGTGGAAGGGGTTGGATGAGACACAATATTTGTTACACAATCTGAGAAACCTCTAAACACATTCCATAAAATAATCATATATAGTAATTGTGCGCAGTCGCTGCAAATCCAGAGGGTATCACCTGGTATTCGGAGTTACAATCTACTGATCCTTAGCCCTTTAATTTGAATATCAGCATCACTGTTCTAATTCGAAAGGATCTCAAACCACACACTCAAATCATGTCATCTCCATGGGACCATCGTATATAGCACCCGCGATGATACTTTGTTCCATACCTAGCCTTGTCAAATAGACAGTCCTTCAGCGTGAACCTCAACTTCGCTGCCTATTCGACCTCGATTCAGTATGGGCTATACTTTGTCCTACCTTTTTATTTGAGAACGTCTAATTTTTAAATTTAACTATGTGCCTTGTGTAAGAGTGCCGGCAGAAAACATTGTGTTGTGGTGTGATTTTCATGTACTTCCTCCATTTCATAATTCTTATCGTGGTGTAGTTCAAATTTGAACCAAAACCACGACAAGAGTTATGAAACAGAGGGAGTAATATGTAGGGAGAATGTGGTAAATGATTACATAAATTGTAGTACTATCTATGCATAAAGAATGCTCCAAGCGCTACCAAGATTCATGAGTTTCCAACTTTGCACAATATCAACAATATGAAACTTTGACCATCATTTACAATGAGTATGTGAGTGAAATATTACCAAAAAATATTATCTTGTGAATTTTTCGATAACAAATGTCACCATATTTACACATATATATAGCCGATATAAAATATTTCTTATTAATTATTTCCTAACTGTAGACTATTGGATCCTGAGCTCCAATGAGGTCGAAACTTCTATAAATTCGAAAATCATAATTCAAATATATTCTGAAATTGTGTCCACGTTATATACATGTAAATGTGCAATGCGTATTTGTAAACTTCCATGAACAAATATCTGATTTGTGCGCTGCGAAAAAAACAATGTGTGGATCAAACTGTATTACCAATAGCATGCACGTCTAAGATTTTATTCAGATTTTTCTGAAACTTAAAGATTGCGTTTTTCAATTATTTTGAAAAGTAGACTCACTAAATGTCGAGATCCATTTGGATTCTTGTTATACACATGCTAACACGCACATACTTTGCATGCATGCAAATCACAGCAATGAGATTCTTAAAAAATATTAAGGGATCAATCTTTTTTTTGCGGGTAATTAAGGGATCAATCTGAGACATGTTTTTCATTACTATTCTTCAGCGGTACCTAGCCACGCATGAAATCAGAACCAACATGCATGTCATTTGAAAAACAAAATCAAAGAATATTGATACAAGACGCGTGTACATATCATGTGACGAAATTTTATTAGGTCCAAACTGGAGATTGACAACTCGATAATAAAAAGACAAACCTTTCGGTGAGGTGACCTATACTAGCTAGTAGATTCATCGTGTATTAATGTTGTCGATTAAGTTTGGTTTCGTATAAGCATTTAGTGGTGGTACTATGTGCGTAGGTAGCATGAATGTATTGGATGTATTGGAGCCGTTTTTTTTTTTACCTAACCAGTTTGGACAAGCTAGCTAGGTGTTAAGGGTGTAGCGGCATATACATAGGGGCTGCCTAGTATAGCTAATCGGCGTTGTTGTGTAGTGAGATAAGATGAAAGTTTGCAAGTACTGAAAACCGTCCATTAATAATTCCATGTGGAAGGTGCTCTTCGTGTGGGGTAATCAAATTAACATGCAATTCTAGATCTAGCTCAAAAACGAAACGAAAGGAAAGGAAAGCCCAGCATGCATATATATCTCCCGTTAAATTCATAGGTAATTGATAAGTTTCTTAGGTCGAAGTAAATCATCAGCAGAAAAAAAAAAGGTTATGTAGGTATGACACGATGGATCGAGCGAGGTCGAACAGACAACGAAGGCGAGGCCGGGACAGCGAAGGACTGTTCACCTGACAAAGGCCATGGCAAAGAACACATCACCCAGATACTGTACCAACAAAGCCTACACATATATTCATTCATGCATGCATGCATGCATCATGTCTATCATCCGAAGCACCACCTACTCATCACACCACCCATATATAGATTATTTTGGTTCGAGCCCTGCAGAAAACGCACAGAACAACAGATCTATCATCAGGTAGGTACGCACATATATAAAAACCTAGGGTCGATCTGAGCATGCTTGCACTTTGGAATCGCGCGGCCGGCCTATACGTACGTACCTTTGATAACCCGCGATTTTCCATGGTGGGACGACGTACGAGCGAGTCGACGACGACCAATGTATATGATGTATATATACAGAATTATGCATGCACAGTACTACTACTATAGTATAGCATGAATAATAATATTGGCGATGAGAATATATGCATGTTGGGAAGGTAGATGCATATGTGGGGCATTTTATATAGGCGCGCGCGCGGCAGATCATCGATCGAGAAGCACGCGCGCGCGACCCCGGCCGCGCACCGACACCGTCCCGACGGAAGATCGACGAGGTTGGTTGTAGGTGGTTGATAGCTCTCGGAGATATGGCCCTGTGTGTGCGGTCTGTGTGTGTTGCGTTGCCGGCCGCGTTGTTGGTTAGGAGGTAGTACGTTTTGACTTGTGGGTGCAGCTAGCCAAAGGGCACGTGACCTCCTCCCGTCGCATGCATGCACCTAGCACCCAATGCACCAACCCCTCCCGGCTCGCGCGTGGGCTCTTTACTCCATCTGACCTACTACACCAGAGTGATCAATTAAGCATTTTAAGAGCAACGTTACAAGATTGCTTACAAGTCACCATTTTTTTTTTGTACTAGTAATAAAGATAGCGATCTACTAGCAGATTTCTTAAACCCTTCTGAATTCGTTCATTTTGTTTAACGATCTTTCAAAACATTATTACATCTCTTTCATCACCAAAATATACATCAAAATCAACATCACCAGCACGCACCCCCACCCCTAGGTCCCCCACGAGCACAAGCTCTACAAATTTTCGTAGTACTTGCTAAGGTAGGTCCTAAGCCACATCACCCTGTGTGGCTCAACCATGCTCATGAAGCTTGTCCCTTGAGCCTTGTTGTCAATAAGGTTGCCGAGAGCCGCCATGAGAGACTCCTCGGTGAAGCCAACCATATCCATTACAATCCTATAGAAGTCGGGGTGCATGTCTGTTGGCTTGTTGTCCCTGGTCGCTAGATCGACGTCTCTGACTGCATCGGTGATGTTGGTGAAGGCCTAGATCTCATCATCTGCAAATTCTCCACTCTTCCTCTTATCAGTAGGTGCATGGACATGGGTAGGCTTGTCTGGGTCATCGAGGATGATGGTCTCGGACTCCTGAGTGTCAACTTCTTCCTTCGGTGAAGGAGTAGGTGTACCGAGGGGCTCATTGGACCCCATGGAAAACTTGCCAGTGGCCATGCCGAATGAGAAGATGGTGTGCATTTCATTGTGATTGGCGATGGTCTTGTTGAGGAAATCAATGTCCTTGGGGTATTCTAAGGAAGCAACACATATGGCTAGTTAGTTGTGCAATGTAGTCATCAACGGTCACGTAAAGCAGGTGCAATAGAGAATGCTAACCATGATGTGGCCCTGATAGTACTCAGCCTCTAAGATAATGCAGCAAATATCCTCATCCCATTAAGCCCCGCTTAGGTCTCTAAGCTTGCTAACATGTATCCACCCCACCCTCCACTTTCTCAGGTGGTTGTACACTTGAGTAGAAGTCACCTTAGCCACACAATGCTTAAACAAAGCCTTGTCTATGAGATGGACCTCCTTAAACCCTTTGTCCGTACAGACATCACTCTTGATAATCTCGCATATTTTCTGTAGTACAAAAGTAGACTGAAAGGGTAGCCACTTCATGGTGTTCTTCATATGTGCATTGTGCACATTGCTCGCATTGCGAGCATCTGTGCTTACTGGGCGTTGTGTTCCTTTGCCAACCTCATGGCCACCTTCTGCACAAGGTTGTGCACACTCTGAGACATGGATCCTAGCTGAGCATGTTGAGACAACACAGAATTTTGAGATGGCTCAACATGCACAAAAAGATCATCATCAATGGCGGATGCGAGTTATCGATATAGGAGGGGATCTGCGACTCCCCTACTAGGACAAGGGCCTAGCTAAACTCATCGCACAACGAGTCCTACAATATACATGTCATGCACATGCTCAACATACCAAGCTAGAAGCAATGGAAGCAATCAAAGAAAATAGGGTGTAGACCGACATGCTAACGATTATACTACAAGCAAAGATTTAAACCAGTCTAAGATCTAACGATCTAGCTCATATCTACAATCAGTGCCATATAGTAGTCACATATCTCAGATTCTAACTCAACGGAGCATATATGCAGTGGATGGTACTTACAGTCATCGTTGGTGGTGGAGGACGAAGCGGAGAGCTTGAAGATATCGACCCTGTCGCCTTGCCGTTGTCGCAGTCGCCATCGTTGTCGCCACCACCACCTTACCTTTTTCACCCACCAGAGGAAGAGAGCTCGAAGGGGGAAATGGTGGTTAGGAATTAGGCGGTGATGGGAGAAGTAAAAATAGGGAGAGGGTTTCGACGGGAGGTGGAGGACGTCGTTGTTGGTGGAGGACGAAGCGGAGAGCTTGAAGATATCGACCTTGTCGCCTTGCCGTTGTCGCAGTCGCCATCATTGTCGCCACCACCACCTTACCTTTTTCACCCACCAGAGGAAGAGAGCTCGAAGGGGGAAATGGTGGTTAGGATTTAGGCGGTGATGGGAGAAGTAAAAATAGGGAGAGGGTTTCGACGGGAGGAGAATGAAATACTCCTGCCCCTTTTTTTGCTGCACCGCGAAAGCTCGCGTCATCTCTATGGTCACAACAGCGTATGCAAGCAGAGATTGGCTCTACGGAAACAGAGGGCTCTAAGAAAACGGCCATTATCGCTGGGCCTAACTGAGCGCAACAATGCGGTGCTGGCCCGGCCTACCAATCAGCCCAAATTTGTATCCCTAGGACCTATTTCCAACTCATGCAGACTACCAATCACGCCCTTACTGCAAGTGGCTGTGTAAATCGGTTGATGCACCTAGGCAGGGGCTTTTAACCTATTTTTCATTGAAAAATGGTATGCGGGCACCGACGCAAAAATGAGATGAGAGAAAAAGTTAGTGTTCTACCGGAGCATGGACTCATCATGTGTGTTAAATCACTTGTTTTCTTTGGAGTTAAGTATGCAAGCAGTTTATTTCTAACTATGTTGTTCACAATGTTCAAGCCTCTTATCTCTTCTTTGGGGTCAAGTATGCAAGCAGTTTCTTTTTAACTATGTTTGGTCGCGATGTACAACGATCAAGCCTCTTATCTATGGCAGGAACACTGCACTTACCATGCTTGGTATCCAGGGAGAAGATGATCGTGTCTGTGCCTACAGCACAATACAGCTGGGTACAAAATGAATCAGCTAATCTTACCACAACAGGCACACACACACGAAAAAAAGATCTGACTCTTCCTCGGCCCAGCTGCCTCTACGCATACTGTGACAATGCTTCTAGTGATCTGGCTAATCAGTTAGTTGTCAAGAGGTCCACTGGTCAGGGACGGTGAGGAAGTACTTGGACATGGCTTTCCTGAACCTCTTCTTGTACTGCAACGGAGATATCACGGTAGGGGCTTCATTCTTCGGGCCACCTAGGATGCCCGAGGCCTTCACCCAGGTCTCTAGCTGTTTGTCCCACGTGTACTGGCGCAGGTAATCGATGATGCCAATCACGAGTTCTTTCTTCTCCTCATCAATTCCAACAAGAAGCGAGTAGTCCATGACAGCCGCTGACTGCAAAGTAATAGATAGAATTACAACCAGTAAGGAACATTTTTTAGACAAATACATAGCGGCCAGTGGACAAAGGAATAAGATTGTCTCAGCAAGCTGAACCTGGATAGTTCTTGTTAGTCGCTAACATTATTTGCAAGATTAAAGCAAGGCATGCAGCTTGTGGAAGATGAAAATATGACAGAGTGACAGAAACAGTGTGTTCTTTTCATTTGGAGGCTGCAACATGTGCGTTCATACCCTCCAGAAAAGAACTGTCAAGTCGGTTGAACACTAATATGCACAAAGAGATATACTATATGGTATAAAATACAAACACGGGGAAGTGTAAATTGGTGCTAATAATGTGGCAATATGAAAGTTTGTTAGATCTTAAATGTATTGGTTAAACAGTACTATACTATGCAGAAAGCAGTGTAACAACATACCGCAAGAAATGAAGTATCATTCCAGACAGCTCTTTCCAATATTCGTTTTGCCCGGCTCCCCAAAAATATAGGCTTTGTATGCAATGCCTCTATGAGGTTTGAATCTAACAAGACTTTACTGTCACCCGATGTGTAACGAGAGCGTAATGAACCTTTAAGATCATACACCCTAGGTATCTTCCTTTCGAAGAAAAGATTCTCCATCACCATCAGGTCCATCTTTACTTCCTTCCCACCTTTCAAGCCCTTGACATTAACCTGAATTTAAGCAAAGCCAGCAAGATCAAATCTAGGAATTGTTTAGTGTTTGCACTTGGCAGTGGGATAAATCATGGATAGACAATTTTGAAGTAAAACAGACCTGATACAATCCTACTATTTTTGCCAGGCACGTTGGACTACCAGACGTCAAGGATTCCATTAAATACTTGAAGTACTGAGGAGCAAATTCTACAAAAGAGTCCAGCTCTGTCTTGGTGACTTGCTTGATTATGAACCTCTCATCCAATGTCCTTGCAAAGTAAACATTGCTTTTCCCACCTTGCGCAGACCATCTCTTGCAGCGACTCAGTGAGCGGATGTAATCAATATCCTTTGGGCAGCATTTCTTTCTAAGAGCAGCAAAATGCTTTTCAAAATAACAAATCACAGAGAACTTTGCTTTATCTGCAGGAAGAGGAGTTTCGTCGTCAAAAGAGAACTTAAAGTGAGTTTCCTTATATTCCAGACTGTCTTCTTGTGAGGGCAAGGACCCCTCAAGCCCATGGCTGAACTCGGTGGCATTTGGAAGATGTGAAAAACTCAAAACTGAATTTAGTTTCCGTGTGACTAGCTGCACATATTCTTGTGAAGTCATGGCATATGCAACAATACTGGTGGGTTCATCATCATAGACTGCAACAACAACATCCTCATTGCCAATCTGGGGCAAGAGCAAGCGTGCCCCATCATCAACCATATGTGAAACGGATGAGATATATGTGGGTGCACGAGTAAGAATAACACTTAGTTTCTCTATGGCCCCAGGTGACCTTTGAGAACAAGCCCTCCTTATGTTTGGCATTGGATCTTTTGTGATGCTTGTCAAACCCCCAAAGGACTCAGCCGATCTGAATGACGACAGATGCAATGAGGTAGGAGCTAATCCAGTGCGTTCTCGCTTACGCGATGCCAGTGTAGAATCAAATGAGTGAATTCTAACAGGGGCATTCTTGTAACTTCGATTTTCCAACAAGCTAAAGGATCCATTTCCATCAATGTTGGTGAAACCTTGTGAAAGATCATACTGTAAATCCCTAGAACCAGTCCATGCCAAATCAATATTATCAGAAAAAATAGATGCAAGTGAGGGTAACCGCTCAACAGGTTTCGTATCAATGGCAGCTTTAGTACTTGGCCGTTCATTCTCTCTGTTGAATTTGCTGAAGACCTTGTTAAGATCTTCTGTATCATCAACAGGACAATCAACTATATCAATCTGAATTTTTTTCCCAGCCATATTGTACTCGTCCTCATTCAAGCAGCCCTCTCTGGATAACAAAGATTTTCCTGGACTTCCTGAAAGCTTTTTTGGACTTCCTGGTAACTGCAAACATGTGGGTTTCCCAATATTTGTATCCACTTGAAGCAAATCTGTTTTCCATTCCTTCAGTCTGATGTCCAGGAGAATTTCAGTAGCAGGATTAGTCTTTGAAACATGGCCATTTGTTACAAGAAGTGAATCTATGTAACATAGCCTACGATCCCAAAGGTAAGCATCAAGAATAAGACCACGCCTCAAGCGGTTGAGCTCAAGAATATCAATTGATGCCTGCAAGTAGCTATCTCTAATAACTGGTAAGAGCAAAATCTGCATAGGGAAAAAAAGTTAAAATCAACATAAGCATTTGCATCCCATCATAAATGCGTGTAAGACGAGAAAATCTGACTGCATCACCTCGTATTCATTTCTTTCCATGTTCAGCAAATCCTTCATCTCAATTATCTGCCTTCGAATACCAGTCTTGACTGGTTCATCCTCAATTAGAATACTCTTCTCAGTGCGATGGAGAAAATCAGTTATCTCCCAATGCAAGGATTTCATTTGGCCATATATCTACAAAAAGAAGTACATGGACATAGTATTTATTCTTCAGGACACAGCTAATTAACAAACACATATGATGCAGATAATGAATATAACATCATTTTTGAAAATCACATACCTCAACTGCCACCGTTTTAGTCCAGTCTTGCGGACTGTGACAGTTGAAACACATTACTGAGGGGGGGAGGTTAACTGATAGAATATCAACAGGAGAATATCGGAAGAAGGCCACCATGTTCCCATATCTGATAAGTTAGCAGGTAAATTGAGATTTCATTGCGGATTCAACAACAAGAATTTGCAAGGGGTATAGACGACATGTACCCATAGAAACGAAGACAGTCCCTCTGGAGAGAATGCCCACAGCTTGCAACTCGGTTAGCAGTAGCATGATTTGAAAAGCTTAGCTCCAAGAATTTCCCAAATGACAGGCCCCAAGCAGCATCTGACAAAATTACTCTCCGGGTAGCAGGTGGTACACCATTCTTAGGTTCGCACTTGAGGCATCTATGCCACATCCATATCCTGCCATCATGCTCACCTGGCAACTTCTGAGACAGAAGCTGCCTAACACTAATTGTTAAGCTCCCATGCTGATGAATATAGCACCTTACATGTGATTCAGATGGTTCTTTACATGATTGACAGCAATAGGCCTGATGAAGAAGATAGACAAGATATTAAGTTCAAATACTAGTGAAGTTCCAATATGATATATTGAACATCAACATACAAATGAGTATGAGAAATACCTGATCAAATAAGTCTTCCCGGAGGTATCTCCCAAGTGGCTTATCAAAGCTACCGTAAAACTTTATGCGGAAGAGCTGTGGACGCTCACATACCAGGCTTTTGGGGATACAAGTGCTTGACAAGGAAACTAAGATGCTCTGATGGTTGTCAGAGGTAGGAAGGTATTCACCAGAAAACTCGGTTTGGTCATTCAGGCCTCTTGCAGGAAAGTCATGATGTGTTTTATGATTCCACTGGTCTACTTCTTGACATTTCTCCCCTGGTAACACGTGTTGATTGTTACTGTTTGCAATGGTAAACAATGTAGACTAATAGAAATACTGAAAATGCATCACAGACTCACGGTACCTGAAGTTCTTGAATCACTATCCAAGAAATATGGAGGTATTTTACACCCACTGCATGAATCAATTTCATGGGATAAGTAATGATCAACAGGAGATTCAGATCCTCTATGCTCAAGAGGCGATTCAGATTCCCTGTGCTCAACAGGAGATCCAGATTCCCTATGATCAAAGATGACACCTTCGCCTCCCACATCCAAAGATAATGAATTAGGTGATACCAAATTTTCCTGAAACATAATACGTGAATCATTGCCTTGTACTTGAAGTTCATGAGACACATCAACAGATACAGGAAAATAGTCTGCGTCACTTCGCATATCTGGCACCACTATCACAGGCCTCGAAGGAAATTTAGGAAGAGTTGCTCCTTCATCAGCAAAGAATGATGTTTCCAGAGAGAGGTGATAAGCGGCAAAAACTGCAAGTTGTACTGCACGCTTAATTTTCTTTAGTTCCTCCCTACAGGCCCCTCTCAGTAAAACCTAAATAAATTGAGACAAAATTATTAGAAATCTAATAAAATGTGAGAGAAAATTAAAATTTCAGTTTCAAAATAGTTACGTTAGTAATCTATATCGGTCACCTAACAACCAAGTGTTTCATGCTTAATGTTAGCAACATGACTTGAATAAGATGTTCATGGAATTGCAAAGAGATACTTACTGTGCAGCCCAAACGCCTTGGGCAGCCTTCAAAAAACATCAGCGTCTTTGTTGACCTCCTGTTTGTCTGCTTTCCTGACGGGAATTCCAGAAATTTCTGCACCTTGAATGTTTCACATTGGCCTAGCCTTGCCGAAGCAATATTGTCAATTGAAGAGGCAATCTGTGCTCCAGTGCATCTTGATATCCTCTCCAAAAGCGGCCTCTTAACATTTAAAACTAATGAAATTCCTTTTTCCAAAAGCTCTTGGGCATATGATGAGACACTTCTCTCAACTAGCAGCACATTTGGTCGCCGAGATTCTATCTTTCCAACAATCATTCTCAGATGCTCCTTCTCCTGCATTAATGACATTTCTTCAGCAAAACAAACATAACAACAACAACAATAGAGATGCAACTGAATAGTAAGTGCAAACCTGTTCAAGTATATTGTCAATAGATGCTAATTTATTAGTGACCCTCTGATATTCAAGTGCTCCCCCTAAAATGAGCAATTTCGCATTCTTATGCTCAGAGATCATGCGTTTGTGTTTTAAGTTCTTGGAACAAACGACTCCTCTAATAAGATCGCTGCATAGAAGAAACTTCCTATGAGTTTCACATGCGGGAAATGGGAAGTGTAATCATGTAAATAGTAGTGTGGACACAGGAAAGGTAACATACCTATCAATCGGATTCCCGGATGCAATACATTTTATCTTCACATAATCAGTAGGATCCATGCTGCCACCTTTCTTTGTATTTGGTCTCACATAACTAGCAGCCAGCCAGGATAAGGAGGACACTACCTCAAGCCAACTTATGCGACCATCATCATTTCCCACACTGATACCTTCTCCATTCAGTAATTGAGCCACTAGAGCTCGAAAATGGCCAAGCACTGCATTCCTCAGACCCTCTTTATGAGCTTTCTCTGTGACCATGCCAACACCAACAATTTTGTTAGTGCTAAAGCAACCAAGAGCAAGAAGATTGCTCGACTCCTCAACCTCCTCATCATCCTCATCGTCGAATCCAAATAATCTCGACTCGGCGTCATCACCCTCATCTTCCGGCAGTGGTGGGCACCAAATATTGGCATCAAAGTCAACTGGATGTCCAGCTGTGTCACCTTCCATACCGCTGCCAGCGACACTGCCATATCGCTTAGTACCATAACCAGGAGAATCCAGACTGAAACGGCCGTTTCTCCTGGATGTTTGTGTGCCGTCATTCTGCCAAACCATCCAGGTTGGGCTCTCCAAGGGGCTTAGGGTTGTAGACCGGTTGAGCTCGTTAGCGGTGCTAACACTAAGAGACTCAGTGTCCGATAAGTCATGTAAGTAGTCATTCCCTGGGGTGAAAAGTTGAACCCCAATCTCGTCATTTTCTTCGCCATCTGCTCTCCTGCATCCATGAAAACCAGTTCCGGTACAAATCAGCACAGTAAGTAAATCGATTATAAAATACAAGGTTAACAAGCATAATGATCCATGAGAGTTACTTGCGTGTTTTCACTACTCATGAACTAGTCACCGATTTTTCTTTCCCTTATAATAATAATCCGCCTAGCACGCCAAGACGTTGAGGTGATCTAATTTTGTCCGCTCTTTATTTTGAAATGACACCCTACTGAATCCCGTTTTCAGTACATAAAAATGAAAGCAAGGCGGTGGATGCGGAGCCATGCCACCGTACCTGACAGCATGGCAGCGGAGAAGCTGCGGCGAGGAGATCTGACGGCGGAGGGCGATGGCACGCTTGCCCCTGGATCTCGCGGCGGACGGCGGCGGCGAATCAACTGGGGATACGTCCCCGCTGCGCGGCGGCGTCGGGGGCAACGGCGGCGTGCTCTCCTGGCGGGCTTCTTCGTCGGCGGCGACGGGCGTGGAGCCGGTGATGAGGGCTCGGAACTTCTGCACCGCCCCCAGGACCGAGAACTCCACCACTCCCATCGCCAGCAAACCGTGAATTTCAACTCCGGAAAAAGGAAGGATTATAAGGAAACAGAAATAAAAAAACTACTCCGTAACAAAGATATACTAAAAAGGCTGCACGCTAAAATTCCTCTCCGGCGACGCGAAGGCAGCGGGTGGCCCGAATCGTAAAACGTGCGGGGAAATCCTTCTTCTGTGTTTGTGTGTCTTCTTCTTCGACTCTGTGTAGTGTCTATGTACAAGCGGCGCCTAGTTAGTGTGAGGCATTTGGGGGTCAGCCAATGCCCGACTGGTGCGGTAGCATAGGTCGGGTCGCTGGCCGGCCGTCGTGCGGCTGCGCTACGAGCGCGCCACGGCGGGTATTGCCCAGGCGTTGGCGCGCGGGATGACGACGTAGAGGGAGGAGAGCATGGCAGTGGAGGAAGGAGTTGGGAGCTTGGAGGAGGAGGAGGAGCGGACGGAGAGAGGGGAAAAACTTTCGGCAATGGCGGTGAGAATGAGGAGAGAGAGGTACTAGTAGAAAGGAAGTGGAGGTGGGGTCTTTAATTTCGGACGGAGGAAGAGTGGTTTTATGAAGAGAAAAAGACGGCATTAATGGCTGATTACTGCACAAATTGGGTAGTCTCGAGATATTTACTTAGGAATATTTCAACAAAATAAATATAGAAGTTTGGAATTGAAACGATACCATTTTTTATGTAATCAAATCCGTGATTCCAAATTCTATGGACGGACGGATAGGATCGATTGGGGGCGTGTATAGCTTTTGGCCGGGTCTCCTAGGACTGGAGGTGGGAAAGATGAGGCAGAGATTTTGTTCCATGTTCCCCCTCGGGCTGCTGATCACTTCTTGCTAATTTGGTAAACCCTCATTAAAATAAACACATTGAATGCATACTACTAATGATAAAAAAAGAATGCATACTAGTACTAATTATATTCCTTATTTTATTAATTAATTATGTTATTACCATGTTCCAAAAAGTAAAACAAAGTTGTAGGCGGACGCATCGGATCCATTGGGTTTTATGAACTTTGTGTCTTGTATGGAGCAAAAATGAGATGGGGCAAGAGAGAGGAGATTCTGTGTTTTTTTCGGGCTGCCTCTCATCTCATGATTATTCTCGAAAATTTGGTAAACACCTCACTAAGAAAAGCACATAAAGGCTAGCTATTGTTTATTTTCTCATTTTTCTCTATTTTCTACCAGTTTTCCCTAAATTTAAATTATTTTATTGATTTTTTGTCATTTCTCTGTTTTTTCGCACGTATCATAGCTACTGAGATATTGTACCCTCCATAAAAAAATTAGAGTAAATGCCCAAAATCAACAAAATTTTGTCCAAAAATGCAACAGAATATAGTACAAAAGTGTAATACACATTGGTGTAAAAATGCAATAGAGAAAAAATATCAACTAACGATTTAGTTTTAAAATCACTATTGTCCTGTATGTGAGAGCAGCCCAGAAAGAAAAACCTCGTCAATACACGAGTGATACACACATTTTTAAAAAGCAATGTGTGCGGTTAGTACCAAATCAAACAAATATGTACGCTTAGGACTACTATATCAATGCGAACTTTTATTTTAATTAGTCAACTGCGGACCTGAGCCTCCAACCTATACCCACACGTATGTGTGGCAGATTATATATGTCAAGTACATAACGATGGTATCAATTTGAGTGCACGTGAACCAGGGAATTTTAAATCGGAATAGGATTATTCATGGAGCCAAAAGTGGATAGAGGACCATACTAATCCCACATGGCTATATATATCAGATAGTTATTATGTGGATTGAATGAGCAATATTGTCCTAAATGGTGAGTAATTTATACTATGTAAAACAATGCCATAAATTGGATATCTTGCCAAATCAATAGTTGTCAACGATAGCCGTTGAGGGCTTGTTTTGGTGCTACATTGATATTTGTAATGAATTGTTTGATTTTGTGCCATCTTGCAAATTGATGCCATTGCATTAGGAATTTCTATATCGATTAAATGCACATATTGCATGTACTATTTGAATATAACCCCCACCCCTCCACCAACATGCACACACAAAAATACATTTATGAATAGGGTTAATCTCTTAGACGATAGTTTGTGAATTTATTCCATTTATGTCAAAAACTATTTCTCTACGTGTTTCTAAGAAACGTAACTATTTGAATTCAATGAGCTATATGGGATTTTCCGTAGACTTTTAATATGTGGAATTTGTCTCTGGCATAAATGTCTTTTAGTTCAAAGGAACAAGACAAACATAAGTTTTTGATTTTCTTAGAAAATGAATAGCAATGCTCCGACCTCTATATATTGCAATGATGCAATATGCACGCAATCAAAATGTTCAAATGATGTCTGAAGCTTGACTTCCGGAAGGCAAGAACAAGCAGGGGCGGAGCCAGGATTTAGACTTGTGAGGGGGGAGCAATGAAAACCTAGGAGCTAGACAATGACCACGTAAGCGGCCGGCTACAATGGCATATCATTGCTAGGTCAAGTATATAGAGATATCAAGTCTAAAAAAATCAATATCAGAAAAATACTTGACTGTTAAAATTGGCTAGCAAATTCCTGATTTGTACGGCAACTTTGCCACAAGGTAGCTATTTTTCACTAATTTATAACTTTCTTATACGTAGACTGCTATTGAATCCCAAATTTTCAACACTCAAGGCCAGATTCGAGATCGAATCAATGGGATGGAAAAAATAAATTTACTATATTATTTGACTGAATAGGTGGGGACATGATGCTGACTCATGATAAGAGGGAGAAGATTAGTGGTTGCCATGGAACTACTTGGCTGCCTTGATAAGCCAAGAATAAATGTCTAACATCCGCAATGGCAGCGAGCGGCGCCTGGCTTCGTTGCAGCCTAGGAATAGCAAGCAAGATCAATCTGATAGGTGAGAGCGAAAGTGAGAAATAACCAAACTCCACGATCGCCCATTGCCCGTACATGGGTAGCTAGCATATGGACGGGCTATCCTCTTTTCTGGTTGGGCTTCACTTCTTGCAGAAATAGTTGAATTTAGGCTTAAGTAAACTGAACCGGGAGAGTATTTAGTATCATTATGTGTGTCATTAGTATGTACATAAACTAATCACACCTCTGCAAATCCTTAAGGGGGCGAATAGTTGAGGTGGGTCTAACCCTGCTGGCCCCCCTGGCTCCGCCCGTGAGAACAAGAATATGCCACGACAAAAGTACGCCATGCGGTGGCTAACATCAAGGAATGATGACACTAGTAGCGCAATAAAATTAAAATTTAGATTCAAAACACATTCACAAAAGTTGGACATCGCATGTCACAGTAGGAGCACCAAGACAACGTAGAATACACTAATATGACAACTACGTTAAAACCATATATTGCTGGATGAGTGCAAGTTTTAGCTATAGGGTTCACATACCGAACCCAAAACAATGACTCCACGAAAAAGTTGATTTTGCGAGTATTGTCATGTTGGATCTAACCAACAAACACAAGTTCAAAATCACTCGTGTGGGCGACCAAGAATCCCAACATGGTTTGACAAACCAATGAAGGCTACATACTTCTCAATTCATTTATGTGTGAATAGTGCTCATCGAGTCGAGAACTTGCTTGATTCTTGACCATATGTTGGCCTCCAAAAACAAAATTATTGTGTGAACATTTTTTTAACATCATGAACAACTATTTTATATTACGTAAATATTTTCATCATGATGCAACTCGAAAACGCACAATTGTAACTCGTGTGCAAATCTCAAGCATGCATACCACAAAGGTGATTCAACGGCCGGGGACTTGATCGAGCTTTACATTAAATCTCTGTTAGATGAGAATTAGCGAACCAAAGTGCACAGGAAGACATTTTGATGGTTTATATTCTGGCAATGTCTTAGCCTTCAATAGTAAATCAAATTTGCTGTCTTTTGGCCATGGAAATTGGCCCCTGCGAAGTGTTTGAGCCACACGCATGTTCACACCCTAACCAAGCTGGCATCATTTGACCATACATAATTTCGAACCTAGCTTGATCGATCGATGTTGTGTCCCGCATGCATGAGCCCCACGTACCTACCTAGCTGGCTGTTGCTTGCTGATCATAAAAACAATTATTTTGAATCACTTGGAAAGAACGAATTATTTTATGAATTATCGACATGTACTTTCGGGTCAGGGAATGCATCCAAATGTTTGACCAGATAACGTCCTGAGTCAAATCCAATCATCGCCCCCGGAAGACATGGATAAGGGAATCACTCGTGCTACTATACCCTATCAGCAGAAAAGATTCATCCACATTAAAATGTGTTATAAAATAATTTGGAAGCGTCACTAATTAATAAAAGTGTACCTTAATAATATGATGTCACGCGCATTGCCCACTGTGTAGAATACAGTGCACGCAGGACACAGTACAAGCCAACTAGTTAGTTTTAAACAATAATTTTATAGGTTGGTTCAATAAAAGTAGGTACTCTCTGAGGTACTATACTAGTTTGCATTCACGATTAGCTTATTGCAAATCACTATGTACCTGCTTCCCGCTCCCGTGACGATGCTCTGTGGTATCCTGCTCATCTGGGACTGATCGGATGGTCCGTTTATGAGGAAAAGGAGGTGACGAGCACGCAGGTGGGGGTCGGCGCAAGCGGCCAAGTTTGATTGCATGGAAAGCGTGGCCGACTCTGATCTGGATCCTTCACAGTCGCCCTCAGATTCCCCGGTTTGCTCGCTCGCCAGCTTTTTGTGCACCCATGGGCGGTGGTGCTGGCTGGCGCCCGATGAACGTACGCCACCCGCATTCTCAGACCCCATGTCAGGTGGGCTGGGACTGGCCTCGGAAGTACCAACGTCGTGCACGCGCACGTTGTTTCCGGCTTCGCACTGCAGTCGCCATCGCGGCTAATCACTTTCGCCATGCATCCTTTTTTCAGTTTCACCCTCAACTCGATCCGAATGCTTATTTAGAGACACCAACACGATACAAGTTCAATCTCTCTTAATATTTTTCAAGAAAAAATTACGTTGAGTTTCAAAAGAAACATCCTATGCACCCAAATCTCTTGAGAATAATTCCTTATTATTGTTTCTATTGTGTAATCAAGTTAATTTTAGTATGTAACATATAAAACGCGAACTAGTTTTGTGGCCCCCAGCAACGACGAAGCCAGGGGAGACCAGCACGGGCCACGGCTCCCCCAACAATATGAAAAAACTCAAGATCCTTAGATTTATTAGATAAATACTTGTGTATCATCTTCTATGGCCATCTCTCGGACAGCCTATACTAACTAAAATACATGGTAGCTGCTCACAGAAGATCATAAGAAGAAAAGTGAGAAGCCCACTTCCTTTCACACACACGTCACGGCTGGAGCTCTGCTCTCATCTGTCTCGGTACAACTCTCTCTCTGTGTTTTGTTCTTGCTTAAGCAACGAAGAAGGCAAGGCCGAAAGGCCTAAAAAATTCAGCAATTTGTTTATCTGATTCTCTCTCCTACGATTTGGAGCATGTCAAGACTTCACACATTAGAAGATTTTTCGGTCCTATCTTCTAATTTGAAGTATACATTTGTGGATCTAGTTTCTTCTTTCGTCGCCATCCAATTGCAGATCACTTCTATACCACCTCTTTTGTAGATGGTTGATGATGTAATCAAAGGAGTATAATAGTGCATATTTTGCTATAACCATGATTTCCACCTATATATAGTTTCCATGTTACTTCACTCTAGAGTTGTGATCAATGTTTGGCCCCTGTGTTGTTTTCCTGCCTCCGTCGTTGATACTTGTATTTTGCATCATCATTTTTGGGATCTTTATGCACTATTTAGAATCATATTTATCTTGATCCATTATTATTTATGCATATTTAGATGATTTACATGACTTTCCTACAAAGTCCCTTTCGTTGGTATTTAATTTTTAGGAGGCGGAAAATCTCCTTTTTCATGTTTTCGTTGTTTCAGGACCTTCTGGGCGTCAATAAATCGAAGTAAAAATACCTGATGGGTTTTTCACCAGGAGAATCAACTTGGGCCAAAGAATTAAGCGAGGTTAGCCATAAGGCCCGAAAGAGGCCAGGTGGCGCGCCCACCCCCTGGGCGCACCACACAGGATCTTTCGACCCTCGAGCGTCATCTCGGCTCCTCCTTTTTACAGACGCCTCCGTATTGCCAGAAAACCTACGCCATATTTTTTCCCACTATTTACAGAGGCGGCGGCGGAAGCGAAAGTCCTCTCGTACTCCAGAAGGGGGCAGATCCTGTCGCACCGGAGCCTTTGGTGAGGGGTAAATCGACGCCATCGTCATAACCACTCCTCCTAGTCATAGGGGAAGGCCTCTCCATCAACATCTCCACCTACACCATCATCATCACCATCTCCAAGATCCATCTCGTTCCCCTCATAGTTTTTGATTGATTGAACCTCGGATATTGTTTTAAGGGCTATTTACATGTTTGTGATTGGAATCTTGTCTTTATTTGGTGGAAAGATTATATATTTAGATTGTGTTGTATCCCATATGCTACTGATCCATATCATGTTTGTCACTTGTGAGTAGATCCCCATGTTCCCGAGGGCATAGGATGAATTGGCTATAATTTCCATATAATATGCAATGAGTATGTGGTTCAGTTTTTATCTTTTATATTGTTCTATGATGGTTTTATGCGAACATCGACTACATATTACTCACCTATATGGGCTCATAGGAGAATACTTTGATGCAATGACAGGGATTGGAAGGGACGGAATTGACAGAAACTATTTTCCAATACTTTGAGTTGCATTGGAGGGATTATATATCAGGGACCAGCGAACCTATTTCTATGGTGGGACATTTATGTATTGATGATTCCTAGATGTTCATGGAAATGGCTTTAGGACCATCATAAGTGGTGTATTTAGTTCATACTTATGGTTGCACCTAATTATGCTCCACCCTAAGGGAATGAAACTTGACAATATATTCACCATATTGTGTAGAAATCTTTATGCTAAGTTGTAGGGGTTCGTAGCATGGAAAACAAAAAATTCTATCTCATGAACACACACAAGCCAAGATCTATCTACTATATTGTAGCAACGAGTCGATAGAGTACTAACCCTCGAAGATTCCAAAGCGGTTAACGAGATCGGATTCTCGTGGATGATGTAGTCGTTCACTTGCCGATCTCAAGATCGCGTAGATGATCCTTCTGGCGCCGCGTTCTGGCAGCGCTCCTGTAGTCGGTCACACGTACGGTACTCGATGAATACCTTCCTCTCCCTTGTTCCAGCAGGCATCGGAGGTTGTAGTTCTCTCCTCGCGATTCTGGCAGCACAACGACGTGGTGTTGGAAGTAGAGGGGAGATCTTGCAGGGCTTCGCCTAAGCTGGAGCGAGTATGGTGGAGTAGAGGGATCCCCGATGATCTAGGGTTTAGAGGGCCGAGGTTTATAGGTAGCTAGCAACTAGGGTTTAGCTAGTTGGTAGCTGTTTAAAGGAGGATCTAGAGGCGGCGACTTGGGGGGGCAAGGCCGGCGGCTAGGGTTTATTGTGAGGGGTAGGGGCGCCCTACCCCTCCTTTTATAGGTGGGGAGGCGCCAAGGGGGAGGGAATCCTCCCCCAAGTCCACTTCATGTGGCCGGCGGCAAGGAGAGGAAGGAAGCCTCCCTTAGGTAGGATTCCTTCCCTCCCTCCACTTGGAAACCAATGTTCTAGTTTGACCTTTTCAAACTGGCTTTTTGACTTTCAAACTAGAGTTTGATTTCTCTCTTCCAAGTGTCCATCCAAGGGACCTAGGACATGATGCAACCATTCCACTTTGTCATGACACATCCATGTACCCTTCCCACTCCGGATCGGTGGACCTTCTAGACCCTTCTAGAACATTCCGGTGAAAACACCGAAACTATTCCTGAACTCCGGAATTGGACTTTCCTTATATAAATCTTCTTCTCCAGACCATTCTGGATCTCCTCGTGATCTCCTGGATCCCATCCGAGACTCCGAACCACATTTGTTCTCTTTACTCACTTTCCATATCTACTAAACAACATTGAATCCTTAAGTGTGTCTCCCTACGGTTCGTGAATTATGCAGACATGATTGAGACTCTTCTCCAATCAATAACCAATAGAGGAATCTAGAAATTCATATGGCTCCCACATACTTCTACGATTACTTTGTGATCGAATGAACCATTTACATACGATACCAATTTCCCTTTGTCTTGTGATACTTTACTTATCCGAGGTTTGATCGTTGGTATCTCTGCATACCTAGTTCAGCCTCGTTACCGATAAGTACTATTTACTCTTTCCTGTGATATGTGATCCCTTGTGAGCCAGTCACATGCTTGCAAGATAATTGGATGACATTACACCAAGAGGGCCCAGAGTATATCTATTCGTCATATAGATGAACAAATCCCACTCTTGATCCATGTGCCTCAACACATACTTTCCGAACACTCAATGCCACCTTTATAACCACCCAGTTATGAAGTGGTCTTTGATGTTATTAAAGCATTCGTCTGGTGATGGTGATTAACATGATCTCATGGTCGAAGGATTTGGGTTACTATGTATTTAAAAGCTTATAGCAAGTTGATGGTGCTCGACGTGGCACTTCGTTGGTAACCCCAAGCGCAGGGTGGGAAGAGCACAACAGCAAGTTCTCCCTCAGTTGAGACCGAGGTTATCGAACTAGAAGGAGGAAGGAAACGTCACACGGGTGTTGCAAACAACGTGGAGACCTGCACAACACAAACTCAAGACCTTGTCCCAACGAATCAGTGAGGTTGTCAAGCTCACCGGTTTGCTATAACAAAGGATTAAACGTATGGTGTGGAAGGTAATGGTGGTTTGCAGCAAGTAAACAAGTAACAGTGGAAGATGTATCAATGGTAAAGATTGGACACATAGTTCACTAAAGGTGCTCTCCTTAGATAAACAACAGGGCATGAAGGGTAAACAAATTACAGCAGGGCAATTGACAGGAACTGAGCAAGGCATAACAATGCAATTACTAGTCAGAAAGATCCTATGAGATTCGATTGGGAAATACAACAAGATACATAGACCGCCATCCAACTGCATCTATGACTAGAAGTCCACCTTCATATTATCATCCGAACCCCCTCCAGTATTAAGTTGCAAGCAACAGACAACTGCTTTAAGCAAAGTGTGTAAGGTAAACAGTCCACATGTTCCATGAACAAGAGACTGTTGTTTTCTCCCTAGTGGCAACAACACATCTACAACCGAAGATATTTCTGTCACTTCCCTTGGAAACTAGAGGCATGAACTCACTATCCATGCAAGATCACAAACAACACAGACATGATAAAATCAAAAAGACAAAACCATTAATCAAACAAACATAATAATCTCAATATCCATCGGATCCTCGCAAACACAACATGCATGATTACAAATAGATTAGATCTTGATCATGAACGAAGCTCACAAGATCTATACAAGAAAGCACAAGGAGGAGATACAACCATCTAGCTACTACATGGACCCATAGTCCAAGGTGTAACTACTCACGCATCATACCGGAGAGAAGGCCTTCGGGGTGATCTCCCCTCCGGCAGGGTGTCGGGAAGAACTTTAGATCCCCCCGATCTAGGGACGACGGTGCTGGCGGCTACAGAAGGTTTCGTGGAATATTGATCGGGTACTTAGGGTTTCTGCATCGGGGGCTTCTTATAGGCGAAGGGGGAGGCCGAGGAGGCGTCCAGGGGCCCCACACCCTGCCTAGGCGCGGGGTAGGGCCCACCCACGCCTAGGGGGGTCTGGGCGCCCTGGCCCGCTTCTCCGTCTCCCCTCTAGACTTCTTGTTCCCCACAGAAAGTTATTGACTTTGGATTTTGTCCCTTCTAATTCCGAGAATATTTCCTTACTAGCTTTTCTGGAACCAAAATAGTAGACAACAATCAACTGTCACTGTGGCAACTTGTTAATAGGTTAGTACTAGAAAACATGTAAAAGGCACCTCAAAGTATAGACAAAGCAAAGCAAAGTAGATACTAAACAAGCATGGAGCATAAAAAATTATAGATACGTTTCCGACGTATCAAGCATCCCCAAGCTTAACTCCTGCTCGTCCTCGAGTAGGTAAGTGATAAAAGAATAATTTTTGAGGTGACATACACCTTCACAATAAAGATCAAACCATTTGCAAGCATTGAAAGCTGGGATCAAAGAACTCTAAACATGTGCATGAAAGATGGAGTTCTAACAATAGGACATAGTAACTATGCATGCAACATGAAAGACTACAAACAAATATCATGAATAACATGCATTGAAAAACGTTTGTTTGTTTCACATACAGAAAACATAGCATAGTGGCATTCAGCTTGTCCCTCATAGAGTAGCAAATAGATGCATAGGACACCTTCAAAGTTCACAGGGGTGACTAGAAACAAATAGCACAAGAACAAGAAATATCACAATATGCATCAATCAATAAGCTTTGGGACACTGCACACATGATGGCAACTATGCTCTCTTAATGGTTCCTAGAGGTAGAAGGTGGAGACTCAAATAATGGTGGAAAAAAGGCCTTTTATAAAGGAGAAGCGGGGATTTCAAGTTCCAAAAAGAGATTCCAAAAATTATGGTACTTGTTAGCTTTCAGCCCTCATTGCCCCTATCATAAGTATCTCAAAGTGATTAAGGTTAAAGTGAACAAAGATGGAGTATATGCTTGACAAAGTATAAGTTGGCAATCTCAAGTCCCTTGAATACGAGGGCCACACCTCATGCTAATCAACTTCAGTCACCTATAAGTTCTTGTCATTGTAAGTATTTGCATATCACAGAGAACTGACAACGGGGTACCCCTTGCACATGGTACATGAGCTTTCCCATAACCAAAATGACAAGGCAAGCAGACAATGAGAATCTCAGCGATCTTTTTATTTACTATGTGCATAGATTTTTTAAGGATGCTTCATAGATAGCTCACTGTGGTGATGCTGCAAGTTTCCACCATGATTAGGCATGGCTTAGGCTAGCGGCCCAGGCGTTTCTCTAACACAAAATACAAACTCCATGGACTTACAAGATCCCTCTTTATTTCACACCGGTGACATCCATAGACAAAAGGGCATGATATCAACTGAGTACAAAGTACAAGTGAAATATTGAAAACATTCCCCATGATAGCACGGTTCTGCTAATTCCAACGTATAAGTGCAAGCATATACAACATATATGACACAATGGTTCAATTTTATTAGGGGCAAAGAATATAAAGTGTTCCATCAAGTTCTTGAGGTCTTTAATCACTAAGTTTTCACATAACAAAATAGTTTTAAATTGGAAGATAGCTTAAAATAAGAATATACTTGGAATGGTGTAATACACCATGCATAGGAGTTTATAGTGGACACTTTGGAATAACTTGGTTTCTTGGGAGTATGAAGCATGAGTAGAGCGTACTCATACAAGTGGAGGCTAGCAAAAGACTGGGAGCAACCAAATAAGAGAGCATAATGGCCATAATCATGCAGAGCAACAAAATATTACTAATCAAAGCATAGAGTGGTACTACAAGCCAAGGACTAAATGATCATAGAGGCTAATGGTGACTTTTCATAGTCATAACATGGTGTGAGCATGTGCCAAGTCAACCCAAACAAAGCATCAAAGGATAATACCACAATACTATGCTTTTGCATGCTAAAACAACGCATAATTTCTTTAAGGAACATTAAGCAATCCCAATTGTTTGGAACAAGACATGATACAGCAATAATCACTAAGCATAAGGTCAAAACAACACCTAGCATGTCATGCTAAAGTATAAGTTACAGCCAATGCAAGCTCCTCTTGCACTTTTAAGCAAAACTTAATACTCCTTTCCAACACCAAGCAACGCATTTGCAAAACAACACAGCGAGAACGGGGGTCCAAACTACTTTATTCAATCAAACTAAACAACCTAAGAAAAGCAAACGAAAACTAAGACGCTCCAAGAACAACACAACTGTGCATGAAACAATAAAAACGAAGTGTCTAAACAGACCTGAGCTTTTTATTGATGAAGAAGGGGATGCCTTGGGCATCTCCAAGCTTTGATGCTTGTACCTCTTGGATATTTCTTGGGGTGACACTGTTGGAATTTGATGAGTTTTGGGCTGCTGGCCCATTAGACAAATTCTGAAATTCTCTTTGGCCCACTTGTGTATGGCATCATATGGCTGTGCTAGTGGTGCTAAAGTTTAGTCCCACATTGCTAGTTGAAGGGGAGTTGGACCACCTTATATAGTAGAGTGTTGCACCACTCACTAAGGTGTGACAAGAAGAGTAGCCCTCGTGCACTCCTCCTCCGACGCCGCCTCGCCTCGCCACGACGCGCACGCGCACGCCGCGGGTTGCGGCAATCTCGCCGAGCCGAGCTTTATTTTGCTGGTTGACCGACTCGGACGTGGGCTGAGCCCCACGATCTCCCTAACCTGCACTATATATACATCTGCGCTAAACCTAATCGGTGAATCAATCCACATGCGCCTACCTCCAGAACCTTGTGTCGCGTGCACCGCAGATCGGGACAGTAGGCCTCCGGAACCCCGCCTCTCGTGAACCTGTACGGGTGAGGGGCGATCAGGTTTTTGGGGAGCGCTCAAGCGCGACTACTAGCAACCACGACGTCGTTCGACGACGAGTTCCCGAACGACGACTTCTTCCCGGACGTCAGCGACCTCTTCGACAACCTTAACATGGACGACGCTGCTGCGACCGCTGCGGCTGCTATTCAGCCTACACTGTACGTGATCCTCAACTGTCTTTTTCGGATTATGCTAGAGTTCTTTGTTCTAGCGTTTGGTGTAGATGTGATAGGCTTATCTCCTATAGATGTAATCTTTTTATCTACTTTGTTGATCTGTATAATTGGTTTTAGTACCGTTTGTATGATCATGATTTATCAATTTATTATTCGGATTAAATCATATGGATTATTGCTTATATTTCCAACAATCCAAAAACCTGATTATAGGCAAATGAATTCCACTGGTGTAGCCGCAGCTACTAGGCCACCTCCTTTTGATGGCATGCACTATAAGATATGGCGCAAGAGAGCAGTTCTTTGGTTTGAAAACCTAAACTACTATAGCGCCACGCTTGTCAAGCCTGAAGGAGATCTTTCTGCTGAGCAGGAAGCGACCTTTAATAAAGCCGGTATCATGTTTATGGCGGCTTTGTTCAATGTTCTTGGGGACAACATTGTTGACCCGTATATGTCATTTGATAATGTCAAGGACGCATGGGAAGCGCTCGAGGCCAAGTTTGGGGTCTCGGACACTGGCACTGAATTGTATATCATGGAGCAATTCTATGACTACAAGATGATTGATGAGCGCTCCATCGTTGAGCAAGCTCATGAGATACAATCACTTGCCAAAGAACTTGAGCAGTTCAAGTGTTCCTTACCGGACAAATTTGTGGCCGGTGGCATTATTGCCAAGGTTCCTCCCTCGTGGAGGAACTTTGCTACTTCTCAGAAACATAAGAGACAAGGGTTTTCTATTACGGATCTCATTGGGTCTCTTCATGTGGAAGAGAAGGTGAGAGCAAAGGACAAAACTGCTCGAGGATTTTAGGGAGGTTCTGCTGCCAATTTGGTGCAGAGGAAAAACTTCCAATCCCACAAGTTCAAGAATAAGAACAAAACTGAAGGAAAGGGGAATTTTGATGGCAAGAACAAGGCCACACACTCAACCAACTTCAAGAAGAAAAATGATAAGAGGAAAGGCTCTTGCCACGTCTGTGGTGATACTGATCATTGGGATCCTAGCTGCCCTAATCGCTTTGACAAGCATCAACATGGGAACAGCGGCAAGACCGCTAATGTTGTTATTAGCGATACTGAGATGAAGGATGCTGGGTATGGTATTTTACCTACTATCCTTTCAGTATGTCATTCTCCTGATTGGTGGATAGACACGGGTGCTAATACACATGTATGTTCTGATATTTTTATGTTTTCCTCTTATCAGGTCTCAAGGACCTCTTCCGTGCTGATGGGAAATGGCTCACATGCTTCTGTTCATGGTGTTGGTACGGTAAATCTGAAGTTTACTTCGGGGAAGACCGTACAGCTGAAGAATGTGCAGCACGTTCCCTCCATCAATAAGAATCTCGTCAGCGGATCTCTTTTATGTCGAGATGGCTTTAAGTTGGTTTTTGAGTCTAATAAAGTAGTAATTTCTAAGTATGTACAATTTGTTGGAAAGGGTTATGAGTGCGGAGGTCTGTTCCGCCTGTCTTTGTCAGACTCATGTACTAAAGTTATTAATCATGTTTGCAATGATAATGAGTCCAATGTTTGGCATTCACGACTCTGTCATATTAACTTTGGTTGAATGACGCGGCTAGCCAATATGAGTTTAATTCCGAAATTTACCACTATAAAAGGTTCTAAGTGCCAAGTTTGTGTGCAAGTAAAGCAACCCCGCAAGTGTCATACGACAGCGGAACCGAGAAACTTAGCACCGCCAGAACTTATACATTCAGATCTTTGTGAGATGAATGGTGTGTTGACAAAAGGTGGAAAAAGATACTTTATGACATTGATTTATGACTCCACTAGATACTGCTATGTTTATCTTCTAAAATCTATAGATGAAGCTTTGAACTACTTCAAAATTTATAAATCTAAGGCAGAAAACCAACTTGATCTTAAAATCAAGCGGATAAGGTCGGATTGTGGTGGAGAGTACTTTTCAAACGAATTTGATTTATTCTGTATGGAACACGGTATTATACATGAGAGGATGCTTCCCTACTCACCTCAGTCAAATGGGGTGGCTGAAAGAAAGAACCGCACTCTAATTGATTTGGTTAACTCCATGTTAGATACATTGGGTCTTTCCAAGGAATGGTAGGGGGAGGCGCTAATGACTGTGTGTCATGTCCTAAACCGTGTTCCTGTAAAGGATAAAACCATGACACCATTTGAGGAATGAGAAAAGAAAATACTTAAACTCTCTTACTTACGAACTTGGGGCTGTTTGGCGAAAGTCAATATTCCAATACCCAAGAAGCGAAAGCTTGGACCAAAAACCGTTGATTGTTGTTTTCTGGGATATGCTTTTCATAGCATTGGCTATAGATTTTTTATAGTAAAATCTGAGGTATCCGACATGCATGTTGGTACAATTATGGAGTCGAATGATGCGACTTTATTTGAGGACATCTTTCCTATGAAAGGCATGTCTAGCTCATCAAATCAGGAGATGACTAGTTCATCTAGTTAGGAATTTTCTATAATTCCAGAACCCACTATGCCGATAGAACACTCTGATGATCCTGTGGAGGATGACAATGAAGCTCCCAAAAGGAGCAGGAGACAAAGGACTGCAAAGTCATTTGGTGATGATTTCATTGTGTACCTTGTGGATGATACTCCCACTTCTATTTCAGAAGCCTATGCATCTCAAGATGCTGACTATTGGTAGGAAGCTATCCAAAGCGAGATGGAATCCATCTTAGCTAATGGTACTTGGGAAATCACTGATTGTCCTTATGGGTGTAAACCCGTAGGATGGAAATGGGTGTTCAAGAAAAAGCTTAGACCTGATGGTACTATTGAAAAGTACAAGGCACATCTTGTGGCTAAGGGTTATACCCAAAAGGAAGGTGAAGAATTCTTCGATACCTACCCACCTGTAGCCAGATTGACCCATATTCGAGTACTACTTTCCTTGGCTGCCTCACATGGTCTTCTCGTTCATCAAATGGACGTTAAGACAGCTTTTCTAAATGGAGAGATAGATGAGGAAATTTATATGGAGCAGCCTGACGGATTTGTAGTAGATGGTCAAGAGGGAAAGGTGTGTAAGTTAGTGAAGTATTTGTATGGTCTTAAGCAAGCTCCTAAACAGTGGCACGAGAAGTTTGAAAGAACTTTAACTGCTGAAGGCTTTGTTGTAAACGAAGCTGACAAATGTGTGTACTATCGCCATGGTGGGGGCGAGGGCGTTATTATGTGTCTCTACGTTGATGAGATATTGATATTCGGGACCAACCTTGCTGTTATCGAGGAGGTCAAAGAGTTCCTATCTCGCTGCTTTGAGATGAAGGACTTGGGAGTGGCTGATATAATTTTAAACATCAATCTACTAAAGGATGACAATGGTGGGATTACACTGCTTCAGTCTCACTATGTGGAAAAGATATTGAGTCACTTCGGGTATAGCGACTGCAATTCTTCTCCAACGCCTTATGATCCGAGTGTGCTACTTCGAAAGAATCAAAGGACTGCTAAAGATCAATTGAGATATTCTCAAATTATTGGCTCGCTCATGTATTTAGCAAGCGCTACTAGACCTGACATCTCCTTTGCTGTAAGCAAACTGAGTCGATTTGTGTCAAATCCTGGAGATGATCATTGGCATGCTCTTGAAAGAGTTTTGCTCTATTTGAAAGGCACTGCGAGTTATGGTATTCACTATACTGGGTATCCACGGGTACTTGAGGGTTATAGTGATTCAAACTGGATATCTGATGCTGATGAGATTAAGGCCACACGTGGTTATTTGTTTACACTTGGTAGTGGCGTTGTTTCCTGGAAGTCTTGTGTGGCATCCCGCAAAACCACTACTAGAAAATCGCGATGTTTTTGTGCATTGCATTGTCATCATCATGCATTGTTTGTCTGGACTATTTCGAAAAGCCTAGTTTTGCTTTGTACAAACACCCCTCTTATTTTTCAAATACAAAACCCCGATCGCATCGGAGATTTTATTTGTCTAAAAACTGTTTGCAAGTGGCCTTATTATAAAATAGACAAGACCAAACAAACACACATCTTAAAACAGCCCCCACCTAAATCCTAGTCCCACCAAATTCTATCCTACCCACCAACCGTAGACCGCCACCTCACCCTCTCACCCAATCTCTACCCACCTGCCACCTCATCGATCCATACCTTTTTCCCTCTCCCTTTTCTCACCCAGCTCTCCCTCACCCCTCTGTCTAGCATCCGGACCCCACCCCACACCGACCCACTAGCCTCACCTGCCTCTCTCCCTAGCCACCCAGCCGACCCCGCGCCTGGACCCACCTGTCAGTCACCCCCACACCCCACCAGCCGACAGCCCCCTGGCCCACCTGGCCCCACCACCCACCTGCCCCTGTACCCCCCCGCGGCCCACCTTCCTTTCTCTCTCCCCCAGCGCGCTCCTCTCCTCCCCACCCGCGTCGGCCGCCGGTTCCCCCCGTTCGCCCCGCACCTCCGCCTCCCTCCTCCCCGTCCGGCCACCCCCCTGCCCCTTCGCCCTCCGCTCGCCTCGCCGGCAGCGCTCGCCCCGAGCCCGCTCGCGCCACCCTGGCCTCCCCGCCTGCCTCTGCTCGCCCCGCGCCGGCCGCCCTCATCCCTCCCCGGCCCGCGCGCCTCCGGCCACCGCCGGCTCCGACCTCGCCACCCTGCTTCGTATGCGCCCTCCCCGGCGCACCGCCGCGTCCGCCTCGCCAGCCCCCTCCGCGCGGCCGCCCTCCGACCTGCTCCCCTCCGGCGCCGCTTCTCTGCCCCGCCACCTTCTCTTCCCCGTCACCGGCGCTTGCTCGCCCCGTGCTCGCTGCCCTCGGCCGCGACCCCGAGCGCGCCGCCCCGCGGCTCCTCGCCGCCAGTCGCCTCCGTCCTCGAGCCGCCGCGTCCACCTCGCCTCGCCTCTCCGCGTTCCGCGCCTCCGCGTCCGAGCCCGCCCCACAGTAGCCGGCCCCCTCCAGCGCCGCCGGGCCCAGCGGCAACCGCCCCTGCTCCCCTCCGTACCGCCACCTCCGCCCGCTGCCCGAGTGCGGGCCCTCCTGCGCGCGTGTGTTCCGTCGGCCGCGCCGCTGTGCGCGCATCCCCTGCAGGCTAGCCAAGGGCAGCAAGTTCTTAGCGGTTGCCGACGTCCTCTGGTGCAGCCTCGCAGCACCGTCGTGTGTCAGACGCAAGATCTGCAGTACCGATGAAGTTCGTCAGTGTTCGGAGGAACGCCAAGACCATTCGGCTATAGCCGTCTGTGACATCGCCAAGATCTTCAGCAAGGACCCAAAGTATTCGAAGATTGAACCGTGGAACCGAGACCGATCCGTTGGCTAGACACCTAGACGACCCGCAACCCCGCAAGAACATCGTGTCGCCGTCAAGGTCTTCGACCCGAACGCCAAGGCCGACCCGGGTCCGACACCGACAATCGAAACCGCGGGACCGGACAAGTTCGCCATCGACCTCGAGAACGCCTACACGGAACGGCAAGATCGCCCCACGGAATCCGAAGCGCGGACCCGACAAGATCGTCGCGACGACAAGAACGGCACCGACCCGGAAGCATCCGATGCGCCCCGACACCGACCCAAGTCCTGCTTCCCGGAGGCGACAAGATCGACCTCAGTTATCCGAGAACGGCCCCGCCGAGACCGAACCCCAGATCCGAACCCCGAGACCCGACCCCGAACCCCGGAACCCCAAGATCGTCGAACCCTGATGTGTGAACCCTTCCCGAAACCCTATTTTATAATATAATAACAACTTGTTGCATATTAATTGCCATACTTGCATGCATATTTGTGTGGTGTGGGGGCCTTATGCCGATTCACCTAATAATTAAATATGGGGCCCATATGCGGACAAATCTAGCCTTATATTGGCCTCACTTAAATTGGTGTAGCGAACCAGTAACTTCTCTTGCCTTGTTATTACAACATTTAATTTGAGGGGTAGTTAAACAACATGAACCACCTAAATATTGTCGGGACCCCGGTTCCGCTTAATATGACCTAATTGCATCGCACCGTTGCCATGTCATACATCATACATGCATCATGCCGATCTTCTGCCGTTGTATTAAATATTGCATCCGGTGTTTATTCTAGTGTTTTGCTTCTTCGCGAATTGGGCCGTTGAGTTGATGTGAGCTTCGCCCCGATCTTCGGATGAACCTTCGGCAATGTTTTCAGGCGAGCATCTCCCCCTTTCTACCCATCTTACTTTTATAGTATTTATTCCCTCCTGTTGATCTATTGCTATCTGTGTTGCGATGCTCTAGTTTCCGTACCCGTGATATCCCTTGCAGCCCTATATTGCCTTGGACACAACCTATTATCTGTTGTTTGGTAGATAGTTGGACTTGCGCGCCGTAATCGCTTGCTCAAGTGCTGTTGCGTGTCGTCAAGTACCACAGTTGTTGGAGAAGAGCCGCATGTTCAATGTTGGAGATGATCATGGTTTTAGTTATTGTTCACTTTAATTACTGTTTAACAACTAAAATTGAAGTAAGTAAGCAGAGGCATCGGTGGGTGATAGATAATTTGGTTTCCGACCGCCCACTTGTGTCCCGTAGGACCCCGAGTTCTTGACACCTGTTCCGAGATCGAGCGCGCTAACCACAGGTGGGGAGATATGGGCCCCCCATTGATTATTACCTGATTTCAAAGTATTGTACTGGGGGCCACAAACTAGTTTGAGGTTTTATTTACTATCCTGTACTTATGCCATGTTTACTGCTTTAATTAAATTGTGCGACAGATAGCACCTGTACTGTTTAGGATCGGGACACGTTTTCGCGGTGTCGACAGTCCCCGTTTGGGGATTTGCTGTCGTTCACAGCCGTCTACCCAAACCCTAAGTCCGTCTCGGAGACCGGCCGACTTCGTTGCGGGTGTCGACTTGGTGGGGTGGCCCCCATGTACTTGCTTTGGGTCTGGGAACGTCGTGACTTAGGCCCCGCCGACATACCGATGGGTGTATGTTAACTGATCTGGCAAAAAGGGTCGAAGTGCCTATGGATACTTTGGTGCACCCCTGCAGGGTTAAATCTTTTCGAGAAGCCGTGTCCGCGGTTATGGACGACTTGGAGCACAGTGCTGGATCATAGACAACTATAACTAAAGTTTATTGTTATAAATTGACTTGTATCCGATATGACTAGTAATCAGCTTCACTACAACGGAATGGCTAAGTAAAAGTACCAACAACTGCTGGGTTTTGGGGTTATCTCATGCTAATTGTATCTGACTAGTTAGTGTTGCCACTATAACGGAATGGTTAACTAAAAGTGCCCACTGCTTACTTTATCAGGACGATTATCTAAACCTGACTAGTAAAGTGCCGCAACTATAACTGAATAAGTAAAACTGCCAACTGTGTGAGTTCCTCGGTTGACTTCCTCGCTGGTCTCGAGGGGGAAACGCCAGGATGGGTTTGTTTGATGATAGTATCAGGTTGGATCCGAATAGGTCTTCCTTACCCCTCTCTGATAGCCGCCAGTTGTATCGAGTCTCTATAGGTGGTTTAGTGCATATGCTGCCGCTGCCGCTTAAGTCCACTATACCTATGTAGGCGAGGACCGCCGAATTCTAGCCTCGCCGTGTACTGGCCTCAGTACTGACGCTCCTCTTTTTCCTTTGCCCTTTGTCGGCACCCCTTTTGTTTTGAGCAAGTTTTGAGATCGACGTCGTTAGCAGGGTTACCCTTCCGGCTTGGCCTGGGCAGGGTTATGGACACCATTGGTTATTCTTCAGGGCTCTTAGCCCCATTTGCATCTTGTCCGTAGTCGGACGCTGTATTGTTTTCAAGGTGATTTGGATCTTTGTACATTATATCTGTATTCTTGACTCATTGAGTCGCTGTTGTATATATATATCTGTTCTGTGGGTCCCATCGAGAACTGTTGTGTAATGTTATTACTTCGTTTTCCACCCGCACGAAAGTGCCTGGTGGGCAACTTCGAATCGTTTCTATGCGGGTTTGGCGGGTTTCGCTAAAACTTGCATAGGGCCGATTCTGAGGGTGTTACAGAGTGGTATTAGAGCTCAGCAGTTGCGATACCCCACAAGTCCAGCCTGTAGGATAACCTAGCTAACGGCCAAAGTAGAGTGTCAAAACTATTTTTGAAAAACGGTTGGATAGTTCTGATTAGGTCTGATTTTATTCCTTACCCCTCTACTGTTCTCCTCTTACCTCTACGTGTTTTGAATCCGCTCTCGTCTCTTTCTTCGAGTCCAGAAATTCTCGTGGTTGGGTTTCCGTCGCACCTTTAGGGTTTCGCTTCCTCCTTTGGTAACGGTGATGCTACGTCCGGTGTTCAAACTGTCCGGGGAATCCTTCGTCTGTGGTACCATTCTTTGTTCCTTGTTTGTGCCTTCCGGTGTTTTTCGACGCGACGGCATCCTCTACGCCAGATCCGATGCAGAGTCTGCATCACTCCTTTGTTTCCGAACCTCGCTTGTTGAGATCTTCAGTCTGAATCCTGAGAGTTGGTTGCATAATCTGTCTATTCGTGTACATAGTAATGCTTTGAGTGCGGGATGGAGTCGCGACCATACCACTACTCTTATCATTTGCTCTGTATATTGAATAGTGGATCAATGCAATTCTACTCCTTCCATGAAAGTTAGAGGTGGCCTTACCTTTAACTTCGTCCGTTGTTTATCCGGAGTGTTCTCTTGACGAACGGGATCAACGACGTCTTGTTGGTGGTGTCGCCGTTTTCAAGACGAAGAAAGCATCCTTGTTAGTGGTGTCGCGAGGGTCTACACGAAGCGCGAAGGATCAGACCGCCGACCTTCTTTCCGGTACCATGAGGCGGATCTCGAGGGCGAGATCCATTGTTAGTGGTGTCGAATTGTGGCATCCCGCAAAACCACTACTAGAAAATCGCGATGTTTTTGTGCATTGCATTGTCATCATCATGCATTGTTTGTCTGGACTATTTCGAAAAGCCTAGTTTTGCTTTGTACAAACACCCCTCTTATTTTTCAAATACAAAACCCCGATCGCATCGGAGATTTTATTTGTCTAAAAACTGTTTGCAAGTGGCCTTATTATAAAATAGACAAGACCAAACAAACACACATCTTAAAACAGCCCCCACCTAAATCCTAGTCCCACCAAATTCTATCCTACCCACCAACCGTAGACCGCCACCTCACCCTCTCACCCAATCTCTACCCACCTGCCACCTCATCGATCCATACCTTTTTCCCTCTCCCTTTGCTCACCCAGCTCTCCCTCACCCCTCTCTCTAGCATCCGGGCCCCACCCCACACCGACCCACTAGCCTCACCTGCCTCTCTCCCTAGCCACCCAGCCGACCCCGCGCCTGGACCCACCTGTCAGTCACCCCCACACCCCACCAGCCGACAGCCCCCTGGCCCACCTGGCCCCACCACCCACCTGCCCCTGTACCCCCCCGCGGCCCACCTCCCTTTCTCTCTCCCCCAGCGCGCTCCTCTCCTCCCCACCCGCGTCGGCCGCCGGTTCCCCCCGTTCGCCCCGCACCTCCGCCTCCCTCCTCCCCGTCCGGCCACCCCCCTGCCCCTTCGCCCTCTGCTCGCCTCGCCGGCAGCGCTCGCCCCGAGCCCGCTCACGCCACCCTGGCCTCCCCGCCTGCCTCTGCTCGCCCCGCGCCGGCCGCCCTCATCCCTCCCCGGCCCGCGCGCCTCCGGCCACCGCCGGCTCCGACCTCGCCACCCTGCTTCGTCTGCGCCCTCCCCGGCGCGCCGCCGCGTCCGCCTCGCCAGCCCCCTCCGCGCGGCCGCCCTCCGACCTGCTCCCCTCCGGCGCCGCTTCTCTGCCCCGCCACCTTCTCTTCCCCGTCGCCGGCGCTTGCTCGCCCCGCGCTCGCCGCCCTCGGCCGCGACCCCGAGCGCGCCGCCCCGCGGCTCCTCGCCGCCGGTCGCCTCCGTCCTCGAGCCGCCGCGTCCACCTCGCCTCGCCCCTCCGCGTTCCGCGCCTCCGCGTCCGAGCCCGCCCCGCAGTAGCCGGCCCCCTCCAGCGCCGCCGGGCCCAGCGGCAACCGCCCCTGCTCCCTTCCGTACCGCCACCTCCGCCCGCTGCCCGAGTACGGGCCCTCCTGCGCGCGCGTGTTCCGTCGGCCGCGCCGCTGTGCGCGCATCCCCTGCAGGCTAGCCAAGGGCAGCAAGTTCTTAGCGGTTGCCGACGTCCTCTGGTGCAGCCTCGCAGCACCGTCGTGCGTCAGACGCAAGATCTGCAGTACCGATGAAGTTCGTCAGTGTTCGGAGGAACGCCAAGACCATTCGGCTATAGCCGTCTGTGACATCGCCAAGATCTTCAGCAAGGACCCAAAGTATCCGAAGATTGAACCGTGGAACCGAGACCGATCCGTTGGCTAGACACCTAGACGACCCGCAACCCCGCAAGAACATCGTGTCGCCGTCAAGGTCTTCGACCCGAACGCCAAGGCCGACCAGGGTCCGACACCGACAATCGAAACCGCGGGACCGGACAAGTTCGCCATCGACCTCGAGAACACCTACACGGAACGGCAAGATCGCCCCACGGAATCCGAAGCGCGGACCCGACAAGATCGTCGCGACGACAAGAACGACACCGACCCGGAAGCATCCGATGCGCCCCGACACCGACCCAAGTCCTGCTTCCCGAAGGCGACAAGATCGACCTCAGTTATCCGAGAACGGCCCCGCCGAGACCGAACCCCAGATTCGAACCCCGAGACCCGACCCCGAACCCCGGAACCCCAAGATCGTCGAACCCTGATGTGTGAACCCTTCCCGAAACCCTATTTTATAATATAATAACAACTTGTTGCATATTAATTGCCATACTTGCATGCATATTTGTGTGGTGTGGGGGCCTTATGCCGATTCACCTAATAATTAAATATGGGGCCCATATGCGGACAAATCTAGCCTTATATTGGCCTCATTTAAATTGGTGTAGCGAACCAGTAACTTCTCTTGCCTTGTTATTACAACATTTAATTTGAGGGGTAGTTAAACAACATGAACCACCTAAATATTGTCGGGACCCCGGTTCCGCTTAATATGACCTAATTGCATCGCACCGTTGCCATGTCATACATCATACATGCATCATGCCGATCTTCTGCCGTTGTATTAAATATTGCATCCGGTGTTTATTCTAGTGTTTTGCTTCTTCGCGAATTGGGCCGTTGAGTTGATGTGAGCTTCGCCCCGATCTTCGGATGAACCTTCGACAATGTTTTCAGGCGAGCATCTCCCCCTTTCTACCCATCTTACTTTTATAGTATTTATTCCCTCCTGTTGATCTATTGCTATCTGTGTTGCGATGCTCTAGTTTCCGTACCCGTGATATCCCTTGCAGCCCTATATTGCCTTGGACACAACCTATTATCTGTTGTTTGGTAGATAGTTGGACTTGCGCGCCGTAATCACTTGCTCAAGTGCTGTTGCGTGTCGTCAAGTACCACAGTTGTTGGAGAAGAGCCGCATGTTCAATGTTGGAGATGATCATGGCTTTAATTATTGTTCACTTTAATTACTGTTTAACAACTAAAATTGAAGTAAGTAAGCAGAGGCATCGGTGGGTGATAGATAATTTGGTTTCCGACCGCCCACTTGTGTCCCGTAGGACCCCGAGTTCTTGACACCTGTTCCGAGATCGAGCGCGCTAACCACAGGTGGGGAGATATGGGACCCCATTGATTATTACCTGATTTCAAAGTATTGTACTGGGGGCCACAAACTAGTTTGAGGTTTTATTTACTATCCTGTACTTATGCCATGTTTACTGCTTTAATTAAATTGTGCGACAGATAGCACCTGTACTGTTTAGGATCGGGACACGTTTTCGCGGTGTCGACAGTCCCCGTTTGGGGATTTGCTGTCGTTCACAGCCGTCTACCCAAACCCTAAGTCCGTCTCGGAGACCGGCCGACTTCGTTGCGGGTGTCGACTTGGTGGGGTGGCCCCCATGTACTTGCTTTGGGTCTGGGAACGTCGTGACTTAGGCCCCGCCGACATACCGATGGGTGTATGTTAACTGATCTGGCAAAAAGGGTCGAAGTGCCTGTGGATACTTTGGTGCACCCCTGCAGGGTTAAATCTTTTCGAGAAGCCGTGTCCGCGGTTATGGACGACTTGGAGCACAGTGCTGGATCATAGACAACTATAACTAAAGTTTATTGTTATAAATTGACTTGTATCCGATATGACTAGTAATCAGCTTCACTACAACGGAATGGCTAAGTAAAAGTACCAACAACTGCTGGGTTTTGGGGTTATCTCATGCTAATTGTATCTTACTAGTTAGTGTTGCCACTATAACGGAATGGTTAACTAAAAGTGCCCACTGCTTACTTTATCAGGACGATTATCTAAACCTGACTAGTAAAGTGCCGCAACTATAACTGAATAAGTAAAACTGCCAACTGTGTGAGTTCCTCGGTTGACTTCCTCGCTGGTCTCGAGGGGGAAACGCCAGGATGGGTTTGTTTGATGATAGTATCAGGTTGGATCCGAATAGGTCTTCCTTACCCCTCTCTGATAGCCGCCAGTTGTATCGAGTCTCTATAGGTGGTTTAGTGCATATGCTGCCGCTGCCGCTTCAGTCCACTATACCTATGTAGGCGAGGACCGCCGAATTCTAGCCTCGCTGTGTACTGGCCTCAGTACTGACGCTCCTCTTTTTCCTTTGCCCTTTGTCGGCACCCCTTTTGTTTTGAGCAAGTTTTGAGATCGACGTCGTTAGCAGGGTTACCCTTCCGGCTTGGCCTGGGCAGGGTTATGGACGCCATTGGTTATTCTTCAGGGCTCTTAGCCCCATTTGCATCTTGTCCGTAGTCGGACGCTGTATCGTTTTCAAGGTGATTTGGATCTTTGTACATTATATCTGTATTCTTGACTCATTGAGTCGCTGTTGTATATATATATCTGTTCTGTGGGTCCCATCGAGGACTGTTGTGTAATGTTATTACTTCGTTTTCCACCCGCACGAAAGTGCCTGGTGGGCACCTTCGAATCGTTTCTATGCGGGTTTGGCGGGTTTCGCTAAAACTTGCATAGGGCCGATTCTGAGGGTGTTACATCTTGCAATCAGACCATCTTAACGAGGTCAACAATGGAAGCAGAACTCATAGCATTAGACACATCCACTGTTGAAGCAGAGTGGCTTCGTGAGCTCTTGATGGACTTACATGTGGTTGAAAAACCAATACCCGCCATCCCGATGAACTGTGATAATCAAACTGTGATCGTCAAAGTAAATAGTTCTAAGGATAATATGAAGTCATCAAGGCATGTGAAGAGGAGATTGAAATCTGTCAGGAAACTAAGAAACTCCGGAGTTATTGCGTTGGATTATATCCAAACATCCAAGAACCTGGCAAATCCCTTCACAAAGGGTTTATCACGCAATGTGATAGATAATGCATCGAGGGATATGGGTTTGAGACCCATGCTATGAGTTGATCCCAGTGGCAACCCAATCTATGTGATCGGAGATCCCATGAATTAGAGCTGGGAGACAAGCTGTTGGTCAGCTGAGAGGAGAGTATTCCCATATTATATTTACATCTTCATAAAGATGCAATACTCTCTTAATCTGCATTGCAGGTTGATATTTATCTTAATGTGTTCCAAGTGGATTTTATAAGCGGAGATGTTGTCCTGCAGAACATTTCTTGAGGAACACACCTATATGAGTCTGACTGTCAAACGTCGCAGTCCGCGAGAGTTGGGTGCCCTCTAATAAACTCATGAAAGGCCCTGGAGTATGACGCATAAGCTCCAAACCGCGGGGAAGCCGACGGTAGCCCTATACCGGTCTAGATTTTGTGTGAAACTAGCGCGCAAAAAACTTGTAGTTCAAGGCATAGTCCACTATTCAAGTTGCTAGCTAGTGTAGCATGAAGTTTAACGTGGAAGTTTAACTTAACAGTCTCCACTATACACCAGTATATAAAACAATGTCCTGGAATAAAAGTGATGTGATGTGCCAATGAGACTTTGTGGGGGATTGTTGGAATTTGATGAGTTTTGGGCTGCTGACCCATTAGAAAAATTCTGAAATTCTCTTTGGCCCACTTGTATATGGCAGCATATGGCTATGCTAATGGTGCTAAAGTTTAGTCCCACATTGCTAGTTGAAGGGGAGTTGGACCACCTTATATAGTAGAGTGTTGCACCACTCACTAAGGTGTGACAAGGAGAGTAGCCCTCGCGCACTCATCCTCCGATGCCGCCTTGCCTCGTCACGACGCGCGCGCGCCGCGGGTTGCGGGAATCTCACCGAGCCGAGCTTTATTTTGCCGGTTGGGAAAACTGATTATGAGATTACAGCCGTTTCCAGTTTTTATGGACGTGGTTGGTACCGACTCGGACGTGGGATGAGCCCCACGATCTCCCTAACCTGCACTATATAAGCGTCTGCGCTAAACCTAATCGGTGAATCAATCCACACACGCGCCTACCTCCAGAACCTTGCGCCGCCGCTTTCGTCTTCCCCATCCTGGCTTGCGGCATGCACCGCAAATCGGGACAGTAGGCCTCCGGAACCCCGCCTCTCGTGAACCTGTATGGGTGAGGGGCGATCAGGTTTTTGGGGAGCGCTCAATCACGACTACTGGCAACCACGACGTCGTCCGACGACGAGTTCCCGAACGACGACTTCTTCCCTAACGCCAGCGACCTCTTCGACAACCTCAACATGGGCGACGCTGTTGCGACCGCTGCGGCTGCTATTCAGCCTACACTGTACGTGATCCTCAACTGTCTTTTTCAGATTATGCTAGAGTTCTTTGTTCTAGCGTTTGGTGTAGATGTGATAGGCTTATCTCCTATAGATGTAATCTGTTCATCTACTTTGTTGATCTGTATAATTGGTTTAGTACCGTTTGTATGATCATGATTTATCAATTTATTATTAAAATTAAATCATATGGATTATTGCTTATATTTCCAACAATCAAAAAACCTGGTTATAGGCAGCTGAATTCCACTGGTGTAGCCGCGGATATTAGGTCGCCTCCTTTTGATGGTATTCACTATAAGATATGGCACAAGAGAGCAGTTCTTTGGTTTGAAAACCTAAACTGCTATAGCGCCACTCTTGGTAAGCCTAAAGGAGATCTTTTTGCTGACCAGCAAGCGACCTTTAAGAAAGCCGGTACCATGTTTATGGAGGCTTTGTTCAGTGTTCTTGGGGACAACATTGTTGACCCGTATATGTTATTTGATAATGTCAAGGACGCGTGGGAAGCGCTCGAGGCCAAGTTTGGGGTCTCGGACGCTGACACTGAATTGTATATCATGGAGCAATTCTATGACTACAAGATGATTGATGAGCGCTCCGTCATTGAGAAAGCTCATGATATACAATCACTTGCCAAAGAATTTGAGCAGTTCAAGTGTTCTTTACCGGACAAATTTGTGGCCGGTGGCATTATTGCCAAGATTCCTCCCTCGTGGAGGAACTTTGCTACTTCTCTGAAACATAAGAGATAAGAGTTTTCTGTTATGGATCTCATTGGGTCTCTTCATGTGGAAGAGAAGGCGATAGCAAATGACTCAACTTCTCGAGGATTTGAGGGAGGTTCTACTACCAATTTGGTGCAGAGGAAAAACTTCCAATCCCACAAGTTCAAGAATAAGAACAAAACTGAAGGAAAGGGGAAGTTTGATGGCAAGAACAAGGCCATGCACTCAACAACTTCAAGAAGAAAAATGATAAGAGGAAAGGCTCTTGCCACGTCTGTGGTGATCCTGATCATTGGGCTCCTAGCTGCCCTAATCGTTTTGACAAGCGTCAACTTGGGAATAGTGGCAAGACCACTAATGTTGTTATTAGCGATATTGAGATGAAGGATGCTGGGTACGGTATTTTACCTACTATCCTTTCAGTATGTCATTCTCCTGATTGGTGGATAGACACGGGTGCTAATACATATGTATGTTCTGAAATTTTCATGTTTTCCTCTTATCAGGTCTCAAGGACCTCTTCCGTGCTGATGGAAAACGGCTCACGTGCTTCTGTTCATGGTGTTGGTATGGTAAATCTGAAGTTTACTTCAGGGAAGACCGTACAGCTGAAGAATGTGCAGCACGTTCCCTCCATCAATAAGAATCTCGCCAGTGGATCGCTTTTATGTCAAGATGGGTTTAAGTTGGTTTTTGAGTCCAATAAAGTTGTAATATCTAAGTATGTACAATTTGTTGGAAAGGGTTATGAGTGCGGAGGTCTATTCTGCCTGTCTTTGTCAGACTCATGTTCTAAAGTTATTAATCATGTTTGCAATGATAATGAGTCCAATGTTTGGCATTCACGACTCTGTCATATTAACTTTGGTTGCATGACACGGCTAGCCAATATGAGTTTAATTCCGAAATTTACTACTGTCAAAGGTTCTAAGTGCCAAGTTTGTGTGCAAGCAAAGCAACCCCGCAAGTCTCATACGGCTGCGGAACCGAGAAACTTAGCACCGCTAGAACTTATACATTCAGATCTTTATGAGATGAATGGTGTGTTGTCAAAAGGTGGAAAAATATACTTTATGACGTTGATTGATGAATCCACTAGATACTGCTATGTTTATCTTCTGAAATCTAAAGATGAATCTTTGGACTACTTCAAAATCTATAAAGCTAAGGCAGAAAACCAACATGATCTTAAAATCAAGCGGCTAAGGTCGGATCGTGGTGGAGAGTACTTTTCAAATGAATTTGATTTATTCTGTATGGAACACGGTTTATACAAGAGAGGACGCTTCCCTACTCACATCAGTCAAATGGGGTGGCCAAAAGAAAGAACCGCATTCTAACTGATTTGGTTAACGCCATGTTAGATACATTGGATCTTTCCAAGGAATGGTAGGGGGAGGCGCTAATGACTGTGTGTCATGTCCTAAACCGTGTTCCTGTAAAGGATAAAACCATGACTCCATTTGAGGAATGAGAAAATAAAATACTTAAACTCTCTTACTTACGAACTTGGGGCTGTTTGGCGAAAGTCAATATTCCAATACCCAAGAAGCGAAAGCTTGGACTAAAAACCGTTGATTGTTGTTTTTCTGGGATATGCTTTTCATAGCATTGGCTATAGATTTTTTATAGTAAAATCTGAGGTATCCGACATGCATGTTGGTACAATTATGGAGTCGAATGATGCGACTTTCTTTGAGGAAATCTTTCCTATGAAAGGCATGTCTAGCTCATCAAATCAGGAGATGACTAGTTCATCTAGTCAGGAATTTTCTATAATTTCTGAACCCACTATGCCGATAGAACACTCTGATGATCCTATGGAGGATGACAATGAAGCTCCCAAAAGGAGAAGGAGACAAAGGACTGCAAAGTTATTTGGTGATGATTTCATTGTGTACCTTTTGGATGATACTCCCACTTCTATTTCAGAAGCCTATGCATCTCAAGATGCTGACTATTGGAAGGAAGCTGTCCGAAGCGAGATGGACTCCATCTTAGCTAATGGTACTTGGGAAATCATTGATCGTCCTTATGGGTGTAAACCTGTAGAATGCAAATGGGTGTTGAAGAAAAAGCTTAGACCTGATGGTACTATTGAAAATTACAAGGCACGTCTTGTGGCTAAGGGTTATACCCAAAAGGAAGGTGAAGACTTCTTCGATACCTACTCTCATGTAGCCAGATTGACCACTATTCGAGTACTACTTTCCTTGGCTGCCTCACATGGTCTTCTCGTTCATCAAATGGACGTTAAGACAGCTTTTCTAAATGGAGAGCTAGATGAGGAAATTTATATGGAGCAGGCTGACGGATTTGTAGTAGATGGTCAAGAAGGAAAGGTGTGTAAGTTATTGAAGTCTTTGTATGGTCTTAAGCAAGCTCCTAAACAGTGGCACGATAAGTTTGAAAGAACTTTAACTGCTGAAGGCTTTGTTGTAAACGAAGCTGACAAATGTGTGTACTATCACCATGGTGGGGGCGAGGGAGTTATTATGTGTCTCTACGTTGATGACATATTGATATTCGGGACCAACCTCGCTGTTATAGAGGAGGTCAAAGAGTTCCTATCTCACTGCTTTGAGATGGACTTGGGAGTGGCTGATATAATGTTAAACATCAAGCTACTAAAGGATGACAATGGTGGGATTACACTGCTTCAGTATCACTATGTGGAAAAGATATTGAGTCGCTTCGGGTATAGCGACTGCAATTATTCTCCAACGCCTTATGATCCGAGTGTGCTACTTCGAAAGAATCGAAGGACTGCTAAAGATCAATTGAGATATTCTAAAATTATTGGCTCGCTCATGTATTTAGCCAGCGCTACTAGACCTGACATCTCATTTGCTGTAAGCTAACTGAGTCGATTTGTGTCAACTCCTGGAGATGATCATTGGCATGCTCTTGAAAGAGTTTTGTGCTATTTGAAAGGCATTGCGAGTTATGGTATTCACTATACTGGGTATCCACGGGTACTTGAGGGTTATAGTGATTCAAACTGGATATCTGATGCTGATGAGATTAAGGCCACAAGTGGTTATTTGTTTACACTTGGTAGTGGCGCTGTTTCCTGGAAGTCTTGCAAGCAGACCATCTTAACAAGGTCAACAATGGAAGCAGAACTCACAGCATTAGACACAACCACTGTTGAAGCAGAGTGGCTTCGTGAGCTCTTGATGGACTTACCTGTGGTTGAAAAACCAATACCCGCCGTCCCGATAAACTGTGATAATCAAATTGTGATCGTCAAAGTAAACAGTTCTAAGGATAATATGAAGTCATCAAGGCATGTGAAGAGGAGATTGAAATCTGTCAGGAAACTGAGAAACTCCGGAGTTATTGCGTTGGATTATATCCAAACATCTAAGAACCTGGCAGATCCCTTCACAAAGGGTTTATCACGCAATGTGATAGATAATGCATCGAGGGAGATGGGTTTGAGACCCACGCTATGAGTTGATCCCAGTGGCAACCCACTCTATGTGATCGGAGATCCCGTGAATTAGAGCTGGGAGATAAGCTGTTGTTCAGCTGAGAGGAGAGTATTCCCATATTATATTTACATCTTCATAAAGATGCAATACTCTCTTAATCTGCATGGCAGGTTGATATTTATCTTAATATGTTCCAAGTGGCTTTTATAAGCGGAGATGTTGTCCTACAGAACATCTCTTGAGGAACACACCTATATGAGTCTGACTGTCAAACATCGCAGTCCGTGAGAGTTGGGTGCTCTCTAATAAACTCATGGAAGACCCTGGAGTATGACGCATAAGCTCCAAACCGTGGGGAAGCTGACGGTAGCCCTGTACCGGTCTAGATTTTCTGTGAAACTAGCGCACAAAAAACTTGTAGTTTAAGGCATAGTCCACTATTCAAGTTGCTAGCTAGTGTAGCATGAAGTTTAACGTGGAAGTTCAACTTAACAGTCTCCACTACACACCGGTATATAAAGCAATGTTTTGGAATAAAAGTGATGTGATGTGCCAATGAGACTTTGTGGGGGATTGTTGGAATTTGATGAGTTTTGGGCTGCTAGCCCATTAGATAAATTCTGAAATTCTCTTTGGCCCACTTGTATATGGCAGCATATGACTGTGCTAGTGGTGCTAAAGTTTAGTCCCATATTGCTAGTTGAAGGGGAGTTGGACCACCTTATATAGTAGAGTGTTGCACCACTCACTAAGGTGTGACAAGAAGAGTAGCCCTCGCGTACTCCTCCTCCGACGCCGCCTCGCCTCGCCTCGCCACGACGCACGCGCGCTGCGGGTTGCGGGAATCTCGTCGAGCCGAGCTTTATTTTGCTGGTTGGGAAAACTGATTATGAGATTACAACCGTTTCTAGTTTTTATGGGCGTGGCTGTTACCGACTCGGACGTGGGCTGAGCCCCACGATCTCCCTAACCTACACTATGTAAGCGTCCGCGTTAAACCTAATCGCTGAATCAATCTACACACGCGCCTACCTCCAGAACCTTGCGTCGCCGCTTTCGTCTTCCCCATCCCGGCTTGCGGCGTGCACCGCAGATCGGGACAGTAGGCCTCCGGAACCCCACCTCTCGTGAACCTGTACGGTTGAGGGGAGATCAGGTTTTTGGGGAGCGCACAAGCGCCACTACTGGCAACCACGACGTCGTTCGAAGACGAGTTCCCGAACGACGACTTCTTGCCGGACGTCAGCGACCTCTTCGACAACCTCAACATCGGCGACGCTGCTGCGACCGCTGCGGCTGCTATTCAGCCTACACTGTACATGATCCTCAACTGTCTTTTTCGGATTATGCTAGAGTTCTTTGTTCTAGAGTTTGGTGTAGATGTGATAGGCTTATCTCCTATAGATGTAATTTGTTCATGTACTTTGTTGATATGTATAATTGGTTTTAGTACCATTTGTATGATCATGATTTATCAATTTATTATTCGGATTAAATCATATGGATATTGCTTATATTTCTAACAAACACTATGGTGGCATCCCCAAGCTTGAGATTTTGTCCATTCTTCATCTCATTGTATCATTCTCTCTCTACACCTGAAATTTTTCCTTCATACAAAACTTCACACAATCTTCATTAGCAACATTAGTTTATTCAAAAGATATTAGACCTCTGGCAAAGCTTTGGAATAGCAAGGCTTTTCACTAAAAATACAAGCTACTGTAGTAACTCCTTCAAAAATCTCAATTCACCTAAAGAGAACTCAAAAAGGAATCAATAAGAAGCAAATGCAAATAATGGCAGAAATCTGTCAAAACAGACCAACAGGTAGAAACCGATATTTTCGAACATCTTCTGTTGCTCAAATAAAAAAGTGTTGAACTAATGAAAGTTATCTAACATACTAGGGTATTTATTCGTAAATTTTGAGCTAAATACGACTTACAGAGGCTCCTCACTAATTTTTATTGTGGAGGACATAAATCTATTTCGAGACAACAACTCTCCAAATCTTACTTCCCTCTCATTAGAGGTCATTCTTGGAACAAAAAGCAAACAAAAAGGATAAGGAGAGGTCATTACTTAAGTACTAACTTCTAAGACTCAAGGAAACTCTTGGTTTATCTCCCAACACGTACTTTTCTTTAACGCCTTAAGTTAGGCACAAGAAGTAAGAAGAATCAAGTATTTTCAAATGATGAAGCAACCTTCTTGTTCTTTCCTTTCTTACCTTTCTTATTTTCTTTAGGGAAAATATGGTTGCTCACTGTAGGAGCAAAATGCATAATGCCTTTTTCCACATCTATTACTGCTCCAAGGTGTTTCAGTAGGGATCTTCCAAGTGTAATATGTCCTTTGCCTACACATTCGATAACAAGATAATCAGTAGTCACCATTTTCCCTGAGATTTTTGTAAACACACCTTCAGCTATTCCAATGGGTAAAAGAGTGGTATTGTTAGTAAGAGATATTTCCTCTCCTCCTTCAGTAAGCCCCCAAAGACTCGAGGAATCATAAATATCTTTAGGCATGAGGCAAAATTCAGACATGATATCACAGCGAGCATCAAAAACTGCAGTATTTATAGAGACTTTGATTGTGGGAAACCACTTTGAGGGCTCAGAATTTATTGGAACATAATCATGGTAAGCGCTAAGCATGTGATAGCAACTATTCATAGCAGCAATACCGGTCTCAAGAGTGTTCAACCTAGCAAAAATATTTGTGAAAGAGGAATCAGACTTGCCAGGTGTACCGTAAATCATAATCAATTTTTTTATGGCATCAAAATCTTAATCCTCAGTACATAGCAAAATATCTTTCTCAGCCACAACATCCATAGCATATCTATAACGAAGAACAATACCGCGGTAGAAACTACCAATAACCAAGCTAAGACTCATCTTAGGCTCAATTTCCCTTTGTAAAGCGGAGATTATAGACCAAGCTTCTTTAAAACTCTCTTCACTTTTTTGCTTAAAAGTGGAGAACTCTTCCATAGGTGAAATAAAGGTTGGTTCAAAGCCAGACATGGTATCAACTAGAGTAGGAACTAATTTTTTTGTGTTTTTGAATAAGAAAGCAAACCAAAATAGACTAATTTTTTTTGGTTTTTTTGAAAAGAGGCAAATAAAACCAAGCAAAAGAAACAAAGAAAACTAAAAACAAAGTAAAGAGAAAGGAAGTGAAGGACTCCCCTTGTGAAGACGTCCTTAGCCTCCCCGACAACGGCGCCAAATAGACTTTGATGGTGCTTGACGTGGCACTTCGTTGGTAACCCCAAGCGCAGGGTGTGAAGAGCACACCAGCAAGTTTTCCCTCAGTTGAGACCTAGGTTATAGAACCAGAAGGAGGAAAGAAACGTCACACAGGTGTTGCAAACAACGTGGAGACCTGCACAACACAAACTGAAGACCTTGTCCCAACGATTCAGTGAGGTTGTCAAGCTCACCGGTTTGCTGTAACAAAGGATTAAACGTATGGTGTGGAAGGTAATGGTGATTTGCAGCAAGTAAATAAGTAACAGTGGAAGATGTATCAATGGTAAAGATTGGACCGGGGTCCATAGTTCACTAGAGGTGCTCTCCTTAGATAAAAAACATGGCATGAAGGGTAAACAAATTACAGCAGGACAATTGACAGGAACTGAGCAAGGCATAACAATGCAATTACTAGTCAGAAAAATCCTATGAGATTCGATTGAGAAATACAACAAGATACATAGACCGCCATCCAACTGCATCTATGACTAGAAGTCCACCTTCATATTATCATCCGAACCCCCTCCAGTATTAAGTTGCAAGCAACAGACAACTGCTTTAAACAAAGTGTGTAAGGTAAACAGTCCACATGTTCCATGAATAAGAGACCGTTGTTTTCTCCCTAGTGGCAACAACACATCTACAACCAAAGATATTTATGTCACTTCCCTTGGAAACTAGAGGCATGAACCCACTATCAAGCATAAATACCCCATCTTGGAGTCACTAGCAACTATTTGGCCAAGATAGCTACTAACAACGAAGAGCATGCATGATAACAAACAACACAGACATGATAGAATCATAAATACAAAACCATTAATCAAACCAACATAATAATCTCAATATCCATCGTATCCCTGCAAACACAACATGCATGATTACAAATAGATTAGATCTTGATCATGAACGAAGCTCACAAGATCTATACAAGAAAGCACAAGGAGGAGATACAACCATCTAGCTACTACATGGACCCATAGTCCAAGGTGGAACTACTCACACATCATACCGGAGAGAAGGCCTCCGGGATGATCTCCTCTCCGGTAGGGTGCCGGGAAGAACTTCAGATCCCCCCGATCTAGGGACGATGGTGGTGGCGGCTACAGAAGGTTTCGTGGAATATTGATCGGGTGCTTAGGGTTTCTGCATCGGGGGCTTCTTATAGGCAAAGGGGGAGGCCGAGGAGGCGGCCAGGGGCCCCACATCATGCCTAGGCGCGAGGCAGGGCCCACCCACACCTAGGGGGCGTCTGGGTGCCCTGGCCCGCTTCTCCGTCTCCCCTCTGAAATTCTTGTTCCCCATGGAAAGTTATTGACTTTGGCTTTTGTCCCGTCCAATTCCGAGAATATTTCCTTACTAGCTTTTCTGGAACCAAAAAACAGCAGAAAACAGGCAACTAGCACTATGGAAACTTTTTAATAGGTTAGTATGAGAAATCATGTAAAAAGCACCTCAAAGTGTAGACAAAGCAAAGCAAAGTAGATACTAAACAAGCATGGAGCATCAAAAATTATAGATACGTTTCCTACATATAACAAGTGAACTATTTGAATGACTTGATCTTATGCTATGCTTAACTATATGAGTATGTCCATCACATCATTCTCCTAATGATACGACTCTGTTGTTAATAACATCTCTCAATGTTCATGACCAGGAAACCATGATCATATATTAACCAACAAGCTAGTTTAACAAGAGTAATAGGGACTCTTTTATGTTTACAAATCACACAAGTATTAATGTTTCCGTTTAATACAATTATAGCATGAATGTAAAAATTTATCATAAACATAAAGATACGATAATAACCATTTTATTATTGCCTCTTGGGCATATCTCCAACAGTATCCCACTTGCACTAGAGACAATAATCTAGTTTCAAACCTTTATGCATTCAACACCTATGGCTTTCCTGTGTTGTATTTACACGACTGCTAATGGTCAACTGATCTCCGGATCTAACACTTTCAGGTTCGAGTGTAATTGCATGTCTTTGTGTCTCTACGCATCACTCATTCTATATTGAGATGGCTTTGTATAAATTTGGTCCTTTGGAGAGACCTTTAGTTACTTGGGGTTAAAACATGTTGACAATATTGTTGCACAATATATCTTCATAGTACTATCCTGGTGTGAACTACACCTAGTTTGATAACAAACTACTTGACACAAATACCCTCTTTTTCTGCTATAATAGTAGTCATATACTTAGCCTTTTGTTGTAGTATCTGTCACAATGTCTTAACTTTGGAACTCATCCAAATCCATTATAGAACTTACTTTCTATTACATTGTGCCACCCTTAGTTTAGATTGAGATAAACTTAATTTGTACTTTGTGACAAAACTAGTATCAATGTAGTACTTTTACAATGAACTAACCATCTATTTGTCACCTCTACAAAATTAACATATTCTTAGTTCTTCCAAAAGATCATAAGAATATCCTTACTATTATCCAATGATCATCTTTATGAATCATTATGGTACATTCTCATAACATTTATATTCTAGGACATATCTGGATGTGTACATATCACAGTATGATTGGAAAATTACTCTTTGTGATTTCATTCATCAAGTATCGAAATACATGAATCTGTGTTTCACTTACTAAGTGTCGATACACTTGAATTTCGATTTAATCCTTTCTGTGTGACAAGACCTTTCTTGTAATTTACATATTGAACTCATTCAGTATCTTATCTATGTACTTTTGGCACAACCATATTAGCGTCTCAATCTATCCATATAGATGTTGATGCCAAACATTCGGGTTTTGCCTAAGTATTTCATCGAGATGAAATTCTTAACATGTGTCAATAAAAGATACATCATTTCCAACCAACAATATGTCTTCCACATAATGTATTAGAAACATGTCTTATCACTCCCACTTAATTTCTTGCAAATGCAAGCATCTTCATTGTGTCCGATGAATTTAAACTCTTTTAACAGTTTCATCATGGTGAAGATTCCAACTCCATGATGCTTACTTCAAACATTGAAGTTTTGCATACTCTTTTAGCATCCTTTGAATTAACAAAACCCTTTAGATCATGTCATGTACACGCCCTAGGTAACAATTCTATTTGAAGAACTTGTTTTGTTTATTCGACTACCACATAACGAAATTATATGTGGTGGTTGCTACATTAATCCGTATAGACTAAATATCGCTATGAAAGATTAAATCTTGTCATAATCAACTGCTTGAACATTGTCGTGAACTCCTTCCCGATATGTCGACTATTTCATAGATGTGAGACATCCATGTCTATTTCTTTATAGATCTACGACTGTAAGGTCTTACACCTTTCCAGAGGGTCTTCCAAGTTCAAAGCTTGACTTCTCGTGTATGGATCTATCACGGATTTTATGGCTTCAAGCCATCTGATGGAGTCAGGGCCCATCATCGCTTCTTTGCATGTAGTCGGTTCATCATTGTCAAATAATGATTTAACTCTCAAATCTTGGTATTTGATCGTTTGACCGACCTACTTGGTTCAATAGGAACTTAGACCTCCATGACCACAGCCTTTGAGGCACGTGAGCCATGAGCATTGTTGTTTCCTCTGGAACACTTTCCGGCGCTGCGCAACTTTGCACATATAGCCAAGGTTCTTTTAACCTTATCAAAGTTCTTTTGTCCTCCCACTTAACTTTTCACGAAAAAGTTTCTTCTAAAAGAAACTTTGACATTCTAAGTGACAAACACTTTTGTCTCTGGTGTTATGGAGGAATACTCAATGATTATTCAAAATAACCTACAAAGACATGCTCATCCGACTTTGGCTGTAAACATCTTACTTATGCATATCATACCAATGTTTAAGAAAGGACAACTTGGGTTTTATCGCATACCATAACTTTATATGGTTTCATTTCAACGGATCATGATGGAGCTCTTTTCAGTGTAAAAGTGGTAGTCTCTAAAGCTTATAATCTTTAAAATAAAATTGCAGTTTTATTACACCTTTGATCTTACCATGTCAAACAAGGTTTCATTACATAATCTCGAACACTCCATACTCATATGGTGTTTCGGGAAACGCAAATCCATGGAACGATTCCTCAAATCTTAGATGTTATTGTAAACTTGTAACTCAAATATCTTCCTTTATGATCCTATCATAAATTCTTTATTTTCTTGTTACATTGATTTTGCACTTCATCTTGAAAATCTGCGAACATTTTCAAATATTTCATACTTTATCCTTATTAAGTAAATATAAATATATTCACTCAAATTATCGAAGAAAGCATATGAAGTTTAAATCCATCGCTCTAGACTACACATAATGGGCTTCATACATCTATATGTACAAGTTCCAGTAAGTTAGTCATTCATTCACTTTTGGCCTATGAACGGGGTTTTAATTATCTCTAGGAAAGTTTCACAAGCATCATTTGATCAAAAATCAAAAGACTCCAAAATCCATCCACATGGAGTTTCTTCATGTTTTCTTTCCATTATAATTTAAACGGCGATGTCACTTCCTAAGTGATATTTTCTATCAATTGTCTTTCGACATTTTTAGCACTATTTTTATCAATGTGATTTATCCAATGATATTTGTAAATCATCCATCTTTTATGGATTATGGCAATTATTTGAATAACCCTTTTGTTCTCATAATACCTAATGAAACAAATCATGAAGGCAACCTTTGATGTTTAATAACCCTTTGTTTTTCTTAATGAAAAACATCACATATTCTCTTGCTAGTTACTTAGGCCATTGAAGTTCATGAATTGTGTTGCTTTTGTATGACTTTTCATACCAAAAAATTCAGTATCAAATACTCAAGAACTACATTGTTTAACAAGCAAATAATACGGCCATAACACGTATATCCTCTATATACCTAAGCTGAACAATTCTAGTCTTTTCTTTTCTGCCAAATATTTCTTATATTTCTCATTCACTATTTCTTTATCCTTTTAAAAGGATCTATCAACATCAACAGTGGCGCCATACTCATGACACATAGTCCAAAGCGTGTATAGTTAAATACCAATGTCTTTGGACTTTGCACTTTGAAGTAGATCACCATCATCAAATGCTTGTGTTTTTTCAAATTCCATTCTTTAGTAATCTTTTAGTGTAGTAAGCATTTTACATACATCTTATATTCATCTTTATCATGGCAATTTCCATGATCAAGATACTTTAGCTTATAACGGTGAATCACGAGTATAATGTTGCTCTCTAAAACCTTTTGGAGGATTAGAGCGACTAGCGTCTGCAAATTCTCATCAAAATATGGGAACATAAACTTTGTCATATTATATTCTATCATGTTGCAACCAAATCATCATTTTAGATATCGCAATATCTTCCACACATGATGGTTCCTGAAATAATTCTTTCAGCTCCTAGATAACCTTGATATTAAAACAAATCTTTTGAATATCAAGAATCAAGGAGACAAACATGATACTTATATACTAACACTGGAATTGTTACTCTTGATTTAATACTAATTATTATACTTCACGGAGTAACCGGAACTTACTGAAAGTTTGTAATAGGACTTTTAAACTCTAGATTAACACTTCAAAAACAATACGATACCAGTTCGTAAAGTAACTAACCAGAATTCTATAGTTCTATTATCTCAATTATAACTAAGCGTAAGGTGGTAAACGGATGCCAATGACTACAACAACTATGCAAATTCACTTTGATTTAAATTATGATAAATAGTGTTCAAATATTAATCATATTGCTATTGAACTCCCATTCAAAACAATATCCATCAAATTGTTTTAGTGATCGCACGAACCAAATCCACTACACCAAGTCCGATCATCACGTGAGATGATGTAGCTTCAAAGGCGAACAATCAACATGTTCTTCATATCATCTATATGACTCATGCTTTAACTTTCGGTATTCCGTGTTCTGAGACCATGTATGTACTCCCTCTGTTCGGGATTATAGGTCCTACGCGCATAACTAGGTTGTTAATTTGACCAATAAAATATAACTTATATATCACAAAAGTTATACCGTTAGAAAATATAACCTCTAAAGTTTCTAATGATATTATTTTTATGTTATACTATTTATATTTTGTTGTTCAAATTGGCAACCTAGTTATCCGCGCGGGACTTATAATCCCAAACGGAGGGAGTACATGCTAGGATCGTCAAGATTAACCTTAGTGTCTGCATGATCAAATCTGGCTTGCTCCCATTGTATGCACACACAGAATCTATCACACCCGATCATCACGTGGTGCTTCGAAACAACGAGTCTGGGCAACAGTGCTAACTAAGGACGCACACTTTATTACTTGATATTTGAGAGAGGGATCATATTATAATTATACCGTCGCGATCTAAGAAATACAAGATACATAAAAGGATTAACATCACATGTAATTCATAATATGTGATATGATATGGCCTTTCTTCTTGTGCTTCCGATCTACATCTTCGAGCATGAACATGATCTCCATCATCACCGGCATGGCGTCAAGGTCAATAGCACCGCTTCATGGTTGTCGTCCACTAGCATCAACTATTACAACTACTTTGAATAATATACACGTAGGTCTTAACGAAATTAAAAGACAACCATAAGGCTCCTACCGATTGCCGACTTATAATAAGGATCATTGCATATATCATATATAATCGCAATCTTATCACATCACAACACACCCCTGCAAAACAAACTTAGACGCCTCTAATTTTCTTCGCATGTTTTACGTGGTTTGGGGCTTTCCAATAAGCACCGTTCTAACTTACGAACAAGAACCACAACACTGATGCAAGAACTGTCAAGTGCCCGTTGTAAATTGAATCTTCACTATGATGGGAGAGACAGACACCCACAAAGCCACTTATGCAATACAAGTTGCATGTCGAGCGTGGAGCAAGTCTCATGAATGATGTCATGTAAGGTTAGCTCGGGCCGCTTCATCCCAACATCCTGCAAGATACAAAGTACACAAGAAGAAATTTATAATAAAAGCACCACCGTCCATAATGACCATTGTGTTCTACTCGTGCAACAGATCTACATATAGACACGGCTCTGATACCACTGTAGGGGTTCGTAGCATGGAAATAAAAAAATCTATCGCATGAACACACACAAGCCAAGATCTATCTACTAAATTGTAGTAATGAGTCGATAGAGTACTAACCCTCTAAGATTCCAAAGCGGTTAATGAGATCGTATTCTCGTGGGTGATGTAGTCGTTCGCTTGCCAATCTCAAGATCGCGTAGACGATCCTTCCGGCGCCGCGTTCCAGCAGTGCTCCCGCAGTCGGTCACACGTACGATACTCGAAGAAGACCTTCCTCTCCCTTGTTCCAGCAGGCAACGAAGGTTGTAGTTCTCTCCTCGTGATTCTGGCATCATGACGGCGTGGTGTCAGAAGTAGAGGGGAGATCCCGCAGGGTTTTGCCTAAGCCGCAGCAAGTATGGTAGAGTAGAGGGAGCCCCGACAATCTAGGGTTTAGAGGGCTGAGGTTTAGAGGTAGCTAGCAACTAGGGTTTAGCTAGTTGGTAGCTATTTAGAGGAGGATCTAGAGGCGGCGACTTGGGGGACCAAGGCCGGCAGCTAGGGTTTGTTGTGAGGGGTAGGGGGCGCCCTACCCCTCCTTTTATAGTTGGGGAGGCGCCAAGGGGGAGAGAATCCTCCCCCAAGTCCACTTCATGTGGCCAGCGGCAAGGAGAGGGAGGAATCCTCCCTTAGGTAGGATTCCTTCCCTCCCTCCACTTGGAAACCAATGTTCCAGTTTGACTTTTTAAATTGGCTTGTTGACTTTCAAACTAGAGTTTGATTTCTCTCTTCCAAGTGTCCAACCAAGTGATCTAGGACATGATGAAACCATCTTACTTTGTCATGACACATCCATGTACCCTTCCGACACTGGATCGGTGGACCTTCTAGACCCTTCTAGAACATTCCAGTGAAAACACCGAAACCATTCCTGAACTTCGGAATTGGACTTTCCTTATATGAATCTTGTTCTCTAGGCGATTCCGGACCTCCTCGTGATGTCCCGGATCCCATGCGAGACTCCGAACCACATTCGGTCTCTTTACTCACTTTCTATATCTACTAAACAACATCGAATCCTTAAGTGTGTCTCCCTATGGTTCGTGAATTATGTAGACATGATTGAGACTCTTCTCCGATCAATAACCAATAGTGGAATCTGGAAATTCATATGGCTCCCACATATTTCTACGATTACTTCATGATCGAATGAACCATTTACATACGATACTAATTTCCCTTTGTCTCGTGATACTTTACTTATCCGAGGTTTGATCGTCGGTATCTGTACATACCTAGTTCAACCTCGTTATCGATAAGTACTCTCTACTCGTTCCTGTGATATGTGATCCCTTATGAACCAGTCACATGCTTGCAAGCTAATTGGATGACATTCCACCGAGAGGGCCCAGAGTATATCTATCCGTCATATAGATGGACAAATCCCACTCTTGATCCATGTGCCTCGGCACATAATTTCTGAACTCTCAATGCCACATTTATAACCACCTAGTTACGAAGTGGTATTTGATGTCATCAAAGCATCCATCCGGTGATGGTGATTAACATGATCTCATGGTCGAAGGATTTACGTTACTATATATTTGAAACCTTATAGCAAGTGAACTATTTGAATGACTTGATCTTATGCTACGCTTAACTATAGGAGTATGTCCATGATGGCTCAGATATGTAGAGCTCGTTGGGAACCCCAAGAGGAAGGTGCGATGAGCATAGCAGCAAGTTTCCCTTAGTTATGAAACCAAGGTTATCGAACCAGTAGGAGTAAGGAAACAACTCCAAGGTGTTGCTAGCAACTTGGAACCTGCACAACACAACCACAGAACTTTGCCCCAACTTACAGTGAGGTTGTCAATCTCACCGGTTTGCTGAAAACAAAGGATTAAATGTATAATGTGGAAGATAGTAGTTGCTTGCAGAAAGTAAACAATAGTAGATGGACTATCAATGATAAAGGAATGGACAGGGGTCCACAGTTCACTAGAGGCGTTTCTCCTTAAGATAAATAGAATGTTGGGTGAACAAATTACAGTTGGGCAATTAACAGATTGATAATGCATAAATATGCATGTACAAGTCATGATGATTTCTGTGATATTCGTGTTGGAGATATGCCCAAGAGGCAATAATAAAGTGGTTATTATCATATCTTCATGCTTATGATAAATGTTTACATACCATGCTATAATTGTATTAAACAGAAACATTAATACTTGTGTGATTTGTAAACATAAAAGAGTCCCTAGTAAAGCCTCTTGTTAAAACTAGCTTGCTGGTTAATATATGATCATGGTTTCCTGATCATGAACATAGAGATGTTATTAACAACAGGGTCATATCATTAGGAGAATGATATGATGGACATACTCCTATAGTTAAGCATAGCATAAAGATAAAGTCATTTAATATAGTTCTTTGCTATATGCTTTCTAATACATAGTAACCTAATTCCGTCGACCATGAGATCATGCTAATAACCATCACAGGAAGGATGCTTTGATGACATCAAACACCACACCGTAAATGGGTGGCTATAAAGGTGGCATTGAGTGTTCGGAAAGTATGTGTTGAGGCACATGGATCAAGAGTGGGATTTTTCCATCCATATGACGGATAGATATACTCTGGGCCCTCTCGGTGGAATGTCATCCAATTGGCTTGCAAGCATGTGACTGGCTCACAAGGTATCACATATCATGGGAACGAGAAAATAGTACTTATCGGTAACGAGGTTGAATTAGGTATGCAGAGATACCGACGATCAAAACCTCGGATAAGTAAACTATCATGAGACAAAGGGAAATTGGTATCATATGTAAGTGGTTCATTCGATCGCAAAGTAATCGTATAAATATGTGGGAGCCATATGAATTTCCAGATTCCTCTATTGGTTATTGATCGGAGAAGTGTCTCGATCATGTCTTCATAATTCACGAACCGTAGGGAGACACACTTAAGGATTCGATGTTGTTGAGTAGTTATGGAATGATGAGTAAGAGACCGAATGTTGTTCGGAGTCTCGGATGGGATCCGGGATATCACGAGGAGATCCGGAATGGTCCGGAGAATAAGATTCATATAAGGAAAGTCCTATTTCGGAGTTCGGAAATGATTCCGGTGTTTTCGCTAGGAATGTTCTAGAAGGGTCTAGAAGGTCCGGCACTCCGGAGGGGAAGGGTACATGGATGTGTCATGACAATTTGGAATGGTTGCATCATGTACTAGGTCACTTGGCTGGGAAATATGGAGTGAGAAATCAAATCCAAGTTTGAAAGTCAAACGTCAATTTGAAAAAGTCAAATCCGAAGTTTTGCTTGGTGGAGGGAGAGTAGGAAACCTACTTGGGGAGGAAGTCCCACTCCCTCCACCCGCCGACCATGAGGAGGAGTTGGATAAGGACTCCCTCCTCCCAAACCAGGAGGGGTAGGGCACCCCTACCTCTCACACCCAAACCCTAGCTAAGGCGCCACCACCTCCAAGTGTTGCTGCCGCCGCCAGGGCCTCCTCCCAAGTCGCCGAGTTGGGTATCCCAAACCCTAGCCGCCGGCTACACCTCTCACCTTGGTGCCTCTAAACCCTAGATCTCCAAGGCCCTCTCTCATACTCCACCATACTCGCTCCGGCTTAGGCGAAGCCCTGCGGGATCTCCCCTCTACTTCCGACACCACACCGTCATGCTGCCGGAATCATGAGGAGAGTGCTACAACCTCCGCTGCCTGCTGGAACAAGGGAGAGGAAGGTCTGCATCGAGTACCGAACGTGTGACCGACTACAGAAGCGCTGCCGGAACGCAGCGCCGGAAGGATCGTCTACGCGATCTTGAGATCGGCAAGTGTACGACTACATCACCCACGAGAATCTGCTCTCGTTAACCGCTTTGGAATCTTCGAGGGTTACTACTCTATCGACTCGTTGCTGCAATCTAGTAGATAGATCTTGGCTTGTGTGTGTTCATGCGATAGAATTTTTTTGTTTTCCATGCTACAAACCCCTACAGTGGTATCAAAGCCGTGTCTATATGTAGATCTGTTGCACGAGTAGAACACAATGGTCATTGTGGGCGTTGATGTTTTTGTTGTCGATTGCTTCTTGTGTACTTTGCATCTTGCGGGATGGTGGGATGAAGCGGCCTGGACTAACCTTACATGACATCGTTCATTAGACTTGCTCCACGCTTGACATGCAACTTGTATTGCATAAGTGGCTTTGCGGATGCCTGTTTCTCCCAACATAGTTAAGATTCAGTTTACAACGGGTGATTGACAATACTAATATCAACGTTGTGGTTCTTGTTCGTAAGTTAGAACGACACTTATTGAAAGCCCCAAACCACGTAAAACATGCAAAGAAAATTAGAGGCGTCTAACTTTGTTTTGTAGGGGTGTGCTGTGATGTGATATGGCCATGATTGTGATTATATATGATGTATGCAATGTTCCTTATTGTAAGTCGGCAACCGGCAGGAGCCATATGGTTGTCTTTTAAATCCGTTAAGACCTACGTATCTATTATTCAAAGTAGTTGTAATAGTTGATGCTGGTGGAAGACAACCATGAAGCGGCGCCATTGACCTTGACGCCACACCGGTGATGATGGAGATCATGTTCGTGCTTGAAGATGGAGATCGGAAGCACAAGAAGAAAGGCCATATCATATCACATATTATGAATTGCATGTGATGTTAATCCTTTTATGCATCTTGTATTGCTTAGTTTACGATGGTAGCATTATAAGATGATCCCTCAAGAACACAATTTCAAGTTTTAAAGTGTTCATCCTTAGTAAGCACCGTTGCTAAAGCTCGTTGTTTCGAAGCATCATGTGATGATCGGGTGTGTTAGATTCTGCGAGTGTATACAACGTGAGCAAGCCAGATTTGCTCATGCGGAAGCTAAGGTTTGATCTTGATGAGCCTAGCATGTACAGACATGGTCTCAGAACACGGATCACCGAAAGGTAAAGCATGAGTCATATAGTAGATATGATGAACATGTTGATTGTTCGCCATTGAAGCTACATCAACTCTCGTGATGATCGGTTTTGATGTGGTGGATTTGGTTCGTGTGATCACTAAAACAATTTGAGGGATATTGTTTTGAGTGGGAGTTCAACAACAATATGATTAAAAGTTGAACACTATTTATCATAAATTAAATCAAAGTGAATTTGCATAGGTGTTGTAGTCATTGGCATCCGTTTACCACCTTGCGCTTAGTTATAATTGAGATGATAGAACTATAGAATTCTGGTTAGTTACTTTACAAACTGGTATCGTATTGTTTTGAAGTGTTAATCTAAAGTTTAAAGTCCCATTGCAAACTTTTAGTGAGTTTCGATTACTCCGTAAAGTTTAATAGTTGGTATTAAATCAAGAGTAACAATTCCAGTATTAGTATATAAGTATCATGTTTATCTCCATGATTCTTGATATTCGAAATATAGTTTCAATATCAAGGTAATCTAGGAGTTGAAAGAGTTGTTTCAGAAACCATCATGTATGGGAGATATTGCGATATCTGAAACAATATTTTGTAGACAACATGATAGAGTATAATATGGCAAAGTTCATGTTCTCATATTTGATGAGAATTTACAAAAGGTTGGAGACACTGGTTGTCCTAATCCTCCAAAAGGTTTTGGAGAGCAACATTATACTCACGATTCACCGTTATAAGCTAAAGTAGCTTGATCATGAATAATTCCATGATAAAGGTGAATATTTGATGTAGGTAAAATGTTTACTACACCAAGAGATTACTAAAGAAAGGAATTTGAAAGAACACCAAACATTTGATGATGGTGATCTACTTCAAAGTGCAAGTCCAAAGACATTGATATTTTACTATACACGCTTTGGACTATGTGTCATGTGTATGGCACCACTATTGATGTTGATAGATTCTTTCAAAAAGAAAAGGAAATACTGAAAGAGAATCTCATAAATATATGGCAGAAAAGACTAGAATTGTTCAGCTTAGGTATATAGAGGATATACGCGTTATGGCTGTATTCTTTGCTTGTTAAATAATGTGGTTCTTAAGTATTGGATACTGAATTTGTTGGTATGAATCGTCATACGAAACAACAGAATTCATGAACTACAATGGCCTAAGTAACTAGCAAAAGAATATGTGATGATGTTCATCGAGAACAAATAAAGGGTTATTGTGTTGCTCGTTAAACATCAAAGCTTGCCTTCAAGATTTGTTTTATCAGGTATTATGATAACAAAAGGGTTGTTCAAATAATTGCCGTAATCCATAAAATATGGATGATTTACGAATCTCGTTGGAGAAATCACATCCATAAAATTAGTGCTAAAAATGTCGAAAGACAAATTGATTGAAAGATCACTTAGGAAGTGACATCGCCGTTTAAATTATATTGAAAAGAAAACATGAAGAAACTCCATGTGGATGGAATTTTGGAGTCTTTTGATTTTTGATCAAATGACGCTTGTGAAACTTTCCTAGAGATAATTAAAACTTCGTTCATAGGCCAAAAGGGAACGAGTGACTAGCTTATTGGAACTTGTACGTATTGTTGTTTGAAGTCTATTATGTGTAGCCAAGAGCGATGGATTTCAACTTCATTTGCTTTCTCCGAAAATTTGAGTGAATATATGAATATTTACTTAATAAGGATGAAGTATGAAACATTTGAAAAGTTCAAAGACTTTCAAGATGAAGTGCAAAATCATTGTAACAAAAATAAAAATAGTTTATGATAAGATCATAAAGGAATATATTTGAGTTACAGGTTTAGCATAATACCTAAGATTTAAGGAATCGTTCCGTGGATTTGCATTTCTCGAAAAACCATAAGAGTATGGAGCGTTCGAGATATGTAATTAAACCTTGTTTGACATGGTAAGATCAAAGGTGTAATTCATAAAACTGCCATTATATTTTAAAGATTAAAAGCTTTAGAGACTACCATTTTCACTGAAAAGAGCTCCATCATAATCCGTTGAAATGACACCATATAAAGTTATGGTTTGGGATAAAAGCCAAGTTGTCCTTTCTTAAACATTGGTATGCTATGCATAAAAAATATGTTTGCAACCAAAGTCGGATGAACCTGTATTTGTATGTTATTTCGAATAACTGTTAAGTATTCCTCCACAACACCAGAGACAAAAGTGTTTGTCTCTTAGAACGTCAAGTTTCTTTGAGAAGGAATTTTTCGTGAAAAGATAAGTGGGAGGACAATAGAACTTTGATAAGGTTAAAAGAACCTTTAGCTACATGTGCAAAGTTGCGCATCGCCGAAAAGTGTTCTGGAGGCAGTAACAATGCTCATGGCTCACGTGCCTCAAAGGTTGTGGTTACGGAGGTCAAAGTTTCTATTGAACCAAGTAGTTTGGGTAAAAAATCAAATACCAAGATTTGAGGGTTGAATCATTATTTGAGAATAATGAATGGACTACATGCAAAGAATCAATGATGGGCCCTGACTCCGTAAAATGTCTTGAAGCCATAAAATCCGTGATAGTTTCATACACGAGAAATAAAGCTTTGAATTTTAAGAACCCTCGAGAAAGGTGTAAGACCTTACAGTCGTGTTTGGATCTATAAATAAATAGACATAGATGTTTCGCATCTATGAAATAGTCGACATGTTGAGAAAGAGTTCACAACAATGTTCAAAGGTTGTATATGACAAGATTTGATCTTTCATAGCGATATTTAGTCTAGACGGATTAATGTAGCAACCACTACATATAATTTTGTTATGTTGTAGTTGAATAAACAAAACAAAGTTCTTCTAATAGAATTGTTACCTAGTACGCGTGCATAACACAGTCCATAGGGTTTTGTTAATTCAAAAGGATGCTAAAAACGTATGCAAATTACAATGGTTGAAGTAAGCATCACGGAGTTGGAATCTTCACCATGATGAAATTTTTAAAAGAGTTTAAATTCATCAGAGACAATGAAGATGCTTGCATTTGCAAGAAATTAAGTGGGAGCGCTAAGACATATTTCTAATACATTATGTGGAGGAGATATTGTTGATTGGAAATGATGTATCTTTTATTAACACATATTAAGAATTTCATCCCGCTGAAAGACTTAGGCAAAACCCAAATATTTGGCATCTATATCTATATAGATAGATTGAGGCACTGATATGGTTGTGCCGAAAGTACATAGATGATATATTGAATGAGTTCAATATAGAAACTACAAGAAAGGTTCTTGTCGCACATAAAGGATTGAATGAGTTCAATATTGATGATATATTCAAGTGTGTTGACACTTAGTAAGTGAAACAAAGATTCAAGTATAGATTGATACTTGATGTATGAAATTACAAAGAGTATTTATACCAATCATACTGTGATATGTAAAAATCCAGATATGTCCTATGCTCTAAATGTTATGAGAATATACCAGAATGATTCATAAGATGATCATTGGACAATAGAAGGATATTCTTATGAATCTTTTAAAAGAACTAAGAATATATTGTTTTGTAGAGGTGACAAATAGATGGTTAGTTCATTGTAAAAGTGCTACATCGATACTAGTTTTGTCACAAAGTACAAATTAAGTTTATCTCAATCTAAACTAAGGGTGGCACAATATGATGGAAAGTGAGTTCCATAATGAATTTGGATGAGTCCCAAAGTTAAGACATTGTGACAGATACTACAACAAAAGGCTAAGTATATGACTGCTATAATAGCAGCAAAAGAGGGCATTTGTGTCAAGTAGTTTGTTATCAAACTAGGTGTGGTTCACAGCGGGATAGTACTATGAAGATATATTGTACAACAATATTATCAACATGTTTTAACCCCAAAGAACTAAAGGTCTCACCAAAGGACCAAATTTATACAAAGCCATCTCATTAGAGAATGAGTGATGCGTAGAGACGCAAAGACATGAAATTACACACGGACCTGGAAGTGTCAGATCCGGAGATCAGTTGACCACTAGCAATCATGTATATACAACACCAGAAAGCCATAGGTGTTGAATGCACAAAGGTTTGAAACTAGATTATTGACTCTAGTGCAAGTGGGAGACTGTTGGAGATATGCCCAAGAGGCAATAATAAAGTGGTTATTTACATACCATGCTATAATTGTATTAAACGGAAACATTAATACTTGTGTGATTTGTAAACATAAAAGAGTCCCTAGTAAAGCATCTTGTTAAAACTAGCTTGTTGGTTAATATATGATCATGGTTTCCTGATCATGATAATTGAGATGTTATTAACAACAGGGTCATATCATTAGGAGAATGATATGATGGACATACTCCTATAGTTAAGCATAGCATAAAGATCAAGTCATTTAATATAGTTCATTTGCTATATGCTTTCTAATACATAGTAACATAATTCCTTCGACCATGAGATCATGCTAATCACCATCACTAGAAGGATGCTTTGATGACATCAAACACCACACCATAACTGGGTGGCTATAAAGGTGGCATTGAGTGTTCGGAAAGTATGTGTTGAGGCACATGGATCAAGAGTGGGATTTGTCCATCCATATGACGGATAGATATACTCTGGGCCCTCTCGGTGGAATGTCATCGGATTGGATTGCAAGCATGTGACTGGCTCACAAGGGATCACATATCACGAGAACGAGAAAAGAGTACTTATCGGTAACGAGGTTGAACTAGGTATGCAGAGATACCGACGATCAAAACCTCGGATAAGTAAACTATCGTGAGACAAAGGGAAATTGGTATCGTATGTAAGTGGTTCATTCGATCGCAAAGTAATCGTAGAAATATGTGGGAGCCAGATGAATTTCCAGATTCCTCTATTGGTTATTGATCGGAGAAGTGTCTCGATCATGTCTTCATAATTCACGAACCGTAGGGAGACACACTTAAGGATTCGATGTTGTTGAGTAGTTATGGAATGATGAGTAAGAGACCGAATGTTGTTCGGAGTCTCGGATGGGATCCGGGATATCACGAGGAGATCCAGAATGGTCCGGAGAATAAGATTCATATAAGGAAAGTCCTGTTTCGGAGTTCGGAAATGATTCCGGTGTTTTCGCCAGGAATGTTCTAGAAGGGTCTGGAAGGTCCGACACTCCGGAGGGGAAGGGTACATGGATGTGTCATGACAATGTGGAATGGTTGCATCATGTACTAGGTCACTTGGCTGGGCAATATGGAGTGATAATCAAATCCAAGTTTGAAAGTCAAACATCAATTTGAAAAAGTCAAATCCGAAGTTTTGCTTGGTGGAGGGAGAGTAGGAAACCTACTTGGGGAGGAAGTCCCACTCCCTCCACCCGCCGGCCATGAGGAGGAGTTGGAGGACTCCCTCCACCTATGTAAGGAGGGGTAGGGCGCCCCCTACCTCTCACACCCAAACCCTAGCTAAGGTGCCACCACCTCCAAGTGCTGCTGCCGCCGCCAGGGCCTCCTCCCAAGTCTCCGAGTTGGGTATCCCAAACCCTAGCCGCCGGATACACCTATCCCCTTGGTGCCTCTAAACCCTAGATCTCCAAGGCCCTCTCTCATACTCCACCATACTCGCTCCGGCTTAGGCGAAGCCCTGCGGGATCTCCCCTCTACTTCCGACACCACGCCGTCGTGCTGCCGGAATCACGAGGAGAGTGCTACAACCTCCACTGCCTACTGGAACAAGGGAGAGGAAGGTCTTCATCGAGTACCTAACGTGTGACCGACTGCGGAAGCGCTGCCGGAACGCAGCGCCGGAAGGATCGTCTATGCGATCTTGAGATCGACAAGTGTACGACTACATCACCCACGAGAATATGCTCTCGTTAACCGTTGTGGAATCTTCGAGGGTTAGTACTCTGTCGACTCGTTGTTGCAATCTAGTAGATAGATCTTGGCTTGTGTGTGTTCATGCGATAGAATTTTTTTGTTTTCCATGCTACGAACCCCTACAATTCGTTTGAGCATTAAAACATAATACATAGACAGTAATCCAACTGCATCTATGACTAATAATCCACCTTCAGGTTATCATCTGAACCCCTTCCAGTATTAAGTTGCAAGCAACGGATAATTGCATTCATCTGAACCCCTTCTAAAGGATTGTTATTTTCTCCCTAGTAGCAACAACACATCTACAACCTTAGAGATTTCTGTCACTTCCCCAGATTACTAGAGGCATGGACCTACTATCGAGCATAAATACTCCCTCTTGGATTTGCAAGCATCTACTTGGCCAAATCATCTACGAACAATGGAGAGCGTGCAAGATCACAAATAACACAAACATGATAAATCAATAATCAATCTTGAACATAGTACTCAATATCCATCGGATCCCAACAAACACTTCATGTAGGATTATAAAATAGATGATCTCGATCATAAACAGAGCTCACAAGATCTAAACATGATAGAACAAAGGAGGAGAACCAACCATCTAGCCAATGTATGGACCCATAGTCCAAGGGTGAACTACTCACGCATCACTCTGGAGGCTGGCATGGTGATGAAGAAGGCCTCCGGGATGATCTCTCCCCTCTGGCAGGGTGCCGGGAAGAGCTTCGGATCCCCGCCGATCTAGGGATGGAGATGGCGGCGACTACGAACTGTTCCGTGGAGATTTGATCCGGTCCTTATGGTTTCTGCATCATGATGCTTTTATAGGCAAGGGGCAAGGTCGGTGGGTGCCCGAGGGGCCCACACCTAGGGCTGGGCCCCCCTTGGTTGCGCCGCCACATGGTGTGGCCGCCTCGTGGCCCCACTTTGTCTCCCCTCCGTACTCCGTGTTCCTTATGGTAAATTATTGACTTTGGCTTTTTTCTCGTCCAATTCCGAGAATATTTCCTTACTAGCTTTTCTGAAACCAAAAACAGCAGAAAACAGGCAACTAGCACTGCGATGTCTTGTCAATAGGTTAGTTCTAGAAAATGTATAAAAATACCTCAAAGCGTAGACAAAACATAAGAAAGTTGATACAAAACAAGAATGGAGCATAAAAAATTATAGATACGTTTATGACATATCAAGCATCCCCAAGCTTAACTCCTACTCGTCCTCGAGTAGGTAAGTGATAAAAAGAATAATTTTTTAGGTGACATGCTATCATAATTTTGATCAAGGTATTTGTAAAGCATTGATAGCTGAGATCAAAGTACTCTAAACATGAGCATGAAATATGTAGTTCTAACAATAAGACATATCAATTACATTGTAACATGAAAGGTAACACAAACAACAGATCATGAATAACAATGCATTGAAAGACATTTGTTTGTTTCACATATAGAAAACATGGCAAGATTGGTATTCAGCTTGTCCTTCATGGTATAGCAAAACATAAATGCATAGGACACCTTCAAAGTTCATAAGGGTGACTAGATACAAATAATTTAAAAACAAGCAATATCAACATTATGAATCAATCAATAAGTTTTGGGACAGTGTACATTAAACTAAGAATGACAACTATGCTCTCTTAATTGGGGCATAATGATAGAAGGTCGAGACTCAACATAAAAGTAAAGAGAAAGGCCCTTCATAGAGGGAAGCATGGATTTCAAGTTTCATAAAGAGCTTACAAAAATTATGGTACTTTTTAGCTTTCAGCTCTCATTTCCCCTATCATAAGCATCTTGAAGTGATTAAGGTTAAAGTGAAACAAATATGAAGTATATGCTTGACAGATCATAAGTTGGAAATCTCATGTCCCTTGAGTACGAGGGTCGTTCCTCATGCTACTCAACTTTAGTCACAAGCAAGTTCTTGTCATTGTAAGTATATGTGTATCATAGAGAACCGCCAATGGGGTACCCCTTGCCCCATAACACAGGAGCTATCCCATATCAAAATGACAAGGCAACAGACAATGAGCATCTCAATGATCTTTTTATTTACCATGAGTATGGTGCTTTTTATCTTTTTCTCTTTTTTTCTATATTTTTTTTCTGAAGATGCTTCATAGATTGCTAACTATGGTTATGCTGCAATTTTCCACCATGATTAGGCATGACTTAGGCTAGCCGCCCAGGCGTTTCTCTAACACATATATAATACTCCATGGACTTACAAGATCCCCTTTTATTTCACACCGTCGACATCCTTAAATAAAAGATCATGATATCAACTGGATAATATGTACAAGTGTTGAAATCGTTCCCCATGACAACATGGTTCAGCTAACTCCCAACTTATAATTTGCAAGCATATAAGAAACATAGATGACACAATGGTTCAAGTTTATCAAGTGCAAGAAATAAAGTGTGCCATCAAGTTTATGAGAGATGTAATCACTAATTTTCACATAAAAAAAGTTTAATTTCGAAGATAGATAAAAACATAAATATACTTGGAATGGTGTAACACACCATGCATAGTAATTTATGGTGGACTCTTTAGAATAACTTGGTTTCTTGGGAGATGAATGCACAAGTAGAGCTCATACTCAGTATAAGTGGAGGCTAGCAAAAGACTGGGAGCAACCAACTAAGAGAGCAATAATGGCCATAATCATGCAAAGCGATAAAACATTATTAATTAAAGCATAAATTGATATCACAAGTCAAAAAATAAATTATCATAGAGGCTAGGGTGACTGGTTCATATTCTTAACATGGTGTAAGCATGTGCCAAGTCAACCCAAACAAAGCATCAAAGGAGAATACCACAATATTATGCTTTTGTATGCTAAAACAATGCATGATTCTTCCAAGGCACATTAAGAAATCTCAATTGTTTGGAACAAGTTATGCTACAGCAATAATCACTAAGCATGTGGTCAAAGCAACATCTAACCTGACATGATAAAGTCTAGGCCACAGTCAAAACAAGCTCCCTTTGTACCACTTAAGCATGAAGCTTCATACTCTTTTCCAACACCAATCGACTTATTTGAAACAACTCACGATGAATAATAAACAATAAAGATCAGTGAGCTTAACTCACACATCTACAAATAAGAACTAAAAAGTTCTAAGCTGAAAGCATAAGAAAACTAAAGCTAAACACAGTGCTAGCAAAAGAGAACACTCACAAAACAATGAGAATGAAAACTAAAATGTTCTAGACAATGAAGAACTAGGTATGACTTCTCCAAAATAGGAGTGTTGGGGTCCGGACAATTTATTCTAGAAAACCAAACAAAAATACGCTCCAAGAACAACACAATAGTGCAAGAAATAATAAAAATGAAGTGTTTTGAAAGAAAACCTGAGATTTTTATTGATGAAGAAGGGGATACCTTGGGCATCCCCAAGCTTTGAAGCTTGTACCTCTTGAATATTTCTTGGGGTGACACGGGTGAAATCCCCAATATTGATCTTTTGTCCATACTTCATCTCATCACATCATTCTTCCCCTACACCTGAAAATTTCCTTCATACAAAACTTCACACAATCTTCATTAGCAACATTAGTGTATTCAAGATAATAAATTTTTGGGTTTAGTTTCAACACAAGTAAAACTTTTAGTAAAACACAAGATACTGTAGCAATTCCTTTTAAAATCTCAAGTGATCAAGGAGAACTCAAAAATAAACAGATTAAGAGGCAAAGGCAAATAATGGCAGAAATCTGTCAAAATAGACCAGCAGGTAAAAACCTATTTTTTCGAAGATCTTATGTTTCTCAAATTGAAAAGTTCTAAATTAAAGAAAGTTAGACCATAACCTGTGGCATATGCAAAGAAAATTACAGCTCAATCCGACGTACTGGGATGTTTCACGATATTTTACAGTAAAGCACAAAAATCTATTTCGGGACAGCAACTTTCTCAAATCTTACTTCTCTCTCATTAGAGGTTATTATTGGCACAAAAACCACACAAAAAGGATAAGGAGAGGTTATTACAGAGTCAATAACTTTCAAGACTCAAAAAAAATAAAAATTTACTGAAATAAAACAATGGGTTATCTCCCATAAGCGCTTTTCTTTAATGCCTTTTAGTTAAGCTTGAAAATTTGAGAAGATGCTCACATAAGAAATATGATTGAAGTAAAAGAGAGAATCAAGAGGCAAATTCAAAACACAATCAAGTCTAACCCACTTCCTATGCATAGGAATCTTGTTCGCAAATAAATTCATAAAGAACAAAGTGACAGGCATAGGAAGATAAAACAAGAGTAACTTCAATACTTTCAGCACATAGAGAGGTGTTTCAGTACCATGAAAACTTCTAAAACCATATTTTCCTCTCTCATAATAATTTTCAGTAGCCTCATGAATAAACTCAACAATATAACTATCACATAAAGCATGATTTTCATGATCTACAAACACATAATTTTTATCAATCTCAAAAATATTGGGATTAAAACCTTCAAACCCACTTTTAATAATTTTATAACAAGATGACTGATCATTCTCAAGATCAGGTATGGGGTTCCAAGATAAAATCAAGACCCCTCCAATATTGTTTTCAATAGTGGTACAATTAATATTATCAACCAATATAGGACCATCATCTAGAGCTTTATCATAAACATTTTTTAAGAAAAACTATTTAGTATCATGCATTTCGAAGTTAGGCACAAATAAAGGATTATTATAAGATTTATCAAAATAGCATGGATTATCATAGATGACAGGAGCATAATTATTATCACAAGTTTTACCCATAGTATATATTTCAAAAGAATCCATAGAAACATAACATTCATCCTCCTTTGGTAAGCATGGGGGACAATCAAATAATGTAAGGGATAAAGAGTTACTCTCATTAGAAGGTAGGCATCGGTAGCTAATCCATTCTTCCTCCTTTTGTTCATCACTCTCCTCCTATTTTTCATCTAATGAGCTTCTAGTTTCAGCAATTTCTTTTTCCATAGGCTCCTGCAAGGCATTAGTCTCTTCCGTTGGTGGAGAGCATCTATTAAGATATTCAAGAATATGGCCATTTTATTCCTTGTAATTATCAAAGAAAAATTTAAGTATATCATAAACCTCATATTTATAAGGTGCATCATCAGTATTTTCAAGCAAATTAGCAAGTTGGAATGCATCCTTCCAAGCAATAAATTATTCAATTTGTTCCACATCATAAAAGTCATAATTTACCTTACATAAGAAGATATGGTAACATTATCATTATACTCACATTGAAAAGGGAGGTGTTTATACCTCCTACAACAACAAGATTTATCAAAGCAATAAGTAACATTATAAGTAGAGCACATGTTTCTAGCAATGGTATGCAATTTATTAATTTGTTCCCATAAGTGTTTCCCTTTTTGTGACAAGCGGTGTTCCACATAATAATAATTTTGTTCTTCTGTGAACCCACCTTGCCAATAATATCAAGTTTCAAAGAAACCAACCATTGAGAGAAAGCATGATAAAGCAAGACAATAACAGACCAACAAAAATAACAACTATAGTAGGAACTATTTTTTTAATTTTTGATAAAAAGAAACAAACCAAACAAAGCAAAATAAACTAAGGAAAACAAAAACAAAGTAAAGATATTGGTTGTGAGAGACTCCCCTTGCAGGAATCTTCTTTCTCCTAGGAAAGTGACTGACGAGGAGGAAGATATTGAAGCTGTCCTTATCTCCCCGGCAACGGCGCCAGAAAAGTGCTTGATCGCTCAGATATGTAGATCTTGTTGGGAACCCCAAGAGGAAGGTATTATGAGCACAGCAGCAAGTTTCCCGCAGTTATGAAACCAAGGTTATCAAACCAGTAGGAGTAAGGAAACAACTCCAAGGTGTTGCTATCAACTTGGAACCTGCACAACACAACCACGAAACTTTCCGCCAACTTATAGTGAGGTTGTCAATCTCACCGGTTTGCTGAAAACAAAGGATTAAACGTATAGTGTGGAAGATAGTAATTGTTTGCAGAAAGTAAACAGTAGATGGAATATCAATGATAAAGGAATGGACCGGTTTACACAGTTCACTAGATGTGTTTCTCATTAAGATAAATAGCATGATGGGTGAACAAATTACAGTTGGGAAATTGATAGATTGAAAATGCAAAAATATGCATGTACAAGTCCGTAGCCACTGCCTTCTCCATCCCTAGATCGGGAGGGATCCGAAGCTCTTCCCGACACCCTACCGGAGGGGAGAGATCATCCCGGGGGCCTTCTTCATCACCATGCCAGCCTCCGGAGTGATGTGTGAGTAGTTCACCCTTGGATTATGGGTCCATACAGTAGCTAGATGGTTGTTTCTCCTCCTTTGTGCTATCATGTTTAGATCTTGTGAGCTCCGTTCACGATCAAGATCATATATTTGTAATCATACATGTTGTGTTTGTGGGGATATGATGGATATTGAGATACTATGTCAGATTGATTATTGATTCTATCATGTCTATGCTATTTGTGATCTTGCATGCTCTCCTTTGTTAGTAGCTATCTTGGCCAAGTAGATGCTTGAAACTCCAAGAGGTAGTATTTATGCTCGATAGTAGGTTCATGCCTCTAGTAATCTGGGGAAGTGACATAAATCTCTAAGGTTGTAGATGTGCTGTTGCTGCTAGGGAGAACACAACAATCCTTTGTCTAAGGGCAATTTTATTGTTTACTTTACACACATTGCTTAATGCAATTATCTGTTGCTTGCAACTTAATACCGGAAGGGGTTTGGATGATAACCTGAAGGTGGATTATTAGTCATAGATGTAGTTGGATTGCAGTCCATGTATTATGTTGTAATTCCCAAGCAACTCTCGTAGGAGTCAAGATGTCTAGTATATGCATTGTTATGCTTTCTCAATCTATCAATTGCCCCCCTGTAATTTTTTCACCCAACATGTTATCTATCTTATGGAGAAGATCTCTAGTGAACTATGGACCCTGATCCATTCCTTTATCATTGATATACCATCTACTGTTTACCATTTACTATTTCTTGTGGGAATAGGGATTACAAGTCTACAACCAACATGATTGCCCGTGGCACATGAAGATGAAGGAATCCATGCTTTATAGTTATATCTGCCGCTTTGTAATAAGATAGCCATATGAGTTATGTAAGTTGCAGTGAACTATTTTATTCCTGGTTATGAGTTGCAATATGACCTTTGTTTCTTGATATTACATCTTAAACTGTGGGTGCTAGGAAATCGATCCAGGGACTAGCATTGTAAACACAGGGACTTGTACCTTATTGGGTTCAGGCCTCTACAAAATTAGTGATTAAAGCTCTCACGAACTTGATGGCACACTTTACTTTCTTGCAGCTAATAAACTTGAACCATTGTGTCATCTATGTTGTTTATATGATTGCACTTATAAGTTGGGAATTAGCAGAACCATGCTGTCATGGGGAACACTTTCAACACTTGTAAATATTATCCAGTTGATATCATGATCTTTTGTTTATGGATGTCGGCGGTGTGAAATAAAAGGGGAGCTTGTAAGTCCATGGAGTATTGTATATGTGATAGAGAAATGCCTAGGCGGCTAGCCTAAGCCATGCCTAATCATGGTGGAAACTTGCAGCATAACCATAGTGAGCAATCTTTGAAGCATCTTTAGAAAAAAATATAGAAAAAAGATAAAAAGCACCATACTCATGGTAAATAAAAAGATCATTGAGATGCTCATTGTCTGTTGCCTTGTCATTTTGATATGGGATAGCTCCTCTGTCATGGGGCAAGGGGTACCCCGTTGGCGGTTCTCTATGATACACATATATTTACAATGACAGGAACTTGCTTGTGACTAAAGTTGAGTAGCATGAGGAACGACCCTCGTACTCAAGGGACATGAGATTTTCAACTTATGATCTGTCAAGCATATACTTCATATTTGTGTCACTTTAACCTTAATCACTTCAAGATGCTTATGATAGGGGCAATGAGAGCTCAAAGCTAATAAGTACCATAATTTTTGGAAGCTCTTTATGAAACTTGAAATCCCTGCTTCCCTCTATGAAGGGCCTTTCTCTTTACTTTTATGTTGAGTCTCGACCTTCTATCATTATGCCCCAATTAAGAGAGCATAGTTGTCATTCTTAGTTTAATGTACACTGTCCCAAAACTTATTGATTGATTCATAATGTTGATATTGCTTGTTTTTAAATTATTTGTATCTAGTCACCCTTATGAACTTTGAAGGTGTCCTATGCATTTATGTTTTGCTATACCATGAAGGACAAGCTGAATACCAATCTTGCCATGTTTTCTATATGTGAAACAAACAAATTTCTTTCAATGCATTGTTATTCATGATCTGTTGTTTGTGTTACCTTTCATGTTACAATGTAATTGATATGTATTATTGTTAGAACTACATCTTTCATGCTCATGTTTAGAGTACTTTGATCCCAACTATCAATGCTTTACAAATATTTTGATCCAAATTGTGATAGCATGTCACCTCAAAAATTATTCTTTTTATCACTTACCTAGTCGAGGGCGAGCAGGAGTTAAGCTTGGGGATGCTTGCCATGTCATTAACGTATCTATAATTTTTGATGCTCCATGCTTGTTTTGTATCGACTTTCTTATGTTTTGTCTACACTTTGAGGTATTTTTATACATTTTCTGGAACTAACCTATTAACAAGATGCCGCAGTGCCAATTGCCTGTTTTCTGCTGTTTTTGGTTTCAGAAAAGCTAGTAAGTAAATATTCTCGGAATTGGATGGGACAAAAGCCAAAGTCAATATTTTACCAGAAGGAACACGGAGTCCGAAGGGCAGCCGAAGTGGGTCCACGGGGTGGCCACACCCTGTGGCGGCGCAGCCAGGGGGGCGCGCCAGCCCTAGATGTGGGCCCCTCGGGCGCCTACCTACCTTGCCCCTTCGCCTATAAAAGCACCCCAATGCAGAAACCCTAAGGACTCGATCAGATATCCACGAAACAGTCCGTAGCCTCCGCCATCTCCATCCCTAGATCGGGGGGATACAAAGCTCTTTTCGGCACCCTTCCAGAGGGGAGAGATCATCCCGGAGGCCTTCTTCCTCACCATGCCAGCTTTCGGAGTGATGCGTGAGTAGTTCACCCTTGGACTATGGGTCCATACAGTAGCTAGATGGTTGTGTCTCCTCCTTTGTGCTATCATGTTTAGATCTAGTGAGCTCCATTCATGATCAAGATCATCTATTTGTAATCATACATGTTGTGTTTGCAGGGATCCGATGGATATTGAGATACTATGTCAGATTGATTATTGATTCTATCATGTCTATGTTTTTTGTGGTATTGCATGCTCTCCGTTGTTAGTAGCTATCTTGTCCAAGTAGATGCTTGCAACTCCAAGAGGGAGTATTTATGCTCGATAGTAGGTTCATGCCTCTAGTAATCGAGGGAAGTGACAGAAATCTCTCAGGTTGTATATGTGCTGTTGCTTCTAGGAAGAAAACAACAATCTTTTGTCTAAGGGCAATTGTATTGTTTACTTTACACACATTGCTTAATGCAATTATCTGTTGCTTGCAACTTAATACTGGAAGGGGTTCGGATGATAACCTGAAGGTGGATTATTAGTCATAGGTGCAGTTGGATTACTGTCTATGTATTATGTTGTAATGCCCAAACAAATCTCGTAGGAGTCAAGATGTCTAGTATGCATTGTTATGCTTTCTCAATCTATCAATTGCCCCGCTGTAATTTGTTCACGCAACATGCTATCTATCTTATGGAGAACACCTCTAGTGAACTGTGGACCCTGGTCCATTCCTTTATCATTGATATACCATCCACTGTTTACCATTTACTATTTATTTTCTACAAGAAATTACTATCTGTCAACACCCAGATTTTTAATCCCAGATGTCTGTTATGCCATACATCGCAATCCTAGGATTACCATTTTTGCGAGACATAACAGAATTGGATACCATAGTACATCATCCATTGCAAACCGTACATAATTTCTTACACAAATAGGGATCTCATGATCCAATTCTTAATACAACTTCAAGAAGCAGAATACGTAATAATAACGGTAGCGTAGGCGAAGCTCCATCTTCGGGGTCACAGGCAATGCTGACGATGGGAGATGATCCTAGTTGTTGTAACCTTCCTGGGGTCCATCCTCCAGGTACTCCTCTTCATAGTCTGGCCACGGGAATAGCCAGAGACAAAGCCATGAGTACTCTTTAAGTACTCGCAAACTAATACTAACAAGTGAAAGGGGTTTTTGATAATAGGACACTAGGCTCTAGGGTTGTTTTGCAAAAGCCAGATTTATCTCTACTACGTTTAGAAGCAACGAATGCTAGTTGAAGTTTTATAACACCTAAGTGGGAACTTGTATTTTATATCACAACTCTGTTGTGGTCAAGTCAAAGTCTCCATTCATTTCACAAGTCTTTTGAAAACATCTGACGGGGGAACAGTATGGCCACTCCAACTGTCCATAACCGCAGACGCGGCTATTCGAATAGTTTGACACTCTGCAGAGATTGTAAACTTTCACCACAATATTCGATACATCCGTCAGGAACAAATCCTGAATTCACCATACTCAATATGCGGATAATCAATCCTAACCTTTCCATTACACACCCTAGTATAAGCACCTCTCCTGTGAGTTTGGCCTCCCAACCATGACCAACTGTCATCTTGGGTACTGCACAGATGGACAATCTTCACAAGGTAGCCTCAGCTCAGACCTTGGCCATGAGGGAACTAATACTAAGGTATATAAGTTTCCAGTCAAGCCCTACCCAATCTTCGAGTATTGTGGTTGTACGATAAAATTGGAATGGTATCGCATCTAGACAACCATCAATTTTATAAAGGGCTAAGGCTCATGCCTCAACATTTTCATCACCATAAATCATCTGGTGTTCGGAAACACATTTCCAAAACATTTCAATAGAATGATCCATCATTCCAAGGTTTTCATAACCATTTTCACCAAGTATTCCCATCTAATGTTGATCAAGTTTTATGCTTAGCACTAGCGTCTACAAGTGGGTGTGAATACTAATGAGGGGTGGTAAACTTGTGGAGTTTCAACTAAGTTCAATCTCATGCCTTAGGATGACATGAAGATTTTCTAGCTTAGGCCAAATTTTATGCTCTTTATGCAACCTTCAATATATCCTTCTAGAATCTACAAGTCACTTAAGTCAACTCTAAGTTATAGCTTTGATAAAGAAATAAAGTAATAAGCTTGCAAGTAAAAACTAGGATTGGGTATCATCAAATATGTCTAACCAAGCATGCTTAGTGAATTGCATAGGTTATCTAACTTTCATAATTGCAAGTGTTAGCTTGCCTTGAGCAGAGCAGTGGTTGAAGTTCTCCTCGGCTTCTTCTTCGTAGTATCCTTCTTCCTCCTCGTATCCTTGGTCGGTACTAGCGTCTATGAATAAATATGAGGTACACAATCACCAAACAATACTTAACTACTTGCAATCATCACACAAAAGGGTCCTATAGATGATCTAGCATCATCACTAACATTACAAGGTTAAAGCTTGGTTTAATACCTTTTTTAGAAAAGTAATTTCTATTCATTGAAAAACTACTTAAGATTTAATATTCTCCAAACCAAACAGGGATCATGTTGACACATGTCATCACCACATATTTTAGTCCATGGGGATGTGATTTAAAGTGGTGTCACAATTTAATAAGGTTTTACCCTTTTATTTTTAATTAAATAAAGTGACTAGAAATGCCTATGTAGCATTCTTTTATTACTTGAACATTATTTCTGTAAGTAAACCTATATATTTTTCTATATTATGAAGGGTATGGTTAAATGTGATTTTTGAGAGTTGGAATCAACTCAAAAGCTATTATGGTTTTAATTTGAAAAATGTTTGAATGTAGAAAAGCTTCTGCCTTGTTATTTTTACCAAGGATGATCTACAGATCCAAATGACTTGAATCCAACGGGCTTGGATTCAGCATTCCCAGACCTTTCTAAAAAAATTGGTTTCATTCAATTTGGTTCAGTGAATCGACCTGGGTTGATTTTTGAAACTGGGTACGGAAGTGTGTTTGAAATAAAATGGAAAAGGTTAAATTCAAATAACTGGGCTGCGCAGGAAGTGATACTGGGCCGGCCTGCTAAGCACAGCGCTTACACGGGCTGGTTAAGTGGCTATCCCCACGCGTTAGTGAGACGAGGGGGTGCGAAGCGGTACGGGGCAATGTGATACATTCGATCTACTTCTAATCCAATGGCTGAGGGTCGTCGTCCACGTCGGGCAACTCCGGCGAGACTGAAACCTAACGCGGTGGGTGAGGGTCGTTGGGGGCTCACCGGGGCTCAGGCGAGGGTCGGCGAGGCGGGCAAACGACAAAGTCGATGACGGCGAACCTCCTGGTACTGGCAGCTTCTCCTGGGGCGGCTCCAATCGTTGGCTCCCTTCTTCTCTAGCAGCGACGGGCTACGGTGAAATTTCGGCGAAGCACTGCTAGCCTTGGTTCGGGAACAGGGTGGAACGATCAGTGAGGAGAGGGGAGTGAGATGGTGTGCTCAATTCGGCTGGGGTGGCCTCTATTTATAGATGCGACGATGAGACCGAACGGGATGGGCGGGCGACGGTGGCGACATGGCTACGGGCGGCTAGAGGCATGGCCGGCGGTGGCGATCGCTTGATGGTCTCCTGGCGATGCTCTACGGCTTTAATGCGCGTGTAGGGGCGATGCGGTTTGGTCTGGAACACGCGATGCTCTGCATGGAAGAGGCGGCGTCTTCGACGGTGAGCGGTAGCTGTGCGTCATGGGGCGGCGAACGGTGATGTCTGGCGGTCTCCTGGGTCGGTGGCGATCATGTATGCATGCGGCGAGGGCGGCGCGCGGTCTGTGGGCGTGTGTCGAGTGTGGAGCTCGGGCGCATGCTCGGCATGGTTGCTGGCGAGCTGGGCGTGGGATGGCATGGTGAGCTTCGGCTGTTCACCATTGATGTCATTGCCCAGCTTACAGTGAGTCTAGTGCTTGGTTTAACTTGCTAGGTGATCTACTGAGATGGTTGTGAGCTAGAGAGGGGACAAGTTAGGCTTCAATCACTTCTCACAATAGTGTTTAAGATTTTGATGATTTGTGTCTGCAAAGTGTTTGATGAAATGGCCGCAAGAATTCAAGTTTTGAATTTTGAAAAGATTTTTGGTGGGTGTGCTAGGTTGGTGCTGGTGAGTCTGCAGATTCTTGGTTTTTGAAAGTTGAGCTTGTTTGAGTGGTTTTTGAAAAAGTGGGATCTTCTCAGATGATAAAGATTCAATTTTGAACTGTCGTTTAAACTATGCATTTAAAAGTTTCTGTATGATCACAAAGTGGGCCTTGATACTTTGTTATGAGTACAATCAAGGGGTGCAAAGATCCAGAAAAGTTTCTGTTAAGTTCTAAAAGTTTGGGACAGCCAAAGTAGGCATGGGAGTTAAATTGGTCAAAATGACCATTCCCTTATTTTATTTGTTTTGATTTATTTGTCTTTGAGAAATGTTTGGGAATTGTTTAGATGATGTTTATTTCACCTAAGAATCCATTTAAAAGCAAAGGAACACACAAACAAGGTGGTTCAAAAGAATTCCAAATGAAATGCATACTCACATGCATGCTTTCATATTTTTATTTAGCAAAGTTTTTGTTAACCCTAAATTTGATGATTAGAGTTTGATGATCCACGTTTAGTATTTTTGGGATGTTACAAACCTTCCCCCCTTAAACAAAATCTTGTCCCGAGATTTGAAAAAGGACGAAAAAGATTACCTAGGATTTGAAGAGATTGGGAAACTCCGTCCTGATGTGATCTTCGCGCTCCCAGGTAGCTTCCTCTTCTGTGTGGTTGCTCCACTGAATCTTGAGAAACTTGATTCTTCAGGTTCTGGTAGTTCTGAAAGCTTCTTCCAAAATACGGATGGGTACTTCGGGATAGGTCAGGTCATCGTTGATCTCAATGGTCCGGTGATCGATATTCTTGAACACTTCGGTCTTCTCGGGGACTTCGAGACACTTGCGAAGTAATGAGATATGGAACACATTGTGCACAGCTGACATCTCTTCGGGTAGTTCCAATTGATACGACACTTCTACTCGACGGTTCAAAATCTTGAAGGGTCCGATATATCTGGGGGCTAACTTTCCCTTGAGTTGGAAACGCTGCATTCCCTTCAATGGCGACACCTTCAGATACACAAAATCTCCTATGTTGAAGGTGAGGTCTCGACGTTTCTTGTTGGTGTAACTCTTCTGTCTGGACTGGGCGGTCTTGAGGTGCTCACGAATCTTGTGAACCTTCTCTTCTGCTTCTCGTAGGATGTCGGGTCCGAAAATCTGACTCTCTCCTACTTCCGACCAGTTCAAAGGGGTGCGATACTTCCTTCCGTACATGAATTCAAATGGGGCCATTTGCAAACTGGCTTGATAACTGTTATTGTATGAGAATCCTGCAAACGATAGACAGTCTTCCTACTTGGATCCATATTCTAGCACACATGCTCTCAGCATATCTTCGAGTATTTGGTTTACTCGCTCCGTTTGTCCATCGGTCTGAGGGTGATACGCGGTGCTGAAATCTAGGCGGGTTCCTAAACCTTCTTGGACTTTCTTCCAGAATATCGAGGTAAACTGAGTTCCTCGATCCGATACGATGTTCTTGGGGACTCCATGCAAACTAACTATTCTAGCGATGCACAACTCCGCTAGCTTCGAATTCTGATATGTGGTCTTGATGGGCAAGAAATGGGCGACTTTGGACAATCGGTCCACTATGACCCAGATAGAGTCATTTACCTTACTAGAAGTAGGCAATCTAGTGATAAAGTCCATTCCAAAGGAATCCCATTTCCATTCCGGAATCTACAATGGTTGCAACAATCCAGCGGGTCTTTGATGTCCTGCCTTGACTCGCTGACATATATCACACTTGGCAATATAGCTTCCGATTTCTCTCTTCATCTTATGCCACCAAAATTGCTCTTTTAAATCTTGATACATCTTAGTTCCTCCGGGATGGATAGAATAAAGAGTATCATGAGCCTGCTTCCAAATAACTTCTTTCAACTCAGAATCTGATGGTACACAAAGGCGTCCTTTGTACCACAAAACTCCTTCTTCGTCTTCGGTGAATCCGGGTACTTTGCATGTACCAATACGACGCTTGATTCCATCGATACTATCATTTCCCTTCTGCGCCTCTTTAATCTGACTGATCAAAGTGGGCTGGAGTTCTATGCTAGCCAAAACTCCTTTACTCACTAATTCCATTCGAAAATCTTCCATCTCTTTGTGCAAGCTTGGTTGCTCCTTTAAAATCATGGAGTTCAAGCGGCACGACAATCTGCTAAGGGCATCGGCTACCACATTGGCTTTACCAGGGTGATAGTGAATGTCCAGGTTGTAATCCTTGATTAGCTCAATCCACCTTCTCTGTCTCATATTCAGCTCCTTCTGAGTGAATATATACTTCAGGCTCTTGTGATCCGAATAAATCTCACAACGGTTTCCCATCAGGTAATGCCTCAATGTCTTCAGGGCTAGAACTATGGCTGCGAGTTCGAGGTCATGGGTTGGGTAATTTTGCTCATGTTGCTTCAGTTGTCGAGATAGATAAGATATAACTTTGCCTTCTTGCATTAGCACACATCCGAGACCGATCTTGGATGCGTCACAATACACATCGAAGGGCTTCGTGATATCCGGCATGATCAAGATTGGGGCTGAAATCAATCTCCTCTTGAGTTCTTGAAAACTCGCTTCACATTTGTCGGTCCATTCAAAATTCTTGTCCTTCTTCAGCAATTGGGTCATGGGTCTGGCGATACTCGAGAATCCTTCTACGAACTTGCGGTAATATCCCGCCAATCCGAGAAATGCACGAACTTGGGTTTGAGTGGTTGGGGCTTGCCAATCTTCTACATCTTTCACTTTGCCAGGGTCAACGGCAATTCCTCCGGCTAATACAATGTGACCGAGGAATCCTACCTCCTGTAACCAGAATTCACATTTGCTAAACTTGGCATACAATTGATGCTCTCTAAGGGTTCCAAGAATGGTCCTTAGGTGTAGCTCATGTTCTTCTTCCGATTTGGAATAAATCAGAATGTCATCGATGAAAACAACGACAAACTTATCCAGGAAGTCCATAAAAATCTTATTCATGAGATTCATGAAATAAGCGGGGGCATTGGTTAATCCAAAAGACATGACTGTATACTCGTACAATCCATATCTGGTGGTGAAGGCAGTCTTTGGAATATCCTCTACACAAATTTTGAGTTGATGATACCGAGTTCTAAGATCAAGCTTAGAAAACACTTTGGCACCGGTCAACTGATCAAACAAATCTTCTATCTTGGGCAAGGGGTATTTGTTCTTGATGGTGACATCATTCAACTTCCGATAATCCGTACACAAACGGTTAACTCCATCCTTCTTATCCACGAACAAAACAGGTGATCTCCAAGGTGATGCACTTGGTTGAATCAATCCAATTTCCAACATGGAATCCAGTTGCTTCTTCAGTTCTGCCAGCTCTGACGGGTTCATACTATAGGGTCTCTGGGCTATGGGTCCTGTTCCGGGGATTAGTTCAATGATAAACTAGATATCCCGATCTGGGGGCATACCGGGAAAAACATCTGGAAATACATCGGAGTATTCACAGACTATCCGGACTTGGTCAATGGTAGGTTGGGCTATACTCTTGTTGCACTTGAATTGACGAGGTAAGGTTTCAGATATATGCTCGACTGATATTCCGGCTGTACTGGTCATGGTTATGGCTTTCTTGGCACAGTCAATCAATCCTTTATGTTTGGACATCCAATCCATTCCTAGTACTACTTCCAAACCTTTAGTTCCGAGTACTATCAGATTTGCATAAAAATCTATGCCATGGATTCGGATAGGGACGGCTTTGCAAATTTGGCTAGCCTTGGTGGTTGATCCAGGAATTTGAACAATCATAACATGTTTCAGTTTGGTTGGTTGAATTTTACTAGTGCATGCAAATTCTTCGGTGACAAATGAGTGTGATGCACCAGAATCAAACAACACTCGTGCCAGTACTGAATTAACAGAAAACATACCCAGCACGACGTCTGGCGCTTCTTGTGCTTCTTCAGCATGCATGAGAAAAAGACGGCCATTGCGGTTGAGCGAATTCCCTGGGGCAAACCTTCTTCCTGGCTGAACAAGACGCTGTTGCTGAGCTGGGACATTGGCATTGGGTGCTGCGGCATTATTCTTGTTGGGGCACTCCTTGGAGTAGAGACCCTTATTTCCACAGTCATAACAAGTCACCTGCGACTTGTCCTTTGCTGCTACAGGCACAGCATTGCTTCCAGTCCTCGGGGCAGTGTTGTTGTTGGTGGTAGCATTGTTGTTGTTGAACTTGGGTGGGGCACGGTTTAAATTGCTAGAGTTGCCGGGGTTGTTGTGATTTCCTCCGGGCCTAGGGTTTCCACGGTTGGGATAGGTCGGACGGTTCATCGGGGGTCTGTTGGTTCTCGGGGCAAATCCTTGAGATGGGTTAGGGCGATACTTTGGGGTCTGATGGGTTCCTGGCTGATGCATCATGCGACGCTTGCGGTTCTCATTGGCTTGGTTGATCTTTCCTTCCATCTGGATGGCAGAGTCGACAAGGGCTTCAATATCAGCAAAGGGGATATTGACTAACACTGTCTGCATCTCATCATGCAGACCATTCAGGAATCTTTCTTTATTCTTGGCTTCGGTGTCGATCTCATCCGGGGCGTACCTAGCTAATGACAAAAAATTGTCACGGTATTCCACTACGGTCATCCTTCCTTGCTTCAGTTCTCTGAACTCGTCTCTCATCCTCTTGATCAAACCCGGTGGCACATGGGTTCTGCTAAATTTAACCTTGAATTCCTCCCAGGTCATCATCTGGCCTCCGGTCATTGCGCGAACACTGTTCCACCATGCCCTGGCATCTCCGGCTAGATAGTGGGTGGCGAACAGAACTTTCTCGTTGGCTTCCACTCCGGCGACTTCTAGGTTATTTTCCATGGTTTGCAGGCAATCATCAGCGTCTAGGGGTTCTTCTGACTTAGTGAAAATAGGTGGGTTGGTATTCTGGAAATTTTTTAGCTTAGATCCATGGTTGTCCTGGTTTCCGTGGACTTGGTTGTTGTGGGCAAGCTGGGCTATCTGTTGCAGGTTGGCTAGGTTGGCTTGACGTTCCGCTCTTTCAGCTTCGCGGTCAGAAGTCAACATTTGCAGAATTTGCAACATCGGGTCCAGGGATGAACCACTTCCTCCGCGTGGCATCTGAAGATTGAGATAGATCATGAGAAAAGAGGGAAATTTCTGTGGCATCCCGCAAAACCACTACTAGAAAATCGCGTTGTTTTTGTGCATTGCATCATCATGACCGCATGCTCATGTCATCATGCCACATTGCATTTGAGCATCGTCATCATCTTGCATTTTTGTTTGCATAAAACTACTTTCGCAAAGCCTGTTTTTATTTTCTAAAACGCCCCGTCTTGTTTTCAAAATTCAAAACCCGGGTCTCCGGATTATTTTGTTTTGTCTGCTATCGGTTTGCAAAACTCCCGTTTGTAAATAATAAAATATTCAATTATTTTAGGGGGGCAGTCGAACGGGCCGATACGACCCGGACGACCACCCCCAGAATAAAACGGTTCGCCCGAAATCCCTAACTTACCCAACTCTAACCTACCCAGCCCTCCCCTCCACCTCACCCTCTCCAATCCCTGTACGACACGTCACCCCTCCCTTCCCACTAACCAACCCCAACCCGCCACATCAGCCTGGCCCCACCCCAACCCGCAGACCCACACCCCACCAACCCGCACCAACCCACCCTGGACCGGTCCACCCGCTCCCACAGCCCCGTCCCCACGCCTGGCCCACCACCTGCCCCTGGGTCCCACCGCACCTGCCCGTTCCCCACCCCGTCCCCACCTCCCGCTGCCTCCTCCCTCACCCCGCGTCTCCCTCCTCCCTCTCTCTCCCAGCCCCGGCGTCCCCTCTTTTCCCCCTCCTCTCCGGCGGCCCCCTCCCGCGACCCCGCCGGCCAGAGCTCGCCCCTCTGCCCCCCTCGTCGTCGGTTCCTCCTCTCCCGCGCCGCCAGTGCCCCTCTCCTCTCCGGCCCATCGCCCTCCCGACCCCGCGCCCCGCGGCTCCTCTCCTCCTCCCCGCCTCCATCTTCCTCTCTGGCGCCGCCAGGTGCCGCCGCCGCGAGCTCCCTCCTCCTCGCCGGCCGACGCTTCGTCGCCCCGACACGTCCTCCGCCCCGCCCTCTCCTCCTCGCCCCGCGCGCTCTGGCCAGGCGCCGCCGCCGCCTCCGACCGGGCCCGCGCAACCCCGCCGCCTCCTCCGCTTCGGCCTCACCCCGCCGCCGCGTCGCCCGCCTCTGGCCGCGCCCCTTCCGCCGCCAGGAGCCCGCCTCCAGCCCGCGAGCCGCCGCCCTCCTCGCCCGTTCTCCGCCAGGGCCGGCGCCGTCCGGCGCCACCTCTGCCGCCCCCTCGCCAGCGACCTCCGACGCGCCCACCACCATCTGCCTCCACCCCTCCGCCGCCCTCTGCTCCGTCCAGCCCCACCGCCAACCTTCCCCTCCGCACGGACGCATCCGGCCAGAGGCCCGCCATCGTCGCCCTGTGGTGCCGCCGGCCCGACCTCGCCCCGGGCTCGGTCCCCTGCTGCACGTTCCGCCCAGTACGGCCTCAAGCCTGCGCAGTACCGCGAGCACACATATGTACTCTTCGCGTCTGTGAGTCATGCGGGTGTCGTGTACTCGTGGCCGGACAAGGGTTCATGACGCCAAGATCATCTTGGGATGTCACCGCAAGATCTTCACTAAGGCCATGTCGTGTGTCGACAATCAGCAAACCCCAAGTTCACCCCTCGCCAAGATCTCCTACATGGACCTAAGACCGAACCCGAAGACCTTCCCGAACCCTCGAGGCCTTCCACACGGAGCGACGAGTTCTTCTTCCCGGAACACCAAGACTAGCTGCCCGATAATCACGGACCCAGAGAACCCTCGGACGACGAGCTCTTCTACCTGGACCCGAAGACCACATGTGCGACAAGTACTCCCTCGAGGACGCCGAGTACTTCACCCCGTACACCGAGACCCTGGATGACAAGTCCTGCTTCCCGGATGCGACAAGATCTACCCCAGTAATCCGAGAACGACCCCGTCGAACCCTGAACCCTGAGACCGACCCCGACCCCGAACCCCCGGACCAAGATCGCCGAACCCTAATGTGTGAACTTTTCCTCGAGACCCTATTTTTATAAAAGCTAAATATAAAACTTATTGCATATTAAATTGTCATTCTCGCATGCATATTGTCATGTGGTTTGGGGGCCTTATGCCGATTCACCTTATAATTAAATATGGGGCCCATATGCGGGCAAATCCAGTCTTATATTGGCCTCATTTAAATTTGTGTAGCGAACCGGTGCTATCTTTTGCCCTGTTTATACAACATTTAAATTGCGGGAATCTAAACAACATGAACCACCTAATTAATTGTCGGGACCCCGGTTCCACTTAATATTGACCTAATTGCATCGCATCTTTGCCATGCCATACATCATACATGCATCATGCCCGATCTTTTGCCGTAGTATTAAATATTGCATCCGGTGTTTCTTCTAGTGTTTTGCTTCTTCGAGGATAAGGCCGTTGAGTTGATGTGAGCTTCGCCCCGATCTTCAGATGAACCTTCGACAATGTTTTCAGGCGAGCATCTCCCCCTTTCTACCTATCTTACTTTTATAGTATTTATTCCCTCCTGTTGATCTATTGCTATCCGTGTTGCGTTGCTCTAGTTTTCGTGCCCGTGTTATCCCTTGCAGCCTTAAATTGCCTTGGACACATCCTATTACCTGTTGTTTGGTAGATAGTTGGACTTGCGCGTCGTAGTCGCTTGCTCAAGTGCTGTTGCGTGTCGTCCAGTACCACAGTTGTTGGAGCATTGCCGCACGTTGAATGTTGGAGATGCTCATGGCTTTATTTATTGTTCACTTTAATTATTGTTTAACAACTAAAATTGAAGTAGGTAAGCAGAGGCACAGGTGGGCAATAGATGTTATTTGGTTGTTAACCGTCCACTTGTGTCCCGTAGGACCCCGAGTGCTTGATACCTGTTCCTTGATTTATCGCGCTATCCACATCCGGGAGGCTTATGGGACCCCCCTGAGCCAGAGCTTGATTCATTCTTATTTCTTGGGGCCACAAACTATTTTGGGGTTTTATTACTATCCTGTACTTATGCCATGCTTTACTGCTTTATTTACGATTGTGCGAGGAGCACACTGTACTGTTTAGGATCGTGGCATGATGGGGATATGCCTACTGGGGTATACCCAGCAGGGCGTTTCCGACTGGCCCGTGAGCTGGCGAGTGGGCCTGCAGAACGGCGAGTGGATTGAAGCCCAGCAAGGTACCGAGCGACTAGAAGCTGAAGGCCCAGGCGAGTAGATAGGCCCAGTCGGACTAGGTTAAATGATTACTGAAGCTGTAACCGAATCGGTTGAGATATGTAAACCCTAGGGGAGGTGAGCCTATATAAACCTCCCTATGGGGTGAGTAGAGACACGTTCCCTCATACACCCAAGCGACTCGCCGCCTAGCCGCCGAGCTCGCCCATTGTAACACCTCCATAATACAATCTAGCAGGAGTAGGTCTTTACCCTCCGGGGGGCCGAACCTGGGTAAAACCCTGTGTCTTTGCCCTCATCTCGCACCGCAGATGGCTGGCCGCCCTTGCCCCTCGTTCTACTACTCGCTGCCGATTGCAGCATCTGCCGTGACCATTCCCACGACAGTGGCGCCCACCGTGGGGCCTGGCCGGTCTGGCCGGTGTTCTGCGGCGAGATCCAATCTGCCCATCAACGAGACGGTCGCCACCGGCCGCATGATAGCAACCGGCGATATGCTCCAGATCTTGCCGAGCAGCTACGTCCCGGCGGCGCGACCCGTCACGCACAGCGTGATCCTGCCAGTCGGCACGATCAGCCTCTTCGTCGGCCTCACCGACGTCATCGTCTCGGAGGACTCGGCTCGCATCCGTGAGTCGCCGCCACCCGATCGGCTCTCAGAGAGCCAGATCCGCACGATCCACCGCCTCGCCTCTGAGTACAACTCGGCCCACAGCAACGTGGCCAGGAATTCAGCGGCCGCAGAAGATGCGGCCCTCACCGACAACGCCGACTCGGCGACCCCGGCGTCACTCGCCGGATCCATCACCGCGGCCTTGTCCGCGGGCTCCATCGCCCAGGTCTCCAACGCGGGAGACTTCGAGGACCCCTCCATCCTCGGGATCTTCGAATTCGATTCCGGGTCAGAGAACTCCGCCGATCCCCGCGATGGAACCAGTCGCCACGCCGCGGCTTACATGGCCACCGGCACCGATCCGCCGGAGGATCCTTTCTCCACCCCAATCCCTCCTAACGCCACGGCAACGGAGGTCGAGGAACTCCGCCTGAAACTGGCAGAGGCGGTACGCAAGGAGCAGGCCGAGCGCGAAAAATTTCGCCTCGAGCAGGTGACGGCGCAGGAGCTGTCACGCTACCACCAGCAGCGGATCAGGTCACGTTTGAACCCCACCGTTCAAGGGCGTGCCCTGAACTTCGACGACGAAAACGACCCGGCCCGCATAGCCGAGCGCGCGATCTGCGAGAACGCGCCACCAGGAGGAAGCGCCCGGCCCCCGCCAGGATCGACGGCGATGGGTGCCCCACCACCACCCAACCGCACCCCTCCCAGGGACCAGCCGCGGATAGTTGTCTCCTCACGGGAGCGAGACGCAAACGGCCTCCCACTGTTCTCCACCCCGATGGACAACCTCGTGGCAGGCCGAGCAGCAGCCGACAGCATCACGGCCACTGGCGACGGCGCCCTACAGATCCAGTACGTCAGGGCCCTGCTCGCGAAGGCCGTGGAGCAGCAAAGAGCGGGCGCCGACTCGCAAGGTCGAGTATACTCGCGTTCCTCGGGAAGCAGAGCGGCCTCCAGCGGCCGCCCAGCGGCGGCAAACACCCTCAATTGCCCGCCACCAGAGCCACTGCAGCTCCACCACCGACCCGCGAACGCGGCACTCTCCACCAACGACCCCAGGCCGGCGACCAACTTCGTCGCCGCTAACGGACAACCCATCGACGCCCGCACCCACATCATCAACAACCAAAGCTGGCGCGCACGCCAGCCCGACGACTTGCGGCACACCCTAACTAATTGCCGCGACGGCGAGCCTATGGGGTCACTCAGTCGACTCGGACCCAAGTGCTTCGGACCAATGATCCGAGGCGAGAAGTACCCGCCAAACTTCAAGGCGCCAAAGGAGATAGAAAAGTACGACTCTTCGTACGACCCCGCAGTCTGGCTCGACACATACCTCATGGCAATGGGGATCGCGGGTCACACTGACCTACTCGCCGCCCGATACCTCCCACTGATGATGGAGGGGACGTGCAGGCAGTGGATCAACACTCTCCCCCAGGACAGTATCGACTCCTGGGAGGAAATGCGCGACGCCTTCGTCAGGCACTTCGAGTGCTCCTACACCCGCGCCACCACTATTGAGGACCTGGAACGATGCGTCCAGGGACCCCGTGAGTCGACCCGCAACTGGGTCCAACGGTGGCAAGAGCTTTGGTACAACGCGGTCGGCATCCACCCGGACACCGCGATCCATTGCTTCAAGACCTCGTGCCGCTACGAGCCTCTAGTCGCCAAGCTCAAGCGACACTCCCGCACACTCGACAACATCCCCGACCTCCTCGAGATCGCCAAACGGTACGCCGAGGAAGATCCAAACCAGGAAACTGACGACGAGTCAGGAGGGCAACGCCGCACGGGCGGCAACGACAGCGGACGCCGAACCGACCTACGCTATAGCGGCACTCGCCTCACTGGCAAGCGCCGCAGTGACGGGCGAGTCGACTTCGTCGCCAACGCCGGGCACGCACAGCGCGAGCCCAAGAGCTACCGCCGCGACGGAGGGCAACACCGCGATGGCGGCAACTACAAGAACAAGCCAAGGTTCGATCCCGCGGCCCTCCTTAACCAACCATGTGCATTCCATAGCAGGGAAGGAAAACCCGCAACGCAGACCACCGCCAACTGCCACACCCTCAGGGAAATCGAGAAGGCACGGCAAGCGCGGGAGGACACCGACAACGACCCGCCAAATGGCGGAAAATTCGGCAAAGTGGCCGGCTCGCTCCACACCTTCACAGGCTTCAACACGAAGCGCGAGAAGAAGGTCATCGCCCGCGCCGTCGCCGTCAATGCGGTGGCCCAAACAGACGTCCCCCAGTTCCTGAACTGGTCGAAACAGCCCATCACCTGGAGCCGGCAAGACCACTCGCCGCGCATCGAGTACCCAGGACGAGTCGCCCTCGTGGTCAAGCCCAAGGTTGGCGACTACTGGCTCCCCAAAACACGGATGGATGGCGGTAGCTCCATCAACATCCTCTACCTCGACACCTTCAGGCGGCTGCGGCTCCCGCAGTCGATGATCGAGACGACCCACACCACGTTCCACGGCATCGTCCCCGGTCGGAAGGCGTACCCGATCGGTAAGGTCACGCTACCAGTCACGTTCGGCACACCGGCAAACTTCTGCACCGAGCGGATCGTCTTCGAGCTGGTGCCCTTCGACAGCCCTTACCACTGCGTCCTTGGGCGCCAGGCGTTCGCCAAATTCATGGCAGCACCCCATTACGCGTACAACGCGATGAAGCTCCCCGGGCCGTGCGGCGTCATCACCATCAACGGCGACCCCGACATGGCCGCCGAGTGTGAGGCCAAAGGAGCCGAGCTCGCCGACGCCGTCATCGCGGCAGAGACTAATCACGCCGACGAGCTCGCCAAATACGCGAGCGGGGTCAACAATGACGACCCCACAATACTCAAGAATCCCAACTCAGAGGGCGCAAACCCCTCAACCTTTGAGGCCACGACGCACACTCGCACCGTCGAGCTGGTACCAGGCGACTCCAGCCAGACGGTGACGATCGGGACAGGCATGAGCCCAGCATAGGAATTCGCGCTCATCGAGTTCCTCCGTGAGAACAGGGACATCTTCGCATGGAAACCCTCCGACATGCCTGGTGTCCCTAGGGAGCTCGCTGAGCACAAACTAAACGCTGACCCCAAAGCGCAACCTGTCAAGCAGTCGCTACGGCCCTTCAATGAAGAACGCCGTCGAGCAATCTCCGAGGAAGTGCAGCGTCTACTCGCTGCCGGCTTCATCCGGCCAATCAAGTACTCCAAGTGGCTGGCAAACCCAGTCCTGGTCGAGAAGAGAAACGGGACCTGGAGGATGTGTATCGACTACACAAACCTAAACAGCGCCTGCCCAAAGGAGCAGTTCGTCCTCCCGCGGATCGACCAGATAATCGATTCAACCGCGGGCTCGGAGTCGCTATGTTTCCTCGACGCCTACTCTGGGTACAACCAGATCAAAATGGCTGTCGAAGACGAGGAGAAGACGGCATTCATCACGCCATTCGGAGCCTTCTGCTACACCGCCATGACCTTCGGCCTCAAGAACGCCGGGGCAACGTACCAGCGGTGCATGCAAGAATGCCTCGCGAGCCAAATTGGCCGCAACATCCACGTCTACATCGACGACGTGGTCGTGAAGTCCGCTCGCCAAGGTGACCTACTCGCCGACCTGGCAGAAACCTTCGCCAACCTGCGAAGGTATAAGATAAAGCTCAACCCAGGCAAGTGCACCTTCGGTGTACCCGCCGGACAACTACTGGGGTACGTCGTCTCCAAACGAGGGATCGAGGCGAACCCAACAAAAATCGACACGATCGCCCGGCTCGGCAAACCCGAGTGCCTGCGCGACGTCCAGAAGCTGGCCGAGCGAGTAGCGGCTCTCAGCCGCTTCATCCCCCGCCTGGGCGAAAAGGCGATGCCCCTATACCGCCTGATGCGCAAGAACCCCACCTTCCATTGGGACAAGGAGGCGGACGACGCGCTATGCGACCTCAAAAAGGTGCTACTCGCCGCACCACTCCTCGCCGCCCCCGCCGACAAAGAACCTATGCTGGTTTATGTCGCGGCGTCCGAGCGCGTCGTCAGCGCTGTGATGGTCGTCGAACGACCAGAGGAAGGAAAGGAGCGCCCGGTCCAGCGGCCGGTGAACTACATCAGCGAGGTCCTCACCGAGTCGCGCCAACGGTACCCACAGTACCAAAAGCTAGTCTACGCGGTCCTCAGGGCTCAGCGGCGCCTGCCGCACTACTTCCAGGAGCACCCGATCACGGTCGTCTCCTCAGCGCCATTACAAGACATCATCCGCAACCGCGAGGCAACCGGGCGGGTCGCCAAGTGGGCCGTCGAGATCGGCGTCCACAACATCAAATACGAGCCACGAAAGGCGATTAAGTCGCAGGCGCTGGCAGACTTCATCGCCGACTGGGAAGAGGCTCAGCAGCCAGAGAAGCTGCCGTACCTCCATTACTGGAGCCTGCACTTCGACGGCTCCAAGAACGCGGACGGTGCAGGAGCAGGGATAGTATTGACTTCACCAAAGGGCGACAAGCTCCGCTACATCCTCTGCCTCGACTTCACGCCCTGCACCAACAACATGGCTGAGTACGAGGCCCTACTCCACGGCATGCGAGCCGCCAAGGAGATGAACGTCAATCGCCTCCAATGCTACGGAGATTCCGACCTCGTCGCGGGGCAAGTCGTCGGCACCTGCCACGCCGTCTCCCCCACCATGGCGGCGTACCGTCAAGCGGTGGATAAGTTGGGCGGCCACTTCACCGGCTACTCCGTCGAGTGGATCGACAGGCGGAAAAACGAGGAGGCCGACGCCCTCTCTCGCATCGGGTCGGCTCGACTCGCACCACCCGCCGGCGTGTTCCTCGACACAATCTCCAAGCCATCAGTCTCTCCCCCGAGGGAGATCGACATTGGAGTCCCACTCCAACCAGAGGCATCCTTGGTCGCACTCATCACCGAGCCAGACGATTGGACCAAGCCCTACATCGCCTACCTGGAAGCCGGCACCCTGCCAGCAGACGAGACAGACGCTCGAATGATAGCTCGCCGATGCAAGTCCTACACCATCATCGACGGCTAGCTACACAAGCGCAGCGTCACCGGCGTGTTCCAACGCTGCGTCCAACCGGCTGAAGGGCGCAAAATCCTCCACGACATTCACTCAGGCGACTGCGGCCACCACGCCGCCGCTCGCTCCCTGGTCGCCAAGGCTATGCGACACGGCTTCTACTGGCCCACCGCACACGCCGACGCCGTCGACATCGTCCAGCGATGCGCCGGGTGCCAGAAGTACGCCAGTCAGACGCACGTACCGAGCTCGGCGCTCAAGACAATCCCTATCACCTGGCCATTCGCCGTATGGGGCATGGACATGGTAGGCCCCTTCAAGAAGGCCCCCTCCGGCTACACCCACCTGCTAGTCGCCGTCGACAAATTCACTAAGTGGGTGGAGGCCAAGCCTGTCCGGAAATGCGACGGGAAGACCGCCACTAAATTCCTACGCGAGCTAATATATCGCTACGGGTTCCCAAACAGTATCATCACGGACAACGGCACCAACTTCGCCAAGGGAGCCATGGCCGAATTCTGCGAAGAGCACCACATCCGGCTCGACCTCGCGTCAGTCGCCCACCCGGAATCCAACGGCCAGGCGGAACGGGCCAACCAAAGCATCCTCCACGGCCTGAAGCCGCGACTCCAAGTTCCACTCGAGCGCACCGCTGGGTGCTGGGTCGAAGAGTTGCCCTCCGTCATCTGGGGAATCCGTACCTCGGTTAACAGATCGACGGGATTCACTCCCTTCTTCATGGTCTACGGCGCCGAAGCAGTCATGCCCACCGACCTCGAACATGACTCGCCGCGAGTCGTCCATTATACGGAGGCTGCAAACGAGCTGGCCCGTCAAGATGGGGTCGACCAGCTCGACGAAGCACGCGACCTCGCCCGGTCACGCACCGCCATCTACCAGCAAGGACTCCGCCGCTACCACAGCCGACGGGTGAAAGCCCGCACCTTCCAGGAAGGCGACCTGGTGCTACGCCTCATCCAGGACAGGAAGGGCATGCACAAGCTCTCCCCTCCGTGGGAAGGACCATTCGCTATCAGGCGCGTACTTGGCAACGACGGCTACTACCTCATCGACGTACGCGGGGACGGCGAGCTCGACGTCAAGCGACCATGGAATGTAAACCTCCTCCGGAAGTTCTACTCCTAGAACCCCACACATGTACTCTCCAGTCGCTGTGTGCGTGCCGATTCCGCGGTGTCGACAAGCCCAGTTTTGGGTTCCCAGTCGTTCACAGCCGTCCCCACAACCTTGAGTCTGTCTCGGAGCCGGCCGGCTTCGTTGCGGGTCTACTTTAAGGGGTGGCCCCCTGAAATATTTCTGAATCCTGTGATTGCTTTGTCGTGAAGGCCTCGTTGGGTTTTGATTTGGTTTTTCCGAGGTTGATCGAGTGTGTGTTGCTATTGGTGCACCCCGGCCGGGTAAAACTTTCTGAAAGCCGTGTCCGCGGTTATGGACGACTTGGAGCACAGTATCTCGATCATAGACAACTATAACTAAAGTAGTGCTATAAATTTGACTTTATAATGACTAGTAATCAGCTTCACTATAATGGAATGGCTAAATAAAACTGCCAACAATTGCTTGCTTGAGTTGTCGCTTGCGACCATTGTACCTGACTAGTAAATATTGCAACTATAACGGAATGGCTAAATAAAAGTACCAACAACTGCTGGGTTTTGGGTTATCTCATGCTAATTGTATCTGACTAGTAAGTGTTGCAACTATCACAGAATGGTTAACTAAAAGTGCCCACTGCTTATTTTATCAGGATGATTATCTATACCTGACTAGTAATTACTGCAACGATAACTGAATAAGTTAAACTGCCAACTGTGTGAGTTCCTCGGTTGACTTCCTCGTTTGGTCTCGAGGGGGGGAAACACCAGGATGGGTTTGTTTGGTGGTAGCATCAGGTTGGTTCCGGATAGGTCTTTCTTACCCCTCTCTGATAGCCGCCAGTTGTACCGAGTCTCTATAGGTTGTTTAGTGTATGCTGTCGCTGCCGCTTTAGTCCACCATACCTATGTAGGCGAGGACCGCCGAATTCTAGTCTCGCCGTGTACTGGCCTCAGTACTGACGCTCCTCTTTTTCCTTTGCCCTTTGTCGGCACCCCTTTTGTTTAAGCAGGTTTTGAGATCGACGTCGTTAGCAGGGTTACCCTTCCGGCTTGGCCTGGGCAGGGTTATGGACGCCACTGGTTATTCTTCAGGGCTCTTAGCCCCATTTGCATCTTGTCCGTAGCTGGACACTCTATCATTTTCAAGGTGATTTGGATCTTTGTATATTATATCTGTATTCTTGACTCTTTGAGTCGCTGTTATATATATATCTGTTCTGTGGGTCCCATCGAGGACTGTTGTGTAATGTTATTACTTCGTTTTCCACCCGCACGAAAGTGCCTGGTGGGCACCTTTGAATCGTTCCTATGCGGGTTTGGCGGGTTTCGCTAAAACTTGCATAGGGTCGATTCTGAGGGTGTTACAATTTCTAAGGTTCTGGGATTTTGAAAAGTTTTCAAAGTTTGACTCAGATTTTCTAGTAACTTGCTTTTCATTCATTCATTCATAGCACACGGTACAACACACACCACAACGAAGAAAAACAGATGGTTTTAAGAACCATTCTGAAAACTACGATACAGTGGGACCGAATACTACTCACTATGCTAGTGCTCAAGTGGTACTACTCCTCGGAATCAGTGGCTTCGTCATCTTCATCGTCATCGATGAAGGCAAAATCATCCTCATCGGTGAAGAAGTCTGTAGCCTGATCCTCGAGAAAATCATCGTCATCGCTGAGATAGGAGTAGGGGTCTCCACGAAGGTCCTCTCCGGCATTCTCCCTTTCCTCCAACTACATGTCTCTCTCGTGCATGGTCTCCTCCAAAGATGAGATACGGTGGCGAAGACGGGCAATAATGCGCTCCTTCTTGTCGAGCTGACAGCGGCGAGACTTGCGATCCTTTGCTAGCATGGCGATGGTTTGATCCTTCGTCTTGATGATGGCAGACTTGTGGTTGGAGTAGTCACGGCAGTTATCCAACTCCTGTTGACGATCATACATCATGAAGCTAAGGTGGTCCAATTGAGTCTTCAGCTCGTGGTGGTATGGGGCTTCCAGTGGTTGTCCATTAGCATCAGGCCTTGGGCAAAACTCAAAGCGGTTTCCCTTGATCTGATTGACGCTCTGCCCACACAGACGGGAAAGAGCTTCCTGCATGGCCCTGGCAAGTCCATCGAGCCAGTTGTTCTCTCTTAAGGTAAACTGAATTCCCTTAGCAGTGGGAGGTTCAATCTTTCCTCGGAGACTTGCAACAATTAGCCACTGTAGATCTTCTCCTCCTTGATCATTGTGCTGAGCTCCGAAGAACTCAGGGTGCGGACGCTCCAGAAGTTCCGAAATCTGGTCCAAATCCCTCTCAAAGATAAGGTCTCCGCCATTCCCCAACTGATAAAACTTGCTGTACTTCACGTCCATCTATAAGAATATAGGATGAGTAAGTTAGTAGAGTGATCAAGTGTGTCAAATTTTATGTATTTTGCAAGAGTTTTTGAGGAACATGAATTTTCATGAAAGAATCAAAGGGATAAGAATGAGAATAAGTTTTTGTAAATATTTGCTTCCTTTGGTTTTGAAACTAAGTTTTTGATTCAAACGTCCAGTCTAACTAGGGTCTCCTATGGTCAGGATGGCTCTGATACCAACTTGTCAACACCCGGATTTTTAATCCCAGGTGCCTATTATGCCATACATCGCAATCCCAGGATTACCATTTTTGCGAGACATAACAGAATTGATACCATAGTACATCATCCATTGCAAACCGTACATAAGTTCTTACACAAATAGGGATCTCATGATCTAGTTCTTAATACAACTTCAAGCAGCGGAATACATAATAATAATGGGAGCGTAGGCGAAGCTCCATCTTCGGGGTCACAGGCAATGCTGATGATGGGAGATGATCCTAGTTGTCGTAACCTTCCTGGGGTCCATCCTCCAGGTACTCCTCTTCATAGTCTGGCCACGGGAATAGCCAGGGACAAAGCCATGAGTACTCTTTAAGTACTCGCAAACTAATACTAACAAGTGAAAGGGTTTTTTGATAATAGGACACTAGGCTCTAGGGTTGTTTTGCAAAAGCCAGATTTATCTCTACTAAGTTTACAAGCAACGAATGCTAGTTGGAGTTTTATAACACCTAAGTGGGAACTTGTATTTCATATCACAACTCTGTTGTGGTCAAGTCAAAGTCTCCATTCATTTCACAAGTCTTTTGAAAACATCTGACGGGGGAACAGTATGGCCCCTCCAACTGTCCATAACCGTGGACGCGACTATTCAAATAGTTTGACACTCTGCAGAGATTGTACACTTTCACCACAATATTCGATACATCAGTTAGGAACAAATCCTGAATTCACCATACTCAGTATGCGGATAATCAATCCTAACCTTTCCATTACACGCCCTAGTATAAGCACCTCTCCTGTGAGTTTGGCCTCCCAACCATGACCAACTGTCATCTTGGGTACTGCACAGGTGGACAATCTTCACAAGGTAGCCTCAGCTCAGACCTTGGCCATGAGGGAACTAATACTAAGGTGTATAAGTTTCTAGACAAGCCCTACCCAATCTTCGGGTATTGTGGTTGTACGATAAAATTGGAATGGTATCGCATCCAGACAACCATCAGTTGTATAAAGGGCTAAGGCTCATGCCTCAATATTTTCATCACCATAAATCATCTGGTGTTCGGAAACACATGTCCAAAACATTTCAATAGAATGATCCATCATTCCAAGGTTTTCATAACCATTTTCACCAAGTATTCCCATCTAATGTTGATCAATTTTTATGCTTAGCACTAGCATCTACAAGCGGGGGTGAATACTAATGAGGGGTGGTAAACTAGTGGAGTTTCAACTAAGTTCAATCTCATGCCTTAGGATGACATCAAGATTTTCTAGCTTAGGCCAAATTTTATGCTCTTTATGCAACCTTCAATATATCCTTCTAGAATCTACAAGTCACTTAAGTCAACTCTAAGTTATAGCTTTGATAAAGACATAAAGTAGAAAGCTTGCAAGTACAAACTAGGATTGGGTATCATCAAATATGTCTAACCAAGCATGCTTAGTGCATTGCATAGGTTATCTAACTTTCATAATTGCAAGTGTTAGCTTGCCTTGAGCAGAGCAGTGGTTGAAGTTCTCCTCGGCTTGTTCTTCGTAGTATCCTTCTTCCTCCTCGTATCCTTGGTCGGTACTAGCGTCTATGAATAAATGCGAGGTACACAATCACCAAACAATACTTAACTACTTGCAATCATCACACAAAAGGGTCCTATAGATGATCTAGCATCATCACTATTTTTTTAGAAAAGTAATTTCTACTCATTGAAAAACTACTTAAGATTTAATATTCTCCAAACCAAACATGGGATCATGTTGACACATGTCATCACCACATATTTTAGTCCATGGGAATGTGATTTAAAGTGGTGTCACAATTTAATAAGGTTTTACCCTTTTATTTTTAATTAAATAAAGTGACTAGGAATGCCTATGTAGCATTCTTTTATTACTTGAACATTATTTCTGTAAGTAAACCTATATATTTTTATATATTCTGAAGGGTATGGTTAAATGTGATTTTTGAGAGTTAGAATCAACTCAAAAGCTATTATGGTTTTAATTTGAAAAATGTTTGAATGCAGAAAATCTGCTGCCTTGTTATTTTTACCAAGGATGATCTACAGATCCAAATGACTTGAATCCAACGGGATTGGATTCAGCATTTCTAGACCTTTCTAACAAAATTGGTTTCATTCAATTTGGTTCACTGAATCGACCTGGGTTGATTTTTGAAACTGGGTACAGAAGTGTGTTTGAAATAAAATGGAAAAGGTTAAATTCAAATAACTGGGTTGCGCAGGAAGTGATACTGTGCCGGCCTGCTAAGCACAGCGCTTGTCCCCACGCGTCAGTGAGACGAGGGGGTGCGAAGCGGTACGGGGCAATGTGATACGTTCGATCTAGTTCTAATCCAATGGCTGAGGGTCGTCATCCACGTAGGGCAACTCCGGCGAGACTGAAACCTAACGCGGCGGGTGAGGGTCATTGGGGGCTCACCGGGGCTCAGGCGAGGGTCGGCGAGGCGGGCGAATGACGAATTCGATGACGGCGAACCTCCTGGTACTGGCAGCTTCTCCTGGGGCGGCTCCAAACGTTGGCTCCCTTCTTCTACAGCAGCGGCGGGCTCCGGTGAAATTCCGGCGAAGCGCTGCTCGGCTTGTTTCGGGAACGGGGTGGAACAATCAGTGAGGAGAGGGGAGTGAGATGGTGTGCTCAATTCGGCTGGGGGTGGCCTCTATTTATAGTCGCGACGATGAGACCGAACGGGATGGGCAGGTGACGGTGGCGACATGGCTACAGGCGGCTAGAGGCATGGCCGGCGGTGGTGATCGCTTGGTGGTCTCGTGGCGATGCTCTACGACTTTAATGCGCGCGTAGGGGCGGTGCGGTTTGGTCTGGAACACGCGATGCTCTGCACGGCAGAGGAGGCGTCTTCGACGGTGAGCGGTGGCTGTGCGTCATGGGGCGGCGAACGGTGATGTCTGGCGGTCTCCTGGGTCGGTGGCGATCATGTATGCACGCGGCAAGGGCGGCGAGCGATCTGTGGGCGTGTGTCGAGTGTGGCGCTCTGGCGCATGCTCGGCATGGTTGCTGGCGAGCTGGGTGCGGTTCGTGCATGTGGTCCAGGGTTTGGCAACGCTCACGGCTAGGACAGGGAGTGGCGGTGGACGGTGGGCTGCCTCCCAGACAAGGTTGGCACGGCTAAATCTTCTCCTAGCTTGTTGTCTCCACTGGGGTGGCATGGTGAGCTTCGGCTGTTCACCATTGATGTCATTGCCCAGCTTACAGTGAGTCTAGTGCTTGGTTTAACTTGCTAGGTGATCTACTGACATGGTTGTGAGCTAGAGAGGGGACAAGTTAGGCTTCAATCACTGCTCACAATAGTGTTTAAGATTTTGATGATTTGTGTCTGCAAAGTGTTTGATGAAATGGCCACAAGAATTCAAGTTTTGAATTTTGAAAAGATTTTTGGTGGGTGTGCTAGGTTGGTGCTGGTGAGTCTGCAGATGCTTGGGTTTTGAAAGTTGAGCTTGTTTGAGTGGTTTTTGAAAAAGTGGGATCTTCTCATATGATAAAGATTCAATTTTGAACTGCCATTTAAACTATGCATTTGAAAGTTTCTGGATGATCACAAAGTGGGCCTTGATACTTTGTTATGAGTATAATCAAGGGGTGCAAAGATCCAGAAAAGTTTCTGTTAAGTTCTGAAAGTTTGGGACAGCCAAAGTAGGCATGGGAGTTAAATTGGTCCAAATGACCATTCCCTTATTTTATTTGTTTTGATTTATTTGTCTTTGAGAAAAGTTTGGGAATTGTTTAGATGATGTTTATTTCACCTAAGAATCCATTTACAAGCAAAGGAACACACAAACAAGGTGGTTCAAAAGAATTCCAAATGAAATGCATACTCACATGCATGCTTTCATATTTTTATTTAGCAAAGTTTTTGTTAACCCTAAATTTGATGATTAGAGTTTGATGATCCAAGTTTAGTATTTTTGGGATGTTACACTATCTTCCACATTATATGTTTAATCCTTTGTTTTCAGCAAACTGGTGAGATTGACAACCTCACTGTAAGTTGGGGCAAAGTATTGAGTTTATGTTGTGCAGGTTCCAAGTTGCTAGCAACACCTTGGAGTTGTTTCCTTACTTCTACTGGTTCGATAACCTTGGTTTCATAACTGAGGGAAACTTGCTGTTGTGCTCATCATACCTTCCTCTTGGGGTTCCCAACGAGTTCTACATATCTGAGCCATCAATCACAAATAACATAGACATGATAAATCAATAATAAATCTTGAACATAGTACTCAATATCCATCGGATCCCAACAAACACAACATGTAGGATTAAAAAATAGATGATCTTGATCATGAACGGAGCTCACAAGATCTAAACATGATAGCACAAAGGAGGAGAACCAACCATCTAGCTACTGTATGGACCTATAGTCCAAGGGTGAACTACTTACGCATCACTCCGGAGGCTGGCATGGTGATGAAGAAGGCCTCTGGGATGATCTCTCCGTTCCGGCAGGGTGCCGAGAAGAGCTTCGGACCCCCCTGATCTTGGGATGGAGATGGCGGCGGCTACGAACTGTTTCATGGAGATTTGATCGGGTCCTTATGGTTTTTTGCATCAGGATGCTTTTATAGGCGAAGGGGCAAGGTCGGTGGGCGCCCGAGGGGCCCACACCTAGGGCTGGCGCGCCCCCCTTTTCCACGCCGCCACATGGTGTGGCCGCATCATGGCTCCACTTTGTCTCCCCTCGGACTCCGTGTTCCTTCTGGAAAAATATTGACTTTGGCTTTCTCCCGTCAAATTTCGAGAATATTTCCTTACTAGCTTTTCTAAAACCAAAAACAACAAAAACAGACAACTGGCACCACAACATCTTGTCAACAGGTTAGTTCCGTAAAATGTATAAAGAATACCTCAAAGTGTAGATAAAACATAAGAAAGTTGATACAAAACAAGCATGGAGCATCAAAAGTTATATATACGTTTACGACGTATCAGTCCATCACATCATTCTCCTAATGATATGACCCTATTGTTAATAACATCTCAATGTTCATGATCAGGAAACCATGATCATATATTAACAACAAGCTAGTTGAACAAGAGGCTTTATTAGGGACTCTTTTATGTTTACAAATCACACAAGTATTAATGTTTCCGTTTAATACAATAATAGCATGAATTGTAAACATTTATTATAAACATAAAGATATGATAATACCCATTTTATTATTGTCTCTTGGGCATAACTCCAACATAAGTAAATCCATGCCGCCCTCGGGAACTCTTGTAACCTATATGTGCAAATACACACACTTGAGCTTGTCCTCTTCGACAACCTTTGTTTATTGAAAAAATACTACAATTTATCTCCTGCACTTGGGATCCATCAAGACATTTTCCAGCATCATTGCCGAGGAGCGTTGTGCTATTGGTAAGCTATTTGGTAAGGAAACTTGAAATCTATTTTTATCCTTTTACTGCTGTTTTATTATGGCTTTCTCAAACCATAAAGAATTGCAACTCACCTTATTTGAGTTCCTTCATGTCAAAGATAAATATAAGGTTGAGAAGCCTACTGAACCAGAAGTTGAATATCAAATTCCTATTCATATTGTTGACAGAGCTAGGGAGATAACTTTTGTAGGTGATGGAAGACAAACTGCTATGGGGCATTTATATGAAATTGGAGAACTATGTTCCCTATTTAGACTTGCAATTATTCATGAAAATGAAGTAAGAAGTAAGATATTATTTTTATCTTTATCTGGTAAATCTCACAAATGTTATAGATCTTTGGATGATAAATATCGTCTTGATTGGGATAATCTGAGAAAGGCTTTCTATCTTAAATATTATACTCCTAAAGAATCTTATGATGACCATTGCCATATTTATAACTTTTGGCCTCATAATGGAGAAAATATTGCTCAAGCTTGGGGGAGATTAAAGAGTCTTATTTGCAAAAATCCTCGTCATGGTATTTTTGAAAGCATTATCTTAATAAAATTTTATGTGAGATTGCCTCAGCATCATAGGGATTTCCTGGATAATTCTTCTGGAGGAAGTTTCACTAATAAAACTCAATAGGAAGCAGCGGATTTATTGGAATCTATTTCTTAAAATACTGAAGCTTGGGGTCTCGACAAAGATAATAAACTAGGTTTGGAATATGAATATTCATGTGTAGAGAATTTCTCTATTTCTATATTATCTGAGGAACTTAAGAACAGGTTTGGCGTTGACCCTCATGTTTTAGTAGAAATTGCTAAATATTTTGATAACCTTCTTAATGTTACAAATAAAGGATTTAATGTATTTGTTAATCCTCTTAAAAAAATTGCATATGTTTCTAAAGTTGGGAAACAGGTTCATCAAATCTCATCTCCTAAGATAGAAGAAATCTTTGAAGCTCCTCCTTATCCTAGCAAAGTGAAGGAGAATTTACTCACTAATGTTACTAATAAGAGTGCTAGAAGATGTCATGAACCATATGAGCAAATTCAAGTTGAACATCAAATTTCGGCCATTAAATAATTGAATGAAGAAACACCTTGTGATGTTTATTTATGTGATGATTCTACCAAGACAATAAAAGGTAACACCACTAGAGTAGGGAAACCTATCATATCATGTACTATTGGGACTTCATCTTATCATGGAATTTGTGATATTGGAGCAAGTATAAGTGTGATTCCATATTATTTATATCTTGAAATCAAGCCTGATATTGATCCCATCAACATGGAAGAGATAGGTATAACTATCCAACTTGCTAATAAAGAGTACATTTCTCCTCTTGGTATTGTTAGACATGTTGAAGTATTAATTGGAAAGATTAAGTATCCTACTGATTTTATTGTGCTTGGTTGCTACCAAGATGCATTTTCTCCTGTCATATTTGATAGACCTTTCTTACATATTATTGGTGCTGATAAAAGAGAAATAATTCATTAAATTTGCTGGTGAAAGACTTGAGTTTAATTTTTTCAAAGTTTACTGATAAAAAAATAGAAATGGAAAAACTCTCTAAAGATATAGTGGAGACTCTTGCTTCAGTGGCAGTCACTTCATCAGACGCGATGGAACGATATGTGTTGAATCAAGATGAACCATTTGATGATAAAGAGAAAGAAGCTCTAGAACAAATATTATCTCAACAAGCACAACAGCTGCAATTACATATTCCACCCGATAATCGAGGAGAACTACCATCACCTAAAGGAGATCCTAGTTTTGAACTTAAACCATTGCCTGAAGATAAGAAATATGCATTCCTTGATGATAAGAAAATATATCCTGTTATTATTAGTGCTAACCTTTCAGATGAAGAAGAATCACAATTACTTGAAGTACTGAGAGCTCATAGGCCAGCCATTGGATATTAATTTGATGATTTGAAAGTATAAGCCCTGCTTTATGCATGCATAAGATTAACTTGGAAGAAGATGCAAAGCATGTTGTTGACTATCAACACCATCTTCATCCAAGAATGAAAGAAGTGGTAAGAAAAGAGGTAATGAAACTCATTGAGGCAGGTACTATCTATCCCATAGCTGATAGTAAATTGGTAAGTCGCGTCCATTGTGTGCCTAAAAAGGGTGGAATCACAGTGGTTCCAAATGATGAAAATGAACTTGTTCCTCAACTACCGAACTAGTTATAGAATGTGCATTGATTATAGGAAAATTAATAAGGCAACTCGTAAAGATCACTATCCTTTACCATTCATTGATATCAAATTCTTGAATGATTATCCAAACACTCTCACTTTTGTTATTTAGGTGGTTATTGAGGTTTCTCATAGATTCCGGTGCACAAGGATGATCAAGAGAAGACTACTTTCACATGTCCCTTTGGTACTTATGCTTATAGGAGAATTCCATTTGGTTTGTGCAATGCTTATGCTACTTTCAAAGATGCATGAATGCTATATTTGCTGATTATATCGAGAAAATTATGGAAGTATTCATGGATGACTTTTCTGTGCATGGTATCTCTTTTGAAAACTACTTGTTCAATCTTAACAAAGTTTTGCAGCGTTGTGAGGACCAACACTTAGTCCTAAATTGGGAGAAGTGCCATTTCATGGTAACAGAAGGTGTTGTTCTTGGACACCGAGTTTCAGGAAGAGGCATTGAAGTGGACCGTGCCAAGATAGAAGAAATAGAGAAGCTACCATATCATAGGTATATAAAAGGTATAAGAAGATTTCTTGGTCATGCTGGGTTCTATAGAAGGTTTATCAAAGACTTTTATAAAATATCCAAGCTTCTAACAAGTCTTTTGCAAAAAGACGTTCCATTTTCTTTTAATGATGATTGTGCAGAGTCTTGTGATGTTTTAAAGAATGCTTTTATTAGTGCTCCTATAATTCAACCTCCTAATTGTTATTTGCCTTTTGAAATCATGTGTGATGCTAGTGACTATGCTGTAAGAGCATTTTTAGGCCAAAGAGTTGATAAGAGACTTAATGTGATATATTATGCTAGTAAAACTCTTGATGGCACTCAAAGAAATTATGCTACAACTGAAAAATAGTTCTTGGCTATACTTTTTGCATGTGACAAGTTTAGACCTTATATTGTAGACTCTAAGGTAATAATACACAACGATCATTCTCCTATGGGTTACCTTATGAACAAAAAATATGCTAAGCCTAGACTCATAAGATCGATTCTTTTACTACAAGAATTTGACCTACATATTATAGATATGAAAGGTGAGGACAATCCGGTAGCTGATCATTTATCTAGAATGGAAAACATTCTGGTAGATCCTATTCCTATTAATGATAGCTTTGCAAATGAAAAACTAGCAAACATTAATGTGACTGATGCTAGAAGTTATTCCACCACATTTCACACACCAACAACGAAAGAAATTATTTTATGATCTTAGGCATTATTTTTGGTATGACCCATTTCTTTATAAGAAAAGTGTAGATGGTATTATTAGATGTTGTTTCCCTGAGTTTGAGCAGCAGGCTATCATAAGGGACTGTCATGGCAACCCTTATGGAGGACATCATGCATGAGACTGCACCGCTACAAAGGTATTACAATCTGGTTTTTATTGGCCTATTTTATTTAAGGATTGTGCTAATTATGTTAAATCTTGTGACAAATGCCAACGCATTGGGAATATCGGTAAGAGAAATGAAATGCCTATAAACTATTCAATGCCTCTTGAACATTTTGATGTATGGGAATTTGACTTTATGGGACCATTCCCCTCATTAAAAACAAAGCATACTCATATTTTGGTTGCAGTGGATTATGTCACAAAATGGGTTGAAGCAATTCCAACATAAAGTGTAGACCATGCCACATCAATGAAGATGCTTAAGGACATCATCTTTCCCCAGTTTGGAGTACCTAGATTTTTAATTATTGATGGTGGTTCTCATTTTATTCATGGGTTATTTAGAAAAACTCTTGCTAAATATGGTGTTGATCATATAATTGCATCTCCATATCATCCTCAAACTAACTAAGCAATAGGGAAATTAAACTCATATTGGAGAAGACAGCATAAAGCTAGGTCTGATTAGCCAACTAAAATTAATGATGCTTTATGGGATTATAGAACTGCTTTTAAAAATCCTATGGGTATATCTCCTTATAAAATGGTTTATGGAAAAGCATGTCATCTTCTAGTGGAATTAGAACATAAAGCTAGATGGGCTGTTAACCAACTCAACTTTGATTTTAAAACTGCTAGAGAGAAAATAATTCTTGACTTAATCTTGTTAGATGAATGGAGGAATCAAGAATATGAGAGTGCTAGATTATTTAAAGAGAAAGTAAAAATTTGGCATGATAAGAAAATAAAAATAAAGGAATTCAATGTAGGAGATCAAGTATTGTTGTTCAGCTCTCATTTTATGTTTTCTGCAGGAAAGTTAGCATCAAGATGGCAGGGTCCATTAGTTGTGCAGGAGGTGTACCGCTATGGAGCCATTCGTCTTCATGGAGACTTCAATGGTAAACCCCATCTCATTAATGGACAACATCTCAAACATTATATTGCAGGACAAACATTTGCCGTAAGGGTTGAAGTGTTGGGAATATGCCCTAGAGGCAATCATGTATGGTGATATTCCCCAAGGTATCCATAAAGCTATTAAGTTGTCCCTTGTGTGAACATACGATATATATCATTGAATACATGATTCGGTTGTGGAACTATATATTCATGTTGTTCTTTCAAGATGTCCTTAGTCGTTCAGGTTGTGACGAACACACAACTTACACAAATGTGAAGTTGGCTTGATGACACGGTTCCACTTGTCATGGGCATGGTGATGCTATTACAACAGTTGATATGCAACGAGCATGTTGTGATTTGCAGTCTCATATGATGGAATCCTTTGACCTAAGGTGATCGCACGATCCGAGTTGTGGATCGCCAACTTAGGTTCTATCAAATGTTGTTCCGTAAATGGGCAATTATAAAGGTAGAGTTCGGGTTGGTTGTGAATCAAGCTGCATGACATGGATTACCAAGATGGGATTTGCCCCTCCGTAATGGAGAGATATCTCTGGGCCCTCTCGTGTGATATAATTCGGAAGCATGTCCATGCGCTACTCAGTTAAGTGTTAATGGAGGAGTCAAACTAAGAGTTAGTCCAGTGAATTGTATATCACGGAACGAGAAGAGGGTTAAGCTATTAAAATGATGGAAACAACTCGCCTATAGCTTAACAAGGTATATCGTGTGGCAAAGGGACTTGGACGAAAGTCACATTGAAGGTTTGTCTTCCGGACTTTACGACACTTGGGAGATTGCACGTCTTGCTAGAGGTTGCTACCATCTATCGACTTGAGACTAAGTGTTCATGGGAGTGAGTGAGACTCAAAGCCATGACATGATACTTGGAGGTGTAGCTCATGTCGTGTCCATGTGTTCGTGAACCTACAGGGTCACACACTTAAGGGTAAGGAGCCCATGTGGTAGTTGGGTTATAGCCTAGATGGGCCTCAATAGTTGAGCCCAACTAGGTGTGTATATAAGTGGAGCAACAAGGGATAGTCCCTGACCTAGCCGCCACTTTCTCCACTCCCAAATCGGGTTAGACAGGATCTAGCAGTCCCTGCCCGTGCTCCTTCCTACACGTGTGGATACCGGTAGAGGAATTGCACGTGCGGCGCTGGATACAAAGGGATCTGGCGAAAGAGTTCGTGGGGACCCGGAGGAGATATTCGTGAGATCGATCGACACGGCATCACCTGGCGCACTACATTGATCCGCACATGCACGTCTAGTGGTAAATCTCGTGGCCAATTACCTAAGCTGGATCTTGGGAGCACCGCGTTAGATAAAAGTTTTGTTTATCGGCCCGCGGCCCAACATGAAGTAATGAATCTCCAAAGTCTGGAGGCCATAATTGCAAAATTTTATCTCCGGCCAGATACCAAAAATCACCAAAAGTCAAAAACAGGCGCGTAACGATCTCGGAATATCTTCATATTTTAGGAAAGTCATTATTTTGGAAATTTAATGCGTGTCGTGAAAGAATTGGACGAAATAGAGTCCTGAGGGGGGAAAGAGACCAGGTGGTGTGCCCAGCCCCCTGGGCGCACCACCCGGGGTCTTTCCCTCTTCGGAAGTCCGTTTCGCCTCTGTTTCTTCCTGAACGTTTCGTCTTACCCTAAAAACTATCTATATATACTCCTCCTTATCGATCTAATCTCGCATCGAGTCTTTTCGAGCAAAATTTATTTTTGCCATTGTTTTTCGGACTTCTATCTACACCAACGCGTCCGCCATGTCTTCTGGAGACTCCTACCAGTGTTCCTCCATGGATGATGAACTTGAGGGCCTTAGCCCCAAGTCAATATGTACGAGGAACCGGAATATGAAGGACTACTCCGATGATGAAGAGTATGTGCACGAGGATGATGGAGATGATGAGGATGATGAGGAGGATGATGAGAAGGATGATCATGAGCTCATCACCAGCGCCGAGTACAAGGGGAGGCTCCGCCTATCTCCCATACTCATCGCTGCGGTGAGGCCGGTGCCGCCTTCAAAGGAGACTAGGCAAACTGCTCATATGAGCACCGATGGAAAAACTCCAAGGCATTGCCTCGCTTCAAAAAACCCTGTTGCTAATCTTAATCGCAGGGAATGCATGCATGCTCCAATAAGAGATCTTCCTAGAGAAGGGGATCAATATCCCTTGAATAAGAGAGGTGGTGTATCAAGCCCCGAGTGGAAGCCCAACAAGGAGAAAGCTGAAAAAAGGCTTTGGGAGGACTTTATAAAATATTTTGAACAATTTCAACAAGCCTATGATCTCATGATGGGCGTGCTCAGGGACCTCCATCGTCACCATGGCTCTAAGGAGAAAGAGGAGGATAATAAGTATAGCCATACCACAACACCTCAAGCTTGGGGGAGTTCCACCATACTTTATGCTTTTTAGTTATCATATTTGCATGTAGTTCGTAATCATTAGGAGGTTTTTTCTTATACGTTAGGTATCGATTTTTCCTAAAGTTTGAAGAGCTCTTAGAGTATTATCATGTATCCTTGGTTGAGTGGTTTTGAATAAAATATAAAGTATGGTGTCATCCATGATTCTCTTGTTTGGGTATTTATGGGTAACACTCATGCATATGTGCGCACCATATGTAGAAATTTCACTTACATCTTTCCTTGAACTAAATTAACTTGAGCATGTTGTACAAGCATATAATTACTCAATAAGTTGAACTTGCAAATAAGGAAAGATCCATGCAAGGGAAGAAACACTTATTAAATAAGGAACATTGTGAATTTGTGGTGAGATAGGGAGTCTTATAAAATAAATAGTTGGAAAGAGGAGGATGACAAGGGGACATGAGATACTCTTGTTCTACTTAGTAATAAACGAGTAAAATGAATAGTTTTCATGGGTATTTCAATACATATGCTCTATGGGAAAGTGTTTGAAAGGTAGTCACCCGAGAATTGGGCTAGCCATGGAAAGTGAAAGACAGAAGTTGTTTAGAGCATATGAACAGATTTAAAGACCCATGAATAAGTTTTATACTGGTTACTAAGAGATCAAGAATGTTAACTGTTGCCATGTAAAAAGTGGTGAAAGTTCTTGAAAAAAGTCAAAATAGTCATGTCTATCTAGTTGTTTAAACAATTCTCTTTTCCACTACTTTTTTAATGAGAAACTTATCTTTATAGCAAAGGCATATCCAAAGGTAATTAAAATCTGGTAAAAAGCCATGCAAAGCTATTGACAATAGCGAAGTGTATGATAAATTTTAAACTTGTTCAATTGTCCAACATGTAATGGTTACTTTTTGTTCAAAAGTAAGGGGTACGTGATAATGTCTATCTATGTAGCCCATATTTGCATGGTAGTTAGTTCATATTTCTTTTGGACAAGTGAATATGCATAAGTTGATGATGCCATGCTCGTATTTTCTTATTAACCATAATCTCATTGATGCATGATCATGATCTATTCGCTTATTTGCTCGAAGACAAGCAAAGTTTTAAGATTGGGGTAGTTGATACTTGCATTTTGAATCATCATTTTTAGGACCTTTATGAACTATTTAGAATCATATTTACCTTGATTCATCATTATTTATGCATATTTAGATAATGAGCAAAGTTTTGAGCAGGTAGCATGCACTTGTAGATCAAATTTGAGATACTTCCATTGAATTGGGCAACGTCATTCTATTAGATGAATATATGCATAAAGCTTGAATATTATTGAAAATTCCCTAAACCCTAAACAACCCCTAAAACCTAAACCCTCAAACCCTAAATACTAAAACCCTAAACCCGTCAACCAATAATTAAATCCTAACCAAGTAGGTATCATGCACTTATAGATCCAAATTTGAGATACTTTCATTAAATTGCAGTAACGCCATTATGTTCCACAAATATAAGCATAAATCTTGAACATTATTGAAAATTCCCTAAATCCTAGAACCCTAAACCCCTAAACAACCCTGACCAAGCAGGTATATCATCCACTAGATCAACATTTGAGATATACTTTCATTAAATTACACTAACACCATTCCATTCCACGAATCTAAGAATAAATCTTAAACATTATTGAAAATTCCCTAAAACCTAAACATTAAACCCTATAACCCTAAACCCCTAAACGACCCTGACCAAGCAGATGTATATCATCCACTTATACATCAAGCATAGAGCTTGAACATTATACTAAATCCATTCCATTCCACGAATCTAAGCATAGAGCTTGAACATTATTGAAAATTCCCTAAAACCTAAACCTTAAACCCCTAAACCCTGAACAAGCAGGTATCATGCACTTATAGATCAAATTTTGAGATACTTTCATTAAATTGCGCTAACGCCTTTCTATTTCACAAATCTAGGTATATAGCTCAAACATTATTGAAAATTCACTAAACCCTAATCCCCTAAAACCTAAAACCTAGGCCCTATAGCCCTAAACCCTAAAAACCCTTGTCAACACCCGGATTTCTAATCCCAGATGCCTGTTATGCCATACATCGCAATCCTAGGATTACCATTTTTGCGAGACATAACAGAATTGGATACCACAGTACATCATCCATTACAAACCATACATAAGGTCTTACACAAATAGGGATCTCATGATCCAGTTCTTAATACAACTTCAAGCAGCGGAATATGTAATAATAACGGTACATAGGCGAAGCTCCATTTTCCGGGTCATAGGCAATGCTGACGATGGGAGATGATCCTAGTTGTCGTAACCTTCCTAGGGTCCATCCTCCAGGTACTCCTCTTCATAGTCTGGCCACGGGAATAGCCAGGGACAAAGCCATGAGTACCCTTTAAGTACTCGCAAACTAATACTAACACGTGAAAGGGGTTTTTGATAATAGGACACTAGGCTCTAGGGTTGTTTTGCAAAAGCCAGATTTATCTCTACTAAGTTTAGAAGCAACGAATGCTGGATGAAGTTTTATAACACCTAAGTGGGAACTTGTATTTCATATCACAACTCTGTTGTGGTCAAGTCAAAGTCTCCATTCATTTCACAAGTCTTTTGAAAACATCTGACGGGGGAACAGTATGGCCACTCCAATTGTCCATAACCGAGGACGCGGCTATTCGAATAGTTTGACACTCTGTAGAGATTGTACACTTTCACCACAATATTTGATACATCCGTCAGGAACAAATCCTGAATTCACCATACTCAGTATGCGGATAATCAATCCTAACCTTTCCATTACACGCCCTAGTATAAGCACCTCTCCTATGAGTTTGGCCTCCCAACCATGACCAACTGTCATCTTGGGTACTGCACAGGTGGATAATCTTCACAAGGTAGCCTCAGCTCAGACATTGGCCGTGAGGGAACTAATACTAAGGTATATAAGTTTCCAGTCAATCCCTACCCAATTCTCGGGTATTGTGGTTGTACGATAAAATTGGAATGGTATCGCATCCAGACAACCATCAGTTTTATAAAGGGATAAGGCTCATGCCTCAACATTTTCATCACCATAAATCATCTGGTGTTCGGAAACACATGTCCAAAACATTTCAATAGAATGATCCATCATTCCAAGGTTTTCATAACCATTTTCACCAAGTATTCCCATCTAATGTTGATCAAGTTTTATGCTTAGCACTAGCATCTACAAGTGGGGGTGAGTACTAATGAGGGGTGGTAAACTTGTGGAGTTTCAACTAAGTTCAATCTCATGCCTTAGGATGACATGAAGATTTTCTAGCTTAGGCCAAATTTTATGCTCTTTATGCAACCTTCAATATATCCTTCTAGAATCTACAAGTCACTTAATTCAACTCTAAGTTATAGCTTTGATAAAGAAATAAAGTAGAAAGCTTGCAAGTAAAACTAGGATTGGGTATCATCAAATATGTCTAACCAAGCATGCTTAGTGCATTTCATAGGTTATCTAACTTTCATAATTGCAAGTGTTAGCTTGCCTTGAGCAGAGAAGTGGTTGAAGTTCTCCTCGGCTTGTTCTTCGTAGTATCCTTCTTCCTCCTCGTATCCTTGGTCGGTACTAGCATCTATGAATAAATAGGAGGTACACAATCACCAAACAATACTTAACTACTTGAAATCATCACACAAAAGGGTCCTATAGATGATCTAGCATCATCACTAACATTACAAGATTAAAGCTTGGTTTAATCCCTTTTATTATTATTTTTAGAAAAGTAATTTCTACTCATTGAAAAACTACTTAATATTTAATATTCTCCAAACCAAACATGGGATCATGTTGACACATGTCATCACCACATATTTTAGTCCATGGGAATGTGATTTAAAGTGGTGTCACAATTTAATAAGGTTTTACCCTTTTATTTTCAATTAAATAAAGTGACTAGAAATTCCTATGTAGCATTATTTTATTACTTGAACATTATTTGTGTAAGTAAACCTATATATTTTTATATATTCTGAAGGGTACGGTTAAATGTGATTTTTGAGAGTTGGAATCAACTCAAAAGCTATTATGGTTTTAATTTTAAAAATGTTTGAACGCAGAAAAGCTTCTTCCTTGTTATTTTTACCAAGGATGATCTACATATCCAAATGACTTGAATCCAACGGTCTTGGATTCAGCATTCCCAGACCTTTCTAACAAAATTGGTTTGATTCAATTTGGTTCATTTAATCGACCTGGGTTGATTTTTGAAACTGGGTACAGAAGTGTGTTTGAAATAAAATGGAAAAGGTTAAATTCAAATAACTGGGCTGCGTGGGAAGTGATACTTGGCCGGCCTGCTAAGCACAGCGCTTACGCGGGCTAGTTAAGTGGCTGTCCCCACGCGTCAGTGCGACGAGGGGGTGCGAAGCGGTATGGGGCGATGTGGTGCGTTCAATCTGGTTCTAATACAACGGCTGAGGGTCATCGTCGACGTTGGGCAACGCCGGTGAGACAGAAACCTAGCACGGCCAGTGGGGGTCATTGGGGGATCACCGGGGTTCAGGCGAGGGTCGGCGAGGCGGGCGAACGACGAAGTCGACGACGGTGAACTTCCTGATACCGGCAGCTTCTCCTGGGGAGGATCCAATCGCTGGCTCCCTTCTTCTCCAGCAGCGGCAGACTCCGGTGAAATTCCGGCGAAGTGATGCTCGCCTTCCTCCGGGAACGGGGTGGCACGATCAGTGAGGAGAGGGGAGTGAGATGGTGTGCTCAATTCAGCTAGGGGTGGCCTCTATTTATAGTCGCGACGATGAGACCGAATGGGATGGGCAGGCGACGGTGGCGACATGGCTACGGGCTAGAGGCATGGCCGACGGTGGCGATCGCTTGGTGGTCCCTTGGCGATGCTCTATGGATTTAATTCACGCGTAGGGGCGGTGCGGTTTGGTCTGGAACGCGCGATGCTCTGCACGGCAGAGGCGGCGTATTCGATGGTGAGCGGTGGCTGTGCGTCATGGAGCGGCGAACGGTAATGTCTGGCGGTCTCCTAGATCGGTGGCTATCATGTATGCACGCGGCAAGGGAGGCGCACGGTCTGTGGGCGTCGGTCGAGTGTGGCGCTCTGGAGCATGCTCGGCATGGTTGCTAACGAGCTGGGCGCGGTTCGTGCGTGTGGTCCAGGGTTTGGCAACGCTCGCGGCTGGGACAGGGAGTGGCAGTGGACGGTGGGCTGCCTCCGAGACAAGGTTGGCACGGCTAAATCTCCTCCTAGCTTGTTGTCTCCACTGGGGTGGCATGGTGAGCTTCGGCTGTTCACCATTGATGTCATTGCCCAGCTTACAGTGAGTCTAGTGCTTGGTTTAACTTGCTAGGTGATCTACTGAGATGGTTGTGAGCTAGAGAGGGAACAAGTTAGGCTTCAATCACTGCTCACAATAGTGTTTAAGATTTTGATGATTTGTGTCTGCAAAGTGTTTGATGAAATGGCCGCAAGAATTCAAGTTTTGAATTTTGAAAATATTTTTGGTGGGTGTGCTAGGTTGGTGCTGGTGAGTCTGCAGATGCTTGGGTTTTAAAAGTTGAGCTTGTTTGAGTGGTTTTTGAAAAAGTGGGATCTTCTCATATGATAAAGATTCAATTTTGAACTGTCATTTAAACTATGCATTTGAAAGTTTCTGGATGATCATAAAGTGGGCCTTGATACTTTGTTATGAGTACAATCAAGGGGTGCAAAGATCCAGAAAAGTTTCTGTTAAGTTCTGAAAGTTTGGGACAGCCAAAGTAGGCATGGGAGTTAAATTGGTCAAAATGACCATTCCCTTATTTTATTTGTTTTGATTTATTTGTCTTTGAGAAAAGTTTGGGAATTGTTTAGATGATGTTTATTTCACCTAAGAATCCATTTACAAGCAAAGGAACACACAAACAAGGTGGTTCAAAAGAATTCCAAATGAAATGCATACTCACATGCATGCTTTCATATTTTTATTTAGCAAAGTTTTTGTTAACCCTAAATTTGATGATTAGAGTTTGATGACCCAAGTTTAGTATTTTTGGGATGTTACAACCCTAAACCCTAAAAAGCCTAAAACCTCAACTTCTAACCCTGACGAAGCAGGTATCATGCACTTATAGATCAAAATTTGAGATACTTTCATTATTAAATTGTTGCTAATTCATTCTATTCCACGAATATAAACATAAATCTCGAACTTTATTGAAAATTCCTGACACCCTAAACAATCCCTAAAACCTAAACCCTCAACCCCTAAATTCCCTAAACCCTAAACAATTCCTAAAACCTAAACCCTAAACCCTAAACCCCTAAATACTAAAACCCTAACACCCTCAACCCATGATTAAACCCTAACCAAGTAGGTATCATATGCACCTATAGATCCAAATTTTAGATACTTTCAATAAATTGTGGTAAAGCCATTCTGTTCCACAAATTCAAGCATAAATCTTGAACATTATTGAAAATTCCCTAAACCCCTAAACGACCCTGACTAAGCAGGTATATCATCCACTTATAGATCAACATTTGAGATATACTTTCATTAAATTACGCTAACACCATTCCATATCACGAATCTAAGCATAAACCTTGAACATTATTGAAAATGCCCTAAAACCTAAACCTTAAACCCTATAACCCTAAACCCTGATGAAGAAGGTATCATGCGCTTATAGATCAAAATTTGAGATACTTTCATTAAATTGCGCTAACTCCATTCTAATTCATGATAACTCGAACATTATTGAAAATTCCCTAAACCCTAACCCCCTAAAGCCTAAACCCTAAGCCCTATACCCCTAAAAACCCTAAACCATCAACCCTTAACCCTAAGATCGGACATAACCCTAAACGCTAAAATACCCCTAAAAAACCAAAACCCTAAACCCTCAATACTAAAACCCTAAACCCTCAACCCATAAACCCTAACCAAGAAGGTATCATGCACTTATAGGTCAAATTTTGAGATAATTTCATTATTAAATTGTTGCTAAGTCATTGTATTCCATGAATATATGCATAAAGATCACACTTTAGTGAAAATTCCTGAAGCCCTAAACCCTAAACCCCTAAATACCTAAAACCTAAACCCTAAAACCCGAAACACTAAACCCCTAAACCCTAAAACCCAAACCCTAAACAACCCTGACCAGGTAGGGGTATCATCATAAGCATAAAGCTTGAAAATTATTGAAAATTCCCTAAATCTTAAACCCTAAACCCCTAAATGACCCTGACCAGGCAGGGGTATCATCAACTTGTAGATCAACATTTGAGATATACTTTCATTCAATTATGATAACGCCATTCTATTCCACGAATATAAGCCTAAATCTTGAACATTATTGAAAATGCCCCAAAACCTAAACCCTAAACCCCTAAACCCTAGAACTGTAAACCCTAAACCCTCAACCCCTAAACACTAACCAAGCAGGTATCATGTAGTTATAGATCAAAATTTTAAGATACTTTCATTAAATATCTCCTAAGTCATATAAGTCCACGAACATTATTAAAAATTCCCTAAAACATAAAACCTAAAACCCTAAACCCTCAACCACCCTAAACCCTGACCAAGGAGTTATCATACACATATAGATCAAAAATTTTGATACTTTCATTAAATTGGGTAACTCCATTCTATTCGAGGAACATAAGAATACAACTCAGACATTATTAAAAATTTCCTAAACCATAAACCCTGAACTACCCCAAAAACCAAAACCCTAAACCCCTCAATACTAAAACCCTAAACCCTCAACACATAAACCCTATAACCAAGCACGTATCATGCACTTATAGATCAAAATTTTAGATACTTACATTAAATTACGGTAACGCTATTCTATTCCATGAATTTAAGCATAAATATCGAACATTATTGAAAATTCCCTAAACCCTAAACCCCTAAACCTCTTAATGAACCTGACCAAGCATGGCATTATATATCAATCAAATCTAGAATATCCTTTTGTAAACATTGCTTGAAATGCCAAGATGCACCGATCTACCAAATATGGACACATTATCATAAACTATGGCAAAGATATGGCCGTGAACTTGGTCATCTTGTTTGAAAGATGTCAAAATATAATGCTTATCAATTTTGGCAAATGTGTGGAAATTCATTTAAATGCTGGTAAACGTGTTGTCGATGGCGTGTGTGTCCAGAAAGGGCCAGCATGTGAGGAGCGACTGCATCGGAGTAGCGTATGTCGGAAGATCCAACCTCAAAATTTCCGCACAGCGCCGAAACATCATGTGCATATATTCAAAAATCCCGCCACGTTTATTGCAAATGCAAAATTCGTCTTCTATCCCTGGCCTAGAAACAAGGACCATAGGAGCACTACAATAATATAGGGGTATAGGTGGTAAATTTGCGGCATCCCACATATATCCCCAATCGCCTCTTTGCCGCCTACCCCCTCCGACCTCCACCTTCCTCTAGCTGCTTCACCGTCATCCCTCTCTTCCACATCGGAGCTCCTTCACTATGGTGCTCTCTTCTACACGGGACATCTTCACCGCCAGCGCTCTCTTCCACACCGAAGCTCCTTCCCCGCCAGTGCTCTCTTCCACTCAGGAACATCTTCACTTCCCAATGCATCATATCCACCTCAAAATGCCCAGCCGACGCCCCTGCCTCCCTCTTGCGTGTCCCACCCGCCCCCGCCGCACAGCGATAATTTCTCTTGCCCGTTTGCTATTTTTTGGTACTCATAAGCTACGAAAGAGTTAGAATGTTTCTCAATATCCTAGATGTTATTGCCATTTCGTTTGCGCCCACATTTGGTAGTTCTTATCCACATCATAAGCTTGTCGCTATTATTTCCTTTCTTACATTCTCACACTATCGGTATAATCCTGCAACACTAACTCGTAGATGCTATTCTTTTCGAGCGCTCGAATGGGTCATGGGAACATCTCATAAAGGATCCAACACTGACAATATGATGCCAAGCAAGGGTGAAGTGTGAGGTTTCTATGTGTTACTTAGGCCAGTTTCTTGTCATGTTAATAAGTTGTATTACTTATATGCATATTAAGTTAATAAGTCATTCTACCTGAAAACCTGCCATGACATTTCCATTCATGTTTTGTTGTGTTTCTATTTGTGAATGCCTAATTCAGAAAATGTCCATCTAGTCATTTTTAATGCTATCTTTTTGGGTTTTTCAACTGCTTTCATCCTTCCAAACCAGCTAGCTAATTTGAATCAGACATCTGGTCATTTTTAATGCTATCTTTTTGGTGTTTTTCAAGTGCTTTCATCCTTCCAAACCAGCTAACTCAGTTTTAAATGTTATGACTTAATGCAGAGAAAGGAAAATGGAGTACAAGGACCAGAGTTCCATATGCTCGAGTCAGATACTACTGACAGATTGACCAGGAGTCGCACTCGCTTAAGAAGGAGCAACGGTCAGCATGAACAAGCTACTGTAAGTTCATACTTACTTAAATCTTATGGGTCACCCTTATGCTTTTTTGGCTTGTGTACAAGGTCCACCATGTATATAGATAGCTCTTAAGTTGCACTTTTTGGCTTATGGTGTTGTTTATTCATACATAGTGGATGACCAGCATGTGAAGCGTTGGAAATTTGTGGTGTCTAGAGAGTCTTTTTCACTAGTGAGGGTGAGTCTAGCAAGTTTTTGTGGACCCTAGGTCTAGTACAAGACCCATGCCTTTATTGTTTCTTTCTACTCGGATGAGTGGGTCCCCTATCTGGTGTAAACGGTGAAGAAGATTTTATTTTCTTAGACGCGAGCCTAGTAAATTTCTTAGCCATGTGTGCTTAAATGATCTCTAATTTATATAATACTACCTTTCCCCTTGTTCTTTGTTTTAACCCCTTTCACCATATTGAACCAGGTTGCTGTTAAAACTAAGCAGTATCCTTGGAAGGCAGGACTGAAAGTTGTGGCCCCTCTTCGAATTCATCCTCCTATTGCATTTTTAAAGCAAACAACTTACTTACCAGTCCACCTAGAACAGCTCCTGCAGGTGATATATAAACAAAGGTTGTGTTACATGTCGAAAGAAAGGGTGTATCTGCTCTTAGATCTGTAGCTGAAATGTTGAAGAAGAGGACATATGATACATTGAAGCAAATTGCCATGTACCAAACTCTTATTGAGGATACCAACACTCTGTAATTTTTAGAATGCAGATCTTGTTTAATGATGTGTTGTAATAAACTTTTATTATTGTGTAATAAGTAGTTTAAAATGTTGCATATGTATTAATTGGCATCTTGTCATTCATATGTTGTTCTACAAAATAAGTCGGCAATTCCAAAAAAATGCCAAAACAGTAACTGGTTGGAACATAACGATCAATGACACGACGCATGGAAATGAACATGAATAGTAAAATACCAAAGCATTAAAGGGCCAAGTAGTAAAAGACCAGAATAGTAAAAGGCCAGAACTGCAAATGGTCATAATAGTAAATGGCCCTAACAGTGAATGACCAAAACAGTAACATGCCTGAATAGTACCCAACCAAAATCCTCATGGGCTAGAATAGTAATAGGCCTGAATACTAATATGCCCAAACAGTAAAAGGCTAGATAGTCAGCATGCTGGAACAGTAAAACGCTAGATAGTTAGCAGTACAGAACAGTAAAAACTAGATAGTTAGCAGGCCGAAACAGTAAAAGTCCAAAATCATAGCACGATAAAACAGTAAAAGGCTAGACTATTAGTAGGCTGGACAGCAAATGGCCATATTTACAGTAGGTCGGAATAGTAAATAGCCAGATTCATAGCAGTCCAGAACAGTAAACGGCTAGATTGTTAGAATGCCATAACAGAAAAAACCAGATTTACAGCAGGCCGGAACAATAAACGACCAGATTCACAGCAGGCCAGAACAGTAGAAGGCCGGATACCCAGCAGGCCGGAAAAGTAGAAGGCTAGATTCAAAGCAGGACGGAGCAGTAGAAGGCCAAAGACACAACATGTCAGAACAGTAGAAGGCTAGATTCAAAGCAGGCCAGAACAGTAGAAGGCCAAAATAACAGTAGGCCGGAACAGTAAAGCGTCAGAATCTTAGCAGGATGGAACCGTGGGAGGCCAAATTGACAGCATGACGGAATAGTACCGAGCCGGTATGGAGCGGGTTGCATAGTGTTTGGTTACCGTGGGCCTTATGTAGGACAAAACAGAGACGGGCCTGAAACTATACGGGCCAAACTTATGGGCCCATTTCAAACAGTGTAGGGCAAAACAGTAACGGGTCGACTTACTGTTGGGCTCGCATAATGGGCTGGCCCACTTAATAATTGTCAGGCCTTGGCTGGGCCTGGCTTTCTACCACGGTTTCCATGATAGTTAACAGTGGTAATTGTCCATTAACGGTGCTTGCCACATGGCAGTTGGCATGACGTCAGCAGTCAACGCGGCTGGCGAACAGATCTACGACGGAGGAAGTTTTCATGGCTTCTGACGAGGATTTTACCATGAAGGGCATCCATCGTAGAAGACTTTTCAGCCACAAAAAATAGGCCTTCAACCACGAAAACCATCCGTTGTAAAAGGAGATTTTTCTTGTAGTGCTTGCAAGTATGGATAAAAACATAAAGGAAAACAAGTCTATGCTAAGAAAAAACCTAAGTGCATAAAAATGACACATTTATCTTTAAATAAAACTTTGGTGAATCATTAAAAGATGATTGGTATAGGTTACATGAAATGCATGATAAAGATCCAAACCCATGTAGTGAGGCTAAATTATATGCAACCTTGTATTTTTTAGATCCATGGAGTAAAATTGTCCTAGATTTTGCCTCTAGGGAAGTTTTATATTATTACCACCTAAAGAAGCTGCTTTAGTCACTAAAAATATACCGGGGACTATTATTGTGAAGAATAAAGATATAGAGAGCATGGTCATTATACTTAAATCTTTCCAAACAAGGTTGGAACAGTGTGCTAATAGAGTGCATGATAAAAGGAACCTGGATTATTTGGAACTTTTTAGTTAGGACACTATATCTGATATTGAAATAACTATTGCAAAAATTATGATAAAGCTAAATCCCGTTGAGGCTAGTATAGAAGAATATATTAATGATGATCATAGTATAATTTCTATGCTAAGTCAAGTTTAACAGCGTGTAGCCTCTTTTCATGACGATTCAAAACAAGATATTAGAGTTTTCTAAAAAAAATGGCTATGAAAGATAAAACTAAACAAGTAGAGGAAATTAAGGTTCTTAGGTATATCATTACTGAACTTCTACTTGATCTTGATAAATGTAGCTTGAATGAACTCATGTCTATCTTACAGAAATTTTCTAAAGATCCTTCCATCAAAGTTCATCAAGCAAGATTTTAGTCTTATATTGCTAATCATGTGCTTAAGAAGATATTTATAGGTACAACAAAAAATCCATGATTCCACATCATCTTGGGGATCTATGGACCCTCAAGTACAAATAATTATTGGGAAGTTACATGGCATGCTATTCTAGATCTAGGATCTAGTGTTCCTACACTACCGAAAGAATTATATGATAAACTTTATACAGGTGCCATAGAAAAATGTGATATTGATCTTTTACTTGCTAATATAGGATCTACCGTTTCTGCACCATCTAAAGAATTATATGATAAACTTGTGATAGGTGCCATGAAAAAATGTGATATTGATCTTTTACTTGCTAATACTTCTACCAATCATGCTTTAGGTAGAGTTAATAATGTTATGGTTGAATTTCATATGACATTTGTGCCAGTGGATTTTATCGCAATGAACATGGGAAGAAATTCCTCTAGTTATATAATACTTGGTATACGTTTTTTGAGTACACCATGTGCTTTCATTGATTCAAAGTAGAGCAATGTAAAGTTTCAGTTTCCTCATAAGAAGTGCATGGAACACTTCCAAACAATAAAGAGGTGGTCAACAAAGTAAAGTGCCCACATGATCCATTTATATCTTAAAACAAGATATGAAGCCTAGCTACATGGCTATAAAAGCAATTTGCGGGAGGCAGCCTAGTTTTTTTTTTGGATTTTATTTTAATTTATTGATGTAGCAAGAAGATTTTATTTTTGTTTTGTTTACTGGAGTTTCAAATAAAATACCAAGTTTTACCCATGTTGGATGTTTAAGTTGATAATACATATACGAAGCTATAGATTAATTTCTGATTATTTGGTAGTTCTAATGGGGCTAAAAAAAATTGGAGTTACACCTTTTCATCCTATTTATGAAAAAAATTGGCAAAAATTCCTGACATTCCTAAGTGGTCGAAACATTATGTTTCTAGTAGTTGTTTTTAGACAGATTTTACTTTTTAATGCAAGAGGGGTTTCTTTGAGTTTCTATTTCATTTTATCTGAGTCTTTTGAAATAGTTTGAATGTTTCCCACTTGAAAATCTATGGACATATGATATTCCAATTTATTTAAAGTTTGTATGACAGGTTGAATATTATCTTTATGCCACTAATGTCACCTCACACAAAATATATAAGAGAAAGTTTTATGTTAAAGTTTTTTCATAGGGAATGGAGAAACAACATACCATGAGCTATCTAAGAATGGTGAAAACCCTAATATTTGTTATTCCCAAGGCAGCCCACCGAAACCTATCACACTCTTAGTTTGCACATGTCTGAACTTTGTTTTTCGAGCAATATAAGATTATACAAAAACTTGGAGCGTTTGTATCTAGTTTTTAGTTTTGTTTACCAAAGTTGCTACTAAATAAAAGAACACCACATGTAGATGTTCTTATTATTTATTATTTAGCTATTGTAATAAAACTAAGTTCAATACCAAAGATCATTAAAGAAGGTGAAGGGATGAATAATTACATAAAAATAACATAACTATTCTTACAATTTATGTGATGTTTAATTCTTCTGTTTACGATGACTTGTAAGTGTCACATATAGTACTAGCACTCATTTACCTCTTGTATGTTAAAGTTCAAGTTTATCTTTCATGTTAAAAATTGAGTAGTACTATGGACACTTTTGTATGCTTATTCCGAGTGGTCAAAATTCTCCCTATTGCTAGCCTTCACGCACTAAGCATGATATAGTGTATGTGCATCCAACAACCTTAAACCAAGTAATTCTGGAGAAGCCTAGGTGAGGAGAACTGATCTAATCCACCTGAGGTGGTCGCTATCCAGACGCAACATGTCCGATCAACCTAGATCAGCTTGCAGGCCCAGATTAGGCCTGCCACCACGCTGCTGCCCCACTCACCGCCATCGTCTGAGTATAGGAGAGTGCCGACCTAGGCCCCTCCACCACCATGCGCTGCCCGTTGTCGTGCCTTACCGCCGCGAATCTAGATCGTGCTGCCGCAACATCACTCTCCTAAACTAGCCCGGAAGCATCGTCGCAAGTAAGCCCAACACCATGTCGTCTGGGGGCAGTGTGCGCCATTGCCGTCACCACACCGCCATCGGTCAAGTCCTTCACCACTCCCAAGCCACACCTCCGCCACCCAGAACTCCCGCCAGATCGAGCTGCCATCGGGTAAAGGAGGGCGGGCGACAGTGGCGAGAGAGGGAGAAGGAGGTGGAGGCGCGCGAAAGCGGCGAGGTTCTGCCCCGGTCGCGGGACAGGAGAAGGGGGAGTCAGACCGTCCAGTCCCAAATTACTTTACTCGGTACCAAAAATACTAGATGTCGTAGCTACCTCTTGAGGAGTGTGGCATTTTGGAAGACGAGATCCATGGAGCTCTTTTTAAAAAAAAATACCGTAAATTGACACTTTAAAGTTTCGAAAAAATAGGAACAAAAATTTTATATGTAAACAATGATGTAATTTACCACCGTGCAAAATTTTAGCTTGAAATCTTGTTATATTCGGCCTACACCAAAATTAAAAAATCTGACATCCAAAAAAGTGGACATTGCAAAAATTCAAATCTCCCAAATTTGGCCGATTTGTCATTTGTGTGTAGCCCCAAATGTATGGTATTTCGAGCTGGTATTTTCCATGTTGGTATAGTATGTCATTGTTTACATCTAAGACTTTTGTTCTGATTATTTTGAAACTTCAAAATATTGCTTTTCAATTTTCTATAAACGAGCTCAATGGATCTCGTCCTCCACAGGGCTATTCAGCCCTCTTGAGCTCCTTTTTATGTGTGGCCAATCATGTTTTTTTACTAGCCTATACTTTTATATGAGTTACAGACTATGAAACAAATTTATTGATACTAGCACAATACCCGTGCGTTGCTATGGGTCAAAAGATGATAAAATATACTTGCAAAAATTAAAATAAACAAAATATTTGGTCTTTGATTTTCTTTCGAATCAGTTTTAATTGGTGGCATCATCACGTCAATCTTTTCTAGAAATCAGTGGAATGTTGAGACGGGGTGCCTTTTTTATCTCGCCCTTATGGACAGGTGGAGGATCCGACTAACTGGCAACTTCACATATTGTACATGGGTGTCTCCAATATTTATTTTCTTCTATTTTTCAAACTTATGTTGTTTTCCTTGTATTTTTTGAAACCTATGTTTATTTCTTTTCTAACCGGTCGAATGTTCATATTTTCTAAGTTGACCATTATAACATGTTAGAATATCTCAAATGTTTCTTTGTTTTGAAGGGGATATCTCCAAGCGTTTCAGTTTCTTGATCGGCCTTAAAGTGGAGCCATGAGGCCACAAGGCATATCTTTTACTCACAACTGTTTGGATGCAATTCACGTGGGTGTGGCCACCGAAACACACTCTCTAGATTACCCTATGTCGGAGGAATTTTCTTCCCTCACCTCTCTCCTCTCTGCCTTCTCTGCGAACGCCCCAGTTGCTCACGGCTCCTCTCCCCCTCTTCTCCGGCGACCTAGCCGGTCGAAGACGGCGGGGGAGAGGAGGTCAGCCTCCTCTGTATAGTAGTAGTGTTAGTGTTTGGTCTAGTCTAGGTCTAGGGTTTGTCTATGTGGCGAATGGCGTCCTGTCGTTGTGGAGTTCATCACCAAGGTCTGCGGGTGGCCTTTGGTGGTGGATGATGGTGCTGATGTTGGTGGTGAAGCTTCAGTGGATGGAGCGCCCGGGTGGCGGGCGCTAGCCATGCCTCCTCTGCAAATAAGATCGAGTTTGGTCATGCTTCAGATCTAGACAAGTGGGAGCTGCTGCTTCTTTCTTCCAGTCATCATGGTGATGGGTGGGGCGAGCAGTGGTGGAGGTTTCTTTGCGCTGGATCCGGAGTGAAGGGAAGAAGGGCTGCGGCCTTGAAGATTCGCGGGAGTTCGTCCTCAACAGCACCTTCCACGGTTAACCTATGTCTTGCTGCTGATTTATTTGTCTGTTGGGCAGCCACTCCCACCCAGCTCGTCGGCAACAATAAGTGGTGTTCTTCAAGCTTTATGTCAGCGATTGGTATGTCCCTATATCTAGGCCATGGTGCCATTTGGAGGCCCTCTGGCTCTGATGCGGCAAGCTCACGCCGTTGTACCCCAAGTGATGTTGTCCCTGGTGGTGCAGGGGTCGGACGTCGTCAGAAGCGTCATCGAGATCGTGGTGGTGAAGGAGTTGGAAGAGACTCTGGACTTGATTGCTTTTTTATTTTTGGTTCTAGGGTCTTAGTTGCAAAAGTTAAGGACACCGCCTCCTTGTAAAATGTATCCCACCGTCGAAGAGATAATACAGCTTCGGGGTCCTTCGAGATACCTATTCCCGTTAAACAGCTTGGAAGACAGTTCACCTGGGCTAATAGTTTGCCAGTGCCCACATACGAAAAGTTGGATAGGGTGCTTATGGATACCGAGTGGGAAGATAAATTTCCTATGGTAACTGTTCGCACCCTTGATCGTGTGGAGGCGTTGTTAGATCATGCCCCTATTCTTTTATCCGTTGGCTCTCCTCCTCGTATATCTAAACATGAGTTCAAATTTGAACTCGATTGGATGGAGCGGGATGGGTTTTCTGATTTGGTTAAGGCTACTTGGGTGAAACCTGTCGGTGGTCAAAATCCTATACAGCGATGGAACAATAAATTGTGTGCTTTACGCAAGTTCCTCCGAGGTTGGGCTAGACATATGACTGGTATCCTCAAAAAAGAAAAAGTACGCCTTTACTCGATTATTGGAGACCTGGATGCCGCCGCTGAAGTCAGGCCGTTATCTGCACAAGAGATTGAGCTTAAGAGCCAATCAAATGCGGAAATAGCAAGACTACTTCGGGAGGAGGAACTCAAATGGTACCAACGCTCTAAAGCAAAACTTATCCTAGAAGGAGATGCGAATACAAGATTCTTCCATGCTATAGCCAATGGTAGGCATAAGAAGAAACTTATTCACTCTCTAACACAGGATGAAGGTACTATTGAGGGGCAGGAGCAACTCAAAGCTTATATTACTAAGTATTATAAAACTCTTTTTGGGGCACCCACGGAGAATTCCTTTTCATTGGAGGAGTCTCAAACGGATGATATCTCACAAGTTACCACTGAGGAAAATGATTTCCTAACTTCCCCTTACTCGGAGGAGGAGGTAAAGAAAGCTATTTTCCAAATGGAACATAATAAGGCGCCGGGCCCTGATGGCTTTCCAGCGGAATTTTACCAACAGTTCTGGGATTTCATAAAAGAGGACCTGATGTCTTTGTTTCAATCTTTAATGTTGGGTCAGCTCGATTTATTTAGACTTAATTTTGGCAACATAATTTTACTACCTAAGGTTAATAATGCAGAACGAATACAATATTATCGTCCAATCTGTCTTCTTAACGTTAGTTTTAATTTTTTTACAAAAGTAGCCACAATTAGACTAAATGCAGCAGATGACCATATGGTAAGTCCTTCTCAAACGGCTTTTATGCAAGGAAGAAACATCTTGGATGGTGTAGTAATCCTGCATGAAACAATCCATGAACTGCACTCTAAGAAGTTGAATGGAGTTTTGTTCAAGATTGACTTTGAAAAGGCTTACGATAAAGTTAATTGGTCTTTCCTTCAGCAAACACTTCGTATGAAAGGTTTTTCAGAGGAGTGGCGCTCTCTTATACATTCCTTTGTTTATGGAGGTAGTGTTGCCATAAAGGTCAATGATGAGCTGGGCAAATACTTCCAGACACAAAAAGGACTTCGTCAAGGGGATCCATTATCGCCTATACTATTTAATATAGTGGCGGATATGTTATCCATCCTGATTGAGAGAGCTAAAGCTGATGGCCAAATTGAAGGATTAGTCCCACATTTGGTGGACGGTGGCTTATCTATTCTTCAATACGCTGATGATACTATCATTTTTATGGAACATGATCTAGAGAAAGCCAAGAATCTGAAGTTAATTCTATCAGTATTTTAGCAACTCTCGGGTTTAAAGATTAATTTCCATAAGAGTGATCTGTATTATTTAGCGAGGCTAAAAACGACGCCCATAAGTATGCTGAATTATTTGGCTATGCTCAGGGTCAGTTTCCAATCAACTATCTAGGAATACCGATTCATTATGGGCGGCTCACGATTGTTGAATGGAAACTCGTTGAGGAAAGACTACAAAAACGTCTTAATAGTTGGAAAGGCAAATTATTATCTCTCGGCGGAAGACTAGTGCTCATTAATTCGGTACTTACAAACATGATACTATATATGATTTCTTTCTTCCTGCTACCAAAAGGGGTCTTGAAGAAAATGGATTATTTACGATCAAGATTTTTTTGGCAAGAGGATAATGAGAAAAAGCAGTATAGATTAGCCAGATGGAATGTTGTTTATCGACCAAAAGAATATGGAGGTCTTGGAATCCATGACTTGAAGGTCAAAAATACCGCTCTTTTGGGCAAATGGCTTTTTAAGCTACTCACTCAAGAGGGTATTTGGCAAACAATTCTATGGCGGAAATATGTTGGGTTAAAAGCTTTAGGCCAAGTGGTGTGGAAACCCGACGACTCACACTTTTGGGCTGGACTAATGGCTTCCACGCAACATTTTTTTTTCCGTTTTGGCACTTTTTAATATTAAGGATGAATCACATTTTGGGAAGATACATGGCTTGGCCAAACCTCTCTCCAAGAACAATATCCTGCTTTTTACTCAATTGTTAGACATAAAGGAGATACACTTTCAGTAGTTATGGATTCTAGCCCTCCTAATGTTTCATTTAGACAAAGTTTGGTTGGGCCTAGGTTAGCATCTTGGCAAAATCTTTTAGTAAGATTAGCCAATGTCGAGCTAACAGAGGGCACAAATGAGTTTAAATAAAATTTGTTGTCTAATGGTAATTTTGCTGTTGATTCCTTGTATAGAGCACTGATCCAACCTGATATTCCTGTAGATGATAATTGTAAAATTTGGAAGATGAGAATACCCCTTAAAACGAAGATATTCGCCTGGTATCTGCGTAAAGGGTTTATTCTTACAAAAGATAATCTTGTTAAGAGGAATTGACATGGAAGTACACAATGTGTGTTTTGTCATCACAATGAGACAATTCGGCATTTATTATTTCAGTGTAAATTTGCTCGTGTTATATGGTTAATCATCCAAATAGCCTCGGGTTTGTCTTCCCCTAGGTTGGTCGCCAATGTATTTGGTAACTGGCTGAGTGATATTGCAAATAAATTTAGGACCTTATTTAGGGTGGGAGTGCTTGCCATTATCTGGTCGCTTTGGCTATGTAGGAATGACAAGATTTTTAATAATATTGTTTCTTCTACCTTGCAGGTTATCTATAGACCACGGCCATTCTCAAGTCGTGGACTGCTCTTCAGCGTATGGCGTTCCGTGAATTATTTGTGGAGGGATATACGAGATTGGAGGATACGGCGGATGGCAGCATGAACTGCGGATAGAGTTATCTTAGTTGGGCGAATGTTTTTTTATTCTATTATAGCTCTTGTACTCTGTGTCGTGTTGTGTGCGTGTTTGCCTGTGTGCATCCTAGTTATCCAGAGGCCGGGTGCAAACATTGTGTGATGCAATAAAATGCCTCTTTCAAAAAAAAATCATTTTTTTTGCCATCGAGGATGAAAGATAAGTCTAATTATTCTCCGGTTCGCGGCGGTGACAGCAGTCTAGCACCCAATTCATTGACGAGGCGGCGTACTATTACTAAGACTAGCTGAATGCCCGTGCGTTGCCACGAAACATCACTTATTTTTCTTATTTCTCTGTGTATTAAGCCACTATTTTGCATGTTTTTTATGCCTATAGGTTTAAAATCAAACACCAATGATAGTAAAAAAGAGAGGTTTAATCTATCTTTTCTGCTTCAGCAGGTACATTAATTATGGCTATTTCAGTGTCCGTCAATAACACCATGTCCAATGATAGTGCTTGTCAACTAAAGATTAATAAAGTATCATCTGTATTGCTAACTTAGATGTTGATTTAGTAGTACAAATCTAGCGTCTTCCACATAATATCTGTTCTAGACAAACAACAAGAGAAAGAAACTTGCAACTCTGTCATGACCTCATAATGCTGACCTTTCCATGTTTCCTCTACAAATTTACACGTACATAGTACATGAGATATCTGGACAGATCACTTCAGACACATAATCTAAAATGATAACAGTAACATAAGAGCGGACAGTCTAAATTAGGAATGATGAATTTCACTGCTAAACCTTATTTCATGTGAAGCATGTTCAAGGATAATACTCTTCAGATCGAGTGAACAACCTGATGGTGGCATCTCGAAATTTGAATAACGACGGTGACGTTCTCCTGTAAATTGCCTTGGCCTCCATGGCCATCTAGAGGTTCTTTTGTTATGGCATGTCTGCAATCAGCTGATAAGTGAGCAGATTGCCAAGCTGGTTCATTAAGCTGGAGCACGCACACGATGCACCACACACATACCGATGTAACGCACACACACCACGATGCTAGTCACGCACGCGGAAACCGATCCCCGTCGCCACCTAACCACCATGGCCCCATCGTCCTCTTGCCTCCACCCGACGTAGCCACCAATCCCGAGCTCATCTCCTCCCCGCGTAAGCACCACCGCCGTCTGCGTGCCGCCGGCCGTCCGTCCTCGACCTCCCTCCCTCGCCTCGCCGACCCGCGTCCGCGAGCGCGCCTCCTGCAAGCGGCCTCCGCCGACCTCCTCTTTCACCGCGTCCCCTGTCTCCGACCGTGACCTGCACGGCCAAATCGAGATGGGGTTGCGACGGCTGGGGCGCGTGTCCGCGTCTGGAGCGGAAGCAGTGGTCCGCAGCGGCTGGGGCGGAGATGGGGATGCGGCGTCTGGGGGGATAAGGGGGTACGGTTGCTGGGGATGGAGACGGGTGTGCGCCGGAGATGTAGGAGCTCGCCGGTTTGGTGGGAGGCGGAGCAGGGAGCTTGCCAGCAATGGGGGAGCGGTGGAGGAGCTCGCCAGCGGTTGCAGACCTGGGATCTCGGGAGGCGTCGGGGGGATTGATTGAGGCTGCGCCGTTGGAGCATGCCGCACAGTACAACTTTTTTTTTACTTGTGCACAGTACCACTTGGCGGTGGCAAAAGAGGTAAATACCACAAACAGACAGGGGTAAACTTGTCCAAAAAAAATCGGAACGAAAAATTGGAGACGGACGAACCTACCTCTACCTAAATTAGTACTCCCTCCGATCCATATTACTTATCGTTGAGATGGATGTATCTAGCACTAAAACATGGCTAGATATATCTATTTTAGTGACAAGTAATATGAATCGAAGGGAGTAGTTAGATAGATCAGATTGCTGCCGGTCAATGGCAGGCTGGTGTCGGTGGTGGCGTGCAGCTGGACAGCGGGTAGCTCTCCTGACGCCTATTGCCGATTTTGGTGAGGGCGAGCTCTCGCTGCTCCTATCGTTGCTCTCCCGCTGCTGATGTTGATCAGAGATAGGCTCCGCTCCAGATAAGGCCAGGCTGCAGGGAGGTTGCGGGACAATCACCTTCTTCGTTGACTCAAAGCTTGCTTGTCCGCTTTGAGTCTGGCCGTCCCTAAAAAAAAAACTTGCTTGGCCGCCGTGATAGATTGTTGTCTTTCTTTCTTATTGGACACCAAAGATTGTATCAAATCAAGAGAAACTAAAATTCGGAAGCACAAATACACCGCTTATCTCATTCCCTCGTTTAGATTTTGAGCTTGAGCTCATGGATTGTGGATCGGGATCGGGAACAAGGCAAAAGGGAATTCTGGGGACGATGCAGGATTGTAGGTGGCCGGGAGATAGGGCATCTCCACCTCTTATTCTATCAGCTTTTCGTTGGGTCATCCCCGCCAACTCAGGGGCGCCAACTTGATCCTTCTCGAGTGGATCTGAAGCCATGAGCACCAGCAGCAGGTAGGGAAAGATTCAGTCGTGCTCCTGCAAGAGGCTCGGGATTGGTTGATGGCCGGCTTTCTCTCTCAACTTTCCCAGGCGGCGTGGATCCTCAAATCAGGCCAGCGCTGCTCTAAATCGTATGGACTACCTCTCCTGCTTCGGTTCTCGCAGGTAGGCACTGGAAGTAGTTTGGCGGTGCAGTGGAAAGGAGAATAGGTATCGAACGCTCGAGCATGAACAGAGGACCTCGAGTGGCAGAGGGAGGTGGGGCACATCGGCGGGTAGGTGGAGATGGTGACGAAGCTCGGCGGGGAAGATTTGTAGGACGAACCTACCTCTAAAAAAATTAGTACGATTCATCCAAATTCTGACAAATCTGAGACATCTATTTTGTGACGGAGGGAGTAGATAGAAGATATGCATCTTGATGCAGAGACCCATGATGATGAAAATCTTTTATTTCCCGAAAAAAAATCTGCAGCCATTTTCTTTCAGAAAAAAAAGATAACTGCCGCTGCTGACCTGTCCTAGTCTAGTCAGCCCCTCAACTTTACACCTTCCGGTGGAGTCACCTGGGATGGGGAACATGATCTTTTGATAGTACTTGTCGATAGATCACAGTTTATCAGATTTCCCTCCCTCCAACTAGAACACAAGCATCCAAGCTGAGGACATCATTAGCAGTTTTTAGATTTCCTGAAAATTCAGACTCTTCTCACCAACAGGAGGATGCCCCAACCCAAAAGTCATACACTCAAATCTCAAATCTAACGACCCCATAAAAGCACTTCCATTCAGGGGACTGGGACACATTTGCAATCTATCCCAAGTTTCTCCATTTGTCCTCCAGCCCTCCTTATCTGCAACAACTCTCTCAAGTCGCCATTACGCGTTTCATGAGCTGCAGGAAACCAAATGTAGCCATGGAATGAGCTTGAGCCATTTATTATGGTTGATGGAATGATGGTTGAGCAGCTCATGCAACTGTACGCGTGATTGGAATTGTCTTGATAGCTTGGCATGGGCACCTGTTGTTGCATCATTTTTGGTGGTGCTCAACTGTTGATACCAACCTGTGCCCTAGGCGTGGGGTTTCCCACAGCTGGATTTCATGAACCAAAATTTTGGTCAGGTTGCCTGTGTTGTCAGGATCATCGGGGGCCATTCCTTTACTGCTTGGCGGTCACCACTTCCCTGGTTGTGGTTGTGGATGTCAGGGTCACCAATTGGGGTTTTATTATAGGGATCAAACAATGTTCTTAGATTAGACTCGGATAACCCATTGGTTTGTCATTTTCATCGAGCTCATGGCATATGACCTCCCTGTTATGAAGTTCTTTTTGCCAACCTGATGGGTTGTGTGGTATCAGCTCACCGAAAAATGATTTGCTTGCGTGTGCGGGCATCGGAAAATAAGTGGATGTTCTGTGATCTGTGACCAAGTATGTATCCAGTTGGTTGCCATTGTAATCTCAGTGTAACACGACACTTCAAATTTGCAGTAGAAGCATACACAAATACAACCTTGGAATAGATTTGCATGTGTATGAGGGCACCCAGAAAAATTTGGATTTGATCTGAATCTGTGCAGCAAGTTGATGCATGCCGTGTGAATCTCAGACAAGTGGTTTAATTAAAAACATTCTCTTGGTACATATTCTTTTGAAGTACAAAAATTGCATTACCTTGCAATTCGGCAGTCCTAATTATTGAATTCAGAAGTTTAGTAATCCGGCTAGAAAAAAAATCTAAGCATATGGCCTATTGCCCTGCTAGACAGATTCGGCAGCATGGCAGTTCTTAGCTGTCCCTGCAGTTTGCAGCTTTCCTCTGTAGTATTCACTTAAAAGTAGGCCAAGTGTGAAAGTGAAAAGCTTAGCCTGAACATCTGCGTGGAAGTTACTTAACCTGAAAAATGAGTCAAAAAAGAAAAGTAAATGTGTTTTTTCCGTAACAAAAGTAAAATATTGTACTCCCTCTGATCCATACTAAATCAGCGACACTTATTATGAATTGGAGGGAATAACATATTTCTTGCATCCCAAATTTGCAGACTCTAAGAATAAAATGAGGTGAGCATGCAAGCTGCCGGAGATCAGGCATTATTGTTTTAAGAAAGAAAGTTAGGCACACATATTGTCACTAAGAAAATAATGTTATCTGTGGATCTCTGATGCATGTTTGAACAAGAAGGAAAATGCCAAGAAAAAAAGGTATTGAAATCAAGAGAGCGAACTCTGGAAGATAGCCATTCAGAGATTCTAGGGCCAAAAACCTCGAGGTGACATCACCACGACAGCCAACATGCTAGGTAGCCTTTCAGAAAACAACAAGATCAGGTTAAACCATGACATGGGGAAACAATGGATCGGCAATGTTCTGGTCTTACCTTACTTTTTTCAGGGAAAAAAAATGGATCCTTGTCATAGCACAAGTCACACCAGGAAAAAGACAGTTAGGTCACAAGATGTAACGTTCAGAAACACAATTAAGTTCATGCTAACTTATTAGCACCGAAAGCCTTATGCCTATTTTACCAAGAAATACTATTATGCACACGCTTATGATACATACAACCTTAAATAGACGAGGGCTTCACACGTGTGCGTCTTGTAGCTCCCTCGCCGTATCGAACTGAAACTCTGAAAGGACGAAGAAATGTAAAGCGGATGGTTCTGGGAACAGGTTAGCAGACAGCAATGGTTCTGTGAAGTATATGAGACGTTGCTAGCTTAGGGTTCTTGTCGTTGAAGAAAATAAAATATTTTTCGGAGTATAGACGAATCGCTATCTGAAAAAACTTTGTTGAAAACTAGGATTAGCTAGAAAACCTACAAGCCATCGGTTATGATGGGTACAAGGAATCTTTCGCTTTCTCACCTGATTGTGTGATGACATGTGCTGAGGAGCTGTATTTGCCCCAAGTTGGTGCCAATTTATGATGGGTAAAGTGGTACAAGATGGCGTCCATGATCACGCAGAAGAAAGAAAACAGCCGCATCATGCTTCCTTGATTGGATTAATTTCCATATCCATGCCCTAATCATAAATTGTGTTTGAGTTCCAAGTTCACCCAGAAAGCCTCATGCTCTGATGACACTGAGTTACATACAGGTAGTTCGCCAAGCGCTTCAACTTCAACTGTTAAGGAGAAAGATGGGCAGCAACTGGCACTTCAGCAGTCTGGTCATATTTTGTTATCTTTAGCTGAGCTTCGCATTTTTGGTCCGAGGTTGCAAAGCTGAGCTTTCTTAGTAGCCAAGATATTTAAGGTCTAGAAAAGCGTACGAGCTTTCTATAAGGTTACTTGGCAATTGGCATCTTGGCGAGAACTTTCTTGCCACGTTAGTTTGTTCCTGTATGTGCTTACACGGAGCGCATTGGTTGGTTGGTACTGTACAGTCTTTTAGAATATAACTAAACGGAAGTGTGTTGGGTGTAGCCATTTCTCTTCTTTCATAGGACTTTTATGGTACCAACAAATCGCTGCGACTAGTTTGTTTTTTTGGATCCGAATGCACATGCTAATTTACACTGGTGGTTAAAATCAAAGGTGTAAAAGTATTACTAGTGTTTTGAGGGGCAAAATTGAAGGACACCCATGTAGCTTATGCTACCTATTCTTGATTTGTTACTGCTCCTTCAGTTTTAAAATATAAGATGTTTTAGGTTTGTGAAGAAAATAAATTTAGACTTGTTATAGTATATAGATTCACTCAATTTTGGAATGAATCTACACACTAAATAAATCTAGATTTATTTTCTTGACAAACCTGAAACATCTTATATTTTAAAACGGAGGAAGTAGTTTTTTTTTTACAGAGTATTGTTTTTTACCATGATAGAGTATAGAGAACATATAAACCAGGATGAAATTAAAAAGCTTCTAATAAATTGGAGAACTTATGTTTGCACAAAAATGTGATTAAGAACCGATCGTGTAAACAAGTACTCCTCTTATTTCAAGAGCATTGCCTAGCGTGAACCACAAGGGCAGGCAAAATAGCCTCACAGGGGTGTGCGGCGCTGGCTCGTTGCGCCGCAATGAGTGGCGTATAGGATTTCTGTCCTGCTTTTTTTTAGGGGAAGGATTTCTGTCCTGCTGGTCTGGGATCAATAACAGCAAAAGTCTGTCTTTTAAGAAAAGGCCAAAGGCCCAGTCGTATAAAAGGCTAAAAGGATCTGTTAGGACACCCTCCTATTTGACGCTTCAGGAGTTGACGGCGAATCCTTATTCAGCACCCTCTGCGTGCGCTATGTGGCTCCGCCCAGGGGCCTGAGTTCTGGGCCAGGCCCGTTAGCGAGGGCATGATTTTCATTCGGTTTTTTCACTTGATTTTTCCTGGTTTATCATGTTTTTTGGGTTTTGCCGGTAGGTTTTATGAACTTTTTAAATGATGATATTTTTTTCTAGATTTGAACAATTTTTAAATCTAAACACTTTTTAAATTTGAACCTTTTTGAATTTGTGCATTTTTTTAGATTTGAACATTTTTCTCATTTGAATTTTTTAAATATGAATATTTTCATATTTGAATTTTTGTTCAATTTTGTACATTTTTTAGATTTGTTTTTTTTGGAATTTGTACAATTTCTAAATCTGTTTTTTAATGTTTGAATATATTTTCATTTGGAATATTTTTTATCAGGACATTTTAAAACTTTAAACTTTTTCAATTTTTTCATGACTAACCCATAATTTTTAAACAGCCAGAAAATAAGATTTGATTGGTCGACTGCAAAGTAGAAACATTTACAATTTCCCAAAATTGAAAAGAGGGACCAAGCCCGATACCGCTCACGAGTACGCGAAGAGTCGGATAGGAATCGCCGAAGGGGGAGTATAGGAACGCCAAATGCTAAATGCCGCTCTAAGCGACACTAGTGCCCCGCGCCGCCTAAAGGGAATTGATCATGGGCCAGGCATATCTATTTCTAAGAACAATTGCCTCGGTCACTCTAGTTCCACGCATCCATCGCTATTTTCCTTGCCAAAATAGATCGTTGCTGCTTGCATCTCGTTTTTTGTTTGTTTTTTTGGTTTGTTGGTTTTTATTTTTATTTTTATTCTTCTATTTTTATTTTTGTTTTTTACTTTACTTTTCTATTTCTTCTTTATTTTACATATTTTATTTTTTCTTTCTCATTTTATTTTTTGTTTATATTCATGTTAAAATTGTTTATGTATTTTTTAAATTATTTGCTAGCTTTAAAAGTTGTTCATTACTTCTGAAAATTGGTTCATGAATCTTCAAAAATTTGTTCTTGATTTTTTTAAATTCGTTCATGGCTTGAAAAAAATTGTTCATGGTCCGAAATTTATTTCATGGTTTGAAAAATTGGTTCATGGTTTGAAATTTGGTTCATGGTTCTGAAAATTGGTTCATAGTTTGAAATTTGATTCATGATTCTAAAAATTAGTTCATGATTTAAAACCTTCACTTTTGAAAAGATTTTCATGATTTTTAAATGGTTCATATTAAATTCAATTTGAAAAATGAGAACATAAAATAGAAAAGTTAATAAAAAGGAAAAGGCACCTAACAGGAAAAAACCAGCCAGCGAACGTGGAATAAGCACTAACGTATTGGTGAAGGACAGAAAAATAGATGGGTCTGGCCCATCTAGCATTCACTACAAGCGGGTCTAGGTGCGCGACACCCCTGTGCTGCATCGCTTTAAGCGGTGTATAGCATTGTCCATAGGAGTTCCTGGTGTTGACTCCTGAACCGAAACGTGCATCCTATGGCCCCAAACGGGAGGTCTATGATTTGCTTCATGGGCTTTGTAAGCATTTTCTCGTTCCCTTTCTATGCATAGTTTCTAAGTGTTTTCCTTGCTCGCTCCCTTTCTAGTATTTTTGCAGGTATTGTTGGAGATATGTCCAAGAGGCAATAATAAAATAGTTATTATTACATCATTGTGTTTGTGATAAATGTTTACATCCCATGCTATAACTGTATTACCCGAAAACATTAATACTTGTATGTTTTGTAAATATAAAAGATTCCTTAGTAAGCCTCTTATTAAACTAGCTTGTTGATTAATAAGTTGATTATGGTTTCATGATCATGAACATTAGATGTTATTAATAACAAAATCATGTCATTAGGAGAATGATATGATGGGCACACTCCTATAGTTAGCGTAGCGTAAGATCAAGTCATTTAGAGTTCGTTTGCTAGAAGCTTTCAAATACATAGTAACCTAATCCTTCGACCATGAGATCATGTTAATCACCATCACTGGATGGATGCTTTGATGACATCAAACACCACTTTGTAACTAGGTGGTTATAAAGGTGGCATTAGGTATTGAGAAAGTATGTGTTGGGATTGGTCCATCCATATGACAGATAGATATACTCTGGGCCCTCTCGGTGGAATGTCACCTAATTGGCTTGCAAGCATGTGACTAGGTCACAAGGGATGTCATATCACGGAACGAGTAAAGAGTACTTATCGATAACGAGGTTGAACTAGGTATATAGATACCGACGATCAAACCTCGGATAAGTAAAGTATCGCGCGACAAAGGGAATCAGTATCGTATGTAAATGGTTCATTCGATCATGAAGTCATCATAGAAATATGTGGGAGCCATTATGGATTTCTAGATCCCACTATTGGTTATTGATCGGAGAGGTGTCTCGATCATGTCTGCAAAGTTCACGAACCGTAGGGACACACACTTAAGGATTCAATGTTGTTTGAGTAGATATGGAATGTGAGTTGGAGACTAAATGTTGTTAGGAGTCTCGTATTAGATATAGGACATCACAAGGAGATACAAAATGGTCCGGAGAATAATATTCATATAAGGAAAGTCTATTTCCAGGGTTCGGAAATATTTTCGGTGTTTTGACCGGAAGCTTCTAGAATGTTCTGGAAGGTCCACCACCCCGGAGGGGGCACTTGGGATGCACCATGCCCTAGTGGGGCTGGTCGGGTCATGCCCTAGGACAACTCGGCCAAGCAAAGGAAAGGTTTGAAGAGTCAAATCCTAATTGGGAAAAGTCAAATCCTAGTTTGGAAAGGAGAAGGAAAACTTGAGGGGCAAGTTTTTCCCCTCTCCCTTCCTTGGTCGCCAGCTAGAGGAGTTGGGGAAGGACTCCACCATTAGTGGGAACCCTGGCCGCCGCCCCTCCACCCATATAAGGAGGAGTGAGGGCGCCCCCTAGCCCCTCACCTATAACACTAGCCGTCGGTGCCTCCCCTCTCTCCTCCATACACTGCTCCGGCTTTGGAGAAGCCCTGCAGTAATCTCTTCTCCTCCACCACCACCACACTGTCGTGCTGTTGGGATTCCAAGGAGATGTACAACCTACACTGCCCTGCTGGAGCAAGGGAGAGGAAGGTCTTCATCGACTACCGTACGTGTGACTGACTACGGAAGTGCTGCCAGAACGTGGCGCCGGAAGGATCTTCTACGCGATCTTGAGATCGACAAGTGATTGACTACATCAACCACAAGATCTGAATATCTGTAAATTCTTTGGATCTTTGAGGGTTAGTTCTCTACAATCTCGTTGCACCGATATCCTAGAATAGATCTTGGTTTTGTGTGTTCCCGCGATAGATTTTTTTTGTTTTCCATGTTGTGAACCCTAAAGTTGTGTCAGAGCTGACTCTATGCGTAGATCTGTTGCACGAGTAGAACACAATGGTTTTGTGGGCGTTGATGCTTTTGTTGTCGCTTGCTTTTTCTGTACTTTGCATCTTGCAGGATGGTGGGATGAAGTGGCCCGGGCTAACTTTACATGTCATCGTACATGAGACTTTGTCCATGCTCAACGTGCAACTTGCATTGCGCAAATGTCTTGTGGGTGTCTGTCTCTCCCACCATAGTGAAGATTCAATTTACAATGGGCACTTGACAATACTTGTATCAACGTTATGGTTCATGTTCGAAATTTAGAACGATTCTTATTCGAAATCCCTAGCCACGTAAAACATGCAAATAAAATTAGAGGCGTCTAACTTGTTTTTACAGGGCTTGTGTTGTGATGTGATATGGCCATGATATGATTGCGATTATATATGATGTATGCAATGATCCTTATTGTAAGTTGGCAACCGGCAGGAGCCTTATGGTTGTCTTTAAATTTCGTTTAAGACCTGTGTGTCTATTCATCAAAGTAGTTGTAATATTTGCTGCTGGTGGAGGACAACCATGAAACGGTGCCATTGACTTTGACGCCACGCCGGTGATGATGGAGATCATGTTCGTGCTTTAGAGATGGAGATCAAAGGCACAAGAAGAAAGGCCATATCATATCACATATTATGAATTGCATGTGATGTTAATCCTTTTCATGCATCTTGTATTGCTTAGATTGCGATAGTAGCATTATAAGATGATCCCTCTCACTAAATATCAAGTAATAAAGTGTTCGTCCTTAGTAGGCACCGTTGCTAAGACTCGTCATTTAGAAGCACCACATGATAATCGGGTGTGATAGATTCTACGTGTGCATACAATGGTTGCAAGCCAGATTTGCCCATGCGGATACTAAGGTTAACCTTGATGAGCCTAGCATGTACAGACATGGTCTCAGAAACCCGGATTACCGAAAGGTAAATCATGAGTCATATGATTGATATGATGAACATGTTGATTGTTCTCCTTTGAAGCTACATCATCTCTCGTGATGATCGGACTTGGTGTAGTGGATTTGGTTCGTGTGATCACTAAAACAATGTGAGGGATGTTGTTTTTAGTGGGAGTTCACCTAGTTAATTTAAGAATTAAATATGAACTCAATTTATTATAAACTTAGTCTAAACTCTTTGTAAATATGTTGTAGATCATCGCAGCCCCTATCATCAATTTTAATGCGTTCCTAGAGAAAGAAAAGTTGAAAAACAATGGAAGAACTTCGCGGACTGGTTCCGCAACTTGAGGATTGTTCTCAATGCTGGTCAGTTGACCTATGTGCTGGATGCACCGCTGGGTGACCTGCCTACAGATGATGCTACCCATGAGGTGAAAAATGTTTTCCTCACTCGGAAGAATACTCCATAGTTCAGTGTGCCATTTTGTATGGTTTCGAATTGGAGCTTCAACTTTGAGAACTGCGATCCTCATGATATTGTCAATGAGCTCAAAATGATACTTGCGACTCACGCGGCCGTGGAAAGCTATGAAGCTTCCGAGACAATCTTTAACTACAAGATGGAAGAGGGCAACTCTGTTAGCGAGCATGTGCTTAAGATGTCTGGGCACGCGAATAAACTCGCAGATTTGGGAATAATGATTCCTAATGCATTGGGTATTCATCGTGTCCTCCAATCATTGCCATCTAGTTACAAGAAATTCGTGATGAGCAACAACATGCAGCGCATGGATAAGTCGTTGCCTAAACTCTTCTCCATGTTGAAGTCTACGGAACTGGAGATCAAGAAAGAGCACCAAGTGTTGATGGTTAATAAGACCACCAATTTCAAGAAGCAAGGCAAGCCTAAGAAGAAGGGTAACTTCAAGAAGGGAGGCAAGAAAGCTTCTGCACCTACCAAGAAGCCCAAGGCTGGTCCTAAGCCTGACACTGAGTGCTTTTACTGCAAGGGTGAAGGTCACTGGAAGCGCAATTGCCCCAAGTACCTGGCAGATCTGAAGAACGGCAACATCAAGAAGAAAGGTATATTCGATATACATGTTATTGATGTGTATCTTACTAGTAGTCACAGTAGTGCCTGGGTATTTGATACTGGTTCGGTTGCTCATATTTGTAACTCAAAACAGGTGTTGCAGAATAAGCAAAGACTAGTGAGAGACGAGGTGACAATGCGCGTTGTAAATGGCTCCAAGGTTGATGTGATTGCTGTCGGCACGCTCCCTCTTCATCTACCGTCGGGATTAGTTTTAAGTCTAAATAATTGTTATTTGGTGCCTGCATTAAGCATGAACATTATATCTAGATCTTGTTTATTGCGAGACGGTTACTCGTTTAAGTCCAAGAATAATGGTTGTTCGATTTATATGAGTAATATCTTTTATGGTCATGCGCCTTCAATAGATGGTCTATTCTTATTGAATCTCGATAGTAGTGATACACATGTTCATAATATAGATTCTAAACGAATGAAACTGAATGATAATTCCACATATATGTGGCACTGCCGTCTTGGTCACATTGGAGTAAAGCGCATGAAGAAACTCCATTCTGATGGACTTCTTGAATCACTTGATTTTGAATCTCTTGAAAGATGTGAAGCATGTCTGATGGAAAAAATGACTAAGACACCATTCTCTAGAATAATGGAGTGATCTACAGACTTATTGGAGATCATACATACTGATGTGTGCAGGCCAATGAGTGTGGCATCGCATGGTGGATATCGTTATGTTCTTACTTTTACGGATGACTTTAGAAGATATGGGTATATCTACTTTATGAAACATAAGTTCAAAACTTTTGAGAAGTTTAAGGAATTCCAAAGTGAAGTAGAAAATCAACGTAACAAGAAGATCAAGTTTTTGTGATCTGATCATGGAGGTGAGTGTCTAAGTTACGAGTTTGGCATGCATTTAAAGAAATGTGAAATACTTTCACAATTGACACCGCCGGGAACACCACAACGTAATGGTGTATCCGAACATCGTAATCGAACTCTCTTAGATATGGTTCATTCTATGATGTCTCTTACGGATTTACGGTTATCATTTTGGGGTTATGCAGCATAATGATGGAAATGGACATGGTATGGGCAGGGTAGAGCAATACCATACCCATACCTGTGTAGTCAATGGGTACAAAATCTTACCCATACCCGTACCCATGGGTATAAAACTTTACCCATACCCATACCCGGCGGGTATCGGTACCCATTGGGTACCCCGCGGGTATATCCAATGTATACAAGTTATTCAAAATTTTACTTTCATCAATAGCATATTTGAAAAAAAGACGATAATCTCTACTTACTGATAGTAGACGAGTACATGAAAGTATCAAATTAAAGTTTAGAAGTCGCAATCTCATACTCGTCCCTAGGATTCTCGGTCGCATAGGTTGAAACTCTATAGGTAAGTTTGACATGTCAGTTTAAACGGCCAGGGTATGGGTGTACCCATGGGTACACTTCTATACCCGTACCTGTGACTTAATGGGTAGGGTATGGGTCTTACCCATGGGTATAAAAGTGTGCCCATACCTTACCCATATGGGTACGGTACACGCAGGTACCCGTACCCATGGGTAAAATTTCCATCCTTAGTTATGCATTAGAAACAGACGCATTCACTTTAAATAGGGCACCATCAAAATCCCTTGAAACGACACCTTATGAGTTGTGGTTTGGGAAGAAACCTAAGTTGTCGTTCCTTAAAGTTTGGGGTTGCAAAGCTTATGTAAAGAAGTTACAGCCCGACAAGATTGAACCCAAAGCGGAGAAATGCGTATTCATAGGATACCCTAAAGAAACAATTGGGTATACCTTCTATCACTGATCCGAAGGCAAAAAATTTGTTGCCAAGAATGGATCCTTTCTTGAGAAGGAGTTTCTCTCAAAAGAAGTGGCTGAAAAGAAAGTAGAACTCGGCGAGGTTATTGAACCTTCTCTCAGATTTTAGAGTAGCGCAGCACGGGAAGATGTTCATGTGCCGCATGCACCAATAAGAGAGGAAGCTAATGATAATGATCATGATACTTCAAACAAAGTTACTATGGAACCTCGCAGGTTGACAAGGGTTTGCACCACACGAGATTGGTATGATCCTATTATGAATGTCATGTTGGTGGACAACACCGACGACCCTGCGACATATGAGGAAGCAATGATGAGCCTAGATTCCAACAAATGGCATGAAGCCATGAAATATGAGATTGGGTCCATGTATGAAAACCAAGTGTGGACTTTGGTGGACTTACCGGATGGCCGCAAGGCTGTCAAGAACAAATGGATTTTCAAGAAGAAAACACATGCTGATGGTAATGTTACCGTCTATAAAGCTCGACTTGTCACAAAAGGGTTCCGACAAATTCAAGGAGTTGACTACGATGAGACTTTCTCATCGGTATCGAAGCTAAAGTCTGTGAGGATTTTGTTAGCAATCGCTGCATATTACGATTATGAGATATGGCAGATGGATGTCAAAACGATGTTCCTCAATGGTGACATTGAAGAAGAGTTGTATATGGTAGAATCCAAAGGTTTTGTCGATCCTAAAGATGCTAACAAGGTATGCAAACTTCAACGTTCCATTTATGGATTGAAGCAAGCATATGATGTCTATGCACTCTTCTATTCTTGTAGACAGTGTTGGGCCTCCAAGTGCAGATGTTTGTAGAATAGCAGCAATTTTCCCTTAAGTGGATTACCCAAGGTTTATCGAACTCAGGGAGGAAGTGGTCAAAGGTATCTCTCTCAAACAAACCTGCAATCAAGATACAAGAAGTCTCTTGTGTCCCCAACACACCCAATACACTTGTCCATTGTATAGGTGCACTAGTTCAGCGAAGAGATGGTGAAATACAAGTGATATTGATGATTATAAGTGGTAATTGCAATCTGAAATAAAGATGGCAGCAAGAAAACATGTAATAAGACTGATTGTAAACGGTGTTTCAATGCTTAGAAACAAGGTGTAGGGATCATACTTTCACTAGTGGACACTCTCATATAAATATCTTCTCTTCATGATGCTACTCTGAACTACTCTCCGGTTGGACAACTCCAATCCATGGTAGGGCTACAGAAGCTCTCCTTAAAGTTCGCATTCCCCATCTAGGTAACCCCACACTATCACCTTGAGCGCTAGATGGTTCCAACAAACACCATAATTTCATAGAGACATCCAACTCAAAATATATCTCATGATAAGTATTTCTGAAATCTTTAGCCTAAGTGCCACGCGGTGCGCACACTATCAACTTCACACACGTGGGGATAACCAGAGATTACAATTAAAGCACTTGAGTAGCAGAGTAGATCTACTTGATTACAAAGCTCATGACCACAATAAGATCACGCATAGAGAGAGAGATGAACACATAGCTACCGATAGGGCCCTTAGCCTCGAGGGAGAACTACTACCTCATCATCATGGGAGTCAGCAACGACGATAGAGATGGCGGTGGAGTCGATGGAGATGGCTCCGGGGGCAATTCCCCGTCCTTGCAGGGTGCCGGAACAGAGTCTTCTGTCCCATGAATCTCCCCTTCGGTGGCGGCGGCGCTGTGGAACTTTTAGTGGAGATCTGATCCATGTAGGGTTTACGTCTCGTGGACACGTATATATAGGTGAAAGGACAAGGTGAGTGGATCCTCGAGGGGCCCACACCATAGGCTGGCGCGGCCTAGGGTGGGCCAGCGCCACCCTATGGTGTGGCCGCCTCATGGCTCCCCTTCGTCTCTCCTTCATGCTCCATGTTGCGTCTAGAAAAAATAGGAAGTTTGGATTTTGTCCCGTCCAATTCCGAAAATATTTCCTTACTAGCTTTTCTGAAACCAAAAACAGCAGAAAACAGGCAACTGGCACTGCGACATCTTGTCAATAGGTTAGTTCCAGAAAATATATAAAACTACCTCAAAGTGTAGACAAAACATAAGACAAATGATATAAAACAAGCATGGAGCATCAAAAATTATAGATATGTTTACGACGTATCAAGAATCCCCAAGCTTAACTCTTGCTCGTCCTCGAGTAGGTAAGTGATAAAAAGAATAATTTTTAAGGTGACATGCACCATCACAATCTTGATCAAGGTATTTGTAAAGCATTGATAACTGGTGTAACAACCCAAACATATTAATGAGGATCAAGTTCTAATTAACCAATATTAGGGTTAGCAAAAGCTTTTATAAATTAAATTCAAATCTTATGCTTGTGGGTATGAATGCTTACAATGCCATGTTTGATTGTTGTAAATGATGATAAATGGTTTAAAGATCAAAACCATATCATCTAGGTCATTTCCAAACCAGATCAAAACAAAAGAAAATCTAAATATAAGGCATATGACCTAATGGTCATTTCTGCCAAAGTTAACCACTATCTCACTTTGAGAGACTCTAGCAACTAATCTCATACAGAAACTTTTCCATTTCTTTTCTCCCCTTGCTAGACCTAGTGACACTAAACCCAATGGATCTTTCCAAATTTTCATAAACATTTTCGACCTCTTTTGAGAGGCAATTCAAAATTGAATCTATCTTATGTATCAAGATAGCCATTTTTGGAAAACCACTCAAACCTTCACCACTTAGCAAACCATTACACCGAGAGACTACCAAGATTAGTACCAGAACACCCACCAAAAATCACAGGAAAATGTGATGGTTTAGTTCTTACGGCCATTAGATCGAACACTTGATAATCACAGTACAAACTCAACAGCTATTCACTGTTTTGATCAATCTTTTGCTCACCATTACCTCACCGAGCTCACATGTCGTGCCCTTAACTCACCCAGTACTAGACCGTGCAATGGAGCTCCTATCACTCGCTGTTTGACCCGTGCAAAATGGTACCCGATCTCACCTTGCCACCCCGACGCGGACATGATGCCACAGGCCGTGCTGCCCTCGCCCACGATGTCTAGGAGGTAGCCCTGACCTCACCGCCTCTGCCTATGCACGCCCTGAGCAAAGACCGCTCGAGGAGACGCCAGCAAAGCCAGGCCCATTTAATGCCAGACCATGTCGGGCGCCGCGCCAGAGCACCGAGCAATCCCGCGCGCACACGCCGCGCCTCAGCCTCACCTTGCGCAATTACATTCACCATGACTCCAGCAAGCTCCCAGACATGATCGTTTGACCGCGCGAGAACCGTGACCACCATACGCCGTGACGAATGCCGCCGATATAGTCATAGAGCACGGATGTTCTAGAATGATTTAGAACGCGCCTTGCCGTGCCACTGTGCATATGATGATCGCCCTGAAGCACCGCGTCGACCTATGCCCTTAGCCATGCCCCTAGCTCACTGTAACTGCGTCGCCGACGAGCCCGAGCCATGCCGCTGTGCCCCCTTCGCCGCAGTATAAATAGAGTCCTCCCCGACCCAAAAACGCACACCATTCCACTCCTCTCTCACCTAGGAACCTCTCTGGCCCAACCCTTGAGCAAGGTGAGCAGTACCTCGCCTGAATTTCACCAGAGTTCGCCGCTGCAGAGGAAGGAAGGAGCCGAAGCTAGGAGCCACCCCAGGAGCTGCCGCGGCCACCAGTCGAACCGCCGTCGTTAACTCGTTCGTTCGCCCCCATCGCCTGACCTCTTTGGAGCCCTGGTAAGCCCCCCACGACCCCCGCCGTAGCGCTAGGGTTCTGTCCCGCGCATGCCCTGTGACAGAGACAACGACGCTCAGGCGTTGATCGCGCTCTAATTGTAAGGCCTAGAATAGCGCGTACCCCTCCGTTTGAACGTAACCGCTGATGTGTGGGACCAGCCCCGGAGCAGCCTGCTGTGCGCTCCTTGCGTAGCTGGGCCAGCCCATTTTCTTTCCCGCGCACAGCCCATCGATTCAAATTTAGTTTTGTATTTTATTTGAAAAACCCCTTACTGTTGGTAACTTTAAAAATCAATTCAGGAAGATTCACTACACCAAATTAAATGAATCCAATTTTGTTTGAAAGTAGATGAAAATCTCTAATCACCTCCATTGGATTCAAACAGTTTGAAACTATGGATCACCCTCAGTAAAAATAACAAGACATTAGCTTTTAACACTTCAAACATTTTTCTAAAATCAACCACAAGTGATTTTGAGTTGATTCCAACTCTAAAAAATCACATTGGACAAGGCATTTCTGAATATGTAAAAATATATATACTTACATATAGTATCCCTGGACCAAAATTAAAGAATGGCTTTATAGTCATTTCTAGTCCCAAAAATATTATTAAATAATAATGTTAACCTTTGTAAATCAGGCCAACCACTTTAAATCACATTATCAAGTATTGGAATATGTGGAACATGTGTCAATATGATCCCATATTTGAATTGGAGAATATTAAATCTTAAGTAACTTTTCAATGAGTAGAAATTACTTTTCTGAAAATAAGATCAATAAAAATCTTGTCACCTTTTTTTTGTAATGATAGAGATGATGCTAGATCATCTAGAGTCACTCATTGTCTGTTAAGTAGAGGTAGTTAAGTATTGTTTGATGATTGTGTACCTCGTATTGATTTATAGACGCTAGTATCAATCTGGGCTACGAAGAGGAGGAATTCTACGAAGACGAAGAAGTGAACTTTGACCACCTTACCAACCAAGGCAAGCTACATTATGCAAGCTATTCTGTGCCATCTAAGAAAAACCATGAAAGCCTCACTTGACAGCAATTGTGACACCCTTTTGACTATACCTATCCCAAGTTTTACTTGCAAGCTTTAACTTTTACACTTTTCTTTTGCAAAGTTGTTCCAGTAGTTAATTAATTGATGATTAGTGGAAGATTAGGAAAGGCGCCAACAAGATCTAGGAGCTTAGTATAGAAAGGATCACTAGTTTAGTACCCCTCAAATAGTGACATCATCCTTGGTAGATGCTAGTGCTAAATTAATCTTGATCAATCTAGATGGGAACAAATGAATATGAAAACCTTGGAATGGTGAGTCATTCTATTGAAATGTTTTGACATGTGTTATGGAAAAAATGAGTTGAAGATGATCATGAATGAAGTATGTGACCTGACTTTGATAAAAAACTGATGGTTGGGTTCGGATGCGATACCATTCCAATTTTACTGTACAACCACAATACCCGAATTTGGGTAGGGCTTGACTAGAAGTTTATGTGTCTTAGTATGGGTTCCGTCGTGGAACGAGGTGACATGAGGCTACCTTGTGATTGTGAATGTCCACCTATGCAGTTCCCAAGATGACGGATGGTCATGGTTGGGAGGCCAAACTCATAGGGGAGGTGCCTATACTAGGGTGTCTAATTGAAATGTTAGGATCGACTATCCGCATACCAAGTATGATGATTCAGGGTTATTCCTGACTGCTGTATCAAATGTTGTGGTGAAAGTGTACCTCTGTAGAGTGTCAAACTATTCGAATAGCCGCGTCCGCGGTTATGGACAGTTGGATGGGCATACTGTTAGAATGGACGTCTGAAAAACTTAGTTTGCAAAAACAAAGGAAGTGAGTATCTATGAAAACATATTCTCACTCTTATCCTTAAAAATTATTTCCAAAAGAGAGTCATACGTTCCTTAAATTTTTTGCAACCTTACAGAAAATTTGGCACACTTGATCACTTCTCTAACTTACTCCTCTCAAATTTCTTATAGATGGACTACACCTACAACAAGTTTTATCAGTTGGGAAACAGAGCAAATCTCATCTTTGAGAATGACATGAGTCAGCTTGCGGAATTTCTATATCACCCGCATCCGGAGTTCTATGGAGCTCAACTCCATGATCACCCTGTGATACGTCAGAAACATATCTATAATTTTTGATGTTCCATGCTTATTTAGTATCTACTTTGCTTTGCTTTGTCTACACTTTGAGGTGTTTTTATATATTTTCTGGTACTAACATATTAACAAGATGCCACAGTGCCAGTCGCCTGTTTTCTTCTGTTTTTGGTTCTAGAAAGGCAGAAAATCAATATTCTCGGAATTGGACGGGACAAAAACCAAAGTCAATATTTTACCGTGGGGAACATGGAGCCAGAGTACGAGACGGAGGGGAGGCACCAGGGGGCCACACCCCGTGGTGGCGCGGGCTAGGGATTGTCGCGCATGGGGGGTGTGACCACCCTGGCCGCCCCTGCCTTGCCTCTTCGCCTATAAAGACCCCCCGATGCATAAACCCTAAGTACCCGATCAATATTCCACGAAACCTTCTGTAGCCGCCGCCACCATCGTCCCTATATCAGGGGGATCTGAAGCTCTTCCCGGCACCCTGCCAGAGGGGAGATTGTCTCAGAGGCCTTCTTCTTCATCAGGCCAGCCTCCGGTATGAAGGTGAGTAGTTCCACCTTGGACTACGAGTCCATGTAGTAGCTCGATGGTTGTATCTCCTCCTTTGTGCTTTCATGTTTAGATATTGTGAGCTCCATTCATGATCAAGATCTCATCTATTTTTAATCATGCTTGTTGTGTTTGCGGGATCCGATGGATATTGAGATTACTATGTCAGATTGATTAATGGTTTTGTCTTATTGATTCTATCATGTGTGTTTTGTTTGTGATCTTGCATGTTCTCCGTTGTTAGTAGCTATCTTGGCCAAGTAGTTGCTAGTGACTCCAAGAGGGCTATTTATGCTTGATATTGGGTTCATGCCTCTATTTAATCTAAGGGAAGTGACAGAAATCTCTAAGGTTGTAGATATGTTGTTGCCACTAGGGATAAAACAACGGTATCTTGTTCATGGAACAAGTGGATTGTTTACCTTACACACTTTGCTTAAAGCATTTATCTATTGCTTGCAACTTAATACTAGAGGGGGTTCGGATGATAACCCAAAGGTGGACTTCTAGTCATAGATGCAGTTGGATGGCGGTCTATGTATCTCGTTGTATTGCCCAATCAAATCTCATAGGATCATGAATGTATAGTATTGCATTGTTATGCCTTGCTCAGTCCTGTCAATTGCCCTGTTGTAATTTGTTTACCCAACATGCCATGTTATCTAAGGAGAACACCTCTAGTGAACTATGGACCCTGGTCCAATCTTTACCATTGATACATCTTCCACTATTACTGTTTACTTGATGAGGGAAAACTTGTTGTTTTGCTCATCATACCTTCCTCTTGGGGTCTCCCAACAAAGTGTTTACGCACTCATCAAGCCTTTTCTAGCACCGTTGCCGGGGAGGCTAATGACGTCTTCACAAGGGGATTCCTTCTCAACCTTTCTCTTTACTTTGTTTTTGTTTTTCTTAGTATCTTTTGCTTGGTTTTGTTTGCCTCCTTATATCAAAAAATCCATAAAAATTAGTTTAGTTTGGTTTGCGTTCTCTTATCAAAAACACAAAAAAATTAGTTCCTACTCTAGTTGCTGGTCTGTTATTTCCTTGATTTGTCATGCTTTCTATCAATGGATGGTTTCTTTGAAACTAGTTCTTATTGGAAAGGTGGGTTCACGAAAGAACAAAAGTGTTTTTATAAGGAACACCGTTTGTCACAAAAAGGGAAACACTTATGGGAAGAAATTGATAAATTGAATACTATTGCTAGAGAGGTGTGCTCTACTTATAATGTTAGTTATTGCTTTGATAAATCTTGTGTTGTAGGAGGTATAAACACCTACCTTTTCAATGTGAGTATAATGATAATGTTACCATATCTTCTTATGTTAAAGGAAATTATGATTTTTATGATGTGGAACAAATTGAAGAATTTATTTATTTCAAGGGTGCATTTGAACTTGCCAGTTTGCTTGAAAATACTGATGATGCACCTTATGAATACGAGGTTTATGAGATACTTAAATTTTGATTTGACAACTACAAGGAAGAAAATGGCTATATTCTTGAATATTTTAATAGGTTTTTTCCACAAACAGAAGAGACTAATGCCTTGCAGGAGCCTATGGAAGAAGAAATTGCTGAAACTGGAAGCTCATTAGATGAAAAAGAGGAGGAGAGTGATGAACAACAGGAGGAAGAATGGATTATCTACCCATGCCTACCTTCTAATGAGAGTAACTTTTTACCTCTTACATTATTTGATTGTCCCCCATGCTTACCAAAGGAGAATGAATGTTATGTTCCTATGGATTCTTTTGAAATATCTGCTATGAGTAAAACTTGTGATAATACTTATGCTCCTGTTATTTATGATAATCCTATATTTTGCCTAACTTAGAAATGCATGGTACTAAAGAGTTTTTCTTATAAAATGTTTATGATAAAGCTCTAGACGATGGTCCTATATTGAATGATCAGTCACCTTGTTATAAAATTGTTAAAAGTGGGTTTGAAAGGTTTAATCCCACTATTTTTGAGCTTGATAGAGATAATGTGTTTGTAGATCATGAAAAGCCTAATTTATGAGATAGTTATATTGTTGAGTTTATTCATGAGGCCACTGAAAATTATTATGAGAGAGGAAAATATGGTTGTAGAAGTTTTCATGGTACTGAAACACCTCTCTATGTGCTGAAAGTTTTGAAGTTGCTCTTATTTTATCTACCCATTCTTGTTACTATGTGCTTCTTTGATTTATTTTCTTACAAGAATTCCTATGCATAGGAAGTGGGTTAGACTTAAATGTGTTTTGAATTTCTTATTGATGCTCTCTTTTACTTCAATTCATATTCCTTATGTGAGCATCTTCTCAAACTATCAAGCCTAACTTAAAGGCGTTAAAAAAGTACTTGTTGGGAGATAACCCAAGAGTTTTCTTGAGTCTTGGAAGTTATTACTTTAGTAATGACCTTTCCTTATCCTTTTTTGTTTCATTTTTGTGCCAAGAATGACCTCTAATGAGAGGGAAGTAAGATTTGGGGAGTTGTTGTCCTGAAACAGATTTTTGTGCTCCACCATAAACATCGTGTAAATCTTTATAAGTCGGATTGAGCTGATATTGTATGAATAAATCCCCCAGTATGTTAACTAATTTTCGTTAGTTCAACACTTTTTGATTTGAGCAACATAAGGTCTTCGAAAAAATTGGTTTCTACCCGCTGGTCCGTTATGATAGATTTCTGCCATTATTTGCATTTGCTTCTTATTGATTCCTTCTTGGGTTCTTTTTGGGAAATTGAGATTTTTGAGGGAATTGCTACAGTAGCTTGTGTTTTTAGTGGAAGTTTTTCTGTTCTAAAGCTAAACCCAAGGGTCTATTATCTTTTGAATACACTAATGTTGCTAATGAAGATTGTGTGAAGTTTTGTATGAAGGAAAATTTTCAGGTGTAGAGAAAGAATGAAGTAATGAGATGAAGAATGGACAAAAGCTCAATCTTGGGGATGCCACCCTGTGTCACCCCAAGAAATATTCAAGAGGTACAAGCGTCAAATCTTGGGCATCCCCTTCTTCATCAATAAAAAGCTCATGTCTTTCTAGACACTTCGTTTTTATTGTTTTATGCACTGTTGTGTTGTTCTTGGAGCATATTAGTTTTTGTTTGGCTTGCTTAGTTTGTTTAGTTTGCTTGAATAAAGTATCTTGGACCCCCGTTCTCGCTGTGTTGTTTCAAATAAGTTGATTGGTGTTGGAAAGGAGTAGAAAAGTTCTTGCTTGAATAGTGCAAGAGGAGCTTGATTTAACTGCGACTTAGACTTTAGCATGTCATGCTAGATGTTGTTTTGACCTTATTCTTAGTGATTATTGATGTAGCATGACTTGTTCCAAACAACTGGGATTGCTTAGTGTGCCTTGAAAGAATCATGCGTTGTTTTAGCATGCAAAAGCATAGTATTATGGTATTCTCCTTTGATGCTTTGTTTGGGTTGACTTGGCACATGCTCACACCATGTTATGACTATGAACAAGTCACCATAGCCTCTATGATCATTTAGTCCTTGAATTGTAGTACCACTTTATGCTTTGATTAGTAATGTTTTGTCGCTCTGCATGATTATGGTCATTATTGCTCTCTTAGTTGGTCGCTCCCAGTCTTTTGCTAGCCTCCACTTGTATGAGTAAGCTCTACTCATGCTTTCAACTCCCAAAAAACCAAGTTATTCCAAAGTGTCCACTATAAATTCCTATGCATGGTGTGTTACACCATTCCAAGTATATTCTTGTTTTCATCTATCTTCCAATTAAAAAGTATTTTGTTATGTGAAAACTTAGTGATTAAAGCTCTCACAAACTTGATGGCACACTTTATATTTCTTTCCCCTAATAAACTTGAACCATTCTGTCATCTATGTTGTATATGCTTGCACTTATACGTTGGAATTAGCAGAATCATGCTGTCATGGGGAACACTTTCAACATTGCACTTGTACATTGTACCCAGTTGATATCATGCTCTTTTGTCTATGGATGCCGTCGGTGTGAAATAAAAGGGGAGCTTGTAAGTCCATGGAGTTATGTATGTGTGTTATAGAAACGCCTAGGCCGCTAGCCTAAGACATGCCTAACCATGGTGGAAACTTGCAGCATCACCATAGTGACATCTATGAAGCATTCTTCTTATAAAAAAAGAGACATATTGAAAAGAGGAAAGAGAGAAAAAAGCACCATATTCCCATGGTAAATAAGAAGATTGTTGAGATGCTCATTGTCTGCTTGCCTTGTCATTTTGGTTATGGGATAGCTCCTGTACCATGTGCAAGGGGTACCCCGTTGGCGGTTCTCTATGATACACATGTATTTACTATGACAAGAACTTATAGGTGACTAAAGTTGAGTACCATGAGGAGCGGACCTCGTATTCAAGGGACATGAGATTGCCAACTTATAATTTGTCAAGCATATACTCCATAGTTTGTTCACTTTAACCTTAATCACTTCAAGATGCTTATGATAGGGGCAATGAGAGCTGAAAGCTAACAAGTACCATAATTTTTGGAAGATCTTTTTGAAACTTGAAATCCCTGCTTCCCTATATGAAGGGCCTTTCTTCCACTATTATATTTATTCTCCACCTTCTACCTTTAGGCACCAGTTAAGAGAGCATAGTTTCCATTCTTAGTTCTATGTATATTGTCCCAAAACTTATTGATTGATTCATATTGTTGATATTACTTGTTCTTGTGATATTTTTATCTAGTCACTCTTATGAACTTTGAAGGTGTCCTATGCATCTATTTGCTACTCCATGAGGGACAAGCTGATATCCGCTATGCTATGTTTTTTGTATGTGAAACAAACAAACATTTTTCAATGCATGTTATTCATGATCTTTGTTTGTAGCCTTTCATGTTGCATGAATATTTACTTTTTATTACTGTTAGTACTCCATCTTTCATGCTCATGTTTAGAGTTCTTTGATCCCAGCTTTCAATGCTTGCAAACGGTTGATCTTCATTTTGATGGTGCATGTCACCGCAAAAATTATTCTTTTTATCACTTACCTACTCGAGGACGAGCAGGAGTTAAGCTTGGGGATGCTTGATACGTCGGAAACGTATCTATAATTTTTGATGTTCCATGCTTGTTTAGTATCTACTTTGGTTTGCTTTGTCTACACTTTGAGTTGTTTTTATATGTTTTATGGTACTAACCTATTAACAAGATGCCACAGTTCCAGTTGCATGTTTTCTTCTGTTTTTGGTTCCAGAAAGGCAGAAAATCAATATTCTCGGAATTGAACGGGACAAAAGCCAAAGTCAATATTTTACCATGGGGAACACGGAGCCAGAGTACGAGACAGAGGGGAGGCACCAGGGGCCACACCCCCTGGCGGCGCGGGCTAGGGATATCCGCGCCTAGGGGGTGTGACCACCCTGGCCGCCCTGCCTCGCCTCTTCTCCTATAAAGATCCCCCGATGCATAAACCCTAAGTACCCGATCAATATTCCACGAAACCGTCTGTAGCCGCCGCCACCATCATCCCTAGATCGGGGGGATATAAAGCTCTTCTTGGCACCTTGTCTAAGGGGAGATCATCCCGAAGGCCTTCTTCTTCATCATGCCAGCCTTCGGTATGAAGCGTGAGTAGTTCCACCTTGGACTACGGGTCCATGTAGTAGCTAGATGGTTGTATCTCCTCCTTTGTTCTTTAATGTTTAGATCTTGTGAGCTTCGTTCATGATCAAGATCTCATCTATTTGTAATCATGCATGTTGTGTTTGTGGGGATCCGATGGATATTGAGATTACTATGTCAGATTGATTAATGGTTTTGTCTTATTGATTCTATCATGTTTGTGTTGTTTTTGATATTGCATGCTCTCCGTTGTTAGTAGCTATCTTGGCCAAGTAGTTGCTAGTGACTCCAAGAGGGGGTATTTATGCTCGATAGTGGGTTCATGCCTCTATTTCATCTAAGGGAAGTGACAGAAATCTCTAAGGTTGTAGATGTGTTGTTGCCACTAGGGAGAAAACAACGGTCTCTTGTTCATGGAACAAGTGGATTGTTTACCTTACACACTTTGCTTAAAGCAGTTGTATGTTGCTTGCAACTTAATACTGGAGGGGTTCGGATGATAACCCAAAGGTGGACTTCTAGTCATAGATGAAGTTGGATGGCGGTCTATGTATCTTGTTGTATTTCCCAATCGAATCTCATAGGATCATGAATGTCTAGTATTGCATTGTTATGCCTTGCTCAGTCCTGTCAATTGCCCTGCTGTAATTTGTTTACCCAACATGTCATGTTTGTTTATCTAAGGAGAACACCTCTAGTGAACTATGGACCCTGGTCCAATCTTTACCATTGATACATCTTCCACTATTACTGTTTACTTGCTGTAAACCACCATTACCTTCCACACCATACAATTAATCCTTTATTATAGCAAACCGGTGAGATTGACAACCTCACTGTTCGTTGGGGCAAAGTCTTGAGTTTTGTTGTGCAGGTCTCCAAGTTGCTAGAAACACCTTTGAGTTGTTTCATTCCTCCTACTGGTTCGATAACCTCAGTTTCTTACTGAGAGAAAACTTTTTGATGTGCTCATCATACCTTCCTCTTGGGGTCTCCCAACAAAGTGTTCACACAGTCATAACCCCAGAGAGAAGCTGCAGTGGCTGATAGTTGTAGATCTACGTCAAAATATGGAGCCACCTACATCTGAGAAGATCCATTTCAGCATCAGAGAGAACAACTGGATAGATGGACTGTCCAGAGCAATGCAGGAAGCACTTGCCTGACTATGCGAGAAGAATATCAACAAGATTGTCGGCCGTCGCTTCGCTCACTATGCCAGAAGTGACTCCAATGGAAAACCCTTGGACCTGCTAGGCCACCCTGAGTTGAGGCACCATGTGGATCATCTTGCTTCCATGCTTCATGAGAGTCAGAAGGAGCTGGACAACGCTCGTGCTGACGCCAACGAGAAGCAACTTGATGTCGCCAAGAGGGACCGGACCTTTGCCATCATCATGAAGGAGCGCAAGTCACTCCGCCGTCTGCGTGACAAGAAGGATCGCATCATTGCTCTCCTTCGTCACAAGGTGTCATCTTTGGAGGAGACCGTCCATGATCGGGACATGCATCTTGAGGAGAGGGAGAACGAAGGGGAAGATATTCGTGGAGATCCCTAGTCGTACCTTAGTGATGATGATGACTACTTGGAGGACATGGACCAGGAGTTCCATACTGATGATGAGGAACACGACTTCATTGATGATGAAGAAGCCACCGGTTCTGATGACTAGTAGCACCAGAGCACTGTCGTAGGTGTGAGTTGTATCCGGTCCCACTGTATTGTAGCTTGCCAGAATGGTCCTTAAAACCATCTGTTTGTTGTTGTGCTGTGTTGGAATGTGTTTCTTGTATTGTGTGCTTGGAATGAATGAGAATGAGTTGTGGGCTTTCAAACCTTAGCCTTACTCAAAGTTTAAAAGCTTTTAAACCAAACCCAAAAACCTTAGAAAAATTTCTTGTAACAACACTAGTTTTAATAAATAGTAATTAGGAATTGATTATGCATTCATGAGAATCATCATCATCTGAAATGCATGCAAGAAATAATAGAAAAACCTAAACCCTAATAGTTTCCCTCTCTATTTGAAATGTATTCAAAAGGGTTTTGCTATATTTGAAAAGTACAAAAATATTTGGAACCCAAATGGTTATAAAGGGTCTCCATGGTATTTTAAATATTTACAAAAGTTCTGGTATTTTGAAATTATACAAAACAGTTTACAAAATGAATATACAATGAGAAAGTCAAAAATAGAGAATAGAAAAAGAATCTGCAAATAAAAACTAATCCTAACCCTACTGGGCCAAGCCCATCTACTCCCCTCTCTCCTTGCCGTCGCTCACGCGCGCCCCGAAGTAGTTCCTAGCCTAGCTTGGCCCAGCACTCGTCCCACCTTGGCCCGTACCGCTTCGGCCTCTTCTCCATCGTCGTCTTCGCTCACGACAACAAGCTCCTGTGTGTCTCCAGCGCCGCCGTCGGCCGCGATTCGCGCTTGCCGCCGCCCCCGGAGAGGAGGATAAGGACCCCGCCGCCGTCTCTATCTTCCCCTCTGTCTCTCATTCTTCCTCAGGATCCCTATCTCTTCCGTTCCTCTTCTCGCTGAAACCCTAGCTTGCAAACGCTGGCGAGCCCCGCCATATCCGACCACCCCTTCGCCATCTGAGACCATTGTCGGCTTAGCCTCGTCACGCTGATGCTTCCCCTCGAAGGAATCGAGTAGGGGCGCTACGAAACATCGCCATCGACCTCGCCTTTCCCAACTTCGTCCGTCGCGTCCATCATCGAGTCCTGCCATTCTAGATCTTCCACGGCCTCGCCGACCTCACTACCGTGTTCGTGGTGAGCTTCCGCACCTCCCAGTGCCTCCCAATCTCTCCCTCTCTTCCTGTGTTCCTCTCCCGCCGTGTACCGCCAACCAACGCCGCAGCACCTCGCCGCTGGTGTCTCTCCAGCGACCATTTCTTGGCGGCGCACCCACCAATCGACTCCTCGCATTCACGCGCGTCTAGCTATCCCTCCTCGCTGCCCTGCACGCGCCCAATCGCCAGTTCCATCAACGATCTGAGAGCAAGCCATGGATGATGTCAGCTTGATATCATCATGATGTCATTAAGTCTTTTTCTTTTTTCCTTTATCAATTTCAGTAAATCATTTCTATAATTATTAAATGCTGACAGGTGGGTCCACCCTATAAGTAATATAAACATATTCCGAAATGTTTCTGATTAATAAAAATGTATAAGTATTTCCAAAATGTAATTATTTTATACTATTCCAAAAATGATTTAAAATTGGAGAAATTCATAACTAATTCATTTTAAATCAGAAAAATACAAATAATATATCAAAATTTTCAGAAAAATAAGATCTAAACACTAGCATCAAAATCATGCATCATTAAGCAACTTTCATGGAAAGTATAATTAGAATAACAGAGTGAACCCCATAGGTGATTTCGAGAATTCCCCTATTCTAGGGTTTGCACCTCTTGGACCCTATTTAAAATGGTCAAGCATGTTTAGGGTTTAAATTTCAATAACTTTTAACTTGTCATATCATCATCCTTGATTGAGAATTGCATCAATGCCATGTGTTGATTGTTTCCCTTCCTTTCCGGTGTTTGCTTCTTCCCGGTAGAGTACGATATCGAGATCGAGATCGAAGCCCGAGATCAACACCGTCGAAGCTCGAAGACCAATACTTGATCAACTATAATCAAGTCAAGTACTAGGTGTCTGAAGCTCTGCTTTGTGGATATTAACAGGCAAAGGCAAGCGAAACCCCACACATGATATAATCCTATGTTTTCAAGCATATCAATTCTTGCCATGTGCATATGATTCCAAAGTCTTTTATCGATAGATAGAGTAATCCTATCTGATGCATGTTACCTTTGTAGCCTATATTCCCTAATCCACTACTCCTAGCATAACTAGGGTTTGGCTTGTGAAGCGTTGCTAGAGTTGTTACATCTGTTGTGCTTAGCCATGCTTAGCTGTTACCACTGGTCCATCCAATTGATGAATCAGAGTTGCGAATGAACCTAGTTTGACAGGATGACGTGGTGTGATCAGAGATGAAAGTAAATCATGATAAGGATTGTATGGGAGGCCATGGTGGGTTGTGGTTTTTGGAGTCCCATACTTGCCACCCTTAGGACCCGATGTTCTTACCTCTTGAACCAAGACGAGCGTACAACCACATGGGGGCCTGGAAACCCCCTCGACCAACTAAATTACCGAGTAGATTCCATGAGTCACATAGTTCGGGCTTTCCATTCGACATACGCATTCTATTTCTTCTTGTTGGAGGTGAAGGAGGTGCATTCATAACAGGTAGGTAAGCGTGGCCGGGAACAAGAGATGCCCGACATCCGTAATCTTGAACCCCGCACACATCATCAGGGACCGGCTTCGGGACTCGACCCGTTAGGGCGGCATCTCCCTAGTGCGTTAATCATGGTCTCGGCGAAAGCAAGGTAAAGGTCGTGTCCAACCACTCTCTTCCGGCCTTCCAAGGAAGAGGGCTAATCTATAGTGTTATTAAGAATCGGTTGGTACGTGTGGGTAAAGTTGTACACCTCTGCAGGGTTAAATATTCTCGAAAAGCCGTGTCTGCGGTTATGGACGACTTGGGAACAGACGTGAAGATCATAGAGAACTTTAACCTAATTGTAAAACTTGGCAGATCAATGTGTGCTTAAGGATGCTTCCTCATGGGTACGAGGGGGTGATCCTAGGTAGGTTCAGCTGATGATGATTCGATGGATATCAAAAGATGATCAAAACTAGAGATGTCGCTCTCTTATCCCTTTTTAAAAATATTCTAATTAGTCGAGATTCTTCTCCCTCTTGTTTTACAAAAGCAAAGATGACTTTATGCAAAATAACTCCACCAGCCATAAGTCTTGCGGAGTACACCCTGTACTCACCCTTGCTTCATTGATACTTTTGCAGCAGAGTAAGTGTTACCATAGAAGATGAGTTCTTCATGGCATCGACATCGACGAGTAGTTTGGAGTTCCCAGTCGGCAGTCTGGGATCTATGGATTGGACGTCATCGTTATGATTCAGGCCTCTTAGGACATTTTTTAAGTTTGCTATACTTAATAGCATAATTTGCCTTCCGTTGTTTGATGTTTATGGTCAGTGACCTCTGCTTGTAATATTTTGGTTCTTTGCTCAGTTATGAGCTTGCCGTAATAATATTTGTGTCGTAGGGTCACTGTTGTGTTATCATCTCCCTCTGTACGCTTTCGAGATTTAGGTTAGACTTATATCAGACAGAGGTCTGGGATTTGTCTAGCCCTAATCCCGGGGGTGTCACAGGTTTTGGTATCAGAGCAGTACCGACTGTAGGAAACCCTTTCTATTGGTCGATGTTGAGTCTAGTACTTGTCAAAACTATTTTCAAAGATGAAAATTATGTGCGAAAACTCTGGTATGCTTCTTTTTCTTCTTATCTAGTTTCGCTCTAACTCTGGGTCACCTTATCTTGTGTTGATTTGGAAAAGTTTTGCTATCTCGTCCCCTCCTTCAAAACTTAGGTGCCTTCTTGGCATGTCGTTTCTCAACCATTTGACCTAGTGTTGAGTTCTCTAGAGTCAGTTGTGTGTGTTCCTTGTTACCCTTTGCTCTTGTTCATATGAGAGATTTCTTTCTATCATAATCTTTTTGTTTTATAGGTCCACAACATCATGTTGATGGTTCATCAATGTTCTGTTCTAGGTCTCGAGGTTTCCTTTCGCCTCGTGTGCCTCCTTTTTATTTGCTCGAGTACTTCAGAAGTTGTATCTTCTTTTGGAAGATACCTCGTGATTGCTAGCTTGTAGTGTACGCTTTGTCACTCAAGTTGTAGTTGCTTATTTCTTTGGGTTCTAATCCTTGGACTTGAACCTAAGATCCCCGATTGTGCTGGATTCTGGTGTTGCGAATCTTGTACATGAAGCTGACCTTTAACCCAAGATCTATTTCTTTTACCCCTGTGGTTAATGTTTACACATTACCTCAGAATGGATAGTACCTTCTAGTATAGCCTTCAAGCTTGTGGATATTGTCGCTATTGAATAGTGACGATAAAGGACTTCCCCTACCACATGCTATGGCAGATGTTATTTAATGGAACTAAATAGATCATGACAAGAGTTCTCCTAGTGAGTCTCACATCTATACTCGTGACTCTGCCACACCTTTCCCATCTCTGCATTGGTCTTCGGGAGATTATTGACTTATGCATCCACATCTCGGGAATTCTATCCTGAGCCTGTTCTTCCTTACCTTGTTGTTTTCTGACCTTTGTCTATCAGTTGGTAGCCAAGTAGTAAATGTGCATTGGTGTCTTCCGATGCAAGATACTCTTGTGGTTCGTCAAGACAAACCAGTTTGGGATGTCAGGAGAAACAAAATCCAGTACCTCGTCATTTCTAAGACCAGGTCAAAGTGTTGTAATCCGCAGATCAATAAGCATTGATTAGCTTATGTTATGCTCTACCTTAAGGTATCACACACTTTCTATACTAAGAGGTCCTGCTGAATTTCATGACCCTCTTAATGAAGTGATACTCTTACACATATTACCAACCCTTCCTCTGGGCTTTTACGCTGAGGAATATTGCGTGTGCGTAATAATGTGGCCATTTGAGATTCTTAGCAATTCTTATTGCTTTGAACTTTAAGGACATTTGTATCATTCTTAGAGTGATTGATTAACCCTATCACTAAGCGAAGTTTGATTGTGTTACCAAGTCCGCTATTCTAGTGCACCCTCTTTAGTCAAAAAGTTAGGATTATGCCGAAGCTTTGAGACTATGTCTTCTTGCCTTACAAAGCAAGTTCCCTCTTGAGCTAAGTTACATATCAGTGGTCCGTGATATTCTAGATGTCTACTAGAAGTATCTCCATGTTGCCACATGACCGTGTTGTCAAGTTCTTGAGCAAGCAAGTTCTCTGAACTGCTCCTTTCTCCAAGGATCCGTACTGGATACCCCTGAATTAGTTGGTTGAGCTTAAACAACAACTTGGAGAGTTGTAAGACGGAAGTGCTATCCAACTTTGATCCTCTTTAAAAGGGATGTCTAGTTTTGTTCGTGCTGAAGTAAAATATTATGTGATTTGTGGATATGTTATCTTCCCTCCTTTGATTTGATTTGGGCAATCGTCAAGTCAAACTCAGTTCCAAGGATTATCTTGATGGTGTATCTACTTGTGATGTTTCACTTAATTACATCTTCATGTCCTCCGATCTAACCAATGTCTATGCCTTGTTCATATAACATATGATTCCATATTCTTGGAGTGTATAGATAAGTTTGTTATTGATCCCATCAATGACATCCTTACCTTCTCTATGCTAGAAAAGATTCATGTGGAACAGTTAGCATTAATGTTGGAAAATTTTGAGAACCATCTTTGTGTTATCTCAAATTATGTGTTCTGGATGTTAGAAGTAACCTTCTTTGGTTCATGTGCAATTGTTAAAAGATGTCGTCGTGGATTCGAGTAGAGTTGTTCTTGTTTCCTCGGGAATCATTCCAAGTTAGTCAAGCATGTGCGAAGTATTCTTGATATGGTAGGTTGATATCTTCACATATCGAGAATAACCTCCAAGCACACCAAGCCACTGGTTGATTCATTCACGGAAGATAAGAAGTCCAACAGAACTTTAATATCCTCCTAAATGTTTTCCAACAAGGATTCGGCTGTGTTTCGTTGCAAACAATTCATGTAGATGCAATTATCTTTTGATAACTTGCTATGACATGGGTGCCGCAATCTATCTCATCTTTTGGAGCTTAAAATTGAAGTCCGTGTCTTGAGAATCTAGTGACTTTACCTCTGTGGTAAATATTGCACCCTTTCTATTCGGACATGTTGAGTCTGAAGCATCTCTCCACCTAACCAAAGTTGAATCTGAAGCAGCAATGATGATTGGTGTTCCTCAAGGTTATGATGTAGGTCTATTGTAATTCTGGCAAGATTAATGTATTGGTTGGCACAATCAGTGAAGATCTATTGCCATATTCCTTGAATCAGCAATAACAATCACTCCTCATGAGGCCTCTTCTATATTTTATTATAGGAGTTGTGCTTCTGGTTTCCTTTGTATCCGAAGTCCGAACTTTACTTGATGACTGGTTAAAGGCTTGTCAGTAGCCTACTAGCAGTGTTCCGAACATCAAGGATAACATTTAAAGTATATTTGCTAAATGTCTCTCGGTCGATCTTCTAGACCCTTTTACGTTGGCAAGCGTCTTGTTATGCCAAGTACTTGGAGTCTGAGAATGAAGTTTCTTTCTTCTCGTGTCATCAGAATTTTCTAAACTATTCATCTTGGTGGTGTAAAGTGATATCATGATCTTTGGCAAGGATTTTGATAGTCCTGGATGAATAAACAGTTTCCTTCCCGCTTTCTTAAACATGTTTGAGGAGAGACTAAGATTTTGGTAATCAATAGTTTCTTTTGCTACATGTTCCTTGTGACTCTTATGAGTCCTCTCCACCAAAATACCTTTCTTTCTTATCCTTCTGTTGAATGAAATAGTGACCGTTCTGTGTCAAAAGTAGTTCAACATCTTGGTTTTGTTGGTATCCATCTCTTCCACCTGTAAAACTCTACTTAAGCTGTTTAGTAGAGGTTTACCTCTCGAAGTCTGTATTCTTTATCTATTCTATTGGAAGTCTCCTTCTCTTAGAAGTTTACCCTCTTATGTAATTTCCATGGTCTCAATCCTTATGAAGACCAATTATCTGTCACCTTGAAACCTTCACCTTTTGTTTCCTCTGTTACCTTGATGTGTTTCATGTCCGTTGGCTCTAGAGATGTTTGTGAAACATCTATCCCTGAGTTAACCATGAGATACTCATTTTGTGGTTCCTTGTCACTCCCTCTCTTCCTTAGTGTGAGCAGCCACCTCGAAGATTATGAAGCGCTTCGTCCACTCTTCATGGTGGCATGGATCAACCTCTTCGAGAAGATCGTTGAAGTTTAGTGTAACCATGTTCCTTTTATCTTCCTACCTAGGAATCTCGGGTCGAGATTCTTTTAAGGGGGATAGAATTGTAACAACCCTAGTTTTAATAAATAGTAATTAGGAATTGATTGTGCATTCATGAGCATCATCATCATCATCTGAAATGCATGCAAGAAATAATAGCAAAACCTAAACCCTAATAGTTTCCCTCTCTATTTGAAATGTATTCAAAAGGGTTTTGCTATATTTGAAAAGTACAAAAATATTTGGAACCCAAATGGTTATAAAGGGTCTCCATGGTATTTTAAATATTTACAAAAGTTCTGGTAATTTGAAATTATACAAAACAATTTACAAAATGAATATACAATGAGAAAGTCAAAAACAGAAAATAGAAAAATAATCTGCAAATAAAAACTACTCCTAACCCTACAGGGCCAAGCCCATCTACTCCCCTCGCTCACGCGCGCCCCGTAGCAGTTCCTAGCCCAACTTGGCCCAGCAGTCGGCCCACCTCGGCCCGTACCACTTCGGCCTCTTCCCCATCGTCGTCTTCGCTCACAACAGCAAGCTGCTGTGTGTCGCCGGCGCCGCCGTCGGCCGCTGCGCCGCGATTCGTGCTCACCGCCCCCCCCCGAAGAGGAGGATAAGGACCCCGTCACTGTCTCTATCTTCCCGTATGCCTCTCATTCTTCCCCATGATCCCTATCTCTTCCGTTCCTCTTCCCGCTGAAACCCTAGCTTGCAAACTCCGGCGAGCCCGCCATCTCCGACCACCCCTTCGCCATCTGAGACCACTGTCGGCTTTGCCTCGTCACGCTGATGCTTCCCCTCGAAGGAATCTAGTAGGGGCACTACGAAACATCTCCATCGACCTCGCCTTCCCCGACTCTGACTGTCGCGTCCATCATCGATTCCTGCCATTCTATATCTTCCCCGGCCTCACCGACCTCACTGCCGTGTTCGTGGTGAGCTTCCGCACCTCCCAGTGCCTCCCAATCTCTCCCTCTGTTCTTGTGTTCCTCTCCCGTCGTGTACCGCCAACCACCGGCGCAGCACCTCGCCGCTGGTGTCTCTCAGGCGACCATTTCTTGCCGGCGTACCCACCAATGGACTCCCCGCGTTCACGTGCGTCTAGCTAGCCCTCCTCGCTGCCCCGCACGCACCCAATCGCCAGTTCCATCAACGATCTGAGAGCAAGCCATGGATGATGTCAACATGACATCATCATGATGTCGTTAAGTCTTTCTTTTTCCTTTATCAATTTCAGTAAATCATTTCTGTAATTATTAAATGCTGATAGGTGGGTCCACCCTGTAAGTAATATAAACATATTCAGAAATGTTTCTTATTAATAAAAATGTATAAGTATTTCCAAAATGTAATTATTTTATACTATTCCAAAAATGATTTAAAATTGGAGAAATTCATAACTAATTCATTTTAAATCAGAAAAATACAAATAATATATCAAAATGTTCAGGAAAATAAGATCTAAACACTAGCATCAAAATCATGCATCATTAAGCAACTTTCATGGCAAGTATAATTAGAAGAACATAATGAACCCCATAGGTGATTTCGAGAATTCCCCTATTCTAGGGTTTGCACCTCTCGGACCCTATTTAAAATGCTCAAGCATGTTTAGGGTTTAAATTTCAATAACTTTTAACTTGTCATATCATCATCCTTTATTGAGAATTGCATCGATGCCATGTGTTGATTATTTCCCTTCCTTTCTGGTGTTTGCTTCTTCTCGGTAGAGTACGATATCGAGATCGAGATCAAAGCCCGAGATCAACACCGTCGAAGCTCGAAGACCAATACTTGATCAACTATAATCAAGTCAAGTACCAGGTGTCCGAAGATCTGCTTTGTGGATATCAACAGGCAAAGGCAAGCGAAACCCCACACATGATATAATCCTATGTTTTCAAGCATTTCAATTCTTGCCATGTGCATACGATTCCAAAGTCTTTTATCGATAGATAGAGTAATCCTATCTGATGCATGTTACCTTTGAAGCCTATATTCCCTGATCCACTGCTCCTAGCATAACTAGGGTTTGGCTTGTGAAGCGTTGCTAGAGTTGTTACATCTGTTGTGCTTAGCCATGCTTAGTTGTTACCACTGGTCCATCCGATTGATGAATTAGAGCTGCGAATGAACCTTGTTTGACAGGATGAAGTGGTATGATCAGAGATGAAAGTTAATCATGCTAAGGCTTGTATGGGAGTCCATGGTGGGTGTTGGTTTTTGCAGTCCCATACTTGCCACCCTTAGGACCCGATGTTCTTGCCTCTTGAACCAAGACGAGCGTACAGCCACACGGGGGCCTGGAAACCCCCTCGACCAACTAACTTGCCGAGTAGATTCCATGAGTCACATAGTTTGGGATTTCCATTCGACATACGCATTCTGGTTCTTCTCGTTGGAGGTGAAGGAGGTGCATTCATAACAGGTAGGTAAGCATGGCGGGGAAAAAGAGATGCCCGGCATCCATAATCTTGAACCCCGCACACATCATTAGGGACCGGCTTCGGGACTCGACCCGTTATAGCGGCATCTCCCTAGTGCGTGACTCATGGTCTCGGTGAAAGAAAGGTAAAGGTCGTGTCCAACCACTCTCTGCCGGCCTTCCAAGGAAGAGGGCTAATCTATAGTGGAATTAAGAATCGGTTGGTACGTGTGGGTAAATTTGTACACGCCCGCAGGGCTAAATCTTTTCGAAAAGGCGTGTCCGCGGTTATGGACGACTTGGGAATGGACGTGAAGATCATAGAGAACTTTAACCTAATTGTAAAACTTGGAAGATCACTGTGTGCTTAAGGATGCTTCCTTATGGGTACGAGGGGGTGATCCTAGGTAGGTTCATCTGATGATGATTCGATGGATATCAAAAGATGATCAAAACTAGAGATGTCGCTCTCTTATACCTTTTTAAAAATATTCTGATTAGTCTAGATTCTTCTCCCTCTTGTTTTACAAAAGCAAAGATGACTTTATGCAAAATAACTCCACCAACCATAAGTCTTGCGGAGTACACCCTGTACTCACCCTTGCTTCGTTGATACTTTTGCAGCAGAGTAAGTGTTACCATAGAAGATTAGTTCTTCACGGCATCGACATCGATGAGTAGTTTGGAGTTCCCAGTTGGAAGTCTGGGATCTATGGATTGGGCGTCATCATTATGCTTCAGGCCTCTTAGGCCATTTTTTAAGTTTGCTATACTTAATAGCATAATTTGCCTTCTGCTGTTTGATATTTGTGGTCAGTGACCTCTGCTTGTAATATTTTGGTTCTTTGCTCAGTTATGAGCTTTCCGTAATAATATTTGTGTCGTAGGGTCACTATTGTGTTATCAATTCTCCCTCTGTACGCTTTCGAGATTTCGGTTAGACTTATATCAGACAGAGGTCTGGGATTTGTCTAGCCCTAATCCCCGGGGTGTCGCATTTCTCTCTTGTCTCATGATCTATCTCAATCTTTAGATGCCTCGCAGAGGAATCATCTCATCTCAAGACCCGATGGTCCAATTCTTGCAAATGTTAGTAGCTGATCGAGAAGCCGGTAGAACTGAGCGTTAAGCCAATCTTGCCACTCTTCAACAGATCGCCCAACTAGCACATGACAACTAAGGTCATGGAAATTAGGATCATCATGGATCCAAACTTAAGAACTTCCAGAACACCAATCCCCCTATCTTTAGCAAGTCAAAAGAGCCCTTAGATGCCGATGATTGGCTGCAGTCTATGGAGAACAACTTGGAAGTTGCCGGAGTAGATGAGGAAGAGGAAGTACTGTTTGCCACCCACTATCTGGTTGGGTCTGCAAGAACATGTGGAATAGAACCCGTACCATGATTACTTGGGATGAATTTCAAACTCAAGTTCAGCCGAACCCATGTGCCACCAGGTTTGATTCTGCGGATGAGGAATGAATTCAAGGAGCTAAAGTAGGGAAGGATGACCGTGGTAGAGTACCATGACAGATTTCTGTCTCTGTCTAGGTATGCCCCTGATGAGATTGGTACTGAATCCAAGAAGAAGGAGAGATTTCTGAATGGTCTGCCTGATGAGATGCATATAGTGTTAGTCAATATCCCGTTTGCTGATCTAGAAGCTTTAGTGGATTCAGCTATCCATATGGAAGGAAAGATCAACCAAGCTACTGAGAACCGTAAGCGTCGTATGATGCATCAACCTGGACCCCACCATACCCCAAAGTATCGCCCCAGTTCGTCTGTTGGATTTGCACCAAGGAACACTAGGCCACCTATGTCCCGCCTGAACTTTCCCAACCGTAGCGGAGAAAACCCAAGACCGGGAGGCAACAATCAGTATCACAATGGAAATCCCAATAACTTCAACCGTGCACCGCCAAGGCCCACCAACACCAATAACAATACTGCCCCAATGACTGGAAGTAGTGTCATACCTGTTGCAGGGAAGGACAAGTCAATAATCACCTGCTTTGAGTGTGGAGTGACGGGCCACTATTCCAATGAGTGTCCCAAGAAGATTGCTGCAGCACCCAATGTCACTGCACCTACCCAACAACAGCGTCGTGTCCAACCTTGAAAGATATTCGCCCCAGGCAACCCGAACAACCGTGCTGGCCGTCTATTCCACATGAATGCTGAAGAAGCCCAGGAAGCGCCAGATGTCGTGATGGGTATGTTTTCTGTTAATTTAGTACTTGCAAGAGTGTTGTTTGATTCTGGAGCATCACACTCGTTTTTTTACGGAAGAATTTGCATGCACTAGTAAGATTCAACCAACCAATTTGAAGCATGTTATGATAGTTCAAATACCTGGGTCAACTACCAAAGCTAGAAAAATTTGCAAGGCCGTAACCATCAGAATTCATGGAATAGATTTTTATGCCAATCTAATATAACTTGGAACCAAAGGTTTGGAAGTATTACTAGGAATGGATTGGATGTCGAAACATCAAGGACTCATAGATTGTGCCAAGAAAGCCATAACCATGACTAGTAGCACTGGAGTATTAGTTGAGCATGTGTCTGAGACACTGCCCCGTCAACTCAAGTGCAACAAGAGTTTAGCCCAACCAACCCTAGACCAAGTCAGAGTAGTCTGTGAATACCCCAATGTGTTCCCAGATGAATTGCCCGGTATGCCCCCAGATCGGGATATTGAGTTTATCATTGAACTAATCCCCGAAACTGGACCCATAGCTTAGAGAACCTATAGTATGAACCCATCAGAGTTATTAGAGATCAAGAAGCAACTGGATGACATGATTAGCAAAGATCTGATTCAACCAAGTCCATCACCTTGGAGATAACCTGTTCTATTTGTGGATAAGAAAGATGGTGCCACCCGTTTATGTACAGATTATCGAAAGTTGAATGACGTCACAATCAAGAACAAGTACCCATTGCCAAAGATAGAAGATTTGTTTGACCACTTAACCGGTGCCAGAGTATTCTCTAATATTGATCTTAGAATTGGTTATCATCAACTAAAAATTCGTGCAACAGATATTCCAAAGACTGCCTTCACTACCTGATATGGATTGTATGAGTACAAGGTTATGTCTTTTGGATTACCCAATGCCCCCGCTTATTTAATGAATCTCATGAATAAGATTTTCATGAACTTCTTGGATAAGTTTGTCGTTGTTTTCATCGATGACATTCTAATCTACTCCAAATCGGAGGAAGAACATGAACAACACCTAAGAATCATCCTTGGAACTCTTAGAGAGCATCAGTTGTATGCCAAGTTTAGCAAATGTGAATTTTGGTTAAAGGAAGTAGGATTCCTAGGACATATTCTGTCAGCCGGAGGAGTTGCTGTTGACCCTGCCAAGATTAAGGATGTTGAGGAATGGAGAGCCCCAATCACCCAAACCGAAGTTTGTGCATTTCTTGGATTAGAGGGATATTACCGCAATTTTGTTGAAGGATTTTCAAGCATCGCTAGGCCGATGACTCAGTTACTAAAGAAAGATCAAAAGTTTGAATGGACCGAAAAATGTGAAGCAAGTTTTCAAGAGATCAAGAAGAGATTGATTTCAGCCCCAATCTTGATCATGCCGGATATCACGAAGCCCTTTGATGTGTATTGTGATGCATACAAGATTAGTCTCGGATGTGTGTTGCTGAAAGAAGGCAAAGTGATATCATATTTGTCCCGACAAGTGAAGCAGCATGAACAGAATTACCCCACCCATGACTTAGAGTTATCCGCCGTTGTTTTAGCCTTGAAGACATGGCATCATTACCTCATGGGTAATCGCTGTGAAATTTATTCAGATCACAAGAGTTTGAAGTATATTTTTAATCAGAAGGAGTTGAATATGAGGCAAAGGAGATGGATAGGACCTTGACATTCACTACCACCTCGGCAAGGACAATGTGGTAGCGGATGCTCTTAGTAGACTGCTGTGTAGATTAAACACCATGATTATGGAAGAGCAGCCAAGTTTGCATAAGGATTTGGAAGATTTCAGAATGGAACTAGTTAGCGAAGGATTCCTAGCCAGTATTGAACTCCAACCCACTTTGATAGATCAGATCAAGGAAGCCCAGAAAGGAAATGCCAGTATCGACGGAATTAAGCGTCGTATCGGTACATGGAAGGTACCCGGATTCACGGAAGATGAAGAAGTAGTTCTGTGGTATAAAATAAGAATCTGTGTGCCAGCAGATTCAGAGTTGAAACAAGCTATTTTGCAAGAAGCCCATGATACTCTTTATTCTATTCATTCAGGAGGAATGAAGATGTATCAGTATTTGAAGGAGCAATTTTGGTGGCATAAAATGAAGAGAGAAGTCGGAAGCTACATAGCCAAGTGTGATATCTGTCAGAGAGTCAAAGCAGAACACCAATGCCCCACAGGACTGTTGCAACCTTTATAGATCCCAGAATGGAAATTGGATTCAGTTGGAATGGATTTCATCACCGGTTTGCCTACATCTAGTAGGAGAAATGACTCTATTTGGGTCATAGTGGATAGACTTTTCAAAGTAGCTCATTTCTTACCTGTCAAGACCACTTATCAGAGCTCGAATCTAGCAGAGTTGGATATTTCTAGGATAGTCAGTTTGCATGGAATCCCCAAGAACATTGTGTCGGATCGAGGAACCCAGTTTACCTCAAGATTTTGGAAAAAAGTCCAAGAAGGTTTAGGAACCAAACTAAACTTCAGCACAACCTATCACCCGCAGACCGATGGACAAATGAAAAGAGTAAACCAAATACTCGAAGATATGTTGAGAGCTTGTGTGTTGGAATATGGATGTAAATGGGAGAACTGCCTGCCTTTCGCAGAATTCTCATACAACAACAGTTATCAAGCCAGTTTGCAAATGGCCCCATTTGAGTTTATGTATGAAAGGAAGTGTCGTACCCCCTGAATTGGTCGCAAGTATGAGAGAGTCAGATCTTTGGACCCGACATCATACGAGAAGCCGAAGAGAAGATTCACAAGATCTGTGAGCACCTCAAGACTACCCAGTCTAGACAGAAGAGTTATGCCGACAAGAGACGTCAAGATCTAGCCTTCAATATCGGAGATTTTGTTTATCTGAAATATCACCCTTGAAAGGAATGCAGCGTTTCCAACTCAAAGGAAAGCTTGCACCCAGATACATTGGACCCTTGAAGATTTTAAGTCGCCGAGGAGAGGTATCTTATCAGATAGAACTGCCAGAAGAGATGTCAGCTATGCATGATGTGTTTCATGTCTCATTACTTCGGAAATGTTTAGAAGTTCCAGAAACAACAGAAGTTTTCAAGAACATCGATCACAGAGATGCGGAGATCAACCCGGACTTAACCTATCGTGAAGTACCCATCAGTATTTTGGAAGATGCTTTCCAGACCACCTCGACTAGGAGTATCAAGTTTCTCAAGATCCAGTGGAGCAAACATACTGAAGAAGAAGCCACTTGGGAATGAGAAGATTACATGAGGATGGGGTTTCCCAATCTTTTTAGTTCCTAGTTTTTCCTGAATCTTGGGACGAGATTCTATTTAAGGGGGGAAGGTTTGTAACACCCCAAAAATATTAATGAGGATCAAGTTTTAATTAACCAAGGTTAGGGTTAACAAAAGATTTTATAAATTAAATTCAAATCTTATGCTTGTGGGTATGAATGCTTGCAATGCCATGTTTTATTGTTGTAAATGATGAGAAATGGTTTAAAGACCAAAAACATATCATCTAGGTCATTTCCCAACCAGATCAAAACAAAAGAAAATCTAAATATAAGGCATATGACCTAATGGTCATTTCTGCCAAAGTTAACCACCAGCTCAGTTTGAGAATCTCTAGCAACTAATCTCAAACAGAAACTTTTCCATTTCTTTTCTCCCCTTGCTAGACCTAGTGACACTAAACCCAATGGAGCTTTCCAACTTTGCATAAACATTTTAAAACTCTTTTGAGAGGAAATTCAAAATTGAATCTATCTTATGTGTCAAGATAGCCATTTTTGGAAAACCACTCAAACCTTCACCACTTAGCAAACCATTACACCCACAGACTACCAAGATTAGTACCAGAACACCCACCAAAAATCACTGGAAAATCTGATGGTTTAGTTCTTGCGGCCATTAGATCGAACACTTGGTAATCACAGTACAAACTCAACAACTATTCACTATTTTGATCAATCCTTTGCTCACCATTGTGACCTCACAGAGCACACACGCCGTGCCCTTAACTCACCCAGTACTAGACCGTGCAATGGAGCTCCTATCACTCGCTGTTTGACCCGTGAAAAATGGTAGCCAAGCTCACCTTGCCACCCCGACGCAGACATGATCCCACGGACCGCGCTTCCCTCGCCCACGATGTCTAGGAGGTAGCCCTGATCTCACCGCCTCTGTCTGAGCACGCCCCGAACAAAGACCGCTCGAGGAGACGCCAGCAAAGTCGTGCCCATTTAACGCCAGACCATGCTGGTCGCCGCGCCAGAGCGCCGAGCAATCCCGCACGCACACGCCGCGCCTCGCCCTCACCTTGCGCCATTACATTCGCCATGACTCTAGAAAGCTCCCAGACACGATCATTTGACCGAGTGAGCACCATGACCACCTTACGCCATGACGAATGCCGCCGGTACAGTCATAGATCACGGATGTTCTAGAACGATTTAGACCACGCCTCGCTGTGCCACTGTGCGTATGACGATCGCCATGAAGCACCGCGTCAACCTATGACATTGGCCATGCCCCTAGCTCACTGTAACCGCGTCGCCGGAGAGCCCGAGCCATGTCGCTGTGCCCCTTCATTGTAGTATAAATAGAGCCCTCCCCCACCCCAAAACGCACACCATTCCACTCCTCTCTCACCCAGGAACCTCTCTGACCCAACCCTGTAGCAAGGCGAACACCACCTCGCCGGAATTTCACCGGAGTTCGCCGCTGCAGAGGAAGGAAGGATCCAAAGCTAGGAGCCACCCCAGGAGCTTTCGCGACCACCAATCGAACCATTGTCATCGACCCGTTCATTTGCCCCATCACCTGACCTAGCTGGAGCCCTGGTAAGCCCCCGACGACCCCCGCCGTAGTGCTAGGGTTTTGTCCCGCGCGTGCCATGCGACGGAGACGATGACGCTCAGCCGTTGATCGCGCTCTAATCGTAAGGCCCAAAATAGCACGTACCCTTCGTTTGAACATAGCCACTAACGTCTGGGACCAGCCTCGGAGCAACCCGCTGCGCGCGCGTTGCGTAGCTGGGCCAACTCATTTGCATTCCCGCGCGTAGCCCATCAATTCAAATTTAGTTTTGTCTTTTATTTGAAAAACCCCTTAGTGTAGGAAACGTTAAAAATCAATTCAGAAAGATTCACTACACCAAATTGAATGAATCTAATTTTGTTTGAAAGTAGATGAAAATCTCTAATCACTCCCGTTGGATTCAAACAGTTTGAAACTGTAGATCACCCTCAGTAAAAATAACAAGACATTAGCTTTTAGCACTTCAAACATTTTTCTAAAATCAACCACAAGTCATTTTGAGTTGATTCCAACTCTCAAAAATCACGTTGGACAAGACCTTTCTGAATATGTAAAAATATACATACTTACATACAGTAGACCTGGACCAAATTAAAGAATGGCTTTATAGTCATTTCTAGTCCCAAAATTTTTATTAAATAATAGTGTTAAGCTTTGTAAATTAGGCCAACCACTTTAAATAACATTCTCAAGTATTGGAATATGTGGAGATGCCATGTGTTAATATGATCCCATATTTGAATTGGAGAATATTAAATCTTAAGTAACTTTTCAATGAGTAGAAATTACTTTTCTAAAAATAAGATCAATAAAAATCTTGTCACCTTTTCTTGTAATGATAGAGATGATGCTAGATCATCTAGAGTCACTCCTTGTGTGTTAAGTAGAGGAAGTTAAGTATTGTTTGGTGACTGTGTACCTCATATTGATTTATAGATGCTAGTATCATTCTGGGCTACGAAGAGGAGGAATTCTATGAAGATGAAGAAGAGAACTTCGACCACCTTACCAGCCAAGGCAGGCTACATTATGCAAGCTATTATATGCCATCTAAGAAAAACCATGCATGCCTCACTTGCGAGCAATTGTGAGACCCTTTTGACTATACCTATCCCAAGTTTTACTTGCAAGCTTTAACTTTTACCCTTTTGTTTTGCAAAGTTGTTCCAGCAGTTAATTAATTTATGATTAGTGGAAGATTAGGAAAGGTGCCAACAAGAGCTAGGAGCTTAGTATAGAAAGAATCACTAGTTTAGTACCCCTCAAATAGTGACACCATCCTTGGTAGATGCAAGTGCTAAATTAATCTTGATCAATCTAGATGGGAACAAATGATTATGAAAACCTTGGAATGATGAGTCATTCTACTGAATTTTTTTGACATGTGTTATGGAGACAATGAGTTTAAGATGATGATGAATAAAGTATGTGACCTGACTTTGATAAAAAAACTGATGGTTGGGTTCGGATGCGATACCATTCCAATTTTACCGTACAACCACAATACCCGAATTTGGGTCGAGCTTGACTAGAAGTTTATGTGTCTTAGTATGGGTTCCCTCGCGAAACGAGGTGAGCTGAGGATACCTTGTGATTGTTACTGTAACATACCAGCATTTAGGAACTAACGAAGGGTAGATTTAGGAATTTGGAATGTTGCATGCATTCATCTGTGAAAATGTGGGTAAATTTTTCGCCAAATAAAAACCTAAAGTGATCAAGGTTTCTTTCATACTTTGAGATTAGGTATAGTCTTGAAGGATGATTTTTATAGATTTTGATATGATCTTTGTGAACTTATGTGTTTTGGGAAATGAAATTTGAATTTAAAAACTTGAGTGTTTGAATTATAATTCAAAAGGATTTTTGAATGATGTTTGAGTATTTGATTTAATTAAGAAGTTGACCAATAATAACTCAAACTTTGTATAAAGAAAGGAATTAAGAATAAGAATTTCCATTTCATAATTTCATTCAATAAATAAGTTACAAAATGTAACTTATGAAAATCATCCACAATTTTTACAATAGTTAATAAATAAAGAATAATATTTCTTTAATTTATAATAGTACAATATTTATTACACAATAATAAAATAAAGATTACAAAAGGATAGAACTAAAATTACAAAAGAATAAAGAATATTACATTTGACTATTCTATAAATAAAGAAGAAAACCTAAACTAGAATCTTGAATTTCCAAGTCTGGTACCTGCAAAACAAACACACAAAAAAAAGTTAAGGTTAAAATGGTATTACTCTCAGACTTATCAGTGAAGTACACTGATCAAGGTTCATCATTGAGTAATCTTATAAAAAGGGGCAAGTTTCACCAATATGAAAGAATGTATCTTTCATAAATTCAAGCCATAAGGCAAATAATAGTAAAGAGGGGCAAGTTTCACCAGCCAGGTAGAAGTAACAAGATGAAAGTAACTTTCAAAAATTCTGAACATATCCACATCTGTGCAGCAAGCACACAAGCAGCACACACACCAAACTACATGGTGTGTGCTGTCAACACCACAACAGCAGCACAACCAAATAAAACTGTCAACACAGCCGTGGGAAATCAATCCCCACACCATTCCATTGCTTTTACACACCAAGCACAGCAGCCAGCAGCTAAACAAAGCACAGTAGCCAGCAGCTACACCAAGCCAAAGCTAAGCCAGATCAAACCAACCAAAGCCCAGGATCACATCACCAAGATGGTGACATAAGGAGAGGGAAGATCAGGAGGATAACAAGACCAAGATCAAGCTATCGGGATCAGGAGATGATGGGCTAGATCAAGGACAAGCCAGCAGCTGGAAATACCAGGGGGGCACCAGATCAAGCTACCACAAGATCAACCACAACATCAAGTGACAGTGGTGAGTAAATAGATAATCACATGATCTGTCTGTCTAAGATTAGACAAGCATACATGATCTGTCTCTCATTCAAACTCTTAGAAAACAGAAAAGCATAAGGATCCAACTAAATCTCAGAACAACATCATTGATTTAGCTATCAAGCTATATTCCAATTAAAGAATGAACATAGCTAAGATTAAACTTCTAGGCACATCTCTAAGACAAGAGTAGCACCTTAGAATCCAATCTTATGGATCTATATTAGTTATCAAGCTTACAAGCATCTTTTCCCAACTTTGATTCAAGCAATAATAGCTGGTATCACTATCAGAATCAATTCATGTGAACCAACTAGATAGAGGTCTAAATCCCTAAACCTCAGACCAACATAATTGGTCTTAGGGATTTAAGAAAGGAATTTTTCTACTTATCTTTAAAGCCAAACTCATTTTAAGCTAGGACCAACCCAAACAATGAAATAGAATCTAACTTGTGTGACATACAAAGATGGTGTCACAAGAACAATTTTATATTAATCAGGTTAAGCATTCAATCTTCACAGATTCAACCAACCCACTGCAAATCATTTTCCTGTTCTTAAACACAGGAACCATAAACAAGATATTCACCTATGTATATCTTCACTGTTTGAAACCATTTGATCTCAAACTACATTTGAATTCTTAAGCCAACATGTTTTAATATAGTGATTTCATCACACAACACTCACTGTCATTAACCAAGTAATGACAGTGGTGAAACAGTAAACCACAAGATTTCCAGGTATTGCTTCTATAGCAACCTTATCATTTGACCACATCAAAATTAATTCATAGAATCATCTGATAAGCCACTAACACCACCACAGTTCATCTTAAGTAGCAAACCACAACTAACAATCATTTAGCATGCTTAGGGATAATCAACACATGATCCAATTCTTATGAACCCTAAGTAGAACCAAGAACCCTAATTAGGACAGGACAGTAACCAGGAAGGTCACCACCAACATCTAGTATAGATTGGCTTAGTATAGAGAGCATGAGGGGAGAGGAATGAATCACCATGGCGGCACGGGGTGGCCGACGACCATGGCGGCACGGGGAGCACCCCAGGGGGGCGCTGCGACCCATACAGCGCCATGGCGGCTACCATAGTCACGCCTAGGGGCGAGGTGAATCACCACAGCGCACGACAGCAGCAGCGGCACCGGGATCAACGCCAAGCCCAAACCCTAGGGTTTGGGACGGCATCGATCTATCGCAGGAGAGCTCCATGTCAAAATCCAGTTGGACAGGAGGGAAGAGCGGAGTCGACAACCTCTTCCTGCACCACGACGGCGGCCAGGACGGTCCACGACGGAGGGAATCGCAGGCGGCGACACCACTGACCACGGGGTCAGGGAAGGAGAAGGAGAGGGGTGAGCTCGAGAGAGGAGACAGCGAATGAGTGGGCTAGGTGGGCCGAAAACCCTTCGGGGTGATTGTTTTGACCCTGCCCTATTGGGCCACAAGGGTCCAATAAGCCCAAATGGCCAGCCCAAGTCATTTAGAATTTGTTTTAATAAATAGGAAAAGACCAAAATGCCCCTGAACTTAATTAAATTCTAGAAAATGAAATAAAAGTCCAAAAATTATAAATAAAATATTTTTGGATTCACAATAATCCAAACTATCCAAATAAATTAAGATATAAAATTTTAGACATATAAATTTTAGTAAGAATTTTATAATTTATATATTCCTTATGGAATTTTACAAAATTATTGAAATATGATAAAAATAAATAAAAATCACTTTCATTATATATTAATATTGCAGTATTTTTGAAAAATACTAAATAAATATTTAATAACAATTTTTGATAATTAAGTGATAATTCTTAAAAGAATTACTAAATCAATAAAAGTCAAATAAAAGGGAAAAAATAAAAAAAATACAATATATATTATAAATATTAAAAAGTAATATTTATAAATCCTTTATTATTAAAAAGAATTTTTATAATAATGGGGAGAATGCATATCAAGTTAGATAATGCATTACATTACTTTGCATAATAATTGTGCTTCTTTAAATATTGTCCTTACCGGGCAATAATGATGTTTTTGTAGACATAGGAGCTCAAGGTCCAGTGCAAGCATCAGACTTCACTACCTTGCCATCACAAGGCAAGTTCATCACTTGCTCATATCCTTTGAAGAGTCTTTATCAAAGTATTTGCAAATTGTGTGTTATCATATATACTCTAAAGAAAGAAAATATTATTTTCACAAATAAAGAAATCATAGATATCATACTAAGTGATGATATAATGGAGCAATAGAACTTAGGGTTCTATTTGCAACAATGATGATCAATTAGGGACTTAATAACCCCTGACATCAGTGATTCTAGCGCCGTATATTACACGTTAGCCATGAGATTTGGAATGGGACGGAGAAGTCAGCTGTATCTTCTTCCTCTCGCATGAAGCCGGATGTGCAGGTCGTGGCTGTTATCCTCGTAGCGTGCATATTAATTGGTAATTCGTAGAGGATATGCAGTATATGGGTGGGAACCCTCATCGTCCCATGATTGTTCTGGCATCTAACTGTTTGTACAAACCATTGCCGTAATTTATTATGTGGGCATGGTGTACACCAAGGAGGCATGCGAGGTTGCGAAGGGGAAGTGATTGGCTTGGACCTACTACTGGGCCCCACATCATGGAATTGTGGACGGGAAATTACGCCGGTTGTGCAACAAGGAGTTGATATCTCATGGGTAAAGTAACGCACCTCTGCAGAGTGTAAGAATTGTAGCTTGTTACTCCCTGTTCCGGGAAGGAGCTACGAATGCGGAAGGAAAGGAACTCCATGAAAGTTCTGGCCAACCTGTGAAGGCTGATGGTCATAGATTTTTATAATAAAATCAAACTTTGAAGAAAGATTTCAAAAAACTGCATAGTTCCAAGGACTTATAGTCCAAGGTGGTAGTTAGAGCATCAAACTTCCCACTTTGCATATAATGAACTTGTTGGGTAACGCTGTTACTCATCCTTTCCTTTGATCCCTTGCTCAGACTCTGAGGATCCCGAAGACGTGCCAATGTATGCAGCCAAATGTCAAGATGTGTTCTACGAGGAGCCTGACCTGTCAGGAGGTGTTGAAGGAGTGGATTACGAAATCCGCTATGGTGTTGATGATAACGAGTCCAACTAAGTACCCTAGTTAGTAGTAACAAATTGAGCCGAGCAGCATGAAATCTATAGAATAAGCTGCTGAGCTCAACTCCTAGTCAGAGTTGCTTCCTTTAAATTCCGCCGAGACACTTTATATTTTGGTTTGTAAGTTGAAACCTTTTGAAGTCTTGAACTTCTGGTATTGTAATAATAATAATGTGTGAATGTTTGTAATATGGACCCGCAATGTTTCTGTTGTACCACTCTGAGGGATGTGATATTTATGGAACAGTGTTCTGTGGGTGTCATGTCAACGACTATAGTGTACTACACATGCAGTGGTATGCTGGGTCACCGCATTTATTGTCCACCTATGCAGTTCCCAAGATGATAGATGGTCATGGTTGGGAGGCCAAACTCATAGGGGAGGTGCCTATACTAGGGTGTGTAATTGAAAGGTTAGGATTGATTATCCGCATACAAAGTATGATGATTCAGGGTTATTCCTGACGGATGTATCGAATGTTGTGGCGAAGGTGTACCACCTCTACAGAGTGTCAAACTATTCGAATATTTGCATCCGCGGTTATGGACAGTTGGATGGCCATACCGTTCCGTTGTCAGATGTTTTCCAAAATGACCCGTGACTTGAATGGTGATTTTGACTTGACCCCACAAGTTGTGGTGATGAAAGTAGATTCCCACCTAGCTAACTTAGATAACTAAATTGAGGCTTTTATTACTAGATACTGATTGAAATAAAATTGGCTTGTGGCAAACAATCCTAGAGCTTAAGATTCCTATTAGAATGGCCTTCTTGCTTTAGTGAAAGTTTGTGAGTACTACAAAGTACTCATGGCTTTGTCCCTGGCTATTCCCATGGCCAGACTATGAAGGAGACTACGAGGAGGATGGATAGCAGGACGCTTACGATAACTAGGATCATCTCCCATCGTCAGCATTGACTGTGACCCTGAAGATGGAGCCCCGACCATGCTACAATTATTATTATTCCGCTTTTTTGATTGTAATCAAAATTGATCAAGAGATCAACTATTGTAAGACTACTATGGTTTGTAATGGATGATGAACTATGATACCAATCTGTTATGTCTCGCAAAAATGGTAATCCTGAGATTACGATGTACGGCATAACAGGCATCTGGGATTAAAAATCCGGGTGTTGACAGCTGGGATCAAAGTTGTAACATGAAAGGTAACACAAACAAAAGATCATGAATAACAATGCATTGAAAGACGTTTGTTTGTTTCACATATAGAAAACATAGCATATGTGGTATTCAGCTTGTCCTTCATGGTATAGCAAAACATAAATGCATAGGACACCTTCAAAGTTCATAAGGGTGACTAGATACAAATAGTTCAAGAACAATCAATATCAACATTATGAATCAATCAATGAGTTTTGGGACAATGCACATAAAACTAAGAATGAAAACTATGCTCTCTTAATTGGTGCATAAATATAGAAGGTGGATACTCAACATAAAAGTAAGAAGAAAGGCCCTTCATAAAGGGAAGCAGGGATTTCAAGTTTCATAAAGAGCTTCCAAAAATTATGGTACTTATTAGCTTTCAGCTCGCATTGCCCCTATCATAAGCATCTTGAAGTGATTAAGGTTAAAGTGAAATAAATATGGAGTATATGGTTGACAAATTATAAGTTGGCAATCTCATGTACCTTGAGTATGAGGGTCGTTCCTCATGCTACTCAACTTTAGTCACAAGCAAGTTCTTGTCATTGTAAGTATATGTGTATCATAGAGAACCACCAACGGGGTACCCCTTTCCCCATGACATAGGAGCTATCCCATATCAAAATTACAAGGCAACAGACAATGAGCACCTCAGCAATCTTCTTATTTACCATGGGTATGATGCTATTTTTTTCTTTTCTCTCTTTTTTTTCTATATTTTTTCTAAAGATGCTTCATGTATTGCTCACTGTGGTGATGCTGCAAGTTTCCACCATGATTAGGCATGGCTTAGGCTAGCCGCCCAGACGTTTCTCTAACACATATATAATACTCAATGAACTTACAAGCTCCCCTTTTATTTCACACCGCCGACATCCATAAACAAAAGATCATGATATCAACTGGGTAATATGTACAGGTGTTGAAAGCGTTCCCCATGACAGCATGGTTCTGCAAATTCCCAACTTATAACTGCAAGCATATACAACATAGATGACACAATGGTTCAAGTTTATTAGGTGCAAGAAATAAAGTGTGCCATCAAGTTTGTGAGAGCTTTAATCACTAATTTTCACATAACAAGTTTAATTTGGAAGATAGATAAAACATGAATATACTTGGAATGGTGTAACACACCATGCATAGGAATTTATAATGGAATCTTTGGAATAACTTGGTTTCTTGGGAGTTGTATGCATGAGTAGAGCTTACTCAATACAAGTGGAGGCTAGCAAAAGACTGGGAGGGACCAACTAAGAGAACAATAATGGCCATAATCATGCAGAGCAAAAAAACATTATCAAGTAAAGCGTAAAGTGGTATCACAAGGAAAAAACTAAATGAACATAGAGGCTAAGGTGACTGGTTCATAGTATTAACATGGTGTAAGCATGTGCCAAGCTAACTCAAATAAAGCATCAAAGGAGAATACCACAATACTATGATTTTTTATGCTAAAACAATGCATGATTCTTTCATGGCACATTAAGCAATCTCAATTTTTTGAAACAAGTCATGCTACAACAATAATCACTAAGCATATAGTCAAAGCAACATCTAAGACATGATAAAGTCTAAGCCACAGTCAAAACAAGCTTCCTTTTGTACCACTATAAGCATGAAATATTCTACTCTTTTCCAACACCAATCGACTTATTTGAAACAACTCACAAAGATAATAATCAGTAAAGACCAGTGAGCTTGTATCACAAATCTACAAATAAGAACTAAAAAGTTCTAAGAAAAAATCAGAAGAAAACTAAAGCTAAACACAGTGCTAGCAAAAGTGAACACTCACAGAACAATTAGAGTGAAAACTAGAGTGTTCTATACAATGAAAATAGAGTGTGTCTCTCTCCAATAGAAGTGTGCTGGGATCAAACCAACTTATTGCAGCAAATAAAAAAAATAAAACTAAAAACAAAAAAAAAGACTCTCCAAGAACAACACAATAGTGCAGGAAGCAAAAAATAAAGTGTCTTGAAAAAAGACCTGAGATTTTTGTTGATGAAGAAGGGGATGCCTTGGGCATCAACAAGCTTTGATGCTTGTACTCTTGAATATTTCTTGGGGTGACACGGATAGCATCCCCAAGCTTGAGATTTTTTCCATACTTCATCTCATCACGTTATTCTTCCCCTACGCTTGAAAATTACCTTCGTACAAAACTTCATACAATCTTCATTAACAACATTAGTGTATTCAAGATAATAAGTCTTTGGGTTTAGTTTCAACACAAGTAAAACTTCCATTAAAAGACAAGATACTTTAGAAATTACTTTTAAAATATCAAGTGATCAAAGAGAACTCAAAAATAAACCGATAAGAGGCAAATGCAAATAATGACAGAAATCTGTCAAAATAGATCAGCAGGTATAAACCGATTTTTTCGAAGACCTTATGTTGCTCAACTCGAAAAGTGATGAACTAACAAAAGTTATATAACAACCAGGGTCATAATCTCAGAAATTTATAGCTCAATCCGACATACTGGAATTTTTCATGAATTTATATAGTGAAGCACAAAAATCTGTTTCGGGACAGCAACTTCCCCAAATCTTAGTTCTCTCTCATTAGAGGTTATTCTTGGCAAAAAAAACCACACAAAAAGGATAAGGATAGGTTATTACAGAATTAATAACTTCCAAGACTCAACAAAAGAAAAACCTACTGAAAGCAAAAATATAATGGGTTGTCTCCCAAAAGCTCTTTCTTTATAGCCATTAAGATAGGCATGATAATTTCGATGATGCTTATATAAGAAATATGAATTGAAGTAAAATAGAGCATCAATAAGCAAATTAAAAACACATTTAAGTCTAACCCACTTACTATGCATAGGAAACTTGTACGCAAATAAATTCACAAAGAACAAAGTGACAACCATAGGAAGATAAAACAAGAGTAACTTCAAAATTTACAACATAAAGATGGGAAACTTAATATTGTTGAAATACTTAGAACCATGTTTCCCTCTCTCATAATAAATTTCAGTAGCATCATGAATAAAATTAACAATATAACTATCACATAAAACATTCTTATTATGAGCTACATGCATAAAATGATTATTACTTTCCACATAAGCATAGTAATTCTTATTAATTCTAGTGGGAGCAAATTCAACAAAATAGCTATCATTATTATTCTCATCACCATAATCATCAAATATAGGAGCCATATTGTAATCATAATTAATTTTCTCCTCAATAGTAGGTGGACTGAAAATATCATATCATTGTAATCATCATATATTGGAGGTTTAGTATCATCATAGAAAAATTTCTCCTTTAAAGCTGGGGAAATAAATAGACCGTTTTCATAAAAACTAGCTTCCCCAAGCTTAGAAATTTCTATAGAATTAGCAATAATGGTGTTCAAAGAATTCATACTAATAACATTGCTATTAGCATGCAAATAAAGTTCCATAGGTTTTTTAATTTTCTCTTCAAACACTTCATGTCCTAACTCAAGATAAATACTATAAAGCTCTCTAATTTTTGTTGTTGTTTTCCATTAAGCCTAACTAGTGAAAATAAAAACAAGAAACAAAAAGATATAATTACAGAATCTAAAGGAAATAACTTCAAGCACTCACACACCAACAACATTACTAGAAGATAGCTTAGTATCTAGAGGATGTGAGTACCTTTTACCTTACCTCCCCGATAATGGCGCCAAAAAAGAGCTTGACGGGGAGGAAGAGACTAAAGGCCCTATAGTCCCCGGCAACAGCACCAGAAAAGAGCTTGATGTCTATGCACGCTTCTATTCTTGTATACAATGTTGGGCCTCCAAGTGCAGAGGTTTGTAGAACAGCAGCAAGTTTCCCTTAAGTGGATTACCCAAGATTTATAGAACTCAGGGAGGAAGTGGTCAAAGGTATCCCTCTCAAACAACCCTGCAATCAAGATACAAGAAGTCTCTTGTGTCCCCAACACACTTAATACACCTATCAGGTGTATAGGTGCACTAGTTTGGCGAAGATATGGTGAAATACAAGTGATATGGATGATTATAAGTGGTAATTGCAATCTGAAATAAAGATGGCAGCAAGCAAACATGTAACATGACTGATTGTAAACGGTGTTTCAATGCATAGAAACAAGGCCTAGGGATCATACTTTTACAAGTGGACACTCTCATATCAATATCTTCTCTTCATGATGCTACTCTGAACTACTCTCCGGTTGGACAACTCCAATCCATGGTAGGGCTACAAAAGCTCTCCTTAAAGTCCGCATTCCCCATCTAGGTAACCCCACACTGTCACCTTGAGCGCTAGATGGTTCCAGCAAACACCACAATTGCATAGAGACATACAACTCAAAATATAACTCATGATAAGTATTTCTGTAATCTTTAGCCTAAGTGCCACACGGTGTGCACACTGTCAACTTCACACACGTGGGGATAACCGGAGATTACAATTAAAGCACTTGAGCAGCAGAGTAGATATACTTGATTACAAAGCTCATGACCATAATAAGATCACGCATAGAGAGAGAGATGAACACATAGCTACCGGTAGAGCCTTTAGCCTAGAGGGAGAACTACCCCCTCCTCATAATAGGAGTCAGCAACGATGATGGAGATGGCGGTGGAGTCGATGGATATGGCTCCGGGGGCAATTCCCCGTCCCGACAAGGTGCCGGAACAGAGACTTCTGTCCCCCGAATCTCCTCTTCGGTGGCGGCGGTGCTATGGAACTTTTAGTGGATATTTGATCCGCGTAGGGTTTACGTCTCAGGGAGATGTATATATAGGCGAAATGGCAAGGTCGGCGGAGCCTCGAGGGGCCCACACCATGGGCTAGCGCGGCCTAGGGTGGGCTCGCGCCACCCTATGGTGTGGCCACCTCGTGGCTCCCCTTCGTCTCTCCTTCGGGCTCCGTGTTGCGTCTGGAAAAATAGGAACTTTGGCTTTTGTCCCGTCCAATTCCGAGAATATTTCCTTACTAGATTTTCTAAAATAAAAAATAGCAAAAAACAGGCAACTGACACTGCAGCATCTTGTCAATAGGTTAGTTCCGGAAAATGTATAAAAATACCTCAAAGTATAGACAAAACATAAGACAAATGATATAAAACAAGCATGGAGCATCAAAAATTATAGATACATTTACGACGTATTAGCATCCCGGAGCTAGAATCAATGTTTTGATAAGGTGATCAAAAGCTTTGGATTTATACAAACTTATGGAGAAGCTTGTATTTACAAGAAAGTGAGTGGGAGCTCTATAGCATTCCTAGTACTATATGTAGATGACATATTGTTGATTGGGAATGATATATAACTTCTTAAAAGTGTCAAAGACTATTTGAATAATAGTTTTTCAATGAAGGATCTTGGCGAAGCTACATACATTTTAGGCATCAAGATTTATAGAGATAGATCAAGACACTTAATAGAGCTTTCACAAAGTACATATTTTTGGACAAGGTTCTAAAGAAGTTTGGAATGGAACAAAGCAAGAAAGGGTTCTTGCCCATGTTTCTCACTATGACCTTGAGTAAAACTCAAAGTCCAGCTACGGCAGAAGATAGAGAGAGGATGAGCAAAACTCCCTATGCCTCAGCCATAGGTTCTATCATGTATGCCATGCTGACCAGATATTGCATATGCTGTTAGTTTGTCTAGAAGATATCAAATTTACCCAGGAGTATATCACTGGATAGTGGTCAAAAATATCCTAAAGTACTTGAGAAGGACTAAGGATATGGTTCTTTCTTATGGAGGTGACGAAGAGCTCATTGTAAATGGTTACACCAATGCTAGTTGGAACACCAATCCAGATGACTCTAAGTCGCAATCTAGATACATATTTACTTTGAATGGTGCAGCAATGAGCTGGAGGAGTGCTAAGCAAAACATTGTGGCAAGATCCTCAACTGAATCAGAATACATAGCTGCTTCGGAGGCTTCACAAGAGGCAATATGGATGAAGGAGTTCATCGTGGAGGTTGGTGTGGTTCCTAGTGCGTTGGACCCAATGGCCATCTTCTGTGACAACATGGGTGCCATAGATAATGCATAGGAGCCAAGGTCACACAAGAAGCTAAAGCATATCAAGCTACGTTTTCATGCTATTCACGAGCATGTCCAAGATGGTGACATAAAGATTTGCAAAGTACACATAGATCTAAATGTGGCAGATCCGTTGACTAAACCTCTCCCTAGGGCAAAACATGACCAACACCAGAACACAGTGGGTGTTAGGTACATCAAAATGTAATCTAGATTATTGACTCTAGTGCAAGTGGGAGACTGTTGGAGATATGCCCGAGGCAATAATAAAATGGTTATTATTATATCTTTGTGTTTATGATAAATGTTTACATCCCATGCTATAATTTATTAACCGGAAACATTAATACTTGTGTGTTTTGTAAACATAAAAGAGTCCCTAGTAAGCCTCTTGTTAAACTAGCTTGTTGATTAATAAGATCATTATGGTTTCCTGATCATGAACATTAGATGTTATTAATAACAAGAACATGTAATTCAGAGATGTGATAGACACACTCCTATAGTTAGCATAGCGTAAGATCAAATCATTTAGAGCTCGTTTGCTACAAGCTTTCAAATACATAGTAACCTAATCCTTCGACCATGATATCATCTTAATCACCATCACCGGATGGATGCTTTGATGACATCAAACACAATTTCGTAACTGGGTGGTTATAAAGGTGGCATTAGGTATTTAAAAAGTATGTGTTGAAGCACATGGATCAAGAGTGGGATTTGTCCATCCATATGACGGATATATATACTCTGGGCCCTTTCGGTGGAATGTTATCCAATTGGCTTTCAAGCATGTGATTAGGTCACAAGGGATGTCATATCACAAAACGAGTACAAAGTACTTATCGGTAACAAGGTTGAACTAGGTATAGAGATACCAATGATCAAACCTCGGATAAGTAAAGTATCGCGCGACAAAGGAAATCGGTATCGTATGTAAATGGCTCATTCGATCATGAAGTCATCATATAAATTTGTGGGAGCCATTATGGATTTCCAGATACCACTATTGTTATTGATCGGAGAGGTGTCTCGATCATGTCTGCATAGTTCACGAACCGTAGGGAGACACACTTAAGGATTCAATGTTGTTTGAGTAGATATGGAATATGAGTTGGAGACCGAATTTTGTTTGGAGTCTCAGATTGTATCTAGGACATCATGAGGAGATCCTAAATGGTCCGTAGAATAAGATTCATATAAGAAAGTCTATTTCCGGGGTTCAGAAATATTGTCGATGTTTTGACCGGAAGCTTCTAGAATGTTCTTGAAGGTCAACCACCCCGTAGGGGGGCACTTGGGATGCGCCATGCCCTAGTGGGGATGGACTCATCATGCCCTAGGCTAACTCGGTCAAGCAAAGGAGATGTTTGAAAAGTCAAATCCTAATTGGGAAAAGTCAAATTCTAGTTCGGAAAGGAGAAGGAAAACTTGAGGGGCAAGTTTTTCCCCTCTCCCTTCCTTGGCCGCCGGCTAAAGGAGTAGGGGAAGGACTCGGCCAGGGGTGGGAACCCTGGCCGCCGCCCCTCCACCCATATAAGGAGGGTGAGGGAGCCCCCTATCCCCTCACCTCTATCCCTAGCCGCCGACGCCTCCCCTCTCTCCTCCATACACTGCTTCGGCTTAGGCGAAGCCCTGAAGTAATCTCTTATCCTCCACCACCACCACACTGTCGTGTTGTTGGGATTCCAAGGAGATCTACAACCTCCGCTGCCCTGATGAAACAAGGGAGATGAAGGTCTTCATCGACTATCATATGTGTGACCAACTGTGGAAGCGCTGCCGGAACATGGCGTCGGAAGGATCATCTACGTGATCTTGATATTGGCAAGTGATTGACTATAGAAACCACGAGATCCAAATCTCGTTAACGCTTTGGCTCTTCGAGGGTTAGTTCTCTACAATCTCGTTGCACCGATCTCATAGAATAGATCTTGGTTTTGTGTGTTCCCGCGATAGAATTTTTTTGTTTTCCATGTTGCGAACCCTACAGGTATCCCTTCCTAGTTCTTTATCAACAGGAAGATTGTTTACTCTTTCTTCATTAATGATTTTAAATTTTAAGTGTTTCTTTAATTTTACCTATCTATGTATAATTATCAATAACAAACAGTGAGTTTTTAAAATTATAAATAAGTAAATTGACTACCAAGCGACCACTACACACTAGCGCGAGCCGAGAACACACTGTCGTCCTCAGCCCTCCATCACCGGAGCCAAGCAAACCTTGTCGTAGTAGAATTTATTATAGTAGATAGACATGAAATCATTGTGCTAAGCCCCCAAAGTACCATAGCCAGCATAGCCAATGATTACTATTATAGATCGAAAGAGACATACACACCAACAAACAAGGAAAATCGGCTGGATCCATGGAGATAATCCGTGCACATAAATCCACACGCCCCCTCCCCTCTGGCGGCACTAGACACAACACCAGAGCAAGTATAGGACGAAGAGGATCTTATTCTAACTTGAATATAGTCGCCGCCTAAGCATTCCAAAAAAGACACTTCAAAACAAGCTAAAACACAAGAATCCACCGGCCGGTGAGGGGACATCGTGCACCACACCTCCAAGGCAGAAAGGCCTCCGAAGGAGGAGCGGAACAGAGGTGTCACCTGCGAGAGGAGATCGAACTCTAGATGGATTTTCTAGATCTCCTCTATGCCTAATAGCCTCTCTGTAACAATACGAGTTTGGCTTGTAGCCACTAAATTCAAGCATGACAACACGAAAAGAAGATAAGAGTGAACTTACATAGTTTATTCGAAGAAATCTCTTTGAAAGTAAGAACATTTTCTGACATGAGCACGGAAATTTATTGACAAAATATATACTCATATAGTACAAAATAAATTGTTTTGAGTTTAAAAAATGTTTGTAAAGTTCAAAAAAATATTCATGATGTCTAAATAATTGTCAGTTGAAAAACACGTCTGTCACCTAGAGGGGGTTGAATACGCATGTTAAACCAATTAAGCTTTTGTCTCTAATAAATACAAGATAAAACTAGCATTTAATATTTAATATATCAAGACAGAGCCTAAAACTATTAGGTTTAATTAAGTGCACTAACGACTTATACTAAGCAAGATAAGTAACTATATAATAGCAAGATATATACTCCCTCTGTCCCATGAAATAGAGCGTATTTTTTTGCATAGTTATTAAGGTGATATTGGCAGGAGAGAAATAATCGCTACGCTTGCCTCCTTTGCCCCTGCATGCTTGCGTGATTAGCGTTTCTTTCGCGCGCACTGGACCTCTCATTTCCGCTGGGACTCCTCATTTATCAGGCCACACCAATACTTTTTTGGGGTGGTTGGTTAATGCGATTAAGTTTTAAGGAGGGGAACCAAAAAGGAGGGGCAAACTGGGGAGACTAGCGATTCACAACCATGCGCACGTTAAGAGCTAAGGAAAACAACAAAAAGAATTACGCCATATGCGCTAGGACCGAGGGAGTAACTTTAAGCACAAAATCTATCAAAGGAAAGTGCATAAGTAAGGAGCTTGGTAACCGAGGAAAGCGGATACGATAATTTTATCACAAAATTTCACTTCTAAAGAAGCTAATCCCCGTGGAAGAGGTACGGCGGCGTGCTCCCAAATTTAAAAAGTATCGCCGTGAGATGTGGTGGCTCGATGCACACCAAACACCACACAAGGACGCATCTCAAGATGGGCATGCCCACCACTCACCGATGCCACCAAGACTCACCTTATTGTACCAAATGCACACCACCAAGGCAGGAACCCGATCCACTATGGGACACTTAAAAATGGTCACCGTACAAGATTGGAACAATCACCACAACTCAATTGGAGACTCCTATAAAACACAAACAAGAACACATCACCGTTTCGGGTTCCAATAATTCAAGAAGAACAAGCTCTGGGAGTCACAAGCTAAAGGTTCCAAGAAGGCAAGAGTAACAAGCTCAAATACTTTCAAAAACCAATTCTCCATTAAAACTCAAAGTGATGCACGCAATGCAATGGCAAGTCCATCACTCACAAATTCCACCAACATTACAAAAGCTATTGGGGAATAAGAGAGGAACAACACAAGAGTAAAACCACATAACTCTCTAAGATCTAGATCCTAAGATTTACTCCACAAAGAGGGGATTTGCTGTTGGATATATGCCCTAAAGGAAAATAATAAAGGATGTTTATTATCATATCTCATAAGTTCATAATAGTTTTATACCATGATATTACTATATCTATCGAAAACATAGGTATACGTATGGTATGTAAAAAACCCAACTCCTAGTAGCCTCTATTTTAACTAGTTCATTGGTCAACTGATAATCAAGGTTTTCTAATCATGGACATTCATGTCATTGACAATGAGGTCACATCATTAGATGAATGATGATGGATACTATACCCAACATAAGTATTGCAACACGATCAAGTCATAAAGCTAATTGTTATGATAATTAAGAAACAGAGTATCCTACTCCTTAGACCGTGAGATCATATTTAATCACTATCACCCGAGGCTGCCTTGATTGCATCAACTGTCACACCGTAACTGAGTGATCATAAAGGTGCATGTCAGGTATTCCGAAATGAGAGGTTGAGGCGCATGTATTGAGATCATGATTTGTTCTCCCCCGTGATGGGAAAGATACACTAGGCTCACTAGATGAGATTACATCCAATAAGCTCCAGCGTATGACTAGGTCATGAGGATGGAATATCACGGGAACGAGTTAACTAGAACTTGTTGGTAACAAGATGGAACTAGTATGTTGACACCATGATTAGATCTCGGACAAGTCATTATCAAAGTAACGAAGGGAATTTGACTAGGCTTTTATGGTTCAAACGATGTTGAAATTGTGGAATGCATAGGGATCATTATGGGTATCCAGATCCCCTTGATCATCATTGATTAGATAAGTGTCTTGATCATTTATGTGATTTTCCCAAACCATAGGGTAACAAACTTAAGGGTTCTACAATGCTTGGAGGTCGTTTTGGAATCATCGGGATCACCGAAAGAAAGAAGAGAGAAAGTTGGAATGGTTTCGGTAAGTTCTAAGGTAGTTCGGAGTGATTCAAAATGAGTTTTGGATCATGAGGAATTGTTAAATATAATTTTGATATTAATTGGTGGAATTAATGTTTGAAAAATCTAATTTAAATTTAATTTGGAGAAAAAACCTTTCTATTGGGCCACTTCCTAGAGGGAAAGGCCTATGAGGGAGGGGCTGATGACTGCAAGTGCATAGTTCAATTGTAGCTAGTTTAAAAATAAGAGTGTCGAACCCACATAAAGCTATTTGGTGAAGGTCTTTATGCCCCTCGTCACTATCTACCGAAGCATACTCGTAAGTTGCCTTTGATCTCAAGTAAAGAGTGTTGTGTTTGTGTGCAATAAAGTAATGAAAGCAAGTAAACAAAATAATAAGTGCGTCGAGATTGCTGTTGGAACTCAATAAGTCTTAGATGTTCTCGGGGATATAGGATAAACCACTATCATGTGAGAATTACTTATGATTAGGATAACCTATATATCTCGTCATGATATGTGTGGAGAGACTTTCATAATAAGATGTTCACCAACAAGTCTTGTGAGCAACACATTTCTATGATTCATGTGATGAGGCCATCTCTAAATAACCACTACGATGAATGCGAGAAAATCACTTCTATAGACCACCAAAATTAAGATTTTCCCCATAGATATCGTTATGAAATTAGTGAATCTCTATTTATTCCCCTTTGACCGTGTAGGTTATAAACCAATGCTTGTATTCATAAAGTAGCACCGGACATACTCTGATCCCATAAACGTCCAAAGGGTAATTCCCTCTCTTTAGTCCCGGAGTCAAATGTTATGTGGTCGACTTCACATACCATATAGAGAGATCTAACACAATATCATAGATCAAGTGAAGATCAAAGACCAAAGTTATAGATCATCTTTGTTTCATTTCATAATAACGCTAGGGTTTCTCCATCTCCCCAAGAACAAAGGGAACTACACACACATGGAGGCAATCAACAACATCATCATATTCGTATGGATGGATTGAAAGTGCAAAGGTAAAATCAAGTAAAAATCCACAATTGTATTTGGAATTACAATAAGATCTAACGAATGCAATAGGGGATGATGGTGTTGATGGAGATGCAGCAGTTGATGATGAAGGGGATGATGTGTTGTCCTCCGATGATCCGTGTAGCAGCAGATATTTGCCCTTATCCAAGTTCCTCCTCTAGATCCCTTCCTGGGGTGGTTTTTCATGGCTGGAGGTGTCTGTGAATGTTGAATCTTAGAGCCTTCTTTGCATGGTGAAAGTATTTTACGAGGCGGACGTTCTGGCAGGAAGTACGGGAAGACGGTACGGGCGTCCTATGACCGTACCACATGTCGTTAGACCTTCTAGAACTTCTCCTTGCATCTTCTCTTCTTTTAGGCGCATGGTAAATCATTTAAATGACATTTATCACTTAGAAATATTATATTATCATATAACATGATAATTCCAATTGATATATTCACAACAGAATTAATAATTTGAAATCATGCTGAAACAAGGGTAAAAGGTGCGTGCAAACGCCGTAAAATACCAAAATCTTAACTCTACTTATGCAAAAACATAAGATAAATATTATTCAAAAATGGACTCATCAAGGGCCGACTGGTAGACCTTGGGCCACGCGGGAAGGTGGGCCCCACCCGTCGGCGCCTCCTCCCCTTGGCGTATCCTCCTCCTTTTTTCCCACCTTGCCAGCTAAGCATTGGTGGTCCCTCCCCTCCCCCCCTTATATAAAGAGGGGACACGTGGGGGAGGGGACAACGACAACAATAATAATTCCTAAGGCATTTTCCTTAGGGACTCTCTCTCTCTCTCTTGTTGGCTCTTGTTCTTCTGATTCGAAGAACTGCGGGCGTGGGAGACGACATATCTTCGGCACTCCGTCCCATTATAGGATCCTTGTTCCAAAAGATTTACTTCTGCAATCTTGGTCAGATCAGAGAGAACGGGAGTCGTCGTTGAGCACCGAACATGTGCGAAACCATGGGGGTGCTACCAGTTGTGGCACCTAGACTGTCGTGCGAGGATCAACGCGATCTTGAGGTCGGTTGTGAGTACAACTACATCATCCACGTTCATCGTGAACGTTAACGCTTTCGGGCTACAAGGGTATGTCATCGAAACCTCTCTCCATTACAGTATTAACTCTTAGATATATCTTAGCATTCGTGTTGCGCTAGTTAGAAAATATTGTTTTCTGCTGCAAACCCCTTCATTTGGTTGCGTAGGATTGTAGATCTAGATCTCCTCTCTATTTTCCCTCAAAACGATTCAAGAAAGATTGAAGAGAAAGAGAGGAAGGACAAACTCTTGGAAGTCAACAATTGAGGAGAGAGAGAGAGTAGAATTTAGAAACATAATTGAGGGGGGTAGTACGACGTCCCACAGAAATCCGATTTTTCGGCCGTACGATGTGGAAACAATGGCTCAGATCTGCCCCGGTACCCGCCTCTACGTAATGGACTGGCCCTGGCTTACCCGCCTTGTAGCGCGCCTCGCTGATGTTGGGTCCCGCGCTTTGTTCGACCTACCTCTCAGTTGCTTGGTGGGTCACGTTGGGGTGTGAGAGGTGTGCGCGTGAGCGGCGCAGGTCGCGCGAGGAGCCGTGCGTGTGCGTGGGCATTGATGTCCCGTCATTTCAGCTGAATCGGCACGGTGCTCTCTCGCGTCTTCCTCCCGTGCTACTCCCGTGTCTCCTCAAACCCTAGGCACCGCTGCCGCCGCCGCCTGTCCTGCTCCTCCCCGCCAATCCCTTACCCATATGATTCATCCCGAGCCACCGCCACCACCGCAAAGCTGCGCCATATGCTTAGTCCCTACTCCGTCTACCCCAATCCTCTGCCACATCTCTATCCTCAACCCCCTCCCCGTCTCCGCCCCTAATCCCCTCTCGTACGCCGCCACGGGCACAGGCCGCCGCCCCACCCCACGAGCGCCTGGCCTTCCGAGTCAGCAGAAGAGGAGGGTCTGGATACGATCTAAACTGTTCTCTCTCCACTGATCCATCTAGATTCGTCCTCTCCTTACTGCTTTTGCCATCTAGCATGTCAATCTCGGTCAGCCAAAAAGCCATGGGAGTCCCCATGCGTCGGTTTGGTTGACGTGTGCCTGTATTTGACCTCTGCAGATTTGATTATTTTGCTTATTCTTTTTCCAGATCCCTTTGGCTTCTTTATTCCTTTTCTCCAGTAAACATTCGTCCTCTTTTCGTATGTTGTTTGTAGTTTCTATCCCCTTCCAAGGTTTCGTTGCTTCTTGTTTACGTTGTTTTCTTCAGAGGCTCAATCTTGAAGCCTTTTTGTTCTGACCTTTTTGATCTATTCTGCATCTCACCACTTACGTTCTTGCCATGTTCTTCTATCTCTTTTTTGCAGGTCATCGTGTCGTTGGAGATTGCCTCTACGGGTGGCCGCGACTGTGGCATGTCTTGCCGGTGAGCTTTACCCTTACCTCTTTTTCTTGTTGTTTCTCTATATTTAGGATCTTCTTGCTCTTATTCATGCTTTGATAAATAAGTCTATGTTGGCCAGAAAAGATTTGTTGCCTTTATACATAGGTACAACAGCGTATTTGTCTAGAAAAATACCTGGTGACTTGCTGCGTAGGTAGACTGGGTCATGAGGTCAATATTTCATGTCTGATGTGTACCTGATGTTTGCTGATAGTTCTTGTGCTTCCAGATGGTGCATCTATTCAGATGTAAAAATATAGAATGCCCTTATATATAAAAAATCAAATGTCTAGCTTTGAAGATGCTTGCCCTGCCATTCGATCTGGATGGATGTTTTGGTTAGGCCAGTGCGGCTAAATCTTTAGTTTGGTCTCCTAGCTTGCTAAATAAGGAACTTGTGCCATATGTACATGAAAATCTATCTTTTGTTGCATCGTAAAGGTAATCAGTAGTGAGATTTGCCTAAAGCTATTTGTGGTTATTTTGGTCCCAAAATACATAAATCAATCTTAATTTTTGTAATTGGTAATTCTAATGATTTCTTTTCCCAATTTATGACTTTAGTAGGTATAGAACTTGCTTGGTAAGAGCAGTACTATATGGACATGAGGATTTCTCTCTTATTGTGGTTCCAATAATTGTTACAGCTGTTAAATTGACTTGGTACACCTGGTTTTGATTCTACCGTTGAACTCCTGCTTTAGGCTCTTGGTTCCGATTCAGGTGCATGTGGGAGTAACAACAATTTATGCTTATCTCACTACTGCTCTATTATTGCTCGTAATTTTTCCTGCCTTTCTAACTCGATTATATTAAATTGATTTCAGTCTTTCTTTTGTTAAGTAGGATTACATGTAATACACCATTTACTTCATTTATATTTCTACATTGCATTCTATTTTTTGGTCACTTCTCGTGTCTTCATTGTCGTGATCCTTTTAATTATGGTTCTCACCCTGTACTTAGTTTTTCTTTGTTTTAGTTTCTTTTACTGCTACATGCCATTGTTGCGATTGTTTCTTTGAGCCCTTTCTCACCCTGTACTTAGTACGGTGTTCCTACTTTTTGGTTTTGGTAGTTAACCTGAAGTAGCCTAGGAATGTGTGTGTCATGGGGAAAATGAGGCACACATAGCATGTCTAGGGAGATGATTTGTTTGTGCTAGGAATGAGTTGATTTTTAGTTTGGTTCTGATTCTTCCATTCTATATTTTTTGTTCAGTTGTGTTCCCTAGGATCTCGCTCATTGCGGGTTTTCTTTATTTTTCCCTTTTGGGTCATGAGTGCTTATGTTCTTCGCCTTTTTGTGCAGGTCGTTGTATCGTTGGATAGTGTTGTCCGGTGGCTGCCTCTTCTTCACTGCTGGATTTAGGATTTGGTTCTATTGCTGGTAAGTTTTGGTTTTTCAGGGGAATCTGTATGAGTTTATTGTACTACTGTGTTTGTTAGCTATGGCCGGGAAAAATATCATATGCATCATTTTGCTGGTGATCGCTGCCCTTTTTAAACTAAACATCAGAGGTATGATACATATTGTGTATTGTCATGTAAGTATTATTTCTAAAGATTCTTAGTTTAGAGTGGACAGGATACTACAGGATTCTTACTAGCACTAGACATTATTTTGCTAAATAAACATTGCTTTCTAAGAAATGTGGTACTATTTTGAGTGAGGTGAATTCATGGTGATAATGCTGACTCCCATTGGTCTATAAGAAAAATATTTTTTTTTAAAGAATGCTTTGTCTACAAAATAATATAGCTCTAGGTTACACGTATAGTTACATTCATCTACTTAATTATCTCTAGGTTGTTTTAGATCCAAATCTATTGACATGCTTCCTCTTCATGTTCTTGTTGTCTTATAGACATAACCATGTCACTTCATAGATAACCATGACCATAATTTGCTATAGTTGAGCCTCTTATTAGGATATCGTGAGGACTATATAAGCCCTGCCGAGGCTGCAGTATCTACTCCGAGTGATTACAGGTAATACCAATATACATTCATAATGCTTGATATTGGCTTATGGTTCTCAATTTCTAGGACAACAAATTGTTTACTGGTTTTCTGTGGTGCGTCTTTGTGTTGAAACTTGTTCATACCCTAAAAAATTCCTTAACTAGAAGACGAAGCCATTTCAAGTTTGCATTTATGCAATGTAATTGGCTAGAAAAATCTGAACTTTTTATTTTCTACATATCACAGTTCTATCCTCTGTCTTTATAACCTAACAATACCATTTGCTTAAGAGTAGTTCATATGGAGGTGCAGCACAAAACATGAGTGACCTAAGTGATTTTATACCCCATATAAGTACAAGACACTAAGGGTAGTAAGGATTTCAGACTAATATACAAATTATCACCACTTTTATGGAATACTGCACTTTATAGATTTCTTCCACATGTGTTAATTTTTGCACTTTTTACAAAATTCTGTAGAGCAAATGGTCCTCAAGACTTCCTTAGTAGTTCAGTTTGGGTCGCCTAATGATTGCAAATTACAGGCACGTGTTCCTTATGTGATTTCCGATGGCCTGTTACCGTATCGTATATGCTATCAAAAACTAACCGTGGTCTCTCTTTGTAGCATCCCAGTTGTCTAACACCTGTAATGCTACTTGTTCTAGTAATAAAAGGACCACTTCCTACATATATTTGTGGCATCATCATCATATCATGCTCATGTCATCATGCCACCTTGCATTTGAGCATCATATAAAACCCTTTCTTGTTTGGTTCTTATCTCATGTGCATTATTAATTGTAGTTGCCTCTTGATATTGTATTTGGTTCTTGATATATTGTTAAATGCCCAAGTGGATTTGGGGGAATATCTCTTATTAACTCCACCACCTTTTCTTTTCACCACCTTATAATTCCACCATCCAACTAAATATGAGCTTGGCATTTATGGGTTTTACTTCTAGCTCATGTGGGTTGGGATGGATCCAATTCTTTTCCACATGTTCTCATCTTGGCATCATTTTGTTTTCACATTATTGATACATGAGAGCCACATGGCCACCTTTGCCTGCCTTGTGAGTGGGACCCCTTTTCCCTAGTTTCCATATGTGTTGTTTTTGGGGTTATCATCATGTTGGGATATGTTGTGGGCTTAATAAATATCTAGTGGCATATACACACTAGCAAGTCCCAAATATAATCCAATGTGATCATCTCCTCATACTCCACTTGGAATTCTTTCTAATTTCTTTTGCTTGGGCCTTATTCCACACTTTGGAATGCATAAGAAAATGCCATGTAAATAATCTTGTTTTCACAAAGATAAATATGGTATCAATTAATTATGCATGGCCCATGCAAGTACCCCTTTAGCTTGGCATTTGATTTTATTTGGATTTTAATCATCTCTCTACCCCTTAGGCTTGGTCTTGTTTGATCATGCCTAAACCATCATCACCTTTTTCCCCTTGCTCTAGTCTTGGTTCTTGTTGGGTTTTGTTTGGTGCATGGTTGGATCTTGTCAAAAGAACACCTAGCATCTAACCTTCCCCCTCTCTAGACCAAAACCCTAATCCACCCCTCTCTCCTTAATCCCACCTAATTCTAACCCGAGCCCCTCTATCTAAACCCTAGCTTCCCCCTCTCTTCCTCGGCCTCTCTCCTCTCTTCCATGCAGGCCCCACCCCAGCAACCTCCTACCCATCTAGCCCATGCCACACCGAGCCTCCCCCTCAAACCTAAACCCTAGTCCAACCCGAGCCGGCCCCCTCTCCCTCTCTTCTCTCCCTGCCCTAGGGGCCCCCTCTAGACCTGCCTGCCCCGAGCTTCCTCCCCTGGCCCTACCTGGCATCCTCTTCCCCCCAGATTTTCCCCCCAGCTGCCCCTGACCTGGCTCACGTGAAGGAGGAGGAAAGGTGGCACCGAGGCCACCTTTTCCATCTACCCCTCCCCCACGCAAGCCCCCACCTGCCCCCTCTCGTTCTTATCCTCTCCCTCGCCCCTCTAGCCTCCCCAGATCTGCCCAGAGGCCCTGCCTCGCCTCCCCTCTCCTCCCTTTCTTCCACCGCCACGAGCTGCTGACGCCGGCCACCACTGTCGGTTCTCGCTCTACCACAGCAAACCAGGAGGCGGGCGTGGTGCTAAGGTTGTCGGGGAAGGCCGTGGAGTGCCTCTGCTTCGACCTGTGCACGGAGCCGCGGAGGAGAAGCCCCCAATAGCCCCAGGCCGACGCCGCCGACGCCAAACCCTAGACGACGGTGCGCCAGCAACATCGCCAATCCGCCGCTCCCCGCTCCGATCCGAGCCCACCGCCGAGCCCACGGTGAGCTCCTCTACCTCCTGGACATGGCCCGCCTCTTAGTACCCCCACAGCCTCGCCGGAGATATCGTCGAGCGGTCTCGGTGCGCGGCGGCCGACGTCGCTCTCGCGTCGCTGCGTCGCGCAGCGAACCTTAGCTAGGCCCCAGACCACCTCCAGTCACCAGCACACAGCCACCGCAGTGGTTCCGCGTCCGCGCGAGCGCCCCCGGTCGCGCGTTCGAGTCCCGCCGCGCCGCGCCGTTCCTGTCAGTTTTGTCAGAGAGGAAGAAAAACAGTGCTCGCTGGGCACTTTGCACAAATCCCCCTGGCCTTCTTTTTCCTCTACCCGCAGTCCCTTAGCCCCACCCGTCAGCGTCTTGTGTTTTTTTTTTGTAAAAAGGATCCCGAAGTTTTCAGCAATCAACCCGCGGTCCTCCTCCCTCTCATCCACTGGCGTGTGGGTCCGTGTGTGCCCGGCCCCACATGTCTGTGCCTAGGGCTAGTTTGGCCTGAGTGCTAAAATGTTTTCCAGATTCTATTTAATTCAAACCTATTTAAATTAATTCAAATTCAAATATAAATCTGTTTTTAAATAACTTTTCGATTATAAATCCAAATAATGTAAATGATATATGTTTCTGAACCAGAAAAATGTAAGGATTTCAAATATGCTATTCAAATTACCTTTTGCACATTTAAAATTCCAAGTTGAATTAAATTACAACAAGTGCCACTGGAATTTAAATAATTAATAACTTTTGAAATATAACTCTGAATTTAACAAATGATATGTCTAAAATGATCAGCTCGACGAGACCTTTCTGTTTATGCTACCCATAACTTCAATTGCAGCATGCATCATATAAATATAAAGTATACAGCAACTAATATGACAACAAAATGGGACTAAAACCCCATAAAAATGCTACTTCTTGTGTTTGACACCTCACCCATGCCATGCTACTTTATTACCATGCAACTTGTGCATCATTCATCATGGAATGATTGTTTGCTTGATGCATTTTATTCCTATGCTTGTGCACTTTATTTATGTTGGCCCTTGTTTGTTTGGTTCTTCTTCGGATAGACACTGAGCAGGGGATATATCAAGAGAACCAGGAGCACTACCCAGATCCGTCTCTCGCTTCAACTGAGTTGCCAGGCAAGCACTACCACATGCTTGCATACATACAGTACCTATTGCCTCTATCTTATTCTTGCATCATTGAGTCGCGATTGCATTAAACTGAATCCCAAGTATTGCATAGCTTTTACTTTTAAACCCCACCAAGCTTGTTCCTCCATCCCATGAGCCATTACTACAGGAGTTGTTTGAGCCATGCGAGTCGTAGAACAGCATGTGTAGGGTATGTGAGAGTCTGATGGATAACGAGGTACCTAAACAACTTAACCTGAGTAGTAGTGGGATAACTAATGAAAGTGGCACCGGTGAGCAACATCTGCTATTTGGTTTTTCCTGCTCACTTGTGTCCCGTAAGACCCCGAGTACTTGATTCCTGTTCCAAGATTTATTCGCGCTATCCACATCCGGGAGGCTTATGGGACCCCCCTGAGCCAGAGCTTGATTCCGTCTTATTTCTTGGGGCCACAAACTAGTTTGAGGTTTTGTTTACTATCCTGTACTTATGCCATGCTACTGCTTTATTTACGTTTGTGCGAGGAGCACACTGTACTGTTTAGGTAAGCGGAGTGTTTTCGCGGTATCGACAAGCCCAGCCACACTTTCGGGTTCCCAGTCGTTTACAGCCACTGATGCAAACCTTGAGTCCGTCTCGGAGTCCGCTAACTTCGTTGCGGGTCTACTCAATGGGGTGGCCCCCTGAAATATTTCTGAATCTTGTGATTGATTTGTCGTGAAGGCCTCGTTGGGTTTTGATTTGGTTTTTCCGAGGTTGATCGAGTGTGTGTTGCTATTGGTGCACCCCGGCCGGGTAAAACTTTCTGAAAGCCGTGTCCGCGGTTATGGACGACTTGGAGCACAGTTTCTCGATCATAGACAAGCATAACTAAAGTACCGCTTTAATCTGACTAAGTAAATTGACTAGTAAATAGTGCAACACTCATGGAATGGTTAATAAAATTGCCAACGGATGGGGGGTTGTTCGTCCGCTTCCTCGTTGGTAAGCGAGGAGGAGGATGGATCTGATGAGATTACTGTTATAGCTGTTGTCATTAATTCACGGACATCCGTCTATCATTGGTTAGGCGGATGGTTAGCGTTTATCTGTAGAACTGTTAGGGTTTATTTTCGCTGCAATTGCGTCACCCCAGGTTGAGTCCCCTTTAGAGGCATAAAGACTTGCTGAGTACCCTTAGGGTCTCACACGATAAATTATTGGTTCAGATGAACAGGTACCCTCGCAGGACGGATACTGGGTGGAAGAGGCTGATGATGTGGGCAACGATCGTTCGGTGTAGAGATTCCGGGAACGGGGATCCGTGAGATCTGTGGGCGGGATGTGCTTAGTTCTATGGCATCTTATGCCGATTTGCTTCTTATCCGTACTCGGACTATGTTTTGCCGCTTCCGCTTGATACTCTGATGTGTGATGTATGAGGAGTTATCCTAAAATATTATATCTATCTAGGTCATTTGAATCTTGCCGTATGGCGTTGCTATATTTCCTTTCTTTCTAGATGGTATGGCTCTGATGTACTCTTGTATGGTGGCTTGCATACATACTCATTTGTGTATGTAGTTGATCCCTTCGCCTGCCGATTACGCCGCCCGTACAGGTCCCGTTGAGTTGGAGGTGGTTGGGACGGCCGAAAGGTCTACCCGTGAGTGGCTTTTGGGGCCCCACCGTACTATTTCAACCACTACCGCTCATCCAGGCTTGTATCTAGGAGCGTAATTCACCGAGGTAGTTACAATTGGTATCAGAGCCATCCCGACCTTCAGGGTCTCAGCCAAACGGTCGTTGTCAGTCTAGCAAATATTTTGGTAGTTATGTATACTAGGGAAAAACAAAAACGCGAGAGTAGGACTGCTTCCACTTTTTCTTCTTAACCACCCACCCACCCTTTTCTGGTAAGGAAGTGCAACGTTTTCAATCCTCTTCTTAAAAATTCAAACTAGGATTCACGTGTTCTGGGTTTCCGTAGTACCATAGTTTGTGTGTGTGTGTGTGTGTGTAATTCCTTTGTCTATCTGTTGCATCCAAGTTGTTATCTAATCAGTCTTTTGGTTATCAACTGTTGGTACATTCCATACCGACAGGCCTTGCAAACCGACGCGATCTGTCTTACTCTTTGTTATCCGACGTTATCTTGTTTGGGGTGTTCGTTTCCGTAGTTACTAATCTTTAGGTTCAACGTGAGAAGGAGGGGTTAGGATATGTGTTCCACTTATTCATGTGCGGAGTAATGATTTGAGTGCGGGATGGAGTCGCGGCCATACCACTACTTTTATCATTCGCTTTTGTATATTGAATCGGTAGAGTCACTAATCTTGATTCGTTAAGTAATTTTGCGCATCTATTGGTATTTTAATGCCGAAATTTGTGGAAAATTTTTCTTTGATATATTTGTATACCACACTCCTTTTCAGTCGTGTGCGATATGCTTAATATCTTCTAGGTGCTTTGAACTTTGTTGATATTTTAATATCATCTTAGTAAATTGTATCCTTTAATCTTGGTTAATTCCATCTTGGTACTATTTTGGATTATTATCATTCTCCATTATAGTACTAACTTGTGTTTTATATCAATCTCAGGATGGCTCCACCACGCCGTTCAGATGAGGACATACCACCAGAACTTGGGGCCGCGTTGTCAAACATAGCCAATGCCTTGGCAGCAATGCAGCAGAACCAGCAGCGCTTGGAAGAGAGCGTCAGGAGAAATGAGTTTGCTCCACTCCCTCCACCTCCCAAGCGAGGAGACATCAAGAGCTTCCTGAAATTCAACCCTCGTCAGTTTGATGTTTCCGATCGACCACTGGACGCGGATGATTGGCTGCGTGAGATGTCAAGGTTACTCGAGACTGCTGATGTTCCTGAGCAGGAGTGGATCAAGTGTGCTACTCACCTTCTGAAGGGAGATGCAGCTCTTTGGTGGGAAAATTACTTGAAGGCAAGCTGCACTGGTTTTCAGCCTACTTGGGAAAGGTTCACTGCAGCTTTCAAAGAGCAGTTTCTCTCAGAGATTGTAATGGAAAGGATGAAGGAAGCTTTTCTCAACCTGAAGCAAGGAAATGATAACGTCAACACCTACATCAGGAACTTCATGAATCTATCTCGTTATGGTGGCGATGAGGTATCTAATGACAAGAAAAAGCAGAAGAGGTTCAGGCAAGGGCTCAATGCATCGATCAAGTATGCAATCACACATGCAAGGCCGGCATCTTTCCTGGAACTACAACACACAGCTTTGCAAGAGGAAGCAAGCAGGCAAGTGTTTGAGGAGTCCAAGAAACACAACAGGGATGCATCAAGCTCTTCAGTTATGGCAGCTCCTTCTAAGCGGTGTGTCTGGGTTCCTAACACCCCACCGTCGCTCCCGGCTTCACCAAGACCTTCAAGCTACGCGTCAAGGCCACCAAACTCCATCACTGCTGCTCCCAGGGGCTACACCCACAACTACCCTGGAGCGCCTGGCGGAGTCCCTGGCTACGTTGCTCCACGTCCACATGGTGCTTGTTTCACATGTGGAGATCATGGACATCCCAACTGGAACTGTCCGTTGAAGAACAAAGCTCTCCCTCCACCCCCGCCAAGATCTGCAGCAAGCTCTCCTATGGTTCGTGCACCACCACCTCGGGCTCTCAACATCAACACCAAGCCCGGGTCTATGGTTGCTCGTGCCAATTGTGTCAACGCCGCTCAAGCTGAGCATGCACCTGGAGTGGTGATGGGTATGCTCTCCGTTAACTCAGTCCCTGCACGAGTTTTGTTCGATTCTGGTGCATCGCATTCATTTGTTTCTCACAAGTTTGCAAATGAGAATGAGTTAGTCTTGGTTCCTCTCCAGAAGCGGTTAATGGTCCTTTCTCCTGGAGAGAAGATGACAGCTTCTAAGATCAGTCATGGCAATCAAGTTGAGATTGGTGGCTCTTCATTCTCGGCTTCTTTAATTGTTCTGGGCAATTCTGACATTAATGTCATCTTGGGCATGGATTGGTTAACGGCAAATGCAGTTGTGATTGATTGTGCTGAACGCTCAGTTTCTCTGAAGATTCCTGAAGGCCATATAGTCTTTTCTCCAAGTCTGACTCCTGCTATCCAGCTTTTCTCTTTGGCGGCTCTGAATGATGATGCTATGGAAGCTATTCAGAGAGTCCTAGTGGTCTGTGAGTTTCCGGATGTCTTTCCTGAAGAGTTGCCGGGCATGCCTCCGGATCGTGAGGTTGAGTTTGTGATTGAGCTTGAACCTGGAACGACTCCTATCTCCAAGCGGCCTTATAAAATGGGTCCTTCTGAGTTGGCTGAACTCAAAAGACAACTTGATGAACAAGAGAAGTTGGGTTTCATTCAACACAGTACTTCTTCTTGGGGTAGCCCAACAATCTTTGTGAAGAAGCGTGACAGAACTGATAGACTTTGTGTTGACTATCGGGCTCTCAATGCTAAAACCATCAAGAACAAATATCCCCTTCCGCGGATTAATGATCTCTTTGACCAGCTGGCTGGAGCTGTGGTATTCTCTAAGCTTGACTTGAGAAGTGGTTATCACCAAATCAAAATTCGCAAGGAAGATGTGCCTAAAATAGCTTTCACCACCCGCTATGGCCTGTATGAGTACACAGTCATGTCTTTCGGTCTCACCAACGCACCTGCTACCTTCTCGAGGCTTATGAACTCGGTCTTCATGGAGTACCTGGATAAGTTCGTTGTGGTCTATCTGGATGACATTCTGGTCTATTCCAAGTCGAAGGAAGAGCATGAAGAACACCTTCGTTGTGTCCTAAACAAGCTTCGCGAGAACCGCTTGTATGCAAAGTTCTCAAAGTGTGAGTTTTGGCTGCCTGAAGTAACATATCTTGGTCATGTCATCTCTGCCAAGGGCATTGCAGTAAACCCGGAAACGGTAAAGACAATTGTTGAATGGCTTCCTCCTGTTAATGTCAAAGAAGTGCGGAGTTTCCTCGGTTTGGCTAGTTATTGCCGTCGCTTCGTTCAGAACTTCTCGAAGATAGCGAAGCCTCTTACCGATCTCCTCAAGAAAGGCAAGAAATACCTGTGGACTCCTGCATGTCAAGCAAGCTTTGAGACACTCAAAGAGAAGCTCACTTCCACACCAGTCTTGGTTCCTCCGGATACATCTAAGCCTTTCCAGATATTCTGTGATGCCTCTTTGCAAGGATTGGGTGCGGTCCTTATGCAAGAGAAACAGGTGGTTGCTTATGCCTCTCGACAGTTGAAGACGCATGAGATCAACTATCCCACACATGACCTCGAGCTCGCAGCAGTTGTCTTTGCTTTGAAGCTATGGAGGCACTACTTGCTGGGCAACCGTTGTGAGATCTTTTCTGACCACAAGAGTTTGAAGTATATCTTCACTCAGCCTGATCTCAACCTTCGGCAGAGGAGATGGATCTAAGCAATCAATGACTTTGATTTGACCATCAACTACACACCGGGCAAAGCTAATGTCATGGCAGATGCTCTCAGCCGCAAAGCTTATGTCAATAACCTCATGATGGAAGAGCAGCAGCCCCTCTTGTGCGAGGAATTCCGCCAGCTCAACCTGGAAGTTGTGGAACAAGGGCATCTCCTGAACCTTCTGGCTACTCCTCTCTTGGAAGAAAAGATTCGTTTTTGTCAGCGTGGTGATCCGCACACCAGAAAGATCACCTCCCAGCTTCAGCTTCCGAAGTATGAGTCCTTCCACGTCGATGATCAAGGCACGCTTTTCTTCGACCACCGGATGTTTGTTCCAAACTACCCGGGTTTGAGAGAGCAAGTTCTCAAGGAGGCGCACGATTCTGTTCTATCTATCCACCTTGGCAGCACAAAGATGTACATGGACTTGAAAACACAATATTGGTGGCCTGGTCTGAAACGATATTGTGCAAAGTATGTCTCGGAGTGTGATGTCTGCCGCAGAGTGAAAGCTGTCCATCAGAAACCTTTCGGTCTTCTACAGCCATTGAAACCCCCGGAATGGAAATGGGAGAAAGTAGAGATGGACTTCATCACTGGCTTTCCAAGGTCGCAGAAGGGCAACAATGCAATCTTTGTTGTCATCGACAGGCTTTCTAAAGTGGCTCATTTCTTCCCCGTCAAGGAAACAATTTCTGGAATTCAGTTGGCTGAGCTCTATATCAACAGAATTGTCTCTCTGTATGGGGTTCCGCTTGAGATCAGTTCAGACCGTGGAAGCATCTTCACTTCCAAGTTCTGGGAAAGTTTTCAAAATGCTTTGGGAACAAAGTTGAACTTCAGCACTGCTTACCACCCTCAGTCGCAAGGACAAGTTGAAAGGATCAATCAGATTCTGGAGGATATGCTTCGTGCTTGCGTCATCTATTTTGGCATGAAGTGGGAGGAATGTCTTCCATATGCTGAATTCTCGTACAACAACAGCTTCCAGAAGAGTCTGAAGATGGCACCATTCGAGGCTCTCTATGGTCGCAAGTGCAGAACTCCGATTGGTTGGTCAGGTGCAGGAGAAAGAATCTGGTTTGGCCCTGACATTGTAACCCAAGCAGAGGAGAAGGTGCATATCATTCTTGAGAACCTGAAGATTGCTCAAAGTCGTCAGAAGAGCAACTATGACAGGAAGCACACGGATATGGTGTATGCCCCTGGTGATCTCGTGTACCTTCGTGTCACTCCCATGAAAGGCACACATCGCTTCGGTATCAAAGGAAAGCTGGCTCCTAGATACATCGGTCCTTTCAAGATTCGTGGTAGAAGAGGAGAAGTTGCTTATGCCCTGGAGCTCCCGGAAAAACTCAAAGTCCATGATGTTTTCCACATCTCTCAGCTCAAGAAGTGCTTCAAAGATCCCGGCAGGACCGTGGATCATGAGCTAATCGATCTTCAAGAAGACCTGTCTTATCAAGAACACCCCACCAAAATCCTTGAGACCGCAGAAAGAAGGACTCGCAACAAGTCCATCAAGTTCTGCAAGGTGCAGTGGTCACACCATTCTGTTGATGAAGCCACTTGGGAACATGAAGATGAACTCCGTGCCAACTATCCTACCCTCTTTGTGTCTTCTTTTTCCTAGAATCTCGGGGCGAGATTCCTGTTTAGTGGGGGAGAGTTGTAGCATCCCAGTTGTCTAACACCTGTAATGCTACTTGTTCTAGTAATAAAAGGACCACTTCCTACATATATTTGTGGCATCATCATCATATCATGCTCATGTCATCATGCCACCTTGCATTTGAGCATCATATAAAACCCCTTCTTGTTTGGTTCTTATCTCATGTGCATTATTAATTGTAGTTGCCTCTTGATATTGTATTTGGTTCTTGATATATTGTTAAATGCCCAAGTGGATTTGGGGGCATATCTCTTATTAACTCCACCACCTTTTCTTTTCACCACCTTATAATTCCACCATCCAACTAAATATGAGCTTGGCATTTATGGGTTTTACTTCTAGCTCATGTGGGTTGGGATGGATCCAATTCTTTTCCACATGTTCTCATCTTGGCATCATTTTGTTTTCACATTATTGATACATGAGAGCCACATGGCCACCTTTTCCTGCCTTGTGAGTGGGACCCCTTTTCCCTAGCTTCCATATGTGTTGTTTTTGGGGTTATCATCATGTTGGGATATGTTGTGGGCTTAATAAATATCTAGTGGCATATACACACTAGCAAGTCCCAAATATAATCCAATGTGATCATCTCCTCATACTCCACTTAGAATTCTTTCTAATTTCTTTTGCTTGGGCCTTATTCCACACTTTGGAATGCATAAGAAAATGCCATGTAAATAATCTTGTTTTCACAAAGATAAATATGGTATCAATTAATTATGCATGGCCCATGCAAGTACCCCTTTAGCTTGGCATTTGATTTTATTTGGATTTTAATCATCTCTCTACCCCTTAGGCTTGGTCTTGTTTGATCATGCCTAAACCATCATCACCTTTTTCCCCTTGCTCTAGTCTTGGTTCTTGTTGGGTTTTGTTTGGTGCATGGTTGGATCTTGTCAAAAGAACACCTAGCATCTAACCTTCCCCCTCTCTAGACCAAAACCCTAATCCACCCCTCTCTCCTTAATCCCACCTAATTCTAACCCGAGCCCCTCTAGTTAAACCCTAGCTTCCCCCTCTCTTCCTCGGCCTCTCTCCTCTCTTCCATGCAGGCCCCACCCCAGCAACCTCCTACCCATCTAGCCCATGCCACACCGAGCCTCCCCCTCAAACCTAAACCCTAGTCCAAGCCGAGCCGGCCCCCTCTCCCTCTCTTCTCTCCCTGCCCTAGGGGCCCCCTCTAGACCTGCCTGCCCCGAGCTTCCTCCCCTGGCCCTACCTGGCATCCTCTTCCCCCCAGCTTTTCCCCCCAGCTGCCCCTGACCTGGCTCACGTGAAGGAGGAGGAAAGGTGGCACCGAGGCCACCTTTTCCATCTACCCCTCCCCCACGCAAGCCCCCACCTGCCCCCTCTCGTTCTTATCCTCTCCCTCGCCCCTCTAGCCTCCCCAGATCCACCCAGAGGCCCTGCCTCGCCTCCCCTCTCCCTTTCTTCCACCGCCACCAGCTGCTGACGCCGGCCACCACCGTCGGTTCTCGCTCTAGCACAGCAAACCAGGAGGCGGGCGTGGTGCTAAGGTTGTCGGGGAAGGCCGTGGAGTGCCTCTGCTTCGACCTGTGCACGGAGCCGCGGAGGAGAAGCCCCCAACAGCCCCAGGCCGACGCCGCCGACGCCAAACCCTAGACAACGGTGCGCCAGCAACGTCGCCAATCCGCCGCTCCCCGCTCCGATCCGAGCCCACCGCCGAGCCCACGGTGAGCTCCTCTACCTCCTGGACATGGCCCGCCTCTTAGTACCCCCACAGCCTCGCCGGAGATATCGTCGAGCGGTCTCGGTGCGCGGCGGCCGACGTCGCTCTCGCGTCGCTGCGTCGCGCAGCGAACCTTAGCTAGGCCCCAGACCACCTCCGGTCACCAGCACACAGCCACCGCAGTGGTTCCGCGTCCGCGCGAGCGCCCCCGGTCGCGCGTTCGAGTCCCGCCGCGCCGCGCCGTTCCTGTCAGTTTCGTCAGAGAGGAAGAAAAACAGTGCTCGCCGGGCACTTTGCACAAATCCCCCTGGCCTTCTTTTTCCTCTACCCGCAGTCCCTTAGCCCCACCCGTCAGCGTCTTGTGTTTTTTTTTGTAAAAAGGATCCCGAAGTTTTCAGCAATCAACCCGCGGTCCTCCTCCCTCTCATCCACTGGCGTGTGGGTCCATGTGTGCCCGGCCCCACATGTCTGTGCCTAGGGCTAGTTTGGCCTGAGTGCTAAAATGTTTTCCAGATTCTGTTTAATTCAAACCTATTTAAATTAATTCAAATTCAAATATAAATCTGTTTTTAAATAACTTTTCGATTATAAATCCAAATAATTTAAATGATATATGTTTCTGAACCAGAAAAATGTAAGGATTTCAAATATGCTATTCAAATTACCTTTTGCACATTTAAAATTCCAAGTTGAATTAAATTACAACAAGTGCCACTGGAATTTAAATAATTAATAACTTTTGAAATATAACTCCGAATTTAACAAATGATATGTCTAAAATGATCAGCTCGACGAGACCTTTCTGTTTATGCTACCCATGACTTCAATTGCAGCATGCAGCATATAAATATAAAGTATACAGCAACTAATATGACAACAAAATGGGACTAAAACCCCATAAAAATGCTACTTCTTGTGTTCGACACCTCACCCATGCCATGCTACTTTATTACCATGCAACTTGTGCATCATTCATCATGGAATGATTGTTTGCTTGATGCATTTTATTCCTATGCTTGTGCACTTTATTTATGTTGGCCCTTGTTTGTTTGGTTCTTCTTCGGATAGACACTGAGCAGGGGATATATCAAGAGAACCAGGAGCACTACCCAGATCCGTCTCTCGCTTCAACTGAGTTGCCAGGCAAGCACTACCACATGCTTGCATACATACAGTACCTATTGCCTCTATCTTATTCTTGCATCATTGAGTCGCGATTGCATTAAACTGAATCCCAAGTATTGCATAGCTTTTACTTTTAAACCCCACCAAGCTTGTTCCTCCATCCCATGAGCCATTACTACAGGAGTTGTTTGAGCCATGCGAGTCGTAGAACAGCATGTGTAGGGTATGTGAGAGTCTGATGGATAACGAGGTACCTAAACAACTTAACCTGAGTAGTAGTGGGATAACTAATGAAAGTGGCACCGGTGAGCAACATCTGCTATTTGGTTTTTCCTGCTCACTTGTGTCCCGTAAGACCCCGAGTACTTGATTCCTGTTCCAAGATTTATTCGCGCTATCCACATCCGAGAGGCTTATGGGACCCCCCTGAGCCAGAGCTTGATTCCGTCTTATTTCTTGGGGCCACAAACTAGTTTGAGGTTTTGTTTACTATCCTGTACTTATGCCATGCTACTGATTTATTTACGTTTGTGCGAGGAGCACACTGTACTGTTTAGGTAAGCGGAGTGTTTTCGCGGTATCGACAAGCCCAGCCACACTTTCGGGTTCCCAGTCGTTTACAGCCACTGACGCAAACCTTGAGTCCGTCTCGGAGTCCGCTAACTTCGTTGCGGGTCTACTCAATGGGGTGGCCCCCTGAAATATTTCTGAATCTTGTGATTGCTTTGTCGTGAAGGCCTCGTTGGGTTTTGATTTGGTTTTTCCGAGGTTGATCGAGTGTGTGTTGCTATTGGTGCACCCCGGCCGGGTAAAACTTTCTGAAAGCCGTGTCCGCGGTTATGGACGACTTGGAGCACAGTTTCTCGATCATAGACAAGCATAACTAAAGTACCGCTTTAATCTGACTAAGTAAATTGACTAGTAAATAGTGCAACACTCATGGAATGGTTAATAAAATTGCCAACGGATGGGGGGTTGTTCGTTCGCTTCCTCGTTGGTAAGCGAGGAGGAGGATGGATCTGATGAGATTACTGTTATAACTGTTGTCATTAATTCACGGACATCCGTCTATCATTGGTTAGGCGGATGGTTAGCGTTTATCTGTAGAACTGTTAGGGTTTATTTTCGCTGCAATTGCGTCATCCCAGGTTGAGTCCCCTTTAGAGGCATAAAGACTTGCTGAGTACCCTTAGGGTCTCACACGATAAATTATTGGTTCAGATGAACAGGTACCCTCGCAGGACGGATACTGGGTGGAAGAGGCTGATGATGTGGGCAACGATCGTTCGGTGTAGAGATTCCGGGAACGGGGATCCGTGAGATCTGTGGGCGGGATGTGCTTAGTTCTATGGCATCTTATGCCGATTTGCTTCTTATCCGTACTCGGACTATGTTTTGCCGCTTCCGCTTGATACTCTGATGTGTGATGTATGAGGAGTTATCCTAAAATATTATATCTATCTAGGTCATTTGAATCTTGCCGTATGGCGTTGCTATATTTCCTTTCTTTCTAGATGGTATGGCTCTGATGTACTCTTGTATGGTGGCTTGCATACATACTCATTTGTGTATGTAGTTGATCCCTTCGCCTGCCGATTACGCCGCCCGTACAGGTCCCGTTGAGTTGGAAGTGGTTGGGACGGCCGAAAGGTCTACCCGTGAGTGGCTTTTGGGGCCCCACCGTACTATTTCAACCACTACCGCTCATCCAGGCTTGTATCTAGGAGCGTAATTCACCGAGGTAGTTACACTCTTATGACTGCAGACCATCAAGACTGAAAAGGAAAGTACCTGAAATGGATTTCGCTCTGTGAAGGATATAGGCATGGTGTAGTTTTGTTTGCCTATGTTCCTGTAACAGCTACCTCTCTAATCAAAACATATCTTAGGAACTTTAATGTCCTTTTGAACTACTATGTTCTCGATGAGGATCCTTACGCCTATGCTTCCAGGGAAGATCCTTACACCTATTATTACCATCCTGTAATAGATCAGTAACAAATTTCTGGTGGGCTAAGATACTTCTATGCTAAACTTATATGTGGTGGTACAAGAACTACTTGCATCACGTATGATATATGTTTCGTGCTATGAAATTATGTGGCTGGTCTAATGTGAACGACTGTTTTTTGATGGTTAGTTTATAGTCTATACAAAATAATATTAATCGAAGATATAGAATTCTGAAAATATTCGATGCTTCTTGGCATGCTTCTGTATATACCAAAATCTAACAACTTCATAAACTATCGTTACAAGTTATGAAATCAACGGGCCCGTGCGCCGAGGCGCACCCCTAAGTCTAGTAACTAATCACCAAGGAGGAAGAAGGAGCCCTTAAATGGAATCTCCAAAATCTTCCTGTAGGTGCAGAAATGTGCCTAGCCGGTAGCACCACCAAATTGGCGGTACTACCACCAACCCCTTCCAACGGTTCAAAGCACGCAGTAGTGAGAGAAGTATTGGGCTAGTACTAACACAAAAACGGCGGTGCTACCGCCAAAGCTAAAATTTGATACTACTGTCTCACTACCGAGAAAGTACCGGTACAAAACACGAACCAGAGCGGTTATAGAAGGGTGATAACTGGCTGGACAGAAGTAGACTGATACTTTGGCTGGTACTACCGGCGATAAAAGTGTCCTAGTGGCACTACAGTAAACGGCGGTACTACCTTTTCTAAAAAACAGTGAAATCAAAACTGTGATAACTCGAGGGTCCAAACTCTGGATTGAGATGAAACCAATTGAGGATCATCAAGAGAGAAAATACCAAGGGGACAGAGGTGTGAAACCTTCCTGAGATAAGTTCCGGTACAACCTCCAACATCAAAATTCAATAAATGTCATTGGAAATCCGTTTTTGATGGGCATGTACGGCTAGAGCTTTCTATGAAGATAACTAAAGGCTCTAGAACATCACGTGGATATGATCCAATAACAACTAAGAAAAACATCAATATTTTACAATATTGAGTAAAGGCAATATGAATACTTATTTCATGTCTTTTATGTAAACATGGTTAAACATAGAAACCTCCGGTTTTGACCAAATTTACACACCTAATATTTTTGAATGGGGAAAGTATATAACAAATTTTCTTAATAAAGATGATTGCATTCATCGATCGCCATTGTATCGGGGTCGCTTCCTCAAAAGAAAAGCCTTACATATGTTCATAATCCATAGGAATCCTGCAATGTGGACGGACGGGTGAAAAGAGAGGAAACGAACCCCCACCCCCACCACTCCCAAAAGGAGATTTCGCACTAAACAGCAATATGTACAATGCAATGAGCACACGCGCGCGCATGCGTGCGACAGGAAGCCATTCTTGATATCGCACGCAGCTTCTCGTGTTCACAGCCAGCTTCTTACTCTGGCCGCAGAAACAACCGCATCTCAGCATGATGCATGCTCTGTGCAGCGCCCGGGAGGCACCGGCCGCAAAACTGTGAGTCTGTCACAATGGAGCTCGGGTGATCTGGACGGATCAGTACCAGATGATCTCGTCCGGCACCGCCTCGAACCTCGCCTTCTTCTGAAAAAAGAAGTCAGAAAAACAGATCAGCACACCGAGAGTTGAGAAAGATTCAGGCACCAGGTTTCATCTCCCTTCTGCTTTTTCTATACATCTAATCATCGACCCGGTAGTTGGTTGGTTGGTTCCATTATGCCATTATCGCTCGGCACGTAGTGGGAAAGAAGCTGCAACAGGGATGGTGGTACTCGTCCTGCTGCTGCTGCTGCTGCAACCACAAAGTGTTCTAGAATTTGACTTTATAGATTTGCTTTTATGAACCTAGCCACGAAAATCAAGGTCATATATTTGTGGTCGCTGCAGCTTTTGCGGTTTTGCTTGAAACAAACGCTACCTATCCATATGATTGTCCGGCTAGAACAACACAATGGCATTGCGTTGATTTCGTTGCAAGAAAAGGATGAACAGTTTATGCATGCCTCTCCAATATAATTCACTGAAATATCTGGTTAGGCGAAACATCTGAACATGTGACACCACTAGCCATTCGATGGGATGACGCGGAAGGTAAATATGATTGCCCATGAATAATCTAATTTGTCATGGCAAAACAATTAGAAGAAGTAATATTGTGTTCCAAGAACTAATTTCATGTCACGTGTTAGAGAGTAATCTGAAGATCTCGAAACGATACATCATAGGTGAACTCTTGCGAAGCATATGTAGTAGTAGTAGTAGTAGTAGTAGTAGTAGTAGTAGTAGTAGTAGTAGTATATAAGACTTGTCCACCCTATATTCATTCGATCGCAGCATGAAAATTATTATAACAAGTGCTCCTATTTTTATACTTGGACGCGATGCTAGCTATAGTGCTGTATGTACCTTGACGAACCATGAATTAATGCCACCGAAGCTCCTGCGTACAAGCTTAGCTAGTGGATCAAGTCCACGCTTGCAATAAAACCCATCTTTAGAAAATTAGCAGATGGCTAGCTTAGTTTCTCACACATACCAAATGGTCAACTTGTGGTTACCATGACGCACCGCCTACAGCTTCAAAAGTTGTTCCCGGCCGTACATATAAAAATAGAAAGAAAAAACGGACAAGTAATCTGGAAAGCTACCGAACTGTCAAACTAGCAGAGCCTAGGACATCACGGAAAGCAGCACGTAGCAAGTCCATTCACTAGCTTGGTAGTAGTAACATAATCAAGTCCAAGAAAATCCACATACTGTAATACTTCCTCTAATCCATATTAGTTGACTTAATTTTGGCTAGATTTAGATGAATTTAGACACTATTTAGTATATAAGTTTATATCTAATTTTTGATAAATCCAAGTCAACTAATATGTGTCGAAAGAAGTAGTATAATCAACATCTGTACTACTTCCTTCGATCCACATTACTTGTCACTACAATAGATGTATCTAAATATATTTTAGTACTAGATATATCTGTTTCAATGACCAATAATATGGATCGGAGAGAGTACTTAAAATGACAAGAGATTTAAGGGTTTTTTTCAAGCCGACAACACTGACGACGCTACACCAGCCAAAAAGATCGATGGGCAAACCACTCGCTCGCCTGTGCTTCAATGGCCACCACCCCCCTGAAATGGACCCCCGTTTGCTCCTGTGTTGAATTTGAGAGGAACACGGCCACGTCACAACAATGATGTAACTATGCAAGGCCTCATATTAAGCAAGTACGGAGCAGTCAGTAGCACTGTAGTAGTAGTAGTGGTCGTACTCCTTCATGTCGAGTGCTACTACAAGTAACCAACAGGTCCGCTTCGCCACATGCATGCCCAAACAGTTCTCCTCGCTTTTTTTTTTTCCTTCTTGTCAATCGGAGGGAGGGGTAAAGGATCGATCACTATACTTTGCAACACCCGTTAGCCAACCACGCACGTGGACGTGGAGCACTACTCAACTTCTCGCTCAAGTGGTGGGGGGATATGGGGAAGTCAACGGATCATGCACATGGCCGGAGGATACTTTCATGCATGCTCCATGGCGCTAGGCCGCTAACTAGTAGTAATTGATTTGTCATGGTCACTAACTAGGACGATCGATAGATCTATTCTTGATACTGGAACTGTGGCTACTTGATAAGTACGATTTATACTTCCAACTGAATTTTCTTTACTTGATACTACTTGCGAGGAACTAATTGTGTTGTGTGGTAGAGAGAAACAGAGCAAGTAACGCGGATGATAAAGAGTTTTTAGTTACCTCTTTCTTGCCGCCGCCGGCTGCGTGCTTCTTGTCCGACGGGGCGAGCGCCGGCATCGGCAGGGGTAGCGGTAGTAAAGGCGTGGCCGGCGCCGAGCAGTGGTCCCTGTCGACGCAGAGCTGCATGATCTTCTCTGCGGCGTCGGCGGCGTCGCGGCTCTCCTCGAGGAGCCGAGCCACGTCGGCCTTGGGCAGGCGCATCCGCAGCCGCACCGCGCCGTCCGCCGCGGCCTCCACGGACGAGCACCGCGGGGACGCCGCCATCATCGCCGCGGCCACGTCGGAGGACGACCGGCGCGTCGATGACAGCATCAGCCGCTCGAGCCGCTCCCCGGCGCCGCCGCCGCTCACGTGGACGAGCGGGCCCGACCACGTCCTGCGCGGCGCGCGGGCCAGCCGGGGCAGCGCCACCAGGAAGTAGAGCCTCCCGGGCTTGAGCGGCGCGTCGTCGTCCAGCGGACGCGCGCGCACCCCGAGCCGCCTCACGTCCTCTGACTCCAGCAGCTGGTGCCCCGGGTGGTCACGCAGCGCGGCTGCCGCCGCCGCGGGTGGCCGGTACTTGTACGTCGTCCCGTCCACGGTCATCACCCGCGCCGTCCGCCGCCGCTTCCCTCCGATAGCGTTGCCCATGATCAATCAGCTCGGCCCCAGTACCTAGTACTACCTACAGCTTTAATTTAGTTCTTCTTTCTTGATCGAGGGAGTTACCGAGGATACAAAGTTTGCACGTAGCTGGGAGGATAGGAACCGAGATTGATAAGCGTGAGGTCAGGAGTGAGGAGGCAGCGGAGAAGAAATATAAAAGGGTGCATGTGATGTGGTGGGCAAATCAAATAGCTTCGGAAATTAGTGCGACATGGTGGTAGTAGTACGTGGGTGCGTCCAAATCATTGCGCTCGCGATCCCTCAGCAGTAGACTCGCTCCACTGGACGGACATCAACAGCATTAATAATACGGAATAGAGGATTCAGCACCACTAGTACTATTATCAGCGAGGCCATCCGCCCATGTGCCATGGCCGGCCTTATCGGCCGAGTGCTGTGCTATGTTTTGCCGTGTCCTATGTTCTAACTAATCATGTATATTGTTTTTTTTTTGAACCAATCAAGAAGTAATATTCTAGCCCCCCAAAGGAGCTTTTAGAGGCCACCAGCATCCTGCACCGTTAGATTGGGCTTCCAAAGCGATCCTGGTCATCTGTTTTTTGACCGTGCATCTCCATTCACCCATAGAATCCTAGCTTCTCTCACTGATTTAAGGGCCTGCTTCTTCCAGGTCCCGCTTGTCGGGCAGAGATGGTACGTGGCCCTGTGTACACTTGCAAACCGAGAGAGGGCGTGGTGGCTCCACCGTGATTTTACAGACCGCACAGGGGCAATTTTGTCCTTTCGCTAGCCAAACCCTATCACCGTGCAAGGATTCAGCCTCCACCCATTCGCTTCGCCCACGCTTCCCACTCTACTGTCTTCCTCCTCTTGTCTCCCTCTTGTCTCCCATGGCGAGGCGGCGTGGGGAAAACAAGCATACGGCGGCGGCGAGGAGAGGATCCGGCGATGGAGGACTAGCAGGCGACTCTCTCCCTTTCTCTTCCTCCCTCTCACGCAGTCACACCCTCACCAGCCTAGGGTTCTCCATGCCCAGCCTCCCGAGCTTCAAATCGAGGACGACGACAGGTACTCTCCCTCTCCCTCTCCCTCTCTCTCTCTCTCTCTCTCTCTCTCTCTCTGGGAAGGAGCACGTGAGGAGGGGCAGGAGGAGGAGCAAGAGAGGATGGGCAAGAGGAGGAGCACGAGAGGAGGGGGGATGGAGGAGGAGCATGGGAGGAGGGGGATGCGTAGGAGCACGCGAGGAGGGGGACATAGGAGGCCTGCTCTAGTGGGAGAAGAAGCGCTTGGACCTGCCCTCATGCTCTGACACCCACCCCCGCAGGAGCTCCCTCTTCTGCGCTACTCAATGGCTGCCTGCATCCATGGGGACCTTCTCCCCCACCTGTAGGCCGATCTTCTTTTTCCCAACAAATTTACATGCTACAGATTCTCCATTCTTCAACAGATTGAGTGCATGTAATTGGTGCCATGGTTTGTGATTTTGGTGCATGACATGTGTTTGTTGTTATGCCTATGAGTTTTGGTGCCATGCCTCAACATTGATTTGACGACAGAAAGTTTGAGTTTGGTCATATATATAAAATTTCTATATTTGATATCAATAATAATATTATTTGTGTTGAGGTAGTCTAACTGAATAGAATTTTTCTTGGATGCAAATTAATTAGTTTACCCATTTCTGCAGTCGGATTTAGCTGCGCCGCCGCTGGTTCTGGCTGCCACTCCCATCTACCGCCTCTGTTGCGAGCTCGCCTGCCTCCTGGCTTCCCAGCGCGCGAGCAATTCGCTTCGGGCTGCTGCTTCTGCTTCTCCTAGATTTCCTCCGGGCGCCACTGCTGCTTTGGCCTCAGTCATGGCTCCGCATTACCAAGCTACTACCCTGATTGCTTCCCCATCCTATCCAAATGCCATCACTTGGTCAAGTGAGAACTTGGTGGCTGTTGCTTCTGCCCACATCGTCACTATCCTGGTATGTGCAATTTCATCACCCTATCATACTTTCCTTCACTTTCACCATCAGGCGTTATGATAATTTATCTATTGGATTGACCTTACATTCATCTTGTTTTTCCTTCAGAACCCAGCCGACCATGATGGGCCTCGTGGACTTGTTATGCTTCACCCTAGCAACCCTTTTCCCATAGGCGTGGTTAGCAAGGAAGGTCGGTCCTAAGCTAAATGCAGGCATCATGCTATGTTCCTCTTTTTTATACAGTACCGTACGTGTTAGTGAAATATTCATGCAATTTGGTAGGTGCGGTGAAGTGGAATAAGAATTTCAATCTTCAGGCTCTTTTGATTATGATTGCATAGTTAGAATTCTTGCTTTCGTTTTTAGAAATATTAAAGATGCAGTTCAGTTATACTGTAATCAATTGTTTGTTAACATCAATATTTCAGTGAGAATATAATAGGGCAGTATGTGTTTATTCAGGTGATATGAAAAGGCCACTCGTTTGTGCTAAAATGGCTATATTTTGATGTCATTTAAAGAAGTCGGCTAAGAATAACAATTCTTGCTACGCTTGAAATGTTCTCTTGAAATGTTCTCTGCATTTGCAGATCTGTTTGAATCATGTTTAGTGCCAACAGGCTTAGCACGTGATACCGTGATGCTGAACCAAGTGCACGATCAGTTTCATGGTCTCAACAACGATTTGCTCATAATTCTGGGTATGAACTTTTGACTGATATGTTATGTTCCTCCTATACATCTTGTCGCCTAACATTTTTTATTCAAATCACTATTTCATTTGTTTGCTAGCTGTTTGTAGTGGTGATGTTCGTCTAAATCTTTACGCTCCGCCAATTTGTGAATTTGATGATAACTGGGTTAATGTAAGCCTGTTTGATTAATGCATATTTAGGGCTCCTTTGATTTGGAGGAAACATGAAGGAAATGTGTGAGATTAGAAAATTTTTCAAAGAGGACACTGTTCACTCATTTGATTCATAGGAATGGTGCGAGGGAAAACTAGAGAAAGATTTAATTCAGATCCCACTTTAAAGGCAAATCGTACGGGATTAGAAAAAATCACTTAGAGCTCATTCTTCAAATCCTGTGCACAAGGAACGAAGCAAGTATTGCACCTGCCATTCTTTGTTATTCCTATCCCTTTCCCATTCCTTTGATCTTTCTATCCTAAAAATCAAAGAGGCCCTTAATTGGGTTCATACACAATCTTGATTTACATAAGTTGTTCATATTTAAGACAGCTGGAGTTTGAATGGATACCTGCCACATTTCTTATCATTCTTTATACATGGGACCAAAGTTTGAATGGATGCCTGCCGCGTTTCTTATTATTTGAGTACTGGAGGTCAGAATGAGCTCACTGTTAACAGCTTCCTTCGAACAGGAACCAGAACAGTATGCAGCACTAAATAGAATCAAGTTTTCTATTTTACTATGTATCATGTTAGGTATTTTCAGAAGCAAAAAATTAGACATGCAGGATCCTTTTTCTTCTAAACACTGTGAGAAACTATTCACTTACCTTCCTGTAAGAATGTAAGATGCGCCTCTTCCTTCATTGATTAAACTATTTTACTATAGTAGACCGATCGTAAACATGCAGATTGGTTTATTTTGATTATTGCTTAATTAACTTAGGCATTGCCCCATGTCCCTTAACTGTCCTCGATGCTGGCGTCTGCAGCCAATACTACATAGGCCAACGAAGGCGGTAGTTTGCAGCGGCGACGGTCACAACTGTCGGTGGATATGGGAGAATAGTTTATAATCTCTTTTCAGGTCCAACCCGATCTCTACTTCTTCCCATGAAGGTTTTCGGGCCTACTCATAGATCTATATCCACATATTTTTTATCGGCATATTTGACATTATGGCGGGACATTTCTGCAACACGTGTTGTATTTCTGAACTTGATATTTACTTATTTAAAATTTCTTTAGTTAATGCTTATTGGAAGGTTGATGACCGATGGAAGGCTGAACGCTCATGTGAAATGTGATCTGATAGGAAATCTGGCTGGCGCTGAAAACATATCCTCAGATAGTTGAATATGATGTTCTTTTGCTCTGATGGCTGTTATTTTACTTCCTATTTGGATGATATTGTCCTGTTTACAACTTACAGTGAGCCTCATTACTTCCAAGGGATGTGCAACTTTTTTGAATACAAGGTCAGCATTTGTGACAGTGCTTCCTTAAGCAATAAGTTTGTTCCAAGCATTTCTGATCAGTTACCTATAGGAATGCTTAATCAGCAAACTACCTTTTTTATTGCGTGCTCTTTTTTGGTTGCCGCTGTCTAAATTTTCGGCTTTGTTATGAAGGCATGGAGATAAGGCTTGAAAATGTACAAAAGATAATGTTTTTATTTTCCCTACCTTTTTAAATTCTATGATTCGGAATCAAATGGTATAAACTCCTAATAAGTGTATTAGAAACATGCTATTAGAATCAAATGTATTTTGGCATTTTCGTTTGGTCAGTTGTACTCCCTCTGTCCAGAAATAAGTGACTTATCTTTGTCTAGATTTCAATATATCTATATACTAAAACATGTCTAGATACATGCGAATTTAGACAAATCCAAATCACTTATTTCTGGAAGGAGGGAGGAGTTCAAGTACTTTGTAGAAATATACCCTTTGTACTCTATTTTTTTGTCACATCAATTCTGAAACCAGAACTTTATTTTTGCAGGCCCCAAAGAACAACAACAATTGGAATGACTATTTGTATATCAGCACCATACATTAGAAGGCAAAACATTAGAGGAGTAGATATAGGATTAGTCAAAAGAAATTGAGGCTGGATTGTAAGCAGTGTACTCTTAAGATAGTTTTGATGTATGTGATGGTGATTCCAATAGTAAATGTTGATTCTTTATGCAATATGTTCATATTCTGCCATTTTATGTGTTGTCATTTGTATCTTGTTCCTCCTCCGTCTCAAAGTAGTTGTCTAAGATTTGTCTAAATACAGATGTATTTAGACATATTTTATAACTAGATGCATCTGTATTTAGGGATGGCACCCGCAGGGTATGGCTGCGGGTGGAGCCACTCCATACCCATACCCGTTCTCCCCGAGTCTACCTATTATCCGCATTATGGGTATCCACTGGCATCCCTATCCGTATCTAAACAAATCTAAGACCACCGATTTGAGATGGGGGGGGGGTATAATATATTTCCTTAAAGGAATATAACCATCTTTTAAGCGTTCAATCAACCCATTCATTATGCTCTGAGATATATGCTTAATTATTTTGACATAGAGAGCCCACTAATTGTATATTTGATGGCACATAGGCAATATACGGTGAGAATTCTATAATTTGAAGCACCCCCGTCTTATTCTTAGGATTATCACAAAATATGCTTTGATTGTTCTCCTAAAATTCATCGTCATTAACATATATTGGTTTCTAGTCTTTAATGTTTTATTGAAGTAGCCTTACCTTTTTTAAATGCTATGTGAAAGCAAAGCTCAAGAATAGATAACCTTTTTTATTGTGTATAAGTTTTATGCTCAATTCATCAATATATTGTGTATCAGTTTCATAATGAAATCATCCACTCAAGTGCATTGTACTTATATTTCAAGTACTTCCAGTGAAAATGTTCTGGTTTTTCCATTCTATTTTCTTGCATCATCATGCATTGGCTACTATGAAATAAGTTGGGCCGGTAACTTTGATTTGCAGTAAGCATGCCATTCATCTCTACAAAGGAGGAGGTAATATGCAAGCTATGCCATTGGATCTCTGTGTAGACACATGATTGCTGCAGTATATTCAGTTCATTCTATGACTCTGTATTTTATTTAACTTCAAAACTTACGTGGGCTGCTGGTGGTGCTGCAAGCCAACGACGTCGGTGCTACATACCGTCACCGACACTGCTACAAGCAAACAACGATTTTGTTTTAAACCGCTGTCAACATGCTATAAGCGGCACCGCCTTGTTTGCTCATATTTACCAACACGCAAGGTTAACTCGCAAGCACACGTATCTTTTTCTTATGATGTAAAATAACTCTCTCTAATAGAATTGTCTATGTATAATGTCCTAACTTTATTCAGGAGCCATGCATGGTGCTATCGGTGCCGTAGCACCGGCCGGACAGCTGCACTGCAAAGAGTGGTGCTAATTTTGAAGGATAAAAATATAAAAATAGAGATAATTAGCATCATTAAGGCTATTTAGCATCAGTCTTGGGCTCCATCCAACTCCGCCCCTGACTTTATTGTCTTTCAAAACGATTGTTTGTACCGTGTTGCCCGCGAAGCGGGCTAGCGAGCGGCAAGCCGCGTTTCCTACCTAGTCATGTATATTGTGCCCCCTCCTTTTGTGACTACTAGGTGATCGTTGCTTCTGAAAATTAGTTCTCCATGCCTCGGATTGCTCATCATATTAAGGCTCTCTTTGCTGGCTTAGTATTTTCGAAAATAAAAGTATTTCCAAACCGAAGTATTGCAATGTCTGGCTAAGGAATAGTACCATACCATAGTTAAAGCTAACACCAAGTTTTCTCCTCCCGTGAAAGTGACAGGAGGTTGCCTAGGGTTCGACCCTAGCAGCCGCCAGCTGCTCCGTCTTCAAGTGAGAATCAACTGATCCCCACCTCCTTTGCTTGTCATTCCTAAAGCTAGAGATTCTGGTCAACCGGCAGTAACATTACGGTGGCTACCACAAGGTTATGCGGGCATGTCTCCTCGTCAGCGTCGGTCTTATCAGCGGTATTGAGAAGAGCGGGCAATCGTCTGGTCGCTGGTCCAATGGAGTGGTGGATCTCGTTTAATCTATGTGTTTTATAAGTTTGGTGTAGAAGATTCAGATCAATTCAATGGTTCAATAACGATGACTTCAACTCTTTAGGATTGGTCCTTACGGACACGTGCAAGAAGACTTCCTAGCTATAGAGGAGCGGCAATAGCGGTGCACCAACAACTCCTCTGCAGATGATAATGGTCTTCCAAATACTCGATGTAATTTTTATTATATTTAAGATGTTTTGCATTTCTTGTGAAATCTATAATTGACCCAGATTAGTCTGAAAAAAAGAGATATCATAGTTTTTCCTCCTTTCTCGGTTTTAGGAAAGAGAGGGTTGGGACTTTTTTTCTAGTACTTGAAAACATAGCATTAAAGATAATTTGATTGTCAAACATACAATATTGTTAAAGCCAAACACCTCAAAGTAATCTAAACTATAGTATTTTTAGAAACCACAGTATTACGAGAAAACTTCAAAACTACTACTACCAAATACACCCTAAGTTGTTGCAGAGACCCTGGTATATTAAGGCTATGTTTGCTGGCTTAGTAATTTCAAAACTATAAGTATTTCTGCAATGTCTGCGTAAGGAATAATACCATAGTTAATGACGGGTACATTGCATAGAAAACAAAAAATTCCTACGGTTGCAACTGCCAAAATCAAATCTAGGCGATACTTGTAACGATAATAGATTGACTCACCCTTGTAGACCGTAAGCGGGATAACGTTCCTGCAAACAAACATGATTGATGTAGATGTACACGACCATCCTCAAGGATGTGCAGACCATCAGTGCCACAACGGGCAGCGCCTCCGTAATCGGTCACACATACGATGCGACGACGACTCCTGAACCCTTGCTCCAGCCGGGCACCGGATGTAGCGGATCCCTGGGAACTTCAACGGCGCTACGCCATGGTAGTAGTGGTGGAGGGGAAGGTTTTGAGCAGGGCTTCGCCTAAGAACCTCGCTCGTGGCAATGGACAAGCTAGCAAGGGGAGGAAGATGCCAACCAAAGGGCATATGGGAGGAACAAGGGAGAGTGTGTGTTGTGAGGAGGAGGCCACCTCCTTTTATAGGCGCCATGGGGCTTCCCCCTCCCCTCCTCTCATTCAATCTCCAATTAAACACTTGAATTCTGTTAAATGTCCATTAAAACAATTTAATTCCCTTAAAGGTATTTCCATTAAAGCATTTTAATTCCCTTAAAAGGTCCATCCATTAAAGCATTTTAATTCCATTTTAATGCAACTCAAATTAATAAACACTTTATTTAATGAGTACTTCATTTAATGAACACTTCATTTAATGAGCCTATTAATATTTTGATCTAGTTGCTTTGTTTCGATAACCCAGAATTATTTCGGCAGATTCGGTAGGACAATTTTCTGCAGCAAAATAATGGTTGGTGATGTCCATTGACTTTCCCTGTGTTTCCTATCCGCTCAAATGCGTCAGTTTACCTTAAGTGTGTCTCCCTACGGTGATCGAGAATTTTTTCGATCAATAATCATTAGCGGGACCTGGAGATCCATAATGACTCCCACTAGTTCCTCGAAGATCTCATGATCATACAAACCTCTTTCACTATAATCAAATTCCTTTTGTCTCGTGATATTTTACTTGTCTGAGATACAATCACTTGGTACGAACCATACCTCATTTAATCATGTTCCTGACAAGTACTCTTTTTTTCGTTCTTGTGATATGACATTCTAGTGATAAAATCACTTGCTTGCAAGGCTATGTCAATGTGATATCACCGAGAGGGCCCTGAGTATATCTCTCTATCATCCGGATGGACAAATCCCACTCTTGATCCACGAGCCTCAACTAACACTTTCCAAATACCTGATGGCACCTTTATAATCATCCTATTACGGTGTGACGTTTGATGTAATCAAAGTACTCTTCCGGTAGAAGTGATTGATGTGATCTCATGGTCTAAGGACATTGAGTTAATATGAATATGATAGCAATTTAAACTTTATGACATGATCGTATTGCTACATCTACTGCAGGTGATTGTTCATCATATCATTCTCCAATGGTATGACCCTATTATTAACAATATCGAATGTTATTATCAGGAAACCTTTGATCATCTGTTAACCAACAGCTAGTAAAAATATAGGCTTTAATAGGAACCTTATCTGTTTATAATTCACACATGTATTAATGTTTCCTTATTAATACAATTATAGTATAAAAAATAAACATTTATTATAAACATGGAATAGCATAAAAACCACTTTATTATTGCCTCTCGGGCATATTCCTTTCAGTCTCCCACTTGCACTTGAGTCAATAATCTAGTTTGAAAAACTTTGCGCATTCAGCACCTATGGCACTTTGTTGTTGTATATACGTGTTTGCTAGTGGTAAACATAATCCCCGGATCTGACACTTTCAGGTCAGTGTGTATTTGCATATCTTTGCGTCTTTACGCATCACGTATTCTCCAATGAGATGACATTGTATAATTTTGGTGAGACCTTAGTTCCTTGGGATTTAAAACATGTTGATATGATTGTCATACAATATATCTTCATAGTACTAGCCGATCGAACCACACCTAGTTCCTTTGCTGCTACTATAGCAGTCTTATACTTAGCCTTTCGTTATAGTATCTGACATGGGTATGCCCTACGGGTACCTGATATTAGCCTACTTGGTCCGGTTCAGCAGAAGCCCATGAAGAAGGCGTACCTTAATCGTGAAGCCTAGGAGGATTTCGGGTTGCCCAAGCTCAGGATGGATTCGACTCCTTGGAGGACACGCTTTCTTCGGATAGAAACTTGAAGCGAAAAACCCTAAAACTGTAACCGACTCGGCCCATATCATATGGTGCCCCACCACCACCACCAGGAGGACTCGTGCAGCCTACGGCTACGCCGGCCCAGAACAATGGAGCAGAGAAGTACCCACGACTATTGGGTACCATGATGATACATAAAGGGCATCCATACAACATGATCTAGAAGACGATCACCCGCCAGATAAACCTGGCCTTCACTTCTCCGCCAGCCATACCTGAGTACCTCAGTGGCTCGGAGTCATGCAACACCTTTGACCGATCGGATCACCCCTGCCAAATACCTCGCCTAGGTCACTCTGCCCTGGTTCTTGAGGTGTAGATCGGCGGATTCGAGATGATTCATGTGTTCATGGATGGTGGCAGCGACATCAATCTGATGTTCACCAGTACACTCAAAGCCATGTGGATCCCTCTCACCAGCCTGGAAGCATCCGACACAACCTTCCACGGCATAGTCCCAGGGAAAGAAGTGTACCTCCTGGGAAAAATATGGCTTGACATCATCTTCGACAGCCCTAAGAACTTCAGGCTTGAGCGGCTTGAGATCGAGGTGGTCGAATGGCCCTCACAATACCACGCCATCCTTGGTCATGTGGCATTCGCAATATTCCTGGCAGTGTCGCACTATGCATACCTCTTGCTGAAGATGCCAGGACCGAACGTCGTCATCATTGTTCCAGGAAGCTTCACCAAGTCTGATAGTTATGACAAACAATTCAACAGAATCTCCCAGTCCTTCGACATGCAAGAGGAGCTCGTGAGGTTGAAGGAGTCGACAGACAATAGTCTGCCCCCTATGACCAAGCATAACGCACCCAACTTGTCGTTCGACTCCACGGTCAACACCAAGGCGGTGCAGGTCCACCTGACGGATCCCACCAAGGAGGATTTGATCGCCAATAACCTGAGTCCCGCATAGGAACTCGCGCTCATCGAATTCCTCCGTGAGCGCTAGGAAATATTCGCCTAGTGTCCTGTGGACATGCCATGAGTTCCCAAGGAATTCGCTGAGCATGCACTCGACGTATACTCGGATGCGCGTCTAGTGAAGCAACCAATGTGTCGACTGTCCGAGGGAAGAGCGGAGGCATTCGGTATCGAATTCAACAGACTCCTCAATGCTACCTTTATAAGGGATATCAAAGAAAGCACCTGGGTAGCTAACCCCATGCTGGTCCCTAAGAAGGACACGGACATCCTGCGGATGTGCGTGAACTTCACGACGCTTAACAAGCACTGCCCAAAGGACCACTTTACCCTACCACGGATCGACCAAATCATTGATTCCACCGTGGGATGTGAACGTCTCTCGTTCCTCGACGCCTATTCAGGCTACAATCAGATTCGACTAAAGGTCGAGGACTAGGAGAAGACGTCTTTAATTACACCATTCAAAGTCTTTTGCTACAACATAATTGCTTTCAGGCTCAAGAACGCAGGCGCAACCTATCAAAGGTGCATGCAGGCCTTCCTTAAGAATCAGATTGGTCGAAACATTCAGGTCTATGTCGATGACATAGTGGTCAAGACCAAGGATAGCCGAATATTGATCGACGATCTCCGTGAGACGTCGATAACGTTGATCGATACATGATCAAGCTGAACCCGGAAAAGTGCGCCTTCGGCGTCCCATCTGGGCAATTTCCCAGGTACCTCATCTCTGAGAGAGGCATCGAGGACAACCCAAAGAAAATTAAGGCTATACTAGCTGTAACATCCCAAAAATACTAAACATGGATCATCAAACTCTAATCATCAAAATTAGGGTTAACAAAAACTTTTCCAACTAAAAGTATGAAATCATTCATATGTGTGTGTATTAAAATTTGGATTCTTTTGAATTGCCATGGTTCTGTGTTTCTTTGCTTGTAAAATGATTCTTAGGTGAAATAAAAATCATCTAAACAATCCCCAAACTTTTCCCAAAGACAAACAACTCAAAATAAACAAATGAAGTGAAAGGTCACTTTGGCCAAATTAACTCTCATGCCTACATTGGCTATCTCTAGTTTTCAAAACTCAACAGAAACATTTGTGGATCTTTGCGCCCCTTGTTAGTACACATAATAAGGTACCAAGTCCCACTTTGTGATCATCCAAAAACATTCAAATGCTAAGTTTAAATGACAGTTTAAAGTTGAATCTATCTCATATGGGAAGATCCCACTATTTCAAAAACCACTCAAAGAAGTTCAAATTTCAAAACCCAAGCATCCACAGAATCCTCAACACATGCCTAGCACACCCACCAAAAATCTTTTCAAAATTCAAAACTCAAGTTCTTGCGGCCATTTCATCAAACTGCTTGCAGATTCAAATCAACCAAATCACAAACATTATAGTGTGCAGTGATTTTAGCCTAACTTGTTCCCTCTCTGGTTGCAACTAGCCTTAGTAGATCATCTAGCTCCTTTAACTAACCTCTAGCACCACTGTAAGCTTGCCATTGCCATCAATGGTGAGCAGGCCGAGCCTCACCATGTCACCACAGTGTGGACAGCAAGCTAGAGGAAGAACTAGCTGTGCCAACCTTGTCTAGGAGGTAGCCCATGCCTCACCACCCCCTCCCGACCAGCCCTAGCTCAAGGACAGAGACAAGAACCGCCAGGAACGTCCTGCCCTCACCATTGTCAACCATGCCGACGCGCACCACCGTGCACGCACCGTTCCCACTCAACCCGACCACCTCGAGCCCTTGCCGCCCGCCAGCATGCACCCCACCGTCCAGGAGACCACTAGACATGATCGTTTCATCGCCCGTATCTCGTAGCCACCGCACGCCACGGAGTTTGCCGCCTCTGCCGCGTAGAGCACCGCACGTTCCCGACCGATTGCCACCGCCCCTACGCATGCATTTAAGCTCTAGAGCATCGCCAGGAGACCGCCCGTCGATCGCAAACCTCAGCCATGCCTCTAGCCGCCTGTAGCCGTGTCGCCACCATCGCCTGCCCATCCCTCTCGGTCTCGCCGTCGAGCCTATAAAAGGAGGCGACCCCCAGCTGATTGAAGCACACCATTACACTCCCCTCACCTCACTTATCATTCCACCCTCTCGCCGGAGCACGAGGAGCAGCAGCTCGCCGGAATTGCGCCGGAGCAGGCCGCCTCTAGAGAAGAAGGGAGACGTTGATTTTGACCACCCCCGGAGCTGCCTCGACCATCCCTGAGCTCGCCGTCGACCACTCGTTCGTTTGCCCGCCTCGCCGTCGTCTCTGGAGCCCTGGTATGCCCCCTATGCACCCCCACTGAGCAGCTAGGGTTTGAGCTCGCCGATGACATGTTCATCGTCGACGACGACCCTCAGCCATTGATCACCCTTCTAATCCAATGAACCACACCGCCCCGTACCGCTTCGCGTGTTATGAGCCACTGACTGGTGGAACCCCCTTGTCAGCTGAGCCCCGCGCTGCGGAGTGACACTGGGCCGGCCCATTAACCTTTCCCGCGCAGCCCAACCGTTTGAATTTAGATTTTTCTATTTTAATTCAAACTTAGTTCTGTACCTAGTTTCAAAAATTAACCCAGCTCGATTCAGTGAACCAAATTGCATGTAACCAATTTTGTTAGAAAGGTACTAAAATGCTTAATCCAATCCCATTGGATTCAAACCATTTGGATCTGTTGATCAACCTTGGTAAAAATATCAAGTCAGAAGCTTTTCAGCACTTAAACATTTTTAAAATTTCAACCATAATAGATTTTGAGTTGATTCCAACTCTCAAAAATCAAATTTGTTCATACCTTTCAGAATATATAAAAACATTTGGGTTTACTTACAGAAATAATGTTCAAGTAATAAAAGAATTCCACATAGGCATTTCTAGTCACTTTAATTATTTAAAATAAAAAGGTTAAACCTTATTAAATTGTGACACCACTTTAAATCACATTTCCATGTACTGAAATATGTGGTGATGACATGTGACAACATGATCCCATGTTTGGTTTGGAGAATATTAAATCTTAAGTAGTTTTTCAATGAGTAGAAATTACTTTTCTAAAAATAAAATAAATAAGACCAAAGCTTTAATCTTGTAATGTTAGTGATGATACTAGATCATCTATAGTACCCCTTTGTGTGATGATTGAAAATAGTTAAGTATTGTTTGGTGATTGTGTACCTCGTATTTATTTATATACGTTAGTACCGACCAAGGATACGAGGAGGAAGGAGGATACTATGAAGAAGAAGCCGAGGAGAACTTCAACCACTGCTCTGCACAAGGAAAGCCTTACTAACCAAGTTGACCTATGCAAGCTAACACTTGCAAGTATGAAAGTTATATAACCTATGCAATGCACTAAGCATGCTTGGTTGGACACATTTGATGATACCCAATCCTAGTTTTACTTGCAAGCTTTATACTTTATTTATTTATCAAAGCTTTCTCTTAGAGATTACTTAAGTAACTTGTAGATTCTAGGAAGATAATTGAAGGTTGCATAAAGAGCATTAAATTTGGCCTAATCTAGATAATCTTGAAGTCATCCTGAGGCATGAGATTGAACTCAATTAATCTCCACTTCTTTACCACCCCTCATTAGTACTTACCACCATTTGTAGATGCTAGTGATAAGCCTAAAACTTGATCAAATTTAGATGGGAATACTTGGTGAAAATGATTACGAAAACCTTGGAATGATGAGTCATTCTACTGAAATGTTTTGACATGTGTTTCCAAACACCAGATGATTTTTATGACAAAAATGTTGAGGCGTGAGCCTTAGCCCTTTTTTAAAACTGATGGTTGTCTGGATGCGATACCATTCCAATTTTATCGTACAACCACACTACCCGAAAATTGGGTAGGGCTTGACTGGAAATTTATATACCTTAGTATGGGTTCCCTCACGACCAAGGTCTGAGCTGAGGCTACCTTGTGAAGATTGTCCACCTGTGCAATACCCAAGATGACAGTTGTTCATGGTTGGGAGGCCACACTCACAGGAGAGGTTCCTACACTAGGGCGTGTAATTGAAAGGTTAGGATTGATTATCCGCATACTGAGTATGGTGAATTCAGGATTTGTTCCTGACGGATGTATCGAATGTTCTGGTGAAAGTGTACAATCTCTGCAGAGTGTCAAACTATTCAAATAGCCGCGTCCACGGTTATGGACAGTTGGAGTGGCCATACTGTTCCCCCGTCACATGTTTTCAAAATGACTTGTGAAATGAATTGAGACTTTGACTTGACCACAACAGAGTTGTGATATGAAATTCAAGTTCCCACTTAGGTGTTATAAAACTTCAACTAGTTTTTCTTGCTTCTGAACTTAGTAGAGGTAAATCTGGCTTTTTGCAAAACAACCCTTGAGCTTAGTATCCTACTACTAAAAAACCCCTTAACTTGTTAGTATTAGTTTTCGAGTACTTAAAGAGTACTCATGGCTTTGTCCCTGGCTATTCCCGTGGCCAGACTATGAAGAAGAGTACCAGGATGATGGACCGCAGGAAGGTTACGACAACTAGGATCATCTCCCATCGTCAGCATTGCCTGTGACCCCGAAGACGGAGCTTCGCCTACGCTACCTTTATTATTACGTTATTCCGCTGCTTGAGTTGTATTAAGAACTGGATCATGAGATCCTTATTTGTGTAAGACCTTATGTATGGTTTGTAATGGATGATGTACTGTGATATCCAAATCTGTTATATCTCGCAAAAGTGGTAATCCTGGGATTGCGATATATGGCATAACAGGCATCTGGGATTAAAAATCCGGGTGTTGACAAGTTGGTACCAGAGCCATCCTGACCATAGGAGACCCCAGTTAGACTGGACGTTTGAATAAAAACTTAGTTTCAAAACCAAAGGAAGCAAATATTTACAAAAACTTTTTCCCATTCTTATCACTTTGATTCTTTCATGAAAATTCATGTTCCTCAAAAACTCTTGCAAAATACATAAAATTTGACACACTTGATCACTCTACTAACTTTCTCATCCTATACTCTTATAGATGGACGTGAAGTACAACAAGTTTTATCAGCTGGGGAATGGAGGAGACCTCATCTTTGAGCGGGATTTTGACCAGCTTTAGGAACTTCTGGAGCATCCACACCCCGATTTCTTCGGAGCTCAGCTCAATGATCAGGAAGGAGAAGATTGGCAATGGATAGTTGTTGCAAGTCTCCGACGAAAGATTAAACCTCCCATTGCCGAGGGAATTCAGTTCACCTTAAGAGAGAACAACTGGCTCGATGGACTTGCCAGGGCCATGCAGGAAGCTCTTGCCTGTCTGTGTGGGCATAGTATCAACCAGATCAAGGGTACCCACTTTGAGTTTTGTCCAAGGCATGATGCTATGGGACAACCACTGGAAACCCCATACCAGCACGAGCTGAAGACTCAGTTGGACCACCTTAGCTTCATGATGTACGATCGTCAGCAAGAACTGGACAATGCCCGTGACTACTCCAACCACAAGTCCGCCATCATCAGGACAAAGGATCAGACCATCGCCATGCTAGCGGAGGATCACAAGTCTCGCCGCCGTCAGCTCGACAAGAAGGAGAGCATCATTGCTCATCTTCGCCACCGTATCTCAGATTTGGAGGAGACCATCCACGAGAGAGACATGCAGTTGGAGGAAAGGGAGAATGCTGGAGAAGACCTTCGTGGAGACCCCTACTCGTATCTCAGCGATGATGATGAATTTCTGGAGGAACAGGCCATGGACTTCTTCACCGATGAGGAGGATTTCGCCTTCATCGATGACGATGAGGATGATGAGGATGACGATTACACCGACTCCAAGGAGTAGTAGCACTTGAGCACTAGCGTAGTGAGTTGTATTCGGTCCCACTGTATTGTAGTTTCCAGAATGGTTCTTAAAGCCATCTGTTTTTCCTTTGTTGTGGTGTGTGTTGTATCGTGTGCTATGAATGAATGAATGAAAAGAAAGTTGCTAGAAAATCTGAGTCAAACTTTAAAAACTTTTCAAAGTCCCTGAACCTTAGAAATTTCCCTCTTTTCTCATGATCTATCTCAATCTTCAGATGCCTCGCGGAGGAAGTGGTTCATCCCCGGATCCGATGTTGCAGATCCTGCAAATGTTGGTTTCTGACCGCGAAGTTGAAAGATCCGAACGTCAAGCCAACTTAGCCACCCTTCAGCAGATAGCTCAGCTGGCCCAGAACAATCAATGCCAAGGAAATGAGGACAACCATGGATCTAAGCTCAAGAATTTCCAGAATACCAACCCACCTGTTTTCACTAAGTCGGAAGAGCCCTTAGATGCAGATGATTGGCTGCAAACCATGGAGAACAACCTGGAAGTCGCCGGAGTGGAAGCTAACGAGAAAGTTCTGTTTGCCACCCACTATCTCGCCGGAGATAAAAGAGCATGGTGGAACATCGTTCGTGTAATGACCGGAGGGCAGATGATGACCTCGGAGGAATTCAAGGTCAAGTTCAGCAGAACCCATGTGCCACCGGGTTTGATCAAGAGAATGAGAGATGAATTCAGAGAACTGAAGCAAGGAAGGATGACCGTATTGGAATACCGTGACAAATTCTTGTCATTAGCTAGGTATACCCCATATGAGATCGACACCGAAGCCAAGAAGAAAGAAAGATTCCTGAATGGTCTGCACGATGAGATGTAGACGGTGTTGGTCAATATCCCCTTTGCGGATATTGAAGCCCTTGTCGACTCTTCCATCCAGATGGAAGGAAAGATCAACCAAGCCAATGAGAACCATAAGCGCCGCATGATGCATCATCCAGGAACCCATCATACCCCAAAGTATCGCCCTAACCCATCTCCAGGATTTTCCCCGAGAACCAACCGACCCCCGATGAACCGTCCGACCTATTCCAACCGTTGAAACCCAAGGCCCGGAGGAAATCACAACAACCCCGGCAACCCTAACAATTTCAACCGTGCACCACCCAAGTTCAACAACAATACTGCCGCCAACACCAACACTGCCCCGAGGACTGGAAGCAATGCTGTGCCTGTTGCAGCAAAGGACAAGTCGCAAGTGACTTGTTATGACTGTGGAAATAAGGGTCACTACTCCAATGAGTGCCCCAAGAAGAATGCCGCAGCCCCCAATGCAAATGCCCCATCTCAGCAACAACGTCGTGTTCAGCCTGGAAGAAGGTTTGCCCCAGGGAATTCGCTCAACCGCAACGGCCGTCTTTTTCTCATGCATGCTGAAGAAGCCCAGGAAGCGCCAGATGTCGTGCTGGGTATGTTTTCTGTTAATCCAGTAATTGCTAGAGTGTTGTTTGATTCTGGTGCATCGCACTCATTTGTCACCGAAGAATTTGCATGCACTAGTAAGATTCAACCAACCAAACTGAAGCATGTTATGATTGTTCAAATTCCCGGTTTAACCACCAAAGCTAGGCAAATTTGCAAAATCGTCCCTATCCGAATCCATGGCATAGATTTTTATGCTAATCTGATAGTACTCGGAACTAAAGGTTTGGAAGTAGTACTAGGAATGGATTGGATGTCCAAACATAAAGGATTAATTGACTGTGCCAAGAAAGCCATAACCATGACCAGTACAGCCGGAATATCAGTCGAGCATGTATCTAAAACCTTACCTCGTCAATTCAAGTGCAACAAGAGTATAGACCAACCTACCATTGACCAAGTCCGGATAGTCTGTGAATACCCCGATGTATTTCCAGATGTTTTGCCCGGTATGCCCCCAGATCGGGATATCGAGTTTATCATTGAACTAATCCCCAGAACAGGACCCATAGCCTAGAGACCAGATAGTATGAGCCCGTCTGAACTAGCAGAGCTGAAGAAGCAACTAGATGCCATGTTGGAAATTGGATTGATTCAACCAAGTGCGTCACCATGGAGATCACCTGTCTTGTTTGTGGATAAGAAGGATGGAGGTAATCGTTTTTGTACAGATTATCGGAAGTTGAATGATGTCACTATCAAGAACAAATACCCGTTGCCCAAGATAGAAGGTTTGTTTGATCAGTTGACCGATGCCAAAGTGTTTTCTAAGATTGATCTTAGAACTGGCTATCGTCAACTCAAGAATCGCGCAGAGGATATTCCCAAGACTTCCTTTACCACCAGATATGGATTATACGAGTATACTGTCATGTCTTTTGGATTAACCAATGCCCCCGCTTATTTCATGAATCTCATGAATAAGATTTTTATGGACTTTCTGGATAAGTTTGTCGTTGTTTTCATCGATGACATTCTGATTTATTCCAAATCAGAAGAAGAACATGAGCTACACCTAAGGACCATTCTTGGAACCCTTAGAGAGCATCAGTTGTATGCCAAGTTTAGCAAATGTGAATTCTGGTTACAGGAGGTAGGATTCCTCGGTCACATTGTATCAGCCGGAGTAATTGCCGTTGACCCTGCAAAGGTGAAAGATGTCGAAGATTGGCAAGCCCCAACCACTCAAACCCAAGTTCATGCATTTATCGGATTGGCGGGATACTACCGCAAGTTTGTAGAAGGATTCTCGAGTATCTCCAGACGCATGACCCAATTGCTGAAGAAGGACAAGAAGTTTTAATGGACGGACAAATGTGAAGCGAGTTTTCAAGAACTCAAGAGAAGATTGTTTTCAGCCCCAATCTTAATCATGCCGGATATCACGAAGCCCTTTGACGTGTATTTTGACGCATCCAAGATCGGTCTCGGATGTGTGCTAATGCAAGAAGGCAAAGTTATATCTTAACTATCTCTACAACTGAAACAACATGAGCAGAACTATCCAACCCATGACCTCGAGCTCGCAGCCGTAGTTCTAGACCTGATGACATGGAGGCACTACCTGATGGGAAACCGTTGTGAGATCTATTCGGATCACAAGATCCTGAAGTATATATTCACTGAGAAGGAGCTGAATATGAGACAGAGAAGATGGATTGAGCTAATCAAGGATTACGACCTGGACATTCACTATCACCCCGGTAAAGCCAATGTGGTAGCAGATTGCCGTGCCGCTTAAACTCCATGATTTTGAAGGAGCAACCGAGCTTGCACAAAGAGATGGAAGATTTCCGAATGGAATTAGTGAGTGAATGATTTTTGGCTAGTATAGAACTTCAACCCACTTTGATCAACCAGATCAAGGAGGAGCAGAAAGGAAATGCTAGCATCAACGGAATCAAGCGTCGTATCGGTACAGGCAAAGTACCCGGATTTACCGAAGACGAAGAAGAAGTTCTGTGGTACAAAGGTCGCCTTTGTGTACTAGCAGATTCTGAATTGAAAGAAGTTATTCTGAAGGAAGCTCATGATACTCTTTATTCTATCCACCCCGGAGGAACGAAGATGTATCAAGATTTGAAAGAGCAATTTTGGTGGCATAAGATGAAAAGAGCAATCGGAAGCTATATCGCCAAGTGTGATATATGTCAGAGAGTCAAGGCGGGACATCAAAGACCCGCAGGATTGTTGCAACCCCTGAAGATTCCGAAATGGAAATGGGATTCCGTTGGAATGGACTTTATCACCGGATTGCCTACTTCTAGTAGGGGAAATGACTCTATCTGGGTCATAGTGGACAGATTGTCCAAAGTCGCCCATTTCTTACCAGTAAAGACCACATATCAGAGTTCGAAGCTAGCGGAGTTATACATCGCTAGAATCGTCAGTTTGCACAGAGTCCCCAAGAACATTGTATCAGATCGAGGAAATCAGTTTACCTCGAGATTCTGGAAGAAAGTCCAAGAAGGGTTAGGAACCCGACTAGATTTCAGCACAGCTTATCACCCTCAAACCGACGGACAAACGGAGCGAGTAAATCAAATACTCGAAGACATGTTGAGAGCATGTGTGTTAGAGTATGGATCTAAATGGGAAGACTGTCTGCCGTTCGCAGAATTTTCATACAACAACAGTTATCAAGCTAGTTTGCAAATGGCCCCATTTGAATTCATGTATGGAAGGAAGTGTCGCACCCCTTTGAATTGGTCGGAAGTAGGAGATACTCAGATTTTCGGACCCGACACACTACGAGAAGCAGAAGAGAAGGTTCACAAGATTCGTGAGCACCTCAAGACCGCCCAGTCAAGACAGAAGAGTTACACCGACAAGAGACGTAGAGACCTCGCCTTCAACATCGGAGATTTCGTGTATCTGAAAGTGTCGCCATTGAAGGGAATGCAACGTTTCCAACTGAAAGGAAAGTTAGCCCCCAGATATATCGGCCCAAATTTTGAACCGTCGAGGAGAAGTGTCTTATCAATTGGAACTGCCCGAAGAAATTTCAGCCATGCACAATGTGTTCCATATCTCATTACTTCGCAAGTGCCTCGAAGTCCCGGAGAAGACTGAAGTGTTCAAAAATATTGATCACCAGACCATAGAAATCAACGATGACCTGACCTATCCCAAAGTACCCATCCGTATTTTGGAAGAAGCTTTCAGAACTACCAGAACCCGAAGCATCAAGTTTCTCAAGATCCAGTGGAGCAACCACACGGAAGAGGAAGCTACCTGGGAGCGCGAAGATTACATCAGGACAGAGTTTCCAGATCTCTTCAAATCCTAGGTAATCTTTTTCGTCCTTTTTCAAATCTCAGGAGGAGATTTTTTTAAGGGGGAAGGTTTGTAACATCCCAAAAATACTAAACATGGATCATCAAACTCTAATCATCAAAATTAGGGTTAACAAAAACTTTTCCAACTAAAAGTATGAAAGCATTCATATGTGTGTGTATTAAAATTTGGATTCTTTTGAATTGCCATGGTTCTGTATTTATTTGCTTGTAAAATGATTCTTAGGTGAAATAAACATCATCTAAACAATCCCCAAACTTTTCCCAAAGACAAACAACTCAAAATAAACAAATGAAGTGAATGGTCACTTTGGCCAAATTAACTCTCATGCCTACTTTGGATATCTCTAGTTTCAAAAATCAATAGAAACATTTGTGGATCTTTGCACCCCTTGTTATTACACATAATAAGGTACCAAGGCCCACTTTGTGATCATCCAAAAACATTCAAATGCTAAGTTTAAATGACAGTTTAAAATTGAATCTATATCATATGGGAAGATCCCACTATTTCAAAAACCACTCAAACAAGTTCAATTTTCAAAACCCAAGCATCCACAGAATCCTCAACACATGCCTAGAACACCCACCAAAAATCTTTTCAAAATTCAAAACTCAAGTTCTTGCGGCCATTTCATCAAACAGCTTGCAGATTCAAATCAACCAAATCACGAACACTATAGTGTGCAGTGATTTTGGCCTAACTTGTTCCCTCTCTGGTTGCAACTAGCCTTAGTAGATCATCTAGATCCTTTAACTAACCTCTAGCACCACTGTAAGCTTGCCATTGCCATCAATGGTGAGCAGGCCGAGCCTCACCATGTCACCCCAGTGTGGACAACAAGCTAGAGGAAGAACTATCTGTGCCAACATTGTCTGGGAGGTAGCCCATGCCTCACCTCCCCCTCTCGACCAGCCCTACCTCCAGGACAGTGATAAGAAGCGCCAGGAATGTCGTGCCCGCACCACTGTCGACCATGCCGACGCACACCACCGTGCACGCACCGTTCCCACTCAACCCAACCACCTCGAGTCCTTGCCGCCTGCCAGCATGCACCCCACCGTCCCAGGAGACCACTAGACATGATCGTTTTATCGCCCGTACCCCGTAGCCACCGCACACCGCAGAGTTCGCCGCCTCTGCTGCGCAGAGCACCGCACGTTCCCGACCGATTGCCACGGCTCCTACGCATGCATTTAAGCTCTAGAGCATCGCCAGGAGACCGCCCGTCGATCGCCAACCTCAGCCATGCCTCTAGCCGCCCGTAGCCATGTCGCCACCGTCACCTGCCCATCCCTCTCGGTCTCGCCGTCGAGCCTATAAAAGGAGGCGAACCCCAGCCGATTGAAGCACACCATTCCACTACCCTCACCTCACTGATCATTCCACCCTCTCGCTGGAGCACGAGGAGCAGCAGCTCGCCGGAATTGCGCCGGAGCAGGCCGCCTCTGGAGAAGAAGGGAGCCGTTGGTTTCGACCACCCCCGGAGCTGCCTCGACCATCCCTGAGCTCGCCGTCAACCACTCGTTTGTTTGCCCGCCTCGCCGTCGTCTCTAGAGCCCTGGTATGCCCCCTATGCACCCCCACTGAGCCGCTAGGGTTCGAGCTCGCCGTTGATCATCGTTCTAATCCAACGAACCACACCGCCCCGTACCGCTTCGCGTGTTATGATCCACTGACTGGTGGAACCCCCTATCAGCTGAGCCCCGCGCTGCGGAGTGACACTGGGCCGGCCCATTAACCTTTCCTGCGTAGCCCAACCGTTTGAATTTAGATTTTTCTATTTTAATTCAAACTCAGTTCTGTACCTAGTTTCAAAAATTAACCCAGCTCGATTCAGTGAACCAAATTGCATTAAACCAATTTTTTTTAGAAAGGTACTAAAATTCTTAATCCAAGCCTGTTGGATTCAAACCATTTGGATCTATAGATCAACCTTGGTAAAAATATCAAGTCAGAAGCTTTTCAGCACTTAAACATTTTTCAAATTTTAACCATAATAGCTTTTCAGTTGATTCCAACTCTCAAAAATCACATTTGTTCATACCTTTCAGAATATATAAAAACATTTGGATTTACTTACAGAAATAATGTTCAAGTAATAAAAGAAAGCCACATAGGCATCTCTAGTCACTTTAATTATTTAAAATAAAAAGGTTAAACCTTATTAAATTGTGACACCACTTTAAATCACATTCCCATGTACTGAAATATGTGGTGATGACATGTGTCAACATGATCCCATGTTTGGTTTGGAGAATATTAAATCTTAAGTAGTTTTTCAATGAGTAGAAATTACTTTTCTAAAAATAAAATAAATAAGACCAAAGCTTTAATCTTGTAATGTTAGTGATGATACTAGATCATCTATAGTACCCCTTTGTGTGATGATTGAAAATAGTTAAGTATTGTTTGGTGATTGTGTACCTCATATTTATTTATAGACGTTAGTACCGACCAAGGATACGAGGAGGATACTACGAAGAAGAAGCCGAGGAGAACTTTAACCACTGCTCTGCAGAAGGCAAGCCTTACTAACCAAGTTGACCTATGCAAGCTAACACTTGCAAGTATGAAAGTTAGATAACCTATGCAATGCGCTAAGCATGCTTGGTTGGACACATTTGATGATACCCAATCCTGGTTTTACTTGCAATCTTTATACTTTATTTCTTTATCAAAGTTTTCTCTTAGAGATTACTTAAGTAACTTGTAGATTCTAGGAAGATAATTGAAGGTTGCATAAAGAGCATTAAATTTGGCCTAAGCTAGATAATCTTGATGTCATCCTGAGGCATGAGATTGAACTCAATTAATATCCACTTCTTTACCACCCCTCATTAGTACTTACCACCATTTGTAGATGCTAGTGATAAGCCTAAAACTTGATCAACTTTAGATGGGAATACTTGGTGAAAATGATTACGAAAACCTTGGAATGATGATTCATTCTACTGAAATGTTTTGACATGTGTTTCTGAACACCAGATGATTTTTATGACAAAAATGTTGAGGCATGAGCCTTAGCCCTTTTTTAAAACTAATGGTTGTCTGGATGCGATACCATTCCAATTTTATCGTACAACCACAATACCCGAAAATTGGGTAGGGCTTGACTGGAAATTTATATACCTTAGTATGGGTTCCCTCACGGCTAAGGTCTGAGCTGAGGCTACCTTGTGAAGATTGTCCACCTGTGCAGTACCCAAGATGACAGTTGTTCATGGTTGGGAGGCCACACTCATAGGAGAAGTGCCTACACTAGGGCGTGTAATTGAAAGGTTAGGATTGATTATCCGCATACTGAGTATGGTGAATTCAGGATTTGTTCCTGACGGATGTATCGAATGTTCTGGTGAAAGTGTACAATCTCTGCAGAGTGTCAAACTATTCGAATAGCCGCGTCCGCGGTTATGGACAGTTGGAGTGGCCATACTGTTCCCCCGTAAAATGTTTTCAAAATGACTTGTGAAATGAATTGAGACTTTGACTTGACCACAACAGAGTTGTGATATGAAATTCATGTTCCCACGTAGGTGTTATAAAACTTCAACTAGCTTTTCTTGCTTCTGAACTTAGTAGAGGTAAATCTGGCTTTTTGAAAAACAACCCTAGAGCTTAGTATCCTACTACTAAAAAAGTACTCATGGCTTTGTCCCTGGCTATTCCCGTGGCCAGACTATGAAGAAGAGTACCAGGATGATGGACCGCAGGAAGGTTACGACAACTAGGATCATCTCCTATCGTCAGCATTGCATGTGACCCCGAAGATGGAGCTTCGCCTATGCTACCTTTATTATTACGTTATTCTGCTGCTTGAGTTGTATTAAGAACTGGATCATGAGATCCTTATTTTTGTAAGACCTTATGTATGGTTTGTAATGGATGATGTACTGTGATATCCAAATCTGTTATGTCTCACAAAAATGGTAATCCTGGGATTGCAATGTATGGCATAACAGGCATCTGGGATTAAAAATCCGGGTGTTGACACTAGCCATGGAGAAGCCAAAGAATGTGAAAGGAGTCCAATAGCTAGCTGGGCGAATCGCAGCGCTCATCAGGTTCATCAGCCGCATGGGCAAAAAGGCTCTCCCCTTCTGCCAGCTGTTCCACAAGTCAGACAAATTCGAGTGGACGACTGAAGCTGACGAGGCATTCGAAGACTTCAAACGTCTGCTATCCACATCTCCCATACTGGTGACGCCAACGGAGAGAGAGACCATGCTGCTCTACATTTCTGCAACGCACCAAGTGGTCAGCACGAGACTTGTGGTTGAACGACCTGAAGACGGCAAAACCCACGGGGTGTAACGCCTGGTGTACTACCTCAGTGAGGTGCTTCCACCAACAAAGCAGAGGTACCCTGACTACCAGAAGCTAGCATACGGCATGTTCATGAATGCGTGTCGGCTATGTCACTATTTCCAGGAGCACAAGATAGTGGTCGTCAAGGACGCACCACTATCACACATCCTCAACAACCCCGGGGCAACGGGGCGAGTGGCCCTCTAGGGCATCGATCTATCCCCGCGGGACTTCATCTACGAGCGGCGGACCGCCATCAAGTCGCGGGTGCTTCCTGACTTCTTTGTCCACTAGATGGAACTGCAACTCCCGGACACCCTGGACATGTCTCAGGTATGGACAATGCACTTCGATGGATCCAAACTGGGGGAGCCAGAGTAATCTTGACATCCCCAGGGGGACAATATGAGATATGTGCTGCAGATGAGGTTTTGTGCATCCAACAATGAGGCTGAATACGAGGCACTAATCCATGGCATGCGGATAGCTAAAGTCTACGGCGCCATGCGACTAGTCATCTACGGCGACTCCAATCTCGTTGTCCAGCAGACGATGAACCAGTGCGACATCGTCAGTGAAAACATGATCGCCTACCGTGACCTCTACAACTCACTCGAAGGAGATTTTGACGGCTTCGAACTCCGGCATGTCGGCCAGGAAAGCAACAAGGAGGCTGACAAGCTCACCAACATTGCCTCCACCTGTGCTCCAGTACCACCGAGCATGTTCCTCGAGCAAATCTGCGAGCACTCTATTAAGCGCAACTCCCAAGGGTGCAACCAACTCCACGGGACACTCGGGAGCTACGCCACCCAAGAAAACGGAGGCATCTGCAGAACTAGAGGCAGGCGTCGAACTAGTGAGCCTCATGCAAGTCCTCGCAATCGAGAAAACATGGAATTAACCATATGTTAAGTATCTATTGAGCAAGCAACTGCTGGACGACCCAACGAATGCCAGGATGATCGCCCACCATTCAAAAGCCTTCACCAACATCAACGATGAGCTATACAAGCAAAGCATCACTGTGGTACTCTAGCGATGTGTCACCAACATCGATGGTAAGAGCATCCTCCTTGACATCCACGAAGGCATCTGCAACCACCACGCTGGCAGTCACACCCTAGTCGCCAAGGCTCTACGAGCTGGCTTCTAGTGGCCAATTGCGATGCACGACGCCAAGGATATCGTCAGAAGTGCAACGCCTGCCAACGGTTTGCCGACAAACCACACACACCAGGCTCAAAGCTACGACCCATACCACTGGCCTGGCCTTTCACTCAATGGGTACTCGACATGGCCGGCAAGCTGTAAAAATCCTCACTCGGAGATTGATGGATGCTGATACGTCCAATTTGCATCACCATTCTATAGCATAATTTTCCTCTATTCATTGATATATTTCATATTAAGAGGTGTTACTTATGTATTTTCATCTAATTTTGCATGTTGGATGATTCTTGGAGGATGAATAGCCGGAGTCAGGATTCTAATGGAAAAAGCGGTGTTTTGATGCAATTTCGTGAAGGACATAAAAATACTAGGAAAACCTACGGAAAATCCTATTTTCCCAGAAGATGAAGAATTCCAGAAGGGGAGGCGGAGTTGGGCCATAGGGGGCCCACACCCCCAAGTCGCGGGCCACCCGAGGCCGCGCCTACAGGGGGTGTGGCCACCCTGGCCCACCTCTGGCTCCGCCCCCTCGCCTATATCTTCTCCTCGAAACCCTAATACATGGGGAGAGACCACAGACAGATTCCGCCGCCTCTGTAGGGAGGAAAACACCGAGAGAGAAAGAGCTCTCCGTCAGACAGATTTATGCCAGAGAAATTCCTTTCTGGAGAGGGGAGACCGTCGCCATGAACACCATCATGAAGCTAGACTTCATCGAGATCATCATCATCATCATCATCCATACATCATCTCCACCAGCACCATCATCACCACTCCATACCGCTGTAACAATTGTGTTGAATCTTGCATAGTTCTTAGGGGAAACTTTCCTGGTGTTGATTACTATTGTAGTTGATGCTTATGAGTGGAACCATTGAATTATTGTTTATGTTCAGATTGTTATCCATTACCATATCATCTCTCATCTTGATCCATATGATGTCTCGTGAGTAGTTCGTTTAGTTCTTGAGGACATGGGAGAAGTCATGTTGTTAGTAGTGGATTTGTGTTGAGATATTATTCAATGGTTTAATACTTAAGTTGTGGTTCTCTTCTTCTAGTGTTGTCATGTGAACACCGACTACATGATACTTCACCATTTATGGGCCTAGGGGAAGGCATTTCGTATTTGGCTACTAATTTTCGGGTTGCCGGAGTGATAGAAACCTGAACCCTCGTTAGGAAACCATTGCACAAGGGAGTGTAGGATCTTAGAGTTTAAGGCTGTGGTTAGGTTATCTTAATTGCTTTCTTGTAGTTGCGGATGCTTGCAAGGGGTTTAATCACAACTATGTATTAGTACAAGTAAGGTCGGTACATTTGCATAGGTTCACCCACACAACACTTATAAAACCAAAGAATACTACTCAGCTATATGAAACGAAAGCACTTGATAGTATTCCCATGTGTCCTCGAGAACGTTTGGTCCTCATTAGTATTTCCACTGGCTTGTCCTTTGCTAAGAAAGGATTGGGCCACTTGTTGCAATTGTTTGATGCTTTATTTACTTGCACTTTATTTCCTTGCTTTATCAGAAAACCCCTAAACATTCATTTGCTAGTATTTACAGAGAACTCTTGAGCCAATACCACTAGTCAACACCTTCTGCTCCTCGTTGGGACCGATACTCCTATTTATCGAAAGTACTATGATACACCCCCTATACTTGTGGGTCATCAAGACTATTTTCTGGCACCGTTGCCGGGGAGTGAAGCGCTATTTTAGAGTGGAACTGGTAAAGGAAACTTCCACTGTGAGTATTGCTTTTTATTTCTGTTTGTTACTTTGTTTCCAATATGGATAACCTACTTGGTTTTCTGTTTGGAAAAACTACTACCACTGTTAGGGTAGTATATGAACCACCACCTGTTGAGATAGATCCTTTTAAGATACCTACAAGTATTGTTGATCGTGTTATGGATAATTATTATTTAGGGGATGGAACTGTCCATCCTAGTGATCACTTGCTTTTTATCCATGAATTATGCGGGTTGTTTAAGTGTGCAAGTATCACAACTGAACAAGTGAAGAAAAAGCTACTCTCTATATCATTGAAAGGAAGAGCTGAAGAATGGTATAAGCTGCTGAAGAATGGACAATCCATGGATTGAGAGGAAATATTACCTTTCTTTTATTCTAAATTCTATCCTCCCAGTGAGATTCATATGGATAGGAATCTAATATATAACTTTCGGCCTCAGTGATGGAGAGAGTACAACTCAAGCTTGGGGGAGATTGAAGTTACTAATGCTTAAATGTCCTATTCACGAACTCCCTAACAATATTATTATCAATAACTTTTATGCTAGGCTTTCTCTTCATGATAAAGATTTACTAGATGCTTCTTGTGCTGGATCATTCACACGTATGAAGGAAGAAGCTAAATGGGATCTCCTAGACCGTATTTAAGAGAACACTGAAGCATGGGAGAATGATAAATGAAGAAAGTCAGGTATAAATTATGATTATGAATGCATTAAATCTTTTATGGGAACTAATGACTTCCGTGATATTAGTACTGAGTATGGTCTTGATTCTCAAGTTCTTGCAAAATGTTTTAAGGCTTTTGCCTCTTATATTGAAATTCCCCAAAAGGAGTGGGACAAGTACCATGCTCCTTATAAAGATATTGTTACCCAGGTGCCTGCTAGCGTGAAAGATCTTGTTGCTAAAAATATTGAGGATGGGAACATTGTATTCTGTGAAGACGCTTCTAATATTGTTTCTCATCCTAGTAAAGCTAGAAAATCTAGTGTCCCTGTGCTTTCTGTTAGTGTCACATCCCAAGATTTTAGAAATTGGGACTAGATTTTTTTTTTGCATTTGCATGATATTCATCAGCATTTCATTGCATATTTGCATCAAGAAAAATTCCTAAATAAAAATAAATGACTAAAACCCCAAATAGTATGTGCCACTTTGTCCCTAAAAGGAATTAAATTGGTTTTATAAAAAACCATTATTGATAAGGCAGCTATTATTGCTAAATTATAGCCTAAAAAGATCCAACTAATATTACAAAATTTAGGAACAAAATTGAGCTCATTTGGAGCTATTATCAAAAAGTTATGAAATAAATGCAAACACATAAAGATATAAATAAAATGAAATATACAAGGATTTATAAATCCACTACTTCCAAACTAGTAAAAAGATTACAAATTTGATCCTATAATGATCTACTCGATTTTAGAAAATATTAGAAACAAGAATCATGTCATTTGGAGTTTGTATGTGAAAGTTATGAGGAAAACAAATAAATAGAAAATGGAAAAAAAACCATTGGGCCAACCGGCCGGCCCAGCTAGCATACTGAGCAGCCACGCACGGGCACGATCGTTGTCCCAAGTGCTTTAAAAAGCGTGCGAAAATTGATTTTCTACACATATCTCTATTCAAACTCCTATATCTTTTTATCTACAACTCCGAATCGACTTCCGTTTGTTTCTACTTGTTCCCTACTCCAAGACCTATCTCTACACCATCCTAAATCTCCATATAAACTCGTGGAACCACAGCTGTATGAGTTCCCCTTCTCGAAATCCTGAATCTACACATATCCGAATCTTATTTCGTTTATTCACCAATCTAGACTTCATCTTTTGCCTTCGGCCAAAACACAAAAGTTGTAGATATCGTCGAAATATTTCAATCCCGACAAACCTCACATCTTTTCATCCACCACAGCCGGAGAATTTCGCACCGCAATATTTCAGATATGACGGTGTAAATCCAAGATGTACTCGTGCTCGTTTCTTCAAATCCAAATTCCTTTGGTGAGAAGGTAGGACTAATGATTTCCCACAACTTTCATGTTGTAAGTTTTTCAATTTGACCTATGGATTTGTCTCTCTAACACAGATCTATTTCTTGTCTATTCTGAGCCAAAATCCGGTCAATCTCCTCTCCTAACCACTCGATCTCATCCCAACGACCAGGATTAAATCGATTCCACGAAGGGGTACGAGCCAACCGGATCTCGCCACGTGTCAATGCCAGGTCAGGCCTGCATCCCAGTTAGCATAGAATATTCCCAGGGATTATTCCCTGTAGATTTGAAATTGAATTTAATTTGCAGAAAATTGTGCAAATTTGCAAAAATCATATAAAAAGATCCGTAGATCCAAAAATAGCAAATAATATATCAATGGATTTAGAAAAACGTGTAGAATATTAATATGGCGTTAGATTCAACCTTTACAGTATGCATTTACTGCAGTAACTTAATTAGTTTTAATGGTCTTTTAGGTTAAAAAAATTCATAGGAAATTATCTGCAACTCCGAAAAATATGAACAATATATCAAATTGAAGCTACTATAATATAGATTAATAATATCCGGTTGGACCCAACCTTTGCGGATTATTTACCCCGTAGTGATTTAATTAGTTTTAGTGGCTTTAGAAATCATTAAATTCATAGTAAATTATTTGCATATCAAAAAAATATAAATGATATACCGATGGAAAGCTGGTTCCATGTAGATCATCAATATGCAAATGGTTCAGGCAAATACTGTAAGGTTTCGCAACAATTAAATAAATAGTTTAATGGCTTATTGAGAGTATTAAAATCATAGTAATTCGAATACTGCTCAGAAAATTACAAATAATATGTCCTTGGAATCCCAATTCCGTGGAGATTACAGATATAATTTTTGTTTGATTTTTAGGAAACAGAAACTATATGAATCATTTAAAACCCATTAAACACTATTTAAATCATACAAAAAGATCTATAACTCCGATTAGGGTGAATCCAACGCCTACTGGTTCGTATTAACATCCTCTATCCAGTAAATCCAAGAAACAAATTTAATTCAACTGTTAGAACATGCGTTACAATAGAACTATTAAAAATCCTATATTGGTAAGTAATTATTAATAACAAGTACTCCATTGCATTAATTGGCCTCTTGCATGCATCATATACTTCAGTATTGTTTAGAGAATTAAAGTAACAACCATTGTGACTTATTAAATTGTCATGCATGCATTTGTTGCATTTGTTTGATCTCTATGTGCTATTGTTTATGTTGTATGCAATTGTTTGATCGATAGATTGCGAGGAGTGCAACGTGTGTGATGGAAAGTATTATGGTTATGACGAGTGCAACCATTATATCTATGAGGATTGTGAGGATTATCTAATCGACTACATCTACAACAAAGGCAAGTGGTGCTATCTTGGTCATAAATGTCCTACTGTTTTCCTATGCATTGTAGATGTTTTGTAGAATTGCATATGTAGGAATTGATGTGTATATGCTATGCTATGTCCCATATTATTCCCTAGCAATCCTTGTTTATGATCCATCGAATTGGTAGATTGCTTAGCTATGCTATTTAGACGAGGAAGGGAGTCATACCATGAAAAGTTATATGTTTGAAAGGATTATATTTTGCTAAATAACAAACCAACATGATTTTAATGAACCACCTAGGTGGAATGGCTTTGATTGGGTCATCGAGTGTGGACATTGGTGGGTAATGCCGCCCATGACACTGCGAAAGGATTGGTTTCTTTATTTGGGAGCTTTCGTGTGCAACCACGTGCCAGTAAGAGTGTGTGGCTGGCTGGACTTAGTAGGTTGTGGTGACCCGAATCCTACGTAGCCAGAGATGTAGAATAGTGTAGGTTGGTATGGTGCATGGATGAGTTTGGGAAGCTCTTCCTGAATTGTCTCGTCTTGGACTTCTCCCTATCATCACACAATATGAGTGTGGTGGTCCGAGCTGGGTTGGCCAGGTCACATGGGTAAAATATACAAACCCCTGCAGGGTGTATAAACTAAGTGCTTAGCCGTGTCCCCGGTTATAGACAATTTGAGTGACCTGATACTGATTCTATGACATATTCTCACTCATCCTTATTTTTTAATTACTTAAAACTTGTTGGGTGAACATAATTGGGTAGGAGCACCTGGGAGTGAACCAGAGTGTCCTATTTATCGTATTGGAAAACTACTTTGTTACAAATGTTAGGATAAAACTGTTGCTTTGTGCAAATGAGACTGAACTCCACTTTGCCAAATAAGCACGTAGTTGATAGATCTGTTGTTAACCACTTTAGCCTACTTGCCATACATTCCATGTATTGACCCTTCGGGGCTGCTACGTTTTATGTTGCAGGTTATATCGTATCTGAGTGATCGTTCGTAGGTCGCGATACTCCACTCAACAATTGTTCGCCTGTGGCACATTTGAAGGATGGAGATCTACCTTGTATTCGTTTTCCGTTGTGTACTTGAATAAATAATATAAATTCTGGATCATATTCATTGTATTTATGATGCATAGTTATATTTGGTATCATTTTGTACTGTGTGTGCCAGTGAACCGATCCAGGGATTGGCACTACACATGAACTGAGCCTTATCAGGCGAGGGTGTTACAAGATGGTATCAGAGCTGTGTGTTGACTGTAGGATCGTGACCTTAAAAATGGATTAGCAATAGGATACCTCTATTAGGAGAACAATAATATTTTCTACTTATTAGAGTTCTTATATTCCTTGTCTATCTTTTCTAGAACCTCTTCCTATTCAAACATTTATAGTTGTCCATTCTTTTGATACCTATATGAGAGTTAGATAAGTAAAATAACAAATAAGATGATACATATGAATATCTCACCAAGTTTGAGTAGATGGACCACCATATTTAATCTCTATAGGAGATCATCGCCATCGTGTTAACATATTGATCTTACCAATTGATGAGGTATGACAATATAGATTGCTTGCTTGTTTGTACTGAACCATATTATGTGATGTCTTATTTAGGATCAGTTATTTTGAAACTCTAAAGTTGCTGGAGTTTTCGTGTGGTTTTAAAATTATTTTAATGGTGTGAATTGATTGAAATTCGTGGGATTACTGCTGCAGTTTTCTGCCTGACCTGTTGTACCGCGCGATTTTTCATATTTTATTGGTAACTAAGAAAAATATAAACAAATAGGATGTGGAGCGTAATTATCTGTAGTATATGCACAAAAATTGGCTAAAATTCCTGACGAGTTTAAGTCGGTCAGAAAAATTCGTGAAGTCTGCTGTACCGTTTTGACAGATTTTGTTTATTGCTTATATGTTGCTATGTTTTACTCTAGTATTGTTCCCAATGCTTTCAAACTATTTTGTGGTTATATAATGCTATATTTGGACCCATGTAATGTTATTATACGAGTGTTTGATTGTGTGTTGATCGCCTATGATTGTTTCCTTGTTTGTGACATTGATTGCTTCATATAGTTATGGGTAGGATTATTTTCTTAGTCGTTTATTTCCTATAGAATCTATTCTTCCATATCTTGAACCCTTGGAGATATAATGATGTGTTAAGTGGAAGGTTTGACAACACAATGCATTTAGGAAGGAGAATGCTTTATCTAATGAAAAAAAAGTGGGAGTATGAAGTGTTGAAATGATGTTATGTAGTAGATTACGCAACCTAAAAGTTGAAGTATCGATAGTTTAGTTGTAGTAGTAGCTTTGTTGATTGAATACATGGGAGTCTACATAGAGCATTAGTTCGTGCCCATGGAAACATTCTTCAAGGCAAGTGAGGATGCCCGAGTGATAGAAAAACGTGATTCACATATCCTCATATAGGGTAATGATTTGGGTGCAGGATGGATTGATCACCATTCCTACTACTCTTGTTATTCGCTCCTGTACTGCTGGCTTTGCGAATCTCGAGTGCCTTTCAACCATAGCAAAGAGCCGGCGTTGAGCTTAAACCATAGAGATTGGAGCACATAAAAATTTCCCACTAACTAGATTATATTGGATTCACATGACATAGTAATAATAGTAGACATAGACTAGATGGTTAAATAAGAAGCTCGAATTGTTGGTGCACAACTTGATACTAGACTCACAATCCTAGAGGTAGGAAGAACAAGATATAGCTTATCAACTATCCTTGGAGATGCAAGTTTAATTTTCTTAAGGGGGTTAGCCTCGACATCAACACCCATACCCTTGCTAGCCATTCTGAATCTCGGGACGAGATTCATCTTAAGGGGGTTAGTCTGTCACATCCCAAGATTTTAGAAATTGGGACTAGAAAAAAAATTGCATTTGCATGATATTCATCAGCATTTCATTGCATATATGCATCAAGAAAAATTCCCAAATAAAAATAAATGACTAAAACCCCAAATAGTATGTGCCACTTTGTCCCTAAAGGGAATTAAATTGGTTTTATAAAAACCCACTATTGCTAAGGCAGCGATTATTGCTAAATTATAGCCTAAAAAGATCCAATTAATATTACAAAATTTTAGGAACAAAATTGAGCTCATTTGGAGCTATTATGAAAAAGTTATGATATAAATACAAACACATAAAGATATAAATAAAATGAAATATACAAGGATTTATAAATCCACTACTTCCAAACTAGTAAAAAGATTACAAATTTGATCCCATAATGATATACTCGATTTAAAAAAAAATTAGAAACAAGAATCATGTCATTTGGAGTTTGTATGTGCAAGTTATGAGCAAAACAAATAAATAGAAAATGGAAAAAGAAAAAAAAACATTGGGCCCACCGGCCGGCCCAGCTAGCATACTGAGCAGCCACGCACGGGCACGATCATTGTCCCAAGTGCTTTAAAAAGCGTGCGAAAATTGATTTTCTACACCTATCTCTATTCAAACTCCTATATCTTTTTATCTACAACTCTGAATCGACTTTCGTTTGTTTCTACTTGTTCCCTACTCCAAGACCTATCTCTACACCATCTTAATATCCATATAAACTCATGGAGCCACAACTGTACGAGTTTTCCTTCTCGAAATCCAGAATCTATATATATCCGAATCTTATTTCGTTTATTCACCCATCTAGACTTCGTCGTTTGCCTTCAGCCAAAACACGAAAGTTGTAGATCTCGTCGAAATATTTCGGTCCCGACAAACCTCACCTCTTTTCATCCACCATAGCCAGAGAATTTCGCACCGCAATTTTTCAGATATGACGGTGTAAATCCAAGATGTACTCGCGCTCGTTTCTTCGAATCCAAATTCCTTTGGTGAGAAGGTATGACTAATGATTTTTCACAACTTTCATGTTGTAAGTTTTTGAATTTGACCTATGGATTTGTCTCTCTAACACAGATCTATTTCTTGTCTATTCTGAGCCAAAATCGGGTCAATCTCCTCTCCTAACCACTGGATCCCACCCCAACGGCCAGGATTAGATCGATTTCGCGAAGGGGTACGAGCCAACCAGATATCACCACGTGTCAACGCCAGGTCAGCCCCGCGTCCCAGTCAGCATAGAATATTTCCAGGAAATATTCCTTGTAGATTTGAAATTGAATTTAATTTGCAGAAAATTGTGCAAATTTGCAAATATCATATAAAAAGATCCGTAGATCCAAAAATAGCAAATAATATATCAATGGATTTAGAAAAACATGTAGAATATTAATATGACAATAGATTCAACCTTTACAGTATGCGTTTACTGCAGTAACTTAATTAGTTTTAATGGTCTTTTAGTTAATAAATTCATAGGAAATTATCTGTAACTCCAAAAAATATGAACAATATATCAAATTGAAGCTACTATAATGTAGATTAATAATATATGGTTGGATCCAGCCTTTGCAGATTATTTACCCCGTAGTGATTTAATTAGTTTTAATGGCTTTAGAAATCATTAAATTCATAGTAAATTATTTGCATATCAAAAAAATATAAATGATATACCGATGGAAAGCTGGTTCCATGTAGATCATCAATATGCAAATGGTTCAGGCAAATACTGTAAGGTTTCGCAACAATTAAATAAATAGTTTAATGGCTTATTGAGAGTATTAAAATCATAGTAATTCGAATACTGCTCAGAAAATTACAAATAATATGTCCTTGGAATCCCAATTCCGTGGAGATTACAGATATAATTTTTTTTTGATTTTTAGGAAACAGAAACTATATGAATCATTTAAAACCCATTAAACACTATTTAAATCATACAAAAAGATCTATAACTCCGATTAGGGTGAATCCAACACCTACTGGTTCGTATTAACATCCTCTATCCAGTAAATCCAAGAAACAAATTTAATTCAACTGTTAGAACATGCGTTACAACAGAACTATTAAAAAGCCTATATTGGCAAGTAATTATTAATAACAAGTACTCCATTGCATTAATTGGCCTCTTGCATGCATCATATACTTCAGTATTGTTTAGAGAACTAAAGTAACAACTATTGTGACTTATTAAATTGTCATGCATGCATTTGTTGCATTTGTTTGATCTCTATGTGCTATTGTTTATGTTGTATGCAATTGTTTGATCGATAGATTGCGAGGAGTGCAACGTGTGTGATTGCAACTACTATGATTGCAAGTATTATGGTTATGACGAGTGTAACCATTATATCTATGAGGATTCTGAGGATTATCTAATCGACTACATCTACAACAAAGGCAAGTGGTGCTATCTTGGTCATAAATGTCCTACTGTTTTTCTATGCATTGTAGATGTTTTGTAGAATTGCATATGTAGGAATTGATGTGTATATGCTATGTTATGTACCATATTATTCCTTAGCAATCCTTGTTTATGAGCATCGTATTGGTAGATTGCTTAGCTATGCTATTTAGACGAGGAAGGGAATCATACCATGAAAAGTTATATGTTTGCAAGGATTATATTTTGCTAAATGACAAACCAACATGATTTTAATGAACCACCTAGGCGGAATGGCTTTGATTGGGTCATCGAGTGTGGATATTGGTGGGGAATGCCGCCCAGGACACTAAGAAAGGATTGGTTTCTTTATTTGGTAGCTTTCGTGTGCAACCACGTCCCAGTAAGAGTGGGTGGCTGGCTGGACTTAGTAGGTTGTGGTGACCCGAACCCTACGTAGCCAGAGATGTAGAATAGTGTTGGTTGGTACGGTGCGTGGATGGGTTTGGGAAGCTCTTCCCGAATTGTCTCGTCTTGGACTTCTCCCTATCATCACACAATACGAGTGTGGTGGTACGAGCTGGGTTGGCCAGGTCACATGGATAAAATGTACAAACCCCTGCAGGGGGTATAAACTAAGTGCTTAGCCGTGTCCCCGGATATGGACAATTTGAGCGACATGATATTGATGCTATGACATATTCTTACTCATCCTTATTTTTTAATTACTTAAAACTTGTTGGGTGAACATAATTGGGTAGTAGCACCTGAGAGTGAACCAGAGTGTCATAATTATCGTATTGGAAAACTACTTTGTTACGAATGTTAGGATAAAACTGTTGCTTTGTGCAAATGAGCCTGAACTCCACTTGGCCAAATAAGCATGTAGTTGATAGATCTGTTGTTAACCACTTTAGCCTACTTGCCATACATTCCATGTATTGACCCTTCGGGGCTGCTACGTTTTATGTTGCAGGTTATATCGTATCTGAGTGATCGTTCGTAGGTCGCGAGACTCCACTCAACAATTGTTCGCCTATGGCACATTTGAAGGATGGAGATCTACCTTGTATTCATTTTCCGCTGTGTACTTGAATAAATAATGTAAATTCTGGATCATATTCATTGTATTTATGATGCATAGTTATATTTGGTATTATTTTGTACTGTGTGTGCCAGTGAACCGATCCAGGGATTGGCACTGTACACATGAACTCAGCCTTATCAGGCGAGTGTGTTACAGTTAGAATTGGTGATCATTGTTATTATGGTTTATGTGATATTGGTGCTAGTTCTAGTGCTATTCCTTATGAGCTTATAGAGAAATTATGCATGAAATTGGTCCTTGTGAGATTAAGGAAATTGATGTGGTTATACACCTTGCTAATAGAGAGACAGTATGTCCAATTGGCATTGTAAGATATGTGGAGGTTCTTTGTGGTAAGATTAAATATCCTGCTGATTTTCTAGTGCTTGGTTCTGAATCTAGTAAAACCTGTCCTATTATCTTTGGTAGACATTTATTGAATACTTGTGGGGCTATTATAGATTGTAGAAAGGAGAAAGTTTTGACTAAGTTTGATGGAGAATCATATGAGTTTAATTTTTCCAAATTTGCTAAAACTCCTGATGAAAACGAATTGCCTAATGAGGATTTCAGGGTTGAACAACTTTCTGCTATTTCTCTTGCTCCTAACAATGCCTTGCACCAGTTTATGGAAGATCATGAAAGCAAGGTCATCATGAAGGAAAGAAATGAGATTGACGAGTTTTTCCTTCGTCAACCTGAGTTACTTGAGCATAAACTACTTGTGGAAGATTTGGGTACCTCCTTACCACCTTAAGGGGACCCTATTTTCGAATTAAAACCTCTACCTGATGATCTTAAATATGCTTATCTAGATGATAAGAAAATATATCCTGTTATTATTAGTTCTAAACTTTCAGGAAATGAAGAGGAGAGGTTATTGGAAATATTGAAGAAACGCCGAGGAGCTATGGGGTATACTCTTGATGATTTAAAAGGGATTTCTCCTACTATATGTCAACATGCTATTAATATAGAGCCTGATGCAAAACCAGTTGTTGAACACTAACGCCGTTTAAATCCTAAGATGAAGGATGTGGTAAGAAATGAGGTATTAAAACTCCTTGATGCTGGTATTATCTACACTATTGCTTATAGTTAATGGGTTAGCCCTGTTCATTGTGTCCCAAAGAAAGGGGGAATTACTATTGTGCCTAATGAAAATAATGAGCTTATACCTCAAAGAGTAGTGGTTGGGTATAGGATGTGCATTGATTTTAGAAAGTTAATAAAGTTACTAAGAAAGATCATTATCCTCTGCCTTTTATTGATCAAATGCTAGAAAGATTGTCTAAAAAGACACACTTTTATTTTCTTGATGGTTATTCTGGGTTCTCTCAAATTGCTGTGAGAGCACAAGACTAAGAGAAAACTACCTTCACTTGTCCTTATGGAACTTATGCTTATAGGCGTATTCCTTTTGGTTTATGTAATGCTCCTTCTACCTTTTAGAGATGTATGTCTGCTATCTTTCATGGTTTTTGTGTAGAAATTGTGGAGGTTTTAATGTACGAATTCTCTTTCTATGGAACTTCTTTTGATAATTGTTTGCACAACCTTGATAAAGTTTTGTAGAGATGTGAAGAAACTAACCTTGTTCTTAATTGGGAGAAATTCCACTTCATGGTTAATGAAGGCATTGTTCTTGAACACAAAATTTCTGAAAGAGGTATTGAAGTAGACAGAGCCAAAATTGAAGCAATTGAGAAGATGCCTTGACCTAGGGATATAAAAGGTATTCGTAGTATCCTTGGTCATGCTGGTTTCTATAGGAGGTTTATTAAAGATTTCTCCAAAATTTCAAAGCCCCTTACTAATCTTCTTAAAAAAGATGTACCTTTTGTTTTTGATGATGATTGTAAGGAAGATTTTGAAACTTTGAAGAAAGCTTTGACTACCGCTCCTATTGTTCAACCACCTGATTGGAAATTTACCTTTTGAAATTATGTGTGATGCTAGTGATTTTGCCGTGGGCATTGTCCTTGGCCAACGTGTTGATAAAAAAATTAATGTTATTCATTATGCTATCAAGACTCTAGATGCTACTCAAAATAATTATGCTACTACTGAAAAGGAGTTATTAGGTGTAATCTTTGCCTGTGATAAGTTTAGGCCCTATATTGTTGATTCAAAGGTTACTATTCATACTGATCATGCTGCTATTAAGTACCTTATGACAAAGAAAGACGCTAAGCCTAGGCTTATTAGATGGGTGTTGCTTTTACAAGAGTTTGATCTGCATATTGTAGATAGGAAAGGTGTTGAAAATCCTGTTGCTGATAATTTGTCTCATTTGGAAAACATTTCTTTTGACCCTATGCCTATTAATGATAGTTTTGCAAATGAAAAGTTGGCTGCAATAAGGGTAAACCCGCATGAGTCCTTGGTATGCTGATTATGCTAACTTTATTGTTTCCAAGTATTTGCCTCCAACCTTTACAGCCCAACAAAGAAGAAAATTCTTTTATGATCCGAGGCATTACTTTTGGGATGACTCACATTTATATAAAGAAGGAGTAGATGGTATTATGCGAAGATGTGTTCCAGAGTATGAACAACAAGAGATATTGAGAAAGTGTCATGGCAGTGCTTATGGAGGACAACATGCTGGGGATAGAACTGCGCAAAAAGTTTTACAATCTGGATTTTATTGGCCTACTCTTTTCAAGGATGCAAGGAAATTTATTTTATCATGTGATGAATGTCAAAGAGTTGGTAACATTTCTAGACACAATGAAATTCCTATGAATTATTCTCTTGTTATTGAACCTTTTGATTGTTGGGGATTTGACTTTACGGGTCATTTTCCTCCTTCAAAAGGGTATACTCATATTCTTGTTGCTGTTGACTATGTTACAATGTGGGTGGAAGCCATACCTACAAATAGCCGATGGTAAGAACTCTTTAAAAATTCTTAAAGATGTTATTTTTCCTAGGTTTGGTGTGCCTAGATATCTCATGACTGATGGAGGTTCTCATTTTATTCATGGTGGTTTTAGGAAGACTCTTGCTAAATTTGATGTTAACCATAGAATTTCTTCAACTTAACACCCCCAAACCAGTGGGCAAGTAGAAATTTCCAATAGGGAAATTAAATCTATCTTGTAGAAGACTATTAATAGATCTAGGAAGAATTGGGCTAAAAAGTTGAATGACGCTTTATGGGCTTATAGAACTGCATATAAAAATCCTATGGGAATGTCTCCTTACAAAATGGATTATGGGGAAGCTTGTCACCTGCCTCTAGAATTAGAACACAAAGCTTATTGGGCAGTGAAAGAACTGAATAGAGATTTTAAACTTGCTGGTGAGAAAAGATTGCTTGACTTAAGTACCTTAGATGATTGGAGAAGTGAAGCTTATGAAAATGCTAAACTCTTTAAGGAAAAAGTAAAAAGATGGATGATAACCCACAAGTGTAGGGGATCGCAACATTCTTCGCAGGTAGTATTACCCAATTTATTGATTGAACACAAGGGGAGCCAAAGAATACTTGCAAGCCTTAACAACTGAGTTGTCAATTCAGGTGCACCTGGAAATAGTTCTTGCTCACAGAAGTTTATCAGTAGCAACAGTTTGGTAGTAGCAACAGCGAAGCAACAACAACAGTAAAACATGAGCAATAGTAACAGTAATAGTAAACAGTGGGATTCGAGTGCGGTAGGCATAGGGATGGATGGACGGGTGTTGCATGGATGAGTCTAAACATGTAACATCAAGATCTAGGGCATCATAAATAATAACCAGCATCCAAGTACTAAACAATCCTAGGCATGTGTTCCATATATAGTCATACGTGCTCGCAATGAGAACTTGCACAACATCTTCTGTCCAACCAGCCCGTGGCAGCGGGGCCTCTAGGGAACTACTGGCAATTAAGGTGCTCCTTTTAATAGTGCACCCGAGCAAAGAATTAACACTCCGTGAACAGATGTGATCCTCACACCACAGCCATCCCCTCCGGTTGTCCCAATTATTGTCACTTCGGGGCCTTTGGATCTGGACAATGATATGTATACACAACTTGCAAATAAGATCACAAACAATACTATCATAATTATTCAATAATAAGTTCAGATCTGAGATCATGGCACTCAGGCCCTATTGACAAGAATTAAGCACAACAAGTCGCAACAAAGTCAAATAACACTAATAGAGATACTAGGCACTATGACCTAACAATCTTATTCGATTACATGATAGAACTCATCTAATCCCTACCATCCCCAAGCCTACAATGGGGGATTACTCACTCATGGATGAGGGAAACATCGATGGTTGATGGAGAGGCGTTGGTGATGACGGTGACGATGATCCTCTCCAAATTCCCTGTCCCGGCAGGGTGCCAGAACGGAGTTTCTGGATCCGAATCTTGGTTTCTGATAGTGGCGGCGGAGTGGAACTCTTTCTGGAAAAACGTTGACCCCCCTCAGTTTTTAGGTAAAGGGGCAACTTATAGGCGCAGAGGGAACCCAAGGGGGTGCCTAGGGTGGCCGCACCCCTAGGAGCAGGGCAGGGCCCACCTGCGCCTATCAGGGGTGTGGGCCCCCTAGGCCCCCACTCCGTTTCGTCTTCTGGCTCCATGGATCTTCTGGCGAAATATAATTTTTGGCATATTTTCCGGGATTTTTCCTGATAGTTGTTTTTCTGCACAAAAACTAGGCACTAAGGTAATTCTGCTGAAAATAGCGTCAGTCCGTGTTAGTTGTATCCAAATCACACAAGTTTATAGGAGAAACAATAACAAAAGTGTTTGGGAAAGTAGATACGTTTTGGACGTATCAACTCCCCCCAAGTTTAGCTTATTGCTTGTCCTCAAGCAATTCAGTTGAAAACCGAGTGCATAAAAGAACTTTCACGAAAACATTTGCTTCATATGATGTATATATTCTCAGCACATGAGTAGATGCTTAAACCATTCATAATAAGAAGTATGCAACCAAGTCTACTCAATAGTCATTGCAAGCAATGAAGAGAAACCAACTCAATAATAATAAGTAGCATGGAACATAAACATAAGCAACATTGCAATGCGTATAGTAAGGTATGATAGAGTGGTATTTCGGTTGCCTTTGTTTGTAGAGCACAATATAAATGCCAAGGCACCTCTGAAGTTCAAGTGAAGACTAGAGGTAAAAATATCAGAGATACAAGCATCAAAGTCATGACATAATTAATCAAGTTTTTAGACAAACACAAGAATGACAACTATGCTCTCAAGAAGGTGCTCATAGAATAAGTGGTGACTCAACAAGGAAGTGAAAAAGGTTTTGAAAATTTTGAAAGGCTTCCTAATGCTGAAAGGAAGGTACTCATTAGCTTTGAGCTCTCATTGCCCCTATCATAGGCATCTTCACATGGTTAAGGTGAAAGTGAGGTCCAGCCTGAGTTATATGCTTGACAGACCATAAACTAGAAATCCCCAGTCCCTTTAGTACGAGGGCCACACCGCATGGTACTCAACTTTGGTTACCTGTAAGTTCTTGTCATTTTAAATACATGCATATCATAGAGAACCGCCAAAGGGGTACCCCTTACACATGATACATGAGCTATCCCGTGATCAAAATGACAAGGCAAGTAGACAATGAGCATCTCAGCGATCTTTTTATTTACTATATGCATAGCTTTTTATTGAGGATGCTTCACATAATGATCATTATGGTGATGCTGCAAGTTTTCACCATGATTCAGCATGGCTTAGGCTAGCGGCCTAGGCGTTTCTCTAACACAAATATATAGACTTCATGAACTCACAAGCTTCCCTTTTATTTCACACCGTCGACATCCGCAAAAGAAGAGCAAGGTATGAACTGGATAGGATATCCAAAAAAGTTTTGAAAGCGTTCCCCGTGATAGCACGGTTCTGCTGACTCCCAGCATATAATTTGCAAGCATATAACTTTCGTGGACAGGTCACAATGGTTCAGGATTATTAAGTGCAAGGAATAAAGTGTGCCATCAAGTTCATGAGAGCTTTACTAACTAACTTTCTCAAAACAGACAAACATTTTATTTGAAATAAAACAAGGCATATAGAATATGCACTGAAATAGCAAATGATGCTAATAGGTAGGTATGGTGGACACTGTTGGCAAAATTGGTTTAGGTGAGTTGGAAGCACAGGTGGAGCTCATACTCAGTGCAAGTACATTCTAGCAATAGAGAGGGAGCAACAAACGAGAGAGCAATAATTGTCATAATCATGCTTGCAACCAAACATGACTAATTATGGCATGAAAGTGATACACGAACTCTGAGGAAAAATAAATCATCGAGGCTTACTGACTATTGTTTAGTCATATGCATGCGCGAGCATGTGCCAAGTTGATTCTCATGAAACTTCCAGAGGAGGATACCATAATATCATACCAAAATATGAATAAAACAATGCAAGCAAACATTCATATGACATGCTACAAACTATTAGCAAGATGGAGCTAATCATAGATAAGCAAAAACTACTAAGCATCCATCAGTAACATACTCCTTACAATGAACAGGCTAGGCATGCTCGCAATGATGCGTATATGTACAAAAATGAAAACAAATAGAGTTCGTTACCAGGCTCTTACCATTCCTCAAGTTGTCTTAATCTTCATTATTGCCCTTCACTTGTGTGACTTGAATAATAACATGAAACCAAAATCCACTGAGGACGGATGGACCCTGCAAAGAACTCACAAAACCAAAGAATAACAACAAATATTTTTGGTGTTTTCGATTTTTCAAACAAGCCAACAAATAAAAAACAAGCAAAGCAAAAACAAACCAAGCAAAACAAAATCTTTTTGGATTTTTCTTTTAAGGCAAACCAAAGCAAAGAAACAAAGAAACAAACCAAGAGAAACAACGGAAATATTTTTGGTATTTTTGTGTTTTAAGAAAGCAACAATAAAAACCAGAAATAAAGCAAAACAATGGATATACAAAGAACCGACCGAACATGATATATATATGAGTGTGACGTCGGTATACCTCCCCCAAGCTTAGGATTTTGGCCTAAGTGGGGCTCAATCCCATGGTTCCCAAGTAGGTGCACCTCCGTAGTATGACGAGGAGGCTCCCTCGTCCTGGTACGAGCTCGAGGAATCCCCTGTGTAGTGTACAACAGGGTCATATGAGGGCGCTTCCTCCTGATAGTGCCAATGGAAGCTAAGAGAGTGCAGCTTGTCATCCATCTCCTCCTTGGAGTGTGACAAAGGTCCCTGTGAAATACTGAACAAAGTGGTTTGGGGGAGAGGGATCTCTCTCTCTCTTCCCCGTCAATAAACAACATATTATAGACCTAGTTCTCAAGGGTAGAGCCATTAGTGACAAAGTGGTGTGCCTTCATGGCAGCAAGATCAAGCCTCTGCGGATCCAAAACTGTATCATTTGGATCAACAACAATGTCCAAGACAGTAGCAACATGCATAGAAATAATTCCCCCATAAATGGGCCCCTTAGCAGTTAAGCGACGAGTAATGAGAGAACCAAGATTGTACTTGGTATCATTGTTGAGCGCAACAGCTAAGAAAGCCAAATGATAGCTGGAAATATTACTAGTGTTCTCCCTACCAAGAACACTAGTGGCAATATAGTAGGTGAAGTACTTGATGGCTGGAAGCTGAATGTTTCCTATCTTTCCCCGTTGAGATCTACGGTTATCATCATTGGTTATTCCGCGGTAGAGCTCCAAAAAATCAGCGGGTTGAGCTGGAATATTCTTTGCTGACCCAGCTATACCAAGTCCCAGAGCCTCACAAAATTTCTTCAATGTCATATGGTAAGTCCTACCATAAATTTTGAAAGAAACATCTGGATTGAACATGCTGTTAGTAAAGGAGAAGCTCTCCACAAATGTTTTATTGAGCGTAGCATATTGCACGCTCTCATCCTGCATAAGGCTTGTTAGTCCAGCCCTCCAAACCAAGGTCATAGAATCATCAAGAATCCCAGCAGCCTGCAAGAAGGTTTGGCAAGAAAAGGCGGAGGGGTGCACATCCCCCTCATCTCCCTCATTGCTGAATGGCGGAGTGATGAGATCCTCATTGTATGAGGGCCTAGCACAGGAGGATGATCTTGAAGGCCTTGCCCTTCTAGGTGCATCAATCTCAAATATCTCTCCAATTGTGTGGTTGTCCATGACCACTCTTTTCTGAAATTTTTAGACAAACATCAAACCAAGTGATTTCCAAGTTGATAAATGATGAGCAACTACTATATGAACTTTCTAGTGGGCTACACCCGCATCAAAATGAAATCTCTAAGCATAGCACAAGCATGCAAGCTCACACAACCTGTCACCTATAGCAGCAAAATACTCAAGATACGATCTAACAATCACAAATCTAATTGGACAAGTGGAGGAGGCACATACCAAGGAGAAATCCCTCCAAAAATCAGCAGCAAAGATGGGCTAAGCAAGGAGATCGAAAATCACGGGCAAGAACAGTAGGAACTCGATCTTGAGAGTTTTCCGGTGTTTTTAGGGAGAGAGAAAGAAGATGGCTATGAGGGGCACCTTGGAGGGGCCCCAGGTGGGCCAGACCCCCCTAGGCGCCACCCATGGGCAGGTCGTGCCTAATTGGGGTGTGGGCGCCTGGGGTGGCCCCCTGGGTCACTCCAGGTGTCCCTCTGCCCCTTTTTTCGAGGAAAAAATTATTTTGAAATTTCTGGGATTTTTCGGAAAACTTTATTTTTGGCCAATTTTTAGGGTATGAAAATTGATTTTCTCGCAGAAACTGTTTTTTTCAGACGAAGCAAAAGCAAACCAAAAGACAAACTACAGAAGTTCTAAGACAGTCTAACAAGCAAACCACTAACAAAACCAAAGCTAGCAAAAGAAAGGCAAAGACTAGGAAGGGGAAAAGTAAAAGAAAGCAAGTATAACCATAGTGAAAACATTATTTTGTTCATTAAAATCCTTTTGTTGACAAGGTTGATCAAGTCTTGTTACCAAAACAATCTGATATGAAACAAAACTTTGCATTCCACAAGGTGATTATGTTACCTCATACTTGATAGCAATGGTCCCAATCATAATAGTTTCAAAATTTTCTTGTGGAATGGGACAATATATTTCTCCAACCTTGATGCTCCCAATATTTTCAATGGAATTCAGGCAATAGCTTTTAGCAACCTTCTTGGAGAAATAGACAGTATGCTCTTTGTCATTAATATTGAATGTTACTTTTCCTTGATTGCAATTAATAACAGCACCCGCAGTATTAAGAAAAGTTCTCCCAAGAATAATAGACATATTATCATCTTCAGGCATCTCAAGCACAAAAAAATCAGTTAAAACCAATCAATTATGAGCTACTTGAACAGAAACATCCTCACATATACCAACAGGAATAGTAGTTGACTTATCGGCCATTTGCAAAGATATATAAGTTGGTATCAACTTTTCTAGCTGGAGTCTCTTGTAGAGAGAAAAAAGCATAACACTAACTCCAGCTCCCAAATCACATAAAGCAGTTCTAACATAATTATTCTTAATAGAGCAAGGAATCGTTGGTATAACTAGATCACCAAGTTTCTTTGGAACCTTACCATTGAAGGAATAATTAGCAAGCAAAGTAGAAATCTCCTCATTTGGAATCTTCCTTTTATTAGAGACAATATCCTTCATATACTTTGAATAAGGAGGCAATTTAATAGCATCAGTCAAAGGAATTTGCAAAAATAAAGGTTTCATCCACTCACAGAACTTGTTGTAGTGTTCTTCCTCCTTTGACTTGTGTTTCTTACCTGGAAAAGGCATAGGTTTCTGCACCCAAGGTTCTCTCTCACTACCATGTTTCTTAGCAATAAAATCTTCCTTTGTGTACCTAGAGTTCTTAGTGTTTTTATCAGGTTCTTCCTCACCTTCCTCCTTATCAGGAGCATCATTTTTATCATTACCACTCTCAGTTTAAGCATCCGAGACAGATATACTATTAGGATCTACAACAGGTTCAATTGGTTACTCAACTATTCTATGTTTCTTTTTATTTCTCTTACGATGGCTACCACTAATTTCACCTTGTTGCGAATCCTGCTCAATTCTTTTAGGGTGTCCTTCAGGATATAAAGGATCTTGAGTGGCTATACCACTCCTAGTTCTAATTCCATAATCATGTTTATCTCCTGAGGCATTAACTAGCATATCCTTTTGTACGTTAGCAAGTTGATCAAGTTGGGTTTGAACCATTTGAATGTGTTTACAAAGCATTTTAATATCATTAGAAGTTCTTTCCACAATATCTTTCAACTCATTGATAGATCTTGAGTTTTCCAATAAATGATTCTAAACTTTTTTTATTAAAATTACCTTGTTTAACAATAAATGTGTCAAGTTCCTCTAAGCATTGATCAGGAGGCTTACCATAGGGGATATCACCTTCATTAAAGTGGAGAGAGTGTACCTCAATAGTATATGAGTGGGGAATTGGCTTACATAATTCTTCTATAGGAGGTAGATTCTTCACATCTTCAGCTCTAAACCTTTCTCCTTTAGACACTTCTTAGCTTCCTTCATCACTTCATCATTTAATGCAATAACTACCCTCTTCTTTGGTGTTGGTGTTGGATCTGGTTCAGGCACAACTGGTTCAGGAGTAATAGGCTCAGGTGTATTCATCTCAGTTGAAGTCCAATCATCATAATTCTTGCTTATTTTAGCCATTAATTATTCAGAATATATAGGAGTTATTTTCCTGAAAACACAATCAGCAAAGCTATCTACGTATGTCCTAGAATCATCAGTTAGTCCATTATAATACATATCAAGAAGCTCATTTTTAGGCAATGGACATCCAGGATGTGCATGAATCAAGGCATAGAACCTTGTCCATGACTCAGGAAATTTCTCTTCTTCTCCCTGTTTAAAATCAAAAAGTCTCTCAAAGCAGCATGTCTAGCACTGGGAGGAAAATATTTCTATAAGAAATAAGCAATGAAGCAAGCAGGGCTATCAATGGAACCAGGAGGTAATCTATTAAACCAAGCCCTAGCTTATCCTTTTAGGGAAAAAGGGAAGATCTTAGTAACAAAGTACTTACGCATCTTAAAATCATTAGAGAACAAAGCACTCATAGTAGAAAACTCATTCATATGAGCCACAGCACTCTCATTTTCAGTCCCACAGAAAGGTTCTTTCTCAACAATATCTAAATAGGATAAATCAATAGAGAAATCATAATCTTTATCTTTAATATCTATGGGAGAGGTGGCAAACTTAGGATCATAGGACAACTTAGGAATAATGGTGCGTCTAGCAAGGAGACTCTTAATAGAACTAGTACCATGTGTGTTTCGGCACGCTTCAACAAATTCATCAGTGAACTCAATGTAACCATCGTTAATATCATAACTCTCTCTAGACTCAGGTGAGCTAACAGGTGTAACAGTGTCTTCACTAGGAGTTTCGGTATTTCCTAGACTAGCCATAGTAGCATCTAGGAAAGGACCCAATGAACCACTCGCATCAAGCACAGTAGAAGTAACATCATGAGCATCAAAAGCAGTTTCATATTCAGCAGTAGTAGCAGTGTGTGTAGCATGAGTATGTGGTGGTGGTGTAACAAGCTTACTTATAACAGACGGTGAATCAAGAGCAGCAGAGGTTTTTAGGACTGCACCTCTTTTTGTAGTGGATGGTAAAATAGGGAACTTTCCATCATGAGACTTACCCATGATGAATGAAGTAGCAGTGAACAATAATAGATCCAAGTGAAATTACAAATAAAGCTATGCTCCCCGACAATTGCGCTAGAAAATAGTCTTGATGACCCACAAGTGTAGGGGATCGCACCAGTCTTCGTGGGTAGTATTACCCAATTTATTGATTCGACACAAGGGGAGCCACAGAATACTTGCAAGCCTTAACAACTGAGTTGTCAATTCAGCTGTACCTGGAAATAGTTCTTACTCACAGAAGTTTATCAGTAGCAACAGTTTGGTAGTAGCAATAGCAAAGCAATAGCAGTAGTAAATCAGGAGCAATAGTAACAGTAATAGTAAACAGTGGGATTCGAGTGCGGTAGGCATAGGGATGGATGGACGGGCGTTGCATGGACGAGTCTAAACATGTAACTTCAAGATCTAGGCCATTGCAGATAAATAATAACAAGCATCCAAGTACTAAACAATCCTAGGCATGTGCTCCATATATAGTCATACGTGCTCGCAATGAGAACTTGCACAACATCTTCTGTCTAGCCAGCCCGTGGCAGCGGGGCCTCTAGGGAGCTACTGGCAATTAAGGTGCTCCTTTTAATAGAGCACCGGAGCAAAGCATTAACACTCCATGAACACATGTGATCCTCACACCATAGCCATCCCCTCTGGTTGTCCCAATTATTGTCACTTCGGGGCCTTTGGATCCGGACAATGATATGTGTACACAACTTGCAGATAAGATCACAAACAATACTATCATAATGATTAAAAATAAGTTCAGATCTGAGATCATGGCACTCGGGCCCTAGTGACAAGCATTAAGCATAACAAGTCGCAACAAAGTTAAATAGCACTAATAGAGATACTAGGCACTATGCCCTAACAATCTTATTCGATTACATGATATAACTCATCCAATCCCTACCATCCTCAAGCCTACAGCGGGGGATTACTCACTCATGGATGAGGGAAACATCGATGGTTTATGGAGAGGCGTTGGTGATGACGATGGCGATGACCCTCTCCAAATTCCCCGTCCCGGCAGGGTGCCAAAACGGAGTTTCTGGATCCGAATCTTGGTTTCTGATGGTGGCGGCGGAGTGGAACTCTTTCTGGAAAAACGTCAAACCCCCCTCAGTTTTTAGGTCAAGGGGAAACTTATAGGCGCAGAGGGAACCAAGGGGGTGCCTGGGGTTTCCGCACCCCCCTAGGCACGGGGTAGGGCCCACCCGCGCCTAGCAGGGGTGTGGGCCCCCCAGGCCTCCTCTCCATTTCGTCTTCTGGCTCCGTGGATCTTCTGGCGAAATATAATTTTGGCATATTTTCCGGGATTTTTCCTGATAGTTGTTTTTCTGTACAAAAACTAGACACCAAGGTAATTCTGCTGAAAACAGCGTCAGTCCATGTTAGTTGTATCCAAATCACACAAGTTTAGAGCAGAAACAATAGCAAAAGTGTTCAGGAAAGTAGATACGTTTTGGACGTATCAAGGGCATGATAGGAGAATTCTCAAAAGGGAGTTCCATGTTGGTGAGAAAGTTCTTTTGTATAGGTCTCGTCTCAGATTTTTTTAGGAAAACTACTCTCAAAATGGGAAGGACCTTTTGTTATTGAGGAGGTATACTGTTCAGGGGCTATTAAAATATCTTCCTTGAATGACAAAACTACACAGGTGGTGAACGGTCAAAGGCTCAAACATTATATTTTTGAAGATTCTTACAATGAAGATGTTGATATTATTCAAATGGTAACTCTGGAAGAATTTATTAGAGACCAAACTCCAGAATCTGCAGAGTCCGTCTTTGAATAGGTAAAAGTTCTACAAACTGAAGGTTCGTGAAAACCTTATATTTCATAGTTTTCATGTTTTTATTACATACGGAAGGTTACGAGACGAAACAGAGGAGGAAACGGAGGCCAGGTGGGCCACACCCACCCTAGGCGCGGCCCCCAGCTGGCCGCACCTATAAGGGGGTGTGAGCCCCCTGGAGTCCGTCTCCGCCTCGTTTTCACACAGTACCTTCCTTATGTCTTATAACTTTGTAATATATAACCCCACGGATCCCCCGAGGTTCTTATATCGTGTTCTCGTCGTGTTTTTATTTTGATCTATTTCTGTCAGGCAGATTCTCAGTTTTGGAGCCACGATGTCTTCCTCCGCGGATGACATCAACCCGTACATGTATGAGTTGAAGATTCACCCCAAGGAGTTGATTCTCAAGGATGGGAAGGTGCAGATGAAAGAATTTCAAGTCCCTAAAGGAGAAGGCAGTTTGGAAGACAGGATGGAAGCATTGGAGCATGAAGTTTTCAGGTAGAAGAAGATGGCGAAACGTGAAGTGGATGTCATCCATAAGATAAGTTCAGAACTCATCGCCAAGCATAAGGAGGAGTTTGCTGAGCTTCGAGATGAAATCCTCTCACTTCATCATACCACCAACCAATTACAAGCACAACTCTATGACATACAAAATCAAAACTATGAGTATGAGGCTAGATTTAAACGCATCAGCTCTGCTGTTAGTTTCAGGATTGTGGAAACCAAGACATCCTTTGTGGATGGGGAGCCTTTACCTTGGAAGTTCGATGATGACAAGGGAAAACCACTACCACCGAAGGAGTAATTCGTCATCAGGTTTGGCATCCCCTTGGCTTGTTCCAAGCTTGGGGGAGTGTAGTGGTATCACATCTTTATCTTTTATCTTTTACCTTTTTAGTAGAGTAATATCTTGGGTAGATAATTTATCTTATAGGTTGGTTTTCATATGGAAGTATCTCTCCTTTAGTTGGTTATCTATGTATCCCTTGGTGTGAGTGCCTTTATGAAATATTAATGAGAAGTCTCATCTTTTACCTTTTACACTTCTTATTTTAGTTTGCAATCTCCATTATATGATTGATCTTGTTGATCAGTATTGGTATCACTTTGGGAGAATCAAGTAGATCTAAATTGGTTTTGGCAAACCGAGCTCTGGTCAGTAGCAACACCTTTTGAGGTTTGAAAGGATAAGAGAAAAAGCTTACAGGTATTTTGTATCATTTATTTTCTTCCTTGATTGGCTCATAAGCTTAGTATTCTTTATTTAAGATCTTTTGTGTCTTCAAGGAAGATTGCATGTTTGGCTTTATTACTTGTATGTTTGATTGTTTCCTTCAATTATTTTTCTTGCTACCGAGCCTTGCTAGCCAAAAACCTGTTTTGAGAAGGCATGCTTCTCATGCATCCAACCCCTTCAAACCAAAACTTGTGCCATTTGTGTCCACCATATCTACCTATTAGCATTATTTCTATTCCAAGTAAATTCTCAAACTTCATCTATCTTTCGAATTAAAAATTATTTTGTTATGAGAAAACTAGTTAGTAAAGATCTCACGAACTTGATGGCACACCTTATTTTCTTGCCCTTAATAAACTTGAACCATTGTTTCATCGAACTTGTATATGCTTGCACCTATACGTTGGGATTAGCAGAACCGTGCTGTCACGGGGAACGCTTTCAACATTGCACTTGTACATTGTACACAGTTGATGTAATGCTCTTTTGTTTGCGATTGTCGTCGGTGTGAAATAAAAGGGGAGCTTGTAAGTCCATGGAGTTATGTATGTGTGTTAGAGAAACGCCTGGGCCACTAGCCTAAGCCATGCCTAATCATGGTGGAAACTTGCAGCATAACCATAGTGAGTAATCTGTTAAGCATCCTCAATAAAAACCTATGCAAATAGCAAATAAAAAGATCGCTGAGATGCTCACTGTCTGCTTTCCTTGTCATTTTGATTATGGGATAGATCCTATATCATGTTCAAGGGGTACCCCGTTGGCAGTTCTCTATGATACACATGTACTTACAATTACAAGAACTTACCGGTAACTAAAGTTGAGTAGCATGAGGAGCGGCCCTTGTACTCAAGGGACATGAGATTGCCAACTTATATTTCGTCAAGAATATACTCCATCTTTGTTCACTTTAACCTTAATCATCTCAAGATGCTTATGATAGGGGCAATGTGAGCTCAAAGCTAGTAAGTACCATAATCTTTTGAAAGCTATTTATGAACTTGAAATCCCTGCTTCCCTCTATGAAGGGACTTTCTCCTACTTCTAAGTTGAGTCAGTAAACCTATTCCTCTCTATCTCCAGCAAGAATTTGAGTTGGTGTGTTTCAAGCATTCATATGATGATTTATTCAATCATGTTCTTTATATTCCTTGTTTGCACAAAACTCTTATCTAATGAGTATATCTTTGAATGCTATCATGGTGAAAAACCTTTTATGTTTGAGAAAAGAGTACTCCTGTTGTAAACTTCTACAAAATATTTGCTTGAAAACTGTTTGCCAACTGTTCTCTGACCAAGAACAAAGGTTGCCAATCCCAATTATGATTTATCTTTATGCATCTCTATTGTGACTCCTATACTTGCTGCAAGCTATTTTATATAATGGTGAGTTGCTTTCTTCCATGAGTTGTGTATTGGTAAGTGCGATGCTTCTTGTTCGTATTCTTTTATCGACACTTCACTCCATAAACCTGTGGACATGTTTACTGAGCTCAGTTTTCGCTTGGGGACAAGCGAAGGTCTAAGATTGGGGGGAGTTGATATGTCCAATTTGCATCACCATTCTATATCATAATTTTCCTCTATTCATTGATATATTTCATATTAAGAGGTGTTACTTATGTCTTTTCATCTGTTTTTGCATGTTGGATGATTCTTGGAGGATGAACTGCCGGAGTCAGGATTCTGATGGAAAAAGCGGTGTTTTGATGCAATTTCGCGAAGATCAGAAAAATACCAGAAAAACTACAGAAAACCCTATTTTCCCAGAAGACGAAGAATGCCAGAAGGGGAGGTGGACTTGGGCCACAGGGGGCCCACACCCCCAGGCGCGGGCCACCCTAGGCCATGCCTACAGGGGGTGTGGCCACCCTGGCGCACCTCTGGCTCCACCCTCTCGCCTATATATTCTCCTTGAAACCCTAATACACGGGGAGTGACCACAGAAAGATTCTGCCGCCTCTGCGGGGCGGAAAACACCGAGAGAGAAAGAGCTCTCCGGTAGACAGATTTCTGCCGGGGAAATTCCTCCCGGAGAGTGGAGATCGTTGCCATCAACACCATCATCAAGCTAGACTTCATCGGGATCATCATCATCCACACCATCATCTCCACCAGCACCATCATCACCACTCCATCCTGCGGTAACAATTGTGTTGAATCTTGCATAGTTCTTAGGGGAAACTTTCCCGGTGTTTATTTGTAACATCCCATATTTTATATTAAGATGTTACTAGAATCATGCATCATCCTTGCACCATTGAATCATACAAATTAAAAAGTTACATCAAAAACCCTACCACCAAACCCTAACAAAACCCTAATAAAAACTCATCTATTTGAGCAAGAAGGGGGTTACCTTGCTTGGCTGCCTAAAGCTTTGTAAACTTAATATTTTCTGGTTCTATGATTACCACCTTATTATTACAAAAAAATAGAAACTAGTTTCACTAATTTTGGTCTTGTTATACAAAATTTATTAAACTTTTGGTAAAATAGAAAAATGGTTAAAGAAAAGGAATAAAGAAAACTAACTAACCTAAGCGGGCCAGCTAGGCCAGCCCGCGACCTATCTACCTCCGCGCCTGGTAGCAAGCGCCGCACAGAGCATGGGCCGGCCCGTTTTCCCCAGCCCTCTCACAGCCCGCGAAGCGCGCGGACGCTGACGCCGGGGTCCTACCGCGTCGTCGTCCTCCTAGAGACCGCGGCGAACACAACTCCTTGCCACTAACGCGTCGGGATAATCTCAAATCCCAACGGATTCGGCCACCCCCTCCTCCAAGTCTCTGGTCTATAAAAGTTCGACCCCCTCTTGTCGTTTTCCCCCAAAAAAACCTAGCAAAGCCGTGCTGAACCGCTGCCGATTTTTAAGCTGCCATTGCCGCCACCGAAGCTCGGGAGCTCACGGTTGAGCACCATCCCCGTCACCCCTTGCACCCTTTATCACCGAGCTCGCTTCCCCGTGCAATGCCTCCTCACCCTAACCCTTCCTTTTCTCCCGTTGTGCAGCACATCGCCGGGAATCGCTCGCCGACGCGTCACCGGAGCTCATGGAGGGTTGCAGCAGGAGGAGGAGGAGAAGGACGACGCAATCCATACGAGGAGGACTGCGAGGAGCTGCTGCATCTCGTCGACCACTCCATCGCCCTGGGAAGCAACCAGGACGCCGCCGCTCGTCGCCACCGACGCCACCGCCGCCCATAGCCGCCGTCGTTGCCCTGTAAGTCGCCACCGTCTCCCCCGTCCGTTAGATCGAGATCGTGCGGTTTAGATTAGACGTTCTTAGCGAAGGGGTATCAACGAATCGCACTGCGCCGTGTGGCAAGCCCACGTCAGTGCGCCGCGTCAGCCCACGTCGCCTAGCTGGGCCAATCCGGAGCCGCCACCTGTCACAGATATGTTAAGATTAGTTATAAATAGGCAGAACTGATTAAATCTCATGAAATTCATAGAAATTCAACCACTTGGCCAAAAATTGCGTATGATATACCGTTGGATTCACAAAATTGTGTAGAACACATATCTGATTTATTCTTGCGAGTTTGCAGTAGTATTTTCTGTGTAGGATTTAATCTCTAGTTTGGAGTATTTAATTCATAGAAAAATAATTAGAACTCTATTTTAGTTGATTCCTGTTGCGTTGGCTTTGTTTTTACAATGCATACTGACTAAAATTATAAAATCTTGCTTAGGATCTTTAAATCTGTTTCGGGGCTGATTAGATGGTTGGATCTCCATATGATCCTACAAATTAAAATAAATATCCAAATTGATTAAAATCTGTGAGAAATTAATACTAACACACATTAGCAACCCAAGAAGGATACCTTGGTCAAATTAGAACACAATATTGCATATTACCATGTTGCATGCATGCATATCATTTCTGTGGCATTATTTTGTGCAAGTTATGATTAGATCTATGTTTGTGTTTCGTTAGATTGTTCGGAGTGCGCTGAGGAGTACTATTGTGTAGAGTGCTGCTCGGATCCTCAAAATTTACACCACTTGGTCATATTTTTTTGTCCCAGATTTATTCTATGCATGTGATCCTGAATATTCTGTAGTATGCATGTGTAGGATGTTCTGGTAGAATTTTCTTTGTATTATTTTGCAAGTGCGATGATTTTTGTAGTATGCCATGAGTAGCTCAGTACTTAGGATTTTTCCCTTCCTAATAGGTTTCCCTGTTTTTGCTAAGTACTGCTTGCTATGCTATATATATAAAGTACCGTTGGGTGGTTCGAAAGACAATGAATTTTTCGAAGTATAAAGGCTCTCTTGAGCAATCTTTTCTTCTCAAATCCACTTCAAAATAAGACTAAGTTTTATTCTGGGTGGAATGGTTGTCGGGACATCGAGTGAGATTTTGGTGGAGGACGGCCGCCCAGGAATCAAGGAAGTCTGCCATGTTTCAGAATTCAGAAGCTTCCAGTGCAACCAAAATACATATGGGCTCTGTCTTGGCCTAGTACTTAGTGGGAAACCTCACCGGGGTACCAACATTTGGAGGTTCTTGGCACAGTTGGATCCAGCTAGTAGAGGGGCAACTAAGGGAAAGCCTCGCCATGGTCTTGGCTGTAAAAGGACTTGATCGTGGATTGTGGGTAAAGTGCACAAACCCTCGAGAGTATTGCAATCTGATCGATCAGCCATGTTCATGGAAACAGAACGACATTGAGCATCTGAAGGATGGATCCTCTGAAGGATCTTCCTCTCTCTCTTTCAAAACTTAAAGTTTTCTAAAAACCCAAGGCGTGAGTCATATCGTTATTGGGTGGTTTTTTGGGAACTTGGTGAGTAATATCCAAGTGCTAGGTTGTTGGACACTTGGTGAGTAATGTCCTCATGTGCCATTCAACCATATATTACTTAAGCAAATGTTTACAAAGTAGGGAAATTTCTCTCTCCTTTTCTATACTTAAGAAAATTAGCTTTGAGCAAATGAACTCCGCAGACTAAACTAGCATTGCATGTAGAGTTAGTCTTTTCTTTCCTTGGTGTAATTTGCCAATACATTCAAATTATTGACCCAACTTGTTGGTTGCACGGCTTATGTGCAGAATCCGAAGATTGATAGGTGCGTAGGGATCGCGAGTCTACACTCAACAAACCTAGGGCGTTTATGGACTCAAGCTGCTTTATGTTTCCGCTATTATTTGAGCTAGCTTAGTGCTAAGAAAATTCGTAATAATTTCATACTCTGGATTCGTCGTGTAATAATAACTTTGTGTTTTACATGATATTCATCGACCGTGAGTGCTAGCTATTGATCCAGGGACTAGCATGCAAATCACAGGGACTTAGGATCTTTTTTGATCCAAGGTCACAACAGATGGTATCAGAGCACATCGTTGCCTGTACGACGTGACCCTAGGATAGGAACCACCTTTAACTTATGTGCCTTATTTTTTCTTCTAAGTTATTTTCACGCACTTCTAGTACCTGCTTTTCCTCTACTTGTTCAAGTATCTAATGTTCATTCGTCTAACTTAAAGATGACGAGCTTCTTCTACGACACTGTCGCGGACATCGAGCCCCTTCACTTTGGTGGATGCCTCATGGACCTCCTCACATGTTTGGAACTTCCCCTGCCAACAATCCAGGGGAGCCCAATGAAGAAACTCCACAAGGACGGTTGCTGGAAGTCTAGGTAATCCAGCTAGGAAGAGATAGATGCAAGCGCCTAGAGGAAGCCATAGCAATCCACATCATTAGAGACTCGAAGGAGAAGGCCCTTAGCATCAGCTTGCAGCATCTCATGGGTCACCTATGTGGACGCCATCAAGAATATCTCCAAGGACACTGCAACGGCCTTTTTAGAAGGCGTGATGAGGAAGGAGTTCCCATGGAGTTTACCTTTGAAGAAAGGGCTTCTACCAAGCGCCGAAGGACGCAATATCAAGACTTGGAGTGCCACATTCATGACATTGAAAAATGTAGCTCCCTCGAGATGCTAAGGAACAATGAGCTATGCGCTCTCATCAAGGAGAAGGAGGAAATAATCATGCAGCAGGAGGAGGCAATGAAGGCACAAGAGATGAAGTTCCAGGACCAAGAGAATAAGTTCAATAACCAAGAAAAAGGGTGATAAATAAAAACAAGAGGATTAGGGAACTCAAGAAGGAAATCGAGGAAACTGATGTGCAAACCGAGGGACTTTGCAAGATAATCAATGGCATGCGTGCTACCAAGAGGGACTTGGCAAAGCAACTTGAAGTCGCAAAGAAGTCAAGCCTAGTGGAAGAACTGCAGGGAGAGAAGGAGGGACTTCAGGAGCAGCTAGAAGCCACTACCAAGAAGCTGCAAGATGAAATAAAGGACCTCCAAGAGAAGCTTGAAGCCACCACAAAGGAGATGGAGCTGTACAAGTCAACCCTAGAGCAGGAGGGCTACTCGTTCGAGGACGAGGAAGAGGAAGGCGTGGAAGATGTGTATTAGTTAGACCACCTTTAAATTATATAGTTGAACTTTATTCGCGATTGTAATAAATACCAAGACATGTTTGGTTTAGTTAAACTGGGATGATTTATGTGTTTTACTTGTGCTGCTTATGCTTTGTATGCCTTGTGTGTCTTGTGTGTTTTCATAAGGGTAGGAGTTTACTACTTAGTCTTTCTGTCTATTTCTTAACTTGTTTCTCGAAGACCACAGATGCCGCCAAGACGTGCGAACACCAAAATCCCTCCAGAGATTGCACAACTTTTGGCCACTCAGAACCAGCTGATCCAACTACTCACTCAGAATATGCAAAACAACAACAACACGCCACCTCCTCCACCCCACCTCCACCACCACCTCAACAGGATCGCTTGACTCGGTTTTTGAGGTTGAACCCACCTACCTTCACTAGCAGCGCTGAACCAATCATTGCAGATGTCTGTCTCCGCACAATTAACAAGAAGTTAGACACCATGCAAGATGTCGGAGCCGACAGGGTGCGTTATGGCGCGCACCAACTTGAAGGACCTACTGCAGAATGGTGGGATAACTACCAAGTCACCCACCCGGTTATTGATGCTATCACCTGGAATCAGTTCGAGATAGCTTTCCTCACTCATCACGTGGCTGCTAGTGTCATGACTCTGAAAAGGCACGAGTTTCACGACTTACACTAGCTGCACCGTTTTGTCACTGAGTATGGTGAGCTTTTCAACAAGCTCGCCCGTTATGCACCAGATGATGTCTCCACAAATTCCAAGTGGTAGGAGGAATTCTTAAGAGGACTCAATGATGATATATCTATTCAGCTTGTGGCACAGAAGTTTGACAACTTTCAGGAGCTCTTGGGCAGGGCCATTATGGTTGAATCCAAGAGGAAGAGCATAGAGAACCGCAAGAGGAAGTCTAACCCTCACAAGCACTCTGTTCCGTATCAGAAGCATCGCACTTCATCACCACCACCTTATAACAGTAATGGCCACAACCATAACGGTCATCACCATGGCGGTCACAAACACAATGGGCATAAACACCGCAATGGAAATAGCAGCAATGGAAAGGATCCCAGTGAGGTGACATGCTTTAAGTGCAACAAGACAGGGCACTATGCAACCACTTGCCCCGAGAAAAAGAATGGGAATGGCAATGGCAATGGGAATGGCAATGGACACAACCATGGTAATGGAAACGGGAAGAAGCCGAATCCATTTGTTAAATCCACAGTGAATCATGTCTCCATGGAGGATGCTTGTGACGCACCGGACCCCATGATTATTAAGTTCAAGCTCAATTCCATTACCGCAGTTGATCTTTTTCATACTGGTGCATCACATTCATTCATATCAAGGGTATTTGTGGATAAAGGCAATATACCTACAAAGACTATAGGCTCTCCCCTAAGGGTAAGTTCTCCTGGAGGAGAAATAGTGGCAAACTCCGGTTGCCGGGGGTTAGAACTAAGGATTGGGACATACATCTTTCCCACAAGTCTAGTAGTTCTGGAGTCACAAGGATTAGACATAATCTTGGGCATGAATTGGATGACCGAATATGAGGGAGTCATAGATTGTTCCAAAAGGGCTATCACGCTCACAACACCAGAAGGGAAAAGGATTCGTATCAAGTCAAATTTTGCACTTACGAAAGTTATGGTGAATTCTCTGAAGGGGGTTAACTTGGAGGATGTACCCATTGTGAAGGAATACCCAGATGTCTTTCCGAAAGAGTTACCCGGGATGCCTCTCGACCGTGATATCGAGTTTCTCATTGACTTGATGCCAGGCACAGGGCCGATAGCCAAGATACCATACAAGATGTATGTGGACGAGCTGAAGGACATCAAGAAACATATTAGGGAACAATTGGACAAGGGATTCATTCAACACAGCGCGTCATCTTTGGGAGCACCTGTCTTATTCGTGGAAAAGAACGATAAAACCAAGATGCTAGTTGTGGACTACCGCTCATTGAATGAAGTGACAATCAAGAACAAGTACCCTCTGCCTAACATCAATGACTTGTTTGATCAGTTAAAGGGAGCCAGTGTGTTCCCAAAGATCGATCTGCGATCGGGTTACTTTCAGCTAAAGATTCAAGAACAGGATGTGCCCAAAACAGCCTTCACCACAAGATATGGGTTGTATGAGTACACCGTGATGTCATTTGGTGTAACCAATGTCCCGGCGTACTTCATGACCATGATGAACAAGGTGTTCATGGAATATTTGGACAAGTTTATCGCGGTATTCATAGATGATATACTTATTTATTCGAAGGATGAGAAGGAACATGAGAGGCATCTACGCCTAATTATGGAGAAGCTAAGGGAACACAAGTTGTATGCCAAATTCAGCAAATACGAGTTCTGGTTAAAAGAAGTGGGTTTCCTTGGTCATGTTGTGTCAGCGAAAGGAGTTGCCGTGGATCCTAGTAAGGTAGCCTCCGTAACTGAATTGGAGTCACCCAAGAATGTGGGAGATATTTGGAGTTTCTTGGGCCTCACAAGATATTACCGGAGTTTCATTGAAAACTTTTCCAAAATAGCAAAACCCATGACACAATTGTTTAAGAAGGAAAATAAATTCCTATGGACCGAGGCATGTGAAGCAAGCTTTCAGATTTAAAGAAACGCCTCGTAACGACACCAGTTCTGTGTCTGCCTGATATCCAAAAGGATTTCCAAGTCTATTGTGACGCTTCTCGGTAAGGACTTGGAAGTGTGCTGATGCAAGATGGAAAGGTAGTATCCTATGCCTCTCGACAACTTAAAAACCACGAACACAACTACCCCACACATGATTTGGAGCTTGCATCTATGGTACATAAACTCAAGGTATGGACACACTACCTCATGGGCAAACATTGCTTACAAAGTAGGGAAATTTCTCTCTCCTTTTCTATACTTAAGAAAATTAGCTTTGCGCAAATGAACTCCAAATCCTAAACTAGCCTTGCATGTAGAGTTAGTCTTTTCTTTCCTTGGTGTAATTTGCCAATACATTCAAAGTATTGGCCTAACTTGTTGGCTACACGTCTTATGTGCAGAATCCGAAGATTGAAAGGTGCATAGGGATCACGAGTCTACACTCAACAAACCTCGGGCGTTGATGGACTCAAGCTGCTTTATGTTTCCGCTGTTATTTGAGCTAGATTAATGCTAAGCAAATTTGTAATAATTTCATACTCTGGATTCCTTGAGGAGGAGAGGCGACATCGATTAGAGCCACCCCAGGAGGAGCCACCGGTACCAGAAGGATCACCGTCATCGAATTCGTCGTTCACCCCCATCGCCGACCATCGCCTGAGCCCCGGCGAGCCTCCCACGACCCCCACCGGCCGCGCTAGGGTTCTGTATCACCGGCGCTGCCTGGCGTGGACGATGAACCAGAGCCGTTCGATTAGAGTTAGATCATGCAGCCTAGATCACCCCGTACCGCTTCACCACTCGTTGTCTCACTGACGAGTGGGGTCGCTCACTTAACCAGCCCGCGCGTGCGCTGTGCGTAATGGCCCAGCCCACTTAAACCTCCCGCGCAACCCAACAATTCAAATTTAGTTTTATTCATTTAGTTCTAAACTTAGTTCTATACCTAGATTCAAAAATCAACCCAGCTCGATTCACTGAACCAAAATGCCTGAAACCAATTTTGTTAGAAAGGTACTGGAATGCTTAATCCAAGCCCGTTGGATTAAAACCATTTAGATTTGTAGATCACCCCTACTAAAAGTAACAAGTCAGAAGCTTTTCTGCATTCAAACATTTTTCAAAATTCAACCATAAGAGCTTTTGAGTTGATTCCAACTCTCAAAAATCACATTTAACCAAACCTTTCAGAATATATAAAAATATATAGGTTTACTTACAGAAATAATGATCAAGTAATAAAAGAATGCCACATAGGAATTTCTAGTCACATTAATCAAATAAAATAAAAAGGTTAAACCTTATTAAATTGCGGCACCACTTTAAATCACATTCCCATGTACTGAAATATGTGGTGATGACATGTGTCAACATGATCCCATGTTTTAGTTGGAGAATATTAAATCTTAAGTAGTTTTTCAATGAGTAGAAATTACTTTTCTAAAATAAAATAAATGAGACAAGTGCTTAAATCTTGTAATGTTAGTGATGATGCTAGATCATCTAGTGTGAACCTTTGTGTGATGATTAGAAATAGTTAAGTATTGTTTGGTGATTGTGTACCTCATATTTATTTATAGACGCTAGCATCGACCAAGGATACGAGGAGGAAGCAGGATACTACGAGGAAGAATCCGAGGAGAACTACAACCACTGCTCTGCACAAGGCAAGCTTATACTAATATCTTAGCAAGCCAATACTTTCAAGCTATTCATTAAGCAAGCTAACACTTGCAATATACCCTACTTATGCAAGATACTACTTTCTTATTACTATGCCAACTATATGCCTTAAGCATATGTGATTATACCCACTTGACACACCATCCTAGTTTTACTTGCAAGCTTAGTATTTTTTTTCTTTATTAAAATCTTTCTATCAAAAGTTTACTTAGTGACTTCTAGATTCTAGAAAGATAATTGAAGGTAGCATAAAGAGCATAAAATTTGGCCTAAGTTAGATAATCTTGATGTCATCCTAAGGCATGAGATTGAACTTAGCTAACTCCCACTTGCTTATCACCCCTCATTAGTATTTACCCCCACTTATAGATGCTAGTACTAAGCATAAAACTTCATCAACTTTAGATGGGAATACTTGGTAAAAATGGTTATGAAAACCTTAGAATGATGAGTCATTCTACTGAAATGTTTTAACATGTGTTTCCGAATACCAAATGATTTTGATGATGAAAATGTTAAGGCATGAGCCTTAGCCCTTTACAAAACTGATGGTTGTCTGGGTGCGATACAATTCCAATTTTACCGTACAACCACAATACCCGAAATTTGGGTAGGGCTTGACTGGAAATTTATATACCTTAGTATGGGTTCCCTTGCAGCCAAGGTCTATGCTGAGGCTACCTTGTGAAGATTGTCCACCTGTGCAGTACCCAAGATGACAGTTGGTCATGGTTGGGAGGCCAAACTCACAGGAGAGGTGCCTATACTAGGACGTGTAATTGAAAGGTTATGATCGATTATCCGCATACTGAGTATGGTGAATTCAGGATTTGTTCCTGACGGATTGTAACATCCCAAAAATACTAAACTTGGATCATCAAACTCTAATCATCAAATTTAGGGTTAACAAAAACTTTGCTAAATAAAAATATGAAACCATGCATGGTCTATGCACTTCATTTGGAATTCTTTTGAACCAACTTGTTTATGTGTTCCTTTGCTTGTAAATGGATGCTTAGGTGAAATAAATATCATCTAAACAATTCCCAAAATTTTCTCAAAGACAAATAAATCAAAACAAAGCTAAATGAGTGAATGGTCATTTTGACCAATTTAACTCCCATGCCTACTTTGGTTGTCTCAAACTTTCAGAACTCAATAGAAACTTTGCTAGATCTTTGCACCCCTTGATTGTACTCATAACAAAGTATCAAGGCCCACTTTGTGATCATCCAGAAACTTTCAAATGCATAGTTTAAATGACAATTCAAAATTGAATCTTTATCATATGGGAAGATCCCACTTTTTCAAAAACCACACAAACAAGCTCAACTTTCAAAACCCAAGCATCTGCAGACTCAGCAACACCAAACAAAATTCAAAAATTGAGTTCTTGCGGCCATTTCATCAAACACCTTGCAGACACAAATCATCAAAATCCTAAACACTATTGTGAGCAGTGATTGAAGCCTAACTTGTTCCCTCTCTGGTTGCAACTAGGCTTTAGTAGATCATCTAGCTCAATTGCACACCCTTAGCATCACTGTAAGCTTGGCATTGCCATCAATGGTGAGCAGGCCGAATGCACACTTGTCACCCCCATGTCGATAGCAAGCTAGGAGGAGAAACAAGCCTAGCCAGCATGTCTGGGAGAAAGCCAACAGTCCACCTCCACTCCCTGTCCATCGCTCGAACCTTGCCAGCCACTGGACCACACCCACGAACCATGCCAACCTCGCCAGCAACCATGTCGAGAGCACGCCCCGTGCGCCACGCTCGACCAACGCCCACAGACCGCGCTCCTCCCTTGCCGCGTGCATACGTGATCACCACCGTCCCAGCAACCCCGCAGACACGCTCGTTCGCCGCCGCGCGGACCACGCGCGCTGTGCGCCATTAAATTCTCCGTCGGGCACGCGCAGAGCACCGTCGCGTTCCGACCAAGCCGCACCGCCCCACGTCTCGCCACCGTGTCGTTGAGCATCGCCAGGGAGTACCGCACCGCCCCTACCATCGCCCACGCCGATAGCCGTCTGTACCGTCGACCATGACGAGCTCACCTTGCGCCCCGTCGGTCCCCTCGCTCCACTAAAAATAGAGGCCACCCCCAGCCGAATTGAACACACCATCTCACTCCCCTCTCATCACTGATCGTGCCACCCCGTTCCCGGAGCAAGGCGAGCAGCGCATCGCCGGAATTTCACCGGAGCCCACCGCTACTGGAGAAGAAGGGAGCCAGCGATTGGAGCCGCCCCAGGAGAAGCTGCCGGTACCAGGAGGTTCGCCGTCGTCGACTTCGTCGTTCGCCCGCCTCATCGACCCTCGCCTGAACCCCGGTGAGCCCCCAACGACCCCCACTGGCCGCGCTAGGTTTCTGACTCGCTCGCGTTGCCCAACGTCGACGATGACCCTCAGCCGTTGGATTAGAACCAGATCGAACGCACCACATCGCCCCATACCGCTTCGCACCCCCTGTCTCACTGACGCATGGGGACATCCACTTATGCAGCCCGCGGAAGTGCTGTGCTTAGCAGGCCGGCCCGTTAGCCCTTCCCGCGCAGCCCAGTTATTTGAATTAAACCTTTTCCATTTTATTTCAAACACACTTCTGTACCCAGTTTCAAAAATCAACCCAGATCGATTCAGTGCACCAAATTGAATGAAACTAATTTTGTTATAAAGGTCTTGAAATGCTGAATCCAAGCCCGTTGGATGCAAGTCATTTGGTTCTATAGATCACCCTGGGTAAAAATAACAATGCAGAAGCTTTTCTGCATTCAAACATTTTTCAAATTTAAACCATAATAGCTTTTGAGTTGATTCCAACTCTCAAAAATCACATTTAACCATACCTTTCAGAATATATAAAAATTTATAGGTTTACTTACAGAAATAATGTTCAAGTAATAAAAGAATGCCCCATAGGCATTTCTAGCCACTTTAATTAATTAAAATAAAAGGGTAAAACCTTATTAAATTGTGACACCACTTTAAAACACATTCCCATGAACTAAAATATGTGGTGATGACATGTGTCAACATGATCCCATGTTTGGTTTGGAGAATATTAAATCTTAAGTAGTTTTTCAATGAGTAGAAATTACTTTTCTAAAAATAAAAAGGAATTAAACCAAACTTTAATCTTGTAATGTTAGTGATGATGCTAGATCATCTATAGGACCCTTTTGTGTGATGATTGCAAGTACTTAAGTATTGTTTGGTGATTGTGTACATCGTATTTATTTATAGACGCTAGTACCGACCAAGGATACGAGGAGGAAGGAGGAAACTACGAAGAAGAAGCCGAGGAGAACTTCAACCACTGCTCTGCACAAGGCAAGCTTATACTGATATGGTGCAAGACAATACTTGCAAGCCTTACTAATCAAGTTGACCTATGCAAGCTACTACTTGCTTGCTACCATGCCACTATGTGCCTTAAAGCATATATGATCATAACCCCTTGATAAACCAATCATAGTTTTATTTGCAAGTTTATTACTTTATTTCTTTATCAAAGCTCTTACTTAGAGAGTACTGGAATGAATGGTAGATACTAGAAGGATAATTGAAGGTTGCATAAAGAGCATAAAAATTGGCCTAAGCTAGATAATCTTGATGTCATCCTAAGGCATGAGATTAAACTCAGTTAAACTCCAATAGTTTACCACCCCTCATTAGTACTCACCCCCACTTGTAGATGCTAGTGCTAAGCATAAAACTTGATCAACTTTAGATGGGAATACTTGGTGAAAATGGTTATGAAAACCTTAGAATGATGGATCATTCTACTGAGATGTTTTGACATGTGTTTCCGAACACCTGATGAGTTTGGTGATGAAAATGTTGAGGCATGAGCCTTAGCCCTTTTATAAAACTGATGGTCGTCTGGATGCGATACCATTCCAATTTTTACCGTACAACCACAATACCCGAGAATTGGGTAGGGCTTGACTGGAAACTTATATACCTTAGTATTAGTTCCCTCACGGCCAAGGTCTGAGCTGAGGCTACCTTGTGAAGATTGTCCACCTGTGCAGTACCCAAGATGACAGTTGGTCATGGTTGGGAGGCCAAACTCACAGGAGAGGTGCTTATACTAGGGCGTGTAATTGAAAGGTTAGGATTGATTATCCGCATACTGAGTATGGTGAATTCAGGATTTGTTCCTGACGGATGTATCGAATGTTGTGGTGAAAGTGTACAATCTCTGCAGAGTGTCAAACTATTCGAATAGCCGCGTCCGCGGTTATGGACAGTTGGAGTGGCCATACTGTTCCCCCGTCAGATTTTTCAAAAGATTTGTGAAACGAATTGAGACTTTGACTTGACCACAACAGGTTTGTGGCATGAGATACAAGTTCCCACTTAGGTGTTATAAAACCTTAACTAGCATTCGTTGCTTCCAAACTTAGTAGAGATAAATCTGGCTTTTGCAAAACAACCCTAGAGCATAGTGTCCTATTATCAAAAACCCCTTTCACTTGTTAGTATTAGTTTGCGAGTACTTAAAGAGTACTCATGGCTTTGTCCCTGGCTATTCCCATGGCCACACTATGAAGAGGAGTACCTGGAAGATGGACCCCAGGAAGGTTACGACAACTAGGATCATCTCCCATCGTCAGCATTGCCTGTGACCCCGAAGATGGAGCTTCGCCTACGCTACCGTTATTATTATGTATTCTGCTGTTTAAAGTTGTATTAAGAACTAGATCATGAGATCTCTATTTATGTAAGAACTTATGTACGGTTTGTAATGGATGATGTACTATGGTATCCAATTTTGTTATGTCTCGCAAAAATGGTAATCCTGGGATTGCGATGTATGGCATAACAGACATCTGGGATTAAAAATCCGGGTGTTGACACAGATGTATCGAATGTTGTGGTGAAAGTGTACAATCTCTGCAGAGTGTCAAACTATTCGAATAGCCGCGTCTGCAGTTATGGATAGTTGGAGTGGACATACTTTTCTATCGTCAGATGTTTTCAAAAGGATTGTGAAATGATTTGTGACTTTGAGTTGACAACAACAGAGTTGTGACATAAATTGAAGTTCCCACTTAGGTGTAATCAAACTTTCAACTAGATTTCTTTGTTTTTGAACTTAGTAAAGGTAAATCTGTCTTTTTGCAAAACAACCCTAGAGCTTAGTATATCCTATTAAAAACCACTTCACTTGTTAGTATTAGTTTGAGAGTCCTTAAAGAGTACTCATGGCTTTGTCCCTGGCTATTCCCGTGGCCAGACTATGAAGAGGAGTATCAGGAAGAAGGACAACAGGAAGGTTACGACAACTAGGATCATCTCCCATCGTCAACATTGCCTATGACCATGAAAATGGGGCTTCGCCCACGCTATCGTTATTATCACGTTATTCCGCTGCTTGAATTGTATTAAGAACTGGATCATGAGAGCCTTATTTGTGTAAGATCTTATGTATGGTTTGTAGTGGATGATGTACTATAATATCCAATCTATTATGTCTCGCAAAAATGGTAATCCTGGGTTTGCGATGTATGGCATAATAGGCATCTGTGATTAAAAATCCGGGTGTTGACAAGTTGGTATCAGAGCCATCCTGACCATAAGAGACCCTAGTTAGAATGGACGTTTGAATCAAAAACTTAGTTTCAAAACCAAACAAGTGAGTATTTACAAAAACTTATTCTCATTCTTATCACTTAGACTCTTTCATGAAAATTCATGTTCCTCTAAAATTCTTCCAAACTTACATGAAATTTGACGCACTTGATCACTCTACTAACTTACTCATCCTATATTCTTATAGATGGACGTGAAGTACAACAAGTTTTATCAGTTGGGGAATGGAGGAGACCTCATCTTTGAGCGTGACTTGGACCAACTGTCGGAGATGCTGGAGCGTCCGCACCCCGAGTTCTTCGGAGCTCAGCTCAATGATCAGGAAGGAGAAGATCTGAAGTGGTTAGTTGTTGCAAGTCTCCGAGGAAAGATTGAACCCCCCACTGCAGAGGGAATTCAGTTCACCTTAAGAGAGAACAACTGGCTCGATGGACTTGCCAGGTGTAACATCGCAGCATTTAGGAATTAACGAAGGGTAGATTTAGGAAATTGAAATGTTGCATGCATTCATCTGTGAAAATGTGGGTAAATTTTTCGACAAATAAAACCTAAAGTGATCATGGTTACTTTCATATTTTGAGATTATATTTAGTCTTAAATAATTTTAGCTAATGACTTTGATATGATCTTTGTGAAATTATGTGTTTTGGGAAATAAAATTTGAATTTAGAACTTGATTCTTTGAATTATAATTCAAATTATTTTTGAATCTTGATTTAATTAAGAGTTAATCAATATAACTCAAACTTTATCTAAGAAAACAATTAAGAATATGAATATTTATTTCATATTTTCATTCCATAAATAAGTTACAAAAATGTAACTTATTGAAATTATCCACAAACTTCACAGTAGCAAATAAATAAAGAATAAGAATATTTCTTTATTGATAATAATATAATCTTTATTACAAAATAATAAAATGAAGATTACAAAATAATAAAATGAAAATTACAAAAGAATAAAGAAGATTACATTAACTATTCTATAAAGGAAACCTAAACTAAAATCTTCATCTTCAAATCTGTACCTGCAAAACAAACACTAATAAAAAAATAAAGAAAGTTAGGGTTAGTAATGGTTTACTCCTAGACTTGTCAGTGAAATGCACTGATCAAGATTCATCATTGAGTAATTCTATTAAAAAGGGGCAAGTTTCACCAAATTGAAAGAATGTATCTTTCATATTTTTTAGCCAGAAGTCAAATGACAGCAAAGAGGGGCAAGTTTCACCAGCCAGGTAAAAGTAACTAGATAATAGTCAATTTCAAAATTCTGAACATATCCACAGGTGCATAGCAAGCACACAGGCAGCACACACACCAGATTGCATGGTGTGTGCTGTCAGCACCTTAGCAACAACCCAGCAACACAAAACCATCAACACAGCCGTGGGCAAGCACACAACCACATCAATCTTTTGCTTCTACACATCAAGCTTAGCAGCCAGCAGCTAAACCAAGCACAACAACCAACAACCAAATCAATCAAAGCCCAAGATCACATCACCAGGATGGTGACATAAGGAGGGGGAAGATCAGGGGGATAACAAGACCAAGGTCAAGCCATCAGGATCAAGAGATGATGGGCTAGATCAAGGACAAGCCAGGAGCTAAATATACCAGGGGAGCACAAGATCAAGCTACCACAAGATCCACCACTAGCAACCACAACAACCAGTGATGGTGGTGAGTACATAGACCATCATATGATCTATCTGTCTAAGATTAGACAAGCATACATGATCTGTAGCATATTCAAACTCTCAGAAAGCACCCAAGTGGGGTGAATCCATCATTGAGATTTTAAACTCTAATATCAAACATCAAAATACAAGGATCCAACCAAAACTCAGACCAACATCATTGGTCTTAGGGATTTCAGAAAAGAACATTTCTACTTATCTTTTAAAGCCAAGATTTTCTTAAGCTTAAACCAACCCAATCAATGGAGTAAAATCAACTGTGTGTGCCATACAAAGATGGTGTCACAAGAACAATTCTACATAAAATAGAATAAGCATTCCAGCATCACAGGTTCAATCAATCAATCTACCAATCATTTTCCTGTCATTATAGGAATCATCATTAGGATATTCCTATGTAAATCTTCACTGTCTAAGATCATTGTGATCTCAAACCACACATGAATTCTCAAGCCAACAGCACTAGGACAATGATTACATCACACCATACTCATTATCCTTATTCAAGTAAGGACAAGGGTAAGTTATCAAACCCACTGACTATACCAAGCATTGATTTCAGAGCAACTATATCATCTGAATCATATGAAATCTAAGCATAAAATCATCTAATAAGCCACCAGAACCATTATAGTTCATCTCAAGCAACAAGCCTCAAGCTAATAATCATTTAGCATGCTTACATGTCATCCACACATGATCTAATTCATCCAGTTATAATCAACACCAGGATATGAACCCTAAATGGAACAGATTATCTTAACCAGGACAAGACAATAACCAGAGAGGTCACTACCAACATCTAGCATATGATGATCGAGCACAGAGAGAAAGCACAAGGGGAAGAGGAAAAGAACTCACCAAAGGTCCTCGCTGTAGACCAGAAGAGGAAGCAGAGGTGGCCGATGACCATGGCGGCACGGGGAGCATCCATAGGGGGGGCGCTGTGACCCATACAGCGCCACAGCGGCGACCATGACCACGCCTAGAGGCGAGGTGAATCACCACGATGCACGACGGCAGCGGCAACACTAAGATCCACGCCAACCCCCAAACCCTAGGGTTTGGGACGACATCGATCCATCGCAGGAGAGCCCCATGCTCAAATCCAGTTGGATAGAAAGGATGGGCATAGTCGACAACCTCCTACTGCACCATGGCGGTGACCAGAATGCCCATGACGGCGGGAGTCGCCGGCGGCGATATCACCGACCACGGGGTCGGGGGCAGAAGAGGAGAGGAGTGAGCTCGAGAGTGAGAGGCAGCGAGGAGGTGGGCCAAGTGGGCCAGAACCCTTCGGGGTGGCTGTTTTAAATAAATCTCATGGGCCACCAGGGCCCAATAAGAACAAGCTAGCCCAGGAACGTTTAAGGCCTATTTTAATAAATAGGAAAAGACCAAAATACCCATGAACTTGATTAAATTCTAGAAAATAAAATAAAAGTCCAAAAATTATAAATAAAATATTTTTGGATTCACAATAATCCAAACTATCCAAATAAATTAAGATATAAAATTTTAGACATTTAAATTTTATTAAGAATTTTGTAATTTATATATTCCTTATGGAATTTCACAAAATTATTGAAAGATGATAAAAATAAATAAAAATCACTTTCATTATATATTAATATTGTAGTATTTTTGAAAAATACTAAATAAATATTTAATAACAAATTTTTATATTTAAGTGATAATTCCTAAAAGAATTATTAAATCAATAAAAGACAAATAAAAGGGAAATAAAATAAAATAATTCAATATATATGTTATAAATATTAAAAGGTAATATTTATAAATCCTTTATTATTAAAAAGACTTTTTATAATAATGGGGAAAATGCATAATAAGTTAAATGATGCATTACATTACTTTGCATAATCATTTTGCTTCTTTAAATATTGTCCTTACCGGGCAATAATGATGTTTTTGTAGACATAGAAGCTCAAGGTCCAGTGCAAGCATCAGACTTCACTACCTTGCCATAACAAGGCAAGTTCGTCACTTGCTCATGTCCTTTGAAGAGTCTTTATCAAAGTATTTGCAAATTGTGTGTTATCATATATGCTATAAAAGAAAGAAAATATTATTTTCACAAATAAAGAAATCATAGATATCATCCTAAGTGATGATATAATGGAGCAATAGAACTTAGGGTTCTATTTGCAACAATGATAATTAATTAGGGACTTAATAACCCCTAACATCAGTGATTCGAGCGTCGTAAATTACGCGTTAGCCATGAGATTTGGAATGGGACAGAGAAGTCAACTGTATCTTCTTCCTCTCGCATGAAGCCGGATGTGCAGGTCGTGGCTATTATCCTCGTAGCGTGCATATTAATTGGTAATTCGTAGAGGATATGCAGCATATGGGTGGGAACCCTCATCGTCTCACGATAGTTCTGGCATCTAACGGTTTGTACAAACCATTGCCGTAATTCATTATGTGGGCATGGTGTACACCAAGGAGGCATGCGAGGTCGCGAAGGGGGCAGTGATTGGCTTGGACCAACTACTGGGCCCCACATCATGGAATTGTGGATGGGAAAGTACGCCTGGTTGTGCAACAAGGAGTTGATCTCTCATGGGTAAAGTAACGCACCTATGCAGAGTGTAAGAACTGTAACTTGTTACTCTCTGTTCCGGAAAGGAGCTACGAACGCGGCAGGAAAGGAACTCCATGAAGGTTCTGGTCAACCTGTGAAGGCTGATGGTCATAGTTTTTCATAATAAAATCAATCTTTGAAGAAAGATTTACAAAAATTGCATAGTGCCAAGGATTTATAATCCGAGGTGGTAGTTAGAGCGTCAAACTTCCCACCTTGCATATAATGAACTTGTTGGGTAACGCTGTTACTCATCCTTTCCTTTGATCCTTTGCTTAGACTTTGAGGATCCCGAAGACGTGCCAATATATGCAGACGAATGTCAAGAAGAAGTGTTCTACGAGGAACCTGATCTGTCCGGAGGTGTTGAAGGAGTGGATTCCGAAATCCGCTAAGGTTTCGATGATAATGAAGCCAACTAAGTATCCCTAGTTAGTAGTGACCAACGGAGCCGAGCAGCATGAACTCTATAGGATAAGCTGCTGAGCTCAACTCCTAGTTGGAGTTTCTACTTTTAAATTTTGCTAAAACACTTTATATTTTGGTTTGTAAGTTGAATCTTTTGGAATTCTTGAACTTCCGGTATTGTAATAATAATAATGTGTGTATATTTGTAATATGGACCCGCAATGTTTCTGTTGTACCACTCTGAGGGATGTGATATATGGATGTCATGTCAACGACTATAGTGTACTACACATGCAGTGGTATGCTGGGTCACCGCACCAGGGCCATGCAGGAAGCTCTTGCCCATCTGTGTGGGTAAAGTATCAATCAAATCAAAGGTACCCACTTTGAGTTCTACCCAAGGCATGATGCTATGGGACAACCACTAGAAGCCCCATATCACCATGAGCTGAAGACTCAGTTGGACTACCTCAGCTTCATGATGTATGACAGTCAGAAGGAGTTGGACAATGCTCGCTCCTACGCCAACCACAAGTACGCCATCGCCGCCAAGAAGGATCAGACCATCACCATGCTAGTAAAGGATCGCAAGTCTCGCTACCGTCAGCTCGACAAGAAGGAGCGCACCATTGCCCGTCTTTGCCATCGGATCACGGATTTGGAGGAGACCATCCATAAGAGAGACATGCAGTTGGAGGAGAAGGAGAATGCAGGGGAAGACCTTCGTGGAGACCCCTACTCCTTTCTCAGCGATGATGATGACTTTCTGGAGAATCAGGCCATGGACTTCTTCACCGATGAGGATGGCTTTGCCTTCATCGATGATGATGAGGATGACGAGGACACTGACTCTAAGGAGTAGTAGCACTTGAGCACTAGCGTTAATGAGTTGCATTCGGTCCCACTGTATCATAGTTTCCTAGAATGGTTCTTAAAACCATCTGTTTTCCTTTGTTGTGGTGTGTGTTTGTATCGTGTTCTATGAATGAATGAATGAATGAAAAGCAAGTTGCTAGAAAAATCTGAGTCAAACTTTGAAAACTTTTCAAAACCCCTAAACCTTAAAAATTTCCCTCTTTTCTCATGATTTACCTCAATCTTCAGATGCCTCGCGGAGGAAGCAACTTAGCCCTGGACCCGATGTTGCAACTCTTGCAAATGTTGGTTTCTGACCGCGAAGCTGAAAGAGCCGAATGTCAAGCCAACTTAGCCACCCTTCAACAAATAAATCAGATGGCCAACAAAAATCAAGGCCATGGAAATCAGGACAACCACAGATCTAAGCTCAAGAATTTCCAGAACACCAATCCACCCATTTTCACTAAGTCAGAAGAGCCTCTAGATGCAGATGATTGGTTGCAAACCATGGAGAACAATATGGAAGTTGCAGGAGTGGAAGCTAACGAGAAAGTGTTGTTTGCTACCCACTATCTGGCCGGAGATGCAAGATCATGGTGGAACAGTGTTCGCGCAATGATATGAGGTCAGCTAATGACTTGGGAAGAGTTCAAAGTCAAGTTCAGCAGAACCCATGTGCCATCGGGTTTGATCAAGAGGATGAGAGATGAATTCAGGGAACTGAAGCAAGGAAGGATGACAGTAGTGGAATACCATGACAATTCTTGTCATTTGCTGGGTATGCACCAGATGAGATAGACACTGAAGCCAAGAAGAAGGAGAGATTCCTGAATGGTCTGCACGATGAGATGCAGACAATGTTAGTCAATATCCCCTTTGTTGATATTGAAGCCTTAGTTGACTCTGCCATTCAGATGGAAGGAAAGATCAACCAAGATACTGAGAACCACAAGTGTCACAAGATGCATCTACTAGGAACCCACCATACACCAAAGTATCGCCCCAACCCATCTCCAGGATTTGTGTCAACACCCGTATTTTTAATCCCAGATGCCTGTTATGCCATACATCGCAATCCCAGAATTACCATTTTTGCGAGACATAACAGAATTGGATACCACAGTACATCATCCATTACAAACCATACATAAGGTCTTACACAAATAAGGATCTCATGATCCTGTTCTTAATACAACTCAAGCAGCGGAATACGTAATAATAACGGTAGCGTAGGCGAAGCTCCATCTTCGGGGTCACATGCAATGCTGACGATGGGAGATGATCCTAGTTTTCGTAACCTTCCTAGGATCCATCATCCTGGTACTCCTCTTCATAGTCTGGCCACGGAAATAGCCAGGTACAAAGCCATGAGTACTCTTTAAGTACTCTCAAACTAATACTGACAAGTGAAGGGGTTTTTTGTAATAGGGCACTAGGCTCTAGGGTTGTTTTGCAAAAAGCCAGATTTACCTCTACTAAGTTCAGAAGCAAGAGAAGGCTAAATGAAATTTTATAACACCTAAGTGGGAACTTGTATCTCATGCCACAACTCTGTTGTGGTCCAGTCAAAGTCTCAATTCATTTCACAAGTCATTTTGAAAACATCTGACGGGGGAACAGTATGGCCACTACAACTGTCCATAACCACGGACGCGGCTATTCGAATAGTTTGACACTCTGCAGAGATTGTACACTTTCACCACAACATTCGATACATCCGTCAGGAACAAATCGTGAATTCACCATACTCAGTATGCAGATAATCAATCCTAACCTTTCAATTACACGCCCTAGTATAAGCACCTCTCCTGTGATTTTGGCCTCCCAACCATGACCAACTGTCATCTTGGGTACTGCACAGGTGGACAATCTTCACAAGGTAGCCTCAGCTCAGACCTTGGCCGGGAGGGAACCAATACTAAGGTATATAAGTTTCCAATCAAGCCCTACCCAATCTTCGGGTATTGTGGTTGTACGGTAAAATTGGAATGGTATCGCATTCAGACAACCATCAGTTTTATAAAGGGCTAAGGCCCATGCCTTAACATTTTCATCACCAAAATAATCTGGTGTTCGGAAACACATGTCAAAACATCTCAGTAGAATGATCCATCATTCTAAGGTTTTCATAACCATTTTCCACCAAGTAATCCCATCTAAAGTTGATCAAGTTTTATGCTTAGCACTAGCATCTACAAGTGGGGGTCAGTATTAATGAGGGGTGGTAAACTAGTGGAGTTTCAACTAAGTTCAATCTTATGCCTTGGGATGACATCAAGATTATCTAGCTTAGGCCAAATTCTATGCTCTTTATGCAACCTTCAAGTATCTTTCTAGAATCTACAATTTACTCAAGTAAACTCTAAGTACAAGCTTTGATAAAGAAATAAAGTAGAAGCTTGCAAGTAAAACTAGGATTGGGTATCATCAAATGTGTCCAACCAAGCATGCTTAGTGCATTGCATAGGTTATCTAACTTTCATAATTGCAAGTGTTAGCTTGCACATTCAACTAGTAGTATTAGGCTTGCATAGGTCAACTTGATTAGTAAGGCTTGCATCAGTATCAGTATAAGCTTGCTAAGTTAATAGCTTGCAAGTATTGGCTTGCCTTGTGCAGAGCAGTGGTTGAAGTTCTCCTCGGCTTCTTCTTCGTAGTATCCTCCTTCCTCCTCGTATCCTTGGTCGGTACTAGCGTCTATGAATAGATACGAGGTACACAATCACCAAACAATACTTAACTACTTGCAATCATCACACACAAGGGTTCTATAGATGATCTAGCATCATCACTAACATTACAAGCATTTGACTTAAAGATTTTGGTTTTAGAAAAGTAATTTCTACTCATTGAAAAACTACTTAAGATTTAATATTCTCCAAACCAAACATGGGATCATGTTGACACATGTCATCACCACATATTTTAGTCCATGGGAATGTGATTTAAAGTGGTGTCACAATTTAATAAGGTTTTACCCTTTTATTTTGATTAAATAAAGTGGCTACAAATGCCTATGTGGCATTCTTTTATTACTTGAACATACCTATATGTTTTTATATATTCTGAAAGGTATGTTCAAATGTGATTTTTGAGAGTTGGAATCAACTCAAAAGCTATTATAGTTTAAATTTGAAAAATGTTTGAATGCAGAAAAGCTTCTGCCTTGTTATTTTTACCAAGGGTGATCTAAAGACCCAAATGATTTGAATCCAACGGGCTTGGATTAAGCATTTCAAGACCTTTATAAAAAAATTGGTTTCATTCAATTTGGTTCACTGAATCGAGCTGGGTTGATTTTTGAAACTAGGTACAGAACTGTGTTTGAATGAAAATGGAAAAATCCAAATTCAAATGAATGGGCTGCGCAGGAACTGTTAACGGGACGGTCGAGTGTTACTCCGCGACGTGGGGCTCAACTGACAGGGGGCTTCCACCAGTCAGTGGCTCTTTAACGCGAAGCGGTACGGGGCAATCTCATCCGCACGATCTAAGTCTAATCTAACGGCTGCTACTCATCGTCCACGTCGGGCGGCGCCGGCGAGACAGAAACCTAACGCGGCAGGTGGGGGTCGTCGGGGGCTCACCGGGGCTCAGGCGAAGGTCGGCGATGCGGGCGAACGACGAAGTCTACGACGACAAACCTCCTGGTACCGGCAGCTTCTCCTGGGGCGGCTCCAATCGCTGGCCCCCTTCCTCTCTAGCAGCAGCGGGCTCCGGTGAAATTCCGGCGAAGCGCTGCTCGCCTTGCTCCGGGAACAGGGTGGAACGATCAGTGAGGAGAGGGGAGTAGAATGGTGTGAAGAGTTTGAGCGGGGGAGGCCTCTATTTATAGTCTCTACGACGAGACCGAACGGGATGGGCAGGCGACGGTGGCGACATGGCTATGGGCTGCTAGAGGCATGGCCGGTAGTGGCGATCGATCAGTGGTCTCCTGGCGATGCTTTATGGCTTTAATGCGCATGTAGGGGCGGTGGCAAATGGTTTGGAACATGCAATGCTCTACGCGGCAAAGGCGGCGTCTTCGACGGCGAGCGGTGGCTGTGAGGCATGGGCGGCGAACGGGGATGTCTGGCGGTCTCCTAGGACGATGGTGATCATGTATGCACGCGGCGAGGGTGGCGCGCAGTCTGTGGGCGCTTGTCGAGGGTGGCGCTTTGGCGCTTGTCGAGGGTGGCGCTCTGGCGCATGCTCGGCATGGTTGATAGTGGCACGGGCGCGGCGTTCCTGGCGGTTTTGGTTGCTGTCTGCGAGGCAGGGATGGTCGAGAGGGGGCGGTGAGGCATGGGCTACCTCCCAGACAAGGTTGGCACGACTAGTTCTTCCTCTAGCCTGATGTCCACACTAGGGTAACATGGGTGGCTTCGGCTGTTCACCATTGATGACATTGCCAAGATTACAGTGGGGCTAGTGCTTAGTTAAGTTGGCTAGATGATCTACTGAGGTTGCTGTGAGCTAGAGAGGGAACAAGTTAGGCTCAAATCACTGCTCACTATAGTGTTTAGATTTTGTTTGATTTGTATCTGCAAGGTGTTTGATAAAATGGCCACAAGATTTCAAGTTTTGAATTTTGAAAAGATTTTTGGTGGGTGTGCTAGGCATGTGCTGGTGAGTCTGTGGATGCTTGGGTTTTGAAAGTTGAGCTTGTTTGAGTGGTTTTTGCAAAAGTGGGATCTTCCCATATGATAAAGATTCAATTTTGAACTGTCTTTTAAACTATGCATTCAAATGTTTTTGGATGATCACAAAGTGGGCCTTGGTACTCTGTTATGAGTACTATCAAGGGGTGCAAAGATCCAAACAAGTTTCTGTTAAGTTTTGAAAGTTAGAGAGAGCCAAAGTAGGCATGGGAGTTAAATTGGCCAAAATGACCATTCCCTTATTTTGTTTGTTTTGGTTTATTTGTCTTTGGGAAAAGTGTGGGGATTGTTTAGATGATGTTTAATTCACCTAAGAATACATTTACAAGCAAATAAACACATAAACAAGGAAATTCAAAATAATCCAAAATGGAATGCATACACACATGCATGCTTTCATATTTTTATTCAGAAAAGTTTTTGTTAACCCTAATTTTGAAGATTAGAGTTTGATGATTCTAGTTTAATATTTTTGGGATGTTACAAACCTTCCCCCTTAAACAAAATCTCGTCCCGAGATTTGAAAAAGGACGAAAAAGATTACCTAGGATTTGAAGAGATCGGGACACTCCGTCCTGATGTGATATTGGCGCTCCCTGGTAGCTTCCTCTTCTGTGTGGTTGCTCCACTGAATCTTGAGAAACTTGATGCTTCGGGCTCGGGTAGTTCTGAAAGCTTCTTCCAGAATACGGATGGGTACTTCAGGATAGGTCAGGTCATCGTTGATTTCTATGGTCCGGTGATCGATATTCTTGAACACTTCGGTTTTCTCTGGAACTTCGAGGCACTTGCGAAGTAATGAGATATGGAACACATTGTGCATGGCTGACATCTCTTCGGGCAGTTCCAATTGATACGACACTTCTCCTCGACGGTTCAGAATCTTGAAGGGTCCGATATATCTGGGGGCTAACTTTCCTTTCAGTTGGAAACACTGCATTCCTTTCAATGGAGACACTTTCAGATACAAAAAATCTCCTATGTTGAAGGCGAGGTCTCGATGTCTCTTGTCGGCGTAACTCTTCTGTCTGGACTGGGCTGTCTTGAGGTGCTCACGAATCTTTTGAACCTTCTCTTCCGCTTCTCGTAGGATGTCAGGTCTAAAAATCTGACTCTCTCCTACTTCCGACCAGTTCAAAGGGGTGCGACACTTCCTTCCGTACATGAATTCAAATGGGGCCATTTGCAAACTAGCTTGATAACTGTTATTGTAAGAAAATTCTGCAAACGGCAGACAGTCTTCCCACTTAGATCCATATTATAACACACAGGCTCTCAGCATATCTTCGAGTATTTGATTTACTCGCTCCGTTTGTCCGTCGGTCTGAGGGTGATAAGCTGTGCTCGAATCTAGTCGGGTTCGATCCGATATGATGTTCTTGGGGACTCCATGCAAACTAACGATTCTAGCTATGTATAACTCTGCTAGCTTCGAACTCTGATATGTGGTCTTGATGGGTAAGAAATGGGCGACTTTGGACAATCTGTCGACTATGACCCAGATAGAGTCATTTCCCCTACTAGAAGTAGGCAATCCGGTGATAAAGTCCATTCCAACGGAATCCCATTTCCATTCCGGAACCTGCAATGATTGCAACAATCTAGCGGGTCTTTGATGTCCTTCCTTGACTCGCTGACATATATCACACTTGGCGATATAGCTTCCGATTTCTCGCTTCATCTTATGCCACCAGAATTGCTCTTTCAAATCTTGATACATCTTAGTTCCTCCTGGGTGGATAGAATAAAGAGTATCATGAGCTTTCTTTAAAATAACTTCTTTCAACTCAGAATCTGCGGGTACACAAAGGTGTCCTTTGTACCACAGAACTCCTTCTTCGTCTTCGGTGAATCCAGGTACTTTTCCTGTACCGATACGACGCTTGATTCCGTCGATACTAGCATTTCCTTTCTGCGCCTCTTTGATCTGGTTGATCAAAGTGGGTTGAAGTTCTATGCTAGCCAAAAATCATTCACTCACTAATTCCATTCGAAAATCTTCCATCTCTTTGTGCAAACTTGGTTGCTCCTTTAAAATCATGGAGTTCAAGCGGCACGACAATCTACTAAGGGCATCGGCTACCACATTGGCTTTACCAGGGTGATAGTGAATGTCCAGGTCGTAATCCTTGATTAGCTCAATCCATCTTCTCTGCCTCATATTTAGCTCCTTCTGAGTGAATATATACTTCAGGCTCTTGTGATCCGAATAAATCTCACAACGGTTTCCCATCAGGTAATGCCTCCATGTCTTCAGGGCTAGAACTAGGGCTGCGAGTTCGAGGTTATGGGTTGGGTAATTTTGCTCATGTTGTTTCAATTGTCGAGATAGATAAGATATAACCTTCCCTTCTTGCATTAGCACACATCCGAGACCGATCTTGGATGCATCACAATACACATCGATGGGCTTCGTGATATTCGGCATGATTAAGATTGGGGCTGAAATCAATCTCCTCTTGAGTTCTTGAAAACTCGCTTCACATTTGTCGGTCCATTCAAACTTCTTGTCCTTCTTCAGCAATTGGGTCATGGGTCTGGCGATACTCAAGAATCCTTCTACGAACTTGCAGTAATATCCCGCCAATCCGAGAAAAGCACGAACTTGGGTTTGAGTGGTTGGGGCTTGCCAATCTTCGACATCTTTCACTTTGGCAGGGTCAACGGCAATTCCTCCGGCTGATACAATGTGACCGAGGAATCCTACTTCCTGTAACCAGAATTCACATTTGCTAAACTTGGCATACAACTGATGCTCTCTAAGGGTTCCAAGAATGGTCCTTAGGTGTAGCTCATGTTCTTCTTTCGATTTGGAATAAATCAGAATGTCATCGATGAAAACAACGACAAACTTATCCAGGAAGTCAATAAAAATCTTATTCATGAGATACATGAAATAAGCGGGGGCATTGGTTAATCCAAAAGACATGACAGTATACTCGTATAATCCATATCTGGTGGTAAAGGTAGTCTTGGGAATATCCTCTGCGCGAATCTTGAGTTGATGATAGCCAGTTCTAAGATCAATCTTAGAAAACACTTTGGCACCGGTCAACAGATCAAACAAATCTTATATCTTGGGCAAGGGGTATTTTCTCTTGATGGTGACATCATTCAACTTCCGATAATCCGTACACAAACGGTTACCTCCATCTTTCTTGTCCACGAACAAAACAGGTGATCTCCATGGTGACGCACTTGGTTGAATCAATCCAATTTCCAACATGGAATCCAGTTGCTTCTTCAGTTCTGCCAGTTCCGACGGGTTCATACTATAGGGTCTCTGGGCTATGGGTCCTGTTCCGGGGATTAGTTCAATGATAAACTCGATATCCCGATCTAGGGGCATACCGGGAAAAAATATGGAAATACATCGGGGTATTCGCAGACTATTCGGACTTGGTCAATGGTAGGTTGGGCTATACTCTTGTTGCACTTGAATTGACGAGGTAAGGTTTCAGAGATATGCTCGACTGATATTCCGGTTGTACTGGTCATGGTTATGGCTTTCTTGGCACAATCAATCAATCCTTTATGTTTGGACATCCAATCCATTCCTAGTACTACTTCCAAACCTTTAGTTCCGAGTACTATCATATTAGCATAAAAATCTATGCCATGGATTCGGATAGGGACGGCTTTGCAAATTTGCCTAGCTTTGGTGGTTGAACCGGGAATTTGAACGATCATAACGTGCTTCAGTTTGGTTGGTTGGATTTTACTAGTGCATGCAAATTCTTCGGTGAGAAATGAGTGCGGTACACCAGAATAAAACAACACTCGATCAAGTACTGAATTAAAAGAAAACATACCCAGCACGACGTCTGGCGCTTCCTGAGCTTCTTCAGCATGCATGAGAAAAAGACGGCCGTTGCGGTTGAGCGAATTCCCTGGGGCAAACCTTATTCCTGGCTGAACACGACGCTGCTGCTGAGCTGGGGCATTGGTATTGGGGGCTGCGGCATTCTTCTTCTTGGGGCACTCGTTGGAGTAGTGACCCTTATTTCCACAGTCATAACAAGTCACTTGCGACTTGTCCGTTGCTGCAACAGGCACATCATTGCTTCCAGTCCTCGAGGCAGTGTTGGTGTTGGTGATAGCATTGTTGTTGAACTTGGGTGGGGCATGATTGAAATTGCTAGAGTTGCCAGGGTTGTTGTGATTTCCTCCGGGCCTAGGGTTTCTGCGGTTAGGATAAGTCGGACGGTTCATCGGGGGTCTGTTGGTTCTCGGGGAAAATCCTGGAGATGGGTTAGGGCGATACTTTGGGGTCTGATGGGTTCCTGGCTGATGCATCATGCTATGCTTGCGGTTCTCATTGTCTTGGTTGATCTTTCCTTCCATCTGGATGGTAGAGTCGACAAGGTCTTCAATATCAGCAAAGGGGATATTGACTAACACAGTCTACATCTCATGTGTAGACCATTCAAGAATCTTTCTTTCTTCTTCGCTTCGGTGTCGATCTCATCCGGGGCATACCTAGCTAATGACAAGAATTTGTCACGGTATTCCACTACGGTCATCCTTCCTTGCTTCAGTCCTCTGAACTCATCTCTCATTCTCTTGATCAAACCCGGTGGCACATGGGTTCTACTGAACTTGACCTTGAATTCCTCCCAGGTCATCATCTGTCCTCCAGTCATGGCACGAATACTGTTCCACCATGCTCGGGCATTTCCGGATAGATAGTGGGTGGCAAACAGAACTTTCTCGTTGGCTTCCACTCCGGCGACTTCTAGGTTATTTTCCATGGTTTGCAGCCAATCGTCCGCATCTAGGGGCTCTTCCGACTTAGTGAAAACCGGCGGGTTGGTATTCTGTAAATTCTTAATCTTAGATCCATTGTTGTCCTGATTTCCTTGGCCTTGGTTGTTGTGGGCTAGCTGGGCTATCTGCTGAAGGGTAGCTAAATTGGATCGACGTTCGGTCCTTTCAGCTTCTCGGTCAGAAACCAACATTTGCAGTATCTGCAACATCGGGTCCGGGGATGAACCACTTCCTCCGCGTGGCATCTGAAGATTGAGATAGATCGTGAGAAAAGAGGGAGATTTCTAAGGTTTCGGGACTTTTAAAAGTTTTTAAAGTTTGGCTCAGATTTCTAGCAACATGCTTTTCATTCATTCACTCATAGCACATGATACAACACACACCACAACAAAGGTAAGCAGATGGTTTTAAGAACCATTCTAGAAACTACGATACAGTGGGACCGAATACTACTCACTACGTTAGTGATCAAGTGCTACTACTCCTCGAAGTCGGTGCGGTCGTCATCCTCATCATCATCGTCGTCATTGATGAAGGCGAAATCATCCTCATCGGTGAAGAAGTCCATAGTCTGATCCTCCAGAAAATCGTCATCATCACTGAGATAGGAGTAGGAGTCTCCACGAAGATCCTCTCCGGCATTCTCCCTTTCCTCCAACTGCATGTCTCTCTCGTGGATGGTCTCCTCCAAAGCCGAGATACGGTGGCGAAGACGGTCAATGATGCACTCCTTCTTGTCGAGCTGACGGCGGCGAGACTTGCGATCCTTCGCTAGCATGGCGATGGTTTGATCCTTCGTCTTGATGATGGCGGACTTGTGGTTGGAGTAGTCACGGCAGTTGTCTAATTCTTGCTGACGATCGTACATCATGAACCTAAGGTGGTCCAATTAAGTCTTCAGCTCATGGTGGTATGGGGCTTCCAGCGGTTGTCCATTAGCATCACGCCTTGGGCAAAACTCAAAGCGGGTTCTCTTGATCTGGTTGGTACTCTGCCCACACAGACGGGAAAGAGCTTCCTGCATGGCCCTGGCAAGTCCATCGAGCCAGTTGTTCTCTCTTAAGGTAAACTGAATTCCCTCAGTAGTGGGAGGTTCAATCTTTCCTCGGAGACGTGCAACAATTAGCTACTGCAGATCTTCTGCTCCTTGATCATTGAGCTGAGCTCCGAAGAACTCTGGGTGTGGACGTTCCAGAAGTTCCGAAAGCTGGTCCAAATCCCTCTCAAAGATAAGGTCTCCTCCATTCCCCAACTGATAAAACTTGTTGTACTTCACGTCCATCTATTAAGAATATAGGATGAGTAAGTTAGTAGAGTGATCAAGTGTGTCACATTTTAGGTATTTTGCAAGAGTTTTTGAGGAACATGAATTTTTATGAAAGAATCAAAGTGATAAGAATGGGAATAAGTTTTTGTAAATATTTGGTTCTTTTGGTTTTGAAACTAAGTGTTTGATTCAAACATCCAGTCTAACTAGAGTCTCCTATGGTCAGGATGGCTCTGATGCCAACTTGTCAACACCTGTATTTTTAATCCCAGATGCCTATTATGCCATACATCGTAATCCCAGAATTACCATTTTTGCAAGACATAACAAAATTGGATACCATAGTACATCATCCATTACAAACCATACATAAGGTCTTACACAAATAAGGATCTCATGATCCAGTTCTTAATACAACTCAAGCGGCGGAATAAGTAATAATAACGGTAGCGTAGGCGAAGCTCCATCTTCGGGGTCACAGGTAATGCTGACGATGGGAGATTATCCTAGTTGTCGTAACCTTCCTGGGTTCATCATCCTGGTACTCCTCTTCATAGTCTGGCCACGGGAATAGCCAGGGACAAAGCCATGAGTACTCTTTAAGTACTTGCAAACTAATACTGACAAGTGAAGGGGGTTTTTGTAATAGGGCACTAGGCTCTAGGGTTGTTTTGGAAAAAGCCAGATTTACCTCTACTAAGTCCAGAAGCAAGAGAAGGCTAAATGAAATTTTATACCACCTAAGTGGGAACTTGTATCTCATGCCACAACTCTGTTGTGGTCCATTCAAAGTCTCAATTCATTTCACAAGTCATTTTGAAAACGTCTGACGGGGGAACGGTATGGCCACTCCAACTGTCCATAACCGCGGACGCGGCTATTCGAATAGTTTGACACTCTACAGAGATTGTACACTTTTACCACAACATTCGATACATCCGTTAGGAACAAATCCTGAATTCACCATACTCAGTATGCGGATAATCAATCCTAACCTTTCAATTACACGCCCTAGTATAAGCACCTCTCCTGTGATTTTGGCCTCCCAACCATGACCAACTGTCATCTTGGGCACTGCACAGGTGGACAATCTTCACAAGGTAGCCTCAGCTCAGACCTTGGCCGGGAGGGAACCAATACTAAGGTATATAAGTTTCCAGTCAAGCCCTACCCAATCTTCGGGTATTGTGGTTGTACGGTAAAATTGGAATGGTATCGCATCCAGACAACCATCAGTTTTATAAAGGGCTAAGGCCCATGCCTTAACATTTTCATCACCAAAATCATCTGGTGTTCGGAAACACATGTCAAAACATCTTAGTAGAATGATCCATCATTCTAAGGTTTTCATAACCATTTTCCACCAAGTAATCCCATCTAAAGTTGATCAAGTTTTATGCTTAGCACTAGCATCTACAAGTGGGGTGAGTACTAATGAGGGGTGGTAAACTAGTGGAGTTTCAACTAAGTTCAATCTTATGCCTTGGGATGACATCAAGATTATCTAGCTTAGGCCAAATTTTATGCTCTTTATGCAACCTTCAAGTATCTTTCTAGAATCTAAAATTTGCTAAAGTAAACTCTAAGTACAAGCTTTGATAAAGAAATAAAGTAGAAGCTTGCAAGTAAAACTAGGATAGGGTACCATCAAATGTGTCCAACCAAGCATGCTTAGTGCATTGCATAGGTTATCTAACTTTCATAATTGCAAGTGTTAGCTTGCACATTCAACTAGTAGTATTAGGCTTGCATAGGTCAACTTGATTAGTAAGGCTTGCATCAGTATCAGTATAAGCTTGCTAAGTTAATAGCTTGTAAGTATTGGCTTGCCTTGTGCAGAGCAGTGGTTGAAGTTCTCCTCGGCTTCTTCTTCGTAGTATCCTCCTTCCTCCTCGTATCCTTTGTCGGTACTAGCGTCTATGAATAGATACGAGGTACACAATCACCAAATAGTACTTAACTACTTGCAATCATCACACACAAGGGTTCTATAGATGATCTAGCATCATCACTAACATTACAAGCATTTGAATTAAAGATTTTGGTTTTAGAAAAGTAATTTCTACTCATTGAAAAACTACTTAAGATTTAATATTCTCCAAACCAAACATGGGATCATGTTGACACATGTCATCATCACATATTTTAGTCCATGGGAATGTGATTTAAAGTGGTGTCACAATTTAATAAGGTTTTACCCTTTTATTTTAATTAAATAAAGTGGCTAGAAATGCCTATGTCGCATTCTTTTATTACTTGAACATTATTTCTGTAAGTAAACCTATATGTTTTTATATATTCTGAAAGGTATGATCAAATGTGATTTTTGAGAGTTGGAATCAACTCAAAAGCTATTATAGTTTAAATTTTAAAAATGTTTTTATATATTCTGCCTTTTTATTTTTACCAAGGGTGATCTAAAGATCCAAATGATTTGAATCCAACGGGCTTGGATTAAGCATTTCAAGACCTTTCTAACAAAATTGGTTTCATTCAATTTGGTTCACTGAATCGAGCTGGGTTGATTTTTGAAACTAGGTACGGAACTGTGTTTGAATGAAAATGGAAAAATCTAAATTCAAACGAATGGGCTACGCGGGAACTATTAACGGGCCGGCCCAGTGTCACTCCGAGGCGTGGGGCTCAACTGACAGGGGGGTTCCACCGGTCAGTGGCTCTTTAAACGCGAAGCGGTACGGGGCAATCTCATCCGCACGATCTAAGTCTAATCGAACGGCTGCTACTCATCGTCCACGTCGGGCGGTGCCGGCGAGACAGAAACCTAACACGGCAGGTGGGGGTCGTCGGGGACTCACCGGGGCTCAGGCGAAGGTCGGCGATGCGGGAGAACAATGAAGTCGACGACGGCGAACCTCATGGTACCGGCAGCTTCTCCTGGGGCGGCTCCAATCGCTGGCCCCCTTCTTCTCCAGCAGCGGCGGGCTCCGGTGAAATTCCAGTGAAGCGCTGCTTGCCTTGCTCCGAGAACGGGGTGGAACAATAAGTGAGGAGAGGGGAGTAGAATGGTGTGAAGAGTTTGAGCGGGGGAGGCCTCTATTTATAGTATCAACGACGAGACCGAACGGGATGGACAGGCGACGGTGCCGACATGGCTACGGGCTGCTAGAGGCATGGCCGGCGGTGGCGATCGATCGATGGTCTCGTGGCGATGCTCTATGGCTTTAATGCGCATGTAGGGACGGTGGCAAATGGTCTGAACATGCGATGCTCTGCGCGGCAGAGGCGGCGCGCGGTCTGTGGGCGCGTGTCGAGGGTGGCGCTCTGGCGCATGCTCGGCATGGTTGACAGTGGCACGGGCGCGGCGTTCCTGGCGGTTTTGGTCGCTGTCTGCGAGGCAGGGCTGGTCGAGAGGGGGCGGTGAGGCATGGGCTACCTCCCAGACAAGGTTGGCACGTCTAGTTCTTCCTCTAGCCTGTTGTCCACACTAGGGTGACATGGGTGGCTTCGGCTGTTCACCATTGATGACATTGCCAAGCTTACAGTGGGGCTAGTGCTTAGTTAAGTTGGCTAGATGATCTACTGAGGTTGCTGTGAGCTAGAGAGGGAACAAGTTAGGCTCAAATCACTGCTCACTATAGTGTTTAGATTTTTGTTTGATTTGTATCTGCAAGGTGTTTGATAAAATGGCCGCAAGAATTCAAGTTTTGAATTTTGAAAAGATTTTTGGTGGGTGTGCTAGGCATGTGCTGGTGAGTCTGTGGATGCTTGGGTTTTGAAAGTTGAGCTTGATTGAGTGGTTTTTGCAAAAGTGGGATCTTCCCATATGATAAAGATTCAATTTTGAACTGTCTTTTAAACTATGCATTGAAATGTTTTTGGATGATCACAAAGTGGGCCTTGGTACTCTGTTATGGGTACTATCAAGGGGTGCAAAGAACCAAACAAGTTTTTGTTAAGTTTTGAAAGTTAGAGACGGCCAAAGTAGGCATGGGATTGTTTAGATGATGTTTAATTCACCTAAGAATCCATTTACAAGCAAAGAAACACATAAACAAGGCAATTCAAAAGAATCCAAAATGGAATGCATACACACATGCATGCTTTCATATTTTTATTTAGAAAAGTTTTTGTTAACCCTAATTTTGAAGATTAGAGTTTGATGATTCTAGTTTAATATTTTTGGGATGTTACAATTTTCCCCAAGAATCAACAGACCCCCGATGAACCGTCCCACCTATCCCAACCATGGAAACCCAAGGCCCGGAGGAAAACACAACAACCCCGGCAATCCCAGCAATTTCAACCGTGCACCACCTAAGTTCAACAACAACAATGCCGCCACCAACACCAACACTGCCCCAACGACTGTAAGCAATATTGTGCCTGTTGCAGCAAAGGACAAGTCACAAGTGACTTGTTATGAATGTGGAACCAAGAGTCACTATTCCAATGAGTGACCCAAGAATATTGCCGCAACCCCCAATGCAAATGCCCCAGCTCAGCAGCAGCATCGTGTTCAACCCAGAAGAAGGTTTGCCCCAGGAAATTCGCTCAACCGCAACGGCCGTCTCTTTCTCATGCATGCTGAGGAAGCCCAAGAAGCGCCAGATGTCATGCTAGGTATGTTTTCTGTTAACTTAGTACTTGCAAGAGTGTTGTTAGATTCTAGAGCATCGCACTCATTTATTACTTTAGAATTTGCATGCACTATTAAGATTCAACCAACCAAACTGAAGCATGTTATGATTGTTCAAATACCTGGTTCAACCACCAAAGCTAGGCAAATTTGCAAAGCCGTCCCTATCCGAATCCATGGCATAGATTTTTATGCTAATCTAATAGTACTCGGAACTAAAGTTTTGGAAGTAGTACTAGGAATGGATTGGATGTCCAAACACAAAGGACTAATTGACTGTGCCAAGAAAGCCGTAACCATGACCAGTACAGCCGGAATATCAGTCGACCATGTATCTGAGACCTTGCCCCGTCAATTAAAATGCAACAAGAGTATGGCCTAGCCAACCATTGACCAAGTCCGGATAGTCTGTGAATACCCCGATGTATTTCCAGATGTTTTGCCCGGTATGCCCCCAGATCGGGATATCGAGTTTATCATTGAACTAATTCCTGGAACCGGACCCATATCCCAGAGACCATATAGTATGAACCCGTCTGGACTAGTGCAACTGAAGAAGCAACTAGATGCCATGCTGGAAATTGGATTGATTCAACCAAGTGCGTCACCATGGAGATCACCTGTTTTGTTTGTGGACAAGAAAGATGGAGGTAACCGTTTGTGTACGGATTATCGGAAGTTGAATGATGTCACCATCAAGATAAAATACCCGTTGCCAAAAATAGAAGACCTGTTTGACTAGTTGACTGGTGCCAAAGTGTTTTCTATGATTTATCTTAGAACTGGCTATCATCAACTCAAGATTCACACAGAGGATATTCCAAAGACTGCCTTTACCACCAGATATGGATTATACGAGTATACTGTCATGTCTTTTGGATTAACCAATGCCCCCGCTTATTTCATGAACCTCATGAATAAGATTTTTATGGACTTCCTGGATAAGTTTGTCGTTGTTTTCTATGAAATTCTGATTTATTCCAACTCAGAAGACGAACATGAGCTGCACCTAAGGACCATTCTTTGAACCCTTAGAGAGTATCAGTTGTATGCCAAGTTTAGCAAATGTGAATTCTGGTTAGAGGAGGTAGGATTCCTCGGACATATTGTATCAGCCGGAGGAATTGCCGTTGACCCTACGAAGGTGAAGGATGTTGAGGATTGGCAAGCCCCAACCACTCAAACCCAAGTTCATGCATTTATCGGATTAGAAGGATACTACCGCAAGTTTGTAGAAGGATTCTCGAGTATTTCAAGACCCATGACCCAATTGCTGAAGAAGGACAAGAAGTTTGAATGGACAGACAAATGTGAAGCGAGTTTTTAGGAACTCGAGAGGAGTTTGATTTCAGCCCCAATCATGATCATGCCGGATATCACAAAACCCTTTGATGTGTATTGTGACGCATCCAAGATCGGTCTCAGATGTGTGCAAATGCAAGAAGGCAAAGTTATATCTTATTTTTCTCGACAACTGAAACAACATGAACAGAATTATCCAACCCATGACCTTGAACTAGCAGCCGTAGTTCTAGCCCTGAAGACATGGAGGCATTATCTCATGGGAAACCGTTGTGAGATTTATTCGGATCACAAGAGCCTGAAGTATATATTCACTCAGAAGGAGCTAAATATGAGGCAGATAAGATGGATTGAGCTAATAAAGGACTATGATCTGGACACTCACTATCACCTCGGTAAAGCCAATGTGGTAGCAGATGCCCTTAGCAGGTTGCCGTGTCACTTGAACTCCATGATTTTGAAAGAGCAACCAAATTTGCACAAAGAGATGGAAGATTTCTGAATGGAATTAGTGAGTGAAGGATTTTTGGCTAGCATAGAACTTCAACCCACTTTGATCAGTCAGATCAAGGAGGCGCAGAATGGAAATGCTAGTATCGACGGAATCAAACATAGTATCGGTACAGGCAAAGTACCCGGATTCACCGAGGACGAAGAAGGAGTTCTGTGGTACAAAGGACGCCTCTGTGTACCAACAGATTCGGAGTTGAAAGAAGTTATTTTGTACCAACAGATTCGGAGGAACAAATATGTATCAGGATTTGAAGGAGCAATTTTGGTGGAATAAGATGAAGAGAGAAATCGGAAGCTATATCGCCAAGTGTGATATTTGCCAGAGAGTCAAGGTGGGACATCAAAGACCCGCAGGACTGTTGCAACCATTACAGATTCCGGAATGGAAATGGGATTCAGTTGGAATGGATTTTATCACCGGATTGCCTACTTCTAGTAGGGGAAATGACTCTATCTGGGTCATAGTGGACATATTGTCCAAGGTAGCCCATTTCTTACCAGTCAAGACCACATACCAGAGTTCTAAACTAGCGGACTTGTACATCGCTAGAATCGTCAGTTTGCACGGAGTCCCCAAGAACATCGTATTGGATCGAGGAACCCGTTTACCTCGAGATTCTAGAAGAGAGTCCAAGAAGGTTTAGGAACCCGACTGGATTTCAGCACAGCGTATCACCCTCAGACCGATGGACAAACGGAGCGAGTAAATAAAATACTCGAAGATATGTTGAGAGCATGTGTGCTAGAGTATGGATCTAAATGGGAAGACTGTCTGCCTTTCGCAGAATTTTCATACAACAATAGTTATCAAGCTAGTCTGCAAATGGCCCCATTTGAATTCATGTATGGAAGGAAGTGTCGCACCCCTTTGAATTGGTCGGAAGTGGGAGAGAGTCAGATTTTGGGATCCGACATCCTACGAGAAGCAGAAAAGAAAGTTCACAAGATTCGTGAGCACCTCAAGACCGCCCAGTCACGACAGAAGAGTTATGCCGATAAGAGATGTCGAGACCTCGCTTTCAATATCGGAGATTTTGTGTATCTCAAAGTGTCGCCTTTGAAGGGAATGCAGCGTTTCAGCTCAAAGGAAAGTTAGCCCCAGATATATCGGACCCTTCAAGATTCTAAATCATCGAGGAGAAGTATCATACCAATTGGAACTTCCAGAGGAAATGTCAGCAGTGCACAATGTGTTCCATATATCGTTACTTCACAAATGCCTTGAAGTCCTAGAGAAGACCGAAGTGTTCAAGAACATTGATCACCTGACCATAGAGATCAACGATGACCTGACGTATCCCGAAGTACCCATCCGTATTTTGGAAGAAGCTTTCAGAACCACCAGAACCCGAAGCATCAAGTTTCTCAAGATTCAGTGGAGCAACCACACTAAAGAAGAAGCTACCTGGGAGCGAGAAGATCACAACAGGACGGAGTTTCCCGATCTCTTTAAAGCCTAGGTAATTTTTTCTCTTCTTTCTCAAATCTCGGGACGAGATTTCGTTTAAGGAGGGAAGGTTTGTAACATCCAAAAAAATGAAACAATGATCATCAAACTCTAATCACTAAAATTAGGGTTAACAAAAACTTTGATTAATTAAAATCATATGAATGCATGTGTGTATGTGATGATTTGATAAATGCATGAATGGACTTGTGTGATTCAACTAAATAGTAAGGAATGGTTTAAAGATGAATATAAAATCATCTAAAACATTTCCAAGAAGAAACAAATAAAGAGAAAATAAAAACAAATCAAATAAAGCAAATGGTCATTTTTGCCAATCTTGCTCACTAGGTCACCTTGAGTGTTTCTAGTCCAAGATTTCAAACAGAAACTTTTCCAATTCTTCTCACCCCTTGCAAGACCAAGTAAAAGTGAATCAAAGCCCACCTTTCAAATTTGTAGAAACATTTGGCAACTTGATTCAGATCACATTTCAAAATTGAATCTTTAACATATGTGAAGATTAAGCATTTTAAAAACCCAACCAAACCAGTGCCCCTTCACCAATCCAACTAACCAGATACTCCCTAGTATGTGCCTAGCAAACGCACCAAGTTTGAATCCAAAATTCAAATTTGAATTTCTTTCGGCCATTTCATCAAACACCTTCTGGGCACAAATCAAATTAAACAACAAACACTATAGTGAGCAGTGTTGTGCCAACCTTGTCCCCTCCCTAGCTCTCACTACACTCTCAGTAGATCATCTAACTAGTATAACCAGCTCTAGCTCACTGTAAACTTGACAATGCCTTCAATGGTGACCATGGCCGAGCCCAATTGCCAACCCCAATGTCGACAGCAAGCTACAAGCCTAACTAGCCTCGGCAACCTTGTCTAGCAGGCACTCCACCGTCCACCGCCACCCCCTGTCCAACGCTCGAACCCTGCTAGCCATTGGACCACCCAGAACACGGGCGACCATTCTCTCTGCGGCCATGCCGAGAGCGCGCCAGAGTGCCGCGCTCGACACGCTCGCACAAACCGCGCCCCGCCTTCGCCACTCGCGTACGTGATCACCACCGCACCAGGAACCGCCTAGACATGCTCGTTCACCGCCGCACGACCCGGAGCTCCTGTGCGCCATTAAGACTTCCGTCGGAGCCGCCTAGAGCGTTGACGTGTTCTGACCGATTCGTACCGCCCCACGCCTCGCCATCAAGCCGTTGAGCTTTGCCAGGAGGCAATGCACCGTCCCCTACCTTCGTCCATGCCTTTAGCTCGCTGTGCAACCGACCCCGATGAGCTCAGACCGCGCCATTCGGTCCCCTCTTGACACTATAAATAGAGGCCACCCCTGCTCATTTTCTTCACACCAGTTCACACCCCACCTCTCACTGATCACACCCACTAACTCCTAGAGCAAGGCGAGCACCAGGTGGCCAGAATTTCACCGGAGTTCACCGCTGCAGAAGAGGAGAGGCGTCTTCGATTGGAACCGCCCCAGGAGGAGCCATCGGTACCAGAAGGATCGGCGTCGACAGCTTCGTCGTTCGCCCCCGTCGCCGACCATCGCCTGAGCCCTGGTGATCCTCCCATGACCCCCACCGGCCGCCGTAGGGTTCTATCTCGTCGGCGCTGCCCGACATGGACGATGAACCAGAGCCGTTCGATTAGAGTTAGATCGTGCGGCCTAGATCACCCCATACGCTTCGCCACTCGTTATCTCACTAACGAGTGGGGTCGCGCACTTAACCTACCCGCGCGTGCGCTGTGCATAGTGGGCCGGACCATTTAAACCTCCCGCGCAACCCAACAATTCAAATTTAGTTTTATTCATTTAGTTCTATTCTGTACCTAGATTCAAAAATCAACCCAGCTCGATTCACTAAACCAAAATGCCTGAAAACAATTTTGTTAGAAAGGTACTGGAATGCTTAATCCAAGCCCGTTGGATTCAAACCAGTTAGATTTGTAGATCACCCCTGGTAAAAATAACAAGGTAGAAGCTTTTCTGCATTCAAACATTTTTCAAAATTCAACCATAAGAGCTTTTGAGTTGATTCCAACTCTCAAAAATCACATTTAACCATACCTTTCAGAATATATAAAAATATATAAGTTTACTTACAGAAATAATGATCAACTAATAAAAGAATGCCACATAGGCATTTCTAGTCACTTTAATTAAATAAAATAAAAAGGTTAAACCTTATTAAATTGTGACAACACTTCAAATCACATTCCCATGTACTGAAATATGTGGTGATGACATGTGTCAACATGATCCCATGTTTTAGTTGGAGAATATTAAATCTTAAGTAGTTTTTCAATGAGTAGAAATTACTTTTCTAAAATAAAATAAATGAGACAAGTGCTTAAATCTTGTAATGTTAGTGATGATGCTAGATCATCTAGTGTGAACCTTTTTGTGATGATTAGAAATAGTTAAGTATTGTTTGGTGATTGTGTACCTCGTATTTATTTATAGACGCTAGTATCGACCAAGGATACGAGGAGGAAGGAGGATACTACGAGGAAGAAGCCGAGAAGAACTTCAACCACTGCTCTGCACAAGGCAAGCTTATACTAATATCTTAGCAAGCCAATACTTGCAAGCTACTCATTAAGTAAGCTAACACTTGCAAGATACCCTACTTATGCAAGCTACTACTTGCTTATTACTATGCCAACTATATGCCTTAAGCATATGTGATTATACCCACTTGACACACCATCCTAGTTTTACTTTCAAGCTTAGTATTTTATTTTATTTATTAAAAGCTTTCTATCAAAAGTTTACTTAGTGACTTGTAGATTCTAGAAAGATAATTGAAGGTTGCATAAAGAGCATAAAATTTGGCCTAAGTTAGATAATCTTGATGTCATCCTAAGGCATGAGATTGAACTTAGCTAACTCCCACTTGCTTATCACCCCTCATTAGTATTTACCCCCACTTATAGACGCTAGTGCTAAGCATAAAACTTGATCAACTTTAGATGGGAATACTTGGTAAAAATGGTTTGAAAACCGTAGAATGATGAGTCATTCTAATGAAATGGTTTAACATGTGTTTCTGAACACCAAATGAGTTTGATGATGAAAATGTTAAGGCATGAGCCTTATCCCTTTACAAAACTGATGGTTGTCTGGATGTGATACCATTCCAATTTTACCGTACAACCACAATACCCGAAATTTGGGTAGGGCTTGACTAGAAATTTATATACCTTAGTATGGGTTCCCTTGCGGCCAAGGTCTGAGCTGAGGCTACCTTGTGAAGATTGTCCACCTGTGTAGTACCCAAGATGACAGTTGGTCATGGTTGGGAGGCCAAACTCACAGGAGAGGTGCCTATACTAGGGCGTGTAATTGAAAGTTTAGGATTGATTATCCGCATACTGAGTATGGTGAATTCAGTATTTGTTCTTGATGGATGTATCGAATATTGTGGTGAAATTGTACAATCTCTGCAGAGTGTCAAACTATTCGAATAACCGCGTCCGCGGTTATGGACAGTTGGAGTGGCCATACTGTTCTATCGTCAGATGTTTTCAAAAGGATTTGTGAAATGATTTGTGACTTTGACTTGACCACAACAGAGTTGTGACATGAAATTCAAGTTCCGACTTAGGTGTTATCAAACTTTCAACTAGCTTTCTTTGTTTTTGAACTTAGTAAAGGTAAATACGGCTTTTTGCAAAACAACCCTAGAGCTTAGTATACCCTATTCAAAACCACTTCACTTGTTAGTATTAGTTTGCGAGTACTTAAAGAGTACTCATGGCTTTGTCCCTGGCTATTCCCGTGGCCAAACTATGAAGAGGAGTATCAGGAAGAAGGACAGCAGGAAGGTTACGACAACTAGGATCATCTCCCATCGTCAACATTGCCTCTGACCATGAAGATGGAGCTTCACCCACGCTATCGTTATTATCACATTATTCCGCTGCTTGAATTATATTAAGTACTAGATCATGAGATCCTTTTTTTGTAAGACCTTATGGATGGTTTGTAGTGGATGATGTACTATGATATCCAATCTATTATGTCTCGCAAAAATGGTAATCCTGGGATTGCGATATATGGCTTAACAGGCATCTGTGATTAAAAATCCGGGTGTTGACAGGAATTGTGTCAGATAGAGGCACCCAGTTCACTTCGAAGTTTTGGCGACAACTACATGAGTCTCTCGGAACCAGACTAGAATTCAGTACTGCTTTCCACCCTCAAACAGATGGCCAAACAGAAAGGGTGAACCAGATTTTGGAGAATATGTTGAGAGCTTGCGCACTAGACTATGGGTCTAGTTGGGATGATAACATGTCGTATGCTGAGTTCTCATACAACAAAAGTTACCAAACAAGTATCAAGATGGCTCCGTTTGAAGTTCTATATGGAAGGAAATATAGAACCCCACTATTATGGAGTGGAGTTGGAGAACGCAGCCTGTTTGGTCCTGAGTTGATTAAGGATGCCGAGGAAAAGGTACAGCAGATCCAAGACAAGCTAAAGATAGCCCAATCCCGACAAAAGAGTTATGCTGATTCCAAGCACAAAGATGTGACTTGTAAGATAGGGGACCGCGCGTACCTCCGAGTTTCACCACTACAAGGAGTTAAGAGGTTTGGAATCAAGAGTAAGTTAGCCCCACGATTCATAGGACCATATAAGGTTATGGCCCGTAGAGGAGAAGTAGCTTATCAGTTTGAGTTACCAGAAGGGCTGACTGTTCATGATGTGTTTCATGTGTCCCAAGTAAAGAAGTGCCACCAAGAAATGGCCAAAACACCGCTAAGAGATACAGTTCCCCTAGATGAGGTTCAATTGGAAAATGATCTTACTTATGAGGAAAAGCCCATAAAAATATTGGAAACAGCCAAAAGGATTACTCATACTAAGACTATTAGATTCTGCAAAGTTCAATGGAACAACCATTCCGAGGAAGAAGCCACGTGGGAACGTGAAGAAGATTTGAGGGAGGAACACCCACACCTATTTGCTAGCTAACCCAAATCTCAAGGACGAGATTCTTCTTAAGGGAGGTAGGTTTGTAACATCCTAGATTTTATAATAAGATGTTAATAGAAGCATGCGTCATCCTTGCACCATTGCATCATACAAATTAAAAAGTTACACCAAAAACCCTACCACCAAACCCTAACAAACCCCTAATAAAAAATGCTCTATTTGAGCAAGAAGGGGGTTACCTTGCTTGGCCTTCCTAAAGCTTTGTAAAAATAATATTTTCTGGTTCTATGATGACCACCTTATTATTACAAAAAATTTGAAACTAGTTTCACTAATTTTGGGCTTGTTATACAAAAGTTATTAAAGTTTTGGTAAAACAGAAAAATGGTTAAAGAAAAGGAATAAAAAACTAACTAACGTAAGCGGGCCAGCTAGGCCAGCCTGCGACCTATCAACCGCCGCGCCTGGCAGCAAGCGCCGCACATCGCGTGGGCCAGCCCATTTTCCCCAGCCCTCTCGCAGCCCGCGAAGCGCGCGGACGCTGATGTCGGGGTCCCACCGCATCGTCGTCCTCCTGGAGACCGCGGAGAACACAACTCCTCGCCACGGACGTGTCGGGGTAAGCTCAAATACCAACGGATTAGGCCACCCCCTCCTCCAAGTCTCTGGCTATAAAAGGTCGACCCCCCTCTCATCGTTATCCCCCAAAAAAACCTAGCAAAGCCGCACCGAACCGCTGCCGATTTTCAAGCCGCCATTGCCACCGCCGAAGCTCGGGAGCTCACGGTTGAGCACCGTCCCCGTCGCCCCTTGCCCCCTTTATCACCCATATCGCTTCCCTGTGAAACTCCGCCTCACCTCGACCCTTCCTTTTCTCCTCTTGTGCAGCACGTCGCCGGGAATCGCTCGCCGACGTGTCGCCAGAGCTCGCCGACGCTAGAGGAGGGTTGCAGCGGGATGAGGAGAAGGACGACGCCATCCGTACGAGGAGGACCGCGAGGAGCTGCTGCATCTCGTCGACCACTCCATCGCCCCGGGAACCAACCAGGAGGCCGCCGCCCGTCGCCACCGCCACCCGTCGCCAACCACTTGGCAAAAAATTACATATGATATACCGTTGGATTCACAAAATTGTGTGGAACACAGATCTGATTTATTCTTGTGAGTTTGCAGTATTATTTTCTGTGTAGGATTTAATCTCTAGTTTGGAGTATTTAATTCATAGAAAAATAATTAGAACTCCATTTTAGTTGATTCCTGTTGCGTTGGCTTTGTTTTTACAGTGCCTATTGACTAAAATTATAAAATATTGCTTAGGATCTTTAGATATGTTTCGGGGATGATTAGATGGTTGGATCTCCATATGAGCCTACAAATTAAAATAAATATCCAAATTGATTAAAATCTGTGGAAAATTAATACTAACACACACTAGCAACCCAAGAAGGATACCTTGGTCAAATTAGAACACAATCTTGCATATTACCATGTTGCATGCATGCATATTATTTCTGTGGCATTATTTTGTGCAAGTTGTGATTAGATCTATGTTTGTGTTTCGTTAGATTGTTAGGAGTGCGCCGAGGAGTACTATTGTGTAGAGTGCTGCTCGGATCAAGGCAAGTTACACCACTTGGTCATATTTTTGTCCTAGATTTATTCTATGCATGTGATCCTCAAAATTCTGTAGTATGCATGTGTAGGATGTTCTAGTAGAATTTTCTTAGTATTATTTTGCAAGTGCGATGATTTTTGTAGTATGCCATGAGTAGCTCTGTACTTAGGATTTTTCCCTTCCTAATAGGTTCCCGTGTTTTTGCTAAGTACTACTTGCTATGCTATATATATAAAGTACCGTTGGGGGGTTCGAAAGACAATGAATTTTTCTAAGTAGAAAGGCTCTCTTGAGCAATCTTTTCTTCTCAAATCCACTTCAAAATAAAACTAAGTTTTATTCTGGGCGGAATGGTTGTCGGGACAACGAGTGAAATTTTGGTGGAGGACAGCCGCCCAGGAATCAAAGAAGTTTGCCATGTTTCAGAATTCAGAAGCTTCCAGTGCAACCACAATACATATGGGCTCTGTCTTGGCCTAGTACTTAGTGGGAAACCTCACAGGGGTACAAACATTTGGAGGTTCTTGGCACAGTTGGATCCAGCTGGTAGAGGGGCTACTAAGGGAAAGCCACTCCATGGTCTTGGCTGTAAAAGGACTTGATCGTGGATTGTGGGTAAAGTGCACAAACTCTCGAGAGTATTGAAATCTAATCGATTACCCGTGTTCACGGAAACAGAACAACATTGAGCGTCTGAAGGATGGATCCTCTTAAGGATCTTCCTCTCTCTCTTTCAAAACATAAAGTTTTCTAAAAACCCAAGGCGTGAGCCATATTGCTATTGGGTGGGTTTTTGGGAACTTGGTGAGTAATATCCAAGTGTTAGGTTGTTGGACACTTGGTGAGTACTTGTGTGCCATTCGACCATATATTACTTAAGAAAATGTTTACAAAGTAGGGAAATTTCTCTCTCCTTTTCTATACTAAAGAAAATTAGCTTTGAGAAAATGAACTCCACAACCTAAACTAGTCTTGCATCTAGAGTTAGTATTTTCTTTACTTGGTGTAATTTGCCAATACGTTCAAAGTATTGACCCAACTTTTTGGCTGCACGTCTTATGTGCAGAATCCGAAGATTGAAAGGCGTGTAGGGATCGCGAGTCTACACTCAACAAACCTGGGGCGTTGATGGACTCAAGCTGCTTTATGTTTCCGCTGTTATTTGATCTAGCTTAATGCTAAGAAAATTTGTAATAATTTCATACTCTGGATTCCTCATGTAATAATGACTTTGTGTTTTACATGATATTCATTGACTGTGAGCGCTAGCTATTGATCCAGGTACTTGCATGTAAATCACAGGGAATTAGGATCTTTATTGATCCAAGGTCACAATAGATGGTATCAGAGCACATCGTTGCATGTAGGATGTGACACTAGGATTGGAACCACCTTTAACTTATGTGCCTTACCTTTTCTTCTAAGTTATTTTCACGCACTTCTATTACCTACTATTGCTCTACTTGTTCAAGTATCTAATGTTCATTCGTCTAACTTAAAGATGACGAGCTTCTTCTACGACACTGTCGCGGACATCGAGCCCCTTCACTTTGGTGGATGCCTCATGGACCTCCTCACATGTTTGGAACTTCCCCTGCCAACAATCCAGGGAAGCTCAAGGAAGAAACTCCACAAGGACGGTTGCTGGAAGTCTAGGTAATCCAGCCAGGAAGAGATAGATGCGAGCGCCTAGAGGAAGCCATAGCAATCCACATCATTAGAGACTCGAAGGAGAAGGCCCTTAGCATCAGCTTGCAGCAGCTCATTGGTCACCTATGTGGACGCCATCAAGAATATCTCCAAGGACACTGCAACGGCCTTTTTAGAAGGCGTGATGAGGAAGGAGTTCCCATGGAGTTGACCTTTGAAGAAAGGGCTTCTACCAAGCGCCAAAGGACGCAATATCAAGACTTTGAGTGCCACATTCATGACATTGGAAAAGGTAGCTCCCTCGAGATGCTAAGGAACAATGAGCTATGCGCTCTCATCAAGGAGAAGGAGGAAATAATCAAGCAGCAGGAGGAGGCAATGAAGGCCCAAGAGATGAAGTTCCAGGACCAAGAGAAGAAGTTCAATAACCAAGAGAAGAGGGTGATAAATAAAAACAAGAGGATTAGGGAACTCAAGAAGGAAATCGAGGAAACTGATGTGCAAACCGAGGGACTTTGCAAGATAATCAATGGCATGCGTGCTACCAAGAGGGACTTGGCAAAGCAACTTGAAGCCGAAAAGAAGTCAAGCCTAGTGGAAGAACTGCAGGGCGAGAAGGAGGGACTTCAGGAGCAGCTAGAAGCCACTACCAAGAAGCTGCAAGATGAAATAAAGGACCTCCAAGAGAAGCTTGAAGCCACCACAAAGGAGATGGAGCTATACAAGTCAACCCTAGAGCAGGAGGGCTACTCGTTCGAGGACGAGGAAGGCGTGGAAGATGTGTATTAGTTGGACCACCTTTAAATTCTATAGTTGAACTTTATTCGCGATTGTAATAAATACCAAGACATGTTTGGTTTAGTTAAACTGGGATGATTTATGTGTTTTACTTGTGCTGCTTATGCTTTGTATGCCTTGTGTGTCTTGTGTGTTTTCATAAGGGTAGGAGTTTACTACTTAGTCTTTCTGTCTATTTCTTAACTTGTTTCTCGAAGCCCACAGATGCCGCCAAGACGTGCGAACACCAAAATCCCTCCAGAGATTGCACAACTTTTGGCCACTCAACCAGCTGATCCAACTGCTCACTCAGAATATGCAAAACAACAACAACGCGCCACCTCCTCCACCCCACCTCCACCACCACCTCAACAGGATCGCTTGACTCAGTTTTTGAGGTTGAACCCACCTACCTTCACTAGCAGCGCTGAACCAATCATTGCAGATGACTGGCTCCGCACAATTAACAAGAAGTTAGACACCATGCAAGCTGTCGGAGCCGACAGGGTGCGTTATGGCGCGCAGCAACTTGAAGGACCTGCTGCAGAATGGTGGGATAACTACCAAGTCACCCACCCAGTTATTGATGCTATCACCTGGAATCAGTTCGAGATAGCTTTCCTCACTCATCACGTGGCTGCTAGTGTCATGACTCTGAAAAGGCACGAGTTTCGCGACTTACACTAGCTGCACCGTTTTGTCACTGAGTATGGTGAGCTTTTCAACAAGCTTGCCCGTTATGCACCAGATGATGTCTCCACTAATGCCAAGAGGCAGGAGGAATTCTTAAGAGGACTCAATGATGATTCAGCTTGTGGCACAGAAGTTTGACAACTTTCAGGAGCTCTTGGACATGGCCATTATGGTTGAATACAAGAGGAAGAGCATAGAGAACCGCAAGAGGAAGTCTAACCCTCACAAGCACTCTATTCCGTATCAGAATCATCGCACTTCATCACCACCACCTTATAACAGTAATGGCCACAACCATAGCGGTCATCACCATGGCGGTCACAAACACAATGGGCATAAACACCGCAATGGAAATGGCAGCAATGGAAAGGATCTCAGTGAGGTGACATGCTTTAAGTGCAACAAGACAGGGCACTATGCAACCACTTGCCCCGAGAAATAGAATGGGAATGGTAATGGACACAACCATGGTAATGGAAATGGGAAGAAGCCGAATCCATTTGTTAAAGCCACAGTGAATCATGTCTCCATGGAGGATGCTTGTGACGCACCGGACCCCATGATTAGTAAGTTCAAGTTCAATTCCATTACCGCAGTTGATCTTTTTCATACTGGTGCATCACATTCATTCATATCAAGGGTTTTTGTGGATAAAGGCAATATACCTACAGAGACTATAGGCTCTCCCCTAAGGGTAAGTTCTCCTGGAGGAGAAATAGTGGCAAACTCCGGTTGCCGGGGGTTAGAACTAAGGATTGGGACATACATCTTTCCCACAAGTCTAGTAGTTCTGGAGTCACAAGGATTAGACATAATCTTGGGCATGAATTGGATGACCGAATATGAGGGAGTCATAGATTGTGCCAAAAGGACTATCACGCTCACAACACCAGAAGGGAAAAGGATTCGTATCAAGTCAAATTTTGCACTTATGAAAGTTATGGTGAATTCTCTTAAGGGGGTTAACTTGGAGGATGTACCCATTGTGAAGGAATACCCAAATGTCTTTCCGAAAGAGTTACCCGGGATGCCTCTCGACCGTGATATCGAGTTTCTCATTGACTTGATGCCAGGCACAGGGCCGATAGCCAAGAGACCATACAAGATGTATGTGGACGAGCTGAAGGACATATTAGGGAACAATTGGACAAGGGATTCATTCAACCCAGCGCGTCATCTTTGGGAGCACCTGTCTTATTCGTGGAAAAGAACGATAAAACCAAGATGCTAGTTGTGGACTACCGCTCATTGAACGAAGTGACGATCAAGAACAAGTACCCTCTGCCTAACATCAATGACTTGTTTGATAAGTTAAAGGGAGCCAGTGTGTTCTCAAAGATCGATCTGCGATCAGGTTACTTTCAGCTAAAGATTCGAGAACAGGATGTTCCCAAAACAACCTTCACCACAAGATATGGGTTGTATGAGTACAGCGTGATGTCATTTGGTCTAACCAATGTCCCGGCGTACTTCATGACCATGATGAACAAGGTGTTCATGGAATATTTGGACAAGTTTATCGTGGTATTCATAGATGATATACTTATTTATTCCAAGGATGAGAAGGAACATGAGAGGCATCTACGCCTAATTATGGAGAAGCTAAGGGAACACAAGTTGTATGCCAAATTCAGCAAATACGAGTTCTGGTTAAAAGAAGTGGGTTTCCTTGGCCATGTTGTGTCAGCGAAAGGAGTTTCCGTGGATCCTAGTAAGGTAGCCTCCGTAACTGAATGGGAGTCACCCAAGAATGTGGGAGATATTTGGAGTTTCTTGGGCCTCACATGATATTACCGGAGGTTCATTGAAAACTTTTCCAAAATAGAAAAACCCATGACACAACTGTTGAAGAAGGAAAATAAATTCCTATGGACCGAGGCATGTGAAGCAAGCTTTCAAGATTTAAAGAAACGGCTCGTAACGACACCAGTTATGTGTCTGCCTGATATCCAAAAGGATTTGCAAGTCTATTGTGACGCTTCTCGGTAAGGACTTGGAAGTGTGCTGATGCAAGATGGAAAGGTAGTATCCTATGCCTCTCGACAACTTAAAAACCACGAACACAACTACCCCACACATGATTTGGAGCTTGCATCTATGGTACATAAACTCAAGGTATGGACACACTACCTCATGGGCAAACATTGTTTACAAAGTAGGGAAATTTCTCTCTCCTTTTCTATACTTAAGAAAATTAGCTTTGCGCAAATGAACTCCACGTCCTAAACTAGCCTTGCATGTAGAGTTAGTCTTTTCTTTCCTTGGTGTAATTTGCCAATACATTCAAAGTATTGGCCCAACTTGTTGGCTACACGTCTTATGTGCAGAATCCGAAGATTGAAAGGTGCGTAGGGATCACGAGTCTACACTCAACAAACCTCGGGCATTGATGGACTCAAGCTGCTTTATGTTTCCGCTGTTATTTGAGCTCGATTAATGCTAAGCAAATTTGTAATAATTTCATACTCTGGATTCCTTGAGGAGGAGAGGCGACGTCGATTAGAGCCACCCCAGGAGGAGCCACCGGTACCAGAAGGATCACCGTCATCGAATTTGTCGTTCACCCCCCGTCGCCGACCATCGCCTGAGCCCCGGCGAGCCTCCCACGACCCCCACCGGCCGCGCTAGGGTTCTGTATCGCCGGCGCTGCCCGACGTGGACGATGAACCAGAGCCGTTCGATTAGAGTTAGATCGTGCAGCCTAGATCACCCCGTACCGCTTCGCCACTCGTTGTCTCACTGACGAGTGGGGTTGCTCACTTAACCAGCCTGCGCGTGCGCTGTGCGTAATGGCCCAGCCCAGTTCAACCTCCCGCGCAACCCAACAATTCAAATTTAGTTTTATTTATTTAGTTCTAAACTTAGTTCTGTACCTAGATTCAAAAATCAACCCAACTCGATTCACCGAACCAAAATTCCTGAAACCAATTTTTTAGAAAGGTACTGGAATGCTTAATCCAAGCCTGTTGGATTAAAACCATTTAGATTTGTAGATCACCCCTGGTAAAAGTAACAAGGCAGAAGCTTTTCTGCATTCAAACATTTTTCAAAATTCAACCATAAGAGCTTTTGAGTTGATTCCAACTCTCAAAAATCATATTTAACCAAACCTTTCAGAATATATAAAAATATATAGGTTTACTTACAGAAATAATGATCAAGTAATAAAAGAATGCCACATAGGAATTTCTAGTCACATTAATTAAATAAAATAAAAAGGTTAAACCTTATTAAATTGTGACACCACTTTAAATCACATTCCCATGTACTGAAATATGTGGTGATGACATGTGTCAACATGATCCCATGTTTTAGTTGGAGAATATTAAATCTTAAGTAGTTTTTCAATGAGTAGAAATTACTTTTCTAAAATAAAATAAATGAGACAAGTGCTTAAACCTTGTAATGTTAGTGATGATGCTAGATCATCTAGTGTGAACCTTTGTGTGATGATTAGAAATAGTTAAGTATTGTTTGGTGATTGTGTACCTCATATTTATTTATAGACGCTAGTATCGACCAAGGATACGAGGAGGAAGCAGGATACTACGAGGAAGAAGCCGAGGAGAACTTCAACCACTTCTCTGCACAAGGCAAGCTTATACTAATATCTTAGCAAGCCAATATTTTCAAGCTATTCATTAAGCAAGCTAACACTTGCAATATACCCTACTTATGCAAGATACTACTTGCTTATTACTATGCCAACTATATGCCTTAAGCATATGTGATTATACCCACTTGACACACCATCCTAGTTTTACTTGCAAGCTTAGTATTTTATTTTCTTTATTAAAATCTTTCTATCAAAAGTTTACTTAGTGACTTCTAGATTCTAGAAAGATAATTGAAGGTAGCATAAAGAGCATAAAATTTGGCCTAAGTTAGATAATCTTGATGTCATCCAAAGGCATGAGATTGAACTTAGCTAACTCCCACTTGCTTATCACCCCTCATTAGTATTTACCCCCACTTATAGATGCTAGTGCTAAGCATAAAACTTCATCAACTTTAGATGGGAATACTTGGTAAAAATGGTTATGAAAACCTTAGAATGATGAGTCATTCTACTGAAATGTTTTAACATGTGTTTCCAAATACCAAATGATTTTGATGATGAAAATGTTAAGGCATGAGCCTTAGCCCTTTACAAAACTGATGGTTGTCTGGGTGCGATACCATTCCAATTTTACCGTACAACCACAATACCCGAAATTTGGGTAGGGCATGACTGGAAATTTATATACCTTAGTATGGGTTCCCTTGCGGCCAAGGTCTGAGCTGAGGCTACCTTGTGAAGATTGTCCACCTGTGCAGTACCCAAAAATTGCGTATGATATACCATTGGATTCACAAAATTGTGTAGAACACAGATCTGATTTATTCTTGCGAGTTTGCAGTAGTATTTTCTGTGTAGGATTTAATCTCTAGTTTGGAGTATTTAATTCATAGAAAAATAATTAGAACTCTATTTTAGTTGATTCCTATTGCGTTGGCTTTGCTTTTACAATGCCTACTGACTAAAATTATAAAATCTTGCTTAGGATCTTTAGATCTGTTTCGGGGATGATTAGATGGTTGGATCTCCATATGATCCTACAAATTAAAATAAATATCCAAATTGATTAAAATTTGTGAGAAATTAATACTAACACACATTAGCAACCCAAGAAGGATACCTTGGTCTAATTAGAACACAATATTCCATATTACCATGTTGCATGCATGCATATTATTTCTGTGGCATTATTTTGTGCAAGTTATGATTAGATCTATGTTTGTGTTTCGTTAGATTGTTCGGAGTGCGCTGAGGAGTACTATTGTATAGAGTGCTTCTCGGATCCTCAAAATTTACACCACTTGGTCATATTTTTTTGTCCCAGATTTATTCTATGCATGTGATCCTCAAAATTCTGTAGTATGCATGTGTAGAATGTTCTGGTAGAATTTTCTTAGTATTATTTTGCAAGTGCGATGATTTTTGTAGTATGCCATGAGTAGCTCAGTACTTAGGATTTTTTCCTTCCTGATAGGTTTCCCTGTTTTTGCTAAGTACTGCTTGATATGCTATATATATAAAGTACCGTTGGGTGGTTCGAAAGACAATGAATTTTTCTAAGTATAAAGGCTCTCTTGAACAATCTTTTCTTCTCAAATCCACTTCAAAATAAAACTAAGTTTTATTCTGGGTGGAATGGTTGTCGGGACATCGAGTGAGATTTTGGTGGAGGACGGCCGCCCAGGAATCAAGGAAGTCTGTCATGTTTCAGAATTCAGAAGCTTCCAGTGCAACCACAATACATATGGGCTCTGTCTTGGCCTAGTACTTAGTGGGAAACCTCACCGGGGTACCAACATTTGGAGGTTCTTGGCACGGTTGGATCCAGCTAGTAGAGGGGCAACTAAGGGAAAGCCTCGCCATGGTCTTGGCTGTAAAAGGACTTGATCGTGGATTGTGGGTAAAGTGCACAAACTCTCGAGAGTATTGCAATCTGATCGATCAGCCGTGTTCATGGAAACAGAACGACATTGAGCATCTGAAGGATGGATCCTCTGAAGGATCTTCCTCTCTCTCTTTCAAAACTTAAGGTTTTCTAAAAACCCAAGGCGTGAGTCATATCGCTATTGGGTGGTTTTTTGGGAACTTGGTGAGTAATATCCATGTGCTAGGTTGTTGGACACTTGGTGAGTAATATCCTCGTGTGCCATTCAACCATATATTACTTAAGCAAATGTTTACAAAGTAGGGAAATTTCACTCTCCTTTTCTATACTTAGGAAAATTAGCTTTGAGCAAATGAACTCCACAGACTAAACTAGCCTTGCATGTAGAGTTAGTATTTTCTTTCCTTGGTGTAATTTGCCAATACATTCAAATTATTGACCCAACTTGTTGGTTGCACGTCTTATGTGCAGAATACGAAGATTGAAAGGTGCGTAGGGATCGCGAGTCTACACTCAACAAACCTAGGGCGTTTATGGACTCAAGCTGCTTTATGTTTCCGCTATTATTTGAGCTAGATTAGTGCTAAGAAAATTTGTAATAATTTCATACTCTGGATTCCTCGTGTAATAATGACTTTGTGTTTTACATGATATTCATCGACCATGAGTGCTAGCTATTGATCCAGGGACTAGCATGCAAATCACAGGGACTTAGGATCTTTATTGATCCAAGGTCACAACAGATGGTATCAGAGCACATCGTTGCCTGTACGACGTGACCCTAGGATAGGAACCACCTTTAACTTATGTTCCTTATTTTTTCTTCTAAGTTATTTTCACGCACTTCTAGTACCTTCTATTCCTCTACTTGTTCAAGTATCTAATGTTCATTCGTCTAACTTAAAGATGACGAGCTTCTTCTACGACACTGTCGCGGACATCGAGCCCCTTCGCTTTGGTGGATGCCTCATGGACCTCCTCACATGTTTGGAACTTCCCCTGCCAACAATCCAAGGAAGCCCAATGAAGAAACTCCACAGGGACGGTTGTTGGAAGTCTAGGTAATCCAGCCAGGAAGAGATAGATGCGAGCGCCTAGAGGAAGCCATAGCAATCCACATCATTAGAGACTCGAAGGAGAAGGCCCTTAGCATCAGCTTGCAACAGCTCATTGGTCACCTATGTGGACGCCATCAAGAATATCTCCAAGGACACTGCAACGGCCTTTTTAGAAGGCGTGATGAGGAAGGAGTTCCCATGGAGTTGACCTTTGAAGAAAGGGCTTCTACCAAGCGCCAAAGGACGCAATATCAAGACTTTGAGTGCCACATTCATGACATTGGAAAAGGTAGCTCCCTCGAGATGCTAAGGAACAATGAGCTATGCGCTCTCATCAAGGAGAAGGAGGAAATAATCAAGCAGCAGGAGGAGGCAATGAAGGCCCAAGAGATGAAGTTCCAGGACCAAGAGAAGAAGTTCAATAACCAAGAGAAGAGGGTGATAAATAAAAACAAGAGGATTAGGGAACTCAAGAAGGAAATCGAGGAAACTAATGTGCAAACCGAGGGACTTTGCAAGATAATCAATGGCATCTATGCTACCAAGAGGGACTTGGCAAAGCAACTTGAAGCCGCAAAGAAGTCAAGCCTAGTGGAAGAACTGCAAGGCGAGAAGGAGGGACTTCAGGAGCAGCTAGAAGCCACTACCAAGAAGCTGCAAGATGAAATAAAGGACCTCCAAGAGAAGCTTGAAGCCACCACAAAGGAGATGGAGCTGTACAAGTCAACCCTAGAGCAGGAGGGCTACTCGTTCGAGGACGAGGAAGAGGAAGGCATGGAAGATGTGTAGTAGTTGGACCACCTTTAAATTCTATAGTTGAACGTTATTCGTGATATTAATAAATACCAATATAGGTTTGGTTTAGTTAAACTGGGATGATTTATGTGTTTTACTTGTGCTACTTATGCTTTGAATGCCTTGTGTGTTTTCATAAGGGTAGGAGTTTAATACTTAGTCTTTCTGTATATTTCTTAACTTATTTCTCGAACCCACAGATGCCGCCAAGACGTGCGAACACCGAAATCCCTCCAGAGATTGCACAACTTTTGGCCACTCAGAACCAGCTGATCCAACTGCTCACTCAGAATATGCAAAACAACAACAACAACAACAACAACAACAACAACAACAACAACAACAACAACAACAACAACAACAACAACAACAACAACAACAACAACAACAACAACAACACCACCACCACCACCACCAACAACAACAACAACAACAAGAACAACAACAACAACGCGCCACCTTGTCCACCCCCACCCCCACCACCACCTCAATAGGATCGCTTGACTCGGTTTTTGAGGTTGAACCCACCTACCTTCACTAGCAACGCTGAACCAATCATTGCAGATGACTGGCTCCGCACAATTAACAAGAAGTTAGACACCGTGCAAGCTGTCGGAGCCGACAGGGTGCGTTATGCCGCGCACCAACTTGAAGGACCTGCTGCAGAATGGTGGGATAACTATCAAGTCACCCACCCGATTATTGATGCTATCACTTGGAATCAGTTCGAGATAGCTTTCCGCACTCATCACGTGGCTGCTGGTGTCATGACTCTGAAAAGGCGTGAGTTTCATGACTTACACCAGTTGCACCGTTCTGTCACCGAGTATGGTGAGCTTTTCAACAAGCTCGCCCGTTATGCACCCGGTGATGTCTCCACTGATTCCAAGAGGCAGGAGGAATTCTTAAGAGGACTCAATGATGAGATATCTATTCAGCTTGTGGCACAGAAGTTTGACAACTTTCAAGAGATCTTGGACAGGGCCATTGTGGTTGAATCCAAGAGGAAGAGCATAGAGAACCGAAAGAGGAAGTCTAACCCTCAGAAGCACTCTGTTTCATATCAGAAGCAGCGCACTTCATCACCACCACCTTATAACAATAATGGCCACAACCATAATGGTCATCACCATGGCGGTCACAAACATAATGGGCATAAACACCGCAATGGAAATGGCAGCAATGGAAAGGATCTCAGTGAGGTGACATGCTTTAAGTGCAACAAGACAGGGCACTATGCAACCACTTGCCCCGAGAAAAAGAATGGGAATGGCAATGGCAATGGACACAACCATGGTAATGGAAACGGGAAGAAGCCGAATCCATTTGTTAAAGCCACAGTGAATCATGTCTCCATGGAGGATGCTTGTGATGCACCGGACTCCGTGATTGGTAAGTTCAAGCTCAATTCCTTTCCTGCAGTTGTTCTTTTTGATACTGGTGCATCACATTCATTTATATCAAGGGTATTTGTGGATAAAGGCAATATACCTACGAAGACTATAGGCTCTCCCCTAAGGGTAAGTTCTCCTGGAGGAGAAATAGTGGCAAACTCCAGTTGCCAGGGGTTAGAACTAAGGATTGTGACACACATCTTTCCCACAAGTCTAGTAGTTCTGGAGTCACAAGGATTAGACATAATCTTGGGCATGAATTGGATGACCGAATATGAGGGAGTCATAGATTGTGCCAAAAGGACTGTCACGCTCACAACACCGGAAGGGAAAAGATTCGTATCAAGTCAAAGTTTGCACTTAAGGAAGTTATGGCAAATTCTCTTAAGGGGGTTAACTTGGAGGATGTACCCATTGTGAAGGAATACCTAGATGTCTTTTCAGAAGAGTTACCCGGGATGCCTCCCGACCGTGATATCGATTTTTTCATTGACTTGATGCCAGGCACAGGGCCGATAGTAAGAGACCATACAAGATGGATGTGGACGAGCTGGAGGAACTCAAGAAACAGCTTAGGGAACAATTGGACAAGGGATTCATTCAACCCAGCGCATCATCTTGGGGATCACCCGTCTTATTCGTGGAAAAGAAGGATAAAACCAAGAGGCTAGTTGTGGACTACCGCTAGTTGAATGAAGTGACGATCAAGAACAAGTACCCTCTGCCTAACATCAATGACTTGTTTGATCAGTTAAAGGGAGCCACTGTGTTCTCAAAAGATCGATCTGCGATCAGGTTACTTTCAGCTAAAGATTCGAGAACAGGATGTGCCCAAAACATCCTTCACCACAAGATATGGGTTGTGTGAGTACACCATGATGTCGTTTGTTCTAACCAATGCCCCAGCGTACTTCATGACCATGATGAACAAGGTGTTCATGGAATATTTGGGCAAGTTTATCGTGGTATTCATAGATGGTATACTTATTTACTCCAAGGATGAGAAGGAAAATGAGAGGCATCTGCGCCTAATTATGGAGAAGCTAAGGGAACACAAGCTGTATGCCAAATTCATCAAATGCGAGTTCTGGTTAAAAGAAGTGGGTTTCCTTCGTCATGTTGTGTCGGTGAAATGAGTTGCCGTGGATCCTAGTAAGGTAGCCTCCGTAACTCAATGGGAGTCACCCAAGAATGTGGGAGATATTCGGAGTTTCTTGGGACTCGCAGGATATTACCGGAGGTTCATTGAAAACTTTTCCAAAATAGCAAAACCCATGACAGAACTGTTGAAGAATGAAAATAAATTCCTATGGACCGAGGCCTATGAAGCAAGATTTCAAGAGTTAAAGAAACACCTCGTAACGGCACCAGTTCTATGTCTTCCTAATATCCAAAAGGATTTCCAAGTTCTGTCCAGGGACTTAGGATCTTTATTGATCCAAGGTCACAACATGATTACTATTATCGTTGATGCTTTTGAGTGGAAACATTGAATTATTGTTTATGTTCATATTGTTATCCATTACCATATCATCTCTGATCTTGATCCATATGATGTCTCGTGAGTAGTTCATTTAGTTCTTGAGGACATGGGAGAAGTCATGTTGTTAGTATTGAGTTATTATTCAATGGTTTAATACTTAAGTTGTGGTGCTATTATTCTAGTGGTGTCATGTGAACGCCGACTACATGATACTTCACCATTTATGGGCCTAGGGGAATGCATTGTGTATTTGTCTACTAATTGTGGGGTTGCCAGAGTGACAGAAACCTGAACCCCCGTTAGGAAACCATTGCACAAGGGAGTGTAGGATCTCGGAGTTTAAGGCTATGGTTAGGTTTATATGTTAATTGCTTTCTTGTAGTTGCGGATGCTTGCAAGGGGTTTAAGCACAATTATGTATTAGTCCAAGTAAGGTTGGTACATTAGCACAGGTTCACCCACACAACACTTATAAAACCAAAGAAGACTACTCAGCTATATGAAACGAAAGCACTTGATAGTATTCCAAAGTGTCCTCGAGAACGTTTGGTCCTCATTAGTATTTCCACCGGCTTGTCCTCAATTGTTTGCTGCTTTATTTACTTGCACTTTATTTCCTTGCTTTATCAGAAAACCCCTAAATATCCGTTTGCTAGTATTTACAGAGAACTCTTGAGCCAGTACCACTAGTCAGCACCTTCTGCTCCTCGTTGGGATCGACACTCCTATTTATCGAAAGTACTACGACACACCCCCGATACTTGTGGGTCATCAGCTTCAAGTGCACAAATTGTTTGTAGCTAGTTTAGAAGTTAAGATGTCGATCCCACAGGAAGCCCAAAGGTAAGTGTTTATTGGTGAATTCTCTGTCGCACCCGAAGTTGTCACAGGTCTTCGAGTGAATTGACTGCAAGTGTTGAAAATGAGAATAGAATTTAGATTTAAACATAAGTATTTAAATAAAACTGAAATATAAACTTCAGAAATAAGAAGCATAAAAGTAAAGATAAATTTGTTTTTTGTTTTCTGCGGATGCGAAGTAGGCGCGGGGAGTTTCAGTTCATGGTGATAGTGAATGTGCCGGGTGGATGAGTGATAAGTGTAACAATTATAATCTTATAAGTATGTGTATAGGCGAGCAACCCATAATTAGCCAGAACTCCTCTTGGTAAATTTCATCCCAACTTCTATAATCCTACTAGCCTGTTTGCCACAACCATGCTCAGTCACTAGATGATTAAGATCCTTCAGGTTGCTTAGTAATTAAGATCCTTAGTGTAGGGTTCACAGCATAGAAAACAAAAAATTTCCTACAATGGGAACAACTATGTACCAAGACCTATCTACTAGATACAAAAAACGGGCGGATGTATATCCGTAGAGAACATACCCTTGAAGACCGACAAAGCTTTACGAGTTAAACTCGTGGTTGACGTAGACGATCTCTTGGCGATCTCAAGATCGAGAGGAAGTCCTTAGCACCGCAACTTAGCGGCGCCTCCGTGCTCGCACACATGTCCAAGGCACTGAGAAACCTCTGCCTCCTCGCTCCAGCGATGCAGCGGAAGCACAACTCTTTCTTGCCGAATAGCCACCGGGAACATGTATCTCGCTAGTCCAAGACCATGGGGGATAAAAACTAGAGGGGGAGAGAGATCCTTCACGAGGAGGTGTGAGTGAGAAGTGAGGAGGGGGTGCCTTTTATAGGAGAGGGGGAACCCCAAGGGGGTGGCCGGCAGCCCCCTTGCCCTCCCCTCATTCATGTGGGTGGACATTCCACTCACAAAAATCCTTTCAATTCCCTCCACTCAAAATCCCACTCAAATTCCCATTAAATTTCCACCAAATTTAATGCAAACTGTCATTAAATAAAACTCCTTTTACTTATTCCGAATTTTGTCAATTACTTTAATGACAAACATTCACATATAACCCCTTGCTAGTATTTCATTTCACATGCAAAAACACTTTCTGCAATTTCACCCAAAAACTGTTTCGGTATCTAGTGAAATAAATTCTTGCGCTTGTTATTCTTTTCGGCATGAAACTTTTGCTCCAATTGGATGTCGGTGTCTCTTAAGTGTGTCACCCTATGGTTTGCGAATAATGCGTACATGATTGAGACCCCTCTTAGATCAATAATCAGAAGCGGGATCTGGAGACCCATACTGACTCCCACACATTCAACGATGACTTTCTTGTGATCGTCGGAACCTTTTACGCTAGTATCTTAATCGATTTGTTTCACAATATATTACATGTCCGAGATTCGATCATCAGTATCTTCATACCTAGTTTGATCTCGTTACTGACATGCACTCTTTTCTCGTTCCCATGATATAACATTCTAGTGATCAAATCACTTGCTTGCAAGATAACCAATGTGATATCACCGAGAGGGCCCAGAGTATATCTATCTGTCATCGGGATGAAAAAATTCCACTCTCGATCCATGGGCCTCAACATAACACTTTATTAGTTTTGAATCCATCTTTATAATCACCCTATTACGGTGTGACGTTTGATGTTATCAAGAAACTCTTCCGTTGTTAGTGATTGACATGATCTCATGGTCTAAGGATTAGGATCACTTCGTAAGTTGATATAGCAATATAAATTCAATGACTTTGATCGTAATGCTATACTTTGGATGAATGTTCATCACACCATTACACTAATGTTGTGATCTCGTTATTAACAACATCCAATGTACATGATCAGGAAACCTTGATCATATTGTTAATCAACGAGCTAGTTTATGAGAGAGGCATAACTAGGAATTTTCTGTTTGTTTATTAAACACACATGTATTAACGTTTCCGTATTAATACAATTATAGCATGCAAAATAAATATCTATCATATACTTGGAATATACATAATAAATACTTTATTATTGCCTCTCAGGGCATATTCCCTTCAGTCTCCCACTTGCACTAGAGACAATAATCTAGTTACATAGTGATGAATCTAACACCCATGGAGTTCTGGTGTTGATCATGTTTTGCTCTAGGTAGAGTTTTAGTCAATGGATCTGCTACATTGAGATCCGTGTGTACTTTACAAATATTTATATCTACATCCCGTACATGCTCGCAGATGGAGTGAAACCCGCTCTTAATATGCTTGGAATTCTTGTGAGACCTTTGTTCTTTGGCATTGGCAATGGCACCATTGTTGTCACAATAGATCACCATTGGGTCCAACGCGCTCGCAACCACACCTAGTTCGGATATGAACTCCTTCATCCAAACCGCTTCCTGAGCCGCTTCCGAAGCAGCAACATATTTGGCCTCCGTTGTTGATCCCGCCACCACAGGTTGTTTGGAACTCCTCCAACTAACCGCTCCACCATTCATGAGAAATACGTATCCGGATTGAGACTTAGAGTCATCCGGATCGGTGTAAAAGCTTGCATCGACATAACACTTAGCGACGAGCTCTTCTTCACCTCCGCATACAAGAAACATATCCTTAGTTCTTCGCAAGTACTTAAGGATATTCTTGACTGCTATCCAGTGTTCTGAATCTGGATCCAATTGGTACCTACTAGTCAAACTAATAGCATGTGCGACATCCGGTCTTGTACATAGCATGGCGTACATTATAGAGCCTATGGCTAAAGCATAGGGGACTTTGTCCATTATCTCTCTTTCTTCCGCCGTAGCCGGACTTTGAGTCTTACTCAATGTCTTGCCTTGCAACATAGGTAAGAACCCCTTCTTACTTCCGTCCATTCTAAACTTCTTTAAAATCTTATCAAGGTATGTACTTTGCGATAGCCCTATTAGGTGCCTATATCTATCTCTATAGATCTTTATGCCTCATATGTATGATGCTTCACCTAGGTCCTTCATTGAAAATTTGCTGGTTAGATAACTTTTAACACTGTTTAAAAGATCTATATCATTTCCGATCAATAATATGTCATCCACATATAATATCAGAAATGCCACATTACTCGCACTCACTTTCTTGTAAATACAAGCCTCTCCATAAGTTTGGACAAATCCAAACTCTTTGATCACCTCATCAAAGCGGAGATCCAACTTCGTGATGCTTGCTTTAGTCCATAGATGGACCGCTAAAGCTTGCACACCTTGTTAGCATCCTTAGGATCGACAAAACCCTTTGGTTGTATCATATACAACTCTTCTTCAATATTACCATTGAGAAATGTGGTTTTGACATCCATCTGCCATATCTCATAATCGAAATATGCAACAATTGCTAACATAATAACTAACTTTAGCATCGCTACGGGAGAGAATGTCTCATCGTAGTCGACTCCTTGAATTTTTCGAAACGCCTTTGCGACAAGTCGAGCTTTATAGACGGTCACATTACCATCAGCATCAGTTTTCCTTTTGAAAATCCATTTATTCTCCACAGCCTTTTGGTCGTGAGGTAAGTCCACCAAGTTCCAAACTTGATTTTCAGACATGGATTCCATTTTAGATTTCATGGCTTCTAACCATTTGTTGGAATCCGGGATCATCATCGCTTCTTCATACGTCGCAGGGTCATAAGTTTCATCAACCATGAAATTCATAACAGGGTTTCCGTACAGCTCGGGAGCTGCACGTGTCCTGCTAGACCTGCGAGGTTCGGTAGTATTCTCTTTCAGAGTTTCATGATCATTATCATTAGTTCCCTCTTCAACTGGTGAAGCCAACTCCGGAATGACTTCCGGCGCTGTGCTACTCGCCATACTTTGAAGAGAAGGTTCAATAACCTCTTTGAGTTCTACCTTCCGACTACTCACACCTTTCGCAAGAAACTCTTTCTCTAGAAAGGATCCATTCTTGGCAACAAAAACCTTGCCCTCAGATCTATGATATAAGTAATACCCAATTGTTTCCTTAGGGTATCCTATGAAGACGCATTTTTCCGCTTTGGGTTCAAGTTTATCCTGTGGAAGTTTCTTCACATAAACATCGCAACCCCAAACTTTAAGAAATGACATCTTAGATTTGTTTCGAAACCATAATTCATACGGTGTCTTTTCAACGGATTTAGATGGTGCTCGATTTAAAGTGAATGCAGCAGTTTCTAGTGCATAGCCCCAAAATGACAATCGCAAGTCCGTCAGAGACATCATAGATCGAACCATATCCAATAAAGTACGATTACGACGTTCCAACACACCATTTCGCTGTGGTGTTCCGGCAGGTGTGAGTTGTGAAACAATTCCACACTCTTTCATATAAGTTCTAAACTCGTAACTTAGATACTCACCTCCACGGTCGGCCGTAGAAATTTGATCTTTCTATTACGATGATTTTCCACTTCATTCTGAAATTCCTTGAACTTTTCAAAGGTTTCAGACTTGTGTTTCATCCAATAGATATAACTGTATTTACTCAAATCATCCGTGAAAGTAACAAAATAACGATATCCACCTCGCGCCGACACACTCATTGGACCACATACATCAGAATGTATAATTTCCAATAAATCTATCGCCCGTTCCATTGAACCGGAAAACGGCTTTCTAGTCATCTTGCCCATAAGACACATGTATCAAATGATTCAAAATCAAGTGATTCCAAAAGTCCATCCAAATGGAGCTTCTTCATGCGTTTAACGCCAATATGACCTAGACGGCAGTGCCACATATATGCGGATATATCATCATTAAGTTTAATCCTTTTAGCATCAACATTGTGAATATGTGTAACACTATTATCGAGATCCAATAGAAATAAACCATTCATCATCGGTGCATGACCATAAAAGATTTCATTCATATAAATAGAACAACCATTCTTCTAGGATTTAAATGAATAACCACTTCGCATAAAACACGATCCAGATACAATGTTCATGCTCAGTGCAGGCACCAGATAACAATTATTTAAGTTTATTACTAATCCCGACGGCAAGTGGAGAGGCAGCATTCCGACGACGATCACATCAACGCTTGATCCATTTCCGACACGCATCTTGACCTCACCCCTTTCTAGCGATCGTTTGTTCCGTAGCCCCTGATTCGAGTTACATATATTAGCAACTGAACCGGTATCAAATACCCCGGTGCTACTGCGAACACTAGTCAAGTACACATCAATAACATGTATATCATATATACCTTTGTTTGCCTTGCCGACCTTCTTGTCTGCCAAATACTTGGGGCAATCGGGCTTCCAGTGGCCAGTCTCCTTACAATAGTATCACTCGGTATCAGAGTTAGGGCCAACTCGGGGTTTCTTTTCAGGCACGGCAACTGGCTTGCCTCCCTTACTTCCCTTCCATTTACCCTTCTTGTCTTTCTTGAAACCAGTGTTCTTATTGATCATCAACACTTGATGTTCCTTCTTGATCTCCACTTCTGCAGTTTTAAGCATTGACAGAAGCTCGGGGAGAGACTTCTTCATGCCTTGCATATTATAGTTCATCACGAATCTCTGATAGCTAGGTGGCAGAGATTGCAGAACACGATGGATGTCTAAGTCAATGGGCATCAATATTCCCAAGGACACAAGCTTATCGGCGTAACCGACATCTTGAGTACATGCTCACTTATGGTGTTGTGCTCTTTCATCATGCAACTAAAGAACTTTTCTGAAGCATTGTAGCTCTCTACAGCAGCATGTGTGTCAAAAATCATTTTCAACTCACCCATTGTATCAAATGCATTGCCATTTTCGAAACGCTTTCGAAGTTCTGGCTCTAGCCCATACAATATGCCGCAATGAACTAAGTTGTGGTCCTTCTGACGAGTCTGATAGACATTCTTTTCCTCATCAGGGGTATCATTGAACGCTGGGGGGCCTAGCGGCGCTTCTAGCACATATTGCTTTTGTGCAACAGAGAGGATAATCCTCAAATTCATGGCCCATTCGGTAAAGTTTCTACCGTTCATTGCATGTTTCTCTTTCTCCATGAACACATTGAAATTAAAAGCAGGTGGTGCCATCTAGAACAGAATTTGTGAAGTTTAGACTAAGTTTATGATAGATTGAGTTCAACTAATCCACATTATGAATGAACTCCCACTCAAAAACAACATCCCTCGTGCCTTTTTGGTGATTACATGAACCAAATCCACTACACCAAGTCCGATCATCACGTGAGTCGATGTAGCTTCAAAGGCGAGCATCAAATGGGCATCATATCTACTATATGACTCATGCTTAACCTTTCGGTCCGTGTTCCGAGGCCATGTCTGTACATGCTAGGCTCGCCCAGTAAGAACCTTAGTATTCGCGTGTGTAACTGTCTTACACCCGGAATATGGTCGTGGATCCAAGAACACCCGATCATCACATGATGTCTTGGAGCGACGAAAACATAATCGGTGCATACTAAAGGAAGAACACATTCTTATCTTTATATTTAAATGAGGGATCATCTTATTATGCTAATAAAACGCCAAACAAGCAATATAAGATGCTACCAAACATCACATGTTTATAAGTGAAATGATAAGGTTCCCGCATATGATCTCTATCATGTGCACCGCGGTATGATCACTATCATACCTCTATGTGTTAGGCCAAGGTCTATGGAACTTACACGTTATGTGTTTTAAGAGTATAATCTCATACTTCAACTTACAACATCACCATATCATAACACTAGCCTAGAAACAATCTAAACTAGACGCCTCTAATTTATCCATTGCAAGTTTTACGTGGCTTAGGGCTTTTGAAGATAGAACCGTTCTTACCTATGAACATGAACCACAACGAGGATAACCAAATTGTTGACAACTCGTTGCAAATTAGATATTGGCTATAGTAGGAGAGACAAACACCCTCTAGCTACTTATGCAAACTAGTTGCATGTCAAGCATGGAACAGGTCTCATGTGGGAGGACATGTAAAGTTTGTCCGGGCCGCTTCATCCCACTATGCCACCAATATCCAAAATACAACTAAGAAGCAACAACATGATCATCATCGCCCACATACTCATATGTGTACTACCCGTGTAAAGCATCTATGAATAGATCCGGCTCTGATACCACTGTAGGGTTTGCAGCATAGAAAATAAAAAATTCCTACGATGGGAACAACTATGTACCAAGATCTATCTACTAGATACAAACAACGGGCGAATGTATATCAGTAGAGAACATACCCTTGAAGACCGACAAAGCTTAACGAGTTAAACTCGTGGTTGATGTAGACGATCTCTTGCTGATCTCAAGATCGAGAGTAAGTCCTTAGCACCGCAACTTAGCGGTGCATCCGTGCTCGCACACACGTTCGAGGCACCGAGCAACCTCCGCCTCCTCGCTCCAGTGATGCAGCGGAAGCACAACTCTTTCTTGGCGAATAGCCACCGGGAACATGTATCTCGCTAGTCCGAGACCATGGGGGATAAATACTAGACGGGGAGAGACATATTTCACGAGGAGGTGTGAGTGAGAAATGAGGAGGGGGGTTCCATTTATAGGAGAGGGGGGAACCCCAAGCGGGTGGCCGGCGCATGGGGGCTGCCCCCTTGCCCCTCCCCTCATTCATGTGGGTGGACACTCCACTCACAAAAATTCTTTCAATTCCCTCCACTCAAAATCCCACTCAAATTCCCATTAAATTTCCACCAAATTTAATGCAAACTCTCATTAAATAAAACTCCTTTTATTTATTAAGAATTTTGTCAATTACTTTAATGAAAAACATCACGTATAACCCCTTGCTAGTATTTCATTTCACATGCAAAAACACTTTCTGCAATTTCACCCAAAATCATGTTTCGGTATCTAGTGAAATAAATTCCTGCGCTTGTTATTATTTTCGACATGAAACTTTTGCTCCAATTGGATGTCGGTGTCTCTTAAGTGTGTCACCCTACGGTTCGCGAATAATACGGACATGATCGAGACCCCTCTCAGATCAATAATCAGAAGCGAGATCTGGAGACCCATACTGACTCCCACACATTCAACGATGACTTTCTTGTGATTGTCGGAACCTTTTACGCTAGTATCTTAATCCCTTTGATTTACGATATATTACATGTCCGAGATTCGATCATAGGTATCTCCATACCTAGTTTGATCTCGTTACTGACATGCACTCTTTTCTCGTTCCTGTGATATAACATTCTAGTGGTCAAATCACTTGCTTGCAAGCTAACCAATGTTATATCACCGAGAGGGCCCAGAGTATATCTATCCGTCATCGGTATGAACAAATTCCACTCTCGATCCATGGGCCTCAATAGAACACTTTATTAGTTCTGAACCCATCTTTATAATCACCCTGTTACGGTGTGATGTTTGATGTTATCAAGAAACTCTTCCAGTGTTAGTGATTGACATGATCTCATGGTCTAAGGATTAGGATCACTTCATAAGTTGTTATAGAAATATAAACTCAATGACTTTGATCGTAATTCTATACTTCGGATGAATGTTCATCACACCATTACACTAATGTTGTGATCTCGTTATTAACCACATCTAGTGTTCATGATTAGGAAACCTTGATCATCTTGTTAATCAACGAGCTAGTTTATGAGAGAGGCATAACTAGGAACTTTCTGTTTGTTTATTAAACACACATGTATTAACGTTTCCGTATTAATACGATTATAGCATGTAAAATAAACATCTATCATATACTTGGAATATACATAATAAACACTTTATTATTACCTCTCAAGGCATATTCCCTTCACTTGGATCGGATTAATGCAATAATCTTGTTGGTTCCTTGTTATCCTCGAGTCATACTAGTTTCCCATTGATATCCCCGTGTCACTCAGGGGTCGCCAGTCTTTTAGAAAACAAGGTTCTATCTATGTAGAACAAAGCATCATGTTGTTTGGGCCCTTAATTGGACAGCATGCATTAAGCATCCCACAGATAGTCAAGCACACATAATATATTAACTAAAATGAACCACAAACTTAATGGAAATTATATAGGCTCATCACATCTCACCAATCCTCTTCATCTCCCATACCCAAGGGAACTTACTCACACATGAGAGAAGAAAGCATCATCGATATAATTAAATAAAGGGACTTCTTATTGATATTACCGTGGAGATCCACAATAAGAAATAGAAATAAATACAACACAATTCAAGATGGGAAGAACAATATAAAACCCTAGTCTTGCAAGGTTGAGATCTCTCTCTCTCAAGTACAAGTAATGGCTATGGAGGTGTGGTGTCTAGGAGATAGAAGATCGTGGAGCGAGATGAAGAACGTCTCCCCCTTCTTCTCCGGATTTCTTATTTCTCCCTTCTGGATGGGATGGCGGCTCGTGTGTTCTGTTTTCGACCTCAGCCTCTTCATGAAAGTTGTCCCTTTTAATAAGACGAACGGGATGGAAGCTATACGGCGGGAACTATACAGTCGGAAAAATATTCCCGCTATATAGTTGCTCGTTAAAGCTTCAGTAAATTCCCCTCGATTGCTTTCAAAGAGAGACTTTCTTGTTTTCGTCTGAATATTGTGTGTTTGCTGTTAAATCCTTCTATTGATGTTCAGAACCTGAAACACATATTAAAAACCAAGATTTCTTTGCTACCAAAGTATTAGCTTTAGGTAAAGCTAGAAAACCATCAAATCCAAACGAAAACCATCGATATAAACCATAAAAAATGTGTAGAATCTCATAGCTATCAACTCCCCCAAGCTTAGATGTTGCTCGCCCTCGAGTGACAAGGAAATAAGAAAGGATAGCGGAGATTCAAAACTGAAATAAAAGAACTTACAAGCTTGAATTGGTGTCAAATTGTTTTCTTCATATTTCCTGCAATCTTAAACATGATCATACACACAAGATTGCACTGAGTTCACTTCCTATCCATGTATATCTTTCTAGCAAATAAATCATATGCACGAGTGAGTGTCGAGAGTTTAGCTAGGAAAGTGAAATAAATCTTTTTGTTTTCTCTCTTATTGAGAGATGAAAACTTTTTGCTCTTGTTCCTTTAATCAATTAAGAGTACTCAAGTTTGCACCAAGAACATTTAATTTTAGAACAACTCATCTACTCCCACGTCAAAATTTCAAGACTCTCAAAGCAGCTTTTTCCTTTCCTTGTTTTTCAAAATCTTCAACTCTTTCATAGAGAAATCATGCCACTATTTTTAACATGTTAATTGGGGCTGTGTTGCGCACTCGTGACCATGCCAATAGATAGATGTTGAGCAATAGTGGGTCATAGGAGTACTACAACTTCACTTGGAACGTAAAACCACGAGGAGACTAAATATTTTACACGTCATAGCATTGCAGCTACAGACGTTTACATAACTCAATAGCCTAAATCAAGTGGTTTCCCATATTTAGATCGTTCGTTGGCCAGCGGAGTTAATAGTTCCCCATGGAGTACGACAGTATTTGTAGTGACACTCATAAAGCAATATCCTGCTGTAATTATTAGAAAAAGCAGTGGCATAATCTCTAGTACTTCGAAGTATCCATTTTATCAGACAATTTAATTCAAGGGTGCTATCGAGTCTATTTACATTAAGCTCAATGGGGTTGAGTAGTTTCGAAAATCAAATCCTTTGGGCTAAACATGGACTCAAGTCATCTCTTGTATGCTTTTTCTTGTTGTAAAAATGTCGGAAATATTAAGTCCATTGCTCATTGTTTCAAATCTAGAAGAGGACACTAGCAAGGGAATATAATTTATAGGATAACAAGCTAGGTGGGGAGTGTCTCAAGTGCAAGCAAGTAAATAATTGTAGGATCAATTTAAAGTTGCAGGAGTGGTGATGGAAGGAATGTGATACCTCCTCTTGCTTGCTTTGTTCTCGTACTTGAGTCGAATCCTCTCTATATTTTCCTATTGCCAAGTCACCTGAAATTGAGCAATATCCGAGAAAGAAAAAGAAACAAATTTGCAAATAAGGGTTATGGCTATTTTTTTGTGTTTTTGGTCTTAAGAATGCAAACTGAAAGTAAACATCAATTCTTGGGAAAGAAAATAAATCAAAATAAGAAATAAAAACATGAATGCAAGTTTGGAGGTTTTCAAAACCTCCCCCAAGATTAGTTTGTTGCCATGCTTAGTTGTTGCCGTCGTTCGGCGGTGGTTGATGGTGCTTCTGGTAGTAGTCAGGGAAGTAGGCTGGATGAGCAGAAATGGTTGAAATAGTACGGTGGGGCCCAAATGCCACTCACAGGTAGACCTTGCGGCCGTCCCAACCATTTCCAAACATCGGGACAAGAACGGGCGGCGTAATCGGCAGGCGAAGGGATCAACTACATACACAAATGAGTATGTATGCAAGCCACCATACAACAGTACATCAGAGCCATTCCATCTAAAAAGAAAGGAAATATAGCAACGCCATACGGCAAGATTCAAATGTCCTAGATAGATATAATAGTTTAGGATATCTCCTCATACATCAAACATCAGAGTATCAGGCGGAAGCGGCAAACAAGATCCGAGTACGGATAAGAAGCAAATCGGCATAAGATGCCCCTTAAAATAAACACATCCCGCCCACAGATCTCACGGATCCCCGTTCCCGGAATCTCTACACCGAATGATCTTTGCCCACATCGTCCGTCTCCTCCACCCAGTATCCATCTCGTGAGTGTACCTGTTCATCTGAACCAAATAATTTATCGTGTGAGACCCTAGGGGTACTCAGCAAGTCTTTATGCCTCTAAAGAGGACACAACCTGGGGTGGCGCAATTGCAGCAAGAGATAAACCCTAACAATTCTATAGATACTCGCTAACCATCCGCCTAACCAAAGATAGACGGATGTCCGTGAATTAATGACAACAGTTATAACAGTAATATCAACAGATCCATCCTCCTCCTCGCTTACGAACGAGGAAGCGGACGAACACCCCCCATCCGTTGGCAGTTTTATTATCCATTCCATGAGTGTTGCACTATTTACTAGTCAGTTACTTAGTCAAATTAAAGCGGTACTTTAGTTATGCTTGTCTATGATCGAGAAACTGTGCTCCAAGTCGTCCATAACCGCGGACACGGCTTTCAGAAAGTTTTACCCTGCAGGGGTGCACAAATAGCAACACACACTCGATCAACCTCGGAAAAACCAAATCAAAACCCAACGAGGCTTTCACGACAAAGCAATCACAAGATTCAGAAATATTTCAGGGGGCCACCCCATTAAGTATACCCGCAACGAAGTTAGCTGACTTCGATACGGACTCAAGGTTTGTGGGGCCGGCTGTAAACGACTGGGAACCCGAAAGTGTGACTGGGCTTGTCGATACCGCGAAAACGGGTCACGATCCTAAACAGTACAGGTGCTCCTCGCACAATCGTAAATAAAGCAGTAAAGCATGGCATAAGTACAAGATAGTAAATAAAACCTCAAACTAGTTTGTGGCCCCAAGAAATAAGAATGAATCAAGCTCTGGATCTGGGGGGTCCCATAAGCCTCCCGGATGTGGATAGCGCGAATATTCAAGGAACAGGAATCAAGTACTCGGGGTCCTACGGGACACAAGTGAGCATGAAAAACCAAATAGCAGATATTGCTCACCGATGCCACTTTCATTAGTTATCCCATACTACTCAGGTTAAGTTGTTTAGGTACCTCGTTATCCATCAGACACTCACATACCCTACACATGCTGTTCTACGACTCGCATGGCTCAAACAACTCCTATAGTAATGGCTCGTGGGATGGAGGAACAAGCTTCGGTGGGGTTTAAAAGTAAAGGCTATGCAATACTTGGGATTCAGTTTAATGCAATCGCGACTCAATGATGCAAGAATAAGATAGAGGCAATAGGTACTATATGTATGCAAGCATGTGGTAGTGCTTGCCTGGCAACTCAGTTGAAGCGAGAGAAGGATCTGGGTAGTGCTCCTGGGTTTCTTGATATATCCCCTGCTCAGCGTCTATTCGAAGAAGAACCAAACAAACAAGGGCCAACATAAATAAAGTGCACAAGCATATGAATTAAGATGCGACAAGCAAACAATCATGCCATGATGAATGATGCACAATTTGCATGGCAATAAAGTAGCATGGCATGGGTGAGGTGTAGAATACAAGAAATAAACATTTTATTGAGTTTTGGTCACATTTTATACTCAAATAAGTTGCTGTATGCTTTATAATTACATGATGCATGCTGCAATTCAGAACATGGAATGCATAAAGAGAAAGGTCTCGTCGAGCTAAGCATTTTAGACATATTATTTGTTAAATTTGGAGTTATAAAACAAAAGTTATTAATTAATTAAGGGAGAAGGGCATTTTCTTGTAATTTAAATCAACTTGAAATTTTTAAGTGTTCAAAATATATTTTGGATGGCATATTTGAATTCCTCATATTTTTCTGATTTGAAAACATATATTATTTGGAATTATGAATTTAAATTTATTTTAAAGTCAAAATTATTAAATAGGGGTCAAAGTCCAAGGTTTGACTAGATAGAGTCAAATCTGGTTAAATTTGAAAACATGGTTGAGTTTATAATTGAAAAACATTCATATTTTATTTTATAACTTTTCCCAAATTCAAAACATTTCAAAAGATATGAATCATTTAAGTTATAAACATTTCCTAAATTTATTTGATTTCAGAAAAACTCTGGCGATTTTTCTCACTCAGGGACATACCACCCACCATCAATGACATGTGGGACAGAGGACAAAATGGGGCCACGGCAGTGCTGGGCGACGTGGTGGTGACAAGTGGCGAAGGGGAGGACGGCGGGTTGATGTACCAGAAAACCTGAGGGCTGTTTTGCAAAACTGGCGGGGAGGTACTCTGGCGAACTGAACCATGTCGTGCGAAAAGTGCTAGCTGAACTTGGTTTTAGGAAGATGATGGCGAGAGATCCGCTAGGAATCTCGCGATTCCTCAAAAAGAAAGATTGTAGAGGGGACTCATGTCTACAAGTTTGAAGTTCGGAGTTTCGTCAAAGGAGGCCTGTACGCGTCAGGAAAGACGGAGGAACAGAGCGGCAATTTGACGTCGAGATGCCGCTACGGCTGCTGCTTGTTCGGCCGAAGCTCGCTCGCGCGGCGACTGACTTCAGGCGATGATGGCGAGAACTGGAGGCCGAATCGGACGACGCTGGTAAGAGAGAAAATATAGATCCATCTATAGGCTACATCTTTGCTTAAATGTGCTCGACGAGATATGTCCTGCATCACGGAGTTTTGCGCCGAAAAAATCAGAGGGAAAAAGAGGCTGCGCAAGACGGCGATGCGCGTGTGCTGTTCTGAGCGCGAGCTACGGCGAGCGTCGGTGGGCACGGCGACTGCAGCGAGGCGGCACCGATGCAAGGCGAGGCCAGAGATATGGGCGACATGGAGGCTCACCGAGGGGAAGTCGGAGGCGAGGTGGCCGTGCTTGGCGATGATGGCGACGGCGGCGAGACAATGGCGTCCACGGCGACAAGGCGAGCGGTTCGTGCGCGGCTACATCGGGGCGTCCGCGGCGGCGAGCAGCAACCTCCACCAGGACAAGGTCGATCATCCGGGCTCCGTCTCCCTGTCCGTGGAAGCAGGGAACGACGTCGGTGACGAAGGCGAGATGGCAGGGACAGGTGACGGCGAGGTCATGGCGGCGGCAGGTGGAGCTTGGTCATGGAAAAAGGTAGGGAAAGGGGAGGTGGATCCGGCCAGGTAGGAACGGCTCGGCGTGGCCTCTCTTATTGGAGAGAGAAGGAAGAGCGAGGGACCAGAGGAGGAGAGCAGGGGTGCAAGCGATGCTCGTGTGCGTGCTGTGTCGAGCACGTGACCGTGGGAAGGAGATAAACAGTGGGATCTTTTCTTCTTTTGTTGCTGGTGCAATCGTACCAGGGAGAGAGGGCCAGGTGGGGCTAGCAAGGAGGGGCTCGGCATGGAGAGGGAGGGAGGAAGCACATGGGGCTGGTGGTAGCTTTGCAAAAAGTGGAAAAGAGAGGAGGAAGGATGCATCGGGCTAGGTCTCTCCTCTTCTCTTCTCTTTGTCTTGAAGCCAAAGAAAGGAGTGGGGAGGGCAGAAGAGGGGTGAGACGTGGGGGAGCCTGCCTGGTAGGGAGAGAGAGGGGAAGCCAAGAGAGAGGGAGAGGAGAACTAGGGTTAGCTAGAGAGGGGATTTAGGGTTAGAGATGGTTTGGTTTAGCTCAACCAAAGAGGTAGGTTTATGATATGCTTAAAGAGATTCAAGAACAAGGAAACATGTAGTTTGAATTTTAAAAGTAAAGCTCAAACCCAAAATAAGACAAAACAAAGAGGAGAAGGCCAAGGGTTATGGTTGCATGGCCCATGCATAGACATTAATGCTAGGTTTTACCTTGTGAAAACAAAATAAAAATCCATGGCATTTATACATATACATTCTAGAGTGTGGAATAAGGCCAAGCAAAAGAATTTAAATGAAAGTTACAAGTGGAGTAGATGGAGATGATCATGTTTGACTATAATTGGAACTTGCTAGTGTGTATATTCCACTAGATGTTTACTAGTCCCAAAAATATCCCCACATGATAATAACCCCAAAACAATCCATATGGAAGCTAGGGAAAAGGTTCCACTCACAAGGCATGCAAAGATGGCCATGTGGCTCTCATATACCAATATTGTGAAAACAACATGGTGCATACATGGGAGCATGTGGAGCTAGAATTGGATCCATCCCAACCCACATGAGCTAGAGGTAAAACCAACTAAGTTGCAATGCTCATATATGGTGGAATGGTGGAATGATGGGGTGATGACAAGAAAGGTGGTGGAGTCAAATAAAAGATATGCCCCCAACTCAACTTGGGCATTTAAACAATATATCAAGAACCAAATACAATATCAAGAGGCAAATATAATTTACAATGCATATGAGAGAAGAACCAACACAAAAAGGGTTTTATATGATGCTCCAAACCAAGGTGGCATGATGACATGAGCATGATATAATTATGATGCAACAATTATATATATGAAGTAGACATTATATTACTAGACCAAGTAGCATTACAATTATTAGACAATTGGGATGCTACATAAAGCATTATGAATATCAGTTTTGCCTATTGAGCATGAAATAGGTGGTATCCCGGGATCCCCTGACTTAGACAATAGCCTTCCATTAATAGGGTAACTAGTTACCATGGCAACGGTTTCACTTATTTCTTTCTTTCTACTAAGAATGTCACGGAGAAATTTAGAATAGGCTGACACTTTTATTGCATCCGCAAATGGAATTTCTAGACAAAGATCATTAAGTTCCTTTGCGAAAGAATCCTAGATTGCCTCATCTGGTGCTTTCTTTTTACATTTTGGATATGGAAATTTCTTACCTTTATCTTTTACCTTTTGTGGAGGATCAGTCTCTTTACTTGCTTTCTTTTGTTGTTTCTTACCATTCTTCTTTTCTATTGCAACAACTTCATCTTTCTTGCTTGTGTTTTCTTCTTCTCTTGGATCAACAGTTTCTGCATCGAAGTTATAATTGCCATCCTGTGTTTTGTTCTTCTCCTCCAAGGTTTGATCCTGTGTGTCTTGAGCAGTCTCATCTTGAGGATCCACCAATGTATAATCTTCCTGGATTCCTTTGAGCAAGACCTTTTTATTTCGATCCTTTTCAGCTTCATATTCCAATGGTCATAACGGTCCTTTAACAACTGCACCTCTTCTTCTAACAACATTAGTAGAAATGGGAATATTTATATCATCATGAAGAAAAATTTGATAACCAGATGCTATTTGTTCACATTGGGTTTCAATCATACTGAGGTACTTGTTAAATAATTTTATTTCTTGGCCAATTTCCTCATAATTTTCAGTAAGTTCACCAAAATCTTTTTATGTCTTTGAAATTGCTTATGCAAGTTATTATAAGACTTTTTCTATCGATGTTTCAATTCATGAAAAACTTTTCTAGTTTCATCCTCTTCAGTAAAAACTTGTAAAAAATCTACTTTGTTTTCCTTGACAAGTTCTGAAGGTAAACCTTTTTCTTTCATGGTTTTGCGTATTTCAGGCATAATATCTGGATTTATACGAAGTATTACCTTTTCCAACTTAGTTCCAAAATCAGGATTATATAAAGAATCATTCTTAGCCCTAGTAGCCATTAATTCCAAACATGCTTTAATATTTAAAGGATTTATCGATCCTCCTGCTGACGAATCTAGAAACTCTCTACATTGGGTATTAAGACCGTGGTAAAATAAGTGGCAAACAGTTGACTCAGAATAGCCATGATTAGGAATACTATTGATCATTCCAATAAAATCTTTCCCAGGCTTGTGGGTAGTTTTCTCCCACGTTCTGACTAAAGTTTCCTATATTATTTCTAAGTTTTGTTACCTTTGTAAAAGGATTAAACCTGTTTATGAATTTAACAATGCAGTTTTCCAAACATTTAATATAATGGCGAGGGATAGAATATAACTAGTCTACAGCTTTACCTCTGAGAGACCAACGAAATAGTTTTAGACGAGAGAATTCTCTTGGCAAACCTTTTTGTCCAAGTGATGTTATCACATCGTTGAACTCTCTAAGATGTCTTCCTGGGTCTTCATCTCCCCTTCCACTGAAAGCTTTTTCCTGGAAAATTTTAATAATTTCACCGTCAAATCGATATTCCCTAACTCTAGGATTACGAAATTCTATTGGTTGTTTAAGAAATATAGAGTTTGGAGAACTATATTCTCTGAGAGTATTCTCAGGTTTCTTGGGGGTTGTCCTATGAATGGACATGATTTCCATGAAGTCACTTAAGTTGTCAACTTTAACTTTATTCGATCTCAAAAGTTTTTCAATAATTTCCTCGCGCCTTTGAGTAGGCACGCGTTCAAGATAATCTGGTAGATAAGCCCTACCAGAGCGTATAGACCCTTTGTCTCCTAGGGAGACCATCTTGTAATAGAAACACCTAAAATGTCAAGCGACACAACACTTAGCGTTAGCTCCCTGGAAATAGTGCCAGAAAATAGCTTGATGGTTGTAAGTGCACAGATCGTCTGTGGCTAGTTTTAAAGTTAAGATGTCGATCCTACAGGGAGCCCAAAGGTAAGTATTTATTGGTAAAGTCTTTATCGTACCCGAAGTTGTCACATGTCTTCGAGTGAATTGACTGCAAGAGTTGAAAATTAGAATAGAATTTGGATTTAAACGGAAGTATTTAAATAAAACTGAAATGTAAACTTCAGAAATAAAAAACATAAAAGTAAATAGCGATTTGTTTGTTGTTTTCTACAGATGACGAAGTAGGTGTGGGGAGTTTCAGTTCATGGTGATAGTGAATGTGCCGGGTGGATGATTGATAAGTGTAAGAATTATAATCTTATAAGTATGTGTGTAGGCGAGCAACCCATAATTAGCAGGAACTCCTCTTGGTAGATTTCATCTCAACTTCAATAATCCTACTAGCCTGTTTACCACAACCATGGTCAGTCACTAGACAATTAAGATCCTTCAGGTTGCTTAGCAATTAAGCTCCTTGGATCAGACTAATGCAATAAGCTTGGTGGTTCCTCGTTATCCTCGAGTCAAACTAGTTTCCCATTGATATCCTCGTGTCACTCGGGGGTCGCCGGTCTGCTAGCAAACAAAATTCTATGTATGTAGAACAAAGCATCATGTTGTTTGGGCCCTTAATTGGACAACAGGCATTAAGAATCCCACAGATAGTCAAGCACACATAATACAGTAATTAAAATCAACCACAAACTTAATGAAAATTATATAGGCACATCACATCTCACCAATCCCCTACATCTCCCATGCCCAAGGGAACTTACTCACACATGAGAGAGGAAAGCATCATCGATATAATTAAATAAAGGGAGTTCTTCTTGATATAACCATGGAGATCCATAATAAGAAATGGAAATAAATCCAACACAATTCAAGATGGGAAGAACAATCTCAAACCCTAGTCTTGCAAGGTGGAGATCTCTCTCCCTCTCTCAAGTACAAGTAATGGCTATGGAGGTATGGTGGGTAGGAGATCGATGATCGTGGAGCGAGATGAAGAACATCTTCCCCTTCTTCTCTGGATCTCTTCTTTCTCCCTTCTGGATGGGATGGCGGATTGTGTGTTCTGTTTTCAACCTCGGCCTCTTCATGAATGTTGTCCCTTTTAATAATACGAAGGGGATGGCAGCTATACGGCGGGAAATATACGGCCTGAAAATATTCCCGCCGTATAGTTGCTCGTTAAAGCTTCAGTAAATTCCCCTCGATTGCTTCCAAAGCGAGACTTTCTTGTTTTCGTCTAAATATTGTGCTTTTGTTGTTAAATCCCTCTATTTATGTTCAGAACTGAAACACATATTAAAAAGCAAAATTTCTTTGCTACCAAAGTATTAGCGTTAGGTAAATCTAGAATACCATCAAATCCAAACGAAAACCATCTATAGAAACCATAAAAATGTGTACAATCTCACAGTTATCAGAGGATACATCTTCCTCTTGGTGGCAGTCGCCAAGTTCACCAAGTGGATCGATGCTACGCCCGTCACCAACCAAACTGGTGCCATTGCTGTCTAGTTCTTCCAGTCCATTGTCTGCAAGTTTGGGGTGCCCCACAACATCATCACCGACAAAGGCACGAACTTCACCTCGAAGGAGTTCCAATACTTCTACGAAGGGCTCGGCATCAACATCACGTACGCGTTTGTGGCGCACCCGCAGACCAATGGGCAGGTCAAAAGGCCAACAGCCTTGTCTGCAACGGGATCAAGAAGCGACTCGTGCGCCCTCTCGAACGATTGGTGGAAGCTTGGGAAGACAAATTACCATCTGTCTTCTATAGACTATGCACAATGCCAAACGGTGCCACCGGCTACACGCCCTTCTTCATGGTGCATTGAGCCAAAGAAATGCTTCCCACTGAGGTAGCTACAAGGCCCCACGGTTCATCGCTTATAGCGAGGCCGAATCAATGGCTTCACTCGAAAAAAAACCCGACCTATTGTATGAGGCCCGCGACATCTCCGTGGCCCGTTCATCGCTGTACCAACAAAGCCTTCGCAACTACCATAGCCGATGGCTACACCCAAGGTCCTTCGTCGAAGGAGACCTCGTCATATGACTCAATCAGAAAGGGCACCTGAAACTCGAGTCACCCTGGGAAGGCCCCTACATGGTCACTGAAGTAACCCCAGGTGGTGCCTACCGCCTCAAGGATGTCGAGTCCGGAGTAGCATACTCCAACCCCTGGAACGTTGCACAACTGCAACGCTTCTACCCTTAGCTATCTTTATTTACAATAAGGCTTTTCAGCCAGGATACTCAGCCGAAACCTGTACTCCCTACTATGCGATGAATAAAATCTAAGTTCCTTAGCCAATATATCTTTTTATGCAAATTTACATTCGTACAACACACTCGGGGGATACACCTCACCCAATGACTTCGTTAACTCTTACGATAACGCATCACCTTGAGTAGCTGACCACGTCAGGCTAACGAAAAGTACATGCAAACTAACCAACAAAAAGCATTACGTGCAACACATTTTACAACTTTTACAAGGGCAGAAAAATCCCAACCGAAACTATACATATTTTACATTGCCTCGCATAATACTTGCATGACTCAACCAGGCTGAAGAAAAACATGCGTTCGCTTGTCAAATAAGTGCACACTATCTTTAGCATGGCGAGCCATGGCAGCATAGTGCGGGCGCATGTCCCACGCCATAGCATCTAGAGGAACAGGCGGTCCCGTCGCTATCTTCGCCGAGTCCATGTCCTGACGGTGCAGCCAAACAAGGGCCAGTGCCGCCTTTGCACCCGCAACAATTTATTGGTGCACAAGATCCTTCACGGTGTCTCCGCTCTGAAATTTCCCCAGCATCCCTAGGAAACTAGATGGAGCCGTATCAAGGGGAACATGGCATCCCAGATAGACGCGAGTGACGATCTCGCGCGCTTCATAACCTAGAGCATCTGATGGACACGATCCTGCACCGTCGCAACCACTGTTGCTCGGTCACGGTCCATCTAGAAGAATCCTCTGGCCTCCAACTCCTATTGGGTGAGGCAGTTGAGCCAAATAGCAAGGCGCTCTTTCTCTTCCCGCGGAAGAAGATTGACAACTGCAAAAGAGCGACAACTCAGAAGCCACAAATAATGGACGCAGCTGCAAAACAAATAAGAGGCACCCGGTGGCCACTTGCACTGAAGTTGTTCGCCAATCTGCCAAAATTGTTCGAGCACATACTCCTCCCTCATGGCAGCCCGCTCTGTTTTGGATTTCCAAGCATCAGCGGCCACAGATGACAAGGATTTCCCTCTCCAAGCTTCGAATGCGGTTAGGTAGCAACGGCAACTGTGGCACTTCACTTGTTGTCGAATGGGCAACGGCCAAAGAAACTGACGAAGTCACAGGATCAGCATTCGAAGGGCCCTAAGAGGCGCATAAATGACAAAGTATAAGGATAAATCAACTGGTAGCAGTAGAAGGAGAGGCATATATTCACATAAAGAGACACTACGTGGCAGTCTCAAAAGTTATCTAGTACAAAACATTACATAAAAAGCGAAGGCAAATCTAGAAAGACAACTAAGCAGCAGATGGGCCCTGAGGGTGTGTCGCATCCGAAGCAGCCCTAGGCTTCTCGGCCAGCGTCGCAACCACCTTATTTTTCTCAATGGCATAATTGGCCATCATCTCAACCAGACAAGGGTCATAGCGCTTGCAACATGAAGAGAAGGGGGAGAAGGCTACCTCAGTGTCGTCCGCTTCGACTGGCATCCTGGAGGTGTCCTGGTTCAGGTCCAACTGTGCGCCAGATGCTAGCTCCATCGCCATGCCAAGAGTAGCGCTCGCACCCTTCTAGGTCTTCTTATACTCCACATGCGCATCTCCTGTCAAGGCTTTCGCCAGGGAGTCGATGTCGTCGAGGGCCACGCCCTTCGGAAAGATCTCCCGGTATAAGCGGCCGAGGACCTCTTTGGCCTTAGCCAAAGTTTCGATGGTGGAGTTGCAACGGTCTTCGACTACAGCAAATACGTCTGCGAGGGGATCCCCGTGATCCAAGACATCATGACCAAAGGCAATTCTTGTGGCATCTGCAAATGCATCAAATCAGGTTCAGATCATAGCAAGGAAAAAGGCCAAAATCTTGGACGGAAGTACTTAGGAAAAATCGAATAACCTACCAGACAATGCTTTGGCAGCAACCATCAGCTTCTCTGTTATCGCCTTCTCTCACAAGGCAGTGTTAGCTGCAAGCTTCTCCTCGCGCTCCTTGGCTTCCTGCTTGAAGCGCTCGAGGGCCTCCACATCATTTTTTTCTTTGTCTCTGCCTGGCTTCGACTCTTTTCGAGTGAGTCTAACTTGCAGAGAGCATTGTTGTTTTCATCTGCAAAAACCAGAAGAAGAAAATTCAAAAGATAAAGCTCCACCACATGCACCCAAAAAACACAAAATCAAAGTATGTACCTTGGCGCTGTTCGAAGCTTTCCTCCAAGGAAAGATACTGCTGCCCGAGGCGCTGCAGGTCACGCACGAAGGGCTACAGCAAGAAAGCGGCAGCCAGAGGAATAAAATGTTCGGGGTCTCACCCATAGCAATTTAGTAATACTTACATGACCACCCAAAGACTCCGAAGGTGCAGCCTGTGTATTCCGGGTAACAACCGCGTGAGTTATCGGCTTGGAGGAACTCGACACGCCATCACCGGTGTTGGTCTTTATCTTCGAGGAAGGAACCGCAACTTCGGCGCTCACCGCCTTCGACTCCACAACCATCTCTTAAGTCTCATCCTGCATGGATTCACCTAAAAAGGACCTCCTGGTATAACATAGGAGGAGAGTCATATAAAGCACCAAGAAAGGCAAACTCAACAAAGTCAAAATATAGAAGCGTCAGATACTCACGAGGGGATGTCGGAAAGGTTCAGGAACAGTTTCGTGTTCTTCATCTTCTTGGCCTTTGGCTGAGGAGCCACAGTCTGGATGGGCATCGCGGGAATGGGGGAGGTAGCACCTTCACCCGCAGTATGATGCTGTAAGAAAGCGGGGCCCTTCAGTGTTGGAGGCGTTGTGGCATCCAAAGTTTTGCTTCAGGCTCTCTTGCAGAGAGTTCCCATCGCTAGGCTCAGGGGCTTCCTCTTCCGCCGGCGAGTGAGAAGCAGGGACCATGGACTCCGACTCCGCATCCCCGCCTTCTGGTGCAACCTAAAACTCGTTAGGAAGTGGAGGAATCATGTTCTCCACCTTAAGTTCCTACGAAACACCAAAAACGAAAGTCAAAATAAAGTACAGTGGACACAAACAAAACCGCATTGCATGCAAGTAAATGTTCTACTGAGGAACTTCGTTCTTCACGCTGAATGATGCAGTCGACAACTTCGTCGAAAGCTCCTCATCGTCCTTGAAGCACAACAATGGTCTAAGGGCCCTATCGAGATAGGATGAGGACAACTCCTCATCAAAAGCTCTCGTTGGGTCATGGACGTCGGCGTATAGGAACAATAGGTACGCCCTCGCTTGGAGGGGCTGCACCCGATGCTTGAGAAGGGTGCGGATGATGTCGAAGCCGCATACCTCCTTGCCTCACACCAACTGTAGATCGTCCACCCGCTTATACAACTTCCCGACCACTTCGGTTTCACCCGTAGGGATGTCGTTCGACCATGAACGCTTCTAGGTGATCACCTTGCTGGTATCGAAGGGGGCCAACCCGTAATGCTGGCCATCCAGCTTGGGGTTGCGGATGTAGAACCACTTGTTCCTACATCCCTGGACGGATTCGCAGGGGTGGAAGGAGAAATACTGCTGGTTGGGGCGGATGGATATCCCGCACCTGCCTGGATCATACACTGCGCCTCCATGGCCAGACTACCTCTTCAAGGAATAAAGTTTCTTGAAGAGGCCAAAGTGTGGCTCGATTTTGAGGCAGGACTCGCACAACATGATGAAGCACGCGATGTGCGAAAGAGAATTGATTGACAACTGGTGAAGTTGAAGCCCATAAAGAAAAATATCCCACGAAGAAATTCATGGGCAGGAAGCAAAAGGCCACGGATGAAAAATGCATAGAAAATTACCTAAAAACCTTCAGGTGGATCAGTATTACCTTCGACTTGGGAAGTTTTGTGTCGCCCTTCTCCTGCGGAATCATATGCGCCTCATGCAGGTGGTGCAGATCCACCTCCTGCATTGTCGAACGCCTCCACCCCCATTGGTGAAGCGCCCGACAATGGTCTTCTTGGCGGCGCCGACAGCGCTTGTCCCTATGGCAGCGAAAACTTTAATTGGCTTGCCCATCTTGTTGGCGTGTCCTGCTGCATGGTATACACGAAGAAAGGAGGAAGGAAAAGTGCGAAGAATGTCCAGCGCAGGAGAAAGCACGGGCTCTGGAAATGGTGGAGGCAAGATTAGCAAAAGCAGTGCAAGGACATCAAATGGCAGAGAAGAGAATTACCGTAGCCCCTAGCAGAATAAAAGGGATGAAGACGACAACACATAACCGTTGATCTACCAAATCTAACACGTGTCAACTATCGCATTGTACACGTGGAGGGTACCGCCCTGAACCGTTGGGAGCACGCCTTCCACTACGCGCAGAAATCAAGGCAACGCAGTAACTTTCACGTAAACTACACGTGACTCATCAAATTCCAGTCAGAAAGTGGGACCCACGATCATCCAGTACCATCGTCTTTGCTGTCGCAAACGGTTGAGATCACCAGGCGTCATCAATGACGTCAGCAACTCCCACAAGAAAAAGTCCAGCAATGGCTCTAATCTCTTGAATCAAGGCAAAAGTACTTACTCGAGTCTACGACTCGACCAAATACTTGGGGGATACTCCTATCAGGAGCGCTGGTCGCGCACCTAAAAATTTGGTATGGTCCTTGGATCAGTCAAAAACTTCACGAGCTTCGAGTCCTCCTTCGAGCCTACAACTCCATTACAGACTCGGGTGCTACTCCCATCGGGAGCGCTGGCTACGTATTTGAAAACATTGGTCATCCGAAGCATTTCTAGATAATTGTATCATGTAACTGATGACTATAAGTCTCTGCTCAAGTCTATGACTCGAACAGACACTCGGGGGCTACTCCTATAGGGAGCGCTGGTCGCACACCCTATGAATCAATTGATTGAGATCCTTCGGATCCTTCACGACTCCATTAAAACATAACTTACAGAATAATCGGCAACTCTGCCCAAAGTAATGCTAAGAGAGATAACGTCTCCTTAATCACCTGAAACGCCTCTTCGGCGATGAACTTTCGGATGTTGTGTCTACGACGCAAAGATAAGACCTACAAGTATAATCTGATGGCCTGGTAACGCACCCGACTGGGCTCTTCCAGTGATATTGCGTGTCAGCAGATACGATGAAAAATCCTGACGGACGCATTGGGTACATGACTTAAAAACACTAGAATTCGACTCATGTAAGACCTCTATGGCCTGAGTCGAATTACGCCAGCAATTTCCGGATTCGAGTCCGGGGACTCGAGTCTGAGTAGATAGCATTGTTTTTCCCAAAGGCAGTTCACTAACCCTGTCCATCGGGAGAGTCAGGTATGCGTATCAACTATCCCTCTAAACTAGTACATTAACCCAAAACCTATTCAGATGAAAGGCACTCGAAAGATTTAAGAGTCTTCAGTCGATTCTACGATTCGACTGAACACTCGGGGGCTACTAACATGGGTATGCCCTACGGGTAACCGATATTAGCCTACCTGGTCCGGTTCAGCAGAAGCCCATGAAGAAGGCGTACCTTAATCGTGAAGCCCAGCAGGATTTTGGGTGGCCCAAGCTCAGGGCGAATACGACTCCTTGGAGGACACACTTTCTTTGGATAGGGAAAAACCCTAAAACTATTACCGACTAGGCCTATCCCCAAGACCTAGCCTATCTATATAAGGGCCAAGAGGGCACGGCGAGAAGGACCTACCTCATAACCTAGCATACACCTCTCAGATCCAATCTGTGCACTACTGTAACCTTCGACATCACCATTAACAAAGAGCTGATAAGCAGGAGTAGGGTTTTCCCTCCGGGGGCCTGAACCTGGGTAAACCTCGTGTCCTCGTGTTGCTTGTCTGTTAGCCTTTTCGCGATCTCCAGCGTCCCCTCCTTCTCTAAAACCCAAGTCCATAACAATGGGCATTGATGAGTCGAACCCTCATCAGTATCCGTCACAATGTCCATAACTTTAGAACTCATCCAAATCCATCATGAAACTTTCTTCCATTACATTTTTCCACCTTAACCTATAGCCTAAATTGATATAATCTTAATTTGTATCTTGTGACAAAACTAGTACCAATGTACCTCTTTACAATGAACTATTTTTATAGTTCAAATGTAACACCTTACAATGAACTATCTGGATAATGTCAATGTAACACCTTACAATGATCTATCTATCAGTGTAACACTTTACAATGAACTATTTGTTACTTCTATATACAAAATAATTCTTAGCTCTTCCACAGATCATAAGAATATCCTCACTATCATCCAGTGATCATCTTATGAGTCACCCTGGTATATGCTCATAAAATTTAGAGCATAGGACGTATCTAGATATCTACATATCACAGAATTGTTGATCAAGATATTCATATGATTTCACTCACCAAGTGTCAAAACACTTGAATATCATTTATCAAGATATCCATGTGATTTTACTCACCAAGTGTCAAAATAATCGAATCTCAATTATCAGTCTTATCCATGAGGCAAGAACCTTTATTGTCGTTCCCATATTGAACTTATTCAATATTTCATCTATATACATTTGGCATAACCATATTAGCGTCTCAATCAATCCAAACAGACATTGATGCCTAATATTTGGGTTTTGCCTAAGTCTTTTATCAAAATCTAATTTCAATGAAATTCTTAACTTGTGTCAAATAAAAGATACATCATTTCTAATCAATATTTCTTATACATAATGTATGGGAAATATGTCTCAGTGCTTTAACTTAATTTCTTGCAAATGCAAGCATTTTCATCATTTCTGATGAAATTAAATATTTTAACAATTTCATCATGGTGAAGATTCCAACTCCGCTATGTTTTTCCAACTATTGAAATTTGAATACATTTTTAGCATATTTTAATTTAACAAAACCCTTTGGACCATGTCACGTACACATCCTAGGCAACCATTCTATTAGAATAATGTTGTTTTGTTTGTTCAACTAGCATATTCAACAATTGACATATGTAGTGGTTGCTACACAAATCCGTTCAGATTAAATATCGCTACGAAAGATCAAATCTTGTTGTATTCAAATCGTTTAACATTATTCAACAATTGACATATGTAGTGGTTGCTACACAAATCTGTTCAGACTAAATATCGCTACGAAAGATCAAATTTTGTCGTATTCAACTCCTTGAACATTATTATAAACTCTTTACTGACATGTCGAATATTTCATAGATGTGAAACATCCATGTCTATTTCTTTATAGATCTAGAGGGTATTCCAAGTTCATAAACTTAGTTTCTCGTGCATAGAACTATCACGAATTTTATGGCATCGAGCCATTTGACGGAGTCAGGTCCCATCATCGCTTATTTGCATCTAGTCGGTTCATCATTGTCAAACAATAATGATTCAATCTCAAGTCTTAGTATTTGATTGTTTACCCGACCTACACGGTTCAATAGGAACTTATATCTCCGTGACCACAACCCTTGAGGCGCGTAAGCCATGAGCATTATAGCTGCCTCCGGGACACTTTTCGGCGCTGCACAACTCAATACATATGGCTTAGGTTCAATAACCTTATCAAAGTTCTATTTTCCTTCCACTTAACTTTTCGCGAAAAAATCCTTCTTAAGAAATTTGACGTTTCCAAGCAACAAACACTTTTGTATTCAGTGCTATGGAGGAATACCCAATTGTTATTCATAATAACTTACAAATACATTCTAAATCCTACTTTGGTTGTTAATATTTTACTTATGCCAAGCGTACCAAAATTTTAAGAAAAGAAAACTTGGGTTTCATACCAAACCATAACTCATATGGTATCATTTCAACGGATCATGATGAAGATCCTATGAGATTCGATTGGGCAATACAACCAATATACATAGACCGCCATCCAACTGCATCTATGACTAGAAGTCCACCTTCAGGTTATCATCCGAACCCCCTCCAGTATTAAGTTGCAAGCAACAGACAACTGCTTTAAGAAAAATGTGTAAGGTAAATAATCCACTTGTTCCATGAACAAGAGACCGTTGTTTTCTCCCTAGTAACAACAACACATCTACAACCGAAGAGATTTCTGTCACTTGCCTTGGAAACTAGAGGCATGAACCCACTATCGAGCATAAATACCCCCTCTTGGAGTCACTAGCAACTACTTGGCCAAGATAGCTAATAACAACGAAGAGCATGCAAGATCACAAACAACACAGACATGATAGAATCAAATAGACAAAACCATTAATCAATCTGACATAGTAATCTCAATATCCATTGGATTCCCACAAACAGAACATGCATGATTACAAATATATTAGATCTTGATCTATACAAAAGCACAAGGAGGAGATACAACCGTCTAGCTACTACATGGACCCATAGTCCAAGGTAGAACTACTCACGCATCATACTGGAGAAGAAGGCCTCCAGAATGATCTCCCTTCCGGCAGGGTGCTGGGAGGAGCTTCAGATCCCCCCTGATCTAGGGACGATGGTGGCGGCGGCTACAGAAGGTTTCGTGGAGTTTTTATCGGGTGCCTAGGGTATCTGCATCGGGGGCTTCTTATAGGCGAAGAGGCGAGGTTGGGAGGCGGCCAGGGGCCCCACACCCTACCCAGGCGTGGGGTGGGCCCACCCGCGCCTAGGGGGGTCTGGCCACCCTGGTTCGCTTCTCCATCTCTCCTCTAGACTTCGTGTCTCCCACGGTAAAATATTGACTTTCACTTTTGTCCCGTCCAATTCCGAGAAAATTGATATTCTGCCTTTCTGGAACTAAAAACAGAAGAAAACAGGCAATTGGCACTGTGGCAACTTGTTAATAGGTTAGTTCCAGAAAAGATATAAAAACACCTCAAAGTGTAGACAAAGCAAAGCAAAGTAGATACTAAACAAGCATGCAGCATCAAAAATTATAGATACGTTTTCGACGTATCAAGCATCCCCAAGCTTAAGTCCTGCGCGTCCTCGAGTAGGTAAGTGATAAAAGAATAATTTTGTAGGTGACATGCACCATCAAAACCAAGATCAAACCATTTGCAAGTATTGAAAGCTGGGAACAAAAAACTCTAAACATGTGCATGAGAAACGAAGTTCTAACAATAGGACAAAGTAACTATGCATGCAACATGAAAGGCTACAAACAAATATCATGAATAACATGCATTGAAAAACGTTTGTTTGTTTCACATACAGAAAACATGGCATAGTGGCAATCATCTTGTCCCTCATAGAGTAGCAAATAGATGCGTAGGACACCTTCAAAGTTTACAAGGGTGACTAGAAATAAATAGCAAAAGAAAAATTAATATCACAATATGCATCAATCAATAAGTTTTGGGACACTGCACATAGAATGACAATTATGCTCTCTTAATGGTGCCTAAAGATAGAAAGTGGAGACTCAAATAATAGTGGAAAATGGCCCTTCATAGGGAAGTAGGGATTTCAAGTTTCAAAAAGAGCTTCCAAAAATTAGGGCACTTGTTAGCTTTCAGCCCTCATTGCCCCTATATTAAGAATCTTGAAGTGGTTAAGGTTAAAGTGAGCAAAGATGGAGTATATGCTTGACAAAGTATAAGTTGGAAATCTCAAGTCCCTTGAATACGAGGGCCACACCTCATGTTACTCAACTTCAGCACCTGTAAGTTCTTGTCATTGTAAGTACATGCATATCATAGAGAACCGCCAACGGGGTACCCCTTGCACATGGTACAAGAGCTATCCCATAACCAAAATAACAAGGCAAGAAGACAATGAGCATCTCAACAATCTTTTCATTTACTATATGCATAGCTTTTTATTGAGGATGCTTCATAGATAGCTCACTATGGTGATGCTGCAAGTTTCCACCATGATTAGGCATGGCTTAGGCTAGCGGCCCAGGCATTTCTCTAACACAAAATACATAACTCCATGGACTTACAAGTTCCCTCTTTATTTCACACCGGTGAAATCCATAGACAAAAGAGCATGATATCAACTGTGTACAAAGTACAAGTGCAATGTTGAATACGTTCCTGATACATCGGAAACGTATCCATAATTTTTTATGCTCCATGCTTGTTTAGTATCTACTTTGCTTTGCTTTGTCTACACTTTGAGGTGTTTTTATATCTTTTCTGGAACTGACCTATTAACAAGTTGCCAGAGTGCTAGTTGCCTGTTTTCTTATGATTTTGGTTCCAGAAAGGCAGAAAATCAATATTCTCGGAATTGTACGGGACAAAATCCAAACTAAATATTTTACCTTGGGAGACACGAATCTAGAAGACAATGAGGAGAAGCGAACCAGGGCGTCCAGACCCCCTAGGCGCGGGTGGGTCCTGCACTGTGCCTGGGTAGGGTGTAGGGCCCCTTGCCGCCTCCCAGCCTCGCCTCTTCGCCTATAAGAAGCCCCCGATGCAGAAACCCTAAGAACCCGATCAATATTTCACGAAACCTTCAGTAGCCTCCACCACCATCTTCCCTAGATCGGGGGGATCTGAAGTTCTTCCCGGCACCTTGCTAGAGGGGAGATCATCCCGGAGGCCTTCTCTCCGGTATGATGCGTGAGTAGTTCCACCTTGGACTATGGGTCCATGTAGTAGCTAGTAGATGGTTGTATTTCCTCCTTTGTGCTTTCATGTATAGATCTTGTGAGCTCCGTTCATGATCAAGATCTAATCTATTTGTAATCATGCATGATGTGTTTGCAGGGATCCGATGGATATTGAGATTGTTATTTCAGATTGATTAATGGTTTTGTCTTTAAGATTCTATCATGTCTGTGTTGTTTGTGATCTTGCATGCTATCCGTTGTTAGTAGCTATCTTGTCCAAGTAGTTGCTAGTGACTCCAAGAGGGGGTATTTATGCTCGATAGTGGGTTCATGCCTCTAGTTTCCAAGGGAAGTGATAGAAATCTCTTCGATTGTAGATGTGCTATTAATACTAGGGAGAAAACAACGGTCTCTTTGTAACATCCCAGCATATAGGACCTAACGAAGAGTAGATTTAGGAATATGAATTTTTGCATGCATTCATTTGAGAAAATGTGAGTAAAATTTTTGCAAAATAAAAACCTTGAAGTGATCAAAGTTTCTTTCTTACTTTGAGATTAGGTTTAGTCCTAAAGGAGGATTGTTATTAACTTTGATATGATCTTAAAGGAATTATGTGTGTTTTGAAATGAGTTTGGATTTTAAAACTTAAGTGTTTTATAATTTGAATGATTTTGATTTAAGATTTGAATCTTAAATTATTTAAGAGAAAAGTATTACAACTTAAATCTTATCTAAAAACAACATTGAATATGAAATTCATCTCATATACATAAACAAGTTACAAAGAATGAACTTACTGAAGTTATTCAAAACTTCACAATTTACAAAAAGAATAAATAATAAGAATATTCTTTATTGATAAATATATAATCTTTATTACAAATGAATATAATAAAGATTACAAGAATTATAAAAGAAAAAAATACAAAAGAATAAGAAAATTACATTTGTATATTTACTAACTAGCCTAAAACTAAATCTATACTAAATCTTCATCCTTATCTTTGTACCTGCAAAACAAAGATTTAATAGAAAACAAAATAGGATTAGTGTTAGTATATTTCTCTCAGATATGTCAGTGAGGTGCACATGACAAACTCATCATTGAGAAATGTTATAAAGGGGCAAGTTTCACCAATATGAAAGATTACATCTTTCATAAATTTACAGCCAGAATGCAAATGACAGCCAAAAGGGACCAATTCACCAGCCAGGGTAAAAGTAGTTTGGTAATAGTAAGTTCAAATTTTCTGAACCTATCCACATGTACATAGCAGGCACACAAGCTTCTCACACACAAGCATGCAAGGGGTGTGCTGTCGACCTCACAAGCAGAGCCAGTATCAAAAAACCATAGCCCAGCCATGGAGAAGCACCTTAGTGCATCTCTCCACTACATAACACACCAGCACAACCAGGGTGAACAGCAGCCAACCCAAGAACAGCAGCCAAAACCAACCACCCAGATCAATCCAAACATCACCAGGATGGTGACATAAGGAGGGGAATGGATTTGGTGGACATCAAGGTCAAGCCCAGGAGATAGGAGGAGCAGGCAAGATCAAGAGCAAGCTCAGGAGCTTAGCAAAAGCAGATCAAGATCCGGATCAAGATCAATCTACTACATCCACATAAGAATCTGTGGTGAGCCTCATAAAACCATCACATGATTTAATCATATTATCTAAATAAAAGCATGTGTTGTTTTATGAGATAATCTCTCAATAATCACCCAAGAGGAGTGCATCTATCCTAGAGATTTCAAGTATAAGGATAAGAAATCAAGCTCAAACCACAAGCACTAAACCCTCAGACCAGCATCACTGGGTTCAGGGTTATTTTTGCAACTTAGATCATTTTCAGTTGATCTTATCAGATCAGGGCACATCTCTCAGAGAGAGTAGCACCTCTAAATCTATAAGTTTCAAACAAACTATTGCCCAATTAACTAGGAATTATATCCTAGAGCCTCAGACCAACATCATAGGCAGGAAAGTTAATAAAAGCTTCCATATCATCTTATCAGTTTTAATCATAAGCATAATCAAGCTAAGCCCAGAAATAAAAACCAAATCATTTGTGTACCAAAATACAATTGTATCACAAGGACAAGTTCTTAATGAGCTAAAACCAATCTTTACTTAGCCTTCACAGATAAAAGGGAACAAATAAATAAATATCATTTTCCTGAAGCCAAGTGCCAGGAATCAACCTTAAATTCATCTATACATCCATAGAAATCATTACAGGTAATGATTTGATTCAGTAAGTATAATCTCATACAAGCCAATATTATAATTGCAGTAAGAAACTACTGAGAGAAGCTACTGTCAGTGTAAGCATTCTGACAGTAGAGTAAACTCTCAGATCAACAACATAATCCAATCAAGGATTTCATTGAAACACTAGCATGGATCATAGTGGATTACGACTAGAATAAATCAGACACGCAACTAGCATCATCAAAGCTACTATCAATCATTAACGCAGAAGACAATCATTTCCCATGATCAGATATTATCAACACTAGATCTAAAGCATCATAGATATGATCAACAGGGGGTTATGAACCCTAATCAGAGCAAGAACCCTAATCCAGAGATGAACTGAACTAGCATATAGTCACTCGGCATGAAAGCCACTAGATACACAGAGGGAATCATGGCAGTAGCATGTACAAACACCACAGAGACAACTTACCCGAGGTCCTCGCTGATGAATCGAAAAGTAAGAAGAGGGGCCGATGCACCGCGGCGGCATAGGGAGCACCCAGAGGGGCGCTGCAACCTGCACCTACCGCGGTGGCGGCCGCAGCAACGCACAAGCCTAGCACACCACCGCAGGCGGGATCGCGGCGGCGGCGACAACACCTTTTCCGAATCCTAGGGTTCGGGAATGGGGTGGACCTGACCATGGGGAAGCCCCGGAGTCAAATCCAAGTGGATAGAATGAGAGAGCGTCGTCGACAACCCCAACTCGCACCATGGCGGCGGCCAGAACGGCCGACGGCAGCAGGAATCGACTGTCAACACCCAGACTTTTCAATCCTAGATGCCTGTTATGCCATACATCGCAATCCTAGGATTACCATTTTTGCGAGACATAACTGAATTGGATACCATAGTACATCATCCATTACAAATGATACATAAGTTCTTACACAAATAGGGATCTCATGATCGAGTTCTTAATACAACATCAAGCAGCGGAATCCGTAATAATAACAGTAGCGTAGGCGAAGCTCCATCTTCGGGGTCACAGGCAATGCTGACGATGGGAGATGATCCTAGTTGTCATAACCTTCCGGGGGTCCGTCTTCCAGGTACTCCTCTTCATAGTCTGGCCATGGGAATAGCCAGGGACAAATCCATGAGTACTCTTTAAGTACTCGCAAACTAATACTAACAGGTAAAAGGGGTTTTTGGATAATAGGACACTAGGCTCTAGGGTTGTTTTGCAAAAGCCAGATTTATCTCTACTAAGTTCTAAAGCTAGTCACAAATTTATAGCTCCTAAGTGGGATCTTGTAACTCATGTCACAACCCTGTTGTGGTCAAGTCAAAGTCTCAATTCATTTCACAAGTCTTTTTGAAAAGTCTGACGGGGGAACAGTATGGCCACTCCAACTGTCCATAACCGCGGACGCGGCTATTCGAATAGTTTGACACTCTGCAGAGATTGTACACTTTCACCACAACATTCGATACATCCGTCAGGAACAAAACCTGAATTCACCATACTCAGTATGCGGATAATCAATCCTAACCTTTCAATTACACGCCCTAGTATAAGCACCTCTCCTGTGAGTTTGGCCTCTCAACCATGACCAGCTGTCATCTTGGGTACTGCACAAGTGGACAATCTGCACAAGGTAGCCTTAGCTCAGACCTTGGCCGTGAGGGAGCTAATACTAAGGTACATAAGTTTCCTATCAAGCCCTACCCAATCTTCGGGTATTGTGGTTGTACGATAAAATTAGAATGGTATCGCATCCAGACAACCATCAGTTTTATAAAGGGCTAAGGCTCATGCCTCAACATTTTCATCACCAAAATCATCAGTTTGTTCGGAAACACATGTCCAAAACATTTCAATAGAATGATCCATCATTCCAAGGTTTTCATAACCATTTTTCCACCAAGTATTCCCATCTAAAGTTGATCAAGTTTTATGATTAACACTAGCATCTACAGGTGGGGGTGAGTACTAATGAAGGGGGGGGTAAACTAGTGGAGTTTCAACTAATTTCAATCTCATGCCTCAGGATGACATCAAGATTATCTATCTTAGGCCAAATTTTATGCTCTTTATGCAACCTTCAAATATCTTTCTAGTATCTATAAGTCACTTGAGTACTTTCTAAGGAAGTAGCTTTGATAAAGAAATAAAGTAGAAAGCTTGCAAATTAAACTAGGATTGGGTTATCAAGTGGGTATGATCACATATGCTTAAGGCATATAGTTGGCATGGTAACAAGTAAGGGTTTGTTTGCATCAGTAGAATATCTTGCAAGGGTTAGCTTGCACATTCACTAGTAGTATTATGCTTGCACAATATCAGTATAAGCTTGCCTTGTGCAGAGCAGTAGTTGAAGTTCTCCTCGGCTTCTTCTTCGTAGTATCCTCCTTCCTCCTCGTATCCTTGGTCGGTACTAGCGTCTATGAATAAATACAAGATACACAATCACTAAACAATACTTAACTACTTGCAATCATCACACACAAGGGTCATATAGATGATCTAGCATCATCACTAACATTACAAGATTAAAGCTTGGTTTAATTCCTTTTATTTTTAGAAAAGTAATTTCTACTCATTGAAAAACTACTTAAGATTTAATATTCTCCAAACCAAACATGGGATCATGTTGACACATGTCATCACCACATATTTTAGTCCATGGGAATGTGATTTAAAGTGGTGTCACAATTTAATAAGGTTTTACCCTTTTATTTTATTTCAATAAAATGACTAGAAATGCCTATGTAGCATTCTTTAATTACTTGAACATTATTTCTGCAAGTAAACCTATATATTTTTATATATTCTGAAAGGTATGGTTAAATGTGATTTTTGAGAGTTGGAATCAACTCAAAAGCTGGTATGGTTTAAATTTGAAAAATGTTTGAATGCAGAAAGGCTTCTACCTTGTTATTTTTACTAAAGATGATCTATAGATCCAAATGACTTGAATCCAACGGGCTTGGATTCAGGATTCTCATACCTTTCCAACAAAATTGGTTTCATTCAGTTTGGTGCACTGAATCGATCTAGGTTGATTTTTGAAAATGGGTACAAAAGTGTGTTTGAATTAAAAAGAAAAAGATTTAATTCAAATCACTGGGCTGCGCGGGAAGAGTTACTGGGCCGGCCTGCTAAGCGCAGTGCTCCCGCGGGCTGCTTAAGTGGGTGTCCCCACTTGCCAGTGAGACAGGGAGGGGCGAAGTGGTACGGGGCAACGTGGGTCGTTCGATCTGATTCTAATCCAACGGCTGGGAGTCATCGTCGACGCGAGACAATGACGGCGAGAAAGAAACCTAGCGCGGCCAGTGAGGGGTGCTGGGGGCTCACCGGGGTGCTGGCGAGGGTCGGCGAGGCGGGCGAACGACGAAGTCGACGATGGGGAACTCAGGGGTGGTCGCGGCAGCTCCTGGGGTGGACGAAATCGATGGCTCCCTTCTTCTCCAGAGGCGGCGGGCTCCGGTGAAATTCCGGTGAGGTGGTGCTCGCCTTGCTCTGGGAATGGTGTGGCACGATCAGTGACGAGAGGGGAGTGAGATGGTGTGAAGAAATCGAGCGGGGGTGGCCTCAATTTATAGTCGAGCGAGGGGACCGACGGGGCGCAAGGTGAGCTCGTCAGGGGCGATGTTACAGGCGGCTATTGGCATGGGCGATGGTAGGGGACGGTGCGGTGTTCCCTGGCGATGCTCAACGGCATGGTTTCGAGGCGTGGGGCGGTGCAGTTTGGTCTGGAACATGCGACGCTCTGCATGGCAGAGGCGGCGTCTTCGACGGTGAACGGTGGCTGTACGTCACGGCGCGGCGAACGGGGATGTCTGGCGGTCTCCTGGGTCGGTGGGGATTGTGTATGCACGCAGCTAGGGCGGCGCGCGGTCTGTGGGCGCTGGTCGAGGGTGGTGCTCTAGCGCACGCTCGGCATGGTCGCTGGCGGTTTGGGCGCGGTCCGTGCGTGTGGTCCAGTGGTTGGCAAGGTTCGAGCGGTGGACAGGGAGTGGCGGTGGACGGTGGGCTGCCTCCCAGACATGCTGGCTAGGCTTGTGTCTCCTCCTAGCTTGCTTTCGACTATGGGGTGACATGGGTGTGCTCGGCTGTTCACCATTGATGGCATTGGCAAGCTCACAGTGGTGCTAGTGCTTGGTTAATCTTCCTAGATGCTCTACTGAGCTGGTTGTGAGCTAAATAGGGAACAAGTTAGGCCAATTTTACTGCACACTATAGTGTTTGATGTTTGTTTGATTTGTATCTGCAACCTGTTTGATGAAATGGCCGCATGAATTCAAGTTTTGAATTTTGAAAAGATTTTTGGTGGGTTTGCTAGGTTGGTGCTGGTGAGTCTGCAGATGCTTGGGTTTTGAAAGTTGAGCTTGTTTGAGTGGTTTTTGAAAAAGTGGGATCTTCCCATATGATAAAGATTCAATTTTGAATTGTCATTTAAACTATGCATTTGAAAGTTTCTGGATGATCACAAAGTGGGCCTTGATACTTTGTTAGGAGTACATTCAAGGGGTGCAAAGATCCAGAAAAGTTGTTGTTAGGTTCTGAAAGTTGGAGACAACCAAAGTAGGCATGGGAGTTAAATTGGTCAAAGTGACCACTCCTTTAATATATGTGTTTTGATTTACTTGTCTTTAGGAAAAGTGTGGAAAATGTTTTAGATGATGTTTATTTCACCTAAGAAACATTTTACAAGCAATGAAACAATCAAACATGGTGGTTCCAAAGAATTTCAAAATCCATGCATACTCATATGCATGCATTCATAATTTTATTTAGAAAAGTTTTTGTTAACCCTAAATGTTGATGACTAATGCTTGATGATCTAAGCTTAGTATTTTTGGGATGTTACATCGATGGTGGCGGCATCGCCGGCCACGGGATCGAGTCATAGGAGGAGGGGATAAGGTCGAGAGAGAGAGGGAGGCAGAGTGGGCCAAAACCCTTCGGGTTACCTTTTTACCCTGCCCTACTGGGCCCACCCTGGCCCAATAAGCCCAAGGGGCCAGCCCAAGTTATTTAATAAATCTTTTGATCAATTACAAAAGACCAAAGTACCCCTGACCTCAACAAAATTATAGAAAGTAAAATAAAAGTCCAAAAATTGTAAATAAAATATTTTTGGATTCACAATAATCCACTCTGTCCAAATAAAATAAGATATAAAATTTTGGACATTTAAATTTTTATAAGAATTTTGTAATTTATATATTCCTTATGGAATTTTACAAAATTATTTAAAGGTGATAAAAATAAATAAAATTCACTTTCATTATTTATTAATATTATAGTATTTTTGAAAAATACTAAATAAATATTTAGTAATAAATTTAATGTATAATTAATAATTCCTAAAAGAATTATTAAATCAATAAAAGTCAAATAAGAAGGGTAATTAAATGAAATAATTCAATATATGCAATAAATATTTAAAAAAAATTATAAATGCTTTATTAAAAGGGCACCTTTGTAGAGACCTCGGATCAAGTAAGATCCTAAGTACCTGTGATTAACATGCTAGTCCCTAGATCAATAGCTAGCACTCACAGTCGATGAAATATCATGTAAAACACAAAGTCTTTATTACACGAAGAATCCAGAGTATGAATTTATTACAAATTTGCTTAGCATTACGCTAGCTCAAATAACAGCGGAAACATAAAAGCAACTTGAGTCCATCAACGCCCCAGGCTTGTCGAGTGTAGACTCGCGATCCCTACGCACCTTTCAATCTTCGGATTCTGCACATAAGATGTGCAGCCAACAAGTTGGGTCAATACTTTGAATGTATTGGCAAATTACACCAAGGAGAGAAAATACTATCTCTACATGCAAGGCTAGTTTAGGCTGTAGAGTTTATTTGCTCAAAGCTAGTTTTCTTAAGTAGAGAGAGGAAGAGAAAATTTTCCTACTTTGTAAACAATTGCTTAGATAAAATAAGGTCGAGTGGCACACGAGGATATTATGCACCAAGTGTCCAAATAACCAAACACTTGGATATTACGCACCAAGTGACCAAAATCCCACCCATTGGCGATATTACTCACGCCATGGGGTTTTAAAACTTTGTTTATAAAAGAGAGAGGAAGATCCTTCAGAGGCTCCATCCTTCAGATGCTCAATGTTGTTCTGTTTCCGTGAACACGGCTGATTGATCAGATTGCAATACTCTCGAGAGTTGGTGCACTTTACCCACAATCCACGATCAAGTCCTTTTTATAGACAAGACCATGGCGAGGCTTTCCCTTAGTATCCCCTCTACCTTCTGGATCCAACCGTGCCAAGAACCTCCAAATGTTGGTACCCAGGTGAGGTTTCCCACAACGTACTAGGCCAAGACAGAGCCCATAATGTATTGTGGTTGCACTGGAAGCTTCTGAATTCTGGAACATGGCAGACTTCTTTGATTCCTGGGCGGCCGTCCTCCACCAAAATCTCACTCGTTGTCCCGACAACCATTTCGCCCAGAAGAAAACTTAGTTTTATTTTGAAGTGGATTTGAGAAGAAAAGTTTGCTCTAGAGAGCCTTTATACTTAGAAAAATTCTTTGTCTTTCGAACCCCCCAACGGTACTTTGTATATATAGCATAGCAAGCAATACTTAGAAAAAACAGGGGAACCTATTAGGAGGGTAAATCCTAAGTATAGAGCTACTCATGGCATACTACAAAAATCATCGCACTTGCAAAATAATACTAAGGAAAAATTCTACTAGAACATCCTACACATGCATACTACAGAATTTTGAAGATCACATGCATAGAATCAAAACTGGGACAAAAGTTATGAACAAGTGGTGTAACTTTCCTTGATCCGAGCAGCACTCTACACAATAGCACTCCTTAGCGCACTCCGAACAATCTATCGAATCACAAACATAGATCTAATCACAACTTGCTCAAAACATGTCACAGAGATAAACATGCATGCATGCAACATGGTATTTTATGCAAGATTGATTCTTCTAAATTGACCAGGGTAGCATAATTGAGTTGCAATAGTGTTAAGGGTGTTACTAGGATTGATTTCCCATAGGTTTAGATCTATTTGGGTCACTAATACAATTTATAGGGTAAATAGGAGATCCAACCATCTAATTAGCCCCAAATTAGATCTAATGATCTTAATCAAGGTTTCATAATTTTTTCCAGTAGGTATTACGGAAACAAAGTCAACGCAACAAGAATCAACTAAAACGGAGTCCTAACTATTTTTCTATTAATTAAATACTCCAATCTAATTATTAAATTCTACACCTAAAACCCTACTGTAAACTTGGAATTTTATTGCAGATATGTGTTCTACATAAAATTATGAATCCAACGGTATATTATAAGCTAAATTTGGCTAAGTATTTATTTTTATATGATTTTCGCAAGTTTTAAATCAATTGAGCCAAACAGATCTAACCCTAAATTGAAAACGTGCCAAGTGGCAGAAGCGGGTTGGGCCAGCTGGAAACGCGGCGCGGGCGCGGCTGCCACGCGGAGCAGCGCGGTTGGATGGTACCGCTTCGCCCAGCTTCTAATCTGGGCCGCTGCTTGCGGATCTGACTGTGAGAGGGAGCGGCGACTTACTGCGGCGGTGTCGTTGGCGAGGCGGCGGCCACGGTGTCGGATGTGGTCGTCGGCGGCGATACAGCGGATTCCCCGAGGCGGCGGAGTGGTCAACAGGGTGCAGCTGGCCCTTTCGGTCACGCTCGCGTCCTCGGCTTGGTCCCTCTGCTCCTCTCTCTCCCTCGGCTGGCAGTTCCTCTCCTCGATCCCGATGGGCTCCGGCGAGCAATTGCCGGCGACCCTCTGCGATTCGAAAGGAACGAGTTAGATGGGGGGTAGGGTAGGTCAGGGCGAGTAGTGTGGAAGGTAGAACAGGGCTCGAGGTGCTCTGGAGGGTCGCCAACCTCGAGCTCCGATGGCGGATTGCTCCGGCGAGATCGGAAATTTTGCCAAACGGCGCTAGGGTTTGAGAAAACACAAAAAGACGGTGGGGGCCGAAGCAGCGGTATAAGAGGGGAAGATTTCTTGGAGTAGGGGGCATGGATTCGAACGGAGGACGGATAATCGCGCGGATTTTGAATCGGAATCGTGTTCAACAGAGACTCTGGCTAGAGGTGGGGGATGACAGCGCGGCCCCACCTGTCGGTGGCAGCAGGGGGTGCGGGCTGACCGAAGCAGCTTGCTGCGCTGTGCGGTAGACAGGCAGTTGGGCCTGGTTCGCTGGCATGGTTAGGTTGTTTAGTTTTTTATTCTTTTATTTTCCATTTCTGTTTCATTAATTCACTTGTAACTTTTGCATAGCAAGTCCAAACTTGGTGAAACTTGTTTCCAAATTTTTGTAAAAATAAGGTGGTCAACATAGGACCATGGTTTAATGTTTTACAAAGTTTTTAGGAGGAACAATCTTGACTACAACAATAATTCCTTCATAAAGAAATCTTTAGTAGGGTTTTGATAGGTTTAGGTGTTAGGATTTTGTTGCAAAAATTATTTGTAGGATGCAATGATGCAAGGATGCTGCATGCCACTAATAACATCCTAATATAAAATCTGGGATGTTACAAACCTACCCCCCCTTAAGAAGAATATCGTCCTCGAGATTCGGGTTGGCTAGCAAATAGGTGTGCGTGTTCTGCCTTCATGTCTTCTTCACGCTCCCACGTAGCTTCTTCCTCGGAGTGGTGGTTCCATTGTACTTTGCAGAATATTATAGTCTTAGTGCGGGTAATCCTTTCGGCTGTTTCCAGTATTTTGATGGGTTTTTCCTCATAGGTAAGGTCATTCTCCAATTGAACCTCATCTAGGGGAACGGTGTCTCTTAGCGGTGTTTCGGCCATCTCCGGGTGACACTTCTTTAGTTGTGACACATGAAACACATCATGAACAGTCAGTCCTTCCGGTAATTACAACTGATAAGCAACTTCTCCTCTACGGGCCAGAACTTTATACGGTCCTATGAATCTTGGGGCTAACTTTCCCTTGATTCCGAACCTCTTAACTCCTCGTAGGGGTGAAACTCGGAGATACGCACGGTCCCCTATTTTATAAGTCACATCTCTGCGCTTGGAATCAGCATAACTCTTCTGTCGGGATTGGCTACCTTTAGCCTATCCTGAAGCTGTCGTACCTTTTCTTCGGCATCCTTGATCAATTCAGGACCAAATAGACTACGTTCACCAACTCCACTCCATAGTAGCGGAGTCCTACACTTCCTGCCATATAGAACTTCAAACGGAGCCATCTTGATACTTGTCTGGTAGCTGTTGTTGTACGAAAACTCAGCATACGACAGGTTCTCATCCCAACTAGACCCATAGTCTAGTGCACAGGCCCTCAACATATCTTCCAGAATCTGGTTCACCCATTCAGTTTGGCCATCTGTTTGAGGGTGGAAGGAAGTACTGAATTCTAGTCGGGTTCCAAGAGACTCATGTAACTGTCGTCAAAACTTTGAAGTGAACTGCGTGCCTCTATCTGACACAATTCTCTTGGCAACACCATGCAGACTTACAATTCTTGTCATGTATATCTTAGCAAGCTTAGCACTTGTATACGTGGTCTTTATGGGGATGAAGTGAGCCACCTTAGTAAAGTGGTCCACCACTACCCAGATAGAATCAAATCCAAAACGAGTCCGGGGCAATTCCGTGATGAAATCCATGCCTACCTTGTCCCACTTCCAGTCGGGTATAGGTAGTGGTTGAAGTAGTCCTGCCGGTTTCTGATGCTCGGCTTTAACTCTATTACATACATCACACAGAGAAATATATTCGGCAATTTCTCTTTTTAGGTTATTCCACCAGAACCTATCCTTCACATCCATGTACATCTTCGTGTTACCTGGATGAATTGAGTATGGCGAATCATGAGCTTCCTGTAAAATCATCTTCCTGATATCGGGGTCATTGGGAACGCACAAACGCTTCCCATACCACAGGGTTCCTTGTTCGTCCAGACGAAATTCTTTTGTTTTTCCTTCGCTTATCCTGACTCTTATTTCTTCCAACTCTTAATCTCCCTTTTGTGCTTCCTCGATTCTTTCTTGGAAGGTGGACACTATTTCCATAGTTGCTACGTGTCCTTTTGGAACTATCTCTAGCCTGAGATCCTTGAATTGCTTGCATAGATCCTCTGGAAGTTCCCCTGCGGTAAGTCCATTCACATACACCTTACGACTTAAGGCATCAGCCACCACGTTTGCCTTTCCGGGATGGTACTGTAAATCCAAGTCATAATCCTTAATTAGCTCAAGCCATCTTCTTTGTCTCATATTCAACTCCTTTTGGGTGAAGATGTACTTCAAACTCTTGTGATGTGTGAACACATCACAATGTTTGCCCATGAGGTAGTGTCTCCATACCTTGAGTGCATGAACCACAGACGCAAGTTCCAGATCATGTGTGGGGTAGTTGTGTTCGTGGTTCTTAAGTTGACGGGAGGCATAGGATACCACTTTCCCATCCTGCATCAATACACTTCCAAGTCCTTGTCGAGAAGCGTCCCAATAGACTTGAAAATCCTTCTGGATATCAGGCAGACACAGGACTGGTGCCGTTACAAGGCGTTTCTTCAACTCTTGAAAACTTGCTTCACATGCCTCGGTCCATAGGAATTTCTTTTCCTTCTTCAATAGTTCCGTCATGGGTTTTGCTATTTTGGAAAAGTTTTCAATGAACCTCCGGTAATATCCTGTGAGGCCCAAGAAACTCCTAATATCCCCCACATTCTTGGGTGACTCCCATTCTGTCACGGAAGCTACCTTACTAGGATCTACAGCAACTCCTTTTGCTGACACAACATGACCAAGGAATCCCACTTCCTTTAACCAGAACTCGCACTTGCTGAATTTGGCATACAACTTGTGTTCTCTTAGTTTCTCCATAATAAGGCGCGGATGTTTCTCATGTTCCTTCTCATCTTTAGAGTATATGAGTATATCATCTATGAATACCATGATAAACTTGTCCAAATATTCCATGAACACCTTATTCATCATGGTCATGAAGTATGCTGGGGCATTGGTTAGACCAAAAGACATCACGGTGTACTCATACAATCCGTATCTTGTGGTGAATGCTGTTTTGCGCACATCCTGTTCTCGAATCTTTAGCTGAAAATAGCCTGATCGCAAATCGATCTTTGAGAACACACTTGCTCCCTTTAATTGGTCAAACAAGTCATTGATGTTGGGCAGAGGATACTTATTCTTAATCGTCACTTCGTTCAACGAGCGGTAGTCCACAACCAGCCTCTTGGTTTTATCCTTCTTTTCCACAAATAGGACAGGCGCTCCCCAAGATGACGCGCTGGGTTGGATGAATCCCTTGTCCAATTGTTCCCTAAGATGTTTCTTGAGTTCCTTTAACTCGTCCATATCCATCTTGTATGGTCTCTTAGCTATCGGCCCCGTGCCTGGCATCAAGTCAATGAGGAACTCGATATCACGATCGGGTGGCATTCTGGGTAGCTCCTTTGGGAAAACATCTGGGTATTCCTTTACAATAGGTACCTCCTCCAAGCTAACCCCCTTAAGAGAGTTCACCATGACTTCCTTAAGTGCGAAATTCGACTTGATGCGAATCCTTTTCCCTTCCGGTGTTGTGAGCGTGACAGTCCTTTTTGCACAATCTATGACTCCTTCATATTCAGTCATCCAATTCATGCCTAAGATTATGTCTAATCCTTGTGATTCTAGAACTACTAGACTTGTGGGAAAGATGTGTGTCCCAATCCTTAGTTCTAGTCCCCGGCAACCGGAGTTTGCCACTATTTCTCCCCCAGGAGAACTTACCCTTAGAGGAAAATTTATAGTCTCCGTTGGTATCTTTCCTCTATCCACAAATACCCTTGATATGAATGAATGCGATGCACCAGTATCAAAAAGAACAACTGTGGGAATAGAATTGAGTTTGAACATACCAATCACAGAGTCTGGTGCATCACAAGCATCCTCCATAGAGACATGATTCACCGTGGCTTTGACAAACGGATTTGGCTTCTTCCCGTTTCCATTGCCATGGTTGTGTCCATTTCCATTCCCATTGCCATTGCCATTCTTCTTCTCGGGGCAAGAGGTTGCATAGTGCCCCGTCCTGTTGCACTTAAAGCATGTCACCTCACTGAGATCCTTTCCATTGCTGCCACTCCCATTGCGGTTTTTATGCCCACTGTGTTTGTGGCCGCCATGGTGATGACCATTATGGTTGTGGCCATTATTATTATAAGGTGGTGGTGAGTAATTGCGCTGCTTCTGGTACGGAACAGAGTGCTTGTGAGGGTTAGATTTCCTCTTGCAGTTTTCTATGCTCTTCCTTTTGGATTCCACCACAATGGCTCTATCCAGGAGTTCCTGAAAGTTGTCAAATTTCTGAGCCACAAGATGAATGGATAGCTCATCATTGAGTCCTCTTAAGAACTCCTCCTGTCTCTTGGCATTAGTGGAAACATCATCGGGTGCATAACGGACTAGCTTGTTGAAAAGCTCACCATACTCGGTGACAGAACGGTGCAGCTCGTGTAGGTCGTGAAATTCGCGCCTTTTCAGAGTCATGATACCGGCAGCCACATGATGAGTGCGAAAAGCTAACTCAAACTGATCCCAAGTGATAGCATCAATATCTGGGTGGGTGACTTGGTAGTTATCCCACCATTCTGCAGCAGGTCCTTCAAGCTGGTGTGCGGCATAACGTACCCGGTCGGCTCCGACAGCTTGCACGGTGTCTAGCTTCTTGTTGATTATACGTAGCCAGTCATCTGCGATGATTGGTTCAGCGCTGCTTGTGAAGGTAGGTGGGTTCAACCTCAAAAACCGAGTCAAGCGATCCTGTTGAGGTGGTGGCGGAGGCGGTGGTGGTGGCGGGTTGTTGTTGTTGTTTTGCATGTTCTGAGTGAGCAGTTGGATCAGCTGGTTCTGAGTGTCCAAAAGTTGTGCTATTTCCGGAGGAATTTCGGTGTTCGCGCGTCTGGGCGGCATCTGTGGGGTTTGAGAGAAAAGTTAAGAAATAGACAGAAAGACTAAGTAATAAACTCCTACCCTTATGAAAACACACCAAGCACACAAGACACACAAGATACATTAACACAACTTAACACAGAAAACAACCAAGTTTAACTAAACCAGAATTGTCTTGGTATTTATTACAATCGCGAATAACGTTCTACTATAGAATTAAAGGTGGTCCAACTATTACACATCTTCCACGCCTTCCTCCTCCTCGTCCTCGAACGAGTAGCCTTCCTGCTCTAGGGTTGTCTTGTACAACTCCATCTCCTTCGTGGTGGCTTCAAGCTTCTCTTGGAGGTTCTTTATCTCATCCTGCAGCTTCTTGGTAGTGGCTTCTAGCTGCTCCTGAAGTCCCTTCTTCTCGCTTTGTAGCTCCTCTACTAGGCTTGATTTCTTCGCGGCTTCAAGTTGCTTTGCCAAGTCCCTCTAGGAAGCACTCACATCATTGATTATCTTGCAAAGGCCTTCGGTTTGCACTTCAGTTCCATCGATCTCCTTCTTGAGTTCCCTAATCCTCTTATTTTTATTTATCACCCTCTTCTCTTGGTTAGCGAACTTCTTCTCTTGGTCCTGGAACTTTATCTCTTGGAGCTTCATTGCCTCCTCCTGCTGCTTGATCATTTCTTCCTTCTCCTTGATGAGGGCGCATAACTCGTCGTTCTTCAATATCTAGAGGAAGGTACCCTTTTCAAGGTCATGGATGTGGCACTCCAAATCTTGATATTGGGTCCTTCGGCGCTTGGTAGAAGTTCTTTCCTCAAAGGTTAACTCCATGGGAATTCCTTCCTCATCTCGTCTTCCAAAGAGGCCGCCGCAGTGTCCCTGGAGAGCTTCATGATGACGTCCACATAGGCGACCAATGAGCTGCTGCAAGCTGATGCTAAGGGCCTTCTCCTTGGAATCGCTAACAATGTGGATTGCTATGTCTTCCTCCGGGTTCTTGCCTCGCTCTTTTCCTGGCTGGATGACTTTGACTCCCCAACAGCCGTCCTTGTGGAGTTTCTTCATTGTGCTCCCCTGGATTGTTGGAAGGGGAAGGTCCAAACGTGTGAGTAGGTCCATGAGGCATCCACCAAAGCGAAGGGGCTCGATGTCCACGACGGTGTCGTAGAGGAAGCTTGTCATCTTTAAGTTAGAAGAATGAAAGTTAGATACTTAATCAAGTAGACGGGAGCAGATACTAGAAGTGTGGAAAAATTAACTTAGTAGAAAAGCAAGTAAGGCACATAAGTTAGAGGTGGTTCCAATCCTAGGGTCACGTCCTACAGGCAACGATGTGCTCTGATACCATCTGTAGAGACCTCGGATCAAGTAAGATCCTAAGTCCCTGTGATTAACATGCTAGTCCCTAGATCAATAGCTAGCACTCACAGTCGATGAAATATCATGTAAAACACAAAGTCTTTATTACACGAAGAAATCCAGAGTATGAATTTATTACAAATTTGCTTAGCATTACACTAGCTCAAATAACAGCGGAAACATAAAAGTAGCTTGAGTCCATCAACGCCCCAGGCTTGTCGAGTGTAGACTCGCGATCCCTACACACCTTTCAATCTTCAGATTCTGCACATAAGACGTGCAGCCAACAAGTTGGGTCAATACTTTAAATGTATTGGCAAATTACACCAAGGAGAGAAAAGACTATCTCTACATGCAAGGCTAGTTTAGGCTGTAGAGTTCATTTGCTCAAAGCTAGTTTTCTTAAGTAGAGAGAAGAAGAGAAAATTTTCCTACTTTGTAAACAATTGCTTAGATAAAATAAGGTCGAGTGGCACACGAGGATATTACGCACCAAGTGTCCAAACAACCAAACACTTGGATATTACGCACCAAGTGACCAAAATCCCACCCATTGGCGATATTACTGTAACATCCCAAAAATACTAAGCTTGGATCATCAAGCATTAATCACCAACATTTAGGGTTAACAAAAACTTTTCTAAATAAAATTATGAATGCATGCATATGAGTATGCATGGATTTTGAAATTCTTTGGAACCACCTTGTTTGATTGTTTCATTGCTTGTAAAATGTTTCTTAGGTGAAATAAACATCATCTAAAACATTTCCCACACTTTTCCTAAAGATAAGTAAATCAAAACACATATATTAAAGGAATGGTCACTTTGACCAATTTAACTCCCATGCCTACTTTGGCTGTCTCAAACTTTCAGAACCTAACAGAAACTTTTCTGGATCTTTGCACCCCTTGAATGTACTCCTAACAAAGTATCAAGGCCCACTTTGTGATCATCCAGAAACTTTCAAATGCATAGTTTAAATGACAATTCAAAATTGAATCTTTATCATATGGGAAGATCCCACTTTTTCAAAAACCACTCAAACAAGCTCAACTTTCAAAACCCAAGCATCTGCAGACTCACTAGCACCAACCTAGCAAACCCACCAAAAATCTTTTCAAAATTCAAAACTTGAATTCATGCGGCCATTTCATCAAACAGGTTGCAGGTACAAATCAAACAAACATCAAACACTATAGTGTGCAGTAAAATTGGCCTAACTTGTTCCCTATTTATCTCACAACCAGCTCAGTAGATCATCTAGGAATATTAACCAAGCATTAGCACCACTGTGACCTTGCCATTGCCATCAATGGTGAACAGCCGAGCACACCCATGCCACCCCATAGTCGACAGCAAGCTAGGAGGAGACACAATCCTAGCCAGCATGTCTGGGAGGCAGCCCACCGTCCACCGCCACTCCCTGTCCACCGCTCGAACCTTGCCAACCACTGGACCACACGCACGGACCGCGCCCAGACCGCCAGCGACCATGCCGAGCGTGCGCCAGAGCACCACCCTCGACCGAAGCCCACAGACCGCGCGCCGCCCTCGCCACGTGCATACACAATCCCCACCGACCCAGGAGACCGCCAGACATCCCCGTTCGCCGCCCCGTGACGTATAGCCACCGCTCGCCGTCGAAGATGCCGCCTCTGCCGCGCAGAGCGTCGCATGTTCCAGACCAAGCCGCACCACCCCACACCTTGAAACCATGTCGTTGAGCATCGCCAGGGAACACCGCACCGTCCCCTACCATCGCCCATGCCAATAGCCGCCTGTAACATCGCCCCCGACGAGCTCACCTTGCGCCCCGTCGGTCCCCTCGCTCGACTATAAATAGAGGCCACCCCCGCTCGATTTATTCACACCATCTCACTCCCCTCTCATCACTGATCGTGCCACACCGTTCCTAGAGCAAGGCGAGCACCACCTCGCCGGAATTTCACCAGAGCCCGCCGCCTCTGGAGAAGAAGGGAGCCATCGATTTCGTCCACCCCAGGAGCTACCGCGACCATCCCCGAGTTTGCCATCGTCGACTTTGTCATTCGCCCGCCTCGCCGACACTCGCCAGCACCCAAGTGAGCCCCCAGCACCCCTCACTGGCCGCGCTAGGTTTCTTTCTTGTCGGCATTGTCTCGCGTCGACGATGACTCCCAGCCGTTGGATTAGAATCAGATCGAACGACCCACGTTGCCCCGTACCGCTTCGCCCCTCCCTGTCTCACTGGCAAGTGGGGACACCCACTTAAGCAGCCCGCGGGAGCACTGCTCTTAGCAGGCCGGCCCAGTAACTTTTCCCGCGCAGCCCAGTGATTTGAATTAAATCTTTTTCTTTTTAATTCAAACACACTTCTGTACCCATTTTGAAAAATCAACACAGATCGATTTAGTGCACTAAATTTAATGAAACCAATTTTGTTGGAAAGGTCTGTGAATGCTGAATCCAAGCCCGTTGGATTCAAGTCATTTGGATCTATAGATCATCCTTAGTAAAAATAACAAGGCAGAAGCTTTTCTGCATTCAAACATTTTTCAAATTTAAACCATACTAGATTTTGACTTGATTCCAACTCTCAAAAATCACATTTAACCATACCTTTCAGAATATATAAAAATATATAGCTTTACTTGCAAAAATAATGTTCAAGTAATTAAAGAATGCTACATAGGCATTTCTAGTCATTTTATTGAAATAAAATAAAAGGGTAAAACCTTATTAAATTGTGACACCACTTTAAATCACATTCCCATGGACTAAAATATGTGGTGATGACATGTGTCAACATGATCCCATGTTTGGTTTGGAGAATATTAAATCTTAAGTAGTTTCTCAATGAGTAGAAATTACTTTTCTAAAAATAAAAGGAATTAAACCAAGCTTTAACCTTGTAATGTTAGTGATGATGCTAGATCATCTATAGGACCCTTGTGTGTGATGATTGCAAGTAGTTAAGTATTGCTTGGTGATTGTGTACATCGTATTTATTTATAGACGCTAGTATCGACCAAGGATACGAGGAGGAAGGAGGATACTACGAAGAGGAAGCCGAGGAGAACTTCAACCACTGCTCTGCACAAGGAAAGCTTATACTGATATTGTGCAAGCCTAATACTACTAGTGAATGTGCAAGCTAACCCTTGCAAGATATTCTACTGATGCAAACAAACTCTTACTTGTTACCATGCCTACTATATGCCTTAAGCATATGTGATCATACCCACTTGATAACCCAATCCTAGTTTTATTTGCAAGCTTTCTACTTTATTTCTTTATCAAAGCTACTTCCTTAGAGAGTACTCAAGTGACTTATAGATACTAGAAAGATATTTGAAGGTTGCATAAAGATCATAAAATTTGGCCTAATCTAGATAATCTTGATGTCATCCTGAGGCATGAGATTGAACTTAGTTGAAACTCCACTAGTTTACCACCCCACATTAGTGCTCACCCCCACTTGTAGATGCTAGTGCTAAGCATAAAACTTGATCAACTTTAGATGGGATTATTTGGTGAAAATGGTTATGAAAACCTTAGAACGATGGATCATTCTACTGAGATGTTTTGACATGTGTTTCCGAACAACAGATGATTATGGTGATGAAAATGTTGAGGCATGAGCCTTAGCCCTTTATAAAACTGATGGTTGTCTGAATGCGATACCATTCCAATTTTATCGTACAACCACAATACCCGAAGATTGGGTAGGGCTTGACTGGAAACTTATATACCTTAGTATTAGTTCCCTCATGGCCAAGGTCTGAGCTGAGGCTACCTTGTGAAGATTGTCCACCTGTGCAGTACCCAAGATGACAGCTGGTCATGGTTGAGAGGCCAAACTCACAGGAGAGGTGCTTATACTAGGGCGTGTAATTGAAAGGTTAGGATTGATTATCCGCATACTGAGTATGGTGAATTCAGGATTTGTTCCTGACGGATGTATCGAATGTTGTGGTGAAAGTGTACAATCTCTGCAGAGTGTCAAACTTTTCGAATAGCCGCGTCCGCGGTTATGGACAGTTGGAGTGGCCATATTGTTCCCCCGTCAGACTTTTCAAAAAGACTTGTGAAATGAATTGAGACTTTGACTTGACCACAACAGGGTTGTGACATGAGTTACAAGATCCCACTTAGGAGTTATAAATTTGTGACTAGCTTTAGAACTTAGTAGAGATAAATCTGGCTTTTACAAAACAACCCTAGAGCCTAGTGTCCTATTATCCAAAAACCCCTTTTACCTGTTAGTATTAGTTTGCGAGTACTTAAAGAGTACTCATGGCTTTTTCCCTGGCTATTCCCATGGCCAGACTATGAAGAGGAGTACCTGGAAGACGGACCCCCGAAAGGTTATGACAACTAGGATCATCTCCCATCGTCAGCATTGCCTGTGACCCCGAAGATGGAGCTTCGCCTACGCTACCGTTATTATTACGTATTCCGCTGCTTGATGTTGTATTAAGAACTGCATCATGAGATCCCTATTTGTGTAAGAACTTACGTATCGTTTGTAATGGATAATGTACTATGGTATCCAATTCTGTTATGTCTCGCAAAAATGGTAATCCTGGGATTGCGATGTATGTCATAACAGGCATCTAGGATTGAAAAATCCGGGTGTTGACAATTACTCACGCCATGGGGTTTTAAAACTTTGTTTAGAAAAGAGAGAGAGGAAGATACTTCAGAGGCTCCATCCTTCAGATGCTCAATGTTGTTCTGTTTCCGTGAACATGGCTGATCGATCAGATTGCAATACTCTCGAGAGTTGGTGCACTTTACCCACAATCCACGATCAAGTCCTTTTTATAGACAAGACCATGGCGAGGCTTTCCCTTAGTAGCCCCTCTACCTTCTGGATCCAACCGTGCCAAGAACCTCCAAATGTTGGTACCCAGGTGAGGTTTCCCACTAAGTATTAGGCCAAGACAGAGCCCATAATGTATTGTGGTTGCATTGGAAGCTTCTGAATTCTGGAACATGGCAGACTTCTTTGATTCCTGGGCGGCCGTCCTCCACCAAAATCTCACTCGTTGTCCCGACAACCATTCCGCCCAGAAGAAAACTTAGTTTTATTTTGAAGTGGATTTGAGAAGAAAAGTTTGCTCTGGAGATCCTTTATACCTAGAAAAATTCTTTGTCTTTTGAACCCCCCAACGGTACTTTGTATATATAACATAGCAAGCAATACTTAGCAAAAACAGGGGAACCTATTAGGAGGGTAAATCCTAAGTATAGAGCTACTTATGGCATACTACAAAAATCATCGCACTTGCAAAATAATACTAAGAAAAAATTCTACTAGAACATCCTACACATGCATACTACAGAATTTTGAAGATCACATGCATAGAATCAAAACTGGGACAAAAGTTATGAACAAGTGGTGTAACTTGCCTTGATCCGAGCAGCACTCTACACAATAGCACTCCTTAGCGCACTCCGAACAATCTATCGAATCACAAACATAGATCTGATCACAACTTGCTCAAAACATGTCATAGAGATAATCATGCATGCATGCAACATGGTATTTTACACAAGATTGGTTCTTCTAAATTGACCAGGGTAGCATAATTGAGTTGCAATAGTGTTAAGGGTGTTACTAGGATTGATTTCCCATAGGTTTAGATCTATTTGGGTCACTAATACAATTTATAGGGTAAATAGGAGATCCAACCATCTAATTATCCCCAAATTAGATCTAATGACCTTAAGCAAGGTTTCATAATTTTATCCAGTAGGTATTACGGAAACAAAGTCAACACAACAAGAATCAACTAAAACGGAGTCCTAACTATTTTTCTATGAATTAAATACTCCAATCTAATGATTAAATTCTACACCTAAAACCCTACTGTAAACTTGGAATTTTATTGCAGATATGTGTTCTACATAAAATTATGAATCCGACGGTATATTATAAGCTAAATTTGGCCAAGTATTTATTTTTATATGATTTTCGCAAGTTTTAAATCAATTCAGCCAAACAGATCTAACCCTAAATTGAAAACGTGCCAAGTGGCAGAAGCGGGTTGGGCCAGCTGGAAACGCGGCACGGGCGCGGCGCAGCGCGGTTGGCTGGTACCGCTTCGCCCAGCTTCTATTCTGGGTCGCTGCTTGCGGATCTGACGGTGAGAGGGAGCGGCAACTTACTTCGGCGGTGTCGTTGGCGAGGCGGCGGCGGCGGTTTCCCCGAGGCGGCGGAGTGGTTGATGGGGTGCAGCTAGCCCTTGCGGTCACGCTCGCGTCCTCGGCTTGGTCCCTCTACTCCTCTCTCTCCCTCGGCTGGCAGTTCCTCTCCTTGATCCCGATGGGCTCTGGCGAGCAATTGCCGGCGACCCTCTGCGATTCGAAAGGAACGAGTTAGATGGGGGGTAGGGTAGGTCGGGGCGAGTAGTGTGGAAGGTAGAACAGGGCTCGAGGTGCTCTGGAGGGTCGCCAACCTCGAGCTCCGACGGCGTATTGCTCCGGCGAGATCGGAAATTTTGCGAAACGGCGCTAGGGTTTGAGAAAACACAAAAAGATGGTGGGGGCCGAAGCAGCGGTATAAGAGGGGAAGATTTCTTGGAGTAGGGGGCATGAATTTGAACGGAGGACGGATAATCGCGCGGATTTTGAATCGGAATCGTGTTCAACAGAGACTCTGACTGGAGGTGGGGGATGACAGCGCGGCCCCACCTGTCGGTGGCAGCAGCGGGTGCGGGCTGGCCGAAGCAGCTTGCTGCGCTCTGCGTTAGACACGCAGTTGGGCCTGGTTCGCTGGCCCGGTTAGGTTGTTTAGTTTTTTTTATTCTTTTCTTTTCCAATTCTGTTTCATTAATTCACTTGTAACTTTTGCATAGCAAGTCCAAACTTGGTGAAACTTGTTTCCAAATTTTTGTAAAAATAAGGTGGTCAACATAGGACCATGGTTTAATGTTTACAAAGTTTTTAGGAGGAACAAGCTTGACTACAACAATAATGCCTTCATAAAGAAATCTTTAATAGGGTTTTGATAGGTTTAGGTGTTAGGATTTTGTTGCAAAACTTATTTGTAGGATGCAATGATGCAAGGATGATGTATGCCACTAATAACATCCTAATATAAAATCTGGGATGTTACAACCTTATATAGGGAAAATGCATATAGAATTAAATAATGCATTACATTACTTGCATAAGCATTTTGCTTCTTTAAATATTGTCCTTACCGGGCAATAATGATGTTTTTGTAGAACTAGAAGCTCAAGGTCCAGTGCAAGCATCAGACTTCACTACCTTGCCATCACAAGGCAAGTTCATCACTTGCTCAAGTCCTTTGAAGAGTCTTTATCAAAGTATTTGCAAGTTGTGTGTTATCATATATACTATAAAAGAAAGAAAATATTGTTTTCATAAATAAAGAAATCATAGATATCATCCTATGTGATGATATAATGGAGCAATAGAACTTAGAGTTCTAATTGCAACAATGATGATCAAATAGGGACTTAATAACCCCTGACATCAGTGATTCTAGCACCGTCTATTACGCGTTAGCCATGAGATTTGGAATGGGACAGAGAAGTCAGCTATATCTTCTTCCTCTCGCATGAAGCCGGATGTGCAGGTCGTGGCTGTTATCCTCGTAGTGTGCATATTGATTGCTAATTCGTAGAGGATATGCAGCATATGGGTTGGAACCCTCATCGTCCCACGATAGTTCTGGCATCTAACGGTTTGTACAAACCATTGCCGTAATTCATTATGTGGCCATGGTGTAGACCAAGGAGGCATGCAGGGTCGCGAAGGGGGCAGTGATTGGCTTGGACCAACTACTGGGCTCCACATCATGGAATTGTGGACGGGAAAGTACGCCCGGTTGTGCAACAAGGAGTTGATCTCTCATGGGTAAAGTAACGTGCCTCTTTAGAGTATAAGAACTGTAACTTGTTACTCCCTGTTTCGGGAAGGAGCTACGAACGCGGCAGGAAAGGAACTCCATGAAAGTTCTGGTCAACCTGTGAAGGCTGATTGTCATAGTTTTTCGGAATAAAATCAACCTTTGAAGAAAGATTTACAAAAACTGCATAGTGCCAAGGATTTATAATCCAAGGTGGTAGTTAGAGCATCAAACTTCCCACCTTGCATATAATGAACTTGTTGGGTAACACTGTTACTCATTCTTTCCTTTGATCCCTTGCTTAGACTCTGAGGATCCCGAAGACGTGCCAATGTATGCAGCCGAATGCCAAGAAGACGTGTTCTACGAGGAACTTGATCTATCCGGAGGAGTTGAAGGCGTGGACTACGAGATCCGCTACGGTGTCGATGAGAACGAGTCCACTTAAGTGTCTAGTTAGTAGTAACTAACGGAGCCGAGCAGCATGAACTCTATAGAATAAGCTGTTAAGCCCCACTCCTAGTCGGAGTTGCTACTTTTAAATTTCCGCTGAACACTTTATATTTTGGTTTGTAAGTTGGATCTTTTGGAAGTCTTGAACTTCCGATATTGTAATAATAATAATGTGTGTACTTTTGTAATATGGACCCGCAATGTTTCTGTTGTACCACTCTCAGGGATGTGATATTTACGGAACAGTGTTCTGTGGATGTCATGTCAACGACTATAGTGTACTACACATGCAGTGGTATGCTGGATCACCGCAGTTGGTATCAGAGCAAATTGCTTTGACCTTAGGTTGGAAACCTAGTAAAGGGTATTACCTGTAGGAGATTTGGCAACGATGAAGAATTCTCTAAAAGTAATATAATGGGTATTAAAATGAGAATATTTCGTTATATATTTTAGTGCGATGATTCTTTGTTATGATGCAATATGTCATTGGATACTAATGAAAATTATTTTTCTGATATACACAGTTATGGCACCAAAGTTTCCAAAAAAGACTTTGGTAAGGAAAGAGGAGACTCTTGATGATTATCAAGGATCATTTACAGACCAACTTCGTCAACTTTTAAAGCTCTTTAATTGTCCCAATATAATTCCAGTGAACACTATCACTTATCTAGATGGCCGAATGTTATCCAAGTATCGTCTGAGTATACAACTTCCAGAGAAGCTTGGATTATATCACGATCTACCCATAGGAGAAGGTAGGAGTCATTTAGCAGCCTATCATGTTGCTGTTGTGGAGGCGATAGCTAATCTCCGGGAGCAGAAAACTAAGGAGTTAGAAGGTAGCACATTTTCTGTGATACCCCATGATTCCATAGACTCGGAGCCTATACCGGATCATCTTAATTTGGTTAAGAAGCATCCTAAGATAGCTTCCAAGTTTATGGATAGATACCAAACACTCGTTGCATCTCTTTATAAGACCCATCAAGTGATTGTCGAGGACAAAAATGACATGTTAGAGGATCTAACTGATCCGGAAAGGAGGAAGCAGTTAGCATTCCAACTAGAGAAAGAAGCTAGTAGTGCAACACCTATTTTTAAGGATATACCTATAGATCCGGAATATTTTACACCATATCCTTATTCACCAAGACCTGAACCTACACATGATCCTACTATAGATATGCGGTATGCAGTACCACAAGGCTCAGAGGATGGTTCCGACTCAGAACTTCCTATTGGGAATTCAGATGGTTGGAGGATGGGATCATATAATGGATCTCATGAACATCAGATGTCCACAGATGGTTCTGACAGAAATGTTGGAAAATCTAGTTGGATGGGTGCACGGATGAATCCTACTAATAGAAGTAGAAATACCATGTCAATAGATGATCAGGATGAAGAAGAAGATCCTGAGGAGAGAGTGTTTGAATCATCAACATCTTCTCAAAGCCCAGGGAATATACATTATCCAGTATTTAACTATCTTGCCCACGAGAGCACCTGGGGAGCAGCAGGATCCGTGTATCCTGTTGACTACTCAAGAAATGAAGCTCAGGTGATGCAGGCTGGAGATAATGTTGAATATGTTTCTGAAGACTTTTCAACTGAGCTGGAGGGAGTCGATGCACTCAGGTTGAGTAATGACTCAAGTCCTGACACTTCAGATATAGAGTATGTTCCTTCTGAAAGGCCATTTGTTCCACAAACTGTGCGACGGACAACACGTCATCATGGTTGGACAACAGGCATGTATGATGAGCATAGTTATTACTAGAAAGAGACAAGTAGTCAACAATATTAAGCACTGTGTATTGTACTCCAAGGAATAAGGTAGTGAGATGAATACGGTAGTTTTGTGAATATAACTATACGGTATATGTTGTAAGAACTTTGTATCATTATGATATCATGTATAATATGTGAAATGCATATTTGGATTTTCTTTGGATCTTTATTGTGTAGTTATGTGCGTAAAGTAGAGCTCAGAACACATGTGCATGATGTAATTATGAGTATTCGCTTTATGTTGCAGGACTAGGGGGTCATGGACACGGGTGTAGAAATGGAAACTGAGCAGCAGCGGATGGAGCATGAGGCCAAGGAAAAGGTCGATGCCGATACAGCAAATCAAGGAGCATTACCACCACCACCACCAATGAGGCTGTAATGGAGCAGAACTTTATGCAATGCATGCAAACTATGCAAGAGACCCAGAACAAGTTCATGGAAGAGCTGCTGGGGTGAGCAAATCAGAGGGCACCTGAAGGTGGAGGAGTGAGTTTATCTGATTTCCAGAATGCAAGACCATTACCTTTTGCATCCGCTCCTGATCCAATGGATGCAGAAGACTGGCTAGCAGATACAGAAAGGAAGCTGAAAACTGTGGGTTGCAATGATGAGGAAAAATTGAGGTATGCAACTCATCTGCTGACTGGACCTGCAGCATCATGGTGGGAAAATTAGTTAGCCATGCAACAACCAGGAAGGGAGTTTACCTGGGAGGAGTTCAAGCAGAGATTCCGTGAATATCATGTTCCGGAAAGTGTCATGGAGTTGAAGTGGAGAGAATTTGAGGAGCTTCAGCAAGGATATACTAGTGTTATCAAGTACATCCAGGAGTTTAGTCAACTGTCTCGTTATGCTGAGAAGGATGTTAACACTGAAGAGAAGAGGAAGAAACGTTTCTTGCGTGGATTAAATCTGTTTGTGAAGATGCAGCTAAGGTTAGCCAATAAGCAAACTTATCAGCAGGTGTTGGATGCAGCCATTACTTTTGAAGATGACTATAAGAATGTCCAAGAGGATCGGAGGAAGAGAGCCAAGAAGGAAACCAAGAGAATTCAGGCAAGCAATCCTAAACCTAACCTGGAGTTCAAACTTCGGAATAGGAATTATGGCAACAACAATAATAACAATAACAAGGGCAGTGGTGGAAATCAATCTAACCCGAGAAGGAATGTTATATGTAACAACTGTGGAATTCCAGGGCATTTCCAGAGGGAGTGCAAAAATCCTGTAGTGATCTGTTACGGTTGTGGTCAGAAGGGGCATATCAAGCCAGATTGTCCGAGCAAACCACCGGGAGGATGGCCTACCAAAGGAGGAGGACAAGCCAGTGTAGGAAATGGACAGCCCAATAAAGGACGAAATAATGGCAAGAACAACAATGGCAAGAGAAACCGACCTACTGGAAAACCGAACTGTGCAACCCTCGAGGAGGTGGATAATTCGGAGCATGAAGTAATAGGTACGCTCAATATCCTTACCAATCCCGGCAAAGTTCTATTTGATACTGGTGCAACTACTTCATTCATTTCTGAAGAATTTTGTGATAAGTTCGGGATTAGAAGGGCAATGTTAGAACGTCCTATAACCGTAGTTACGGCAGGAAGGAATGTGATTGTACGCCACATAAAACAAGATCAGGTTATCTCGATCTGTGGTTGTACATATTTCGCAGACCTTTATGTGATTCCTTTGAAGGGAATTGTAGTAGTGCTGGGGATGGATTGGATGATGGAACACGGAGCTCAGATTAATTGTGAGGAAAAAACTGTCTCAATCAAAACTCCAAGTGGAGCAAGGATAGTTTACCAAGCAGATAAACACATTCATATCATGGTGGATCTGCAATTGAATTCAATGAAGGAAGTTAAATTAGAAGAGATTCCTATAGTTAATGAATTCCAAGATGTTTTTTCCAACGGAATTACCGGGAATGCCACCAGACTGGGAGATAGAGTTTACCATTGACCTAATACCTGGCACCGCACCAATAGCTCAGGCACCATATAAAATGGGACCCAAGGAGTTGAAAGAACTCAAGGAGCACATTGATGAGTTAGTAAGAAAATGATTTATACAGGAAAGTGTATCTCCATGGGGAACACCAGCAATCTTTGTGGATAAGGGAGACGGTGGAAGACGGATGTGTGGTGATTATAGAAATCTGAACAACGTGACTATCAAGAATAAATATACTTTACCAAGAATTCAAGATTTTTTTGATCAAGTGAATGGAGCTGGAGTATTTTCAAAGATTGATTTAAGATCTGGATACCATCAAATAAAAATCAAGCCGAAAGATGTTCCAAAAACAGCATTTGTCTCAAGATATGGACACCATGAGTATCTGGTAGTACCATTTGGTTTGACCAATGCACCGGCAATATTCATGAATCTGATGAACAAGATCTTCATGCCCTATTTGGACAAATTTGTCATCATTTTTATTGATGATATTCTGATATATTCCAAGGATAAGGAAGAGCATGCTGACCATTTGAGAATAGCATTGCAGATTTTAAGGGAACATAAGCTTTATGCTAAGTTCAGTAAGTGTGAGTTCTGGTTAGATGAGGTAGAATTCCTCATCATGTGATCAGTAAAGATGGAATTGCTGTAAATCCATGTAAAGTTCAGTCGGTACTAGAGTGGACTGCACCGACTAATGTGAAACAAATTCGAGGTTTCTTAGGAATGGCTGGTTATTATCGGAGATCCATTGAAGGTTTCTCCAAAATAGCTGGACCAATGACCAAATTATTAAGGAAAATACACCATTTAAGTGGGATGAGAAGTGTGAAGCAAGTTTCCAAGAGTTGAAGACTAGATTAACCACAGCTCCAACCTTAGCAGTTCCTGAAACAGGAAAGGATTTCACTGTATATTGTGATGCATCTAAAGAAGGTTTGGGATGTGTGTTAATGCAAGATCGGAAAGTGGTTGCTTATGTTTCAAGACAAATGAAACCACATGAAGTCAACTATTCAACTCATGATTTAGAGTTAGCAGCAGTAGTCTTTGCGCTGAAAGGATGGAGGCATTTTCTTTATGGAGCTAGATGTGAGTTATACACTGACCATAAAAGTCTCAAATATTTCTTCACTCAAAAGGAATTGAATATGAGACAGAAGCGTTGGTTGGAATTAATCAAGGATTATGATTTAACAATCAATTACACCCCAGGGAAAGCAAATGTTGTAGCAGATGCTTTAAGCAGGAAGAGTGCAGATATTCAGCCAAGCAATAGAGAGTTACCAAAAGAGTTACAAATGGACTTGGAAAGATTAGAACTTCAATTCATCAGAACAGAGGTTCTTGAAGGATTAGCGACTATGCAGGTAGTTGCAGAGCAGAACAGTGATCTTAAGCAAGAAATTTTTAGACATCAAGAAAAAGATCCTTTTATTGCTGAGGAAATTCGGAGGATATCTCAAGGGCAAAAATCAGTTTTTCGCCTTGGAGATTATGGATCTTTATGGTTCCAAGATCGTCTATGTGTTCCAGATGTGACTGAGATCAGAAATGTCATACTCAAAGAAGCACATGATACCCCATATTCTATACATCCAGGGAGTACTAAGATGTATATGGATTTGAAAGAACTATTCTGGTGGAATAACATGAAGAGGGATATTTCTAAATATGTATCTGAATGCCATACTTGTCAAAGGGTGAAAGCTGAACATCAAAATCCAGCAGGACCATTATAACCCTTAGAAATTCCTGAATGGAAATGGGAGGAAATAGGTATGGAATTCATCACAGGATTACCTATGACACCAAAAAGGAAGGATATGATATAGGTAATTGTGGACAGACTCACTAAGAGTGCACATTTTATTCCAGTGAATCAAAAGGATAATGCCGAGAAGTTAGTTGAAGTGTATGTTAAAGAGATAGTAAGTAAGCATGGAGTACCCAAAAAGATCGTAACTGATAGGGGATCAGTGTTTACTTTAGCATTTTGGAAGCAATTGCATGAAGCACTTGGTTCAAAATTAGATTTCAGCATGGCATATCATCCTGAGACAGGAGGTCAAACTGAAAGAACAAATCAAATACTAGAAGACATGTTGAGAGCTTGTGCACTAGATTTTGGAGGAACATGGGAACATCACCTACCATTGGCAGAATTTTCTTATAACAATAGCTATCAGAGTAGTATGAAGGCAGCCCCATATGATATTCTGTATGGAAGGAAGTGTAGATCACCAATATGTTGCTATGAACCGGGTAGCAGCAAAGAATTTGCACCAGATTATATCAAGGAGAGACAAGACATCATTGAAAAGATTAGGGGTAGACTGAAAATAGCCTAGAGCAGGCAGAAAAGTTACGCGGATCAAAGTCGAAGATCATGGCATTCAGAAGTGGGAGATATGGTATATTTGAAAGTAAGTCCCATGAAAGGAGTGCAAAGATTCGGAGTTAAAAGGAAATTGAGTCCAAGATACATCAGACCATTCAAGATACTGAGTCAAAACAGAACTATAGCTTATGCTCTAGAGTTGCCATCAAGATTGGCTCAAGTGCATAATGTTTTCCATGTGTCACAACTTCGCAAATGTTTGAAAGTTCCAGATGATGCAATCACACATCAAGAGATAGAACTACAAGCAGACCTAACTTATATTGAAAAGCCTTGCAAGATTCTGGAAGAAAACTAGAAAAGATTGAGAAACAGAGCAATCAAGTATTGCAAAGTACAGTGGGAACATCACCCGGAGAGAGAAGCCACATGGGAGAAGGAAGAGGATTTAAGAAAAGCTTATCCAGAACTATTCAGCTACATCTCCACAAACTTCAGGACGAATTTTAATTTAAGGGGGGAAGTTTGTAACATCCCAGCATATAGGACCTAACGAAGGGTAGATTTAGGAATATGAATTGTTGCATGCATTCATTTGAGAAAATGTGAGTAAAATTTTCGCAAAATAAAAAACTTGAAGTGATCAAAGTTTCTTTCTTACTTTGAGATTAGGTTTAGTCCTAAAGGAGGATTGTTATAAACTTTGATATGATCTTAAAGGAATTGTGTGTGTTTTGAAATGAGTTTGGATTTTAAAACTTAAGTGTTTTATAATTTGAATGATTTTGATTTAAGATTTGAATCTTAAATTAATTAAGAGAAAAGTATCACAACTTAAATCTTATCTAAAAACAACATTGAATATGAAATTCATTTCATATACATAAACAAGTTACAAAGAATGAACTTACTGAAGTTATTCAAAACTTCACAATTTACAAAAGGAATAAAGAATAGGAATATTCTTTATTGATAAATATATAATCTTTATTACAAATGAATATAATAAAGATTACAAGAATTATAAAAGAAAAAATACAAAAGAATAAGAAAATTACATTTGTATATTTACTAACTAGCCTACAACTAAATCTATACTAAATCTTCATCCTTATCTTTGTACCTGCAAAACAAATATTTAATAGAAAACAAAATAGGATTAGTGTTAGTATATTTCTCTCAGATATGTGAGTGAGGTGCACATGACAAACTCATTATTGAGATATGTTATAAAGGAGCAAGTTTCACCAATATGAAAGATTACATCTTTCATAAATTTATAGCCAGAATGCAAATGACAGCCAAAAGGGACCAATTCACCAGCCAGGGTAAAAGTAGTTTGGTAATAGTAAGTTCAAATTTTCTGAACCTATCCACATGTGCATAGCAGGCACACAAGCTGCTCACACACAAGCATGCAAGGGGTGTGCTGTCGACCTCACAAGTAGAGCCAGTATCACAAAACCACAGCCTAGCCGTGGAGAAGCACCTCAGTGCATCTCTCCACTACACAACACACCAGCACAGCCAGGGTGAACAGCAGCCAAACCAAGAATAGCAGCCAAAACCAACCACCCAGATCAATCCAAACATCACCAGGATGGTGACATAAGGAGGGGAATGGATCTGGTGGACAGCAAGGTCAAGCCCAGGAGCTAGGAGGAGCAGGAAAGCTCAAGATCAAGCTCAGGAGCTCAGCAAAAGCAGATCAAGATCAAGATCATCATCAATCTACTACATCCACATCATAATATGTGGTGAGCCTCATAAAACCATCACATGATTTCATCATATTATCTAAATAAAAGCATATGTTATTTTATGAGATAATCTCTCAATAATCACCCAAGAGGAGTGCATCTATCCTAGAGATTTCAAGTATAAGGATAAGAAATCAAGCTCAAACCACAAGAACTAAACCCTCAGACCAGCATCACTAGGTTCAGGGTTATTTTTGCAACTTAGATCATTTTCATTTGATGTTATTAGATCAGGGCACATATCTCAGAGAGAGTATCACCTCTAAATCTATAAGTTTCAAACAAACTATTGCCCAACTAACTAGGAATTACATCCTCGAGCCTCAGACCAACATCATAGGCAGGAAATTTAATAAAAGCTTCCATATCATCTTATCAGTTTTAATCATAAGCATAATCAAGCTAAGCCCAGAAATAAAAAGCAAATCATTTGTGTACCAGAATATAATGGTATCACAAGGACAAGTTCTTAATGAGCTAAAACCAATCTTTACTTAGCCTTCACAGATAAAAGGCGACAAATCAATAAATATCATTTTCCTAAAGCCAAGTGCCAGGAATCAACCTTAAATTCATTTATACATCCACAAAAATCATTACAGGTAATGATTTGATTTAGTAAGTGTAATCTCATACAAGCCAATATTATAATTGCAGTAAGCAACTACTGAGAGAAGCTACTGTCAGTATAAGCATTCTGACAGTAGAGTAAACTCTCAGATCAACAACATAATCCAATCAAGGATTTCATTGAAACACTAGCATGGATCATAGTGGATTACCACTAGAATAAATCTGCAGGCAACTAGCATCATCAAAGCTACTATCAATCATTAACCGCAGCAGACAATCATTTCCCATGATCAGATATTATCAACACTAGATCTAAAGCATCATAGATATGATCAACAGGGGGTTATGAACCCTAATCAGAGCAAGAACCCTAATCCAGAGATGAACTCAACCAGCATATAGTCACTCGGCATGAAAGCCACTAGATACACACAGAGGGAATCATGGCAGTAGCATGGACAAACACCACATATACAACTTACCCGAGGTCCTCGCTGATGAATCGAAGAGGAAGCAGAGGGGCCGACGCACCGCGGCGGCACAGGGAGCACCCAGAGGGGCGCTGCAACCTGCACCTACCGCGGCGGCGGCCGCAACAGCGCACAAGCCCAGCACACCACCGCAGGCGGGGTCACGACGGCGGCGACAACACCTTTTCCGAACCTACGGTTCAGGAATGGGGTGGACCTGACCACGGGGAAGCCCTGGAGTCAAATACAAGTGGATAGAACAAGAGAGCGTCGTCGACAACCCCAACTCGCACCACGGCGGCGGCCAGAACGGCCGAGGGCAGCAGGAATCGATGGTGGCGGCATCGCCGGCCACGGGGTCGAGTCAGAGGAGGAGGGGATAAGGTTGAGGGAGAGAGGGAGGAAGAGTGGGCTAGGTGGGCCAAAACCCTTCGGGGTTACCTTTTTACCCTTCCCTACTGGGCCACCCTGGCCCAATAAGCCCAAGGGGCCAGCCCAAGTTATTTAATAAATCTTTTGATCAATTAGAAAAGACCAAAATACCCGTGACCTCAATAAAATTATAGAAAATAAAATAAAAGTCCAAAAATTGTAAATAAAATATTTTTGGATTCACAATAATCCACTCTGTCCAAATAAAATAAGATATAAAATTCTAGACATTTAATTTTTTATAAGAATTTTGTAATTTATATATTCCTTATGGACTTTTACAAAATTATTGAAAGTGATAAAAATAAATAAAATTCACTTTCATATTTGGTAATATTATAGTATTTTTGAAAAATACTAAATAAATATTTAGTAATAAATTTAATGTATAATTAATAATTACTAAAAGAATTATTAAATCAATAAAAGTCAAATAAGAAGGGTAATTAAATAAAATAATTCAATATATGCAATAAATATTTAAAAAATAATATTTATAAAAGCTTTATTAAAAGGGCACCTTATATAGGGAAAATGCATATAGAATTAAATAATGCATTACATTACTTGCATAAGCATTTTGCTTCTTTAAATATTGTCCTTACCGGGCAATAATGATGTTTTTGTAGAACTAGAAGCTCAAGGTCCAGTGCAAGCATCAGACTTCACTACCTTGCCATCACAAGGCAAGTTCATCACTTGCTCATGTCCTTTGAAGAGTCTTTATCAAAGTATTTGCAAATTGTGTGTTATCATATATACTATAAAAGAAAGAAAATATTTTTTTCATAAATAAAGAAATCATAGATATCATCCTATGTGATGATATAATGGAGCAATAGAACTTATAGTTCTAATTGCAACAATGATGATCAAATAGGGACTTAATAACCCCTGACATCAGTGATTCTAGCGCCGTATATTACGCGTTAGCCATGAGATTTGGAATGGGACGGAGAAGTCAGCTGTATCTTCTTCCTCTCGCATGAAGCCGGATGTGCAGGTCGTGGCTGTTATCCTCGTAGAGTGCATATTGATTGGTAATTCGTAAAGGATATGCAGCATATGGGTGGGAACCCTCATCGTCCCACGATAGTTCTGGCATCTAACGGTTTGTACAAACCATTGCCGTAGTTCATTATGTGGGCATGGTGTACACCAAGGAGTCATGCGGGGTCACGAAGGGGGAAGTGATTGGCTTGGACCAACTACTGGGCCCCACATCATGGAATTGTGGACGGGAAAGTACGCCCGGTTGTGCAACAAGGAGTTGATCTCTCATGGGTAAAGTAACGCACCTCTGCAGAATATAAGAAATGTAACTTGTTACTCCCTGTTCCGGGAAGGAGCTACGACCGTGGCAGGAAAGGTACTCCATGAAAGTTCTGGTCAACCTGTGAAGGCTGATTGTCATAGTTTTTCGGAATAAAATCAACCTTTGAAGAAAGATTTACAAAAACTGCATAGTGCCAAGGATTTATAATCCGAGGTTGTAGTTAGAGCATCAAACTTCCCACCTTGCATATAATGAACTTGTTGGGTAACACTGTTACTCATTTTTTCCTTTGATCCCTTGCTTAGACAATGAGGATCCCGAAGACGTGCTAATGTATGCAGCCGAATGCCAAGAAGACGTGTTCTACGAGGAACCTGATCTATCTGGTGGAGTTGAAGGCGTGGACTACGAGATCTGCTACGGTGTCGATGAGAACGAGTCCACTTAAGTGTCTAGTTAGTAGTAACTAACGGAGCCGAGCAGCATGAACTCTATAGAATAAGCTGTTAAGCCCCACTCCTAGTCGGAGTTTCTACTTTTAAATTTCTGCTGAACACTTTATATTTTGGTTTGTAAGTTGGATCTTTTGGAAGTCTTGAACTTCCGGTATTATAATAATAATAATGTGTGTACTTTTGTAATATGGACCCGCAATGTTTCTGTTGTACCACTCTCAGGGATGTGATATTTACGAAACGGTGTTCTGTGAATGTCATGTCAATGACTATAGTGTACTACACATGCAGTGGTATGCTTGGTCACCGCACTCTTGTTCATGGAACAAGTGGTTTGTTTACCTTACACACTTTGCTTAAAGCAGTTGTCTGTTTCTTGCAACTTAATACTGAAGGGGGTTCGGATGATAACCTGAAGGTGGACTTCTAGTCATAGATGCAGTTGGATGGCGGTCTATGTATATTGTTGTATTGCCCAATCGAATCTCATAGAATCTTTTTGACTAGTATTGCATTGTTATGCCTTGCTCAGTTCCTGTCAATTGCCCTGCTGTAATTTGTTTACCCTTCATGCCATGTTGTTTATCTAAGGAGAGAACCTCTAGTGAACTATGGACCCCGGTCCAATCTTTACCATTGATACATCTTCCACTGTTACCTGTTTACTTGACGTGGAGCACTTCGTTGGAAACCCCAAGAGTAAGGTGTAACCTGAAGGGGCACTTCAGTGGAAGATGTATCAATGGTAAAGATTGGACCAGGGTCCATACTTCACTAGAGGTGCTCTTCTTAGATAAACAACATGGCATGAAGGGTAAACGAATTACAGTAGGGCAGTTGACAGGAACTGAGCAAGGCATAACAATACAAATACCAGACAAAAATATCTGATGAGATTCGATTGGGAAATACAACAAGATACATAGACCGTCATCCAACTACATCTATGACTAGAAGTCCACCTTCAGGCTATCATCCGAACCCCTTCCAGTATTAAGTTGCAAGCAATAGAAAACTGCTTTAAGCAAAGTGTGTAAGGTAAACAGTCCACATGTTCCATGAATAAGAGACCGTTGTTTTCTCCCTAGTAGCAACAGCACATCTACAACCGAAGAGATTATTGTCGCTTACCTTAGAAACTAGAGGCATGAACCCACTATCGAGCATAAATATCCCCAGTTGGAGTCACTAGCAACTACTTGGCCAAGATAGCTACTAACAATGGATAGCATGCAAGACCACAAACAACACAGACATGATAGAATCATAAAGACAAAACCATTAATCAATCTGACATAATAATCTCAATATCCATCGGATCCCCGCAAACACAACATGCATGATTACAAATAGATTAGATCTTGATCATGAACGAAGCTCAAAAGATCTATACATAAAAGCACAAGGAGGATATACAACCATCTACCTACTACATGGACCCATAGTCCAAGGTGGAACTACTCACGCATCATATCGGAGAAGAAGGCCTCCGGGATGATCTCCCCTCCGGCAGGGTGCCGGGACGAACTTCAGATCCCCCGATCTAGGGACAATGGTGGCGGCGGCTACAGAAGGTTTGGTGGAGTTTTTATCGGGTGCCTAGGGTTTCTGCATCGGGGGCTTCTTATAGGCGAAGAGGCGAGGCTGTGAGGCGGCCAGGGGCCCCACACCCTACCCAGGAGCGGGGTGGGCCCACCCGCACCTAGGGGGTCTGGCCGCCCTGGTTCGCTTCTCCGTCTCTCCTCTGGACTTCGTGTCCCCTAGGATAAAATATTGACTTTGACTTTTGTCCCGTCCAATTCCGAGAATATTGATTTTCTGTCTTTCTAAAACCAAAAACAGAAGAAAACATGCAACTGGCACTGTGGCAACTTGTTAATAGGTTAGTTCCACAAAAATATAAAAACTCCTCAAAGTGTAGACAAAGCAAAGCAAAGTAGATACTAAACAAGCATGGAGCATCAAAAATTATAGATATGTTTCCGACATATCATAACTATATAACATTATCTTGGGAGATAAAAATTTCCACTGCACCGTCCTACCCCGTACCCCCTCGCCTCCAATGAGTGTGAGGAGGTGGTTAGGGTTTTCGTGCCTCCTGTCAGCGTCGCCAGTGATCTACCCCGCTCCTATTGCCTTCGGGCCATGGAGCCAGGGTGGATCTAGGACCCCGTCGGCAGGAGGGCTCCGTTTTTCTTTTTTGAGGTTCAAAGTTTGGTGGGGACGGCGTCTAGGTGGTGGCGACGACGTCTTCTCCAATAAAGTCTTTCTAGCTTTGGCCCATCTTGACTGCAGCGTCAAGAAATTTATGGGAGTGGTGTGGTCTTGAATAACTTCTTTTGTCTGTGGTGTGTTGAAAATATATATATGTTGTCTATCGTCTTTTCATTAATTCGGACTTTTGGAATAATTAGCTAGGACAACAATTCAAATATGATATCATAGCCAAGAGGTCTCAAGTTCAAGACCCTGCTCACACAATTAAAAATAGATTCTGCGGCCTCCACCGAGCCCACACTAAGGACTAAAATAGCCCACACGTGAGAGAGAGTGTTAAGAATATAAATATATAGCCTAACTCTTTCTATCAACTCGAGCTTTTATAATAAATGTCTAGAGCAACAATTGTATATGGTATCAGGGCTAAGGTCTTGAGTTTAAATTCTGGCTAACACAGTATTAAGGTTTAGGGTTTCCAGTCCGCAACTAGCAACGTTATGAGGAGCGGCAGTGATGTCACGCCGTAAACACGGTCTGAAGGTTGAAGATCAAAGATATCTTAAGGATTTCAATGCGTTTTTCGTTTTTAAGTATTTTTCGTTGTTTCTTTTAATGCAAAATCCTATTCGCAAAAAGAAAAAAATCGATGTCGCAAACTCCCGGTCCCATCTCAGTCTGGGCTCTGGTATGGTAGATGGGGCGCACGGCCTAGGGTAAGAATCGTCTGATGCCCCGCGCGTGCGCCTGCACATATGTCACGCTCACGTACAGATAGTATTTCTTTGAGCTGATCATTGAGCAGGCTGGTTCTTTTCTTTTCTGGCAATTAGCGGGCTGGTCCAGATCAACGCTTTCAGCCCTGTCTGGTGACGAGGCGTTTTGGGAGGTACGTGGATGCAAGGCAGCCTACTGACCGCGAGTCACGCGCACGATCCCGTGATTGACGGCAAGACGAAGCAGCCACGTTGCTTCTCTCTGATTCTACTACTAGTACTTAGCTAGACGAGAGGTCACTTAATCAGTGCTGCTGCAGCCTCGTCTGTCTTAGAGTTTGGAGTCTTTGTTTTTCTAGAGGAAGTCTTGGAGGCTTGTGGTCGTTATCCTGGAAAGAAACAGCGGTAGGCAGGCTTGTCAGGTTGCATCGCAATGCAATGCAGGAGAGACTGGTGGCTAAGCTCTGTTTAAAACCCACGGTGGCAGACATGGGCATTTTGTTCTAATTCGTTGAGATCTCGTTGGCTGGGCACACACCTACAGGCTTCGTTGTCGGATCTGAGACAGGCCCGACCGGCTGTTCGGCCAGCATAATTTGGAGGCCGATCTTCCGTGCACCTCGACGGATGCGTCTGCGATCTTGCAACTCCTGTGAGGCTCCTCTGCATGCCGGAGTCGGTAAAGATCCTACAGATTTGGTAGATGCCCCAAGGAAATTATTACTTCTCTAAGAGTTTATCATGAAAATATGGTCTTTTCCGAAAAGATATACTCCCTTCGTCCAACAAAGGATGTCACGAGGGCCATTTTACAAAAAAAAAACTCAACTTTTCCGACACAATCCGCGGTCCATCATCTTCTTCCCCCATCTTTGTCGCCTTACCCGCGCCGCCAGCTCCCTCGCTGCACCCGCGTAGCCTAGTTCCGGCTCCCTCGCCAGCCACCACGCTTCACCCGTGACGACCGCTCCGCCGCTGCCTCGCCAACCAACTTGTTCGTCATCGTCGACCAAAAAGAACCCAACGAGGAGGGGAGATCAATAGGAAAGGGATTCCATTTTCCTGCAAAGCGTGCAACTTGGGAAGCCATGTCCGGTGGCAGCGGGGTGGTGTGGGGAACCCTAGCGAGGAGAGGTCGTCGTGGGAGAGCTTGCTGGTAGTTCATGGCGTCGCGCAGGTGAATGCTCCTCAAGGCCATCATCCTCGGCGATAAGGCCCCGTCCCTATTGCAAGCCCGTCCCCGTAGGCCCCGTCTCTATCTTCACCGCCCCCTGCAGCAACATCTACGCCGAAGGCCTCGCCCTGCCTTCACCGTCCCTGCTACACCCCGACCTCGCCCTGTCTTCACCGCCCCTGGGCTGCAGCCAAGGTATAGTTTCTGTCTCCTCCCTTCTATGATTCAATAAATTGCAGACTTTTGATCCAGCTAATTATGCAAAATACTTTGGAAGAATTATTTCTTTTAACAATTTGTGAGAAAATTGAAAGTAAAAAAAGATAATTGTTCACCACATGAACCCAAAAGTGGAGAAGGGGCATTCTTGCAAAAATTATCATGTTTCTGATTTGGTCAAGGCAGCAAGAGTTGCAGAAATTGATTTGTAGTTTAGGGTATGGCCAATCTGTATGTATCAATGGTACACAAGTAAATTCAAGGAAAAGGTGAAGATGACTAGAGATTTAGAAATTCTGGTGCTAATGAAGATGCAACACCTGTTTTGAATTAACCCTAAGGCTTCCACGGTTTTGTTGTTTAGGTGGAGTGGGGACTAACCTAATCAATATTCTAGAAATACAAATTCTGGTGATAGGTTGCAACCTGCAAGCTGCAATTGATTTAAAAACAATAACCTAAATATGTGATCAAATTGTATTTATACTTGTATAGATGAGCAAACTGATTTATAGGAGTTATTATTCTTTACTGAATTTACTCAAGAAAAAGATAAGTTGCATGACCTACTTCTGCTAATTACTCCACTGTCATTTACTCCTGCTAACATAGTTATACTAACATAGAACTGCTACTCCTGGTAACATAGAAAAGTACCCGCGGGATCTTGAGCTCCCAATTGAAGCTGAGTGGAGTATTTATCATGAAACGAAAAATTATGTAGTGTTGCTCTGTCTTAGATGTTCTTCTAGCATGCTTATCTAAATAAATCTGGAAATGCAAGATAGGAACTAACATGCCTGATGGAAATGAAAGAAGGAGAAGAAAAATTCTATAATGAATGCTTAAGGAGTGGAGTAGTAATAAGGAAAAGAAAATAACTTTTAAAATGAACATCTGATAAACATGCTAAATTCTGCGGTTGTCGGCATCAGTTAGATCTGGTCATAAGCATGTGTATTTGTCTATCAAAAACATCAAAGCAGAAGAAGTAATCCTAGCTCACTTGGATAGGGAAGTGGTGTAACATCCCAAAAATATAAAACAAGGATCATCAAACTCTAATCACTAAAATTAGGGTTAACAAAAACTTTGATTAATTTAAAATCATATGAATGCATGTGTGAATGAGATGATTTGATAAATGCATGAATGAACTTGTGTGATTAACCTAAATAGCAAGAAATGGTTTAAAGATGAAAATAACATCATATAAAACATTTTCATGCAGAAACAAAACAAGAGAAAATCAAAAACAAATAAAATAAAGCAAATGGTCATTTTTGCCAATCTTGCTCACTAGGTCACTTTGAGTGTTTCTAGTTCAAGATTTCAAACATAAACTTTTCCAATTATTTTCACCCCTTGCTAGAACAAGTAAAAGTGAATCAAAGTCCACCTTTCATACTTCCAGAAACATTTGGCAACCTCATTCAAATCACAATTCAAAATTGAATCTTTATCATATGTGAAGATCACCCATTTTCAAAACCCAACCAAACCAGTACCTCTTGACTAATCCAACTAACCAGATACTCCCTAGTATGTGCCTAGCAAACCCACCAAGTTTGAATCCAAAATTCAAATTTAAAGTTCTTGCGGCCATTTCATCAAACACCTTACAGATACAAATCAAACAAACCTCAAACACTATAGTGTGTAGTAAATTTGGCCTAAATTGTTCCCTATCTAGCTCACACTACACCCTTAGTAGATCATCTAACTAGTTTAACCCCTCTTGCTCACTGTAAGCAAGACCATGCCATTAATGGCAAGCAGGCCGAGCCTCACCTTGCCACCCCATTGTCGACAGCAAGCTAGGAGAAACACTAAGCCTAACGAGCATGTCTAGCAGGCACCCCACCGTCCATCGCCACTCTCTGTCCCAGCCCCGAGCACTTCCAGCCCCTGGACCACACGACACGCCCATGCCAAACCTCTCTGCGCGCGAGCCGAGGGCGCGCCAGTGCGCCACCATCGACCAGCACCCACAGACCGCGCGCCACCCTCGCCGCATGCATGCGTGATCACCATCGTCCCAGCAACCCCGCAGACATGCCCGTTCGCCGCCGCGCTATCCACGCGCTGTGCGACATTAAAATTCCCGTCAGACCCACCCAGAGAATCAGCGTGCTCCGACCGATCAGCACTGCCCCACGCCTCGCCACCTAGCCGTTGAGCTTCGTCAGGGAGCACAGCACCGCCCCCTACCGTCGCCCATGCCAGTAGCCCTCTATGCCGTCGACCACGACGAGCTCAGCCCGCGCCCGTCAGTCCCCTTCAGCCACTATAAATAGAGGCCTCCACCGCTCGTTTTCTTCACACAAGTTCACTCCCATCTCACTCAGAACCACCCCACCTCACTCCCGGAGCAAGGCGAGCAGCGCATCGCCGGAATTTGGCCGGAGGTCGCCGCTGCTGGAGGAGAAGGGAGCTGTCGATTGGAGCCGTCCCAGGAGAAGCTGCCGGTACCAGGAGAACCGCCGTCGTCGACTTCGTCATTCGCCCCCGTCGCCGACCCTCGCCTAAGCCCCGGTGAGCCTCCCACAACCCCCGCCTGTCGCACTAGCGTTCTGTCTCGCTGGCGCTGCCCGACGTGGACGATGAACCAGAGCCGTCCGATTAGAACCAGATCCCACGGTCCATGTTGCCCCGTACCACTTCGCCCCTCCCCGTCTCACTGACGCGTGGGGACAGGCACTTAATGTAACATCCCAAAAATCATGATTTCAAAGTTTGCATATCATTCATGCATTCATAATCATTTTAGGATCATTTTTCTTCAAAAACAGAAACTTTGTGACCTACTATTTTGTGTAAGCAAGGCAATGGCCATATTGCTACCTTCTAATAAGAAAAATACTTACTTTAATCACTAAGGATTTGAACATGAACTTGAGTGATGTTTCTAAGGTTTGGTCAAGGTTCTCAAAAACAAATTATGAATTAAAAACCATTCTTATACTAATTATAATCATTTAATTAAGGCATAGTTTAAATTTCATTTTCAAACCCAATTTGAATTTGAGTGTGAATAGATGTTTTACACACTCCAGGATACAAGAATCACAATACAAAAGTTTGGAGAAAATTTCAATTGAAACAGAATTGAAATGGGCATTTAAATTCAAACCAAAAAATCAAATCAGAAAAAGAAAAAGAGAAAGAGAGAAAAAATAAAACAAACTGGCTAACTAACCCAACCTAGCCCAGCTAGCCCATCTAGCCCAACAGCCCTCCACCCCGCAGAAAACGTTTCACACCGCGTTGCCAACCCGCACCATCGCTGACGATTGGACCCCACTTTTTTTCTCTCTCTCTCTCTCACGCTGACGAAGCAGCCCCACCTGTCAGTCGTCTCTTCAACCCGCCGCGACCAGTTCCTCCCTCCCCTCTCTCCCGTTACTGCTTGATTTACGCGGCTTAATTCGAATTAAATCCGCGAGTAATTCGCCGCTGCAATTATGCACGATAAAACGCCCGTGTCTCCTTTACCTTTCCCCCCAGACGCCGCACACCCTCCGCCACCAGGTGGCCTTGATTTTGCGCTTGAGCACCCTCTGCTCCGACGAGCTTCACAGGCAATTCCGGCCAGCCACCGTCTCCCCTTGCCCTCCAGACACCACGAGTGAGTTCCCTATCATCCTCTGCACCTGCCAGTACCTCGCACTCGCCCGCGCGCGCTCCCATTCGTCGGCAACTTCAACAAACAGCAAGCGCCGTCGTATGCCTCCACTCCGGTGACACCCTCTGGTAGTTGCTGACCGCCCCTTTCTCTCTATTGGATACTCGCATGTTCTCCTGACTTGTGCGCATCTAATGGCACCCTTGGTTTGTCTTAGCGCGCACCACAGCCTCGCCCCTGACGACGCCAGAGCTTGCCCAATGCCAAGAACATCTCCGGCGAGAGATTGACGATGACTCTGCGCGCCCCTCGACGAAAGTCTGCTACCTCGAGCATCTACTCGCCGTGGCGATCTCGGTGAGCCATCCCACGTCCCCTCTCTCTTCCTGTATTAGCCGGAACACCATCGCATGAACGCGCCGCCGCCAGCGCCGCCAGTTAGTGGTCGTTTGATCAACGGCCGTTAGATCTTGATCCGTCGGCTGCGATAGAATCACTTACGCGAAGGGGTACGCTAGATCTCTGCCGCACGATCTTATTTAGATCCAACGCACCATGTTAGCTGATCCGTTCGAACCGGTACCGACGAATCAGAAGCTGCCGCGTGGCGCTGTTTTATTTAAAAAGACAGAAACATTTCTATTATATGTTCAAACTTGCAAAATACATAACTTTTGATCCACATGTCCAAATTTTGCAAATTTTATATCATTGTAATTAGGAGAAATAATTCTATCCAACAATGCATTTTGTTTAATAAATTTCTTCTGTGAAATTGGTTATTTTTGCAGAGATATTTGTAGGCCTATTTTGAGTATAGAAATTATTTGAACAATGTTTTAAAGATCAAATTAAGTTTAATTAGTGTATAAATGTTTAGTTTAGTGTTCAGTATTGTTTTACTTGCCTTGTTTGAATTGGAAAAATCATCACATGGCATTTGCATGCATTCATATATTTTTGCTTGTTTATTTTGATATGTGAATTTGGTGCTATCATTTTATGCGTAGATTTTGGTGCTAGTGGTGATTGTGATTGGGATGATTGTTGCTACTCCCCCAACTACCAAGGAAAGTGGTGCTTCATATTTTTGTCCCAATATTTTGACTATGCACTAGAATTATTTTGTATAGGGCTTGCATGAATATTTTGCTAAGTATCTATATGCTATGCTTGGGAAATCCTAGTAGTTGTAGAATTGTTAGAATTTTCTCTAAGTTATGATACTTCCTTTTGCCATTCTTAGCCTAGCTAGTAGCAACCAAGGGTGAAATATATACATGCTATGGAAAAATGTTTCTAAGTCTTTGACTTATGTTTTTGCTTAATAAAACAACTAAGTGAATGAAACACCTGGGTGGAATGGTAATTGCTTGGTGGTTTTTGGTTGAGTGGTTACACAAGGCCCATTTCTATGGTTTAGCTTGTGTATCTCACATGTGGATTGCCAGCCAGGAACTAAGGGATTTGAGATGCCAAATGTTAAGAAGCTTCTAGTGCAGCTACATGGCATTATGGGCTCTGCCTGGATCATATAGGTTGCAATAACTTAGCCAAATGGACAGTTGGTGGTAGGGGATTGATAGGATTGGAGCGCATCCATTTTGGTCTAAGGGAAGGCTTCTGAAAGGTCCCGTATTGGTGAAAATCAAGTCTTGTGGGGAAAGTGCACCACCTCTACAGATGGAAGAAACTAAGTACTTAGCCGTGTCCCCGGTAATGGACAACTTGAGCATCAAGACATGGAAGCTATCAAGAATCTCCTCATCCCAATTTTCTAAGTTAAAACTTGTGGTTGAACAAGGGTGAAGGTTCACCAATTTCTATTGGTGGTTCCTTGGGTGTTTTTGCCAAACAAAAACTTAGTGTTTTCAACTGATAGGTAAAATCTATTTTGAGCAAAGCAAGCCTAAGCTACACTTAGCCAAATTCATGTAGTAACTAGATGCTAATATTCTACTAAGGTATCACTTGTCAATACTATTCCAATGTATTGATCCACTGTGGCTATAACTTGTGATGTTGCAGGTTACTCTGATGATGATTAGGGGTTATGAGTCTACACTCAACATGTTTGCCTGTGGCACATGAAGATGAAGACTTTTATTTATATTGTTATGATAAAATCTTGTACTAGCCTATGGCTATGGAGTTGTAAAAGACTATATTATCTCTGGAATGACGATGTAATAATGACCTTTATTTCTGTGTACTTCATCTTAAACTGTGGATGCTAGCAATTGATCCAGGGACTAGCATTGCAATCATAGGGATCTTTACCTTTATAAAGGTGGGATCTTACACTTAACCAGCCTGCGTACGCGTTGTGTGTAGTGGGCCGGCCCAGTAAAACATCCCACGCGACCCAACAATTCAAATTTAGTTTTATTCATTTAATTTCAAACATAGTTCTGTACCTAGATTCAAAAATCAACCCAGCTTGATTCACTGAACCAAAATACGTGAAACCAATTTTGTTAGAAAGGTACTAAAATGTTTAATCCAAGCCCGTTGCATTCAAACCATTTGGATTTGTAAATCAACCATGGTAAAAATAACAAGGCAGACGCTTTTCTGCATTCAAACATTTTTCAAAATTCAACCATAAGAGCTTTTGAGTTGATTCCAACTCTCGAAAATCACATTTCATCATACATTTCAGAATATATAAAAACATATGGGTTTACTTGTAGAAATAATGTTCAAGTAATAAAAGAATGCCACATAGGCATTTCTAGTCACTTTATTTAATTAAAAATAAAAAGGTTAAACCTTATTAAATTGTGACACCACTTTAAATCACATTCTCATGAACTGAAATATGTGGTGATGACATGTGTCAACATGATCCCATGTTTGAGTTGGAGAATATTAAATCTTAAGTAGTTTTTCAATGAGTAGAAATTACTTTTCTCAAATAAAAGAAATAAGACAAGTGCTTTAATCCTTGTGATAATAATGATGGTGTTAGATCATCTAGTGTAACTTTTTGTGTGATGATTAAAAATAGTTAAGTATTGTTTGGTGATTTTGTACCTCGTATTTATGTATAGATGCTAGTACCGACCAAGGATACGAGGAGGACGGAGGATACTACGAGGAAGAAGCCGAGGAGAACTTCAACCACTGCTCTGCACAAGGCAAGCTAACCCTTGCAAGTATGAAAGTTAGAGAACCTAGGCATTGCATTAAGCATGCTTGGTTAGATACATTTGATGATGCCCAATCCTAGTTTTACTTGCAAACACAAGTACTTTATTTTCTTTATCAAAGCTTTCTCTTAGAGTTTACATGGTGACTTGTAGATTCTAGAAAGATAACTAACGGTAACATAAAGAGCATAAAATTTGGCCTAAGTTAGATAATCTTGATGTCATACTAAGGCATGAGATTGAACTTAGCAAATCCCCACTTGTTTACCACCCCTCATTAGTATTTACCACTATGTGTAGATGCTAGTGCTAAGCATAAAACTTGATCAACTTTAGATGGGAATACTTGGTGAAAATGGTTATGAAAACCTTAGAATGATGAGTCATTCTACTGAAATGTTTTGACATGTGTTTCCAAACACAAGATGATTTTGATGATGAAAATGTTGAGGCATGAGCCTTAGCCCTTTATAAAACTGATGGTTGTCTGGATGCAATACCATTCCAATTTTACCGTACAACCACAATACCAGAAATTTGGGTAGGGCTTGACTGTAAATTTATATACCTTAGTATGAGTTCCCTCGTGGACAAGGTCTGAGCTGAGGCTACCTTGTGAAGATTGTCCACCTGTGCAGTACCCAAGATGATATTTGGTCATGGTTGGGAGGCCAAACTCACAGGAGAGGTGCCTATACTAGGGCGTGTAATTGAAAGGTTAGGATTGATTATCCGCATACTGTGTATGGTTAATTCAGGATTGTTCCTGACGGATGTATCAAATGTTGTGGTGAAAGTGTACAATCTCTGTAGAGTGTCAAACTATTCGAATAGCCGCGTCCGCGGTTATGGACAGTTGGAGTGGCCATATTGTTCCCCCGTCAGACTTTTCAAAAGACTTGTGAAATGAATTGAGACTTTGAATTAACCACAACAGGGTTGTGGCATGAGATACAAGTTCCCACTTAGGTGTTATAAAACCTTAACTAGCATTCGTTGCTTCCAAACTTAGTAGAGATAAATCTGGCTTTTGCAAAACAACTCTAGAGCCTAGTGTCCTATTATCCAAAACCCTTTTACCTGTTAGTATTAGTTTGCGAGTACTTAAAGAGTACTCATGGCTTTGTCCCTGGCTATTCCCATAGCCAGACTATAAAGAGGAGTACCTGGAAGATGGACCCAGGAAGGTTACGACAACTAGGATCATCTCCCATCGTCAGCATTGCATGTGACCCCGAAGATGGAGCTTCGCCTACGCTACCGTTATTATTACGTATTCAGCTGCTTGAAGTTGTATTACGAACTGGATCATGATATCCCTATTTGTGTAAGAACTTATGTACGGTTTGTAATGGATGACGTACTATGGTATCCAATTATCTTATGTCTCGCAAAAATGGTAATCCTGGGATTGTGATGTATGGCATAACAGGCATCTGGGATTAAAAATCCGGGTGTTGACAAGTTGGTATCAGAGCCATCCTGACCATAGGAGACCCTAGTTAGACTGGACGTTTGAATCAAAAACTTAGTTTAAAAACCAAAGGAAGCAAATATTTACAAAAACTTATTCTCATTCTTATCCCTTTGATTCTTTCATGAAAATTCATGTTCCTCAAAAACCCTTGCAAAATACATAAAATTTGACACACTTGATCACTCTACTAACTTACTCATCCTATATTCTGATAGATGGACGTGAATACATCAAGTTTTATCAGTTGGGGAATGGAGGAGACCTTATCTTTGAGAGGGATTTGGACCAGCTTTCGGAACTTCTGGAGCATCCGCACCCCGAGTTCTTCGGAGCTCAGCTCAATGATCAAGGAGGAGAAGATCTGTAGTGGCTAATTGTTGCAAGTCTCCGAGGAAAGATTGAACCTCCCACTTCTAAGGGAATTCAGTTTACCTTGAGAGAGAACAACTGGCTCGACGGACTTGCCAGTGCCATGCAGGAAGCTCTTGCCCGTCTGTGTGGGCAGAGCATCATTCCAATTTTACCGTACAACCACAATACCAGAAATTTGGGTAGGGCTTGACTGTAAATTTATATACCTTAGTATGAGTTCCCTCGTGGACAAGGTCTGAGCTGAGGCTACCTTGTGAAGATTGTCCACCTGTGCAGTACCCAAGATGATAGTTGGTCATGGTTGGGAGGCCAAACTCACAGGAGAGGTGCCTATACTAAGGCGTGTAATTGAAAGGTTAGGATTGATTATCCGCATACTGTGTATGGTTAATTCAGGATTGTTCCTGACGGATGTATCAAATGTTGTGGTGAAAGTGTACAATCTCTGCAGAGTGTCGAACTATTCGAATAGCTGCATCTGCGGTTATGGACAGTTGGAGTGGCCATACTCTTCCCCCGTCAGATGTTCTCAAAATGACTTGTGAAACGAATTGTGACTTTGACTTGACCACAACAGAGTTGTGATATGAAATTCAAATTCCCACTAGGTGTTATACAATTTTCAACTAGATTTCTTTACTTCTGAACTTAGTAGAGGTAAATCTGGATTTTTGCAAAATAACCCTAGAGCTTAGTATCCTACTACAAAACCCCCTTAACTTGTTAGTATTAGTTTGCGAGTACTTAAAGAGTACTCATGGCTTTGTCCCTGGCTATTCCCGTGGCCAGACTATGAAGAGGAGTACCAGGATGACGGACCGTAGGAAGGTTACGACAACTAGGATTATCTCCCATCGTCAACATTGCATGTGACCACGAAGATGGAGCTTCGTCTATGCTATCGTTATCCTTACGTTATCCGCTGCTTGAGTTGTATTAAGAACTGGATCATGAGATCCTTATTTGTGTAAGACCTTATGTATGGTTTGTAATGGATGATGTACTGTGATATCCAAATCTGTCATGTCTCGCAAAAATGGTAATCCTGGGATTGCAATGTATGGCATAACAGGCATCTGGGATTAAAAATCCGGGTGTTGACAAGTTGGTATCAGAGCCATCCTGACCATAGGAGCCCCTAGTTAGAATGGACGTTTGAATCAAAAACTTAGTTTCAAAGCCAAAGTAAATGAGTATTTACAAAAACTTATTCTCCTCCTTATCACTTTGATTATTTCATGAAAATTCATGCTCCTCAAAAATTCTTGCAAAATGCATAAAATTTGACACACTTAATCACTCTACTAACATACTCATGCTATATTCTTATAGATGGACGTGAAGTACATAAAATTTTATCAGTTGGGGAATGGTGGAGACCTCGTCTTTGACTGTGACTTGGACCAGCTTTCGGAACTTCTGGAGCGTCCACACCCCGGGTTCTTTGGAGCTCAACTCAATGATCAGGAAGGAGAAGATCTACAGTGGTTAGTTGTTGCAAGTCTCCGAGGAAAGATTGAACCCCCCACTGCAGAGGGTATTTAGTTCACCTTAAGAGAGAACAACTGGCTCGATGGACTTGCCAGGGCCATGCAGGAAGCTCTCGCCCATCTGTGTGGGCAGAGTATCAACCAGATCAAGGGTACCCGTTTTGAGTTCTACCCAAGGCGTGATGTTATGGGACAGCCACTGGAGGCCCCATATCACCCCGAGCTGAAGAGTCAATTGGACCACCTCAGCTTCATGATGTATGACCGCCAGAAGGAGTTAGATAATGCCCGTTCCTACGTCAACCACAAGTACTCCATCGCGAAGAAGAAGGATCAGACCATCACCATGCTAGTGAAGGATCGCAAGTCTCGTCGCCGTCATCTCAACAAGAAGGAGCGCATCATTGCCCGTCTTCGCCACCGGATCACGGATTTGGAGGAGACCATCCACGAGAGAGACATGCAGTTGGAGGAGAGGGTGAATGCCAGAGAAGACCTTCGTGGAGACCCCTACTCCTATCTCAGCGATGATGATGACTTTCTGGAGGATCAGGCCATGGACTTCTTCACCGATGAGGATGATTTCGCCTTGATCGATGATGATGATGAGGATGATGAGTACACCGACTCCAAGGAGTAGTAGCACTTGAGCACTAGCGTTAGTCAGTTGTATTCGGTCCCACTGTATCGTAGTTTCACAAAATGGTTCTTAAAACCATCTGTTTTCCTTTGTTGTGGTGTGTGTTTGTATCGTGTGCTATAAATGAATGAATGAAAAGAAAGTTGCTAGCAAAATCTGAGTCAAACTTCAAAAACTTTTCAAAAACCCTGAACCTTAGAAATTTTCCTCTTTTCTCATAATCTATCTCAATCTTCAGATGCCTCGCGGGGGAAGTGGCTCAGCCCCGGACCCGATGTTGCAACTCTTGCAAATGTTGGTTTCGGAACGCGAAGCCGAAAGAGTCGAACGTCAAGCCAACCTAGCCACCCTTCAACATATAGCTTAGATGGCCAACAACAATCAAGGCCATGGAAATCAGGACAACCATGGATCTAAGCTCAAGAATTTCCAAAACACCAATCCACCTATTTTCACTAAGTCAGAAGAGCCCCTAGATGCAGATGATTGGCTGCAAACCATGGAGAACAATCTGGAAGTCACAGGAGTGGAAGCTAACGAGAAAGTTCTGTTCACCACCCACTATCTATCCGGAGATGCAAGAGCATGGTGTAACAGCGTTCGTGCAATGACCGGAGGTCAGATGATGACCTAGGATGAATTCAGGGTCAAGTTCAGTAGAACCCATGTGCCACCGGGTTTGATCAAGAGGATGAGAGATGAATTCAGAGAACTAAAGCAAGGAAGGATGACCGTGGTGGAATACCGTGACAAATTCTTGTCATTATCTAGGTATACCCCGGATGAGATCAACACTGAAGCCAAGAAGAAAGAGAGATTCCTGAATGGTCTGCATGATGAGATGCAGACGGTGTTAGTCAATATCCCCTTTGCTGATATTGAAGCCCTAGTCGACTCTGCCATTCAGGTATTCCACCACGGATGACCGTGTGGAATACCGTGACAAATTCTTGTCATTATCTAGGTATGCCCCGGATGAGATCAACACTGAAGCCAAGAAGAAAGAGAGATTCCTGAATGGTCTGCACGATGAGATGCAGACGGTGTTAGTCAATATCCCCTTTGCTGATATTGAAGCCCTAGTCGACTCTGCCATTCAGATGGAAGGAAAGATCAACCAAGCCAATGAGAACCACAAGCGCCACATGATGCATCAACCAGGAACCCACCAGACACCAAAGTATCGCCCCAACCCATCTCCAGGATTTGCCCGAAGAAACAACAGACCCCCGATGAACCGTCCGACCTATCCCAACCGTGGAAACCCAAGGCCCGGAGGAAACCACAACAACCCCGGCAACTCTAGCAATTTCAACTGTGCACCACTCAAGTTCAACAACAACAATGCCGCCACCAACACCAACACTGCCCCAAGGACTGGAAGCAATGATGTGCCTGTTGCAGCGAAGGACAAGTCGCAAGTGATTTGTTATGAATGTGGAGCCAAGGGTCATTATTCCAATGAGAGACCCAAGAAGATTGCCGCAGCCCCCAATGCAAATGCCCCAGCTCAGCAGCAGCGTCGTGTTCAGCCCGGAAGAAGGTTTGCCCCAGGGAATTCGCTCAACCGCAACGACCGTCTTTTTCTCATGCATGCTGAAGAAGCCCAGGAAGCGCCAGATGTCGTGATGGGTATGTTTTCTGTTAACTCAGTACTTGCAAGAGTGTTATTTGATTCTGGAGCATTGCACTCATTTGTCACTGAAGAATTTGCATGCACTAGTAAGATTCAACCAACCAAATTGAAGCATGTTATGATTGTTCAAATACCCGGTTCAACCACCAAAGCTAGGCAAATTTGCAAAGCCGTCCCTATCCGAATCCATGGCATAGATTTTTATGCTAATCTAATAGTACTCGAAACTAAAGGTTTGGAAGTAGTACTAGGAATGGATTGGATGTCCAAACATAAAGGATTAATTGACTGTGCCAACAAAGCCATAACCATGACCAGTACAGCCGGAGTATCAGTCGAGCATATATCTGAAACTTTGCCTCGTTAGTTCAAGTGCAACAAGAGTATAGCCCAACCTACCATTGACCAAATCTGGATAGTCTGTGAATACCCCGATGTATTTCCAGATGTTTTGCCCGGTATGCCCCTAGATCGGGATATCGAGTTTATCATTGAACTAATCCCTGGAACTGGACCCATCGCCCAGAGACCATATAGTATGAACCCGTCGGAACTAGCAGAACTGAAGAAGCAACTGGATGCCATGCTGGAAATTGGACTGATTCAACCAAGTGCATCACCATGGAGATCACCTGTCTTGTTTGTGGACAAGAAAGATGGAGGTAACCGTTTGTGTACGGATTATCGGAAGTTGAACGATGTCACTATCAAAAACAAGTACCCGTTGCCAAAGATAGATGATTTGTTTGACCAGTTGACTGGTGCCACAGTGTTTTCTAAGATTGATCTTAGAACTGGCTATCATCAACTCAAGATTCGCGCAGAGGATATTCCAAAGACTGCCTTTACCATCAGATATGGATTATACGAGTATACGGTCATGTCTTTTGGATTAACCAATGCCCCCTCTTATTTTATGAACCTCATGAATAAGATTTTTATGGACTTCCTAGATAAGTTTGTCGTTGTTTTCATCGATGACATTCTGATTTATTCTAAATTAGAAGAAGAACATGAGCTACACCTAAGGACCATTCTTGGAACCCTTAGAGAGCATCAGCTGTATGCCAAGTTTAGCAAATGTGAATTCTGGTTACAGGAGGTAGGATTCCTCGGCCACATTGTATCAGCCGGAGGAATTGCCGTTGATCCTGCGAAGGTGAAGGATGTCGAAGATTGGCAAGCCCCAACCAATCAAACCCAAGTTCGTGGGTTTCTCGGATTAGCGGGATACTACCGCAAGTTCGTAGAAGGATTCTCGAGTATTGCCAGACCCATGACTCAATTGCTAAAGAAGGACAAGAAGTTTGAATGGACGGACAAATGTGAAGCGATTTTTCAAGAACTCGAGAGAAGATTGATTTCAGCCCCAATCTTGATCATGTCGGACATCACCAAGCCCTTTGATGTGTATTGTGACGCATCCAAGATCGGCCTGGGATGTGTGCTAATGCAAGAAGGCAATGTTATATCTTATCTATCCCGACAACTGAAGAAGCATGAACAGAACTACCCAACCCATGACCTCGAACTCGCAGCCGTAGTTCTAGCCCTGAAGACATGGAGGCATTATCTCATGGGAAACCATTGTGAGATTTATTAGGATCACAAGACCCTGAAGTATATATTCACTCAGAAGGAGCTGAATATGAGACAGAGAAGATGGATTGAGCTAATCAAGGACTATGATCTGGACATTCACTATCACCCCGGTAAAGCCAATGTGGTAGCAGATGCCCTTAGTAGATTGCCGTGCCACTTGAACTCCATGATTCTAAAGGAGCAACCAAGTTTGCACAAAGAGATGGAAGATTTCCGAATGGAATTAGTGAGTGAAGTATTTTTGGCTAACATAGAACTTCAACCCACTTTGATCAGTCAGATCAAAGAGGCACAAAAAGGAAATGCTAGTATCGACAGAATCAAGCGTCGTATCGGTATAGGCAAAGTACCCGGATTCGCCGAAGACGAAGAAGGAGTTCTATGGTACAAAGGACGCCTTTGTGTACCACCAGATTCGGAATTGAAAGAAGTGATTTTGAAAGTGGCCCATGATACTCTTTATTCTATCCACCCGGAGGAACAAAGATGTATCAGGATTTGAAGGAAGAATTTTGGTGGCATAAGATGAAGAGAGAAATCGGAAGCTATATCGCCAAGTGTGATATACGCCAGAGAGTCAAGGCGGGACATCAAAGACCCGCTGGACTGTTGCAACCTCTACAGATTCTGGAATGGAAATGAGGTTCAGTTGGAATGGACTTTATCACCGGATTGCCTACTTCTAGTAGGGGAAATGACTCTATCTGGGTCATAGTCGACAGATTGTCCAAAGTCGTCCATTTCTTACCAGTCATGACCACATATCAGAGTTCGAAGCTAGCAGAGTTATACATCGCTAGAATCGTTAGTTTGCATGGAGTCCCCAAGAACATTGTATCGGATCAAGGAACTCAGTTTACCTCGAGATTCTGGAAGAAAGTCCAAGAAGGTTTAGGAACCCGACTAGATTTCAGCACAACTTATCACCCTCAGCCCGATGGACAAACGGAGCGAGTAAATCAAATACTCGAAGATATGTTGAGAGCATGTGTGCGTGAGTATGGATCTAAATGGGAAGACTGTCTGCCTTTTGCAGAATTTTCTTATAACAACAGTTATCAAGCTAGTCTGCAAATGGCCCCATTTGAATTCATGTATGGAAGGAAGTGTCGCACCCCTTTGAACTGGTCAGAAGTAGGAGAGAGTCAGATTTTTGGACCCGACATCGTACGAGAAGCAGAAGAGAAAGTTCACAAAATTCGTGAGCACATCAAGACCACCCAGTCAAGACAGAAGAGTTACGTCGACAAGAGACGTCGAGACTTCGCTTTCAATATCGAAGATTTCGTGTATCTCAAGGTGTCGCCGTTGAAAGGAATGCAATGTTTCTAGCTGAAAGGAAAATTAGGGCCCAGATATATAGGACCCTTCAAGATTATGAATCGTCGAGGAGAAGTATAATATCAATTGGAACTGCCAGAAGAAATGTCAGCAGTGCATAATGTGTTCCATATATCGTTACTTCGCAAATGCCTTGAAGTTCCGGAGAAGGTCGAAGTTTTCAAGAACATCGATCACGGGACCATAGAGATCAACGATGACCTGACCTATCCCGAAGTACCCATCCGTATTTTGGAAGAAGCTTTCAGAACCACCAGGACCTGAAGCATCAAGTTTCTCAAGATTCAGTGGAGCAACCACACTGAAGAACAAGCTACCTGGGAACGCGAAGATCACATCAGGACGGAGTTTCCCGATCTCTTTAAATCCTAGGTAATCTTTTTCTTCCTTTTTCAAATCTCAGGACGAGATTTAGTTTAAGGGGGAAGGTTTGTAACATCCCACAAATATAAAACAAGGATCATCAAACTCTAATCACTAGAATTAGGGTTAACAAAAACTTTGATTAATTTAAAATCATATGAATGCATGTGTGAATGAGATGATTTGATAAATGCATGAATGAACTTGTGTGATTAACATAAATAGAAAGAAATGGTTTAAATATGAAAATAACATCATATAAAACATTTCCATGCAGAAACAAAACAAGAGAAAATCAAAAACAAATAAAATAAAGCAAATGGTCTTTTTTGCCAATCTTGCTCACTAGGTCACTTTGAGTGTTTCCAGTTCAAGATTTCAAACAGAAACTTTTCCAATTCTTTTCACCCCTTGCTAGAACAAGTAAAAGTGAATCAAATCCCGCCTTTCAAACTTGTAGAAACATTTGGCAACCTCATTCAAATTACAATTCAAAATTGAATCTTTATCATATGTGAAGATCACCCATTTTCAAAACCCAACCAAACCAGTACCCCTTGACTAATCCAACTAACCAAACACTCCCTAGTATGTGCCTAGCAAACCCACCAAGTTTGAATCCAAAATTCAAATTTAAAGTTCTTGCGGCCATTTCATCAAACACCTTGCAGATACAAATCAAACATACCTCAAACACTATAGTGTGCAGTAAATTTGGCCTAACTTGTTCCCTATCTAGCTCACACTACACCCTTAGTAGATCATCTAACTAGTTTAACCCCTCTAGCTCATTGTAAGTAAGACCATGCCATTAATGGCAAGCAGGCCGAGCCTCACCTTGCCACCCCATTGTCGACAGCAAGCTAGGAGCAACACTAAGCCTAACGAGCATGTCTAGCAGGCACCCCACCGTCCACCGCCACTCTCTGTCCCAGCCCCTGGACCACATGACACGCCCATGCCAAACCTCTCTGTGTGCGAGCCGAGAGCGCGCCAGTGCGCCACCCTGGAACAGCACCCACAGACCGCGCGCCGCCCTCGCCGCGTGCGTGCGTGATCACCACCGTCCAAGCAACCCCGCATACATGCTCATTCGCCGCCGCGCGAACCACGCGCGTTATGCGACATTAAAATCGTCGTCGGACCCGCCCATTGCATTAGCGTGTTCTGACCGATCAGCACCATCCCACGCCTCGCCACGCGCCGTTGAGCTTTGCCAGGGAGCACAGCACCGCCCACTACCGTCGCCCATGCTAGTAGCCCTCTGTGCCATTGACCACGACGAGCTCAGCCCGCGCCCGTCGGTCCCCTTCAGCCACTATAAATAGAGGCCTCCACCTCTCGTTTTCTTCACACCAGTTCACTCCCCTCTCACTCAGAACCACCCCACCTCACTCCCAGAGCAAGGCGAGCAGCGCATCGCCGGAATTTGGCCGGAGCTCACCGCTGCTGGAGGGGAAGGGAGCCGTCGATTGGAGCCGCCCTAGGAGAAGCTGCCGATACCAGGAGAACCGCCATCGTCGACTTCGTCATTCGCCCCCGTCGCCGACCCTCGCCTGAGCCCCGGTGAGCCTCCCACGATCCCCACCTACTGCGCTAGGGTTCTGTCTCGCCGGCGCTTCCCGACGTGGACGATGAACCAGAGCCGTCCGATTAGAACCAGATCCCACGGCCACGTTGCCCCGTACCGCTTCGCCCCTCCCCATCTCACTAACGCGTGGGGACAGCCACTTAACCAGCCCATGTACGTGCTGTGTGTAGTGGGCCGGCCCAGTAAAACATCCCGCGTGACCCAACAATTCAAATTTAGTTTTATTCATTTAATTTCAAACCTAGTTCTGTACCTAGATTCAAAAATCAACCCAGCTCGATTCAGTGAACCAAAATGCATGAAACCAATTTTGTTAGAAAGGTACTAAAATGCTTAATCTAATACCATTGGATTCAAACCATTTGGATTTGTAAATCAACCATGGTAAAAATAACAAGGCAGAATCTTTTTTGCATTCAAACATTTTTCAAAATTCAACCATAAGAGCTTTTGAGTTGATTCCAACTCTCAAAAATTACATGTGATCATACCTTTCAGAATATATAAAAACATATGGGTTTACTTGCAGAAATAATGTTCAAGTAATAAAAGAATGCCACATAGGCATTTCTAGTCACTTTATTTAATTAAAAATAAAAGGTTAAAGCTTATTAAATTGTGACACCACTTTAAATCACATTCTCATGAACTGAAATATGTGGTGATGAAATGTGTCAACATGATCCCATGTTTTTGTTGGAGAATATTATATCTTAAGTAGTTTTTCAATGAGTAGAAATTACTTTTCTCAAATATAAGAAATAAGACAAGTGCTTTAATCCTTGTGATAATAGTGATGGTGTTAGATCATCTAGTGTGACTTTTTGTGTGATGATTAAAAATAGTTAAGTATTGTTTGGTGATTGTGTACCTCGTATTTATTTATAGACGCTAGTACCGACCAAGGATACGAGGAGGAAGGAGGATACTACGAGGAAGAAGCCGAGGAGAAATTCAACCACTGCTCTGCACAAGGCAAGCTAACCCTTGCAACTAAGAAAGTTAGACAACCTAGGCATTGCATTAAGCATGCTTGGTTAGATACATTTGATGATGCCCAATCCTAGTTTTACTTGCAAGCTTAAGTACTTTATTTTCTTTATCAAAGCTTTCTCATAGAGTTTACATGGTGACTTGTAGATTCTAGAAAGATAACTAAAGGTAGCATAAAGAGCATAAAATTTGGCCTAAGTTAGATAATCTTGATGTCATCCTAAGGCATGAGATTGAACTTAGCAAATCTCCACTTGTTTACCACCCCTCATTAGTATTTACCACCACGTGTAGATGCTAGTGCTAAGCATAAAACTAGATCAACCTTAGATGGGAAGACTTGGTGAAAATGGTTATGAAAACCTTAGAATGATGAATCATTCTACTGAAATGTTTTGACATGTGTTTCCGAACACCAGATGATTTTGGTGATGAAAATGTTGAGGCATGAGCCTTAGCCCTTTATAAAACTGATGGTTGTCTGGATGCGATACCATTCCAATTTTACAGTACAACCACAATACCGTAAATTTGGGTAGGGCTTGACTGGAAATTTATATACCTTAGTATGGGTTCACCTGTGCAATACCCAAGATGACAGTTGGTCATGGTTGGGAGGCCACTCATAGGAGAGGTGCCTATACTAGGGCATCTAATTGAAAGGTTAGGATTGATTATCCGCATACTGAGTATGGTGAATTCAGGATTGTTCCTGACGGATGTATCGAATGTTGTGGTGAAAGTGTACAATCTCTGTAGAGTGTCGAACTAATCAAATAGTCGCGTCCGCGGTTATGGACAGTTGGAGTGGCCATACTGTTCCCCCATCAGATGTTTTCAAAATGACTTGTGAAATGAATTGTGAATTTGACTTGACCACAACAGGGTTGTGATATGAAATTCAAATTCCCACTAGGTGTTATAAAATTTTCAACTAGATTTTTTTGCTTCTGAACTTAGTAGAGGTAAATCTGGCTTTTTGCAAAATAACCCTAGAGCTTAGTATCCTACTACAAAACCCCCTTAACTTGTTAGTATTAGTTTGCGAGTACTTAAAGAATACTCACGGCTTTGTCCCTCGCTATTCCCGTGGCCAGACTATGAAGAGGAGTACCAGGATGACGGACCGCGGGAAGGTTACGACAACTAGGATCATCTCCCATCGTCAGCATTGCCTGTGACCCCGAATATGGAGCTTCGTCTATGCTATTGTTATCCTTACGTTATTCTGCTGCTTGAGTTGTATTAAGAACTGGATCATGAGATCCTTATTTGTGTAAGACCTTATGTATGGTTTGTAATGGATGATGTACTGTGATATCCAAATCTGTTATGTCTCACAAAAATGGTAATCCTGGGATTGCTATGTATGGCATAACAGGCATCTGGGATTAAAAATCCATGTGTTGACAAGTGGATATACGACCCAGTCACCCAGGTTCAAATCCTCATGGACATGAATTTGGGTTCTTATATTATTTAAAAAATCAAACTTGTTGTGGAGGCTTCTTTGATAGCTTTCATTTAAAAAACAGTGAAGCAGTCACACTAGTTTAGGACAGTGTGCATTGTGGTTTCCAAATTCATAGTGTTATGAAAAATTCATAGTGCTATTACACAGATACACATTGTCATTTTGAACAATTACTAGGAATTGTACTCTCCTATACAAGATACTCTCTTGTACAATGAAACAATTGTTTGACATTCCTCTCCTATAAAAGATACTCTCCTATACTTCTATCTCTCCTCCTTCTATAAGTGCTTTTGTTTGTGCTAAATGGGAAGAAAAGCTCCATGACACTGAATATTTTTGGTTATATTTTGTTCATAATACTCTAAACTCTAACACACTGCTCTCTGGACAGATTTACATGTTTTCATTTTGAAATAAAGAAGATAATTATGTTTTCACTTCATTTTCATGTTGCTTCTGTTGCTGGGGAGTATTTTTTCTCTACCTATTCTTATTCTATAAGGGCTTTGGTTTGTGCAAGTAGCTCTAAAGTGATAGATATAACATCTAGTAGCCTGTCGTCTGCTTGTTGGCATTCCTTGTTGTGCGGGGGGGGGGGGGGGTCGTAGCGTATTGCTCCTCCTACCTTCATATCCTCAACCATACAGTACTGCAACATTATGAGAGTTTCGAGCTAGCTTATCAACATCATAGTTCTGATATTCTTCCTCTACATCCTCTATCAGTTCTTTGATACTTGACGGTGCTCTGGTATCATTGAGTGACTGGAGCTACCTAAAGAAACACAAGTCAAGGACATTCATGTTCGGACTATTTGGAGGTTATTGTATCAACTCGATGTCCAGATCTGTCTCGGCTACTACCCGTCGAAAAACCTCATCACCAGGGAGGAGATGAGGTTTTACGTTGTCTTGCTGTATATAGATTGTTCTTCCTACATCCTCGTTGGGCCACTATTCTTGCATTGTTGTAATTACTTTCTGGCAAAAATACTGTAACACCCTCAGAATCGGCCCTATGCAAGTTTCAGCGCTTCCCACCAAAACCCGCATAGAAACGATTCAAAGGTGCCCACCAGGCACTTGCGTGCGGGTGGAAAACGAAGTAATACCATCACACCATAGTCCTCGATGGAACCCACAAAACATATATATTCAAAAGCGACTCAAAGAGTCAAGAATACAGATTTACAGTACAAAGATCCAAATCACCTTGAAAACGATACAGCGTCCGAGTACGGACAAGATGCAACTTGAGCTAAGAGCCCTGAAGAATAACCAATGGCGTCCATAACCCTGCCCAGGCCAAGCCGGAAGGGTAACCCTGCTAACGACGTCGATCTCAAAACCTGCTTAAACAAAAGGGGTGCCGACAAAGGGCAAAGGAAAAAGAGAGCGGTCAGTACTGAGGCCAGTACACGGCGAGGCTAGAATTCGGCGGTCCTCGCCTACATAGGTATGGTGGACTGAAGCGGCAGCGCGGCATGCACTAAACAACCTATAGAGACTCGATACAACTAGCGGCTATCAGAGAGGGGTAAGAAAGACCTATTCGGAACCAACCTGATACTTCCACCAAACATACCCATCCTGGTGTTTCCCCCTCGAGACCAAACGAGGAAGTCAACCGAGGAACTCACACCGTTGGCAGTTTTATTCATTCCGTTATAGTTGCGGCAATTACTAGTTAAATAAAGATGGCATGAGTCATCCTAATATGATAAGCAGTGGGCAGTTTTAGTTAAACATTCCGTTGTAGTTGCAACACTTACTAGTCAGATACAATTAGCATGAGATATCCCCAAACCCAGCAGTTGTTGGTACTTTTATTTAGCCATTCCGTTGCAGTGAAGCTGATTACTAGTCATATCGCATACCAGTCAAATTATAGCAGTAAACTTTAGTTATAGTTGTCTATGATCGAGAACTGTGCTCCAAGTCGTCCATAACCGCGGACACGGCTTTTCGAAAAGATTTAACCCTGCAGGGGTGCACCAAAGTATCCACACGCACTTCGACCCTTTTTGCCAGATCAGTTAACATACACCCATCGGTATGTCGGCGGGGCCTAAGTCATGACGTTTCCCAGATCCAAAGCAAGTACATGGGGGCCACCCCACTAAGCTACCCGCAACGAAGTCGGCCGGTCTCCGAGACGGACTCAGGGTTTGTGTAGACGGTTGTAAACGACTGGGAACCCGAAAATGAGACCGGGCTTGTCGATACAGCGAAAACGTGTCACGGACCTAAACAGTACAGGTGCAGTACCTCGCACAATTTAAATTAAGCAGTAAAGCATGGCATAAGTACAGGATAGTAATAAAGCCCCAAAATAATTGTGGCCCCCAGTACAGTACTTGGAATCAGGTACTAAATCGATGGGGGTGCCCATACACCCCACCTATGGTTAGCGCGCTCGATCTCGGAACAGGTGTCAAGAACTCGGGGTCCTACGGGACACAAGTGGACGGTTAACAACCAAATAACATCTATTGCCCACCTGTGCCTCTACATTTACCTACTTTCAATTTTAGTTATTAAACAGTAATTAAAGCCATGATCATCTCCAACGTTAAACATGCGGCAATACTCCAACAACTGTGGTACTTGACGACACGCAACAACACTTGAGCAAGCGACTACGACGCGCAAGTCCAACTATCTACCAATCAACAGGTAATAGGATGTGTCCAAGGCAATATAAGGCTGCAAGGGATATCACGGGTACGAAAACTAGAGCATCGCAACACAGATAGCAATAGATCATCAGTGGGGAATAAATACTATCAAAGTAAGATAGGTAGAAAGGGGGAGATGCTCGCCTGAAAACATTGCCGACGGTTCATCCGAAGATCGGGTCGACACTCGCATCAACTCAACGGCCTAATCCGTGAAGAAGCAAACCGCTAGCACAAACACCGGATGCACTATTTAATACTATGACAGAAGATCGGGCATGATGCATGTATGATGTATGACATGGCAAAGATGCGATGCAATTAGGCAATATTAAGCGGAACCGGGGTCCCGACATTTATTGGATGGTTCATGTTGTTTAGATACCCCGCAATTTAAATGTTGTAGTAACAGGGTGAAACATGGCATCGATTCGCTACACCAATTTAAATGGAGACAAACTAAGACTAGAATAGCCCGCATATAGCCTCCATATTTAATTATATGGTGAATCGGCAAAAGGCCCCCAAACCACATGACAATATGTATGCAAGCATGGCAATTTTATATGCAACAAGTAATATTATTTATAAAATATAGGTCACGGAAAAGAGGGTCACACTTTGGGGTTCGGCGAACTTGGGCTCCGAGGGGTTCAGGGTCGGTCTCAGGGTTCAACGGGAGAACGGCTCGACGAGATCGGTCTCGGACAATGGAAGTCGATCTTGTCGCATCCGAGAAGAAGAACTTGGTTGGCGTCGGGGGCACATCGGATCCACCCTGGTCGGTGCCGATCTTGTCGTCACGAAGATCTTGTCGGGACCTCGTATTGGGTCAGTCTTGGCGTTCGGGATGAAGATCTTGGCGTTCCGCGGCGAAGTGCTTGTCGTACCGGGATGAAGACCTTGGGGTGCCATCTCGATCATTGGTCAACTCGTTGGAAGTAGAACTTGGCATCCGACTCCCGGGCGTCGGTGCGGGAAGGCGGTCTTGTCGTACCGGGTCGACGACCTTGGCATCTGGGTTCTCGGCGAACTTGGCGTCCGGGAAGGAGTACTTGTCGCACCGGGGTCTCGGCGTCCTCGGATCCGAGAGGAAGAACTAGGCGTGCCGGGTTCGGTCTTCGGGGTTCGTCTTTGGATCATCAGAATCGTGAAGGAGTACTTGTGTTTCCACGTCAAAGGCCTAGGGGTCCGGCGTCAATGATGAACTTGAATCAACTCACGTGTCCTCGGGAGGTGCTTGACAAAACATCAGCACAGAGACAACAACACATGAACAGAGGAGTACATCAAGGGCCACGGTGACTGCTGCAACCTCCCTGTTCATCAACACTAGAACATCACGGTGCCCCTCTAGCAAGGAAACCAGATAGCATCGGGAGAAACTCAAAAAGGCGACAAGGGCCTGCAAGCGACTTGATGGCATCAGGGAGGAGTTCGCTGGACGCGAGGTGGCCGGAAGGAGGCGACGCTCGGGGTCGGGGACGGGCGAGGCCGACGGCGGCGGTCCACGAGCAAGGGGTGGCGCTCACGGGCCCGACGAGAAGGGCGGTGGAGGGCGTCGTGCTGCCGAGGTGGTGGCAGCGAAGGCGAACGACGGCTGGCAGACGCGGGAGGGGCCGGGGACGTCAGACGACGAGGAGGAGACAGGCACAGGCGGCGGCCGGTGCTGAAGATGTAGGGAGTACCGGGGCATGCCGAGCTCGATGCAGAGAAGCAGGAGGGAGGGGCGGCCGATGATGGCCCGCTGGGGAAGCCGACGAACGGAGGAAGGAGAGGGTCCTGGCGGTGGCGCCATTGCCCAAGAGCCAGGCCAGAGAGAGGCCCGAAGGTCGGGAACGAGCTCCAAGGACGGGGATGGGAGGCAGCGATGGCGCTCGCTGGGACCGGGCGGGCGGCGACCGGGGTTCCAGGAAGGAGGGCGATGACGGGAGAGAAGCAGGCGGAGGCCTCGCTCCTGGCGGCGACAGGGATGGTGAGGAAGAGACGCGAGCAGGGGAGGTTGCGGGCTGCCGCTCGCGTGGTGAGTGGGTCCAGGCGCGTGGGTGGGGGTCGAGCGGGGGAGGAAGAGAGAGAGGGAGTTGGGGTGAGGTGGCAGCGGGTGAGTGGTGGGGATTGGGGCCAGGGTGATGTGGCGCGCTGTGATAGGGTGGAGTGAGGTGGAGGGGGATGGGTAGACTAGGTTTAGGTAGAAAAGGGTTTGGGGGGATCTGGGGTGGGTAGGATTAGGACTAGATATTTTTAGACTAGGGTTTGGAGGTGGCCGGCCGGGTTTTCGGGCCTGGCTAGCTGCCTCCCAAAAATAATATAAACTTTTATTTTAATTTAAAAATAGACTTTTGTAAATAGTTTTTAGACAAATAAAAGACCCGGAAAAGTCCGGAGTTTTGATTTGAAATTAAGATGGGGATTATTTAGAAAACAAAACTAGGCTTTTAGAAAATAGTTTTAGAAAAACAAATGCATGATGACATGACGATGCTCAAATGCAATGTGGCATGATGACATGAGCATGAGGTCATGACGATGCAATGCACAAGAAAAATAACGCGATTTTCTAGTAGTGGTTTTTGCGGGGCGCCACATATACTCCCCCATAACATCACATGTAACTATCACCGGTTCCAATTCAAGTGTCCCTTTATCTCTGTTTTTGCTGTTATTTTGAGTCGGTGTCTCTTAAAGAAAGGCCCAAGTACCAATCTTTCCATCGAATGTGACCTCTCCAACTTGACCATACCTTGGATTCGCCACAGCTATCAAGAACATCACCTTCCCAACGTTGTTCTTATTCTGCACTGTGCGGAATGGTAGAGGTTCGTCGGGATGTAGGCAGTAATTGTTATTTTCATTTCTCATGTAGAACCATTTTTCGTCAATGTGGACAATATTTTCCATTTTCTTGAATAAAGGACGAGGAGTTGCCAACTGGTCCTTGTCGAGCATCGAGACGCATAACTCCAGTCTCTTAAGCTTGTTTTCTGGCGTAATCGAAGGCTTCAACCGGCTATTGTGTCATGTTAGGTCTCCCAAATGGAGCCTAAGGTGTAAGGTTGAGTTGCTCACACCCAATGATCCTGCTAGACCTCAAATGGTCTTCCTTTTGTTGAGTGGTACTGTCGCCACCATTGACAGATCCAAATCTTTCTTTTTTCGGCCAACATTGACCTTCTTATTTGAAAAATCAACCTCTTTGTTTCGTTCAATCTGTCCCTAGGATTTGGCCCATATTCTTTCAATAGTTAGGACACTTGTATTCAAAATAAATGCAATGATATCCTTGTATGTTGTTTCCATTCCTCCATATCTCTCTTAATTATTTCCAACGCAAAATATACACAAATCTTTGCTCATTCATTAATTCTAGTTTTGGATGACCAACATCTTGAAAATCTTCTTCTTCAGCATCCAAATCGGGAGCAACATATTCTTGGGCATCAAAATATTGAGGGACCTTGTTCAAGTCGAGAGCGACAGCTTCTTGGGCATCCAAATCAGGAGAAACAACTTCTTGGGCAGCAAAATCTTGAGGGATCTCGTTCAAGTCGAGAGCGATAGCTTCTTGGTCATCCAAATCAGGAGCAACAACTTCTTGGGTAGAAAATTCCAGAGGGATCTCATTCAAGTCGAGAGTGACTGATACGTCCATTTTGCATCACCATTCTATATCATAATTTTCCTCTATTCATTGATATATGTCTTATTATGAGGTATTACTTATGTCTTTTCCACTATTTTTGCATGTTGGGTGATTCTTGGAGGATGGACTACCGGAGTCTGGATTCTGATGGAAAAAGAGGTGTTTTGATGCAATTCGGCAAGGATCAGAAAAATACCAGAAAAATATGGGAAAATTATATTTTCCCGGAAGACACATGAAGCTAGAAGGGGAGGCGAAGAAGGGCTATAGGGGCCCACACCCCCTAGGCGCGGGCCCACCTTGCCCCGCGCCTAGGGCAGGTGTGGTCTACCTGCTCGGCCTCCGACTCCTCCCTCTCGCCTATATCTTCCTCACGGAACCCTAACACCAGGAGGGCGACCACAGATAGATTTCTGCCGCCTCTGTGAGGTGGAAAACTCCGAGATAGAAAGATCTCTCTGGTAGACAAATTTCTGTCGGGGAATTCCTTCACGGAGAGAGGAGATCGTCGCCATCAACACCGCCATCAAGCTAGGCTTCATCGGGATCATCATCATCATCATCATCCACACCATCATCTCCACCAGCACCATCATCACCACTCCATCCCGCTATAACAGTTGTGTTGGATATTGCTTTAGTTCTTAGGGGAAACTTTCCCGGTGTTAATTACTAGTGTAGTTGATGCTTGTGAATGGAACCATTGGATAATTGTTTATGTTCAGATTTTTATTCATCTCCTTATCATCTTTGATCTTGATCCATATGATGTCTTGTGAGTAGTTCGTCTAGTTCTTGAGGACATGGGAGAAGTCATGTTGTTATTAGTGGATTTGTGTTGAGTTATTATTCAATGGTTTAGTATTTAATTTGTGGTGCTATTCTTCTAGTGGTGTCATGTGAACGTCGACTACATGATACTTCACCATTTATGGGCCTAGGGGAATGCATTGTGTATTTGGATACTAATTGTGGGGTTGCCAGAGTGACAGAAACCTGAACCCCCGTTAGGACACCTTTGCACAAGGGAGCGTAGGATCTTAGAGTTGAAGGCTATGGTTAGATTTATATCTTAATTACTTTCCTGTAGTTGTGGATGCTTGCAGGGGGTTTAATCACAAGTATGTATTAGTCCAAGTAAGGTCAGTACATTAGCACAGGTTCACCCACACAACACTTACAACACCAAAGAAGAGTACTTAGCTATTTGAAGCGAAATCACATGATAGAATTCTCATGTGTCCTCGAGAACATTTGGTCCTTATAAGTATTTCCACCAGATTGTCCTTTGCTAAGAAAGCATTGGGCCACTTGCTGTTTGTTCTTTGTCTTTATTACTTGCAAGTGTTTTGTTGCTTTATCAAAAAATCACTAAAAATCCGTTTGCTAAGTATTTATAGAGATTTCCTGCTCCATACCACTAGTCAACACCTTCTGCTCCTCGTTGGGATCGACACTCCTATTTATCGAAAGTACTATGATACACCCCCTATACTTGTGGGTCATCAAAACTATTTTCTGGCGCCGTTGCCGGGGAGTGAAGCGCTATTGAAGAGTGGAACTGGTAAAGGAAACTTCTACTGTGAGTATTGCTTTTGTTACTGCTTGTTACTTTGTTTCCAGTATGGACAACCCACTTGGTTTTCTGTTTGGGAAAACTACTACCACTGCTAGGGTAGTAGATGAACCACCACCTGTTGAGATAGATCCTTTTAAGATACCTACAAGTATTGTTGATCGTGTTATGGATAATTATTATTTTGGGGATGGAACTGTCCATCCTGGTGATCACTTGCTTTTTATCCATGAATTATGCAGGTTGTTTATGTGTGCAGGTATCACAACTGAACAGGTGAAGAAGAAGTTACTCTCTATATCCTCGAAAGGGAGAGCTGAAGAATGGTATAAGCTGCTGAAGAATGGACAATCCATGGATTGGGAGGAAATGGCATTTCTCTTTTATTCTAAATTATATCCTCCCAGTGAGTTTCATAAGGATAGAAATCTGATATACAACTTTTGGCCTCGTGATGGAGAGAGTACAACTCAAGCTTGGGGGAGATCAAGTTACTAATGCTTAAATGTCCTATTCATTAACTCCCTAATAATATTATTATCAATAACTTTTATGTTAGGCTTTCTCTTCATGATAAAGATTTACTAGATGCTTCTTGTGCTGGATCATTCACATGTATGAAGGAAGAAGCTAAATGAGATCTACTAGACCGTATTCAAGAGAACACTGAAGCCTAGGAGAATGACAAAGGAAGAAAGTCAGGTATAAACTATGATTATGAATGCATTAAATCTTTTATGGGAACTGATAACTTTCGTGATATTAGTAATGAGTTTGGCCTTGATTTCCAAAGTATTGCCAACTGTTTTAAGGCCTTTGCCTCTTACATAGAAATTCCCAAAAATAAGTGGAATAAGTACCATGCTCCTTATAAAGATGTTGTTAGTCATGTTCCTGTTAGAAGTACTAAAGTTTATAATACTAACCATATTGTGCCTGAACCTTATGTTGACAAAATACCTTTCCTAGCTAAGTTAAAGGAGTATTCTATGATGATTAGTGCAAATAACAAAGGTACAAAGTAAACCGTGGATCCTGATGAGCAATTGAATATTGAACATGTGGTAGCCACTATGAAACATCTTGATGCTAGAAATATAGAGGATGAGTACATTGTATTCTGTGAAGACGCTTCTAATATTATCTCTCATCCTAGTAAGGCTAGAAAAGCTAGTGTTCATGTGGTTAAAATTGGTGATCATTGCTACTATGGTTTATGTGATATTGGTGCTAGTTCTAGTGCTATTCCTTATGAGATTTACAGGGAAATTATGCATGAAATTGGTCCTTGTGAGCTTGAGGACATTGATGTGGTTCTTCACCTTGCTAATAAGGAGACCATATGCCCTATTGGTATTGTAAGAGATGTGGGGGTTCTCTGTGGTAAGATTAAATATCCTGCTGATTTTCTAGTGCTTAATTCAGCAGCTAGTAAAACTTGTCCTATCATTTTTGGTAGACCTTTCTTGAACACTTCTGGAGCTATTATAGATTGTCAGAAGGAGAAAGTTTTAACTAAGTTTGATGGAGATTCTTATGAGTTTAACTTTTCCAAATTTTCTAAATCTCCTTGTGAAAACAGCTTGCCTAATAAAGATTTCAGGATGGAACAACTTGCTTCTATTGATCCAGTTTATGACCTTGGACCTGTTTTGGTGATTGTAAGTATGCTCATTCCTGTGATGAAATTGATTCCTTTGATGGTTATATTGTCACCTTTATTCAAAGTGCTACTGAAAGTTATTATGAGAGAGGGAAACATGGTTTTATGCTTCTCAATAATGTTAAGTTTCCCTGTTTTATGTTGAAAGCTTTGAAGTTGCATTTGTTTTGTCTTCCTATGCTAGTGGCTTTTTGTTTCAACAATTTGTTTTCTCATGACACCCCCATGCATAGTAAGTGGGTTAGACTCAAGTGTGTTGGTTATTTGCTTCTTGATGCTCTCTTTCATTCCAGATATATATCTCCTTTGTGAGCATCCTTGAAACTTTCAAGCCTAACTTAAAGGCATTAAAGAAAAGTACTTGTTGGGAGATAACCCAAGAGTTTAGTTGAGTCTTGGAATTTATTACTTCAGTAATAACATCTACTTATCCTTTTTGTTTTGGTTTTTCTGTCAAGTTCAACTACTTTTGTGAAGTAGAGGAGTTGTGAAAAGTGGCTGTCCTGGGACAGATTTTTGTGCTGCATCGTAAAACTTCATGAGGGAGCTCAGTACGTCGGACGGAGCTGTATTTTTCTGAGCTTGTTCTACAAGTTGTTACCCAACTTTCATTAGTTCTGCACTTTTTGATTTGAGGAATAGAAGGTTTTCTAAAAAAATCAATATTTTCCTGCTGGTCTGTTTTGACAGATTTCTGTTATCATTTGCATTTGCCTCTTATAGAAGCCTTTGTTTTGATGGATTTCAGTTGAAGTGTGTACCTAAAGGTTTATTGTTTTTTCTTACACTAATGTTGCCATTGAAGTTTGTGTATTGCCTTGCGAGAAAAGGAATTTCCAGGAGAAGGAGGAAAGGAGTCTGCAGAGTTCATATTTGAATAGGTAAAAGTGGTGAAAACAGAAGGTTCGTGAAAACCTAATCTTTTTATATTTTTGATGTTTTTATTACATAAGGAAAGTTAAGAGAGAGAACAAAGGAGGAACCGGAGGCCGGGGTGGCCAAACCCACCCCAGGCACGGGCCCCAGCTGCCCCACGCCTGGAGGGGGTAAGACCACCCTGAGCTCCGTCTCCACCTCGTTTTCGTATCAAAACCTTCCTTATGCTTTGAAACTTCGTAATATATAACCCCTCGGATCCCCCGAGGTTCGTGCATTGTGTTATCGTCGTGTTTTCGTTTCGATCTGTTTCTGTCAGGAAAACTTCTCTAGTTTAGAGCACCATGGTCTCTGCCAACGACAAAGATAAGAAGCCCGAGGAAGACGATCCTCGCAAACCCAAGGAGGAGGAGATTTTGGTAGGTTATGAAGGATACATGGAGGAGGACAAGCAACCGGACACCCGCACTACCGTCGCAAGCATTGGAGTGGTGGCAAAACCTACCAAGCTTAAGAGGACAGAACTGATGTCTATAGGAGGGAAACCTCCATGTCATACCCTCTCTCCATGGTCACCTCCTCCAAGTACCAAGAAACCCTTCCACACTCTTATACATGAGCGTCAATGTCAACATGTGCCGAAAGGGAACTTGCCCTCGATGTGGGATATGCCTCGTTCTAACCATGCAGGGGAGGAGCATACTAAGAAGGAAGAATGGGGAAAGAATAGCAAGGACTGGAATTCTCAGCCCGATATTATCATGAACCGTATTGAGCAAAATTAGGAGTTGATTCAAACTCTGACCTTTGAGATTGAGGATTTGAAGAAACTTATTGAAGAGATGATCAAGAGAACACCACCACCGAAGGAGTAATTCGTTATCAGGTTTGGCATCCCCTTGGCTTGTTCCAAGCTTGGGGGGAGTGCCATGGTATCACAATCATTATCTTTCATCTTTTACCTTTTTAGTGGATTCATATCTTTGGTAGAGAGGTTATCTTATAGTTTGGTTTGCATGTGGAAGTATCTCTCTTTTAGTTGATTATCTATATATCCCTTGGCGTGAGTGCCTTTATTGGAATATTAATGAGAAGTTTCATCTTTTACTTTTTGCACTTCTTATTTTAGTTTGCAATCTCTATTATATGCTGGATCTTGTTGATAAGTATTGGCATCACTTTGGGATCATCAAGTAAATCTAAATTGGTTTTGGCAAACCAAGTTCTGGTCAGTAGCAACACCTTTTGAGGTTTGAAAGAAAAAGTGAAAAAGCTTACATGTATTTTGTATCATTTATTTTTCTTTCTTGTTGGCTCATAAGCTTAGTATTCTTTATTTAAGATATTTTGTGTATTCAAGGAAGATTGCATGTTTGGCTTTATTACTTGTATGTTTGCTTGTTTCTTTCAACTCTTTTGCTTGCTACCCAGCCTTGTTAGCCAAAAACCTGTTTTGATAAGGCATACTTCTCATGTTTTCAATCCCTTTGAACCAAAACCTTTGCCACCTGTGTCCACCATATCTACCTAGTAGCTTTTGCTATTCCAATAAAATTCTCAAGATTCATCTATCTTTCAAATTAAAAAGTATTTTGTTATGTGAAAACTAGTTAGTATAGCTCTCATGAACTTGATGGCACACCTTATTTCCTTGCCCCTAATACTCTTGAACCATTCTGTCATCAAAGTTGTATATGCTTGGATCTATACGTTGGAATTAGCAGAACCCTGCTGTCATGGGGAACGCTTTCAACATTGCACTTGTCCCTTGTACACAGTTGATATCGTGCTCTTTTGTGTATGGATGTCGATGGTGTGAAATAAAGAGGGAACTTGTAAGTCCATGGAGTCTGTATTTTGTGTTAGAGAAACGCCTGGGATAATCATGGTGGAAACTTGCAGCATCACCATAGTGAGTTATCTATGAAGCATCCTCAATAAAAAGCTATGCACATAGTAAATAAAAAGATCGCTGAGATGCTTATTGTCTCTTGCCTTGTCATTTTGGTTATGGGATAGCTCCTGTACCATGTGCAAGAACTTACCGGTAACTGAAGTTGAGTAGCATGAGGAATGGCCCTCATATTAAAGGGACATGAGATTGCCAACTTATATTTCGTTAAGCATATACTCCATCTTTGTGCACTTTAACCTTAATCATCTCAAGATGCCTATGATAGGGGCAATGAGAGCTCAAAGCTAGTAAGTACCATAATCTTTTGGAAGCTCTTTATGACTTGTAATCCTTGATTCCCTCTATGAAGGGACCTTTCTTCTATTTTCTAAGTTGAGTCAGTAAACCTACTTCCTCTCTATCTCCAACAAGTATTTGAGTTGTTGTGTTTCAAGCATTCATTTGTGATTTATTCAATCATGTTCTCTATCTTCCTTGTTTGCACAAAACTCTTATCTATTGAGTATTACTTTGAAAGCCTTCAATGTGAAAACCTTTTTGAGAAAAGAGTGCTCCTGTTATAAAACTTCTACAAAAAGCTTTTTGTGAAACTATTTGCCAGCTGTTCTCTGACCAGGAACAAGAGTTTGCCAATTCCAATTATGATTTATCTTTATGCATCTCTATTGTGACTCCTGTACTTGTTGCAAGCTAAGTTATATAATAGTGAGTTGCTTTCTTCTATGAGTTGTGTAATGGTAAGTGTGATGCGTCTTGTCCGTATTCTTTTATCGACACTTCACTCCATAAACCTGTGGACATGTTTATTGAGCTCAGTTTTCGCTTGGAGACAAGCGAAGGTCTAAGTTTGGGGGGAGTTGATACGTCCAATTTGCATCACCATTCTATATCATAATTTGCCTCTATTCATTGATATATGTCTTATTATGAGGTATTACTTATGTCTTTTCCACTATTTTTGCATGTTGGATGATTCTTGAAGGATGGACTGCCGGAGTCTGGATTCTGATGGAAAAGAGGTGTTTTGATGCAATTTCGCGAAGATAAGAAGAATACCAGAAAAATATGGGAACATTATATTTTCCCGGAAGATAGAGGAATGACAGATTTCTGCCGAGGAATTCCTTCCCGGAGAGAGGAGATCATCGCCACCAACACCGTCATCAAGATAGGCTTCATCGGGATCATCATCATCATCCACACCATCATCTCAACCAGCACCATCATCACCACTCCGTCCCGCTGTAACAGTTGTGTTGGATATTGCTTTAGTTTTTAGGGGAAACTTTCCCGGTTTTAATTACTATTGTAGTTGATGCTTGTGAGTGGAACCATTGGATTATTGTTTATGTTCAGATTGTTATTCATGACCTTATCATCTTTGAGCTTGATCCATATGATGTTTTCTGAGTAGTTCGTCTAGTTCTCGAGGACATGGAAGAAGTAATGTTGGACGGAGGAGCTTGAAGCCACAGCAAGTAGCTTCTGAGTATGACTTGTCCGCAAATCATGCATGCAGTCGTAGTGGTTGCGCATCATGTGACTGCTCATAAATCCAACTGGTTGTAAGTGAGACGCTATTTTTCACGTGGCAACTATAGAGGACGTTTTTTTCTTTATTTTTACTTTTAGAAATGGCAGTGTATGTTCGTGTGGTGTGGCCAGTGAAAGTTCTCGTCACACCAGAATTTCTCCCATCCGTTTAAGACCCCCCCCCCCCCCTCCGCGCCTAATCGACTGAGATCCTAATCTTCACACGCTTTGAGGGCGGGTCCTCCTCCCTAGCGCTCACGTGTTGGCTCTCTATCATTTCACTTAAGATTATTATGTTGGGCTTGATTTTAGAAAGCCCATTTAAGTTTTCCGGTTGTTTCTTTCTCGCGTGATGCTTCTTTCGGTTCAGCTTTCATCTTTTTGTTCAGGTCGCTCGTACACGGCTGGGCACCGGTCGCTATTTAAGGAGGTGCAGACCTCTCTCATGTTTCGATGTGGGACTATTTCGAATTCAGTTGTATTGTATTCTGTACGGTAACTCCGGTTCTGTTCTTCTCCGGTTATGTAAGAGACTAACTTCTATATTTTCAAGCTTTTTCTGAATATGCATGCGGTGTATCGCATCATTCGGACAGTCCTCACGTACTTCTATGAGCTAACGAGCTTGAAGTGATGCTTAAAAAAACTTGCTTCTGTAGCTTGTGCTGTAGAACACAGTACATCCTGGTTCTCTACCTAGCTGGAAGGAGTAATTCTGGTTCTCTACCTAGCTATAGACGGAGAAAGTAAAAATAAATAGGAAAAAAAATAAAAGTGCAGGTTTCATGAGAGTTTTTAATGTGAGCTTTGTCGCCTTAAAGGACATTCAGGTGATATTTGATCAGACCATTTACGGAATTTTAACTGATTTCCATACTAATTAAGTTCACTAAAATAAAAATATTGATTAACAACTAATAAATTAGATAAACCTGTCCCTACAAACAACTTACAGAGCACACGCGTTACAAAAATTTAGACAAAGTGGAAGACAACAATATCGCGAGAAGAATTTTCAAAAATCACAATCACACTTTAAAAAAAAATTAAAAAAAATCAGAAAAGAGAATAAATACAAAAATCTAAAAAGAAAACAAAAATTACACAATAAACAATCACTATTTATGGAATAAAAGCTACACTAATAAGGAACAAAACTTTAACATCCAAGGAGTATGCATGTTCTAGGTATGCAGACAGTACGAAAACATATGAATAGAAGCGTACACGAACCTTGATATAATTTTAGGGCCACAGAACAAAAGCATAGAAACTGTGGAATAAATTGATCCCAAAGGGCAACAAAATATTATGCTACATGGGAAAAAATCATACTTGTATGCACACGGACGTCTACAGTCAACAGAAATATAGCGCACGAGGAACAAATCTTGCCACCAAGAACAAAAATGTAGCCTATGAGAAACAACTTTTGCCTACACATGCCAAAAAAAGTGTCCGCAGAACAACTCTCGCCTACATAGGGAACAAAATCTATAATGTCTGAATAACATATCTTGCCTACACAACAAAAAGATAACCTCTGAGGAACAACTCTAGTCTACACATGGAAGAATATAATATAGAAATAGAGGAACAAATCCCGTCTACATACGAAACAAAAAATATAGTCTCCATGGAACAAATGTCATCTACATTGGAATAAATAATATAGCGTCAGGGGAAAAAACTCTTGTCTACATAAGGAACAAAAGATATAGCTTCCGAAGAAAAACTCTCGTCTATTCACGGAACAAAAATATAAATTTTGAGGAACAAAATATAGTTGGACAAAAAATATATCGTGAAGGAACAAAATCGAATCTAAAAAGCAAACAAAACCAAAAAATCTATGGAACAAAAAATTAGGTACCGTGGAATGAACCACAAATTAAAAGGGAACTATGCTAAGTGACATCAAATTTTGCCATCGATGAAAACGAAACATGACTACGAGACAAAAAAATGGACAAAGTGGAACAAAGATTTAGGACCCGTGGAAGAAAAGACGAATACAAGAGGAACAAGGATTATGTGAAACAAAATATAAGCCCACATTAAAAAAGCATGGCTCCTGATAATTTAGACTGTCTGGAACGAAACAACTTTTATCCCTGATGGTACAATAATCAGAGCATCAGAAACAAAAAACAAAGAACAAAGAACGGAAAACATGATTTTAAAAAGAGTCAAATAAAAAATGTAGAAATAAAAAACCTTTGTTTGGGCTACTTATCACGTTAGGAACAAAATTAGGACGACTATTAGAATATAAGTTTAGACTAAGTGTATCAAAATACTACTGTTCATAGAACAAATCATAACGGAAAAAACTACCACATGTAGAGAACTTCCACTACTATAAGAAGAACACCATTTTAGAATAATATAAAACACATGTTTAAAATATCAAATAAAAAATAGAAGCCTAACTTTTAAAATAACCATATAATAAATTAAACTAAGAAGAAAAAGAAAAACATAAAAAGAGAAAGAAGAAGAGAGAAAACATAAGAAAACCTGAAAAATAAAAAGAAAAATGAAAATAAAAAACGAAATAGAAAAGAATAAAAAATAAAAAACAGGAAAAGACAAGAATGTGAGATAGACGGAAAAAAATACAGAGTAGAAGAAAGCAAACAGACGTGCCGCTCCTGCCCTCTCATTAGCTTAATCGGAGGTATCGAACGCGTGCGCTGCGTCCCTAGCGACGAACCGATATACTAGTTAATGGGCCAAGCCCAAAATAAAATTCCTTTTGCGAAACGGTAGCTCCCGACGCCCGAGAGTTAGCGAGTCGTTTCCTTGAAGGTGTGGACCATCTTCGCTCGGCTCGAATCACTCCGCGGGCATGTCGCCCAACTCGATCCCTATACAGAGTTTTTAGGCCTATCTGTGCGCTCCGATCTGAAAGACTTGGAATTATTGAAATTAGCCATAGTTATTTTTTTTAAAAGTATATATTAATATCGTGAGATACCAATTACATACAGCCTTCATAACAACGCATAATCCTAATAATGGTATGTATATAGCCAAAAAACAAAGAAGAATTATAAAAAAAATCCCGTTACAATGATCTATGCCTTACAACAACGTCCAAACACTACCAAAAGCAACGCCTCTAAGAAGGAACCAGTGCACACTAGCGCTGTTATGGCCATGATCATCGATCATAGATTTTCACCTCGGAAAAAGTTTGTGCTCACAAAACAATGCCTTCAATAAGACCATTGCCAGAAACAACCAATTAAGGTCAGACCTTAGATTTTTACCCTACAGCTTGAACTCTAAAATTCTCCTATACTGTCACCCCCGCTTTTTAATGTCGCTTCTCCAAGACCTAGATCACCAATCCAAAAACTCATCGCAACCAGGATTCAAACCACCATTGCCAATCTTCAGACATCGGCTTTCATGTCATTCTCCACGACTGACTTCACCACGGGACTAATGGCATGCTCTTGATGACAACAGTTTGCAAAGCTTCGCAGAACTTCCTCTGAAACCAAATGATCAGATAAAAATATGGTTGCGAGCGACCGAAATCCATCCAATCTGGCGAACTCCGGCATGTCGTCCATTGGAGAAAACAACACTCCGTCCAGATCGATGAATTCATGGAACAGGTAGATCTTCGTCATGGTGTGAGAGGGATCCTAGGACCAAACCCCCTTTATTTGAAGCCAGACGGGAAGCCCCCTCACCACCGGCCTTCACCGGCCAGCAGACCCGCCGGATCTAGGTTGGCAGATGGAGAATTACCCCGGCCGCGTCGCCCGCGAGCACCTCGAGGGGCATCACCTCAGTAGAGAACAGTGCAAGGACGGCATCACCGACACCATGCCCCGCTGCCCCACCTCAGTAGATGACACGCCGATCTATGCGCATCCTGCCTCTTCGCATGAAGGCTTGGGAGGGAGACGTGCCCACCTTGCCCCACCGCCTTCGCAGCCGGGGCGCCGACACCACCGCCAGCGTCGGCGGCGGCTGCCAGGAGGGACCGAGGATATGGTTTTCTTTGGGGGGAGAGGGAGTCACCCCGGGTTAGCCCTCAAGAGGTGGCATTCGGACGTCATGTCAAGCACAATTATCTACATACATTGCTCTTTGACTTTGATGTTAAGGGAATCTGCACATACACGACCCAACCCGTACGAACGCGGCCTTTCCAGCGGCACGACCCACCAGGATAGACGCATCCGGCTCGACCCATTGGCCCACCTAATTTGTGTTGTCGATGCGTTGGACGCGGATGCGGGCGGACCGAGGGTGTGTCCTCCCACGTGTTCCACTGGCCCACCTGTCAACGACTTCAAGGGCAAATAGCTCTTATCTAGTATTTTGGTTAACTATGACATCGAAGCTAGAGAGCGGACTAATATTTCTACTAGCTTCTCTACAGGTGATAGTCCATAGTTGATGATGAAAGGCAATGTGTGACCCCCCATTCGTTTCTATATGAAGAGCCGGTGGTTTTATTTCTTATTCTCTCTTATTTACTTTTGAGTCAAATAGGGAACACCACACTATTAAGAGGGGTGATCTCGATGCGCTCTTTGGGGTTGTTGTACACCCAATATAATCACATAATCCATAGCCACACACCCATTCGAGGAGAGAAAGAAAATCGCCATGAAAAATGAGCCTAAGAGGGTTACTGCGAGACTTGCAGGAGTGCCGGCGTCGCCGGTGCTATCACCGGAATTTCTGATCGCTGCCAAAAATTCTCAGTGAGCGCCAAAAAAGCTCACTGCATCTGTTTTCGGTGGCTCGCCGAGATTTTTGGCCGTCGCCGGAACTTTCGTCGTGGAGTCTGGTCCGCCGGGTCTATCACCGGAATTTCCGGCGTACGAACCGGTCCGACCGGACATATTGCCGGTTCTGTCGCAGGAACCCCCAAACGGCTATTTTTCTCCCCATGCTATATATACCCCTTTCTTCTCCACTGATAGGTCAGGCATTTCAGCTAACATTCATTTCTTGAAGCTCTCTCTCTCTCTCCATTGTTGAAACATAAAAGCTTGAGGATCTCCCATTCTACCCAACCAAATCCAAAGCCCTTTGGTAGAAAGGTAGAGGAGGTCCCGATCTACGTTTCCACCAAGACAAAGTTAATTCCCCATTGAGTTCATCGAGTTAGCTTGTTACTCTTGGGTTGGTGGGAAACCCTAGGCGACTAGGGTCGCCTAGAGGCATTCGGCTTGTGATTTGCTCCGTGGAAAGTTTATGAGGGTTTGGAGACTATCATAAAGTCTGCCACGAGTAAGTGAGCTATTCCTTCGTGGGATAGGCTCGGAGAAGAATGTGAGCCTTTGTGGCATTGAGGAATCCTTCGTGGAACCTCACACCTCTCCAACATGACGTAGCCCCCTTTCCAAAGGTGGTGAACACGGGAATATATCTTCGTCTCCACGTACTCGGTTATTCCTTAACCAATCTCTTACTTGTGTTGTTTACCTTGTGATAGCCTTCGAGCTTGAAGTATCTTGTATCATCATCTAGGTTGCCTCACCTAGTTTGCATTTAGGCTCACTTATATTCCGAAAAGCCTAAAACTTGCAAAATATTAGAAAGAATTTTGTAGAAACCTATTCACCGCCTCTAGGTTAACCATCTTACACTTTCAATTGGTATCAGAGCAAAGGGCTCTTTTAAGTGCTTTACTGCCTAATAGAAAAGATGGTTTTTTCCGATGATGTGGAGGAAAATACTTTTTCGGTCAAGGAGCTTCGCCAAATCTTAGCCAAGAGTGCCCTTGAAAAGTCCAAGGCTGATTCCGATCTCCTTGTTCAAATGAGTTACCTAGGACAACTTAAGGCCAGTGGCGATGGGGCTTTTCTTGGTAACCCATTGGTAGTACCTCAAGGGAGACCAATGGACACCGGGAAGGAGAAGGATGCCGAGTCCGCTCATGAGAGTGGCTCGTCAAAAACCTCCACGCCCCCTAATCAATTTCCTTATGTTTATCCTAAGCAAAAGAACATCATGCCTCACATTAATGGTTCGGGTCCCGCACCTCATTATGATGGAACTCATTTCTCTCATTGGAAAGCTTCTATGGAATATCATCTTTGTAGCTGCAGCGTTGAGATTTGGGAGATTGTGTGGACCGGCTTCCACCCACAAGATCCCAACAACCTCACTTCGGGAGAGTACTACAATTGTCAACTAAATGCAATGGCTTGTGACAAGATAAGGAGTGCCGTCCACCGCACTCTCCATGATCAAGTCAGCGATATCCCCACCGCAAAGGATCTTTGGGATAGGATTGTCATTCTCCAAGAGGGAATGTCTCTTATCCAAAAGTCCAAGTATGAAGCTGCCAAGTCAGAGATGAACATGTTCATGAACCATGATGGTGAGTCCATCGCAGAAGCATGCAAGAGACTTGTTGCCCTTCGCGTGAAGACTGGTGGTCTAGGTTGTGAGAAGTATGATGATGGGTTCAATTTGAATGATGAGCTCATCAAGTTCAAGATTTTCTCTATGATCGCGGTCACCGATAAGAAGCTTGCCTTGAACTTGCAACTCCTTGATAGAGCTAACCAGTTCTCTCCCGATGATCTAGTCTCTTATCTTGTTTCCACGGACAACTTGGCAGATGAAGGACAAAAGATCAAGGAGATCAATCATGCTATTGTGTCTTCTCACTCTCTATCACTAAAGTCCAAGCATGTGCAAGAAGATGTTGCAAGTGAAGAAGAAAATGATGTTGATGGAATTGATGATATGCTCTCTCAAATTGCTCTCTTCACCAAGAACATAAAGTTCTGAAGGAGGAGAAGTTCAATGGGATCTAGTGATAAGAAAAGGACATGCTACAATTGTGGTGATTCGAGCCACTTTCCCGATAAATGTCCATATGAGAAGAGTCTTGACAAACCCAAGTTTGAAGAGGGTGCCAAGCCAAGATTGAAGCCCAATCCCATCAACGAGTGATACAAGAGTAACAATAGGCGTGATGACAAAGGCTTCCTAGGTCAAGAATACATATTCGATAAGGAGGAAGAGGATGAAGAGAAGGTTGTTGGAGCGGCCAGTTTGGCCTTTGCCAAACCCGGGTCCCTCTTCATCTACGACTACACCAAGGACTACACCGACGACTCACCTACTCCCAAGGTCACCGCCACTTGTCTTATGGCAAGAGGCTTCAAGGATGAGTCTGATGTGGAGTGTGAAGATAAGGAAAATATGGTGGATGTGACTGGATTGGCCTATGTCGAACCCGGTTCACTTCTCACCTAGGACTACGCCAAGGACTACATTGAGAGTTCTCCTATTCCCAAGATCACTGGCTCTTGTCTTACTACAAGGAGCTCCAAGGTAATCTCCTCTCCTCCATCTCTATCTAGTGTCTTGGATGATCTTGAGAATAACCATGATAGTTATAATGAAGAATTTGGTGAGGAATATATACAAGAAATGTATGCTATCCTGAAATCTCTTCCTTGCATTGCTCGTGCTAGAGTCAGCCAATTAATGGAACTTGTCACCTCACATGATGAGACCATTGATAGCTTGGAATCTCATATTGATGATGAGAAACGAAGATTCAATCTTCTTGAGGAAGAGCTATGCGAGGAAAAGAACACCATTTAATTCCTTAAACTACAAAATTGAGATCTTTGAACTTGATAAGGCAAAAGACATGGACACTATTGATAGGGCTATTTCCTTTTACCAAGAGCTTGATACTTCAAAGAAAGAGCTTGAGGTTGCTTGGTGAGCTCAGATCACTGTAGAGCTTCATTGGGAAACCCCAAGAGGAAGGTGTGATGAGTACATCAATAAGTTTTCCCTCAATTATGAAACCAAGGTTATCGAACCAGTAGGAGGAAGGAAACAACTTCCAAGGTGTTGCCAGCAACTTGGAATCCTGCACAACACAAACTCAAGACTTTGCCCCAACTTAAAGTGAGGTTGTCAATCTCACTGGTTTGCTGAAAACAAAGGATTAAATGTATAGTGTGGAAGGTAATGGTTGCTTGTAGAGAGTAAATGGTAACAGTAGATGATGTATCAATGGTAAAGATTGGACCGGGGTCCATAGCTAACTAGAGGTGTTCTCCTTAAGAAAGATAACATAACATGTTGGGTGAACAAATTATAGCGGGGCAATTGATAGGAACTGAGCATGGCATAACAATGCAAATACTAGACATTCATGATTCCTATGAGATTTGATTGGGCATTACAACAATATACATAGACCACCATCCAACTGCATCTATGACTAGTAATCCACCTTCAGGTTATCATCTGAACCCCCTCCGGTATTAAGTTGCAAGCAACGGATACCTGCATTAAGCAATGTGTGTAAAGTAAACAATACAATTGTTCCATGAACAAAATATTGTTGTTTTCTCCCTAGTGGCAACAACACATCTACAACCTTAGAGATTTTTGTCACTTTCCTAGATTCAATAGAGGCATGAACCCACTATCGAGCATAAATACTCCCTCTTGGAGTCACTAGCATCTACTTGGCCAAGATAGCTACTAGAAACGGAGAGCATGCAAGATCTCAAACAACACAGACATGATAGAATCAATAATCAATAAGACATGATAGAATCAATAATCAATAAGACATGATAGAATCAATAATCAATCTGACATAGCAATCTCAATATCCATCGGATCCCCGCAAACACAACATGTATGATTACAAATAGATGATCTTGATCATGAACCGAGCTCATAAGATCTAAACATGATAGCACAAAGGAGGAGAAACAACCATCTAGCTACTGTATGGACCCATAGTCCAAGAGTGAACTACTCAGGGTGCTGGGAAGAGCTTCAGATCACCCCAATCTATGGACGATGGTGGCAGCGGCTACGGACTGTTTCTTGGAGATATGATATGGTTCTTAGGGTTTTGGCATCGGTGGGCTTATATAGGCGAAGAGGCGAGGCAGGAGGGCGGCCAGGGGGCCCACACCCTACCCAGGCGTGGTCTAGGGTGGGCCCACGCCGGGGGGTGTGCGGTGACCCAGCATACAACTTCATGTTCAATACACTATAGTCGTTGACATGACACCCACAGAACACCGTTCCGTAAATATCACATCCCTAAGAGTGGTACAACAGAAACATTGCGGGTCCATATTACAAACATTCACAGATTATTATTATTACAATACCAGAAGTTCAAGACTTCAAAAGGTTTCAACTTACAAACCAAAATATAAAGTGTTTTAGTGGAATTTAAAAATAGCAACTCCAAATAGGAGTTGAGCTCAGCAGCTTATTCTATAGAGTTCATGTTGCTCGGCTCTGTTGGTTACTACTAGCTAGGATACTTAGTTGGACTCGTTATCATCAACACCATAGCGGATTTCATAATCGACTCCTTCAACACCTCCTGACAGGTCAGGCTCCTCGTAGAACACATCTTCTTGACATTCGACTGCATACATTGGCACGTCTTCGGGATCCTCAGAGTCTAAGCAAGGGATCAAAGGAAAGGATGAGTAACAGCGTTACCCAACAAGTTCATTATATGCAAGGTGGGAAGTTTGATGCTCTAACTACCACCTCGGACTATAAGTCCTTGGCACTATGCAATTTTTGTAAATCTTTCTTCAAAGATTGATTTTATTATAAAAATCTATGACCATCAGCCTTCACAGGTTGACCAGAACTTTCATGGAGTTCCTTTCCTGCCGCATTCGTAGCTCCTTCCTGGAACAGGGAGTAATAAGTTACAATTCTTACACTCTGCAGAGGTACGTTACTTTACCAATGAGAGATCAACTCCTTGTTGCACAACCGGTCGTACTTTCCTGTCAACAATTCCATGATGTGGGGCCCAGTAGTTGGTCCAAGCCAATCACTGCCCCCTTCGCGACCTCGCATGCCTCCTTGGTGTACACCGTGCCCACATAATGAATTACGGCATTGGTTTGTACAAACCGTTAGATGCCAGAACTATCGTGGGACGTTGAGGGTTCCCACTCATATGCTGCATATCCTCTACGAATTACCAATTAATATGCATGCTACGAGGATAACAGCCACGAACTTCACATCCGGCTTCATGCGAGAGGAAGAAGATACAACTGACTTCTCTGTCCCATTCCAAATCTCATGGCTAACGCGTAATATACGGCGCTAGAATCACTGATATCAGGGGTTATTAAGTCCCTCATTGATCATCATTGTTGCCAACAGAACTCTAAGTTCTATTGCTCCAATATATCATCACTTAGGATGATATCTATGATTTCTGTAATTGTGAAAATAATATTTTATTTCTTTGGAGTATATATGATAACACACAATTTGCAAATACTTTGATAAAGACTCTTCAAAGGATATGAGCAAGTGATGAACTTGCCTTGTGATGGAAAGGTAGTGAAGTCGTATGCTTGCATTGGACCTTGAGCTTCTATGTCTACAAAACATCATTATTGCCCAGTAAGGACAATATTTAAAGAAGCAAAATGATTATGCAAAGTAATGCAATGCATCATTTAGCTTTATATGTATTCTTCCCCATTGATTTAAATTAGAAAATTCTTTTAATGAGAAACAATTTATACATATTTTTTAATATTTATTGAATATTGTATTCTTTTTATTTTATTTTAATTTATGTGCCTTTTATTTAATTAATAATTCCTTTAAGAATTATCATTAATTACCAAAAATTGACATTACATATTTGTTTAATATTTTTCTAACATACTACAATATTATATGAAAGTGATTTTTATTTATTTTTATCAACTTTCAATAATTTTGTAAAATTCCATAAGGAATATATAAATTACAAAATTCTTAATAAAATTTATATGTCTAAAATTTTATCTCTTAATTTATTTGGATAGTTTGGATTATTGTGAATCCCAAAATATCTTATTTATAATTTTTGGACTTTTATTTTATTTTCTAGAATTTATTTAGTTTCAGGGGCATTTTGGTCTTTTTTCAATTATTAAAACTGGCTCTAAATGATTTGGGCTGGCTTATTTTTATTGGGCCCTTGTGGCCCATTAGACAAAGTCAAAACAACCACCCTGAAGGGTCCCTGGCCCAACCCAGCCCATCACTCCCTGTCTCTCTCTCGAGCTCACCTCTCTCCTTCTCCTTCCCCGACCCCGTGGTCAGCGGTGCTGTCGCTGGCGATTCGCGCCGCCATGGACCTTCCTGGTCATCGCCATCGTGCATGATGAGGTTGTAGGCCCCGCTCTACCCTCCTGTCCAATTGGATTTGGACCTGGAGCCCTCCTGCGACCAGATCGATGCCGTCCCGAACCCTAGGGTTTGGGGTTGGCGTTGATCTGGTGCCGCCGCTGCTGTCATGTGCCGTGGAGATGCTTCTCGCCCCCAAGCGTGGCTATGGTCGCTGCCGTGGCGCTGTATGGGTCGCAACGCCCCCTTTGGGGTGCTCCCCGTGTCGCCATGGTCGTCGGCCCCTCTGCTTCCTCTTCTATTCTACAGCGAGGACCTTCGGTGAGTACTTCCTCTCGTCTCATGCTCTCTGTGCTAGGCCCTCCCATGCTAGATGTTGGTAGTGGTCTTCCTGGTTACTGTCATGTCCTTATTAGGGTTCTTGGTTCTGCTTAGGGTTCATACCCTGCTGTTGATTAAGTAACTGATGAATTGGATCATGTGTTAATGATCCTTGAACCTGTTAAGTGGTGACTTGTTGTGGCTTACTGCTAATGATTAGTTGTGGTGATGCTTTTGGTTTATCAGATGATTCTATGGATTAATTTTGATATGGTCAGATGATACAGTTTCTCTAGAAGCAATACTTGGAATTCTAGTGGTTTAATAACACACCATTGTCATTACTTGGTTAATGACAGTGAGTGTTATGTGATGAAGTCACTGTATTAGCACTTTTTGTCTTTAAGAATTCATATGTAGTTTGAGATAAAATGGTTTCAAACAGTGAACATATACATAGGGATTTTCTTAATTATGATTCCTGTGATGACAGGAAAATGATTTGTAGTTGGTTGGTTGAATATGTGAAGATTGAATGCTCAATCTGATTAGTGTAGAATTGTTCTTGTGACACCATCTTTGTATGGCACACAAGATTAGATTCTATTTCTTGGTTTGGTTTGGTTCAAGTTTAAAATGAGTTTGGCATTAAAGATAAGTAGAAACTTCTTTTCTTAAATACCTAAGACCCATGATGTTGGTCTGAGGTTTAGGGATTAATCCTTTAACTTGTTGATTCACATGGATGGGTTCTGGTATTTATACCAGCTACTGTTTCTTGAATCAAAGTTTGGGAAAATGATGGTAGGCTTGATCACTTGTATAGATCCATAAGATTAAATTCTAAGGTGCTACTCTTGTCTTAGAGATGTGCCTAGAAGTTTAAATCTTAGCTATGTTCATTTTTGAATTGAAATATAATTTGATAGCTAGATCAATGATGTTTTTCTGAGATTTAGTTGGATCCTTATACTTTTCTGATTGCTTTTAGAGTTTAAAACCTCAGTGATGGATTCACCCCACTTGGGTGCTTTCTGAGAGTTTGAATAAGAGACATATCATATATGCTTGTCTAATCTTAGACAGATAGATCATGTCATGGTCTATTTACTCACCACTGTCACTTGATGTGGGGTTTCCTATGGTTGATCTTGATCTAATGCTCCCCTGATATTTCCAGCTCCTAGCTTGTCCTTGATCTAGCCTTTCATCTCCTGGTCCTGATGGCTTGATCTAGGTCTTGCTATCCACCTGATCCACCCCCTGCTTATGTCACCATTTTGGTGGTGTGATCCAAGGTTTTGATTGGTGTGATTTAGCTTGGCTTTGGCTGGTTTTAGCTGCTGGATGCTGTTATTGGTGTGTATGAACTATGGAATGGTGTGGGGTTATATTCCCACGGCTGTGCTGATGGTTTTGTTTGGTTGTGTTGTTGCTGTGGTGCTGACAGCACACACCATGCAGTTTAGTGTGTGTGCTGCTTGTGTGCCTGCTGCACAGATTATGGATATGTTCTAGTTGTGAAGTTACCTTTATCTGGCTACTTTTACTTGGCTGGTGAAATTTTCCCCTCCTTGCTGTTTATTTGACTTATGGCTTAAAATTATGAAAGATATATTCTTTCATATTGGTGAAATTTGCCCCTTTTTAAAAGATTACTCAATGATGAACCTTGATCAGTGCACTTCACTGTCAAGTCTGAGAGTAATATTCTTTTAACCTTAACTTTCTTTCTTTTGTTTATGTTTATTTTGCAGGTACCAGATTTGAAGATCAAGACTTTAGTTTAGGTTTTTATTTTTTATTTTTTTTAGAATAGTCACTTGTAATAACTCTCATATTCAATTGTAATCTTTTATTTATTCTTTTGTACTCTTTATTTTATTATTTTGTAATAAAGATTGTACTTATCATCAATAAAAAAATATTATTCTTTATTTATTTGCTATTGTAAAGATTGTGGATGATTTTCATAAGTTACATTGTTATAACTTATTTATTGAATAAAATAATGAAATGGAGATTCTTATTCTTAATTGCATTCTTTATATAAAGTTTGAGTTATTATTGGTTAACTCTTAATTAAATCAAATACTCAAACATCATTCAAAAATCCTTTTGAATTATAATTCAAACACTCAAGTTTTTAAATTCAAATTTCATTTCCCAAAACACATAAGTCCACCAAGATCATATCAAAGTCTATAACAATCATCCTTCAAGACTATACCTAATCTCAAAGTATGAAAGAAACCATGATCACTTTAGGTTTTTTTATTTGGCGAAAAATTTACCCACATTTTCACAAATGATTGCATGCAACATTTCAAATTCCTAAATCTACCCTTCGTTAGTTCCTAAATGTTGGGATGTTACAGGGTGCGGTCGCCCTGTGGCTCCCCTCCGTCTCTCCTCTGGACCCCGTGTTCTCCTCGGTAAAATATTGACTTTGGCATTTGTCCCGTACAATTCCGAGAATATTTCCTTACTAGATTTTTTGAAACCAAAAACAGCAGAAAACATGCAACTGGCACTGCGGCATCTTGTTAATAGGTTAGTCCCAAAAAATGTATAAAAATACCTCAAAGTGTAGACAAAGCATAGAAAAGTGGATACTAAACAAGCATGGAACATAAAAAATTATAGATATGTTTACGACGTATCAAGCATCCGCAAACTTAACTCCTTCTTGTCCTCGAGTAGGTAAGTGATAAAAAGAATAATTTTTGAGGTGACATGCACCATCACAATCTTGATCAAACTATTTGCAAGCATTGAAAGCTGGGATCAAAGTACTCTAAACATGAGGATGAAAGATGAAGTTCTAACAATAAGACATAGCAACTAAGCCGCAACATGAAAGGATACAAACAAAGATCATCAATAACAATGCATTGAAAGACGTTTGTTTGTTTCACATATAGAAAACATAGCATAGTTGCATTCAGCTTGTCCCTCATGGAATAGCAAAACATAAATTCATAGGACACCTTCAAAGTTCATAAGGGTGACTATATACAGATAGTTCAAGAACAAGCGATATCCACATTATGAATCAATCAATAAGTTTTGGGACAATGCACATAGAACTAAGAATGACAACTATGCTCTCCTAATTGGTGCATAAAGATAGAATGTGGAGACTCAATATAAAAGTGGAAGAAATGCCCTTCAAAGGGAAGCAGGGATTTCAAGTTTCATAAAGAGCTTACAAAAATTATGGTACTTGTTAGCTTGCAACTCTCATTGCCCCTATCATAAGCATCTCGAAGTGATTAAGGTTAAAGTGAAGAAAGTATGGAGTATATGCTTGACAAAGTATAAGTTGGCAATCTCATGTCCCTTGAGTACAAGGGCCGTTCCTCATGCTACTCAACTTTAGTTACTGTTAAGTTCTTGTCATTGTTTGTATATGTGTATCATAGAGAACCGCCAATGGGGTACCCCTTGCCCCATGATACAGGAGCTATCCATAAAAAATGACAAGGCAACATGCAATGAGCATCTCAGCAATCTTCCTATTTACCATGGGAAAATGGTGCCTTTTTTCTCTTCTTTCCTCTTTTTTTTTCTTTTTCTCTTCTCCTTTTTTCTATCTCTCTTTTTTATAAGAAGAATGCTTCATAGATTGCTCACTATGGTGATGCTGCAAGTTTCCACCATGATTAGGCATGGCTTAGGCTAGCGGCCCAGGCGTTTCTCTAATACATATACATAACTCCATGGACTTACAAGCTCCCGTTTTATTTCACACCGCTGACATCCATAAACAAAAGAGCATGATATCAACTGGGTAGATATTTACATGTGTTGAAAGCGTTCCCCGTGACAGCACGGTTTTGCTAATTCCCAACTTATAAGTGCAAGCATATACAACATAGATGACCCAATGGTTCAAGTTTATTAGGGGCAATAAAAATAAAGTGTGCCATCAAGTTTGTGAGAGCTTTAATCACTAATTTTCACATAACAAGTTTAATTTGGAAGATAGATAAAACAAGAATATACTTGGAATGGTGTAACACACCATGCATAGGAATTTATAGTGGACACTTTGGAATAATTTGGTTTCTTGGAAGTTGGATGTATGAGTAGAGATTACTCAATACAAGTGGAGGCTAGCAAAAGACTGGGAGCGACCAACTAAGAGAGCAATAATGGCTATAATCATGTAGAGCGACAAAACATTATCAACCAAAGTCTAAAGTGGTACCACAAGTCAAAAACTAAATGATCATAGAGGCTAAGGTGACTGGTTCATAGTCATAAAATGGTGTGAGCATGTGCCAAGTCAACCCAAACAAAGCATCAAAGGAGAATACCACAATACTATGCTTTTGTAAGCTAAAACAACGCATGATTCTTGCAAGGCACATTAAGCAATCTCAATTGTTTGGAACAAGTCATGCTACCACAATAATCACTAAGCATAAAGTCAAAACAGCATCTAGCATGACATGATAAATTCTAGGTCCAGTCAAAACAAGCTCCCTTTTGTATCACTATAAGCATGAAACTTTCTACTCTTTTCCAACACCAATAAACTTATTTGAAACAACACAACGAAAGCGGGGGTACAACTACTTTATTCAAGCAAACTAAGAAAATGAAAACAAAAAACTAAAACTAAGAAGCTCCAAGAACAACACAACAGTGCATGAAACAATAAAACCGAAGTGTCTAGAAAGAGACCTAGGATTTTTATTGATAAAGAAGGAGATGCCTTGGGCATACCCAAGCTTTGACGCTTGTACCTCTTGAATGTTTCTTGGGGTTACACTGGGTGGAATCCCCAAGCTTGATCTTTTTGTCCATTCTTCATCTCATTACATCATTCTTCCCCTACACATGGAAATTTCCTTCATACAAACTTCACACAATCTTCATTAGCAACATTAGTGCATTCAAAAATAATAAACCTTTGGGTTTAGTTTCAGAACAGCAAAATTTTCATTAAAAACACAAGCTACTGTAGAAATTCCTTTAAAAACTAAAGTGATCAAGAAGAACTCAAAAAGAAACCGATAAAGAGGCAAATGCAAATAATGGCAGAAATCTGTCAAAACAGACTAGCAGGTAAAAACCGATTTGTTCGAAGACCTTCTGTTTCTCAAATCGAAAGGTGTTGGACTAATGAAAGTTAGATAATAACATGGGTCATTTACTCAGAAAATTACAGCTCAATCTGACATACAGAGATTCTTCAAAAAAATTACAGTCAAGCACAAAAATCAGTTTCGGGACAGCAACTTCCCCAATCTTACTTCTCTCTCATTAGAGGTTATTTTTGGCACAAAGATCACACAAAAAGGATAAGGAGAGGTTATTACAGAAGTAATAACTTCTAAGACTCAATAAAACTATTGGGTTATCTCCCAAGAATAACTTGTCTTTAACGCCTTTAAGTTAGGCAAAGGAAGATGCTCACATAAGAAATATGAATAGAAGTAAAAGATACCATCAAGAAGCAAATTCAAAACACATTTATGTCTAACCCACTTCCTATGCATAGGAATCTTGTAATAAAATAAATCAAAGAAGCACATAGTAACAAGAATGGGTAGATAAAACAAGATTCACTTCAAAACTTTCAGAACATAGAGAGGTGTTTCAGTACCATGAAAACTTCTACAACCATATTTTCCCCTCTCATAATAATTTTTAGTAGCCTCATGAATAAACTCAACAATATAACTATCACATAAAGTGTGATTTTCATGATCTACAAACACATAATTTTTATCAAGCTCAAAAATAGTGGGATTAAAACCTTCAAACCCACTTTTAACAATTTTATAACAAGATGACTGATCATTCCCAAGAGGTACGGGGTTCCAAGATATAGTCAAGACCTCTAAAATCTCATTTTCAATAGTAGTACTATTAATATTATCAACCAATATAGGACCATCACCTAGCGCTTTATCATAAACATTTTCTAAGAAAAACTCTTTAGTACCATGCATTTCTAAATTAGTCTCAAATAAAGGATTATCATAAGATTTATCAAAATAGCATGGATTATCATAGATAACAGGAGCACAATTATTATCATAGGTTTTCCCCAAAGTAGATATTTCAAAAGGATCCACAAGAACATAACATTCATCCTCCTTTGGTAAGCATGGGGGACAATCAAATAATGTAAGGGATAAAGAGTTACTCTCATTAGAAGGTAGACATGGGTATACCCATTCTTACTCCTTTTGTTCATCGCTCTCCTCCTCTTTTTCATCTAATGAGCTTCCCGTTTCAGCAATTTCTTCTTCCATAAGCTCCTGCAAGGCATTAGTCTCTTCCTTTTGTAGAAAGCATCTATTAATATATTCAAAGAATATAGCCATTTTCTTCCTTGTAATTATCAAAGAAAAATTTAAGTATATCATAAACCTCATATTTATAAGGTGAATCATCAGTATTTTCAAGAAAACTAGCAAGTTCAAATGCACCCTTCCAAGTATTAAATTTTTCAATTTGTTCCACATCATAAAAGTCATAATTTCCTTTAACATAAGAAGATATGGTAACATTATCATTATACTCACATTGAAAAGGGAGGTGTCTATACCTCCTACATCAACAAGATTTATCAAAGCAATAAGTAAAATTATAAGTAGAGCACACATTTCTAGCAATGGTATTCAATTTATGAATTTGTTCCCATAAGTGTTTCCCTTTTTGTGACAAGCGGTGTTCCTTATAATAATATTTTTGTTCTTCCGTGAACCCACCTTGCCAATAAGAACTAGTTTCAAAGAAACCACCCATTGATAGAAAGCATGACAAAGCAAGGGAATAACAGACCAACAAAAATAACAATTATAGTAGGAACTATTTTTTTTGTATTTTTGAAAGAAAAGGCAAACCAAACCAAACTAATTTTTTTTGTAACTTTTGATAAAAAGAATCAAGCAAAACAAATCAAAAAAACTAAGAAAAAAAAAGTAAAGAGAATGGTTGTGAAGGACTCCCCTTTTGAAGTTGTCCTTACTCCCCGGCAATGGCGCCAGAAAAAGTCTTAATGAGCTCAAATCACTGTAGAGCTTCGTTGGGAAACCCCTAGAGGAAAGTGTGATGAGCACAACATTAAGTTTTCCCTCAGTTATGAAACCAAGGTTATCGAACCAGTAGGAGGAAGGAAACAACTTCCAAGGTGTTGCCAGCAACTTGGAATCCTGCACAACACAAACCCAAGACTTTGCCCCAACTTACAGTGAGGTTGTCAATCTCACTGGTTTGCTAAAAACAAAGTATTAAACGTATAGTGTGGAAGGTAATGGTTGCTTGTAGAGAGTAAATAGTAACAGTAGATGATGTATCAATGGTAAAGACTGGACCGGGGTCCACAGTTCACTAGAGGTGTTCTCCTTAAGAAAGATAACATTGCATGCTGGGTGAACAAATTACAGCGGGGCAATTGACATGAACTAAGCAAGGTATAACAATGCAAATACTAGACATTCATGATTCCTATGAGATTCGATTGGGCATTACAACAATATACATAGACCGCCATCCAACTGCATCTATGACTAGTAATGCACCTTCAGGTTATCATCCGAACCCCCTCCTGTATTAAGTTGCAAGCAACGGATAACTGCATTAAGCAATGTGTGTAAAGTAAACAATACAATTGTTCCATGAACAAAATATTGTTGTTTTCTCCCTAGTGGCAACAACACATATACAACCTTAGATATTTCTGTCACTTCCCCAGATTCAATAGAGGCATGAACCCACTATCGAGCATAAATACTCCCTCTTGGAGGCACTAGCATCTACTTGGCCAAGATAGCTACTAGAAATGGAGTGCATGCAAGATCTCAAACAACACAGACATGATAGAATCAATAATCAATAATACATGATAGAATCAATAATCAATAAGACATGATAGAATCAATAATCAATAAGACATGATAGAATCAATAATCAATCTGACATATCAATCTCAATATCCATCAGATCCTCGCACACACAACATGTATGATTACAAATAGATGATCTTGATCATGAACGAAGCTCACAAGATCTAAAAATGATAGCACAAAGGAGGAGAAACAACCATATAGCTACTCTATGGACCCATAGTCCAAGAGTGAACTACTCACACATCATACCGGAGGCTGGCATGGTGATGAAGAAGGCCTCTGGGATGATCTCTCCCCTCCGACAGGGTGTCGGGAAGAGCTTCAGATCCCCCCAATCTAGGGACAATGGTGGTGGAGGCTACGGACTGTTTCGTCGAGATCTAATCGGGTACTTAGGGTTTTGGCATCGGGGGGCTTATATAGGCAAAGAGGCAAGGCAGGAGGGCGGCCAGGGGCCCACACCCTTCCTAGGCGTGGACTAGGGTGGGCCCGCGCCTGGGGGGTGCGGCCTCCCTGTGGATCCCCTCCGTCTCTCCTCTGGATTCCGTGTTCTCCTCAGTGAAATATTTACTTTGGATTTTGTCCCGTCCAATTTCGGGAATATTTCCTTACTAGCTTTTCTGAAACCAAAAACAGCAAAAAAGAGGCAACTAGCACTGCAGCATCTTGTTAATGGGTTAGTCCCAGAAAATGTATAAAAATACCTCAAATTGTAGACAAAGCATATTAAAGTGGATACTAAATAAGCATGGAACATAAAAAATTATAGATACGTTTACGACGTATCATTGCTCATGCTTCTCTTACCAAGGATCTTGAGCACCTTGAAGAGGCTAATTTTCTAGTCAAGTTTGAGCTAATAAAACTTCGGGAGAACCATGATCAACTTCGTGTGACCTATGAGAACACTCTTGGTATAATGAAGGATCCAATTATTATTGAGAATGATTCTTGTTTCTCTAACTCTACCTTTGATCAAACTCTCCTCATTGAGGAAAATAAGAAGTTGGAAGAGCAACTTGAGAAAGAGCGTCGTGCACCTACTTCCAAGGGAAAGATTCTAGATGAGATTCTATCCCGTCAAAAGACAAGGGTTTCCAAGGAAGGTGTCGGTTTTGATCCAAGGAACAACAAGAATAATGCCATTCCACCAAAGAAGATAAACTTTGTAAAATAAGGTGACAAGGTGGTTGACCAAGTCAAGAAGAATGTTGTGTATGGGGGAGCCATGAGGGGAAATCCTAATCATAAATATGCAGGAAAATCTAATCCATCCTTTGTGCTATATAAGAGCACTCAAGGAGATGTATATGCCAAATATTTTGGCCCTTGCAATGGTGATGCTTATAGGTGGTACTCAATTTGGGTACCAAAGGATCTTGTTGCTAATGCTAGGGGACCCATTACTCAATGGGTTCCTAAATCAAATAATTGATTTTGTAGGGGTATGCCTCCAGTGGATCAAAATGGGTGTTTGATAGTGGATGCACCAATCATATGTCCGGAGGTAGAAGTGGACTTGACCAATTCATTCACGATGTCAACTCAACGTCAAGCATCACTTTTGGTGATAACTCAAAAGGAAAGGTACTTGGTTATGGAAAGTTGGTGGTCTCCAAGGCTTTGTCCCTAGAGACTGTCTTGCTTGTTGAAAACCTTGGATATAACTTACTTTATATTAAACATCTTGCGGATGCCGGTTATGATTCCTATTTCTCGAAAACTTTTGTGAAAGTCTTTAGGAGTGATGATCTCAGTTTGGTCCTCGTTGGACATGTGGAAGACGACCTTTATGTGGTCGACCTCTCGGAAGAGAGCCAATCCATTCCCACATGTCTAATGGCCAAAGCTAATAAGGGATGGCTTTGGCATCGCCGCCTAGGCCATGTCAACATGAGAAATCTCAATCTACTCCTAAAGGGTAAGCATATTGTTGGACTAACTGGTGTCTCCTTTGAGAAAGATCGTGTGTGTAGTGCTTGTATTTCAGGAAAGAAAATTGGGAAGCATCATCCTTCCGTAACCAAGGTGGCCACGTCAAGACCCTTGGAGCTTCTCCATTTGGATCTCTTCGGTCCTTCAACGTATGACTCTCTTGGTGAAGAATATATGGTCTTGTCATTGTTGATGATTACTCGAGGTATACTTGGGTCTTTCTCCTCACGTCAAAGGATGAGACCTACAAGGAATTCATGATATTCGCCAAGCAAGATCAATGCACTCATGAAGTGGAGATCAAGAACATTAGAACCGACAATGGCACCGAGTTCAAGAACTACACCATGCAAGAGTTCGTTGAAGATGAGGGGATCAAGCATGAATTCTCAGCTCCCTATACCCCTCAACAAAATGGTGTTGTTGAAAGGAAGATCCGAACAATTATTGAGACGACAAGAAAAATATTGTGTGAAATCAAGTCACCCCACAACTTTTGGGGAGAAGCCATTGCCACTGTGGTTTACTACACGAACTGGATCTTCCTCCGAGCACCCTTTGACATGACTCCGTACGAGATTATCACAAGTAAGAAGCCCAATGTCAACTACATCTATGTCTTTGGGTGCAAGTGCCTCGTTAAGAACAAGAAATAAAAGCTTGGTAAATTCAAATCTAGAACTATAGAGGGTATCTTTGTTGGTTATGCGGAAAACTCTATACTAGAACAAAACCAATGGTTGTGTTGAAGTATACTGTGACCATAGGCGGATCCACCTTCCCTGTTGCTCGGGCAGCCGCCTGGGCTTCCCGACCGCGTGACGTCTTGTATTACACTAGGTTCTATAAAATTTTGTCCTAAAAAATGGCATCATAGGCATGTCCGCCCAGGATTCTAGAAAGTTCTAGGTCCTCAACTACTTGTGACGTGGATTTTTTGGAGAATAATTCCCCCCCCCCCCCGTGAGGGGAAAGTTGTTTCACGTGATGGAGATTCCTCTCAAGTCATCAAGTTTATGGGTATTGGGCATATTTTGCCCACCGAGTCTCACATTCATGTTCAACAAGATGATGGGGGAGAATCAAGCTCAACTCAAGAAGAGCCTAGCTCTACCCAAGTTGAGCCATCAAATGCACCACAAGATCAGCATCTCACTCAAGATGTCATGCAAACCGAAGAACAAGAACCAAGCCCTCAACCCGTTGAGCAAGACCAAGTCGAAGATCAAACTCCTCCATCCCAAGGTCAAGCTCATGATGGTGTCAATGATCAAGGTCCCTCAAAAGATGAATTTGTTGATCATAAAGGCACAATTCGGAAGATCAAGGCTGCCTCCATTGCATGTGGACTCCAAGTCAATAATATCCTTAGAAGCATATCAAGAGGGATCGAAACTCGTGCCAAGAAGAAGAACCTCACAACCTTTTGTGGGCATCATGCATTTGTATCCAACTTTGAGCCTCTCAAGGTTCATGAGGCTTTGGAGGATCCGGATTGGGTCATTTCCATGCAAGAAGAACTTGAGTGCTTCACCCGCAATGAAGTTTGGTCTCTAGTGGAGAGGCCTAAAGATCATCGCATCAATGTCACTGGGACCAAGTGGGTGTTCAAGAACAAGCAAGATGAAAACGGAACCGTCACAAGAAACAAAGCAAGGTTAGTGGCGCAAGGGTATGCCCAAATAGAAGGTATTGACTATGAGGACACCTTTGCGCCCGTTGCTCGTCTTGAAGCTATTCGTCTCTTGCTTGCTTATGCATCTTTTCATAACTTCAAGCTTTATCAAATGGAAGTGAAAAGTGCAGTTCGTATGGTCCCTTGAAAGAGGTTGCATATGTGGCTCAACCCCCGGGTTTCGAAAACACACGCTATCCCAACCATGTGTATCTACTCCATAAGCTCCTCATTCTTGGAAAGAGCACCTTAGGGGTTTCCTACTCATGGATGGGTTTAGCATGGGTAAGGTCGATTCCACCCTTTTCACCAAACGGGTTAAAGGGGGTGGCTTATTCATTGTTAAAATTTATGTTGATGATATTATCTTTGGTGGAGCTAACGAATCTCACAACAAATCTTTTGCTGAGTTGATGACTATGAAATTTAGGATGTCCATGATGGGTGAGTTGAAGTTCTTTCTAGGCTTCATTATAAAGCAACTTCCTCAAGGCACTTTCATATCCCAAGAGAAGTACATAAAGCACATGCTCAATAAGTTCTAGATGGCCAATGTTAATCCCATGAAGACACCCATGCCACTAAATGGGCAACTTGGTCTTGGAGTTGGTGAGAAGGACGTGTATCAAAAGGTATATCGCTCTATGATTGGTTCCTTGCTCTACCTTTGTGCTTCTAGGCCGGATATCATGTTAAGTGTTGGAATGTGTGATTGTTTTCAATCCACTCCCAAGGAGTGCCACTTGATGGCGGTCAAACAGATTTTTAGGTACCTTGTTCTCACTCCTACTCTCAGGATTTGGTATCCAAAGGGGTCAACCTTTGAGCTTGTTGGCTATTAGGATTTCGATTGGGCAGGTGATAAGGTTGACCGGAAATCAACCTCCAGGTCTTTCCAATTCATTGGCCGGTTGTTGGTGAGTTGGTCTTCCAAGAAACAAAACTCCACAGCCCTATCCACCGCTGAAGCCGAATACATATCCGCGTCATCTTGTTGTGCTCAATTGTTATGGATGAGGCAAACCTTGAAAGACTATGGTGTGGATCTTGGTACGGTGCCTCTTCTATGTGACAATGAAAGAGCAATAAAGATCACCAATAACCTCGTCCAACATTGCCGCACCAAACATATTGACATTCGCCACCACTTCCTATGTGACCATGTCGTAAATGGTGACATCAATCTCATTCATGTGGGTACGATGTTCCAATTGGCCGATATTTTCATGAAGCCTTTGGATCAAGCCCGGTTTGTCATGTTGAGGCGAGAACTCGGTATCCTAGATCCTCAAAACTTGGATTCATTTACTTATTGCACTATATTCTTGCTATTAACGTGCTATGTAGCCTATTCGCGTAGCACATGTAGGGATAGCCATCTTACCATGTCTTGGTTTGATTCATACCTATGTGTGCAACATAAATTGATCTCGTGTCATGATATGGGTCCAAGCATCTATCTTTGAGGCGCCATGACATGTGTGCTTAAACATAGGGGGAGAAATCCTCCACCAAATGGTTTGTTTTGTGTATTGGGTGCTTTGTTGTTCAATGTTAAATCCTATGTCCATGTTTGCTCTTCGTATTTATTTATGCCTATTCCAATGGACAATACTTACATCTGGTTTTCGTTTGGATCTGGTGTATATGATCATAGGATTTCTCACAATATATCCTGTCCTTTTCCACATTAATATATCTTCTCCTGAATTTTTCCGGCAAAAAATCCGGTCTACTAGCCTCGTGACTGAATTTTCCGGCGACCACCGGAATTTCCGGCAGCCAACCGAAAAGCCTTACATAACACTGCTTCGGTTTGCCGCCAAAAGTTCTGGTCGTCACCGGAAATTCTGGCCACTGGCCCGGTTCGTCGATACTCTCGCTAGAAACTCCGACATGGGCACCGGTCCGACCGGACTTATTTCCAGAAAATTCTTTCTATGGGTATTTATAGCCCACGCGTGGGGCAGTTCCAATTTCTTTCTTCTTTCTTCCCCACGCCCTGCCCTCCTCCATGGTCGCCTCCCCAAGCTTCCCCACCACCCATAGGCCCTTCCCTCCACCCAAATCCCTCCCCACTCCACCAAGTTGTAGATCGGGCCTCTACAAGTCTTCTCACCAAAGGTTTTGCTCTCTCCTTGCCTACATTGGGAGATCGGGGAGTCTTCTCTCTCTTCTCATGTGGTGCTTTCTTCTTGCCCATCTTTTGAAAGGGAGGGCATGGCTTCTTCTTCGGAATCCGACGGTATTGTGCTTTTTCATCTCCTGCTTTCCTGTGTTCTCCTTTTTCCTCTTATTGGTAGTGAAACCCTAGTTTTTGTGACCAAGCTAGTGCTCCCTTGGTTTTCTCTACCCCATAGTATCACCTTGTTTTTCCTTCAAGTTGTTTTTGCGCAAGTACTAAGTCATGTACCGTAACCTAGTGAGATTGCTCTAAGAGTTCGGTCCCAGCCCTGGTCTCGGGGACACAGCCGCCGAAATTTCCGGTCGCTGTTCCGGTCGACCGGAACTCTTGTCGGAATTTCTGGTCGAGCTTCCGATCCGCCGGAACCGTTGTCGACCTTTTCGGCGGCTGGGCCGGCACCACCGGACCTGGCGCCAAAACTCCTATCCATTATGTCTCTTGTCCATGCGCTTGCCTAGACATAATTCTGCGTTCTCATGAGTTCTTCTATGGCATATACACTCATTTTCTTGTCTTTGACTTTCGTTCTTGTGTGCTCCTTGTGCAACATCCGACCACAACGATTTTGAGCACGTCACCGGAAAAAAGAGAAATCTTGCTATCCATCGGGCTCCTCCTGTTTCTCGCCTTACTAAGCGTCAAGAAGAAGATGCTATCGCAGGAGGTTCAGGTTCTGCTAGTGGTCAGACAGTTTCCAAGAACAAAGCCTTTGCTGGAAGGTCCGCTCCCAAGGGCAAGTCCAGTCTTGGCCCTACTGAAGAAGAGGTTCCCCCCAACTACAATACTGCTTTGGACATCTCTGTGAATAAGTGGAGGGACTTGAGGAGGCATAATTCGTATCGGTTTCCCAACCGCACCTATCTTGCTGTTGACAAACTCTATTGGACGGACACTCAGAAATTCTTTTGGGATGACTTCTATAACGAGCCCTGATACGTTGTAAATGTATCTATAATTTTTATGATCCATGCTTGTTTTGTACCAACTATCTTATGTTTTGTCTACACTTTGAGGAATTTTTATACATTTTCTGGAACTAACCTATTAACAAGATGCCATAGTGCCAGTTCCTGTTTTCTGCTATTTTTGGTTTCAGAAAAGATAGTAAGGAAATATTCTCGGAATTGGACCAAACCAAAGCCAAAGTTCCTATTTTTCTAGACACTACACGGAGTCCGAAGGGGAGACAAAGAAGCGCCACGAGGGAGCCGCACTGTCGTGGTGGTGGCACGGCAAATGCCATGGGTAGGCTTAAGTTGGGGGCTGAATGGGTGCTTGTGGTCACTGGGGAGGGAGTACACGGTCGAGCCATGCACGAAGAACAGGAAGAACTCTCCAGACTTGGCAATTCGATTGATTCCCCAAAGATTACAAGTGCTCCTTGAGCTGTTTAGGCTAGAGTTCACCGCACTAGTTCCCTACTTGGTCCAACCTCCTTCTACTACTGCTATGCCCTATCTTATATAGGCAGTGCTAGCTAGCTAATACCCCTTTGAGTTCTAGGGTTTACTGTTTGGATCTTGGTCCCTACAATGTGGTCCGGGTCATGGGCTTGCCCTAAGCCCAGAGGCCCGGTCCACAAAGCTTGACAGCTAATGGTCTTCTGGTACGCTGCTTCTTGTTCTTTTGGCGTCACGCTGTTACTTTGTATGTCAGCGCATGCTTTGGGCGTCACCCGACTCCTTTTGTCACCCGGCGTCGCCCTTCTCTTTTGACCATGCTTTACGATGGTCCCTCCTGAACCTTACTCGGAAAGGTGCCACATGTCCTTCTTGACTCGGCCCTTCCTCGGTTGACTCGGCTCGTTGGTTCCTGCAAGGGTTACAACTTTGTCCTATGCGGGCCGACATAGTTTGTATGTCGGCTTTCATGCTTATCTTACCCGGCCGTTCTTACCCGGCCTGGTTCTTTCTTTACTCGGAGCCAACCCAGCTGTGCTATTTTTCCCTTCTCGTGACCTTACCGGGGGTTATCCCCTCGACATTAGTCCCCGAAGCTGGTGAGGTCTAGCAGTTCAAGCTGTTAGGCGTCTCCAGATTCCTTTTGTAATGGAACTTAGTTTTTGTCTTTATCTGTCGCAACTTCGCACCTTGCCGGGTTAGTCTGACAATTTCGGGTCAACTCTTTGACTTCTTGGCTCATTCTTTCCTCGAGCCGAGTTACTTTGGCCAATTCCGAGTCATTTTTGGCGCGCTTCAGTCACTGACACCAGGTAATCATGATTAATTGCCTCAATTTTTTTCCAAGATCTAGCGGCACAGTGACGGCTGCGCAGTTATTCCCAGTCACTGTGGCAGTCGCATCGACCTGTGCCTCTTGCCCTTCTAGTTGTGATGTGGCACGGGATTTTTCGTGTATCCTTGGCTACGTGGCGCCTCCTGACTGGCTTTCCTGGCCTGGTACACGGCCACACGCTGGCCGCATGGCACAGATAGATCCCACGACCGGGGTTTTTACTGCCCTTAAGTATGGGTTGGGGGTTTTCACTTCCCCCACGCCCGCTCAGTTTTTCCTTTGCCTTTCTTCTTCCTTGCGCCCACAAAATCGAACTGCCCCCTTTGCGGTTCCTTCTTCCTCCTGCTCTTGTGTTGCGATTGCCCCTGCCTTCTTTCCATTCTAGCACGGGTCCATGCTGTTCCAAGCCTCTTCCTACCGTGGAGGAGACGGACTCTGCTGATCTCATGGACGCTCGCGACGGCGCTGATGGTGCTGAGGAGCAGGAGATTCCCGCCGGCGAGCGCGGCGGCTGGGAAGGCTCGGAGGTCTCCATCGAGGAGGTGGAGTGGCTCCGCTCCACCAGACGCATTCCGCTGCAAGTGGATTGCCGTCTCCCCTCCGGTGAGATCTCTCCCAAACCTCAAGCTGGCGAGCGGGTGGTTTTCCTTTCCCATTTTGAACACGGTTTCGCTCTTCCTGTGAGCACCTTCTTCTCGTCATTTCTTTCTACCTTCCATCTGCAGACCCACCATCTTCCTGCCAATGCGATTGGCTCTCTTTCTTGTTTCATCTCCGCTTGCGAGGCCTACCTTGGAATTTGGCCTATAGTTCCTCTGTGGGCCAAATATTTTGGCTTTAAGGTTCAGGTTGTTCCCCAGCCTGGTGCTCCTCGATCCGAGAAGAGGCCGACCCGGTGCGGTGCTGCTAGCATCACGCCCAGGAGAGATTCTATATTTCCTCGGGTTACTGGCATTGACTCCTGCAAGAAGTGGCATAAAACCTTTTTCTATGTCAAAAACAGTGGGTCCACTGATAACATCCGGCTTCCCCCTTTCTCGGATGAGGTCCCCAACAAGAAGCACTGGCAGCTTGACCCGCGTGACCAAGACGCTGCGGTAAACGAGGCTAACACAATCTTGGAAAGGTTGCTGTCGCCGGATGAAAACTTTCATCTCGCCGACTCTGACCTCATGTGCACCTTCGTCTCATGCCGGGTTAGCCCCATCCATGCGAGTAGCCACAAGATGTGCTTCATGAGTGGCTCTCACGATCCCACTCGGCACTCCACTAAGGAGCTCACCCATGACTCCATTGCCCGCCGAGTAAGCTCAATCTTTAAATTGAACTTGGCGGATGATTGGGCTTGGAGCTGCCCACCGTTTAGCCGGGTCAGGCCTGTACCCTGGGTAAGTTTTTTGAATTACTTTCTCGCCGAGTAGGCTTTATCTCCTTTGCCACTCTTATTTTAGTTTTTAGTCTCCCATTCTGTTCGTCCTTCGAAGAATCTCCTTCACCAGGTTGATGACAGTACTGTCCCTCCTGCTGGTTATCATGGGGACCGCTCCGACTCGGATCAGGTCGAGTATTACCTGGAGTGCTTCATGCCCATCCCGCACGCTGCGGCTGCTTCAGCTTCGGGTAAGAGTCAATCTCGCAATCCCTTACAAGATTGGTCTGACGATGATGAGGATGATGATTATACGCTTTTGGAGGTATATGCCTTGTGACCTTAATCTCCTTGCTTATCCGAGGAAGCCCGTTATTTACTTATGCTGCTGGCTAGGTACATGACACTCCTCCTCTCGCCGTGGGTGGAGTCGGCAAGATCCCCGTCGCCAAGCCGAAGCGACGTGGAGCCTCCTCCAGCACTCAGTCGGCCAAGAAGAACAAGTCCACTCCGGCAGCTCCTGCTGCCCCTACTTCTGCCAGCCTGGGTGAGACTCTCCAAGCTGTTGGGCGCTGAATCACCCGCCGAGTCATCCGTGACCCGGTTGTCACCGGTTAAGATTTTTGTACTCTGCTTGCTCCGTTCTTTTCTTTTTCATCAATGATGTTCTCTTATATATTTCTCATTGTTTTCAGCGTCGCACCTTTGTCGGCAAGCCAGGCTGCGTCTAGCATTGCCTCGCCGCTAAGGCCTGCGCCTCCTCCAACTGACTCGGCGGTGCCGAGCCCCGTCCTGGTCAAAGCTCCCACTGTTGAGGCTCACACCTCTCAGTGTCAGTCAGACCTGGTGGGTCATACGGCTGACGCCCCTGGCGTTGGCCAAGAAAAACTTCCTGATCTTGGTGCCCGTGAGTCTGGCGTCGAGAAACCTTCTGCCACCAGTTCCTCTGGCATCGGCCCTCAAGCTAATGTGAATGAACAACTTCCTGATCTTGGAGCCAGCAAAACTGGTGAGCCCAGTCAGGCGGCTCCATGTTCTTCTCCAAATCCTTCTGCTCGCTCTCCAATTCTGTCAAAGGGCCAGACCCAGCCCAAGGCTTCTGGCTCTACTCGCCCCTCATCTGGCAAATCCACCTCTTCCAAGCAAACAACGCTAGTCTGCGCTCTGGGTTCTACTCCTCAGATCCGGCCTCCGACGTCGGCGACAATGATCGCTTCAATGGGTAAGGGGGACGAATCCGCGACTGCCGGGCCAGGTGATGGCTCCAGGGCTATTACCCTCCATACTTCTGCTGCTGCGACCCGTGCCACTGTGGGAACCGCCCTAAAAACGGGTCAAGTTCTCACTCGGACGCTCAGTGGCAAGAGCCTTGGTTCGGCTAAGCCTTACGCCGTGGAATGGAATGCAGCAGGCGAGCAGGAGGTCAGCACTCGTGCCGGCAAGAAGCTGAAGCTGGGCCCCAAGGCCGTCTCCGACATGACCCAGCAGGCCATTGCTCTGATGGCCCGCGCTGACGAAGTAAACGAGGTAAAGTAACTTCTTACTATTTTGTACTGTTGAGTATTTCCTTTATACATATCACCTAGTCCCCGAGGTTATGATTGAGTAAGGCACTTACTTGGCCGTAAGCTCTCACCAATCACTTTAATCCTTGAATCCCAAGCTTGCATGTTAGAGCTTCGATCCCTAGCCCTCGAGGTTAATGTCGAGTAAGGAACTTACTCAGCTGTAAGCTCTTAAGCTCTTTGATTTCTTTATGCCAAATTCATGTTCGAGCTTCAATCCCTAGCCCTCGAGGTTACTGTCGAGTAAGGAACTTACTCGGCTGTAAACTCTTAAGATTTTTTATTCGGTAGGTTGCCTGACTTGACTCTTCCTTATTGTCTGTCTTCTTTGATTAGCTCATGCATAACGAGAGCACCAAAGTGCACCAAGCTCTCGTCCTGGCGCATCGCAAGCTCGAGCTTGCGCATGAGAAGATACAGACTGACACCCACGACCAAGGTAATATCTTTGCTCTTCCTTTTTTCTATTCGGTGTAATTTTCCTTGGTTCATCTTCTCATTTTCTCTCTCGCTCTTGTTCCACAGCCACTGCTCAGTCTACCATCAATGATGTTCACTCGCAAATCAGCGAGTCCGAGAGTAAATTTCTTGCCTCCCTAAGACAATAGCTGAACGTTTTCTGTTGGTACTGACGAATATTTGTTATGAATAAGCAGAGAAGCACCAAGACGAACTCCAGAAGGAGCGCGATGAGGTGACTCGGCTAAAGAAACTGATGGCCGAGACGGAGCAGAAGCACTTGGCCGAGGTGAAAGGGATAAAGGAAGAGCTTGCCGAGAAGAATGAGCAGCAGGCCGCCAGCGCCGAGAAGACCAAGAGGCTGCTCGACGAGGCCGAATCATCGGTCAAGTCGGCAAATCTGAACTTGGATGCCCTTCAAGCCAAGGCCAAAACTTGGCATAGCAAACTCGCCGCCATCAACTTATTTCTCGGTAGTGAGTTCTTACTCTTTACGCACCGTATAAGTCCTTTTGGACTTCTTCCATCTGCCCTTGTTATTTGCTAACTTTTTCCTTTTGCTTGGAGAGATTTTTCCTGAGGCCAACATGTTTTCCATCCGAGCCATGAAGAAAGTGAGAGCCGAAGCTGGTGCTCCTGCTGACGGCGAGGTGTCCATGGAGGAGCTCCTCGCAGCGGTGTCTGAACAGGTCAAGACCCTCAGGTCCTGCGGTGTGGACTTGCTCAAGTCGGCTATCCATGCGTTTCGCATGCTCTGGCCAGATGAAGACCCACCTGAACTCATCGAGCCACTTGCCGATAGATTGCTCCTTATTGAAGACCGGCTGGATCAATGGCGTGAGTCGGCCGGCCGAGCTGCCGCGTACAAGGCTCTGTCCTTCGTGCTTTCATGGTACAAGGACATCAACCTTGATGTTCTTGCTCGCATAAGGGGGGATGGCAAATGGTTGAATGACCCGGAGCTGATCAAGAAGCGCAAGGAGTGAGCTTATGCCATGATCGAGTACACCATGGTGCACGCCTGGTGTGAAGGGCCTAGCTTCCTCGACCTTGGCGACCCGCTCGTCGAAGTTGCTGATGAAGAGGGTGGAGACAGCAAAGCAACCGAGTCAGATGATCCAGATGACCCGTCCACAGATGCCCCTCACCCGGCCGATGCTCCGAGCACCACTCCTGGCTCCGAGAATGCTCCTCCGAGTTCTTCCGCTCCCTAGGCTAACCAACACTCGAACTTTGATCAGAACCCCGGTATGCCGGGTACATATGTAACATACATTGCACTTTTAAGTTTGATTATGTGCCTTTTGATAAGCTTTACATATTTGCGTTATGTTCTAAGTGCGAATCATTCAAGGCAAGACCCCGAGTTTCATTTTGCCGTGTCACCTTTCCTTGCATTTGGCCCTTGTTTACCTTTTTCGGTGTTCAACATTAGGGTCTCAAAGTACGAAGGATATAGTTATCGGGTATGAAACTTGGATAACTTGGCCAAGATTACTCGACACGTAGTATAACACGACCTGCAGAGAGTTAGGAAAAAACTAAAGCCGACTCGCGTTTCTCCTTTGTACTTATCCGGCGTTCATGTTTACCCGTCTTACATCTTTTTCTCTTGGCTTGCCATGAAGCCGTGTTTTCGGACAACAGCATAGTCGAAGAGTTGATTTCTTCCGAGTAAACACTACTTGTTCCGAGATAAATTTCGGGTATCACGCCAGCCGACATAAAATAATTGAAATGGAAAACTTAAGCGGTAGTCCCCGAGTCAGTTTTTCGAATCATATCATTTTATTATCAGCACATAGCCGGCAAACATGTCCGACATATGAGAGTTCAAGTGATACATGCACTGCTTCTCCTAACTATAGAAGGGACGAAGCAGTGCCACATTCCATGGCCTTTTGGTTTCATCTCCTGACCTGTCCGCCTTGTTCTTTTGCGCTTCACGAGCGTCTATGAGATAGTAGGAATCATTGTGCAATGCTTTGCTTACAATGAATGGACCTTCCCATGGAGGTGATAATTTATGCATTCCTGTTGTGCGCTGCACCATCCTTAGCACCATATCTCCTCGAAAAACACGAGGTTGCATTTTCCGGCTATGGTAGCATCGGAGATTTTGTTGATATATAGAAGATCTGGATAATGCCAGTTCCCTTGCTTCTTAGAGTAAGTCTACTCCATATTCTCGGGCCTGTTTTACCTCGGCTTCCGAGTATTGCCTTATCCTTGGCGAGTCATATTCTATGTCGGCAGGCAGAACTGCTTCCGCCCCATATACGAGGAAAAATGGCATATAACCAGTTGACCGATTCGGTGTAGTTCTTAGGCTCCACAGTACTGAGGGTAGTTCCTCTATCCAACAACCATGTGATCTCTAGAGTGGTTCCATTAAGCGGGGTTTTATCCCGGACAGAACTAATCCATTTTCCCGTTCAACTTGTCCATTTGATTCTGGATGGGCGACTGATGCTACATCGAGTCTTATTCGGTGTTTCCCACAGAAGCGAGCAAAAGCTCCTTAGGCAAAGTTCGTGCCATTGTCAGTGATCACACTGTGTGGGTAACCGTATCTGAGGATTATATCCCTTAAGAATGTGACTGCGGTTTTACCGTCCAATTTCTTGATTGGTTTCACTTCTATCCACTTGGTGAACTTATCAATCATGACCAAGATATGAGTCATACCTCCTCTTGCTGGTTTGAATGGTCCTACCATATCTAGGCACCATACTGCAAAAGGCCAAGTGATCGGTATAGTCTTCAATTTGGACACTGGTAAATGCGACTTGGACGCATAGTGTTGACAACCACTGCATCTTCCGACTAACTCTTGCGCTTGTGCCAATGCGCTTGGCCAGTAGAATCCATGTCGGAATGCCTTGGCTACCAATGCTCTTGACGACGCACGGTGCCCGCACTCTCCTTGATGGTTATCCAATAAGATCTCCTGGCCTTTTCTCTGAGCTGATACAACGCTGCAGTACACTTGTCACACTTCACTTGTAGAGTTCCTTGTTTATTATGGTGTACGCTTTTGCTCTTCGTGCTGTTTGCCTTGCCAATGTCTCATCACTCGGCAAAGTCCCACCTTTCAAATAGCTGAATATTGGTTGTTCCCACGTTGGTATTAGTGGTTCCGGATCTGCCTCAACATTGATGTCCATTGGTTCCGCCGACATATGCTTTGCCGACATAACCTGAGGAGTCCCCGAGTGTGATTCGGCGATCCCTGAATTGAATGGAGCAGTCTCCGAGTGACTCGAACCTACCCCTGAGTCGATGTCCATTGGCACTGCCTCTAATTCCTGACTCGTCGGGATGACCCTGATTGATTCGGACTCTGGTGACGGCTTGATCGATGGCTTCCTGAGATGCTTCGACGCTACCCCTGGTGGTATTGCTTGCCTAGATGATCCTAGTTTGAATAGTACATTTGCTGCCTCATTTTCTGCTCTAGGAATGTAATGAAATTCACAACCGTCAAAATATCCCGAAATTTGTTGTACGTGGAAACAATATAATGCCATGTTTGCGTCCAGCACATCCCAATGTCCAGACACTTGCTGAATCACCAAATCCGAATCGCCAAAACACATGATCCTTTTGACACCAATTTCCTTGGCTACTTTAATGCCATGGACAAGTGCTTCATACTCAGCAACGTTGTTAGAAGCAGCAAAATGAATCTGCAACACATACCTCAGTTGATCCCTCTTTGGAGATGTGAGCACTATCCCGGCGCCCAGACCCATTTTCGTCTTGGACCCGTCAAAATGCATTTTCTAGTAATTCGGATCTGGCAATGGTGGTTCGTACTGCATTTCCATCCATTCTATAAAGAAATCTGCAACAGCTTGAGATTTTATTGCATCTCACCTATCATATTGTAGAGTGTATGGTGCCAGTTCGATGGCCCATTTGGCGACTCGGCCGCTGGCATCTTTGCTTCCCAATATATCCGAGATAGGTGCCTCGCATATTACCCGGATTGGGTGTTCTTGAAAATAATGTTTCAGCTTCTTTGCTGCCATATATACCCCATATGTCATCTTCTGATAATGCGGGTAATTCTGTTTCGAGACAGAGAGCACTTCGCTCAAGTAATACATCGGTCTTTGGACTGATTTCCCCCCTTCTTCACGTTCAACCACTATTACTGCACTTACAACTCTGTTGGTTGTGGCGACACAGAGCAACAGTGGCTCCTTGGATAATGGTGACGCTAATATTGGTGCTGTTGCCAACATTTTCTTTAATTCATGGAAAGCACTATCAGCTTGCTGTGTCCATGTGAATTTGTCTGATTTCTTCATCAGCTAATATAGCGGTAGGGCTTTTTCACCTAGCCGACTAACAAACCTGCTCAATGAGGCCAGGCATCCAGTAAACTTCTGGACATCATTGAGGGTTTTTGGCAATTCCATTCTTTGGATGGCCCTGATCTTTGTCGGGTTAACTTCGATTCCTCGGCTGAATACAAGGAATCCGAGTAACTTGCCTGCCGGGACACCAAATGTACATTTTTTCGGGTTAAGCTTCATCCGGAATATTCTCAAGTTTGCGAATGTTTGACGCAATTCCTCAATTAGAGTATGACTTTGTTTGGTTTTTATTACCACGTCATCGACGTATACTTGAACATTTTTGTCCAATTGATCTTGCAAGCATATTTGCATGCATCTTTGATATGTTGCACCTGCATTTATCAATCCGAATGGCATGGTGCGATAGCAATAAGCCCCGTACGGGGTGATAAAAGCTGTCTTTATTTGATCATTTGGATTCAGTGGTATCTGCTGGAATCCTGAATACGCATCCACAAACGACAACAACTCACACCCAGCAGTAGAATCTATGACTTGATCGATCCGAGGCAGAGGAAATGGATCTTTTGGACACGCCTTATTGAGGTTCGTGTAATCAATACACATGCTCCATACCACTGCCAGGTTCGGGTCATCTTTTTTCTTTTCGACCAAGACTGGATTTGACAACCAGTCCGGGTGCAGTACTTCCATGATGAATCCAGCAGCTAAAAGTCTTGCAATCTCGGCAGCTATTACTTTCCTCCTATCTTCGGCGAAGCGGCGGAGGGGTTGCTTCACCGGATTTGCATCTTGCCTTACATGAAGAGAGTGCTTAGCCAGCTCCCTCGGAACTCCTTGCAGATCTTGAGTGGACCATGCAAAGATGTCCCGATTCTCACGGAGGAAGCTGGTGAGCTTGTTTTCCTATTTGTCTGTAAGGCCAGCCCCAATGGTAACTGTGCGCTCTAGGAAAGCTTCATCCACCCGCACATTCTTGTTTTCCTTGATAGCTTGAAATGACATACTGCCATGCGGGTTGGTGAGTGCCTGCATGGACATTTGTGCTGCTTTGGCCAATGCTGCCACTTCCAACATCTGACTTTTCTCTTGTGCTATGACGAGTGACTCGTCCAGTGAAGATCCGGCTAAGGCACAAGCAATAGATCTTTTGTAATCTCCTTCAACTGTGATCACCCCACATGGGCCTGGCAGCTTCATCTTCAAGTAAGCGATGTGAGGATTAGCCATGAACTTTGCCATAGTCGGCCTACCAAGTAAGGCATGATATGAGCTGACCAAATCTACCACCTCAAACTCTATAGCTTCAGTGCGACAATTTTCTCTGTTGCCGAATAAGACGTCGACCCAGATCTTGCCAATTGGCTCACAGGACAGTCCCGACACAATACCGTGGAAAGTTGTCTTAGTCGGCTCCAGCATGTTCATGGTAATGCCTAATTTGAGCATGGTATACTTGTACATGATGTTGATGCTACTGCCATCATCGATCAATACCTTTGAAAATTTCACGTTGATATCTGGGCCCATGAATGTTGGATCCAAAACCAGAGCGTATCCTCCAGGGGTTGGCATGATCTTGGGGTGATCTTTTATACTCCAAGTTATTTCTTGCTCATACCAATGCATGTACTTGGGAATTGCCGGCATCGTGGCATTCACTTCCATCATTCGTCGCTGCTAGCTCTTCTTGTCATTTGGCTCTATGACAAAGACAACATAGCTCTGGTGATGTTCTCTGTACTCATTTCTGGTTCCGTGGCCGAAATGAGCATCGTCACCTCTTGGATTGTGCACCTGGTGCACAACTTCTCTTCTTTCTTGATTCTGATACCTCGGCTGCATGTTTTCATATCTGTTATCTTCTCCTACTGCTTGAGAATTTCCTCCTGTAAGTGGTGGAGGGGGAGGTGGTGGAAGCTGCTTATTCGGCGAGTCCACTCTATCTCCTTTCTGAAACCAAGTGCATTTCCTCATCGTGTGATTGGCTGGTTTACTCGGACTAGGCGTGTGAAACTTACATGGCTGATCCAGCATCATCTCATAGGTGTATTTTTGTCGGTCCTGATACTTCTTCCTCTGATCATATGACATTTGGCCGTCATTCTTTGGTACCCATTATTGTTGACCATTTGTCCTTTGACGCTGACTGCTTCCAGCATCTGGATGATCCTGACTCACAGCCGCAACCTGAGTCGAACCATATCTGTAATCTGGTCTTTCGTCTCTTCTCTTGCTTCTGTATTCGGATCTTTCCTGGCGCCTTTGCGACCCGGCAGCATCATAGATCTGTGTCAACACCCGGATTTTTAAACCCAGATGCCTGTTATGCCATACATCGCAATCCCAGGACTACCATTTTTGCGAGACATAACAGAATTGGATACCATAGTACATCATCCATTACAAACCGTACATAAGTTCTTACACAAATAGGGATCTCATGATCCAGTTCTTAATACAACTTCAAGCAGCGGAATACATAATAATAACGGTAGCGTAGGCGAAGCTCCATCTTCGGGGTCACAGGCAATGCTAACGATGGGAGATGATCCTAGTTGTCGTAACCTTCCTGGGGTCCATCTTCCAGGTACTCCTCTTCATAGTCTGGCCATGGGAATAGCCAGGGACAAAGCCATGAGTACTCTTTAAGTACTCGCAAACTAATACTAACAGGTAAAAGGGTTTTTGGATAATAGGACACTAGGCTCTAGATTTGTTTTGCAAAAGCCAGATTTATCTCTACTAAGTTTGGAAGCAACGAATGCTAGTTAAGGTTTGATAACATCTAAGTGGGAACTTGTATCTCATGCCACAACCCTGTTGTGGTCAAGTCAAAGTCTCAATTCATTTCACAAGTCTTTTGAAAAGTCTGACGGGGGAACAGTATGGCCACTCCAACTGTCCATAACCATGGACGCGGCTATTCGAATAGTTTGACACTCTGCAGAGATTGTACACTTTCACCACAACATTCGATACATCCGTCAGGAAAAAATCCTGAATTCACCATACTCAGTATGCGGATAATCAATCCTAACTTTTCAATTACACGCCCTTGTATAAGCACCTCTCCTGTGAGTTTGGCCTCCCAACCATGACCAACTGTCATCTTGGGTACTGCACAAGTGGACAATCTTCACAAGGTAGCCTCAGCTCAGACCTTGGCCGTGAGGGAACTAATACTAAGGTACATAAGTTTCCAGTCAAGCCCTACCCAATCTTCGGGTATTGTGGTTGTACGATAAAATTGGAATGGTATCGCATCCAGACAACCATCAGTTTTATAAAGGGCTAAGGCTCATGCCTCAACATTTTCATCACCATAATCATCTGGTGTTCGGAAACACATGTCAAAACATCTCAGTAGAATGATCCATCATTCTAAGGTTTTCATAACCATTTTCACCAAGTATTCCAATCTAAAGTTGATCAAGTTTTATGCTTAGCACTAGCATCTACAAGTGGGGGTTAGTACTAATGAGGGATGGTAAACTATTGGAGTTTAACTGAGTTTAATCTCATGCCTTAGGATGACATCAAGATTATCTAGCTTAGGCCAAATTTTATGCTCTGTATGCAACCTTCAATTATCCTTCTAGTATCTACCATTTATTCCAGTACTCTCTAAGTAAGAGCTTTGATAAAGAATTAAAGTAATAAACTTGCAAATAAAACTAGGATTGGGTTATCAAGGGGTTATGATCATATGTGCTTTAAGGCATATAGTGGCATGGTAGCAAATAAGGGTTTGATTGCATTAGTAGAATATCTTGCAAGGGTTAGCTTGCACATTCACTAGTAGTATTAGGCTTGCCTTGTGCAGAGCAGTTGTTGAAGTTCTCCTCGGCTTCCTCTTCGTAGTATCCTCCTTCCTCCTCGTATCCTTGGTCGGTACTAGCGTCTATAAATAAATACGATGTACACAATCACCAAACAATACTTAACTACTAGCAATCATCACACCAAAGGCTCCTATAGATGATCTAGCCTCATCACTATCATTACAAGATTAAAGCTTGGTTTAATCCCTTTTATTTTTAGAAAAGTAATTTCTACTCATTGAAAAATTACTTAAGATTTAATATTCTCCAAACCAAACATGGGATAATGTTGACACATGTCATCACCACATGTTTTAGTCCATGGGAATGTGATTTAAAGTGGTGTCACAATTTAATAAGGTTTTACCCTTTTATTTTAATTAATTAAAGTGGCTAGAAATGCCCATGGGACATTCTTTTATTACTTGAACATTATTTCTGTAAGTAAACCTATATATTTTTATATATTCTGAAAGGTATGGTTAAATGTGATTTTTGAGAGTTGGAATAAACTCAAAATCTATTAAGGTTTAAATTTGAAAAATGTTTGAATGCAGAAAAGCTTCTGCCTTGTTATTTTTGCCAAGGGTGATCTACAGATCCAAATGACTTGAATCCAACGGGCTTGGATTCAGCATTCCCAGACCTTTCTAACAAAATTAGTTTCATTCAATTTGGTGCACCGAATCGATCTGGGTTGATTTTTGAAACTGGGTATAGAAGTGTGTTTGAAATAAAATGGAAAAGATTTAATTCAAATAACTGGGCTGAGCGGGAAAGGTTAACGGGCCGGCCTGCTAAGCACAGCGCTTCCGCGGGTTGCGTAAGTGGCTGTCCCCATGCGTCAGTGAGATAGGGGGGTGCGAAGCGGTATGGGGCGATGTGGTGCGTTCGATCTGGTTCTAATCCAACGGCTGAGAGTCATCGTCGACGTTGGGCAACGCCGGCGAGACAGAAACCTAGCGCGACCAGTGGGGGTTGTTAGGGGCTCACCGGGGTTCAGGCGAGGGTCGGCGAGGCAGGCGAATGACGAAGTCGACGACGGCGATCCTCCTGGTACCGGCAGCTTCTCCTGGGGCGGCTCCAATCGCTGGCCCCCTTCTTCTCCAGTAGCGGCGGGCTCCGGTGAAATTCCGGCGATGCGCTGCTCGCCTTTCTCCAGGAACGGGGTGGCACGATCAGTGATGAGAGGGGAGTGAGATGGTGTGTTCAATTCGGCTGGGGGTGGCCTCTATTTATAGTGGAGCGAGGGGACCGATGGGGTGCAAGGTGAGCTCGTCGTGGTTGACGGTACAGACGACTATCGGCGTGGGCGACGGTAGGGGGCGGTGCGGTGCTCCCTGGCGATGCTCAACGACACGGTGGCGAGACGTGGGGCGGTGCGGCTTGGTCGGAACGCGACGGTACTCTGCGCGGTAGAGGCGGCGTCTTCGACGGCGAGCGGTGGCTGTGATGCATGGGGCGGCGAACGGGGATGTCTGGCGGTGTCCTGGGTCGGTGGTGATCATGTATGCACGCGGCGAGGGCGGCGCGCGGTCTATGGGCGTCGGTCGAGTGTGGCGCTCTGGCGCATGCTCGGCATGGTTGCTGGCGAGCTGGGAGCGGTTCGTGCGGGTGCTCCAGGGTTTGGCAACGCTCGTGGCTGGGACAGGGAGTGGCGGTGGACGGTGGGCTGCCTCCTAGACAAGGTTGGCACGGCTAAATCTCCTCCTAGCTTGCTGTCTCCACTAGGGTGGCATGGTGAGCTTCGGCTGTTCACCATTGATGTCATTGTCCAGCTTACAGTGAGGCTAGTGCTTGGTTTAACTTGCTAGATGATCTACTGAGATGGTTGTGAGCTAGAGAGGGAACAAGTTAGGCTTCAATCACTGCTCACAATAGTGTTTAAGATTTTGATGATTTGTGTCTGCAATGTGTTTGATGAAATGGCCGCAAGAATTCAAGTTTTGAATTTTGAAAAGATTTTTGGTGGGTGTGCTAGGTTGGTGCTGGTGAGTCTGCAGATGCTTGGGTTTCGAAAGTTGAGATTGTTTGAGTGGTTTTTGAAAAAGTGGGATCTTCTCATATGATAAAGATTCAATTTTGAATTGCCATTTAAACTATGCATTTGAAAGTTCCTGGATGATCACAAAGTGGGCCTTGATACTTTGTTATGAGTACAATCAAGGAGTGCAAAGATCCAGAAAAGTTTCTGTTAAGTTTTGAAAGTTTGAGACAGCCAAAGTAGGCATGGGAGTTAAATTGATCAAAATGACCATTCACTCATTTAGCTTTGTTTTGATTTATTTGTCTTTGAGAAAAGTTTGGGAATTGTTTAGATGATGTTTATTTCACCTAAGCATCCATTTACAAGCAAAGGAACACACAAACAAGTTGGTTCAAATGAATTCCAAATGAAGTGCATACACCATGCATGCTTTCATATTTTTATTTAGCAAAGTTTTTGTTAACCCTAAATTTGATGATTAGAGTTTGATGATCCAAGTTTAGTATTTTTGGGATGTTACAAACCTTCCCCCCTTAAACAAAATCTCGTCCCGAGATTTGAAAAAGGACGAAAAAGATTACCTAGGATTTGAAGAGATCGGGAAACTCTGCCCTGATGTGATCTTCGTGCTCCCAGGTAGCTTCCTCTTCTGTGTGGTTTCTCCACTAAATCTTGAGAAACTTGATGCTTCGGGTTCGGGTAGTTAGAAAAGATTATTCCAAAATACGGATGGGTACTTCGGGATAGGTCAGGTCATCGTTGATCTCAATTGTCACATCCCAAGATTTTCCAAATCTTGTAATGTGAAAAATAAATAAACAAAATAAACAATTGTTGATTTTTAGGGTGAGAAGAAACTTTTGATTCCAATTGGAAACATCAAAACCTATTTTGATTAAATAAAATCCTAAAGGGATTTAAAAAGATAAACAATTAATAAAGAGTTTTAATAATTGGTATCCCTAGTTTTGAATCTTTTAATAAAAAGATTTGGTTTCCAAAAGAAAAGGTAGAATTATAAATAAGGATTATTTTATAGAGCCAAATTAAATCTTGGCCAAGCTTTTGAAATAAAATATTTCTATTTGATAAAAGAGTAAAGGTTTATGTAAATAAAAATAATGAGGATTTATTGATATCCATTTTTATTAAAGTAAAGGCTTTTCCATTTTAAATAAACACTAAAACTTGTTAATTTATATTAAATAAGATTTCCAAGTGTTTTAATTTTTCAAATGAAACCTACTGAAAAGATTTTGTTATTATTTAGATTTCAAAAAGAGTTTTAAAATAAATTAAAACCTATTTGAATGAAAGACTTTGGACTATTTATTTAATTATTTATAGATCCTAAAAGAATAAAAGTATTATTTTATTTTGGACTTTGAATAAGTTGATAAACAGAATTAAAACTCACCCAAAGTTTGGTGGTGAATTGAATTCAAATGGAGATTGAAAAATATTATTAAATTTTATTTAATTAATTCTAGAGCCTATTTTAAATAATTAAAAGATCCTAAAAATAATAAATAAATTATTATTAATTTGACTTTGGAATGTGTTATTAATCAGTATATGAATCTACACAAATTTTGGTTGAGGTTTGAATGGATTTGTTTCTTGAATTGTTTGAATGAAAATCAAATTAGATTATTTAAAAACAGAAAAGAAAAAGGTTTAGTGTAAAAAAATGGAATAGGTCGACCCAGCCAGCAGGCCCAACTAAGCCCAACACCAGCCCACTCATTCTATCCCGCAGAAAAACGCTTCGCACCAGAGATTCTACCCGCACAGCGTATGACGCGTGGACCCCATTCCCCCTCTTCCTCTCTCACTAACGCTGGAACCCACTGCCATGTATTCATCTTCCTCCCCACGACCTGTTCGTCTGAGCGTTTCCTGCGTTGATTTCGCGGGTTAAATTCACGAGTAATGGCTCAGTTAATCCTCCCCCTGACCACACATTCTTAATCACATGTGTCCCCTCTCTCTTTCACCTCTCTCGCCCGACCCACTCTGCCCCTAGGCTGTCTCCAATTCCTCCAAGAACGCCACTGTCTCCGACGAGCTCCACCTTCAATTCTGGCCACACCCCACCGCCCCTCGACTCCTCGACCACACGAAAACATTCCCCAGCCTCTAGCGCACACTCCAGTGCCGACAGCTCGCTCTCGCTTGCCCCACAACCTCGTCTCCGTCTTCGTCTGAGCGCCACCGACGACCCCACAACTCCGGTGAGCTCTAGAACTCGACTCCGTGCGCGCCTCGACCAGTGAATTATGCCGTTTGGTTCGTCTGTGTCTTTTACATCTCCAGGTGCTCGCCAATCACTCGCGCGTGGCCTGCAGCCTCGCCTCCGACGACTCCCGAACGTGCTGACGCCAGGAGCATCTTCGGCAAGGAATTCCCACCGCATCCGTGCGCCCCCTGCCACGTCAAGAACACGTTGAGCATCGCCATGTTCTCCTGAGCCTGGTGAGTCATTCCCCTTGTTCCCTTGCTTCCTATTTCGCCAACTCCGCCGCTAGCCGAGCGTCGCCGCCGTGTGCTGCCGTCGAGCGCCGCTAGTTCTTGGTCGTGGTGCCGTTAGATAAAGATCGTAGGGATACGATAGACCACTTAACTAAACCGTTATGGATAGATCTGTGCCGTACGATCGTCATTAGATCCAACGCCTCACATTGCTAATCCACGCGAAACGGTACGCACCAGTAGGAAAGCGCCACGTGGCCCTGTCTGTTTGAATAAAACCAGAAATGATCTATGTGTTGTTCCAATTTGAAAAATTCATAACTTTCAAACCACACGTCCAAATTTTGCAAATTTTATATCAATGGAATAAGCAAGACAAGTACTTTCTGACCATGCACTTTGTTTAGTAAAAAGCTTCTGTTAATGGATTGTTTTTGCAAAACTTGTGTATGCATGTTTAGAATATAAAATTTGTTCTGAAAAGATTTTTGAGATAAAACCTTTGGCAAATGGTTTGTTTTGAACCTACTGACCATAGGAATCACTTTGTTGTTTCAAAAACATGTTTGGTGAAACAAAATAATAAAACCTTGAATTAAAGCATTTCTAGTCAAATAAAAATATGGTTTAATTGTTAAAAATGATTTTGGAGGAAAACCTTTGGGAAATGTATTTATTTAAACTCTCTGACCCCAAGCACCAAGTTTTATGATTTAAAAATGTATTTGATAAACCCTATAGAGATTGCTACTTTGATAAAGGCATTTTCAACCACATAAAATAATGATTTGGTTTGGAAATTGGTTTATGAGTAAAATCTTTTGCAAGTGATTTTGCCACTTATATAAAATGACCATTAGGTGTTTTCAAATGTTTATGACCCATTAGAAACCACTTTTCCAAATAAAACAATCTTTAGCATGCTTGCATGCATTGTTTTGTTTCTATCATTTTATGTGATGTTTTGCTTGAATGGTAGATTGAAATATTGCTTGATTGATTGAATTGTAGTGATTTGAAGAGTGTGATCATTGCAAAGACAAGGAGTGAACTTATATTCTCTACCAAAAAGGCAAGTGATGCTACATACTTTTGTCCCATTATTTTCACTATGCATTAGTGATATTTCTAAGTAGGACTTGCATGGAATTTTGCTAAGTATAAACTATGCCATGGGAAATCCTAGTAGATGAAACCTTAGTAGAATTTTCCTAAGTTAAGATTCCTACTACTATCATGCTTAGCTTAGCTAGTATAAAACAAGGGTGGAATATATATTCATACGATGGAATATTTCTAAGTCAAAGACTTGTGTTTTGTTTAATAAAACAACTAAGTGAATGAATTACCTGGGTGGAATGGAAGGAATGGTTTGTGTTGAGTGGTTCACAAGGCCCATTCTATGGTTTACCTTGTGTATCTCACTTGTGGATGGCCACCCAGGAACAAAGAGATTTGAGATGTCAAATGTTGAGAAGCTTCAAGTGCAGCCACTTGGCATTATGGGCTCTGCCTGGATCATATAGGTTGCAATAACTTAGCCAAATGGACAGTTGGTGGTAGGGGTTTGATAGGTTGGAGCACGTCCATTCTGGTCTAAGGGAAGGCTTCTGAAAGATCTTGTCTTGGTGAAACCAAGTCTTGTGGGGAAAGTCCACCACCTCTACAGAGTGTAAAATCTAAGTACGTAGCCATGTCCCTAGTATTGGACAATTTGAGCATCAAGACATGGAAGCTATCAAGAATCTCCTCATCCCAATTTCTAAGTTAAAATCTTGTGGTTGAACAAGGGTTGAAGGATCACCAATTTCTATTGGGAGATGCCTTGGGTGATTTTGTCAAGCAAAAACTTAGTGTTTTCAAATGATAAGGAAAAATCTATTTTGAGCAAAGCAAGCCTAAGCTCCACTTAGCCAAATGCATATAGATGATAGACTCCACTATACTACCATAGTATCACTTGCCAATACAATTCAAATGTATTGACCCTTGTGGCTGTAACTTATTATGTTGCAGGTTTGTTTGATGTTAGTGAAGTTTATTGATTAGGATTACAAGTCTACAACCAACATGTCTGCCTGTGGCACTTTGAAGATGAAGGACCCCATGCTATTGTTATATTCTGCTGCATTGTAATGAGATAGCCAAATGAGCTATGTAAGATGTAATAAGTTATTTTATTCCTGGTTATAAAGTTGTATTATGACCTTTGTTTCTTGATATTACATCTTAACTGTGGATGCTATCTATTGATCCAGGGACTAGCATTGTAAACACAAGGATCTCTACCTTATTAAGGGTTGGGAACCTTTCAGATGGTATCAGAGCATTGTGTTTCCTGTAGGATTGTAAACCTAGGATTGGACAAACCCCTTAGAAAAATAGGAGTTGTATTTGTTCCAAAACTTATTTACAAACAAACTTGTAAACTCTTTCCTAAACCATGTTGGTTTTGATTCTACATCTCTTCTATTTCAAACTTGATGGACAAAACCTACCCCATGGCCAAGGACTTCACCATGAGCAAAGGACTTCATCAACTCTAATGACTTCAACATCTTTAAGTGAGTTCAACCTTATTCTCAACAAGGACTTCAACTTGGATATCACTAAGGACTACAAGTGAGACAAGAAATCTTGCTCAAGACTTGAAGACTAAGGAAACACAACTTGGGAATCATCATCACCTTTGAAGTTTGGTGACCAAGAATTTTTCCAAGGAAACCATGATCTCATTCAAAAAGAATCAACTAAGAAGGATGGAAAAATCTCAAATGAACCATATAGAAGGACCACCATATTTAGTTTAAGTCAAACCCACCAACTTATGTGGGGTAACAAAAATATTTTTGGTTGCCTAAAAATATGCTTGAGACTTGTTGTTTGAGTGGAGTGCTTGTTTGTGATTGCTTGCACATTGCTTGAGTGAATTGTGATGTGTGTGATTAGAATTATTCCCTTAGAAATATTTTGTCTATTCTAATCCAACCCAAACAGATGACTACTCCAAGAAACTCCAACATCAAGGATGGTGACAACAACAAAAACCAAGAGGACAACATGAGAGAACTCATAGTAACCCAAACCCAGTTGAACCAAGTGACAACTCAATTTTTAGCCAACACCAGTGAGGTAGATCCAACCATGCAAAGGTTTTTGGAAACCCAAACCCAATTGTTGCATAAGGTGACAGACCAAATGATCAACATGGGAGACAACTCTTCCCAAGGAGCTTGTGACAACAAGGATGTCAAGGATGATATTCTAGAAGGAACTCAAGCTTGCAATATTTGTGGAGACAAGGATCACACTTCCAAAGAGCATGAAGATCAATGCCCCAACTGTGAAGAGAAACATCTAGTTGACCAATGCCCCACATCTCAAGCTACTTGTTTCCTATGTGAAGGAAATAATCATGTCCCTATCCAATGCCCCATCTATTCCATAGTTCAACAAAGGAAACAAGGTGGAGTGCAACAACTGATTGCAGACTACCATGAGAGAGCAAAGTCTACCAAGAAGGATGAAGACAAAGGAAAATCTCAGATTGCACCTCCATGCAATATGACTCAATTTAAAGGACCAAAGAGGAGACATATGTACTATCCAAGGAAAAGGTCAAGGAGACCAGGAAACTTTCCTACATTTGAGATAACATATGAAGAACATGAACTAGAAGCACTCTTAGCTTTGGAGAAACCCAAGAAGAAGAAGGACAAAAGTCAAGTGCAGTGTTGCCATTGCAAAGAGATGGGACACTATGCCAATGAATGTCCAGAGAAGAAGAAAAAGTATAAGGAGATTAGCCAAGTGTGGTGCAACAACTGCAAAGAGTTAGGCCATTATGTGTCAACTTGTCCACAGAAGATACGTGAAGAACTCAATCTTATCACATGTTACAATTGTGGTAACCAAGGACATTATGCAAGCAAGTGTCCAGAAAATATGAAGCACAAGATAAAGCCTATAAAGGATCTCAGCCTTGTCACATGTTTCAAGTGTGGAAACAAAGGACACTATGCAGATGTTTGCCCAGAGAAGTTTCCCCAAGATCCCAAGAAAGCCAAGATGAAATCTAGTTGGAAATTTTTAAAGGGTGGTAGTACCCTAGTTGCTTTGAGCCGACTTGTAACCCCTAGCCTTCCCAAATCTCGGGACGAGATTTATTTTAAGGGTGGTAGCCTGTCACATCCCAAGATTTTCCAAATCTTGTAATGTGAAAAATAAATAAACAAAATAAACAATTGTTGATTTTTAGGGTGAGAAGAAACTTTTGATTCCAATTGGAAACATCAAAACCTATTTTGATTAAATAAAATCCTAAACAGATTTAAAAAGATAAACAATTAATAAAGAGTTTTAATAATTGGAATCCCTAGTTTTGAATCTTTTAATAAAAAGATTTGGTTTCCAAAAGAAAAGGTAGAATTATAAATAAGGATTATTTTATAGAGCCAAATTAAATCTTGGCCAAGCTTTTGAAATAAAATATTTCTATTTGATAAAAGAGTAAAGGTTTATTTAAATAAAAATAATGAGGATTTATTAATATCCATTTTTATTAAAGTAAAGGCTTTTCCATTTTAAATAAACACTAAAACTTGTTAATTTATTTTAAATAAGATTTCCAAGTGTTTTAGTTTTTCAAATAAAACCTACTGAAAAGATTTTGTTATTATTTAGATTTCAAAAAGAGTTTTAAAATAAATTAAAACCTATTTGAATTAAAGACTTTGGACTATTTATTTAATTATTTATAGATCCTAAAAGAATAAGAGTATTATTTTATTTTGGACTTTGAAATAAGTTGATAAACATAATTAAAACTCACCCAAAGTTTGGTGGTGAATTGAATTCAAATGGAGATTGAAAAATATTATTAAATTTTATTTATTTAATTCTAGAGCCTATTTTAAATAATTAAAAGACCCTAAAAAGAATAAATAAATTATGACTTTGGAATGTGTTATTAATCGGTATATGAATCTACACAAATTTTGGTTGAGGTTTGAATTTATTTGTTGCTTGAATTGTTTGAATGAAAATCAAATCAGATTATTCAAAAACAGAAAAGAAAAAGGTTTAGTGTAAAAAAATGGAATAGGTCGACCCAGCCAGCAGGGCCAACTAAGCCGAACACCAGCCCACTCATTCTCTCCCGCAGAAAAACGCTTCGCACCAGAGATTCTACCCGCATAGCGTATGACGCGTGGACCCCATTCCCCCTCTTCCTCTCTCACTGACGTCGGACCCCACTGCCACGTATTCATCTTCCTCCCCACGACCTGTTCGTCCGAGCGTTCCCTGCATTGATTTCACGGGTTAAATTCACGAGTAATGGCACAGTTAATCCTCCCCCTGACCACACATTCTTAATCGCCTGCGTCCCCTCTCTCTTTCCCCTCTCTCGCCCGACCCTCTCTGCCCCCAGGCTGTCTCCAATTCCTCCAAGAACGCCACTGTCTCCGGCGAGCTCCACCTTCAATTCCGGCCACACCCCGCTGCCCCTCGACTCCTCGACCACACGAAAACATTCCCCAGCGTCTGGCACACACTCCAGTGTCGCCAGCTCGCTCTCGCTTGCCCCACAACCTCGCCTCCGTCTTCGTCTGAGCGCCACCGACGACCCCGCAACTCTAGTGAGCTCTAGAACTCGACTCCGTGCGCGCCTCGACCAGTGAATCATGCCGTTTGGTTCGTCTGTGTCTTTACATCTCCAGGTGCTCGCCAATCACTCGCGCGTGGCCTGCAGCCTCGCCTCCGACGACTCCCGAACGTGCTGACGCCAGGAGCATCTTCGGCGAGGAATTCCCACCGCATCCGTGCGCCCCCTTCCACCCCGAGAACACGTTGAGCATCGCCATGTTCTCCTGAGCCTGGTGAGCCATTCCCCTTGTTACCTTGCTTCTTATTTCGCCAACTCCACCGCTAGCCGAGCGTCGCCGCCACGCGCTGCCGTCGAGCGCCGCCAGTTCTTGGTCGTGGTGTTGATATCCGTTAGATAAAGATCGTAGGGATACAATAGGCCACTTAACTGAACCATTATGGATAGATCTGTGCCGCACGATCGTCATTAGATCCAACGCCTCACATTGCTGATCCACGCGAAATGGTACGCACCAGTAGGAAAGCGCCATGTGGCCCTGTCTGTTTGAATAAAACCAGAAATGATCTATGTGTTGTTCCAATTTGAAAAATTCATAACTTTCAAACCACACGTCCAAATTTTGCAAATTTTATATCAATGGAATCAGCAAGACAAGTACTTTCTGACAATGCACTTTGTTTAGTAAAAAGCTTCTGTGAAATTGATTGTTTTTGCAAAAACTTGTGTATGCATGTTTAGAATATAAAATTTGTTCTAAAAAGATTTTTGAGATAAAACCTTTGGCAAATGGTTTGTTTTGAACCTACTGACCATAGGAATCACTTTGTTGTTTCAAAAACATGTTTGGTGAAACAAAATAATAAAACCTTGAATTAAAGCATTTCTAGTCAAATAAAAATATGGTTTAATTGTTAAAAATGATTTTGGAGGAAAACCTTTGGGAAATGTATTTATTTAAACTCCCTGACCCCAAGCACCAAGTTTTATGATTTAAAAATGTATTTGATAAACCCTATAAAGATTGCTACTTTGATAAAGGCATTTTCAACCACATAAAATAATGATTTGGTTTGGAAATTGGTTATGAGTAAAATCTTTTGCAAGTGATTTTGCCACTTATATAAAATGACCATTAGGTGTTTTCAAATGTTTATGACCCATTAGAAACCACTTTTCCAAATAAAACAATCTTTAGCATGCTTGCATGCATTGTTTTGTTTCTATCATTTTATGTGATGTTTTGCTTGAATGGTAGATTGAAATATTGCTTGCTTGATTGAATTGTAGTGATTTGAAGAGTGTGATCATTGCAAAGACAAGGAGTGAACTTATATTCTATACCAAAAAGGCAAGTGATGCTACATACTTTTGTCCCATTATTTTCACTATGCATTAGTGATATTTCTAAGTAGGACTTGCATGGAATTTTGCTAAGTATAAACTATGCCATGGGAAATCCTAGTAGATGAAACCTTAGTAGAATTTTCCTAAGTTAAGATTCCTACTACTATTATTCTTAGCTTAGCTAGTATAAAACAAGGGTGGAATATATATTCATACTATGGAATATTTCTAAGTCAAGGACTTGTGTTTTGTTTAATAAAACAACTAAGTGAATGAATCACCTGGGTGGAATGGAAGGAATGGTTTGTGTTGAGTGGTTCACAAGGCCCATTTCTATGGTTTACCTTGTGTATCTCACTTGTGGATGGCCACCCAGGAACAAAGAGATTTGAGATGTCAAATGTTGAGAAGCTTCAAGTGCAGCCACTTGGCATTATGGGCTCTGCCTGGATCATATAGGTTGCAATAACTTAGCCAAATGGACAATTGGTGGTAGGGGTTTGATAGGTTGGAGCGCGTCCATTCTGGTCTAAGGGAAGGCTTCTGAAAGATCTTGTCTTGGTGAAACCAAGTCTTGTGGGGAAAGTGCACCACCTCTGCAGAGTGTAAAATCTAAGTACTTAGCCATGTCCCTAGTATTGGACAATTTGAGCATCAAGACATGGAATGTATCAAGAATCTCCTCATCCCAATTTCTAATTTAAAATCTTGTGGTTGAACAAGGGTTGAAGGATCACCAATTTCTATTGGGAGATGCCTTGGGTGATTTTGTCAAGCAAAAACTTAGTGTTTTCAAATGATAAGGAAAAATCTATTTTGAGCAAAGCAAGCCTAAGCTCCACTTAGCCAAATGCATATAGATGATAGACTCCACTATACTACCATAGTATCACTTGCCAATACAATTCGAATGTATTGACCCTTGTGGCTGTAAATTATTATGTTGCAGGTTTGTTTGATGTTAGTGAAGTTTATTGATTAGGATTACAAGTCTACAACCAACATGTCTGCCTATGGCACTTTGAAGATGAAGGACCCCATGCTATTGTTATATTCTGTTGCATTGTAATGAGATAGCCAAATGAGCTATGTAAGATGTAATAAGTTATTTTATTCCTGGTTATAAAGTTGTATTATGACCTTTGTTTCTTGATATTACATCTTAACTGTGGATGCTAGCTATTGATCCAGGTATTAGCATTGTAAACACAGGGATCTCTACCTTATTAAGGGTTGGGAACCTTTCATCTATGGTCCGGTGATCGATGTTCTTGAACACTTTGGTCTTCTCTGGGACTTCGAGACACTTGCGAAGTAACGAGATATGGAACACATTGTGCACAGATGACATCTCTTCGGGTAGTTCCAATTGATACGACACTTCTCCTCGAAGGTTTAGAATCTTGAAAGGTCCGATATATCTGGGGGCTAACTTTCCTTTGAGTTGGAAACGCTGCATTCCCTTCAATGGCGACACTTTCAGATAAACAAAATCTCCTATGTTGAAGGCGAGGTCTCTACGTCTCTTGTCGGCGTAACTCTTCTGTCTGGATTGGGCAGTCTTGAGGTGCTCACGAATCTTGTGAACCTTCTCTTTGGCTTCTCGTAGGATGTCAGGTCCGAAAATCTGACTCTCTCCTACTTCCGACCAGTTCAAAGGGGTGTGACACTTTCTTCCGTACATGAATTCAAATGGGGCCATTTGCAGATTGGCTTGATAACTGTTATTGTATGAGAATTCTGCAAATGGCAGACAGTCTTCCCACTTGGATCCATATTCTAACACACATGCTCTCAGCATATCTTCGAGTATTTGATTTACTCGCTCCGTTTGTCCATCGGTCTGAGGGTGATACGTGGTAATGAAATCTAGGCGGGTTCCTAAACCTTCTTGGACTTTCTTCCAGAATCTTGAGGTAAACTGAGTTCCTCGATCCGATACGATGTTCTTGGGGACTCCATGCAAACTAACTATTCTAGCGATGTACAACTCTGCTAGCTTCGAACTCTGATATGTGGTCTTGACGGGCAAGAAATGGGCGACTTTGGACAATCTGTCCACTATGACCCAGATAGAGTCATTTCCCCTACTAGAGGTAGGCAGTCCGGTGATAAAGTCCATTCCAACGGAATCCCATTTCCATTCCGGAATCTGCAAGGGTTGCAACAATCCAGAGGGTCTTTGATGTCCTGCCTTGACTCGCTGACATATATCACATTTGGCGATATAGCTTCCGATTTCTCTCTTCATCTTATGCCACCAAAATTGCTCTTTTAAATCTTGATACATCTTAGTTTCTCCGGGATGGATAGAATAAAGAGTATCATGAGCCTCCTTCAGAATCACTTCTTTCAACTCAGAATCTGCTGGTACACAAAGGCGTCCTTTGTACCACAAAACTCCTTCTTCGTCTTCGGTTAATCCGGGTACTTTGCCTGTACCGATACGACGCTTGATTCCGTCGATACTAGCATTTCCTTTATGCGCCTCTTTGATCTGACTGATCAAAGTGGGTTGAAGTTCTATGCTAGCCAAAAATCCTTCACTCACTAATTCCATTCGAAAATCTTCCATCTCTTTGTGCAAGCTTGGTTGCTCCTTCAAGATCATGGAGTTCAAGTGGCACGGAATCTGCTAAGGGCATCGGCTACCACATTGGCTTTACCAGGGTGATAGTGAATGTCCAGGTCGTAATCCTTGATTAGATCAATCCATCTCCTTTGTCTCATATTCAGCTCCTTCTGAGTGAATATATACTTCAGACTCTTGTGATCTGTATAGATCTCACAACGGTTTCCCATCAGTTAATGTCTCCATGTCTTTAGGGCTAGAACTACGGCTGGGAGTTCGAGGTCATGGGTTGGGTAATTTTGCTCATGATGCTTCAGTTGTCGAGATAGATAAGATATAACTTTGCCTTCTTGCATTAGCACACATCCGAGACCAATCTTGGATGCATCGCAATACACATAGAAGGGCTTCGTGATATCCGGCATGATCAAGATTGGGGCTGAAATCAATCTTCTCTTGAGTTCTTGAAAACTCGCTTCACATTTGTCGGTCCATTCAAACTTCTTGTCCTTCTTCACATACTCGAGAATCCTTCTACGAACTTGCGGTAATATCCCGCCAATCCGAGAAATTCACGAACTTGGGTTTGGGTGGTTGGGGCTTGCCAATCCTCTACATCTTTCACTTTGGCAGGGTCAACAGCAATTCCTCCGGCTGATACAATGTGACCGAGGAATCCTACCTCCTGTAACCAGAATTCACATTTGCTAAACTTGGCATACAACTGATCCTCTCTAAGGGTTCCAAGAATGGTCCTTAGGTGTAGCTCATGTTCCTCTTCTGATTTGGAATAAATCATAATGTCGTCGATGAAAACAACGACAAACTTATCCAGGAAGTTCATAAAAATCTTATTCATGAGATTCATGAAATAAGCGGGGGCATTGTTCAATCCAAAATACATGACTGTATACTCGTACAATCCATATCTGGTGGTAAAGGCAGTCTTTGGAATATCCTCTGCACGAATCTTGAGTTGATGATAGCCTGTTCTAAGATCAATCTTAGAAAACACTTTGGATCCGGTCAACTGATCAAACAAATCTTCTATCTTGGGCAAGGGGTACTTGTTCTTGATGGTGACATCATTCAACTTCCGGTAATCCGTACACAAACAGTTACCTCCATCTTTCTTGTCCACAAACAAGACAGGTGATCTCCAAGGTGACGCACTTGGTTGAATCAATCCAATTTCCAGCATGGCATCCAGTTGCTTTTTCAGTTCTGCTAGCTCCGACGGGTTCATACTATAGGGTCTCTGGGCTATGGGTCCTGTTCCGTGGATTAGTTCGATGATAAACTCGATATCCCGATCTGGGGGCATACCGGGCAAAACATCTGGAAATACATCGGGGTATTCACAGACTATCCGGACTTGGTCAATGGTAGGTTGGGCTATACTCTTGTTGCACTTGAATTGATGAGGTAATGTTTCAGATATGTGCTCGACTGATATTCCGGCTGTACTGGTCATGGTGATGGCTTTCTTGGCATAGTCAATCAATCCTTTATGTTTGGACATCCAATCCATTCCTAGTACTACTTCCAAACCTTTAGTTCCGAGTACTATCAGATTAGCATAAAAATCTATGCCATGGATTCGGATAGGGACGGCTTTGCAAATTTGCCTAGCCTTGGTGGTTGATCCGGGAATTTGAACAATCATGACATGCTTCAGTTTGGTTGGTTGAATTTTACTAGTGCATGCAAATTCTTCAGTGAAAAATGAGTGCGATGCACCAGAATCAAACAACACTCGTGCAAGTACTAAATTAACAGAAAACATACCCAGCACGACGTCTGGCGCTTCCGGAGCTTCTTCAGCATGCATGAGAAAAAGACGTCCATTGCGGTTGAGCGAATTCCCTGGGGAAAATCTTCTTCCGGGCTAAACACGACGTTGTTGCTGAGCTGGGACAGTGGCATTGGGTGCTGCGGCATTCTTCTTGTTGGGGCACTCGTTGGAATAGTGGCCTTTATTTCCACAGTCATAACAAGTCACTTGCGACTTGTCCTTTGCTGCTATAGGCACAACATTGCTTCTAGTCCTCGGGGCAGTGTTGGTGTTGGCGGTAGCATTGTTGTTGTTGAACTTGGGTGGGGCACGGTTGAAATTGCTAGAGTTGCCGGGGTTGTTGTGATTTCCTCCGGGTCTAGGGTTTCCACGGTTGGGATAGGTCGGACGGTTCATCGGGGGTCTGTTGGTTCTTGGGGCAAATCCTGGAGATGGGTTAGGGCGATACTTTGGGGTCTGATGGGTTCCGGGCTGATGCATCATACGACGCTTGCAGTTATCATTGGCTTGGTTGATCTTTCCTTCCATCTGGATGGCAGAGTCGACAAGGGCTTCAATATCAGCAAAGGGGATATTGAATAACACTATCTGCATCTCATCATGCAGACCATTCAAGAATCTCTCTTTCTTCTTGGCTTCGGTGTAAATCTCATCCGGGGCATACCTAGCTAATGACAAGAATTTGTCACGGTATTCCACTACAGTCATCCTTCCTTGCTTCAGTTCCCTGATGTAGAGGGAGTGTCCCAACCTTTAAACAATATAAGGTGGAGTCCCCTGTGTTTACAATGCTAGTCCCTGGATCAATAGCTAGCATCCACAGTTAAGATGTAATATCAAGAAACAAAGGTCATAATATAACTTTATAACCATGAATAACATAATTTTATTACATATTTCATAGCTCATTTGGCTATTGCAATACATTGCAGCGGAATAACTATAAGCATGGGGTCCTTCATCTTCAAAGTGCCACAGGCAGACATGTTGGTTGTAGACTTTGTAATCCTAATCAACACACTTCACTAAATCAATCAAACCTGCAACATAACAAGTTACAGCCACAAAGGGTCAATACATTTGAATTGTATTGGCAAGTGATACTATGGTAGTATAGTGGAGTCTATCATCTATATGCATTTGGCTAAGTGGAGTTGGCGCTTGCATTGCTCAAAATAGATTTTTCCTTAACATTTGAAAATACTAAGTTTTTGTTTTGACAAAATCTTTTCCAAGGCTTCTCTCAATCAAAGATTGAAGATTTCAATAACCCTTGTTCAAACCAAAAGTTTTAACTTAGAAATTTGAATGATGAGATTCCTGATTGCTTCCATGTCTTGATGCTCAAACTGTCCTTTACCAGGGACATGGCTAAGTACTTAGATTTTACACTCTGCAGAGGTGGTGCACTTTCCCCACAAGACTTGGTTTCCCAAGACAAGATCTTTCAGAAGCCTTCCCTTAGACCAAAATGGACGCGCTCCAACCTATCAAACTCTACCACCCACTGTCCATATGGCTAAGTTCTTGCAACCTATGTGATCCAGGCAGAGCCCATAATGCCAAGTGGTTGCACTTGAAGCTTCTCAACATTTGACATCTCAAATCTCTTTGTTCCTGGGTGGCAATCCACAAGTGATATACACAAGGTCAACCATAGACATGGGCCTTGTGAACCACTCAACCAAAAACCACCAAGCAATTACCATTCCACCCAGGTGATTCATTGACTTAGTTGTTTTATTAAGAAAACATAAGTCCCCAGACTTAGAAATTTTCCATAGTATGAATATATATTCCACCCTTGTTTTCTATTAGCTAGGCTAAGCTTGATAGTAGTAGGAATCTTAACTTAGGAACGTTTCTACTAAGGTTTCATCTACTAGGTTTTCCTATAGCAAGGTTTATACTTGGCAAAATTCCATGCAAGTTATTGCAACCTATCACCCTACCACCATTTATACATCTGGCTAATATGGACGCGTTCCATCCTATCACCCTACCACCATTTATACATCTGGCTAAGTTATTGCAACCTATATGATCAAGGCAGAGGCCATATGCCATGTGGTTGCACTAGAAGCTTCTAAACACTAAGTGAATGCATCACCTGGGTGGAATGGTATGATGGTTTATGTTGAGTGGTTACACAAGGCCCATGTATATGGTTTACCTTGTGTATCTCACTTGTGGAAAGCCACCCAGGAACAAAGGGATTTGAGATCTGCAAAAACAACCATTTTCTAGAAGCTTTTCACTAAACAAAAGGCATGGTTGGCTAGGGCTTGTTCCACTGATTCTAATGATATAAAGTTTGTAAAATTTGGACGTGTGGTTTAAAAGTTACAAGGTTTTCAAAATTGCATCTAATTCTGATTTCAAAATCTGTTTTAAACAGAAACTGGACACGCGTCGCGCCGTGATTGGTCGGTACCGCTTCGTGCGGCTCGATCGCTGTGGAGCGTTAGATCAAAGTGGGATCGCATGGCACAGATCGCATACCCCTTCGGTTTTAAGTGGTCCTATCTAAGCCTCAGGATCAAGATCCAACAGTCCTAGTCTAATGACCTAGAACGGGCGGCGCTGGACTCTGACGCGCGGCGGCGGCGGCTAGACAGTGGCGTCGCCGGCGTTACAGGAAGCGAGAAGGAGGGAGAGGGTGCTCACCTGGTTCACTGAACGATGCTGATGCTCAACATGCTCTCGGGGAAGCAGGGGGTGTACAAGGGTAGTGATAATTTCTCGCCGGAGTTCCTTCTGGTGACGGCGTGCTCTGGTGCTGTCGGAGACGATCCTACAAGGTGCGACAGGACGCGAAACAGGGGACATTAGAAGCGCGAAGGAACGCAGGGTGTAGTGGTGTCCTCTAGAGAAAGGGGGAAGGACGGGGCTTACGGGGAGGGTCACCGGAGCTGATGTAGTTGGACGGTGGCGCTCAGTCGAGGACGTTGCCGAGCTTGCAGGGCACTCGCGGCCGACCTGAGGCCACAGAGAGATGCGCCAGGGTTTGGGGAGGATGTGAGCTTGGTCGGGGAGGCAGGGGGCGTTGCGGTGCTGCCGGAATTGGCAAGGGAGGTCATCGGAGACAGAGGTGCTCAGGGAGGAATTGGGGCGGCCTGGGGGCGTGCTAATGCGGGGTGACAGAGGGGAAATGGAGAGGAGAGGTACGCGTTTAAGCTTGCGTGATCAAAGCGAGTAAATGTGGCCGCGTTAAGGTGAATTGAAGCCGGAGGAATCAACGGCAGGAGCGGGGAAGAACGAGTCGCTGCGGGTGAGAACGATGAACAGGAGGGGTGGGGCATACCTGTCAGCGAGAAAGGAAGTGAGGGGGAGGGGTCCACTTGTCAGTGTCCTCGCGGGTTGCTTCTGCGGTAAAGAAAATGTTTCGGGGGCGAGGGAACAGGTGGGCTGGACTGGGCTACTGTTGTTTCATATTTTTTTCTTCCTCCATGTTTTTCCTTTTTCCAAATCAATTTCTTTTTTGAATTTTCAATCAACTATTCAATCATTCAAACAATTCAAACAATCACTACATTTGTAATGAGTTTTTGGTTCTGTTTATCAACATAAACCAAATCCCAAAATAAAATAGTATTTTTATTCTTTTTAGGATCCATTCATTGATTTAATAAAATGGACCTTTAGTTATTTAATCAAATAGGGTTTGATTCATTTAATAAAATCTCCATTTGAAATCCAAATATTTTCAAAACCAAATCAGTAGGTTTTATTTGGAAATAGAGAATACTTGGAGACTTGTTTAAAGTAAAAACACCTTTTATTTTAGGGTCCATTAATAATTAAATAAAATGGGCCTTAGTTATTAAATCAAATAGGTTTTGTTTTATTAAAAACTTTATTTTGAAATCTAAAATAAAACCAAAACACTTCATTAGGTTTTATTTGAGAATATAAAATACTTGGAAAACTTATTTAAAATAAAATAAAATAAAATAAATAAGTTTTGGTGTTTATTTAAAATGGGAAAAGTATTTTTAATAAAACTGGATATTAATAAATCCTCATTATTTTGTTTAAATAAACCTTTATTCTTTTTAATCAAAACAAAATGTTTTATTTCCAAAAGTTTGGCCAAGGTTTAATTTGGCTTTATAAATTAACCTTTATTTATAAATCCACCTTTTCTTTTGAAAACCAAATCCTTTTATTAAAAGATCCAAGATAGTAATTTTAAATATTTTTAAGTTTCTTGTTTATTTAATTTTTCAAATCCCTTTAGGATTTTATTTGATCCAAATAGGTTTTGAAAGTTTCCAAATGGATTCAAAAAGTTTCTTCTAACCGTGAAAATCAACAAAGTTTTATTTTATTCATTTATTTTTCACATTACAAGATTTGGAAAATCTTGGGATGTGATAGGCTACCACCCTTAAAATAAATCTCTTCCCGAGATTTGGGAGGCTAGGGGTTACAAGTAGGCTCAAAACAACTAGGGTACTACCACCCTTAAAATTTTCCAACTAGTTTACATCTTGGCTTGCTTGGGATCCTGGGGAAACTTCTCTGGGCAAACATCTGCATAGTGTCCTTTGTTTTCACACTTGAAACATGTGACAAGGCTGAGATCTTTTATAGGTTGGTTTATCTTGGGCTTCCTCTTTCCTGGACAGAAGTTTACATAGTGGCCTAGTTCCTTGCATTTGAAACACATCACTTGGCTGATATCTTTCTTTTCCTTTGGTATCACTGCCTCTTGTTTGTTTCTTTGATTCTTCTTCTTTTCTGGGCATTCATTGGCATAGTGTCCCATCTCTTTGCAATTGTAACATTGCACTTTAGTAATATCCTCCTTGTTAGGGTTGGGGCATTTCTTCTTCTTCTTCTTTTTGGGTCTCTCCAAAGCTAGGAGTTCTTCTAGTTCATGTTCTTCATAGGTGGGAGATCTTTCTCTCTTCTTGGGGCAGTTAGTAGAGATATGACTTTCCTCTTCACAATTAGGGAATTGATCTTCATGCTCCTTGGATGCATGATCCTTGTCTTCACAAATATTGTAAGCTTGGGTTCCTTCTTGAATAGCATCTTTGTTATCCTTGTTGTTATTAGCTCTTTGAGAAAAGTTTTCTCTCATGTTGATCATTTGAGTAACCAATCCTTGCAACAATTGGGATTGAAGTTTCAAAATCCTTTGTATGGCTGGGTCTAGTCCATTGTTGTTGGCTAAAAGCTGAGTTGTCTCTTGGCTCAACTGGTTTTGGGTTGCTATAAGTTCTCTCATGTTGTCCTTATGGTTGTTGTTGGTGTCATCAACCTTGATGTTGGAGTCTCTTGGAGTAGTCATCTGTGTGGGTTGGATTGGGATTTAGAATAGGAAAAAATATTTCTAAGGGAATAATTCTAACCACACACATCACAATTCACACAAGCAATGTGCAAGCAATCACAAACAAACATTCCATTCAAACAACAAAGTTCAAGCACATTTTTAGGCAACAAAAATATTTTTGTTTCACCACATAAGTTGGTGTGTTTGACTTAACTAAAATATGGTGGTCCATCTATATGGTTATCTTGTGATCTTTCTTTCCTTCATGATTCTTCTTGCATGAAGTCATGGTTTCCTTGAGAAAAACTCTTGGTTACAATAACTTCTAGTGAAGTAGGCTCCTTCTAACTTTTGCATTCCCTTAGTCTCCAAATCTTGAGCAAGATTTCCTTGTTTCACTTGTAGTCCTTAGTGGTTTCCAAGTTGGAAGTCCTTGGTGAACATGCTGAAGATGTTGAAGTCATTAGAGTTGAATAAGTTGAAGTCATTAGAGTTGAAGAAGTTGAAGTCATTAGAGTTGAGGTTGTTGAAGAAGTCCTTTGCACATTGTAGCATCCCAATTGTCTAAGAATTGCAATGCTACTAGCCTAGTCTATATAAATGCTACTTCCTATATATAATTGTCGCATCATAATTATATCATGCTCATGTCATCATGCCACCTTGCATTTGAGCATCATATAAAACCCTTTTTGGTTTGGTTCTTCTCTCATATGCATTGTTAATTGTATTTGCCTCTTGATATTGTATTTGGTTATTGATATATTGTTTAAATGCCCAAGTTGAGTTGGGGGCATATCTTTTAGTAACTCCACCACCTTTCTTCCATCACCTTCTAATTCCACCATCCAACTAAATATGAGCTTTGCACTTTATTGGGATTTTTACCTCTAGCTCATGTGGGTTGGGATGGATCCAATTCTATTTCCACATGCTCTCATATTAGCATCATGTTGTCTTCACATTATTGATATGTGGAGCCACCTTTGCATGCATTATGAGTAGTGCTCCTTTTTCCTAGCTTTCATATGGATTATTATGGATTTATGCTCATGTTGGGATATTTTTGGGACTATTAAACATCTAGTGGAATATACACACTAGCAAGTCTCAATTATAACCAAATATGGTCATCTCCATCTACTCCACTTGGAACTTTCATTTAAATTCTTTTGCCTGGCCTTACTCCACATTTTGGGTAATGCATAGGAATAATGCCATGCTTATTATTTTGTTTTCACAAGATTAAGACATGGCATTTAATACCCTTGCATGGGCCATGCAACCATCTCCATCTTTTGACCTCCTTTGTTTTTATTTGATCTTTTGAGTGAATCACCCATCTCCCACTCTACCTATCCTTTGGCTTGATCTAGTTTGGTCTTGCTAAAAAGCCACCACATCTCTCTATCTCTCTCTCTAATCCTCCCTCCCTCACCTCACCTCATATAATCTAATCCTAGTTACACCTTTCCCCTCTCACCTCACCCTCTCCTCTCACCATGCCGAGCCTCCCCATGCAGGCCCCACCTAGCCACCCTACTCCCCCTGGCCGAGCTACCCTCCTACCCCAACCCTAGCACCAGCCCTAAACCGAGCCACTACTCCTACTCCAACCCTAGCTCCATGCCACCCTCCTCTCTCTCTCTCTAGCTCTCTCCCTGCCCGCAGCCCCACCCGAGCCTACCCTCCTTGGCCTCGCACTGACCCCACCTGGCAGCCTCCATCTACCCCCCTGCTCCTGCCGGCCAGCCGATCACGTGCTCGAGGAGGGAAAAGGTGGCACCGAGCCACCCTATCTACCCCTCCCCTGCCACAGCTGGTCTTCTCCCTCTCCCTCCTTTCCCCCTCCCACACGGCTTCTCTGGCGTCGCCAGATCCCCCCGAGCCTCCCCTCTCCTTCCCCTTCTTCCTCTCCGACCACCAGCAGCCGAAGCCGGCCGCCGCCAGCACATCGTCGCCCTCGCCAATCCGGCCATCCAGCACATCGTGGAGGTGGCCTGGGCGACCGAGAGGGATCCTCTGCTTCGCCCCGTACCCGCTAGAGAGAAGGAGAAGGACCAGAGCCGTAGATCACCGTCGAGCCCGACGCCAAACCCTAGCCCGTCGTTCATCTGCTACGTCGACGATCGATCGCTCCGCTGCCCGAACCACCACCGTCAACAGCCCCGCGGTAAGCCCCTCCACCTCCTAGACAACGTCCGTGCCGCCGTACCGCCCTAGCCGCGCCAGGCGTTGCGTCGAACACCCTCTGCGCGCCGGCGGTCGCTGCGCTCACGCGGCGTAGCGCCTCGCAGATGGCATGTCTAGCCCCCACCCACCTTGCTGTCACCAACCCTCACCTAGCCGCACTGGTTACCGTCTCCGCATGCGAGCCCAGGTCGTGGGATCGAATCCCCGCCTCGCTGCGCCGCGCACCGCGCGCACAAGACGGTGGAGAAGATCCACAGTACCGCGGCGCCGTTTTACAGAAACCCCCCCACCTTTTTATCCCGTCAACCCACGCTCCCCTCCGACCCCACCTGCCAGCCGCTGTGTGCTTTTTACAGGAAAGCCCTCCGGTTTTCGTAACACCTAACCCGCACTCCATCGCGTCCCCGCTTGTCAGTCACTGCGGGATAGTCGCTGTCACGTGGGCCCGTAGCCACCGGACCCATCTGTCACCCTCTGTGGCTAGGTAGCGCCGCGGTGAGTAAAACCTTTTCTGCGCGCGTGGCCCCAATCCTTTTGACCCCACCCGCCAGTGTCTAGAGCTAGGACTTGCTGAGTAACAAAATGTTTTCTACTTGGCTGTTTAATTTAAATCTTTTTCAATTTGTTTTAAATTCAAATTCAAATCTGTTTTTAAATAACTTTTCAAATATTATTCCAAATAATACAAATAATATATGTTTTGAAATCAGAAAAATGTGAGGAATTCAAATATGCCCTTCAAAATATATTTTGAACACTTTAAATTTCGAGTTGAGTAAAATTACAACAAAATGCCCTCTTTCTTAATTAATTAATAACTTTGGTTTTATAACTCCGAATTTGACAAATAATATGTCTAAATCGATCAGCGCGACGAGCCCGTTCTATCTATGCATTCCATGTTCTGAATTGCAGCATGCATCATATAAATATAGAGTATACAGCAACTTATTTGAGGATAAAAGGTGATTAAAACACCATAAAATGATTTATTCTTGTATTCCACACCTCACCCATGCCATGCTACATTTTTGCCATGCAAATTATGCATCATTCATCATGGCATGATTGTTTTCTTGTCGCATTATATTCATATGCTTGTGCACTTTATTTATGTTGGCCCTTGTTTATTTGGTTCTTCTTCGAATAGACGCTGAGCAGGGGATATATCAAGAAACCCAGGAGCACTACCCAGATCCGTATCTCGCTTCAACTGAGCTGCCAGGCAAGCACTAACACATGCTTGCATACATATAGTACCTATTGCCTCTATCTTATTCTTGCATCATTGAGTCGCGATCGCATTAAACTGAATCCCAAGTACTGCATAGCCTTTACTTTTAAACCCCACCGAAGCTTGTTCCTCCATCCCATGAGCCATTACTACAGGAGTTGTTTGAGCCATGCGGGTCGTAGAACAGCATGTGTAGGGTATGTGAGTGTCTGATGGATAACGAGGTACCTATACAACTTAACCTGAGTAGTAATGGGATAACTAATGAAAGTGGCACCGGTGAGCAATATCTGCTATTTGGTTTTTTTATGCTCACTTGTGTCCCGTAGGACCCCGAGTACTTGATTCCTGTTCCTTGAATATTCGCGCTATCCACATCCGGGAGGCTTATGGGACCCCCCTGAGCCAGAGCTTGGTTCATTCTTATTTCTTGGGGCCACAAAGTAGTTTGGGGCTTTATTACTATTCTGTACTTATGCCATGCTTTACTGCTTTATTTAAGATTGTGCGAGTAATGCACCTGTACTGTTTAGGTAAGCGGAGTGTTTTCGCGGTATCGATAAGCCCAGTCACACTTTCGGGTTCCCAGTCGTTTACAGCCATTGACGCAAACCTTAAGTCCGTCTCGGAGCCGGCTAACTTCGTTGCGGGTAGCTTAATGGGGTGGTCCCCTGAAATATTTCTGAATCATGTGATCGCTTTGTCGTGAATGCCTCGTTGGGTTTTGATTTGGTTTTTCCGAGGTTGATCGAGTGTGTGTTGCTATTTGTGCACCCCTGCAGGGTAAAACTTTCTGAAAGCCGTGTCCGCGGTTATGGACGACTTGGAGCACAGTTTCTCGATCATAGACAAGTATAACTAAAGTACCGCTTTTAATTTGACTAAGTAACTGACTAGTAAATAGTGCAACACTCATGGAATGGATAATAAAACTGCCAACGGATGGGGGGTGTTCGTCCGCTTCCGCGTTGGTAAGCGAGGAGGAGGATGGATCTGTTAATATTACTGTTATAACTGTTGTTATTAATTCACGGACATCCGTCTATTTTTGGTTAGGCGGATGGTTAGCGAGTATCTATAGAATTGTTAGGTATTATCTTTTGCTGCAATTGCGTCACCCAACTTGTGTCCCCTTTAGAGGCATAAAGACTTGCTGAGTACCCCTAGGGTCTCACACGATAAATTATTTGATTCAGATGAACAGGTACACCCACAAGATGGATACTGGGTGGAGGAGACGGACGATGTGGGCAACGATCATTCGGTGTAGAGATTCCGGGAGCGGGGATCCGTGAGATCTGTGGGCGGGATGTGTTTATTTATGGGGCATCTTATGCCGATTTGCTTCTTATCCGTACTCGGATCTTGTTTGCCGCTTCCGCCTGATACTCTGATGTTTGATGTATGAGGAGATATCCTAAACTATTATATCTATCTAGGACATTTGGATCTTGCCGTATGGCGTTGCAATATTTCTATTTCTTTTAGATGGAATGGCTCTAAGGACTGTTGTATGGTGGCTTGCATACATACTCATTTGTGTATGTAGTTGATCCCTTCGCCTGCCGATTACGCCGCCCGTTCTTGTCCCGATGTTTGGAAATGGTTAGGACGGCCGAAAGGTCTACCTGTGAGTGGCATTTGGGCCCCACCGTACTATTTTAACCATTTCCGCTCGTCCAGGCTTGTAACTAGGAGCGTAATTCACCGAGGTAGTTACACACATGGTGTAGTCTTTGGCCATGGGTAGGCTTTTCCATCAAGTTGAAATAGAAGAGATGTAGAGTTGAAAACAAAAACGGTAAAGGAAAGAGTTTACAAGATTGTTTGTAAATAAGTTTTTGGAACAAAAACAACTCCTATTTTTCTAAGGGGTTTTGTCCAATCCTAGGGTTACAAATCCTACAGGCAACACAATGCTCTGATACCATCTGTAGAGGGATTGTCCCAACCTTTAAACAATATATGGTGGAGTCCCCTGTGTTTACAATGCTAGTCCCTGGATCAATAGGTAGCATCCACAGTTAAGATGTAATATCAAGAAACAAAGGTCATTATATAACTTTATAACCAGGAATAACATAATTTTATTACATCTTTCATAGCTCATTTGGCTATTGCAATACATTGCAGCGAAATAACTATAAGAATGGGGTCCTTCATCTTCAAAGTGCCACAGGCAGACATGTTGGTTCTAGAATTTGTAATCCTAATCAACACACTTCACTAAATCAATCAAACCTGCAACATAACAAGTTACAGCCACAAAGGGTCAATACATTTGAATTGTATTGGCAGGTGATACTATGGTAGTATAGTGGAGTCTATCATCTATATGCATTTGGCTAAGTGGAGTTGGGGCTTGCATTGCTCAAAATAGATTTTTCCTTAACATTTGAAAATACTAAGTTTTTGTTTTGACAAAATCTTTTCCAAGGCTTCTCTCAATCAAAGATTGAAGATTTCAATAACCCTTGTTCAAACCACAAGTCTTAACTTAGAAATTTGAATGATGATATTCTTGATTGCTTCCATGTCTTGATGCTCAAATTTTCCTTTACCAGGGACATGGCTAAGTACTTAGATTTTACACTCTGCAGAGGTGGTGCACTTTCCCCACAAGACTTGGTTTCCCAAGACAAGATCTTTCAGAAGCCTTCCCTTAGACCAAAAAGGACGCGCTCCAACCTATCAAACTCTACCACCCACTGTCCATATGGCTAAGTTCTTGCAACCTATGTGATCCAGGCAGAGCCCATAATGCCAAGTGGCTGCACTTGAAGCTTCTCAACATTTGACATCTCAAATCTCTTTGTTCCTAGGTGGCAATCCACAAGTGATATACACAAGGTCAACCATAGACATGGGCCTTGTGAACCACTCAACCAAAAACCACCAAGCAATTACCATTCCACCCAGGTGATTCATTGACTTAGTTGTTTTATTAAGAAAACGTAAGTCCTCAGACTTAGAAATTTTCCATAGTATGAATATATATTCCACCCTTGTTTTCTATTAGCTAGGCTAAGCTTGATAGTAGTAGGAATCTTAACTTAGGAAAGTTTCTACTAAGGTTTCATCTACTAGGTTTTCCTATAGCAAGGTTTATACTTGGCAAAATTCCATGCAAGTTTTACTTAGAGAAAAACACTAATGCATAGTGAAAGTAATGGGACAAAAAGTATGAAGCATCACTTGCCTTTTTGGTAGAGTATGGGTTCACTCCTTGTCCTTGCAACAATCACACTCTTCAAGTCACTACAATCCAATCAAACAAGGCACAAATTCAATCTACCAATCAAGCAAAACATCACATAAAATGACAAAGTCAAAGTAATGCATGCAAACATGCCAAGCTTTGTTTTATTTGAAAAAGTGGTTCCTAATGGGTCATAAACATTTGGGTACACCTAATGGTCATTTTGTAAAGTGGCAAAGTCAATTGCAAGAGGTTTCCCTTCCTAAACCATTTTCACAACAAAGTATCATTTTATGTGGTGTAAAAATATTTTTACTAAGGCATTAATCTATAGGGTTCACCAAATATGTTTTCAAACCATAAAACTTGGTGTTTAGGGTCAGAGAGTTTAAAACAAAACATTTCCCAAAGGTTTTCCTTCAAAATCATTTTCAATAAATAAACCACATTTCTATTTGACTAGAAATGGTTTTAAAACAAAGAATCATTATTTTGCTTCACCAAATACATTTTTGAGTCCACAAAGTGTTTCCTATGGTCAGTAGGTTCAAAGCAATCCAATTGCAAAAGATTTTAACCCCAAATTCATTTTTAAACAATTTTTACATCCTTAACAAGCATACAAATATTTCTGCAAAAACAACCATTTTCCAGAAGCTTTTCACTAAACAAAAGGCATGGTTGGCTAGGGCTTGTTCCACTGATTCCAATGATATAAAGTTTGTAAAATTTGGACGTGTGGTTTAAAAGTTACAAGGTTTTTAAAATTGCATCTAATTCTGATTTCAAAATCTGTTTTAAACAGAAACTGGCCACGCGTCGCGCCGTGATTGGTCGGTACCGCTTCGTGCGGATCGATCGCTCTGGAGCGTTAGATCAAAGTGGGATCGCACGGCACAGATCCCATACCCCTTCGGTTTTAAGTGGTCCTATCTAAGCCTCAGGATCAAGATCCAACGGTCCTAGTCTAATGACCTAGAATGGGCGGCGCTGGACTCTAACGCACGGCGGCGGCGGCTTGACAGTGGCGTCGCCGGCGTTACAGGAAGCGATAAGGAGGGAGAGGGTGCTCACCTGGTTCGCTGAACGATGCTGATGCTCAACGTGCTCTCGGGGAAGCAGGGGGCGTACGAGGGTAGTGATAATTTCTTGCCGGAGTTCCTTTTGGCGACAGCGTGCTCTGGTGCTGTCGAAGACGATCCTACAAGGTGCGACAGGACACGAAACAGGGGACATTAGAAGCGCGAAGGAACGCAGGGTGTAGTGGTGTCCTCTAGAGAAAGGGGGAAGGACGTGGCTTACGGGGAGGGTCACCGGAGCTGATGTAGTTGGGCGGTGGCGCTCAGTCGAGGACGTTGCCAAGCTTGCAGGGCACTCGCGGCCGAGCTGAGGCCACAGAGAGATGCGCCAGGGTTTGGGGAGGATGTGAGCTTGGTCGGGGAGGCAGGGGGCGTTGCGGTGCTGCCGGAATTGGCAAGGGAGGTCGTCGGAGACAGAGGTGCTCGAGGAGGAATTGGGGTGGCCTGGGGGCGTGATAATGCGGGGTGATAGAGGGGAAATGGAGAGTAGAGGTACGCGTTTAAGCTTGTGTGATCAAAGCGAGTAAATGTGGCCGCGTTAAGGCGAATTGAAGCCGGAGGAATCAACGGCAGGAGCGGGGAAGAACGAGTCGCTGCGGGTGAGAACGATGAACAGGAGGGGTGGGGCATACCTGTCAGCGAGAAAGTAAGTGAGGGGGAGGGGTCCACTTGTCAGTGTCCTCGCGGGTTGCTTCCGCGGTAAAGAAAACGTTTCGGGGGCGAGGGAACAGGTGGGATGGACTGGGCTGTTGGGCTGGGCTGCTGTTGTTTCATATTTTTTTCTTCCTGGATGTTTTTCCTTTTTCCAAATCAATTTCTGTTTTGAATTTTCAATCAACTATTCAATCATTCAAACAATTCAAACAATCACCATATTTGTAATGAGTTTTTGGTTCTGTTTATCAACATAAACCAAATCCCAAAATAAAATAGTATTTTTATTCTTTTTAGGATACATTCATTAATTAAATAAAATGCACCTTTAGTTATTTAATCAAATAGGGTTTGATTCATTTAATAAAATCTCCATTTGAAATCCAAATATTTTCAAAACCAAATCAGTAGGTTTTATTTGGAAATATAGAATACTTGGAGACTTGTTTAAAGTAAAAACACCTTTTATTTTAGGGTCCATTAATAATTAAATAAAATGGGCCTTAGTTATTAAATCAAATAGGTTTTGTTTTATTAAAAACTTTATTTTGAAATCTAAAATAAAACCAAAACACTTCAGTAGGTTTTATTTGAGAATATAAAATACTTGGAAAACTTATTTAAAATAAAATAAAATAAATAAGTTTTGGTGTTTATTTAAAATGGAAAAAGCCTTTATTTTTAATAAAACTGGATATTAATAAATCCTCATTATTTTGTTTAAATAAACCTTTATTATTTTTAATCAAAACAAAATGTTTTATTTCCAAAAGTTTGGCCAAGGTTTAATTTGGCTTTATAAATTAACCTTTATTTATAAATCCACCTTTTCTTTTGAAAACCAAATCCTTTTATTAAAAGATCCAAGATAGTAATTTTAAATATTTTTAAGTTTCTTGTTTATTTAATTTTTCAAATCCCTTTAGGATTTTATTTGATCCAAATAGGTTTTGAAAGTTTCCAAATGGATTCAAAAAGTTTCTTCTCACCCTGAAAATCAACAAAGTTTTATTTTATTCATTTATTTTTCACATTACAAGATTTGGAAAATCTTGGGATGTGACACCTGAACTCGTCTCTCATCCTCTTGATCAAACCCGGCGGCACATGGGTTCTGCTAAACTTGACCTTGAATTCCTCCCAGGTCATCATCTGGCCTCCGGTCATTGCGCGAACACTGTTCCACCATGCCCTAGCATCTCCGGCTAGATAGTGGGTGGCGAACAGAACTTTCTCGTTGGCTTCCACTCCGGCGACTTCTAGGTTATTTCCCATGGTTTGCAACCAATCATCGGCGTCTAGGGGCTCTTCTGACTTAGTGAAAACAGGTGGGTTGGTATTCTAGAAATTCTTGAGCTTAGATCCATGGTTGTCCTGATTTCCGTGGCCTTGGTTGTTGTGGGAAAGCTGAGCTATCTGCTGCAGGGTGGCTAGGTTGGCTTGACGTTCAGCTCTTTCAGCTTCGCGGTCAGAAGTCAACATTTGCAGAATCTGCAACATCGGGTCCGGGGATGAACCACTTCCTCCGCGTGGCATCTGAAGATTGAGATAGATCATGAGAAAAGAGGGAAATTTCTAAGGTTTCGGGGACTTTGAAAAGTTTTTTAAGTTTGACTCAGAGTTTTCTAGCAAGTTGCTTTTTCATTCATTCATTCATTTATAGCACACGATACAACACACACCAAAATAAAGAAAAGCAGATGGTTTTAAGAACCATTCTGAAAACTACGATATAGTGGGACCGAATACTACTCACTATGCTAGTGCTCAAGTGGTACTACTCCTCGGAATCGGTGGCTTCATCATCTTCATCATCATCGATGAAGGCGAAATCATCCTCATCGATGAAGAAATCCATAGCCTGATCCTCCAGAAAATCATCATCATCGCTGAGATAGGAGTAGGGGTCTCCACGAAGGTCCTCTCCGGCATTCTCCCTTTCTTCCAACTGCATGTCTCTCTCGTGGATGGTCTCCTCCAAAGATGAGATGTGGTGGTGAAGACGGGCAATGATACGCTCCTTCTTGTCAAGCTGACGACGGCGAGACTTGTGATCCTTTGCTATCATGGCGATGGTTTGATCCTTCGTCTTGATGATGGCAGACTTATGGTTGGAGTAGTCACGACAGTTGTCCAACTCCTGCTGATGATCGTACATCATGAAGCTGAGGTGGTCCAATTGAGTCTTCAGCTCGGGGTGGTATGGTGCTTCCAGTGGTTGTCCATTTGCATCACGCCTCGGGCAAAACTCAAAGCGAGTACCCTTGATCTGGTTGATGCTCTGCCCACACAGACGGGCAAGAGCTTCCTGCATGGCACTGGCAAGTCCGTCGAGCCAGTTGTTCTCTCTCAAGGTAAACTGAATTCCCTTAGAAGTGGGAGGTTCAATCTTTCCTCGGAGACTTGCAACAATTAGCCACTACAGATCTTCTCCTCCTTGATCATTGAGCTGAGCTCCGAAGAACTCGGGGTGCGGATGCTCCAGAAGTTCCGAAAGCTGGTCCAAATCCCTCTCAAAGATAAGGTCTCCTCCATTCCCCAACTGATAAAACTTGCTGTACTTCACGTCCATCTATCAGAATATAGGATGAGTAAGTTAGTAGAGTGATCAAGTGTGTCAAATTTTATGTATTTTGCAAGGGTTTTTGAGGAACATGAATTTTCATGAAAGAATCAAAGGGATACGAATGAGAATAAGTTTTTGTAAATATTTGCTTCCTTTGGTTTTTAAACTAAGTTTTTGATTCAAACGTCCAGTCTAACTAGGGTCTCCTATGGTCAGGATGGCTCTGATACCAACTTGTCAACACCCGGATTTTTAATCCCAGATGCCTGTTATGCCATACATCGCAATCCCAGGATTACCATTTTTGCGAGACATAAGATAATTGGATACCATAGTACGTCATCCATTACAAACCGTACATAAGTTCTTACACAAATAGGGATATCATGATCCAGTTCGTAATACAACTTCAAGCAGCTGAATACGTAATAATAACGGTAGCGTAGGCGAAGCTCCATCTTCGGGGTCACATGCAATGCTGACGATGGGAGATGATCCTAGTTGTCGTAACCTTCCTGGGTCCATCTTCCAGGTACTCCTCTTTATAGTCTGGCTATGGGAATAGCCAGGGACAAAGCCATGAGTACTCTTTAAGTACTCGCAAACTAATACTAACAGGTAAAAGGGTTTTGGATAATAGGACACTAGGCTCTAGAGTTGTTTTGCAAAAGCCAGATTTATCTCTACTAAGTTTGGAAGCAACGAATGCTAGTTAAGGTTTTATAACACCTAAGTGGGAACTTGTATCTCATGCCACAACCCTGTTGTGGTTAATTCAAAGTCTCAATTCATTTCACAAGTCTTTTGAAAAGTCTGACGGGGGAACAATATGGCCACTCCAACTGTCCATAACCGCGGACGCGGCTATTCGAATAGTTTGACACTCTACAGAGATTGTACACTTTCACCACAACATTCGATACATCCGTCAGGAACAAATCCTTAATTCACCATACTCAGTATGCGGATAATCAATCCTAACCTTTCAATTACACGCCCTAGTATAAGCACCTCTCCTGTGAGTTTGGCCTCCCAACCATGACCAACTGTCATCTTGGGTACTGCACAGGTGGACAAACTTCACAAGGTAGCCTCAGCTCAGACCTTGGACATGAGGGAAATAATACTAAGGTACATAAGTTTCCAGTCAAGCCCTACCCAATCTTCGGGTATTGTGGTTGTACGATAAAATTGGAATGGTATCGCATCCAGACAACCATCAGTTTTATAAAGGGCTAAGGCTCATGCCTCAACATTTCCATCACCATAATCATCTAGTGTTCGGAAACACATGTCAAAACATCTCAGTAGAATGATCCATCATTCTAAGGTTTTCATAACCATTTTCATCAAGTATTCCCATCTAAAGTTGATCAAGTTTTATGCTTAGCACTAGCATCTACAAGTGGGGGTGAGTACTAATAAGGGGTGGTAAACTATTGGAGTTTAACTGAGTTTAATCTCATGCCTTAGGATTACATCAAGATTATCTAGTTTAGGCCAAATTTTATGCTCTTTATGCAACCTTCAATTATCCTTCTAGTATCTACCATTTATTCCAGTACTCTCTAAGTAAGAGCTTTGATAAAGAAATAAAGTAATAAACTTGCAAATAAAACTAGGATTGGGTTATCAAGGGGTTATGATCATATATGCTTTAAGGCATATAGTGGCATGGTAGCAAATAAGGGTTTGTTTGCATCAGTAGAATATCTTGCAAGGGTTAGCTTGCACATTCACTTGTAGTATTAGGCTTGCCTTGTGCAGAGCAGTGGTTGAAGTTCTCCTCGGCTTCCTCTTCGTAGTATCCTCCTTCCTCCTCGTATCCTTGCTCGGTACTAGCGTCTATAAATAAATACGATGTACACAATCACCAAACAATACTTAACTACTTGAAATCATCACACCAAAGGGTCCTATAGATGATCTAGCCTCATCACTATCATTACAAGATTAAATCTTGGTTTAATCCCTTTTATTTTTAGAAAAGTAATTTCTACTCATTGAAAAATTACTTAAGATTTAATATTCGCCAAACCAAACATGGGAATCATGTTGACACATGTCATCACCACATGTTTTAGTCCATGGGAATGTGATTTAAAGTGGTGTCACAATTTAATAAGGTTTTACCCTTTTATTTTAATTAATTAAAGTGGCTAGAAATGCCTATGGGGCATTCTTTTATTACTTGAACATTATTTATGTATGTAAACCTATATATTTTTATATATTCTGAAAGGTATGGTTAAATGTGATTTTTGAGAGTTGGAATCAACTCAAAAGCTATTATGGTTTAAATTTGAAAAATGTTTGAATGTAGAAAAGCTTCTGCCTTGTTATTTTTGCCAAGGGTGATCTACAGATCCAAATGACTTGAATCCAACAGGCTTGGATTCAGCATTCCCAGAACTTTCTAACAAAATTAGTTTCATTCAATTTGGTGCACTGAATCGATCTGGGTTGATTTTTGAAACTGGTTACAGAAGTGTGTTTGAAATAAAATGGAAAAGGTTTAATTCAAATAACTGGGCTGAGCGGGAAAGGTTAACGGGCCGGCCTGCTAAGCACAGCGCTTCCGCGGGCTGCGTAAGTGGCTGTCCCCACGCGTCAGTGAGACAGGGGGTGCGAAGCGGTATGGGGCGATGTGGTGCGTTTGATCTAGTTCTAATCCAACGGTTGAGAGTCATCGTCGACGTTGGGAAACGCCGGCGAGACAGAAACCTAGCGCGGCCAGTGGGGGTCGTTGGGGGCTCACCGGGGTTCAGGCGAGGGTCGGCGAGGAGGGCAAACGATGAAGTCGACGACGGCAATCCTCCTGGTACCGGCAGCTTCTCCTGGGGTGGCTCCAATCGCTGGCCCCCTTCTTCTCCAGTAGCGGCGGGCTCCGGTGAAATTCCGGCGATGCGCTGCTCGCCTTGGTCTGGGAACGGGGTGGCACGATCAGTGATGAGAGGGGAGTGAGATGGTGTGTTCAATTCTGCTGGGGGTGGCCTCTATTTATAGTGGAGTGAGGGGACCGACGGGGCACAAGGTGAGCTCGTCATGGTCGACGGTACAGACGGCTATCGGCGTGGGCGATGGTAGGGGGCGGTGCGGTGCTCCCTGGCTATGCTAAACGACACGGTGGCGAGACGTGGGGCGGTGCGGCTTGGTCGGAACGTGACGGTGCTCTGCACGGCAGAGGCAGCGTCTTCGACGGCGAGCGGTGGCTGTGAGGCATGGGGCGGCGAACGGGGATGTCTGGCGGTCTCCTGGGTCGGTGGTGATCATGTATGCACGCGGCGAGGGCGGCGCGCGGTCTGTGGGCGTCAGTCGAGTGTGGCGCTCTGGCGCATGCTCGGCATGGTTGCTGGCGAGCTGGGCGCGGTTCATGCGGGTGGTCCAGGGTTTGGCAACGCTCGTGGCTGGGACAGGGAGTGGCGGTGGACGGTGGGCTGCCTCCTAGACAAGGTTGGCACGGCTAAATCTCCTCCTAGCTTGCTGTCTCCACTGGGGTGGCATGGTGAGCTTCGGCTGTTCACCATTGATGTCATTGCCCAGCTTACAGTGAGGCTAGTGCTTGGTTTAACTTGCTAGATGATCTACTGAGATGGTTATGAGCTAGAGAGGGAACAAGTTAGGCTTCAATCACTGCTCACAATAGTGTTTAAGATTTTGATGATTTGTGTCTGCAATGTGTTTGATGAAATGGCCGCAAGAATTCAAGTTTTGAATTTTGAAAAGATTTTTGGTGGGTGTGCTAGGTTGGTGCTGGTGAGTCTGCAGATCCTTGGGTTTTGAAAGTTGAGCTTGTTTGAGTGGTTTTTGAAAAAGTGGGATATTCTCATATGATAAAGATTCAATTTTGAATTGCCATTTAAACTATGCATTTGAAAGTTTCTGGATGATCACAAAGTGGGACTTCATACTTTGTTATGAGTACAATCAAGGGGTGCAAAGATCCAGAAAAGTTTCTGTTAAGTTCTGAAAGTTTGAGACAGCCAAAGTAGGCATGCGAGTTAAATTGATCAAAATGACCATTCACTCATTTAGCTTTGTTTTGATTTATTTGTCTTTGAGAAAAGTTTGGGAATTGTTTAGATGATGTTTATTTCACCTAAGCATCCATTTACAAGCAAAGGAACACACAAACAAGTTGGTTCAAAAGAATTCCAAATGAAGTGCATACACCATGCATGCTTTCATATTTTTATTTAGCAAAGTTTTTATTAACCCTAAATTTGATGGTTAGAGTTTGATGATCCAAGTTTAGTATTTTTGGGATGTTACCATCTGAGTCTCAGTCATCCCGTCTACCGACATGAGCAGCGGCTGAGTCGGATCTCCTAACGCATACGAGTCGGCGATTCTTATCGTCTCTGCCAGGCTTGCCGGCATATCTCTTTGTATCCTTTGCCACAGCACACTTCCATGTCTACACCCTTGTGCAAACCATGCGATTGCTTGTGACTCGATTACCCCTTCACAAGAGTTACGCATCGTACACCACCTTGTGAGGGATTCCCTGTCTGTCTCATTCGGTCTTTGCTTGCACATTGCTAGTTGTTGTGGGCGATTCGGCCTCTTGTAAGTGCTCGTGAAATTGCTCACGAAAGCGTCGTGAAAATCGATCCAACTGTTGATGCTTCCGGGTGGCAAATTGTTCAACCATACCTGAGCTGGTCCTTCCAGCATCTGCGACACGTAACGTACTGCCCATCTCAAGTTTCCCTGCGCAATCTTCACAGCGGTTCCATAATCTATGAGCCAGTCCTCTGTCTTCGTGCTTCCATCATACGTTTTTGTCCCTCTGGCCAGCTGGAAATTTGGCACTGGTGGCTCCTTCATGATCCTTGGGCCAAAGCACGGTGGACCATGAAGACCTTGCGATTCAATTATCTCTGCCATTTTTATGCGGTCAAGCTTCAGCCTTGCATCATCCGGCTGAAGGTTCCTGCCTCCAAATCTTGCTCCCATTGCTTGATATGCATGATCCGGCAGTTCATACCCGTCATTTACCATAGCCGAGTAACCATCATTATACTTATTCGCGTTCGGGTCAGCAGGCTGTTGCACTGCTTTTCCCACGCTTTGCTGTCTTCTTTCCTGCTGAGCTGGTGCGTTATTCGGAGCTGGATTTCCTCCTCCCGCCGAGTGAGTTCCGCGCCTAGCATGAGGTGCAAAATTTTGCCCTCCGTTGTCATTTCTCTGCCCAATTTTTTCCTGGTTTTCATTTTCTCGGGGATTATTTCTTTTTGCCCATTTCGCATGCGCCGGGTTTCCTTGAACCACTGTTGGATCATAGGCGACCATCTGCTTGTTTCTTCCAGAATCCACACTTTTTTGTTTTCTCGGCCTAGGTGCCGCTCTGGGAGAGGATGCTGTGTGCCCAACCGATCTTGCCGGGATAGGATTCGCCGAGTGAACCAGCTGTGATCTCCCTGCTATACCCGAATTTGCTCTATAATATGCCTCATTCAGCATGCTGGCTGCTTTTACTAACTTGTTGACTCGTTCTTGCTGCCTTTTCTTTGCTTCCCCCTCCAAGTGGGGTAATTCTGCCATTGCTGCTTCTGTTGCTCGCAGATTAGCTGCTGATGTGTTGTACGTTGGACGCATGGCCGTCTCATTGCTGTTTTCCGGTGTTATCTTCGATGTCGCGTCTGCCAGCTCTTCGTTGAGGTTCCTTCCTCTCAATCTCGTTGCATCAAGCCGGGTCTTTGCGCCCTTGACTCGATTTGCCGAGTTAAGCTCTCGGATGGTGATATCTACGTCCTGTTGTAACTGTGCTAGCTCTTTGGCTTTCTCCAGGACTTTTATCCTGGCTTCCTCCAACTCGGCTTGCACACGCGCCGGGTTAGTTGCATGTGCCACTGGCTCTGCCAACTTGTCTATCGCTTCCTGCAGCTCCTTAGCCCTCTTGCTTCTAGCTATGTTCTCTGGTGTTTCCAGTGGTGCCTTTGCTATTCTTGCAGCCCTTGGCATTTCCTCATGATTTCCTCCCTCTGCGTTCTCATTCACCACTGGAACTACTGGAGGAGCTGTGGGGTTTGGGGCTGTCATCATTACCTCCATGGAGACAAGTTGACGCGGTTTTCCCACGACACGAGCCATTGGAGGATCCGGCGCCAGGACGACGTGCTCAGGATATGCGCGCTCTACGCGCACCGTGACGTAGACCTGGTGCTCGCCGAACTTGATGAAGCGACCACCCCTAGGGAACGGCTTGGTCCCGAAGCAGCCCGCGTTGTCGCTGACGAAGTTGAGCGCTCCAAACCTCTGGATGAGGCAGGAGTAGACGCGCTCGCCGGTCTTGGCAATGATGTTGCCCGTCCGGATGAAGACTCCATCAAGAACCTGCTTCTGCCCCACGGTGGGCGCCAACTGTCGTGGTGGTGGCACGGCAGATGCCATGGGTAGGCTTAAGCTGGGGGCCGAATGGGTGCTTGTGGTCACCGGGAAGGGAGTACACGGTCGAGCCATGCACGAAGAATGGGAAGAACTCTCCAGACTTGGCAATTCGATTGATTCCCCAAAGATTACAAGTGCTCCTTGATCTGTTTAGGCTAGCGTTCACCGCACTAGTTCCCTACTTGGTCCAACCTCCTTCTACTACTGCTATGCCCTCCCTTATATAGGCAGTGCTAGCTAGCTAATACCCCTTTGGGTTCTAGGGTTTACTGTTTGGATCTTGGTCCCTACAATGTGGGCCGGGTCATGGGCTTGCCCTAAGCCCAGAGGCCCGGTCCACAAAGCTTGACAGCTAACGGTCTTATGGTACGCTGCTTCTTGTTCTTTTTGGTGTCACGCTGTTACTTTGTACGTCAGCGCATGCTTTGGGCATCACCCGGCTCCTTTTGTGTCACCCGGCGTCGCCCTTCTCTTTTGACCATGCTTTACCATGTTCCCTCCTGAACCTTACTCGGAAAGGTGCCACGTGTCCTTCTTGACTCGTCCCTTCCTCGGTTGACTCGGCTCGTTGGTTCCTGCAAGGGTTACAACTTTGTCCTATGCGGGCCGACATAGTTTGTATGTCGGCTTTCATGCTTATCTTACCCGGCCGTTCTTACCCGGCTTGGTTCTTTATTTACTCGCAGCCAACCCAGCTGTGCTATGTTTCCCTTCTCGTGACCGTACCGGGGGTTATCCCCCCGACACGCACTAGGGGGCCCCGCTGGTCCACCCTGGGCCGTGCCGTCCTATGGAGTGGGCCCCTTGGGCGTCAGCCGTGCTTGCCCCTTCGCCTATATAAACCCCTTATGGGAAAACCCTAAGTACCCGATCAGAAATCCACGAAAAAGTCCATAGCCGCCGCCACCATCGTCCTTAGATCAGGAGGGATCTGAAGCTCTTCTCGGCACCCTGCCGGAGACGGGAGATCATCCTGGAGGCCTTCTTTATCACCATGCCAGCCTCCGAAGTGATGTGTGAGTAGTTCATCCTTGTACTATGGGTCCATAGCAGTAGCTAGATGGTTGTTTCTCCTCTTTGTGCTATCATGTTTAGATCTTGTGAGCTACCTATCATGATCAGGATAATCTATTTGTAATCCTACATGTTGTGTTTGTTGGGATCCGATGGATATTGAGTACTACGTCAAGATTGATTATTGATTCTATCATGTCTATGTTATTTGTGATCTTGCATGCTCTCTGTTGGTAGTAGTTACTCTGGCCAAGTATTTGCTTGTGACTCCAAGAGGGAGTATTTATGCTCGATAGTTGGTTCATGCCTCTAGTAATCTGGGGCAGTGACAGAAACCTCTAAGGTTGTAGATGTGTTGTTGCTACTAGGGAGAAAACAACAATTCTTTGTCCAAGGGCAATTGTATTGTTTACTTCACACACTTTGCTTAATGCAATTATCTGTTGCTTGTAACTTAATACCCGGGGGTTGTTCGGATGATATCTCGGAGGTGGATTATTAGTCATAGATGCAGTTGGATTAGAGTCTATGTATTTATGTTGTAATGCCCAAACAAATATCATAGCGATCATCATGACATGTACATGCATTGTTATGCATTCTCAATCTATCAATTGCCCAACTATAATTTGTTCACCCAACATGTCATTTATCTTATGGAGAAACACCTCTAGTGAACTATGGACCCCGGTCCATTCCTTCCCACTGATATTCCATCTACTCTATAAAGTTTACTTTCTGCAATTACTACAAGAAATTACTTTCTTCCGCACTATACGTTTAATCCTTTTTTTTAGCAAACCGTCGATCTTGACAACCTCACTGTAAGTTGGGGCAAAGTATTGTGGTTGTGTTGTGCAGGTTTCACGTTGCTAGCAACACCTTGGGAGCTGTTTCCTTTCTCCTACTGGTTCGATAACTGTGGCATCCCGCAAAAACCACTACTAGAAAATTGCGTTGTTTTTGTGCATTGCATCGTCATGACCGCATGCTCATGTCATCATGCCACATTGCATTTGAGCATCGTCATCATCATGCATATTAATTTGCCTAAAAACTATTTGCGAAAGACAATCGTTTTCTAAAATTAACCTTCCTTCTATTTCAAATTAAACCCCCGGATGCTTCCGGATATTTTTGTTTGTCTAAAATCTATTTATACAAGCTTATTGCAAAAATTAAATAAAAATTATATTATTTTAGTGGGGCAGTCGAACGGGCCGATTCGACCCGAACGACCACCCCCAGGAATACAAACGGTCCACCTAAAATCCTATAGCTACCAATCCTATCCTACCCAACCCCCCCCCCCCTCCACCTCACCCCACCCAATAGCTAGTCGCCACCTCACCTCTCTCCCTCTTTCCCTCCAATCAGCTTCTACCACCTCACTTCCCACTCCCCCAGCCTAAACTACCACCCCACACACACAACACACCCAGCGCACACCCCACACACACTGCCAGCAGGCCCCACTACCTGCCGCGGCCCCAATCCCCCAGCCACCCCGACGCAGCCCTGGCCCCCACCCGGTCCCACCACCCACCTGCCCCTGCCCTGTGCTTCTTCCTCCTCTCTTCCCCCACCCCGCTCGCCCTCTCCCCCTCGCCCAACCGCCTCCCTCTCCCCCATCCGGCTCACATCCTCCTGCCCCGCCGCCGCGGCCCCCTCCCGCTCCGCTCGCCGCGCTCCACCCTCCCTCTCCCCGAGGCCCGAGCTCGCCGCCGGCGCGCGCCCGCTCCCTCTGCAGCGGCACCGCCGGCCGCCTCGCCTCCTCCGCCTCGGCCCCTCCCCGCCACCGCCGTTCTCGAGCCGCGACCCCGCCTCCGTCTGCGAGCTCCGGCGCGAGCGCGCTGCCGCCGGTCTTCCCGCCCCCGAGCTCGCGCGAGCCGCCCCGCCTGGAGCCTCCCCAACCTCGCCGGCCCCGGCCCTCGACCGCCTCCCCGTCAACCTCCGTCGCCCCGAGCCCTCCTCCCCCATCGCCGACCTCGCCGCCCATGCGACCCCGCCCCTCCTCCTTCTCCGGCGAGCCGCCGCCGCCTGCAAGCGCCTCTGCCGCCGCCGGCCCGTGCCTCTCCCGGCCGCCCTCCTCCCTAGCTCGCCAGCAACCGTCGCCGCAGACGCCCTCCGCCCGGCCTCCTCGTCGCTCGGCTCGCCACCGTCCCCGCGAGCAACGCTGCTGCCTAGCCCCGTCCAAAGCCACACAGGGATCCTCTACGACCTGTCCGAGCAACGTCACAGGAACAGCACACCTTGTGTTGGTTCACACATGTGTGCAGAGTTGTACGAATTGGTGGCCGTTCAAGAGCATCGATCTAGTACCTTGGGCTTCACATGTGTAACCGACTCAAGGACTCCCTGAGCATCCAATACACCAAGTTGGACGCTTTGGTTGGATGGACCAAGAGTGCGGCATCAACAAGATCCTCCTCCCCGAACGCCGCAGTCCCTTCCACGGAACCCGAAGACATACCAAACCGATGAACCATCGACGCCGATCCCTCGACACAACAAGTACTCCTGCCCGGACGCCAAGCTCGCCGAGAACCCGGACGCCGAGGTCTTCATCCCGGTACGATAAGCACTTCGCCACGGACCGCCAAGTTCTCCACCTGGAACGCCATGACCGTCTACGCGGACCCGACGGCCACGAATGCGACAAGATCGACCCCGACCAGGGCGAGACCGATGCGCCCCGACGCCACGCCAAGTTCGTCTACCCGAACGACAAGACCTACCTCTGTTATCCGAGAACGTTTCCGTCGAACCCTGGACCCGAGACCTACCCCGAACCCCGGAACCCCAAGATCTGCCGAACCCTAATGTGTGCCCCTTTTCTCGGACCCTATTTTATAACATAATACAACTTGTTGCATATTAACTTCCATTCTTGCATGCATACATTGCGTGGTTTGGGGGCCTATGCCGATTCACCTTATAACTAAATATGGGGCCCATATGCGGGCAAATCTAGTCTTATATTGGCCTCATTTAAATTGGTGTAGCGAACCCGGTACTATCTTTTGCCATGCTAAGACAACATTTAAATTGCGGGGTAGCTAAACAACTTGAACCATCTAATTAATTGTCGGAACCCCGGTTCCGCTTAATCTTGCCTAATTGCATCGCACCTTTGCCATGCCATGCATCATATCATAAGCATGCCGATCTTTTGCCGTAGTATTAAATATTGCATCCGGTATTTATTCTAGTGTTTTGCGTCTTCGCGGATAAGGCCGTGAGTTGATGCGAGTGTCGACCCGATCTTCAGTTGAACCTTCGGCAATGTTTCAGGCGAGCATCTCCCCTTTCTACCTATCTTAATTTTATAGTATTTATTCCCTCCTGTTGATCTATTGCTATCTGTGTTGCGATGCTCTAGTCTCGTACCCGTGATATCCCCTGCAACCTTATATTGCCTTGGACACTTCCTATTACCTGTTGTTTGGTAGATAGCTGGACTCGCGCGTCGTAGTCGCTTGCTCAAGTGCTGTTGCGTGTCGTCAAGTACCACATTTGTTGGAGCATTGCCGCATGTGTAATGTTGGAGACGGTTATGGCTTTATTTATCGCTCACTTTAATTCCTGTTTAACAACTAAAATTGAAGTAAGTAAGCAGAGGCATCGGTGGGTGATAGATAATATTTGGTTTCCGACCGCCCACTTGTGTCCCGTAGGACCCCGAGTACTTGATACATGTTCCTTGATTTATCGCGCTATCCACATACGGGGAATTATGGGCCCCCCTTAGCCAGAGCTTGATTCAGTCTTATTTCTTGGGGCCACAAACTAGTTTGAGGTTTTATTTACTATCTTATACTTATGCCATGCTACTGTTTTATTTACGATTGTGCGAGGAGCACACTGTACTGTTTAGGTAAGCGGAGTGTTTTTGCGGTATCGACAAGCCCAGTCACACTTTCGGGTTCCCAGTCGTTTACAGCCATTGACGCAAACCTTGAGTCCGTCTCGGAGCTAGCTTACTTCGTTGCGGGTCTACTCAATGGGGTGGCCCCCTGAAATATTTCTGAATCCTGTGATTGCTTTGTCGTGAAAGCCTCGTTGGGTTTTGATTTGGTTTTTCCGAGGTCGATCGTGTGTATGTTGCTATTTGTGCACCCCGGCCGGGTTAAAACTTTCTGAAAGCCGTGTCCGCGGTTATGGACGACTTGGAGCACAGTATCTCGATCATAGACAACTATAACTAAAGTAGTGCTACAAATTTGACTTTATAATGACTAGTAATCAGCTTCAACTACAACGGAATGGCTAAATAAAACTGCCAACAATTGCTTGTTTGGGTTGTCGCTTGCGACCATTATACCTGACTAGTAAGTATTGCAACTACAACGGAATGGCTAAATAAAAGTACCAACAACTGCTGGGTTTTGGGTTATCTCATGCTATTTGTATCTGACTAGTAAGTGTTGCAACTATAACGGAAAGGTTAACTAAAAGTGCCCACTGCCTATTTTATCAGGATGATTATCTATAATTGACTAGTAATTGCTGCAACGATAACTGAATAGATAAAACTGCCAACTGTGTGAGTTCCTCGGTTGACTTCCTCGTTTGGTCTCGAGGGGGAAACACCAGGATGGGTTTTGTCACACCCTCAGAATCGGCCCTATGCAAGTTTTAGCGAAACCCGCCAAACCCGCATAGAAACGATTCGAAGGTGCCCACCAGGCACTTTCGTGCGGGTGGAAAACGAAGTAATAACATTACACAGCAGTCCTCGATGGGACCCACAGAACAGATATATACAACAGCGACTCAGCGAGTCAAGAATACAGATATAATATACAAAGATCCAAATCACCTTGAAAATGATATAGCGTCCAGCTACGGACAAGATGCAAATGGGGCTAAGAGCCCTGAAGAATAACCAATGGCGTCCATAACCCTGCCCAGGCCAAGCCGGAAGGGTAACCCTGCTAACGGCGTCGATCTCAAAACCTGCTTAAACAAAAAGGGGTGCCGGCAAAGGGCAAAGGAAAAAGAAGGAGCGTCAGTACTGAGGCCAGTACACGGCGAGGCTAGAATTCGGCGGTCCTCGCCTACATAGGTATGGTGGACTGAGCGGCAGCGGCAGCGTGCACTAAACAACCTATAGGGACTCGATACAACTGGCGGCTATCAGAGAGGGGTGAGAAAGACCTATTCGGATCCAACCTGATACTATCATCAAACAAACCCATCCTGGCGTTTCCCCCTCGAGACCAAAAGAGGAAGTCAACCGAGGAACTCACACAGTTGACAGTTTTATTTATTCAGTTTTCGTTGCAGCAATTACTAGTCAGGTATAGATAATCATCCTGATAAAATAAACAGTGGGCACTTTTAGCTAATCATTTCGTTGTAGTTGCGACACTTACTAGTCAAATACAATTAGCATGAGGTAACCCAAAACCCAGCAGTTGTTGGTACTTTTATTTAGCCATTCCGTTGTAGTGAAGCTGATTACTAGTCATATCGGATACAAGTCAATTTATAACAATAAACTTTAGTTATAGTTGTCTATGATCAAGCACTGTGCTCCAAGTCGTCCATAACCGCGGACACGGCTTCTCGAAAAGATTTAACCCTGCAGGGGTGCACCAAAGTATCCACAGGCACTTCGACCCTTTTTGCCAGATCAGTTAACATACACCCATCGGTATGTCGGCGGGGCCTAAGTCACGATGTTCCCAGACCCAAAGCAAGTACGTGGGGGCCACCCCACCAAGTCGACACCCGTAACGAAGTCGGCCGGTCTCCGAGACGGACTTAGGGTTTGGGTAGACGGCAGTGAGCGACAGCAAATCCCCAAACGGGGACTGTCGACACCGCGAAAACGTGTCCCGATCCTAAACAGTACAGGTGCTATATGTCGCACAATTTAAATAAAGTAGTAAAGCATGGCATAAAACCTCAAACTAGTTTGTGGCCCCCAGTACAATACTTTGAAATCAGGTAATAATCAATGGGGGGCCCATATCTCCCCAACTGTGGTTAGCGCGCTCGATCTCGGAACAGGTGTCAAGAACTCGGGTCCTACGGGACACAAGTGGGCGGTCGGAAACCAAAACTTACCTATCACCCACCGATGCCTCTGCTTAATTCAATTTTAGTTGTTAAACAGTAATTAAAGTGAAACAATAATTAAAGACATGATCGTCTCCAACATCAACATGCGGCAATCCTCCAACAATGGTGGTACTTGATGACAAGCAAAACACTTGAGCAAGCGACTACGACACGCGGGTCCAACTATCTACCAAACAACAGGTAATAGGATGTGTCCAAGGCTATATATGGCTGCAATGAATATCACGGGTACGGAAACTAGAGCATCGCAACACAGATAGCAATAGATCAACAGGAGGGAACAAATACTATAAAGGTAAGATAGGTAGAAAGGGGGAGGTGCTCGCCTGAAAACATGTCGAAGGGTTCAACCGGAGATCGGGGCGAAGCTCACATCAACTCAACGGCCTTATCCGCGAAGAAGCAAAACACTAGAAGAAACACCGGATGCAATATTTAATACAACGGCAGAAGATCGGCATGATGCATGTAAGATGCATGACATGGCAAGGTGCGATGCGATTAGGTCATATTAAGCGGAACCGGGGTCCCGACAATTAATTAGATGGTTCAAGTTATTTATCTACCCCGCAATTTAAATGTTGCATTATCAAGACAAAAGATAGCACCGGTTCGCTACACAAGTTTAAATGAGGCCAATATAAGACTAGATTTGCCCGCATATGGGCCCCATATTTAATTAAGGTGAATCGGCATAAGGCCCCCAAACCACATGATATGCATGCAAGATGTCAATTAAGTATGCAACAATTCATATAGTTGACCATTTATAAAATAGGGTTCTCGGAGAGGGGTTCACACATTTAGGGTCTCGACGAACTTGGGGTTCCGGGGTTCGGGGTTCGACAGGGTCCAGGGTCCGATCTCGGGGTCCAGGGTTCGACGGATCGTTCTCGGATAGCGGGGGTAGGTCTTGGCGCATCCGGGTCTTCGGGTCATGTCGATGGTCATGGCGTTCGGGATGAAGCACTTGTCGCCTCCGGGAAGCAGGACTTGGTTCAGCGTCGGGGCGCATCGGATCCTCCTGGTCGCTGTCGTGCTGGTAGTCGCGTAGGTCTTGACGGGTCCGCGTAGACGTTCATGGCGTTCAAGGTGAAAACTTGGCGTTCCGGGAAGGCGATCTTGATTCGGGGTCCCGATGAAGATCTTGGCGAGGGGTTCGGGTTCCGGGCGCCGGGATCGATCTTCGGGTCAGGGCATCGGGGCTTCGGTCTCGTAAAGATGTTGTCGAGGAAGCTAGTATCATCACCTCAAGGGCATCATACTATCCCCAACCACCACTTCCCTAACATGCCAGCAACAACACCACTTCACTTCTTCACCATGTCATCTGCACCTGGAACCATCGGGTACAACACACGGTGGAACATGGCGGTCGAGGCAGCGGCACGACGGAACAACGGCGAGGTTGGCGTGGGGTCCTGCAAGGCGGGGCCACGGGCGGCAGGAAGACGGGCCGGAGCAGGGCGGCAGGGGCTCGACGGGGACGGGGAGGGCGGCTCGCGACGGGGAGACGGCCTGGCCGCGGCCAGGGGCGACGGCGAGGAGCCTAGGACCGACGGGGACGGCCGGCGAGGCGAGGTAGAACGGCGTGGCCGACGGCGGCGGGTGCCCGCGAGGAGGCAGGACGCGGGAGCGGAGCATCGCGGGCGAGGGCGGACGCGGAGAGGCGACGGTGGGCGGTGGCGGTCCGAGCTTGGCGGCGGGGCAGAGGGTCCGACGAGGCGGTCTGCGCGGTCGCGATGGAGGCGGTCGGTGTGGGGTGGACCGGGTGAGGTATGGAGTGGCCGCGGCTGGTGGGCGGGACCGGAGGGAGGAGGATGGCCGGCCGCGGGTGGCGCGGCTGTCCGCAGGGCGGCGGCGGCGGCAGGCGGTGGGGCGAGCGGGCGTCGCCGGCGGAGAGGAGGCGCAGCGGCGCGGCGAGGGGAAGGTCCGCGGGTCGGCGGGGTCGCGGGGGAGAACGAGGTGGCGGGGCGGCGCAGCGGTGCCTGGGAGGGTCGTGGCCGGGGCTGCTCGAGCGCGGGCGCGCCTTGCGCGAGAGAGAGGAGGAAGAAGACAGGGAGCAGGCGGGTCAGGGTGGGACCGGTGGGTGGGTCCCGCGGGCAGGTGAGGGGGTGGACTGGGTCCAGGTGGCCAGGACGGTTGGTGGGGGTCGCTGTGTGCATGGGGATGACGTGTGGGGCCAGGGGGTGGGCTGTGAGGGTGTGAGGGAGAGAGAGAGAGCTAAGAGAGAGGGAGTGGCTGCTGAGGTGGCAGGGTCTGATAGGCTAGGGGGAGAGGAGAGGGTGAGGTGGCAGCCAGGGGTTGGCTGGGGTGAGGTGGCTTGATTGGTTGGGTAGACTAGTTGGTGAACTTAGGAAAAAGGGGGCTATTTAGGTGGTCCGATTTAAATCCTGGGGCGGTCGTTCGGGTCATTCGGCCCGTTCGACTGCCCCACCAAAAATAATATAAATTTTATTTGTTTTAATAACACCGTTTGCAAACCGAAAGCAGCCAAAACAAAATATCCCGGAGACCCGGTTTTGGCGTTTGAATAAGAGACGGGGCGTTTAGAAAACAAACCGGGCTTTGCGAAAATAGTTTTAAGCAAACAATGCATGATGATGACGATGCAATGCACAAATTCAACGCGATTTTCTAGTAGTGGTTTTGCGGGATGCCACAATTCGACACCACTAACAATGGATCTCGCCCTCGAGATCCGCCTCATGGTACCGGAAGGAAGGTCGGCGATCTGCGTCTTCTCGCTTTGCGTAGATCCTCGCGACACCACTACCAATGGTGCTTTCTTCGTCTGGAAATCGGCGACACCACCAACAAGACGTCGTTGATCCTGTTCCTCAAAAGAACACTCCGGAAACAACGGACGAAGTTAAAGGTAAGGCCACCTCTAACTTCCATGGAAGGAGTAAAATTGCATCGATCCACCATTCAATGTACATAAGCGAATGATAAGAGTAGTGGTATGGTCGCGACTCCATCCCGCACTCAAAGCATTACTATGTACACGAATAGACAGATTATGCAACCAACTCTCAGGATTCAGACTGAAGATCTCGACAAGCGAGGTTCGGAAACAAAGGAGTGATGCAGACTCTGCATCGGATCTGGCGTAGATGATGTCGTCGCGTCGGAAAACACCGGAAGGCACAAACAAGAACAAAGAAGGGTAACACCGACGAAGGATTCCTCAGGCAGCGTGAACACCGGACGTAGCATCACCGTTACCAAAGGAGGAAGCGAATCCTTGAAGGTACGACGGAACCCAACCACGAGAAATCCTGGACTCGAAGAAAGAGAAGAGAGTGGATTCAAAACACGTAGAGGTAAGAGGAGAATAGCAGAGGGGTAAGGAGTAAAATCAGACCTAATCAGAACTATCCAACCGATTTTCAAAAATAGTTTTGACACTCTACTTCGGCCGTTAGCTAGGTTATCCTACAGGCTGGACTTGTGGGGTATCGCAACTGCTGAGCTCTGATACCACTCTGTAACACCCTCAGAATCGGCCCTATGCAAGTTTTAGCGAAACCCGCCAAACCCGCATAGAAACGATTCGAAGGTGCCCACCAGGCACTTTCGTGCGGGTGGAAAACGAAGTAATAACATTACACAGCAGTCCTCGATGGGACCCACAGAACAGATATATACAACAGCGACTCAGCGAGTCAAGAATACAGATATAATATACAAAGATCCAAATCACCTTGAAAATGATATAGCGTCCAGCTACGGACAAGATGCAAATGGGGCTAAGAGCCCTGAAGAATAACCAATGGCGTCCATAACCCTGCCCAGGCCAAGCCGGAAGGGTAACCCTGCTAACGGCGTCGATCTCAAAACCTGCTTAAACAAAAAGGGGTGCCGGCAAAGGGCAAAGGAAAAAGAAGGAGCGTCAGTACTGAGGCCAGTACACGGCGAGGCTAGAATTCGGCGGTCCTCGCCTACATAGGTATGGTGGACTGAGCGGCAGCGGCAGCGTGCACTAAACAACCTATAGGGACTCGATACAACTGGCGGCTATCAGAGAGGGGTGAGAAAGACCTATTCGGATCCAACCTGATACTATCATCAAACAAACCCATCCTGGCGTTTCCCCCTCGAGACCAAAAGAGGAAGTCAACCGAGGAACTCACACAGTTGACAGTTTTATTTATTCAGTTTTCGTTGCAGCAATTACTAGTCAGGTATAGATAATCATCCTGATAAAATAAACAGTGGGCACTTTTAGCTAATCATTTCGTTGTAGTTGCGACACTTACTAGTCAAATACAATTAGCATGAGGTAACCCAAAACCCAGCAGTTGTTGGTACTTTTATTTAGCCATTCCGTTGTAGTGAAGCTGATTACTAGTCATATCGGATACAAGTCAATTTATAACAATAAACTTTAGTTATAGTTGTCTATGATCAAGCACTGTGCTCCAAGTCGTCCATAACCGCGGACACGGCTTCTCGAAAAGATTTAACCCTGCAGGGGTGCACCAAAGTATCCACAGGCACTTCGACCCTTTTTGCCAGATCAGTTAACATACACCCATCGGTATGTCGGCGGGGCCTAAGTCACGATGTTCCCAGACCCAAAGCAAGTACGTGGGGGCCACCCCACCAAGTCGACACCCGTAACGAAGTCGGCCGGTCTCCGAGACGGACTTAGGGTTTGGGTAGACGGCAGTGAGCGACAGCAAATCCCCAAACGGGGACTGTCGACACCGCGAAAACGTGTCCCGATCCTAAACAGTACAGGTGCTATATGTCGCACAATTTAAATAAAGCAGTAAAGCATGGCATAAAACCTCAAACTAGTTTGTGGCCCCCAGTACAATACTTTGAAATCAGGTAATAATCAATGGGGGGCCCATATCTCCCCAACTGTGGTTAGCGCGCTCGATCTCGGAACAGGTGTCAAGAACTCGGGTCCTACGGGACACAAGTGGGCGGTCGGAAACCAAAACTTACCTATCACCCACCGATGCCTCTGCTTAATTCAATTTTAGTTGTTAAACAGTAATTAAAGTGAAACAATAATTAAAGACATGATCGTCTCCAACATCAACATGCGGCAATCCTCCAACAATGGTGGTACTTGATGACAAGCAAAACACTTGAGCAAGCGACTACGACACGCGGGTCCAACTATCTACCAAACAACAGGTAATAGGATGTGTCCAAGGCTATATATGGCTGCAATGAATATCACGGGTACGGAAACTAGAGCATCGCAACACAGATAGCAATAGATCAACAGGAGGGAACAAATACTATAAAGGTAAGATAGGTAGAAAGGGGGAGGTGCTCGCCTGAAAACATGTCGAAGGGTTCAACCGGAGATCGGGGCGAAGCTCACATCAACTCAACGGCCTTATCCGCGAAGAAGCAAAACACTAGAAGAAACACCGGATGCAATATTTAATACAACGGCAGAAGATCGGCATGATGCATGTAGGATGCATGACATGGCAAGGTGCGATGCGATTAGGTCATATTAAGCGGAACCGGGGTCCCGACAATTAATTAGATGGTTCAAGTTATTTATCTACCCCGCAATTTAAATGTTGCATTATCAAGAAAAAAGATAGCACCGGTTCGCTACACAAGTTTAAATGAGGCCAATATAAGACTAGATTTGCCCGCATATGGGCCCCATATTTAATTAAGGTGAATCGGCATAAGGCCCCCAAACCACATGATATGCATGCGAGATGTCAATTAAGTATGCAACAATTCATATAGTTGACCATTTATAAAATAGGGTTCTCGGAGAGGGGTTCACACATTTAGGGTCTCGACGAACTTGGGGTTCCGGGGTTCGGGGTTCGACAGGGTCCAGGGTCCGATCTCGGGGTCCAGGGTTCGACGGATCGTTCTCGGATAGCGGGGGTAGGTCTTGGCGCATCCGGGTCTTCGGGTCATGTCGATGGTCATGGCGTTCGGGATGAAGCACTTGTCGCCTCCGGGAAGCAGGACTTGGTTCGGCGTCGGGGCGCATCGGATCCTCCTGGTCGCTGTCGTGCTGGTAGTCGCGTAGGTCTTGACGGGTCCGCGTAGACGTTCATGGCGTTCAAGGTGAAAACTTGGCGTTCCGGGAAGGCGATCTTGATTCGGGGTCCCGATGAAGATCTTGGCGAGGGGTTCGGGTTCCGGGCGCCGGGATCGATCTTCGGATCAGGGCATCGGGGCTTCGGTCTCGTAAAGATGTTGTCGAGGAAGCTAGTATCATCACCTCAAGGGCATCATACTATCCCCAACCACCACTTCCCTAACATGCCAGCAACAACACCACTTCACTTCTTCACCATGTCATCTGCACCTGGAACCATCGGGTACAACACACGGTGGAACATGGCGGTCGAGGCAGCGGCACGACGGAACAACGGCGAGGTTGGCGTGGGGTCCTGCAAGGCGGGGCCACGGGCGGCAGGCAGACGGGCCGGAGCAGGGCGGCAGGGGCTCGACGGGGACGGGGAGGGCGGCTCGCGACGGGGAGACGGCCTGGCCACGGCCAGGGGCGACGGCGAGGAGCCTAGGACCGACGGGGACGGCCGGCGAGGCGAGGTAGAACGGCGTGGCCGACGGCGGCGGGTGCCCGCGAGGAGGCAGGACGCGGGAGCGGAGCATCGCGGGCGAGGGCGGACGCGGAGAGGCGACGGTGGGCGGTGGCGGTCCGAGCTTGGCGGCGGGGCAGAGGGTCCGGCGAGGCGGTCTGCGCGGTCGCGATGGAGGCGGTCGGTGCGGGGTGGACCGGGTGAGGTATGGAGTGGCCGCGGCTGGTGGGCGGGACCGGAGGGAGGAGGATGGCCGGCCGCGGGTGGCGCGGCTGTCCGCAGGGCGGCGGCGGCGGCAGGCGGTGGGGCGAGCGGGCGTCGCCGGCGGAGAGGAGGCGCAGCGGCGCGGCGAGGGGAAGGTCCGCGGGTTGGCGGGGTCGCGGGGGAGAACGAGGTGGCGGGGCGGCGCAGCGGTGCCTGGGAGGGTCGTGGCCGGGGCTGCTCGAGCGCGGGCGCGCCTTGCGCGAGAGAGAGGAGGAAGAAGACAGGGAGCAGGCGGGTCAGGGTGGGACCGGTGGGTGGGTCCCGCGGGCAGGTGAGGGGGTGGACTGGGTCCAGGTGGCCAGGACGGTTGGTGGGGGTCGCTGTGTGCATGGGGATGACGTGTGGGGCCAGGGGGTGGGCTGTGAGGGTGTGAGGGAGAGAGAGAGAGCTGAGAGAGAGGGAGTGGCTGCTGAGGTGGCAGGGTCTGATAGGCTAGGGGGAGAGGAGAGGGTGAGGTGGCAGCCAGGGGTTGGCTGGGGTGAGGTGGCTTGATTGGTTGGGTAGACTAGTTGGTGAACTTAGGAAAAAGGGGGCTGTTTAGGTGGTCCGATTTAAATCCTGGGGCGGTCGTTCGGGTCATTCGGCCCGTTCGACTGCCCCACCAAAAATAATATAAATTTTATTTGTTTTAATAACACCGTTTGCAAACCAAAAGCAGCCAAAACAAAATATCCCGGAGACCCGGTTTTGGCGTTTGAATAAGAGACGGGGCGTTTAGAAAACAAACCGGGCTTTGCGAAAATAGTTTTAAGCAAACAATGCATGATGATGACGATGCAATGCACAAATTCAACGCGATTTTCTAGTAGTGGTTTTGCGGGATGCCACAGGTTTTGTTTGATGTTAGTATCAGTCTGGTTCCGAATAGGTCTTTCTCACCCCTCTCTGATAACCGCCAGTTGTATCGAGTCTCTATAGGTTGTTTAGTGCATGCTGCCGCTGCCGCTCAGTCCACCATACCTATGTAGGCGAGGACCGCCGAATTCTAGTCTCGCCGTGTACTGGCCTCAGTACTGACGCTCCTCTTTTTCCCTTTGCCCTTTGTCGGCACCCCTTTTGTTTAAGCAGGTTTTGAGTTCGACGTCGTTAGCAGGGTTACCCTTCCGGCTTGGCCTGGGCAGGGTTATGGACGCCATTGGTTATTCTTCAGGGCTCTTAGCCCCATTTGCATCTTGTCCGTAGACGGGCGCTGCTATCATTTTCAAGGTGATTTGGGTCTTTGTATATTATATCTGTATTCTTGACTCTTTGAGTCGCTGTTGTATATATATGTTCTGTGGGTCCCATCGAGGACTGTTGTGTAATGTTATTACTTCGTTTTCCACCCGCACGAAAGTGCCTGGTGGGCACCTTTGAATCGTTTCTATGCGGGTTTGGCGGGAATCACTGAAACTTGCATAGGGTCGATTCTGAGGGTGTTACAGAGTGGTATCAGAGCTCAGCAGTTGCGATACCCCACAAGTCCAGCCTATAGGATAACCTAGCTAACGGCCGAAGTAGAGTGTCAAAACTATTTTGCAAAATCGGTTGGATAGTTCTGATTAGGTCTGATTTTATTCCTTACCCCTCTGCTATTCTCCTCTTACCCCTATGTGTTTTGGATCCGCTCCCTTCTCTTTCTTCGAGTCCAGGAATTCTCGTGGTTGGGTTCCTTCGTACCTTCAGGGTTTCGCTTCCTCCTTTGGTAACGGTGTGGCTACATCTGTCCTGCATGCTATCCGAGGAACCCCTCGTCTGGTGGACTTCTCTTTGTTCCTTCTCGTGTCTTCCGGTGTTTTCTGACGCGACGACATCATCTATGCCAGATCCGATGCAGAGTCTGCATCACTCCTTTGTTTCCGAACCTCGCTTGTCGAGATCTTCAGTCTGATTCCGAGAATGGTTGCACGCTTATCTACCGATTGTGCAGAGTAATAGTTTGGGTGCGTGATGGACTGGCCCCCATGCCGACTACCCCTTCTATTCGCTTTTGTATATTGAAGTGGATGAGAATGCATCGGTTCCCTCTTTCCATCGAAGCTAGAGGTGGCTTTATTTGTTGATACCTCTACCTTCGAACTTTTGTTCCCGGAGTGTTCTCTCGACGATCACGGACAACGACCTCTTGTTAGTGTTTTCGCGAGGATCTACACGAAGCGAGAAGATTCAGATCGCCGACCTTCTTCCCGGTACCATGAGGCGGATCTCGAGGGCGAGATCCATTGTTAGTGGTGTCGAATTGTGGCATCCCGCAAAAACCACTACTAGAAAATCGCGTTGTTTTTGTGCATTGCATCGTCATGACCGCATGCTCATGTCATCATGCCACATTGCATTTGAGCATCGTCATCATCATGCATATTAATTTGCCTAAAAACTATTTGCGAAAGACAATCGTTTTCTAAAATTAACCTTCCTTCTATTTCAAATTAAACCCCCGGATGCTTCCGGATATTTTTGTTTGTCTAAAATCTATTTATACAAGCTTATTGCAAAAATTAAATAAAAATTATATTATTTTAGTGGGGCAGTCGAACGGGCCGATTCGACCCGAACGACCACCCCCAGGAATACAAACGGTCCACCTAAAATCCTACAGCTGCCAATCCTATCCTACCCAACCCCCCCCCCCTCCACCTCACCCCACCCAATAGCTAGTCGCCACCTCACCTCTCTCCCTCTTTCCCTCCAATCAGCTTCTGCCACCTCACTTCCCACTCCCCCAGCCTAAACTACCACCCCACACACACAACACACCCAGCGCACACCCCACACACACTGCCAGCAGGCCCCACTACCTGCCGCGGCCCCAATCCCCCAGCCACCCCGACGCAGCCCTGGCCCCCACCCGGTCCCACCACCCACCTGCCCCTGCCCTGTGCTTCTTCCTCCTCTCTTCCCCCACCCCGCTCGCCCTCTCCCCCTCGCCCAACCGCCTCCATCTCCCCCGTCCGGCTCACATCCTCCTGCCCCGCCGCCGCGGCCCCCTCCCGCTCCGCTCGCCGCGCTCCACCCTCCCTCTTCCCGAGGCCCGAGCTCGCCGCCGGCGCGCGCCCCGCTCCCTCTACAGCGGCACCGCCGGCCGCCTCGCCTCCTCCGCCTCGGCCCCTCCCCGCCACCGCCGTTCTCGAGCCGCGATCCCGCCTCCGTCTGCGAGCTCCGGCGCGAGCGCGCCGCCGCCGGTCTTCCCGCCCCCGAGCTCGCGCGAGCCGCCCCGCCTGGAGCCTCCCCGACCTTGCCGGCCCCGGCCCTCGACCGCCTCCCCGTCAACCTCCGTCGCCCCAAGCCCTCCTCCCCCGTCGCCGACCTCGCCGCCCACGCGCCCCGCCCCTCCTCCTTCTCCGGCGAGCCGCCGCCGCCTGCAAGAGCCTCTGCCGCCGCCGGCCCGTGCCTCTCTCGGCCGCCCTCCTCCCTAGCTCGCCAGCAACCGCCGCCGCAGACGCCCTCCGCCCGGCCTCCTCGTCGCTCGGCTCGCCACCGTCCCCGCGAGCAACGCTGCTGCCTAGCCCCGTCCAAAGCCACACAGGGATCCTCTACGACCTGTCCGAGCAACGTCACAGGAACAGCACGCCTTGTGTTGGTTCACACAAGTGTGCAGAGTTGTACGAGTTGGTGGCCGTTCAAGAGCATCGATCTAGTACCTTGGGCTTCACATGTGTAACCGACTCAAGGACTCCCTGAGCATCCAATACACCAAGTTGGACGCTTTGGTTGGATGGACCAAGAGTGCCGCATCAACAAGATCCTCCTCCCCGAACGCCGCAGTCCCTTCCACGGAACCCGAAGACATACCAAACCGATGAACCATCAACGCCGAGCCCTCGACACGAGAAGTACTCCTGCCCGGACGCCAAGCTCGCCGAGAACCCGGACGCCGAGGTCTTCATCCCGGTACGATAAGCACTTCGCAACGGACCGCCAAGTTCTCCACCTGGAACGCCATGACCGTCTACGCGGACCCGACGGACACGAATGCGACAAGATCGACCCCGACCAGGGCGAGACCGATGCGCCCCGACGCCACGCCAAGTTCGTCTACCCGAACGACAAGACCTACCTCTGTTATCCAAGAACGTTTCCGTCGAACCCTGGACCCGAGACCTACCCCGAACCCCGGAACCCCAAGATCTGCCGAACCCTAATGTGTGCCCCTTTTCTCGGACCCTATTTTATAACATAATACAACTTGTTGCATATTAACTGCCATTCTTGCATGCATACATTGCGTGGTTTGGGGGCCTTATGCCGATTCACCTTATAACTAAATATGGGGCCCATATGCGGGCAAATCTAGTCTTATATTGGCCTCATTTAAATTGGTGTAGCGAACCCGGTACTATCTTTTGCCATGCTAAGACAACATTTAAATTGCGGGGTAGCTAAACAACTTGAACCATCTAATTAATTGTCGGAACCCCGGTTCCGCTTAATCTTGCCTAATTGCATCGCACCTTTGCCATGCCATGCATCATATCATAAGCATGCCGATCTTTTGCCGTAGTATTAAATATTGCATCCGGTATTTATTCTAGTGTTTTGTGTCTTCGCGGATAAGGCCGTGAGTTGATGCGAGTGTCGACCCGATCTTCGGTTGAACCTTCGGCAATGTTTCAGGCGAGCATCTCCCCTTTCTACCTATCTTACTTTTATAGTATTTATTCCCTCCTGTTGATCTATTGCTATCTGTGTTGCGATGCTCTAGTCTCGTACCCGTGATATCCCCTGCAACCTTATATTGCCTTGGACACTTCCTATTACCTGTTGTTTGGTAGATAGCTGGACTTGCGCGTCGTAGTCGCTTGCTCAAGTGCTGTTGCGTGTCGTCAAGTACCACAGTTGTTGGAGCATTGCCGCATGTGTAATGTTGGAGACGGTTATGGCTTTATTTATCGCTCACTTTAATTCCTGTTTAACAACTAAAATTGAAGTAAGTAAGCAGAGGCATCGGTGGGTGATAGATAATATTTGGTTTCCGACCGCCCACTTGTGTCCCGTAGGACCCCGAGTACTTGATACCTGTTCCTTGATTTATCGCGCTATCCACATACGGGGAATTATGGGCCCCCCTTAGCCAGAGCTTGATTCAGTCTTATTTCTTGGGGCCACAAACTAGTTTGAGGTTTTATTTACTATCCTGTACTTATGCCATGCTACTGCTTTATTTACGATTGTGCGAGGAGCACACTGTACTGTTTAGGTAAGCGGAGTGTTTTCGCGGTATCGACAAGCCCAGACACACTTTCGGGTTCCCAGTCGTTTACAGCCATTGACGCAAACCTTGAGTCCGTCTCGGAGCTAGCTTACTTCGTTGCGGGTCTACTCAATGGGGTGGCCCCCTGAAATATTTCTGAATCCTGTGATTGCTTTGTCGTGAAAGCCTCGTTGGGTTTTCATTTGGTTTTTCCGAGGTCGATCGTGTGTGTGTTGCTATTTGTGCACCCCGGCCGGGTTAAAACTTTCTGAAAGCCGTGTCCGCGGTTTTGGACGACTTGGAGCACAGTATCTCGATCATAGACAACTATAACTAAAGTAGTGCTACAAATTTGACTTTATAATGACTAGTAATCAGCTTCAACTACAACGGAATGGCTAAATAAAACTGCCAACAATTGCTTGTTTGGGTTGTCGCTTGCGACCATTGTACCTGACTAGTAACTATTGCAACTACAACGGAATGGCTAGATAAAAGTACCAACAACTGCTGGGTTTTGGGTTATCTCATGCTATTTGTATCTGACTAGTAAGTGTTGCAACTATAACGGAAAGGTTAACTAAAAGTGCCCACTGCCTATTTTATCAGGATGATTATCTATAATTGACTAGTAATTGCTGCAACGATAACTAAATAGATAAAACTGCCAACTGTGTGAGTTCCTCGGTTGACTTCCTCGTTTGGTCTCGAGGGGGAAACACCAGGATGGGTTTTGTTTGATGTTAGTATCAGTCTGGTTCTGAATAGGTCTTTCTCACCCCTCTCTGATAACCGCCAGTTGTATCGAGTCTCTATAGGTTGTTTAGTGCATGCTGCCGCTGCCGCTCAGTCCACCATACCTATGTAGGCGAGGACCGCCGAATTCTAGTCTCGCCGTGTACTGGACTCAGTACTGACGCTCCTCTTTTTCCCTTTGCCCTTTGTCGGCACCCCTTTTGTTTAATCAGGTTTTGAGTTCGACGTCGTTAGCAGGGTTACCCTTCCGGCTTGGCCTGGGCAGGGTTATGGACGCCATTGGTTATTCTTCAGGGCTCTTAGCCCCATTTGCATCTTGTCCGTAGACGGGCGCTGCTATCATTTTCAAGGTGATTTGGGTCTTTGTATATTATATCTGTATTCTTGACTCTTTGAGTCGCTGTTGTATATATCTGTTCTGTGGGTCCCATCGAGGACTGTTGTGTAATGTTATTACTTCGTTTTCCACCCGCACGAAAGTGCCTAGTGGGCACCTTCGAATCGTTTCTATGCGGGTTTGGCGGGAATCGCTGAAACTTGCATAGGGTCGATTCTGAGGGTGTTACAATAACCTTGGTTTCACAACTGAGGGAAACTTGCTGCTGTGCTCATCACACCTTGCTCTTGGGGTCTCCCAACAGGCTCTATAGTGACCGAGCCACATCAAGATTTTCTGGCGCCGTTGCCGGTGAGACACATGACAGCTTCAATCTCTTCCTCCTCGTCACAAAGCTTTTCTGGGATAAAGAATATTTCTGCAAGGGGAGTCTCTCACAACCAATATCTTTACTTTGTTTTTGTTTTGCTTAGTTTATTTTGCTTTGTTTGGTTTACCTTTTTTTTATCAAAAACACACACAAAATTAGTTCCTACTTCAAGTTGCTTCTATGTCTAGTTGTGTTTTGTTTAGTTTACTTTTGTCTAGTTTATTTTTGTCTTGTTTTATTTTTCTTATATACTCGAAAATCCATAAAAATTTGAAAAAACGAAAATCTAAAAACTGGCTTTATGGAAGAAGATGCTAGAACCTCTATGGAATATTTTATAGAGTATAGAGAATCATATAAGGGTGAAGTAATGAGAGGCATGTTAAAAAGGTTGGATCAAATTGCTAATTTTTTGCTTAAACACCATGATATAAGTTTTTGCTCTAAACATGATACTAAAAAACTTAAATTCTAATGTGGCTTTAGTAAAGAAGTTTTAATTATGAACTTTCATTGGAATAACTATATTCATCTTGGATTTGAAGAAGTAGAACAATTTGTATTGTTTATGGGAGCTTCTGAAATAGAATCCTTCACATCTAAAAATCATGAAACTTGTGTTGCTTGTAAAGACCTTAAAGATATGGTATCTTCTATCCTTGATTATTTCATAGAAAATTTCATCAATAATTGTTATATCATTGATTATAAAGAGAGACTCAGTCATGCACAAAAATGTGTCCACAATTTGCAGGAACCTGTGGAAGAAGAAATTGCTAAACCTAAAAGCTCATTAGATGAAAAAGAGGAGGAGAGTGATGAACAAAAGGAGGAAGAATGGATTAGCTACCCATGCCTACCTTCTAAAGAGAGTAACTCTTTATCCCTTACATTATTTGATTGTCCCCCATGCTTACCAGAGGAGGATGAATGTTATGTTCCTGTGGATTCTTTTGAAATATCTACTATGGGTAAAACTTGTGATAATAATTATGCTCTTGTTATCTATGATAATCCATTCTATTTTGATAAATCTTATGATAATCCTTTATTTGTGCCTAACTTCGAAACGCATGGTACTAAAGAGTTTTTCTTAGAAAATGTTTATGATAAAGCTCTAGATGATGGTCCTATATTGGTTGATAATATTAATTGTACTACTATTGAAAATGAGATTGGAGGGGTCTTTACTTTATCTTGGAACCCCATACCTCGTGAGAATGATCAGTCATCTTGTTATAAAATTGTTAAAAGTGGGTTTGAAGGTTTTAATCCCACTATTTTTGAGCTTGATAAAAATTATGTGTTTGTAGATCATGAAAAGCATACTTTATGTGATAGTTATATTGTTGAGTTTATTCATGAGGCTACTAAAAATTATTATGTGAGAGTAAAATATGGTTGTAGAAGTTTTCATGGTACTGAAACACCTCTCTGTGTGCTGAAAGTTTTGAAGTTAATCTTGTTTTATCTTCCTATGCCTGTCACTTTGTTCATTGTGAATTTATTTGCGTACAAGATTCCTATGCATAGGAAATGGGTTAGACTTAAATGTGTTTTGAATTTGCTTCTTGATGCTCTCTTTTACTTCCATTCATATTTCTTATATGAGCATCTTCTCAAACTATCAAGCCTAGCTAAAAGGCATTAAAGAAAAGCGCTTCTGGGAGAAAACCCATTGTTTTATTTTTGTAGTTTTTATTTTGTTGAGTCTTGGAAGTTATTGCCTCTGTAATAACCTCTCCTTATCCTTTTTGTTTGGTTTTTGTGCCAAGAATTGCCTCTAATGACAGGGAAGTAAGATTTGGGGAAGTTGCTATCCCGAAATAGATTTCTTTGCTTCGCTGTAAACAATCGTGAAAAATCCCAGAATGTCGGACTGAGCTGAAATTTTGTGTGTGCATGCCCCTGGTGTTTACCCAACTTTTGTTAGATTTTTACTTTTTTATTTGATCAACAGAATATTTTAAAAAAAATCGGTCTTTACCTTCTGGACTGTTTCGGCAGATTTCTGCCATATTTGCATTTGCCTCTTAATCGGTTTGTTTTTTAGTTCTCTTTGATCACTTGAGCTTTTAAAAGGACTTTATACAGTAGCTTATGTTTTAATGGATGATTTACTTGAGTTGACGCTGAACCCAAAGGCTTATTATCTTGAATACACTAATGTTGCTAATAAAGATTGTGTGAAGTTTTGTATGAAGAAAAATTTTAAGTGTAGGGAGAGAATGATGTGATGAGATGAAGTATGGACAAAAGCTCAAGATTGGGGATGCCACCCGTGTCACCCCAAGAAATATTCAATAAGTACAAGCGACAAATCTAGGGGATGCCTTTCATCAATAAAAATCTCAGGTCTTGTTTCAAGACACTTTATTTTTATTGCTTCATGCACTATTGTGTTGTTCTTGGAGCATCCTTGTTTTTTTATTTTTTTTGTTTTCTGAAATAAGTTGGTCGTACGCCAACACACCTATTTTGGAGAAGTCACACCTAGTTATTCAGTATCTAGAACACTCTAGTTTTCACGTTTATTGTTCTATGAGTGTTCTCTTTTGCTAGCACTGTGCTTAGCTTTTATTTTCTTATTATTTTTTGCTTAGAAATTTTTAGTTCTTCTTTGTAGTTAGGTGAGACAAGCTCTCTGATCTTTATTGATTATTATCTTTGTGAGTTGTTTCAAATAAGTCGATTGGTGTTGGAAAAGAGTAGAATGTTTCATGCTTATAGTGGTACAAAAGGAAGCTTCTTTTGACTGTGCCTTAGCTTTATCATGTCAGGTTGGATGTTGCTTTGACCATATGCTTAGTAATTATTGTTGTAGCATGACTTTTTTCAAACAATTGATATTGCTTAATGTGCCATGAAAGAATCGTGCGTTGTTTTAGCATACAAAAGCATAATATTGTGGTATTCTCCTTTGATGCTTTATTTCGGTCGACTTGGCACATGCTTACACCATGCTATGACTATGAACCTTTCACCTTAGCCTCTATGATCATTTAGTTTTTAACTTGTGATATCACTTTATGCTTTGATTAATAATGTTTTGTCGCTCAGCAAGATTATGGCCATTATTGCTCTCTTAGTTGGTCGCTCCCAATATTTTGCTAGCCTCCACATGTACTGAGTATGAGCTCTACTCGTGCATCCAACTCCCAAGAAACCAAATTATTCGAAAGAGTCCACTATAAATTCCTATGCATGGTGTGTTACACCATTCCAAGTATATTCATGTTTTATATATCTTCCAAATTAAATTTTGGTTATGTGAAAATTAGTGATTAAAGCTCTCACGAACTTGAAGGCACATTTTATTTCTTGCACTTAATAAACATGAACCATTGTGACTATCTTATGATGCTTATATGCTTGCAAATTGTAAGTTCGGAGTTAGCAAAACCATGCTTTCATGGGGCATGTTTTCAACATTGCACTTATTTATTTAGTTGATATCATGATCTTTTGTTTATGGATGTCATCGGTGTGAAATAAAATGGGAGTTTGCAGGTCCATGGAGTTTGTATATGTGTTAGAGAAATGCCTGGGCGGCTAGCCTAAGCCATGACTAATCATGGTGGAAACTTGCATCATAACCATAGTTAGCAACCTATGAAGCATCTTCATAAAAAAACCATGCTTATAATAAATAAAAAGATCGTTGAGATTCTCACTGTTCGTTGCCTTGTCATTTTGATATGGGATAGCTCCCGTGTCATGTGGCAAGGGGTACCCCGTTGGCGGTTCTCTATGATACACATATACTTACAATGACAAGAACCTGCTTGTGACTAAAGTTTAGTAGCATGAGGAACGACCCTCGTACTCAAGGGGCATGAGATTTTCAACTTGTGATTTGTGAAGCATATAACTCATATTTGTCTAATAACCTTAATCACTTCAAGATGCTTATGATAGGGGCAATGAGATCTCAAATCTAGTAAGTACCATAATTTTTGGAAGCTCTTTATGAAACTTGAAATCCCTACTTCCCTCTGCGAAGGGCCTTTCTTTTTTACTTTTTGTTGAGTCTCCATCTTCTATCTTTATGCACCAATTAAGAGAGCATAGTTGTCATTCTTAGTTAAATGTGAATTTTCCCAAAACTTGTTGATTTATTCATAATTATGTTATTGCATGTTCTTAATTTATTTGTATCTAGTCACCCTAATAAACTTTGAAAGTGTCATATGCATTTATGTTTTGATATTCCATGAAGGATAAGCCGATTACCACTCTTGCTATGTTTTCAATATGTGAAACAAACAAACGTCTTTCAATGTATTGTTATTCATGATCTTTTGTTTGTGTAACCTTTCATGTTTCAACATAGTTTCTATGTCTTATTGTTAGAAATATATCTTTCATGCTTATGTTAGAGTTCTTTGATCCCATTTATCAATGCTTTAAAATACCTTGATCAAGATTGTGATGGTGCATGTCACCTCAAAAATTATTCCTTTTATCACTTACCTACTCGAGGACGAGAAGGATTCAAGCTTAGGGATGCTTGATACGTCGTAAACGTATCTAAAATTTTTGATGCTATATGCTTGTTTTGTACCAACTATCTTATGTTTTGTCTACACTTTGAGGAATTTTTATACATTTTATGGAACTAACCTATTAACAAGATGCCACAGTGTCAGTTCCTGTTTTCTGCTGTTTTTGGTTTCAGAAAAGCTAGTAAAGAAATATTCTCCGAATTGGACGAAACCAAAGCCAAAATTCCTATTTTTCCAGACACTACATGGAGTCCGAATGGGAGATGAAGAAGCGCCACGAGGCATCCGCACTAGGTGGCCGCGCGGGTCCACCCTAGGCCACACCGCCCTATGGTGTCGGCCCCTCGGGCGTCAGCCGACCTTGCCCCTTCGCCTATATAAACCCCCCGATGGGAAAACCCTAAGTACCCGATCAGAAATCCACGAAAAAGTCTGTAGCCTCCGCCACCATCGTCCCTAGATCTGGAGGGATCTGAAGCTCTTCCCGGCACCCTGCCAAAGAGGGGAGATCATCCTAAAGGCCTTCTTCATCACCATGCCAGCCTTCAGAGTGATGCATGAGTAGTTCATCCTTGGACTATGGGTCCATAGCAGTATCTAGATGGTTGTTTCTCCTCTTTGTGCTATCATGTTTAGATCTTGTGAGCTGCCTGTCATAATCAAGATCATCTATTTGTAATCCTACATGTTGTGTTTGTTGGTATCCGATGGATATTGAGTACTACGTCAAGATTGATTATTGATTCTATCATGTCTATGTTATTTGTGATATTGCATGCTCTCCGTTTCTTGTATTTACTTTGGCCAAGTATTTGCTTGTGACTCCAAGAGGGAGTATTTATCCTCGGTAGTAGGTTCATGCCTCTAGTAATCTTGGGGAGTGACAGAAACCTCTAAGGTTGTAGATGTGTTGTTGCTACTAGGGAGAAAACAACAAGCCTTTGTCCAAGGGAAATTGTATTGTTTACTTTACACACTTTGCTTAATGCAATTATCTGTTGCTTGCAACTTAATACCCGAGTGTTGTTCGGATGATATCCCGGAGGTGGATTATTAGTCATAGATGCAATTGGATTACGGTCTATGTATTATGTTGTAATGCCCAATAAAATCTCATAGCGATCATCATGACATGTACATGCATTGTTATGCATTCTCAATCTGTCAATTGCCCAACTGTAATTTGTTCACCCAGCATGTCATTTATCTTATGGAGAAACACCTGTAATGAATTGTGGACCCTGGTCCATTCCTTCCCACTGATATTCCATCTAGTCTCTACTATTTACTTTCTGCAATTACTACAAGCAATTACTACAAGCAACTACCACAAGCAATTACTTTCTTCCACACTATATGGTTAATCCTTTGTTTTCAGCAAACCGGTGAGCTTAACAACCTCACAGTAAGTTGGGGCAAAGTATTGTGGTTGTGTTGTGCAGGTTCCACATTGCTAGCAACACCTTGGGAGCTATTTCCTTTCTCCTACTGGTTTGATAACCTTGGTTTCACAACTAAGGGAAAACTTGTTGCTGTGCTCATCACACCTTGCTCTTGGGGTCTCCGAATAGGCTCTACAATAACCGAGCCACATGAAGCCCTCTCGCATGCGGCGGGGTTTCTTTGTTCCTCCCAAGTATATCAATGAGGATCACTATGCACACTACCTCTCTAAAGATTTTGAGCATGTTTATGTGGCCCTGAAGCGGATGCATGTCTATGACCTTGACACTATAAAATTTAAGCTCATGTCGGATGTCATTCGCCAGTTCTTCTGCACTGCTTATTTCCACACTGATGTTGCTCACACTGTCACTTGGATGATCGGCACCAAGCCACACTCGGCCTCCTTTGCTGATTTATGCAGTACCTTGGGTTACACTCCTGACCGTATCTCTGGCTTCTGCATTCACTCTGGGAAGGCTTTAGTGACAACCAGATTCTTCAGTGCTACCCTAGTGAGCCCAGCCATGCACCTCCCAGCTTGTCAGGTATGTACTACTATTATATGGTCCTTGCTTGGTTCTTTCGCTAAAATCTTGTGAGAAAGGCTGGTGATGAGGTTGATGTTCGTGGTCACCACAAAAACCTGCTATACTACTATGACCCTCATCGCCTGCGGAATATCAATGGGTGTGATTTTATCTTTTGTGAGATTCAGCGGTCCGTCGAGAAGCGCTTGACTCCCAACTATTGTCAGTATGTTCAACGTTTCATTGAGGCCAACGTCCCTACTTCTGCTCTCCCTAAAGGTCCGCGTGAAGATATGGAGGACTTCACCTTACCTCATCGGGGCTCTCATGTGGATCTCTCTCAGATGATGCCGTCTGAGCGCCGTACCAAGCTTGCTCATGATTGTAAGATCTCACCCAATAAGGTAGAGATCCCTGTGATTGCAGTGGTGGTCCCTGGATCGAATTGCTAGCACCCATAGTTTAAGATGAAGTACACAAATACAAAGGTCATTATTACATCGTAATTCCAGGAGTACAATAGTTCTTGCAACTCACTTAGCCCAAGGCTAACTTATTTAGAGTTCTCAATACATAGCATAATTATAAAGTCTTCATCTTCATGCACCACAGGCAAACATGTCGAATGTAGACTCATAACCCTACTCACCATCAGAGTAACCTGCAACATGATAAGTTACAGCCACAGAGGGTCAATACAGTTGGAATTGTATTAGCAAGTGATACCATAGTTGTATAGTAGAGACTAACATCTACATAAATATGGCTGAGTGTGGATCAGGCTGGCTTTGCACAAAGTAAGTTTTATCCCACTAGTTTAAAAATACTAATTTTTGTTTTTGCAAAACACTAAGGAACCACCAATAGACATTGGTGAACCTCTACCCTTGTTCACCCACAATTTTAACTTAGAGAAATTGGGATGAGGAGATTCTTGAACCGTTTCAATGTCGTTGATGCTCAAAATTGTCCATAACCGGGGACACGACTAAGTACTTAGTTTTACCCTCTCGAGAGGTGGTGCACTTTCTCCACAAGACTCGACATGCATCGAGACGAGAATTTTTAGAAGCAATACCTCAGACCACCACGGACGTGTTCCATCCTATCAATTCTACCACCCACTATCCGTCTGGCTGAGTTCTCACAACTTAGTTGGTCAAGGCAGTGCCCATATGCCATGTGGTTGCACTAGAAGCTTCGCAACACAAAACATCTCAAATATCACCGAGTCGCGGTGACGAGGTGGTCGCAGTGGAGGTCACGGGCGAGGGAGGGGCACACGGGCTCGGCCAGGATTGCTCGTCAGAGTCGAGCTCACCGTCGTGTGTTCGCATTCGATGACGGAGGCGAGCCTACAGGGCACAATAAATCAAACGAAGCGCATCAATGGATGCGCACGAGAACAAGAGCCGTGACAAATAAAACCAGAGGGAAAGGGGCGCACAGGCTTCACCTGAATTCATCGACAAAGCTCATTGGGACGGCGGCGGCGCGAGCGGAAATTTGCAAAGCCTGGGGGCTCTCTGGGGGAGTGAGGTAATGGGAAATGGAGAAGGCAGAGAGGGGATTAAGTAGCGGTGCTCAGGGAGATAATAACGCCTGCAATCAATCGCTATTAAGAAAATTGAATCAGAGGAAACAACAGAGAGGGCGCGGGTCTTAGGCGCGGTGATTTGGGGACGATGAGGTGACATGGCGGTGGGGCCTGCCTGTCAGCGAAGGGGTGCAGGTGCGTGCGGTGAGAAAGAAAACAGAGGGGGGAGAGGGGGTGCACCGGGTGGGCTGCTGGGCCGTGGTTGCTGGGCTGCGCTAGTTGGCAGGTAAGTTCTCTCTTTTTTTTCCTCAAGCCTTTTTCTTTTCTGTTTTTGTTTTCTAATAAATATTTGGATGAACAAACTAACTCCACATCCACTCAAAAATTTACCAAGTTTTTGAGAGGTGAACCTAGTGTTCAAAAGTGATTTAAACACATCAAACTACTAACAAAACTTTTTGGGTACAAAATAAAAATAAAAACACTAGACCCATACTTGCATATAAAGAGGGGTTTTAAAATTAGGGTTTTGCTAGGTTTAAAACTTTTAATTTTTTCTGCAAAGCACACATGCCATGATGATATGAATGCAATGATGATGTTTTTGGTTTAATGAAAATTGGGATGTTACAAATCTAACCCCATTAAGATGAATCTCGCCCTCGAGATTCAGATTGGGTAGAAAATAGGTGAGGGTGATCTTTCCGAAGTTCATCTTCTTTTTCCCAAGTTGCTTCCTCTTCAGTATGATGGTTCTACTGTACTTTGCAGAACTTGATGGTCTTAGTACGAGTGACTCTTTCTGCTGTCTCGAGAATCTTGATAAGTTGCTCTTCATAAGTGAGATCATTTTCTAACAGAACTTCCTCCAATGGTATAGTGTCTTTTAACGAATTTGCTTCCATCTCTGGGTGACACTTTTTCAACTGGCTTACATGAAACACATTATGAACCGCCGATAGGGATTCTGGTAGTTCTAACTCATAGGCCACTTCTCCTTTGCGGCTCAAAATCTTGAATGGTCCTACATAACGAGGTGCCAATTTCCATTTGACTCCAAATATCTTCACACCATGAAGTGGTGAGACTCTGAGATAAGCTCTATCACCTACCTCATAGGTGACCTCTCTTCGTTTTGGATATGCATAGCTCTTTTGTCGAGATTGGGCTATCTTCAATCTATCCTTTACCATTCTGACTTTCTCTTCGGCTTCCTTGATCAGGTCTGGTCCAAAAAAGTTTCTTTCTCCTACTCCATTCCATAATAATGGTGTATTACACTTCCTTCCATAAAGGAATTCAAACAGATCCATCTCTATGCTCGATTGATAGTTGTTATTGTAAGAAAATTCTGCGTATAGCATACTTTCATCCCAACTAGATCCATAGTATAGCGCACAAGCTCTCAACATATCTTCCAGAATCTGATTGGTCATGTCTGTCCATCAGTCTGAGGATGAAACGTTGTGCTGAATTCTAGTCTAGTTCCCAATGACTCATGTAGTTGTCGCCAAAAATGCGACGTGAACTGAGTTCCTCTATCTGACACAATACTCTTAGGTACTCCATGCAGACAAACAATTCTGTTCATATAGATCTTGGCTAATTTAGCACTGGTATAGATGGTCTTTACAGGTATGAAATGAGCCACTTTTGTTAAGAGATCCATAATAATTATAGAACCGTATCCATATATAGTCCTTGGCAGTCCTGTGATAAAATCCATACCGATTTTATCCCACTTCCAATTAGGTATTGGCAGTGGTTGTAATAACCTTACCAGTTTCTGATGCTCTGCCTTTACTCGACTACACACGTCGCACAAGGCAATGTGCTCTGTGATATCTTTCTTTAGATTGTTCCACCAAAATCTTTCCTTCACATCCATGTACATCTTGGTATTGCCACGATGAATAGAATATGGTGAATTATGTGCTTCTTATAGAATCAATTTGCAAATTTTAGGATCTTGTGGAATGCAGATACGCTTCCCATACCATAAGGTTCCTTGTTCATCTTCATGGAATCCCTTTGCCTTTCCTCTACCAATTTTACTCTTGATCTCTTCTATTTACTTATCCAACTTTTGAGCTTCTTTGATTTTATCCATTAGTGTTGGTTGTACTTCCAATGACATAAGATATCCTTCAGGCACTATCTCTAATCTTAGCTCTTTAAATTGAGCACACAAATCTTCTGGCAATTCTCCTTTAGTGAGACCATTCACATAAACCTTGCGGCTTAATGCATCGGCTATGACATTTGCTTTCCTGGGATGGTATTGCAAACTTAAGTCATAATCCTTGATAATTTCTAGCCATCTTCTTTGTTTCATGTTGAGTTCCTTCTGTGTGAAAATGTATTTTAGACTCTTGTGATCGGTGAACATTTCACAACGCTTTCCCAACAGATAGTGTCTCCATGTTTTTAGTGCATGGATAATAGAGGCCAACTCTAAGTCATGCGTAGGATAGTTTGCTTCATATTTTTGAGTTGTCTCGAGGCATAAGCCACCACTTTACCTTCTTGCATTAACACACCACCCAGTCCTTGGTGAGATGCATCACAATAGACTTGAAAATCTTTCTCTAGATCTGGCAAGCATAACACTGGTGCTGACACTAATCTCTTCTTCAACTCTTGAAAACTAGTTTCACATGCTTCAGTCCAGTCAAATTTCTTATCTTTCTTTAATAATTCCGTCATCGGCTTAGCTACTTTCAAGAAATTCTCAATGAACCTTCTATAGTATCCTGCCAAGCCTAGGAAACTACGAACTTCCTTAACTGTTTTGGGAGATTCCCACTCTGTTTACAGCTGATACCTTTGCAGGATCGACAACTATACCATTCCCAGACACAACATGTCCAAGAAATCCAACTTCATTCAACCAGAATTCACATTTACTGAACTTGGCATACAACTTGTGTTCCCTGAGTTTCTCAAGAATCAAACGCAAATGTTCTTCATGTTCTTCATTGCTCTTGGAATAAATTAATATGTCATGGATGAATACCACAACAAACTTGTCAAGAAACTCCATGAACACCTTGTTCATCATGTTCATGAAATAAGTTGGTTCATTAGTTATTCCAAACGGCATCACCGTATACTCATACAATCCATATCCAGTGGTAAAAGCAGTCTTTGGTGTATCTTGTTCTCTAATCTTTAGCTGAAAGTAACCTAATCAAAGATCAATTTTTGAGAACACACGAGCTCCTTCTAGCTGATCAAAGAGATCATTGATTTTGGGTAGGGGATACTTTTTATTTATGGTCACTTCGTTAAGTGATCGATAATCTATGCATAGCCTCTGACTCTTGTCTTTCTTCTCAATGAACAAAACTGGTGCACCCCAAGACGAAGAACTCGGTTGGATAAATCCTTTCTTCAACTGTTCTCCGAGCTGTTTCTTGAGCTCCTTTAACTCATCCACTGAAATTTTGTAAGGTCTCTTTGCTATGGGTCCAGATCCTGGCAGTAAGTCAATCCGAAACTCCACATTCCTATCTGGCGGCATTCCCGGTAATTCCTTCAGAAACACATCAGGGTACTCCTTCACTACTGGTACACTGTCTAGGCTACCCCGTTGAGAGAATTTATCTTACTCCCTTTGGGTTCAAAGTTAGACTTGAACCTAATCCGTTTCTTTTCTGGGGTTGTGAGTGTAACAGTTCGTTTGGCATAGTCTATTACTCCCTCATAACGGGCATGCAATTCATGCCTAATATTACATCCAATCCTTGGGATTCTAGGATTATTAGACTAGCTAGAAACTTCTTCTTTCCAAATTCTAGGACTAGTTGATGACAACCAAAATTTACTATCATCTCTCCACCTGGGAAGCTTACTTTAATAGGACATCCAATTGTTTTAGTTGGGAGTCTATTTTTTTCTACAAATGCTCTTGAAATGAATGAATGCGATGCGCCAGTATAAAAAAGGATAAGTGCTGGAAAGGAATTAATGTTGAACTTACCAATCACAGCATTAGAATCCTCTTGGATTTCCTCCACATTTATGTGATTCACATGTCCCTTCTGAAAAGGATTTGGCTTGTTAGCCCCATCAGTCTTCTTTTCTGGGCATTCATTGGCATAGTGACTTGTTGTTTTGCACTTGAAACATTCAACTTTAATGATGTCTCTCTTTGCTGGTTGATTCCCATTGCCATGTTCATTATGGTGACTCTTGTATCCACTTTTGTTGTTTCGGTAATCCCCATTGTTGTGTCCATGAAGTTTATTTCTATCATGGTGGCGGTTATTATTGTGGTGGTTATTCACGTTCTTGTGGGATCCAAAACTTCCACTACCTTCACCATAAGAACGCTTGTGAGATGATCCTGATCCATGCTTATCAAAATGGTGTTTCCTCTTCATATTATCAACTTGCTTCATCTTGCTTTCTAAGATAGTAGCTTTGTCACACAGAGATTGATAAGTTGGAACATAAGCAACAAATAGTTGCATGGACATCTCATCATTCAGCCCTTCAAGAAACTTCTCCTTACTCTTTGCATCAGTGTCAACATCATCTGGTGCATAGCGTGACAGATTCTTGAACTCTTCAATATATTCCGCAACACTGCGATGGATTTGTTTAAGGTTGTGAAATTCCTTATTCTTCAACCCCATTACTCCTGAAGAAATATGAGTAGTGCGGAATCCATCCTCAAACATTGCCCAAGTCACTTCTTCAATAGGGTTAGTGACTTGAAAGTTATCCCACCAAGTAGTTGTTGGTCCTTCCGGTAAGTGTGGTACAAATATGACTTTCTGGGCATCAGCGAAACCAACTGTGAACAAGTCCTTGTTCATGGAATGTAGCCAATCATTTGCTACCATGGGATTAGTTGTACCAAAAAACTTAGCAGGTCTCAACCTTAGAAACCTTGTGAGCATATCAAGAGCTGGTGGGTTGTTCTGGTTGTTGTTATTGTTATTATTATTGTTGTTGTTATTGTTGTTGTTGTTTTGATTTTGGTTCTGATTTGCCATAAACAGAGTCATCATTTGCATCAGTTGTGTTTATGCAGTCATCAACTGTTGCATCTCATTGCCATTGTTGTTGTTGGGATTGGCACGACGAGGAGGCATATGTGGTTTCAATAAGGATAAGTAAAGATAAATACCCCATAGAATATAACATGCAAAATACAACATTTAGCAACAGTCACAAACAAGCAAGCACAAGATAACTTCAGGGTTCAAAACATCACAAGCAACAAGTTTGCAAGATAAATAACATACTAGCATAGTCATCCACAAGTTGGCATGATCAATGTGACTCGATAATAAAGCGATAAGATAGATAGTTATCACTACTCCTCCATGTCGACTTCCTCCTCCACTAACGCAAGTCCTGCTGCGTCGAATCCTGCCTTGTATTCCTCCAAGCATGCAGTCAAAGTGTCAACCTTAGCCTGTAGCCCTCTCTTTTGTGAGCGCAGCCTCTCTATCACCTCGTGATCCGCATCTAGCTAAAGATCCTCAAGCTCCAACTTAGTCTCCATATCCTTAATCTTCTTGTTCCTATCTTGGATCCTCTTCTCTTGGCTCTTAAAATTCTTCTCTTGCCCTTCAAACTTCTTCTCCATCTCCTTGATGCGCTTCTCTTGCTCCTCGGAGGCCTTGTCCTTCTCCTTAAGTTGGACACGTAGCTCATCATTTCCAAACATCACATTGGTCCTATCAATATCAAGGTGCCAAATGAGACTCTCTAAGTCCTGGAGGTAGTGTCGCACAGGATTGATGGTCTCCTTAACAGCCTCGTCCAACACAAGAGCCTGTCCGTCCTCGTCACGTCTCCCAAATAAATTGAAGTAGTGGTCCTTGAGCTTGGCAGAGTGACGTCCACATAGGCATCCTATCAGCTCCTGCATGGCGACGTCGAGGCCTCTCTCTTGTTCATCATGGAGTATCTTGAAGGCAATTTCCTCTGTTGGAGGCTCTGTCTGGCGTCCTGGCTGAGTAACCCTAAATCCGCATAAGTCCTTCCTTTGGAACTTCCTAAGCTGAAGTCCCTTAATGGTAGGGATTGGAAGACCGAGAACATCGACGAGCTGCAAAATGTGAGTCCCAAATCGAGTCCCCTTGAACTCCTCGGCAGTGCTGTAACCGAAGTTCGGTATATTTTGCATAGAATGGAGAAAAATTAGAGATAACACGAAGAAAACATAGAGTAGTAATAGATGCAAAAATAAAAAATCCAATAACATCCAACAAAACATTAATCCACACAAGTAATGGCATACTTTATTCAACTCAAGCACCAAGGTTCAATCACAACTTAAACAAAAAAAATTCATACCACATAGGTCGGTATGATCAAATTACTAACGTAAGAAAACGCCAAGTGTGGTGGTCCAACTATAGGATACGTCGTGTCCTTCACTCACTAGTCAAGGTAGCTATCTGGCATCCTTGGTAGCAATCTGTTTGTCTTGATCACAAGACTCACATGCTAAGTCTATAATATCTCTCCTTAGTTGTTTTATGGTGGTCTCTAAGTCTTGGGTATGTTGTCTCTCCTATCTAAGGTCCTTCTGAGTGTTGAGCATTCTACACTTAAGTCTTTCGTCAAGATCTTCAATGGCATTCCATGCTGCATTTCTTGCAGAGTCAAAGAATGACATATGCATTTCAGAGTTGGTGATCATGCAAAACCCTGACTCATTATGGTTATCCTCCTTATTTTTATATAAGTGGATCGGAAATCTCTTGTACACGGCTTCACCATTTATCCCCGAGCTGATCATGCGGTTCTTGAGTGCCTTGGGAAATTCTGTCTCGCATTCTAGTGTCATAATCATCAGTGGTCCCTTCCTGACGGATTCGTTGATGGCGGCCATCTACAAATAGAGATGCGAAATAAGATTAGGAGAGTTTTACGAGATGAAAAGAAACAAAGTGTAAAATTCATAGTGGTGTTGAATTTTCCTAGTGGCTTTCTTAATCTAATCCATCTTAGGGTCACAAACCTATAGGCAACACAGTGCTCTGATACCATCTGTAAGATCTCACCCAATAAGGTATAGATCCTTCTGATTGCAGTGCTAGTCCCTGGATCGAATTGCTAGAACCCACAGTTTAAGATGAAGTACACAGATACAAAGGTCATTATTACATCGTAATTCCAGGAGTACAATAGTTCTTACAACTCACTTAGCCCAAGGCTAACTTATTTAGAGTTCTCAATACGTATCATAATAATAAAGTCTTCATCTTAATGCGCCACAGGCAAACATGTCGAGTGTAGACTCATAACCCTACTCACCATCAGAGTAACCTGCAACATGATAAGTTACAGCCATAGAGGATCAATACAGTTGGAATTGTATTGGCAAGTGATACCAGGCTGGCTGTGCACAAAGTAAGTTTTATCCTACTAGTTTGAAAATACTAAGTTTTTTTTTGCAAAACACTTAGGAACCACCAATAGACATTGGTGAACCTCTACCCTCGTTCACCCACAATTTGAACTTAGATAAATTGGGATGATGAGATTCTTGAACCATTTCAATGTCTTTAACGCTCAAAATTGTCCATAACCGGGGACACGGCTAAGTAAGTAGTTTTACCCTCTAGGGAGGTGGTTGATACGTCGTAAACGTATCTATAATTTTTTATGTTCCATTCTTGTTTAGTACCTACTTTGCTTTGCTTTGTCTACAATTTGAGGTGTTTTTATATTTTTTTTGTACTAACCTATTAACAAGATGTCACAGTGCCAGTTGCATGTTTTCTTCTGTTTTTGGTTCCAGAAAAGGCAGAAAATCAATATTCTCGGAATTGGACGGGACAAAAGCCAAAGTCAATATTTTACCGCGGGAACACGGAGCCAAACTAGGAGACGGAGGGGAGCCACCAGGAGGCCACACCCCCTGGCCATGCGGCTAACCCTATCCCGTGCCTGGGGGGTGCAGCCGCCCTAGCTGCCTCCCTGCCTCGCCTCTTCGCATATAAAGACCCCCCGATACCAAAACCCTAAGTATCCGATCAATCTTCCACGAAACAGTCTGTAGCCGCCACCACCATCGTCCCTAGATCGAGGAGGGTCTGAAGCTCTTCCCGGCACCCTGCCGGAAGGGAGATCATCCCGGAGGCCTTCTTGTTCATCATGCCAGCCTCTGGTATGAAGTTTGAGTAGTTTCACCTTGGAGTACGGGTCCATGTAGTATCTATATGGTTGTATCTCCTCCTTTGTGCTACCATGTTTAGACCTTGTGAGCTCTGTTCATGATCAAGATCATCTATTTGCAATCATGCATGTTGTGTTTGCAGGGATCCGATGGATATTGAGATTACTATGTCAGATTGATTAATGGTTTTGTCTTATTGATTCTATCATTTATGTGTTGTTTGTGATCTTGCATGCTCTCCGTTTATAGTAGCTATATTGGCCAAATAGAATCTAGTGACTCCAAGAGGGAGTATTTATGCTTGATAGTGGGTTCATGCCTCTATTTAATCTAAGGGAAGTGACAGAAATATCTAAGGTTGTAGATGTGTTGTTGCTACTAGGGAGAAAACAACGGTCTCTTCTTCATGGAACAAGTGGATTGTTTACCTTACACACTTTGCTTAAAGTAGTTATCCGTTGCTTGCAACTTAATACTGGAGGGGGTTCAGATGATAACCTGAAGGTGGATTACTAGTCATAGATGCAGTTGGATGGCGTTCTATGTATTTTGTTGTATTGCCTAATCGAATCTCATAGGATCATGAATGTCTAGTATTGCATTCTTATTCCTTGCTCATTCCTGTCAATTGCCCTGCTGTAATTTGCTTACCCAGCATGACGTGTTTGTTTATCTTAAGGAGAACACCTCTAGTAAACTATGGACCCCGGTCCAATCTTTACCATTGATACAGCTTACAATGTTACTGTTTACTTTCTGCAAACCACTATTACCTTCCACACCATATAGTTAACCCTTTGTTTTCAGCAAACCGGTGAGACTGACAACCTCATTTTTCGTTGGGGCAAAGTCTTGAGTTTGTGTTATGCAGGTTTCCAAGTTGCGAGTAACACCTTTGAGTCGTTTTCTTCCTCCTACTGGTTCGATAACCTTGGTTTCTAACTAAGGGAAGAACTTGCTGTTGTGCTCATCATACCTTCCTCTTGGAGTCTCCCAACGAAGCTCAACAATCAACTGAGCCACCATCAAGCTTTTCTGGCGCTGTTTCCGGGGAGGCTAAGGACGGCTTCACAAGGGGAGTCCTTCACAACCTTTCTATTTACTTTGTTTTTGTTTTGCTTAGATTCTTTTGCTTGGTTTTGTTTGCCTCTTTTTATCAGAAACTCCAAAAAAATTAGTTTTGTTTGGTTTGCTTTCTCTTATCAAAAACACAAAAAATAGTTCCTACTCTAGTTGCTAGTCTGTTATTGCCTTGCTTTGTCATGATTTCTATCAATGGATGGTTTCTTTGAAACTAGTTGTTATTGTCAAGGTGTGTTCACAGAAGAACAAAAGTATTATTATAAGGAACACTGTTTGTCACAAAAAGGGAAACACTTACGGGAACAAATTGATAAATTGAATACTATTGCTAGAGAGGTGTGCTCTACTTATAATGTTACGTATTGATTTGATAAAGCTTGCTGCTGTAGGAGGTATAAACACCTCCCTTTTCAATGTGAGTATTATGATAATGTTACCATATCCTCTTATGTTAAAGGAGATTATGACCTTTATGATGTGGAACAAATTTAAGAATTTATTGCTTGCAAGGGTGCATTTGAACTTGCTAGTTTGCTTGAAAATAATGATGATTCACCTTATGAATATGAGGTTTATGATATACTTAAATTTTTCTTTGATAATTACAAGGAATAAAATGGCTATATTCTTGAACATTTTAATAGATGCTTTCCACAAACGGAAGATACTAATTCCTTGCAGGAGCCTATGGAAGAAGAAATTGCTGAAACAGGAAGCTCAATAGATAAAAATAGGAGGATTCTTTTGAAATATCTACTATGGGTAAAACTTGTGATAATGTTCCTATGCCTGTTACCTATAGTAGTGATCATGATTGGGAAAAGCACACTACTTATGATATTGAAAATCTCTTTGGTACCAATTCTAAAAATTCTATTGCCTATGATGATACTTTACCTCCAATTTATGATGATTACAGTGATGATTATGATATTTTCGGTCCACAAACTATTGAGGAGGAAATTAATTGTGATTACAATATGCCTCCTATATTTGATGATTATGGTGATGAGAATAATAATGATAGCTATTTTGTTGAATTTGCTCCCACTACAATTAATAAAAATGAATATGCTTATGTGGAGAGTAATAATCATTTTATGCATGTGGCTCATGATAAGAATATTTTATGTGATAGTTATATTGTCCATGATGCTACTGAAAGTTATTATTGGAGAGGGAAATATGGTCTTATATATCTCAACAATATTAAGTTTCCCCTCTTTATGTTGAAAATCTTGAAGTTGCACTTGTTTTGCTTTCCTATGCTTGTTGCTTAGTGCTTTGATGACTTGTTTCTCTACAAGATTCCTATGCATAGGAAGTGGGTTAGACTTAAATGTGTTTTGAATTTGCTTCTTGATGCTCTCTTTTACTTCAATTCATATTTCTTATGTGAGCATCTTCTCAAACTATCATGCCTAACTTAAAGGCGTTAAAGAAAAGTACTTGTTGGGAGATAACCCAATAGTTTTCTTGATTCTTGGAAGTTATTACCTCTTTTATAACCTCTCCTTATCCTTTTTATTTGATTTTTGTGCCAAGAATAACCTCTAATTAGAGGGAAGTAAGATTTAGGGAGTTGTTGTCCCGAAACAGATTTTTGTGCTCCACCGTAAATATTCGTGTAAAATCTCTGTAAGTCGGATTAAGCTGTAATTTTCTGAATAAATCACCCAGTATGTTAGATAACTTTCATTGGTTCAAAACATTTTGATTTGAGCAACATAATGTCTTCGAAAAAATCGGTTTCTACCTGCTGGTCTGTTTTAACAGATTTCTGCCATTATTTGCATTTGCTTCTTATTGATTCCTTTTTGGGTTATTTTTGTGAAATTGAGCTTTTTGATGGAATTTCTGTAGTAGCTTGTGTTTTTAGTGAAAGTTTTTCTGTTCTAAAACTAAAACCCTAAGGTCTATTATCTTTTAAATACACTAATGTTGCTAATGAAGATTGTGTGAAGTTTTGTATGAATGAATATTTTCAGGTGTAGAGAAAGAATGATGTAATAAGATGAAGAATGGACAAAAGCCCAAGCTTGGGGATGCCACCCCATGTCACCCCAAGAAATATTCAAGAGGTACAAGCGTCAAAGCTTGGGGATGCCCAAGGCATCCCCTTATTCATCAATAAAATCTTAGGTCTTTCTAGACACTTCGTTTTTATTGTTTCATGCACTGTTGTGTTGTTCTTGGAGCGTCTTAGTTTTCTTTTTTGGTTTTTTTTGCTTAGTTCTTTTGAATAAATTAGTTTGGACCCCCGTTCTCGCTGTGTTGTTTCAAATAAGTTGATTGGTGTTGGAAAGGAGTAGAAAGTTCTTGCTTGAATAGTACAAGAGGAGCTTGCTTTGACTCTGACTTAGACTTTATCATGTCATTCTAGATGTTGTTTTGATCTTATGATTAGTGATTATTGGTGTAGCATGACTTGTTCCAAACAATTAAGATTGCTTAATGTTCCTTGAAGGAATCATGCATTGTTTTAGCATACAAAAGCATAGTATTGTGGTATTCTCCTTTGATGATTTGTTTGGGTTGACTTGGCACATGCTCACACCATGTTATGACTATGAACCAGTCACCAAAGCCTCTATGATCATTTAGTCCTTGACGTGTAGTAGCACTTAATGCTTTGATTAGTAATGTTTTGTCGCTCTGCATGATTATGGCCATCATTGCTCTCTTAGTTGGTCGCTCCCAGTCTTGTGCTAGACTCCACTTATATGAGTAAGGTCTACTCATGCATCCAACTCCGAAGAAACAAAGTTATTCCAAAGTGTCCACTATAAATTCCTATGCATGGTGTGTTACACCATTCTAAGTATATTATTGTTTTCATCTAACTTCCAATTAACAAGTATCTTTGTTATGTGAAAACTTAGTGATTAAAGCTCTCACACACTTGATGGCACACTTTATTTTTCTTGCCCCTAATAAACTTGAACCATTGTGTCATCTATGTTGTATATTCTTGCACTTATACGTTGGAATTAGCAGAACTATGCTGTCATGGGGAACGCTTTCAACATTGCACTTGTACATTGTACACAGTTGATATCATGCCCTTTTGTTTATGGATGTCGTCGGTGTGAAATGAAAGGGGAGATTATAAGTCCATGGAGTTATGTATGTGTGTTAGAGAAACGCCCGGGCCGCTAGCCTAAGTCATGCCTAATCATGGTGGAAACTTGCAGCATCACCATAGTGATCAATCTATGAAACATTCTTCTTATAAAAAAAGAGATTGAGAAAAAGAAAAAAATATGAGAAAAGAGGAAAGAGAGAAAAAGCACCATTTTCCCATGGTAAATAAGTAGATTGTTGAGATGCTCATTGTCTGCTTGCCTTGTCATTTTTATTATGGGATAGCTCCTATATCATGTGCAAGGTGTACCCCGTTGGCGTTTTTCTATGATACACATGTACTTACTATGACAAGAACTTGCAAGTAACTAAACTTGAGTAGCATGAGGAGCAGCCCTTGTATTCAAGGGGCATGAGATTGCCAACTTATACTTTGTCAAGCATATACTCCATAGTTTGTTCACTTTAACCTTAATCACTTCAAGATACTTATGATAGGGGCAATGAGAGTTAAAATCTAACAAGTACCATAATTTTTGGAAGCTCTTTATGAAACTTGAAATCCCTGCTTCCCTTTATAAAGGGCATTTCTTCCACCATTATATTGAGTCTTCACCTTCTATACTTAGGCACCAATTAAGAGAGCATAGTTGCCATTCTTAGTTCTATGTGCATTGTCCCAAAACTTATTGATTGATTCATATTGTTATATTGCTTGTTCTTGAAATATTTTCCTTGTCATTTTGATTATGGGATAGATCCTATATCATGTGCAAGGGGTACCCCGTTTGCGGTTCTCTATGATACACATGTACTTACTATGACAAGAACTTGCAAGTAACTTGCGGTGACTTAGCATACCACAGCATGTGTAATACACTATAGTCGTTGACATGACATTCACAGAACACCGTTCCGTAAATATCACATCCCTTAGAGTGCTACAACAGAAACATTGCGGGTCCATATTACAAACATACACACATTATTATTATTATAATACTAGAAGTTCAAGACTTCAGAAGTTCAACTTACACACCAAATATAAAGTGTTTCAGCGGAAGTTTTAAAGTAATAACTTCATATCCGAATTGAGCTCAGCAACTTATTATTATATAAAGTTCATCTTGCTTGGCTCAATTGGTTTCTAATACTAAGGTAGTTATTCCGACTCATTGTGCTATCCTCCATAGAAGACGTCATAGTCCACCCCTTCTATAGCATCGTACAGATCAGGCTCTTCACAGAAGATCTGCTCTTGGCTTTCAGCTGCATACATTGGGGTATATTCTGGATCCTTAGAGTCTAATCAGGGAATTAAAGGAAAAGGTGAGTAACAGTGTTACCCAGCAAGTTCATTATATGCAAGGTGGTAAGTTTGATGCTCTATCTACCACCTCGGACTATAAGTCCTTGGCAATATGAAGTTTCGTAAAACTTTCTTCAAAGATTGATTTTATTGTTAAAAACTATGCCCATCATCCTTCATAGGTTTACCAGAACTTTCATAGAGTTCCTTTCCTGCCGCGTTCGTAGCTCCTTCCCGGAATAGGGAGTAACAAGTTACAATTCTTACACTCTGCAGAGGTGTGTTACTTTACCCATGAGAGATCAACTCCTTGTTGCACAACCGGGAGTACTTTCCTGTCCACAATTCCATGATGTGGGGCCCAATAAGTGATCCAAGCCAATCACTGCCCTTTCCGCAACCCCATATGTCTGCACGATCCTTCGGGGCTGGCTCACCTCCATTAAGCCACCTTTCGGGCAGGCTAAAACCCTGATGAGTTCCCGAAGACTCTATGAGCTGGTGATGCCCCTAGCAAGTACCATATAGGTCCGGCTATACCTCCGACGGCCACTCATAGATAATCTAGACACCAAAAATGTGGGGCCTAAGGGTACCCACCCATATGTTGGATCCGCACAAGGAATCACAACGTCACGTTAAGGTCGTCTTGCCTCCATACGAAAGGAAAAGGATACAGCTGACTTCTCCATCCCATTCCAAATCTCATGGTTAACGCATTATATACGGCGCTAGAATCACTGATGGCATGGGTTGTTAATTCCTAGGTGATTATCCTTGTTGCAGATAGAAACCTAAGTTCTGCTGCTCCACTATATCATCACTTAGGATGATATCAACAATTTATTTATTTGAGAAAATAAAACTTTTTTTCCTTGAAACATAGATGATAACACACAATTTACAAATACTTTGGTAAAAACTTTTCAAAGGACATGAGAAAGCAATGAACTTGCCTTGTGATTGCAAGGTAGTGAAGTCGGATGCTTGCACTGGACCTTGAGCTTCTATGTCTACAAAACATCATTATTGCCTGGTAAGGAAAATATTTAAAGAAGCAAAGATGAACATGCATACTAATTTAATGCATTATTTGTTATTTATTTTCTTTATGTGTTTTACCCAATATTTTAGTTTTCTGGAATATCTTTAGGAACTTTAGAAATTCATTCTTAAGGAATAACCTTAATATTTTATAAATATTATTTTCACTATTTTATAATGTAATATATTATTAATAGAGTTAAAAGCTAATTTTTATTTAATATTAACTCTTATATTTATTTACTTAATAATTCTTTTTAAGAATTAGCATATAAATTAAGAAGATTTTATTTTGGTAATTTCAAATATTTATTTAATATTTTTCTAAAATACTATAACAACCAAATATAATAAAAGTTATTTTTATTGATTTATATGTATTTTCTTGAATTTTATAAAATTCCATAAGTAATATATATATTATAAAATCCTTAACCAAAAATTTATTTATTAAAAATGGTTTCTTGATTTAGTTAAATAGGTTATTTTATTATGAGTCTAAAAACATATGGTTTGTATTTTTAAAAGTTTTATTTTATTTTCTAAGATTTATTGAGGTCTAGGGGTATTTTAGTCTTTTACTTAATTATTTAAATTCTTGTTAGGGTTTTGGGCTAACCCATTGGGCTTTTTGGGCCCAACTTGGCCCAATTGGCTTGGTCAAAGGACCTCCTCGAAGGGTTACTGGCCTTATCGGCCCAATCCTCTGCATCCACTCTCTCTCGACCTCACCTCTTCTCCTCCTCGACCCCGTGGTCGCTGACACCACCGCTGTGCGATTCCCGCCGCCGTGGTCCTCTCTGGCCGCTACCGTGGTGCATGGTGTAGATGTCGACCTCGCTATTTCATCTAATCCAAATCGATTTGGATTTGGAGCCCTCTTTTGGCCAGGCTGACCCTGTCCCGAACCCTAGGGTTTGGGGTGGTGCCGGTGACGCCTCCGCTGCTTCTCTAGTGGTGCCATGGGGTGCTCGTGTGTTATGGTGGTGGTGCTACTCGTCCTCAAGCGTTGTTGTGGCTACCTCCTCGGCTCGGTGTGGGTTGCAGTGCCCCTTGGGTGCTCCCTGTGCCGCCGTGTGCTCGTCGGCCTCTCTACTTCCTCTTCTAATCTACAGCGAGGACCTTTGGTGAGTTGATCTTGATTTCCCCTTGTGATTGGTTGTCCTCTGCCCCTCCTGAGCTAGGCTGTGTGACTCTTCCGTGTATCCCTAATTAGGGTTCATATCTTGTTCTAGGGTTCCTGCTTCTGTTTATTTGTATAAGATGAACTGGAACTAGTGGTGGTGCCTAATGATGATTGTGATCAATTACACTTAATTTCTCACTGTGCTCATTTGATTATATGATGCTAGTGACTTGGTAGTGTTGACTCCAGTTGGTAACTGATCTTGGCCAATATGGTAACATTAATGTGGAATCTTACTGATGGTGTTGGTGATTTATGGTTCATCTACTATCAATACACTAGTACTAACAGTAGCACTGTCAGTGATTACTCACTGTATCTAAAAATGTTGGCCTGTATGGTTATAAATAGACCGAGCTTAATCATTTTACTTTAGTGATGCTCTAAAGACGTATAGATAATCTTGATGATGATTTCTGGGTTTTGGTCTTAGGAAAATGATATCCAATGGCTTGCCATCTTATTTGTGAAAGCTAATTAATTGTTTTGCTTGGCTTTTAGAACTAATTCTTGTGAGACCATCTTAATATGGCACACAAGTTGTTGGGTTCCACTTCTGAGCTTAATTCTGACTGTGCTTGAAATTTGGTAAATGCCAAAGATAAGATGAATCATATCTGCCTATGATGTTGGTCCAAGGCATAGGAACTAGTTTCCTATATTGTTGTCCCTAATAGAATTGTTCAAGTATTATTATTGGTTACTGGATCTTAATTCCTAATTGGCTAAGATGGTTGGTGCTCATAGATTAATATTAGTTCATAGGATTTGTAGATTCTGAGGTGCTACTCTACTAGGAGATGTGCCCAGAATTTTATGAGCTATGCTATGTACATGTTAGAATATATGAATTGTCTGTCATCTCCAGGATCTATGATGCTGGTCTGAGATCCTAGTTGATTTGGTAGAATTTAAGTGCAATCTTTATTTAAAAGATTCTCTATGATGGATTCACCCCACTTGGGTGTTTTCTGAGAGATCTAGATATAAAACAACACATGAATCTTAGTATAGAGAAGATAATAAGATCATGTGATGGTTTTATTTCACTCACCACAAGGATTTTTGCTAGTGTTGTGGTTGGTTTGTTTGGTTGGCTGGATCTTGCTGATGATGCTGCTGGATTAAGCTTGTCCTTCTCCTTCTAGTCCTGTAACTTGGCCTTGATCTTGCCCTTCACCTCCTAGCTCCGGTAACTTGGCCTTGCTGTCCACCTAATCCCCCCCTCCTTATGTCACCATCTGGTGATACTAGGATGATCTTGTGTGTGGTGGCTGATGGTTTGCTTGGTTCTTGCTAAGCCTAGTGTGCTCCTAGTTTGGTGTTGAAAGTGATAAGGTTCTGCTGTGAGCCTTGCCATGGCTGGGCTTTTCCTTTTGCTTGTGTAGCTGCTGCTGCTATGTTGATAGCTCTCACCATGCATTTAGGTGATTGTGCTGCCTATGTGCTTGGTATACAGTTTGGATCAGATCGATGAGGTGTTTTACCTTTTGATCTTTTAACATTTAACTCTCCTAGTAAAACTTGCCCCTCTTGCTTGCTGTAAAAATCGGTATTATGGCTTATTTATGATGAAAGAACAGATTCTTTCATATTGGTGAAAGTTGCCCCTTTATAATATTCAATGATGTAACATGAGCAGTGCACCTCACTTCTCTCCACTAAGAGTATCCTAGCAACTAATCTTTATTTTCCTTTTTGTTTTGTTTTGAATTTTGTTGTAGGTATAAGATCTGGGGTTTCAAGATTTAGTATAGGTTTAGATAGATAAGTAGGTTGTAAGCTTTATTGATTCATTTGTAAAGATTTTGTAATATCTTATTTTATTCTTTTTGTAATATTATTGTAACAGATTATTATTTTAATATCAATTATTGATATTTCTTTAATGTAATGAACTTCTTCATTACTCGTATGAATTCCTCTTTGTAAATTGTTTATGAAATAAAGATAAAGAATAAGAATTCAGTTCTTATTTAATTTACTTTATTTTTTAATTCTATTATTTATTAGTATCTCATTATTATAACAAATGATATTACTAAATCATTTTAAAACTCATTTTAGGATAACAATTCTTAATATTTAAACATAAGTTCAAATTTCAAATTTAAATTCAAATTCTCCCCTTCAAAACACACTTATTAAAAAAGATCATGTCAGAATTTATAACGATCACTCCCAATAGCTATCCCTACACACCGAGAGTGAAAGAAACTCTGATCACTTTAGGTTTTTATTTTGGCGAAAAATTTACCCGCATTTTATAGATGAATGCATGCATATTCACAAATTACTAAATCTACCCTTCGTTGGTTCCTAAATTCTAGGATGTTACATAACTAAACTTGAGTAGCATGAGGAGAGGCCCTCGTATTCAAGGGACATGAGATTGCCAACTTATACTTTGTCAAGCATATACTCCATAGTTTGTTAACTTTAACCTTAATCACTTCAAGATGCTTATGATAGGGGCAATGAGATCTGAAAGCTAACAAGTACCATAATTTTTGGAAGGTCTTTGTGAAACTTGAAATCCCTGCTGTAGGGGTTCATAGCATGGAAAAACAAAAAAATTCTATTGCATGAACACACACAAGCCAAGATCTATCTACTAGATTGTAGCAACGAGTCGATAGAGTACTAACCCTCGAAGATCCAAAGCGGTTAACGAGAGCAGATTCTCGTGGATGATGTAGTCGTACACTTCCGATCTCAAGATCGTGTAGACGATCCTTCCGGCGCTGCGTTCCGGTAGCGCTTCCGCAGTCGGTCACACATTCGGTACTCGATGAAGACCTTCCTCTCCCTTGTTCCAGCAGGCAGCGGAGGTTGTAGTTCTCCCCTCGCGATTCCGGCAGCACAACGGCGTGGTGTCGGATGTAGAGGGAAGATCCTACAGGGCTTCGCCTAAGCCGGAGCAGGTTATGGTGGAGAACTAGGGTTTCCGGCAATCTAGGGTTTAGAAGGCCAGAGAGGAGGAGGCGTGGCCGGCGGCGGCTAGGGCGGTGGCGCGGCGGCGACGGGCGGCGGCGTGGTGGCAGCGGCTTGGGTGTGGGGAGGGGCTGGTTGTGGTGGCTTTGGGGAAGCCCCTCCCCTCTATTTATTAGAGGGAGGGAATCTTGGGAGAGGGGAGTTTGAATCCTTCCCCAAATCCAAGTTGGAGAGAAGGAAGGACTCTTTCCTTCTTCCAATAGGAAACTATTGTTCCAGTTTGACTTTTCAAACCTGCCTTTTGACTTGCAATTCGGAGCTTAATTCCTCTCTTGCAAATTCCCAACCAAGTGACCTAGGACATGATCCGATCATTCCACTTACTCATTACACATTCATGAACCATTCCCCTTCCGGTCCGGTGAACCTTCTAGACCCTTCTAGAACCTCTTCGATGAAAACATCGGAATCATTCCCGAACTCCAGAATCGGACTTTCCTTATATGGATCTTATTCTCCGGACCATTCCGGATATCCTCGTGATATCCCGGATCCCATCCGAGACTCCGAACAACATTCGGTCTCCCTACTTACATTCCATATCTACTAAACAACATCGAATCCTTAAGTGTGTCTCCCTATGGTTCGTGAATTATGCGGACATGACCGAGACACTTCTCCGATCAATAACCAATAGAGGAATCTGGAAATTCATATGGCTCCCACATATTTATACGATTACTTTGCGATCGAATGAACCACTTACATACGATACCAACTTTCCTTTGTCTCGCGATAGTTTACTTATCCGAGGTTTGATCGTCGGTATCTCTGCATATCCAGTTCAACCTCGTTACCGATAAGTACTCTTTTCTCGTTCCCGTGATATGTGATCCCTTGTGAGCCAGTCACATGCTTGCAAGCTAATTGGATGACATTCCACTGAGAGGGCCCAGAGTATATATATATATATATCCGTCATATGGATGGACAAATCCCACTCTTGATCCATGTGCCTCAACACATACTTTCTGAACACTCAATGCCACTTTTATAGCCACCCAGTTACGGTGTGGTGTTTGATGTCATCAAAGCATCCTTCCGATGATGGTGATTAGCATGATCTCATGGTCGAAGGAATTAGGTTACTATGTATCAGAAAGCTTATAGCAAACGAACTATTGAAATGACTTGATCTTTATGCTACGCTTATCCAACAAGCTAGTTTAACAAGAGGCTTTACTAGGGACTCTTTTATGTTTACAAATCACACAAGTATTAATGTTTCCGGTTAATACAATTATAGCACGGTATGTAAACATTTATCATAAGCATGAAGATATGATAATAACTACTTTATTATTGCCTCTTGGGCATATCTCCAAGAGTCTCCCACTTGCACTGGATTCAATAATCTAGTTTCAAATCTTTGTGTATTCAACACCTATGGCTTTCCGGTGTTGTATGTACACAATTGCTAGTGGTTAACTGATCTTCAGATCCGACACTTTCAGGTCTGTGTGTAATTGCATGTCTTTGCGTCTCTACGCATCACTCATTCTTTAATGAGATGTATTTGTATAAATTTGGTCCTTTGGTGAGATATTTAGTTCTTTGGGGTTAAAACATGTTGATAATATTGTCATACAATATATCTTCATAGTATTATCCCAATATGAACTACACCTAGTTTGATAACAAACTACTTGACACAAATGCCCTATTTTGCTGCTATAATAGCAGTCATATACTTAGCCTTTTGTTGTAGTATCTTTCACAATGTCTTAACTTTGGAACTCATCCAAATCCATTATGGAACTTCCTTTCCATTACATTGTGCCACCCATAGTTTTAAATTGAGATAAACTTAATTTGTACTTTGTGACAAAACTAGTATCAATGTAGTACTTTTACAATGAACCAACCATCTATTTGTCACTTCTACAAAATAATATATTCTTAGTTCTTCCAAAAGATCATAAGAATATCGTTACTATCATCCAATGATCATCTTATGAATCATTCTGGTATATGCTCATAACATTTAGAGCATAGGACAAATCTGGATTTGTACATATCACAGTATGATCAAAATACTCTTTGTGATTTTACTCACCAAGTATCAATCAATACTTGAATCTTTATTTCACTTACCAAGTGTCAATACACTTGAATTTTGATTCAATCCTTTCTGTGTGACAAGAACCTTTCTTGTAATTTCCATATTGAACTCATTCAATATCTCATCTATGTACATTTGGCACAACCATATTAGCATCTCAATCTATCTATATAGATATTGATGCCAAATATTCTGGTTTTGCCTAAGTATTTCATCGAGATGAAATTCTTAACATGTGTTAATAAAAGATACACCATTTCCAATCAACAATATATCTTCCATTTAATGTATTAGAAATATGTCTTAGAGCTCCCACTTAATTTCTTGCAAATGCAAGCATCTTCATCGTCTCTGATGAATTTAAACCCTTTTAACAGTTTCATCATGGTGAAGATTCCAACTCCGCGATGCTCACTTTAACCATTGCAGTTTGCGTACATTTTTAACATCCTTTGAAATTAACAAAACCCTATGGACTGTGTTATGCACACGTCCTAGGTAACAGTTCTATTAGAAGAACTTGTTTTGTTTATTCAACTACCACATAACAAAATTATATGTATGGTTGCTACATTAATCCACCTAGACTAAATATCGCTATAAAAGATCAAATATTGTCATAGTCAACCTTTTAACATTGTTGTGAACTCTTTCCCAACATGTCGACTATTTCATATATGTGAAACATCCATGTCTATTTATTTATAGATCCAAACACGATTGTAAGGTCTTACACCTTTCCAGAGGGTCTTTCAAGTTCAAAGCTTGATTTCTCGTGTATGGAACTATCACGGATTTTATGGCTTCAAGCCATTTGACGGAGTCAGGGCCCATCATCGTTTCTTTGCATATAGTCGGTCCATCATTATCAAACAACAAGATTTACTATCAAATCCTAGTATTTGATTCTTTACCCGACCTACCAGGTCCAATATGAACTTAGACCTCCATGACCACAACCTTTGAGGCACGTGAGCCATGAGCATTGTTGCTGCCTCCGGAACACTTTTCGTCGCTACGCAACTTTGCACATATAGCTAAGGTTCTTTTAACCTTATCAAAGTTCTATTGTCCTCCCACTTAACTTTTACGGAAAATTCCTTCTCAAAGAAACTTGATGTTCTAAGCGACAAACATTTTTGTCTTTGGTGTTATGGAGGAATACTCAACGATTATTCGAAATAATATACAAAGATATCTTCATCCGATTTTGGTTGCAAACATCTTTTTTATGCATAGCATACCAATGTTTAAGAAAGGACAACTTGGGTTATGTCCCAAACCATAACTTTATATGGTGTCATTTCAATGGATCATGATGGAGCTCTTTTCAGTGGAAAAGCGGTAGTCTCTAAAGCTTTTAATCTTTAAAATATAATGGCAGTTTTATGAATTACACCTTTAATCTTATCATGTCAAACAAGGTTTCATTACATATCTCGATTATTCCATACTCATATGGTGTTTCGGGAAACGCAAATCCACGGAACGATTCCTCAAATCTTAGGTGTTATGCTAATTTTTTAACTCTAAAATCTTCCTTTATAATTTTTTATCATAAATTATTTATTTTCTTCTTACATTGATTTTGCACTTCATCTTTAAAGTCTTCGAACATTTTCAAATGTTTCACACTTCATCCTTATTAAGTAAATATTCATATATTCACTCATGTTTTCGGAGAAAACATATGAAGTTGAAATCCATCGCTCTTGACTACACATAATGGACTTCATACAACAATATGTACAAGTTCCAATAAGCTAGTAATTTGTTCCCTTTTGGCCTATGAACTAAGTTTTAATTATCTCTAGGAAAGTTTCACAAGCGTCATTTGATCAAAAATCAAAAGACTCCAAAATTCCATCCACATGGAGTTTCTTCATGTTTTCTTTCCAATATAATTTAAAAGGCGATGTCACTTCCTAAGTGTAACATACCTAAAATCATGTTTCAAACTCATGCATGTCATCCATGCATCCATGATCATATGAATTTCATTTCAAACAAAACATTTCAAAACAGAAGCATTTATGCTTAATATTTCATGTAAGTTTGCTCTAGCCTTAATGCTATCTTCCAAGGAGAAGAATACTTGTTTTGGTTCAGTAAGGTTTGAAATTCAAACTTAGGCACTTCCAAAAGTTGGAACTAGTTTCAAAACAAAATGAGTGAATAAACCAATAATATGCCTATTGAATATATATATCATAAAGGCTTGGTTTTATTTTTATTTTCACTTGATCAAAGTGTGTGGATTAGACAGTAGTGTTTGACACACATTTGAGTGAAGGGTTTGCAGTACAAAAACCTAGAGAAGATTTGAATTCAAACTCATTTGATTTGAATTTGAAAATCATTCCAGAAAATCAAAACAGAAAAAGAAAAGGAGAAAAGAAATAGAAAAGGGCCAGCGCTACCTATCTGGCCCAACTGCTAATCCAGCCCACTAAGCCCACCCGGGGTCTCCCTCTCTCTCGCTCACCCGCATACATACCCCCCCAGGTCACTGACTGCACGACCCCACCCCCTCGCTGTTTAACTCGCTGACGAGTGGACCCTGCGACCAGGTCGCCTTCGTTGTTAATCACGCGCGCCTGCGACGCTCGCTCCACCGTTACCTCGACGATGTTACTGTGCGCTTAATTGCCATTGATATGCCGCGAGATCCTCGCCCCCACTCTGGCTATAAGACCCCCTCTGCACCGCGGCCATTTCCCCTCACCTAGCGCCACCTATATGCCCCCAGGCTGCCCACAATTGCCCTCGCACCGCCGCAGACAGAGCAACTCCGGCAGGCGATTCCGGTAAGCTCCGACCGCCCCTCTGCCTCTGGTTCAAACAAGCGTGACCGCCACGTCCTTGTGCATCTGCTAACACCCCTGGTTTGCCTTCTCGTGACCCAGGTCGCCGTTCTCGTTCACGCCCGCAACCACCAGAGCCGCCGCTCGACTCCGACGAGCAATAGCGGTAAGAATCGAGCGCCCCTTGCCTTCCCTTTGGTACTGCCCTGTTCGCCAGACCCTTGCGCGTCTCCTAAACCCTCTGGCTTGTGCTAGGTCGACGCAGAGCCTCGGCAACAACCTCGACATCAAACAACAGACGCCGCCCGTAACTCCGACGAGCTCCAGCGACTGTGTCCGTGCGCCCCTTGCCAAGCCGTCGCCAGGTTGAGCATCAGCACGTCGTCTCATTTCTGGTAAGCGTCTCCGACGACCCCCTAGCCATCTGTAGCGTCGCGCCGCCATAGGCAGAGCTCGGCGCCGCCAGTAGCCACCGCCAGCGCCGCCCAGCTTTGGTCATTTGATCCAGAGCCATTGGATCTAGATCCAGTCGCGAGATTAGTTCACTTAATGAACCGTTATGAGTAGATCTGGGCCGTGCAGATTAAGTTGATCTAACGGCTCACAGACGCGATCCTGAGCGAAGCGGTACGGGCCAATTATATTAAGACGCGTGGCATCTGTTTAGGTTTGAAAACAGAATTTGAATCTATTAGAAGTTTGATTTTGTTTTGGCTATAACTTTTGATCCCCACGTTAGAACTTGACAAATTTTATACCATTGGAATCAGGAGAGCAAGCTCTTTCTAAATATGCAATGTGTTTAATGTTTTGCTTATGTTAAAATGACTTTATTTGCAGAAACCTGTGTACGGCTAATTTGAGTATATGAATTGTTTAAGAATTGTTTTAGGGTTTGTCTAAATGTTGTTTGGCAAGTTTTTAACTTGTTTATGAACCAGTACTGTACACTTGCTTTGTTGAGTTTTAAAAATCATCACATATCATATTGCATGCATCCATATATTTCTGTTTCTATATGTTTTGTATGTGATTTGTGGCTATGATTCTTTGTGTAGATTTTGGTGCTAGTGATTGTGATTGTGAGGAGTGTAGCTACTCTCCAAACTACCAAGGCAAGTGGTACTTCATGAATATTTTTATTCCTATGTTTTCTACTAAGCATTAGAAATATTTTGTTAGACTTGCATGTTATATTTTGCTTATATGCCATGTTGGGAAATCCTAGTAGTTGTAGAATTGCTAGGAAATTTCTAAGTTAAGATACTATCTATGCCATGCTTAGCCTAGCTAGTAGCAACCAAGGGTTGGTGAAATATATACATGCTATGATGAAAATATTTCGAAGTCCTTTGGACTTGTGTTTTGCCTAATAAAACAACTAAGTAAATGAAACACCTGGGTGGAATGGAAGGATTGGTTTATGTTGAGTGGTTACACAAGGCCCATTTCTATGGTTTACCTTGTGTATCTCACTTGTGGAAAGCCACCCAAGAACAAAGAGATTTTAGAAGCCAAGTGTTGAGAAGCTTCTAGTGCAGCCACTTGGCATTATGGGCTCTGCCTGGATCACATAGGTTGCTAGAACTTAGCCATTTGGACAGTTGGTGGTAGTGGGATGATAGGTTGGAACGCGTCCATTTGGTCTAAGTAAAGGCTTCTGAAAGGTCCTGTCTTGGTGAAAATCAAGTCTGGTGGGGAAAGTGCACAACCTCTGCAGATGGAAGAATCTAAGTACTTAGCCATGTCCCTGGAAAAGGACAACTTGAGCATCAAGACATGGAAGCTATCAAGAATCTCCTCATCCCAATTTCTAAGTAAAACTTGTGGGTGAACAAGGGTGAAGGACCTCAATGTCTATTGGTGGTTCTTTGGGAAAAGTTTTGACAAAGAAAAACTTAGTGATTTCAACTAATAGGCAAAACCTAATTTTGAGCAAAGTAAGCCAAGCTACACTTAGCCAAATTGCATATAGTATCTAGTCCACCTAAATTATACTAAGTTATCACTTGCCAATACTATTCCAATGTATTGACCCACTATGGCTGTAACTTGTGATGTTGCAGGTTACTCTGATGAGGATTAGGAGTCATGAGTCTACACTCAACATGTTTGCCTGTGGCACATGAAGATGAAGACTTTTATTTATTTACTTATTCAAACTCTTGTATTACGCATGTGGCCTTGGAGTTGTATGACTATGTTTATTCTCTGGAATGGCTGTAATAATGACCTTTGTATCTGTGTACTTCATCTTAAACTGTGGATGCTAGCATTGATCCAGGGACTAGCATTGCAATCACAGGGATCCTTTTCCTTTATAAAGGAGTGATCTTACAGATGGTATCAGAGCACTGTGTTGCCTATAGGATTATGACCCTAGGATTGGAAACCACTAAGGAAAAAAATTCAACAACTTCTACACTTGTCTATTCTTCTCATAAACTTTTCTAATCTTCTTTCTCATCTCTAATTGTAGATGAACTCCATCAACGAAGCCGTGAGGAAAGGACCACTCATGAGAATGACTTTGGAGTGTGAAACAGAATTCCCCAAGGCTCTCAAGGACCTCATGGTTGCAATGGAAATACATGGTGCAGCTGTGTACAAAGGTTTTCCTGTGATGGATGAAGGAGTTGAGTATTGGTGGGTGCAACTTCACTTGTATAAAAACAAGGAAGACAACCACAAAGACTCAGGATTCTGCATGTTCACCAATTCAGTGATGCACCCTACATTCTTTGACTCGGCAAGGGATGCTGCTTGGAAGACCATCAAGGAACTTGGTGAAAGAGTCAAGTGCAGAATGTTCAACATCCAAAATAACCTAAAAGAAGAGAAGAAACATACCCAAGAGTTGGAGGCTACCAACCAAACCTTAAGAGGAGACATTATAGACTTAGTGATGGAGTCATGTGAGCAAGATAGACTGATTGCTTCTAGAAACATTATGTTAGCCAACAGATCCAGTGAGATAGGATTGTAAACGTACTTCGTTAGTTGGACCACCACTTATCACCTTATTTTCCAAATGTCGCTTTAAAATAAGTTGAACCTTGGTTGTGGTAATGGATCCATGTATGCCATGACTTGTGTGTTTTGATTTCCAAGGATATGTATGTGATGTTTTGCCTTGTGAATTATCTTGAATTGTGTTGTTATAATTTTTTCTCTCTTATAAATAGATGCCTACTATTACCATCAGCACTGTTGAGGAGTTCCAGGGAACTCGCTTTGGTCCTCGTATTGTTGAGCTTACCACTTTGCTCAATCTCCCTCTTCCTACCATCATGGTGCTTCCCCTCACCAAGTTTGAGAGGAAAGACCTTTGGGGTTTCAAGGTCAACTAGCCCGGACACCAGACTAAGCCTACCACGGAGGCCATCGTCTTCAAGCTCATGCACGATGACAAGGAGATAGGCCTTGAGGTAGTCATGCAGGATCTGATAGGACGTCTGTTGGGGAGACACTCTCGACAGGTTAGAGGTACTCACTTCCACGTCTTTGGTAGACGTGATGAAGATGGAGAGTCCATCGACTTCGAGGACACTTCGAGGGAGACAGCGGAGCCCATTCGTTTATACCTCCAGGACTTAGAGGCTCTCATTAGGCACGTGGACTCTGATAGGACCAACGTCATGCTCAGCAATGACGAACTCCAGGTGCAGCTTCGTGAGAAGGACAAGCTCTTCGCGGAGCAAGATGAGATAGTCAAGGAGATGGAGGCAAAGTTCGAGAGCCAGGACAGAAAGTTCAAGAGTCAGGAGAAGCGAGTCCAGGATAGGAACAAGAAGATCCGGGACATGACCGAAGAACTGCAGGCCAAGGACTTCGAGCTCGAGCATCAGCAGACGGTGATTGAGAGGCTTCGTTCTTAGAAGAGGGCTCTCAAAGCCAAGATAGAGACCTTGACCACCAGCGTCGAGGAATACAAGACCGCGATGGAGAACACAGGTCTTACCTTTGTCGAGGAGGAGGTTGATGCCGAGGAGTAGATTTGACTACTCATTTATCATTTATTATCATACTTGTCATTGAGAACTTGTTATTTGACCATCCAACATGTGGATGGCTTATCATTTGTGTGTGTTCTACTTTGCGAACTTGTTATCTGGTTGTTGAACTTTTATCATTATGTTGCATGCTTTGTGATTGTTCATGTGATGTATTGTGCATGACAGCATCTATGGGTATCTCATTCTTATCTCTATTGAACAAACCACAGATGCCTCCCCGTCGTGCAAATCCCAACCCCAACAACAACAACATCACTCCAGAAATGCAGCAAATGATGACAGCGCAGACTCAGCTGATGCAAATGATGACGATGTTCATCCAGAACCAAAACAACAACAACAACAACAACAACAACAACAACAACAACAACAACAACAACAACAACAACAACAACAACAACAACAACAACAACAACAACAACAACAACAACAACAACAACAACAACAACAACAACAACAACAACAACAACAACAACAACAACAACAACAACAACAACAACAACAACAACAACAACAACAACAACAACAACAACAACAACAACAACAACAACAACAACAACAACAACAACAATAACAACAACAACAACAACAACAACAACAACAACAACAACAACAACAACAACAACAACAACAACAACAACAACAACAACAACAACAACCCACCGGGTTTTGACATGCTTACCAGGTTCTTGAGATTGAGGCCTGCAAAGTTCTCAGGAACAAATGATCCCATGGTGGCCAATGATTGGCTTCGCTCAGTGAACAAGGACTTGGTAACTGCGGGCTGTACTGATGCAGAAAAGGTCAGATTTGCGGCACACTTGCTGGAAGGACCAGCTGCCACTTGGTGGGATAATTTCCAGATCACCACTCCTATAGAAGATGTGACATGGGCTATCTTTGAGGATGGCTTTCGTACTGCTCATATCTCATCTGGAGTGATGAGTTTGAAAAAGAAAGAGTTCCATAATCTGAAGCAGCGCCACCGCAGCGTGGCTGAATATATTGAGGAGTTCAACAATCTGGCGCGATATGCACCGGATGAAGTTGACACCGATGCTAAGAGAAAGGAAAAATTTCTTGAAGGCTTGAATGATGAACTGAACCTGCAGTTGGCTGTGGCATATGTTCCCACATACCAGTCCCTTTGTGATAAGGCTGCTATTTTGGAGAAAAAAATGAAGCAAGTTGAGAGCAGGAAGAGAAAGCACTCGGACAAGCACAGCTCGGGATCGTCTCACAAACGTTCGAATTACGATGACAACGGAAGCTCAGGATCCCACAAGCATGGGAAATTCAACAGGCACCACAACCACAACCGTCATGACAACAAGCATCACCGTAGTCATGACAATGACAAGTACAAGAACCACAAGGGTGGATATAAGAGCCACCACAGTGGAAATGGAAGTGGCAGTGGAAGCCGGCCTGTCAAGGACATTAGTCAGGTTGAATGCTTCAAGTGCAAGAAGATGGGGCATTATGCAAATGAATGCCTAGAAAAGAAAGTTGAAGGACCTAACGAGCCCAACCCTTTTCAGAAGGGACAAGTGAACCACATCAATGTGGAGGAAATTTATGAGGAGCCTGATGCTGTTGCTGGTAAGTTCAAACTCAATTCTGTTCCAGCATTTGTTCTCTTTGATACTGGTGCATCTCATTCATTCATATCAAGAGCATTTGTTGAAAGAAATGAACTGCCGGTAGAAACTATTGGGTGTCCTATAAAAGTAAGTTCTCCTGGCGGAGAAATGATAGTGAATTCAGGATGTCATGATCTAGTCATAGAGTTTGGGAAGTATGAGTTTCACGTTAACTTGATAATCCTAAATTCCCAAGGATTGGACGTCATTTTAGGAATGGACTAGATGACTAAGCACAAGGGAGTGATAGATTGTGCCAACCATACTGTCTCACTCATAACTCCAGAAAATAAAAGGATCGGATTCAAGACCAACTTTGAAGCAAGAAGGAGTATGATAAATTATCTTAAGGGGGTTAGCATAGATAGTGTGCCAATTGTGAGTGAATATCCGGATGTGTTTCCGGAAGAATTTCCGGGAATGCCACCAGATAGAGATGTGGAGTTCCTTATTGGTTTGCTACCAGGATCTGGACCAATAGCAAAGAGACCATACAAGATGTCAGTGGATGAACTGAAAGAACTCAAGAAACAACTTGGAGAGCAGTTGCAGAAAGGATTTATTCAACCAAGTTCTTCATCTTGGGGAGCCCCAGTTTTGTTCGTGGAGAAGAAAGATAGAAGTCAAAGGTTATGCATTGATTACCGTTCACTCAATGAGGTGACCATCAAGAACAAATACCCTTTGCCTAAAATCAATGACTTGTTTGATCAGCTTGAAGGAGCTTGTGTGTTCTCAAAGATTGATCTCCGGTCAGACTATTTCCAACTCAAGATTAGGGAGCAAGACATACCTAAGACAGCTTTCACCACAAGGTACGGATTGTATGAGTATACCGTGATGCCATTTGGATTGACCAATGCTCCAGCATACTTTATGAATATGATGAACAAGGTGTTCATGGAATTTCTTGATAAGTTTGTTGTCGTTTTTATCGACGACATTTTGATCTACTCCAAGAGCAAGGAAGAACATGAAAGACATTTGCGTTTGATACTTGAGAAGCTTAGAGAGCATAAATTGTATGCCAAATTCAGCAAGTGTGAATTCTGGTTGAATGAAGTTGGATTTCTTGGACATGTTATGACAAAGGATGGTGTAGCAGTTGATCCTGCTAAAGTTTCAGCTGTAACTGAATGGGAATCTCCCAAGTCAGTGAAAGAAGTTTGTAGTTTCCTTGGCTTAGCAGGTTACTACAGAAGGTTCATTGAGAATTTCTCCAAGGTAGCTAAGCCTATGACAGAATTGCTAAAGAAAGACAAGAAATTTGCTTGGTCTGAAGGTTGTGAACTCAGCTTTCAGGAACTGAAGAAGAGACTTGTGACAGCACCAGTCTTGTGTTTGCCAGACCTGGAAAAAGATTTCCAAGTATATTGTGATGCATCCCATCATGGTTTGGGTGCAGTACTTATGCAAGAAAGAAAAGTTGTGGCTTATGCCTCGAGACAACTCAAAACTCATGAAGTGAACTACCCCACTCATGATTTAGAGTTAGCCTCTGTTGTCCATGCCCTCAAAACATGGAGACACTACCTTTTGGGAAAGCGTTGTGAAGTGTTCACGGATCACAAAAGTTTGAAGTATATCTTCACCCAGAAGGAAATTAATATGAGACAAAGAAGATGGCTAGAACTCATCAAGGACTATGACTTAAGTTTGCAATACCATCCCGGTAAAGCAAATGTTGTAGCGGATGCTCTAAGCCGTAAGGTTTTTGTGAATGGCCTTATCAAGGGAGAATTGCCCGATGATTTGTGTGCCCAATTCAGAGATCTCAGATTGGAGATTGTACCTGAAGGACATCTCATGTCCTTGGATGTTCAACCCACTTTGTTGGACAAGATCAAAGAAGCCTAGAAGATTGATAAGGAAATTGAAGAGATTAAGGAAAAGATTGGCAAAGGAAAATCCAAAGGGTTCCATGAAGACGAACAGGGTGCTTTATGGCATGGGAAATGTATCTGTGTTCCACAAGATCCGGAGCTTCGGAAACTGATTTTGCAAGAAGCACACAACTCACCGTATTCCATTCATCCGGGTAACACCAAGATGTACATGGATATGAAAGAAAGATTTTGGTGGAATAATCTCAAGAAGGACATCGCTGAACATATTGCTTTATGTGACGTGTGTAGTAGAGTGAAGGCGGAACACCAGAAACCAGCCGGTTTGCTTCAACCACTACCTATTCCTGATTGGAAGTGGGACAAGATTGGTATGGACTTCATTACCAGGTTACCAAGGACCAGATCAGGATATGATTCTATTTGGGTAGTAGTGGATCGCCTAACTAAAGTGGCTCATTTCATACCCGTGAAGACAACTTATACAAGTGCTAAGTTGGCCAAGATCTACATGAACAGAATTGTATGTCTACATGGAGTGCCCAAGAGTATTGTGTCTGATAGGGGACTCCAATTCACCTCCCATTTTTGGAGACAACTACATGAGTCATTGGGAACGAGGTTAGAATTCAGCACTGCTTTTCATCCTCAAACTGATGGACAGACAGAAAGGACTAATCAGATTCTTGAAGACATGTTGAGGGCATGTGCCCTAGACTATGGAGCCAGTTGGGATGAAAGTCTGCCTTAGGCAGAATTTTCTTATAACAACAGCTATCAAGCCAGCATTGAGATGGCACCATTTGAGTTTCTCTACGGGAGAAAGCGTACCACCCCATTATTATGGAATGGTGTGGGAGAAAGAAGTTTGTTCGGACCAGAACTTATCAAAGAAGCCGAAGAGAAGGTCAAGTTGGTTAAGGACAGATTGAAGATAGCACAGTCCCGATAGAAAATCTACGCAGATCCTAAGCGCAGAGAAGTCACCTATGAAGTGGGTGATAGAGCCTATCTTAGAGAGTCACCACTTCGTGGAGTGAAGAGGTTCGGAGTCAAAGGAAAGTTGGCCCCAAGATATGTTGGACCATTCAAGATTCTGAGTCGTAAAGGAGAAGTTGCTTATGAAATTGAACTGCCAGAATCTTTGTCAGCCGTTCATAATGTGTTTCATGTGAGTCAGCTTAAGAAATGTCATCCAGAAATGGAAGAAACTTCTTTGAAGGATACTATACCTTTGGAGGAGGTCCAATTGGAAAGTGACCTCACTTATGAAGAGAAACCTATCAAGATTCTTGAGACTACAGAAAGAGTCACACGGACTAAGACTATCAAGTTTTGCAAAGTTCAGTGGAACCATCATTCCGAAGAGGAAGCAACATGGGAAAGAGAAGATGATCTTCGGAAAGACCACCCTCACCTATTTGCTAGCCAATCCGAATCTCGAGGGAGAGATTCACCTTAAGGGGGTTAGATTTGTAACATCCCTAAAATCATGTTTCAAACTCATGCATGTCATCCATGCATCCATGATCATATGAATTTCATTTCAAACAAAACATTTCAAAACAGAAGCATTTATGCTTAATATTTCATGTAAGTTTGCTCTAGCCTTAATGCTATCTTCCAAGAAGAAGAATACTTGTTTTGGTTCAGTAAGGTTTGAAATTCAAACTTAGGCACTTTCAAAAGTTGGAACTAGTTTCAAAACAAAATGAGTGAATAAACCAATAATATGCCTATTGAATATATATATCATAAAGGCTTGGTTTTATTTTTATTTTCACTTGATCAAAGTGTGTGGATTAGACAGTAGTGTTTGACACACATTTGAGTGCAGGGTTTGCAGTACAAAAACCTAGAGAAGATTTGAATTCAAACTCATTTGGTTTGAATTTGAAAATCATTCCAGAAAATCAAAACAGAAAAAGAAAAGGAGAAAAGAAATAGAAAAGGGCCAGCACTACCTATCTGGCCCAACTGCTAATCCAGCCCACTAAGCCCACCCAGGGTCTCCCTCTCTCTCGCTCACCCGTAGACATACCCCCAGGACACTGACTGCACGACCCCACCCCCTCGCTGTTTAACTCGCTAACGAGTGGACCCTGCGACCACGTCGCCTTCGTCGTCAATCACGCGCGCCTGCGACGCTCGCTCCGCCGTTACCTCGCTGCTGTTACTGCGCGCTTAATTGCCATTGATATGCCGCGCGATCCTCGCCCCCGCTCTGGCTATAAGACCCCCTCTGCACCGCGGCCATTTCCCCTCACCTAGCGCCACCTCTACGCCCCCAGGCTGCCCACAATTGCCCTCGCACCGCCGAAGACAGAGCAACTCCGGCAGGCGATTCCGGTAAGCTCCAACCGCCCCTCTGCCTCTGGTTCAAACGAGCGTGACCGCCATGTCCTTGTGCATCTGCTAACACCCCTGGTTTGCCTGCTCGTGACCCAGGTCCCCGTTCTCATTCACGCCCGCAACCACCAGAGCCGCCGCTCGACTCCGACGAGCAATAGCGGTAAGAATCGAGCGCCCCTTGCCTTCCCTTTGGTACTGCCCTGTTCGCCAGACCCTTGCGCGTCTCCTAAACCCTCTGGCTTATGCTAGGTCGACGCAGAGCCTCGGCAACGACCTCGACATCAAGCAACAGACGCCGCCCGCAACTCCAACGAGCTCCAGCGACTGTGTCCGTGCGCCCCTTGCCAAGCCGTCGCCAGGTTGAGCATCAGCACGTCGTCTCGTTTCTGGTAAGCGTCTCCGACGACCCCCTAGCCATCTGTAGCGTCGCGCCGCCGTAGGCAGAGCTCGCCGCCGCTAGTAGCCACCGCCAGCGCCGCCCAGCTTTGGTCATTTGATCCAGAGCCATTGGATCTGGATCCAGCGTGCGAGATTAGTTCACTTAACGAACCGTTATGAGTAGATCTAGGCCGTGCAGATTAAGTTGATCTAACGGCTCACAGACGCGATCCTGAGCGAAGCAGTATGGGCCAATTAGATTAAGATGCGTGGCATCTGTTTAGGTTTGAAAACAGAATTTGAATCTATTAGAAGTTTGATTTTGTTTTGGCTATAACTTTTGATCCCCACGTTAGAATTTGACAAATTTTATACCGTTGGAATCAGGAGAGCAAGCTCTTTCTAAATATGCAATGTGTTTAATGTTTTGCTTCTGTTAAAATGACTTTATTTGAAGAAACTTGTGTAGGTCTAATTTGAGTATATGAATTGTTTAAGAATTGTTTTAGGGTTTGTCTAAATGTTGTTTGGCAAGTTTTTAACTTGTTTATGAACCAATACTGTACACTTGCTTTGTTGAGTTTTAAAAATCATCACATATCATATTGCATGCATCCATATATTTTTGTTTGTATATGTTTTGTATGTGATTTATGGCTATGATTCTTTGTGTAGATTTTGGTGCTAGTGATTGTGATTGTGAGGAGTGTAGCTACTCTCCAAACTACCAAGGCAAGTGGTACTTCATGAATATTTTTATTCCTATGTTTTCTACTAAGCATTAGAAATATTTTGTTAGACTTGCATGTTATATTTTGCTTATATGCCATGTTGGGAAATCCTAGTAGTTGTAGAATTGCTAGGAAACTTCTAAGTTAAGATACTATCTATGCCATGCTTAGCCTAGCTAGTAGCAACCAAGGGTTGGTGAAATATATACATGCTATGATGAAAATATTTCTAAGTCCTTTGGACTTGTGTTTTGCCTAATAAAACAACTAAGTAAATGAAACACTTGGGTGGAATGGAAGGATTGGTTTATGTTGAGTGGTTACACAAGGCCCATTTATATGGTTTACCTTGTGTATCTCACTTGTGGAAAGCCACCCAGGAACAAAGAGATTTTAGAAGCCAAGTGTTGAGAAGCTTCTAGTGCAGCCACTTGGCATTATGGGCTCTGCCTGGATCACATAGGTTGCTAGAACTTAGCCATTTGGACAGTTGGTGGTAGTGGGATGATAGGTTGGAACGCGTCCATTTGGTCTAAGGAAAGGCTTCTGAAAGGTCCTGTCTTGGTGAAAATCAAGTCTGGTGGGGAAAGTGCACAACCTCTGCAGATGGAAGAATCTAAGTACTTAGCCATGTCCCTGGAAAAGGACAACTTGAGCATCAAGACATGGAAGCTATCAAGAATCTCCTCATCCCAATTTCTAAGTAAAACTTGTGGGTGAACAAGGGTGAAGGACCTCAATGTCTATTGGTGGTTCTTTGGGAAAAGTGTTGACAAAGAAAAACTTAGTGATTTCAACTAATAGGCAAAACCTAATTTTGAGCAAAGCAAGCCAAGCTACACTTAGCCAAATTGCATATAGTATCTAGTCCACCTAAATTATACTAAGGTATCACTTGCCAATACTATTCCAATGTATTGACCCACTGTGGCTGTAACTTATGATGTTGCAGGTTACTCTGATGAGGATTTGGAGTCATGAGTCTACACTCAACATGTTTGCCTGTGGCACATGAAGATGAAGACTTTTATTTATTTACTTATTCAAACTCTTGTATTAGGCCTGTGGCCTTGGAGTTGTAAGACTATGTTTATTCTCTGGAATGGCTGTAATAATGACCTTTGTATCCGTGTATTTCATCTTAAACTGTGGATGCTAGCATTGATCCAGGGACTAGCATTGCAATCACAGGGATCCTTTTCCTTTATAAAGGAGGGATATTACACTAAGTGATCTTTAAATCAATTGTCTTTCGACATTTTTAGCACTTGTTTTATTGTGATTTATCAACGAGATTTGTAAATCATCCATATTTTATGGATTACGGCAATTATTTGAACAACCCTTTTATTCTCATAATACCTGATAAAACAAATCTTGAAGTCAAGCTTTGATGTTAACGAGAAACACATCAACACTTTATTTGTTCTCGATGAACATCATCACATATTCTCTTGCTAGTTACTTAGGCCATTATAGTTCATGAATTGTGTTGTTTCGTATGACGATTCACACCAAAAAATTCAGTATCAAATACTTAATAACCGTATTATTTAATAAGCAAAGAATATAGCCATAACATGTATACCCTCTATATACCTAAGATGAACAATTCTAGTCTTTTATTTTCTGCCATATATTTATGAGATTCTCTTTCAGTATTTCCTTTTCTGTTTGAAAGAATCTATCAACATCAATAGTGGAGTCATACACATGACACATAGTCCAAAGCGTGTATAGCTAAATACCAATGTCTTTGGACTTGCACTTTGAAGTAGATCACCATCATCAAATGTTTGGTGTTCATTCAAATTCCATTCTTTAGTAATCTCTTGGTGTATTAAATATTTTACCTACATCAAATATTCACCCTTATCATGGAATTATTCATGATCAAGCTACTTTAGCTTATTACGGTGAATCGCGAGTATAATGTTGCTCTCCAAAACCTTTTGGAGGATTAGGACAACTATTGTCTCCAACCTTTTGCAAATTCCCATCAAATACGAGAATATAAACTTTGCCATATTATACTCTATCATGTTTTAATCAAAACATCATTTCAGATATCGCAATATCTTCCACATATGATGGTTTCTGAAACAACTCTTTCAACTCCTAAATTACTTTGATATTGAAACGATCTTTTGAATATCAAGAATCATGGAGACAAACATGATACTTATATACTAACACTGGAATTGTTACTCTTGATTTAATACCAATTATTAAACTTCAAGGAGTAACCGGAACTTACTAAAAGTTTGCAATAAGACTTTTAAACTTTATATTAACACTTCAAAACAATACGATACCAGTTTGTAAAGTAACTAACCAGAATTCTATAGTTCTATTATCTCAATTATAACTAAGCGCAAGGTGGTAAACGGATGCCAATGACTATAACAACTATGCAAATTCACTTTGATTTAATTTATGATAAATAGGGTTCAACTTTTAATCATATAGTTGTTGAACTCCCACTCAAAACAATATCCCTCACATTGTTTTAGTGATTACATGAACCAAATCCACCACATCAAAACTGATCATCACGAGAGATGATGTAGCTTCAAAGGCGAACAATCAACATGTTCATCATATCTACTATATTACTCATGCTTTACCTTTCGGTGATCCGTGTTTAGAGACCATGTCTGTACATGCTAGGATCGTCAAGATCAAACCTTAGCTTCCGCATGAGCAAATATGGCTTGCTCCCATTGTATACACTCGCAGAATCTAACACACCCGATCATCACGTGGTGCTTCAAAACAACAAGCTTCAGCAATGGTGCCTACTAAGGATGAACACTTTGTAACTTGATATTTTGTGAGAGGGATCATCTTATAATGATACCTTCGCGATCTAAGCAATACAAGATGCATAAAAGGATTAACATCACATGCAATTCATAATATGTGATATGATATGGCCTTTCTTCTTGTGCTTCCGATCTCCATATTCAAGCACGAACATGATCTCCATCATCACCGGCATGGCGTCAAGGTCAATGGCACCTCTCCATGGTTGTCGTCCACCAGCATCAACTATTACAACTACTTTGAATAATAGACACGCATATCTTAACGAAATTAAAAGACAACCATATGGCTCCTGCCGGTTGCCAACTTACAATAAGGAACATTGCATACACCATATATAATCACAATCATGGCCATATCACATCATAGCACACCCCTGCAAAACAAAGTTAGACGCCTCTAATTTTCTTTCCATGTTTTACGTGGTTTGGGGCTTTCAATAAGTGTCGTTCTAACTTACGAACAAGAACCACAACGCTGATACTAGTATTGTCAATTACCCGTTGTAAATTGAATCTTCACTATGTTGGAAGAAACATGCACCCGCAAAGCCACTTATGCAATACAAGTTGCATGTCAAGCGTGGAGCAAGTCTCATGAACGATGTCATGTAAGGTTAGCCCGGGCCGCTTCATCCCACCATCCCGCAAGATGCAAAGTACATAAGAAGCAATCGACAACAAAAGCATCAACGCCCATAATGACCATTGTGTTCTACTCGTGCAACAGATCTACATATAGACATGGCTTTGATACCACTGTAGGGGTTCGTAGCATGGAAAAACAAAAAAATTCTATCGCATGAACACACACAAGCCAAGATCTATCTACTAGATTGTAGCAACGAGTCGATAGAGTACTAACCCTCGAAGATCCAAAGCGGTTAACGAGAGCAGATTCTCGTGGATGATGTAGTCGTACACTTCCGATCTCAAGATCGCGTAGACGATCCTTCCGGCGCTGCGTTCCGGCAGCACTTTCGCAGTCGGTCACACGTTCGGTACTCGATCCCGGCAGCACGACGGCGTGGAGTCGAAAGTAGAGGGAAGATCCTGAAGGGCTTCGCCTAAGCCGGAGCAGGTTATGGTGGAGAACTAGGGTTTCCGGCAATCTAGGGTTTAGAAGTCCGGAGAGGAGGAGGCGTGGCCAACGACGGCTAGGGTGGCGACGGCGAGCCGGAGGCGGCGTGGCGGCGGCGGCGACGGGTGTGGGGAGGGGCTGGTTGTGGTGGCTTTGGGGCAGCCCCTCCCCTCTATTTATGAGAGGGAGGGCAGCTTGGGAGAGGGGAGTTTTAATCCTTCCCCAAATCCAAGTTGGAGAGAAGGAAGGACTCTTTCCTTCTTCCACTAGGAAACTAATTTTCCAGTTTGACTTTTCAAACCTGCCTTTTGACTTGCAATTCGGAGCTTAATTCCGCTCTTGCAAATTCCCAACCAAGTGACCTAGGACATGATCCAATCATTCCACTTACTCATGACACATTCATGAACCATTCCCCTTCCGGTCCGGTGAACCTTCTAGACCCTTCTAGAACCTCTTCGATGAAAACATCAGAATCATTCCCGAACTCCAGAATCGTACTTTTCTTATATGAATCTTATTCTCCAAACCATTCCGGATATCCTCGTGATATCCCAGATCCCATCCGAGACTCCGAAAAACATTCGGTCTCCCTACTTATATTCCATATCTACTAAACAACATCGAATCCTTAAGTGTGTCTCCCTACGGTTCGTGAATTATGCGGACATGACCGAGACACTTCTTCGATCAATAACTAATAGAGGAATCTGGAAATTCATATGGCTCCCACATATTTCTACGATTACTTTGCGATCGAATGAACCACTTACATATGATACCAATTTCCCTTTGTCTCGCGATAGTTTACTTATCCGAGGTTTGATCGTCGGTATCTCTGCATACCTAGTTCAACCTCTTTACCGATAAGTACTCTTTTCTCGTTCCCGTGATATGTGATCCCTTGTGAGCCAGCAACATGCTTGCAAGCTAACTGGATGACATTCCACCGAGAGGACCCAGAGTATATCTATCCGTCATATGGATGGACAAATCCCACTCTTGATCCATGTTCCTCAACACATACTTTCTGAACACTCGATGCCAACTTTATAGCCACCCAGTTACGGTGTGGTGTTTGATGTCATCAAAGCATCCTTTCGGTGATGGTGATTAGCATGATCTCATGGTCGAAGGAATTAGGTTACTATGTATCAGAAAGCTTATAGCAAACGAACTATTGAAATGACTTGATCTTTATGCTATGCTTATATATAGGAGTATGTCCATCACATCATTCTCCTAATGATATGATCTTTTTGTTAATAACATCTCAATGTTCATGATCAGGAAACCTTGATCATATATTAACCAACAAGTTAGTTTAACAAGAGGCTTTACTAGGGACTCTTTTATGTTTACAAATCACACAAGTATTAATGTTTCCGGTTAATACAATTATAGCATGGTATGTAAACATTTATCATAAGCATGAAGATATGAGAATAACTAATTTATTATTGCCTCTTGGGAATATCTCCAACACCTGCTTCCCTTTATAAAGGGCCTTTCTTCCACCATTATATTGAGTCTTCACCTTCTATCCTTAGGATCTAATTAAGAGAGCATAGTTTCCATTCTTTGTTCTATGTGCATTGTCCCAGAACTTGTATATTGATTCATATTGTTGATATTTATTGTTCTTGAACTATTTGTATCTAGTCACTCTTATGAACTTTGAAGGTGTCCTATGCATCTATTTTCTACTCCATGAGGGACAAGATGAATGCCACTATGCTATGTTTTCTATATGTAAAACAAACAAACTTTTTCAATGCATGTTATTCATGAATCTTTGTTTGTAACCTTTCATGTTGCATGCATAGTTACTTTGTCTTAATGTTAGAACTCCATCTTTCATGCTCATGTTTAGAGTTCTTTGATCCTAGCTTTCAATGCTTGTAAATGGTTTGATCTTGATTTTGATGGTGCATGTCACCTCAAAAATTACTATTTTTATCACTTACCTACTCGCGGATGAGCAGGAATTAAGTTTGGGGATGCTTGATACGTCATAAACATATCTATAATTTTTGATGTTCCATGTTTATTTAGTATCTACTTTGCTTTTCTTTGTATACACTTTGAGGTGTTTTTATATGTTTTCTAGACTAACCTATTAACAAGATGCCACAGTGCCAGTTGCCTGTTTTCTTCTGTTTTTGGCTCCAGAAAAGGCAGAAAATCAATATTATCAAAATTGGACGGGACAAAAGCTAAAGTCAATATTTTCCCGTGGGGAACATGGAGCCAGAATACGAGACGGAGGGGAGCCACCAGGGGCCCATACCCCCTGGCCGCGCGGCTAACCCTAGCATGTGCCTATGTCACATCCCAAATTTTAGATTTGGTACTACATATCATGCATGTCATTGCATCATGAGCATCATTGCAAAAAAATCCAGTTTCAAACTTTTTGCAAAACCCACTTGCATGTCTTTGCCACATACACATGAGTGCTCGGTTTATATCTTGCTTATGCTGGAAATAATTAGGTTTGTTGTTTAAAAGGCACAGATGCGTAGAGGGTTCCGATATGAACCCGTAGCAATTTAAATCACCTCATTTGGAGCTACGGTTCAAAAGTTATGCCAAACTAAAAATTTGGTTAAAAACTAGAAAGTTATGTCAGACTTTAGTTTCAGATCAGAAATGCCCAGGAAAAAGAAAAAAAAGGGGAGAAGCGCGGCCGGCCAGTCCGCGGCCCAGCCGGCCCAGCCGGGGACTGCCAGCGCTGCAAGGCCGTAGCCCGCGGCAGCAGCAGCAGCGCGCGCGCAGCGGTTGCTAAGCACCGCCGCAGCAACCCCCTGTCACCGACAGGTGGGGCCCGCATGACAGTTGCGCGCCGCCGCCGTCCGTCCTGGACACGGAGCTCCATCGCCTCTCAATCGAGTCCGACTCCCGCACGAGTTCGGTCGCTTGCGTTCCCCCTGCCCCACTACAAAGGACCGTCGCCATCTTTCCCTGCCCTCCTTACAAGCTCGGAACCCTAGCTACGGATTCCCGATTTCCGTCGCCGCCATTGCCATTGAAGCCGCGAGGTGGAGCTCGAAAACAAACACTACCGACTGCCCACGCTCTCCTTATTCCCCTAAGGTGTTCCCCTCTCTAAACAATGTCGCCTCACCTACTTTTACCCCTCTGCAGAGCCTCACGCCGCCGGGGATTGCTCGCCGGATGTCGACGGGACCCGAGGTGCTCCATCCGCCTACTGCCGCCGCGAGGGGAAGCGATCTGCATGGAGAAGACCACCACAGTGACCGCTGTCCCTCTCCAAACCCCATAGACAACCCAGACCTCACCGGAGACGACTGCCTCGCCGCCGACATCGCCGCCTGAGCCGCCACCACCGTCCATCCCCATCAACTCCGGTGAGCTCGCCTCTGATGCCCCCTCCACCGTCCGATCTATCGCGGACGCTCAAGATTAGAGCAGACCAGCAAAGGGGTACCGGACACTGGCGGGTGGCCACGTGTCTACCCAGTCAGCGCAAGTCAGCGCGGACTAGTCAACGGACAGTTGACTGCTTAATTAAATCGATTTATTTTTTTGGCAGAAAATAGAGAAAACTTGTAAAATCAGTAGAAAATAATCTACTGGGCCAAAATTTGCAAATAAGATATGGATGGATTCAGTTTTTAACGTAGAATATTGCTGTACAATTGTTTCATACTTTTGAAGAAAGGTTTTTCCGTGATTAATTAATTAGTTTAATGTCCTTTTTAGAGTAATAAATTCATAGTAAAAGTTCTACAACTCCAAAAATTGCAAATGAGATGTCCCTGGAATCAGTAGGACAAGAGGAATCTGCTAGTGAATTAAAAAGGTAGGCTTACAGTACTGGAAATTGCATAATCTATAAAAGGTCTTACTGGAGTATTTTAATTGCTCAGGAAATTCTATAAATCCTTTTTGAGTGATTCCAGTTGGTACTGGTTCTATTTTAGGTTGCCTACACAGTAGATATTTTTCCAAGATTTTAGAAAATTTTCAATAGCAATGGCTTAATAATTGGGTTATAGCTCAATTGTTTGGCCATTTAAAATTGCATGCTTTGTTTCCAATGCTTTTAAAATGTTTTCCATGCATGCATACAGTAGATATACTGAACAAGGTTGTAGAATGCTACTGAAGCCTTGTTCAACTTGTCATGCATGCATCTTGCATTGGTATGTTTGTTTATGATTATGTTTGGTTTGTTTATGTGATTTCAATTGTGTCGTGTAGATTGTGACGAGTGCAACGCTTGCTCGTGTGAGGATTGTTTGCACGACCGCTACAACCAAGGCAAGTAGATGCTACTTTGTTCATGATGTTTTCCTACTATTTCAATGCATTGTCGTGTATTTTGTAGATGCATGTGTAGGAAATTACTATCGCTATCCTATGTTATGTGGTAGGGCTTTCCTGTAGATGAGCCATCGTTGGTAGATGTGCTTAGCCATGCTATGATGAACGAGGGCTGGGTTACATCATTGAAGGTTGTTTCTAAATGTGTTGGTTTGCAAAAACTAAAAACAACTTAATCAATGAATCTCCTGGGTGTGATGGGATTGAAAATTTTGGTGGTATCATTGCGGAAAGGCACCTAGGTATCAAGAGAAAATGATTGGCTTCTTTATTTTGTAGCTTTCGTGTACAATCATGTGCCAATAATGAAATAGGAAGTTGGTTGGACTCAGTAGGTTGTGGTAACTCGAACCCACATATCCAGAGATGTAGAGTTTTGGTAGGTTGGACCGGTGCATGTCGGGTTTGGGGAGCTACTTCCCGAACGGTCCCTTCTTGGACTTCTCCCTATCATCACCCAATATGAGAGTTGTGGTACGAGCTGGGCTGGCCAAGTCACATGGGTAAAGTGTACTAACCCCTGTAGGGTGTATAAACTAATCGATTAGCTGTGTCCCCGGTTATGGACATTCGAGTTGCTTGATATTGAGTTCATGACATGTTTCTCGCTCATTCTAATTTCATAATTGCTTTAATGTTGATGGGTTAACTTAATTGGGATCTTTTCAAAGAAAATCAAAAACTGATTATGAAAGTAGGACAAAGGTATTTGCAAATGCAATCTAGCCACAGCTCCACTTGCCAAATATGCATGTATATGTTAGCTCTATTGTCTCCTTTAATGGCTCTACTTGCCATACATTCCATGTATTGACCCTTCGGGGCTGCTACGTTTCATGTTGTAGGATATTCAGATTCTGAGTGATCGATTTAGGCCACGGTACTCCACTCGGCACTTGTTCACTTGTGGGCAATTTAAAGAATGGAGGAGTTACTTTATTTATGTTGCTACTTGAATAAGCTGAGCTAGCCTAGAGTTAAGCCTTATTGTAATAATGTTACTCTGGATCTTCGTTATTTATGATACACGGATATTTTTCTATGTTATTCATCTTTATTCTATTGTGGGCCAATCAACCGATCCAGGGATTGGCATGTCACATAGAAGCTACGGTCTTTTCAGAACCATAGTGTTACAAGATGGTATCAGAGCCCGTGTGTCGATTGTAGGATGTGACCTAGGTTTGGATTTGGAAGCCATAGAATTATTAAAGCTTATATTAACTTTGTCTTTCATTGTATGCCTTTCACTCTCGTAAATCTTTACCATGTGCTATTCTCACACTTTCCTCTTTTAATTGATAGATGGGAGAAGTCGGGACTGAGTATGCTACGATGGAGTCACCAAGGACCTTTGTAAGACAGTTGGCACAACTCTCACAGTCATTGGGATTGCCACTGTCCATGTTCAAGGGAAGAAGGCTATACACCTATGGATATGGCGAGGACGCCTGGGAGATCACCACTTTCATCTTCAGGGATATTGCCTTGCCAAACCCTGTGCATCCGGTCTACACCAAGACGTATTGCAACTGGGGGCTTGGATTAAACTTGGTCCTGCATGAAGCCCTGTCACGCCAGTGCCATCTTGTTCGACACCTGCTGCCAGAAGACTCACCTTACCGTGACTACGGAAGGCGGGATGAGAATGGGAACTTTGTGGTTACCCCGGGCGACAGGAACAACATGCTGCCCCGTCGGAGGCACATAGAGGATATGGAGAGGGAGAATGGAGCCCTAGCTGAGAAAGTGATGATGGTAAAGGAGATGGAAGATTCTGCCAGTAACGGTCTGGTGGTCCAGGGACAATAGATTGATACTTTGCATGAAGTTGTGGATGTTCTGAACCATGCACTAATTGACAGGGACGCAACCATAGCACAGCTAAATGGGACCGTCCAGGAAAACAATCAAGCCATAGAGCAGCTGCAAGGGACCGTCCAGGAAAGGGACCAGACTATTGTTGATATGGCAGCCCAGATTGCCGCTCTCCAAGCACAGTTGAATCCACCCCCTGATGACAACAATGGAGATTATGGCAACAATGATGATGATGACGGTGGGAACAATGATGATGATGAGGACGAAGATGATGATGATGATGGAAACGACGATGGTGGAGTAGATGAAACTATTGCTACTGCAGCAGAGGATGAAGAAGAAGAGGAGGATCTAGAAGAGGTGGAATTTGAGGTTTCAAGTGATGATTCAGGAGAAGTATATACACCACCGCCATGGATGGTCCGTGGACAGAAGCGCCAACGCATGAACGCAAGGACCTACTGCAACCTCTTCATGAAGTAGTTAGATGGCCACCAATTAGTCTTCGTTAGGATACATCGTTAGCTTAAGGTCTTGATCAATGTAAAACTTAGTTTATGTTAGTTTAAAGTGTTTAGTTGCTCCTATGTATACTCTAAAGTTCCAGGATTATTTGTGCGAATTTTATAAATGAGTTATGGCAAGGTTTTGGTTGATATTCGAGTTTTTCCTGATGCAGTTTTCTGCTGACCCTGATGTACTATACGATTTTTCATATTTTTTGGGTAACTGGTAAAAATATGAAAAAAATAGTGTCTGGTTCTAAACTCTCTGTACTATATACATAAAAATCAGCAAAAATTCCTGATGAGATTAAATCAGGTAGAAAAATTCGTGAACACTGCTGGACTGTTCTAGCAGATTCCTGTTTTAAAGCCTTGTTGGCCTATATATGTTGATAACTGTTGCCAACGCTTCTAAAACTATTTCAGTAGATATATACTGCTAGGATAACCCCTGGAACATCGCTTGATCGCTTGTTTGCTGATGTGTTGCTTGTTCATGATTGTCTGTGATTGCTTTGTTGTTGTTTGATCATAATGCATGGGTATAATATTAATTTCATAATCGATTCTTTCTAAGCTTACCTGTGATGAACCGCAGATGCCTCCCCGCCGTCAACCTACTGAGATGGAGAAGCTTATGGCAGCTTAGGCACAGCTAACCCAAGTGATGACCCAGTTCATGGAAGCTCAGAACAACAATAACAACAACAATGGGAACAACCAGCCCCAGGGAGATGCACTTACAAGGTTCCTGAGGCTAAGGCCAGCGAAGTTCTCTACTGCAACAGAGACGATGGTTGCTCTCGACTGGTTGCGTTCAGTAAATAAGGATCTGGTAACTGTTGGGTGCACAGATGCTGAGAAGGTGAGATTTGCTTCTCACCTACTGGAGGGACCAGCCGCTTCGTGGTGGGACACTCTTCAAATTACCCACCCGCTGGACACTGTAACTTGGGCCATGTTTGAGGAAGGTTTCAGGACTAACCACGTTTCTTCTGGAGTTCTGAGCCTAAAGAGGAAGGAGTTTCGCAACTTGCGCCAAACCAACCGCACCGTGGCTGAATATATAGAGGAGTTCAACAAGCTGTCGCGTTATGCCCCTGAGGATGTTGACACTGATGCCAAAAGGAGAGAGAGGTTCCTGGATGGCCTCAGTGATGAGCTTTCAGTACAGCTACTAGTGGTTTATTGTCCCACTTTCCAGGAGCTTATGGACAAGGCCAGAATATTGGAGGGGAAGCACAAGCAGGTGGAAAACCGCAAGATAAAGAGGAACAATCACCACTCTGGCTCTCACCACAAGTCTCGCACTTCTTATGATGGATACTCCAAGCATGGGGGAAGTGACCATGGGCGCCATGGAAGCCATGACCGCCATAGCCATGGAAGAGATGGAAATCGCCATGAGAGCCACAAGAGCAACCGCCACAGCCACAAGGGAGGACACACTCACCATTCTGGAGGACACAATGGGCATGACAGCAACCGTGATCGCAACTTTGTGAAGAAGGACCTGAGTGAGGTGACATGTTTCAAGTGCGGCCAGAAAGGGCATTATGCAGACAACTGTCCGGAGAAGAAGGGACTGAAGCCAGGCAACAACCAGAAGGCCACAGTGAACCACATGAATGTGGAGGAGATCCCAGATGAGCCTGATCTTGTGATTGGTAAGTTTCCAATCAACACTCACCCTGCACTTATACTTTTCGATACTGGTGCATTGCATTCATTCATATCAAGGGAATTTGTGGATAAGTATAAGCTACCTATGGAGTCTCTAAAAGGGTTTATTAGAGTAAGCTCACCTGGAGGGGAAATGATAGCTAGCGCGGGATTCCACGATTTAACTGTGAGAATTGGAGCACACAATTTTATTGCACATCTGGTAATATTGGAGTCACAAGGTTTAGATGTAATACTAGGCATGGATTGGATGTATATGCATGAGGGACACATAGATTGTGCACAGCGAGCAGTTTCGCTCAAAACCCCGGATGGTAAGAGAATTAGGTTCAAGTCGTCGGTGCGACTGGGAAGGTGTAAGCTGAATTCTCTTAAGGGGGTTAGCATGGATACTGTGCCTATAATAAAGGAGTACCCCGACGTGTTTCCGGAGGAGCTGCCAGGGATGCCACCTGACGGGGATGTGGAGTTTCTCATCGATCTGATGCTGGGAACAGGACCTATAGCAAAGAGGCCATATAAGATGGATGTGGATGAGCTGAAGGAATTAAAGAAACAACTAAGAGAGCAATTGGAAAAGGGATTTACTCATCCCATTTCGTCTTCATGGGGTGCACCTGTTCTGTTTGTGGATAAGAAGGACAGTAGCAAGAGGTTAGTGGTGGACTATCGCTCGCTGAATGAAGTGACCATCAATAACAAATACCCCCTGCCAAACATAAATGATTTGTTCGATCAACTGGAAGGAGCAAAGGTGTTTAGAAAAATTGATCTGCGATCGGGATATTTCCAATTGAAGATTCGGGAGGAGGACATACCAAAAACTGCTTTCACCACTAGGTATGGTTTATATGATTATACGGTTATGTCTTTTGGACTAACGAATGCTCCGGCATATTTCATGACCATGCTGAACAAGGTGTTTATGGACTACTTGGACAAGTTCGTGGTTGTGTTCATCGATGATATACTGATATATTCCAAGGATGATGATGAACATGAGAGACATCTACGACTGATTATGGAGAAGCTGAGGGAACATAAGCTGTATGCCAAATTCAGCAAGTGTGAATTCTGGCTTAACACTGTTGGATTTCTTGGACATGTGGTGTTAGGGGAAGGAGTCGCTGTTGATCCAAGCAAAGTGACGACAGTTACTGAGTGGGAAGAGCCCAAGAATATGGGCGATATTCGGAGCTTTTTGGGACTTGCTGGATATTACAGGAGGTTCATAGAGAATTTCTCCAAGATTGCTAAGACGATGACGGAACTGCTGAAGAAGGAGAAGAAGTTTGAGTGTACAGATGTGTGTGAAGCTAGCTTTCAGGAACTAAAGCGTCATCTAGTGACCGCACCTGTTCTGTGTTTACCTGATCTTCAGAAGGATTTCCATGTGTACTGTGATTCATCTCGACAGGGACTTGGAAGTGTGCTGATGCAGGATGGGAGAGTGGTGTCATATGCCTCACGGCAACTTAAACACCATGAGAGGAATTACCCCACACACGACTTGGAATTAGCATCGGTTGTGCATGCGCTCAAGGTATGGAGGCACTACCTAATGGGAAAACACTGCGATGTGTACACCGACCACAAGAGCCTGAAGTACAGATTTACACAGAAGGAACTGAACATGAGGCAAAGGAGATGGTTGGAGCTTATCAAGGATTATGATATGAATTTGCAATACCACCCAGGAAAAGCCAATGTAGTAGCGGATGCTCTAAGCCAGAAGGTCTATGCCAATGGATTGACTGTTGGGGAATTGCCCGAGGATTTGTGCAAGCAATTCAAGGAGCTTAGACTGGAGGTAGTGTCAGAAGGATATTTGGCAGCAATGGAAGTCCAACCAACGCTACAGGGCATGATCAGGAAGGCTCAAGTAGGAGACAAGGAGATAGAGGAGATAAATGAAAAGATGAAGGAGGATCAAGCAAAAGAATTCCGCGAGGATGAGCAGGGAACCTTGTGGTATGGAGATCGTTTGTGCGTTCCAAACGATTCGGAGATACGGAAGCTGATTCTGTAGGAAGCTCATGACTCGTCGTATTCCATACATCCGGGCAATACAAAGATGTATATGGATCTAAAGGACAGATTTTGGTGGAGCAACATGAAGGGAGACATCGTCGAGCATATTGCCTTATGTGATGTATGCAGCCGAGTGAAGGCGGAACACCAGAAGCCAGCAGGATTTCTACAGCCATTTCCCATGCCGGATTGGAAGTGGGATAGAGTGGGAATGGATTTTATCACAAGATTGCCCAGGACTAGGTCGGGATACGACTCTATTTGGGTAGTGGTCGACCATTTGACCAAGGTAGCCCACTTTATACCGGTGAAGACAACCTACACGAGTGCAAGGTTGGCCAAGATTTATATGGACAGGATTGTGTGCCTACATGGAGTTCCCAAGAGCATTGTATCAGATAGAGGCACCCAATTTACATCGCACTTTTGGCGCCAGCTGCACTAGTCATTGGGAACTAGGTTGGAGTTTAGCACAGCATTCCACCCTCAGACAGATGGACAGACAGAGAGGATGAATCATATTTTGGAGGATATGTTGAGAGCTTGCGCTTTGGCTCATGGCTCTAGTTGGGATGAGAATTTTCCGTATGCCGAGTTTTCCTACAACAACAGCTACCAAACCAGCATCAAGACGTTGCCGTTTGATGTGCTATATGGGAAAAGATGTCGGACACCATTGCTATGGGATGGAGTAGGAGAGCGTCAGCTATTTGGACCTGATTTGATCAAGGATGCCGAGGAGAAGGTCGCTTTGGTTAGGGACAGGCTGAAGGTAGCACAATCGAGACAGAAGAGCTACGCTGACGCCAAGCGCAAGGAAGTGGTGCATGAGATCGGTGATAGAGCAGGGTGTCGCCACTGCGTGGAATTAAGAGATTTGGAATCAAGGGTAAGCTGGCACCTCGGTATATAGGACCATACCAGGTCTTAGCATGCAAGGGAGAGGTTGCATATCAGTTGGAGTTGCCAGAGGATCTGTCCGCCGTCCACAATGTGTTCCACGTGTCCCAGCTAAAGAAGTGCCATCTGGAGATGGTGGATACACCATTGAGAGACAATGTGACACTAGAGGAGGTTCAGCTGGAGAGTGACTTGACATATGAGGAGAAGCCGGTCAAGATACTGGAGACAGCGGAGAGTATTACCCGTACCAAGACGATCGGGTTTTGCAAGGTGCAATGGAGCCACTACACCAAATAGGAAGCCACTTGGGAGCGTGAGGATGACATCCGAGAGGACCACCCACACCTATTTGCTAGCCACGCCGAATCTCGGGGACGAGATTCATCTTAAGGGGGTTAGTCTTGTCACATCCCAAATTTTAGATTTGGTACTGCATATCATGCATGTCATTGCATCATGAGCATCATTGCAAAAAAATTCAGTTTCAAACTTTTTGTCAAAACCCACTTGCATGTCTTTGCCACATACACATGAGTGCTCGGTTTATATCTTCCTTATGCTGGAAAGACTTAGGTTAGTTGTTTGGAAGGTGCAGATGCGTAGAGGGTTCCGATACGAACCCGTAGCAATTTGAATCACCTCATTTGGAGCTACGGTTCAAATGTTATGTCAAACTGAAAATTTGGTTAAAAACTAGACAGTTCTGTCATATTCAGACTTTAGTTTCAGATAAGAAATGCCCATGAAAAAAGAAAAAGAAAAAGAAAAAAAGGGGAGCAGCGTGGCCAGCCAGCCCGCGGCCCAGCAGGGGTCTGCCAGCGCTGCGAGGCCGCAGCCCGCGGCAGCAGCAACAGCAGCACCGTGCGTGCAGCGGTTACTAAGCACCGCCGCAGCAGCCCCCTGTCGCTGATAGGTGGGGCCTGCATGACAGCTGCGTGCCGCCGCCGTCCGTACTGGACATGGAGTTCCATCGCCGCTCGATCGAGTCCGACTCCCACGCGATTTCGGTCGCTCGCGTTCCCCCCTGCCCCACTACAAAGGACCGCCGCCGTCTTTCCCTGCCCTCCTTGCAAGCTCAGAACCCTAGCTACGGATTCCCGATTTCCGTCGCCGCCATTGCCATTGAAGCTGCAAGGTGGAGCTCGAAAACCCGACGCTACCGACCACCCCACTCTCTCCTGCTTCCCCTGAGGTGTTCCCATCTCTAAACAATGTCGCCTCACCTACTTTTACCCCTCTGCAGAGCCTCACGCCGCCGGAGATTGCTCGCCGGAGGTCGACGGGAACCGAGGTGCTCCATCCGCCTACTGTCGTCGCGAGGGGAATCGATCTACATGGAGAAGACCACCACGGTGACCGCCGTCCCTCTTCGCACCCCGTAGACCGCCCAGACCTCGCCGGAGACGATCACCCCGCCACCGACATCGCCGCCTGAGCCGCCACTACCGTCCACCCCCATCAACTCCGGTGAGCTCGCCTCTGATGCCCCCTCCATCGTCCGATCTATCGCGAATGCTCGAGATTAGAGCAGGCCAGCGAAGGGGTACCAGCCACTGGCGGGTGGCCACGTGTCCGCCCAGTCAGCGCGTCTGCCTAGTCAGCGCTAGTCAGCGCGGACTAGTCAACGGGCAGTTGACTGCTTAATTAAATCAATTTATTTTTTTGTCAAGAAATAGAGAAAACTTGTAAAATCAGTAGAAAGTAATGTACTGGGCCAAAATTTGCAAATAAGAAATGGATAGAGTTAGTTTTTCACGTAGAATATTGTTGTACAATTGTTGCATACTTTTGCTGCAAGGTTTTGCCGTGATTAACTAATTAGCTTAATGTCCTTTTTAGAGTAATAAATTAATAGTAAAAGTTCTACAACTCCAAAAATTGCAAATGAGATGTCCCTGGAATCAGTAGAAGAAGAGGAATATGTTAGTGAATTAAAAAGGTAGGCTTACAGTACTAGAAATTGCAGAATCTATAAAAGGGCTTACTGGAGTATTTTAATTGCTCAGGAAATTCTATAAATCCTTTTTGAGTGATTCCAGTTGGTACTGGTTCTATTTTAGGTTGCCTACATAGTAGCTATTTTTCCAAGATTTTACAAACTGTTCAATAGCAGTGGCTTAATAATTGGGTTATAGCTCAATTGTTTGGCCATTTAAAATTGCATGATTTGTTTCCAATGCTTTTAAAATGTTTTCCATGCATGCATACAGTAGATATACTGAACAAGGTTGTAGAATGCTACTGAAGCCTCGTTCAACTTGTCATGCATGCATCTTGCATTGTTATGTTTGTTTATGATTGTGTTTGGTTTGTTTATGTGATTGCAATTGTGTCATGTAGATTATGACGAGTGCAACGCTTGCTCGTGTGAGGATTATTCGCTCGACCGCTACAGCCAAGGCTAGTAGATGCTACTTTGTTCCTGATGTTGTCCTACTATTTCAATGCATTGTCGTGTATTTTGTAGATGCATGTGTAGGAAATTACTATCGCTATGCTATGTCCTATTATGTGGTAGGGCTTTCCTGTAGATGAGCCACCGTTGGTAGATGTGCTTAGCCATGCTATGATGAACGAGGGCTGGGTTACATCACTGAAGGTTGTTTCTAAATGCGTTGGTTTGCGAAAAATAAAAACAACTTAATCAATGAATCTCCTGGGTGTGATGGGATTGAAAATTTTGATGGTATCATTGCGGAAAGGCACCCAGGTATCAAGAGAAAATGATTGGCTTCTTTATTTTGTAGCTTACGTGTACAACCATGTGCCAATAATGAAATGGGCGATTGGTTGGACTCGGTAGGTTGTGGTAACTTGAACCCACGTATCCAGAGATGTAGAGTTTTGGTAGGTTGGACCGGTGCGTGTCGGGTTTGGGGAGCTACTTCCCGAACGGTCCCTTCTTGGACTTCTCCCTATCATCACCCAATATGAGAGTGGTGGTACGAGCTGGGCTGGCCAAGTCACATGGGTAAAGTGTACTAACCCCTGCAGGGTGTATAAACTAATCGATTAGCCGTGTCCCCGGTTATGGACATTCGAGTTGCTTGATATTGAGTTCATGACATGTTTCTCGCTCATTCTAATTTCATAATTGCTTTAATGTTGATGGGTTAACTTAATTGGGATCTTTTCAAAGAAAATCAAAAACTGATTATGAAAGTAGGACAAAGGTATTTGCAAATGCAATCTAGCCACAGCTCCACTTGCCAAATATGCATGTAGATGTTAGCTCTATTGTCTCCTTTAATAGCTCTACTTGCCATACATTCCATGTATTGACCCTTTGGGGCTGCTACGTTTCATGTTGCAGGATATTCAGATTCTGAGTGATCGATTTAGGCCACGGTACTCCACTCGGCACTTGTTCAATTGTGGGCAATTTGAATGGAGGATTTACTTTATTTATGTTGCTACTTGAATAAGCTGAGCTAGCCTAGAGCTAAGCCTTTATTGTAATAATGTTACTCTGGATCTTCGTTATTTATGATACACGGATATTTTGCTATGTTATTCATCTTTATTCTATTGTGGGCCAATGAACCGATCCAGGGATTGGCATGTCACATAGAAGCTACGGTCTTTTCAGAACCATAGTGTTACAGCCTAGGAGGTGCGCCTGCCCTGGTTGCCTCCCTGCCTCGCCTCTTCGCCTATAAAGACCCCCGATACTGAAACCCTAAGTACACGATCAATCTTCCACGAAATAGTCTGTATCCGCCGCCACCATCGTCCCTAGATCAGGGGGATCTCAAGCTCTTCCTGGCACTCTGACGGAGAGGAGATCATCCCGGAGGCCTTCTTCTTCATCATGCCAGCCTTCGGTATGAAGTGTGAGTAGTTCCACCTTGGACTATCGGTTCATGTAGTAGCTAGATGGTTGTATCTCCTCCTTTGTGCTACCATGTTTAGATCTTGTGAGCTCCGTTCATGATCAAGATCATCTATTTGTAATCATGCATGTTGTGTTTGCGAGGATTCGATGGATATTGAGATTACTATGTCAGATTGATTAATGGTTTTGTCTTATTGATTCTATCATGTCTATGTTGTTTGTGATCTTGCATGCTCTCCGTTTCTAGTAGCTATCTTGTCCAAGTAGATGCTAGTGACTCCAAGAGGGAGTATTTATGCTCGATAGTGGGTTCATGCCTCTATTTAATCTAAGGGAAGTGACAGAAATCTCTAAGGTTGTAGATGTGTTGTTTCTACTAGGGATAAAACAACGGTATCTTGTTCATGGAACAAGTGGATTGTTTACCTTACACACTTTGCTTAAAGCAGTTATCTGTTTCTTGCAACTTAATACTAGAGGGGGTTCGGATGATAACCTAAAGGTGGATTACTAGTCATAGATGCAGTTGGATGGCAGTCTATGTATCTTGTTGTATTGCCCAATCGAATCTCATAGGATCATGAATGTCTAGTATTGCATTGTTATGCCTTGCTCAGTCCTGTCAATTGCCCTACTGTAATTTGTTTACCCAGCATGTCATGTTTGTTTATCTTAAGGATAATACCTCTAGTGAACTATGGACCCTGGTCCAATCTTTACCATTGATACATCGTACACTGTTACTGTTTACTTTCTGCAAACCACTATTAGCTTCCACACCATACAGTTAAACCTTTGTTTTCAGCAAACCGGTGAGATTGAAAACCTCACTGTTCGTTGGGGCAAAGTCTTGAGTTTGTGTTGTGCAGGTTTCCAAGTTGCTAGCAACACCTTTGAGTCATTTCCTTCCTCCTACTAGTTCGATAACCTTGGTTTCTTACTGAGGGGAGAACTTTTGTTGTGCTCATCATACCTCCCTCTTGGGGTCTCCCAACAAAGCTCAACAATCAACTGATCCACCATCAGTGGTGCTCTTTCCCCACAAGACTCAACATGCATCGAGATGAGACTTTTTAGAAGAAATCCCTCAGACCACCATGGACGCATTCCATCCTATCAATTCTACCACCCACTATCCGTCTAGCTGAGTTCTCACAACTTAGTTGGTCAAGGCAGAGCCCATATGCCATGTGGTTGCACTAGAAGCTTCGCAACACAAAACATATCAAATCTCTTTGTTCCTGGGTGGCCATCCACAAGTATGATACTAGGGTAAACCATAGAAATGGGCCCTGAGTAACCACTCAACACAATCCATACAAGTCCCATTCCACCCAGGTGTTTCATTAACAATAGTTGTTTTCTTAGTAAAAAAAAATAAGTATATAAACTTTCCATAACATCATGATAAAAATTTCCACCCACGAATTCTAATAGCAAGACTAAGCATTTTAGCATACAATGTCTCCTAACATAGGAAAATACTACCAAGATATAATCTAAGGTATTTCCATAGCGTAGCATTATACTTGAAACTATCATGCCAGTCCTACTAAAATAACACTAATGCAATAGGTAAAATATTAGGACATAAGATGAAATATTACTTGCCTTGGTATCTAGGAGAATATGTACAATCCTCACAGTCACAAACTTCACAATCCACACAATCTACACAACAAATCAAACAACAAAAATAAACAATTCAATATAGCACTCAAAAATAATATGAATGCATGCAAATGCAATAATATGAATGCCACACTTTTAAAATCAAACTCTACAGTACAGAAGATAAAGTATACTTTCTAAAATCTAAAGATCACAAAAACCACCTAAAAATAATATACAAAATAATTTTTATAGCCAAACTAGCCCTACAAATGTCTCTTCACAAAACTCTAATTTTACAGAAGCAACTGACCAAAGTAAGGCAACAGAAATAAAGTTCACATTTTTCTGAATCCATAGACACCTAATTTGTATTTTTATAATTTGTAGAACAAAAGTTATGAATTTTGCAAGTTTAAACATCTATCTTGGCCAAGTAGTTGCTAGTGACTCCAAGAGGGGGTATTTATGCTCGATAGTGGGTTCATGCCTCTAGTTTCCAAGGGAAGTGATAGAAATCTCTTCGGTTGTAGATGTGTTGTTGCCACTAGGGAGAAACAACGGTCTCTTGTTCATGGAACAATTGGATTGTTTACCTTACACACTTTGCTTAAAGCAGTTGCATGTTGCTTGCAACTTAATACTGGAGGGGGTTTGGATGATAACCTGAAGGTGGACTTCTAGTCATAGATGCAGTTGGATGGCGGTCTATGTATATTGTTGTATGGCCCAATCGAATCTCATAGGATCTTTTGTCTGGTATTGCATTGTTATGCCTTGCTCAGTTCCTGTCAATTGCCCTGCTGTAATTTGTTTACCCTTCATGCCATGTTGTTTATCTAAGGAGAGCACCTCTGGTGAACTATGGACCCCGGTCCAATCTTTACCATTGATACATCTTCCACTATTACTATTTAATTGCTGCAAACTATCATCACCTTCCACACCATACGTTTAATCCTTTGTTACAGCAAACCGGTGAGCTTGACAACCTCACTGATTCGTTGGGGCAAAGTCTTGAGTTTGTGTTGTGCAGGTTTCCATGTTGCTTGCAGCACCTGTGTGACGTTTCCTTCCTCCTACTGGTTCGATAACCTCGGTTTCTTGCTGAGGGAACACTTGCTGTTGTGCTGCATCACACCTTGCTCTTGGGGTATCCCGATGAAGCACTACACGTTGACGTAGTGCCATCAAGCTCTTTCTGGCGCCGTTGCCGGGGAGGCTAAGGACGTCTTCACAAGGGGAGTCCTCCTCAACCTTTATCTTTACTTTGTTTTTTGTTTGCTTAGTTTCTTTTACTTGGTTTTGTTTGCCTCTTTTTATCAAAAACTCAAAAAAAAAATAGTTTAGTTTGGTTTGCTTTCTCTTATCAAAAACACAAAAATTAGTTCCTACTCTAGTTGCTGGTCTATTATTGCCTTGCTTTGTCATGCTTTCTGTCAATGGATGGTTTCTTTGAAAATAGTTCTTATTGGCAAGGTGGGTTCACGGAAGAACAAAAGGATTATTATAAGGAACACCGTTTGTCACAAAAAGGGAAACACCTATGAGAACAAATTTATAAATTGAATACTATTGCTAGAGAGGTGTACTATACTTATAAGGTTACTTATTGCTTTGATAAAGCTTGTTGCTGTAGGAGGTATAAACACCTCCCTTTTCAATGTGAGTATAATGATAATGTTACCATATCCTCTTATGTTAAAGGAAATTATGACTTTTATGATGTGGAACAAATTGAAGAATTTATTGCCTTCAAGGGTGCATTTGAACTTCCCAATTTGCTTTAAAATACTGATGATGCACCTTATGAATATGAGGTTTATGAGATACTTAAATTTTTCTTTGATAATTACAAGGAATAAAATGGCTATATTCTTGAATAGTTTAATAAATGCTTCCCACAAATGGAAGAGACTAATGCCTTGCAGGAGCCTATGGAAGAAGAAATTGTTGAAACTAGAAGGTCATTAGATGAAAAAGAGGAGAGTGATGAACAAAAGGAGGAAGAATGGTTCTACCCATGCCTACCTTCTAATGAGAGTAACTCTTTACCTCTTATATTATTTGATTGTCCCCCATGCTTACCAAAGGAGGATGAATGCTATGTTTCTATGGATCCTTTTGAAATATCTACTTTGGGTAAAACCTGTGTAGGTTGTAATCCCACTATTTTTGAAAAGCATGCTTTATGTGATAGCTATATTATTGAGTTTATTCATGATGCTACTGAAAATTATTATGAGAGATAAAAGTATGGTTGTAGAATTTTTCATGGTACTGAAACACCTCTCTATGTGCTGAAAGTTTTGAAGTTACTCTTGTTTTATCTTCCTATGCTTGTCACTTTGTTTTTTGTGAATTTATTTGTGTACAATATTACTATGCATAGGAAGTGGGTTAGACTCAAATGTGTTTTGAATTTGCTTCTTGATGCTCTCTTCAATTCATATTTCTTATGTGAGCATCTTCTCAAATTATCAAGCCTAACTTAAAGGCGTTAAAGAAAAGTACTTGTTGGGAGATAACCCAAGAGTTTTCCTGAGTCTTAGAAGTTATTACTTCAGTAATGACCTCTCCTTATCCTTTTTGTTTGATTTTTGCGCGAAGAATGACCTCTAATGAGAGGGAAGTAAGATTTGGGGAGTTGCGGTCCCAAACCAGATTTCTATCCTCAACAATAAAAATTTGTGAGGAGTCTATGTAAGTCGGATTGAGCTGAAAATTTACGAATAAATCCCCCCATATGTTATATAACTTTAGTTAGTTCAACACTTTTTTATTTGAGCAACAGAAGATTTTCGAAAAAATAGTTTTCTACCTGTTGGTCTGTTTTGACAGATTTCTGTCATTATTTGCATTTGATTCTCATTGATTCCTTTTTGAGTTCTCTTTTGGGGAATTGATATTTTTGATGGAGTTGCTACAGTAGCTTGTGTTTTTAGTAAAAAGTTTTTCTGTCCCCAAGCTAAGCTAAAGGTCTATTATCTTTTGAATACACTTATGTTGCTAATGAAGATTGTTTGAAGTTTTGTATGAAGGAAAAATTTCAGGTGTAGAGAAAGAATGATGTAATGAGATGAAGAATGGACAAAAGCTCAAGCTTGGGGATGCCACCCTGGTGTCACCCCAAGAAATATCCAAGAGGTACAAGTGTCAAAGCTTGGGGATGCCCAAGGCATCCCCTTCTTCATCAATAAAAAGCTCAGGTCTTTCTAGACACTTCGTTTTTATTGTTTCATGCACTGTTGTGTTGTTCTTGGAGCGTCTTAGATTTCGTTTGGTTTTCTTAGCTTGTTTAGTTTACTTGAATAAAGTAGTTTGGACACCTATTCTCGATGTGTTGTTTAAAATAAGTTGCTTGGTGTTGGAAAGGAGTAGAAAGTTCTTGCTTGATAAGTGCAAGAGGAGCTTGCATTGACTGTGACTTAGAATTTAGCATGACATGCTAGGTGTTGTTTTGACCCTATGCTTAGTGATTATTGTTGTAGCATGTCTTGCTCCAAACAATTGGGATTGCTTAGTGTGCCTTGAAAGAGCCATGCGTTGTTTTAGCATGCAAAAGCATAGTATTGTGGTATTATCCTTTGATGCTTTGTTTGGGTTGACTTGGCACATGCTCACACCATGTTGACTATGAACAAGTCACCATATCGTCCATGATCATTTTGTCCTTGACTTGTAGTACCACTCTATGCTTTGATTAGTAATGTTTTGTTGCTCTGCATGATTATGGCCATTATTGCTCTCTTAGTTGGTTGCTCCAAGTCTTCTACTCATGCTTCCAACTCCCAAGAAACCAAGTTATTCCAAAGTGTCCACTATAAACTCCTATGCATCGTGTGTTACACCATCCCAAGTATATTCTTCTTTTCATCTATCTTCCAATTAAAAAGTTTTTTGTTATGTGAAAACTTAGTGATTAAAGCCCTCACAAACTTGATGGCACACTTTATATTCTTTGCCCCTAATAAACTTGAAACATTGTGTTGTCTATGTTGTATATGCTTGCACTTATATGTTGGAATTAGCAGAACCATGTTGTCATGGGGAACGTTTTCAACATTGCACTTGTACTTTGTACATAGTTGATATCATGCTCTTTTGTCTATGGATGTCACCGGTGTGAAATAAAGAGGGATGATGGGGATATGCCCACCGGGGTATACCCAGCAGGACGTTTCCGACTGGCCCAGGAACTGGCGAGTGGCCCTGCAAGACGGCGACTGGATCAAGGCCTGGTATGTATCCAAGCGACTGGGAGCTGAAGGCACGGGCGAGTAGATAGGCCTAGTCGAGTTAGGTTAAACAATTACCGAAGCCTTAACTGATTCGGTTGAGATATGTAAACCCTAGGGGAGGTGAGTCTATATAAACCTCCCTACGGGGCGTGTAGAGGTACGTTCCATCAGACACCCAAGCGACTCGTCGCCTAGCCGCCGAGCTTGCCCATTGTACAACCATCATAATACAATCTAGCAGGAGTAGGTATTTACCCTCCGGGGGGCCGAACCTGGGTAAAACCTTGTGTCTCCGCCCTCATCTCGCACCACAGATGGCTGGCCGACCTTGCCCCTCGTTCTACTACTCGCAGCCGATTGCAGCATCTGCCGTGACCATTCCCACGACAGTGGCGCCCACCGTGGGGCCTGGCCGGTCTGGCCGGTGTTCTGCGGCGAGATCCAATCTGCCCATCAAGGAGACGGTCGCCACCGGCCGCATGATAGCAATCGGCGAGATGCTCCAAATCTTGCCGAGCAGCTACGTCCCGGCGGCGCGACCCGTCACGCACAGCGTGATCCTGCCGGTCGGCATGATCAGCCTCTTCGTCGGTCTCACCGACGTCATCGTCTCGGAGGACTCGGCTCGCATCCGCGAGTCGCCGCCACGCGATCGACTCTCTGAGAGCCAGATCCGCACGATCCATCGCCTCGCCTCTGAGTACAACTCGGCCCACAATAACGTGGCCGAAAACTCAGCGGCCGCAGAAGACGCGGCCCTCAACGACGACGCCGACTCGGTGACCCTGGCGTCACTCGCCGGATCCATCACCGCGGCTTCACCCGCGGGCTCCATCACCTAGGTCTCCAACGTGGGAGACTTCAAGGATCCCTCTATCCTTGGGATCTTCGACTTCGACTCCGGGTCGGAAAATTCTGCCGACCTCCACGACGGGACCGGTCGCCACGCCGCGACCTACATGGCGATCGGTACCGATCCGCCGGAGGATCCCTTCTCCACCCCGATCCCTCCAAACGCCATGGCAACGGAGGTCGAGGAACTCCGCCTGAAGCTGGCAGAGGCAGTGCGCAAGGAGCAAGCCGAGCGCGAAAATTTTTGCCTCAAGCAGGTGACGGCGCAGGAGCTATCGCGCTACCACCAGCAGCGAATCAGGTCGCGCCTGAACCCCGCCGTCCAGGGGCGCGCCCTGAACTTCGACGACGAAAACGACCCGACCCGCGTGGCCGAGCGCGCGATCTGCGAGAACGCGCCACCAGGAGGAAGCGCCCGGCCCCCGCCTGGGTCGACGGCGATGGGCGCCCCACCTCCACCCAACCACACACCCCCCAGGGATCAGTCGCGAATAGTAGTCTCCTCACGGGAGCGGGACACGAACGGCCTCCCACTGTTCTCCACCCCGATGGACAACCTCGTGGCGGGCCGAGCAGCAGCCAACAACATCACGGCCACCGGTGACGGCGCCCTACAGATCCAGTACGTCAGGGCCCTGCTCGCAAAAGCCGTTGAGCAGCAAAACGCAGGCGCCGACTCGCAGGGTCGAGTGTACTCGCGTTCTTCGGGAAGCAGAGCGGCCTCAAGCGGCCGCCCAATGGCGGCAAACACCCTCAACTGCCCGCCACCAGAGCCGTTGCAGCTCCAACACCGACCCGCGAACGCGGCACTCTCCACCAACGACCCTAGGCCAGCGACCAACTTCGTCGCCGCCAACGGTCAACCCATCGACGCCCGCACCCACATCATCAACAACCAAAGCTGGCGCGCACGCCAGCCCGACGACGTGCGACACACCCTAACCAATCGCCGCGACGACGAGCCAATGGGGTCGCTAAGTCGACTCGGCCCCAAGTGCTTCGGACCGATGATCCGAGGCGAGAAGTACCCGCCGAACTTCAAGGCGCCGAAGGAGATAGAAAAGTACGACCCTTCGTACAACCCCGCCGTCTGGCTCGATACATACCTCATGGCGATGGGGATCACAGGCCACACCGACCTGCTAGCCGCCCGTTACCTCCCCCTGATGATGGAGGGGACGTGCAGGCAGTGGATCAACACCCTCCCCCAGGATAGTATCGACTCCTGGGAGGAGATGCGCGACGCCTTCGTCAGGCACTTCGAGTGCTCCTACACCCGTGCCACCACCATCGAGGACCTGGAGCAATGCGTCCAGGGACCCCGCGAGTCGACCGGCAACTGGGTCCAGCGGTGGCAAGAACTCGGGTACAACACGGTCGGCATCCACCCGAACACCGCGATCCATTGCTTCAAGACCTCGTGCCGCTACGAGCCTTTAGTCGCCAAGCTCAAGCGACATTCTTGCACACTCGACAACATACCGGACCTCCTCGAGATCGCCAAACGGTATGCGGAGGAAGATCCAAACCAGGAAACCGACGACGAGTCGGGAGGTCAACGCCGCACGAGCGGCAACGACAGCGGACGACGGTCCGACCTACGCTACAGCAACACTCGCCTCACCGGCAAGCTCCGCAGGGACGGGCGAGTCGACTTCGTCGCCAATGCCGGGCACACACAACGCGAGCCCAAAAGTTTCCGCCGCGACGGAGGACAACGCCGCGACGGCGGCAACTACAAGGCCAAGCCAAGGTTTGACCCCGCGGCCCTCCTTAACCAACCTTGTGCGTTTCATAGCAGGGAAGGGAAGCCCGCAACGCACACGACCGCCGACTGCCACACCCTCAGGGAGATCGAGAAGGCACGGCGAGCACGGGAGGACCCCGACAACGACCCGCCAAACGGCGGAAAATTCGGCAAAGTGGCCGGCTCGCTCCATACCTTCACAGGCTTCAACACGAAGCGCGAGAAGAAGGTCATCACCCGCGCCGTCGCCGTCAACGCGGTGGCTCAGGTGGACGTTCCCCAGTTCCTCAACTGGTCGGAGCAGCCCATCACCTGGAGCCGCCAGGACCACTCGCCACGCATCGAGTACCTAGGCCAAGTCGCCCTGGTGGTCAAGCCTAAGGTCGGCGACTACTGGCTCCCCAAGACATTGATGGACGGCGACAGCTCCATCAACATCCTGTACTTGGACACCTTCAGGTGGCTGCGGCTCCCGCAGTCGATGATCGAGACAACCCACACCACGTTCCATGGCATCGTCCCCGGTCGGAAGGCGTACCCGATTGGCAAGGTCACACTTCCCGTCAACTTCGGCACACCAGCAAACTTCCGCACCGAGCGGATCGTCTTCGAGCTGGTACCCTTCGACAGCCCCTACCACTGCGTCCTGGGGCGCCAGGCGTTCGCCAAGTTCATGGCAGCGCCCCACTACGCGTACAACCGGGCCGTGTGGCGTGTGGCGTCATAACCATCAACGGCGACCCCGACATGGCCACCGAATGCGAGGCCAAAGGAGCAGAACTCGCCGACGCCGTCATCGCGGCAGAAACCAACCACGCCGATGAGCTCGCCAAGTACGCGAGCGGGGTCAACAACGACGACCCCACCATACTCAAGAAGCCCAACTCGGAGGGCGCAAACACCTCAACCTTCGAGGCAACGACGCACACCCGCACCGTCGAGCTGGTCCCAGGCGACTCCAGCCAAACGGTGACGATCGGGACAGGCATGAGCCCAGCCTAGGAAGGCGCGCTCATCGAGTTCCTCCGTGAGAACAGGGACATCTTTGCATGGAAGCCATCTGACATGCCTGGTGTCCCTAGGGAGCTCGCTGAGCACAAACTAAACGCCGACCCCAAAGTGCGACCCGTCAAACAGTCGTTGCGGCCCTTCAATGAAGAGCACCGCCGAGCCATCGCCGAGGAGGTGCAGCGTCTACTCGCTGCAGGCTTCATCCGGCCAATCAAGAACTCCAAGTGGCTGGAAAACCCAGTCCTGGTCGAGAAGAAGAACGGGACCTGGAGGATGTGCATCGACTACACAAATTTGAACAGCGCCTGCCCGAAGGAGCAGTTCGTCCTCCCGCGGATCGACCAAATAATCGACTCTACCGCGGGCTCGGAGTCGCTATGTTTCCTCGACACCTACTCTGGATACAACCAGATCAAAATGGCCGTCGAGGACGAGGAGAAGACGGCGTTCATCACGCCATTCGGAGCCTTCTGCTACACCGCCATGACCTTTGGCCTCAAGAACGCCGGAGCGACCTACCAGCGGTGCATGCTAGAGTGCCTCGCGAGCCAAATTGGCCGCAACATCCACGTCTACATCGATGACCTGGTCGTAAAATCCGCTCGCCAGGGCGATCTACTCGCCGACCTGGCGGAAACATTCGCCAACCTGCGAAAATACAAGGTAAAGTTTAACCCAGGAAAATGCACCTTCGGTGTACCAGCAGGACAACTACTGGGGTACGTCGTCTCTAAGCGAGGTATTGAGGCGAACCCCACCAAGATCGACACGATCGTCCGACTCGGCAAACCCGAGTGCCTGCGCGACGTCCAGAAGCTGGCCGGGCGAGTAGCGGCTCTCAGTCGCTTCATCCCCCGCCTGGGCGAAAAGGCGATGCCCCTATATCGCCTGATGCGCAAGAACCCCACCTTCCAGTGGGACAAGGAGGAAGACGACGCGCTCCGCGACCTCAAGAAGGTGCTACTCGCCGCACCACTACTCGCCGCCCCCGCCGACAAAGAACCCATGCTGGTCTACGTCGCGGCGTCCGAGCGCGTCGTCAGCACCGTCATGGTCGTCGAACGGCCGGAAGAAGGAAAGGAGCGCCCAGTACAACGACCGGTGTACTACATCAGCGAGGTCCTCACCGAGTCGCGCCAGCGATACCCGCAGTACCAGAAACTGGTATACGCGGTCTTTAGAGCACAGCGGCGCCTGCCGCACTACTTCTAGGAACACCCAATCACGGTCGTCTCCTCAGCACCGTTGCAGGACATCATCCGCAACCGCGAGGCGACCGGGCGGGTCGCCAGGTGGGCCATCGAGATCGGCGTCCACAACATCAAATACGAGCCATGAAAAGCGATCAAGTCGCAGGCTCTAGCGGACTTCATCGCCGACTGGGAAGAGGCCCAGCAGCCAGAGAAGCTGCCATACCTCCATTACTGGAGCCTGCACTTCGACGGCTCCAACAACGCGGACGGCGCAGGGGCAAGGATCGTGCTGACTTCACCGAAGGGCGACAAGCTCCGCTACGTCCTCTGCCTCGACTTCACCCCCTGCACCAACAACATGGCCGAGTACGAGGCACTACTCCACGGCATGCGGACCGCCAGGGAAATGAACGTCAACTGCCTACGCTGCTACGAAGACTCCGACCTCGTCGTCGGGCAATTCGCTGGCACCTGCGACGCCGTTTCCCCCACCATGGCAGCATACTGCCAAGCAGTGGACAATCTGGGTGGACACTTCACAGGCTACTCCGTCGAGTGGATCGACAGGCGGAAGAACAAGGAGGCCGACGCACTCTCTCGCATTGGGTCGGCTCGACTCGCACCACCCGCCGGGGTCTTCCTGGACACGATCACCAAGCCATCAGTCTCTCCCCCAAGGGAGATCGACATCGGAGTCCCGCTGCAGCCAGAGGCAGCCCTGGTCGCACTCGTCACCGAGCCCGACAACTGGACCAAGCCCTACGTCGCCTACCTGGAGGCCGGCACCTTGCCGGCAGACGAGACGGACGCTCGGATGATCGCACGCCGATGCAAGTCCTACACCATCATCGACGGCGAGCTCCACAAGCACAGCGTCACCGGCGTGTTCCAATGCTGCGTCCAACCCGCTGAAGGACGCAAGATCCTCCACAACATCCACTCCGGCGACTGCGGCCACCACGCCGGCGCCCGCTCTCTGGTCGCCAAGGCTATGCGGCATGTCTTTTACTGGCCCACCGCACACGCCGATGCCGTTGACATTGTCCAGCGGTGTGCCGGGTGCCAGAAGTACGCCAACCAGACGCACGTGCTGAGCTCAGCGCTCAAGACAATCCCCATCACCTGGCCATTCGCCATGTGGGGCATGGACATGGTAGGCCCCTTCAAAAAGGCTCCCTCCGGCTACACCCACCTCCTGGTCGCGGTCGACAAATTCACAAAGTGGGTGGAGGCCAAACCAGTCCGAAGTGCGACGGGAAGACCGCCACAAAATTCCTACGCGAGCTCATATATCGCTACGGGTTCCCAAACAGCATCATCACGGACAACGGCACCAACTTTGCCAAAGGAGCCATGGCCGAGTTCTGCGAAGAACACCACATCCGGCTCGATCTCGCGTCAGTCGCCCACCCGGAATCCAACGGCCAGGCGGAACGGGCCAATCAAAGCATCCTCCACGGCCTGAAGCCGCGACTCCAAGTACCACTCGATCGCACCGCCAGGTGCTGGGTCGAGGAGCTACCCTCCGTCATCTGGGGCATCCGCACCTCGGTCAATAGGTCGACAGGATTCACCCCCTTCTTCATGGTGTACGGCGCCGAGGCAGTCATGCCCACCAACCTCGAGCACGACTCGCCGCGGGTCGTCCACTACACGGAGGCTGCGAATGAACTCGCCCGCCAGGACGGAGTCGATCAACTCGACGAGGCACGTGACCTCGCTCGATCACGCACCGCCATCTACCAGCAAGGATTTCGCCGCTACCACAGCCGGCGGGTGAAAACTCGCACCTTCCAGGAAGGCGACCTGGTGCTGCGCCTCATCCAGGACAAGAAGGGCATGCACAAGCTTTCCCCTCCGTGCGAGGGACTATTCGCCATCGGGCGCGTACTCGGCAACGATGCCTACTACCTCATCGACGTCCACGGGGACGGCAAACTCGACGTCAAGCGACCGTGGAATGTAAACCTCCTACGGAAGTTCTATTCCTAGAACTCCACATATGTACCCTCCAGTCGCTATGAAATAAAAGAATTGGTTACCGCAAATCGCGCCTACTCTCCGTGTCTTGTGCCACTCGCACTCGTAATAACAGCGTCAGGCTAACCGCAGAAGTCAACCTTTGGTACAGAGACCGGCACGGCCAAGTAGTGCGATGCAAGAGCACTGGGTCACCTCAGGTTTTGCATCGTCCACGAAAAACGCCTACCCGGAGCCCCATTGGAGTCGCCTAGCCCGACTGGCTCTACGAGCCAAGACAACTGCCTTCGCTTCTCACAGCGACCATGATCCTCCGCATCCTCGACATAGCGACTCGAACAGCCAAGTACCACGCTTGGGGACTGACGACCAGTTCAGCGCGAGCGGCTCGGGAAAACGCCAAGTATGAGAGCATGCCCAGGACTCGCCATGCGACTGACCAAACGGGCCAGACAGGAGTGATGCGCTCAAACTAACGCAGCAAGTCCTCACCCACCCTCGAGTCGTGCCTAGAACAACCAAGTACCACGCTCGGGGACTCGGCCACCCGACCATGTTCGCGCAAGGGAAAACGGTGAAGTACAGAGCGCTCAAGGGATTCGCCTTGCGACTGGCTCTCCGAGTCCGGGCGAGTCGACCACAATAACAAAACATTCAAAAACCACAAACACATCACAGACGAGGTAAACCCCACAAAAACGGCGGACGCGCTCGGGGACTCGTTCAACCCTCAATCGGAAAACACATGACAAGTCACAAAACAAACACGATATCTCATTAATAGCATGTCGCAATCATCTCAGAATACAAAATATGCCCAAACGGCAGATCTGCTACTAACGCCCCAGGGCAAACTATTCTATTCCGCAGGCTTCAACGACGACTCGCCAGAAACCTTGTGATTGCGGATGAAGGGAGTGTACGGGTTCGACGGATACGTCGTCAGCTCACCCGCCATCGCCGCACGAAAGGGCTGCTTCTCCTTGAAGTCCCGATGCTGCGGCTCGGGGTCGTTGGGCGCGACGATCGTCTCCTGGTAAGGAAGGAGGTCGCCCATACGCGCTCGGAGTACACCGCGGCGCGACCCGTCAACTTGAGCACCTCTGAGATCTCCACCGCGCCAGTCGATGACGGGTACCCACTCGTCACGTCGTCCAGATCGAAATCCTCTGGAAAGTGAGCAAGCCCAAGGCTAAGCGCCGTCGCCGCTCCGCGCCGGAACACCGATCGCGTCATGAACTCAACGACCGACGGCGCCTTCTCCAAGTACTTCCACACCTCGACGAGGTCGCTGGGAATTACTTCCGTGGGCGATATCTCCTGGAGGTAGGCTCGGATGCATGTCGCTGACAACGTCGCCGAGTCGACGAGCGTGGCCACACATTGTCGCGCGTCGAACGAGCTCGCCTCTTCCGCGCTATCAAGGATGCGACCTGCGAATGGAAGATAACAGTGAGTACGTTGGACATCACAAAAAGGCATATGCAATAGGCAGGGGTAGACACACTCACCAATCAAGGGACGGGAGAGATCCGTGATGAAGCTCTGAAGAGATGTGTAATCATCCTGAAGCCCAGCAACAAGGGCGTCAGAAACCTTACGTTCTTCCGCGGCGGTCGTAACGACGGCCTTGGCTCAACCATCCGCCGAACTTGCTTCTTCTTTCGCCTCCCTCAGCTCGCGCTCAAGGTCGGCGATCCGCTTCTCAACCGAGCTCAATGCCGATTGAGCCGCTGCCAACTCACCCGCTGGGACAAGTCCCTGGCGAGCCTCCTCTGCCTTCGCGACAACTGCCTGAAGCCCCTTATTCGCCTCTTGGACGGTGGCCAGTTCCTTCTCCGCATGGTGTTTTGCTGCCAATCGGTCAGCCGACTCACGTTGCAGACCCTGCACTCAATTCAAACAGTTAACCAAAGCGAAATCCTAAGTGCCACCCGCTGAAATTCAGCGAGTGCGCACTCGGGGACTGGCGATAAAACAAAAATCCTAAGTGCCCACCCGCTGAAATTCAGTGAGTACACACTCGGGGACTGGCGATCAAAAAATCCTAAGTGCCCACCCGCTGAAATTCAGCGAGTGCGCACTCGGGGACTGGACACGAAAAATAACAACAAGACACTAAAAGAATCAGACCGCTGCAACACACCGGCCTGATCCTCGGGGACTGGACATACCTGGATGGCTGCGCCAAGCATGCCATGAAGTTGTATCGCATCCACGTACGCAAGGAGAGCCGGCGTGCTCCCACGACGCTGCTCGACCTCCGCGTCGGCGACCCCAGGTGCATGGCTCGAGGGTGAGGTCCCACTCGCTATAGCCGCTCAGGCCATGAAGCACGGGAACATTGCGATAGAGGCACCGACGCCAAAGGAGGCCGGCTCGGCCACCCCAGGCGAGGGAGCACCCTCCTTCGTGGGTACGTCCACCTCCGTTGCGGGTTCATTCGGCGCGACCGCCGTGTCGTCGGAGATCGTGATGACATCGTCGCCCCTGGCTTTCTTGGCGCCATCCGCAGAAACGACGACTTCGTCCTCCTTCCTCTTCCGGGAGGGATCCTCTTCGCTGACGACGGGCGGCACCTTAGCCACGGTTGGATGGCCTATTTTCTTCGCTCCGGTCCTACAAATTGATTGCGTGAGCAAGATAATTCAAGTACAATGAAAGACGAAAGAAGGTGAGCAAACTCACTTAGCGACTGGAATGAAGCGTAGCCCGGTGTGGATGCCGGCCGGCTTCTCCAGTTCGGGGCCCAGTCGGGTCCTCCTGGCCCGTGTATTGGTACATGTAGTGGTCGCGCCGAGCCAGAGGGACGAGCCACCGCCCGAGCCAGCAGTTATATGAGTTAATTGTCTGGAGTCCTTTCTTCTACAGACTGCGGATGGTTTGGAGCATTTCGTCCATGACCATCCGCTGGTCGGTGGGGAGCATGCCGACTTGGAGTCGGCGCGGTTCGGACCGGTTGGCGGAGTATCGTGGGATCGCCGCCTCACCCTCCGGGGTCGCCTCGGCAACGTAGAACCAAGACTTTTTCCAGTCGCTCGCTGCCTTGGCGGGCAGCATCAAGTCAAAGAACGAAGCCTTCGACTTCAGCTGGAATGTCAGGCCGCCCGCGGCAAGCATTGGGCCGCCCGCTTCCTCGCGACTGATCCGTCCGTGGAACAGATCTTGCCATAGAGGGAAGTAGGGCCGGCAGCCCAGGTAGCACTCGCAGAACGCCACGAAGATGGCGAGCTGCTCGATGCTGTGTGGACCCAGGTCCAACAGTTGGATCCCGTAGTAGGCGCAGAAGCGCCGGAAGAACAGGGACGTAGGAAATCCTATCCCCCGTTCTAGGTGGCTGGTGAAGCAGATAAATTCTCCCTCGCGCGGGTTCGGAGTCACCTCTCCGGCCGCGGGGATGCGCCAACAGCCGGCGCGCAGGATCCCGGCCTCCTCGAAGGACGCCAGTTGCGCCCTCGTACACTTAGATCTACCCCAAGGCTCGGTGGAGGGGGCCATGGCGGAAGGATTTGTGGGGGGTCGGAGGATTTCGGGTCGGCTGGATCACGATGCGAAGGAAGGCGAAAGTGCGTGCAATCGGAGGAAATGGCGAGAAGATGGTTCTCTGATCGCCTGCCATTCCCCTTATATAGCGGTTGTTACCCGCCAAATCAGGGAGCCGTTACTACGCGGTGATTACGCCAAAAGTTACCGTTGGATTTCCCCAACGGCTAGTTTGACCACGTTTAACGGTCCAACTTCAGCCACTCGGCTCGCCGACCCAATCACTACGACAGTGACTAAGTGTTTCGCTGACTCGACTCGCCAAAGCTGCGATCAGGATGACTGGTGGTTTCCTTCGTGTACGAGCCCGCAGACGATTCGACTGGATGCTTGCTTTGAAGCCGTATACTCCGACTGCCAGCAACCACCTGCGCCCAATCAACGACGGCCTCGGGGACTACTGATGTGGATATGCCCACCGGGGTATACCCAGCAGGACGTTTCCGACTGGCCCAGGAACTGGCGAGTGGGCCTGCAAGACGGCGACTGGATCAAGGCCTGGTATGGATCCAAGCGACTGGGAGCTGAAGGCCCGGGCGAGTAGATAGGCCTAGTCGAGTTAGGTTAAACAATTACCGAAGCCTTAACTGATTCGGTTGAGATATGTAAACCCTAGGGGAGGTGAGTCTATATAAATCTCCCTACGGGGCGTGTAGAGGTACGTTCCATCAGACACCCAAGCGACTCGCCGCCTAGCCGCCGAGCTCGCCCATTGTACCACCATCATAATACAATCTATAAGGAGTAGGTCTTTACCCTCCGGGGGGCCAAACCTGGGTAAAACCTTGTGTCTCCGCCCTCATCTCGCACCGCAGATGGCTGGCCGCCCTTGCCCCTCGTTCTACTACTCGCTGCCGATTGCAGCATCTGCCGTGACCATTCCCACGACAAGGGAGATTGTAAGTCCATGGAGTTATGTATTTTGTGTTAGAGAAACGTCTGGGTCGCTCGCCTAAGCCATGCCTAATCATGGTGGAAACTTGCAGCATCACCATAATGAGCTATCTATGAAGCATTCTCAATAAAAAGCTATGCACATATTAAATAAAAAGATTGATGAGATGCTCATTGTATGCTTGCCTTGTCATTTTGGTTATGGGATAGCTCCTGTACAATGTGCAAGGGGTACCCCGTTGGCGGTTCTCTATGATACGCATGTACTTACTATGACAAGTACTTACAGGTGACTAAAGTTGAGTAGCATGAGGTGTGGCCCTCGTATTCACGGGACTTGAGATTGCCAACTTATACTTTGTCAAGCATATACTCCATAGTTTGTTCACTTTAACCTTAATCACTTCAAGATGCTTATGATAGGGGCAATGAGGGCTGAAAGCTAACAAGTACCATAATTTTTGGAAGCTCTTTTCGAAACTTGAAATCCCTGCTTCCCTTTATGAAGGGCCTTTTCTGTACTATTATATTGAGTCTCCACCTTCTACCTTTAGGCACCATTAAGAGAGCATAGTTGCCATTCTGTGTGCAGTGTCCAAATAATTATTGATTGATGCATATTGTGATATTGCTTGTTCTTATGCTACTTGTATCTAGTCACTCTTACGAACTTTGAAGGTGTCCTATGCATCTATTTGCTACTCCATGAGGGACAAGTTGACTGCCACTATGCCATGTTTTCTTTATGTGAAACAAACAAACGTTTTTCAATGCATGTTATTCATAATCTTTGTTTGTAGCCTTTCTTGTTGCATGCATAGTTACTTTGTCTTATTGTTAGAACTCCATCTTTCATGCACATGTTTAGAGTTCTTTGATCCCAGCTTTCAATGCTTGCAAATGGTTTCATCTTGGTTTTGATGGTGCATGTCACCTAAAAAATTATTCGTTTTATCACTTACCTACTCGAGGACGAGCAGGAGTTAAGCTTGGGGATGCTTGATACGTCGGAAACGTATCTATAATTTTTGATGCTCCATGCTTGTTTAGTATCTACTTTTCTTTGCTTTGTCTACACTTTGAGGTGTTTTTATATCTTTTCTAGAACTAACCTATTAACAAGTTGCCACAGTGCCAATTGCCTGTTTTCTTCTATTTTTGGTTCCAGAAAGGCAGAAAATCAATATTCTCGGAATTGGACGGGGCAAAAGCCAAAGTCAATATTTTACCGTGGGCGACACAAAGTCCAGAGGAGAGACGGAGAGGCGCCACAGGGCGGCCAAACCCCCCTAGGCGCAGGTGGGCCCAGCCTGCGCCTAGGCAGGGTGTGGCCCCCCTGGTCACCTCTCAGCCGCGCTTCTTCGCCTATAAGAAGCCCCCAATACAGAAACCCTAGGCACCCGATCAAAACTCCACAAAACCTTCTATAGCCGCCGCCACCGTCGTCCCTAGATCGAGGCGATCTGAAGTTCTTCCCGGCACCCTGCCAGAGGGGAAATCATCCCGGAGGCCTTCTTCTCCGGTATGAAGCGTGAGTAGTTCCACGTTGTACTATGGGTCCATGTAGTAGCTAGATGGTTGTATCTCCTTCTTGTGCTTTCATGTATAGATCTTGTGAGCTCCATTCATGATCAAGATCTAATCTATTTGTAATCATGCATGTTGTATTTGCGGGGATCGGATGGATATTGAGATTACTATGTCAGATTGATTAATGGTTTTGTCTATTTGATACTATCATGTCTGTGTTGTTTGTGATCTTGCATGCTCTCCGTTGTTAGTAGCTATCTTGGCCAAGTAGTTGCTAATGACTACAAGAGGGGGCATTTATGCCGATAGTGGGTTCATGCCTCTAGTTTCCAAGGGAAGTGACAGAAATCTCTTCGGTTGTAGATGTGTTCTTGCCACTAGGGAGAAAACAACGATCTCTTGTTCATGGAAATTGGATTGTTTACCTTACACATTTTGCTTAAAGCAGTTGTTTGTTGCTTGTGATACGTCAGAAACGTATCTACAATTTTTGATGCTCCATGCTTGTTTAGTATCTAATTTGCTCTTCTTTGTCTACACTTTGAGGTGTTTTTATAACTTTTCTGGAACTAACCTTTTAACAAGTTGCCACAGTGCAAGTTACCTGTTTTCTTCTGTTTTTGGTTCCAGAAAGGCAGAAAAACAATATTCTCCGAATTGGACGGGACAAAAGCCAAAGTCAATATTTTACCATGGGCGACACGAAGTCCAGAGGGGAGACAGAGAAGCGGACCAGGGCGACCAGACCCCCCTAGGAGTGGGGGGGCCACCCCGCGCCTAGGTAGGGTGTGGGGCCCCTGGCCGCCTCCCAGCCTCGCCTCTTCGCCTATAATAAGCCCCTGATGTAGAAACCCTAGGCACCCAATCAAAACTCCATGAAACCTTCTGTAGCCACTGTCACCGTCGTCCCTAGATCGGGGGGATCTGAATTTCTTCCCGGCACCCTGCCAGAGGGGAGATCATCCCGGAGGCCTTCTCTCCGGTATGAATCGTGAGTAGTTCCACCTTGGACTATGGGTCCATGTAGTAGCTAGATGGTTGTATCTCCTCCTTGTGATTTCTTGTATAGATCTTGTGAGATTCGTTCATGATCAAGATCTAATCTATTTGTAATCATGCATGTTATGTTTGCGGGGATCCGATGGATATTGAGATTACTATGTCAGATTGATTAATGGTTTTGTCTATTTGATACTATCATGTCTGTGTTGTTTGTGATCTTGCATGCTCTCCATTGTTAGTAGCTATCTTGGCCAAGTAGTTGCTAGTGACTCCAAGAGGGGGTATTTATGCTCGATAGTGGGTTCATGCCTCTAGTTTCCAAGGGAAGTGACAGAAATCTCTTCGGTTGTAGATGTGTTGTTGCTACTAGGGAGAAAACAACGGTCTCTTTTTCATGGAACAAATGGATTGTTGACCTTACACACTTTGCTTAAAGCAGTTGACAGTTGCTTGCAACTTAATACTGGAGGGGGTTCAGATGATAACCTCAAGGTGGACTTCTAGTCATAGATGTAGTTGGATGGCGGTATATGTATATTGTTGTATTGCACAATAGAATCTCATAGGATCTTTTTGTCTAGTATTACATTGTTATGCCTTGCTCAGTTCCTGTCAATTGCCCTGATGTAATTTGTTTACCCTTCATGCCATGTTGTTTATCTAAGGAGAGCACCTCTAGTGAACTATGGACCCCGGTCCAATCTTTACCATTGATACATCTTCCACTAGTACTTTTTACTTGCTGCAAACCATTACCTTCCACACCATATGTTTAATCCTTTGTTATAGAAAACCGGTGAGCTTGATAACCTCACTGATTCGTTGGGGAAAAGTCTTGAGTTTGTGTTGTGCAGGTCTCCGCGTTGCTTGCAACACCTGTGTGACGTTTCCTTCCTCCTACTGGTTCGATAACCTCTGTTTCTTACTGAGGGAAAACTTGCTGTTGTGCTACTTCAAACCTTACTCTTGGGGTTCCCAACAGGCTCCACGTCAGCCATCAAGTTCTCTAGCGTCGTTGTCGGGAGGCTAAGGACGTCTTCACAAGGGGAGTCCTTCACTTCCTTTCTCTTTACTTTGTTTTTAGTTTGCTTAGTTTCTTTTGCTTGGTTTTGTTTGCCTCGTTTCAAAAACTCCAAAAAAAATTAGTTTAGTTTGGTTTGCTTTCTTTATTCAAAAACAAACAAAAATAGTTCCTACTCTAGTTTAGTTTTTGGCTTGCTCCACCTTTGCCAAAATGAACTCCGCTGAGAACACCAAGTTGTGTGACTTCACTAGTACAAACAACAATGATTTCCTTAGCACTCCTATTTCTCCACCTGCTCTTGATGCTACCTTTTATGAAATTAAGCCTGCTTCGTTGAATGTTGTGATGAGAGAGCAATTTTCTGGTGCTAGTTCTGATGATGCTGCTGCCCATCTCAATAACTTTGTTGAACCTTGTGAGATGCAAAAGTATAAGGATGTAGATGGAGATATTATTAAGCTCAAGCTGTTTCCTTTCTCTTTGAGAGGGAAAGCTAAAGAATGGTTGCTATCCTTGCCTAGAAATAGTATTGATTCTTGGACTAAGTGCAAAGATGCTTTTATTGGAAAGTACTATCCTCCTGTTAAGATTATATCTATGAGAAGTGACATTATGAAATTTAAACAACTTGATAATGAACATGTTGCTCAAGCTTGGGAAAGAATGAAGTATTTGGTTAAGAATTGTCCCACTCATGGACTCACTGCTTGGATGATTATCCAGACTTTTTATGCAGGTTTGAACTTCTATTCAAGAAACCTGTTGGATTCAGCTGCTAGTGGTACCTTCATGGGCCTCACTTTGGGTGCTGCAACAAAGCTCCTTGACAATATGATGGTTAATTACTCTGAATGGCATACTGAGAGTTATTATGGCTATGCTTGTTAATGGGAAAGCTCCTCTAGATCCTAATAGTGTTCCCTTAGCCTCTTTGGTTGGTCAAGAAGAGCAAGTTGATGTGAACTTCATTAGAAACAACAATTTTGGCAACAATACTTATGGTAATTATAGGCCTTATCCTCCTAGTGGAAATACTTATCAGGCTAGTTCTGGAATGCCTAGTGAAGAGAGGATTCTAGAAGTTGAGAGGTCCACGAAAAACTTTATGCAAATGCAATATGAGCAAAACAAGATTTTCGCTAAAACTATGGAGGAACAATCTATTATTTTGAAAAATATTAGTCATCAGCTTGAGAATCTGAATAGATAAATTCCTAGTTTACAGTCAAAAAATTTGAGTGCTGAAAAAAATAGTTCATCTTTGTTTGAAGCACAGTCCTCCATGATTAATAAAATGGCTGCTAAACCTGAAACCATGGAAAGTACCTTTGCTGCTACTCATGCCATACAAGTCACTATTGATGAAATGTTAGGCTGTTAGCTCAACTTCATGCTAAGTGGGAAAGGGAAGCTGAAATTGATAGAAACAATAGTGTGTGTACCATCACTCATGCCATACAAGTCACTAAACCACTAGAAGTCCCTATTCCTCCTCCTACTATTCCTAAGCCTAATGTGTCTACTACTAGTGATGCTAGGTTTGAATTTGATATAGATGGTGGCAAAATTTCTGAAGTGATTTTGTTCCTGCAAAAGCTTGCTAGAAGTCCTGATGCTAGTGATATGCATGTTGCTTTCACTAAACACATTACAGATGCTGTTGTGATCTTGGTTCTAGTGTCTCTATTATGCCTAGGAAGATTTATGAAATACTTGATTTGCCAACTTTGAAAGATTGCTATTTGGATGTCCCACTCAATGATAATGCTAAAAACAAACTCATGGGGAGTATTAATGATGTTCACATTATGGTTAACAATGCTTATGTCCCTATGGATTTCTATGTTTTGGATGTTGAATACAATGCTTCTTGTCCTATTACTTTGGGAAGACCTTTTCTTAGAACTGTTGGTGCCATCATTGATATGAAAGAAGGCACCATTAAATATAATTTTCCATTCAAGAAAGGTATTGAACGCTTCCCTATGAGGAGAGAGAAGTTGCTTTTTGCTCCTTTTTTGAAAGCAAGGTTTGATGTTAATGCTTCTTCATTTGAAAATACTTGATTCTTCTTGCTTTTTTGTGCCTAACTTAAAGGTGTTAAAGAAAAGTACGTGTTGGGAGATAACCCAAGAGTTTTATTGAGTCTTGGAAGTTATTACTTCTGTAATGACCTCTCCTTATCCTTTTTGTTTGCTTTTCCAAGAATGACCTCTAATGAGAGAGAAGTAAGATTTGGGGAGTTGCTGTCCCGAAACAGATTTCTGTCCTCCACCAAAAACATTCGTGAGAAGTCTCTGTATCTCGAATTGAGCTGAAAATTTACGAATAAATCCCCCAGTATGTTAGCTAACTTTAGTTAGTTCATCACTTTTTTATTTGAGCAACATAAGATTTCGAAAAAATCGGTTTCTACCAGCTAGTATGTTTTGACAGATTTCTGCCATTATTTACATTTGCTTCTTATTGATTCCTTTTTGAGTTCTCTTTTGGGGAATTGAGCTTTTTAAAGGAGTTATTACAGTAGCTTGTGTTTTTAGTGAAAAGTCTTTCTATTCCAAAGATTTTCCTAAAGGTCTATTATCTTTTGAATACACTAATGTTGCTAATAAAGATTGTGTGAAGTTTTGTATGAAGGAGAAATATTAGGTGAGAGAGAATGATGTAATGAGATGAAGAATGGACAAAAGCTCAAGCTTGGGAATGCCACCCCGGTTTCACCCCAAGAAATATCCAAGAGGTACAAGCGACAAAGCTTGGGGATGCCCAAGGCATCCCATTCTTCATCAATAAAAAGCTCAGGTCTGTCTAGACACTTCGTTTTTATTGTTCCATGCACAAGTTGTGTTGTTTTTGGAGCGTCTTAGTTTTCGTTAGGTTTGCTTAGTTGTTTAGTTTGCTTGAATAAAGTAGTTTGGACCCCCATTCTCGTTGTGTTGTTTCAAATAAGTTGCTTGGTGTTGGAAAGGAGTAGGAAGTTCTTGCTTGATAAGTGCAAGAGGAGCTTGCATTGACTGTGACTTAGACTTTGGCATGACATGCTAGGTGTTGTTTTGACCTTATGCTTAGTGATTATTGCTCTAGCATGTCTTGTTCCAAAAAATTGGGATTGCTTAGTGTGCCTTGAAGAAATTATGCAATGTTTTAGCATGCAAAAGCATAGTATTTTGGTATTCTCCTTTGATGCTTTGTTTGGGTTGACTTGGCACATGCTGGCACCATGTTGTGACTATGACAAGTCACCATAGCCTCTATGATCATTTATTACTTGACTTGTAGTACCACTCTATGCTTTGGTTAGTAATGTTTTGTCGCTCTGCATGATTATGGCCATTATTTCTCTCTTAGTTGGTTGCTCCCAGTCTTTTGCTAGCCTCCACTTGTATGAGTAAGTTCTACTCATGCTTCCAACTCCCAAGAAACCAAGTTATTCCAAAGTGTCCACTATAAACTCCTATGCATGGTGTGTTACACCATTCCAAGTATATTCTTGTTTTCAGCTATCTTCCAATTAAAATGTATTTTGTTATGTGAAAACTTAGTGATTAAAGCCCTCACAAACTTGATGGCACACTTTATATTCTTTGCCCCTAATAAACTTGAACCATTGTGTCATCTATGTTGTATATGGTTGCACTTATACGTTGGAATTAGCAAAACCGTGCTGTCACGGGGAACGTTTTCAACATTGCACTTGTACTTTGTACTTAGTTGATATCATGCTCTTTTGTCTATGGATGTCACCAGTGTGAAATAAAGAGGGAACTTGTAAGTCCATGTAGTATGTATTTTGTGTTAGAGAAACGCCTGGGCCGCTAGCCTAAGCCATGCCTAATCATGGTGGAAACTTGCAGCATCACCATAGTGAGCTATCTATGAAGCATCACCAATAAAAAGCTATGCATATAGTAAATAAAAATATCGCTGAGATGCTCATTGTCTGCTTGCCTTGTCATTTTGGTTATGGGATAGCTCATGTACCATGTGCAAGGGGTACCCCGTTGGCGGTTCTCTATGATACGCATGTACTTACAATGACAAGAACTTACAGGTGACTAAAGTTGAGTATCATGAGGTGTGGCCCTATGTAACATCCCAAAAATATAAAACAAGGATCATCAAACTCTAATCACTAAAATTAGGGTTAACAAAAACTTTGATTAATTTAAAATCATATGAATGCATGTGTGAATGAGATGATTTGATAAATGCATGAATGGACTTGTGTGATTAACCTAAATAGAAATAAATGGATTAAAGGTGAAAATAACATTATATAAAACATTTCCATGCAAAAACAAAACAAGAGAAAATCAAAAACAAATAAAATAAAGCAAATGGTCATTTTTGCCAATCTTGCCTAGGTCACTTTGAGTGTTTCTAGTTGAAGATTTCAAACATAAACTTTTCCAACTCTTTAAACCCCTTGCTAGAACAAGTAAAAGTGAATCAAAGTGCACCTTTCGAACTTGCAGAAACATTTGGCAACCTCATTCAAATCACAATTCAAAATTGAATCTTTATCATATGTGAAGATCACCCATTTTCAAAACCCAACCAAACCAGTGCCCCTTGACTAATCCAACTAACCAGACACTCCCTAGTATATGCCTAGCAAACCCACCAAGTTTAAATCCAAAATTCAAATTTAAAGTTCTTGCGGCCATTTCATCCAACACCTTGCAGATACAAATCAAACAAACCTCAAACACTATAGTGTACAGTAAAATTGTCCTAACTTGTTCCCTATCTAGCTCACACTACACCCTCAGTAGATCATCTAACTAGTTTAACCCCTCTAGCTCACTGTAAGCAAGACCTTGCCATTAATGGCAAGCAAGCCGAGCCTCACCTTGCCACCCCATTGTCGACAGCAAGCTAGGAGTAACACTAAACCTAACGAGCATGTATAGCAGGCACACCACCGTCCACCGCCACACCCTGTCCCAGCCCCGAGCAATGCCAGCCCTTGGACCACACGACATGCCCATGCCAAACCTCTCTGCGCGCGAGCCGAGAGCGCGCCAGTGCGCCACCCTCGACCAGCACACACAAACCGCGCGCCGCCCTCGCCGCGTGCGTGCGTGATCACCACCGTCCCAGCAACTCCACAGACATGCCCGTTCGCCGCCGCGCAGACCACACGCGCTGTGCGACATTAAAATCGCGGTCGGACCCACTCAGAGCACCGCGATGTTCCGACCGATCAGCACCGCCCCATGCCTCGCCACCGCGTCGTTGAGCTTTGCCAGGGAGCACCGCACCGCCCCCTACCGTCGCCCATGCCAGTAGCCCTCTGTGCCGTCGACCACGACGAGCTCAGCCCGCGCCCGTCGGTCCCCTTCGGCCACTATAAATAGAGGCCTCCACCGCTCGTTTTATTCACACCAGTTCACTCCCCTCAACCTCAGAACCATCCCACCTCACTCCCGAAGCAAGGCGAGCAGCGCATCGCCGGAATTTGGCCGGAGCCCGCCGCTGCTGGAGGAGAAGGGAGTCGTCGATTGGAGCCGCCCCAGGAGAAGCTGTCGGTACCAGGAGAACCGCCGTCGTCGACTTCGTCATTCGCCCCCGTCGCCGACCCTCGCCTGAGACCCGATGAGCCTCCCACGACCCCCACCTGCCGCGTTAGGGTTCTGTCTCGCCAGCGCTGCCCGATGTGGACGATGAACTAGAGCCGTCCGATTAGAACCAGATCCCACGATCAACGTTGCCCTGTACCGCTTTGCCCCTCCCCCCGCTCACTGACGTGTGGGGACAGCCACTTAACCAGCCCGCGTACGCGCTGTGTGTAGTGGGCCTGCACAGTAAAACATCCCGCGCGACCCAACAATTCAAATTAAGCTTTATTCATTTAATTTCAAACATAGTTCTGTACCTAGATTAAAAAATCAACCCAGATCGATTCACTGAACCAAAATGCATGAAACCAATTTTGTTAGAAGGGTATGGAAATGCTTAATCCAAGCCCGTTGGATTCAAACCGTTTGGATTTGTAGATCAACCACGGTAAAAATAAAAAGGCAGAAGCTTTTCTGCATTCAAATATTTTGCAAAATTCAACCATAAGAGCTTTTGAGTTGATTCCAACTCTCAAAAATCACTTTTGATAATACCTTTCAAAATATATAAAAACATATGGGTTTACTTACAGAAATAATGTTCAAGTAATAAAAGAATGCTACATAGGCATTTCTAGTCACTTTATTTAATTAAAATAAAAGGTTAAACCTTATTAAATTGTGACACCACTTTAAATCACATTCTCTTGTACTGAAATATGTGGTGATGACATGTGTCAACATGATCCCATGTTTGAGTTGGAGAATATTAAATCTTAAGTAGTTTTTCAATGAGTAGAAATTACTTTTCTCAAATAAAAGAAATAAGACAAGTGCTTTAATCCTTGTGATAATAGTGATGATGTTAGATCATATAGTGTGACTTTTTGTGTGATGATTAAAAATATTTAAGTATTGTTTGGTGATTGTATACCTCGTATTTATTTATAGACACTAGTATCGACCAAGGATACGAGGAGGAAGGAGGATACTACGAGGAAGAAGCCGAGGAGAACTTCAACCACTGCTCTGCACAAGCCAAGCTAACCCTTGCAACTGATGCAAGCAAATACTTGCTTGTTACTGTGCCAACTATATGCCTTAATAATATGTGATTACACCCAGTTGATAACCCAATCCTAGTTTTACTTGCAAGCTTAATACTTTATTTCTTTCTTTATCAAAGCTTTCTCTTAGAGTTTACATAGTGACTTGTAGATTCTAGAAAGATAACTAAAGATAGCATAAAGAGCATAAAATTTTGCCGAAGTTAGATAATCTTGATGTCATCCTAAGGCATGAGATTGAACTTAGTTAATCCTCACTTGTTTACCACCCCTCATTAGTATTTACCACCACGTGTAGATTCTAGTGCTAAGCATAAAACTTGATCAAATTTAGATGGGAATACTTTGTGAAAATGGTTATGAAAACCTTAGAATGATGAGTCACTCTACTGAAATGTTTTGACATGTGTTTCCGAACACCAGATGATTTGATGATGAAAATGTTGAGGCATGAGCCTTAGCCCTATATAAAACCGATGGTTGTCTGAATACGATACCATTCCAATTTTACCGTACAACCACAATACCCGAAATTTGGGTAGGGCTTGACTGCAAATTTATATACCTTAGTATGGGTTCCCTCGCGGCCAAGGTCTGAGCTGAGGCTACCTTGTGAAGATTGTCCACCTGTGCAGTACCCAAGATGACAGTTGATCATGGTTGGGAGGCCAAACTCACAGGGGAGGTGCCTATACTAGGGCGTGTAATTGACAGGTTAGGATTGATTATCCGCATACTGAGTATGGTGAATTCAGGATTGTTCCTGACGGATGTATCGAATGTTGTGGTGAAAGTGTACAATCTCTGCAGAGTGTCAAACTATTTGAATAGCCGCGTCTGCGGTTATGGACAGTTGGAGTGGCCATATTGTTCCCCCGTCATATTGTTTTCAAAATGACTTGTGAAATGATCTGTGACTTTGACTTGACCAGACCAGATTTGTGATATGAAATTCAAATTCCCACTTAGGTGTTGTAAAACTTTCAACTAGATTTCTTTGCTTCTGAACTTAGTAGAGTTAAATCTGGCTTTTTTTGCAAAATAACCCTAGAGGTTAGTACCCTACTACAAAACCCCCTTAACTTGTTAGTATTAGTTTGCGAGTACTTAAGGAGTACTCATGGCTTTGTCCCTGGATATTCCCGTGGCCAGACTATGAAGAGGAGTACCAGGATGACGGATCGCAGGAAGGTTACGACAACTAGGGTCATCTCCCATCGTCAGCATTGCCTGTAACCCCGAAGATGGAGCTTCGTCTACACTATCGTTATCTTTACGTTATTCCGCTGCTTGAGTTGTATTAAGAACTGGATCATGAGATCCTTATTTGTGTAATACCTTATGTATGGTTTGTAATGGATGATGTACTGTGATATCCAAATCTGTTATGTCTCACAAAAATGGTAATCCTGGGATTGCGGTGTATGGCATAATAGGCATCTGGGATTAAAAATCCGGGTGTTGACAAGTTTGTATCAGATCCATCCTGACCATAGGAGACCCTAGTTAGAATGGACGTTTGAATCAAAAACTTAGTTTAAAAACCAAAGGAAGTGAGTATTTACAAAAACTTATTCTCATTCTTATCACTTGGATTCTTTGATGAAAATTCATGTTCCTCAAAAATTCTTGCAAACTTACATAAAATTTGACACACTTGATCACTCTACTAACTTACTCGTCCTATATTCTTATAGATGGACGTGAAGTGCAGCAAGTTTTATCAGTTGGGGAATGGAGGAGACCTCATCTTTGAGCGTGACTTGGACCAGCTTTCGGAACTTCTTGTGCGTCCGCACCCCGAGTTCTTCGGAGCTCAGCTCAATGATCAGGAAGGAGAAGATCTGCAGTGGCTAGTTGTTGCAAGTCTCCGAGGGAAGATTGAACCTCCCACTATAGAGGGAATTCAGTTCACCTTAAGAGAGAACAACTGGCTCGATGGACTTGCCAGAGTAATGCAGGAAGCTCTTGCCTGTTTGTGTGGGCAGAGTATCAATAAGATCAAGGGTACCCGTTTTGAGTTCTACCCAAGGCGTGATATTATGGGACAGCCACTGGAGGCCCCATACCACCATGAGCTGAAGAGTCAATTGGACCACCTCAGCTTCATGATGTATGACCGTCAGAAGGAGTTGGACAATGCCCGTTCCTACGCCAACCACAAGTACGCCATCACCAAGAAGAAGGATCAGACCATCGCCATGCTAGTGAAGGATCACAAGTCTCGTCGTCGTCAGCTCGACAAGAAGGAGCGCATCATTGCCCGTCTTCGTCACCGGATCACGGATTTGGAGGAGACCATCCACGAGAGATACAGTCAGTTGGAGGAGAGGGAGAATGCAGGGGAAGACCTTCGTGGAGACCCCTACTCCTATCTCGGCGATGATGATGACTTTCTAGAGGATCAGGCCATGGAATTCTTCACCGATGAGGATGATTTCGCCTTCATCGATGATGATGAGGATGGGGATGATGAGGACACCGACTCTGAGGAATAGTAGCACTTGAGCACTAGCGTTAGTGAGTTGTATTCGGTCTCACTGTATCATAGCTTCATAGAATGGTTCTTAAAACCATATGTCTTCCTTTGTTGTGGTGTGTGTTTGTACCGTGTGATGTGAATGAATGAATGAAAAGCAAGTTGCTAGAAAAAAATCTGAGTCAAACCTTAACAACTTTACAAAACAACCCTGAACCTTAGAAATTTCCCTCTTTTCTCATGATCTATCTCAATCTCCAGATGCCTCGCGGAGGAAGTGGATCAGCCCTGGACCCGATGTTGCAACTCTTGCAAATGTTGGTTTCGGACCGCGAAGCCGAAAGAGTCGAACGTCAAGCCAAGTTAGCCACCCTTCAACAGATAGCCCAGATGGCCAACAACAATCAAGGCCATGGAAATCAGGACAACCATGGATCTAAGCTCAAGAATTTCTAGAACACCAATCCACCTGTTTTCACTAAGTCAGAAGAACCCCTAGATGCAGATGATTGGCTTCAAACAATGGAGAACAATCTGGAAGTCGCAGGAGTGGAAGCTAACAAGAAAGTTCTGTTCGCCACCCACTATCTAGCCGGGGATGCAAGAGCATGGTGGAATAGCGTTCGTGCAATGACCAGATGTCAGATGATGACTTGGGAGGAATTCAAGGTCAAGTTCTGCAGAACCCATGTGCCATCGGGTTTGATCAAGAGGATGAGAGATGAATTCAGAGAACTGAAGCAAGGAAGGATGATAGTAGTAGAATAATGTGACAAATTCTTGTCATTAGCGAGGTATGCCCCGGATGAGATCGACACTGAAGCCAAGAAGAAAGAGCAATTCTTGAATGGTCTGCACGATGAGATGCGGAAGGTGTTAGTCAATATCCCCTTTGCTGATATTGAAGTCCTAGTCGACTCTGCCATTCAGATGGAAGGAAAGATCAACCAAGCCAATGAGAACCGCAAGCGCCGCATGATGCATCAACCAGGAACCCACCAGACACCAAAGTATCGCCCCAACCCATCTCCAGGATTTCCCCCAAGAAACAACAGACCCCGGATGAACCGTCCGACCTATCCCAACCGTGGAAACCCAAGACCCGGAGGAAACCACAACAACCCCGGCAACTCTATCAATTTCAACCATGCACCACCCAATTTCAACAACAACAATGCTGCCACCAACACCAACACTGCCCCAAGGACTGGAAGCAATGTTGTGCATGTTGCAGCAAAGGACAAGTCGCAAGTGATTTGTTATGAATGTGGGACCAAGGGTCATTATTCCAATGAGTGCCCCAAGAATATTGCCGCATTCCCCAATGCAAATGCCCCAACTCAGCAGCAGCGTCGTGTTCAGCCCGGAAGATGGTTTGCCCCAGGGAATTCGCTCAACCGCAACGGCCGTCTTTTTCCCATGCATGCTGAAGAAGCCCAGGAAGCACCAGATGTCGTGCTGGGAATGTTTTCTGTTAACTCAGTACTTGCAAGAGTGTTGTTTGATTCTGGAGCATCGCACTCATTTGTCACCGAAGAATTTGCATGCACTAGTAAGATTCAACCAACCAAATTGAAGCATGTTATGATTGTTCAAATACCTGGTTCAACCACCAAAGCTAGGTAAATTTGCAAAGCCGTCCCTATCCGAATCCATGGCATAGATTTTTATGCTAATCTAATAGTACTCGGAACTAAAGGTTTGGAAGCAGTACTAGGAATGGATTGGATGTCCAAACATAAAGGATTAATTGACTGTTCCAAGAAATCCATAACCATGACCAGTACAGCCGGAGTATCAGTCGAGCATATATCTGAAACCTTGCCTCATCAATTCAAGTGCAACAACAGTATATCCCAACCTACCATTGACCAAGTCCAGATAATCTATGAATACCCGGATGTATTTCCAGATGTTTTGCCCGGTATGCCCCCAGATCGGGATATCGAGTTTATCATTGAACTAATCCCTAGAACCGGACCCATCGCCCAGAGACCATATAGTATGAACCCATCGGAACTAGCAGAACTGAAGAAGCAACTGGATGCGATGCTGGAAATTGGACTGATTCAACCAAGTGCATCACCATGGAGATCACCTGTCTTGTTTGTGGACAAGAAAGATGGAGTTAACCGTTTGTGTACGGATTATCGGAAGTTGAATGATGTTACTATCAAGAACAAGTACCCGTTGCCGAAGATAGAAGACCTGTTTGACCAGTTGACTGGTGCCAAAGTGTTTTCTAAGATTGATCTTAGAACTGTCTATCATCAACTCAAGATTTGCGCAGAGGATATTCCAAATACTGCCTTTACCACCAGATATGGATTATATGAGTATACTGCCATGTCTTTTGGATTGACCAATGCCCCCGCTTACTTCATGAATCTCATGAATAAGATTTTTATGGACTTCCTGGATAAGTTTGCCATTGTTTTCATCGATGACATTCTGATTTATTCCAAATCAGAAGAAGAACATGAGATACACCTAAGGACCATTCTTGAAACCCTTAGAGAGCATCAGTTGTATGCCAAGTTTAGCAAATGTGAATTCTGGTTACAGGAGGTACGATTCCTCGGCCACATTGTATCATCCGGAGGAATTGTCGTTGACCCTGTGAAGGTGAAAGATGTCGAAGATTGGCAAGCCCCAACCACTCAACCCAAGTTCGTGCGTTTCTCGGATTAGCGGGATACTACCGCAAGTTCGTAGAAGGATTCTCGAGTATTGCCAGACCCATGACTCAATTGCTAAAGAAGGACAAGAAGTTTGAATGGACGGACAAATGTGAAGCGAGTTTCCAAGAACTCAAGAGAAGATTGATTTCAGCCCCAATTTTGATCATGCCGGAGATCACAAAGCCCTTTGATGTGTATTGTGACACATCCAAGATCGGCCTCAGATGTGTGCTAATGTAAGAAGGCAAAGTTATATCTTATCTATCCCGACAACTAAAGCAGCATGAACAGAACTACCCAACCCATGACCTCGAACTCGCAGCCGTAGTTCTAGCCCTGAAGACATGGATGCATTATCTCATGGGAAACCGTTGTGAGATTAATTCGGATCACAAGAGCCTGAAGTATATATTCACTCAGAAGGAGCTGAATATGAGACAGAGAAGATGGATTAAGCTAATCAAGGACTATGATCTAGACATTCACTATCACCATGGTAAAGCCAATGTGGTAGCAGATGCCCTTAGAAGATTGTTGTGCCGCTTGAACTCCATGATTCTAAAGGAGCAACCAAGTTTGCACAAAGATATGGAATATTTCCGAATGGAATTAGTAAGTGAAGGATTTTTGGCTAGCATAGAACTTTAACCCACTTTGATCAGTCAGATCAAAGAGGCGCAGAAAGGAAATGCTAGTATCGACGGAATCAAGTGTCGTATCGGTACAGGCAAAGTACCCGGATTCGCCGAAGACGAAGAAGGAGTTCTGTGGTACAAAGGACGCCTTTGTGTACCAGCAGATTCAGAATTGAAAGAAGTGGTTTTGAAAGAGGCCCATGATACTCTTTATTCTATCCACCCCGGAGGAACAAAGATGTATCAGGATTTGAAGGAACAATTTTGGTGGCATAAGATGAAGAGAGAAATCAGAAGCTATATCTCCAGGTGTGATATATGTCAGTGAGTCAAGGAGGGACATCAAAGACCCGCAGGACTGTTGCAACCTCTACAGATTCCGGAATGGAAATGGGGTTCAGTTGGAATGGACTTTATCACCGGATTGCCTACTTCTAGTAGGGGAAATGACTCTATCTAGGTCATAGTCGACAGATTATCCAAAGTAGCCCATTTCTTACCCGTCAAGACCACATACCAGAGTTTGAAGCTAGCGGAGTTATATATCGCTAGAATCGTCAGTTTGCACGGAGTCCCCAAGAACATCGCATCAGATCGAGGAACTCAGTTTACCTCAAGATTCTGGAAGAAAGTACAAGAAGGTTTAGGAACCCGACTAGATTTCAGCATAGCGTATCACCCTCAGACCGATGGACAGACGAAACGAGTAAATCAAATACTCGAAGATATGATGAGAGCATGTGTGCTAGAGTATGGATCTAAATGGGAAGACTGTATGCCTTTCGCAGAATTTTCATACAACAACAGTTACCAAGCTAGTTTGCAAATGGCCCCATTTGAATTCATGTATGGAAGTAAGTGTCGCACCACTTTGAATTGGTCGGAAGTAGGAGAGAGTCAGATTTTCGGACCCGGCATCCTACGAGAAGTAAAGGAGAAAGTTCACAAGATTCGTGAGCACCTCAAGATGGCCCAGTCAAGACAGAAGAGTTACGCCGACAAGAGTCGTCGAGACCTCGCTTTTAATATCGGAGATTTTGTGTACCTTAAAGTGTCGCCGTTGAAAGGAATGCAGTGTTTCCAGCTGAAAGGAAAGTTAGCCCCCAGATATATCGGACCCTTCAAGATTCTGAATCGTCGAGGAGAAGTATCAGATCAATTGGAACTGCCAGAAGAAATGCCAGCAGTGCACAATGTGTTCCATATATCGTTACATCGCAAATGCCTTGAAGTTCCGAAGAAGACTGAAGTTTTCAAGAACATTGATCACCGAACCATAGAGATCAACAATGACCTGACCTATCCCGAAGTACCCATCCGTATTTTGGAAGAAGCTTTCAGAACCACCAGTACCCGAAGCATCAAGTTTCTCAAGATTCAGTGGAGCAACCACACTGAAGAAGAAGCTACCTGGGAGCGAGAAGATCAAATCAGGACGGAGTTTCCCGATCTCTTTAAATCCTAAGTAATATTTTTTCTTCCTTTTTCAAATCTCGGGACGAGATTTTTTTAAGGGGGGAAGGTTTGTAACATCCCAAAAATATAAAACAAGGATCATCAAACTCTAATCACTAAAATTAGGGTTAACAAAAACTTTGATTAATTTAAAATCATATGAATGCATGTGTGAATGAGATGATTTGATAAATGCATGAATGGACTTGTGTGATTAACCAAAATAGCAAGAAATGGTTTAAAAGTGAAAATAACATTATATAAAACATTTCCATGCAGAAACAAAACAAGAGAAAATCAAAAACAAATAAAATAAAGCAAATGGTCATTTTTGCCAATCTTGCTCACTAGGTCACTTTGAGTGTTTCTAGTTCAAGATTTCAAACAGAAACTTTTCCAACTCTTTTCACCCATTGCTAGAACAAGTGAAAGTGAATCAAAGTAAACCTTTCAAACTTGTAGAAACATTTGACAACCTTATTCAAATCACAATTCAAAATTGAATCTTTATCATATGTGAAGATCACCCATTTTCAAAACCCAACCAAACCAGTGCCCCTTGACTAATCCAACTAACCAGACACTCCCTAGTATGTGCCTAGCAAACCCACCAAGTTTAAATCCAAAATTCAAATTTAAAGTTCTTGTGGCCATTTCATCAAACAACTTGCAGATACAAATCAAACAAACCTCAAACACTATAGTGTGCCGTAAAATTGGCCTAACTTGTTCCCTATCTCGCTCACACTACACCCTCAGTAGATCATCTAACTAGTTTAACCCCTCTATCTCACTCTAAGCAAGACCTTGCCATTAATGGCAAGCAGGCCGAGCCTCACCTTGCCACCCCATTGTCGATAGCAAGCTAGGAGCAACACTTAGCCTAACGAGCATGTCTAGCAGGCACCCCACCATCCACCGCCACTCCCTGTCCCAGCCCCGAGCAATGCCAGCCCCTGGACCACACGACACGCCCATGCCAAACCTCTCTGCGCGAGCCGAGAGCGCGCTAGTGTGCCACCCTCGACCAGCACCCACAGACCGCGCACCGCCCTTGCCGCGTGCGTGCATGATCACCACTGTCCCAGCAACCCCGCAGACATGCCCGTTCGCCGCCGCGCGGACCACGCGCGTTGTGCGACATTAAAATCTCCGTCGGACCCGCTCAGAGCACCGCGATGTTCCGACCGATCAGCACCGCCCCACGCCTCGCCACCGCGTTGTTGAGCTTCGCCAGGGAGCACCGCGTCGCCCTCTACCGTCGCCCATGCCGGTAGCCCCTTCATCCACTATAAATAGAGGCCTCCACCGCTCGTTTTCTAAACACCAGTTCACTCCCCTCCACCTCAGAACCACCCCACCACACTCCCGAAGCAAGGAGAGCAGCGCATCGCCGGAATTTGGCCGGAGCCCGCCGCTGCTGGAGGAGAAGGGAGCCGTCGATTGGAGCTACCCCAGGAGAACCTGTCGGTACCAGGAGAACCACCGTCGTCGACTTCGTCATTCGCCCCCGTCGCCGACCCTCGCCTGAGCCCCGGTGATCTTCCCACGACCCACACCTGTCGGGTTAGGGTTCTGTCTCGCCGGCGCTGCCCGACGTGGATGATGAACCAGAGCCGTTCGATTAGAACCAGATCCCATGGTCCACGTTTCCCCGTACCGCTTCGCCCCTCCCCGTCTCAATGACGCGTGGGGACAGCCACAAAACCAGCCCGCGTACGCGCTGTGTGTAGTGGTTCGGCCCAGTAAAACATCCCGCGCGACCCAACAATTCAAATTAAGCTTTATTCATTTAATTTCAAACATAGTTCTGTACCTAGATTCAAAAATCAACCCAGCTCGATTAACAGAACCAAAATGCATGAAACCAATTTTGTTAGAAGGGTACGGAAATTCTTAATCCAAGACCATTGGATTCAAACCATTTGGATTTGTAGATCAACCATGGTAAAAATGACAAGGCAGAAGCTTTTCTGCATTCAAACATTTTTCAAAATTCAACCATAAGAGCTTTTGAGTTGATTCCAACTCTCAAAAATCACTTTTGATCATACCTTTCAGAATATATAAAAACATATGGGTTTACTTATAGAAATAATGTTCAAGTAATAAAAGAATGCTACATAGGCATTTCTAGTCACTTTATTTAATTAAAATAAAAGGTTAAACCTTATTAAATTGTGACACCACTTTAAATCACATTCTCTTGTACTAAAATATGTGGTGATGACATGTGTCAACATGATCCCATGTTTGAGTTGGAGAATATTAAATCTTAAGTAGTTTTTCAATGAGTTGAAATTACTTTTCTCAAATAAAAGAAATAAGACAAGTTCTTTAATCCTTGTGATAATAGTGATGATGTTAGATCATCTAGTGTGACTTTTTGTGTGATGATTAAAAATAGTTAAGTATTGTTTGGTGATTGTGTACCTCGTATTTATTTATAGACGCTAGTATCCACCAAGGATACGAGGAGGAAGGAGGATACTACGAGGAAGAAGCCGAGGAGAACTTCAACCACTGCTCTGCACAAGCCAAGCTAACCCTTGCAACTGATGCAAGCAAATACTTGCTTCTTACTATGCCAACTATATGCCTTAAGCATATGTGATTACACCCACTTGATAACCCAATCCTAGTTTTACTTGCAAGATTAATACTTTATTTTTTTCTTTATCAAATCTTTGTTTTAGAGTTTACATAGTGACTTGTAGATTCTAGAAAGATAACTAAAGGTAGCATAAAGAGCATAAAATTTGTCCTAAGTTAGATAATCTTGATGTCATCCTAAGGCATGAGAGTGAACTTAGCTAATCCTCACTTGCTTACCACCCCTCATTAGTATTTACCACCACGTGTAGATGCTAGTGCTAAGCATAAAACTTGATCAACTTTAGATGGGAATACTTGGTGAAAATGGTTATGAAAACCTTAGAATGATGAGTCATTCTACTGAAATGTTTTGACATGTGTTTCCGAACACCAGATGATTTGATGATGAAAATGTTGAGGCATGAGCCTTATCCCTTTATAAAACTGATGGATGTCTGAATGCGATACCGTTCCAATTTTACCGTACAACCACAATACCCGAAATTTGGGTAGGGCTTGACTGGAAATTTATATACCTTAGTATGGGTTCCCTCGCGGCCAAGGTCTGAGCTGAGGCTACCTTGTGAAGATTGTCCACCTATGTAGTACCCAAGATGAAAGTTGATCATGGTTGGGAGGCCAAACTCACTGGAGAGGTGCCTATACTAGGGTGTGTAATGGAAAGGTTAGGATTGATTATCTGCATACTGAGTATGGTGAATTTAGGATTGTTCCTGACGGATGTATCGAATGTTGTGGTGAAAGTGTACAATCTCTGCAGAGTGTCAAACTATTCGAATAGCCGCGTTTGCGGTTATGGACAGTTGGAGTGGCCATACTGTTCCCCTGTCAGATTGTTTTCAAAATGACTTGTGAAATGGTATGTGACTTTGACTTGACCATAACAGAGTTGTGATATGAAATTCAAATTCCCACTTAGGTGTTGTAAAACTTTCAACTAGATTTCTTTGCTTTTGAACATAGTAGAGGTAAATCTGGCTTTTTTGCAAAATAACCCTAGAGCTTAGTACCCTACTACAAAACCCCCTTAACTTGTTAGTATTAGTTTGCGAGTACTTAAGGAGTACTCATGGCTTTGTTCCTGGCTATTCCCATGGCCAGACTATGAAGAGGAGTACCAGGATGACGGACCGCAGGAAGGTTACGACAACTAGGATCATCTCCCATCGTCAGCATTTCCTGTGACCCCGAAGATGGAGCTTCGTCTATGCTATCGTTATCTTTACGTTATTCCGCTGCTTGAGTTGTATTAGGAACTGGATAATGATATCCTTATTTGTGTAAGACCTTATGTATGGTTTGTAATGGATGATGTATTGTGATATCCAAATCTCCTATGTCCCGCAAAAATGGTAATCCTGGGATTGCGATGTATGGCATAACAGACATCTGGGATTAAAAATACGGGTGTAAACACCCTCGTATTCAAGGGACTTAAGATTGCCAACTTATACTTTGTCAAGCATATACTCCATCTTTTTTCACTTAACCTTAATCACTTCAAGATACTTATGATAGGGGCAATGAGGGCTGAAACCTAACAAGTACCATAATTTTTGGAAGCTCTTTTTGAAATTTGAAATCCCTTCTTCCCTTTATGAAGGGACTTTCTTCCACCATTATTTGAGTCTCCACCTTCTACTTTTAGGCACCATTAAGAGAGCATAGTTGCCATTCTGTGTGAAGTGTCACAAAACTTATTGATTGATGCATATTGTGATATTACTTGTTCTTGTGCTACTTGTTTCTAGTCACCCTTGTGAACTTTGAAAGTGTCATATGCATCTATTTGCTACTCCATGAGGGACAAGCTGAATGCCACTATGCCATGTTTTCTGTATGTGAAACAAACAAACATTTTTCAATGTATGTTATTCATGATCTTTGTTTGTAGCCTTTCATGTTCCACGCATAGTTACTATGTCTTATTGTTAGAAATCCATCTTTCATGCACATGTTTAGAGTTCTTTGATCCCAGTTTTCAATGTTTGCAAATGGTTTGATCTTGGTTTTGACGGTGCATGTCACCTCAAAAATTATTCTTTTATCACTTACCTACTCGAGGATGAGCAGGACTTAAGCTTGGGGATGCTTGATACATCAAAAACGTATCTATAATTTTTGATGCTCCATGATTGTTTAGTATCTACTTTGCTTTGCTTTGTCTACACTTTGAGGTATTTTTATATCTTTTCTGGAACTAACCTACTAACAAGTTGCCACAGTGCCAGTTTCATGTTTTCTTCTGTTTTTGGTTCCAGAAAGGCAAAAAATCAATATTCTCGTAATTGGACGAGACAAAAGCCAAAGTCAATATTTTACCGTGGGCGACACGAAGTCCAAAGGGGAGACCGAGAAGTGGACCAGGGCGGCCAGACCCCCCTAGGCGTGGGTCAGCCCACCCTGCTCCTAGGTAGGGTGTGGGGCCCTTGGCCGCCTCCCAGCCTCGCCTCTTCGCCTATAAGAAGCCCCCGATGCAGAAACCCAGCGGCCTCGCCTCTTCGCCTATAAGAAGCCCCCGATGCAGAAACCCTAGGCACTCGATCAAAACTCCATGAAACCTTCTATGGCCACCACCACCGTCGTCCCTAGATCGGGGGGATCTGAAGTTCTTCCCGGCACCCTGCCGAAGGGGAGATCATCACGGAGGCCTTCTCTCCGGTATAAAGCGTGAGTAGTTCCACCTTGGACTATGGGTCCATGTAGTAGCTAGATGGTTGTATCTCCTCCTTGTTCTTTTATGTATATATCTTGTGAGCTCCTTTCATGATCAAGATCTAATCTATTTGTAATCATGCATGTTGTGTTTGCAGGGATCCGATGGATATTGAGATTACTATGTTAGATTGATTAATGGTTTTGTCTATTTGATACTATCATGTCTGTGTTGTTTGTGATCTTACATGCTCTCCGTTGTTAGTAGCTATCTTGGCCAATTAGTTGCTATCCAAGAGGGGGTATTTATGTTCGATAGTGGGTTCATGCCTCTAGTTTCCAAGGGAAGTGCTAGAAATCTCTTCGGTTGTATATGTGTTGTTGCCACTAGGGAGAAAACAACAGTCTCTTGATCATGGAACAAGTGGATTGTTTACCTTACACACTTTGCTTAAAGTAGTTGTCTGTTCCTTGCAACTTAATACTGGAGGGGGGTCGGATGATAACCTGAAGGTGGACTTCTAGTCATAGATGCAGTTGGATGGCGGTCTATGTATATTGTTGTATTGCCCAATCGAATCTCATAGGATCTTTTTGTCTGGTATTGCATTGTTATGCCTTGCTTAGTTCCTATCAATTGCCCTACTATAATTTGTTTACCCTTCATGTCATGTTGTTTATCTAAGGAGAGAACCTCTAGTGAACTATGGACCCCGGTCCAATCTTTATCATTGATACATCTTCCACTATTACTTGTTTACTTGCTGCAAACCATTACCTTCCACACCATACGTTTAATCCTTTGTTACAGCAAACCGGTGAGCTTGACAACCTCACTGATTCGTTGGGGCAAAGTCTTGAGTTTGTGTTGTGCAGGTCTCCGCGTTGCTTGCAACACCTGTGTGACGTTTCCTTCCTCCTGCTGCTTCGATAACCTCGGTTTTTTACTGAGGGAAAACTTGATGTTGTTCTACTTCACACCTTACTCTTGGGGTTCCCAACAGGCTCCACGTCAGCCATCACTTCCAACTTAATACTGGAGGGGGTTCGGTGATAACCTGAAGGTGGACTTCTAGTCATAGATGCAGTTGGATGGCGGTCTATGTATATTGTTGTATTGCCCAATCGAATCTCATAGGATCTTTTTGTCTGGTATTGCATTGTTATGCCTTGCTCAGTTCCTATCAATTGCCCTGATGTAATTTGTTTACCCTTCATGCCATGTTGTTTATCTAAGGAGAGAACCTCTAGTGAACTATGGACCCTGGTCCAATCTTTACTGTTGATAAATCTTCCATTGTTACTTGTTTACTTGCTGCAAACCATCATCACCTTCCACACCATATGTTTAATCCTTTGTTACAGAAAACCGGTGAGCTTGACAACCTCACTGATTCGTTGGGGCAAAGTCTTCAGTTTGTGTTGTGCAGGTTTCCATGTTGCTTGCAACACCTGTGTGACATTTCATTCTGTAACACCCTCAGAATCGTCCCTATGCAAGTTTTAGCGCTTCCCGCCAAACCCGCATAGAAACGATTCAAAGGTGCCCACCAGGCACTTGCGTGCGGGTGGAAAACGAAGTAATATCATTACACAATAGTCCTCGATGGAACCCACAAAACATATATATACAACGGCGACTCAATGAGTCAAGAATACAGATATACAATACAAAGATCCAAATCACCTTTAAAACGATATAGCGTCCGAGTACGGACAAGATGCAAATTGAGCTAAGATCCCTGAAGAATAACCAATGGCGTCCATAACCCTGCCCAGGCCAAGCCGGAAGGGTAACCCTGCTAACGACGTCGATCTCAAAACCTGCTTACACAAAAGGGGTGCCGACAAAGGGCAAAGGAAAAAGAGAGCGGTCAGTACTGAGGCCAGTATACGGCGAGGCTAGAATTCGGCGGTCCTCGCCTACATAGGTATGGTGGACTGAAGCGGCAGCGCAGCATGCACTAAACAACCTATAGAGACTCGAGATAACTATCGGCTATCGGAGAGGGATAAGAAAGACCTATTCGGAACCATCCTGATACTACCACCAAACATACCCATCCTGGTATTTCCCCCTCGAGACCAAACGAGGAAGTCAACCGAGGAAATCACACAGTTGGCAGTTTTATTTATTCAGTTATCGTTGCAGCAATTACTAGTCAGGTATAGATAATCATCCTGATATAATAAGCAGTGGGCAATTTTAGTTAACCATTCCGTTGTAGTTGCAACACTTACTAGTCAAATACAATTAGCATGAGATATCCCCAAACCCAGCAGTTGTTGGTACTTTTATTTAGCCATTCCGTTGCAGTGAAGCTGATTACTAGTCATATCGGATACAAGTCAAATTATAGCAGTAAACTTTAGTTATAGTTGTCTATGATCAAGAACTGTGCTCCAAGTCGTCCATAACCGCGGACACGGCTTTTCGAAAAGATTTAACCCTGCAGGGGTGCACCAAAGTATCCACACGCACTTCGACCCTTTTTGCCAGATCAGTTAACATACACCCATCGGTATGTCGGCGGGGCCTAAGTCATGACGTTTCCCAGACCCAAAGCAAGTACATGGGGGCCACCCCACTAAGCTACCCGCAACGAAGTCAGCCGGTCTCCGAGACGGACTCAGGGTTTGCGTCAATGGCTGTAAACGACTGGGAACCCGAAAGTGTGACTGGGCTTGTCGATACCGCGAAAACACTCCGCTTACCTAAACAGTACATGTGCAGTACTTCGCACAATTTAAATTAAGCAGTAAAGCATGGCATAAGTACAGGATAGTAATAAAGCCCCAAACTAATTGTGGCCCCCGGTACAATACTTTGAAATCAGGTACTAATCGATGGGGGTGCCCATACACCCCACTTGTGGTTAGCGCGCTCGATCTCGGAACAGGTGTCAAGAACTCGGGGTCCTACGGGACACCAGTGAGCGGTTAAAAACCAAATATTGTTTATTACCCACCGGTGCCTCTGCATTTACCTACTTTCAATTTTAGTTATTAAACAATAATTAAAGCCATGATCATCTCCAACATTAAACATGCGGCAATACTCCAACAACTGTGGTACTGGACGACACGCAACAGCACTTGAGCAAGCGACTACGACGCGCAAGTCCAACTATCTACCAAACAACAGGTAATAGGATGTGTCCAAGGCAATATAAGGCTGCAAGGGATATCACGGGTACGAAAACTAGAGCAACGCAACACAGATAGCAATAGTTCAACAGGAGGGAATAAATACTATAAAAGTAAGATAGGTAGAAAGGGGGAGGTGCTCGCCTGAAAACATTGCCGAGGGTTCATCCGAAGATCGGGTAGACACTCGCATCAACTCATCGGCCTAGTCCGTGAAGAAGCAAAACACTAGCACAAACACCGGATGCACTATTTAATACTATGACAGAAGATCGGGCATGATGCATGTATGATGTATGACATGGCAAAGGTGCGATGCATTAAGGCAATATTAAGCGGAACCGGGGTCCCGACATTTAATTAGACGGTTCAAGTTATTTATCTACCCCGCAAATTAAATTTGGATTAGCAAGACAAAACATGGCTTCGGTTCGCTACACAGATTTAAATGGAGACAAACTAAGACTAGAATAGCCCGCATATGGTCTCCATATTTAATTATGAGATGAATTGGCATAATGCCCCCAAACCACAGACAAGTATGCATGCAAGATGAACAATTTAATATGCAACAATTTGATATTACATTTATAAAATAGGGCTCGAGAAAGGGGTCACACATTATGGTCGGAGGTCTTGGTTCGGAGGGGTTCGAGGGATCGGTCTTCGGATCGAGGCGTCGGGGTTTGGGTGGGGTGTTCGGTTTGGCCTCGGGGTCGACGAAGGAGATCTTGGGGATTTTCCGTGATGGAGTTCTTGATGTCCCGTGCCGGAGATCTTATCTTCGATGACAAACATGGTTTCCGACTCGAGGGTCTTGTCCATCGAGAGGGTTCGGAGATCTTGCTGCAATCTTGTTGACCTTCAGTTCGCTTCACAGCAACATGATAGCATCACCATAACTCTAGCAGGCAACACCATCTGACAACATCAAAGCCAAAACATCTTGATGAATAGGAACAGAACACGCACATGCAGAACAAATACATGGTGGACGCGCTGCACATACGGCCTGCTGATGACGAACGAGAACGGCAGGAGGCCAGCGACAGGGACAGGAGAGGCATCACGGGGTGACATGCTCGAACGGAGGCGGCAATGAGGGGCCCCAGGCCACGGTGAAGGAAGACCGCGCAGGGCGTCGCAAACCCGAGCAGAGGAGGAGGCGCATGGGGAACATGTCGGCGGCGGAGCTTGCCGGCGCTGCAGCTCCGGGGCGAGGAGAGGTGGCGGCCGAGTGCTCGCAGAGGCCGGGGAGGCGGCGTCCGAACGGGAGGAGGTCACGCGGGCACGACCGCGTGAGGAGGGACGCTTGTCGGCGCAGGACAGAGGCAGCTCGGCTCGCGCGACGATGGTGAAGAGGAGCCGGGACAGCGGACAGTCGGTGGCGGCCACGAGGAGGTCGGAGGCTGGCGCTGCTCGGCGCGCCAGAGAGGGAGGCTCACGGTGAGGAAGGCGAGGGCGAGGCGCAGGGCCGGGGATCCGAGGAGGCGGCCGGCGAGCAGAGAGAGGCCGGGCGGCGGATGCGCTGGCGGCGGAGGCAGGGTCGCGCGCCGTCGGGCGCGAGGAGGCGCAGAGAGGCGAGGGGAACACCGGCGGCAGCAGACCTCACTGCAGGGAGGCGCGGAAGAGGAGGGCTCGGGGGCGAGCGCGACGGCGACAGGGGTCAGAGGTGGCGCTGGAGGAGCGGAGGGCCGGCGCAGCGACGAAGAGGCGCGGGGTCGCGCGGGGTGCAGAGGACGGAGCCGCTGGTCGGGGGCGCGGCCGGTGGTGGGGCTTGACGCGGGTGAGGAGGAGGCGAACGGAGGAGAGAGAGGGAGGGGGAGCGGCGCGCGGGGCGACCACGTCTCCCGCGTGGGTCCGGGGCGGAAAACGAGGCGGGCGGCTGTCGGTCGGGGTGGGACCCACGACGCGGTAGGTGGGGAAGCAAGCGGGATCCAGGCGGGAACAGGCGGCGACCAGGTGGGGTGGGACGCGTGCAGCTGCGTGGGGGCGCGCGCGAGCGGGAAAAAGGACGGTGGGGGGCCAGGCTGGCGGCGGACCGCAGGCAGGAGTGGTGGCGCGTCTGTCCAGCGGCTGAGGTGGCGCACAAGGGTTGGAGGGAGGATAGGGCCAGGGTGAGGTGGCGACCGGTGATTGGCTGGGGTGAGGTGGCTGGGGACTGGGTAGAATAGCATTGGGTAGGTAGGATTAGGACTAGATATTTTGATTCGGGTTTGGAGGTGGCTGGCCGGGTTTTCGGGCCTGGCTGGCTGCCTCCCAAAAATAATATAAACTTTTATTTTAATTTTAAAAAATAGACTTTTGTAAATAGTTTTTAGACAAATAAAAGACCCGGAAAAGTTCGGAGTTTTGATTTGAAATTAAGACGGGGAATATTTAGAAAACAAAACTAGGCTTTTAGAAAATAGTTGTAGAAAAACAAATGCATGATGACATGACGATGCTCAAATGCAATGTGGCACGATGACATGAGCATGCGGTCATGATGATGCAATGCACAAAAACAACGCGATTTTCTAGTAGTGGTTTTTGCGGGGCGCCACAATTCGACACCACTAATAATGGATCTCGCCCTCGAGATCCGCCTCATGGTACCGGGAAGAAGGGCGGCGATCTGAATCTTCTCGCATCGGGTAGATCCTCGCGACACCACTAACAAGAGGTCGTTGTCCGTGATCGTCGAGGGAACACTCCGGGAACAAAAGGTCGAAGGTAGAGGTATCAACAAATAAAGCCACCTCTAACTCCGATAGAAAGAGAGAACCGATGCATTCTCATCCACTTCAATGTACACAAGCGAATAGAGTGAGTAGTCGGAATGGGGGCCAATCCATCACGCACCCAAACTATTACTCTGCACAATCAGTAGAAAAGCGTGCAACCATTCTCAGAATCAGACTGAAGATCTCGATAATCGAGGTTCAGAAACAAAGGAGTGATGCAGACTGTGCATCGGATCTAGCGTAGATGATGTCGTCGCGTCGGAAAACGACGGAAGGCACAAACAAGGAACAACGAATGGTACCCCAGAAGACAGATTCCTCAGATAGCATGAACACCGGATGGTAGAACACCGTTATCAAAGGAGGAAGCGAAACCCTGAAGGTACGACGGAACCCAACCACGAGAAATCCTGGACTTGAAGAAAGGTAAGAGAGTGGATTCAAAACACGCAGAGGTAAGAGGAGAATAGCGGAGGGGTAAGGAGTAAAAGCAGACCTAATAAGATCTATCCAACCGATTTTTGCAAAATAGTTTTGACACTCTACTGCGGCCGTTAGCTAGGTTATCCTACGGGATGGACTTGTGGGGTATCGCAACAACCTGGCTCTGATACCACTCTGTAACACCCTCAGAATCGGCCCTATGCAAGTTTTAGCGCTTCCCGCCAAACCCGCATAGAAACGATTCAAAGGTGCCCACCAGGCACTTGCGTGCGGGTGGAAAACGAAGTAATATCATTACACAATAGTCCTCGATGGAACCCACAAAACATATATATACAACGGCGACTCAATGAGTCAAGAATACAGATATACAATACAAAGATCCAAATCACCTTTAAAACGATATAGCGTCCGAGTACGGACAAGATGCAAATTGAGCTAAGATCCCTGAAGAATAACCAATGGCGTCCATAACCCTGCCCAGGCCAAGCCGGAAGGGTAACCCTGCTAACGACGTCGATCTCAAAACCTGCTTACACAAAAGGGGTGCCGACAAAGGGCAAAGGAAAAAGAGAGCGGTCAGTACTAAGGCCAGTACACGGCGAGGCTAGAATTCGGCGGTCCTCGCCTACATAGGTATGGTGGACTGAAGCGGCAGCGCAGCATGCACTAAACAACCTATAGAGACTCGAGATAACTGTCGGCTATCGGAGAGGGATAAGAAAGACCTATTCGGAACCATCCTGATACTACCACCAAACATACCCATCCTGGTATTTCCCCCTCGAGACCAAACGAGGAAGTCAACCGAGGAACTCACACAGTTGGCAGTTTTATTTATTCAGTTATCGTTGCAGCAATTACTAGTAAGGTATAGATAATCATCCTGCTATAATAAGCAGTGGGCAATTTTAGTTAACCATTCCGTTGTAGTTGCGACACTTACTAGTCAAATACAATTAGCATGAGATATCCCCAAACCCAGCAGTTGTTGGTACTTTTATTTAGCCATTCCGTTGCAGTGAAGCTGATTACTAGTCATATCGGATACAAGTCAAATTATAGCAGTAAACTTTAGTTATAGTTGTCTATGATCAAGAACTGTGCTCCAAGTCGTCCATAACCGCGGACACGGCTTTTCGAAAAGATTTAACCCTGCAGGGGTGCACCAAAGTATCCACACGCACTTCGACCCTTTTTGCCAGATCAGTTAACATACACCCATCGGTATGTCGGCGGGGCCTAAGTCATGACGTTTCCCAGACCCAAAGCAATTACATGGGGGCCACCCCACTAAGCTACCCGCAACGAAGTCGGCCGGTCTCCGAGACGGACTCAGGGTTTGCGTCAATGGCTATAAACGACTAGGAACCCGAAAGTGTGACTGGGCTTGTCGATACCGCGAAAACACTCCGCTTACCTAAACAGTACATGTGCAGAACTTCGCACAATTTAAATTAAGCAGTAAAGCATGGCATAAGTACAGGATAGTAATAAAGCCCCAAACTAATTGTGGCCCCCGGTACAATACTTTGAAATCAGGTACTAATCGATGGGGGTGCCCATACACCCCACCTGTGGTTAGCGCGCTCGATCTCGGAACAGGTGTCAAGAACTCGGGGTCCTACGGGACACCAGTGAGCGGTTAAAAACCAAATATTGTTTATTACCCATCGGTGCCTCTGCATTTACCTACTTTCAATTTTAGTTACTAAACAATAATTAAAGCCATGATCATCTCCAACATTAAACATGCGGCAATACTCCAACAACTGTGGTACTGGACGACACGCAACAGCACTTGAGCAAGCGACTACGACGCACAAGTCCAACTATCTACCAAACAACAGGTAATAGGATGTGTCCAAGGCAATATAAGGCTGCAAGGGATATCACGGGTACGAAAACTAGAGCAACGCAACACAGATAGCAATAGATCAACAGGAGGGAATAAATACTATAAAAGTAAGATAGGTAGAAAGGGGGAGGTGATCGCCTGAAAACATTGCCGAGGGTTCATCCGAAGATCGGGTCGACACTCGCATCAACTCATCGGCCTAGTCCGTGAAGAAGCAAAACACTAGCACAAACACCGGATGCACTATTTAATACTATGATAGAAGATCGGGCATGATGCATGTATGATGTATGACATGGCAAAGGTGCGATGCATTAAGGCAATATTAAGCGGAACCGGGGGCCCGACATTTAATTAGACGGTTCAAGTTATTTATCTACCCCGCAAATTAAATGTTGGATTAGCAAGACAAAACATGGCTTCGGTTCGCTACACAGATTTAAATGGAGACAAACTAAGACTAGAATAGCCCGCATATGGTCTCCATATTTAATTATGAGATGAATTGGCATAATGCCCCCAAACCACAGACAAGTATGCATGCAAGATGAACAATTTAATATGCAACAATTTGATATTACATTTATAAAATAAGGCTCGAGAAAGGGGTCACACATTATGGTCGGAGGTCTTGGTTCGGAGGGGTTCGAGGGATCGGTCTTCGGATCGAGGCGTCGAGGTTTGGGTGGGGTGTTCGGTTTGGCCTCGGGGTCAACGAAGGAGATCTTGGGGATTTTCCGTGATGGAGTTCTTGATGTCCCGTGCCGGAGATCTTATCGTCGATGACAAACATGGTTTCCGACTCGAGGGTCTTGTCCATCGAGAGGGTTCGGAGATCTTGCTGCAATCTTGTTGACCTTCAGTTCGCTTCACAGCAACATGATAGCATCACCACAACTCTAGCAGGCAACACCATCTGACAACATCAAAGCCAAAACATCTTGATGAATAGGAACAGAACACGCACATGCAGAACAAATACATGGTGGACGCGCTGCACATACGGCCTGCTGATGGCGAACGAGAACGGCAGGAGGCCAGCGACAGGGACAGGAGAGGCATCACGGGGTGACATGCTCGAACGGAGGCGGCAATGAGGGGCCCTAGGCCACGGTGAAGGAAGACCGCGCAGGGCGTCGCAAACCCGAGCAGAGGAGGAGGCGCATGGGGAACATGTCAACGGCGGAGCTTGCCGGCGCTGCGGCTCCGGGGCGAGGAGAGGTGGCGGCCGAGTGCTCGCAGAGGCCGGGGAGGCGTCGTCCGAACGGGAGGAGGTCACACGGGCATGACCGTGTGAGGAGGGACGCTTGTCGGCGCAGGACAGAGGCAGCTCGGCTCGCGCGACGATGGTGAAGAGGAGCCGGGACAGCGGACAGTCGGTGGCGGCCACGAGGAGGTCGGAGGCTGCCGCTGCTCAGCGCGCCAGAGAGGGAGGCGCACGGTGAGGAAGGGGAGGGCGAGGCGCAGGGCCGGGGATCCGAGGAGGCGGCCAGCGAGCAGAGAGAGGCCGGGCGGCGGAGGCAGGGTCGCGCGCCGTCGGGCGCGAGGAGGCGTAGAGAGGCGAGGGGAACACCGGCGGCGGCAGACCTCACTGCAGGGAGGCGCGGAAGAGGAGGGCTCGGGGGCGAGCGCGACGGCGACGGGGGTCAGAGGCGGCGCTGGAGGAGCGGAGGGCCGGCGCAGCGACGAAGAGGCGCGGGGTCGCGCGGGGTGCAGAGGACGGAGCCGCTGGTCGGGGGCGCGGCCGGCGGTGGGGGGTTGACGCGGGCGAGGAGGAGGCGAACGGAGGAGAGAGAGGGAGGGGGAGCGGCGCGCGGGGCGACCACGTCTCTCGCGTGGGTCCGGGGCGGAAAACGAGGCGGGCGGCTGTCGGTCGGGGTGGGACCCGCGACGCGGTAGGTGGGGAAGCAAGCGGGGATCCAGGCGGGAACGGGCGGCGACCAGGTGGGGTGGGACGCGTGCAGCTGCTTGGGGGCGCGCGCGCGAGCGGGAAAAAGGACGGTGGGGGGCCAGGCTGGCGGCGGACCGCAGGCAGGAGTGGTGGCGCGTCTGTCCAGCGGCTGAGGTGGCGCACAAGGGTTGGAGGGAGGATAGGGCCAGGGTGAGGTGGCGACCGGTGATTGGCTGGGGTGAGGTGGCTGGGGACTGGGTAGAATAGGATTGGGTAGGTAGGATTAGGACTAGATATTTTGATTCGGGTTTGGAGGTGGCTGGCCGGGTTTTCGGGCCTGGCTGGCTGCCTCCCAAAAATAATATAAACTTTTATTTTAATTTTAAAAAATAGACTTTTGTAAATAGTTTTTAGACAAATAAAAGACCCGGAAAAGTCCGGAGTTTTGATTTGAAATTAAGACGGGGAATATTTAGAAAACAAAACTAGGCTTTTAGAAAATAGTTGTAGAAAAACAAATGCATGATGACATGACGATGCTCAAATGCAATGTGGCACGATGACATGAGCATGCGGTCATGATGATGCAATGCACAAAAACAACGCGATTTTTTATTAGTGGTTTTTGCGGGGCGCCACACATTCCTCCTACTAGTTCGATAACCTCGGTTTCTTACTGAGGGAAAACTTGCTGTTGTGCTGCATTACACCTTGCTCTTGGGGTTTCCCAACGAAGCACTGCACGTTGACGCAGTGCCATCAGCCCCGAACCTATCTAAGAGACAAACTCGGGCAGTCGTAACTCAGAAGACCGCACGAAGAACTTCGGAGTCCCCGCCTGAACACGTAGGTTTTTTGTGCTTTATCTCTTTGGGGGAGCCCCGAGCCCTTTTTCGGTTGGCATTTTGGTCGTTTCCTCTTGCGGGGCATAGCCCCCGAGCCCTTTTTGATGTTTTTCTTAGTCCATTGCTTCTGTTTCTTTTGCAGCCCTTTGTGCACAGCGCTAATCTCCTTATCCAGCAGCACCTGGCGCTGGAGGCCAGCATGCGACAGCTTCAAGGTGTGCAGTTTGCTCACCCTTTTGTAGTTCAACTGTCCCTTTGGGCTTTGCTTCTGTTGATCATTTGGTTCTTGATGTTTGCGGATGAAAACAATGCAGCTCTCTGACGGCTTGATGCTCTCAAAAAGAGCCTTGGTCGAGCGGAGAACAAAGTTGCTGATGCTGCAGAGGCGAAGGAGCGCCTGTACAAGGAGGTAGCTGACGCTGCTGAAGCCCAGGAGCGCCTGCGGAAGGAGGCCGCTGATCGTGAGGAGCAGCTCGCTTCTGCGGCGACTGCTTACGAGAAGGAGATGGCGGATAGGCTTATGGCTGCAGCCGAAGCCTTCTCTAGTGAGTTTCTCTTGACTCTTTGGGTCTCTCGTTTTTCGACTGAGTCTTGCCTTGTTCTTATTCAAGTGTCTTTTATTCTTTGTTTCAGATGCTTCAGGCATCACGTTTGATCGTGGTGTGCTGGAGCATGGAGATGCTCTGGCCGATGCCACCGCAGCGATCGTAGATCGTTGCGGCACTGCTGCTGGATCCTTGGCGAAGGCCAAGGAAGTTCTCCGGCACTTCTACAAGGAGGTCGTCCCCAAGGGCGCTTCTCTTGAGGATGTCGACGCTCTGGCGGATGCTCTGTCGGAGGTCGCTCCGGCAGCGTACAAGCACAATCAGAAGGGCATCGGCGCCTCCATGGGGTTGGCGATGGAGATGGCGTCCGGAGCGGAGCTGGACCTACCGCACATAACCTCCTAGATGCCGATGACTGTAGATGGCTCAGAGGTAGCGTTCGCCCTCTTCTCCTCTCTCTATAAGCATTATGGTCTGAAACTCATTGATCTGCTGGCGGAGTATGCGGCGAAGCAGCAGGAGGAGGCCAAGAGCAGGAAATCTGGCTCTGAGGCCACTCCGGATGCGGGCGCGTAAGCCCAAGTGCTGTAGCTAGGATAGTTTATCCTTTTTCCTTTGTAATGTAATATTTTGCTGATGAACAATCCCCACTTATGCCACGAGGTGGCCTTGATGTATATAAATTATGTTTCAAGCTATCGCCAAAGATGTTTGTGATGTTCATGTCTTGATTTGCTTGTCTCTAGGGTCCTTCGGGCGAGGTTCCCATTGTCACTCCGAATACTCCTGAGCCGCGTCCATCTTTGGATGATGCGTCGCAGCTGGTTTTGTTTCGCGACCGTGTCCGTAGCCTGGAGAAGGATATCCGTGGCATTTGAGGCCACACGGATGTGTGCAAGTCGAAGGCTTAGCAAGCCACTGCCAGGGAGGAGTTCTTGATTGGGGAACTGTGGCAGATGAGCGAGCAACTGCAATGTGAGTCTTTTCTAACTGTTGTTCTTTCGAGTGGAACTCTGCATTTTGCTTAGTGTGCGTGTTCTGCAGGTGCGAATCTTGTTCCGAAAGAAGAGAAAGAGCGTGTCACCATTCGGATGAATTGCCTGACGCAGCAGGACCTGGAGGCTGGGGGCTTCTTCTGGATGGACCGCGACCGGGCCATCATCCTTGCGATGGTTCAAGATCGCGTGCACCAGGTTTCTCGGGTGCTGAAGCAGGCGAGGATTTCTCTGGCGTCCACTTGGGCCGCCATGTTTCCCTTGGATGAGGCACCTTCCAACCTTTCGGGTCTGCTGGCGAAATTTCGGAACGTGGGCCACGTCCAGGAGTTGGTGCGGCGTCATCTAGTCGCTGGGGTGAAGGCTTCATTGTCCCTTGTTTGGCTGCATTGTCGTGATGTCAACCTTGCGGAGGTGGCGGATAGGCCACCCCTTCGGCCTGATGGCACCCTTTGGGATATGCGTCCCCATTATGCTGCTGTGGCGCAACATGCTGAGGAGATAGTAGACTTGTTCGAGCATCGGGCGAATGTGATTCTCCAAAATAGGTAGTTCCTGTAAAGAGAATTTGATATAAAACTTGTATTTTTCGAGTGGGCTCGTAGTTCCCTTTGTAAAGTTTTTATATAGCAGCCCGTGGTGGTTTGTTGTGTGCATGTCCTTTTCGTTAGCCTGACGTGGTCAGCTACCCAGGTTGTATGCGTTTCTCTCAGTCGACGAGGTTGTGAGGTGAGGCGTAGCCCCGAGCGTATTATAATGAAAATTAGTGCAAAGAAAAAGAAATTTCGGCCAAGGGACTTAGCTTTTATGAATAGCGTAATGAGGAGGTACATTGTTCGGCTGAGTAGCCTTATTGAAAGTAAAGAGGTAGCTAGGAGTAGAAGCGTCGCAGACGTGCGATGTTCCAAGGGTTGGAGTATTCGACTCCTGATGCGATGTCCATGAGGCGGTAGGCTCCGCTTGGGATGACTTCTGTGACGATATAGGGTCACCTTCCCAGGGTGACTCGAGCTTTTTCGGCCGCTCTTGCTTGAGTCGTAGGACGAGGTCTCCTTCGACAAAGGACCTTGGGCGCAGCCACCGGCTGTGGTAGTTGCGGAGGATCTGCTGGTAGACCGTTGAGCAAGCCACGGCGATGTCATGTGCCTCGTCGAGTATGTCAACGACGTCTTCGAGTGCGGTCGTTGACTCGGCTTCGCTGCACACGACGACCCGTGGGGCCTTGTGACGTACCTCGGCATGTAGTACGGCTTCGGCTCCGTGCACCATGAAGAAAGGTGTGAAGCCAGTTGAGCTATTTGGCGTTGTACGTAGACTCCAAAGGACGGAGGGTAGCTCTTCTGCCCAGGCTCCCGCAAGCCGTTTGAGTGGGCAGAGCAGGCGTTTCTTGATGTCGTTATCTATAAGACCGTTGGCCTTTTCGACCTGCCCGTTGGTCTACGGGTGCACCAAGGAGGCGTATGATATGTTGATGCCAAGGCCCTCGCAGAAGTCTTGGAACTCCTTTGAGATGAAGTTCGATCCGTTGTCCGTGATGATGTTGTAGGGCACACCGAACTTGTAGACTATGGACTCGAAGAACTTGACGGCGGTTTTGCCGCTTTGGTTGGTTACGGGCATGTCCTCGATCCACTTAGTGAACTTGTCGACTGCGACCAGGAGGTAGACGTGGCCTCCTTTCGAAGATTTGGGCAGTTTGCCGATCATGTCGAGGCCCCATTGGGCGAAGGGCCAGACCAGTGGTATGGGCCTTAGCTCCAATCCTGGTGCGTGTGGCTTGTTCGCGTACCTTTGACATGCGTTGCATCTTCGGATGATGTCCTTGGCATCGTTCATGGCCGTTGGCCAGTAGAATCCAGCTCGTAGAGCTTTGGCGACTAGGGTGCGGCTGCCTGCATGATGGCCACAGATGCCCTCGTGGATGTCTTGGAGGATGGTTTTGCCGTCACCGATGGTGATGCACCTTTGGAGCATACCCGAAATACTGCTTGTACAGCTCGCCATTGTGGAGGGTGAACGCTTTGGACCGGCGAGATATACGTCGGGCATCTGTCGGGTCATCTGGCAGTTCCTTGTTTATCAGGTACCGAAGGTGCGGTTGTGTCCATGTTTCTTCAATCACCATGACCTGCATCACGCTGACCAGCTCGGCTTCGGTGTCGAGCTTTGTGGGTCATTCCTGTCCTTCGGGTAGCGCAGCCCCCGAGTGCTCTGCTTCTTCGGGTGATCCCTTGGGGAACTTCCTTTTGATGGAGGGTACACAGATTTGTTCGAAGAACACACCTGGTGGCACCTGTGCATAGGTGGAGCCGATGTTGGCGAGTCTATCGGCTTCCTCATTGCTTTCCCTTCCGACGTGTTGAAGCTCGCAGCCGTGAAAGTCCCCTTCGAGTGAGTTGTAGAGCTCGCGGTACGCGATCATGTTGGCGATGTGAGCGTCGCACTCGTTCATCGTCTGCTAGACGACAAGGTTCGAGTCACCGTAGATGACTAAGCGCGTTGCGCCGCAGATCTTGGCCATCCGCATTCCATGGATGAGGGCCCCGTATTCGGCCTCATTGTTGGAGGCGCGAAATTTCATCCGAAGGACGTATTTCATCTTGTCGCCCTGAGGGGACGTCAGTATGACACCAGCTCCTGCTCCAGCCTCACGTTTAGAGCCGTCGAAGTGCATTGTCCATAATTGCGTCATGTCCGGAGTGTTCGATAGCTGGAGTTCCATCCAGTGGATGAGGAAGTCAGGGAGGACCTGAGATTTGATGGCCTTGCGCCGCTCATAGACTATGTCTAGAGGGGATAGCTCGATGCCCCACAGGGCTACGCGTCCCGTGGCTTCGGGGTTGTTCAGGATGTTGGACAGTGGCTCCTCGTTGATGACCATTATCTGGTGCTCCTGGAAGTAGTGGCTCAGCCGATGAGCTATCATGAATACGCCGAAGGCGAGCTTCTGGTAGTGAGGGTACTCTGCTTTGTTGGTGTTAGTACCTCGCTCAGGTAGTGGATTGGGCGTTGGACCCCATGGGTCTTGCCATCTTCGGGTCATTCGACCATGAGTACGGTGCTTACAACCTGGTGTGTAGCTGTGATGTATAGCAGCAGAGGCTCTCGCTCCTTTGGTGTGACCAGGACAGGCAAGCTGGAGAGTAGCCGCTTGAGGTCCTCGAATGCGTCGTCTGCTTCGGGTGTCCACTCGAACTTGTCAGCTTTGCGCAGCAGCTAGTAAAAAGGCAGGGCCTTCTCACCCATGCGACTGATGAACCTGCTCAGCGCCGCGATGCGCCCAACTAGTTGTTGGACACCTTTGAGGTTCTTCGGCTTCTCCATGGACAGTATGGCCTTGATTTTCTTCGGATTCGCCTCAATCCCCCGCTGGGAGATGAAGTAGCTGAGTAGTTGGCCAGATGGGACGCCGAAGGCACACTTTTCTGGGTTCATCTTGATCTTGTAGTGATCAAGGTTATCGAACGTCTCGCGGAGATCGTCGATCAGTGTCTTGGCTTCCCTGGTCTTGATGACTATGTCGTCGACATAGACTTGGATGTTGCGACCGATCTGGTTTTTCAGCCCGAAGGGCATGGTGTTGTAGCAGAACACGCCAAATGGCGTGATGAACGTTGTTTTCTCCTGATCTTCGACCTTCAGCCGAATCTGGTTGTAGCCTGAGTAGGCATCAAGGAAGGAGAGATTGTCGCATCCTGTAGTCGAATCGATGATCTGATCGATCCGCGGTAGAGGGAAGTGGTCCTTGGATAGTACTTGTTGAGCGATATGAACTCCACGCACATCCGCAGGATGTCCGTGTCCTTTTTGGGGACCAGCACGGTGTTGGCCAGCCACTCACTCTCCTTGATTTCTCGAATGAAGTTGGCATCGAGCAGTCTGTTGACTTTGATTACAACGGCTTCAGCTCTTGGTTCGGAAAGTTGTCGGATTGACTACTTGACTGGCTTTGTGTTAGGGAACACATTGAGTGCATGCTTGGCGAATTCTCTAGGAACTCCTGGCATGTCCGCAGGACACCAGGCGAAGATTTCTCAGTGCTCATGGAGGAATTTGAAGCGTGCTTTCCTATGCGGGGATGAGCTCATTGGCGATCAACGTCGTCTTGGAGGCATCCGCCGGGTGGACCTGCACCTTTTTCGTGTTGACCGTAGAGTCGAACGACATATCGGGTGCGTTTTGCCTAGAGACTGGGGGTGCCCCGTTGTCTGTCACCTCTTGGAGCCTCGTGAGCTCCTCCTGCATGCCAAACGACTAGGATATTCTGTTGAAGTCTCTATCGCAGTGGTCGGATCGGGTGAAGCTTACTTGGACGGTGATGATGCCCCTGGGCCCTGGCATCTTGAGTAGCTGGTACGCGTAGTGCGGTACTTCCAGGAATCGTGCGAATGCCACGCGCCCGAGGATGGCGTGGTACTGTGATTGCCAGTCCAGCACTTTGAACTCCAGCCGCTCGCGCCTGAAGTTTTTGGGTTGGCCGAAGATGACGTCGAGCCATCCCTTTCCCAGGAGATATATGCCCTTCCCTGGGACTATGCCATGGAACGTCGTGTCGGATTGTTCCAGGCTGCATAGAGGGATTCGCATCGCTGTGAGGGTGCTGGCAAACATTAGGTTGATGATGCTGTCGCCGTCCATGAAGACGCGGCTCATTTCAAACCCTCCAATCTGCGCCTCGAGCACCAGGGCAGCATGTCCTGGGCGAGGGATCTGGCGTGGGTGATCTGAACGGTCAAACGTGATGTAGGACTCCGAGCCACTGAGGTACTTAGGCATGGCTGGTGGGGATGCAACCGCCAGGCTCACTTGGCGGGTGATCTTCTTTTGCACCCTGTTGGTTGGTCGTCCCTTCTGGATCATCAGGGACCCTTTTGGCGGTGGATATCCTCCTGTACCATTTTTTGGTGCAGGTGCGATCGCTGGATTCGACGGTCCAACGGGTGGCGATGGAGGAGCTCAGTGGGCGATGTCACCTGGTGCAGGTGCGGGCACAAATCCAGGGTTCACGATCTGGCATCGCATTTGGGTGAGACCCTCGCTTAGTTTTTGGAACTCGCGGCAGTCCTTTAGCATGTGGTTGGCCTTCTTTTTTCCATCTTGCTTGTCGATGTAGAAGTGTATGGTGCAAGGACCAAACAACTTGTCGTATGTCGAGGGCTCGTCGTCATGGTTGCGACGCTGCCATGTTTGTGTGGGTCGCCCTCCGTCGCGGAAGTTGCCTCCGTGATGTCCGCTGCTGCGGTTGCCGTCATTGCGTTGGTCGGCGTAGCCAGCCGCAACCATGTCGACTCCATCGCGATCATCATAGACGCGCGATCTTCGTTTGCTGCGGCGTCCGCATCTATGGCCGTAGTCGTCCTTGTCATCCGAATGCGTTCGGTGGAGGGAGTCCTCGCCATCTGCCCACCGATTGGTGATGTCCATGAGGTGGTCGAGCGTCGTGGGCTTGACGCGCCCAAGTTCTTCCTTGAAGTACGGGCCCTTGATGCCGTTCTTGAAGGAATCGATTGTCCTTTCCTCGGAGATGTGCATGGCAGAGTTCTTGATGTGAGACCAGCGTAGGATGTACGAGCGAATGGACTCGCCGGTACGTTGGGTGCAGGCCTGCGGTTCCTCAATCAATGCTGGCCTCTTGCTGGTGCCCTTGAAGTTGCGGATGAAGCTGTATGCTAGCTCCTCCCAGTTTCGGATGGAGCTTGAGGACAGGCTGCTGAGCCAGATCCGAGCTGCACCTGTCAGCTGCAGCTGAAGACATTGTAGGGCGGTGTTCCTGTTACCACCGTGGAGTTTTACGGATGAGAGGTGGTCGCTGAGCCAGGCCTTCGGATCCTGCGTACCGTAGAACTTTGGAGTGTCCGAAGGGAGCTTGAAATTTTTCGGCATCCTCATTCACCAAATGGATCTGCTGAAGCATCTGGCTACGCACAGCTCTCCGTCGTCATCCTCGTTGGATTCGATTAAACACGCGCGTTTGGCGTGTGCCTTGTCGACCTTGCGTTGGGCGAGATCGTTTCGAGCGTTGTAGTCGCTGATGCGGTGCCGTGGGCTCTTGCGGCGTCATGGCAGATCGTATTCATCCTCGTCGGATGAGGGTGTAGGGTTGCGGGTGAACTTGACCACAGCTTTTTTCTTCGGCTCCGCAGGAGCTTCGTCGTGGAGCGCAGCTCCGACGAGTCCGAGACCGGCTAGCGCGGACTTGTGCATGGCGCTCTTCGGGTCACCCACCGGAGGTGGATGGGACGCAAGGTACATGGTGGCTGCCATGATCGTAGCCTACGGTGTCTTCGGCATGACGTTGTCGTTCATGTCCATCAACATGAAGGACGTGTTGAGGGCCCTCATGACGTCGCAGCATGCGGCGGGTCCATGTGCTATGTGCAGGAGCGATGCTTATTGGCGTTGTTGCCATGCGAGCTGGAGCCGCCAGCGGCGGAGAGTGCAGCTCGTTGCACGCTGGACTCCAAAGCCGCCTGCTTGCGTTTGTCGAGCTCCTCCATCAGCTTCACCTGCCGGTTATGCCCGCCGATGAGGAGGAGGTGGTATGCCATCAGCAGATCCCGTGAAGCATTCACAGGTAGGATGATGATGCCCGCCACGGCTTCGCGTGCCTGGCGCCATCCGTCTTTGTTGAGGTTGGTCTTCTGGTAGGCGTTAGCGTCGCCTTCATTGGTACCTGGATGACCATCCTGCGTTTCTTCCGTTCCCATCCTACGGGTTGGGCGGTGGATTGGGTGGTGGGTTGGGTGTACTCGAACCTGGTGGCAGTTCCGATTTGCCCTGGATGACCATGGCGCATAGGTAAGCCCACGGATTGGGTCGCTGCTGTCGCAGCTTTCGGATCCGGAACCGCAGGTTCCTTCATCTGAGGGAGGGCCGCACAGATCTGAGTTACAGATGTTGTTGTCATATGACTCATCTATCAGCGCCGACGTGTGTAACACGCCATTGGGTGGGACCCATGAAGTGGGCCTGATGGACGGTGGTGGCACCCGCTCTGGGAGGCGGAGGGTACCGGTCTGCCCCACTTGGAAGCAGAAGCTTCCGAACAGAATCTCGAGCCCGTCGCCTCCCTCATGGTGGCTGGCGAGTGGGCGGTGAAGTCGAAGGTGTCGAAGAGGATATGATTCTCCGTTGCCGACGAGTTGTAGATCGCTCTGGATGGGACCATCACGATCGCACAATTAGTGTCCCCAGTCCCCACAGACGACGCCAATTGACGATTTTTTATCTCATCAATGCCCATTGTTATGGACATGGGTTTTGGAGAAGATGGAGATGCTGGAGATCGCGGAATGGTTAATAGACAAGCAACGCGGGGACACGAGTTTTACCCAGGTTCAGGCCCCCGGAGGGAAAACCCTACTCCTGCTTGTCTACTCTTGATTACAGCGGAACCGAGGATTACAGGGGTGCGCACATGCAATCTGGCGTGAGGTGCGTATGAGGTGAGTTGAGGCCCTCCTCATCGTGCCCTCCTAGCCTTTATATAGATAGGCAGGTCCCGGGCATAGGTCGAGTCGGTTATAGATTAGGGTTTGTTCCCCTTGAAATTCTATCTATTCTATTCTTGTTCTCCAAGGATCCGAAAACATCATGGGCTTGGGCTACCTGAAATATCCACGGGCCATGTATCTTTTTGTGGGCCTTCCTTGGGCTGGACTAGGTATACCGATGTTGTGTACCCGTGGGGTATAACCATGTCACACGCCTATATAAGAGAGGGTCGGGCGAGATGACCAGGGTTAGACCATTCCTCCCAGCCACCACTCCTCACGCATGTGTTGCACGTGCGGACCTAGCAGTCCGGCGTTTGACGCTTCCACCCTGTAAGTGTGGATACCTCGGAGGTGCTACAGTTGTAGCACTTGGACGAGTCGCGCATAGGGAGCTGCTCGTGGGACGAGGACAAGGAGGATACGTAGAACGTCTACACTGCCTCGATGCGCTTCATCAAGTTCCACAAATGCGCATCTAGTGGTAATCCCGTGATCTATGACAACAGTATTCCTGGTTTACACGGTAGAAAATTTTGATTTGCGCTAGTGTAGCCTACCCGTAACCCTTCAGTGGTATCAGAGCTGATACTGTTCAGTTATAGGTTCGGGATGTTTGCATATGGTGATATGCAGATTGATATGAATGATGTGATCGTTTGGGTTGTGGTGGTTCAGAAATGATCTATGATCTTGCTTTCCGTGATCATGTTTCCGAGGTCGTCGAACTACTTACCCCTACCGATCGGTTTCCTCCATCGGGGTAGACAATGACACATAAATCCTGTTGAATCACGCGAAGATCAATATGATTGATCGAATCGGAACCTAGATCTAAAATCGATGTACCGTGATCAAAGGAGTTTGACCGAATCGGAATAATATACGGTTTATGGTGAATTTGATTTGTCGATCAAAATCCTTAAAGAAAATTGTATATATTCGATCTCTCATTTTTCACAGTTCCTTAAAGAAAATTTGATTTGCCGATCAAAGCCCCTTCGAACCCCACAGGAGGAGACCCCCTAGACCCCCCCCCCTTTAATCATAGCCTCTTTGTTAAGGTAACTAGGTGCTACGATTTCATATGATCCGGTAGAATGCGATTCTATGAATAACTTGTTTTTGCGGGATGTATGTGATCAGTATGGCCCATATATGTATGTGATGCATGTATAAAATTTATCATGACCTGCATGTCGTGAGTAGGGCAACACGGCAGGAGCCAAATGTGTTGTCAATTATTGCAATGGCCTGCGTGCCAACTTGTGATGATCCCAATACTATGTAATTTTGATTACTAGCTGTTAGGAGTAATATCTTGTATTAGTTCTTGGAGGACTCATCACTTGGAGGATGGCACACATGGAACATGAACAAGGAGATCATCATGGTGGATAGGTTCTATGGCGATAGAGATCACCATGAGAAAATGGGCCATATTGTGTCACATCTATGTGAATGTTATTCTTATGCGTTTTACTACTATGCATGCTTAGATGATAGAAGTAGAACGATCCCTCACAAAGTTTAAGTTAAACCATGCCCTCCCAACCAAACCTTGCACCATCCTATGACATGTACAATCGTTGGTGGGCCTATGAGATTAGGGTGCCGCGGTTTTCCTTGGCTGGATGGGTTTGTATCGGATACCTACACGCATAAGGGTTGGTGAGCTTGACAAGGTCATCTTAACAGTTAAGGACCTTGGGGCATAAAGGTTGGGCGCCTAGTTTTGACATAGAGATGTCACCCAACAACAAGAGTCGTATATGATATGATTAGCAAGAGTTGCTTACCGATTTACCTTGTCTTCTAGCAGTGATGCTAAAGCCACTAGTAGACTTGTTACTTGTGGATATTGAATCACTTAGTATCAATAGAGGGATATTGATTTAAGTGGGAGTATATTCTATTAAATTGTTTAATATGTTTTACTCTTTCATGGTTACATGGCTTAGTATTTTGCATGTTTTCTATTGTAGATCAATGGCACCAAACACTGCATCACCTTTTTCTTTGCGTTTGATTCTTGACAAAGATAAACTAAATGGAACAAACTATACGGACTGGGTCCGTAACCTAAGAATTGTTCTCAGGTCTGATAAAAAGGAAACGGTTCTAGATACCCCAATCCCCGATGAACCTGCTGATAATGCAACTGCTACCCTTAAGAATGTCTACAACAGAGCATGTGATGATTCTCTTGAGGTTAGTTGTCTTATGCTTGCATGCATGGAACTGAACTCCAAAAGAAGTTTCAGGATCAGGAAGTGTACGATATGATCATCGTGCTTAGGGACATGTTCCAAGATCAGGCAAGGACTAAAAGGTACAATGTCGCCAAGTCCTTTGTGGAATGCAAGCTGGCAGAGGGAGCAGCTGTAGGCCCCATGTGATCAAAATGGTTGGTTACAGTCAGACATTGGAAAAGCTTGGTTTTCCACTAGGCCAAGAGTTGGCTACTGATTTCATTTTGGCGTCTCTTCCTTCTAGCTACGGGCATTTCATTTTGAACTACCATGTGCATGGGGTGGATAAGGGCCTTAATGAGTTATGTGGGATGCTAAAAACAGCAGAAAGTGACATTACGAAGCGTGTAGGGCATAGCCATGTGATGGATGTGCAGAACAAGCCTAGCTTCAAGAAAAAGGGTACTTCTTGGAAGAACAAGGGCAAGGCTAAGGATACGATCCCTAAGCCTGCACCCAAGCGAAAGTCTGGACCTATAGAAGACACTGAGTGTTTCTTTTGTCATGAACATGGCCATTGGAAGAGAAATTGCAGCAAGTACCAAGCTTCTTTGAAGAAGAGTGGAAGTAAGAGTACTTCCCACTTAGGTACGCTTGTTGTAAATGTTGTGGACATTCTTCTCGCTGATTCTTATGTTAACTCTTGCGTATTTGATACCGGATCGGTTGCTCATATTTGCAATTCGATGCAGGGGCTAATAAGGACTAGAGAAGTGCAGTAAGGCGAAGTGGATTTTCGTGTCGGAAATAAAGCAAGCGTTGCTTCATTGTTCGTCGGTGTCATGCAACTTCACCTTCCGTCAGGATTTATTATGAATTTGAATGATTGTTATTACATTCCTAGTATGGGTCAAAACATTTTATCACCTTCATGTTTGATGAGGGATGTATATTCATTCACGAGTATGAACAATGGTTGTGTAATCTCTAAGAATGTTATGTTTATGGCTGATGCTCCCATTGTGAATAGGTTATTTATTTTAAATCTTGATGATGCATATGTTTACAATGTTAGTGCTAAAAGGCTTCGGCCTAATGATTTGAGTCCTACATATTTATGGCATTTTCATTTGGGGCATATAAGTGAAAAGCGCATGAAGAAGCTCCATGGTGATGGTCTTCTAACTTCGTTTGATTTTGAATCATAAGAGACGTGTCAGGATTGTTTACTTGGAAAGATTACCAAGTCGCCCTTTTTGGGTTTACCCGAGAGAGCGACAGACTTGTTGGAACTCATACATATTGATGTATGTGGACCAATGAGCACGATAGCCAGAGGAGGATATCACTACTTCATTACTGTCACTGATGATTTCAGTAAATATGGTTATGTCTACTTGATGAAGCATAAGTCTGAAACTTTTGAAAAGTTCAAGGAGTATCAGAGTGAGGTAGAGAATCAACGTGGCAAGAAAATAAAGGCCTTGCGATCTTATCGTGGAGGTTAATATTTGTGTCACGAATTTAGCAATCATCTTAAGAGTTGCGGAATTGTTCCACAGCTCACGCCGCCCGGAACGCCTCAAAGGAACGGGGTCTCCGAACGGCGCAATCGAAATTGTTGGACATGGTTCGATTGATGATGAGTCAGTCGGATTTACCATTATCATTTTAGGGTTACGCTCTAGAAACGGCAGCTTTAACACTTAACAGGGTACCATCTAAATCCGTAGTTAAGACACCATATGAGATGTGGACTGGAAAGAATCCTAGTTTGTCTTTTCTAAAGATTTGGGGTTGTGATGCATTTGTCAAGCGACTTCAGTCGGACAAGCTAACACCCAAATCGGATAAGTGCATTTGCGTGGGATATCCAAGGGAAACCTTAGGGTATTACTTCTACAGCCGAGAAGAGGGCAAAGTGTTTGTCGCTCATAGCGGTGTTTTCCTAGAGAAAGAGTTTCTCACAAAGGGAACGAGTGGAAGGTCGGTGCAACTTGAAGAAGTTCAAGATGATCTAGTCGGGGATGCTTCTACGAGTGATGCTATTGTAGCAAAACAAGTTGAGGAACCTGTGGCAATAGAAGCATCACAACCACGAAGGTCGGCGAGGCTCCACGAAACGCGGGAATTATTATTGTTAGACAATGATGAGCCTGCGACCTATGCAGAAGCGATGGTGCACACAAACTCTAAGAAATGGTTGATAGCCATGAGATCCGAGATAGAGTCCATGGGAGACAATCCAGTTTGGAACTTGGTTGACCTGCCTGATGGTTTTAAAGCCATCGAGTGCAAATGGATCTATAATAAGATTGATATGGATGGAAATTTTCACATCCATAAAGCTCGACTTGTTGCAAAAGGTTTTTGACAAGTTCAAGGAGTTGACTACGATGAGACTTTCTCGCCTGTAGCGATGCTTAAATCTATACAGATCATTCTAGCCATTGCTGCACATTTCGATTATGAAATATGGCAGGATGATTTCAAGACGGCTTTCTTAAATGGAATCCTTACTGAGGGCGTGTATATGATGCAGCCTGAAGGTTTTCTCGATCCAAACAATGCTGGAAAGGTACGCAAACTTCTAAAGTCTATTTATGGGTTGAAGCAAGCATCTCGGAGTTGGAACATTCGATTTGATGAAGTTGTAAAGGAGTTTGGCTTCATCAAAAACGAACAAGAACCTTGTGTTTACAATAAGGAAAGTGGAATAGCGCTGGTATTTCTAATCTTATATGTAGATGGCATATTGTTGATTGGAAATGACATTCCTATGCTCGAATTTGTTAAGACCTCGCTGGAAAATAGTTTTTCGATGAAGTACTTAGGAGAAGCGGCATATATTTTGGGCATCAAGATCTATAGAGATAGATCAAGGAGGCTAATTGGATTAAGCCACAGTACATACATTGACAAAGTGTTGAAACGGTTTAGCATGGAAGAGGCTAAGAAGGGGTTCTTGCCCATGTCTCACAGCATAAAACTCAGCAAGACTCAGTGTCCTTTGACTACTGATGAGCGTGAGCGCATGAGCAGGATTACATATGCTTCGGCTATTGGATCCATCATGTATGCAATGATATGTACTCGCCCAGATGTTTCCTATGCTCTAAGTGTTACGAGCAGATACCAGGTTGATCCAGGTGAAAGTCACTGGACAGCGGTAAAGAACATCCTTAAGTACTTGAAAAGGACTAAGGATGTGTTCCTAGTTTATGGAGATGAGGATGAACTCAGTGTAAGGGGTTACACGGATGCGAGTTACCTTAACGACTCAGATGATTTCAGATCGCAATCTGGTTATGTGTTTGTCATGAATGGTGGTGTTGTGAGTTGGAAAAGTTCCAAGCAATATACGGTGGCCTCCTCTTCAACAGAAGCTAAATATATTGCCGCCTCGGAGGCTGCTAAGGAAGCTGTTTGGATTAGGAATTTCCTGATCGCTCTTGGTGTGGTTCAGGGCGCGTCCAATCCCATGGACGTTTATTGTGACAACAATGGTGCTATTGCACAAGCCAAGGAACCTAGACAGCACTAGAAGAACAAACATATTCGCATGCGTTACCATCAGATTCATGAGTTCGTTGAGGATGGTAGTTTCATGATATGAAAAATACATACGGATTCAAATGTTGTTGATCCCTTTACAAAGACACTCCCGCAGCCTGCGCATGAGGCGCACTTAAGAGCAATAGGTATTAGATACAATCTAGATTGACTCTAGTGAAAGTGGGATACTGAAGGAAATATGTCCTAGAGGCAATCATAGAGATGATTATATTACTTATGTATCCATGAGTTATTGTAATGTTCCTTGAATATCCATATCAGGCAACTTGTATTGATTAGCAATTATGTGAATTATTTGTGAAACTCTATACTTGTATGGTTATCTAATAGTTGTCCCTAGTCGGAGTTCATGTGAAGACACACGTGAATATTAGACTAGCATATCGATTGGTTGATGACTATGTTTCACAAGTCATAGACATGGATATGTCAAACCAATGAGGTGGACACATGTTATGAATATGGGGTTGGACTGACCCAACTTGAGACTGGCAATTAGACTTGCAGCTCTCTCTACACATCATGTATATTTTGTCCTTAGACCTGAGATTGTCACATGCTCTTGAGATGTGGATCGACCTACTTTGGGGCTATCAGACGCTGCTTCGTAACTGGGAAGTTATAAAGACTTATTTTGGGTTTGTCCTGAAGCATGTTGCAAGGCATGGTCAATCAAGATGGGATTTGCCCCTCTCTAGTTGAGAGAGAGATCTCTGGGCCCCTCGAGTGATCAGATCCATAAATGCATGGCCGTGCTACATATGGTTAAGAGTTAACCTAGTAAAGGGATTCCGAATCACAGTATCGAGAAAGGGAGGTCAGCTTGGAGCTAGACCAAATATCGTGAGGCAAAGGGAAATACATGTACTAAACCTTGTGATGGTTTGTCCGAATGATCTTTATATGGGTTTAGGAGTTGGCACGTCTTGCTAGAGGCCGCTACCAACTATTGACAGGATAAGTGTATTTATGTCATGTTTATACGTATATGAACCTATAGGTTCACAGACTTAAGGGGCTAGAAGCCTAATAAGGATTAGATCCGAATTAGACCAGGCTTAGGCTACTAATGGGCTGCTAATGTAGAAACCCACCAGGGACGCCTATATAAGAGAGTGTGGGGCGAGCTGATCGGGGTTAGACCATTCCTCCCAGCCGCCACCCCTCATGCATGTGTTGCACGCGCGGACCTAGCAGTCCGACGTTTGACGCTTCCACCCTATACGTGTGGATACCTCGGAGGTGCTGCAGCTATAGCACTTGGACGAGCCGCGCATAGGGAGCTGCTCGTGGGACGAGGACAAGGAGGAGACGTAGAACGTCTACACTGCCCCGACGCGCTTCATCAAGTTCCACAACTGCGCGTCTAGTGGTAATCACGTGATCTATGACAACGGTATTCCTGGTTTACGTAGTAGAAAATTTTGATTTGCGCTAGTGTAGCCTACCCGTAACCCTTCATGCGCACGAGAACAAGAGTCGCGACAAAGCAAACCAGAGGGCAAGGGGCGCACAGGCTTCACTGGAATTCGTCGACGAAGCTCGTCGGGGCGGCGGCGCGAGTGGAAATTTGCAGAGCCTAGGGGCTCTCTAGGGGATTGAGGTGAGGGGAAATGGAGCGAGGAGAGAGGGGATTAAGTAGCGGTGCTCGGAGGGAGAGAATCACGCCTGCAATCAGTCGGTATTAAGCGAATTGAATCGGAGGAAACGGCAGAGAGGGCGCGGGTCTTTGGCGCGGTGATTTGGGGACGACGAGGTGACGTGGCGGTGGGGCCTGCCTGTCAGCGAGGGGATGCGGTACGCGCGGTGAGAAAGAAAACAGAGGGGAGAGAGGGGGTGCGCCGAGTGGGCTGCTGGGCCGTGGTTGCTGGGTTGTGCCAGTTGGCAGGTAAGTTCTCTCTTTTTTTTCTCAAGCCTTTTTCTTTTCTGTTTTTATTTTCTAATAAAGATTTGAATGATCAAACTAACTCCAAATCCACTCAAAATTTTAACAAGTTTTTGAGAGGTGAACCTAGTTCTCAAAAGTGTTTTAAACACATCAAACTACTAACAAAACTTTTAGGGTACAAAATAAAAATAAAAACACTAGCCCCATACTTGCATATAAAGAGGGGGTTTTAAATTAGGGTTTTGCTAGGTTTAAAACTTTGAAAAAAATTGTGCAAAGCACGCATGCCATGATGATATGAATGCAATGATGATGTTTTTGGTTTAATGAAAATTGGGATGTTACAATGATCCTCTTCTTGCTGGTTTGCGCTCCCGTCGAGACCTTCCTTGTGCTCTTCCCCGCAAGAAAGGACTTGCCTGTTTCTTCAATAGACTTTGGGATATGTGTCGCTCTTCATATGATGTTGCCCATCGCAGTTTGGAGCTCAGTCAAGAGAATAGGAGGCAGCATAATGCTTTCTTGGCAGAACGTGATCGCCTAGTGCCAGACTTGGGCAATGTTTTGGCTCCTGTCCCATATGTCAACTTTGAGAAGCCACCACTGGATGAGGACATGTTTTGGGGCTTTGATCCATCTATGTTCCCTAGGTTTGCCACTTCTAGTTCCTCTCAGCATCGGGCTACTCCTACAAGGAATGATGATGAGGATGAGGATGAGGATGAGGACGAGGACAACGAAGAGGCTGAGGATGAAGACGACAAAGAGGAGGAGGAAGAAGCCGATGATGATGACGATGAGGATAACTTTGCCGGCTAGATCATTTTCTCTCCTCCTTTCTTCCTTTTTGGTCTCGATGCCAAAGGGGGAGAGAGAGCAGAGTCGTTTCTTTTATGATTTGCCTCATGCACAAGCCCTCCTTTGTCTGTTTGCCTCTTATGGGCTTGTGCTCTTATTTGCTTTATCAAACTACTTGTGTGTGTGTCTGGACAAATTTGAAGTTCTTTTATTGTACTTGGATTTCCCATGATTATATGCTTGCTATTGTGTGCTAGATATCCGTATATCTAATCATAACATAATATATTTATTTGACTCTAGATCGGTTTGTCATCGTTAACCAAAAAGGGGAGAGTGAAAGGGAAAATAGCCCTTATCTAGTATTTTGGTTAACTATGACATCGAAGCTAGAGAGCGGACTAATGTTTCTACTAGCTTCTCTATAGGTGATAGTCCGCAGTTGATGATGAAAGGTGATGTGTGACCCCCCATTTGTTTCTATATGAAGAGCCAGTGGTTTTATTTCTTATTCTCTCTTATTTACTTTTGAGTCAAATAGGAAACACCACACTATTAAGAGGAGTGATCTCGATGCGCTCTTTGGGGTTGATCTACACCAAATATATATCACATAATCCACAGCCACACACCCATTCGAGGAGAGAAAGAAAAATCACCATGAAAAATGAGCCTAAGAAGGTTACTGGTAAACCGGTAGGAGTGTCGGCGCCGCCGGTGCTGTCGCCAGAAATTCTCGATGAGCGTCGAAACAGCTCACTGCATCTGTTTTCAGTGGCTCGCGGAGATTTTTGGTCGTCGCCGGAACTTTCGGCGTGGAGTCCGGTCCGCCGGGGCAGTCGCCGGAATTTCCGGCGTACGAACCGGTCCGACCTGACTTATTGCCGGTTCTGTCACAGAAACCCCCAAACGACTCTTTTTCTCCCCATACAATATATACCCCTTTCTTCTCCACTGAGAGGTCAGGCATTTCATCTAACATTCATTTCTTGAAGCTCTCTCTCTCCATTGTTGAAACACAAAAGCTTGAGGATCTCCCATTCTACCCAACCAAATCCAAGTCCCTTTGGTAGAAAGGAAGAGGAGGTCCCGATCTACGTTTCCACCAAGCCAAAGTCCATTCCCCCTTGAGTTCATCGAGTTAGCTTGTTACTCTTGAGTTTGTGGGAAACCCTAGGCGGCTAGGGTCGCCCGGAGGCATTCGGCTTGTGATTTGCTTCATGGAAAGTTTGTGAGGGTTTGGAGACTACCTTAAAGTCTACCACGAGTAAGTGAGTTGTAACACCCTCAGAATCGGCTCTATGCAAGTCTTAGCGACTCTCGCCAAACCCGCATAGAAACGATTCAAGGTGCCCACCAGGCACTTTCGTGCGGGTGGAAAATGAAGTAATATCATTACACATTAGTCCACGATGGAACCCACAAAAAATATATATACAACAGCAACTCATCGAGTCAAGGATACAACATACAGTACAAAGATCCAAATCACCTTGAAAACGATACAACGTCCGAGTGCGGACAAGATGCAAATTAGGCTAAGAGCCCTGCAAAATAACCAATGGCGTCCACAACCCTGCCCAGGCCAAGCCGGAAGGGTAACCCTGCTAATGACGTCGATCTCAAAACCTGTTAAAACAAAAGGGGTGCCGACAAAGGGCAAAGGAAAAAAGGGCGGTCGGTACTGAGGCCAGTACACGGCGAGGCTAGAATTCGGCGGTCCTCGCCTACATAGGTATGGTGGACTGAAGCGGCAGCGCAGCATGCACTAAACAACCTATAGAGACTCAATACAACAGGCGGCTATCAGATAGGGATAAGAAAGACCTATTCGGATCCAACCTGAAACTATCACCAAGCATACCCATCCTGGTATTTCCCCCTCGAGACCAAACGAGGAAGTCAACCGAGGAACTCACACAGTTGGCAGTTTTATTCATTCCGTTATAGTTGCGGCAATTACTAGTCATATATAGATAGCATGAGTCATCCTGATATAATAAGTAGTGGGCAGTTTTAGTTAACCATTCCGTTGTAGTTGTAGTACTTACTAGTCAGATACATATAGCATGAGGCATCCCAAAACCCAGCAGTTGTTGATACTTTTATTTAGTCATTCTGTTGTAGTTGCAATACTTACTAGTCAGATACAATGGTAACAGGTGACAACCCAAACCAGCATTTTTATCACCTGTTATAATTGCTGGTTTGGGTTGTCACCTGTTACCATTATATCTGACTAGTAAGTATTTGCAACTACAACGGAATGGCTAAACAAAAGTATCAACAACTGTTGGGTTTTGGGATGCCTCATGCTATATATATCTGACTAGTAAGTACTACAACTACAACGGAATGGTTAACTAAAACTGCCCACTACTTATTATATCAGGATGACTCATGATATCTATATATGACTAGTAATTGCCGCAACTATAACGGAATGAATAAAACTGCCAACTGTGTGAGTTCCTCGGTTGACTTCCTCGTTTGGTCTCGAGGGGAAATACCAGGATGGGTATGCTTGGTGATAGTTTCAGGTTGGATCCGAATAGGTCTTTCTTATCCCTATCTGATAGCCGCCAGTTGTATTGAGTCTCTATAGGTTGTTTAGTGCATGCTGCGCTGCCGCTTCAGTCCACCATACCTATGTAGGCGAGGACCGCCGAATTCTAGCCTCGCCGTGTACTGGCCTCAGTACTGACCGCTCTCTTTTTTTTCCTTTGCCCTTTGTCGGCACCCCTTTTGTTTTAACAGGTTTTGAGATCGACGTCGTTAGCAGGGTTACCCTTCCGGCTTGGTCTGGGCAGGGTTATGGACGCCATTGGTTATTCTGCAGGCTCTTAGCCTAATTTGCATCTTGTCCGTACTCGGACGTTGTATCGTTTTCAAGGTGATTTGGATCTTTGTACTGTATGTTGTATCCTTGACTCGATGAGTCGCTGTTGTATATATATGTTTTGTGGGTTCCATCGTGGACTAATGTGTAATGATATTACTTCATTTTCCACCCGCACGAAAGTGCCTGGTGGGCGCCTTTGAATCGTTTCTATGCGGGTTTGGCGAGAGTCGCTAAGACTTGCATAGGGCCGATTCTGACGGTGTTACAGAGGAGGCCCGCGGTGGCGAGCGAGGGGGCACTAATGCGGAAGGAGGGGCGGCCGGCGGCGCTGCCTGGCGATAGGAGGAGCGCGTCGTGCGGGAGCGTGCTTGCAAACGGGGATGGACGGGAGGCCAAGGTGGGGTCGGGGGGTTTCTGATCGGGAAGGGATGGGATCGACCGGGCGGTTCCTGCGCGTGGGTGGTGTTGGGTTGGTGTGTACCGCGTGAGTGCGTGTGTGCATAGGGAGGTGCACTAGGTGGGGTGGTTCGATCGAGTGTGTTGAGTCGAGTCTGGCGGCGGCGGGGTGTGGTCTAGGCTAGGGTTTCCAAGATTAAGGTTAAGAGGGAAATGGATCTAAGGGTCAGGATTTAACCGGGTGGTAGGCTGTTGGTTTGTTGGGCTTTTGGCCCGACAAGCTGACGGCCTCCCCGGTAAAACATTTTTATTTTATTTTATAAAACTTTTTTGCAAATAGTTTTTAGGCAAGACAAAATATCCGGACGACCAGGGTTTTAATTTAAACTGAAGACAGGAAAAACAATATGTAGAAAACAAAGAGGGACTTTCTGAAAATAGTTTTAGGTTAAAACATGCATGGTGATGTCATGATGCATGAAGGCAAACACAGGTGATTTACTAGTAACGGTTTTATCGGGGTGCTACATGAGCTATTCTTTCGTGGGATAGGCTCGGAGAAAAAGGGGAGCCTTTGTGGTGTTGAGGAATCCTTCGTGGAATCTCACATCTCTCCAACGTGACGTAGCCCCCTTCCCAAAGGTGATGAATACGGAAATATATCTTTGTTTCCGCGTGCTTCGGTTATTCCCTAACCAACATCTTGTGTTGTTTACCTTGTGATAGCTTTCGATCTTGAAGTATCTTGTATCATCATCTAGGTTGCCTCACCTAGTTTGAATTTAGGCTCGCTTATATTCCACAGAGCCTAAAACTTGCAAAAGATTACAAAGAATTTTGTAGAAACCTATTCACCCCCCTCTAGGTTAACCATCTTACACTTTCAATAACGACTTAGCGCGACAGCAATTCAGACACGCAGCTGCAGCGATTCAGATGCACGAGCGGCAGCCTTAGCCATCAATACCAAGGGATGACACCCTGACTGACGGGACACCGCGTGAGTTCCCGCGCCGGCAGCGAGTTCCATCCGTGGGAGGTCTACGGTGTCCCCGCCTTTAACTCTAACGATGACGGCACCATAAACCACTCCAACGTCGAGCTCGATATCAACGATGATGATGATATCATCGTCAAGGAGGAGGAGTTGAACGATGTCGTAGCCGCCGTCGTGCACCTACCCTTGGAGTACCAGGAGCTCCTGGCGCAGGGCTACGATAAGGACGCCTTCACCGAGCAGGCCATTGTGGCCAGCGCGCAGGACGAGGACGCCTTGTAGGGCGGCTTCCAAGAGGCCGTCCAGCTCATCGGCCTGGTGGCGCAGGCAAACACGGAGCTGCCTCCAGTGTCGCCGCTGTCGGGGTGGCGGCACCGATCACGCCGGAGGAGGTGATGGAGCTAGCACACCTCCACCTCTACATGGCGCCGCCAGCAGCATGGCCTAGGCATGTGATCGACCCGTGTCTGCTTCGGCCCTGCCATCGGCTAACCTCTGAACGCTGCCAGAGTACATCGACCTCGACCCATTGATGGACGCGCCGGCGCCGGGGAGAAGATCAGTAGCTTGGGCTAGTTTAAATTTCTTCTTTTATATTTTGAATGTAAATCACATATTAATATGTATGAACTTTGCCGGTTTTAGCATGTTATTCTCTCTGTTTGAATCTCAAAAAAATCGTCATCATCCTATTGGCCAACCGCGGACAGATGTATCACGCCGCTGAGCGCGGTTAGTTGGATAGATCGGACCACGACCCAAATCATCCCGCAGACCCAAATCGCCCGATGGCCCGATACAAAACGGATAGAAACGGAGATTTTAGATCGTCTATTTGCGTCGGCTCGGTGGAGATGGCTTAAAAACATGTGTAGTGTCCCAGCAAACAGATCCGAGGAAATATGTACTCCCTCCGTCCCGAAATAACTGACGCCGTGACGTTTTTGCAGAAACAACCCTGTCTTTTTTCACCTGAAACCCGCAGTCCATCTCCTACCTCGCGTTCCCCACGATTCCTCCTCGCGTTCCCCTCCCGTGCGACTGTCGTCGCCGCCTCCATAACCTCGCCTCGCCGCTGCCTCTGTCCCCTCTCCTCGCCTCGCCGCCATCTCCTCGCCTCGCCGCCGTCGTCTAGCCTCGCGGCGTCCGTCTCCTAGCCTCGCCCAGGTCAGAAAGATGCATGTTTTAGACGGGCCCCTATAATCGCCGAAGATGCCGAAGATGAAATCGGCGGAAAGGCAAGGCATAAACGGCGGCCGTGGCTGAAGATGAAGCCGCCTCTGGAGATGGAGGCCATCCTGCACGGCTCCGATCTGTCCACGTTGAGCTCAGACGGCATGGTGAGTTCCCGATCTTCTCTCCTGTACATGTTTAGACCTAAAATTCCAAGCTTTCAGCTTGCTTATACTCTTGTTTGTGCTCCCGTGTGTCTGGTACATGGATTAGGGGAGTAGCATCTGCCGTGTTTGCTTACTAGTGGTATTTGTCACGCTCCTACATCGATGGGATCAGTAAGGATGACATGAAGGTGTTTGCGGCGGTACCCACGAAACTGCCGAGTTCCCGAATGCTGCCCGCGGATACAGCTGCAAGGTACGATTTGTAGTGTTTGTTTCTCTACCAAAGTATGTAGTCTCCTATTAGCATGGTATTTTTTTCTAGGGATGGGAGATGATTGGGTGGATGGTTTCTTAGTACTGGTTTGTTTGCTGGTTGCAGGTTTCCTGGTGAGACTGCTGGCATGAGTCCATCATCTACTCCTGCCACAATGGTTTGTTACTGCCCTATGTCATGATCTGTGCCAATTAGATATGTAGTGATATGGCGTGTGTGTTGTGTGCTGCTAACATTTTGTTAAATGCGAATGATAAAACTCTTGTTTTGTAGTAATTAGAGTTGTATGCCTTTTAGGCTCCGGATGCTTTGCATAATGAATGTGTAAATCGTCTACATGTTTTCTGGATTCCTATAATAATGTTGCCATATTGCGTCTGCTCCTGCTGCCGAGTCTGCAGAATTTCACTTATAGACACTTGCTGACGTAGAGAGTGGAGTAGCAAACGACAATAGTTGGCCCTTTCGCACGAATTTGGTTGGTATGTATCCCTTTTTTCTGTTTCCCATTTGCAGAAGAGCATGCATATACCAGCAAATACCAGCAATAAGAGTATGAGTGTATGAGCAGAGGGAGGACTGTTAGATCATCTTTGCTTTTTTATAAACTGATAGAACTGAACCAAACAATACACCAAACAATACACGTACTGATAGAGGATCAAAACAGTACATGTACTGATAGAACTGAACCAAAGTATTTTAGAATGAACTTACATTCATATGGTTACTGTTGCAGAAAGTATTTGAACCTATCAAGACTAAGAGTTGGGCAATTGTTATCTACAACTAAGTTGAGGCCAAGTAACTTTTGAAACATGTTACTCCTACAGGAATGCCATAGCATGGTATGAGCCTATGAAGAAAATTTTCTTCAGTTTTGCATGGTACTTGCAGCTTGATCCAAACTGAACCAAGCTCCTGTAATAGTGGTACCATTCCTCCGAAATCTGTACTCAATTTGATAAGATCTGCGAGACTGCTAAAAAACTGTGAATTTAATAGTTCAATATCACGAGGTCGAATTTTTACTGCAATTTTTACTACTCCTAGTGCTACTGTAAATGAAAATTGAACTCTCATTTAGCTTTGTCAAATGAAATTGACTGTGAACTTGAATTATAAACAGTGGAACAGACCAAGCTGGAATATTTGCCTACTCTTGAACATACAGTAGGAAAGTCAGGAACTTTGCTTGTGTTTAGTTTGTTTCCTGATTGCATCATATCTTGCAATAAGATTAAAGATGTCACTGTCATTTCTGAACTTGTTTTTACATGTTCTTTTACTAAACTTTAGCATGAATCATGTGCTGTCAGGACTGACCACGCTAAGTACAGGTCGTGAACATCTGAACTACAGTCTGTGAACACTGAACTATGCATCAGCTGATTGTTCTTCAGGAGCCTGGGGAGATCTGCTGATGGTTCTTCAGGATCTTGGGGTGAGCGCGCGGAGCCGGGGCACACCTGAGAGGTCGTCCCGCAGCCGGCCACCAAAAGACGGCGAGCTCGACGTCAAGGTCGCCAAAGGAGGCGGCGAGGTGGGATTTCAGAGTAGCGCCTACACACGGCCGGCGGAGGAGACTCGCGCCCATGCGCCGGAGAAGCACCGGTGGAGGCGAGGTTCGGCGGCTGTGACGAGAGGGCGCGGGAGCAGCTCCAGCGGCCGGCGGCCAGCAGGGAGGGGCTCCGGCGAGCAGGAGCAGGTCCGATGGCCGGTGGCGAGCAGGGAGGGGATCCGGCGTGCAGCAACAGGATCTCTAGGGAGCAGCTCCAGCGGTCGGCCTCCAGCAGGGAGGGGCTCCGGCGAGCAGCAGGGAGGATCGAGAGGCAGGAGAGAGGAGCTATCGCGAAGGGTCGCTGGATTGGGATCGAGATTGCCTTATCTGGGTACCTAGAGCCACGGTTTTGCAAGTTTGAGGGTGTAATTGCAAAATGGGCGTCAGTACAAATTCTCCCTCCCCCGTGTCAGTTATTTCCGGACGGAGGGAGTATATGTCGATGCTTGTCTCGTGCTATTCGGTTCGTCCATTCAAACTGAACAATCTGAGCAAGTTTCAAAGGAGAGCTCACATCTACCTTGTTCCAAACGGGCCAGCTTGTTACGGGTTACGCAGCTACGGTGACTAAACTGAAAACTTCCACGCAACATGGACTAAAAAAATTTCGCTGCATTCAGGCTTGAGGTCACCTTAGGCGACCTGCAGTATGACACAAACACTGGCATTTCTCGTATGTGCAACATTGCCTCTAGATAATTGTTCTTTGTCTGCAAGTCCCTTGCATACATCTTCCATCCCTCGGTTTCTTGTAAGATTCCTATAAAATCACTACTCATGAGGCACAAAAAAGGATTCTTAAAAATTAAGCATCAGAGACGAGCCAGAATTCTTTTCAGAAATAACTAGATTCAAAACCGATATCTTCCTTTATCCCAGATTTCTCCCAAAGCATATCACTGCCATACCATCAATTCCTACTCAAGCATTAAAACAAACACCCCGACAATAAAAAAAAAATACATAGCATATTCCCACTTGCCTCGCTAGAATTACATGAATACTCACCAAAAATAGCACATTCATATCTCGTTTATGCTACTGAAAACTAACAAGCAATGACCTGAATGACCAAACAAAATCCTTGTTACACATCACTCCTAGTTTGAGGGTGGATTTAATACTCAGCAGACACACTTCTTTATTCCTACATATACTTATTTTCAAATACCAACTATAACTCAAATCACATTAGTGGCGTTTCCAGAACCTTTTAAAACCAGCTAAAAAGCACATATGAGAATGGTGAGGTATATGAGCTGTAGTGAGAATAATATAAATAAAATAAGTAAGCCTGATTGTTTCCGGTGGGATTAGGAGAACATATAAGACTAAATCGGGATTCTAGAATCTGATTCATTAGTGTAGTGGACATACTTAACTTATAGTCACCATGAGACTTCAGCTTCTTAGTTATACGCTGATCGCAATGACTTCTACCAAAGCAATTACAAAGCTACTGGAAAGATTTATCTTGACGGCTGAAATATGATATAGGACTAAAGCAAATAACTCTCGGTCTGCAGCGATGCAAATCATTTCTAGACCCCAAAACCCCAAATTAGAAACGGCAACAAATCCTGAACTTATGTCCATGTAAAGGGTGGGTTAAACCAAGATTATCCTTGATTAAAAGGCGGGTTAAACAAAAATGTTTTACATAGCTTGTAATATAAATTATGTCAATGTAAGAATTTTCGGTGCCGACATAAAATAACATATGTCCGTGTATTTTTTTGGTGGCAACAACGCATAACTACCAATGCAAGAATAAGAACTAGCGTCATGGTTTAATGCATGACTAAATGGCCCCATTTACACTACATAATTCATGGCCTCAGTTGCCCACAAAACAAATATATTAAAAAATTAGAATGTCATCTATGCTCAATGGCCAGCAACTAGAATATCCTCTGTAGGGATTTTCCTAGATTTAAAATACATTTAGCAAACTGAATCTATATTCAAGCATAAGGCCAAATCTGCTAAGGCTGGTACACATGATCAAACTTCGAAGCAATGAAACTACCAGGTTAGACCAACTTCCATGCATTTTCCATTCACACTACCATCAATTTTCATGCACAAAATTAGTTAACTAAAACTCTGAGGTCGGGGACCAAGGGTGCTGCCGGAGAGCGAGGTAGGGGGTGGCAGCGATGATGTTGCACACGAGGCCACCTGCAGCACCACATGTCATCTAGGTTACCTTCCACGAAGCTAAGCTCACTACGCCGCGAAGCTAAGCAAATCAAATCCATCCACAATCACATGATGAAAGTATCCTACAATGCCATTACCTTGATGCACCCGGCAGCAGCTAGTAGATCGCTCCGTTGCTTCTTCTTAATCGTTTCAACATGCCTCTACTCCACCTCTGTGACAACAACGGAACCAATGTGAATCTTCCAATAACACATCATACCTGCAGTGCAAAATATCATCAAACTTCAGGCTAATAAAACTGCATCTAGATCTGACAGCAGAAAAACGGACAAGACTGAACGAGCACACCACGAAAGAAATACAAATCGATTCACAGGATCAGGAGTGATGAAGGTAAGAGCAGGGGCGAGTGCGCTCACATCAACACTCGCAGTCCTGGTAGAACTTGGATTCTTCAATCCCCCTATGGCGGTCGTCGCGCGGCTCGGTGGTGGAGTTTCACGGGCTGCTTCGTTTGCTGGCAGTATTGCGACTGGGCGGCGGAGGGGTACTTGCCACGGAGCACAAGACGATCGACAGAGGAGATCCGGAGACAGAGCAGGAGGCGGCCGATGCCGATTTGGCCAGTAGCCTCCACCCACCATTGCCGCCAATCCAGCCGGCCGACCACGGCGCCGCCGATTCCACCCGCCCTCGAGGACGGAACCGAGGGCACCCAGAGCGCTCAAAGCACGATTTTTTTACAAATATAACCCTCTGCAATTTCCTATCGCCAAAAATACCCCCCTCATGCCGCAAAAGCCAAAAATGCCCTGGCGGGAGGCTGAAAAGGCGACACGTGTCACCTCCCGCCACGGGGGGTGGCGGGATGTTCCTCCCGCCATAGGGGGTGGCGGGATGTTCCTTTCGCCTTTGGCGGTGGCGGAATGACGCCGTGGGGCCCACCAGCACGAGTGCAAAGTCGAACCTCCCGCCAGCGCCAAGTCGAACCTCCCCGCTGGCCCGGCCGTGGGGCCCACCTCATCCCGCCATTCCTCCTGGCGGAAGGAACATCCCGCCACCCCCTGTGGCGGGAGGAACATCCCGCCACCCCCCGTGGCGGGAGGTGACACGTGTCGCCTTTTCAGCCTCCCGCCAGGGTATTTTTGGCTTTTGCGGCACGATGAGGGTATTTTTGGCGATGACAAATTGCAGAGGGTCATATTTGTAAAAAAATCCTCAAAGCACACCCGCCGCTCGCGACCGGACGCCGACCGCTCACGGGCTCGCCGCTCCGGGCGCTCAATTCCTAACCGTTTCGCTGCCATGTGACGGGTTAGTGGTCAGCTCCCAGATCCCATGAGGCCAGGACTGAATGGTAAAAAAGGAAACCGTCCACGTATAAAATAAAATTAAAAAAGGAAACAGGCCAAACCGATCCGGCGAGGTTTGGTGGAACAAAAGGTCCGTCTGGCTCGGTAGACTGACCCGGTAATTCTACATCCAGGGTCTAATATATATATATATATATATATATATATATATATATATATATATATATATATGAACCACTTCCTAAATAACTATTCAGGAACTCGTTGTTATTGTTCACGTGAACACCAGGAACCCTTTGTTAACTTCCAGGCGAGCACGAGTTAACTTCTTTTTCTTTCTAAGTTAACTTCCAGTATATAACAGTAATAGTGAACCATGACCATTCTTAACTTCCTCATGTGCGCAAGTTAACTACCTCTTCTATGCTAGTTAACTGTCTGACGGAGCATCGATTTTCCATGTTTTCTGAAACTCTGTTATTCGAGAACTCGCTGTTACTGTCCACGTGAACACCAGGAACCCTCTGTTAACTTCCAGGCGAGCACGAGTTAACTTCTTTTTCTTTCTAAGTTAACTTTCAGTATGTAACAGTAATAGTGAATGTTAACTTTCACTGTGTAAGTTAACTTCCGCGACCATTCTTAACTTTCTCATGTGCGCAAGTTAACTACCTCTTTCTTAACTTCCACCTATGCAAGTTAGCTTCCGTAAACATTTTAGTTGTCTCGTGTGTACAAGTTAACCCCCTCTTTCTATGCCAGTTAACTTCCTGACGGACAATCAATTTTGTGTGTGTTTTTTCGCGGACTGAATGCTAACTTCCGCATGTGCAAGTTAACTTCTGCGACCCTTCTTAACTTCCCCGTCTGTACAAGTTAACTCCCTCTTTTCTACTAGTTAACTTCCTGACGGCACGCTGGGCGGAGGAGGCTGGCCACGCACGGGGGAGGAGGGCGCAAAGGAGGTTGGATACGCGCGGGGCGGAGGTGGCTGCGGTGGCGCGCGAGGAGGAGGGCACGGTGGCGCCTGGTGCGGAGGAGGCCGGCGGCGAGTAGGGCGGAGGAGGTCGGCGACGCGCGGGTGAGGTGAGCATGGAGGAGGCCGGCTACACGCGGGGCGGAGGATTCCACGGTGGCACGCGGGGAGGAGGGTGCAGCGATGCCTGGTGCGGAGGAGGCCGCGGCAACAACTAGGAGGAGAAGGCCGCGGCGGTGACTGGTGTAGAGGAGGCCGCGACGGTGACTTGTGTAGAGGAGGCCGGCGGGCGGCTCCCGGGGCGGAGGATGCCGACGGCGCTGGGGGCAGATGAGATCAGCGGCGTGGGGGGTTAGATGTAACGAGGAAGAAAGTGGTTAGGTGGGGGGGTAGTTAGGTGGGGGTTCCTGAATAAGCTTATCTAGGAACCTCTTAAGGGAGTGTTTCTGAATAGTCCTGTCGTATATATATATATATATATATATATATATATATATATATATATATATATATATATATATATATATATATATATATATATATATAGAGAGAGAGAGAGAGTGAGTCGCGCTATTTGACTCCCAGGGTGCAGAATAGTTATTCTGCACCCGGGTCAAACCACACGCTAGCGCATCCGCACGTGTGCTGTAAAACAAATTGCATGCGACGTAAGAAAATCTGGTTAAGGTAAAGCGTGATGCGAGTCTGAACCGCCTCTGCGTCATGCAGGCCCGCTTTCAATCCCTACCGCTGTAAGAAAATTATGCCACCCGAGCCAAGCCATAAACCACCTTCGAGATCTGCATGTGACGTATGAAAGTAGGACTAACTAGTAGAATTTAAAAGGCCTAGCTACATGGGCCATCATCCATTATTATAAAATACTAGTATGGAAATTGACGTAAGAAAATTTGAATTAATCCAACGTAAGAGAACGTAATTTGTAGCTTTCGGCCTAAGTTTATTTGTAGCAATCATCTTCGACATTTTGTAATCAATCTTCATCTCTAAAACAAGACTTTCAATCTGCTAGCTTGATCGTGGTCTTCTAAAATTGACCGAGTAATTAAACAGGTGCCAGACGATCATAACTATTCTAGAATTGATTTTTGGACGCACAACTTGCTCTTGAAAAGAAAAACGAGATTCAACAAAAAAAAACCTCACTATCCGTCTCTACATGACATTCATGTGAAAGCGTAAATTCACACCAGATACCTTGTTGCAAATTAAAAATATGTTTATAAAACCGGACTGAAAAGCTTAGTTCATTTTGATCTTCTGAACAACAACTATAGTAACCCTTGGAGAAACTCGATGATGGCCTTGGAGGATCACCAACGGAATCATCATCATCAACCCACAATCCTTCAACATTCTCATTTATAGGAGCATTTGATGGCCTTGGTGGAACTCACTGATAAGGCAGGGGGAAAAGAGACTGCGGCCTCACGGGCAGCCACGGAGCTGCAGCGTCACCAGTCATCATCAGTGGAAGGAGCTTGAAAATGCAAACAAATGCTATCATACGGTGCACCCTGAGTCAATCATAGCCTAGTTCATTTTTACAGTAACAAGGTTACACCGAGTAAAGTTGAACAAATGTTAACCAAAATGATGCACAATGGGAGAAAAAACTCAGAACTTACTCATCCAAATTGGTAGATGGGGACGTACTGGTAGACAACATTGGTCCCTTGCCAATTACCAAAATCAACAAAGATGCACACATGAAGCATCTACTTATATTTCTACATGATAAATAGGCAACAATAAATCTACGTGGCTCTATAAGCTTGGACGTCTCAAATAACCAACTATATAAGAGAATCGAATGATATATAAGACTTATATTTCTAAAACAAACAACTCTAGATACGAGAAGCTATGCAAATCGAATACTAGATCACCAAACCCAAAAAATCTGAAAAATAATGCTTCAGGCACAAGCAATAGTACTTGGTAGAACCAGTGAATGAAATTCAGAACCTGCATCTTGCAATTCCCAACCATCCACTAAAACAAAAACCCATGTGACAGTAATGTTACCGAATATCAAATTCGGATCTGCCTAGCTATAGCCGCATGGGTAGTCACAAAAATAGCACTTAACCATCTCATTTTTTCTATTAGAACAAAAACAAGCAATAACCTGAATGAACAGTCAAGATTTGTGCTATACAAGATTACTCCTGGTTTGAGGATGAGCTAAACAAAAAAGTGCAGCAAATAATGACAGGTTGAGTGAGGATCTAGCATTACTATAAGAACTGGTGATAGAAAAAGCTTTCCAACAGTCAGCGAATCATCTGAAGTTGATCACGAAAATAAAGAAATGCCAACGTTAAGTCGCTAAATCATAACAAAAGTCCTCTCAACTGCTCTGAAACGCTGTAGATGCAAATCCATGATCCAAACGACTGTGGTACTGACAGGCAGAGAGAAAAACTAATTATGTGCAAACCTAATACCAGCTGGTATGACAAACTGATTATGTGCAAATCTAATACCAGCTAGTATGGTATTATCTAATTTCACGATATTTCTGACAGAAGCAATCCGAAAATGAATTGCAATATATAAAGTAGCAATTTTTATTGTCCAAATAGCATTACAAGATGTATTCTACGCTCTAGTGTAACATGGAACAAACCCTCAATGACTTCAAAACTGATTCATCAATATTTATAAACGCACGAAGATACGAACAACATAGATTTTACGGCAAGTAAAAATGAACAATAACGAACCAAAATGATACACGACGGTAGAGAAAAATCGGCACCTAGTCATCCAAATTGATAGAGATGGGGCGGTACTGAATAGTATAGTGGGAATAGAAAGAATGAACCAGCACATACCGCGCACAAGGATACGGCTGGATGATAAATAAGCATCTATTAATAAGATGAACTGAACGGAAATAGGACAGGGTAAGAGTAACGATTCTTTTCTGCATATACCATTGAATAGTATCATGGAATTGGCATCATCATTGCTAGTTCTGAATAGAAAAAACTTCTACTAGAAAGGAACGGGCAGGCTTCATACCTTAATTCGAAGCCCTCCGGCATGCTCCAACCACCATGAAATGACACGCAGCAGGGGTGAGGCCGCCCACTGTTCACCTTACTGCTTAGAGTTTATTAATCTGCAACCACATATCTTAATGCTCAGATTTTGATTTAAGAAACCAAGGTTAAATACAATGAGGCTTACACTAAACTGGAAGATGTGTTTTATAAGATTGCACAAAAGAATACATCAAAGGGATGTTTCATAAAAAAGAATCATAAATTATTGAGGCAAATAATTTGCTTTCGATTTGGTATTTTACAGATAACCTAGTTGAGCATGAGGACAAGCACTAAACTAGAGATACCATTGCAGCTAACAAATAAAAATGATGCATAATTACTTATCACAAGATTCATTTCCACATCAACAAGATTATGTCCGTAAAATTGAATAATTACGGACCAAAATGATGCAGGAGGTTAGACATCGAGACTTTCTCATCCAAATTGCTAGAGCATGACTCGATACTGAATTGTACTAGGGGGAAGAAATAAGGATCCGAGACTTTATACTCAATGGGCAAACGAGTCATCTATGGAAAGCTTGAAACATATTCTACAATTTGTATTTGGAGACTAGCTAGAAATTATGGATGCAGTACTAATCCCATATTTGAATCCAAGCTCACTGCACCAGAACACTACTACTAATTGATATCTAAAGCTGAACTTCTAAATAACAGATCACCATGCACACTTATGACTGCTGGTTACTAGCAGTGCAGCACATGGAAGAGCAAACCAATGGAATAACAGTAATTCCCACTAAGGTACTAAGACGAACATCCGGGTGACTAATGTGACTGAAAAGCACATTCACATCTGCCTAGCTACAATCGCATGAATTGTCACCAAGGTAGCACATTCCAATCTCATTTATGCTACAAAAAACTAACAAGTAATCTTCTAAATGAACAATCAAAATCCATGCTATACAAGATTACTCCTTGTTTGAGGGGGGTAGAACCAAAAATGCAGCAAAGACTTATAGGCTGCATGAGGATCACTATGAGTCAGCCTCATTGCAATTGAAATCAATCTAACTCGAATTTGCCGCTACATGTATATTTGGCTAATAGATACTATAACAAGAAAATTACATGATGGATTGCAACTGGAGCGAAGAGAGATCCAGGAGCGGTACTGAATATTAGACATGGTTTGAAAAATACATCGGAGCTAGCGACTCAACTGCAAAATGCAGAAATGGAGCTTCTAATCTTGACTAATTGAATCAATAAAACCTGTACAGAAACTGCCAAAACAGTTGTTGTTTTCTTGCCCAAAAATTCTATGGACCATAATGCACGTGAGGAACCGAGGACATGTACCGATAAATTTAGAAGTCAATGAATACATAAGCTTCTAATCTTGATTATTGATAGGCATGTACAGCTACACATAAACTATAGAACTAGACTAAGGTGATATGGTGGGGTATCATCTAGATCTCCACGATAACAAACTTGTGCTAAAGAATCAGCCATGCTTCCGTTTGAACAAACCACATCAATAATCAACACTAGTTGGAGCCAAATACCTATCTTTTGGAATTGAATATTACTATATCCACGAGAATCAGGAGACAGTGAAAGAACTTACCAATGCAGTAACCAAACTGCATGCTGCCATAAAATTGCAAACGGCTGAGCCCAGTTCGCATGTGTTGTGGCAGCCTCCATAGGACGCCGGTCCAATTTCAGTTGACCTTCGTTCCCAGCCCAGGTCTGTTACTAAAAGTATATTAAAGTTCTACATCCAATTCATACACAAGCTATTACCCACGGAAAACACGACAGATCTGACAAAAGGATGGAGAGAACCTGGTAATAGCCGGAGGTGGTCGACGGAGGGGATCCGGAGCAGAAGGCAGCCGATGCCGATGCTGCCCTCAACTACCAGCTGCTGCTCTGGTCGACCGGGATGCGGAAGACGCCTGCAGCGCCGCCGGCTACCACCACCCCTCTGCACCATGCTGCTCACCACGCCGCCATTGCCGCCGATCCAGCCGGCCGACCACGGCTCCGCCGATTCGACCCGCCAACGACGACGGAGCAGAGAACATCAGAGGGCGTAAAGCGCAGTCGCTGCTCGCCGGCCGCCGCTCGCCGCTGCAGCGTTCTCTCAACCGCTCGCCCCGTGTGCGCGTGATCGAAAAACAGGATGGGAAAAAGTGAGGTGACGGGTAGTGCTCAGCTACCCAAATCCCACGACCGTGTGAAAAGAAACCGTCTAGGTAAAAAAAATCCGACGTTGCGCACTGCATCCACTCAGACTAGGTTCGATGGAACCAACCAAGCGGTGTGGCTCGGTCGACCGACCCGGATGTAGAATTACTTAATCTGATTATATATATATAATCAGATTAATACACACAAAAATATAATTTCACATGGTATCACAAAAATATTAAGAATTCATATAATTTCACATGGTATCACAAAAATATTAAGAATTCATATAATTTCACATGGTATCAGCACGGTTAGCCTCATAGTGCCGATCCTAGTTATCAGTGGCGGATCCATGATTTTAGCACAAGGTATGCCACATTAAAATTTAACTTGTAATTATAATTTCTCCACTACAGCTTTTGAAGTGTGCTCCTCTGCTACAGTCTCAAATGATAAGGGATTTGAAGTAGCTTCTCTGTTTTTCCGCACTTTTTTGCTCAACCCTCCTAGTTTTCTGCTCTTTTGGGCGGGTTTTAGAAATTTAGGGTTTCTCAACTGGTCAATAGCATATCGGCTAGTTGGATTTAGTTGGACTTCGCTTTCAAAAAATATTTTTGTACTTCCTCCGTCTCGAATTAGATGTCAGAGATCTGTCTAAATTTGCATGTATTCATACACTAAAACACGTATAGATACATGTAAATCTAGACAAATCTTTAACATCTAATTCGGAAATGAAGGAGTACTAAATTATTCAACGTGTACATGAGATATATGTATCCACGTTAAAAAAAATGCATGCATTCATATATATCATGCGAGTTGGTATGCAACATGTACTGATGGGCTAATAGCCAGCAAAAAAAGAAAATAAAAAAGGCTAACTACTATGGATACATACACTTCGTATTGGCCCATGTCGTGGTTCCGTATAACACTGCACTTGCGCGCATGCTCATGGTCTGCGAGGGATTAATTGGTACAGACGTTGCCTAGCTAACTTGCAGCGAGCGCTCCTGCAAGGGATGAATCAGCGAGATCGAAGTTCCGGATCATACGCAAGGAAGCCGTACATGTGGGCATCGCGGGGTATGCCGGGTGGGATCGCGGGGTATGTCGTGGCCCACCCGACATACCCCTAGATTCATCACTGCTAGCCATTCCATCACTTTCGCATCGCGCGCCATCTCTAGGGAGATCAATCTCTTCTCCTCGGACGCGACACCCGGTCTCGATCAAAGATCAAATCGTTTTTTTAGATTTATTCAGTTTTAAGATTAGATCCAAACTCTCAAATTCCCAATTTCTAAAATTAGATCCAATCCGCTAAAATAAATTCCAGATCCTCGTCGACAGAAAAATCTGGTGCAACTAATCGTTGCTTAGGCAGCGGTCCTCCTACTGCGACGCGCGACAACTCCGACGAAGCAGGAAACTTCATCAGCAACTAGATGGATAAGCGCGCTTTGCTGCGCTGTCTTCGTGGTGTTGTTACATAAAGTGTGCATTTTGGTACACTTGGAGGCACTTTGATCTGTGAAACGACCATACACATCATATATTTTTTTGGCCCCTTAACGACGTCTGCCCCAAATCAAAAGGAGCCATAATTATAAATTTTATATAATGTAGGAAAATGAAAGAATATGACATAATGGAAATGCAAACTTGATTAAGCAAAGGAAAGTGACAAAAGCAAATTATGTAAATTGGCAGGCAATTAAACAATGAGCTGTGCAAATAAGAATATGTTAACAATTCAAAATTCATTGATAAATCTCCCTCAAAAAATAAAATCCATTGATAAATTAAAAAAATTGTTACAGAGTAGCAAATCACCAATCTGGCTTCCAGTATCATAGAAGTTCTACATATTTTTTACATGTACTTGTTCAAACTTATGCATATTAATTAGTTTACTTGCAAAGTAAAAGGGGAGTGCTTCAATAAAAATTCTAACATGAGAAGAAAGTTGATATTACACCAACATTGATCCCTAAAACCTATGCCAACTCCTATTACTAATTAACCAGAAGCAGCTAGCATAAAGAAACTTCTCTGGAAGCTCACTGAATATACACTTAATAACAATATATTTGTATAAGATCTAAAAGAACATCAAAGTACCCATTACAAATGTGGACATGGACATGATCAAAAAAGAGACAATAAATAGTTAACAAATTGATCAGAAACCTCTTTGTAGTTTGTAAATACATTGACAAAAGGTAGCACGCAATAATAACTTATAAAATTTCCTAAATTTTACACAATCAAAGCCTCTAAAGTTGAAAGAAATGTACTATATTATTTTATCTTTGTGAGGAACACTTTTCCATATCCGCAATAGAGCTGCTTGTTACCCCATGATTAATAAAGTGTCATTAATATACCTTGTAAATGGCCGGCAACCACAAATCCTTGTCAGATCGCATAAAGCATCATCCTTGTTGAATCGCATAAAACATCAAGAGAAATGCACAGGAGAAGAGTGTGACCTTGTGAGTCAAGGTTGAGTTGGCCATATGAGTTCATCGTAAGACATTGAAACAAATTAGTACCTAGGCATGAGCACTCACATAAAAATCCACCACAAAGAAGAAAGGATTGGATTTTGAAAACACTTCACAAATAGGCACCACCAACAAATAACTTGAGAACAATTTTTTTGAGAAAATGCATTTTGCATTTCACTTCATTGAATAGGTAAGAGTAAGATATCATGGTACAACCTCCAGAAAGGAGGGACACATACATACGACCGTCCTCATCAAGCGACTGCAACTTGGTAAGGAGGTGCACTCGACTACAGACCACGACGCCACGTCGCGCCCGTGGGATGATGCTCTCTTTGCAACATCTTGGACAATGTTGTTGCACATGGTTACGTAATTAGCATTGATACATATTTAGATCCATTTGACATAACCCATGATATTGTTTTACATAAGCAGTACATGAAAGATAAACAACATGTTTTCTTTAAAAGAGTGGAGAAAATATGAGCTAATTTGGTTGTTTTCTTTTTGGCAAGAACCATCAGGTGTACCGCCATGCAGAAATGCAAAAGGAAGCATGAATAACAGCAGGACCAGGTTGTTGGCGGCCAGAAGAACGTTCTAGGGAGACAGGGACCAAATGTCATGGTGATTGCTGGTAGCCTTTAAATGTTCTTTGAATTCATCCTATGTGATTGGCTGGTATACAACCTTCCTTTGTGTTTGCCTTAAAGGTAAACAGATTCTTAGTATCTACTATTAGAAAATAGTCGAGCTTGGTAGCAAAGAGTTGCACAGTAAGGGCAGGATTTAAATTTTTAATTGGGTGTAGTCATTAACACATGTGAAAAGCTGGAGACATAAATACTTTTTCTATACCAGGTAATGAAAGATCTAAATAGTCTATGCTGCAGGAAACCAAAAGGTTTACTAAACCAATATCTTGGATTATCATCGCAGTGTGGAATTTATTTATTTTATAAATTTTGTTGTGATAATGTTATCAAACCGACTAATCGTATAGCCTACAAAGGTAAAACAAACTGCTACATTATAGTGATATATATATAAGAGAATCTTGATTACAATATATTTTCTGCTAAGGGACACAAATTGTTTCTGATAGTTCAAGCAATTCATACAGAGATAAAAGTTAATAAGTTAAGGTACTGTTATGAGCTTATAGTGGTATATGAGAGCAAGTAAATCAAATGTATGGATGAAAGGTTATTTTACCCTATGCTATTTTTGGTTGATAATGACACCATGGTTAGAGTGGACTAATGCTATTTCTAGTGTCTTACACAGGTTCTAGTCCGATGCTGTGATGAAAGGTTATCGGAGACCCCCTCCCCCCCCCCATTTTGATAACGAAGCTTCGCACCGGAGTTTTCCCCTTTTATGTAATTTAAGTCCGGTTAGGAGCTCCGCACTATTAAGAGGGGTTCTCTCGATGAGCTTGTTGGGGATGATCACCTAAGCCATATACACATCCCTTTATCCTACCTAATCCATCACCAAAGAGAGAAGAGAAGAAATCCTATCCAACAAAGCCTTTTCTGCAGATCCGGTTTTCAGACCGGTTGGACCGGCTCCCAGACCGGACCGTCCGGTGTCAGGATCGGAAATCTGGACTCAAACCGGGTTTTCCGGTTTACTCACTCCGAATCTATCTGAGTATGGGTACTGAGAGCAGATTCGGTTTCAGTCCGGTTTTCCGGGCTGAGGACCGGACTGTCCGGTGTGTGAACCGGTCCAACCGAACTTAAAACCGGACCTTGCGTTTTTGGCTCAAAACGGCTAGTTTTTATCCTTGAGTATAAATATCCCTTCTTCCAACTTGAGTAGGTTAGGCATTCAGTTTATATCATTTCTTGAAGTTCTCTCTCTCCCCATTGTTGAAACACAAAAGCTTGAGGATCTCCCATTCTACCCAACCAAATACAAATCCCTTTGGTAGAAGGGAAGAGGAGGTCCCGATCTATGTTTCCACCAAGTCAAAGTTCATTCCCCCTTGAGTTCATCGAGTTAGCTTGTTACTCTTGGGTTTGTGGGAAATCCTAGGCGGATAGGGTCGCCCGGAGGCATTCGGCTTGTGATTTGCTCCGTGGAAAGTTTGTGAGGGTTTGGAGACTACCTTAAAGTCTACCACGAGTACGTGAGCTATTCCTTCGTGGGATAGGCTCGGAGAAGAAGGTGAGCCTTCGTGGCGCGTGAGGAATCCTTCGTGGAACATCACACCTCTCCAACGTGACGTAGCCCCCTTCCCAAAGGTGGTGAACACGGGAATACATCTTCGTCTCCGCGTGCTTCGGTTATTCCTTAACCGATCTCTTACTTGTGTTGCTTATCTTGTGATAGCCTTCGAGCTTGAAGTATCTTGTACATCATCTAGGTTGCCTCACCTAGTTTGCATTTAGGCTCACTTATATTCCGCAAAGCCTAAAACTTGCAATTATAAAGAATTTTGTAGAAACCTATTCACCCCCCTCTAGGTTAACCATCTTACACTTTCAATTGCTTCTTATGGCATTGTGCTTTCCCTTTCGCTTTATGTATGAACTATCTGCTTTCGTTCCGTCTGTTCGACAAGTTTGTGCTATGTGTGTGAACCATGGATATTTATATTATGCTATGACTATGTCTATTGTTGTTTATAATATCTTTGAGAACTCTAGCTCGGTTTGTCATCGCCAACCAAAAAGAGGGAGATTGAAAGGGTATTTTACCCTATGCTATTTTTGGTTGACAATGACACCATGGTTAGAGTGGACTAATGCTATTTCTAGTGTCTTACACATGTTCTAGTGTGATGCTGTGATGAAAGGTTATCGGAGACCCCCCCCCATTTTGATAACGAAGCTTCGCACCGGAGTTTTCCCTTTTTATGTAATTTGAGTCCGGTTAGGAGCTCCGCACTATTAAGAGGGGTTCTCTCGATGAGCTTGTTGGGGATGATCACCTAAGCCATATACATATCCGTTTCTCCTACCTAATCCATCACCAAAGAGAGAAGAGAAGAAATCCTATCCAACAAAGCCTTTTCTGCAGATCCGGTTTTCAGACCGGTTGGACCGGCTCCCAGACCGGACCATCCGGTGTCAGGATCGGAAATCCGGACTCAAACCGGGTTTTCCGGTTTACTCACTCCGAATCTATCCGAGTCTGGGTACTAAGAGCAGATTCGATTTTAGTCTGGTTTTTCGGGCTGAGGACCGGACTGTCCGGTGTGTGAACCGGTCCAACCGAACTTAAAACCGAACCTTGCGTTTTTGGCTCAAAACGGCTAGTTTTTCTCCTTGAGTATAAATATCCCTTCTTCCAGCTTGAGTAGGTTAGGCATTCAGTTTATATCATTTCTTGAAGCTCTCTCTCTCTCCCCATTGTTGAAACACAAAAGCTTGAGGATCTCCCATTCTACCCAACCAAATCCAAATCCCTTTGGTAGAAAGGAAGAGGAGGTCCCGATCTACGTTTCCACCAAGCCAAAGTTCATTCCCCCTTGAGTTCATCAAGTTAGCTTGTTACTCTTGGGTTTGTGGGAAATCCTAGGCGGCTAGGGTTGCCCGGAGGCATTCGGCTTGTGATTTGCTCCGTGGAAAGTTTGTGAGGGTTTGGAGACTACCTTAAAGTCTACCACGAGTAAGTGAGCTATTCCTTCGTGGGATAGGCTCGGAGAAGAAGGTGAGCCTTCGTGGCGTGTGAGGAATCCTTCGTGGAACCTCACACCTCTCCAACGTGACGTAGCCCCCTTCCCAAAGGTGGTGAACACGGGAATACATCTTCGTCTCCGCGTGCTTCGGTTATTCCAACCGATCTCTTACTTGTGTTGCTTATCTTGTGATAGCCTTCGAGCTTGAAGTATCTTGTACATCATCTAGGTTGCCTCACCTAGTTTGCATTTAGGCTCACTTATATTCCGCAAAGCCTAAAACTTGCAAAAGGTTATAAAGAATTTTGTAGAAACCTATTCACCCCCCCTTTAGGTTAACCACCTTACACTTTCAATAGATCTGTGGAGCAGTACCTCGCGGTCAGTAACAATGAAGTCCAACTCATATAGATGAGCGAGTTTCTTGATCCTTGTATTCCAAGATGCATGCCCGGGGAAGTAGCAAGCGAGACAGAAAACTAAATGCAAGTCAAGAAAAGAACAGCGAGAATAATGTCATCACATACAAAAATAAGAATGGAACCGATACCATTAGATACATCGTCAACCGGCTACTTGCCCAGCCGGTGGTCAGAGTTAGACAAAGCATGCAAAGATGAATGATCACCCGAAACAGCAAGCATAAAATCAAGCAAAGAACCAGCAATAGCAGGAACAGCAAACGGCAAAAATTGTCCACGGCAGAGCCGATCACATAACCAACTGCAAATCCCTATACCACTGGCATCTATACATTATCTGGATAAAACAACACTAAACAAAATAGCATCACTAAGAAAAAATGATGAAAAGATAATACTTCTCAATGCGCTAATATGTATCATTGGTAGTTTTGTCTAGATACAGTAGGATGCTCACTATCCTTGCATCTGGAGTTTACTTTAATATAAGTTCAAAGTGGAAAAACAACGAAAAATGTGTAATGCAGACTTCTTGAATTTGAACCAAAAGAGCCACTATAAAAGCAATTATCAGTTGTCTGAGAACCTAGAATGTATTCACTACTCTCCAAAGATAAACAATAGACTATACCACCAATGCCTTAAATACAGACTTACTATTATGATTCGGACATTTTTAGAAGCAACAGGGAATCGTAAGTAAAATCAAGAACATGACAGCTCAAACAGCGAAAGAAGACATCTTTGATGAGATTTTACATAACATCACCAAAAAGGAGCATGAGTTTTAATGAATTCCAACATATATCATTCGAAGTTTTGTACTCACAATGGCAAGAAAAAAATACATGCGGATCTTGGCTATATATATCCCATGACAATCTTACAATTATTATAGTCTCTTTTTTCCCCGGTGCATTCTAAACTAGTGCCCAAATTTTTAACTTAAAATGGATCAATACATCTCTGAATTGAAGCGGTACAATCAACGGTAAAAGAAGAATGGCCTTGAAATCAAAGAGAATATATGCAGTTCAATATGATCTTTACATAAAAAAACTTGAAGTTCTATCCGAGATAAAAAATATGTATTTATAAAACATATCATATGTCCTACATGATGTAGCTCTTAACAAAGAACAATCATCTATCTGCATAATTTAGGAAAAACTCTGTTGTATATATGGAACAAAGGGAAACAACATAACATTCCTTGTGTCCCAAGTTTCCTTCACTTTCAGCATGCAATTGGTCTAATATACATAGAAGTGCATCTTAAATTTCAACTTTAACTGGAACTATAGATGGAGTTAATACATAACACTAAACCATGCCACTCATTACTCTGGTTGTTCATGGCCTGCCAGACAATACAGCGGTAGCAATGTTTATTTAATCAACACATAAAAAATCGGCGGAAGCACAGTAGTGATTACCACTGTCATGTTCAATACCTTAGAAGGCTCTGTTTTAGTTGCCTTTCTCAGCAGTAGTACAATCATGTTTATTTAGTCAGCACTTAAAAGGATTAGTGAAAGCATATTAATTTACTTACCATCTCAGTTCAGCTAGATATTAGATAATCTCACCAATTGCGATGCCATCCGACAACACGATAGGTCAGAATTGAAGAAGTGAATTATAAGTCTGCAAGACAAACACAAACATATAAGCCTACCGGACAGTTCATGCCAATTGATTTACATAGATGCCAATTCATGGAGGAATCACAAAAATATAGATGCAAAAATAGTTGATTTCATCTTCTCAATATAGATGAAAAGAATAGATAATTTCTTCTCCTTCTGTGCTAAGTTGTGAAGGTTAAAATGCAAGAACAAAGGGATAAGTCTGTTGAGGATTTACAAGGAGAGAAAGGAAGGTTGAGACAGACCGAGCAATCAGGTGCAGGTAGGCTTCCATTGCTAGTGCGAGATTATTCTCCACTAATCAACTGAATAGTATCACTACTCCATGCTGCTTAAGAAAAAAATCACTGCCTTAGATTTAATTTATTTTCTCACTCATGGGTAATAATATCCTAGTTTATTGCAAGATTCAGGCAAATTGAATTACGGGGCCCGAAGGTTGTTAGATAATCCACTGCAGTTTTACTCAGTTTTTACCTGTTTTCAGTTAGTCTGAATAATTGTGGTCAAGTGTGTGCATGTACACGCTGGACTGACAGTAGATAAGGTTAGTTATCCTTTTCTGTTAGTCTAGACTTAGTCCTAGTCGTGTGTGAGCATCGTGGTGATGGACACGAGTTGTTTCATGCAACTAGAGAGTAGGGGAGAAGGCCACGAGCGGGAGTGGGATGGCACCCCCAGTAAGCTCGGATCCTGATCCTGGTTTTTAGCTAGGAGTTGTAAACTCAGAATAAAAAGACAGAGAAATACAGAAAAGCAGCAAGTTATTTTGTGCGCTGCGCAAAACCACTGAGTCTCACCTGTGCTCTTCTTTCTAGCATTGTTCTGTGATCCTTGCAGGGTGTCAATTGGTATCAGAGCAGTAGGGCAGAGCAATGTCCGGCGATGGCGCGCTGTGGCATCCCGCAAAACCACTACTAGAAAATCGCGTTGTTTTTGTGCATTGCATCATCATGACCGCATGCTCATGTCATCATGCCACATTGCATTTGAGCATCGTCATCATCTTGTATTTGCTTGCATAAAATTATTTGCGGAAAAACCTGCTCTTGTTTTCTAAACGCCCCGTCTTTGTTCAAACACAAAACCCGGGTCTCCGGATTATTTTATTTTGTCTGCTATCGGTTTGCAGAAGCCTTGTTTTAAACAAATTAAATATTAAATTATTTTAATGGGGGCAGCCAAACCGGGCCGAACCGACCCAGCCGGTCACCCCCAGTGCAAAAACGGTCCACCCAAAATCCCTAGTCTACCCAGACCTAAACTACCCACCCTGCCTCCACCTCACCCCGGCCAATCCCCACCTGACACGTCACCTCTCCCCTCCCTCTACCCTATCCCACGCAGCCACCTGGCCTCTCTCCCTCTCTCTCTCCCTGGGTCCCACCCAGCACACATGCAACACACGCACTCACGCACACTCACCGACACACCCGCACGCCACCCCCGTGCAGCCCCTGTCCCTGGGCCCCACCCCACTCGCCCCACGCGACGCCCCACCCCGCCTCCTTCCTCCCGCTCGTCTCCCTCCCTCCTCTCTGCCGTCCTCTCCTCTCCCTCCCTCTCCTCCGGCGCCGCCCCGGCCGCCGCCCAGCGCCCTCCTCCGCGCGGTGCTGCGCCGGCGCGCCCCGCCCCTTCTCCCTCCGCCTCGCCGGCCGCCTCGCCACCTCTGCTTCCCGTCCCCGCATCCGGCCTCCCCCACTAGAACCCTCTTCCTCCACCGCCGAGCTCCCACCCCCGCCTCTGTCCTCCTCTCTCAGCGCCGGCCGTCCGCCTCCGGTCCTCCTCGCGAGCCCGCCCCGAGCGCCTCCCCACGCGCGCGCCCCCGCGGCCTTCTCCTCCGCCCATCGAGCCGTCGCCCGCACCTCACCTCGCTCGCCGCGTCGCCCTGCCGACCTCGGCTCCCAGTCGACTCCGCCGCCCGGAGCCCCTCTTCGCCCCCGCCCTCGACCGCACCTGGCCGGCCTCGCCTCCACCTCCCGACGGCGCTCGCGGCCGCAGCCCCTCCTCCGTCACCAACCACCCCCCTCCCGGCCGCGCCTCCCCGCCCCGCGGACCCGCTCGCCCCCGCCGGCCCCGACCGCCTTCCGCCGCCGGCCTCGACCTCCCCTCCTCCTTCCGCAGTCAGACGCCCCTCCGAGAGCCGCCTCCCGTCGTCGGCGTCCTCGGCCGCTCAAGCCCGTTCCGAGCTGCCGCCGCCCCTGAGCGCCTCCGGTCTCCGCCGTCTGCGCCTCAGCGTCCCGCCTCGACCGCGACCGCCTCACCCTGTCCTCCGTTGTGCTCGCCCCTGGGGCCGTTCCCTGTTTGCGTTGACCGCCTGCGGGGATGCAATGTTTGACCACAAGCGCTGATGCACAAGACCCCGCTGATTTGATGCCGCGCCTTGGACACCAAGATCTACGGACGCCGAGACCCCCGAACCCGAAGATCGATTCCGTACCCGGTGCCGCGCCAAGAACTCCGAAAAACCCCGGTACCGGACAAGTTCGCCATCAACCTCGAGAACGCCTACACGGAATGACAAGATCGCCACACGGACGCGAACCCCAAGACCCTGAGGCCCCGAACCGAAGACCGATCCGAAGCGCCAAGGCCTCCGACAGGGAACCGACCAGTTCGCCGAGGACCGCATCCGAACCTGAAGAACGCCAAGATCGCCGACGCGGATACGCCAAGTACCTCGCCCGAATGCCAAGACCGAATCGATGGCACGGACCCGAAGACCACGGCGACGACAAGATCGGCACCGACCCGGAAGAATCCGATGCGCCCCGACACCGACCCAAGTCCTGCTTCCCAGATGCGACAAGATCGACCTCAGTTATCCGAGAACGATCCCGCCGAGACCGAACCCCAGATCCGGACCCTGAGACCGAACCCCGAACCCCGGAACCCCAAGATCTGCCGAACCCTAATGTGTGAACCTTTTTCCCGAGCCCTATTTTATAAATGCTAAATATAAAAATTGTTGCATATTAATTGTCATACTCGCATGCATATTGTCATGTGGTTTGGGGGCATTATGCCGATTCACCTAATAATTAAATATGGGGCCCATATGCGGGCAAATCTAGTCTCATATTGGCCTCATTTAAATTTGTGTAGCGAACCGGTGCTATCTTTTGCCATGCTAAAACAACATTTAATTTGCGGGGTAGATAAACAACTTGAACCATCTAACTAATTGTCGGGACCCCGGTTCCGCTTAATATGGCCTAATTGCATCGCACCTTTGCCATGTCATACATCATGCATGCATCATGCCGATCTTTTGCCGTAGTATTAAATATTGCATCCGGTGTTTATTCTAGTGTTTTGCTTCTTTGCGGATAAGGCCGTTGAGTTGATGTGAGCTTCGCCCCGATCTTCGGATGAACCTTCGGCAAATGTTTTCAGGCGAGCATCTCCCCCTTTCTACCTATCTTACTTTTATAGTATTTATTCCCTCCTGTTGATCTATTGCTATCTGTGTTGCGATGCTCTAGTTTCCGTACCCGTGATATTCCTTGCAGCCATATATTGCCTTGGACACATCCTATGACCTGTTGTTTGGTAGATAGTTGGACTTGCGCGTCGTAGTCGCTTGCTCAAGTGCTGTTGCGTGTCGTCGAGAACCACAGTTGTTGGAGTATTGCCGCACGTTGAATGTTGGAGATGATCATGGCTTTAATTATTGTTCACTTTAATTACTGTTTAACAACTAAAATTGAAGTAGGTAAGCAGAGGCACAGGTGGGCAATAGATGTTATTTGGTTGTTAACCGTCCACTTGTGTCCCGTAGGACCCCGAGTGCTTGATACCTGTTCCTTGAATTATCGCGCTATCCACATACGGGGAATTATGGGCCCCCCTTAGCCAGAGCTTGATTCAGTCTTATTTCTTGGGGCCACAAACTAGTTTGAGGTTTTATTTACGATCCTGTACTTATGCCATGCTTTACTGCTTTATTTACGATTGTGCGATGGATAGCACACTGTACTGTTTAGGATCGTGACCCGTTTTCGCGGTATTGACACCCCGAGTTTTCGGGTTCCCAGTCGTTTACAGCCGGCCCCACAAACCTTGAGTCCGTCTCGGAGCCGGCCAGTTTCATTGCGGGTGTACTCCAAGGGGTGGCCCCCTGAAATATTTCTGAATCCTGTGATTGCTTTGTCGTGAAAGCCTCGTTGGGTTTTGATTTGGTTTTTCCGAGGTTGATCGTGTGTGTGTGTTGCTATTGGTGCCCCCGGCCGGGTTAAAACTTTCTGAAAGCCGTGTCCGCGGTTATGGACGACTTGGAGCACAGTATCTCGATCATAGACAACTATAACTAAAGTAGTGCTATAAATTTGACTTTATAATGACTAGTAATCAGCTTCACTATAATGGAATGGCTAAATAAAACTGCCAACAATTGCTTGTTTGGGTTGTCGCTTGCGACCACTGTACCTGACTAGTAAGTATTGCAACTATAACGGAATGGCTAAATAAAAGTACCAACAACTGCTGGGTTTTGGGATATCTCATGCTAATTGTATCTGACTAGTAAGTGCCGCAACTATAACGGAATGGTTAACTAAAAGTGCCCACTGCTTATTCTATCGGGATGATTATCTATATTTGACTAGCAATTGCTGCAACGATAACTGAATAAATAAAACTGCCAACGGTGTGAGTTCCTCGGTCAACTTCCTCGTTTGGTAACGAGGGGGAAACACCAGGATGGGTGTGCTTGGTGGTAGTATCAGGTTGGTTCCGAATAGGTCTTTCTTACCCCTCTCTGATAGCCGCCAGTTGTACCGAGTCTCTATAGGTTGTTCGGTGCATGCTGCCGCTGCCGCTTCAGTCCACCATACCTATGTAGGCGAGGACCGCCGAATTCTAGTCTCGCCGTGTACTGGCCTCAGTACTGACCGCTCCTCTTTTTCCTTTGCCCTTTGCCAGCACCCCCTTTGTTTAAGCAGGTTTTGAGATCGACGCCGTTAGCAAGGTTACCCTTCCGTCTTGGCCTGGGCAGGGTTATGGACGCCATCGGTTATTCTTCAGGGCTCTTAGCCCCATTTGCATCTTGTCCGTAGTCGGATGCTCTATCGTTTTCAAGGTGATTTGGATCCTTGTTCTGTATATCTGTATTCTCGACTCAATGAGTCGCTGTTGTATATATATCTGTTCTGTGGGTCCCATCGAGGACTGTTGTGTAATGTTATTACTTCATTTTCCACCCGCACGAAAGTGCCTGGTGGGCACCTTTGAATCGTTTCTATGCGGGTTTCGCTAAAACTTGCATAGGGTCGATTCTGAGGGTGTTACACGCGCACACCGGCAACACTCCACCACCACCTGATCAGGGCACTGCCGTGGGACAAGCCGCCCGCCAGTCCGTCACTCCGGCGCCCGAACAGCGACGGCGCTCGCCAAGCCGCGGGCGTAGCAGAGTTCGGCGTGGAGGCAGAGAGGTCGTCGTGCATCGCGAGGTGGTGCGCGAGGGCGGCGGCAGCAGCGGCACCAGCCTCGTCTTCCCGATGCTGAAGCGGGGGGAGTACACCAATTGGGCGATGGTGATGGAGGTGAACCTGCAGGCTGCAAGCCTGTGGGACGCGATCGAGGATGACGGCGTCTCCCGGCGCGAGGACAAGCAAGCGCTCGCCGCCCTGCTTCGCTCGACCCCGCCAGAGATGCACGCCATGCTGATTGGCAAGGGCAGCGCCATGGCGGCCTGGGAGGCGATCAGGCTGCAACACCAGGGCAACAGCCGCGTGCGGGACACACGCGTGCGGCGGCTCCGGACAGAGTTCGAGACCATCACGTTCGGGGAAGGGGAGCGAGTGGATGAGTTCGGCTTGAGGATCACCACCCTTGCCACCACTCTCCGCTCCCTCGGCGACACCTGCGACGATGAGAAGATCGTGAGGAAATTCCTCTCGGTCATGCCTGGGCGGCTCATCCAGATCGCCTTCTCCATCGAAACCATGATGGATCCATCGGTTCTTACCGTGGAGGAGGTGGTGGGAAATCTCCGGGCTGTCGAGGAACGTCTCGACGGCGAGAAGAGCGACACCGGTGGTCAGCTCCTCCTCACCGAGAAGCAGTGGGAGGAGAAGAAAAGGCAGGGCCGTGGTGGCGGTGGTGGCTCCAGCAGCCACGGTGGCGGCAGCTCCAGCAGCGGCAACCGCAGCGGAGGCCAGCACAAGTCCAAGCCACCGGCGGCGAACGAAGGCGACAACAATGTCGACAACGACAAGTGTTGCTACTGCAAGAAGAAGGGCCATTGGGAGCGCGACTGCCGAAAGAAGCAGCGCGATCAGGCAGTGTCGGCAACAGCAAACCTGGTCGAACAGGGAGAGGAAGGCGAGGAGGTGCACATGGCCACCGTCGTCGAGCACGAGGGCGAAGCCGACGGAGCCTCCCTTCTCGCCGTGCCAGATGCTGCTGCTCCTGTCTCCATTGCGCCATCTGCAGGAGAGCAGGTGTACCTGAACGAGGAGCACGCACACGTCATCCTCAAGCGCACGCCACAGGACCTCGACACAGCGTGGTACTTGGACACCGGCGCTTCGAACCACATGACGGGCGACGACGCCGTCTTCGCTGAGCTTGACAAGACCGTCACCGGCAAGGTACGCTTCGGCGACGGGTCCGTCGTGGAGATCTGTGGGCGTGGGACCGTCCTCTTCGCCATCGACGACGGGCGTCACCGCGAGCTGGCCAGCGTGTACTGGATTCCGCGGCTGAAGACGAACATCGTCAGCATTGGGCAGCTGGACGAGATCGGCTTCCCCACCCACATCGAGCACGGCTTCATGACCGTCCGCGACGCCGACAAGGTGCTGGTCTCCAAGGTGCCAAGGACCAAGAACCGGATGTACATTGTTCATCTGCAGATTGTCCAGCCGGTGTGCCTCGCCGCGCACGCGAACGACGATGCCTGGTGCTGGCACTCACGTTTCGCCCACCAGAGCTTCATGAGTCTGGAGAAGATGGCGAAACAGGGGATGGTGCGCGGGCTCCCTGCAATCGCGCATGCAGAACAACTCTGCGAGGCGTGCGTGATTGGCAAGCACCACCGCGCGTCGTTCCCTGCCGCAGTGAAGTACCGCGCCACCGAGCCCCTGGAGCTGGTCCATGGCGACCTCTGCGGCCCCATCACGCCGGCGACGCATGGAGGGAAGCGCTATTTCCTCCTTCTCGTCGACGACCACAGCAGGTATATGTGGCTCGTCCTGCTCAAGACCAAGGACGAGGCAGCAGCGGCGATACACCGGTTCCAGGCGGAGGCTGAGAAGGAATCACAGCGGCCGCTGCGTGTGCTGCGCACTGACCGCGAAGGCGAGTTCACAGCTGTGGATTTCGCGAATTGGTGCGTAGATCTTGGCGTCAAGCGTCATCTCACCTCCCCCCTACTCACCGCAGCAGAACGGGGTGGTGGAGAGGCGGAATCAGACAGTGGTGGGTGCCACTAGATCCATGCTCAAGGCCATGGGCGTGCCAGCTGAGTTCTGGGGGGAGGCAGCATTGACTGCCGTGTTCGTCCTCAACAGATCCCTCACCAAGAGCCTGCCAGGGAAGACACCATATGAGGGCTGTTATGGAAGCAAACCTAGTGTGCATTTTCTTCGTGTGTTCGGATGCAGAGCATATGCAAAGGAGACAAGGCCTAACCTGAGGAAGCTGGACGACCGCTCGCGTCCCATGGTGATGCTTGGCTATGAAGCTGGGAGCAAAGCATACAGGTTGTATGATCCGGCAAAGAGGCGCGTCCATGTGTCTCGCGACGTCGTCTTCGACGAAGGTACTGTTGGAGATATGCCCTAGAGGCAATAATAAATGTGGTTATTATTATATCTTTGTGTTTATGATAAATGTTTACATTCATGCTATAATAGTATTAACAAGGAAACATTGATACTTGTGTGATTTGTAAACTTAATTTGAAGTCCCTAGTATAGCCTCTATACATCACTAGCTTGTTGGTTGATAAATGATTGTGGTTTCCCTATCATGAACATTGAGATGTTATCAACAACAAGATCATATCGTTAGGAGAATGATATGATGTACATACTCCTATAGATAAGCGTAGCATAAAGATCAAGTCATTTCAATAGTTCAATTGCTATATGCTTTCTGATACATAGTAACCTGATTCCTTCGACCATGAGATCATGCATATCACCTTTACCGGATGAATGCTTTGATGACATCAAACACCACACCGTAACTGGGTGGCTATAAAGGTGGCATTGAGTGTTTGGAAAGTATTGGTTGAGACACATGGATCAAGAGTGGGATTTGTCCATCCATATGACGGATAGATATACTCTGGGCCCTCTCGGTGGAATGTCATCCAATTAGCTTGCAAGCATGTGACTGGCTCACAAGAGATCACATATCACGGGAACGAGAAAAGAGTACTTATCGGTAACGAGGTTGAACTAGGTATGCAGAGATACCGACAATCATAACCTCGGATAAGTAAACTATCGTGAGACAAAATGAAATTGGTATCGTATGTAAGTGGTTCATTCGATTGCAAAGTAATCGTAGAAATATGTGGGAGCCATATGAATTTACAGATTCCTCTATTGGTTATTGTTCGGAGAAGTGTCGATCATGTCCGCATAATTCACGAACCGTAGGGAGACACACTTAAGGATTCGACGTTATTTGAGTAGTTATGGAATGAATGAGAAAGAGACCGAATGTTGTTCGGAGTCTCGGATGGGATCCGGGATATCACGAGGAGATCCGGAATGGTCCGGAGAATAAGATTCATATAAGGAAAGTCCCGTCTCGGAGTTGGGGAATGATCCGGTGTTTTCATCGGGAATGTTCTAGAAGGTTCCGGAATGTCCGGCACTCCGGAGGGGAAGGGGTAAATGAATGTGTCATTGCAAGTTGGAATGATTGCATCATGTACTAAGTGTCTTCGCTGTCCAAAATAAAGGGTTTATTCAAATCCTAAATTGAAAAGTCAAACGGCTAGTTTGAAAGTCAAACGACAAGTTTTGGAAAGAGGAAAAGAGGAGGAAGTGGGAAACCAAGTTGGGGAGGGAATCCCTCCTCCAACCGGCGGCGCCCCCTCCAAGCCGAGTTGGGGAGGGACTCCCCTCCCTCCCCTTGGCCGCCGGCCCCTCCACCTATATAAGGAGGGGCAGGGCTCCCTCCTAGCAGACACAAGTACCTCTCCTCAAACCCTAGCTTGGCGCCTACCACCATAGCCGCCACCGCCCCTCTAGGGTTTTGCCCTAGCCGCCTACTTGGGGGTCCCCGGAACCCTAGCCGCCGGCTCTAGCCTCTCCTCCTTGGTGTGCCTAAACCCTAGATCGCCGAGGAGCTCTCTCATACTCCACCATACTCGCTCCGGCTTAAGGCGAAGCCCTGCGAGATCTCCCCTCTACTTCCGGTACCACGCCGTTGTGCTGCCGGAATCGCGAGGAGAGTGCTACAACCTCCGCTTCCTGCTGGAACAAGGGAGAGGAAGGTCTTCGTCAAGTACCGAACGTGTGACCGACTGCGGGAGCGCTGCCGGAACGCAGCGCCAGAAGGATCGTCTACGCGATCTTGAGATCGGGAAGAGTACGACTACATCACCCACGAGAATCCTCTCTCGTTAAACACTTTGGAATCTTCGAGGGTAAGTTATTCCATCGACTCGTTGCTACAATCTAGTAGATAGATCTTGGCTTGTTTGTTTGTATGCGATAGAAATTTTTTGTTTTCCATGCTACGAAACCCTACAGGTACGGGTTGGAATTGGGGGGAGCTCGACGGCAGCTCCGCTCCCCTTACTGTTGAGTGCTGGACTCTGTCGCAGCAGCCAGCAGCAGTCTCGGAGAAGAACAGAGACGAGGGGAGTGGATCTCCACCGCTCAAGACTCCTGTCCAAGCTAAGCTTTCTCCGTCACGGGCTAGTGCTGGGCCACCTGGGTCACCCTCAGTGAGCCGGCCCACACCACAGTCCATGTCACCGCCACCAGTACAGAGGCTGCGCTTCGTCTCGCCTCCAAGCTCAGGAGCAGAAGAGAACCTAGATGCTGGCGTCGATCCGAACGACGCCCTCCGCTACCGCCCCCTCCAAGACCTCCTCGAGCCTGATGCAGAGAATCCAGGGATGGCGGAGCGCCTCCTTCTCACGCCCACCGGCGAGCCCTCGACGCTCGCTGAGGCGGAGGAAGACGAGGCATGGCGCAGCGCCATGCGAGCAGAGCTGTATTCGATCGAGGAGAACGGCACCTGGACTCTGACGGAGCTGCCAAGGGGCCACAAGCCGATCGGCCTGAAATGGGTCTACAAGCTCAAGCACGACGCCGCAGGCAACATCCTCAAGCACAAGGCCAGGTTGGTTGCAAAGGGCTATGTCCAGAGGCCGGGGATCGATTTTGATCAGGTATTTGCACCAGTTGCTAGGCTTGATTCTGTTTGTCTCCTACTTGTTGTGGCTGCTCAGTACAAGTGGCAGGTGCATCATCTGGATGTGAAGACAGCATTCCTCAATGGTGAATTGGGAGAGGAGGTATATGTCAGTCAACCACCTGGTTTCGTTGACAGCAGCAATTCTAGCAAAGTGCTGCGCCTCCACAAGGCTCTGTACGGACCGCGCCAGGCTCCAAGGGCCTGGAACATCAAGCTTGACACAGTGCTGCAGGAACTTGGCTTCACACGAAGTGAATCTGAGTATGTTGTGTACACACGAGGTGAGGGCAAGTTTCGTCTTCTGCTGGGAGTGTATGTAGATGATTTGGTTGTCACTGGAGTGAGGACAGCTGAGATCAAGAAATTCAAGCTGGAGATGTGAGAGAGGTTCAAGATGAGTGACCTGGGCCTCCTCACACTGTATCTTGGAATAGAAGTGAGCCAAGAGCCAGGGCTGATCACACTGAAGCAGACTGGTTTTGCAAAGAAGCTGCTGGAGAAATCAGGCATGGCAGATTGCAACCACACAGCTGTGCCTATGGAGCCCAGATTGAAGATGTCCAAGAACAGCACAAACCCTCCAGTTGACATCACTCAGTACAGGAGCATTGTGGGCAGTCTTAGGTACCTGGTTCATACTCGCCCAGACATCAGTTTCAGTGTTGGCTTGGTGAGCAGATACATGGAAGCACCAACCACTGAACATATGAGTGCAGTGAAGCATCTGTTGCGTTACATCTCAGGAACTCTTGATGTTGGATGTCGTTTTGCTTCAAGACCAGGAGATCCATTCTTGGTGGGTTACAGTGATGCTGACATGGCTGGAGATCTTGATGATAGGAAGAGCACATCTGGGTCCATTTTCTTCTTTGGAGATTGCCCAGTATCCTGACACAGTCAGAAATAGAAGTCTGTGTCCACATCCTCATGCCAAGCAGAGTACCAGGCAACATCAATAGCAGCTTGTCAAGGCATTTGGCTAGGGCGTCTTCTTGGTGATTTGCTGGGAACACCTCCACCAGTTGCTAACTTGCTTGTGGACAATATGTCTGCAATCCAGTTGTGCAAGAACCCAGTTTTCCATGACAGGAGCAAGCACATTGAGGTGCGGTATCATCATATCAGAGGCTGCATCGAGGATGGAACTGTGACTGTCGAATTCGTGGGTACAGAGGATCAGCTCGCTGACATCTTCACCAAAGCTCTTGGTAGAGTCAGGCATCAGAGGATCTGCGAGATGATCAAGGTCGTCATGATCAAGTGAGTAAACTGCATATCTTAGGGGGAGATTGTTAGATAATCCACTGCAGTTTTACTCAGTTTTTACCTGTTTTCAGTTAGTCTGAATAATTGTGGTCAAGTGTGTGCATGTACACGCTGGACTGATAGTAGATAAGGTTAGTTATCCTTTTCTGTTAGTCTAGACTTAGTCCTAGTCGTGTGTGAGCATCGTGGGGATGGACGCGAGTTGTTTCATGCAGCTAGAGAGTAGGGGAGAAGGCCACAAGCGGGAGTGGGATGGCACCCCCAGTAAGCTCGGATCCTGATCCTGGTTTTTAGCTAGGAGTTGTAAACTCAGAATAAAAAAACAGATAAATACAGAAAAGCAGCAAGTCATTTTGTGCGCTACGTAAAACCACTGAGTCTCACCTGTGCTCTTCTTTCTAGCATTGTTCTGTGGTCCTTGCAGGGTGTAAAAGGTGAGCGCCTGGCCGACAAGCGCAGAGAGGGACTACCGGTTAGCGCCCAAGTTCCGGCTCATCGGCATCCTCTGTGCCTGTCCCGTTGACCCACACCCCTTGATCGACTGGGTCCCGGCCATGTTGGAGATGAGCACCAGTTGGAAGTGGTCGAGTCCTGCCATTGTGAACCTCACTCCTCCCTGCTTCACGCATGCCACCCTACACAAAAAGCATCATAGACTGGACTCTTGATTTATCCAAGTCAAACCTAAATCAGTGCCTCCATTCCCACTCGGATTCCCGAGCGACCTCTTCCCGAGCGGCGACCCGAGCCACCGGAGGGCAGGAAGCGAGCCAGCGGCTGCCTGCTCAAATCCGGCAAGGGAGGAGCAGATCTCTTCGGCCAGTCATCCCGCAAGTCTATGAGCCCTTCTTCCCATGTGGCGTCGATGGGGCACGGCGACAGGGGGTCGAGCCAGGTTTCACGAGCGGTGGAGAGGGGAGCGGTTTGGGTATAATACCGGAGTGCAGTGCAGCGACGCCCACGCAGATTCCCACACGGACGGGCCCAGGACCAGAGACGGCGAAATGGAACGATTACCCACACCACGCCCTCGCCATCACGCTTAAGCTATACTTGTAGTATTATATATTATATACGACGTGGCGTGACACAACCTAGCACCAAGATTCAATCTGCGTCACTACCAACCCAGCGGCGCAACGCGTGGATGGCACCAGCACACCGTCCATGGTCCACCTCAAACCCGGCTGCCGGCTCCATCAAGCGCGTAGCTGCGCGTTCACAAGTCACATGCCTCCAAGTCATAGTCCACAAGAAGATTTATCCTTTAAGCCATGCACAAGATCTCGATTTATATTAAGGTAATTACCTATTATCTAGTGATAGAAAGATCTCTACGCGGCTTTAGGGAGGATGCATGTAGAGCTTTACTCATGGACATGGCCGATGACCAGGAGTCCCAAACACCCAGCAACCGGCTACAACAGCTCCAACTCACCGTCGCCGATTCTACACTGCACCGAGCTAGACTACAATGATCCAAACAACTATATCAACATCAAGATGTACACCACTATCAAACTACGAGCAAGCCTTCGGCACCACCGCCACCACAAGGGATGTATTCAAGCGACGATCATCGTCGACACGCCTATTGTTTCATCGCTAAGGTTCACATCAACATGATCTTCATCAACATCTTCGTCAACACATAGCCGTCGCCGCTATACCCGTCCACATGATGGACATACAAATACAACGCCCTCTGACAGTACACGTACTGCAAGGCATGATGACGGCAATGGTCGCGTCCATGACCACCGACAACGGTATCGATGGCTATGATATTTGCGCCTTGCTTGAGGCGAAGGACCAGGTCCCCAACGACGAAGGACCTGAGACGTAGTCGACGGCTATGATAGTTGCGCAGGTTCTGCTGGTATTGTGTTGCTCGTTGCAGAGCAACATCTCTTCCTTCGTCGAGTGCAACTGCATCATCTTCGAGTGCTTCTTGCGAGGCCTCTTCATCATAAGTGGCGACCCGAGGAGAATCATGAGTTATTTCGACTGGAGGAACGACATCCGCACCTTGGACCAGAAAGAAAGGGGTCTCTTGTGTAGCGGTATTTGGAGTTGTTCGCATGCTCCATAGAACGGAGGGTAGTTCGTCTACCCAGGCGCTTTTGCTCTTTTGAGTGGGGCTAGTAGCCTTTTCTTGAGGCCACTGGTGATGAGACCATTGGCTTTTTTGACTTGCACGATTGTTTACGGGTGGGCTACGCTAATGCTTATGCCCATCTCTTTGCAGTAATCCTTGAACTCATCGGATGTGAAGTTTGTGCCGTTGTCCGTGATGATACTATGAGGTATCCTGAAGCGAAAAACTATCGATGAAAGGATACAGATTCCGCCTAGAGGAGGGTGAATAGGCGGTTTAAATTTTTTTCGAGAGTGGCTTAACAAAGACGGAATTAAACTAGTGTGCAGTTTGTTAAGCACAAAACCTAGAACAACTAGGGTTCACCTATTTGCACCAACTACTTATGTTAAGCAAGGCAAGCAACTATATGATAGCAAGATATATACTTTAAGCACGAAGGCTATCACAAAGTAAGGTGCATAAGTAAGATCTCGGATATAGAAATAACCGAGGCACGCGAAGACGATATTTTACCGAGTTCCTCCCGACATGGAGTACGTCTCGTTTGGAGAGGGGGCGGTATCAAACCATCAACGCCACAAGAGGCCTCCCTTTTTCTCCTGTTAATCTCATCCCAATGGGATCGATCCACACTTCCACTATATGTGCATTTGTCAGTGGCAATCCAGAACCTCTCACAAGATTGGGGCACTTCTCCATAACTCAATTGGAGGCTCCCAACAAACAAGCTCGGGGAAAGCTCCACAACTTAATTGGAGGCCCCAAGTAATCCAAGCAACCTGCAAAACCACCAAACCGTCTAGGGTTCCAAGAACCCAAGAGTAAAAAGCTTCTCAACTTTTCACCCAAACAAATCCTCAATGAGAACTCAAACCGATGCACTAAATGCAATGGCAAGAACACATGAAGTGCTCAAGTCCTTCTCTCCCAAATTCCACCAAAGCTACAAAAGCTTGTGGGGGAATAAGAGAGGAAGAACAATGGAGGAAATCCATAAAAGACTCCAAGGTCTAGATCCCAAGATGTTCCCCTCACTTAGAGGAGAGATTGATTGGTGGGGTTGTAGATCTAGATCTCCTCTTTGAAATCCCTAAAGTATAAGAAAGAATCAAAGGAGGGATTGAAGAGAATCAAGCTCAAGAGGGTCAAGAATGGAAGGGAAAGCTTGTAGAACTCGAACCAAGTCTATTGGGAAAGAAGGGTCCTTTATATAGGCCCACTGATTTCTAAACGTTTTCTGACCGTTGGGAAACTTGTCAGACCGGAGACTTTGGACTACAGACCGGAGACTCCGGCCAATCTCCGGTCTGTCTCCGGACCCCATACAGTATGACCTAGAAGCCCTGGGGAAACCTCCTCTAGAAATTCTTCAAAGACTCCAGTCTCTTGTACACCGGAGACTCCAGCCTGTCCACACTGGAGACTCCGGTCTGCATGAATGCACTAGAGAATCTGGTCTCTCTCGGGTCCACACCGGAGACTTTGGTGTTTGCACACTAGAGATTCCGGTCTGGATATTCCATCAACCTTTTGTTTCAGCCAGGAGGATAGAACCAAATAAGAGGCAAACTTTAAATGGCAATATCTAGAGTTTCGAAACTCTGATTGACCCAAAACCATTTTTTTTGAAAATATTGGATACCACCAAGTGAGAACATTTCATGTATTGTAATGTGAGATACCTCCCTTGGTGATAAACTGGAAAACCTCAAAGATCAAAAATGCAATAAGATATAAAAGGGAAATCCATTTTTGATGAACTAAAGCTTGTTATGAATATTACCACAAGCTCTAGAACCTCACATGGATAAGATCCAAATAACAACCAAGAAAGGATGATGCTAAGTATGCAAAGGTTTGATCTCTCTTAGAAAGATATGATCGAGTTACTCACTTGAGAGCCCCTCTTGATAGTATGGTTATCTGTCCTATAAACCGGTCTCCCCAACTAACTTCCTCCTATTGATCTATTGCTATCTGTGGTGCGATGCTTTAGATTTTGTGCCCCTTTATATATCCCTACAGCTTTTATATGGCCTTGGACACCTCCTATTGCTTGTTGTTTGGGTAGACGGTTGGCCTTGCGAGTCGTAGTCACTTGCTCAGGTGCTGCTTCGCGTCGTCGATGTTCCACTGATGTTGGGGGTTGGCATATTCATAAACGTGGAGATGACCATGGTTTTAATTACAGCTGGTTAATTAAATATTAAAATTAATATAATTAATGAAGAAGCACCGGTGGATAATAGTTGAGATTTGGTTGTTAACCGCCCACTTGTGTCCACCTAGGACCCAAGTTCTTGACACCTGTTTCGAGACTGAGCGCGCTAACCACATGCGGGGGTGTATACACCCCTATCGGCTTAGTACCTGATTTCAAAGTACTGGACTGGGGGACACAAACTAGTTTGAAGTTTTCATGCCACGTTATGCCATGTTATGCCATGTTTATTACCTGTTGCTTAATGAGCATTTATTACTATTGTGTAGGTGCGGCACTCTGTCACGGGAATATTTTGTCTATGACCTCTGCTTCCGTGCAAATGTACGCAACCCTAGATTCCGTACGAGGAGGATACCTCGTACGGGTAGCTCTTTCGGGTGGACCCATGTGCTTGCTTTGGGTCAGGGAAAGCGTCGTGTCCTAGGCCCTGCCTACATACCGATGGAAGTATGTTAATTGATCTGGCAACAAGGGTTGAAGTGTGTGTGGAAACTTTGGTGTACCCCTGCAGGGTTAAATCTTTTCAAAAAGCCATATCCGCGGTTATGGACGACTTGGAGCACAGTATCTCAATCATAGACAACTATAACTAAAGTTTATTGTTATAATTTGACTTGTATCTGATATGACTAGTAAGTTGGATAACCACCATGGAAAGAATGAATAAAATTGCCAAATGTGTGAGTTTCCTCGGCTTGACTTCCTCGCTTGGTCTTGAGGGAGAAATACCAGGATGGTTATGTTTGGTGGTAGTATCAGGTTGGATCCGAATATGTCTTTCTTATCCATCTCTAATAGCCGACAGATGTATTGAGTCTCTATAGGTTGTTTAGCGCATGCTTCGCCGCCGCTTCAGTCCACTATATCTATGTAGGGAAGAACCGCCTAATTCTAAGACTCGCCGTGTACTGGCCTATGTACTGACCTCTTTCTTTTTCCTTTGCCCTTTGCCGACATCCCCTTTTGTTTAAGCAGGTTTTGAAATCAACATTGTTAGCAGGGTCACCCTTCCGGCTTGGCCTGGGCAGGGTTATGGACGCCATTGTTTATTCTTCGGGGATCTTAACCCCATTTGCATCTTGTCCATACTCGGATGTTGTATCGTTTTCAAGGTGATTTGGACCTTTGTATTGTATATCTGTATTCTTGACTCATGGAGTTGTTGTTATATATATATCTGTTCTGTTGGTTCTATCGTGGACTAAAGTGTAATGGTATTACTTCGTTTTTCACCCGCACGAAAGTGCCTGGTGGGCACCTTTGAATCGTTTCTATGCGGGTTTGGCGGGAATCGCTAAAACTTGCATAGGGTCGATCCGAGGATGTTACAAATGATGTCTTGAGAATACCTCTGATGAACTCTATCTTATTCTTCAAGACACCCTTGATCTTATTTTATTTCTTCTTCTTCTCCATTTCTTCTACCTTGAAGCCAACACATGCTCCAAGCGATGCCAATGGACTATTCCTACAAGTGTAACTCACTGCAAACATTAGTCCATAGAGATTGTCATTAATTACCAAAACCACACATGGGGGCCCACATGTTCTTTCAAACAACTTAATGAAGTTGACAACCGAGGTTGTGTCTTGAATGGTGACGAGTGCTGCTTCTATCCATTTTGTGAATTTGTCGACTGTGACTAGCAGAAAGACGCGGCCACCAGGCGAAGATTTGTGGAGTTTTCCCACCATATCCAGGCCCCACTGAGCAAATGGCCAAGTCAATGGTATGTGGGGCAGTTCTACTGCTGGCGCGTTGGGCTTGTTTATGAAGCGTTGGCATGCCTCACATGTTCGTACGATGTCTTTGGAGTCCTGTACTGCTGTAAGGCAATAAAACCCTGCCCGGAAGGCCTTTGCTGCAATTGCGCAACTGCTGGCGTGGTGTTCGCAAATTCCTTGTGTATGTCTTTGAGGATGATCTGCCCCTGCTCGGGTGTGACACAGCACTGAAGTAATCCTGATATGCTCCTTTTATAGAGTTTACCATTGACAATTCTAAAGGCCTTAGAATGTTGGGTGATGCGTCGTGCCTCGATTGTATCCTCGGGGAATTCTCGGTGCATCCTAAACGCTACTTATGGATGCACGCATGTGGTTTCGATCACCATCACTTCTTTGGGTTCCTCCTCTTCTTTGGGGCCTTCTTCGTTGTACTCCTCGGCCGGTGTAGCCCCCGAGCCCTTGGCTGGTTCGGATTTTTTGCTTCTGGTTTATTTAGTGTTATTGACCTTCTTGGGTTTAATAGAGCGCTCCATGATCTCCTCCCAAAAAAACCCATGTGGCACAGGAAGACACAAGGATCCGATGTTTGCCAGGTTATCGGCTTCCTCGTTACTTGTTCGGCTGACGTGGGATACCTCGCACCCATCAAAGTGGGCCTCCATGATATTGTATAAGTCTCGGTATGAGATCGTGTTGTCGCTAACGGCGTCACACTTTTTCATCACTTGTTGCTCCGCAAGGTTTGGGTCGCTGAAGATTACTAGGCGAGCGGCACCGCGGGCCCCAGCCATGCACATGTCGTGCAATAGGGCCTCATATCCGTCTTTGTTGTTTGAAGCATTGGGGAAACTCATCCATAAAACCTATCACATCTTGTCGCCTTGTGGAGAGATTAAATTGACGCCCCTGATCCTTTTGTCCGCTTGGATCCATCAAAGTACATCGTCCACGCGCTCGACAGATCTGAGGGACTCACGCATTGCATCTTTGTCCACTCCGTGATAAAATCAGGCAACACTTGGGATTTTATTGCCTTTCGCTTCTCATTCGTGCTATCTCGAGGGAATAGATCAATTCCCCAAATAGATACATGTCATGTAGCTTCTGGATTATTCAATATGTTGGAGAGGGGGGCCTCACTGACGACCACTATCGGGTGCTTTGAGAAATAGTGGCGCAATTTACGTGCTGTCATGAAGACACCGTATGCGAGTTTAGGATAGTGTGGATACCTTTTCTTTGAAGGCGATAAAACTTCACTGAGATAATATACTGGCCTTTGGACGCCATGAGTCTTCCCTTCTTCGGGTCATTCAATGACCAGGACCGTGCTGACCACTTGGTTTGTGGCGGCGATGTATAGTATGAGTGGTTCTTTCTCTTTAGGCGACACGATGACAGGTTATATCAAAAGTGTTTTCTTGAGTGCCTCGAACGCTTGTTGAGCCTCGTCGGTCCACTCGAAATTTTCTGACTTCTTCATGAGCTTGTAAAAAGGGAGCGCATTTTCTCCTAGTCGAGTGATAAACCTGCTAAGTGCTGCCACCCGCCCTGCTAGTTGCTGAACACCGTGAAGATTCATCGGCTTCTTCATCATTGGTATTGCTTGAATTTTCTCCGGGTTCGCCTCTACCCCCCTTGCTGAAACTAGGTATCCGAGGAGTTATCCTGTTGGTACTCCAAAGGAACACTTTAGCGGGTTAAGCTTGATGTGGTATTTATCGATATTATCAAATGCCTCTCGAAGGTCACTGATAAAGGTCGACTCCTCTTTTGTGGTGATGATGACATCATCGATATAGACTTGGACAGTTTGGCTTCCGAGGTAATTTTGCATCATACGTTGGTAAGTGGCACCCATGTTTTTGAGGCCGAACGACATTGTCGTGCAGCAGAATACACCATAAGGTGTTATAAATGTTGTTTTGTATTGGTATTCCATATTCATCCGAATCTCGTGGTACCCCGAGTAAGCATCCAGGAAGGAGAGACGTTCACACCCAGCGGTTGCGTCGATAATTTGGTCAATTTGCGGGAGTGGAAAGTGACCCTTCGGACAATGTTTGTTGAGGGAGGTAAAATCGGTACAAATGTGTAGTTCCTTTGTGTCTTTCTTTCGGACACACACAGGATTAGCGACCCATGGTGCCTTCTTGATTTTCTTGACGAAGTTGGCGTCCAGTAAGCGATGGATTTCTCGTCCAATGGCCTTTCTTTTGGGTTCCGCAAAACGGCAGAGTGACTGCTTCACAAGGGTGGCGTCGGGATATAAATTGAGTGCGTGCTCAGCGTGTTCCCTGGGGATTTCTAGCATGTCTGATGGTACCCATGCAAAAATCTCCCAGCGCTCACGGAGGAACTCGATGAGCGCCCCTTCCTATGCAAGGTTGAGGTTGGTGGACACCAGTGTCATTTTCTTCGGGTCCGTTGGGTGCACCTACACTTCCCTTGTATCCATTACTTTATCAAACGCTAGGTCAGGCATAGACTGGACTTCAGGCAAATGTTCTGTTTTTGCTGATATCTTCAGCTGCTCGAATTCTGTCACCATCCCAAAGGATTCTGAAATTTTGTAGAATTCTCGATCACAATTGTCGGACCGAGTAAATCTTCCTCTGACCGTAATAATCCCGTTGGGCGCTGGCATTTTCATCATCATATACACATAGTGTGGTACTGCCATGAATCTTGCAAAAGCTGGGTGCCCCAGGATCGCGTGGTAATTTGATGGCCAATCCATGACTTTGAATTCGAGCTTCTCTCACCTGAAATTACTTCTGGATCCGAAGACAACATCAAGATAGATTTTGCCTAAAGGAATTTTGGGTTTACCTGGGACTATCCTATGGAAAGATGTTTCGATTGGCGCCAAATTTTCAAGGAGATGTTCATTGCTCGTAGGGTTTTGGCGTGGATGAGGTTGATGATGCTTCTCGCATCCATGAAGACCTTGCTCATGTCGAATCTGCCAAGTCGTGCATCAACGATGAGGGCTGAATGACCCGGTCGAGGTACTCGAAGCGGGTGATCTGCCTTGCTGAAGGTGATTTCTTGCTCCGACTAGTGAAGGAAATTTGGTGTTGGGGGCGGTGCTGTTACCGCCATATTAACTTGTCGGGTGATAAATTTTTGAATCATGTTGGATGGGTGCCCTTTTTGAATCATCAACATTGCTCCTCTGGATCTCGGGTACTCATCGTACTGATTCCTGTTCTCAGCAGGTTGCGGCTGCCTCGGAGGCGCTGGCCCTGAAGGTGGTGGTGGAGCCGCAAGAGCTAGGGTTCTTGGGGCCATAGTGTGCCCGCGATTTATGGCATTGTTTATTACTGCCTGCATTCTAAGGAAAGCATGACATCCTTCATGAGGTGGGTTGATCGTCGTCTTCCATCAGCATCAACATAAAGATGCATGTTGCACGACCCTTCTATTAGTTTCATTGGGGACATTGGAGGTTCCCTTGGTTGATATGGCTTGGCCTGGACTGCTTTTTCCCGCATCTTCAAGTGAGGAATCCTGCAGCGTCGCACAATCAATAAAGCACTAGGAAAAAGGCTCGAGGGCTACGCCCCACAAGAAGGAAAACAAGACCAGCAGGTCATCCGAAAATAGGGATCGGGGGCTCCCCCCAGGGCAAGCGGAAAACAACTTACATGCTCAGGCGGAGACTCCGAAGGTCCAGGTGCAGTCTTCTAGGAGACAATCACTCGAACCTCCTACGAAGAGGGGTTTGGAGCATCGCCCCTAGAGGTGGCCACCGCCTGAGAATGAGGGGCCGTCGACTTTGACTCCCCCACATTCTCCTGGGAACTTTCACTAAGAGAACCCTCTGAGGAGTGGCTACAAAGAAAAACATCCATCAAAGACAAGAAGACAAGAAAACAAGAACGGAAAGCATCCGAAGGTACTTACGAGTCGATGTCGCTCAAATCAAAGACGCGCAGCTTCCTCTTCTCTTCCTTCTTCTTCTTCGCCGACGGCTGCGGCACCACTTCCTGTAGAGGCACAGCCGGGAACGACGTGGAAGAAGCACTGTCATCCTCTTTGTGGCGCACGAGGAAGGAGGGGTACCTAGGCGTCGGCGGAGTCGAAGCATCCGAAGAGTAGCTCGAGCTCCGTGCCCGCTTACTGGTCTGCCCCTCGCTCGCCTCGGGGGCTTCCTAGTTGGCGACTGCGCCGGCGGAAGCTCGGACTCAGAGTCCACGACTTCGTTGTCCGGCGCAATCGGAAACTTTTCGGGCAGTGGAGGCACCATGACATCCACCTTGAGCTCTTGCACAATGAAGACATCAAAGATTAGTACAAGCAATCATAAGGAAAAGCACTGGAAAAAGGCGCAGCGCGCACGTCGCAAATCTACACCTGCGGAACTGGTCTTGCGGCATTGAAGGGGGACGTCAACGACTTCCCCGGAAGATCCTCATCGGACTTGTACTTCAGCAGCGGCCGAAGAACTCTGTCGAGGTCCCCCCAGAGAGCTCCTCAGCCGAAACTCTTGTCGGGTCATGGCGGCCAGAGTAAAGAAACATCGGATGTGCCTCGCCTGGAGTGGCTGCACCCGACGTTTGAGGAAGGTGCGGATGATGTCCACACCATTCACCTCCTTCTCCACAACCATCTAGAGGGCCTCCACCCGACGGTAGAGCTCCTCTACCTCCTCCACCTCGCCCTCCAGGATATGGTTCTTCTAGGATCTCTTTGGCAGGATCTCCTGGGTGGAGTCGAAGGGAGGAAGGCCAAAATATTGCCCGTCCACTGTGGAGTCGCGGATGTAAAACCACTTCTTCTGCCAGTATTGGACGGACTCAGACATAGAAAAGGAAAAGAAAAGAACAGAAGATCAGAGGGAGATAATGCAGCCACCAAGCGGGTAGACCCCGCCGGTGCCAGATTGCCTCTTCACGGAATAGAGCTTCCGGAAGAGGCCAAAGTGCGGCTCGATACCGAGCCAGCACTCGCAAAAAGTAATGAAGCAGGCAATGTGGAGAAGAGAATTGGGCGAAAGATGGTGGAGTTGGATGCCATAGAATAACAACAGTCCACAAAGAAAATCGTGGACTGGGAGCGAGAGGCCACAAAGAACGGAAGCGACAAACATCACCCGAAACCCTGCGGGTGGATGGGGAATTACCTCATCGCCGGGGATCTTGATGGACTCCTTATCCTGCGGGATTAAACCCGCATCACGAAGCTTGCGCATGTCGCCTCGCGCGTCTCCGTGCGCCGCCACCTGCCATCGGTGATGCGAGTGGCGGTGGTACCCTTCTTGCTGCCGGCAGCAGCACTTGAGCCTGCTCCGGTGGAGGCCTTCTTCGACTTCACCATTGTGGAACATCGACGATGGGGGTGTGCACGCAGGAAAGAGGAAGGAAAGGACCGGAGAATGTCCAGCGCGTGAAGATAAAGCTCGTGAAAATGGAAGCAGTTAAAGCAAATGGTGAAGGGTGAAAACAAACTACTGTTTTCCCCACGGTTATAAGGATGAAGACGACGAACAGGAACCGTTCATCCAGAAGCCCTAACGCTAGGGCCAGATCCAACCGTCCACGTGTCAACACAGCAGCAAACCATCGCCCGCACGCCGTCCACTACGCACAGAAACCGAGGAGATGCCGTAATTCTTGCCATGTCGCGCCCGACCAGTCAACTTCAAGTCAGAAAGTGGGACCCACGTTTGTCCAGTCACGTCATCTCTGGCGCCGCACATGGTTGAGGTCACCGATCGTCAACACTAACATCATCAAAACCACGATAGCAAAGATTAGAAATCTTCGGCTGATAACTAAAAGTACTCACTCGAATCTACGATTTGAGCAATTACTCGGGGGCTACTCCTATCAGGAGCGCTGGCCGCGCACCTGAGGCATGATTAAGGTACTACACAACTATTGATTCTTTGAGTCCTACGTCGAGTCTACGACTCCACTAAGGACTCAGGGGCTACTCCCATAGGGAAGATTGATCAAGCATCCGAAAAAATTGTGTCTTATGGACCCGAAGCTCAATTACCTGAACTAAAGTCTCTGCTCAATTCTACGACTCGAACAGACACTCGGGGGCTACTCCCATAGGGAGCGCTGGTCGCGCACCCTATGAATTCTTCGACTGCGATCCTTCGGATCAAAATGCAAAAAAATTGGCAACTTTGCCCCCAACCAACGCTAAGTGAGAATCATCCTCCTTGGCCACCCGAAACACCTCCGCAGTGATAACATTTCGGATGATGTGTCTACGACACAAATATAAGACCTGCGGATATCATCTAATGGCCTAGTAACGCACCTGACTGCGCTCTGCTAGTAAAAAACCGTGTCAACAGGCACGATGAAAATCCTGACGGTCGCGTTGGGTATATCACTCGAAACCTACTAGGATTCGACTCCTGTAAGACCTCAACGACTTGATTCGAATTACACCAGCATCCGTTCCAGATTCGAGTCGAGGGACTCGAATCTGAAGAAATTGTGTTGTTTTGTCCTAAGACAGTTAACTGGCTCTGATCTGTCAGGAGATTCAGGCACACGCATCAGCAATCCCTACGAACTAAAGTCATTCTTTCTCTTATAACAGCTGCACCCGAAAGATTGAAGAGTCCTCAGCCGAATCTACGATTCAACTGAATACTCGGGGGCTACTGACATGGTTATACCCTGCGGGTACACGACATTAGTATACCTGGTCTAGCCCAAGGAAGGCCCACAAGAATATACGCGACCTGTGGAGATTTTTGGGTGGCCCAAGCCCATGGCGTCTTCGGATCCTTGGAGAGCAAGACTAGAGTAGATAGAATATTCAAAGGGGCAAACCCTAACTTGTAACTGACTCGATCTGTGCCCAAGACCTGCCTATCTCTATATAAAGGCTAGGAGGGCACGACGAGGAGGATCTCTTCTCACCGCATACACACCTCCACGCCATATTGCATCTGCGCACCCCTGTAACTTTTGGTTCCGCCGTAATCAAGAGAAGACAAGCAGGAGTAGGGTTTCCCTCCGGGGGCCTGAACCTGGGTAAATCTCGTGTCCCCTGGTTGCTTGTCTGTTAACCGTTCCGCGATCTCTAGCACCCCCACCTTCTACAAAACCCAAGCTCATAACAATGGACATTGACGAGTTGAAACCTTGTCAACTGCTGTGGTTGTCATTCCTTCTATTGTCCTCCCCGACGAAACCAGCTGCTACGTAGTTGGGCTTGTTGTAGCCATCAAAATTGCACCTCCTTATATTATCATAATTTCGCCTGTCGTGGTCCTCTTCGGGTGAGCGCCCGCGTTTGTTGTGGACGGTATCTTCTCCATCAGCCCAACGATTAGCCATACCCATCAAATGAGAATTTTTTTTGCTTCACCTGTCCCAACTCTTCGATGAAATCTTTCCTTTGCAAACCATCGTTGAAGGCGTCTATCGCCCTTTCATCAGAGATGTGATTTGCGGAATTTTTGATGATGTTCCACCGCTGTATGTACGCCCTTATAGATTCATCGGGATTTTTCTTGCAAGCCCTTAACTCCTCAATAGATGCGAGTCGCTTAAACGTGGAATTAAAGTTGCGGATAACCTTGTCCTCCAGATCGCTCTAGCTGCTGATTGATTCTGCGGGTAACTGTTTGAGACATGAGCGTGCTACACCACTCAAGTGTGACTAAAGGATTTGCATTGCCGTAGCCTTAGAGACGCCTAGGATCTTGACGGTTTGCAGATAATTGGCCAGCCATGCTGCTGGTTCTTGGAGTCCATCATATTTTTTGAGGTCGTGAGGGAGTTTGAAATCCTTGGGTACCGGAGTCTTGCGAACCCGATAGGTAAAGCACCTGGCCGACAAGGTTTGTGCTCGTCATCGCTTTATACATCAGAATACCTTCTGCTATGATCTTCTCTGGATCTATCCAACCTCTTTTACATAATGTATTTCCTGGCATCATCCTCCCGCGAGAAGCGTATATGATGGGGGAGCTGAATCGTCGGGTGGTCCCTGTATGCCGAGGGCTACTGCGACGACATGTTGATTTGTCGGCTTGCTTTACGGTTCTTTGCTATCCTTGCGTGAGGGTGTTTCCTACCATCCCTAATACCATGAGGGCGGAGCGATGGATTATGGTGCCCAGCACTTGTTGTGGGACGCTTTGTTGGAAACCCCAAGAGGAAGGTGTGGTGAGCACAACAACAAGTTTTCCCTCAGTAAGAAACTGAGGTTATCGAACCAATAGGAGGAAGGAAATGTCACACAGGCGTTGCAAGCAACACGGAGACCTGCACAACACAAACTCAACACTTTTCCCCAACGAATCAGTGAGGTTGTCAAGATCATCGTTTTGCTGTAACAAAGGATTAAACGTATGGTGTGGAAGGCAATGGTTTGTAGCAAGTAAACAAGTAATAGTGGAGGATGTATCAATGGTAAAGATTGGACCAGGGTCCATAGTTCACTAGAGGTGCTCTCCTTAGATAAAAAACATGGCATGAAGGGTAAACAAATTACAGCAGGGCAATTCACAGGAACTGAACAAGGCATAATAATGCAATTACTAGTCAGAAAGATACCATGAGATTCAATTGGGCAATACAACAAGATAGATAGACCGCCATCCAACTGCATCTATGACTAGAAGTCCACCTTCAGGTTATCATTCGAACCCCCTCTAGTATTAAGTTGCAAGCAACAGACAACTGCTTTAAGCAAAGTGTGTAAGGTAAACAGTCCACATGTTCCATGAACAAGAGACCGTTGTTTTCTCCCTAGTGGCAACAGCACATCTACAACCGAAGAGATTTCTGTCACTTCCCTTGGAAACTAGAGGCATGAACCCACTATCGAGCATAAATACCCCCTCTTGGAGTCACTAGCAACTACTTGGCCAAGATAGCTACTAACAACGGAGAGCATGCAAGATCACAAACAACACAGACATGATAGAATCATAAAGACAAAACAATTAATCAAACCAACATAATAATCTCAATATCCATTAGATCCCCGCAAACACAACATGCATGATTACAAATAGATTAGATCTTGATCATGAACCGAGCTCACAAGATCTATACATGAAAGCACAAATGAGGAGATACAACCATCTAGCTACTGCATGGACCCATAGTCCAAGGTGGAACTACTCACGCATCATACCGGAGAGAAGGCCTCCGAGATGATTTCCCCTCTGGCAGGGTGCCGGGAAGAACTTCATATCCCCCCGATCTAGGGACGATGGTGGCGGCGGCTACAGACGGTTTCGTGGATATTTGATCGGGTACCCAGGGTTTCTGCATCGGGGGCTTCTTATAGGCGAAAGGGGGACCGAGGAGGCGGCCAGGGGTGTCAAACCCTAGCCAGGCGCGGGGCTGGGCCCACCCGTGCCTGGGGTGGGTCTGGCGCCCCTGGCTGGCCCCTCCGGATCCCCTCTGGACTTCTTGTTCCCCATGGAAAATAATTGACTTTGTCATTTGTCCCGTCCAATTCCGAGAATATTTCTTTACTAACTTTTCTGAAACCAAAAACAACAGAAAACAGGCATCTGGCACTGTTGCAACTTGTTAATAGGTTAGTACTAGAAAACATGTAAAAAGCACCTCAAAGTGTAGACAAGTAAAGAAAAGTAGATAGTAAACAAGCATGGAGCATCAAAAATTATAGATACGTTTCCAACGTATCAGCACCCCCAAGCTTAACTCCTGCTCGTCCTCGAGTAGGTAAGTGATAAACAGAATATTTTTTGAGGTGACATGCACCCTCATAATAGATCCAACCATTTGCAAGCATTAAAAGCTGGGATCAAAGAACTCTAAACATGTGCATGAAAGATGGAGTTCTAACAATAGGACATAGTAACTATGCATGCAACATGACAAGCTACAAACAAATATCATAAATAACATGCATTGAAAAACATTTGTTTTTTCACATGCAGAAAACATATCATAGTGGCAATCAGCTTGTCCCTCATAGAGTAGCAATATAGATGCATAGGACACCTGCAAAGTTCACAAGGGTGACTAGAAACAAGTAGCACAAGAACAAGTAATATCACAATATGCATCAATTAATAAGCTTTGGAACATTGCACACAGAATGACAACTATGCTCTCTTAATGGTGCCTAAAGGTAGAAGGTGGAGACTCAATAATGGTGGAAGAAAGGCCTTTTTGTAAAGGAAGTAGGGATTACAAGTTTCAAAAAGAGCTTCCAAAAATTATGATACTTGTTAGCTTTCAGCCCTTGAATACGAGGGCCACACTTCATGCATACTCAACTTTGGGTCCAGGTAAGTTCTTGTCACTGTAAGTATTTGCATATCATTGAGAACCGCCAACGGGGTACCCCTTGCACATGGTACAGGAGCTTTCCCATAACCAAAATGACAAGGCAAGCAGACAATGAGCATCTCAGCAATCTTTTTATTTACCATATGCATAGCTTTTTATTGAGGATGCTTCATAGATAGCTCATTATGGTGATGCTGCAAGTTTCCACCATGATTAGGCATGGCTTAGGCTACCGTCCCAGGCGTTTCTCTAACACAGGATACAAACTCCATGGACTAACAAGTTCCCTCTTTATTTCACACCGGTGACATCCATAGACAAAAGAACATGATATCAACTTAGTACAACAAGGTACTAGTGCAATCTTGAAAACGTTCCCTGTGACAACACGGTTCTGCTAATTCCAACTTATAAGTGCAAGCATATACAACAAAGTTGTCACAATGGTTCAAGTTTTTTAGGGGCAAAGTATAAAGTGTGCCATCAAATTCGTGAGGGCTTTAATCATTGAGTTTTCACATAACAAAATAGTTTTTAATTGGAAGATAGTTGAAAACAAGAATATACTTGGAATGGTGTAACACACAATGCATAGGAGTTTATAGTGGATAGTTTGGAATAACTTGGTTTGTTGGGAGTTGGAGGCATGAGTAGAGCTTACTCATACAAGTGGAGGCTAGCAAAAGACTGGAAGCAACCAACTAAGAGAGCAATAATGGCCAAAATCATGCAATGCAACAAAGCATACTAATCAAAACAAAGAGTGGTACTACAATTTAAGGACTAAATGATCATAGAGGCTAATGGTGACTTTTCATAGTCATAACATGGTGTGAGCATGTGCCAAGTCAACCCAAGCAAAGTATCAAAGGATAATACCACAATACTATGCTTTTGCATGCTAAAACAACGCATAATTTCTTCAAGACACATTAAGCAATCCCAATTGTTTGGAACAAGACATGCTGCAACAATAATCACTAAGCATAATTCTAAAACAACACCTAGCATGTCATGCTAAAGTCTAAGTCACAGTCAATGCAAGCTTCTCTTGCACTTCAAGCAAGAACTTACTACTCCTTTCCAACACCAAGCAACTTATTTGCAAAACAACACAGCGAAAACGGGGGTACAAACTACTTAAGAAAACTAAACAACCTAAGCAAAGAAAACAAAAACTAAGATGCTCCAAGAACAACACAATTGTGCATGAAACAATAAAAACGAAGTGTCTAGACAGACATGAGCTTTTTATTGATGAAGAAGGGGATGCCTTGGGCATCCCCAAGCTTTGACGCTTGTACCTCTTGGATATTTCTTGGGGTGACACCATGGTGGCATCCCCAAGCTTGAGCCTTTGTCCATTATTCATCTCATTGCATCATTCTTTATCTACACCTGAATTTTTTCCTTCATACAAAACTTCACACAATCTTTATTAGCAACATTAGTGTATTCAAAAGATATTATACCACTGGAAAAGCTTTGGAACAACAAGGCTTTTCACTAAAAACACAAGCTACTGTAATAACTCCTTCAAAAAGCTCAATTCACCTAAAGAGAACTCAAAAAGGAATCAATAAGAAGCAAATGCAAATAATGGCAAAAATCTGTCAAAATAGACCAGCAGGTAGAAACCGCTTTTTTGAACATCTTATGTTGCTCAAATCAAAAAGTGTTGAACTAACGAGAGTTAGATAACATACTGGGGGATTTATTCATAAATTTTGAGCTCAATCCGAGTTACAGAGCCTCCTCACAATTTTTTTTTGGTGGAGGACAGAAATCTGTTTCGGGACAGCAACTCCCCAAATCTTACTTCCCTCTCATTAGAGGTCATTCTTGGCCCAAAAAGCAAACAAAAAGGATAAGGAGAGGTCATTACTAAAGTAATAACTTCCAAGACTCAAGTAAACTCTTGGGTTATCTCCCAACAAGTACTTCTCTTTAACGCCTTTAAGTTAGGCATAAGAAGCAAGAAGAATCAGGTATTTCAAATGAAGAAGCATTAACATCCAATCTTGCTTTCAAAGGAGGAGCAAAAAGCAAATTCTCTCTCCTCATAGGGAAGTGTTCAATATCTTTCTTGAATGGAAAATGATATTTAATGGTGCCTTCTTTCATATCAATGATGGCACCAACTGTTCTAAGAAAAGGTCTTCCCAAAGTAATAGGACAATAAGCATTGTATTCAACATCCAAAACATAGAAATCAACAGGGACATAAGCATTGTTAACCATGATAAGAACATCATTAATACTCCTCATGAGTTTCTTCTTAGCATTATCATTGAGTGGGACATCCAAATAACAATCTTCCAAAGGTGGCAAATCAAGCATTTCATAAATCTTCCTAGGCATAATAGAGACACTAGAACCAAGATCACATGAAGCTTTGAGGTCAAAGTCATTCACTTGTATATTAATAATGGGTTCCCAACTATCTTCTACTTTCCTAGGAATAGAAGCCTTGTGTTTTAGCTTCTCTTCGTTAATCTTAACAAGAGCATCTGTAATGTGTTTGGTAAAGGCAACATGCATATCACTAGCATCAGGACTTCTAGCAAGCTTTTGCAAGAACATAATCACTTCAGAAATATTGCAACCATCAATATCAAAATCAAACTTGGCATCACTAGTAGTAGGCTCAATAGGATTAGGCATAGTAGGAGTAGGAATAGGGACTACTTGTGGTTTAGTGGTGATAGTGCACACACTATTGTTTCTATCAATTTCAGCTTCCCTTTCCCACTTAGCATGAAGTTGAGCTAACAGCCTAACATTTTCATCAATAGTAACTTGTATGGCATGAGCAGTAGGAAAGGTGTTTTCCATAGTTTCAGGTTTAGCAGACATTTTATTAACCAAGGAAGTTTGAGCTTCAGACAAAGAGGATATATTTTTCTCAACAGTTAAAAGCTTCTCCCCTATAGTCTTATTGAAAGTGGTTTGTTTACTAATAAAGTCCTTGAGCATGACTTCAAGTTCAGAGGGGGCACTTCTAGCATTATTGTAAGAGCTTCCATAGGAATTGCCTTTATTAGGAGGATAAGGCCTATAATTGTTGTTGCTACCAAAATTATTCCTATAGGCATTGTTGTTGAAATTGTTGTTTCTAATGAAGTTCACATCAACTTGCTTTTCTTGAGCAACCAAAGAGGCTAAGGGAACACTATTAGGATCTAGAGGAGCTTTCCCATTAACAAGCATATACATAATAACATCAATCTTTTCACTCAAAGGGGAAGTTTCCTCAACAGAATTTACCTTCTTACCATGTGGAGCTCTCTCAACATGCCATTCAGAGTAGTTAACCATCATATTATCGAGGAGCCTTGTTGCAGCACCCAAGGTGAGGCCCATAAAGGTACCTCCAGCAGCTGAATCCAACAGATTTCTTGAGGAGAAGTTCAAACCTGCATAAAAAGTCTGGATAATCATCCAAGCAGTGAGTCCATGAGTAGGGAAATTTTTAACCAAAGACTTCATTCTTTCCCAACCTGGAGCAACATGTTCACTATCAAGTTGTTTAAATTTCATAATATCACTTCTCATAGATATAATCTTAGCAGGAGGATAGTATTTTCCAATAAAAGCATCTTTGCACTTAGTCCAAGAATCAATACTATTTTTATGCAAAGAAGGCGACCATTCTTTAGCTTTTCCTCTCAAGGAGAAAGGAAAAAAGCTTGAGCTTAATAATATCTCCATCTACATCCTTATACTTTTGCATGTCACAAAGTTCAACAAAGCTATTGAGATGGGTAGTAGGATCATCAGAACCAGCACCAGAAAATTGCTCTCTCATCACAAGATTCAACAAAGCAGGCTTAATTTCATAAAAGGTAGCATCAGGAGCAGGTGGAGCAATGGGTGTGCTAAGGAAATCATTGTTGTTGGTGCCAGTGAAGTCACACAACTTGGTGTTCTTAGTAGAGTTCGTTTTGGCAAAGGTGGGCAAGCCAAAAACAGCAACAACATCAACTAGAGCAGAAACTAATTTTTTTGGGTTTTTGAATAAAGCAAGCAAAACAAACTAGACTAATTTTTTTGGTTTTTTTGAAAAGAGGGAAACAAAACCAAGCAAAATAAACAAAGCAAACTAAAAACAAAGTAAAGAGAAAGGAAGTGAAGGACTCCCCTAGTGAAGGCGTCCTTAGCCTCCCCGGAAACGGCGCCAGAAAGAGCTTGATGGTGCCTAACACTTGTCGTGGGACGCTTCGTTGGAAACTCCAAGAGGAAGGTGTGATGAGCACAACATAAAGTTTTCCCTCAGTAAGAAACCGAGGTTATCGAACCGGTAGGAGGAAGGAAACGTCACACAGGTGTTGCAAGCAACGCGGAGACCTACGCAACACAAACTCAAGACTTTGCCCCAACGAATCAGTGAGGTTGTCAAGCTCACCGGTTTGCTGTAACAAAGGATAAAACATATGGTGTGGAAGGAAATGGTTTGCAGCAAGTAAACAAGTAACAGTGGAGGATGTATCAATGGTAAAGATTGGACCGGGGTCCATAGTTCACTAGAGGTGCTCTCCTTAGATAAACAACATGGCATGAAGGATAAACAAATTACAGCAGGGCAATTGACAGGAACTGAGCAAGGCATAATAATGCAATTACTAGTCAGAAAGATCCTATGAGATTCGATTGGGCAATACAACAAGATACATAGGCCGCCATCCAACTGCATCTATGACTAGAAGTCCACCTTCAGGTTATCATCCGAACCCCCTCCAGTATTAAGTTGCAAGCAACAGACAACTGCTTTAAGCAAAGTGTGTAAGGTAAACAGTCCACATGTTCCATGAACAATAGACCGTTGTTTTCTCCCTAGTGGAAACAACACATCTACGACCGAAGAGATTTCTGTCACTTCCCTTGGAAACTAGAGGCATGAACCCACTATCAAGCATAAATACCCCCTCTTGGAGTCACTAGCAACTACTTGGCCAAGATAGCTACTAACAACGGAGAGCATGCAAGATCACAAACAACACAGACATGATAGAATCATAAATAAAAAACCATTAATCAGACCAACATAATAATCTCAATATCCATCAGATCCCCGCAAACACAACATGCATGATTACAAATAGATTAGATCTTGATCATGAACGGAGCTCACAAGATCTATACATGAAAACACAAAGGAGGAGATACAACCATCTAGATACTACATGGACCCATAGTCCAAGGTGGAACTACTCACGTATCATACCGGAGAGAAGGCCTCCGGGATGATTTCCCCTCCGGCAGGGTGCCAGGAAGAACTTCAGATCCCCCCAATCTAGGGACGATGGTGGCGACGTCTACAGATGGTTTCGTGGATATTTGATCGGGTACCCAGGTTTTCTGCATCGGGGGCTTCTTATAGGCAAAGGGGGAGACCGAGGAGGCGGCCAGGGGTGGCAAACCCTAGCCAGGCGCGGGGCTGGGCCCACCCGCGCCTGGGGTGGGTCTGGCTGCCCCTGGCTGGCCCCTCCGGCTCCCCTCTGGACTTCTTGTTTCCCACGGAAAGTAATTGACTTTGTCGTTTGTCCCGTCCAATTCCGAGAATATTTCTTTACTAAATTTTCTGAAACCAAAAATAACAGAAAACTGGCATCTGGCACTGTTGCAACTTGTTAATAGGTTAGTACCAGAAAACATGTAAAAAGCACCTCAAAGCGTAGACAAGTAAAGAAAAGTAGATACTAAACAAGCATGGAGCATCAAAAATTATAGATACGTTTCCAACGTATCAATGGATAGGTGCCAGTGGATCATCGGCTGCTGGCTGCGTAGTCTGGAGGTAATTTTGGGCAGCGACGAGAGCAGCTTGAGCTGTTTTTGCTATGATGTTACCTGTAGAATCAACTGACATGAATGATAAATCCAAGTTTATTGCCATCTCAGGCCTTTCGTCTTATGGAATACGCTGCAGCCGCAAAGCGCTCTTCCTGGGATGTGGTCCTCCGGTGACGCTGCCGGAGTTTCAAGTGGAGCTAAGCCATGCTCGTCGCAAGCTATATTCGTCGGCCATCCTTTTCCTTTCATCCAGGGACCTCTACAGTCATAGAAGATTTTTTTTTGTGATGCAACAAGTACTGGTAAGCCATTAGTTCCTCTCTCGTGGCATCTGCTATCATGGGTACTGCACCCGATATTGCGTCTCGAGCCTCTGCCAGACCGCATACGCGAATTGGAATTTTAGGCATTCGGTGCGCTCTCCACCTCTGTTCATGACACGACGTTCCCCTTCTGGCGGGATTTCTCTGTCCTCGTGACGTCCTGGTGCATCATCCAAAAAATATCATTAGGGTTAATTATCGGGTTACCGTTAGAATCACGGAGTGATGAGGTTCCTTCATCCTGGATAATGCACACTTGGCGGTGCCTCATGTTTGAATAGTTGCGCCGCCGCTAAACTCATAGGAGACACTATTTTGTGATCCAGCGAAGTCCTAGGGATCCTGCTCTGGGCATGATTCCCCCTTTTTGATTCCTGAATCAACACTTTCTTCGGCATCGTCAGGAATTGAGCTATATGAACTTAGGCTGCGCTGTAGTGTGGACTTAGAAATCGAGCCAAAAGATAGGCTCTCATAGGCATCAGCCAGATCTTCCAGATCTGTGGAGTTTCCACAAATTTCTTCGATGTTCATCAGATTAGAGACGACCTTTCCTGCTGAGCCGATAGATGATGTTGGAGTGGTTGTAGGCGATGCTGGTGTAGCCGATCGATCCTGGCTGAACGGAGCCGAAAGGCATAGGTTCTCAGGTGCTCCCACGTGGAAGTGGAAACTTTCGAACATGAGACCGGTCTCCTGGTTGTAATCAGCGAGAGCCGACTTAGGGGGTGGGCGGGCGTGGTGCAACGAAATCTATGTGGACCTCACCAACCTTGATCGTTGGGTCGTTTCTTGATGAAGAGGAAGCCGCCGAATCCATGGCTCCAACGCTCAGATTTCCCACAAACGACGCCAATTGACGAGGGGTGACCTCGGCAATGTCAATTGTTATGGACTTAGGGTTTGGTGGAAAAGAAAGCGTTGGGAATTTCATCGGCTGATCAAACAAACAAGGAAGTTGATGTAGTATGATCATTGAGAAAGCTCGGTTACAAAGTCGCCGGTTCGCTAGTTGCGTCTAGCTCACGACGGATTGCAAAAAACTAAGGTGTCCTCTTCGTCGGGTCCTCCAAGCCTTTATATGAGAGGTTGGGTTTTGGATTCGAAGCCGTAGAGGTTACGATTTAATATTCTTAATACAAAATCTATGTCAGTTCCGAGATATTCCTTGTTGATCAAGATAAGACTTTATTCCGTCGGGTGCCTCTTGGGATTCGTTGGGCCTTCGTAGGCCATAAGCTTTTATGTGCCTAGGGTGACTAAGCATAGGGACCCGATTGGTCATACCCATGTCAATACCTCTACAAGGTGCAAAACGTCCACAACTGCAACTCCATCAACAACAACAAAAATACGCATAATGTTTTGCGCCTCCGGCAATGGCGGCCACATCACTCCGATGACTACGACATCGACCACACCTACATCAACTACGGCTACATCACGATCGGGTACCTCGACATCGACATCAACAACAACGTCTATAGCTACACATCGGTAACAGCTCCAGTAAACCGCATCCGCGTCATTATCTGCGTCCACGACACTCCCGCTATGACCTCGAGAGGGAAGAGAGGCACCAGAAGAGGACACAGTCACCATACCTAGGTGTTGGCCATGATCATCCGAGACGGAGTTGATGATGACAAGGAGGACGAGAAGACAACAGACTTCAAATCCAGTTGCTGACGAGGTTCGTTCTCGTCAATGCCCATTGTTATGAGCTTGGGTTTTGGAGAAGATGTGGGTGTTGGAGATCGTGGAACAGTTAATAGACAAGCAACCAGGGGACACGAGATTTACCAAGTTCAGGCCCCGGAGGGAAAACCCTACTCCTGCTTGTCTGCTCTTGATTACGGCGGAATCGAAAGTTACAGGGGTGCGCAGATGCAATCTGGCGTGGAGGTGTGTATGCGGTGGTATGAGAGGTGCCCTCCTCGCCATGCCCTCCTAGCCTTTATATAGAGGTAGGAAGGTCTGGGCATAGATCGAGTCGGTTACATGTTTAGGGTTTGCCCCTTCTGAATATTCTATCTAATCTAGTCTTGCTCTCCAAGGATCCAAAGACGTCATGGGCTTGGGCCACCCAAAAATCTTCATGGGCTGCTTATATTCTCGTGGGCCTTCCTTGGGCTAGACCAGGTATGCTAAAGTCATGTACCCATAGGGTATAACCATGTCAGTAGCCCCCGAGTGTTCTGTTGAATCGTAGATTCGACTGAGGACTCTTCATTCTTTCGGGTGCAGTTGTTTATGTTTACTAGAGAATGATTCTAGTGTGTAGGGATTATTGATGCGTGTGCCTGACTCTCCCAACGGATCAGGGTCAGTTAACTATCTTAGGACAAAACAACACGATCTTCTTCAGATTCGAGTCCCTCGACTCAAACCCGGAACATATGCTGGCGTAATTCGACTCAGGCCGTTGAGGACTTACATGAGTGGAATCCCATTAGTTTTCGAATGATGTACCCAACGCGTCTGTCGGATTTTCATCACGCCTGTTGGCACGGATTTTTACTAGCAGAGCGCAGTCGTGTGTGTTACCAGGCCATCAGATGGTATCTATAGGTCTTATCTTTGCGTCACAGACACAACATCTGAAATTTTATCACCGCAGAGGTGTTTCGGGTGACCAAGGAGGATGTTACTCACTCAGCGTTAGTTCGGCCAAAGTTGCCGAAAAGTTTTTGCATTCTGATCCGTAGGATCACAGTCGAAGAATTCATAGGGTGCGCGACCAGCGCTCCCTATGGGAGTAGCCCCCGAGTGTCTGTTCGAGTCGTAGACTCGAGCAGAGACTTTAATTCAGCCGTTGTTTGCTTCAGGTCCGTAGGACAAATTTTTTCGAATGCTTGAATCGATCCTCCCTATGGGAGTAGCCCCTAAGTCCGTAGTAGAGTCGTAGACTCGACGTAGGACTCAAAGAAATAGATCATTGGCGTAGTACGCTACTCATGCTTTGGGTGCGCGTCCAGCGCTCCTGATAGGAGTAGCCCCCGAGTAGTTGCTCGAATCGTAGATTCGAGTGAGTACTTTAGCTATTTAGCCGAAAATTTGTAACCGTTGCTAGTATAGCTTTGATGACGTCAGTGCTGACGATCGGTGACCTCAAGCGTCTGCGGCGCCAGAGGTGACGTGACTGGACGAACGTGGGTTCCACTTTCTGAATTGGAGTTGACTGGTCACGCGTGATGTGGCGATAATTAGGCATCTCCTCGGTTTTGGTGCATACTGGACGGCGTGCGAGCGACGATTCTCTGCTGTGCTGACACGTGGACAGTTGGATTTGATGCTGGCTCTAGGGCTTCCCGATTAATGGTCCCTGTTCATCGTATTCGTTCTTATAACTGTGGGGAAAAAATTGTTTGTTTTCACCGGAGCCACTTGCTTTTCACTACTTCCACCTTCTTGAGCTTTTCTCGCCGCGTGCTGGAAGTTCTTCGATCTTTCCCGTCCTATTTTCTGCGCTCACACTGCCACCGTCGCCGCACTGCAATGGGGAAGCCGAAGAAGGCCTCCATCATGGTGGGCACCAGCGCTGCTGCCGGCGGCAAAAAGGGCACCGCCGCCACTCGCGTCACCGATGGTGGGTGGCGACATACGGAGACGCGCGAGGGCGACCTGCGCAAGCTTCGTGAGCGGGGTCTGATCCCGCAAGACAAGGAGGCCGTCAAGATTCCCGGCGACGAGGTAATTCCCCGTCCACCCGCAGGGTTTCGGGTCATGTTTGTTGCTTTTGTCCTTCGGGGCCTCTCTCTCCCAGTCCACGATTTTCCCCGTGGACTGCTTTTTTCTATGGCATCCAACTCCACCATCTCTCGCCAAATTCTCTTCTCCACATCGCCTATTTCATCACCTTCTGCGAGTGCTGGCTCGGTATCGAGCCACACTTTGGCCTCTTCCGGAAGCTCTATTCCGTGAAGAGGCAATCCGGCTCCGACGGAGTTTATCCGATCGGCGGCTGCATTATTTCCCTTCGATCCAATTTTCTCTTCTTCTCGTTTTCGATGTTTGAGTCTGTCCAATACTGGCGGAAGAGGTGGTTTTATATCCGCGATTCCACAGTGGACGGGCAAGAATTTGGCCTTGCCCCTTTCGACTCCACCTAGAAAATCCAGCCGAAGATATCCTAGAAGAACCACATCCTGGAGGGTGAGGTGGAGGAGATTGAGGGGCTCTACCGTCGGGTGGAGGACCTCCAGGTGATTCTGGAGAAGGAGGTGAAGGGTGTGGATATTATTCGGACCTTCCTCAAACGTCGGGTGCAGCTGCTCCAGGCTAGGGCGCACCCGATGTTCCTTTATTCTGGCCGCCACGATCCGACGAGAGTTGCGGCTGAGGAACTCTCCAGGGGGATATCGACAGAGTCCTTCGGCCGCTGCTGAAGTTCAAAGCTGACGAGGAACTTCCGGGGAAGTCGCTGACCCCTCCGTTCAGTGCCTCTCGACCGGTTCCGCAGGTGTAGATCTAGGACGTGCGCGTAGTACTTTTTCCGAATGCGTTTTCTTGTACCTCCTTGTTCTGGAAGTTTGTTTTCTTTATGCAGGAGTTTAAGGTACCTGGCATGGTGCCTCCACTACCCAAACGTTTTTCGGATGCGCCGGACAATGATATAGTGGACTCCATGTCTGAGCTTCCCTCGGCGCAGTCACCGGTTGAGGAAGCCCCCGAGTCGAGCGAGGAGCAGACCCGAAAGCGGATACGGAGCTCGAGCGAATCATCGGATGCCTCGACTCCGCCGGCGCCTAGGGACCCGCCATGCCTTGTGCGTGATAGTGGAGGTGATGGTGTCTCTTCCTCCCCTATTCCGACCGTGCCTGTGCAGGCTGTAGCGCCGCAGCCGCCGACAAAGCGGAAGAAGGAAGAGAAGAAGGGCAAGAGGGCCTTGCTTGTCTTCAACTTGAGAGGTATGGACTCGTAAGTTCCTTCGGATGCTTTTTGCTATCTTTCCTTGTTGCTTTGCTTGTCTTTGACTGGTGTTTTCTTTTGCAGCCACTCCCCTGAGGGCTCATTTAGAAATGCCACTCAGTAGTTATTAGGGGAGTCGAAGATGATGCCTCCCCCATCTCAAACGGTGGCCACCTCTGGAGGCGCTGCCCCGAATCCTTCTCCGCAGGAGGCTCGGGTGATCGTCTCTGATAAGACTACAGCCGGACCTTCGGAGTCTCTTTCTGATCATGTAAGTGTTTCCGTTCTTGCCGTGTGGGGGGGGGGGGAGCCCCCGAGCGTTTTTCGTATGATCTGCTGATCATTGCTTCTGTTTTGTGCATGTCTCGGGGGGATCTCCCGAGCGCTTTTCGTGTGCTTGATTTTGTTTTGCTCGTTTATTGGGCGTAGCCTCTGAGTCCTTTTCCTGATAAGTTGCTTCTTCTCGTAGCCTTTTGTGCAAGGCGCCAACCAACTGGTGAAGCAGCACCTGGCATTGGAGGCTAGCCTGCAGCGGCTTCAAGGTACATCCTTAACTAGGTCTTCTACTTCTTCGTCTGCTTGCCAGCTTGCAAAGCTCACGCATGCTCTTGTTGCTTTTTGCAGATGAAAATAACACTGCCCTTCGCGAGCTTGATGCTCTCAAAAAGAGCCTCGGGCGAGCGGAGAAAAAGGCCGAGGACGCCGTTGGTGCGAAGGAGCGCCTCGAGCGGGAGCTAGCTGACGCAACTGCGTCCAAGGAGCGCCTGCAGCAGGAGGATACGGATCGCGAGGAGCAGCTCGCCACCGCCGCAGCTTCGCGCGAGAAGGAGGTAGCCGACAAGCTGATGGCCGCTGCCAAGGCTATTACGGGTGAGTAGTTTCGTTTGTATGTTGTTTTTCGGCTGCCTTGTCTCTCTGGCTTTGTTTGATTCTTACTATACTTTTTCTGTTCCTCTAGATGCCGTGGGCATTGAGTTCGACCACAGTGCCCTGGAGCACAGTAGTGCTCTGGATGATGCTACTGCGGCGGTCGAAGACTGCTGCAGCACTGTGGTTGGCTCTCTTGCCAAAGCCAAAGAGGTTTTCGGGCGCTTCTACAAGGAGCTCGTCCCCAAGGGCGTTGCCCTTGAGGATGTCGACTTGTTGGCGGATGCGTTTTCAGCAGATGCGCCCGTGGCGTACAAGCGCAAGCAGAAGGGCATCGGCGCGTCCATGGGGCTGGCGATGGCCATGGCGTCCAGGGCGGAGCTGTATCTTCATCAGGTCACCTCCCAGATGCCAACGGCTCCTGACGGATTCGAGGTAGCCTTTGCCCTCTATGCTACCCGCTGTAAATGCTATGGGCCGAAGGTGATTGACCTGCTGGCGGAGTACGCGGTGAGGCAGCAGGAAGAGGTCAAGAGCAGGCAATCTGGCTCTGAGGCCACTTAGGATGTAGCCGCTTAGGCCTTGTAGTTGTAGGATAGTTGTCGTCTTCTTTTGTTGTAATATCTTCATGAACACTTCTTGTGCCACGCAGTGGCTTTTGTTGTATATAATGAATCTTCGAGCTGTTGCCCATTCGTGTGTTGTTCATATTATTGTTTGTTTTCCTCTAGGGACCTTCGGGTGATGATCCCATCGATACCTCGTCTGCTCCGCAGCCGCAACCATCCTTAGATGATGCGTCGTAGCTTGTATTTCTTCGTGACTGCGTGCGCAGTCTTGAGAAGGAGTTGCTTGGCTTCCGAGGCCATGCGGACATTTGGAAGTCGAAGGCGGAGCGAGGCATCGCCAGAGAGGAATATCTGACGGGGGAGCTGCGGCGTTTGGCAGAACAGCTGCAGTGTAAGATTCTTCGAGCTGCTGCTCATTTTCGGATGCGCTTGTTGGCTGGTCATCTTACTTTGTAGGTGTTGCAGGTGCTAACCTTGTTCCGAAGGAGGAGAAGGAGCGCGTTGCAGTTCAAATCAATTGCCTGACCCAGCAAGATATGGAGGCTGGTGGCCTTTTTTGGATGGATCGCAACCGTGCCATGGTCCTTACGACTGTGCAGGATCGTGCCCACCAAGTGTCGCGGGTGCTGCGGCAAGTGAAGACTTCCTTGGCGTCAATTCTTCACGTCATGTTTCCCCTGGATGAAGTGCCATCGACTCTCTGGGGCTTGCTGGCAAAGTTTCGAGATGTGCATCATGTCAGGGAGCTGGTGCGGCACCAGCTAGTTGCGGGGGTGAAGGCCGCTCTTTCCCTTGTGGGGCTGCATCGCCTTGACGTAAATCTTGCATCTGTGGCGGCTGGGACGCCCCCTCGACCAGATGGTGGCTTATGTGACATGCGCCCGCACTATGCGGCTGTGAGGCAGTATGCCGAGGAAGTTGTAGATCTCTTTGAGCCTCGTGCGCAGGTGATACTTTAGAATAGGTAGATCTCTTTGAGTCTTAAGACTAGGTCTCCTTCGACGAAGGACCTTGGGCGCAGCCGACAGCTGCGATAGTTGCGGAGGCTCTGCTGGTAGACCGCCGATCGAGCTGCGGCAATGTCGGGTGCCTCGTCGAGTGTGTCGACGGCGTTTTCGAGTGCGGCCGTTGATTCGGCTTCGCTGTAGGCGACGACCCGTGGGGCCTTATGGCGTACTTCTGCGGGCAGCACGGCTTTGGCTCCGTGCACCATGAAGAAAGGAGTGTAGCCAGTTGAGCTGTTTTGCGTTGTGCGCAGGCTCCGAAGGATGGATGGTAGCTCTTCTGTCCAGGCTCTTAGAAGTCGCTCGAGCAGGCTCGGCGTTTCTTGATGCCGCTACCGACGAGGCCGTTGGCCTTTTTGACCTGCCCGTTCATTTGCTGGTGCGCCACAAAGGCATATGATATGTTGATCCCGAGGCCTTCGCAGAAGTCCTGGAATTCTTTGGAGATGAAGTTTGATCTGTTGTCGGTGATGATACTGTGCGGCATGCCGAACCTATAGACTATGGATTCGAAGAACTTCACGGCCGTTTTACCCTTTTGGTTGGTAACGGGCATGGCTTCGATCGACTTGGTGAATTTGTCGACGGTGACCAGGAGGTAGACGTGGCCTCCTTTCGAGGACTTGGGTAGTTTGCCGATCATGTCGAGGCCCCATTAGGCGAAGGGCCAGGACAGGGGTATGGGCCTGAGCTCCGATCCAGGTGCGTGCGGTTTGTCTGCGAACCTCTGGCACCCGTTACACCTTCGGACGATGTCCTTGGCGTCGTTCATGGCCGTTGGCCAGTAGAACCCAACTCGTAGGGCTTTGGCGATGAGGGCGCGGCTGCCCGCGTGATGACTGCAGATGCCCTCATGGATGTCTTGGAGGATAGTTTTGCCATCACCGATGGTGACGCACCTTTGGAGCACACCCGAAATGCTGAGCTCGTACAACTCGCCATTAATGATGGTGAAGGCTTTGGACCGGCGAGATATGTGTCGGGCATCTGTCAGGTCATCAGGCAGTTCCCTGTTTATCAGGTAGCGCAGGTATGACTGTGTCCATGTTTATTTGACTGCCATGACCTGCATCAGGTTGACCACTGCGACCTCTGTGTCGAGTTTTTCGGGTCCTTCCTGTCCTTCGGGTAGCACAGCCCCCGAGTGCTCTGCCTCTTCGGGTGATCCCTTGGGGATTTTCCTTTTGATGAATGGCACGCAGATCTTTTCGAGGAACACCCCTGGTGGCACCCGTGCACAGGTGGAGCCGATATTGGTGAGTCTGTCGGCCTCTTCGTTGCTTTCTCTGCCAATGTGCCGAAGCTCCCAGCCATCGAAGTCTCCTTCGAGTGAATTGTAGAGCGCGCGGTACGCGATCATGTTGGCAGTGTGCGCGTCGCACTCATTCATCGTCTGCTGGACGACGAGGTTCGAGTCACCGTAGATGACCAGGCGCGTTGCACCACAGATCTTGGCCATCCTCATGCCGTGGATGAGGGCCTCGTATTCGGCTTCGTTGTTGGAAGCTCGAAAATTCATCCGGAGGACGTACTTCATCTTGTCGCCCTGTGGGGATGTTAGTATGACCCCGGCTCCTACTCCAGCCTCATGCTTGGAGCCATCGAAGTGCATCCTCCATGACTGTGTCATGTCCAGGGTGTCCGGCAGCTGCAGTTCCATCTAGTGGACTAGGAAGTCCGGGAGGACCTAGGATTTGATCGCATGGCGCTTCTCATAGACTATGTCTAGAGGAGACAGCTCGATGCCCCACAGGGCCACATGTCCTGTGACCTCCGGGTTGTTCAGGATGCTGTTCTGGGGTGCCTCGTTGACCACCATCACCTGATGCTCCTGGAAGTAGTGGCTCAGCCGACGAGCCGTCATGAACACGCCGTAGGCGAGTTTCTGGTAGTGAGGGTACCTCTATTTTGTCGGCGTCAATACCTTGCTGAGGTAGTATATAGGGCGCTGGACCCCGTGGATCTTGCCGTCTTCGGGTCGTTCGACCACTAGCATGGTGCTAACCACCTGATGCGTGGCTTCTATGTATAGCAATAGGGGCTCATGTTCCTTTGGCATAACCAGGACGAGCGAGGTGAAGAGCAGCCGCTTCAGATCTTCGAATGCGTCGTCTGCTTCAGGCGTCCACTCGAATTTGTACGCTTTGCGTAGCAACTGATAGAAAGGCAGGGCCTTTTCGCCCATGCGGCTGATGAACCTGCTCAGCGCCGCGATGCGTCCAGCTAGCTGTTGGACGCCTTTGAGGTTCTTGGGTTTCTCCATGGCCATTATGGCCCGGATTTTCTTCGGGTTCGCCTCGATCCCTCGTAGGGAGATGAAGTAGCCAAGCAATTGACCAGATGGGACGCCGAAGGCGCACTTTTCTGGGTTTAGCTTGATCTTGTATCGATCAAGGTTGTCGAACGTCTCGCGGAGATCGTCGATTAGTGTCTTGGCCTCCCTTGTTTTGATTACTATGTCGTTGACATAGACTTGTATGTTGCGGCTGATCTGGCTCTTCAGGCATGCTTGCATGCACCGCTGGTACGTGGCACCTGTGTTCTTCAGCCCGAAGGGCATTGTGTTGTAGCAGAACACTCCGAACGGCATGATGAATGCTGTTTTCTCCTGGTCTTCGGCCTTCACTCGAATCTGGTCGTAGCCTGAATAGGCGTCGAGGAAGGAGAGTTTCTCGCATCCTGCAGTCGAATCGATGATCTGATCGATCCGAAGGAGAGGGAATTGATCCTTCGGGTAGTGCTTATTCAGCGAGGTGAAGTCCACGCACATCCATAGGATGTCCGTGTCCTTTTTAGGGACCATCACGGTGTTGGCCAGACACTCGCTTTCCTTGATCTCCCTGATGAAATCGGCGTCGAGTAGTCTGTTGACTTTGACTCCGACGGCTTCGGCCCTTGGCTCGGACAATCGTTGGATGGACTGTTTCATGGGCTTAGCATCTAGAAACACGTTGAGTGCGTGCTTGGCGAATTCCCTGGGAACTCCTGGCATGTCCGCATGACACCAGGCGAAGATTTCCCAGTGCTCACGGAGGAATTCGACGAGCGTGCTTTCCTATGAGGGGCCGAGATCGTTGGCGATCAGCGCCGTCTTGGAGGCGTCCGTCGGGTGGACCTGCACCTTCTTTGTGTTGACTATTGAGTCGAACGACATGTCAGGTGCGTTCTGCCTTGAGGCTGGGGGTGCCCCGTTGTCTGTCACCTCTCGGAGTCTTATGAGCTCCTCCTGCATACCGAATGACTGGTAGATTCTGTTGAAGTCCCTGTCACAGTGATTCGATCGGGTGAAGCTCCCGTGGACTGTGATGACGCCCCTAGGTCCTGGCATCTTGAGTAGTAGGTACGCGTAGTGCGGTACTGCCAGGAACCGTGCTAATGCCACGCGCCCGAGGATGGCGTGGTATTGTGATGGCCAATCCACCACTTCGAACTCGAGTCGTTCGCACCGAAAGTTATCGGGCTTGCCGAAGATGACGTCGAGCCATATCTTTCCCAGGGGAAATATGCCCTTCCCTGGGACGATATCGTGGAACGTTGTGTCGGATAGTTCCAGGCTGCACAGCGGGATCCGCATTGCTGCTAAGGTGCTGGCGAACATCAGATTGATGCCACTGCCACCGTCCATGAAGACGCGGCTCATCTCGAACCCTCCGATCTGCGCCTCAAGCACTAGGGCAGCATGACCTGGGCGAGGGATCTGGCGGGGGTGACCTGAACGGCTGAACGTCATGCAGGACTCCGAACCGCTGAGGTACACAGGGATGGCGGGTGGAGCGGTCACAGCCAAACTGACTTGGCGGGTGTTTTTCTTTTGCCCCCTATTTGTTGGGTGCCCCTTTTGGATCATCAATGACCCTTTAGGCTCGGGGTACCCGTTTCCACCGTTGTTCTGCGTGGGTGCGATTGGGTGATTCGAAGGTCCCACGGGTGGTGGTGGAGGAGCTCCGTGGGCGATGTCACCTGGTGCGGGTGTGTGCCCGTACCCGGGGTTCAGGGCTTGCTGTCTCATCTGAGACATGCTCTCGCTGAGTTTCTGGAACTCGCGGCAGTCTTTGAGCATGTGGCTTGCCTTCTTTTTACCATCCTGCTTGTCGATGTAGAAGTGGATGGTGCATGGGCCCGACAACTTGTCGTATGCCGAGGGCTCGTCGTCGCGGCCGCGTCGTTGCCACGATTGCGCCGGGCGTCCTCCATCGCGGAATTTGTTTCCATGGTATCCGCCGCTGCTGCGGTTGCCTTCGTTGCGGCGGTCGGCGTAGCCAGCCACGACCATGTCAGGTCCGTCGCGGTCATCGTAGACGCGCGATCGTCGCTTGCTACGGCGCTCGCGTCGATGGTCGTAGTCATCATCCTCCTCCGAATGTGCTCGGTGGACGGAGTCCTCACCATCTTCCCACCTGTTGGCGATGTCCATGAGGTGGTCGAGTGTCCGTGGCTTGACGCGCCCAAGTTCTTCCTTGAAGTCCTGGCGTTTGACGCCATCCTTGAAGACGTCGATTGTTCTCTCCTCGGAGATGTGCGCCGCGGAGTTCTTGATGTTGGACCAGCGTAGTATATACGAGCGAATGGATTCGCCCGTTCGTTGGATGCAGGCCCTCAGCTCTTCGATCGAGGTTGGCCTCTTGCTGGTGCCCTTGAAGTTTCGGATGAAACTGTACGCTAGTTCCTCCCAGCTTTGATGGATCCCGGGCATAGGCTGCTGAGCCAGATCCGGGCTGCGCCTGTCAGCTGCAGCGGAAGGCATTGTAGGGCGGTGTTTTTGTTGCCGCCGTGCAACTTGACGGATGACAGGTGGTCACTGAGCCACGCCTTAGGGTCCTGTGTACCGTCAAACTTCGGAGTGTCCGAAGGAAGCTTGAAGTTCCTCGGCATCCGCATCTGCCGAACAGATCTGCTGAAGCATCGAGCCCCGCAGAGTTCTCCTTCATCGTCATCCTCTTCGGATTCGGATGAGCACACGCGCTTGGCGCGTGCCTTGTCGATCTTGCATTGGGTGAGCTCGCTTCGAGCATCGTAGTCGCGGCTGCGACATCGTGAGCTCTTGTGCTGACGAGTTAGGTCATGTTCTTCCTCGTCGGATGAAGGTGTGGGACTGCGGTTGAACCTAACCGCAACCTTCTTCTTCGGCTCCTCAGGAGCTTCCCCGTGGAGCGTGGCTCTAACGAGTCCGAGTGCGGCTAATGCGGAATTGTGCATGGACCTCTTCGGGTCCCCCACCGGAGGTGGATGGGACGCGAGGTATGTGGTGGCTGCCATGATCGCAGCTTGCGGCGTCTTCGGGATGATGTTGTCGTTGGCATCCATCTTCATGAAGGATGTGTTGAGGGTTCGGGTCACCTCACGACGTGCGGCGGGGTCCATGTTCTCTACGCGAGAATAATGCTTGTTGGCACGGTTACCATGCGAGCTGGAGCCGCCAACGGTAGAGAGCGCAGCTCGCCGCGCGCTGGACTCCGAGGCCGCTTGCTTGCGTCTGTCAAGTACCTCTTGCATCTTCACCTGCTTTTTGTGTTCTTCGATGAGGAGCAGGTGGTACGCCATCAGTAGGTCCCGTGAGGCACCCACATGCAAGATCTTGTTGCCCGCCACAGCTTCACGTGCTTGGTTCCATCCTTCCTCGCTGAGGTGGATTACTCGACTGGCGTCGTTGTCGTCCTCATTGGGCGGGGGGGATTGGTTTCTCCTGTTTTCGCCGTTCCTACCCTGCGGGTTGGGTGGCGGGTTGGGTGTTTGCTAATCCACGTCGCTCTGGATGACCACGATGCATTGTTAGCATCCGTAGGTCGGATCGCTGCTGCCGCAGCTTTTAGATCCGAAACCGTAGGTCCCTTCATCCGATGGTGGATCGCACATATCTGAGTTATAGCTGCTGTCATAGGACACATCTGTCGATGGTGATGTGCGTAGCACGGGATGCGAGGCCCACGAGGCAGGCCTGATCGATGGCAGAGGCACTCGCTCTGGGAGACGGAGAGTGCCGGCCTGACCCACCTGGAAGCAGAAGCTCCCGAACAGGATCTCGAGCCCGTCGCCTACGGGCTCGAAGTCCTTCATGGTGGCTGGCGAGTGGGCGGTGAAGTCGAAAGCGCCGAAGAGGAGATGGCTCTCCGTCGCCGAGGAATTGTAGATCGCTTTGGTCGGGACTGTCACGATAGCACAATCAGCGCCCCCAATTCCCATAGACGACGCCAATTGACGAGGTTCGTTCTCGTCAATGCCCATTGTTATGAGCTTGGACTTTGGAGAAGATGGGGGTGCTAGAGATCGCGGAACGGTTAACAGACAAGCAACCAGGGGACACGAGATTTACCCAGGTTCAGGCCCCCGGAGGGAAAACCTTACTCCTGCTTGTCTGCTCTTGATTACGGCGGAACCGAAAGTTACAGAGGTGCACAGATGCAATCTGGTGTGGAGGTGTGTATGCGGTGGTATGAGAGGTGCCCTCCTCGTCGTGTCCTCCTAGCCTTTATATAGAGGTAGGCAGGTCCCGGGCACAGATCGAGTCGGTTACAGGTTTAGGGTTTGCCTCTTTTGAATATTCTATCTAATCTAGTCTTTCTCTCCAAGGATCCGAAGACGTCATGGGCTTGGACCACCCGAAAATCTTCATGGGCCGCGTATATTCTCGTGGGCCTTCCTTGGGCTAGACCAGGTATGCTATAGTCATATACCCGTAGGGTATAACCATGCCAATTGCAATCGTCCACTTTACTCCCGCTACGACTAAGGGGATGTAAGGATACGTACGAGTATACGTGCATAGATAGACTAGAACTTTACATCATCTTGTACTTTAAGTCTCCATCTACCCTCGTGTATGTCTTTATATACTCCCGTAAGGATCAAATTAATACACAATAAAACATTAGGATTCTATATTTTCCACAATGCTTTCCTTGACGGCTCCAATGGAAAAAATGAATAGTTTGGATTTCTCTTCCCGGAAGTCATTACATGTGGCAATATTCATAGAGATCTATCTCTAGAAAAACCAATATTTGGGAAGGCAACACATCATATCCAATACGGGATACGTATCTGTGATCTGATCATATTAAACAGTGACACTAAAAAATTAGAGAAAAATACTTAATACTTGCAAAATCTATAAATAAACAGTAAAAACTATATAAAAATGTTCTCCTTGGATGATTAAAGAAATAGAGTTTCGGCAATCTAGAAAGATGTAACACTACAAAAGCTATCTACTCAGATAGGTTTAACAATTACTACAGAAATATCAGATTGGAGCAACTTCATCTACTTACCATCGATTATATAGGTTTGTTCAGTTGTACTCATGTGGGATTGTTTTGGACATATACCTATTCTTGCCTGACTCAGCGGTTGATTCCTGTTTTTCCATCTTCTTGCTTGCTGTTGTGGATCTAGGGACTGCCTTCTTCCACTAGTTCTTAAAGACATGAGGCATCAATCGCCGGGACTGTTAACTTCTGTGATGATTAGCTTCAGTTTATAACCGTGGCCCTGCATGTAGTTGATGTGTTAGCTTTACTAGAGGATCCGCGGCATAACCGAACCGAAATCAAAAACCGAATCCGAAAAAGCCTAACTGTATCTAAAAAATCGGTTTTTTCAGTTTTTGTTAAGGTTACAGTTAGTAGAATTGATAACCATTTGATATTCGGTTTTTTCAGTTTTAAACCGAAAACCGCAGTTATTACCGAAACTAACCGAAGAGGCCCAGCCGCTATGCTGCGCGAGGCCCAACTAGTGAACGTAGGTCGTGTTGGAACACCCCCTGCCGACTGGCCGGTCCCGAGGCTGTTCCACACCCGAGAAGAAAACTAGTAGAAGGCACACACAGTACACAAGTAGATGACACAGGGAACAAAGGGAACTTTATTGAAAACTCTCTCGGTAAACTCCCGTACATAGATTGTTCCTCTATTTATAGGCTAAAGGGGGATACGATACCCACATGGGCCAACCCTAGCCTGGTAGAGGCCACACCGAGTGGGCCTCTACCGGCCCAGTTTCCCAACACTCCTCCTGGGTATCTTATCTGTATAACCATGGCTTAAAACTCCGAAAAACTCAGTGGGAAAAATACGGAGAAATGCACACGGTATACATCTTGCTATGTTGCATGAATTGCCTCATTAAAAACCTCATGTGAGAAACTTCATAAAACTCACTAAGGGAAAAAGAGTACAATTCACCTAACTACAAAGTTAAGTACTCAATCATCGGGATCAAGATTTTAGCGATGAGTTTGTGAAGATTCTCCCTCTGAACCTTGCATCTCCCTAAGTCTCATCATGCCGATCCCTCGGACACATCTCTCGAAAGAAGACGCTGGCAATGATTTAGTGAACAAATCAGCGAGATTTTCACACGACTTAGTATGCAAGACTTTCACTTCGTTCATCTTTTGCAACTCATGTGCATAGAAGAACTTGGGGTTTATATGCTTTGTGATATTGCTCTTCACGTAACCCGTCTGGACTTGTGCAATACAAGCGGCATTATCTTCATAGATAATCGTTGGGGTTTGTACGGTGTTCAGTCCACATGACATCTGGATGTGACTGACTACTCGTCGAAGCCATACACATTCTCGTGATGCTTCATATAATGCTATGATTTCCGAGTGGTTCGTCGAAGTTGACAAAAGAGTTTGCTTAGACGATTTCCAGGAAATTGCCGTTCCACCACAAAGGAAAACATATCCAGTCTGCGACTTGGATGTATGCGGGTCCGAAAGGTACCCAGCATCTGCATAGCCTACAACAGATAGGTCTTGGTTCTTTTGGTAAAACAAGCCAAGGTCCTTTGTCCCTTGTATGTACCTAAAGATGTCCTTAACGCCTTTCCAATGCCTTTTGGTAGGCTCAGAACTGTACCTTGCAAGCAAATTGACGGCGAATGCAATATCCGGCCGTGTACAATTTGTGAGGTACATAAGTGCGCCAACTGCACTTAAGTAGAGGAATTCCGGTCCCAGAATTTCCTCCCCCTCTTCTTTAGGCCTGAAAGGGTCCTTGTCTTGCTGCAAAGATCTTCCGACCATCGGGGTCTTAGAAGGATATGCCTTTTCAAACCCAAATCGTTCCAACACCTTCTGGGTGTAGGCCGACTGGTGAACTAGAATCCCAGCAGGGGAATGCTCAAGTTGCAGACCGAGGCAGAACTTGGTTTTGCCTAAGTCTTTCATCTCGAATTCCGACATCAGGTAGGAACTCGCTTCCTCAATATCGTCAGGTGTACCGATTATATTTAAATCGTCCACGTACACCGAGATAATACAGAAACCATCCTAGGATCTCCGTATAAAAACACATGGGCAATCTTCATTGCTCGCGTAGCCCTTCTGATGAAGGAAATCGCTTAAACGATTATACCACATCCTACCTGACTGTTTTAGTCCATACAATGACTTCTTAAGCTGAACACTGTATAAGCTCCTGTTTGCTCTATCCTGGTTCGGGACAGGGATACCTTCTGGTACTTTCATGTATATGTCCGAATCCAAGTTACCATATAGGTAAGCGGTGACAACATCCATTAGTTTCATTTTTAAGTCCATGTTTACTGCCATTGAGATCAAGTATCTAAAGGTAATTCCATCCATGACTGGGGAGTAAGTTTCCTCAAAGTCGACACCTGGTCGCTGAGTGAAACCTTGAGCAACGAGCCTTGCTTTGTACCTTACTATTTCATTATTCTTGTTTCTCGTTCGAACAAAAACCCACTTATGGCCAACGGGGCGAATGTGGGGAGGAGTTAGACAAACAAGTGCAAATACCTCTCTTTTGTTTAACGATAATAATTCAGCAGTAATTGCCTTCTGCCAATCTTTCCAATCCGACCTTTTCTTGCAATCAACGAGCATGTTAGGCTCAGGGTCAAGATCTATGATTGAGGCAATTTTCTTGGCAAAATTAACGTCGACATTTGCCATGGCTCGGTTGTATGACTCGCCCGAATTAACATAGTTAATGGCCATTTCGTCATGGAGTGCATCAGGCACATCCTCTTGCTCCACCGGATTTCCCAATCCAGGAGCTAGGTCCTTTAGCTTTCCCACTCCGATGTGTGCGTACACAACTTCGCTGGGTATTTCCGATATAGGAAAGTTCAAGTCCGGAATTTCGTGCACTGAAATATCCGTACTTGTGCCAGGTATCAACTGGCTCCCCTCAACAGGGGCAGTCTGTAATAAATCTCTCTTATCCTTTTTCTTCGGGCGTTCCCGAGTACTTGGGATTTGAGAAACCAAAATTCGCGTCCTCTTAGGCCTTGGAGCAGGAGCGGGTATACCATCATTTTTCTTTGGTATTTCAACCCTTTCCGGTGCATTGCGTGCATGCACATGCGACTTTGTCACAGTCTTTAAATCACTAAAATGATCGGGCAGTTGATTCGCTAGGGAGTGCAAATCTAGTATCTTTTGGACTTCTCTATTAGTCTCAACAGTGGGCGGGTCATGAGCGTGGATCCCCGTGGCTTTCCACGTGATTTCTCGACTTTTGTCATCCAGGGGTTGATTACCTCCTCCCAAAGTCGGAAAAAGATCCTCGTCAAAAATGCAGTCAGCAAAACGGGCCGTGTGACAGTCACTTGTCAAGGGGTCCAAGAACCTGATTATGGACACAGTCTCATAACCAACGTATATCCTCGACTTACGGAGCGGTCCCATTGCTGATCACTGGGGTGGTGGTATAGGTACATATACCTGGCAGCCGAACCTACGGAGGTGGGAAATTTTCAGTGCCGACCCTTGCGCAAGTTGGATGGGAGAGTGGATGTTGTAGGCTGATGGTCGAAAGTTGATGAGATTAGCGGCGTGTAACACCGCGTGTCCCCAACATGTAGTTGGTAAATTACAACCCTGAAGGAGTGGTCTGGCAATGAATTTAATCCTTTTAATCAATGCCTCCGCAAGTCCATTTTGAGTGTGGACATGCGGTACGGAGTGCTCAAGTTTGATTCCAGTTGCCATGCAATAATCATCGAATGTCTTTGAAGTAAATTCTTCGGCATTGTCCATTCGAATAGACTTTAAACGATAATCAGGGAATTTATTCCTTATTTGTATGATCTGGGAGATCAACTTTGCAAAAGCATGGTTCCTTGTTAACAGCAGGCAAACATTGGACCATTTAGAGGAAGCATCGATGAGCACCATGAAGTACCGAAACGACCCTGAGAGGGGCTGAATTGGACCAAATATATCCCCTTGAATACGTTCCAAGAACACGGGGAGTTCATCCTTCACCTTTAGGGGGGACGGTCTAATGATCAATTTCCCCGTAGCGCATGCGGAGCACACGAAATCATCGGGATTCGGGAAATTTTTCACATTAACATTATGACCGTTCGAGTTGTTAATTATATTTCTCATCATCCTAAGACCGGGGTGGCCTAACCTATCATGCCAAAGGCAGAATAGTTCGGAGCTTCTAAAGACAGTCTTAATGGTAGTGTAAATAGGTGGTGCTACTATCTTAGTGTAGTACAACCCAATAGCTAATGAAGGGAGTCTTTCGACAACATGTTTACCATTTTCGTCGCGCTTGGTAATGAGTAGGAACTCCTTTCTATTCTCATCATCATCGGTTTCTACAAGAAAACCATTGGCGCGGATGTCTCTAAAACTTAAGAGAGTACGAGCCGACTCCGGATACAACAATGCCTCTTCAATGATCAGAGTTGTTCCATTTGGGAGTATGATAGTTGCTCTTTCGGAGCCAACTACATTCGGACCGCAGTCGGCGATCGTCATTATGTTACCAGGGTTTTTGGTAATGGACTCAAAATACTTTGTTTCTCTCAAGATGGTATTGGTGGTGCCGCTATCAGCAAGGCACGTTTCCTCCATTTGGACGCCACACGCGTTCTAAAATATAGTGCCTAATTAATATAATGGAGCGAGGAAGTTGCTACATCAAGTAAGTAAAACACATAGACATTTCAGAACATCACATAATCATATTAAATGAATGAAATAAATATCATCCAATCGCCAAAAACAAATAAGTGTTATGCTCTCATAGAGCTTACAACCATATCGAAAAATTGTATCAGATTATTGCGGAAAAAGGAATCGTCACAACAAAAGGAGCTCAGGTGGATTCTGCAAAGAAACCATCGAGCTCAGCCTGTATCTCGAGGTCAGTGAGCTTCTCTTCGTTGGCCATAATCATGGACAAGGTGCCGAGCTGAGGCGGGGGGGGGGGGCACAACGTGATCAACCTCCATGGGCACAACGGCGTCCGTGGGGACCGCCGAGGGTGCTGCCACTTGTGCTACGTCCTGCGCCACTATGGGCGCGACGTTCTGCACAGGCGCCTCTCCGGGCGCCAGTGGTGCCTCAACCTGGACAAGATGTGCCTCGCGCACCTTCTTGTTGCCCTTGAACGCGTCCACGACGTGTTTACGGGCCAAACACTTCCTGGAGAAGTGAGTCTTGGAGCCACAGTGGAAGCAGTCCTGGGGCCTCGCCTCCCCCTTACCCGCCTTGCGTTGCTTGGCCGGGTTGGAGGAGTTGGGTCCCTTCTTGCCCTTCTTGCCTCTCTTCTTGTGGATGGGCTTGCGCACCTTGTAGGCACCGGCATTGGCCTCATGACTTGGGCCCCCCGCGAAGGGTTGCGCGGAGAAGTTCTTTTTCAGAATATTATCCTGCGCCTCGGCCACCTGGAGAGCATCAATAAGCGCTGCATATTCCGTGAATCCTTCCTGGCGAAAGTTTCGCGAGGACTGGATGTTGTCCGGATGGAATGTGGAGAGGGTTTTGTCTATCTTCTGCTGATCGGTGGTACTGGTCCCACACAGCTGAAGAATAGTACAAATCCGGTGCAACCTGGAGTTGTACTCTCCCACCGTCTTGAAGTCCGCAAACCTCAGACGTATCCAATCTGCCTCCGCCTGTGGCTGAATGGTGTACTTCAGCCTAGAGAACCGCTTGTTGAGGGTGGTCCAAAGGGCAGAAGCACTCCGTTCTGCCATGTACTCATTTTTGAGAGTCTCACACATGTGATGGCGGAGGAAGTGCAGGGCTTTGGTGTTATCCGCCGGGATTGTTTTGCTGGGGCCATCGGGGTCCCCTCAATCAACGCATCCTTGATGCAGCGGCCCTCGAGGACGATCTCAACGTCCGAGGCCCAAGTCAGGTAGTTAAGCCCATCCTGGGTCAACTCCGGGAACTCGCGGCTGACGATTCCGGTCATCTGCAATTTATGCAAAGTGTGTAAGATTACAGCAGGTAATCGTTTGCATAAATGCGATAATCGATACAGTAATTCAAATATGTCGGCGTTCCAAAATTTAATGTAAAAACGGTACAAACTATCTATGAGATACAAAGTATTAAAAACATGCGGTAATTAATAACTATAGTAAACATAGTGCGAAAGCTTGTTTAAAATCGGGCCAAAACAGAGCCGAAACGGTCCAACAGCCCCGCAAACGCGTGTTCCCACGCCCAAAATCGGCACAAAAATGGCCGAAAAACGCGCGGTCGCCCGTGGACCGGCCCACCCCACACCGTCCCTGCCCGAAAACGGGGGAACAGAGCACTGGTGTGCTCTCGAGTGGGGCGGCGGCGGCAGCAGGCCGCACCGGCGGCGGGACGAGGGCGAGTGGGGTGGGGCGGCATGCGCGGCGGCGGCCAGCAGGGCCGGTGCGCGCGGCGGCGCAAGGCAGCGGCGGCCGGCGGCCCGTGCGCGGCGCAGCGGCCAGTGCGGCGGCAGGCACGCGCTGGGCGGCGCGGCGGCATGCACGCAGCGGGCGGCGGCCGGGCGGCGCACTGCGGACGCGCGCGCAACGCGGGCTTGCGGCCAGCCAGTGGCAGCACGCGGCCTTGCGGCCGGCGGCGCAGCAGGCGGCCCATGCGGTGGACGCGGCGGCACGCGGCGGCCCGCTCGGCGTGGCGCGGCGCACGCGCAGCACGCACGGCTCGCGGTGGCGCAGCATGCGCGGACGAGGCGACGACCATGGCGCGGCGCAGCAGCAGCGGCCGGCGGGCGGCGCGTCCGGTGGCCGGTGGCGCGGCGGCGGCGCGAGCGCGGCCACGCGGTGGCCCCCACCTACGGGCGGCGACGGCCAGCAGCCAGCGTGGCTCGGCGGCGGCGTTCGCGCGGCTCGGCGACGGGCGCGGGCGGCTGTGCGGCCAGCAGGGCCGGGGCGGCGCAGCAGGCGGCCAGCGCAGCCAGCGCGGCGGCCTGCGGGGCGGCGACCAGCAGGGCCTCGGTGGCGGCGGCGCGGCGAGTGCGGCCGGCAGCGAGGCCAGCGGGGCCGAGCGGCGCGGCGGCGCGAGGCCAGTGCGTGCGTGCTGCACGCGAGCAGCCATGGCCACGAGCAGATAATGCTCAAAAAAAAAGAAAAAGCTAGCTTGATCTAGAAATGGTCAAGATCAGCCCGATCTGCAAAGAAACAAATCCAGATCGGCACAGCAGGTGCACACATTGACGGTACAGTCAACAAATTTCTAATCTGGGAGTGATTAGATCGATATTGGTCGGCGACAGCAGGTCAGCTCGACTCCCGGAAAGAAAAATCCGCACCTAAGATGGGATCTGATCTAAGATCTGAACGCAAATCTTGAAAGAAAAACGCGAGACGAATCCATTTTTGCGGTCAGATTTGTGTTACCTTCAACGAAAGCCTGTGTGATGCAGGCTCGACGGTGGCTTGACGGAGGCTCGACGGAGAGACACGTGCTGATAACGTGTTGGAACACCCCTGCCGACTGGCCGGTCCCGAGGCTGTTCCACACCCGAGACGAAAACTAGTAGAAGGCACACACAGTATACAAGTAGATGACACAGGGAACAAATGGAACTTTATTGAAAACTCTCTCATTAACTCACGTACACAGATTGTTGCTCTATTTATAGGCTAAGGCCTTATTTACTTCTAGGGTATTTTTACCCCCTGGAAGTTTGGGGATAAGAGGGGATTTGATGAATCCCTTATTTCACCCAATCCCCACATTTTCTATCATTTTCCAACATCTTCCCTCGCTTCCCAATCTCTCACTTGTTTACTTTAAATTTTGGGGATAAGAGGACACGGAGAGAATTAACATCATCAGATCATCATCAGGTGATAAAAGGAGGAACTTTACACCTACTCCCTCCGTCCAAGAAAAGATGTTAGAGAGGGTAGTTCAATTTCAAATTTGCAAAAAAGTCCAAAATACATTAAAAACGTTTCATATGTGGCCTAAATTTGATGTATCAAGTTGAGATCTTCCCGTCTCCTTCCTCCGAGCTCCCAACCGTCCGCCGCTTCCCGTATGTCCACAGCCGCCACGCTCGCCGCGTGGCGCCCCACCTATCCTGCTCGCCATCGGAGGCTTCTCGTGCGGATCGCCCTGCTCTGCCGGGACGGAACTTGCCGCGCTGCTCGCAAACAAACAGAGCAAAGCCACACGGACGGAGGGCTGCTACCGGCACAGAGGAGCAAGGTCACGCTGCTCCCCCTCCGGCCTCTCTGCCATGTTCCCGTTCATGTTCCCGTTCCCTCTCGGGCGGTCGGGCCTCCTCGCCATGTTCCCGCTCCGGCCTCCTCGCCACATCGTCGGAGCACCGAAGCTCCTCGCAGTACAAGCCTAGCGCAAGCGCCTCCGCTCAACCCCTCTTGTAGACGTCCCCATCGCTGCTAGCCCCAGCACCCTGCTGCCGTTCTAGCCAAGTCTAGCGCGAGCGCAGTCCGCCCAGGTTCCTGCAGTTTCAGTTTCAAAAAGACAAACACAGATGCTATACAGATACAGAACATCTAACAGGAAAAGTTATGAGCAAAAGGACTCAGAACAGAACATTACAACAAATTTATTATGTATATGATACACAAGATTTTAAAAATGTGTATAGAATTCGTCATCAAATAGTGCAACAAATATAAAAGATAGGTCAGGCATGAGAATATTCAAAATAGTGCAGCAAATATTAACATAGGAGTACTGGAGGTTAGGAAGGGAAGGGAGTACAACAAATTTGAAGACTGTCACCATCTAACAGCAAGTGGATGCAGATACCTTTCTACAGCAAGCGGCATTTTCGGCCGGGTCAAATGGTTGTGATCAAGCCTCCTGCCGTCGTTGCGGGTTTACGCCCTGAGATGCTGCTGCTGTGCAGGTCCAGGCTCTAATTAGATTCTTCAGATCACCAAACTCTCCTAGGATAGTCCCATGAATATTGTTCCTCCCGAATTCCCTGCTCAGATGCCAAAAAGAGTCAGTACTAGTGCAGAATGAATTGACAAGGTTCCGAAAATGGAATTATACGAAGCAAAGTGATAGATAGATGCATGGGTTAGAAATTCTCACATGTACTGTAGCTGGTAGAGGGCCGGACAAGTTCATGTATTCAAGATCTCTATTTAACATAGAGGAAAACTTTCAGTATACTTTGTAACATATATGAATATCTATCAAACATTTGCACTAAATAAATTTGTGCGGAACTTAAACATCTACCGTGGAGTTTAAATATACCCAACAAGTAAGACAACAAGTTATGGATTTATAAACCATTATTACAACCTGGTCATGAGTACATTTGTAACTTCAAAATCTTGATCGGAACACTCAAACACTTCATTGCCTTGAAATCGAGGCAAGAGCAGCCCTTTTGGTAGAAAGAACATGCATATGATGGCTCATGATCAGGATGCATGCATGACTGCTGAAAAGAAAGAAAGGAACTATTTGAGAGGCTTGTAACACCCCAGGTTTGGACCAAACTGGTGGTGCTACCACACTATCTAAATAATACAAAGTATAGGAAAATTCTAAATTTGGGCAAATACGTTCAAACAAATTAGGCTTGTAACACCCCATGTTTGGACCGAACTTTATCAGTGTAGCTGCTTGGAACAGTTTCTCTCCGATTTAGCTTTGAAAATAAGAAGTGCGAATACATTGAACACAAATCAAGAAAACAGAAGGGAACACGTTTGAATTGAACAATTAAATTGCAGAATCTTGGAACCATATGAAAACAAGCAATCACATAGTCACAAAATTGACAGTGGGTAAAACCACACTCAGAACTTTTATACCACGATAAGATAACAATGCTTATAAACTGTACACGCCTGTTGTACTATTGTAAGTTAAGCATCAAGATTCAGACTCGTATTCTTATTCAGAAAGACTAGTTTCAGTGGGCAACAACGAATTAATACTACTTTTTGTTTCTTCTAAACAAGATGTTGCTCCAAGGCTGATGCGTGTGTACCATAGTCCTAGACGAGACGAACACCAAGGAAGCCAAGTGCTATCAAATTCAATCAGAGACAGAAATTATGAGAACTTGTGATATCAATATGTACTCGGTTGTGTAAAGCAAAACCATCAGGAATTAATTGGACAACATGTCCGTGATACATAGCAGATTCCTTTGTTTAGAATATTCCCCTTAACTGAACTGCCGATGGATCAAGCCAAGACAAGGATGAATCAGAACTAAAATATGTTTGGAGTCTACAGGAATATATATTTGGAGTCTATAAGCTGAAAAAAAATCTAATGGTCTAGGTTCACCGAATCCTCCATGATGCGTTGGCACCCATAAACGAACAATTCACTAGTCATTTCTGATCGTTCCAACGCTCAACGAGACAAATCAATCTCAGACTTCTCATACGTCGTACAGTTAAAACGTCCAACATGGTCAGCAAACCCATCTCTGGTATCTCTCTCTTCTCTCCCAACGTCCAAGAACCAGATCGGAGGGAGGGAGGTGGACACCGGCGGCGGCCATGAAACCCTAGGATGGGAGCAGAGGGGAAGAGGCGTGGGGTGAGGGGGAGGGGGGGACTGACCGGAGAGAAGCCGGAGGAGGTGCCCTCGGTAGAGTCTCTAGGTCGACGTCCGCGCCGCCTCCGGTCCGCGCCGTCGCCTCGTCCCTCTCCGCTCGCTTCCTTCCTCGCCAATACGCGAGGCTGGTCTCGCGTGTGAGAATACACGCGCTTCCTTCGGTTTGGGCTGGTATTTCCCGGGATGGGCCGGGATTAACCTCGCGAAAACGCTAGAAGTAAACAGCCACGGTGGTATTTATCGGGATTAGCGAGTGAGCCGGGATAAAACTCTCCGAACCCAGAAAAACCGGAGAAGTAAACGAGGCCTAAAGAGGGATACGATACCCACATGGGCCAACCCTAGCCTGTTAGAGGCCACACCCAGTAAGCCTCTACTGGACCAGTTTCCCAATAGGTCGAACTGCCGAAGGCGCATCGCTCGTCGCTGCTTGCCTCGCACACGCACACTCGCGGAGGCGGAGGCGGAGGCAGACCGCAAAGGCAAGACCGCGTAGCAAGCAGAAGGGGCGGCGGCGCCGCCAAACCCTAAATTCGTTGGCGGCGCCCCTTGCTCCGGTCGTCCGGCGACGCGCTCCACCGGATCCTCTGATCCCCAACCTAGCCCAGCTACACTCGACGTCTGCCTCGCCTTCTCCAGGATGACCCGCCGATCCCCACGGCCATGGCTCCGGCTATGCGTTTGGGGCTCCGCCGATCTAGATCCCCACGGCCATGGGCCACGGCTCCGGCTTCACCTCAACATCCAGTCTGCGTTCAATTCTTCGGCGGTAGTTGCCCCATACTCTGCGCTCACCTCAGGGACCTACTCCGGTCAGATCTTTGAGAAGTTTCAGTGATTTGCATGTTAGTATGCATATGATAGAGAGAATTAAGGCCAGCTTTTCTTTTGTCTTGTTTTAGATGTCCGAGAGTGGCAGCATGGCACACTTCGGTGATGGTGATGGTATTGGCGTTGGTAGCCATGAAGTTTCTGTGATATGGGTCAAAGAAACACACGCAGCAAGATATGTCAGCACTTCACAGTCGAGGAAACGAATCAAAATCTTGCTAATTGCAACTATTGTTGAACTATTTTTAGATGAAGCAAAAAGGAAATGCCAAAAAATTTCCTTGACCAAACGCACTACATGAAAGTCAAGTTGAATGTTGTCTGTCTTCCAAAAGATCGCGTCAACTTTGGTTAATTTGATTACTACTGAAACCGAACCGAAGATTATTGGTTATTACCGAAACCTAATCGTATTCTCGTACAAAACCGTATTTACCGAAGTATTGAAATCATATTTGCCGAAAAATCATATAAACATGCAAATTCACATGCATTGAAAAAGATGGTTATATAATATTGCAAAAAATATATTTTACATAAAATGTAACTCAATACAAAGTAAAATGTCTATGTTCTCTGTAGAGATCAATTTCAAAAAAAAAAGTATATGGAAATCCCAAAACGTTATATGAAACGTAAAGAAAAAGGCTACTTGTCAGATTTTACAAAATCCTTAGTGCAATAAGTGAAAGAAAAGGATAATACAAATATACCAGACTAAAAACTCATGTAACTCTCCATTGGATCATTCCATCAATTCAAAACGAAGATGTCACTTCTCTTTCTCTATGGATATGCAGTGCATAGAGGAAACATCAAATCCGTTTGGGCTATAGTACTCCCCTGAGTCGACCCATTTTAACACACACAAGTCATGCACTCTGCTTCCATGCCACCAGAGTAAACGCATCACCAGCGTCCATGAAGCACATGCATCCGCTCAGTCACATCTAGAGTTTGGTGAAGGCATCAAGAGGACTGAGTCTCAAGCGGACACGCGGACGAAAAAGCTACTTGTGTTTTGTGGGGTGGCTGACATGCCTCACGTACAAGAACGTCCTGCCTCCAAGTGCGTTGCGGCGAGCCCTAAAGTACCTTTCCCACATTTTGCCTCTCCATCGACCGCTATGTAATTCGTTGATCCATGGGCCTCTACCAGCTACATGAGCAGGTTAAAGTTTCAAGATAAAATTGAAAGGTCAAATCCGGGCACTGTCAAAGAGAAATTAATGTAGAAGGTCTGAACACGAAGTAACCTAGAAGGGGCTCAGGTTTATAGTGAGTAGGCCTAATAATCATATACTGCCCCATTTATCATAAGTAAGGGAAAATTCAAAAACATTCACCAACTTGATAAATCATTTTAGTGATGAAGCTCATATATTCGAGAAAAAGAAATAAGATTGCCTCGTTTGAGGCTTACCCTCAAAACCCAAAATAAAAGCATTCAAGATATTTCAGTTCCAAAAAGCCCATGAATAAACACTATTGTATCAAATAAAATTGAATGTATCATGCTTGGAGAGTAAATCCTACTTTGCAAAATATATTAAACAAAACACAAATTACCAATTCTTTGAAGGCCACATCACTCGATAATAAAAATCATTATGATTTGATACACAGAGGGAGGACAGAAACTCATGTACCGCAGTAGGCAAAAATACTTCGAAAATATAATCACCGTGGAAGAAGAAATATGTACAAATTAGGATTGTTGTATCATGCATACATTGTTGCACTGGCAACAACCCATGGGTGGTATTGGAAATGGTTTATCTTGTTGAGAACTACAGGAGGCATAATAAGACCCAAGAGACGGTGATGTGTTTGAATAGTAACAAATTAGAGGAGCATGGCAGGTGGTCCTCTTGTTAGCCGGCGCAACGATGCACTCGTGATTGTGAGAATGTTTTACATGTTTAAGCACTGTCAAATTTGAAGCTCAGATATACATTAATCAAGGAAATAATTCTTAAATATAAAAACACAAACACAAAGTGCTGAGCGTATATCAGAATAAATTTAGCAAATTTGTTTATGGGATGCATATGTACATAGTATTGCACACAATAGAAGCAAAACAGGATGCTGAAAGCTTTGGAAGAAACACTCTGCAGGATAATGAAATAGGCTAGGACAGTGAAGAAATTCTTTGAGGTGTAACTATTTTTGTAGTAAATGTTAACTTGTGGTTATCGGTGCCCTTGGGACCATGAAGAAATTTAGTTTACAAGAAATATCCGATTCAATCATACTTGCAGACTTTATATCCACTACAATAGAACACCAATTTACCAGAAGACTTCTTTTTTTAGCAGTAGCAGAGGAATTTTTAGAATAAGAGATTGACACTGTACCATAAATACAAACATCTAGGATTCAACAACTACAGATGCCATAAACATAATCATAATCATAATCATGAGAGAGGGTTTATGAAACTGGTGCGACAGTATCTACCATAGCCTTATGGTGTCAACAAATAGAGATGCCTATAACAACACATTAGTGAAAGAAAATCTACACTATGCTAGCATTTAATTGCATGAACATATGATGCGACCACTGCAACACTCGTTAAACCATCATAACTATTTATTACACTTCCCGATCTAGAAAGGAGGATTAACATGTTTCATATAACAAATGAATGAGCACGACCTAGAAAACAAGAAATAATACTTTTCATGGTAGAAACATATGAACTGGGATCTATGTCATCGAAATAGAAAAAACAAAATTATATTATTGTGTTGCATTAAAGTTTGAACCTCAAATCGCAAGCTAGTAGCTCGAATGAAAGGTATGAATGTCTGGCCATGAGTTGCATCGCAAGTACGCAGAAACAGTAAAAATATGTTAAATAGAACACTCTGGGAGGTAAGCTTATGGATTCAACTATATCAAAGTGAAACTTACAAATATCTTGTTGTTATTGATAATCCTCTTATAAAGTAGCACCCATGTTTGCATTTAAAACACTATTTCCAGTCAATTTACGATTAGATCGAATGGTGCATTGAGCAAGGAAAAGTAGAACGACACAAAACCTTATGATCAGAAATGTGCCTCATCTCATGATACGACAGCTCTTGAACCATCCCCTAACATCATGCATACTACACAAAGCTCACAATCAAATCCATATACATGACCAGCACCAACTACAGGAAGCAAAGGAGTCAATTTCTATGACCTCAATCTATTATATTTACCCGAAATCTATTATAATGCTTACTAATAAGATATACTGGAAGAGCAATAGGCCCATATAGAGTAACTAATAGTTCAAATTAAGATCAATGGTATAAATACTCACAACACACTTGTATTTATACATAGTTTCTCTTGCTCCTTGGAGCCTCCTTGATATCCATTTCAGTCGAGACACTGCGAGCAAAATAAGATTAAAATTAAATAGGCCAAGATATATATGATCAGATCTATATTGAAACAGGACCATGTATTTGTTCTGGAATACAATGCTAAAATCAAATCGATAAAGACATATATGATCACGTCATGGGAGACTGGTCGTATTGCAGGGAGGACGACCCATCGTGCAGGGAGCTGTCGTTGTCCATGTGACGCCACCACATGCTACCCATCGCACTGTGATGCTGTTATTGGTGTTGTTGTTGCCGCACCAACACAAAAAATTGCAACCCGTAAGTGAGATTGCTATATTAATATCCGACTGGACTAATTAAAAAAATATGTTAAATGTACATGAAGATGAACCACGAAATTTCAGAAACTCACCTCATACGGATCGTGGTTGAACGTGTCAAAACCAAAACCTTGTCCTTTAGAATATCTATTGTGGCCTTGGGGATAGAAACATCATCCTCAAGATGTTACTGCAGATCATTGAGATAAAAAAGGTAAACAAGAAGGCTCATTTCTGTTAAAAAAAACAAGAAGGCTCATTACCTTATCAGGTCCCAAAATTAAGAAACATCAAAATAGTCATTAATCTTAGTTTGCTAGAACATCTTATATTAGTGAAACGAGAGAGAGAGAGAGTATATTTTATAACCACTCTACATAGAGATTATGAGGAACAAGTAGCATGTATTTTTGATTTTCGAAGTCTAACTCAACTTATGAACATACAAGCCGAGAAATATAATACGGAAACAATTACCTTCATTCTAGGAAAAGGTGGGCCGCTAGTGATATCAACATCCTCCACCTGCTCTTGTTTTAAATAGATTTTGATCAGAGATGGTATGGTTTCTCTCTCAATGTCTTTCTAGCATTAACTACATTACTACTGCCAGTGTACCTGCGCAACATTGTGACTGGCAGTCATAGTGTCTCCACCGATGTTCTAAACCGTGTCTCTGGAGCTCGACAGATTTGCAGTTGGGGATTCGTCATTCGTCTGGTGAGAGCATGGGAAAGATAGGTAAATTATAGTTCAATTACATGTTCATTCCTCGTCTAGTTAGGATCCCAAGTCTAATAGAAAAAGAAATCACACGCTGCATATACTCTAGTAGGTAAGGCATGTGACATCAACATCCTCCACCTGTTCATGTTTTAAACATATTTTTATTATAGATACTATGGTTCTCAATGTATTTCTGGCGTTAATATATACATTACTATTGCGAGTGTACCTGTGCAACGTTGTCACCGACATCCATAGTATCTCCATCGGTGTTCTGAACCATGTCGCTAGAGTTCGGCAGCTCTGCATTCGGGGATTCATCGTCTGGTGAGGGCATGGAAGCTAGATAAATTATATTTCAGTTACATGTTCATTCTTCATCTAGGAAGGATTCCAAGTCTGATAGACATAAAAAACCACATGCTGAAGATACTCTAATAGATAAGACATGTGACAGTGCTTACTATAATAGACACAATTCAGCACAATGCATTACAGACTCAATTTTAGAAACCTTAGAAAAGCAAGGATGGTACATTATCTGCACTGGAGTCGGTCTCTACAGTTACACTGTCAGCTCAAGGCGGTGAAGCATCACCCCCAACCTCTTTATTCACCTGATTTTTAAGGTTAAACTTGTTTCAAATTTTTAATATAATCTGAAAAGGGGAGAGACTTCCTCTTTACCTCATCACCATTCTTGCAGGTTCGCAAACCACAAACCAGAACTCATGAACACTGAACCAAAATCAAACATCCTATGTAATTGCATAATGTGGAATTAGAAAGAGCAGATGAAATAAGAATCCCATACTACAACTACATGCCGAGGTTGGATAGGGCGTTATCAATGGCGAAATTCTCTGCCATCTCTTCGCAACCGACTTCCTCCATGCCGCCCTCACCTAGCCTCCCATTGTGGCACCCGCTCCCTCCTCTCCTGGGCTACTTCTTCCACCTCGACGCCATAGTATGTGGGGGCGACGGGGTCGACGAGACATGATGTGGCCGTGGGAGGCCAATCAGGTTGGGGCTGACAGATGTGGGGCGGTGGCAAGGGCGGCAGGTGGATTATCAGCGATGCGATCTCGAGGTGCTCGTCGATTGGGAGAGGCCACGTGGGAGGGGAGAGGATGTTGGAACCTGAGAGGAAGGCTGGAGCAGCGACAGTGGAATAAGTTGATGCCGCTTTTTGATAATCATCATACCATGAGAGATGACTTCGAAGTTCCATATATCAACCTTTTTGCTTCAGAGGTCTGCTATGAGATGATTCACAGACTCAGTGTGCTATTTACCAGAGTCAAGAAGTGCAAATATAGGTACGTAAATCCATAAAAATGTTTTACCACAAAAGTGCAAAGAGAACATGCTTAACTACATATCGCGTGTACCTTTAATTTGAATCACTAGTGAAAACGAGGCCTTTGGTTGAGGTCGGAAATGGGCTTTAACAACGGTTCTTTGCCCGTACCAGCGTGATCCGTGCAGAAAAAAGGAGCACCCCTTTAACACCGGTTCGTGCCACGAACCGGTGTTAAAGGCCCTACACCAGTGGCCCGCGCAGCCCCCCTTTAACACCGGTCAGTGGCTTGAACCGGTGTTAAAGGGGGTGCGCCTATATAATACACCGCAGCCCACACCCCTCTCTTTCATTTTTTCACTCTCTCATTTTGGAGCATAGCAAGAGGGTGAGAGGTGTGCTAGTTTTTGTTTTTTTCCTATGCACAAGAGGTGTTCGGTGAAATGCCCGAGAGCTCGAAATAAGTTTTCTCGTTGCTCTTTCCTTCTCGGTCGAGGTCGGAAACTTTATCCTTTCATGTGTCATTGATGTACTATATAAATGGTCATCTCCCTATTAATTTTTGATATACTATATATTAATGCAGATGAACCGACAATGGATGTATGGTGACCGACGCACTTCCGAGTACATTACAGGCCTCCAAAATTTTATCATTGTGGCTAATGCAAACCGTGGTCACAATGGTTTTATATGCTGTCCGTGTGTTCACTATTAGAACAAGAAAGACTACTCAAATACCAGAACCATTCACGCCCACCTGCTTCGATCCGGTTTCATGCCCAGCTATAATTGTTGGACCAAGCATGGAGAAAAAGGGGTTGTGATGGAAGACAACAAAGAAGAAGAGGATGATGACAACTATCATAATATGTATCCTGAATACGATGATACTGCAATGTGGGTAGATAATGAAGATCAAGAGGCAACAGATGGGCCCGCTGATGACGATCTTGGTCGGGCCATTACTGATGCAAAGGAAGAATGTGAAACTGAAAAGGAAAAGGAAAAGGAGAAGCTGGAGCAGATGTTAAAGGATCACAAAACATTGTTGTACCCAACTTGCGAAGATGGCCACAAAAAGCTAGGTACCGCACTGGATTTGCTGCAATGGAAGGCAGAGAACGGTGTGACTGATAGCGCATTTTCAAAATTGTTGGTGAAAATAAAGAATCTGCTTCCAAGAAATAATGAGTTGCTCGACAGTACATACCAAGCAAAGAAGGTTGTCTGCCCTCTAGGATTAGACGTGCAGAAGATACATGCCTGCATTAATGACTACATCCTCTACCGCGGTGAGAAGTACAAGAATTTGGATGCATGCCCGGTATGCACTGCATGCGGTATAAGATCATCCTGGCAATGTTGAGGGCGAGGCCCCTAGGAAGAAGGTTCCTGCCAAGGTTATGTGGTATGCTCCTATAATACCACGGTTAAAACGTCTCTTCAGAAATAAAGAGCATGCCAAGTTGTTGCGATGGCACATGAAAGACCGTAAGAAAGACGCAATGTTGAGACACCCCGCTAATGGGTCACATTGGAGAAAAGTCAAGCGAGAGTACCCGGACTTTGCACATGACGCAAGGAACTTAAGGTTTGGCCTAAGTACAGATGGCATGAATCCTTTTGGTGAGCAGAGCTACAGTCACAACACATGGCCTGTGACTCTATGTATCTATAACCTTCCTCCTTGGTTGTGCATGAAGAGGAAGTTCATTATGATGCCAGTGCTCATCCAAGGCCCGAGGCAACCCGGCAACGATATTGATGTGTACCTAAGGCCATTAGTTGAAGAACTTTTACAGCTGTGGGCCAAACCAGGTGTACGTATGTGAGATGAGCACAAAGGGGAGTCATTTGACCTACGCGCGTTGCTTTTCGTAACCATCAATGATTGGCCTGCTCTTAGTAACATTCCAGGGCAGACAAACAAGGGATACAATGCATGCACACACTATTTAGATGAGACTCAAAGTGTATATTTGGAGAAATGTAAGAAGGTTGTGTACCTAGGATATCGTCGATTTCTTCTGAACCTGCATCCAGTAAGAAAGAAAGGCAAGCATTTAAAACGTCTGGCAGAACCCCGGAGGAAGCCTGTCCTCCGTACCGATGAGGAGGTATTTGGTATGGTCAAGGACCTAGAAGTAATCTTTGGAAAAGGTCCTGGCAGTATATCTGTTCCGAATGATGATGTCGGACACGCGCCCATGTGGAAGAAGCAATCTATATTTTGGGACCTACCCTATTGGAATGTCTTAGAGGTCCGCTCTTCAATCGACGTGATGCACGTGACGAAGAATGTTTGCGTGAACCTGCTAGGCTTCCTAGGAGTGTATGGGAAGACAAAAGATACACCGGAAGCACGGCAGGACCAGCAACGTATGAAAGACCCTGAAGAGCCTATGCATCCTGAGAACGAGAAGGGTAAACAATGCCACTTAACTCCTGCCAGCTACGCTCTTACCAAAGCAGAGAAGGAAATCTTTTTTGAATGCCTGAGCAGTATCAAGGTCCCGTCTGGCTTCTCGTCGAATATAAAGAGAATAATAAATATGGCAGAGAAAAAATTCCAAAACCTGAAGTCTCATGACTTCCACGTGATTATGACACAATTTCTTTCGATTGCATTGAGGGGGCTTCTACCTGAAAATGTTCGAGTACCCATTGTGAAGCTATGTGCATTCCTCAATGCAATATCTCAGAAGGTAATCGATCCAGAAAGCCTACCAGGGTTACAGACAGATGTGGCCCAATGTCTTATCAGCTTTGAGTTGGTGTTCCCACCATCCTTCTTCAATATTATGACGCATCTCCTGGTTCACCTAGTAGAAGAGATTGCCATTCTCGGTCCTGTATTTCTACACAATATGTTACCCTTTGAGAGGTACATGGGAGTCTTAAAGAAATATGTTCATAACCGTGCTAGGCCAGAAGGAAGCATCTCCAAGGGCTATGTAACAGAGGAGGTCATTGAGTTCTGTGTTGATTTTATTCCTGACCTTAAGGCGATTGGTGTTCCAGAATCACGACATGAGGGGAGACTTCGTGGAAAAGGCACCCTAGGATGTAAAGCAATGGTATGTAGGGACGGGCATTCTCTCAATGAAGCACACTACACGGTTTTACAAAGATCTATCTTGGTTGCCCCGTATATCAATGAACACAATAATTTAATACGCCTCAAACACCCGGGACAGTCTGATGAATAGATTATAAGTGAACACATGGCGAGTTTTGGCGGCTGTCTGCAAAGACTTCTCACGAATAACACTACTATTGGGGATCAGCTGTACTTGTTGGCCAGGACACCATCTTCGACTGTATGTACTTTCCAAGGGTACGAGATAAATGGGAATACATTTTACACGATAGGCCAAGATAAAAAGAGCACCAACCAAAACAGTGGTGTCCGCTTCGATGCAGCAGAAGACAATGGGCAAAAGACCACGTATTATGGGTTCATAGAGGAGATATGAGAACTTGACTATGAACCTAATTTTAAGGTCCCCTTGTTTCGATGCAAATGGGTCAAGCTAACAGGAGGAGGGGTTGACGTAGACAAGAAGTACGGAATGACAATAGTGGATCTCAACAATCTTATGAAGGTAGACAGAACTTAGACGAACCATTCGTCTTAGCCAATGATGTGGCTCAGGTTTTCTATGTGAAGGACATGTCTACCAAACCAAAAAAAAGAAAAAAAATAAGCAAACAGATACATCACAAGATGAGCCAAAGCGTCACATAGTTCTTTCAGGGAAAAGAAACATCGTGGGAGTGGAGGACAAGACAGACATGTCAGAAGATTATAATAAGTTTGATGAAATTCTGCCCTTCAGAGTGAAGACTGGCCCAACCATCCTGTTAAACGGTGCTGATACTCCATGGTTACGACCGACGCGATCATAAGATTGACTATATGTATTAATTGAGCCATTTTTGGCACACATATGTATCTCAACATGGAAATCAATGTCATATTTCTTCTGTTAACAGTATATGTATTAAATGAGCCATTTTTCTTCTCGCCATTTCTTCCCGCCATTTTTCTTCCCGCCATTTTTTCCCGCTATTTCTTCCCGCCATTACCGCCAATTCTTCCCGCCAGTATATGTAGGGTTGGCCTCCATTGTCATTTCACATCTCTAGACTCATATCTGCAACCTCATCACTCTTTCCCATGGCTTCCACCGTAGCACTAACCCCTAGGGAGGTGGAGGCGCTTTGCGCCTCGAACTACCCCTGCCCGTCGGGCTACTGTGTCCCCGTCGGCTGTATGCTGAGCGCCGGAGGCGTGCCGGTTCCTCCTGTCCCTCTAGGTGTGGCGCGCCGGATGGCCATCATGAACCACTACTACTTCGAGCTCACACCGGAGTAGCGGAGGAATCCCAGATGGCATCCCGACTATTTCCCTACTTGGGAAGCCTTCTTCGGGGATCGGCGTGAGAGGGCACTCGCCAGGAACGAGGAGGAAGGCCCACCTCCTCCGAACTTCAACGAGGCCGGCCGACGGCTGTGGTGGAGCGGTCAGACTCTCCAGAGCGTCATGGCCTACGACACTACCGCCGACTCTAACCCCCGTCTGCGCTACCCTCAAGTCCATCCCACGCATACTCCTCAGCCTTCAAGGTTCAATTATGGCGACCTCGACGACGACAGCGACGACGGCCGCGGCGAGTACGACGACTACAGTGGCAAGTATTACAGGTGTAGGCAGGAGCAAAACAAGTTCAACCGATTGTGACTTAATCTAGCCATGTATCTTAATTTTCAGTTCTTTTATATATCTTAATTTTTAGTCGTGCTTTATGTAACTTACTGTTAGTTGCATTATGTACTTTAATTGCAGTTCTATCATAATAAAAATATCAAACTTGGTATATTGATTATGTCTCAAAAAAACCTTCACAAAATGACCTATCTCATTCGAGGTTTCTTGGCTTTCGGGTCAAATGACCAATGTTATGGCTAGAATCAAGGCATAGTTTGTGATAATGTGGCCATATTGTGCATACATGTGCATCATGGGATGGCAAACAATGTTGCAAGAGGAAGTTTACCTTTTTGTCACACCAAAAAGGCATTTTCCATTTTCCGAGCATAAAAAACGGACGGTTTTGTGAAGCAACCACCAAATGGCTAATTCAAAAAACTAACACCACATTAAAAAAATACTAGACCACCTTATATGGACAATGTACCAACAGGGGGATATGAAACCTTTATGTCCACCTCTGGTGAAAAAGACAAATTCCTGCCGAATCGGTAGGAAGTGGGTCAGATATGAACTACGGGTACATGATACGATGCTCATGATTTTCTACAAATTTTTAGGTTCACAATATGCTATTTTATCAAAAATCCAATGCAAGTTTAGCGAGGCTTGGCCCCGAGCTAAGAATCTTCATGCCCGTTGTTCGACAAAGTTTGACGGTAGTTTAAAACAGGGATAAAAATTTAAAAAACGATCGAAACAATGCGAAACCTTCGCGTGGTGTTATATTATGTGACATGGTTAGAAGGAAAAATATCAAACTTGGTATATTGATTATGTCTCAAAAAAACCTTCACAAAATGATCTATCTCATTCGAGGTTTCTTGGCTTTCGGGTCAAATGACCAATGGTTATGGCTAGAATCAAGGCATAGTTTGTGATAATGTGGCCATATTGTGCATACATGTGCATCATGGGATGGCAATGTTGCAAGAGAAAGTTTTCCTTTTTGTCGCACCAAAAAGGTATTTTCCATTTTCCGAGCATAAAAAACGGACGATTTTGTGAAGCAACCACCAAATGGCTAATTCAAAAAACTACCACCACATTTTATAAAAATACTAGACCACCTTATATGGACAATGAACCAACAGGAGGATATGAAACCTTTCCGTCCACCTCTGGTGAAAAAGAAAAATTCCTGCCGAATCGGCAAGAAGTGGGTCAGATATGAACTACAGGTACGTGGTATGATGCTCATGATTTTAAAAAAAATCATTTTTAGGCTCACAATATGCTATTTTATCAAAAATCCAATGCAAGTTTAGCGAGGTTTTGTCAGATTCCAAAGTATACAAAAGATGTGGCATTTAAATATCTAAACAATTCAAAAATGTTAATACAAAATAAAATATAATTTGGTCTAATAAAATAGGGTTAGATTACTTTTTAGATGCTTAATATTTCTTATGTTCAAAGTTTACGGTTTGACTATTTTATTTTTGATTTAATTGAATAATCAAAATTTAAATGTAAGTGTTTTAATCATTTTGAAAAATTTCATCTAAAGTAACTATAAAATGTTTTTATATGAATGGATAGATCTTATCTTTCTGAAAATTATGATATATTATTCATATTTTTCTGAGTTGAAATGAAAAATATATGAATTTTCTAAATTCTATCCTATTTTTTGAATTAAAAATGCCCCCATCCCTTTAATCTACGAAATAAATGCCCCCTTTATCACCGGTTCCTAGCCTTCGCGCGCCCACACCCCCCTTTAACACCGGTTCATGGCTGGAACCGGTGTTAAAGGGGGGATGCGGGCGCGAAACGAATCCTCCCCTTGCACACCGGTTCCAGCCACGAAACGGTGTTAAAGGGGGATTTATAACGCGCGCCACTTCCTTCTTTCCCCCCAGCCAGATCAAGCGCGCGTAGAGGAAGAACAGGGCAGAGGCTGCCGCACCATCGCCGTCCACGCCCTCGCCTTTGCCTCACTATACTGAGCCTCCTCGCCGAAGGAATCGAGACGAGGACCCCCAGTCGACGCCCCCCGCCGCGCCAGCACCGTCCGCCACCGCGCGCGCCCGCGTCGGCCGCCACCCCCGTCCACTCGCGGAAGCCGTCGCCGCCGCTCAGATCCGTCGCGTGCCAACACCGGAGCCTCCGCCAACTCGGAGCCGTCGCCGCCAACCCCGTCCACGCCCGCTGCCGCCGACCCCGTTCGAGTTTGCCGCCACCGGCGGTGAGCTCTCTGTTTGTGTGTTGGATATTGGATATTGGATAAATATTATTTGTGTGTATATTGGATAAATGTTGCATATATGTATATATATTGTTGTGTATGAATAATTTTATTTGTGTGTAATTTTACCTAATATGTATATAAATGTTGCATATATGCATATATGTATATATATATTGTTGCATATAAATATCCTAATATATATTGGATTGAAAAATTTTATTTGTGTGTATGAACAAAAAAGGATTATTAGGAAAGTGTATGTATATGTATATATAAGAAAGTATATGTATATATATTGTTGTGTATGAACAAAAATAAAGGGTATGTATATTTTTTTGTATGAACAAAAGAAAGAATTATTATGAAAGTGTATGTATTGTAGTGTTTGTATACATAAGAAAGTGTATGTATTATAGTTTCTTTATTTTCTTTATATAGGTCCTTTTCCTATTAAAATTTTGTAGAGGATTTTGTTATGAATTTGATTTACCTATATAAACCATAACTTATTAAAGGATGTATTACTATTAATAGATGAGATTTGATTCTTAATTAATAACTTATAATATTAAAGAAATTTTTATATGGTGATCCTTCATTATTATATGACACATAAAGTTCTGAGGAATTAAGATGTTAATATTATTCCCATGAGCTTAAGTGATATCAAGATAAATAGTTTGTTATAACTTGCATAGAAGTTAGGGTTTAAAATTATAAACGTCTACCATGATCTTACTCTAGAATATTTATTATGAATCCAAGTCCACTTGAATGTTTACTCTCTTACTCTAGATAATATTATTGTTTTAGAAACTATGGATACACTTAGTAGAAACCTTGAAGAAGAAGAAATAATGGAGAACATGATCCATGAGGACACCTCATAATATCTGAACTTGGAGGGATATGATGATAGCTCAAGTAGTCATGGAGAAGATGACGACTCGGTGAACGCAATTTAGTTATTACAAAGTCCGGCGAGGTATATGCATTGATTAAGCCTCTGCTGACTTCCACCGATTGATTTGTATATATGTACATGTATTAATTAATGCTTCTTTCTTCTTTTAGCCCTCTGGATCGACCAGCCAGCAACAATCTTCTTCTACGAAAAAGAGCAAGCGAGGCGCGAGCCATCGGTTGAAAGATCGTGCAAAGTTCACGATCGAAGCAGTCCGTGTTGATGGCAGGCCGATGGAGCCCAAGAAGGCCGCAGACAAATTTGTATGTTAGGCTGGAGTTCTTGTTAGGGACCGAATCCCAATCATAATTAAATATTGGAATAAGCCAAAGAAGGGCGACGGTACCTTTGTCGATGAAAGATCCAAAGAAACGCTTTGGAATTCGTTGTTGGTAAATTTCACCCTTCCGCCAGAGGAGGATGAAAACAAACTGGTTATAAAGGAAAAGGTCACAGAGTGGACTCTAAAGAAGATGGCTGACGCTTTCCACAACTGGAAGACAAAATTGAACAAATTTGTCAAAGCTCGCGAGACTCCAGATTTTGAAGACGCATATTATGCGAAGATAAGACCTCACTGGCCCGAATTTGTGGCATACAAGGAAGGTGCTATAGCTACAAAGAGGTCAGAAACCAATACGCTAAATGCCCAGAAGAAGGAATATCACCAGAGGACAGGGTCAGGTGGCTACATATCTCAGAGGCCTAAGTGGGAGGAAGCTGAGAAGGCCCTGCGCGATAGAGGGATCACACCCCAGACACATGGGTGGGACCTACGTGCAAATACTTGGTTCTACGGAATCGGGGCAACGTTGGACCCAGAAACGGGATTGTGTATCTTCCCAACCCTCCTTGCCAAACCCGTCACTGAACTCATCACGGCATACGAGGAAACAGCCGCCAGGACCTTCCATCCCGACAGAGAGAATGACCAGCTCACACGCGCCATCGATAAAAAAGAACACCCTGGACTTGCACGAGGCACAAGGGGTATGACGTGGAAGGATGGGTTTGCTGAGTGGGGCGACTCTTACAGATGGCGCGGCAGAAAAGAAAAAGAGCGTACAGAGTGGATGACACAGATAGAACATGCACTTGTGGCGCTGTAGGCGCAAGTGAATGCACAAAAGAGCCAGCAAGCTACCGGCCCATCTCAGTGGCACAAAGAGCCTGCATTGGAAGCTGCCGGCGGCCTAGACTCTGCGCGGAAAAGCAGCGTGGCTTCCACGGAGAACGTGCAGCCCATGCTTGAAATGGCGGGTCCTCGATACCCCGTGGATGAGATCATGGAGAGCGAACACGCCGAGCTGCATGTGAGATTAATGGGCTTATCCATTAAGGTGGCGGTCGGCTATGCCTTACCTCCTGTAGCTAGTGGAACTTACCACTGCCGACCGATTCCAGATGGCTATGCTATTGTCAGGGTGGATGAGGTTGTGAAGGAATATGAGGAAGCACAACTTGACCATGCTACAGGTGAAGGGGAAACTCAACTCAAATTTGCAGTGAAAACAACCATTATTTGGAAGAAGGAACACATAGTGCTTCCAAATTGGAGGCCACTGGCACCCCCTCCGTCTCCGCAGCGTCAGCAGTCTGAGCCGCCTCAACCGTCTCCAAGTCATCAGAATACTCCCCTGTCGTCTCCGGCGCTTCAGCCGTCTCTGGCGCTTCAGCCGTCTCTGGCGCTTCAGCCATCTCCTGCGCGGCAGCCATCTCCGGCGCGCCAGCCATCTCCTATGCGTCAGCCATCTCCGGCGCGCCAGCCATCTCCTGCGCGTCAGCCATCTCCGGCGCTTCAGCCATCTCCTCGGCGTAAGCGGAAGAGCACTGCCACGAATAGCATCACTAGCACTGCCACGAAGAAATCCGCAGGAAACCGTACGCCAAAGAGTTCAAGAAACTACGTCCCGCAGCCTTGCGCCAAGCCATTCCTGGTTTTACCGTGGAATCGCAGCGACGAGGAGACCAATAGGATCTCGGAAGAAGAGGTCAAGAAATTCTTTGCACCTAGACGGGCCGAGCCAAAGGAGAAAATAGATCCGGCGGTGGTGGAGAAGTTTTACAATAATCTTTTGAAACCTGAAATGCCACTTGTGTCAGACTACGAGCGCCAGATTTTGAAGGGGGATGCAAGGCGGAGGGAGACTGAAAGTAGCTGTCGTGCGGAGCCCCAGAAAACAGTTCCCATGCTCGGAGAGCAGGAAAAGAAATCATGCGCCCCGCTCCAAGTGTTCGACACACGGAACGCTCCTCCTATAAATGATTACGAGGCATAGCTACAAAGAAAGGCAAATGAGATGGGGATGACTTACATTGCATACTTGAACATCATGGGAGACAACTTGCCCAAAGGCGATGTCAACCCCATACAGCCATGGAAGTATTGGAAGAATCTCGTCAAGAAAGAGGAGCTCAAGAATCTACCAACAAAGATGCGAAGATTGCACAAGTGGTACCTTGATTTCTGCAAGACGAGAAAGGAAGAATGGATCATGGCGCATATAAGAGATCAGATTTTCTTGTGTGGAGACGACGAGAACGACTTCAACATTCAAGACTTGCATTTTCTATTCAATCAGAAGGAACTCGACAAAGCTGCCATCAGCCTTTATTGTGTGTAAGTACTATTTCTGTAATTTCTATCTCATCTCATTCAATTTATTAATTGCATGTATATATATGCTCACCATATATGTATATACTATTATGCGGGAAAAAGGTTATGAAATGCATGAAAGGAGGCCCTTTTGACATTGGGTTCGTTGACCCAAATAGAGTTCATGAAGAAGTGGTAAGACACAAACCCGAGAAAACAGAAGATTTCTTGCTAAGGTATTTACTGAGACAACAAACCAAAAGGGAAATACTATTGCCTTACACCTTCTCGTGAGTACTATTACCCTCTCTTGTACACATTCTGTTTCGGCTTACTCGATGTTAAGTGTAACTGATGATGAGTTATGCGTGCGTAGGTTCCACTTTATTCTGCTAGTCATTCAACCTGACTTAGGAAAAGTCCTTGTCATGGACTCGTTACGAAAATAAAAAGAGCTATGGGCAGACTTTAAAGAGATGCTCCAGAGGTAATTTCAATCATATTATCGTACTAGATCAGCAACTTTCGTGACAACAAGTAATTAATTACTCCTTTTATCCATTTTCTTTGCCGGGCAGAGTTTGGAAAAGGTTCACGGGCAGGGTCGTGGGTGAATGGTCAGAAGAACTAAAATTTGTAGACCAAAATGTAAGTAATACTAGCTAGCTAGGTCTGCGTATCTCTTTGATTATGCTTCCAATTCCATTATATCATGCTTTATTGATTATTATTTTGATTAAACTCTCTATTCTCGTAAAGTGCGCGCATTAGGGACCCGACAATAACTTATGTGGATACTATGTTTGCGAGTTCATTCGCAACACGATATGTGCGACGGGCCAAGCCGCAGTAGAACAACTTAGAGTAAGTAAACAAAGTACACAACATTATTTTATGACCATCAATTGTGTTGAGTTTTATTCTTATATATATATATTGACCTCACTCTTCATATATATTTAGATCGAACGGATGCGGGACCAACTCCTACCATTTGACCGCATACGAGCCATTCAAGAGGAATTTACGGGGTTCATACTTGATGAGGTCGTCACGCCTAGCGAAGAACTCTTTAAATATCCAAAAAAATGAACGTTGTATATATGCTTGAACGTGTTTGTCTTGTACTTGATGCTTCAACGTTTACGGAGAATACCACACAATGATGATGTTTGTGTATAATAATAGTTTCTTAATTATTCATGTACTCGTATGTACCGACGATGATGTATGTGTATACCGCTCCCGATCGATTCCCCCTCCCCCCTCCCCGTCCCCGCCGCGCCACAGAAATACGCCCAGAACGGGGCGGCGGCAGAACTCTGCCGTGGCAGAGATTAAGGCCGTTTTCCTGCCGCGGCAGTGATTTATCTCTTTTTCCTGCAGCGGCACAGAACCTTTAACACCGGTTCGTGTTATGAACCGGTGTTAAGGGGGGTGGGGGGCTGAGCGCTGCGGCAGCCCCACGTGCACCACCCTTTAACACTGGTTCGTATAAGAACCGCTGTTAAAGGGGGGGGGGTGCCTCTAACACCGAACCGCCAACAACGGTTCTACAACCGCTGTTAGAGACCTCTAAGAACCGGTGTTAGAGGCCTCGTTTCCACCAGTGGATCCACCTATGGCTTCGCTGATTTCAAGACTTAACTTGGATGATATGATATTTACCTTGAGAAACCAACAGAGATCACAACTGATTGATGAGGCACCATGGACGGGCGCAAGAATACGTTGATGGAGAGGATACCGTTAACAGGACACCATGATCAGTCGATGGAGAGGCTCTCCATGGAAGGGTCATGAGGATCGTGGTGGACGGGCAGCGAGGGCAGAGGACGAGACCCCTCAACCCCAGCGGTCTGCTGCGCGTCTAGGGCCAGGCGATCCACGTTGGGCATGCAAGGTATGTCCAAAGACGAACGAACGGTTTTCATGCTTGATTGAAGGATCGTGTAATTATGGCAATTATGGTAATCGATGAAACTGAGGAAACGCAGGTGGACGAAATAAACCGATCGGAATATGTGGGAGAGGGACGAAAGAAACGACGTAGTGCGGTTGTGGCAGAAAACGGAACACCTAAGTTCTTTTTAGATAGTAGAGATAGATAGTCAGTACCAAAGTAAATTGCCAGAAAGGTAAATTAAGACACGGCCATTAATTTGAGGACAGCGGGCCGACCACTCCTTTCCCCTCCACTGCTATCGCGTTCTCCACCACCCCCACCCATTGAGAGTCGCCGGTGATGTTCCGGCTCGCTCCTCGCTCCTCTCAGATGGCGTAGCCGGTCGGCGTGGACACGGATGCGTAGCACGGGTAGTAGTTATTAGTTGTAGGCTTATGATTAGTTCTAGGGTTAGTAGGAGTAGGTACTAGAAGGCTTGTTCCTGGCGTTATGCCTCTCCTGAGCTTGTTCCTGGTGTTATGCCTCTCCTGAGCTTGTTCCTGGCGCCAGCTAGTGGTGTTGGGGACTGGTGGATATGCATCTCCCGACGGATTTCAAGGTGGGCGACGGTTGGAGGCAGATCTAGCCGGAGCTACCTAAATAACCTTGTAGTCTAGTTTCTCCTAGGTACCGCAAGATCCGCTCATCCTCTGTTCTTTTCTTGCCACCACGGTAATGGAGGAAGAGATGGATGCGGTGTGGATTGCCGGAGATCTGCGCGATGGGGAATATCTGAGGATGCAACCCATGGGAGCACATACTCGGTGGTATTACGACGGCGCCGTGCTGTCGCATCGTCGACTCTTATGGACGAATGGTGGCCGCTCCGAGCTCTGGCGTCATCGGCTGATCCTTAGATCTATAGCCGGCATCAACTCATCAAAAACCTCTTGGCCGGTGTACCAAAGGGGATGCCCTGCAAATCCAGAAGCGCGGCGCTCTTCGATGACTCCGTTCCAAGTGGTATCGTCCCCGGCAATAGAGCTACTGGCCGTGACTGGAGAAGAAGAGGTGAGCAAGGTGGTGAAGGATCTGATGGCGTTTCCAAATTTTACTCTAGGGTCCTATCTAAAAAGGCGAGGCCTTGATTTTAGTTTTCATATTTCAGAAGGTTGTCCATGTAATTTGTAGCACCACCTCTCTGAATGAATGAAGCATATGGGTCCTTCTGGACCCTTCCCCGTTCAAAAAAAAGAAAGGTAAATTAATGTTCGAGCAATGTGTAAGTTACAAAGCTAAAGATGCTGATGGGTGAGTAACTGTGAGGTTGTGACAATTATTTATATGTAATACTGAAAGGTAAATACATGCACTGAAGGGAAACTAAATAAGCCGAGGCAATATAGTATGTCTATTAAAAGAAGATCAAGAATAATTTCAATGCCTAAAATTGCAGAAGGTCACCTGGCGGTCTCAACAAAGAACCCTAGCACATATAAGTTAACGCTAAGAAGAAGTTAACACAATGGGATTCAGTTGCAATAAAATAGATAGTTTTCGACTCTCGTGCTCCTGGATAAGAAATTCATACTACAAATATATGAGAAAGACTCATCCATTATAATCCAATGAATGATTACAATAACACGGTTATCATTTTTTTATTGAAAGTTGAATTTCATGCATTTCCAAATCATGTATCAACATGCTCATGAGAATTTATCATTAGAATAGAAAAATTAGCGTACTGAACACCAAGAGTGAAGTAAATATTGGCACTACATAGCTTAGAAAAAACTTGGAAGTGACGCCAAATAACAGTCCAAATCAGAGTGCAAACTAAGAAATATAATCTGCAGTAGGATTTGGCAGCCCTCATCTTGTAAAGCAAAAAGCCTTTGGTGAAACTTGGCCACATAGCATCCTGGGTGTCTCCTTACAACCCGCGAGCCCTACTTCAAAACTTGGGTAGATAAATTTGATTTCAAGGCAAAAAGATAAACCTGTGAGAAAACTTGTATATACTGCAAGTGTATCTTCAGTAATAACATAAAGTGATCACTTATTATACTTAGCTGAAATAAGACAATATTTGGCTGAAATAAGACAATACTTGGTTGAATCAAACAATGGACTGAAATAAGATATTTGGGTGTTGCACGATGATCTCTCCCCTTGGCACAATATATAACATTTTGCTTCTCAATCTCTATCTTTTATTGTAGCGACCTCGGATCGGTAAGGATCCTAAGTCCCTGTGATTAACATGCTAGTCCCTGGATCAATATCTAGCCCTCACAGTCGATGAAATATCATGTAAAATACAAGTCTTTATTACATGAATCGAATAATCCAGAGTTTACATTATTACAACAAAAGCGAAAAATATACAACATGAGTCCCATCAATGCCACAGGCAGGTTGAGTGAAGACCCGCGATCCTAGCGCACCTTTCAACGATCTCCGAAATTCTGCACATGAAACGATGAAGCCAACAAGTTGGGTCAATACTTTGAATGTATTGGCAAATTACACCAAGGAAGGAAAGACTAACTCTACATGCAAGGCTAGTTTAGGCTTTGGAGTTCATTTACATAAAGCTAATTTTCACTAAGTATGGAGAGAAAAGGGAGAGAGAGTTTTACCCTACTTTGTAAACATTTGCTTAGATAAAATAGGGTCGAATGGCACACGAGGATATTACTCACCAAGTGTCCAAACAACCAAACACTTGGATATTACTCACCAAGTGACACTTGGATATTACGCACCAAGTTCCCCAAATCCCATCCATTGGCGATATTACTCACGCCATGGGGTTTCAAAACTTTGTTTAGAAAAGAGAGAGGAAGATCCTTCAGAGGCTCCATCCTTCAAATGCTTAATGTTGTTCTGTTTCCGTGAACACGGCTAATCGATCAGATTGTAATACTCTCAAGAGTTTGTGCACTTTACCCACAATCCACGATCAAGTCCTTTTACAGATAAGACCATGGCGAGGCTTTCCCTTAGTAGCCCCTCTACCTTCTGGATCCAACCGCGCCAAGAACCTCCAAATGTTGGTACCCAGGTGAGGTTTCCCACTAAGTACTAGGCCAAGACAGAGCCCATATGTATTGTGGTTGCACTGGAAGCTTCTGAATTCTGAAAAATGGCGACTTCTTTGATTCCTGGGCGGCAGTCCTCCACCAAAATCTCACTCGTTGTCCCGACAACCAATCCGCCCAGAATAAAACTTAGTTTTATTTTGAAGTGGATTTGAGAAGAAAAGTTTGCTCAAGAGAGCCTTTATACTTAAAAAATTCATTGTCTTTCGAACCCCCCAACGGTACTTTACATATATATGGCATAACAAGCAATACTTAGAAAAACAGGGGAACCTATTAGGAGGGTAAATCCTAAGTATAGAGCTACTCATGGCATACTACAAAATCATCGCACTTGCAAAATAATTCTAAGGAAAAATTCTACTAGAACATCCTACACATGCATACTACAGAATTTTGAAGATCACATGCATAGAATCAAAACTGGGACAAAAATCATGAACAAGTGGTGTAACTTGCCTAATGTTGATAATATGGGTGTTGATTGTATTTCTGCGCAGCAATCGCACTCTCCGAACAATCTAATACGAGGACAAGGTAGTGCCAATCAAAACAATTGCAAACATAGCAAACACAACAAGGATGATCACAAACATGCATGATGGTTTAATATGTTAAAATGGTTATATTTAGTTCTCTGAGCATTAATAGATCATATGATGCATGTATGAGATCAATTAAAGCAACAGGGTATTCATCAATAAATATTGATAAAGGGGTTTTAATAGTTTTGTTGCAACTTCTGTCCTAATTGTGGAGTAAAATTTGGTTCTAAGTTATACTGTATAGAGGACATTAATACAAACCAGTAGGAATTGGATTCACCCTAATCAGAGTTATAAATCTTTTCTTATAATTTAAAGAGTGTATAATGGATTTCAAATCATTTTCATAGTTTATGTTGCCTAAAAATCAAACTAAAATTATATCTGTAATCTCCACGGAATTGTGATTCCAGAGACATATTATTTGTAATTTTCTGAGTAGTTTCCGAATTACTATGATTTTAATACTCTAAATAATCCATTAAACTATTTATTTAATTGCTGCGAAACCTTACAGTATTTTCCTGAACCATTTGCAGATTGATGATCTACATGGAACCAGCTTTCCATCGGTATATCATTTATATTTTTGTGACAAGCAATTAATTTACTATGAATTTAATGATTTATAAAGCCAATTGCTACGGGGTAAAAATTCCGCAAAGGCTGGATCCAACCAGATATTATTAATCTACATTACAGTAGCTTCAATTTGATATATTGTTCATATTTTTCGGAGTTACAGATAATTTCCTATGAATTTATTAACCTAAAAGACCATTAAAACTAATTAAATCACTTCAGTAACCACGTACAGTAAAAGTTGGATCTATTCTGATCAGATGATTCTACGTAAAATTATCTTCAATTTGATATATTATACGTAATATTTGGACGTGGTATGAATTTCTAATGAATTTTACAAGTTAGATCTATAATGTGAAATTTTAAATTCGAACAGAATATTTCAGAGAATATTCCGCTGACTGGACATGTTGACTTAGCATGCTGACTGGGATTAGATGCTAACCTGACGTTGACACGTGGCGAGATTCGGTTGGCTCGTACCCCTTCAAGGAATCGATTTAATCCTGGCCGTTGGGATGAGATCTAGTGGTTAGGAGAGGAGATTGACCCGATTTTGGCTCAGAATAGACAAGAAACAGATCTGGGTTAGAGAGACAAATCCGTAGGTCAAATTGAAAAACTTAGAACATGAAAGTTTTGGGTTATCATTAGTCCTACCTTCTCACCAAAGGAATTTGGATTTGAAGAAACGAGCGCGAGTACATCTTGGATTTACACCATCATATCTGAAATATTGCGGTACGAAATTCTCCGGCTATGGTGGATGAAAAGAGGTGAGGTTTGTCGGGATTGAAAGATTTCGACGAGTTCTACAATTTTCGTTTTTCTGCCGAAGGCAAACAACAAAGTCTTGATGGGTCAAAAAGCGAAATAAGATTCGGGCATGTGTAGATTCGGGATTTCGAGAAGAGAAACTCGTACAGCTATGGCTCCACGAGTTTATATGGAGATTTAGGATGGTGTAGAGATAGGTCTTGGAGTAGGGAACAATTAGAAACAAACGGAAGTCGATTTGAAGTTGTAGATAAAAAGATATAGTAGCTTGAATAGAGATAGGTTTGTCAAAAACTGTTTTGCACGGAAATTAAAGCAAACCTAGGATCGCCCTTCACCTATGCGTGCTGCTCCGGTCGACTGGCTGGGCCGCCGGCCCGTTTGGTTTTTTTTCTCTTTTTTTTTTCTTTTCCTTTTTCTATTTACTTGTTTCCCTCATATCTTTTGCATACGAACTCCAAAAGACACGATTCTTGTTTCTAAAATTTTCTAAAATCGAATAGATCATTGTAGGATCATATTTGTAATCTTTTTACTAGTTTGAAAATATTGGGTTTATAAATCCTTGTATATTCCATTTTATTTATATCTTTATTTGTTTGTATTTATTCCATAACTTTTTCATAAGAGCTCCAAATGAGCTCAATTTTGTTTCTAAAATTTTGCAATATTAATTGGATCTCTTTAGGCTATAATTATCAATAATTTATGCCTTAGAAACAGTGGGGTTTATAAAGTCAATTTAATTACCTTTAGGAACATTTGGGTGAATCAACTATAGGATTTGGATACCAGGATTTGGATTAAGTTTGTGAGAACTTTGCATGGATGTAATGAAATGCTTATGAATGCTTCATGATTTTCATTTTTAAATCTTGCACACCAATTCTATAATCCATAATCAATCCATGCCCTTTTGCCTATATGTCTACTTAGGTCATAACAAAAGAATATAAGATTTTGAATTCAAGGTTGAGAGGATTTTCTATTCAAAAAGTTTCTTCTCTTTGAGAATTTTCAACAAAGTCAAACAATCAATCAAGCTATTGATTTTATTTATAACATTCCAAAATAGGAAAATTTTTGGGATGTTACAGACTACCACCCTTAAAAGGAATCTCGTCCTCGAGACTCGAGAAAGCTAGCAAGAAATAGGTTTGGTTCACACTAGGGTACTACCACCCTTAAAAGATTGTAATTGTTGGGTTCTCCTGGTAAACTGATTTGTAAGCTTAACTCATACTAACATAATTCAACATAGACTGATGGACGGATTGTGCTTTTTTTTCCGTTGACATTTCCTTTGCCACTGCGATTCTTCCTTTTTCCGAGGACAATCTAACGTGTAATGTACTGTTTCACCATACTTATAGCATGTCACCTGGCTAGAATCTTTCTTGGGCTTCTTCACGCTACTGCCTCTATTACTATTACCATCGTTGTTTTTATCCTTTCCAGCTACATTCACATGTTTTGGACAATTATCAGCATAATGCCCAGGATTGTGACACTGGAAGCATAGGACTTTGCTTAGATCCTTCCTCCTTTTTGGCAAGGACATCCCGTCTTGTGGTTCTTCATGTCTACCTCAACATTTGGAAGCCTTGATCGTTTCCTTGAGCCAGTTTGGGGAAAATGGGCATTCCTTTCATATGTCGAGTATTGCGAAGTGATGACTTTGGGTGCGATGTCTAGAGTCTTGAATCCATCCCTTGTCTTTGTCGTGTCCTCGCAGAGCTTCATGAGGTCTTGGCGCATTCCGTCTATAACTTGCTGATTCAGTTGATGTACCACCGGGTAGAGGTGCATTGAGCGGGGTTGTGATTGGTCCCTTCGCACGGGAATCATGTAACTTGAGAGGTGGGATATTCTTCTAATGGGTGCCTTCCTTCACAGTAGGGGCGCTGATCATGATGCTCCTTGGTGATATGTCCTATTTCTCCATAGATCGTGCAAGATAAATGTTTTGGGACTTCAACTTCTTCGGTTTTTGGTATACGAGTGACGAGACGAGATTGTAGTAGAACCTCTTTAAATTATCCCCAAGATATCATCCCTTGATGATCATTAATGGCGTGTTGCATCTCCCACTAGGTTGCAGCCTCGTCTTTTAGGAATTGGGTGGCATAATCAACCATTCTGTTGACTTCAATGTTGGCATCCTTCATTCTTTCTTCAACCTGGAGCATCCACTTCTTTGCATCGGTGTGGCTCTTACGCTTGGTGGAGTTGAGTTCCTTGTCCTCCTTATTGATATGGTCCATCCGTAGAGTTGACCAAGGTTTAGAGTAGGAACGAATGGAGTATGGAAAGAGGAATAACCCATACAAGCAATTTTATTTAGAAAATGAGTTTTCATTAGCTAAGGTAATAAACCATACAAGATAGCAAACAATTTGTTGCATCTATATTTGGCAAAATCTTATTCGGGTTTGGTTCCTAATAGGTCACTTGGAAACTTCGAGGCTTCGAGTCTTCAAAAGTCTTCATGTTCTTCGTAATCCTCAATCTTTCGAGTTCTTTAGTTAATAACATTGACTTAAGGCCTTTGAAGTCTTTAATCTCGTAGCTTCAGTCTTGGAACATCTTTCATGGAGGTCTTCAAGTCCCGACTTAATCAAAACATCGAGATGATCTTATTTGAAAAGGTAATCTTGAGAAAAGTTTCTTCTTGAAGTGTGTAGTGGTCATTCTCTAATGTTGAAAAGAAGAGACTTAAGAAATTTTAAAACCCCAAAGGTAGATGATGAGAAGTATGAGAGTTTTCTGAAATATCTTAGAAAATATTTGTCCTAAGGTTTTTCCATGTCTAGGGTCACGATGTAAGTCAACTTATGCTCTGATACCATCTATAGCGACCTCGGATCGGTAAGGATCCTAAGTCCCTGTGATTAACATGCTAGTCCCTGGATCAATAGCTAGCACTCACAGTCGATGAAATATCATGTAAAACACAAGTATTTATTACATGAATCGAATAATCCAGAGTTTACATTATTACAACAAAAGCGAAAAATATACAACATGAGTCCCACCAATGCCACAGGCAGGTTGAGTGAAGACCCGTGATCCTAGCGCACCTTTCAACGATCTCCGAAATTCTGCACATGAAACGTGCAGCCAACAAGTTGGGTCAATACTTTGAATGTATTGGCAAATTACACCAAGGAAGTAAAGACTAACTCTACATGCAAGGCTCGTTTAGGCTTTGGAGTTCATTTGCATAAAGCTAATTTTCACTAAGTATGGAGAGAAAAGGGAGAGAGAGTTTTACCCTACTTTGTAAACATTTGCTTAGATAAAATAGGGTCGAATGGCACACGAGGATATTACTCACCAAGTGTCCAAACAACCAAACATTTGGATATTACTCACCAAGTGACACTTGGATATTACGCACCAAGTTCCCCAAATCCCACCCATTGGCGATATTACTCACGCCATGGGGTTTCAAAACTTTGTTTAGAAAAGAGAGGAAGATCCTTCAGAGGCTCCATCCTTCAGATGCTCAATGTTGTTCTGTTTCCGTGAACACGGCTGATCGATCAGATTGCAATACTCTCGAGAGTTTGTGCACTTTACCCACAATCCACGATCAAGTCCTTTTACAAACAAGACCATGGTGAGGCTTTCCCTTAGCAGCCCATCTACCTTCTGGATCCAACCACGCCAAGAACCTCCAAATGTTGGTACCCATGTGAGGTTTCCCACTAAGTACTAGGCCAAGACAGAGCCCATATGTATTGTGGTTGCACTGGAAGCTTCTGAATTCTGAAACATGGCAGACTTCTTTGATTCCTGGGCGGCCATCCTCCACCAAAATCTCACTCATTGTCCCGACAACCATTCCGCCCATAAGAAAACTTAGTTTTATTTTGAAGTGGATTTGAGAACAAAAGTTTGCTCAAGAGAGCCTTTATACTTAGAAAAAATCATTGTCTTTTGAACCCCCCAACGGTACTTTACATATATATGGCATAGCAAGCAATACTTAGAAAAACAGGGGAACCTATTAGGAGGGTAAATCCTAAGTATAGAGCTACTCATGGCATACTACAAAATCATCGCACTTGCAAAATAATTCTAAGGAAAAATTCTACTAGAACATCCTACACATGCATACTACAGAATTTTGAAGATCACATGCATAGAATCAAAACTGGGACAAAAATCATGAACAAGTGGTAACTTGCCTTATGTTGATAATATGGGATTTGATTGTATTTCTCCGCAGCAATCGCACTCTCTGAACAATCTAATACGAGGACAAGGTAGTTCCAATAAAACAATTGCAAACATAGCAAACACAACAAGGATGATCACAAACATGCATGATGGTTTAATATCTTAAAATGGTTATATTTAGTTCTCTGAGCATTAATAGATCATATGATGCATGTATGAGATCAATTAAAGCAACAGGGTATTCATCAATAAATATTGATAAAGGGGTTTTAATAGTTTTGTTGCAACTTCTATCCTAATTGTGGAGTAAAATTTGGTTCTAAGTTATACTGTATAGAGGACATTAATACGAACCAGTAGGAATTGGATTCACCCTAATCGGAGTTATAAATCTTTTCTTATAATTTAAAGAGTGTATAATGGATTTCAAATCATTTTCATAGTTTCTGTAGGCTAAAAATCAAACTAAAATTATATCTGTAATCTCCACGGAATTGTGATTCCAGGGACATATTATTTGTAATTTTCTGAGTAGTTTCCGAATTACTATGATTTTAATACTCTAAATAAGCCATTAAACTATTTATTTTATTGCTGCGAAACCTTACAGTATTTTCCTGAATCATTTGCAGATTGATGATCTACATGGAACCAGCTTTCCATCGGTATATCATTTATATTTTTATGACAAGCAATTAATTTACTATGAATTTAATGATTTATAAAGCCATTTAAAACTAATTAAATTGCTACGGGGTAAAAATTCCGCAAAGGCTAGATCCAACCAGATATTATTAATCTACATTACAGTAGCTTCAATTTGATATATTGTTCATATTTTTCGGAGTTACAGATAATTTCCTATGAATTATTAACCTAAAAGACCATTAAAACTAATTAAATCACTGCAGTAACCACATACAGTAAAAGTTGGATCTATTCTGATAAGATGATTCTACGTAAAATTATCTTCAATTTGATATATTATACGTAATTTTTGGACGTGGTATGAATTTCTAATGAATTTTACAAGTTAGATCTATATTGTGAAATTTTAAATTCGAAGGGAATATTCTAGAGAATATCCGCTGACTGGACAGGTTGACTTAGCATGCTGACTGGGATTAGATGCTGACCTGACGTTGACACGTGGTGAGATCCGGTTGGCTCGTACCCCTTCGAGGAATCGATTTAATCCTGGCCGTTTGACGAGGTTTGATCTCATCAATGCCCATTGTTATGGACTTGGGTTTTGGAAAAGATGGGGATGATGGAGATCGCGGAACGGTAAGCAAACAAGCAACACGGGGACACGAGGTTTACCCAGGTTCAGGCCCCTAGAGGGAAAACCCTACTCCTGCTTGTCTGCTCTGATTATGGTGGAACCGAAGGTTACAGGGGTGCGCAGATGCAATCTGGCGTGGAGGTGTGTATGCGAAAGTATGAGGAGGAGATCTAGGTCGTGCCCTCCTAGCCTTTATATAGACTCAGGCAGGTCCCGGGCATAGACCTAGTCGGTTACAGGTTTTAGGGTTTTACCCCTTTGAATTTCCTATCTACTCTAGTCTTGCTCTCCAAGGATCCGAAAGCGTCATGGGCCTTGGCCACCCGAAAATCTTCATGGGCCAGCGTGTATTTTCCGTGGGCCTTCCTTGGGCTGGACTAGGTATGCTGAGATCGTGTACCCGCGGGGTATAACCATGTCAGTAGCCCCCGAGTGTTCAGTCGAATCGAAGATTCGGCTGAGGACTCTTCAATCTTTCGGGTGCAACTCTGTCTTTCAAGAGAATCTGTAGGGATTGTTGATGCGTGTGCCTGACTCTCCCGACGGATCAGGGTCAGTTAACTGTCTTAGGACAAAACAACACGATCTTCTTCAGGTTGGAGTCCCTCAACCCGAACCCGAAACATATGCTGGCGTAATTTGACTCAGGCCGTGGAGGACTTACAGGAGTGGAATTCCAGTGAATTTAATTGATGTACCCAACGCGTCCGTCGGGATTTTTCATCGTACCTGTTAGCACGGGTTTTTACTAGAAGAGCGCAGTCGTGTGCGTTGCCAGGCCATCAGATGATATCTGTAGGTCTTATCTTTGTGTCGCAGACACAGCATCCGAATGTTTATCACCGCGGAGGTGTTTCGGGTGGTCAAGGAGAACATTGCTCACTTAACTTTTAGTTGGGGCAGAGTTGCCAAAATGTTTTTGCATGCTGATCCGAAGGATCGCGGTCGAATAATTCATAGGGTGCGCGACCAATGCTCCCTATGGGAGTAGCCCCCGAGTGTCTGTTCGAGTCGTAGACTCGAGCGGAGACTTTAATTCAGACGTTGTTCAGTTGTAAGTCCGTAGGACACAAAAAATTTCGGATGATTAAATCCGTCCTCCCTATGAGAGTAGCCCCCGAGTCCGTAGTGGAGTCGTAGAATCGACAGAGGACTCGAAGTAATAGTTCGCTTCTATTCATCTTTCGGGTGCGCGGCCAGCGCTCCTGATAGGAGTAGCCCCCGAGTAATTGGTCGAATCGTAGATTCGAGTGAGTACTCTTAGCTTTGAAGCCGAAGAAATTGTAGTTGTTGCTAGTGTAGATTTTGATGACGTCAGTGCTGACGATCGATGCCCTCAAGCGTCCGCTGCGCCAGAGATGACTTGACTGGACGAACATGGGTCCCACTGTCTGACCTTGAATTGACCGGTCACGCACGGCGTGGAGATAATTACGGCGTCGCCTCGATTTCCGTGCGTAGTGGACGGCGTGTTAGCGACGGTTCGTTGTGATGCTGACACGTGTATGGTCAGATCCTGCCGTTGGCGTTAGGTCTTCTTGATGGACGGCTGCCGTGCGTCGTCCTCGTCGTTATAATCCTTGGGGAAAACTTCAGTTTGTTTTCACCACATCTATTCTTGCTTTCACTGCTTCCTTGTGTTCTGAGAGCTCTTGCTGTGTGCTGGAATATTCCTTCACATTTCATTCTTCCATCCTACGCTCTTGCCGCCGACGTCGCCGTACCGTGATGGGGAAGCCGAAGAAGTCATCGTCTGCGGTTGGTACCAGCGCCGCTGAAGGGAAGAAAAGCGCCGCCGCTACCCGTGTCACCGACGGTGGCTGGCGGCGATCGGAGACGCGGGAGAGTGATCTCCGCAAGCTTCGTGAGCGGGGCCTGATCCCGCAGGATAGGGAGGCCGTTAAACTCCCATGCAATGAGGTAATCCCCCGTCCCCCCGTTGGGTATCGGGTTATGTTCCTTCCCTTTGTCATTCGCGGATTTTCCTTCCCAGTCCACGACTTCCTTCGTGGACTGCTTTTTCTATACGGTGTCCAATTGCACCATCTTTCCCCCAATTCTCTTCTTCACATTGCCTGTTTTATCACTTTCTGCGAGTGCTGGCTCGGTATAGAGCCGCACTTTGGCCTCTTCCGGAAACTTTATTCCGTGAAGAGGCAATCTGGTTCGGATGGTGTTTATCCCATTGGGGGTTGTATCATCTCTCTCAAGCCCAATCTGCTTTTCTTTTCTTTTTCCATGTCCGAATCTGTCCAGTACTGGCGGAGGCGATGGTTTTATATCTGCGACTCCGTAGTACCTGGGCAAGATTTTGGTCTTGTTCCTTTCGACCCCTCCCAAAAGATTGAGCCGAAAAGGTCTTGGAAAAACAAGATCTTGGATGGCGAGGTGGCAGAGATAGAGGCTCTCTATCGTCGGGTGGAGGATCTCCAGTTGATTCCGGAGAAGGAAGTGAACGGTGTGGATATCATGCGCACCTTTCTCGAGCGTCGGGTGCAGCCACTCCAGGCTAGGGCGCACCCGATGTTCCTTTATGCTGGCCGGCGTGATCGACGAGGGTTTCGGCTGAGAAATTCTCCTAGGGAGATCTCGACAGGGCCTTTCGCTCGCTGCTGAAGTTCAAGGCTGGAGAGGATATCCCGGGGAAGTCGCTGACTCCTCCGTTTTCTTGTTCGCTTCCTGTTCCATAGGTGTAGATCCATGCGCGTAGCGCTATTTTTCGAATGCGTTGTTTTGTGTTGGTTTTTCTTAACAAAATATGCTTCTCTTGTTCAGAGCTTCAAAGTGCCGGGTATGTCGCCTCCATTACCCGAAGTATATCTGGATGCTCCAGATAATGATGTGGTGGATTCCATGTCCGAGCTGCCATCGGCGCGATCTCCGGCTGAGGATGCCAACGAGTCGAGCGAGGACCACACTCGCAAACGATCGCGGAGTTCCAGTGAGTCTTCAGATGCTTCGACTCCTCCGACTCCTAGGAACCCTCTGTGTCTTGAGCGTCATGGTGACGGGCATGGAGGCTCTTCCTCTCCTATTCTTGCTCTTCCCGTGCGGGCTGTAGCGCCGCACCCGCCAGCGAAGCGGAAGAAGGAAGAAAAGAAGGAAGAGAATAAGGAAGAGAAGAAAGAGGAGAAGAGAATTCGACGGACCCCTCCTGTCTTCAACCTGAGCTCGCTGGACTCGTAAGTTTCCTCTGTACTGCTTTTTCTGTGTTGTTGACTTTGTGCCTGTGCTAATTTGTCCTTGTGCAGGCACTCTTCCAACGATTCCTCCAGTGATGGTGGGGGAGTCAAAAGTTGTGTCTCCTCCTCCTCAGACGGTGGCAACTTCTGAGGGCGCTGCTCCGAACCCTCCTCTACAGGAGGTTCAGGTGGTTGCGCCTCAGAATTTTGCTAGCGGACCTTCGACGTCGCCATCGGATCATGTAAGTCTTCTGCCACGGGGGAAGCCCCCGAGTGTTTATAAAAGAGTTTTCTTGTTTTGTTCTTCCTTCGAGTCTCGGGGGGGAGCCCCCGAGCGTTTTCGTGTGTGTATTTTGCTTCTGTTCTTTTCTATTGGGCGTAGCCCCTGAGTCCTTTTTCTGACTAGTAGGTCTTCTTCATGCATCCTTTTGTGCAGGATGCCAAGCGACTGGTGCAGGAGCACCTGATGCTGGAGGCCAGCCTCAAACAGCTTCAAGGTACTGTTATGCCTTTGATGTTTGCTTCTTCGTGGATTCTTGTCCTGTTATCTGACACTTTTATTTTTTGGATGCAGAGGAGCATAACTCCTCCCTTCGTGAGATTGATGCTCTCAAAAAGAGCCTTGGTCAAGCAGAGAAGAAGGCCGAGGTCGCCGCTGGTGCGAAGGAGCGTCTCGAGCTGGAGCTGGCTACGGCAGCCGAGGCTAAGGAGTGCCTGCAGCGGGAGGCCACAGACCGCGGGGAGCAGCTTGCCACCGCTGCGACTGCACGTGAAAGAGAGGTAGCTGGCAAGCTCATGGCGGCTGCCAAGGCTATTTCGGGTAAGTATCTTCACTTCCCTCTTTTTTGGCTGTATTGTCTTTCTTCTTTTATGCTTTGTTCACTCCTTCTCTCTTTTTGTCTCAGATGCCGTGGGCATAGAGTTTGATCGCGGTGCTCTGGAGCACGGGAGTGCCCTAGATGATGCTACTGCAGCGGTCGAAGATCGCTGCAGCACCGTCTTCAGCTCACTCGCCAAGGCCAAGGAGGTCCTTGGCCTCTTCTACAAGGAGCTTGTCCCCAAAGGCGCGGCCCTTGATGATGTTGACGCCCTGGCGGAGGCATTGTCAGCCGAAGCGCCTGCGGCGTACAAGCGCAAGCAGAAAGGCATCGGCGCATCTGTCGGGCTGGCGATGGCTTTGGCGGCTGGAGCGGAGCTGGACCTTCCCCAGATCACTTCCTGGATGCCGACGACTGCGGATGGATCCGAGGTAGCCTTCGCTACCTATTCTGCTCGCCGTAAGCGATATGGGCCGAAGTTAATTGATCTGTTGGCCGAGTACGCGCTACGGCAGCAGGGGGAGGCCAAGGCGAGGCAATCCGGCTCCGAGGCTACTCAGGGTGCCGCATCTTAGGTGTTGTAGCTGTAGGATAGCTGTAGTCTTCTTTTGTTGTAATTATGTTGATGGAAAAATCCCTGTGCCACGTAGTGGCCTTTCATGCACTTAATGAATTTGTTGAGTTGTGTTTCTCCTCCGTCTGAGTGTTCATCTCTTTTGCCTTTCTGCTGCTCTAGGGTCCTTCGGGTGCTGATCCCGTTGACAACTCGCCTGCCGCGCGGCTGCGGCCATATTTGGATGATTCGTCGCAGCTTGCTTTCCTTCGTAGTCTCGAGAAGGAGTTGCTTGGGGTGCGTGGCCATGCCGACGTTTGGAAGTCCAAGGCGGATCGCGGTTCGGCCAGATAGGAGTACTTGATGGCGGAATTGCTTCGACTGTCTGAGCAGCTTCAGTGTAAGTTTTTTCGAGCTGCTGGTCATTTCTTCGGATGCGTCTGCTGGCCTTGCATCTTACTTTTGTGCGACTATCGCAGGTGGTAACCTTGCTCCAAGGGAGGAGAAAGAGCGTGTTGCTGTTCGGGTCAATTCTTTGACTCAACAGGACATGGAAGCTGGCGGGTTCTTCTGGATGGATCGCGACCGTGCCATGGCTCTGGCAACGGTGCAGGATCGCGTTCACCAAGTATCGCGGGTGCTTCGTCAAGTGCAGACTTCACTCTCGTCGGTTCTGCATGTGATGTTTCCCCTGGATGCTGTGCCAACAACCCTGTCCGGTCTTCTGTCTAGGTTTCGGAGCGTGACTCGTGTCCAGTAATTGGTGAGGCAGCAGCTCGTCGCAGGGGTGAAGGCTGCGTTGTTCCTTGTTAGGCTGCATCGTCCTGATGTAGATCTGTCTGTTGTAGCGGCTGGGCCACCTCTTCGGCCGGATGGTGGCGAGTGGGATATGCGTCCACATTATGCGGCTGTAAGGCAGTATGCCGAGCAGGTCGTAGATTTGTTTGAGCAGCGTGCTCAAGTTATTCTTCAGAATAGGTAGTACCTGTAAAAGAGATAGATGTAAAATTTGTATATTTCGACTCGGCATGTTGTGCCCTTTGTTATAAAGGTTTGGTTGTTGTTTGAGCACGCGGTGCTTTGTTTGAGTACGTGTCCTTTTCGTTAGCCTGACGTTGTCATCTACTCAGGTGTACATGTGTTATCCTCAGTCGATGAAATCGTGAGGTGGGGGGAGCCCCCGAGTGCGTTTGTAGCATGAAGTAAAGTTGCAAATAGCGAATCGAAATTTTGGGGCGAGACACTTAGCTTTATTTATATCGTAATGGAGGAAGTACATTGTTCGGCTGAATAGCCTTGGCTAAAAAGCCTTATTGAAAGTAAATGGGTAGGTAGCTAGGGGTAGAATCGTCACAAGTGTGCGATGTTCCATGGGTTGGAATATGCGACTCCAGACTCCACGTGCTTGAGGCGATAGGCGCCACCTGGGATGACTTCGGTGATGATGTAGGGTCCTTCCCATGGTGACTCGAATTTCTTCAGTCGCTCTTGCTTGAGTTGCAAGACGAGGTCTCCTTCGACGAAGGACCTTGGGCGCAGCCGGTGGCTATGGTAGTTGCGAAGACTCTGTTGGTACACCGTTGATCGAGCTGCTGCTACGTCTCTTGCCTCGTCGAGTGTGTCGACGGCGTCTTCGAGTGCAGCCGTGGATTCGGCTTCACTGTAAGCGACGACCCGGGGGGCCTGGTGGCGTACTTCGGCTGATAGCACGGCTTCGGCTCCATGCACCATGAAGAACGGCGTGTAGCCGGTGGAGCTGTTTGGCGTGGTGCGCAAACTCCATAGGACGGATGGTAGCTCTTCCGTCCAGGCTCCGGCCTTTTGTTCGAGTGGGATCATGAGGCGCTTCTTGATGCCAGCGTCGATTAGGCCATTGGCCTTTTTGACCTGCCCATTCGTTTGCGGGTGAGCCACTGAGGCGTATGTGATGTTGATCCCGAGGCCTTCGCAGAAGTCTTGGAATTATTTGGAGATGAAGTTCGATCCATTGTCGGTGATGATGATGTGCGGTACGCCGAACCTGTAGACAATGGATTCAAAGAACTTGACGGCGGTCTTGCCCTTTTGGTTGGTGACCGGCATGGCTTCGACCCACTTGGTGAATTTGTCGACTGCGACCAGGAGGTAGACGTGCCCCCCTTTCGAGGACTTTGGCAGTTTGCCGATCATGTCGAGGCCCCATTGAGCAAAGGGCCAGGCTATAGGTATGGGTCTGAGCTCTGACCCGGGTGCGTGTGGCTTGTCAGCGAACCTTTGGCACCCGTTGCATCTTCGGACGATGTCCTTTGCATCGCTCTTGGCCGTTGGCCAGTAGAATCCAGCTCGTAGAGCTTTGGCGACAAGGGAGCGGCTGCCTGCGTGATGGCCGCAGATGCCCTCGTGGATGTCTTGGAGGATGGTTTTCCCGTCACTGATGGTGACGCACCTTTGTAGTACACCCGTAATACTGCGCTTGTACAGCTCGCCATTGATGATGGTGAAAGCTTTTGACCGACGAGATATGCGCCGGGCATCCGTCGGGCTGTCAGGCAGTTCTCCGTTTATCAAGATTTGGAGGTACGGTCGCATCCAAGTTTCTTCGACTGCCATGATCTGCATCAGGTTTACCATAGCGACCTCTGTGTCTAGTTTCTCGGGTCCTTCGTGTCCTTCGGGAAGCGTAGCCCCCGAGTGTTCTTCTTCTTCAAGTGATCCCTTGGGGAATTTCCGCTTGATGGATGGCACGCAAATCTGTTCGAGGAACACACCCGGTGGCACCTTTGCGCAGGTGGAGCCGATGTTGGCGAGTCTGTCGGCTTCCTCGTTGCTTTCTCTTCCAACGTGCCGAAGCTCGCAGCCGTCGAATTCTCCTTCGAGTGCGTTGTATAGTGCGCGATACACGATCATGTTTTTGGCGTGTGCGTCGCACTCGTTCATCGTCTGCTGGACGACGAGTTTGGAGTCACCGTAGATGACCAGGCGCGTTGCGCCGCAGATCTTTGCCATCCTCATGCCGTGGATGAGGGCTTCGTATTCGTCCTCGTTGTTGGAAGCTCGGAATTTCATCCGCAGGACGTACTTCATCTGGTCGCCCTGCGGGGAGGTCAGTATGACCCCGGCTCCTACTCCAGCTTCACGCTTGGAGCCGTCGAAGTGCATCATCCATGACTGCGACATGTCTAGGGTGTCTGGCAGCTGCAGCTCCATCCAGTGTACAAGGAATTCTGGGAGGACTTGAGACTTGATTGCCAGCCGCTTCTCGTAGACGATGTCTAGGGGTGACAGCTCGATGCCCCATAGGTCCACGCATCCTGTGGCCTCTGGGTTATTCAGGATGCTGTTCCGGGGTGCCTCATTGGCGGCCATCACCTGGTGCTCCTAGAAGTAATGGCTCAGCCGTCGAGCCGTCATGAACACACCGTAGGAGAGTTTCTGGTAGTGAGGGTACCTCTGCTTTGTTGGCGTCAGTACCTCGCTGAGGTAGTAGATTGGGCGTTGGACCCATGGGTCTTTCCTTCTTCGGGTCGTTCGACCACTAGCACGGTGCTGACTACCTGGTGTGTGGCTGCTATGTACAGCAGCAGAGGCTCGCGCTCCTTTGGCGTGACCAAAACGGGCGAGGTGGAGAGTAGCCGTTTGAGACTTTCAAACGCATCGTCAGCTTCGGGCGTCCACTCGAATTTATCTGCCTTGCGTAGCAGCTGGTAGAATGGCAGGGCCTTATCGCCCATGCGGCTGATGAATCTGCTTAATGTCGCTATTCGTCCTGCGAGCTGCTGGACACCCTTGAGGTTTTTCGGCTTCTCCATCGCCATGATGGCCCGGATTTTCTTCGGGTTCGCCTCGATCCCTCGCTGAGAGATGAAGTACCTGAGCAGCTAACCTGATGGGACGCCGAAGGCGCACTTTTCGGGGTTGAGCTTGATCCTGTAGCGATCGAGGTTATCGAACGTCTCGCGGAGATCGTCGATGAGCGTTCTTGCCTCCCTGGTTTTGATGACTATGTCGTCGACATAGACTTGGACGTTGCGACCGATCTGGTCCTTGAGGCATGCCTGCATGCATCGCTGGTACGTGGCACCTGTGTTCTTTAGCCCAAAGGGCATTGTGTTGTAGCAGAACACTCCGAATGGTGTAATAAACACCATTTTCTCTTGATCATCGACCTTGAGTCGAATCTGGTTGTAGCCTGAGTAGGCGTCGAGGAAGGAGAGTTTCTCGCATCCTGCGGTCGAATCGATGATCTGGTCGATCCGAGGAAGAGGGAAGTGGTCCTTTGGGCAGTGCTTGTTCAGCGACGTGAAGTCCACGCACATCCGCAGGATATCCGTGTCCTTCTTGGGAACCATCACTGTATTTGCGAGCCACTCGCTTTCTTTGATCTCCCTGATGAAATCTGCGGCGAGTAGCCTGTTTATTTCCTTCCAGATGGCTTCAGCCCGTGGCTCAAACAGTCTCCGGATGGTCTGCTTGACTGGCTTGGTGTCTAGAAAGATGTTGAGTGCGTGCTCGGCGAATTCCCTGGGAACTCCTGGCATGTCCGCAGGACACCAGGCGAAGATTTCCCAGCACTCACGGAGGAATTCGACGAGCGCGCTTTTCTATGCAGAGCTGAGGTCGTTGGTGATCAGCGCCGTCTTGGAGGCATCCGTCGGATGGACCTGCACCTTCTTTGTGTTGACGGTGGAGTCGAAGGACATGTCAGGTGCGTTTTGTCGTGCGACTAGGGGTGCCCCATTGTCCGTCACCTCGCGGAGCCTTACGACCTCCTCCTGCATGCCGAATGATTGGGAGATTCTGTTGAAATCCCTGTCGCATTGGTCCGATCGGGTGAAGCTCCCGTGGATTGTGATGACGCCCTTTGGTCCTGGCATCTTGAGTAGCAGGTATGCGTATTGTGGGACAACCAAGAACCTTGCGAATGCTACACGCCCAAGGATGGCGTGGTATTGTGATGGCCAGTCCACCACTTCGAATTCGAGCCGTTTGAGTCGGAAATTGTCCGGCTTGCCGAAGATGACGTCGAGCCATATTTTGCCTAGGGGGAATATGCCCTTTCCTGGGACAATGCCGTGGAACGTTGTGTCTGATTGTTCCAGGCTGCACTCCGGGATCCGCATTGCTGCTAGAGTACTTGCGAACATCAGGTTGATGCCGCTGCCGCCGTCCATGAAGACGCGGCTCATCTCGAAACCTCCAATCTGTGCCTCCAGCACCAGGGCAGCATGACCTGGGCGAGGGATCTGGCAAGGGTGATCCGAACGACTGAACGTGATGCAGGACTCCGATCCGCTGAGGTACTCAGGGATGGCGGGTGGAGTTGCCACGGACAGGTTGATCTGACGGGTGATTTTCTTCTGCACCCTATTCATGGGGCGCCCTTTCTGGATCATCAGTGCTCCTTTCGGCGGGGGATACCCGTTCCCAGCGTTGTTCTGTGCTGGTGCGACTGGTTGGTTCGGGCCTCCTACAGGTGGCGGTGGAGGAGCTCCATGTGCTATCTCACCTGGCGCGGGTGTGTTCCCGTATCCAGGAAGTGGAGCTTGCTGCCTCATATGGACCATGCTTTCGCTGAGTTTCTGGAACTCGCGGCAGTCCTTGAGCATGTGGCTTGCCTTCTTCTTGCCATCCTGCTTGTCGATGTAGAAGTGGATGGTGCATGGACCCGAAAGTTTTTTGTATGCTGAGGGTCCGTTATCGCGGTCGCGGCGCTGCCACGACTGTGCTGGGCGTCCTCCATCGCGGAAGTTTCCTCCACGGTATCCTCCGCTGTTGCGGTTAGCGTCGTTGCGGCGATCGGCGTAGCCGGCCGCGACCATGTCGGGTCCATCGCGATCATCGAAGACGCGCGATCTTCTCTTGCTACGGCGCTCTCGTCGTCGGCCGTAGTCGTTCTCTTCTTCCGATTGTGCTCGGTGGATGGAATCTTCGCCGTCAGCCCACCTGTTGGCGATGTCATGAGGTGGTCGAGTGTTTTGGGTTTGACGCGCCCGAGTTCCTCCTTGAAGTCTTGGCGCTTGACGCCGTACCTGAAGGCGTCGATGGCTCTCTCTTCAGAGATGTGCTCTGCGGAGTTCTTGGTGTTTGACCAGCGTAGTATGTACGAGCGAATGGATTCGCCCATTCGTTGGGTGCAGGCTCGCAATTCCTCGATTGAGGTGGGCCTCTTGCTGGTGCCTTTGAAGTTTCTGATGAAGCTATAAGCTAGCTCATCCCAACTTCGGATGGACCCTGAAGATAGGCTGCTAAGCCAGATCCGGGCTGCTCCTGTCAGCTGTAGCTGAAGGCATTGCATGGCGGTTTCCTTGTTTCCGTCGTGCAATTTGACGGATGACAGGTGGTCGCTGAGCCATGCCTTTGGGTCATGTGTGCCGTCGAACTTCAGAGTATCCGAAGGAAGCTTGAAATTTCGCGGCATCTTTGTTCGTCGAACAGATCTGCTGAAGCATCGGGCTCCGTAGAGTTCTCCTTCGTCTTCGTCCATCTCGGATTCAGACGAGCATGCGCGCTTGGCTCGCGCTTTGTCGATTTTGCGCTGTGTGAGCGTGTCCCTGGCGTCGTAATCGCGGTTGCGGTGACGCGAACTCTTGTTCCTTCGAGGAAGGTCATGGTCCTCTTCTTCGGATGAAGGGGTGGGGCTGCGGTCGAACCTGACCGGAGCTTTCTTTTTTGGCTCCGTAGGAGCTTCCTGGTGGAGCGCGGCTCCGACGAGTCCGAGTCCGGTAAGTACAGACTTGTGCATGGCTCTTTTTGGGTCCCCCTCCGGAGGTGGGTGGGCCGCAAGGTACGCTGTGGCTGCCATGATCGCAGCCGGCGACGTTTTCGGGATGATGTTGCCGTCGGCGTCCATCTCCATGAAGGATGTGTGGAGGGTTCGGGTCACCTCACGGCGCTCCTTGGGATCCATGTTCTCCATCCGAGAGCGGTGCTTGTTGCCTTGGTTGCCGTTCGAGATGGAGCCGATGCCCATGGCGGAGAGCGCGCGACGGCTCGTCGCGCGCTGGACTCTAAGGCTGCTTGCTTGCGTTTGTCAAGCACCTCCTGCATCTTGACCTGCTTCTTGTGCTCCTCGATCAGGAGTAGATGGTAGGCCATCAGCAGATCCCGGGAGGAGTCTGCAGGCAGGACTATGTTGCCCGCCACGGCGTTGCGTGCCTGGGCCCATCCTTCATTGCTAAGGCGGATGACATGGCCGTTGTTGTCCCCTTCGGGTGGGGGGGGGGACTGGCTTCTTCTGTTCCCGCCATTTCGATCTAGCGGGTTAGGTGTCGGGTTAGGCGGCGGGTTGGGCGCCTGCTGGTCCACGTCGCTCTGGATGACTACAGCGCATTGGTAGCGTTCGTAGATTGGTCTGCTGCTGCCGCAGCTTTCGGATCCGGAACCGTAGGTCCCTTCATCCGATGGCGGATCGCACAGGTCGGAATTGCAGCTGCTGCTGTCGTAGGAATCATCTGTTGATGATGTTGTGCGTAGCATAGGGTGTGGGGCCCATGAAGTGGGCCTGATTGATGGTAGGGGCACCCGCTCAGGGAGGCGGAGAGTGCCAGTTTGCCCCACCTGGAAGCAGAAGCTCCCGAACAGGATCTCGAGTCCGTCGCCTACGGGCTCGAAGTCCTTCATGGTGGCCGGTGAGTGCGCGGTGAAGTCGAAAGTGCCGAAGAGGAGGTGACTCTCCGTCGCCGCAGAGTTATAGATCGATCGGGTTGGGACCGTCACGATCGCACAATCAGCGTCCCCAGTTCCCACAGACGACGCCAATTGACGAGGTTTGATCTCATCAATGCCCATTGTTATGGACTTGGGTTTTGGAGAAGATGTGGATGCTGGAGATCGCGGAACAGTTAGTAAACAAGCAACACGGGGACACGAGGTTTACCCAGGTTCAGGCCCCCGGAGGGAAAACCCTACCCCTGCTTGTCTGCTCTGATTATGGTGGAACCGAAGGTTACAGGGGTGCGCAGATGCAATCTGGCGTGGAGGTGTGTATGCGAAAGTATGAGGAGGAGATCTAGGTCGTGCCCTCCTATCCTTTATATAGACTCAGACAGCTCCCGGGCATAGACCTAGTCGGTTACAGGTTCTAGGGTTTTACCCCTTTGAATTTCCTATCTACTCTAGTCTTGCTCTCCAAGGATCCGAAAGCGTCATGGGCCTTGGCCACCCGAAAATCTTCATGGGCCAACGTGTATTTTCCGTGGGCCTTCCTTGGGCTGGACTAGGTATGCCGAGATCGTGTACCCGCGGGGTATAACCATGTCACCGTTGGGATGAGATCCAGTAGTTAGGAGAGGAGATTGACCCGATTTTGGCTCAGAATAGACAAGAAACAGATCTGGGTTAGAGAGACAAATCCGTAGGTCAAATTGAAAAACTTAGAACATGAAAGTTGTGGGGAATCATTAGTCCTACCTTCTCACCAAAGGAAATTGCATTTGAAGAAACGAGCGTGAGTACATCTTGGATTTACACCGTCATATCTGAAATATTGCGGTACGAAATTCTCCGGCTGTGGTGGATGAAAAGAGGTGGGGTTTGTCGGGATTGAAAGATTTCGACGAGTTCTACAATTTTCGTTTTTCTGCCGAAGGCAAACAACGAAGTCTAGATGGGTCAAAAAGCGAAATAAGATTCGGGCATGTGTAGATTCGGGATTTTGAGAAGATAAACTCGTACAGCTATGGATCCACGAGTTTATATGGAGATTTAGGATGGTGTAGAGATAGGTCTTGGAGTAGGGAACAAGTAGAAATAAACGGAAGTCGATTCGGAGTTGTAGATAAAAAGATATAGCAGTTTGAATAGAGATAGGTTTGTCAAAAACTGTTTTGCACGGAAATTAAAGCAAACCTGGGATCGCCCTTCACATACGCGTGCTGCTCCGGTCGACTGGCTGGGCCGCCGGCCCGTTTGGTTTTTTTTCTCTTTTTTTTCTTTTTCTTTTTCTATTTACTTGTTTCCCTCATATCTTTTGCATACGAACTCCAAAAGACACGATTCTTGTTTCTAAAATTTTCTAAAATCGAATAGATCATTGTAGGATCATATTTGTAATCTTTTTACTAGTTTGCAAGTAATGGGTTTATAAATCCTTGTATATTCCATTTTATTTATATCTTTATTTGTTTGTATTTATTCCATAACTTTTTCATAAGAGCTCCAAATGAGCTCAACTTTGTTTCTAAAATTTTGCAATATTAATTGGATCTCTTTAGGCTATAATTATCAATAATTTATGCCTTAGCAACAGTGGGTTTTATAAAGTCAATTTAATTACCTTTAGGAACATTTGGGTGAATCAACTATAGGATTTGGATACCAGGATTTGGATTAAGTTTGTGAGAACTTTGCATGGATGTAATGAAATGCTTATGAATGCTTCATGATTTTCCTTTTGAAATCTTGCACACCAATTCTACAATCCATAATCAATCCATGCCCTTTTGCCTATATGTCTACTTAGGTCATAACAAAAGAATATAAGATTTTGAATTCAAGGTTGAGAGGATTTTCTATTCAAAAAGTTTCTTCTCTGAGAATTTTCAACAAAGTCAAACAATCAATCAAGCTATTGATTTTATTTATAACATTCCAAAATAGGATTTTTTTTGGGATGTTACATTTATAAGGACAACCATGGGGATGCACTACTTACTTTAGTACCGCAGAATCCAATGATCTTGGAGATAAAATAGGCTCACCCCCATAAAAATATAGAACAAAATTTCATGCAAATGTTGGAAACACACAAAATAATGGCAATCTACTGTGTACATAAGAAAAAACTCAACCAAGTAAAAAACAAAGTAGCATCCTGAGGAGACAGCAGATGCAATCATGGACTGCAATTTCTCATAGAGGCATATTAAAGCAAAGAAGCCTCCCATCTCAAGGTCCAGCTTAGCAACCCTCCTATCACCTCATCTCTCTATACATTTGCAGTTTAGTAAAGTTCATATGAGCCTAGCTCACTAATAATGACACTCTAATTTAAAATGTTTTGTGTAAACGCAATGCTGCAGCGTGCTCAATGGAAGAGGGGCACTCCTAGGATATCAGTCAGCAATTCAAGAATAATTCTATTCCTAAGTTCAATCACAATGATGGTTACCATTGACCCATACCTAGAATGAAGCACCGAGAAGCCAGGAAAACCTGATCCGTGTCTATAACCCGCTAGTTTGTCGATCAAGGAGAAGTTGACCCAAACTTGACAAACCGGCCGAGGTATCTCCCAGTGTTAGGGCATCTCCACTGGGTTGACCCATCCGGTCGTCCTAAATGGTTCGTTTTTGTTCGTTTGGGTATGGCCGCGGTCGATTTGGGAAGGGGTCCGGCCTGTCCGGATGGCCGTGCCCAGCGGCACGACCAATTTGTCCGGACAAGGTGTAGCACCCCGGGTAAAATTACTAGAAAATCGCGGTTGTTTATATATTGCGCATCATACATGCATCATGCCCGATCCTCTGCCATAGTATTAAATAGTGCATCCGGTGTTTCTTGTAGTGCTTTGCTTCTTCACGGATTAGGCCGATGAGTTTATGCGAGAGTCGACCCGATCTTCGGATGAACCTTCGGCAATGTTTTCCTAGGCGAGCATTCTCCCTCTTTCTACCTATTTTATATTTCTAGTCTTTATTTCCTCCTGTTGATCTATTTCTATATGTGTTGTGATGCTTTAGATTCCGTACCACTTTATATTCCTTGTAGCCTCTATATTGCCTTGGACAGCTCCTATTACCTGTTGTTTTGTAGACAGTCGGCCTTGCGAGTCGTAGTTGCTTGCTCAGGTGCTGCTTCACGTCGTTGATGTTCCACCGTTGTTGGGTGGTTGGCACATGCTTAATGGTAGAGATGATCATGGATTTAATTACCGTTTAATAACTAAAATTGAAAGTAGGTAAATAATGCAGAGGTACCGGTGGGTAATGGATAATATTTGGTTTTTAACCGCTCACTGGTGTCTCGTAGGACCCCGAGTTCTTGACACCTGTTCCGAGATCGAGCGCGCTAACCACAGTTGGGGTGTTTGGGCACCCCCATCGATTTAGTACCTGATTTCAAAGTACTGTACTGGGGCCACAAACTAGTTTGGAGCTTTATTAGTATCTTGTACTTATGCCATCTTTACTGCTTTATTTATGATTGCACATGGAGCTCCTGTACTGTTTAGGAACAAATGCGGAGTGTTTTCGCGGAATCGACAAGCCCAGTCACACTTTCGGGTTCCCAGTCATTTACAACCATTGACGCAAACCTCTGGGTCTATTCCGGAGTCGGCCAACTTCGTTGCGGGTATCTTAGTGGGGTGTCCCCCATGTGCTTGCTTTGGGTCTGGGAAATATCATGTCCGAAACCCCGTCGACATACCGTTGGGTGTATGTTTTGTGATCTGGTACCTACCTGATCTAACAACAAGGGTGTAGGTGCGTGTGGAAACTTTGGTGCACCCCTGCAGGGTTAAATCTTTCCAGAAGCTGTGTCCGCGGTTATGGACGACTTGGAGCACAGTTCTTAATCATAGACAACTATAACTAAAGTTTACTGTTATAATTTGACTTGTATCTGATATGACTAGTAAGTTCGATAACCACCATGGAATGAATGGATAAAATTGCCAACTGTGTGAGTTTCCTCGGCATGACTTCCTCGTTTGGTCTCGAGGGGGAAATACCAGGATGGGTATGATTGGTGGTAGTATCAGGTTGGATCCGAATAGGACTTTCTCATCTTTCTCTGATAGCCGACAGTTGTTTTGAGTCTCTATAGGTTGTTTAGTGCATGTTGCGCTGCCACTTCAGTCAATCATACCTATGTAGGCGAGGACCACCGAATTCTAAGACTCGCCGTGTACTGGCCTTAGTACTGATCGCTCTCTTTTTCCTTTGCCCTTTGTCGGCACCCCTTTTGTTGTAGAAGGTTTTTGAGATCGACGTTGTTAGCAGGGTTACCCTTCCGACTTGGCCTGGGCAGGGTTATGGACGCCATTGGTCATTATTCAGGGCTCTTAGCCTCATTTGCATCTTGTCCGTACTCGAACGTTGTATCATTTTCAAGGTGATTTGGATCTTTGTATTGTATATTTATATTCTTGACTCTTTGAGTCGTTGTTGTATATATCTGTTCTGTGGGTTCCATCTTGGACTATTGTGTAATGGTATTACTTCATTTTCCACCTACACGCAAGTGCCTGGTGGGCACCTTTGAATCGTTTTATGCGGGTTTGGCGGGAATCGCTAAAACTTACATAGGGCCGATCCGAGGGTGTTACAGAGTGGTATCAAAGCTCAGCAGTTACGATACCCCATTGGTATAGCCTACAGGATAACCTAGCTAACGGTCGAAGTAGAGTGTCAAAAATATTTTGGAAAATTGATTGGATAGATATGATTAGGTCTACTTTTACTCGTTACCCCTCTGCTATTCTCCTCTTACCTTGACGTGTTTTGAATCTGCTCTCTTATCTTTTCTTCGAGTCCAGGAATTCTCGTGGTTGGGTTTCCGTCGTACCTTCAGGGTTTCACTTCCATCCTCTTGTAACGGTGCTTCGACATCTGGTCTTCATGCTATCAGAGGAATCATCCTGTGTTGTACCTTTTAGTGGACCAAAAATTCACTAATTTGTTTTTCTTTGTATCCTCCTATGTTTTTCGGCGTGACGACATCATCTACATCAAATCAGATGAAGAGCCTGCATCACTGTGGCGCCCCGCAAAAACCACTACTAGAAAATCGCGTTGTTTTTGTGCATTGCATCATCATGACCGCATGCTCATGTCGTCATGCCACATTGCATTTGAGCATCGTCATCATCTTGCATGTGTTTGTTCAAAACTATTTTCGAAAAATCTGTTTTTGTTTTCTAAATACCCCGCCTTTATTTCAACTCCAAAACCCGGGTCTCCGGATTATTATGTTTCGTCTACCAACGGATTTCAAACGCCCCGTTTTAAATAATAAAATACTTATTTTATTTTTAGGGGCAGCCGTACCAGGCCGATCCGACCCAGTCGGCCACCCCCAGTACAAAACCAGCATGTCCTAAAACCTTTTGCTACCCAATCCTATCCTACCCAGCCTCCCTCCACCTCGCCCTAACCAATCCCCTCCCTCCACCTCACCCCGAGCCCCTCCCTCGTCTCCACCATGGCCGCGTCGGGCGTGTCGCGACCCCTCCGTCCGGCCTGCAGCCGCCTCACCCCGACCCTCTTGTCGCGACTCAACCGCCATGCAGGCTCCCTCCCTGCTAATGGTCTCTGGCCGCCCGAGCGTTGCCCTGCCTGGGCCGCTCGGCTCCTCCCTCGAGCTCCTCCCCGAGTACCCTCTTGTGTGGCACCGTACCCGTGAGCTCGCCGCCACGGCCTCCAGCACCTTCCTCCGTTCGAGCTCCCCGTCCACGGCCTCCGAACCCTGCCGCCGTTCCACGCGTCCGGCTGAGCGATCTAGTGCGTCGCCACTGCCCTCTGCCTCGCGCCCGTGAATCTGTCTCGACCTCCGGCCCACGTCGTCCTCGCTGTCCTGCGAGCCACCCCATATCCGTCCTCCCGTCCTTGTCGCTGTCAGGTTCCCTCGCTGCCAGCTCTTCCCCGAGACCCGGTTCCCCAGCTTCTGTCGCCGCAACAAGAGCTCCCTCGGTCGCATGTGCATATGCCTTGTGTTCGCTGCCGCTTATCTACTCTCTGTTTAGATGTCCCGATGGAGCCACTACAAGATCAACACCGATCCGACCGAACCCGATGAACCACCGACGCCACATTCCAAGTTCTTCGACAGGGATTCCGAACATTCCAACAGGAAACTCCAAGGTCTCCTTCATGGAATCGAAGACCGATCCCGGCGAGACCGATTCCAGTCGAGAACCCTAACGCCAAGATCGCCGATGCGAATACGCCAAGTTCGTCTACCCCGGACACCGTGCGACAAGATCTTCTTCACGGATCCGAAGACCCCGGTACCCGATCCACTCAAGTTCGCCATCGACGACAAGATCGGCACCGACTAGGGCGAATCCAATGCGCCCCCGACACTGAACCAGGTCCTTCTTCCCGGATGCGACAAGATCTACTTCCGATGTCCGAGACCGATTCCGTCGAACCGTTTCCCCGTCGAACCCTGTCGAACCCCGAACCCCCGGAACCAAGGTCTTTCGAACCCAGATGTGTGAACCTTTTCCCGAGCCCTATTTTATAAATGCTATATATAAAACTTGTTGCATATTAATTGTTCATCTCGCATGCATATCATGTGGGTTTGGGGCATTATGCCGATTCACCTCATAATTAAATATGGAGTGTTTATGCGGGATATACTTGTACTATACCGCCTCCATTTAAATTGGTGTAGCGAATCGATGCCATGCTTCACCCTGTTACTACAACATGTAAATGCGGGGTATCTAAACAACTAGAACCATATATTTAATTGTCGGGACCTTGGTTCCGCTTAATATGACCTAATTGCATTGCACCATTTGCCATGTCATACATGCATCATGCCCGATCTTTTGCCGTAGTATTGAATAGTGCATCCGGTGTTTGTGCTAGTGTTTTGCTTCTTCACGGACTAGGCCGATGAGTTGATGCGAGTGTCGACCCGATCTTCGGATGAACCTTCGACAATGTTTTCAGGCGAGCACCTTCCCCTTTCTACCTATCTAACTTTTATAGTATTTATTCCCCCCTGTTGATCTATTGCTATCTGTGTTGCGTTGCTCTAGTTTTCGTACCCGTGATATCCCTTGCAGCCTTATATTGCCTTGGACACATCCTATTACATGTTGTTTGGTAGATAGTTGGACCTGCGCGTCGTCGTCGCTTGCTCAAGTGTTGTTGCGTGTCGTCAAGTACCACAGTTGTTGGAGTTTTGCCGTGTGTTTATTGTTGGAGATGATCAAGACTTTAATTACTGTTTAATAACTAAAATTGAAGTAGGTAAATGCAGAGGCACAGGTGGGCAATAGATGTTATTTGGTTGTTAACCGTCCACTTGTGTCCCGTAGGACTCCGAGTACTTGATACCTGTTCCTTGAATATTCGCGCTATCCACATCCGGGAGGATTATGGGACCCCCCTGAACCAGAGCTTGATTCATTCTTATTTCTTGGGGCCACAAACTAGTTTGAGGTTTTATTTACTATCCTGTACTTATGCCATGCTTTACTGCTTTATTTAAATTGTGCGAGGTACTGCACCTGTACTGTTTAGGGAAGCAGAGTGTTTTCGCGGTATCGACAAGCCCAGTCACATTTTCGGGTTCCCAGTCGTTTACAGCCACTGACACAAACCTTGAGTCCGTCTCGGAGTCAGCTAACTTCGTTGCGGGTAGCTTAATGGGGTGGCCCCCTGAAATATTTTTGAATCTTGTGATTGCTTTGTCGTGAAGGCCTCGTTGGGTTTTGATTTGGTTTTTCCGAGGTTGATCGAGTGTGTGTTGCTATTTGTGCACCCCTGCAGGGTAAAACTTTCTGAAAGTCGTGTCCACGGTTATGGACGACTTGGAGCACAGTATCTCAATCATAGACAACTATAACTAAAGTAGTGCTATAAATTTGACTTTATAATGACTAGTAAACAACTTCACTATAATGGGATGGCTAAATAAAATTGCCAACAATTGCTTGTTTGGGCTGTCGCTTGCTACCATTGTATCTGACTAGTAAGTATTGCAACTATAACGGAATGGCTAAATAAAAGTACCAACAACTGCTGGGTTTTGGGATATCTCATGCTAATTGTATCTGACTAGTAAGTGTTGCAACTATAACGGACTGGTTAACTAAAACTGCCCACTGCTTATCTTATCAGGATGACTATCTATACCTGACTAGTAATTGCTGCAACGATAACTGAATAAGTAAAACTGCCAACTGTGTGAGTTCCTCGGTTGACTTCCTCGTTTGGTCTCGAGGGGGAAATACCAGGATGGGTATGTTTGGTGGTAGTATCAGGTTGGTTCCGGATAGGTCTTTCTTACCCCTCTCTGATAGCCGTCAGTTATATCGAGTCTCTATGGGTTGTTTAGTGCATGCCACGCTGCCGCTTCAGTCCACCATACCTATGTAGGCGAGGACCGCCGAATTCTAGCCTCGCTGTGTACTGGCCTCAGTACTGACCGCTCTCTTTTTCCTTTGCCCTTTGTCGGCACCCCTTTTGTTTAAGCAGGTTTTGAGATCGACGTCGTTAGCAGGGTTACCCTTCCGGCTTGGCCTGGGCAGGGTTATGGACGCCATTGGTTATTCTTCAGGGCTCTTAGCCCCATTTGCATCTTGTCCGTAGTCGGACGCTCTATCATTTTCAAGGTGATTTGGATCTTTGTTCTGTATATCTGTATTCTTGACTCACGGAGTCGTGTTGTATATATATCTGTTCTGTGGGTCCCATCGAGGACTGTTGTGTAATGTTATTACTTCGTTTTCCACCCGCACGCAAGTGCCTGGTGGGCACCTTTGAATCGTTTCTATGCGGGTTTGGCGGGAAGCGCTGAAACTTGCATAGGGCCGATTCTGAGGGTGTTACAATCACTCATTTGATTCCAAATGCTGTTTGTCAAGATCTTCAATCTGAATCTGAGAGTTGGTTGCATAATTCTCCTATTCATGTGCAGAGTAATGCTTTGGGTGCGCGATGGACTGATCACCATCCGACTACTCTTACCATTCGCTCTTGTACATTGAATTGGTGGATCAAGCAATTTTACTCCTTCCACAGAAGTTAGAGGTGGCCTTATCTTTCGATACCTTTAACTTCATCTTTGTGTCTCTGGAGTGGTCTCTCGACGGAGATGGACATTGACCCCTTGTTGGTGGTTTCTCCCAATTTCAAGATGGAACAAGAATCTTGTTAGTGGTGTCGCGAGGATATACACGAACCGAGAAGAGTTAGATCGTCGGCCTTATTCCCCGTACCAGGAGGCGGATCTCGAGGCCGAGATCTATTGTTAGTGGTGTCGAATTGTAGCACCCCGGGTAAAATCACTACTAGAAAATCATGATTGTTTGTATATTGCGCATCATACATGCATCATGCCCGATCTTCTGCCGTAGTATTAAATAGTGCATCCGGTGTTTCTTCTAGTGCTTTGTTTCTTCATGGATTAGGCCGATGAGTTGATGCAAGAGTCGACCCAATCTTCGGATGAACCTTCAGCAATATTTTCCCAGGCGAGCATTCTCCCTCTTTCTACCTATTTTATATTTCTAGTCGTTATTTCCTCATGTTGATCTATTGCTATCTGTGTTGTGATGCTTTAGATTCCGTACCACTTTATATTCCTTGCAGCCTCTATATTGCCTTGGACACCTCCTATTACCTGTTGTTCGGTAGACAATTGGCCTTGTGAGTCGTAGTTGCTTGCTCAGGTGCTGCTTCGTGTCGTCGATGTTCCATCGTTGTTGGGTGGTTGGCACATGCTTAATGGTGGAGATGATCATGGATTTAATTACCGTTTAATAACTAAAATTGAAAGTAGGTAAATAATGCAGAGGCACCGGTAGGTACTAGATAATATTTGGTTTTTAACCGATCACTGGTGTACCGTAGGACCCCGAGTTCTTGACACCTGTTCCGAGATCGAGCGCGCTAACCACAGGTGGGGTGTGTAGGAACCCCATCGATTTAGTACCTGATTTCAAAGTACTGTACTGGGGGCCGCAAACTAGTTTGGGGATTTATTACTATCCTGTACTTATGCCATGCTTTACTCCTTTATTTACGATTGCGCGTGGAGCGCCTGTACTGTTTAGGAACAAATGCAGAGTGTTTTTGCGTTATCGACAAGCCCAGTCACACTTTCGGGTTCCCAGTCGTTTACAACCATTGACGCAAACCTCTGGGTCCATTCCGGAGCCGTCCAATTTCGTTTGCATGTAGCTTAGTGGGGTGACCCCCCATGTGCTTACTTTGGGTCTGGGAAACGTCATGTCCGAAACCCTGTCGACATACTGTTGGGTGTATGTTTTGTGATCTGGTACCTACCTGATCTGACAACAAGGGTGTAGGTGCGTGTGGAAACTTTGGTGCACCCCTGCAGGGTTAAATCTTTTCGAGAAGTCATGTCCGCGGTTATGGACGACTTGGAGCACAGTTCTCGATCATAGACAACTATAACTAAAGTTTACTGTTATAATTTGACTTGTATCTGATATGACTAGTAAGTTGGATAACCACCATGGAATGAATGAATAAAATTGCCAACTATGTGAGTTTCCTTGCATGACTTCCTCGTTTGGTCTCGAGGGGGAAATACCAGGATGGGTATGATTGGTGGTAGTATCAGGTTGGATCCGAATAGGTCTTTCTCATCTTTCTCTAATAGCCAATAGTTGTTTTGAGTCTCCATAGGTTGTTTAGTGCATGTTGCGCTGCCGCTTCAGTCCACCATACCTATGTAGGAGAGGACCGCCGAATTCTAAGACTCGCCATGTACTGGCCTTAGTACTGATCGCTCTCTTTTTCCTTTGCCCTTTGCCGGCACCCCTTTTGTTGTAGCAGGTTTTTTGAGATCGATGTCGTTAGCAGGGTTACCCTTCCGGCTTGGCCTGGGCAGGGTTATGGACGCCATTGGTTATTCTTTAGGGCTCTTAGCCCCATTTGCATCTTGTCAGTACTCGGACATTGTATCATTTTAAAGGTGATTTGGATCTTTGTATTGTATATCTGTAATCTTGACTCTTTGAGTCATTGTTGTATATATCTGTTTTGTGGGTTCTATCATGGACTATTGTGTAATGATATTACTTGTTTTCCACCTACACGCAAGTGCCTGGTGGGCACATTTGAATCGTTTCTATGCGGGTTTGGCAGGAATCGCTAAAACTTGCATAGGGCCGATCCAAGAGTGTTACACTAGGCGTGACATTTTTTGTAAACTCAAACATAAACCGTTCGCGCTAAAACTTGCAAAGTTCATACTTAATTTAAACTAGCCTAATCCTAGCTACCGATCTTCGCGTGCTGGCACCGCCTCGTCCATCTATGGGTCGAGGTCGATGTACTCCGGCGGCGTCCAAAGGTTGGGAGAAGGCAGCGCCAGAGCGGGAGCGAGCGCAGGTGGATGGATTACCTGCCAAGGACACGACTCCCAACCGTGCTGGAGGTGTGCCAAATCCATCCCCACCTCCAGCGCGATCGCTGGCGCCTATCCCGGCAGCGGCGGCGATGGAGGCAGATAGGCGTTCGCCTGCGCCACCATGCCGGTGAGCTGGAAGGCTTCCTTGAATCCAACCCACTAGGCTTCCCTCCCGCGCGCTGGCCATAATGGCCTGCTCGGTGAAGGCATCCTCGTCGTAGCCCTGCTCGGTGAAGGCATCCTCGTCATAGCCCTGTTCCAGCACCTCATGGTACTCCGGGGAAGGTTCACGGCGACGTCGTCCACCGCCTCCTACTTGATGACGATGTCATCCTCCTCCTCCTCCTTGTTTTTATCGTCCTTTCTACCGAGCTTGGTGTAGGAGTGGTTGATGGCGCCCTCGTCGTCCGAGGTGATGTCAGGGACGGGGTAGACCTCCCTCGACTGTAGGTCACGGCGGATGGTGGTGGCGCGCCACACCTTGTACTCCCACTCGAGGAACTCTACCTAGTAGGCCTTGTTGTGGTAGCCACCCTCCCACCATTGGGCCGGCGGGAGGTTGCTAATCCAGTGGCAGATCTCCTCTGCCAACCCTTTTCCCTTCTTAGGGACGGGCGGCACCGGGACGCGGTCCCGATTGAGGTGCCATCCGGTAGGGAGGGACACGTCCGTGTGCTTGATGCTGCGCCCCTCCCTCCAGCGGCACTCACACTCGGCGATACGGAAGTACCGTCGTGCACGGCGCTCCCGCGGTGGCGGGTAATCCTCCACGGGGCGGCCCCAGAAATCCTCTAGCCGTGGCAGAGGCGGCAAGGATGTGTCGCGGAGGAAGGCCGGCAGCCGGGAGCGCTGGCTGCTAGAGCCAGATTCCTCATGGTTGATGATGGCTCGGTTGATGTAGAGCCTGTTGGGAACCCCAAGATCAAGGTATGACGAGCACAACAACAAGTTTTCCCTCAGTTATGGAACCAAGGTCATCGAACCAGTAGGAGAAATAAACCACTTCCGAAGGTGTTTCTAGCAACATGGAACCTGCACACAACACAACCAAAATACTTTGCCCCAAATCATTAGTGAGGTTGTCAAGCTCACTGGTTTTGCTAAAAACAAAGGATTAAGCGTATAGTGTGAAAGAAAGTAATTGCTTGTAGTAATTGCATAAAGTAAACAATAAACAGTAGATGGCATATCAATGGTGAGGAATGGACCAGGGTCCACAGTTCACTAGAGGTGTTTTCTCCATAAGATAAATAACATGTTGGGTGAACAAATTACAACGGGTCAATTGACAAATAGAGAATGCATAACAATGCATGTACATGACATGATGATCACTATGAGATTCACTTGGGCATTACAACATGATACATAGACCATAATCCAACTGCATCTATGACTAATAATCCACCTTCAGGATATCATCCGAACAACCCTCGGGTATTAAGTTGCAAGCAACAGATAATTGCATTAAGCAAAATGTGTAATGTAAACAATACAATTGCCCTTGGACAGAGGATTGTTGTTTTCTCCCTAGTAGGAACGACGCATCTACAATCTTAGAAGTTTCTGTCACTCTCCCAGATTACTAGAGGCATGAACCTACTATCGAGCATAAATACTCCCTCTTGGAGTCACAAGCAAATACTTGGCCAGAGTAACTAATAGCAACGGAGGGCATGCAAGATCACAAATAACATAGACATGATAAAACAATAATCAATCTGACATAATACTCAATATCCATCAGATCCCCGCAAACACAACATGTAGCATTACAATAAGAGGATCTTGATCATGATAGGCAGCTCACAAGATCTAAACATGGTGGCACAAATAGGAGAAACAATCATCTAGCTAGTACTATGGACCCGTAGTCCAAGGATGAACTACTCACACATCACTCCAGAGGCAGGCATGGTGATGAAGAAGGCCTCCGTGATGATCTCCCCTCTCCGGCAGGGTGCCAGGAAGAGCTTCAGATGCCTCCTGATCTAGGGACAATGGTGGCAATGGCTATAGAATTTTTCGTGGAATTCTGATCTGGTACTTACGCTTTTCGTCTCGGGGGGATTATATAAGCGAAGGGGCAAGGTCGGTGGAGCTCCAGGGGCCCACACCCTAGGGCGGCGTGCCCCCCTAGCCGCGCCTGACCCAGGTGTGGCCGCCCTGGGGTGTGTCTCCCCCTCTCCTTCGGGCTCCGTGTCATGTCGGAAAAAAAGGAACTTCAGCATTTGTTTCGTCCAATTCCGAGAATATTTATTTACTAGTTTTTCTGAAACCAAAAATAACAGAAAACAGGAAACTGGCTCTGTGGCACTTGTTAATATGTTCCAGAAAATTCATAAAAATGCCACAAAGTGTGGACAAAAACATAAGATAGTTGATGTAAAACAAGCATGGAGCATCAAAAATTATAGATATGTTTGTAACGTATCAATGGTCGTTCTTGCTCCTCCCCTTCTTTAGCCACGACGACGTCTTCATCGTTGGTGGTGGTGGCGACGGTGGCTAGGGTTTTGTGATGGCGAGAGGTGAGGAGGGCGGCACCAACGGGCGGAAGGTTAAATAGCCCGCCCCCCTGAACACGTGCAACTTTCCGCTCCTTCGCCATCAATGCCGGCACGGGAACACAGGTGGCGCCCAGTGGGTCATCATGCCGTCTCATCGCCATTGATGGCGCAGGCTGCCGCCGGTCAGCCTTCCGCGCAGCGTATTTGAATCGGTGCCGCAGTTGCGTCTGAATCGGTGGCGCTGACCGCTTCTGAATCAATACCGCCGGTAAGTGGTGGCTGACGGGTGGGTCAGTGGAACGCGCGCTGTCCATGCACGTCCGGGCCGAAGCAACCGTTGCCCAAATTAGATGCACGGATGGATCGAGGCGGACGCGTTTGTCCGGATGGGTCAGGCCGCTGGGGCGCCGCGCACGTCCGCACAGACGAGTTCGGACACGCTCAGACGGGATGCGTCGGCCCGGTGGAGATGCCCTTAGGCACAAGCTGACCCTCAGACGGCAGCGGCGCAAACTCCTAGCAAAAGGGCCACATAAGATGGCGCTGTCATCATCGATTGGAGCCTGTGCCGGCTCCCCCTGGGTCGTCGCCAGCCGCCGCCCCTGGAGATTAAGTGCACAGGTGGCCATCACCACCCGCCTTCAGCATGCCGCCTTGCCCTTGTTGTCGAGGTTGGAACCACCGTCAGGCCGACTCTGCCACCTACGGTTGGCTTTGGACGACTGTGGTCGGCCGCTCGACACAAAGGTCGCGACAGGGGACACACGCTGCCGTCCAAGAAAGGTGCGGGCATAGAGAATGGGAGTAGGGCGAAATACGTGGCTGGGCGCCGAGGGCACCAGGCCGGCGGCGGGCAGTTTTCCTCTGGCATGGGCTGGGAAGAGGGAGGACTCGGGCGGGGAATATAGTGTGGTAGGTGGCGGCTTGAGAACGGCCGCACCATCATCGCCCTCCTCACACAGCTTTCAGAGGCACCGCTGTGTGAGGTGGCCATGGGGAAGGGTGGGAGCGAGGCCGGTGGATCGGGTAGTCGGTGGCTCAAGGAAGGGAGAGTCCGGCGGCCATGGGGCAGCGAGGATTGGGTAGAGAAGGATCTGAGGCGCGCAAGGCCAGGAAAGAGGTGGAGGCACAAGAAGAATCGGAAGACTCCTACCCTCTTCTGGTGAAAAAAATTAATAAAAAAAAGCAGCAGGAAGCACACGCAATCGTGCATGGATGTTAGAAACGGTACTCATTAATCCCCGATTAACTAAAATTAGCCTTCATCTATAGTAACCCTACTATACAATGTGGATCGCTAACTGAGCGCAAATATGTCGCGCCTTAGGGCATGTGCAATTGTTTAGACAAGGGCCGTCTATAATACCATGCCATGTCACATTTAGACAGTGACTATAGACATCCCTTCCAATGAACTGTCTGTTTAGTTGTCTGTGTACGCTTTAAAAATTGGAGGAGAAAAACTGAAAATAAATCAGCACGACTTAATTTGAACATCAATCTGGACTCACCCTGGAAGAAATAACTGCCAGTTTCTAGACGCCCTCGTACAACGGGAGATCAGCCGTCGTTAGGTAGCGATTAACCCGGGACTAGACCGTCTATAATTCTGCAGACGGACTGCCCGTTTCCCACTATTTACTTCCCTCCACCTGAGCATATTTCGTACGTGGCCAGCTTTACAGACAGCTGACTGGATCCTGTTGTACACGCCCTTAGGACATACAGTCAGCCGTCTATAACGTGTTTCAAGTAAGAAATTATCTGATATGTGAAAGAGTAACGAGAAAACGAGTCGAGTGCGTCGGTAGGAATATAGACGGTATGTTTCCGTGGAAATCGGTGACTACCGACGGCCTTTTCCTCATTGTACGCAGCCCGTAGCCAGGTCGTTGGTTTTTTCTTCCCAAAAGCTTGGCCCCGCTGTTCCCGCTAGCAACCACGATCTATGATTTACAGACGAACAAAAAGACAAACCACTCTAAGGTACGTCTGCAGCGCGTAGCTATGCACGACGTGGACACGTATCACAGACGACTGCCATCTAGACTAATGCACATGCCTTTAATAGCCTCCATCCACAGTTGTCCCAACTGTACAATGTGAATCGCTAACTAAGCGCAAATATCGCGCCTTAATATATGTAGGTTATTCGGGCAAATATTTCTTACAGAAAGACTGAAAAAGATGCATGTCGATGCCGATGTGGTGTGCTTCCTCAAGCTATCTCCAATGCTTGCCTCTTTGCTAGAACGATTATATGTAAATTGATGAGGTGGCACTATAGTTAAAGAGAAAGTACTTCGTAGATTAATTATACTTTAGCTAACACACGGCCTTTGCACACGGTCGAACTGCTCCAAGCTTTTTTGCCTACTAAACGGATAGTGCACTCCGCCGCGCAGCCTTCCTTGCTTTGTGGCATGGCGTGGCTCGTGGGATGCATTTGGGATGGGCCGGGCGTTACAGTTTGGAGGTGCACCGTCCACTTTGTCCAATCCGTTCTCTGAGATGGCGTGGTCGTCAAGGACGCCCATACGACGCAGTTCAAACCGGACGCGCGGCCTTGTGTCAGCCCAGGCTGCCCATGGCGAGAAGGAGCAGGTGCTTGCTGAGAAGTAGCAGGCGACTGAGAAGGCTTACTGTTGGAGCAGGGTTGTAGTACTGACATGGGCGACTTGATCTCCATCCGTGCCGCGTGCGAGGCGACCTGCTCCTTGGCGGCTGATAAGCTGGGACCTGAGACTGGCACCGCCGATCGATGCAGTGCTTGATCTCTCTATGCGCACGTAGGAGAAATCATCGCGGGAGCACTGGATCGGCAGCGGCATTGGGACACCACCGCGTGAGGAAGGCATGGCAGTCTGTATGGCCCTCTAAGTAGGTGTAGGTAGCCGGCGTCCTGTCGACGTGCTGCCCGTTCTTTTTGCAGTGGGTGGTATTCTGGGCTGTGGTTGCATGTACAACAGAAAGTGTGCTCCGTTGATGTACTGTTTGTGATCAATGTAGGCATGGCAAGGTCAATATCTATAGATTGAATATCATAGAACACACAGGCACCATAGGCAATAACAGAAGCTCATGGGAGATCAGGAGCGAGGCCCGGATCTTCTGTTGTTTTTATGTTCTTAAATTTGATGCCCTGTCGAGCCTTAGAGGTAAAGGCCTTTTCGTGCCGGTCAAAAGGTAGCTGCAGTCTGATATTTTCAAGGAAACACAATGGGGACATATGGTGTTTGTAAGTTTAGCAAGAAAGGTTTGTTAATAGGCATACACATCATGTCGAAGGACATAAAACGGATTTATTACATGGAGTACATACATAATTCAACGGTCATTGTGATTTAGGACGAAGCAAACATTGCTACATTACTCCGCGGACTGGGTCAGGGCCAACAGCCGCAGCGTGCAGCAACGCGAAGGAAGGCGCGGGGGCAGACCAGGGGCGGCATGGCAGAGAGAGAGAGAGAGAGAGAGAGAGAGAGAGAGAGAGAGAGAGAGAGAGAGAGAGAGAGAGAGAGAGAGAGAGAGAGAGAGAGAGAGAGAGCTCTGGGCGCTTGGTCTGGGGCTACCAAGCGAGGGTGGCAACGTTGGCCGGCCCTGGAGGAGCGCCGACTATCGCGTTGGGGCCCGTATGTTCGGAGGCGCGTCCATGGCGCATGCATGGCTGGCGGAGGTTGACCTGGCCCAGGCGCGTGCGTGGCATCCTTGGGCAGCGTATGCCGTTCGTGTCGCGACGCACCGATCTGTCGTCACCATGCCGTTCGTGACATCGTTCTTGGTCGTGGCTAGGGTCAGCCCGGTTGGTGGCAGTGCAACGAGGCCTCTCCCCGCGTCTGGATGCTGGCATGGCATGTTGGAGCGTCCACATCTCCCGCCCTCACCGCTAGCATCATCAGCGTCTGGAACCACGGAGGGGACGATGGTGAATTCTTGTGGAGGATTCAGGAGCTCGCCGCCGGGCTGCGGGTGACCTGCGAGCGTGGAGCATACCATGAGTATAGTCGGAATTGTTAGAAACAATGGGCTAAATCATTAGACCCATATGTAATTTCAGATTTTTCCTAAATCTCAAAACCCATGTATGTGGAAGTTGGTAGCTCACATGTGTGTGGCAAGAGTTATGGGAGCTAAAATATAGTCCTACATGGAAAGTTGAAGGAGATTTGCACCACCTTATAAGGTGGAGTGTTGCACTACTTTGTAAGTGAGTGACAATAAGAGAGCTACATACGCGCTCCTCCTCTGACGATGCCGCTCGCACGCACGCACGCATCGTCACGACGCGCGTCGCGGGTTGCGGGAATCTTGCCGAGCCGAGCTTTAATTTGCTACTTAGGAAAATATGTGCGGTTAGACAGACGTGTCAACAGTTAGCGGATTCGGGTCGCTCCCGGACCATGGGCTATCTGTAACCGACCCAAACGTGTGCGACGTGGGCTTGGTCCTTCGTGTCCTGTACGGGATTTCCGAGCCGCTCCATATAAACGCCTGTGCGACTTCCACAATATACGACACTAAACCAATCTAGGGTTTTGCCATGCTCTCTGTTTGCGCCGCCATCGTAGTCTACTCCATCCCGCTTGCCGGCGTGCACCGGCAGTCCAGAGAGCAGGCCTCCGAAACCACTCGTCTTTGTGATCCTGTATGGGAGAGGGCAAATAAGGTTTTTGGGAAGCGCTCAGCGCGACTGCTCAAATTCGTCATCACGGTGCATCTTCCCGGTCGTCAAGCCGGATCTCGTGCACATCGTATTTAACACCGACTTCTTCGACAGGCGACTGCATCAACGGCGACTATATCGACAACTAATCAGTACGTACACCGTCATCAGATCTGTTATTTTACTATGGCTGTTAGTGCGTATAGTCTGCTACTGTTCATGTTGATTAATACATTTAGTATGTTAGAGATTCACGTGATTGTAGTTGTTGTTGTCATGATTTATATTCTGAAATTAATCGTGGAAATTATGCCTAATAATCCAACAATCCAAAAATCTTATTATAGACAATTTCCTGAATTAAACATGGGACACTTGGCCGATGCTATGAAGCCGGAAAAATTTACCGGTGTTCATTTTAAGAGGTGGCAGTATAAGACCACTATGTGGCTGCAAGCTCTGAAAGTATTCGAGGCTAGTGAGGGTTTATCTGAAGGAACTACATCTGACGAGGTTCAGAACAAGTTTAAGGAAACCAATCTTGCCTTTGTGGGATGTGTTCTAAGTGTTCTTGACAACAAGCTATTTGATGTGTATATGCACATCAAAGATGGAAAAGAGCTCTGGGAGGAACTGAACGCTAAGTTCGGTGTAGCAGATGCTGGCAGTGAGCTGTATATCATGGAGAACTTTCATGATTACAAGATGGTTAACAACCGTTCTGTAGTTGAGAAAGCTCATGAGATACAGTGTTTTGCCAAGGAGCTTGAAATCCTCAAGTGTATCTTACCCGACAAGTTTGTGGCTAGGTGCATTATTGCAAAGTTGCCTTCTTTGTGGAGGAACTTCGCCACAACTCCCAAACACAAGAGACAGGAGATATCGGTTGAAAACCTGATAGCGTCTCTTGATGTTGAGGAGAAGGCTCGGGCTAAGGACACTGCTGAGAGAGGAGGCGAGGGTCAGTCCAGTGCCTACATGGCGCAGAAGAAGACCTTCAGCAAGAACAAAGGAAACTATAAGCCCTTGTTCAACAAGCCTAAAAAGACTACAACCTTCAAGAAGAAGAAGAAGTTGAACAAGGCCGAGCTACATTGTTATTCATGTGGAGAGCTCGGACACTTTTCCAAGGACTGCCCAGATCGTGCAGATCACAGAGGGAAAGGTGGGAAGACTGTCAACGTCGTGACCGCTAGCAACACTAATGGGTACGGTAATTTATTTATTGTTCTTTCAGTATTTCAATCACCATGTTGGAGGATTGATACGGGTGCTAATGTTCACGTGTGTGCTGACATCTCTATGTTCACTTCTTATCAGGTCGCTCGGGATTCAGCCGTCCTAATGGGGAATGAATCACATGCTTCTGTTCGTGGTGTTGGCACGGTGGATCTAAAGTTTACTTCTGGAAAGATCGTGCAGCTGAGGAATGTGCAACATGTCCCTACTATGAACAAGAATCTCGTTAGTGGCTCCCTTCTGTGTAGAGATGGGTTTAAGTTTGTGTTAGAGTCCAATAAAGTGGTTGTTTCAAAACATGGACAATTTATTGGTAAAGGTTATGAGTTCGGAGGCTTGTTCCGGTTTTCACTTTTATATTTTTGTAATAAATCCGTGAGTCATATTTGTGGCGATGTTAATGATGATACCAGTGTTTGGCATTCTCGTTTATGTCACATTAATTTTGATTTGATGTCTCGGATGTCCAGTATGAGTTTAATTCCGAATTTCACTATTGCCAAAGGTTCTAAGTGCCATAGTTGTGTGCAATCAAAGCAACCTCGAAAGCCTCACAAGGCTGCCGAGGAGAGAAACTTGGCACCTCTAGAACTCATACATTCTGATCTATGCGAGATGAATGGTATGTTGACAAAAGGTGAAAAGAGATATTTCATGATGTTGATAGATGATGCTACTAAATTCTGCTATGTTTATTTGTTGCAAACTAAAGATGAGGCTTTAGACTACTTTAAAATCTATAAGGCCGAAGTTGAAAATCAACTAGAGAGAAAGATCAAGCGTCTTAGGTCGGATCGTGGTGGTGAGTATTTTCCCAAAATATTTGATGAATTCTGTCAGGAACACGGAATTATTCATGAGAGGACACCTCCCTACTTGCCCCAATCTAACGGGGTTGCCGAGAGGAAAAACCGCATGCTAACTGACTTGGCGAATTCCATGTTAGCCACTGCTGGTTTATCAAAGGCATGGTGGGGGGAGACTTTGTTGACTTCATGTCATGTCCTGAATAGAGTTCCTAACAAGAATAAGAAAGACCCTTTATGAGGAGTGGACTGGGAGAAAACCATCACTTACGTATCTGCGCACTTGGGGGTGTTTGGCAAAGGTCAACATACCGATTCCCAAGAAACGCAAGCTGGGACCTAAGACAGTGGATTGTATCTTTCTAGGATATGCTCCACGGAGTGTAGGCTATAGATTTCTAGTGGTTAAATCTGAGGTACCTGATATGCGTGTTGATACTATAATGGAATCTCGTGATGCAACATTCTTTGAGAATATTTTTCCTATGAAAGATATGCATAGCATTGGTACAATTTCTTCTGAAATACTTCCTGAATCTAGTGCATCTATTGAGAATTCTGAACAACCACATGAGGAAGTCCTTGAGAAGGATGACGATGAACCTCTCACGAGGAGTAAGAGATAGAGGATTGCAAAATCCTTTGGTAATGATTTCATCGTGTACCTTGTGGACGATACTCCCAGATCCATTGTAGAGGCATATGCATCTCCTGATGCAGATGATTGGAAAGAAGCAGTCCAAAATGAGATGGACTCGATTCTTTCTAATGGAACTTGGGAATTATCAGAACGACCCTATGGTTGCAAACCTGTGGGTTGTAAGTGGGTGTTTAAGAAGAAGATAAGGCCTGATGGTACTATTGAGAAGTACAAGGCGCGACTTGTACCTAAGGGCTACACACAGAAAGAAGGCGAAGATTACTTTGACACATATTCACCTGTCGCTAGACTGACCACCATTCGAGTACTACTGTCCCTGGCTGCCTCTTATGGTCTTCTCGTTCATCAAATGGACGTGAAGACAGCTTTCCTTAATGGGGAGTTGGAAGAGGAGATCTACATGGATCAGCCGGATGGGTTTGTGGTAAAAGGTGAAGAGACAAAGGTGTGCAAGTTATTAAAATCTTTATATGGCCTGAAACAAGCACATAAGCAATTGCATGAGAAGTTTGACAGAACTCTACTTTCTTCTAGCTTTGTCATTAATGGGGCTGATAGGTGTGTTTACTATTGCCATGGTGGGGGCGATAGCGTTATATTATGTTTGTACGTGGATGACATTCTGATCTTTGGTACAAACATGATAGTGATAAATGAAGTCAAGTCTTTCCTGTCAAAGAGTTTTGATATGAAATATCTGGGAGAGGCTGATGTGATTCTAAACATCAAGATTATTAAGAACGAGAATGGGATTAATTTAACGCAACCTCATTATGTTGAGAAGGTCTTGAGCCGATTTGGCTTTGCTGATGGCAAGACTTCTCCAACACCTTATGATCCCAGTTTGACATTACGGAAGAATAAGAAGGAACCAACAGATCAGCTAAAATATTCACAAGTTGTTGGTTCTCTCATGTACTTAGCAAGCGCTACAAGACCTGATATCTCTTTTGCTGTGAGCAAGTTGAGTAGGTTCATATCTAACTCGGGTATTGGTCATTGGCATACACTTGAAAGGGTCATGCGCTATCTATGTGGTACAATGATATATGTGATTCACTATTTAGGGCACCCTGCCGTGCTTGAAGGATATAGTGATTCGAACTGGATCTCTGACGTTGATGAACTCTACGCCACGAGTGGGTATGTGTTTACCCTTGGAGGTGGTGCGGTGTCATGGAGATCCCGTAGACAGACCATATTGACGAGGTCAACTATGGAAGCAGAGCTTACTGCTTTAGACACAGCCATCGTTGAGTCAGAATGGCTGCGTGAGCTCTTGATGGACTTGCCTGTGGTTGAGAAACCTGTGCCAGCAATCCTTTTGAATTGTGACAACCAAACTGTTATTGTCAAAGTGAACAATTCTAAGGATAACGCGAAGTCATCAAGACACGTGAAGAGACGTTTGAAGTCTGTCAGGAAATTGAGAAACTCCGGAGTAATAACTGTTACGTATATTCAAACAGACAAAAACCTGGCAGATTCCTTTACAAAGGGACTATCACGAAATGTGATAGAAAGTGCATCGAGGGATATGGGGTTGAGACCCATGGATGTCACACCTAGTGGTAACCCAACCTATGTGATCGGAGATCCCGTGAATTAGGACCTGGGAAGAACAAGCTAGTGGGTGGACTGAGGAGAGTATTCTGTAACCCTCTCTATGTGAAGATGTATAACTCTCATAATCTGTAAGGAAGGTTGGCAACACGCCTTAATGTGTTTCTGTTGGCTTTAACTAGCAAAGATGTCGTCCTATAGGACATTATTGAAAGAACACACCTATATGAGATCGACTGTAAACGTCGCGGTCTATGAGACTTGGGTGATCTCTAGTAAACTCATGAAGAGACCAGGGAGTATGACGCATATGCTCCAACCCGTGGGGTAGGCTACTGGCAGCCAGGTAATAGTTATGATTTTGAGTGAAATCTATTGGCACCAAACTTGCAATTCAAGGTTCGTCCATTATTCAAGTTGTTGATAGACGTAGTTCAAGATTCTAGGCGAAAGTTCAACTTAACAGTCTCTGCTGAAACACTGGTATATAAACAAGTAGAGAGGATTGGCAAATCTTCAAATGGACATTTCAGATCTGGCGGGGGATTGTTAGAAATAATGGGCTAAATCATTAGACCCATGTGTGATTTTAGATTTTCCCTAAATCTCAAAGCCCATGTATGTGGAAGTCCATATGTGATTTGGCCCAAGTTAGTGGCAGCTCACATGTGTGTGGCAAGAGCTGTGAGAGCTAAAGTTTAGTACCACATGGAAAGTTGAAGGAGAGTTGCACCACCTTATAAGATGGAGTGTTGCACCACTTTGTAAGTGAGTGACAATAACAGAGCTACACGCGCGCTCCTCCGACGACGACGCCGCTCGCACGCACGCACGTCTCGTCACGACGCATGCGCGCCGCGGGTTGCGGGAATCTTGCCGAGCCGAGCTTTAATTTGCTGCTTAGGAAAATTTGTGCGGTTAGACAGACGTGTCAACAGTTAGCGGATTCGGGTCGCTCCCGGATCGTGGGCTATTTGTAACCGACCCAAACGTGTGCGACGTGGGCTTGGTCCTTCGTGTCCTGTACGGGATTTCCGAGCCGCTCTATATAAACGCCTATGCGGCTTCCACAACGTACGGCACCAAACCAATCTAGGGTTTTTCCATCCTCTCTGCTTGCGCCGCCACCGTAGTCTACTCCATCCCGCTTGCCGGCGTGCACCGACAGTCGGGAGAGCATGTCTCCAAAACCACTAGTCTTTGTGATCCTGTACGGGAGAGGACGAATAAGGTTTTTGGGAAGCGCTCCGCGCGACTGCTCAAGTTCGTCATCACGGCGCGTATTCCCGGTCGTCAAGCCGGACCTCGTGCACGTCGTCTTTAACGCCGACTTCTTCGACAGGCGACTGCACCAACAACGACTACATCGACAACTGATCAGTACGTACAGCGTCATCAGATCTGTTGTTTTACTATGGCTGTTAGTGCGTATAGTCTGCTACTGTTCATGTTGATCAATACATCTAGTATGTTAGAGGTTCACGTGATTGTAGTTGTTGTTTTCATGATTTATATTTTGGAATTAATCATGAAAATTATGCCTAATAATCCAACAGAAATGCCTAGGCCTGAACGGTAATACAGCTTGCCTCGAACGGTAATGCAGCTTGCAGCCACGCACTTCCGGTGCTGACCATTGTTAGATGTATATATCTGTATATTGTATTTCCTCCATATGTTAGGGGGCTTCCTGCATATTTGCTCTGTACCTGTACTATATATTGTGGCCTTTGGCCCCTAGAGGAATACAAGTTGCATATTCCTGACATGGTATCAGAGCTAGGTTAGCCTCCTCCTACTCGCAACTTCGTCGCTGTAGCCGCCATCGTCCCTATCGCCGACGGCCTTGCCGTCGTCGCCACTCAGTTTCTCGCCGTTTCCGTTCTGTATCCAGATCCGATCCAGATTGGTTTTCTAGTCCACGAGCTGGTCTTTTCAGATCAGTTCTGATCTCCAGACGCGTGGATCTTCTCGTCAACAGGGACGGTGGCGCCCTGTTCCATCCCTGCGTGACTCCCTGACGCCCTGCAGACTCCCTGACGCCATGCGCTGCGCGTGACGCGCGCCATCAACATGGACGGTGGCGCCCTGTTCCCCTGCCGATAGCGCCTGGCGCCCCACCTCGCCCAGTGCCCTGCCTGGCGCGCCCTGTTCCCCTGCAGACTCCCCTGCGCCATGCGCGTGACAGCGCCCTGCGCCCCGCCTCGCCCTGTTCCCCTGCAGACTCCCCTGCGCCCTGCGCGTGACAGCGCCTGGCGCCACCCTTGGTATCTGGCGCCCTCCTGCCCGCCTGGCCACGTCGAGACTCCATCTCGCCTCGATTGGATCTGGGCCATTGTTTCCGATTGGATGTGAGTGTTGATCTCAAAAAAAAAATTGAGAGAGAGATGCCTTCTGCATCGGGCTACGTTGCGATTCCTCGCTGTCCGGTGATCTTCGATGGCGCGAATTATCCTGATTTCCCTGCCTTTATGCGCGTTCACATGCGCGGTCTCCGTCTTTGGGGTGTGCTCTCTGGCGAGGTCCCTTGTCCGCCGTGCCCCCCTGCTCATGTGGCTCCTTTTCCTCCGACGCCGATTGTGCTTGCTGCTGATGCTTCTCAGGAGGCCAAGGATGCTGCTCAGAGCGCGGATGATGGTGTTGTTGCTGCCTATGACCTGAAGTTCAAGCAGTATTCTGCTGATCTCGAGTCCTATCGCCACGCTCTGACTGCCTACACTCAATGGGTCGATGAGGATGCTCGTGCTGCTACTGTTCTCACCTCTAGTATTCTGCCCCAGTATGCTGCTGAGTTCATGAGTCTTCCTACTGTTGCCGTTCAGTGGGCACATCTTCGTCAGCGCTATCAGCCGTCTAGGGATGCTCTTTACCTGTCTATGGTTCGCCAGGAGCATGCTCTTCAGCAGGGTGATTCCACTATTGATGAGTTCTGTACTCAGAGTGCTGCTATCTGGCATCAGCTTGATTCTCTTCGTACTGCTGTTTGTGGCACATGCTCGTGCTGCCAGATTGTGCGCTCGAATTTGGAGTTTCACCGCATCTATAAGTTTCTGTCTCGGCTCCGCCAGGAGTTTGAGCCCCGGCGTGCTAAGCTGAATGCTCGTGGTCGTGTTCCGCTCTCTGAGGTGTTGACTGAGCTTCGGGCTGAGGAGACCCGTCTCCGTGGTGCTGGTCTTCTTGCGGTTCCATCTGTGCTTGCTACTCGTGGTCCTCCCATGCCATCGGCTCCCTCGACTCAGCCGCGGTCTTCTGTGCCGCCGCCGATACTACCCACTCCTCCAGGTCAAGGTCAGAGTCAGCACCAGCAGTCTCAGGGTCCGAGTCAGCACCAGCAGCCTCAGGGTCAGAGTCAGCACCAGCAGGCTCGTGGTCAGGGTCGTCGTGGTTATCTTCGTCACTGCTCTTATTGCAACAGGGATGGCCACACTTGGGCCACATGTTATACACGGGATCCCAGTTTACGTCAGCAGCACCAGGCTCGTGGGCAGTCGGCTCCTTCCGGGTCTTCAGCAGTTGCTCTCTCTGATCAGGACATTATCAGGAGTCTTCGTGGTCTGCTTGCTGCTACAGGCTCTCTTTCGGCGGGCACTGCTGGTTCTGTGACTGATTCTTCCGGCCCTGCGCGACCACCATCTTCTACACAGTCAGGTACGTCGTCGTGGTATCTGGATTCTGGAGCTTCCTTTCATATGACCTCTGAGTCTTCTTTTCTGTCTGCTCTTCGTTCTCTCCCTTCCCATGTCCGTGTTTTCACGGCTGATGGTACCTCTCTTCCTGTTTCTAGTCGGGGCACCCTTTCTACTTCTTCGTTTTTTGTTTCTGATATTTCTCATGTCCCTCTTCTTAAGATGAATCTGTTCTCTGCTAGCCAGCTTACTGACGCTGGTTGTCGCGTCATTCTTGATGCTGATTCTTGTGTTGTCCAGGACCGTCGCACACAGGCCCTGGTTGGAGCTGGCCCTCGTAGCCGTGACTCTTCAGGACTTTGGGAGTTAGACTGGCTTCGTGTTCCTTCCGCTGCCACTTCATCTGCCAGTTCTTCTTCGGTCGTCGCCTCTGCTACAAGCTCCTTTCAGCAGTGGCATCATCGTCTTGGTCACCTTTGTGACTCTCGCCTGTCGTCATTAGTTCATCGTGGTCTTCTGGGGTCTGTCTCAGGAGATGGGTCTTTACATTGTCAGGGTTGTAGGTTGGGTAAACAGATTCAGCTTCCCTATCCTACTAGTGCGTCTGTATCTCAGCGACCTTTTGATTTAGTTCATTCTGATGTTTGGGGTCCGGCTCCTTTCGCTTCGAAAGGGGGCCATCACTACTATATTTTATTCATCGATGATTTTTCTCGGTACACTTGGTTGTATTTTATGCGCTCTCGTAGTGAAGTGCTCTCCATATATCAGCGTTTTGCGGCTATGGTCCGTACTCAATACTCTACCCCCATTCGTGTGTTTCGTGATGATTCTGCTGGTGAGTATATCTCCCAGATGTTGCGAGGTGTTCTTGCTGAGCAGGGCACCCTTGCTCAGTTCTCCTGTCCTGGCGCACATGCTCAGAATGGTGTTGCTGAGCGTAAGCATCGCCATCTTCTTGAGACAACTCGTGCCATGATGATTGCTTCTTCTCTTCTGCCGCATTTCTGGGCCGAGGTTGTCGCTACGTCGTCTTACCTCATCAATATTCAGCCTTGTGCCGCTCTGCAGGGTGGCATCCCTCTTGAGCGCCTATCTGGACAGTCTCCAGACTATTCCATGCTTCGCTTGTTTGGTTGTGTTTGCTATGTTCTCCTTGCTCCTCGCGAACGCACCAAACTGACCGCTCAGTCTGTTGAGTGTGTTTTCCTTGGATACAATGATGAGCATAAGGGCTATCGCTGTTGGGACCCCGTTGGTCGTCGGATGCGTATCTCTCGTGATGTTACTTTTGATGAGACGCGTCCTTTCTATCCTCGTCCCACCACTGGTACCTACCCGGTGGAAGATATCTCGTTTCTTCTCTTTCCTGATACACCCCCTCTGTCTACTCCTTCTACTCCTATCGTGTCTTCTTCAGGATCTCCTACCCCTGACGTCTCTTCTTCTACATCGTCCTCCTCTGTTCCGTCTAGTTCTCCTCGTTCTCTGGAGTCTTCCTCTCCTATTCCTTCTTCTTCATCGTCGTCTCCTGGTTCGTCTTCCTCTGACGAGCTTCCCTCTACTCGTCCTGTTCGTCAGCGTTGTGCCCCCGATCGTTACTCTTCTAGTCAGTATGGTCTTTCTGTTGCCTCCGAGCCGACTTCTTATCGGGATGCTGAGCATCATCCTGAATGGCAGCTGGCCATGACTGAGGAGATTGCTGTGCTTGAGCGCACTGGCACCTGGGATCTTGTTTCTCCCCCTCCCGGTGTTCGGCCTATCACGTGTAAGTGGGTCTATAAGATTAAGACCCGCTCTGATACCATGTCAAGCTTCATGCACTAGCCAACCCAACTAAAAGTCCAAACTTATGGAAAGGGCTAGTGCAATCCACTTATACACTTCAACACCCCCTCTCACGTGTGACGGGGAGAAGTCAGCACGTGCAACCGGAAGAGAGCGACGGCGCGCGAAACTCACGTATGACTCAAGATGCCTATACGTGGACACAGAGGGGTTAACGACAATTTTAGGATAAATTGCGAAATCCAGGACTCGAACTCGAGACCTTAGGCTCTGATACCATGTCAAGCTTCATGCACTAGCCAACGCAACCAAAAGTCCGAACTTATGAAAAAGGCTAGTACAATCCACTTATACACTTCAACAACCATAATAGCAGTTCAGACGCTCAGCACATCAAGCGCCACCCAGATCAGGCACGAGCAGCACATTTATCTAACGCCACCCAGACATGCGCGCCCAGATCGTCGGAAAAAACTCAAGCCAAGCAAACAACCCCGGCCAGGAGCTGCAGGTTCTTCAACCATGTGAGCGCCCCCATGACATAACCGCCGCATGAGAGAGCCCCAAGCGGTTCAGGGGACCTCACCGGTCATACCTGATGTATAAATCAACGGTGAGATAGTTGGGAGATAAAAAAGAAACCAAATTCGGTTTACCATCTAAATTAACCAGGGTTGGTAGTTTTCCCACACTGCACTAATTCCCGGACCCTCCCCTATTTCTTGCTTCAATAATTAGTCATCAGGGAATCCACCTCCCCTGTTCATTTGCCGTTTACCGACCATATCGGCGTGCAACGGCGTGTCTCCTCTGTTATGCCGAGCACCTCCTCCACACGAACGATGAGCGAGCTCGTGGTCAACTGTCATGGATAGTCGGATCCGACGTGCAGCGTGCTCGTGGCCAAGATGTACTCGGTGTCGGCCCCTATCTAAAATTAGAACTTGGTTACTCTTTTACCATTGGTTAGGTAAATCTAACCTAAAAAAGAGCCCAATGATTAACCCGGAAAGGTAATCTTCTATTATATACTACTACCAGAAGTGCCCGTGCGTTGCACCGGATCGAGAATTTATAAAAAAAAATTAAAATAAATATGCAGTAGACATTTTACAGTTTATACATTTATAATTAGCCCACCGCAACCCACGCAACCATCCACTGCAAAGCACTCACGCGAGGGTCACCCGCACGCACACGGACCCGTCCGTCCAACACGATCGATCCCCATCGCCCCAGCTACCACCCCCGCAACTCCTCGATCCCGTCCCCGCCGCCACCGCACCTCCTCTGTCTTCCTCTCGCATGAGAGCCGCCGCTCGATCCCGTCCCCGCCGCAACACCAAGCTCCCTGCGTCGCCCTTCTCTCTCTCTCTCTCTGGACGCGCGAGGTCGCCCCTCAGTTCCGTCCCGTCCGGCGAGCCGCTTTCTCTTGGTCCCCGTCGTCCCCAACCTTACAACTTTTATTCCTTTTTCATGCAGGCGTTGCATCAGCTCAGCTCGTATACAGTATCAGTCTACCTGACTCGATGCGGGTCATTGATGCAATTTATCTCTAGGGCCGCCCAATTTCTCTAGTTTTACGTAAGCATCTGTGCGGTGGCTTGCTTGTCTACTGGGAGATAGATGTTCTATTTAAGGCAGTAAATTTCTTGCTAATTTATCGATGTGGGAATAAAAGAGATAGATGTTCTATTTAAGGCAGTAAATTTCTTGCTAATTTATCGATGTGGGACTAAAAGCAAGAGCAGTGCGAGTTGGACACGGTCTGGTGAAACTATCTTTGAAGCACATGCACGATATGGTGGGCCATTGCTGGTTTTTATAAGTACCGTATACAAATTTCGGTATAGATTTACTGGACTAGGCCCATACACTCGTATGAAAAGAAACTCGGCGTAAGATACCGACGGGAATACGCCAGTGCAGTTTGAGTTGAACAAAACTCGATCGTACAAAAAAAAACAATTAAATAATTACGTGACTTATTTGTGGCATGGTGGGTAATACACCTAAATTATCAGGGGCAAAGTTATCCAAAAAAGTATTGGACCGGCAGAAACACTTCGTGCTTTATTATTAAGTATAGATATAGAAAAGCAATATAAGGGTGTTTTTCGAGACACCAGGTTTGTTGAAGGGTAAAGAGAGAGAGAGATTGCGGAATATGATGGTTGTATTATTGAGCCTCTCGGACGAATATATATAGGCGTACAGGGACCCACTTGGAGTACAAGACAAGTAACCTATTTGAAGTACAAGACAAGTAACCTAGTCTATCCCTAATAGATACGTATACTCTAACATCCCCCCACAGTCGTAGCGGTAGCATCGTGAACAACTGGAACGTCGCGAACGGTCAGACTGGAGAGCCGAAGTAGACCAGTGCGCTGACATTCCCCCGCAGTGGTAGCTAAAACGTCGTGGACGGTGTCACGTCGCAGAAGCTTGGACCATAGAGGATGCTGGTGAGGAGCTCAGGCGAGGTGATAGCCCTTGTGCCGGTGTCGAGTGAGCCGAGAGCGATGGGTGCTGCAACCTTGGTCGAGGTAGCCGCGCGAGGGGTCGCCGTGGTCGATGTCGTGGTCGGGGTTGCTGGTGTCGAGGTAGAAGGATGGAGACGCGTCAGGGCAGTCGTCGGAGAGAGCGACGCCGAAGCCGATGCAGTCCGAGCCGTCGAGGACGAGGTACGGCCAGTAGAAGGACGGAGACGCGTCAGGGCAGTCGTCGGAGAGAGCGATGTCGAAGTCGATGCAGTCCGAGCCGTCGAGGATGAGGTACGGCCATGGCTTTGCCAAAACCAGGCGCACGTCGGGGACGAAGGCATACTCTGGTTGTGCCAAAACCGAGTATGCGAAGATGAAGTCGGTATGACGCAGTCGAGGCAGACGTAAAGGAGGTAGACGATGCCGATGAAGACCTTGTCGAAGCCGATGAAGACGAGGCGCTACAACCGGGCTTGCCAGACTCGGGAACGTGTCGGGACGAAGGCACGCACCGGTGTTGCCAGTACCGGGCATGCGAAGAACGGGACCAGTAGAAACAACTTCACGCCATGTCAGAGAGGAGACTAGCAGAGGAGGACTCTACGACGGTTGTGATACGCAGATCGGCGAAATGCCGATGCAGGCCGCGATTGTCGGAGTAGACGAGTAGGTGTGGTCGAGGACGATGGCGACGAAGTCATGCTGGACGAAGACGTAGAAGGCGGCGAACCAGCGACGACCAAGAGTGGTCATACTGGATGCCTAGACGGAGGGGTAGTCGGCAGGACTTATGAAAGCCAGGAGTGGCCATGCAGGCTACCTGTGGAGATGCAGTGGCGGTACTCGAAGTAGGCGAGGAAGAACCCGGCGACGTGACAAAGACCATGCGCGGATGGTGGCGACCCGCGCCAGGGAGATGGCGCAGTGGAAGCCTGCGACGTCCTTGCGGGGTGACGGCGATGAACGCGTGCAGCGACGCTACTGCCCGATGGGACGGCGTAGCTGCGGGGTTGGTAGCTGGCGGACCACCAGTGACGGACACGCCTGAGAATGCGCGTTGGTAGCCTGTGGCGGGGACCAAAGGGGGCGACGCTACGACCCGAAGGGGCGACGCAGCGGTAGCCCGATGCTCGATCGGTGGTAGGCGCGTGCTCAGGGACGTACTCGGCTGAGACGAGCGCCAGATCGGTTGATCAAATCGACGGCGGCATTGTACGCGCCAAGTCCGAGACGACGGCATATCGGAATCCGCGGTGTCGTTGTCGGTGCAATCCCGGGCGATGACGGCGAAGACAATCCGAGGGGGGTCGGCCACGGCAGCCTCCCAAGGAAGCCGCAGCAGCCGGCCGCGGTGCGCGGCAGCCTGTCATGAGGCCGCGACGGCCTATCGAGGAAGGCATAGTGGCGCAGGTGACAGGCACACGGGCGCGGTGTAGATCGTCGATCCCGATGATCGGAGTAGAGGCGCGACGATGACGACGGCGATGGGCGACTCAATCCGATCTAAGATCGGTAAATCAAAAAAGAAAACCGATCAAAAGATCGTAAAAAAGACTTACATGATAGCCGATCACGGATCGGCGAACAAACCCTGCATACGGGTGGCGCAGCCCCCGACGGAGATCATGGAGATTGACCTCCCAGGAACGGCACGGTGCAGAAGCGAAGGCGGCGGCTAGGTCAAGGACCGTGCCACTCTGATACTATGTTGAAGGGTAAAGGGAGAGAGATTGCCGAATATGATGGTTGTATTTTTGAGCCTCTCGGACGAGTATATATAGGCGTACAGGGACCTACTTAAAGTACAAGACAAGTAACCTATTTAGAGTACAAGACAAGTAACCTAGTCTATCCCTAACAGATACGTATACTCTAACAAGGTTGATCCACATCACCTAAATTACAATGATAGTTAGATTTAAAATTTGTGGCCAAGATTTAATGATACATATTTCATTGTGTGAACATGAGTTCTGTCCGTCACGTCATATTATGTATGTAACTATAATTTTTTTCCTTCGAGATTGTCAAAAAAAAACATGTGAGATGGCAAATAGAACCCTTAGGAATAGGCCTGCTCGAGTCCGTTCATAAATAAAGGGTATATGAATCCGTTTAAAAACAAATGTAGAAACCGAGCTAGCAGTGTCCATTAGAAAATAGAGTTGGCAAGCTAGGAGTCCGTTCAAAAAAGATTGTCACGTCTTATATCTTTTTTAACATGTTGTCACGACTTACCGGACTCCTAGCTTGCCAACCCATAGGAATAGGCCTTTTTTCTATAAGATGTTTTATAGGCTAAAAACTTCCACTAAAACGTGTTATAGTTTGGACCGGAGGTACTCCATAATAAAAAATAGCCAATCAAATATGTTCAAAAATAGAATACAAGAGTCAGTTTCAAAAGAATAGAGTAGACCAGCAAGCAGTACAAGATTATGTACTTTTCCTACGAATCCATACTTTTGCTTGGAAGCGTGGAACTAAATGTGCAAAGCAAATATTGTTCTGGAATACAACCTGAGGAATAGCCGATCAAATCCATTCAGAAATAAAACATATGAGTCCGTTTTAAAATAAAAGATAGGCCAGCAAGCAAGCCGAGTCCATTGGCAGAAAAAGTGTCTAGCCGAATCCATTGGCTGAAGAACTCTACAATATCTACTTTCCATATCTTACTATTATGTCCATCTTAGTTTTTGCTCAACATTGTCTAGGTAACATGACTTACATTTACAACTGGTATACAACGTTCCGAATCCGGATAATGTCCAAAAGATGAGTTCTGACTTAAAGGTTGTGTTTGGTAGAAAATGTTTCCTTAGATATACTATAAAAATATCATGATTTTAAATACTTTAAAATATTTTACTTTAGTAAACTTTTATATGTGCGAGCTTCACTGATTTTGCAATCCAGAGAAAAGGTGTCCCCAGCCTCTTTTTCCAAAAGAAACTATAGTATTTTTTGGGTAGGAATGCAAATACTAAGGTTTTACAATATTTTAGTTTCGGAATCACTCCGCTACCAATAAAGCCTTGAACATAAAATAAAATAAACTACAAATGAACAATACACAGTTGAGTATACAAAAATAGGTAAAACACGTCTACCGTTTAAATTTGAGTAGAAACATAAAAATGATATAAATATTCTGAAACTTTGTTTACTAAAACATTCAGTGAAAGGCGGCAATATCATTATCTTCAAATATTAATCGATAAACTAAAATGAAATGAGAAAATTGGTAATACAAGATCGACACATATGGTCCACATGGTTAGATCTCAGAACATTGATTATTTTTAAAAAGCTAGATTTTACTACGCCAACTTACCTAGCATATAAATTATTGTCTTGATCTATATTTGTGGGTTGAACTATTTTTTTAGTTGGAGCATCTGGTCCATATGGTTGATCTTGGCACATTGATTTATTTCAAAAGCTAGATATTACATCAATGTACGTAATCTAGAAATAATCCACTTGATCTATTATGGATTACAATTAGCATAAAAATGGAAAGAAGAGATATACAAGAAATTTCGATGAAACATCAAAACATCACGTTGGCAATTCAATAAATCTTAATATATATATATCTAAGTATAACAAGAAATATGTCATTACAAAGATTATGAACGTGATATAAATTCACACATAAATGCTATGTGTCAGTATCATGTCCCTATATTATTTTCTACGCAGCTATTATTTGTTAATAACTCCGCATAAAGCATATGAAATCAATATTTTTTCATAATTGTCATGAGATATGTTAAAACTGGTAGATCTTGGTTTTCTACTAAAGCATTTTATATTGGTAGGTTATCATAATGTATATAAAAGTATTAAATTCGATTGATTTTTTAACATGATATTCATTACAAAATTCTAATTTAATGGTGTTGATCTTGCAAGTGTACCAAAATGTAGCAACCAATGTATCTATGTATATAAAGAACATCCAATTATTTGGTGGATCCTATTTATTTTCTAGTGTATAAATAGTTCTCATAATATGACTAACGAACGAACATATTGGATGGATACACATATTGACACGTGCAGTGTTAATTTTATATGAATTAAAAATGGCCTAACACCCTTGTGGGGAAGTATGTGATGAGTAATGCTTTATGAAGCTCAAGATTTGAAACTAAAAAATGAGGATGTGTGCATCACTTGATGAAGAGATCGGGTGTGCCCTTGTTTGAAAAAGTCTTGAAACTAAAGGAGTGCCTATTTAGTCGGAAACCCCTTTCTAAACATATGCACCCGGTATGAAAAAACATTTTTCAAAATGTTGAAATTTTTGTAAAAAATATGATCATGTGTAGCTTTATATTTGAGGTGCACACGAAGTCACTTCACCGAAAACTGATATGTTTTGCATGTTGTGTAAAAAACAAATTATTGTGTCGTGGAGCACGTTAGCATCAAATTTTGTCTTTTACTAGACGGATATGCGAGTTTCGCCTCGCCGCCTGCACGGTGTTGTCACATGGTGTGTCTAGAGCAATGCATTTGGTGGCGGTTTGTTCTGGGTTGATGCCTGCGGTTATTTGGATTAGCTATGTTGAGCGTGTCATAATGAGATTCTAAAAAAGAAACTTAGCTTAGCTATAAACAATTCTTTGTCAAACAAACAACCAACAAATGAGCAAGGTAGCCTCTAATACTTACTTTTGCACAAAATCACTTGTACAGATATAATTGGTTTATATAGAAGAGTACAATTTTACTTCAATTCTTACCAATGGAAGTCCATTGTCGGCGAGAACTATCAATCCCAACTTATTTCTTTACATACAAAGGAGAAAACAGGCCAAATTTCGTGCAAGATTAAGCTGCTTTGTGGCATGCGTATCTCAGAGGTGCACTTTCTCGATGCTAGCTGTAGGTGAATCTCGAGGGCACCAACATACCTCTTAATGCTTGTTTTCCAGACATTCTAGAAAACCCAGAGCGTCTCATAGTTTAGCTGATCGATCTATAAATAAGAGAGACCAAACTGTTAGCAGACTACATGTGACCTCCGTATTTCAGTGGTGCAAATTCAGTGTAACCACGGTTAGATTACTGCTACCAACTAAGAAAACCTAGTTGGCATATCAATGTACGTCTCAGTTTAATATAGACAGTAGAACACTCTAGATAGTTAAACAACTCTTATTTATTTTCTCGATGCTACCTGTAGACTGCAAGATTCACCAAATTGTGATCTGCATAGTTAAGAGGTGCAAATTCAGTTTGTAAGAACAGATAGATTACTGCTACGAAATAAATCTAGCTGGCATAGTATATGTCTCAGTTTAATATAGACAGTAGAACTCTATAGATAATTGAACGACTCTTATTTACTTTCTCGATGCCAGCTGTATTTGAATCTCGAAGGAACCAACATACCTCTTAATGCTTGCTCGCCAAAAATTCTACAATACCCGAAACATCCCATAGTTTAGCTGATTGATATGCAAATAAGAGGCACGAAACTTCTATACATTGGAAGACAAAGCTACCAAAAAGTCATGATACAAAACTGTGCTCTACTGCAGCAGCGACCAGGCTGAGGCTTCAGCCGGAGTATAGTCTCTTGTCAACACGAAAGATACATATATTCTCCTAAATGTAGACATAACTGAAACTGAACCGAGCCTATTTCGAGATGCTTACCTATGAGATGCAAACACCGCCCCGGCGACCTCCACACGCATTGTTCAGCAAAACACAATAAGCATAATTAGTTGAAGCGGCTAGTTAAAGTAAAGAAGCAATAAGCAAGGGAATATCAGTTGGCATGTTGGCTTTCTGAAATATTAATTGCGAAACCTACTTAAGGTTGATGTTCATAAATCTAGCTACATGATTTCTGTTGGACACACTTTCAAACGACCTTAATGGATTTGGATGATACTCTCAGTTAGGTTGATGAACATAGCCACATGGTACTACAAATAAGGCCATGTCATCTATGAAGGGTTTCGCGGCATAGTAAATCAAAATTTTCTACGGATGCGAACAGAGGGAAGCCAAGATCTAATCTAGGAGATGCAAACAACGAGAGAGATTGGATTAGATCTTCATACCCTTGAAGATTCGCACAGCGGAACGTTCGTCGGAACGTGGGTGATGTAGTCGTACTCGCTTCTCCTCCTCGCGATCCGATCCGATCTGGCACCACAAGTGGCGATGCCTCCGTGAGATGCACACGTGCAGCACCTCGACATATCCTCCTTCCTTGGTCCAGCAAGTATGGTGGAGAGATGGGTTGGATCTATAACGCGACGGCGCGGTGCAATTGGTGGAGAGTTTCTGCAGCAGGGCTTCGCCTACACGCAGTCGGGAGGGAGAGAGAGAGGAGGGTAGCAGGGCGACTAGACTTGAGGGGAAGGTGTGGGGGGTGGTGCGCCCCAGCCCTCTATATATAGAGGGGTGGGCGCCTGCCCTAACCCCTCCCCCAAGCCCTAGGACGGCGGCCAAAGGAGGGAGGAGTGGGGGGCAAGGAAACCCCCCCTTCTAGAAGGTCCAATTAGGGTTTATCCCTTGGTTAGCCGGCTGGGCCCTATGGGGCCTTGTGCCCCTGGCCCAAAGCGGCCAGGGCACTCCCTCATAGGCCCATGCCCCCTCCCGGAAGGTGGGACCATGTTGGCCCCCTTCCGGAAGGTTCTAGAAGCTTCCGGTACAATACCGATTAACCCGGAACAATTCCGAACTCCAAAAACTGCACTGCCTTATATGAATCGTATTCTCCGGACCATTCCGGAACCTCTCGTGATGTACCGGATCCCATCCGAGACTCCGAACAAAAACTCATAAACCAATTATCCAATCTATCCTAGCGTCGAGACACGTTAAGTGTGTGACCCTTCGGGTTCGAGAATATGCAGACATGATCTTCTATCAATAATCAACAGCGGGGTCTGGAAACCCATATTGACTCCCACACATTCATCGATGATCATATCGGATGAACCACGATGCCATGATTCAATCAATCCCATATATATATTCCCTTCGTCTCGCGATATTTTACTTGCCCGAGATTTGATCGTCGGTACCGTCATACCTAGTTCAATCTCGTTCACAGCAAGTACTTTACTCGTTCCGTAATCCGATATCACTTTGTGATTAACTCCTTAACCACATGCTTGCAAGCGGTGTTGATATCAATTACCGAGTGGGCCCGAAGTATATCTCTCCGACTTGGGAGGGACAAATCCCATCTCGATACATACAACCCAACAGGTACTTTCCGATCACCTGAGAGACACCTTTATGATCACCCTCTCATAGGATGACGTTTGATGACCTCAAAGCTTTCTTCCGATATCAGGGAGTTGTATTATCTCATGGTCTAAGGAATACAATATTTGACATAAGAAAAGCTTCGCAAAGATGAAAACGATGACACGATCTAATTGCTTTGCTTAGTTTGGGTCTGTCCATCATATCATTCTCCCAATGATATGATCTCATTATCAATTGACAACTCATGTCTATGGTTAGGAAACCTTAACCATCATTAATCAATGAGCTAGTCCATAGAGGCGTACTAGGGACACGGTGTTGTTCACAAACCACACAAGTATTAAAGTTTCCGCTTAATACAATTCTAGCATGGAATATAAACATTATTATGAACAAGAATTATAATAATAACAGCTTTATTATTGCCTCTAGGGCATAATTCCAACAATCTAGACTAAGGAACATAGACGACTGCGAAAGATAGATGTGGAAGGCCAGGTACGGCACTCATAAGTATTAGAGGCTACCTTGTATTTTTTGGTCCATGCAGCCTTCTCAGTGCAGCTGCTGCTCCCCTCTAGATGCGCCAATGGCCTACAGCTCTGGCTTCTTGTTTTTCCACCTCAGTCGAGCTGTTCCATCTGACCAAATCGATGCTACATGTGCTCGCCTGCAGGGGAAAGAGAGATTCTATTGCAGCATTAGTTGCTTAGAATTTATAGTTAGAATTTGTAGCATATGCATTAGATCCAATGAAAATAGTCAAATGCATTGTGTTAAAATGAGGTGAGCATTGGCAATGGCGTCATACTGAGAGGAATATGACAACTTAGTCAGAATAATATGGCATGGATGGTAAAAGATTTGTTTCTAGTAGCCAGGTGATCCAATTCAAAAGTAAACAAACATATTTACCAAGGACAGTTCAAATATGAAATAAACAAAAAATGCTGACATGATAACAGTAGAACTTGCCTAAAGATCATGTAGTCAAGGGATTCAGCTTACCAAGTCTGAAGTTTCGACCTACACTGTTTGCAGAATGCAGAGTTCGTTGATACTCTAAAGGAACTTGATGATGGTGTGGGGCAATAAAAACCGAACATAGAATAAATTTTGATCTGAAGGAAGTTCAAATATATTCAGGGGGCGAACACCCAATACCGTCTGCGAGGACCAGAAGAGGAACAAATATTGGGGAAGAAGGAGACGACCTTGCTATCTCGAAGCTGATGGAGCCGGTGGCTCCGCTGGAGACGACACCATCGAGCGGGCTGGCGAGGTGGCTGGCAGCGATACCCTGGCAGAAGTATCCCCAACGATCCCAGCACTCGCTTCCAGCTCCCCCGCTCCTCCCTCCTCCTGCTCCCCCGCCGCCGTGGATCCTCCGCCAACTCCTCGCTGATATCCTCCTCTGCGCGAGGTAGCGGAGGCCGTCGTGGCGGCGGCTGCTCAAGTAAATTAGTTTTTCCCTTGCAATCTAGATGAGGAGATCAGAGGATTGCAAAATCTGGAAGGAGCAGATGGAATTTACGCAATGGGAAAGTAATCTTACCTTCTTCCAGCTCATCTTTTGCTAAACCTTGCTGCCGCCCTGCTCCTCCTACCCACAGACATAGCCGGACGGATGCCGTTCCCAATGGACCTCGTCGAACGCAGGCTGCTCCCATAGATCTCGACGAACACCAGTTTGTCGAGGACAGGCGGGACGGCCCGAGAATAGGAGAGTAGGGCTAGGAAGACGACGGTGGGGTAGTTCCTGGGAGGGAGGGGGCGCCCGCCTCCATCGCCATGGAGGGGATCCCTTGAGGCGGCGCGGCGGCGGTGGTATGATGGGATTAGAGAGGAGGCGATGGGCACGAGATCGCTTGGGGAAGTAGGAGGAACGACCACGCCAACCAGATATTTCTCAATACCTCTAGTGGCCGGTTTGCTGTTTTTTTGGACCTTTTGTTGTAGCTAAGCGCGAGCCGGTGCTCAGCACGCTGCGCTTCCCTCACGCGCGTAAGCTATAGGATAATACACAAGCCACCCAAAATGTTCACTTTTCGTGAAACGACTTTCCACAAACCTAAAACTTTAAGTTCCACGTGTATATATATTTTTGAATTTTTTTTGGCATTTCAAATTTTGACAAAAATCAAATTCAAATAAAGGGTGCATATGCACCCGAGAGCAAAAAAGCCACGTCCCTATTTAGTATCCTCTTTTTAACTTTTCATAGAGAGATATGCAAAACTTTATACGCATGATAGCAATTTTATACTCCCTACATTACCAAGTGGTCAACACATGGTTTGTTTATGACTTAGTGTTATTGTCAATTGAATAATTCATATCCTTCATCTTTGATTTCCACATCGCAAATCTAGACACTAATTTCATTATTAAGTGGACCTAAAATGTGCAAAATTGAATTATTAGAAATATTCCTGGTAGATATTGTTTGGTTTGTATGTTTGACATCCTTAGAATATTTTCCATGTGTTTTTCAATTATTTAATGGAACCAATACAAGAGCATAGATCATTTAATCACACATTAAAGGTGAACACTGATTAAGAGGATGGAACTATGTTATCGAAGATGTGTATTCATGTTACATGACCACAAATAGAAATTGAGTGTGTATACACAATGAATTGAAGATCGAGATAACAATTGAATATTGAAATGCATAGCTAAAATATTATATCAGAATATATGACTTTTATAAAATTGTAAGCTCGTATTTCTCTAACTTTAACTAGCGTTGTATAAATATGTTAATGAATCCATTAAAATGAATAATTACTAATGTAGTGCTAATTTTGCATTTATATTTTTATAATTCATATTCAAAATTATGTAAAAGTTTTACCATGGAAAATTATTAAATTTTATATGGTTTCACATTTTAAACTACATAAATAGTTGTGTGGAAGAAACACGGACCGGGATAACAATTATAAATGTCTAATCTTGCGGAATTACTATGAATGATGAACTATTTTCTTTTATGTTCATTAAGAAAATGTATCCATGTTAATTAAGCTGGCACACTAACATACAAGTTTACTATTGAGCAAAAAGATACAAATAGCACAAGTTTGTGTAATGATGGATGACCCAACAATTTTAGCCAACATTTTAAGTTGTTCCAAGATCTCACTCACATATGTTAGTTTATTTACCATAATATTGTTATAGTTCTAGATCCATATTATTGCTTATTATAAAGGGTTTTTATCATTTCTGGCCCCTATGACCAACACACAATTCAGTTTTGCCATTTGACCGATCGAAACTCTAATTTGCCACTACTCAGTTGCAATACTTCTCAATTTTGCCATTCCGTTATCTTTCTACCGTTAGTCTATAATCATTTTTGCCATTATATTATCATGACTTGCCACATCGAAGATAAACATTCGCGCAATCATCCCAGTAGCACCACTTTACTGTTTGGAATATATTAGCATTGCTAGTCTGTGTGGAGCAGGTGAGCAGTACACCAAATCCATCTCGAGTGTACGTAGACGCATGGCAGGCTAGTTGAGAGCGCATAGTCATGATGTATATCTGATTACTCTAATAATGTTTGATAAGGAGCGGCAGATGACAAACATTCTGATGCGGCCCATGCGATCCTCCATGAGCCGTAGTTTTCCAAGATAATCGGCGACCTTGTGCCAAAAGTTTTAAGACGACGACGGAGGCCATGCTTGGTGCTCGGTCAAACAAGTCCTAGGCGCTACTCGTTCTACCGCCGATTGAACTTATTAGCCTTAGCGTATGTCGGTGACGGAATCGCAAATACTATAATGACGTTGATGCGGATATGCCGAGATCACACTTCATAGAACATGTAAAATTTTAGAATGGATAAAACCATCATACGTTTTACTAAATGGGTAAATATAAGTAATTTCTACTATGTAGAATAAATATTGTTAGAAGCATATACGGGTTAGAAATGAAATTAACTTTAAATAAAAAGGGGTGGAAAAACTAAAATGGCAAAACTGATTACATATTAAGATAGAAAGATGAAGGAATGGCAAAACTGAGGAATGTTGTAATGGAGTAGTGGTAAAATTAGAGTTTCGATCAGTCAAATGGCAAAACTGAGTTTTGGGTTGGTCATAATAGCAGAAATAATAAAAACTCTATTATAAAATGTGTCATCCATGAACCCATAACTATATTTCTCATTCTTATAGAACAGTTAAAGATGGTGGAGGGCCACCACCCTAGTTAGGTACAAATGGTTCGATCCCTTTGTCCCAAAGGCTATCAGGTACAAGCCACAGTGCCTCCGAACTCTCCTCCGGGCGCCGCCTCGCACCGCTGCGTGCCTCCATCGATGCCTCCCGACCGCCCCTCCGGCGAACCTCCCGACCACCCCTGTGACGCCGGCCTCCACAACAGCCAGTAGTGACTTTACCAGCAGGCGCAGCGCCAAGGCGGTGCTGGCCTCCATTATCTTGTCTGCTTGGTGCTCCTCCATGTTTCATCCCTTCCGAGCCGTCGTGCAGGGCCGCCGCCACGATGCCGGTGAACCGGGAGGCACTGTACCGCGGCATGCTCCACGGCCGCTCCATGCTCAAGACCACCTGCTCCTGCTAGGAACTAGCAAGCGCCCGCCTAAAGCTACAGCGATCTTCTGTTAACCCGCCTAAATTAATCTAGAGCTTGGCCTTGTTCTTTCCCGTTCGTTTATTAGGTGCATTGTTGATTAATTGGTAATGATTTTCGTAATTAGTGAGCATCCCTTCCCTGCGAGTGATCTGTGTGGTGTGTGTCAGCTACCGCTGTACTATTATCTGTTGTACATCTGCACTACAAGCTTTAAGATACTGACAGAGATGGATGCCGAAGGATGAAACGCTGCTTCTTGCTTGCTATGATATAGCTATATTTTTTTAAAAAATATATATATTAATATCACAGGATACCAATTACACCTAGCCTCTGTAACAACGCATGCCCTAGTGGTCCTACGGATGCATACAACCCAGAAAAAAGAAAAAAAATTATAAAAAAGAAAAGTCCTGCTATAGATAACTAATCCTTAAAGCAACAACACTAACACCATCAGAACAACACCAGTAGTCTCCCACTCCAATAACAACGCCTTCAAGAAGGAAACAGTGCCTAAACACCGTCGTTGCCCGATCAAAGATCATAGGTATTCACCCTGAAGAAAGTCCTTACTCACAAAACAATGTCTTCAACAAGGTCATTGCCAGACACAACCAGTTAATGCCAGACCTTGGATTTTCACCCTGCAAGATAAGACTGGAAACTCCCCCTGTGTTGTCTTTCCGCACCGACAATCACTGCAACGAGGCCCAGATCACGTAGCCAGATCTCCATCGCCACAAGAACAAAAATCACCATCTCTACCCTCATATTTCCGCTTTTCTGACATTCTCCGCATCTAATTTCACCATGGCTCTAGAATGACACTTGGTGGAAACAAACAACAGAGCTTCACAAAGCTCCCGCTGAAACCAAACGGCTAGAAAAACAAGGTGTGCATGACCGAATACCTTCTGATCCAGCAATCTCCAGTCATGATACGCCCATGGGAGTTCGCCAGTGGAGCCTTCCGGAACCCGCATCTCTAGACCAGATCAACGAGGGCAGACATCAAGCAGATCTTCGTCTGCATGCGTAAGAAACCAAAGGACCACCACCTTTATTAGATCCGACACAGCGATCCCCACACCGCCGGCCGGTTTCCGGAGAACAGATCGAGCAGGCAATTAGGGAAAGAGAGCCGATCTAGGTCTTTAAACCCATCGCCAGCACCTCCTCCACCACATCGCCCCACTCCGCCTCCCTGGAGGAACGAACAAGCAGCACGGGGGACGGGCGCCCGCTGCGCGCCAGCACTTCTGCAGTCATGCTGCCGAGCCACCTTCTCCGCACCGTCGCTGCCATCCCCGCCAAGGCTCTGTCAACACCCGGATTTTTAATCCCAGATGCCTGTTATGCCATACATCGCAATCCCAGGATTACCATTTTTGAGAGACATAACAGATTGGATATCACAGTATATCATCCATTACAAACCATACATAAGGTCTTACACAAATAAAGGATCTCATGATCCAGTCTTAATACAATTCAAGCAGCGGAATAACGTAATAATAACGGTAGCGTAGGCGAGGCTCCATCTTCATGGTCACAGGCAATGCTGACGATGGGAGATGATCCTAGTTGTCGTAACCTTCCTGTTGTCTGTCTTCCGGATAGTCCTCCTCATAGTCTGGCCACGGGAATAGCCAGGGACAAAGCCATGAGTACTCTTTAAGTACTCACAAACTAATACTAACAAGTAAAGTGGGTTTTGAGTAGGAAGTACTAGGCTCTAGGTTGTTTTGCAAAAATCCAGATTTATCTCTACTGAGTTCAGAAGCAAAGAAAGCTAGTTGAAAGTTTTATAACACCTAAGTGGGAACTTGAATTTCATATCACAACCCTGTTGTGGTCAACTCAAATTCATGATTCATTTCACAAGTCATTTTGAAAATGTGACAACAAAACAGTATGGCCACTCCAACTGTCCATAACCGCGGACGCGGCTATTCGAATAGTTTGACACTCTGCAGAGGTGGTACACTTTCACCACAACATTCGATACATCCGCCAGGAACAATCCTGAAGTCACCATACTCAGTATGCGGATAATCAATCCTAACCTTTCAATTACACGCCCTAGTATATGCACCTCTCCTGTGAGTTTGGCCTCCCAACCATGACCAACTGTCATCTTGGGAACTGCACAGGTGGACAATCTTCACAAGGTAGCCTCAGCTCAGACCTTGGCCGCAAGGGAACCCATACTAAGGTATATAAATTTCCAGTCAAGCCCTAACCAAGTTTCGGGTATTGTGGTTGTACGGTAAAATTGGAATGGTATCGCTTCTAGACAACAATCAATTTTATAAAGGGCTAAGGCTCATGCCTTAACATTTTCATCATCAAAAATCATCTGGTGTTCAAGAACACATATCAAAACATTTCAGTAGAATGACTCATCATTCTAAGGTTTTCATAACCATTTTAACCAAGTATTCCCATCTAAAGTGGTCAAGTTTTAAGTTTAGCACTAGCATCTAATAGTGGGGGTAAACACTAATGAGGGGTGGTAAACAAGTGTATCTTATCTAAGTTCAATCTCATGCCTTAGGATGACATCAATATTTATCTAACTTAGGCCAAGTTGTATGATCTTTATGCTACCTTTAATAACTTTCTAAGTTTTATAATTTACTAGGTAACCTTAACTAGAAAGCTTTGATAAAGAAATAAAATAACTAAGCTTGCAAGTAAAACTGAGATTGGGTATAATCAAATTTATCTAACCAAGCATGCCTAATGCACTGCATAGGTTATCTAACTTTCACAGTTGCAAGTGTTAGCTTGCCTTGTGCAGAGGAGTGGTTGAAGTTCTCCTCGGCTTCTTCCTCGTAGTATTCTCCTTCCTCCTCGTATCCTGGGTTGGTACTAGCATCTATAAATAAATACGAGGTACACAATCACCAAACAATACTTAATTACTTCTATTTATCACACCAAGGTTTTCACTAGATGATCTAGGATCATCACAAGCATCACAATGATTAAGGCAATAGTTTTATTTCCTTTATTTTAGAAAAGTAATTTCTACTCATTGAAAAACTACTTAAGATTTAATATTCTCCAACTAAAATATGGGATCATGTCGACACATGTCATCACCACATATTTCAGTATTTGGGAATGTGATTTAAAGTGGTGTCACAATTTAATAAGGTTTAACCTTTTTATTTTAATTAAATAAAGTGACTATAAATGCCTATGGGTATTATTTTATTACTTGTTCATTATTTCTGCAAGTAAAACTAGATATTTTTATATATTCAGAAAGGCCTAGTTAAATCTGATTTTTGAGAGTTGGAATCAACTCAAAAGCTTTTGTGGTTGAATTTTGAAAAATGTTTGAATGCAGAAAAGCTTCTGCCTTGTTATATTTACTATATTTGATATCCAATTCCAAATGAATTGAATCAAACGGGCTTGGATTAAGAATTCCAGTACCTTTCTAACAAAATTGGTTTCATGCAATTTGGTTCAGTGAATCGACCTGGGTTGATTTTTGAATATAGGTACAGAACTGAGTTTGAAACTAAGAGAATAAACCTAAATTCAAACTACTGGGTCACGCGGGAATATAAATGGGCCGTCCCACGGTGCACAACGCGTGCGGGTGAGTTTAAGTGGATGACCCCACCAGTCAGCGAGACAGGGGGTGCGAAGCGGTACGGGGTGATCTAGACCGCACGATCAAACTCTAATCTAACGACTGTGACCTATCATCTTTGTTGGGCAACGCCGGCAAGACAGAATCCTAGCGCGGCCAGTGGGGGTCTACCGGGGCTCACCGGGGCTTAGGCGATCATCGGTGACGGGGGCGAACGATGAAGTCAACGACGGCGAACCTCCTGGTACCGACGGCTTCTCCTAGGGCGGCTCCAATCGCTGGCTCCTTTCTTCCTCCTCTGCGGCAAACTCCGGCCAAATTCCAGCGACCTACTGCTTGCCTTGCTCCGGGAATGAGTGGCGGTGCTTTTGAGAGAGAGGGGACTGTGTTGATGTGAATAATTCGAGCGGGGGTGGCCTCTATTTATAGTGCCAGGAGGGGACTGAAGGGTGCAGGTGGAGCTAATTGGTGTCGTCTGCACAACGAGCTAAAGGCATGGGAGACGATAGGGGGCGGTGCTCTGCTCCCTGGCGATGCTCAACGGAATGGTTACGCGGCGTGGTACGGTGCGAGATGGTCGGAATGTTGCGGTGCTCTGGGCGGGTCCGACGGAAAGTTTTATGGCGCACGGGCTCTCCTGGTCGCGTGGCGACGAACGGGCGTGTCTGCGGGGTTGCTGGGATGGTGGTGATCATGCTTGCACGCGGTGAGGCGGCGCGCGGTCTATGGGTGAGTGTCGAGGGTGGTGTTCTGGCGCGCTCTCGGCATGGCACAGAGGCGTAGGGCGTAGCGTTTCTAGAGTGGACCAGTGGCTTGTTTTTCGTTGGTGTTGGACAGGGGGTGGCGGTGGACGATGGTTAGTGTCCCAGACAAGGTGGCTAGGCTTGGTGCTGCTCCTAGCTTGCTATCGACAGTGGGTGGCAAGGTGAGGCTCGGCCTGCTCACCATTGATGGCAATGGCAAGCTCACAGTGGTGCTAGAGATTGCTAACTAAGCTATATGATCTACTAAATGTCTGCTGTGAGCTAGAGAGGGAACAAGTTAGGCCAAATCACTACTCACAATAGTTTTTGATGTTTGTTTGGTTTGTGTTTGCAAGGTGTTTGATGAAATGGCCGAAAGAGATTCAAATTTGAATTTTTGGTTCAAACTTGGTGGGTGTACTAGTTACATACTAGGTAGTCTCTGGTTAGTTGGAAAGGTCAAGGTGAATTGGTTTTGTTGGTTTTTGAAAATAGGTGATCTTCACATATGTTAAGGATTCAATTTTAAATTGTCATTTGAATCAAGTTGCCAAATGTTTCTGTAAGTTTGAAAGGTGGGCTTGGGTTCACTTTTACTTGATCTAGAAAGGGGTGAAAAGAAATGGAATTGTTTCTGTTTGAAATATTGGACTATAAACACTCAAAGTGGCCTAGTGAGCAAGATTGGCAAAAATGACCATTTGCTTGTTTTGTTTTTTTATATTTTCTCTTGATTTGTTCTTGCTTGGAAATGTTTTAGATGATGTTGTTTTCATCTTTCAACCATTCCTTGCTATTTAGACTAATCACACAAGTCCATTCATGCATTCATACAATCATCACATACACACATGCATTCATATGATTTTGATTAACAAAAGTTTTTGTTAACCCTAAATTTGGTGATTGGAATTGGATAATCATTGTTCAATATTTTTGGGATGTTACAAACCTTCCCTCCTTAAACAAAATCTCGTCCCGAGATCTGAGAAAGAAGAAAGAAGAAAACTAGGATTTAAAAAGATCGGGAAACTCCTTCTTGATGTAGTCTTCTCGTTCCCAGGTAGCTTCTTCTTGAGTGTGGTTGCTCCACTGAATCTTGAGAAACTTGATGCTTCGGGTCCTAGTGGTTCTGAAATCTTCCTCCAAAATATGGATGGGTACTTCGGGATACGTCAGGTCATCGTTGATCTCTATGGTGCGGTGATCAATGTTCTTGAAAACTTCAGTCTTCTCCGGGACTTCTAGGCATTTGCGAAGTAATGATATATGGAACACATTATGTACTGCTAACATCTCCTTCGGCAATTCCAATTGATACGGTACTTCTCCTCAATGATTCAAAATCTTGAAGGGTCCGATATATCTGGGGGCTAACTTTTCTATGAGCTAGAAACGTTGCATTCCCTTCAGAGGCGACACTTTGAGATACACAAAATCTTTGATATTGAAAGCGAGGTCTCGAATTCTCTTGTCGGCATAACTCTTCTGTCCTGACTGGGTGGTCTTGAGGTTCTCATGGATCTTGTGAACTTTATCTTCTGCTTCCCGTAGGATGTCGGGTCTGAAAATATGACTCTCTCCTACTTCCGACCAATTCAAAGGGGTACGACACTTCCTTCCATACATGAACTCAAATGGGGCCATTTGCAAACTAGCTTGATAACTTTTGTTGTATGAAAATTCTGCTAAAGGCAGACAGTCTTCCCATTTAGATCCATACTCTAGTGCACATGCTCTCAACATATCTTCGAGTATTTGATTTACTCGCTCCGTTTGTCCATCGGTCTGAGGGTGATACGCTGTGCTGAAATCCAATCTCGTTCCCAATCCTTCTTGGACTTTCTTCCAGAATCTCGAGGTAAACTGAGTTCCTCGATCCGACACAATGTTCTTGGGGACTCCGTGCAGACTGGCGATTCTAGAGATGTACAACTCCGCTAGCTTCGAGCTCTGGTAAGTGGTCTTGACTGGTAAGAAATGAGCGACTTTGGACAATCTATCAACTATGACCCAAATAGAGTCATTTCCCCTACTAGAAGTAGGCAATCCGGTGATAAAATCCCTTCCAAATGAATCCCATTTCCATTTCGGAATCTGCAGTGGTTGCAACAGTCCTGTAGGTCTATGATGTCCCGCCTTGACTCTCTGGCAAATATCACACTTGGCGATATAGCTTCCGATTTCTCTCTTCATCTTATGACACCAAAATTGCTCCTTCAAATCCTGATACATCTTCGTTCTTCCGGGGTGGATAGAATAAAGAGTATCATGAGCCTCCTTCAAAATAGCTTCCTTCAACTCTGAATCTGCTGGTACACAGAGACGTCCTTTGTACCACAAAACTCCTTCTTTGTCCTCGGTGAATCCGGGTACTTTGCCTGTATCGATACGACGTTTGATTCCGTCGATACTAGCATTTCCTTTCTGCGCCTCCTTGATCTGACTGATCAAAGTGGGTTGAAGTTCTATGCTAGCCAAAAATCCTTCACTTACGAATTCCATTCTAAAATCTTCCATATCCTTGTGCAAACTTGGTTTCTCCTTCAGAATCATGGAGTTCAAGCGACACAGCAATCTGCTAAGGGCATCTGCTACCACATTGGCTTTACCGGGGTGATAGTGGATGTCCAGATCATAGTCCTTAATTATCTCTATCCATCTCCTCTGCCTCATATTCATCTCCTTCTGAGTGAATATATACTTCAGGCTCTTGTGATTTGAATAAATCTCACAACGGTCTCCCATAAGGTAATGCCTCCATGTCTTCAGGGCTAGAACTACAACTTCTAGTTCAATATCATGGGTAGGATATTCTGTTCATGTTGCTTCAGTTGTCGGGATAGATAAGATATAACTTTGCCTTCTTGCATTAACACACATCCAAGACCGATCTTGGATGCATCACAATATACATCATAAGACTTTGTAATATCCGGCATGATTAAGATGGGGCTGAAATCAATCTCCTCTTGAGTTCTTGAAAACTCGCTTCACATTTGTCCGTCCATTCAAACTTCTTATCCGTCTTCAGCAATTGGGTCATGGGTCTTGCGATGCTCGAGAATCCTTCTACGAACTTGCGGTAATATCCCACCAATCCGAGAAATGCACGAACTTGGGTTTGAGTGGTTGGGGCTTGCCAATCTTCAACATCCTTCACCTTTGCAGGGTCAACGGCAATTCCTCCGGCTGATACAATATGTCCGAGGAATCCTACCTCTTGTAACCAGAATTCACATTTGCTAAACTTGGCATACAACTGATGCTCCCTAAGGGTTCCAAGGATGGTCCTTAGGTGTAGCTCATGTTCTTCTTCTGATTTGGAATAGGTCAGAATGTCATCGATGAAAACAATGACAAACTTATCCAGGAAGTCCATAAAAATCTTATTCATGAGGTTCATGAAATAAGCGGGGGCATTGGTTAATCCAAAATACATGACAGTATACTCGTATAATCCATATCTGGTGGTAAAGGCAGTCTTTGGAATGTCCTCTGCGCGAATCTTGAGTTGATGATAACCAGTTCTAAGATCAATCTTAGAAAACACTTTGGCACTAGTCAACTGGTCAAACAGGTCTTCTATCTTCGGCACTGGTACTTGTTCTTGATGGTAACATCATTCAGCTTCCGATAATCTGTACACAAACGATTACCTCCATCTTTCTTGTCCACAAATAAAACAGGTGATATCCATGGCGACGCACTTGGTTGGATCAATCATGTCTCCAGCATAGCATCCAGTTGCTTCGTCAACTCCACTAGTTCAGACGGGTTCATACTATATGGTCTCTGGTCTATGGGTCCGGTTCTAGGGATTAGTTCAATGATAAACTCGATATCCCGATCTGGGGGCATACCGGGCAAAACATCTGGAAATACATCGGGGTATTCACAGACTATTCTGACTTGCTCAATGGTTGGCTGGGCTAGACTCTTTTTGGACTTGAATTGACGGGGCAAGGTTTCAGATACATGCTCTACTGATATTCGCTGTACTGTTCATGGATTTACAAACATTACTTGTGCCACATAGTGGCTTTTGTTGTATATAATGAATCTTCAAGCTGTTGCATGTTCGTGTGTTTGTTCATATCCTTGCTCTCTTTTCCTCTAGGTACCTTCGGGTGATGATCGCGTCGATACTTTGTCTACGCCGCAGCTACGGCCATCCTTGGATGGTGCATCGCAGCTTGTATTTCTTCATGACTGCATCCGTAGTCTTGATAAGGAGTTGCTTGGCATCCGAGGCCACGCGGATGTTTGGAAGTCGAAGGCGGAGCGAGGCGCCTCTAGAGAGGAGTATCTGATGGGGGAGTTGTGGCGTTTGGCCGAACAACTTTAGTGTAAGTTTCTTCGAGCCGCTGGTCATTTTCGGATGCGCCTGTTGGCTTGTCATCTTACTTTGTAGGTGCTACAGGTGCTAACCTTGTTCCTAGGGAGGAAAAGGAGCGCGTTGCTGTTTGGATCAATTGCTTGACGCAGCAAGATATGGAAGCCGGTGGCTTTTTCTGGATGGACCGCGATCGTGCCATGGTCCTTGCGACTATGCAGGATCGTGTTCACCAGGTGTCGCAGGTGCTGCGGCAAGTGAAGACTTCCTTGGCGTCAATTCTACACGTAATGTTTCCCTTGGATGAGGCACCATCGACTCTCTGGGGCTTGTTGGCGAAGTTTCTGTAACTACCTAGGTGAATTACGCTCCTGGATACAAGCCTGGATGAGCGGAAATGGTTGAAATAGTACGGTGGGGCCCAAATGCCACTCACAGGTAGACCTTTCGGCCGTCCCAACCATTTCCAATCATCGGGGCAAGTACGGGCGGCGTAATCGGCAGGCGAAGGGATCAACTACATACACAAATGAGTATGTATGCAAGACACCATACAATAGTACATCAGAGCCATTCCATCTAAAAAGAAAGGAAATATAGCAACGCCATACGGCAAGATTCAAATGACCTAGATAGATATAATAGTTTAGGATATCTCCTCATACATCACACATCAGAGTATCAGGCGGAAGCGGCAAACAAGATCCGAGTACGGATAAGAAGCAAATCGGCATAAGATGCCCCATAAATAAGCTCATCCCTCCCACAGATCTCACGGATCCCCGTTCCCGGAATCTCTACACCGAACGATCGTTGCCCACATCATCAGCCTCCTCCACCCAGTATCCATCTTGTGAGTGTACCTGTTCATCTGAATCAAATAATTTATCGTGTGAGACCCTAGGGGTACTCAGCAAGTCTTTATGCCTCTAAAGGGGACACAACCTGGGGTGACGCAATTGCAGCAAAAAATAAACCCTAACAGTTCTATAGATACTCGCTAACCATCCGCCTAACCAAAGATAGACGGATGTCCGTGAATTAATGACAACAGTTATACAGTAATATCCTCAGATCCATCCTCCTCCTCGCTTACCAACGAGGAAGCGGACGAACAACCCCCCCCCATCCGTTGGCAATTTTATTTACCATTCCATGAGTGTTGCACTATTTACTAGTCAGTTACTTAGTCAAATTAAAAACGGTACTTTAGTTATGCTTGTCTATGATCGAGAAACTGTGCTCCAAGTCGTCCATAACCGCGGACACGGCTTTCAGAAAGTTTTACCCTGCAGGGGTGCACAAATAGCAACACACACTCGATCAACCTCGGAAAAACCAAATCAAAACCCAACGAGGCCTTCACGACAAAGCAATCACAGGATTCAGAAATATTTCAGGGGGCCACCCCATTAAGCTACCCGCAACGAAGTTAGCTGACTCCGAGACGGACTCAAGGTTTGGGTGGACGGCTGTAAACGACTGGGAACCCGAAAGTGTGACTGGGCTTGTCGATACCGCGAAAACGTGTCCCGATCCTAAACAGTACAGGTGCTCCTCGCACAATCGTAATAAAGCAGTAAAGCATGGCATAAGTACAGGATAGTAAATAAAACCTCAAACTAGTTTGTGGCCCCAAGAAATAAGAATGAATCAAGCTCTGGCTCAGGGGGGTCCCATAAGCCTCCCGGATGTGGATAGCGCGAATAAACAAGGAACATGAATCAAGTACTCGGGGTCCTACGGGACACAAGTGAGCAGGAAAAACCAAATAGCAGATATTGCTCACCGGTGCCACTTTCATTAGTTATCCCATTACTACTCAGGTTAAGTTGTTTAGGTACCTCGTTATCCATCAGACACTCACATACCCTACACATGCTGTTCTACGACTCGCATGGCTCAAACAACTCCTGTAGTAATGGCTCATGGGATGGAGGAACAAGCTTCGGTGGGGTTTAAAAGTAAAGGCTATGCAATACTTGGGATTCAGTTTAATGCAATCGCGACTCGATGATGCAAGAATAAGATAGAGGCAATAGGTACTGTATGTATGCAAGCATGTGGTAGTGCTTGCCTGGCAACTCAGTTGAAGCGAGAGAAGGATCTGGGTAGTGCTCCTGGTTCTCTTGATATATCCCCTGCTCAGTGTCTATTCGAAGAAGAACCAAACAGACAAGGGCCAACATAAATAAAGTGCACAAGCATATGAATAAAATGCGAAAAGCAAACAATCATGCCATGATGAATGATGCACAATTTGCATGGCATTAAAGTAGCATGGCATGGGTGAGGTGTGGAATACAAGAAATAAGCATTTTATTGAGTTTTGGTCACATTTTATTCCCGAATAAGTTGCTGTATACTTTATATTTATATGATGCATGCTGCAATTTAAGTCATGGATAGCATAAACAGAAAGGTCTCCTCGAGCTAATCATTTTAGACATATCATTTGTTAAATTCGGAGTTATAAAACATAAGTTATTAATTAATTAAGTCAAGGGGCATTTTATGTAATTATATTCAACTTGGAAAATAAAGTGCTCAATTGAAATTTTGGATGGCATATTTGTAATCCTCATATTTTTTTGATTCAAAATCATATATCATTTGTTTAATTTGGGTTTGTAATTCAAAAGTTATTTAAATGCAGAATTCAATTTGAATTTAAATTCATTTGAAAAGATTTAAGTCAAAACAGATAAACAGAAAACCCTTTAATACCCAGTCGAACCCAGCCCCTGTCGCTGACGGGTGGGACCGCAGCAACCACAGGGCCACACGCGGGCGCGCCAGCGGGGGCGTGCCACGTGGAGGAGTCGGGGACCGCGGGTTGAGGCTGTGAAAACTAGGGGTGCTTTTGAAAAAAGAACACAGCCGCTGACAGGTGGGGCTCCAGGGGACTGCGGGTGGAGGAACCTAAAGGCCGGGAGCCTTTTTGCAAAAATGCCCAGCCGCAGACAAGTGGGTCCGGAGGGATCGCGGGCTGCGCAAGCAAAAAGGTGGGGGGGGGGGGGGGGTTAGGGAAAAGTACCACGCGGTACTGTGCTTCTTCCCTTCTCTGCGTCTGGCGCGCGCGGCGCGCGGCTTGGCGAGGCGGGGCGTCGAACCCGCGACGTGGGCGCGTGCGCAGAGGGGCAGAGCCACTGCGCTGGCCTGGGCTTGGTGTCAGGAAGGGACGCGCGGCCTAGGTAAGGTGTCTGCGAGGCGCAAGCGGGCAGATGCTGCGCACTCGCCGGTGCACGCAGCCTGCTCGACGGAACGAACGCCGCCGACAGGAAACGAAGAAGGACAGGGACATGTCTAGGGGGTTCGGGGACTCACCGCGGGGCCGTTGGTGTGGTTGGATCGGGTGGGGGCGGAGCAGATCGGTGACGTAGCTGGCGGCCGGCGAGAGCTAGGGTTTCGTTGGTGTCGCGCTGGTACCGGCGCTCCTGGGCCTTCTCCTCCGCGTCGTCGGGTACAGGGGCATCGCTGGCGCTCGGCTCGTTCTTCCTCGACGCCCAACAAACACGCCCGCCTCCTGGATCGACGTAGACGAGAGGGAGCCGGCGGTGGCCGGCGTCGGTGTGGCTGTGGCGTGGAAGAGAGAGGGAAGGGGCAGGGCCCTGGGCGGATCTGGGGAGGGCAGAGGGGGCCGTGGGGTGTAGATAAGGATGGGAAGAGGGGTGGATGGCGTGGGGGAGGGGAAGGTGGCGTCGGCCACCTTTTTGCTCCTTCCTCACGTGATCGGCATGGAGGCCAGGCAGGTGGGGCGCAGGCAGGTCTGGGGGGAGGGGCTGCCAGGTGGGCCAGGTAAGAGGGAGCTCTGGGTGGGGCAGGCCAGGCAGAGAGAGAGAGCAAGAGAGAGGAGAGGGGTAGGCTCGGGTGTGGCTTGGTTAGGAGCTAGGGTTAGAGGGAGGCTCGGGCTAGGGTTGCTTAGGGTTGGTAGCTAGGTGGCATGGTGGGGCCAGCTAGGTAAGAGGGAGGGAGAGGCCGAGAGAGAGAGAGGGGGAGGCTTAGGGTTTAGATAGGAGAGGGGTATGGTGATTAGGGGGGTAGAGTTTAGTGTTAGATGGGGTATGGTGATAGGGTAGGATCTTAGCTAGAGGGTAAGAGAGAGAGAGAGAGAGAGAGAGAGAGAGAGAGAGAGAGAGAGATGGATTGGTGCCTTGATTAGATCAAGCATGATCAACACAAGCTCAAACAATATGGCCAAAAGAGAAAAGAAGAAAAGGTGGTGATGGGGTAGAGAGGGAGATGTGGTGTAGAGGATGGGATGATAGGTTCCCTTGGCAAGCTCAAGCAAGAGCAACAAAAACAAGCTCAAGCAAGAACTAGACAAGAAGAGAGAGGGTGAGGTGGTAACATGACCCAACACAAGATTAAGCATGGAAAAGAGGTAGAGAGCTAGATGGGAGTTGATCCCCTCCAAGATTCAAATAGAACCAAGAGATGACCAAAGTTGGTGATGGTTGCATGGCCCATGCAAATGCATTAAATGCTAGGTTTTATCTTGTGAAAACAAAATAATATCTCATGGCATTTATTTATTTGCATCCTCCAAAGTTGGAGTAAGGGTCAAGCAAAAGAACTTGCAGGATTGGACCCACCCTATCTCTCATGAGCTTGATTAAACACCAAAAGAAAAATAATTGCAAGCTCATGGATAATGGGATGGTGGAATTGTAAAGTGGTGAAAGAAAGGGTGGTGGAGTCAATAAAAGATATGCCCCCAACTCAACTTGGGCATTTAACAATATATCAAGAACCAAATACAATATCAAGAGGCAAATACAAATAATAATGCATATGAGATAAGAACCAAAACAAAAAGGGTTTTTGTATGATGCCCAAATGCAAGTTGGCATGATGACATGAGCATGATAACATGATGATGCAACAATTATATGTAGGAAGTAGCCATTATATTACTAGACCAAGTAGCATTACAGTTGTTAGACAAATGGGATGCTACAGTTTCAAGATGTGCATCATGTCAGGGAGCTGGTGCGGCATCAGTTGGTTGCGGGGGTGAAGGCCGACATCACCCTGATGTAGATCTTGCTGCTGTTGCGGCTGGGCCACCTCCTCGGCCAGATGGTGGCATGTGGGACATGCCTCCGCACTATGCGGTTGTAAGGCAGTATGCCGAACAAGTTGTAGATCTCTTTGAGCATCGTGCGTTGGTGGTTCTTCAGAATAGGTAGGGCCTATAAAAAAGATAGATGTAAAACTTGTATGTATTCGACTGGGCGTGTTATGCCCCTTGCTGTAAAGGTTGATTGTTCTTAGCACATGGTGCTTTTGTTTGTATGCATGCCCTTTTTGTTAGCCTGACGTGATCAACTACTCAGGTGTACACGCGTTATCCTCAGCCGACGAAGTCGTGAGGTGAGGGGAGCCCCCGAGTGTGTTGTAACATGAAGAAAATGCGAATAAGAGATAGATTTTTGGGGCAAGACACTTAGCTTTATTCATATCGTAATGAGGAGGTACATTGTTCGGCTGAGTAGCCTTGGCTGAATAGCCTTATTGAAAGTAAAAAGGGGGGGTAGTTAGGGGTAGAAGCATCGCAGTTGTGCGACGTTCCATGGGTTGGAGTATGCGACTCCAGAATCCACGTGCTTGAGGCGATAGGCGCCACCTGGGAAGACTTCGGTGACGACGTAGGGTCCTTCCCAGGGTGACTCGAGCTTCTTCGGTCACTCTTGCTTGAGTCGTGAGACTAGGTCTCCTTCGACGAAGGACCTTGGACGCAGCCGGCGGCTGTGATAGTTGCGGAGGCTCTGCTGGTAGACCGTCGATCGGGCTGCGGCGATGTCGCGTGCCTCGTTGAGTGTGTCGACGACATCTTCAAGTGCGGCCGTCGATTCGACTTCGCTGTAGGCGACGACCCGTGGGGCCTTGTGGCGTACTTCTGCAGGCAACACGGCTTCGGCTCCGTGCACCATGAAGAAAGGCGTGTAGCCAGTTCAGCTATTTGGCTTTGTGCGCATGCTCCAAAGGATGGAGGGTAGCTCTTCTGGCCAGGCTCCCGCAAGTCGCTGGAGCAGGCTCATCAGGCATCTTGATGCCGCCGCCGACGAGGCCGTTGGCCTTTTCTACCTGCCCGTTCGTTTGCGGGTGCGCCACTGAGGCGTATGTTATGTTGATCCCGAGGCCTTCGCAGAAGTCCTGGAATTCTTTGGAGATGAAGTTCGATCCGTTGTCGGTGATGATGCTGTGCGGTACGCTGAACCTGTAGACTATGGATTCGAATAATTTCACGGACGTTTTACCCTTTTGATTAGTAACGGGCATGGCCTCAATCCACTTGGTGAATTTTTCGACTGCGACCAGGAGGTAGAAGTGGCCTCCTGTCAAGGACTTGGGCAATTTGCCGATCATGTCGAGGCCCCATTGGGCGAAGGTCCAGGCTAGGGGTATGGGCTTGAGCTCCGATCCGGGTGCGTGCGGTTTGTCTACGAACCTCTGGCATCCGTTACACTTTCGGACGATGTCCTTGGCATCGTTCATGGTCGTTGGCCAGTAAAACCCAGATCGCAGAGCTTTGGCGACGAGGGCACGACTGCCCGCATGATGGCCGCAGATGTCGTCGTGGATGTCTTGGAGAATAGTTTTGCCATCACCGATGGTGACGCACCTTTGGAGTATACCCGAAATGCTGCGCTTGTACAGTCGCCATTGATGATGGTGAAGGCCTTGGACCGGTGAGATATGCGCTGGGCATCTGTCGGGTCATCAGGCAGTTCCCTGTCTATCAGGAACCGGAGGTATGGTTGTGTCCATGTTTCTTTGACTGCCATAACCTGCATCAGGTTGACCACTGCGACCTCTGTGTCGAGTTTTTCTGGTCCTTCCTGTCCTTCTGGTAGCGCAACCCCCGAGTGTTCTGCTTCTTCGGGTGCTCCCTTGGGGAATTTCTTTTTGATGGATGGCACGCAGATCTGTTCAAGGAACACACCTGGTGGCACCCACGCACAGGTGGAGCCGATGTTGGCGTCTGTCGGCTTCTTCGTTGCTTTCTCTTCCAACGTGCCGAAGCTCACAGCCGTCGAAGTATCCTTCGAGTGAGTTGTAGAGTGCGCGGTACGCGATCATGTTGGCGGCGTGCTTGTCGCACTCGTTCATCGTCTGCTGGACCACGAGATTTGAGTCGTCGTAGATGACTAGGCGCGTTGCGCCGCAGATCTTGGCCATCCTCATGCCGTGGATGGGGGCCTCGTATTCGGCTTCGTTGTTGGAATCTCGAAATTTCATCCGGAGAACGTACTTCATCTTGTCGCCCTGCGGGGATGTTAGTATGACCCCGGCTCCTGCTCCTACCTCGCGCTTGGAGCCGTCGAAGTGCATCGTCCATGACTGTGTCATGTCCGGGGTATCTGGCAGCTGCAGATCCATCTAGTGGACGAGGAAGTCCGGAAGGACCTGGGACTTGATCGCATGGCGCTTCTCATAGACTATGTATAGAGGTGACAACTCGATGCCCCACAGGGCCACGCGTCCTGTGGCCTCCGGGTTGTTCAGGATGCTGTTCAGGGGTGCTTCATTGACGACCATCACCTGATGCTCCTGGAAGTAGTGGCTCAGCCGACGATCCGTCATGAACACGCCGTAGGCAAGTTTCTGGTAGTGAGGGTACCTCTGCTTTGTCGGCGTCAATACCTTGATGAGGTAGTAGATTGGGCGTTGGACCCCATGGGTCTTGCCATCTTTGGGTCGTTCCACCACGAGCATGGTGCTTACCACCCGGTGTGTAGCTGCTATGTATAGCAGTAGAGGCTCGCGCTCCTTTGGCGTGACCAAGATGGGTGAGGTGGAGAGTAGCCACTTCAGATCTTCGAATGTGTCGTCCGCTTCGGGCGTCCACTCGAATTTGTCTGCCTTGCGTAGCAGCTGATACAAAGGTAGGGCTTTTTCGCCCATGCGGATGATGAACCTGCTCAACGCCGCGATTCGCCCAGCGAGCTGCTGGACGCCTTTGAGGTTCTTTGGCTTCTCCATGTCCATTATGGCTCGGATTTTCTTTGGGTTCGCCTCAATCCCTCACTGGGAGATGAAGTAGCCGAGCAGTTGGCCAGATGGGACGCCGAAGGCGCACTTTTCTGGGTTTAGCTTGATCTTGTATCGATCAAGGTTGTCGAACGTCTCGCAGAGATCGTCGATCAGTGTCTTGGCCTCCCTTGTTTTGATTACTATGTCGTCAACATAGACTTGTATGTTGCGGCCGATCTGGTTCTTTAGGCATGCCTGCATGCATCGCTGGTACGTGGCACCTGCGTTCTTCAACCCGAAGGGCATTGTGTTGTAGCAGAACACTTCGAACGGCGTGATGAACGCCGTTTTATCCTGATCTTCGACCTTCAGTCGAATCTGGTTGTAGCCTGAGTAGGTGTCGAGGAAGAAGAGCTTCTCGCATCCTGCAGTCGAATCGATGATCTGATCGATCCGAGGGAGAGGGAAGTGATCCTTCGGGCAATGCTTATTCAGCAATGTGAAGTCCACGCACATCCGTAGGATGTCCGTGTCCTTTTTAGGGACCATCACGGTGTTGGCCAGCCACTCGCTCTCCTTGATCTCTCTGATGAAGTTAGAGTCGAGCAGTCTGTTGACCTCGACTCCGATGGCTTTAGCCCGTGGCTCGGACAGTCGTTGGATGGACTGTTTGACGGGCTTGGCGTCTGGAAATACGTTAAGTGCGTGCTCGGCGAATTCCCCGGGAATTCCTAGCATGTTCGCAGGACACCTGGCGAAGATTTCCCAGCGCTCACGGAGGAATTCGACGAGCGCGCTTTCCTATGCGGGGCTAAGGACGTTGGCGATCAACGTCGTCTTGGAGGCATCTGTCGGGTGGACCTGCAGCTTCTTTATGTTGACTGTGGAGTCGAAGGACATGTCAGGTGCGTTCTGCCTTGAGACTGGGGGTGCCCCGTTGTCTGTCACCTCTCGGAGCCTTGTGAGCTCCTCCTGCATGCCGAATGACTGGGAGATTCTATTGAAGTCCCAGTCGCAGTGATTCGATCGGGTGAAGCTCCCGTGGACCGTGATGACACCCCTAGGTCCTGGCATCTTGAGTAGCAGGTACGCGTAGTGCGGTACTACCAGGAATCGTGCGAATGCCACGCGCCCGAGGATGGCGTGGTATTGTGATGGCTAGTCCACCACTTCGAATTCGAGTCGTTCACACCAAAAGTTATCGGGCTTGCCGAATATGATGTCGAGCCATATCTTTCCCAGGGGGAATATGCCCTTCCCTCGGACGATGCCGTGGAACATTGTGTCAGATTGTTCCAGGCTGCACAGCGGGATCCGCATTGCTGCCAAGGTGCTAGCAAACATCAGATTGATATCGCTGCCGCCGTCCATGAAGACGCGACTCATCTCGAGCCCTCCGATCTGCGCCTCGAGCACCAGGTCAGCATGACCTGGGCGAGGGACCTGGCGGGGGTGATCCGAACGGCTGAACATGATGCAGGACTCCGAACCGCTGAGGTACTAAGGGATGGAGGGTGGAGCGGTCACAGCCAGACTGACCTGACGGGTGATTTTCTTTTGCACCCTGTTTGTTGGGCGCCCCTTTTGGATCATCAGTGACCCTTAAGCACGGGGTACTCATTTCCTCCATTGTTCTGCGCGGGTGCGATTGGGTGATTCGAAGGTCCCACGGGTGGTGGTGGAGGAGCTCCGTGGGCGATGTCACCTGGTGCGGGTGCGTTCCCGTACCCAGGGTTCGGGGCTTGCTGCCTCATCTGGGACATGCTCTCGCTGAGTTTCTGGAACTCGCGGCAGTCTTTGAGCATGTGGCTTGCCTTATTTTTACCATCCTGCTTGTCGATGTAGAAGTGGATGGTGCATGGGCCCGAAAACTTGTCGTATGCCGAGGGTTCGTCGTTGCGGCTGCGGCGTTTCCATGCCTGCGCTGGGCGTCCTTCATCGCGGAAGTTGTTTCCACGGTATCCGCCGTTGCTACGGTTGCCTTCGCTGCGGCGGTCGGCGTAGCCAGCCGCGACCATGTCGGGTCCATCGCGATCATCGTAGAAGCACGATCTTCGCTTGCTACGGCGTTCACGTCGGCGGCCGTAGTCATCTTCCTCCTCCGATTGTGCTCGGTGGACGGAGTCCTCACCATCTGCCCACCTGTTGGCGATGTCCATGAGGTGGTCGAGTGTCTTGGGCTTGACGCGCCCAAGTTCTTCCTTGAAGTCTTGGCGTTTGACGCCGTCCTTGAAGGCATCGATTGCTCTCTCCTCAGAGATGTGCGCCGTGGAGTTCTTGGTGTTGGACCAGCGTAGTATATACGAGCGAATGGATTCGCCCGTTCACTGGGTACATGCCCTCAGCTCTTCGATTGAGGCTGGCCTCTTGCTGGTGCCCTTGAAGTTTCGGATGAAACTGTACGCCAGTTCCTCCTAGCTTCGGATGGATCCCGAGGATAGGCTGCTGAGCCAGATTCGGGCTGTGCCTGTCAACTGCAGCTGAAGGCATTGCAGGGCGGTGTTTTTGTTTCCTCCGTGCAGCTTGAGGGACGACAGGTGGTCGCTGAGCCACGCCTTAGGGTCCTGCGTGCCATCAAACTTCGGAGTGTCCGAAGGAAGCTTGAAGTTCCACGACATCCACGTCCGCCGAACGGATCTGCTAAAGCATCGAGCTCCGCAGAGTTCTCCTTCGTCGTCGTCCTCTTCGGATTCGGACAAGCATACGTGCTTGGCGCGTGCCTTGTCAATATTGTGTTGGGTGAGCTCGCTTCGAGCGTCGTAGTCGCGGCTGCGACGCCGCGAGCTTTTGTGCCGTCGAGGTAGGTCGTGTTCTTCCTCGTCCGATGAGGGTGTGGGACTGTGGTTGAATCTAACCGCAGCCTTATTCTTCGGCTCCTCAGGGAATTCTCCATGGAGCGCAGCTCCGACGAGTCCAAGTCCGGCTAGTGCGGAGTTGTGCATGGCCCTCTTCGGGTCCACCACCGGAGGTGGATGGGACGCGAGGTATGTGGTGGCTGCCATGATCGCAGCCTGAGGCGTCTTCGGGATGACGTTGCTGTTGGCATCCATCTCCATGAAGAATGTGTTGAGGGTTTGGGTCACCTCACGACGTGCGGCGGGGTCCATGTTATCTACGTGAGAACGATGCTTGTTGGCGTGGTTGTCGTGCGAGCTAGAGCCGCCAACGGCAGAGAGCGCAGCTCGCCGCGCGCTGGACTCCGAGGCTGCTTGCTTGCGTTTGTCAAGCACCTCTTGCATCTTCACCTGCTTTTTGTGCTCTTCGATGAGGAGCAGGTGGTATGCCATTAGTAGGTCCCGTGAGGCACCCATAGGCAGGATCTTGTTGCCCGCCACGGCTTCGCGTGCTTGGTTCCATCCTTCCTCGCTGAGGTGGATTACCCGATTGGCATCGGTGTCATCCTCGTTGGGCGGGGGGATTGGTCCCTCTTGTTTTCGTCGTTACTACCCTGTGGGTTGGGTGGCGGGTTGAGTTGGTGCTGATCCACGTCGCTCTGGATGACCACGGCGCATTGGTAGCATCCATAGGTCGGATCGCTGCTGCCGCAACTTTTGGATCCGGAACCGTAGGTCCCTTCATCCGATGGCGGATCACACAGATCTGAGTTGCAGCTGCTACTATCATAGGACTCATCTTTCGATGGTGATGTGCGTAGCACGGGATGCGGAGCCCATGAGGCGGGCCTGATTGATCGCAGTGGCACCCTCTCTGGGAGGCGGAGAGTGCCGGTCTATCCCACCTGGAAGCAGAAACTGCCGAACAGAATTTTGAGCCCGTCGCCTACGGGCTCGAAGTCCTTCATGGTGGCTGGCGAGTGGGCGGTGAAGTCAAATGCACCGAAGAGGAGATGGATCTCTGTCGCCGAAGAATTGTAGATCGCTTTGGTTGGAACCATCACGATCGCACAATCAGCGCCCCCAGTTCCCACAGACGGTGCCAATTGATGAGGATCGATCTCGTCAATGCCCATTGTTATGAGCTTGGGTTTTGGAGAAGATGGGGATGCTGGAGATCGTGGAAAAGTTAACAGACAAGCAACCAGGGGACACGAGATTTACCCAGGTTCAGGCCCCCAGAGGGAAAAACCTACTCCTGCTTGTCTGCTCTTGATTACGGCGGAACCGAAAGTTACAGGGGTACGCAGATGCAATCTGGCGTGGAGGTGTGTATGCGGTGGTATGCGAGGTGCCCTCCTCGTCGTGCCCTCCTAGCCTTTATATAGAGGTAGGCAGGTCTCGGGCATAGATCGAGTCGGTTACATGTTTAGGGTTTGCCCCCTTTGAATATTCTATCTAATCTAGTCTTGTTCTCCAAGGATCCGAAGACATCATGGGCTTGGGCCACCCGAAAGTCTTCATGGGCCGTGTATATTTTCATGGGCCTTCCTTGGGCTGGACCAGGTATGCTGATGTCGTGTACCCGTAGGGTATAACCATGTCACTTGGCACAGTCGATTAATCCTTTATGTTTTGACATCCAATCCATTCCTAGTACTACTTCCAAACCTTTAGTTCCAAGTACTATTAGATTAGCATAAAAATCTATGCCATGGATTCGGATAGGTACGGCCTTGCAAATTGTCTAGATTTGGTGGTTGAACCAGGTATTTGAACTATCATAACATGCTTCAATTTGGTGGGTTGAATCTTACTAGTGCATGCACTTCGGTAACAAATGAGTGCGATGCTCCAGAATCAAACAACACTCTGGAAAGTACTGAGTTAACAGAAAACATACCCAGCACGACATCTGGCGCTTCTTGGGCTTCTTCAGCATGCATGAGAAAGAGGCGGCCGTTGTGGTTGAGCAAATTCCCTGGGGCAAACCTTCTTCTAGGCTGAACACGACGCTGCTGCTTAGCTGGGGCATTTGCATTGGGGGCTGCAGCAATCTTCTTGGCTCACTCATTGTAATAGTGACCCTTGGTTCCACATTCATAACAAGTCACCTGAGACTTGTCCTTTGCTGCAATAGGCACAACATTGCTTCCAGTCCTTGGGGCAGTGTTGGTGTTGGTGGCGACATTGTTGTTGTTGAACTTCGGTGGGGTACAATTGAAATTGCTGGGGTTGCCGGGGTTGTTGTGATTTCCTCTGGGCCTTGGGTTTCCTCCTCCACGGTTGGGATAGGTTGGACGGTTCATCGGGGGTCTATTGGTTCTTGGGGCAAATCCTGGAGATGGGTTGGGGCGATACTTTGGGGTATGATGGGTTCCTGGTTGATGCATTATGCAACGCTTGCAGTTCTCATTAGCTTGGTTGATCTTGCCTTCCATCTGAATGGCGGAATCCACTAAGGCTTCAATATCAGCAAATGGGATATTGACCAACACTGTCTACATCTCATCATGCAGACCATTCAAGAATCTCTCCTTCTTCTTGGCTTCGGTATCTATCTCATCTGGTGCATACCTAGCCAATGACAAAAATTTGTCACGGTACTCCACTATAGTCATCCTTCCTTGCTTCAGTTCCATGAATTCATCTCTCATCCTCTTGATCAACCGGTGGCACATGGGTTCTGCTAAACTTAATTTTGAACTCTTCCCAAGTCATCATCTGACCTCCATTCATGGCACGAACGTTGTTCCACCATGCTCTTGCATCTCCGGCCAAATAGTGGGTAGAAAACAATACTTTCTCGTTGGCTTCCACTCCTACAACTTCTAGGTTGTTTTCCATGGTTTGCAGACAATCATCTGCATCGAGGGGCTCTTCAGACTTAGTGAAAATGGATGGATTGGTGTTCTGGAAATTCTTGAGCTTGGACCCATGGCTGTCATGATTTCCATGGCCTTGATTGTTGTTGGCCATCTGAGCTGTGTGCTGAAGGGTGGGTAAGTTGGCTTGATGTTCGGCTCTTTCAGCTTCGCGGTCTGAAACCAACATTTGCAAGATTTGCAACATCGGGTCCGGGGATGAACTGCTTCCTCCATGAGGCATCTGAAGATTGAGATAGATCATGACAAAAGAGGGAAATTTCTAAGGTTCAAGGTTTTGGTGTTTGAAAAGTTTTCAAAGTTTGACTTAGATTTTTCTTGCAACTTGCTTTTCATTCATTCATAGCACACGATACAGACACACACCACAACAAAGGAAAACATATGGTTTTAAGAACCATTCTGGGAAACTAAGATACAGTGGGACCGAATACAACTCCCTAACGTTAGTGCTGAAGTGCTACTACTCCTCGGAGTCGGTGCCCTCATCATCATTATCGATGAAGGCGAAGTCATCCTCATCAGTGAAGAAGTTCATGTCATGATCCTCCAGAAAGTCATCATCGTCACTGAGATAGGAGTAGGGTGAGACGTTGGAAACATATCTATAATTTTTGATGCTCCATGCTTGTTTAATATCTACTTTTCTTTACTTGTCCACACTTTGAGGTGCTTTTTACATGTTTTCTGGTACTAACCTATTAACAAGTTGCAATAGTGCAAGATGCCTGTTTTCTGCTATTTTTGGTTTCAGAAAAGTTCGTAAAGAAACATTCTCGGAATTGGACGGGACGAAGGACAAAGTCAATAACTTTCTGGGGGGGGGGGGGACAAGAAGTCCAGAGGAGAGACGAGGAGGCATGCCAGGGCGGCTAAACCCCCCTAGGCGTAGGTGGGCCCTACCCTGAGCCTGGGTAGGGTTTGCCCCCTCTGGCCGCCACCTCGGTCTCCCCCTTCGCCTATAAGAATCCCCCGATGCAGAAACTCTCAGTACCCGATCAATATTCCACGAAACCGTCTGTAGCCGCCGCCACAATCGTCCCTAGATCGGGAGGGATCTGAAGCTCTTCCCGGCACCCTGCCGAAGGGGAGATCATCCTGGAGGCCTTCTCTCCAGTATGATTTGTGAGTAGTTCCACCTTGGACTATGGGTCCATGTAGTAGCTAGATGTTTGTATCTCCTCCTTTGTGCTTTCATGTATAGATCTTGTGAGATCCGTTCATGATCAAGATCTAATCTATTTGTAATCATGCATGTTGTGTTTATAGGGATCTGATGGATATTGAGATTATTATGTTAGTTTGATTAATGGTTCTATCTTTATGATTCTATCATGTCTGTGTTGTTTGTCATCTTGCATGCTATCCGTTGCTAGTGGTTATCTTGGCCAAGTAGTTGCTAGTGACTCCAAGAGGGAGTATTTATGCTCGATAGTGGGTTCATGCCTCTAGTTTCCAAGGGAAGTGACAATAATCTCTTCGGTTGTAGATGTGATGTTGCTACTAGGGAGAAAACAACGGTCCCTTGTTCATGGAACATGTGGACTGTTTACCTTACACACTTTGCTTAAAGCAGTTGTCTATTCCTTGCAACTTAATACTGGAGGTGGTTCAGATGACAACGTGAAGGTGGACTTCTAGTCATAGATGCAGTTGGATTACAATCTATGTATATTGTTGTATTGCCCAATCAACCTCATAGGATCTTTCTGGCTAGTAATTGCATTGTTATGCCTTGCTTAGTTCCTGACAATTGCCTCGCTGTAATTTGTTTACCCTTCATGCCATGTTGTTTATCCAAGGAGAGCACCTCTAGTGAACTATGGACCCCGTTCCAATCTTTACCATTGATACATCTTCCACTGTTACTTGTTTACTTGCTGCAAACCATTACCTTCCACACCATACGTTTAATCCTTTGTTACAGCAAACCGGTGACTTTGACAACCTCACTGATTCGTTGGGACAGAGTCTTGAGTTTGTGTTGTGCAGGTCTCCACGTTGCTTCCAACACCTGTGTGATGTTTCCTTCCTCCTTCTGGTTCGATAACCTTGGTTTCTACTGACGGAAATCTTGCTACTGTACTCTTCATACCTTGCTCTTGGGGTTTCCAACGAAGCACTCTTCCTCCCTGTTGAGTGTAGCATCAAGTAATTTCTGGCGCCGTTGTCGGGGAGGCTAAGGGCGTCTTCACTAGGGGAGTCCTTCACTTCCTTTCTCTTTACTTTGTTTTTAGTTTGTTTTTTTTCTTTTGCTTGGTTTTGTTTGCCTCTTTCCAAAAAACCCAAAAAAATTAGTCTAGTTTGGTTTCCTTGCTTTATTCCAAAAACACAAAAAAAATTAGTTCCTACTATAGTTGTTGGTCTGTTGCCTTGCTTAATCATGCTTTCTATCAATGGATGGTTTCTTTGAAACTAGTTCTTATTGGCAAGGTCGGTTCACAGAAGAACAAAAGTATTATTATAAGGAATACCGTTTGTCACAAAAAGGGAAGCACTTATGGGAACAAATTGATAAGTTGAATACTATTGCTAGAGACGTGTGCTCTACTTATATGTTACTTATTGCTTTGATAAGTCTTGTTGCTGTAGGAGGTATAAACACCTGCCTTTTCAATGTGAGTATAATGATAATGTTACCATATCTTCTTATGTTAAGGGTAATTATGACTTTTATAATGTGGAACAAATTGAAGAATTTATTGCTTTCAAGGGTGCATTTGAACTTGCTAGTTTGCTTGAAAATACTGATGATGCACCTTATGAACATGAGGTTTATGAGATACTAAAATTCTGCTTTGATAATTACAAGGAAGAAAATGGCTATATTCTTGAATATTTTAATAGATGCTTACCACAAATGGAAGATACTAATGCCTTGCAGGAGCCTATGGAAGAAGAAATTGTTGAAACTGGAAGCTCATTAGATGAAAAAGAGGAGGAGTGTGATGAACAAAAGGAGGAAGAATGGATCTACCCATTCCTACCTTCCAATGAGAGTAACTCTTTACCTCTTATATTATTTGATTGTCCCCCATGCTTTCCAAAGAAAGACTGTTATGTTCCTGTGGATCCTTTTGAAATATCTACTTTGGATTGAACTTGTGAAGGTTTTAATCCCACTATTTTTGAGCTTGATAGAAATTATGTGTTTGTGGATCATGAAAAGCCTGCTTTATGTGATAGTTATATTGTTGAGTTTATTCATGATGCTACTGAAAGTTATTATGAGAGAGGGAAACATGGTCTTATGTATCTCAACAATATTAAGTTTCCCCTCTTCATGTTGAAAATCTTGAAGTTGCACTTGTTGTTTTCCCATTCTTGTTACTATGTGCTTCTTTGATTTATTTTCTTACAAGATTCCTATGCATAGGAAGTGGGTTAGACTTAAATGTGTTTTCAATTTGCTTTTTGATGCTCTCTTTGACTTCAATTCATAATTCTTATGAGAGCATCTTCTCAAACTTTATATGCCTAACTTAAAGGCGTTAAAGAAAAGTACTTGTTGGGAGATAACCCAAGAGTTTCCTTGAGTCTTGGAAGTTATTACTTCTTTAATGACCTCTCCTTATCCTTTTTGTTTGCTTTTTGTGCCAAGAATGACCTCTAATGAGAGGGAAGTAAGATTTGGGGAGTTGCTGTCCCGAAACAGATTTCTGTCTTCCACCAAAAAAAAATCGTGAGGACTCTCTGTAACTCGGGTTGAGCTCAAAATTTACGAATAAATCCCCCAGTATGTTAGCTAACTTTAATTAGTTCAACACCTTTTGATTTGAGCAACAGAATATGTTCAAAAAAATTCGTTTCTACCTGCTGGTCTGTTTTGACAGATTTCTGCCATTATTTGCATTTGCTTCTTATTGATTCCTTTTTGAGCTCTCTTCAGGTAAATTGAGTTTATTTGAAGGAGTTACTTTAGTAGCTTATGTTTTTTGTAAAAAGCCTTGCTGTTCGAAAGCTTTGCCAGTGGTCTAATATCTTTTGAATAAGCTAATGTTGCTAATGAAGATTGTGTGAAGTTTTGTATGAAGGAAAAATTTCAGGTGTAGAGAGAGAATGATGCAATGAGATGAGGAATGTACAAAAGCTCAAGCTTGGGGATGCCACCATGGTGTCACCCCAAGAAATATCCAAGAGGTACAAGCTTAAAATCTTGGGGATGCCCAATGCATCCCCTTCTTCATCAATAAAAAGCTCAGGTCTGTCTAGACACTTCGTTTTTATTGTTTCATACACAGTTGTGTTGTTCTTGGAGCGTCTTAGTTTACGTTTACTTTGCTTAGTTTGCTTTAGTAGTTTGGACCCCTGCTCTCTCTTTGTTGTTTTGCAAATAAGTTTTCTTGGTGTTTGGAAGGGAGTAGTAAGTTCTTGCTTGAAGTGCAAGAGGAGCTTGCATTGACTATGACTTAGACTTTAGCATGACATGCTAGGTGTTGTTTTAGCATTATGCTTAGTGATTATTGCTGTAGCATGTCTTGTTCCAAACAATTGGGATTGCTTAGTGTGTCTTGAAGAAATTATGCGTTGTTTAGCATGCAAAATCATAGTATTGTTGTATTCTCCTTTGATGTTTTGCTTGGGTTGACTTGGCACATGCTTACACCATGTTATGACTATGACAAGTCACCATTAGCCTCTATGATCATTTAGTCCTTGACTTGTAGTACCACTCTTTGCTTTGATTAGTTTGCTTTGTTGCATTTCATAATTATGGCCATTATTGCTCTATTAGTTGGTTGCTCCCAGTCTTTTGCTAGCCTCCACTTGTATGAGTAAGTTAAACTCATGCTTCCAACTCCCAAGAAACCAAGTTATTTGAAAGTGTCCACTATAAACTCCTATGCATGGTGTGTTACACCATTCCAAGTATATTCTTGTTTTCAACTATCTTCCAATTAAAAACTATTTTGTTATGTGAAAACTTAGTGATTAAAGCCCTTACGAACTTGATGGCACATTTTATTCTTTGCCCCTAATAAACTTGAACCATTGAGGCAACTTTTTTGTATATGCTTGCACTAATAAGTTGGGATTAGCAGAACCGTGCTATCACGGGGAATGTTTTCAACATTGCACTTGTACTTTTTGTACTCTGTTGATATCATGCTCTTTTGTCTATGGATGTTACCGGTGTGAAATGAAGTGGGAACTTGTAAGTCCATGGAGTTTGTATTCTGTGTTAGAGAAACGCCTGGGCCGCTAGCCTAAGCCATGCCTAATCATGGTGGAAACTTGCAGCATCACCATAGTGACATCTATGAAGCATTCTTCTTATAAAAAGAGAGACACATTGAGAAAAGAGGAAAGAGAGAAAAAAGCACCATATTCCCATGGTACATAAGAAGAATTGCTGAGATGCTCATTGTCTACTTGCCTTGTCATTTTGGTTATGGAAAATCTCCTGTACCATGTGCAAGGGGTACCTCGTTGGCGGTTCTCAATGATATGCAAATACTTACAGTGATAAGAAATTGCCTCGGCCCTAAGTTTAGTATCCATTAGGTGTAGCCCTCATAGTCAAGGGACTTGAGATTGCCAACTTATACTTTGTCAAGCATATACTCCAGCTTTGCCACTTTAACCTTAACCCCTTCAAGATTCTTATGATAGGGGCAATGAGGGCCGAAAGCTAATAAGTACCATAATTTTTGGAAGCTCTTTTTGAAACTTGTAATCCCTGCTTCCTTTACAAAAGGCCTTTCTTCCACCACTATTGAGTCTTCACCTTCTGCCTTTAGGCACCATTAAGAGAGCATAGTTGTCATTCTGTGTGCAATGTTCCAAAGCTTATTAATTGATGCATATTGTGTTATTATTTGTTCTTGTGCTACTTGTTTCTAGTCACCCATGTGAACTTTGCAGGTGTCCTATGCTTTGTATTGCTACTCTATGAGGGACAAGCTGATTGCTACTATGCTATGTTTTCTGCATGTGAAACAAACAAACATTTTTCAATGCATATTATTCATCATCTTTGTTTGTAGCTTGCCATGTTGCATACATAGTTACTATATCCTATTGTTAGAACTCCATATTTCATGCACATGTTTAGAGTTCTTTGATCCCAGCTTTCAATGCTTGCAAATGGTTGGATCTTTATGAAGGGTTTCGCGGCATAGTAAATCAAAATTTTCTACGGATGCGAACAGAGGGAAGCCAAGATCTAATCTAGGAGATGCAAACAACGAGAGAGATTGGATTAGATCTTCATACCCTTGAAGATTCGCACAGCGGAACGTTCGTCGGAACGTGGGTGATGTAGTCGTACTCGCTTCTCCTCCTCGCGATCCGATCCGATCTAGCACCACAAGTGGCGATGCCTCCGTGAGATGCACACGTGCAGCACCTCGACGTCTCCTCCTTCCTTGGTCCAACAAGTATGGTGGAGAGATGGGTTGGATCTACAACGCGACAGCGCGGTGCAATTGGTGGAGAGTTTCTGCAGTAGGGCTTCGCCTACACGCAGTCGGGAGGGAGAGAGGAGGGCAGCAGGGCGACTAGGCTTGAGGGCAAGGTATGGGGGTGGTGCGCCCCAGCCCTCTACATATAGAGGGGTGGGCGCCTGCCCTAACCCCTCCCCCAAGCCCTAGGCCGGCGGCCAAAGGAGGGAGGAGTGGGGGCAAGGAACCCCCCCCTTCTAGAAGGTCCAATTAGGGTTTATCCCTTGGTTGGCCGGCTGGGCCCTATGGGGCCTTGTGCCCCTGGCCCAAAGCGGCCAGGGCACTCCCTCATAGGCCCATGCCTCTCCCGGAAGGTGGGACCATGTTGGCCCCCTTCCGGAAGGTTCTAGAAGCTTCCGGTACAATACCGATTAACCTGGAACAATTCCGAACTCCAAAAACTACATTGCCTTATATGAATCTTATTCTCCGGACCATTCCGGAACCTCTCGTGATGTCCCGGATCCCATCCGAGACTCCGAACAAAAACTCATAAACCAATTATCCAATCTATCCTAGCGTCGAGACACGTTAAGTGTGTGACCCTTCGGGTTTGAGAATATGCAGACATGATCTTCTATCAATAATCAACAGCGAGGTCTGGAAACCCATATTGACTCCCACACATTCATCGATGATCATATCGGATGAACCAAGATGCCAGGATTCAATCAATCCCATATATATTCCCTTCGTCTCGCGATATTTTACTTTCCCGAGATTTGATCATCGGTACCGTCATACCTAGTTCAATCTCGTTCACAGCAAGTACTTTACTCGTTCCGTAATCCGATATCACTTTGTGATTAACTCCTTAACCACATGCTTGCAAGCGGTGTTGATATCAATTACCGAGTGGGCCCGAAGTATATCTCTCCGACTTGGGAGGGACAAACCCCATCTTGATACATATAACCCAACAGGTACTTTCCGATCACCTGAGAGACACCTTTATGATCACCCTCTCATAGGATGACGTTTGATGACCTAAAAGCTTTCTTCCGATACCAGGGAGTTGTATTATCTCGTGGTCTAAGGAATACAATATTTGACATAAGAAAAGCTTCGCAAAGATGAACACGATGACACGATCTAATTGCTTTGCTTAGTTTGGGTCTGTCCATCATATCATTCTCCCAATGATATGATCTCATTATCAATTGACAACTCATGTCTATGGTCAGGAAACCTTAACCATCATTAATCAATGAGCTAGTCCATAGAGGCGTACTAGGGACACGGTGTTGTTCACAAACCACAAAAGTATTAAAGTTTCCGCTTAATACAATTCTAGCATGGAATATAAACATTATAATGAACAAGAATTATAATAATAACAGCTTTATTATTGCCTCTAGGGCATAATTCCAACAGTCTCCCACTTGCACTAGAGTCAATAATCTAGTTTACATCTGGCAACAATCTCACACCCATGGCACTAAGGTGTTGATCATGTTTTACACGTGGAAGAGGTTTAGTCAATGGATCTGCGACATTCAGATCTGTATGTACTTTGCTAATCTTCAGATCTCCATCTGCTATATAATCTTGGATTATATGAAACTTGCGGTTGATATGCTTGGTCTTTGGATGATATCTTGGTTCCTTAGCGAGTGCTATGGCGCCAGTGTTGTCACACAATATCTCCAGTGGGTCCAATGCACTTGGAACCACGCCAAGCTCAGTGATGAAGTTCCTGATCCAAACTCCTTCACTTGACGCTTCTGCAACAGCCATGTATTCCGCTTCTACTTTAGATCCCGCGATCACGCTTTGCTTGCAGCTTCTCCAGCTCACAGCTCCTCCATTCAAAAATATATACGTATCCTATCTGAGATTTAGAATCATCCTTGTCGGTGTCAAAACTAGCGTCGACGTAACCTTTTACGACGAGCTGCTCATCACCCCCATAGACTAAGAACATTTCTTTAGTCCTATTTAGGTACTTTAGGATGTTCTTTACGGCTGTCCAGTGTTCCACTCCTGGATCACTTTGATATCTGCTCGTCAAACTAAGAGCATTGGACACATCCGGTCTAGTACACAACATGGCATACATGATAGAACCTATGGCCGAGGCATAAGGCACTTTGCTCATAGCTTCCCTATCATTTACCGTAGCTGGACACTGAGCCTTGCTCAATATCTTACCTGACAACATAGGCACTGAACCTTTCTTTGCCTTATCCATTCTGAACCTTTTCAGAACATTGTCTAGGTATGTACTCTGGCTTAAAGCTATCAGGCGTCTTTGTCTATCTCTATAGATTTTGATGCCCAATATATAAGCAGCTTCACCTAGGTCTTTCATTGAAAAACACTTGTTCAAATAACTCTTCACATCGTTAAGCATGTTAATGTCATTTCCAATAATCAATATGTCATCCACATATAGTACCAGAAATGTCATTGAGCTCCCACTCACTTTCTTGTAGATACAAGCTTCGTAGCAATTTGGAACAAATCCAAAGCTCTTGATCACTTGATCAAAACGAAGGTTCCAACTCCGAGATGCTTGCTTTAGTCCATAAATGGAACGCTGAAGTTTGCATACTTTATCAGCATCCTTAGGATCGACAAAACCTTCGGGTTGCATCATATACAACTCCATCAATGTTGCCATTGAGGAATGCAGTCTTGACATCCATCTGCCATATTTCATAGTCATGAAACGCAGCAATTGCTAATAAAATACGAATGGACTTAAACATCGCTACGGGAGAGAAAGTCTCATCGTAGTCAACACCTTGAACTTGTCGAAAACCTTTCGCGACAAGCCGTGCTTTATAGACGGTAACATTACCATCCGCTTCCGTTTTCTTCTTGAAGATCCATTTGCACTCAACGACCTTTCGGTCGCTAGGAGGGTCCACCAAAGTCCATACTTGGTTTTCGCTCATGGATCCCAATTCGGATTTCATGGCTTCTAGCCATTTCTCAGAGTCTGGGCTCATCATCGCTTCCTCATAGTTCGTAGGTTCACTGTCTTCTACCAACAAGACATTCAAGACAGGGTTGCCGTACCACTCAGGAGGGGCACGCGACCTTGTCGACCTGCGACGTTCAGTAGCAGCATCGTCCGAAGCTTCATGATCCTTGTCATTAGCTTCCTCTATCGTTGGTGCAGGTGGCACTGGAACAATTTCAGGTGCTACGCTACTCTCCAATTCAAGAGAAGGTTCAATAACCTCGTCTAGCTCTACTTTCCTCCCACTCACTTCTTTCGAGAGAAACTCCTCAAGAAAGGAACCGTTCTTTGCGATAAACACTTTGCCTTCGGTTCTGTGATAGAAGGTATACCCAATAGTTTCCTTAGGGTATCCTATGAAGACGCATTTCTCCGCTTTGGGTTCGAGCTTGTCCGGCATCAACTTCTTGACGTAAGCTTCGCATCCCCAAACTTTAAGAAACGACAACTTAGGTTTAGCACCAAACCACAGTTCATACGGTGTCGTCTCAACGGATTTAGATGGAGCCCTATTTAAAGTGAATGCAGCGGTTTCTAATGCATAACCCCAAAATGGTAACGGCAAATCAGTAAGAGACATCATCGATCGGACCATATCTAATAGGGTTCGATTCCGACGTTCACACACACCATTGCGCTGTGGTGTTCCGGGTGGCGTGAGTTGCGAAACGCTTCCGCTTGCTTTAAGATGCGTGAGAAAATCATAACTCAAATATTCACCTCCACGATCGGATCGTAGAAACTTAATCTTTCTGTTACGATGGTTCTCCACTTCATTCTGAAATTCTTTGAACTTTTCAAATGTTTCATATTTATTTTTCATTAAATAGATATACCCATATCTACTTAAGTCATCGGTAAAAGTGAGAAAATAGCGATATCCACCGCGCGTCGAAACACTCATCGGTCCGCATACATCGGTATGTATGATTTCCGACAAGTCTGTTGCTCGCTCCATCATACCGGAGAACAGGGTTTTGATCATCTTGCCCATGAGGCATGGTTCGCATGTGTCAAATGATTCAAAATCAAGAGACTCCAAAAGTCCATCAGAATGGAGTTTCTTCATGCGCTTTACACCAATATGACCTAGACGACAGTGCCACAAATAAGTAGTATTATTAGTATCTACTTTGCATATCTTAGCCTCAATGTTATGGATGTGTGTTTCATCCCTTTCGAGATTTAGAAGAAATAAACCATTCACAATAGGTGCATGACCATAAAAGATGTTACTCATATAAATAGAACAACCATTATTCTCCGATTTAAATGAATAACCGTCTTGCAATAAACAAGATCCAGAAATAATGTTCATGCTCAACGCAGGCACATAATAACACTTATTAAGGTTTAAAACTAATCCCGAAGGTAAAACTAAGGAGAGCGTGCCGACGGCCATCACATCAACTCTTGATCTGTTGCCAACGCGCATCGTCACCTCATCCCTCGCAAGCCGCCGTCTATTCCGTAGCTCCTGTTTCGAGTTACAAATATTAGCAACTGAACCAGTATCAAATACCCAGGCACTACAACGAGGGCTAGTAAGGAAAACATCAATAACATGTATATCAAATATACGTTTGATGGTGCCAGCCTTCTTGTCCGCTAAGTACTTCGGACAGTTGCGCTTCCAGTGACCCTTGTCCTTGCAATAGAAGCACTCAGTGTCTGGCTTAGGACCAGACCTGAGCTTCTTCTCAGCAGGGGCAACGCGCTTGCCGCCGCCTTTCTTGAAGGGCTTCTTTGCACCCTTACCTTTCTTGAAGGTGGGGGGCTTGTTGACCATCAACACATGATTATCCTTTTTGATGTCCACCTCCGCAGCCTTCAGCTTTGCGAAGAGCTCAGTGATCGTATCAGTGGAACCAATCTGATTGTGAGTCACTACAAAACTTTTGTAGCTGGGAGGGAGTGATTGCAGAACCCTGTCAATCTTGAGCTCCTCTGGAATCTTGCAGTCCAGTTGCTCAAGGCGTTGAGTGTAGCCCGACATCTTAATGGCGTGCTCACTAACGGAACTCCCTTCCTCCATCTTGCAGTTAAAGAACTTCTCAGAGATCTCATATCTCTCAGAACGGGCCTGAGTCTGAAACATGGTTTTCAGCTCCTCGAGAATTTCAAAGGGCCCGGGATAGTCTTCAAAACGATTTTGAAGGTCCGATTCCATAGCAAACAACATGGTGCTCTTAATCACACCATAATCATCTTTGCGCGACTGATAGACAGCTTTCTCATCAGCCGGCGCAGTAGGAGCAGGGGCGTCACCTAACGCATTCTCAAGGACATAGTCCTTTTGACCGCCAGAGAGAATGATTCTCAGATTGCGGAACCAATTGGTGAAGTTAGACCCATTGTTTCTAAGCTTTTCCTTCTCAGCAAAAACGTTGAAGTTGAAGTTGGACTTAGCCATTTGATCTACAATATTTGCAAGTTCAAATTAGACTATGTTCATGATAACTAGTTCAACTTTTAATCAAATTACTAGATGAACTCCCACTAAATTCAACATCCCTCAAGTTGTTTAGTGAACACGATCCAAATTCACCACACCTAATCCGATCTTCACGAGAAGAGATGTGGTTTCAATGGTGGACAACAAAGTGTCGATCATATCATTCATATGACTCATGCTTAACCTTTCGGTTCATGTGTTCCGAGGCCATGTCTGTACATGCTAGGCTCGTCAAGTTAGACCCAAGTATTTCCGCGTGTGCAAAACTGGCTTGCACCCGTTGTATGTGAACGTAGAGTCTATAGCATCCGATCATCACGTGATGCTTGGACACGACGAACTTTTGCAACGGTGCATACTTGGGGAGAACACAAATTTTATCTTGATATTTAAGTGAGGAATCATCTTATAATGCTACCGTCGCAATCTAAGCATAATAAGATACATAAAAGGATAAACATCACATGCATATAACTTTATGTGACATGGTATAGCCAATCTTCGTGTAATGATCTCCATCTTGTGCGTGCCGGCATGATCTCCATCACTCCACCATGATTTCCTCCACCACGAATAGCAACTACAACTATTGCTAACTACTTAGCGATAAAGTGAAACTATTACATGGCGTATAAGAAGTTGACACACAGGTCATACACAATTATAAAGACAACCATATGGCTCCTGCCGGTTGTGTACTCATCGACATGCAAGTCATGAAACATTACAAAACATGATCATCGCATACGATATACACATCACATCTTGGGCCATACCATATCACAGAAAACACTCCCTGCAAAAACAAGTTAGACGCCTCTACTTTGTTGTTGCATGTTTTACGTGGCTTATGGGAGTAGCAAGCTAAGAACGATTCTTACCTACGGAAAGCCACAACGGTGATATTATGGTTGCCAAACTCCGGTGTAAATCCCATGACAACTATAGTGAGAGAAACTGGCATCCACCAGCTGCATGTGTGGAACAAGCCACACGTCAAGTGCGGAGACGGTCTCGCGAACGACGTCGCGTAAGGTTGGCCTGGACCGCTTCAATCTCACTATCCCGCGTCATAAGAAGAACACAAAAAGAGGCTTGCAACAGAAAACATCAACGCCCGCAACAACCATGTTGCGTTCTACTCGTGAAACACATCTACGCATAGATCTAGCTCTGATACCACTGAAGGGTTTCGCGGCATAGTAAATCAAAATTTTCTACAGATGCGAACAGAGGGAAGCCAAGATCTAATCTAGGATATGCAAACAACAAGAGAGATTGGATTAGATCTTCATACCCTTGAAGATTCGCACAGCGGAACGTTCGTCGGAACGTGGGTGATGTAGTCGTACTCGCTTCTCCTCCTCGCGATCCGATCCGATCTAGCACCACAAGTGGCGATGCCTCCGTGAGATTCACACCTGCAGCACCTCGACGTCTCCTCCTTCCTTGGTCCAGCAAGTATGGTGGAGAGATGGGTTGGATCTACAACGCGACGGCGCGGTGCAATTGGTGGAGAGCTTCTGCAGCAGGGCTTCGCCTACACGCAGGCTTGAGGGGAAGGTATGGGGGGGTGGTGTGCCCAAGCCCTCTATATATAGAGGGGTGGGCGCCTGCCCTAACCCCTCCCCCAAGCCCTAGGCCGGCGACCAAAGGAGGGAGGAGTGGGGGGCAAGGAAACCCCCCCCTTCTAGAAGGTCCAATTAGGGTTTATCCCTTGGTTGGCCAGCTGGGCCCTATGGGGCCTTGTGCCCCTGGCCCAAAGCGGCCAGGGCACTCCCTCATAGGCCCATGCCCCCTCCCGGAAGGTGGGACCACGTTGGCCCCCTTCCGGAAGGTTCTAGAAGCTTCCGGTACAATACCGATTAACTCGGAACAATTCCGAACTCCAAAAACTGCACTGCCTTATATGAATCTTATTCTCCGGACCATTCCGGAACCTCTCGTGATGTCCCGGATCCCATCCAAGACTCCGAACAAAAACTCATAAACCAATTATCCAATCTATCCTAGCGTCGAGACACGTTAAGTGTGTGACCCTTCGGGTTTGAGAATATGCAGACATGATCTTCTATCAATAATCAACAGCGGGGTCTGGAAACCCATATTGACTCCCACACATTCATCGATGATCATATCGGATGAACCACGATGCTAGGATTCAATCAATCCCATATATATATTCCCTTCGTCTCGCGATATTTTACTTGCCCGAGATTTGATCGTCGGTACCGTCATACCTAGTTCAATCTCGTTCACAACAAGTACTTTACTCGTTCCGTAATCCGATATCACTTTGTGATTAACTTCTTAACCACATGCTTGCAAGCGGTGTTGATATCAATTACCGAGTGGGCCCGAAGTATATCTCTCCGACTTGGGAGGGACAAATCCCATCTTGATACATACAACCCAACAGGTACTTTCCGATCACCTGAGAGACACCTTTATGATCACCCTCTCATAGGATGACGTTTGATGACCTAAAAGCTTTCTTCCGATACCAGGGAGTTGTATTATCTCATGGTCTAAGGAATACAATATTTGACATAAGAAAAGCTTCGCAAAGATGAACACGATGACACGATCTAATTACTTTGCTTAGTTTGGGTCTGTCCATCATATCATTCTCCCAATGATATGATCTCATTATCAATTGACAACTCATGTCTATGGTTAGGAAACCTTAACCATCATTAATCAATGAGCTAGTCCATAGAGGCGTACTAGGGACACGGTGTTGTTCACAAACCACACAAGTATTAAAGTTTCCGCTTAATACAATTCTAGCATGGAATATAAACATTATCATGAACAAGAATTATAATAATAACAGCTTTATTATTGCCTCTAGGGCATAATTCCAACACTTTATTGTGAGGGTTCATGTCACCTCAAAAAATATTCTTTTATCACTTACCTACTCGAGGACGAGCAGGAGTTAAGCTTGGGGATGCTGATACGTTGGAAACATATCTATAATTTTTGATGCTCCATGCTTGTTTAATATCTACTTTGCTTTACTTGTCTACACTTTGAGGTGGTTTTTACATGTTTTCTGGTACTAACCTATTAACAAGTTGCAACAGTGCCAGATGTCTATTTTCTGTTGTTTTTGGTTTTAGAAAAGTTAGTAAAGAAATATTCTCGGAATTGGAGGGGACAAAGGACAAAGTCAATAACTTTCTGTGGGGAACAAGAAGTCCAGAGGAGAGACAAGGAGGCATGCCAGGGCGGCTAAACCCCCTAGGCGCGGGTGGGCCCTATCCCGCGCCTGGGTAGGGTTTGCCCCCTCTGGCCGCCGCCTCAGTCTCCCCCTTCGCCTATAAGAATCCCCCGATGTAGAAACTCTCAGTACCCGATCAATATTCAACGAAACCATCTGTAGCCGCCGCCACCATCGTCCCTAGATCGGGGGATCTGAAGCTCTTTCTGGCACCCTGCCGGAGGGGAGATCATCCCGGAGGCCTTCTCTCCGGTATGATTTGTGAGTAGTTCCACCTTGGACTATGGGTCCATGTAGTAGCTAGATGTTTGTATCTCCTCCTTTGTGCTTTCATGTATAGATCTTGTGAGCTCCGTTCATGATCAAGATCTAATCTATTTGTAATCATGCATGTTGTGTTTGCGGGGATTCGATGGATATTGAGATTATCATGTTAGTTTGATTAATGGTTCTATCTTTATGATTCTATCATGTCTGTGTTGTTTTTGATCTTGCATGCTCTCCGTTGCTAGTGGTTATCTTGGCCAAGTAGTTGCTAGTGACTCCAATAGGGAGTATTTATGCTCGATAGTGGGTTCATGCCTCTAGTTTCCAAGGGAAGTGACAATAATATCTTCGGTTGTAGATGTGTTATTGCTACTAGGGAGAAAACAACGGTCTCTTGTTCATGGAACATGTGGACTGTTTACCTTACACACTTTGCTTAAAGCAGTTGTCTGTTGCTTGCAACTTAATACTGGAGGGGGTTCAGATGACAACCTGAAGGTGGACTTCTAGTCATAGATGCAGTTGGATTACGGTCTATGTATATTGTTTTATTGCCCAATCAACCTCATAGGATCTTTCTGGCTAGTAATTGCATTGGTATGCCTTGCTCAGTTCCTGTCAATTGCCTCGCTGTAATTTGTTTATCCTTCATGCCATGTTGTTTATCCAAGGAGAGCACCTCTAGTGAACTATGGACGCCGGTCCAATCTTTACCATTAATACATCTTCCACTGCTACTTGTTTACTTGCTGCAAATCATAACCTTCCACACCATACGTTTAATCCTTTGTTACAGCAAACCGGTGAGCTTGACAACCTCAATGATTCGTTGGGACAGAGTCTTGAGTTTGTGTTGTGCAGGTCTCCACGTTGCTTCCAACACCTGTGTGACATTTCCTTCCTCCTTCTGGTTTGTTAACCTTGGTTTCTACTGAGGGAAATCTTGCTGCTGTACTCTTCATACCTTGCTCTTGGGGTTTCCAACGAAGCACTCTTCCTCCCTGTTGAGTGTAGCATCATAGGGGTCTCCACGAAGGTATTCCCTTGCATTCTCCCTCTCCTCGAGCTGCATATCCCTCTCGTGGACAGTCTCCTCCAACTCTGTGATCCTGTGGCAAAGACGGGCAATGATGCGCTCCTTCTTGTGGAGCTGACAGCGACGAGACTGGTGATCCTTCACTAGCATGGCAATGGTCTGATCCTTCTTGGCAGCGATGGCGTACTTGTGGTTGGCGTAGGAGCTGGCATTGTCCAACTCCTTCTGCCGGTCATACATCATGAAGCTGAGGTGGTCCAATTGAGTCTTCAGCTCATGGTGATATGGGGCCTCTAGTGGCTGTCCCATAACATCACGCCTTGGATAGAACTCAAACCGGGTACCCTTGATCTGCTTGATACTCTGCCCACACAGACGGGCAAGAGCTTCCTGCATGGCCCTGGCAAGTCCATCGAGCCAGTTGTTTTCTCTCAAGGTGAACTGAATACCCTCTGAGGTGGGGGCTTTAATCTTTCCTCGGAGACTTGCAACAACCAGCCATTACAACTCCTCTCCTTCCTGATCGTTGAGCTGGGCTCCAAAGAACTCGGGGTGTGGACGCTCCAGCATTTCCGGCAGCTGGTCCAAGTCACGCTCAAATATGAGGTCTCCTCCATTCCCCAACTGATAAAACTTGCTATACTTCACGTCCATCTATAAGAATGTAGGATGAGTAAGTTAGTAGAGTGATCAAGTGTGCACATTTTATGTAAGTTTGCAAGAATTTTTTTAGGAACATGAATTTTTATGAAAGAGTCTAAGTGATAAGAATGAGAATAAGTTTTCATAAATACTCACTTCCTTGGTTTTGAAACTAATTTTTTGATTCAAACGTCCGTTCTAAACTAGGGTCTCCTATTTTTGCGAGACATAACAGATTGGATATCATAGTACATCATTCATTACAAACCATACATAAGGTCTTACACAAATAAAGGATCTCATGATCCAGTCTTAATACAATTCAAGTAGCGGAATAACGTAACAATAACAGTAGTGTAGGTGAGGCTCCATCTTCATGGTCATAGGCAATGCTGACAATGGGAGATGATCCTAGTTGTCGTAACCTTCCTGTTGTCCGTCTTCCAGACAGTCCTTCTCATAGTCTGGCCATGGAAATAGCCAGGAACAAAGCCATGAGTACTCTTTAAGTACTCGCAAACTAATACTAACAAGTAAAGTGGGTTTTGAGTAGGAAGTACTAGGCTCTAGGTTGTTTTGCAAAAAGCCAGATTTATCTCTACTGAGTTCAGAAGCAAAGAAAGCTATTTGAAAGTTTTATAACACCTAAGTGGGAACTTGAATTTCATATCACAACCCTATTGTGGTCAAGTCAAAGTCATGATTCATTTCACAAGTCATTTTGAAAACATCTGACAACGGAACAGTATGGCCACTCCAACTTTCCATAACCGCAGACGGGCTATTCAAATAGTTTGACACTCTATAGAGGTGGTACACTTTTACCACAACATATACATCCGTCAGGAACAATCCTGAAGTCACCATACTCAGTATGCGGATAATCAATCCTAACCTTTCAATTACACGCCCTAGTATAGGCACCTCTCCTGTGAGTTTGGCCTCCCAACCATGATCAACTGCCATTTTGGGAACTGCACAGGTGGACAATCTTCACAAGATAGCCTCAGCTTAGACCTTGGCTGCAAGGGAACCCTTACTAAGGTATATAAATTTCCAGTCAAGCCCTACCCAAGTTTCGGGTATTGTGGTTGTACAGTAAAATTGTAATGGTATCGCATCCAGACAACCATCAATTTTATAAAGGGCTAAGGCTCATGCCTTAACATTTTCATCATTAAAAATCATCTGGTGTTCAAGAACGCATGTCAAAACATTTCAGTACAATGACTCATCATCCTAAGGATTTCATAACCATTTTCACCAAGTATTCCCATCTAAAGTGGTCAAATTTTAAGTTTAGCACTAGCATCTAATAGTGGGGGTAAACACTAATGAGGGGTGGTAAACAAGTGTATCTTATCTAAGTTCAATCTCATGCCTCAGGATGACATCAAGATTTATCTAACTTAGGCCAAGTTTTATGCTCTTTATGCTACCTTTAATAACTTTCTAAGTTTTATAATTTACTAGGTGACCTTAACTAGAAAGCTTTGATAAAGAAATAAAATAACTAAGCTTGCAAGTAAAACTGGGATTGGGTATAATCAAATTTATCTAAACAAGCATGCCTAATGCACTACATAGGTTATCTAACTTTCACAGTTGCAAGTGTTAGCTTGCCTTGTGCAGAGCAGTGGTTGAAGTTCTCCTCAGCTTCTTCCTCATAGTATTCTCCTTCCTCCTCGTATCCTTGGTCGGTACTAGCGTTTATAAATAAATATGAGGTACACAATCACCAAACAATAATTAATTACTTATATTTATCACACCAAGGTTTTCACTAGATGATCTAGGATCATCACAAGCATCACAAAGATTAAGTCAATAGTTTTATTTCCTTTATTTTAGAAAAGTAATTTCTACTCATTGAAAAACCACTTCAGGTTTAATATTCTCCAACTAAAATATGGGATCATGTTGACACATGTCATCACCATATATTTCAGTATTTGGGAATGTGATTTAGAGTGGTGTCACAATTTAATAAGGTTTAACCTTTTTATTTTAATTAAATAAAGTGACTAGAAATGCCTATGGGCATTCTTTTATTACTCGTTCATTATTTCTGCAAGTAAACCTAGATATTTTTATATATTCAGAAAGTTCTAGTTAAATGTGATTTTTGAGAGTTGGAATCAACTCAAAAGCTTTTGTGGTTGAATTTTGAAAAATGTTTGAATGCAGAAAAGCTTCCGCCTTGTTATTTTTACTATAGTTGATCTCCAATTCCAAATGAATTGAATCAAACGGTCTTGGATTAAGAATTCCAGTACCTTTCTAACAAAATTGGTTTCATGCAATTTGGTTCACTGAATCGACGTGGGTTGATTTTTGAATATAGGTACAGAACTGAGTTTGAAACTAAAAGAATAAACCTAAATTCAAACTACTGGGTCATGCGGGAATGTAAATGGGCCGGCCCACAGCGCACAGCGCACGCGCAGGTGAGATTAAGTGGATGACCCCACCAGTGAGCGAGACATGGGGTGCGAAGCGGTACGGGGTGATCTAGACCGCACGAACAAACTCTAATCCAACGGCTGTGACCTATCGTCTCCGTCGGGCAACACCGGCAAGACAGAAACCTAGCGCGGCTAGTGGGGGTCTACGGGGGCTCACCGGGGCTCAGATGAGGGTCGGCAACGGGGGCGAACGACGAAGTCGACGACGGCGAACCTCCTGGTACCGGTGGCTTCTCCTAGGGCGACTCCAATTGCTGGCTCCTTTCTTCCTCCTCCGCGGCAGACTCTGGCCTAATTCCGGCGACCTGCTGCTCGCCTTGCTTCGGGAATGAGTGGGGGTGCTTCTGAGAGAGAGGGGAGTGTGTTGGTGTGAAGAATTCGAGCGGGGGTGGCCTCTATTTATTGTGCCAGGAGGGGACCGAAGGGCGCGGGTGGAGCTCGTCGGTGTCGTCTACACGGCGAGCTAAAGGCATGGGTGGTGGTAGGGGGCGGTGGTGTGCTCCCTGGCGATGCTCAACGGAATGGTTACGCGGCGTGGGACGGTGTGAGACGGTCGGAATGTTGCGGTGCTCTGGGCGGGTCTGACGGACAGTTTTATGGCGCACAGGGCTCTCCTGGTTGCGCGGCGACGAACGGGCGTGTCTGTGGGGTTCCTGGGGTGGTGGTGATCATGCTTTCACGCGGCGAGGGCGAGACACGGTCTGTGGGTGAGTGTCGAGGGTGGCGCTCTGGCGCACTCTCGGCATGGCACAGAGGTGTAGGGCGTGGCGTTTCTAGAGTGGTACAGTGGCTTGCTGGTTGTTGGCATTGGACAGGGGGTGACGATGGACGGTGGTTAGTGTCCCAGACAAGGCGGCTAGGCTTGGTGCTGCTCCTAGCTTGCTATCGACAGTGGGTGGCAAGGTGAGGCTCGGCCTGCTCACCATTGATGGCAATGGCAAGCTCACAGTGGTGCTAGAGCTTGCTAACTAAGCTAGATGATCTACTAAATGTCTGCTGTGAGCTAGAGAGTAAACAAGTTAGGCCAAATCGCTGCTCACAATAGTGCTTGATGTTTGTTTGGTTTGTGTTTGCAAGGTGTTTGATGAAATGGCCAAAAGAGATTCAAATTTGAATTTTTGGTTCAAACTTGGTGGGTGTACTAATTACATACTAGGTAGTCTCTGGTTAGTTGGAAAGGTCAAGGTGAATTGGTTTGGTTGGTTTTTGAAAATGGGAGATCTTCACATATGTTAAGGATTCAATTTTAAATTGTCATTTGAATCAAGTTGCCAAATGTTTCTGTAAGTTTGAAAGGTGGGCTTGGGTTCACTTTTACTTGATCTAGCAAGGGGTGAAAAGAAATGGAATTTTTTATGTTTAAAATCTTGGACTAGAAACACTCAAAGTGGCCTAGTGAGCAAGATTGGCAAAAATGACCATTTGCTTGTTTTGTTTGTTTTTTGATTTTCTCTTGATTTGTTCTTGCTTGAAAATGTTTTAGATGATGTTGTTTTCATCTTCCAACCATTCCTTGCTATTTAGACTAATCACACAAGTCCATTCATGCATTCATACAACCATCACATACACACATGCATTCATATGATTTTGATTAACAAAAGTTTTTGTTAACCCTAAATTTGGTGATTGGAATTGGATAATCATTGTTCAATATTTTTGGGATGTTACAGGTTCGCCGCCTCTCCACGCCCACGCCATGCACCGGCGAGGCCACCGAGGCCCCGCACCAACGCCCACACCTCCACCCTCACTACCCCTGAGACGAACCGCCTTCGTGCAAAGGGGCCCTATCGGGGGAGCGCCTCCCTCGACCGACGCCTTCGACGGCCAGGCGTGGCCGCCACCGCCGGTGCCGGCGACGGCAGCGGCCGAGGGAGAGGAAATCGCGGCGCCACCTTTTCCTAGGGTAGCCTCCGGAGCCGCCCCGCGCGAGGCGACCCGGGAGTCCTCTGAACTTTTTCTAAAATCAACAGGGCTCGATCTGAATTAGTTCTATGTTTTCCCTGTGAGAGGGATGACTAGTTTGGTCCTGTACTATAAGGTGGACGATTATAGTACTGTACTATAGTTTGTGGTAAATTAATTAAACATGACAATGGATGAATATGAGAAATTATATGTGATGTAGGAGTATGTTCCTTCCTTAGAGTATTGATAGATAAAAATAATACTACAAGGAATCATTGAGGAAATACTCCAGCTGCCAACTTTGTATTTGTGTCTATATTATGTTGGCTAACCGAGATTTGTGAATATTTGTCATTGTTGTACAATGTTAAAAGTGGTTTGGCCCTTAATAACCATTGGTTAACCATTTAAACCCTAATAACCTAATGGTTAACCTATATCGTCCATTCACATAAAACGATTCAATAAGTTCGAGTCTGAAAAATAAATGGTTAACCAAATCCTATACTTACCCCTATCTATTGCTCTTGTGGCTTCCAATCTGATACATGGGAGGGGCGAGAGGGAATGAGGGCACCTCGCTGTGGCAGCAACAGGAGGAAAGCGTGTTGGCTCATGAGTGATATATATTACCGGGTGGAGGAGGTGCGATTTCGGGTGCGGGACGGGCGAATCAAGGTGGAGGAGGCGCGATTTCGGGCAGAGGCATCGTGATTCTGGCCAGCGGCGACGCGATTCCGGCCTGCGGCAGCGTGACGCGGTTGCTCGTCCGCCTCCAGGCAGTGGCGGCTGAGGTTGAGGCTGCCAAATAAATGAGGCAGGAGAAGGACAATGGGCTGTCCCGTCCGCCGTATAGCGGCCTGATGAGGACGGTATTTGCATTATCGTTGATTTCGAGACTGCAACTGCGCATACACACCTACGTGTAGACATCAGGTTTCACACGCGAGACCCACAACAACAGATGACCCTAGCTTGCGCGGCGTACGCCCTCAGCGCTTGTGCATGCGACCAGACTTAATTCTATAGGTAATGGTAGAGTACAACAACCATGTCTCTTTATTAAGTGACATACCACATAAGGATACCGGGCACAAGAGTCAATGCATTTATGTCACAATATATTGACTAAAATACTTCACTAACTATAATAGCACTAGCACAAATCCCATATGTTACTACGGCCCCATAGGAGGGAAGGGAGTCTCTTAATTTATCTATCTTCCTTCAAAAGTGAAAAATCACAAACCATAACAAGAAGACAGATTTACCAGGTTAAATTCTGTTTTCCTATTATGCGATTTCCAACTGAAAAAAACAGTGCTCCTTTCATAGAGAAAAAATGGTACTGAATTTTATCACTAAGATTTGGTCTTACGTAGTGTACACGAGGCATAAACTTCATACTCATAGTGATACAGAAAGCACCAAATGTACAAAACCTTATGTTTACTCCAATTTTTTCTTGTATGTAGGAAATTAGATTTTTTATTTTTACTACAAATTTAGAAGCTCTTTTGTTTCACTCATATAGCTATCTATTTTAACTTACCAACCCAAATACATACTAAGAAAAGGAAGATATGTAGTTAATGGATTTTAGATTAAAAAGAGAAGCCATATCAGCTACCTCACTCTATTTGGCGATGTTACAATTGCGACAAGAAGATAACGAAGAACGAAAACAAAAAACACAGCAAGGAGACATAGATTTAACGTGGAAAAACTCTCCAACAAAGAGAGGAAAAAACCACGGGCGCCAGCCAGCGAAACTTCACTATATCGAGGAGTGTTTACAAACGCCGGAGATTTCACAGATGCAACTCATCCCAACCGGCGGCTTACAAGGGGTTTATATATCGGTGGAAACCTCGGCCCAAGCCTCCGACGACGGGCCTCGCTCCACTCGTCAGAAGTTGGCCTATACTTGGTAGAATTTGGATCAACATATAACAGGGCGGCGGGTAATATAGTGTTGAAAATAATAATTGAATTTTAATATCCTATACTATACTATGGCTTCTAATGCTTAATTTTTCACTTCTGTGTCGTGACAAACAAAGCCCCATTAAAAAAAAGCAGTGTAGTTAGGTAAGTCATATGCCAGATCTAACCAAAGGACCCCTTCTCTCAACCGAAATCCCACTTATCCTCTGTGACTAGTGTCTCAGGATGGATGCATAAAGCTGCAACGTTTGCGGCCTTGCCCCTCCTTGGCACCATGGCTGCAGCGGCGAACCTGGAGTGGCGGCACCTTCCCCAACCCCTCCTGGCACCATGGCTGCAGGTGTAGACCTGCAGCAGCGACCCCTCCCCCTTCCCTTCCTCGTACCATGGTTGATATCGAGGAAACAGTCAGGTCAACAATGGCAAGAACTCAGCTCGGTCAGGAACAGATCTCTCGCGCGCGGGCGACTAAATGGCAGACGCAGGTGAGAGGAGAAGAGAGAAGCAGTACTGGGATGGGGTCGCCTCTGCGCCACGCCTGATCCACGTCGCTAGTGGCCTCCCAGCCAGGCTCCCTCGTGACCGTGGTCGCCATCGGCGCCGATGTGACCTTTGGCCCGTTGGGATTGGTATGGAGCCATTGGGAGAGAAGCAGGTAGCAGGAATCCAATTTGGCCTCCAGAGCTACCCGTGCCGCCAGTCTCATCTGGACCTCAATCACCGGAGAACCTTGGACGGGGACTCCGCCGTCAGAGGACCTGGAGATCTTGGGCGAGGATTTTTTTTGGGGGGTATTCGTAGTCCCTTTCCACCGAACAGAGAAGGTGTAGGTCACCGGTGGGGGGCGGTGGTTGGTGGTACGGGGCCCGAGACCAAGGACAGAAATATTCGGTGATGGAACTCTCCTGGGGATCGATTTTCCGTTCGATACCCCGGGTCGTTGCTAGCGACGCCGTACGGGGAGGGCTCACCACGCGTGTTCGTGTCTTTTCGATCTTCTTCCTCGTTCCTCCCCCCTCCCCCCGCCCCCTCAGCCCGTGCAACCTCTATCCTTGCCCACCTGACTGTATGTGCCTCCGGTCGTCGCACCGTCCCTGCAGATCTGGCCGCCGCACCGCCACCCGCCCCTTAGCTCCGGCCGCTGCGCTGCCGCCAGGATCTCCATCGCCGACCACTCCCTCGCACGTGCTGACCTCCTTATCCAACCACGACAGGCGCCTCCCCCGCCTGCTATCTCCATGAGAGCCTCCTACCGGCGGACCTCCATGAGAGCACCCCGTCGCTGGCTGCCGCCTCCATGAGAGAGCCCGCGCCGCCCCACGTTCATCCTCCCCTCGCCTCCCACCTCGTGAGCTTGTCTCAGCGCCGGCGACACCTCCTGTGAACATGACGCACCTCCATAGCAGTCTTGTTGTGTTGCTATCAACGGCAGCCATGCTCGGCCTCGTTTGCTCCTGACGGCATAGTATATATTTTTTGCTACATTAATACTTTTATTTTGCTATAATAGTGTATATTTTTTGTTACGAGGCCTCCGATGAAGTCTTTGACAAAATCGGGTTTTTGCTATATTAGTATATTTTTTGCTATATTGTTGTTCTCAAAATGCTACATCAGAACATATTGTTTGCTACGATGTCTCGAAAGATGTCACTGGCTAAGTAGAGTTTGCTATAGTGTCTTTGGCAAAGTCGATTTTGCTACATTAGCATAATTTTTATGCGACAACCATTTTGTGGTTTTTCTACAATAGCATAAATTTTTTTCTACGAGGTCTCCGGCGACATTTATTCCGACGAGAGTCTCTGGCGATGTTTCCGGCAAAGTCGGTTTTGCTACATTAGGATATTTTTTTTGCTACAAGGTCGTCGGCGAGGTCTCCGGTGAACTCTCCGGTGAGGTCTAGACTATCAGTTCTTTTTTTTTTGGACCGAACCATTTTCTTCTACATGTAGCAAAAGCGGGACAATTTGTAGCAAAAACAGGGAGTTCTGTAGCAAAAGCGGGATTGAGGTCCTTTTTTTGGAACACGTGTTGGCCTGTCCACCCGGGGGATCAGAAACTTTTATCCCCCAGGGGATGCGTAGTAGTCTCCTTCGGTGATCGGTTCATTCGGTGGTGGCATGTGGTGCAATTTCTCCAATTTTCTAGGGGCAAAACCATCAAATATTTGGCAGATGGGAAATTCTGGAGGCGACGAATGAAGCGAATCATTTTACATAAATTCTATGTTTAGACCGGTCTGAAAACATCCAAACCTGACGGACACTTTCGATCGCATACATGCATGCCTACATCTGCATTACCTCTCTTCTTCCTAATGTTCTACCACCATGCATCATGCAATATAAACCAAAACTGCTGACATCATCAACATTTAATGCGGAAATTTAAATATTCAAAAGCTTTGTAGATCAAACCGTTTATCTGATTTAAGATCCATTTTCATCATTGAAATAGTTGTGAAGAGATCTTCGAAACTAGATCCCATGTTGATATATTTTAACGAAAAAAAAATTGAACCCAAAAGTTATCCACCACTAACATGTCAGTTATCCATGCAATTGTATGTAAGTTAGCCATGTTGTAACACGTAAGTTACCCACAGTATAAACAAATCGTGAAAAGACATTTTTGCATAGAACAAGACTATATTCAGGACATCCTAGAAATACGTATGGTATTAGGGTACCGAGACTTTATCGACGTCGATGTGTTAGCCTAGGTCGACGGCGATGAAGTTTCGGTATCCTAACACCCTTCAAGACTTGGTTACTTGTACGCCTGATGTCTACGCACGCTTCTATTTTTGTAGACAGTATTGGGCCTCCAAGTGCAAAGGTTTGTAGAACAGCAGCAAGTTTTCTATAAGTCGATCACCCAAGGTTTATCGAACTCAGGGAGGAAGTGGTCAAAGGTATTCCTCTCAAGCAACCCTGCAATCAAGATACAAGAAGTCGCTTGTGTCCCCAACACATCCAATACACTTGTCAGGTGTATAGGTGCACTAGTTCGCAAAAAGATAGTGAAATACAAGTAATATGAATAATTATAAATGGTAATTGCAATCTGAAATAAAGATGGTAGCAAGCAAACATATAACAAGACTGATTGTAAATGGTGTTTCAATGCTTAGAAACAAGGCCTAGGGATCATACTTTCACTAGTGGACACTCTCATATAAATATCTTCTCTTTATTATGCTACTCTGAACTACTCTCCAGTTGAACGATGTAAGACTATAACAACACACCTGAAAGTTCGCATTCCCCATCTAGATAACCCCATTGTAACCTTGAGCACTAGATGGTTCCAACAAAAATCACAAACTCATAGAGACATCCAACTCAAATTATAACTCATGATAAGTATTTCTGTAATCTTTAGCATAAGTGCCACACGGTGTGCACACTATCAACTTCACACACGTGGGGACAACCGGAGATTACAATAATTAAAGCACTTCAGTAGCATAGTAGATCTACTTGATTACAAAGCTCATGATCACAATATGATCACGCATAGAGAGAGAGAGATGAACACATAGCTACCGGTAAAGCCCTTAACCTCGAGGGAGAACCACTCCCTCCTCATCATGGGAGTCAGCAACGGTGATGAAGATGGCAGTGGAGTCGATGGAGATGGCTCCGGGGGCAATTCCTCGTCCCGGCAGGGTGCCAGAACAGAGACCTCTGTCCCTCGAATCTTGTCTTCGGTGGCGGCGGTGTTGTGGAACATTTTGTGGAGATGTGATCCACGTAGGGTTTACGTCTCGGGGAGACGTATATATAGGCGAAAGGGAAAGGTCAGTGGAGCCTCGAGGGGGCCACACCATGGGCTGGCACGACCTAGGGTGGGCTCGCGCCACCCTATGGTGTGGCTGCCTCGTGGCTCCCCTTTGTCTCTACATCGGGCCCCGTGTTGCGTCTGAAAAAATAGGAACTTTGGCTTTTGTCCCATTCAATTCCGAGAATATTTCCTTACTAGCTTTTATGAAACCAAAAAAGTAGAAAACATGCAACTGGCACTACGGCATCTTGTCAATAGGTTAGTTCCGGAAAATATATAAAAATACCTTAAATTGTAGACAAAACATAATACAAATGATATAAAACAAGCATGGAGCATCAAAAATTATAGATACGTTTACGACGTATCAAGCATCCGCAAACTTAACTCCTGCTCGTCCTCGAGTAGGTAAGTGATAAAAAAATAATTTTTGAGGTGACATGCACCATCACAATCTTGATCAAAATATTTATAAAGCATTGATAGCTGGGATCAATGTACTCTAAAAATGAGCATGAAAGGTGTAGTTCTAACAAAAAGCCATAGCAACTATGTTGTAACATGAAAATGTACAAACAAAGGTCATGAATAACAATGTATTGAAAGACGTTTGTTTGTTTCATATATAGAAAACATAGCAAGAGTGGTATTCGGCTTTCCCCTCATGGTATAGAAAAACATAAATGCATAGGACACCTTCAAAGTTCATAAGGGCGACTTGATACAAATAATTTAAGAACAAGCAATAACAACATTATAAATCAATCAATAAGTTTTGGGAAAATGCACATTAAACTAAGAATGACAACTATGCTCTCTTATTTTGTGCCTAAGGATAGAAGATGGAGACCCAACATAAAAGTAAAAGAAATGCCCTTCACAGAGGGAAGCAGGGATTTCAAGTTTCATAAAGAGCTTCCAAAAATTATGGTACTTATTAGCTTTCAGCTCTCATTGCCCCTATCATAAGCATCTTGAAGTGATCAAGGTTAAAGTGAAACAAATATGAAGTATATGCTTGACAAATCATAAGTTGGAAATCTCATGTCCCTTGAGTACGAGGGCCGTTCCTCATGCTACTCAACTTTAGTCACAAGAAAGTTCTTGTCATTGTAAGTATATGTGTATCATAGCGAACCGCCAACGGGGTACCCCTTGCCCCATGACACATGAGCTATCCCATATCAAAATGACAGGGCAACAGACAATGAGCATCTCAGTGATCTTTTTATTTGCTATTTGCATAGGTTTTTATTGAGGATGCTTCATAGATTGTTCACTATGGTTATGCTGCAAGTTTTCACCATGATTAGGCATGGTTTAGGCTAGCCGCCCAGGCGTTTCTATAACACATATACAATACTTCATGAACTTATAAGCTCCCCTTTTATTTCACACCACCGACATCCATAAACAAAAGATCATGATGTCAACTGGGTAATATGTACAGGTGTTGAAAGCATTCCCCATGACATCATGGTTCTACTAATTCCCAACTTATAAGTGCAAGCATATAACAACGTAGATGACACAATGGTTCAAGTTTATTAGGTGCAAGAAAAAAGTGTGCCATCAAGTGTGTGAGAGCTTTAATCACTAATTTTCACATAACAAGTTTAATTTGAAAGATATATAAAAATATGAATATACTTGGAATGGTGTAACACAACATGTATAGGAATTTATAGTGGACTATTTGGAATAACTTGGTTTCTTGGGAGTTGGATGCACGAGTAGAGCTTACTCAGTACAAGTGGAGGCTAGCAAAAGACTGGGAGCGACCAACTAAGAGAGAAATAATGGCCATAATCATGCAAAGCGACAAAACATTCTCAATTAAAGCATAAAGTGGTATCACAATTCAAAACTAAATGATCATAGAGGCTAAGGTGACTGGTTCATATTCTTAACATGGTGTAAGCATATGCCAAGTCAACCCAAATAAAGCATCAAAGAAGAATACCACAATATTATGCTTTTGTATGCTAAAACAACGCATGATTCGTTCAAGGCACATTAAGCAATCTCAATTGTTTGGAACAAGTCATGCTACATCAATAATCACTAATCATATGGTCAAAGAAACATCTAGCATGACATGATAAAGTCTAAGCCACAGTCAAAACAAGCTCCCTTTTGTACCACTTAAGCATGAAGCTTCCTACTCTTTTCCAACACCAATCGACTTATTTGAAACAACTCACAAAGATAATAATCAATAAAGATGAATGAGCATGTCTCACTAATCCACAAAGAAGAACTAAAAAGTTCTAAGCAAAAAGCATAAGAAAACTAAGGCTAAACACAGTGCTAGCAAAAGAGAACACTCACAAAACAATAAGAATGAAAACTAGAGTGTTCTAAACAATGAAAATGGAGTGCGTATCTCTCCAAAAGAAGTGTGCTGGGGTCCAACTAACTTATTCATAAAACCAAACAAAAATAAAACTAAAATCAAGAACAAAGACGCTCCAAGAACAAAAAATAGTGCATGAAGCAATAAAAATGAAGTGTTTTGAAAGAAAACCTGAGATTTTTATTGATGAAGAAGGGGATGCCTTGGGCATCCCCAAGCTTTGACGCTTGTACCTCTTGAATATTTCTTGGGGTGACACGGGTGGCATCCCCAAGCTTGAACTTTTGTTCATTCTTCATCTCATCACATTATTCTTTCCCTACACTTGAAAATTTCCTTCATACAAAACTTCACACAATCTTCATTAGCAACATTAGTGTATTCAAGATAATAAGCCTTTGGGTATAGTTTCAACACAAGTAAAACTTTCATTAGAACACAAGCTACTGTAGCAATTCCTTTTAAAAGCTCAAGTGATCAAAGAGAACTCAAGAAGAAACCGATTAAGAGGCAAATGCAAATAATGGCAGAAATCCGTCAAAACAGACCTGTAGGTAAAGACCAATTTTTTCGAAGACCTTATGTTTCTCAAATCGAAAAGTGCTAAACTAACGAAAGTTACATGATAACCTGGGGCATAAGCACAAAAAATTACAGATCAGTACGACATTCTGGGATTTGTTATGATTTTTTACAGCAAAGCACAGAAATGTGTTTCGGGACAACAACTTCCCCAAATCTTACTTCTCTCTCATGAGAGGCTATTATTGGCACAAAAACCACACAAAAAGGATAATAAGAGGTTATTACAGAGGAAATAACTTCCAAGACTCAATAAAACAAAAATAAACTGAAAGCAAAAATATAATGGGTTGTCTCCCAAAAGCTCTTTCTTTATAGCAATTAAGATAGGCATGATAATTTTGATGATGCTCACATAAGAAATATGAATTGAAGTAAAAGAGAGCATTAAGAAGAAAATATAAAACTTTAATTCTAACCCACTTCTTATGAAAGATAATCTTGTAAAGAAACAAGTCATGAAAGAACAAAGCAACAAGCATAGGAAATCAAAACAAGTGCAACTTTAAAATTTTCAACATAAAGAGGGGAAACTTAATATTGTTGAGATACATAAAACCATGTTTCCCTCTCTCATAATAACTTTCAGTAGCATCATGAATAAAATTAACAATATAATTATCACATAAAACATTCTTATCATGAGCCATATGCATATAATAAGTATTACTCTCCACATAAGCATAGTCATTTTTATTAATTGTAGTTGGAGAAAATTCAACAAAATAGCTATCATTACTATTCTCATCATCATAATCATCAAATATAGGAGGCATATTGTAATCATAATTAATTTTCTCCTCAATAGTAGGTGGACTGAAAATATCATATTCATCATTGTAATCATCATATATTGGAGGTATAGTATCATGATAACAAATTTTCTCCTCTAAAGCTAGGGAACTAAAAAGATCATTTTCATAAAAACTAGCTTCTCCAAGCTTAGACGTTTCTATAGCATTAGCAATAATGGTGTTCAAAGAATTCATACTAATAACATTGCTATTAGCATGCAAATAAAGTTCCATAGGTTTTTTAATTTTATCTTCAAACACTTCATGTCCTAACTCAAGATAAATACTATAAAGCTCTCTAATTTTGTTGTTTTTTCCATTAATCCTAACTAGTGAAAATAAAAACAAGAAACAGAAAGATATAATTGTAGAATATAAAGGAAATAACTTCGAGCACTCACACACCAGCAACAGTACTAGAAGATAGCTTAGTAGCCAGAGGATGTGAGTACCTTTTACCTTACCTCCTCGTCAATGGCGCCAGAAAAGAGCTTGATGTTTATGCATGCTTCTATTCTTGTAGACAGTGTTGGGCCTTCAAGTGCAGAGGTTTGTAGAACAACAACAAGTTTCCCTTAAGTGGATCACCCAAGGTTTATCGAACTCAGGGAGGAAGTGGTCAAAGGTATCCCTCTCAAGCAACCCTGCAATCAAGATACAAGAAGTCTCTTGTGTTCCCAACACACGTAATACACTTGTCAGGTGTATAGGTGCACTAGTTCGGCGAAGAGATAGTGAAATACAGGTAATATGGATGATTATAAATGGTAATTGCAATCTTAAATAAAGATGGTAGCAAGCAAAGATGTAACAAGACTGATTGTAAACGATGTTTAAATGCTTAGAAACAGGGCCTAGGGATCATACTTTCACTAGTGGACATTCTCATATAAATATCTTATCTTCATTATGCTACTCTGAACTACTCTCCAACTGGACGATGTAGGGATATAACAACACACCTCAAAGATCGCATTCCCCATCTAGATAACCACATTGTCACCTCGAGCGCTAGATGGTTCCAACAAACACCACAAACTCATAGAGACATCCAACTCAAATTACAACTCATGATAAGTATTTTTTTTTAATATTTAGCCTAAGAGCCACATGGTGTGTACACTATCAACTTCACACACGTGAGGATAACCGGGTATTACAATAATTAAAACAATTCAGTAGCAGAGTAGATCTACTTGATTACAAAGCTCATGATCACAATATGATCACGCATAGAGAGAGAGAGATGAACACATAGATACCGGTAGAGCCCATAGCCTTGAGGGCGAACTGCTCCCTCCTTATCATGGGAGTCAGCAATGGTGATGGAGATGGCGGTGGAGTCGATGGAGATGGATCCAGGGGCAATTCTCCATCCCGGCAGGGTGTCGGAATAGAGACTTCTGTCCCCCGAATCTCCTCTTCGGTGGTGGAGGCGATGGGGAACTTTTTGTGGTGATCTGATCTGTATAGGGTTTATGTCTCGGGGAGACGTATATATAGGCAAAAGGGCAAGGTCGGTGGAGCCTCGAGGGTCCCACACCATGGGCTGGCGCGACCTGGGGTGGGACCGCGCCACCCTATGGTGTGGCCGCCTCATGGCTCCCCTTCGTCTCTACTTCGGGCTCCGTGTTGCATATGGAAAATAGCGACTTTGGTTTTTGTCCCGTCCAATTCTGAGAATATTTCCTTACTAGATTTTCTGAAACCAAAAACAGCAGAAAACAGACAACTGGCACTGCGACATCTTGTCAATAGGTTAGTTCCAGAAAATGTATAAAAATACATCAAAGTTTAGACAAAACATAAGACAAATGATATAAAACAAGCATGGAGCATAAAAAATTATAGATACTTTACGATGTATCAACACCATGGTTGCGGCGATAGGCGATGAAACTGAGCTGCTAGACTACTGGTTGCGCGATACATCCGGGTATGTGTGTACAATATAACTTAGTCATGCTAGGGGTTGGGGTGATGTAATTAACATCAACATTTTATATCTTTATGGAAGAAAGTTGTATGTTATTTTTTAGGTAGATAATTTTTTAGTTTCTCTTGGGTAACTATGGCGTAAAGCCTTGATAACTACTCCCTAATCATGTGATAATTGTTGTATAATATCATGGATAACTTATGTTTATCTTTATGGATAACTTTTGTATAATTGCCATGATAACTTTAGTTTCTTTTTGTGAGTCAGAGCATTTTTTACACCTTGGTTATCCCCTATATTTAGTTAATTACGTGTGTGTAACACCCTCGAATCAGCACTATGCAAGTTTTAGCGATTCCCGCCAAACCCGCATAGAAACGATTCAGAGGTGCCCACCAGGCACTTGCGTGCGGGTGGAAAACGAAGTAATATCATTACCCAATAGTCCATGATGGAACCCACAGAACAGATATATACAACAACGACTCAAAGAGTCAAGAATACAGATATATAATACAAAGATCCAAATCACCTTGAAAACGATACAACATCCGAGTACGTACAAGATGCAAATTGATATAAGAGCCCTGAAGAATAACCAATGGCGTCCATAACCCTGCAAAGGCCAAGCCGGAAGGGTAACCTTGCTAACAACGTCGATCTCAAAACCTGCTTAAACAAAAGGGGTGCCAACAAAGGGAAAAGGAAAAAAGAGAGCGGTCAGTACTGAGGCCAGTACACTATGAGACTAGAATTCGGCGGTCCCCGCCTACATAGGTATGGTGGACTGAAGCGGCAGGGCAGCATGCACTAAACAACCTATAGAGACTCAATACAACAGACGGCTATCAGATAGGGATAAGAAAGACCTATTCGGATCTAACCTGAAACTATCACCAAGCATACCCATCCTGGCGTTTCCCCCTTGAGACCATCGAGGAAGTCAACCGAGGAACTCATACAGTTGGCTGTTTTATTCATTCCGTTATAGTTGTGGAAATTACTAGTCAGATATAGATAGCATGAGTCATCCTGATGTAATAAGCAGTGGGCACTTTTAGTTAACCATTCCGTTGTAGTTGGGATACTTACTAGTCAGATACATATAGCATGAGGCATCCCAAAACCCAGCAGTTGTTGGTACTTTTATTTAGTCATTCCGTTGTAGTGAAGTTTATTACTAGTCATTATAAAGTCAAATTTATATCACTACTTTAGTTATAGTTGTCTATGATCGAGATACTATGCTCCAAGTCGTCCATAACCGCAGACACGACTTTCAGAAAGTTTTACCCTGCAGGGGGCACAAATAGCAACACACGCACGATCAACCTCGGAAAAAACCAAATGAAAACCCAACGAGGCATCACGACAGATCAATTGCAAGATTCATATAATATTTCAGGGGGCCACCCCACCAAGCTACCCGCGACGAAGTTGGCCGGTTCCGAGATGGACCCAGAGGTTTGCAAGAACAACTGTAAACAACTGGGAACCCGAAAGTGTGACTACGCTTGTCGATACCGCATAATCGTGCCGCGATCCAAAACAGTACAGGCGCTCCACGCGCAATAGTAAATACAGCAGTAAAGCATGGCATAAGTACAGGATAGTAATAAAGCCCCAATCTACTTTGTGGCCCCAAGAAATAATATATGACTCAAGCTCTGGCTAAGGGGATTCATGGTCCCATATGCGGATGGTGCGAATATTCAAAGAACAGGTATCAAGTACTCGGGGTCCTACGGGACACAAGTGGACGGTTAAAAACCAAATAACATCTGTTTCCCACCTTTGTCTCTGCATTATTTACCTACTTCAATTTTAGTTATTAAACGGTAATTAAAGCCACGATCAACTCCAATATTAAACATGCAGCATTACTCCAACAACTGTGGTACTTGACGACACGAAACCGCACTTGAGCAAGCGACTACGACACGCAAGTCCAACTATCTACCAAACAACAAGTAATAGGATGTGTCCAAGGCAATATAAGGCCGCAAGGGATATCACGGGTACGAAAACTAGAGCATCGCAACACAGATAGCAATAGATCAACAGGAGGAAATAAAGACTATAAAGTAAAATAGGTAGAAAGGGGGAGAATGCTCGCCTAAAAATATTGCCGAAGGTTCATAGCCGAAGAACTTGTCGAAGCTCACAACATCTCATCGTCCTATCCGGGAAGAAGCAAAACACTAAAAGGAACAAGCGATGCAACAATTACAACTAATGCGGAAAAATCGGCATGATCATGATATGATGCATGACATGGCAAGCTTATGATGCAAACTATGTTGAAAAGGTCTTAGAGGCATATCACATGATGATATAGAATTCGTGAGGCATTATTAATAAGAAACAATTAGTTCCCAATTTTATTTATCATGTTTTCCTTACATAAACAATACTGATTATAAAAATGCTCTTAACGCATGATGCAAATGATAACATGGATATCATGGTTGGATAGGTCTCGTCGCGCCAATTGATTTGGACATATTATTTGTCGAATTCGGAGTTACGGATTTAAAGTTATGCAATAATTAAGAAAATACATATTTTAATATTTATTAATTCGAAATTTTTAAATTGCTCAAATGATAATATAAATAGCAAAACAGATTCCTCACATTTTTCGATTTGAAAACATATATTATTTGTATTATTTGAAATTATGAATTTTAAACAATCTTTACATTAATTTAAGTCAAATTAGGGTCAAAGTCAAAGGTTTGACTATTTTAAATCAATTCTGAAAATATTTGATTAAAGATGAATTGACATTAAAAAACAAAACATATTTCATATAGAGTTTGAATTCAAATTCCAAAACATTTGAAAGTTTTGATGAAATTTATATTATATTCATTTCTGGAAATTTATTAGTTTGAGAAAGGACATGTAAACTTTTGTCACTCAGGCTTTCTTACCCACACTCACAGACAGGTGGGCCAGAGGGGCAAAAGGGCCACACGCGCTTGAGGCAATTGGGCGGTGACACGTGGGCAAGCTGGGGGTGCGGGTTGAGGCCAAAATAAAATGAAGGGGCTAAATGCAAACTGTTCAAGAAGCTGATCTGACGAACTGAAGAAAGGGTGCGCGAAAATTGCCAGCTGATTCGATCTTGCAATGAAGATGGCGACTAAACCGCTGCGAATCTTATGATGATGCAAAAAGAAAAGTTGGAGAGAAAGCCTAGATCTACAAGTTTTGTTCATGATGTATAACCGTAGGAGGGTTGTCGTGGTCGTAAATCCTCGTCGAATCAGTGGAGATCTAGACGCTCGGTCTGGCGGGAAAACCTGCTGCTTGCACAGCGAAAACGGCCAGCTTCCGGCGACGGTGGCGAGCTCGTCGGTGCACCAAAAGGGGTGTGCAGTAGCTCGATAGAAATAGGGAAGATCTTTCTACAGGCCAATGCTCGTGGATTTGACTGAGATGGACCGACCGTGAAGCGAGCCTTCGAAGAAATCCTATGCAGAGAGAGATACAGCTGCGGCTGCTGTTGTCTGCGGCCGTGCGGCGGCGAGCGGCGGAACGCACGAAGGCGCTCGATGAGCAGCGGCGGCGATGCAAAAAGACAGGGAGGTGAAGAGCATGTCTAGTGAGTAGAGGGGCTCACCAGGAGTGCGTCGGTGGCGTTGATGGAGCTAGAGGTGGAGCAGATTGGGGAAGAGGCAGAGGTCCTGGTAGCTCCTGCTGCTCGGGTTCATGGCGGCGCTGGTGAGGTTCCGGCGAGATCCGGCGACGTGGATTGGTACTAGGCGAAGCAGAGGAGGCAGAGGAAGATGCTAGACGTCCTAGGCATGCCGCAACTCACCCGATTGACAAGGACATGGTGTAGATGGGCTAAGGTTTGGGTTTTGGGCATGGAGATGGCCATGGCCTCCTTGATGAGGAAGAGAGAGGGAGGCTAGCTTCAGATCTCGATCTGTAGATGGAAGGGGCTGGGTGGTGCTTGGTTAGCAGATAAAGATCAGGGAGGAAAGGGGAGCACATGGGTGGTTGTTTCACCTTTTTGCCAAAAGAGAAGGAGGGAACATTGAGGACCTCTTCTCTCTTTCTTTCCTGATGCCAATAGAGGGAAGGGAGGGGACCAGATGGTGGCCAGCTTGAGGGGGGTTGGGGTTTGGATAGGTCTTTGAACACACACACACACACACACACACACACACACGGCTAGAGAACCACAAATATAGATGTAGATGAGGAATTTAGGGTTTTAGGTAGAGGAGAACAAATGAGATCAAGAGTTTAGCAAGGATGGTTGAAGGATATAAACATAGATTAAAAATAAGAGAAACAACTACAAATAAAACGCCAAAATCCAACAAGAAGAAGAGGATGATCATGTGCGGTGGTATGGTTGCATGGGACATGCATTACATTTAATGCACTCCGTACGAGGATGTGTATGATTAATGTGAGAAGAAGACCACATGGGTTTGAATTAAGATCCAAATGAAATGAGAGACCCACATGCAGGTAATGGTAGAATTAGAATAAGGGGGTGATGTTAATAAGTTAGCAGGTAGATGTAAAAGAAGAGAGATGCCCTCAACTCAAATTGGGCATTTAGCAATTTATCAAGAAGCAAATACAATATATCAAGAGGCAAATACAAGTAATACAATATGAATGCATATGGGGTAAGAACCAACAAAAGGGATTTTATATGATGCTCAAATGCAATGTGGCATGATGACATGAGCATGATATAATGACGATGCAATAAATGACATGTAGAAAGTAGCATTATATAGACTAGGCAAGTAGCATTACAATTGTTAGACAATTGGGATGCTACAACTCTCCCCCACTAAACAAGAATCTCGCTCCGAGATTCCTAGAAAATAAACCTTCACGATCTCATGTAGCTCCTTCAAGGGGATGGTGCGGTGACTGCGCTTTGCCAAACTTGTCGAGAGAACGCTCCGGCAAACAAAGGACGAAGGTAATGGTCTCAACAGATAAAGCCACCTCTAACTTCAACAGAAGGAGATAAAAGATGCATTCTAATCTATTTCAATGTACAAGAGCAAATAGAATGAGTAGTCTGCATGGGGGGCAATGCATCACGCACCCAAACTATTACTCCGCACATTCAGTAGAAAAGCATGCAACCCATTCTCGAATTTAGACTGAAGGTCATGACAAGTGACGTTCGGAAACAAAGGACTGATGCAGGCTCTTGATCGGATCCGATGTAGATGATGTCGTCACGTTGGGAAACTCCGGGAGATATAAAGAAAAAATTTAGTGAATTTTTGGTCCACTGAAAGATACAACAGAGGAAAATTCCTCAGATAGCATGAAGATCGAACGTCAAAGCACCGTTACAAGAGGATGGACGCGAAACCCTGGAGGTACAACGGAAAACTAACAACGAGAAATCCTGGACTAAATGTGTTCAAATCCCATCTTCATAAGGACTACCAGTACAACTCATACAATGATAGATCAAAGATTAATCTTTTGGCCTCAACTATTAAATAAATTAAAATATGTTTTAGTGAGACTTCCTAGACCTTACCTAGTGTGATAAGGAAGTTTGATAATCAAGTAAAGGAGTTGGATTAGGATACCGAATCAGGGAAATGAACTAAATAAGAGACCCCAATTTAAGGATTTTATAATAAGGACTTATCCCTAAGGGATGATAGTAAAAGGAACTTTGGGGTATTGGAGACAACAGAATGGAGATTGTCTAGTATGAAGGGAATTCAAGGAAAAGGTTTGGATATGGGATACCATGATTATTCCCATTTGAGATTATCATGGAGTTGAGAACTATGTGATCAATACAAGTCAATTCCTCAATACGAAACGTAAGAGAGTACGAACTTCGGGACAAAGTTTATTTTAAGGGGGAGAGTCTGTAACACCCCAGCATTAGAGCTTAGAAATAAGCCGAACTTAGATGTGTGGATTGCATTCATGCATCAGAAAATCCGGAGAATTTTCCCGCAAAACTAAAGAAGCTGTGGAGGGATTGATATCTCTGTTGTTCTGATGGAAATATCAGGGCAGGTGCGACGGATTTCGACATGACCCCTATTGAATCTTTGTGTTTCGAGGGGAAAATAATTTAAGCATATATTTGAATTTCTTATTTGAATTCAAATGAATTTATAAAATTCACAAATTGAAATTTGAAATATTTGACAAATTATTGGATTTGAAACAAAAATGAAATTGTGTTATGGATAATTATAGCATTCCATAATTGATATTCAATTACGAATAAACAAGATATACTTTATAACAAATAATAAATGAATTCATATTTATATATAAGATGTAAATATTTACTTGAATCAAATTACAAAATGAAGGAAATTTAACTTTATTATAATATAACAAATTACATTGTCTTTACAATTGACTAATAAAAGAGAAAGTTTTAACTTTCTGAATACAATACCATGTTACAAGTTAATTTACAAAGTTCTACTTTCAATAAAATAAAGTTACAAATAATAAAAGAAACCCTAACTTATACCCTATCTATAATCTTTCATCTTCCTTTCTTCTGATTCTACTTCTTCTTCTTCTCATTTCCTGCAAACACAACAAAAATAAAATAAAGCAGAACAAAAATAAAATAAAAGGATGTTAATTGGTTAGAATTTTACTCTCAGACTTGGCCTGGTGATGCTAGTGCCTAATTCATCATAGAGTATTAATCAAGGGGCCATGTTAATAATCTGTTCTTATCAGGAAATTTTGCCTCAGTACAACCTCATTGGCAGTGAATTATGGGGCAAGTTTCACCAAAGTGGTAGAAGTAAAAAAGAGGAGTATCAAGATATTTGGTATTGTACTCATCCAGAACAGTGCAAGCAGCACACACATACACATGCAAATTGGTGTGCTGTCAACACAGGAGGGATGTGAGAGGGAGTATTAAACACAGCCGTTGCAGCAAAGACCCTTTCTACTACACAAAGCCAGTACCACTTTGTCTTCATTCCCAATCTTAGTCCACAGCTATATCTCTTCACCTCAAGAACACACAATAAACAGCACCAGCACTCGTTAGAGTTCCAGCAGATCTAACCACAACTCACCAACACAATCCCTCAAGAAACCATCCAAGATGGTCACCTAATGGATGGAGTTGAATTGCTGGAAGGCAAGAGCAGCAGCACCAGGAGGTGCAGGCTAAGATCAAGGGCAGCAGCACCAGGAGGTGCAGGACAGTGCCAAAGTAGAAAAGATCAAGCATCCTGATATGAATCTAGATGATCAAGAAGCAATAGTAATAAGCCAAGATCTCCAGTAGGCCATAGGTCATTTCCCAACAGCAGGTAAAAATAAAAATCATTAGCTTTGCCCACTAGATCATACAGCATCTGTCCTTATATCTTGCATACAGATCTAGGGATTCAAAGAAAATAATACACCTCAACCAATTCCATCTACCCTTCCACTAGATCTTTATCTAGGCCATGCAAGGTTCATTATAGAGATTTAAAGCCCACAGGAATATCTGTTCTTATCCAAAATATGCCTCAGCCTATGCATCATGGGCAGAGCCAAGAAATCAAGCACATATCCATTTTATTATTCTATCAAGTCAACTCTAGTATCTGTTCTTATCATATTGCTTTAGAGCATGTGCTGGGAGAGGGACAAAGCTCTCAGGCTGGGTAGTAATTCTACTCCAGTATCATCCTAGAGCTAATATAAAGCCAAGTGAAAGAATCTGTATTTCAGCCACTAAAATAGCTTCAGCCTTTTTGCATCATGAGCCTAATATCTAGTTTTGCCAGGCAAACATAACCACAGCTACTAGGTTACAGGGCACATTCCCAGAGGGTAGCACCTCTGTACTTAGCAGATACATAGTTTCTTGATTACAAGCTCAAGATCATGTTTTTTATTGAAACCCACAAATCATTTTCCCAAACAAAGTATCTAGGAATCATCTATTGGATCACCTTATCATTAAACAGATCAAGCAATACTTCAGCCTTTACATCATTGGCAGGGCCTATGTACCAATACACCGTCTGCTTTTGTCAAGTTATATCCCACAAGGATTGATAGCCACACCTAGAACATAATCAGAAAAGTCAAGATTCAGCCAGCATATTGAATTACATCTGGTTCATCATCAAGAACTACTAGAACATGCAAAACAGTACAAGAACACATTTATAGTAAAAGAATATTACCAGATTGTATAATCTTATACATTGAACCAATATTTGAGCTAGCAAAATCAACTAGTACAAGTACACTAAGAATAATGCATAACCACCTATATCTCATAATTAGGAGATCACTAGCACACCAAAATCCATAGCCTAATCTTTATAAATAACATCTGAGCATATTTCCACTAGAATATGAAACCTGAAAGGGCACTACAATTTAAATCAAACATCAGCTAGAGTTCCTATAGCTAACAAGATAGCACCACCATAAACCAATTTAAACCATGACTGCTAGGGGTAAATAATCATCCAAGTCAAAACAACACCACAAGTAAGTCAACAAATCAACAAACACAATCATGCATGACCAATATAATAACACAGAGCAAAATCATATGTTATTGTATTCACTAAAAGGGCCAACTACTCTAATTTTGCAGTAAGCACAACATATAAACTAAGAATCCAGAATCATTTAGGGAAATTAGTAACTCAACACCATCTAACTGTTTATAGGACAACATTGCAAACCACTGCCAGAGTACATCTTATATTAGCAGTTGTTCACTGTAATCAACAGAGAGGGGAAAACATCCGAAAATTAATAGTGGAAAATAGGAGGGAAGAGAGATATCCACTTACCCGGAGGTCCTCGCTCAGCAAGACGAGGAAGCAGAGAGGTCGTCGGCGAGGCTAGTGACACGGCGGCACGGTGGGCACCGAGGCGCCTACACCGCGCCGAGCCGTCTCACCAGCGGCAGAAGAACGCGGAGAACATCACGGCCAAGCCATAGCACCGCCCGAGTCAATAGCCGCCGTGCTAGGGCAGGGCTAGGGTTTTCAACCGAGTGTGCACGAGAGGCAGGGAGGAACAAATCAAGCAAAGGGAGGTTGTAGATCGTAGCACGGCGGACCAAAGCCCCATCTTACCGGCGCCGGAGAGGGCGGGAGCAGCCGAAGCCAAACGACGGCACGGCGACGCCCAGGAGGTCATGGGCGTGCGGGGTGCACTCAGATGCGAGGAGGAGGAGAGGACCCTGGAGTGGGTTGTGTAACCCCAGGCTGAACTGGGACGACCTATTGGGCCAATCCCAACTCAGTCCGTTGGACCAAATTTATTTACACCCAATTGGGCCACAACCCAACTACTTGCCACTATTAAATTATTTTCCCATAAAATAAACTATATAAAATAATTCCAATACATATGAAGTTTTATCAAATCCTAAAAAAAATACATATGATATATCAAAATGACCACAAAAAATAATATCTACCTAATAAAAATATAATTTTAGTTATTTAAAATAAATATAAAGTAAAATAATTATTAACACCATTAAATTTTAAATGAAATTTTATAAAGTAAAACAAAAACCCTAAAAATAAATAAAAATCATTTTTGTGTATCAAAATAACTTTACTATTTTATAAAAAAATACTAACTTAGAGTTTTACAAAATAAAACATAAAACAAATATTTAAAGACACTTAATTCTTTGATGAATTTTATAAAAATAAAGGTAATACTTAAAAATAAATAAAATTCATTTTTAAGGTCTTGAATAAATATATTACACTAGAAAAATATTAAATATATTATTAAAAAAGTCTTTAATATTTTAAATAATAAATCCTTATCTAATACCTATTGTGTGAATTCTTTAAAAATCATTGTTAAGTAAAAAATAATCACAACTCTTATAAAACCTTGAGCAATTAATGTCTTTATACTAAATTCCAAATCCATAACTTATATTCATAACCAAATTTAAGTATAACTATTAACTTTAAAATATTCTATTTAAAATCTTATTAAGAATCCTTTTAAATAAACATTAGGTATCACCCATTTATATCATATGATGAATAATCATTATATCTTAACCACTATTAACATAACTTTAAATTCTGACAAATTACTAAGACCATCTAATTATGATTCCATTAAATAAATACATATTCTTTTCATAATAACAAAACAAATTTAATCTAAACATTCACTTAAATAGAAAGTGAATAATTCCACACCTTAGTTATACCTATAATAAATCTAAAATTTGGGAATAATTAAAACATATTACATCTTAAGTTACTTAACCTTTTAAAGTTAACTTTAGTCTCAAAAGCTTATAAACATTATGTCTAATAAACTACTTATGTTTTTATAGTTAACTTTGGTCTATTTCAATCAAGACATAATGCATCTCAAGTCCAGACTATTCAAGCAAGCATAAACAACATCAATCACATTCTATCCATCATATTCTAAAAGCTATCAGGGTTGTTTAAACCTTAAGAAGGAAATCTTTTCTTCAAATGTTATTCTTTTTGCCACTTCAAAACAATAATCCCATAATAAATTCTTCAACTCCTAAAAATTAAAACCAAGTACTTTTATCTTAGTCACCAAATAACAATTAATCATAATCACATTACTTTATACTTTATCTGTATATTTAAATTGTTATCGCTTAAGTTCCTTATAAATGACATTACTTATAAAGTAAAATTTGAAGATAAACCAACTCTTAAAAGAATCACCTAGATTCACTTCACTCAAAACATTAGGGATTCACTTCACTCAACACAATGGGGATTCACTTTGGGAGTTTTACAAATTGCATACCATTACTTATGCATAACTGCATCTTGCTTCTTTAAACATTAGTCCTTACCGGACCAATGATGCTGATTTCAGATATTGGATCTTATATTGTTCTGAAGACCGTGAGTGCATAATCTTGCAATCACAAAAGGCAAGTTCACACTTGCTCATTTCCTTTGATTATTTTCTGTAAAGTATTTTACAAATCCAGTGTTATCATCACCTGCATTTGAAAAAAATTAGAAAACACTATTTTCATAATAATGTGATTATAGGTTATTTACCATGAGGCAATAACCTACTATAAGAGTTCCGGTGGTAAAGGAACATATTACCTAGGACTTAACAACCAATGTCGCCAGTGATTCTTGCGCCGTATATTACGCGTTGACCATGAGATTTGGAATGGGACGGAGAAGTCAGCTGTATCTTTTCCCTCTCGCATGGAGCTGGATGTGCGGGCCGTGGCTGTTATCACTCGTAGCGTGCATATTATATGGTAATTCGTAGAGGATATGCAGCATATGGGTGGGAGCCCTCAACGTCCCACGATAGTTCCGGCATCTGAACGGTCTGTACAAACCATTGTCGTAATTCAAAAGGTGGGCATGGTGTACACCAAGGAGACATGCGGGGTCGCGGAGAAGGCAGTGATTGGCTTGGATCTTAGGTTGGGCCTCAAACCAAGGAAGTTTGAACGGGGACATACTCCCGGCCGTGCAACAAAACCTAAGGTCTCTCATGGGTAAAGTGACGCACCTCTGCAGAGTGTAAGAACTGTAACTTGTTACTCCCTGTTCCGGGAAGGAGCTGCGAACGCGACGGGAAAGGAACCCCATGAAGGTTCTGGTAAACCCGTGAAGGCCGACGAACATAGCTTTTCAGAATAAAATCAACCTTTGAAGAAATGTTTATGAAAACTTGCATTGCCTACGACCTACGGTCTGTGGCTGTAGCTATAGTGCATCAAACACTCCTTTTCTAGTGAACTTGCTGAGTACGCTCGTACTCAAAGTATCTTCTTAACACTTGCTAGGTTCTAAAGCTAGTAAAGACGACGTCTACATCAAGTTATGCTCCAGGAATCATCATCAAAAGCTAAAGCTCTTCAATGAAGTCAAGAAAGTCAACATATACATCAGCTCAAGTGAAGACGAAGTTGCTGATTAGATAAGAATATGATTTCTAGCCATAGAACCTACTTCTGTAGAATATTGCAATAGCAGCAATGCAAGCCTAGTAGTTCAGCTATTAGTTTAATAGGTATGGTAGCTATGAATTATTTATTCCTGATTCTTCTTTGTAGAAGTTTCTTTCTCTCTCTTTAACCTAGAGTGTTCTCTGGATCTTGTGTAAAGAGTTGAGTTGTAACCTGTAGTCATGTCTTGGACCTGCTATGTTTCTGTTGTACTACTTTGAGGGATGTAATACTAGTGAACAGTGTTTCATTGATGTTATGTCAACGACAATAGTGTACTACATCATGTAGTGGTATGCTGGGTCACCGCAAAAATGATACAGCGTCCGAGTACGGACAAGATGCAAATTGAGCTAAGAGCCCTGAAGAATAACCAATGGCGTCCATAACCCTACCCAGGCCAAGCCGGAAGGGTAACCTTGCTAACGACGTCGATCTGAAAACCTGCTTAAACAAAAGGGGTGCCGACAAAGGGCAAAGGAAAAAAGAGAGCGGTCAGTAATGAGGCCAGTACACGACGAGACTAGAATTCGGCGGTCCTCGCCTACATATGTATGGTGGAGTGAAGCGGCAGCGCATCATGCACTAAACAACCTATAGAGACTCAATACAACAGGCGGCTATCAGATAGGGATAAGAAAGACCTATTCGGATCCAACCTCAAACTATCACCAAGCATACCCATCCTGGCGTTTCCCCCTCGAGACCAATTGAGGAAGTCAACCGAGAAACTCACACAGTTGGCAGTTTTATTCATTCCGTTATAATTGCGGCAATTACTAGTCAGATATAGATAGCATGAGTCATCCTGATGTAATAAGCAGTGGGCACTTTTAGTTAACCATTCCGTTGTAGTTGGGATACTTACTAGTCAGATACATATAGCATGAGGCATCCCAAAACCCAGTAGTTGTTGGTACTTTTATTTAGTCATTCCGTTGTAGTGAAGCTGATTACTAGTCATTATAAATTCAAATTTATAGCACTACTTTAGTTATAGTTGTCTATGATCGAGATACTGTGATCCAAGTCGTCCATAACCGTGGACACGACTTTCAGAAAGTTTTACCCTACAGGAGGGCACAAATAGCAACACACGCACGATCAACCTTGGGAAAAACCAAATGAAAACCCAACGAGGCATCACGACAGAACAATTGCAAGATTCATATAATATTTCAGGGGGCCAACCCACCAAGCTATCCACGACGAAGTTGGCCGGATCCGAGACGGACCCAGAGGTTTGCGAGAACGTCTGTAAATGACTGGGAACCCGAAAGTGTGACTAGGCTTGTCGATACCGCATAATCGTGCCGCGATCCAAAACAGTACAGGCGCTCCACGCGCAATACTAAATACAGCAGTAAAGCATGGCATAAGTACAGGATAGTAATAAAGCCCCAAACTACTTTGTGGCCCCAAGAAATAATATATGACTCAAGCTCTGGCTAAGGGGATTCATGGTCCCACATGCAGATAGTGCGAATATTCAAAGAACAGGTATCAAGTACTCGGGGTCCTACGGGACACAAGTGGACGGTTAAAAACCAAATAACATCTATTGCCCACCTGTGCCTCTGCATTATTTACCTACTTCAATTTTAGTTATTAGACGGTAATTAAAGCCATGATCAACTCCAACATTAAACATGCGGTATTACTCCAACAACTGTGGTACTTGACGACACGCAACCGCACTTGAGCAAGCGAATACGACACGCAAGTCCAACTATCTACCAAACAACAGGTAATAGGATGTGTCTAAGGTAATATAAGGCCACAAGGGATATCACGGGTACGAAAACTAGAGCATCGCAACACAAATAGCAATAGATCAACAGGAGGAAATAAAGACTATAAAGTAAAATAGGTAGAAAGGGGGAGAATGCTCGCCTGAAAACATTGCCGAAGGTTCATAACCGAAGAACTTGTCGAAGCTCTCAACATCTCATCGTCCTATCCGGGAACAAGCAAAACACTAAAAGGAACAACCGATGCAACAATTACAACTAATGTGGAAGAATCGGCATGATCATGATATGATGCATGACATGGCAAGCTAATGATACAAACTATGTTGGAAAGGTCTTAGAGGCATAGCACATGATGATATAGAATTCGTGAGGCATTATTAATAAGAAACAATTAGTTCCCAATTTTATTTATCATGTTTTCCTTATATAAACAATACTGATTATAAAACTGCTATTAGTGCATGATGAAAATGATAACATGGATATCATGGTTGGATAGGTCTCGTCGCACCAATTGATATGGACATATTATTTGTCAAATTCGGAGTTATGGATTTAAAGTTATGCAATAATTAAGAAAATACAATTTTTAATATTTATTAATTCGAAATTTTTAAATTGCTCAAATGATAATATAAATAGCATAAACAGATTCCTCACATTTTTCGATTCGAAAACATAAATTATTTGTATTATTTGAAATTATGAATTGTAAACAATCTTTACATTAATTTAAGTCAAATTAGGGTCAAAGTCAAAGGTTTGACTATTTTAAATCAATTCTGAAAATATTTGATTAAAGAATTGAATTGACATTAAAAAAACATATTTCATATAGAGTTTGAATTCAAATTCCAAAACATTTGAAAGTTATGAATAAATTTATATTATATTCATTTCCGGAAATTTATTAGTTTGAGAAAGGATATGGAAACTTTTGTCACTCAGACTTTCTTACCCACACTCACAGACAGGTGGGCCAGAGGGGCAAAAGGGCCACACGCGCTTGAGGCAATTGGGCGGTGACACGTGGGCAAGCTAGGGCTGCGGGTTGAGGCCAAAATAAAAGGAAGGGGCTAAATGCAAAGTGTTTAAGAAGCTGATCTGACGAACTGAAGAAAGGGTGCGCGAAAATTGCCAGCTGATTCGATCTTGCAACGAAGATGGCGACTAAACCGCTGCGAATCTTATGATGATGCAAAAAAGAAAAGTTGGAGAGAAAGCCTAGATCTACAAGATTCGTTCTTGATGTATAACCGTAGGAGGGTTGTCGTGGTCGTAAATCCTCGTCGAATCAGTGGAGATATAGACGCTCGGTCTGACGGGAAAACCTGTTGCTTGCACAACGAAAACGGCTAGCTTCCGGCGACGGTGGCGAGCTCGTCGGTGCACCAAATGGGGTGTGCAGTAGCTTGATAGAAATAGGGAAGATCGTTCTACAGGCCAGTGCTCGTGGATTTGATTGAGATGGATTGACCGCGAAGCGAACCTTCGAAGAAATCCTATGCAGAGAGAGAGATACAACTGCGGCTGCTGTTGTCTGCGGCCGTGCGGCGGCGAGCGGCGGTACGCACGCAGGGCGCTCGATGAGCAGCGGCGGCGATGCAGAAAGACAGGGAGGTGAAGAGCATGTCTAGTGAGTAGAGGGGCTCACCAGGAGTGCGTCGGTGACGTTGATGGAGGTAGAGGTGGAGCAGATCGGGGCAGAGGCAGAGGTCCTGGTAGCTCCTGCTGCTCAGGTCCATGGCGGCGCTGGTGAGGTTCCGGCAAGATCCGGTGACGTGGAATGGTACTAGGCGAAGCAGAGGAGACAGAGGAAGATGCTGGACGTCCTGGGCATGCTGCAACTCACCCGATTGACAAGGACATGGTGTAGACGGGCTAAGGTTTGGGTTTTGGGCATGGAGATGGCCATGGCCTCCTTGATGAGGAAGAGAGAGGGAGGCTAGCTTCAGATCTCGATCTGGAGATGGAAGGGGCTGGGTGGTGCTTGGTTAGCAGATAAAGACCGGGGAGGAAAAGGGGAGCACATGGGTGGTTGTTTCACCTTTTTGCCAAAAGAGAAGGAGGGAACATGGAGGACCTCTTCTCTCTTTCTTTCCTGATGCCAAGAGAGTGAAGGGAGGGGACCAGATGGTGGCCAGCTTGAGGGGGGGTGGGATTTGGATAGGGCTTTGAACACGCACACACACGGCAAGAGAACCACAAAGATAGATGTAGATGAAGAATTTAGGGTTTTAGGTAGAGGAGAACAGATGAGATCAAGAGTTTAGCAAGGATGGTTGAAGGATATAAACATAGATTAAAAATAAGAAAAACAACTACAAATAAAACGCCAAAATCCAACAAGAAGAAGAGGATGATCATGTACGGTGGTATGGTTGCATGGGACATGCATTACATTTAATGCACTCCGTACGAGGATGTGTATGATTAATGTGAGAAGAAGACCACATGGGTTTGAATTAAGATCCAAATGAAATGAGAGACCCACATGTAGGTAATGGTAGAATTAGAACAAGGGGGTGATGTTAATAAGTTAGCAGGTAGATGTAAAAGAAGAGAGATGCCCTCAACTCAAATTGGGCATTTAGCAATTTATCAAGAATCAAATACAATATATCAAGAGGCAAATACAAGTGATACAATATGAATGCATATGGGGTAAGTGTTGGAATTATGCCCTAGAGGCAATAATAAAGCTGTTATTATTATAATTCTTGTTCATGATAATGTTTATATTCCATGCTAGAATTGTATTAAGCGGAAACTTTAATACTTGTGTGGTTTGTGAACAACACCGTGTCCCTAGGATGCCTCTATGGACTAGCTCATTGATTAATGATGGTTAAGGTTTCCTAACCATGGACATGAGTTGTCGATTAATAATGAGATCATATCATTGGGAGAATGATATGATGGACAGACCCAAACTAAGCGAAGCAATTAGATCGTGTCATCGTGTTCGTCTTTGCGAAGCTTTTCTTATGTCAAATATTTTATTCCTTAGACCATGAGATAATACAACTCCCTGGTATCGGAAGAAAGCTTTGAGGTCATCAAACGTCATCCTATGAGAGGGTGATCATAAAGGTGTCTCTCAGGTGATCGGAAAGTATCTGTTGGGTTGTATGTATCGAGATGGGATTTGTCCCTCCCAAGTCGGAGAGATATACTTCGGGCCCACTCGGTTATCGATACCAACATCGCTTGCAAGCATGTGGTTAAGGAGTTAATCACAAAGTGATATCGGATTACGGAACGAGTAAAGTACTTGCTGTGAACGAGATTGAACTAGGTGTGACGGTACCGACGATCGAATCTCGGGCAAGTAAAATATCGCGAGACGAAGGGAATATATATATGGGATTAATTGAATCCTGGCATCGTGGTTCATCCAATATGATCTTCGATGAATGTGTGGGAGTCAATATGGGTTTCCAGACCCCGCTGTTGATTATTGATAGAAGATCATGTCTGCATATTCTCGAACCCGCAGGGTCACACACTTAACGTGTCTCGACGCTAGGATAGATTGGATAATTGGTTTATGAGTTTTTGTTCGGAGTCTCGGATGGGATCCGGGACATCACGAGAGGTTCCGGAGTGGTCCGGAGAATAAGATTCATATAAGGCAGTGCAGTTTTTGGAGTTCGGAATTGTTCCGGGTTAATCAGTATTGTACCGGAAGCTTCTAGAACCTTCCGGAAGGGGACCAACGTGGCCACACCTTCCGGGAGGGGGCATGGGCCTATGAGGGAGTGCCCTGGCCGCATTGGGCCAGGGGCACAAGGCCCCATAGGGCCCAGCCGGCCAAGAGGGTTTTAAACTCGAGATAGAGCTTCTAGAAAGGGGGGTTTCCTTGCCCCCCACTCCTTCTCCTTGGGGCCGCCGGTTTGGGCTTGGGGGAGGGGCTAGGGCTGCGCCCACCCCTCTATATATAGAGGGCTGGGGGCGCACCACCCCCTCACGCCTTCCCCTCCAACCCTAGCCGCCCTGCTGCCCTCCTCTCTCCCTCCCGACTGTTTGTAGGCGAAGCCCTGCTGCAGAAATTCTCCACCATATACACCACGCCGTCGTGTTGTAGATCCAATCCGTCTCTCCACCATACTTGCTGGACCGAGAAAGGAGGAGACGTCGAGGTGCTGCACGTGTGCATCTCACGGAGGCACCGCCACTTGTGGTGCTAGATCGGATCGAATCGGGAGGAGGAGAAGCGAGTACGACTACATCACCCACGTTCCGACGAACGTTCCGCTGTGCGAATCTTCAAGGGTATGAAGATCTAATCCAATCTCTCTCGTTGTTTGCATCTCCTAGATTAGATCTTGGCTTTCCCTCTGTTCGCATCCGTAGAAAATTTTGATTTACTATGCCGCGAAACCCTTCAGTGGTATCAGAGCTAGATCTATGCGTAGATGTGTTTCACGAGTAGAACGCAACATGGTTGTTGCGGGCGTTGATGTTTTCTGTTGCAAGCCTCTTGTTTGTGTTCTTCTTATGACGCGGGATAGTGAGATTGAAGCGGTCCAGGCCAACCTTACGCGACGTCGTTCGCGAGACCGGCTCCGCACTTGACGTGTGGCTTGTTCCACACATGCGGCTGGTGGATGTCAGTTTCTCTCACTATAGTTGTCATGGGATTAACACCGGAGTTTGGCAACCATAATATCACCGTTGTGGCTTTCCGTAGGTAAGAATCGTTCTTAGCATCTACTCCCATAAAGCCACGTAAAACATGCAACAACAAAGTAGAGGCGTCTAACTTGTTTTTGCAGGGAGTGTTTTCTGTGATATGGTATGGCCCAAGATGTGATGTGTATAATGTATGCGATGATCATGTTTTGTAATGTTTCACGACTTGCATGTCGATGAGTACACAACCGGCAGGAGCCATATGGTTGTCTTTATAATTGTGTATGACCTGTGTGTCAACTTCTTATACGCCATGTAATAGTTTCACTTTATCGCTAAGTAGTTAGCAATAGTTATAGTTGCTATTTGTGGTGGAGGCAATCATGGTGGAGTGATGGAGATCATGCCGGAACACACAAGATGGAGATCATTGCGCGAAGATTGGCTATACCATGTCACATAAAGTTATATGCATGTGATGTTTATCCTTTTATGTATCTTATCATGCTTAGATCGCGACGGTAGCATTATAAGATGATTCCTCACTTAAAGATCAAGATAAAAACTGTGTTCTCCCATGTATGCACCATTGCGAAAGTTCGTCGTGTCCAAGCATCACGTGATGATCGGGTGATATAGACTCTACGCTCACATACAACGGGTGCAAGCCAGTTTTGCACACGCGGAAATACTTGGGTCTAACTTGACGAGCCTAGCATGTACAGACATGGCCTCGGAACACATGAACCGAAAGGTTAAGCATGAGTCATATGAATGATATGATCGACACTTCGTTGTCCACCATTGAAGCCACATCTCTTCTCGTGATGATCGGATTAGGTGTGGTGAATTTGGATCATGTTCACTAAACAACTTGAGGGATGTTGAATTTAGTGGGAGTTCATCTAGTAATTTGATTAAGTTGAACTATTTATCATGAACATAGTCTAAGTTGTACTTGCAAATACTGTAGATCACATGGCCAAGTCCAACTTCAACTTCAACGTTTTTGCTGAGATAGAAAAGCTTAGAAACAATGGGTCTAACTTCACCAAATGGTTCCGCATTCTGAGAATCATTCTCACTGGCGAACAAAAGGACTATGTCCTTGAGAAAGCGCTAGGTGACGCCCCTGCTGTAGATGCGTCGGCTGATGAGAAAGCTGTTTATTAGTCACGCAAGGATGATTATGATTTGATTAAGATCGCCATGTTGTATGCTATGGAATCGGATCTTCAAAATCATTTTGAGGAGTTCGCCGGGCCTTTGAGATTCTCGAGGAGCTGAAAAACATGTTTCAGACTCAAGCCCGTTCTGAGAGATATGAGATCTCTAAGAAATTCTAACTACAAGATGGAGGAAGGGAGTTCCGTTAGTGAGCACGCCATCAAGATGTCGGGCTACACTCAACGCCTTGAGCAACTGGACTGCAAGATTCCAGAGGAGCTCAAGATTGATAGAGTTATGCAATCACTCCCTCCTAGCTACAAAAGTTTTGTAGTTGCTCACAATCAGATTGGTTCCACTGATATGATCACTGAGCTCCTCGCTAAGATGAAAGTAGCGAAGGTGGAAATCAAAAGGAATAATCATATGTTGATGGTCAACAAGCCCCCCACCTTCAAGAAAGGTAAGGGTGCAAAGAAGCCCTTCAAGAAATGTGGCGGCAAGCGCGTTGCCCCTGCTGAGAAGAAGCTCAAGTCTGGTCCTAAGCCGGACACTGAGTGCTTCTATTGCAAGGACAAGGGTCACTGGAAGCGCAACTGTCTGAAGTACTTAGCGGACAAGAAGGCTGGCACCATCAAAGGTATATTTGATATACATGTTATTGATGTTTTCCTTACTAGCCCTCGTTGTAGTGCCTGGGTATTTGATACTGGTTCAGTTGCTAATATTTGTAACTCGAAACAGGAGCTACGGAATAGACGGCGGCTTGCGAGGGATGAGGTGACGATGCGCGTTGGCAACGGATCAAGAGTTGATGTGATGGCCGTCGGCACGCTCTCCTTAGTTTTACCTTCGGGATTAGTTTTAAACCTTAATAAATGTTATTATGTGCCTGCGTTGAGCATGAACATTATTTCTAGATCGTGTTTATTGCAAGACGGTTATTCATTTAAATCGGAGAATAATGGTTGTTCTATTTATATGAGTAACATCTTTTATGGTCATGCACCTCTTGTGAATGGTTTATTTCTTCTAAATCTCGAAAGGAATGAAACACACATCCATAACATTGAGGCTAAGAGATGCAAAGTAGATAGTGATAATACTACTTATTTGTGGCACTGTCGTCTAGGTCATATTGGTGTAAAGCGCATGAAGAAACTCCATTCTGATGGACTTTTGGAGTCTCTTGATTTTGAATCATTTGACACATGCGAACCATGCCTCATGGGCAAGATGATCAAAACCCCGTTCTCCGGTATGATGGAGCGAGCAACGGACTTGTTGGAAATCATACATACCGATGTATGCGGACCGATGAGTGTTTCGACGCGCGGTGGATATCGCTATTTTCTCACTTTTACCGATGACTTAAGTAGGTATGGGTATATCTATTTAATGAAACATAAATCTGAAACGTTTGAAAGGTTCAAGGAATTTCACAATGAAGTGGAGAACCATCGTAACAGAAAGGTTAAGTTTCTACGATCCGATCGTGGGGGCGAATATTTGAGTTATGATTTTCTCACGCATCTTAAAGCAAGCGGAATTGTTTCGCAACTCACACCACCCGGAACACCACAGCGCAATGGTGTGTCTGAACGCCGGAACCGAACCTTATTAGATATGGTCCGATCGATGATGTCTCTTACTGATTTGCCGTTATCATTTTGGGGTTATGCATTAGAAACCGCTGCATTCACTTTAAATAGGGCACCATCTAAATCCGTTGAAACGACACCATATGAACTGTGGTTTGGTGTTAAACCTAAGTTGTCGTTTCTTAAAGTTTGGGGATGCGAAGCTTACGTCAAGAAGTTGATGCCGGACAAGCTCGAACCCAAAGCGGAGAAATGCGTCTTCATAGGACACCCTAAGGAAACTATTGGGTATACCTTCTATCACAGAACCGAAGGCAAAGTGTTTGTCGCAAAGAACGGTTCCTTTCTTGAGAAGGAGTTTCTCTCGAAAGAAGTGAGTGGGAGGAAAGTAGAGCTAGACGAGGTTATTGAACCTTCTCTTGAATTGGAGAGTAGCGCAGCACCTGAAATTGTTCCAGTGCCGCCTGCACCAACGATAGAGGAAGCTAATGACAAGGATCATGAAGCTTCGGACGATGCTGCTACTGAACGTCGCAGGTCGACAAGGTCGCGTGCCCCTCCTGAGTGGTACGGCAACCCTGTCTTTACTGTCTTGTTAGTAGAAGACAGTGAACCTACGAACTATGAGGAAGCGATGATGAGCCCAGACTCTGAGAAATGGCTAGAAGCCATGAAATCCGAATTGGGATCCATGAGCGAAAACCAAGTATGGACTTTGGTGGACCCTCCTAGCGACCGAAAGGCCGTTGAGTGCAAATGGATCTTCAAGAAGAAAACGGACGCGGATGGTAATGTTACCGTCTATAAAGAACGGCTTGTCGCGAAAGGTTTTCGACAAGTTCAAGGTGTTGACTACGATGAGACTTTCTCTCCCGTAGCGATGTTTAAGTCCATTCGGATTTTATTAGCAATTGCTGCGTTTCATGATTATGAAATATGGCAGATGGATGTCAAGACTGCGTTCCTCAATGGCAACATTGATGAAGAGTTGTATATGATGCAACCCGAAGGTTTTGTCGATCCTAAGGATGCTGATAAAGTATGCAAACTTCAGCGTTCCATTTATGGACTGAAGCAAGCATCTCGGAGTTGGAACCTTTGTTTTGATCAAGTGATCAAGAGCTTTGGATTTGTTCCAAATTGCTACGAAGCTTGCATCTACAAGAAAGTGAGTGGGAGCTCGGTGACGTTTCTGGTACTATATGTGGATGACATATTGATTATCGGAAATGACATCAACATGCTTAACAATGTGAAGAGTTATTTGAACAAGTGTTTTTCAATGAAAGACCTAGGTGAAGCTGCTTATATATTGGGCATCAAAATCTATAGAGATAGACAAAGACGCCTGATAGCTTTAAGCCAGAGTACATACCTAGACAAAGTTCTGAAAAGGTTCAGAATGGATAAGGCAAAGAAAGGTTCAGTGCCTATGTTGTCAGGTAAGATATTGAGCAAGGCTCAGTGTCCAGCTACGGTAAATGATAGGGAAGCTATGAGCAAAGTGCCTTATGCCTCGTCCATAGGTTCTATCATGTATGCCATGCTGTGTACTAGACCGGATGTGTCCAATGCTCTTAGTTTGACGAGCAGATATCAAAGTGATCCAGGAGTGGAACACTGGACAACCGTGAAGAACATCCTAAAGTACCTAAATAGGACTAAAGAAATGTTCTTAGTCTATGGGGGTGATGAACATCTCATCGTAAAAGGTTACGTCGACGCTAGTTTTGACACCGACAAGGATGATTCTAAATCTCAGACAGGATACGTTTATATTTTGAATGCAGGAGTTGTGAGCTGGAGAAGCTGCAAGCAAAGCGTGATCGCGGGATCTACAGTAGAAGCGGAATACATGGCTGCTGCAGAAGCGTCAAGTGAAGGAGTTTGGATCTACAGTAGAAACTTCATCACTGAGCTTGGCGTGGTTCCAAGTGCATTGGACCCACTGGAGATATTGTCTGACAACACTGGCGCCATAGCACTCGCTAAGGAACCAAGATATCATCCAAAGACCAAGCATATCAACCGCAAATTTCATATAATCCGAGATTATATAGCAGATGGAGATCTAAAGATTAGCAAAGTACATACAGATCTGAATGTCGCAGATCCATTGACTAAACCTCTTCCACGTGTAAAACATGATCAGCACCTCAGTGCCATGGGTGTGAGATTGTTGCCAAATGTAAACTAGATTATTGACTCTAGTGCAAGTGGGAGACTGTTGGAATTATGCCCTAGAGGCAATAATAAAGCTGTTATTATTATAATTCTTGTTCATGATAATGTTTATATTCCATGCTATAATTGTACTAAGCGGAAACTTTAATACTTGTGTGGTTTGTGAACAACACCGTGTCCCTAGTATGCCTCTATGGACTAGCTCATTGATTAATGATGGTTAAGGTTTCCTAACCATGGACATGAGTTGTCGATTAATAATGAGATCATATCATTGGGAGAATGATATGATGGACAGACCCAAACTAAGCGAAGCAATTAGATCGTGTCATCGTGTTCGTCTTTGCGAAGCTTTTCTTATGTCAAATATTGTATTCCTTAGACCATGAGATAATACAACTCCCTGGTATCGGAAGAAAGCTTTGAGGTCATCAAACGTCATCCTATGAGAGGGTGATCATAAAGGTGTCTCTCAGGTGATCGGAAAGTATCTGTTGGGTTGTATGTATCGAGATGGGATTTGTCCCTCCCAAGTCGGAGAGATATACTTCGGGCCCACTCGGTAATCGATATCAACACCGCTTGCAAGCATGTGGTTAAGGAGTTAATCACAAAGTGATATCGGATTACGGAACGAGTAAAGTACTTGCTGTGAATGAGATTGAACTAGGTATGACGGTACCGACGATCGAATCTCGGGCAAGTAAAATATCGCGAGACGAAGGGAATATATATATGGGATTGATTGAATCCTGGCATAGTGGTTCATCCGATATGATCATCGATGAATGTGTGGGAGTCAATATGGGTTTCCAGACCCCGCTGTTGATTATTGATAGAAGATCATGTCTGCATATTCTCGAACCCGCAGGGTCACACACTTAACGTGTCTCGACGCTAGGATAGATTGGATAATTGGTTTATGAGTTTTTGTTCGGAGTCTCGGATGGGATCCGGGACATCACGAGAGGTTCCGGAGTGGTCCGGAGAATAAGATTCATATAAGGCAGTGCAGTTTTTGGAGTTCGGAATTGTTCCGGGTTAATCGGTATTGTACCGGAAGCTTCTAGAACCTTCCGGAAGGGGACCAACGTGGCCACACCTTCCGGGAGGGGGCATGGGCCTATGAGGGAGTGCCCTGGCCGCATTGGGCCAGGGGCACAAGGCCCCATAGGGCCCAGCCGGCCAAGAGGGTTTTAAACTCGAGATAGAGCTTCTAGAAAGGGGGGTTTCCTTGCCCCCCACTCCTTCTCCTTGGGGCCGCCGGTTTGGGCTTGGGGGAGGGGCTAGGGCTGCGCCCACCCCTCTATATATAGAGGGCTGGGGGCGCACCACCCCCTCACACCTTCCCCTCCAACCCTAGCCGCCCTGCTGCCCTCCTCTCTCCCTCCCGACTGTTTGTAGGCGAAGCCCTGCTGCAGAAATTCTCCACCATATACACCACGCCGTCGTGTTGTAGATCCAATCCGTCTCTCCACCATACTTGCTGGACCGAGAAAGGAGGAGACGTCGAGGTGCTGCACGTGTGCATCTCACGGAGGCACCGCCACTTGTGGTGCTAGATCGGATCGGATCGCGAGGAGGAGAAGCGAGTACGACTACATCACCCACGTTCCGACGAACGTTCCGCTGTGCGAATCTTCAAGGGTATGAAGATCTAATCCAATCTCTCTCGTTGTTTGCATCTCCTAGATTAGAACTTGGCTTTCCCTCTGTTTGCATCCGTATAAAATTTTGATTTACTATGCCGCGAAACCCTACAGTAAGAACCAACAAAAGGGATTTTATATGATGTTCAAATGCAATGTGGCATGATGACATGAGCATGATATAATGAAGATGCAATAAATGACATATAGAAAATAGCATTATATAGACTAGGCAAGTAGCATTACAATTTTTAGACAATTGGGATGCTATAGTGTGAGATAGACTTACTTGATTTTAGGCTAGGTGTTACGCTGCCGAGTCTTCGTCGCTATCGACGCGGTGAAAACGGATTCTAAATCGAAGGAGTTCACATTTGTGTTTTTTATATGCATAGAAAAACTCAAGCACACAACATGTTCATATGGTGGATAACTTACGTATTATCAGATGAATAACTTATTTAGTACAACCTGAATAACTTTTATGTTGCGGGTGGATAATTTTTGGTTCTAAAAAAGTTCTCAAAACATATTAACATAGGATCTAGTTTCGAAAATCTCGTCGGGACTAGCCTAGTGATCAAAACGGATCCTAAAAGGTTTTTTCTATAAAACATTTTGAATTTTTATATTCTCGTATTTAATCCACTTTATTTAACATGTAGTAATTAGGATTTGGAGCTAAATCATCACGTATTGGGTGAACTGGAGGTAGTCATGGATTTTGTCGTTTAGTGATTAGCCAACATATGCATTGTCCGGACGTCTGTCAGGATTGCAAATTCATAGATCGTCCGCCAGATAGCACAGTCCTCTTTTTAATAGTATAGACTAGTGTAATGCCTATGCGTTGCTACGGGCTATAAAGGATAATTATGTTTTACTGTAAAATACAAACAAATCTCACTCAATCAAAAGACGTCAATGCCAATCGATCATTCGATTACACAACACACAAATTCGCTTGACATATCAATAATTAGCGCACCATAACAATTTTAATAACAAATATATGTATATACATGTTTCTCGCTAGTCGCTAGCGAAAACATAGCCCTTATCCACCAACTCAGCACACCATGGAGCGCAATAACACCATCAATCCACTATCCTTGAATATGATCTCCTATCTCCTCCCTCCTCCTTTGATAAACGTGTGACTGACGGAGACATGAGATCCGCCGACGGGAATCTCCAAGGAAACACTTGCCCCAGCCGTGAACCATTCTCCGTCGCCACACGCATCAGGCGACCTCCTTCCTTCCTCCATGGCCTCCCACCGCTACACCTCCTAGCGAACGCTGAGCTCCACATCCCCGATGCCAAGGTCATCTTAGATGTGTGTGGTCCTACAATTATCGGCCGCCAGAAAGTTTCAAGTCTCACTGGCTAGAACTTAGTTGTAAAATGCTTTATGGTCTTAGGTTGTCTCCAATGCATATTTCTTAAGGAGACATGAGAGGGGAACCACGTCATAAGCTATAGCAAACTTAAAAGGTCACATCTCACAAGTTAAAAGAAACTCCCTAATGTTTCTGCATTGCACAGGCCACCTACTTGTTTTTTATCTAGGTTCTTCCGTCATGTAGCCAACCAGGAAAAAATCTCCAAATTCCATTACCGAGAGCATCAAAGAGTGGCTGAAACATAGCAATTCGGTATATCTGCCATGGACGGCGCGGCAACTTCCACGCTTAGCTGGATTGTGAGCACTCGATGATGCTCCTGGAGGCGCCATGGCGTCGGTCTCGATTGGAGGTTGTTGTTAGCCTGCTGCTTGAGTACCTGAGGCTGAGCGAGCGCTTATCCTCCGCATGGCGCTGCTGAGCGAGCGCGTCCTCGTCACCTTCCCGACGGCAGAGGTCCATACCTCAGGCTGCTTGCTTCCGCACACCTTGTATTCCCGGACCGCTGGGAGGAACGGTCGCTACTTGAGATTCATTAGGTTCTCCTTGAGGTCTGATACTCTGTATCCATGAAGCAAAATACCTGTCGACTTTTCCATAGCAGCCACACGCAAGGCCGCATAAAAAATATACAAGGAGGAGCTGGTGTGCGTGTCTCCCCTTTTTTCTCTTAGTAAGTGCCACCATCTAGCTTCACATGGAAAATCTTAAATTGGATCTGGTCTGCTCGTGTTGAAAGGATCATATGGACACCTAGAGGGGGGGTGACTAGATGCTACTTCAAACTCTTTTTAAATTAGGGTTTGACACAAAAGGTAAATTTTCTAGATTATGTAACTATGGTGAATTTACCTATATATCAACCTAGCACAATCACTAATCAAGATCAAAATAAGTAAAGTACGGTAAAGTATAGAAGTAATCAAAATGGAACACAAGGAGACACAAGTATTTGTTTTCCGCAGTTCCTTCCTTTTGAGCGGAAGTACGTACACGTTTGGAGAGGGGGGTGGTTTCAAACCACCAACGCCATGAGAGACCTCCCTTGTTCTCCGATGAACCTCACCCCAAAGGGTTCGATTCACCTCTTCCACTATATCGGCAACCTTCGAGGTGGAAGCCGGCACCTTCACAATAAGTTCGAGGCACACATCCACAACTGAATTGGATGCTCCCGAATGCAAGCAAGCTGTCACACAATCAAAGACAAGCTTGTAAGAACCAAATCAAGAACTAGGGTTTCCAATGAAACACTAGAGCAAGGGGCCCTCAAGTGAATGCGGGGAAACGATGATCTCTCTTGGTGAAGCTATAGATCAAGGCCTCCTCCTTCGATTCTTCAAAGATCAATGACTTTGGATGGTTGGATAAAGAGATCTTGGTGGTTTGGTGGCTCAAATGGTAAGGCACTTCTATTCTAGAACGAGTAGCTGGAGGAAGGAGATGAAGTCCCCTATTTATAGCCCCACAGCTTGTAAAGTTTTTTCTGACCATTGGTGAAAGTTCCACACCGGAGACTTCGGTCTGTAGACCATACAGAATGTCCATCCCATCTCCGGACCACCATACAAAATGTCCTAGCTGAGATAGATAAGTCCACTCCGGAGATTCTTCAGAGACTCCGGACTCGAGCACACCGGAGATTCCGGTCTGGCTCTGGTCCATCTCCGGACCACCATACAGAATGTCCCAAGCATATTTCTGGAGGCCCCTCCGGGGACTTTGGGGAAAACTCTGATGTTTGCACACCGGAGACTCCGATGTTTGTACACCGGAGACTCCAGTCTGGAATTTTCTGAAACTTGTAGTTGCTTGCAGGGACATTTCCATAGGGCACAAGACTTTTCACTTTTCAGTATATCATCATGTAGACATTAGCACACTGTAAAATATCTACAAGTTGTTAACGAACACCAAAACTGATTAAGACAATAAATGTCCTTTCACGTATGTTCATTATCAAGGACCTGAAATTAAATTCCATGGGGAACGGGGCTCTAGATTGCATATATGTTTTTCTCGCGAGCTCGCACATAGGTCGACCCAATCGAGCGGGGACACCCTCCTCGAGTAGTAGTTGGGTTCCCGATCTTAAGATTAAGAAGCAGTTCCTGCCGACTCTACCCCTCCCTCCTCCAACACCTGCCACTTCGTCTCTGCTGCGGACGCCTATGCACGTGGAGACATGGGCCAGGTGCTGTGACGGGAGCCTCTCCATCGATTGCGCCTCGCCGATGCATCCACCACAGGAATCAAGCGGAGACCGCAGCCACTGCACGGTGAGAGCCGGGACAAACAGAGAGAAAACCGAATCATACACTTTTCGCTCGTCGGTGGCAACCCCTGTAATACCTGTGAACTGCTACAGGTAAAATCGGAAAATAAAAGCCAGACGAAAGATTTTCTGGTGCGACGAACTACGCGAGTCTTTTTAATAGTATAGATAGATAGATACTAAAATCTAATACATTGAGGATGGCCTCTCATATACTCACACCTTAATAGTACGAAACAAAGCTCTAGTATTAATAAGTATGGTATGCATTATCCTATATAATACACCAGTTTTGAACTCTGCTAGAGCAGCAATCCTAACTGTTGTTCTCCTAAAGCTAACGGTCAAGCACAAAAGGTTCACTGTGAATAGTAAATAGTCTCATGCTCCACGTTCTTATTGAAAAAACAGCTCGTATAAAGTAATAATCAGCTATACACATCTATTTTTTTTTTGAAAATGTGAATAATATTGTGGTAGCCCTATCTAGTGTCTTTTTCTGTTGTCCTTTTTCACATGTTCCACATGAGCACATAGTATTAGCTTATATTTTTGACCAAAACTGCCCTAAGGCCTTCCACAGGGTATGACTTTATCGGTGGCCAAAACGATTTTGAGGCATCGGGCATCGGTACCCTCCGCTGCCGAGCCGGTGCCGTAAGTTTCTTTGAGAGAATCGGAACAACTAGGTACTCCGATGCCCAAACTGTTATGCCGGTAAAATATTGGTAGTCTCATCTGCCTCGCCGTTCTGATCTCAACCATCACCGGGACACACGAAGCCGCTACTACCTTTGTCGCCTCCCTCGTCGGCCAGCTCGAGCACAACATTGACGAATATGAGGAAGAGAAGGACATGTACCTCCCGAGGCGATCGCCATGGAGCTCAAAAATACCAGGACAAGTTATCCATGGCCGCGACAATTGGGTGACCTGCTGGCTGCTGCTCTACTCCGAGAGCCCATATGCTGCGACGAGTGGCTCGGTAGCAATCCTATGAGGACGCGAAGGTATGGACCCAACGCGCGAACGGGATTAGCCAACTACCTCCATTTTGTCGCCGACGAGGTGAGTTAAAGGTGGATCCTCGCAGCGCCACACCGCCCTCGACCTCTACCGCATCCTGCTATGCCCGTGCTTCCCCACCATCTCTGCTCCAAGCCCCACACCCTCTTTGATTCACACATGCTCTGCACCGAGATTAAAAGGATGTATGTGGATCTTGTGCGGGGACGACACCGAATCGGGAAGAGGAGCTGGACCGATTTGATTGAAATAGTAGAAAGGGATTTTTTCGTGCGATGAGGCCCAGGAGGCCAGGAACTCGCGCGAAGGAAGGTGATTGGATCCGTTGATTTTTCTTTCTATCCTAATGTAGGTCCCACACTTTGTTTAAGGGCATCGCCCACGCTGCAAGACCGGAGCCTAAGTAATTTCTGAGGACACCGCTGATGACCTGGCAATCTTTTCAGGTTTTGGGCATCATCTACACTGTGAAAGGCCTAATGCTAGTCATAATGGGAATAACTTAGGTAGTAATAACCAGCTATAGCGTTCCCATGATTATTTCCAAGAACCATTCTAGCAGCTCCCGAACCATCAACCCAAAAAAGCAACACCTATATTCAGTTTATAATAATCTATTGCAGGTTTATGCCATTTGATTTCTTGGACCTTCACATTAGCTTTAGCCTATGGAATATAGACTGTAGTTAAAGCATTGGTAACAAATACCGTCCTTGACGGCCCCGCAACTAATTCACCTTTGACAATCTCGCGACGTCTCCATATATACCAACATGCCACTGCTATGGAATCTTTAATTCTGGGAGAGCTTAGAACTGGAGCAAGTTTTTGTGGTCTGCATAGTATATCCTCGAGGACAGTGGAACCTGAAAGTTCTCCCATCGGCGCTTAATCGATATAATGTGAGAGGCCTAGTGCTTCCTAGATCTCCCTAGCTTTGACACATGTGAACAACAAATGCCACCTGAGCACCCACCATCCATATTGGACACTACGTTGATACCTTAATGTGTCTTGAGGCTAGAATGGATCTGACAGGAACTGCAGCATGTAAAGCACGCCATAAGAATACTTTTACCTTAGAAGGTACCCCTAACTTCCAAATCTTATCCGATACATTATTGGGACTCGAAGAACCTTGACCGTCAGCATCTATGATTTGGTTGCCAAAATTGGTGATGCAATCACAACACATATAAAAGTGAAGCACTTCAGCGATAGATTAAGGGAGCCAAATCAGCGACCGCACTGTAGATGTGCAACGGGTTGCTCTTTCTGGTTTCAATCAGTTTGGCACGCTTCGTCGTTAGAGCATCTCCACTCGCCTACTCAGGACGCCCGTCCGGACGCCGAATTTCAGTCCGGACGCCGAAAATCGGCCCAGTCGTGTATCCAAGGACCTGTTTTCGTCCGGATTTCGGCGTGTTTTGGTCTGACCTACCCAGGCCGAACCCAGGTTCCCGGGTACGCCCTGGGGACGCCGGACGCCGCAAAAAAGGGCATGGGCCAGCTCTGTCGGTGAGACAGTCCCATTTCCACCTACTCCGCTCGCCCAGACTGCCGCGAGAGCTCTGTCGCCATGACTTCGCCGGCGGAGCTCCCTCGCGCCGAGACATGCCCACGCCTCTAGCTACGCTCGCCGTCGTTGCCGCCCAGCTCCACGCCTCTATCGCCGCCGCTTTCGCCTACCTACCCTTGCCGTAGCTGTGCTTCGGCTCGGTGCGCCCACCATCACGCCCGTCAGGTGTTCGACATTTGGCCGGATTCGGCCATGGACTCCGACGGCGACGAGGTGCTGTCCACTGACTCTGACGAGGGCGAGATACTCGTCATGGATTCCGACGACGAGGAGTTGCTCGCCGCACTCCTGGAAGAGGAGAGCGCCGAGGTCGCCGAAAGTGAAGAGCACTTGCAGATTCTCGCATCGCTCGCCCAGCTGTACATGCAGATGGCGAAGCCGAAGCGCGGTTGTTCGGCGCCAGGTCGCATGAAGTGCAAGGCGAGACAGAGGATAGAGGGCTACTGCATGTTGTATGCCGACTACTTCGCCGACCAGCCACTCCATGGAGAAGACGTGTTTCGCCGCCGTTTTAGGATGAGCCGGAAGATCTTCCTCAAGATCGTGCATGCCATCTGGGAGTTCGACCCATATTTCCTTTGCAAGAAGGACTGCACCGGCTTGGTTGGGTTTTCTTCGCTTCAGAAGTGCACCGTGGCGATGAGGTCGCTTGCATATGGAGCGTCGGCTGATGCTGCCGATGACTATCTCCACATCGTCGAGTCCACCGCCCTTGAATGCTTGTACAGGTTCTGCAGGGTAGTGATTGCAGTGTTCGGGGAACAGTACTTGAGATCACCCACTGCTGAAGACACTGCTCGGATCCTCGCAGTCAATGAAAGTAGAGGATTTCCTGGTATGCTTGGAAGCATAGATTGCATGCATTGGGAGTGGAAGAACTGTTCATTTGAATGGCAAGGAATGTACAAAGGCCACAAAGGAGGATGCACTGTGATACTTGAGGCAGTTGCTACACATGATCTTTGGATCTGGCACTCCTTCTTTGGCATGGCAGGATCGAACAACGACATCAACGTCCTCAACTCCTCAACTATCTTTTCCAAGCTTGTTAAGGGTCATGCTCCCCCTGTGGAATTTGAGATCAACGGGCATCACTACAACAAGGGATACTATCTAGCAGATGGCATCTATCCAAGATGGCCAACATTTGTGAAGACTATCTCAGGCTCAATGCTCCCCAAGCATTCTCACTTTGCCAAGGAACAGGAAGCTTGCAGGAAGGACGTGGAGCGGGCATTTGGTGTGCTCCAGCAGAGGTTTGCAGTTGTCCGGTTCCCTGCTATGACCTGGTCAAAAGATCAGATGTGGGAAGTGATGAACTGTTGTGTGACCTTGCACAACATGAACATTGAGGATGAGAAGAAGGATCCAATGAGTTTGCTCGAGGAGGACGAGCCATACTACAGACAGGGTCCTCTTGCCGAGCCTGATCACCAGGTGCCTCCAACATGGACTGCATTCATCGCAATGCGTCAGGAGATCCGAGATCCGGCGATGCATCAACAGCTGCAGGATGATCTTGTTGAGCACCTATGAACACGCAGGGGCAACACGACGTAGATGCTGAGCATGAACTGACCGAACTTGGCCGAAATATATTGTAATTTTATTGCAGGTCGAACTATGTTTACAGAACGCCGAACTCTGCTTAAAAATTTCGCCGAATTTTGGTCTTAAAGTGTTCTGTATTCGTTGTATGCCGAACTATGCCAAAATTTGGACGAAGTTTAGCCGAATTTGAGCCGAATTTAAGCGGAAACGGGCGACCCGGAAACTCGGCCTGGGTACGCGAGTGGGAAACTGGGCGTACCCAAGCCGAAAACTTGCGCCGTCTGGCCGAAGTTTGGTCCGAATTTTGGCTTGGGTTCGGCCAACGAGTGGAGATGCTCTTACCGTTTTCTTAATCATGGGTCTCCAGGGATAACTACGGAGGCATCACCGCTTTGACCTGCGCAAACTCGGGACTCTTCCCCACCGCTTCTCCCCAAGCTAGAGGCAGCACCGCTTTTACCCTGCCTCACACAGGCCACCGCCCTGGATCCCCGCGCTTGGCTTCCTTCTGTCAGTCCGCGACGCCGCGTAGCTCGCTAGGTATATCTCCGTCCCAGTACGCCGTGGCCCATGGACGATGAACATGAGTAGAGGACCACCAGGGCTTGCGCCATGGGAAGCTCCCAGATGGAGCCGCCTCTGCCCCAGAGAACTATGTCTCTCGCCGTCATGGCCAGCGCCATGAGGATCTCCCGAATGGAGCGGTGGGGATGTCTCCTTTTCTCCTATCTTCGGCGAGGTCGCCATGGCCACCGAAACAGCGTCGACGCGCCTTCCACCGTGACGCGCCCACCAACCTCATGTGTGCTCGCCCGCCGTGACAAGACCGGCTTGGTTCTCTCATGGTTCCTCTACTCCCTCACAAAAATCTCATGTGTGCTGACAGGGATCATTGGGAAAAGAGAACAACGCATTCTTCTACCGATCATCCACCATTTTTCTAGATTCCTCACCACAGGTTTGGCTACAGGTTTCTGATTTTGTTTGATTATGTCCTGGTTGGTTCCATTTCGATGTATTTTTTATTTCCTTAATTGTGTCTGCTTTGATTTTGATGTGTTCTTCTAGGTTTTCTATGAGCATATGTTTTCTTGCTGGCCTCCGGTGAGGTCGCCCCCCTTTTGTGTCGCCTCCTCCGGTCCCCGCCGGCGCCATGGGCATAGAGATGTTGCACTAGTGCACACCCCCTCTCTAACACCGGTTTGAAGGGCCCTCTAACAGCAGTTGTAGAACCGCTATTGAGGGTTCGGTGTTAGAGGGCCCCCCTTTAACACCGGTTCTTATACGAACCGGTGTTAAAGGGTGGCGCACGTGGGGCTGGCGTAGCGCTCAGGGACCCCCCTTTAACACCAGTTCGTAACACGAACCGGTGTTAAAAGTTTTCTGCCGCGACAGGAAAACGGCCTAAATCTCTGCCGCGGCAGAGTTCTGTCCCTGCCCCGTTCTGGACGTATTTCTGCGACGCGGTGGGGACGGGGAGGGGCAATCGATCGGGAGCGGTTAACACATACATCGTCATCGGTACATACGAGTACATGAATAATTAAGCAACTATTATTATACACAACATCGTCATTGTGTGGTATTCTCCGTAAATGTTGAAGCATCAAGTACAAGACAAACACGTTCAAGCATATATACAACGTTTATTTTGGTGGATATCTAAAGAGTTCTCCGCCAGGCGTGACGACCTCATCAAGTATGAACCCCGTCAATTCCTCTTAAATGGCTCGTATGTGTTTAAATGGTAGGAGTTGGTCCCGCATCCGTTCGATCTGAATATATATGAAGAATGGGGTCAATATATATAAGAATAAAACTCAACACAATTGATGGTAATAAAATAATGTTGTGTACTTTGTTTACTTACTCTAAGTTGTTCTAATGCGGCTTGGCCCGTCGCACATATCGTGTTGCGAATGAACTCGCAAACATAGTACCCACATAAGTTATTGCCGTGTCCCTGATGCGCGCACTTTACGAGAATAGAGAGTTCAATCAAAATAGTAATCAATAAAGCATGATATAATGGAATTGGAAGCAGAATCAAAGAGATACGCAGACCTAGCTAGCTAGTATTACTTATATTTTGGTCTACAAATTTTAGTTCTTCTAACCATTCACCCACGGCCCTGCCCGTGAACCTTTTCCAAACCCTGTCCGGTAAAGAAAATGAATAAAGGAGTAATTAATTACTTGTTGTCACGAAAGTTGCCGATCTAGTGCGATAATATGATTAAAATTACCTCTGGAGCATCTCTCTAAAGTCTGCACATATCTCTTTTTCTTTTCGTAACGAGTCCATGACAAGGACTTTTCCTGAGTTGGGTTGAATGACTAGCAGAATAAAGTGGAACCTACGCACGCATAACTCATCATCAGTTACACTTAACATCGAGTAAGCCGAAACATAATGTGTACAAGAGAGGGTAACAATACTCACGAGAAGTTGTAAGGCAATAGTATTTCCCTTTTGGTTTGTTGTCTCAGTAAAGACCTTAGCAAGTAATCTTCTGTTTGCCCGGGTTTGGTTCTTACCACTTCTTCATGAACTCTATTTGGGTCAACGAACCCAATGTCAAAAGGGCCTCCTTTCATGCATTCCATAACCTTTTTCCTGCATAATAGTATATACTTATATGGTGAGCATATATATATACATGCAATTAATGAAGTGAATGAGATGAGATAGAAATTACAGAAATAGTACTTACACACAATAAAGGCTGATGGTAGCTTTGTCGAGTCCATTCTGATTGAATAGAAAATTCAAGTATTGAATGTTGAAGTCGATCTCGTCGTCTCCGCACAAGAAAATCTCATCTCTTATATGCGCTGTGATCCATTCTTCCTTTCTCGTCTTGCAGAAATCAAGGTACCACTTGTGCAATCTTCGCATCTTTGTTGGTAGATTCTTGAGCTCCTCTTTCTTGACGAGATTCTTCCCATACTTCCATGGCTGTATGGGGTTGGCATCGCATTTGGGCAAGTTGTCTCCCATGATGTTCAAGTATGCAATGTAAGTCATCCCCATCTCATTGGCCTTTCTTTGTAGCCCTGTCTCGTAATCATTTACGGGAGGAGCGTCCCGTGTGTCGAACACTTGGAGCGGGGCGCATGATTGGTTTTCCTGCTCTCCGAGCATGGGAACTGTTTTCTGGGGTGCCGCACGACTGCTACTTTCAGTATCCCTACGGCGCCTTGCATCCCCCTTCAAAATCTGGCGCTCGTAGTCCGGCACAAGTGGGGTTTCAGGTTTCAAAAGATTATTGTAAAACTTCTCCACCACCGCCGGATCTATTTTCTCCTTTGGCTCGACCCGTCTAGGTGCAAAGAATTTCTTGACCTCTTCCGAGATCCTATTGGTCTCCTCGTTGCTGCGATTCCACGGTAAAACCGGAAATGGCTTGGCGGAAGGCTGCGGGACGTAGTTTTTTGAACTCTTTGGCATACGGTTTCCTGCGGATTTCTTTGTGGCAGTGCTAGTGATGCTCTTCGTGGTAGTGCTCTTCCGTTTACGCTGAGGAGATGGCTGAAGTGCCGGAGATGGCTGGTGCGCCGAAAATGGCTGGAGCGCCGGAGATGGCTGCCGCGCAGGAGATGGCTGAAGCGCCGGAGATGGCTGCCGCGCAGGAGATGGCTGAAGCGGCTCAGACTGCTGACGCTGCGGAGACGGCGGGGGTGCCAGTGGCCTCCAATTTGGAAGCACGATGTGCTCCTTCTTCCAAAGAATGGTTGTTTTCACTGCAAATTTGAGTTGAGTTTCCCCTTCACCTGTAGCATGGTCAAGCTGTGCTTTCTCATATTCCTTCACAACCTCATCCACCCCGACAATAGCATAGCCATCTGGAATCGGTCGGCAGTGGTAAGTTCCACCAGCTACAGGAGGTAAGGCATAGCCGACATCCACCTTAATGGATAAGCCCATTAATCTCACATGCAGCTCAGCGTGTTCGCTCTCCGTGATCTCATCCACGGGGTATCGAGGACCCGCCATTTCAAGCGTGGGCTGCACGTTCTCCGTGGAAGCAACACTGCTTTTCCGCGCAGAGTCTGGGCCGCCGCCAGCTTCCAATGCAGGCTCTTCGTGCCGCTGAGATGGGCCGGTAGCTTGATGGCTCTGTTGTGCATTCACTTGCACCTGCAGCGCCACAAGTGCATGTTCTATCTGTGTCATCCGCTCTGTACGCTCTTTTTCTTTTCTGCCGCGCCATCTGTAAGAGTCGCTCCACTCGGCAAACCCATCCTTCCACGTCATACCCCCTGTGCCTCGTGCATGTTCAGGGTGTTCTTTTTTACCGATGGCGCGTGTGAGCTGGTCATTCTCTCTGTCGGGATGGAAGGTCCTGGCGGCTGTTTCCTCGTATGCCGTGATGAGTTCAGTGACGGGTTTGGCAAGGAGTGTTGGGAAGATACACAATCCTGTTTCTGGGTCCAACCTTGCCCCGATTCCGTAGAACCAAGTCTTTGCACATAGGCCCCACCCATCTGTCTGGGGTGTGATCCCTCTAGCGCGCATGGTCTTCTCAACTTCCTCCCACTTAGGCCTCTGAGATATGTAGCCACCTGACCCCGTCCTCTGGTGATATTCCTTCTTCTGGGCATTTAGCGTATTGGTTTCTGGCCTCTTTTTAGCTATAGCACCTTCCTTATATGCCACAAATTCGGGCCATTGAGGTCTTATCTTCGCATAATATGCGTCTTCAAAATTTGGAGTCTCGCGAGCTTTGACAAATTTGTTCAATTTTGTCTTCCAGTTGCGGAAAGCGTCAGCCATCTTCTTTAGAGTCCACTCTTTGAACTTTTCCTTTATAACCGGTTTGTTTTCATCCTCCTGTGGCGGAAGGGTGAAATTTACCAACAACGAATTCCAAAGCGTTTCTTTGGATCTTTCATCGACAAAGGTACCGTCGCCCTTCTTTGGCTTATTCCAATATTCAATTATGATTGGGATTTGGTCCGTAACAAGAACTCCAGCCTAACGTACAAATTTGTCTGCGGCCTTCTTGGGCTCCATCGGCCTGCCATCAACACGGACTGCTTCGATCGTGAACTTTGCACGATCTTTCAACCGATGGCTCGCGCCTCGCTTGCTCTTTTTCGTAGAAGAAGATGTTTGCTGGCTGGTCGATCCAGAGGGCTAAAAGAAGAAAGAAGCGTTAATTAATACATGTAGAAGAAGATTGTTGGTGGAAGTCAGCAGAGGCTTAATCAATGCATATACCTCGCCGGACTTTGTAATCACTAAATTGCGTTCACTGGAGTCTTCATCTTCTCCATGACTACTTGAGCTGTCATCATGTCCCTCCAAGTTCAGATATTGTGAGGTGTCCTCATCGATAATGTTCTCCATTATTTATTCTTCTTCAAGGTTTCTACTAAGTGGATACATAGTTTCTAAAACAATAATATTATCTAGAGTAAGAGAGTAAACATTCAAGTGGACTTGGATTCATACACAAATATACATATTGTTCATACAAAAATACACAAATGAAATTAAAACCCTAAGGATGCTTGATCATTTTAAACGAGTTCCGAGGGGTCCAAACCCTAATTCGGAGAAATCCCGGATGCATATGAGAGGGGCTAGCTACAGTGGCTGACCGAAGGATGCTCCAGAAAGCGGCGGCTGGCGGCGTTGGAGAGCGACCTAGGGCACGCGAGGTAGCGTGATGCGGCCTACCTAAAACGGGCGTTGTTCGAAAGAGGAGGCCGAGGCAAGCATTATAGTGGCGGCGCCGCCTCAGTATGGTCACCGGAGCGACGGCAGCGACGGCAAACAACTTGGCAGAACAGATACAATGTGGAGGGGATATCCCTTTTATAAAGCAGATCAAAATAAGCAAGAAAAACCGCGGAGAACCTAAACTTGCCACCGAAGTCAATGAGCCAAGATCAGGATGAGTCAGAGCTCCACAACGACGCCCCCAAGAGGGTAACGACCAACGAGACCTATGGTAAAGGGTTTTCACCCGGAGCCCTATGACGAAGAAGGTAGCAGCATCGGCGGCCCCAGAGCGGTAACGGTACCCGCAGGCATCGCCGCCTTCGCCTGAAAAAACCTCCGTACCGCTCCCCGTCTTCTGCCCCGCCCGTTGTCCCCAAGATAGGCCCTAGACCGAGGGGAGAAGCCACGACGCTCGCCAAAGAGCTGCCCGTGCAGTCCACCTTCTAAGGCCGCCACCGACATCCGCGAACTCTAGCCACCACTCTGACGACCAACGACACATCGCATCACCGAAGAGAGGGACGCCGTGCCGTCGTTGCCAGCGGACACACCTGCAACCCGAGAAGGACCATGCATACCCCGACATAGCTGGCATACCGCCATGGCCACCACCGGAGCTCTGGTCGAGCTCGTCCGGAGCTCGCACCACCTAGGCCGCCCCCGCAGTCGAGAGGGGAGGCCGTCCCCGTACCGCCTGGGCCTGGGCCATCCCCCACTGCTCTGGCGTCGCCCGCCGCCCAGACACCAAGGACCGCATCGCCGCCATAGAAAACTACCGGGAAACAGGCCGGCGCCAACGCGAGCTCCACCGCCGCCTCCATGTGCAAGGTGCTCATCGATCGGGACAACAACGCAGCGCAAAAGGGAGGAAACAGAGGGGACCAGGAGGTCCGCTAGCTCACCACGAGCATGACGGTGGGGTTCTTGTAGGCGCCGACGTCGGCGGCGGCTTCGGTGGCGCGCGCGGTGGCGGTGGCGGTGTTGGCGCGCGCGGGGGCGACGGCGGCTCCGATCGAGTTGGCGGTGGCGGCCGACGCGAGGGCGAGGGCGAGGGCGGCAACGACGAGGGCTGGACGGCGCCGGCGGCTCTCCTCTCTGTTTTTCTCTGCGCGGCTTTCGATCTGGCTTTGGGGAGAAGAAGGAAGGGGAAGGCCCGCATTTAATACCCCCCCTTTTAACACCGGTTCGTGGCTGGAACTCGTGTGAAAGGGGGAGGGAATTCGTTTCGCGCGCGCACCCCCCCTTTAACACCGGTTCCAGCCACGAACCGGTGTTAAAGGGGAGGGGGTGTGCGCGCACGAAACGAAATAAATGCGCCGCCCTTTAACACCGGTTCGTGGCTGGAACCGGTGTTAAGGGGGGGGGGGGGGTGTGCGCACGCGAAACGAAATAAATGCGCCGCCCTTTAACACCGGTTCGTGGCTGGAACCGGTGTTAAGGGGGGGATTTATTTCATGCATTAAAGGGGTGGGGGCATTTATAATTCAAAAAATAGGATATGAATTTAGAAAATTCATATCTTATTCATTTCAACTCAGAAAAATATGAATAATATATCATAATTTTCAGAAAAATAATATCTATCCATTCATTTAAAAACATTTTATATTTACTTTAGATGAAAATTTTCAAAATGATTAAAACACTTACATATAAATTTTGATTATTCAATTCAAACAAAAATAAATTGTCAAATCCTAAAACTTTGAACATAAGAAATATTAAGCATCTAAAAAGGAATCTAACCCTATTTTGTTAGAGCAAATCATATTTTATTTTGTATTAACATTTTTGAATTGATTGGATATTTATATGCCGCATCTTTTGTATACACTTGAATCTGACAAAGCCTCGCTCAACTTGCATTGGATTTTTGATAAAATAGCATATTGTGAACCTAAAAATGATTTTTGTAAAAAATCATGAGCATCGTATCATGTACCTGTAGTTCATATCTGACCCACTTCCTCCCGATTCGGCAGGAATTTGTCTTTTCACCAGAGGTGGACGAAAAGGTTTCAGATCCCACTGTTGGTACATTGTCCATATAAGGTGGTCTAGTATTTTTGTAAAATGTGGTGGTGGTTTTTTGAATTAGCCATTTGGTGGTTGCTTCACAAAACCGTCCGTTTTTTATGCTCGGAAAATGGAAAATGCCTTTTTGGTGCGATAAAAAGGAAAACTTCCTCTTGCAACATTGTTTGCCATGCCATGATGCACATGTATGCACAATATGGCCATATTATCACAAACTATGCCTTGATTCTAGCCATAACATTGGTCATTTGACGCGAAAGCCAAAAAACCTCGAATGAGATAGGTCATTTTGTGAAGGATATAGAACTAGAATTAAAATACAGAATGCAACTAATAGTAAGTTACATAAAGCACGACTGAAAATTAAGATACATAAAAGAATTAAAAATTAAGATACATGGCCAGATTAAGTAACAATCGGCCGAACTTGTTTCAGAATGTTGGAGTGATTCAGTCATGCTCCTGCCTACACCTGTAATACTCGCCACTGTAGTCGTCATACTCGCCACCGCCGTCATCGCTGTTGTCGTCGGGGTCGCCGTAATTGAACCTTGAAGGCTGAGTACGCATGGGCTGGACTTGAGGGTAGCGCAGACGGGGGTTAGAGTCGGCGGCAGTGTCATAGGCCATGACGCTCTGGAGAGTCCGACCGCGCCACCATAGCCGACGGCCGGCCTCGTTGAAGTTCGGAGGAGGTGGGCCGTCATCCTCGTGCCTGGCGAGCGCCCTCTCACGCCGATCCACGAAGAAGGCTTCCCAAGTAGGGAAATAGTCGGGATGCCATCTGGGATTCCTCCGCTGCTCCGGCGTGAGCTCGAAGTAGTAGTGGTTCGTGATGGCCATCCGGCGTGCCACACCTAGAGGGACAGGAGGAACCGGCACGCCTCCGGCGCTCAACATCCAGCCGACGGGGACACAGTAGCACGGCGGGCAGGGGTAGTTCGAGGCGCAAAGCGCCTCCGACTCCCTGGGGGTTAGTGCTACGGTGGAAGCCATGGGAATGAGTGATGAGGTTGCAGATATGAGTCTAGAGATGTGCAATGACAATGGAGGCCAACCCTACATATATATATATATATAGTGAAGAACTGGCGGGAAGAACTAGAGGGAAGAACTGGCGGGAAGAACTGGAGGGAAGAACTGGTGGGAAGAACTAGCGGGAAAAATGGCGGGAAGAAAAATGGCGGGAAAAAATGGCGGGAAGAAAAATGGCGGGAAGAAAAATGGAGGGAAGAAATAGAAGGAATAAAATGGCTCATTTAATACATATAATGTTAACAGAAGAAATATGACATTGTTCTAAAAATGGGACGGTTGGAGGGATTTCAGGCTGGGCCAGGCAGCACTAATGATAGGGGTGAGTGTCGATATTATGTCGTGTACCTTGTCCCGGATGGTGTCACCAACCGGGACTAAAGATGAACCTTTAGTCCCGGTTGAACACGAGTCAACACTAATAATAGGGGTGAGTGTCGACATTATTTCGTAAGTGTCGACACTATGCTGAGCTGCTTGTACTATAAATAGGCATCCTTGTGAGTCCAGTCCTCCAGCCAGTTTGAGGCATCTCCAAGATGGTTTTCGAGAGCAGGGACACCACTACGGCCAGTTTCAGGGAGATGCCGACGGAGCCCAGTCCTCCGGCATCTCTGAGAAACTGGTCATAGAGGCACTCCCTAATATGTGAAATTAGTTAGCTCCCAGGTGTATTGATCTAGTTAGAGAAGTTACAAGCTACAAGATGGTTTTCGAGAGCAGGGACACCACTACGGCCAGTTTCAGGGAGATGCCGACGGAGCCCAATCCTCCGGCATCTCCAAGAAACTGGTCATAGAGGCACTCCCTAATATGTGAAATTAGTTAGCTCCCAGGTGTATTGATCTAGTTAGAGAAGTTACAAGCTGCAAGATGGTTTTCGAGAGCAGGGACACCACTACGGTCAGTTTCAGGGAGATGCCGATGGAGCCCAGTCCTCCGGCATCTCCAAGAAACTGGTCATAGAGGCACTCCCTAATATGTGACCGCGCGTCTTAATGGTAAGTACGAATCGGGACAACTTCTTCTCATAGTCCCGGTCCAGCCACAAAACAAGACTAACACTCAAGACATTTATTAATATTAAAAACTGAGACTACAAAACCGGTCCCCCCTATATATAGTCCCGGTCAATCCACAAACCGCGAAAGATATCCTTCGGTCAAGCCACAAACCGCGAAAGACATGAACTAGAGTTACATAATATGAGCATGAACTTCTTGGCATATGTCCTTCCTTATGATCGCTTCAGACGTAACCATGGAGCATCTTCTTTACTTAACGGAATGCTTGGGTCAGTTTTCACTGTGAAGGGCGGAATTTCATCAAACTTATTATAATCTTCTGACATGTCTGTCTTTTCCTCGATTCCCACGATGTTTATTTTCCCTGAAAGAACTATGTGACACCTTGGCTCATCATATGATGTATTCGTTTGCATATTTTTTCTTTTTTTGGTCTGGAGGACATGTCCTTCACATAGAAAACCTGAGCCACATCATTGGCTAGGACGAATGGTTCGTCTAAGTTCTTGTCTACCTTCATAAGATTGTTGAGATCCACCGTTGTCATTCCGTACTTCTTGTCTACCTCAACCTCTCCTCCTGTTAGCTTGACCCATTTGCATCGAAACAAGGGGACCTTAAAATTAGGTCCATAGTCAAGTTCCCATATCTCCTCTATGAACCCATAATACGTGGTCTTTTGCCCATTGTCTTCTGCTGCATCGAAGCGGACACCACTATTTTGGTTGGTGCTCTTTTTATCTTGGCCTATCGTGTAAAATGTATTCCCATTTATCTCGTACCCTTGGAAAGTACATACAGTCGAAGATGGTGTCCTGGCGAACAAGTACAACTGATTCCGAACAGTGGTGTTATTCGTGAGAAGTCTTTGCAGCCAGCCGCCAAAACTCGCCATGTGTTCACTTATAATCCATTCATCAGACTGCCCCGGGTGTTTGAGGCATATTAAATTCTTGTGTTCATTGATATACGGGGCAACCAAGATAGATCTTTGTAAAACCGTGTAGTGTGCTTGATTGAGAGAATGCTCGTCCCTACATATCATTGCTTTACATCCTAGGGTGCCTTTTCCACGCAGTCTCCCCTCATGTCGTGATTCTGGAACACCAATCGCCTTAAGGTCAGGAATAAAATCAACATAGAACTCAATGACCTCCTCTGTTACATAGCCCTTGGAGATGCTTCCTTCTGGCCTAGCCGGTTATGAACATATTTCTTTAAGACTCCCATGTACCTCTCAAAGGGGAACATATTGTGTATAAATACAGGACCGAGAATGGCAATCTCTTCTACTAGGTGAACCAGGAGATGCGTCAGAATATTGAAGAAGGATGGTGGGAACACCAACTCAAAGCTGACAAGACATTGGGCCACATCTGTCTGTAACCCTGGTAGGCTTTCTGGATCGATTACCTTCTGAGATATTGCATTGAGGAATGCACATAGCTTCACAATGGGTACTCGAACATTTTCAGGTAGAAGCCCCCTCAATGCTATCGAAAGCAATTGTCTCATAATCACGTGGCAGTCATGAGACTTCAGGTTTTGGAATTTTTTCTCTGCCATATTTATTATTCTCTTTATATTCAACGAGAAGCCAGACGGAACCTTGATACTGATCAGACATTCAAAAAAGATTTCCTTCTCTGCTTTGATAAGAGCGTAGCTGGCAGTAGTTAAGTGGCATCGTTTACCCTTCGCGTTCTCAGGATGCATAGGCTCTTCAGGGTCTTTCAGACGTTGCTGGTCCTGCCGTGCTTCCGGTGTATCTTTTGTCTTCCCATACACTCCTAGGAAGCCTAGCAGGTTCATGCAAACATTCTTCGTCACATGCATCACGTCGATTGAAGAGCGGACCTCTAAGAATTTCCAATAGGGTAGGTCCCAATATATAGATTGCTTCTTCCACATGGGATCGTGTCCGGCATCGTCATTCGGAACAGATAGACTGCCAGGACCTTTTCCAAAGATTACTTCTAGGTCCTTGACCATACCAAATACCTCCTCACCGGTACGGAGGACAGGCTTCCTCCGGGGTTCTGCCATACATTTGAAATGTTTGCCTTTCTTTCTTACTGGATGCAGGTTCGGAAGAAATCGGCGATACCCTAGGTACACAACCTTCTTACATTTATCCAAATATACACTTTCAGTCTCATCTAAACAGTGTGTGCATGCATTGTATCCCTTGTTTGTCTGCCCTGAAATGTTACTAAGAGCAGGCCAATCATTGATGGTTACGAAAAGCAATACTCGTAGGTCAAATGGCTCCCCTTTGTGCTCATCCCACATACGTACACCTGGTTTGGCCCACAGCTGTAAAAGTTCTTCAACTAATGGCCTTAGGTACACATCAATGTCGTTGCCGGGTTGCCTCGGGCCTTGGATGAGCACTGGCATCATAATGAACTTCCTCTTCATACACAACCAAGGAGGAAGGTTATAGATACATAGAGTCATATACCAGGTGCTGTGACTGCAGCTCTGCTCACCAAAAGGATTCATGCCGTCTGTACTTAGACCAAACCTTAAGTTCCTTGCGTCACGTGCGAAGTCCGGGTACTCTCGCTCGACTTTTCTCCACTGTGACCCATCAGCAGGGTGTCTCAACATCGCGTCTTTCTTACGGTCTTCCATGTGCCATCGCAACAACTTGACATGCTCTTTATTTCTGAAGAGACGTTTTAACCGTGGTATTATAGGAGCATACCACATAACCTTGGCAGGAACCTTCTTCCTAGGGGCCTCGCCCTCAACATCGCCAGGATCGTCTCGTCTGATCTTATACCGCAGTGCAGTGCATACCGGGCATGCATCCAAATTCTCGTACTTCTCAGCGCGGTAGAGGATGCAGTCATTAATGCAGGCATGTATCTTCTGCACGTCTAATCCTAGAGGGCAGACAACCTTCTTTGCTTGGTATGTACTGTCGGGCAACTCATTATTTCTTGGAAGAAGATTCTTCATTTTTACCAAGAACTTTGAAAATGCGCTGTCAGTCACACCGTTCTCTGCCTTCCATTGCAGCAAATCCAGTGTGGTACCTAGCTTTTTGTGGCCATCTTCGCAAGTTGGATACAACAATGTTTTGTGATCCTTTAACATCTGTTCCAGCTTCTCCTTCTCCTTTTCGGTTTCACATTCTTCCTTTGCATCAGTAATGGCCCGACCAAGATCGTCATCAGCGGCCCCATCTGCTACCTCTTGATCTTCATTATCTACCCCCGTTGCAGTATCATCATATTCAGGATACATATTATGATAGTTATCATCATCCTCTTCTTCTTTGTTGTCTTCCATCACAACCCCTTTTTCTCCGTGCTTGGTCCAACAATTATAGCTGGGCATGAAACCGCATCGAAGCAGGTGGGCGTGAATGGTTCTGGTATTTGAGTAGTCTTTCTTGTTCTGACAGTGAACACACGGACAGCACATAAAACCATTGTGACCACGGTTTGCATTAGCCACAATGATGAAATTTTGGAGGCCCGTAATATACTCGGAAGTGCGGCGGTCACCGTACATCCATTGCCGGTTCATCTGCATTAATATATAGTATATATCAAAAATTAATAGGGAGATGACCATTTTTATATATAGTACATCAATGACACATGAAAGGATAGTTGCCAACCTCGACCGAGAAGGAAAGAGCAACGAGAAAACTTATTTTGAGCTCTCGGGCATTTCACCGAACACCTCTTGTGCATATGAAAAAAACACAAACTAGCACTCTTCACACCCTCTTGATAGGCTCCAAAATGAGATAGTGAAAAAATGAAAGAGTGGGGTGTGGGCTGCGGTGTCTTATATAGCCCCCCCTTTAACACCGATTCAAGCCACAAATCGGTGTTAAAGGGGGGGAGGTTGCGCGGGCCACTGGTGCAGGGTCCTTTAACACCGGTTCGTGCCACGAACCGGTGTTAAAGGGGGGCTCCTTTTTGCCGCACGGGCCACGCTGGTACGCCCCCCCCTTTAACACCGGTTCGTAGAAGAACCGATGTTAAAGCCCTTTTCCAGGATCAACAAAAGGCCTCGTTTCCACTAGTGTTGCTACTGCTCTGCCTTCTGGCTATGCCGCCAGTGGTGGGCAGCCGTAGGGCTTTTTGGCCACTCCAGGACCATGGGCAGGTCGTGTGCATCACCATGACGACTCTTTCGGCAACCAATAGCGCAGGTATTTTGGCGGCCAGACGCCTAGACTCTTCTCAATCTTTCATCCTTTCCCTTGATCAGATCATCTCTCTCATGTCTTTTGTTTTTCTCTTTTTCAGTTCAGGCAAGACTGTATAGTAGTAACACTAATCTATAGATTAGTTGATAATAATCAATAGATTCACAATGTAAAAGCTTCCTATCCAGCCTAACTACTAATTTGTAGATTGGTCGATAAAATCAATGGATTCACGATGCAAAAGCCTTACTCCGCCTTTCTCTCTCTCCCTCTACAAAATCCCCATGGGGTACTTCCCCTTTGTATACTTGGCCTTACACCAACATAATACATGCTTTGGGTTATTTTGCATGCTCTGCGTGTGTTCTTTTCTTGTCTTGGTAGCGAATCCTTGGCTCTGCCTGAGTAATAACTGACAATTCAAGGAAAATGTCAATTTAAAGCATGATATTTGCATGTCATGTTTACTAGCTCAAGCCTAACCGTTTTTATGTTTTCTCTTTTTTTGTACAGATTTAAGGGTTGAATCATGCCTCTGTCTTACTTATGGTATGCAAAATTATTGCAACGGATATGGAATGAATGTGTACTCAGGTTTTCATCGGTTCCCTGGAGCTAAACTTGGTTTATGAGTGGTCTATGGAAGTCAATCAGGGATTCCCTGTAATTTATCTCATCTAGCCTTTAGATTCATATATTTTGAAGGTATACATTCACTCTTTTAGGCACTTTCTTTGATATATAAGATGCATGCTAAACAATGAGTGCATATTAACCCACATTTAACTCAAGTAATAACAATTGTTGAAAATTGTGCTAATATGTTCACTGATTCTGCAATGAGACAAAATTCGGGTGTTTGCATCAGCTCCCGATTCTCCTTTTGTACTATTACAGAAAATGCCTTTACTTTCTTCAATTCTTCTAGGCATGCTGCATTATTTTGTGGGCTGGAGTAAGGAAAGTGGCATGATTGAGTCTTGTCGATGTGGAGCATTTTTGTCGTCTTATCGACTACCATATGCAGTCATCTGTTCAGTAAAATAACGAACCCAATCGGTGAAGTGATGGGGTAACTAAACCTATGGAACATGGTATTCAGCTCGTCAAGTCTGAGTTAGTATTTCCTCCATACTTTTCTAAATATAATTATATTTTCTTCCCATAATATGTACTCCCTCCGTTTAAAATATAAGATGTTTTAGGTTTTGTGAAAGAATGCATCTAGACCTTCTTTAGTGTATAGGTTCACCAACCTACACACTGAACCTACACACTAAAAGTGGTCTAGATACATTCATTTTACAAAAGCTAAAAGAGAGAGTAAGATTTAACTTGCAAAATGTTATAGAAGGAATGTAAAATAATTAGATCTTTAAAGGTTACCCAGGGAAGAGAAATATTCCTCTACTATGAAAAGTAGGAAGCCGCCCTGCTCAATTGTCCGGCTCAATCCAGCAGGACGTATCAGCCCGTCTCGGTCGGTATTACCTACCATGTAGTCCGGAGTGAATATCTACTAACGGTACCAACTAATGTGATGTCTTAATATAGAGCAATTTTATTGATTCGGACAATTATATTACGTACCTCATCATATTTCTGGCATATACCCGTATGGATTAACTTTTCCCTATATATACTGGTCTTGGAAGAAATCAAATTTCCTCTACATTTCTTGACTCAAACCCACGACTATGCAAATGACAAATACGTCAAGGGCGTGGTGTGTTGTCGCGCCAAATTACCTAGTTATATAGTATGATGACTAAACACAAAGCGTGCACCTTTGTTTTGTGCCAGGCTATGAAATCCTCATTCAGATGCTCACTTAAAGGAATTTTAAAAACCCTATATCCTCTTCTAAATTTTGAATACCTGCATAGATTTTTTCGAAAAGGGGATAACACCCCGGCCTCTGCATCGACCGGTACATATAGCCGTTTTATTCAACTGATACATATAGCCTTTTTAACTTAATAAAATTATTACAACCGTCTCATACAAAAGGAAATCCCACTTCACGAGTCAAAGAGTTGCTACGTGAATCAACCATCTAAAGAGAGTGAGAACCAAAAACTCTTGATGCATCAACATTAAATCCTATTATGCTAGTCACACTGGCTGAATAAGTTATGTGTAACCGTTTTCAAACGGATGCACCCAATAGCCATGGTCGGCCTGTGGTCCTTCTACTGGAGAAACGATCACATACGGATCCAATGGGTAGGATTTGATAGCATAAAACTACCACTTTGTATATCAAATTTCCCATTTCATACCAGTCGCTCTCGAAATCGCAAAACGATACCACATTTGACTCTGATTGTAGCAATGTGTACCGATTGCACTCTGATAGCGAATTGACACTGCCTAAGACACGCGGGCCCACCTGTCAGGCTGACGTGGCAGCGCGAGACGGCGTGTTGTCTGTCGTTTTGCATGCAGGTCCTCAAGATTTGACAGAAAATTACGCAGAAGTTCCTAGCACTATTAAAACCTTCATAACTTTTGAATACGAATTCAAATGGAAAAGGTTTTAATACGAAAAGTGCTCAGAATTGTTTGAATCTTTTTTTACAAACTTTATTTATTATTTTATATAATTAGAATATACAAAAATATAAAAATTATTTTATTAATTATAAGAAATTATTTTATTAATTATACAAAAACTTTGGAAATTCATAACTTTAACTATATAACTCCAAATAATATAAATAATATGTCTAAATTTATTAGAAAAATCCAAGGAATCCATTTCTTATATTTATAATGCATGAATCATATCCAATCCTCTTGGATATTTTGATTATGCAAGTAATCATAATAATAAATGTGTGTCGTTTTATTTATTCTTGCATATTTGTAGATGCAGCTTATTTGGTGATGAAATTTGGAGTTCAAAGCAAGAGAATCAGCGGCGTGCTCCGTCGAGGCGCATACATGGCCGCGCCATACTGCCATCGTACGTGTCCTAGCTCGTGCATGCATCAGGGATCAGACGGCCAGCTAGCCGGCCGTGTCCATTTTTTTTCACGCGATAGGATTGTGTTCGGCGAATCCTATTGCACATGGCTGAACCGCGCTTTAGATTTGTGGCCGGAGTTGGAACTGCGTCGCGCGTAGGGCATGCAGCAAGGCCTCCATCCAACTTCTCGTTGTTGTGTTGCCAGATGACAGAAATCAGATGCAACAGCCAACAAAGCCAACCAGAAAGTATAGGGCACGCGTGGGGCGCGTCCATACGTGTGGGCGGTAAGTTGGCCAGAGAGATCGGGGCGCACGCACGTACGTGCACAATCTGGTGCCCGTTCGTTTCGGAGAGTAGCTGCGTTGTTCACTGCACCCGGTCGATCGGGGTTACTGCTGCTGAGTGAAACGAGTATGCAAGAATAAGCTGCATCTACAAATAAGCTGCATCTACAAATATGCAAGAATAAATAAAACGACACACATTTATTATTATGATTACTTGTATAATCAAAATATCTGAGAGGAACGGATATGATTCATGCATTATAAATATAAGAAATGGATTCCTTGGGTTTTTCTAATAAATTTAGACATATTATTTATATTATTTGGAGTTATATAGTTAAAGTTATGAATTTCCAAAGTTTTTGTATAATTAATAAAATAATTTCTTATAATTAATAAAATAATTTTTTTATTTTTGTATATTTTATTTATATAAAATAATAAATAAAGTTTGTAAAAAAGATTTAAACAATTCTGAGCACTTTTCGTATTTAAATTTTTTGCATTTGAATTCGTATTCAAAAGTTATGAAGGTTTTAATAGTGCGAGAGACTTTTGCGTAATTTTCTGTCAAATCTTGAGGACCTGCATGCAAAACGACAGATGGCACTCCGTCTCGCACGTCAGCCTGACAGGTGGGCCCGTACGTCTTAGGCAGTGTCAATTCGCTATCAGAGTGTAATCGGTGCACATTGCTACAATCAGAGTCAAATGTGGTATCGTTTTGCGATTTCGAGAGCGACTGGTATGAAATGGAAAATTTGATATATAAAATGGTAGTTTTATGCTATCAACTCAATGAGTAGTTAAAGGAATAACATGCATAAAAGAAGAATTCAAGGTCTTGTTAAAAACAAAGTCATTCCTTATGTGCCAAATCGTCCAAACACCCACTAATATTTTTATTTTCTCAAGTTTATCTATTCCATGTAGCCAGTTCCCAAATAAATTCTTTATACTTTTGGGTGGGGCTAAATTAAAAGCCATATACAAAATACGCCATATAATCTTTGCAAATGGATAGTTGATAAAAATACGCTCTATTGTTCTATCATTGTCACAAAAACAATATTTCTGATTTCCTTGCCAATTTAGTTTAGCAAGATTATCTTTTGTTAATAGAACTTTACGGTTTAGGAACCAAATAAAAATTCTAATTTTTAGTGGAACCTTAATTTTTTAAATATATTTACGTAGGAACCTTGTGTGCCTATTAAGTAAGTATAAATACAATGATTTAACCGTGAAAAGACCAGATGAAGTAAGATCCCATCTAAACTGATCTTCCTTGTCAACTAATTGAATATGTATCAAACGATTAAGTAAATGGATCCAATCGGTGCCGATCTATTTCCGGTTAAAGCTCTACGGAAGGCAATATTCATAGGATTATTCGACAACACTTGTGCAACAAAAACTTTATTTTGTTGTACAATGTTATAGAGAGATGGATATTGCAAAGCTAAAGGTGTCTCACCTAGCCAAGTATCCTTCCAAAACCTAGTACTCTGTCCATTACGAACATCAAAAGATTCCCTAGCAAAGAATTCATCTTTTACATGGGTAAGGCCTTTCCAGAAGACTGAATCTGATGGCTTTGCATTTACTTGAGATAGAGTTTTAGAACGAAGGTATTCATTTTTTATTAGCTCTTGCCAAACCCCTTATTCATTTAAAACTTTAAATAACCACTTGCTGAGTAAACATCTATTCTAATATATAAAACCTCCACACCTAAACCACCTTGATCCCTTGGTCTGCAGATAATATTCCATTTTGTTAGACAATATTTTCTTTTATGCTCATCACTTTGCCAAAAGAAACGGGAACGAAAAAAGTCTAATTTTTTCGTACCCCCTTTGGAATCTCCATAAAGGACAACATGAACATTGGCAAACTTATTAGAACTGAATTAATTAGAACCAAATGATCTCCGTAAGATAATAATTTGCCTAACCAACATGCCCTTTTTTTCTCAAATCTATCTTCAGCAGGTTTCCATTCACCATTTTTAACTTCCTAAAATGAATTGGAATTCCCAAATACCTAAAAGGGAATGATCCAATCTCAAATCCAAAAAGTTCCACATATTGGTCCTCCATTTCTTTTGCTTTCCCAAAATAGAAGATTTCACTTTTATGGAAATTAATTTTCAGACCCGACAATTGCTTGAAGATACAAATAATTAATTTTATGTTTAATGCTTTCTGAAAGTCATGTTCCATGAATATTATTGTATCATCCGCATATTGTAGAATAGATATTCCACCCTCAACTAGATGAGATATGAGACGATCTACTCAGCAACAATATTAAAAAGAATTGGGGATAGAGGATCTCCTTGTCTTAGTCCTTTCTTTATTTGTAAATAGTGTCCAATATCACCATTAACCCGAATGCCCACACTCCCTCGTCTCACAAAATCATTTATCCATTGACACCAAATAGGATCAAAACCTTTCATTCGTAATGCTTGTTGTAAAAAGGACCATTTAACCTTATCATAGGCCTTCTTAAAGTCTATATTAAGAAGTATGCCATCCATTTTCTTCATGTGAAGCTCATGAATGGTTTCATGAAGGACAACAACCCCCTCAGGAATATGACTCCCCGACATAAACATTGTCTATGTAGGACAAATCACTTTGTGAGCAATAGATGAAATACGATTGATGCTGACCTTAGTAAAAAATTTGAAAGTCATATTTAAAAGACAAATGGGGCAATATTGCTAAATCTGAATAGCATTTTATTTTTTTGGAAGTAAGATTATGGTCCCAAAGATCAACTAGAACAATGGTAGTTCACCTCTCTTAAAATTTTCAAACAAGGCCATCATATCCGATTTAATAATGGTCCAAAAAGTTTGGTAAAACTCAGCTCGGAACCCATCTGGTCCCGGAGCTTTGTTCTTTTCCATCTTCATAATTGCGTCACAAACCTCCTTATCGGTGAAGTCGGCCGTGAGAATAATATTCTCTTCCTCATATATTTGAGGTATATCACCAATTTTAGATTCATACATCAAAAAGAAATTATGTATTGGTTCACCAAATATTTTTTTATAATACTCCGAGATGTAAACTTTTAAGTTTTCTTGACCTATGATAGTACCTTCATCTTGTTCTAGTTGGAATATCTTCTTCCTTCTATGTTTACCATTGGCAATGAGATGACAATATTTTGTGTTATTTCCCCTCTTGAACATGTTTAATTTTAGCTCGTTGAGCCCACTTGGAATCTTCATGTCAACACCTAGATTTTTAATCCCAGATGCATGTAATACCGTACATCGCAATCCCAGGATTACCATTTTTGTGAGATATAACAGATTCATACCATAGTTCATCATCCATTACAAACCATAATAGTCTTACAAATAGTTGATCTCATGATCAAGTATGATTACAATCAAAGCAGCGGAATAATAATAAAGGTAGCATGGTCGGGCTCCATCTTCAGGGTCATAGGCAATGCTGACGATGGGAGATGATCCTAGTTATCATAAGCGTCCTGCTATCCATCATCCTTGTAGTCTCCTTCATAGTCTGGCCATGGGAATAGCCAGGGATAAAGCCATGAGTACTTTAAAGTACTCGCAAACTTTCACTAAAGCAGTATGGCCATTCTACTAGGAATCCTAAGCTTTAGGTTTGTTTGCCACAATCCGATTTTATTTCAACCAGTATCTAGTAATAAAACCTAACTTTAGTTGTCTAGGTTACTTAGGTGGAAACCTAGCTTCATCTCCACAACTTGCGGGGTCAAGTCAAAGTCATCTTTCAACTCACGGGTCATTTTGGAAAACATCTGACAACGGAACAGTATGACCATCCAACTGTCCATAACCGCGGACGCGGCTATTCGAATAGTTTGACACTCTGCAAAGGTGGTACACTTTCACCACAACATTCGATACATCTGTCAGGAACAATCCTAAATCATCATACTTAGTATGCGGATAATCAATCCTAACCTTTCAATTACACAACTTAGTATAGGCACCTCCCCTATGAGTGTCATCTTGGGCACTGCATAGGTGGATAGTCACATTCAAAAGGTATCCTCAGCTCACCTCGTTCCGCAAGGGAATCCATACTAAGACATATAAACTTCCAGTCAATCCCTACCCAAAATCGGGTATTGTGGTTGTACGGTAAACATTGGAATAGTATCGCATCCGAACCCAACCATCAGTTTTTATCAAAGTCAAGTCACATACTTTCTTAACCATCATCTTCAAGTCATTGTGTGCATAACACATGTCAAAACATTTCATTAGAATGACTCATCATTCCAAGGTTTTCATAACCATTTGTTCCCATCTAGTGATTAAGTTTATTTTAGCACTAGCATCTATCAAGGTGGGGGTGTCACTATTTGAGGGGTATTAAGATGGTGTATCTACCTTCATCAAGCTCCAAGCTCTTGATGACACTTTCCTAATCTTCCACTAATCATCCAATTAATTAACTACAGAACAACTTTGCGAAAGGTAAAGCTTGCAAGTAAAATTGAGATTTGGTATAGTAAAAAGGGGTATCACAAAGGCTTGCAAGTGGGACTTGCATGGTTTAGCTTAGCTTGCTTAGATAGAATAGCTTGCATAATGTAGCTTGCCTTGGTTGGTAAGGTGGTCGAAGTTCTCGTCTTCGTCTTTGTAGAATTCCTCCTCGTCGTAGCCTGGATTGATACTAGTGTTTATAAATAAATACGAGGTACACAATCACCAAACAATACTTAACTACTTCTATTTATCACACAAGTTTCACACTAGATGATCTAGCATCATCTCTATGATTACAAGAAAGAGTGATAGGATTTTATTTACCTTATTTTTAGAAAAGTAATTTCTACTCATTGAAAGGTTACTTAAGATTTAATATTCTCCAGATTAAATATATGGGATTATATTGACACATGTCATCACGACATAATCTAATACTTGGGAAAGTGATTTAACTTGGTTGGCCTAATTTATAAAGTTTAACACTATTATTTAATAATATTTAAGTGGCTAAAAATGACTAGAAAGTTATTCTTTTAGTTTTGGTCCAGGTCTATTGTAAGTAAGTATGTAGATTTTTACATATTCAGAAAGGCCTTGTCAAATGTGATTTTTGAGAGTTGGAATCAACTCAAAATCACTTATGGTTGATTTTAGAGAAATGTTTGAAGTTGCAAAAGCTACTGGATTGTTCTTTTTACCAAGGGTGATCCATAGTTTCAAACTGTTTGAATCCAATGGGAGTGATTAGGGATTTTCATCTACTTTCAAACAAAATTGGATTCATTCAATTTGGTGCAGTGAATCTTTCTGAATTTATTTTTAAAGTTCACTACAGAAAAAGTTTTTGAATAAAAAGAAAAAGACTAGATTTGAAATACTGGGCTCGTGCGGGAAACACTACTAGGCTTGCCCAACTGCACAACACGCGGACATCGGGCTCACTCAGGCTGGTCCCACGCATCAGTTGGTGCTTCTAAACGAATCGGTATCGACCAATGTTGGCCCTACGATTACAAGATGATCTATGGTCGAGGTTCATCGTCTATGTTGCGAGGCTCCGGCGAGAGTTTAACCTAGCGGCACGGTGAGCGTGGCTAGGGGCTTACTAGGGCTCTAGCTAGGGTTGGTGATACGGGCGAATGAGCTTGTCGACAACGGCGAGTTGAATGGCGGTCACGGCAGCTCCTGAGGTGGCTCCTATCGACGATGCCTTTTCCTCATGGCAGCGGCGGACTCCAATCAAATTCTGGCGATAGAGTGCTCGTCTTGCTCCGGGAACAGGTCAGGGATGTTTCTGAGTGAGAGAGGAGTGAAATGGTGTGGAGATTGAGGCTGGGGAAGGGGTCTATTTATACCGTCGCGGGTGAGGCAGGGCAACATGGTAATGGCTCATCGACGACGTTGCTACATGCCGAGCTAAGCATGGATGAGGGCATGGGTCGACACTGCTAGGTGTGGTGATCGTCATGCGAGTGGTGGTGCCACAAGGGGCGGTCTCAGTCGGTCGGGCGACGTCAGCGCTCTGTTCAGGTACCGTGGCGTTCGTCAGCAAGTACGGTGATCAAGGGGGGTGCGGTGACCAATGGCCATGTCTAGGCGGTGGCTGGTGACGCCACAGGTGCGAGTACGAGCGGAGAGGGAGAGTTGCTGCATGGCTACGCGAGGAGGCTGCGGCGCTCCGTCGTGCTCTCGGCATGTTCGTGTCTTAAATGGGTGTGGCCGTTCTAGTGTCTCCGCGTCTCGCCGTTGGTCGAGGGGTGGATAGAGAGGGGCGGTGAGGTCAGGGCTACCTCCTAGACATCATGGGAGAGCGAGGAGTGGCCTGTGGTGTGCTGTCCATGTACGAGTGACATGGTGAGCTCGGGTACCATGTGCATTGATCAAGATAGTGAAGAAGAGTGGCTCAATTGCATGGCTCCGTACTGGGGGTGATCGTGGGTGAGCTAGGGAAAATAATTGGAGTACAATTGCTGAGCAATTGATTAATCACAAACAGTAGATAGTTGGTAGTGGTACTGTGTTTGCTAAGTGTTCGATCAAATGGCCGCATGAACTGAATCATCACCTTTTCCAGTGATTATTGGTGGGTGTTCTCATACTAATCTTGGTAGTCTCTGGCCGCAATGGTTTGCCAAGTGGTGAAGGTTTGAGTGGTTTTCCAAAAATGGCTATCTTGATACATAAGATAGATACAAATTTGAATTGCCTCTCAAAAGAGTTTGAAAATGTTTTTGCTAGGTTGGAAAGTTCCATTGGGTTCAGTGTCACTAGGTCTAGCAAGGGGAGACAAGAAAAGGGAAAGTTTCTGTTTGAGATTAGTTGCTAGTGATCCTCAAAGTGAGCTAGTGGTTAACTTGGGAAGAAATGACCATTAGGTCTTAGGCTTCATATTTTCATTCTCTTTTGTTTTGATCTGGTTTGATAGTGTCCTAGATATTATGGTTTGATCTTTAAACCATTTCTCATAATTTACAACAATCAAACATGGCATTGAAAGCATTCATACATACAAGTATTAAGGTTTGAATTTGATTAATAAATGCTTTTGTTAACCCTAATGTTGATTAATTAGGGAATGATCCTCATTAATATTTTTGGGGTGTTACAAACCTTCCATGCTTAAACATAATCTCGTCTTGAGATTCAGGAAAAACTAGGAACTAAAGAGATTTGGAAAATCCGTCCTCATGTAATCTTCTCGCTCCCAAGTGGCTTCTTCTTTATATGGTTGCTCCATTAGATCTTGAGAAACTTGATACTCCTGGTCCGGGTGGTCTGGAAAGCTTCTTCCAAAATACAGATGGGTACTTCATGATAGGTCAAGTCCGGGTTGATCTCCACATCTCTGTGATCGATGTTCTTAAAGACTTCCGTCGTTTCTAGAACTTCTAAACTCTTCCGCAGTAACGAGACATGAAACAAATCATGCACGGCTGCCATCTCTTCTGGCAGTTCTATCTGATAAGATACTGAAATGGATCATATGGGCACCTAGAGGGAGGGTGAATAGGTGCTACCCAATTTTTAGTACCTTTTCAATTTTAGGCTTGACACAAAGTGAATTCTCTAGATATGTAACTACGAGAATTTACCTATATGCAACCCTAGCTACTCAGCACGTAAAGAGAGGAGCGTGGGAACCGTACTGGAGCACGCGGAGACACAGGGATTTGTTTTACCGCAGTTCCTTCCTTGTTAAGGGAAGTACATCTGCGTTGGAGGGGTGGGCGGTTCTAAGACCACCACGCCACAATAGGCCTCACCCTATTCTCCGATGGATCTCACCACGAGAGGCTTGATCCACCTTCTCCACTATTGGTACCCTTCGAGGCGGGAACCGGTGCCTTTTACAACGCTACCGGGGCACACACCCACAACTTAATTGGGGGCTCTCGAGATGACAACAAGCTGTCACAAGAACAAGGTTTATCAATATAAACAAAACAAGGATCTAGGTATTTGCAAAAAATACTAGATCGGTGATTCTCCAAATGAATGGAGAGGAGATGAAGCGCTTGATTGCTGATGATGAAGATCGAGTTCTCCTCCTTCGATTCCCCAAGGGACGGGGCCTTTTGGTGGATCTAGGTGGAGCTCTCTTGGATGAAGGTTGCAGATCAAATCTTGACTTTTTCGAATGAACCAAGAGATCTGGCAGGAGGGGGAAGGCTGGTTTAAATACCTCCTGCCCAGATCTGGCCGTTGAACAAGTTTGGGGGCGGATTATCTGCCCCCCACTTGGGGTGGACTATCCGCCCCCTCTCTGGGGCTGGCGCCTGCGGAACTTGAAGAAGACCTTGGGGGGGGGGGGGCGGATTATCCGGCCCAGCCGGAAAGTTCGGCCAAAACTCCGCCCCCTCTCTGGGGCTTGCACCTTGGTCGTGAACATGAGGGGAGGATTATCCGGCCCCCCTGAGGGGCGAATTATCCGGCGGGGCCGGAAAATCCGGCCGAAACTCCGCCCCCTTCTGGGGCTTGCGCCTATTTGGGAAAAGGGTGGGGCGGATTATGCGCCCCCCAAAGGCAGATTCCTTTTCCTTTTAACCTTATAGAGAGCTGCAACACTTCAACACACATTAAATAATCCTTGATATTGTTATCTAACACACAAAACACTAGGGATTATAAAATGTTCTTTCAATCTACCCCTTTTTGGTGTTAGATGACAATACTAGGATTTGCAATGAAACCGGCTAATGCCACCTTAAAATGAAAGACGCTCCCCCCTAGATGTGTGCATATTTACAATTTGCATTTGAATACAAATACACACACTAGAGAGAACACAACTTTCATAGCAAAGATAATTGAAACAAGGTGGGTTGGGAAACAAGGTCATACCACCGGGATGTGATTATAGCCAAAGAATATAATGAGATTGTTAGACTCCAAGCACATCCCACAATATTGATGCATACACTAGATAATCCCATGATTCCATATGCCATCAAGCAGACTCCATAGATAAATCCAGAATTCCATGAGAGTAGACCCAGAATATAAATCCGGGATTCCAGAAAACCAAACATAGTAGAGCACGACATATTCTTACATAATCCAAGCACAAATAAAAAATAAGTTCATGCTAAAACGAGCATAAGCAAGCAAATAAAACGACGGAAATACAAGTGCTTGCGCCCGACCCTTGTAAATCCACGAGACCTAATAGAACTAATTCTCCCCCTTTGGCATCGAAACGCCAAAAAGGAAGAACCAAAACAAACAAAAACCCAAATTTGCAAGAACCAAAACAAACAAAAACCAAAGTTGAGTGTGTTTTCCATAAGAACAAGAAATATGCAAGAAAATCCAAAGAGAGCCATTAGAAACCAACTCTTTTCAAGGAAGAGGGCGGTGGCCGAAGCCACCATGTTGGAGTGCATGGCATGACACCGCGAAGATGTATCTTGAGTTCAAAAACAATGCTCATCGATGACCCACATATCACAAAATGATATTAAGGGAAATGATTTTTCTTGCTTTCGGCATTATGGGTGTAGGGTTATCCCAATCAATTAGGACCACACTCCCCCTATGTCTATGCCCGCATCTAAAACAAATACATGAATAAGAGCAAGTGAGTGTGCAAGGGTAGTCAAGCCAAACTCCTTGAATCTATGATATTTAGATCATTCCTCAAATAAAAAAATCTTGCTTCATCAAGGGGCTTCGTGAAAATATCAGCAAGTTGGTTCTTCGTGCTCACACATGATAGGGCAATATCGCCACGAGCAACATGATCCTGAATGAAATGGTTGCGAATCTCAATATGTTTTGTTCTTGTATGCTGCACGAGATTGTAAGCAATTTTGATAGCACATTCATTGTCACATAATAGAGGCACTTTGTCACAATTGACACCGTATTCCTTTAAAGTTTGCCTCATCCATAATAAATGTGTACAAGCACTTGCAGCAGCAACATATTCAGCTTCGGCGGTTGAGAGTGAAATACAATTATGTTTGTTTGAAGACCAACACACTAGAGACCTGCCCAAGAATTGACATGCACTAGAAGTTGATTTTCTATCATCTTTGTCACCAGCCCAATCTGAATCAGTGTAACCACATAGATAGAAACTTGAACCCTTGGGATACCATAACCCAAAATTCGGGGAATGAACCAAATATCTGAAGATTCGTTTGACCGCCACTAAGTGGCTTTCTTTCGGAGCCGCTTGGTACCTTGCACACACTCCTACACTTAACACGATATCGGGCCTAGATGTGCAAAGGTAAAGGAGAGAGCCGATCATGGATCGGTATACCTTTTGGTCCACGTCTTTACCCTTGGGATTGAGCTCAAGATGACACTTTGTTTGCATTGGAGTAGCAACGCCATTGAGATCCGTCATCTTGAACCTTTTGAGCATGTCTTGGATGTACTTAGCTTGATTAATAAAGGTTCCCTCTCTAAGTTGTTTGATCTCGAATCCAAGAAAGAACCTCAACTCACCCATCATCGACATCTCAAACCTGTCAGTCATAAGCTTTGAAAATTCATCGTTAAAAGCTTGGTTAGTAGAGCCAAAAATAATGTCATCTACATAAAGTTGGCATACAAAAATCTCACCATTAACCTTCTTAGTAAAAAGAGTGGGATTCATTTGCCCAACTTCGAATCCACGGTCTAACAAAAGCTCTTTAAGGTGCTCATACCACGCACGTGGGTCTTGTTTAAGGCCATAGAGCGCCTTATCGAGTTTGTAGACATGGTTCGGAAATTTGGGGTCCTCAAAACCCGGGGGCTGCTTGACGTATACTCATGTAGTGGAGCATTAAGAAACGCACTCTTAACATCCATTTGCTGTAATTTAAAATTATGATGGGATGCATAGGCAAGCAGGATACAGATGGACTCAAGACGAGGCACAGGAGCAGTCTCGCCAAAATCAATTCCTTCCACTTGAGAGAATCCTTGAGCCACGAGTCTTGCTTTATTACTCACAACAATGCCATTTTCATCTTGTTTGTTCTTGAAAATCCACTTGGTGCCGATAATATTGCGGCAATCCTTGGGTTTATCTACGAGCTTCCAAACTTTGTTGCGCTCGAAGTTATTTAATTCTTCATGCATTGCAACAACCCAATCGGGATCTTCAAGAGCATCAAAGACCTTCTTCGGTTCAACCATGGAAATGTGAGCTTGATGATCACAGAAGCTTGCAAGTTCTCTTCTAGTAGAAACCCTTCTTCGTAGATCACCAACAACCTTGTCAAGAGTGTGACCCCTTAGTTCAAGGTTCCGATCAGCACGAGCCTTGCGACGAGCCTCAATGTCCTTATTGTTTCTAGAATGAGTTGATTCAATATTTGTATCCTTGTCTTGTCCACTACCTTTCCCTTGATCTTGATCTGAGTTAACAACAGGAGCTTGCTGCTGAATTCGTTCTTCAGGGCCGGATAATCCGCCCCTTGGTGGGGCTAGACTATCCGGCCTGGGAGATGAGGCACCAGTTTTCTCTTCCTGAAAATGCCTGACCGAACTGGGAGATCCAGTGCCGAATAATCCGCCCTCGGGGGCCGGAGAATCTGGCCTGGAGTCTTCTTGGCTGTTGTTTTCTTCTTCGGATCCCTTGGAACAAGTTGGAGTGCCAGGGGCGGATTGTCCGCCTCTTGGAGGGGGCGGATAGTCCGGCCTGGGACTACCATTTTTCTAGGAGACTGATGATCTTTAGAAGGTTGCGGTGTCGGTGCAGAGTTTTCTCCAATAGTAGGAGCTGGTTGATCTTGTGTAGATGAGGGCTCCACTTGAGTGGAGCATTGTCCTTCCCAATCCGCCACAAGGGGTTCCTCAATGGGGCGGAAAAATCCCACGCCCATTCTTCTTATGGCATCTTGGGGTATTTCAACATTTGCATCACAAACATCAACTTGCCCTACAAAGGAGCCGTTATTTTCATCGAACTCCACACTGCAAGATTCTACAACAATCCCAGTGAGCTTGTTATAGACTCTATAAGTGTGGGATTCGGCACCGTAACCAACAAAAATACCTTCTAAAGCCTTGGACTCAAATTTATACAAGCGGACACCTTTAATAAGAAAGAAACACTTACACCTGAATACCCTGAAGTATGAGATGTTGGGCTTGTTACCGGTAAGTATTTCATATGGAGTCTTATCCAAAATCTTTTGGAGGTAGAGCCGGTTCCATGAGTGACAAGCAGTGGATATGGCTTCAGCCCAAAAATTGTAAGGAGACTTGAATTCAGCCAACATTGATCTTGCCATATCCATCAAAGTCCGGTTCTTCCTCTCGGCTACACCATTTTGTTGAGGGATGTACGCAGTGGAATATTGATGTCTAATCCCCTCTTCGCTTAGAAACTCATTCAAAGTGTAGTTTTTGAATTCGGAGCCGTTGTCACTTCTTATTGCCAAGATAGGAACATTGTGTTGACGTTGTACTTCATTGGCAAAGTCAATGACTGTTTTTTGAGTCTCACTCTTTAGCTTGAAGAAATAGACCCATGTATATCTTGAGTAATCATCGACAATGACCAAGCAATATTTCTTCCCACCAAGGCTTGCATGAGAAGGAGGACCAAATAAATCCACATGAAGTAATTCCAAGATCCTCTTTGAAGACACAATAGTCTTCATCTTGTGGGGAGAGTCATGCATTTTGCCTTCAACACAAGCCCTGAAAACACGATCTTTGGCAAAGGAGACATTGTCTTTTAGTCCAAGGATGTGGCCACCCTTGTGGAGACTTTGCAAAGTTCTCATGTTGACATGGGCTAAACGGCAATGCCATAACCAGCCCACATCGGCCTTTCCGAATAGACACATCGGACCTGAAGTGGTTTTCCCTGAAAAGTCCACCACATACAGGTCATTTTCGACGTACCCAACGAAAGTGACCTTTAGAGACTTGCTCCACAAGAGTACCACCAAATCATCATCGATAAAAACAGCAAAACCCATCTTGCCAAGGGCACAAACAGAAAGAAGGTTGTAACCGAGGGTCTCAACAAGCATGACGTCCACGAGAGAGATATCGTGGGCAACCATAACCTTGCCAAGACCCAATACCTGAGATTTAGACTTATCACCTTAGGAGACTGTAATATTATCATTATTTGGACGCATCTCCGTGATGATCTCCTTGCTTCCAGTAATATGACTAGTGCATCCACTATCCAGCACCCATTTCGACCCACCGGAAGCATAGCCTTGCAAGAGAATTACTTCTTGCAAGAGAATTACTTCTTGGTTTTAGGTACCCATTTTTCAATGGGTCCTTTCATGTTAGTAACAAGGGTCTTTGGAACCCAAATAGACCAAGCAATATATTCATCAAAGGGACAGAAATAATAAGCATAAACATCACCATAATCATCACAAAAGAGTTCATAATTTGGATTGTGAGACCCTGCAAAACCAATATTGTTAGTTTTGTCTTTTGTGACATTCTTCTCAGCGGTGCTTGTCTTTGATTGCACATTCTTGGTCTTGTTCTTCTTGTTTTTCTTTTTCTTGGACTTGGTGACATACCAAAGTCCCTCTTTACCATGATTTGACCTTTGCTTGCCAAGAACTTCATCAAGGACACCCTTATCCTTGGGAGTGATGTCCTTGACCACTTCTTTTTCCACACTAGCATTTTCCTTGTGACTATATGTTGAATTGGATGTGCTTGGAACATCATACTTGGCCAATCGAATTTGGAGCTGATCATGTGACTCATTGAGAATGGAGAAATCGCTTTTCAACGCCTTGTGAGAGTTGTCAAGTTTCTCCAATTCCTCGGAGAGTCTATCATGAGCAGCCCCAAAGTCAATCTTTTCCTTCTTTAACTTCTTTGCTTTGGTGACTGCATTCTCACGTTCCTTAACAAGTTTGTCCACTATTTCTTCATGTGACTCCTCAATGGACTCAAGCCTCTCTTCAAGAGAGACATGAGCTTCTTCTTCTTCTTCTTCAAGAGCATTTTTTAAGGATGCAATTTCCATTGCATCCTCCCTTTCAATTCTGCCCTTTTCTTTGAGGAGAGCTTCCTTTTGGGCCAGCTGATCCATAAGAGCTTCAAAACGTATTTTGTGCTCACCTTGCAAGTTCGTGTAGAAGTAATCCAAAGAAATAATCTCTTCTTTAACCTTAAGACTAGTAGTATCATCCATGTCAATCATAGCCTTAGGAAAAGAAGAGTTAGAAGTAGTTACCTCGGAGCTTCTTGCCATGAGACAAGTAGCATTCTTGTTGATGATGTTTTTATTCGGAGAGTCGAAGAGAGATGTTGATGTAGATGTGGTGGCTATAGCAGCCACCTCTTGAGAGCTATCGTCCTCGTCCTCATCTTCACTTCCCGAAGAATATTCTTCTTGAGACACTAGAACAATATTTGCTTGCTTCTTGAAGGGAGCATTCTTCTTTACAAACTGTTTCTTGCGTGGAGCCTTTGACTTGTCCTTGAAAATAAGTCTTCCTCCATTATCTTCCCTACTTTGATATGGACACTCAGCTACAAAGTGCAGCCGGTCACCACAGTTGAAACATGTTCTCAGTTTGGGACCATTGTCCTTTCTTCCATAGGCTCCACTCTTGCGTTCTAGTTCAGCTTTAGCCTTGGCTGGATCTTTCCAAAAGTTTCTAGCATAAATAGCCAAGTATTGTCTGTGGATCCTTTTTATATCCTCGGGACAGTCCATACCTTCTATGGCATATTCATCATGATCAATCACACTAGTCTTCAAGGCCATGTTGACCCCCTTTTGCATCCCCATAGCTCGTGCATGAGCATCTTCGGCATTCTTGGCAGCCACTTTGAAAGCGGACATTTCTTGCATTACCTCATTAGATGTCATGAGGTGGTAGTTATGCCTACCTTGGAGACTTTTCAAATCTGTGGGATCAAATGGCATAAGAGCAGTGACATACTTGCGCTTGATCCATGCATCATCAATATGAGCGGCACCATGGTTGATGAAAGTTGTGGCTATTGCCTTGAGCCTCCTATACATGTTCTCATGGTTTTCTCCATCCAACATATCGAATCCTTCAGCTTCGTTGCTCAAAGCATCATATCTATTCCTTCTCATACTTTCATTTCCGATGAAGAGCTCGGTGAGAGCATCCCAAGCTTCCTTAGCTGTACTAAGATGCTGAATGTGTGGCATATCTTTGTCACCCACACCAAGCTGTATCATGTGTAGAGCTGTAGCGTTGAGTTGGCTATCGATAACTTCTCTTATTGTGAGATTGTTGGGGTTTCCAACATGAAGACAATTTTCGATGATTTTCCACAACTCAATGGAGGAACTGCACACATGAGACTTCATCAAAAATTGCCATTGAGTAAAAGTAGATGCTGAAAGTTTGGGTGGATCACCCCTATTATGTATATGTGGGTGGGGATAGGTGGATCAGGAGAATACACATGAGAAACCTCATTGTATCCATCCTTACCACTATCCTTTTTCGAGGAGGAGCTCTTGCTTGTGTCATCACCAACCACTTCGTTATCTTTCGAAACGGTTTTACCCGTTTCCTTGGATTGCAGAGTGGTAGCCTCAGAGTTAGATGGAGGTGATGTTGCGGATGTGGAGAGACGCATTATCAATTGACGCATATCTTCCATATTAGCCTCCATTGAACTCACCAAGGTTGTTTCCAACGTCTTGAGATCGTTCATGGTGACTACCTCCGGAGCATCACTCCCATCTACCTTGGAACCCATACTTCTCTTAGGTGGTTAAGCCCGAAATAAGAGCCGGGGCTCTGATACCAATTGAAATGGATCGTATGGGCACCTAGAGGGGGGGCTGAATAGGTGCTACCCAATTTTTAGTACTTTTTCAATTTTAGGCTTGACACAAAGTGAATTCTCTAGATATGTAACTACGAGAATTTCCCTATATGCAACCCTAGCTACTAAGCACGTAAAGAGAGGAGCGAGGGAACCATAGTGGAGCACGCGGAGACACAGGGATTTGTTTTACCGTAGTTCCTTCCTTGTTAAGGGAAGTACATCTATGTTGGAGGGGTGGGCGGTTCTAAGACCACCACGCCACAATAGGCCTCACCCTATTCTCCGATGGATCTCACCACAAGAGGCCTGATCCACCTTCTCCACTATGTACCCTTTGAGGCGGGAACCGATGCCTTTTACAACGCTACCAGGGCACACACCCACAACATAATTGGGGGCTCCCGAGATGACAACAAGCTGTCACAAGAACAAGGTTTATCAATATAAACAAAACAAGGATCTAGGTATTTGCAAGAAATACTAGATCAGTGATTCTCCAAATGAATTGAGAGGAGATGAAGCGCTTGATCGCTGATGATGAAGATCGAGTTCTCCTCCTTCGATTCCCCAAGGGACTGGGCCTTTGGGTGGATCTAGGTGGAGCTCTCTTGGGTGAAGGTTGCAGATCAGATCTTGACTTTTTCGAATGAACCAAGAGATCTGGCAGGAGGGGAAGGCTGGCTTAAATACCCACTGCCCAGATCTGGCCGTTGAACAAGTTTGGGGGCGGATTATCCGCCCCCCACTTGGGGTGGACTATCCGCCCCCTGGGAATACTTTGCCCCCCGGGCGGATATTTCGGGGAGAAAATCCGCCCCCTCTCTAGGGCTGGCGCCTGCGGAACTTGAAGAAGACCTTGGGGGGGGGGGGTTTATCCGCCCCCTCCTACGGTGGATTATCCGGCCCAGCCGAAAAGTCCGGCCGAAACTCCGCCCCTTCTCTGGGGCTTGCGCCTTGGTCGTGAACATGAGGGGCGGATTATCCGCCCCCCCTGAGGGGCGGATTATCAGGTGGGGCCGGAAAATCCGGCCAAAACTCCGTCCCCCTTCTAGGGCTTGCGCCTATTTGGGAAAAGGGTGGGGCGGATTATCCGCCCCCCAAAGGCAGATTCCTTTTCCTTTTAACCTTATAGAGAGCTGCAACACTTCAACACACATTAAATAATCCTTGATATTGTTATCTAACACACAAAACACTAGGGATTATAAAATGTTCTTTCAGATACCTCTCCTCAGCGACTTAGAATCTTGAAGGGTCCAATGTATCTGGGTGCAAGCTTTTCTTTGAGTTGGAAACACTGCATTCCTTTCAAGGGTGATACTTTGAGATACACAAAATCGTTGACATTGAAGGCTAGATCTCGACATCTCTTGTCGGTATAACTCTTCTGTCTAGACTGAGAGGTCTTGAGGTTCTCATGGATCTTGTGAACCTTCTCTTCGGCTTATCTTAGGAGGTCGGGTCTGAAGATCTGACTCTCTCCTACTTGCGACCAATTCAGTGGGGGTACTACACTTCCTTCCATACATAAACTCAAATGGGGCCATTTGCAAACTGGCTTGGTAACTGTTGTTGTATGAGATTTCTGCGAAAGGCAGACAGTCCTCCCATTTAGATCCATATTCCAACACACAAGCTCTCAACATATCTTCAAGTATTTGGTTTACTCTCTCCGTTTGTCCATCAATCTGCCGGTGATAGGCGATGCTGAAATTCAGCTTGGTTCCTAATCCTTCTTGGACTTTCTTCCAAAATCCGAGGTAAACTGGGTTCCTTGATCCAACACAATGTTCTTGGGGATTCCATGCAAACTGACTATCCTAGTAATGTTCAACTCTGCTAGCTTCGAGCTCTGATATGTGGTCTTTACAGGTAAGAAATGAGCTACTTTGGAAAGTCTATCCACTATGAACCAAATAGAGTCATTTCCCCTGCTTGATATAGGCAAACCGGTGATGAAATCCATTCCAACGGAATCCCATTTCCATTCTGGGATCTGCAAAGGTTGCAAAAGTACTGCGGGTCGTTGGTGTTCCGCTTTAACTCTCTGACAGATATCACATTTGGCTATGTAGCTTCCAACTTCTCGCTTCATCTTATGCCACCAAAATTGCTCCTTCAAATCCTGATACATCTTCGTTCCTCCTGGATGGATGGAATAAAGAGTATCACGGGATTCTTGCAAAATAGCTTGTTTCAACTCTGAATCTGCGGGCACACAGACTCTTCCTTTATACCACAGAACTCCTTCTTCATCTTCCGTAAATCTGGGTACCTTCCCTGTACCAATACGATGTTTAATTCTGTCAATACTGGCATTTATTTTCTGAGCTTCCTTTATCTGATCTTTCTTGAGTAAATGAGTCATCGGCCTAGCGATGCTTTAAGATCCTTCAACAAACTTGCGGTAATATCCCGCTAATCCAAGAAATGCACGAACTTCAGTTTGAGTGGCTGGTGCTCTCCATTCCTCAACATCCGTAATCTTGACGGGGTCGACAGCAACTCCTCCGGCTGACAAGATATGTCCTAGGAATCCTACTTCCTTTAACCAAAACTCACATTTGCTGAACTTGGGATACAACTAATGCTCTCTCAAGGTTCCAAGGATGGTTCTTAGATGCTGTTCATGTTCTTCCTCCGATTTAGAGTAGCTTAGAATGTCATCGATGAAAACAACGACAAACTTATATAAGAAGTTCATGAAAATTTTATTCATTAGATTCATGAAATAAGCGGGGGCATTGGTTAATCCAAAATACATGACCTTGTTCTCATACAATCCATATCGGGTCGTGAAAGCAGTCTTTGGAATATCCGTTGCACGAATTTTTAGTTGATGATAACCAGTTCAAAGATCAATCTTAGGGAATTCTCTGGCACCGCTCAACTAGTCAAACAAATCTTCTATATTTGGCAAAGGGTACTTGTTCTTGATGGTGACATCATTCAACTTCCGATAATCCGTACATAAACGGGTGGCACCATCCTTCTTATCCATAAACAGAACATGTGATCTCCATGGTGATGCACTTGGTTGAATGAGATCTTTGCTAATCATGTCATCCAGTTTCTTATTGAGCTCCACTAACTCAGATGGGTTCATGCGGTGACCTAGCATACCACTTCATGTGTAGTACACTATAGTCGTTGACATGACATTCACAGAACACCGTTCCGTAAATATCACATCCCTCAGAGTGGTACAACAGGAACATTGCGGGTCCATATTACAAACATACACACATTATTATTATTACAATACTAGAAGTTCAAGATTTCAAAAGATTCAACTTACAAACCAAATATAAGTGTTTCAGCGGAAGTTTTAAAATAACAACTCCATCTCCGAATTGTGCTCAGCAACTTATTATTATATAAAGTTCATGTTGCTCGGCTCAATTGGTTTCTAATACTAAGGTAGTTATTCCGACTCATTGTGCTTCCTCCATAGACGACGTCGTAGTCCACCCCTTCTACATCACCGTACATATCAGACTCTTCATACAAGACCTCCTCTTGGCTTTCAGCTGCATACATTGGGGTATCTTTTGGATCCTCAGAGTCTAAGCAGGGAATCAAAAGAAAAGGTGAGTAACAGCGTTACCGAGCAAGTTCATTATATGCAAGGTGGGAAGTTTGATGCTCTATCTACCACCTCGGACAAGTCCTTGGAACTATGCCATTTTCATAAATCTTTCTTCAAAGATTGATTTTATTGTTAAAAACTATGCCCATCAGCCTTCACAGGTTTACCAGAACTTTCATGGAGTTCCTTTCCTGCCGCGTTCGTAGCTCCTTCCCGGAACAGGGAGTAACAAGTTACAATTCTTACACTTTGCAGAGGTGCATTACTTTACCCATGAGAGATCAACTCTTTGTTGCACAACTGGGCTTACTTTCCCATCCATAATTCCATGATGTGGGGCCCAGTAGGTGATCCAAGCCAATCACCGCCCTTTCCGCGACCCCATATGTCTACACGATCCTTCGGGGCTGGCTCACCTGCTGTTAAGCCCCCTTCCGGGCAGGCTAAAACCCTGACGAGTTCCCAAAGACTCTATGAGCTCGTGATGCCCCTGGCAAGTACGATATAGGTCCGGCTATACCTCCGACAGCCACTCATAGATAATCTAGACACCAAAAACATGGGGCCTAAGGCTGCCCACCCATATGTTGGATCCGCACAAGGAATCACAATGTCACGTTAAGGTCGTCTTGCCTCCATACGAAAGGAAAAAGATACAGTTGACTTCTCCGTCCTATTCCAAATCTCATGGTTAACACGTTATATACGGTGCTAGAATCACTGATGTCATGGGTTGTTAATTCCTAGGTGATTATCCTTGTTGCAGATAGAAACCTAAGTTCTGCTGCTCCACTATATCATCACTTAGGATGATACCAACAAGTTATTTATTTGATTAAATAACACTTTTCTTTCCTCGAAACATAGATGATAACCCACAATTTACAAATACTTTGATAAAGACTCTTCAAAGAACATGAGCAAGCGATGAACTTGCCTTGTGATTGCAAGGTAGTGAAGTCGGATGCTTGCACTGGACCTTGAGCTTCTATGTCTAAAAACATCATTATTGCCCTGTAAGGACAATATTTAAAGAAGTAAAAATGAACATGCATAGTAATGTAATGCATTGTTTGTTATTTATTTTCTTTATATGTTTTACCCAATATTTTATTTTTCTGGAATACCTTTAGAAACTTAAGAAATTCATTTTTTTTAGGAATAACCTTGATATATTATTTTCACTATTTTATAATGTAATATGTTATTAATAGTGTTAAAACTAATTTTTATTTAATTTTAACTCTTATAATTATTTTCTTAATAATTCTTCTTAAGAATTAGCATTTAAATAAAAGAGATTTTATTTTGGTAACTTTAAATATTTATTTAGTATTTTTCTAAAATACTATCATGACTCAATATGGTAAAAGTTATTTTTATTTATTTTTATAAAATTCCATGAGGAATATATATTATAAAATCCTTAACCAAAAATTCATTTATTAAAAATGGTTTATTGACTTAATTTAATAGATTATTTTATTATGAATCTAAAAATATGTTGTTTCTATTTTGAAGACTTTTATTTTATTTTCTAGGATTTATTTAGTTCTAGGGGTATTTTGGTCTTTTACTTAATTATTAAAATCTCTGTTAGGGTTTGGGACAACCCATTGGGCTATTTGGGCCCATCTTGGCCCAATTGGTTTGGTCAAAGGACCTCCCCGTAGCGGTACTAGCCTTATCGGCACAGTCCTCTGCCTCCACTCTCTCTCGACCTCACCTCTTATCCTCCTCGACCCAGTGGTCGCTGACACCGCCGCCGTGCGATTCCCGTCTCTGGCTGCCGCCGTGGTGCATGGTGTAGATGTCGACCTTGCTCTTTCATCTAATCCAAATTGATTTGGATTTGGAACCCTCTTTTGGCCAGGATGACCCCGTCCCGAACCCTAAGGTTTGGGGTGGTGCCGATGACGCCTCTGATGCTTCTCTAGTGGTGCCATGGGGTGCTCGTGTGTAGAGGTGGTGGTGCTGCTCGTCCTCAAGTGTTGCTGTGGCCGCCACATCGGATCGGTGCGGGTTGCAGCGCCCCTTGGGTGCTCCCCGTGCCAACGTGTGATGTCGGCCTCTCTGCTTCCTCTTCTAATATATAGCGAGGACCTTTGGTGAGTTGATCTTGATTTCCCCCTTGTGATTGTTTGTCCTCTGTACCTCCTGAGCTAGGCTGTGTGACTCTGCCGTGTATCCCTAATTAGGGTTCATATCTTGTTCTAGGGTTCCTGCTTCTGTTTATTTGTATAAGATGAACTGGAACTAGTGGTGGTGCCTAATGATGATTATGATCAATTACACTTAATTGCTCACTATGCTCATTTGATTATATGATGCTAGTGACTTGGTAGTGTTGACTCCAGTTGGTAACTAAGCTTGGCCAATATGGTAACATTACTGTGGAATCTTACTGATGGTGTTGGTGATTTGTGGTTCATCTACTGTCAATACACTAGTACTGACAGTAGCACTATCATTGATTACTCACTATATATCTGAAAAAGTTGGCTTGTATGGTTATAAACAGACCGAGCTTGATCATTTTACTTTAGTGATGCTCCAAAGATGTATAGATAATCTTGATGATGATTTCTGGGTTTTGGTCTCAGGAAAATGATATCCAATGGCTTGCCATCTTATTTGTGAAAGCTAAGTAATTGTTTTGCTTGGCTTTTAGAACTAGTTCTTGTGACACCATATTAATATGGCACACAAGTTGTTGGGTTCTACTTCAGAGCCTAATTCTGTCTGTGCTTGAAATTTGGTAAATGCCAAAGATAAGCTGAATCATATCTGCCTATGATGTTGGTCTGAGGCATAGGAACTAGTTTCCTATATTGTTGTCCCTAATAGAATTGTTCAAGTATTATTATTGGTTACTGGATATTGATTCCTAAGTGGCTAAGATGGTTGGTGCTCATAGATTAATATTGGTTCATAGGATTTGTAGATTATGAGGTGCTACTCTACTAGGAGATGTGCCCAGAATTTTATGATCTATGCTATGTACATGTTGGAATATATGAATTGTCTGTCATCTCCAGGATCTATGATGTTGGTCTGAGTTCCTGGTTGATTTGGTAGAATTTAAGTGTACTCTTTATTTAAAATATTTTCTATGATGGATTCACCCCACTTGGGTGTTTTCTGAGAGATCTACATATAAAACAACACATGAATCTTAGTCTAGAGAAGATAATACGATCATGTGATGGTTTTATTTCACTCACCACAACAGTTGATTTTTGCTAGTGTTGTGACTGGTTGGTTTGGTTGGCTGGATCTTGTTGATGATGCTGCTGGCTTGAGCTTGTCCTTCTCATTTCGGTCCTATATCTTGGCCTTGTCTTTCCCTTCACCTCCTAGCTCCTATAACTTGGCCTTGCTATCCACCTGATCCTTCGCCTCCTTATGTCACCATCTCGTGATACTAGGATGATCTTGTGTGTGGTGGATGATGGTTTGCTTGGTTCTTGCTAAGCCTAGTGTCCTCCTGGTTTGGTGTTGAAAGTGATAAGGTTCTGCTGTGAGCCTTGCCACGGTTGGGCTTTTCCTTTTTTTTCTTGTGTAGCTGCTGCTGCTGTGTTAACAGCTCTCACCATGCATTTAGGTGATTGTGCTGCCTGTGTGCTTGGTATACAGTTTGGATCAGATCGATGAGGTGTTTTACCTTTTGATCTTTTAACATTTAACTCTCCTGGTGAAACTTGCCCCTCTCGCTTGCTGCAAAAATCTGTATTGTGGCTTATTTATGATGAAAGAACCATTATTTCATATTGGTGAAACTTGCCCCTTTATAATACTCAATGATGTAATATGAGCAGTGCACCTCACTGCTCTCCACTAAGAGTATCCTAACAACTAATCTTTATTTCCCTTTTTGTTTTGTTTTGAATTTTGTTACAGGTACAAGATCAGGGTTTCAAGATTTAGTATAGGTTTAGATAGATAAGTAGGTTGTAAGCTTTATTGATTCATTTGTAAAGATTTTGTAATATCTTATTTTATTCTTTTTGTAATATTATTATAACAATTTATTATTTTAATATCAATTATTGATATTTCTTTACTGTAATGAACTTCTTCATTACTGGAATGAATTCCTCTTTGTAAATTGTTTATGAAATAAAGATAAAGAATAAGAATTCACTTCTTATTTAATTTACTTTATTTTTTAATTTTGTTATTTATTATTATCTCATTATTATAACAAATGATATTACTAAATCATTTTAAAACTCATTTTAAAATAACAATTCTTAATTTTTAAGCATAAGTTCAAATTTCAAATTTAAATTCAAATCCTCCCCTTCAAAACACACTTATCCAAAAAGATCATGTTAGAATTTATAACGATCACTCCCAATAGCTATCCCTACACATAGAGAGTGAAAGAAACTCTGATCACTTTAGGTTTTTATTTTGGCGAAAAATTTACCCGCATTTTACAGATGAATGCATGCATATGCACAAATTCCTAAATCTACCCTTCGTTGGTTCCTAAATGCTGGAATGTTAAGGACTTCCCCCCTTAAATTAAACTTCGTCCCGAAGTGTACCTGAATAGTTCTGGATAGGCTTCTCTTAAGTCATCCTCTTTATCCCAGGTGGCTTCCCTCTCAGGGTGATGCTCCCATTGTACTTTGCAGTACTTGATTGCCCTATTTCTCAACCTTTTCCAGTTCTCTTCTAGAATTTTACAGGGTTTCTCAACATATGTCAAATCTGCTTGTAATTCCACTTCTTGAAGTGTGAGTGCATCATCAGGAACCTTAAGACATTTTCGGAGTTGTGACACATGGAAAACATTGTGAACTTGAGCCAATCTTGGTGGTAACTCTAAAGCATAAGCTATAGTCATGTTCTGACTCAGTACATTGAATGGTCCTATATATCTGGGACTCATTTTAACTTTAACTCCGAATATCTTAACTCCTTTCATTGGGCTTACTTTGAGATATACCATATCTCCTACTTCAGGATGCCATTATCTTCGACTTTGATCAGCATAACTTTTCTGTCTACTTTGAGCTATTTTCAATCTATCATTGATTACATCGATGATATCTTGCCTTTCCTTGATATAGTCTGGTGCAAATTCTTTGATACTCCCAGGCTCATACCAACATATTGGTGATCTACATTTCCTTCCGTAGAGTACTTGATATGGAGCTGCCTTCAGACTACTCTGATAGTTGTTGTAGGAAAGTTCTGCCAATGGTAGATGATCTTCCCACGAACGTCCAAAATCTAATGCACAAGCCCTAAGAATGTCTTCCAATATTTGATTGGTTCTTTCAGTCTGGCCCCCAGTTTCTGGATGATAGGTTGTGCTGAAATCTAACTTTGAACCAAGTGCTTCATGTAATTGTTTCCAAAATGCTGAACTAAACACATATCCTCTATCAGTTACGATCTTCTTGGGCACTCCAGGCTTACTTACTATTACCTTGACATAAACTTCTACTAGCATCTCGGCATTATCTTTCTGATTTACCACAATAAAATGTGTACTCTTAGTGAGTCTATCAACGATCACCCATATCATATCCTTCCGTTTTGGTGTCATGGGTAATCCTATGATGAAATCCATACCAATTTCTCCCATTTCCACTCGGGAATTTCCAAGAGTTGTAATGGTTCTGCTGGACTTTGATGTTCAGCTTTTCTCCTTTGGCAAGTATGGCTTTCCGACACATATTTGGCAATGTCTCTTTTCATGTTATTCCACCAGAATAATTCTTTCAAATCCATGTACATCTTGGTACTTCCTGTATGAATGGAATATGGTGTCTCATGTGCCTCTTGGAGTATTACTTCACGAATTTCTGACACATCTGGAACACAAAGACGATCTTGGAACCATAGGGACCCATAATCTCCTAAACGAAAAACTGATGCTTGTCCTTGAGATATTCTCCGAATTTCTTCAACAATAAAAGGATCTGCAACTTGATGTCTAAAAATTTCATGCTTAAGATCACTATTTTGTTCTGAAACTACTCGCATGGTAGCTAGTCCTCCAAGAGTTTCTGTTCTTATGAATTGAAGTTCCAACCTCTCCAAATCCATCTGTAGCTCTTTTGGTAGTTCTCGATTGATAGGTTAAATATTTGTGCTCTTTCGGCTTAAAGCATCTGCTACAACATTGGCCTTTCTAGGGGTATAATTGATTGTCAAATCATAATCCTTGATTAGATCTAACCAACGCTTCTGTATCATATTCAATTCCTTTTGAGTGAAGACATATTTGAGACTTTTGTGGTCAGTGTATAACTCACACCTTGCTCCATAAATAAAATGCCTCCATACTTTCAAGGCAAAGACTACTGCTGCTAGTTCCAAATCATGTGTTGGATAATTGATCTCATGTGGTTTTAGTTGTCTTGATCCGTAAGAAATTACTTCACGATCTTGCATTAACACACAACCCAAACCTTCTTTGGATGCATCACAATATACTTAATAATCCTTTCCTGTTTCAGGAACTGCTAAAATTGGGGCGGTAGTTAATCTAGTCTTCGACTCCTGAAAGCTTGCTTCACACTTCTCATCCCATATGAATGGTGTGTTCTTTCTTAGCAATTTTTTCATTGGTCTAGCTATCTTCGATAAACCTTCAATGAACCTCCGATAATAACCAGCCATACCCAAGAAACCTCGAATTTGCTTCACATTGGTTGGTGCAGTCCATTCTAATACTGATTGAACTTTGGATGGATTTACAGCAATCCCATCCTTACTGATCACATGACCAAGGAATTTTACCTCTGTCGGGGGGATAAGCCCCGGGTGGGGAAATCCAAGCACAATTAGGGCGGCTCCAGAAGGAATAGGCCGCCTGGCCCTAAAGAAGGACAACTCCAACTGGTTGGTGAATACCGCCCGGCTAGGCTTATGACTTTCCCGGCTGGCCCATCTAGCCGACAGCCAGAAGAACCGGCCGGGTGGACGCTTCCACCCGGCTCACCTCCGATTCGATGGAGAGCACGGAAGGACTAACGCTCCTTGCGGGGTAAGCCTCTGGCTCTCCCTCTTCATCAGGTAGGCTGGTGTGCCGTCACGACCAGCGCTACCCGACAAAGATAGAGCAAAGTGGTCGACTAACTGGCGAAAGCAGTCCGGGTGACCGTTAAAGCAAGGGTGACGCCCCAAAGGAAGCCCGAGTGACCGCTAAATAAGAGGATGACACTAAAAGAAGGGCGGACTGGGTCCTAGCCCACCAGCTAGGCCCTGCAGCCGGCCCTGTCCTGTAAACCCATATCCAAACAGTAAAACCTAGGGCCTGATTTGTAATCTGCCCCTCCCAGGGCAGTATGTAAGGGAGGGAAAAGATGGGGTTCTAGGTAGGCAACAATAGAAGGATAGAAGTGCTAGCAGCTAGTTCTCACCTTCCTCTAGCGCCCGGTAGTAGCTAAGGAAACAGCTCAAGGAGCACCTGTACTGGGCATTCGCCCCCTCATATAGTTCATCTTGCAGGAGTAGGGGTCTTACCTCGCCAAGAGGGCCCCGAACCTGGGTACTTCGCTGTGTGTGCAGTTTAGCGTGCGCAACCCATTGCTTGAGCCACCGATTGCATATGAGTGTCCCTTCTTAGCCATCCCCGATGGCACTGCCATGTTCCACACCATGATAGTTGATGCCCACCGTGAGGCACAGCGCTTCGGCTGGGATCATCTTCCGCACGGGACTTCCGCTTGTTGCCGGTGAACGCGTGGCCTCCGGCCTCGTTCTCACGTTCGGCGCTTTTAACTGCGTTTTCAACAACGCCACGTGCTTCGCCGAGAACACCTTCCCCGCAAACGGCACCATCACGCATTTTGGAGACATCCGCGTCTACGTCGCCACTGTCGCTGAGGTTTTACCTAGCGTGGTCACCCCGTCCTCGACATGCCTCTTAGCCGCCTCGCCAACGGCCCGACCGTGGTGAGTGTTTGCGTCGAAGTCATGGTGGTAAACGCCCGCGAAAACCATTGCCTGCCTCAGGAGCGTCGGGCGGGAGGAGAGAACTCCGCACCTGAGCAGGAGCAAGATCCGCTCACTGCCTCCATCCAGCACTTGCACACTCCAGTCATCGTCGAGACGGACCCGCAGCTGCCGCGGCTGTGCTCGAAGCTACACGCCAGAAGCTCCTGGAGGAGGCCACCAAGGTCGCAGCTAACCAGCATCGGCTAAATGCCACCGTGCATGAGTACAACGCGGCCCACGACTTCGTCAGGAAGATCCAGCACCAGGGGCACGACCTAGCGTCAGAGCTGGACCGTGCTGCCGATTCACATGCAGGTGTGGCGCAGCCCGTCTACAGCACCCCCGCCAAGAACATGAGGGTGGCCGAGGCGGCAGCCGCGGAGCTGAAACACCTCAAGTGCGAAGAGCTTCGTTGCCAGTAGGAGCGCGTCTAGCTCCTCGTCGCCACCGCTAACAAGCAGCAAGCCGAGGGCACCCCCAGCCAGATGGGCAACTCTCGAGACCTCGTCGTTCGCAAAGGCGCGGATCAGATGGCGCACGGGGGAAGCAAGCATCAGCAGGCGTCCTCCCTAGGAGGATTCGGGAAAAATAGCCGCCCCCGCGGCGAATCTGACAACCGTGGCCGCCACAACCGAGACGCCGCTGCTTCTAGCGTAAGCCGCGCCCCAGCAGCGAGAGCTTCCCAAGGGAAGAAGACGCGTGTCCTAGATGAAGGGGCAGATGCAAACAAGGACCCACCCGCATCACGTCTGAAGGGCTGACTCAGTCCCTGAGAACCGGCTGACGTGCGCGAGCGCATCGACCTCCTGGTACAGTCGCTCACTCTGGAAGAGGAAAGTCCGGCTGGACCGAAGTGTTTCGGCCCGCGCATCCGGAACGAGCCGTACCCAAAGGGTGTTTCGCTTCCAAGGGACACGCCAAAATACAACGGCACGGTCAAGCCTGAGGATTGGTTGGTGGATTACACTACCGCAGTGCGAATTGCCAACGGAAACCTCTGCCTGGCCGTCCGCTATGTCCCCCTCATGCTCGTCAATTTGGCAAGAACATGGCTTAAAAGCCTCCCCGACAACAGCATCAACGCCTGGCTGGACTTCGAAGAAGCGTTCATTCGCAACTTCACCAGAACATACAAGCGGCCGGGTCAACCTCGCGAGCTTGTCCTCTGCGTGCAAGGCAAGGATGAGTCCGACCGCGCCTACCTCACCCGGTGGACCAGCATGCACAACTCGTGCGAAGGGGTGTGCGAGCACCAGGCGATAGACTTCTTCACCAACAGTTTCTGAGACGTCACCATGCTGAAGCATAAGCTCAGCCGGGCAGACCCGCAAACCATGGCCCATGTCATGGCCATCGCGGACAAGTGTGCCACCGCCGACGCGGCTATGAAGAAGTCCATCGTGGTGGATGACCAAGGCCAAATCATCACAGACGAGCAGGCGGAGCGCCGACAACCGGGCGACCATCACCCCAGGCGGCATGGCCATGACAACCACCACGGCAAGAGGAAAGACGACCTACCGGACAGCCGGTATGGCACCAAGCAAGTAGCTGCCGTGCATGAGGACTCGACTGCAGGCGGCAGCCAGAGGCAGAGACCAGATGATAGGCCGCCTCGGCCCAAGAACACCATGGAGTCCATGCTCGATGGGACATGCAAGTTCCACAGTGGCGGCAGCAAGCCTGCGAACCACACAACATGCCAGTGCAGCTAGACGAAGAAGATGGCTGAAGCTGGTGGGCTCCCACCAGCACCTCCACCGCCAGTCGGAGGTCCACCGGACAACAGGGAGCGACGCAACCATCGCGAGGACGATGAGGATGGTTACCCATGACAAGTGGGAAATTACCGCATCTTCCTTGCAGAGCCGGAGACAAAGCACGCCAAGTGGAGGCGCGAGGTGGAGGTGAACGCAATCGTCCCCCCGTCCCCCAATACATGCATTGGTCGAACCAGGCGATCACTTGGATCAAGGAAGATCAGCCGACTGTGCCGCCGAGCCCAGACAGCTATGCGCTGGTTCTCAACCCCATCATTATCTCCAAGAAGCACTCGTGCCGTTTCTCCTGTGTGCTGATCGACAGGGGCAGTAGCATCAACCTCCTATACCGCAGCAGCCTCGAGCGGCTCGGCATCAGCGAGTCCTAGTTGCAGCCCTCAAGTACTTCGCTTCACGGAGCGGTACCAGGTCCGTCGCACTCGCCAATCGGCAAGATCCGGCTGGACGTCATCTTCAGCAACGAGAACAACTTTCGTCGCGAACCAATTTGGTTTGAGGTCGTGAACCTCTCCATCGCCTACCACGCCATACTAGGACGCCCATCCCTCACCAAGTTCATGGGAGTGCCGCACTACGCATACCTCAAGATGAAGCTGCCAGGCCCAAAGGGAGTGATCACCGTTGACGGCTGCTACAAGTGTTCGATCGTGTGCGCCTCAGACGGCTCCAAGATAGCCGAAGAAATGATCATCGCTAAGGAGAAGCACGTCATAATGCAGAACGTGGCAGCAATGCAGAAGGATATACTGGCTAGAGAACCTAAGCCGGCTGGAGAATGGCAGTTCAAGCCCTCGCAAGGCACAAGGAAGATCCTGCTAAACGAGGAGGACCCAAGCAAGTTCGTCCTGGTCGGAGACGGCCTGGACAACAAATAGGGAAGCGCGCTTGTCGACTTCCTCCGTGAGAATCGGGACATTTTCGCATGGTGCCCCAAAGACATGCCAGGTGTCCCGAGGGAGCTTGTCGAGCACTCTCTTCATGTTCGACCAGACGCGAAGCCGGTCAAACAATCTTTATGCCGCATCGCAGAAGAAAAAAGAAGAACCATCGGTGAGGAGATCACACGGCTGCTCGCAGCCGGCTTCATCATGGATGTCTTCCACCCGGAATGGCTCGCCAACCCGATGCTGGTGCTGAAGAAGAACAAGATGTGGCGCATGTGTGTTGACTACACCAGCCTCAACAAGGCATGACCCAAGGATCCTTTCGCTTTATCATGGATTGATCAAGTCATCGACTCCACTGCTGGATGTGACTTGTTGTCTTTTCTCGATGCTTTCTCGGGCTATCACTAGATCAAGCTCAATGTAACCGATCAAATAAAGACATCATTCATAACCCCGTATGGAGCTTACTGCTACACCACCATGCCCTTCGGCTTGAAAAACGTAGGAGCAACCTACCAGCGCTGCATGCAGAAATGCCTGCAGACGCAGATTGGTAAAAACGTGCATGTCTATGTTGACAACGTCGTCATCAAGACCAAGGAGCGACACACAGTGCTCGAGGACCTGAAGGAAACATTCGACAACCTCCACCGTTTCCAGATCAAGCTAAACCCGGAGAAGTTCATGTTCGGTGTCCCAGCCGGCAAGCTCCTCAGTTTCCTCGTCTCCGAGCGAGGAATCGAGGCGAACCCGGAGAAGATCGGAGCCATTGAGCGCATGGAGCTGCCGCAGAGCCTACACGACGTATAGAAGTTCACGGATGCCTAGCCTCCCTCAGCCGGTTCATCAGCCGGTTGGGTGAGAAAGCCCTCCCCCTGTACCAGCTGATGAAGAAGACAAACAAGATCGTCTGGACAGCTCAGGCGGACGAAGCTTTCCGGGACCTCAAGGGCATTCTCACCTCACGGCCTATTCTAGCGGCGCCAGCAGCAAAGGAGCCTATGCAGATGTACATCGCTGCCACAAATAGAGTGGTCAGCATGGTAATGGTAGTGGAAAGGCTAGAAGAGGGGAATGCCTAGCCGGTCCAGCGCTCCGTATATTACCTAAGCGAGGTACTATCGCTCTCCAAGAGGAACTACCCCCACTACCAGAAGCTGGTGTATGGCATGTACATGGCCGCCAAGAAACTCAAGCACTACTTCCAAGAGCACTGCAACTGGTTAGTGGCATTGGCACCGCTTGCGGAAATTATCGGCAACAAGGACGCCACCGGACGCGTGGAAAAATGGGCCATCGAGCTCGCTACGCATAACATCCAGTACGAGCCACGGAAAACAATCAAGTCCCAAGCACTGGCCGATTTCATCGTCGATTGGGCGGAGACACAGTACATGCCACCAGTACCTGATTCAACATACTAGAAGCTACACTTCAACGGCTCCAAGATGCGAGGAGGCCTCGGAGCCAGAATCGTGATAACCTCGCCCAAAGGCGACCGGCTGGAGTACATCCTCCAGATCCACTTCAAGGCATCCAACAACATCGCCGAATATGAAGCGCTCATCCATGGGCTCAAGATGCCCAAGCAGATAGGCATCCAGAGGATACTATGCTTTGGAGATTCGGACCTGGTGGTGCAACAGGTATCCGGTGAGTGGGACTCAAGGGACACAAACATGGCTCTCTACCGTTTCTTTGTTCAGCAGCTGTGCGCATGTTTCGAAGGATGCGAGTTCCACCACGTACCTAGAGCCAACAACGAAGCCGCTGACGCCTTGGCCAGGGTCGGCTCAACAAGACAAGCCATACCGCCTGGAGTCTCCCTCGAACACCTGCGCAAGCCATCCATCACCCCGTCACCAGAATCCGACTCCATCATACTCGGCGCAGATCCAGGAACAGCCGGTGCCGCGCCACACTCGGGGACTGCCTCGCCGCACCTGGGGACTGCAACGCCTCACCCGGGGACTGCCTTGCCGCACCCAGGGACTGCTACGCCTCACCCGGGGACTGCCTTGCAGCACCCGGGGACTACTACGCCGCATGGGGTACCTCCTCGCCGCACCCGGGGACTGCCTCGCTGCGCCCAGGGACTGCTCTGCAGCATCCTGCGGTCGACACCAGTAAGCTACCACCCGACAAACCTCCCGATGTTCCAGAGCCCGCCATCTTTGAGGAGATCAAACTCATCATGCAGACGGTACACACCATTCGGGAAACACCCGACTGGGCGAAGCCGTTCATTAACTTCTTGGCAAAAAACGAGCTCCCGACGGAGGAAGTGGCAGCACAAGAAGTGCGGTGAAGAGCAAGCGCATACACCATCATCAAAAACGAGTTGTACAAGCGCAGCGTCAGGGCTTCTATCAGCGATGCGTAAGCCAAGAGGAGGGAACCAGACTCCTAGCTGACATACACCAGGGCGAATGCGGCCACCACGCTTCATCAAGGGAAATAGCAGCCAAGGCTCTTCGCCACGATTTCTATTGGCCCATAGCGCTGAAGGATGCTCAAGAGCTCGTCAAAACATGCAATGGTTGTCAGCGATTTAGCCAGCTGAAGCACACACCGTCTGCAGCACTCAAGACGATCCCAATCACCTGGCCATTTGCAGTCTGGGGGCTAGACATGGTTGGGCCATTCAAAACAGCTCGATCCGGTATGACGCACCTACTCGTAGCCGTAGACAAGTTTACCAAGTGGATCGAGGCAAAGCCCATCAAGAAGCTGGATGGAGCAACGATGATCAAGTTCTTCACGGACATCATCATTAGATTCGGCTACCCACACAACATCATCACAAACAACGGCACCAATTTTGCGAAAGGGGTTTTCGCCCGCTTTTGCGGAGAGAAGGGCATCCGTCTGGACCTGGCATCGGTCGCGCACCCACAGTCCAACAGACAGTGTGAGCGTGCTAACGGCATGGTCCTAGCCGGAATCAATCCAAGACTGATCGAACCACTCATCAGATCACCCGGACGCTGGATAGAGGAATTTCCAGCCGTGCTCTGGAGCCTACGCACCACCCCCAACCGCTCAACCGGCTTCACTCCATTCTTCCTCGTCTATGGGGCAGAGGCAGTACTCCCCACGGACATCCAGTTCGACACACCCCGCAAACAACTCTACACGGAGCAGGAAGCCAAAGAAGAGCGAGAGGACAACGTGGACCTGCTCGAGGAAGCGCGAGAACTGGCTTTTTCTAGGTCAGCAATCTATCAGCAAGACCTACGCCGCTACCACGCCAGCCGGATCCGGCCTACTTCTTTCCGCGAGGGAGATCTGGTGCTGCACCTGGTCCAGAGCACAAAAGGAATGCACAAGCTGTCCCCACCATGGGAAGGCCCATTCATCGTCAGCCGGGCACTGCACAACAATTCATATTATCTGATTGACACCCAGCAGCCGGTAAAGAACAAGGCAGACCGCTCGAACGAGGAGATGGAACGCCCATGGAGTGCGAGCCTACTCCGACCATTTTACACTTAAGCAAGAAATGTATGTATCTCCCCTTTCATGTAATAAATGAACAAGCTTGGAAGCCTCGGCGTAGTACCAAGGACTTTGTCCCAATTTCGCGTACCACATTTGTCTCCATACCGGCTGGCCCGGACACCCATGATTTCTACAGGCGGCATAGTATTGCATGAGGTACCTAGAGAAAACTCTTCGGTTCCAGCTTCAGACTGCAAGCCGGCTGTCGACCCGGCAAGAGCGAAACTCAAAGTACATACTACAAGAAAATGCCAATGCAGAAAACAAGGGCGCCTGGGCGAACCGGTCGCGCCTACATGAGCTAAGCTAACAACAATGAACCGAAGTATCGCGAAGCATGCCAGCTCAGCCGTTCCTTCGGTTCTGGCTGCAGACCGCAACCAGGCTGACAGCCGTCAAGCGCAACCCTCGAAAGGCCAATGCTCGCTGAGAAAAGGGGAGCTGCTAACAGCCTAGCTCGAAAGGGCACGTCTCTTCATTTTTTTCCATTCAGTCCTAACTATGAATGAGCATCTGTATAATGAAACAAACCCAAAGCAACGCTGTGTCTCGTGCGACACGAGCCACAACTTGACAGGAAACATGATGGCAAAGAGTTTAGACCCGGCTGGCTACCCCAGCCGGCCCGTGCCTCGGGGACTACACCCAGTGAGCGTGCTCCCGCCCACCCATCAACCCAAGTCAAGGTGGCAAAGAGTTTCGACCTGGCTGGCTACCCCAGCCGGCCAGAATCTCGGGGACTACACCCAGTGGGCGCGATCACGCGCACCCATCAACCCAAGTCAAGGTAGCAAAGAGTTTCGACCCGGCTGGCTACCCCAGCCGGCCCGAACCTCGGGGACTACACCCAGTGGGCGCGCTACCACGCACCCATCAACGCTAAGTCAAGACAACAAAAGCTTCGACCCGACAGGCCAGCCCAGCCGGCCCAAGTCCAAAAAACTAAAGCTGATGAAGGCGTAAAAACAAAAAGACAGAATGAGCTCAAGAATCGCAGGGGCACCAAGGAATTTAGCAGAACACGAAGGTTCTGTGCACAATTCAAAGTCTGATGATAACAGTTAACAAAAGTGTAGCACCAACAAAAGACCAATTTCACAAATACACCTGGCATTCCGGGGATCAAGGTTCAGCAGTAGGGGCAGCAGAGGGAGCATCAACAGCAGGAGCAGGAGGCGGACCGGCAAGAGGGGCGCCAGAGTCGGCTGCAGGAGCTTGGCTGGTGGAGGCAACGTCGATGGAATTCTAGGGCACTGGGGTCCAGTGCAATGGGAGCGGCTCGGCGGTGTCGCGAAAGTCACGCTCTAGGTCCACGTAGGTGCCAATCTTCACCCCGCGGGACTGGATCGCCGGAATGCTGCTGCGGAGGCCCTCGTAGCTCGTCCCAAGACGGAAACCATGAGTGAGCACACTGAGATCATCCCCTGGATACCACGACTTGACCAAGGCCAGAGCCATTTCCACACCGCCTCGGGCTGCCCATTCCTTTTGGATCTCCAGGATGTCGATACCACGAGACAAGGCAACTGCCAAGCTGGCGATGTCATGCACATCACCTGCATCCGACCAGATGTAGTGAAGAGATTGTTGGCAACGGCACAAAGGCCATTGCTCTCTTCCACCAGCACCTTAACCAGATCCAAGGCGGTCAGGTCGCGGCCAACATCCACCACAGGAAGCTTCTCCAGAGCCATCTCGGTCGACTCAGGGTAATGAGATACAACCAAAGACATGAGTGAGTGGCAAGACTAGATTCAATTAACCACGATACACCGGAGGATGGAAGCAGAAGAACTTACTAACGACCATCTCCGAGATGCTCTGGAGGTGCTGAGTCAGCTCCCCCCTCCTGGGAGCAGAGAATCTTGACCGTCTCCTCCTGTTGGGCGGAGATCGTTTCAAAATTCGTCAACGCCTCTGCCCAGATGTCAGCGGTCTTCTTGCCCCGCTCCACGCTAACCTCAAGCTGATGCTTGGCCGCAGCAAGTTGGTCGAACTGCGCCTGCCGCGCCTTGTTTGATTCCTCCAGCCGGGCAACCTCAGTTTTGAGGCACTCCACCTCTTTCTCCTTGTCCAGGATCATGGCTATAGGAGGATACCCGATGGTCAACAAAAAGCGGGAAAAGGGAGCCAATCGCCAAGATAGGTCTGAAGAAGGAATCTTACGGCCTAAATCCTGGGTGTTCTTCAACGACTCCGAAAATGCTTTCTGCAGCGAGAAAACGAGTAAGAGACGGAGCATAAAATCGGCTGAAAAAGCAACGCACGGAAAAGTTAACGGGGAGAGACATTTACCTCCATCAAAACATACAAATTTTTGGCCTCGCCAAGGCCCTTCTCCAATCCCTCAACCAGGTGGCAAACCTGGTCGAGTGCGACGGGCGCCGCACCCGAGAGCTGGGCGAGGATCGCACCCGGCGTCAGCACAGCCGGAGATGGCCTCGAGCCGGTAACGACGACCTCGTCATCATCAGTAGCCGCACCCGAAGACGCGGCCACCACCAACTCCCTCCCAGCCGGCATGGAAGCGCCCGGCTGGCCGCCACCCGCTGCAGCCGCCTGCGCAGCTCCAGCCTCCTCCGTCACCTCCGTGATGACGGGTCTGGCGGAGCTGCCTGGAGCATCGCTCCAGGCCGGGTTCACGCCAGCCCCAGGACGAAGGAGGGGGGTCTCCGTGTCCTGGGCAGTCGCAAACAACTGCCCCCAACCGCGAGGATGCGGGCGCCTGGTGGAGATGGCACGACAGGCGCAGCCGGCGCGGCAGGCGTAGCCGGCGCGAATGCAGCCGGTGACCTCACCACCTCCTCAATCGCCGAAGGAGAGGGAGGACCAACGACGGTGATGCCACCATCGCCAAGCAACATCGCCTTGCTGCATGGAACGAAAAACAAGAGAAAGCACCAATAGAGCCACATAACAGCAAGGGAGATGCAAGGAGGACGCTAACCCGAAAACGGACGGTGGAGCGACAACTTGGAGCCCCCGGCACGTCCTTTTTTGTTCAACTGGAGCCAGCACGGAAACAGGCGTCGCCCTCTTCCCCCGGGCTTTCGATGCGGGTTTCTCTGAGCCGCCCTCCTCGTCAGTGACATCGACTCCAACAAAAACAAAGCCTTAAACCACAATCTCGCGAGCCAGAACGAAAGAAGGAGCTGCAACCGGCAACCTACCATGAGGATCCGAGGGGCCGTCATCCTCCCGGACAGGAAACCCTTCGGGCTCCGTCGGGGGGTATTTCTTCGGCTTCTTGTCCGCCAAGAAGGACGGGAGCGGGAAGTCACCCATACCATTTTCGGCTAGCTGCGCCGTGAATAACTACTCAAAAACGGGAGCATAAGGAACCCAAGGAAAGCTAATAACAATGAAGAAAAAGTGCAAAAGAACCACAAAACAAATCACCTAGGGCGGCAGGCGGCCGCGATGGTACGGCGGGCAGGAGTACGCCTAGGTGGCCTCCATGCGGAACTTGGAGATCATGGAGACCCAGTTCCGCAGGTCCTGGTAGGGCACCTCCTTCCGCGACGTCCTCGTCGGATCATCAGCGGTCGACATATGGCACATCTTGTGCGATCGCTTCTGTAGCGGAAGCACGCGACGCACCATCCACGATAGCGTGATGTCCCAGGCGGTGAGCCTTTCTGTCTCCACCATCGCCTCCACCCGGGTGGCCATATGGTCGAGGTCCGCCGCGGCGCCCATACCCTTCGTCGCCCAACCTTTCTGCATCGAGGGCACGTTGACGAAGGGCGAAAGGCAGATCCAGTACACCTCCGTGGCGTTGCTCACATAAAAATATGAGTGCTGCCACAGCTTGACGGTGTCGGGAAGCTCGAACCGCGGAATCGGCAAAGAGGCCGCGGATAAATGGCGCAGCAGCCCATATGCGTCAGCGGACCGTCCTTGGCGTTGTTCTGGGCCTTGAAGTGGAAGAAATTGAGGAAGTTCGCCACCTCGGGCCACACCCCAAGGTACGATTCGCAGCAGGCCGTGTGATGCGACAGCTGCGCGATGGTGTTCGTGCCCAGGTGATGGAGTTGGAGGTCGAAGAAGACGAAGAGCTAGAGGAGGAAGGGGATGACGGGAAGGCCGAAGCCGCGGGTGAAGTGTGCGAGGAAGATGACGCGCTCCCCTGCCCGATGGTCCGGCACCCGTTCCCCCTCCAGCGTGAGCCGGTACTTCACCAGCATCGACGAGGGAAGAAATTTACCCCGCCGATACTTGTAGACAAGGTCGTTAGTCATGAATGACCCACACCAACCCCCGCGCTGCTCCGGCAACATATCTGTAGGAGGGGTGGCCGTGGTGAATGGTTTGCGGTGGCTCCGCGGCGGCAAGGAAAAGGGGCGCAAGGAGCAAGGTGCGCTGGAGAGGAGGAGAAGATGAGCCGAAGGGCGAAGAAGTGTGAGCATCGTTCCCCCTCCAGGGCTCTATTTATCCCCGCGGGGTGGTACCGTCACCCCCTCAGCTCCCGCGCGACGCGTTGCAACGAGGCGCCACGACCGCACGATGTTACGGCTTCCGATCCTTTACGCCATTATAACCACCACAGAAGATCCACATGCATTATCGGGAGACGAGGCGTGCGTGCTCGCCCCAAGAAACCGCTGCGGCAAGTTGCGTGCGTAGTTGCCAAAAACTGACGCAACAACACGAAAGTCCAACTGACGCGACATGCGCCAGAGCAGCAGTCGTGGGTGACGACATCGAGAACATCATCAAGCTAACGCTTCGTCTCCAACTACGTCAGTCGGTCCTGCCTTCGCTGTCTACACCCAGTGGGCGTCCATCGATTTCGTAGCCGGTTAAATCTAGCCAGAAAGCAAAAGCAAAAGCTGCAGACGGATGCAGTCAAACAACTACAACGAGACAAAAAAAGAGCACGCAAGACCTTACCCACTAGCTAAGTCCATACGTGCTCGGGGACTAGTGTAGGGGGGATAACCCCCGGGTGGGGAAAGCCAAGCACAAGTAGGGCGGCTCCAGAAGGAACATGCCGCCTGGCCCTCAAGAAGGACAACTCCAGCTGGTTGGTGAATACCGCCCGGCTGGGCTTATGACTTTCCCGGCTGGCCCATATAGCCGACAGCTAGAAGAACCGGTCGGGTGGCCGCTTCCACCCGGCTCACCTCGGATTCGATGGAGAGCACGAAAGGATTAACGCTCCTTGCGGGGTACGCCTCTGGCTCTCCCTCGTCATCAGGCAGGCTAGCATGTCGTCAGGACCAGCGCTACCCGACAAAGATAAAGCAAAGTGGTCGGCTGACTGGCGAAAGCAGGCCGGGTGACCGTTAAAGCAAGGGTGATGCCCAAAGGAAGCCTGTGTGACTGCTAAAGAAGAGGATGACACTAAAAGAAGGGCGGACTGGGTCCTGGCCCACCGGCTAGGCCCTGTAGCCGGCCCTGTCCTGTAAACCCACATCCAAACAGTAAACCTTAGGGCCCGATTTGTAATCTGCCCCTCCCAGGCCAGTATATAAGGGAGGGCAGAGCTGGGGTTCTAGGTAGGCAACAATATAAGGATAGAAGTTCTAGCAGCTAGTTCTCACCTTCCTCTAGCGCCCGATAGTAGCTAAGGAAACAACTCAAGGAGCACCTGTACTGGGCATTCGCCCCCTCATATAGTTCATCTTGTAGGAGTAGGGGTCTTACCTCGCCAAGAGGGCCCCGAACCTGGGTACGTCACTGTGTTTGCAGTTTACTGTGCCCAACCCGTTGCGTGAGCCACAGATTGCATCCGAGTGTCCGTTCTTAGCCATCCCCGATGGCACTGCCGTGTTCCACACCACGACAACCTCATCCAACCAAAATTCACACTTACTAAACTTAGCATAAAGCTTATGTTCTCTTAAGATCTGCAATGCTATTCTCAAATGATCTGCATGCTCTTCCTTATCCTTTGAATATATCAAAATATCATCAATAAATACTATGGCAAACTTGTCCAAGTACGACATGAAGATTTTGTTCATCAGATTCATGAATATTGCTGGTGCATTGGTCAAACCAAACGGTACGACAAGATACTCATGGTGTCCATACCTTGAGACAAATGCTGTCTTTGGAACATCTTCCGGTTTGATTTTTATCTGGTGGTATCCTGATCTTAGATTAATCTTGGAAAATACTCCAGCTCCCTTAAGTTGATCAAACAGATCTTGAATTCTTGGCAATGGGTACTTATTCTTGATGGTAACATTGTTGATATTTCTATAGTCCCCACACATCCTTCGTCCTCCATCTCTTTTATCTACAAAGATCACCAGAGTTCCCCATGGAGATACACTTTCTTGAATGAATCCCTTCCTGGCTAACTCATCAATTTGCTCTTTAAGCTCTTTTAATTCCTTCGGACACATCTTGTATGGTGCTTGAGATATTGGTGTTGTACCCGGAATTATATCAATAGTGAACTCTATTTACCGATTTGGTGGCATTCCTGGTAATTCTGCTGGGAAAACATCTTGGAACTCATTTACTACAGGAATATCCTCCAATTTGATCTCCTTCATTGAGTTCAACTGGAGATCTACCATGATATGGCTATGCTTATCTGCCTGATATACTATCCTTGCTCCACTTGGAGTCTTGATTGAGAGAGTTTTATCCTCACAATTAATCTAAGCCCCATGTTCAGTCATCCAGTACATACCTAGTACTACTGCAATTCCCTTCAAAGGAATCACATAAAGGTCCGCAAAATATGTACAACCACAAATCGAGATAATCTGATCTTGTTTAATGTGGCGTACAACTACATTTCCCCCTGCCGTCACCACGGTCATAGGGTTTTCTAACGCTGCCCTTTTAATCCCGAATTTATTACAGAATTCTTCAGAAATAAATGAAGTAGTTGCACCAGTATCAAATAGAAATTTTCCGAGATTGGTAAGGATATTGAGCGTACCTATCACTGCATGATCGGAGTTATCCACCTCCTCCAAGGTTGCATAATTCAGCTTCCCGGTAGGCCTTCTCCTCTTGCCATTATTGTTTTTGACAAAGCTTGCTCCTCTGTTGGGTTGTCCATTGCTTCCACTGGTCTGTCCTTCACCTTTAATAGGCCAACCAGCTGGTGGTTACCTTGGACAGTTTGGCTTTATATGACCCCTCTGACCACAAGCATGGAAAATTATCACTGGTTTCTGGCAATCCCTGCTCATATGCCCTGGAAGTTTGCAATTATGGCATATAATATTCCTTCCGGTTGGATTTGCACTCCGGTTGGAATTGTTGTTGTTGTAGGATCTATTCCTCGGCTTGAACTCCAAATTGGGCTTGAGTTTACTTGTCTGAATCCTCTTTGTTTCCTTCTTGGCTTTTCTCCTTCGGTCTTCTTGAATATTCTTATAGTCATCTTCGAAAGTGATGGCTGCATCTAGCAACTGCTGGAAAGTTTGTTTATTGGCCAACCTTAACTGCATCTTCACGAACGGATTTAATCCTCGCAGAAAATGCTTCTTCCTTTTCTCCTCAGTGCTCACTTCATCCTCAACATAACGAGACAATTGGCTAAACTCTCGGATGTACTTCATAACACTGGTATAACCTTGCTGAAGCTCCTCAAACTCCCTATGCTTCAACTCCACCACACTTTTAGGAACATGATACTCACGAAACCGCTGCTTGAACTCTTCGCAGGTATACTCTCTCCCTGGTGGTTGCATTGCTAACTGATTTCCCACCATGATGTTGTAGGTCCAGTCAAGAGATGGGTTGCATACCTCAGCTTTTCTTCATCATTGCAACCTACAGTCTTTAACTTCCTCTTAGTATCTGCTAGCCAATCCTCTGCATCCATTGGTTCTGGGGCTGATGCAAAAGGTAACAGCCTTGCATTCTGGAAGTCAGAAAGACTCACTCCTCCGCCTTTAGGTGCTCTCTGGTTTCCAGCTCGTCCCAACAATTCTTCCATGAATTTGTTTTGGGACTCTTGCATCATTTGCATGTATTGCATAAAGTTCTGCTCCATTAGCGGCCTCATTGGTGGTGGTAATGCTCCTTGATTTACAGCATATGCATCTGCTTTCTCCTTAGCCTCGCGCTCCATGCGCTACTGTTCATATTCGGTTTCTACACCCGATTACATGACCCCTAGTACTGCAACATAAAGCAAATACTCATAATTACATCATGCACATGTGTTCTGAGCTCAACTTTACGCACAAAAATAGTCACACTATGGAAAACGAAACCCAAATAAGATCCAAATATGCATTTCACATATTATACATTACAAACCATTTAGTAAATACAAAGTCATTACAAACTTACCATAACACATTAAAAACACTACCTCTCTTATTTAGCTACATCTTTCTCTCGGATTACAATACGCAATACCAATTACTTCATAATAAGTAACCTATGCTTTTAGTATCCACGATGCTCATCATAAATGCCCGAAGTCCAACCGTGATGATGTGATGTCCGTCACACAGTTTGTGGAACAAATGGCCTTCCAGATGGAACATACTCAGTATTTGAAGTGTCAGGACTTGAGTCATTACTCAGCCTGAGTGCATTGACTCCATCCAGCTCATCTAAAAAGTCTTCAGAAACCTGTTCAACATTATCACCCACTTGCATCTCCTGAGCTTCATTCCTAGAGTTGTCAACAGAATACGCAGATTCCGCTGCCCCCCAGGTGCTCTGTTGGGAAAGAATAGTTAAACACTGGGTAATGTACATCCCCTGGGTTTTGAGAAGATGTTGACGATTCAAGCACTCTCTCCTCAAGATCTTCTTCCTCATCCCGACTTCCTACAAATAAGGTATTTCTACTACTATTATTAGGATTGATTCTCGCACCCATCCAGCTCGATTGTCCAACATCTCTGTCAGACCCATCTACTGACATCTGTTTCCCTAGGGATCCCTCAAGTGACCCTATTCTACATCCATTAGAATTCTCGATAGGAAGTTCTGAATCAGATCCTTCCTCAGAAGCTTGTGATATAGAATATCTCATATCTAAATTAGGATCATCGGTAGGTTCTTGTCTGGGTGAATAAGGATATGGTGTAAATGAGTTGGGATCGATAGGTATATCCTTAAAGATTGGTTTTGCACTACTCCTTGCTTCATTCTCCAATTGGGATGCTAACTGTTTTCTTCTCCTTGCTTCATTCTCCAATCTGGATCAGTTAGATCCTCTAACATATCATTTTTATCCTCCACTATGACTTGATGTGTTTTATAAAAAGACACAACAATTGTTCGATATCGATCCATAAACTTGGAATCTAACTTAGGATGCTTCTTTACTAAAGTAAGATGATCTGGTACTGGCTTTGAGTCTATAGAATCATGAGGAATCACAGAAAATATGCTCCCTTCTAACTCCTGGGCTTTATGCTCCCGGATATTGGTTATCGTTTCCACAACGGCAACATGGTATGCTGCTAAATGACTCCTACCTTCACCTATAGGTAGATCATGATATAATCCAAGCTCCTCTGGAAGTTGGATACTCACACGATACTTGGATAACATACAACCATCATAATAGGTTATGGTATTCACTGGGATCTTAGTTGGACAACTAAAAATCCTTAAGAGTTGACGAAGCTGATTAGTGAATGATCCTTGATAATCATCGAGAGTCTCCTCTTTCCTTACCAAAGTTTGTTTTGGAAACTTTAGTGCCATAACTTTGTATAACAAAAATATTTTTATTAGTAATCAATAATATATTGCATTAATAACAAAGAATTATCGCACTAAAATCTATAACGGAATATTCTCATTTGAATATCCATTATATCCTTTTAGAGAATTCTTTATCGTTGCTATATACTCCTATAGGTAATACCCTTTACGAGGTTTCCAACCTAAGGTCAAAGCAATTTGCTCTGATACCAACTGCAGTGACCCAGTATACCACTGCATTTGTAGTACACTATAGTCGTTGACATGACATTCACAGAACACCGTTCCGTAAATATCACATATGTAATCCCCTCGACCCTACACTCTAAATCACAAGCTGGTATAACCCAAGAGTTGAAAAGGATACAGATGCCGCCTAGAGGGGGGGGTGAATAGGCGGTTTAAAACTTTTACGAGATGCGCTTAACAAAGGCGGAATAAAACTAGCGTTTACTTTGTCAAGCACAAAACCTATATAAACTACGGTTCACCTATGTGCACCAACAACTTATGCTAAGAAAAACAAGCAACTATGAGATAGCTAGATATAATAATTCAAGCACCAAGGCTATCACAAAGTAAAGTGCATAAGTAAATAGCTCGGTATAGAGATAACCGAGGCACGCGGAGACGATGATTTATTACCGAGTTCCTCCCATAAAGAGAGTACGTCTCGTTGGAGAGGGGGTGGTATCAAACCACCTACGCCACAAAAGGCCTCCCTTATTCTCCGGTGAATCTCACCCCAACGGGATCGATCCACACTTCCACTATCGGTGCACTTGTCGGTGGCAATCGGAACCTCTCACAAGGTTGGGGCACTTCTCCACAACTTAATCGGAGGCTCCCAACAAACGCCACCAAGGCCACAACCTGCACCACCAACAAACCGTCTAGGGTTCCAAGAACCCAAGAGTAAAAAGCTTCTCAACTTTCACTCACCAAATCCTCCGAGGAGAACTCAAACCGATGCACCAAATGCAATGGAAAGAACACAAGAAGTGCTCAAGTCCTTCTCTCCCAAATTCCAAAAAAGCTACAAAAGCTAGTGGGAGAATAAGAGAGGAAGAACACACGAGGAAATCCACAAAAGAAACCCCAAGATCTAGATCCCAATATGTTCCCCTCACATAGAGGAGAGATGGATTGGTGGAGTTGTAGATCTAGATCTCCCCTTTCAAATCCCCCAAAAAGATTCAAGAAATATGGGAGGGATTGAGAGTATTTGCAAGCTCTTGAAGGTCAAAACAATGGAGGAGAGAGAGAATGCAAGTCACCATCCTAAGGAGGAAGAAGGGGTCTATTTATACCACTCCCCAACGAAATATGACCGTTTGGGACCTTCCAGACCGGATAATCCGCCCCTCTCCCGGATATTCCGGGTTCCCCGGGCCAAAAAAATGTCTAAGGACTTCGCGGCGCAACTCTCAGTATAGGGGCGGATTTTTGGGGCGGATAATCCGCCCCCATGGCCGGATAATCCGCCCCGCCCTGAAAACTGGCAGGAACAGCAAAACTGAAACCATCATAACTTTTTCATTCGGACTCCGATTTTGATGATCTTGGGCTCGTTTCGAAGATAGTAACGATCTCTACAAGATCATGCAGGGAACCATCATAGTCCAGCAATGGAGGATAGAACCAAATGATGAAAGGTTTAACCTATCTATAAAAGACAAACCGGTAAAACCTCCAATATCGAAAACACAATAGAGAATGCATAAGAAATCCGTTTTCGATGGACTTAAGCTTGTCATAGAGATTGACACAATATCTAAATCCTCTCATGGATAAGAACCAAACAAGAACCAAGAAATATGATGCCAAGTATGCAAAGGTTTGAGCTCTCACCGAGGGATATGATCAAGTTACTCACTTGAGAGCCCCTCTTGATAGTACGGTTATCTATCCTATAAACCGGTCTCTCCAACTAACACCACGAGACCAGTGAGAAAGAAAACCTATCAATATCAAACCTTTGCCTTGTATATTGCACACCTCAGGATGGAGCACCTTTCTTGATTGCCCTAGATTGGTGAAGATGCTCCCCCATACTCCACTATGGAAGAGCCTCTCTTTTAGGCATATCTTCACATATCCATGATCACCATAAGGATGGAACGATACACTTGAGATCATATTAAGAAACCTTGATCAACACTTGATCTTCTTCACTTTATTCTTATTCCAACCTTGAAGCCACCATATGGTTCAAGCATTGTCTATGGACAAATCCTACAAGTAAAACTCAATGCAAACATGAGTCCATAAAACATTGTCATTAATTACCAAAACCACACATGGGGGCACACATGTTCTTTCAATCTCCCCCATTTTGGTAATTGATGACAATCCTTTGAGAGGGTTTATATAATCAACTTAACAAAAAAAATGGTTGCGCCAACATCAAATACTACACAAGTATGTGATGTTGGTACGCCCATAATATATAGAGCAAGCTCCCCCGCAATATATGCGTGTGTGATGAACCATTACCATTGGTGGAGTTTCCTCTATATATTCAACATGCAAAGCAACAACAAAGATGCAAGAGCATGAGAGGCAAATGCTTAAGAACAAACTTCCCTTAAACCCTCCAAAACATCTCCCCCATTGGCATCGATTGCCAAAATGGGTGAATAGTTCTAGACGACCAATATAGTAATAATTCCTCCAAAGGTGTGTCTTCGCACATATACAATGATGAATACTTGGGAGGGAGTAGAACTATATCGAGGACCCGAAGATTGCCAAAGGAATAAAATAAAAGACGCAAGCAATCACAAGATCCGACAAACCAATTTGAAAACAACAAATGAGTCCAAATGGAAACTACAAGATATTATGATATGCGCAAAAGAGTGTTTTAAATAAAAAATAGAGAAGCTCCCCAATATTTGTGCACAATTTTAAAATAAATGCATTGGAATACATAATGCACAAATATGGAATCCTTGTTCCCCCATAAGAATTTAAAACACAACACATGAAAGATCAAATAAATGATTAAATAAAATAGAGAAGCTCCCCAAGATTTGTGCATACTTTAAAATCGGTGTATTTAAATACAAAAATGCACAAATATGGAATCCTCACTCCCCCATAAACATTTAAGGCACAATAAATGAGACGGAAGATAAATGAGAATTATTAAATGAATTAGATGAGCTCCCCGAAGATAATGCACCAATTATGATAATTGCATTTGGGAACAAGGTGCATAACCATGGAATACTCACTCATCCAAGTTCATTGAACAATACAAGCATGAGAGAACAAATATGAGTGCCCAAAGATGCAAACAATAGGAACAAGCACCCATAGGCAATTAAATTTGGAAGCCACCAAAGAATCAAAAGGAATAGAAAGGTGGTCTCCAAGGATTAAAAATCAACTAACATTATCTTCATATATGTGTGTATGTTTATAAATGGATAACATCACAAAGACATATGCCCATAACGAAACAAGCACACACAAGGAAGATATACAATAAATCACATAAAAGGACAAAACCAACTCCCAAAAAGAGTAAGGTTCCAACAAGTAAACCAAACTCTCCAAACTTTTCATGATGGCACAAAATACCAAAACGAATAGATCAAACTTCCAAGCACATAAATCTCGATATGGATCAAACAAGGAAGCATAAAAAGATTGTTCTAGATAATATAGGAGAGCTCACCCATAAGTAGTACATTATATAGAATTTTCTTTTGAATGAAAAATGCACACAAATGGGATCATCACTACTACCTACAATAAGTAAAACACAAGAGGACATCAATAAAATAAGAAGATCCAAAAGAAGCAAGGAAGGCTTGGGAGACAACACAAAACATTTTCTTGGCCAAATATAGGATAAAATTAAACAAAGGCCAAAGTGAATATGATCAATAAATTCTACCATAAATTGAGTACTCATTGTCCAAGGACAAGAAATATTGGGAATAATTTTCCCAAGGTAGCTTGCATGGATATCCAAGATCATAGTCACAACAAGAAGCATATAACAAAATATAAGAATTAAGCATGATACTTCAAACAAGATTCTTGGTAGCTTCCAATAGTCACACAATCACTAGTGATTAGATTAACTTGAAGCAAATGGTTTCCATGATGATATAGAGATCTAAATATGAGGAAACACATACCAAGAAACACTCTCATATACAAGATCCAAAATATGATCAATAAATGCATTCAAGCAAATTGGAACTTGTATGAGCTAATGTGTCACATAGGCGCTAAATAATTATCCATATCAATTCTAAGTGACACAACCTCGAATATTCACATTTTTTTGGATTGTAATATGCACTAAGCATATGACTCCCCCATAATGTGATACTACCATAAAACCAACACGAGGCAATGGATCCAAATAGATATAATTAATGGACATTATAGAACTTAAATTTCTCATGTACACACATTTTTAGGATTGTGGAATGCCCAAGCATAACACTCCCCCAAAATGGGATAGTCCATTAATCTCTCACAAGAGCCAAATAAGATACCAAATATAACCAAGAAAGGCTCAAACATAAGAAACACACATATATGGTGTGCCACCTAATCATACACAAAAATATGCTTGATTCCTCAAGATAATTAAGTGGAAATCACAACATGTACAAGAGCATGGAAGATACAAAACCAACACATGCACAAGGGGGCGAGTAACTTTCAATGTAAAGAGTTTAGCATATGTTACCGCAAGGAGGAACATTGATATATAATAGAATCATGATAATCCAAATGGTTTGGCTTGACAATAATAATTGATGAAGATCCCTCAATTCTTCATAATGTAGCCAAGTCTCCAATGCCCTCCACAACACACCTACTGATCAAGTTTCGGCTTGTTGGTACCCAACGAAGTTGGGTCCTAAGAAGTTAGTCACAATAGGCTTGGCAACCCAAATGGTTATTTTCTTGAACCCACATTGAGCACCAACAAATTTGGCAAACACATTGCCAACCTCATCCTTACAAAGGGAATAAGCATCATCAATAATGATAGGGTTGGATGAGGATATACCAATATTGCATGAGGAAGAAATGTGCCCCTTCTCACGGCATATGTAGAAAGTTCTTCTCTTGCCATCTTTCTTCTTAGGTGAAGCCACAACTCGAGGAAGAGGTCGATTAGTCCTCTTAGGAAGAGGCCCGTCAATGACTTGAGGTGGGGTTTGAGGCCGCTTCCCTTGTTGCTTCACACTAAGAGGCTTTTTCTTCAATGGGCAAGATCTAACATGGTGCCCTTCTTCCTTGCACTTGAAGCAAACAATGTTGGCCGGATTCTTGACTTGAACTTGGCCATTTTTCTTGTTTCCCTTATGCTTCAACTTGATAGTGGACTTGTTCTTGACATTAGAGTTGAATCCAAGCCCACTCTTGTCATTGGGGGATTTTTGCATACTCAAGATTTTGTTGAGTGCGGCCTTCCCTTGATGACCCTTTTTCAAGTCATTCTTCAAAGAAGTGACTTGATCCTTGAGCTCTTTGATTTCCTCTACATGGTTAGTTTCAACAAAAGTACTAGAGGAAGTATATGCTACATTGTTAGAGCAACAAGGCAAGGAATGTAATTCATCACGAGATATAGCATGGTTGTGAGAGGATGAATTACAAGGACTAGCACATGGCAATATAACATTTGGAGTAGATATAGAGCTAATGTCCACATGAGGCCCACTAGATATTACCTTTGACACGATGGCCTCATGAGCTAACTTTAGCCTACCATGGGAGAGTAGAAGATCCTCATGCGAGCTTGAGAGCTTAACATGAATTTCTTCTAATTTCCCATAGTTGCTAGTTAGCAAAGCAAGTTGAGCCTTTAGCTCAACATTCTCCTTCAAAATAGATGCTTCACAAGAAATAGAGTTAGTAGCACAAGCATCATCATTATTAGCAAGAGGTGAGGGCAACTTAGCAAGCTCTTTTGAATATGAAGCTTTAAGTTGCTCATGCGACTCAGTGAGTTTGATGAGATCCCTCTTAATGACCCGAGAGCCACTTTCGAGGTGCATAAAATCCTTTAGCATAAGCAACTTCAAGTTCATCATTTTTAATCTTGAAGGAGTTTGCCACCGCAAGTTCTCTATCATGGTATTCCTTTACTCTAGATAATTCTAGAGTAAAAGTCTCCTCAAGAGATTCTTTGGTGGCTTGTTCTTCTTCAAGGGAGTCCTTTAGTTGAGCAATTTCATTAGCATACTCACGCTCAAGCGCAAACTTTTCATCAATTATGTTTTCTTGCTCCTCAATTTTTGCTTGTAACTTATCAATATGTTCTTTGCTCTTAATAGAAAAGTCAAAGATTTCAACAAAGTTAGAGCAAGCAATATTATTCTTAACAAGGGCACGATAAACAATCTCACCCTTTTCATATAAATCATCAATATCAAGCTCTTCTTCCACATTATCCACATTATCCTCATCACAAGAGGTAATGGGTTCCAAAGTACGAGTGACCTTTGAATCCCTAGCCATAAGGCATAGGTGGGTACCGGAAGAAGGTGAAGATGAGATTGCATTTGTGGATTCATTCAAAACCTTGTCTTGGCCCATAGAATCTTCGGTTTCCTCTACATGGTTAGCAACACAAGCACTAGAGGAAATAGAAGCATTTTTATCATGGCAACAAGAAAACACAAGCATATCATCATGAGATTTATTCAAGTCATTTCTACATGATATGCAAGGACTATTAACACAAGCATGTAAGAAGTTTGTAGTGCTAGAAGTGTTAAAGTCCAAAGATAGATCATTGCAACTAGATAGAGATGATGGATTATAAATAGTAAGCACACTATCCAAATTGTAATTTCTATCACCACTCACCATATCATTACCTTGTGAAAAATCACATGTTGGTGAAGTGGTAGAAGATGAGAACTCATCTTGACCGGAAGTGGAATTAACACAATCATCCTCAACAATATTGGACACAACATATTTATCTTGAAGTTTTGTCCATAACTCATGAGCGCTCCAAAAAGGAATGATTGAAGAGGTAACTACATAGCTCAAAGAATTAACAAGCACATTAGAAGCTTGAGCATCGAGATATAAGTTTTTCTCACCCTCACAAGATAGATTTTTGAAATCCATAGGAGGAGAAAAACCTATATCTACAATACGCTCCAAATTTGGTTCCATGTCCCAAAAATGAATAAGCATACGAGTTTTCCATATATCATAATTTGTGCCATCGAATAAGAACATGTCATTGTGCACTAATCCCCTAGCCGACATCTTTACTCTCAAGGCGGTGAAGCCTAAAATGAGAGACCGGGCTCTGATACCAATTGAAAAGGATACAGATGCCGCCTAGAGGGGGGTGAATAGGCGGTTTAAGACTTTTACGAGATGGGATTAACAAAGGCGGAATAAAACTAGCGTTTACTTTGTCAAGCACAAAACCTATATAAACTACGGTTCACCTATGTGCACCAACAACTTATGCTAAGAAGAACAAGCAACTATGAGATAGCTAGATATAATAATTCAAGCACGAAGGCTATCACAAAGTAAAGTGCATAAGTAAATAGCTCGGTATAGAGATAACCGAGGCACGCGGAGACGATGATTTATTACCGAGTTCCTCCCATAAAGAGAGTACGTCTCGTTGGAGAGGGGGTGGTATCAAACCACCTACGCCACAAAAGGCCTCCCTTATTCTCCGGTGAATCTCACCCCAACGGGATCGATCCACACTTCCACTATCGGTGCACTTGTCGGTGGCAACTGGAACCTCTCACAAGGTTGGGTCACTTCTCCACAACTTAATCGGAGGCTCCCAACAAACGCCACCAAGGCCACAACCTGCACCACCAACAAACCGTCTAGGGTTCCAAGAATCCAAGAGTAAAAAGCTTCTCAACTTTCACTCACCAAATCCTCCGAGGAGAACTCAAACCGATGCACCAAATGCAATGGAAAGAACACAAGAAGTGCTCAAGTCCTTCTCTCCCAAATTCCAAAAAAGCTACAAAAGCTAGTGGGAGAATAAGAGAGGAAGAACACACGAGGAAATCCACAAAAGAAACCCCAAGATCTAGATCCCAATATGTTCCCCTCACATAGAGGAGAGATGGATTGGTGGAGTTGTAGATCTAGATCTCCCCTTTCAAATCCCCCAAAAAGATTCAAGAAATATGGGAGGGATTGAGAGTATTTGCAAGCTCTTGAAGGTCAAAACAATGGAGGAGAGAAAGAATGCAAGTCACCAGCCTAAGGAGGAAGAAGGGGTCTATTTATACCACTCCCCAACGATATATGACCGTTTGGGACCTTCCAGGCCGGATAATCCGCCCCTCCCCCGGATATTCCGGGTTCCCCGGGCCAAAAAAAATGGCTAAGGACTTCGCGGCGCGACTCTCAGTATAGGGGCGGATTTTTGGGGCGGATAATCCGCCCCCATGGCCAGATAATCCGCCCCCCTGAAAACTGGCAGGAACAGCAAAACTGAAACCATCATAACTTTTTCATTCAGACTCCGATTTTGATGATCTTGGGCTCGTTTCGAAGATAGTAACGATCTCTACAAGATCATGCAGGGAACCATCATAGTCCAGCAATGGAGGATAGAACCAAATGATGAAAGGTTTAACCTATCTATAAAAGACAAACCGGTAAAACCTCCAATATCGAAAACACAATAGAGAATGCATAAGAAATCCGTTTTCGATGGACTTAAGCTTGTCATAGAGATTGACACAATATCTAAATCCTCTCATGGATAAGAACCAAACAAGAACCAAGAAATATGATGCCAAGTATGCAAAGGTTTGAGCTCTCACCGAGGGATATGATCAAGTTACTCACTTGAGAGCCCCTCTTGATAGTACAGTTATCTATCCTATAAACCGGTCTCTCCAACTAACACCACGAGACCAGTGAGAAAGAAACCCTATCAATATCAAACCTTTGCCTTGTATATTCCACACCTCAGGATGGAGCACCTTTCTTGATTGCCCTAGATTGGTGAAGATGCTCCCCCATACTCCACTATGGAAGAGCCTATCTTTTAGGCATATCTTCACATATCCATGATCACCATAAGGATGGAACGATACACTTGAGATCATATTAAGAAACCTTGATCAACACTTGATCTTCTTCACTTTATTCTTATTCCAACCTTGAAGCCACCATATGGTTCAAGCATTGTCTATGGACAAATCCTACAAGTAAAACTCAATGCAAACATGAGTCCATAAAACATTGTCATTAATTACCAAAACCACACATGGGGGCACACATGTTCTTTCAAGAGTGCATAGGGTGGTACTACTGTGGAGGCCCAAAGGCCGCTCACGAGCAGGCTCGTCTACTCGGAGCAGGGCACGGTACCGGCCAACACCCATCCACTCCTTGTGGTTATAGCTTCAAGTGCGAGAGACGTAGCCGGCTGGACTGCGAGTCAAGCATACATAAATGACTATGTATTCCAACGACATACAAGAGTACATCAGAGCCATCCATCTAGAAGAAAATAGAAATATTCAACACCATATGGCAAGATCCAAAAAACTAGATAACTAATAGTTAGGATACATCCTCATACATCACACATCAGAGTATCAAGCGGAAGCGGAAGACAAGATCCGAGTACGGATAAGAAGCAAATTGGCATAAGATGCCCTAAAAATAAGCACATCCCGCCCACAGATCTCACGGATCTCCATCCCCGGAATCTCTACACCAGACGCTCATTGCCACCTCCATCGGTCTCCTCGAACCAGTGACCTGCCTCAGAGTATACCTGTCCATCTGAACCAAATATTTATCGTGTGAGACCCTAGGGGGCTCAGGAAGTGTTTATGCATCTAAAGGGAACAACCCGAGGGTGATGCAATTGCAGCGAAAACAAAGCCTAGCAGTTCTACAGAGACACGCTACAACATCCGCCTAACCAATGATAGACGGACGTTCGTTAAATAAATAATAGTGAATTGCCCAACATATGTATATCAACATAAATAAACCTCGCTCGCCCACCTCCCCGTTCCCGAACGAGAAGGTAGAAGAACATCCCATCTGTTGGTAGTTTTATTAATCATTCCATGAATATTGCACTGTTACTAGGCAAGTTTTAGTCAATTTAAAAGCGGTAATTTAGTTATTCTTGTCTATAATCGATAAACTGTGCTCCAAGTCATCCATAACCACAGACATGGCTTTCAGAAAGATTTACCCTGCAGGGATGCACAAATAGCAACACACGCACGATCAACCTCGGAAAAACCAAATGAAAACCCAACGAGGCATCACGACAAAGCATTTGCAAGATTCATATTTGATTTCAGGGGGCCACCCCCACTAAGCAACCCGCGACGAAGTTGGTCGGCTCCGAGACGGACCTAGAGGTTTGTGTCGACGGCTGTAAACGACCGGGAACCCGAAAGTGTGATTGGGCTTGTCAATACCGCATAAACGTATCATAATTCCTAAACTGTACAGGGGCTCCACGCGTAATAGTAATAAAGCAGTAAGCATGGCATAAGTATAGGATAGTAATAAACCCCCAAACTACTTTGTGTCCCCAAGAAATTAAATATGACTCAAGCTAGGATTAGGGGATTCATGGTCCCACATGCGGATAGTACGATAGTCAAGGAACAAGAATCAAGTACTCGGGGTCCTATGGGACACAAGTGGACGGATAAAAACCAGATCTCAACTATTGCCCACCGGTGCCTCTTTCTTTAGTTATCCCATTACTACTCAATTCAGTTGTTTAGGTACCTCATTCTTCAAAGACACTCACAAACCCTACACATGCAATTCTACGACTCACATGGCTCAAACAACTCATGTAGTAGTGGCTCATAGGATGGAGGGAACAAGCTTCGGTGGGGTTTAAAAGTGAAGGCTATGCAATACTTGGGATTCAATTTTTATTCGGATCGCAACATATGATACAAGAATAAGATAGATGCAATAGGTGCTATATGTAGTGCAAGCATGGGGAAATGCTTGCCTGGAAGTTCAGTTGCCGAATAAGATGGATCCGGGTAATACTCCCGAGGCTCCTGATATTCTCCTTGCTCAGCGTCTATCCGGATAAAAACCAAACACACAAGGGGCCGAAATAAATACATTGCACAATCATATTAATCATATGCAACAAGCAAACAAGTATTACATGATGGAATGATGCACAATTTACATGTCATAACATAGCATAGCATGGGTGAGGTGTGGAAACAATAATAAAGCACTTTGTTAATTTATTTAGGCATGTTTTACTCCCGTAAACAGTTCTGATTATTTAATATTTATATAATGCATACTTCAATTCATATCATGGAATGCATAGTTAGAACGGGCTCGTCGAGATAATCGATTTAGACATATCATTTGTCAAATTCAGAGTTATGAATTTAAAGTTATGCAATATTTAAGAAATACCATTTATTAGCAATTAAATTATTTCGAAATTTAAAATTACTCAAATGATATTTTGGATATCATATTCATATTCCTCATGTCTTTCTGATTCAAAACCATATATTAAACATATTATTTTTAATTATAAGTTTAAAATTATTTTTAAATGCCAAACAATTCAAATTGGGTCAAAAGACAAAGATTTGACTAGATAGAGTCAAATCAGGTCAAATTTGAAAACATGGGTGGACTCATATTTGAAAAATATTTAATTTTCATGTTGAAAGTTTTTGCAAATTCAACTTATTTAGAAATTTATGAATTTATTTAGATATATACATTTTCTGGAATTTTATTTGTGTTATAAATGTGCTGGCAGACTTCTGTTACCCAGGTGAAAGGTACTCGATGGCCGTGACAGGTGGGGTCGGACGGTTCTCAGGCCCACAGCGCGCGCGTGGGACGCGTGGCTGACACGTGGAGGAAAAGGGGACTGCGGGTTGGGAGTGAGGTTTCCCAGGGGCCTTTTTCTAAAGGTTCAGGCACACGAGTTACTGAACGACGAACTGTTTCGATTGAGGCATTTTGGGCTAGCTGGCTTGATCTTTGGATGATGTTGGCGACAAATACAAGAAGAATTTGGAGATAGCGTAAAAACAGAAAGTGTAGGTCTCACTTGGATATACAACTCATGTTCCCAAAGTTTTTCCAACGGAGATCTACAACGGCCATACACCAACGGAATTCAGAGGTCGAACAAGTGTAGATAACTGAATTTGTCGACAGAAATAGAGGGTTTTGTTTGCTGATCTTTCGGGCACGACAGCGAAGAATCTGATGCTAATTAGGAATTGGTGTAAAAACTAAAGTTGGAGGGGAACGATATATTTATAACTTTCGTTCAGAACTCGTTCGCAAAGATCCAACAGGGGCGACGGGGCAATGATCGGAACAGAGGGCCGCGGTGCGAAGCTGCACTGTTACTGCTGCGGCTGCTGTCGCTGCACGTTGCCACTGCTGCTGCTGCTGCGGGTTTCCGGTGCGCGCGGCGAGCGGCACGGCGAGGCTGTGCGGGAGGGCGGCGGCGACACAGGGCAGGAGGGAGATGGGGATCGTGTCCGGGGCGGAGAGGGGCTCACCGAGTAGGCTGATGACGGTGGCGAGCTGCCGGAGAAACGACGAGATGACGGTGAGCGGCGACAGGAACACGGCGACAGCACGGTGTCAGGACCCTGCCACTGACTTGACCAAGTCGTCAACAATCAACGACTGGGATCTCCTCTTACCGCTTCGCGCAAGACGTACAACCTCAGCCGTCGATGCCCTTAATGTAGTCTAATTACCGTTGTAAGCTAGCAGTTGTCGCTGTCTCTCTTTTATTACTTTTACCCTGAAACATGGCTTTATAAGCAGGAAGTTGGACCGGAAGATTCATCGATTGTAATCGGGATGAACCCTAGCCGCCTCTGTTCGAGGATATGGCCTATCTATGAATAAACCCTAGCTGAATTCCCTATCTCCCTCTGAAACTCCACTTTTAATTTAGCAAGTTCACCTCCTTGTAGTTAGGACCCTGTCAATGGTATTAGAGACAAGTGATTCCTCGGCGGCATGTTGGATTTAGACCGTGGTGTGGTTCCCCTCACTTCCGATCTAGATCCCGGCGGCGGCGTAGAGTTGTTGGCGGCGGCTTGGCGGCGGAGGCATAGCTCGGTCGCAGATCTTGGGCAACGGGGTTGGTTTCTGGAGAACACCTCTTCAGAGTAAAATCCCACCACCCTCCCGGATCCGTGTGATTTCAGGCGGCGGGCGGCGCAGGCGACGGTGACAACGGCGGCGGCAGGATCAATTGAGTGGAGTCGGGTTACCGTGGACGATGTAAAACTCCTCCTCTCCTCAAGCGATCACTTCCACAGCGAGTTCTGTCGACTCCTTATCGACAGGTAAAATCCTCTCTGTGCTCATGGAAAAGGGGGCTGATTCGTGTGACACTGAAGGTTTGGAAGTACGTTCCCTCCAGTTAGATGTGCAAATGCTCCGGAGACAACAGGAACGAGACAAAAAAGAGTTCCTTGAATTCACTCACTCGGTTCAGGCAAATTTCTCCAGCATTCAGGAGAACTTCACTAACATTCAAGCAAACTTCGATCGCTTGTTTGCATCTGTTTCTCCAGACATCCCTGCTGCCGTCACTCCCACACCGGCAACAGACAACAACAATTCCCCTCTTCCACAAAATGCTCATGCCACTGATTCTCCTGGACAAGGTAGTGTGTACATGGTAACCCCGCAAGGTCCTGCTCTTATGGGAAACATAATCAAACCAGGATCCCCAACGAAACAAGTACAAGGAAATTCTACTCAACCAGTGGGAACTGGCATTTTGCATGACAGTCAGAACAAAGAACGGAATTTGGATGGCACTGTTAAACACCCTTATAGGCACCCTCACTTTGGCCATCAAAGAAATCCTGGGCATTCACAACAACAGAGAATTGAACAACATGCAACACATCAACAACAAATGCAACTGCACCAACAGGAGCAATTGGACACTGTTTCTGATGGGGAGCCAAAAGTCACAAACAACACCAAACATGGGTTCCAAGGAGAATTCAGAAGACTGCTACCTGTAGTAAAACCAGCAAAAGTGAATATTCCTGAGTTTGAAGGGACGGATGCTGATTCCTGGATACATACCGTGGAACAATACTTTGACTCTGCCCGAACACTCCTTGAAATTGACAGGGTCCTAACTACAAGGAGGTGAACTTGCTGAATTAAAAGTGGAGTTTCAGAGGGAGACAGGGAATTCAGCTAGGGTTTATTCATAGATAGGCCATATCCTCGAACAGAGGCGGCTAGGGTTCATCCCGATTACAATTGATGGATCTTCCAGTCCAACTACTCCTGCTTATAAAGCCATGTTCCAGGGTAAAAGTAATAAAAGAGAGACAGCGACAGCTGCTAGCTTACAACGGTAATTAGACTACATTAAGGGCATCGACGGCTGAGGTTGTACGTCTTGCGCGAAGCGGTAAGAGGAGATCCCAGCCGTTGATTGTTGACGACTTGGTCAAGTCAGTGGCAGGGTCTTGACACACGGACGACAAGACGAACGCAAGAACCTAGCCTTCTCCTCCGTGCTCCAGGTACCGATCGACTTCAGGGTCCTAGCGCAGCTCCAGGTGACGCCGCACGGAGACGACAATGACGGAACTGCTAGGACTTGGCTGTGGCCATGGCGGTGGCGGCTAGGGTTGTTCTTGATGGGGAAGAAGAAGGACGAAGGGGAAAACCTGCTGGTGGTTGGGGAAAGGTAGGAAGGACGGGTTCGCTCTATGCCGAGAGGGAGGGTCACGCGCACAGCGTGGCTGCTGCTAGCTTGAAAAAAGCGAGCGAGAGATGGGGTGCCGCCGTAGGCACGTGATTGGTTGACGAAGATAAGAGCATCTCCACGGCCGAATCCAGGCCGAAATCCGGACAAAACTTTGGCCGGAAGGCGCAAGTTTTTGGTCTGGGTACGCCCAGTTTCCTACTCGCGTACCAGGCCGAGTTTTTGGGTCGCCCGTTTCCGCTAAAATTCGGCTCAAATTCGGCTCAAGTTCGTCCAAATTTCGGCATAGTTCGTCATACGATGAATACAGAACACTTTAAGATCAAAGTTCGACGAAATTTTAAACAGAGTTCGACGTAATGTAAACATAGTTCGGCCTGCAATAAAATTACAACATATTTCGGCCAAGTTCGGCCAGTTCATGCTCATCATCTACGTCATGTTGCCCCTGCGTATCCATAGGTGCTCGACAAGATCATCCTGCAGCTGTTGATGCATCGCCGGATATTGGATCTCCTGACGCATTGCGATGAATGCAGCCCATGTTGGAGGCACCTGATGATCAGGCTCGGCAAGAGGACCCTGTAGATAGTATGGCTCGTCCTCCTCGAGCAAACTCATTGGATCCTTCCTCTTATCCTCAATGATCATGTTGTGCAAGGTCACACAACAGTTCATCACTTCCCACATCTGATCTTTCGACCAGGTCATAGCAGGGAACCGGACAACTGCAAACCTCTGCTGGAGCACACCAAATGCCCGCTCCACGTCCTTCCTGCAAGCTTCCTGTTCCTTGGAAAAGTGAGAATTCTTGGGAAGCATTGGGCTTGAGATAGTCTTCACAAATGTTGGCCATCTTGGATAGATGCTATCTGCTAGATAGTATCCCTTGTTGTAGTGGTGCCCACAGATCTCAAATTCCACAGGGGGAGCATGACCCTCAACAAGCTTGGAAAAGATAGTTGAGGAGTTGAGGACGTTGATGTCGTTGTTCGATCCTGCCATGCCAAAGAAGGAGTGCCAGATCCAAAGATCATGTGTAGCAACTTCCTCAAGTATCACAGTGCATCCTCCTTTGTGGCCTTTGTACATTCCTTGCCATTCAAATGGACAGTTCTTCCACTCCCAATGCATGCAATCTATGCTTCCAAGCATACCAGGAAATCCTCTACTTTCATTGACTGCGAGGATTCGAGCAGTGTCTTCAGCAGTGGGTGATCTCAAGTACTCTTCCCCGAACACTGCAATCACTGCCCTGCAGAACCTGTACAAGCAATCAAGGGCGATGGACTCGGCGATGCGGAGATAGTCATCGGCAGCATCAGCCGGCGCTCCATATGCAAGCAACCTCATCGCCACGGTGCACTTCTGAAGTGAGGAAAACCCAACCAAGCTGATGCAGTCCTTTTTGCAAAGGAAATATGGGTCGAACTCCCGGATGGCATGCATGATCTTGAGGAAGAGCTTCTGGCCATCCTGAAATGGCGGCGAAACATGTCCTCTCCATCGAGTGGCTGGTCGGCGAAGTAGTCGGCGTACAACATGCAATAGCCCTCTATCCTCTGTCTCGCCTTGCACTTCATGCGACCTGGCTCCGAACCACCGCGCTTCGGCTTCGCCATCTGCATGTACAGCTGGGCGAGCGATGCGAGGATCTGCAAGTGCTCTTCACTTTTGGTGACCTCGGCGCTCTCCTCCTCCAGGAGTACGACGAGCAACTCCTCGTCATCGGAATCCATGGCGAGTATCTCGCCCTCGTCAGAGTCAGTGGACAGTACCTCGTCGCCGTCGGAGTCCATGGCCGAATCCGGCCAAATGGCGAACACCTGGCGGGCGTGGTGGTGGGCGCACGGAGCCAAAGCACAGCTACGGCGAGGATAGGTCGGCGAAAGCGGCGGCGGAGAAGGCGTGGAGTTGGGCGGCAACAACAGCGAGCGTAGCTAGAGGCGTGGGCATGTCTCGGCGCGGGGGAGCTCCGCCGGTGAAGTCATGGCGACAGAGCTCTTCGCGGCAGTCTGGGCGAGTGGAGTGGGTGGGAATGGGACTGTCTCGCCGACAGAGCTGGCCCACTCCCTTTTTTTGCGGCGTCCGGCGTCCCTAGGGCGTACCCGGGAACCTGGGTTTGGCCTGGGTAGGCCGGACCAAAACACGCCCAAATCCGGACGAAAACAGGTCCCTGGGTACGCGATTGGGCCGATTTTCAGCGTCCGGACTGAATTTCGGCGTCCGGATCGGCGTCCTGGGTAGGCGAATGGAGATGCTCTAAACATGGACTCTCCGGTTTAGCTGGGGCTGGTCCGGTTAGGGCTTAGAGCATCTCCACTCATTGGCCGAACCCAGGGCGAAAATTGGTCCGTTTTTGGCCGGACTGAATTAGTTTTCGGCCTGGGTATGCCCATTTTCCCATCCGCGTACCCAGGCCGAGTCCCCAAGTTCGGCTAAAATTCATCAAAGATGGGTGATTTTCATTAAGTTGGGAAAATATAGGCGGATTACATCAAATTTAAACGAAACTAGTACATAAATAAACTTAAAAAAGCCGTCCCCGCCCGGCCTTCGCCGTCCTACATGCCGAAGTTGTTGTAGAACGCCGTGTAGCCGGGGTCGGCGCGGCCGTCATCCTCGCCGCCGTCGCTCGGCGGCTAGTTCTGGCGGGAGCTCCCCTGGCCTGGGTCGCCGCACCTCCAGGGCTGGTAGGACGGGACTGTGTCCTTGTCGTCGTCCAAGACGTAGAGCGGGGCACCCTGGTAGGCGAGCTCACGGCCAGATAACGCCCGACGACGGGCGGCCTGCTATTGCCGCTCCGCCAGCTCCCAGTCCTTCCTGGACCACTCCAGGATGTCCGGCGAGGAGCGCTCAACCAGCGGGGGATGCGGCATCTGCGACGGGGCCTCGCGGAGCGACTGCTCCAGCGCCATCTTCAAGGCGGCATCTTCGGCCGGCGCCGAACCTTCTACCTTCGGGCGGCGGAGGCGGAGGTGGACGGTTGGAGACGCCGTCGCCCGCGGCTCGCGGATGACGATGCCGTGCGAGCTCGTCCGCGGCGGCGAGCGCACAGGCGACTCCGCCTCGCGCTTGACGGCAATCGGCGCGTGCGCGGGAAGCCCAGCCGCGGCTCGTTCCCGCGGTTGATGTGCTCGCAACGCTCGACGAAGAACTGCTCCCAGTGGAGCAGGTTGTCGGCGCTCTCGGCTTCGGCGGGGTCGGCCATGCCGTTGATGTACTCCTGCACATCATACGACAGCTCTTCCTGCGTCGGCATCGGCGGGACAGGGATGCCGCCGGCGCTCAGTTTCCAGCCGGGCGGCATCCGCATGTCCGGCGACGCCATATAGCCGGCGTCGTGCAGGAGGCGTGCCTCCCAGGCCTGCAGGGTGCGCCGGCCGAAGCCGTTCACCGCAGCTCCATCGCCGGGGTGCCTTGAGGCCATAGCTGGGAAGGGGAAAGCGGTGGAGGTTCGCTGGAGTTTGTGGGTTGGGGAGCTGTGTGAGAGTGTGGAGATCTCCGGCGAGGGGTACAGCTTATAAAGGCCGAGGCGGGCGGCGAGGGTGGGAGGGGTGTAGCGGCGAGGGCGGGAAAAGGGGAAACAGCGGGAAGTTAGTGCCTGTCGGTCCGTCGCGGGAGCCGATGCGGCGACGGTGGCGCCGTAAATCGGCGACGCGTGGCCGACGCGACGGGCAGTTAATGTCCGGTGGTCGCCGCGCAGTTTCGAGGATGACGACGACTAGGCTTCTGTCGCTGACTCGGCGGGTCCACGCGCCGTTCCGTTTTTTTTTCGCCGAGCTCGCTGAGTCCGGCGTTCCCGGGGCGTACCCGGAAACCTGGGTTCGGCCTGGATAGTCCGGACCAAAATTGGCCCAAATCCGGCCGAAAACAGATCCTTGGCTACGTGACTGGGCCAATTTGCGGCGTTCGGACCAAAATTCAGCGTCCGAATCGGACATCCTGAGTAGGCGAGTGGAGATGCTCTTAGACTGGTTGCACCAGGTGCCCAGGAAAAACAAGAGGTTGCCGAGGGGGATCAGGTTGGGTGGGAACCAAGCGCCTCGGCTGCTGCTGTTGTTGCGCCAGGTGAGAAACAGGAGGCGTGCCAGGGGTGGCGATGGGGTGTGGCTGTCCAAAAGAGGGGACCTGATTAGCTGGATGGCACAGGTAGAAGGGAGGGATAAAACAATGGCAAATAGGGCACATGCTTGCTCGGGTACTCTTGCATGTACAATTGTACCTGCATATACACACGGACTTGCATGCATGCAAGGATACAAACACTGATGAAGCTAGAGTAGTTAGCTAGGTTGGAGGGAGAGAGGTATATTAGATAGATATGGTTTTATTTGAATTGTTTTGGTTTGATTTTAAAGCAAGCTCAAAGGAAAAAATCTCCAAGAGGGCAACAAGATCAAAGCAACCAACTAGAAGAGAGGTGAAAGGATGGAATGGATGATTTAACTTGTTTGAATTGCCACAAAGCAAGCTCATCTCAAAACAAAAGAGTTCAATCAAAGAGTGATGGTAGCTTGCATGGGCCATGCATGTATAAATATTTTCCCACCGAAAACAACTATAGGTCACATGGACACTTATTCCATTAATGCATACAAATTGAGTAAAGTCCCAACTTGGATTAGACAAGCTTGCCACTCCACATGGAATAAATGATTGGCAAACATGTTTGAGAATATTGGGCGGTGCTAGTGTGTATGTGCGACTAGATGAATATGTAGCCTCTTATATATTCCCTCATGCTCACAAATACAAATACAAGCCATATGGAAACATATGGAAGCGTCCACTCACATAGCATGCAGAGGTGGTCATGTGGCTCCACATATTTCATATTGTGATAACACTAGAAAACATATATGGGAGCATGGAGATTAGAAGTGGATCCAACCAAACACATATGAGCTAGAGGTAATAACAAAAGAAATGCAATTTCTCATATGTAGCTTGGATGGTGGAATTGTAAGGTGGTGCCAAGAAAAGTTATGGAGTTAGAATAGATATGCCCCCAACTCAACTTGGGCATGAAGCCATATATCAAGAACCAACTACAATTCATCAAGGAGCAAATACAAGTAATACAATATATAATGCATATGGGATAAGAACCAAATAGAGGGGTTTTATATGATGCTCAAATGCAAGGTGGCATGGTGACATGAACATGATAATTATGCAATGCAATTATGATATGTAGGAAGTAGCAATATATATAATAGGCAAGTAGCATTACAATAGTTATACAATTGGGATGCTACAACATCCCTCAGAGTGGTACAACAGAAACATTGCGGGTCCATATTACAAACATACACACATTATTATTACTACAATACTAGAAGTTCAAGACTTCAGAACATTCAACTTACAAACCAAATATAAAGTGTTTCAGCGGAAGTTTTAAAGTAACACCTTCATCTCCGAATTGAGCTCAGCAACTTATTATTATATAAAGTTCATGTTGCTCGGCTCAATTGGTTTCTAATATTAAGGTAGTTATTCCGACTCATTGTGCTCTCCTCCATAGACGACGTCGTAGTCCACCCCTTCTAAAGCACCGTACAGATCAGGCTCTTCATAGAAGACCTCCTCTTGGCTTTAAGCTGCATACATTGGCGTATCATTTGGATCCTCAGAGCCTAAGCAGGGGATCAAAGGAAAAGGGTAGTAACAGCGTTACCAAGCAAGTTCATTATATGCAAGGTGGGAAGTTTGATGCTCTATCTACCACCTCGGACTATAAGTCCTTTGCACTATGCAGTTTTCGTAAATCTTTCTTCAAAGATTGATTTTATTGTTAAAAACTATGCCCATCAGCCTTCACAGGTTTACCAGAACTTTCATGGAGTTCCTTTCCTGCCGTGTTCATAGCTCCTTCCTGGAACAGGGAGTAACAAGTTACAATTATTACACTCTACAGAGGTGCGTTACTTTACCCATGAGAGATCAACTCTTTGTTGCACAACCGGGCATAGTTTCCCGTCCACAATTCCATGATGTGGGGCCCAATAGGTGACCCAAGACAATCACTTCCCTTTCTGTGACACCATATGTCTGCACGATCCTTCGGGGCTGGCTCACCTCCGTTAAGCCCCCCTTTCGGGCAGGCTAAAACCCTGATGAGTTCTCGAAGACTCTATGAGTTGGTGATGCCCCTGGCAAGTACCATATAGGTCCGGATATACCTCCGACAGCCACTCATAGATAATCTAGACACCAAAAACGTGGGGCCTAAGGGTGCCCACCCATATGTTGGATCCGCACAAAGAATCACAACGTCACGTTAAGGTCGTCTTGTCTCCATACGAAAGGAAAAGGAGACAGTTGACTTCTTCGTCCCATTCCAAATCTCATGGTTAACACGTTATATATGGTGCTAGAATCACTGATGTCATGGGTTGTTAATCCCTAGGTGATTATCCTTGTTGCAGATAGAAACCTAAGTTCTGCTGCTCCACTATATCATCACTTATGTAGAGGTCCCAACCTGATAAGGTAGAGACCCCTGTGTTTACAATGCTAGTCCCTGGATCAATAGCTAGCATCCATAGTTTAAGATGTAATATCAAGAAACAAAGGTCATATTACAACTTATAACCAGGAATAAAATAATACATTACATCTTACATAGCTCATTTGGCTATCTCATTACAATGCAGCAAATATAACTAAGTAGCATGGATTCCTTCATCTTCAAAGTGCCACAGGCAATAATGTTGGTTGTAGACTCGTAATCCTATTCAACACACTTCACTAACATCAAACAAACCTGCAACATAATAAGTTACAGCCACAAGGGTCAATACATTTGAATTGTATTGGCAAGTGATACTATGGTAGAGTAATGGTATCTATCATCTATATGCATTTGGCTAAGTGTAGCTGAGGCTTGCTTTGCTCAAAATAAGTTTTCCTTATTAGTTGAAAACACTAAGTTTTTGTTTGTCAAATCACCCAAGGAATCTACCAATTGAAAATTGGAATCCTTTAACCCTTGTTCAACCACAAGTTTTTTACTTAGAAATTGGTATGAGGAGATCCTTGATAGCTTCCATGTCTTGATGCTCAAATTGTCCATTGCCGGGGACATGGCTAAGTACTTAGATTTTACTCTCTCGAGAGGTGGTGCACTTTCCCCACAAGACTCGACATGCATCGAGACAAGATCTTTTAGAAACCTTCCCTTAGACCAAATGGACGCGTTCCATCCTATCACCCCCTACCACCTTCTGTCCATCTGGCTAAGTTATTGCAACCTATATGATCCAGGCAGAGCCCATATTGCCATGTGGCTGCACTAGAAGCTTCTCAACACTTGACATCTCAAATCTCTTTGTTCCTGGGTGTCTTTCCACAAGTGAGATACACTAGGGAGGCCATTAATATGGGCCCTGTGTAACCACTCAACATAATCCATTCACACCATTCCACCCAGGCAATTCATCCACATAGTTGTTTTATTAAACAAAACACAAGTCATAGACTTAGAAATATTTCGTAGCATGAATATAATCCACCCTTGTTTTCTACTAGCTAGGCTAATCATACTAGTAGCAAGAATCTTAACTTAGGGAAAATTCTACTAAGGCATCATCTACTAGGATTTCCCAAGGCATAACATACTTAGTAAAAATTTCATGCATGTCCTACTCAAAATGTCACTAATGCATAGTGAAAATAATAGGATAAAATGTATGAAGCACCACTTGCCTTTTTAGTAGAGAAACTAGGTTCACTCCTTGATCTTGCAAATGTCACACTCTTGAAAGTTCACTACAATTCAATCAAGCAAGGCACAAATTCAATCCAGCATCCAAACAATTAATCTCATAAAATTAAGAAAAAATAATGCATGCAAGCATGCAAAAGATTCTTTTATTTGGAAAAGTGGTTTCTAATAAGGCTATAAACATTTTAAAACACCTATTGGTAATTTATAAAAGTGGCAAAACCATTTAAAATCAAGTTAGTGAAAATGGGCCATTTAAATCATTTTTGTTTTGCTAGAAATGATTTTAATCCAAGGAATAATTTCTAGTGTTAGCCAAATATGTTTTTAAACACAAATGTTAGTGTTTATGTTCAAAGTGTTTAAAATAAATCCATTTGCAAAAGTTTTTACCCAAAAAATCATTTTTAAATCATAGCAACATTTTTGTTTTACTAGAAATGTCTTTATTCAAAGGAATAATTTTCTAGTGTTAATCAAATATGTTTTTAAATCTATAAGTTAGTGTTTAGCGTTAGAGAGTTCAAATCAAACCATTTGCAAAAGATTTTACTCAAAAACCATTTTTAGAATAATTTTTATACTCAAAATAGGCCTAGAAATGTTTCTGCAAAAACTTCTAATTTTCCAGAAGAAAAATACTAAACTAAGGGAATGGTTGTAAAAGTTTGCATTTTCCTAATTCCAATTATATAAAATTTGCAAATTTTGGATGTGTAGATCAAAATTTATGGATTTTACAAATTCAAACTTCTAATAGATCTAATTTATGTTTTAAATCCAGAGCCTCGCTACGTGTCACAATTTCATTGGCGACGTGGGGCATTGGATTAAGTTACATCGCATGGGTCTGATCACTCGTACCGCTTCAGTCAAATTATTCTTTCACAGCCACGAGATATAGATCTAACGATCTACAGCGACTCGACCATAGGTGGGCGGCGCTTGTTGGCGACGAGCGGCGGCGCGGATCTGGCTACGATGTTCCTGCGACTACAGGGAGCAAGGATGGAAACGGAGGGGATTACTAGATTCGTCGTGATGTGCTGATGCTCAACGTTGTCGCCGTCGACGGTGGGGCGCACGGGGTTGGTGTAAATCGCTCGCCGAAGATGCTACTGGCGACGGTGTGCTCGGGGCGTCGTCGTTGGTGAAGCTACGGACCATGCGAAGGGAAATAAGTAGTGTCGTTAGATGCGCGGGACGAAGGCGAGTACGCCTGTGTCATTGAGAGTGAGGGGGGCAGTCAGGGTTTATCGGGGAAGATCGCCGGAGTTGCAGCAGACAGCGGCGACGCTCAATCGTCGTCATTGTTGAGCTTCTAGGGCGCGCGTGAGCGAGCTAAGGGTACAGGCAGGTGCACAAGGTTCTGGTGAGCAGGCTCGTGTGCACTGGGGACAGTGGGGGTGGCTGTGTTGGCCGGAATTGGCCGGGGAACTCGTCGGAGGCATAGGAGGTTGGGAGTAGCAATTCGAGCAGCCTCGGGGCAGAGAGGAGATGGCGAGTGAGGGGGAAGAAAGAGGGGGAGGAGGCGCTTATGAGGGCAAGGTTGCTGGCGAGGATTAATCCTGCAGTAACGCGAATTGAATCGAGGCATTGAACGGCAGAGGGATTTGGGGAAGAACTGGTCGCGGGGACGACGATGACATGGTCAGTGTAGGTCCGTTTTGTTAGTGAGGTGAGGGGTAGAGCTGTAGGTGAGGAAACGTTTCGCGGGGGGGTGGGGGGGGGGGGGGGGTAGAAGAGAGAGGTGGGATGCAAGTTGGGCTAGAATGGGCTAGGGTAGTTAGGCTGCTTTGTTTTCATTTTTCTCCTTCTGTTTTCTTTTTCTTTTTTGTTTCTATTTTCTGTTCTGATTTTATTCAAATGTTTCAAACACTTATTTTATTTCAAAACTTTTCCAAACTTTCAGTAAGTTTTTATAATGTTTAGCAATGTATTTTAATGTCCATTTTAGAATAATTTCTTTTATTCTCTTATGGTTAAATATTTATTTAAATGAGGCACTTGTTTTTATTCAAACCATTGATTCAAGTCTCCATTTGATTTCAAATTTCCATCAAACCTTTTTAGTAGGTTTTATTTATTCATTAGTGTGTTTAAATAATTCACTTTGAATTCTTTCAAATATTTAATATCATTTAATATTTATTTAAATGAGGCTTTTGTCCTTATTTAAATGAATTTGATTATGGTTCCAAACCATATAATATTATTTAATTATTCTTTTATTCTTTTTAAGTTTTAATCCATTTGGCAATTTGAATGATTTTTCCCATGATCATTTATATTAGGGATTTTGTCTTCTTTTTTAATATAATTTGAATATGGTTTAATCCCATATACTTTTATTTGAATAATCTTTATTACTTTATTTTTATTTGGATTATCTTTATTCCATTTACTTATGGATTTAATCCAAGTTTTAAGTTGTCTTCTAAATAATTTTCTTGGGATTTATTATTTAGTTTAGGCTATTTGTCTTTATTTAAATAAAGTTGAATATGGTTTAATCCATATGATTTTATTTAAATAATCTTTTACTCATTTTTATTATTCAACAAACTTTTATTTGTTTATGGACTTGGCCAAGATTTTATTTGACCTTTAAATATTCCTTGTTTATTTATTTCTTTCTTTATCTTATAAAATCCATATCTTTTTATTTATAGATCCAAAATTGGTGATTCCAATTTGAATAATTTTATTTAATATTTGTTTATCTTTTTAAATCTTTTTGGATTATTTTGATCACAATTTGGTATGGATTCAGTTAGGAGCTTTATTAGCCTTGGAAATTAATTCCTTTTATCTTATTAAATTCATAAGTTTTTATCCATGGTTCCAAATTGAGTGAAACCAATTTCTATGGTTTTATAATATTTTTTTATCATTTTTGATCATTTAAAAATGGTTGTTGCTGAATTTTTATATGGAACAAATCCATAATCTTGGAGAGATCTTGAAAATGATTTCTTTCATTTGAGTTTTAGGGTTTTGGTTTAACTTTTCCAAATGTTTAAATTTCAAGATACATTCATTGATGAATGCATTTCACTTGATTGAAATTTTGTTGGATGCCCTTTTATTCAAATTTTTTCAAGAAGGGTTTTGATGTTTCCATTTAGAAGCAAAAAGTTTCTTTTCACCCTAAATTTCAACAATTGTTTCTTTTGTTTATTTATTTTTCATATTTCAAAATTTGGAAAATTTTGGGATGTGACAACTTAGGATGATATCAACAATTTATTTATTTGATAAAATAACACTTTTCTTTCCTCGAACATAGATGATAACCCACAATTTACAAATACTTTGATAAAGACTCTTCAAAGGACATGAGCAAGCGATGAACTTGCCTTGTGATAGCAAGGTAGTGAAGTTGGATGCTTGCACTGGACCTTGAGCTTCTATGTCTACAAAACATCATTATTGCCTAGTAAGGACAATATTTAAAGAAGCAAAAATGAACATGCATAGTAATGTAATGCATTGTTTGTTATTTATTTTCTCTATATGTTTTACCCAATATTTTAGTTTTCTAGAATACCTTTAGAAACTTAAGAAATTATTTTTTTAAGGAATAACCTTGATATATTATTTTCACTATTTTATAATGTAATATATTATTAATAGAGTTAAAAACTAATTTTTATTTAATTTGAATCTTATAATTATTTTATTAATAATTCTTCTTAAGAATTAGCATTTAAATGAAAGAGATTTTATTTTGGTAACTTCAAAAATTTATTTAGTATTTTTCTAAAATAATATAATGACTCAATATGGTAAAAGTTATTTTTATTAATTTTTATGCGCTTTATTTATTTTTATAAAATTCCATGAGGAATATATATATTATAAAATCCTTAACCACAAATTCATTTATTAAAAATGGTTTCTTGACTTGCAATCTAAAAAATATATTGTTTGTATTTTTAAGACTTTTACTTTATTTTCTAGGATTTATTTAGTTCTAGGGGTATTTTGGTCTTTTACTTAATTATTAAAATCTCTGTTAGGTTTTGGGCCAACCCATTGGGCTATTTGGGCTCGTCTTTCCCCAATTGTTCTGGTCAAAGAACCTCCTCGAAGGGGTACTGGCCTTATAGGCCCAGTCCTCTGCCTCCACTCTCTCTCGACCTTACCTCTTCTCCTCCTCGACCCCGTGGTCGCTGACACCGCTGCCATGCGATTCCCACCGCCGTGGTGCATGGTGTAGATGTCGACCTCTCTCTTTCATCTAATCCAAATCGATTTGGATTTGGAGCCCTCTTTTGGCTAGGCTGATTGTCAACACCCGGATTTTTAATCCTAGATGCCTGTTATGCCATACATCGCAATCTCAGGATTACCATTTTTGCGAGACATAACAGATTTGGATACCACAGTACATCATCCATTACAAACCATACATAAGGTCTTACACAAATAAGGATCTCATGATCCAGTTCTTAATACAACTCAAGCAGCGGAATAACGTAATAATAAAGGTAGCGTAGGCGAAGCTCCATCTTCGGGGTGACAGGCAATGCTGACGATGGGAGATGATCCTAGTTGTCGTAACCTTCCTGCAGTCCATCATCCTGGTACTCCTCTTCATAGTCTGGCCACGGGAATAGCTAGGGACAAAGCCATGAGTACTCTTTAAGTACTCGCAAACTAATACTCACAAATTAAGGGGGTTTTTGTAGTAGAACACTAAGATCTAGGGTTGTTTTGCAAAAAGCCATATTTACCTCTACTAAGTTCAGAAGCAAGAAAAGCTAGTTGAAATTTTATAAAACCTACGTGGGAACTTGAATTTCATATCACAACTCTGTTGTGGTCAAGTCAAAATCTCAATTCATTTCACAAGTCATTTTGAAAACATCTGACGGGGGAACAGTATGGCCACTCCAACTATCCATAACCGCGGACGCGGCTATTCGAATAGTTTGACACTCTGCAGAGATTGTACACTTTCACCACAACATTCGATACATTCGTCAGGAACAAATCCTGAATTCACCATACAAAGTATGCGGATAATCAATCCTAACCTTTCAATTACACGCCCTAGTATAGGCAGCTCTCCTGTGAGTTTGTCCTCCCAACCATGACCAACTGTCATCTTGGGTACTGCACAGGTGGACAATCTTCACAAGGTAGCCTCAGCTCAGACCTTGGCCGTGAGGGAATCCATACTAAGGTATATAAGTTTCCAGTCAAGCCCTACCCAATTTTCGGGTATTGTGGTTGTACGGTAAAATTGGAATGGTATCGCATCCAGAGAACCATCAGTTTTATAAAGGGCTAAGGCTCATGCCTCAACATTTTCATCATCAAAATCATCTGGTGTTCGAAAACACATGTCAAAACATTTCAGTAGAACGACTCCTCATTCCAAGGTTTCCATAACCATTTTCACCAAGTATTCCCATCTAAAGTTGATCAAGTTTTATGCTTAGCACTAGCATCTACAAGTGGGGTGAGTACTAATGAGGGGTGGTAAACAAGTGGTGATTAATTAAGTTCAATCTCATGCCTTAGGATGACATCATGATTATCTAGCTTAGGCCAAATTTAATGCTCTTTATGCAACCTTCAATTATCTTCCTAGAATCTACAAGTCACTTAAGTAAACTCTAAGAGAAAGCTTTGATAAAGAAATAAAGTATACGGCTTACAAGTAAAACTAGGATTGGGTATCATCAAATGTGTCTAACCAAGCATGCTTAGTGCATTGCATAGGTTATCTAACTATCATAATTGCAAGTGTTAACTTGCAAGGTTTCAAGTATTGGCTTGCATAAGTATTAGTATAAGCTTGCCTTGAGCAGAGCAGTGCTTGAAGTTCTCCTCGGCTTCTTCCTCATAGTATCCTCCTTCCTCCTCGTATCCTTGGTCGGTACTAGCGTCTATAAATAAATACGAGGTACACAATCACCAATCAATACTTAACTATTTTCAATCATCACACGGAGGTGCACTATAGATGATCTAGCATCATCACTAACATTATAAGATTAAAGCTTTTGTCTTATTTAATTGAATTTGAGAAAAGTAATTTCTACTCATTGAAAAACTATTGAAGATTTAATATTCTCCAACTCAAAAATTGGATCATGCTGACACATGTCGTCACCACATATTTCAGTACATGGGAATGTGATTAAAGTGGTGTCACAATTTAATAAGGTTTAACCCTTTTATTTTAAATAATTAAAGTGACTAGAAATTCCTATGTGGCATCCTTTTGTTACTTGAACATTATTTCTGTAAGTAAATCCATATGTTTTTATATATTCTGAAAGGTATGATCAAATGTGATTTTTGAGAGTTGGAATCAACTCAAAAGATATTATGGTTAAAATTTGAGAAATGTTTGAATGAAGAAAAGATTCTGCCTTGTTATTTTTACCAAGGGTGATCTACAGATCCAAATGACTTGAATCCAATAGGCTTGGATTAATTATTTCAGTACCTTTTAAACAAAATTGGTTTCATGCAATTTGGTTCACTGAATCGAGCTGGGTTGATTTTTGAAACTAGGTACAGAACTGAGTTTGAATTAAAATAGAAAAATCTAAATTCAAATGGTTGGGCTGCGCGGGAGATGCTAATGGGCTGGCCCAGTGTCACTCCTCAGCGCGGGGCTCAACTGACAGGGGGGTTCCACCCGTCAGTGGCCCATAACACGCGAAGCGGTACGGGGCGATGTGGTTCGTTGAATTAGAAGGGCGATCAACGGCTGAGGGTCGTCGTCGACGATGAACATGTCACCGGCGAGCTCGAACCCTAGCGGCTCAGTGGGGGTCGTGGGAGGCTCACCGGGGCTCAGGCGAGGGTCGGCGATGGGGGCGAACGACGAAGTCGATGATGGCGATTCTCCTGGCACCGGCAGCTCCTCCTAGGGCGGCTCCAATCGACGACGCCTCTCCTCCTCTGCAGCGGCGAACTCCGGTGAAATTCCGGCCACCTGGTGCTCGCCTTGCTCCGGGGAAGGGTGTGGGATGTTTCTGAGAGAGAGGGGAACAAACAGGTGTGAAGAAATCGAGCGGGGGTGGCCTCTATTTAAAGTGGCGAGAGGGGACCGACGAGCGCGAGCTAAGCTCGTCTTGGTCGACGGCACTGGCAGCTATCGGCGTGGGCGACGGTAGGGGGCGGTTCTATGTTCCCTGGTGAAGCTCAACGGCGTGGTGGCAAGGCGTGGGGCGGTGCTGATCGGTTGGAACGCTTCGGCGCTCTGAGCGGGTCCGACGGAGGTTTTGATGGCGCACAACATGCGTGGTCCGCGCGGCGGCGAACGGGCGTGTCTCTGGGGTTGCTGGGGTGGTGGTGATCACGCGTGCACACGGCGAGGGCGGCGCGCGGTCTGTGGGCGTGTGTCGAGGGTGGCGCTCTGGCACGCTCTCGGCATGCTCTCAGAGAAGTTTGGCATGGCTTGGGCGTGTGGTCGAGTGGCTGGCAGGGTTCAAGCGCGGGACAGGGGGTGGCGGTGGACGGTGGCGTGCGTCCTTGACATGGTGTTTAGGCTTGGTGCTTGCTCTGGCTAGCTCGCCATGGTCGGCTGGCAAGGGTTCCTTTGGTTTGGCATGGCATGGTGCTATGGGTAGGGGCTAGGGGTGGTCAAGGCCCTGGTTGGCACTGGGGGAGACAAGTGTGATCAATGGTGAACAATGCTTAGCCAAATTACTGTTCAAAACGGTGAAGTTTGGCCAATTTGATTTTCTGTCTCCAAGTGTTTGATGAAATGGCCGCAAGAAATTTATTTTTGAATTTTGACAAGATTTTTGGTGGATGTGCTAGGCATGTGTTGAGGATTCTGTGGGTGCTTGGGTTTTGAAAATTGAGCTTGTTTGGGTGGTTTTTGAAATAATGGGATCTTCCCATATGAGATAGATTCAATTTTAAACTGTCATTTAAACTTAGCACTTGAATGCTTTTGGATGATCAAAAAGTGGGCCTTGGTACCTTATTATGAGTACTAACAAGGGGTGCAAAGAATCTTTCTGTTGAGTTTTGAAAATTAGAGATAGCCAAAGTAGGCATGGGAGTTAATTTGGCAAAAATGACCATTCACTTAATTTATTCATTTTGAGTTGTTTGTCTTTGGGAAAAGTTTGGCGATTGTTTAAATCATGTTTATTTCACCTAAGAATCATTTTACAAGCAAAGAAACACAGAACCATGGCAATTCAAAAGAATCCAATTTTTGAATACACACACATATGAATGCTTTCATATTTTTAGTTGGGAAATTTTTTGTTAACCCTAATTTTGATGATTAGAGTTTGATGATCCAAGTTTAATATTTTTGGGATGTTACAAACCATCCCCCCTTAAACAAAATCTCGTCCCGAGATTTGAAAAAGGACGAAAAAAGATTACCTAGGATTTGAAGAGATCGGGAAATTCCGTCCTGATGTGATCTTCGCGCTCCCAGGTAACTTCTTCTTCAGTGTGGTTGCTCCACTGAATCTTGAGAAACTTGATGCTTCGGGTTCTGGTAGTTCTGAAAGCTTCTTCCAAAATACGGATGGGTACTTCGGGACAGTTCAGGTCATCGTTGATTTCTATGGTCCGGTGATCAATGTTCTTGAACACTTCAGTCTTCTCCGGAACTTCGAGGCACTTGCGAAGTAATGAGATATGGAACACATTGTGCACGGCAGACATCTCTTCGGGTAGTTCCAATTGATACGACACTTCTCCTCGACGGTTCAGAATCTTAAAGTGGCCGATATATCTGGGGGCTAACTTTCCTTTCAGTTGGAAACGCTGCATTCCCTTCAATGGCGACACTTTTAGATACACAAAATCTCCTATGTTGAAGGCGAGGTCTCGATGTCTCTTGTCGGCGTAACTCTTCTGTCTGGACTGGGCGGTCTTGAGGTGCTCACGAATCTTGTGAACCTTCTCTTCTACTTCTCGTAGGATGTCGGGTTCGAAAATCTGACTCTCTCCTACTTCCGACCAGTTCAAAGGGGTGCGACACTTCCTTCCGTACATGAATTCAAATGGGGCCATTTGCAAACTAGCTTGATAACTGTTGTTGTATGAAAATTCTGCAAATGGCAGATAGTCTTCCCATTTAGATGCATATTCTAACACACAGGCTCTCAACATGTCTTCGAGTATTTGATTTACTCGCTCCGTTTGTCCGTCGGTCTGAGGGTGATAAGCTGTGCTGAAATCTAGTCGGGTTCCTAAACCTTCTTGGACTTTCTTCCAGAATCTCGAGGTAAACTGAGTTCCTCGATCCGATACGATTTTCTTGGGGACTCCATGCAAACTGACAATTCTAGCGATGTATAACTCCGCTAACTTCAAACTCTGATATGTGGTATTGACTGGTAAGAAATGGGCAACTTTGGACAATATGTCCACTATGACCCAGGTAGAGTAATTTCCCCTACTAGAAGTAGGCAATCCGGTGATAAAGTCCATTCCAACGGAATCCCATTTCCATTCTGGAATCTGCAATGGTTGCAACAATCCAGCGGGTCTTTGATGTCCCGCCTTGACTCGCTGACATATATCACACTTGGCGATATAGCTTCCGATTTCTCTCTTCATCTTATGCCACCAAAATTGTTCTTTCAAATCTTGATACATCTTCGTTCCTCCGGGGTGGATAGAATAAAGAGTATCATGAGCTTCCTTCAGAATAACTTCTTTCAACTCAGAATCTGCTGGTACACAAAGGCGTCCTTTGTACCACAGAACTCCTTCTTCGTCTTCTGTGAACCTGGGTACTTTGCCTGTACCGATACGACGCTTGATTCCCTCGATACTAGCATTTCCTTTCTGCGCCTCTTTGATCTGGCTGATCAAAGTGGGTTGAAGTTCTATGCTAGCCAAAAATCCTTCACTTACTAATTCCATTCGGAAATCTTCCATCTCCTTGTGCAAGCTTGGGTGCTCCTTCAAAATCATGGAGTTCAAGCGGCACGGAAATCTGCTAAGGGCATCTGCTACCACGTTGGCTTTACCGAGGTGATAGTGAATGTCCAAGTCATAGTCCTTGATTAGCTCAATCCATCTTCTCTGTCTCATATTCAGCTCCTTCTAAGTGAATATATACTTCAGTCTCTTGTGATCCGAATAAATCTCACAACGATTTCCCATCAGGTAGTGCCTCCATGTCTTCAGGGCTAGAACTACGGCTACGAGCTCGAGGTCATGGGTTGGATAGTTCTGCTCATGTTGTTTCAGTTGTCGAGATAGATAAGATATAACTTTGCCTTCTTGCATTAGCACACATCTGAGACCGATCTTGGATGCATCACAATACACGTCAAAGGGCTTCGTGATATCCGGCATGATTAAGATTGGGGCTGAAATCAATCTTCTCTTGAGTTCTTGAAAACTCGCCTCATATTTGTCCGTCCATTCAAACTTTTTGTCCTTCTTCAGCAATTGGGTCATGGATTTGGCGATACTCGAGAATCCTTCTACGAACTTGCGGTAGTATCCCGCCAATTCGAGAAATGCCCGAACTTGGGTTTGAGTGGTTGGGGCTTGCCAATCTTCGACATCTTTCACCTTTGCAAGTTCAAAGGCAATTCCTCCAGCTGATACAATGTGACCGAGGAATCCTACCTCCTGTAACCAGAATTCATATTTGCTAAACTTGGCATACAACTGATGATCTCTAAGGGTTCCAAGAATGGTCCTTAGATGTAGCTGATGTTCTTCTTCTGTTTTGGAATAAATCAGAATGTCATTGATGAAAACAACGACAAACTTATCCAGGAAGTCCATAAAAATCTTATTCATGAGATTCATGAAATAAGCGGGGGCATTGGTTAATCCAAAAGACATGACCGTAGACTCGTATAATCCATATCTGGTGGTAAAGGCAGTCTTGGGAATATCCTCTGCGCGAATCTTGAGTTGATGGTAGCCAGTTCTAAGATCAATCTTAGAAAACACTTTGGCACTGGTCAACTGATCAAACAAATCTTCTATCTTGGGCAATGGGTACTTGTTCTTGATAGTGACATCATTCAACTTCCGATAATCCGTACACAAATGGTTACCTCCATCTTTCTTGTCCACGAACAAAACAGGTGATCTCCATGGTGACGCACTTGGTTGAATCAATCCAATTTCCAACATGGCATCTAGTTGCTTCTTTAGTTCTGCTAGTTCATACGGGTTCTTACTATATGGTCTCTGGGTATGGGTCCTGTTCCGCGGATTAGTTCAATGATAAACTCGATATCCCGATCTGGGGGCCTACCGGGCAAAACATCTGGAAATACATCGGGGTATTCGCAGACTATCCGGACTTGGTTAATGGTAGGTTGGGCTATATTCTTGTTGCACTTGAATTGACGAGGTAAGCTTTCAGATACATGCTCGACTGATATTCCGGCTGTACTGGTCATGGTTATGGCTATCTTGGCACAGTCAATTAATCCTTTATGTTTGGACATCCAATCCATTCCTAGTACTACTTCCAAACCTTTAGTTCCGAGTACTATCAGATTAGCATAAAATTCTATGCCATGGATTCAGATAGGGACGGCTTTGCAGATTTGCCTAGCTTTGGTGGTTGAACCGGGGATTTGAACAATCATAACATGCTTCAGTTTGGTTGGTTGAATCTTACTAGTGCATGCAAATTCTTCGGTGACAAATGAATGCGATGCACCAGAATCAAACAACACTCTAGCGAGTACTGAATAAACAGAAAACATACCCAGAAAGACGTCTGGCGCTTCCCGGGCTTCTTTAGCATGCATGAGAAAAAGACGGCCGTTGCGGTTGAGCGAATTTCCTGGGGCAAACCTTCTTCCGGGCTGAACACGATGCTGCTGTTGAGCTGAGGCATTTGCATTGGGGGCTGCGGCATTCTTCTTGGGGCACTCATTGGAGTAGTCACCCTTATTTCCATAGTCATAACAAGTCATTTGCGACTTGTCCTTTGCTGCAACAGGCACATCATTGCTTCCAGTCCTCGGGGCAGTGTTGGTGTTGGCGGTAGCATTGTTGTTGTTGAACTTGGGTGGTGCACGATTGAAATTGCCAGAGTTGCCGGGGTTGTTGTGATTTCCTCCGGGCCTTGGGTTTCCACGGTTGGGATAGGTCGGTTGGTTCTCGGGGCAAATCCTGGAGACGGGTTGGGTCGGTACTTTGGGGTATGATGGGTTCCTGGCTGATGCATCATGCGACGCTTGCGGTTCTCATTGGCTTGGTTGATCTTTTCTTCCATCTGGATGGCAGAGTCGACAAGGGCTTCAATATCAGCAAAGGGGATATTGACCAACACCGTCTGCATCTCATCGTGCAGACCATTCAAGAATCTTTCTTTCTTCTTGGCTTCAGTGTCGATCTCATCCGGGGCATACCTAGATAATGACAAGAATTTGTCACGGTATTCCACTACGGTCATCCTTCCTTGATTCAGTTCTCTGAACTCATCTCTCATTCTCTTGATCAAACCCGCTGGCACATGGGTTCTGCTGAACTTGACCTTGAATTTCTCCAAGGTCATCATCTGTCCTCCGGTCATTGCACGAACGCTGTGCCACCATGCTCTTGCATCTCCGGCTAGATAGTGGGTGGCGAACAGAACTTTCTCGTTGGCTTCCACTCCTACGACTTCCAGGTTGTTCTCCTTGGTTTGCAGCCAATCGTCTGCATCTAGGGGCTCTTCCGACTTAGTGAAAACAGTTGGGTTGGTGTTCTGGAAATTCTTGAGCTTAGATCCATGGTTGTCCTGATTTCCTTAGCCTTGATTGTTGTGGGCCATCTAAGCTATCTGCTGATGGGTGGCTAGGCTAGTTGACATTCCGCTCTTTCATCTTCGCGGTCAGAAACCACCATTTGCAGGATCTACGACATCGGGTCCGGGGATGAACCACTTCCTCCGACAGGCATCTGAAGATTGAGATCGATCATGAGAAAAGAGGGAAATTTCTAAGGTTCAGGGACTTTGAAAAGTTTTTTTAAAGTTTGACTCAGATTTTCTAGCAACTTGCTTTCATTCATTCATTCATAGCACATGATACAAACACACAACACAAAAAGGAAAACAGATGGTTTTAAGAACCATTCTGGAAACTACGATACAGTGGGACCGAATACAACTCACTACACTAGTGCTCAAGTGCTACTACTCCTTGGAGTCGGTGTAATCGTCATCCTCATCATCCTCATCGTCATCGATGAAGGCAAAATCATCCTCATCGGTGAAGAAGTCCATAGCCTGATCCTCCAGAAAATCATCATCATCGCTGAGATAGGAGTAGGGGTCTCCACGAAGGTCTTCTCCGGCATTCTACCTTTCCTCCAGCTGCATGTGTCTCTCGTGGATGGTCTCCTCCAAATCCGAGATACGGTGGCGAAGACGAGCAATGATGCGATCCTTCTTGTCAAGCTTACGGCAGCGAGACTTGCGGTCCTTCGATAGCATGGCGATGGTCTGATCCTTCGTCTTGATGATGGTGGACACTTGGTTGGAGTAGTCACGGGATGTTTCTGAGAGAGAGGGGAACAAACTGGTGTGAAGAAATCGAGCGGGGGTGGCCTCTATTTATAATGGTGAGAGGGGACCGACGAGCGCGAGCTAAGCTCGTCGTGGTCGACGGCACAGGCAGCTATCGGCGTGGGCGATGGTAGGGGGCGGTTCTATGTTCCCTGGCGAAGCTCAGCGACGTGGTGGCGAGGTGTGGGGCGGTGCTGATCGGTCGGAACGCTTCAACGCTCTGAGCGGGTCCGACGGAGGTTTTGACGGCGCACAGCGCGCGTGGTCCGCGCGGCGGCGAACGGGCGTGTCTGCGGGGTTGCTGGGGTGGTGGTGATCACGCGTGCACGCGGCAAGGGCGGCACACGGTCTGTGGGCGTGTGTCGAGGGTGGCGCTCTGGCGCGCTCTCGGCATGCTCTCAGAGAAGTTTGGCATGGCTTGGGTGTGTGGTCCAGTGGCTGGCAGGGTTTAAGCGCTGGACAGGGGGTGGCGGTGGACGGTGGCATGCGTCCTAGACATGGTGTTTAGGGTTGGTGCTTGCTCTGGCTAGCTAGCCATGGTCGGCTGGCAAGGGTTCCTTCGGGTTGGCATGGCATGGTGAGATGGGTAGGGGCTAGGGGTGGTCAAGGAACTGGTTGGCACTCGGGGAGACAAGTGTGATCAATGGTGAACAATGCTTAGCCAAATTGCTGCTCAAAACAGTGAAGTTTGGCCAATTTGATTTTCTGTCTCCAAGTGTTTGATGAAATGGCCGCAAGAAATTTATTTTTGAATTTTGACAAGATTTTTAGTGGGTGTGCTAGGCATGTGTTGAGGATTCTGTGGGTGCTTGGGTTTTGAAAATTGAGCTTGTTTGGGTGGTTTTTGAAATAATGGGATCTTCCCATATGAGATAGATTCAATTTTAAACTATCATTTAAACTTAGCACTTGAATGTTTTTGGATGATCACAAAGTGGGCCTTGGTACCTTATTATGAGTACTAACAAGGGGTGCAAAGATCCATACATGTTTCTATTGAGTTTTGAAAATTAGAGATAGCCAAAGTAGGCATGGGAGTTAATTTGGCAAAAATGACCATTCACTTAATTTATTCATTTTGAGTTGTTTGTCTTTGGGAAATGTTTGGGGATTGTTTAGATGATGTTTATTTCACCTAAGAATAATTTTACAAGCAAAGAAACATAGAACCATGGCAATTCAAAAGAATCCAATTTTTTAATACACACACATATGAATGCTTTCATATTTTTAGTTGGGAAAGTTTTTGTTAACCCTAATTTTGATGATTAGAGTTTGATGATCCAATTTTAATATTTCTGGGATGTTACACTGACCCCGTCCCGAACCCTAGGGTTTGGGGTGGTGCCGGTGATGCCTCCGCTGCTTCTCTAGTGGTGCCATGGGGTGCTCGTGTGTTGCGGTGGTGGTGCTGCTCATCCTCAAGGTCTTATGTGGCCTCCACCTCAACTCGGTGTGGGTTGTAACGCCCCTTGGGTGCTCCCCGTGCCGCCGTGTGCTCGTCGGCCTCTCTGCTTCCTCTTCTAATCTACAACGAGGACCTTTGATGAGTTGATCTTGATTTCCCCTTGTGATTGTTTGTCCTCTGCCCCTCCTGAGCTAGGCTGTGTGACTCTGCCGTGTATCCCTAATTAGGGTTCATATCTTGTTTTAGGGTTCCTGCTTCTGTTTATTTGTATAAGATGAACTGGAACTAGTGGTGGTGCCTAATGATGATTGTGATCAATTACACTTAATTGCTCACTATGCTCATTTGATTATATGATGCTAGTGACTTGGTAGGTGTTGAATCCAGTTGGTAATTGAGCTTGGATAATATGGTAACATTACTGTGGAATCTTACTGATGGTGTTGGTGATTTGTGGTTCATCTACTGTCAATACACTAGTACTGACAGTAGCACTGTTAGTGATTACTCACTGTATCTAAAAATGTTGGCTTGTATGGTTATAAACATACTGAGCTTAATCATTTTACTTTAGTGATGCTCTGAAGATTTATAGATAATCTTGATGATGATTTCTAGGTTTTGGTCTCAGGAAAATGATATCCAATGGCTTGCCGTCTTATTTGTGAAAGCTATGTAATTGTTGTGCTTCGCTTTTAGAACTAGTTCTTGTGACACCATCTTAATATGGCACACAAGTTGTTGGGTTCTACTTCTGAGCTTAATTCTGACTGTGCTTGAAATTTGGTAAATGCCAAAGATAAGCTGAATCATATCTGCCTATGATGTTGGTCTGAGGCATAGGAACTAGTTTCCTATATTATTGTCCCTAATAGAATTGTTCAAGTATTATTATTGGTTACTGCATCTTGATTCCTAATTGGCTAAGATGGTTGTGACTCATAGATTAATATTGGTTCATAGGATTTGTAGATTCTGAGGTGGTACTCTACTAGGAGATGTGCCTAGAATTTTATGAGTTATGCTATGTACATGTTGGAATATATGAATTGTCTGTCATCTCCAGGATCTATGATGCTGGTCTGAGATCCTGGTTGATTTGTTAGAATTTAAGTGTACTCTTCATTTAGAAGATTCTCTATGATGGATTCGTCCCACTTGGGTGTTTTTTGAGATATCTAGATATAAAACAACACATGAATCTTAGTCTAGAGAATATAATAAGATCATGTGATGGTTTTATTTCACTCACCACAACAGTTGATTTTTGCTAGTGTTGTGGCTGGTTGGTTTGGTTGGCTGGATCTTGCTGATGCTGCTACTGGCTTGAGCTTGTCCTTCTCCTTCTGGTCCTGTATCTTGGCCTTGATCTTGCCCTTAACCTCCTAGATCATGTAACTTGGCCTTGCTGTCCACCTGATCCTCCCCCTCCTTATGTCACCATCTGGTGATACTAGGATGATCTTGTGTGTGGTGGCTGATGGTTTTCTTGGTTCTTGCTAAGCCTAGTGTGCTCCTGGTTTGGTGTTGAAAGTGATAAGGTTTTGCTGTGAGCCTTGCCACGGCTGGGCTTTTCCTTTTGCTTGTGTAGTTGCTGCTGCTGTGTTGACAACTCTCACCATGCATTTAGGTAATTGTGTTGCATGTGTGCTTGGTATACAGTTTGGATAAGATCGATGAGGGGTTTTACCTTTTGATCTTTTAACATTTAACTCTCCTGGTGAAACTTGCCCCTCTTGCTTGCTGTAAAAATCTGTATAGTGGCTTATTTATGATGAAAGAACCATTCTTTCGTATTGGTGAACCTTGCTCCTTTATAATACTCAATGATGTAACATGAGAAGTGCACCTCACTGCTCTCCAGTGAGAGTATCCTAACAACTAATCTTTATTTTCCTTTTTGTTTTGTTTTGAATTTTGTTACAGGTACAAGATCAGGGTTTCAAGATTTAGTATAGGTTTAGATAGATAAGTAGGTTGTAAGATTTATTGATTCATTTGTAAATATTTTGTAATATCTTATTTTATTATTTTTGTAATATTATTGTAATAGTTTATTATTTTAATATCAATTATTGATATTTCTTTACTGTAATGAACTTCTTCATTACTGGAATGAATTCCTCTTTGTAAATTGTTTATGAAATAAAGATAAAGAATAAGAATTCACTTCTTATTTAAATTACTTTATTTTTTAATTCTGTTATTTATTATTATCTCATTATTATAACAAATGATATTAATAAATCATTTTAAAATAACAATTCTTAATTTTTAAACATGAGTTCAAATTTCAAATTTAAATACAAATCCTCCCCTTCAAAACACACTTATGCAAAACGATCATGTTAGAATTTATAACAATCACTCCCAATAGATATCCCTACACATAGAGACTGAAAGAAACTCTGATCACTTTAGGTTTTTATTTTGGCGAAAAATTTACCTGCATTTTACAGATGAATGCATGCATATGCACAAATTCCTAAATCTACCCTTTGTTGGTTCCTAAATGCTGGGGTGCTACATTTCATACTATATGGTCTCTGAGCTATTGGTCCAACTCGAGGGATTAATTCAATGATAAACTCGATATCCCAATCTGGGGGCATATCGGGAAATTCATCTGGGAACACATCGGGGTATTCACAGACTGCTCTGCCTTGGTCCAGGGTTGGTTGGGCTAAACTCTTGTTGCACTTGAATTGACGGGCAAGGTCTCTGACACATGCTCAATTGATACTCAGGTGCTACTGGTCATGGTTATGGCCTTCTTAGCACAATATATAAGTCCTTGATGTTTTGACATCCAATCCATTCCTAGTACTACTTCTAAAAGTTTTGTTCCGAGTACTATTATATTGGCATAGAAATATATTCCGTGAATTATGGTAGGTACAACCTTGCAAATTTTTCTAGCTTTGGTAGTTGAACTAGGTATTTGAACTATCATAACATGCTTCAAATTTGTTGGTTGAATCCTACTAGTGCATGCAAATTCTTCTGTAACAAATGAGTGCGATGATCCAGAATCAAACAACACTATTGCAAGTACGGAAATAACAGAGAACATACCCAGCACGACATCTGGCGCTTCCTGGGCTTCTTCAACATTCATGTGGAACAGACGGCCAACACGGTTGTTCGGGTTGCCTGGGGTGAATCTCTTTCCAGGTTGGACACGATGCTGCTGCTGGGCAGGTGCAGTGACATTGGATGCTGCAGCAATCTTCTTGGGGAACTCATTGGAATAGTGACCTGCCACTCCACACTCAAAGCAGGTGATTGTTGACTTGTCCTTTCTGGCAACAAGTAAGGCATTACTTCGAGCCCTTGGGGCAGTATTATTATTGGGATTGTTGGGACTTGGCAGTGCATGGTTGAAGATATTGGGGTTGCCATGGTTGTAGTGGTTGTTGCCCTCCAGGTCTTCGGTTTCCTCCACTATGATTGGGAAAGTTCGGGCGGGTCATAGGTGGCCTAGTGTTTCTTGGTGCAAATCCAGCAGACGAACTGGGGCGATACTTTGGGGTATGGTGGGGTCCTGGTTGATGCATCATACGACGCTTACGGTTTTCAGTAGCTTGGTTGATCTTTCCTTCCATCTGGATTGCTGAATCAACTAAAGCTTCTAGATCAACAAACGGGATATTGACTAACACCGTCTGCATCTCATCATGCAAACCATTCAGAAATCTCTCCTTTTTCTTGGCTTCAGTACCAATCTCATTAGGGGCATACCTAGATAGAGACAGAAATCTGTCACGGTACTCTACTACAGTCATCCTTCCCTGCTTCAGCTCCTTGACTCCATCCCTCATTCGCAGGATCAAACCTGGTGGCACATGGGTTCGGTTGAACTTGAGTTTGAATTCATCCCAAGTCATCATCTGTCCTGCATTCATGGCGCGGGTGCTATTCCACCATGCCCTTGCAGAACCAGCTACATAGTGGGTGGCGAACAGTACTTTCTTGGCCTCCTCTACTCCGGCTACTTCCAAGTTGTTCTCAATAGTCTGCAGCCAGTCATCGGCATCTAAGGGCTCTTCTGACTTACTAAAGATAGGGGGATTGGTATTCTGGAAATTCTTAAGTTTGGATCCATGATGATCCTGATTTCCAGGGCCTTGGTTGTCATGTGCTAGTTGAGTGATCTGTTGAAGAGTGGCTAGATTGGCTTGATGCTCGGTTCTACCGGCTTCTTGGTCGGCTACTAACATTTGCAAGATTTGGACCATCAGTTCTTGAGATGAGCTGCTCCCTCCGTGAGGCATCTGAAGATTGAGATAGATCATGAGACAAGAGGGAAATTTTTCTAAGGTTTATGGGTTTGGTTTTTAAAGCTTTTAAAATTTTGAGTACGTCTAAGGTTTTAAAGAAAACAACTCATTCTCATTCATTTCAATGTCACACCATACAAGCAACACATTCTCACACAGCACAACAACAAACATATGGTTTTAAGAGCCATTCTGGAAAGCTACGATGTAGTGGGACCGGATACAACTCACACCTGCGATAGTGCTCAAGTGCTACTACTGATCAGAACTGGTGGCTTATTCATCATCAATGGAGTTGTGGTCCTCATCATCAGTGTGGAACTCCTGGTCCATGTCCTCAAAGTAATCATCATCATCACTGAGATACGAGTAGGGATCTCCATGAATATCTTCCCCTTAATTCTCCCTTTCCTCAAGCTGCATCTCCTGATCATGGATGGTCTCCTCCAAGTCTAACACTTCGTGACAAAGGCGAGCAATGATGCGATCCTTCTTGTCACGCAGGTGTCGAAGTGACTTGCGCTCCTTCACGAGGATGGCGAAGGTCTGGTCCTTCTTGGCAGCAGCAAGTTGCTTCTCGTTGGCATCAGCACGAGCATTGTCCAGCTGCTTCTGAGTCTCATGAAGCATGCAGGCAATATGGTCCACATGTTGCTTCAACTCAGGGTGACTTGGCAGATCCAGGGGTTGTCCATTGGAATCACTTCTGGCGTAGTGAGCAAAGCGGATGCCGACGATCTTGTTGATATTCTGTCCACATAATTGGGCAAGTGCTTCCTGCATTGCTCTGGCCAGTCCATCGATCCAGTTGTTCTCTCTGATGGTGAAATGGATCTTCTCCAAGGTAGGTGGCTCCATCTTTCTGCGAAGATCGACAACTATCAGCCACTGTAGCTTCCCTCCGGGGTGATCATGGAGTTTAGCTCCATAGAACTCCGGATACGGGCACTCCAGCAATTCCCCAAGCTGATTCAGGTCGTTCTCAAAGATGAGATTCCCTCCATTACCCAACTGGTAAAACTTGCTATAGGCGTAGTCCATCTATAAGCAATCTGAGAGGAGTAAGTTACATAAGTGTTTAAGTGTGCCAAATTTTAGGTATGGTTGCAAAAAATTTAAGGAAGACATGACTCTCTTTTGGAAAGAATTTCAAGGGTAAGAGTGAGAATAGTGATGGGGATATGCCGAGTGGGGTATACCCAGCAGGACGTTCCTTACTGGATCATACTCCCAGTGAGTGGGCCTGCAGGACGGCGACTGGACTGCGACCCAAGAGGAAGCCAGGCGACTGGATGCTGAAGGCCCAGAAGAGTAGCTAGGCCCAGTCAGATTAGGTCAAAACCCTCCGAGTCCTTATCTAACTCGGTTGTAGATCTGTAAACCCTAGAGAGGTGACTCTATATAAACCTCCCTAGGGCACGCATAGAACTTATGTTCCATCATAAACCCCCTCAACTCGCCGCCTAGCCGCCGAGCTCGCCCTTTGTAATCTCTCATCAATACAATCTAGCAGGAGTAGGTCTTTACCCTCCGGGGGTCGAACCTGGGTAAAACCCTGTGTCTTTGCCCTCATCTTGCATCGCATATGGCTGGCCTCCCTTGCCCCTCATTCTACTACTCGCTGCCAATCACAGCATCTGTCGTGGCCATTCCCACGACAGTGGCGCCCACCGTGGGGCCTGGCCGATCAGGCCTATGTTCTGCGGCGAGACCCTACTTGCCCATCAACCGGATGATCGCCACCGGCCGCATGATCGCCATTGGTGAGATCCTCCAGATCTTTCCAAGCAACTACGTCCCGGCGTCATCGTCTCGGAGGACTCGGCACTCGTCGGCAATTCGCTGCCACGCGATCGGCTCTCTGAGAGCCAGGTCTGCACCCCATCCACCTCCTCGCCTCCGAGTATGACTCGGCCAACAACAACGTCGCTGAGACTAGCACGGTCGCAGACGACGCGACCCTTCACGATGACGCTGACTCGGCGACCCTGGCCTCAGTCGCCGGATCCATCGCCGCCGCGTCACGAGCCGGCTCCATCACCTAAGTCTCCAACGTCGGGGATTTCGAGGATCCGTCTATCCTCGGGATCTTCGACTCCGATTCTGGATCAGAAAACTCCGGCGACCTCTACGCCGGATCCGGTCGCTTCATCGTGTCCTACATGGCGGGAGGCACGAGTGCCCTGCCAGACACATTCTCCATGCCGATACCGCCAACCGCGATGGCGGGGGAAGTCGAGGAACTCCGCCTGCTCCTAGAGGATGCGATTAGCAAGGAACAAGCCGAGCGCGAAAAATTTCGCCTCGAGCAGGAGATAGCACAGGAGCTGTCGCTCTACCATCAACGCCACATCAGGTCGCGCCTGAACCCAACCGTTCAGGCCATGCCCTGAACCCCGCCCGCATGGCCTAGCGGGTGGTCTGCGAGAACACGCCGCCAGGCTTCAGTGGCCGCCGTCCACCCAGAGCACCAAGGAGTGGAGCTCCCCCACCGCCACCAGGCCGCGCGCCCCCTCCCAACCAGCCGAGAATTCTCATCTCCCCGCAAGAGCGGGATGCAAACGACCTCCCGTTGTACTCCACCCTGATGGCAACGTCATCGCGGGGAATACAGCGGTCGCCAACCTCAACGTCATTGGGGAAGGCGCGCTGCAGATCCAGTACGCCAAGGCCCTACTCGCCAAGGCCGTCGAGCAGCAGGTCGCCGAAGCCGACTCGCGCGGGCGCATGTACTCCCGCTCGTCAGGAAGAAGGGCGGCCTCAAGCGGCCGCCCATCAATGGCAAACACCCTCAAGTGCCCGCCTCTCGAGCCCCTGCAGCACCAACCGCGTGTCGCGCACCCAGCGCTCTCCTCCAACGAGCCACGGCCACCGAACAATACGGTCACCGCCAACAGGCATCCAGTCGACGCGCGCACCCACATCATCAACAACCAGAGCTGGCGCGCTCGGTATCCCAACAACTCGAGGCACACCCTCACCAACCGCCATGACGATGAGCCAAGGGGCTCGCTCAGTCGAGTTGGCCCCCAGTGCTTCAGACCGATGATACGAGGTGAGAAATACCCGACGAACTTCAAAGCGCCGAAGGAGATCGAAAAATATGATCCCACGTACGACTCGGCAGTGTGGCTGGACACATACCTCATGGCAATGGGAATCACCGGACACACCGAACTCCTAGCCGCCCGCTACCTCCCCATGATGATGGAGTGAGCGAGTCGGCAATGGATCAACACCCTCCCCGCGGACAGCATCGATTCCTGGGAGGACATGCACGAAGCCTTCGTCGGACACTTTGAGGGCTCCTACACCCGCGCCACCACCATCGAGGACCTGGAGCGATGCGTCCAGGGACCCCGCGAGTTGACCCGCAGCTGGAAATTAAGTTTTTCTGACCTCCATGCTAAGTAGGGTCTCCTATGGTCAGTATGGCTCTGATACCAACTTGTCAACACCCAGATTTTTAATCCCAGATGCCTGTTATGCCGTAAATCGCAATCCCAGGATTACCATTTTTGTGATACATAACAGATTGGCACCATAGTTCATCATCCATTACAAACCATAACAGTCTTACAAATAGTTTATCTCATGATCAAGTCTGATTACAATCAAAGCAGCGGAATAATAATAAAGTTAGCATGGTCGGGGCTCCATCTTCAGGGTCACATGCAATGCTGATGATGGGAGATGATCCTAAATATCATAAGCGTCCTGCTGTCCATCCTCCTTGTAGTCTCCTTCATAGTCTGGCCATGGGAATAGCCATGGACAAAGCCATGAGTACTTTGAAGTACTTGCAAACTTTCACTAAAGCAGTAAGGCCATTCTACTAGGAATCCTAAGCTCTAGGTTTGTTTGCCACAAGCCAATTTTATTTCAACCAGTATCTAGTAATAAAAGATAACTTTAGTTGTCTAGGTTACTTAGGTGGAAATCTAGCTTCATCTCCACAACTTGTGGGGTCAAGTCAAAGTCATCTTTCAAGTCACGGGTCATTTTGGAAAACATCTGACAATGGAACAGTATGGCCATCCAACTGTCCATAACCACGGACGCGGCTATTCGAATAGTTTGACACTCTGCAAAGGTGGTACACTTTCACCACAACATTTGATACATCCGTCAGGAACAATCCTGAATCATCATACTTAGTATGCGAATAATCAATCCTAACCTTTCAATTACACAACCTAGTATAGGCACCTCCCCTATGATTTTGGCCTCCCAACCATGACCATTTGTCATCTTGGGCACTGCATAGGTGGACAGTCACATTCACAAGGTAGCCTCCGCTCACCTCGTTCCGCAAGGCAACCCATACTAAGACATATAAACTTCCAGTCAAGCCCTACCCTAATTCGGGTATTGTGGTTGTACGGTAAGCATTGGAATGGTATCACATACGAACCCAACCATCAGCTTTTATCAAAGTCAAGTCACATACTTTATTCACCATCATGTTCAAGTCATTGTGTCCATAACACATGTCAAAACATTTCATTAGAATGACTCATCATTCCAAGGTTTTCATAACCATTTGTTCCCATCTAGTGATCAAGTTTATTTTAGCACTAGCATCTATCAAGGTGGGGGTGTCACTATTTGAGGGGTACTAACGTGGTGTATCTACCTTCATCAAGATCCAAGCTCTTGATGGCACTTTCCTAATCTTCCACTAATCATCCAATTAATTAACTATAGAACAACTTTGCGAAAGGTAAAGCTTGCAAGTAAAATTGAGATTTGGTATAGTAAAAAGGGGTATCACAAAGGCTTAAAAGTGGGACTTGCATGGTTTAGCTTAGCTTGCTTAGATAGAATAGCTTGCATAATGTAGCTTGCCTTGGTTGGTAAGGTGGTCGAAGTTCTCTATGATTACAAGAAAGGGTGATAGGATTTTATTTATCTTATTTTTAGAAAAGTAATTGTAACATCCCAGTATTTAGGACCTAACGAAGGGTAGATTTAGGAATATGAATTGTTGCATGCATTCATTTGTGAAAATGTGGGTAAAATTTTCGCCAAATAAAAAAAACCTAAGTGATCAATGTTTCTTTCATACTTTGAGATTAGAATTAGTCTTAAAGGGTGATTGTTATAAACTTTGAGATGATCTTAAGGAGTTATGTGTTTAAAACGAATTTGAATTTTAAACTCGAGTATTTGAATTATAATTTAAATGATTGAGATATAAGATTTGAAAATCTTAAATTAATTAAAAGATAAGTATTATAACTTAAATTTTATCCAAAAACAATATTGAATAGGAAATTCATTTCATATTATTAATATATAAATAAGTTACAAAGAATGTAGCCTACTGAAGTCATTCCAAATTTTACAATTTACAAAAAAATAAAGAATAAGAATATTCTTGTCAACACCCGGATTTTTAATCCCAGATGCCTGTTATGCCATACATCGCAATCCCATGATTACCATTTTTGCGAGACATAACAAATTTGTATATCACAGTACATCATCCATTACAAACCATACATAAGGTCTTACACAAATAAGGATCTCATGATCCAGTTCTTAATACAACTCAAGCAGCAGAATAATGTAATAATAAAGGTAGCGTAGGTGAAGCTCCATCTTCGAGGTCACATGCAATGCTGACAATGGGAGATGATCTTATTTGTCGTAACCTTCCTGCGGTCCATCGTCCTGGTACTCCTCTTCATAGTCTGGCCACGGGAATAGCCAGGGACAAAGCCATGAGTACTCTTTAAGTACTCGCAAACTAATACTAACAAGTTAAGGGGTTTTTTAGTAGTAGGATACTAAGCTCTAGGGTTGTTTTGCAAAAAGCCAGATTTACCTCTACTAAGTTCAGAAGCAAAGAAAGCTAGTTGAAGTTTTATAACACCTAAGTGGGAACTTGAATTTCATATCACAACCCTATTGTGGTCAAGTCAAAGTCTCAATTCATTTCACAAGTCATTTCGAAAACATGTTACGGGGGAACAGTATGGCCACTCTAACTGTCCATAACCGCGGACGCGGCTATTCGAATAGTTTGACACTCTGTAGAGATTGTACACTTTCACCAAAACATTCGATACATCCGTCAGTAACAATTACTGAATTCACCATACTCAGTATGCGGATAATCAATCCTAACCTTTCAATTACAAGCCCTAGTATAGGCACCTCTCCGGTGAGTGTGGCCTCCCAACCATGACCAACTGTCATATTGGGTACTGCACAGGTGGAAAATCTTTACAAGGTAGCCTCAGCTCAGACTTTGGCCGTGCGGGAACCCATACTAAGGTATATAAATTTCCAGTCAAACCCTACCCATTTTTCGGGTATTGTGGTTGAACGGTAAAATTGGAATGGTATCGCATCCAAACAACCATCAGTTTTAAAAAAGGTCTAAGGCTCATGCCTCAACATTTTTGTCATAAAAATCATCTGGTGTTCGAAAACACATGTCAAAACATTTCAGTAGAATGACTCATCATTCCAAGGTTTTCGTAATCATTTTCACCAAGTATTCCCATCTAAAGTTGATCAAGTTTTAGGCTTAGCACTAGCATCTACAAATGGCGGTAAGTACTAATGAGGGGTGGTAAAGAAGTGGAGATTAATTGAGTTCAATCTCATGCCTTAGGATGACATCAACATTATCTAGCTTAGGCCAAATTTAATGCTCTTTATGCAACCTTCAACTATGTTCCTAGAATCTAAAAGTTACTTAAGTAATATCTAAGAGAAAGCTTTGATAAAGAAATAAAGTATAAAGCTTGCAAGTAAAACCAGGATTGGGTATCATCAAATGTGTCCAACCAAGCATGCTTAGTGCATTGCATAGGTTATCTAACTTTCATACTTGCAAGTGTTAGCTTGCATAGGTCAACTTGGTTAGTAAGGCTTGCCTTGTGCAGAGCAGTGGTTGAAGTTCTCCTCGGCTTCTTCTTCGTAGTATCCTCCTTCCTCCTCGTATCCTTGGTCGGTACTAGCGTCTATAAATAAATACGAGGTACACAATCATCAAACAATACTTAAATATTTTCAATCATCACACAAAGGGGTACTATAGATGATCTAGTATCATCACTAACATTACAAGATTAAAGCTTTGGTCTTATTTATTTTATTTTTAGAAAAGTAATTTCTACTCATTGAAAAACTACAAGATTAAATATTCTCCAAACCAAACATGGGATCATGTTGAACCTGTCATCACCACATATTTAAGTACATGGGAATGTGATTTAAAGTGGTGTCACAATTTAATAAAGTTTAAATTTTTTATTTTAAATAATTAAAGTGACTAGAAATGCCTATGTGGCATTCTTTTATTACTTGAACATTATTTCTGTAAGTAAACCCAAATGTTTTTATCTATTCTGAAAGGTATGAAAAAATGTGATTTTTGAGAGTTGGAATCAACTCAAAAGCTATTATGGTTGAAATTTGAAAAACATTTAAGTGCTGAAAAGCTTCTGACTTGATATTTTTACCAAGGTTGATCTACAGATCCAAATAGTTTGAATCCAACGGGCTTGGATTAAACATTTTAGTACCTTTCTAACAAAATTGGTTTCATGCAATTTGGTTCACTGAATCGAGCTGGATTGATTTTTGAATATAGGTATAGAACTATGTTTGAATTAAAATAGAAAAATCTAAATTCAAACGGTTGGGTTGCGCGGGAAAGGTTAATGGGCCGGCCCAGTGTGACTCCGCAGCGCGGGGCTCAGCTGACAGGGGGGTTCCACCAGTCAGTGGCTCATAACACGCGAAGCGATACGAGGCGATGTGGTTCGTTGGATTTGAAGGGTGATCAACGGCTGAGGGTCATCATCGACGATGAACATGTCACCGGCGAGCTTTAACCCTAGCAACTCAGTGGGGGTGCATAGGGGGTATACCAGGGCTCCAGAGACGATGGCAAGGCGGGCAAACGAACGAGCGGTCGATGGAGAGCTCAGTGATGGTCGAGGCAGCTCCGGGGGTGGTCGAAATCAACAACTCCCTTCTTCTCCAGAGGCGGCCTGCTCCGGCGCAATTCCGGCGAGCTGCTGCTCCTCGTGCTCCGGCTAGAGGGTGGAATGATCAGTGAGGTGAGGGGAGTGGAATGGTGCGCTTCAATCGGCTGGGGGTCACATCCTTTTATAGGCTCGACAGCGAGACCGAGAGGGATGGGCAGGCGATGGTGGCGACACGGCTACGGGCGGCTAGAGGCATGGCTGAGGTTGGCGATCGACGGGCGGTCTCCTGGCGATGCTCTAAGACTTGAATGCAATCTTAGGGGCGGTGGCAATCGGTCGGGAACGTGTGGTTCTCTGCAAGGCAGAGGCGGCGAACTCCGCGGCGTGCGGTGGCTACGGGGTACGGGCGATGAAACGATCATGTCTAGTGGTCTCCTGGGATGGTGGGGTGCATGCTGGCGGGCGGCAAGGGGTCGAGGTGGTCAGGTCGAGTGGGAACAGTGCGTGCACGGTGGCGCCCATCGGCATGGTCGACAGTGGTGCGGGCACGGCGTTCCTGGCGGTTCTTGTCTCTGTCCTTGAGCTAGGGCTGGTCGAGAGGGGGCGGTGAGGCATGGGCTACCTCCCAGACACGGTTGGCACAGCTAGTTCTTCCTCTAGCTTGCTGTCCACACTGGGGTGACATGGTGAGGCTCGGCCTGCTCACCATTGATGGCAATGGCAAGCTGACAGTGATGCTAGAGGTTAATAACTAAGCTAGATGATCTACTAGATGTTTGCTGTGAGCTAGAGAGGGGACAAGGTTGGCCAAAATCGCTGCACACTATAGTGTTTGTGATTTGGTTGATTTGAATCTGCAAGCTGTTTGATGAAATGGCCGCAAGAACTTGAGTTTTGAATTTTGAAAACATTTTTGGTGGGTGTGCTAGGCATGTGTTAAGGATTCTGTGGATCCTTGGGTTTTGAAAATTGAACTTGTTTGAGTGGTTTTTGAAATAGTGGGATCTTCCCATATGAGATAGATTCAATTTTAAACTGTCATTTAAACTTAGTATTTGAATGTTTTTGGATGATCACAAAGTGGGCCTTGGTACCTTATTATGTGTACTAACAAGGGGTCCAAAGATCGACAAATGTTTCTGTTGAGTTTTGAAAACTAGAGATAGCCAAAGTAGGCATGAGAGTTAATTTGGCAAAAATGACCATTCACTTCATTTGTTTATTTTGAGTTGTTTGTCTTTGGGAAAAGTTTGGGGATTGTTTAGATGATGTTTGTTTCACCTAAGAATCATTTTACAAGCAAGCAAACACAGAACCATGGCAATTCAAAAGAATACAAATTTTTAATACACACCCATATGAATGCTTTCATAGTTTTAGTTGGGACAGTTTTTGTTAACCCTAATTTTGATGATTAGAGTTTGATGATCCAAGTTTAATATTTTTGGGATGTTACAAAACCTTCCCCCCTTAAACAAAATCTCGTCCCAAGATTTGAACAAGGACGAAAAAGATTAACTAGGATTTGAAGAGATCGGGAAACTCTGTCCTGATGTGATCTTCGCGCTCCCAGGTAGCTTCCTCTTCCGTGTGGTTGCTCCACTGGATCTTGAGAAACTTGATGCTTCGGGTTCTGGTAGTTCTGAAAGCTTCTTCCAAAATATGGATGGGTACTTCGGGATAGGTCAGGTCATCGTTGATTTCTATGGTCCGGTGATCAATATTCTTCAATACTTCCGTCTTCTCCGGAACTTCGAGGCACTTGCGAAGTAATGAGATATGGAACACATTGTGCACGGCTGACATTTCTTCGGGTAGTTCCAATTGATAAGACACTTCTCCTCGATGGTTCAGAATCTTGAAGGGGCCGATATATCTGGGGCTAACTTTCCTTTCAGTTGGAAACGCTGCATTCCCTTCAATGGCGACACTTTGAGATACACGAAATCTCCAATGTTGAAGGCGAGGTCTCTACGTATCTTGTCGGCGTAACTCTTCTGTCTTGGCTGGGCGGTCTTGAGGTGCTCACGAATCTTGTGAACTTTCTCTTCTGCTTCTCGTAGGATGTCGGGTCCGAAAATCCGACTCTCTCCTACTTCCGACCAATTCAAAGGGGTGCGACACTTCCTTCCATACATGAATTCAAATGGGGCCATTTGCAAACTAGCTTGATAACTGTTGTTGTATGAAAAATCTGCGAACGGAAGACAGTCTTCCCATTTAGATCCATACTCTAACACACAGGCTCACAAAATGTCTTCGAGTATTTGATTTACTCGCTCTGTTTGTCCGTCGGTGTGAGGGTGATAAGCTGTGCTGAAATCTAGTAGGGTTCCTAACCCTTCTTGGAATTTCTTCTAGAATCTCGAGGTAAAATGGGTTCCTCGATCCGATACAATGTTCTTGGGGACTCCGTGCAAACTGAAGATTCTAGCGATGTATAACTCCGCTATCTTCGAACTCTAATATGTGGTCTTGACTGGTAAGAAATGGGCGACTTTGGACAATCTGTCCACTATGACCCAGATAGAGTCATTTCCCCTACTAGAAGTAGGTAATCCGGTGATAAAGTCCATTCCAACGGAATCGCATTTCCATTCTGGAATCTGCAGGGGTTGCAACAATGCAGCGGGTCTTTGATGTCCCGCCTTGACTCTCTGACATATATCACACTTGGCGATATAGCTTCCGATTTCTCTCTTCATCTTGTGCCACCAAAATTGCTCTTTCAAATCTTGATACATCTTCGTTCCTCCGGGGTGGATAGAATAAAGATTATCACGAGCTTCCTTCAGAATAACTTCTTTCAATTCAGAATCTGCTGGTACACAAAGGCGTCCTTTGTACCACAGAACTCCTTCTTCGTCTTCGGTAAATCCGGGTACTTTGCTTGTACCGATACGACGCTTGATTGCGTCGATGCTAGCATTTCCTTTCTGCGCCTCCTTGATCTGGCTGATCAAAGTGGGTTAAAGTTCTATGCTAGCCAAAAATCCTTCACTCACTAATTCCATTCGGAAATCTTCCATCTCCTTGTGCAAACTTGGTTGCTCCTTCAAAATCATGGAGTTCAAGCGGCACGGCAATCTGCTAAGGGAATCTACTACCACATTGGCTTTACCGGGTGATAGTGAATGTCCAGGTCGTAATCCTTGATTAGCTCAATCCATCTTCTCTGTCTCATATTCAGCTCCTTCTGAGTGAATATATACTTTAGGCTCTTGTGATCCGAATAGATCTCACAACGGTTTCCCATCAGGTAGTGCCTCCATGTCTTCAGGGCTAGAACTACGGCTGCGAGCTCGAGGTCATGGGTTGGATAGTTCTTCTCATGTTGTTTCAGTTGTCGAGATAGATAAGATATAACTTTGCCTTCTTGCATTAGCACACATCCGAGACCGATCTTGGATGCATCACAATACACATCAAAGGTCTTCGTGATATCCGACATGATTAAGATTGGGGCTGAAATCAATCTTCTCTTGAGTTCTTGAAAACTCGCTTCACATTTATCCGTCCATTCAAACTTCTTGTCCTTATTCAGCAATTGGGTCATGGGTCTGGCGATACTCAAGAATCCTTCTACGAACTTGCGGTAGTATCCCGCCAATCCGAGAAATGCACGAACTTGGGTTTGAGTGGTTGGGGCTTGCCAATCTTCGACATCTTTCACCTTTGCAGGATCAACGGCAATTCCTCCGGATGATACAATGTGACTAAGGAATCCTACCTCCTGTAACCATAATTCACATTTGCTAAACTTGGCGTACAACTGATGCTCTCTAAGGGTTCCAAGAATTGTCCTTAGGTGTAGCTCATGTTCTTCTTCTGATTTGGAATAAATCAGAATGTCATCGATGAAAACAACGACAAACTTATCCAAAAAGTCCATAAAAATCTTATTCATGAGATTCATGAAATAAGCGGGGGCATTGGTTAATCCAAAAGACATGACAATATACTCATATAATCCATATCTGGTGGTAAAGGCAGTCTTGGGAATATCCTCTGCACGAATCTTGAGTTGATGTTAGCCAGTTCTAAGATCAATCTTAGTAAACACTTTGGCACCGGTCAACTGATCAAACAAATCTTCTATCTTGGGCAACGGGTATTTGTTCTTGATAGTGACATCATTCAACTTCCGATAATCTATACACAAATGGTTACCTCCATCCTTCTTATCCAGAAACAAGACAAGTGATCTCCATGGTGACGCACTTGGTTGAATCAATCCAATTTCCAACATGGCATCTAGTTGCTTCTTCAGTTCTGCTAGTTCAGACGGGTTCATACTATATGGTCTCTGGGCTATGGGTCCTGTTCCGGGGATTATTTCAATGATAAACTCGATATCTCGATCTGGGGGCATACCGGGCAAAACATCTGGAAATACATCGGGGTATTCACATACTATCCGGACTTGGTCAATGGTAGGTTGGGCTATACACTTGTTGCACTTGAATTGACAAGGTAAGTTTGACATACATGCTCGACTGATATTCCGGCTGTACTGGTCATGGTTATGGCTTTCTTGGCACAGTCAATTAACCCTTTATGTTTGGACATCCAATCCATTCCTAGTACTACTTCCAAACCTTTAGTTCCGAGTACTATCAGATTAGCATAAAAATCTATGCCATGGATTCAGATAGGGACGGCTTTGCAAATTTGCCTAGCTTTGGTGGTTGAACCGGGAATTTGAACAATCATAACATGCTTCAGTTTGGTTGGGTGAATCTTACTAGTGCATGCAAATTCTTCGGTGAAAAATGAGTGCGATGCACCCGAATCAAACAAAACTCTAGAAAGTACTGAATTAACAGAAAACATACCTAGCACGACATTTGGCGCTTCCTGGGCTTCTTCAGCATGCATGAGAAAAAGACGGCCGTTGCGGTTGAGCGAATTCCCTGGGGCAAACCTTCTTCCAGGCTGAACACGACGCTGTTGCTGAGCTGGGGCATTTGCATTGGGGCACTCGTTGGAGTAGTGACCCTTATTTCCACAGTCATAACAAGTCACTTGCGACTTGTCCTTTGCTGCAACAGGTACAACATTGCTTCTAGTCCTCGGGGAAGTGTTGGTGTTGGCGGCAACATTGTTGTTGTTGAACTTGGGTGGTGCACGGTTGAAATTGTTAGGGTTGCCGGGGTTGTTGTGATTTCCTCCAGGCCTTGGGTTTCCACGGTTGGGATAGGTCGGACGGTTCATCGTGGGTCGGTTGGTTCTCGGGGCAAATCCTGGAGATGGGTTGGGGCGATACTTTGGGGTATGATGGGTTCCTGGCTGATGCATCTGGCGGAGCTTGAGGTTCTCATAGGCTTGGTTGATCTTTCCTTCCATCTAGATGGCAAAGTCGACAAGGGCTTCAATATCCGCAAAGGGGATATTGACCAACACCGTCTGCATCTCATCGTGCAGACCATTCAGGAATCTTTCTTTCTTCTTGGCTTCGGTGTCGATCTCATCCGGGGCTTACCTAGCTAATGACAAGAATTTGTCACGGTATTCCACTACGGTCATCCTTATTTGCTTCAGTTCTCTGAATTCATCTCTTATCCTCTTGATCAAACCCGGTGGCACGTGGGTTCTACTGAACTTGACCTTGAATTCCTCCCAGGTCATCATCTGCCCTCCGGTCAATGCACGAACACTGTTCCACCATGGTCTTGCATCTCCAGCTAGATAGTGGGTGGCGAACAGAACTTTCTCGTTAGCTTCCACTCTGGCGACTTCTAGGTTGTTCTCCATGGTTTGCAGCCAATCATCCGCATCTAAGGGGTCTTCCGACTTAGTGAAAACAGGTGGGTTGGTATTTTGGAAATTCTTGAGCTTAGATCCATGGTTGTCCTGATTTCCTTGGCCTTGATTGTTGTGGGCCAGCTGAGCTATCTGCTGAAGGGTGGCTAAGTTGGCTTGACGCTCGGCTCTTTCAGCTTCGCGGTCAAAAACCAACATTTGCAGGATCTGCAACATCGGGTCCGGGGATGAACCACTTCCTCCGCGAGGCATCTGAAGATTGAGATAGATCATGAGAAAAGAGGGAAATTTCTAAAGTTTAGGGACTTTGAAAAGTTTTTAAAGTTTGACTCAGATTTTCTAGAAACTTGCTTTTCATTCATTCATTCATAGCACACGATACAACACACACCACAACAAAGGAAAAACAGATGGTTTTAAGAACCATTTTGGAAACTATGATACAGTGGGACCGAATACAACTCACTACGCTAGTGCTCAAGTGCTACTACTCCTCGGAGTCGGTGTAATCGTCATCCTCATCATCCTCATCGTCATCGATGAAGACGAAATCCTCCTCATCGGTGAAGAAGTCCATGGCCTGGTCCTCCAGAAAATCATCATCATCGCTGAGATAGGAGTAGGGGTCTCCACGAAGGTCTTCTCCGGCATTCTCTCTTTCCTCCAACTGCATGTCTCTCTCGTGGATGGTATCCTCCAAATCCGAGATACAGTGGCGAAGACGAGCAATGATGCGCTCCTTCTTGTCGAGCTGACGGCGGCGAGACTTGCGATCCTTCGCTAGCATGGCGACGGTCTGATCCTTCGTCCGGATGATGGCAGACTTGTGGTTGGAGTAGTCACGGGCATTGTCCAGTTCTTGCTGACGATCGTACATCATGAAGCTAGGGTGGTCCAACTGAGTCTTCAGCTCGTGGTGGTATGGGGCTTCCAATGGCTCTCCCATAGCATCACACCTTGGACAAAACTCAAAGCGGGTACCCTTGATCTGGTTGATACTCTACCCACACAGACGGGCAAGAGCTTCCTGCATGGCCCCGACAAGTCCATCGAGTCAGTTGTTCTCTCTTAAGGTGAACTAAATTCCCTTGGCAGTGGGAGGTTCAATCTTTCCTCGGAGACTTGCAACAACTAGCCATTGCCGATCTTCTCCTTCCTGATCATTGAGCTGAGCTCCGAAGAACTTGGGGTGTGGATGCTCTAGAAGTTCCGAAAGCTGGTCCAAATCCCGCTCAAAGATGAGGTCTCCTCCATTCCCCAGCAGATAAAACTTGCTGTACTTCACGTCCATCTATAAGAGTATAGGATGAGTAAGTTAGTAGAGTGATCAAGTGTGTCAAATTTTATGTATTTTGCAAGAGTTTTTGAGGAACATGAATTTTCATGAAAGAATCAAAGTGATAAGAATGGGAATAAGTTTTTGTAAATATTTGCTTCTTTTGGTTTTGAAACTAAGTTTTTGATTCAAACGTCCAGTCTAACTAGGGTCTCCTATGGTCAGGATGGCTCTGATACCAACTTGTCAACACCTGGATTTTTAATCCCAGATGCCTGTTATGCCATACATCGCAATCCCAGGATTACCATTTTTGCGAGACATAACAGATTTGTATATCACAGTACATCATCCATTACAAACCATACATAAGGTCTTACACAAATAAGGATCTCATGATCCAGTTCTTAATACAACTCAAGCAGCGGAATAATGTAATAATAAAGGTAGCGTAGGTGAAGCTCCATCTTCGGGGTCACAGGCAATGCTGACGATGGGAGATGATCCTAGTTGTCGTAACCTTCCTGCGGTCCATCGTCCTGGTACTCCTCTTCATAGTCTGGCCACGGGAATAGCCGGGGACAAAGCCATGAGTACTCTTTAAGTACTCGCAAACTAATACTAACAAGTTATGGGGTTTTTTAGTTGTAGGATACTAAGCTCTATGGTTGTTTTGCAAAAAGCCAGATTTACCTCTACTAAGTTCAGAAGCAAAGAAAGCTAGTTGAAGTTTTATAACACCTAAGTGGGAACTTGAATTTCATATCACAACCCTGTTGTGGTCAAGTCAAAGTCTCAATTCATTTTACAAGTCATTTTGAAAACATCTGACGGGGGAACAGTATGGCCACTCCAACTGTCCATAACCGCGGATGCGGCTATTTAAATAGTTTGACACTCTGTAGAGATTGTACACTTTCACCACAACATTCGATACATCTGTCAGGAACAAATCCTGAATTCACCATACTCAGTATGCGGATAATCAATCCTAAACTTTCAATTATACGCCCTAGTTTAGGCACCTCTCCTTTGAGTGTGGCCTCCCAACCATGAACAACTGTCATATTTGGTACTGCACAGGTGGACAATCTTCACAAGGTAGCCTCAGCTCAGACCTTGGCCGTGAGTGAAACCATACTAAGGTATATAAATTTCCAGTCAAGCCCTACCCAATTTTCGGGTATTGTGGTTGTACGGTAAAATTGGAATGGTATCGCATCCAGACAACCATCAGTTTTAAAAAAGGGCTAAGGCTCATGCCTCAACATTTTTGTCATAAAAATCATCTAGTGTTTGGAAACACATGTCCAAACATTTCAGTAGAATGACTCATCATTCCAAGGTTTTCGTAATCATTTTCACCAAGTATTCCCATCTAAAGTTGATCAAGTTTTAGGCTTAGCACTAGCATCTACAAATGGTGGTAAGTACTAATGAGGGGTGGTAAAGAAGTGCAGATTAATTGAGTTCAATCTCATGCCTTAGGATGACATCAAGGTTATCTAGATTAGGCCAAATTTAATGATCTTTATGCAACCTTCAATTATCTTCCTAGAATCTACAAGTTACTTAAGTAATCTCTAAGAGAAATATTTGATAAAGAAATAAAGTATAAAGCTTGCAAGTAAAACCAGGATTGGGTATCATCAAATGTGTCGAACCAAGCATGCTTAGTGCATTGCATAGGTTATCTAACTTTCATATATGCAAGTGTTATCTTGCATAGGTCAACTTGGTTTGTAAGGCTTGCCTTGTGCAGAGCAGTGGTTGAAGTTTATAAGGTTCCCAACCTTTAATAAGGTAGAGATCCCTGTGTTTACAATGCTAGTCCCTGGATCAATAGCTAGCATCCACAGTTAAGATGTAATATCAAGAAACAAAGGTCATAATACAACTTTATTACCAGGAATAAATAATTTATTACATCTTACATAGCTCATTTGGCTATCTCATTACAATGCAGCAGAATATAACAATAGCATGGGGTCCTTCATCTTCAAAGTGCCACAGGCAGACATGTTGGTTGTAGACTTGTAATCCTAATCAATAAACTTCACTAACATCAAACAAACCTGCAACATAATAAGTTACAGCCACAAGGGTCAATACATTTGAATTGTATTGGCAAGTGATACTATGGTAGTATAGTGGAGTCTATCATCTATATGCATTTGGCTAAGTGGAGCTTAGGCTTGCTTTGCTCAAAATAGATTTTCCTTATCATTTGAAAACACTAAGTTTTTGCTTGACAAAAATCACCCAAGGCATCTTCCAATAGAAATTGGTGATCCTTCCACCCTTGTTCAACCACAAGATTTGAACTTAGAAATTGGGATGAGGAGATTCTTGATAGCTTCCATGTCTTGATGCTCAAATTGTCCTTTACCAGGGACATGGCTAAGTACTTAGATTTTACACTCTGCAGAGGTGGTGCACTTTCCCCACAAGACTTGGTTTCACCAAGACAAGATCTTTTAGAAGCCTTCCCTTAGACCAGAATGGACGCGCTCCAACCTATCAATCCCCTACCACCAACTGTCCATTTGGCTAAGTTATTGCAACCTATATGATCCAGGCAGAGCCCATAATGCCAAGTGGCTGCACTTGAAGCTTCTCAACATTTGACATCTCAAATCTCTTTGTTCCTGGGTGGCCATCCACAAGTGAGATACACAAGGTAAACCATAGAAATGGGCCTTGTGAACCACTCAACATAACCCATTCACAACCATTCCACCCAGGTGATTCATTCACTTAGTTGTTTTATTAAACAAAACACAAGTCCTTGACTTAGAAATATTCCATAGTATGAATATATATTCCACCCTTGTTTTCTACTAGCTAAGCTAAGCATGATAGTAGTAGGAATCTTAACTTAGGAGATTCTACTAAGGTTTCATCTACTAGGATTTCCCATGGCATAGTTTACACTTAGCAAAACTTCCATGCAAGTCCTACTTAGAAATATCACTAATGCATAGTGAAAATAATGGGACAAAAGTATGAAGCATCACTTGCCTTTTTGGTAGAGAATATAAGTTCACTCCTTGATCTTTGCAATGTTCACACTCTTCAAATCACTACAATTCAATCAAGCAAGCAATATTTTTAATCTACCATTCAAGCAAAACATCACATAAAATGATAGAAACAAAACAATGCATGCAAGCATGCTAAAGATTTTTTTATTTGGAGAAGTGGTTTCTAATAGGTTATAAACATTTGAAAACACCTAATGATCATTTTATAAAGTGGCAAAATCATTTGTAAAAGATTTCACTTCATAATCCATTTTTAAACCAAGTCATTATTTTATGTGGTTGAAAATGTCTTTAGCAAAGTAATAGTTTTATAGGGTTCACCAAATACATTTTCAAATCATAAAACTTGGTGTTTGGGGTCAGAGAGTTTATTCCAAAACATTTCCCAAAGGTTTTCTTCAAAAAGCATTTTTAACAAATAAACAATATTTTTATTTGACTAGAAATGGTTTAAATCAAAATCTTATTCTTTTGCTTCACCAAATATATTTTTGAAACCACAAATTGATTTCTATGGTCAGTAGGTTCAAAACAAACCATTTGCCAAAGGTTTTATCTCAAAAATCATTTTAGAACAATTTTTATATTCTAAATAGGCATACACAAGTTTCTATAAAAACAATCAATTCAACAGAAGCATTTTACTAAACAAAGTGCATGGTCAGAAAGTACTTGTCTTGATGATTCCATTGATATAAAATTTGCAAAATTTAGACGTGTGGTTTGAAAGTTATAAATTTTTCAAATTGGCATATCAAATAGAACATTTCTGTTTTTATTCAAACAGACAGGGCCACGTGGCGCTTTCCTACTGGTGCGTACCGTTTCGCGCGGATCAGCAAACACAGCCGTTAGATCTAATTACATCGCACGGCTCAGAGGCTCTCGTACCCCTTCGGGTTGGTTTCTTTCCTAGCCACTAGATTGAGATCGGACGGCGCTCGGCATGCTTGCGGCGCTGGCGGCGGCGGCACGGTCAGATGGTGGCGGTGTCGACGCTACAGGAAGCGAGAGAGCGAGGGGAGATGATCACCAAGTTCGCCGTGGCATGGGGAAGCTCAAGGTGCCTGCTGTTTGTCGAGGGGCGCGCTGGAGTTGCGTGGATTGCTCGCCGGAGAGATGTCTGGCGACGGGCACGCACTGTCGTTGTCGGGGACGAGGCTGCAAGGCGCTCCAATGCAAAATAAAGGGTGCGTTAGACGCGTAAGAGAGTAGGGAGTGTGGGAGCTTCAAAGAGAGGGGGCGGCGCGGTCAGAGGCTACCTGGAGGCTTCGTCGGAGAAAAAGCAGACGGCGGCGCTGCTGGTCGGCGTCGTTGCCGACGCTGGGGGGCACGCACGAGCAAGTCGGGGGTGTAGAGAGAAGCGCCAGGGTCTGGGGGTCAAGCTCGGGTGCTCAAGGAGGCGAGGGGCGGCAGGGTTTGGCCGGAATTGTCGCCGGAGGGCGTCGGAGGCAGTGGAGCTTCAGAGATGATTCCGAGCAGCCTGGTGGCTCTCGAGGCGTGAGGTTTGGGGGGAAAGGAAGAGAGGAAACATGCACTTAATACTACGTGGTCACATGGACGATTAAACGCGGCAGTAATGAGTATTGACGCGAGCTTTTAACGGCAGAAACCGCCGGCGAGGTTTGCGCGCGGGTTATGACGAAGGGAGCTGGCGGTGGGGCCTGGCGTCAGCGAGAGAGGAAGAGGGGAGATGGGGTCCACGCGTCGGTGACTCAGCGGGTCGATTTCTGAGTGAAAACGATTCGCTGCGGGTGGGGTGGGGAATGGGATTATTGGGCCTTGTTGGGCTAGCTGGGCTGGCTGGGTTCGTTTCCATTTGTTTTGTACTGCTTTGTTTTTCTTTTCTGTTTCTAATATTCTGTTTTGATTTTGTTTAAACAATTTAAACATTCATTTGAATTCAAATCTTTGCCAAATTTTGTGAAGACTCAAATACTGATTAATAGTATATTCTGAAGTCAATTTTTGGGATAAAACTTTATTCTTTTTTGGGGTCTTTTAATTATTTAAAATAGGCTCTAGTTTTAATTAAATAAGATTTAATAATATTTTTAAATCTCCATTTGAATTCAAATCATCACCAAACTTTGGGTGAATCTTAATTCTGTTTATCAACATATTTCAATGTTCAATAGAATAATGCTTTCATTGTTTTAGGATCTATTAATAATTAAATAAAAAGTCCATAATTTTTAACTCAAATAGGTTTTAATTTATTTTAAAACTCTTTTTGAAATCTAAATAATATCAAAATCTTTTCAGTAGGTTTATTTGGAAAACCAAAACACTTGGAAATCTTATTTAAAATAAATTAACAAGTTTTAGTGTTTATTTGAAATGGAAAAACCTTTACTTTAATAAAAATGGATATTAACAAATCATCATTATTTTATTTAAATAAACCTTTACTCGTTTTACCAAATAGACATATTTTATTTCAAAAGCTTGGCCAAGATCTAATTTGGCTTTATAAAATAATCTTTATTTATAATTCTACCTTTGCTTTTGAAAATCAAATCTTTTTATTAAAAGATCTAAAAATAGTGATTCCAACTATTTTAACTTTATTTATTAATTGTTTATCTTTTGAAATCCTTTTAGGTTTTTATTTGACACAAAATAGGTTTTGATGTTTCCAATTGGAATCAAAAAGTTTCTTCTCACCCTAAATTTCAACAATTATTTATTTTGTTTATTTATTTTTCACATTACAAGATTTGGAAAATCTTGGGATGTGACAGGCTACCACCCTTAAAATAAATCTCGTCCCGAGATTTGGGAAGGCTAGGGGTTACAAGTTGGCTCAAAACAACTAGGGTACTACCACCCTTAAAAATTTTCCAACTAGATTACTTCTTGGCTTGCTTGGGATGTTGTTGAAACTTCTCTGGACACTTGTTTGCATAATGGCCTAGCTCTTTGCATTTGAAACACATCACTTGGCTGATATCTTTCTTTTCCTTTGGTATCATTGCCTCTTGTTTGTTTCCTTGGTTCTTCTTCTTTTCTGGGCAATCACTGGCATAGTGTCCCATTTCTTTGCAATTGTAACATTGCAACTGGCTTATGTCCTTCTTCTTCTTCTTTTTGGGTCTCTCCAAAGCTAGGAGTTCTTCTAGTTCATGCTCTTCATATTTCACCACAAAGGTGGGAAATCTTTCTCTCTTCTTAGGGCAGTTGCTAGAGATATGACCTTCTTCTTCACAAGAGTAGCAACACTTTGTGATCACTTTGGATTTGGCCTTATGGTGTATAGTTTTGACTTTGCCTTCATCCTTCTTGGTAGAAGTTGTTCCTTCATGAGGGTTTACAATCTGTTGATGCACTCCACCTTGTTTCCTTTGTTGAACCATGGAATAGATGGGGCATTGAATAGGGGCTTGATTATTTCCTTCACATAGGAAACAAGTAGCTTGAGATGCGGGGCATTGATTGGTTGGATGTTTCTCTTCACAATTGGGGCATTGATCTTCATGCTCTTTGGAAGTGTGACCTTGTCTCCACAAATATTGCAAGCTTGGGTTCCTTCTAGAATATCATCCTTGACATCCTTGTTGTCACAAACTCCTTGAGAAGAGTTGTCTCCCATGTTGATCATTTGATCTGTCATCTTATGCAACAATTGGGTTTGAGTTTCCAAAAACCTTTGCATGGTTGGATCTAACTTACTAGTGTTGGCTAAAAATTGAGCTGTCACTTGGTTCAACTGGGTTTGGGTTACTATGAGTTCTCTCATGTTGTCCTCTTGGTTGTTGTTGTTGTCACCATTCTTGATGTTCGAGTTCCTTGGAGTAGTCATCTGTTTGGGTTGGATTGGGATTAGAATAGGCAAAAGATTTCTAAGGGAATAATTCTAATCACACACATCACAATTCACACAAGTAATGTGCAAGCAATCACAAACAAACATTCCACTCAAACAACAAGTTTCAAGCATATTTTTAGGCAACCAAAAATATTTTTGTTACACCACTTAAGTTGGTGGGTTTGATTTAATCTAAATATGGTGGTCCAACTATATGGTTCACTTGAAATCATTCTATCCTTCTTGGTGGATTCTTCTTGAATGAGATCATGGTTTCCTTGGGAAAATTCTTGGTCACAAAAACTTCAAAGGTGATGATGATTCCCAAGTTGTGTTTCCTTAGTATTCAAGTCTTGAGTAACATTTCTTGTCTCACTTGTAGTCCTTAGTGATATCCAAGGTTGAAGTCCTTGTTGAGAATAGGTTGAAATCACTTGAAGATGTTGAAGTCATTAGAGTTGATGAAGTCCTTTTCACATGGTGAAGTCTTTGGCCATGGGGTAGGCTTTGTCCATCAAGTTTGAAATAGAAGAGATGTAGAATCAAAACCAAAATGGTTGAGGAAAGAGTTTACAAGATTGTTTGTAAATAAGTTTTGGAACAAATAAAACTCCTATTTTTCTAAGGGGTTTTGTCCAATCCTAGGGTTACAATCCTACAGGCAACACAATGCTCTGATACCATCTGTAAGGTTCCCAAACTTTAATAAGGTAGAGATCCCTGTGTTTACAATGCGAGTCCCTGGATCAATAGCTAGCATCCACAGTTAAGATGTAATATCAAGAAACAAAGGTCATAATACAACTTTATAACCAGGAATAAAATAATTTATTACATCTTACATAGCTCATTTGGCTATCTCATTACAATGCAGCGGAATATAACAATAGCATGGGGTCCTTCATCTTCAAAGTGCCACAGGCAGACATGTTGGTTGTAGACTTGTAATCCTAATCAATAAACTTCACTAACATCAAACAAACCTGCAACATAATAAGTTACAGCCACAAGGGTCAATACATTTGAATTGTATTGGCAAGTGATACTATGGTAGTATAGTGGAGTCTATCATCTATATGCATTTGGCTAAGTGGAGCTTAGGCTTGCTTTGCTCAAAATAGATTTTCCTTATCATTTGAAAACACTAAGTTTTTGCTTGACAAAAATCACCCAAGGCATCTTCCAATAGAAATTGGTGATCCTTCCACCCTTGGTCAACCACAAGATTTGAACTTAGAAATTGGGATGAGGAGATTCTTGATAGCTTCCATGTCTTGATGCTCAAATTGTCCTTTACCAGGGACATGGCTAAGTACTTAGATTTTACACTCTGCAGAGGTGGTGCACTTTCCCCACAAGACTTGGTTTCACCAAGACAAGATCTTTTAGAAGCCTTCCCTTAGACCAGAATGGACGCGCTCCAACCTATCAATCCCCTACCACCAACTGTCCATTTGGCTAAGTTATTGCAACCTATATGATCCAGGCAGAGCCCATAATGCCAAGTGGCTGCACTTGAAGCTTCTCAACATTTGACATCTCAAATCTCTTTGTTCCTGGGTGGCCATCCACAAGTGAGATACACAAGGTAAACCATAGAAATGGGCCTTGTGAACCACTCAACATAACCCATTCACAACCATTCCACCCAGGTGATTCATTCACTTAGTTGTTTTATTAAACAAAACACAAGTCCTTGACTTAGAAATATTCCATAGTATGAATATATATTCCACCCTTGTTTTCTACTAGCTAAGCTAAGCATGATAGTAGTAGGAATCTTAACTTAGGAGATTCTACTAAGGTTTCATCTACTAGGATTTCCCATGGCATAGTTTACACTTAGCAAAACTTCCATGCAAGTCCTACTTAGAAATATCACTAATGCATAGTGAAAATAATGGGACAAAAGTATGAAGCATCACTTGCCTTTTTGGTAGAGAATATAAGTTCACTCCTTGATCTTTGCAATGTTCACACTCTTCAAATCACTACAATTCAATCAAGCAAGCAATATTTTAATCTACCATTCAAGCAAAACATCACATAAAATGATAGAAACAAAACAATGCATGCAAGCATGCTAAAGATTTTTTTATTTGGAGAAGTGGCTTCTAATAGGTTATAAACATTTGAAAACACCTAATGACCATTTTATAAAGTGGCAAAATCATTTGTAAAAGATTTCACTTCATAATCCATTTTTAAACCAAGTCATTATTTTATGTGGTTGAAAATGTCTTTAGCAAAGTAATAGTTTTATAGGGTTCACCAAATACATTATCAAATCATAAAACTTGGTGTTTGGGGTCAGAGAGTTTATTCCAAAACATTTCCCAAAGGTTTTCTTCAAAAAGCATTTTTAACAAATAAACAATATTTTTATTTGACTAGAAATGGTTTAAATCAAAATTTTATTCTTTTGCTTCACCAAATATATTTTGGAAACCACAAATTGATTTCTATGGTCAGTAGGTTCAAAATAAATCATTTGCCAAAGGTTTTATCTCAAAAATCATTTTAGAACAATTTTTCTATTCTAAATAGGCATACACAAGTTTCTGTAAAAACAATCAATTCAACAAAAGCATTTTACTAAACAAAGTGCATGGTCAGAAAGTACTTGTCTTGCTTATTCCATTGATATAAAATTTGCAAAATTTGGACGTGTGTTTTGAAAGTTATGAATTTTTCAAATTGGCATATCAAATAGAACATTTATGTTTTTATTCAAACAGACAGGGCCACGTGGCGCTTTCCAACTGGTGCGTACCGTTTCGCGCGGATCAGCAAACACAGTCGTTATATCTAATTACATCGCACGGCTCAGAGGCTCTCGTACCCCTTCGGGTTGGTTTCTTTCCTAGCCACTAGATTGAGATCGGACGGCGCTCAGCATGCTTGCCAGAGATGGGAGGCGCTGGCGGCGGCAGGTGGCGGCGGAACGGTCAGACGGTGGCGGTGTCGATTCTACAGGAAGCGAGAGAGCGAGGGGAGATGCTCACCAAGTTCGCCGTGGCGTGGGGAAGCTCAAGGTGCCTGTTGTTTGTCGAGGGGCGCGCTGGAGTTGCGTGGATTGCTCGCCGGAGAGATGTCTGGCGACGGGAACGCACTGTCGTTGTCGGGGACGAGGCTACAAGGCGCGCCAATGCAAAATAAAGGGTGCGTTAGACGCGTAAGAGAGTAGGGAGTGTGGGAGCTTCAAAGAGAGGGGGCGGCGCGGTCAGAGGCTACCTGGAGGCTTCGTCAGAGAAAAAGCAGACGGCGGCGCTCCTAGTCATCGTCGTTGCCGATTCTGGGGGGCACGGACGAGCAAGTCGGGGGTGCAGAGAGAAGCGCCAGGGTCTGATGGTCAAGCTCGGGTGCTCGAGGAGGCGAGGGGAGGCAGGGTTTGGCCGGAATTGTTGCCAGAGGGCGTCAGAGGCAGTGGAGCTTCGGAGATGATTCCGAGCAGCCTGGTTGCTCTCGAGGCGTGAGGTTTGGGGGGAAAGGAAGAGAGGAAACAGACGCTTAATACTGCGTGGTCACGGCGAGGATTAAACGTGGTAGTAACGAGTATTGACGCGAGCTTTTAATGGCAGAAACCGCCGGCGAGGTTTGCGCGCGGGTGAGGACGAAGGGAGCTGGCGGTGGGGCCTGGCGTCAGCGAGAAAGGAAGAGGAGAGATGGGGTCCACGCGTCGGTGACTCAGCGGGTCGATTTCTGAGTGAAAACGAATCGCTGCGGGTGGGGTGGGGAATGGGCTTGTTGGGCCTTGTTGGGCTAGCCGGGCTGGCTGGGTTCGTTTCCATTTTTTTTTGTACTGCTTTGTTTTTCTTTTTCTATTTCTAATATCCTGTTTGATTTTGTTTAAACAATTTAAACATTCATTTGAATTCAAATCTTTGCCAAATTTTGTGAAGACTCAAATACTGATTAATAGTATATTCTGAAGTCAATTTTGGGGATAAAACTTTATTCTTTTTTGGGGTCTTTTAATTATTTAAAATAGGCTCTAGTTTTAATTAAATAAGATTTAATAATATTTTTATATCCCCATTTGAATTCAAATCATCACCAAACTTTGGGTGAATCTTAATTCTGTTTATCAACATATTTCAATGTTCAAAATAGAATAATGCTTTTATTCTTTTAGGATCTATTAATAATTAAATAAAAAGTCCATAGTCTTTAACTCAAATAGGTTTTAATTTATTTTAAAACTCATTTTGAAATCTAAATAATATCAAAATCTTTTCAGTAGGTTTCATTTGGAAAATCAGAACACTTGGAAATCTTATTTAAATTAAATTAACAAGTCTTAGTGTTTATTTGAAATGGAAAAACCTTTACTTTAATAAAAATGGATATTAACAAATCCTCATTATTTTATTTAAATAAACCTTTACTCTTTTTACCAAATAGACATATTTTATTTCAAAAGCTTGGCCAAGATCTAATTTGGCTTTATAAAATAATCTTTATTTATAATTCTACCTTTGCTTTTGAAAATCAATTTATTAAAAGATCGAAAAATAGTGATTCCAACTATTTTAACTTTATTTATTAATTGTTTATCTTTTGAAATCCTTTTAGGATTTTATTTGACCCAAAATAGGTTTTGATGTTTCCAATTGGAATCAAAAAGTTTCTTCTCACCCTAAATTTCAAAAATTATTTATTTTGTTTATTTATTTTTCACATTACAAGATTTGGAAAATCTTGGGACGTGACAAAGTTCTCCTCGGCTTCTTCTTCGTAGTATCCTCCTTCCTCTTCGTATCCTTGGTCAGTACTAGCGTCTATAAATAAATACGAGGTACACAATCACCAAACAGTAATTAACTATTTTCAATCATCACACAAAGGGGTTCTATAGATGATCTAGTATCATCACTAACATTACAAGATTAAAGCTTTGGTCTTATTTATTTTATTTTTAGAAAAGTAATTTCTACTCATTGAAAAACTACTTAAGATTAAATATTCTCCAAACCAAACATGGGATCATGTTGACACCTGTCATCACCACATATTTAAGTACATGGGAATGTGATTTAAAGTGGTGTCACAATTTAATAAAGTTTAAATTTTTATTTTAAATAATTAAAGTGACTAGAAATGCCTATGTGGCATTCTTTTATTACTTGAACATTATTTCTGTAAGTAAACCCAAATGTTTTTATATATTCTGAAAGGTATGAACAAATGTGATTTTTGAGAGTTGGAATCAACTCAAAAGCTATTATGGTTGAAATTTGAAAAATGTTTAAGTGCTGAAAAGCTTCTATCTTGATATTTTTACCAAGGTTGATCTACAGATCCAAATAGTTTGAATCCAATGGGCTTTGATTAAGCATTTTAGTACCTTTATAACAAAATTGGTTTCATGCAATTTGGTTCACTGAATCGAGCTGGGTTGATATTTGAATATAGGTACAGAACTGTGTTTGAATTAAAATAGAAAAATCTAAATTCAAACGGTTGGGCTACGCGGGAAAGGTTAATGGGCTGGCCCAGTGTGACTCCGCAGCGCGGGGCTTAGCTGACAGGGGGGTTCCACCAGTCAGTGTCTCATAACACGCGAAGCGGTACGGGGTGATGTGTTTCGTTGGATTAGAACGGTGATCAACGGCTGAGGGTCGTCGTCGACGATAAACATGTCACCGGCGAGCTCGAACCCTAGCGGCTCAGTGGGGGTGCATAGGAGGCATACCAGGGCTCCAGAGACGACGGCGAGGCGGGCAAACACACGAGTGGTCGACGTCGAGCTCAGGGATGGTCGCGGCAGCTCCGGGGGTGGTCGAAATCAATGGCTCCCTTCTTCTCCAGGGGCGGCCTGCTCCGGTGCAATTCCGGTGAGCTGTTGCTCCTCGTGCTCCGGCTAGAGGGTGGAATGATCAGTGAGGTGAGGGGAGTATAATGGTGTGCTTCAATCGGCTGGGGGTCGCCTCCTTTTATAGGCTCGACGGCGAGACCGAGAGGGATGGGCAGGCGACGGTGGCGACACGGCTACAGGAGGCTAGAGGCATGGCTAAGGTTGGCGATCGACGGGCGGTCTCCTGGCGATGCTCTAAGACTTGAATGCGAGCTTAGGGGCGGTGGCAATCGGTCGGGAACGTGCGGTGCTCTGCGAGGCAGAGGCGACGAACTCCGCGGCGTGCGGTGGCTACGGGGTACGGGCGATGAAACGATCATGTCTAGTGGTCTCCTGGGACGGTGGGGTGCATGCTAGCGGGCGGCAAGGGCTCGAGGTGGTCGGGTTGAGTGGGAATGGTGCATGCACGGTGGTGCGCGTCGGCACGGTCGACAGTGGTGCGGGCACGGCGTTCCTGGCGGTTCTTGTCTCTGTCCTTGAGCTAGGACTGGTCGAGAGGGGGCGGTGAGGCATGGGCTACTTCCCAGACAAGGTTGGCACAGCTAGTTCTTCCTCTAGCTTGCTGTCCACACTGGGGTGACATGGTGAGGCTCGGCCTGCTCACCTTTGATGGCAATGGCAAGCTCATAGTGATGCTAGAGGTTAATAACTAAGCTATATGATCTACTAGATGTTTGATGTGAGCTAGAGAGGGGACAAGGTTGTCCAAAATCACTGCACACTATAGTGTTTGTGATTTGGTTGATTTGAATCTGCAAGTTGTTTCATGAAATGCCCGCAAGAACTTGAGTTTTGAATTTTGAAAAGATTTTTGGTGGTTGTGCTAGGCATGTGTTGAGGATTCTGTGGATGCTTGGGTTTTTAAAATTGAACTTGTTTGAGTGGTTTTTGAAATAGTGGGATCTTCCCATACGAGATAGATTCAATTTTAAACTGTCATTTAAACTTAGCATTTGAATGTTTTTGGATGATCACAAAGTGGGCCTTGGTACCTTATTATGTGTACTAACAAGGAGGTCAAACTGAAAGAACAAATCAAATACTAGAAGACATGTTGAGAGCTTGTGAACTAGATTTTGGAGGAACATGGCAAGATCACCTACCATTGGCAGAATTTTCTTATAATAATAGCTATCAGAGTAGTCTGAAGGCAGCTCCATATGAGATTCTGTATGGAAGTATGTGTAGATCACCAATATGTTGGTATGAACCTAGGAGCAGCAAAGAATTTGCGCCAGATTATATCAAGGAGAGACAAGACATTATTTATAAGATCAGGGATAGACTGAAAATAGCCCAGAGAAGACAAAAAAGTTACGCAGATCAAAGTCGAAGATCATGGCATCCAGAAGTGGGAGATATGGTCTATTTGAAAGTAAGTCCAATGAAAGGAGTAAAAAGATTCGGAGTTAAAGGGAAATTGAGTCCAAGATATATCGGACCATTCAAGATACTGAGTCAAAACAGAACTATAGCTTATGCTTTAGAGTTACCATCAAGATTGGCTCAAGTGCATAATGTTTTCCATGTGTCACAACTTCGCAAATGTTTGAAAGTTCCAGATGATGCAATAACACATCAAGAGATAGAACTACAAGCAGACCTAACTTATATTGAAAAGCCCTGTAAGATTCTGGAAGAAAACTAGAAAAGATTGAGGAACAGAGCAATCAAATATTGCAAGGTACAGTGGGAACATCACCCTGAGAGGGAAGCCACATGGAAGAAGGAAGAGGATTTAAGAAAATCTTATCCAGAACTATTCAGGTACATCTCCACAAACTTCGGGACGAAGTTTAATTTAAGGCGGGAATTCTGTAACATCCCAGTATTTAGGACCTAACGAAGGGTAGATTTAGGAATATGAATTGTTGCATGCATTCATTTGTGAAAATGTGGGTAAAATTTTCGCCAAATAAAAAAAACCTAAGTGATCAATGTTTCTTTCATACTTTGAGATTAGGATTAGTCTTAAAGGGTGATTGTTATAAACTTTGAGATGATATTAAGGAGTTATGTGTTTAAAATGAATTTGAATTTTAAACTTGAGTATTTCAATCATAATTTAAATGATTGAGATATAAGATTTGAATCTTAAATTAATTAAAAGATAACTATTATAACTTAAAACTTATCCAAAAAAAATATGGAATAGGAAATTCATTTCATAATATTAATACATAAATAAGTTACAATGAATGTAACCAACTGAAGTCATTCCAAACTTCACAATTTACAAAAAAATAAAGAATAAGAATATTCTTTATTAATAATAATATAATCTTTATTACAATTAAATAAAATAAAGATTACAAGAATAATAAAGAAAAATTACAAAAGAATAAGAAAATTACATTTGTATATCTACTAACTATCCTATATCTAAATCTACACTAAATTTTCATCTTTATCTTTGTACCTGCAAAACAAAGACTAAATAGAAACAAAATAAGATTAGTGTTAGTGATATTTCTCTCAGATATGTCAGTGAAATGCACTTGACAAATTCATCATTGAGAAATGTTATAAAGTGGCAAGTTTCACCAATATGAAAGATTTCATCTTTCATAAATTCAAAGCAAGAAGTCAAATGACAACCAAGAGGGACCAATTCCCCAGCTAGGTGAAAGTAATCTGGTAATAGTAAGTTCAAAATTTCTGAACCTATCCACAAGTGCATAGCAGCCACACAAGATGGACACACACCAACATGCAAATGGTGTGCTGTCGACCTCACCAGCCTATCCCAATCACACAAAACCACAGCACAACCATGGAGGAGCACATCAGTGCATCTCTCCACTACACAGCACACAAGCAAAACCAGTGTAGACAGTAGCTAAACCAAGAACAACAGCCAAACCAAACCACCCCAGATCAACCAAACATCACCAAGATGGTGACATAAGGAGGGGGATGAATCAGGTGGACAACAAGATCAAGACCAGAAGCTAGGAGGAGCAGGCAAGCTCAAGAGCAAGCTTAGGAGTCCAGCAAAACCAAATCAAGATCATCATCATCATCAACTTACTACATCAACATCAGATTTTGTGGTGAGCCTCATAAAAACCATCACATCATTCATTCATAGTATCTGAACAGAAGCATGTGTTACTTTATGAAACAATCGCCCAATAACCACCCAAGTGAGGTGATTCTATCCTAGAGATTTCAAGTATAAAGATAAGAAATCAAACTCAGCCACAAGCACTAATCTCTTAGACCAGCATCATAGAGTTTAGTGTTAATTTATACAACTTAAATCATCTTTCATTTGTTCTTATCAGATCAGGGCACATCTCTCAGAGAGAGTAGCACCTCTAATCTTACAAGTTACAAACCACCTATTTTCTCAACTAACTAGGATTTAAAATCCTAGAGCCTCAGACCAACATCATAGGCAGGAGAGTTAAGAAAAGGTTTCATTTTATCTTGCCAGTATTAATCACAAGTATTGTAAAAGCTAAGCCTAGAAATAAAACTCAATCACTTGTATGCCAGATCATAATGGTATCACAAGGACAAGTTCTTAATGAGCTAAAACCACTCTTTGCTTAGTTTCCACAGATAAAAGGGACAAACCAATAAATATCATTTTCCTAAAACCAAATGCCAGGAATCAACATCAAATTCATCTATACATCCACAGAAAATCATTAACATGTAATGATTAGATTCAGTATGTATAATCTCATATAAACCTACCATTATAATTGCAGTGAGCAACTACTGAGAGAACTACTTTCAGTATAAACATTCTGACAGTAGAGTAAGTTCTCAGCTCAACAACATTTCCAATCAGAGATTCCATAGAAACACTAGCATGGGGACATAGTGATTACCACCGAAATAAATCTCACAAGCCACTAGCATCATCAAATCCACTACAAATCATGAACAACAGCAAACAATCATTCTTCATGCTCAAGTATGATAATCACTAGATCTAAAACATCATGGATATGATCAACAGAGGGTTATGAACCCTAATCAGAACAAGAACCCTAATTAGGAGAAGAACCCTAATCAGAGCATAATCACTAGGCACAAGAAGCCACTAGGTACACAAAGAGAGATTCATGGTAGTAGCATGAACTAGAACCATGGAGAAAACTTACCCGAGGTCCTCACTGACGAATTGAAGAGGAAGCAGATTGGCCAACGAACCCGCGACGGCCACAGCAGCACACGAGGCCAGCACACCATCGCAGGCGAGACCGCGGCGGTGGCGACAACACCTTTCCCTAACCCTAGGGTTCGGTAATAGGGTGAACCTGACCACGGGGAATCCCCGGAATCAAATCAAGTTGGACTAGACGGACAAGCGTAGTCGCAAACCTCGCCCTACACCATGGCAGCGGCCAGGGGAAGGCTCAACGGCGGCCATTGCCAGCAGCGGCGCCAGATCCCGCGGGGTCGGGGAAGAGGAAAGGTGAGGACGAGGAGGAGGCAGAGAGAATGGGCTGGGTGGGCCAAAAACCCTCGGGGTGGTGATTATGACCCTGCCCTATTGGACCATAGTGGCCCAATAAGCCCAAAAGGCCAGCCCAAGTTGTTTAAAAAACTGTTTTGGATTCACAATAAAAACCAAAATGCCCCTGACCTCAATAAAATTCTAGAAAAATAAAATAAAAGTCCAAAAATTATAAATAAAATATTTTTGGATTCACAATAATCCACTCTATCCAAATAAAATAAGATATAAAATTTTGAACATTTAAATTATTATAAGAATTTTGTAATTTATATATTCCTTATGGAATTTTACAAAATTGTTGAAAGATGATAAAAATAAATAAAAATCACTTTCATTATCTATTAATATTATAGTATTTTTGAAAAATACTAAATAATTATTTAATAATAAATTTTAATGTATAATTAATAAACCCTAAAAGAATTATTAAATCAATAAAGTCAAATAAAAAGGGAAATAAAATAAAATAATTCAATATATGCAATAAATAAATAAAAATTATAAATGCTTTATTACAAGGCACCTTATATAGGGAAAATCCATTACTTGCATAATCATTTTGCCTTTAAATATTGTCCTTACCGGGCAATAATGATGTTTTTGTAGAACTAGAAGCTCAAGGTCTAGTGCAAGCATCATACTTCACTACCTTGCCATCACAAGGCAAGTTCATCACTTGCTCATGTCCTTTGAAGAGTCTTTATCAAAGTATTTGCAAATAAAGAAAATATTATTTTCACAAATAAAGAAATCATAGATATCATCCTAAATGGTGATATAATGGAGCAATAGAACTTAGAGTTCTATTTGCAATAATGATGATCAAGTAGGGACTTAATAACCCCTGACATCAGTGATTCTAGCGCCGTATATTACGCGTTAACCATGAGATTTGGAATGGGACAGAAAAGTCAGCTGTATCTTCTTCCTCTCGCATGAAGCCGGATGTGCAGGTTGTGGCTGTTATCCTCGTAGCATGCATATTAATTGGTAATTCGTAGAGGATATGCAACATATGGGTGGGAACCCTCATCGTCCCACGATAGTTCTGGCATCTAACGGTTTGTACAAACCATTGCCGTAATTCATTATGTGGGCATGGTGTACACCAAGGAGGCATGTGAGGTCGCGAAGGAAGCAGTGATTGGCTTGGACCAACTATTGGGCCCCACATCATGGAATTGTGGACGGGGAAGTACGCCCTTGTTGTGCAACAAGGAGTTGATCTCTCATGGGTAAAGTAACGCACCTCTGCAGAGTGTAAGAACTGTAACTTGTTACTCCCTGTTCCGGGAAGGAGCTACGAACGCGGCATGAAAGGAACTCCATGAAAGTTCTGGTCAACCTATGAAGGCTGATTGTCATAGTTTTTCAGAATAAAATAAATCTTTGAAGAAAATTTTACAAAAACTGCATAGTGCCAAGGATTTATAATCCGAGGTGGTAGTTAGAGCATCAAACTTCCCACCTTGCATATAATAAACTTGCTGGGTAACGTTGTTACTCATTCTTTCCTTTGATCCCTTGCTTAGACTCTGAGGATCCCGAAGACGTGCCAATGTATGTAGCCGAATGCCAAGAAGATGTGTTCTACGAGGAACCTAATCTATCAGGAGGAGTTTAAGTAGTGGATTACGAAATCCGCTACGGTGTCGATGAGAATGAGTCCACTTAAGATCTAGTTAGTAGTAACTAACGGAGCCGAGCAGCATGAACTCTATAGAATAAGCTGTTGAGCTCCACTCCTAGACGGAGTTGTTACTTTTAAATTTCCGCTGAACACTTTATATTTTTGTTTGTAAGTTGGATCTTGTGGAAGTCTTGAACTTGTGGTATTGTAATAATAATAATATGTGTACATTTGTAATATGGACCCGCAATGTTTCTGTTGTACCACTCTGAGGGATGTGATATTTACGGAACGGTGTTCTGTAGATGTCATGTCAATGACTATAGTGTACTACACATGTAGTGGTATGCTGGGTCACCACAGTTGGTATCAGAGCAAATTGCTTTGACCTTAGGTTGGAAACCTAGTAAAGGGTATTACCTGTAGGAAAGTTAGCAACGATAAAGAATTCTCTAAAAGTAATATAATGGGTATTCAAATGAGAATATTCGGTTATATATTTTAGTGCGATAATTCGTTGTTATGATGCAATATATCATTGGATACTAATAAAAAATTATTTTTATGATATACAGAGATATGGCACCAAAGTTTCCAAAATAGACTTTGGTAAGGAAAGAGGAGACTCTTGATGATTATCAAGGATCATTTACAGACCAACTTTGGCAACTTTGAAAGCTCTTTAGTTGTCCAACTAGAATTCCAGTGAACACTATCACTAACCTTGATGGCCGGATGTTATCCAAGTATCCTGTGAGTATCCAACTTCCAGAAAAGCTTGGATTATACCACGATCTACCCATAGGAGAAGGTAGGAGTCATTTAGCAGGCTATCATGTTGCTGTTGTGGAGGCGAAAGCAAATATCCGGGAGCAGAAAACCAAGGAATTAGAAGGTAGCACATTTTATGTGATACCTCATGATTCTATAGACTCGGAGCCTATACCGGATCATCTTACTTTGGTTAAGAAGCATCCTAAGTTAGCTTCCAAGTTTATGGATAGATACCGAACACTCGTTGCGTCTTTTTATAAGACTCATCAAGTGATTGTTGAAGATAAAAATGACATGTTAGAAGATCTAACTGATCCGGAAAGGAGGAAGCAGTTAGCATTCCAGTTAGAGAAAGAAGCAAGTAGCAGTGCAACACCTATCTTTAAGGATATACCTATAGACCCGGAATCTTTTATACCATATCCTTATTCACCAAGACCTGAACCTACACATGATCCTACTATGGATATGTGGTATACAGTACAACAGGACTCAGAAGATGGTTCTGACTCAGAACTTCCTATTGAGAATTTAGATGGTTGGAGAATGGGATCATATAATGGATCTCACAAATATCAGATGTCCACAGATGGTTCCGACAGGAATGTTGGACAATCTAGTGGGATGGGTGCAAGGATGAACCCTAATAATAGTAGTAGAAATATCATGTCAATAGATAACCAGGATGAAGAAGAAGATCCTGAGGAGAGAGTGTTTGAATCATCAACATCTTCTCAAAACCCAGGGAATATACATTATCTAGTGTTTAACTATCTTGCCCACGAGAGCACCTAGGGAGCAGCAGGATCTACGTATTCTGTTGACAACTCAATAAATGAAGATCAGGAGATGCAGGCTGGAGATAATGTTGAATATGTTTCTGAAGACTTTTCAGCTGAGCTGGAGGGAGTCAATGCGCTCAGGTTGAGTAATGACTCAAGTCTTGACACTTCAGATATAGAGTATGTTCCTTCTGGAAGGCCATATATTCCACAAACTGTGCGACGAACAACACGTCATCATGGTTGGACATCAGGAATGTACGATGAACGTAGTTACTATTAGAAGGAGACAACTAGTCAGTAGTATCAAGTACTGTGTATTGTACCCAAGTAATAAGGTAGTTTTGTAATGATACCTATATGGTATATGTTGTAATGACTTTATATCATTATGTAAAATATGTGAAATTCATATTTGGATTTTCTTTGGATCTTCATTGTGTGACTAGTTTTGTGCGTAAAGTCGAGCTCAGAACACATGTGCATGATATAATTATGAGTATTCGCTTTATGTTGCAGGACTAAAGGGTCATGGATACGGGTGTAGAAATGGAAACTGAGCAGCAGCGGATGGAGCGGGAGGCCAAGGAAAAGGTTGATGCAGATGCAGCAAACCAAGAAGCATTACCACCACGACCAATGAGGCCGTTAATGGAGTAGAACTTTATGCAATGCATGTAAATGATGCAAGAGACCCAGAACAAGTTCATGGAAGAGCTGCTGGGGCGAGTAAATCAGAGGGCACCTGAAGGTGGAGGAGTGAGTCTATCTGATTTCTAGAATGCAAGACCGTTACCTTTGTAACACCCTCGCCTGATAAGGCTGAGTTCATGTGTATAGTGCCAATCCCTAGATCGGTTCACTGGCACACACAGTACAAAATGATACCAAATATAACTGTGCATCATAATACAACGAATATGATCCAGAATTTACATTATTTATTCTAGTACACAGCGGAAAACGAATACAAGGTAGATCTCCATCCTTCAAATGTGCCACAGGCGAACAATTGTTGAGTGGAGTCTCGCGACCTATGAACGATCACTCAGATACGATCTAACCTGCAACATGAAACGTTGCAGCCACGAATGGTCAATACATTGAATGTATGGCAAGTAGGCTAAAGTGGTTAACAACAGATCTATCAACTACATGCTTATTTGGCCAAGTGGGGTTCAGGCTCATTTGCATAAAGCAACAGTTTTATCCTAACATTTGTAACAAAGTAGTTTTCCAATACGATAAATAGGACACTCTGGTTCACTCCTAGGTGCTCCTACCCAATTATGTTCACCCAACAAGTTTTAAGCAATTAAGAAATAAGGATGAGTGAGAAATATCATAGCATCAGTATCAGGTCGCTCAAATTGTCCATAACCAGGGACACGGCTAAGCAGTTAGTTTATACACCCTGCAGGGGTTAGTACACTTTACCCATGTGACTTGGCCAGCCCAGCTCGTACCACCACTCTCATATTGGGTGATGATAGGGAGAAGTCCAAGAAGGAACCATTCGGGAAGTAGCTCCCCAATCCCGACGCGCACCGGTCCAACCTACACTATCTACATCTCTGGATACGCGGGTTTGAGTTACCACAACCTACTGAGTTCAACCAACTGCCCACTTCATTATTGGCACATGGTTGCACACGAAAGCTTCCAAACAAAGAAACCAATCCTTTCTCAGTGTCCTGGGCGGCATTCCCCACCAAAATCCACACTCGATGACCCAATCAATGCCATTCTGCCCAGGTGGTTCATTAAAACATCTTGGTTTGTCATTTAGCAAAACATAAGCCTTTCAAAACATATAACTTTTCATGATGTGATTCCCTTCCTCGTCTAAATAACATAGCTAAGCAATCTACTAATACGATGGCTCATAAACAAGGAATACTAGGGAATAATATGGGATATAGCATAGCATATACACATCAATTCCTACAGATGCAATTCTACAAAAGCATCTACAATGCATAGGAAAACAATAGGACATTTATGACCAAGATAGCACCACTTGCCTTTGTTGTAGATGTAGTCGATTAGATAATCCTCACAATCCTCATAGATATAATGGTTGCACTCGTCATAACCACAATACTTGCAATCATAGTAGTTGCAATCACAGTAGTTGCACTCCTCGCAATCTAACGTTTGAAGAAAACACAACAAACACCATTCAAAACATTGCAAACATACAACAGTGCAACATTACAAGAAAACAATGATGAACAGATGCATGCATGACGATTTAATGAGTCACAATGGTTGCATTTAGTGTTCTAAACATAGTTAGATTACATGATGCATGTGGAAAGTCATTTAATGCACTAAAGCTTTTATTACTAAGTTGTATCGATTTAATATGGCGTATACCACTTTAATTGAACTAAAGATGTTTATGTCGTATTAAATTGTGAACTAGATGCTACTGGATAGGTAATGCAATTTAGAGACAGTGGCAATTTGAATCACCTAAAAAGGAGTTATAGATATTTTCCTATGATTAAAACACTATTTCAATGGGTTTAAATATTTCTGTATGAATTTATGTTTTAACAGTACCAAATAATTTGTCATGCAATTTCTCTGTATAGATATTGTCAATACAAAACCTTAGCACTTGGATTCACCCTAATCGGAGTTATAGATCTTTTTGTATGATTTAAATAGTGTTTAATGGTTTTAAATGATTCCTATAGTTTCTGTTGTCTAAAAATCAAACTAAAATTATATCTGTAATCTCCATGGAATTGTGATTTCAGGGACATATTATTTGTAATTTTCTGAATAGTATTTATTTTCTTATGAACTTATTACTCTAAATAGGCCATTAAACTATTTAAATCTTCACGGCAAAACCTTAGAGTAAAATGCTGAACTAATTGCATATTGATGATCTACATGGAACCAGCTTTCCATCGGTATATCATTTATATTTTTGTGACAAGCAATTAATTCACTATGAATTTAATGATTTATAAAGCCATTATAACTAATTAAATTGCTACGGGTTAAATAATCTGCAAAGGTTATATCCAACCAGATATTATTAAAGTACATTACACTAGCTTCAATTTGATATATTGTTCATATTTTTCGGAGTTATAGGTAATTTCATATAAATTTATTAACCTAAAAGACCATTAAAACTAATTAAATTACTGCAGTAACCACGTACAGTAAAATTTGGATCTATTCTGATAAGATGATTCTACGTAACATTATCTTCAATTTGATATATTATACGCAATTTTTGGATGTGGTATGAATTTATAATGAATTTTACAAGTTAGATCTATAATATGCAATTTTAAATTCGAATGGAATATTTCAGGGAATATTCCACTGACTGGACAGGTTGACTTTGCATGCTGATTGGGACTAGATATTGACCAGACGTTGATGTGGCGTTGATGAGGAAGCTGACCGGGATGACGACATGGCACGCACCGGTTTGATTGGATCTCGACCGTCTGGATAGGATCTGGTGGCTAGAAGAAGAGATTGACCCGATTTTAGCTCAGAATAGACAAGAAATAGATTTGTGTTAGAGAGATAAATTCGTAGGTCAAATCGAAAAACTCAGAACATGAAAGTTGTGGGGAATTATTATTCCCACCTTCTCACCAAAGGAATTTGGATTTGAAGAAACGAGCGCGAGTAGATCTTGGATTTACACCGTAAGATCTGAAATATTGCGATACGAAATTCTCGGCTATGGTGGATGAGAATAGGTGAGGTTTGTCGGAATTGAAAGATTTCGACGCGATCTTCAACTTTCGTTTTTTGACCGAAAGCAAACGACGAAGTCTAGATGGGTTAAAAAGCGAAACAAGATTCAGGCGTATGTAGATTCGGGATTTCGAGAGGAAAAACTCGTACAGCTGTGGCTCCACGAGTTTATATGGAGGTTTAGCATGGTTTAGAGATAGGTCTTGGAGTAGGAAACAAGTAGAAACAAACGGAAGTTGATTTGGAGTTGTAGATAAAAAGTTATAAGAGTTTGAGTAGAGATAGGTCTAGAAAACGTATTTCCGCACGGTTTTTAAAGCAATACACATGTACGTGCGCCTGTGCTGGTGCTCTGATCGCTGGCTCGGTCGGTGGGCCGGCGGCCCGCCTAGTTTTTTTTTCTTTTTCTATTTACTTGTTTTCCTCATATCTTTTGCATACGAACTCCAAATGACATGATTCTTGTTTCTAAATTTTTCTAAAATCGAATAGATCATTATGGGATCAAATTTATAATATTTTTACTAGTTTGGAAGTAGTGGATTTACAAATCCTTGTATATTTCATTTTATTTATATCTTTATGTGTTTGTATTTGTTTCATAACTTTTTCATACTAGCTCCAAATGAGCTCAATTTTGTTTCTAAAATTTTGTAATATTAATTGGATCTTTTTAGGCTATAATTATCAATAATTTATGCCTTACAATAGTGGGTTTTATAAAGTCAATTTAATTCCTTTAGGAACATTTGGGCAAATCAACTATAGGATTTAGATACCAGGATTTGGATTCAGTTTGTGAGATCTTTGCATGGATGTAATGAAATTCTTATGAATGCTTCATGATTTTCATTTTGAGAGGATTTTCTATTCAAAAAGTTTCTTCTCTTTGAGAATTTTCAACATAGTCAAACAATCAATCAATCTTATTTATTTATTTCACATTCCAAAATTAGGAGAATTTTGGGATGTGACAACCTTTTGCATCATCTCCTGAACCAATGGATGCAGAAGACTGGCTAGCAGATACAGAAAGGAAGCTAAAAACGGTGGGTTGCAATGATGAGGAAAAATTGAGGTATGCAACTCATTCTCTGACTGGACCTGCAACATCTTGGTGGGAAAATTAGTTAGCCATGCAACAACCAGGAAGGGAGTTTACCTGGGAGGAGTTCAAGCAGAGATTCCGTGAATATCATGTTTCAGAAAGTGTCATGGAGTTGAAGAGGAGAGTATTTGAGGAGCTTTAGCAAGGATATACTAGTGTCATGAAGTACATCCGGGAGTTTAGCCAACTATCTCGTTATGCTGAGGAGGATGTTAATACTGAAGAGAAGCGGAAGAAGCGTTTCTTGCGTGGATTAAATCCTTTTGTGAAGATGCAGCTAAGGTTAGCCAATAAGCAAACTTATCAGGAGTTGTTAGATGCAGCCATTACTTTTGAGGATGACTACAAGAATGTCCAAGAGGATCGGAGGAAGAGAGCCAAGAAGGAAACCAAAAGAATTCAGGCAAGCAAACCTAAACCTAACCTGGAGTTCAAACCTCGGAATAGGAATTATGGCAACAACAACAACAACAACAATAACAATAACAAGGGTAGTGGTGGAAATCAATCCAATCCGAGAAGGAATGTCATCTGTAACAATTGTGGAATTCCAGGGCATTTCCAGAGGGTGTGCAAAAAGCCTGTAGTGATCTGTTACGGTTGTGGCCAGAAGGGGCATATCAAGCCAGATTGTCCGAGAAAACCACCTAGAGGATGGCCTACCAAGGGAGGAGGACAAGCCAGTGGAGGAAATGGACAGCCCAATAAAGGAGGAAATAATGGCAAGAGAAACCGACCTATCGGAAAACTGAACTATGCAACCCTCGAGGAGGTGGATAATTCGGAGCATGCGGTGATAGGTACGCTCAATATCCTTACTAATCCCGACAAAGTTCTATTTGATACTGGTGCAACTACTTCATTCATTTCTGAAGAATTTTGTGATAAGTTCGGGATTAGAAGGGCAACGTTAGAAACTCCTATGACCGTAGTTACGGCAGGAGGGAATGTGATTGTACGCCACATAAAACAAGATTAGGTTATCTCGATCTATGGTTGTACATATTTCGCAAACCTTTATGTGATTCCTTTGAAGGGAATTGCAGTAGTGTTGGGGATGGATTGGATGATGGAATACGGAGCTCGGATAAATTGTGAAGAGAAAACTGTCTCAATCAAAACTCCAAGTGGAGCAAGGATAGTTTACCAAGCAGATAAACACAGTCATATCATGGTGGATTTGCAGTTGAATTCAATTAAAGAAGTTAAATTAGAAGAGATTCCTATAGTTAATGAATTCCAAGATGTTTTTCCAACGGAGTTACCGGGAATGCCACCAGACCGGGAGATAGAGTTCACCATTGACCTAATACCTGGTACAGCACCAATAGATCAAGCACCATATAAAATGGAACCCAAAGAGTTGAAAGAACTCAAAGAGCAAATTGATGAGTTAGCGAGAAAAGGATTTATACAGGAAAGTGTATCTCCTTGGGGAACACCAGTAATCTTTGTGGATAAAAGAGATGGTGCAAGACGGATGTGTGGTGATTATAGAAATCTGAACAAAGTGACTATCAAGAATAAGTATCCTTTACCAAGAATTCAAGATTTGTTTGATCAAGTGAAAGGAGCTGGAGTATTTTCAAAGATCGATTTAAGATCTGGATACCATCAAATAAAAATCAAGCCGGAAGATGTTCCAAAAACAGCATTTCTCTCAAGATATGGACACCATGAGTATCTGGTAGTACCATTTGGTTTGACCAATGCACCGGCAATATTCATGAATCTGATGAACAAGATCTTCATGCCATATTTGAACAAGTTTGTCATCGTCTTTATTGATGATATTCTGATATATTCCAAGGATAAGGAAGAGCATGCTGACCATTTGAGGATAGCATTGTAGACTTTAAGAGAACATAAGCTTTATGCTAAGTTCAGTAAGTGTGAGTTCTGGCTAGATGAGGTAGAATTCCTCGGTCATGTGATCAGTAAGGATGGGATTGCTAGAATCCATCTAAAGTCCAGTCGGTACTAGAGTGGACTGCACCGATTAATGTGAAGCAAATTCGAGGTTTCTTAGGAATGGCTGGTTATTATCGGATATTCATTGAAGGTTTCTCCAAAATAGCCGGACCAATGACCAAATTATTAAGGAAGAATACACCATTCAAGTGGGATGAGAAATGTGAAGCAAGTTTCCAAGAATTGAAGACTAGATTAACCATAGCTCCAATCTTAGCAGTTCCTGAAATAGGGAAGGACTTCACCGTATATTGTGATGCATCTAAAGAAAGTTTGGGTTGCGTATTAATGCAAGATCGGAAAGTGATTGCTTATGGTTCAAGGCAATTGAAACCAAATGAAGTCAAATATCCAACTCATGATTTAGAGTTAGCAGCAGTAGTTTTTGCACTGAAAGGATGGAGGCATTTTCTTTATGGAGCCAGATGTGAGTTATACACTGACCATAAAAGTCTCAAATATTTCTTCACTCAAAAGGAATTGAATATGAGACAGAAGTGTTGGTTGGAATTAATCAAGGATTATGATTTAACAATCAATTACACCCCAGGAAAGCAAATGTTGTAGCAGATGCTTTAAGCAGAAAGAGTGTAAATATTCAGCCTAGTAATAGGGAGCTACCAAAAGAGTTACAAATGGACTTGGAAAGATTAGAACTTCAATTCATCAGAACAGAGGTTCTTGGAGGATTAGCTACTATGCAGGTAGTTGCAGAGCAGGACAGTGATCTTAAGCAAGAAATTTTTAGACATCAACAAGAAGATCCTTTTATTGCTGAGGAAATTCGGAGGATATCTCAAGGGCAAAAATCAGTTTTTTGCCTTGGAGATAGTAAGTAAGCATGGAGTACCCAAAAAGATCGTAACTGATAGGGGATCAGTGTTTACTTCAGCATTTTGGAAGCAATTGCATGAAGCACTTGGTTCAAAGTTAGATTTCAACACGGCATATCATCCTGAGAAAGGAGGTCAAACTGAAAGAACAAATCAAATACTAGAAGACATGTTGAGAGCTTGTGCACTAGATTTTGGAGGAACATGGGAAGATCACCTACCATTGGCAGAATTTTCTTATAATAATAGCTATCAGAGTAGTCTGAAGGCAGCTCCATATGAGATTCTGTATGGAAGTAAGTGTAGATCACCAATATGTTGGTATGAACCTAGGAGCAGCAAAGAATTTGCGCCAGATTATATCAAGGAGAGACAAGACATTATTTATAAGATCAGGGATAGACTGAAAATAGCCCAGAGAAGACAAAAAAGTTACGCAGATCAAAGTCGAAGATCATGGCATCCAGAAGTGGGAGATATGGTCTATTTGAAAGTAAGTGCAATGAAAGGAGTAAAAAGATTCGGAGTTAAAGGGAAATTGAGTCCAAGATATATCGGACCATTCAAGATACTGAGTCAAAACAGAACTATAGCTTATGCTTTAGAGTTACCATCAAGATTGGCTCAAGTGCATAATGTTTTCCATGTGTCACAACTTCGCAAATGTTTGAAAGTTCCAGATGATGCAATAACACATCAAGAGATAGAACTACAAGCAGACCTAACTTATATTGAAAAGCCCTGTAAGATTCTGGAAGAAAACTAGAAAAGATTGAGGAACAGAGCAATCAAATATTGCAAGGTACAGTGGGAGCATCACCCTGAGAGGGAAGCCACATGGAAGAAGGAAGAGGATTTAAGAAAATCTTATCCAGAACTATTCAGGTACATCTCCACAAACTTCGGGACAAAGTTTAATTTAAGGCGGGAAGTCTGTAACATCCCAGTATTTAGGACCTAACGAAGGGTATATTTAGGAATATGAATTGTTGCATGCATTCATTTGTGAAAATGTGGGTAAAATTTTCGCCAAATAAAAAAAACCTAAGTGATCAATGTTTCTTTCATACTTTGAGATTAGGACCTAACGAACGGTAGATTAGGAACCAAAAGAATAAGAAAATTACATTTGTATATCTACTAACTATCCTATATCTAAATCTACACTAAATCTTCATCTTTATCTTTGTACCTGCAAAACAAAGACTAAATAGAAACAAAATAAGATTAGTGTTAGTAATATTTCTCTCAGATATGTCAGTGAAATGCACTTGACAAATTCATCATTGATAAATGTTATAAAGTGGCAAGTTTGACCAATATGAAAGATTTCATCTTTCATAAATTCAAAGCCAGAAGTCAAATGACAGCCAAGAGGGACCAATTCCCCAGCCAGGTGAAAGTAATCTGGTAATAGTAAGTTCAAAATTTCTGAACGTATCCACAAGTGCATAGCAGGCACACAAGATGGACACACACCAACATGCAAATGGTGTGCTGTCGACCTCACCAGCCTAGCCCAATCACACAAAACCACAGCACAGCCGTGGAGGAGCACATCAGTGCATATCTCCACTACATAGCACACCTGCAAAACCAGTGTAGACAGTAGCTAAAGCAAGAACAGCAGCCAAACCAAACCACCCCAGATCAACCAAACATCACCAAGATGGTGACATAAGGAGGGGGATGAATCAGGTGGACAACAAGAACAAGACCAGGAGCTAGGAGGAGCAGGAAAGCTCAAGAGCAAGCTTAGGAGTCCAGCAAAACCAGATCAAGATCATCACCATCATCAACTTACTACATCAACATCAGATTTCGTGGTGAGCCTCATAAAAACCATCACATCATTCATTCATAGTATCTGAACAAAAGCATGCGTTGCTTTATGAAAGAATCGCCCAATAACCACCCAAGTGAGGTGATTCTATCCTAGAGATTTCAAGTATAAAGATAAGAAATCAAACTCAGCCACAAGCACTAATCTCTCAGACCAGCATCATAGAGTTTAGTGTTAATTTATACAACTTAAATCATCTTTCATTTGTTCTTATCAGATCAGGGCACATCTCTCAGAGAGAGTAGCACCTCTAATCTTACAAGTTACAAACCACATATTTGCTCAACTAACTAGGATTTAAAATCCTAGAGCCTCAGACCAACATCATAGGCAGGAGAGTTAAGAAAAGCTTTCATTTTATCTTGCCAGTATTAATCACAAGTATTGTAAAAGCTAAGCCTAGAAATAAAACTCAATCACTTGTGTGCCAGATCATAATGGTATCACAAGGACAAGTTCTTAATGAGCTAAAACCACTCTTTGCTTAGTTTCCACAGATAAAAGGGACAAACCAATAAATATCATTTTCCTAAAGCCAAATGCCAGGAATCAACATCAAATTCATCTATACATCCACAGAAAATCATTAACATTTAATGATTAGATTCAGTATGTATAATCTCATATAAGCCTACCATTATAATTGCAGTAAGAAACTACTGAGAGAACTACTGTCAGTATAAACATTCTGACAGTAGAGTAAGTTCTCAACTCAACAACATTTCCAATCAGAGATTCCATAGAAACACTAGCATGGGGACATAGTGATTACCACTGGAATAAATCTGACAAGCCACTAGCATCATCAAAGCCACTACAAATCATGAACAACAGCAAACAATCATTCTTCATGCTCAAGTATGATCATCACTAGATCTAAATCATCATGAATATGATCAACAGGGGGTTATGAACTCTAATCAGAACAAGAACCCAAATTAGGAGATGAACCCTAATCAGAGCATAATCACTAGGCACAAGAAGCCACTAGGTACACACAGAGAGATTCATGGTAGTAGCATGAACTAGAACCATAGAGGCAACTTACCCGAGGTCCTCGCTGACAAATCAAAGAGGAAGCAGATTGGCCAACGAACTCGCGGCGGCCACAGCAGCACACGAGGCCAGCACACCATCGCAGGCGAGACCGCGGCGGTGGCGACAACACCTTTCCCTAACCCTAGGGTTCGAGAACGGGGTGAACCTGACCACGAGGAAGCCCCGGAATCAAATCGAGATGGACTAGACGAACAAGCATAGTCGCAAACCTCGCCCTGCACCACGGCAGCGGCCAGGGGAAGGCTCAACGGCGGCCATCGCTTATGGCGGCGCTAAATCCCGCGGGGTCGGGGAAGAGGAAAGGTGAGGACGAGGAGGAGGCAGAGAGAATGGGCTGGGTGGGCCAAAACCCCTAGGGGTGGTGATTTTGACCCTGCCCTATTGGGCCACACTGGCCCAATAAGCCCAAAAGGCCAGCCCAAGTTGTTTAAAAACTGTTTTAATCAATTAGAAAAGACCAAAATTCCCCTGACCTCAATAAAATTCTAGAAAAATAAAATAAAAGTCCAAAAATTATAAATAAAATATTTTTGGATTCACAATAATCCACTCTATCCAAATAAAATAAGATATAAAATTTTGAACATTTAAATTTTTATAAGAATTTTGTAATTTATATATTCCATATGGAATTTTACAAAATTATTGAAAGATGATAAAAATAAATAAAAATCACTTTCATTATATATTAATATTATAGTATTTTTGAAAAATATAAATAATTATTTAATAATAAATTTTAATGTATAATTAATAATTCCTAAAAGAATTATTAAATCAATAAAGTCAGATAAAAAGGGAAATAAAATAAAATAATTCAATATATGCAATAAAAATATATTTATAAATGCTTTATTAAAAGGCACCTTATATAGGGAAAATGCATATAGAATGAAATAATGCATTACATTACTTGCATAATCATTTTGCTTCTTTAAATATTGTCCTTACCGGGCAATAATGATGTTTTTGTAGAACTAGAAGCTCAAGGTCCAGTGCAAGCATCAGACTTCACTACCTTGCCATCACAAGGCAAGTTCATCCCTTGCTCATGTCCTTTGAAGAGTCCTTATCAAAGTATTTGCAAATTGTGTGTTCTCATATATGGTATAAAAGAAAGAAAATATTATATTCACAAATAAAGAAATCATAAATATCATCCTAAATGGTGATATAATGGAGCAATAGAACTTAGAGTTCTATTTGCAACAATGATGATCAAGTAGGGACTTAATAACCCCTGACATTAGTGATTCTAGCGCCCTATATTACGCGTTAACCAAGAGATTTGGAATGGGACAGAGAAGTCAGCTGTATCTTCTTCCTCTCGCATGAAGCCGGATGTGCAGTTCGTGGCTGTTATCCTCGTAGCGTGCATATTAATTGGTAATTAATAGAGGATATGCAGCATATGGGTGGGAACCCTCATCGTCCCACGATAGTTCTGGCATCTAACGGTTTGTACAAACCATTGTCGTAATTCATTATATGGGCATGGTGTACACCAAGGAGGCATGCGAGGTCACGAAGGAGGCAGTGATTGTCTTGGACCAACTATTGGGCCCCACATCATGGAATTGTGGACGGGGAAGTACGCCCGGTTGTGCAACAAGGAGTTGATCTCTCATGGGTAAAGTAACGCACCTCTGCAGAGTGTAAGAACTGTAACTTGTTACTCCCTGTTTCGGGAAGGAGCTACGAACGCGGCAGGAAAGAAACTCCATGAAAGTTCTGGTCAACCTGTGAAGGCTGATTGTCATAGTTTTTCGGAATAAAATAAATCTTTGAAGAAAGATTTACAAAAACTGCATAGTGCCAAGGATTTATAATCTGAGGTGGTAGTTAGAGCATCAAACTTCCCACCTTGCATATAATGAACTTGCTGGATAACGCTGTTACTCATTCTTTCCTTTGATCCCTTGCTTAGACTCTGAGGATCCCGAAGACGTGCCAATGTATGCAGCCGAATGCCAAGAAGATGTGTTCTACGAGGAACCTGATCTGTCCGGAGGAGTTGAAGGAGTGGATTACGAAATCCGCTACGGTGTCGATGAGAACGAGTCCAATTAAGTATCTAGTTAGTAGTAACTAACGGAGCCGAGAAGCATGAACTCTATAGAATAAGCTATTGAGATCCACTCCAAGACGGAGTTGTTACTTTTAAATTTCCGCTGAACACTTTATATTTTGGTTTGTAAGTTGGATCTTGTGGAAGTCTTGAACTTCCGGTATTGTAATAATAACAATATGTGTACATTTGTAATATGGACCCGCAATGTTTCTGTTGTACCACTCTGAGGGATGTGATATTTATGGAACGGTGTTCTGTATATGTCATGTCAACGACTATAGTGTACTACACATGCAGTAGTATGCTGGGTCACCGCAGTAATTTCTACTCATTGAAAGGTTACTTAAGATTTAATATTTTCCAGATTAAAAATATGGGATCATATTAACACATGTCATCACCACATACTCTAATACTTGGGAAAGTGATTTAACTTGGTTGGCCTAATTTATAAAGTTTAACACTATTATTTAATAATATTTAAGTGGCTAAAAATGACTAGAAAGTCATTCTTTTAGTTTTGGTCCAGGTATACTATAAGTAAGTATGTAGATTTTTACATATTCAGAAAGCCCTTGTCAAATTTGATTTTTGAGAGTTGGAATCAACTCAAAATCACTGATTGTTGATTTTAGAGAAATGTTTGAATTTGCAAAAGCTAATGGTTTGTTCTTTTTACCAAGGGTGATCCATAGTTTCAAACTATTTGAATCCAATGGGAGTGATTAGAGATTTTCATCTACTTTCAAACAAAATTGGATTCATTCAATTTGGTGCACTGAACCTCTCTGAATTGATTTTTAAAGTTCACTACAGGAAAGGTTTTTGAATAAAAAGAAAAATACTAGATTTTAAATACTGGGCTCACGCGGGAAACACTACTAGGTTGGCTCAACTGCACAGCGCGCGCGCAGCAGGCTCACTCAGGCTGGCCCCACGCATTAGTGGGTGCTTCTAAACGAATCGGTATCGGCCAATGTTGGCCCTATGATTACAACATGATCTAAGGTCGAGGTTCATTGTCTATGTTGCGAGGCTCCAGCAAGAGTTTAACCTAACGGGACAGTGAGGGTGGCTGGGGGCTTACCAGGGCTCCAGCTAGGGTTGGCGACGCGGGCGAATGAGCTTGTCGACGACGATGAGTTGAATGGCTGTCACGACAGCTCCTGAGGTGTCTCCAATCAACGGCGCCGTTTCCTCACGACAGCGGCGGACTCCGATCAAATTCTGGCAATAGAGTGCTCGCCTTGCTCCGAGAATAGGTCAGGATGTTTCTGAGTGAGAGAGGAGTGAAATGGTGTGGAGATTGAGGCTGGGGAAGGGGTCCATTTATACCCTCACGGGTGAGGCAGTCTGGCATGGCAGGGGCTCATCGGCGACATTGCTACATGCCGAGCTAAGCATGGAGGAGGGCATGGGTCGACAAGGCTGGGTGTGGTGATCGTCATGCGAGTGGTGGTGCGACAAGGGGCGATCTCAGTTGGTCGGGCGACGTCAGCACTCTGTGCGGGTACCGCGGTGTTCGTCAGCAAGTACGGTGATCAAGGGGGCGCGCGGTGACCAATGGCCATGTCTGGGCGGTGGCTGGTGACGCCACAGATGCGAGTACGAGCGGAGAGGGCGAGTTGATGTGTGGCTACGTGAGGCGACTGCGGCGTTCCGTCGTGCTCTCGGCATGTCCATGTCTTAAATGGGTGTGGTCGTTCTAGTGTCTCCGTCTCTCGCCGTTGGTCGAGGGGTGGACACAGAGGGGCGGTGAGGTCAGGGTTACCTCCTAGACATTGTGGGCGAGCGAGGAGTGGCCTGTGGCGTGCTATCCATGTTCGAGTGACATGGTGAGCTTGGGTACCATATCCATTGATCAAGATAGTGAAGAAGAGTGGCTCAATTGCACGGCTGCATACTGGGGGTGATCGTGGGTGAGCTAGGGAAAAGAATTGGAGTACAATTGCTGAGCAATTGATTGATCACAAACAGTAGATAGTTGGTAGTGGTACTGTGTCTTCTAAGTGTTCGATCAAATAGCCGCATGAACTGAATCATCACCTTTTCTAGTGATTTTTGATGGGTGTTCTGATACTAATCTTGGTAGTCTTTGGGTGCAATGGTTTTCCAAGTGGTGAAGGTTTGAGTGGTTTTCCAAAAATGGCTATCTTGATACATATGATAGATTCAAATTTGAATTTCCTCTCAAAAGAGTTTGAAAATGTTTCTGCAAGGTTGGAAAGTTCCATTTGGTTCAGTCACTAGGTCTAGCAAGGGGAGAAAATAAATGGAAAAGTTTCTGTTTGAGATTAGTTGCTAGAGATGCTCAAAGTGAGCTAGTGGTTAACTTGGGCAGAAAGGACCATTAGGTCTTAGGCTTCATATTTTCATTTTCTTTTGTTTTGATCTGGTTTGATAGTGACCTAGATGATATGGTTTTGATCTTTAAACCATTTCTCATCATTTACAACAATCAGACATGGCATTGCAAGCATTCATATACACAAGCATTAAGGTTTGAATTTGATTAATAAATGCTTTTGTTAACCCTAATCTTGATTAATTAGGGAATGATCCTCATTAATATTTTTGGGGTGTTACACTTCATTGCATCTTAGTTTCGCTAATTCATAATTAGCCGAATTCATCAAAGCTCTTTAAGAAGGTGTTAAAAGACAAGTTTCAGCTTTCCAGTCTAAATTATCAATAAGGTTAGATAGACACTCTTTTTCTTTCTTATAGACACTACTAAGGTTTCTTGCCCAGCCCCTCAGAAAATTTCGAATATGGCGTAACTTATTCTGCCATATCTCCATTGGAGTGTCACCATATGAAATAGATGCCCACTCATGGGCAACCATTTCGTAAAATCCGTCATGTCATAACCACAACAATTCAAAAGAGAAAGGATCCTTATTCCCATGGTGGGCTTGTTCACCAGAATCAGCAAAAGGGGAGTGTGATCCGAACCTGATCTCGTTAAACCATGCACGTTAACAAGTGGAAATTTCTGTAACCACTCTACCTTTGCCAAAACTCTATCTAATTTTTCATATGTAGGATTCTCTCTCCGACTTTCCAGGTAAATTGTCTTTCAGAAAGCGCTATTTCCCTAAGGTTCAGGCTTTCAATAATAGCATTGAAAATGAAGGGTCTTCTCACATTAAAGTTATCATTATTTTTTCTTCCTAGCAAGAAATTATATTAAAATCACCTACAACTAACATAGGAAGTGGGACTCACATATACGGACCAACTCTGCCAAAAACTCCGGAATTTTGGGCCTCTTGATCAGCTCCGTATACCTAGAAACCACTCAAGGCCATCCATCTTGAAGACCATGTGTAGTTTACCGCATCTATCTCTAGACACCACATTTTTCACTTGAAAAGTTGCCCTGTTAATACCAATGAGCAAACCCCTGATCTTTCATCTGATGGCAGACAATACCAAGCAAAATATAAACATCAATATATGCTCCCTCCGACCCATATTAATTGACTTGGATTTATAAAAATTTGGATAAACCTATATACTAAATAGTGTCTAGATTCATCCAAATCTAAACAAATATGAGTCAATTAATATGGATTGGAGGAAGTAGTAAAATTATATCTACCCTTTCCATAATCGCAAAAGAATCTAACTTATATTCTCTGATAGTTTCATTAACAAAAAAAATTTCACACTGTCCCCGAAACCTCCACTATTCTAGAAACTTCCTTTTATCTCGAGACTATCTTAATGCTTTTACTAATACGTGCACTCTGCCTAACATATAGAGAATCTTTTGATTTCTTTCTGTTAGTTCTCTTTACTTTTAACTCATGGAGAAAATAGCCCTTATTATCTTGAGAGCCTAGTTGCTCGTCCTCTAGAAGATCTTCAGAGAGAGAGACGTTGCCTTATGTAGAATTAGACTATGACCCGAATCATGCACCAACTTAGACTTTTGTTTGTTTTTGTTTAAATTGATTAAAGTGCGTTCCAAATCGACATCTTTTAACAAGCCTATAGACTCTGAAACTTGCGACGGCAATTTACCCAAAGAAACTCCTAGCATAGAGGCTCTAGCTATAACTTCCTCGTCAGAAAAAATAGATAAAGAAAACTTTGAAACTTGTTTTGTACCTGAGCATAAAGGAACGTCACGCGCCATTTCTCGTTGTTGAGCCCTCTGCAGCTGAGGCAAGTCGGCATTTGGCTGAGCCCGTATTCGATCTTGATCGAACCAGCGCCCTTGTCGCTGATATTCCGCCAAAGGCCACCACCCCTCCTGGGTGTATCGGCCCCCGAGGAACACGCCTGTCCCTCCCTACGAAGACGTGGTCACCGTGACACCCCCTCCTGGGGTTTTCTGCGAGATGACAGCCACCTTGGCCTCCTGCCTAGGTGTGTGTGTCAGAGACATCTTGGTCTGCATGTACGTGGTCAGCAAGGCCTCCTACCTAACCTCCACATCACCAAATGAGTTCGATTCATCTGCCACACCCCGGGCCAGCGAAGGTCTCCTCCCTTCATTCTGAACTATGACAGCCTTCAGTTGGATGGCACTCGGATGTGGGCAATCCTCCAGCTGCAAAGTGGATGTCATATCTGCAGAGTCCAATGAGCGCGGTGACACATTATCATCACCAGCCGACACTGAGTATGATGCCAGCAGTAGAGCTTCTTGCCCTATGCTGCAGCGTTGCTGATCAACAGAATCCATAACAATGTCTGGACGAAAACTAGCAAGTGCAGACTTGGAAATCGGAGAAGGCAGTGTATCCTCATCATCCTCCACACGATCACTCCACAACATTGAATGACCATGTATCTTTGTCTTCATTGCAGATAAGCTAAGTAAAATGTACTTGCATAGATACTTTGCCAAGTAAAAGAAGACCCCTTTCTGGTCCTAATTTCATAATATTGCAATCTGGATAGTACCTCGCCTACAAGATCTGAGCACACAAATAGTTAGGTCTAGTAATAAGTCTCCACACTTGTTTGGCTAGCATGGATAAATTCAAAGAGTGCAAATCTCAGAAGCCCATCCACCCTCCTTTTGTTTTAGGGATGCTCATTCTCCACCATGAGAACTAATGCATTCTTTTCTCCTTATCTGAATCATCCCACAAAAACATAGTCATGGCATCATGGATCTCCTTGCATGGTTTTTTGGTATTTTAGCACTCCCATGGAAAAACTAGAAATGATTGTATACTATGTTTCAACAAAATTTCCTCCCCCAATAGATAGGAATGTCTCTTTCCAATCTTTTAGTCTATGGATAATTCTCTCCAATAAGTATACAAAACTATCACTTCTTTCCAACCCAATCATATATGGCGGACCGAAATACTTTTCATTTATTGCTTTTGTCATCATGTTTAGTTCGATGCAGATGTTTCCCTTAACCTTATAGCATTCCGAGAAAACCACTACAATAAAATCGCTCGTTGTTTACTGTTTTATGCATCATCATATTATCATGCATATTTTTGTCCAAAAGTATTTTCGCTAAAAGTCTGTTTTGTTTTCTAATTAGTCCCTCCTTTAATTTAAAATTAAAAACACTGGTCTTCCTAGATATCTTGTTTGTCCAAAAACTAATTACAAATGTGTTTTAAAAATGAAACATAAAAAATAAAAATAATTTTAGAGGGAGGCAGCCGGCCTGGCCCAAAAGCCCAGCCAGTCCACCTACCATCCCAGATCAGCCTAACCCTAACCAACACCACACTGACCACCACTAGAACACTTCCCACACCTGGCCACTACTCACACACCCCATCATCGCAAAACACACACACCGTTTCCCACCCACAAACACACGCAACGCACACCACACACTCAACATGCCACAACGCTAGGCCACACCAGCACGCATCCACACCTACCATAACGCGCGCGTGCGCACACACACACACACGACCCATTCCCTCGTCCCCAAGCTTTTGTCACCACCAACCTCGCCACCTCACTCGTTCCCCATCCCCGCAACCAGTGGCGAAGGACGAAAAAAATTTACGGTTGGGCGAACTCTAAAATATATAAAAAAGATTGATACAAAAATCCCAAATTGTCTAAACACATTAATACTTTAAAGGGATTTCTGTTTTCATGGCACTGGTTCGTTAGTTGTACTCAGTTTTTGCCAACCGCTTAACTTTTCCCCTCGCTATGTTACAAAACCCTCGCAGGCGTTCGTAGGCGTTCAGACGGATGGATGACGTCAGGTCAAAGGCTTGACCGTTACATGCTGACTGAAGTGTGGGGCCGTGTTGGGATGGGTCCTGCATACGTGGTGAAGGGTAGGGCCGCGTTGGGACGGATCTTGCATACATGGCGAAGGGTGGGGCTGCATGGAGACACGTCGGACCGGCCATTCTCGCTCACCCAAAGCATTCGCTTCCCCCCAGCCTGAAACAACTCCCACACCAACCCTCCGCTGCCCTGCCGTCGTACCCTCCTACCTTATGTCATCCTCGGCCCCAGAGCGCCCCTCCCCCTAGCCGCGAAGCCCAATCCACCTCTAGCTCCACTACTGCCCTCGCTAGATCTACCCCTTTCACGGCGGCTGGTGTACCAATCATCCACATCGAGCAGGGAGAAGATTGGGTGGAATCGCAGGGATCTAACGCATGGATTCCATCTGGGTAAGCATCATTTCCCTTTGTGGATTGATTATTGGCAGTATTTGAGCGCGAATCGCTAGTGCTCAACTAACTGCCTTGATTTTCGAATAGGATTGATCTAGTGCTGGCATTTCAGCTAGCGGTTATACTGGATACTAGTGTAATTTGTGGTTGTGAACAATATCTCTCTAGATTTTACTTCCCAGCGGTGGTTGCAACCTCCATAACTCTTAGAGATTTGATAGGTAAAATCAATGTAAATTCCCCTGGAGCAGTGGTGATTAAGTTGATTTGCAATATTTCAACATTAGCAAGCAAAGAATGTTCCCGCTAACTAGCAAAGATGATCTGGTAATGGTTTTCTCTTTGAATGCTGCCGAACGTTTTGGTCGAATTCGTCTCCATGTGCGACCTAAAGTTGAGCACACGGGAAAGAGTGTTAAATCACCATCTGGTGGTCATGCATGATCAGGTGGTCGGGCATCATGTGTCTTTGTTGTCTCTGCTAATAGTGTGCGCTCTGGTGACCCTTGTAGGTCCACAACATTACCATCTGTTCGCACTACGTGTGTAAGCTAAACCGCTCGTGTTGCCAATGTGGAGGACGAGACAGAGCCTAACGAGGGAGTGCCTTCACTAGATGATGAGGATGGGTTGATGATTCCTAAATTTGTAGATAGATTCAGTAAACAGGCACTAGAGGATCAATACATGAATGAAATTTCCCAGGGTGCCAGATTTGATGACACTGATGACGAAGTGAACGAGGAGAACAATGACAGCCTCGTTTTAGACGAGTATGATGGTGAGGACATGCCAGTAATTTAGTGGGACAGAGACGATCCTAAGATTTCAGAAGGCACCGTATTTGAAATGATGCGGGACTGTCGTAATGCCCTTACTACATATTGCACTCGCACCAATAATGATTATGATGTTATTAAGAGTGAGCCATCAAGGTTCACAGTGAAGTTTCCATATAAGAGATGTAGGTGGAGGATGCATGCATCCACTATGCTTATGAGCAGTTTGGTTTAGGTATTAAAACCAGTTGTGTATTTTAGATCATTGTGTAGAGTTTGTTAGCTATACCTGACATTTTCATAACGTTTCAGATAAAAATTAACCGGTTTGAACATTCTTGTCCACCTCAAGGGGGACAGCCAAAGGACAAAACAAAACTAGCAAAGACTAGGTGGTTCGCAGATGCAATCATGGATTGGATGAGAGCGAACCCATCACTTGGTGCAACAACGCTCATAAACGATGTTTCTAAAAAGTTTAATATTATAGTACCCTACATGAGGATGTTCTATGCAAAGGAAATGGCTCTTGAGAGGATCAATGGTCCATGGAATGAAAGTTTTCAATTGCTTTACAGCTTCAAAGTTGAAGTGGAGTGATGTGCTCAGATCACTGTAGAGCTTCATTGGGAGACCCCAAGAGGAAGGTATGATGAGCACAACAGCAAATCTTCCCTCAGAAAGAAACCAAGGTTATCGAACCAGTAGGAGGAAGGAAATGACCCAAAGGTGTTGCTAGCAACTTGGAAACCAGCACAACACAAACTTAAGACTTTGCCCCAACGAACAGTGAGGTTGTCAAGCTCACCGGTTTGCTGAAAACAAAGGGTTAATTGTATGGTGTGGAAGGTAATAGTAGTTTGCAGAAAGTAAACAGTAACAGTGTAAGATGTATCAATGGTAAAGATTGGACCGGGGTCCATAGATCACTAGAGGTGTTCTCCTTAAGATAAACAAACATGGCATGCCGGGTAAACAAATTACAGCAGGGCAATTGACAGGACTTAGCAAGGCATAACAATGCAATACTAGACATTCATGATCCTATGAGATTCGTTTGGGCAATACAACAAGATATATAGATCGCCATCCAACTGCATCTATGACTAGTAATCCACCTTCAGGTTATCATCCGAACCCCCTCTAGTATTAAGTTGCAAGCAACGGATAACTGCTTTAAGCAAAGTGTGTAAGGTAAACAATCCACTTGTTCCATGAACAAGAGATCGTTGTTTCCCCCTAGTAGCAACAACACATCTACAACCTTAGAGATTTCTGTCACCTCCCCAGATTAAATAGAGGCATGAACCCACTATCGAGCATAAATACTCCCTCTTGGAGTCACTAGCATCTACTTGGCCAAGATAGCTACTAAAACAGAGAGCATGCAAGATCACAAACAACATAGACATGATAGAATCAATAACATAGAACCATTAATCAATCTGACATAGTAATCTCAATATCCATCGGATCGCCGCAAACACAACATGCATGATTACAAATAGATGATCTTGATCATGAATGGAGCTCATAAGATCTAAACATGGTAGCACAAAGGAGGAGAAACAACCATATAGATACTACATGGACCCGTAGTCCAAGGTGGAACTACTCACGCATCATACCAGAGGCTGGCATGGTGATGAAGAAGGCCTCCGAGATGATCTCCCCTCCGGCAGGGTACCGGGAAGAGCTTCAGATCCCCTGATCTAGGGATGACGGTGGCGGTGGCTATAGACTATTTTGTGGAAGATTGGTCGGGTACTTAGGGTTTTGGTATCGGGGGCTTCTTATAGGCGAAGAGGCGACGCAAGGGGCACCCGGGTGGCCGCACCCCCCCAGGCACGGGTCAGGCCTGGCCGCGCGACCAGGGGGTGTGGCCCCTGGTGGATCCCCTCCGTCTCGTACTCTGGCTCTGTGTTCCCCACGGTAAAATATTGACTTTGGCTTTTGTCCCGTCCAATTCCGAGAATATTGATTTTCTGCCTTTTCTGGAACCAAAAACAGAAGAAAATAGGCAACTGGCATTGTGGCATCTTGTTAATATGTTAGTCCCAAAAGACATATAAAAATACCTCAAAGTGTAGACAAAGCAAAGAAAAGTAGATACTAAACAAGCATGGAACATAAAAAATTATAGATACGTTTACGACGTATCAAGCATCCATAAGCTTAACTCCTGCTCGTCCTTGAGTAGGTAAGTGATAGAAAGAATATTTTTTGAGGTGACATGCACCATCAAAATCAAGATCAAACCTTTTGCAAGCATTGAAAGCTGGGATCAAAGTACTCTAAACGTGAGCATGAAAGAAGAAGTTCTAAAAGTAAGACAAAGTAACTATGCATGCAACATGAAAGGTTACAAACAAAAATCATGAATAGCAATGCATTAGAAGACGTTTATTTGTTTCACATATAGAAAACATAGCATAGTGGCATTCAGCTTGTCCCTCATGGAGTAGCAATAAATGCATAGAACACCTTCAAAGTTCATAAGAGTGACTAGATACAAATAGTTGATGACCAAGAAATATCAACAACATGAATCAATCAATAAGTTTTGGGACAATGCACATAGAACTAAGAATGGCAACTATGCTCTCTTAATTGGCACCTAAGGATAGAAGGTGGAGACTCAATGTAATGGTGGAAGAAAGGCCCTTTATAAAAAGGAAAGCAGGGAATTCAAGTCTCATAAAGAGCTTCCAAAAATTATGGTACTTGTTAGCTTTAAGCTCTCATTGCCCTATCATAAGCATCTTGAATTGATTAAGGTTAAAGTGAACAAACTATGGAGTATATGCTTGACAAAGTATAAGTTGGCAATCCCATGTCCCTTGAATACGAGGGCCGCTCCTCATGCTATTCAAATTTAGTTACCGGTAAGTTCTTGTCATAGTAAGTACATGTGTATCATGGAGAACCGCCAACGGGGTACCCCTTGCACATGATACAGGAGCTATCCCATAATCAAAATGACAAGGCAAGCACACAATGAGAATCTCAGCAATCTTCTTATTGACCATGGGAAAATGGTGCTTTTTTCTCTCTTTCCTCTTTTCAATATGTCTAATTTTTTTCTTTTTCTTAATCTCTCTCTTTTTTATAAGAAGAATGCTTCATAGATTGCTCACTATGGTGATGCTGCAAATTTCCACCATGATTAGGCATGGCTTAGGCTAGCGGCCCAGGAGTTTCTCTAACACACATACATAACTCCATGGACTTACAAGCTCCCCTTTCATTTCACACCGACGGCATCCATAAACAAAAGAGCATGATATCAAATGTGTACAATGTACAAGTGCAATGTTGAAAGCGTTCCCCATGACAACATGGTTCTGCTAATTCCAATGTATAAGTGCAAGCATATACAACATAGATGACACAATGGTTCAATTTTATTAGGGGCAAGAAAATAAAGTCTGCCATCAAGTTTGTGAGACCTTTAGTCACTAAGTTTTCACATAACAAAGTGATATTTTAATTGGAAGGTAGATAAAACAAGAATATACTTGGAATGGTGTAACACACCATGCATAGGAATTTATAGTGGACACTTGGGAATAACTTGGTTTGTTGGGAGTTGGATGCATGAGCAGATCTTACTCATACAAGTGGAGGCTAGCAAAAGATTGGGAGCAAACAACTAAGAGAGCAATAATGGCCATAATCATGCAGAGCGACAAAACATTACTAATCAAATCATAAAGTGGTACCACAAGTTAAAAACTAAATGATCATAGAGGCTATGGTGACTTGTTCATAGTCATAACATGGTGTGAGCATGTGCCAAGTCAACCCAAACAAAGCATCAAAGGATAAAACCACAATACTATGCTTTTGTATGCTAAAACAACGCATGATTCTTTCAAGGCACATTAAGCAATCATAATTGTTTAGAACAAGTCATGCTACGGCAATAATCACTAAGCATAAGGTCAAAACAATATCTAGCATGACATTATAAAGTCTAAGTCATAGTCAAAGCAAGCTCTTTTCTCCTCTTGTACTACTAAAGCAAGAACTTCCTACTCCTTTCCAACACCAATCAACTTATTTGAAACAACAAAACAAGAATGGAGGTCCAAACTACTTTATTCAAGCAAACTAAGCAAACAAAAACCAAAAACAAAAACGAAAGACCTAAGATTTTTATTGATGAAGAAGGGGATGCCTTGGGCATCCCCAAGATTTGACGCTTGTACCTCTTGAATATTTCTTGGGGTGACATGGGGTGGCATCCCCAAGCTTGAGCTTTTGTCCATTCTAAATCTCATTACATCATTCTTCCTCTACACCTGCAAATTTTCCTTCATACAAAACTTCACACAATGTTCATTAGCAACATTAGTGCATTCAAAATATAATAGACATTTGGGGTTTAGTTTTAAAACAGAAAAACTTTCACCAAAAACACAAGATACTGTAGCAATTCCCTCAAAAAGCTCAATTTCCCAAAAAGATCCCAAAAAGGAATCAATAAGAAGCAAATGCAAATAATAGCAGAAATCTGTCAAAACAGACCAGCAGGTAGAAACAGATTTTTCTAGAAGACCTTGTGTTGCTCAAATGAAAAAGTGTTGAATTAACGAAAGTTAGCTAACAACCTGGGTGATTTATTCAGAAAATTACAGCTCAATCCGACTTACAGAGATTTTACACGAATGTTTATAGTGAAGCACAAAATTCTGTTTTGGGACAGCAACTCGCCAAATCTTACTTCCCTCTCACTAGAGGTTATTCTTGGCACAAAATCAAAAAAAAGGATAAGGAGAGGTTATTACAGAAGTAATAACTTTCAAGACTCAAGAAAACTATTGGGTTATCTCCCAAGAAGTACTTTTCTTTAACGCCTTTAAGTTAGGCACAAGAAGCAAGAATCAAGTATTTCCAAATGAAGAAGCATTAACATCAAACCTTGCTTTCAAAGTAGGAACAAAAGTCAACTTCTCTCTCCTCATAGGGAAGTGTTTAATACCTTTCTTGAATGTATATTGATATTTAATGTTGCCTTCTTTAATATCAATGATGGCACCAACAGTTCTAAGAAAAGGTCTTCCCAAAGTAATAGGACAAGAAGAATTGTATTCAACATCCAAAACATAGAAATCAACAGGGACATAAGAATTGTTAACCAAAATAAGGACATCATTAACACTCCTCATGCGTTTCTTTTTAGCTTTATCATAAAGTGGGAAATACAAATAGCAATCTTCCAGAGGTGGCAAATCAAGCATTTCATAAATCTTTCTAGGCATAATAGAGACACTAGAACCAAGGTCACATGAAGCTTTGAGATCAAAGTCATTCACTTGCATATTAATGGTGGGTTCCCAACTATATTATACTTTCCTAGGAATAGAGGCTTTGTGTTTCAACTTTTCTTCCTTAATTTTAATAAGAGCATTTATAATGTTCTTGGTGAAAGCCACATTCATATCACTAGCATCTGGACTTCTAGCAAGCTTTTGTAGGAACATAATCACTTCAGAGATATTGCAACCATCAAGACCAAAATCAAACTTAGCATCACTGGTAGTAGACTCATTGGGTTTAGTTATAGTGGTAGGAGGAATAGGGACTTCTTGTGGTTTAGTGGCATCCATATTGGTGGGGGTGATAGTGCACATACTATTGTTTCTAGCAATTTCAGCTTCTCTTTCCCACTTAGCACGTAGTTGAGCTAACAGTCTAACATTTTCATCAATGGTAACTTGTATGGCATGAGTAGCAGCAAAGGTACTTTCCAAGGTTTTAGGTTTAGCGGCAATTTTATTAATCAAAGAGGACTGAGCTTCAGAGAAAGAGGAAATATTTTTCTCAACATTCAAAAGCTTTTCCTCCACAGTTTTGTTGAAAGTGGTTTATTTACTAATAAAGTCTTTAAGCATGACTTCTAGTTTAGAGGGAGCACTTCTAGTATTGTTGTAGGAGTTTCCAAAGGTATTACCATTTTTAGGAGGATAAGGCCTATAGTTACTGTTACTAACAAAATTATTCCTATAGGGATTGTTGTTGAAATTGTTGTTTCTAATGAAGTTCACATCAACTTGCTCTTCTTGAGCAACTAAAGAGGCTAAGGGAGCATTGTTTGGATCTATATGAGCTTTTCCATTAACAAGCATAGCCATGATAACATCAATCTTATCACTCAAAGAGGAGGTTTCTTCAACATAATTTACCTTCTTATCATGTTGAGCTCTCTCAGTGTGCCATTCAGAATAATTAACCATCATATTATCAAGGATCTTTGTCGCAGCACCCAAAGTAATGGTCATAAAGGTACCTCCAGCAGCTGAATCCAAAAGGTTTCTTGAAGAGAAGTTTAAACCTGCATAAAAAGTCTGGATAATCATCCAAGCAGTCAGTCCATGATTGGGACAATTCTTTACCAAAGATTTCATTCTTTCCCAAGCTTGAGCAACATGTTCATTATCAAGTTGTTTAAATTTCATTATTTCACTTCTCATAGATATAATCTTAGCAGGAGGATAGTATTTTCAAATAAAATCATCTTTTCACTTAATCCAAGAATCAATACTATTTCTAGGCAATGATAGCAACCATTCTTTAGCTTTTCCTCTCAAGGAGAAAGGAAACAACTTGAGCTTAATAATATCTCCATCTACATCCTTATATTTTTGCATCTCACAAAGTTCAACAAAGTTATTGAGGTGGGCAGCAGCATCATCAAAACTAGCACCAGAGAATTGCTCTTTCATCACAAGATTCAACAAAGCAGGCTTAATTTCATAAAAGGTAGCATCAGGAGCAGGTGGAGCAATAGGTGTACTTAGGAAATCATTGTTTTTTGTGCTAGTGAAGTCACACAACTTGGTGTTCTCAGCAGAGTTCATTTTTGCAAAGGTGGAGCAAACCAACAGTAGCAACAACTAGAGTAGGAACAATTTTTTTTTGTGTTTTTGATAAAAGAAAGCAAACCAAACTAACTATTTTTTTTGGAGTTTTTGATAAAAATAGGCAAACAAAACAAGGCAAAAGAAACTAAGCAAAACAAAAACAAAGTAGAGAGAAAGGTTGTGAAGGACTCCCCTTGTGAATCCGTCCTTAGCCTCCCCGGCAACGGTGCCAGAAAACAGCTTGATGCACTCATATCACTGTAGAGCTTCGTTGGGAGACCCCAACAGGAAGGTATGATGAGCATAGCAACAAGTCTTCCCTCAGAAAGAAACCAAGGTTATCGAACCAGTAGGAGGAAGGAAACGACCCAAAGTTGTCGCTAGCAACTTGGAAACCTGCACAACACAAACTCAAGACTTTTCCCCAACGAACAGTGAGGTTGTCAATCTCACCGATTTGCTGAAAACAAAGGATTAACTATATGGTGTGGAAGGTAATAGTGGTTTGCAGAAAGTAAACAGTAACAGTGGAATATGTATCAATGGTAAAGATTGGACCGAGGTCCATAGTTCACTAGAGGTGTTCTCCTTAAGATAAACAACATGGCATGCTGGGTAAACAAATTATAGCGGGGCAATTGATAGGATAGAGCAAGGCATAACAATGCAATACTAGACATTCATGATCCTATGAGATTTCATCGGGAAATACAACAAGATACATAGACCTCCATCCAACTGCATCTATTACTAGTAATCCACCTTCAGGTTATCATCCAAACCCCCTCTAGTATTAAGTTGCAAGCAATGGATAACTGCTTTAAGCAAAGTGTGTAAGGTAAACAATCCACTTGTTCCATGAACAAGAGATCATTGTCTTCCCCCTAGTAGCAACAACACATCTACAACCTTAGATATTTCTTTCACTCCCCCAGATTAAATAGAGGCATGAACCCACTATCTAGCATAAATACTCCCTCTTGGAGTCACTAGCATCTACTTGTCCAAGATAGCTACTAGAAACAGAGAGCATGCAAGATCACTAACAACATAGACTTGATAGAATCAATAAGATAGAACCATTCATCAATCTGACATAGTAATTTTAATATCCATTGGATCCCCGCAAACACAACATGCATGATTACAAATAGATGATTTTGATCATGAACGGAGCTCACAAGATCTAAACATGGTAGCACAAAGGAGGAGAAACAACCATCTAGCTACTACATGGACCCGTAGTCCGAGGTGGAACTACTCACGCATCATACCGGAGGCTGGCATGGTGATGAAGAAGGCCTCAGGGATGATCTCCCCTCTAGCAGGGTGCCAGGAAGAGCTTCAGATCCCCCGGATCTAGAGACAACGGTGGCGGCGGCTATAGACTGTTTCGTGGAAGATTGAACGGGTACTTAGAGTTTTGGTATCGGAGGTTTCTTATAGGCGAAGAGGCGAGGCAGGGGGCACCCGGGGTGGCCGCACCCCCCAGGAGCGGGCCAGGCCTGGCCGTGCGGCCTGGGGGTGTGGCCCCCTGGTGGCTCCCCTCTGTCTCGTACTCTGGTTCCGTGTTCCCCATTGTAAAATATTGAGTTTGGCTTTTGTCCCGTCCAATTCTGAGAATATTGATTTTCTGCCTTTTCTGGAACCAAAAACAGAAGAAAACAGGCAACTAGCACTGTGGCATCTTGTTAATAGGTTAGTCCCAGAAAACATATAAAAATACCTCAAAGTGTAGACAATGCAAAGCAAAGTAGATACTAAACAAGCATGGAACATCAAAAATTATAGATACGTTTACGATGTATCATGGGGATGGCTAGTCCAGGTAGTGTTATACAGATAGATAGGCATAAAGTTCAAAATAAGAGGGAGGACAATGGAGAAGGAGTCCTTTAGAATGGCTTTTGTTTATTTCAAAGTTTGCTACCAAGAGTTTCTGGATGGTTGCATGCCTTATCTGGCCATGGATTCAACAACTCTTGATGGCAGATTTAAAGGACAACTAGTAGCTGCTGCAGTTGATTGCCACAATTGGATGTTCCATGTTGCTTATGGAGTTTTGGAGATTGATTCAGAGGAAAGTTGGACTGGGTTTCTGGAGAATTTGCGTGACCTTATAGGTCATCCACCATGACTTACTATCCACATAGATGCTTGCAAAGGTTTGGAGAAAGCTGTAGAAGTAGTATTCCCCGGAGTGGGGCATAGGGAATGTATGCGAAACTTAGTGCAGAATTTTACAAAGAAACTCAAGGGTAAAGTTTATACTAACAACCTATGGCCAGATTCATACATATACAGTTTGAGGAAGCATCTGTATCATTTGGAAGTGTTGTATAAACAAAAAACTGCGGTGAAGGAGTACTTGGATGCACATCATGGAATGGTGTGATCAAGAAGCCGATTCAATGAAATTTGCAAGGTATACTATGTAACAAGTAACCTTGAAGAGAGTTTCAATGCAAAGGTCAAGTCATTGAAAGGGCTTATGATGTGGAAAATATTTGATAAGATTAGGCATATGATCATGATAAAGATCGATTTGCATCAAAGAATTGCATCAACAATATATGCTAGACATCTCATCCTCCCATCTTTGATTAAGGCTTTGCATGCCAATGCAAAACAATTGAAGATGAAATGCATTAGAAGAGGAATGGAGGCTGAGGTAATGTACACTGATAGTAAAGATATGCAATGGAGGTATCTAGTGAGTTTGGTTGATAGGACATTCCGTTGCAGGCAATGGCATCTCCGAGGGAAACCCTGCATACATGCATTGTTTTTCATGGGTTTTATAGGAGGTGAAGAGGGCGAAGTTGATCAGTACGTGTCAGAGTATTTCTCCATTGCCAAATTTAGGGAAGCATATGCTCAGAATGTTCCAGCCTTGTTGGGAAAATACCAATGGATGGAAGTGGATCCAGGCTTCAAGCTATACCCTCCAGTTTTTACTAGACAAGTAGGTAGGCCAAGGAAGAATAGGATAAGAGCTAGTGCAGAGGGTGGTGCACCACCTCGACGATGTAAGTGCAAACATTGTGGGATCCTAGGGCACATTGCTAGGCTTTGTAAAAATGCAGTGGACCCAGCTTATGGAATGGATGATTAGGTGGGAGCAGCAAATGCAGATGAGAATGAGGTGTTTAAACGCGAGGAGAATGAAGCAATGGATACATTACAGATTGAACCAACAGATCGAGAGGAGATTGAACAAAATGTAGAGCAGATTGAACCAAATGCAGGGGAGATTGAACCAATGGATCGAGAGAAGATTGAACCAAATGCAGAGGAGATTGAACCAAATGCAGGGGAGATTGAACCAATCGATCGAGAGGAGATTGAACCAAATGCAGGGGATATTGAACCAGTCGATCGAGAGGAGATTGAACCAAATGCAGGGGAGATTGAACCAGTCGATCGAGAGGATATTATATCAAATATGTGGGAGATTGAAGCAGAGTTCAAGCGTAAAGGAATTACACGAGCGGATATTGACGAAATGGAGGCAAAGCTTTTTGAACGGTATGAACCAGATGATTGAAACGTGATTGAACCAATTGTATGATAGACTGAAGCACTTGATTCATTGGATGCAGAGAAAAAGAACAAAGGGAAGAAACGGAAGAAGCTGATGGTGGACTCCGAGAATATTCCAGCTAGGATCACGAGGAGCAAGGTAGTGAACCCAGCAAAAAACACTAGGAACAAGAAAAAATGGATTTGAATTATTAATTTGAATTTGTATGATAAATTTGAACTACTGTCAATGTTTGTATTGAATTCGAACTAGTGGGACGCTCCCCAGTTTGTATGTTGGATAATCCCATAATGTATGTGTTATTGCAAGTTTCTATGGTCATGCACCTAGTTGCTTCGCACTGCTCACATGTGGTCAACACATGGGGTTTAGCTAGTTCATGGCTTAAATTTTGTCCAATTGATCCAAAATTTGGCACACATATGAAATTGGAAATTTTGGATTAACTTGTAATCAGCCACATTTTTCTTTTTCTAAGTTATTAAATTCAAAAAAATGGTATTAGGGTTAGTTTAATTCAAAAAAGTCAAAACATAGTGCAACTTTCAAATGGAAACTTGTTATGTTGCCTACAACCTAGCATGAATAATAAAGAAAAAGGAAATAAAGAGAAATGGACGTATCCCCTAAACCACTTCTTAAACCATTTTTGGCAAGAGCTACTAGCTATGAAGATGCATGGCTTTCTACTCAATCGACCTCTAAAATAACCCATCCCAAAACATATTTTTTCTAAATGAGGATAAATTTGGAACACTTGTGTATCTTTGGTTGCAAACAATATAATGTCAGCCAAGATGAATTATTTTGTTCAAATAACACATTTTCCATTTTTTATGCCAAAAGATTGAATTTCCCTTACTCTTTTTTTATCTGAGTGCCCTTGTTTTCCTCAGCTCTACTCAGTTTTCCCCTCCCTCTAAAATTTTACTCACTTTTCCCCTCCCACTAAAGTTTTCCTCACTTTTCCCCTCTCTCCTGACTCAAACCCTGAAAGCAGCTCAAGTTGCGCTTAGTTTAGCTGTTGCGCCCTGATTGGTCGAGATGTATGTCACACGGATATTGGCCAACTACAGTTGGATACATCATGATCCGATGGGCTGGAGGTATCTGTCTCCCGATGGGCGAACCTACCTTGTACAGAGAGGAGAGCCTGACATGCTGGATGTCTCTCCCTCTCTTTCCCTGCCGCACGTATACCAGCCGCATCAGTCTGGCTGCGCTCTGATTGGTCGAGATGTATGTCACACGGATCTTGACCAACCACCATTGGATACATCATGACATGACGGGCTGGAGGTCTCTCTCCCCCGATGGGCGCACCTACCCTGTACACATAGGAGAGCCCGACGGGCTGGATGTCTCTCCCTACCTTTCTACGGTGACCGAGCATACCACAACATCATGTAGTACACTATAGTTGTTGACATAACACCAATGAAACAACGTTCACTAGTATTACATCCCTCAGAGTAGTACAACAGAAACACAGTAGGTCCAAGACATGACTATAGGTTACAACTCGATTCTTTACAAAGGATCCAGAGAACACTCTAGGTTATAGAGATAGAAAGCAACTTCCTTTAAAGAAGAACCAAAAATAATAATTCACATATATCCTACTAATGATACTAGTATCTAAACTATTTGGCTTGCAGTTGCTTTTATTTTATTGCTCTACATAATTAGGTTCTATGTCAAGACATTGTATTCATTGATACATCGGAAACATATCAATAATTTTTGATGTTCCATGCTTGTTTAGTATCTACTTTTCTTTGCTTTGTCTACACTTTGAGGTGTTTTTATATGTTTTCTAGTACTAACCTATTAACAAGATGCCACAGTGCCAGTTGCCTGTTTTCTTCTGTTTTTGGTTCCAGAAAGGCAAAAAATCAATATTCTCGGAATTGGACGGGACAAAAGCCAAAGTCAATATTTTACCGTGGGGAACACGGAGCCAGAAGATGAGACGGAGGACGGCCTCGAGGGGGAACACCCCCTGGCCACACGGGTGGGCCCACCTCGTGCCTGGAGGGGGTGCAGCCGCCTGAGGCATCCCCTCGGCCTCCCTCTTCGCCTATAAGAAGCCCCCGATTCCTAAACCCTAAGTACCCGATCAATATTCCACGAAACCGTCTATAGTCGCCACCACCATTGTCCCTAGATCAGGTGGATCTGAAGATCTTCCCGGCACCCTGCCAGAGAGCATATCATCCCGAAAGCTTTCTTCTTCATCATGCCAGCCTCCGGTGTGAAGCGTGAGTAGTTCCACCTTGGACTACGGGTCCATGTAGTAGCTAGATGGTTGCATCTCCTCATTTGTTCTTTCATGTATAGATCTTGTGAGCTCCGTTCATGATCAAGATCTCATCTATTTGTAATCATGCATGTTGTGTTTGCGGGGATCCGATGGATATTGAGATTACTATGTCAGATTGATTAATGGTATTGTCTTATTGATTCTATCATGTCTGTGTTGTTTGTGATATTGCATGCTCTCCATTGTTAGTAGCTATCTATGCCAAGTAGTTGCTAGTGACTCCAAGAGGGGGTATTTATGCTCGATAGCAGGTTCATGCCTCTATTTAATCTAAGGGAAGTGACAGAAATCTCTAAGGTTGCAGATGTGTTGTTGCCACAAGGGAGAAAACAATGGTCTCTTGTTCATGGAACAAGTGGATTGTTTACCTTACACACTTTGCTTAAAGCAGTTGTCTGTTTCTTGCAACTTAATACTAGAGGGGGTTCAGATGACAACCCAAAGGTGGACTTCTAGTCATAGATGCAGTTGGATGGTGGTCTATGTATCTTGTTGTATTTCCCAATTGAATCTCATAGGATCATGAATGTCTAGTATTGCATTGTTATGCCTTCCTCAGTCCTGTCAATTGCCCTGCTGTAATTTGTTTAACCAGCATGCCATGTTTGTTTATCTAAGGAGAACACCTCTAGTGAACTATGGACGCCAGTCCAATCTTTACCATTGATACATCTTCCACTGTTACTGTTTACTTTCTGCAATCCACTATTACCTTCCACACCATACAGTTAATCCTTTGTTACAGCAACCGGTGAGATTGACAACCTCACTGTTCGTTGGGGCAAAGTCTTGAGTGTGTGTTATGCAGGTCTCCAAGTTTCTAGCAACACCTTTGAGACTTTTCCTTCCTCCTACTGGTTCGATAACCTCGGTTTCTTACCGAGGGAAGACTTGTTGTTGTGCTCATCACACCTTACTCTTGGGGTCTCCCAACGAAGTGCTACCACGCGCCATCAACAAGTTTTCTGGAGTCGTTGCCAGGGAGGCTATGGACGTCTTCACAACGGGATTCCTTCTCAACCTTTCTCTTTACTTTGTTTTTTGTTTGCTTAGTTTCTTTTGCTCGGTTTTGTTTGCCTCTTTTTATCAAAAACTCCAAAAAAAAAGTTAGTTTGGTTTTCTTTCCCTTATCAAAAAGACAAAAAAAATAGTTCCCACTCTAGTTGTCACCTTGCTCTAGCTCACCATGTTGATCCCCAAGTTCACCCTGAAATACCTTTCATTAGGAAGTGGCTCCATAATTGGGAAACAAAATATTGAAGAATTCTTTAATCATGTTAGCAAACATGAGGATATTGAGGATAGATCCATAGCAGAGCTTGCTCCTAATTATGAAATTGCTGCAGCTTCTTTAGTTAATATGTTGGAGGCTAGGTTTTTTAACCTTAACCTATGATGCAAATTTTGTTTCTCAAACTAAAAGAATAAAAGGATCCTGAAAAGAGAGACTTTATCCTAGAAACTTTACTAAAAGAATTCAATGATGTTGCTAAGGAAGCCAAAAAAGTCTTTGAGCATTTTAATATCCTAGGCTCATGTGTAGATGTTGTGGGTACTTTAGATAAAACCAAACCTAGAGATGAAATTAAGATACACATACCCTTTAAACTTGTTGGAATGCATGAATCCTTAGAAAAGAATTTTGATTCGATTGTTCCTAAAAATCCTTTAGATGAAAGTAGTGAACCAAAGAGAGATGATAAGGGATCCTCTAAAACTCATTTGGATGAGATACCTTTCCTAGTTGAAGAGATTGCAAGAATTGATCTTAATTCTTCATTTGAAAACACTTGATTCTTGCTTCTTGTGCCTAACTTAAAGGCGTTAAAGAAAAGTACTTGTTTGGAGATAACCCAAGAGTTTTATTGAGTCTTGGAAGTTATTACTTCAGTAATGACCTCTCCTTATCTTTTTCTGTTTGCTTTTTGTGCCAAGAATGACCTCTAATGAGAGGGAAGTAAGATTTCGGGAGTTGTTGTTGTTGTTCCGAAATAGAATTTTGTGCTCCACCGTAAAAATTTGTGATGAATCTCTGTAAGTCGGCTGGAGCTGATATTTTACGAATAAATCCCATAGTATGTTAGATAAATTTCTTTAGTTCAACACGTTTTGATTTGAGCAACAGAAGGTCTTCGAAAAAATATGTTTCTACCCGCTGGTCTGTTTTGACAGATTTCTGCCATTATTTGCATTTGCTTCTTATTGATTCCTTTTTGGGTTCTTTTTGGGAAATTGATATTTTTGAGGGAGTTGCTACAATAGCTAGTGTTTTTAGTGAAAGTTTTTCTGTTCTAAAGCTAAAGCCAAGGGTCTATTATCTTTTGAATACACTAATGTTGCTAATGAAGATTGTGTGAAGTTTTGTATGAAGAAAAAATTTCAGCTGTAGAGAGAGAATGATGTAATGAGATGAAGAATGAACAAAAGCTCAAGCTTGGGGATGCCACCCCAGTGTCACCCCAAGAAATATTCAAGAGGTTCAAGTGTCAAAGCTTGGGGATGCCCAAGGCATCCCCTTCTTCATCAATAAAAAGCTCAGGTCTTTCTAGACACTTCGTTTTTATTGTTTCATGCACTTATGTGTTTTTCTTGGAGCGTCTTAGTTTTCATTTGCATTGTTTAGTTTGCTTAGTTTGCTTGAATAAAGTAGTTTGGACCCCCATTCTCGTTGTGTTGTTTCAGATAAGTTGATTGGTGTTGGAAAGGAGTAGAAATTTCTTGCTTGAAATAGTGCAAGAGGAGGTTGTTTTGACTGTGACTTAGACTTTAGCATGTCATGCTAGGTGCTGTTTTGACCTTATGCTTAGTGATTATTTTTTAGCATGACTTGTTCCAAATAATTGGGATTGCTTAGTGTGACTTGAAAGAATCATGCGTTATTTTAGCATGTAAAATCATAGCATTATGGTATTCTCCTTTGATGCTTTGTTTGGGTTGACTTGGAACATGCTCACACCATGTTATGACTATGAACAAGTCACCATATCCTCTATGCTCATTTAGTCCTTGACTTGTAGTACCACTCTATGCTTTTATTAGTAATATTTTGTCGCTCTGCATGATTATGGTCATTATTGCTCTCTTAGTTGGTCGCTCCCAGTCTTTTGATAGCCTCCACTTGTATGAGTAAGCTCTACTCATACTTCCAACTCCCAGGAAACCAAGTTATTCCAAAGTGTCCACTATAAATTCCTATGCATGGTGTGTTACACCATTCCAAGTATAGTCTTGTTTTCATCTATCTTCCAATTAAAAAGTATTTTGTTATGTGAAAACTTAGTGATTAAAGCTCTCACGAGCTTGATGGCACACTTTATATTTCTTGCCCCTAATAAAATTGAACCATTGTGTCATCTATATTGTATACGCTTGCACTTATACGTTGGAATTAGCAGAACCGTGTTGTCATGGGGAACGCTTTCAAAATTGCACTTGTACTTTGTACATAGTTGATATCATGCTCTTTTGTCTATGGATGTCGTCGATGTGAAATAAAAGGGGAGCTTGTAAGTCCATGGAGTTATGTATATGTGTTAGAGAAACGCCTGGGCCGCAAGCCTAAGCCATGCCTAATCATGGTGGAAACTTGCAGAATCACCATAGTGACATCTATGAAGCATTCTTCTTATAAAAAACAGACATATTGAGAAAAGAGGAAAGTGAGAAAAAGCACCATATTCCATGGTAAATAAGAGGATTGCTGAGATGCTCATTGTCTGCTTGCCTTGTCATTTTGGTTATGGGATAGCTCCTATACGATGTGCAAGGGGTACCCCGTTGGCGGTTCTCTATGATACACATGTACTTACTATGACAAGAACTTACAGGTGACTAAAGTTGAGTAGCATGAGGAGCGGCCCTCATATTCAAGGTACATGAGATTGCCAACTTATACTTTGTCAAGCATATACTCCATAGTTTGTTTACTTTAACCTTAATCACTTCAAGATGCTTATGATAGGGGCAATGAGAGCTGAAAGCTAACAAGTACCATAATTTTTGGAAGCTCTTTTTGAAACTTCAAATCCCTGCTTCCCTATATGAAGGTCCTTTTTTCCACCATTATATTGAGTCTCCACCTTCTACCTTTAGGCACCTGTTAAGAGAGCATAGTTGCCATTCTTAATTCTATGTGCATTATCCCAAAACTTATTGATTGATGCATTTTGTTGGTATTGTTTGTTCTTGAACTATTTGTATTTAGTCACTCTTATGAACTTTAAATGTGTCCTATGTATATATTTGCTACTCTATGAGGGACAAGTTGATTACCACTATGCCATGTTTTCTATATGTGAAACAAACAAACGTTTTTCAATGCATGTTATTCATGATCTTTATTTGTAGCCTTTCATGTTGCATGCATAGTTAATTTATCTTACTGTTAGAATTCCATCTTTCATGCTCATGTTTAGACTTCTTTGATCCCAGCTTTCAATGCTTGCAAATGGTTTGATTTTGATTTTGATGGTTCATGTCACCTCAAAAATTATTCTTTTTGTCACTTACCTACTCGAGGACGAGCAGGAGTTAAGCTTGGGGATGCTTGATACGTCAGAAACGTATCTATAATTTGTGATGTTCCATGCTTGTTTAGTATCTACTTTGCTTTGCTTTGCCTACACTTTGAGGTGTTTTTATATGTTTTATGGTACAAACCTATTAACAAGATGCCACAGTGTCAGTTGCTTGTTTTCTTCTGTTTTTGGTTCCATAAAGGCAGAAAATCAATATTCTCGGAATTGGACGGGACAAAAGCCAAAGTCAATATTTTACTGTGGGGAACACGGAGCCAGAAGACGAGACGGAGGAGGGCTTCGAGGGGGCCACACCCCCTGTGAGGTGACCCAGCATACCACTGCATGATGTAGTACACTATAGTCATTGACATAACACCAATGAAACACCGTTCACTAGTATTACATCCCTCAGAGTAGTACAAAAGAAACACAGCAGGTCCAAGACATGACTATAGGTTACAACTCAACTCTTTACACAATATCTAGAGAACACTCTAGGTTAAAGAGAGAGAAAGAAACTTCTTACAAAGAAGATCAGAGATAAACAACTCAAAATCTATCATACTAATAAGACTAGTATTTTAACTAATGGTCTGGCATTGCTACTATTGCAATACTCTACAGAAGTAGGTTCTATGGCTAGAGATTCTATTTTTATATAACCCGCAACTTCGTCTTCACTTGAGTGGATATATATGTTGACTTTCTTGACTTCATTGAAGAGCTTTAGCTTTTGATGATGATTCCTGGAGCATAACTTGATGTAGACATCGTCTTAATGGCTTCAAAATCTAGCAAGGTTTAAGAAGATACGTTGAGTACGAGCGTACTCAGCAAGTTCACTAGAAAAGGAGTGTTTGGTGCACTATATCTACAGCCACAGACCGTAGGTCGTAGGCAATGCAAGTTTTCGTAAACATTTCTTCAAAGGTTGCTTTTATTCTGAAAAACTATGTCCGTCAGCCTTCACGGGTTTACCAGAACTTTCATGGAGTTCCTTTCCCGCCGCGTTCGCAGCTCCTTCCCGGAACAGGGAGTAACAAGTTACAGTTCTTACACTCTGTAGAGGTGCGTCACTTTACCCATGAGAGATCTTAGCTTTGTTGCACATCCGAATTGCAGGTTCATTCACACTTCCTTGGTGTGAGGCCCAGACTAAGATCCAAGCCAATCACTGCCTTCTTCGCGACCCCGCATGTCTCCTTGGTGTACGCCAGCCCACCTATTGAATTACGGCAATTGGCAGTACAGACCGTTCAGATGCCGGAACTATCGTGGGACGTTGAGGGCTCCCACCCATATGCTGCATATCCTCTACGAATTATCATATAATATGCATGCTACGAGTGATAACAGCCACGACCCGCACATCCGGCTCCATGCGAGAGGTAAAAGATACAGCTGACTTCTCCGTCCCATTCCAAATCTCATGGTCAACGCATAATATACGGCGCAAGAATCACTGGCAACGTTGGTTGTTAAGTCCTAGATAATATGTTCCTTTACCACCGGAACTCTTATAGTAGGTTATTACCTCATGGTAAATAACCTATAATCACATTATTATGAAAATAGTGTTTTCTGTCCTTTTTCAAATGCAGGTGATGACAACACTGGATTTGCAAAATACTTTACAGAAAATAATCAAAGGACATGAGCAAGTGTGAACTTGCCATTGGTGATTGCAAGATTATGCACTCACGGTCTTCAAGACAATATAAAAGATCCAAGATCTGAAATCAGCATCATTGGTCCGGTAAGGACTAATGTTTAAAGAAGCAAGATGCTTTTATGCATAAGCAATGTAATGCAAGTTGATAAACGCGAATCCCGAGAATAACGTTGTTCTAGGGTTTGGATACTGGAAAGGTTTTTCTTGGAATGTGTTGCCCTTTTAGTTTAAGTTTCACACCTTATTATTAAGGCTTGTGAGTGTGTGTGTGAAACAACATGTAATTATAATATCATAAAACAATGAGATACACGATTGTGGAATGCTACTCAAAGACTACTTATATAATAATTGTTTATATTCAAATTCACTTTACAAGTAGTGTCACTTATAAAGAACTTTAAGTGTTATAAATCCTAAATATATAAGTAAAGTATAAAGTAAGGTGTTTACTATTAATTGTCATATGTTGTTTTAAGTGGCAAAAAGAATAACATTTGAAGAAAAGATGTCCTTACTAAGGTTTAAACAATCTTTGTGGTTAATTAAATGTGATTGATGTTGTTTGTGTTTGAATGGTTTGGACTTGAGATGCTCTACAACTTAATTATAACAGACCAAAGTTAACTATAAAACACATAACAAGGTTTTAGCATTATATGGAAAGTCTTATAGACTAAAGTTAACTTTAAAATATAGATGGACTTTAGGTGTAATGCTTATTATAATTATACCTTGTTCACTTTATAATGTTTCTTTAAAGTTACTTAAGAATGGTATTATTTTTAGTTGGTAATGGTTTCTTTACATTATAAAGGTATAAAGGGATTTATCTCCCTATAAGGGTGTGGTTAAGTTTTATGAATAAGTAGATAATATCATTCACTATTTATGGACTCACTATAGTGTTTTGATTTGTTTATAAACTTGTGATTAAATTAAAGTAAAGGAATGGTTTTATCTCATTAAATTATTCTTGGAGATTTTATGTTGGATAAGGATCCTTTTATAAAATAATCTACATTTATGGTTAAAGATAATTTAATAAAATTGTATTTAAAGTTTGTTAATTCATTTTCAATGCACAATACCAGTATTTAAGACTAATACTTTTTATTAGACTCAATTTATTAATTTAAGAATAACAAATTTATTTGACATTCTATGAATTATTGACTAAATAAATAGGTTTGAATTCAAGTTATTAAAGTGTTTAACCTTTTTATTTACCTCAAAACTGGAATATCACATTTTTAACATGTAAATCTTATTTTTGTGATCATTTTGGTATATTACATTTATTTTTGTGATTTATGAATAATAAAATATGATTTTTATAAGATTTATTACTTTATAACTACTTAATAAATAACAAATACTTAATTAAGTGAAATAATAATGTATGATTATATTTTAAATTATAGTTTTTATCTTTCTAGGATTTTTGGTATTTTATTTATATTTTTTTAATATTTATCATGATTTAAAATATGAATTATCTAAGTTTTATTACTTATAAAACCTTTATTAAATAATATTTATTTAAATAATCACCATAATAATATTTGAGAATAGTTTTAAGGTCACTGACTAGTGGGGCATGTGCCATGTCATTTCCAGAAACAATAAACAAATTAATAAAAAGCATTATGATGTAAGCATGATGTCACTGTGACCTCAGCATAGTTTCCGAATCGTTTTCTACTAAGGCTGGGCTAGTTCCAGTCGCTGAATGGTGGGACACCAGCCATGTCACATGCCAACGGGGCAGATGACCTAGTCAACCCGAGGACCTAGTCAACGATGACGTCGGTCGCCGGATTGATGAGGTCAGCACGACGGCACGCGGCGTCGCCGCCAATTTTTGGCTTCCTGCGGCATTCGAATGCTTGTGTTCCGCTCTACGCACGCTGCCGATTCAAACCAGAGCATTTGGATGACGTAAGGTGCCCCGGAAATGGCTCCGACTAGCTATACTGCGGCGGTGCCCGCCGGCCTCTCGACGAACTCGGGCTAGAGGAGGAATTAGGAAACGGTATTAAGGATAGAGATGCGTGGGTGTACCCTGAGTGTAGCCGCATGATCATTGTCGACGATGGTGACCGGAGATGAGCGCAATTCTGCGGATTCCGACGACCACCGTGGAAAGGCATTTGAGGAATTCGCCTCCATCTGAGCTCCTCCTGATGCGGTGCTCCACCTAGAGGATCTCGGAGACACCACGCTTCTTCTCGATCATCCCATGGTCCTCGAGATGGCCTGCATCAGTGGCTAGTCGGATCTCGCCGACGGTGACTTCGGTTTTGTGAAATAAATTAGAGAGAGCGCGCGAGGAATGGTCAGTATAAGGATTAGGGCGTCGTCGTGTCGTTCTTATCCTCGTGGAGGCCTCGGTGGCGGCGTGACGTCGATGGCGGCATTTGGGTGGTCGTCGACCCTCCAGCGAGTTGCTTGTCCAGGAGAGGAAGACGACAGATTAGATTTCCAAAAGGTATGCGGGCTTGGGCCGTTGCTGGGCTGCGGTGAATTGAGAGGGAGAATAAAAATTTGCTGCTGGGCAGTAGATAAGTGGAGGAGGAATGGGCCAGCCTGGCTGTTACTCAGGCTCCAGTTTTTTTATTAAATATAACCTTTTTATTTTCTGTTTTCTTTAAACCCTTTTAACTATGAATTTTTATATGGATTTAAATATTAAGAATTGTTATAGAGCACAATAAATAATACAGGAATATTGGAAAATAAGTGGTGTTGATATTTTTTCTTGATTTCCTTATAATTTTAGACTAATAGGGAACTATTTTATTTAGTGTAATATTCATTACTTAAGTTTTTAGATTTTTGTCTTTTAATATATATATATTTATGGAGAACTTATAAAATGATTTTTACTTCTACTTTATAAGTGTAATTGAAATGGTTTAATATAACTAAGTATATGCATTTAATTCATCTCATATTCATAAACTTATTAAAGAATTTATTAATATAATTCAATAAGTTTTGATTCATGTTGATTTATAATATTGAAGGAATTTTTATATATATTGATCCTTCATAAAGTTCTAAGTACTAATAGTGTTTGTAATTATAATTGCTTGCGCTAGGGTTTTAGGGTTTTTCATACATTTGTATTCTTTTGTTGATATGAATAAAGATTAATGGCTAAACACATTGTCTTTATGTTTGTGATCAGAATGATGTTACCCTTTTACAAACAGTAGGGTGATTCTTTAGAATGACTTATGAGAAAGAATTAATAAAGATAGCTCCTAAGCACATATGGTTATGATATATGGAATTGAGAAAAGATGTGCTTAATTGATTTGTTATAGGAAAATATTCCTACAGAAGGATTTATCCATCAAATGAGATGGATGTTAAGCTTGATTATATATGTAGGGTTTAGGGTTTACCAAGGATTTCTATATTCCATACTTCATAATTCTGGACTTTTGATTAAGGAATTCCTTTCCTAGATATATTACTTATTCATATCTAACATCATGTGCTAACATGATGAGCTTTACCTCACAAGAATATTCTTATCCACCTTTTATTCTTCTAACTCCTCCTGTAATTCCAATGATCTTGATTCTAAAGCATTTCCTAATCTTTTCATATCTATACTTGGGTATATCAACTATTCTACTGCTGATAACCTCCAATCCAATAAATGGTTACCTCTAACTCCATTCATATACTTCCTTTCTCACCATCACTAATATTACTCCAATGGATGTATACCTCAAATCCTACTTCACCTCAAGTTCTTAGTATTTCCAAAGAGGAGAATACCACTTGTTTAATCCAATGTTGCTCTAACATCATTTTAATTATACTATCTTGTCTCTACATAACTCCAATATCTAACATTCCAACCTCACATTATATTAATGTGACTTTTAATGACTAATCTAGGATAATATATCTATACTATGGTTCAATCATGCTTTATCCACCAATGTCACTTATACATGGCATAAGCATTCAATATTGGTGAGTAAGGTATGATCATTATGATCCTTTGATCCTTTATGGTTCAGGTTTCCAGTTGGCTAAACAAGGCTTCCATCCATACAACATTACAATTGTATTATAAATATCTTTTGTTTAGCTCTGTTGGATTAAGAGATATAATTCATTGTCTATACCTACTTGATCCAATAGGACTACTCCTGGTAACTTATCTTCAGACTTCATCCTTGTAATCTTCTTTGTTACCATATTGATTTGATTTCCTCCAATCACGCCCATCCTATAAATGACATCTAAAACTAGCATCACTACTTACCTCTTCTTACTTCTTTCTTTATAAGCCTTAAGTGAATGTTATAATAAGTACAAGAGTTGATAGGTCAAGAATTCGTGACTCAATAGTTGATTGCCCAATATTAATGAACAACAAATATAAGGATAGGGTTCAATTTAGAGGATAAGGATTGATATGGAAAGAAAGATATATGGTGAATGATCTTGACTTTGGTTTCTTTCCTACTCAATCTCACTAGAGAGTTAAAGTTAGGTATTTCCATGATACTCATGGTATAATTAGATGAGATTAAGATATAGTTATTACATTCTTATTATTTGGGTTATATCCTTAACTTGGTACTCATGAGTGATTATAATGAACACTATGATGTGATCACCTAAGGATCAAATATAAATCACTAAGTAATGTATTAGGGTTTAATTTTATTATATTTGATCTACCCTTAGATCAAATCATGTTTACCCAAAATAAGGTTTTAGCAAAGGTCATATTGAAACTTATCGCAGTCAACTTGATGATCTACTTCCATTCCATCAAGTTAGGAGAAGCTCCAAATCACTTTGACAAGTTTTTATTTAAAAGCACAAAAAATATTCAGATTTTCTATGCATGAATGCAATGCACACATCTGGATTCACCTTATTTCTAAGCTCTAATGTTAGGATGTTACAGACTCTCCCCCTTAAAATAAACTTCGTCCTCGAAGTTCGCATACTCTCACGTTTCGGAGTAAGGAATTGTCTTGTTTTGGTTACGAAATTTCTCAACTCCATGGTAACCTTAAATGGAAATAATTATATTATTCCATATCTAGATCCTTTCCTTGAATTCTGTCCTTACTTGGCAATCTCCAACTGGTTGTCTCCAATATTCTAAAGTTCCTTTTACTTTACTCCCTTAGGGATATGTCCTTATTATGAACTCCTTTAAATAGTGGTCCTTTCTTTAGTGCATTTTTCTAATTAGGTATCCTAATCCAACTCCTTTTATTAAACCATCGAACTTTCTTACCTTGTAAGGTCTAGGAAGTCTCACTAAACAGAGTTTCCAATTTCTATTAGACACTAGTTATAGTCAAAAGACTAATCTTTGATTTATCATTATATGAGTTGTACTGTTAGTCGAAGATTGGATTTGAACACATTTAGTCCATACCCATTGGAATTTGTTGTTCCTTTACACATGTCCAATTGGATATGTTTTACTCTCTTTTAAAGGGTTACTTAAGATTTGTTTTCTCTAGACTTAGTCTATTAAGATTAATCTATTTTATCACCCCTGAGCTTTTGTCTTAGCAAGCTTTAGATAATGTTTTCATTATTACCTTAAATACTTCTTCAACTTCCATTCATTAGTTACCTCAAGGTTTGAGAACTACTACCTTGAAATAAACAACGATCTTTAATCCAGACATACTTCTGAAAGTACTCTTATATTAGTGGCTTATTTTAACCTTATGAAAATAAGCTTAATGTTATCATAAATTCGTACTTCTTCTTAATCCTTTATTCGGAAAGTCAGATAATAATACCTTCATTTCTAAGGTTTAATCTCCCCTTAAGGTTTACTAATGGTCTTCAAACTGTCTATATAGTATTTATTGGCTTTATAATTAGGATGTAGGTCTTTTTCTAGCTTATTTTCTACCTAATTGGATTCTCATGAAATATTGTACGGTGTATCCACACATTTGTGGATATCCGAAGTGAATCTTTCAGCATTATTAGTCTTACTTACTATTTGGACATTTTTGCTTTGATAGGTCAATTTTCACAAAGAGTCTCGAAAGACGATCACTTAAGTTTTATACTCCTTTAGGTCTTACTTAGCTTAGGCCAAGTTTTATGCTCTTTATGCAACCATTTAGATAATCTGGTTAACTATGTCAACCAATTACCAGCTGCGGACAAGATACCAACTGTGGATCATAATACCGACTATGGGTCAAATACCAGTTGTAGATCATCCTAGGTTGTAGTTATTACCCTATGGTTTCCAACATCCTTATGGCATTCTCTCTGAATTGTTAGAGCTTGAATACCATTTTTCTCCAAAACTTTGTATTTGCATTTATTCATGATGCTTCCATGAACTTGGTACTACTACTCCATTACTTCTTAGCAACATTACCTACTTTGATTGAACCTTAAGTTCGTCACTTATTGTTGCTCCATATATTCCCTAAATTAATCTTTCTTCTTATTATGGACTAACAATGATTTGAACTTGATCCAATCCTTTAAACTATGATAATACTCCTTATATTTTGCTTTACCCTTCAAGTAAGTCTTTATATTGTTCTTCGGAACTCGTCACTCCCTTACACGAATTCCCATTCCTATCTAGGTCTATAACATCAAGTAGTAACTGGATGTTGCAACATGCATTTGCACATCAAGTCAAACTTCATGTACATATCTAGTCAATCAAGAAGGTCCAAGAAAAACAAATAAATCCAAATGTGGTACATATAACACACAATATTCTATGCCCAGAATATAGTAGTTGAGTATAGTATCTCTAGAATTCAGGCTTAGTTGTGTAGTATATGACACCTCCTCGTATAGGTTTTCATTGTGATACTTAGCACATAGGGTCAAACTATTCTTTGTTTCTTAATTTATCGAAATTGCTCAATTGCAATTAGATAATCTTAAGCAAAGTGGTATCAATTTGGCTTTAACTAACCTTTGGTCTCACTTTTAAAAAGGATTTAATTATAACCAACCTTTCCTTATTAGTAAACTAACCTCACATGATCACTCCAAAAGAATAGTCAGATTCTATTTGCTAACTTAAACCATAGATTATTGGAAATTTCTAGCACCAATGACTTCCATCATAGTTCTACCTGAAGGGATACGGGTAGGCTACACTAGCGCAAATCAAAATTTTCTACCATGTAAACCAGGATTACTGTTGTCATAGATCACGGGATTACCACTAGATGCGCAGTTGCGGAATTGATGAAGCGCGTCGAGGCAGTGCAGAAGTTCCACGTCTCCTCCTTGTACTCGTCCCACGAGCAGCTCCCCTTCCGCAGCTCGTCCAAGCGCTACAGATGCAGCGCCTCCGAGGTATCCACACGTACAGGGTGGAAGCGTCAGACGCCGGACTGCTAGGTCCGCGCATGCAACACAGGCGAGAGGAGTGGCGGCTGGGAATGATCTGAGGTCTCACCCTGGTCAGCTCGCCCCACCCTCTCTTATATAGGCGTCCCTAGTGGGCTTCTACATTAGCAGCCCATTAGTAGCCTAAGCCTGGTCTAATTCGGATCCAATCCTCATTAGGCTTCCAACCCCTTAAGTGTGTGACCCTATAGGTTCATATGCGTATAGACATGACACGAATACACTTATTCTGTCAATAGTTGGTAGCGGCCTCTAGCAAGACGTGCCAACTCCTAAACGCATACAAAGATCATATCGGACGAACCATCACAAGGTTTAGTACATGTCTTTCCCTGTGTCTCACGATATTTGGTCTAGCTCCAAGCTGACCTCCCTTTCTCGATACTACGATTCGGAATCCCTTTACTAGGTTAACTCTTAACCTTATGTAGCGTGGCCATGCATTTCTGGATCCGGTCACTCGAGGGGCCCAGAGATATCTCTCTCAAGTAGAGAGGGGCAAATCCCATCTTGATTGACCATGCCTTGCAGCATGATTCAGGACAAACCCGAAAGCTACCTTTTTAACTACCCAGTTACGGTGCAGCGTTTGATAGCCCCAAAGTAGGTCAATCGACATCTCAAGTACATGCGACAATCGCAGGTCTAAGGAAAAAACGTACACGATGTGTAGAGAGAGCTGCAACTAATTGCCAGTCTTAGGTTGGGTCAGTCCAACCCCATGTTCATAACATGTGTCCACATCATTGGTTTGACATCTCCATGTCTATGACTTGCGAAACATAGTCATCAACCAATCGATGTGCTAGTCTAATATTCACGTGTGTCCTCACATGAACTCCGACTAGGGACAACTCTTAAATAACCATACAAGTAAATAGTTTCACAAACAATTCACATAATTGCCAATCAATACAAGTTGCCTGATATGGATATTCAAGGAACATTACAATAACTCATGGATACATATGAAATATCATCATCTCTATGATTGCCTCAAGGGCATATTTCCTTCAGTCTCCCACTTGCACTAGAGTCAATCTAAAATGTATCTAATACCAATTGCTCTTGTGTGCGCTTCATGCGTGGGCTGCGGGAGAGGCTTAGTCAAGGGATCAGCAACATTTGAGTCTGTATGTATTTTGCATATCATGACACTACCATCCTCAACGAACTCTCGAATCTGATGGTAACGCATGCGAATATGTTTGTTCTTCTGGTGCTGTCTAGGTTCCTTGGCCTGTGCAATAGCACCATTGTTGCCACAATAAACGTCCAAGGGATTGGACGCGCCCTGAACCACACCGAGAGCAATCAGGAAATTCCTAATCCAAACAGCTTCCTTTACTGCCTCCGAGGCAGCAATATATTCAGCTTCTGTTGAAGAGGAGGTCACCGTATCTTGCTTGGAACTTTTCCAGCTCACAACACCACCATTCAAGACAAACACATAACTTGATTGCGATTTCGAATCATCTAAGTCGTTAAGGTAACTCGCATCTGTGTAACCCCTTACACTGAGTTCATCCTCACCTCCATAAACTAGGAACACATCCTTAGTCCTTTTCAAGTACTTAAGTATGTTCTTTACCGTTGTCCAGTGACCTTCACCTGGATCAGCCTGGTATCTGCTCGTCACACTTAGATCATAGGAAACATCTGGGCAAGTACATATCATTGCATACATGATGGATCCAATGGCCGAAGCATATGGAACCCTACTCATGCGCTCACGCTCATCAGTAGTCGAAGGACACTGAGTCTTGCTGAGTTTTATGCCATGAGACATGGGCAAGAACCCCTTCTTAGCCTCTTCCATGCTGAACCATTTCAACACTTTGTCAATGTATGTACTCTGGATTAATCCAATTAGCCTCCTTGATCTATCTCTATAGACCTTGATGCCCAGAATATATGCCAATTCTCCCAAGTCCTTCATCGAAAAATTATTTTTCAATGAGGTCTTAACAGACTCGAGCATAAGAATGTCATTTCCAATCAGCAATATGTCATCTACATATAAGATTATAAATACCAGCGCTCTCCCACTTTCCTTCTTGTAAACACAAGGTTCTTGTTCGTTTTTGATGAAGCCAAAATCCTTTACAACTTCATCAAATCGAATATTCCAACTCCGAGATGCTTGCTTCAGCCCATAAATGGACTTCAGAAGTTTGCATACCTTTCCAGCATTGTTTGGATCAAAACCTTCGGGCTGCATCATATACATGTCCTCAGTTAGGATTCCATTTAGGAAAGCTGTCTTGACATCCATCTGCCATATTTCATAGTCAAAATGTGCAGCAATGGCTAGAATTATCCGTATAGATTTAAGCATCGCTACGAGCAAGAAAGTCTCGTCGTAGTCAACTCCTTGAACTTGTCGAAAACCTTTTGCAACAAGTCGAGCTTTATGGATGTGAACATTTCCATCCATATCAATCTTCTTATTATAGATCCATTTGCACTCGATGGCTTTAAAACCATCAGGCAGGTCAGCCAAGTTCCAAACTTGATTGTCCCCCATGGACTCTATCTCGGATCTCATGGCGATCATCCATTTCTCAGAGTCTGGGTCCACCATCTCTTCTGCATAGGTCGCAGGTTCATCATTGTCTAACAATAATAATTCCCACGCTTCGCGGAGCCTCGCCGACCTTCGTGGTTGTGGTGCTTCTGTTGTCACGGGTTCCTCAACTTGTTCTGCTACAATAGCATCACTCATAGAAGCATCCCCAACTGGCTCATCTTAAACTTCTTCAAGTCGCACCGACCTTCCACTTGTTCCCTTTGTGAGAAACTCTTTCTCTAGGAAAACACCGCTACGAGCGACAAACACTTTGCCCTCCTCTCGGTTGTAGAAGTAATACCCTAAGGTTTCCCTCGGATATCCCACGAAAATGCACTTATCCGATTTGGGTGTTAGCTTGTCCGACTGAAGTCGCTTGACAAATGCATCACAACCCCAAATCTTTAGAAAAGACAAACTGGGATACTTTCCAGTCCACATCTCATATGGTGTCTTAACTACGGATTTATATGGTACCATATTAAGTGTGAAAGCTGCCATTTCTAGAGCGTAACCCCAAAATGATAATGGTAAATCCGACTGGTCATCATAGATCGAACCATGTCCAACAAAGTTCGATTACGCCGTTTGGACACCCCGTTTCTTTGAGGTGTTCCGGGCAGCGTAAGTTGTGGAACAATTCCACAACTCTTAAGATGATCAATGAATTCGTGACTCAAATATTCACCTCCACGATCAGATCGCAAGGTCTTTATTTTCTTGCCACGTTGATTCTCTACTTCACTCTGAAACTCCTTGAACTTTTCAAAAGTTTCAGACTTATGCCTCATCAAGTAGACATAACCATATCTACTGAAATCATCAGTGAAAGTAATGAAGTAGTGATATCCTCCTCTGGCTGTTGTGCTCATTGGCCCACATACATCAGTATGTATGAGTTCCAACAAGTCTATCGCTCTCTCGGGTAAACCCAAAAAAGGTGACTTGGTCATCTTTCCAAGTAAACAAGCCTGACATGTTTCGTATGATTCAAAATCAAACGAAGTTAGAAGACCATCACCATGAAGCTTCTTCATGCGCTTTTCACTTATATGCCCAAGGCGACAATGCCATAAATAGGTAGGACTCAAATCATTAGGCCGAAGCCTTTTAGCACTAACATTGTAAACAGATGCATCATCAAGATTTAAAATAAATAACCCATTCACAATGGGAGCATTAGCCATAAACATATCATTCTTAGAGATTACACAACCATTGTTTGCACTCGCGAATGAATAACCATCCCTCATCAAACATGAAGGTGATAAAATGTTTCGACCCATACTAGGAATGTAATAACAATTATTCAACTCCATAATAAATCCTGACGGAAGGTGAAGTTGCATGACACCGACGAACAATGCAGCAACCCTTGCTTTATTTCCGACGCGGAAATCCACTTCGCCTTTCTGCACTTCTCTAGTCCTTATTAGCCCCTGCATCGAATTGCAAATGTGAGCAACCGATCCGGTATCAAATACCCAAGAGTTAACATAGGAATCTACGAGAAGAATGTCCACAACACTTACAACAAGCGTACCTAAGTTGGAAGTACTCTTACTTCCACTCTTCTTCAAAGAAGCCTGGTACTTGCTGCAGTTTCTCTTCCAGTGGCCATGTTCATGACAAAATAAGCACTCAGTGTCTTCTATAGGTCCAGCCTTTTGCTTGGGTGCAGACTTAGGGATCGTATCCTTAGCCTTGCCCTTCTTCTTCCAAGAAGTACCCTTTTTCTTGAAGCTAGGCTTGTTCTGCACAGCCATCACATGGCTATGCCCTGCACACTTCTTCATGTCACTTTCTGCTGTTTTAAGCATCCCACATAATTCATTAAGGCCCTTATCCACCCCATGCATATGGTAGTTCGAAATGAACTGCCCATAGCTGGATGGAAGAGACGCCAAAATGAAGTCAGTGGCCAACTCTTGGCCTAGTGGAAAACCAAGCTTTTCCAAAGTCTGACTGTAACCAACCATTTTGATCACATGGGGGCCTACAGCTGCTCCCTCTGCTAGCTTGCATTCGACAAAGGACTTGGCAACATTGTACCTCTCAGTCCTTGCCTGATCTGGGAACATGTCCTTAAGCGCTACGATCATATCGTACGCTTCCTGATCCTCAAACTTCTTTTGGAGTTCAGGTTCCATGCATGCAAGCATAAGACAACTAACCTCAAGAGAATCATCACATGCTCTCTTGTAGGCGTTCTTTAGGGCAGCAGATGCATTATCAGCAGGTTCATCGGGGATTGGGGTGACCCAGTCCGAATAGTTTGTTCCATTTAGTTTATCTTTGTCAAAAATAGAACGCAAAGAGAAAGGTGATGTAGTGTTCGGTTCTATTGATCTACAACAGAAAACATGCAAAATACTAAGCCATGTAACCATGAAAGAGTAAAACATATTAAACAATTTAATAGCATATACTCCCACTTAAATCAATATCCCTCTATTGATACTAAGTGATTCAAGATCCACAATTAACAAGTCGACTAGTGAGCTTTAGCATCACTTCTAGAAGACAAGGTAAATCTGTAAGCAACACTTGCTAATCATATCACATATGACTGTTGTTGTTGGGTGACATCTCTATGTCAAAACTAGGCGCCCAACCTTTATGCCCCAAGGTCCTTAACTGTTAAGATGACCTTGTCAAGTTCACCAACCCTTATGCGTGTAGGTATCCGATACAAACCCATCCAGCCAAGGAAAACCGCGGCACCCTAATTTCATAGGCCCACCAATGATTGTACAGGGCATAGGATGGTGCAAGGTTTGGTTGGGAGGGAATAGTTTAACTTAAACTTTGTGAGGGATCGTTCTACTTCTATCATCTAAGCATGCATAGAGTAAAAACACATAAGAATAGCATTCACATAAATGTGACCCAGTATGGCCCATTTTCTCATGGTGATCTTGTAGGGGTTCGTAGCATGGAAAACAAAAAATTTCTATCGCATACAAACAAACAAGCCAAGATCTATCTACTAGATTGTAGCAACGAGTCGATGGAATAACTTACCCTCGAAGATTCCAAAGTGTTTAACGAGAGCGGATTCTCGTGGGTGATGTAGTCACACTCTTCCCGATCTCAAGATCGTGTAGACGATCCTTCCGGCGCTGCGTTCCGGCAGCGCTCCCGCAGTCGGTCACACGTTCGGTACTCGACGAAGACCTTCCTCTCCCTTGTTCCAGCAGGCAGCAGAGGTTGTAGCACTCTCCTCGCGATTCCGGCAGCACAACGGCGTGGTACCGGAAGTAGAGGGGAGATCCCGCAGGGCTTCGCCTTAAGCCGGAGCGAGTATGGTGGAGTATGAGAGAGGTCTATTAGTGGTCTAGGGATTAGACACACCAATTAGAAGGCTCTAAACCGAAGGCTAGGGCAATTAGAAGCTCTAAACCAAAACGGCTCTAAACCGGAGATTAGAGGATAGGAACTTGTGTGTCTAGAGGAGGAGGCCCTGCCCCTCCTTTTATGGGTGGAGGGTGCGGCCAAGGGGAGGGGAGTCCCTCCCCAAGTCGGCCTTGGTTGGCGCGCCGGCTTGGGGAGGAGACTCCTCCCCAAGTCGGTTCCCAACTCCTCTTGCTTGTTTCCCACAGTTTCTTGTTTTAGCCGTTTGACTTTCAAACTGGACATTTGACTTTTCTGTTTTAGGATTCAATTTAATCCTTTATTTGGAACAGCAAGAACACTTAGTACGTGATGCAATAATTCCAATATGTAATGACACATTCATGTACCCCTCCCCCCTCCCGGAGTGCCGGACATTCCGGAACCTTCTAGAACATTCACCGGAATCATTTCCGAACTCCGAAATGGGACTTTCCTTATATGAATCTTATTCTCCGGACCATTCCGGATCACCTCGTGATATCCCGGATCCCATCCGAGACTCCGAACAACATTCGGTCTCTTTCTCATAATACCATAACTACTCAAAACAACGTCGAATCCTTAAGTGTGTCTCCCTACGGTTCGTGAATTATGCGGACATGATCGAGACACTTCTCCGAACAATAACCAATAGAGGAATCTGGAAATTCATATGGCTCCCACATATTTCTACGATTACTTTGCGATCGAATGAACCACTTACATACGATACCAATTTCCCTTTGTCTCACGATATGTTACTTATCCGAGGTTATGATCGTCGGTATCTCTGCATACCTAGTTCAACCTCGTTATTGATAAGTACTCTTTTCTCGTTCCCGTGATATGTGATCCCTTGTGAGCCAGTCACATGCTTGCAAGCTAATTGGATGACATTTCACCGAGAGGGCCCAGAGAATATCTATGCGTCATATGGATGGACAAATCCCACTCTTGATCCATGTGTCTCAACCAATACTTTCCGAACACTCAATGCCACCTTTATAGCCACCCAGTTACGGTGTGGTGTTTGATGTCATCAAAGCATCCATCCGGTAAAGGTGATATGCATGATCTCATGGTCGAAGGAATTAGGTTACTATGTATCAGAAAGCATATAGCAATTGAACTATTGAAATGACTTGATCTTTATGCTACGCTTATCTATAGGAGTATGTCCACCATATCATTCTCCTAATGATATGATCTTGTTGTTGATAACATCTCAATGTTCATGATAGGGAAACCACAATCATTAATCAACCAACAAGCTAGTGAAGTATAGAGGCTATACTAGGGACTTCAAATTAAGTTTACAAATCACACAAGTATCAATGTTTCCTTGTTAATACTATTATAGCATGAATGTAAACATTTGTCATAAACACAAAGATATAATAATAACTACATTTATTATTGCCTCTAGGGCATATCTCCAACAGATCTCCATCGCCATAGAACTTGTCCACCATGATGATCTCCATCTTCATGTTCCATGTGAGCCATCTTCCAAGTGATGAGTCCTCCAAGAACTAATACAAGCTATTACTCCTAACAGCTAGTAATCAAAATTACATAGTATTGGTATCATCACAAGTTGGCACGCAGGCCATTACAATAGATGACAACACATATGGCTCCAGCCGTGTTGCCCTACTCACGACACGCAGGTCATGCAAAATTTCATACATGCATCACATACATATATGGGCCATTAATGATCACATACATCCTGCAAAAACAAGTTATTCATAGAATCGCATTCTACCAGATCATGTGACATCGCAGCACCTAGTTACCTTAACTAGATACAAAAGGGGGTACGATTAAGGGGGGGTCTAGGGGGTCTCCCCCTGCGGGGTTAGGATATAGGGGGTATCCCCGTACAGGATTTTGATCGGCAAATCAAATTTACCATAAACCAACTATTGTTCCAATCCGATCAAACTCCTTTGATCATGGTACATCGATTTTAGATCTAGGTTCCGATTCGACCAATCATATTGATCTTCGCGTGATTCAACAGGATTTATGTGTCATTGTCTACCAAGATGGCGGAATCCGATCGGTAGGGGTAAGTCGTTCGACAACCTCAGAATCACGATCACGGAAAGCAAGATCATAGATCAATCCTAAACCACCGCAATATAAACGATCGCATCATTCATATCAATCTTCATATCACCATATGCAAACATCCCGAACCTATAACTGAACAGCATCGGCTCTGATACCACTGAAGGGATACGGGTAGGCTACACTAGCGCAAATCAAAATTTTCTACCGTGTAAACCAGGATTACTGTTGTCATAGATCACGGGATTACCACTAGACGCGCAGTTGTGGAATTGATGAAGCGCGTCGAGGTAGTGCAGACGTTCCACGTCCCCTTCTTGTCCTCGTCCCACGAGCATCTCCCCTTGCGCGGCTCGTCCAAGTTCTACAGATGCAGCGCCTCCGAGGTATCCACACATATAGGGTGGAAGCGTCAGACGCCGGACTGCTAGGTCCGCGTGTGCAACACAGGCGAGAGGAGTGGCGGCTGGGAATGATCTGAGGTCTCACCCTGTTCAGCTCGCCCCACCCTCTCTTATATAGGCGTCCCTAGTGGGCTTCTACATTAGCAGCCCATTAGTAGCCTAAGCCTGGTCTAATTCGGATCCAATCCTCATTAGGCTTCCAGCCCCTTAAGTGTGTGACCCTATAGGTTCATATGCGTATAGACATGACACGCATACACTTATTCTGTCAATAGTTGGTAGCGGCCTCTAGCAAGACGTGCCAACTCCTAAACGCATACAAAGATCATATTGGACGAACCATCACAAGGTTTTGTACATGTATTTCCCTTTGTCTCATGATATTTGGTCTAGCTCCAAGCTGGCCTCCCTTTCTCGATACTGCGATTCGGAATCCCTTTACTAGGTTAACTCTTAACCTTATGTAGCACGGCCATGCATTTCTGGATCCGATCACTCGAGGGGCCCAGAGATATCTCTCTCAAGTAGAGAGGGGCAAATCCCATCTTGATTTACCATGCCTTGCAGCATGCTTCAGGACAAACCCGAAAGCTACCTTTTTAACTACCCAGTTACGGTGTAGCGTTTGATAGCCCCAAAGTAGGTCGATCCACATCTCAAGTACATGCGACAATCTCAGGTCTAAGGACAAAACATACACGATGTGTAGAGAGATCTGCAACTAATTGCCAGTCTCAGGTTGGGTCAGTCGAACCCCATGTTCATAACATGTGTCCACATCATTGGTTTGACATCTCCATGTCTATGACTTGCGAAACATAGTCATTAACCAATCGATGTGCTAGTCTAATATTCACGTGTGTCCTCACATGAACTCCGACTAGGGACAAATCTTAAATAACCATACAAGTAAAGAGTTTCACAAATAATTCACATAATTGCCAATCAATACAAGTTGCCTGATATGGATATTCAAGGAACATTACAATAACTCATGGATATATATGAAATATCATCATCTCTATGATTGCCTCTAGGGCATATTTCCTTCACTACCATGTTATTTCCTTACTCTACTGCAAGAAAATTCACTAAGTACTTGTCATACTTATACTTACATCATGGTTTCGGAGCTAATCTCACCATGATCTTATTATGTATTACCTATACATCATGATTCAAGGGCTAATCTAACCATGATAACTTTGTTTCACATTACTCTATCATTCAGTCTTAACATAATTTCGCTTCATCACGTAGAATTCTCAAGTGAATCCCACATGATTACTACTCATTACATCAACATTTATCCTGATGATATTCATCATGTTGTCTTTGGCTATCAACCAACCATAAGGTACCACTGCCTTACATGAATTCTAGGGTTAGGCTACACCATTAAGACTACTTCAATGGATGTCTTAAACTTGATCCCAATCTACTGTGACCAATTAACTTTCCTAAAGCATCTTGGTGGTTTATGTCTCCCTCGGAAGACACTAAAGAGCACTATACTAGAGAAAAGATAAAATAATTACTCTTAAGAAAGAATGACTTAAACATATGACTTATGTGTGACAAGGTTATCCTCAAGTGGATACTCATCACCAGTCATAAAAATATTTGGTTTAGATAAGATGGCTCCTATAGTCACTATCCAACCTACAGATCTTCCTAAAAGGGTTTCAAACCTAAGGTCAAAGCATATGCTCTCATACCAACTGAGGTGACCCAGCATACCACTGCATGATGTAGTACACTATAGTCGTTGACATAACACCAATGAAACACCGTTCACTAGTATTACATCCCTCAGAGTAGTACAACAGAAACACAGCAGGTCCAAGACATGAATATAGGTTACAACTCAACTCTTTACACAAGATCCAGAGAACACTCTAGGTTAAATAGAGAGAAAGAAACTTCTTACAAAGAAGATCAGAGATAAACAACTCAAAAACTATCATACTAATAAGACTAGTATTTTAACTAATGGTCTGTCATTGCTACTATTGCAATACTCTACAGAAGTAGGTTCTATGGCTAGAGATTCTATTCTTATCTAATCCGCAACTTCGTCTTCACTTGAGTGGATATATGTAACATACCAGCATTAGAGCCTAGAAATAAGCTGAACCCAGATGTGTGCGTAGCATTCATGCATAGAAAATCCGAATAATTTCCGCGCTTTTAAACAAAACTTGTCAAAGAGATTGAAGCTTATCTTAGATTGATGGAATTGAAGTAGATCATCAAGTTGACTACGATAAGTTTCAATAAGACCTTTGTTAAAATCTCATTTTGGGTAAGAGAGCTTTAATCTAAGGGTAGATCAAATGTACTATAAGTTAAATTCACAATGTGAATTATATTTGATCATTAGGTGATCATGTTATAATATTCATTATAATCACTCATCAGTACCAAGTTAAAGATATAAAACAAATAATAAGAATGTAACCACTATATCTTAATCCCATCTGCATACATCCTGAGTATCATAGTAACATCTAATCTTAAAAACTATCTGCAAAACGGTCGTCATCGTCATCGTCACGCACACAGGCAACTCGCTGGCGGAGCTCGCCGCCGCCCGATGGCGTAATCGTCGTCGTTGCGCCAAGATCAACGCCGCCGCTGCCAGGAGAGGATAAGAAGGCCACCGCAGCACCCCTACTCGTCCTCATCCACAATCCCGCTTCCCAGAATCACTTCCTTCCTTCACCCGAAAACCTAGCTCGTCGGAGTTCATCGTCCCGGCCAACTCCGACCACCCCTTGCCTCGTGGTAGCCACCATTCGACGCGCCGTCGTGGACTGAACCATCTAGGACCAAGCACGGAGGCCCGCTCGCAGGGAATCATGTGAAATCGAGCGTTCTCTTTCCTCGGCCACCGTGGCCATTATCGTCGATTCTCCGTCGTCACGCCTCCCCAAGCCTCCTCAATTGTTCTATCATCATCGGGGTAAGATTACACATCTCTGGACCCTAGTTTCGTTTGCTGGTTCTCACCGTAGGTCTAGTTTTATTGAGCACCGCCGCTGGCCGCCGCAGTAGCTCGTCGCCGATGACCCCCCGATGACCATTTCCGAGCGGCGCTGCCACTATTAGGTTTAGTAGGTTGCATTGATTCAAACTAGATCTATTTCGCTTGCTGGGGTGCAGTAGATTGTCGCCGACGACCAACTTCTAGCGACGGTGGTGATGCTGAAGCCATCGTGACATCATGATCGCACCACATCAACTAGTTTTACTGGTCGTTGCTAACGTGGCTAATGACATGGCCTAGGGCCCATATGTCATTGATAGGGGGATAAAGCCTGAATCGGTAACTAATGCATTTCTTTCATCTGAGAGCTGAGGTGGACAATGGCCCACTAGTCAGTGACTAGGGCTAGCTCTAAGCGTGGTTTAAAAAGTAATTTTCTTCAGAAAACAAATAAAATGTTATAATCAAATTAATAATATTTTATAAATTTAATAAATGATTAAACTTTGTTTAGTTAATAACTTTTGATTTATAATTCAGAAAAATATGTATAATATATGAAAATTTTCAGAAAAATAAAATCTACAACTTAAAACTATTACCAAATATTATTATGATGATTATTTAAATAAATGTTATTTAATAAAAGTGTTATAAGTAATAAAGCTTTGATAATTCATATTTTAATAATGGTAAATATTAAAAAGCTATAAATAAAATACCAGAAATCTTGGAAAAGTAACAATTTCAATATAAAATTATAATAATGTATTATTATTTCACTTAAATAAATACTTAATATCTATATAGTAATCATAAAATAATAAGAATTATAAAAATCATATCCTATTATTTATTAATAACAAAAATAAATGTGATATACCAAAATGATCACAAAAATTATATCTACATGATAAAAATCTAATATTATACTTTTGAATTAAATAAAAATTCAAATATTCTATTAACTCAAATTTGAACCTATTTACTCCATTAATAATTCATATAAGGATAAATAAAATTTATTAATATTCCTAATATGAGTAAATTAAGTTTAATAAATAGTATAAATCTTAAATATTAATAAAATGAAACTTTAATGGATTCAAAACGTTATAAAATATATTTTTATTAAATTATCATCAACCCTAAGTGAAGATTATCTTCTCAAAGTATTTCCAATTTATAATAAAAACCTTAAAGAACAACTTATGAATACACCAAACCTTCTCTATTTATATTAACTACAAAATTACAAAAACTACCACAATACTATATAAATCCGTCAGTAGTTAAGTAATAGTATGTTTTAGATTATAAACTATACTCACTTATCTATAAAAAAATAAATGATATTACTCCATAATCAAATCAAGAAACCCACAGACCGCGCGCCGCCCTCGCCGCGTGCACGCGTGATCACCACCACCCCTGCAACCCCGCAGACACGCCCGTTCGCCGCCGCACGAACCACGCGCGCCGTGCGCCATCAAAACCTTCGTCAGACCCGCTCAGAGCGTTGAAGCGTTCCGACCGATCAGCACCGCCCCACGCCTCACCACCACGCCGTTGAGATTCGCCAGGGAACATAGAACTGCCCCTACCGTCGCCCACGCTAATAGCGGCCTGTGCCGTCAACCACGACGAGCTCAGCTCGTGCTCGTCGGTCCCCTCTCACCACTATAAATAGAGGCCTCCCGCGCTCGATTTCTTCACACCAGTTCGTTCCCCTCTCTCTCTCAGAAACATCCCACACCCTTCCCTGGAGCAAGGCGAGCACCAGGTGGCCAGAATTCACCGGAGTTCGCCGCTGTAGAGGAGGAGAGGCGCCATCGATTGGAGCCGCCCCAGGAGGAGCTGCTGGTGCCAGGAGAATCGCCGTCGTCTACTTCGTCGTTCGCCCCCATCGTCGACCCTCGCCTGAGCCCCGGTGAGCCTCCCACGACCCCCACTGAGCCGCTAGGGTTCGAGCTCGCCGGTGACATGTTCATCATCGACGACGACCCTCAGCCGTTGATCGCCCTTCTAATCCAATGAACCACATTGCCCCGTACCGCTTCGTGTGTTATGAGCCACTGACGGGTGGAACCCCCTGTCAGCTGAGCCCCGCGCTGCAGAGTGACACTGGGCCGACTCATTAGCATCTCCCGCGCAGCCCAACCGTTTGAATTTAGATTTTTCTCAACCCAGCTCGATTCAGTGAACCAAATTGCATGAAACCAATTTTGTTAGAAAGGTACTGAAATGCTTAATCCAAGCCCGTTGGATTCAAGTCATTTGGATCTGTAGATCAACCTTGGTAAAAATAACAAGGCAGAATCTTTTCTGCATTCAAACATTTTTCAAATTTTAACCATAATAGATTTTGAGTTGATTCCAACTCTCAAAAATCACATTTGATCATACCTTTCAGAATATAAAAAAACATATGGGTTTACTTACAGAGATAATGTTCAAGTAATAAAAGAATGCCACATAGGCATTTCTAGTCACTTTATTTATTTAAAATAAAAGGTTAAACCTTATTAAATTGTGACACCACTTTAAATCACATTCCCATGTACTGAAATATGTGGTGATGACATGTGTCAACATGATCCCATGTTTGAGTTGGAGAATATTAAATCTTCAATAGTTTTTCAATGAGTAGAATTTACTTTTCTCAAATTCAAATAAATAAGACAAAAGCTTTAATCTTGTAATGTTAGTGATGATACTAGATCATATATAGTACACCTTTGTGTGATGATTGAAAATAGCTAAGTATTGTTTGGTGATTGTGTACCTCTTATTTATTTATAGACGCTAGTACCGACCAAGGATACGAGGAGGAAGGAGGATACTACGAGGAAGAAGCCGAGGAGAACTTCAACCACTGCTCTGCTCAAGGCAAGCTTATACTAATACCTATGCAAGCCAATACTTGAAACCTTGCAAGCTAACACTTGCAATTGTGAAAGTTAGATAACCTATGCAATGCACTAAGCATGCTTGGTTGAACACATTTGATGATACCCAATCCTAGTTTTACTTGTAAGCCTTATACTTTATTTATTTATCAAAGCTTTCTCTTAGAGTTTACTTAAGTGACTTGTAGATTCTAGGAAGACAATTGAAGGTTGCATAAAGAGCATTAAATTTGGTCTAAGCTAGATAATCTTGATGTCATCCTAAGGCATGAGATTGAACTTAATTAATCACCACTTGTTTACTACCCCTCATTAGTACTTACCCCACTTGTAGATGCTAGTGCTAAGCCTAAAACTTGATCAACTTTAGATGGGAATACTTGGAAAATGATTATGAAAACCTTGGAATGATGAATCATTCTACTGAAATGTTTTGACATGTGTTTCCGAACACCAGATGATTTTGATGATGACAATGTTGAGGCATGAGCCTTAACCCTTTATAAAACTGATGGTTGTCTGGATGCGATACCATTCCACTTTTACCGTACAACCATAATACTCGAAAATTGGGTAGGGCTTGACTGGAAACTTATATACCTTAGTATGGGTTCCCTCACGACCAAGGTCTGAGCTGAGGCTACCTTGTGAAGATTGTCCACCTGTGCAGTACCCAAGATCATAGTTGGTCATGGTTGGGAGGCCAAACTCACAAGAGAGGTGCCTATACTAGGGCGTGTAATTGAAAGGTTAGGATTGATTATCCGCATACTGAGTATGGTGAATTCAGGATTTGTTCCTGACGGATGTATCGAATGTTGTGGTGACAGTGTACAATCTCTGCAGAGTGTTAAACTATTCGAATAGCCGCGTCCGTGGTTATGGACAGTTGGAGTGGACATACTGATCCCTCGTCAGATGTTTTCAAAATGACTAGTGAAATGAATTGAGATTTTGACTGGACCACAACAGAGTTGTGATATGAAATTCAAGTTCCCACGTAGGTGTTATAAAATTTCAACTAGCTTTTCTTGCTTCTGAACTTAGTAGAGGTAAATCCGGCTTTTTGCAAAACAACCCTAGAGCTTAGTGTCCTACTACAAAAACCCCCTTAACTTGTGAGTATTAGTTTGCGAGTACTTAAAGAGTACTCATGGCTTTGTCCCTGGCTATTCCCGTGGCCAGACTATGAAGAGGAGTACCAGGATGATGGACCGCAGGAAGGTTACGACAACTAGGATCATCTCCCATCGTCAGCATTGCCTGTGACCCCGAAGATGGAGCTTCACCTACGCTACCTTTATTATTACGTTATTCCGTTGCTTGAGTTGTATTAAGAACTGGATCATGAGATCCTTATTCGTGTAAGACCTTATGTATGGTTTGTAATGGATGATGTACTGTGGTATCCAAATCTGTTATGTCTCGCAAAAATGGTAATCCTGGGATTGCAATGTATGGCATAACAGGCATCTAGGATTAAAAATCCGGGTGTTGACAAGTTGGTATCAGAGCCATCCTGACCATAGGAGACCCTAGTTAGACTGGACATTTGAATCAAAAACTTGGTTTCAAAACCAAAGGAAGCAAATATTTACAAAAACTTATTCCCATTTTTATCACTTTGTTTCTTTCATAAAAATTCATGTTCCTCAAAAACTCTTACAAAATACATAAAATTTGACACACTTGATCACTCTACTAACTTACTCATCCTATATTCTTATAGATGGACGTGAAATACAACAAGTTTTATCAGTTGGGGAATGGAGGAGACCTCATCTTTGAGCGGGATTTGGACCAGCTTTCGGAACTTCTAGAGCGTCCACACCTCGAGGTCTTCGGAGCTCAGCTCAATGATCAAGGAGGAGAAGATCTGCAGTGGCTAATTGTTGCAAGTCTCCGAGGAAAGATTGAACCTCCCACTGCCGAGGGAATTCAGTTCACTTTAAGAGAAAACAACTGGCTCGATGGACTTGCCAGGGCCATGCAGGAAGCTCTTGCCCGTCTGTGTGGGCAGAGTATCAACCAGATTAAGGGTACCCGCTTTGAGTTCTTTCCAAGGCGTGATGCTATGGGACAACCACTGGATGCCCCATACCACCACGAGCTGAAGACTCAGTTGGACCACCTTAGCTTCATGATGTATGATCATCAGCAGGAGTTGGACACTGCCCATGACTACTCCAACCACAAGTCCACCATCATCAAGACGAAGGATCAGACCATCGCCATGCTAGCGAAGGACCGCAAGTCTCGTCACTGCCAGCTCGACAAGAAGGAGCGCATCATTGCCCGTCTTCGCCATCGTATCTCGGATTTAGAGGAGACCATCCACGAGAGAGACATGCAGTTGGAGGAAAGGGAGAATGCCGAAGAAGACCTTCATGGAGACCCCTACTCCTATCTCACCGATGATGATGATTTTCTAGAGGACCAGGCCATGGACTTCTTCACCGATGAGGATGATTTTGCCTTCATCAATGACGATGAGGATGATGAGGATGACGATTACACCGACTCCAAGGAGTAGTAGCACTTGAGCACTAGCATAGTGAGTTGTATTCGGTCCCACTATATCGTAGTTTCCAGAATGGTTCTTAAAACCATCTGTTTTCCTTTTTTGTGGTGTGTGTTTGTATCGTGTGCTATGAATGAATGATTGAAAAGCAAGTTGCTAGAAAATCTGAGTCAAACTTTAAAAAACCTTTCAAAGCCCCTGAACCTTAGAAATTTCCCTCTTTTCTCATGATCGATCTCAATCTTCAGATGCCTCGCGGAGGAAGTGGTTCATCCCCGGACCCGATGTTGCAGATCCTGCAAATGTTGGTTTCTGACCGCGAAGCTGAAAGAGCGGAACGTCAAGCCAACCTAGCCACCCTTCAGCAGATAGCTCAGCTGGCCCACAACATTCAAGGCCAAGGAAATCAGGACAACCATGGATCTAAGCTCAAGAATTTCCAGAACACCAACCCACCAGTTTTCACTAAGTCGGAAGAGCCCCTAGATGCAGACGATTGGCTGCAAACCATGGAGAACAACCTGGAAGTCGTAGGAGTGGAAGACAACGAGAAAGTTCTGTTCGCCACCCACTATCTAGCCGGAGATGCAAGAGCATGGTGCAACAGAGTTCGTGCAATGACCGGAGGACAGATGATGACCTGGGAGGAATTCAAGGTCAAGTTCAGCAGAACCCATGTGCCACCGGGTTTGATCAAGAGAATGAGAGATGAGTTCAGAGAACTGAAGCAAGGAAGGATGACCATAGTGGAATACCGTGAAAAATTCTTGTCATTAGCTAGGTATGCCCCAGATGAGATTGACACTGAAGCCAAGAAGAAAGAAAGATTCTTGAATGGTCTGCACGATGAGATGCAGACGGTGTTGGTCAATATCCCCTTTTCTTATATTGAAGCCCTTGTCGACTCTGCCATCCAGATGGAAGGAAAGATCAACCAAGCCAATGAGAACCGCAAGCTTCGCATGATGCATCAGCCAGGAACCCATCATACCCCAAAGTATCGCCCTAACCCATCTCCAGGATTTGCCCCGAGAAACAACAGACCCCCGATGAACCGTCCGACCTATCCCAACCGTGGAAACCCAAGGCTCGGAGGAAATCACAACAACCCCGGAAACTCTAGCAATTTCAACCGTGCACCACCCAAGTTCAACAACAACAATGCTAACGCCAACACCAACACTGCCCCGAGGACTGGAAGCAATGCTATGCCTGTTGCAGCAAAGGACAAGTCGCAAGTGACTTGTTATGACTATGGAAATAAGGGTCACTACTCCAATGAGTGCCCCAAGAAGAATGCCGCAGCCCCCAATGCAAATGCCCCAGCTCAGCAGCAGCGTCGTGTTCAGCCCGGAAGAAGGTTTGCCCCAGGGAATTCGCTCAACCGCAACGGCCGTCTTTTTCTCATGCATGCTGAAGAAGCCCAGGAAGCGCCAGGCGTCGTGCTGGGTATGTTTTCTGTTAATTCGGTGCTCGCTGGAGTGTTGTTTGATTCGGGTGCATCACATTCATTTGTCACCAAAGAATTTGCATGCACTAGTAAGATTCAACCAACCAAACTGAAGCATGTTATGATTGTTCAAATCCCCAGTTCAACCACCAAAACTAGGCAAATCTGCAAAGCCGTCCCTATCCGAATCCATGGCATAGAATTTTATGCTAATCTGATAGTACTCGGAACTAAAGGTTTGTAAGTAGTACTAGGAATGGATTGGATGTCCAAACATAAAGGATTAATTGACTGTGCCAAGAAAGCCATACCCATGACTAGTACAGCCGGAATATCAGTCGAGCATGTATCTGAAACCTTACCTCGTCAATTCAAGTGCAACAAGAGTATAACCCAACCTACCATTGACCAAGTCCGGATAGTCTGCGAATACCCCGATGTATTTCCAGATGTTTTGCCCGGTATGCCCCCAGATCGAGATATCGAGTTTATTAGTGAACTAATCCCCAGAACTGGACCCATAGCCCAGAGACCATATAGTATGAACCCATCTGAACTAGCAGAACTAAAGAAGCAACTAGATGCCATGTTGGAAATTGGATTGATTGAACCAAGTGCGTCACCATGGAGATCACCTATCTTGTTTGTGGATAAGAAGCATGGAGGTAACCATTTGTGTACGGATTATCGGAAGTTGAATGATGTCACTATCAAGAACAAGTACCCATTGCCCAAGATAGAAGATTTGTTTGATCAGTTGACCGGTGCCAAAGTGTTTTCTAAGATTGATCTTAGAACTGGCTACAATCAACTCAAGATTCGCGCAGAGGATATTCCCAAGACTGCCTTTACCACCAGATATGGATTATACGAGTATATTGTCATGTCTTTTGGATTAACCAATGCCCCCGCTTATTTCATGAATCTCATGAATAAGATTTTTATGGACTTCCTGGATAAGTTTGTCGTTGTTTTCATCGATGACATTCTGATTTATTCCAAAACAGAAGAAGAACATGAGATACACCTAAGGACCATTCTTGGAACCCTTAAAGAGCATCAGTTGTATGCCAAGTTTAGCAAATGTGAATTCTGGTTATAGGAAGTAGGATTCCTGGGTCACATTGCATCAGCCGGAGGAATTGCCGTTGACCCTGCAAAGGTGAAAGATGTCGAAGATTGGCAAGCCCCAACCACTCAAACCCAAGTTCTTGCATTTCTCGGATTGGCGGGACACTACCGCAAGTCCGTGGAAGGATTCTCGAGTATCGCCAGACCCATGACCCAATTGCTGAAGAAGGACAAGAAGTTTGAATGGACGGACAAATGTGAAGCGAGTTTTCAAGAACTCAAGAGGAGATTGATTTCAGCCCCAATCTTAATCATGCCAGATATCATGAAGCCCTTTGACGTGTATTGTGATGCATCCAAGATCGTTCTCGGATGTGTGCTAATGCAACAAGGCAAAGTTATATCTTTTCTATCCCGACAACTGAAACAACATGAGAAGAACTATCCAACCCATGACCTCGAGCTCGCTGCCATAGTTCTAGCCCTGAAGACATGGAGGCATTACCTGATGGGAAACCGTTGTGAGATTTATTCGGATCACAAGAGCCTGAAGTATATATTCACTCCGAAGGAGCTGAATATGAGACAGAGAAGATGGATTGAGCTCATCAAGGACTATGACTTGGACATTCACTATCACCCCGGTAAAGCCAACGTGGTAGCAGATGCCCTTAGCAGATTGCCGTGCCGCTTGAACTCCATGATTTTGAAGGAGCAACCAAGCTTGCACAAGGAGACGGAAGATTTCCGAATGGAATTAGTGAGTGAAGGATTTTTGGCTAGCATAGAACTTCAACCCACTTTGATCAGCCAGATCAAGGAGGCGTAGAAAGGAAATGCTAGTATCGACAGAATCAAGCGTCGTATCGGTACATGCAAAGTACCCGGATTGACGGAAGACGAAGAAGGAGTTATGTGGTACAAAGGACACCTTTGTGTACCAGCAGATTCTGAGTTGAAGGAATTTATTCTGAAGGAAGCTCATGATACTCTTTATTCTATCCACCCCGGAGGAACGAAGATGTATCAAGATTTGAAAGAACAATTTTGGTGGCATAAGATGAAGATAGAAATCGGAAGCTATATCGCCAAGTGTGATATATTTCAGCGAGTCAAGGCGTGACATGAAAGACCCGCTGGATTGTTGCAACCCTTGTAGATTCCGGAATGGAAATGGGATTCCGTTGGAATGGACTTTATCAGCGGATTGCCTACTTCTAGTAGGGGAAATGACTCTATCTGGGTCATAGTGGACAGATTGTCCAAATTCGCCCATTTCTTACCAGTCAAGACCACATATCAGAGTTCGAAGCTAGCGGAGTTATACATTGCTAGAATCGTCAGTTTGCACGGAGTCCCCAAGAACATCGTATCGGATCGAGGAACTCAGTTTACCTCGAGATTCTGGAAGAAAGTCCAAGAAGGTTTAGGAACCTGACTAGATTTCAGCATAGCTTATCACCCTCAGACCGACGGACAAACAGAGCGAGTAAATCAAATACTCGAAGACATGTTGAGAGCCTGTGTGTTAGAATATGGATCTAAATGGGAAGACTGTCTGCCGTTTGCAGAATTTTCATACAACAACAGTTATCAAGCTAGTTTGCAAATGGCCCCATTTGAATTCATGTACGGAAGGAAGTGTCGCACTCCTTTGAACTGGTCGGAAGTAGGAGAGAGTCCGATTTTCGGACCCGACATCCTACGAGAAGCAGAAGAGAAGGTTCACAAGATTCGTGAGCAGCTCAAGACCGCCTAGTCCAGACAGAAGAGTTACGCCGACAAGAGACGTCGAGACCTCGCCTTCAACATAGGAGATTTTGTGTATCTGAAAGTGTCGCCATTGAAGGGAATGCAGCGTTTCCAACTGAAAGGAAAGTTAGCCCCCAGATATATCGGCCCCTTCAAGATTTTGAACCGTCGAGGAGAAGTGTCATATCAATTAGAACTACCCGAAGAGATGTCAGACGTGCACAATGTGTTCCATATCTCATTACTTCACAAGTGCCTCGAAGTTCCGGATAAGACTGAAGTGTTCAAGAACATTGATCACCGGACCATAGAGATCAACGATGACCTGACCTATCCCGAAGTACCCATCCGTATTTTGGAAGAAGATTTCAGAACTACCAAAACCCGAAGCATCAAGTTTCTCAAGATTCAATGGAGCAACCACACAGAAGAAGAAGCTACCTGGGAGCGCGAAGATCACATCAGGAGGGAATTTCCCGATCTCTTCAAATCCTAGGTAATCTTTTTTCGTCCTTTTTCAAATCTCGGGACGATATTTTGTTTAAGGGGGGAAGGTTTGTAACATCCCAAAAATATTAAACTTGGATCATCAAACTCTAATCATCAAAATTAGGGTTAACAAAAACTTTCCCAACTGAAAATATGAAAGCATTCATATGTGTGTGTATTCAGAAATTGGATTCTTTTGAATTGCCATGGTTCTGTGTTTCTTTGCTTGTAAAATGATTCTTAGGTGAAATAAACATCATCTAAACAATCCCCAAAATTTCCCCAAAGACAAACAACTCAAAATAAACAAATGAAGTGAATGGACACTTTGGACAAATTAACTCTCATGCCTACTTTGGCTATCTCTAATTTTCAAAACTTCACAGAAACATGTATGGGTATTTGCACCCCTTGTTAGTACTCATAATATGGTACCAAGTCCCACTTTGTGATCATCCAAAAACATTCAAATGCTTAGTTTAAATGACAGTTTAAAATTGAATCTATCTCATATGGGAAGATCCCACTATTTCAAAAACCACTCAAACAAGCTCAATTTTCAAAACCCAAGCACCCACAGAATCCTCAACAGATGCCTAGCTAACCCACCAAAAATCTTTTCAAAATTCAAAAATAAATTTCTTGCGGCCATTTCATCAAACACTTGGAGAGAGAATCAAATTGGCCAAACTTCACTGTTTTGAGTAGTAATTTGGCTAAGCATTGTTCACCATTGATCACACTTGTCTCCCCCAATGCCAACCAGTGCCATGACCACCCCTAGCCCCTACCTATCACACCATGCCATGCCAACCCGAAGGAACCCTTGCCAGCCGACCATGGCTAGCTAGCCAGAGCAAGCACCAAGCCTAAACACCATGTCTAGGACGCACGCCACCGTCCACCGCCACCCCCTGTCCAACGCTTGAACCCTTCCAGCCACTGGAACACACACCCAAGCCATGGCAAACTTCTCTGAGAGCATGCCGAGAGCGCGCCAGAGCGCCACCCTCGACACATGCCCACAGACCACGCGCCACCCTCGCCGCGTTCACGCGTGATCACCACCACCCCAGCAACCCCGCAGACACACCCGTTCACCGCGGGCGGACCACGTGCGCTGTGCGCCATCAAAACCTCTGTCGGACCCGCTCGGAGCATCGAAGTGTTCCGACCGATCAGCACCGCCCCACGCCTCGCCACCACGCCGTTGAGCTTCGCCAGGGAACATAGAACCGCCCCTACCGTCGCCCACGCCGATAGCTGCCTGTGCCGTCGACCACAATGGGCTCAGCTCGCGCTCGTTCGTCCCCTCTCACCACTATAAATAGAGGCCTCCCCCGCTCGATTTCTTCACACCAGTTTGTTCCCCTCTCTCTCAGAAACATCCCACACCCTTCCCCGGAGCAAGGCGAGCACCAGGTGGCCGGAATTTCACCGGAGTTCGCCGCTGCAGAGGAGGAGAGGCACCGTCGATTGGAGCCGCCCCAGGAGGAGCTGCCGGTGCCAGGAGAATCATCGTCGTCGACTTCGTCGTTCGCCGCCATCGCCGACCCTCGCCTGAGCCCCGGTGAGCCTCCTACGACACCCACTGAGCCGCTAGGGTTCGAGCTCGCCGGTGACATGTTCATCGTCGACGACGACCCTCAGCCGTTGATCGCCCTTCTAATCCAACGAACCACATCGCCCCGTACCGCTTCGCGTGTTATGAGCCACTGACGGGTGAACCCCCTTGTCAGCTGAGCCCCGCGCTGCGGAGTGACATTGGGCCGGCCCATTAGAATCTCCCGCGCAGCCCAACCGTTTGAATTTAGATTTTTCTATATTAATTCAAATTCAGTTCTGTACCTAGTTTCAAAAATCAACCCATCTCGATTCAGTGAACCAAATTGCATGAAACTAATTTTGTTAGAAAGGTACTGAAATGCTTAATCCAAGCCCGTTGGATTTAAGTCATTTGGATCTGTAGATCAACCTTGGTAAAAATAACAAGGAAGAAGCTTTTCTGCATTCAAACATTTTTCAAATTTTAACCGTAATAGATTTTGAGTTGATTCCAACTCTCAAAAATCACATTTGATCATACCTTTCAGAATATATAAAAACATATGGGTTTACTTACAGAAATAATGTTCAAGTAATAAAAGAATGCCACATAGGCATTTCTAGTCACTTTATTTATTTAAAATAAAAGGTTAAACTTATTAAATTGTGACACCACTTTAAATCACATTCCCATGTACTGAAATATGTGGTGATGACTTGTGTCAACATGATCCCATGTTTGAGTTGGAGAATATTAAATCTTTGATAGTTTTTCAATGAGTAGAAATTACTTTTCTCAAATTCAAATAAATAAGACAAAAGCTTTAATCTTGTAATGTTAGTGATGATAATAGATCATCTATAGTACACCTTTGTGTGATGATTGAAAATAGTTAAGTATTGTTTGGTGATTGTGTACCTCGTATTTATTTATAGACGCTAGTACCGACCAAGGATACGAGGAGGAAGGAGGATACTACGGGGAAGAAGCCGAGGAGAACTTCAACCACTGCTCTGCTCAAGGCAAGCTTATACTGATACCTATGAAAGCCAATACTTGAAACCTTGCAAGCTAACACTTGCAATTATGAAAGTTAGATAACCTATGCAATGCACTAAGCATGCTTGGTTGAACACATTTGATGATACCCAATCCTAGTTTTACTTGTAAGCCTTATACTTTATTTCTTTATCAAAGCTTTCTCTTAGAGTTTACCTAAGTGACTTGTAGATTCTAGGAAGATAATTGAAGGTTGCATAAAGAGCATTAAATTTGGCCTAAGCTAGATAATCTTGATGTCATCCTAAGGCATGATATTGAACTTAATTAATCACCACTTGTTTACCACCCCTCATTAGTACTTACCCCACTTGTAGATGCTAGTGCTAAGCCTAAAACTTGATCAATTTTAGATGGGAATACTTGGTGAAAATGATTATGAAAACCTTGGAATGATGAATCATTCTACTGAAACGTTTTGACATGTGTTTCTGAACACCAGATGATTTTGATGATGAAAATGTTGAGGCATGAGCCTTAGCCCTTTATAAAACTGATGGTTTTCTGGATGCGATACCATTCCAATTTTACCGTACAACCACAATACCCGAAAATTGGGTAGGGCTTGACCGGAAACTTATATACCTTAGTATGGGTTCCCTCACGGCCAAGGTCTGAGCTGAGGCTACCTTGTGAAGATTGTCCACCTGTGCAGTACCCAAGATGACAGTTGGTCATGGTTGGGAGGCCAAACTCACAGGAGAGGTGCCTATACTAGGGCGTGTAATTGAAAGGTTAAGATTGATTATCTGCATACTGAGTATGGTGAATTCAGGATTTGTTCCTGACAGATGTATCGAATGTTGTGGCGAAAGTGTACAATCTCTGCAGAGTGTCAAACTATTCGAATAGCCGTGTCCGTGGTTATGGACAGTTGGAGTGGCCATAATGTTCCCCCGTCAGATGTTTTCAAAATGACTTGTGAAATGAATTTAGATTTTGACTGGACCACAACAGAGTTGTGATATGAAATTCAAGTTCCCACGTAGGTGTTATAAAATTTCAACTAGCTTTTCTTGCTTCTGAACTTAGTAGAGGTAAATCTGGATTTTTTCAAAACAACCCTAGAGCTTAGTGTCCTACTACAAAAACCCCCTTAACTTGTGAGTATTAGTTTGCGAGTACTTAAAGAGTACTCATGGCTTTGTCCCTCGCTATTCCCGTGGCCAGACTATGAAGAGGAGTACCAGGATGATGGACCGTGGGAAGGTTCCGACAACTAGGATCATCTCCTATCGTCAGCATTGCCTGTGACCCCGAAGATGGAGCTTCGCCTACGCTACCTTTATTATTACGTTATTCCGCTGCTTGAGTTGTATTAAGAACTGGATCATGAGATCCTTATTTGTGTAAGACGTTATGTATGGTTTGTAATGGATGATGTACTGTGATATCCAAATATGTTATGTCTCGCAAAAATGGTAATCCTGGGATTGCGATGTGTGGCATAACAGGCATCTGGGATTAAGAATCCGGGTGTTGACATATGTGTTGTTTACAACCACTCATAAGCTCTAATAAAAGTACAAAAATAAAACCTATTTAAAAGAACCACACATTCCAAAATAACCACTCCCGGAATCCAAACCCTAGAACAACGTTATTCCTGGGATTTGTGTTTAGAACATGCATCACATTACTTATGCATAAAGGCATATTGCTTCTTTAAGCATTAGTCCTTACCGGACCAATGATGCTGATTTTAGATTTTGGATATTATACATTGACTCGAAGACCGTGAGTGCATAATCTTGCAATCACAAAAGGCAAGTTCACACTTGCTCATGTCCTTTGTTTATTTTCTGTAAATTATTTTACAAAACGTGTGTTGTCTTCACCTGCATTTGAAAAAGGTCAGAAAACACTATTTTCAATAATAATGAGCACTATTGGTTACTGATCCAGGGTGATCAGTTAATGTATTAAATCTGACAGTTGGAATACCACTGTTCAGAACTATATCACCTAGGACTTCACAACCAATGTCGCCAGTGATTCTTGCACCGTATATTACGCCTTTACCATGAGATTTGGAATGGGACAGAGAAGTCAGATGTATCTTCTTCCTCTCGCATGAAGCCGGATGTGCAGGTCATGGCTGTTATCCTCGTAGCGTGCATATTAATTGGTAATTCGTAGAGGATATGCGGCATATGGGTGGGAACCCTCAATGTCCCACGATAGTTCTGACATCTAACGGTTTGTACAAACCATTGCTGTAATTATTTATGTGGGCATGGTTGTAGAGGTTCCAATCTTCAATAAGATAGAGCCCCCTGTGTTTACAATGCTAGTCCCTGGATCAATAGCTAGCATCCACAGTTAAGATGTAATATCAAGAAACAGAGGTCATAATATAACTTTATAACCAGGAATAACATAAGTTTATTACATCTTACATAGCTCATTTGGCTATTACAATACATTGCAGCGGAATAACTATAAGCATGGGTCCTTCATCTTCAAAGTGCCACAGGCAGATGTTGGTTGTAGACTTTGTAATCCTAATCAATCAATCTTCACTAAAATCAATCAAACCTGCAACATTACAAGTTACAGCCACAAGGGTCAATACATTTGAATTGTATTGGCAAGTGATAATATGGTAGTATACTGGAGTCTAACATCTATATGCATTTGGCTAAGTGGAGCTTGGGCTTGCATTGCTCAAAATAGATTTCCTTATCAATTTGAAAATACTAAGTTTTTGTTTTGACAAAATCTTTTCCAAGGCTTCTCTCAATCAAAGATTGAAGTTTTCAAACAACCCTTGTTCAAACCACAAGTTTTAACTTAGAAATTTGAATGATGATATTCTTGATTGCTTCCATGTCTTGATGCTCAAAATGTCCTTTACCAGGGACATGGCTAAGTACTTAGATTTTACACTCTGCAGAGGTGGTGCACTTTCCCCACAAGACTTGGTTTCCCAAGACAAGATCTTTCAGAAGCCTTCCCTTAGACCAAAATGGACGCGTTCCAACCTATCAACACTACCACCCTCTGTCCATATGGCTAAGTTCTTGCAACCTATATGATCATGGTAGAGCCCATATTGCCAAGTGGTTGCACTTGAAGCTTCTCAACATTTGACATCTCAAATCTCTTTGTTCCTGGGTGGCCATCCACAAGTGAGATACACAAGGTAAACCATAAACATGGGCCTTGTGAACCACTCAACCAAAAACCACCAAGCAAGTCCCATTCCACCCAGGTGATTCATTAACTTAGTTGTTTTATTAAACAAAATCACAAGTCCTCTGACTTAGAAATTTTTCCATAGTGTGAATATATATTCCACCCATGTTTTCTATTAGCTAGGCTAAGCTTGATAGTAATAGGAATCTTAACTTAGGAAAATCCTATCTACTAGGTTTTCCTATAGCAAGGTTTATACTTAGCAAAATCCATGCAAGTTTTACTTAGTAAAATCACTAATGCATAGTGAAAGTAATGGGACAAAAAGTATGAAGCATCACTTGCCTTTTTGGTAGAGTATGGGTTCACTCCTTGTCCTTGCAACAATCACACTCTTCAAGTCACTACAAATCAACCAAGCAAGGCACATACTCAATCTACCAATCAAGCAAATCAACACATAAAATGACAAAGTCAAAGTAATGCATGCAAGCATGCCAAGCTTTGTTTTGTTTGAAAAAGTGGTTCCTAATGGGTCATAAACATTTGAAAACACCTAATGGTCATTTTGTAAAGTGGCAAATTCATTTGCAAAAGGTTTCACTTCAAAAACCATTTTCAAAACAAAGTATCATTTTATGTGGTGTAGAAATATTTTTACTAAGGCATTAACCTATAGGGTTCACAAAATATGTTTTCAAACCACAAAACTTGATGTTTGGGATCAGAGGGTTTAAAACAAAACATTTTCCAAAGGTTTTCTTCCAAAATCATTTTTAATAAATAAACCACATTTCTATTTGACTAGAAATGGTTTTAAATCAAAGAATCATTATTTTATTTCACCAAACACATTTTTGAGTCCACAAAGTGTTTCCTAGGGTCAGTAGGTTCAAAGCAATCCAATTTCAAAAGATTTTAACACCAAATTCATTTTTAAACAATTTTTACATCCTTAACAAGCAGTCAAAAGTTTCTGCAAAAACCAACAAGCTAACAGATACTATTTGCTAAACTAAAGGCATGGTTGGCTAGGGTTTGTTCTACTGATTCCAACGATACCAAATTTGCAATTTTTTGGACATGTGGATCAAAAATTACAAAGGTTTGAAAATCACATCCAAATCTGCTTCAAATTTCTGTTTTTAAACAAAACTGGCCACGCGTCATGATTTCATTGGGCGGTACCGGTTCGGCTGGATCGGCTCTGCGGTGCGTTGGATCTAATCAAATCGTGCGGTCCAGAAAGCATACCCCTTCACGGTTAAGTGGTCTAATATTGCTCGCCCGATCTAGATCGAACGGCTGTCATCGCATTGACCAAAGTCGGGCGGCGCAGCGACGGTCGCTGGCGGCGGCGAGGTCAGACGGCGGCGGCGCTGGTGAAATAGGAAGCGAGGGAGGAGGGGAATGTGCTCACCTCGTTCGCTGAACGATGTTGATGCTCAATGTGGTACTGGTTGGTGAAGGGGTGCACGGGTTTGCCTTCAATTTCTCACCGGAGTTGTTCTGGGCCTCGGTGCGGTCAGACGTCGACGGCGGCGAGGCTAGGGGGCACCCTAGGACAAACGGGAGGCACTGTTAGATTCACAAGAGCATGGAGATCGTCACCGTGTCCACGAGGAAGAGAGGGGAGGTCTGGTTTACCGGGGAGACGTCGCGGTAGTTGGAGCAGACGGCGGCGCTGGCTCGGAAAGACGTTGCCGACGCTCAGGGATGCGCGCGAGCGAGCTGCGGCTGCAGAAGGGTCCGCTGGGGAATGCTAATCACAGTTGTGTGCTCGAGGGGGCAAGAGGTGGCGTGTGCTGGCCGGAATTGTCAAGGGAGGTCGTCGGAGGCAGAGGTGCTCGGGGAGGAATTGGGGCGGCCTGGGGGCATGCTACTGCGGGGTGACAGAGGGGAAACAGAGAGGAGGGACAAGCGTCTTAACGTGCATGGTCAAGGTGAGTGATGGTGGCCGCGTTAAGACGAATTAAGGCCGCGGAATTCTCTGCAGGTAACGGCGACGGGGGAGGGAGGTGAGGTCGCGTGGGTGAGGAGGATGAATAGGAGAGCGGGGTCCAGTCGTCAGTGGGAAAAGAAGTGAGAGGGAGGCCCACCAGTCGGCTTCTCTGCGGGTTAACAAGTTGGTGCGAACCGTTTTCTTTCGGGGAGGGGGAGCTGGGCTGTTTGGTGGGCCTTGTTGGGCTTGGTCCTTTGCACTATTTTTTTCCTGTCTGAAACATTTTTCTTTTTCTAAATTTAATTTCTGTTTTGAATTTCAAACTATCAAACAACATTCAAACATTCAAACAAATCAAACAATCACCATACTTGTGTTGAATTTGGTTCTGTTTATCAACATAAACCAAAATTCAAAATCAAATAATATTTTTATTTTAGAGTCCATTTATAATTAAATAAAATGGACACTAGTTAATAAATTAGATGGGTTTTAATTTATTTAAAAACTCCATTTGAAATCCAAATATTTTCAAAACCAAATCAGTAGGTTTTATTTGAAATTAAAAGATATTTAGAAAACTTGTTTAAAATAAAATAACATTTTATTTTAGGTTCCATTATTGATTAAATAAAATTGACCTTGGTTGTTAAATCAATTAGGATTTGTTTTATTAATATCTTTATTTTGAAAACTAAAATTAAAACCAAAAACACTTCAGTAGGTTTTATTTGAGAATATAAAATATTTGGAAAACTTATTTAAAACAAAATAAATAAGTTTTGGTGTTTATTTAAAATGGGAAAAGCCTTTACTTAAATAAAAATTGGATATTAAATCCTTATTATTTTATTTAAATAAACCTCTACTCTTTTAATCAAAAAAAACATTTTATTTCAAAAACTTGGCCAAGGTTTAATTTGGCTCTATAAAATAATCTTTATTTATAAATCCACCTTTTCTTTTGAAAACCAAATCTTTTATTAAAAGATCCAAAATAGTAATTCCAAATATTCAAAATATTTTCTTTATTAAATGTTTATCTTTTTAAATCCCTTTAGGATTTATTTGATCCAAATTGGTTTGAAAGTTTCCAAACGGATTCAAAAAGTTTCTTCTCACCCTGAAAATCAAACAAAATTCTATTTTATTTATTTATTTTTCACATTACAAGATTTGGAAAATCTTGGGATGTGACAGAATACCACCCTTAAAATAAATCTCGTCCCGAGATTTGGGGAGGCTAGGGTTACAAGTTGGCTCAAAACATCTAGGGTACTACCACCCTTAAAAATTTTCTAACTAAATTACATATTGTCCTTCTTGGGATCCTGGGGAAAATTTCTCTAAGCAACATTTGCATGGTGTCCTTGGTTTCCATACTTGACTCATGGGCCAAGGTTGAGATCCTTCATAGACTTGTTTAACTTGTTCTTCATCTTTTCTGGACAATTGCTTGCATAGTGGCCTAGTTCCTTGCACTTGAAACACATCACTTGGTTGATATCTTTCTTTTCCTTTGGTATCATTGCCTCTTGTTTGTTTCTTTGGTTCTTATTCTTTTCTGGGCATTCATTGGCATAGTGTCCCATCTCTTTGCAATTGTAACATTGCACTTGAGTAATGTCCTTCTTGTTAGGGTTGGGGCATTTCTTCTTCTTCTTGGGTCTCTCCAAAGCTAGGAGTTCTTCTAGTTCATGTTCTTCATAGGTGGGAGATCTTTCTCTCTTCTTGGGGCATTGATCTTCATGTTCCTTGGATGCATGATCCTTTTATCTAAAAATATTGCTAGCTTGGGTTCCTTCTAGATTAATATCTTTGTCATCCTTGTGGTCATTAGCTCTTTGGGAAAAGTTTTCTCCCATGTTGATCATTTGGGTAACCAATCCTTGCATCAATTGGAATTGAAGTTTCAAAATCCTTTGTATGGCTGGGTCTAGTCCATTGTTGTTGGCTAAAAGCTGAGTTGTCTCTTGGCTCAACTGGGTTTGGGTTACTATAAGTTCTCTCATGTTGTCTTCTTGGTTGGTGTTGGTGTCATCAACCTTGATGTTGGAATCTCTTGGAGTAGTCATCTGTTTGGGTAGAAGGGAGATTAGAATAGGCAAGATATTTCTAAAGAATCAATTCTAACCACACACATCACAATTCACTCAAGCAATGTGCAAGCAATCACAAGCCAAACATTTCACTCAAACAATCAAAGTTCAAGCACATACTTAGGCAACAAAATATTTTTGTTACACCACATAAGTTGGCGGGTTTTTTTTAACTAAAATATGGTGGTCCATCTATATGGTTCACTTGTGATCTTTCCTTCCTTCTTGATTCTTCTTGTATGAGATCATGGTTTCCTTGAGAAAAACTCTTGGTCACAAAACTTCAAATGATGTAGGTTCCTTCTAACTTTTGCATTCCCTCAGTCTCTAAGTCTTGAGCAAGATTTCCTTGTCTCACTTGTAGTCCTTGGTGATATCCAAGTTGGAAGTCCTTGGGGAATATGCTGAAGATGTTGAAGTCATTAGAGTTGAAGATGTTGAAGTCATTAGAGTTGAAGTAGTCCTTTGCACATGGTGTAGTCTTTGGTCATGGTGTTGGTTTTTCCATCAAGTTGAAAATAGAAGAGAAGTAGAGTTGAAACCAAAATAGTTGAGGAAGAGTTTACAAGTGTTTTTGTAAATAAGTTTTTGGAACAAGTACAACTCCTATTTTTCTAAGGTTTTTTTTCCAATCCTAGGGTTACAAATCCTACAGGCAACACAATGCTCTGATACCATCTGTAGAGGTTCCAATCTTCAATAAGATAGAGCCCCCTCTGTTTACAATGCTAGTCCCTGGATCAATAGGTAGCATCCACAGTTAAGATGTAATATCAAGAAACAGAGGTCATAATATAACTTTATAACCAGGAATAACATAAGTTTATTACATCTTACATAGCTCATTTGGCTATTACAATACATTGCAGCGGAATAACTATAAGCATGGGTCCTTCATCTTCAAAGTGCCACAGGCAGATGTTGGTTGTAGACTTTGTAATCCTAATCAATCAATCTTCACTAAAATCAATCAAACCTGCAACATTACAAGTTACAGCCACAAGGGTCAATACATTTGAATTGTATTGGCAAGTGATACTATGGTAGTATAGTGGAGTCTAACATCTATATGCATTTGGCTAAGTGGAGCTCGGGCTTGCATTGCTCAAAATAGATTTCCTTATCAATTTGAAAATACTAAGTTTTTGTTTTGACAAAATCTTTTCCAAGGCTTCTCTCAATCAAAGATTGAAGTTTTCAAACAACCCTTGTTCAAACCACAAGTTTTAACTTAGAAATTTGAATGATGAGATTCTTGATTGCTTCCATGTCTTGATGCTCAAAATGTCCTTTACCAGGGACATGGCTAAGTACTTAGATTTTACACTCTGCAGAGGTGGTGCACTTTCCCCACAAGACTTGGTTTCCCAAGACAAGATCTTTCAGAAGCCTTCCCTTAGACCAAAATGGACGCGTTCCAACCTATCAACACTACCACCCTCTGTCCATATGGCTAAGTTATTGCAACCTATATGATCATGGCAGAGCCCATATTGCCAAGTGGTTGCACTTGAAGCTTCTCAACATTTGACATCTCAAATCTCTTTGTTCCTGGGTGGCCATCCACAAGTGAGATACACAAGGTAAACCATAAACATGGGCCTTGTGAACCACTCAACCAAAAACCACCAAGCAAGTCCCATTCCACCCAGGTGATTCATTAACTTAGTTGTTTTATTAAACAAAATCACAAGTCCTCTGACTTAGAAATTTTTCCATAGTGTGAATATATATTCCACCCATGTTTTCTATTAGCTAGGCTAAGCTTGATAGTAATAGGAATCTTAACTTAGGAAAATCCTATCTACTAGGTTTTCCTATAGCAAGGTTTATACTTAGCAAAATCCATGCAAGTTTTACTTAGTAAAATCACTAATGCATAGTGAAAGTAATGGGACAAAAAGTATGAAGCATCACTTGCCTTTTTGGTAGAGTATGGGTTCACTCCTTGTCCTTGCAACAATCACACTCTTCAAGTCACTACAAATCAACCAAGCAAGGCACATACTCAATCTACCAATCAAGCAAATCAACACATAAAATGACAAAGTCAAAGTAATGCATGCAAGCATGCCAAGCTTTGTTTTGTTTGAAAAAGTGGTTCCTAATGGGTCATAAACATTTGAAAACACCTAATGGTCATTTTGTAAAGTGGCAAATTCATTTGCAAAAGGTTTCACTTCAAAAACCATTTTCAAAACAAAGTATCATTTTATGTGGTGTAGAAATATTTTTACTAAGGCATTAACCTATAGGGTTCACAAAATATGTTTTCAAACCACAAAACTTGATGTTTGGGGTCAGAGGGTTTAAAACAAAACATTTTCCAAAGGTTTTCTTCCAAAATCATTTTTAATAAATAAACCACATTTCTATTTGACTAGAAATGGTTTTAAATCAAAGAATCATTATTTTATTTCACCAAATACATTTTTGAGTCCACAAAGTGTTTCCTAGGGTCAGTAGGTTCAAAGCAATCCAACTGCAAAAGATTTTAACCCCAAATTCATTTTTAAACAATTTTTACATCCTTAACAAGCAGTCAAAAGTTTCTGCAAAAACCAACAAGCTAATAGATACTATTTGCTAAACTAAAGGCATGGTTGGCTAGGGTTTGTTCTACTGATTCCAACGATACCAAATTTGCAATTTTTGGACGTGTGGATCAAAAGTTACAAAGGTTTGAAAATCACATCCAAATCTGCTTCAAATTTCTGTTTTTAAACAAAACTGGCCACGCGTCATGATTTCATTGGGCGGTACCGGTTCGGCTGGATCGGCTCTGCGGTGCGTTGGATCTAATCAAATCGTGCGGTCCAGAAAGCATACCCCTTCGCGGTTAAGTGGTCTAATCTTGCTCGCCCGATCTAGATCGAATGGCTGTCATCGCGTTGACCAAACTCGGGCGGCGCAGCGACGGTCGCTGGCGGCGGCGAGGTCAGACGGCGGCGGCGCTGGTGAAATAGGAAGCGAGGGAGGAGGGGAAGGTGCTCACCTCGTTCGCTGAACGATGCTGATGCTCAACGTGGTACTGGTTGGTGAAGGGGCGCACGGGTTCGTCTTCAATTGCTCACCGGAGTTGTTCTGGGCCTCGGTGCGGTCAGACGTCGACGGCGGCGAGGCTAGGGGGCACCCTAGGACCAACGGGAGGCACTGGTAGATTCGCAAGAGCATGGAGATCGTCACCGTGTCCACGAGGAAGAGAGGGGAGGTCCGGTTTACCGAGGAGACGTCGCCGTAGTTGGAGCACACGGCGGCGCTGGCTCGGAAAGACGTTGCCGACGTTGCGCCGTAGTTGGAGCAGAGGGAGGTGAGGTCGCGTGGGTGAGGAGGATGAATAGGAGAGCGCGGTCCAGTCGTCAGTGGGAAAAGAAGTGAGAGGGAGGCCCACCAGTCGGCTTCTCTGCGGGTTAACAAGTTGGTGCGAACCGTTTTCTTTCGGGGAGGGGGAGCTGGGCTGTTTGCTGGGCCTTGTTGGGCTGGGTCCTTTGCACTATTTTTTATCTGTCTGAAACATTTTTCTTTTTCTAAATTTAATTTCTGTTTTGAATTTCAAACTATCAAACAACATTCAAACATTCAAACAAATCAAACAATCACCATACTTGTGTTGAATTTGGTTCTGTTTATCAACATAAACCAAAATTCAAAATCAAATAATATTTTTATTTTAGTGTCCATTTATAATTAAATAAAATGGACACTAGTTAATAAATTAGATGGGTTTTAATTTATTTAAAAACTCCATTTGAAATCCAAATATTTTCAAAACCAAATCAGTAGGTTTTATTTGAAATTAAAAGATATTTGGAAAACTTGTTTAAAATAAAATAACATTTTATTTTAGGTTCCATTATTGATTAAATAAAATGGACCTTGGTTGTTAAATCAATTAGGATTTGTTTTATTAATATCTTTATTTTGAAAACTAAAATTAAAACCAAAAACACTTCAGTAGGTTTTATTTGAGAATATAAAATATTTGGAAAACTTATTTAAAACAAAATAAATAAGTTTTGGTGTTTATTTAAAATGGGAAAAGCCTTTACTTAAATAAAAATTGGATATTAAATCCTTATTATTTTATTTAAATAAACCTCTACTCTTTTAATAAAAAAAAACATTTTATTCAAAAACTTGGCCAAGGTTTAATTTGGCTCTATAAAATAATCTTTATTTATAAATCCACCTTTTCTTTTGAAAACCAAATCTTTTATTAAAAGATCCAAAATAGTAATTCCAAATATTCAAAATATTTTCTTTATTAAATGTTTATCTTTTTAAATCCCTTTAGGATTTATTTGATCCAAATTGGTTTGAAAGTTTCCAAATGGATTCAAAAAGTTTCTTCTCACCCTGAAAATCAAACAAAATTCTATTTTATTTATTTATTTTTCACATTACAAGATTTGGAAAATCTTGGGATGTGACAATGATGTCGCCAAGGAGGCATGCAAGGTCGCGAAGGGGGCAGTGATTGGCTTGGATCATCTTCTGGGCCCCACATCATGGAATTGTGGACGGGAATAAGCTGCCCGGTTGTGCAACAAATAGTTGATCTCTCATGGGTAAAGTAATGCACCTCTGCAGAGTGTAAGAACTGTAACTTATTACTCCCTATTCCGGGAAGGAGCTGCGAACGCGGCGGGAAAGGAACTCCATGAAAGTTCTGGTAAACCCGTGAAGGCTGACGGACATAGATTTTCAGAATAAAAGCAACCTTTGAAGAAATGTTATGAAAACTTGCATTGCCTACGACCTACGGTCTGTGGCTGTAGATATAGTGCATCAAACACTCCTTTTCTAGTGAATTTGCTGAGTACGCTCGTACTCAAAGTATCTTCTTAACCCTTGCTATATTCTGAAGCCATTAAGATGATGTCTTCATCAAGTTATGCCCCAGGACTTATCAAAAGCAGCTAAAGCTCTTCAATGAAGACAAGGAAGTCAACATATACCTCAACTCAAGTGAAGACGAAGTTACTGATTAGATAGAAATACAATCTCTAGCCAAAGAACCTTTCTCTGTAGTGCGTTGCAATAGCAGCAATGCCAATTCCTTAGTTAAATACTAGTGTTTAATAGTATAATAGTTTTGCGTTATTTATCTTTGATTCTTCTTCGTAAGAAGTTCTTTCTCTCTCTTTAACCTAGAGTGTTCTCTGGATCTTATGTAAAGAGTGAGTTGTAACCTTTAGCCATGTATTGGACCCGTTGTGTTTCTGTTGTGCCATTCTGAGGGATGTAATACTAGTGAATGGTGTTCAATTGGGGTTATGTCAACGACTATAGTATACTACATCATGTAGTGGTATGCTGGGTCACCGCAGTTGGTATCAGAGCATATGTTTTTACCTTAGGTTGGAAACCTAGTAAATGGGTAGAACATGTAGGACACATCCTAGCAATAATGAAGAGTTCTCTAGTGATATGAGGGATATTCACTTGAGAATAATCCTGTTATGTTACTAGTGCGATAACTCTTTTATATGATTGCAATTTCCAATCATTACCCAAGAGTTTTAACTCTATGTGACTGATGATAATTTCGTATCCACTGTTCCACATGGCACCTCGATATCCACCCCGGAATGTTCAAGTGATGAACAGGACGTTGGATGACTACGGAGGGGATTGGACAGACAATCTCCGACAACTTCTATGGAGTTTGGAATGTGAATCAAGACTTTTGGTCAAGATTTACAGTTACTATGACGGGAAGGTATTAGCTAAATACTGTGTCATGATCATGTTACCCAAGAAGTTATGACTTAAGGGAGAAATGCCAGCAGGAGAGTCAAGGTGCATGGCATTTGCATATCAGATTGCCGTAGCAGCAGCCATAACCATGATCCGAGAACATAAATCCCAAGCTCTAGAAGGTAGTACTCACACCATTATACCACATGAAACCTCAAACTCAGAGCATGAATTAGATCACTCTACCTTAGTCCAAGATGAACCTACTCTAGTTGTAGAGTATATGGATCGTTATCGGTCTTTCCTAAACACTTATCATAACACTCACCAAGTTTTAGTTCAGGAGCTGGATACGGTCATTGAGGATTTTACTGATCCTGATAAAGCAATGGCTCATAGGAAGAAGCTAGATAAAGAAGCTAGGCATCCCAAATACATACCTTCCGGCACTGGCGGACCTTGGTCCGAATTTCTAGGGGGGCAAATGGGCTGGGGGAGAAAATATGAGCTGCAGGCTAATTTTAATGGACAAATGGACCAAATATCTGTAAAAAAAGCCTGTTTCTTCATGGGCTGGGGGGGCGGTGGCCCATTTCGCCTCCAAGAAGGTCCGCCAGTGCCTTCAGGAGAGGAGTTTGAGGAAACTGAGTTTGATGACCCAAACTCAGAAAATTATGCCTATTACCAGAATGACTTCAAGCCACCTGAAGACTTATGGACCAAGTACAATTCCGAACAACAGGAATGGAATAAAGTTATTCCAAATAAACCTGAGCCTAACAAGTATGGATGGGAAATAGAATCTCAAGGTAAAACCATAGGGAATCCTATACCTTGTGATACAGGTATTGAAGAAGAGACCAACTATAACCATAGAGAGCCTTATGGACCATACGGGGGTAATACGAATACAATCAACTTAGAAGAGTACTCCAATAGTGTCACATCCCAAATTTTAGATTTGGTCTTGCATATCATTCATAGCATTGCATCATACTTTTCCATGCAAAACCGTCGAGTAGAAAGGTTCGACGAAGCACTATTTGCAAAACCCTATTTTACTTCGCTACGAGGTTCCTGCGGGAAGCTTTAGTAGGACTTGCGACAACCACCCCTGTAGATTCGAGGTTTCGCTCGAACCTTGGTGCTAGATTGTTCCCCTCGATGATACGAACCCGTAGGCGCGAGAATCGCTCGAATCGGAGTTCGTATGGAAAAGCTTCGGACGTTTTAGTAAACCGCCGGAAAACGGTCCGAAAATCCGGACCGATTTCCGAGTTCTAGTACAACTCTGGGCCGTTTCAGTTCAGGATTCCGCGCGAGGGACTATTTAAGGAGGGGCCCACCAGGACCTCGGCCCCCGTGCCCCCGACCCCCACCTGCGCCGCCGCCGCCTCCTACACGCGCGCACGCCGCCCGAGGTCGCTGCGCCGCCGCCGGCCATTGCCTCTCCATCGCCGCCGCCAGGTTCGCCGGCCGCCACCCCTCTCTGTCCTCTCTCTATTCCCGCCGCCGCCGACGCCATCTGTGCCGCCTCGCCGCCCTTCCGCGGCGCTGCTGCATCGCCGCCGCCGTCGCCGCTAGCCGCGCCGCCTCGCCGCCCTTCTCCACGAGCCCGCGCGCCACCCTTGGCCACCGCCGCCGCCGCCGTGCGCCATCCCTGCCGCCGCGCGCCTGCATCGCCGTCGCCCGCCTCGGCCAGCCACCGCCACTCGCCGCTGCCGCGTGCCGCCGCCCACATGCGCTATGCGCACACGCACGTGCACGCGCGCGTTATCGCATGCATGCAAGCACGCACGCATACACGCACGTACGCGCGCTGCCTTGCGCGCAATTGATCTTTCTCGGACCGTTCGTTGACCGTGTGTGTCCGTGCAGGAAGAACCCCGACGCCGGAACCGATCGTCGCCGCCGTCCGGAGCTCGCCGGAGTCCGTTTCGCCGTCCGTTTCCGGTAAGACAGCAGCGATCTCAGATCAGCGGCTTAGATCGTTAGTTGACCGGTCAGACTCAGGCGTTGACTAGTCAGACGCCCAGTCAGCGCCCAGTCAGCAGACGCTTTGACCAGTCAACAGACACAATTGACTGGTCAATTTCGTTAATCCTTTAGTTGGCAGATTTCGGTAGAATCTTGTAAATTGCGTAGAAATTAAACCGTTTGGCCAAAAATTGCAAATAAAATATGTGCGGATTCAGTGAGTCGTGTAGAATCTCGCTGTACCGTTGGTTCAGGTTTTTGCAGCAAGGTTTAGTACAGTTTAATCAAACTAGTTAGTGGCCTTTTTGGAGTAATAAATTCGTAGAAAAAGATCCGTAGCTCCAAAAATCGCGTATGATATGTCCCTGAACTCGTGGGAACGAGTGGAATCTCATCGCGAATTAAAAAGGTAGTCTTACAGTAAAAACTTCTGCAGAAACTGTCTAATGGCTTTCCGCAGTGTTTTAATTACTCGGGGAGTTTTATAATTTCTTTTTGAGTAATTCCAGTTGGTACCGTTTCTAATCAGCGATGCCTTTGCGGTAGAATTTTTCCAAGATTTTACAAACAGTATACTACTGGTAGTGAATTATTTAATTTCTAGCTCTAATTTGGAGCATTACTTTTGTCTAGTAGTTTTCCTAGCGCTAAAACTATTTTCCATGCATGCAATCGGTAGTGTTATGGTATAGGATGTTGTGGTGCAGCTGTAGCACCAATTCACTTGTCGTTCTTGCATCCATGCATTATATTTGTTGCATATGTTGTGGATTGTTTGTTTATGAATGCAATTGTGTCGTGTAGATTGTGACGAGTGCAACGCTTGCTCGTGTGTGGATTGTGCTCCCGACCGCTACAACCAAGGCAAGTAGATGCTACCTTATTCATGATATCGTCCTACTATTTTCAATGCATTGTCGTGTATTTTGTAGATGCATGTGTAGGACGATACTATCGCTATGCTATGTCCTATTATATGGTAGGACCCTCTTTGTAGATGAACCACCGTTGGTAGATGTGCTTAGCCATGCTTGATGAACGAGGGCTGGGTTACATCATTGATACTTGTTTTCTCAAAGTATTGGTTTGTGAAAACTAAAAACAACTTAATCAATGAACCCCCTGGGTATGATGGTATTGATAATTTTTGGTGGTTCATTGCGGAAAGGCACCCAGGTATCAAGAGAGAATGATTGGCTTCTTTATTGTGTAGCTTACGTGTACAACCATGTGCCAATAATGAAATGGGCGGTTGGTTGGACTTAGTAGGTTGTGGTAACTCGAACCCGCGTATCCAGAGATGTAGAATTTTTGTAGGTTGGACCGGTGCGCGTCGGGATTGAGGAGCTACTTCCCGAACAGTCTCTTCTTGGTCTTCTCCCTATCATCACCCAAAATGAGAGTGATGGTACGAGCTAGGCTGGCCAAGTCACATGGGTAAAGTGTACTAACCTCTGCAGAGTGTTTAATCTAATCGATTAGCCGTGTCCCCGGTTATGGACATCTGAGTTGCTTGATATTGATTACATGACATGTTTCTCGCTCATTCTAATTTCATAATTGTTTTAATATTGTTGGGTTAACTTAATTGGGATCTTTTCAAAGAAAATCAAAAACTGTTTATGAAAGTAGGAGAAATGTATTTGCAAATGCAAGCCAGACACAGCTCCAATTGCCAAATATGCATGTAGATGTTAGTACTATTGTCTCCTTTACTAGCTCTACTTGCCATACGTTCCATGTATTGACCCTTCGGGGCTGCTACGTTTCATGTTGCAGGTTATTCCGATTCTGATTGATCATTATAGGCCACGGTACTCCACTCGGCACTTGTTCACTTGTGGGCAATTTGAAGAATGGAGGATTTACATGTTTATGTTGCTACCTGAATAATTTGAGCTAGCTTTATGCTAAGATTTTATTGTAATAATGGTACTCTGGATCTTTGTAGTTCATGATATACGGTTATTTTGCTATGTTATCTATCTTACTCTATTGTGGACCAATGAACCGATCCAGGGATTGGCATGTCACGTAGAGGCCACGGTCTTTTCAGAACCGGGGTGTTACAGGATGGTATCAGAGCCCGTGTGTCGACTGTAGGATCGTGACCTAGGATTGGATTAGAAAGCCATAGAATTATTAAGCCTATATTAACTCTGTCTTTCCTCTTATGCCTTTCACCCTCGTAAATTCTTTCCATATGCTATTCTCACACTTTCCTCTTTTACTTGATAGATGGGAGACGTCAGGACTGAGTATGTCACCATGGAGTCACCAAGGCCCTTTGCAAGGCAGTTAGCTCAGCTCTCTCAGTCATTGGGATTGCCACTGCCTATGTTCAAGGGAAGAAGGCTGTACACCTATGGATATGGAGAGGATGAATGGGAGATCACTACCTTCATATTCAGAGATGCCGCCTTGCCAAACCCCGCGCACTTGGTCTATACCAAGAGATACTGCAACTGGGGACTTGGAATCAACTTGGCCATACATGAAGCCCTGTCTCGCCAGTGCCACTATGTCCGACACCTACTGCCTGCAGATTCACCCTACCGTGACTATGGAAGGCGTGATGAAGATGGGAACATTGTGGTTACCCCGGGCGACAGGAACAACATGCCGCCCCGTCGGAGGCACATAGAGGACATGGAGAGGGAGAATGGAGCTCTAGCAGAGAAGGTGAGGATGATAAAGGAGATTGCAGATTTTACTAGCAATGGAATGGTGGTCCAAGGACAGGAGATAGACACTTTACATGAAGCTGTGGGAGTTCTGGAGAATGACCTGATAGCCAGAGATGCAACCATAGCACATCTTCATGGCACTGTGCAAGAGAATACCCAGAACATACAACAGTTGCAAGGGACCGTCCAGGAAAGGGATCAAACCATTGAAGCTATGACAGCCCAGATTGCCGCTCTCCAAGCACAGCTGAATCCACCCTCTGATGATGACAATGGATATGATGGCAACAATGGGGATGATGATGACAGTGGAGATGACGATGATGAGGACGAGGATGATGATGATGGAGACGATGATGGTGGACGAGATGAAGCTGTTGCAGTTGCAGCTGAGGATGAAGAAGAAGAGGAGGATCCAGAAGAGGTGGAGTTTGAGATCTCAAGTGATGGTTCAGGAGAGGTGTACACTCCGCCGCCATGGTTGTACCGCGAGCCGAAGCGCCAACGCATGACCGCAAGGACCTACCTCAACCTCTTCAAGAAATAGATAGAACTCCACCAATTAGTCCACGTTAGGAGAATTCGTTAGGATTAGTCTCGATCGTTGTGAAGCTTAGTTCGTGTTAGTTTAAGAGTGATTAGTTGCTTATTTGTGTACTCCAATATCCCAGGAATTATTTGTGCGAATTTTAATGAAAGAGTTATGGCAATTTGGTTATCATCTGTGTTATTTTCGCAGCAGTTTTTCTGCTGATACAGCAGTACTGCGCGAATTTTCATATTTTTCTGGTAACTCGTAAAAATCTGAAAAAAATTGGGCTGATGCGAAACTATCTTTACTATATGTACAAAAATCAGATAAATTTTCTGACGAGTTTAAGTCAGGCGGAAAAATTCGTGAAAGCTGCTGGACTGTTCTGGCAGATTGCTGTTTTGGTTGTTTAGTTGATCTACTGTTTAGTTAACCATTGCCAACTCTTGCAAAACTATCTCAGTAGGTATATACTGCTAGGATAACACCTGGGATGTTGCTGGATCGCTTGTTTGTTGATGTGTTGCTTGCTTGTGATTGTCTGCTATTGTTTGTTGTTGTTTGATCATATGCATGGGTAGAATCCTATTGTCGTAGTTGATTCTTTCTAAACTTACCTGTGCTGAACCGCAGATGCCTCTCCGCCGCCAACCCACTGAGTTGGAGCAGCTCATGGCAGCTCAGGCACAGCTGACCCAAGTGATGACTCAGTTCATGGCAAATCAGAACAACAACAATGGAAACAATCAGCCTCAGGGAGATGCTCTCACCAGATTTCTGAGGTTAAGGCCAGCCAAGTTCTCTACTGCAACGGAACCAATGGTTGCTCTCGACTGGTTGCGTTCCGTCAACAAGGATCTAGTAACTGTCGGATGCACTGATGCTGAGAAGGTGAGGTTTGCCGCTCACCTACTGGAGGGACCAGCCGCTTCTTGGTGGGACACATTTCAGATCACCCACCCGCTGGATACCGTGACTTGGGCAATGTTTGAGGAAGGTTTCAGGACCAACCACGTGTCTTCAGGAGTTCTGAGCCTGAAGAGGAAGGAGTTCCGCAACTTGCGCCAAACCAATCGCACCGTGGCCGAGTACATTGAGGAGTTCAATAACCTGTCCCGTTATGCACCTGAGGATGTTGACACTGATGCCAAAAGGAGGGAGAGATTCCTGGATGGCCTCAGTGATGAGATTTCAGTACAGCTACTGGTGGTTTACTGCCCCACTTTCCAGGAGCTGATGGACAAGGCCAGGATCCTGGAGGGGAAGCACAAGCAGGTGGAGAACCGCAAGAGAAAGAGCAATACCGATCACTCTGGTTCTCACCACAAGTCTCGCACTTCATATGATGGATACTCCAAGCATGGAGGAAGTGACCATGGGAGCCATGACCGCCGCGATGGGCATCGTCATGACAACCATAGGAGCAACCACCACAGCCACAAGGGAGGACACTCTCACCACTCCGGAGGACACTGTGGACATGACCGCAACCGTGATCGCAGCTTCGTGAAGAAGGATCTGAGTGAGGTGACGTGTTTCAAGTGCAAGCAGAAGGGACACTATGCTGACAACTGTCCGGAGAGGAAAGGACTGAAGCCAACCAACGGCGAGAAGGCCACAGTGAACCACATGAATGTGGAGGAGATTCCAGATGAGCCAGACCTTGTGATTGGTAAGTTCCCAATCAACACTTACCCTGCACTTATACTTTTCGATACTGGTGCATCGCATTCATTCATATCAAGGGCATTTGTGGATAAGTATAAGTTACCTACTGAGTCTATGAAAAGGTCTATTAGAGTGAGTTCACCTGGAGGAGATATGATAGCTAGCACGGGATGCCGCGACTTGACTATGAGGATTGGAACACACAACTTCATTGCACATTGGGTAGTGTTGGATTCACAGGGATTAGACGTTATTCTGGGTATGGATTGGATGTCTATGCATGGGGGACACATAGATTGTGCACAGCGAGCTGTTTCACTCAAAACCCCGGATGGTAAGAGGATTAGGTTCAAGTCGGCTGCATGACCGAGAAGGTGGAAGTTGAATTCTCTTAAGGGGGTTAGCATGGATACTGTGCCAGTGATTAGGGATTACCCCGACGTGTTTCCGGAAGAACTGCCAGGGATGCCACCTGACAGAGATGTGGAGTTTCTTATCGACCTGATGCCGGGAACATGACCTATAGCAAAGAAGCCATATAAGATGGATGTGGATGAGCTGAAGGAATTGAAGAAACAGTTGAAGGAGCAGCTGGAAAAGGGATTCATTCAGCCTATCTCGTCATCATGGGGTGCACCTGTTCTGTTTGTGGAGAAGAAAGACAGCAGCAAGAGGTTAGTAGTGGACTATCGCTTGCTGAATGAAGTAACCATCAAGAACAAGTACCCTCTGCCGAACATAAATGATTTGTTTGATCAACTGGAAGGAGCAAAGGTGTTCAGCAAGATTGATCTGCGATCCGGCTACTTTCAATTGAAGATCCGGAAGGAGGATGTACCAAAAACCGCCTTCACCACTAGGTATGGTTTATATGAGTATACAGTTATGTCTTTTGGACTAACGAATGCCCCGGCATACTTCATGACCATGATGAACAAGGTATTTATGGAGTACTTGGACAAGTTCGTGGTAGTGTTTATTGATGACATACTGATATATTCCAAGGATGATGCTGAGCATGAGAAACATCTGAGACTGATTATGGAGAAGCTGAGGGAACACAAGCTGTATGCCAAATTCAGCAAGTGTGAATTCTGGCTTAACACCGTTGGGTTTCTTGGAAACGTAGTGTCAGGAGAAGGAATTGTTGTTGATCCAAGCAAAGTGACTGCAGTAACTGAGTGGGAAGCACCCAAGAATGCAGGAGAGATTCGAAGCTTTTTGGGACTTGCTGGATATTACAGGAGATTCATTGAAAACTTTTCCAAGATTGCTAAGCCAATGACTGAACTTCTGAAGAAGGAGAGGAAGTTTGAATGGTCAGACGCATGTGAAGCCAGCTTTCAGGAACTGAAGCGTCGACTAGTGATTGCGCCTGTTCTGTGTTTACCAGACCTTCAGAAGGATTTCCAAGTGTACTGTGACGCTTCACGACAGGGACTTGGGAGTGTGCTGATGCAAGATGGGAGAGTAGTGTCATATGCATCGCGACAACTCAAGCACCATGAGCGGAATTACCCCACACACGACTTGGAGTTAGCGTCAGTGGTTCATGCTCTCAAGGTATGGAGGCATTACTTAATGGGAAAACACTGTGATGTGTACACCGACCACAAGAGCCTGAAATACATATTTACCCAGAAGGAATTGAACATGAGACAAAGGAGATGGTTGGAGCTTATCAAGGATTATGATATGAATCTACAATACCACCCAGGAAAGGCCAATGTAGTAGCAGATGCTCTGAGCCGGAAGGTTTATGCCAATGGATTGACAATAGGTGAATTGCCTGAGGACTTGTGCAAGCAATTCAAGGACCTTAGACTGGAGGTAGTATCTGAAGGATACTTGGCAACAATGGAAGTCCAACCGACGCTACAGGACAGGATCATAAAGGCTCAGATAGGAGACAAAGAGATAGATGAAGTTAAGGAAAAGATGAAGGAAGGTCGAGCAAGGGAATTCTGCGAGGATGAGCAAGGAACCATGTGGTACGGTGATCGTCTGTGCGTTCCCAACGATCCCGAGATAAGGAAGTTGATTCTGCAGGAAGCTCATGACTCGCCATATTCCATACATCCGGGCAATACGAAGATGTATATGGACCTAAAGGACAGATTCTGGTGGAACGACATGAAGGGAGACATCGCGGAGCATATTGCCCTATGTGATGTATGCAGCCGAGTGAAGGCAGAACACCAGAAGCCAGCAGGACAGCTGCAGCCATTGCCCGTGCCAGATTGGAAGTGGGATAGAGTGGGAATGGATTTTATCACAGGACTGCCCAGGACCAGGTCAGGATATGACTCTATTTGGGTAGTGGTCGAACATTTGACCAAGGTAGCCCACTTTATACCGGTGAAGACAACTTATACGAGTGCAAAGTTGGCCAAGATTTACATGGACAAGATTGTGTGCCTACACGGAGTTCCCAAGAGTATCGTATCTGATAGAGGCACCCAATTTACCTCACACTTCTGGCGCCAGCTGCACGAGTCACTTGGTAGTAGATTGGAGTTTAGCACAGCGTTTCACCCGCAGACTGATGGTCAGACCGAAAGGGTGAATCAGATTTTGCAGGACATGCTGAGAGCTTGCGCCTTGGCTCATGGCTCTAGTTGGGATGAGAATTTGCCGTATGCGGAGTTTTCCTACAACAACAGCTATCAGACAAGCATCAAGACGTCACCGTTCGATGTGCTATATGGGAAACGGTGCCGAACACCATTTATATGGGATGGAGTAGGAGAACGTCAGTTGTTTGGGCCTGATTTGATCAAGGACGCTGAGGAGAAGGTCGCCTTGATTAGGGACAGGCTGAAGGTAGCACAATCAAGACAGAAGAGCTACGCTGACGCCAAGCGCAAGGAAGTGGTGTATGAGATAGGTGATAGAGCATACCTCAGAGTATCGCCACTTCGTGGAATCAAGAGATTCGGAATTAAGGGAAAGCTGGCACCTCGATTTATTGGACCGTATCGGGTCTTAGCACGCAAAGGAGAAGTTGCTTATCAGTTGGAGCTACCAGAGGCTCTGTCCGTTGTTCACAACGTGTTCCACGTGTCCCAGCTGAAGAAGTGCCATCCGGAGATGGTGGATACACCATTGAGAGACACTGTTCCGCTAGAGGAGGTTCAGCTGGAGAATGATTTGACCTATGAGGAGAAACCGGTCAAGATTCTGGAGACAGCAGAAAGGACTACCCGTACCAAGACAATCAAGTTTTGCAAAGTACAGTGGAGCCACCACACTGAAGAAGAAGCCACTTGGGAGCGTGAGGATGACATCCGAGAGGACTACCCACACCTATTTGCTAGCCGCGCCGAATCTCGAGGACGAGATTCATCTTAAGGGGGTTAGTCTTGTCACATCCCAAATTTTAGATTTGGTCTTGCATATCATTCATAGCATTGCATCATACTTTTCCATGCAAAACCGTCGAGTAGAAAGGTTCGACGAAGCGCTATTTGCAAAACCCTATTTTACTTCGCTACGAGGTTCCTGCGGGAAGCTTTAGTAGGACTTGCGACAACCACCCCTGTAGATTCGAGGTTTCGCTCGAACCTTGGCGCTAGATTGTTCCCCTCGACGATACGAACCTGTAGGCGCGAGAATCGCTCGAAACGGAGTTCGTATGGAAAAGCTTCGGACGTTTTAGTAAACCGCCGGAAAACGGTCCGTAAATCCGGACCGATTTCCGAGTTCTAGTACAACTCTGGGCCGTTTCAGTTCAGGATTCCGCGCGAGGGACTATTTAAGGAGGGGCCCACTAGGACCTCGGCCCCCGTGCCCCCGACCCCCACCTGCGCCGCCGCCGCCTCCTACACGCGCGCACGCCGCCCGAGGTCGCTGCGCCGCCGCCGGCCATCGCCTCTCCATCGCCGCCGCCAGGTTCGCCGGCCGCCACCCCTCTCACTCCTCTCTCTATTCCCGCCGCCGCCGACGCCATCTGTGCCGCCTCGCCGCCCTTCCGCGGCGCTGCTGCCCCGCATCGCCGACGTCGTCGCCGCTAGCCGCGCCGCCTCGCCGCCCTTCTCCGCGCGCCCGCGCGCCACCCGCGGCCGCCGTCGCCGCCGCCGCCGTGCGCCATCCCCGCCGCCGCGTGCCTGCGTCGCCGTCGCCCGCCTCGGCCAGCCACTGCCACTCGCCGCTGCCGCGTGCCGCCGCCCACATGCGCTATGCGCACACGCACGTGCACGCGCGCGTTATCGCATGCATGCAAGCACGCACGCATACATGCACGTACGCGCGCCGCCTTGCGCGCGATTGATCTTTCTCGGACCGTTCGTTGACCGTGTGTGTCCGTGCAGAAAGAACCTCGACGCCGGAACCGATCGTCGCCGCCGTCCGGAGCTCGCCGGAGTCCGTTTCGCCGTCCGTTTCCGGTAAGACAGCAGCCACCGTCAGATCTCAGATCAGTGGCTTAGATCGTTAGTTGACCGGTCAGACTCAGGCGTTGACTAGTCAGATGCCCAGTCAGCGCCCAGTCAGCAGACGCTTTGACCAGTCAACAGACACAATTGACTGGTCAATTTCGTTAATCCTTTAGTTGGCAGATTTCGGTAGAATCTTCTAAATTGCGTAGAAATTAAACCGTTTGGCCAAAAATTGCAAATAAAATATGTGCGGATTCAGTGAGTCGTGTAGAATCTCGCTGTACCGTTGGTTCAGGTTTTTGCAGAAAGGTTTAGTACAGTTTAATCAAACTAGTTAGTGGCCTTTTTGGAGTAATAAATTCGTAGAAAAAGATCCGTAGCTCCAAAAATCGCGTATGATATGTCCCTGAACTCGTGGGAACGAGGGGAATCTCATCGTGAATTAAAAAGGTAGTCTTACAGTAAAAACTTCTGCAGAAACTGTCTAATGGCTTTCTGCAGTGTTTTAATTACTCGGGGAGTTTTATAATTCCTTTTTGAGTAATTCCAGTTGTTACTGTTTCTAATCAGCGATGCCTTTGCGGTAGAATTTTTCCAAGATTTTACAAACAGTATACTACCGGTAGTGAATTATTTAAGTTCTAGCTCTAATTTGGAGCATTACTTTTGTCTAGTAGTTTTCCTAGCGCTAAAACTATTTTCCATGCATGAAATCGGTAGTGTTATGGTATAGGATGTTGTGGTGCAGCTGTAGCACCAATTCACTTGTCGTTCTTGCATCCATGCATCATATTTGTTGCATATGTTGTGGATTGTTTGTTTATGAATGCAATTGTGTCGTGTAGATTGTGACGAGTGCAACGCTTGCTCGTGTGTGGATTGTGCTCCCGACCGCTACAACCAAGGCAAGTAGATGCTACCTTGTTCATGATATCGTCCTACTATTTTTAATGCATTGTCGTGTATTTTGTAGATGCATGTGTAGGACGATACTATCGCTATGCTATGTCCTATTATGTGGTAGGACCCTCTTTGTAGATGAACCACCGTTGGTAGATGTGCTTAGCCATGCTTGATGAACGAGGGCTGGGTTACATCACTGATACTTGTTTTCTCAAAGTATTGGTTTGTGAAAACTAAAAACAACTTAATCAATGAACCCCCTGGGTGTGATGGTATTGATAATTTTTGGTGGTTTCATTGCGGAAAGGCACCCAGGTATCAAGAGAGAATGATTGGCTTCTTTATTGTGTAGCTTACGTGTACAACCATGTGCCAATAATGAAATGGGCGGTTGGTTGGACTTAGTAGGTTGTGGTAACTCGAACCCGCGTATCCAGAGATGTAGAATTTTGGTAGGTTGGACCGGTGCGCGTCGGGATTGAGGAGCTACTTCCCGAACAGTCTCTTCTTGGTCTTCTCCCTATCATCACCCAAAATGAGAGTGATGGTACGAGCTGGGCTGGCCAAGTCACATGGGTAAAGTGTACTAACCTCTGCAGAGTGTTTAATCTAATCGATTAGTCGTGTCCCCGGTTATGGACATCTCAGTTGCTTGATATTGATTACATGACATGTTTCTCGCTCATTCTAATTTCATAATTGTTTTAATATTGTTGGGTTAACTTAATTGGGATCTTTTCAAAGAAAATCAAAAACTGTTTATGAAAGTAGGAGAAATGTATTTGCAATGCAAGCCAGACACAGCTCCAATTGCCAAATATGCATGTAGATGTTAGTACTATTGTCTCCTTTACTAGCTCTACTTGCCATACATTCCATGTATTGACCCTTCGGGGCTGCTACGTTTCATGTTGCAGGTTATTCCGATTCTGATTGATCATTATAGGCCACGGTACTCCACTTGGCACTTGTTCACTTGTGGGCAATTTGAAGAATGGAGGATTTACATGTTTATGTTGCTACCTGAATAATTTGAGCTAGCTTTATGCTAAGCTTTTATTGTAATAATGGTACTCTGGATCTTTGTAGTTCATGATACACGGTTATTTTGCTATGTTATCTATCTTACTCTATTGTGGGCCAATAAACCGATCCAGGGATTGGCATGTCACATAGAGGCCACGGTCTTTTCAGAACCGGGGTGTTACAAATAGCTACTATACCAATATATATGACTGGATCCAAGAAAAAGCTAAGGAACCAACTTACTATGAGGAAGCGTTGCCGGAAAACCTGGACTATTCGGTGGAAGATTACACCAACTCTAGTCATTTTTCAATGACTAATCTCGGTCTCGGTACTTCTAATAAAGAATACGCACCTCCCGGATGCTCCTATGCTCCAGAAGGCGGTCGTAGGACTTCACGTCATCATGGACAGAACTCCAGGAAGCACTAGAGGAAGATGAAAGTGAGAGATAAACAACATCCCAAGGGATGAGGGCTTGAATAATGTATATAGAGGGTAATGCGTATTGTAGTTTGAAGAGTCTGCCGAAATAAGTGAGGATATATCCACAAGAGCAAGAGGTTCTTGTAAGATAGTTGTGTAAATAGGTTTGGAGCAAACCGTGGGAACATCTAGTACATTTGTAAATTATTTAAACCTACGTGTAATACATGGTATATGTTTTGTTGTTATCGACTTTTGGATCTTTTTGATTCTTCTTGATTGACTAGATCTGTACATGAAGTTTAATTAGGTGTGCAAATGCATGATGTAACACCCAGTTATTACTTGATGTTATAAATCTAGATAGAAACGGGAATTCGTGTAAGGGAGTGACGAGTTTCGAAGGTCATAAGTAAGATTAACTTGAATGATGTAGCATGATAGAAGGGGTATTTACACCATTTGGAGAATAGATAGAACATAAGTTACATTTTTGGTCAGTTTTGGAAGAAAGCACGGTGGAGGAGATTTAAGGAGTAACAAGATATGATAAATTGAAAGATCATTCAAAGTAGGTAAGATGCTAAGAAGTCAATGGAGAGTTGTATCAAGTTCGTGGAAGTATCATGAAATAGTACCAAGAAGATGCCTTAGAACCAAAAGGGCATTCAAGCTCTGACAATTCAGAGAGAATGTAACTCGTAGGTCGGAAACTGTAAGATAATACCTACCACTCAGAATGTTCCGCCTTGGGTACCTAATCCCTTGCCGGCATTCTAATCCGCAGTCGGTATTCTGTCCGCAGCTGGTATTGGTTGACATAGTTAATCAAATTATTATAAAGGTTGCATAAAGAGAATTAAATTTGTCCTAAGTTAAGTAAAACCTCAGGAAGTATCAAAATTTTAAGGCGATCGTCTTTCAAGAAGCTTCGCAGAGTTAGACCTACCCAGCAAAAATATTCAATAGTAAGAACGATATATAGTGATGAAAGATTTGCTCGGAGATCCACAATTGTGTGGATACACCATACAATCTTTCATCAAACCTTAAATAGGTAAAGTATAAACTGAACCAAGATCAACATTTTAGATATTAAGCCAATAAATGCTATACCGCCAACTTAAAACACTATTAGTAAATACTAAGGGGGAGAGCAAACATTTTAAATGAAAGATAAAGAAGTACTATAAGTAATACTAGGAGATTATCTAAAACTTAATAAGGTAAAGGTTTGAAAGTGATAAAGGATACATTTAACCGATAAATTCTAAAAGAAACAACTCTTAAGTAAACCTTAAGGAATAATAGAGAACTTCCAATTAGACATAGGAAGAGAATAAGAATTCTAATGGGTATGGACTAAATGAGTTCAAATCCAATTTTGGAAGGAATACCAGTATCAACTATGCTATGAAAGTAATAGAAGGTTAGTCTTTTAATTACTAACACGGGTATATAGAAACTTAAAATTTATTCTTTAAGGAGACCCCTACACTGTACTTAAACTAGTAATAAAGTTTGATGTTTAGATAGAAAGAATCAGATTAAGATATTTAATCAGGTTATGGAATACTCCAATTAATTCCATTTAAGGTCATCATGAAGTGGAGAATATAGCAACCACTGCAAAACAATTTCTTACTCCGAAACATGAGAGTTTGAGAACTTCGAGGACGAAGTTTATTTTAAGGGGGAGATTCTGTAACATCCCAGCATTAGAGCCTAGAAATAAGCTGAACCCAGATGTGTGCATAGCATTCATGCATAGAAAATCCGAATAATTTCCGCGCTTTTAAACAAAACTTCAAACAGATTGAAGCTTCTCTTAGCTTGATGGAATTGAAGTAGATCATCAAGTTGACTGCGATAAGTTTCAATAAACCTTTGTTAAAATCTCGTTTTGGGTAAGAGAGCTTTGATCTAAGGGTAGATCAAATGAACTATAAGTTAAATTCTAATACAATGTGAATTATATTTGATCATTAGGTGATCATGTTATAATATTCATTATAATCACTCATCAGTACCAAGTTAAAGATATAAAACAAATAATAAGAATGTAACCACTATATCTTAATCCCATCTGCATACATCCTGAGTATCATAGTAACATCTAATCTTAAAAACTCCTTTGATGAGTTGGAGTTGGAAAGAGATTAAGTCAAGATCATCCACTATATAGATATCTTTATTTCTATAGAATCTTTATAGAACTTATTTCAATATTTGTTGTTCATCAATGTTGGATAATTCCCCATTGATCCACAAATTCTTTAACTATTAATCTTTGATCTATTACTTGATCTTATCATAACATCTACTTAAATATTCTAATAAGGACATAATCCATTAATAACCTTAATCCAATATAAGATACTAAGAATATAATTTCCAGACAATAAAAGGTAGGATTGATAAAGCCCCGCTTAGCCAACTAAGAACTTCAATAATAAATGATTAGAGTATTATCATGGTAATGCTTTGGCCACCAATATTAAATGCTTATATTTAGTATAAGTAATACTGGTGGGTAAAACATGATTGGAACCTTAGTAGAGATAAGTGATCCTAGAGTAGTCTTTGAAAACCACATGAATATAATTCAGGGATTGAAGTGTAGGTCATGAGAGTTAAGTAAATATAGGCTGATATTATTCAATTAAAGCTAGTATAACATAGAGTTTAGAAGAATGATATATGAATAAGAAGATTTAAATGAGTAAAGCTCATCATGTTAATCATGATGATGGATAGGAAGAAGTATTATATCTAGGAAAGGAATTCCTTAATTAGAGATCCAAGATTTTGAAATATAATTATATGTATAAATCATTTTCCTATTTTAAATCTGGTTAAGCAATCAACTCTACATCTCAAATCAAACATAATATCCATCTCATACTGTTGATCCATCATCTGATGCTTATAACACTTTATAGAAATATTTCCCTAAAACAAATTACATAAGCATATCTCTGTTAATTTCAACCATCATCACTATATGTGGCTAACTATATTTTTATAAGTTCACTTCTATAAAACACTCTAATTATAACTTTCTATTAAAAAGGGAGATTTCATCCAATACTATATACATAAGGCAATATGCTTAGTTATTAAATCTTAACTCTTAAAAGGAATCTAAGCTTATACAAAACCCTAAAGCCAAGGGTAGTACTCATAATGCAAAACCCTAAACTTCTTTGTTTGTCACAATAGAATATATACATTGCCATTTTCCAAATTAATGGGAGTAATAATCACCATATCAATGCCTTTATATTTCATGCATCAAGTAATGGTATAGGATCATTATACATATATAAAAAGTTTCTATTCAAACTATGATCTCACTAAAGTTGAGTTATAAACAAACAAGAATATATTACTCAAGAAGTCCCTAACTAAAATAAGGGAATATGCCCTGAGAGGCAATAATAAAGTGTTTATTATGTGTATTCCAAGTATATGATAGATGTTTATTTTGCATGCTATAATTGTATTAGTACGAAAACATTAATACATGTGTGTCTAATAAAAAAACAGAAAGTTCCTAGTTATGCCTCTCTCATAAACTAGCTCGTTGATTAACAAGATGATCAAGGTTTCCTGATCATGGACATTGGATGTTGTTAATAACGGGATCACAACATTAGTGTAATGGTGTGATGAACATTCATCCGAAGTATAGCATTACGATCAAAGTCATTGAGTTTATATTGCTATAACAACTTACGAAGAGATCCTAATCCTTAGACCATGAGATCATGTCAAACACTAACACCGGAAGAGTTTCTTGATAACATCAAACGTCACACCGTAACAGGGTGATTATAAATATGGATTCAGAACTAATAAAGTGTTATGTTGAGGCTCATGGATCGAGAGTGGAATTTGTTCATCCCGATGACGGATAGATATGCTCTGGGCCCTCTCGGTGATATCACATTGATTAGCTTGCAAGCAAGTGATTTGATCACTAGAATGTTATATCACGGGAACGAGAAAAGAGTGCATGTCAGTAACGAGATCAAACTAGGTATGGAGATACCGATGATCGAATCTCGGACATGTAATATATCGTGAAACAAAGGGATTAAGATACTTGCGTAAAAAGGTTCCGACGATCACAAGAAAGTCATCGTTGAATGTGTGGGAGTCAGTATGGGTCTCCAGATCCCGCTTCTGATTATTGATCCGAGAGGGGTCTCGATCATGTCCGCATTATTCACAAACCCTAGGGTGACACACTTAAGAGACACCGACATCCAATTGGAGCAAAAGTTTCATGCCGAAATAATGAACAAGCGCAGGAATTTATTTCACTAGATACCGAAACAGGTTTTCGGGTGAAATTGCATAAAGTGGTTATGCATGTGAAATAGAATTCTAGCAAGGGGTTATTTGTGAATGTTTGTCATTAAAGTAATTGACAAAATTCTGAATAAAAATAAAAGAGTTTTATTTAATGAGAGTTTGCATTAAATTTGGTGGAATTTAATGGGAATTTGAGTGGGTTTTTGAGTGGAGAAAATTGAAGGGCCATTTTGTGAGTGGAGTGTCCACCCACATGAATGAAGGAGGGGAGGGGGCAGCCCCCATGGCCGGCGGCCACCCCCTTGGGTGCCCCCCTTCCTTCTATAAAAGGAGCCCCTCTCCTCACTTCTCACACACACCTCCTCGTGAAGGATCTCTCTCCCCCTCTAGAATTTATTCCCCATGGTCTCGGACTAGCGAGATACATGTTCCCGGTGGCTATTCGGCAAGAAAGAGTTGTGCTTCCGCTGCATCGCTGGAGCGAGGAGGCGGAGGTTGCTCGGTGCCTCGAACGTGTGTGCGAGCACGGATGCGCTGCTGATTTGCGGCGCTAGGACTTCCTCTCGATCTTGAGATCGGCAAGAGATCGTCTACATCAACCACGAGTTGAACTCGTTAAGCTTTGTCGGTCATCAAGGGTATGTTCTCTACGGATATACATCCGCCCGTTGTTTGTATCTAATAGATAGATCTTGGTTCATAGTTCACATCGTAGGAAATTTTTTGTTTTCTATGCTGCGAACCCTACAGTGGTATCAGAGCCGGATCTATGCGTAGATGCTTTACACGGGTAGTACACATATGAGTATGTGGGCGATGATGATCATGTTGTTGCTGCTTAGTTGTAATTTTGGATATTGGTGGCATAGTGGGATGAAGCGGCCCGGACAAACTTTACATGTCCTCGCACATGAGACATGTTCCATGCTTGACATGCAACTAGTTTGCATAAGTGGCTAGCGGGTGTCTGTCTCTCCTACTATAGTCAATATCTATTTTGCAATGAGTTGTCAACAATTTGGTTATCCTTGTTGTGGTTCATGTTCGTAGGTAAGAACGGTTCTATCTCGAAATCCCTAAGCCACGTAAAACTTGCAATGGATAAATTAGAGGCGTCTAGTTTAGATTGTTGTTGGGCTAGTGTTATGATATGGTGATGTTGTAAGTAGAAGTATGATATGATACTCTTACAACATACATAACGTGTAATCTCCATAGACCTTGGACTTACACATATGGGTATGATAGTGATCATACCACGATGCACATGATAGAGATCATATGCGGGAACCATATCATTTCACTAATAAACATGTGATGTTTGATAGCATCTTATATTGCTTGTTTAGCGCTTTGTTAGCATAATAAGATGATCCCTCATTTAAATATCAAGATAAGAATGTGTTCTTCCTTTAGTAGGCACCGATTATGTTTTCGTCGCTCCAAGACATCACGCGATGATCGGGTGTTCTTGGATCCACGACCATATTTCGGGTGTAAAACAGTTACACATGCGAATACTAAGGTTCTAACTTGGCGAGCCTAGCATGTACAGACATGGCCTCGGAATACGGACTGAAAGGTTAAGCATGAGTCATATAGTAGATATGATGCCCATTTGATGCTCGCCTTTGAAGCTGTACCGACTCACGTGATGATCGGACTTGGTATAGTGGATTTGGTTCATGTAATCACCAAAAAGGCACGAGGGATGTCGTTTTTGAGTGGGAGTTCATTCGTAATATGGATTAGTTGAACTCAATCTATCATACACTTAGTCTAAACTTTACAAATTCTATTGTAGATGGCACCACCTGCTTTTAATTTCAATGTGTTCATGGAGAAAGAGAAACTTGCAACGAACGGTAGCAACTTTACCGAATGGGCCATGAATTTTAGGATTCTCCTCTCTGCTGCACAAAATCAATACGTGCTAGAAGCGCCACTAGGCCCCCACCTTTTGAGGATGCCCCTGACAAGGAGAAGAATGTCTATCAGACTCGTCAGGAGGACCACAACTTAGTTCATTGCGGCATATTGTATGGGCTAGAGCCAGAACTTCGAAAGCGTTTCGAAAACGGCAATGCATTTGATACAATGGGTTAGTTGAAAATGATTTTCGACACACATGCTGCTGTAGAGAGCTACAACGCTTCAGAAAAGTTCTTTAGCTGCATGATGGAAGAGCACAACTCCGTTAGTGAGCATGTACTCAAGATGTCGGGTTACGCCGATAAGCTTGTGTCCTTGGGAATAACGATTCCCATTGACTTAGGCATCCATCGTGTTCTGCAGTCTCTGCCACCTAGCTATAAGAGCTTTGTGATGAACTATAATATGCAAGGCATGAATAAGTCTCTCCCCGAGCTTCTGTCAATGCTTAAAACTGCAGAAGTGGAGATCAAAAAGGAACATCAAGTGTTGATGATCAATAGGAACACTGGTTTCAAGAAAGACAAGAAGGGAAAACGGAAGGGAAGTAAGGGCGGCAAGCCTGTTGCCGTGCCTGAAAAGAAATCCCGAGTTGGACCTAAGTGTGATACCGAGTGCTACTATTGTAAAGGGACTGGCCACTGGAAGCGCAACTGCCCCAAGTATTAGGCAGACAAGAAGGCCGGCAAGTCAAACAAAGGTATATATGATATACATGTTATTGATGTGTACTTGACTAGTGCTCACAGTAGGACCTGGGTATTTGATACCGGTTCAGTTGCTAATATTTGTAACTCGAATCAGGGGCTGTGGAACAAGCGATCGCTAGCAAGGGGTGAGGTCAAGATGCGTGTCGATAATGGATCAAGCGTTGATGTGATCGCCGTCGGAAAGCTACCTCTCCATTTGCCGTCGAGATTAGTTATAAACTTTAATAATTGTTATCTGGTGCCTACACTGAGCATGAACATTGTATCTGGATCGTGTTTGATGCGAAGTGGTTATTCATTTGAATCCGAGAACAATGGTTGTTCCATTTATATGAATGAAATCTTTTATGGTCATGCACCGATGATGAATGGTTTATTTCTATTAGATCTCGATGATAATATTACACATATTCATAATGTTGATGCTAAAAGGATGAAACTTAATGATGATATATCCGCATATATGTGGCATTGCCGTCTAGGTCATATTGGCGTTAAATGCATGAAGAAGCTCCATTCAGATGGACTTTTGGAATCACTTGATTTTGAATCATTTGATACATGTGAGCCATGCCTTATGGGAAAGATGACTAGAACGTCATTTTCCGGTTCAATGGAACGGGCGACAGATTTATTGGAAATCATACATTCTGATGTATGTGGTCCAATGAGTGTGTCGGCGCGAGGTGGATATCGTTATTTTGTTACTTTCACGGATGATTTGAGTAGATACGGTTATATCTACTTGATGAAACACAAGTCTGAAACCTTTGAACAGTTCAAGGAATTTCAGAATGAAGTGGAAAATCATCGTAATAGAAAGATCAAATTTCTACGGTCTGACCGTGGAGGTGAGTATCTAAGTTACGAGTTTAGCACTCACATGAAAGAGTGTGGAATTGTTTCACAACTCACACCTGCCGGAACACCACAGAGAAATGGTGTGTCGGAACGTCGTAATCGTACTTTATTAGATATGGTTCGATCTATAATGTCTCTGACGGACTTGCCATTGTCATTTTGGGGTTATGCACTAGAAACTGCTGCATTCACTTTAAATCGGGCACCATCTAAATCCGTTGAAAAGACACCGTATGAATTGTGGTTTGGAAACAAACCTAAGCTGTCATTTCTTAAAGTTTGGGATGCGATGTTTATGTGAAGAAAATTCAACCGGATAAACTCGAACCCAAAGCGGAAAAATGCGTCTTCATAGGATACCCTAAGGAAACTATTGGGTATTCCTTCTATCACAGATCCGAGGGCAAGGTTTTTGTTGCCAAGAATGGATCCTTTCTAGAGAAAGAGTTTCTCATGAATGGTGTGAGTAGTCGGAAGGTAGAACTCGAAGAGGTTATTGAACCTTCTCTTCAAAGTATCGCGAGTAGCGCAGCGCTGGAAGTTGTTCCGGAGTTGGCTTCACCTGTTGAAGAAGGAACTAATGATAATGATCATGAAACTCCGAAAGAGAGTACTACCGAACCTCGCTGGTCTAGCAGGACGCGTGCAGCTCCTGAGCTGTACGGAAATCCTGTCATGAATTTCATGGTTGATGAAAATGATGACCCTGCGACATATGAAGAAGCGATGATGAGCCCGGATTCCAACAAATGGTTAGAAGCCATGAAATCCGAGATGGAATCCATGTATGAAAAGTTTGGAACTTGATGGAATTACCCCACGACCGAAAGGCCGTGGAGAACAAATGGATTTTCAAAATAAAAACTGATGCTGATGGTAATGTGACCATCTATAAAGCTCGACTTGTCGCAAAGGGGTTTCGACAAATTCAAGGAGTTGACTACGATGAGACATTCTCTCCTGTAGCGATGCTAAAGTCGGTTAGGATTATGTTAGCAATTGCTGCATATTTCGATTATGAGATATGGCAGATGGATGTCAAAACCGCGTTTCTCAATGGTAACATTGAAGAAGAGTTTTATATGATACAACCAAAGGGTTTTGTCGATCCTAAGGATGCTAACAAGGTGTGCAAGCTTCAGCGATCCATCTATGGATTGAAGCAAGCATCACGAAGTTGGAATCTCCTCTTTGATGAGATGATCAAAGAGTTTGGATTTGTCCAAACTTATGGAGAAGCTTGTATTTACAAGAAAGTGAGAGTGAGAAATGTGGCATTTCTGATATTATATGTGGATGACATATTATTGATCGGAAATGATATAGATCTTTTAAACAGTGTTAAAAGTTATCTAAACAGCATTTCAATGAAGGACCTAGGTGAAGCGTCATACATATTACGCATAAATATCTATAGAGATAGATCTAGGCGCCTAATAGGGCTATCGCAAAGTACATACCTTGATAAGATTTTAAAAAAGTTTAAAATGGACGGAAGTAAGAAGGGGTTCTTACCTATGTTGCAAGGCAAGACATTGAGTAAGACTCAAAGTCCGGCTTCGGCGGAAGAAAGAGAGATAATGGACAAAGTCCCCTATGCTTCAGCCATAGGCTCTATAATGTACGCCATGCTATGTACAAGACCGGATGTGGCACATGCTATTAGTTTGACTAGTAGGTACCAATCGGATCCAGATTCGGAACACTGGATAGCGGTCAAGAATATCCTTAAGTACTTACGAAGAACTAAGGATATGTTTCTTGTATACGGAGGTGAAGAAGAGCTCATCCCTAAGTGTTATGTTGACGCTAGCTTTGACACTGATCCGGATGACTCTAAGTCTCAATCCGGATACGTATTTCTCATGAATGGCGGAGCGGTTAGTTGGAGGAGCTCCAAACAACCTATGGTGGCGGGATCAACAACGGAGGCCGAATATGTTGCTGCTTCAGAAGCGGCTCAGGAAGCAGTTTTGGATGAAGGAGTTCATATCCGAACTAGGAGTGGTTGCAAATGCGTTGGACCCAATGGTGATCTATTGTGACAACAATGGTGCCATTGCCAATGCCAAAGAACCAAGGTCTAACAAGCATTCCAAGCATATTAAGCGCCGGTTTCACTCTATCCGCGAGCATGTCAAGGATGGAGATATAAAGATTTGTAAAGTACATACGGATCTCAATGTAGCAGATCCGTTGACTAAAACTCTCCCTAGAGCAAAGAATGATCAACACCAGAACTCGATGGGTGTTAGATCTATCACTATGTAACTAGATTATTGTCTCTAGTGCAAGTGGGAGACTGAAGGGAATATGCCTTGAGAGGCAATAATAAAGTGTTTATTATGTGTATTCCAAGTATATGATAGATGTTTATTTTGCATGCTATAATTGTATTAATACGGAAACATTAATACATGTGTGTCTAATAAACAAACAGAAAGTTCCTAGTTATGCCTCTCTCATAAACTAGCTCGTTGATTAACAAGATGATCAAGGTTTCCTGATCATGGGCATTGGATGTTGTTAATAACGGAATCACAACATTAGTGTAATGGTGTGATGAACATTCATCCGAAGTATAGCATTACGATCAAAGTCATTGAGTTTATATTGCTATAACAACTTACGAAGAGATCCTAATCCTTAGACCATGAGATCATGTCAATCACTAACACCGGAAGAGTTTCTTGATAACATCAAACGTCACACCGTAACAGGGTGATTATAAAGATGGATTCAGAACTAATAAAGTGTTATATTGAGGCTCATGGATCGAGAGTGGAATTTGTTCATCCCGATGACGGATAGATATGCTCTGGGCCCTCTCGGTGATATCACATTGATTAGCTTGCAAGCAAGTGATTTGATCACTAGAATGTTATATCACGGGAACGAGAAAAGAGTGCATGTCAATAACGAGATCAAACTAGGTATGGAGATACCGATGATCGAATCTCGGACATCTAATATATCGTGAAACAAAGGGATTAAGATACTAGCGTAAAAAGGTTCCGACGATCACAAGAAAGTCATCGTTGAATGTGTGGGAGTCAGTATGGGTCTCCAGATCCCGCTTCTGATTATTGATCCGAGAGGGGTCTCGATCATGTCCGCATTATTCACGAACCGTAGGGTGACACACTTAAGAGACACCAACATCCAATTGGAGCAAAAGTTTCATGCCGAAAGAATGAACAAGCGCAGGAATTATTTCACTAGATACCGAAACAGGTTTTCAGGTGAAATTGCATAAAGTGGTTATGCATGTTAAATAGAATTCTAGCAAGGGGTTATTTGTGAATGTTTGTCATTAAGGTAATTGACAAAATTCTGAATAAAAATAAAAGAGTTTTATTTAATGAGATTTTGCATTAAATTTGGTGGAAATTTAATTGGAATTTCAGTGGGTTTTTTAGTGGAGAAAATTGAAGGGCCATTTTGTGAGTGGACTGTCCACCCACATGAATGAAGGAGGGGAGGGGGCAGCCCCCATGGCCGGCGGCCACCACATTGGGTGCCCCCCCTCCTCCTATAAAAGGAGCCCCTCTCCTCACTTCTCACACACACCTCCTCGTGAAGGATCTCTCTCCCCCTCTAGAATTTATTCCCCATGGTCTCGGACTAGCGAGATACATGTTCCCGGTGGCTATTCGGCAAGAAAGAGTTGTGCTTCCGCTGCATCACTGGAGCGAGGAGGCGGAGGTTGCTCGGTGCCTCGAACGTGTGTGCGAGCACGGATGCGCTGCTGATTTGCGGCGCTAGGACTTCCTCTCGATCTTGAGATCGGCAAGAGATCGTCTACATCAACCACGAGTTGAACTCATTAAGCTTTGTCGGTCTTCAAGGGTATGTTCTCTACGGATATACATCCGCCCATTGTTTGTATCTAATAGATAGATCTTGGCTCATAGTTCACATCGTAGGAAAATTTTTGTTTTCTATGCTGCGAACCCTACAATGTGCAGCCCACAACAGCCCAGCATCCAGCCCAGGTTTCTTACTATCTAAGACTGACAAGTAGGGTCAGCCAAGGACTGCGGGTTGAGAAGCAAAGATCGTCAGGGGGTTATCCGCAAAATGGTCGTCTTCGTCATCGTCACGCACACAGGCAGCTCGCTGGCGGAGCTCGCCGCCGCCCGATGCCATCATCGTCATCGTTGAGCCAAGATCAATGCCGCCGCTGCCAGGAGAGGATAAGAAGGCCAGCGCAGCACCCCTGCTCGTCCTCATCCACAATCCCGCTTCCCAGAATCACTTCCTTCCTTCTCACCCGAAAACATAGCTCGTCGGAGTTCATCGTCCCTGCCAACTCCAACCACCCCTTGCCTCGTGGTAGCCACCATTCAACGCGCCGTCGTGGACTGAACCATCTAGGACCAAGCACGGAGGCCCGCTCGCCGGGAATCATGTGAAATCGAGCGTTCTCTTTCCTCGGCCACCATGGCCATTATCGTTGATTTTCCATCGTCACGCCTCCCCAAGCCTCCTCGACCGTTCTATCGTCATGGGGGTAAGATTACGCATCTCTGGACCCTAGTTTCGTTTGCTGATTCGCACCGTAGGTCTAGTTTTGTTGAGCACCACAGCTGGCTGCCGCAGTAGCTCGTCGCTGATGACCCTCCGATGACCATTTACGAGCGGCGCTGCCACTATTAGGTTCAGTAGGTTGCACTGATTCGAACTAGATCTATTTCGCTTGCTGGGGTGCCGTAGATCGTTGCCGGCGACAAACTTCTTGCGGCGATGGTGATGCTGACGCCATCGTGACGTCATAATCGCACCACGTCAGCTAGTTTGACTGGTCGTTGCTAACGTGGCTGATGACATGGCCTAGGGCCCATATGTCATTGATAGGGGGTAAAGCGTGAATCGGTAACTAATGCATTTCTTTCATCTAAGAGCTGAGGTGGACAATGGCCCACTAGTCAGTGACTAGGGCTAGCTCTAAGCGTGGTGTAAAAAGTAATTTTCTGTCAGGAAACAAATAAAATGTTATAATCAAATTAATAATATTCCAGAAATTTAATAAATGATTAAACTTTGTTTAGTTAAAAACTTTTGATTTATAATTCAGAAAAATATGTATAATATATGAAAATTTTCAGAAAAATAAAATCTACAACTTAAAACTATTACCAAATATTATTATGATGATTATTTAAATAAATGTTATTTAATAAAAGTTTTATAAGTAATAAAGCTTTGATAATTCATATTTTAATAATGGTAAATATTAAAAAAATATAAATAAAATACCAGAAATCTTGGAAAAGTAATAATTTCAATATAAAATTATAATTATGTATTATTATTTCACTTAAATAAATACTTAATATCTATTTACTAATCATAAAATAATAAGAATTATAAAAATCATATCCTATTATTTATTAATCACAAAAATAAATGTGATATACCAAAATGATCAAAAAAATTATATCTACATGATAAAAATCTAATATTATACTTTTGAATTAAATAAAAATTCAAATATTCTATTAACTCAAATTTGAACTTATTTATTCCATTAATAATTCATATAAGGATAAATAAAATTTATTAATATTCCTAAAATGAGTAAATTAAGTTTAATAAATAGTATAAATCTTAAATATTAATAAAATGAAACTTTAATGGATTCAAAACGTTATAAAATATCTTTTTATTAAATTATCATCAACCCTAAGTGAAGATTATCTTCTCAAAGTATTTCCAATTTATAATAAAAACCTTAAAGAACAATTTATGAATACACCAAACCTTCTGTACTTATATTAACTACCAAATTACAAAAACTACCACAACACTATATAAATCCATAAGTAGTTAAGTAATACTATGTTTTAGATTATAAACTATACTCACTTATCTATAAAAAATAAATGATATTACTCCATAATCAAATCAAGAAACAATTATCCAAGTAAAAAGAATGACCATTCTTAAGTAACCTAAAGAAAAGATTTCAGATACACTAGATACAAATGTTATAAGTATTATACTCCCAAAATCATCTTTGTTTTAAAGTTAACTTTAGTCTACAGAATCTTAATACAACACTATAAGAATTACTATATGTTTTATAGTTAATTTTGGTCTGAAGTAGTTAAAATATAAAGGAACTCAAGCCAAACCATTTGAGCCAACAAATAACATCAACCACCACTAACTACCCACAAAGTTTGTTTAGACCTTAGAAGATAAACCTTTTCTTTGAAGGTTATCCTTTTTGCCACTATAAGAACTCTTGTATAAGTAATCCTAACAAGTATGTCATAAGTATGTATACTTTACTCCTACATATGTGTTGTTTACAACCACTCATAAGCTCTAATAAAAGTACAAAAATAAAACCTATTTAAAAGAACCAAACATTCCAAAATAACCACTCCCGGAATCCAAACCCTAGAACAACGTTATTCCCGAGATTTGCGTTTAGAACGTGCATCACATTACTTATGCATAAAGGCATATTGCTTCTTTAAACATTAGTCCTTACCAAACCAATGATGCTGATTTCAGATTTTGGATCTTATACATTGACTCGAAGACCGTGAGTGCATAATCTTGCAATCACAAAAGGCAAGTTCACACTTGCTCATGTCCTTTGTTTATTTTCTGTAAAGTATTTTACAAATTCAGTGTTGTCTTCACCTGCATTTGAAAAAGGTTAGAAAACACTATTTTCAATAATAATGAGCACTATTGATTGCTGATCAAGGGTGATCAGTTAATCTATTAAATCTGACAGTTGGAATACCACTGTTCAGAACTATATCACCTAGGACTTAACAACCAATGTCGCTAGTGATTCTTGCGCCGTATATTACGCGGTGACCATGAGATTTGGAATGGGACGAAGAAGTCAGTTGTATCTTCTTCCTCTTGCATGAAGTCGGATGTGCAGGTCGTGGCTGTTATCCTCGTAGCGTGCATATTAATTGGTAATTCATAGAGGATATGCGGCATATGGGTGGGAACCATCAATGTCCCACGATAGTTCTGACATCTAACGGTTTGTACAAACCATTGATGTAATTCTTTACGTGGGCATGGTGTACACCAAGGAGGCATGCGAGGTCGCGAAGGGGGCAGTGATTGGCTTGGATCATCTTCTGGGCCCCACATCATGGAAATGTGGACGGGAATAAGCTGCCCGGTTGTGCAACAAAGATTTGATCTCTCATGGGTAAAGTAACGCACCTCTACAGAGTGTAAGAGCTGTAACTTGTTACTCCCTGTTCCGGGAAGGAGCTGCGAACGCGGCGAGAAAGGAACTCCATGAAAGTTCTGGTAAACCCGTGAAGGCTGACGGACATAGCTTTTCAGAATAAAATCAACCTTTGAAGAAATGTTTATGAAAACTTGCATTGCCTACGACCTACGGTCTATGGCTGTAGATATAGTGCATCAAACACTCCTTTTCTAGTGAATTTGCTAAGTACGCTCGTACTCAAAGTATCTTCTTAACTCTTGCTAGATTCTAAAGCCATTAAGACAATGTCTTCATCAAGTTATGCCCCAGGACTTATCAAAAGCAGCTAAAGCTCTTCAATGAAGACAAGGAAGTCAACATATACCTCAACTCAAGTGAAGACGAAGTTACTGATTAGATAGAAATACAATATCTAGCCAAAGAACCTTTCTCTATAGTGCGTTGCAATAGCAGCAATGCCAATTCCTTAGTTAAATACTAGTTTTTAATAGTATAATAGTTTTGCGTTATTTATCTTTGATTCTTCTTCGTAAGAAGTTCTTTCTCTCTCTTTAACCTAGAGTGTTCTCTGGATCTTATGTAAAGAGTGAGTTGTAACCTTTAGCCATGTATTGGACCCGATGTGTTTCTGTTGTGCCATTCTGAGGGATATAATACTAGTGAACGGTGTTTCATTGGGGTTATGTCAACGACTATAGTATACTACATCATGCAGTGGTATGCTGGGTCACCGCAATATATATGTTGACTTTGTTGACTTCATTGAAGAGCTTTAGCTTTTGATGATGATTCCTGGAGCATAACTTGATGTAGACATCGTCTAAATGGCTTCAAAATCTAGCAAGGGTTAAGAAGATACGTTGAGTACGAGCGTACTCAGCAAGTTCACTAGAAAAGGAGTGTTTGATGCACTATATCTACAGCCACAGACCGTAGGTCGTAGGCAATGCAAGTTTTCATAAACATTTCTTCAAAGGTTGCTTTTATTCTGAAAAACTATGTCCATCAGCCTTCACGGGATTACCAGAACTTTCATGGAGTTCCTTTCCCGCCGTGTTCGCGGCTCCTTCCCGGAACAAGGAGTAACAAGTTACAGTTATTACACTCTGCAGAGGTGCGTCACTTTACCCATGAGAGATCTTAGCTTTGTTGCACATCTGAATTGCAGGTTCGTTCACACTTCCTTGGTGTGAGGCCCAGACTAAGATCCAAGCCAATCACTGCAGGTTCGTTCACACTTCCTTGGTGTATGCCAGCCCACCTATTGAATTACGGCAATTGGCAGTACAGACCGTTCAGATGCCGGAACTATCGTGGGACGTTGAGGGCTCCCACCCATATGCTGCATATCCTCTATGAATTATCATATAATATGCACGCTACGAGTGATAATAGCCACGACCCGCACATCCGGATCCATGCGAGAGGGAAAAGATACAGCTGACTTCTCCGTCCCATTCCAAATCTCATGGTCAACGCGTAATATACGACACAAGAATCACTGGGGACATTGGTTGTTAAGTCCTAGATAATATGTTCCTTTACCACCGGAACTCTTATAGTAGGTTATTACCTCATGGTAAATAACCTATAATCACATTATTATGAAAATAGTGTTTTTTGTCCTTTTTCAAATGCAGGTGATGAAAACAAGAGATTTGCAAAATACTTTACAGAAAATAATCAAAGGACATGAGCAAGTGTGAACTTGCCTTTGGTGATTGCAAGATTATGCACTGACGGTCTTCAAGACAATATAAAAGATCCAAGATCTGAAATCAGCATCATTGGTCCGGTAAGGACTAATGTTTAAAGAAGCAAGATGCTTTTATGCATAAGCAATGTAATGCAAGTTGATAAACGCAAATCCCGAGAATAACGTTGTTCTAGGGTTTGGATACTGGAAAGGTTTTTCTTGGAATGTGTTGCCCTTTTAGTTTAAGTTTCACACATGTGCTTCTTATTAAGGCTTGTGAGTGTGTGTGAAACAACATGTAATTATAATAGCTTAAAACAATGAGATACACGATTGTGGAATGCTACTCAAAGACTACTTATATAATAATTGTTTATCTTCAAATTAACTTTACAAGTAGTGTCACTTATAAAGAACTTTAAGTGTTATAAATCCTAAATATATAAGTATAGTATAAACTAAGGTGTTTACTATTAATTGTCATATGTTGTTTGAAGTGGAAAAAATAATAACATTTGAAGAAAAGATTTTCTTACTAAGGTTTAAACAATCTTTGTGGTTAATTAAATGTGATTGATGTTGTTTGTGTTTGAATGGTTTGGACTTGAGATGCTTTACAACTTAATTATAACAGACCAAAGTTAACTATAAAACACATAACAAGGTTTTAGCATTATATGGAAAGTCTTGTAGACTAAAGTTAACTTTAAAATATAGATGGACTTTAGGTGTAATGCTTATTATACTTATACCTTGTTCACTTTATAATGTTTCTTTAAAGTTACTTAAGAATGGTATTATTTTTAGTTGGTAATGGTTTCTTTACATTATAAAGGTATAAAGGGATTTATCACCCTATAAGGGTGTGGTTAAGGTTTATGAATAAGTAGATAATATCATTCACTATTTATGGACTCACTATAGTGTTTTGATTTGTTTATAAACTTGTGATTAAATTAAAGTAAAGGAATGGTTTTATCTCATTAAATTATTCTTGGAGATTTTATGTTGGATAAGGATCCTTTATAAAATAATCTACATTTATGGTTAAAGATAATTTAATAAAATTGTATTTAAAGTGTGTTAATTCATTTTGAATGCACAATACCAGTATTTAAGACTAATACATTTTATTAGACTCAATTTATTAATTTAAGAAATATTAACAAATTTATTTAACATTCTATGAATTATTGACTAAAGAAATAGGTTTAAATTCAAGTTATTAAAGTGTTTAACCTTTTTATTTACCTCAAAAGTGGAATATAACATGTAAATCTTATTTTTGTGATCATTTTGGTATATTACATCTATTTTTGTGATTTATGAATAATAAAATATGATTTTTATAAGATTTATTACTTTATAACTACTTAATAAATAACAAATATTTAATTAAGTGAAATAATAATGTATGATTATAGTTTAAATTATAGTTTTTATCTTTCTAGGATTTTGGTTTTTTATTTATATTTTTTTAATATTTATCAAGATTTAAAATATGAATTATCTAAGTTTTATTACTTATAAAACATTTATTAAATAATATTTATTTAAATAATCACCATAATAATATTTGAGAATAGTTTTAAGTTTTAGATTTTATTTTTCTGAAATTTTTCATATATTAAACATATTTTTTTGAATTATAAAACATAAGTTATTAATTAAACAAGATTTAATTCTTTTATTTTATTTTTATAATATTAATAGTTGAATTCATATTGTGTTTATCAATTTTTTACTAAACAGCTAATACTTTTCTTACCGAGACAAGACCTACCCAAGGTCACTAACTAGTGGGGCCTGTGCCATGTCATTTCCAGAAACAATAAACAAATTAATAAAAAGCATTATGATGTAAGCATGATGTCACCGTGACCTCAGCATAGTTTCCGAATCGTTTTCTACTAAGGCTGGGCTAGTCCCAGTCGCTGACTGGTGGGACACCAGCCACGTCACATGCCAATGGGGTAGATGACCCAGTCAACCCGAGGACCTAGTCAACGATGACGTCGACCGCCAATTTGTGGCTTCCCGCGGCATTCGAATGCTTGTGTTCCACTCTAGCACGCTGCCGATTCGAACCAAAGCATTTGCATGACCTAAGGTGCCCCGGAAATGGCTCCGACGATCTAAACTACGGCGGTGCCTGCCGGCCTCTCGACGAACTCGGGCTAGAGGAGGAATTAGGAAACAGTATTAAGGCTAGAGATGCGTGGGTGTACCTTGATTGTAGCCGCGTGATCATTGTCGACGATGGTGACCGGAGATGACCTCAATTCTGCGGATTCCGACGACCACCGTGGAAAGGGATTTGAGAAATTCGTCTCCATCTGAGCTCCTCCTGATGCGGTGCTCCACCTAGATGATCTCGGAGACACCGCGCTTCTTGTCGATCATCCCATGGTCCTCGAGATGGCCTGCAACAGTGGCTAGTCGGATCTCGCCGGCGGTGACTTCGGTGTTGTGAAAGAAATTAGAGAGAGCTTGCGAGGAATGGTCAGTATAAGGATTAGGGCGTCGCTGTGTCGTTCTTATCCTCGCGGAGGCCTCGGTGGCGGCGTGACGTCGACGGCGGCATCGGGTGGTCGTTGACCCTCCAGCGAGCTGCTTGTCCAGGGGAGGAAGACGACGTATTAGATTTCCAAAAGGTATGCGGGCTTGGGCCGTTGCTAGGCTACGGTGAATGGAGAAGGAGAAGAAAAAGTTGCTGGTGGGCAGTAGATAAGTGGAGGAGGAATGGGCTGGCCTGGCTATTACTCGGGCTCCAGTTTTTTTTATTAAACATAACCTTTTTATTTTCTGTTTTCTTTAAACCCTTTTAACTATGAATTTTTATATGGATTTAAATATTAAGAATTGTTATAGAGCACAATAAATAATACAGGAATATTGGAAAATAAGTGGTGTTGATATTTTTTCTTGATTTCCTTATAATTTTAGAGGAACTATTTTATTGAGTGTAATATTCATTACTTAAGTTTTTAGAGTTTTGTCTTTTAATATAAATATATATATATATTTATGGAGAACTTATAAAATGATTTTTACTTCTTCTTTATAAGTGTAATTGAAATGGTTTAATATAACTAAGTATATGCATTTAATTCATCTCATATTCATAAACTTATTAAAGAATGTATTAATATAATTCAATAAGTTTTGATTCATGTTGATTTATAATATTGAAGGATTTTTTATATATATTGATCCTTCATAAAGTTCTAAGTACTAATAGTGTTTGTAATTATAATTTCTTGCCCTAGGGTTTTAGGGTTTTTAATACATTTGTATTCTTTTGTTGATATGAATAAAGATTAATGGCTAAACACATTGTCTTTATGTTTGTGATCAGAATGATGTTACCCTTTTACAAACAGTAGGGTGATTCTTTAGAATGACTTATGAGAAAGAATTAATAAAGATAGATCCTAAGCACATATGGTTATGATATGTGGAATTGAGAAAAGATGTGCTTAATTGATTTGTTATAGGAAAATATTCCTACAAAAGGATTTATCCATCAAATGAGATGGATGTTAAGATTGATTCTATATTTAGGGTTTAGGGTTTACCAAGGATTTCTATATTCCATACTTCATAATTCTGGACTTTTGATTAAGGAATTCCTTTCCTAGATATATTACTTCTTCATATCTAACATCATGTGCTAACATGATGAGCTTTACCTCACAAGAATATTCTTATCCACCTTTTATTCTTCTAACTCCTCCTGTAATTCCAATGATCTTGATTCTAAAGCATTTCCTAATCTTTTCATATCTATACTTTGGTATATCAACTATTCTACTGTTGATAACCTCCAATCCAATAAATGGTTACCTCTAACTCCATTCATATACTTCCTTTCTCACCATCACTAATATTACTCCAATGGATTTATACCTCAAATCCTACTTCACCTCAAGTGCTTAGTATTTCCAAAGAGGAGAATAATACTTCTTTAATCCAATGTTGCTCTAACATCATTTTAATTATACTATCTTGCCTCTACTTAACTCCAATATCTAACATTCTGTAAGTTTCCCAACCTTTAATAAGGTAGAGATCCCTGTGTTTACAATGCTAGTCCCTGGATCAATAGCTAGCATCCACAGTTAAGATGTAATATCAAGAAACAAAGGTCATAATACAACTTTATAACTAGGAATAAAATAATTCATTACATCTTACATAGCTCATTTGGCTATCACATTACATTGCAGCAGAATATCTATAAGCATGGGGTCCTTCATCTTCAAAGTGCCACAGGCAGTCATGTTGGTTGTAGACTTGTAATCCTAATCAATAAAGTTCTCTAGTATCAAACAACCTGCAACATAATAAGTTGCAGCCACAAGGGTCAATACATTTTAATTGTATTAGCAAGTTTCACTACTATGTAGATATAAGTGGATCCTATCATTACATGCATATTTGGCTAAGTAGGGTTTAGGCTCTTTTGCAGAAAGCAATATAGTTTTGTCCTATCTTTCAAAATAGTTTTAATCTTTTGTCAAAAACTTTCTGAACTTCTTGGAAAACTCCAAGTGCTTCAAAAATCCCTTGTTGTCACCCTCAAGTTTTTAACTTTGAGAAATTGGAATGTCGAGATCTTTCATAGCTTCAGGCCTTAGTTGCTCAGAGTTGTCCGTAACTGGGGACACGGCTAAGTACTTAGAATTTTGATCTTCTGCAGAAGTTGTACACTTTACCCACATGACACAATCTCATCTTGATGCCACCAGTGGCCGCTGGATAAGTATTCACCAAGATGGAGTACTGGCAGATTGAGAATGTGACAAAGTCTTTCCATAGAAGTCCTCTCAATACACAATGCTAGCTTGTCATCCAGGCACCAATGTAGGGTTTCAAGTTCCCTTACACAATCCTAGTTAACCTGAAGATGCCAATGCATGGGTCTTCCACTATGTAGTTGACTAAGCCAGAGCCCATTTAGCATGTGGCTGTACACGGAAGCCACTGTACGAGAAACATGTTCAATCTCTAAGTCCCTGGGTGGTTTTCTTCTAGTGCACAACAAAAAGAAATAGCCATATAAACATGGTTCCTTTTGTTGCCACCTTGTCCAACCTTGAGTATCCTTGTCCACCCAGGTGGTTCATTGAGTACTTGTTTTATTATATAAAACATATATCTTTTCAACTCTTCATATATTCATAACATGTATCCCATCCCAATATATAGCAGGGCTAAGCATACCACAACTATATTGTTTCCACTAAGGAATATATAGGGGTATCCTATTAGGATTTAGCATAGCATAAAATATAGAATTCCTTATCATGCATGTTTCAAAAATCCACTAAGTGTAATGAAAATAATAGGACTTGGATGATAGTGTCACTTGCCTTTTTAGTAGAGAATGTTGGTTTACTTCTTGATCTTGCAAATATCACACTCTTCTAATTCCACTAAAATTCAATCAAGCAAACACAATTCAACTAGCATTCCAACCAATATTCAAACAATTTATCACACATAAAATAATAGAAACAAGGTCATGCATGCAAGCATGCAAAGGATAGTTTTATTTGCAAAGGTGGTTTCTACTAAGCTCTAAACATTATAAAGTTCAAAGTGCTCATTTTCTAAAGTGGTAAAACCATTTGCAAAAGGTTTTATCTATAGACCATTTCTAAATCAAATCAATATTTTATGTGCTTGAAAATGCTTTTATCAAAGCAATAATTTTATATTGTTCATCCAATAAGTTGTTAATTCACAAAACTTGGTGTTTAGGGTCAGAAGGTTTGAATCAAAACATTTCCCAAAGGTTTTACTCAAAAATCATTTCCATATCAAAATCAATATTTTTATTTGACTAGAAATGAGCTAATTCAAGTATTTATTCCTAAACTTCACAAAATTCATTTTTAAATCCATGAGTTGGTTCCTAAGGTCAGTAGGTTCACAACAAACCATTTTGCAAAGATTTCACATTGAAAAATTTATCTAGAACAATTCTTATATTCAAAATAAGCCTACACATGTTTCTGCAAATTCAACCAATTTTACAGAAGCAAATCATTAAACAAATTGCATGGTTGCAAAGTACTTGTTCTATTGATTCTATTGATATAAAATTTGCAAATTTTGGACGTGTGGATCAAAAGTTATGCAATTTACAAATTTGCAATTCAATCAGATTCTATTTCTGTTTTTAAACCAAACTTCGTCCACGTGGCGCAATCTAATTGGCCGGTACCGCTTCGGGTGGATCGGGATCTCTGGATCGTTGGATCTAAGTTAAATCGCTCGGCTCTGATGCACCCATACCCTTTCAGTTAAAATCTAATCGCAGCCATACGATTCGCATCGCACGGCTCACAGCAGCTCGACCAAGATCTGGCGGCGCTGGCGGTGGCAGACGGCGGCGCGCGGTCAGACGGTGGTGTCGCGACGGTTATAGGAATCAAGGGGAGAAGTGGCGGTGCTCACCGTGCTCGCAGGGTCCTGGTGAAGCTCAAGGCGTTGATGGTTTGGCGAGGGGCGCTCAGGAACGGCGACGATTGCTCGCCGGAGTAGCTACTGACGACGGGCGGCTCTGTTTGCTGGTGGAGGTGAGGCTGCAGGTCGCCCTAAGGCAAGGTAGGGGTATGGTTAGACGCGCACTGATCTGTGGAAGATAGATGCATCATCCAGAGAGCTTAGGGCGGTCGGAGTTCACCTGGGATGCTCGACGGAGCAATGGCAGACGGCGGTGGCAAGTCGAGCTTGTCCTTGCCGATGCTCTGGGGCAAGCGCGGGCGAACGGGTGGCACGAGGAGATGCGACAGGAGGTGGGGAACAGGCTAGTGTGCAGTGGGAGTCGAGGCGAGGCTGGACGGCGCCAGAATTGATTGCGAAGCTCGTCGAAGTCCGCGGCGGTGCAAGGGAAAATCTGGGCAGCCCTGGGCAGAGGGGAGGCGCTGTCTGGGGGGAAAGAGAGAGGAGAGTGGGGTGATTTAACGAGCATGGTCACTACGAGGAATTAAGGCCGCCATCAACGCGTATTCATCGCCGCAATTACTCGGCTGCAACGGCAGGGGACTTGGTCGCGGGTGACGACGACGACGTGCTGGCGTGGGGCCTGTCTGTCAGCGAGGGAGAGAGAGAGGGAGATGGGTCCACCGCTCAGCGTCTCTGCGGGTGTGTTTGCGCGTAGAAAACTTTTCGCTGAGGGAGGGGGAGAGTTGGGCTGCGACTGGGCCTTGCTGGGCTTGCTTAGTTGGGCTGTTTTGTTTCATTTTTTTATTATGTAAGCTTTTTCTTTTTCTATTTGATTTTCTGTTTTGATTTTCAATCAAACAATTCAAACTCCAAATGAATTCAAACTTCCACCAAACTTTGTATCATTTTTAGTTCTGTTTAACAACACAATTCAAAGTCCAAATAAAATAATACTTTTATTCTTTTAGGATCTATTTAATAATTAAATAAAATAGTCCTTAGTTATTAATTCAAATAGGATTTGATTTATTTTTTTAAAATTCTATTTGAAATCTAAATTAATACCAAAATCAATTCAGTAGGTTTTATTTGAAAATATAAAACACTTGGAAATCTTATTTAAAATAAATTAACAAGTTTTAGTGTTTATTTAAAATAGAAAAACCTTTACTTTAATAAAATTGGAAAATAATAAATCCTCATTATTTTATTTTATTAAACCTTTACTCTTTTTATCAAATAGTAATATTTCATTTAAAAAGCTTGTCCAAGATTTAATTTGGCTCAATAAAATAATCTTTAATCATAATTCTACCTTTGCTTTTGAAAATCAAATCTTTTTATTAAAAGATCCAAAAATAGTAATTCCAAATATTAAAACTTTCTTTATTAATTGTTTATCATTTTAAATCCCTTTAGGATTTTATTTGATCCAAATAGGTTTTGATGTTTCCAATTGGAATCAAAAAGTTTCTTCTCACCCTGAATTTCAACAAAGTTTTATTTTGTTTATTTATTTTTCACATTTCAAAATTTGGAAAATTTTGGGATGTGACAGGCTACCACCCTTAAAATAAATCTCGTCCCGAGATTTGGTAAGGCTAGGGTTACAAGTTGGCCTCAAGGCAACTAGGGTACTACCACCCTTAAAATAAAGTCTCATAGGGTTACATTGATGGTTCACTTGACTATGGGTTCAACACTTAATATCCAGACAAGGAATCCTTATTTGACTCTTCTGAGTTAGCTAGTTCCTGACATCCACTTCTTCTATCTCTTCAAAGTTTCCATCCATGTCAATGTGGTTCACATGTCCTTTCTGATTCACATTGGAGTCATTTCCATTGGCTCTTCTAGCATCCTTTTTCTTGTTCTTCTCAGGACAGTCTGATGCATAGTTTCCAAGTTCTTTGCAATTATAGCATTGCAACTGGCTAATGTCTTTCTTCCTGAAAGTGTCATGTTGGTTCTGACCAAGGTCATCTCCATTGTCAGTATCATTTCCATTATTCTCACTTCCATTGTTGTTGTGGTGATACTGATGTGGTTCAGAATCTTCATTGCTCTTTTTGAATGAATGCTTCTTTTTGATGATCCTGAGTGGTTCTTGAGTTTATGCTTCCTCTTTCTGTTCTCAACTTGATTCCTCTTGTTTTCCAATATAGTGGCTTTGTCACAGAGTGATTGATAAGTTGGGACATAGGCAACAGCTAGCTGCAAGTTCAACTCATCATTAAGTCCTTCAAGAAATTTCTCCTTTCTCTTAGCATCTGTGTCAACTTCATCCGGTGCATAACGTGCCAGATTGTTGAATTCTTCAATATACTCAGCCACACTGAGGTGACGCTGTTTCAGATTTTGAAATTCCTTTTTCTTCAAGTACATCACTCCAGGTGAGATGTGAGTTGTTCTGAATCCATCCTCAAAAATAGCCCAAGTTACATCTTCAAGGGGAGTGGTGATCTGAAAGTTGTCCCACCATGTTGCTGCTGGTCCTTCAAGCAGAAATGCTGCAAACCTAACTTTTTCTTCATCGGTGCAGCCAACAGTCACTAGGTCTTTGTTCACTGAACATAACCAATCATCAGCTTACATTGGATCAGTTGTTCCAGAGAACCTTGCAGGCCTAAGTTTCAGAAACTTGGTGAGCATGTCAAGTGCTGGAGGATTATTCTGATTGTTGTTGTTGTTGTTGTTCTGATTATGTATGAGTGTGGTCATCTCCTGCATCAACTGTGTCTGAACTGCCAACATCTACTGTATCTTAGGGGGAATGTTGTTGTTTTGGTTGGGGTTGGCACGACGAGGAGGCATCTGTTGGTTTGATAGGGATAAGTATTGGTGGATAGGTTTTTAAGAAGTTTTAACACACAACTCAAAAACAACCAAGTTCAATCAAACAATCAAACAATCAACAAGCAACTACCCACTTAACAGCTTATGAGCTTAACTCATGAGTTGAAGGAAACAACAAGTTTTCTTGAAAATAATAACTTAGTATAGTCATACCTCATAGGTCAATATGATCCATACTCTAACATGATATCAATGTTTTTGGTGGGCAATCTAATGTCTCTTGGTTATCACTTTTAGTCCTTAGTGATGTCTAAGTTTGAAATCTTTGGTGAAACTAAAGTTGAAATCACCTGAAGATGTTGAAGTCATTAGAGTTGATGAAGTCCTTGGTGAAACTAAAGTTAAAGTCATTGGTCATGGTGAAGTCTTTGTCCATCAAGTTGACAAGGAAGAGGTGTAGAATCAAAATCAAAAGGTTGAGGAAAGAGTTTACAAGATTGTTTGTAAATATGTTTTGGAATAGAAACAACTCCTATTTTTCTAAGGGGTTTTGTCCAATCCTAGGGTTACAATCCTACATGCAACACAGTGCTCTGATACCATCTGTAAGGTTCCCAACCTTTAATAAGGTAGATATCCCTGTGTTTACAATGCTAGTCCCTGGATCAATAGCTAGCATCCACAGTTAAGATGTAATATCAAGAAACAAAGGTCATAATACAACTTTATAACCAGGAATAAAATAATTCATTACATCTTACATAGCTCATTTGGCTATCACATTACATTGTAGTAAGCATGGGGTCCTTCATCTTCAAAGTGCCACAGGCAGTCATGTTGGTTGTATACTTGTAATCCTAATCAATAAACTTCTCTAGTATCAAACAACCTACAACATAATAAGTTGCAGCCACAAGGGTCAATACATTTTAATTGTATTGGCAAGTTTCACTACTATGTAGATAGAAGTGGATCCTATCATTACATGCATATTTGGTTAAGTAGGGTTTAGGCTCTTTTGCAGAAAGCAATATAGTTTTGTCCTATCTTTCAAAATAGTTTTAATCTTTTGTCAAAAACTTTCTGAACTTCTTGGAAAACTCCAAGTGCTTCAAAAATCCCTTGTTGTCACCCTCAAGTTTTTAACTTTGAGAAATTGGAATGTCGAGATCTTTCATAGCTTCAGGCCTTAGTTGCTCAGAGTTGTCCGTAACCGGGGACACGGCTAAGTACTTAGAATTTTGATCTTCTGCAGAAGTTGTACACTTTACCCACATGACACAATCTCATCTTGATGCCACCAGTGGCTGCTGGATAAGTACTCACCAAGATGGAGTACTAGCAGATTGAGAATGTGACAAAGTCTTTCCATAGAAGTCCTCCCAATACACAATGCTAGCTTTTCATCCAGGCACCAATGTAGGGTTTCAAGTTCCCTTACACAATCCTAGTTAACCTGAAGATGCCAATGCATGGGTCTTCCACTATGTAGTTGACTAAGCCAGAGCCCATTTAGCATGTGGCTGTACACGGAAGCCACTGTACGAGAAACATGTTCAATCTCTAAGTCCCTGGGTGGTTTTCTTCTAGTGCACAACAAAAAGAGATAGCCATAGAAACATGGTTCCTTTTGTTGCCACCTTGTCCAACCTTGAGTATCCTTGTCCACCCAGGTGGTTCATTGAGTACTTGTTTTATTATATAAAACATATATCTTTTCAACTCTTCATATATTCATAACATGTATCCCATCCCAATATATAGCAGGGCTAAGCATACTACAACTACATTGTTTCCACTAAGGAATATATAGGGGTATCCTATTAGGATTTAGCATAGCATAAAATATAGAATTCCTTATCATGCATGTTTCAAAAATCCACTAAGTGTAATGAAAATAATAGGACTTGGATGATAGTGTCACTTGCCTTTTTAGTAGAGAATGTTGGTTCACTTCTTGATCTTGCAAATATCACACTCTTCTAATTCCACTAAAATTCAATCAAGCAAACACAATTCAACTAGCATTCCAACCAATATTCAAACAATTTATCACACATAAAATAATAGAAACAAGGTCATGCATGCAAGCATGCAAAGGATAGTTTTATTTGCAAAGGTGGTTTCTACTAAGCTCTAAACATTATAAAGTTCAAAGTGCTCATTTTCTAAAGTGGTAAAACCATTTGCAAAAGGTTTTATCTATAGACCATTTCTAAATCAAATCAATATTTTATGTGCTTGAAAATGCTTTTATCAAAGCAATAATTTTATATTTTTCATCAAATAAGTTGTTAATTCACAAAACTTGGTGTTTAGGGTAAGAAGGTTTGAATCAAAACATTTCCCAAAGGTTTTACTCAAAAATCATTTCCATATCAAAATCCATATTTTTATTTGACTAGAAATGAGCTAATTCAAGTATTTATTCCTAAACTTCACAAAATTCATTTTTAAATCCATGAGTTGGTTCCTAAGGTCAGTAGGTTCACAATAAACCATTTTGCAAAGATTTCACATTAAAAAATTTATCTAGAACAATTTTTATATTCAAAATAAGCCTACACATGTTTCTGCAAATTCAACCAATTTCCAGAAGCAAATCATTTAACAAATTGCATGGTTGCAAAGTACTTGTTCTACTGATTCTATTGATATAAAATTTGCAAATTTTGGATGTGTGGATCAAAAGTTATGCAATTTACAAATTTGCAATTCAATTAGATTCTATTTCTGTTTTTAAACCAAACTTCATCCACGTGGCGCAATCTAATTGGCCGGTACCACTTCGGATGGATCGGGCTCTCTGGATCGTTGGATTTAAGTTAAATCGCTCGGCTCTGATGCACCCATACCCTTTCAGTTAAAATCTAATCGCAGCCATACGATTCGCATCGCACGGCTCACAGCAGCTCGACCAAGATCTGGCGGCGCTGGCGGTGGCAGACGGCGGCGCGCGGTCAGACGGTGGCGTCGCGGCGGTTATAGGAAGCAAGGGGAGAAGCGGAGGTGCTCACCGTGCTCGCAGGGTCCTGGTGAGGCTCAAGGCGTTGATGGTTTGGCGAGGGGCGCTCAGGAACGGCGACGATTGCTCGCCGGAGTAGCTACTGACGACGGGCGGCTCTGTTTGCTGGTGGAGGTGAGGCTGCAGGTCGCCCTAAGGGAAGGTAGGGGTATGGTTAGACGCGCACTAATCTGGGGAAGATAGGTGCATCATCGAGAGAGCTTAGGGCGGTCGGAGTTCACCTGGGATGCTCGACGGAGCAATGGCAGACGGCGGTGGCGAGTCGAGCTTGTCCTTGCCGACGCTCTGGGGCAAGAGCGGGCGAACGGGTGGCACGAGGATATGTGCCAGGAGGTGGGGAAAAGGCTAGTGTGCAGTGGGAGTCGAGGCGAGGCTGGACGGCGCCGGAATTGATCGGGAAGCTCGTCGGAGCCCGCGGCGGTGCAAGGTAAAATCTGGGCAGCCCTGGGGCAGAGGGGAGGCGCTGTCTGGGGGAAAGAGAGAGGAGAGTGGGGCGATTTAACGAGCGTGGTCACTGCGAGGAATTAAGGCCGCCATCAACGCGTATTCATCGCCGGAATTACTCGGCTGCAACGGCAGGGGACTTGGTCGCGGGTGAGGACGACGACGTGCTAGCGTGGGGCCTGTCTGTCAGCGAGGGAGAGAGAGAGGGAGATGGGTCCACCTCTCAGCGTCTCTGCGGGTGTGTTTGCGCGTAGAAAACTTTTCGCTGAGGGAGGGGGAGAGTTGGGCTGCGACTGGGCCTTGCTTGGCTTGCTTAGTTGGGCTGTTTTGTTTCATTTTTTTATTCTGTAAGCTTTTTCTTTTTCTATTTGATTTTCTGTTTTGATTTTCAATCAAACAATTCAAACTCCAAATGAATTCAAACTTCCACCAAACTTTGTATCATTTTTAGTTCTGTTTAACAACACAATTAAAAGTCCAAATAAAATAATACTTTTATTCTTTTAGGATCTATTTAATAATTAAATAAAATAGTCCTTAATTATTAATTCAAATAGGATTTGATTTATTTTTTTAAAATTCTATTTGAAATATAAATTAATACCAAAATCAATTCAGTAGGTTTTATTTGAAAATATAAAACACTTGGAAATCTTATTTAAAATAAATTAACAAGTTTTAGTGTTTATTTAAAATAGAAAAACCTTTACTTTAATAAAATTGGAAAATAATAAATCCTCATTATTTTATTTTATTAAACCTTTACTCTTTTTATCAAATAGTAATATTTCATTTCAAAATCTTGGCCAAGATTTAATGTGGCTCAATAAAATAATCTTTAATCATAATTCTACCTTTGCTTTTGAAAATCAAATCTTTTTATTAAAAGATCCAAAAATAGTAATTCCAATTATTAAAACTTTCTTTATTAATTGTTTATCTTTTTAAATACCTTTAGGATTTTATTTGATCCAAATAGGTTTTGATGTTTCCAATTGGAATCAAAAAGTTTCTTCTCACCCTGAATTTCAACAAAGTTTTATTTTGTTTATTTATTTTTCACATTTCAAAATTTGGAAAATTTTGGGATGTGACACATTCCAACCTCACATTATATTAATGTGACTTGTAATGTCTAATCTAGGATAATATATCTATACTATGGTTCAATCATGCTTTATCCACCAATGTCACTTATACATGGCATAAACATTCAATATTGGTGAGTAAGGTATGATCATTATGATCCTTTGATCCTTTATTGTTCAGGTTTCCAATTGGCTAAACAAGGCTTCCATCCATACAACATTACAATTGTATTATAAATATCTTTTGTTTAGCTCTATTGGATTAAGAGATATAATTCATTGTCTATACCTACTTGATCCAATAGGACTACTCCTGGTAACTTATCTTCAGACTCCATCCTTGTAATCTTCTTTGTTACCATATTGATTTGATTTCCTCCAATCACTCCCATCCTATAAATGACATCTAAAACTAGCATCACTACTTACCTCTTCTTACTTCTTTCTTTATAAGCCTTAAGTGAATTCTATAATAAGGACAAGAGTTGATAGGTCAAGAATTGGTGACTCAATAGTTGATTTCTCAATATTAATGAACAACAAATATAAGGATATGGTTCAATTTAGATGATAAGGATTGATATGGAAAGAAAGATATATGGTGAATGATCTTGACTTTGGTTTCTTTCTTACTCAATCTCACTAGAGAGTTAACGTTAGGTATTTCCATGATACTCATGGTATAATTAGATGAGATTAAGATATAGTTGTTACATTCTTATTATTTGGGTTATATCCTTAACTTGGTACTCATGAGTGATTATAATGAACACTATGATGTGATCACCTAAGGATCAAATATAAATCACTAAGTAATGTATTAGGGTTTAATTTCATTACATTTGATCTACCCTTAGATCAAATCATGTTTACCCAAAATAAGGTTTTAGCAAAGGTCATATTGAAACTTATCGCAGTCAACTTGATGATCTACTTCCATTCCATCAAGTTAGGAGAAGCTTCAATCACTTTGACAAGTTTTTATTTAAAAGCGCGAAAATTATTCAGATTTTCTATGCATGAATACAATGCACACATCTGGATTCAGCTTATTTCTAAGCTCTAATGCTTGGATCTTACACCCTGGCCGCGCGGGTGGGCCCACCCCGCGCCTGGGGGGGTGCAGCCGCCTCGGGCACCCCCTCGGCCTCCCTCTTCGCTTATAAGAAGCCCCCGATGCCTAAACCCTAAGTACACGATCAATATTCCACGAAACCATCTGTAGCCGCTACCACCATTGTCCCTAGATCGGGGGGATCTGAAGCTCTTTCCGGCACCCTGCCGGAGGGGAGATCATCCCGGAGACCTTCTGCTTCATCATGCCAGCCTCCGGTATGAAGCGTGAGTAGTTCCAACTTGGACTACAGGTCCATGTAGTAGCTAGATTGTTGTATCTCCTCCTTTGTGCTTTCATGTCTAGATCTTGTGAGCTCCGTTCATGATCAAGATCTCATCTATTTGTAATCATGCATGTTGTGTTTGTGGGGAGACGATGGATATTGAGATTACTATGTCAGATTGATTAATGGTATTGTCTTATTGATTCTATCATGTCTGTGTTGTTTGTGATCTTGCATTCTCTTCGTTGTTAGTAGCTATCTTGGCCAAGTAGTTGCTAGTGACTCCAAGAGGGGGTATTTATGCTCGTTAGCGGGTTCATGCCTATATTTAATCTAAGGGAAGTGACAAAAATATCTAAGGTTATAGATGTGATGTTGCCACTAGCGAGAAAACAACGGTCTCTTGTTCATGGAACAAGTGGATTGTTTACCTTACACACTTTGCTTAAAGCAGTTGTCTGTTGCTTGCAACTTAATATTGGAGGGGGTTTGGATGATAACCCAAAGGTGGACTTCTAGTCATAGATGCAGTTGGATGGCGGTCTATGTATCTTGTTGTATTGCCAAATCGAATCTCATAGGATCATGAATGTCTAGTATTGCATTGTTATGCATTGCTCAGTCTTGTCAATTGCCCCGCTGTAATTTGTTTACCCAGCATGCCATGTTTGTTTATCTAAGGAGAACACCTCTAGTGAACTATGGACCACGGTCCAATCTTTAACATTGATACATCTTCCACTGTTACTGTTTACTTTCTGCAAACCACTATTACCTTCCACACCATACAGTTAATCCTTTGTTATAGCAACCAGTGAGATTGAAAACCTCACTGTTCGTTGGGGGAAAAGTCTTGAGTTTGTGTTGTGCAGGTCTCCAAGTTGCTAGCAACAACTTTGAGACGTTTCCTTCCTCCTACTGGTTCGATAACCTCGGTTCCTTACCGAGGGAAGACTTGCTGTTGTGCTCATCACACCTTGCTCTTGGGGTCTCCCAACGAAGCGCTACCACGCTCCATCATTCATATCTACTCAGCAACTTTCTCTTCACTTTAGTTGATGTATATGTTGATCTCCTCGACTTGTTTGAAGAACTTGAGCTTTTGGGGACGATTCCTTTGAGAAGAAATTGATGTAGACGTCGTCTATATTGGCTTCAGAATCTAGCAAGGGGTAAGAAGATATGTTGAGTCCGAGCGTACTCAGCAAGTTCACTAAAAAGGAGTGTTTAATGCACTATCTACAGCCATAGACCAAAGGTCATAGGCCATGCAGGTTTTCATAAACATTTCTTCAAAGGATGCTTTTATTCTAAAAAGCTATGTCCGTCAGCCTTTACAGGTTTACCAGAACTTTTGTGGAGTTCCATTCCTGCAGCGTTTACAGCTCCTTCCTGGAACAGGGAGTAACATGTCACAATTTTTACACTCTGCAGAGATGCATTGCTTTACCCATGAGAGATCAAATTCTTGTTGAACAACTGGGAAGCTTACCTGTCCACACTTCCTATGGTGTGGGGTCCAGTGATACGCCCAATTTGCATCACCATGCTATATCATAATTTACCTATATTCATTGATATTTGTCTTATTATGAGGTATTACTTATGGCTTTTTCATCTGTTTATGCATGTTGGATGATTCTTGGAGGATGGACTACCGGAGTCTGGATTCTGATGGAAAAGAAGGCGTTTCGGTGCAATTTCGCAAAGATCAGAAAAATATGGAAACATATTATTTCTCCTGAAGAATGAGGGATCTAGAAGGAAAGACGAAGAAGGGCCTCAGGGAGCCCACACCCCCTAGGCACGGGCCCACCTGACCCCGCAACTAGGGCAGGTGTGGCCCACCTGCCCGGCCTCCAACTCCGCCCCTTCGCCTATATCTTTCCTACGGAACCCTAAGCCTCGGGGAGAAACCACAGATAGATTTTCGCCGCCTCTAGGGGGCGGAAAATACCGAGAGAGAAAGATCTCTCCGGCAGACAGATTTCTGCCGGGGGAATTCCTTCCCGGAGAGGGGAGACCATCGCCATCAACACCGTCATCAAGCTAGGCTTCATCGGGATCATCATAATCATCATCATCATCCACACCATCATCTCCACCAGCACCATCATCACCACTCCATCCCGCTGTAACAATTGTGTTGGATATTGCTTAGTTCATTAGGGGAAACTTTCCTGGTGTTGATTACTATTGTAGTTGATGCTTGTGAGGGGAACCATTGGATTATTATTTATGTTCAGATTGTTATCCATTACCATATCATATTTGATCTTGATCCATATGATGTCTTGTGAGTAGTTCGTTTAGTTCTTGAGGACATGGGAGAAGTCATGTTGTTAGTAGTGAATCTGTGATGAGTTATTATTCAATGGTTTAGTATTTAAGTTATGGTGCTATTCTTCTAGTGGTGTCATGTGAATGTCAACTACATGACACTTCACCATTGATGGGCCTAGGTGGATGCATTGTGTATTTGGCTACTAATTCTGGGGTTGTCGGAGTGACAGAAACCTGAACCCCCGTTAGGACACCTTTGCACAAGGGAGTGTAGGATCTCAGAGTTTAAGGATGTGGTTAGATTTATATCTTAATTACTTTCCTATAGTTACAGATGTTTGCAGGGGGTTTAATCACAAGTATGTATTAGTACAAGTACGGTCGGTACATTAGCATAGGTTCACCCACACAACACTTACAACACCAGAGAAGAGTACTCAGCTATTTGAAGCGAAAGCACTTGACAGAATTCCCATGTGTCCACGAGAACGTTTGGTCCTTATAAGTATTTCCACCGGCTTGTCCTTTGCTAAGAAAGGATTGGGTCACTTGCTCCGTTTGTTCGTTAATTTTGTTACTTTCTCCTTGTTTTGTTGCCTTGTCAGAAAACCACTAAAAATCCGTTTGCTAAGTATTCACAGGGATTTCCTGCTCCATACCACTATTCAGCACCTTGTGCTCCTTGTTGGGATCGACACTCCTATTTATCAAAAGTACTACGGTACACCCCCTATACTTGTGGGTCATCAAGACTATTTTCTAGAGCCGTTGCCTGGGAGTGAAGCGTTATTGAAGAGTGGAACTGGTAAGGGGAACTTTTACTATGAGTATTGCTTTTGCTACTGCTTGTTACTTTGTTTCCAATATGGATAACCCACTTGGTTTTCTGTTTGGGAAAACTACTACCACTACTAGGGTAGTAGATGAACCACCTCCTATTGAGATAGATCCTTTTAAGATCCTACAAGTATTGTTAATCTTGTTATGGATAATTATTATTTTGGGGATGGAACCGTCCATCCCGGTGATCACTTGTTTTTTATCCATAAATTATGCGGGTTGTTTAAGTGTGTAGGTATCACAACTGAATAGGTGAAGAATAAGTTACTCTCCATATCCTTGAAAGGGAGAGCTGAAGAATGGTATAAGCTGTTGAAGAATGGACAATCCATGGAATTGGAGGAGATGGCATCTCTCTTTTACTCTAAATTTTATCCTCCCAGTGAGATTCATAAGGATAGAAATCTTATATATAACTTTTGGCCTCTTGATGGAGAGAGTAAAGATCAAGCTTAGGGGAGATTGAAGTTACTAATGCTTAAATGTCCTATTCATGAACTCCCTAACAATATTGTTCTCAATAACTTTTGTGCTAGGCTTTCTCTTCATGATAAAGATTTACTAGATGCTTCTTGTGCTGGATCATTCATACGTATGAAGGAAGAAGCTAAATGGGATCTCTTAGACCATATTCAAGATAACACCGAAGCTTGGGAGAATGACAAAGGAAGAAAGTCAGGTATAAACTATGATTATGAATGAATTAAATCTTTTATGGGAACCGATGACTTCCATGATATTAGTAATGAGTTTGGTCTTGATTCCCAAACTATTGCCAACTGTTTTAAGGCCTTTGCCACTTACATAGAAATTCCCCAAAAGAAGTGGAATAAGTACCATGCTCCTTATAAAGATGTTGTTAGTCATGTTCTAGTTAGAAGTACTCAAGTTTTTACTACTAATAATATTGTTCCTGAACCTCATGTTGAAAAAATGCCTTTTCCAGCTAAGGTAAAGGAGTATTCTATGATTATTAGTGCAAATAACAAAGGTACCATGAAAACTATGGAGCCTGGTAAGCAATTGAATGTTGAACCCGTGGTAGCTATTGTGAAAGACTCTGTCACTAGAAATAGAGAGGATGAGCACATTGTCTTCTGTGAAGACGCTTCTAATATTATTTCTCATCCTAGTAAGGTTAGAAAAGCTAGTGTTCTTGTGCTTTCTATTAAAATTGGTGATCATTGTTACTATGGTTTATGTGATATTGGTGCTAGCTCTAGTGCTATTCCTTATGAGCTTTAAAGGGAAATTATGCATGAGATTGGTCCTTGCGAGATTGAGGAAATTGATGTGGTTATTCACCTTGCTAACAAGGAAACCATTTTCCCATTGGCATTATAAGAGATGTGGAGGTTCTCTGTGGGAAGATTAAGTATCCTGCTGATTTTCTAGTGCTTAATTCAGCAGCTAGCAAAACTTGTCCTATCATTTTTGGTAGACCTTTCTTGAATACTTGTGGAGCTATTATTGATTGTAAGAAGGAAAAATTGTTAACTAAGTTTTATGGAGATTCTTATGAGTTTAACTTTTCCAAATTTTCTAAAGCTCCTTGTGAAAATAGCTTGCCTAATAAAGATTTCAGGATGGAACAACTTGCTTCTATTGATCCGGTTTCTGACCTTGGACCTCTTTTTGATGACTATAAGTATGCTTATTCTGATGATAAAGTTGTTTCCAGTGACAGTTATATTATCAACTTTATTCAAAGTGCTACTGAAAGTTATTATGAGAGAGGGAAACATGGTTTTATGCATCTCAATAATGTTAAGTTTCCCTGTTTTATGTTGAAAGCTTTGAAGTTGCATCTGTTTTGTCGTCCTATGCTAGTGGCTTTTTGTTTCAACAATTCATTTTCTCGTGATACCCCCGTGCATAGGAAGTGGGTTAGACTCAAATGTGTTGGTTATTTTCTTCTTGATGCTCTCTTTCACTTCAAATATATATGTCCTTTGTGAACATCTTTGGAAGTTTCAAGCCTAACTTAAAGGCATTAAAGAAAAGTACTTGTTGGGAGATAACCCAAGAGTTTTGTCGAGTATTGGAAGTTATTACATCTGTAATAACCGCTTCTTATCCTTTTTATTTTGGTTTTTGTGTCAAGTTCAAATACTTTTGTGAAGTAGAGGAGTTGTGAAAAGTGGCTGTCCTAGGACAGATTTTTGTGATGTATTGTAAAAAATTGTGAGGAAGCTCAGTACGTCGGATGGATCTGCATTTTTCTGAGATTGTTCTCCAAGTTGTTACCCAACTTTCATCAGTTTTGCAGTTTTTGATTTGAGCAACATAAGGTCTTCGAAAAAATCAATCTTTACCTGCTAGTCTGTTTTGACAGATTTCTGATATCATTTGCATTTGCCTCTTACAGAAGCTTTTGTTTTGATGGGTTTTCAGTTGAAGTGTTTACCAAAGTTTTATTTTTTTTGCGTACAATAATGTTTTCATTGAGTTTGTGCAAGGGTTTTGTAAGAAGGAAATTTTTCAGGAGAAAGAGAAAAGGAATCTGCAGAGTTCGTCTTTGAATAGGTAAAAGTGGTGAAAACAGAAGATTCGTGAAACCCCAATATTTTTATATTTTTGATATTTTTAATACATAAGGGAAGTTGCGATACGAAACTAAAGAGGAAACGGAGCCCGGGGTGGACAAATCCACCCCACGCGTGGGCCCAGCCTGGCCGCGCCTGAGGGGGGTGTTCCCCCTCGAACTCCATCTTCACCTTGTTTCTGTGTCAAAACATTCCTTATGCATTGAAACTTCATAATATATAACCCCCCCCCCCCCCGGATCCCCTGAGGTTCGTGCATCATGTTCTCGTCGTGTTTTCGTTTCAATCTGTTTCTGTTAGGAAATCTTCTCAAGTTTAGAGCGCCATGGCCTCCACCAACGACAAAGGCAAGAAGCCCGTGGAGATAGAGTTGGAAGAACAAACCATCGCAGGAACAAGGGGAAGGAAACCTACTTTTGTAGGAGCAATTAACACTGTGGATGCTTTTTATCGTCACATGCAGGGAATCGTAGCCTTTGGTCCAGACTTCAGATACTGCCCCGAGGCAGCGGAAGCCCTTCGAACCACTGATGAATTTTGTGAAAGATACCATTCTTTGAGGATAAAGGTGGATGAACTTCAAGAGGAGAACAATAAGCTTCGTAAGATGCTGGAGGGTTTTCTTATTCTAAACAAGGGGGCAACACCACCACCACCGAAGGAGTAATTCGTCATCAGGTTTGGCATCCCCTTGGCTTGTTCCAAGCTTGGGGGAGTGTCACGGTATCACCACCATTATCTTTTATCTTTTACCTTTTTAGTGGATTCATATCTATGGTAGAGGGGTTATCTTATAGTTTGGTTTGAATGTGGAAGTATCTCTCCTTTAGTTTATTATCTTTGTATCCCTTGGTGTGAGTGCCTTTATTGAATATTAATGAGAAGTCTCATCTTTTACTTTTTGCACTTCTTATTTTAGTTTGCAATCTCTATTATATGATGAATCTTGTTGATCAGTATTGGCACCACTTTGGGAGCATCAAGTGGGTCTAAATTGGTTTTGGAAAACCGAGTTCTGGTCAGTAGCATTACTATGAAAGAGAAAAAGAAAAAAAAGCTTACAGGTATTTTGTATCATTTGTTTTCTTTCTTGTTGGCTCATAAGCTTAGTATTCTTTATTTAAGATTCTTGTGTGTCTTCAAGGAATATTGCATGTTTGGCTTTATTACTTGTATGTTTTCTTGTTTCTTTCAACTCTCTTGCTTGCTACCCAGCCTTGCTAGCCAAAAACCTGTTTTGAGAAGGCATACTTCTCATTTTTTCAAATCCCTTTGAACCAAAACTTTTGCCATTTGTGTCCACCATATCTACCTAGTAGATTTTGCTATTCCAAGAAAATTCTCAAGCTTCATCTACCTTTCCAATTAAAAAGTATTTTGTTATGTGAAAACTAGTTAGTAAAGCTCTCACGAACTTGATGGCACACCTTATTTACTTGCCCCTAATAGACTTGAACCATTGTGAACATCGAAGTTGTATATGCTTGCATCTATACGTTGGAATTAGCAGAACTGTGATGTCACGGGGAACATTTTCAACATTGCACTTGTACTCTGTAAAAATTTGATATCGTGCTCTTTTATTTATGGATGTCAACGGTGTGAAATAAAGAGGGAACTTGTAAGTCCATGGAGTTTGTATCCTGTGTTAGAGAAATGCCTGGGCCTAATCATGGTGGAAACTTGCAGCATTACCATAGTGAGCTATCTATGAAGCATCTGAAGGGAATATGCCCTGAGAGGCAATAATAAAGTGCTTATTATGTGTATTCCAAGTATAAGATAGATGTTTATTTTGCATGCTATAATTGTATTAATACGGAAACGTTAATACATGAGTGTTTAATAAACAAACAGAAAGTTCCTAGTTATGCCTCTCTCATAAACTAGTTCATTGATTAACAAGATGATCACAGTTTCCTGATCATAGACATTGCATGTTGTTAATAACGAGATCACAACATTAGTGTAATGATGTGATGAACATTCATCCGAAGTATAGCATTGTGATCAAAGTCATTGAGTTTATATTGCTATAAACAACTTACAAAGTGATCCTAATCCTTAGACCATGAGATCATGCCAATCACTAACACCGGAAGAGTTTCTTGTTGACATCAAACGTCACACCATAACTGGGTGATTATAAAGATGGCTTCAAAGCTACTAAAGCTTTATGTTGAGAATCATGGATCAAGAGTGGAATTTGTTTATCCCGATGACGGATAGATATACTCTGGGCCCTCTCGGTGATATCACATTGGTTAGCTTGCAAGCAAGTGATTTGATCACTAGAATGTTATATCACGGGAACGAGAAAAGAGTGCATGTCAGTCACAAGATCAAACTAGGTATGGAGATACCGATGATCGAATCTCGGACGTGTAATTTATCCTGAAACAAAGGGATTACGATACAAGCGTAAAAGGTTCTGACGATCACAGGAAAGTCATCATTGAATGTGTGGGAGTCAGTATGGATCTTCAGGTCCCGCTACTGATTATTGATCGGAGAAGGGTCTCGATCATGTCCGCATTATTCGCGAACCCTAGGGTGACACACTTAAGAGACACCGACATCCAATTGGAGCAAAAGTTTCATGCCGAAATAATGAACAAGCGCAGGAATTTATTTCACTAGATACCGAAACAGGTTTTCGGGTGAAATTGCATAAAGTGGTTTTGCATGTGAAATATAATTCTAGCAAGGGGTTATATGTGAATGTTTGTCATTAAAGTAATTGACAAAATTTTGAAAAAATAAAATAGTTTTATTTAATGAGAGTTTGCATTAAATTTGGTGGAAATTTAATAGCAAGTTTGAGTGGGATTTTGAGTGGAGGAAATTGAAAGGGTTTTTGTGAGTGGAGTGTCCACCCACATGAATGAAGGAGGGGAGGGGGCAGCCCCCATGGCCGGTAGCCACCCCCTTGGGTGCCCCCTCCTCCTATAAAAGGCACCCCTCTCCCTCTCTCTCACTCACACCTCCTCGTGAAGGATCTCTCTCCTCCTCTAGAATTTACCCCCCATGGTCTCGGACTAGCGAGATACATGTTCCCGGTGGCTATTCGGCAAGAAAGGGTTGTGCTTCCTCTGCATCGCTGGAGCGAGGAGGCGGAGGTTGCTCGATGTCTTGTACGTGTGTGCGAGCACGGATGCGTTGCTGCTTTGCGGCGCTAGGACTTCCCCTCGATCTTGAGATCGGCAAGAGATTGTCTACATCAACCACGAGTTCAACTCGTTAAGCTTTGTTGGTCTTCAAGGGTATGTTCTCTACGGATATACATCTGCCCGTTGTTTGTATCTAGTAGATAGATCTTGGTACATAGTTCCCATCGTAGGAAATTTTTTGTTTTCTATGCTGCGAACCCTACAGTGGTATCAGAGCCGGATCTATGCATAGATACTTTACATGGGTAGTACACATATGAGTATGTGGGCGATGATGATCATGTTGTTGCTCCTTAGTTGTAATTTTGGATATTGGTGGCATAGTGGGATGAAGCGGCCCGGACAAACTTTACATGTCCTCGCACATGAGACCTGTTCCACGCTTGACATGCAACTAGTTTGTATAAGTGGCTAGCGGGTGTCTGTGTCTCCTACTATAGTAAATATCTATTTTTCAACGAGTTGTCAACAATTTGGTTATCCTCGTTGTGGTTCATGTTCGTAGGTAAGAACGGTTCTATCTTCGAAAGCCCTAAGCCACGTAAAACTTGCAATGGATAAATTAGAGGCGTCTAGTTTAGATTGTTGCTGGGCTAGTGTTATGATATGGTAATGTTGTAAGTAGAAGTATGAGATGATACTCTTACAACACACATAGTGTGTAAGTTCCATAGACCTTGGACTTACACATAAAGGTATGATAGTGATCATACCACGATGCACATGATAGAGATCATATGCGGGAACCATATCATTTCACTAATAAACATGTGATGTTTGATAGCATCTTATATTGCTTATTTAGCACTTTATTAGCATAATAAGATGATCCCTCATTTAAATATTAAGATAAGAATGTGTTCTTCCTTTAGTATGCATCGATTATGTTTTCGTCGCTCCAAGACATCACGTGATGATCGGGTGTTCTTGGATCCACGACCATATATCGGGTGTAAGACAGTTACACACGCGAATACTAAGGTTCTAACTTGGCGAGCCTAGCATGTACAAACATGGCCTCGGAACACGGACCGAAAGGTTAAGAATGAGTCATATAGTAGATATGATGCCCATTTGATGCTCGCCTTTGAAGCTACACCGACTCACGTGATTATCGGACTTGGTGTAGTGGATTTGGTTCATGTAATCACCAAAAAGGCACGAGGGATGTCGTTTTTGAGTGGGAGTTCATTCGTAATGTGGATTAGTTGAACTCAATCTATCATAAACTTAGTCTAAACTTTACAAATTCTGTTGTAGATGGCACCACCTGCTTTTAATTTCAATGTGTTCATGGAGAAAGAGAAACTTTCAACAAACGGTAGCAACTTTACCAAATGGGCCATGAATTTGAGGATTCTCCTCTCTACTGTACAAAAGCAATATGTGCTAGAAGCACCGCTAGGCCCCCCACCTTTTGAGGATGCCCCTGACAAGGAGAAGAATGTCTATCAGACTCGTCACGAGGACCACAACTTAGTTCATTGCGGCATATTGTATGGGCTAGAGCCAGAACTTCGAGCGTTTCGAAAACAGCAATGCATTTGATACAATGGGTGAGTTGAAAATTATTTTCGACACACATGCTGCTGTAGAGAGATACAATGCTTCAGAAAAGTTCTTTAGCTGCATGATGGAAGAGCACAGCTCCGTTAGTGAGCATGTACTCAAGATGTCGGGTTACGCCGATAAGCTTGTGTCCTTGGGAATATCGATTCCCATTGACTTAGGCATCCATCGTGTTCTACATACTCTGCCACCTAGCTATAAGAGCTTCGTGATTAACTATAATATGCAAGGCATGAAGAAGTCTCTCCCCGAGCTTCTGTCAATGTTTAAAACTGCAGAAGTGGAGATCAAAAAGGAACATCAAGTGTTGATGATCAATAAGAACACTGGTTTCAAGAAAGACAAGAAGGGAAAACGGAAGGGAAGTAAGGGTGGCAAGCCGGTTGCCGTGCCTAAAAAGAAACCCCGAGTTGGACCTAAGTCTGATACCGAGTGCTACTATTGTAAGGGGACTGACAACTGGAAGCGCAACTGCCCCAAGTATTTGGCAGACAAGAAGGCCGGCAAGGCAAACAAAGGTATATATGATATACATGTTATTTATGTGTACTTGACTAATGCTCGCAGTAGCACCTGGGTATTTGATACCAGTTCAGTTGCTAATATTTGTAACTCGAATCAGGGGTTGCGAAACAAGCGACCGCTAGCAAGGGGTGAGGTCAAGATGCGTGTCGGCAATGGATCAAGCATTGATGTGATCGCCGTCGGAACGCTGCCTCTCCATTTGCCGTCGGGATTAGTAATAAACTTAAATAATTGTTATCTGGTGCCAGCACTGAGCATGAACATTGTATCTGGATCGTGTTTGATGCGAAGTGGTTATTCATTTAAATCCGAGAACAATGGTTGTTCTATTTATATGAATGAAATCTTTTATGGTCATGCACCGATGATGAATGGTTTATTTCTTTTGGATCTCAATAATAATGTTACACATATTCATAATGTTGATGCTAAAAGAATTAAACTAAATGATGATATATCCGCATATATGTGGCACTGCCGTCTAGGTCATATTGGCATTAAATGCATGAATAATCTCCATTCGGATGGACTTTTGGAATCACATGATTTTGAATCATTTGATATATGTGAGCCATGCCTTATGGGCAAGATGACTAGAACGCTGTTTTCCGTTTCAATGGAGCGGGCAACAGATTTATTGGAAATCATACATTCTGATGTATGTGGTCCAATGAGTGTGTCGGGGCGAGGTGGATATCTTTATTTTGTTACTTTCACGGATGATTTGAGTAGATACGGTTATATCTCCTTGATGAAACACAAGTCTGAAACCTTTGAAAAGTTCAAGGAATTTTAGAATGAAGTGGAAAATCATCGTAATAGAAAGATCAAATTTCTACGGTCCGACCATGGAGGTGAGTATCTAAGTTATGAGTTTAGCACTCACATGAAAGAGTATGGAATTGTTTCACAACTCACACATGCCGGAACACCACAGCGAAATGGTGTGTCAGAACGTCGTAATCGTACTTTATTAGATATGGTTCGATCTATGATGTCTCTGACGGACTTGCCATTGTCATTTTGGGGTTATGCACTAGAAACTGCTGCATTCACTTTAAACCGGGCACCATCTAAATCCGTTGAAAAGACACTGTATGAATTATGGTTTGGAAACAAACCTAAGCTGTCATTTCTTAAAGTTTGGGGATGCGATGTTTATGTGAAGAAACTTCAACCGGATAAACTCGAACCCAAAGCGGAAAATGCGTCTTCATAGGATACCCTAAGGAAACTATTGGGTATTCCTTCTGTCACAGATCCGAGGGCAAGGTTTTTGTTGCCAAGAATGGATCCTTTCTAGAGAAAGAGTTTCTCATGAAAGGTGTGAGTAGTCGGAAGGTAGAACTCGAAGAGGTTATTGAACCTTCTCTTCAAAGTATGGCGAGTAGCGCAGCACCGGAAGTCGTCCCGGAGTTGGCTTCACCAGTTGAAGAAGGAACTAATGATAATGATCATGAAACTCCAAAAGAGAGTACTACCGAACCTCGCAGGTCTAGCAGGACGCGTGCATCTCCCGAGCTGTACGGAAATCCTGTCATGAATTTCATGGTTGATGAAAATAATGACCCTGTGATGTATGAAGAAGCGATGATGAGCCCGGATTCCAACAAATGGTTATAAGCCATGAAATCCGAGATGGAATCCATGTATGAAAATCAAGTTTGGAACTTGGTGGACTTACCTCACGACCGAAAGGCCGTGGAGAACAAATGGATTTTCAAAAGGAAAATTGGTGCTGATGGTAATGTGACCGTCTATTTAGCTCGACTTGTCGCAAAGGTGTTTCGACAAATTCAAGGAGTTGACTACGATGAGACATTCTCTCACGTAGCGATGCTAAAGTCAGTTAGGATTATGTTAGCAATTGCTGCATATTTCGATTATGAGATATGGCAGATGGATGTCAAAACCGTGTTTCTCAATGGTAATATTGAAGAAGAGTTGTATATGATACAACCAAAGGGTTTGTCGGTCCTAAGGATGCTAACAAGGTGTGCAAGCTTCAGCGATCCATCTATGGATTGAAGCAAGCATCACGAAGTTGGAATCTCCGCTTTGATGAGGTGATCAAAGAGTTTGGATTTGTCCAAACTTATGGAGAAGCTTGTATTTACAAGAAAGTGAGTGGGAGCAATGTGGCATGTATGATACTATATGTGGATGACATATTATTGATTGGAAATAATATAGATCTTTTAAACAGTGTTAAAAGTTATCTAAACATCAAATTTTCAATGAAGGACCTAGGTGAAGCATCATACATATTAGGCATAAAGATCTATAGAGATAGATCTAGGCGCCTAATAGGGCTATCGCAAAGTACATACCTTGATAAGATTTTAAAGAAGTTTAAAATGGAAGATAGTAAGAAGGGGTTCTTACCTATGACACAAGGCACGACATTGAGTAAGACTCAAAGTCCGGCTACGGCGGAAGAAAGAGAGAAAATGGACAAAGTCCCCTATGCTTCAGCCATAGGCTCTATAATGTACGCCATGCTATGTACAAGACCGGATGTGGCACATGTTATTAGTTTGACTAGTAGGTACCAATCGGATCCAGGTTCGGAAAACTGGAAAGCGGTCAAGAATATCCTTAAGTACTTGCAAAGAACCAAGGATTTGTTTCTTGTATACGGAGGTGAAGAAGAGCTCATCGCTAAGTGTTATGTCGACGCTAGCTTTGACACCGATCCAGATGACTCTAAGTATCAATCCGGATACGTATTTCTCATGAATGGCGGAGCGGTTATTTGGAGGAGCTCCAAACAACCTGTGGTGGCGGGATCAACAACGGAGGCCGAATATGTTGCTGCTTCGGAAGCGGCCCAGGAAGCAGTTTGGATGAAGGAGTTCATATCCGAACTAGGTGTGGTTGCAAACGCGTTAGACCCAATGGTGATCTATTGTGACAACAATGGTGTCATTTCCAATGCCAAAGAACCAAGGTCTCACAAGCATTCCAAGCATATTAAGCGCCGGTTTCACTCCATTCGCGAGCATGTCAAGGATGGAGATATAAAGATTTGTAAAGTACATAAGGATCTCAATGTAGCAGATCCGTTGACTAAAACTCTCCCTAGAGCAAAACATGATCTACACCAGAACTCCATGGGTGTTAGATACATCACTATGTAACAAGATTATTGTCTCTAGTGCAAGTGGGAGACTAAAGGGAATATGCCCTAAGAGGCAATAATAAAGTGTTTACTATGTGTATTCCAAGTATATGATAGATGTTTATTTTGCATGCTATAATTGTATTAATACGGAAACGTTAATACATGTGTGTTTAATAAACAAACAGAAAGTTCCTAGTTATGCCTCTTTCATAAACTAGTTCGTTGATTGACAAGATGATCACAGTTTCCTGATCATAGACATTGGATGTTGTTAATAACGAGATCATAACATTAGTGTAATGATGTGATGAACATTCATCCGAAGTATAGCATTACGATCAAAGTCATTGAGTTTATATTGCTATAAACAACTTACGAAGTGATCCTAATCCTTAGACCATGAGATCATGCCAACCACTAACACCAGAAGAGTTTCTTGTTGACATCAAACGTTACACCATAACTGGGTGATTATAAAGATGGCTTCAAAGCTACTAAAGTGTTATGTTGAGAATCATGGATCAAGAGTGGAATTTGTTCATCCCGATGACGGATAGATATACTCTGGGCCCTCTCGGTGATATCACATTGGTTAGCTTGCAAGCAAGGGATTTGATCACTAGAATGTTATATCACGGGAACGAGAAAAGAGTGCATGTCAGTAACGAGATCAAACTAGGTATGGAGATACCGATGATCGAATCTCGGACATGTAATATATCGTGAAACAAAGGGATTAAGATACAAGCATAAAAGGTTCCGACGATCACAGGAAAGTCATCGTTGAATGTGTGGGAGTCTGTATGGATCTCCAGGTCCCGCTACTGATTATTGATTGGAGAAGGGTCTCGATCATGTCCGCATTATTCGCAAACCGTAGGGTGACACACTTAAGGGACACTAACATGCAGTTGGAGCAAATGTTTCATGCCGGAAAGAATAACAAGCGCAGGAATTTATTTCACTAGATACCGAAACAGGTTTTCGGGTGAAATTGCAGAAAGTGGTTTTGCATGTGAAATAGAATTCAAGAAAGGGGTTATATGTGAATGTTTGTTATTAAAGTAATTGAAAAAATTCTGAATAAATAAAATAGTTTTATTTAATGAGAGTTTGCATTAAATTTAGTGGAAATTTAATAGCAAGTTTGAGTGGGATTTTGAGTGGAGGAAATTGAAAGGGTTTTTGTGAGTGGAGTGTCCACCCACATGAATAAAGGAGGGGAGGGGCAGCCCCCATGGCCGGTGGCCACCCCCTTGGGTTCCCTGTAGGGGTTCCAATCTTTAATAAGATAGAGCCCCCTGTGTTTACAATGCTAGTCCCTGGATCAATAGCTAGCATCCACAGTTAAGATGTAATATCAAGATACAAAGGTCATAATATAACTTTATAACCAGGAATAACATAAGTTTATTACATCAAACATAGCTCATTTGGCTATTACATTACATTGCAGCAGAATAACTATAAGTAAGGGTCCTTCATCTTCAAAGTGCCACAGGCAGATGTTGGTTGTAGACTTTGTAATCCTAATCAAACAATCCTCACTAAAATCAATCAAACCTGCAACATACAAGTTACAGCCACAAAGGGTCAATACATTTGAATTGTATTGGCAAGTGATACTATGGTAGTATAGTGGAGTCTATCATCTATATGCATTTGGCTAAGTGGAGTTGAGGTTTGCATTGCTCAAAATAGATTTTTCCTTAACATTTGAAAACACTAAGTTTTAACTTGACAAAATCATTTTTCTCCATCAAAGATTGAAGATCCTTTAACAAGGCATCTCTCAATCAAATATTGAAGATTTCAAACAGCCCTTGTTCAAACAACATTTAACTTAGAAATTTGAATGATGAGATTCTTGATTGCTTCCATGTCTTGATGCTCAAATTGTCCTTTACCAGGGACATGGCTAAGTACTTAGATTTTACACTCTGCAGAGGTGGTGCACTTTCCCCACAAGACTTGGTTTCCCAAGACAAGATCTTTCAGAAGCTTTCCCTTAGACCAAAATGGACGCGCTCCAACCTATCAAACACTACCACCCACTGTCCATATGGCTAAGTTCTTGCAACCTATATGATCATGGCAGAGCCCATATTGCCAAGTGGTTGCACTTGAAGCTTCTCAACATTTGACATCTCAAATCTCTTTGTTCCTGGGTGGCATACCACAAGTGAGATACACAAGCCAAGTCCATGGCCTTGTGTAACCACTCAACATAAACCAATCCTTCCATTCCACCCAGGTGATTCATTAACTTAGTTGTTTTATTAAACAAAAACATAAGTCCTCAGACTTAGAGGTTTTTCCATAGTGTGAATATATTTTCCACCCATGTTTTCTATTAGCTAGGCTAAGCTTGATAGTAGTAGGAATCTTAACTTAGGAAAATCCTACTAAGGATTCATATACTAGGTTTTCCTATAGCAAGGTTTATACTTAGCAAAATCCATGCAAGTTTTACTTAGCAAAATCACTAATGCATAGTGAAAGTAATGGGACAAAAGTGTGAAGCATCACTTGCCTTTTTGGTAGAGGGTATAGGTTCACTCCTTGTCCTTGCAACAATCACACTCTTCAAGTCACTACAAATCAATCAAGCAAGGCACAAACTCAATCTACCAATCAAGCAAAACAACACACATAAAATGACAAAGTCAAAGTAATGCATGCAAGCATGCCAAGCTTTGTTTTGTTTTGAAAAGTGGTTCCTAATGGGTCATAAACTTTCGAAAACACCTAATGGTCATTTTGTAAAGTGGCAAAGCCATTTGCAAAAGGTTTCACTACAAAAGCCATTTTCAAAACAAAGTAACATTTTATGTGGTGTAGAAATATTTTTATCAAGGCATTAATCTCCAAGGTTCACCAAATATGTTTTCAAACCAAAAAACTTTGTGTTTAGGGTCAGAGAATTTAAAACAAAACATTTTCCAAAGGTTTTCTTCCAAAACCATTTTTAATAAATAAACTACATTTCTATTTGACTAGAAATGGTTTTAAATCAAAGAATCATTATTTTATTTCACCAAATACATTTTTGAGTCCACAAAGTGTTTCTTAGGGTCAGTAGGTTTGGTCCAAAATATTTTCCCAAAGTTTTCTTTATAAAAGTATTTTCATAACCAACATCTTTATTTCCATTTGGCTAGAAATGGGCTAAATGAATTAACTTATCCTAAATTTCACCAAATTCATTTTTAATTCCATGGGTTGGTTCCTAGGGTCAGTAAGTTCACCAGAAACCATTTTGCCAAGGTTTCAAACTCAAAAACATTTTTGAATTATTTTTCTAGTCTTAACAAGCATTCAAAAGTTTCTGCAAAAACCAAAAAGCTAACAGATATTATTTGCTAAACTAAGGGTATGGTTGGCTAGGGCTTGTTCTCCTGATTCCAACGATATAAAATTTGTAATTTTTGGACGTGTGGTTTGAAAGTTACAATGGTTTCAAGTTTGCAATTAAATCTGATTCAAAAATCTGTTTTAACTCAAACCAGTGACACGCGTCGGACTCCTATTCGTCGAAAACGTTTCGCGTGGATCGACTGCTCTGGCGCGTTGGATCAAGTCAGATCGTGCGGTACTGAGCGCATACCCCTTCGCGGTTAAGTCATTCTATCCTATCCATCAGATCGGGATCGGACGGCTGTGGGGTGCTCGACCTTAAACGAGAGACGGCTGCTGGCGGCGGAGCGACCATACGGTGGCGGTGCCGGTGAAATAGGAAGCGAGGGAGGAGGGAAAGGTGCTCACCACGTTCGCAAAGACTTGAGGAAGCTCGACGTGTGGTCATCAGGGCAAGGGGCGCACAGACGGGTCGGCAATCTCTCGCCAGAGTTGAGAACGGTGTCAGGTGGTCCGGGTTGTGGTCGGAGGCGACGCTACAGATCACGCGGAGGCAAGCAGAAGGCAAGGTTAGCTGCGCAAGGTCGAGGCGGTGACGCGTGCATGAAAGAGAAGGGGAGGGGCAGTCGGATACAACCTGTGGGCGTCGTCGGAGAAGAGCCAGACGGCGGCGGTGCTGGAGGTTGTCGTTGCCGATGCTCAGGGGCGCGCGCGAGTGAGATGCGACTGCAGAGAGGTCCGCTGGGGGATGTTGATCACAGCTGCGTGCTCGTGGAGGCGGGAGGGGGCGTGTGCTGGCCGGAATCAGCGAGGAAAGGTCGTCGGAGATAGAGCTGCTCGGGGAGAAATTGGGGCGGCCTGGGGGCGTGCTTGGGGGAGGAGACAGAGGGGAAACGGAGAGGATGTCAGGGCGATTAAATGGGCTTGATCACCGCGAGGAATAAATGCGGCGTTATGACGAATTAAGCCGGAGAAATCAACGTCAGAACGAGGAAGAACTGGTCGATGCGGTGAGGACGATGGCTAGCGAAGTGGGGCCGTTGTGTCAGTGGGAAAATGAGTGAGGGGGAGGTCCACTGGTCAGTGACTTAGCGGGTTGCTTCTACGGTGAAGAAAAACGGTTCGGGGAATAAGAGGAGGTGGGCTGCGAGTGGGCTTATTGGGCTGTCTCAGTTGGGTCAGGTCCATTTCATATTTTTTTTCTGTCTGTTTGATTTATCTTTTTTCCATTTCTATTTACTGATTTGAATTTCAAACAAACAATCCAATCAACCAAATCAATTCAAACAAACACCACACTTCACAACTTTTGAACTTGGTTCTGTTCAGTAGCATAATCCAAAATTCCATAATAGAATAATATTTTTATTCATTTTAGGATCCATTCATTATTTAATAAAATGGACCTTTTGTTTATTTAATCAAAATAGGGTTTGATTTATTTAATAGAATCCTAATTTTAAATCCAAATATTTTCAAATCCAAACCAGTAGGTTTCATTTGGAAATAAATATATTTGGAAAACATGTTTAAAACAAAATAACATTTTTATTTATGGTCCATTAACAATTAAATAAATGGGCCTTAGTTATTAAATCAAATAGGATTTGTTTTATTTAAATATTTATTTTGAAATCTAAAATAAACCAAAACACTTCAGTAGGTTTTATTTGAGAATATAAAATACTTGGAAAACTTATTTAAAATAAATAAAAAAGTTTTAGTGTTTATTTAAAATGGGAAAAGCCTTTACTTAAATAAAATTGGATATTAAATCCTTATTATTCTATTTTAATTAAACCTTTGCTATTTTTATCAAAACAAAATGTTTTATTTTCAAAAGTTTATCCAAGGTTTAATTTGGCTTTATACAATAATCTTTATTTATAAAACTTCTATTTCTTTTGAAAACCAAATCTTTTTACTTAAAAGATCCAAAATAGTAGTTCCAAAATATTTTATTTTCTTTTATCAAATGCTTATCTTTATAAATCTCTTTAGGATTTATTTGATCCAAATTGGTTTGAAGTTCCAAATGAATTCAAAAAGTTTCTTCTGGCCCTGAAAATCAAACAAAGTTTTATTTTATTCATTTATTTTTCACATTACAAGATTTGGAAAATCTTGGGATGTGACAGGCTACCACCCTTAAAATAAATCTCGTCCCGAGATTTGGGGAGGTTAGGGTTACAAGCAGGTTCAAAACAACTAGGGTACTACCACCCTTAAAAAAATTCAAACAAAAATTACACATTGTCCTTCTTGGGATCCTGGGTAAACTTCTCTAAGCAAACATTTGCATTGAGTCCTTTGTTTCCATGCTTGACTCATGGACCAAGGTTGAGATCCTTTATAGGTTGGTTTATCTTGGGTTTCCTCTTTCCTGTACAATTGTTTACATAGTGGCCTAGTTCCTTGCATTTGAAACACATCACTTGGCTGATATCTTTCTTTTCCTTTGGTATCATTGCCTCTTGTTTGTTTCTTTGATTCTTCTTCTTTTCTGGGCATTCATTGGCATAGTGTCCCATCTCTTTGCAATTGTAACATTGCACTTGAGTAATGTCCTTCTTGTTAGGGTTGGGGCATTTCTTCTTCTTCTTGGGTCTCTCCAAAGCTAGGAGTTCTTCTAGTTCATGTTCTTCATAGGTGGGAGATCTTTCTCTCTTCTTGGGGCATTGATCTTCATGCTCCTTGGATGCATGATCCTTGTCTCCACAAGTATTGCTAACTTGGGTTCCTTCTAGATTAACATCTTTGTCATCCTTGTTGTTATTAGCTTTTTGGGAAAAGTTTTCTCCCATGTTGATCATTTGAGTAACCAATCCTTGCAACAATTGGGATTGAAGTTTCAAAATCCTTTGTATGGCTGGGTCTAGTCCATTGTTGTTGGCTAAAAACTGGGTTGTCTCTTGGCTCAACTGGTTTTGAGTTGCTATGAGTTCTCTCATGTTGTCCTCTTGGTTGTTGTTGTTGTCATCAACCTTGATGTTGGAGTTTCTTGGAGAAGTCATCTGTTTGGGTTGGGTAGGGATTAGAATAGGCAAATATTTCTAAGGAAATAGTTCTAATCACACACATCACAATTCACACAAGCAATGTGCAAGCAATCACAAATAAACACTCCACTCAAACAACAAGTTTCAAGAACATACTTAGGCAACAAAATATTTTTGTTACACCACATAAGTTGGTGTGTTTGACTTAACTAAATTATGGTGGTCCATCTATATGGTTCACTTGTGATCTTTCCATCCTTCATGATTCTTCTTGTATGAGATCTTGGTTTCCTTGAGATAAACTCTTGGTTGCAATACTTCAAAGCTGTTGATGGCTCCTTCTTATTTTGCATTCCCTCAGTCTCTAATTCTTGAGTAAGCTTTCCTTGTTTCACTTGTAGTCCTTGGTGATATCCAAGTTGGAGGTCCTTGGGGAATATGCTGAAGATGTTGAAGTCATTAGAGTTGAAGAAGTTGAAGTCATTAGAGTTGAAAGTGTTGAAGAAGTCCTTTGTACATGGTGTAGTCTTTGGTCATGGGGTAGGCTTTTCCATCAAGTTGAAGTAGAAGAGATGTAGAGTTGAAACCAAAATGGTTGAGGAAAGAGTTTACAAGATTGTTTGTAAATAAGTTTTTGGAACAAATACAACTCCTATTTTTCTAAGGGTTTTTTGTCCAATCCTAGGTTTACAAATCCTACAGGCAACACAATGCTCTGATACCATCTGTAGGGGTTCCAATCTTTAATAAGATAGAGCCCCCTGTTTTTACAACGCTAGTCCCTGGATCAATAGCTAGCATCCACAGTTAAGATGTAATATCAAGATACAAAGGTCATAATATAACTTTATAACCAGGAATAACATAAGTTTATTACATCAAACATAGCTCATTTGGCTATTACATTACATTGCAGCGGAATAACTATAAGTAAGGGTCCTTCATCTTCAAAGTGCCACAAGCAGATGTTGGTTGTATACTTTGTAATCCTAATCAAACAATCCTCACTAAAATCAATCAAACCTGCAACATACAAGTTACAGCCACAAAGGGTCAATACATTTGAATTGTATTGGCAAGTGATACTATGGTAGTATAGTGGAGTCTATCATCTATATGCATTTGGCTAAGTGGAGTTGAGGTTTGCATTGCTCAAAATAGATTTTTCCTTAACATTTGAAAACACTAAGTTTTAACTTGACAAAATCATTTTTCTCCATCAAAGATTGAAGATCCTTTAACAAGGCATCTCTCAATCAAATATTGAAGATTTCAAACAGCCCTTGTTCAAACAACAAGTTTTAACTTAGAAATTTGAATGATGAGATTCTTGATTGCTTCCATGTCTTGATGCTCAAATTGTCCTTTACCAGGGACATGGCTAAGTACTTAGATTTTACACTCTGCAGAGGTGGTGCACTTTCCCCACAAGACTTGGTTTCCCAAGACAAGATCTTTCAGAAGCTTTCCCTTAGACCAAAATGGACGCGCTCCAACCTATCAAACACTACCACCCACTGTCCATATGGCTAAGTTCTTGCAACCTATATGATCATGGCAGAGCCCATATTGCCAAGTGGTTGCACTTGAAGCTTCTCAACATTTGACATCTCAAATCTCTTTGTTCCTGGGTGGCATACCACAAGTGAGATACACAAGCCAAGTCCATGGCCTTGTGTAACCACTCAACATAAACCAATCCTTCCATTCCACCCAGGTGATTCATTAACTTAGTTGTTTTATTAAACAAAAACATAAGTCCTCAGACTTAGAGATTTTTCCATAGTGTGAATATATTTTCCACCCATGTTTTCTATTAGCTAGGCTAAGCTTGATAGTAGTAGGAATCTTAACTTAGGAAAATCCTACTAAGGATTCATATACTAGGTTTTCCTATAGCAAGGTTTATACTTAGCAAAATCCATGCAAGTTTTACTTAGCAAAATCACTAATGCATAGTGAAAGTAATGGGACAAAAGTGTGAAGCATCACTTGCCTTTTTGGTAGAGGGTATAGGTTCACTCCTTGTCCTTGCAACAATCACACTCTTCAAGTCACTACAAATCAATCAAGCAAGGCACAAACTCAATCTACCAATCAAGCAAAACAACACACATAAAATGACAAAGTCAAAGTAATGCATGCAAGCATGCCAAGCTTTGTTTTGTTTTGAAAAGTGGTTCCTAATGGGTCATAAACTTTCGAAAACACCTAATGGTCATTTTGTAAAGTGGCAAAGTCATTTGCAAAAGGTTTCACTACAAAAGCCATTTTCAAAACAAAGTAACATTTTATGTGGTGTAGAAATATTTTTATCAAGGCATTAATCTCCAAGGTTCACCAAATATGTTTTCAAACCAAAAAACTTTGTGTTTAGGGTCAGAGAATTTAAAACAAAACATTTTCCAAAGGTTTTCTTCCAAAACCATTTTTAATAAATAAACTACATTTCTATTTGACTAGAAATGGTTTTAAATCAAAGAATCATTATTTTATTTCACCAAATACATTTTTGAGTCCACAAAGTGTTTCTTAGGGTCAGTAGGTTTGGTCCAAAATATTTTCCCAAAGTTTTCTTTATAAAAGTATTTTCATAACCAACATCTTTATTTCCATTTGGCTAGAAATGGGCTAAATGAATTAACTTATCCTAAATTTCACCAAATTCATTTTTAATTCCATGGGTTGGTTCCTAGGGTCCGTAAGTTCACCAGAAACCATTTTGCCAAGGTTTCAAACTCAAAAACATTTTTGAATTATTTTTCTAGTCTTAACAAGCATTCAAAAGTTTCTGCAAAAACCAACAAGCTAACAGATACTATTTGCTAAACTAAGGGTATGGTTGGCTAGGGCTTGTTCTCCTGATTCCAACGATATAAAATTTGTAATTTTTGGACGTGTGGTTTGAAAGTTACAATGGTTTCAAGTTTGCAATTAAATCTGATTCAAAAATCTGTTTTAACTCAAACCAGTGACACGCGTCGGACTCCTATTCGTCGAAAACGTTTCGCGTGGATCGACTGCTCTAGCGCGTTGGATCAAGTCAGATCGTGCGGTACTGAGCGCATACCCCTTCGCGGTTAAGTCATTCTATCCTATCCATCAGATCGGGATCGGACGGCTGTGGGGTGCTCGACCTTAAACGAGCGGCGCTGCGGCGGCTGCTGGCGACGGAGCGACCATACGGTGGCGGCGCCGGTGAAATAGGAAGCGAGGGAGGAGGGCAAGGTGCTCACCACGTTCGCAAAGACTTGAGGAAGCTCGACGTGTGGTCATCAGGGCAAGGGGCGCACAGACGGGTCGGCAATCTCTCGCCGGAGTTGAGAACGGTGTCAGGTGGTCCGGGTTGTGGTCGGAGGCGACGCTACAGATCACGCGGAGGCAATCAGAAGGCAAGGTTAGCTGCGCAAGGTCGAGGCGGTGACGCGTGCATGAAAGAGAAGGGGAGGGGCGGTCGGATACAACCTGTGGGCGTCGTCGGAGAAGAGCCAGACGGCGGCGGTGCTGGAGGTTGTCGTTGCCGATGCTCAGGGGCGCGCGCGAGTGAGCTGCGACTGCAGAGAGGTCCGCTGGGGGATGCTGATCACAGCTGCGTGCTCGAGGAGGCAGGAGGGGGCGTGTGCTGGCCGGAATCAGCGAGGAAAGGTCGTCGGAGATAGAGCTGCTCGGGGAGAAATTGGGGCGGCCTGGGGGCGTGCTTGGGGGAGGAGACAGAGGGGAAACAGAGAGGATGTCAGGGCGATTAAATGGGCTTGATCACCGCGAGGAATAAACGCGGCGTTATGACGAATTAAGCCGGAGAAATCAACGTCAGAACGAGGAAGAACTGGTCGATGCGGTGAGGACGATGGCTAGCGAAGTGGGGCCGTTGTGTCAGTGGGAAAATGAGTGAGGGGGAGGTCCAATGGTCAGTGACTTAGCGGGTTGCTTCTGCGGTGAAGAAAAACGGTTCGGGGAATAAGAGGAGGTGGGCTACGAGTGGGCTTATTGGGCTGTCTCAGTTGGGTCAGGTCCATTTCATATTTTTTTTCTATCTGTTTGATTTATCTTTTTCCATTTCTATTTACTGATATGAATTTCAAACAAACAATCCAATCAACCAAATCAATTCAAACAAACACCACACTTCACAACTTTTGAACTTGGTTCTGTTCAGTAGCATAATCCAAAATTCCATAATAGAATAATATTTTTATTCATTTTAGGATCCATACATTATTTAATAAAATGGACCTTTTGTTTATTTAATCAAAATAGGGTTTGATTTATTTAATAGAATCCTAATTTGAAATCCAAATATTTTCAAATCCAAACCAGTAGGTTTCATTTGGAAATAAAGATATTTGGAAAACATGTTTAAAACAAAATAACATTTTTATTTATGGTCCATTAACAATTAAATAAATGGGCCTTAGTTATTAAATCAAAGAGGATTTGTTTTATTTAAATATTTATTTTGAAATCTAAAATAAACCAAAACACTTCAGTAGGTTTTATTTGAGAATATAAAATACTTGGAAAACTTATTTAAAATAAATAAATAAGTTTTAGTGTTTATTTAAAATGGGAAAAGCCTTTACTTAAATAAAATTTGGATATTAAATCCTTATTATTCTATTTTAATTAAACCTTTGCTATTTTTGTCAAAACAAAATGTTTTATTTTCAAAAGTTTGTCCAAGGTTTAATTTGGCTTTATACAATAATCTTTATTTATAAAACTTCTATTTCTTTTGAAAACCAAATCTTTTTACTTAAAAGATCCAAAATAGTAGTTCCAAAATATTTTATTTTCTTTTATCAAATGCTTATCTTTATAAATCTCTTTAGGATTTATTTGATCCAAATTGGTTTGAAGTTCCAATTGAATTCAAAAAGTTTCTTCTAGCCCTGAAAATCAAACAAAGTTTTATTTTATTCATTTATTTTTCACATTACAAGATTTGGAAAATCTTGGGATGTGACATGCCCCCTCCTCCTATAAAAGGAACCCATCTCCTTCTCTCTCACTCACACCTCCTCGTGAAGGATCTCTCTCCTCCTCTAGAATTTATCCCCATGGTCTCGGACTAGCGAGATACATGTTCCCGGTGGCTATTCAGCAAGAAAGGTTTGTGCTTCCGCTGCATTGCTGGAGCGAGGAGGCGGAGGTTGCTCGGTGTCTTGTACGTGTGTGCGAGCACGGATGCGCGGCTGCTTTGCGGCGCTAGGACTTCCCCTCGATCTTGAGATCGGCAAGAGATCGTCTACATCAACCACGAGTTCAACTCGTTAAGCTTTGTCGGTCTTCAAGGGTATGTTCTCTACGGATATACATCTGCCCATTGTTTGTATCTAGTAGATAGATCTTGGTACATAGTTCCCATCGTAGGAAAATTTTTGTTTTCTATGCTGCGAACCCTATAGTGGTATCAGAGCCGGATCTATGCGTAGATGCTTTACACGGGTAGTACACATATGAGTATGTGGGCGATGATGATCATTTTGTTTCTCCTTATTTGTAATTTTGGATATTGGTGGCATAGTGGGATGAAGCGGCCCGGACAAACTTTACATGTCCTCGCACATGAGACCTGTTCCACGCTTGACATGCAACTAGTTTGCATAAGTGGCTAGCGGGTGTCTGTCTCTCCTACTATAGTCAATATCTATTTTTCAACGAGTTGTCAACAATTAAGTTATCCTCATTGTGGTTCATGTTCGTAGGTAAGAACGGTTCTATCTTCGAAAGCCCTAAGCCACGTAAAACTTGCAATGGATAAATTAGAGGCGTCTAGTTTAGATTGTTGCTGGGCTAGTGTTATGATATGGTAATGTTGTAAGTAGAAGTATGAGATGATACTCTTACAACACACATAGTGTGTAAGTTCCATAGACCTTGGACTTACACATAAAGGTATGATAGTGATCATACCACGGTGCACATGATAGAGATCATATGCGGGAACCATATCATTTCACTAATAAACATGTGATGTTTGATAGCATCTTATATTGCTTGTTTAGCGCTTTATTAGCATAATAAGATGATCCCTCATTTAAATATCAAGATAAGAATGTGTTCTTCCTTTAGTATGCACCGATTATGTTTTCGTCGCTCCAAGACATCACCTGGTGATCGGGTGTTCTTGGATCCACGACCATATATCGGGTGTAAGACAGTTACACACGCGAATACTAAGGTTCTAACTTGGCGAGCCTAGCATGTACAAACATGGCCTCGGAACACGGACTGAAAGGTTAAGAATGAGTCATATAGTAGATATGATGCCCATTTGATGCTCGCCTTTGAAGCTACACCGACTCACGTGATGATCGGACTTGGTGTAGTGGATTTGGTTCATGGAATCACCAAAAAGGCACGAGGGATGTCGTTTTTGAGTGGGAATTCATTCGTAATGTGGATTAGTTAAACTCAATCTATCATAAACTTAGTCTAAACTTTACAAATTCTGCTGTAGATGGCACCACTTGCTTTTAATTTCAATGTGTTCATGGAGAAAGAGAACCTTGCAACAAACAGTAGCAACTTTACCGAATGGGCCATGAATTTGAGGAATCTCCTCTCTGCTGCACAAAAGCAATATGTGCTAGAAGCGCCGCTAGGCCCCCCACCTTTTGAGGATGCCCCTGACGAGGAGAAGAATGTCTATCAGACTCGTCAGGAGGACCACAACTTAGTTCATTGCGGCATATTGTAGGGGCTAGAGCCGGAACTTTGAGCGTTTCAAATAAAACAATGCATTTGATACAATGGGTGAGTTGAAAATGATTTTTGACACACATGCTGCTGTAGAGAGATACAATGCTTCAGAAAAGTTCTTTAGCTACATGATGGAAGAGCACAGCTCCGTTAGTGAGCATGTACTCAAGATGTCGGGTTACGCCGATAAGCTTGTGTCCTTGGGAATATCGATTCCCATTGACTTAGGAATCCATCGTGTTCTACAGTCTCTGCCACCTAGCTATAAGAGCTTCGTGGTGAACTATAATATGCAAGGCATGAAGAAGTCTCTCCCTGAGCTTCTATCAATGTTTAAAACTACAGAAGTGGAGATCAAAAAGGAACATCAAGTGTTGATGATCAATAAGAACACTGGTTTCAAGAAAGACAAGAAGGGAAAACGGAAGGGAAGTAAGGGCGGCGAGCCGGTTGCCGTGTTTAAAAAGAAACCCCGAGTTGGACCTTAGTATGATACCGAGTGCTACTATTGTAAGGGGACTGGCCACTGGAAGCGCAACTGCCCCAAGTATTTGGCAGACAAGAAGGCCGGCAAGACAAACAAAGGTATATATGATATACATGTTATTGATGTGTACTTGACTAGTGCTCGCAGTAGCACCTAGGTATTTGATACCAGTTCAGTTGCTAATATTTGTAACTCGAATCAGGGGTTGTGGAACAAGCGACCGCTAGCACGGGGTAAGGTCAAGATGCGTGTCGGCAATGGATCAAGCGATGATGTGATCGCCATCGGAACGCTGCCTCTCCATTTGCCGTCGGATTAGTAATAAACTTAAAGAATTGTTATCTGGTGCCAGCACTGAGCATGAACATTGTATCCGGATCATGTTTGATGCGAAGTGGTTATTCATTTAATCCTGAGAACAATGGTTGTTCTATTTATATGAATGAAATCTTTTATGGTCATGCACTGATGATGAATGGTTTATTTCTTTTGGATCTCGATAATAATGTTACACATATTCATAATGTTGATGCTAAAAGAATTAAACTAAATGATGATATATCCGCATATATGTGGCACTGCCGTCTAGGTCATATTGGCGTTAAACGCATGAAGAAGATCCATTCGGATGGACTTTTGGAATCACATGATTTTGAATCATTTGATACATGTGAGCCATGCCTTATGGGCAAGATGACTAGAACGCCATTTTCTGGTTCAATGGAACGGGCAACAGATTTATTGGAAATCATACATTCTGATGTATGTGGTCCAATGAGTGTGTCGGGGCGAGGTGGATATCGTTATTTTGTTACTTTCACGGATGATTTGACTAGATACGGTTATATCTACTTGATGAAACACAAGTCTAAAACCTTTGAAAAGTTCAAGGAATTTCAGAATGAAGTGGAAAATCATCGTAATAGAAAGATCAAATTTCTACGGTCCGACCATGGAGGTGAGTATCTAAGTTACGAGTTTAGCACTCACATGAAAGAGTGTGGAATTGTTTCACAACTCACACCTGCCGGAACACCACAGCGAAATGGTGTGTCGGAACGTCGTAATCGTACTTTATTAGATATGGTTCGATCTATGATGTCTCTGACGGACTTGCCATTGTCATTTTGGGGTTATGCACTAGAAACTGCTGTATTCACTTTAAACCGGGCACCATCTAAATCCGTTGAAAAGACACCGTATGAATTATGGTTTGGAAACAAACCTAAGCTGTCATTTCTTAAAGTTTGGGGATGCGATGTTTATGTGAAGAAACTTCAACCGGATAAACTCGAACCCAAAGCGGAAAATGCGTCTTCATAGGATACCCTAAGGAAACTATTGGGTATTCCTTCTATCACAGATCCGAGGGCAAGGTTTTTGTTGCCAAGAATGGATCCTTTCTAGAGAAAGAGTTTCTCATGAAAGGTGTGAGTAGTCGGAAGGTAGAACTCGAAGAGGTTATTGAACCTTCTCTTCAAAGTATGGCGAGTAGAGCAGCGCCGGAAGTTGTCCCGGAGTTGGATTCACCAGTTGAAGAAGGAACTAATGATAATGATGATGAAACTCCGAAAGAGAGTACTACCGAACCTCGCAGGTCTAGCAGGACGCGTGTAGCTCCCGAGATATACGGAAATCCTGTCATGAATTTCATGGTTGATGAAAATGATGACCCTGTGATGTATGAAGAAGCGATGATGAGCCCGGATTCCAACAAATGGTTATAAGCCATGAAATCTGAGATGGAATCCATGTATGAAAATCAAGTTCGGAACTTGGTGGACTTACCTCACGACTGAAAGGCCGTGGAGAACAAATGGATTTTCAAAAGGAAAACTAATGCTGATGGTAATGTGACCGTCTATTTAGCTTGACTTGTCGCAAAGGGGTTTCGACAAATTCAAGGAGTTGACTATGATGAGACATTCTCTCCCATAGTGATGCTAAAGTCAGTTAGGATTATGTTAGCAATTGCTGCATATTTCGATTATGAGATATGGCAAATGGATGTCAAACCGCGTTTATCAATGGTAATATTGAAGAAGAGTTGTATATGATACAACCAAAGGGTTTTGTCGATACTAAGGATGCTAACAAGGTGTGCAAGCTTCAGAGATCCATCTATGGATTGAAGCAAGCATCACGAAGTTGGAATCTCCACTTTGATGAGGTGATCAAAGAGTTTGGATTTGTCCAAACTTATGGAGAAGCTTGTATTTACAAGAAAGTGAGTGGGAGCAATGTGGCATTTCTGATACTATATGTGGATGACATATTATTGATTGGAAATAATATAGATCTTTTAAACAATGTTAAAAGTTATCTAAACAGCAAATTTTCAATGAAGGACCTAGGTGAAGCGTCATACATATTAGGCATAAAGATCTATAGAGATAGATCTAGGCACCTAATAGGGATATCGCAAAGTACATACCTTGATAAGATTTTAAAGAAGTTTAAAATGGACGATAGTAAGAAGGGGTTCTTACCTATGACACAAGGCACGACATAGAGTAAGACTCAAAGTCCGGCTACGGCGGAAGAAAGAGAGAAAATGGACAAAGTCCCCTATGCTTCAGCCATAGGCTCTATAATGTACGCCATGCTATGTACAAGACCGGATGTGGCACATGCTATTAGTTTGACTAGTAGGTACCAATCGGATCCAGGTTCGGAACACTGGAAAGCGGTCAAGAATATCCTTAAGTACTTTCGAAGAACTAAGGATATGTTTCTTGTATACGGAGGTGAAGAAGAGCTCGTCACTAAGTGTTATGTCGACGCTAGCTTTGACACTGATCCAGATGACTCTAAGTCTCAATCCGGATACTTATTTCTCATGAATGGCAGGTCGGTTATTTGGAGGATCTCCAAACAACCTGTGGTGGCGGGATCAACGACGGAGGCCGAATATGTTGCTGCTTCGGAAGCGGCCCATGAAACAGTTTGGATGAAGGAGTTCATATCCGAACTAGGTGTGGTTGCAAACGCGTTGGACCTAATGGTGATCTATTGTGACAACAATGGTATCATTTCCAATGCCAAAGAACCAAGGTCTCACAAGCATTCCAAGCATATTAAGCGCCGGTTTCACTCCATTCGCGAGCATGTCAAGAATGGAGATATAAAGATTTATAAAGTACATACGGATCTCAATGTAGCAGATCCGTTGACTAAAACTCTCCCTAGAGCAAAACATGATCTACACCAGAACTCCATGGGTGTTAGATACATCACTATGTAACTAGATTATTGTCTCTAGTGCAAGTGGGAGACTGAAGGGAATATGCCCTAAGAGGCAATAATAAAGTGTTTATTATGTGTATTCCAAGTATATGATAGATGTTTATTTTGCATGCTATAATTGTATTAATACGGAAACGTTAATACATGTGTGTTTAATAAACAAAAAGAAAGTTCCTAGTTATGCCTCTCTCATAAACTAGTTCGTTGATTAACAAGATGATCACAGTTTCCTGATCATAGACATTGGATGTTGTTAATAACGAGATCACAACATTAGTGTTATGATGTGATGAACATTCATCCGAAGTATAGCATTACGATCAAAGTCATTGAGTTTATATTGCTATAAACAACTTACGAAGTGATCCTAATCCTTAGACCATGAGATCATGCCAATCACTAACACCAGAAGAGTTTCTTGTTGACATATAACTAGGTGATTATAAATATGGGTTCAAAGCTACTAAAGTGTTATGTTGAGAATCAAGGATCAAGAGTGGAATTTGTTCATCCCGATGATGGATAGATATACTCTGGGCCCTCTCGGTGATATCACATTGGTTAGCTTGCAAGGAAGGGATTTGATCACTAGAATGTTATATCACGGGAACGAGAAAAGAGTGCATGTCAGTAACGAGATCAAACTACGTATGGAGATACCGATGATCGAATCTCGGACATGTAATATATCGTGAAACAAAGGGATTAAGATACAAGCATAAAAGGTTCTGACGATCACAGGAAAGTCATCGTTTAATGTGTGGGAGTCAGTATGGATCTCCAGGTCCCGCTACTGATTATTGATCGGAGAAGGGTCTCGATCATGTCCGTATTATTCGTGAACCGTAGGGTGACACACTTAAGGGACACTAACATCCAGTTGGAGCAAATGTTTCATGCCGGAAAGAATAACAAGCGCAGGAATTTATTTCACTAGATACCGAAACAAGTTTTCGGGTGAAATTGCAGAAAGTGGTTTTGCATGTGAAATAGAATTCTAGAAAAGGGTTATATGTGAATGTTTGTCATTAAAGCAATTGACAAAATTCTGAATAAATAAAAGAGTTTTATTGAATGAGAGTTTGCATTAAATTTGGTGGAAATTTAATAGCAAGTTTGAGTGGGATTTTGAGTGGAGGAAATTGAAAGGGTTTTTGTGAGTGGAGTGTCCACCCACATGAATGAAGGAGGGGAGGGGCAGCCCCCATGGCCGGTGGCCACCCCCTTGGGTTCCCCCCTCCTCCTATAAAAGGCACCCCTCTCCCTTTCTCTCACTCACACCTCCTTGTGAAGGATCTCTCCCCCCTCTAGAATTTATCCCCCATGGTCTCGGACTAGCGAGATACATGTTCCCGGTGGCTATTCGAAAAGAAAGGGTTGTGCTTCCGCTGCATCGCTGGAGCGAGGAGGCGGAGGTTGCTTGGTGTCTTATACGTGTGCGCGATCACGGATGCGCTGCTGCTTTGCGGCACTGGGACTTCCTCTCGATCTTGAGATCGGCAAGAGATCGTCTACATCAACCACGAGTTCAACTCGTTAAGCTTTGTCAGTCTTCAAGGGTATGTTCTCTACGGATATACATCCCCCCGATGTTTGTATCTAGTAGATAGATCTTGGTACATAGTTCCATCGTAGGAAAAGTTTTGTTTTCTATGCTGTGAACCCTACAACATCCTCAATAAAAAGCTATGCATATATTAAATAAAAAGATCGCTGAGATGCTCATTGTCTGCTTGCCTTGTCATTTTGGTTATGAGAAAGCTCATGTACCATGTGCAAGGGGTACCCCGTTACCGTTTCTCAATGATATGCAAATACTTACAATGACAAGAACTTACCTGTGACCAAAGTTGAGTAGCCTGAGGAGTGGCTCTCATATTCAAGGGACATGAGATTGCCAACTTATATTTCGTCAAGCATATACTCCATCTTTGTTCACTTCAACCTTAATCATCTCAGGATGCTTATGATAGGGCAATGAGGGCTCAAAGCTAGTAAGTACCATAATATTTTCGAAGCTCTTTATGACTTGTAATCCCTGCTACCCTCTATGAAGGGACCTTTCTCCTAGTTACCAGTTGAGTCTGTAAACCTACTTCCTCTCTATCTCCAGCAAGCATTTGAGTTGTTGTGTTTCAAGCATTCATATGGTGATTTATTCAATCATGTTCTTCATCTTCCTTGTTTGCACAAAACTATTATCTATTGAGTACTACTTTGAAAGCCTTCACTTGTGAAAAACCTTTTTGAGCAAAGAGTGTTCTTGTTTTGAAACTTCTATAAAAAGCTTTTGTGAAACTATTTGCCAGTTGTTCTCTGACCAAGAACAAGTTTTCCAATTCCAATTATGATTTATCTTTATGCATCTCTATTGTGACTGATGTACTTGGTTGCAAGCTAAGTTATATAATGGTGAGTTGCTTTCTTCTATGAGTTGTGCAATGATAAGTGTGATGCTTCTTGTTCGTATTCTTTTATCGACACTTCACTCCATAAACCTGTGGACATGTTTACTGAGCTTAGTTTTCGCTTGGGGACAAGCGAAGTCTAAGCTTGGGGGAGTTTATGCGCCCAATTTGCATCACCATTCTATATCATAATTTACCTCTATTCATTGATATTTGTCTTGTTATGAGGTATTACTTATGGCTTTTTCATATGTTTATGCATGTTGGATGATTCTTGGAGGATGAACTGCCGGAGTCTGGATTTTGATGGAAAAGAAGGCGTTTCGGTGCAATTTCGCAAAGATCAGAAAAATACCAGAAAAATATGGAAACATATTATTTCTCTAGAAGAATGAGGGAGCCAGAAGGAGGGACGAAGATGGGCCTCAGGGGGCCCACCCATCCTAGGCGCGGGCCCACCTGACCCGTGCCTAGGGCAGGTGTGGCCCACCTGCCCGGCCTCCGACTCCGCCCCTTTGCCTATATCTTCCCTACGGAACCCTAAGCCTTGGGGAGCTACCACAGATAGATTTCCGCCGCCTCTGGGGGGCAGAAAACACCGAGAGAGAAAGATCTCTCCGACAGACAGATTTTTGCCGGGGGATTCCTTCCCGGAGAGGGGAGACCGTCGCCATCAACACCGTCATCAAGCTAGGCTTCATCGGGATCATCATCATCATCATCATCCACACCATCATCTCCACCAGCACCATCATCACCACTCTGTCCCGCTGTAACAATTGTGTTGGATATTGCTTAGTTCATTAGGGGAAACTTTCCCGGTGTTGATTACTATTGTAGTTGATGCTTGTGAGTGGAACCATTGGATTATTGTTTATGATTGTTATCCATTACCATATCATCTTTGATCTTGATCCATGTCTTGTGAGTAGTTCGTTTAGTTCTTGAGGACATGGGAGAAGTCATGTTGTTAGTAGTGAATCTGTGATGAGTTATTATTCAATGGTTTAGTATTTAAGTTGTGGTGATATTCTTCTAGTGGTGTCATGTGAACGTCGACTACATGACACTTCACCATTTATGGGCCTAGGGGGATGCATTGTGTATTTGGATACTAATTGCGGGGTTGCCGGAGTGACGGAAACCAGAACCCCAGTTAGGACACCTTTGCATAAGAGAGTGTAGGATCTCAGAGTTTAAGACTGTGGTTAGATTTATATCTTAATTACTTTCCTGTAGTTACGGATGTTTGTAGGGGGTTTAATCACAAGTATGTATTAGTCCAAGTACGGTCGGTACATTAGCACAGGTTCACCCACACAACACTTACAACACCAGAGAAGAGTACTCAGCTATTTGAAGCGAAAGCACTTGACAGAATTCCCATGTGTCCTCGAGAACGTGTGGTCCTTATAAGTATTTCCACCGGCTTGTACTTTGGTAAGAAAGGATTGGGCCACTTGCTCCGTTTGTTCGTTACTTTTTTTACTTGATCCTTGTTTTGTTGCCTTGTCAGAAAACCACTAAAAATCCGTTTGCTAAGTATTCACAGGGATTTCCTGCTCCATACCACTATTCAGCACCTTCTGCTCCTTGTTGGGATCGACACTCCTATTTATCGAAAGTACTACGATACACCCCCTATACTTGTGGGTCATCACCCCGTAGATGATCCAAGCCAATCACTATCCTTCTCCGCGACTCCTCATATAACACAATTGTTGTACTCTCACACTCAAGGCAGAATTTCCGTCGTTAATACTGCTTTACCTTAGTCTGATTAGCACAACAACCATTAACACTAGAAATCTATCTTTTGTAAGCCCAGATCCACGGTAGGCTTTCCCCCAAATACACGGCCTTACCCACGATCTGCAACTTACAAAATGCCCAGAACAGTGTCTGAGGCATGCGAAAGGGAGCCGATCCAGCTGACTTCCCCAGTGCCCATATAGATCTCATGGTTAACGCGTAATATGCGGCGCGAGAATCACTGGCGACATTGGTTGTTAAGTTCTAGGTATTATGTTCCTTTACCACCAGAACTTTCCTAGTAGTTTATTACCTTTTGGTAAATAACCTATAATCATATTATTATAAAAATAGTGTTTTCTGACCTTTTTGAAATGCGGGTGATGACAACACTGGATTTGCAAATATTTGATAGAAAATAACGAAAGGACATAAGCAAGTGTGAACTTGCCTTTGTGATTACAAGATTATGCAATCATAGTCTTCGAGACGATATAAGATCCAATATCTAAAAACAACATCATTGGTCCGGTAAGGACTAATGTTTAAAGAAGCAAAATGCTATTATGCATAAGTAATGCTATGCATTTTGTAAAACTCCCAAAGCGAAACCTCTAGCATTATAAGTGAGTTAATCTTAGGTGTTTTCTTTAGGATTAGGTTTATCTTCAAGTTTATTTCATAAGTAATTACATCTATAAGGATCTTAAATCTCAACACATAAGATATGAAAATAGGATATCATGATCTAATATTGAGTTTGATTGCCATCTGGTGGCTACGATGAATTTCTAGGTGTTGGGTTGTTAAGAGTTGAAGAAACTATTATAAAGTTGTTGTTTGAAGTGGCAAAAAGAATAAATTTCAAATAATTTTTTATAATAAGTTAATCAGTTCTGCAAATCATTAGGATGTAACTATTGGCATTGAGATAGTACAAACGATCTTGAGTTACTATACTTCTGGCTCGTCGAATACTAGACCAAAGTTAACTATACAAATATAAATGAATTTTAAGACATAGTGTTTTATGGCACTATTTTGTTCTAGGGTTCTTCTAAGTATGGTTAAAGATGTGAGATCATTCACTTTCAATGTAAGTGAATGATGTGTTAAGGTGGAGTTGTAAGGCATTGACTTACACTTGGTTATAGGATGGGAAAAAGATACTATATAAGCAAGGATAACCACTTAGGTTCCATCATAAAATAGGGTTATGGTCTTAGGTATATTGTATATGGATTTTATCTTTAGGATAATAACATTACTAAGTGGTAACACCTTATTTGAGTTGAAAGAGTGATGATGTCCAATGGTGACTTGGTTTGATATCATGAGGGATCCTAATGGTACACTATTGGATAGTGTAATTGTTAAGGTATGGTTATTTTAGCTATAGGAGTTCACCTAATAGGCTTAATGATGAATGTCTACCTAATTAAGAAAAGTAACACATGATATAGTTGGGATCTCTGACTTAAGGCTTATGCATGGACCTTACTTGTGAACACCAAACATGGTTATACATGTGAAGTCAAATAAGTGAATTTGATTTAAGTTTGTGTAAGTATATGGCTTAAAGTGTTGTTAGTTTTTTTTGTATTTGAATGTGAGTGCAAACTTATAATATTTATTTAAGAAAATAGCTTGATCACAATTTCGATTCGATTTGGTTTAAGGAATCTATTTGAAGGTTTTAGGAATTTTATTTTTAAGTATATATTAAAATTTTAATATTGTTAGTAAGTTTCTTAGAAATGTTTTATTTCATTGCAGGATGTTATATGAACTTATTACGATATAAAATTTTATTTACTAATCATGTTTAAATAAAAATTTAACTCATAATATTTATGACATAAGTCAAAAATCATATTTCAATAAATTTTAGAACTCGATATAATATTTTTAAGTATTCTTCTATTTTTTTAAGGTGATAAGGGTTGACTTAAAAACATGTTAAGTTTTACTTAATTGAAAATTTGATTTATTGAAGTATATACATTTAATTATGACTTGATTATTGTTTATAACATTCTAGAAATTTAATTACCAATTCTATTTGTTGATATGAATTTTAGGAAGAAGTTTTATAAATATCATGTGCCAAAAATTAGACACACGTGTATATATATAATATATATACTAGCAGAATGACCGTGCGTTGCTACGGGACAATTTATTTAATACATTCCTTAAAATTTCAACTAATGACACTGAAACTCTTCAAATTTAGGATAATATAACCGAGAACCCACACTAATAGGTCATTTCTACTAAATAATATAACTTCATGAGAAATTTCATTACACCAAGCAATTTTCGCAATAAAAATTTACAACTTTTAGTCATTTACCGATTTCCGCCAAGCGTGCAATCCTAATACTGCCAGGCTCCGTTCAGATGGTAGGTATAAACACAATCTTCCTTGAGGTTATTACCACTGATAACTTCTTGACACATAAAAAAATCAGTTATTACATCTAACTACCCAAGTCCATTTTATTATCAGGAAACAAAGCTATACAACCGCTTTTATTCTTTTTGTAGGTAACTAAGACAGACTCAAAGTTATGTGTATACTGCATTTTGAGGAGAGGGGATCCAAAACATATTAAGAACATGCATACAAGAAAATCCTAGGAATGATTAAACATTTTCTTATTCCTGCAAAAAATTCTGTAAATGATGGATTTTGTGAATGAATAAGAATGATGAAAAATCCTTGACTTTGGACAGACACCTGCTAGTGTTGACCTGCAAGAAATTATTTATAGTCCAAGTCAGCTCTCAGACTCACTGATCCACGAATAGCAGGAACTACTCGACTGAATCTACAATTGAAGCATCTGAGGCTGCATCAATCGAGGATACACGACATAAGGAATTATGATACGTAATTGTGAAAGTACACAGTTGACATGTCATTTTCTGTTGTTGCTGCATCACAAACCAAGCCCATGTAAGAAATGGACAATATGCATGAGCTTTTGCTAGAGGATTTATTCATGGAATTTTACGACCAAGAGGCCACTAACACGGTACCTCATACTCCTAGAGGATAGCTTCCTGTGATTACACCACGGGACCATCCAATTTGGCCAAGTTCATGGGCTGGTCTGTCTAACATAAGATTATTACGAATAGAAATACCGCTAGATAAGAAGCATCAGCGTCTCATTGTCAAAAAAAATCGTTAGCTTTTCTTCTGTTCAATGCCATCATCAACCATTGTGAGTCGGCTTCCAGCACCACTCGCATGGCACCTAGCTGATCTGTCGGACATGCAGCATGCTCCAAGACAGTTTAGCATGGAAAGCATCGTTAACATGGTCACTTCGTTCAGCACTTGCGCAATCACCTCTCCTTGCAATCTCTCACAATGAAACCCCAAAAAAACAGCCAGCATAGTTTTGTCCATCCAGGTTTGAATAAGCCACCAATAAAACTAAAACCCAACAAAAAAGATCAAGACAACATAACTCTGTCTAGGTTTGAATGCGCCATCAATAAAACCGAAACACAAAATCAGTAAACCAAAATATTTCAATTAGTTTTATATCATGAACCAGGTTCAGCGCAGTTCAAATTTATAATCAGAACTGTAACCCTAGTACCATTAAATAACAAGAAACATGTAGCCTAAAACACTGAAAGAGTTTAAATGAATTAGTCAGGATAAATTCCCTTGTATAAAACCGCATTGCATCGGTTCTCTTCATGAAAATATCATTAGCCAGGACACACCTGAAGATCTGAAATGGAGATGTGTAATAAATCAAGAAAATACTGCAAGAGCTTGCTGGTTAACTTTATTCTCCAATCAGACTACTAAGTACAAATTATACAAGGAACCTACGGTTGCCTAGATTTGCTCCCAAAATTCAAACCTCTAAATACAAAACATTTAGGAAATGTACAATGCTCACCGCTTACATAGGCGCTTAAAAATCTTTGATCGAGTCAGTTACCACATGCACAAGTGTCCGCCGCCTTGGAGCCGTATTTTGAATGGATTTTTCAAGCGTCCGACTCCAAATTTTCCGTCGATGCTAGGGAAAAGACTCGGAACCACAATGGAAATTAACAAAACTACTGGGATTAATTTTCTAGTGCATGTGGAAGCGCTCGGTATTGTACATGGCCTTATTTACCATGATCTGACATAGCAGTGTAGATCAACAACAGCCAAGAAAGAATAGAATGATAAACACACTCCACGACCTCCGCTTGCCTGCAAATTAGCACCACGTTTTGATCAATATGCCTACAACATCCGCTCATTCTAATTCATTCCAATACAGCTGCATCAATCCTACACATCTCTGTAGTCTACGCGGAGGTCGGGGACGAGGGATAGTGACATATTAGAGCTTCGGAAAACTCAAAGTTTTATAGTAATAATTATTATAATAAAAATGTACTTAAAAAAGATATAGGTTCGTGCATATTATATCAATGTCCCAGTAGAAAACTCAGAACACACTTGTATTTACACAAGAATTATTTTGGTTCCCTGGAATGCCTCCTTCCAAACCATTTCCGTTGAGACACGAATATAATAACATACAGATCAAAACCAAATCTAGCAAGGTATCAATGATCAGTTCTCTGCTCACAAAGAGAATTATATTCGAACTGATATTGATATTGTGTAACAATTGCTGCAAAAATTAATTTACAAAGGCTCCAAAAAAGGGACTAAACCATTTGCATCATGGTTCATTTCGGTAAATAAGAAACCTCTCTGTAGACCCAAACGAATAATATTGTAGATTAAAGAACTACAGTCTAACTAAGATGTTCCCTTACTGGTTTTCTTTACAAGATTAGCCTACTGCTATGTTAAAACGCTAACTGCATTCATTTCTTAAAACAATCTCTGAAAGATTAATACTACACTAAAGTTCTCTATGAAACATTGACATCGGGAGATAAGAAGAGATGGTACTTTGAAACAAATGGAATGATACTACAATTTAATAAAATAGCACAAATTAGTTTTAAGCAAATTAGATTTTCTAGCCCACGTCACACTGCAAATATGAAGAGACGCCTTAAAACATTACAGAGAAGGAAAAAGTTGTAGCAAGATGAGAGGAATTAGTCGATAATCCAAACAACTTTAAATGCTCTTCAAAGTACATCTCATGTTTGGTATTCATATACATCATGAGAAGTCTTTCTAACCTGAATATACACCAATACTCCATCTGGCAACAATAATTTCTTTTTTGACCGTATCTGAAATGACAAAATTTAAGCAAATTTGTTTTTCTAGCTCACATCATAAACTAAAATATGAAGAGAATCCTTCAAAAATCAAAAATTACAGAGAAGGGAAAAGTTGTAGCAAGATGAGAGGAATTAGTCGATAATCCAAGCAGCTATAAAAGTTGAGATGGAGCACTTGGCTGCGATCTAAGAGGTCCTAAAAAAATCCGATCACCTTCCCACAAGCTGCCATGAGAAATCCCCAACACGTCAACTTGATAATATCCAATAGTAGTACCTTGAGATTCTTATCAGAATTGCCATTTGCAGATAAAGTTTCATATGCCATAATAAATCTTCCGATAAAAAGTCCCCCCACAATCCGCAAGAGGAAAATGGAACGAGGGAGGGAGAGCATAGAGGGAGGACCTGACATAGAGCATAGTAAAGGATCATACACACATCTAATCTGCATACAGGAAATAAAAATATAAAGAAAGTATCTTAGACAAAAACTGTGACTTAATATTGAGCCCCTGTAGACATGGTTAGATTAAAAAATGAATGTTTTTTACAACGAACGACATTCCATTAATAAGCAAAACTAACCTGTAGCATGTCAAGCCAAGGCAGAATAAGAACAGCTCTTATCTTCCATACACAAACCTCTACATCCCTCCACTGTGACATGCGTCTCTCTAGACTCTAGAGCAACCTGCAGCTGAACACTCGCATCGTCTCCTCCATGAATATGCACGACAGCACCAGCTAGCTTCTAGATGCGACAGGACGAACGCCGGAGCGTGCTGCAGCTAGACCACCAGCGAACCAGTGGAGGGGAAGGAGTTCGAGGATCACCCCTCTGGCGCAAGCGGTACCCAGGGCAGCGGGGAGGAGTTGGTGGTCGTCGCTTTCACGGCAATCCCCTCCGCCAGTCTCGTTCCCGTCCGCGACGAGAGTAGCCCAGAATCATGCAAAATCCAACAAATACACCTAATCAACAAATTAGCCCAGAATCTCCTCCGGTGCTTCGTGTTCCTTGATAATCCCATCGCCAACCAACAAATTAGTCCCAGAGGGAAACCTTTTACCCTCCTATCTGAGATACCCCAATCCGTACGAACAGCAACACGGGATGGCAAAAGGGGGGCTGGAGAACCTGTTTACCTGGAAGAGGATGGTGAGGAACGAGAGGGGCGCGGTGCAGGTCCTGCTGATGACACAGGCGAGGTGCAGTGCGCTGGCGATGTTGCGCTGCTTCTGCTTCGGGCGGCTTGCCACCACATGCCGCCCTGCCTCCATCCACGACCACGCCGCCCACCTGCGCCTCCGTCTGCAACGGCGGCGGAGGTACGAAGGGATTGCGTCTAGGGTTGGGTCGCGGTGCTGGGCGCTGTTGTGGTGGATGAGTCGTGCGTGTGTGCTCGGAGTTCGGAGCGGCGACGGGGGCGTGTAGGCTGCTCCGCCTGACCTCGTCCGCCGCCCTGGCCCTTCCCCCGTCGCCTCGACCACCGCGAGCGAGCCCCACCCTTTTTTCGTCGCGCACTTCACGGGCGGAGGGATCAAACGACTTCACTTGGTGGTGGCACACGTTAAAATATAGTCTAACAGTCAGGGGCAAAAGTCGTTAAAAATAGAGGCAGAAATAGAGATTGAAAACGTATTTTCAGTGAACGGAAACGTATTTAACTAATCTATCTCAAGAAAAATTAGTAGATAGAAGATAATAAATAGATAGATAGACTAGTATTTAGTTCAAACACGCATACACACACGCACGCCGTAACCAAAAATCTTGGGCCTAGCGCCCGAGTGTACTCATGTACATGCACACGCACTAGTATTCTGTCCAACACACATACGTACGCTAATCCCTTATCTTCCTCTCTCTCACAAAATTCCCCACACGCACATACACAACCTCGCTGCCGCCTGGTGTTCGCCGCCGTCCTGGACCCATTGCCGGCGCTGCTCCGCCACCCTCTTCTCCTTCGGTTTCTCGCCACCCCCAAGCTCCCTAGCGCCTCCTCGCACGCCCCGGTCGAATCCTAGGGTTGCCGATTGGTCTGCCGTCGATAACGGTGAGGCTCGGCACTCCCGTGACTCCTCCGGACCTTCTCCGGCTCCTCTAGGAAGACCACGATCTTCTCCTCGTCGTCTCCAACCTCTACAACGACACCTTGTGCTCTTGCCCGTCGGTGTGATGATGCGTTGATGCTGCCCTATGGGTTGGCTATGGCCTCCCTCACCTTGATTCAGTGGTAGGTCTGGCCGGGCCCCCTTCTTCTACTTCGACTACGGCTTGGCTACATCTCCGATTCAGGTACATCCTCTGTGACCGGCCTTCGAGCTGATGAACTGCTCTAGGTTTGATTTAGATTTAAATTTTGGTGATTCTAAAACTGGGATTGTGGTGATGATCTCATGGACATTTGATGTGTGGTATTGGTAATGTTATGCTCTTAGTTTAATGGTGCTAGCAATATATGCTTTTGATACTGTGATACGGTGCATGATTTGATCCTAAAATGCTTCCTAGGATAAGATCTTGTCCAATTAAGTCGTATAATACTCCTCGTAGGTACTTGTATTTATTCTTATAATTTTTTGATGTGGGAAGAGAAGGATACATGTTGTTTCTTTCAGACATAGATGTACAAGAAGTGCAAAAGTGAATATAGCTCAGTTGAGCATAATGAATGTACAGTCAGCACATATAATTATTTAGTGTGCAATAAATTATATGACAACTCTTTTAATCCTATTAGGCAAGTGTAAGTGTGAGCACAGTATGCTTGAGCTTATAGTTTCTTCCTAAGATGTATATGTAGAACATATAATAGTTTCTGTACATGCTTTCTTGCTGTAATTTAGTTCTTGTTTATCAGAAGTGAATTTCACGTATGTATATATTGTAGAATGATTATAGCTAGTGGATTTAGTCCTAGTTAGCTCTAGTTATTACTTTTTTGTAGTTAATATGACCTAGAATTAATTTGGCTATATGTATCCACACAAATATAATTCAAACAAGGTGTATGTTAGGTGTAAGAGTGATTATAGATGAAGTACAAATGGTTTTCACTTAACTAGAGTGTATGTGAAGTCTCTCAGTTAACAGAGGAGATTTAAACACCCCAAAACATGTGACAATCATTTAAATGCCTCTATCTATCCTAAGATGAATTTTTTCTCACACAAATATCTCTCACAGGGGTGTGCTAGATCAATTGCTTGATCAAAAGCATGCACGTAGATAAAATATTACTACTATACTTTCTGTTCATTATTCTTGGTTATGTGATTTGGTATTCTTGGGGATTATTTGACCATCCAAATGCATGGGATATGCTCCTAGATCTTTTATATGTTTTATTAGGGAATTTCTAATGATTATTATGTACTTGTGTGATCTAAATATTGATTTTTTGTGTGGATGGATTTAGCTGCTGCCCAGAAACTCTATTATGTTCCACAACAACCTTCTCTTGTTCTTTCTACTAGAACTGATCAAGAACAACTCCTATGCATGTATCTATCCTTACTAATAAAGCTTACAGATCCGAGGTTTCATCTCTTCTTCATTTTAACGAGTTTTTCCATTCCCATGCTACACACCTCTCCTCTCCTCCAAGGATTCTTACCTTGCTAGCTCCTGTAATAGTGCTTGTGTGGTTGATTTGCTTGCTCCTGGATAGATCTGGTTGTTGTCCAGCAGCACTACTAATATTCGACAACACTCCTCTCATACTCTTTCTATTAGAAATTACCAAGAACATATATGCTATGCACTGGATCAACCCAAGATCTTTATTTTCTACCTTGGATCTTCTGTAGCTTGTTCTTCTAGATTCTGGAATAGCCTTCTTCTTGTGGATAACCTGCTCCTCCTTGCTGCTTGAGTTTCCTAGTGATCTAGTTGCTATTTGGGCTATGTTGCCGTTGTTCTAATGTATGGTATGTTCTTGCTAATATCTAATAGATGCTAGAGATGATTGGTAGGAATGGTTCACTGGTGGAAAACAGGGATGTAGTCCCGGGCCGCAACGGGCTCTAGTCCCGGTTTTGGGCCCGGGACTACGAAAACGGGACTAGAGGCCCCCCTCTAGTATCGGCTCGCAACGGCCCGCGACTGATAACAGCCACGTGGCTGTTTCAGCGCCGCGGGGGCGAAAACCCTCTAGTCCCGGGCTATAACACCACCCGGGACTAAAAGGTTTCCTGCCGCGGGAGAGAAACACCACATTTCTCTGCCGCGGCAGAGATTGTGTATTTCCTTTTTTTGCCATTTCGTTCCTTTTTCGTTTTGTGTTTCACTATAATTCAAACATATATTTCAGTATATATATTATACGCTGCTACATACACACTACACGTCGATGCATTTATATAATTAATTGATCCCTTGCAAGCATACATATAATCAATCATATCAAAAGGAAGAAATGTTTTGAAATTACATGGTCATTGATGAATATATATCATATGAGCTACATGAAGATGACTAAGGCAAATCGAGTTCCACGTCATCCGCATAATGCTCTCCATGTACATCAAGGACTTCCTTCATCATAAACCCGCCAGCTCCTCTTGAATTGCTCTTATGCGCTGGTCTGGCTCTAGTTTCTCCCGCAAATCATAAATATAATGTGAGTCAACTTTCCGCTCACTGGTCAACTCGCGAATGTACTCGCAGACGTAATATCCACATAAATGAGTTCCCGGTGGCTGCTGTAAATTCTTCACCATTTTATAAGTTAACTCCTCTTTGAATGGACCTGGTATTTTCTGTCTGAACCGTGTCCAACACCTGCTCGGCAAAGAAAATGAACAAAGGAGTTATTAGTTACTTGATATCAGGAAATGAATGAAAGAGGACGATATAATGCGATAATGATTGAAATTACTTATGAAGCATTGCTTTCATGTCGCTCCACTGCTCTTGGTCCCAACTTAATGAGTCGTGGACTTCAACTAGGGAGTTGTCAACTTGAATGTTTAGCAAGATCCAGTGGAATCTGCGGACATTTACATAAGCATACATGCATAGCTCATCCAGTAAGCAAAAATAAAATGTGTACAAGATATAAACACTCACTTGAAGTTGTAAGAAAATAGTATTTCCTTAACAAAATTATGCTCGGTTAAAAACCTGCACAGGTCTTCCTCCACGTCTTTGGGGTGATTCTTTAACGTATATTCATTAATGATATATGGGTCAATGAACCCAACGTCGTATCTTATAGCTCTTTTGCATTTAAGCATCTTCATTCTGCGGAATATAATATCATCATACAAAAGGATATATAGTTAGGATAATATATTAAATGCAATGAACGAGCTAAAGCTACAAACTTAATTATAGAAATAAATAACTTACAGACAGTAGAAACCAATGATAGATTTGTCGAGGGCGCTGGTTGTATAACTGAAACAGTTCGGTCATTTGAACCTGTATCAAGTATGGTTTGAAGTGATGCTCCTTTCTAACGTCCACCGGAAACCAATATTTATGATGCTTTTTTCTGCTTGCGACATGTACCATTCATGCAGATTTCGCATATGTGTGGATAGACGTGCGAGCTCCTCATTACTGACTAGAGGCTCCCCTTGGACATACTTCCGTACTATCTGACCCACTGGCGTATCTTCATAGCCTAAATATTGACCAAGAGACATATTTGCTTCGTTAGCAAGTGCTTTGGCCTGTGATACAGTGATTCCCATAAGTGCAGCATTATTACGGGCTCTAGGGTCCATTATTTGCATGTCCATATCCATTTCAGCTCTGAAGGCCTTGTCGAGGTCTGTAATGACTTTGAGCGGGGCGACCGATTGATTCTTCTGTGCTTCGAGCTGGGCAACTTGCTTCCCGCTTTTTGCACTTGTGATTTTTTTCTTCTGTACTTGCTTAATAATCTCCCGGTCATAGTCTGATTCCAGATTCATCGATATCTGGGATGGTTGCTCAAGAAAGAACTTAGCCTACTTTTTGGTTTTTTCGTTATATACCGTCTTTGGCTCAGGCTTTTTGGGTGCCAAATGCGCCTTAACTTGGGCAGCCACATCCGCATTAGTTTCCTCATCGGTCTTGTCATAAGGTCTCTTTGGATATCGACTATCTTCGGCATTTGACCTTTCTTCGATGTGGGGCGCGAGGGACCGTCGAACTTTCGTTTCTTTGACGAGGTAGTAGTATTGCACGGAGGCGGAGGCGGAGATCGAGTTGATGTACTCCTGCTGCGGCGATCGTCAGCGGGGCGGGGTGGACTTGGAGGTTGGCGATAATCGGGTTGGGGTGGACTTGGAGGTTGGCGATAATCGGGTTGGGGTGGACTTGGAGGTTGACGATATTCGATGCGGGGTGGATTTGGATTCCTTGGAGTCGGTGGCCTTGGCGCCGAGCCTGGAAACTTGATGTACTTCTTATTCCATAGAATGATGTTGCGCTTGACATCTCCTAGTTTCGTAAGGCCTTTAGGCGTAGCGATTTCAATCTCTAGGTCCGCAAAATCCTCCACTATGTCATCCACCGTGACACGAGCATAGCCTGGTGGAATCGGAAGTGAATGATGGAGTGCTCCAGGTAGACAAGGTAAAGCAGTGCCGATCGCCACCTTGAAGGACATGTTGTTCATTGGCTGATGTAGCCCACATTGTGCCATCTCTCTGACATCATCCACGGGGTAGTGAGGAGCCGGTGCATCATCCAACAGTGCTTGATCATCAGCACGGACCTCCGTGGAAGCCACGCTGCTTCTCCGTTGGCTAAGATCCAATGCAGGATCATCAGACCACGGGTGAGTTGACAACGGCGGCCTTTGGCTAATTTCATGCATGAGGTTCTTCAGATCAGCTAGGTCCTGCTCTACCCTGGAGATCCGGTCTGCCTCCCGGTCCTTCTTTCTCCGACGGCTTCTGTAACTGACATCGTACTGAGGAAACCCTTTCTTCCACGAGACACCGGCGCCTTTGCCTCGTGTTCGTCCTCCCTTTTCAGGATTCCCTAGGGCACGTGTCAGCTCGTCGTTCTCTCTCTCGAGACGGAACAATCCCAATTGAGCATCGTTCATTGCTTGAATAAGGTCTTGGGAGGGTTTTAGAATTTTATCATGAAATAATGTCTTCCCTGTTTCTGGGTCCAAGGATCCCCCGTGCCCGTACCACCAGTGCTTTGACCTCTCGGGCCATCCATCTGTACCAGGAGTGACGCCTCTAGCCCTCATTTCCTTCTCCATAGTTTCCCACTTAGGGATGGCACTCTTGTAGCCACCTGTCCCCATTTTATGATGGTATTTCTTGTTGGCAGCATTCAACGCATTCTTTGCCGACTTTGCCTTTGCTTTATCAGATTGCTTGTACTGTACAAAATCGGGCAACTGTTCTCTCAACTTCTCGTTTACTCCTTTGAAGTCTGGGGTTTTCTTTTTCGCGACATATTTCACGTATAAACTTTTCTTGTGGTTCCGGTACAGTTCAGCCATCTTGCTCAGTGCCCACTCCTTGACTTTTGCTCTATTTTCAAGCCCACCCGGCCTTGGGGTAATACCATCTACCTCAAATTCCTCATACTTTGGAGGTAGTATGAAATGCGCTATGAGCTTCTGCCAAAGGTCATCTTTGGCATCATCGGTGACATAGCTGTTGGATTCTTCACCGGCTTTCTTTGACTTATTCCATTCTTGGATGGTGATCGGCAGGTTGTCCCTAACAAGCACCCCGCATTGATTTATAAACATCCTCCGGTGCTTCTCTGGAGCAATCGGTTCACCATCATCATCTATTTCTTCGATGGTGAACCTCTGATTACCATCCAACTTTTTGTTCGGCCCTCGTTTCGTTCGAGCTGTCGATTGCTTCGATCTGGTGGGCTAAAAGAAGAAGAGAGAGTGATTAATATATATCTAGATCAGTTAATGAATAGAGGTAGCACGAGACTTTATATATATATATATATATATATATATATATATATATATATATATATATATATATATATATTTACCTCGCCGGATCCTGTCGAGGGGCCATCATTGTTGTTGTTATTTGTTTGCCCTTCATCCATCTGGTCTTCCCCTTGGTACATTAGGTTTTCCTCTATTCCATCACCGAATGGATTCAGATATGAGGATATCTCTTCCTCGAGCAAAATATCTTCGGCGCCGGTAGTAATATTAATAGGAATTTCACCTCTTATCATGCCCTGAAGAAAACCTTCACCGATGCGACCAGGATCTTCGGATGGATCCATGACTTAATTATCTATAACAAAAAGAGAGGTAAACAGGTTAGAAAAAACAATAATCCTAATAACTAAAACAATATAATCCTAATTATAATAATCCTAATATTATTTGTGGTAAAACAATAATCACAATAACTAAAACAAAAAAATAACCCTAATAAAACAATAAATGAAACAATATAATCCTAATAAATAAAACAAAAAATAACTAAAACAATAATCCTAATCCTAATTCTAATATTTTAATTAAAACAAATCCTAATACTAAAACAAAAAACCCTAATATACAAAAAACTATAGAAACAAACTATAACAAAAAAACCTAATAAACCTAATTATAATAGTCCTAATTATAATAATCCTAATACTAATGCTAATAACTAAATCTTAATTATAATAATCCTAATTATAAAAAAACTATAACAAAAAACCCTAATAATCCTAATACTAATCCTAATAACTAAATCTTAATTATAATAAACCTAACTATAAAAAAACTATAACAAACTATACAAAAAACTATAACAAAGAACTATAAAAAAAACCACCCGCGCGCGCGGCCTCTCGATCGAGCTCACCGACGAGGGACGGCAGCGAGGCGGCGAGGCGGCGGCGCGCGGCGGCGAGGCGGCCGGAGTCGCACGGCGGCGAGGATGCGTCGGCGCGGAGCGGCGGCACGTCAAGTCACAGCGGAGCGGCGGTGGCGGAGCGGCACGACGGCGGAGGACAGCACCTCCCTTGCGTCGTCTTTGATGCGGGCGTGCTTCGTCTTCGCTGCGTCGAGAATGCCAGGTGCTGGGCAGCACCTGCCCTGACGCGTGAAATATATAGTGGCCACCCCTTTAGTCCCGGGCTAAGCCACGGGACAGGACGAAAGGGTCTTTAGTCCCGGGCCGTGGCTTAACCCGCGACTAAAGACCCCCCCTTTAGTCGCGAGTTAAGCCACGGCCCGGGACTAAAGTGTTTTTTTGGCCGCTTCGTTTTCGCGCGCGCAGGCACCCTTTAGTCCCAGGTCCAGCCACGACCCGCGACTAATTGTTTTTTTTTTATTTTCTTTTTTTAATTCAAAACTAATATAAAAACTTTGGAAAATCATATCTTTTATTATAATAATCCAAATAAAACAAATAATATGTCTATTATTATCAGAAAAATGTAAAGAATCTTAATATAATATCTATTTATCTGTTTGCATCATTTATAAATTATTTCATTTGTAAATTTTTATTTTTTATTCAAATCAAATATAAAAACTTTGGAAAATCATATCTTTTATTATAATAATCTAAATAAAACAAATAATATGTCTGTTATTATCATAAAAATATAAAGAATCTTAATATAATATCCATTTATCTGTTTGCATCATTTATAAATTATTTCATTTGTAAATTTTCTTTTTTTATTCAAATCAAATATAAAAACTTTGGAAAATCATATCTTTTATTATAATAATCCAAATAAAACAAATAATATGTCTATTATTATCAGAAAAATATAAAGAATCTTAATATAATATCCATTTATCTGTTTGCATCATTTATAAATTATTTCATTTGTAAATTTTCTTTTTTTATTCAAATCAAATATAAAAACTTTGGAAAATCATATCTTTTATTATAATAATCCAAATAAAACAAATAATATGTCTATTATTATCAGAAGAATATAAAAAATCTTAATATAATTTCCATTTATCTGTTTGCATCATTTATAAATTATTTATTTTGTAAATTTTCTTTTTTTATTCAAATCAAATATAAAAACTTTGGAAAATCATATCTTTTATTATAATAATCCAAATAAAACAAATAATATGTCTATTATTATCAGAAAAATATAAAGAATATTAATATAATATCCATTTATCTGTTTGCATCATTTATAAATTATTTCATTTGTAAATTTTATTTTTTAATTCAAATCAAATATAAAAACTTTGGAAAATCATATCTTTTATTATAATAATCCAAATAAAACAAATAATATGGGCTGAGGATCCTCGGAGTGGTAGGTGATGACGATGACGAAGAAGACCCTGAAGCTGCGTACTATAGGACTAGGCATGATTATGACTAAAGGGGGCGGCTTTAGTCCTGAGTGCTAGCTAGTCCCGGTTTGTCCCGGTTTTTAATATTAATAAATGTCTTGAGTGTTACCTAATAAAGAGAGGGTTCATCTTTAGTCCCGGTTGGAGAAACCAACAGCGACTGAAGGTATTGCGGCAGACTTGGCCAGGCAACACTAATAATAGGGGTGAGTGTCGACATTATGTCGTGCGGCTTGTACCTTGTTTCGGATGGTGTCACCAACCGGGACTAAAGATGAATCTTTAGTCCCGGTTGGAGACACCAACCGGGACTAAACATGAGTCAGCACTAATAATAGGGGTGAGTGTCGATATTATGTTGTGAGTGTCGACATTATGCCGAGCTGCTTGTACTATAAATAGGCATCCTTGTGAGTCCAGTCCTCCAGCCAGTTTGAGGCATCTCCAAGATGGTTTTCGAGAGCAGGGACACCACTACGGCCAGTTTCAGGGAGATGCCGACGGAGATCAGTCCTCCGGCATCTCCGAGAAACTGGTCATAGAGGCACTCCCTAATATGTGAAATTAGTTAGCTCCCAGGCATATTGATCTAGTTAGAGAAGTTACAAGCTGCAAGATGGTTTTCGAGAGCAGGGACACCACTACGGCCAGTTTCAGGGAGATGCCGACGGAGCCCAGTCCTCCGGCATCTCCGAGAAACTGGTCATAGAGGCACTCCCTAATATGTGACCTCACGCGTTTGGAGATCAGATCTTAATGGTAAGTATGAATCGGGACTAAAGGCCCTCCTTTAGTCCTGTTCCAGCCACAAAACGGGACTAACACACTCAAGATTGTTTGCAGACAACACTATAAAAATGGACACATGCATGGAGCATCTTCACTCATAAAATGTTACAATTATTACATATCATTTCTTCGTGTGTGTTCCTTTCTGATCCCGTCGTATCCATGGAGCATCTTCATTCATTAACATGATGCTTGGGTCATCCTTCACCGCGAAGGGCGGAATTTCATGAAACTTATCACAATCTTCTGACATGTCTGTCTTGTCCTCCACTCCCACGATGTTTCTTTTTCCTGAAAGAACTATGTGGCGCTTTGGCTCATCGTCTGATGTATTCTTTTTCTTATTTTTTCTTTTTCTAGGTTTGGTAGACATGTCCTTCACATAGAAAACCTGAGCCACATCATTGGCTAGGACGAATGGTTCGTCTAAGTACCCAAGATTGTTGATATCCAACGATGTCATTCTGTATTTCTTGTCTACCTCAACCCCTCCTCCTGTCAGCTTGACCCATTTGCACCGAAACAAGGGGACCTTAAAAGTAGGTCCATAGTCAAGTTCCCATATCTCCTCTATGTAACCATAATATGTGGTCTTTGACCCATTGTTGTCTATTGCATCAAAGCGGACACCACTGTTTTGGTTCGTGCTCTTTTTATCTTGGGCTATCGTGTAAAATGTATACCCATTTATCTCGTACCCTTGGAAAGTCGATATAGTCGAAGATGGTGACCTAGACAACAAGTATAGCTGATATCCAAGAGTGTTGTTTTTGATGAGATGTTGCAACCAACCGCCAAAACTCTTCATGTGTTCATCTCTAATCCAAGAGTCATGCTTTCCAGGGTTGTTGGAGCGTAAGATTTTCTTGTGTTCCTCGATATATGGGGCTGCCAAGATAGAATTCTGTAGAACGGTGTAATGTGCTTCAGTGTAAGAATGTCCGTCCCTACATATTATTGATTTCCTTCCTAGAGTACCCTTTCCACTCAGTCTCCCCTCATACCGCGATTGAGGAAGACCAATCGGCTTAAGGTCAGGAACGAAGTCAACACAAAATTCAGTGACCTCCTCTGTTCCATAGCCCTTGGATATGCTTCCTTCTGGCCTAGCACGGTTACGAACATATTTCTTTAAGATTCCCATGAACCTCTCAAAGGGAAACATATTGTGTAGAAATACAGGACCGAGAATGGAAATCTCTTCGACTAGGTGAACCAGCAGGTGCGTCATAATATTGAAGAAGGATGGTGGGAACACCAACTCAAAACTGACAAGACATTGGACCACAACATTCTGTAACCGTGGTAGATCTTTAGGATTGATTATCTTCTAAGAGATTGCATTGAGAAATGCACATAGCTTCACAATGGGTACTCGAACATTATCTGGTAGAAGCCCCCTCAATGCAATCGGAAGCATTTGCTTCATAATCACGTGGCAGTCATGAGACTTTAGGTTTTGGAACTTTTTTTCTGCCATATTTATTATTCCCTTTATATTCGACGAGAAGCCAGACGGGACCTTAATACTGCTTAGGCATTCAAAAAATATTTCCTTCTCTTGTTTGGTAAGAGCGTAGCTGGCATGACCTTGAAACCATTCTAGATGCAGGCCATCTGGGTCTTTCATACGTTGATGGTCCTTTCGTGCTTCCGGTGTATCTTTTGTCTTCCCATACACGCCCAAGAAGCCTAGCAGGTTCACGCAAAGATTCTTCGTCACATGCATCACATCGATTGCAGAGCGGACCTCTAAGAATTTCCAATATGGTAGCTCCCAAAATATAGATTTCTTCTTCCACATGGGTGCGTGTCCTTCAGCGTCCTTTGGAACAGATTTTCCTCCAGGACCCTTTCCAAAGGTTACCAGTTGATCCAAATCTTTGACCATATCAAATATATCAGCACCAGTACGCTCCTTAGGCTTCGTCTGGTGACATGCCAGACCGTTGAAATGCTTGCCTTTCTTTCTTAAGGGATGCTTGGACAAAAGAAATTGACGAAGCTCATTGCATACATTCTTCTTACAATGTTCCAAATATATACTTTCAGTCTCATCTAAACAGTGTGTGCATGCATTGTATCCCTTGTTTGACTGTCCTAAAAGGTTACTAAGAGCAGGCCAATCATTGATTGTTACGAAAAGCAATGCTCAGAGGTTAAATTCTTGCTGCTTGTGCTCATCCCACACGCGTATCCCGGGTTCGTGCCACAACTGTAAAAGTTCTTCCACTAATGGCCTTAGGTACACATCAATGTCGTTGCCGGGTTGCTTCGGACCTTGGATCAACACTGGCATCATAATGAACTTCCGCTTTATGCACAACCAAGGAGGAAGGTTATAGATGCATAGAGTCACGGGCCAGGTGCTGTGATTGGAGCTCTGCTCCCCAAAGGGATTCATGCCATCTGTACTTAGACCAAACCTTAAACTCCTTGCGTCATCTGCAAAGTCCGGGTACTTTCTATCGATTTTTCTCCATTGCGACCCATCAGCGGGGTGTCTCAGCATCCCGTCTGACTTACGTTCCTCTTTATGCCATCGCTACAACTTGGCGTTCTCTTTGTTTCTGAATAAGCGTTTTAACCGTGGTATTATAGGAGCATGCCACATCACCTTCGCAGGAACCCTCTTCCGGGGGGGCTCGCCCTCAACGTCACCAGGGTCATCTCGTCTAATCTTATACCGAAGTGAAGTGCATACCGGGCATGCATCCAAATTCTCATACTCCTCACCGCGGTAGAGGATGCAGTCATTAGGGCATGCATGTATCTTCTGAACCTCTAAACCTAGAGGGCAGACAACCTTCTTTGCTTCGTACGTACTGGAGGGCAATACGTTATCTTTTGGAAGCATATTCTTCATCATTTTCAGCAACTTTTCAAATGAGGAGTCAGGTATAGCACACTCAGCCTTCCATCGCAGCAATTCCAGTGTGCTGCCCAGCTTTTTCAGACCATTTTCGCAATTTGGCTACAACAACTTTTTCTGATCCTCTAACATGTGATTGAACTTCTCCCTATCCTTATCAGTTTCACAATCTCTTCGTGCATCGGCAATGGTCCGACCAAGATCATCAGCGGGTTCATCATGTGTCTCTTCTTCATCCTCCCCTTCAGCATCCCCCATGGAAGTATCTCCGTACTCAGGGAAACCATGATAGTTGTCATCCTCCTCCTCTTATTCATTATCTTCCATTATAACCCCTCTCTCTCCGTGCTTGGTCCAACAATTATAACTGGGCATGAAGCCGAACTTCAACAGGTGGCTGTGAAGGGTTTTTGAGTCAGAGTAATCCTTCTGATTCCTACATCCATTACATGGACAGAATACAAAACCATTGCGCTTGTTTGCATCAGCAACACGGATGAATTCATGCACGCCATTAATGAACTCGCCAGAGCGTTGGTCAGTACCGTACATCCATTCCCGAACCATCTGAATTATAGTAAAAGTATATCAAAAACCATTACACAACATGATAAAACTATTACAAGTTATATTGAGAGCTTCTAGAGCATTAATTTTGAATTTTGAAAAATTTACATGCACCAATTTGTGAATTGCAGAAAACAATCAACATGATAAATATGGAGTTTTTTATTATTGTTCTATCAATGAAAACCTCGTTCCATTCTAAGCTCTGAAACTCTAAAATTACACATTTCAATTTTCAGTAACTATGTGCCTAATCAAAATTTGTTACATACACAAACACACACACACACATATATATATATATATATATATATCAAAATCCTTCTAGCTACTTCTAGAGCATGCATGCATTTGATCCATATCTCTATACTTCTAGAGCATTATAGAGATAAAGTAGCAATAAGAGATGAAAGAATGAAGTTCTAACCTTTTAAAGCTTTGGATTTAGGTGTTGCAAACTAAATCTTGACAAATCTTGAGAAAAAAATGGCATGAACTCTCTTGCTTATTTGTGAAAAATGGCCACCATATGCTTTAGGGCAGCAGGACAGGAGGCAGATTATATAGTCGTGGACAACTAGTCCCGGGCCGTGATACGACCCGGGACTAATAGTCCACGAAAGGACCAGCTGGCCTGCTCCAGGTTATTAGTTCCAGGCCGTATTACAGACCGGGACTAATGACCTGATCCAGCCCGGGACTAGTCACTACGGTCGTTTCTAGCCGTTAGAGGCCTCACGGCCCGAGACTAGTGCTCTCACTAGTCGCGGGCTGTGCCAGGTCGGGACTGCTGGGCTTGTTCTGGTCGAACCGAAGATGGTTTTTCCAGTAGTGGTTCTTGATGATCCGGTTTATTTGGCCAGGGCATAAGATGGATAGATGAGCTATCGATGTACTTCTGTAGATGAGAGAGATGTGTAGTGCGGTTGGAATTTGTGTGTACTAGGAAAGCTATTGGTACTACTAGTGTATTTCTATAATGTTGAGTTATTGCTGAGACTGTGACAGCACATGCCATGCATGTAGTGATAGTGCTGCTTGTAAGTGGCCCCTCTCCTTGTCCATGTTGTCAAACTGACTTTCTTCACTTCCTTGTACAAGCTACGGCTGAGGCCTTGTTTTTATCATGTGTAATCTTACTTTCCTTTCTTTTTAGTTGCCAAATGTATAAACTTCTTGTCAGGCTCTATTACTAAATAGACTTTAGTTTGGTGCACTTTCTTGTGTAAGTTGATTGCTAAAACTAATTGTGGGCTTAACTATTAATACAATGGTTGAACAAATCATGTGGGTTTATAATTATTAATTAAGCTTTCTTTTGCAGGTTAAGAAGAATAAGAAGATTGAGAAGATCCAGACTTAGTTTAGAAACCTTCTTTTTATTCTTTTATAATCTTCTTTTACCTTTGTAAATCAAAATATTTTATAAATGTTGTATGTAATGTTAAACTCTTATTTATATGTAACCTTGTTTTTTTTCTATTTCCAAATATTGTAGAAGCTTGGAAGAATATCATTGTAATATACTTATTTACTTATCTCATTTGGTTTGTATTTTAAATATTATGAAAATGTTGTATCTATTCCTTTGAAGTAGTAATTCTACTTTGTTGTTTATATCCAACGTAGCGTGGTGATCTATTATTAATTCATATGACTTATTTTAAATTTCAATTCTATTTCAAATCCACATTTAATTTATTATTATTTATATTTGAATTTAATTCAAATTGTTTCCCCCAAACAGAGATGTTCCACAAAGGTCATGTCAAAATCCATCGCACTTGTGCTGACATTATCATAAGAGAGACCTCGATCACTATGTAGCCCTTTAAATTTGCGCGAAAATTTCCCGGATTTTCTTATGCATGAATGCAATGCAAACACATGTGTCCTCTCTATTTATAGCTGCTAATCCTGGGATGTTACACTTTCCCTGCTTTCCCTACCGCACGTATACCAGCTGCATCTTCCTCCCCTCGTGTCGATGTATTGCGGAGCGGCAGTCTGAACGGCGTGCGGCGGCGCGGACCTAAGCGTGGGGGTCAGAACGGCTTGCGGCGGCGAATCCAAGCATGGTGGCTGGAACCGCGTGCGATGGTAAGGATCTAAGCGTCTGAAATTTCTATATGTGTCTGTCTCACTCCTGTTCACCTCATCAGATCCGTTGCTGATGAAAGAAACCAAGGCGGCGGTGGTGCCGATAGTGGTCATCGATGCGACGGCGATTGAAGCCATCATCCGCAACATCACCGCGACGGTGAAGATCAAGCCCTCGTGAACCGATGTTGTGGGAGGCAGGCCGCGGCTGGCACGTCGAGGTGCAATTCGACGGTGAAGGCCGGATGTACCTCGTGGCCGGATGGATACGGCAGGGAGGGCGGCTACCTCACCGTCCACTTAGTATTTGGAAAAATTTGATCCCATATTAGTTGACTTAGATTCATCTAGATATGAACGTATCTAGTCAAGTTTTAGTGCTAATATGGGTCGGAGGGAGTATGCTTTGACAATCTCCGGTGGGATTGTATAAATTTGATCGAAATATGTATCATTTGAATCAAAATTGATACTCCTCCGATTCATACTACTTGTCATTGAAATGGATGTATCTAGCACTAAAACATGTCTAGATACATCCATTTCAGTGACAAATAGTATTAGATTATCCGTATCTTGAAGAATTTGAGTCAACTAATTTGGATCGGAGGGACTTGTACTTTCTTTGATAGATCACCTCTCTGGAGAAGTAGAATGCGGCATCAAGAAGAACGGGGAATGGATGCTGCCGTCAATGCTGCAAGTCTACATGGAAGCCGCAATGGCAGCGACACAACGGTCATAACTGATAGGGCCTCAGACTTGACCCTCTAGGCATTTGGCATGCCAACTATGGGCAGCTAGGTCAAATGGCAACCAACTCGGGCCCGCAATGCATTCTCTTGACAACTTTGGGACCGCAAAGTGGCTAAATTAGTAGGAACTCTAAACCATCCATTGAATAAAAATTCTACTCTCTAAATGAGCTATCAATTCAACTAATCATTACACGTGCCACCTTCACCACAACCCCATATTGTAACTGTTAGGACGGGGATGACAATAACTAAAACTGCCCACATGAATCTACTATTCTCCTTCCCCTTCACTTGAATTTTATGTTTTAGATTTTCTACCACTTGATCAGATACGGCAAGATCAGCCTCAAGTGTCAACTTCTCTTTGCGAATAAGCTTGAGTTTTTCTTTTCTTCCACGATAGTACGCTTTAGCTCTAATATCAACAGGTTTTTATGGGCCAATTTATCACCTAAATTGGCAACCATCTCCTCCAAATCCATCATCTGGCTATACCACTGGGTTAATTCATCTTGGTATGCAATATACCATGGATCATAGGCCTACATAGCACACTGTAACAATCCCAAAACAAACCAAATTAAAATCAGTCTGAAAGGCCATGGCGGCACTTCAAATTCAACGACCATACAAAGAGAAAGTGCTACCTGCACTTCCGACGTGGTAGGAGAAGGAGAATGTGGCCAGGACATGATCGAATCCCCACCCTCGCCGGTGTACCCGCTATGACCAGACATTGAATACTAATTTACCCCTGCAATATCGAGGAAATTACGACAACCGAATCGATTAGGGTGGGTGGAGAAGAAGCGAAGGTCTTATCAAGCACTACTAGCAATTGCTGTGACCGTGCTCGAGCTATGGCGGCGAAACAAAATCCTGGTCGTCATGGGCGGTGGATCTGCCCGCGGTCGGTACTGCCTCAATGTACAATGCATGCGGACGAAACAAGTGCTGGAGCCGTGGTTGACGTGCAACACGGCAGCCCCTCCGACGCCATTGTAGGACGGAGCCACCAACGCGCCGACGATGGCTGCTCTGTCCGCCGGTGGGGTAGGAGCTGCTCGGGGCTGGGGCTGGGAGCGGATGAGAGAGAGAGAGAGAGAGCCGACCTCACGTGTGTCATACATGACCCCACCTATCAATGTTTGGGGGACTAGCTGCTCTGGGATTTTTGCATATTTGCCAATTTTGCATACCTGCCATTTTTTTTTTGAAATTTGCATATTTGCCACATGACCACCTGATATCTACGCACTTCTATTCTTGTATACAGTTGTTGGGCCTCCAAGTGCAGAGGTTTGTAGAACAGTAGAAAGTTTCCCTTAAGTGGATTACCCAAGGTTTATCGGACTCAGGGATGAAGTGATCAAAGGTATTCCCTCTCAAGCAACCCTGCAATCAAGATATAAGAAGTCTCTTGTGTCCCCAACACACCCAATACACTTGTCAGGTGTATAGGTGCACTAGTTCGGCGAAGAGATAGTGAAATACAAGTGGTAATGATGCCAGGAAATACCTTCTGACTTGTTGCTGACGTGGGGAAGACTAAAGACAAACTGAAATAAAGATGGAAGCAAGCAAAAATGTAGCAGATCTATATGCAAACGGTGTTTCAATGTTTAGAAATAAGGCATAGGGATCATACTTTCACTAGTGAACACTCTCTCATATAGATATACTCTTCATGATACTACTCTTAACCACTCTCCGGTTGGATACTCTAATCATTGGTAGGGCTATAACAACACACCTCAAAGTCTGCCTTCCCCAATCTAGATAACCCCACACTGTCACCCTGGGAGCTAGATGGTTCCAACAAACACCACAATTTCATAGAGACAACCAACTCAAAATATACTCATAAGAAATATATATGTAACGTAGCTTAAGTGCCACACACGGTGTGCATGCTGTCACTTTCACACACTTGGGGAAAAGCATAGATCTATTAACGCACGATGAGTGTTTATGTAGAATATAGCCTAAGTGCCACCATGGTGTGCACGCTGTCACTTTCACACACATGGGGAGAGCAGAGATCTATTGAAGCACTTGAGTAGAAAGGTAGATCTACTTGATTACAAAGCTCATGACCACAACAAGATCATGCATAGAGAGATGAACACATAGCTACCGGTAGAGCCCTTAGCCTTGAGGAAGAACTACTCCCTCCTTATCATGGGAATCAGGAACTGTGATAAAGATGGCGATGGAGATCGATGGAGATGGCTCCAGGGCGCTTCCATGTCCCGGTAGGATGCCGGAACAGAGACTTTCTGTCCCCCGAATCTCCCCTTTGGTGGCGGTGGCGCTACAAAGGTTTTCGTGGATTTCCGCCAGATGATCTAGGGTTTTCTCCCCGGGAGGCTTTTATAGGCGAAGTAGGCAAGGCGAGGAGGCAGCCAGGGGGCCCACACCCCCTGTGGGCGCCACCAGGGCTGGCCCACACCTAGGGGGGTGCATCCACCCTGGTGTCCTCCTCCACCTCTGCTTCGTGGTTCCGTGTTGCTCCAGGAAAAATAGGAAGATTGGCTTTTGTCCCGTCCAATTCCGAGAATATTGATTTTCTGTCTTTTCTGGAACCAAAAACAGAAGAAAACAGACAACTGGCACTGTGGCATCTTGTTAATATATTAGTTCCAGAAAGTGTATAAAAATACCTCAAAGTGTAGACAAAGCATAAGACAAATGATATAAAACAATCATGGAGCATCAAAAATTATAGATACGTTTACGACATATCAAGCGTCCCCAAGCTTAACTCCTCGAGTAGGTAAGTGATAAAAATAATAATTTTTGAGGTGACATGCACCATCACAATCTTGATCAAACCATTTGCAAGCATTGATAGCTAGGATCAAAGTACTCTAAACATGAGCATGCCATGAAAGATGAAGTTCTAGAAATAAGACATAGCAACTATGTTGTAACATGAAAGGCTACAAACAAAGATCATGAATAACATGCATTGAAAACATTTGTTTGTTTCACATACAGAAAACATGGCATAGTGGCAATCAACTTGTCCCTCATAGAGTAGCAAATAGATGCATAGGACGCCTTCAAGGTTCATAAGAGTGACTAGATACAAATATCACAAGAACAAGCAATATCAACAATATGCATCAATTAATAAGTTTTGGGACAATGCACATAGAACTAAGAATGGCAACTATGCTCTCTTAATTGGTGCATAAAGATAGAAGGTGGAGACTCAATATAATGGTGTAAGAAAGGCCCTTCAAAGAGGTAAGCAGGGATTTCAAGTTTCAAAAAGAGCTTCCAAAAATTATGGTACTTGTTAGCTTTCAGCTCTCATTGCCCCTATCATAAGCATCTTGAAGTGTTTAAGGTTAAAGTGAAAAAACTATGGAGTATATTCTTGACAAAGTATAAGTTGGCAATCTCATGTCCCTTGAATACTAGGACCACACCTCATGCTACTAAACTTTAGTCACCTGTAAGTTCTTGTCATAGTAAGTACATGTGTATCATAGAGAACCGCCAACGGGGTACCCCTTGCACATGATACATGAGCTATCCCATAATGAAAATGACAAGGCAAACAGACAATGAGCATCTCAGCAATCTTCTTATTTACCATGGGAATATGGTGCTTTTTTCTCTCTTTCCTCTTTTCAATATGTCTCCTTTTTTTATAAGAAGAAAGCTTCATAGATGTCATTATGGTGATGCTACAAGTTTCCACCATGATTAGGCATGGCTTAGGCTAGCGGCCTAGGCGTTTCTCTAACACACATACATAACTCCATGGACTTACAAGCTCCCCTTTTATTTCACACCGGCGACATCCATAGACAAAAGAGCATGATATCAACTGTGTACAAAGTACAAGTGCAATGTTGAAAGCGTTCCCCGTGACACCACGGTTCTGCTAATTCCAACGTATAAGTGCAAGAATATACAACATATATGACACAATGGTTCAAGTTTATTAGGGGCAAGAAAAATAAAGAGTGCCATCAAGTTTGTGAGAGCTTTAATCACTAACTTTTCATATGACAAAATACTTTTTAATTGGAAGATAGATGAAACAAGAATATACTTGGAATGGTGTAACACACCATGCATAGGCATTTATAGTGCACACTTTGGAATAACTTGGTTTCTTGGGAGTTGGATGCATGAGTAGAGCTTACTCATACAAGTGGAGGCTGGCAAAAGACTGGGAGCGACCAACTAAGAGAGAAATAATGGCCATAATCATGCAGAGTGACAAAACATTACTAATCAAAGCATAAAGTGGTACTACAAGTCAAGGACTAAATGATCACATAGGCTATGGTGACTTGTTCATAGTCATAACATGGTGTGAGCAAGCGCCAAGTCAACCCAAACAAATCATCAAAGGAGAATACCACAATACTATGCTTTTGTATGCTAAAACAACACATGATTCTTTCAAGGAACACTAATCAATCTCAATTGTTTGGAACTAGTCATGCTACAGCAATAATAACTAAGCATAAGGTCAAAACAACATCTAGCATGACATGATAAAGTCTAAGCCACAGTCAAAACAAGCTCCTTTTTGTACCACTTAAGAATGAAAGTTTCTACTCTTTTCCAACACCAATCGGCTTATTTGAAACAACTCACAAAGATAATTATCAATAAATACCAGTGATCTTGTATCACAAATCCACAAAGAAGAACTAAAAAGTTCTAAGCTGAATGCACAAAAAACTAAGGCTAAACACAGTTCTAGCAAAAGAGAACACTCACAAGATAATAAGAGTGAAAACTAGAGTGTTCTAGGCAATGAAAACAGAGCGTGTCTCTCTCGAAAAGAAGTGTGTTGTGATCAACCAACTTATTCAAGCAAACTAAGCAAACAAAAACCAAAAACGAAAACTAAGACGCTCCAAGAACAACACAACAATGCATGAAACAATAAAAACGAAGTGTCTAGAAAGACCTGAGATGTTTATTGATGAAGAAGGGGATGCCTTGGGCATCCCCAAGCTTTAACGCTAGTACCTCTTGGATATTTCTTGGGGTGACACAGGGTGGCATCCCCAATCTTGATCTTTTGTCCATTCTTCATCTCAATACATCATTATTTGTCTACACCTGAAATTTTTCCTTCATACAAAACTTCACACAATCTTCATTAGCAACATTAGTGTATTCAAAAGATAATAGACCTTTGGGTTTAGCTTTAGAACAGAAAAACTTTCACTAAAAACACAAGCTACTGTAGCAATTCCCTCAAAAAGCTCAATTTCCCAAAAAGAACCCAAAAAGGAATCAATAAGAAGCAAATGCAAATAATGGCAGAAATCTGTCAAAACAGACCAACAGGTAGAAACCGATTTTTTTGAAGACCTTATGTTGCTCAAATAAAAAAGTTTTGAACTAACAAAAGTTATCTAACATACGGGGGATTTATTCACAAAATATTATCTCAATCCGACTTACAAAGATTCCTCACGAATTTTTACGGTGGAGCACATAAATCTGTTTCGGGACAACAACTCCCCAAATCTTACTTCCCTCTTATTAGAGGTCATTCTTGGCACAAAAAGTAAATAAAAAGGATAAGGATAGGTCATTATGGAAGTAATAACTTCTAAGACTCAAGAAAACTCTTGGGTTATCTCCCAACAAGTACTTTTCTTTAACGCCTTTAAGTTAGGCTTGATAATTTGAGAAGATGCCCACATAAGAAATATGAATTGAAGTAAAAGAGAGCATCAAGAAGCAAATATAAAACACATTTAAGTCTAACCCACTTGCTATGCATAGGAATCTTGTAAAGAAACAAGTCATGAAAGCACAAAGCAACAAGCATAGGATAGCAAAACAAGTGCAACTTCAAAATTTTCAACATAAAGAGGGGAAACTTAATATTGTTGAGATACATAAGACCATGTTTCCCTCTCTCATAATAACTTTCAGTAGCATCATGAATAAAATTAACAATATAACTATCACATAAAACATTCTTATCATGAGCCACATGCATAAAATGATTATTACTCTCCACATAAGCATAGTATTCTTATTAATTGTAGTGGGAGCAAATTCAACAAAATAGCTATCATTGTTATTCTCATCACCATAATCATCAAATTTAGGAGGCATATTGTAATCACAATTAATTTTGTTCTCAACAGTAGGTGGACTGAAAATATCATATTCATCATTGTAATCATCATAAATTGGAGGTTTGGTATCATCATAAGCAATAGAATAGCTATCTTCCAAAGCTGGGGAACTACAAAGATCATTTTCATAAAAACTAGCTTCCCCAAGCTTAGAAGTTTCCATATAATTAGCAATAATGGTGTCCAAAGAATTCATACTAATAACATTGGTATTAGCATGCAAAGAAAGTTCCATAGGTTTTTTAATTTTCTCTTCAAACACTTCATGTCCTAGCTCAAGATAAATACTATAAAGCTCTCTAATTTTGTTGTTGTTTTCCATTAAGACTAACTAGTGAAAACAAGAAACAAAAAGACAAAATTGCAGAATCTAAAGGAAATAACTTCGAGCACTCACACACCAGGATGTGAGTACCTTTTACCTTACCTCCCCGGCAACGGCGCCAGAAAATACTTTTGATGGCGCTTCGTTGACGTGGGAGATTCTTCTTCTTTATTCCCTGGCAACGGCGCCAGAAAATAGCTTGATCTCTACGGACTTCTATTATTGTAGACAGTTGTTGGGCCTCCAAGTGCAGAGGTTTGTAGAACAGCAACAAGTTTCCCTTAAGTGGATTACCCAAGGTTTATCGAACTCAGGGAGGAAGTGGTCAAAGGTATTCACTCTCAAGAAACCCTGCAATCAAGATACAAGAAGTCTCTTGTGTCCCCAACACACCCAATACACTTGTCAGGTGTATTGGTGCACTAGTTCGGCGAAGAGATAGTGAAATACAAGTAGTAACGGTGCTAGAAAATAGCTTCTGACTTGTTGTTGGCGTGGGGGAGACTAAAGGCAAACTGAAATAAAGATGGAAGCAAACAAACATGTAACAGATCTAGATGCAAACGGTGTTTCAATGTTTAGATACAAGGCCTAGGGATCATACTTTCACTAGTGAACACTCTCTCATATAAATATACTCTTCATGATACTAATCTTAACTACTCTCCGGTTGGATACTCTAATCATTTGTAGGGCTATAATAGCACACCTCAAAGTTCGCCTTCCTCAATCTAGATAACCCCACACTATCACCTTGAGCGCTAAATGGTTCCAACAAACACCACAATTTCATAGAGACAACCAACTCAAAATATACTCATAATAAATATATATGTAACCTAGCTTAAGTGCCACACACGGTGTGCACGCTATCACTTTCACACATGTGGGGAAAAGCATAGATCTATTAACGCACGATGAGTATTTATGTAGACTCTAGCCTAAGTGCCACCATGGCGTGCAAGCTATCACTTTCACACACATGGGGAGAGCAAAGATCTATTGAAGCACTTGAGTAGCAAGGTAGATCTACTTGATTACAAAGCTCATGACCAGAACAAGATCATGCATAGAGAGAGATGAACACATAGCTACCGGTAGAGCCCTTAGCCTCGAGGAAGAACTACTCCCTCCTCATCATGGGAATCAGCAATGGTGATGAAAATGGCGATAGAGATCTATGGAGATGGCTCCTGTAACATCCCAGCATGTAGGAACTAACGAAGGGTAGATTTAGGAATTTGAAATACTGCATGCATTCATCTGTGAAAATGTGGGTAAATTTTTCGCCAAATAAAAACTTAAAGTGATCAAGGTTTCTTTCATACTTTGAGATTAGGTTTAGTCTTAAAGGATGATTGTTATAGACTTTGATATGATCTTTGAGGAATTATGGTTTTGGGAAATGAATTTGAATTTTAAACTTGAGTGTTTGAATTATAATTCAAATGATTTTTGAATAATGTTTAAATCTTGATTTAATTATGAGTTAACCAATTTAACTCAAACTTTATTTAAAGAAAGCAATTAAGAATATGAATATCTATTTCATATTTTCATTCAGCAAATAAGTTACAAAAATGTAATTTATTAGAAACATCCACAGTCTTCACAATAGAAAATAAATAAAGAATAATAATTCTTTATTGACCATAGTATAATCTTTATTGAAAAATACTAAAATAAAGATTACAAAAGAATAGAACAAAAAATTACAAAGGAATAAAAAATATTACATATGACTATTCTACAAAGAAACCTAAGCTAAAATCTTGAATTCCCAAGTCTGGTACCTGCAAAACAAACATAATAAAAAATAAAGAAGGTTAGGGTTAGTAATATTTTACTCTCAGACTTGTGAGTGAAGTGCACTGATCAAGATTCATCATTGAGTAATTCTATAAAAAGGGGCAAGTTTCACCAATATGAAAGAATGTATCTTTCATAATTTTAAGCCAGAAGTCAAATGACAGCAAAGAGGGGAAAGTTTCACCAGCCAGGTAAAAGTAACCAGATAACAGTCAATTTCAAAATTCTGAACATATCCACATCTGTGTAGCAAGCACACAAGCAGCACACACACCAAACTGCATGGTGTGTGCTGTCAACACCACAGCAGCAGCAAAACCAAACAAAACTGTCAACACAGTCGTGGGAAACCAATCCCCACATCACTCCTTTGCTCTTACACATCAAGCTCAGCAGCCAGCAGCTAAACCAAGCACAACAGCCAGCAGCTAAACCAAGCACAGCAGCCAGCAGCCAAACCAACCAAAGCCCATGATCACATCACCAGGATGGTGACATAAGGAGGGGGAAGATCAGGTGAATAGCAAGACCAAGGTCAAGCCATCAGGATCAGGAGATGATGGGCTAGATCAAGGACAAGCCAGGAGCCAAATATACCAGGGGAGAACAAGATCAACCACAAGATCAAGCTACCACAAGATCCACCACTAGCAACCACAACATCAAGTGATAGTGGTGAGTACATAGACCATCACATGATCTATATGTCTAAGATTAGACAAGCATACATGATCTGTATCACATTCAAAGTCTCAGAAAGCACCCAAGTGGGGTGAATCCATCACTGAGGTTTTAAACTCTAAAAGCAAAATACAAAGACCCAACCAAAACTCGGAACAACATCATTGATTTGGCTATCAAGCTATATTTCACTAAATATAGCTAAGATTTAACTTCTAGGCACATCCCTAAGATAAGGGTAGCACCTTAGAAGTTAATCTTGTGGATCCATATAAATCATCAAGCCTACTATCATTTTTTCCAAGCTTTTATTCAAGAAACAATAGCTGGTACCCCTACCAGAACTATCCATATGAATCAACTAGATAAAGCCTAATCCCTAAGCCTCAGACCAACATCATTGGTCTTAGGGATTTTACAAAGGAACATTTCTACTTATCTTTTAATGCCAAGCTTGTCTTAAGATTAAACCAACCCAAACAATGGATTAGAATCAATCTTGTGTGCCATACAAAGATGGTGTCACAAGAACAATTCTACATGAATCAGAATAAGCATTCCATCTTCATAGATTCAATCAATCAATTTACCAATCATTTTCCTGTCATTATAGGAATCATAATTAGAACATTCCTATGTATATCTTCATTGTTTGAGATCATTGTGATCTCAAACCACACATAAATTCTCAAGCCAACAGCACTAAGACAGTGATTTCATCACACCATACCCATTATCATTAACCAAGTAATGACAGTGGTAAGTTATCAAACCCACTGACTTTACCAAGCATTGATTCCAAAGCAACTATATCATCTAAATCATATGAAATCTAAACATAAAATCATCTATAAGACCCTAGAACCATTATAGTTCATCTTAAGCAGCAAGCCTCAAGCTAATAATCATTCAACATGCTTAGAGACCATCAACACATGATCTAATTCATCCAGTATATAATCAACAACAGGATATGAACCCTAAATGGAACAAATTATCTTAATCAGGACAAGACAGTAACCAGAGGTGTCACTACCAACATCTAGTATAGGATGATCTAGCACAGAGAGCACGAGGGGAGAGGAATAGAACTCACCAAAGGTCCTCATTGCAAACTAGAAGAGGAAGCAGAGGTGGCCGACGACCATGGTGGCACGGGGAGCACCCCCAGGGGGGCGCTGCGACCCATACAGCGCCACGGCGGCGACCATAGCCACGCCTAGAGGCGAGGTGAATCACCACGACACACGACAGCAGCAGCGGCGCCAGGATCCACGCCAACCCCAAACCCTAGGGTTCGGGACGGCATCGATCTATCGCAGGGGAGCTCCATGGTCAAATCCAGTTGGATAGGAAGGAGGGGCGTAGTCGACAACCTCCTCCTGCATAGGGCTGGAATTCGAGCCGAGCCGAGCCAACTCAGCTTGACTCGCTAAAGCTCGTTCAACTAACGAGTTAGCTCGACTCGGCTCGTTTATAGAACAAGCTCATATTTGAAACTCGTCTCGACTCGGTAAACTCATGAGTAGCTCGCGAGCATCTCGTTTAGATTGTTATAAGTTATGAATATGAGAACATATAAGAAAAACTAGTAATTATTCTACTAATTTGAAACTAGAACAATAACAGTACTTCCATAATAGCACGAAGGAAGATCAATAAAAAATATAGTAACTCTACGCCATTACAGCTTGAAGGAACATTTATAGTATGACACTTATCTATGAAAATTTTCAAACTCTATATTTGAACAAGTTTAACGAGCTAAATGAGTAGCTCATTTAGCTTGGGTGAACAAACAACCTCAAATGAAAAACTTGGCTCGACTCGTTAGACACCGAGTTCGAGCCGAGTCGAGCTATATCACGAGTTACTCATTTAGCTGGCGAGTTTCGAGTTATAATTCCAGCCCTACTCCTGCATCGCGGCGGCGACCAGAACGGTCCATGACGGCGGGAATCGACGGCAGCGACATCACCGACGACGGGGTCGGGGATGGAGAAGGAGAGGAGTGAGCTCGAGGGTGAGAGGCAGCCGGTAAGTGGGCTGGATGGGCCAGAACCCTTCGGGGTGGCTGTTTTGACTATGCCTAATGGGCCACAAGGGCCCAATAAGAATAAGCCAGCCCAAAAACTTTAAGGCCTGTTTTTAATGAATAGAAAAGACCAAAATGCCCCTAAGATTAATTTAATTCTAGAAAATAAAATAAAAGTCCAAAAATTATAAATAAAATATTTTTGGATTCACAAAAATCCAAACTATCCAAATAAATTAAAATATAAAATTTTAGACATTTAAATTTTATTTAGAATTTTGTAATTTATATATTCCTTATGGAATTTTATAAAATTATTGAAAGATGATAAAAATAAAAAAAAAAATCACTTTCATTATACATTAATATTTTAGTATTTTTAAAAAATACTAAATAAATATCTAATAACAATTTTTGAGATTAAGTGATAATTCCTAAAAGAATTATTAAATCAATAAAAGCCAAATAAAAGGAAAATAAAATAAAATAATACTATATTCTATTATAAATATTAAAAATTAATATTTATATTTATATTTCCTTTATTATTTAAAAAGAATTTTTATAATAATGGGGAAAATGCATATCAAATTAAATGATGCATTACATTACTTGCATAATCATTTTGCTTCTTTAAATATTGTCCTTACCGGGAAATAATGATGTTTTTGTAGAGATAGAAGCTCAAGGTCCAGTGCAAGCATCAGACTTCACTACCTTGCCATCACAAGGCAAGTTCATCACTTGCTCATATCCTTTGAAGAGTCTTTATCAAAGTATTTGCAAATTGTGTGTTATCATTTATACTCTAAAATAAATAAAATATTAATTTCACAAATAAAGAAATCATAGATATCATCCTAAGTGATGATATAATGGAGCAATAGAACTTAGGGTTCTATTTGCAACAATGATGATCAATTAGGGACTTAATAACCCCTGACATCAGTGATTCTAGCGCCGTATATTACGCGTTAGCCATGAGATTTGGAATGGGACAGAGAAGTCAGCTGTATCTTCTTCCTCTCACATGAAGCCGGATGTGCAGGTCGTGGCTGTTATCCTCGTAGCGTGCATATTAATTGGTAATTCGTAGAGGATATGCAGCATATGGGTGGGAACCCTCATCGTCCCACGATAGTTCTGGCATCTAACGGTTTGTACAAACCATTGCCATAATTCATTATGTGGGCATGGTGTACACCAAGGAGGCATGCAAGGTCGCGAAGGGGGCAGTGATTGGCTTGGACCAACTATTGGGCCCCACATCATGGAATTGTTGACGGGAAAGTATGCCCGATTGTGCAACAAGGAGTTGATCTCTCATGGGTAAGGTAATGCACCTCTGCAGAGTGTAAGAATTGTAACTTGTTACTCCCTGTTCTGGGAAGGAGCTATGAATGCGGAAGGAAAGGAACTCCATGAAAGTTTTGGTCAACCTGTGAAGGCTGATGGTCATAGATTTTCATAATAAAATCAATCTTTGAAGAAAGATTTTACAAAAATTGCATAGTGCCAAGGATTTATAATCCGAGGTGGTAGTTAGAGCATCAAACTTCCCACCTTGCATATAATGAACTTGTTGGGTAACATTGTTACTCATCCTTTCCTTTGACCCCTTGCTTAGACTCTGAGGATCCCGAAGACGTGCCAATGTATGCAGCTGAATGTCAAGAAGATGTGTTCTACGAGGAGCCTGACCTGTCAGGAGGTGTTGAAGGAGTGGATTACGAAATCCGCTATGGTGTCGACGATAATGAATCCGACTAAGTATCCTAGTTAGTAGTAGCCAACGAAGCCGAGCAGCATGAACTCTATAGAATAAGCTGCTGAGCTCAACTCCTAGTCGGAGTTGCTACTTTTAAATTCCGCTGAAACACATTATATTTTGGTTTGTAAGTTGAACCTTTTGAAGTCTTGAACTTCTGGTATTGTCATAATAATAATGTGTGAATGTTTGTAATATGGACCCGCAATTTTTCTGTTGTACCACTCTGAGGGATGTGATATTTACAGAACGGTGTTTTGTGAGTGTCATGTCAACGACTATAGTGTACTACACATGCAGTGGTATGCTGGGTCACCGCAGTTGGTATCAGAGCAAATTGCTTTGACCTTAGGTTGGAAACCTAGTAAAGGGTATTACATGTAGGAAGTGTAGCAACGATAAAGAATTCTCTAAAAATAATATAATGGGTATTCAAATTAGAATATTCCGTTATATATTTTAGTGCGATAATTCTTTGTTATGATGAAATATATTATTGGATACTAATCAAAACTATTTTTATGATATACAGAGATATGGAACCAAAGTTTCCAAAACAGACTTTGGTAAGGAAAGAGGAGACTCTTGATAATTATCAAGGATCATTCACAGACCAACTTCGTCAAGTTTTAAAGATATTTAGTTGTCCAACTAGAATTCCAGTGAACACTATCACTTACCTTGATGGTCGGATGTTATCCAAGTATCGTGTGAGTATCCAACTCCTAGAGGAGCTTGGATTATATCACGATCTACCTATAGGTGAAGGTAGGAGTCATTTAGCAGCATATCATGTTGCGGTTATGGAGGTGATAGCTAATATCCGGGAGCATAAAACCAAGGAGTTAGAAGGTAGCACATTATGTGTGATACCTCATGATTCTATAGACTCGAAGCCTATACTGAATCATCTTACTTTGGTTAAGAAGCATCCTAAGTTAGCTTCCAAGTTTATGGATAGATATCGAACACTCGTTGCGTCTTTTTATAAGACACATCAAGTGATTTTTGAAGATAAAAATGATATGTTAGAGGACTAACTGATCCGGAAAGGAGGAAGCAATTAGCATTCCAGTTAGAGAAGGAAGCAGGTAGTAGCGCAACACCTATCTTTAAGGATATACCTATAGATCCTGAATATTTTATACCATATCCTTATTCACCAAGACCTGAACCTATACATGATCCTACTATGGATATGAGGTATGCAGTACCAAAGGGCTCAGAGGATGGTTCTAACTCAGAACTTCCTATTGATAATTCGGATGGTTAGAGAATGGGATCATATGAAGGATCTCATGAACACCAGATGTCCACAGATGGTTCTGACAGAAATGTTGGACAATCTAGCTAGATGGGTGCAAGGATTAACCCTAGTAACAGTAGTAGAAATACCATGTCAATAGATAATCATGATGAAGAATAAGATCTTGAGGAGAGAGTGTTTGAATCATCAACATCTTCTTAAAACCCAGGGAATATACATTATCCAGTGTTTAACTATCTTGCCCAAAGGAGCACCTGGGAAGCAGCATGATCTGTGTATCCTGTTGACAACTCAAGGAATGAAGCTCAGGAGATGCAGGCGGGAGATAATGTTGAATATGTTTCTGAAGACTTTTCAGCTGAGCTAGAGGGAGTCAACGCGTTCAGGTTGAGTAATGACTCAAGTCCTGACACTTCAGATACAAAGTATGTTCCTTCTGGAAGGCCATTGTTCCATAAAATGTGCGACGAACAACACGTCATCACAGTTGGACATCAGGCATGTATGATGAGCGTAGTTACTACTAGAAGGAGGCAACTAGTTAGTGATATCAAGTACCGTGTATTGTACTCCAAGAAATAAGATAGTGAGATGAATAAGGTAGTTTTGTGATTATACCTATATGGTATATGTTGTAATGACTTTGTATTATTATGATATTATGTATAATATGTGAAATGCACATTTGAATTTTCTTTGGATCTTCATTGTGTGACTAGTTCTATGCGTAAAGTCGAGCTCAGAACACATGTGCAGGATGTAATTATGAGTATTCGCTTTATGTTGCAGGACTAGAGGGTCATGGATACGGGTGTAGAAATGGAAACTGAGCAGCAACGGATGGAGCGAGAGGACAAAGAAAAGGCCAATGCAGATGCAGCAAATCAAGGAGCATTACCACCAACACCAATGAGGCCGTTAATGGAGCAGAACTTTATGCAGTGCATGCAAATGATGCAAGAGACCCAGAACAAGTTCATGGAAGAGCTGCTAGGACGAGAAAATCAGAGGGCACCTGAAGGTGGAGGCGTGAGTCTATCTGATTTCTAGAATGCAAGACCGTTACCTTTTGCATCAGCTCCTGAACCAATGGATGCAGAAGATTGGCTAGCTGATACTAAAAGAAAGCTGAAAACTGTAGGTTGCAATGATGAGGAGAAATTGAGGTATGCAACTCATCTTTTGACTGGACCTGTAGCATCATGGTGGGAGATTCAGTTGGCCATGCAACAACCAGGAAGGGAGTTTACCTAGGAAGAGTTAAAGTAGAGATTTCGTGGATATCATGTTCCGGAAAGTGTTATGGAGTTGAAGCGGAGAGAATCTAAGGAGCTTCAGCAGGGATATACTAGTGTCATGAAGTACATCCGGGGGTTTAGTCAACTGTCTCGCTATGCTGAGGAGGATGTCAACACTGAAGAGAAGCGGAAGAAACGTTTTCTACGTGGGTTAAACCCATTCATGAAGATGCAGCTAAGGTTAGCCAATAAGCAAACTTATCAGCAGTTGCTAGATGCAGCCATTACTTTCGAAGATGATTATAAGAATGTCGAGGATAGGAGGAAGAGAGCCAAGAAGGAAACCAAGAGAATTCAGGCAAGCAAACCTAAACCCAACCTGGAGGTCAAACCTCGGAACAGGAACTATGGCAACAATAACAATAACAATAACAAGGGCAGTGGTGGAAATTAATCCAATCCGAGAAGGAATGTTATTTGTAACAATTGTGGAATTCCAGGGCATTTCCAGAGGGAATGCAAAAAGCCTGTAGTGATTTGTTATGGTTGTGGTCAGAAGGGGCATATCAAGCCAGATTGTCCGAGCAAACCACCAGGAGGTTGGCCTACCAAGGGAGGAGGACAAGCCAGTGGAGGAAATGGACAGCCCAATAAAGGAGGAAATAATGGCAAGAACAACAATGGCAAGAGGAACCGACCTACCGGAAAACCAAATTGTGTAACCCTCGAGGAGGTGGATAATTCGGAGCATGCAGTGATAGGTACGCTCAATATCCTTACCAATCCCGGCAAAGTTCTATTTGATACTGGTGCAACTACTTCATTCATTTCTGAAGAATTTTCTGATAAGTTTGGGATTAGAAGGGCAACATTAGAAAGTCCTATGACCATAGTTACGGCAGGAGGGAATGTGATTATATGCCACATAAAACAAGATCAGGTTATCTCGATATGTGGTTGTACATATTTCGCAGACCTTTATGTGATTCCTTTGAAGGGGATCGCAGTAGTGCTGGGAATGGATTGGATGATGGAACACGGAGCTCAGATAAATTGTGAGGAGAAAACTGTCTCAATTAAAACTCCAAGTGGAGCAAGGATAGTTTACCAAGCATATAAGCACAGTCATATCATGGTGGATCTGCAGTTGAACTCAATGAAAGAGGTCAAATTGGAAGAGATTCCTATAGTAAATGAATTTCAAGATGTTTTTCCAACAGAGCTACCAGGAATGCCACCAGACCGGGAGATAGAGTTCACTATTGACCTAATTCATGGTACAACACCAATAGCCCAAGCACCATATAAAATGGGACCCAAAGAGTTAAAAGAACTCAAAGAGCAAATTGACGAGTTAGCCAGAAAAGAATTTATTCAGGAAAGTGTATCTCCACGGGGAACACCAGTAATCTTTGTGGATAAGAGAGATGGTGGAAGAAGAATGTGTGGAGATTATAGAAATCTGAACAATGTTACTATCAAGAATAAGTATCCTTTACCAAGAATTCAAGATTTCTTTGATCAAGTGAAAGGATCTGGAGTATTTTCAAAGATCAATTTAAGATCTTGATACCATCAAATAAAAATCAAACCGGAAGATGTTCCAAAGACAACATTTGTCTCAAGATATGGACACCATGAGTATCTTGTAGTACCATTTGGTTTGACCAATGCACCTGCAATATTCATGTATCTGATGAACAAGATCTTCATGCCATATTTGGACAAGTTTGTCATAGTCTTTATTGATGATATTCTGATATACTCCAAGGAAAAGGAAGAGCATGCTGATCATTTTAGGATAGCATTGCAGACTTTAAGGGAACACAAACTTTATGCTAAGTTTAGTAAGTGTGAATTTTGGCTAGATTGTCAACACCCGGATTTTTAATCCCAGATGCCTGTTATGTCATACATCACAATCCCAGGATTACCATTTCTGCGAGACATAACAGATTTGGATACCACAGTACATCATCCATTACAAACCATACATAAGGTCTTAAACAAATAAGGATCTCATGATCCAGTTCTTAATACAACTCAAGCAGCGGAATAACGTAATAATAAAGGTAGCGTAGGCGAAGCTCCATCTTTAGGGTCACAGGCAATGCTGGCGATGGGAGATGATCCTAGTTGTCGTAACCTTCCTGCGGTCCATCATCCTGGTACTCCTCTTCATAGTCTGGCCACGGGAATAGCCAGGGACAAAGCCATGATTACTCTTTAAGTACTCGCAAACTAATACTCACAAGTTAAGGGGGGTTTTTGTAGTAGGACACTAAGCTCTCGGGTTGTTTTGCAAAAATCCAGATTTACCTCTAGTAAATTCAGAAGCAAGAAAAGCTAGTTGAAATTTTATAACACCTACGTGGGAACTTGAATTTCATATCACCACTCTGTTGTGGTCCAGTCAAAATCTCAATTCATTTCACAAGTCATTTTCAAAACATCTGACGGGGGAACAGTATGGCCACTCCAACTGCCCATAACCGCGGACGCGGCTATTCGAAAAGTTTGACACCCTGCAGAGATTGTACACTTTCACCACAACATTCGATACATCCGTCAGGAACAAATCCTGAATTCACCATACATAGTATGCGTATAATCAATCCTAACCTTTCAATTACACGCCCTAGTATAGGCACCTCTCTTATGAGTTTGGCCTCCCAACCATGACCAGCTGTCATCTTGGGTACTGCACAGGTGGAAAATCTTCACAAGGTAGCCTCAGCTCAGACCTTGGCCATGAGGGAACCCATACTAAGGTATATAAGTTTCCAGTCAAGCCCTACCCAATTTTCGGGTATTGTGGTTGTACGGTAAAATTGGAATGGTATCTCATCCATACAACCATCAGTTTTATATAGGGCTAAGGCTCATGCCTCAACATTTTCATCATCAAAATCATCTGGTGTTCGGAAACACATGTCAAAACATCTCATTAGAATGATCCATCATTCCAAGGTTTTCATAACCATTTTCACCAAGTATTCAAATCTAAAGTTGATCAAGTTTTATGATTAGCACTAGCATCTACAAATGGGGGTGAATACTAATGAGGGGTGGTAAACTAGTGGAGTTTAACTAAGTTCAATCTCATGCCTTAGGATGACATCAAGATTATCTAGCTTAGGCCAAATTTAATGCTCTTTATGCAACCTTCAATTATCTTTCTAGTATATACAATTTACTCAAATAAAATCTAAGTAAGAGCTTTGATAAAGAAATAAAGTAGAATCTTGCAAGTAAAACTAGGATTGGGTTATCAAGTGGGTATGATCACATATGCTTAAGGCATATAGTTGGCATGGTAGCAAGCAGTATTAGCTTGTATAAGTAGAGTATCTTGCAAGGGTTAGCTTGCATAGGTCAACTTGATTAATAAGGCTTGCATCAGTATTAGTATAAGCTTGCCTTGTGCAGATCAGTGGTTGAAGTTCTCCTCGGCTTCTTCTTCGTAGTATCCTCCTTCTTCCTCGTATCCTTGGTCGGTACTAGCGTCTATGAATAAATACGAGGTACACAATCACCAAAAAATACTTAACTACTTTCAATCATCACACAAAAAGGTTCTATAGATGATCTAGCATCATCACTAACATTCAAGATTAAAGCACTTGCATCATTTATTTATTTTTAGAAAAGTAATTTCTACTCATTGAAAACTACTTAAGATTTAATATTCTCCAAACCAAACATGGGATCATGTTGACACATGTCATCACCACATATTTTAGTACATGGGAATGAGATTTAAAGTGGTGTCACAATTTAATAAGGTTTAACCTTTTATTTCAATTAAATAAAGTGACTAGAAATGTCTATGTGGCATTCTTTTATCACTTGAACATTATTTCTGTAAGTAAACCCATATATTTTTATATATTCTGAAAGGTATGATCAAATGTGATTTTTGAGAGTTGGAATCAACTCAAAAGCTATTATAGTTTAAATTTGAAAAATGTTTGAATACGGAAAAGCTTCTGCCCTGTTATTTTTACCAAGGTTGATCTATAGATTCAAATGATTTGAATCCAACGGGATTGGATTAAGCATTTCAATATCTTTCTAACAAAATTGTTTTCATTCAATTTGGTTCACTGAATCGAGCTGGGTTGATTTTTGAAACTAGGTACAGAACTGAGTTTGAACCTAAATAGAAAAATCTAAATTCAAACGAGTGGGCTGCGCGGGAAAGGTTAACGGGCCGGCCAGTGTCACTCCGCAGAGCGGGGCGCAACTGACAGGGCGGGTCTACTGGTCAGTGATTCTTAACACGCGAAGCGGTACGGGGCAATGTGGTGCGTTGGATTAGAATGAAGATCGACGGCTGAGGGTCGTCGTCGATGATGAACTAGTCATCGGCGAGCTCGAACCCTAGCGGCTCAGTGGGGGTCGTGGGAGGCTCACCGGGGCTCAGGCGAAGGTCGACGATGCGGGCGAACGATGAAGTCGACGACGGCAAACTCAAGGGTGGTCGCGGCAGCTCCTGGGGTGGACGAAATCGACGGCTTCCTTCTCCTCCAGCAGTGGCGGACTCCGGTGAAATTCTGGTGATGCGCTACTCGCCTTGCTTCGGGAATGAGGTGGGGTGGTTCTGGGTGAGAGGGGAGTAGAATGGTGTGAAGAATCCGAGCGGGGGATGCCTCTATTTATAGTGGCGAGAGGGGACCGACGGGCGCAAGCTGAGCTCATCGTGATCGACGGCACAGAGGGCTATCGGCGTGGGCGACGGTAGGGGGTGGTCCTGTGCTCCCTGGCTAAGATCAACGGCATGGTGGCGAGGCGTGGGGCGGTGCTGATCGGTCGGAACGCTGCGGTGCTTTGAGTGTGCCCGACGGAAGTTTTAATGTCGCACAACGCACGTGGTCCACGCGGCGGCGAACGGGCATGTCTGCGGGGTTGCTGGGATAGTGGTGATCACGCGTGCACGCGGCAAGGGCGGCGCGTAGTCTGTGGGCGTCTTTCAAGCGTGGCGCACTGGCGCGCTCTTGGCATGCTTGCTGAGCGGCTTGGCATGGCTTGGGCGTGTGGTCCAGTGGCTAGCATTGCTCGCAGCTGGGACAGGGAGTGGCGTTGGAGTGCTAGCTTGCTCCCAGATAAGGTTGGTGAGGCTGGCTAGTGTTGCTCGTAGCCTTCTGTCGACTATGGGGTGGCAATGGTGCTCTCGGCCTGTTCACCATTGATGATATTGGCAAGCTTACAGTAGTGCTAGTGATTAGTTAAGGTTGTTAGATGATCTACTAAGGCTAGTGGTGTCTAGAGAGGGAACAAGTTAGGCCCAAAACACTGCTCAACATAGTGTTTTGATTTTGTTTGATTTGTATCTGCAACCTGTTTGATGAAATGGCTGCATGAACTCAAGTTTTGAATTTTGAAAATATTTTTGGCGGGTGTGCTAGGCATGTGTTGAGGATTCTGTGGATGCTTGGGTTTTGAAAATTGAGCTTGTTTGCATTGTTTTTGAAAAAGTGGGATCTTCCCATATGAAATAGATTCAATTTTAACTGTCCTTTAAACTAAGCATTTGAATGTTTTTGGATGATCACAAAGTGGGCCTTGGTACCTTGTTATGAGTACTATCAAGGGGTGCAAAGATCTATACATGTTTCTGTTAAGTTCTGAAAGTTAGAGATAGCCAAACTAGGCATGGGAGTTAAATTGGCCAAAGTGACCATTCACTTAATTTATTTGTTTTGATTTGTTTGTCTTTGGGAAAGTTTGGGGATTGTTTAGATGATGTTTATTTCACGTAAGAATTATTTTACAATCAAAGAAACACATAATCATGGCAATTCAAAAGAATCCAAATTTTAATGCACACTCATATGAATGCTTTCATATCTTAATTAGAAAAGTTTTTGTTAACCCTAAATTTGGTGATTAGAGTTTGATGATTCTAGTTTAATATTTTTGGGATGTTACAGGTTCCAAGTGCGCTGGACCCAATGTCTATCTACTGTGATAACATGGGCGCCATAGCCAATGCGCAAGAACCAAGGTCACACAAGAAGCTGAAGCACATCAAGCTACGTTTTCATGCTATTCGAGAGCATGTACAAGATGGTGACATAAAGATTTGCAAAGTACACACAGATCTGAATGTGGCGGATCCATTGACTAAACCTCTCCTGAGGGCAAAACATGACCAACACCAAGCCGCCATGGGTGTTCGGTATATTACCATGTAATATAGATTAGTTGACTCTAGTGCAAGTGGGAGACTGTTGGGGATATGCCCTAGAGGCAATAATAAAAGTGGTTATTATTATATCTTTGTGTTTATGATAAAGGTTTACATTCATGCTATAATAGTATTAAACAGAAACATTAATACTTGTGTGATTTGTAAACTAAATTAGAGTCCCTGGTAAAGCCTTTTTATAATACTAGCTTGTTGATTAATAGATGATTGTGGTTTCTCGATCATGAACATTGAGATGTTATTAATAACAAGATCATATCATTAGGAGAATGGTATGATGGACATACTCCTATAGATAAGCGTAGCATAAAGATCAAGTCATTTTAATAGTTCATTTTCTATAAGCTTTCTGATACATAGTAACCTAATTCCTTCGACCATGAGATCATGCTAATCACCATCACCGGAAGGATGCTTTGATTACATCAAACACCACACCGTAACTGGGTGGCTATAAAGGTGGCATTGAGTGTTTGGAAAGTATGGGTTGAGGCACATGGATCAAGAGTGGGATTTGTCCATCCATATGACAGATAGATATACTCTGGGCCCTCTTAGTGGAATGTCATCCAATTAGCTTGCAAGCATGTGACTGGCTCACAAGGGATCACATATCATGGGAACGAGAAAAGAGTACTTATCGGTAACGAGTTTGAACTAGGTATGCAGAGATACCGACGATCAATACCTCGGATAAGTAAACTATCATGAGACAAAGGGAAATTGGTATTTTATGTAAGTGGTTCATTCAATCGCAAAGTAATTGTAGAAATATGTGGGATCCATATGAATTTGCAGATTCCTCTATTGGTTATTGATCGGAGAAGTGTCTCGGTCATGTCCGCATAATTCACGAACCGTACGGAGACACACTTAAGGATTCGATGTTTTTTAGTATATATGGAATGTTAGTAGGAATACCGAATGTTGTTCAGAGTCTTGGATTGGATCCGAGATATCACGAGGAGATCCGGAATGGTCCGGAAAATAAGATTCATATAAGGAAAGTCCGATTCCGGATTTCGGGAAAGGTTCCGATGTTTTCATCGGAGAGGTTCTAGAAGGTTCACCGATCCGGAAGGAGAATGGTCCATGAATGTGTCATGGGTAAGTGGAATGATTGGATCATATCCTAGGTCACTTGGTGTGGGAATTTGCAAGAGAGAATTAAAGCTCTAAATTGAAAGTCAAACGGGAAGTTTGAAAAGTCAAACTGGAACAATGGTTTCCTAGTGGAAAAAGAAACAAGTCCTTCTCTCAATCCAACTTGGGTTTGGGTTTGGATTCAAACCCACCCCTCCCAAGGCTGCCCCTCCCTCTCATAAATAGAGGGGGAGGGCTGCCCCAACACCACAAGCCCTAGCTCCTCTCCACCCGAGCCGACGCCGACCCGCCATCGCGCCGCCGCGCTAGCCGCCACCGACACCTCCTCCTCCTCCTCCCGGACATCTAAACCCTAGATCTCTAGGAAACCCTAATCCACCATAACTCGCACCGGCTTAGTCGAAGCCCTGTGGGATCTTCCCTGTACTTTCGACACCACGCCGTCGTGCTGCCGGAATCGCGAGGGGAGAACTACAACCTTCGCTGCCTGCTAGAACAAGGGAGAGGAAGGTCTTTATCAAGTACGAAACGTGTGACCGACTGCAGAAGCGCTGCCGGAATGCAGCGCCGGAAGGATCGTCTACACAATCTTGAGATCGGCAAGTGTACGACTACATCACGCACGAGAATCTGCTCTCGTCAACCGCTTTGGAATCTTCGAGGGTGAGTGCTTCTATCGACTCATTGCTACAATCTAGAAGATAGATCTTGGCTTGTTTGTGTGCATGCGGTAGAAATTTTTTGTTTTCCATGCTACGAATCCCTACATGGACTTCACCTCGCTGAACAAGCCCTGCCCGAAGGATCACTTCCCTCTCCCTCGGATCGATCAAATCGTTGATTCGACTGCAGGATGCGAGAAACTCTCCTTCCTCGACGGCTATTTAGGCTACAACCAGATTCGGCTGAAGGTCGAAGATCAGGAGAAAACGACATTCATCACGCCATTCAGAGTATTCTGCTACAACACAATGCCCTTCGGGCTGAAGAACGCAGGTGCCACGTACCAGCGATGCATGCAGGCATGCCTGAAGAGCCAGATCGGCCACAATATACAGGTCTATGTCGACGACATAGTAATCAAAACAAGGGAGGCCAAGACACTAATCGACGATCTCCGCGAGACGTTCGACAACATTGATCGATACAAGATCAAGCTGAACCCAGAAAAGTGCGCCTTCGGTGTCCCATCTGGTCAACTGCTTGGCTACTTCATCTCCCAGTAAGGGATCGAGGCGAACCCGAAGAAAATCCGGGCCAGAATGGCCATGGAGAAACCGAAGAACCTCAAAGGCGTCCAACAGCTAGCTGGACGCATCACGGCGCTGAGCAGGTTCATCAGCCGCATGGGCGAAAAGGCCCTGCCTTTCTATCAGCTGCTATGCAAAGCAGACAAATTCGAGTGGACACCCGAAGCGGACGACGCATTCGAAGATCTGAAGTGGATGCTCTCCACCTCGCCCGTCCTGGTCACGCCAAAGGAACGCGAGCCTCTACTGCTATACATAGCAGCCATAAACCAGGTGGTAAGCACCATGCTCGTGGTCGAACGACTCGAAGATGGCAAGACCCATGGGGTCCAGCGCCCAATCTACTACCTCGGCAAGGTATTGACGTCGACAAAACAGAGGCACCCTCACTACCAGAAACTCGCGTACGGCGTGTTCATGACGGCTCGTCGGCCGAGCCACTACTTCCAGGAGAATCAGGTGATGGTCGTCAACGAGGCACCCTTGAACAGCATCCTGAACAACCCGGAGGCCACAGGAAGCGTGGCCCTGTGGGGTATCTAGCTGTCTCCTCTAGACATAGTCTACGAGAAGCGCCATGCGATCAAGTCCCAGTTCCTTCCGGACTTCCTCATCCATTGGATGGAACTGCAGCTGTCAGACACCCCGAACATGACACAGTCATGGACGATGCACTTCGATGGCTCCAAGCGCGAGGCTGGAGCAGGAGCAGGGGTCATAGTGACATCCCTACAGGGCGACAAGATGAAATACGTCCTCCGGATGAAATTTCGAGCTTCCAACAACGAAGCCTAATACGATGCTCTCATCCACGGCATGAGGATGGCCAAGATCTGCGGCGCAACACGCCTGGTCATCTACGGTGACTCGAACCTCGTCGTCCAGCAGACAATGAACGAGTGCGACACGCATGCCGCCAACATGTCGCATACCGCGTGCTGTACAATTCACTCGAAGGAGACTTTGACGGCTGCAAGCTTCGGCACGTTGGAAGAGAAAGCAACGAAGAGGCTGACAGACTCGCCAACATCGGCTCCACCTGTGCACGGGTGCCACCAGGTGTGTTCCTCGAATAGATCTGTGTTCCATCCATCAAAAGGAAATTCCCCAAGGGATCACACGAAGAAGCAGAGCACTCGGGGGCTGCGCTACTCGAAGGACAGGAAGGATCAGAAAAACTCGACACAGAGGTTGCAGTGGTCAACCTGATGCAGGTCATGGCAATCAAAGAAACATGGACGCAGCCGTACCTGCGGTACCTGATAAACAGGGAACTGCCTGATGACCCGACAGATGCCCGGCGCATATCTCGCCGGTCCAAAGACTTCACCTTCATCAATGGCGAGATATACAAGTGCATCATTTCGGGTGTGCTCCAAAGGTGCGTCACCATCGGTGATGGCAAAACTATCCTCCAAGACATCCATGAGGGCATCTGCGGCCATCACGCGGCCAGCCGTGCCCTCGTCGCCAAAGCTCTACGAGCTAGGTTCTACTGGCCAACAGCCATGAACGACGCCAAGGACATCGTCCGAAGGTGTAACGGGTGCCAGAGGTTCGCAGACAAACCGCATGCACCTGGATCGGAGCTCAGGCCCATACCCCTGGCCTGGCCCTTCGCCCAATGGGTCCTCGACATGATCGGCAAACTATCCAAGTCCTCTAAAGGAGGCCACGTCTACCTCCTGGTCACATTCGACAGATTCACCAAGTGGATCGAAGCCATGCCCGTTACCAACCAAAAGGGTAAAACGGCCATGAAGTTCTTCGAATCCATAGTCTACAGGTTTGGCGTGCCGCACATCATCATCACCGACAACGGGTCGAACTTCATCTCCAAAGAATTCCAGGACTTCTGTGAAGGCCTCGGGATCAACATATCATACGTCTCCGTGGCGCACCCGCAAACAAACGGGCAGGTCGAAAAGGCCAACGGCCTCATTGGTGGTGGCATCAAGAAACGCCTAATGAGCCTGCTCGAGCGACTTGCGGGAGCCTGGACAGAAGAGCTACCCTCCGTCCTTTGGATCCTGCGCACAACGCCAAACAGGTTAACTGGCTACACACCTTTCTTCATGGTGCACGGAGCCAAAGCCGTGTTGCCCACAGAAGTACGCCATAAGGCCCCATGGTTCGTTGCCTACAGCAAAGCCGAATCGACGGCCGCACTCGTAGATGCCGTCGACACACTCGATGAGGCACGCGAGATCGCCGCAGCTCGATCGGCGGTCTACCAGCAGATCCCAAGGTCCTTCGTCGAAGGAGACCTAGTCTTATGACTCAAGCAAGAGCGGCTGAAGAAGCTCGAGTCACCCTGGGAAGGACCCTACGTCATCATGAAGTCATCCCAGGTGGCGCCTATCACCTCAAGCACGTGGAGTCTGGAGTCACATACTCCAACCCATGGAACATCGCACAACTGTGACGCTTCTACCCCTAGCTATCCCTCCTTTACTTTCAATAAGGCTATTCAGCCAAGGCTACTCAGCCGAACAATGTACCTCCTCATTACGATATGAATAAAGCTACGTGTCTCGCCTCAAAATTTATCTTTCACTCGCATTTCTTTATGCTACAACACACTCGGGGACTCCCCCTCACCTCACAACTTCGTCGACTGAGGATAACACATGTACACCTGAGTAGCTGATCATGTCAGGCTAACGAAAAGGGCATGCATACAACAAAGCACAACGTGCTAAAAATAATGAACCTTTACAACAAAGGGCACAACACGCCAGTCAAAATATATACAAATTTTATATCTATCTTTTTACAGGTCCTACCTATTCTGAAAGATCACCTGCGCATGGTGCTCAAAAAGATCTATAACCTCCTCGGCATACTGCCTCACAGCCGCATAGTGCAGGCGCATATCCCATAGGCCACCATCTAGTCGAGGGAGCGGCCCAGCTGCCACAGCCGCAAGATTTACGTCAGGGCGATGCAGCCGCACAAGGGAAAGAGCGACCTTCACCCCCGCAACTAACTGGTGCCGCACCATCTCCCTGACAAGGAGCACAGCTCAAAACTTCGCCAATAAGCCCTAGAGCGTCGATGGCGCCTCATCGAGAGGAAACATGACGTGCAGGATCGACGCCAAGGAAGTCTTCACCTGCCGCAGCACCCGTGACACTTGGTGGGCATGATCCTGCATAGTCGCGAGGACCATTGCACGGTCGCGATCCATCCAGAAAAATCCACCAGCGTCCATATCTTGCTAGGTCAGGCAATTGATCCGAACTGCAACGCGCTCCTTCTCCTCCCTCGGAACAAGGTTAGCACCTGCAACAATTACAAAGTAAGATGGCCCGCCAACAAGCACATCCGAAAAGAAGCAGCAGCTCGAAGAAACTTACACTGCAGCTGCTCGGCCAACCGTCGCAACTCCCCATTAGATATTCATCTCTGGGGTGCCTCGCTCCGCCTTCGACTTCCAAACGTCTGCATGGCCTCGGATGCCAAGCAACTCCTTCTCAAGACTGCAGACGCGATCACGAAGAAATACAAGTTGCAACGCATCATCCAAGGATGGTCGTGGCTGCGGAGCAGACGAAGTATCGACGGGGTCATCACCGGAAGGTCCCTAGAGGAAAACAGACAAGGATATGGACAACACACGAATGGGCAACAGCTCGAAGGTTCATTATATACAACAAAAGCCACCGCGTGGCACGTGAAGTGTTCATTAAGATATTACAACAAAAGTAGACGACAACTATCCTACAACTACAAGGCCTAAGAAGCAGCATATTGAGTGGCCTTGGAGCCAGATTGCCTGCTCTTGACCTCTTCCTGCTGCCTCACCGCGTACTCCACCAGCAAGTCAATCAGCTTCGGCCCATTGCGTTTACAGCGGCCATCGTAGAGAGCAAAGGCTACCTCGGATCCGTCGGGAGTCGTTGGCATCTGGGAGGTGACCTGATGAAGATCCAGCTCCGCCCCAGACGCCATGGCCATCGCCAGCCCCATGAACGCGTCGATGCCCTTCTGCTTGCGCTTGTACGCCACGGGCGCATCCGCTGACAGCGCATCCGCCAACAAGTCGACATCCTCAAGGGCAAAGCCCTTGAGGATGAGCTCCTTGTAGAAGCGCCTGAGAACCTCCTTGGATTTGGCGAGAGAGCCAACCACAGTACTGCATCAGTCTTCGACCGCTGTAGTGGCATCATCCAAAGCACTACCATGATCCAGAGCACTGCGGTTGAGCTCAATGCCCGCGGCATCTAGAGAAATGGAAAAAACATAGTAAGAATCAAAGAACAACACAGAGACAAAGCAGTTGAAACAGAACATACAGGCGAAATTACTCACCCGAAACAGCTTTGGCAGCAGCCATCAGCTTCTCGGTGACCTCCTTCTCGCGCAAAGCCGCGGCACTAGCAAGATGCTGCTCGTGGTCCGTAGCTTCCTACTGCAGGCGCTCCTTGGCCGCAGCTGTGTCAGCTATCTCCCGCTCGAGGCGCTCCTTCGCACTAATGGCATCTTCGGCCTTCTTTTCCGCTTGCCCGAGGCTCTTTTGAGAGCATCAAGCTCGCAGAGGGCAGTGTTATTTTCATATGCAAAAAGCAACAAGAACAAGCATGAGCTTCACAAGCCAGCAAGCAGACGAAGAAGTAGAAGATCTAGCTAAGGATGTACCTTGAAGCCACTGCAGGCTGGCCTCCAACGCCAGATGCTGCTTCACTAGCTGGTTGGCACCTTGCATAAAATGCTGCAAGAAGAAGCAACTTGTAAGGAAAAGGGCTCGGGGGCTGTGCCCAAGAAACGAGCAAAAAGAAATCAAACACATGAAAAACGCTCGGGGGCTCCCCCCGAGACACGCACAAAACAGAAGTAAAGGATCAGGAGATCATACGAAAAATTCTCGGGGGCTCCCCCCACGGCAAGAACGGAAACACTTACATGATCAGACGGAGACTCCGAAGGTCCGGCTATAGTCTTCTGGGAGACTATCACCCGAGCCTCCTGCGAAGAGGGGTTCAGAGCAACGCCCCTAGAGGTGGCTACCGTTTGCGAAGGAGGAGGCGTCATCTTCGACTCCCCCACCATCTCCTGAGTGGCATCGCTAAACGAGCCCTCAAAGGAGTGGATGCAAAGGAAAACACCAGTCAAAGACAGGCAAGCAACAAGGAAATATAGCAAAAAGCATCCGAAGGAACTTACGAGTCCATATCGCTCAAGTTGAAAACAGGCAAGGCCCTCTTGCCCTTCTTCTGTTCCTTCTTCCACTTCGCCGGCGGCTGCGGCGTTACAGCCTGCACAGGCACGGCCAGAATGGGGGAGGAAGAGTCACCATCGCCTCCACTGTGACGAACAAGGCATGGTGGGTCCCTAGGCATTGGCAGAGTCGAGGCATCCGACGATTCGCTCGAGCTCCGTGCTCGTTTTTGGGTCTGCTCCTCGCTCGACTCGGGGGCTTCTTCAACCGGTAATTGCGCTGAGGGAAACTCAGACATAAAGTCCACTACCTCATTGTCCGGCGCATCCGGAAAACGTTCGGGTAGTGGAGGTACCATGCCAGGCACCTTGAACTCCTGCACAATGAAAACAAACTTTCAGAACAAGGAAGTACAAGAAAATGCATTTGGAAAAAGCGCTATGCGCACGTCCCATATTTACACCTGTGGAACCGGTCGAGATGCACTGAACAGAGGGGTCAACGACTTCCCCGGAAGGTCCTCGTCAGCTTTGAACTTCAGCAGCGGCCGAAGGACTCTGTCGAGGTCCCCCTTGGAGAGCTCCTCAGCCGCAACTCCGCCAGAATAAAGGAACATCTGGTGCGCCCTAGCCTGGAGAGGCTGCACCCGACGTTCGAGGAAGGTGTGGATAATATCCACACCATTCACCTCCCTCTCCGGAATCACCTGGAGGTCCTCCACCCGATGGTAGAGCCCCTCTATCTCCTCCACCTCACCCTCCAGGATGTGGTTCTTCCAGGACCTCTTCGGCTGGATTTTCTGAGTGGAGTCGAAAGGGGCAAGGCCAAAGTCTTGCCCGTCCACTGTGGAATCGCGGATATAAAACCACCTCTTCCGCCAGTATTGGACAGACTCAGACATCGAAAAAGAGAAGAACAGAAAATTGGATCAAAGGGGAATAATGCAGCCGCCGATCAGATAAACTCCGTCGGAGCCGGATTGCCTCTTCACAGAATAGAGCTTCCGTAAGAGGCCAAAGTGCGGCTCGATACCGAGCCAGCACTCGCAGAAGCTGATGAAACAGGCGATGTGGAGATGAGAATTTGGCGAGAGATGGTGGAGTTGGATGCCATAGAAAAAAAGCAGTCCACGGAGAAAATCGTGGACTGGGAGAGAGAGGCCCCGAAGGACAAAAGCAACAAACATGACCCGAAACCCTGCGGGTGGACGGGAAATTACCTCTTCGCCAGGAATCTTGACGGCCTCCTTGTCCTGCGGGATCAGACCCCTCTCACGAAGCTTGCGCAGGTCGCCCTCGCGTGTCTCCGTACGTCGCCACCCACCATCGGTGACGCGAGTAGTGGCGGTGCCCTTTTTGCCGCCGGTAGCAGTGCTGGTGCCCACCATGGTGGAGGCCTTCTTCGGCTTCCCCATTGTGGCGACGGCGGCGGTGTGAGCACAGAAAAGAGGACGGGAAAGATCGAAGAACTTCCAGCGCGCGGCGAGAAAAGCTCAAGAGGGTGGAAGCAGTGAAAAGCAAGTGGCTGCGGTGAAAACAAACAAAATTTTCCCCACAGTTATATGGACGAAGACGATGAACAGGGACCGTGCATCGGGAATCCCTAGAGCCAGCATCAAATCCAACCGTCCACGTGTCAGCACAGCAGTGAACCGTCGCTCGCACGCCGTCCACTATGCACAGAAACCGAGGATAAGCCGTAATTATCGCCACGTCGCACGTGACCAGTCAACTCCAAGTCAGAAAGTGGGACCCACGTTCGTCCAGTCACGTCACCTCTGGCGCCGCAGACGCGTGAGGTCACTGATCGTCAACACTGACGTCATCAAAGCTATACTAGCAACAGTTACAAATTTTCGGCTAAACAGCTAAAGTACTCACTCGAACTACGATTCGAGCAACTACTCGGGGGCTACTCCTATCAGGAGTGCTGGCCGCGCACCCGAAGCATGAATAGCATACTACGCCAATGATCTATTTCGTCGAGTCCTATGTCGAGTCTACGACTCCACTACGGACTCAGGGGCTACCCCATAGGGGGATTGATTGAAGCATCCGAAAAAATTGTGTCCTACGGACCTGAAGCAAATAACGGCTGAATTAAAGTCTTTGCTCGAGTCTACGACTCAAACATACACTCGGGGGCTACTCCCATAGGGAGCGCTGGTCGCGCACCCTATGAATTCTTTGACTACGATCCTTCAGATCAGAATTCAAAAAAACTTTTCGGCAACTTCGCCCCTACAAACGCTAAGTGAGAAACATCCTCCTTGGCCACCCGAAACACCTCCGAGGTGATAAAATTTCGGATGTTGTGTCTATGACGCAAAGATAAGACCTACAAATACCATCTGATGGCCTGGTAACGCACACGCCGTGCCAACATGCACGATGAAAATCCCGACGGACACGTTGGGTACATCATTTGAAAAATACTGGGATTCCACTCCTGTAAGTCCTCAACAGCCTGAGTCGAATTACGCCAGCATATGTTCCGGTTTTGAGTCGAGGGACTCGAATCTGAAGAAGATTGTGTTGTTTTGTCCTAAGACAGTTAACTGACCCTGATCCGTCGGGAGAGTCAGGCACATGCATCAACAATCCCTACACACTAGAAACATTCTCTAGTAAACAGAGACAACTTCACCTAAAAGAATGAAGAGTCCTCAGTTGAATCTGCGATTCGACCGAACACTTGGGGCTACTAACATGGTTATACCCTACGGGTACACGACTTTAGCATATCTGGTCCAGCCCAAGGAAGGCCCACGAGAATATACACGGCCCATGAAGATTTTTAGGTGGCCCAAGCCCATGATGTCTTCGGATCCTTGGAGAGCAAGACTAGAATAGATAGAATATTCAAAGGGGCAAACCCTAAACCTGTAACCGACTCGATCTATGCCCGAGACCTGCCTACCTCTATATACCACCGCATACCACCGCATACACACCTCCACTCCAGATTGCATCTGCGCACCCCTGTAACTTTCGGTTCCGCCGTAATCAAGAGCAGACAAGCAGGAGTAGGGTTTTCCCTCGGGGGCCTGAACCTGGGTAAATCTCGTGTCCCCTGGTTGCTTCTCTGTTAACCGTTCCGCGATCTCAGCACCCCCATCTTCTCCAAAACCCAAGCTCATAACAATGTGCATTGACGAGATCGATCCTCGTCAAGGAAATTTCCACGCATGCTTGTGAAAGACTTATGATTTTTTGAAATCTGTTCAAAGCCAGGATAAACCATGTTAACTAGCTCATTAAACTTGCAGAAACTATGCCTATTGTTAGGGTCTTCTAGAAGCCTCCCACGGGGCCAGGTTGATTCTGCGTCCCAATTGTTAGATACCGTTGGATTGGGGAGAATAGACAATAAGGTTCTTCCTTTGCAAGAGCGATCCGCGAGTAGGCATTTCTGCGTCCCTATTGGCCCTCGCAACCACCAGTGGGCCTACCTCCTTGACTTTATAAACGCGACCTTGTGGCCGAAGCTCAAACCCTGTTTGTTCCCTGCAACTCACGTCAGCACAAGCGTCGAATCCTACCTAAAGAAATGGCGCCTCGCCATGGAGAGGCCCCATCTCATCTTGCACAAGTCGGAGTTGTTCGCCCACTATGACATACTCGCGCCACCTCTAGCGAGGCTACCGCCCTGCTACGAGCTCAGCTACGTCGGGGTGCCCGTGGCGCCACTCTTGCGCGGCATCGTGCTGCCGAGGCATGTCGAGGAGCACCGCCGCCAGCTGCCAGAGCGGAAGAGGGAAATGGACCGATACGCGCACACCAATGTGTACTAGCCAAGGAGCTTCAAGAAGGAGCGGGAGGAGTTGCTTTGGCTTTGCAGAGCTCATCATCCGGAGATCCACCCGGATCTGCGCAACCCCGAAGGGAGGCAGCGCTTCTGGGCAGTGTCTGGGCGTACGCCCTCCACCTTTATAGATGTAGGGTGCCGTGCAGAACTCGTGAAGAGGAAAGCTGTCGGGTTCGTCCTTATCGATTCATACTCGAAAGAGGCGGACAGCGACACGGAGGACGTCGTGCATGACAAAGACAACGGGAGCGGCATAGTCGATTAGGGTCACTTGAGCCTAAATTTAATCTATGTATGGTAGCTTAATGACCTCTTCGTATAGAATGGCCAAGTTGTAAGAGCATGTACAACGTTGTTTGAGTCTAGCAAAAATCTTAGACATGATTATAGCAGAGGGAAATATCCTTGAGCGTTTAGACACACTGATTGGCCCCGCTATTAGAATAAAAAACCTATTTAAAAGGGATCTTTCCTATTCTTTTCTTCTTGTCAAAGCTCTTTTCTTGTACAGCACCGGTTGAGTCTAAAAAAAATCTTAGACACGAGTCTAGCAAAACCAAGTATGCTCCAGCGTTTAGACACATTGGTAGGCCCCTCTACTAGAATAAAAACCCTATTTATGAAGACTCTTTTCTTATCCTTTTTTCTTGCCAAAGCTTTTTTCCTCTTAGAGCATCAATGCCCCTGACGTAGCTGATGCGAGCATAAGACGTCGCTGACAAATACGAGGCGAGGTTGATGGGACGGTATGCTGTCTCTGCTTCCAACACTTGATGCCACAGTCATAATTTTGGAGTGCGCCAGAGGAGAAGGAGACGCGTGTGTCCTGTTGTTTGAGATGTGAATACAAGGAAGGTGAGCCTGACCAAATGCATGGCACGACCATAATTTTGGTTTTTGAACTATTAAAAATCCATGATTATTGTTTATGGATAATCGTTTTAAAAATTAATGTACTATCTAACGAACTGAAATCTGGTCAACACCACACATCACATACCCGTTACAAGTACCAGATATAAATAAATTCCAATGAATCGTACAAAGACGAAATTGATAGGGATTTATTGTTTCTCCTACAGTAAGCCGAAAGATCCTCAAGAACATCCTCAATTACCCCAGCAACTTCTTCATATTCAAACTCAACTCCATTATTATCGTTTTCCTTCTGCTCCCGCTTACCCTTTTGTTTCTTTTCTCCCCTATCCCTGCCGGCATGTCCACGTCCTCAACCAATTGCTGCTTACCAATGTTTCCCTCCACATGTGCATCATCGTTTTCCTTCACATGCAGAACTTCCTCTATGACATCTCGCTGTGCTTCCTCTAGTTCTGCCTGATAAGCCTCATCTTGTGCCTCTGTGATGTGAACAGGGAGAAGGTCAGCATCTCTGAAATCACGTGGAACTGGGTTTTTGCGTAGCCTCTTGATATGGCCCAACCCTCTACACCATTTGCACTTCCGCTTCCTTGCTCCTAGTCTCGAACCTTTTGCGGTGAAGGCTTCGGTCCTTTCCTTTATAGGCCTCCCAGGTGGCCTCCTAAGAACTGGTGGTTCAAGTCTGAACCCTGGATCAACTATCTCCCAATCATTTTCATCACCAATAGGTGGTACGTTTTCTGCATAAGTTGTAGAAAATTTGTCCATGGAGAAATAGTTATGAACATAGTTCTCTATTTCAGCACCTCTACCTCTCAGCTTTAAGATGAAGTGAATTGCATGGTGGCATGATAGACCAGTAACCTGCCACTTCCTTCATGAACAAGTCTTGTTACCAATGTCTACAGTAAACCTACGTTCAGTTCCATGCTTGTCTTGTGCATAAACCTCATTCAATGTATTGGAAATTATGACCATCCTCGTCTTTATCATTCTCATTGCCCTGGTTCTTGCATTCAATAATAAAAACACCTTTGGAACTATTTTATGGCCTACAAATTTTCTCGCATAAATTATCTGCCTAAAATCTATCTTCACCATTATACACCGTCTTATTGCATCTAACAAAATAACAATTGCAAGTGACTTCATGCTCCTAATCTTAGCATTGAATCTTTATGTTAGATTATTGCAAACAAAATCCACTTTGCTTAACTCACAAAACTTGCTTCTGGCCTATAATTTGCTATGATGGTCTACGAGGTATTCTTTCAGCTTCGGAACGGCATACAAGTTCTGCATGTAAGTAGCATGTGTGCTTGGGGTGTACGTGTATGCTGATCGCACCAAGTTGTCTTCAAAGGTCTTTCATTTGAACTTCTCTGTGAAGATAGTAAAGAGGTTCCGCATGCATTCCCTATGCTCAACCCTAGGAAACACAACATCAACAGCATTCTGAAGTCCCTTGCATGCACCAGTGTGTATCACCAAGCCTTCAGAGTGACTAATTATTGCACGTAGTCTCTGCATGAACCATGTCCAGCTTTCAGTCAATTCACCCGCAAGAACATCGTAGGCTACGGAAAAAAGCCAATTATGCGCGTCCATAGCACAAGCGATAGCAAGCTGTCCCCGGAAATTCCCTGTTAAAGAAGTTGATTCTGGTGCCAAGTATGGCCCGCAGCTGTCTAGGAACCCCTTCCAGCATGCCTTCAGGAAGACAAAACATCTTCTGAAGCATTTCTTATCTGCCTGCTTATACTTGACCCCCCTTGAGACCTTTTCTCTTCCTTTCACAATCTCGTAATCAATATCAACAACACTACCAGGTGATGTATTCTCTACTTCAGCTTTGAAACTATACAACATGTGAAAACTGTCAGACCACTTGCTCTAAATGAAGTCTAGAGACATCTCCTTCCCATCAAAGACTCTATGGTAAGGAATCAGACCGTTAAACTTTTCTCTAAGCTTAGTTCTAAGTTCAGCAGGTCCAATGCTACGATCCTGCCTCACCTAGTCAAGTACCTTAGCAGCAATCCACTTGGTTGTCGCCGGTATAATTTTATCACTTAAAGAAGTATTAGGGCAGTTGTGTTTCTTTGTGTTTACCTTGATTTTCATTCAATGGGAATAAAAATAAACCAGAGGACTCATCAGCAGAACAAATATGAGAAAGAACGAAACTAAATGTAGCTATTGCAACCTGAAATGGGTGTCCACCCCGCATTGGAGATGCATGCAATCTCCATTTACACACCTTACTTTCCCTACAATGCACCCTAAATCTCTTTTGGTCGCTCTTTTCAACGATAAATTCGAACCCAACTCTTATTGCATAGGTAGCAACGGCATATCTGCATTCCTCCACAGTATCAACGACAGTCCCCTCATCAATTGTAGGGTTTTCCCTGTCAAAGTGTATCACTGGCATGTCCTCGTCTTCATCATCGTATCTGCATCCCAATTCCCCATACTCATATTCCTCTTCCTCATCAGTCCCATAGTCAGGCTCATAGTTCGAATCAATCAAATATTCTCTACTCTCCATCCTATTAGGGTCAGGAGCCACATCTGGACATGCTTTCTCATCATCATCATCATCATCATCATCTTTGAGCACAAAATCACCCTAACCGCCAAACATTTCGATGTCTTCATGCTCAACGACAGGCTGGTCGGTCGCGCTCGGTATCGAAAACATAGAATGCTTTGTTCGTGTTCCACACAGGCCGGTATCATTCAAGACAGTCTCTTCCCCAGTATCTTTGTTAATGATGTGCACAAACATCAGAACAGTCCTCGTGCCAAGGTGTTTACCCCACATCATGGCCAGAGCCTCCTCAGTTCTAACATCGCAGAAAGTCTATGGATTTGTGTCGTAGTACCTGATTACGAATTCATCATGCTAGCCAATGGGAAACTTGCCAAATTGCATGTGCAAGTCACTTAGAGTTATGTCCTCCATGTATACTATCAGCCAATAATCAAATCCACTGATAACTATGATTCTACCATCGGACAAAGGTTTCAGTCTGACACCCATGCCAAATCTTCAAAAGAAATCTGGATGAAGCAGGCGTCCTACGGTCACCAACACAGATCCTCTCCATCAACACGGGACTACAAACGCTAATTAGGAGATGCAGAAATGGAATTTCAGTTCTTACCCTTCAGGGAGGATGTACGACACGTTCAATGGGCTCTAGAGCACCAAAGCTTTGTACCCCACGTCCTCTTCCCTTGTTTCGTGCTCCTCCATGTTCTCTAGCATTGAAGGGTCCATCTCCTCGCTCTTCGTCCGGGATGGACCCATATCCATGTTCTCTGGCCACGCTGGAGCCATTTCCGTGCGGGATTTAGATCAAAGTCACCGTCGTTGTGCGAGAACCTAGCACCCACCTAACGATTTTTGTTTCCAGACCCGCCCGGGCAGGGACGGAGGCGAGGAGACAGGGCAAGGGGCAAGGCAGGGTGGGTAGGGAGGGTAGGGGATGACGGGAGGACGATAGTCCAGGGGGAGGAAGTGAGTGTTGTCGGACAGGACGGAGTGGCGGAGTGCAAGTCCAGAGCAGTGGAGCGGAGCAGAGCTGCGAGTGAGCGACATAATATGGAAAATCACAGAATAATAGGGAGCACTAATCCTCGAACCTGGGATGCGCGCCATTGATGGTCGAGGTTGCGGGGCCCACCAGTCAGTAAAACGCCACGTCCTCTTCCCCTATTTCTGATGGTGTTGCGACAATTCTAAGATCGTAGTGGCACAGGCAAAATTTCTGGAAACAACTAAGGACACACTCGTAAATATAGTTAAAATGGAACCCTGACCTGGTACATTTCCCAATTCGGTTGCTAGCCACGACCTGTATTTTTAATATCTTAGCACTCTTATGCTGAGAACGGAAATGAAGATTCAGCAGTTAGTCGAACTAGTTTCGAATAAATAAGATACACTCTTAGGAAGCTTAGCTATGGCCCTGCCTAAGAAGAAGCCACTGCCCTGGCGGTGGCCGAGGCCGCCGCGGCCGCCGCTGAAGCTTGGCTATTTGGCCCCTCTGAGGCAGACCATGCTGCTGTACTACAATGTCGATCTTCCATTGCCATCCGAGACGGTTGATTTCGCTAAATGTGTTGCATCTGCGGCGGCGGTGGCAACGGCGAACACCGCGGCGGCGTCGAGAAGGGTCAACCGAGCGTCGTGGAGAAAGCGCACGATGATATTTTCGTGTGCTATGTGCACAAGAAAGAAGGTACAATCCAAAGCGTTCATCCAAGCTTGCCGCCGAGGAAACAAACCCCCGAACAGGGCGGCCCAAGGTCAACAAACTCTTGCCTCCATGCCTCGGCACGAGCGACCTTACCGTGGGGAAATTTGGGCGCACACCGTCAGCGGCAAATACGATCCATCCTACGCACCGTCGGCGGCCACACCACGGCGACGTGCATCCATCTACACTCAGCTTGTTGGAGTGTTCGATTGCTGGAGCCGGCAACGGGAAATAGCTCAGCGCCAGAATTTAGGTTCAGATTCATAGGGACCTACAATCCCTGCCACGAAAGTCGGAGTTCACGTTTGAAGAAATCATTGCGGCTGCGCTACTGTTTGTACTGAACCGGGACTGGTTCAAGCGCATCAACTAGTGCATGAACATTGCACATCTCTTAAAGTTTGGCGGAAAGGAAAAAGATCAGTTACGGTGGAATGATCCCTGCACTTATGTCCTCTCTAGGCAATTGTCTAGCCAACTTTTATGGTGGAGATCTGCAGTTTCTTCAGTGTAGAATAGTTAACTTAGACTAACTCTGTAGAATGCGTTTTGTAGCGGCAATAGCCCCCTTTTGCACAGCCATCCCATGCTGTAGTATGGAATTAGTTCGGAAGTAACCAAATACTATCAAGATGTATCTATTTATTCAATTACTACTGGCGGTTGAATTCAGTTTACTATCATACTTATCCGAGGCAGACAAGATTCAGACAGCATTTTATGAACCGATCTTGGGTGGTTTATTCATGCATGTTCCATACAGAATCACGCACCAGCTCGAAAAAATCTATGTAAAAATTGTTCGAGGCATACAAATTAGTAGCATTTTGTGCCTTTCGGATTGCTCACCAGCAGCACTTTCCCGGCAATGGTGACATTGATCATTGCTAGCCCTGTTGGAATTATTCCCTAGAGGCAATAATAAAGATGTTATTATTATAATTCTTATTCATGATAAAGTTTATATTCCATGCTAGAATTGTATTAAGCGGAAACTTTGATACTTGTGTGGTTTATGAACAACACCGTGTCCCTAGTACGCCTCTATGGACTAGCTCATTGATTAATGATGGTTAAGGTTTCCTAACCATAGACATGAGTTGTCGATTAATAATGAGATCATATCATTGGGAGAATGATAGGATGGACAGACCCAAATCAAGCAGAGCAATTAGATCATGTCATCGTGTTCATCTTTGCGAAGCTTTTTCTTATGTCAAATATTGTATTCCTTAGACCATGAGATAATGCAACTCCCTGGTATCGGAAGAAAGCTTTGAGGTCATCAAACGTCATCCTATGAGATGGTGATCATAAAGGTGTCTCTCAGGTGATCGGAAAGTACTTGTTGGGTTGTATGTATCGAGATGGGATTTGTCCCTCCCAAGTCGTAGAGATATACTTCGGGCCCACTCAGTAATCGATATCAACACCGCTTGCAAGAACGTGGTTAAGGAGTTAATCACAAAGTGATATTGGATTATGGAACGAGTAAAGTACTTGCTGTGAACGAGATTGAACTAGGTATGCCGATACCAACGATCAAATCTCGGGCAAGTAAAATATCGCGTGACGAAGGGAATATATATGGGATTAATTGAATCCTGGCATCGTGGTTCATCCGATATGATCATCGACGAATATGTGGGAGTCAATATGGGTTTCCAGATCCCGCTGTTGATTATTGATATAAGATCATGTCTGCATATTCTCGAACCCGTAGGGTCACACACTTAACGTGCCTCGACGCTAGGATAGAATGGATAATTGGTTTATGAGTTTTTGTTCGGAGTCTCGGATGAGATCCAGGACATCACGAGAGGTTCCGGAATGGTCCGGAGAATAAGATTCATATAAAGGAAAGCATTTTTTGGATTTTGGAATTGTTTCGGAATGTTCGATATTGTACCGGAAGGATCTAGAAGCTTCCGGAGTGGGACCAACGTGGCCCCACTTGTCGGAGGGGGTGTGGGCCTACGAGGGAGTGCCCTGGACGCATTGGGCCAGGGGCACAAGGCCCCATAGGCCCAGCCGGCCAAAACCCTACGGAAACCCTAGGGGGACCTTCTAGAAGGGGGGAGACTTGCCCCCCACTCCACCCTTGGGGCCGCCGCCCTAGGGCTTGGAGGAGGGGGAAAGGGGGCCAGCCATCCCTCTATATAAAGAGGGCAGGGGCGCACCCTCCTCCCACCCCTCCTTTAACCCTAGCCGCCTACATGTTGCCCTCCAGATCTCTCTCTCTCTCTCTCTCTCTCTCTCTCTCTCTCTCTCTCTCTCTCTCTCTCTCTCTCTCCCGACTGCGCGTAGGCGAAGCCCTGCCACAGAAACTCTCCACCTTTGCACCACGACGTCGTGCTGTAGATCCAATCTATCTCTCCAACCCCACTTGCTGGACTGAGGAAGGAGGAGACATCACGGTGCCATACGTGTGCATCTCTCAGAGGCGTCGACACTTGCGGCGTTGGATCGGATCGGATCGCGAGGAGGAGAAGGCTAGTACGACTACATCAACCACGTTCTGTTGAACGTTCCACTGTGCGATTTCTTCAAGGGTATGAAGATCTCATCTATCCCTCTCGTTGATTGCATCTCCTAGATTAGATCTTGGCTTTCCCGTTCGCATCCGTAGAATTTTTTTGATTTACTATGCTGCGAATCCCTTCAGTGGTATCAGAGCTAGATCTATGCGTAGATGTGTTTCACGAGTAGAACGCAACATGCTTGTTGCGGGAGTTGGTGTTTTCTGTTGCAACCCTCTTGTTGTGTACTTCTTATGACGCGGGATAGTGAGATCGAAGTGGTCCAGGCTAACTTTACGCGACCTCGTTCGTGAGACCGGCTCCGCACTTGATGTGTGGCTTGTTCCACACATGCGGCTGGTGGATGCCAGTTTCTCTCACTATAGTTGTCATGGGATTTACACCGGATGTTGGCAACCATAATATCACCGTTGTGGCTTTCCGTAGGTAAGAATCGTTCTTAGCTTGTTACTCCCATAAGCCACGTAAAACATGCAACAACAAAGTAGAGGCGTCTAACTTGTTTTTGCAGGGAGTGTTTCTATGATATGGTATGGCCCAAGATATGATGTGTATGTTGTATGCAATGATCATGTTTTGTAATATGTCACGACTTGCATGTCTATGAGTACACAACCGGCAGGAGCCATATGATTATCTTTATAATTGTGTATGACCTGTGTGTCAACTTCTCATACGCCATGTAATAGCTTTACTTTATCGCTAAGTAGTTATCAATAGTTGTAGTTGCTATTCATGGTGGAGGTAATCATGGTGGAGTGATGGAGATCATGCTGGCACGCACAAGATGGAGATCATTGCGCGGAGATTGGCTATACCATGTCACATAAAATTATATGCATGTGATGTTTATCCTTTTATGTATCTTATTATGCTTAGATCGCGATGGTAGCATTATAAGATGATTCCTCACTTAAAGATCAAGATAAAATTGTGTTCTCCCCATGTATGCACCATTGCGAAAGTTCGTCGTGTTCAAGCATCTCGTGATGATCGGGTGCTATAAACTCTACGTTCACATACAACGGGTGCAAGCCAGTTTTGCACACGCGTAAATACTTGGGTTTGACTTGACGAGCCTAGCATGTACAGACATGCCCTTGGAACACACGAACCAAAAGGTTAAGCATGAGTCATATGAATGATATGATCGACACTTTGTTGTCCACCATTGAAACCACATCTCTTCTCGTGAAGATCGGATTAGGTGTGGTGAATTTGGATCATGTTCACTAAACAACTTGAGGGATGTTGAATTTAGTGGGAGTTCATCTAGTAATTTGATTAAGTTGAACTAGTTATCATGAACATAGTCTAAATTGTACTTGCAAATTTTGTAGATCAAATGGCTAAGTCCAACTTCAACTTCAACGTTTTTGCTAAGAAAGAAAAGCTTAAGAACAATGGGTCTAACTTCACCAACTGGTTCCGCAATCTGAGAATCATTCTCGCTGGCGGACAAAAGGACTATGTCCTTGAGAAAGCGCTAGGTGACGCCCCTGCTATAGATGCGCCGACTGATGAAAAAGTTGTTTATCAGTCGCGCAAAGATGATTATGGTGTGATTAAGAGCACCATGTTGTTTGCTATGGAATCAGACCTTCAAAATCGTTTTGAGGAGTTCGCCGGGCCCTTTGAGATTCTTGAGGAACTGAAAATCATGTTTCAGACTCAGGCCCGTTCTGAGAGATATGAGATCTCTAAGAAATTCTTTAACTGCAAGATGGAGGAAGGGAGTTCCGTTAGTGAGCACGCCATTAAGATGTCGGGCTACACTCAACGTCTTGAGCAACTAGACTGCAAGATTCCAGAAGATCTCAAGATTGACAGAGTTCTGCAATCACTCCCTCCTAGCTACAAAGGTTTTGTAGTTACTCATAATCAGATTGGTTCCACTGATACGATCACTGAGCTCTTCGCTAAGCTGAAAGCTGCGGAGGTGGACATCAAGAAAGATAATCATGTGTTGATAGTCAACAAGCCCCTCAGCTTTAAGAAAGGTAAGGGTGCAAAGAAGTCCTTCAAGAAAGGCAGCGGCAAGTGCGTTGCCCCTGCTGAGAAGAAGCTCAAGTCTGGACCTAAGCCAGACACTGAGTGCTTCTATTGCAAGGACAAGGGTCACTGGAAGCGCAACTGTCCGAAGTACTTAGCGGACAAGAAGGCCGGCACCATCAAAGGTATATTTTATATACATGTTATTGATGTTTACCTTACTAGCGCTCGTTGTAGTGCCTGGGTATTTGATACTGGTTCAGTTGCTAATATTTGTAACTCGAAACAGGAGCTACGGAATAGACGGCGGCTAGCGAGGGATGAGGTGACGATGCGCGTTGGCAACAGATCAAGAGTTGATGTGATGGCCGTCGGCATGCTCTCCTTAGTTTTACCTTCGAGATTAGTTTTAAACCTTAATAAATGTTATTATGTGCCTGCGTTGAGCATGAACATCATATATGGATCGTGTTTATTGCAAGACGGTTATTCATTTAAATCGGAGAATAATGGTTGTTCTATTTATATGAGTAACATCTTTTATGGTCATGCCCCTGCTATGAATGGTTTATTTCTTCTGAATCTCAAAAGAAATGAAACACACATCCATAACATTGAGGCTAAGAGATGCAAAGTAGGTAGTGATAATTCAACTTATTTGTGGCACTGCCGTCTAGGTCATATTGGTGTAAAACGCATGAAGAAACTCCATTCTGATGGACTTTTGGAGTCTCTTGATTTTGAATCATTTGACACGTGCAAGCCGTGCCTCATGGGCAAGATGATCAAAACCCCGTTCTCCGGAATAATGGAGCGAGCAACAGACTTATTGGAAATCATACATACCGATGTAAGCGGACCAATGAGTGTTTCGACGCGCGGTGGATATCGCTATTTTCTCACTTTTATTGATGACTTAAGTAGATATGGGTATATCTATTTAATGAAACATAAATCTGAAACGTTTGAAAAGTTCAAAGAATTTCAGAATGAAGTGGCCATCGTAACAAGAAAATTAAATTTCTACGATCCGATCGTGGAGGTGAATATTTGAGTTATGATTTTCTCACGCATCTTAAAGCAAGCGGAATCGTTTCGCAACTCACGCCACCCGGAACACCACAGTGCAATGGTGTGTCTGAACGCCGGAATCGAACTCTATTAGATATGGTGTGATCGATGATGTCTCTTACAGATTTGCCGTTATCATTTTGGGGTTATGCATTAGAAACCACTGCATTCACTTTAAATAGGGCACCATCTAAATCCGTTGAGATGACACCGTATGAACTGTGGTTTGGTGCTAAACCTAAGTTGTCATTTCTTAAAGTTTGGGATGCGAAGCTTACGTCAAGAAGTTGATGCCTGACAAGCTCGAACCCAAAGCGGAGAAATGCGTCTTCATAGGATACCCTAAGGAAACGATTGGGTATACCTTCTACCACAGATCCGAAGGAAAGTGTTTGTCGCAAAGAACGGATCCTTTCTTGAGAAGGACTTTCTCTCGAAAGAAGTGAGTGGGAGGAAAGTAGAGCTAGACGAGGTTATTGAACCTTCTCTTGAGTTGGAGAGTAGCGCAGCACCTGAAATTGTTCCAGTGCCGTCTGCACCAGCAATAGAGGAACCTAATGACGAGGATCATGAAGCTTCAGACGATGCTACTACTGAACATCGCAGGTCGACAAGGTCACGTGCCCCTCCTGAGTGGTACGGTAACCCTGTCTTAACTGTCTTGTTGGTAGACAACAGTGAACCTGCGAACTATGAGGAAGCAATGATGAGCCCAGACTCTGAGAAATGGCTAGAGGCCATGAAATCCGGATTGGGATCCATGAGCGAAAACCAAGAATGGACTTTGGTGGACCCTCCTAGCGACCGAAAGGCCGTTGAGTGCAAATGGATTTTCAAGAAGAAAATGGACGCAGATGGTAATGTTACTGTCTATAAAGCACGGCTTGCCGCGAAAGGTTTTCGACAAGTTCAAGGTGTTGACTACGATGATACTTTCTCTCCCGTAGCGATGTTTAAGTCCATTCAGATTTTATTAGCAATTGTTGTGTTTCATGATTATGAAATATGGCAGATGGATGTCAAGATTGTGTTCCTCAATGGCAACATTGATGAAGAGTTGTATATGATGCAACCCGAAGGTTTTGTCGATCCTAAGGATGCTGATAAGGTGTGCAAACTTCAGCGTTCCATTTATGGACTGAAGCAAGCATCTCGGAGTTGGAACCTTCGTTTTGATCAAGTGATCAAGAGCTTTGGATTTGTTCCAAATTGCTATGAAGCTTGTATCTACAAGAAAGTGAGTGGGAGCACAGTGACATTTCTAGTACTATATGTGGATGACATATTGATTATTGGAAATGACATTGGTATGATTAATGATGTGAAAAGTTATTTGAATAAATGTTTTCAAATGAAATACCTAGGAGAAGCTGCTTATATATTAGGCATCAAAATCTATAGAGATAGACAAAGACGCCTAATAGCTTTAAGCCAAAGTACATATCTTGACAAAGTTCTAAAAAGGTTCAGAATGGACAAGGCAAAGAAAGGTTCAGTGCCCATGTTGTCAGGTAAGATATTGAGCAAGGCTCAGTGTCCAGCTACGGTAAACGATAGAGAAACCATGAGCAAAGTGCTTTATGCCTCGGCCATAGGTTCTATCATGTATGCCATGTTGTGTACTAGACCGGATGTGTCCAATGCTCTTAGTTTGACGAGCAGATACCAAAGTGATCCAGGAGTGGAACACTGGACAACCGTAAAGAACATCCTAAAGTATTTAAATAGGACTAAGAAATGTTCTTGGTCTATGGAGGTGATGAGCAGCTCGTCGTAAAAGGTTACGTCGATGCTAGTTTCGACACCGACCCGGATGATTCTAAATCTCAGACAGGGTACGTTTATATTTTGAATGGAGGAGCTGTGAGCTGGAGAAGCTGCAAGGAAAGCGTCATCGCAGGATCTACAGTAGAATCGGAATACATGGATGCTATAGAAGTGTCAAGTGAAGGAGTTTGGATCAGGAACTTCATCACTGAGCTTGGTGTGGTTCCAAGTTCCTTGGACCCACTGGAGATATTGTGCGACAACACTGGCGCCATAGCACTGGCTAAGGAACCAAGATATCATCCAAATACCAAGCACATCAACCGCCGATTTCATATAATTCGAGATTATATAACAGATGGAGATCTGAAGATTAGCAAAGTACATACGGATCTGAATGTCGCAGATCCGTTGACTAAACCTCTTCCACGAGCAAAACATGATCAGCACCTTAATGCCATGGGTGTTAGATTGTTACCAGATGTAAACTAGATTATTGACTCTAGTGCAAGTGGGAGACTGTTGGAATTATGCCCTAGAGGCAATAATAAAGATGTTATTATTATAATTCTTATTCATGATAAAGTTTATATTCCATGCTAGAATTGTATTAAGCGGAAACTTTGATACTTGTGTGGTTTATGAACAACACCGTGTCCCTAGTACGCCTCTATGGACTAGCTCATTTATTAATGATGGTTAAGGTTTCCTAACCATAGACATGAGTTGTCGATTAATAATAGATCATATCATTTGGAGAATGATATGATGGACAGACCCAAATCAAGCAGAGCAATTAGATCGTGTCATCGTGTTCATCTTTGCGAAGCTTTTTTCTTATGTCAAATATTGTATTCCTTAGACCATGAGATAATGCAACTCCCTGGTATTGGAAGAAAGCTTTGAGGTCATCAGACATCATCCTATGAGAGGGTGATCATAAAGGTGTCTCTCAGGTGACCGGAAAGTACTTGTTGGGTTGTATGTATCGAGATGGGATTTGTCCCTCCCAAGTCGGAGAGATATACTTCGGGCCCACTTGGTAATCGATATCAACACCGCTTGCAAGCACGTGGTTAAGGAGTTAATCACAAAGTGATATCGGATTACGGAACAAGTAAAGTACTTGTTGTGAACGAGATTGAACTAGGTATGCCGATACCAACGATCAAATCTCGGGCAAAGTAAAATATCGCGTGACGAAGGGAATATATATATGGGATTGATTGAATCCTGGCATCGTGGTTCATCCGATATGATCATCGATGAATATGTGGGAGTCAATATGGGTTTCCATATCCCGCTGTTGATTATTGATAGAAGATCATGTGTGCATATTCTCGAACCCGTAGGGTCACAAACTTAACGTGCCTCGACGCTAGGATAGAATGGATAATTGGTTTGTGAGTTTTTGTTAGGAGTCTCGGATGAGATCCAGGACATCACGAGAGGTTCCGGAATGGTCCGGAGAATAAGATTCATACAAAGGAAAGCAGTTTTTGGATTTCGGAATTGTTTCAGAATGTTCGGTATTGTATCGGAAGGTTCTAGAAGCTTCCGGAGTGGGACCAACATGGCCCCACTTGTCGGAGGGGGGCGTGAGCCTACGAGGGAGTGCCCTGGCCGCATTGGGCCAGGGGCACAAGGCCCCATAGGCCCAGCCGGCCAAAACCCTAGGGAAACCCTAGGGGGACCTTCTAGAAGGGGGGAAGACTTGCCCCCCACTCCACCCTTGGGGCCGCCGCCCTAGGGCTTGGAGGAGGGGGCAAGGGGTCCGGCCAGCCCTCTATATTAAGAGGGCAGGGACGCACCCTCCTCCCACCCCTCCTTGAACCCTAGCCGCCTACCTGCTGCCCTCCAGATCTCTCTCTCTCCCGACTGCGCGTAGGCGAAGCCCTGCCGCAGAAACTCTCCACCTTTGCACCACGCCATCGTGTTGTAGATCCAATCTATCTCTCCACCCCACTTGCTGGACCGAGGAAGGAGGAGACGTCGCGGTGCCGTACGTGTGCATCTCTCGGAGGCGTCGCCACTTGCGGCGTTGGATCGGATCGGATCGCGAGGAGGAGAAGGCTAGTACGACTACATCAACCACGTTCTGTTGAACGTTCCGCCATTCGATTTCTTCAAGGGTATGAAGATCTCATCTATCCCTCTCGCTGATTGCATCTCCTAGATTAGATCTTGTCTTTCCCGTTCGCATCCGTAGAATTTTTTTGATTTACTATGCTGCGAATCCCTTCAATCCCACCCTCTTTTTAGGAGGCTAACCTTGGTTATTCACAGAAAATCATTAGCCACACATACTACAAATTCATTAGCCACACAAACTACAAATCATTAGCCACACATACTATGAATTCAGTAGCCACACAAACTACAAATCATTAGCCATACATACTACAAATTCAGTAGCCACACATTACAAATTCAGTAGCCACACATACTACATCAGTTCAAACTATTACATAAGGCGTACTACATGCTCGACTCTCAAGTCAGCAATCTTTCAAATTCACTAAACCTTTGTCTTCACTCAAGGGAAATCAGAACCACTAGCCTGTCCATGCCCGGTCCCCCCACCAAAACTGTGCGCTCCGTCGGAACGGTGGTGGTCCTATGCCATTGATCCTTCTAGGCCAACACTACAGGCAACAAGGATGCTTTCTGGCCACCTCGTCAAGGTCCTGAATGCCATGTACCAGATCCAGAGCCTCCTGCAGGTGTATGATCACCGGGTGCTTCCAAAAAAGTTGTCGTCTTGCCCTGCTTGGAATATCCAGCTCGTACATCTTAGGAATGGTGTCTAGATCTTTTATCCACGCCTTTACCTCGATGATCCATCTGTCGCTTAGTGGCAAAATCTCCACCAACTTGCCGCCAAGGCTACTGCGACCTTCTTGAGGGCCTCCGATTCCCAAGCATCCAAAGGGATACCGTCAAAGCCGAGTTTAGAGAAGAAATGAAGTTGTCCCAAGCGATCCTCCCACCCACAGGCGCGATGCCAACGCATGAAGCTCATTTTATCCCCACAGCACTCAAAAGAACAGGAAGAATGTAGAACACGCTCGCTGTCTGAGCTATGGGCGTACAGGGCAAAGAAATCAAATGGCGGCGCGCATACCTCAATATTGACCATTTTTTGTCTGATCCCAAAACGAGACCTGAAAGCCGACAACAAGTCTACCGGAAACATGGCGGGACGCGTTCCCAGCATGGTGGCCATGAGAGCTTTATCGCCGAACTCCTCTTCCATTGCTACCATTCCTAGGGTGCACGACAGCGCGCAACCGCCCGAGGCCAGTCGCTGGTCCGGATTGTCCGGCCGGACGCGCTCCGTCATGCGAGAAGGTCTAGGCAGCAGCGAGAGGCTAGGCTGGGGACACGAAGCTCCGACACACCGACTAGAAAAACAAGGCGAGGGCTTCGGCAGCGAGCTTCAATTAAGGGCGTGGGAGGTTGACCAGCCATGGCAGGGACCCAAGGAGATAAACGACAAGCTCCGATCCGGAGACCAGTAGCCAGAGCTAAGCAAGGTAATGGAGAGGGGAATAATAGGGGAGAAGAGCAAAGCAGAGAAGAAGATCTTGTCCACGCAGGGGTAAATGATGAACCATAAGTATAGGGGACCGCAACAGTCTTCGAGGGAAGTTAAACCCAATTTATTGATTCGACACAAGGGAAGCCAAATAATATTTATAAGCCTTAACAACTGAGTTGTCAATTCAGCTGCACCTAGAAATAGTCTTGCTCACAGTTGTTTATTAGTAGCAACAGTCTTTAGTAGCAATAGAAAAGTAACATCAGTAGTAAAATAAAATCAGTAGTAACAATAGTAGCAAACAACAGGATTTGAGTGCGGTAGGCATAGGGATGGATGGACGGGCGTTGCATGGACAAGCCTATTCATGTAATATCAAGATCAAGGGCATTTGCAGATAAATAAGATAAAGTATCCAAGTACTAAATAATCATAGGCATGTGTTCTAAATATAGTCATACGTGCTCGCAATGAGAACTTGCACAACATCTTTTGTCCTGCCAGCCCGTTGCAGCGGGGCCTCAAGGGAATTTACTGGCAATTAAGGTACTCCTTTTAATAGAGTACCGGAGCAAAGAATTAACACTCCATGAACACACGTGATCCTCACATCACAGCCATCCCCTCTGGTTATCCCGATTTTTGTCACTTCGGGGCCTCAGGTTCTGGACAATGATATGTGTAAACAACTTGTAGGTAAGATCACAAACAATAATATCATCATGAATCAATAACATGTTCAGATCTGAGATCATGGCACTCAGGCCCTAGTGACAAGCATTAAGCATAACAAGTTGCAACAATGTCAAAAATCACTAACAAAGATACTAGGCACCATGCCCTAACAATCTTATGAAATTACTGCAGGGGATTACTCACTCATGATAGATCTCATCCAATCCCTACCATCCCCATAGCCTACTGCGGGGGATTACTCACTCATGGATGGGGGAAACATGGATGGTTGATGGAGAGGCGTTGGTGATGATGGCGATGATCTCCTCCAAATCCACGTCCCGGCAGAATGCTAGAACGGAGTTTCTGGTTCCAAATCGCAGTTTCTGGTGGTGGCGGCGCAATGGAACTCTCTCTAGAAAAATGTCGAACCCCCCTCTGTTGTTAGGTCAGAGGGATTATGTAGGCAAAGGGAGAGGTCGAGGGGGTTCTTGAGGTGGCCACACCACCCCCTGGCGCGGTCTGTCCTGGCCCGCGCCACCAGGTGGTGTGGGCCCCTCGTGGCCCTTCTCCGTCTCGTCTTCTGGCTCTGTGAGTCTTCTGGTAAAATAGGAGTTTTGCGATATTTTCCAGGATTTTTCCTAAAAGTTGATTTCCTGCACAAAAATGAGACACCAAAGCAATTCTGCTGGAAAAAACGTCAGTCCATGTTAGTTGTATCCAAATCACACAAATTAGAGGAGAAACAATAGCAGAAGTGTTCGGAAAAGTAGATACATTTTGGGCGTATCAACTCCCCCCAAGCTTAGCTTATTGCTTGTCCTCAAGCAATTCAGTTGAAAACTGAGTTCGATAAAAGAAACTTTCACGAACAGATTTGCTTCATAAGATTTATATATTCTCAGCATATGATCAAATACTTAGGCAATTCATAATAAGGAGTATGCAACTAAGTCTACTCAATAGTCATGCAAACTATGAAGAGATTCCAACACAATAATAATAAGCAGCATGAAACATAAGCATAAGCAACATTGTAATGCTCATAAGAAGGTATGATAAGGTGGTATCTCGCTTGCCTCTGATTGTGGAGCAAAACATAAATTCCAAGGCACCTCTGAAGTTTAAGTGAAGACTAGAAATAAAAATATCAAAGATACAAACATGAAAGTTATGTCACAATTAACCGTGTTATGGGACAAGCACATTACACTAAGAATGACAGCTATGCTCTCAAGAAGGTTCTAATAGAATAAATGATGACTCAACAAAGAAGTGAAAGGTTTTGAAAAGTTTGAAAGGCTTCCAAATGTTGAAAGTATGGTACTCATTAGCTTTGAGCTCTCATTGCCCTTATCATAAGCATCTTTAAATGGTTAAGGTTAAAGTGAGGTCAACTACGAGTTATATGCTTGACATGTCATAAACTGGAAATCTCATGTCCCTTGAGTACGAGGTCCGTTCCTCATGATACTCAACTTTATTCACCGCTAAGTTATTGTCATTGTAAGTATATGCGTATCATAGAGAACCGCCAATGGGGTACCCCTTTCCCCATGATACAGGAGCTATCCCATATCAAAATGACAAGGCAACATGTAGTGAGCATCTCAGCGATCTTTTTGTTTGCTATTTGCATAGGTTTTTATTGAGAATACTTCACAGATTGCTCACTATGGTTATGCTGCAAGTTTCCACCATGATTAGGCATGGCTTAGGCTAGCCGCCCAGGCGTTTCTCTAACACATATACATAACTCCATGGACTTACAAGCTCCCCTTTTATTTCACACCGCCGACATCCATAAACAAAAGAGCATGATATCAACTGGATTATTTATAGGTGTTGAAAGTGTTCCCCATGACAGCATGGTTCTGCTAACTCCCAGCCTATAATTTGCAAGCATATAGCTTTCATGGATAGTCACAATGGTTCAAGTTTATTAAGTGCAAGAAAATAAAATGTGCCATCAAGTTTGTGAGAGCTTTACTAAATACTTTTCTCATAACAAGCAAACATTTTATTTGGAAGAAAACAAGCCATAATAAATATGCACGGAATAGCAATGATGCTAATAGGTAGATATGGTTGACAATTTTGGTTTTGGGGAGCTGGATGCACGAGTAGAGCTCATACTCAGTGCAAGTGAAGTCTAGCAATAGAAAGGGAGCGACAATCGAGAGATCAGTAACTGTCATAATCATGCTTGCAACAAAACAAAATTAATAATGGCATAAAAGTGATACTAGAACTCCGAGGCAAAATAAATCATCGAGGCTTAACTGACTTTTGTTCAGTCATATGCATGCGTGAGCACGTACCAAGTCGATTCAAATGAAGCATTAAGAGGAGGATACCGCAATGTCATACCAAGTTATGAATAGAACAATGCAAGCAAACATTTATAAGACATGCTACAAACTATTAGCAAGTTGGAACTAATCATAAGAGAGCAAGAACTACTAAGCATTCTTTAAATAACCTACAACCTACATGAACAGACTAAGCATGCCCACAATGATGAGTATATATACAAAATTGAAGACAAATATAGTTCATTACTGTAGGGGTCCCAATCTTTAATAAGATAGAGCCCCCTGTGTTTACAAAGATAGTCCCTGGATCAATAGCTAGCATCCACAGTTAAGATGTAATATCAAGAAACAAGGTCATAATATAACTTTATAACCAGGAATAACATAATTTTATTACATCTTACATAGCTCATTTGGCTATTACATTACATTGCAGCAGAATAACTATAGTCATGGGGTCCTTCATCTTCAAAGTGCCACAGGCAGATGTTGGTTGTAGACGTTGTAATCCTAATCAATCAATCTTCACTAAAAACAATCAAACCTGCAACATACAAGTTACAGCCACAAAGGGTCAATACATTTGAATTGTATTGGCAAGTGATACTATGGTATTTATAGTGGAGTCTATTATCTATATGCATTTGGCTAAGTGGAGTTGAGGCTTGCATTGCTCAAAATAGATTTTTCATTAACATTTGAAAATACTAAGTTTTTGCTTTGACAAAATTATTTTTCTCAATCAAAGATTGAAGATCCTTTGCAAGGCATCTCTCAATCAAAGATTGAAGATTTCAGACAACCCTTGTTCAATCCACAAGTTTTAACTTAGAAATTTGAATGATGAGATTCTTGATTGTTTCCATGTCTTGATGCTCATATTGTCCTTTACCAGGGACATGGCTAAGTACTTAGATTCTACACTCTGCAGAGGTGGTGCACTTTCCCCACAAGACTTGGTTTCCCAAGACAAGATCTTTCAGAAGCCTTCCCTTAGACCAAAATGGACGCGTTCCAACCTATCAAACACTACCACCCACTGTCCATATGGCTAAGTTCTTGCAACCTATATGATCATGGCAGAGCCCATATTGCCAAGTGGTTGCACTTGAAGCTTCTCAACATTTGACATCTCAAATCTCTTTGTGCCTGGGTGGCATACCACAAGTGAGATACACAAGCCAAGTCCATGGCCTTGTGAACCACTCAACCAAAAACCACCAAGCAAGCCCATTCCACCCAGGTGATTCATTAACTTAGTTGTTTTATTACACAAAAACATAAGTCCTCAGACTTAGAGATTTTTCCATAGTGTGAATATATTTTCCACCCATGTTTTCTATTAGCTAGGCTAAGCTTGATAGTAGTAGGAATCTTTAACTTATGAAAATCCTACTAAGGATTCATGTACTAGGTTTTCTTATAGCAAGGTCTATACTTAGCAAAATCCATGCAAGTTTTACTTTAGCAAAATCACTAATGCATAGAGAAAGTAATGGGACAAAAAGTATGAAGCATCACTTGCCTTTTTGGTAGAGGGTATAGGTTCACTCCTTGTCCTTGCAACAATCACACTCTTCAAGTCACTACAATTCAATCAAGCAAGGCACAAACTCAATCTACCAATCAAGCAAATCAACACATAAAATGACAAAGTCAAAGTAATGCATGCAAGCATGCCAAGCTTTGTTTTGTTTGAAAAAAGTGGTTCCTAATGGGTCATGGACATTTGAAAACACCTAATGGTCATTTTGTAAAGTGGCAAAGTCATTTGTAAATGGGTTTTATCTATAAACCATTTTTAAATCTTTTCATCATTTTATGTGGTGAAAATTATTATTTTCAATACCATAACCTTAAGTGGTTTCACTAAATAAGTTGTTGTTTCTCAAAACTTGGTACTTATGGTCAGTAGGTTTGGTCAAAAACATTTTCTCCAAAGTTTTTACTCAAAATCATTTTCATAAACAAATCAATAGTTTTATTTAGCTAGAAATGGACTAAACCAATAAATCCATTCTAAACTTTTCCAAATCCATTTTGCAAATCATGGGTTGGTTCCTAGGGTCAGTAAGGTCACAACAAACCATTTTGAAAAAGTTTTAACCCTAAATTCAATTTTAAACAATTTTTCTACTCTAAACAAGCTCACAAAAGAATCTACAAAAACAAGCAAACTAACAGATACTATTGGCTAAACCAAAGGCATGGTTGGCTAGGTCTTGCTCTCCTGATTCCAATGACATAAAGTTTGTAATTTTTGGACGTGTAGATCCAAAGTTACAAGGGTTTGAATTTCATAACTAAATCAGATTTCAAATCTGTTTAAAACAGAACAGGGGACACGCGTCGTTATTTTACTGGTTGATACCGGTTCGGCCGGATCAGCTCTGTGGAACGTTAGTTCTAAAGTGGATCGTGCGGCACAGGTTCATCCTTACCCCTTCGGTTAGTCATTCTATCCAAGCCATCAGATGCAGATCTAACGGTTCCTATTGCCCTGGCCAAATAGCAGCGGCGCTGGCGGCGGCGTCTGGTGGCGGAGCGGCCAGACAGCGGCGGAGTTGACGTTTCAGGAAGCGAGGAAGGAGGAGAGGTGGCTCACTGTGATCGCCATGGCATGGGGATGCTCAACCTGCCCTTGGTTGGTGAAGGGGCGCACGAGGACGGGCGGGATTCCTCACCGGAGTTAGGGCTGGCGCTAGGAGCTTCTGTTTGTTGACGGGGACGGGGCTGTAGTCCACCAGAAAGCAAGAGAATTGTAGGGTTAGATGCGGGCGAGTGCACTGGACACAGGCGTATCATCGGAAGGACAAGGGGTGGCTAGTTACTACCTAGAGGCTTCGTCGGAGAAAGAGGCAGACGGCGGTGCTGCAGGTCGTCGTCGAAGCCGAGGTTACAGGGCACCCGCAGATGAATGACTGGCACGGGAAGATGCGCCAGGATGCGGTGACATTCTCGTGTGCTCGGGGAGGCAGGAGGTGGTGTGGCTCGGCTAGATTCGACGGTGGAAGCTCGTCGGAGACAGAACTGCTCGGGGAGAAATTGGGGCGGCCTGGGGGCGTGCTTGGGGGAGGAGACAGAGGGGAAACAGAGAGGAGTCACTAGCGTTTAAATGTGCCTGGTTGCTGCGAGTTAAGGTGGCCGTGTTAAGGCGAATTCAAGCCACGAATCAAAGCCTGCAACGGCCGGCGAGGGAGGAAAAATAGGTCGTGGGGGTGGGGAAGAAGAGGGACGTGGCGATGGGGTCCTCTGGTCAGTGAGAAAGGGAAAGGGAACGGGGTCCAGTCGTTAGTGTCCTCGCGGGTGTGAGTTTGAGTGCGAAAACGTTTCGTCAGAGGGGTGGGGAAAATGGGCTGCTGGGCTGGGGTGGGCTTTAGCTAGGCTGGGTCGGCCAGTTTCTATTTTTTTTCTTCTGAATTCTTTTTCCTTTTCTAAATCTATTTTTTCTGTTTTGAATTTCATCCAACTATTCAAGCATTCAAATAATTCAAACAATTCAAACAATTGTAATGAGATTTTGGTTCTGTTTATCAACATAAACCAAATCTCAAAAATAAAATAATATTTTTATTCATTTTTAGGATCTATTTAATAACTAAATAAAATAGCCCTTTAGTTATTTAATCAAAATAGGGTTTGATTTATTTAATAAAATCTCCATTTGAAATCCAAATATTTTCAAAACCAAATCAGTAGGTTTTATTTGGAAATAAAGAATATTTGGAAAACTTGTTTTAAAATAAAATAACATCTTTATTTTTGGTCCATTAACAATTAAATAAAAAGGCCTTATTCATTTACTTCATATAAGATTTGTTTTATTAGAATATTTATTTTGAAATCTAAAATAAAACCAAAACACTTCAGTAGGTTTTATTTGAGAATAAAAAATACTTGGAAAACTTATTTTAAAATAATTTAATAAGTTTTGAGGTTTTAATTGAAATGGTAAAACCTTTTATTTAAATAAAAATTAAATCCTTATTATTTTATTTTAAATAAACCTTTGCTATTTCTATCAAAACAAAATGTTTTATTTTCAAAAGTTTGTCCAAGGTTTAATTGGCTTTATAAAATAATCTTTATTTATAAAACTTCTATTTCTTTTGAAACCAAATCTTTTTATTAAAAGATCCAAAATAGTAATTTTAAATATTTTTAAGTTTATTGTTTATTTATCTTTTAAATCCCTTTAGGATTTTATTTGATTCCAAATAGGTTTTGAAAGTTTCCAAATGGATTCAAAAAGTTTCTTCTGGCCTTGAAAATCAAACAAAGTTTTATTTTATTAATTTATTTTCACATTACAAGATTTGGAAAATCTTGGGATGTGACAATTACCAGCCTCTTACCACACCTCGAGTTATCATAAATCATCATTTCCTTTCACTTGTGTGGCTTGAATAATAATATAAAACCGAACTCTAAAGGAGTCACTGAGGACCACCGAACCCTGCAACAAACTTTACAAAACCAGAGAACAACAAATATTTTTGGGTTTTCAATTTTTTAAAGCAAGCGCTGAAGGCAAAAGCAAACAAGGCAAAATATTTTTGGATTTTTCTTATAATAAACCAAAGATAAAAGACAAAGAAAGAAACAAAGAGAAACAACAAAAATATTTTTGGTCTTTTTGTGTTTTGGAAAGTAGAAACAAAAACTAAAAAGAAAGTGAAACATGGATATGCAAAGTACCAACAGAACATGATATGTAGAGTGTGATGTTGGTATACCTCCCCCCAAGCTTAGGCTTTTGGCCTAAGTGGGTATAAATCCCAACGCGGCCAAGATGGAACACCTCCATAATATGACGAATAAGTGCCTTTGTCCTGGTATGAACCCGAGGGCGCCACGGCATAATGCGTAGAGTAGTCATAAGAGGGTGCATCCCCCTAGTGCTGCCCATGGAAGCCGAGCAAGCAGAGCTGATCGTCCATCTCCTCCTTGGAGCGTGACCATGGCCTCCTGCAAATACTGAACAAAGTAGACTGGCAAGGGAATTTCCCTCTCATCCCCATCAGTAAACATCATCATGTAAACCAAACTCTCTAAACTAGAGCTAGCAGTGACAAAGTGATGTGCTTTCATAGCAGCTAGATCAAGCCTTTGTACAATAATTAAGAAATCATCAAGGATCCCTGCAGCTTGCAAAAAGGCAAAACAAGGGAAGGTAGATGGGTGTGCATCTCCATCATCTCCCTCATTGCCAAAGCGCGGCGTAAGAAGATCTTCATTATATAATGGCCTAAATTGAGAGGTGATCTCGAAGGCCTTTCCCTCCTAGGTGTATCTATTTCAAACACTTCTCCAATAGTATGATTATCCATTTCTCTTTTCTTCTGAAATTTTTAGACAAATATCAAACCAAGTGATTTCAAAGCTAATAAGTGATGGGGGACTACTATAGGCACTTGCAAGAGGGATAAACATGCATCAAAATAAATTCTCTAAGCATGCAAACTCACATAACCTGTCACCTAGAGTAGCAAAATACTCAAGATATAATCCACCAATCAAAAATCTAATTGGACAAGAGAAGGAGGCACATACCGGAAAGCAATCCCTCCAAAAATACGCAAATAATATAGGATGAGCAAGGAGATCAAAAATCAGGAGCAAGAAAAACAAGAACTCGAGCTTTGAGAAATTTTCCGGTGTTTTTCGGGAGAGAGAAAGAAGTGGTAGGAAGGAGAATAAGTGGAGGGCCAGGGGTGGCCCACACCAGGGCCAGGCACGCCCTTGGTCTGGCAGCACCACCAGGTGGTGTGCCTACCTGGTTCCCCCCCCCCGGGTCACTCTAGGTACCTCTCTACCCCTTTTGGCATAAAAATTTAATATGAATTTTCTAGAATTTTTTGGGAAACTTTATTTTTGGGCAATTTTCAGGTAATGAAAATTGATTTTCTGGCAGAAAAAGATTTTGAAAAGATGCAAAAGCAAACTAAAACTAAAACTTTATAAGTTCAAAGACACTCTAACAAGCAAGCAACTAGCAAAACAAAGACGAACAAGGCGAAGAGCAAAGACTGGAGTAAAGAAAATAAAGGTGAGCAAGGATAATCATGGTGAAAACCTTGTTTTGTTCATTAAAATCCCTTTATTAACAAGGTTTATGAAGTCTTGTTACCAAAACAGTTTTATATAAAACAAAACTTTGCATTTTACTTAATGATTATGCTACCTCAATATTGATAGCAATAGTCACATTCATAATAGTTTCATAATTTTCTTGTGGTATGGGACAAAATATTTCTCCAACTTTGATGCCCTCAATATTTTCAGTTGAATTTAGGCCATAACTCTTATCAATCTTCGTGGGAAAATATACAGTTTGCTCTTTGTCATTAACATTAAAAGTTACATTTCCTTGATTACAATTAATGACAACACATACAGTATTAAGAAAAGGTCTACCAAGAATAATAGACATATTATCATCTTCAGGCATTTCAAGCATAACAAAATCAGTTAATATCAGACAATTATGAGCCACTTGAACAGGAACATCCTCACATATACCAACATGAATAGTAGTAGACTTATCAGCCATTTGCAAAGATATATCAGTTGGTATCAATTTTTCCAGTTGAAGTATCCTGTAGAGAGAAAAAGGCATAACACTAACTCCTGCTCGCAAATCACACAAAGCAGTTGTAACATAATTATTTTTAATAGAGCAAGGAATAGTTGGAATCCCCGGATCCCCAAGTTTCTTTGGAACCTTACCATTGAAGGAATAATTAGCAAGCAAAGTGGAAATTTCCTCATTAGCAATCTTCCTTTTATTAGAAACAATATCCTTCATATACTTTGAATAAGGAGGCAATTTAATAGCATCAGTCAAATGAATTTGCAAAAATAAAGGTTTCATCCACTCACAAAACGTGTTATAGTGTTCTTCTTCCTTTGACTTATGTTTCTTATCAGGAAAAGGCATTGGCTTTTGAACCCAAGGCTCTCTTTCACTACCATGTTTATTAGCAACAAAATCTTCCTTAGAGTACTTAGTGTTCCTTTCAGGTTCCTCTTCAATTTCTTCCTTATCAGGAGCATCATTTTTATCATTACCACTTTCAGTTTCAGCATTAGAGACAAATATACTATTAGGATCTATAGCAGGTTCAGAAGATTCTTCAATTGTTTTATGTTTCTTTTTTCTTTCTCTTAGGAGAAGTACCTCTATTTTCAACTTGTTGAGAATCCTGCTCAATTTTTTTAGGATGTCCCTCAGGATATAAAGGATTTTGAGTGGCAGCACCACTCCTAGTTCTAATTTCATAAGCATGTTTTTCTCCAGAAGCATTAACTAGCAATTTTTTTTGTACTTTAGCAAGTTGATCAATTTGAGTTTGAACCATTTGAAAATGTTTAATAAGCATTTTAACATCATTGGAGGTTCTTCCCACAATATCTTTCAACTCGTTAATAGCTCTAGAGTTTTCCATTAAATGACTCTGCACTTGCTTATTAAAATTATCTTGATTAACAATAAAAATATCAAATTCTTCTAAGCATTGATCAGGAGGTTTAGAATAAGGAATATCACCTTCATCAAAATGTTGGAGAGAGTGTACCTCAATAGTGGATGAGTGGGAGATTATCTTACATAATTCTTCTATAGGAGGTAAATTCTTCACATCTTCAGATTTAATACCCTTCTCCTTAAGAAATTTATTGGCTTCCTTCATTACTTCATCATTTAGTTCAATTACTCCCCTCTTCTATGGTGTTGGTGTTGGGGTTAGGTCAGGCACAATTGGTTCAGGTGTAGTTTACTCAGGTGTAGTTGGCCCAGATGTAGTCCAATCATCATAATTCTTGCTTTTTTTAGCCATTAATTCCCCATCTTCTTTAGGAGTTCTTTTCCTAAAAACACAATCAGCACAACTATCCAGGTAGGTCCTAGATTCATCAGTTAGTACATTATAATATATATCAAGAAGCTCATTTTTAGGTAATGGACATCCAGGATGTGCATGAATCAAAGCACAAAACCTTGCCCAAGATTCAGGCATTTTCTCCTCTTTACCCTGTTTAAAATCAAAAAGTTTCTACAAAACACCATGTCTAGCACTAGGAGGGAAATATTTCTGAAAGAAAGTAGCAATCAAGCAATCAGGGCTATTAATGGATACATGAGGTAAATTATTAAATCAAGCTTTAGCTTTTCCTTTCAGTGAAAAAGGGAGAATTTTAGCAACAAAGTAGGTGCTCATCTTAATATCATCAGAAAATAAGCCACACATAGTAGAAAGCTCAGTCATATGAGCCACAACACTTTCATTTTCAGTCCCACAAAAAGGTTCTTTCTCAACAATGGTTATGTAGGATAAATCAAGAGAGAAATCATAATCCTTATCTTTAATGTTTATGGGAGATGTGACAAACTTAGCATCAGGAAATAGTTTGGGTCTAATAGTACGTCTCTCAAGAAGACTCTTAATAGCACTAGCACCATGTGTGTTTCGACATTCTTCAATAAATTCATCAGTCATTTGAATATAACCATCATTAATATCATAGCTCTCTCTAGACTCAGGTGAGCTAACAGGTGTAGTAGTATCTTCATTAGGAGTTTTAGTGTTTCCCATTATAGTTCTAGAAATTGTAGCATCTAGGAAAGGACCTAATGAACCACTCTCATCAAGCATAGTAGAAGTAACATCATGAGCATCAGAAGCAATTTCAGATTCAGCAGTAGTAGCAGTATGTGTAGCATGTGTATGTGGTGGTGGTGTAAGGAGCTTACTCATAACAGATGGTGAATCAAGAGCGACAGAGGTGTTCAAAACTGTACCTCTTCTTGTAGTGGATGGTAAAATAGGAACTTTTCCATCACGAGTTTTACCCATGATGAATGGATAGCAGTGAACAATAATAATTCCAAGTGAACTTAATAAATAAAGCTATGCTCCCCGAAAATGGCACCAGAAAATAGAGCCAAAGAATATTTATAAGCCTTAACAACTGAGTTGTCAATTCAGCTGCACCTAGAAATAGTCTTGCTCACAGTAGTTTATCAGTAGCAATAGTTTTGTAGTAGCAATAGCAAAGTAACAACAATAGTAAAATAAAAGCAGTAGTAACAATAGTAGCAAACAGCAGGATTTGAGTGCGGTAGGCATAGGTATGGATGGACAGGCGTTGCATGGAAAAGTATATTCATGTAATATCAAGATCAAGGGCATTTGCAGATAAATAAGATAAAGTACCCAAGTATTAAATAATCATAGGCATGTGTTCCAAATATAGTCATACGTGCTCGCAATGAGAACTTGCACAACATCTTTTGTCCTGCCAGCCCGTTGCAGCGGGGCCTCAAGGCAATCTACTAGAAATTAAGGTACTACTTTTAATAGAGTATCGGAGCAAAGCATTAACACTCCGTGAACACACATGATCCTCACATCATAGCCATCCCCTCCGGTTATCCCGATTTCTGTCACTTCGGGGCCTCGGATTCCGGACAATGATATGTGTAAACAACTTGCAGGTAAGATCACAAACAATAATATCATCATGAATCAATAACATGTTCAGATCTGAGATCATGGCACTCGGGCCCTAGTGACAAGCATTAAGCATAACAAGTTGCAAAAATGTCAAAAAGCACTAACAAAGATACTAGGCACCATGCCCTAACAATCTTATGCAATTACATGATAGATCTCTTCCAATCCCTACCATCCCCATAGTCTACTGTGGGGTATTACTCACTCATGGATGGGGGAAACATGGATGGTTGATATAGAGGCGTTGGTGATGATGATGGCGATGATCTCCTCCAAATCCCTGTCCCGACAGAGTGCCAGAACGGAGTTTCTGGTTCCGAATCGCGGTTTCTGGTGGTGGCGGCGCAACGAAACTCTCTCTAGAAAAACGTCGAACCCCCCTCTGTTTTTAGGTCAGAGGGCTTATGTAGGCGAAGGGAGAGGTCGAGGTGGTGCCCGAGGTGGCCACACCACCCCTGGCGCGGATTGGCCTGGCCTGCGCCACCAGGTGGTGTGGGCCCCTCGTGGCCCTTCTTCGTCTCATCTTCTGGCTCCGTGAGTCTTTTGGTAAAATAGGAGTTTTGCGATATTTTCCGGGATTTTTCCGAAAGTTGATTTCCTGCACAAAAACGAGACACCAAAGCAATTCTGCTAAAAATAGCATCAGTCTGTGTTAGTTGTATCCAAATCACACAAATTAGAGGAGAAACAATAGCAAAAGTGTTTGGTAAAGTAGATACGTTTTGGACGTATCAGTAAACCAGTCCACGACCACAAAGGATAATGGGAAATACTAACAGGGCGGGGCAAGAAGAGTTGACCTAACGGAGGGATTTGAGTTCAACCATTTTTTGAGTGGTTCAAACGATTGTTTGGCCGTTAGATTTGTATTTACCCCCATTTGGCCCCTCTTGAAAATTGGCGAAGCTACTACAGCCCCTCCACGAGATTACACGCAACTCGGACCCCGCGTCTGAACTTGCCTTGGCGTCTAAACTTTCAGGCCGCATATTAAAATTCTCCCCCTCTCTCCTATAAAAGGAGGTGGCCTCCTTCCCCTCTCTCACACACACTCTCCATAGCCTCTATCATATGCCCTTTGGTTGGCATCTTCTCCCCCTTACTTGCCTTGTCCATTGCCACTAGAAAAGGTGCTCGGTGAAGCCCTGCTCTAATCCTTCCTTTCCACCACCACTACCATGGCGTAGTGCTGCTGGAGTTCCCAAGGATCTGCTACTTCCGCTGTCTAGCTGGAGCGAGGGTTCGGAGGCGCTGCCTGTTTGTGGCGCTGATTTTATGCACGTCCTTGAGGACGATCGTGTACATCTACATCAACCATGTTTGTTTGCGGAAACATTTTCCCGCTTACGGTCTACGAGGGTGAGTCCATCTGTAACAGTTACAAGTATCGCCTAGATATGATCTTTGAAGTTGTAATCGTATGATTTTTTTTGTTTTCTATGCAACGAACCCCATCATCAAGTGCGTCTGTGCACCACCCCTGGACATCCATTGGCCACAAGCACCACCCATCTGCCTAAAGACCGCGTGGCGCACCGCGATTGAGCCCGGTAACGCCCTTGGTGGTACTCCATGTCAGCCCTTTTAGTGACCCCTTGAGGTATAAAAGGAGGCACTTGGCCATTGAGATAGAGGGGTTTGAGGGTTCGAGAGTTGGGAGAAGAGGGTTCTGAGAGGATAGTTCTAGAGAGGAGAGTTTTGGATGAGAAAATAGAGAGAGACCTAAGATTCATCTCCACACCGGAGAGGAGGAAGAGAGAAAAAGTGAGAGAAGTGAGGAAGAGGAAGCCCGGGAAGTATAGAATCTAGAGAGAAAGCGACTCACTGACACTGTTGAGATCATCATCTTGTACATCCATCCACCCTAGATAATACACCAAAGCAGGACATAGGGTTGTTAGCCAAAGGGCGGCCCAAACCTGGGTAAAAAATGACTGTGTGTGCTTTGTGTGTGATGTGTGCCCGTATTAGCAGGTTTCTACGATGACGCTGAGGCCAGAACGCCTCTGTGCCTACTACGGAACAAATAGGAGGCTGCCCAACATCCTATATGTCCGTGTTGGCGAGATGCAACATCAAGGTCTCCAACTTATGCCAAGTCGTCATGGACTCCTAAGGTGAATCGTATCCTCTTTGAGATCCCACTTCCTACCCTATTGAATGGTATACTACTTCATACTCCATCCTATGACCATGATAGGTTCACACCGACAAGTACAAAGACAAGGGAGGAAGCCCAAGGACTCATGCCCGACAAGACTAAGGCTTGGAAGAGGAGAAGGAAGAGTCAGAGCCAAACCGGTGAAGATTCCGGCGCCACCGAATCCTACGCCGAACCAAACCCGCGGCCACCGGATCAAACCGGCGCCCCGCCGAAACTGCGCTCAGCACGCCAATTTGGCTAAGGCCAAACCAATCCGGCGACCGCCAGAAACTTCTGGCGCTAGATCCGCCACCGCCGAACTTACTACCGAAAACCCCGTATGCACATGGATATGGGTTTGATGCCCTGTAATATTCCCTTTACCTACCCTTTTGCCTATTTTATCCCCAAACTACTCCTTGTTTAGTGGCTGGCCTATAAAGAGAGCCCCACCCCCTCTTGTATCCCTTAGACATAGATGATAGACTAGAAACCCCCTTAGATGGATCACTTGTAGTTATGTCTCCTTCCTTCATGTGGGAACCCTATCACCACCCACCCTATGGATTATGCCTTTGAGCATCCTTAGTTGTACAAGGTCTTTACTTTGAGTTGGCTCTAGTAAAGTTATCAAGATCCTCTCCAAGGTGTTCGTCCCTCTCCGATGTGGATTTTACATGAGCATGTTGACCGATCTTTCCTTGTGAGGATTCTATCGGACCGGTGGACGATGGAGGTAGCAATAGATCTTGTATCGTATTTGTGTTTGCGTGTGTTCATCGTGTTCTTCACGAGGTGTGTGTTCGCTTCCGCTACCTTCTATCTTTCCCTCGCTTTTTCAATCGATTTGACTATGAAATACGTGAAGATTGGGCCACCCAAGAGGTTAACCCCCATCACTCTAGAGGTTCCACCTCCCTCTCTTCATGGTGGTAACCTCCTCCATCAAGTAGGTAACCCCCTCTCTTATTCTCCTTTTAATCGCATGACATTAATAACAATTAAACCACACTTATGGAATTAATAAAACATTTTTATTTATTTAATATTTGTTAATTCATTCAATTAAAAAACATTAATAATTACCCCTTGTGTTATTTCGATATTCCAAAACAGTTTTGACGCTTTTCTGAAACAACCCCTGTGATGTCCAATAATTCAGTCAGAGTTCCAAATCCACTCAAAACGCGTCAGCGAACCTTAAGTGTGTCACCCTACGGTTCGTGAATAATATGGACATGATCGAGACACCTCTCTGATCAATAATCATCAGTGGGATCTAGAAATCTGTAATGACTCCCACTTATTCAACGATGAATCTAGTGATCGTGAAAACCATTAACATTGTAGTCAATTCCTTTTCCCTCGCGGTATATTACTTGTACGAGATCCGATCATTTGGTATCATCCATACCTATCTCGATCTCGTTACCGACAAGTTCTATTTACTTGTTCCGTGATATAAAATTTCTTGTGATCAAATCACTTGCTTGCAAGCTGTGATCAATGTGATATCACCGAGAGGGCCTAGAGTATATCTCTCCATTATAGGGATCCCACTCTTGATCCACGAGCCTCAACTAACACTTTCTAAGTATCCAACGACATCTTTATAATCACCATATTACGGTGTGGTGTTTGATGTAATCAAAATACTCTTTCGGTGTTATTGGTTGGCGTGATCTCATGGTCTAATGATTAGGACTACTTTGTATGAGTTTGATACAACAATGAAACTTGATTGACTTGATTGTATTGTTATTCTTACTATGGGTGTAAGTGTTCATCATATCATTTTTCAATGACATGACCTTGTTATTAACAACATCCAATGTTCATGATTAGGAAACCATGATCATATGTTAATCAACAAGCTAGTGTAATGAGAGCCATTACTAAGAACCATTTTCTTTGTTTATTAAACACAAAGGAATTAACATTTCTAGTTAACACAATTATATCATGAGAAACAAACATCTATTATAAACTTGGAATAAAATAATAACCACTTATTATTGCCTCTCGGGCATATTCCTTTCGGGGATCAGAGAGATTTTCACTAAGACTTAGTATGCAAGATCCTCACTTCATTCATATTCTGCAACTCATGCGCATAGAAGGACTTTTTGGTTGATATTATTTGTGAAATTACTCTTCACATAATCTGACTGGGCTCAACACAAGTTGTATTATCCTCATAGATAATAGTGGGCTCTATACAATATTCAGTCTACACGTATGTTGAGTGGACAATCATGCGTTGAACCCATACACACTTTGGTGATGCTTCATATAGTGATGTGATTTCTCAATGGTTCGTCGAAGTAGATATGAGACTTTGTTATCACTACTTATTTGTATAGTTTGTTTTATATAGAGGTTCTACGAGTGATCCACTCGTTCAAAATGACAAAATTTTGGTTTGTAGAAAATGAATTTTTTTACTATCACTTCAAACCGCACTAAAATGGAACATCCTAACTATTATTGGCAACAATGGAATCTAGTTGTCAACAAGGCCTTGTATCAGTGTATTGTGCACCTTTCCTCATTTTATATGGCTTCCACCATTACTTGCTCATAATGTTTATCTTGACATGTTCTCTACAACCGTAAACCTTATCACACATATGAGGAAACGTTGAACTCCACTATCTGTTGGGGGCATTGGAAGTGTAACAAATGTCAAATCCTACCTTGCTACCGTGTCATGTAATTAGGTGTTTAGTATCGGTAAATCTACGGTTTCCTCTTTTATAAAAGACCCACCGTCCCACACCCTTCACCACAAATCTACCGTTCTTGTTTTTCTGTCTCCACCTTGCCCCAGTAGAAAAAAACGCACCCACTCTGGCGAAGATTATAGTGAAAGAGAAACATATAGACATATAGCTTCTTCCTCACATCTTCAAATCTGCTAGATCTTCTAATCTAATCATTTCAGTTCTTCATTGATGCACTCGTCACCATTGCGGCAAGCATAAGGTGAACGAGCACATGACTGATCATCTCGGTGACCAGATCAGTGAGGTCAAGGTGGAGAAGCACATGACTGATCATCTCAGCGACTCAATGTATGAGGTCAAGGTGGAGAAGCACATGACCGACCATCTCGGCAGCCAGATCAGTGAGTTCAAGGTGGGTAAGACGTGTGGTACATCATCTCATTGATAACCATATCATTGAGTCTAAGGTGGCTAAGAACATGGTCAATTAACTCGTTGATGTCCAGATTGCAGAGTTAAAGTCTGGTGTCACCTTCAGCCACTCTGACGGCTACAAACTTGGTAAGTTCCATCTCCCCCTCTAGCTCGTATCTTTATTTATATGGTTTCTCTTGTCACAATTGCATTGGAATGTTGTGAAGAAGTTGAAGATCTATGCGGGCAATGTACAACAAGGAGGATAGACAAATGTTGGCGTTTTGATCTAGATCTGGAGCACTTAGGTGATCCAGTTCCAATTTTCGGATATATTAGTGTCTTCTGTATCTTTTTAGCATGTGGCGTGGATTCTATCAATATATCGAAATGTTCATGACCACAAATGACACATGCAACAATACTTTTAGATCATATCATGTGTGCCTTAACCTTCTTTTCATAATCCATAACCGAAACCATCTCATGGGTTATGTTGTTTCATGCACACGGTCGTCACACCCCATCTAATCTTTCCATCCATGACTTCATGTTGAAGCAAAATCTACCCACTTGGAAATAGGGCAAAGCATGCAAATCCAAAGATGACATAATATTAAACAATATTTCCAAAAATGACACAACAATAAACGAGAATTCAAAAGATGGCATCGCAATAAAAGCAATCCAAAAATGACACCACAAAATCTAAAAGTGGTATACATTCATACTGCTCCATCTTTGGATATTATTTATGGCATAATTTTATCTTTTGGATTACCACAATAAATAAAATCCAAAGATGGCATGGCAATTAATTTTTTGGAATACAACTTCGGAAACTTTTAATAACCTTCCTAAAAAATCTCTTTGAGATAATCCTTGAAAACTGTTACTAGTAATTAAGCATCTCCACCTCACGAATTCCCGCCCGAGACGCGAGAACTCACAATTATATAAGCTACAGTGCGGATTATGTGTGAAGTGAAGGCCTAGGCTTCTGAATTCGGGGTGTTCACTGGGAACCATGTCGGCAGCGGCGAGCGAGAATGTGGGCACGCGCCAGAACATGCTGCAACCCCAGCCACAGCACGCACCCACGCTGCAGATCGTGAATGCCGTTGCACCCGCCATAATCGAGAACGCTGGGCCACCCAAGCGGAACCTTGACATGGCGCTCGCTACGATGCCGGCACCGCATCCAATTGTTGACCTGCCCCCGGGCTTCTTGTGGGGCTTGTGGCGCACATGCTTGGTGAGCCCCCAATCCCCATGCACCAGCGCCTCTAGCGCCACCACCACCGCCGCCGCCTTCAGCAAATGCCACATTTCTGATAGGTAGAAATTTCTTCAGAAACACTTGATAGAACTGACCTGAGATGTGTTCCACCACAAGTTTGACAAGAGGCAGCAGTTTGTCTAAAATATTATGCTAGTTCAATGTTATTACTACTATCTGCTGCCTGTAGCGTTATCATACACGATCACTTATATGGAGCACATTAAATTATTTAGCCATGTTGAATTTTACTACTCCGATCCACTTATATGGAGTACTCTCTCCGATCCAAATTACTTGTCGCAATTTTGGATCAGAGGGAGTACTAACAATTTCTATAAAAGATTAAGAGTTTCTATATGTTTGGCATTCAGTTTGAGATTTCGTCGAGGATGTATTAACCTATCATATAGTTGCTATGCCAATTTCAATCATGTATCATGTCTTGTGGTCCCTTCCAGAAGCATACCTGAAGCTCTGAAATAGTATTTCTAGGATATTACTTCAGTTCAGATCACTATTTATAGACTCTGGCACACTAATGCTATCACCAACATTAGTACAGATCATCAAATCTTCCTTAATTTGAAATTGATTTTGTTCTGCAGCGTCCCGTGTTATTGGATTAAATCCTCAGGTTATCACAAAATTTACCTCTAGGAGTATCATAATAGTGGGAAAATTTACCTGTAGGAAAATGTAATTTATTCTATGTTTGTATTGAGTGTTAAGATATTTCAGAATTGAGCAAAGTTGCCCTTACGGCTGTTTTACTTATTTTCCCATATGTCATGCGAACTTGAATTTTGTAAAACTTTTGGAAAATGCTTCTTCTTTGTCTGGCCATATTGAAGTCCGAGCTTAGTATGTTTTCCGCCTCCACAGGAAATAATTATGTTTTCACATATTTATGCATTTCAATATATTTAAGATCTGCTTCGATGAACTCTCCACATCTGCATGAGGTGTGAGTTCTGTCATGAATGTAAATGCAGTTTTTCTACTCGACCATTCATTAATAAGTTTGACCATTTATGCACTTCTCAAGTTTAACAATTTATTAAACTATTTTTTGCTTATCTCAATTATTAAAGCATAACAGTTTTCATTTCTGTACACTTGTATTTTGAGTGTATTATTGGCTGCAGCGGCAGGTAGTTTCATATTTTATTCTATTCAGTTTGAACCTCATGGTTTCATTTTTTAGTATAATTATAGCATTCATAATTTCTCTTTTCCACCGCGGCTTATGTTTGTTGTAGTGTAAATGTTAAAAAATATTCATGATTTCAGGAAGTAGCAATGAAGGTCATGTCCTATTCTTCTAATGGATGGGCAGTTTGTATACTGTCTGCCAATGGCGTTGTATCCAATGTGGCACTTAATCATGCACCTTCTTCTCATGAAACAGTTCTTTATGAGGTTTGTTCCATTGTTTTTTCTTTAAATATGCACACTTTAAATCCATATTTGCATGTATCCTTTAGAAGTATAGCTCAGCTCCAACCAATTTTAGAGAATTTGAAAGAAATTAACTGCGAGGTAGAAGTTACAGAAATGGTAATACTATCTTTTAACAACATATCCACTGGCGGAGCTTCGTTGGGGCCAAGCTGGGCCATGGCCCGCCCAGGTTTTTCCAAGAAAAACCTTTCTACTCATACCTATCTAAGCCCAGCCGATCAGCACGCTTTGCTGTCTTGTTCGCTCGACTCTCCCAGCATCACTCTATCGGAACAGAAACCACGGCTACGGGGGATGGGGCGCCTCGCTGCAGCTAGATTTGGATAGAAGATACATGAGGGAATCGGGGAGAATCCGTGGAGAACACACGAGGCGGTTGGGCTGCACCGCCGCCCGCAGCAGGGGCTGGCCAGGGGACCTCCGCATGTGCATCCTGCAGTTACGGGCGCACCGGCCGGAGATCGAGCAGCCGACGAGCTATGCTCCGACCGAATCTAGCCCTTCTTTTCTCCAGTTTCCCTGCCCATCTCATTCTTACCCAAATTTCCTGATTAGCAATTTGGTAGCATGGCGGATTGCTTACTAAATTTGTTCTTCAAATTTGCAAATACCACTTAAAAGAATAATTATTTTGTTTTGAAAAGAGTGAAGCTGAAGGGGTGAATTTGAGATTTGCCAGATTTTATTTTGCAATTTGATCATTTGCCACTAAGAACATCTCTAGTAGAAACCAGAAAACCGTCGTACCCATATAATTCCTCCACTGTAAGCAGAATAGTTATTTGCGCACCACGAACTCCTCTGCCGCCGGTGAAGAAGGGGGGAGAGGAGGAGCAGCTCCCAAAGGGCCGTGTCGTCACCAGCGTCGACTAAGCCACCGACGAGGCCTCTTTCGAGCGTTTTATGGAGGTCATCCAATAGCGGAGTGTCGCCGAGGCCGAGGTCGACGCCGCTCGAGCTCGTCGCGATGAGGACATCGACAACATCTTGCTCGAGCAGGGACTTGCCCGCGACCGCGAAGACCGCGGGAAGAAGCTCCAGGGCGTAAGACGACAAGGACATCGACCTCGGCTCCGACACCACCTCCGGCCTCTCCGACCTCGACCTCTCTGACGATGAGCTCTAAATCTGCCGACGAAAGCGTCGCCGCCGCTCCATGAGGCTCCGGTGAGCCCGATTTTGCGTGCGGATTAGGGTTTAGCGGCGGTGATGGTAGATCCTCCTTTAATTTGGTCTAATGTGTGCCTTTTGTATCTACGATCACGGCTATGTACGTATGAACATCTGAAATCTTCCATGAATGTTCAAAATTCAAGTTTTTATGGTTTTAGTTCTGGCCACGAGCAAACCCAAGTAAAACCGAGCAAAAACACGACCCTTAAACGCCTTTTTATGGTTTAGCGGATACGATGTCTGCTAGATTTAACAATTGATTATTTGCCCTTGTTGAATTGGAATAACCGCAACAGAACAGTGACGAATTACTTCAGTCAAATTTGATTTATGATAAATGTCAGTGAAGTGGTGTGTTTTAAAACAATCTTTTTGTGTTTCTTCTAGTCTGGCCCGCCCTTGAATTGTTTTCAAGCTCCGCCACTGAACATATCGCAAAGGAAGTTGTACTTTTGGGAACAAATTGTTGTTATTTCACCTCTAGATTTCCTTCCAAATCTAAATAATAATCACAATTCTCAGCATTCAATATGCAGGGCCATTTTCAGATTCTCTCTTTGTCTGGCTCATACATGCTGTCGGAAACTGATGGACTGAGAAGTCGAAAAGGTGGACTCGGTATATCTCTTGCCGGTCCTGATGGTCGAGTATTAGGCGGTGGGGTAGCAGGACCTCTGACTGCAGCTTCACTTGTTCAGGTTACCCTCTTTCACTCGATGAATGTGCTTTTGCAATCATTGACCTTTAAATCATATAGGTTCCATATTTCCAGATTTTGCTCTTTTAGTTGAAGCAGTGAAAGAATATGTGCTTCCTGCGTTGGAAAAAAACATGAAAAGGAAGTGTTTTGCCTTCTGATCTATGCATAACATACATATTACTATCCGTATATAAAAATATGAGGTGAATTTTTTGGTTATATGCATCATCAGTGCATAGACCAGGGTAATGAATGTTTTGTTTTTCAAAGAATTTTTTTAAAAAAGTGCTTCTGTTTATATATGGCTTATTTGGGAAATGGAATTATTTTACTAAATATACATGTACTGCAAGTGGACCATGTGATATCTCCTAATTGTTGTGTTATTATACTGATGGCCAGGTGGTCATCGGAAGGTTTCCAGTTACCAGTGGCATTATAGGTGCTACGAGCGGATCCTCTGGCGGGCCTGGAAGCCTACCGAACTACTAGAGTGTCGCGGGCACGTTAAATAGAAACATCCAGCCTGTCCTCTACAACTTCCCATGAAATGAAGTTTGGATGAATATGTACTCCCTCCGTTTTAAAATATAAGATGTTTTAGCTTTGTGAAGCAAATGTATCTAGACTTGTTTTAGTACGTAGGTTCACTCATATTTAGAGTGAATCTAGACACTAAAACAAGTCTAGATACATTTTTTTCACAAATCTAAAACATCTTATATTTTGAAACGGAGGGAGTAGTTTTTTGGCTCCTTGCTTGCTCCAAAGACTTTACCTTTTAATCATAGCTTGCTCTAAATGCTTAGCTTTTGGCTCCCAGCTCCACAAGCTCAGCATTTGTTCGTAGCTCCAAATTTGATACTACTCTCGACTGTCATATTTCTTTCCCCTTTTGTTGGATAGACCGCTGGATGTGGTCTAGTTAAAATTATGTTGTAATAACTGGATGATGCTTTCCCATAATATGCTTTCTCTTTATTCTCATTATGATAAGTAGAAGCGCAGCAGGTCCATTGTATGGGTTAGCCAGTAACATAGAACCCTGCTGGTTTGAGACGCAGGATTGCAATAATTGGTAGAACTCCTCCTGTAATTCCTACTGAATTCCACTAATTCCAAACAATGCAGAGTTATCATCTATCCACAATGTCTTAACCTTTTTCTGATACAGTACATCTGTTTCCATGCATAATTCCTCTCCGACTTTCCAAATCCACCCGCATGTTTCTCTTACAACTGAATTAGAAGAGCTACATATCTACTACAGGGTGCACTGCTGAATTGTTCCATTCCATGTCTCAAATATAGAACCAGTGCACCTTTTTTTTTCTTGAGCTGTAGAACCAGTGTACCTTAACCATAGATCAGCCATGTATAACTAAGTCAAAGAACATGTTTCGTCGCATCTTATAGTTAAGGTAAGTGATCTACGGAATTACTATTCACGTGCATGCTCCTAATCGAACCATCTGGCGATCGACTAAGGATTAATCAGCATCGCATCGGCCTCTTGTACATAGGCGGCGAAGAGGGGCAGTTCTCGTTCATGCTGGCATAGGGATCGATCGTATTGTACTCCGGGAGCTCCATCTTGTACTCCCCAAGGATCTGGCAGAAGGGGAGCCCGTCTGTGTCTCCGTTGCACCACCTAGGTAGCCTCGTCCGGTTGTCCTCGAAGATCCTCAGCATGTACGCATCCCGAATCTAAAGTCACAACAGACCGAAGAAGAGGCAGTCAGTCAGTCGATCAAGTTCGCCGCTGGAGCAATTGATGGTAAGTTACGTAGTCTGAAGCACTACTTAAGCACTACTTACAGTGAATTCCGTGACCTGGATCGACTCCGTGAAGGGAGCGAATACCCCAGCCGCCTTGTACATGGAGAGAATGAAGGCGACACAAGTTGTCGACTTGCCATCGCTGTACTCCCACTCGTCTTGCTCAGGTATGGTGAGCAGCTGGTTGAAAGACATGCCCCGTTTCTCGGTCTCCGTGATGATCCCGTGAAGATCCAGTTGCTACATAGTACATGGTAGCAGCCACCCAGAAGGTCATATACTATGGATTGAGCACTTAAGTTAACGATGATTGATTGAGCCTATTTTTCCATGGGCGATTGCAAGATAGTTATACATACCTCAGTCCCAAGTCGTTTGTTAAGGGCTTCATTCCACATGTTAGAAGCATAATGTGGTTGTAATCGGGCCCACATCGACATAGCAGCCATTACCTAGAAACAGAGTAAGATGCAGTGAATTACTCCAAGGAGATCAATTATGCGGTTGTAATCTGGTACACATTGACAAAACAGCAATTACCAACATTTGTTTTGCTATATACGTGTATTATCTACTACAAAGAGGTACCATTGGAAAGTGTTTTTTTGTATCACATAATCAACACATTTTTGTAACATACTCTTGGTCAAAAATAAATTTAGGGACGCGCCCATGTGCCTTAAAGTTCTGGACGAAGGGAGTGTGCAACAAGGCAATAAGATTTCTATGCGAAATAAAGTGTTGTATATAAAATTATATTCAAATATAAATCCTTCATTTAGAATCATAAAAGGAATTATTGGTTCAGCCTTAAACAAGTTTAGGAGGACCTGTACGTGGATAGCTTACTGCATGTTTGTTTACAACATAATATTGCAATACTATTTTATTACCAGGTTTTCAGCACTACATAATTATTCAGAAGATTAAGGATTTTATCTCTGTCTATTCAGTCGCATTTATTATTCATAATAAAATGACAGTAACAAAAAATTGACCTAATTTTTTTTCTGGCCTGAGTATAGGCATATAGAAAACCTTTGTCCGTTAGAAACAAATTACCTAGCTCCTTTTTGTCTTTCACTATGCATGAATCATGAATATCTATATAGCAAAGATCACTTACACCAGCGAATTTCATAAAAAAATTGTATGACCAGTACTAATTTTATTGATGGAGGATACAATGCATGGGATGATTCCTATTGTATTTCAGGGCAGTAAGTAATATATGCTGGAGACACACTTATCATAAGTATCCAACAGGACTGAAGATAACATCATAAAGACACAGCAAAAGCATTCAGTTAGAGACTGAAACACTAATACAATTGTAGCAAGGACTGAAGAGCAATGGAGGTATACCAGGTTAGCATCAAGAGGCGGTGGGTAATTTTCAGACATTGTATCAATCCAACTAAATATCATATTATGATAGCCATAGGGTTTTCCATACATGCTTCGGGCGAATTCCCATGCAGCAGTTTCATTGAACTTGGACCGCACGTCAGGGTGTAACGGCAAAAATGCAACCTGAGGATTTGAGTCATCTTTAAGGGCCATTCCCCACCATTCATCCCATGGAACTACAGCAATGATTTCCTCACCCTATTATTTGTAGCATACATTGCCCAGGAGAAACAAAAGTTATCAGTATGCAAAGTACTTGACAACTGAATCATAAAAATATATCAAATATAGAAACTAGTCACCGAGTGTGTGTGATTACAGAATTACTTATGAAAAAGAGAGAAGAGCTGGAAAGTGTAACTTGTCCCACTTCACTTATGCGGTAAATGAGACAACACCATCAAACATTTTCTGTAGTATATAACCAACTTAATCTCCTCATTTCGTTATTTCTGTTTTTCAGCAGAGTAATGTAGGCGAAATCCCATGCTCTCTACTGAAACAGATTTGGTAGTACCTTTTTATTTTCATAGCCTGATTCTGCAACCCAGAGAGTGCCGTTCTCATCTTTCAAGCAAACGGCGGTGTGCCCAGCAAACGCACCAGTCACCCATTTCTCCAATGTCTGAAACCCACCCCACCGTCCTCGAATCTTGGAAAGAGCAAGAAAATCACCAGAGTGTACATCCTCTTTCCTTATATTTGCAGACCAAGGCTGAGAACGCTTCACAAATGAAGCTCCCATGCGCTTCTGGAGAAAAGCTAAGTTGGCGTCCTGTCCCCAGACAGTATTGGAAAATAGAGGTATCACATCGACCAGAGACAGGAGTGTTCCAAGCAGTCCAGACGGCATGAGAAAAATGGCAATTCCATGCTGCTTTACCTGATCACAGGTCCACAGATATGGATTACTACAATTAGTTGGAAAACCCCAAGTGACTATCCAAAAGGAAGTGAATGAAAAACAACCTAGATAGATGAACTTACATATTCCATTTCTCCTGCATCTTCCCACGATTTGATCTCGAAGGTGTGTTGATGTGCCATAGTGTAGTAGTCCCATCCTATCCTGTACGGCGTTGCAAAAACGTACAGATCCATGCATGTCCAGCTCTGAGCTGCAGCAGTCTATATATATTACGCCACAAGAAACATTGGGTAAGGCAGAGGTCGTTACAAAGGGCTTTGATTAATGCATCTTTCTTTTTCACTGCAGCCAGTAATATTACGAACACAAGATATTACAGAAAATGTAGAGACTGCTGATGCCCACAGCTGGCCCAATGCAAGTGAAGACAAAAAAAACACAGGGATCAATTGTTTAGTTATCCAAACATGACAGATTCCGAATACAGTCACTTGGAGTTTGAGATTATTATTGGTTGCCACTTGCCGCTAACGAATGAGAGAACTCGTGGGCATTCTAGCATTTCCGAACATGTGAGTTCTTTTTGTCTTGTTATAGAATCAATCAATAGTTTAGTTATCCAAACAATATTCTTTTCTATTTGAGGTCCTTGGCCTATGTCGTTTGTATCACATTAATTCACATAAACACAATTTCGTGGTAGCTGCTAGTACATACTAATCTTATTGCTAATCAGAACAAAATAATGAAACTCCTAGGAGAAATTGAGGAGCCAAGTGCGTGTAGGGTGAATTTAAACAAAACTGGCACTGTGAAATGGTCGCGATTTTGATGGCAATGTGAGGTGAGGGGGACCTTGAGGCGTAGGACGGCGCCGCCGCCTGCAGTGACGTTGCGTCCGCCAGGCCCGGGGGTGAAGGTGAGGACGGCCTCGTTCTCCGTGAAGCACGCCCCGCGCCAGGCCGCCGGTGGGCCGCCGGGCGCCGCGAAGGCGACGAAGGTCGGGAGGAGGTCGACGGCGCTGTGTATGGTGTCGCCCATGAGCGACCACGCTAGCCGCCGCGGCAGAAGGTCCCAGGCCTGGAACCGCGGCCCCAGCCCAGCGGCTGCGCATCGCGGCGGATCAAGAGCCAGGGCGTGGAGAAGGGCGAGGACGAGGATAGGCACGACGAGGCGTCGCCGCCGATTTGGCCTGGACACCGACGCCGTCATCGCGCGCACCTGCCGGTGCACCAAGCGCGGAGTTATCTCTGCGCCCGCCCGTGACTAGACCGTCAGGCCATTTGGTGCCTCTCTCTGCGGAGTTTTCGGCTCAGTGGGTTTGTTTGCTTCCTTGCTTGGCTTTGTGCCTCGTGAGTGCTGAAAAGCAGCGAGGCTGCGCGCGTTTCATTTTGTTCTTCTTTCCGCCGGCGCCAGCATGTGTGCAGTGGAGGCGCCCAGATCCCGCCAAAGTGACACTGATGGGTGCACGGGAATTCTGGACGGCACGGGGCCGATCCAACATCCTTCCGAGCAGCGCCGCCGGCAGGGGGAGAGAACCCAACCAAGGTACGCCCGCGGAGGTGTTCGGATCCGACGCAAAGTTCTAACGGGCCCCGTGAAAGAAAAAAAAGGAAGAGAAGGGTCCTTTGAGGACGGATGAGTCGAAGAGATTCACCTTTGCACGGGCAGAGTCACTCACAGTGTGTTTGGTTGTTCGTAGTTGCTATTTCTGGAGATCTTTTCCTTTATTGGGTCAAGTCTAAGAGCATCTTCAGCGGTTCCCCCTCCAGCATATCTGTGGTGTTGATCTTTCGGTGCTTCCATCGACGGTTTATTTGACTTGGCTCTTGGCGGATGCATGTTTTTGGTCGCGCTTCAGTTTCAGCCCTCCCTCTCTCTCCCCAGCACATTATAAATCGGCGATTTTTTTTTGAAAGTTGATTTTCCCGCTACCAAAAAAACGACACAGATCCAACATTCTCGTCCAACTCGACAATCTCAGCGATTATCGTGGTGGTGGCACAACAGATGCCATGGGTAGACTAAAGTATGGGGCCAATGGATGCTAGAGGGATCTGGGGAAGGATGATATAGTTATTTCTACATGCGAATGACTAACATACAGATCTTTATTTCTTCTCTCTTGGACTACAAACGCTCCTTGAGCTGTATGAAAGAAGAGAAGATGAACTTTACAAGCCTAACGGTGTAGAATGAGCCGATCCCCTTCTCAGGAACCCATGCCTCTCCTTATAAAAGGGGGGTCTTGGCTCCATATTCGAAGAATATGCTTGTCCCAATATAGTAGCTCGGCGAGCTCCTTTCCGTGTCCCCCTTCTAATGACGGCAAAGTTCCAGAGAACCCCGCCTGCACGCCTCGGGCTCCAGGACTGTCACCTCCGTGACCTCCTTCTGCCCTTCTGCTGCTCTTCGTCTTGTCCTTTGTGCTTGGCTCTGTTCAGATTCTTCCTAACCCGTGGCTAGGGTTTGACTATAGGCTCCTCCTTCTCCTGCAAGCTTCATGTCATTCGGCCCTGTCTCGCTTAACTCGGCTTGGCCCTCACCTGCAGTTAGGTTATTCGGACTTACTCGGCCGACTTAACTCGTATGTCGGCCGGGTAACGTACAACCCCTCTCATAGGTGTCATGGTCGTGCTCACCTCGGCTGACCTTTACATGATTCGGCCAATATAGACGGTAACTCGGCATATGATAGGGGAATCTCCTTTAGTCTTTCCCCATCATGACCCTATCCAGGGTTACCTCCCCAACATTAGTCCCCGAAGCTGGTGTGGTCCTGCTCGTAACCTCGGGCCATATCAGTTTTCCAATATCCATTTCCGAGTTACTCTTTCCTGTTCGAGGTATCCGCGCAGCTTCTCGTGCACGCCTCGTCCTACGTGTAACACTTATCATTGTTTCTCTAGTTTTTTGTTCCTCTACAGTGCCCACTGACAGCTATAGTAATTACTGCGCCTGTCGCGTCGGCACTGCGACGCCTCGCGCACCGCATCGGCCAGGAGGCTTGATCCTCTCCTGCGTCGTGTGGTCACCGGTGTGGCTCCACTCACCCTAGAGCGGTTCCGCCGCACGCACGATCTACACGGTTGGTGCTTCGCACGCACGATCTAAAGAGGGGCACGGGGCTAGAGGGTTCACTTTCCCCCTTCGCCTACCGTTGCTCTTCTTCTTCCTTGCGTCCGTGCATCTGCTCGTGTTTCTGCGGCTGCGCCATTTTCGACCTCTTCGACGGCGAGACCACTGTTCTTCTGCTCCGTCGACCTCGCCCTCGCGCGCTTGCTTCGGCGCCGTCGCCGGTGAGTTTTCCTTCGGTCCCACCGCTAAGATTTCTCTCTGCACGCATCCGCCACTTTCTACGCTTCCCGTGGCGGTTCTTTCCCGCTCTGCCGCCGTTTTCGCTTAGAACCACGACGGGGCCCTACGCCTCTAAGCCTTGCTCCGCCGTTAGTTTTTATTCTGTTGATTTCTCCGGCAACCCTATGTCGAGTTCAATTAGTGGCGCGCTCATCGAAGATGACGACGCGGCGTCTGGTCCAGAGCGGGGCTCCTGGCAGGGTTCCACCGTTACTCGTCGAGAGATCGAGTGGTTAATTAGAACTCGCCGGATTCCTGCCGAGGTAGGCTATCGCTTACCCGGCAGTGAATCTTCTCCCGTTCATAACGAAGGCGAGTATGTCATCTTCATGTCCCACTTTGCTCGTGGATTTGGTCTTCCCCTTAGCGATTTCGCTAGGGAATTTCTTGATTACTTTGGCCTGCAGCCGCACCACCTTCTGACTAACGCCATTGCTTCCCTATCCGCCTTTATCTCGGCCTCGGAAGGATACTTCGGCCTCTGGCCATCTGTGAATGTGTGGTCCAAATTCTTCCAGATCCGATCCAATGTCGTTCCAGATAAATCCCTTCAACCTTCCGATAAGTTGCTTACCCAGTGTGGTGCCGCGTCCATAACGCCTCGGAGAAAATCTGAGTTCCCTCGCGTCGCTGGTCTCGAATCTTGCAAGAAGTGGCAGAGATCATTTTTCTATGTCAAGAATACTGGAAAGGAGGACAAGATTCGGCTCCCTGCTTTCACCATCGGCCCCCCTTCCAAGAGGAACTGGACCTACAACCCCAGGAAGAGCCATGCTCTGGCCGAGGCCTTTGAGATTCGGCTGAAGGAGTTGATCCGCGCCGGGTTACGCGGAGAGGATCTGATGACCACCTTCGTCAGCAGCCGAATCTGCCCTTTCCAGCACCGCACGCACAAGCTCTGTTACATGAGCGGTCCCCTCGATCCCAACCGAGTCTCAACGGTCGAGCTTGATAATTATCTTATTTTCAAGCGTGTCCGAGCTATCTTTAAGACAGATATGCCGGAGACTGGACCTGGGGACTGAAGCCGTTCACCCGCGGGAATCCCCCTCCCGAGGTAAGTTCACGCATTTATGTTTTGCCTCTAATTGCGTTTGTGATTAATTTTGCTAATTTCTCTCTGTCTCTTTTCTTGCAGAGATTTGCGGAGCAAAAGATCGAGGATGCCGAGGTTCTGGCCCTCCCGTGGACCGCAGATCGGAGTACCCCGGATAGCGGGGAGCCTGACTCGGAGGAGTTTGTCCCTAAGTTAGACATCGTTCCGGCTCGCGCCCGTAGCAAGACCTCGGCTCACGGGGAGGAAGGTGATTCGGACGACGTCCAAATTCTTGAGGTAGTTGCCGCAATGCCTATCTCTTATGCATTTCCGGCTTCTACGTCCTCAGCTAATCAGGCCGGTCAGGTGCACGACACCGAGCCTCTCGCCTCCCAACCTCCTGCTACCTCGAGGAAGCGTACCGCTCCAGCAGGTGCTTCGGAAGCCGCTCCCAAGAAACGAACAAAGAAGTCCGCCCAGCACCTTCCGAAGCGTAAAACTATGCCCGGAGTTACAGGGTGAGTTTGTTTTCATTTGTATTTCTTGTTTCTCTTTTTCTGTCTTCTGATTCGACTTTCTGTGCTTTTGCGGCGCTCCTCTTTCTGTTAAGCCCAGTGGTCCAAGTATGACGAGTCACACAACTCGACCGCCTTCTCCTCCGCCTCCTGAAGATACCAGAGTTCCTAGCCCTGCTCGCATTGACTCTCCTCCCGCTCCGACTCAGAGATTACCTCGGCAAGATGCACCCGTGGTTTCCATTGCTGATGCCGACATAACTCGGACAGCAGATCCTCCTACCGAACCCGTTACCTCCATTGTGAACCCCGGAGTTTCCCCCGAGATCCCTTTGACCCCCACAATTCCAACCGCAACTCCGACTCCAGGCGAGGATATCACAATGTCGGCACCCTCGGAAACCATAGTTCCTCCTGTTTCCAAGGATGCCACCCCTAGTGCCGAGGTAACAGCTCCTGCTGACGCCTCTTCTAAGGCTAAGAAGGTCGTTGTCACCAAACCTCCCTCATCTCAGAAAGGACTTGCGAGCTCTTCTCAACCCACTATTGTTGATGCGCTCTGCAAGGGGGTTTCCTCTGTTAAGACCGTTGTCACCCCGGCCGCTGATACTCAGCTTACTCTCCACAAGAGTCCTGCGGCGGCGGTGGTTACACAACGTGTCCGAGGTAAAGTCCTGACTCGTACTGAGAGTGGTAACAGCCTCGGCTCCTTGGTTGAGTATGCCAGTAATTGGAACGCTGCTGATCAACTTGAGGGCAATCCGAGCAATCAGCCATTTCAACTCTCCGACATCAGCAGTCGCTTGCATATGGCTGCCAAGATCGTGCTTGATAGCGACAAGATGAACGAGGTAATTGCCTTTGTTGACATTTGGTTAGTTATTCAAATGATAGTATATATACTCTAGTCCCCGAAGCTTGCAACCGAATAACTTGTTATTCGTTTGGAAGCTTTGTTAAGCTTTAAGTGCATTATTTTGCCTAGTAAGTTCCCTGTATGATTTTGACTCATTGTCTTAGCTTTGTTGTTTGTCTTAGCTTCGAATATGGAACCACCTAGATCCGAGTTAAGCTTTGCTCGATTCGGATATGTCTTAACTTTGACTATCCAGCCACCTAGATCCGAGTTAAGCTTTGCTTGATTCGGATCTGCCTTAGCTTCGGTTATCCAACCACCTAGATCCGAGTTAAGCTTTGCTTGATTCGGATCTGCCTTAGCTTCGGATATCTAGCCACCTAGATCCGAATTAAGTTTTGCTTGATTCGGATATGCCTTAGCTTCTGATATCCAGCCACCTAGATCCGAGTTAAGCTTTGCTTGATTTGGATCTGTCTTAGCTATGAATATCTGATTGTATATTTTACTTTGTCGCTTAGGTTGCCCATGATCGGCGGACAGCCGAATTCCAAAGGCTGCTTTTCGCGCACAAGAAGTTGCAGGAGAAGTACGAGAAAGTTCTTCCCGTGGTGAAGAAAGCTGGTAATTTAACAAACCTTTGTATTGTCCCTAAAGCTCTTAATATTTTCGACTTGAGGTGTTAACTCATTTTGCCGGTAAACAGGTAACATCAACAATCTTAATATCCGTCTTGAGAAGAAAATCAAGGCCCTCGAAGGTTAGTTATCCTTTCTCTTTACTGATTCCCATTCGAGATTTATCCTGGGTTTCTTATAACCTTCTGGCTTTGGTATAGCCGAGTTACAAACTCTTGCAGCGTCATATCAAGAATGCATACCCATGCCTGATATGATGCTGCATTTTTTAGAGCAAGCCGCCACTCATTCGGCGCAGCTGAAAGAGAAAGATGACGAGATAATTCGCTTGCGCGTCGATGTGGAGTCCCTCAAGATTTCTTAGAAATCTGAGTTAGAGAAATTTGATCAGGAGTTCTCCAAAGAAAAGAACCGGCTAAGTCTGCAATTGCAGAAGGATAAAGAACTCCTTGAGGCTGCCGAACTTAAGACTCGAACGATGAGCGAGGAAATCACTCGCTTCGAGAAGACCAAGGTTGATTGGGCTCAAGATCTTCCGAAAATGCTGAGCTATATTCATCGTAAGTTTCTGATCGTGGCCGAGTTATCTTCTCCTCTTTCTTACTTTTAACAGATACACTTTTTTATTTTGCGTAGATCATTTTCCGGAAGCTAGGCCCGTGAGCTCTAGAGCGGTGATTAATGCTCGCGTGCGCCGAGGTGTCCCCGCAGATGCGAGCCCAGAATATTCAATGGAAGACTTCTTGGTTGCCGTTGGCGCTGCCATTGGTCCGATGAAGATTATGGGCAGGGATTTGGTGCAAGCAGCCATTCGGGCCTACCATGTTCTCTGGCCGAATACTTCTGGAACTCCTCGTATTGACGAGATCAAGATACTGGTGGAAAGATTAATGGCATCCCAGAACCAGTTAAATCTTTGGAGGGAATCCGCTGGACGGGCTGGTGCTGATATGGCGCTCACAGTCATTATGTCTTGGTACGAGGACATTTCGCTTGATACCTTGATAAACTTGTGCACTGGCTCCCGTTGGGTTGAGGATTCAGAGGTCGTCGCTCGCCGTCAAGCTCGTGCCTTCCAGCTTGTGGAGTACGCTGATGTGCATAACTGGATTGAAGGACCAAGTTTTCTTCCCAACCCAGCGGATGAAGTTGAAGTCGAAGATGCCTCTGATAATAGTTCGGCCGACCAAAACGAGGGTGAGGGCGACTCGGACACTTCTGGTGATTCCAGCGCAAGCTCGGATGGGGACGGCGATGCGCGATCATCTTCCAAAGGGACTGGGCACTCTCAAGCTCAAACTAATGTTTCTCAACAGCCCAGGGCTTCCCCCGAAGTCATGATTGCTTCTGTGGAGGGTGAAGTAACCTCGGCCGAGGTGCCGTCTACCTCGGAGCGCCCAGTGCCTGACCGAGCCGCTGCCCCTCAGGTTCCAAAAACTTCTTAAGTTATTTCTTATCCCCGGTATGCCGGGCGTATGATGTGTGTGAAACAATTTTCTGACTTTCTGTGCGGTACGAACCCTTTTTGCCTTTTTCCGCTGAGGCACGGATGATGATGATCGTTATTAGTTTATCTAAACAGATCTTGTTGCTTGAAATCTTTGCTTTGGTGGTCTTTGATCTCATAAATTCGGATCGTATGTTTTCATTTGACTGGCCTTAGTTCGGCATTAATATTGCCCAGCCTTTATAAATTCGACGGCTTAATCATTGTGTTCTTGATCTCTATCCGAGCTATAAAGCCCGAAGCCCATATCTGGGGAAAGCGAAACAATATCGTTCAAGGTAGTCTCTGACTAAGGTGTGCATTGGTAGTCTCTGACTATGATCCGACCTATCGTTCGGTGTGCCGAAGTTTAATACCCATTTTTGGAATAGGAGACAATTATGGGGCAATTACCTAGTCAATGCTCTAAGAATCGAGGTTTTAATGCACAATCCCAGATAATGGATAATACGGCATAGTCCCCGAGTCCCCTGCTCGAGGTCCTGAAACTTAACACACCATTCAGGAACAAGAAATAACGTGTGGCAGTCCCCGAGTCACCGCTCAAGGTGCCAAAGTTAAATACATAACTCAAAATGTGAAGGTACGTAGGGCAGTCCCCGAGTCACTGCTCAAGGTGCCGAAGTTAAATATATAACTCAAAATGTGAAGGTACGTAGGGAAGTCCCCGAGTCACTGCTCAAGGTGCCGAGGTTTAATACATAATTCAAAATGAGAAATAACATAGGGCAGTCCCCGAGTCAGTGCTCAAGGTGCCGAGGTTTAATACATAATCGAGACTTCGACTTGAAACGCTATGTTACAACGTATCATAGATGGCTCATACGAGTAAAATGGACGAAGTAAAGCTATGTTCCATGGTCTTTTCGATTCTTCGCCGGTTTTGTTTGCCTTGTTCTTTTCTGGTGACTGAGCATCGATTAGGTAATACGCATCACTGTGCAATACTTTGCTCACGATGAATGGTCCCTCCCATGGGGGTGATAGTTTGTGTATGGCGGCTGTGCGTTGCACTAGCCGAAGAACTAAATCTCCTTCTTTAAACACTCTTGGATTGACTCTCTTGCTGTGATATCGTCGTAAGTCTTGCTGATAAATAGCTGACCTTGATAGTGCCAACTCCCTAGCTTATTCTAGCAAATCGACATCATCTTGCCGAGCTACCTCATTTACCTCGGAGGTTGTATACTGGGTTACTCTTGGCGAATCATGTATTATGTCGGCTGGAAGCACGGCTTCTGCTCCATATACTAGAAAAAATGGGGTATACCCTGTTGACCTGTTCGGGGTAGTTCTGAGGCTCCATAGTACTGCTAGTAGTTCCTCGATCCAGCATCCTGCCAACCTTTGCAGGGGTTCGACGAGCCGGGATTTTATTCCGGACAATATTAGTCCATTAGATCTTTCCACTTGCCCATTGGATGCTGGGTGAGCAACCGAGGCAAAATCTAATCTTATGTGTTTTTCTTGGCAAAATCGAGCAAAAGCCCCTTCAGCGAAGTTTATGCCATTGTCTGTAATAACGCTATGGGGATAACCATATCTCAAGATAATATCTTTGAGAAATTTTACTGTTGTTGGTCCATCACATTTTTTATCGGTTTTACTTCAATCCACTTTGTGAATTTATCCACCATGACTAAAATGTGGGTCATCCCGCCGCGGGCCGGCTTGAATGTTCCCACCATATCCAAGCACCATACAGAAAATGGCCAAGTAATCGGTATTGTCTTTAATTCGGATGATGGCATATATATCTTGCTGGCATATCTCTGGCAACCATTACATTTTTCTACCAACTCTTTGGCCTCTTTCAACGCCGTTGGCCAATAAAATCCATGCCTGAATGCTTTGGCCACTAGAGCTCTGGATGAGGCATGATGCCCGCATTCTCCTTGATGTATATCTAGGAGGATTTCCTGGCCCTCCGCCGAGTCAACATATCTTTGCAGCACGCTTGTGACGCTCCTTTTATACAACTCATTGTTTATGATTGTATAGGCTTTTGCTCTTCTCACCGTCTGTCTAGCCAGTACCTCATTACTCAGCAAAATTGCATCCTTAAGGAAGGAAAATATGGGTTGCGCCCATGTTGGCATGATTTTCTCTGGGATAATTTCACTATCTATTTCCATGTTTTCCGCCGACATAACGGCCTCGGATTTTTCCATATCCACTCATGCGATTGCCGGGTTCATTTTCGGGAATTCTGGGTTACATCTTTTGTCGACTTCCATTGGCATACCATCTTCTCTTGATTCTGCCGAGATATAAATGGACTCGGACGATGGTGTTATTGATGGTTTTCTCAGGTGCTCTAGGGCTATACCCGGGGGAATGGATTGCCTAGTCGATCCGAGTTTTGACAGTGTGTCAGCAGCGTCATTTTCTGTCCGAGGTATATGATGGAACTCGCATCCATCGAAGTATCCGCCGATTTTTTGCACATGGAATCTATATAGGGCCATATTCGCATCTAGCGCGACCCAGTTGCCTGATACTTGCTGTATTACGAGATCTGAATCCCCGTAACATAGAATCCGACGTATGCCAATCTCTTTTGCCACCTTTAACCCATGGACGAGTGCTTCGTACTCGGCTTCATTGTTTGATGCTGCAAAATGTATTTGCAGCACATATTTCAGCTGATCTCTTTTTGGTGAGGTTAACACTATCCCTGCCCCTAGGCCATTCCTCAGCTTGGAGCCGTCAAAATGCATTGTCCAATAATTCAGATCCGGTAATGGTGGCTCATACTGTACCTCGGCCCAATCCACAAAGAAGTCGGCCACAGCCTGATATTTGATTGCATCTCGCCTATCGAATTGCGGAGCATAAGGTGATAATTCAATTGCCCATTTTGCTATTCGGCCGCTTGCATCTTTGTTGCTCAATATGTCGGCTATGGGCGCTTCACAGATCACTCTGATCAGGTGTTCTTCGAAGTAATGTTTAAGTTTCTTTGCCGACATGTATACATATGCCATCTTCTGGTAATGTGGGTAATTTTGTTTCGAGGCTGATAGTACCTCGCTTAGGTAATATACCGGCCTTTGTACTGATTTATCATCTTCAATTCGTTCCACAACGATCACCGCACTTACCACTCTGTTTGTGGTGGCTATGTAAAGTAACATAGGCTCTTTTGACAATGGAGAGGCCAGGATTGGTGCTGTGACCAACATCTTTTTCAGTTCATGAAATGCATTATATGCTTGTGGTGTCCAAATGAACTTATCAAAAAATTTCATCAGTTGATATAGTGGTAATGCCTTCTCTCCCAGCCGACATACAAATCGGCTAAGCGAGGCCAGGCAACCTGTGAATTTCTGTACGTCATTTAGACATCTCGGTAATTCCATCCTTTCTACCGCTCTTATCTTAGTTGGATTGGCCTCTATACCTCGGCTGGATACGAGAAAACCGAGTAGTTTCCCAGCTGGTACACCAAATGTGCATTTCTCCGGGTTAAGCTTCATTCGGAACCTTCTCAAGTTCGCGAATGTCTGCCGAATATCATCCAGTAGCGTTTTGCTCTCTTTGGTTTTGATAACCACATCGTCTACATATACTTGTACATTTTTTCCTATCTGGTCATGTAGACATTTTTGCATACATCTCTGGTACGTTGCCCCTGCGTTACGCAGGCCGAATGGCATGGTGCGATAGCAATAAGCCCCGTACGGGGTAATAAACGCAGTCTTTATTTGATCAGCTGGGTTTAACGGTATATGGTGGAAACTAGAATACGCGTCTACAAATGATAACAGCTCACAACCAGCAGTCGAATCAATGACTTGGTCTATTCTAGGTAAAGGAAAAGGATCTTTGGGACATGCCTTGTTCAGGTTCGTGTAATCAATACACATTCGCATTACGACAGCTACATTTGGATCATCCTTTTTCTTTTCTACTAACACCGGGTTTGATAGCCAATCCGGATAAAGCACTTCCATGATGAACCCGACCGCAAGGATCCGAGCTATCTCATCCCCTATTATTTTTATCCTTTCTTCGGCGAAGCGGCCGAGAGGTTGCTTCACCGGCCTTGCTCCTAGCCTTACATGAAGAGAGTGCCCAGCCAACTCCCTCGGCACACCTTGCAGGTCTTGAGTTGACCATGCAAAGATGTCCCGATTCTCACGGAGGAAGTTGGTGAGCTCGCCTTCCTATTTGGCATCTAGGCCGGCACCAATGGTGATGGTGCGTTCTGGGAACTGCTCATCTATCTAGACCTTTTTCGTTTCTTTAGTCGGCTGGAAAGAGACGCTTCCATGCGGGTTGGCCAATGCCGGCAAATTCAGTTGTGCCGACTGAGCGAGGGCCGCTACCTCTTGAATCCTTCTTTTCTCTCTTGCTATCACCAATGACTCGGCCAGGTTTGATCCGGCTGAAGCACATTCCATTGACTTCCTGTAATCTCCTGCTACTGTTATCACCCCTTGTGGTCCAGGTAGCTTCATTTTCAAGTAAGTTATGTGGCAGCTGCTCATGAATTTGGCCAATGTTGGCCGCCCGAGTAAAGCATGATAACAACTCTATAGATCCACCACCTCAAACTCCAAGTTTTCTGCTCTACAGTTATCCCTTGTGCCGAATAACACATCTACCCGAACCTTCCCAATGGGTTCGCATGAAAGTCCCGGCACTATTCCATGGAACGTGGTTCTAGTGGATTGCAGCATATTCTGCGATATTCCGAGTTTATGCATTGTATCTTTGTACATGATATTGATACTGCTCCCATTGTCAATGAGTACTTTTGAAAAATTTCACATTAATGCTGGGTCCAACAAACGTCGGATCTAGTACGAGTGCGTACTACCCCGGATTCGGCATTATTTTGGGATGATCCTTTATGCTCCAAGTTACCTCTTGATCTGACCAAGGCACATATCTTGGTACTGCCGGCATAACCGCATTCACTTCCATATGTCGACGTTGTACACTTTGTCTGTCTTGCTGTTCTGTTGTGAACACGCAATATGATTGATGATGTTCCCTGTAATCATTGTGTCCATTATTTACGGGGTTTGTCCTTCCATACTGACCCTGATTCATCACTTGATGCACTGCATCTCTGCGCTCCAAGTTATCATACCTCGGGGGAGGAGGGGGTAACATTAGATGTTGTGCATTTTCCCCAGTCAACTGCGGCTGCTGCTGCTGATGTGCCTGATGGGAAGGTGCTTGCATGCCCGCCGGGTTCCCCATTGCATTTTTCATCCAGGCGCATTGCCGAGGTGTATGATTGGCCAGCTTGGCCGGGTTTGGAGTGTGAAACTTACACAGTTGATCCAACATGGATTCAAACGTGTACTTCGGCCTTTCCTGCCATTGCTTCTTCTATTCTGGTGTCCACTGTCTCTTCCCTTCATTCCTTGGTGTCCATTGCTGAGGACCATTCTTCTGCCGCTGACTGTTTCCGTGACTCGGCTGATCTTGCACTACCGCTGCCACCTGATTGGATGCATATCTGTAATCCGGTCTTTCCTCTCTTCTCTTACCTCTGAACTCGTTGCGCCTCGATGATCCGTCCGCATCTCTTGCATATTGATCTTGATGCTCCCGATGGTCCGCCGACATCAGCTCTGGTTGCGTCGGATCTCCCAATGCATACGAATCCGCTATTCTGATGGTTTCTGCCAAAGTGGTTGGCATATCTATTTGCAGTCGCTGCCACAAGACACTGGCATAATGGCATCCTTGAGCGAACCAAGCTATCGCTTGTGATTCTATAACTCCTTCACATGAATTCCTGAGATTACACCACCGAGTCAAGAATTCTCTGTCTGTCTCATTCGGCCTTTGCTTGCATATTGCAAGCTGTTGTGCGCATGTTTGGTCTCTTGTAAGTGCTGGTAAAGTTGCTGACAAACATCTCTTCAAAATCTAGCCAGCAGTTGATACTGCCCGCTGGCAGATTATTCAACCATACTCGGGCCGGTCCTTCCAGCATTTGCGGGACATATCTTACTGCCCATCGCAAGTTTCCGCCAGCTATTTTTACTGCAGTGGCATAGTCAATTAACCAATCTTGTGGTTTGGTGCTCCCTTTGTATGTTTTCGTGCCCCTTGCCAGCTGAAAATTCGGCACAGGCGGCTCGCCCATGATCCGGGGTCCCAAACATGCCGGACCCTGCGGACCTTGCTCCTCTAATAACTCGGACCGGTACAACCTGTCCAGTTTTGATCTTGCGTCATTCGACGGCAAGTTTCTGTAAATGATTCTTTCCTGTATTCCATAATTGTTATTCCCACCATGCCCTGCATACTCCATATCTGAGTAACCATCATTGTACCTCTCATTTGCCTAATTATGGTGAGTCGGTCTCACTTCTCGTTCTTGCCGAGGTTCATACCTCGGCTGAGGATTAGGCGGTAGGTCTCTCCTTCCTTCCGCCGGGTCATTGTTCTCATGATTTCCTCTTTCGGGGTCTCCATTACCTCGGCTTCCATTGCCTTTGTTGGCACGGCCGGGGTTTCTTTCGCCACTGTTACCTCGGCTCCCATTGCCTCTGTTTTCATTTGCTTTTCCGGCTACTACCAGATCATACGGAACAATTTGCTTATTTCTTTTTCCTGAAGTTACTGCTCTATCTTTTCATGCATTGTTTCTGAGTGAGGATGCTGCTGACACAGATAGGGCGGGTGCTGCACCAGCCGAATGAACCATACGTGAGGCACCAGGTCTTGCCGGGTCTGCCCTAAGCATTTCTTCATTCTGCTGGTTCGCAATGCGCACCAGCTCATTCACTCTTTCTTGCTGTTTCTGTCGGGCTTCGCCGGTTAGTCCTTCTAACTCTAGTGCAGCGGCATTTGCCGCCCTTAGGTTCTTTGCCGGGGTGCTATACCTCGGCAAACCTAGGTCGACCGAATTTGCCTTATGAGTCTCATGCTCTTTATTGATATCATCCATGAGGTTTTTCCCTCTCAATCTTAATTCATCGACCCACTTGGCGGCGACATCTAGCTTATTTGCCTTAGCATATTCTCGTAGGGTCCTGTTTAAGGACTCCCGCAATTCCGACAGCTTTTTTGCCTCTACCGGCACTTTTTTCCTGGTCTCTTCTAACTCTGCCTGAGCATTTGCCGGATCAAGTATCGGTGCTACAGGCATTGTTAGATTATCCATAGTTGCCTGGAGAATATTTTACGGTCTTTCTAGAGGCGGCCATCTTACCCTTGGTGCCTTCGGGGTTGTCTCCTGCACCTCGGTTGGCTTGGCTGCCGAAGGATCTACCTCGGTGGGCTGCGGAGCTGCCTGTTTTGTGGTCACATGTACTCCCATCGTCGGATCCTTGCTTGATCCGACGCCTGCTGCTCCCGCCTGCACCCCGGCTGCGACCATCACCTCGACGCTGCTGACGGGGCGTTCTCCACGCGGACTGTTTGCGGCGCTGAGGGGGGGCTCTCCTGCAACAATAACTTGGTGAGGATAAACGTTGGAGGTGTCGACGCCAATGTAGATCTGGTGCATGCCCAAGTTGATGAAGACGCTGTTGCGTGGAGGGGTTTTTCTCCTGAAGCTGCCTGCGTTATCGCTTACATAGTCACAGAGATCAAATCTCCGGACTAAGCCAGAGACAACGCGCTCGCCAGCGTGGATGAAGTTTCCCGTCCGGATCTTGACTCCAGCTAGCACCGCTGTTGGCCCCACAGTGGGCGCCAACTGTCATGGTGGTGGCACAATAGATGCCATGGGTAGGCTAAAGTATGGGGCCAATGGATGCTAGAGGGATCTGGGGAGGGATGATGTAGTTATTTCTACACGCAAATGACTAACATACAGATCTTTATTTCTTCTCTCTTGGACTACAAGCGCTCCTTGAGATGTATGCAAGAAGATAAGATGAACTTTACAAGCCTAACGGTGTAGAATGAGCCGATCCCCTTCTCAGGAACCCATGCCTCTCCTTATAAAAGGGGGGCCTTGGCTCCTCTAGGGCTGACGTGGCAAGCATATTTGAAGAATATGCTTGTCCCAATATAGTAGCTCGGCGATCTCCTTTCCGTGTCCCCCTTCTAATGACTGCAAAGTTCCAGAGAACCCCGCCTGCACGCCTTGGGCTCCAGGACTATCACTTCCGTGACCTCCTTCTGCCCTTCTGCTGCTCTTCGCCTTGTCCTTTGTGCTTGGCTCTGTTCAGATTCTTCCTAGCCCGTGGCTAGGGTTTGACTATAGGCTCCTCCTTCTCCTGCAAGATTCATGTCATTCGGCCCTGTCTCGCTTAGCTCGGCTTGGACCTCACCTGCAGTTAGGTTATTCAGACTTACTCGGCGACTTAACTCGTATGTCGGCCGGGTAACGTACAACCCCTCTCATAGGTGTCATGGTCGTGCTCACCTCGGCTGGCCTTTACATGATTCGGCCAATATAGACGGTAACTCGGCATATGATAGGGGAATCTCCTTTAGTCTTTCCCCATCATGACCCTATCCGGGGTTACCTCCCCAACAGCGATCAAACCAGCCATAGTTCAACGATTGAAGTCGCGGAAATCAAATAGTAGTCTCCTCCGCAGTTGTGGCAGATCTCGGCGATGAGGCGAAAGACGACATTAGGGCAGAGCTCGGTGAAGGTGTAGGAGTGGTCGTCGCATCAGAGCTCGGCGACAGTGTAGGAGTGGCCATAGGAGCAGAACTCGGCGTTGATGTGGCCATCAACGATAGTGCTGTAGGTGCCCGCATCTCTTCTAAGATGCGCCCGCGGTGCGCCATGTACCATGCCTTCACTTTTTCATCCATTGTCGCCGTGTCGCCTCCCATCAGAAACGCCAGGTCTGTGTCCCTCTTCTTGGCCATGGCATTGGTCTTGAGAAGGTCGATCTTGACGTCATGTTTCTGCAGCATCACTTTCCACCTCGCGTTGTTCTGCTCCTCCCCCATGAGGACGTGGATTTTGGCATCGGTGATGCACTGCTCGATCAAGGACTGTAGACTTTCATCAGCGGGCGTAGTATCCCTTGCCAACTTGGCTTATTGTGTCCATCGGGACGCCCTTCGACTCTACCAGCGTCGGTGTGTCTGGGATTGTAGACATTGTCTTTCCTCTTGGCGAGCGTCAAGCCGACCTCCCTCCACTTCTCACAAGTTCCGATCCTTGAGAAAACATGGAGGAACTTGAAGTCGGCACCATTAATTGTTGTCTTGGTGGTAGGCGTCGAACATCCATACCATTTGCGAAACCAGACGGTAACAGTGGTCGGATAACACAATCGGAGGCAGAGAAAGGCATTTGGTCGGCGGCTAGGGGGCGAAAGCGAGCTTACCTGGCGAAAATTGGTGCCGCTCTCTGGGCGGTCTTGGACCTCCTCTTGAATCACATGACATTTGCTGCAAGCTTGTTGTACAACCGCCCAATTGTTGTCCATGGCCTTCTCGTCGCGTTACACGTGGATCGTGTTGAACTCTGGATCACAAAGCTTGTGCTCGCCGCCTACCTGGCATTGAGCTTCAAATCCCTCTCATGGCGGTCGGATGAGAGAAACTCCCTACACTTCATGTCGGCCATCCACTCGGTGTTGGTCGTGCTCGATGGCCTCTTCTTCCCCGCTCTCTGCTTCGGCTGATCCAGATCAGCGGTGGATCAGGTAATGGTGAATTTCTTCAGCAGAATGGTGGGTCAAAAATGGTGGGAGTTGTGGCATATGGCGGGCGAGATGGTGGTATGTGGGAAGGAAAAGGAGGGAAACCGAACAAATGAGGGAAAATCGGCTTCAGTCGTCGACAGAGCTGGCCCATGCGCCTTTCCTCTTTCGCCGGCGCCCCCATGCCCCCCAGGGCGTTGGATTCGGCTTGGGTTCACCGAATGAAGTTTCGACCCAATCGGCATAAAACGAGCATTTGGGGCCTGGCTGGGAGATCTCTGTACCGCTAGCGAAAAAAGGGCTCCTAGGGGGCTCTTGGGGGACGGCTGGAGATGCTCTAAAGTCGTGGTGTGTACATAGGGTCTTTTTAGCAACATACTACTCCATACATATGCACCAAGCGAATCACGGGCTCCTGATTGGGATGAGGGAGCCAACAGTGTTTGGGCCGCTCCGCTCCATGAAATCATGGTCTGCCCATTCCAGCCAGATGGAGCCCGTGGATGCATGAAAATGGGGATGGGTCATAGGTCGGGTTGAGTAGTGAAGCCATGACTATCTGTCTCGTCGGGGGTGTAGGGACGCGACAGAGAGGACCTCGTTGTGGCTAGCAAAGCTTCATACGATGACATTGAGCTCCTGGTGTAGATCAACTTGTGTTTCCCACGAGCTCCTAGCGGAGGTAGGGTCTGTTCCATGTGGCTAGATCTTCAATTATGTCTTCGACGGTCTCAATTCGGTAGTAGTGGCATAGATCGAACCTAGGAGGACCATCTGGGGTTCATATGCCATCCTTTTTGTTCGAGAGATATAATAAAGAAGAGGAAGGAGAGACGCATACCGATTCGATCGGTGGCAGTGGTGTAGTTTCTAACCACTTCGTGTTTCTCTGTATCGTGGATTTCCCAAACACTCACTCTACATATTTACTCTAGAGGCAAGAGCACTTGCTCGTTTCAGATCCACTGGCGCGTTCGATGTATCTCCACTCACTCTGCATATTTACTCTAGAGTTGAGAGCTAGTGTTCCCGAATGGGCCCTTAATTTGGTTTCCCACATTTATTTTGGAGCTCACTTCTATTGAATAAAATGGCAATTTACCAAGAGAAATAACCATAATAAATGCTAGATAAAACATGAATATAATAATAGAAATTAAACTAATCATGTGAAAACAAACGGATTGCAAGGCACAGAACTTGAGATGAGATCAGAACAAGGTTAAGAAATAGGATGTACATCACAACAGCAATAGAGGAACCGCCAGCGTTAGCGTTGGCACCGTAGTCAGCCATGTCGTCAAGGAAGAGGTTGTTGATGGCAGGGAATAAGTCGTCGTTGGTAAAGACGTCGGAGCTGCCGCTATCCGTGAAGGAGTCCGTGATGAAGCCAGTAGTCGTGCCAATAGCGCTCCCTAAAAACCTTATCGCCCTTCTCCCGTACAGGACTCGAAGCAACAGGGTCTTAGAGGCCTACTGTCCTGGCTAGCAGTGCACGCCGCAAGACGGGATGGGGAAGATCTAGGTAGCTCAGTGCTCTAAAACTAGAGGCGCAAATTGTGTGTATAAGGAGAGGAGCGACCTCTCACTCTTATAGGCACGATAGGCAGGCGAACATGCAGCATCGAGAGAGGAAACGAACAGGCAATGACCAAAGACAAACATGCTCCACTTAGTTTGAATTAAATCTCCACTGAGTTCATATTAAATACCCACTTACGCAGACTTTTTAGATTATTAGTCCATTCATGCGCGACAAAAAGAAGGAGAAGCTCTCAGCTCGAGGCATGCCCGCAACCCGCGACGCGCGCGTCTGGGCGTGGCGTGGCGAGCGAGGAGGAGGAGGAGCGCGCGTGTATATGTCTTCTCTTTTCAAGCTTTGTAAAAGTGGTGGAAGATCTCTTCTTATAAGTTAGTCCAACTTCCACTCAACTAGCAATGTGGGACTAAACTTTTGTCGCAGATTTTGCCTTGCATGAATGAGCCAAATGGGCCTCTAGGATTTCTGAAATTTATTGGCATATAATAAATAGACTGGGCCTATATAAGCAAAAATTCCAACAACTTGTGCACCTTGTTTGGCTGCAAAAAAATAGATTACTAATGGCTGGATGCAAAAACAACTTGTTTGGTTGCATACATGCTGGTGTTGGGGTCACCACTTCTCACAGGTGGTGACCTTACCATGCATAAATGAAACTAATATGGAGCATATTGATAGCTCCCAATTTGGTCACATTTTACCAGAGCTTTTACATTGGTTTCTCTCCATTTTTGTTGGTTTTCTTCTTACAACTAACATAGAGGAATCTCATTTTTATGATGACTTTCAGGTACTGATGTCTTTTGTAAGTATATAAAGCCATTTATGAGCTTAATAAAGCAAATCAAGCAAGTTATTAATTGGGAAGTTTTTCACCTGAGGCGTTAGATGTTTTGTGATACGTCGGAAACGTATCTATAATTTTTGATGTTCCATGCTTGTTTAGTATCTACTTTGCTTTGCTTTGTCTACACTTTGAGGTGTTTTATATGTTTTCTGGTACTAATCTATTAACAAGATTCCACAGTGCCAGTTGCCTGTTTTCTTCCGTTTTTGGTTGCATAAAGGCAGAAAATCAATATTCTCGGAATTGGACGGGACAAAAGCCAAAGTCAATATTTTACCGTGGGAAGCATGGAGCCATAGTACGAGATGGAGGGGAGGCACCAGGGGGCTGAAGGAAATATGCCCTAGAGGCAATCATAGAGATGATTATATTTCATATGTATCCATGAGTTATTGTAATGTTCCTTGAATATCCATATCAGCCAACTTGTATTGATTGACAATTATGTGAATTGTTTGTGAAACTCTTTACTTGTATGGTTATTTAATAGTTGTCCCTAGTTGGAGTTCATGTGAGGACACACGTGAATATTAGACTAGCACATCGATTGGTTGATGACTATGTTTCGCCAGGCATAGACATGGAGATGTCAAACCAATGATATGGGCACATGTTATGAACATGGGGTTGGACTGACCCAATATGAGACTGGAAATTAGACTTGCAGCTCTCTCTACACATCGTGTACGTTTTGTCCTTAGACCTGAGATTGTCGCATGTACTTGAGATGTGGATCGACCTACTTTGGGGCTATCAGACGCTACTCCGTAACTGGGTAGTTATAAAGGTAGCTTTCGGGTTTGTCCTGAAACATGCTGCAAGGCATGGTCAATCAAGATGGGATTCCCCCCTCTCTACTTGAGAGAGATATCTCTGGGCCCCTCGAGTGATCGGATCCAGAAATGCATGGCCGTGCTACATAAGGTTAAGAGTTAACCTAGTAAAGGGATTCCGAGTTACGATATCGAGAAAGAGAGGTCAGCTTGGAGCTAGACCAAATATCATGAGGCAAAGGGAAAGACATGTACTAAACCTTGTGATGGTTCATCCAATATGATCTTTGTATGCGTTTAGGAGTTGGCATGTCTTGCTAGAGTCCATTACCAACTATTGGCAGAATAAGTGTATCCGTGTCATGTCTATACATATATGAACCTATAGGGTCACACACTTAAGGGGCTGGAAGCCTAATGAGGATTGGATCCAAATTAGACCAGTCTTAGGCTACTAATGGGATGCTAATGTAGAAGCCAACTAGGGATGCTTATATAAGAGAGGGTGGGGCGAGCTGACCAGGGTTAGACCATTCCAGCCAGCCGCCACTCCTCACGTCTGTGTCGCACACGCGGACCTAGCAGTCCGGCATTTGACGCTTCCACCCTGTACGTGTGGATACCTCGGAGGCGCTGCATCTGTAGCGCTTGGACGAGCCGCGCAAGAGGAGCTGCTCGTGGGACGATAACAAGGAGGAGACGTGGAACGTCTGCATTGCCTCAACGTGCTTCATCAATTCCGCAACTGCGCGTCTAGTGGTAACCTCGTGATCTATGACAAGAGTATTCCTGGTTTACGCGGTAGAAAATTTTGATTTGCGCTAGTGTAGCCTACCCGTATCCTTTCAGTGGTATCAGAGCCGATGCTGTTCAGTTATAGGTTCGGGATGTTTGCACATGGTGATAGCAGCTTGATATGAATGATGTGATCGTTTATATGGCGGTGGTTTAGGATTGATCTATGATCTTGCTTTCCGGTGATCGTGATTCTGAGGTTGTCGAACGACTTACCCCTACCGGTCGGTTTCCGCCATCGGGGTAGACAGTGACACATGAATCCCGTTGAATCACGCGAAGATCAATATGATTGATCGAATCGGAACCTAGATCTAAAATCGATGTACCATGATCAAAGGAGTTTGATTGAATCGGGCAGGAGTCGGTTTATGGTAAATTTGATTTGCCGATCAAAATCCTTAAAGAAAATTGTGAAGATTCGATCTCTCATTTTTCACGGTTTCCGGACGCCCAGAGATAACACGAGGGGCGCTGCCCCTTCAAACCCCGCAGGGGGAGATCCCCTAGACCCCCCTTAATCGTAGCCCCTTTTGTATCTCGTTAAGGTAACTAGGTGCTGCGATGTCACATGATCCGGTAGAATGCGATTCTATGCATAACTTGTTTTTGCAGGATGTATGTGGTCAGTATGTCCCATATATGTATGTGATGCATGTATGAAAATTTGCATGACCTGCGTGTCGTGAGTAGGGCAACACGGCTGGAGCCATATGTGTTGTCATTTATTGTTATGGCATGCGTGCCAACTTGTGATGATCCCAATACTATGTAATTTTGATTACTAGCTGTTAGGAGTAATAGATTGTATTAGTTCTTGGAGGACTCATCACCTGGAAGATGGCTCGCATGGAACATGAAGATGGAGATCATCATGGTGGACAGGTTCTATGGCGATGGAGATCACCATGAGAAAATGGGCCATACTGTGTCACATCTATGTGATGCTATTCTTATGTGTTTTACTACTATGCATGCTTAGATGATAGAAGTAGAACGATCCCTCAGAAATTTTAAGTTTAACCATGCCCTCCCAACCAAACCTTGCACCATCCTATGCCCTGTACAATCGTTGGTGGGCCTATGAAATTAGGGTGCCGCGGTTTTCCTTGGCTGGATGGGTTTGTATCGGATACCTACACGCATAAGGGTTGGTGAGCTTGACAAGGTCATCTTAACAGTTAAGGACCTTGGGGCATAAAGGTTGGGCGCCTAGTTTTGACATAGAGATGTCACCCAACAACAACAGTCATATGTGATATGATTAGCAAGTGTTGCTTACTGATTTACCTTGTCTTCTAGCAGTGATGCTAAAGCTCACTAGTCGACTTGTTAATTGTGGATCTTGAATCACTTAGTATCAATAGAAGGATATTGATTTAAGTGGGAGTATATGCTATTAAATTGTTTAATATGCTTTACTCTTTCATGGTTACATGGCTTAGTATTTTGCATGTTTTATGTTGTAGATCAATGGCACCGAACACTACATCACCTTTTTCTTTGTGTTCGATTCTTGACAAAGATAAACTTGCTGGAACAAACTATACGGACTAGGTCTGTAACCCGAGAATTGTTCTCAGGTCTGATAAAAAGGAAACGGTTCTGGATACCCCAATCCCCGATGAACTTGCTGATAATGCATCTGCTGCCCTAAAGAATGCCTACAAGAGAGCATGTGATGATTCTCTTGAGGTTAGCTGCCTTATGCTTGCATGCATGGAACATGAACTCCAAAAGAAGTTTGAGGATCAGGATGCGTACGATATGATCGTTGCGCTTAAGGACATGTTCCAAGATCAGGCAAGGACTGAGAGGTACAATGTTGCCAAGTCCTTTGTCGAATGCAAGCTAGCAAAGGGAGCAGCTGTAGGCCCCCATGTGATCAAAATGTTTTGTTACAGTCAGACTTTGGAAAAGCTTGGTTTTCCACTAGGCCAAGAGTTGTGCACTGACTTCATTTTGGCATCTCTTCCATCCAGCTATGGGCAGTTCATTTCGAACTACCATATGCATGGGGTGGAGAAGGGCCTTAATGAGTTATGCGGGATGCTAAAAACAGCAGAAATTGACATGAAGAAGTGTGCAGGGCATAGCCATGTGATGGCTAGCAAAAGAAGCCTAGCTTCAAGAAAAGGGGTACTTCTTGGAAGAAGAAGGGCAAGGCTAAGGATACGATCCCTAAGCCTGCACCCAAGCAAAAGGCTGGACCTGTAGAAGATACTGAGTGCTTCTTTTGTCATGAACATGGCCACTGGAAGAGAAACTGCAGCAAGTACCAGGCTTCTTTGAAGAAGAGTGGAAGTAAGAGTACTTCCCACTCAGGTACGCTTGTTATAAATGTTGTGGACATTCTTCTCGTTGATTCCTATGTTAACTCTTGGGTATTTGATACCGGATCAGTTGCTCATATTTGCAATTCGATGCAGGGGCTAATAAGGACTAGAGAAGTGCAGAAAGGCAAAGTGGATTTTCACGTCGGAAATAAAGCAAGGGTTGCTGCATTGTTCGTCGGCATCATGCAACTTCACCTTCCGTCAGGATTTATTATGGAGTTGAATAATTGTTATTACATTCCTAGTATGGGTCGAAACATTTTATCACCTTCATGTTTGATGAGGGATGGTTATTCATTCGTGAGTGCAAACAATGGTTGTGTAATCTCTAAGAATGATATGTTTATGGCTAATGCTCCCATTGTGAATGGGTTATTTATTTTAAATCTTGATGATGCATCTGTTTACAATGTTAGTGCTAGAAGGCTTCGGCCTAATGATTTGAGTCCTACCTATTTATGGCATTGTCGTTTGGGGCATATAAGTGAAAAGCGCATGAAGAAGCTCCATGGTGATGGTCTTCTAACTTCGTTCGATTTTGAATCATACGAGACATGTCAGGCTTGTTTACTTGGGAAGATGACCAAGTCACCTTTTTCGGGTTTACCCGAGAGAGCGACATGCTTGTTGGAACTCATACATACTGATGTATGTGGACCAATGAGCACGACAGCCAGAGGAGGATATCACTACTTCATTACATTTACTGATGATTTCAGTAGATATGGTTATGTCTACTTTATGAGGCATAAGTCTGAAACTTTTGAAAAGTTCAAGGAGTTTCAGAGTGAATTAGAGAATCAACGTGGCAAGAAAATAAAGGCCTTGCGATCTGATCGTGGAGGTGACTATTTGAGTCACGAATTTAGCGATCATCTTATGAGTTGCGGAATTGTTCCACAACTTACGCCGCCCGGAACACCTCAAAGAAACGGGGTCTCTGAACGGCGTAATCGAACTTTGTTGGACATGGTTCGATCGATGATGAGCCAGTCGGATTTGCCATTGTCATTTTGGGGTTACGCTCTAGAAACGACAGCTTTCACACTTAATAGGGTACCATCTAAATCCGTAGTTAAGACACCATATGATATGTGGACTGGAAAGAATCCCAGTTTGTCTTTTATAAAGATTTGGGGTTGTGATGCATTTGTCAAGCGACTTCAGTCGGACAAGCTAACACCAAAATCGGATAAGTGCATTTTCGTGGGATATCCGAGGGAAACCTTAGGGTATTACTTCTACAAACGAGAGGAGGGCAAAGTATTTATCGCTCATAGCGGTGTTTTTCTAGAGAATGAGTTTCTCACAAAGGGAACAAGTGGAAGGTCGGTGCGACTTGAAGAAGTTCAAGATGAGCCAGTTGGGGATGCTTCTACGAGTGATGCTATTGTAGCAGAACAAGTTGAGGAACCCGTGGCAACAGAAGCACCACAACGACAAAGGTCGGCGAGGCTCCGCGAAGCGCGACAATTATTATTGTTAGAAAATGATGAGCATGCAACCTATGCAGAAGCGATGGTGGACCCAGACTCTGAGAAATGCCTGATCGCCATGAGATCCGAGATAGAATCCATGGGAGACAATCAAGTTTGGAACTTGGTTGACCTACCTGATGGTTTTAAAGCCATCGAGTGCAAATGGATCTATAAGAAGAAGATTGATATGGATGGAAATGTTCACATTCATAAATCTCAACTTGTTGCAAAAGGTTTTTGACAAGTTCAAGGAGTTGACTCCGATGACACTTTCTCGCCCATAGCGATGCTTAAATCTATACGGATCATTCTAGCCATTGCTGCACATTTTGACTTTGAAATATGGCAGATGGATGTCAATACGGCTTTCCTAAATGGAATCCTAACTGAGGACGTGTATATGATGCAGCCCGAAGGTTTTGTCGATCCAAACAATGCTGGAAAGGTATGCAAACTTCTGAAGTCCATTTATGGGCTGAAGCAAGCATCTCGGAGTTGGAACATTCGATTTCATGAAGTTGTAAAGGAGTTTGGCTTCATCAAAAACGAACAAGAAACTTGTGTTTACAAGAAGGAAAGTGGGAGAGCGCTGGTATTTCTAATCTTATATGTAGATGACATATTGCTGATTGGAAATGACATTCCTATGCTCGAGTCTGTTAAGATCTCATTGAAAAATATTTTTTCGATGAAGGACTTGGGAGAAGCAGCATATATTCTGGGCATCAAGATCTATAGAGATAGATCAAGGAGGATAATTGGATTAAGCCAAAGTACATACATTGACAAAGTGCTGAAACGGTTCAGCATGGAAGAGGCTAAGGAGGGGTTCTTGCCCATGTCTCACGGCATAAAACTCAGCAAGACTCAGTGTCCTTCGACTAATCATGAGCATGAGCGCATGAGTAGGGTTCCATATGCTTCAGCTATTGGATCCATCATGTATGCAATGATATGTACTCGCCCAGATGTTTCCTATGCTCTAAGTGTTATGAGCAGATACCAGGCTGATCCAGGTGAAGGTCACTGGACAGCGGTAAAGAACATCCTTAAGTACTTGAAAAGGACTAAGGATGTGTTCCTAGTTTATGGAGGTGAGGATGAACTAAGTGTAAAGGGTTACACAGATGCGAGTTACCTTAACGACTCAGATGATTCGAAATCGCAATCAGGTTATGTGTTTGTCTTGAATGGTGGTGCCATGAGCTGGAAAAGTTCCAAGCAAGATACGATGACCTCCTCTTCAACAGAAGCTGAATATATTGCTGCCTCTGAGGCCGTAAAGGAAGCTGTTTGGATTAGGAATTTCCTGATCGCTCTCGGTGTGGTTCAGGGCGCGTCCAATCCCTTGAACGTTTATTGTGACAACAATGGTGCTATTGCACAAGCCAAGGAACCTAGACAACACCAGAAGAACAAACATATTCGCATGTGTTACCATCAGATTCGTGAGTTCGTTGAGGATGGTAGTGTCATGATATGCAAAATACATACGGACTCAAATGTTGCTGATCCCTTGACTAAGCCTCTCCCGCAGCCCGCGCATGAAGCGCACACAAGAGCAATTGGTATTAGATACATTTTAGATTGACTCTAGTGCAAGTGGGAGACTGAAGGAAATATGCCCTAGAGGCAATCATATAGATGATTATATTTCATATGTATCCATGAGTTATTGTAATGTTCCTTGAATATCCATATCAGGCAACTTGTATTGATTGGCAATTATGTGAATTGTTTGTGAAACTCTTTACTTGTATGGTTATTTAATAGTTGTCCCTAGTCGGAGTTCATGTGAGGACACAAGTGAATATTAGACTAGCACATCGATTGGTTGATGACTATGTTTCGCAAGTCATAGACATGGAGATGTCAAACCAATGATGTGGACACATGTTATGAACATGGGGTTGGACTGACCCAACATGAGACTGGCAATTAGACTTGCAGCTCTCTCTACACATTGTGTACGTTTTGTCCTTAGACCTGAGATTGTCGCATGTACTTGAGATGTGGATCGACCTACTTTGGGGCTATCAGACGCTACTCTGTAACTGGGTAGTTATAAAGGTAGCTTTCGGGTTTGTCCTAAAACATGCTGCAAGGCATGGTCAATCAAGATGGGATTTGCCCCTCTCTACTTGAGAGAGATATCTCTGGGCCCCTCGAGTGATCGGATCCAGAAATGCATGGCCGTGCTACATAAGGTTAAGAGTTAACCTAGTAAAGGGATACCGAGTTACGGTATCGAGAAAGAGAGGTCATCTTGGAGCTAGACCAAATATCGTGAGGCAAAGGGAAAGACATGTACTAAACCTTGTGATGGTTCATCCAATATGATCTTTGTATGCGTTTAGGAGTTGGCACGTCTTGCTAGAGGCCACTACCAACTATTGGCAGAATAAGTGTATTCGTGTCATGTCTATACGTATATGAACCTATAGGGTCACACACTTAAGGGGCTGGAAGCCTAATGAGGATTGGATCCTAATTAGACCAGGCTTAGGCTACTAATGGGCTGCTAATGTAGAAGCCCACTAGGGATGCCTATATAAGAGAGGGTGGGGCGAGCTGACCAGGGTTAGACCATTCCAGCCAGCCGCCACTCCTCACGCCTGTGTCGCGCGCGCGGACCTAGCAGTCCGGCGTCTGACGCTTCCACCCTGTACGTGTGGATACCTCGGAGGCGCTGCATCTGTAGCGCTTGGACGAGCCGCGCAAGGGGAGCTGCTCGTGGGACTAGAACAAGGAGGAGACGTAGAACGTCTGCACTGCCTCAATACGCTTCATCAATTCCGCAACTGCGTGTCTAGTTGTAATCCCGTGATCTATGACAACAGTATTCCTGGTTTACGCGGTAGAAAATTTTGATTTGCGCTAGTTTAGCCTACCCGTATCCCTTCAGGGGCCACACCCCCTGGTGGCGCGGGCTAGGGTTAGCAGCACCTGGGGGGTGTGACCAGCCTGGCCGCCCCCATGCCTCGCCTCTTCGCCTATAAAGACCCCATGATGCAGAAACCCTAAGTAGCCGATCAATATTCCTCAAAACCATCTGTATCCACCGCCACCATCGTCCCTAGACCAGGGGATTTGAAGCTCTTCCCGGCACCCTTCCGGAGGGGATATCATCCCGGAGGCCTTCTTCTTCATTATGCCAGCCTCCGGTATGAAGTGTGAGTAGTTCCACCTTGGACTACGGGTCCATGTAGTAGCTAGAAGGTTGTATCTCCTCCTTTGTGCTACCATGTTTAGATCTTGTGAGCTCCGTTCATGATCAATATCATCTATTTGTAATCATGCATGTTGTGTTTGCGGGGATCCGATGGATATTGAGATTACTATGTCAGATTGATTAATGGTTTTGTCTTATTGATTCTATCATGTCTGTATAGTTTGAGATCTTGCATGCTCTCTGTTTCTAGTAGCTATCTTGGCCAAGTAGATGCTAGTGACTCCAAGAGGGGGTATTTATGCTCGATAGTGGGTTGATGCCTCTATTTAATCTAAGGGAAGTGACAGAAATCTCTAAGGTTGTAGATGTGGTGTTGCCACTAGGGAGAAAACAGCGATCTCTTGTTCATGGAACAAGTGGATTATTTACCTTACACACTTTGCTTAAAGAAGTTATCCGTTGCTTGCAACTTAATACTGGAGGGGGTTCAGATGATAACCTGAAGGTGGATTACTAGTCATAAATGCAGTTGGATGGCGGTCTATGTATCTTGTTGTATTGCCCAATCGAATCTCATAGGATCATGAATGTCTAGTATTGTATTGTTATGCCTTGCTCAGTCCTGTCAATTGCCCTGCTGTAATTTGTTTACCCAGCATGTCATGTTTGTTTATCTTAAGGAGAACACCTCTAGTGAACTATGGACCCTTACCATTGATACATCTTCCATTGTTACTGTTTACTTTTTGCAAACCACTATTACCTTCCACACCATACAATTAATCCTTTGTTACAGCAACCGGTGAGATTGACAACCTCACTGTTCGTTGGGGTAAAGTCTTGAATTTGTGTTGTGCAGGTCTCCAAGTTGCTAGCAACACCTTTGAGACGTTTCCTTCCTTCTAATGGTTCGATAACCTCGTTTTCTTACGGAGGGAAGACTTGCTGCTGTGCTCATCACACCTTGCTCTTGGGGTCTCCTAACGAAGCGCTACCACGCGCCATCAACAAGTTTTCTGGCTCCGTTGCCGGGGAGGCTAAGGACGTCTTCACAAGGGGAGTCCTTCACAACCTTTCTCTTTACTTTGTTTTTGTTTTGCTTAGTTTCTTTTGCTTGGTTTTTTGCTTATTTTTTTATCAAAAACTCCAAAAAATTAGTTTAGTTTGGTTTGCTTTCTCTTATCAAAAGCACAAAAAAATTATTTCCTACCCTAGTTGCTGGTCTGTTTTTGCCTTGCTTTGTCATGCTTTCTATCAATGGATGGTTTCTTTGAAACTAGTTCTTATTGGCAAGGTGGGTTCACGGAAGAACAACAGGATTATTAAAAGGAACACCATTTTTCACAAAAAGGGAAACACCCGTGGCATCCCGCAAAACCACTACTAGAAAATCGCGTTAAATTTGTGCATTGCATCGTCATCATCATGTATTGTTGTCAAAAACTAATTTCGAAAACCTATTTTTGTTTTCCAAACGCCTCGTCTTCGTTCAACACGCAACCCGGGTCTCCGGATTATTTTGTTGTCTACTATCGGTTTGCAAAAGGTGCATTTAAAAATAAATAAAAGATTTAATTATTTTAGCGGGGGCAGTCGAACGGGTCGAATTGACCTGAACGACCACCCCAGAAAATAAATCGGTCCACCTAACCCGCCCTTTTAAATCCTAAGTCCACCCAACCTAATCTACCCCCCAACCAGCCATCTCACCCCCACCAATGGCCTCCTGACACCTCACCCTCCCCCTCCCCTCTACCCAATCCCAGCTCGCCACTTGGCCCAGCCACTCCCTCTCTCTCTCTCTCCTCTCTCCCCTGTGGCCCCACCTAACCTCACCCACCCCCCAGCACACGACGCACACACGCACACAGGGCCACACAACACCACACACACAACCCACACCGGATCCCACGCGCCAATCCCACCCACCCGACACGCTCGCTCTCTCCCCTGGCCCTCTTCTTCCCCCCCCCCCCCGCGTCGGGCCCTCCCTCACCGGCGACCGCCTCCGCCTCCTCTCCCCACCTCGCCGTCCCTCCTCTCCCCACCTCGCCGCTCCACCCGCCCTCCTGCGCCTCCGACGACGCCGCTCCACCAACCTCGCCGCCGGCGCCCGCGCAAGCCGCCACCGCCCCTGCTCGCCGACGCCGCCGCCTCCTGCGCCCCGTCCGCGCTCCGCCTCCGCCCGGCCTCCTCCCGCCGCGGCTCTGCCCGCCACGACCCCACCTCATGCCGCCCCCACCCGACGCGCCCAACCTCCCCTGCGTACGACCCATGCAAGCCCCGCATCCTCCCTGCTCTCTCCGGCCGCCTCCTCCGGCGTGCTCTGGCCGCCCAGTCCATCCCCCGCCGCCTCTGGCCGGTCCCGTCGCGAGCCGCCCTCCCCGTCTCGCGTCGCCGACGCGCGCCTCCCGCGACCCGCGCGCCGTCCGCCGCCCCTGTTCGCCGCGAGCCTGCGCCGCCCGCAGCCCCGCCGGCCGCCTCGGCCCTCCGGCCCCGCTCCGCCCCATCGCGAGAACCGCCCCAGGCACGCCTCCCCGACCTCTGCCTCTCGCCAGAAATCAACCGCCGCGCACCGGCTCCGTCCGCCCCGCCTCTGGCCGTGCTCCGCCCTGTCCCGCCGTCTTCGTCTGCGCATGTTGAAGCGATGAAAGCAGCAGAACATGTGGCAAATATGTTGAATACTCGCGCATCCGCAGAGCCAAGTGAAGATGACGTCGATGCAGGAAGATGAACCCGAGGGACACCAAGACGATACTTGACGACTATGTGGCGACTATCCAAGACCATCATCGACAACCGAAGCCAAAACCCGAGGCCTTCGCGGTGGGACCGACAAGATCTACATCACGGATGCCAAGGTCCCCTTCATGGACGCCAAGGCCCGGATCCAAGCCCCGATCCTGTCGAAAAGAACAGCAACATGGAAGTATGTCGCCAAGTACTCCTCCACCCGGACGCCGAGCCCGGACCCGACGACCGCCAAGATCGCCACGAGAACGACAAGTACTTCATCCTGAATGCCAAGACCGACTCGATGGCGCGGACCCGACAAGACCCTCGCAACGGCAAGACCGACCCCGTGGGACCCGACAAGACCTTCGCGACGACAAGAACGGCATCGACCCGGAAGAATCCGACGCGCCCCGACACCGACCCAAGTCCTGCTCGGATGCGAGAACGATCCCGCCGAGCCATCGAACCCCGAACCCCAGATCTGGACCCTGAGACCGACCCCGAACCCCGGAACCCCAAGTTCGTCGAGACCCCCCTAATGTGTGAACCCCTTCCCGCAAACCCTATTTTATAATATAACAAACTTGTTGCATAATTAAATCATTCTACTCGCATGCATATTTGTGTGGTTTGGGGGCCTTACGCCGATTCACCTAATAATTAAATATGGGGCCCATATGCGGGCAAATCTAGTCTCATATCGGCCTCATTTAAATCTGTGTAGCGAACCGGTGCTATCTTTTGCCATGTTAAGACAACATCTAAACTGCGGGGTAGATAAATAACTTGAACCATCTAACTAATTGTCGGGACCCCGGTTCCGCTTAATATGACCTAATTGCATCGCACCTTTGCCATGCCATGCATCATATCATAAGCATGCCGATCTTTTGCCGTTGTATTAAATAGTGCATCCGGTGTTTCTTCTAGCATTTTGCTTCTTCGCGGATTGGGCCGTTGAGTTGATGCGAGTGTCGACCCGATCTTCGGTTGAACCCTTCGACAATGTTTTCAGGCGAGCATCTCCCCCTTTCTACCTATCTTACTTTTATAGTATTTATTCCCTCCAGTTGATCTATTGCTATCTGTGTTGCGATGCTCTAGTTTCCGTACCCTTGAGATTACTTGCAGCCTTATATTGCCTTGGACACATCCTATTACCTGTTGTTTGGTAGATAGTTGGACTTGCGCGTCGTAGTCGCTTGCTCAAGTGCCGTTGCGTGTCGTCAAGTGCCACAGTTGTTGATGTATTGCCGCATGTTGATGTTGGATATGATCCTGGTTTTACTTATCGTTCACTTTAATTCCTGTATAACAACTAAAATTGAATTAAGCAGAGGCATCGGTGGGTGATAGGTAAGATTTGGTTTCCGACCGCCCACTTGTGTCCCGTAGGACCCGAGTTCTTGACACCTGTTCCGAGATCGAGCGCGCTAACCACAGGTGGGGAGATATGGGCCCCCATTGATTATTACCTGATTTCAAAGTATTGTACTGGGGGCCACAAACTAGTTTGAGGTTTTATTTACTATCCTGTACTTATGCCATGTTTACCGCTTTATTTACGTTTGTGCGAGGAGCACACTGTACTGTTTAGGATCGGGACACGATTTCGCGGTGTCGACAATCCCCGTTTGGGGATTTGCTGTCGTTCACAGCCGTCTACCCAAACCCCAAGTCCGTCTCGGAGACCGGCCGACTTTGTTGCGTGTGTCGACTTGGTGGGGTGGCCCCCACGTACTTGCTTTGGGTCTGGGAACGTCGTGACTTAGGCCCCGCCGACATACCGATGGGTGTATGTTAACTGATCTGGCAAAAAGGGTCGAAGTGCCTGTGGATACTTTGGTGCACCCCTGCAGGGTTAAATCTTTTCGAGAAGCCGTGTCCGCGGTTATGGACGACTTGGAGCACAGTGCTTGATCATAGACAACTATAACTAAAGTTTATTGTTATAAATTGACTTGTATCCGATATGACTAGTAATCAGCTTCATTATAACGGAATGGCTTAATGAAAGTAACAACAACTGCTGGGGTTTTGGGGTTATCTCATGCTAATTGTATCTGACTAGTAAGTGTTGCCACTATAACGGAATGGTTAACTAAAAGTGCCCACTGCTTGCTTTATCAGGACGATTATCTAAACCTGACTAGTAAAGTGCCGCAACTATAAATGAATAAGTAAAACTGCCAACCGTGTGAGTTCCTCGGTTGACTTCCTCGTTTGGTCTCGAGGGGGAAACGCCAGGATGGGTTTGTTTGATGATAGTATCAGGTTGGATCCGAATAGGTCTTCCTCACCCCTCTCTGATAGCCGCCAATAGTATCGAGTCTCTATAGGTTGTTTAGTGCTTGTTGCCGCTGCCGCTTCAGTCCACCATAACTATGTAGGCGAGGACCGCCGAATTCTAGTCTCGCCGTGTACTGGCCTCAGTACTGACGCTCCTCTTTTTCCTTTGCCCTTTGTCGGCACCCCTTTTGTTTAAGCAGGTTTTGAGTTCGACGCCGTTAGCAGGGTTACCCTTCCGGCTTGGCCTGGGCAGGGTTATGGAGGCCATTGGTTATTCTTCAGGGCTCTTAGCCCCATTTGCATATTGTCCGTAGCTGGACGCTATATCATTTTCAAGGTGATTTGGATCTTTGTATATTATATCTGTATTCTTGACTCTTTGAGTCGCTGCTGTATATATATCTGTTCTGTGGGTCCCATCGAGGACTGTTGTGTAATGTTATTACTTTGTTTTCCACCCGCACGCAAGTGCCTGGTGGGCACCTTCGAATCGTTTCTATGCGGGTTTGGCGGGTTTTCGCTAAAACTTGCATAGGGCCGATTCTGAGGGTGTTACAACACCTATGGGAACAAATTGATAAATTGAATACTATTGCTAGAGAGGTGTGCTCTACTTATAATGTTACTTATTGCTTTGATAAATCTTGTTGTTGTAGGAGGTATAAACACCTACCTTTTCAATGTGAGTATAATGATAATGTTATCATATCTTCTTATGTTAAAGGAAATTATGACTTTTATGATGTGGAACAAATTGAAAAATTTATTTCCTTCATGGGTGCATTTGAACTTGCCAGTTTGCTTGAAAATACTGATGATGCACCTTATGAATATGAGGTTTATGAGATACTTAAATTTTTCTTTGATAATTACAAGGAAGAAAATGGCTATATTCTTGAATATTTTAATAGGTGATTTCCACAAACAGAAGAGACTAATGCCTTGCAGGAGCCCATGGAAGATGAAATTGCTGAATCTGAAAGCTCATTAGATGAAAAAGAGGAGGAGAGTGATGGTCAAGAGGATGAAGAATGGATCTACCCATGCCTACCTTCTAATGAGAGTAACTCTTTACCTCTTACATTATTTGATTGTCCCCCATGCTTACTAAAGGAGGATGAATGTTATGTTCATATGGATTCTTTTTAGATACCTACTATGGGTAAAACTTGTGATAATAATTATGCTCCAGTTATCTATGATAATCCTTTATTAGTGCTTGACTTCAAAATGCATGGTACTAAAGAGTTTTTCTTAGAAAATGTTTATGATAAGGCTCTAGATGATGGTCCTATATTGAATGATCAGTCACCTTGTTATAAAATTGTTGAAAGTGGGTTTGAAGGTTTTAATTCCACTATTTTTGAGCTTGATAGAAATTGTGTGTCTATAGATCATGAAAAGCATGCTTTATGTGATAGTTATATTGTTGAATTTATTCATGAGGCTACTCAAAATTATTATGAGAGAGGAAAATATGGTTGTTGGAATTCTCATGTTACTAAAACACCTCTCTATGTGCCGAAAGTTTTGAAGTTACTCTTGTTTTATCTTCCTATGCTTGGCACTTTGTTCTTTGTGAATTTATTTGCGTACAAGATTCCCATGCATAGGAAGTGGGTTAGACTTAAATGTGTTTTGAATTTGATTCTTGATGCTCTCTTTTACTTCAATTCATATTTCTTATGTGAGCATCTTTTCAAAACTTTCATGCCTAACTTAAAGGCGTTAAAGAAAAGTACTTATTGGGAGATAACCCAAAAGTTTTCTTGATTCTTGGAAGTTATTACTTCAGTAATGACCTCTACTTATTGTTTTTATTTGCTTTTTGTGCCAAGAATAACCTCTAATGAGAGGGCAGTAAGATTTGGGGAGTTGCTGTCTAGAAACAGATTTTTGCGCTCCACCGTAAAAATTCGTGAGGAACATCTGTAAGTCGGATTGAGCTGATATTTTCTAAATAAATCCCAGTATGTTTTCTAACTTTCATTAGTTCAACACTTTTTGATTTGAGAAACAGAAGGTCTTAGAAAAAATCGGTTTCTACCTGCTGGTCTGTTTTGACAGATTTCTGCCATTATTTGCATTTGCTTCTTACTGATTCCTTTTGGGGTTCTTTTTGGGAAATTGAGATTTTTTAGGGAATTTCTACAGTAGCTTGTGTTTTTAGTGAAAGTTTTGCTGTTCTAAAGCTAACCCCAAAGGTCTATTATCTTTTGAATACAGTAATGTTGCTAATGAAGATTGTGTGAAGTTTTGTATGAAGGAAAATATTCAGGTGTAGAGAAAGAATGATGTAATGAGATGAAGAATGGACAAAAGCTCAAGCTTGGGGATGCCACCCCGTGTCACCCCAATAAATATTCAAGAGGTACAAACATCAAAGCTTGGGGATGCCCAAGGCATCCCCTTCATCAATAAAAAGCTCAGGTCTTTCTAGACACTTCGTTTTTATTGTTTCATTTACTGTTGTGTTGTTCTTGGAGAATCTTAGTTTTTGTTAAGTTTGCTTAGTTTGCTTGAATAAAGTAGTTTGGAACCCCCGTTCTCGTTGTGTTGTTTCAAATAAGTTGATTGTTGTTGGAGAGGAGTAGAAAGTTCTTGCTTGAATAGTACAAGAGGAGCTTGCTTTGATTGTGACTTAGACTTTAGCATGTCATGCTAGGTGTTGTTTTGACCTTATGCTTAGTGATTATTGCTGTATCATGAATTGTTCCAAACAATTGGGATTTATTAGTGTGCCTTGAAGGAATCATGCATTGTTTTAGCATACAAAAGCATATTATTGCGGTATTCTCCTTTGATGCTTTGTTTGGGTTGACTTGACACATGCTCACACCATGTTATGACTATGAACAAGTCACCATAGCCTCTATGATCATTTAGTCCTTGACTTGTAGTACCACTTTATGCTTTGATTAGTAATGTTTTGTTGCTCTGCATGAGTATGGACATTATTTCTCTCTTAGTCAGTCGCTCCCAGTCTTTTGCTAGCCTCCACTTGTATGAGTAAGCTCTACTCATGCATCCAACTCCCAAGAAACCAAGTTATTCCAAAGTGTCCACTATAAATTCCTATGCATGGTGTGTTACACCATTCCAAGTATATTCTTGTTTTCATCTATCTTCCAATTAAAAAGTATTTTATTATGTGAAAACTTAGTGATTAAAGCTCTCACAAACTTTATGGCACACTTTATTTTTCTTGCCCCTAATAAACTTGAACCATTGTGTCATCTATGTTGTATATGCTTGCACTATACGTTGGAATTAGCAGAACCGTGCTATCACACGGAACGCTTTCAACATTGCACTTGTACTTTGTACACAGTTGATGTCATGCTCTTTTGTCTATGGATGTCGTCGGTGTGAAATAAAAGGGGAGCTTGTAAGTCCATGTAGTTACGTATGTGTGTTAGAGAAACGCCTGGGCCGCTAGCCTAAGCCATGCCTAATCATGGTGGAAACTTGCAGCATCACCATAATGACATCTATGAAGCTTTGTTCTTATAAAAAAAGAGACATATTGAAAAGAGGAAAGAGAGAAAAAAGCACCATTTCCCATGGTAAATAAGAAGATTGCTGAGATGCTCATTGTCTGCTTGCCTTGTCATTTTGGTTATGGGATAGCTCCTGTATCATGTGCAAGGGGTACCCCATTGGCGGTTCTCTATGATACACATGTACTTACTATGACAAGATCTTACATGTGACTAAAGTTGAGTAGCATGAGGAGCGGCCCTCGTATTCAAGAGACATGAGATTTCCAAGTTATACTTTGTCAAGCATATACTCCATAGTTTTTTCACTTTAACCTTAATCACTTCAAGATGCTTATGATAGGGGAAATGAGAGCTGAAAGCTAACAAGTACCATAATCTTTGGAAGCTCTTTTTGAGACTTGAAATCCCTACTTCCCTCATGAAGGGCCTTTCTTCCACCATTATATTGAGTCTCCACCTTCTATCCTTAGGCACCAGTTAAGAGAGCATAGTTTCCATTCTTAGTTCTATGTGCATTGTCCCAAAAATTATTGATTGATTCATATTGTTGATATTGCTTGTTGTTGAACTATTTGTATCTAGTCACTCTTATGAACTTTGAAGGTGTCCTATGCATCTATTTGCTACTCCATGAGGGACAAGCTGAATGCCACTATGCCATGTTTTCTGTATGTGAAACAAACAAACGTTTTCCAATGCATGTTATTCATGATCTTTGTTTGTAACCTTTTATGTTGCATTCATAGTTACTTTGTATTATTATTAGAACTCCATATTTCATGCTCATGTTTAGAGTCCTTTGATCCCACCTTTCAATGCTTGCAAATAGTTTGATCTTGATTTTGATGGTGCATGTCACCTAAAAAATTATTATTTTTATCACTTACCTACTCGAGGACGAGCAGGAGTTAAGCTTGGGGATGCTTGATACGTCGGAAACATATCTAAATTTTTTGATGTTCCATGCTTGTTTATTATCTACTTTGCTTTGCTTTGTCTACACTTTGAGTTGTTTTTATATGTTTTCTGGTACTAACCTATTAACAAGATTGTAGGGTTCGCAACATAGAAAACAAAAAATTTCCTACGATGGGAACAACTATGTACCAAGATCTATCTACTAGATACAAGCAACGAGCGGATATACATCCGTATAGAACATACCTTTGAAGACCGATAAAGCTTAACGAGGTTGAACTCGTGGTTGATGTAGACGAACTCTTGCCGATCTCAAGATCGAGAGGAAGTCCTAGCGCCGGAAATCAGCGGCGCAACCATGCTCGCACACACGTCCGAGGCACCGAGCAACCTCCGCCTCCTCGCTCCAGCGATGCAGTGGAAGCACAACTCTTTCTTGCCGAAAATCCACCAGGAACATGTATCTCGCTAGTCCGAGACCATGGGGAATAAATACTAGAGGGGGAGAGAGATCCTTCACGAGGAGGTGCGAGTGAGAAGTGAGTAGGGGGGCTCCTTTTATAGGAGGAGGGGGGAACCCAAGGGGGTGGCCGCCGGCCATGGGGGCTGCCCCCTCCCCTCTTTCATTCATGTGGGTGGAAGCTCCACTCACAAAATGCCCCTTCAATTTTCTCCACTCAAAATCGCACTCAAATTCCCATATAATTTCAACCATTTTTAATGCAAACTCTCATTAAATAAAGCACCTTTTATTTATTCAGAATTTTGTCAATTACTTTAATGACAAACATTCACATATAACCCCTTGCTAGTATTTCATTTCACATGCAGAAACACTTTCTGCAATTTCACCCAAAACCAATTTCGGTATCTAGTGAAATAAATTCATGCGCTTTGTTATTCTTTTCAGCATGAAACTATTTGCTCCAAATGGTGTCGGTGTCTCTTAAGTGTGTCACCCTACGGTTCGCGAATAATGCGGACATGATCGAGACCCCTCTCAGATCAATAATCAGAAGCGGGACCTGGAGATTCATACTGACTCCCACACATTCAATGATGACTTTCTTGTGATCGTGATAACCTTTTACGCTAGTATCTTAATCCCTTTGTCTCGGGATATATTACATGTCCGAGATTCGATCATCGGTATCTCCATACCTAGTTTGATCTCGTTACTGACATGTAATCTTTTCTTGTTCCCGTGTTATAATATTCTAGTGATCAAATCACTTGCTTGCAAGCTAATCAATGTGATATCACCGAGAGGGCCTAGAGCATATCTATCAGTCATCGAGATGAACAAATTCCACTCTCGATCCATGGGCCTCAACATAACACTTTAGTAGTACAAAACCCATCTTTATAATCACCCTGTTACGGTGTGACGTTTGATGTTATCAAGATACTCTTCCAGTGTTAGTGATTGACATGATCTCATGGTCTAAGGATTAGGATTACTTCGTATGATGTTATAGCAATATAAAATCAATGACTTTGATTATAATTCTATACTTCAGATGAATATTCATCACACCATCGCAATAATGTTGTGACCTCGTTATTAACAACATCCAATGTCCATGATCAGGAAACCTTGATCATCTTGTTAATCAATGAGCTAGTTTATAAGAGAGACATAACTAGGAACTTTCTGTTTGTTAATTAAACACACTTGTATTAACATTTCCGTATTAGTACAATTATTTCATGCAAAAAAAAAATCTATCATATACTTGGAATATACATAATAACCACTTTATTATTGCCTTTCAGGGCATATTCCCTTCAGTCTCCCACTTGCACTAGAGACAATAATCTAGTTACATTGTGATAAATATAACACCCATGGATTTCTAGTGTTGATCATGTTTTTCTCTAGGGAGAGTTTTAGTCAACGGATCTGCTACATTGAGATCCGTGTGTACTTTACAAATCTTTATATCTCCATCCTTGACATGCTCACGGATGGAGTGAAACCGACGCTTAATATGCTTGGAATTCTTATGAGACCTTGGTTCTTTGGCATTGGATATGGCACCATTGTTGTCACAATAGATCACCATTGGGTCCAATGCGCTCGCAACCACATCTAGTTTGGTTATGAACTCCTTTATCCAAACTGCTTCCTGAGCCGCTTCCGAAGCAGCAACATATTCGTCCTCCGTTGTTGATCCTTCCACCACGGGTTGTTTGGAACTCCTCCAACTAACCGCTCCACCATTCATGAGAAATACGTATCTAGATTGAGACTTAGATTCATCTAGATTGATGTTAAAGCTAGCGTCGACATAACACTTAGCGACGAGCTCTTCTTCACCTCCCTACACAAGAAACATATCCTTAGTTCTTCACAGGTACTTAAGGATATTCTTGACCGCTATCTAGTGTTCTGATCCTGGATCAGATTGGTACCTACTAGTCAAACTAATAGCATGTGCCACATCGGGTCTTTTACATAGCATGGCGTACATTATAGATCCTATGGCAAAAGCATAGGGGACTTTGTCCATTATCTCTCTTTCTTTCGCCATAGCCGGACTTTGAGTCTTACTCAATGTCTTGCCTTGCAACATAGGTAAGAACCCCTTCTTACTTCCGTCCATTTTAAACTTCTTTAAAATCTTATCAAGGTATGTACTTTGCGATAGCCCTATTAGGCGCCTAGATCTATCACTATAGATCTTTATGCCTAATATGTATGATGCTTCACTTAGGTCCTTCATTGAAAATTTGTTGTTTAGATAACTTTTAACATGGTTTAAAAGAACTATATCATTTTTCGATCAATAATATGTCATCCACATATAATATGAGAAATGCCACATCGCTCCCACTCACTTTCTTGTAAATACAAGCCTCTCCAGAAGTTTGGACAAATCCAAACTCTTTGATCACCTCATCAAAGCGTAGATTCCAACTCCGGGATGCTTGCTTTAGTCCATAGATGGATTGCTGAAGCTTGCATACCTTGTCAGCATCCTTAGGATCGATAAAACCCTTTGGTTGTATCATATACAAATCTTCTTCAATGTTGATGTAACACCCTCGCCTGATAAGGCCGAGTTCATGTGTATAGTGCCAATCCCTGGATCGGTTCAGTGGCACACATAGTACAGATGAATGCCAAAGAATTTAACAGTGCATCATAAATAACGAATTGATCCAGAATTGGCAATTATTACAATAATGCTTAGCTCAAGGCTATCTCAATATCAAGTAGCATACGAAAGCATAAACAGTTGATAGGCTCCATCTTCAATTGTGCCACAGGCGAACAACTGTTGAGTGGAGTATCGCGACCTATTCGATCACTCAGAATTGGAATAATAACCTGCAACATAAAATGTAGCATCCCTAAAGGGTCAATACTTGGAATGTATGGCAAGTAGAGCTATTAAAGGAGACAATAAACCTAGCATCTACATGCATATTTGGCAAGTGGAGCTGTGGCTAGCTTGCATTTGCAAACACCTTTGTCCTAATTTCATAAACAGTTTTTGATTTTCTTTGAAAAGATCCCAAATAGATTAACCCATCAACATTAAAGTAATTAGGAAATTGGAATGAGCGAGAAACATATCATGAACTCAATATCAAGCAACTCAGATGTCCATAACCGGGGACACGGCTAACCAATTAGTTTATACACCCTGCAGGGGTTAGTACACTTTACCCATGTTACTTGGCCAGCCCAGCTCGTACCACCACTCTCATATTGGGTGATGATAGGGAGAAGTCCAAGAAGTAACCGTTCGGGAAGTAGCTCCCTAAACCCGACATGCACTGTATCAACCTACCAAAATTCTACATATCTAGATACGTGGGTTCGAGTTACGACAACCTAGTGAGTCCAGCCAACCGCCCATTTCATTATTGGCACATGGTTGTATACTTAAGCTACCAAATAAAGAAGCCAATCATTTTCTCTTGATACCTGGGTGCCTTTCCGCAATGATACCACCAAAAAATATCAATCCCATCACACCAAGGAGATTCATTGATTAAGTTGTTTTTAGTTTTTACAAACCAATACTTTAGAAACAACTTTCAAGTGATGTAACCCAGCCCTCGTTCATATAGCACGGCTAAGCACATCTACCAATGGTGGCTCATCTATAAGAGATCCCTACCACATAATAGGACATAGCATAGCGATAGTACTTTCCTACACATGAATCTACAAAATACACGACAATGCATTGAAAATAGTAGGACAATATCATGAACAAAGTAGCATCTACTTGCCTTGGTTGTAGTTGAAGTCGTTCAAGCACTCGTTGCAATCACACATGTTGCACTCCTCGCAATCTATCGAGCAAACAATTGCATACAACATAAATCATAAACAAATACACAAATGCATGCATGACAATTTAATAAATCATAATGATTGTATTTAGTTCTCTAAACAATGTTAGGATACATGATGCATGCATGAGATCAATTAATGCAATGGAGTATTTATTATTAAATCTTCGTTGCCAATTTTGGAGTTTTAATAGTTCTGTCATAACTCGTGTCTTAACTGTCGAATTAAATTTGTTTCTGGGGTTTACAGGATAGATGTCGTTAATACGAACCAATAGGAATTGGATTCACCCTAATCGGAGTTATAGATCTTTTCTTATAATTTAAATAGTCTTTAATGAGTTTTAAATTATTTAAATACTTTCTGTTACGCAAAAATCTAACTAAAATTGTACTTGTAATCTCCACAGAATTGTGATTCCAGGGACATATTATTTGTAATTTTTTGAGCTGTACTCGAATTACTATAATTTTAATACTCTAAATAAGCCTTTAACCTAATTATTTAATTTCTGAAAAACCTTACAGTAAAGATCTGAAACAATTGCATATTGATGATCTACACGCAATTGTGAATCCATCGGTATATTATTTGCAATTTTTGGCCCAGTAGATCTTTTTCTAAGAATTTATTAACCTAAAAGACCATTAAAACTAATTAAATTATTACAGTAAACACGTACTGTAAAAGTTAGATCCAACTTGATATTAATATTCTAATCAATTTTCTGAATCTATTGATATATTATTTGCTATTTTTGGATCTACGAATCTTTTTATATGATTTTTGCAAGTTTATACAATTTCCTGTAATTTTAATTCAATTTCAAATTTACAGGGAATATTCCCTGGGAATATTCTTCGCTGACTGGGCGTAGGAACTGACCTGACGCTGACGTGCATGCTGACGGAACGGTGACGCTGCACGCTGACTATGCTGCCACGCGTCGAAGCCTGAGTGGCCGGTACCCCTTCAGTGTTGGCTTCTAATCTGGAGCGTCCACGTGTGATCCGACGGCTGGCGACAAAAGCTTCATGGCTCACCGGAGTTGGTGGCAGCGGCTCAGATGGTGGTGGTTGACGGCTCTTCGGCGATCACTGGCGAAGAAGGAGTAGCGAACATGGATCTGGCTAGGACGACGAGTCGATTGGTGAGCTCGGTGTCGTGATAAGCTTCCTTGGGTGGCGAGGAGGCGCGGATGGCCGGTTCGGGCTGCAGTGGAGCTCCGACGAGCAATTGCAGCCTCTCCCGTGGTCCTGGAATAGGGAAAATAGCGTGAGGCGATGGAGTTGAGTACGGGGAAGAGGATAAGGGGAGAAATAGGCGTCGGGGTGCTTGGTGGCGTCGGGTTCGACCTCGATTGCGAACTTCAAGGGCGGCGGCAACGAGATCATCTCGAGCTCCGCGGCTAGAGTTTCGAAAACTCGAAAAAAACTGAGGGGCAAAGTGTGGGGGTTTATATGGAGAAGGTGTGTGTGAAAAGGAGGGCTCGGGGTCGAACGAATCGACGGGAATCGAGGGAATTCGGTTCGGGTTCGTCCCGTGCTCGTTTCTGTCTCTGGCCAGGGGAGGACGACGACCCAGGTGGGGTCCGCCTGTCGGTGACAGTGGGGAGGGCGTGGGCTACATGGGCCGCTGCGTTGCGCGCTGCTAGCGGGAGAGGCGCACGGCAGATAGGAGGGTGGGGCAGGTGGGCTGGGCCGGGGTGGTCCGCCGGGTAGGTTTAGTCTCTTTTTTGTTTTCTTTTTATTCTTTTCCATTTTCTGTTTTATTTAATATCTTTTTATTAGATGGTCCAAATGAGATGAAATTTGTTTCCAGAATTTTCTAAAATTCAGTAGATCCTCCTATGATCATTTTTTGCATCATTTCCACTAGTTTGCAAATAGTGGATTTTTAAATCCTTGTATATTTTATTTTTATTTATATCTTTATGTGTTTGTATTTATTGCATAAGTTTTTCATAATAGCTCCAAATGAGCTCAATTTTGTTTCTAAAATTTTATAATATTCATTGGATCTTTTTAGGCTATAATTTAGCAATAATCACTGCTTTAGCAACATTGGGTTTTTATAAAGCCAATTTAATTCCCTTTGGAACAAAGTGGCATATATTATTTAGGGTTTTAGTCCTTTATTTATATTTAGGGATTTTTCTTGATGTAAATATGCAATGCAATGCTCGTGAATGTCATGCAAATGCAAAAAAAATTCTAGTCCCAATTTCCAAAATCTTGGGATGTGACAGTTGCTAATGAGGAACGCAGTTTTGACATCCATCTGTCATATCTCATAGTCGAAATATGCAGCAATTGCTAACATAATCCTAACTGACTTTAGCATCGCTATGGGAGAGAATGTCTCATCGTAGTCAACTCCTTTAATTTGTCGAAACCCCTTTGTGACAAGTCGAGCTTTATAGACGGTTACATTACCATCAGCATCAGTTTTCCTTTTGAAAATCTATTTATTCTCCATGGCCTTTAGGTCGTGAGGTAAGTCCACCAAGGTCCAAACCTGGTTTTCATACATGGATTCCATCTCGGATTTGATGGCTTCTAACGATTTGTTGGAATCCGGGCTCATCATCGCTTCTTCATACGTTGCAGGGTCATCAATTTCATCAACCATGAAATTCATAACAGGATTTCCGTACAGCTCGGGAGCTGCACGCGTCCTGCTAGACCTGCAATGTTCGGTATTATTCTCTTTCGGAGCTTCATGATCGTTATCATTAGTTCCCTCTTCATTTGGTGAAGCCAACTCCGGAACAACTTCCGGCGCTGCGCTACTCGCCATATTATGAAGAGAAGGTTCTACAACCTCTTCGAGTTCTACCTTCCAACTACACACACCTTTCGCAAGAAACTCTTTCTCTAGAAAGGATCCATTCTTGGCAACGAAAACCTTGCCCTTGGATCTGTGATAGAAGGAATACCCAATAGTTTCCTTAGGGTATCCTATGAAGACGCATTTTTTCGCTTTGGGTTTGAGTTTATCCGGTTGAAGTTTCTTCACATCAACATCGCATCCCCAAACTTTAAGAAATTACATCTTAGGTTTGTTTCAAAACAACAATTCATACGGTGTCTTTTCAACGGATTTAGATGGTGCCCGATTTAAAGTGAATGCATCAGTTTCTAGTGCATAACCCCAAAATGACAGTGGCAAGTCCGTCAAAGACATCATAGATCGAACCATATCTAGTAAAGTACGATTATGATGGTCCGACACACCATTTCGCTATGGTGTTCCGGCAGGTGTGAGTTGTGAAACTATTCCACACTCTTTTATATGAGTGCTAAACTCGTAACATAGATACTCACCTCCATGGTTGGACCGTAGAAATTTGATCTTTCTATTACGATTATTTTCCACTTCACTTTGAAACTACTTGAATTTCTCAAAGGTTTCAGACTTGTGTTTCATCAAGTAGATATAACTGTATCTACTCAAATCATTAGTAAAAGTGACAAAATAATGATATCCACCTCGCGCCGACACACTCATTGGACCACACACATCAGAATGTATGATTTCCAATAAATCTATCGCCCGTTCCATTGAACCGGAAAACGACATTCTAGTCATCTTGCTGCCCATAAGGCATGGCTCACATGTATCAAATGATTCGAAATCAAGTGATTCCAAAATTCCATCTGAATGGAGATTCTTCATGCGTTTAACGCCAATATGACCTAGACGGCAGTGCCACATATATGTGGATATATCATCATTAAGTTTAATCCTTTTAGCATCAACATTATGAATATGTGTAACACTATTATCGAGATCCAACAGAAATAAACCATTCATCATCGGTGCATGGCCATAAAATATTTCATTCATATAAATCGAACAACCATTGTTCTCGGATTTAAATGAATAACCACTGCGCATCAAACATGATCAGGATATAATGTTCATGCTCAGTGCTGGCACCAAATAACAATTATTCAAGTTTATAACTAATCCTGATGGTATGTGGAGAGGTAGCGTTCCGACGGCGATCACATCAATGCTTGATCCATTGCCGACACGCATCTTGACCTCACCCCTTGCTAGAGGTTGCTTGTTCCGCAGCCCCTGATTTGAGTTACAAATATTAGCAACTGAACCGGTATCAAATACCCAGGTGCTACCACGAGTACTAGTCAAGTACACGTCAATAACATGTATATCATATATACCTTTATTTGCCTTGCCGGCCTTCTTGTCTGCCAAATACTTGGGACAGTTGCGCTTCCAGTGACCAGTCCCCTTGCAATAATAGCACTCGGTATCAGACTTAGGGCCAACTCGGGGTTTATTTCAGGCACGGCAACCGGCTTGCCACCCTTCTTTCCCTTCTGTTTACCCTTCTTGTCTTTCTTGAAACCAGTGGTCTTATTGATCATCAACACTTGATGTTCCTTCTTGATCTCCACTTCTGTAGTTTTAAGCATTGACAGAAGCTCAGGGAGAGACTTCTTCATGCCTTGCATGTTATAGTTCATCACGAAGCTCTTATAGCTAGGTGGCAGAGACTGGAGAACACGATGGATGCCTAAGTCAATGGGAATCGTTATTCCCAAGGACACAAGCTTATCGGCGTAACCCGACATCTCTACAGCAGCATGGGTGTCGAAAATCATTTTCAACTCACCCATTGTATCAAAGCATTGCTGTTTTCAAAACGCTTTTGAAGTTCTGGCTCTAGCCCATACAATATGCCGCAATGGACTAAGTTGTGTTCCTCCTGACAAGTCTGATAGACATTCTTTTCCTCGTTAGGGGCATCATTGAATGGTGGGGGGCCTAGCGGCGCTTCTAGCACATATTGCTTTTGTGCAGCAGTGAGGAGAATCCTCAAATTCATGGCCCAGTCAGTAAAGTTGATACCGTTCATTGCAAGTTTCTCTTTCTCCATGAACACATTGAAATTAAAAGCAGGTGGTGCCATCTACAATAGAATTTGTAAAGTTTAGACTAAGTTTATGATAGATTGAGTTCAACTAATCCAAATTAAGAATGAACTCCCACTAAAAAACGACATCCCTTGTGCCTTTTTGGTGATTACATGAACCAAATCCACTACACCAAGTCCGATCATCAAGTGAGTCGGTGTAGCTTCAAAGGAGAGCATCAAATGGGCATCATATCTTTCATATGACTCATGCTTAACCTTTCGGTCCGTGTTCCGAGGCCATGTCTGTACATTCTAGGCTCGCCAAGTAAGAACCTTAGTATTCGCGTGTGTAAACTGTCTTACACCCAAAATATGATCGTGGATCCAAGAACACCGATCATCACGTGATGTCTTGGATCGACGAAACATAATCGGTGCATACTTAAGGGAGAACACATTTTTATCTTGATATCTAAATGATGGATCATCTTATTATGCTAGTAAAACGCCAAACAAGCAATATAAGATGCAACAAACATCACATGTTAATAAGTGAAATGATATGTTTCTTGCACTTGATCTCCATCATGTGCATCATGGTATGATCCTCATCATTCCTGTATGTGTAAGCCAAGGTCTATGGAACTTATAAGTTATGTATGTTGTAAGAGTATCGACTTATACTTTCACTTACAACATCACCATATCATGACACTAGCCTAGCAACAATCTAAACTAGACGCCTCTAATTTATACATTGCAAGTTTTATGTGGCTTAGGGATTTCGAAAATAGAACTGTTCTTACCTATGAACATGAATGATGTCTACGCACTTCTATTCTTGTTGACAGTTGTTGGGCCTCCAAGTGCAGAGGTTTGTAGAACAGCAGCAAGTTTCCCTTAAGTGGATTACCCAAGGTTTATCGAACTTAGCGAGGAAGTGGTCAAAGGTATCCCCTCTCAAGCAACGCTGCAATCAACATACAAGAAGTCTCTTGTGTCCCCAACACACCCAATATAGGTGCACTAGTTCGGCAAAGAGATAGTGAAATACAAGTGGTAACGGTGCCATAAAATAGCTTGACGGTGAGGCAAAGACTAAAGGCAACAAGAAGGAAGCAAGCAAACATGCAACAGATCTAGTACAAACGGTGTTTCAATGCTTAGAAACAAGACCTAGGGATCATAACTTCACTAGTGAACACTCTCTCATATAAATATCCTCTCTTCATGATACTACTCTTAACTACTCTCTGGTTGGACACTCTAATCCAAGGTAGGGCTATAACATCACACCTCAAAGTCTACCTTCCCCAATCTAGATAACCCCACACTGTCACCTTGAGCACTAGATGGGTCCAACAAACACCACAATTTCATAGAGACATCCAACTCCAAATATAACTCATAACAAATATTCAATCTAGCCAAAGTGCCACACACGGTATGCCCACTGTCACTTTCACACACGTGGGGAAAAGCATAGATCTATTAAAGCACAAAGAGTATTTATGTAGACTCAAGCCTAAGTGCCACCATGGCATGCAAGCTGTCACTTTCACACACATGGGTAGAGCAGAGATCTAATGAAGCGCTTGAGTAGCAAGGTAGATCTACTTGATTACAAAGCTCATGACCACAATATCATGCATAGAGAGAGAGAGATGAACACATAGCTACCGGTAGAGCCCTTAGCCTCGAGGAATAACTACTCCCTCCTCATCATGGGAATCAGCAATGGTGATGAAGATGGCGATGGAGATCGATGGAGATGGCTCCGGGGGCACTTCCCCATCCCGGCAGGGTGCCGAAATAGAGATTTCTGTCCCCCAAATCTCCCCTTTGGTGGCGGTGACGCTAGAGAGGTTTTCGTGGATTTCTTCTGGTTGCCCTAGGGTTTTTGGGTCGGAGTCTTCTTATAGGCGGAAGAGTCAAGGTCGGTGGGGTCTAGGGGCCCACCCCCTATGGGCGCCTCCAGGGGGGTGCGGCCACCATCTGGCCCCTCCGGCTCTGCTTCGTGGTTCTGTGGTGCTCCGGGAAAATAATGACTTTGGATATTGTCCCGTCCAATTCCGATAATATTGATTTTCCGCCTTTCTGGAACCAAAAACAGAAGAAAACAGGCAACTGGCACTGTGGCATCTTGTCAATAGGTTAGTTCCAGGAAGTGTATAAAAATACCTCAAAGTGTATATAAAACATAAGACAAATGATACAAAACAAGCATGGAGCATCAAAAATTATAGATATGTTTCCGTGATATCAAGCATCCCCAAGCTTAACTCCTGCTCGTCCTCGAGTAGGTAAGTGATAAAAAGAATACTTTTTGAGGTGACATGCACCATCAAAACCAAGATCAAACCATTTGCAAGCATTGAAATCTAGGATCAAAGAACTCTAAACATGTGCATGAAAGATGGAGTTCTAACAATAGGACATAGTAACTATGCATGCAACATGAAAGGCTACAAACAAAGATCATGAATAACATGCATTGAAAAACGTTTGTTTGTTTCACATACAAAAAACATAGCATAGTGGCAATCAGCTTGTCCCTCATAGAGTAGCAATATAGATGCATAGGACACCTTCAAAGTTCATAAGGGTGACTAGAAACAAATAGCACAAGAACAAGTAATATCACAATATGCATCAATCAATAAGCTTTGGGACACTACACACAGAATGACAACTATGCTCTCTTAATGGTGCCTAAAAGTAGAAGGTGGAGACTCAATAATGGTGGAAAAAAGGCCTTTTTATAAAGGAAGCAGGGATTTCAAGTTTCAAAAAGAGATTCAAAAAATTATGTTACTTGTTAGCTTTGAGCCCTCATTGCCCCTATCATAAGCATCTTGAAGTGATTAAGGTTAAAGTGAACAAAGATGGAGTATATGCTTGACGAAGTATAAGTTGGCAATCTCAAGTCCCTTGAATACGAGGGCCACACCTCATGCTACTGAACTTTAGTCACCTGTAAGTTCTTGCATTGTAAGTATTTGCATATCATTGAGAACCGCCACTGGGGTACCCCTGGCACATGGTACCGGAGCTATCCCATAACCAAAATGACAAGGCAAGCATACAATGAGCATCTCAGCAATCTTCTTATTTACTATGGGAATATGGTGCTTTTTTCTCTTTTTCCACTTTTCTCAATGTGTCTCTTTTTTTATAAGAAGAATGCTTCATAGATGTCACTATGGTGATGCTGCAAGTTTCCACCATGATTAGGCATGGCTTAGGCTAGCGGCCCAGGTGTTTCTCTAACACAAAATACAAACTCCATGGACTTACTAGTTCTCTTTTTATTTCACACCGGTGACATCCATAGACAAAAGAGCATGATATCAATTGAGTACAAAGTACAAGTGCAATGTTGAAAACGTTCCTCGTGACAGCACGGTTCTGCTAATTCCAACGTATACGTGTAAGCATATACAACAAAGATGACACAATGGTTCAAGTTTATTAGGGGCAAGGAATATAAAGTGTGCCATCAAGTTTGTGAGGGATTTAATCACTAATTTCTCACATAACAAAATAGTTTTTAATTGGAAGATAGCTGAAAACAAGAATATACTTGGAATGGTGTAACACACCATGCATAGGACTTTATAGTGGACACTTTGGAATAACTTGGTTTCTTGGGAGTTGGAAGCATGAGTAGAGCTTACTCATACAATTGGAGGCTAGCAAAAGACTGGAAGCAACCAACTAAAAGAGCAATAACGGCCATAATCATGCAGAGCGACAAAACATTACTAATCAAAGCATAGAGTGGTACTACAAGTCAAGGACTAAATGCTCATAGAGGCTAAGGTGACTGGTTCAAAGTCATAACATGGTGTGAGCATGTTCCAAGTCAACCCAAACAAAGCATCAAAGGAGAATACCACAATACTATGCTTATGTATGCTAAAACAACGCATGATTCCTTCAAGGCACATTAAGCAATCCTAATTGTTTGGAACAAGTCATACTACAACAATAATCACTAAGAATATGGTCAAACAACACCTAGCATGACATGATAAAGTCTAAGACACAGTCAGAATAAACTCCCTTTTGTACCAATTAATCATGAAGCTTCCTACTCTTTTCCAACACCAAACAACTTATTTGAAACAACTCACAAAGATAATAATCAATAAAGATCAGTGAGCATGTCTCACAAATCCACAAAGAAGAACTAAAATGTTCCAAGCTGAAAGCACACGAAAACTAAGGTTGAACGCAGTGCTAGCAAAAGTGAACACTCACAAAACAATAAGAGTGAAAACTAGAGTGTTCTAGGCAATGGAAACAGAGTGTGTCTCTCTCCAAAAGAAGCGTGGTTTAACCAACCAACTTACTCAAGCAAACTAAGCAAACGAAAACCAAAAACGAAAACTAAGACGCTCCAAGAACAACACAACAATGCATGAAACAATAAAAATGAAGTGTCTAGAAAGACCTGAGATTTTTATTGATGAAGAAGGCGATGCCTTGGGCATCCCCAAGCTTTGACGCTTGTACCTCTTGGATATTTCTTGGGTGACACCGGGGTGGCATCCCCAATCTTGAGCTTTTTTCCATTCTTCATCTCATTACATCATTCTCTCTCTACACCTGAAATTTTTTCCTTCATACAAAACTTCACACAATCTTCATTAGCAACATTAGTGTATTCAAAAAATATTAGACCCTTAGGCAAAGCTTTGTAACAGAAAAACTTTTCACTAAAAACACAATCTACTGTAGCAACTCCTTCAAAAATCTCAAATCCCAAAAAGAGAAATAAAAAAGGAATCAATAAGAAGCAAATGCAAATAATGGCAGAAATCTGTCAAAACAGACCAGCAGGTAGAATCTGATTTTTTCGAAGACCTTCTGTTCCTCAAATCAAAAAGTGTTGAACTAACAAAAGTTATCTAACATACTGGGGGATTTATTCGTAAATTATCAGCTCAATCCGATTTACAGAGACTCCTCACGAATTTTTATCGTGGAGGACAGAAATCTGTTTCGGGACAGCAACTCCCCAAATCTTACTTCCCTCTCATTAGAGGTCATTCTTGGCACAAAAGCAAACAAAAAGGATAAGGAGAGGTCATTACTGAAGTAATAACTCCCAAGACTCAAGAAAACTCTTGGGTTATCTCCCAACAAGTAATTTTCTTTAACGCCTTTAAGTTAGGCTTGATAGTTTGTGAAGATGCTCACATAAGAAATATGAATTGATTTAAAAGAGAGCATCAAGAAGCAAATTCAAAACACATTTAAGTCTAACCCACTTCCTATGCATAGGAATCTTGTAAAGAAACAAGTCATGAAAGCACAAAACAACAAGCATAGGAAAGCAAAACAAGTGCAACTTCAAGATTTTCAACATAAAGAGGGGAAACTTAATATTTTTGAGACGCATAAGACCATGTTTCCCTCTCTCATAATAACTTTCAGTAGCAACATGAACAAAATTAACAATATAACTATCACATAAAACATTCTTATCATGAGCCACATGCATAAAATGATTATTACTCTCCACATAAGAATAGCCATTCTTATTAATTGTAGTGGGAGCAAATTCAACAAAATAGCTATCTTCCCAAGTGTGTTCATTTGGAAACATATCATCATTGGAAGGAACATGGATAGCACTAATAGCACAACAATTACTAATATTATCATTTTCAGAATTGGTGCCAAAGAGATTTTCAATATCAAAAGTAGTGTGCTTTTCCCAATCATGATCACTAATATAGGTGACAGGCATAGGAACAACATCTAGTTCAGACTCATCAGCAAAAACTATGATAGGAGCAACATGCTTAGGGGAAGATACCGTTTCCTCTCTCCTTTTACTCCTCTTATTCTTCTTCTTCTTCTTCTTCTTCTTCTTCTCCTTTTTAGGAGGGAGAGGCTTGAAAGGAAGCTTCTCCACATACCCTGGTTTTATTGTTAGAGACAATAGAAGAAACTTTGGAGGATTCCTCCTTTTCATTAATAAGAATAAAACTCATATCAGTCCTGTCATATTTTGGTAAAATATCATATTTTATAAGATTTTGTATGTAAGTATTCACGTGGCAATTATCAACACAATAAAGATGACACCCATGCAGGACGCAATTCATACCAAAAGAACTCATGTCTACCAAAGAAGTTTTCCTTGATAACTCTTCACACCCCCAAAACAATGTAAGTTCATCATGTTGATTATCAGTGATCGCGTTATCACAATACAAGCTTGCAGTACTCATTGGATTAGAAAGGTCATTAGTATGGACTAAGCATTGAAAATTGAAATGACCCACTTCATAGCAGAGTTCACAAATAAAAGGATAGAGGGTACAATTTTTTCCAAGATCATTTAGAGCCTTATACCATGTTCTAATTTTTCATTCCAGTGGGTGATACATTATTCTTCCTCTATTTTATTCTTCTCACAAGGTCTATGCATACCACAAAAATTAACAAGCTTATAAGAAATAGTACTTTCAGAAGTTTGAGCATGTTTATTTCAATCATTAATAACATTTTCATTTTCCATGCAAGTGTATTTAAAAGGTTCATGATACATGTCCCATTTTTCTTTAGGAGAATTTATATGGGAAGCAAAGGCTCTATAATATCTAACAAGAATTTTAGGATCAAGACCATATTTAGCACTAAGCTCTTGAAAATCAGCAGTTTCAGCAAAAGACTTAATGCAGTCATACTCATAGTTTATACCTGGTCCTTTACCTTTGTCGTTATCCCAATCTTCATTATTGCTTTGAATTGTTTCAAGAAGATCCCACTTAGCTTTGACCTTCTTACTTGTGAAGGATCCCTCTGAACAGGTATCTAGATATTCCTTGTAATGTCCTGAAAGCCTTGCATAAAAATTATTGATAATAATATTACTAGGGAGCTCATGAATGGGACATTTGAGCATTAGTGACTTCAGTCTCCCCCAAGGTTGGGAAATACTTTCTCCCTCATGAGGATGAAAATTATAAATATAATTCCTATCTTTATGAATTTCACGAGGATGATAAAATTTAGAATAAAAGAGAGATTCAAGTTCCTTCCACTCCAAATGATGATGATCATCTAGTAGCTCATACCACTCCCTTGATTTGTCCCTAAGTGAGAAAGGGAATAGCTTCCTCTTAACTTGGTCCATTGAAATACCTGCACACTTGAACAACTCGCATAATTCATGTATAAAGAGTAAATGATCACTAGGATGGACAGTTCCATCTCCAAAATAGCAGTTATTCATAACGCGTTCAACAATTTCAATAGGTATTTTAAAAGGGACACTTTCAGTATGTGGATTTAAAATATCACAAGTATAATTAGAATTACCACATATGGGAGATAAAGTATCATCAGAGCAAATTTTCTTCCCTAAATCTGGGGAACTAAAAATATCTTTCTCATAAAAACAAGCTTCCCCAAACATAGATGTTTCCATACCATTAGTAAAAATGGTGTTCAAAAAAATTCATACTAATAACATTGCTATTAGCATGCAAAGAAAGTTCCATAGGTTTTTTAATTTTCTTTTCAAACCACTCAAGTTCTAACTTAGGAAAAATACTAAAAAGCTCTCTAATTTTGTTGTTGTTTTTCCATTAAGCCTCACTAGTGAAAACAAGAAACAAAAAGACAAAATTGCAGATCTAAAGGAAATAACTTCGAGCACTCACACCGGAGGATGTGAGTACCTTTTACCTTACCTCCTCGGCAACGGCGCCAGAAAAGAGCTTGATGTCTACGCACTTCTATTCTTGTAGAACAGCATCAAGTTTCCCTTAAGTGGATTACCCAAAGTTTATCGAACTTAGCGAGGAAGTGGTCAAAGGTATTCCCTCTCAAGCAACGCTGCAATAAAGATACAAGAAGTCTCTTGTGTCCCCAACACACCCAATATAGGTGCACTAGTTCGGCAAAGAGATAGTGAAATATATGTGGTAACGGTGCTAGAAAATATCTTGACGGTGAGGCAAAGACTAAAGGCAATAAGAAGGAAGCAAGCAAACATGCAACAGATCTAGTAGCAAACGGTGTTTCAATGCTTAGAAACAAGGCCTAGGGATCATACTTTCACTAGTCAACACTCTCTCATATAAATATTCTCTCTTCATGATACTACTCTTAACTACTCTCCGGTTGGACACTCTAATCCACGGTAGGGATATAACTGCACACCTCAAAGTCCGCCTTCCCCAATCTAAATAACCCCACACTGTCACCTTGAGCACTATATGGGTCCAACAAACACCACAATTTCATAGAGACATCCAACTCCAAATATAACTCATAACAAATATTCAATCTAGCCAAAGTGCCACACACGGTATGCCCACTGTCACTTTCACACACGTGGGGAAAAGCATAGATCTATTAAAGCACAAAGAGTATTTATGTAGACTCAAGCCTAAGTGCCACCATGGCATGCAAGCTGTCACTTTCACACACATGGGGAGAGCAGAGATCTAATGAAACACTTGAGTAGCAAGGTAGATCTACTTGATTACAAAGCTCATGACCACAATATCATGCATAGAGAGAGAGATGAACACATAGCTACCGGTAGAGCCCTTAGCCTCGAGGAAGAACTACTCCCTCCTCATCATGGGAATCAGCAATGGTGATGAAGATGGCGATGGAGATGGCTTCGGGGGCACTTCCCCGTCCCGGCAGGGTTCTGGAATAGAGACTTTCTGTCCCCCGAATCTCCCCTTCAGTGGCGGTGGCGCTACAGAGGTTTTTATGGATTTCTTCTGGATGCCCTAGGGTTTTTGGGTCGGAGGCTTATTATAGGCGCATGAGTCAAGGTCGGTGGTGGTCCAGGGGGCCCACACCCCCTATGGGCGCCTCCAAGGCTTGCCCGCGCCTAGGGGGGTGCGGCCACCCTGTGGCCCCCCTCCGGCTATGCTTCGTGGTTCTGTGTTGCTCAGGGAAAATAATGACTTTGGCTTTTGTCCCGTCCAATTCCGAGAATATTGATTTTCTTCCTTTCTGGAATCAAAAACAGAATAAAACATGCAACTGGCACTATGGCATCTTGTCAATAGGTTAGTTCCAGAAAGTGTATAAAAATACCTCAAAGTGTAGACAAAACATAAGACAAATGATACAAAACAAGCATGGAGCATCAAAAATTATAGATACGTTTCCGACGTATCAGTGAACCACAATGAGGATAACCAAATTGTTGACAACTCGTTGCAAATTAGATATTTACTATAGTAGGAGAGACAGACACCCGCTAGCCACTTATGCAAAACTAGTTGCATGTCAAGTGTGGAACAGGTCTCATGTGCGAGGACATGTAAAGTTTGTCCGGGCCGCTTCATCCCACTATGCCACCAATATCCAAAGTACAACTAAGAAAGAATAACATGATCATCATTGCCCACATATACATATGTGTACTATCCGTGCAAAGCATCTACGCATAGATCCGGCTCTGATACCACTGTAGGGTTCACAACATAGAAAACAAAAAATTCCTACGATGGGAACAACTATGTACCAAGATCTATCTACTAGATACAAGCAACGGGCGGATATACATCTGTAGAGAACATACCCTTGAAGACCGACAAAGCTTAACTAGGTTGAACTCATGGTTGATGTAGACGAACTCTTGCCGATCTCAAGATCGAGCGGAAGTCCTAGCGCCGCAAATCAGTGGCGCATCCGTGCTCGCCCACACGTCCGAGGCACTGAGCAACATCCGCCTCCTTGCTCCAGCGATGCAGCGTCAGCACAACTCTTTCTTGCCGAAAAGACACTAGGAACATGTATCTCGCTAGTCCGAGACCATGGGGAATAAATACTAGAGGGGGAGAGAGATCCTTCACGAGGAGGTGTGAGTGAGAAGTGAGGAGGGGGGCTCCTTTTATAGGAGTAGGGGGGCACCCAAGGGGGTGGCCGCCGGACATGGGGGCTGCCCCCTCCCCTCCTTCAATCATGTGGGTGGAAGATCCACTCACAAAATGCCCCTTCAATTTTCTCCACTCAAAATCCCACTCAAATTACCATTAAGTTTCCACCAAATTCAATGCAAACTCTTATTAAATAAAACTCCTTTTATTTATTCAGAATATTGTCAATTACTTTAATGACAAACATTCACATATAACCCCTTGCTAGTATTTCATTTCACATGCAAAAACATTTTCTGCAATTTCACCCGACACTAGTTTCGGTATCTAATGAAATAAATTTCTGCGCTTTGTTATTCTTTTCAGCACGAAACTATTTGCTCCAAATGGTGTCGGTGTCTCTTAAGTGTGTCACCCTACGGTTCGCGAATAATGTGGACATGATCGAGACCCCTCTCAGATCAATAATCAGAAGTGGGACCAGGAGATCCATACTGACTCCCACACATTCAACGATGACTTTCTTGTGATCGTGAGAACCTTTTACACTAGTATCTTAATCCCTTTGTCTCATGATATATTACATGTCCGAGTTTTGATCATCGGTATATCCATACCTAGTTTGATCTCGTTACTGACATGTACTCTTTTCTCGTTCCTGTGATATAACATTCTAGTGATCAAATCACTTGCTTGCAAGCTAATCAATGTGATATCACCGAGAGGGCCCAGAGTATATCTATCCGTCATCGGGATGAACAAATTCCACTCTCGATCCATGGGCCTCAACATAACACTTTAGTAGTACTGAACCCATCTTTATAATCACCCCGTTACGGTGTGACGTTTGATGTTATCAAGATACTCTTCCAGTGTTAGCGATTGACATGATCGCATGGTCTAAGGATTAGGATTACTTTGTATGATGTTATAGCAATATAAACTCAATGACTTTGATCGTAATGCTATACTTCGGATGAATGTTCATCACACCATTCCAATAATGTTGTGACCTTGTTGTTAACAATATCCAATGTCCATGATTAGGAAACCTTGATCATCTTGTTAATCAACGAGCTAGTTTATAAGAGAAGCATAACTAGGAACTTTCTGTTTGTTTATTAAACACACTTGTATTAACGTTTCCATATTAATACAATTATATCATGAAAAATAAACATCTATCATATACTTGGAATATACATAATAACCACTTTATTATTGCATCTCAGGGCATATTCCCTTCAAAGATGACACAGTGCCAGTTGCTTATTTTTTCTGTTTTTGGTTCCAGAAAGGCAGAAAATCAATATTTTCAGAATTGGATGGGACAAAATCCAAAGTAAATATTTTACCGTGGGGAATGCGGGGCCAGAGTATGAGACGGAGGGGATGCACCAGGGGGCCACACCCCCTGGCGGCGCGGGCTAGGGCGCGCCTGGGGGGGTGTGACCACCCTGGCCGCCCCCCTGCCTCGCCTCTTCGCCTATAAAGACCCCCGGATGCAGAAACCCTAAGTACCTAATCAATATTCCACAAAACCGTCTATAGCCACCGCCACCATCATCCCTATATTGGGGGATCTAAAGCTCTTCCCGGCACCCTGTCGGAGGGGAGATCACGCCGGAGGCCTTCTTCTTCATCATGCCAGCCTCCGGTATGAAGTGTGAGTAGTTCCACCTTGGACTACTGGTCCATGTAGTAGCTAGATGGTTGTATCTCCTCCTTTGTGGTACCATGTTTAGATTTTGTGAGCTCCATTCATGATCAAGATCATCTATTTGTAATCATGCATGTTGTGTTTGCGGGGATCCGATGGATATTGAGATTACTATGTCAGATTGATTAATGGTTTTGTCTTTTTGATTCTATCATGTCTGTGTAGTTTGAGATCTTGCATGCTCTCCGTTTCTAGTATCTATCTTGGCCAAGTAGATGCTAGTGACTCCAAGAGGGGGTATTTATGCTTGATAGTGGGTTCATGCCTCTATTTAATCTAAGGGAAGTGACATAAATCTCTAAGGTTGTAGATGTGTTGTTGCCACTAGGGATAAAACAATGGTCTCTTGTTCATGGAATAAGTGGATTGTTTATCTTACACACTTTGCTTAAAGAAGTTATCCATTGCTTCCAACTTAATACTGGAGGGGGTTCGGATGATAACCTAAAGTTGGATTACTAGTCATAGATGCAGTTGGATGGCGGTCTATGTATCTTGTTGTATTGCCCAATCAAATCTCATAGGATCATGAATGTCTAGTATTAGATTGTTATGCCTTGCTCAGTGCTGTTAATTGCCCTGCTGTAATTTGTTTACCCAGCATGCCATGTTTGTTTATTTTAAGGAGAACACCTCTAGTGAACTATGGACCCCAGTCCAATCTTTACCATTGATACATCTTCCACTGTTATTGTTTACTTTCTACAAACCACTATTACCTTCCACACGATACAGTTAATCATTTGTTACAGCAACCAGTGAGATTGACAACATCACTATTCGTTGGGGCAAAGTCTTGAGTTTGTGTTGTGCAGCTCTCCAAGTTGCTAGCAACACCTTTGTGACATTTCCTTCATCCTACTGGTTCGATAACCTCGGTTTCTTACTGAGGAAATACTTGTTGCTGTGCTCATCACACCTTGCTCTTGGGGTCTCCCAACGAAGCACTACCACGCGCCATCATTTTGACGACCATCGGTATGGCTGGAACCCGCCCGTACAACATGCACGTACGATGTGTTAGCAACTTCGTCTCATCAAATAGATCGACTTTCATGAAGGAGGTATACACATAAAGAGAACACAACAACCGCCACATAGTCTAGAAGAGAGGAAGAAGATATCTAGAGAGAGAAAAAGCTTCTCCCTTCAATCTTCTCAAATATCTTCAAGCTCTAGTTCATCCATTCACCCATCATACCCCTTGTAAAATTTCGGGACATCCCTTGGAGAGAAAGAAGAAAAAAGTGCCAAAAATAAAAAAGGATGTTTATGATAGGGGCAATGGCAACACATGCTTACCAACCTTTGTCTTGGGCTACATAACTTCAAATTTTATTTTATCTCTACTATTATTTATTTAATTCAAATATTTATCACATGCTACCTATCACTTCTTCCCGAGTCAAAATTCTTTTCAAAAGACCAAATTTAGGAAAAATTCCTTCACACACATATCTTGCACATGCACTTAAGTTTGCTTAATGGTCCTATTGTTGGAGATATGCCCAAGAGGAAATAATAAAACAGTTATTATTATATCTTTGTGTTTATGATAAATGTTTGCATAACATGCTATAATTGTATTAACCGGAAACATTAATACTTGTGTGTTTTGTAAACATAAAAGAGTCCCTAGTAAGCCTCTTATTAAACTAGCTTGTTGATTAATAGATGATCATGGTTTCCTAATCATGAACATTGGATGTTATTAATAACAAGGTCATATCATTAGAATAATGATGTGATGGACACACTCCTATAGTCAGCATAGCATAAGATCAAGTCATTTAGAGTTCGTTTGCTATAAGCTTTCAAATACATAGTAACCTAATCCTTCGACCATGAGATCATGTTAATCACCATCACCGGATGGATGCTTTGATGACATCAAACACCACTTCGTAACTGGGTGGTTATAAAGGTGGCATTAGGTATTCTGAAAGTATGTGTTGAGGCACATGGATCAAGAGTGAGATATGTACATCCATATGATGTATAGATATACTCTGGGCCCTCTCGGTGGAATGTCATCCAATTGGCTTGCAAGCATGTGACTAGGTCACAAGGGATGTCATATCACGAAATGAGTAAAGAGTACTTATTGGTAACGAGGTTGAACTAGGTATAAGGGATACCGACGATCAAACCTCGGATAAGTAAAGTATCACGCGGCAAAGGGAACCAGTATCGTATGTAAATGGTTCATTCGAACACAATGTAATCATAGAAATATGTGGGAGCAATAATGTATTTTTAGATTCCTCTAATCGTTATTGATCGGAGAGGTGTCTCGATCATGTCTGCATAGTTCACGAACCCTAGGGAGACACTGTAACATCCCAACATTAGAGCTTAGAAATAATCTAAACCCAGATGTGTGCATGCATTCATGCATAGAAAATCCGAATAATTTTGGCGCTTTTAAACAGAACTTGTCAAAGTTATTGGAGCTTCTCTCAACTTGATGGAATTGAAATAGATTCTCAAGTTGACTGCGATAAGTTTCAATATGACCTTTGCTAAAACCTTATTTTGGGTAAGGGAGATTTGATCTAAGGGTAGATCAAATGTAATAAAAGTTAAACCCTAATACATTATGATTTATATTTGATCCTTAGGTGATCATATTATAGTATTCAATATAATTAATCATAAGTACCAAGTTAAGGATATAACACAAATAGTCAGAATGTAACAACTATATTTTAATGTCATCTGCTTATACCATGAGTATCATGGAAATACCTAACCCTACTTCTTAAGTAAGATTGAGTAGGAAAGAAACTAAGTTTAGATCATTCACCATATATATTTGTTTCCATATCAATCTTTATAGAACCTAACTTAATATTTGTTGTTCATCAATGTTGAGAAATCAACTACTGATTCACCCATTCTGAATCTATCAAACTCTTGATCATACCACATCTTATAATTAAGTGTCTAAAAAGTATCCAATCAACAGGATAATTGATGGAGTTAAATCCCTCCTAGATAAATAGAAGAATTATTTATATTATCTAATCATATGGTAATAAAGAAGATTACAAGGATGAATTCTGAAGATAGTTACCAGTAGTAATTCTATTGGATCAATTGGGCATAGTCCATGAATAACAGCCTTAGTCCAATTAGAGATATTGAGAAGATAATTTCAATACAATTGTAAGGTTGTATTGATGAAGTCTTGATTAGCCAATTGGAAACCTAAGCTATAAATGATTAAAGGATTATAATGATCATACTTGCTCACCAAGATAGGATACTTATATCAAGTATAAGTGATATTGGTGTGTAGAACATGATTAAAACCCTAGTATAGATAAGTTATCCTAGAGTAGTCATTGCAAGCCACATTAATATAATGTGAGGTTGGAGTGTAAGTTATTAGAGTAAATGTAGGAAAGTATGATTCAATTAAAGCTAGTGTAGCATAGAGTTATGGAAGTAATGCAATCCATCTTAAAGGTTAGTAAGCTTTAAAGAAAGGTAAATGGATGATTAAGGAAGATTATGAGTGGAGTTTGAAAGAACTATTTGTTGGATTGAATATTATCAACAGTAGAGTAGTGGGTATAACCAAGCAAAGACATGAGAAAAATTATGAAATGCTTTAGTATCAAACTCATTGGATTCATCCATGAGTTTAGAGGAATAAAAGGTGAATAAGAACATTCTTGTGAAGTAAAGCTCATCATGTTAATCATGATGATAGATAGGAAAAAGGTAGTATATCTAGGAAAGGAATTCCTTAATTAGAAATTTAGGATTGTGAATTATGGAAAATAGACATTCTTGGTAAACAACCAACTCTAAATCTCAAACCAAACATAATATCCATTTCATGTTATTGATCTATCATCTTATGTTCATATCACTTTATAGGAATATTTTCCTATAGCAAATCACATAAGCCCATCTCTATTAATTCCAACCATCATAATTATATGTGCTTAGGAGTATCTTTACCAATTCCTTTCTATAAAACATTATAGATATAACTTTCTATTATAAAAGGTGATGTCATCAAATATCACAAACAGAAGACAATATGCTTAGTTACTAAAACTTTTCTCACATCAACAAAGAAAGATAAGTAAATTAAGAACCTAAACTTCTATCTTTATCATAATAGAATATATACATTGCCATTTTATAAGTTAATAGAAGTAGTAATAATCATATTAATTTCTTTTGTATTTCATGCATCAAATAATGATATAGGATCATTATACATATAAAAATTCCTATTCAAACTATGAGACAACTAGAGTTAAATTTTATAAACAAATAAGAAAATATCATATAATAAAGCCATGATTTAATGTAGAAAAAATAATAATAAGGGCTTCTACATAATATAAAAAGGGTTTTGATAGAAAACAAATAAAGAAATAATACCATTATATGGCAAACTCATAAAAGAACCTTAATATACTTTATTAATGCTGCAATCACTCAACAAATCAATTCTATAAGGAGAATTCAAATCAAATAAGGAAAATTAAAATCTAAAAGTAAAACAGAAAATAGAAAAAGGGAAAACAAATAAAAAAAGAATCCTGGCCGTGGCCCAACTTCTCTCTGCTTACCTGTCACCCCTGTGCAGCCCACAAAGGCCCAATAACCAGCCCAGCTCGTTCTCGTCTCTAGCTGACAGGTGTGACCGAAGAGGGACTGCGGGTTGAGAGGAAAGAAACGCCAGGGGGTTTTCTACAAAATCGACTTTGTCGTCTACCCCGCCTACTGGAAGCAGCTCGCTGGCCGAGCTCCGCTGTCGATCGACCGCCGCGCTACGATGCGTGCCGCCGTCCCTGGGAGGAGTAGATAAGATCGCCGCGTACTCCTCTATCCTCTCATACCAATATCATCTTCAATCTCGCTCTCCAGACCCACCTTCCTTCCTCACCCGAAACCCTAGTTCGTCGGAGTTCTTCGTTCCGATCAAGTCCGATCACCCCTCGCCTCATGGTAGCCACCGTTGGTCGCGCCGTCGTGGTCTGACTCACCTAGGACCAAGAACGGAAGCCCGCACGCCGAGAATCTTGTGAAATCGAGCATTCCTTTTCATCGTCCGTCGTGGCCATTATCGTCGATTCGTCGTCGTCACGCCTTCCCAAGTCTCCTCGACCCCTCTATCGTCATCAGGGTAAGCTTACGCATCTTTGGACCCTAATTTCGCTTGCTGATTCTCATTGTAGACCTTGTTTCATTGAGCACCGCCGTTGGCCACCACAGAAGCTCGTCGCCGGTGTATTTCTGGTGACCACTAGGTAGCGGCGTTACCACCAATAGGTTCGCCTTGGTTCCCTCTGTCCAATAGCATCGACCTTGTTCACCAGAGCATAGTGGTTCGCAGCCGGCGACCATCCTCCGGTGGCGGAGGCCAGGCTGATGTCAGCATGACATCATGCTGGTGTCATCCTGCCACCCCAGCACGGTTTGACCTGGTCTGTGTCTCACGTGGCACATGACGTGGCCTTGGGCCCATATGTCATTGTCTAGGAGTAGAGACAGGGTCGGTAACAAATACATTTACTAACCTGAGAGCTAAGGTGGACATAGGCCCACTGGTCAGTGTCTGGGGCTAGGTGTGGGTACGGTGTAAAACGTTATTTCCTGTTTAAGTAATAAATAAAATGTTATAAACTCAATTATTAATATTTCAGAAATCAAATAAATGATTAAATTTTGTTTAATTAAAAACTTTTGATTTATAATTCAGAAAAATGTGTATAATATATGAAAATTTGTAGAAAAATAAAATCTACAACTTAAAATTATTATCACGTATTTTTATGATGATTATTTAAATAGATATTATTTAGTAAAGGTTTTATAAGTAATAAAACTTTGATAATTCAAATTTTAATAATAGTAAATGTTAAAAATATAAATAGAATACCAAAAATCTTAGAAAAATAAGAACTATAATTTAAAACTATAATCATGCAATATTAGTTCACTTAATTAAATATTTATTATTTATTAAGTATTTTTAAAGTATTAAATCTTATAAAAATCATATCTTATTATTTATAAATCATAAAAATAAATATAATATACCAAAGTGATCAGAAAAATAATATCTACATGTTAAAAATATAATATTACACTTTTGAGATTAAAGAAAAATTCAAATATTTTAATAACTCAAATTTAAACTTATTTACTTAGTTTAAAATTCATATAATGGTAAATAAAATTTGTTAATATTTCTAAAATTAGTCAATCAAGTCTAATAAATAAGTATTAGTCTTGAATATCACTAATAAGTCATAATGATTCAAAACATTAGAAATACTATTATATTGAATTATCCTTCTACTATATGAATAAATTATATTTTAAAAAGATATTTAATAATTATACAATCTTCAAGAATGATATATCAATCAAATACAACTTTATAATGGACTAAATCCAAGGATAATTCATGAGTAGTCACTAGTACTATTTATTTATCCACAAACCATAATCATACCTTTATAAGGAAACAAGAAATCTTGTTCCACCACAAAATTAAGAGACCACTACTTAAATAAAACAATAACCATTCGTAAGTAACCTTAAGGCAACATTACCAAGTACACCAGGTACAAAGGTTATAAGCATTATACTTTCAAACTATCTTTGTTTTAAAGTTAACTTTAGTCTGAAATAGTTAAATTATAAAACATCTCAAGCCCAAACTATTCAAGCAAACACAAATACCATCGACCACCACTAACTAACCACAAAGATTGTTTAAACCTTAGAAAAGGAATCTTTTCTTCAAAAGTTATTCGTTTTGCCACTTCAGACAATATATGACAAATAATCAAGATCACATTACTTCATACTTCACTTGTATACTTAGGATCAATAACACTTAAGCTCTTTATAAGTGACTTTACTTGTAAAGTAAAGTTTGAAGATAAACAATTAAAGTGTAAATAATCTTGAATAGCATTTCATAGGTGTATATTTGATTGCTGCATAAATATGTGTTGTTCACACACACTCACAAGCCCTAATAAGAAGCACAAGTGTGAAACTTATCTAAAAGAACAACACATTCTAAAGTAACCATTTCCGGAATCCAAACCCTAGATAAACTTTATCCCCGGGATTCACGTTCATAAAAGTGCATCACATTAATTATGCATAGAGCATATTGCTTCTTTAAACATTAGTCCTTACCGGACCAATGATGCCAATTTCAGATATTGGATCTTATATTATCTTCAAGATCGTGAGTGCATAATCATGCAATCACAAAAGGCAAGTTCACACTTGCTCATGTCCTTTGTTTATTTTCTGTAAAGTATTTTACAAATCCAGTGTTGTCATCACCTGCATTTGAAAAATGTCAGAAAACACTATTTTCAATAATAATGTGAGCTACTGGTTACTGATCCAGGGTGATCAGCTAATCTAGTAAATCTGACAGTTGGAATACCACTGTTCAGAACTATATCACCTAGGACTTAACAACCAATGTCGCCAGTGATTCTTGCGCCGTCTATTACGCGTTAACCCTGAGATTTGGAATGGGACGGAGAAGTCAGCTGTATCTTCTTCCTCTCGCATGAAGCCGGATGTGCAGGTCGTGGCTATTACCCTCATAGCGTGCATATTAATTGGTAATTCGTAGAGGATATGCAGCATATGGGTGGGAACCCTCAATGTCCCACGATAGTTCTGACATATAACGGTTTGTATAAACCATTGCCGTAATATAATATGTGGGCATGGTGTACACCAAGGAGGCATGCGAGATCGCGAAGGGGGCAGTGATTAGCTTGGATCATCTTCTGGGCCCCACATCATGGAAATGTGGACGGGAATAAGCTGCCCAGTTGTGCAACAAAGAGTTGATCTCTCATGGGTAAAGTAACGCACCTTTGTACAGTGTAAGAACTGTTTGTTACTCCCTATTCCGGTAAGGAGCTGCGAACGCAGCGGGAAAGGAACTCCATGAAAGTTCTGGTAAACCCGTGAAGGCTGACGGACATAGCTTTTCAGAATAAAAGCAACCTTTGAAGAAATGTTTATGAAAATTTGCATTGCCTACGACCTATGGTCTGTCGCTGTAGATATAGTGCATCAAACACACTTGTTCTAGTGAACTTGCTGAGTACGCTCGTACTCAACATATCTTCTTAACCCTTGCTAGATTCTGAAGCCGGTACCGACAACATCTACATCAAGTTATGCTCCAGGAATGATCATCCAAAGCTAAAGATCTTCAATGCAGACAAGGAAGTTAACATATACATCAACTCAAGTGAAGACGAAGTTACTGGTTAGGTAGGTATATATCCTCTAGACAAAGAACCTAATTCTATAGTGTATTGCAATAGCAGCAATGCCAACCCTTAGTTGAAATACTAGTCTTAATAGTATAATAGTCCTTACGTTGTTTATCTTTGATTCTTCTCTATAAGAAGTTCTTTATCTCTCTTTAACCTAGAGTGTTCTCTGGATCTTGTGTAAAGAGTGAGTTGTAACCTTTAGCCATGTATTGGACCCACTGTGTTTCTGTTGTGCCATTCTGAGGGATGTAATACTAGTGAACGGTGTTTCATTGGTGTTATGTCAACGACTATAGTATACTACATAATGCAGTGGTATGCTGGGTCACGCAGACACACTTAAGGGTTCGATGTTGTTTGAGTAGATATGGAATGTGAGATGGAGACCGAATGTTGTTTGGAGTCTCGGATTGGATCAGGACATCACGAGGAGATCCGGAATGGTCTAGAGAATAAGATTCATATAAGGAAAGTCAATTTCGGGGGTTCGGAAATGTTTTTGGAGTTTTGAACGGAAGCTTCTAGAATGTTCTAGAAGGTCCATCACCCTAGGAGGGGGGTACTTGGAATGCACCATACCCTAATGGGGTAGGATAATGGACCACTAGGTCTAGTCAACCAAGGACAAGGAAGATAAAATCAAACTCTAGTTTGAAAAAGTCAAATCCTAGTTTGAAAGTCAAAGTCCTAGTGGAGGAAGGAAAGGAAACCTTGAGGGAAAAGGTCTCCCTTTCCCTCTCCTTTGCCACCGGACAAGGGGAGTTAGGGTTGGACTCGGCCAGGTCTGGGAACCCTAGCCACTGCCCCTCCACCCATATCAGCAGGGATGGGGCGCCCCCTACTCCTCACCCCAAACCCTAGCCGCCTGGTGCCTTCCTCTCTCCTCCATACAGCTGCTCTGGCTAAGGCGAAGCCATACAGTATCTATTCTCCACCACCACCACACCATCGTCTACTGGGATTCCGTGATCCACAAACCTCCACTGCCCTACTGGAACAAGGGAGAGGAAGGTCTTCATTGACTACCGTACATGACTGTATACTCATACAATCCATATCTGGTGGTAAAGGCAGTCTTTAGAATATCCTCTGCACGAATTTTTAGTTGATGATAGCCAGTTCTAAGATCAATCTTAGAGAACACTTTGGCACCGGTCAACTGATCAAAGAAATCTTCTATCTTGGGCAAGGGGTACTTGTTCTTGATGGTGACATCATTCAATTTCCGATAATCCGTACACAAACGGTTACCTCCATCCTTCTTGTCCACAAACAAGACAGGTGATCTCCAAGGTGACGCACTTGGTTGAATCAATCCAATTTCCAACATGGCATCCAGTTGCTTCTTCAGTTCTGCTAGCTCTGACGGGTTCATACTATAGGGTCTCTGGGCTATGGGTCCAGTTCCGGGAATTAGTACGATGATAAATTCGATATCCCGATCTAGGGGCATACCGAGCAAAACATTTGGAAATACATCGGGGTATTCATAGACTATCCGGACTTGGTCAATGGTAGGTTGGGCTATACTCTTATTGCATTTGACTTGGCGAGGTAAGGTTTTAGATATATGCTCGACTGATATTCCGGCGGTACTGGTCATGGTTATGGCTTTCTTGGCACAGTCAATCAATCCTTTATGTTTGGACATCCAATCCATTCCTAGTACTACTTCCAAACCTTTAGTTCCGAGTACTATCAAATTTGCATAAAAATCTATGCCATGGATTCGTATAGGGACGGCTTTGCAAATTTTCCTAGCCTTGGTGGTTGATCCGGGAATTTTAACAATCATAACATGGTTCAGTTTGGTTGGTTGAATTTTACTAGTGCATGCAAATTCTTCGGTGACAAATGAGTGTGATGCACCAGAATCAAACAACACTCGTGCAAGTACTGAATTAACAGAAAACATACCCAGCACGACGTCTGGCGCTTCCTGAGCTTCTTCAGCATGCATGAGAAAAAGACGGCCATTGCGGTTGAGTGAATTCCCTGGGGCAAATCTTCTTCCTGGCTGAACACGACGCTGCTGCTGAGCTGGGACATTGGCATTGGGGGCTGTAGCATTCTTCTTGTTGGGGCACTCGTTGGAATAGTGGCCTTTATTTCCACAATCATAACAAGTCACTTGCGACTTGTCCTTGGCTTCTACAGGCACAACATTGCTTCCAGTCCTAGGGGCAGTGTTGGTGTTGGCGGTAGCATTGTTGTTGTTGAACTTGGGTGGGGCACGATTGAAATTTCTAGCGTTTCCGGGGTTGTTGTGATTTCCTCCGGGCCTAGGGTTTCCACGGTTGGGATAGGTCGGACGGTTCATCGGGGGTCTGTTGGTTCTTGGGGAAAATCCTAGAGATGGGTTGGGGCGATACTTTGGGGTCTGATGGGTTCCTGGTTGATGCATCATGCGACGCTTGCGGTTATCATTGGCTTGGTTGATCTTTCCTTCCATATGGATAGCAGAGTCAACAAGGGCTTCAATATCCGCAAAGGGGATATTGACTAACACTGTCTGCATCTCATCGTGCAGACCATTCAGGAATCTTTCTTTCTTCTTGGCTTCGGTGTCGATCTCATCCGGGGCATACCGAGCTAATGACAAGAATTTGTCACGGTATTCCACTATAGTCATCCTTCCTTGCTTCAGCTCTCTGAACTCGTCTCTCATTCTCTTGATCAAACCTGGTGGTACATGGGTTATGCTAAACTTGACCTTGAATTCCTCCCAGGTCATCATCTGGCCTCCGGTCATTGCACGAACACTGTTCCACCATGCCCTGGCATCTCCGGCTAGATAACTTTCTCGTTGGCTTCCACTCCGGCAACTTCTAAGTTATTTTCCATGGTTTGCAGCCAATCATCGGCGTCTAGGGGTTCTTATGACTTAGTGAAAACAGGTGGGTTGGTATTATGGAAATTCTTGAGCTTAGATCCATGGTTGTCCTGATTTCCATGGCCTTGGTTGTTGTGGGCAAGCTGGGCTATCTGCTGAAGGGTGGCTAGGTTGGCTTGACGTTCCGCTCTTTCAGCTTCGCGGTCAGAAGTCAACATTTGCAGAATCTACAACATCGGGTCCAGGGATGAACCACCTCCTCCACGCGGCATCTGAAGATTGAGATAGATCATGAGAAAAGAGGGAAATTTCTAAAGTTTTGGGTCTTTGAAAAGTTTTTAAAGTTTGACTCAGATTTTTCTAGCAACTTGCTTTTTCATTCATTCATTCACACGATACAACACACACCACAACAAAGGAAAGCAGATGGTTTTAAGAACCATTCTGAAAACTATGATACAGTGGGACCGAATACTACTCACTACGCTAGTGCTCAAGTGCTACTACTCCTCGGAATCTGTGGCCTCATCATCCTCATCATCATCATCGATGAAGGTGAAATCATCCTCATCGGTGAAGAAATCCATAGCCTGATCCTCCAGAAAATCATCATCATCGCTGAGATAGGAGTAAGGGTCTCCATGAAGATCCTCTCCTGCATTCTCCCTTTCCTCCAACTGCATGTCTCTCTCGTGGATGGTCTCCTCCAGAGATGAGATACGGTGGCGAAGATGGGAAATAATGAGCTCCTTCTTGTCGAGCTGACGGCAGCGAGACTTGCGATCCTTTGCTAGCATGGTGATGGTTTGGTCCTTCGTCTTGATGATGGCAGACTTTTGGTTGGAGTAGTCACGGCAGTTATCCAACTCCTGTTGATGATCGTACATCATGAAGCTAAGGTGGTCCAATTGAGTCTTCAGCTCAGGGTGGTATGGGGCTTCCAGTGGTTGTCCATTTGCATCACGCCTTGGGCAAAACTCAAAGCGAGTACCCTTGATCTGATTGATGCTCTGCCCACACAGACGGGAAAGAGCTTCCTGCATGGCCCTGGCAAGTCCATCGAGCCAGTTGTTCTCTCTTAAGGTAAACTGAATTCCTTCCGCAGTGGGAGGTTCAATCTTTCCTCTAAGACTTGCAACAATTAGCCACTGCAGATCTTCTCCTCCTTGATCATTGAGATGAGCTCCGAAGAACTCGGGGTGCGGACGCTCCAGAAGTTCCGAAAGCTGGTCCACATCCCTCTCAAAGATAAGGTCTCCTCCATTCCCCAACTGATAAAACTTGCTGTACTTCACGTCCATCTATAAGATATAGGATGAGTAAGTTAGTAGAGTGATTAAGTGTGTCAAAATTTTATGTATTTTGTAAGGGTTTTTGAAGAACATGAATTTTCATGAAAGAATCAAAGGGATAAGAATGAGAATAAGTTTTTGTAAATATTTGTTTTCTTTGGTTTTGAAACTAAGTTTTTGGTTCGAACGTCCAGTCTAACTAGGGTCTCCTATGGTCAAGATGGCTCTAATACCAACTTGTCAGCACCCGGATTTTTAATCCCAGATGCCTGTTATGCCATATATCGCAATCCCAGGATTACCATTTTTGCGAGACATAATAGAATTGGATACCATAGTACATCATCCATTACAAACCGTACATAAGTTCTTACACAAATAGGGATCTCATGATCTAGTTCTTAATACAACATCAAGAAGCGGAATACGTAATAATAATGGTAGCGTGGGCGAAGCTCCATCTTCGGGGTCACAGGCAATGCTGACGATGGGAGATGATCCTAGTTGTCGTAACTTTCCTGGGGTCCATCCTCCAGGTACTCCTCTTCATAGTCTGGCCATGGGAATAGCCAGGGACAAAGCCATGAGTACTCTTTAAGTACTCGCAAAATAATACTAACAAGGGAAAGGGGGGTTTTGATAATAGGACACTAGGCTCTAGGGTTATTTTGCAAAAGCCAAGTTTATCTCTACAAAGTTTAGGAGCAACGAATGCTAGTTGAAGTTTTATAACACCTAAATGGGAACTTGTATTTCATATCACAACCTTGTTGTGGTCAAGTAAAAGTCTCACTTCATTTCACAAGTCATTTTGAAAAGTATGACGAGGGAACAGTATGGCCACTCCAACTGTCCATAACTGCGGACACGGCTATTCGAATAGTTTGACACTCTGCAGAGATTTTACACTTTCACCACAACATTCGATACATCCGTTAGGAACAAATCCTGAATTCACCATACTCAGTATGCGGATAATCACTCCTAACCTTTCAATTACATGCCCTACTATAAGCACCTCTCATGTGAGTTTGGCCTCCCAACCATGACCAACTGTCATCTTGGGTACTGCACAGGTGGACAATCTTCACAAGGTAGCCTCAGCTCAGACCTTGGCCGTGAGGGAACTAATACTAAGGTATATAAGTTTCCAGTCAAGCCCTACCCAATCTTCAGGTATTGTGGTTGTACGATAAAATTGGAATGGTATCGCATCCAGACAACCATCAGTTTTATAAAGGGCTAAGGCTCATGCCTCAACATTTTCATCACCAAAATCATCAGGTGTTCTTAAACACATGTCCAAAACATTTCAATAGAATGATCCATCATTCCAAGGTTTTCGTAACCATTTTTCCACCAAGTATTCCCATCTAAAGTTGATCGGGTTTTATGCTTAGCACTAGCATCTACAGGTGGGGGTAAGCACTGATGAGGGGTGGTAAACTAGTGGAGTTTTAACTAAGTTTAATCTCATGCCTTAGGATGACATCAAGATTATCTAGCTTAGGACAAATTTTATGCTCTTTATGCAACCTTCAAGTATCCTTATAGAATCTACAATTCACTTAAGTAAGTTCTAAGTACTAGCTTTGATAAAGAAATAAAGTAAGAAGCTTAAAAGTAAAACTAGGATTGGTTTATCAAGTGGAGATGATCATATATGCTTAAGGCATATAATTGGCATGGTAACAAGCAAGTATTTGCTTGCATAGGTCAACTTGATTAGTAAAGTTTGCTAAATTGCAAGTGTTAGCTTGCACATTCAACTAGTAGTATTAGGCTTGCATTATTGTCAATATAAGCTTGCCTTGTGTAAAGCAGTGGTTGAAGTTCTCCTCGACTTCTTCGTAGAATCCTCCTTCCTCCTCGTATCCTTGGTCGGTAATATCGTCTATGAATAAATACGAGGTACACAATCACCAAACAATACTTAACTACTTGCAATCATCAAACACAAGGGTCCTATAGATGATCTAACATCATCTCCAACATTACAAGATTATGGCTTGGTTTAATTCCTTTTATTTTTAGAAAAGTAATTTCTACTCATTGAAAAACTACTTAAGATTTAATATTCTCCAAACCAAACATGGGATCATGTTGACACATGTCATCACCACATATTTTAGTCCATGGGAATATGATTTAAAGTGGTGTCACAATTTAATAAAATTTTACCCTTTTTATTTTTATTAAATAAAGTGACTAGAAATACCTATGTAGCATTCTTTTATTACTTGAACATTATTTCTGTAAGTAAAACTATATATTTTTATATATTCTGAAAGGTATGGTAAAATGTGATTTTTGAGAGATGGAATCAACTCAAAAGCTATTATGGTTTAAATTCGAAAAATGTTTGAATGCAGAAAAGCTTCTGCCTTGTTATTTTTACCCTGGGTGATCTATAGATCCAAATGACTTGAATCCAACGGGCTTGGATTCCGCATTCCCAGACCTTTCCAACAAAATTAGTTTCATTCAATTTGGTGCACCGAATCGATCTGGGTTGATTTTTGAAACTGGGTACAGAAGTGAGTTTGAAATAAAATGGAAAAGGTTTAATTCAAATAACTGGGCTGCGCGGGAAAAGTTAACGGGCCGGCCTGCTAAGCATAGCGCTTCCGCGGGCTGCTTAAGTGGCTGTCCCCACTCGTCAGTGAGACAGGGGGTGCGAAGCGGTATGGGGCGATGTGGGACGTTCGATCTGGTTCTAATCCAACGGCTGAGAGTCATCGTCGACGTTGGGCAACGCCGGCGAGATAGAAACCTAGCGCGGCCAGTGGGGGTTACTAGGGGCTCACCGGGGTGCAGGCGAGGGTCGAAGAGGAGGGCGAACGACGAAGTCAACGACGGAATACTCAGGGGTGGTTGCGGCAACTCCTGGGGTGGAAGAAATCGACGGCGCCCTTCTTCTCCAGAGGCGGCGGGCTCCGATGAAATTCCGGCGATGCGCTGCTCGCCTTGCTCCGGGACTGAGGTGGGGTGATTCTGGGTGAGAGAGTGTAACACCCTCAGAATCGGACCTATGCAAGTTTCAGCGATTTCCGCCAAACCCGCATAGAAACGATTCAAAGGTGCCCACCAGGCACTTTCGTGCGGGTGGAAAACGAAGTAATAACATCACACAACAGTCCTCGATGGGACCCACAGAACAGATATATATACAACAGCGACTCAATGAGTCAAGAATACAGATATAATATACAAAGATCCAAATCACCTTGAAACGACACAGCGTCCAGCTACGGACAAGATGCAAATGGGGCTAAGCGCCCTGAAGAATAACCAATGGCGTCCATAACCCTGCCCAGGCCAAGCCGGAAGGTAACCCTGCTAACGACGTCGATCTCAAAACCTGCTTTAACAAAAGGGGTGCCGACAAAAGGGCAAAGGAAAAAGAGGAGCGTCAGTACTGAGGCCAGTACACGGCGAGACTAGAATTCGGCGGTCCTCGCCTACATAGGTATGGTGGACTGAAGCGGCAGCGGCAACATGCACTAAACAACCTATAGAGACTCGATACAACTGGCGGCTATCAGAGAGGGGTAAGAAAGACCTATTCGGATCCAACCTGAATCTTACACCAAACAATCCCATCCTGGTATTTCCCCCTCGAGACCAATCGAGGAAGTCCACCGAGGAACTCACACAGTTGGCAGTTTTATTTATTCAGTTATCGTTGCAGCAATTACTAGTCAGGTACAGATAATCATCCTGATAAAATAAGCAGTGGGCCGTTTTAGTTAACCATTCCGTTGTAGTTGCGACACTTACTAGTCAGATACAATTAGCATGAGATAACCCAAAACCCAGCAGTTGTTGGTACTTTTATTTAGCCATTCCGTTGTAGTTGCAATACTTACTAGTCAGGTACAATGGTCGCAAGCGACAACTCAAACAAGCAATTGTTGGCAGTTTTATTCAGCCATTCCATTATAGTGAAGCTGATTACTAGTCATTATAAAGTCAAATTTATAGCACTACTTTAGTTATAGTTGTCTATGATCGAGATACTATGCTCCAAGTCATCCATAACCGCGGACACGGCTTTCAGAAAGTTTTACCCGGCCGGGGTGCACCAATAGCAACACACACACGATCAACCTCGGAAAAACCAAATCAAAACCCAACGAGGCTTTCACGAAAAAGAAAATCACAGGATTCAGAAATATTTCAGGGGGCCACCCCTTGGAGTACACCCGCAACGAAACTGGCCGGCTCCGAGACGGACTCAAGGTTTGTGGGGCCGGCTGTAAACGACTGGGAACCCGAAATCTCGGGGTGTCGATACCGCGAAAATGGGTCACGATCCTAAACAGTACAGTGTGCTCCTCGCACAATCATAAATAAAGCAGTAAAGCATGGCATAAGTACAGGATCGTAAATAAAACCTCAAACTAGTTTGTGGCCCCAAGAAATAAGACTGAATCAAGCTCTGGCTAAGGGGGGCCCATAATTCCCCGTATGTGGATAGCGCGAATATTCAAGGAACAGGTATCAAGTACTCGGGGTCCTACGGGACACAAGTGGGCGGTCAGAAACCAAATATTATCTATCACCCACCGATGCCTCTGCTTACTTACTTCAATTTTAGTTGTTAAACAGGAATTAAAGTGAACGATAGGTAAAGCCATGATCATCTCCAACATCACCATGCGGCAATACACCAACAACTGTGGTACTTGACGACAAACAACAGCACTTGAGCAAGCGACTACGACACGCAAGTCCGACTATCTACCAATCAACAGGTAATAGGATGTGTCCAAGGCAATATAAGGCTGCAAGGGATATCACGGGTACGAAAACTAGAGCATCGCAACACAGATAGCAATAGATCAACATGAGGGAATAAATACTATAAAAGTAAGATAGGTAGAAAGGGGGAGATGCTCGCCTGAAAACATTGCCGAAGGTTCAACCAAAGATCGGGTCGACACTCGCATAAACTCAACGGCCTTATCCGCGAAGAAGCCAAACACTAGAAGAAACACCGGATGCACTATTTAATACTACGGTAAAATATCAGGCATGATGCATGTATGATGTATGACATGCCAAAGGTACGATGCAATTAGGCAAGATTAAGCGGAACCGGGGTCCCGACAATTAATTAAACGGTTCAAGTTATTTATCTACCCCGCAAATTAAATGTTGAATTAGCGAGATCAAACATGGCTTCGGTTCGCTACACCAATTTAAATGAGGCCAATATAAGGCTAGCTTTGCCTGCATATGGGCCCCATATTTAATTAGGAAGTGAAGCGGCATAAGGCCCCCAAACCACAGACAAGCATGCATGCATGAACAATTTAATATGCAACAATTTGATATTACTTTTATAAAATAGGCTCGAGAAAGGGTCACACATTAGGGTTCGACGATCTTGGGGTTCCGGGGGTTCGGGGTTCGACAGGGTTCAGGATTCGACGGGAACGGTCTCGGACAACAGAAGTAGATCTTGTCGCATCCGCGGAAGCAGGACTTGGTTCGGCGTCAGGGCGCATCGGATTCTTCCGGGTCGGTGTCGATCTTGTCGGGCCCGCGCCATCGAGTCGGTCTTGGCATCCGGGAGGGAGAACTTGGAGCTCCACGGCGAAGTGCTTGTCGTACCGGTGGCGTTCTTGGCGGTCTTCGGGTTCGGGCCTTGGCACTTCGGACCGGTCTTCAGGGGTCCAGGAAGGCGATCTGGGCGCTCGGGTTCGGTCTTTGGATCCGGATAGGAGGTCTTGGCGCGGCACCGGGTTCGGGGTGTCGAGGCTTGGTCTTCGGGGGTCCATGAAGGAGGATTACGCGTTCTGAGAAGATCTTGATGACACCGGTTTGAACCTTGCGATCCAACTGCCGTACTGCAACCTGGGCATCAGCAGCAAAACGCTGGCCTGAGACTGGGAAACAGAGGGCGGCCACCAAGATGTGGGGAGCGCGACGTCGACCCACAGCCCTGCGTGCGTCCAGGAGGGTGAGGACGAGGCCGGCACGCGGGCGCGAGGCAGAGAAGGGGGGGCGCGAAGGCGGGGCTCGCCGGTGGCGGTTTGCAGCGACGGCCGGAGGGGGTCGGGCTCGGCGGAGTCCCGCGGGTGGCGGAGGCGGCGCAGACGGGCCGTGGCCGGCGGGGCGGACGTCGGCGCGGCCAGGGCCGGGCTTGGCGACGGGAGGGGAGGGGAGCACCGCGGTGGCGGCTGCCGGCGGTTGCTGCGGTTGTTGCCGGGGCCGCGGGCCGGCGAGGACGAGGAGGAGGCTGCGGCGAGCGGGGTCGGGGCGAGGCGGCGCCGGCGAGATGGAGGCAGAGGACGCGGCGGGCGGTCGGAGGAGCTCGCCGGGGTCGGTGCCGCGGCCGGAGGCGGTGAAGAAGGCGAGGCCGGCGGGGTGCTCGGTTCGGAGGTGGGGGAAGGAGAGGCCGCGGCCGGCGAGGCGGCGCCCTGCGAGGAGGAGCCCGGCGGGGTCGGCCCCAGGGAGGCGGCGCGGCGGCGCTGAGCGAGCGGAGGAGAAGGGCGAGGAGCGGAGGAGGAGGAGAGGGAGGGCGCGGGCCGGCGAGCGGCGGTCGCAGCTGGTGGCGGTGGCCGTCGGTGGCCCGAGGAGGAGGATGGCGCGGGGCAGAGGATGTGGGCGCGCGCGGAGAGAGAGGGAGAAGAGAGAGGGAGCGGGGCGCGTCGGGAGGTGGGGGACGGGCAGGGGTCGCGGGGCCAGGGTGGTGGGTCCCGCGGGGGAGGGTGGACCTGGTCCAGGGTGGGAGTGGGGCGCGTGCAGGCGCGGTTGGGTGAGGTGGAGGGGAGAGGGGGGGTTTGGGGGGTGAGGTGGCAGCAGGAGAGTGGTTGGGGGGAGAGAGAGGATGAGGTGGCAGCCAGAGATTGGTGGGGGTGAGGTGGCTGGTTGGGTGGGTAGACTAGGTTGGGTAGAAAAAAGGTTTCTAGGTTGGACCGTTTTGGAACTGGGGGTGGTCGTCCGGGTCGAATCGGCCCGTTCGACTGTCCCACTAAAAAAAATAATTAACTATTTTATTTATTTCAAACCGGGCTTTTGCAAACCGATAGCAGACAAAATAAAATATTCCGGCGACCCGGGTTTTGCGTTTGAACAAAGACGGGGCGTTTAGAAAACAAAAACAGGTTTTTCCGAAAATAGTTTTATGCAAGCACATGCAAGATGATGACGATGCTCAAATGCAATGCGGCATGATGACATGAGCATGCGGTCATGATGATGCAATGCACAAAAACAATGCGATTTTCTAGTAGTGGTTTTGCGGGATGCCACAATTCGACACCACTAACAATGGATCTCGCCCTCGAGATCCGCCTCATGGTACCGGGAGGAAGGTCGGCGATCTGCGTCTTCTCGCTTCGTGTAGTTCCTCGCGACACCACTAACAAAAGGTCGTTGTCCGTGATCGTCGAGGGAACACTCCGGAACAAAAGGTCGAAGGTAGAGGTATCAACAAATAAAGCCACCTCTAGCTTCCGTGGACGGAGTAAAATTGCTGGATCCACTGCTTCGAGCGAATGATACGAGTAGTCGGATGGTGATCAGTCCATCGCGCACCCAAACCATTACTCTGCACACGAATAGGCGGATTATGCAACCAACTCTCGGAATTCAGACTGAAGATCTCGACAAGCGAGGTTCAGAAACAAAGGAGTGATGCAGACTCTGCATCGGATCTGGCGTAGATGATGTTGTCGCGTTGGAAAACACCGGAAAGCACGAGAAGGATCAAAGAGAAGTCCACCAAACGAAGGATTCCTCGGATAGCATGAAGACCAGATGTGGACACACCGTTACCAAAGAGGAAACGAAACCCTGAAGGTACGACGAAAACCCAACCACGAGAAATCCTGGACTCGAAGAGAGAGAGGAGAGCGGATTCAAAACACGCAGAGGTGAGAGGAGAGCAGCAGAGGGTAAGGAGTAAAATCAGACCTAATCAGAACTATCCAACCGATTTTGAAAAATAGTTTTGACACTCTACAACGTCCGTTAGCTAGGTTATCCTACAGGCTGGACTTGTGGGGTATCGCAACTGCTGAGCTCTGATACCACTCTGTAACACCCTCAGAATCGGACCTATGCAAGTTTCAGCGATTTCCGCCAAACCCGCATAGAAACGATTCAAAGGTGCCCACCAGGCACTTTCGTGCGGGTGGAAAACGAAGTAATAACATCACACAACAGTCCTCGATGGGACCCACAGAACAGATATATATACAACAGCGACTCAATGAGTCAAGAATACAGATATAATATACAAAGATCCAAATCACCTTGAAACGACACAGCGTCCAGCTACGGACAAGATGCAAATGGGGCTAAGCGCCCTGAAGAATAACCAATGGCGTCCATAACCCTGCCCAGGCCAAGCCGGAAGGTAACCCTGCTAACGACGTCGATCTCAAAACCTGCTTTAACAAAAGGGGTGCCGACAAAAGGGCAAAGGAAAAAGAGGAGCGTCAGTACTGAGGCCAGTACACGACGAGACTAGAATTCGGCGGTCCTCGCCTACATAGGTATGGTGGACTGAAGCGGCAGCGGCAGCATGCACTAAACAACCTATAGAGACTCGATACAACTGGCGGCTATCAGAGAGGGGTAAGAAAGACCTATTCGGATCCAACCTGAATCTTACACCAAACAATCCCATCCTGGTATTTCCCCCTCGAGACCAATCGAGGAAGTCCACCGAGGAACTCACACAGTTGGCAGTTTTATTTATTCAGTTATCGTTGCAGCAATTACTAGTCAGGTATAGATAATCATCCTGATAAAATAAGCAGTGGGCCGTTTTAGTTAACCATTCCGTTGTAGTTGCGACACTTACTAGTCAGATACAATTAGCATGAGATAACCCAAAACCCAGCAGTTGTTGGTACTTTTATTTAGCCATTCCGTTGTAGTTGCAATACTTACTAGTCAGGTACAATGGTCGCAAGCGACAACTCAAACAAGCAATTGTTGGCAGTTTTATTCAGCCATTCCATTATAGTGAAGTTGATTACTAGTCATTATAAAGTCAAATTTATAGCACTACTTTAGTTATAGTTGTCTATGATCGAGATACTGTGCTCCAAGTCGTCCATAACCGCGGACACGGCTTTCAGAAAGTTTTACCCGGCCGGGGTGCACCAATAGAAACACACACACGATCAACCTCGGAAAAACCAAATCAAAACCCAACGAGGCTTTCACGACAAAGCAATCACAGGATTCAGAAATATTTCAGGGGGCCACCCCTTGGAGTACACCCGCAACAAAACTGGCCGGCTCCGAGACGGACTCAAGGTTTGTGGGGCCGGCTATAAACGACTGGGAACCCGAAAACTCGGGGTGTCGATACCGCGAAAACGGGTCACGATCCTAAACAGTACAGTGTGCTCCTCGCACAATCGTAAATAAAGCAGTAAAGCATGGCATAAGTACAGGATCGTAAATAAAACCTCAAACTAGTTTGTGGCCCCAAGAAATAAGACTGAATCAAGCTCTGGCTAAGGGGGGCCCATAATTCCCCGTATGTGGATAGCGCGAATATTCAAGGAACAGGTATCAAGTACTCGGGGTCCTACGGGACACAAGTGGGCGGTCGGAAACCAAATATTATCTATCACCCACCGATGCCTCTGCTTACTTACTTCAATTTTAGTTGTTAAACAGGAATTAAAGTGAACGATAGGTAAAGCCATGATCATCTCCAACATCACCATGCGGCAATACACCAACAACTGTGGTACTTGACGACAAACAACAGCACTTGAGCAAGCGACTACGACGCGCAAGTCCGACTATCTACCAATCAACAGGTAATAGGATGTGTCCAAGGCAATATAAGGCTGCAAGGGATATCACGGGTACGAAAACTAGAGCATCGCAACACAGATAGCAATAGATCAACATGAGGGAATAAATACTATAAAAGTAAGATAGGTAGAAAGGGGGAGATGCTCGCCTGAAAACATTGCCGAAGGTTCAACCGAAGATCGGGTCGACACTCGCATCAACTCAACGGCCTTATCCGCGAAGAAGCCAAACACTAGAAGAAACACCGGATGCACTATTTAATACTACGGTAAAAGATCGGGCATGATGCATGTATGATGTATGACATGGCAAAGGTGCGATGCAATTAGGCAAGATTAAGCGGAACCGGGGTCCCGACAATTAATTAAACGGTTCAAGTTATTTATCTACCCCGCAAATTAAATGTTGAATTAGCGAGATCAAACATGGCTTCGGTTCGCTACACCAATTTAAATGAGGCCAATATAAGGCTAGCTTTGCCCGCATATGGGCCCCATATTTAATTAGGAAGTGAAGCGGCATAAGGCCCCCAAACCACAGACAAGCATGCATGCATGAACAATTTAATATGCAACAATTTGATATTACTTTTATAAAATAGGCTCGAGAAAGGGTCACACATTAGGGTTCGACGATCTTGGGGTTCCGGGGGTTCGGGGTTCGACAGGGTTCAGGGTTCGACGGGATCGGTCTCGGACAACAGAAGTAGATCTTGTCGCATCCGCGGAAGCAGGACTTGGTTCGGCGTCAGGGCGCATCGGATTCTTCCGGGTCGGTGTCGATCTTGTCGGGCCCGCACCATCGAGTCGGTCTTGGCATCAAGGAGGGAGAACTTGGAGCTCCACGGCGAAGTGCTTGTCGTACCGGTGGCGTTCTTGGCGGTCTTCGGGTTCGGGCCTTGGCGCTTCGGACCGGTCTTCAGGGGTCCAGGAAGGCGATCTGGGCGCTCGGGTTCGGTCTTTGGATCCGGATAGGAGGTCTTGGCGCGGCACCGGGTTCGGGGTGTCGAGGCTTGGTCTTCGGGGGTCCATGAAGGAGGATTACGCGTTCTGAGAAGATCTTGATGACACTGATTTGAACCTTGTGATCCAACTGCCGTACTGCAACCTGGGCATCAGCAGCAAAACGCTGGCCTGAGACTGGGAAACAGAGGGCGGCCACCAAGATGCGGGGAGCGCGACGTCGACCCACAGCCCTGCGTGCGTCCAGGAGGGTGAGGACGAGGCCGGCACGCGGGCGCGAGGCAGAGAAGGGGGGCGCGAAGGCGGGGCTCGCCGACGGCGGTTTGCAGCGACGGCCGGAGGGGGTCGGGCTCGGCGGAGTCCCGCGGGTGGCGGAGGCGGCGCAGACGGGCCGTGGCCGGCGGGGCGGACGTCGGCGCGGCCGGGGCCGGGCTTGGCGACGGGAGGGGAGGGGAGCACCGCGGTGGCGGCTGCCGGCGGTTGCTGCGGTTGTTGCCGGGGCCGCGGGCCGGCGAGGACGAGGAGGAGGCTGCGGCGAGCGGGGTCGGGGCGAGGCGGCGCCGACGAGATGGAGGCAGAGGACGCGGCGGGCGGTCGGAGGAGCTCGCCGGGGTCGGTGCCGCGGCCGGAGGCGGTGAAGAAGGCGAGGCCGGCGGGGTGCTCGGTTCGGAGGTGGGGGAAGGAGAGGCCGCGGCCGGCGAGGCGGCGCCCTGCGAGGAGGAGCCCGGCGGGGTCGGCCCCAGGGAGGCGGCGCGGCGGCGCTGAGCGAGCGGAGGAGAAGGGCGGGGAGCGGAGGAGGAGGAGAGGGAGGGCGCGGGCCGGCGAGCGGCGGTCGCAGCTGGTGGCGGTGGCCGTCGGTGGCCCGAGGAGGAGGATGGCGCGGGGCAGAGGAGGTGGGCGCGCGCGGAGAGAGAGGGAGAAGAGAGAGGGAGCGGGGCGCGTCAGGAGGTGGGGGACGGGCAGGGGTCGCGGGGCCAGGGTGGTGGGTCCCGCGGGGGAGGGTGGACCTGGTCCAGGGTGGGAGTGGGGCGCGTGCAGGCGCGGTTGGGTGAGGTGGAGGGGAGAGGGGGGTTTGGGGGGCGAGGTGGCAGCAGGAGAGTGGTTGGGGGGGAGAGAGAGGATGAGGTGGCAGCCAGAGATTGGTGGGGGTGAGGTGGCTGGTTGGGTGGGTAGACTAGGTTGGGTAGAAAAAAGGTTTCTAGGTTGGACCGTTTTGGAACTGGGGGTGGTCGTCCGGGTCGAATCGGCCCGTTCGACTGCCCCACTAAAAAAAATAATTAACTATTTTATTTATTTCAAACCGGGCTTTTGCAAACCGATAGCAGACAAAATAAAATATTCCGGCGACCCGGGTTTTGCGTTTGAACAAAGACGGGGCGTTTAGAAAACAAAAACAGGTTTTTCCGAAAATAGTTTGATGCAAGCACATGCAAGATGATGACGATGCTCAAATGCAATGCGGCATGATGACATGAGCATGCGGTCATGATGATGCAATGCACAAAAACAACGCGATTTTCTAGTAGTGGTTTTGCGGGATGCCACAGAGAGGAGTGGAATGGTGTGAAGAATTCGAGCGGGGGAGTCCTCTATTTATAGTCTCCACGGTGAGACCTAATGGCATGGGCAGGCGACGGTAGCGACATGGCTATGGGCTGCTAGAGGCATGGCCAGCGGTGGCGATCGCTTGGTGGTCTCCTGGCGATGCTCTACGACTTTAATGCGCTTGTAGGGGCGCTGCGGTTTGGTCTGGAACACGCGACGCTCCGCGCGGCAGAGGCGGCGTCTTTGACGGCGAGCGGTGGCTGTGCGGCATGGGGTGGCGAACGGTGATGTCTGGCGGTCTCCTGGGTCGGTGGTGATCGTGTATGCACGTGGCGAGGGCGACGCGCGGTCTGTGGGCTTCGGTCGAGGGTGGCGCTCTGGCGCATGCTCGGCACGGTTGGCAGAGGCACGGGTGCAGCGTTCCTGGGTGCTCTGGTCGGTGTCTTCGAGGCAGGGCTAGTCGAGAGGGGGCAGTTAGGCATGGGTGATCTCCCAGACAAGGTTGGCATGGCTAGTTTCCTTCCTAGCTTGTTGTCTACACTGGGGTGGCAAGGATGCACTCGGCTGTTCACCATTGATGATATTGGCAAGCTCACAGTGGTGCTAGTGCTTGGTTAATCTTGCTAGATGATCTACTGAGATGGTTCTGAGCTAGATAGGGAACCAGTTAGGCTCAAAACGCTGCACACTATAGTGTTTTGATTTTGTTTGATTTGTGTCTGCCAAGTGTTTGATGAAATGGCCGCATGAATTCAAGTTTTGAATTTTGAAACGATTTTTGGTGGGTGTGCTAGATTGGTGCTGGTGAGTCTGCAGATGCTTGGGTTTAAAAGTTGAGCTTGTTTGAGTGGTTTTTGAAAAAGTCGGATATTCCCATATGATAAAGATTCAATTTTGAATTGCCATTTAAACTATGTGTTTGAAAGTTTCTAGATGATCACAAAGTGGGACTTGATACTTTGTTATGAGTACAATCAAGGGGTGCAAAGATTCAAAAAAGTTTCTGTTAGGTTCTGAAAGTTTGAGACAGCCAAAGTAGGCATGGGAGTTAAATTGGTCAAAATGACCATTCCTTTATTTTATTTGTTTTGCTTTATTTGTCTTTGGGAAAAGTGTGGGAAATGTTTTAGATGATGTTTATTTCACCTAAGAAACATTTTACAAGCAAGGAAACATACAAACAAGGTGGTATTCAATGCATACTCATATGCATGCATTCATAATTTTATTTAGAAAAGTTTTTGTTAACCCTAATTTTGATGCTTAGAGTTTGATGATCCAAGTTCAATATTTTTGGGATGTTACAATTTGCCTCCAACATTGCAAATTGTATCAATGCACAGGGGAACAAGCTCCAAGGGTTGAAAACTCATGATTGCCACATCCTACTACAAAGGCTTTTAGCTCTTGGGATCAAAGATTTAGTGAACAAGGATTTCTACAATGTGCTAGCAGAATTGGGAAAGTTCTTTACGGAACTTTGTAGCAAAACTCTGGACAGAAGAGTTGTAGCACGCCTTTAGACGGACATAGCAGAAATCCTGTACAAGCTTGATCTGATATATCCACCATCCTTGTTTGATGTGATGGTGCATTTGGCTGTTCATCTGCCTAAAGATGCACTTTAAAGAGGTCTCGTACAGTACGGATGGATGTATCCTCTAGAACATCTACTTTGCACTTTCAAGGGTACTATTAGGAACAAGGCTAGAGAAGAGGCTTGCATTACAGAGGCATATATTGCTGCTGAAGCATTTGCATTTTGTTCAAGATATATTCCTGATCGTAAAACGATATCCAATCTAGGTGGCAGAACTAAATAATTGGAAAAATATGTTTTTAACCATGGTGTTCGCCTAGTAGAAAAGAAGGAACATAGAACATTAATGCAGGACGAATATGACCAACTCACTTGGTATGTGCTGAATAATGCTAATGAGGCTGAAAACTTTGTTGCGTGAGTACTATTCATACATATCGTCACATATATGAAATGACACTTGTGGCAAGATAAGTTCAGATGTCTAACTTGAGTATCATTTTTGTATGTTATTTAAAGCAACCAAAGGAAAAGATTATATTGCACCAGTACGTGGGGTTGGGTTTCAGGAATGGTTTAGGAATCATGTAAGATGTTCAACTGAACTTTGAATTGTATATGAATTGCGCACATGAGATGACCTCTTGATTATTTTGTATAACCGCAGATCACGAATATGCGTGAAGAGAACCCGGGTGATGGTCTCTATGCCCTATCACGTGGTCCTGCAAAGAGGGTGCATACAACTTCATCTTGCAATGACGATGGTATCCACTATAGCACTTATGAGCATGAGAAACATTTGAAGACACAAAACAGTGGCATCACGACCAGTGGAGAGCACTTGACAGCCAAAATGAAGAAGTCAGAGGACTATGATCATTATGATCGCATAAAAGAGGTTATTGAGTTGAACTATGGCGACAAGAATGGTGGTCGATCAGTGGTTCTATTCAAGTGTTACTAGTATGACCAATATCCGAACAAGAAAAGAGGCCCCATAAATGATGGGAATTTCATATCGATCAATACTATTGCTGAGTGGTACAAGGAGGAACCTTATATTTTGGTAACCCAAGCTTCCAAGGTAATATTCTTGGATGACAGAGATAATAACAACTGGCAATATGTGCAAAAGTTTCAAGCAAGGAGCACCTACGATGTGAATGAGTATGACGAGCTAGTCACCATTGATGTTGCCCACCAAGATGATCCCAGTGTTTGTATGGTAACTGAACTGGCTGATATTGATGAAAATTTGATTGCCAGAGGCAGCTCTGCGAATGGTGGACAAGTAGATTTCACTATCTAGGTTAGTGTAGTGGACAAAGACAAGAATAAACTGGTTCTACCTGATGAAACTCAGGACATGTATGATGAATGACAAGAGGAAGAAGATCCAACTCAGTCAGAATATGTGGATCTAGAACGCGGCGGTGCTGAAAGCGATGATGGTGGCCATGATTAGACTGTTGTTCCAAATTATGCGGTAAGATGACGAACATTGATTCGTTTTGGTTTTCTTATTTTAAAATTTATGAGACATGATACCATTTTCCTATTGGATTATAATCCTAGACTAATTGTTTTCCCTGTCTAAATTGGATTAAGCTTAATTCGACAAGTGCAAACATATGTAGAATAGGTTCAGTATATTAATTAATTAGCAACGACATGACCAAGTTTCATACAGGAGGGGGCATGTGCACCTCGTTTTAGTAGAGATGGGCGAGCACATTGTCTCGGCAGATAGGGCAGCTGGTGTTGGTCTAAAACCAAGTGAAGATACACTTGTGGTGGTATGTATGGTTGCATCCCTGGAGACGCACCATTGTGCGCTTTGACAGTGCCTGCTTGCATATGCTGTAGTGGCCATCCTCCTGCTCAACCAGATACCAACTGTCTTGAAGCGCCTGCAGTTTGACGATGAGCCGGAGGTCGATGCTGAGGGTTAGGTAGAAGTGGAACCCGTCGACACACACACACACACACACACACACACACACGCCTCATGCCAGAGCCGGTGCACAATGTCGTAAGGCTTGATGATGTCCCATTCCTCCATCATGAGTTGCAGGTTCTTCAGCAGCCATAAACAGCCAAGAACCTTCCACATAGTTCCCACGACCTTGCTCGCTCTTCGCAGCTTGCTGGGAGGAAGGCTGAGATTCAACAACTCCTCTTCGCATGGTGCGGCCGTGACATCCTCCTCCTCCAGAGGGGCTGGGAGGGAGCCAGGAATCCTCCTGAGATCATACGTCCTCAAGAAGAATATCTTTAGTGTCATTGTGTACGGCATCGCCTCGTCAACTAACTGCAGCTCAACGACAGAGAAGTCGGTTGTGGTTGCGGTGACGCGGTAGGCACGGTAGACATGGGGGCCAGAATCGATGATGCGCTCCTGTGAGGAGCGCTCGAGTTCCGGTGGCGCCACCATTTGGGGATTTTGGTGGGGGTGGGGGAGGGGTGGGGTGGGTTGAGTGGATGGCTAGTAAATGGCGAGGAGTTGGTTTTTTAATTTTGGGTTCTCTGGAGTTGGCCTGGATGAGGGGGGAAGAGGCCAGGGGAAATGGGTCAGAGGGGAGAGCTCAAACGCGAGGCCGCGATAGCTCATCACTCCCAAACATCAGCCCTGGCTCGTCCTCTCTCCATGGTTCTACTGTATTATTATTTTTTGCGAGGGCTCCATGGTTCTATTTTTTTTATTTTTTGTTATGGCTCCATGGTTCTATTTATAGGGAAAACTCCAAAATAAACATTGAATCTCTAGGGGGAAATGTAAATTCGAACCCCAAAACCAAATCCTTCAAATTGACACTCCAAACTTATCAATCGTAGCTTCAATTCGAACCCCAAAACCAAATCCCCTTATTATCGGTGAAAGAGAGAAACTATGCGGATGCGATGATGATTCAATTTATTTATAACATAACTAGTACAGGTACTCCACAACCACGGCAGAAACTAAATACCATACTCTAGACGGAATCAACACACACATGGACAACCGCATATCATACGGTTCTTTTCCGTCAAGAACCTACGACGCATTCTACCTCGTGCGGGCATGCCCTCATGTGTACGATCTACTCAAAGAAGTTGCCCCTCATTTTACACCCTTTGTTCCTGCAAAGTAACCTCGGTGCCGAGGACAGCCGATCCACAAAAGTGTTTGGTTCGAAGACGCCCCTGTGCTCACATCCCGGGCACTTGCCATTGAATAATTTTCCAACGCATTATGGGCATGCCATGTGTAGCCAGTGCACTGCTCGTGCAATAAAAATAGATTGAGCCCAAAAAACAACAGTTGTATCGAACCAGTGTGACATAGAAGGAAAACATCCTAAAGAAAGAAGTACTTAACCATGTACGCATGATGACGAACAATTTGAGAACAAAGCATGCAGCTGAAGAACTGAACCATATGACTCTAGTCAATCATAACTTTAACCCACTTGTCCGCCATAGAGCTGCCACTCATGTCAATTGTAGCTTCAACTACAGATCCGAGAGGGATTTTTTAGACCGAGCGAGAGAGGAGAGAGAGAGATAGGGTTGATGAGAGCGAGCGGGAGACACTTGCAAGTTATATAGTTATACTACTAGTAGACTCCTCATCTCACTCTAGGTAAGCTAAAGAGAAAAAGACTGGCGCAGAGAAAACTAGAGAAGCGTCGTGTTTCCCGAGTAGGAGTAGGTGTGGAGTTACTCTAGTTTTTAATTAATCCCTGACCCGGTGTACACGATGCTTTGACGACCTAGGGCTACTAGCAAGATTAATACAATAGTACTAGTAGTATATATTAGGAAGGAAACCACTTTGGTCCTTGACGGAAAAAAATCAAACTTTTCTAGTTTCAAAATTTTCATTTGCTTCCCAAACATCACGAGGGAAAGGTTATTCAAAAGATTCGCCATTCACAGTAGTAGTACTTCTTATCTTATCTTTATATTGTCTTATCTACTCTCACAGGGTACCCAAGTTCACAGTTCTACTCGTTAATAGTACTAGTAGTAGTCCTAATTACTATTTCGTCTGTTTGTGGCCGTTCTGTTGGTACCAAGAACTAGCCTAGAAAACAGGTGAGAAAATCTTGCGATCGTTTGAGCTAGCCTCTTAACTGCGCCGTAATTATCTCCCTTTGTTTATTTTTTTCCCACACTTGTAGCTCATGCCTAGGTCTTTTTTTAGGTGAAGCTTGGTGCCTTGGTCAAAGAAAGAAAACAGAAAATGAGGTCCCTATCAACACCAGGATTTTTAATCCTAGATGCATGTTATGTCGTACATCACAATCCTAGTATTACCATTTTTACGAGACATAACAGAATTGGTAGCATAGTACATCATCCATTACAAACCATAATAGTCTTACAAATAGTTGATCTCATGATCATGTCCGTTTACAACTCAAAGCAGCGGAAATAATAGTAGTGTAATGGTGGTTCCATCTTCAGGGTCACAGGCAATGCTGACAATGGGAGATGATCCTAGTTATCGTAAGCGTCCTGCTTTCCATCCTCCTAGTAGTCTCCTTCATAGTCTGGCCATGGGAATAGCCAGGGACAAAGCCATGAGTACTTTTAAGTACTCGCAAACTATCACTAAAGCAGTAAGACCATTCTAATAGGAATCCTAAGCTCTAGGTTTGTTTGCCATAAGCCAGTTTTATTTCACAAGTACTTAGTAACAAGACCTAACTTTAGTTGTCTAGATTACTTAAGTGGGAACCTAGTTTCATGTCTACATCCTTGTGCAGTTAAGTCAAAATCACAATTCAAGTCACGAATCACTTTGGAAAACATCTAACAACGGAACACTATGGACATCCAACTATCCATAACCATGGACGCGGATATTCGAATAGTTTGACACTCTGTAGAGGTGGTATACTTTCACCACAACATTCGATACATCCGTCAGGGATAACCCTGAATCATCATACTTGGTATGCAGATAATCAATCCTAATCTTTTAATTACACACCCTAGTATAAGCACCCCACTATGAGTTTGGACTCCTAACCATGACCATCTGTCATCTTGGGAACTGCACACCTGGTCATTCACATTCACAAGGTAGCCTCAGCTCACCTCGTTCCGTGAGGGAACCCATACTAAGATACATAAACCTCCAGTCATGCCCTACCCAAACTCGGGTATTGTGGTTGTACGGTAAAATTGGAATGGTGTCGCATCCGAACCCAACCATCAGTTTTTATAAAAGTCGGGTCACATACTTCATTCATCATCATCTTAACTCATTGTTTCCATAACACACATCAAAACATTTCAATAGAATGACTCATCATTCCAAGGTTTTCATAATCATTTGTTCCCATCTATAGTGATCAAGATTGGTTTAGCACTAGCATCTATCAATGAGGGTGTCACTATTGAGGGGTGCTAATCAAGTGTATCTACCTACATCAAGTTCCAAGCTCTTGATGACACCTTTCCTAATCTTCCACTAATCATCAATTTAATTACTACTTGAACAAATTTGAAAAAAGGATGAAAGGTAAAGCTTGCAAGTAAAACTTGGGATGGGTATAATCAAAATGGTAACAAAGGTGTATGCATAGGTCTATCTTGCATAGTATAGCTTGCCTTGGTGGGTAAGGTGGTCGAAGTTCTCTTCCTCTTCTTCGTAGAATACCTCCTCCTCATAGCCCGGGTTGATACTAGCGTCTATAAATAAATACAAGATGCACAATCACCAAACAATACTTAACTACTTCTATTTAACACACAAGGATCCATACTAGATGATCTAGCATCATCTCTATCATTACAAGACAAGGGTGACAAGATTTTATTTATCTTATTTTTAGAAAAGTAATTTCTACTCATTGAAAAGTTACTTAAGAATTAATATTCTCCAATTCAAATATGGGATCATATTGACACATGTCATCACCACATATTCTAGTACTTGGGAATATGATTTAAAGTAGTTGGCCTAATTTACAAAGTTTAACAATGTTATTTAATAATATTTAAGTGACTAGAATTGACTATAAAGACATTCTTTAATTTCGGTCTAGGACTACTATATGCAAAATTATATATTTTTACATATTCAGATAGTTCAAGGCCAATGTGATTTTTCAGAGTTGGAATCAACTCAAAATCAATTATGGTTGATTTTAGAAAAATCTTTGAAGTGATAAAAGCTATTGTCTTGTTATTTTTACTGAGGGTGATCTATAGTTTCAAGCTGTTTGAATCCAACGGGAGTGATTAGAGAATTTCATCTAGTTTCAAACAAAATTGGATTCATCCAATTTGGTTCGGTGAATCTTCCTGAATTGATTTTCAAAGTTACCTACAGTGTAAGATTTTTGAATAAAAGGAAAATCTAAGTTTGAATCTGTGGGCTATGCGTGGGAATGCTAATGGGCTGGCCCAACTATGCAACGCGCACAGCGGGCTGCTCCGGGGTTGGTCCCACACGTCAGCGGCTAATCAAACGCGAAGCGTTATCAGCTAATCTGGGCCTCAGGATTAGAGCACGATCAACGGCTGAGCGTCGTCATATCCGTCGCACGATGCGCGCGAGACAGAACCCTAGCGCTATGGCGGGGGTCGTCGAGGGCTTACCAGGGCTCCATCTAGGTCCGGCGAGGTGGGAGAATGAATGATTCGACGATGGCGGTTCGACTGGTGGTTGCGGCAACTCCTTAGGTGACTCCTAGCATCGGCTCCTTTCCTCCTCTGCAGCGGCAAACTCCGGTGAAATTCCGGCAAAGTGGTGCTCGCCTTGCTCCAGGATTGGGTCAGAGAGGTTGCTGGGTGAGAGAGGAGTAGAATGGTGTGTGTTTTGAGGCCGGGGGAGGTCTCTATTTATACTGCGGCGAAGGGGGCACGGCGGCATGGCTCGGGCTCACCTGCGACATAGTAATAGTGTGCTATCGGCATGGACAAGGGTGTAGGTCGACGCGGTGCTTCAGGGCGGTCGTCATGCACATAGTGGCATGGCGAGGCATGGTCTCTATCGTTCTAGAACATCCGTACTCTGTGGAGGTACCGTCGGCAATCGTCACGGCGTACGGTGGTCACGACGAGCGCGCGGTCAAACGATCATGTCTGGGCGGTTTCTGGAGTCACAGCGAACGTATTGGCGCAATGAGGGAGCGAGGTGTGGCGTGTGCACGGGGGATTGCTCGATGCTCTGGCACGACGACCGGCATGGTCTGGATTTAAATGGGCGCCGCTATGCTGGCATCTCCGCGAGCGGTCATTGGTCGAGGCGTTCACAGGCAGGGCCGGTGAGGTCAGGGCTACCTCCTAGACATCATGGGCGAGGGTGATGCGGTCTGTGGCAGCGTGTCCGCATCGGGGTGGCAAAGGTAAGCTCGAGTACGGTCAGCACTAGTCTATTGGTCGAGTGAGAGGGCTCCTTCACACGGTCTAGTACTGAGTGAGTTTAGGGCACGTCGTGGGAGCTCGGTGAGGTCACAAATATTATCAAAGGATTGATCAAAATAGTGTATAGTTGTTGAGGTTCTATTGTGATCACCAAGTGTTTGATCAAATGGCCGTAAGAACTGAACCATCATATTTTCAGGTGATTTTTGGTGGGTGTGCTGGTAGTAATCTTGGTAGTCTCTGGGTGCAATGGTTTTCTAAGTGGTGAAGGTTTGAGTGTTTTTTCAAAAAATGACTATCTTAATACATAAGATAGATTCAATTTTGAATTGCCTCTCAAATGGTTTTGGATTTGTTTCTGCAAGGTTGGAAAGCTCCATTGTGTTTAGTGTTACTTCGTATAGCAAGGGGATAAAATATATGGAAATGTTTATGTTTGAGATCACTTGCTAGAGATGCTCAAAGTGAGCCAAGTGTTAACTTTTGCAAAAATGACCATTAGGTCATATGCTTCATATTTTAATTTTCTTTTGTTTTGATCTGGTTTGGAAATGACCTACATGATATGGTTTTGATCTTTAAACCATTTCTCGTCATTTACAACAATCAAACATGGCATTGAAAACATTCACACACATTCATAACACATAGGCATTAACATAAGGTTTATTAAAAAAGGTTTTTGTTAACCCTAAGTTTGGTTAGTTAGAAATTGATCCTCATTAATATTTTTGAGATGTTACAGTCCCCTTATTTATTCATTGTAAGGGAGGGATTAGGAGTACTTGAGTAGTACTCCGTACTTCTCCTTCGCAAAAATCAGTTCAACTTCTCCTTCGTGCTACTCTCCGGCGAAATTTCTTTATTCCTCGAAAGGCATGTTCCCCTCGCAAATACTTGAAGTAATCCCGGTGGATTGGCTACGTCGTCCTCGGAGGTATGCTTTGTCTCGAGGCCAGTCCCAGGAACAGTTCATCCACCGGGAACATGTCGTTGGAGCCGCCTCTCTAGGTCGCCTGGACGCCCGCGGTAAACGTGTGATGGCCATGCCGAGCGACGACGCGATTTTGGGCCCCCTCGAGGGTACCGATCTTGCACTGGCTGTATCACGGAGACGTCAACACGGCAGCCGAAGAAAAGTGGACCTCTACAACAAAGATCCAGTGTGCTTCCACTTCCAATGCAATGGAGTTGCGTCCAGGGGTGCTCCGAATGGACATCAACCGTGGCCAAGTTAAGACCGTGCGAGACAGTGGGCAATCCTTTCGCCAGGAACTTGCGTCCAGTGAGCATGCGACCGGGGCAGACAACTCGGGTGGGCACCAGGTCGCCCTGGCCATGGCAAACGACCCTCTCCTGGGTCCCCTCAAACCTATTGATCCTATGATGTCCCTTGCTTACGAGCAAGACATGCTCGAGTTCGAGCTCGAGCGCGAGGAACCTGCAGCCGGTGGACGTGCGGCTGGGGGAATCGACTCGGTAGGGGGGTTGGTTGACCTCTTCAGGACCTTGTCCTGACGTTAACAAGGTACAACAGTGACTCTAGTCCTCGGAATTGCTTCACATCCTTGTGTGCTCCTCTAATCCTTCTGAGCAATCTTGTCCCTTTGACTATGATCAACAGTAACAGCAATCTTGTCCCTTTGACTATGATCAACAGTAACGAGGGTGTCAGTTGTGTGAAGAGCATGGATTACTTTTCCAAGATAAATTTTAGGCCCTTTGTGACAATTGTATGGACTTGGATGTAATTTTCTATTTTTTATGTCCCTGATGTAACCTTTAATTCCACTGACCGTGTCGATTGAAGCATGTTGCTCTTTCGAGACCTATCCTGGTTATAAAATAAAACGAATGTCACCACCGCAATTTTCATACGAAGTGTACCATGCCAAATTTTAGAATTTTTCAAGCTTTATAACTAAAACTTCGCATAATTAAATGATTGTATGTCAATAATACCATATTAGGAAAAACTTGAATACATGTGAGCATGATAGACTATTACTCTTGAAAATTTCCAAAATTCTTCCGAAATTCAACCGCTATTAATAACCATAAACACAAGTTTCAAAAATGCTCAAAAGTAACTCTAATTACATATAGGTCCACAAAACATCTTGCGGTGACTACAGGCCCTAGCGCGATAATTGAAGCGTCTCGCTCCTCTAGGACCTACGGTAACCCGGTTCCAAAAATTAAATAAAGAATACCACCGCTTTATGTACTATAAAATAAAGAATGCCACCAATTTATGTAAATTATCCAACCACTTTATGTACTATAAAATAAATGGCACCTATGAACTCTAATTTATCCTTATTAACCATACTTACTTCTTAAAAAAACTTTTACTTATTCACCATGCTAACTTTTACTTGAGAGGACGGCTCTATTTATCTGGCGTGTTCGGCAGCCGCATTGGTGTGGAGTAGGAGGAGTAATACATAGGAAGTAATCCACTTTGATCCTTGGCGGCAAAAATTTAAACTTTTTAGGTTTTGAAATTTTCTCTTGCTTCCCAAATATCGAGAGGGAAAGGTTATTCAAAAGACCGGCCATGCGTAGTAGTACTTCTTATCTTATCTTTTTTGTCAAAAAAACTATATAATGTACTAATAACTTTGAATATGATCCGTTGGATCAAGATTGGAAAATCCAAATATTGCTAACGTTGGATCTTCTTTTCTGTTCTTAGCACCTAGAAGACTCTATTGGCAGTCTTTATCACAATAAACGCTAGTATGCACAAACCTCAAAACACACTTATGTGCATAGTTTCAGGGATCTTGTGCTAACTATATGGACTTGGATGTAATTTTAATTTTTATGAGGTCCTCAATGCAAATTGTACTTCCATCGACCGCGTGTTAACTGAAGCACCTCGCTCCTACGGGACCTACCACAGTTAGAAGAAAATGCAACCACCCTAATTATCACACGAAGTGGACCATGGTTTCTTATAGTTCTATTTTTCAAGCTTCCTAGCTAACTTCGCACGCTTCAATGACTTATTGCTTATTTAACGAAATTATTAGGTCAAACTTGATCTACAAGTAATCGCAGTACATTGCACTTGAATTAGATGTCTTTTCTGAGGTAGATGGGTGCATCTTCTTCTGGTAAAACAATGTCGTCCGTGTGAGTTTATAGCTATTTGAAAAAGAACATTCTCAATTTCTCGAGTGATGACGAGATTGTTCTTTTACATAAAGAAAGAACAAATAATATGGATCTGAATGCCACAAGCCAAGATTCCTGAAATATTAAGTGGACCAACATGTTTTACTTACGATTCCCATGTTTAAGGTTATGAGTTTTCAAAATTTGTCCTAGCAAACTCTGCCCACTTGAATGACTTTATGTCGATTTATCAAAATTAGGTCAAATTTAAACTAAAAGAAAATTATAGGTTGCTTTGAAAGATTAGTGAATTTTTTGGAGGTAACCATCGAGGGGTCATTTAATATATTACATGCTACCATCGAGAATTTTGACAACAACTTCAACTTCTTACTAAGATTTTGCATCTTGACAATTTAACGAAATTAGTTCAAACTTGAGCTACAAATAAGCGCGATGGATTGCTCTTGAATTAAATGTCATTTCATGGGTGGATGAGTGCAACTTCTCATAATAAATAACACCGTCGGTGTGAGTTTCCAACTATCGAAAAATAACATTCTAAATTTCCACAGTGATGACAAGATTATTCCTTTTCGAAAAAAAGTCTGAAGAATATGGATCTGAATGCCACAAGCCAATCTTTCAAACATATATAATGGACCGGCATGTCGTACTTACGATTTCCATGATTTATGAGTTTTCAAACTTTGTCCTAGCTAACTCTGTCCACTTGAATGAATTTATGTCGATTTACCGAAATTAGGTCATACTTCAACTACAAGTAAACTGTAGATTGCGTTGAAAGTTTTACGAATATTTTTTGAAGGTAACAATTGGAGGGTCATTCAATATACGTATCACAAACCGCACCATTGAGGGTTTTGACAACAGGTTCGACTTCTTGCTGAGATTTTGCAACTTGACAACTTAACGAAATTAGGTCAAACTTGAGCTACCAGTAAGCGTGATAGATTGCTCTTGAATTAATTATATTTTTCGAAGGTACATGGGTGCATATTTTCGGACATAGCGGACCATGCATGTTTTATTCCGATTCCTATATTCTATGAGTTTTCAAGGGACATAGTTACATTAACCCACTTAAATTACACTACTCCCTCCTATTCAAATTAATTTTTGCCAAATTGTGGATAAGGTCAACATTTGCCACAAGATAGGACCCACATAGCTTGGTCATATTGCTCCATGCAATAGATAGAAGAGAGGGGAAATGATTTTTCTATTCTCTATGAGCAAACCACAAGCTTGAGGTATAACTTTATTTTCTCCACAATGTGCTACTATGTGACTTCATGTGTACCTTTCTCCTCTTTTTACATATTGACGATGCCCTAGGGAAAAAAGCAAATAATGGGACCACTTGGCAGTGTAAAACTCCTAAGCAGAAGTTATCCTCTTCAGCTTAGTGGGTGCAACAAATTATCTTGTTACGGTGGAGCTTTTTACTCGTAGTTGGACATATGCTCACCTCTGTCTATACGATGTACATGAAGAGAGAATAAAACGTAGGCAGGGGAAGAGGGCAGCAATGAAGAGGGAAGAGGAGTTGAAGGCGGTTCGAAGTCACAGCATTTATGGTTGCTGACACGAGGTACTCCTGCCGCTTTATAGTGTATGTATAGTAGTAGTAAATTTCAGGACCTATGCAGGCAAAAAAAGAAAAGTGTGTTTTCTCTCTCCTTCGTTGCCTCTCATCTCTCCCCACCCCTCTCCCCTCGCGCATTGTCCCGACTGATCTCTACCTCCTAAACAGTGTGGCGTTGCGCATGTGTGCCATGGTATGGTGGCTCTATTTTCTTCCTTTTTTAGAGGGTGCGGCTCTGTTTCTCTGGTGTGTTCGGCAGTCGCATTGGTGTGGAGTATGTAGAGTGTCAAGTGGATCCACAAAAATCCCACATCTAGTTCATTTTTCGAACTAGAAGTGGGATTTTGGTGGGATCCCACTTGACACCCTAGGAGTAGTACATAGGAAGGAAACCACTTTGGTCCTTGGCGGCAAAAAGGTTCAAACTTTTTAGGTTTCGAAATTTTCACTTGCTTCCCAAACATCAGGAGGGAAAGGTTATTCAATAAGACCGGCCATGCGCAGTAGTACTTCTTATATTATCCTTTTCGTCAAAAAACTATATAGTGTACTGATAACTTTGAACATGATCCGTTCGATCAAGACTGGCAAATCCAAACATTGCGAACCGTTGGATTTTCTTTTCCGTTCTTAGCATCTAGAAGACTCTATTGGTAGTCTTTATCATAACGCACTCTAGTATGCAATAACCTCAAAACACACTTCTATGCAAAGTTTCAGGGATCTTGTGCTAACTGCATGGACTTGGATGTAGTTTTCTTTTTTTATGAGATGCTCGATGCAACTCGTACTTCCAACGACCGTGTCTTAACTGAAGCTCCTCACTCCTACGGGAACTACCACATTTAGAAGAAAATGTAACCGTCCCAATTATCACATGAAGTGGACCATGGTTTTAATGTTTTCCAAGCTTCCTAGGTAAGTTCGCACGCTTCACTGACTTCGTGCCAATTTAACAGAATTATTAGGTCAAACTTGATCTACAAGTAAGCGCAGTATATTGCACTTGAATTAGATGTATTTTCTAAGGTAGATGGGTGCATCTTCTTGTATTAAGACAATGCCGACAGTGTGAGTTTCCAACTATCCGGAAAAGAACATTCTCAATTTCTTGAGTGATGACAAGATTGTTCTTTTACGTAAAGAAAGCCCGAAGAATATGAATATGGATCTGAATGCCACAATCCAAGCTTCCTGGAATATTAAGTGTACCAAAATGTTTTACTTACGATTCCCATATTTAATGCTATGAGTTTTAAAACTTCGTCCTAGCAAAATCTGTCCACTTGAATGAATTTATGTCGATTTATCAAAATTAGATCAAATTTGAACTAAACGTAAATTGTAGGTTGCTTTGAAATATTTGTGCATTTTTTGGAGGTAACCATCGAGGGGTCATTTTATATATCACATACCACCACCAAGAATTTTGACAACAGCTTCAACTTCTTACTAAGATTTTGCATCTTGACAATTTAACAAAATTATGTCAAACTTGAGCTACAAGTAAGCGCGATGGATTGCTCTCGAATTAAATGTCAGTTCATGGGTGGATGAGTGCATCTTCTTGCAGTAAACAATAACGTCGGTGTGAGTTTCCAACTATCAGGAAATAACATTCTAAATTTCCAAAGTGATGACGAGATTGTTCCTTCGCAAAGAAAGTCTAAAGATATGGATCTGAATGCCACAAGCCAATATTTCAGACATATATAGTGGACCGGCATGTTGTACTTACGATTCCCATGTTTTATGAGTTTTTAAACTTCGTCCTAGGTAACTTGGTCCACTTGAATGACTTTATGTCAATTTATCAAAACTAACTTCAACTGCAAGTAAACTGTAGATTGCATTGAAAGTTTTAAGTATATTTTTTGGAGGTAACCATGGGGGTTCATTTAATATACGTATCACAAACCACACCATCGAAGGTTTTGACAATAGGTTCGACTTCTTGCTGAGATTTTGCATCTTGACAACTTAATGAAATTAGGTCAAACTTGAGCTACCAGTAAGCGCGATAGATTACTCTTGAATTAATTGTCTTTTTCAAAGGTAGATGGGTGCATATTTTCCGGACACAGCGGACTATGCATGCTTTATTGCGATTCTTATGTTCTATGATTTTTCAAGGTCCGTAGTTACATTAACCCACTTAAATTACACTACTCTCTCCTATTCAAATTAATGTTTGCCAAATTGCACATAAGGTCAACATTTTCCACAGGGTAGGACCCACATAGCTTGGTCATATTGCTCCATGCAATAGAGAAGAGAGAGGGAATTGATTTTTCTATTCTCTATGGACAACCCACAATCTTGAGGTATAACTTCATTTTCTCCACAATGTAATACTATGTGACTTAATGTGTACTTTTTTTACACATTGCCGATGCCCTAAGAAAAAAAGCAAATAACGGCCCCACTTGACAGTGTAAAAGTCCTATGGAGAAGTTAGCCTCTTCAGTTTAGTTGGTCCCACGAATCATCTTGTTTAGACGCTGTCTAAACGATGGAGCTTTTTACTCGTAGTTGGACATATGCTCATCTATGTCCATGCGTTGTATATGCAGAGAGAATAAAACGTAGGCAGGAGAAGAGGGCAGCAGCGAAGAGAGAAGAGGATTTGAAGGAGGTTCGAGGTCAGAGCATTTATGTTGGGTTCCTGACACGAGGTACTCCTGGCGCCTTATTGGGTACGTACAGTAGTAGTAAATTTTAGGACCTATGCACGCAAAAAAAGAAAAGTGTGTTTTCTCTCTCCTTCGTTGCCTCTCATCTCTCCCCATCCCTCTCCCCTCGCGCATCGGCTTGGCTGATCTCTCCATCCTCCACAACATGGCGTTGCGCACGTGTGCCTTGGTACGGCGGCTCTGTTTTTTTATTTTTTAGAGGGCACGGCTCTATTTCTCTGGTGTGTTCGGCAGCCACATTGGTGTGCAGTAGGTAGGGTGTCTAGTGGGATCCCACCAAAATCCCACTTCTAGTTCATTTGCCAAAATCTAGTATAAAATTTTGCTTAAATTTGAACTAGATTTTAACAAATGAGTTAGAAGTGGGATTTTGGTGAGATCCCACTTGACACCCTAGGAGTAGTACATAGGAAGGAAACCACTTTGTTCCTTGGCGGCAAAAAGATTCATACTTTTCAGGTTTCGAAATCTTCACTTGCATCCCAAACATCGGGAGGGAAAGGTTATTCAATAAGACCTGCCATGCACAGTAGTACTTCTTATCTTATCTTTTTCGTCAAAAATACTATATAGTGTACTGATAACTTTGAACATGATCCATTGGATCAAGACTGACAAATCCAAACATTGCTAACCGTTGGATCTTCTTTTCCATTCTTAGCATCTAGAAGACTCTATTGGTAGTCTTTATCACAATGAACGCTAGTATGCACAAACCTCAAAACACACTTCAGTGCATAGTTTCAGGAATCTTGTGCTAACTGCATGGACTTGGATGTAATTTTCCTTTTTTTATGAGGTCCTCGATGCAACTCGTACTTCCACCGACCGTGTGTTAACTGAAGCACCTCGCTCCTACGGGACCTCCGACAGTTATAAGAAAACGCAACCGCCCCAATTATCACATGAAGTGGACCATGGTTTCTCTGTTTTTCAAGCTTCCTACCTAAGTTCGCACGCTTCACTGACTTCTTGTCGATTTAACAGACTTATTAGGTCAAACTTGATCTACAAGTAAGCACAGTACATTGCACTTAAATTAGATGTATTCTCTGAGGTAGATGGGTGCATCTTCTTGTAGTAAAACAATTCCATCATTGTGAGTTTCCAACTATATGGAAAAGAACATTCTCAATTTCTCGAGTGATGACGAGATTGTTCTTTTACGTAAAGAAAGCCCAAAGAATATGGATCTGAATGCCACAAGCCAAGCTTCCTGAAATATTAAGTAGACCAACATGTTTTACTTACGATTCCCATGTTTAATGCTATGAGTTTTCAAACTTAGTCCTAGCAAATTCTACCCACTTGAATAACTTTATGTCGATTTATCGAAATTAGGTCAAATTTGAACTAAAAGTAAATTGTAGGTTTTTTTGAAAGATTTGTGAAATTTTTGGAGGTAAGCATCGAGGGTCATTTAATATATCACATACCACCGCCGAGAATTTTGAGAACATCTTCAACTTTTTACTAAGATTTTGCATCTTTACAATTTAACGAAATTAGGTCAAACTTGAGCTACAAGTAAGCACAATGGATTGCTCTCGAATTAAATGTCATTTCATGGGTAGATAAGTGCATTTTCTCGCAGTAAACAACACCGTCAGTGTGAGTTTCCAATTATCAGGAAATAAGATTCTAAATTTCCACAGTGATGAAGAGATTGTTCCTTTTCGAAAAGAAAGTCTGAAGAATATAGATCTGAATGCCACAAGCCAATATTTTTGATATATATATAGTGGACCGGCATGTTGTACTTACGATTCCCATGTTTTATGAGTTTTCAAACTTCGTCCTAGCTAACTCTATCCACTTGAATAACTTTATGTTAATTTATCGAAATTAGGTCAAACTTCAACTGCAAGTAAACTATAGATTGCGTTGAAAGTTTTACGAATATTTTTTGGAGGTAGCCATGGGATGGTCATTTAATATACGTATCACAAACCACACCATCGAGGGTTTTGACAACAGGTTCGACTTCTTGCTGAGATTTTGCAACTTGACAACTTAACAAAATTAGGTCAAACTTGAGCTACCAGTAAGCGCGATAGATTGCTCTTGAATTAATTGTCTTTTCGAAGGTAGATGGGTGCATATTTTCGGAGAAAGTGGACCATTCATGTTTTATTGCGATTCCTATGTTCTATGATTATTCAAGGTCCGTAGTTACGTTAACCCATGTAAATTACACTACTCCCTCCTATTAAAATTAATGTTTGCCAAATTGCGGATAAGGTCAACATTTGCCACAAGGTAGGACCCACATAGCTTGGTCAGATTGCTCCATGCTATAGATAGGAAAGAGGAGAAATAAATTTTCTATTCTCTATGGGCAACCCACAAGCTTGAGGTATAACTTTATTTTCTCCACAATGTACTACTATGTGACTTAATGTGTACTTTATCCTTTTTACATATTGTCGATGCCCTAAGGAAAAAATAAAATAATGGGCCCACTTGGCAGTGTAAAATTCCTAAGCAGAAGTTAGCCTCTTAAGTTTAGTGGGTGCCACAAATTATCTCGTTATGGTGGAGCTTTTTACTCGTAGTTGGACATATGCTCACCTATGTCTATATGTTGTACATGTAGAGAGAATAAAACGTAGGCAAGGGAAGAGGGCAGCAGCGAAGAGAGAAGAGGAGTTGAAGGCGGTTTGAATTTATGATGGGTTCCTAACACGAGGTACTCCTGCTGCCTTATAGTGTATGTATAGTAGTAGTAAATTTCAGGACCTATGCATGAAAAAAAATGTGTTTTATCTCTCCTTCACTGCATCTCATATCTCCCCACCTCTCTCCCCTCGCGCACCGTCCTGGCTGATCTCTCCCTTCTCCACAGTGTGGCGTTGCGCAAATGTGCCTTGGTACGGCGGCTCTGTTTTCTTCTTTTTTTAGAGGGTGCGGCTCTGTTTCACTGGTGTGTTCGGTAGCCGCATTGGTGTGGAGTAGGTAGGATGTCAAGTGGTATCCCACCAAAATCCTACTTCTAGTTCATTTGCCAAAATCTTGTGTAAAATTTTTCTCAAAATTTGAACTAGATTTTAACAAATGAATTAGAAATGAGATTTTGGTGAGATCCCACTTGACACCCTAGGAGTAGTACATAGGAAGGAAACTACTTTGGTCCTTGGTGGCAAAAAGATTCAAACTTTTCAGGTTTCGAAATTTTCACTTGCTTCCCAAACATCGGGAGGGAAAGGTTATTCAATAAGACCGGCCATGCGTAGTAGTACTTCTTATCTTATCTTTTTCATCAAAAAAACTATATAGTATACTGATAACTTTGAACATGATCCGTTGGATCAAGATTGGCAAATCCAAATATTGCTGACTGTTGGATCTTCTTTTCTGTTCTTAGCATCTAGAAGACTCTATTGGTAGTCTTTATCACAATGAACGCTAATATGCACAAACCTCAAAACACACTTCAGTGCATAGTTTCAGGGATCTTGTGCTAACTACATGGACTAGGATGTAATTTTCATTTTTATGAGGTCCTCAATGCAACTCGTACTTCCACCGACCATGTGTTAACTGAAGCACCTCGCTCCTACAGGACCTACCACATTTACTAGAAAATGCAACCGCCCCAATTATCATACGAAGTGGACCACGATTTCTTATACTTCTATTTTTCAAGCTTCCTAGCTAACTTCGCACGCTTCACTGACCTCTTGCCGATTTAACAGAATTATTAGGTCAAACTTAATCTACAAGTAATCGCAGTACATTCCACTTGAATTAGATGTCTTTTCTGAGGTAGATGGGTGCATCTTCTTGTAGTAAAACAATATCGTCGGTGTGAGTTTCCAACTATCTGGAAAAGAACATTCTTAATTTCTCAAGTGATGACGAGATTGTTCTTTTACGTAAAGAAAGCCCGAAGAATACAGATCTGAATGCCACAAGCCAAGCTTCCTGAAATATTAAGTGGACCAACATGTTTCACTTATGATTCACATGTTTAATGCTATGAGTTTTCAAACTTCGTCCTAGCAAACTCTGCCCACTTGAATGACTTTATTCTGATTTTTCGAAATTAGGTCAAATTTGAACTAAAAGTAAATTGTAGGTTGCTTTGAAAGATTTGTGAATTTTTTGGAGGTAACTATCAAGGGGTCATTTAATATATCACATACCACCACCGAGAATTTTGACAACATCTTCAACTTCTTACTAAGATTTTGCATCTTGACAATTTAACGAAATTAGGACAAACTTGAGCTTCAAGTAAGCACGATGGATTTCTCTCGAATTAAATGTCATTTCATGGGTAGATGATTGCATCTTCTCGCAATAAAAAACACCGTCGGTGTGAGTTTCCAACTATCAGGAAATCACATTCTATATTTCCACAGAGATGATGAGGTTATGCCTTTCCGAAAAGAAAGTCTGAATAATATGGATCTGAATGCCACAAGCCAATCTTTCAGACATATATAATGGACAGGCATGTTGTACTTACAATTCCCATATTTTATGAGTTTTCAAACTTCGTCCTAGCTAACTCTGTCCACTTGAATGACTTTATGTTGATTTATCGAAATTAGGTCAAACTTCAGCTGCAAGTAAACTATAGATTGCATTGAAAGTTTTATGAATATTTTTTGGAGGTAACCATGGGGGGAGTCATGTAATATACGTATCACAAACCACCACCGAGATTTTGCATCTTGGAAACTTAACGAAATTAGGTCAAACTTGAGCTACTAGTAAGCGCGATAGATTGCTGTTGAACTAATTTTCTTTTGCAAAGGTAGATGGGTGCATCTTCTTTTAGTAACAAATACCGTCGGTGTGAGTTTCCAACTATCAGGAAAGAACATTATCTATTTTCTGAAATTAGGTCAAATTTTAGCTATAGGTAAGCGCGATAGATTGCTCTCGAATTGAATGTCATTTCATGGGTGGTGCATCTTCTCGCAGTAAACAACACCATTGTTGTGAGTTTCCAACTATCAAGAAATTACATTCTAAATTTTTAAAGTGATGACCAGATTGTTCCTTTCCGAAAAGAAAGTCTAGGGAATATATATGTATCGGAATGCCACAAGCCAAGCTTTCAGACATATATAGTGGACTGACATGTTGTACTTACAATTCCCATGTTTTATGAGTTTTCAAACTTCGTCCTAGCTAACTATGTCCACTTGAATGGTTTATGTCGATTTATCGAAATTAGGTCAATTTTCAAATACAAGTGAATTGTAGATCATTGCGTTAAAAGTTTTACGATTTTTGGTGGTAACCATCGGGGGGTTCATTTAATATATCACAAACAATTATCAAGAATGTTGATAATAGGTTCAACTTCTTGCTAAGATTTTGCATCTTGATAACTTAACGAAATTAGGCCAAACTTGAGATACTAGTAAGCGCAATAGATTGCTCTTGAATGAATAGTATTTTTGGAGTTAGATGGGTGCATCTTCTTTTAGTAGACTATATTGTCGTCGGTATGAGTTTCCAACTATCAGGAAAGAACATTCTCAATTTTCCGAGTGATGACGAGATTGTTACTTTTCGTTAAGGTCTCAAGGATATGGATCTGAATACCACAAGCAGAGCTTTTCAGATATATATAGTGGTCCGACATGTTGTACTTACAGTTCTCATGTTTTATGAGTTTTCAAACTTCGTCCTAGCTAACTCTGTCCACTTAGATGACTTTATGTCAATTTATCGAAATTAGGTCAAATTTCAAATGTAAGTAAATTATAGATTGCATTTAAAGTTTTATGTTTTTTGGAGGTAACCATTAGGGGGTCATTTAATATATCACAAACCACCTCCGAGAATTTTGACAACAGGTTCAACTTCTTGCTAAGATTCTTGATAACTTAATGAAATTAGGTCAAACTTGAGCTACGAGTAAGAGCGATAGATTGCTCTTGAATTATTTGTCTTTTTGGAGGTACATGGGTGCATGTTCTTTTAGTAAACAATAATGATGTCGGTGCGAGTTTCCAACTACCAGGAAAGAACATTCTTAATTTTCTGAGTCATGACCAGATTATTTGTTTCCGTAAATAAGGTCTCAAGAATATGGATATGAATGCCACAAGGAGAGCTTTTCAGATGTATATATATAGTGAACCGACATGTTGTCTAGTACTTATATGATTCCCATGTTTCACAAGTCTTCAAACTTCGACCTAGCTAACTCGGCCCACTTGAATGGCTTTATGTCATTTTATCAAAATTAGGTCAAATTTGAACTACGAGTAAATTGTAGATTGCTTTGAAAGTTTTGTGATTTTTTGGAGGTAACCATTAGGGGTTCATTTAATATATCACAAACCACCATCGAGAATTTTGACAACAGGTTCAACTTCTTGCTATGATTCTTGACAACATAACGAAATTAGGTTAAACTCAAGCTACTAGTAGGCACGATAGATTGTTCTTGAATTATTTGTCTTTTTGGAGGTGTATATGAGTGCATATTCTTTTAGTAAACAATAATGCCATCAGTTCGAGTTTCCAACTATCAGGAAAGAATATTCTCAATTTTTCAAGTCATGATCAGATTGTTCCTTTCCGTAAAGAAGGTCTCAAGAATATATATATATATATATATGAGACCGACATGTTGTGTACTACTTATATGATTCCCATGTTTCACGAGTATTCAAACTTCGATCTAGCTAACTCTGCCAACTTGAATGGCTTTATGTCAATTTATCGACGAAATTAGGTCAAATTTGAACTACGAGTAAATTGTAGGTTGCTTTGAAAGTTTTGCGACTTTTTTTGGAGGTAACCATTGGTGGGTCATTTAATATATCGCAAACTACCATCGAGAATTTTAACAATGGGTTCAACTTCTTGCTATGATTCTTGACAACCTAACGAAATTATTAGGTTAAACTTGAGCTACTAGTAAGCGCAATAGATTGCTCCTGAATTATTTGTCTTTTTGGAGGTAGATGGGTGCATATTCTTTTAGTAAACAATAATGCCGTTGGTGCGAGTTTCCAACTATAGTAAAGAACACTCTCAATTTTGTGATTCAGGATCAGATTGTTCCTTTTCGTAAAGAAGGTCTCAAGAATATGGATCTGAATGCCACAAGCAGAGCTTTTCCGATCTGAATATAGTGGACCAACATGTTGTGTACTACTTATATGATTCCCATGTTTCATGAGTTTTCAAACTTTGACCTAGCTAATTGTGCCCACTTGAATGGCTTTATATCAATTTATTGAAATTAGGTCAAATTTGAACTACGAGTAAATTGTATGTTGCTTTGAAAGTTTTACGATTTTTTTGGTGGTAACCATCGGGGGGTCATTCAATATATCACAAACACCATCTAGAGTTTTGACTATTCATATCGACAATTTAATGAAATTAGGTCAAATTTGAGCTACCAGTAAGCATGTTAGATTGCTCTTGAATTAATTGTCTTTTTGTAGGTAGATGGGTGCATCTTATTTTAGTAAACAATGCCTCCGGTGTGAGTTTCCAACTATCAGGAAAGAACATTCTTAAGTTTCCAAGTGATGACGAGATTGTTCTTTTTCATAAAGGAAATCCGAAGAATATGGATCTCAATGCCACAAGCCAAGCTTTCAATCATATATAGTGGACCGCCATGTTGTACTTTCGAATCCCATGTCTTATGAGTTTTCAAACTTCCTATCTAACTCTACCCTCTTGAATATCTTTATGTCGATTTATCAAAATTATGTAAAATTTGAACTACAAGTAAATCATAGGTTTCTTTGAAAGTTTTATAAAAAATCTTTTGGAGGTACCCATCGGGGGTCAATTAGCAGTATATCGGTAACCACCGAGAGTTATCCTTACCTTATTATTCACAAAAACAAAAGAAAATAAAAGCACCACCCTCATAACCGTAGTAGACTCAACCACCTTTCTTCACAAGCTGCACACGGCACCGTCCAATCACATTCGATGCCTGTTGCATTTAGATCCTTCATTTTAATAGTTTTATTACTCGGGAGGTGAGCCAAGCGCGACTTAGCACTAAATTTTGGTGTGATATTGGCGGGATCTTATTCTAGTTCAAAATTTTAGTGGAATATTGGCGGGATCCTCCTAGCTACCTACATACCGACGGGGCCTCTAGCTCTCTCTCTCGCCGATCCTTCTCGCTATCCCCTCATCCTCCTCTATCACGTCCCTCCTTAGCCGACTTCTACCTTGCCAGAATCTGCTCAGCGACGCCGTCATCCACCTCGCCGAAGTCTGCTTCATCATATCTGCTTTCCCACCGCCGCAACCAACAGATGCGTAAGACACTCGGACCCCTCAGCAGGGTGACTGCTAAAACTCCCTACTACTGAGACGAAGGTTATTGCACACTTCCTATGCCCGCTTTCCTTGAATTTTACTTCCAAATGTAGTTCATCTCTTCTTCCGTGCAGTGCCTTAATATATTTCTAATAATGCATGCTAGTTGCTGTACTGCGGGATCGGTTCCAAGGGAAAAGAAGGCAACTACGAGTCAGGAAGCCAAATTGGTTATCTCGAAGCAGTACACGACCTTGTTAACCCAATGATAAACCCCAACAATCCTCCCTAGACAAATTTTTGTTTCCACTTTGCATATATGTATTTTCAGAGTAGTTCATCATTTGCTTGCCCTTTCTTTCATGTACTAGTATATTTTTTATTTGTATTCTTGCAAGGCATGGAAGATGATGTACTGACCAATGAGAGTCGATACCAATGAAACCTGAGGAGTTTTGGACATTTAGATGTATCCCCCCTCGGCACAACACAACTAGTACAGAAACATGACTATTTGTTGCATCTTGCTTGTGTTATTTGCTGATTGATTTGTCACACTACAATTTGCAGAAGCAAGTGCATGATCATTTCCCTGCCAAGGAGGTTCGTAGCACAGATATTCAGCAGCGTGCAAGTGATGCAGCCATTTCTAGGAACCAAACAGAAGTATGGTGCATGGCCGAAGCTAAGATTAGGCTGCTCCAACAGGATTTGGACACGACCACTCGATGGATCAGAGAATTTAACCGGGGCTGGATTTCTACGATTGAAGATGGCCTTGATGCTATCGATGATCTTCAGAAGTTAGTGGCTGAAAATCGTGTTCCCAATCCAACTGATGCACATGTCAATGAGATCAACTGGACGGTCTTGAAATAGGTGAAAGAACGAGCAGAGATTCTCCGAGCATCCTTGAAGCCAGATGATTTTTGAAGGGTGATGCAAGAGCAGCCATGCGAATAGATTTTTATTTCCAATAATGATTTTTGTCTTGTTAGCCTGATATTTTCTTTTCTTATGTGCTAGCAGTACTTTACATTAACTATGTATTTGGCACGCTGTTATGAAACGTATAGTAATTGCTGCATTTGGACAATGTATCTCGATAGTCATTCGGAAAATGGAAAAAACAACATTTTCCCACAAGAATGTTGAAATCTTATTATGCACTTTTGTTTAGATCCATAGACCCACGTTTTGCAGCAAATTAACACATTACCATGATAGGTAGTCCATCTTAAAAAAACAAAAGAATGGTAGTCCGAGCTCAATGACCATGTCATTGTGCCCATTATCGTGCATAAATATGTGCAATTACTTATGTTGCCCCAAGTCAAACTTTTAGACTGTATATACTAGTAGAGTACACAAAAAATTAGCTGAGGGACATGACACAAGCCCGAAACCATCTCTTTCACCAAGAAGTCGATAATAATTTTAAATCTGCGTCAGAAACAACCACTGAAATGGCTCCAGTGTCCAATATTCAAAAGCGGTACGAAATTTCCATCTCGCCCCTCGGTCCAAAAACAAGACGCCAAAGGCCATTCGTCAAAATTGTTTGTCTTGCACAATTCAAAATTTCAAACCCGTGCCCATCAGACCGAATCCCTAGAGATCACCTCGGACCACCACGGTTGTGCCTCTTCTGTCCCATCTCCCCTTCACAGCCTCTCTACCGGCACTACATAGTGACCGGATACGTTTTACCAGCTCCCTTGTCTAGCAAGCCGGTGGTTGCTTCCCCGCCCCGATGTTGGCCCACACTAGATCACCTCCTCCGTACCCGAGGTCCACGTAGCCAGAGCCGGCTCAGCAATGCCGTCTCCAGTGACACCATCACAGCTTCGTTCGATCCACTTCCCCCGACTCCACGGCACCGGATCTACTTCCCCAACCTTGTCTACGACGTCGGAGAGATGGCGAGAAAAACCCGCTCAACCGCGAACGGTGAGGTCGTAGCTCACCACAAGACCGTTAAAGGAAAGGCCAGTGGCAGGAAATCGCATAATCACGGTCACAAAGGTAGTTCATCTCTTGTTTCACAGCTGTCTCGCACTGTTTACATTCATATGTCTGTAATTGTTCCTTCAGAGCTTTCAACTGCTTGCTAGCATTGTACTAATTTGCTCCTCTACACACACTTCACTCTTAAATCTCATAAGGTATTTTTTTTCTCATGCATGGAAGCTGCTTTGGGGCCGATTGATAAGGGAGGACGGAAGGGTTGGGAAGAGAGATTACTGAAGAATTCCAAACATGCAAGGTCGCTCGGCTTGCGGAGACTTAGATCTTTCGTAGATACCACCACCAGTCATGAAGGCCAGGTTTCTGAAGCAGAATCTGATCGTCGAGATGGACAAAACCCCGACGGAGACCTGGCTCAGGAAGATGGACCGGTCGAGAACACCCCTTAGTCCGCCCGCTTGTCCACCCCCCCCCCCCCAAGGTGCTTGCTCTGTCTTGTCATTGAGATAGTTGTTGCACCTTCCATGTTTTGTACCTCAAACCCACCAAATGTTGTGCAATGTCATCTGCTTAATTCATGCATCATATATGTTCAGCTTGTCTTGCCTTATTGTTCTTCTGTTCTATCTACGTCTCATTATACATAGGACTTTCATAGATTAATATATCATTTATGTGTATTAGGAATCAGCTGTTTCACCTAAGACCCTTTCAGATACCAGCAGGGAGAAAAACTATGTCCGACAAGTGTTTGATTTAGCATTGGTTTTTGTTGATGAACAATACCTCGAGGGAGACATCACTCGGGAATTTGGACCCGTTGAGGACCTCCCCCATAGTCCGCCCGCTTGTCCACCCCCAAGGTGCTTGCTCTGTTTTTTCATTGTCATATCTGTTGCATCTTCCATGTTTGCTATCTCAATCCAACCAAATATTCTGCAATGCCCTCTGCCTAGTTCATTCATCATATATGTTCAGCATGTTTTGCCTTATTGTTCTTCTGTTCCATCCACGTCTCATTACATATAGAACTATAATTGATTGAAGTATCGTTTATGTGTGTCAGGAATCATATGGTTCAGGTACCAAACCTGAAGCGTCGACAAGCGGCCCTGCGAATGCTACAGGTGGAACACAAACACAAGTCGGGAAATACAATAAATGAAATCCAGAAAACTCGCATAAGGCTAAAAAGGCTTGTCTTGGTGGCACACCATAGGTTCCAACAGATATAGACGCAGCAAATACCATTCCATACGTTGCACAATTATAAATTGCCAATCCAGATAGCCATGAATAATTGACAGCCCAACCAGTCTCGTCCTCTACTGGCCTATATCTGCTGGCACAACACCAACAAGCTAGCGATGATCACCCACCTGTTGATCAGCCGGCCGCCAAACAAGGTATGTGTTCCAAACCTTATCGTTGCATGCTCCCTTATATATAGCGTGATATCCTGATGTAACAGTTGAATTGGCAGCTACATGAAGATTTAAGAAAAGGGGGCCAACAGTAGGAAAAAAGCTTGAATCTCAAATTTCCGAAACGCAATCTAGATATTGCATCAATTTTATTGTGTCTGGCAAGCGAAGGACATAAGATCCAATAGAATCTGCTTTCCTAGCATCGAAAATAGGCGTTTTTGTCAGGATGATATTCCCATCTTCGCATCGTTGAAGCTCCACCAACAGACGCCTGACCATTACAATTTATTACTCCAGAAGTTACACGTAAGTCTTGGTGCTCTCTCCCATGCCTTCAAACTTGACTTTGGTTCTATTCTAAGTCACATAACACATCAACTGTTCCATTCTTGCCGATAGAAAAAATTCAACTTCGATCAGGATAATGAGGATGTCGAGTATGTTCTCATGGACATGTTTCTCCTGTTCTTTGTGCCAGCAGCGCCATAGGCTAAAGAATAAATACTTTGATGGTAAGGCAAGTAATGATATTCAAAGAACATCTCATATGGAACATTCTATGACTGACCAACATTGGATAGATCTTCTCGACCACTAGTTTGATCCAAAGATTACGGTATGGTTTGTGAAGATTGAGACCAGATCACATTCAAAATACCTATTTGCGCATCTGTATCACTAGTCTAATTTTGCAGATGAACGCTGAGAAAAACAAGAGGAATCATGCCGCGCAACGCTTAACAGTAGATGATTTCCAACTAGCATGAGTTTCAGTTTTGAACGCTATAAAGAGTTGTTTTGTGATAGCATCCACCTAGTGATGAAGAAACAGACAGATGCGATGTTGGCATAGTCCTATTATTGAGCGTTAGTGATAAACTTATTATCAGTATGATCAGATAGCTAGTATGCTTTTTCTATAGTGTATATGATGCGTAATCAGCCATGCCAACTTATAAGATTTGTTTATAGATAGGTTAAATGGGTTGTCTGCATGTTCCTCTATAGTTACTTCTCTTTGCTCACCAACGTATACCAACTGATAACCTTATAGATTAAATTGAACGAGGAAATGGCAAAACCTAGGAAACACGGTCTGGAACAAAACCAAGAAGAATGTCTGGAAACATTTAACATGGTACTAAAAGGCGAAGGTCATCGTAAAAGTATGTTTCTGCGTAATGCTAGGTTGTCACAGTCCAAGTCTAAGTCGGTGTATTTTTCTTATCAGGAAGAACTTAGCAGTACGGGCTAAACAGGAAGTGCAAAGATGAACAATCGATAAGATGAGATAGAAATTATTAGCAAGTGATGCAGAGTTGAAGATGTTACAAGATTAAGAGAATTTTGGAGAAGTCATATATGAACAGACTCTTCTAAATTGAAGATGAACCCTAGCAATGATAGGTGAGTACAGTGGTCATGTGAAATGGTTCCTACTACTGATCCTGGGTTGTGTTTGGGGCCATGCAATAACAAAAATAGAGGGACTATTTGTTTTTCATCGTGCTTTTATCTATTCACGCTGTGCTCCATGCACAAAAATCCTGCGCTCGAACCTCACTCTCTCAAGCCTTGGATTCATGAACCTCACAATGGTTTTTTATTCTTTGGACAAACCGCCAAATTCAAAATATCAGTCGATCGACAAAACCTACCGCCTACCCTGTTTGAATCAAAGATTTTGTATCCAATTTTTTTGCCAAGATGGTAAGTGTTTGATGACCAGCCTTCAATTCATACAGAAGGAGTACCATTAGTATTATTTCCTGGACGCTTCCGAAATTCAAAAATCTTAGTCGAGCGACAAAACCTGCCACCAACCCTGTTTGAATCAAAGGTATCCAATTTTCATTATGGATGATGATCAGTTGATGTCAAACTCGACATTCAATTCCTGAAGAGGGAGATAACCTTTTTTATATTATTGCTTGGATGCTAGCCAAATTGGAAGCCAAACTTTGGCAAAAAGTTAGCAAGAAAATTAACTCTATGACAAGTGGGCCATATAATTAATGAAGTGTGGCAAACTACAATTGTGGCAAAAACTAAACACAAGCTAAACAACTTGTGGCTGCCAAAGTTTGGTTTCGCAAACTGTGGCTGGGAACCAAATGAGCCCTTAGTCTGTCCATTAATTGTGGTCATGGATGATCAATTGATGTGACTCTGGGCATTGAATTCCTGGACAGATAGCGTACGGTCTATTAGATTTTTTCTATTATTACTTGGACGCTAGCAACAAAATTCAAAATCGTAATCGAGCGGCAAATTACCCCTGACTTAGATGCATTTCGCGCGCCTCCGTTTCAAACATTTTTAGGAAAAATCTCCCACGGTTGTAGTACCATTTTTCTAGTACTAATATTATTAGATGGACGCTAGCCAATTTCAAAATCTCAATCGAGCGGCAAAACCACCCACCGACCTTCCCGCCCCTCCGTTTCAAAAAATTTGAGCCAAAATCTCCCACCGGGTAGTACCATTTTATTAGAATAGAAGATGGGCGCTAGCCAAATTCAAAATCTCAATCGAGCGGCAATATCACACATCGACCTTGAAGCATTTCACGCTCCTCTATTTCAAAAACTTTTGACTATAAAATTCCCATTCTATCCTTTGTTCAGACGACAAATCAGCAGGCTATAGTCGGTATCTTGGGGCACAATCGTAATTTGTATCATGTTCACCTCTATGGTCCCTATTCGTGCAGTTTTTCTCGCCGGCCCTTCCAAAAATCCCAAGCTCTTTTGTCCCCTCCACGACCACCGCGCGCACCGGTCGGCGGCAATTCACGGCATCCTGAGCCGCTTGAGCTGCGGTCTCGTGTACTGCCGTGGAGCTGCTTCACCAACACCCACCCCACCGGATCTAGTTCACCGGACTTCTATGCCACAGAAGCGTAGCTGCAGTCTCGTTCACCATGCCGATGGCGTCATCGACTGCCCAATCTCTTATTCCCCACTGCCGAATGCTACCCAACCGTACAGGAGCCGCCTCACCAGTGTCCACCGGATGGGATATAGTTTAGCGAGTTCCATGTTCACCGCTCCAGACCAGCTGCATGGGCGTTGCCGGTTACTGCACCGGATCTACCTAGCGACGCTCTCTTCCATAGTGCCAGATCTACCACAGCGTCGCTATCATCCGCCGTGATCAAGCCGACATCGACCTCCCAAGATCTACTTCCCTGACCGCCCAATATCTACTTAGCCACAAACGCAGCACCCGGTACCGTCGATGCTTAGACGCCTCTCCGATCGAAGTAACCTAATCTCCAACCCTTTTTTTTGTTTTCTCAGCAATATAGCAGGTTAAAGCCTATTGCAGTGAACTTCATTTTTGTAATCATGCTAGTACATACAAGTCATTAGGCATGCATGTTCTTTGTGCTACATACAAGGTCACTGGACATGTTTGTTTGCATTCGCTGCTCTACAAATTTCAAGGAATGCACTTGTTTGTTATTTTGTCATGCACATGTTCCTAGCTACTCCCTACAAAAGTAACTGCCTGCTGTTGTGTAGTTTTTGCAAAATGTAAAGTCAGTGAAAAATATTAGTGTGGATTTCCTGCTCCACAATTACTGAATCTATCTGGTTTGTCCTGAGCTAAGTTCCTGCTATTATTTCCTCCCTGGCATCATTCTGCTATCCTGTAGTACCTGTTTAAACTCATCGTACTAGTTCGATAATAATATTGTTGTTGCTATCTGGATCTTTAAAAGATGCAAACCTGACTGCTTTTTTTGCATAGAGCTCAAAAGGGAACACTAAACATGTTGGTTTGCACAGCCTCTTCCACAGGTTCATAAGCGCGATGTCATTGTTTCCTTATCTGGTGCTAGTTCATCATAAGCAACGACATAACTATCCTCTACTATGTATTTCATTCGTGGTTTGCGTTCCTGATCTGATAGTTCTGGCATGATGCCATTATAATTTCGGTCTCGTTCATTCTTAGCTACTCCTACTAAAGTAACTACACGCCCATTGTGTCGCTCACCGAAAATTCTGAGTCACCCAACGTCTCTTGCATTCCAGGATATACTACTGCTTCCATATATTTGTTGAAATGACCTGGCTAGTTTATATTTACTGAAATTTTAGGAAACACTCTGTCCGATTACTCAATTCATCTATAGGCACACTTGTGTAAAGATTGCTTGTCATGTTCTACAGGTTCACAAGAAATTCCATTATATTTCATGTCTAATGGTTCGTCCTAAGCAGCGACACAGCTATCCTCTATTGTATATATCGTTCATTCATAGTTTGCATTCTTACTCTATAAGGTATCTTATGATTCCTTTATAATTTCTATTTGGTTCACATCTACGACAGTAACTGCATGCCCATTGTGTAGCTCGCCGCGAATTCTAGGTCACCCAACATCTTTTGCATTCCAGCATAAATGACTTCTTCCATATATATTTGTTGAAATGACCTGGCCAGTTTATATTTGCTAAAGTTCTAAGAAACACTTTGATTGACTGCTCATTTCATTGTATTCACACTTGTCTAATGCTTGTCTGTCCTCTTCTACAGTTTGCAAGAGACGTCATTATATTTCTAATTTGGTGCTGGTTCATCCTAAGCAATGACATAACTATCCTCTACTATGTAATTCATTCATGGTTTGCGTTCCTTCTCTGCAAGTTCTCGTATGATGCCATTATAATTTCTTTCTTGTTCATTTTTAGCTATGAAAGTAACTGCATGCCCATTGTGTAGCTCACCGCAAATTCCGAGTCACCCAATACTCTTGCATTCCAGGATATACTACTGCTTCCATATATATATTTTTTGAAATGGCATGGCTAGTTTATATTTGCTAAGATTCTAGGAAACACTATGTTCGATTGCTCAATTTATTTGTAGGCACACTTTTGTAATGCTTGCTTCTCCTGTTCTACAGGTTCACAAGCAATGCCATTATATTTCATATCTAATGGTTTGTCCTCAGCAGCGACATAGCTATCCTCTATATGTAGTTCATTCGTGGTTTGCATTCTTCCTCTACAAGTTCTATTATGATGCCATTAATATTTTTGTTCGATTCCTAGCTACGAAAGTAAATGCATCCCCATTGTGTAGCTCACCGCAAATTCTGGGTCACCCAACGTCTCTTGCATTCTAGGATAAACGACTGCTTCCATATATTTGTTCAAATGACCTGGCTAGTTTATATTTGCTAAAATTCTAAGAAACACTTTGATTGATTGCTCATTTAATTGTAGGCACACTTGTCTAATGCTTGCTTGTCCTCTTCTACAGGTTCGCTAGAGACGCCATTATATTTATAATCTAGTGCTGGTTCATTCTAAAGCAACGGCATAACTATTCTCTACTATGTAGTTCATTCGTGGTTTGCATTCATGTTCTACAAGTTCTCGTATAACACCCTTATAATATCTATCTGGTTCATTCTTAGGTACGACAGTAATTGTATGCCATTGTGTAGCTCACCGCAAATTCTGAGTCAACCAACGTCTCTTGCTTTTCAGGATATACAACTGCTTTCATATATATTTGTTAAAATAAACTGGCTAGTTTATGTTTTCTAAAATTCTAAGAAACACTTTGTTTGACTGCTCATTTCATTGTAAGCACACTTGCCTAATGCTTTCCATTATATTTCATATCTGGTTCTGGTTCTTCCTAAGCAACAACCCAACTATCCTCTATTGTATAGTTCATTTGTGATTTGCATTCCTTCTCTACAAGTTCTCGCATGATGCTGTTATAATTTATGTCTCGTTCATTCTTAGCTACGACAGTAATTGCATGTCATTGTCTGGTTTATTCTTATATATATAGTTGTTAAAATGACCTGGCTAGTTTATATTTTCTGAAATTCTAAGGCACACACATTGTTATATTTCTTGTTTCACGGTAGGGACACTTTTTAATTGCTTGCTTGTCCTGTTTGTTTGACGTGATGGTCAATATATTTGAACCGTTGACCAGTAGTAAACTCCAGTTCATAGCTCCTATCATATCAGTTAAATGAGTAGTTTGCCTTGTTTGATGTATTAACTTGTTATTACTTAGTTTCAGACTGCAATTATTGCTATCGCCACCAAAGAGGGGGCTGCAAGATCATATCTCAAGTTTGTTTTCCAATGTAGATGTCACACTCAAAAGGGAGATGCAGGTGATAGATGGAGAAAGCAAATTAAGGACTGCTATCAACTCGATTGTCAACTAAAATGCTAATTTTTCTTTCCCTTGTGTTCATAATATGTAATAACTTTAAGTAGTTTGAATTTGATGTAATATCTAGACTAATTGCATAGGCCATGTAGGCATTTAGTTGATGATATCCATAGAAAGCGGTAGGCGGTAACATACATGCGATAGCCAGGTCAATTAGGGTACAGTATCGTGCTCTGTATTTGCCCTTCTTGTATTAGGCCGATGATGAACAGTAAAAATGCTCACACGTTGTACACCTTCTATGATACCGAAATAGGCTCAAGAAATGCAGAAACTGTAAAAGACCGTAAAAGTAACGGGGCAGGCCCACATGCGAGATTAGTAACAGTAACAGGCCATATAATTGGCAGGCCGAAATAGTAATAAGCCGAAACCGTAACATGTGGAAACAGTAACAGGCCAAAACCGTAACATGCCGAAACAGTAACAGGCCAAAACAGTAACTGGCCGAAACCATAACAGGCCGAAAGAGTAACATGACGGAACAGTAATAGACGAAACAACAGGGGACCAAAAAATAATGGGACAGAACCTTAAATTGCCAAAACAGTAACGGGCCAGAATAGTAGCAGACCTGAATAGTACCAGGCCTAATTTGCACCAGGCCAGAACAGTAACAGGCCCAGGAATTTACCAGGATAGAACAGTAATAGGCCAGAACATGGACGGACATTTAGGAGCCTGAATAGTAACGGGCCCAAAGTATATGGGACCGTTTCAAATACTGTGTAGCTATACAATAATGGGCCAGAAAGGTTATGATCCAAAGCAGGATAATTTCGAACAATGTAGGGCGGAACACTAACAGGCTCGGATATTTATGGGTCGTGTAAATGGTCTAAATTCAAAAAGTGTATGTGGAAACAGTAATGGGCTAGAAAGTTTACGGGCATCCCACGGCTGCACCAGTGGGCCCATTTGTAACAGTACATGGTGAAATAGTAATGGGCCATGATCCTGTTGGGCTTCCTTAATGGGCCGACCCACTTAATAATTACCAGGCCTTGGCTGTGCCTGGCTTGTACTGTGGTTTCATTGATAGTTAACGGTGTTAACTGGCTATTAATGGCGCTCGCCACGTGGCAGTTTGCATGATGTCAGCAGTCAACACGGTTGGTGAATAGATCTACGACGGAACAACTTTTCGTGGCTAAAGGGTGCGATCCGCCACGGTCGAAAAAACCCGTGGTAGAATCATTTGTGACGGGTCTTCTACCACGACAGTCATCCGTCGTAGAAGGCTTTTCAACCATGAAAAACGAACCTCCAGCCACGAAAATCATCCGTTGTAAAAGGACATTTTCTTGTAGTGATTGGATAGAAAACATGAAGAAACTTCATGTTGATGGAATTTTGGAGTCTTTTGATTTTGATCAAATTATGCTTGTGAGACTTTCCTGGAGATAATTAAAACTTCATTCAAAGGCCTAGAAGAACGAATGACTAACTTATTGGAATTTGTACATATTGATGTATATAGTCCATTATGTGTAGTCATGAGCGATGGGTTTCACCTTCATATGCTTTCTCCGGAAATTTGAGTGAATATATGTGTATATTTACTTAATGAGGAAGAAGTGTGAAATATTTGAAAAAGTTCAAAGACTTTTAAGATGAAGTGGAAAATCAGTGTCACAATAAAATAAATAATTTATGATTGGATCATAAAGGAAGATATTTGAGTTACAAGTTTAGCATAACACCTAAGATTTGAGGAATCGTTCCATGGATTTGCATTTCCCAAAACACCATATGAGTATGGAGTGTTCGAGATATATAATGAAACCTTGTTTAACATGGTGAAATCAAAGGTGTCATTCATAAAACTGCCATTATATTTTAAAGATTAACAGCTTTAGAGACTATCGCTTTTACACTAAAAAGAGATCCATCGTGATCTGTTGAAATAACACCATATAAGATGGTTTGGGATAAAAACCAAGTTGTCCTTTCTTAAACATTGGTATGATATGCATAAGTAAAATGTTTGCAACCAAAGTCGGATGAGCATGTCTTTGTAGGTTATTTCGAATAACTGTTGGGTATTCCTCCATAACACTAAAGACAAAAGTGTTTGTCGCTTTGAATGTCAAGTTTTTTTAGAAGCATTTTTCATGAAAAGTTAAGTGGGAGGACAATAGAACTTTAATAAGGTTATTGAACCTTAGCTAATATGTGCTGAGTTGCGCAGCGTCGGAAAGTGTCCTGAAGGCAGCAACAATGCCCATGGCTCACATCCTCAAAGGTTGTGTTCACGGAGGTCTAAGTTCCTATTGAACCAAGTAGGTCGGGTAAATAATCAAAGACTAAGATTTGAGAAAAATCATTGTTGTTTGATAATGATGAACCGACTATATAAAAAAAAGCGATGATGGGCCCTGACTCCATCAGATGGCTTGAAGCCATAGAATCTGTGATAGTTCCATACATGAGAAATCAAGTTTTTGAACTTGAAAGACCCTCTGGAAAGGTGTAAGACCTTACAGTCGTATTTGGATCTATAAAGAAATATACATGGATGTTTCACATCTATGAAATAGTCGACATGTCGTTAAAAAGTTTACGACAATGTTCAAGTAGGGGATTATGACAAGATTTGATCTTTCATAGCGATATTTGGTCTGGACAGATTCATGTAGCAACCAATACATATATTGGTACATGATAGTTTAACAAACAAAACAAAGTTCTTCTAATATAATGGTACACTAGGACATGTGCATGCCACAATCCAAAGGGTTTTGTTTATTCAAATGATGCTAAAATCACATGCAAACTTCAATGGTTGAAGTAAGCATCGCGGAGTTGTAATCTTCACCATGATGAAACTGTTAAAAGGTTTAATTTCATCGAAGACCATGAAGATGCTTGCATTTGCAAGAAATTATGTGGAAGCGCTAAGATATATTTCTAATACATTATGTGAACGACATATTGTTGATTGGAAATGATGTATATTTTATTGACACCGGTTAAGAATTTCATCTCGATGGAAGACTTAGGCAAAACCCAAATATTTGGCATCGATGTCTATATGGATAGATTGAGACGTTAATATGGTTTTGCCGAGAGTACAAAGATGAAATACCGAATGAGTTCAATATGGAAACAACAAGAAAGGTACTTTTCGCACAGGATGGATTGAATCAAGATTCAAGTGTTTTAACATTTGGTAAGTGAATCAAGATTCAAGTGTATTGACACTTGTTGAGTGAGATCACAAGAATATTTTGATCAATCATACTGTGATATGTACACATCCAGATATGCCCTATGCTCTAAATGTTATAAGCACATACCAGAATGATTCATAAGATAATTGTTGGACAATAGTAAGGATGTCCTTATGATCTTTTGGAAGAACTAAGAATATGTTATTTATGTAGAGGTGACAAATAGATAGATAGTTCATTGTAAAGTGTTACATTGATTCTAGTTTTGTCACAAGATATAAATTAAGTTATCTCAATTTAAACTAAGGGTGGCACAATATAATGGAAAGGAAGTTCCATAACGGATTTGTATGAGTTCCAAAATTAAGACATTGTGACAGATACTGCAACAAAAGGCTAAGTATACGACTACTATTGTAGCAGCAAAAGAGGGCATTTGTGTCAAGTAGTTTGTTATCAAACTAGGTGTGGTTCACAGCAGGCTAGTACTATGAAGATATATTATATGACAATTGTATCAACATGTTTTAACCCCAAGGAACTAAAGGTCTCATCAAATGACCAAATTTATACAATGCCATCACATTGGAGAATGAGTGATGCGTAGAGGCACAAAGACATGCAATTACACACGGACCTGAAAGTGTCAGATTCGAAGATTATGTTTACCACGAGAAATCATGTATATAAAACACAAAAAATCCATAGGTGTTGAATGCACAAAGTTTTAAAACTATATTATTAGCTCTAGTGCAAGTGGGAGACTGTTGGAGAAGTGCCCAAGAGGCAATAATAAAATGGTTATTATTATATCTTTGTGTTTATGATAAATGTTCGCATAACATGCTATAATTGTATTAGCCGGAAACATTAATACTTGTGTGTTTTGTAAACATAAAAGAGTCCCTAGTAAGCATCTTGTTAAACTAGCTTGTTGATTAATAGATGATCATGGTTTTCTGATCATGAACATTGGATGTTATTAATAACAAGGTCATATCATTAGAAGAATGATGTGATGGACACACTCCTATAGTTAGCATAGCATAAGATCAAGTCATTTAGAGTTTGTTTGCTATAAGCTTTCAAATACATAGTAACCTAATCCTTCGACCATGAGATCATGTTAATCACCATCACCGAATGGATGCTTTGATGACATCAAACACCACTTCATAGCTGGGTGGTTATAAAGGTGGCATTAGGTATTCTAAAAGTATGTGTTGAGGCACATGGATCAAGAGTAGGATTTGTCCATCCATATGATGGATAGATATACTCTGGGCCCCTCTGTGGAATGTCATCCAATTGGCTTTCAAGCATGTGACTAGGTCACAAGGGATGTCATATCAAGGAACAAGTAAATAGTACTTATTGGTAACGAGGTTGAACTAGCTATAAGAGATACCGACGATCAAACCTCGGATAAGTAAAGTATCGCGCGACAAAGGAAATCGGTATCGTATGTAAATGGTTCATTCGATCACAATGTAATCGTAGAAATATGTGGGAGCCATAATGTATTTTTAGATTCCTCTAATGGTTATTGATTGGAGAGGTGTCTCGATCATGTCTGCATAGTTCACAAACCATAGGGAGACACATTTAAGAATTCAATGTTGTTTGAGTAGATATGGAATGTGAGTTCGAGACCGAATGTTGTTTGGAGTCTTGGATTGGATCCAAGACATCACGAGGAGATCCGTAATGGTCCGGAGAATAAGATTCATATAAGGAAAGTCAGTTTCCAGGGTTTGGAAATGTTTTCGGAGTTTTGACCGGAAGCTTCTAGAATGTTCTGGAATGCCCACCACCCTGGGAGGGGGTACTTAGAATGCACCATACCCTAATGGGGTAGGAGCATGGACCACTAGGTCTAGTCGGCCAAGGACAAGGAATATAAAATCAAACTCTAGTTTGAATAGTCAAACTCTTGTTTGAAAAAGTCAAATCCTAGTTTGAAAGTCAAATTCCTAGTGGAGGAAGGAAAGGAAACCTTGAGGGAAAAGGTTTCCCTTTCCCCTCCTTTATCACCGGCCAAGGACCCCTCCTTTATCACCGGCCAAGGGGAGTTGGGGGTGGACTTGGACAGGGCTGGGAACCATGGCCGCCGCCCATCCACCCATATAAGCAGGGTGGGGCGCCCCCTACTCCTCACCCCAAACCCTAGCCACCTGGCGCCTCCCTCTCCTCTGTACAACTGCTCTAGCTTAGGCGAAACCCTGCAGTAATCTATTATTCACCACCACCACCACACCATCGTGTTGCTGGGATTCCGTGAAAATCTACAAACCTCCGCTGCCCTGCTAGAACAAGGGAGAGGAAGGTCTTCATCGACTACCGTACGTGTGACCGACAATGGAAGCACTGCCGGAACATGGCGCCGGAAGGATCATCTTCACGATCTTGAGATCGGCAAGTGAACTACTATATCAACCACGAGAATCCAATCCCGTTAAACGCTTTGGATCTACAAGGGTTAGTTCTCTACAAAATCATTGCACCAATCTCGTAGATTAGATCTTGGCTTTTGTGTGTTTCCGTGATAGATTTTTTTTATTTTCCATGCTGCGAATCCTACACCTATTACTTTGTGCATTTATTATTTTGCAAGATTTACTTATCTATACCTAATAATAAAGCACGAAGTGTTTCTCCCGGTCCAACACTTTTTTGGACGATTTTGTCCTCCAACAAAACCACATATTGCCTACCAATGCCACCCCCAAATAAAAATAACGGTTAGAAGAAACAAGACAAATTGTCAGGGAGGAGCCGAGGTGTCGGGTGTGTTCCTCCGGGGTGATTACGTGCGTGTGCCGGAGACCACCTATAGCCGGCTAATTCTCTATTTCTTCTTGGCTAATTTTCTAACCCAACCCGTGTGCGCGTCCTGATCATCCTCAACTTCCAATCCAATCCGGCCCAATCTCGCCCCCAGCCGGCACGCACCTCTCCTCTACTTAAACACGGTCCCGTCAATCTATCTCTCTGTTCTATCCCGAGGGTTTCTTATGCCCCAAGTTCTACGCTCCAAGGTCTGTCTCAGCGAGTCGGGAAACATGCGACGAGAACCAGCCACGATTTGGATGCTTTTTTGACACAGCGTGCTGCCGTGCTAGCTTGCTTCATATCATCAATCAATTACTGCCCCTGATGTTGCTGCCGCAAACGCCATCGTTGAGTTCAATCTCTGCCGTAGAGGTTGACGACAAAGTGGCGATGGGTGTCTTCACGACGAAGTTGAAGGGGAAGTTCAATCAATTGATTCTGTTCAACACGGGAGCCAATCCTGGTGCCAGGCTCGATCAACACCCGGAAATTTTCACGGTCATGTTTCCAAGATCCCCCGACCTAGATCGAGAGACGATATTGACTAGGACACTTTGAATCCAGGCCCGATCTGATGGTTGTCCATCGTCGGTCGTTGCCACCCGCCGGCCGCATGTCCTTGAGGTGGAAGATCTACAAGGCGCAGCAGGAGCGGCAGCCACCTCGAGCACACCATGGACCCCCGGTCTCCCCCAAGCCGGAGTGGTGTCCCCCCATGTACGAGGTCGTGATGGCCTACAAAGGAGTACAAAGCTCAGAGAACGAGTGAACCACGACTCCACGATTACTTTAGATCGGCACGACATCAATTCATATCGCAGATTGTGGTCGCGAGGAGAAAGTCCAGTGCATGTGCAGAATCCCGCTCAGGTTAAGAAAGTTACAGCACCACTTATAGTTCGCGAAGAGCATAAGATACAGACCATGTAGCATCTTTGTCTCGATGGACGCTACAGAGACGACTCCTGTGTTCATCCGATTCTTCGTCGAGTGTTGCCAGCGGCCTAGCATCACCGCAAGCGGCCGGGACCGCTGCGATAAAGCTAGGCTTAGACACGATGACAACCGATGCGGAGCTAGACAAGATAAACCCAATTTTCAACAAGACCTTAGCTAACACGAGCTAATTAAATAGGGCCAACGTGATCTGCAATGTGAAGCTGATTGATTTCTGAAAGCTGATCGAATTGCTCCCTCGTGAGTGATGATTATGACCTATACAAATGATGGCCACATAACACAGATCGACGGGCTCATCGATTCTGCTATCTTAAGCTTACTGATTTTGCAAAGCTGATCGATTTGCTCCCTACTAAGAGATTCGGTATCTGGTCATGAAAATAATAACCAATACCAATAGACAATCTGTATCTATACTTGACAGATTGTTTCTTGTAGTTCAACAGTTTTTTGCAGAGAACACATAGCAAGAGGAAGGCGGGCGTATTTGATTGGGAGAGCGGCCGGAAATAGACAAAGGCAAGTCGGGAGCGGCCGGAGGCGTCAAGCATCAAACTCACGCACGTGTTTGGAAAAGGAGAATCGATCATGGAGGCCAAGACCATCTTTCTTAATGGTAAAACACACATTTGAATTGTTTTTTCTCGATGATCCTGATTCGATAAGACCGCCCAATCATTTTTTCTTTAATATTGTGATCCTCTTTACTGGTTCGAGTCGACAACCTCGACGCCATGGCTCACGGAACCGCTGGTGGACGCCCCATTTGCTTGCCCTGCTGGCTGTGGCGAAATTAGTCATGTGCGCTCGCTACAAGTCAGCATATGGACTGGACTGCTTGTAATGTTGTGCTCAATTAGTCGCTTACCATCTTGAAGTTTATCTCGGAGAGATGAATAGCAGAAGAACAATTCGGAAATGGGCTGCTCGGCGTGGGAACGGGATTTGGTAACAAGAATTAGAGGATTGGGGCTTGATTCATTTGAGATTTGTTTTAGCGTTGCAAGTCTAGATGTGGACAACAATGATTATCTAAAGGTTATCAAGATGTTCACGCGGCAAAAAGTAGATACACCAAATACGAGTTCGATCTCTCGTATATTTTCAGGTCCTTTGGCCTGCGACGGATATGTGTTTGCATAGAGAAAAGATATATAAGCATATTGTTTCCCTTCCACTGCAAGGCGCGGGCATTTTGCTAGTTTCTTTACATTCCTGAAGTAAATTCCATTGAAACATTATGTCCTGATTACTTGATATTATTGTTTTAATTATGGACCATGTAACTTAGTGAAGCAATGATCAAGATTTTTATATGTATCTATGAACAACAAACTCCAAAGTTCATGTTTAGTTTTATCACTTCTATGCCCGAGAATGAGCGTAAGTTAAGTTTGGGGATGTTGATGCATGTAAAATGCATACATGAACTTTGTAGTTTATTGTCACATATCCCATCATATTCCATATTATCATATTTACTGTTATAAACATGTATTGCATTGACTTACGGGGATTTATCAATGATCCCCTTTATTTGGTTTATAACATTAAAGGTAGAAACCCTGTTTTCCGTATTTTTATGTTCCAGGGACTTATACCAAGTCAAATTGTGCTAGGATTTTTCTAGGTGAATATTTATTGAAGTGGACCAGATTGGGATTTTGGAGTAACAAAACGGAGCTATGAGGTCCAGGATGGCCTAGGTGGCGCGACCCCACCCCCAGGTCGCACCACCAGGTCCATTTGTTGCCTCGAGCGTCCGCAGGCATCCGTCTTTACCTCAGACTCTGAGTCTTTACCTAAAACGCCTATAAATACAGCCCCGGGGACGTTCACGAAATAGAGGCGGTGAACACACAAAAACCACGAAACAGATTCAGAACTAGTGAAACCATGAAACAGCGAACACCGCCGGAATCAATCTCCGGTTGCGTCTCCACCCTCTCCAACATATCCACCAACGCCTCCATGATGAGAAGGGAGTAGTACACCCCTAGACTATGAGTTTATGGGTGTAGATTGATCTACATCTCTCCCTTATGCTATGATTGTATTAGATTCATGTGAGCTGCATAACATGATCATGAACATTTATGTGTATGTGGTGGATCTTGATCTTATGATATGATATTTGAGATTGTGATTCTTATTCTGAGTTTGATGTATGAGTAGATACATATCACTATATCGTTCTTAATTACTTGTCTTGATCATAGTTGTATGCGAGAGCGTGTGTGGGAGCATAGTGCATTAGATGGAGTAACATGGTAGTGGTGATTGGGTAGTGATAGCAAATATGAGATCCACTATGGGTTTTTACCTTTCTTTTGCTACCTCACTAGGCCGAGTGTTAAAACCATCTAGTGGCAGCAATGGGTAATTCTTGTTTGTTCAAGGTACTCCCTCCGATCCATATTACTTGTCATTGAAATGGATGTATCTAGTACTAAAACATGTCTTGATACATTCATTTTAGTGACAAGTAAGATGGATTGGAGGAAGTAGCAAATTTGATATCTAAACATTATGTTAAAGTGACTAAAGCTATATAGGTAAGTGAGATATGTTGCATCATCTTTAAATTAGATGGATCTGAAGTGACGCCGTTAACCGACCAACTGCCCATTTCTTTCTCTTTTCTTCTCATACCGACGGTCTGACCCCACCTTTCCCCAGCTCCAAAATCCAAACCGGTAGGTACTCCTTTTTTCTCTCTCTTTTACCCCATGCCACCCACCACTGTGCTTCGCCCCGCCCACCACCTCACATCACCATGCCGGCCACCCACGCCCACCTCCAACCTTGATATTCGCCGTCGTACAGGGATACACCATCGGCACGGCCCCTACCTCCTCCCATCACCGTCCAGGGCGACACCGATGGTCGTGCCTTCGGTTTCGTCTGCCGCCGGGCCGAACTCCTACCCTACGTTGCCCGGATACGGCGATACGGATACGGATACGGATACCGCGATACGTCGATACGGCGATTTTCTAAAAACATGGATACGGGGATACGTTTATATATATATGTATATGATAATGTTAATGATATATACAAATTACTGATTTTTTACCAAAAGAAGAATTAATATATAGGAGTATAGGAGTACCTTGACAAGGTTGTTTGTCAGAAAAGCTTAACAACTCAGCCTGCAGTCCTCTCATAGTCATTTCTCCACCTAGATGTGAATAACAATTTAGTAAAATAGTATAGTACTGAAGGATAAAAGCATACCAGAAAGATACATCATGCTTACATTGCTAGTTTGCAACCATTTCCAGTCTCACTCATTTCCTCAATTTCTCCATATGTCATATACCAAAGATCAGCAACATCAAAGAACAATTAAATCACAGAAATAATTTGATAGTAGATACTACAGAATAATCTGACCACAGCTCCACAAGTTCACAAAAAGTTTCTAACTGTGTAATAGTTCATCCAACAAAGTTACGTAATCAGCTAATAAGAGAGTATGAATTTAGTAGATAGATGACATTTCAACGGTGCAATAGTGCATCCAACTTCTCTGTCCCGGTCTATGCAGCTTCATTATCCAAGACTTCAAGATCATCTACTAACATTGCATCAGCCTTGTCTTGTTCATCTTTGAGCAGAATTAAAACATCAATACACACTTTCGGACAAGGCTTCATTCCACTATTTGACACCTTCAATAGATGTGCTCTCACTCTTGAGTAGCTCCCAGAAAAATCAAGGTCACAAAGTCGACATATCATCCTTGCATTCCTTCCATGCCCACCGATCTTGGCGATTTTGTTTACATACCTCCATAGCGGCCACATAGGATCATCGTTTGGAGGAATTGCACGAACATCATTCAACATCTGGACTGCCAAATCTGACATTGCTGTATAAAGTTTACGATCAGGTAGTTGTCGATTGAGACTACTCGGATACAGCCGAGTCTCAGGTTGTACGTATATATATGGGCACTTTGCGGTGCTAGCAATACAAGGAAAGAATCGGAGAGGTTTAGTCTAGTATGTACCAGGTCGGATATGTACAGGTAAGTCCGATGCTGATACAAACCGTGTACAGCCCCGTCTCAAATTATTATCGCTAACACCCTTCCTTAATCACAACTTTGATAAGTTGAGATTATGTTTGAACTTCTCAAAACTACGAACTGGTAGAGGCTTCGTGAATCCATCGGCGACTTGATCTTCTGAAGAAACAAACCGAATTTCAAGTTGCTTGTTCAGAACTCTTTCTCTGACAAAATGAAAATCGATTTCAATATGTTTTGCTCGTGCATGAAAAACTGGATTGGCTGATAGATATGTTGCTCCTAAATTATCACACCATAGACACGGTGGTTGTCTTGTCTTGACTCCAAGTTCGACAAGTAAAGATTGTATCCAAATTATTTCAGCTGTTGCATTGGCCACTGATTTATATTCCGCTTCTGTACTTGATCTAGAAACCGTTGCTTGCTTTTTAGCACTCCATGAGATCAGATTTGGACCAAAGAAGACAGCAAATCCTCCTGTTGATCGACGATCATCAACACATCCTGCCCAATCTGCATCTGAGAAAGCACTAACTAGTGTAGACTCACATGGCATAAATGTGAGTCCAACACTAATTGTCTCCTTAATGTATCTCATGATACGTTTGGCAGCTGTCCAATGCATAGTTGTGGGAGCATGTAAGTACTGACAAACCTTATTGACAGCATAGGAAATATCTGGCCGTGTGAGAGTTAAATATTGTAAGGCACCTACCATACTCCTGTAACGAGTGCTATCATCAAGGCCTAATAATTCTCCTTGTGCTGTAATTTTTTCTGAGGATGATAAAGGTGTAGATGAACCTTTACAGTTTGTCATACCAACACGAGCAAGAACATCTTGAGCATACTTAGCTTGGCTCAATACAAGTCCGTCATTAACTTTCTGAACTTCAATCCCTAGAAAGAAGTGAAGATTACCAAGGTCCTTCAAGGCAAACTCCTTGCTTAAATCTCTTAAAAGAGCATCTGTTGCAGCTTGTGAAGAGCTAGCAACTATGATATCATCAACATATATAAGCATATAAATTGTGATATTGGACTTGTGGTAGATAAACAATGAAGTATCAGACTTTGAAGCAACAAAACCAAATCTGATTAGTTGAGCACTTAAACGAGAGTACCATGCTCGAGGTGCTTGCTTTAGTCCATAAAGCGCCTTGTCTAACTTGCAAACATAGTTCGGCCTTTGTCTATCTTCATAACCAGGTGGTTGTTTCATATAGACCTCCTCTTCCAGAACACCATGAAGAAACGCGTTCTTGACATCTAACTGTCGCAGACTCCATCCCCTGGAAACAGAAATTGCCAGAACAAGCCGAACAGTTGCAATCTTCACAACAGGACTGAAAGTGTCCTCATAGTCTATCCCATATCGTTGCTTGAAACCTTTGGCTACGAGCCTAGCCTTATACCTGTCAATGGAGCCATCCGCCTTCCTTTTGATTTTGTAAATCCACCGACAGTCAATGATATTTGAACCATGCCGAGGTGGAACTAACCTCCATGTTTTATTTTTCATAAGGGCATCATATTCATCATCCATGGCCATTTTCCACTTGTTATGTGCTAGAGCAGTCTGCAGATCAGTGGTTCTTCTGAAGATGCCAACAAACACCAACGAACGGTACCATCTTTATACATTTTTGGATTAGTTATTCCTTTGGATGCCCTTGTCACTGGCCGAGCGGCAGAAGGCATACGCTACTCTACAGGAGCTGAAGGAGCAGAGGATCCAGGGCTGTTGTTTCCTGTGCTGCTGTCACCGACCGAAGATGTCGCTGTCGATGAGTCCACACTGGATCCTGTAGCCTCTCGTGTGGGCGACTGACTGATGCTTGGCAAGGCTTCGGAGCTGGCTGTCGCAGATGATCCGTTCGGGGTCCGCGGCACATGCAGGACACCGCGCGACGTAGTATTTTCTTGCGGAGAAACGCGTCCGTGCAGCGACGCGTCCACCAGAAGACGCTCGTGTGGGTCAGGACCATGCAGTGACGTAGTTGGACTGACTTCTGAGGTGGATTTTGCTGACCTTGATGGCGACCTGCCCAGGAAATCCACTTCCGTATTCCTGTCTTCTTCTATTGATATTGCATGTGAGCCGTTTGAGCGATTTGGACCATCACTTTGGCTCAAATTTTCAGCAGTATTTTGTTCTGGAATCTGCACAACAATCGTAGGACTAGACGTGGGGTTAGTAGCATGAATATTAGCCATAGTTGAATCATCAATAGGTACGTCCCCTTGTTCAAAATCGTGAAGGGAAGAATCAAGTAAAAGGATCTCCTGCCTAAGAAGAGCATCAGCATTGGGATGAAGCGAGGCAAACGGGAAAATAGCCTCATCGAAAACAACGTCCCGAGAGATATAGATACGACCACTAGAAACCTCTAGGCATTTGACACCTTTATGGCGAGGACTATATCCCAAAAACACACATTGTTTGGAACGGAAAGCAAGTTTTCTCTTGTTGTAAGGACGCAAGTTAGGCCAACAAGCACAGCCAAACACGCGCAAAGAATTATAATCAGGCCGAGTACCTAAGAGGCGATGGACAGGAGTATCATTGTTAATTACTTTGCTCGGAAGCATATTAATAAGATATGTGGCGGTAAGGAACGCTTCATCCCAAAATTTAAGAGGCATATGTGCATGGGCAAGAAGAGCTAGTCCTACCTCAACAATATGACGGTGTTTTCTTTCAGCTGAACCGTTTTGTTGATGTGCATGAGGACAAGAAACATGATGAGAGATGCCTTGTGTCTGAAAGAAGGAGTTGAGTTTTACATATTCACCTCCCCAATCAGATTGGACTGTAAGAATTTTTCTATCAAGTTTACGTTCAACAAGTTTTTGAAAATTCACAAAGGCAGAAAAGGCATCGGATTTTTTCTTAAGCAAATATATCCAAGTAAACTTGCTATAATCATCAATAAAGCTTATATAGTAGTCATGACATCCAACAGAAGTGGGAGCAGGGCCCCATACATCAGAAAACACTAATTGTAGGGGAGCTGTGGAAACACTAGTAGACACTGGATAAGGAAGTTGATGACTCTTAGCCCGCTGACAAGAATCACAAACTGACTCTATACTAAGATCCTTGATAAAAGGAAGTTTATTTTTGCTAATTATTTGACTAACAATAGAAAGCGATGGATGACCAAGACGACTATGCCACTTCGCTTGAGAGGGCTTGGTGGCGACAAAAGCTTGCTTCTGTGTGTGAGAAGAGGACAATGATGACGATATAAGTGGGTAAAGACCTCCAACGCATCTCCCTCTATGAATTATTTTCCGCGTGACCTGATCCTTGATCAAGAAGAAGAAAGGATGAAATTCTATGAAGGCACTATTATCAAGTGTAAAACGATGAACGGAGAGCAAATTTTTCGATGCGTTGGGAACATGCAAGATATTACGAAGATGGAAATTTTGAACAGGGGTACGACATATTGAATGACCAATATGGGAGATATCCATACCTTGCCCACTAGCAGTGTTAACCTTGTCATGTCCTTGATACCTGTCACGAACAGTCAGATTGTTGAGCTCACTCGTGATGTGATGTGTAGCCCCAGTATCCGGGTACCAGTTGGTGTCCACACCATAGGAGGCGACATTCCCCTCCTTGCCTCCATAATCATCATCGTTGTCCTGGAACCGGTACCAGCAATCTTTGGCAGGGTGTCCCTCCCTATTGCAGATCTAGCAAGTGACATCCACCCATTGGGTGGTGCGACGGCGGCCTCGGCCACGGCCACGACCCCCACTAGAAGGCGTGCGGCCACTACCACGACGCTGTGAGGAGTCGTCGCGGCGGTTGTCACGGCGGTCATCACGACGGTCACGATCAACACGATCTCCTCGGTCGGCACGCTGCTGGTTGTAATTGGGGCGAAACGGGCGACCTCGGGATGACAAATTTGCAGAAGTCTCAAACCCACTGGCGGACTCGTTTAACAACATCTCATTGCGTTCGTCGTAGGCATGAATCTGCGAGTAGAGGGACGGAAGGGTGATGGTGGTGGAAACCACTCCGATGGCAGCAACAAGGGAGTTGTAGCCCGCACCAAGTCCGGCCAGGATGAAGGAGATGTGCTCCTTGTCTGTGATGGGGGAACCTGCAGCAGCAAGTTCATCGGCAATTTCCTGCATCTTTGTGAGGAAGGCACCAGTTGTCATGTTGAGTTTCTTCGTGTTCGCCAGAGCAATCCGGAGGTTCGTGACCTTTGCTTGATTCTGAGAGGCAAACATCTCTTCTATGGCCTGCCATACCGCGGCGGTGTGCTCAAGGCGCTGAACATGCGGAAGGACTTCAGGCGAGATGGATTGAAACAAGTAGCCAAGAACGATCTGATCTCGACTGATCCAGTTGTCGTAGTCCGGGTTGGGGGCGGTCTTTGCCGCTGTATTGGTGGCCTTGTCCGCTGGCTGTAATTCCAGCGTGAGCGGAGGAGCAGCGTCGGTACCGTCGAGCAGTCCAACAAGTCGAGCTCCTCGGATGGGCGGCAGAACTTGGGCACGCCACATCGTGTAGTTCCGGCGGGTCAGTTTATCTGACGGCGGATTGCCAAGGTTGATGACCTGGGCGGTGGAAGTCGACATGGCGGAAGGGGTGAGGGGCGGCGACGGGAGAAGCTTTGGGGGCGACGGAGATTACGGGGATGGATGGATTTGGCGATCAGTTTTGTCGGCAAGAGGCCGGCCTGATACCATATAAAGTTTACGATCAGGTAGTTGTCGATTGAGACTACTCGGATACAGCCGAGTCTCAGGTTGTACGTATATATATATGGGCACTTTGCGGTGCTAGCAATACAAGGAAAGAATCGGAGAGGTTTAGTCTAGTATGTACCAGGTCGGATATGTACAGGTAAGTCCGATGCTGATACAAAACGTGTACAGCCCCGTCTCAAATTATTATCGCTAACATGCTGAGTGCTGACCTGCAAGAAGAGGGAGTAACAGAACAATATTAGCTAGCAATCAGAGTGGATGTATCTAATTCAATCGAGGTGTTAATGTGTTATAGAACAAAATTTCAGAGTGGAAGTGCATGGGATTCCTCGACTTCCCCTTCATCTCCGACGTCGGGATCGTGCGCTCCTACTCCGACGAGGCCCCCCGGCGGCCTGGCCATGCTCGCCGCAAGATGCCACACACCAGGACCAAGAAGAACCAGATCAATTGAGATGGGAAAAGAGGAAACTCACCTGCACGGTACACCGGCAGACGGCGGAAGGCTCTGCTCGCCGGCTGGATCCTTCCTTCACCCCGGCAGTCCAGTAGCAGAGGGGGCGGCGGGACGGGTCAGGAGGTGAAAAGGTCATCTGTCATTTCGTCGATGTATAAATACCGGGCAATTAGGGTACTTCCGTATCCCTATCGTATCCTGGCGGTATCCCTTACGTATCCAATTTAGTTAATATTTATTTTAAAGCAAAAAAACCATCCGATACGTACGGGATACGTATCTGCGGGTATCCGGAGGTATCCCCGTATCCGGCCATATCCAACCCCTGATACGGCAGTTTTGCACCGTATCTCCTTCTGTCAGCATCCTGGGCGACGTCGCCGGCCGGGCCGTGGAGAGGCAGGGTGCGAGGTAGTCCACGGCCGGGCGCGGGTGAGGTGCAATGCCTCGGCATCGGGCCAGTGAGGCCGTGGGGATTTTCCTTGACGAATCAGGCACGCGCTCGTCCCCGCGAGGGATGCTGTTGCGGCTGGGCGTATTTTGCGGAGATGGCGTCCATCTTAGGCACCGTGGCACCGGCACCGCCCTCCTCCTTCTCCGTGTGCCGGGCGACCCCACGGTGGAGGGCACGGTCTCATATTTTTCTAGATCCTGCCTGGATTTTCTTTCTAGATCTTTTAGGGTTTGTATTGTATTTGTCCAAAAGAAACTGATCTTGATCCACATGTTATCTACTTGTACGTGAATGCGATTTCTGGTTGTACTTGATTCTCAGTATCAATGCCCGCTCTGTGCTGAAATTTTTCCATATTGCTCAACTTTGGATGACCTTCTCTGTATCTCCTGTCCAGTCTTTTTTTTCTAAACTTTGATGTGATCTTCTGTTATTACCTGTCCATGGCTGAAATTGGTGCTTGTTCACTTTTATCTCAATTAAACTGGAAATTTCATGTTTATAAATTGTCATTCGTCCAAGTTTATTTTACAGAAATATGGGGAAATTGTTTTCTTGTGGTCCGTTTTGATTTTCTTGTTTGTCAGCTAGTGTTCATCAAAGCTGATGTTGGTGTGAATTTATTCGAATCATTTTTAGTGACAATATGAGTTGACAACGGTGGTGGAGCTTGGCCCATCCATAGCTCCGGTCCCGTCTCCCATGGTTCCTGTCGCAGCGATCCAGAACGGGGAAGAAAACAGAGTTGAAAACGGTGGTGGAGCCGTCTACACACTTCTTTCTAGCTTCTGGACGGGCTTTCAGGTTTTTTTTTTTGAACACGGGAAGGGCCCTTTTAGAACACTGCATTAATCATCAACGGTGGGCTTACAAAATACATGCAGGATCTCAAAGAAAGTAAAAATTACAAAATAGTCCTCCCACATTGCATACAGGACCTCAAAACTAAAAAAGGAAAAGCAATCGGGTCCCTGTCCACCAGAAACAAGCTCGAGCTTCAGATCGCCGGCGTCAACACCACGACCGGGGACAGAACCACTTGGTGTGATGCAGCCGGGGATCCCGACGACGAAGCAGATGAAGGGCCTCCGACATGGCACATCGGCCTGGAGGTTGAAGGTGAGATGGCACCGGGCAGTGGCCGGTACCAGAGCTCGGAGCAGCCGCCATTCGGCCAGAAGAGTCGGTGGCGGGCCGACACGATGCCGGCGAAGGGCCACCGAGGATCCGCTCCAGAAGACCGCCGCAGTCTTCCCATCTTCCCGCTCCTCAGATCGGCAAAGGGTCGCAGCGAATCGAAGCTTTCCCTTAACACCACCACCTCGATGGCTTGGGGGAAGAACTCCAACCGCTCCGCCTCGATCTGGGGAGAGCAAAAGGAGCTTTATTGAGGGGATCGTGGTCGCCATACCACAGCTCGTCTCCGGCTCCCACCGATGGAGCACCACGAGCAAGCAGATCACCACCACCCGCCGCCGGAGGTCACTCCCGAACCCCAACGACAAGATCCCGAACGGCATGACGCCAGACGCCACAGGGGCACACACCAAACAAGCCAACCCTATTTACTGTTGTACAGGGGGAAGGGTCCCTCACCCAATCTCAACGCCGGCCACAGCCGGAGAGGAGGGAGGAGGGGCCTGGACGGGCTTCCAGGTGGTGGGCAGCTGAAGCATAAAAGAAGTCTCCGGCAATTGGCCTGCTTATTTCTACCGTAAAACTTACCTTGCGTGCAATTCTAGAATCCACCGGCGAGCAGTTTCCCGAGCTTTTACGCTCGGAACCCAAATTGGTATATTGATTCACTCCTTCCTTTCGATTTTATTTACAGGACTGCCACACCACCAAAGCTTAATCTTTGCCGCTCTCTTTGGCCGCGTAGAAAAACAAAGGACCGCAGTCCTTAGTGGACATGAAACGCTGCTTTTTGCTTAATCCGGAACTGTTTGGTTAAATACTATTCTCTTGGTGTTTGTATTCAATATACTCCAGCTCATGGATGGCGAACATAGAGATTTTTTTTCTTTTGACATGTACTCCAATACCATGTTTCTATTATCATCCGACTTTTTATAATTTCTTTATTCACTAAAAACTATCATATGTACGTTATCATATATTATTTACGACATATATCTAATTTAGGAACATTACAGAGATCTTACGATCCAACATATCAAATAAGCCAAATTTTTAGAAGCCCAAAAAAGTCGTCTATACAGTTTCTACTAGCTTATTCCCACCACAGCTTCTCTCCATCGTTTTACATAAGCCAGCTTATACATAAGAAGCCTAAAAGAAGTAGCCCCTAGGGGTGTGTTTTTTGTGGACTGGAGAAACCGAAGGGAATGTCTAAAAAGCAGACATGTTCACCATAATCTCTGAGAGAGTAGGCAAATAAAATTATGAAACCCGGTCCATTTTTAATCATAAGAATAACCTTTTATGTGCTTTTACTTGCCTTTACAATTTTTGACGAAAATACAAAAACATTTACTTCTTGCAAATCATACGAAAAACCCAAAAATATCTCTCCCTTAATTTTTTTTACGTTCCTTGTTTCTTTTAGATTGGTTTTCATAATTAGATTTACTTTTCTTGTTTTTTACTTTCCTAGTTTTATTTAACTTACACTAAACTTTGTGCTTGACAACCACACGGTTAAGTTGGAGATATAAGGCTTTTGTTTTTGTTTTATAGATTGCTTAAAGAGGAAAAGGAGAAGAACTACGATTAGATCCCCGAGAGTTCGATATAAACTTCGAATCATCCTTGTGGGGGAAAAGAAGTTTGGTACATCATTCTGCACTTGAAGTCCCAACGAGTTGGCACACACGTAGATTGGTATCATCACAGGACCAGCAACCTTCGACGAGTTTCACCATATGCACCATGAGATACGTGATCACGCTACACACTACCGACTACAAATGGATTTGATCAAGCATATGTGGAAGCACATCGGCAGCTGCTAGGCCTGGCTTCATATTTTCTCTTGTTGTTTGCTATGTTTGATCGTGAACTATATTTGCTTCAGAACTATGTTAGGTATTTTTTGTGAACTATTTAAATTTATGTAATTGTTATGTCAGTTTGTTGAAATCTGTCAAAAACTAACTAGTCCTGACCGTGTTCGGCCAAAGTGGGTCGCGTTTGTTGGGTACCCGACCCAAACGGGTTCAGAGGCCAAAATAGTATATTTTCTTGTCCACCAACTCATCCAAACAGACGAATTAGGACACCTACAATGTCCTATGGAAGATGCTTTGAGGAACCGGGATGACCACATACCGAAAAGGGAAAAATGGCCATGTATGACCATATATGTTCATTTCGGTCGATCCCTTGGTGGTTGACTGTATATGGTCTTCTTTGGAAAAGATTATATACTAATATCAAGAGATACAAATTATACCCAGTCTTTAGAATAGCGTATGCCCGCCGCTTTGATCCACCGGCACCGCCCCTTGGCGTCCACCCCTAGCGCGAAGAGGATCGACGGGGCCACGCAGATCGCCCACCGCCTTCCACAGCCTAGGCGTGGCCGCCACCGTTGGCGCGGGCGGCGGCTGGCTAGTGTTTGGAGGGGACGCCCCGGGGTTGCCTCGCGCGAGTGACCCGTGAGCATTTTTTCTTGGGCGTGTTTAGTTGGTCTCGACTGTATATGGCCTTTGTCATAAACGCGGAAGTTTGGATCTCGAACTACACTAAATCTGTTTTTCGAATCATTCAAAAAGACTATTTGAAGTTTTAAAAAAATCGATCAAAATCGGGAGTGTATGAAATAATGTGCTCTATCCAACACACAAAGTCTCACCTCGAGATACCCAATATTTTTGGCTGCACAAAAATGTGAAAATCTGACATGTAAAGTAGAGAAAGAGATACCCAATATTTTTGTAACATCCCAATTTCAGCAACACTGATCTTTTGTCAAAAGGAAAAAATCAGGGGGAACAAAAACTTTTTTGGTTATGTGCTGCAATGTTTGTTGGTTGTTTGCTTGTGCTTATGCACCTGATTATATAATAGAAAATATACTCCTCACCTCAACACTAGTTGACCAAAACTATTTTACAAAAGAGAAGTCTTGGCTCATCATTAATATTCTCAAATGTTCTGGCATTCAAACCTGAGCCAAGATGATTTTGATACAACAAACTATTTCACTAGTTTCTATTTACACAAACTATGGAGAACTATATACAATCTCCTTATGCCCTCAAGGCAGAACTTCAACTACTCTTATCTCTAGGTTTTTTCAAAACCTTTTATAAAACCTCTTCATTATAATCTTGATAGAAGTACCAAGAGGTTCTTACCTTACTTGAAAGCACAACCCCTTCAAAATACCCATGCTTAACCCAAGCCAGACTTGCTGGTAACCTTAGTGGTAATTGATAAGTTCGATTAGATGAATTGCCTTGTTGTGTTGATTGCTTGGTGTGTTTAGGATCTAGAGTGAGCTAATATAGTATCTCATCCTTTAGGATAAGATCAATGGTTGAGATCCCCAAATCTTCAACCAGACAACCCAAGCTACATATATCCTAAGTCACTCAAGTGATCCCAGTCTATATCTCCATATCATTTCTAAGCTAACCCTTTTGTATTAGCATCCAACTCCCCAAGGACCAATCAAAGCATGGATCCTTCCTACCCAATCAACACATCAACATCACCAAATGGATCAAGAGTTTGGAACCTATCCAAAATCAACCACAATTGTAATCTAGTCTAAAACCCTAAATCTGCCAAAATGGCCAAGTCTGGAAATCTTTAACTAGATTCAATCTTTGAGACTCCACCCATTCAAACCAATGTGCATTATTGAGAATGTACCTAAACCATCTTGTATTACATCATGAGTACTAACAAATCCCACTCTTTCCCTTGGCTAAGCCATTCTGTCTCCCACTCATCCATGATGGTTTCATAGTCAAGATAATAATTTTTTTTGCAAGTCTAGTCAAGATGCCTACTTTGACAGAAGTTCACTTCCCCATGTTACCTCCCCTTGAACAAATCTTGGAATGGTTATGAAGTACTAACCATGTTCTATCAACCCATACTTCACTTGTTTCCATTGGATCCCTATGCTTCTTAAACCCTCATGGTTTATAAGGCATCATGACAATCCTGCTATGGCAGTCTTGTTTTCAACAAAGTTTGCCATCATCCCTAAATCACCTAAAAACATCCAAGCCCAACTCTTGCTTCCATGGTCATCTATATGACATGGTATAACCATCCATATATCCCTTGTACCAAGGTGAGCTCTAAGATCCCTAATCCAACCCTGTTTAGGTGGTATGAAAATAACAAAACCCTAGATCCTTTAATCCTTGTTCTCTTCCAAAAACCCTCTTGTTTTGCAAATAACCAAGGTTGGTCATGATAGATACTTCATGTTGACATCATACACTTTGGATATAAATTTTTTCCAAATAATTCCCATAATTATTTGGAGTCCAAAACTATTTAGATTCTTTTATTTACCAAAACATCAAAACCTTCTATACAAAGGCAAGTTTGTTTTTCTTCCAAATACTTGGCCAACTCAAGGCACATTCGATAACTATATATCATATCCTATCTTTCCATCTTAAAATTAAATATTTTTGAGATACTTTATTATTTCTTTTTCCCTTTTTCTTAAATGGAAGAAACAAGAAATAATTCATTAAAACTACTTTTCCATATCAATAAATCCCAATAAAATTACCCAATGTGTGATATGGTATTTAGTACCATCTCACATCAAAAATTCACCTTGTCCAATGTAAAAATATCACTTTAGCTTCAATAAACCATTTCTGCACTTTTTGAATAAATTCTTTTAAATGGACTTATAATCTTTATAAAAATACCAAATAACTCTTGGAGAGATATCTTGACCTCACCTACACACTAGTACCATTTACACATCTTGTCCAATGCAAATATTTGGACATCCCTCATAACCCTAGTTTTGATCAAATTTGGCAAACTAATCAAACCCATTAGCCAAATCCCAACCAATCTTGCCAAGCACTGCTCCCCAGCAGCCAGCAGCCATCACCCACTCAGGTCGTGCTAAACTATAGCTAAGCACTGTAGCACACTCACACCCCTTGTCCTATGTGTTTGTTGAGAGAGAGACAAAGGGTATGCATTGTTTTTCGCTCGTCTATTCAATGCAGCACCACCCCCTCCCTGTCTGTCTCCTCACCGACCAGGACACCTCTTGCCCCTCCTCTCCTCCACCTGGACACACTACCCCACCCCATGTCCATTTTGGACATTTTATATTGGCCACAAAGAGCTTTCAATAAAAGGGAGTGAGGCCACCCTGCTCCCTCTTCTCTGCCCTCATTTCACTCCCTCACGCCCACCTACTCACCCCAAGCTCCTCCTCCCCTCTCTCCCTCTCTACTGGCCAGAGGAGGAAAAACATCCCCCTTCGGCCATGGACGAGTTTGAGCTCGAGGTGATCTCTCCCCTGCCCCCATTCCCCTAAATGTAGCCTAACCATGAACCTCTGTCCCTGATCTACCCTCCCCACACTCCCTAGCTCATCCCTGCCCCTGCATGCTCCTAGAGAAGGACATCTATCCATCTTGGCCATTGCCACGAATCTGAGCAAGCACTCCTCTCCCCCTATATTTCACCTAGACATGTTTCCCTCCTCTCCCTGCAACTAACCATGTTCTTTGTTTGGCCCAGGACCGCATCTGGACGTCTCCCTGATGAGCTCTCGAGGATATCTCTCAGCCGTCGTGATGTAGCCCGACCTACGGTAGTTACCACATCTTGGTCTCCAACTTACGCCAAGTCGTCATGGACTCCAAAGGTGAATCCGTTCCTCTATGCGAGCCCCCTTCCTACCCTATTGAATGGTATGCTACTTCATACTCCGTCACATATGCATGACAGGTTCACATTGACAAGTACGGAGGCAAGGGAGGAAGCCCGGAGCATCAAGCCCGACAAGACGGAGGCTTGGAAGAGGAGGCGGAAGAAACCAAATGCTCTCTGTCGCCAGCGGTACTACCGGACCTGGCGACCGGTACTACCGCCCCCTGCTACCGCCACCAACAGACGACGCCAACAGAAGCGAAATGCTCTCTGTCTCCGGCGGTACTACCGGACCTGGAACCGGTACTACCGCTCTGCGGCACTACCGCTCCCCGCTGAAGACGCCGACGGAAGCCCCAGGACCGCAAGCGGTACTACCGGTCCTGGAGCGGCACTACCGGACCAAGCGGTACTACCGGTCCCAAGTCCGGTACTACCGCCCATGGCAGTGCCTGCGCGCACTAGTTGGGCCACAGCCCATGTATCCCCCTTACTTACCTATTCACCTAGTTTATCCCCAAACTACCCTTGTTTATGTGGTTGGCCTATAAATAGAGCCCCCACCCCTCATGTATCCCTTAGGCATAGATGATAGACTAAAGACAACCCCCATTGTAGAATCTCTAGTTTTGCCTCATCCCCTTTACCAAGGGGACCGACTATCGTCACCAACCTCGATTGGACTTTGCATCACGCATCCATCGTTGAACAAGGCCTTGGAGTTCGGTGTCTCGTCTCCAAGTTGTCAAGACCCTCCCCAAGGTGTTCTTCCCTCTCCGATGTGGATTTGAGGGAGCACGTTGACCGATCTTTCCTTGTGAGGATTCTATCGGACCGGTGGCCGCCGTTTGGGAGCAATCGGCCTTGTATCGTGTGAGTTTTGCGTGTGTTCATCGTGTTCTTCGCGAGGTGTGTGTTCGCTTCCGCTACCTTCTCCCTTTCCCCTCGCTTTCCCATCGATTTGACCACGAGATCCGTGAAGATCGGGCCACCCAAGAGGTTAACCCCTCCATCATCTGGTATCAGCAGCTTTTGGTTGCCACGGATTTCTCATCGATTTGGTCTTTTCCCCATAAATTCGAAAATTCCACCAAAAATAGCCCCAATTTGTGTTTTGGATCGATCTGTGATTTGAGTGCATTTTGGTAGGTTTTGATCCGTGGATTACTTGCTAAACTTGTTGATCTACCTTCCTTTGCGTTCCCATAGCCTAATTCCTTGATTTCCCCCTTCGATTTGGTGCTTTTCTTGAAGATTTTCCGCCCAAATCACCCCAAAATCGCGAAAACGCGTCAGATCTGGGCGTCTCTGTCTCCAGCGGTACTACCGCTCAAAATATCCGGTACTACCGCTCACCGGTACTACCGCTCCCAAAATCCGGTACTACCGCCCAGTACAGAAAGAAAACAGCAGGTTCCCAGATTTCAGCCTCTCACCGTTTTGAGCATAACTTTTGCATTCGAACTCGGATTTTGGTGTTCTTTAGCTTGTTTTGAAGAGGAGAAGGAGCTCTACATCATCATCCACATTGTTCATGCTATCTACTCCATCCAAATTCCGTGAGAAAGGCGGAATCCAACAATAAAGGGTGAAGATCGTCGACGAAAGGTATAAACATTTCGCGACTTCTCCCCACTTGCATTCCTTTGTGAACCCCACTATCTTTGCGAGCAAAAAACACCTATTGAGACTAGTTCCTCTTATGATTGCTTGGGCTATGCACATTTGATACCTTATAAATTCCGAGCAAACATTGTGGGTGTTATCTCATATAGTAATCTTGTATAGTTGTTGGCACAAGGAAGAGGCAAGTGAAAAGAAAGAAAGAAAAGGAGAAAAAGAGAAAAAAAATAGAAAAAGAAAAAGAAAGAAAAAGAAAAGAAATAAATATACATGTGCCTCATAGAATAGGAAGCGCAATCTCGATGAACATCATATAGGTGGTACTTATTGTGCATATCTTGTAGCCCACCAATTTTGTGCAATCGAACTAGCGTCTCTCCTTGTACTTGTGTGACACGAGCTTATAGTCTTCGCTAGGTAATCATTTGGTTCTTATCTCACTTTATCCGTCGCACAAGTCCCATTTATCCCACCGTGTGTGTTTCCTTGTACATATTTCCTATCTTGTGGATTGACTTGTTTTGCTTTGTGATCATTGTGGTTCTTTACTTGTCATTACAACATCTTGATTTCGGATTGGTTCTTGACATGCCACTTTCCATACCTATCCACCATAGGCCTTGTGTGTGTTTGTTTTTTTGTTGGTAGTTGGTTTTGGTGTTCCACGTGAACTTCACTTTGCTTGGTTTATTGCTCTCAAGTGTGACCACTTGCACGATACGATCTTCCAAGGTAAAGTAAGGTTTGACGTTGTATCCCTAACACCCTCTACCACTTCCATATACAACACTTGGTCTTGTAAAGCATGTCTAGGGACTCCGGGACCGAGGATGATTTCCATGAAGAATCCATGATGAGCCACCATGCATATGGCTCCACGAGCATGGATAACGTGATGGAGCACTACACCAACAATGGCTCCACATGCTTGGGTGATATGGAGTACTACAACAACAATGACTCACCAAGCATGGACGACTTCAAGAACGACAACGCGAAGCTCCTCACGTCGCACCGACCAAGACGGAGCCTCCAACTCGAGTGCACCAAGGTCCAGCATCAAATGGACAAGTTCCAAAGCGACCTCCACAACTTCACGAAGGACATGGACAACGACTTCGACAAAAACATGAGGATGGTCGCCAAGACTAATGATGCTTTGCGCTCATTAGAAAAACTTACAAGGAAGAGTGCCAAGGTCAAGGGCCATCGTCGTGAGCGTCATATGGATGACCAAGTGCGCCACCTACATCAACCATCGGCAAGGCACGCCAATGACCTCCGTCGACACCATCACAAGGCACCTTCAACTTCTTGTGCCACCACTAAAATGGCACCAAGAGCAAGCCTTCGTCCACGCCATCAAGCTTCAACGACTACGCTTGCATTTGAAGACCTCATGAACGAGGAAAATGAAGGCCTCTACTTCGCCAAGTTGGATAGCATGAGCCTACCTCCACCACTACGACGAGATGGCCACAAGACGGTCGAGCATGGGATTTTCCCTTCGACCATGGAGGCGAGCAATGATGCCCATCTTATGGCATCCAACCTTGAAGGTGACAAGGTTAAGAATGGTGAGCATGGGATTTTCCCTTCACCAAAGGAGGTGCATGGAGTTGAGGAACCCGAGCCTACCCCTACATGCTTGAGTGATGATGTGGTACCAATCCCATGTGAGTATGAGAGCCACTTAGCCCACTTGAGTTAGAACAAGAGTGAGATGAGTGACTCCACCTTAGGTGATATTGAGTGCTTCCACTTTAAGGGCATGAGTGATACACCGAGTGAGTTGAGAGTGGTAGTTGATAGGTCAATTGAGACCATTTCGATTTCTAACAACTTACCCTATACCTCTAGTGTGTTCTCTTATGTTGTGCTAGGTTCCATGGATGAAGACGCGTCAAGCCATGAAGCAATGATGCCTCAATTGGAGAAGATGTACATGGTGCACGAAGAAGATGCTATGCCATGGCTACATCAAGAAGACGAAGTCGTCCACAAGGAGGCCACTACTTCCACAACACCCACTTCATATGAGAGGTATGAACACGGTAACAATAAGGGTGTTGATGATGCCATGATCCCACTAGTGGACATGATGAATTGTGAGGATATGCATGCTATGGATGATACTTGTGACATTACATATGCTTCATTCATATTCCCATGTGATGCTTTGCCTTTGCATAATATTGCTCATATGGAATTGTTTGATTGCAATACCATTTCCATAAACATGCCATGCTATGCATCTTGTGTGTATCCTCCAATTGCTTCGGACTTGTCTTATCATACTAGTCATTCAATTTCTCCCGTTGCTTGCAATAAGATGAATGCTTGATATTTCACTTGTTTTGCTTGCAACAATGTTGACCACATGCGTTATAATGAGATGACCCCCATAGCTTTCTCAATTTTTGGAGAGTTTGATGATTGCCATGATAAGCATGTTCCCCACTTGCATACTCACCATGCATCTATTTCATACTTAATTGACATTAATGGTGATGTGCACAAGAAGAGATACGTCATGATGGATGATGTGTATCTCTACCATGCACACACGTTCTTCCTTTTGTGTTTGATGTGTGTAGGTACCCGCATTATCATGTCAACCTCGGTTGAGCACGAGTTGACAAAAAGATCTCTTGAGAGCATCCCACAAGTGAGTTCAAGATCGAACCCAGCTCTGATACCTTTTGCATGCTTTGCATCTTTCATGTTGACAAATTGTTCTTTCCTATGGTTTGCTTGCAAGCATGTTAATGGTATTATATTCCCTTGTGACATTCATGCTTCTTCGCTTTTAGATAATGATGCTTTGTGTGTTGCAACAAAAATGTTGAACATTTTCTCTTTCCGATGTTTTGGGTGCAACCACAATTCCATTAAGAGCATGAATTGTCATGAGAGCTTCCAAGAATCTCGTCTTGTTGTTGCAACAAACATAAGGACCACTTGCTCTTTCATTTGGTTTGTTTGCAAACATAATACTTTTGTTTTGGATATGCTTCCTTGTGTGTTTTTGCCAAATTCTCCTATTCTTGCATCAAAGATGTTGTTTGAAATTTGGATCCAATGCTTTGAATGCCCCACTTCTATGTTATATGGAGTTTTTGAGTTTCCACATTTGGATGATGTTCAAACGATTTCCATGCACATTGACCTTGCATATGCATCCCGTTTGCTATACTTGAGTTGTTCTAATCGTGTTGTGAACAAGAATGGACATGCTACAAATGACATGCTCCTCTATCACACACAAACATATGTTGCTTGCTCTTTGTTGTATGAAGGTACAAATGCATACACGTCAACCTCTATGGACTATATGTTGACAAGAAGAACCGAAGAGAGTTACCTATGGCTACCCTTCATCGAGTTATATCTACAAGATAAGGTGACTTCCTTCTACTTGAGGACTCATGCTATAATCTTCATGAATTGGCTACGCTTTGAGTGTTGCTTCGCTTTTGTTGTGAGCTTTGTAGGCTTCATGGAAGGTGAAGGAACATTTAAGTGTTGTCAAGTCAATATTCTCGAGGACGACTATATGATGAACCCCAGGATCAAGAAGGTCTCTCGACCATTTCTACTTTGTGATGAACATGTAGAGTCGAGGACGACTCTTTTTGAAGGGGGGGGGAGCTGATGTAGCCCGACCTACGGTCGTTACCACATCTTGGTCTCCAACTTACGCCAAGTCGTCATGGACTCCAAAGGTGAATCCGTTCCTCTATGCGAGCCCCCTTCCTACCCTATTGAATGGTATGCTACTTCATACTCCGTCACATATGCATGACAGGTTCACATTGACAAGTACGGAGGCAAGGGAGGAAGCCTGGAGCATCAAGTCCGACAAGACGGAGTCTTGGAAGAGGAGGCGGAAGAAACCAAATGCTCTCTGTCGCCAGCGGTACTACCGGACCTGGCGACCGGTACTACCGTCCGGCGGCACTACCGCTCCCTCCTACCGCCACCAACAGATGACGCCAACAGAAGCCAAATGCTCTCTGTCTCTGGCGGTACTACCGGACCTGGAACCGATACTACCGCTCTGCAGCACTACCGCCCCTCACTACCGCTCCCCGCTGAAGACGCCGACGGAAGCCCCAGGACCGCAAGTGGTACTACCGGTCCCGGAGCGGCACTACCGGACCAAGCGGTACTACCGGTCCCAAGTCCGGTACTACCGCCCATGGCAGTGCCTGCGCACTAGTTGGGCCACAGCCCATGTATCCCCCTTGCTTACCTATTCGCCTAGTTTATCCCCAAACTACCCTTGTTTATGTGGTTGGCCTATAAATAGAGCCCCACCCCTCATGTACCCCTTAGGCATAGATGATAGACTAAAGACAACCCCCATTGTGGAATCTCTAGTTTTGCCTCATCCCCTTTACCAAGGGGACCGACTATCGTCACCAACCTCGATTGGACTTTGCATCACGCATCCATCGTTGAATAAGGCCTTGGAGTTCGGTGTCTCGTCTCCAAGTTGTCAAGACCCTCCCCAAGGTGTTCTTCTGTAGCACCCCTGGTAAATCCACTACTAGAAAATCGCTGTTGTTTATACTTTGTGCATCATCGTGACATCATGCATCTTTTAACCTAAAAACTATTTCTCCAAAAGCCCTATTTGTTTCCTACATAAACCCCTTCTTTATTTTAAATCAAACCCCGGACGCTTCTGGATATTTTTTTGTATAAAACTAATTACAAAATCATTTACTAAAATTAAAATAAACAATATTTCTTTTAAATAAAACTGTTTTGATCGGGGGAGGCAGCCCGGCCCGAAAGCTAGGCCACCTACCACCCTGATCGGCCCAACCCAATCTCACCAGAAACCCTAATCTAGTCCTATTCCCAAACCCTAGATCCCCACCTACCTATTCCCACCCACCACCGCCGGCCACAGACAAATATCACACACGCCACGCCCAAAGAAAACCATCCCCTGTCGCACCCAACCAATCCCCACCTGGTCAACCGACAGCCTGGCCCCACCCCGCTTCCCGCATGCGATGCCCCGGCCCTTCCTCGACCCGTTCCTCTCTCTCGCTCTGTCTCGCTCGCGATCCCCACCCCACGTCTTCTCTCCCCAACTCACGCTCGCCCTCTGCCTTCTGTCTGCCGCCACCACACTCATCCTCGCTGCCGGGGGAGCCTCTCCTCCCCCAGGTTCCACCTCCGCCTCCCCAGGCTCCTCTCCGTCGTGCCTCCCTTTGCTGCTCGCCGCCATCGCCTCCTCTCTGCTCTCTACCGCCGTCGCGGGACCCTGCCGCCCTCTGCCCGACCTTCCCGTCGCCGTAGCCAGCCACGACTCCTCTTCCCGTCCTCGTCGACCGCCGGCTGCCCGAGCCAGTCCCCTTCTACTTCAGTTCCCGCCGCCCGCACCCTCCTCGTCGCGCCCTCTGCTGCAGTCGCCGAGCGCCACCGGTCGCCTTCTCCATCTCCGCCTCACCATGACCCTCCGTCGTCGTCGAGCCGCGTCGCCCAGGGCCTCCTCCGTCCATGGTGCCCCATCGCCTGGTCGCGTCCTCGCCAGCACCGGCCGCCGTCCTCCCTTCTCTCGGTCGGCCCTGCCTGCAACTCCTGCCGCCACCTCGACCTCGCCATCCCCTGTCGCCCTCTACAGCGTCACGGACCCGGAGCTTCTCCATGCTCGAGCACGCGCGCATGGTGCTGCTATCCAGACGCTGCACTGCCGCGTTCCCTTGTTGTACTGTTTTTTCCCTTATTTGTACATGGTGGACTAATTGAGGTTGCTGCTGACACGGCCTCATAAGACCCTTGTCTGTCTATGCGAGTCCGTCACGCCTCTAACGCCAAGATCCTCGATGTCGTGCTGAGGCCAACAACCTAACACGGAGAACATTTGACAAAGCGTCAAGTTCTCCTTGTCGACAAGATCGGCTCGATGCTGTTGGATTAGAAGAATGTACTTGGTGGAAAGAGAAGACCCTGACGCCGATCCCAAGTTCGCCACCGGCGGACAAGATGGTACCCAAGGTCGACGACATGAAATCTCAAGATCTCCGTCATGGAACATCATGGCCTCCTTCACAGAGACCCGAAGACCCAAACCCGAAGACCGATCCGGAGATTCCCCTTCGAGCCCCAAGATCGTCGAATCCTAATGTGTGACCCCTTTATAAGACCCTATTTTTATAATATGATAGTTATCACCTGTTGCATATTAAATTATTCATACTCGCATGCCTCTTTAGTGGTTTGGGGGCATTATGCCGATTCACCTCATAATTAAATATGGGGCCCATATGTGGGTGAATCTAGCCTTATTTTGGCCCATTTAAATTGGAGTAGCGAACCGGTGCTATATTTTGCCTTGTTAAGACAACATTTAAATTGCGGGATATCTAAATAACTTAAATCATATAATTAATTGTCGGGACCCCGGTTCCGCTTAATATTGCCTAACTGCATCGCATCTTTGCCATGTCATACATCATACATGCATCATGCCCGATCTTCTGCCGTAGTATTAAATAGTGCATCCGGTGTTTCTTCTAGTGTTTTGCTTCTTCACGGATTAGGCCGATGAGTTGATGCGAGAGTCGACCCGATCTTCGGATGAAACTTCGACGATGTTTTCAGGCGAGCATTCTCCCCCTTTCTACCTATTTTACATTTCTAGTCTTTATTTCCTCCTGTTGATCTATTGCTACATGTGTTGCGATGCTCTAGTTTTCGTACCCGTGGTATCCCTTGCAGCCTTATATTGCCGTGGACACATTCTATTACCTATTGCTTGGTAGATAGTTGGACTTGCGTGTCGTAGTCGCTTGCTCAAGTGCTGTTGCGTGTCGTCAAGTACCACAGTTGTTGGAAGAATGCCATGTGCTTTATGTTGGAGATGATCATGGCTTTAATTATCGTTTAATAACTAAAATTGAAAGTAGGTAAATGCAGAGGCACCGGTGGGTAATAGACAATATTTGGTTTTAACCGCTCACTGGTGTCCCGTAGGACCCCGAGTTCTTGACACCTGTTCCGAGATCGAGCGCGCTAACCACAGGTGGGGTGTGTGGGCACCCCCATCAATTAGTACCTGATTTCAAAGTATTGTACCGGGGGCCACAAAGTAGTTTGGGGCTTTATTACTATCCTGTACTTATGCCATGCTTTACCGCTTTATTTACGATTGTGCGTGGAGCGCCTGTACTATTTTGGAACCAATGTGGAATGTTTTTGCGGTATCGACAAGCCCAGTCACACTTTCGGGTTCCCAGTCGTTTACAGCCATTGTCACAAACCTCTGGGTCCGGCTCGGAGCCGGCCGACTTCGTTGCGGGTAGCTTAGTGGGGTGGCCCCCATGTGCTTGCTTTGGGTCTGGGAAACGTCGTGTCCGAAACCCCGTCGACATACCGTTGGGTGTATGTTTTGTGATCTTGTACCTACCTGATCTGACAACAAGGGTGTAGGTGCGTGTGGAAACTTTGGTGCACCCCTGTATGGTTAAATCTTTTCGAGAAGCCGTGTCCGCGGTTATGGACGACTTGGAGCACAATTCTCGATCATAGACAACTATAACTAAAGTTTACTGTTATAATTTGACTTGTATCCGATATGACTAGTAATCAGCTTCACTACAACGGAATGGCTAAATAAAAGTACCAACCACTGCTGGGTTTGGGATATCTCAAGCTAATTGTATCTGACTAGTAAGTGTTGCAACTACAACGGAATGGTTAACTAAAAGTGCCCACTACTTATTATATCAGTATGACTATCTATACCTGACTAGTAATTGCTGCAACGATAACTGAATAAATAAAACTGCCAACTGTTTGAGTTCCTCGGTCGACTTCCTCGTTTGGTCTCGAGGGGGAAATACCAGGATGGGTATGCTTGGTGATAGTTTCAGTTTGGATCCGAATAGGTCCTTCTTATCCCTATCTGATAGCCGCCAGTTGTATTGAGTCTCTATAGGTTGTTTAGTGCATGCTGCGCTGCCGCTTCAGTCCACCATACCTATGTAGGCGAGAACCGCCGAATTCTAGTCTCGCCGTGTACTGGCCTCAGTACTGACCGCTCTCTTTTTCCTTTGCCCTTTGTTGGCACCCCTTTTGTTTAAACAGGTTTTGAGATCGACTTCATTAGCAGGGTTACCCTTCCGGCTTGGCCTGGGCAGGGTTATGGACGCCATTGGTTATTCTTTAGGGCTCTTAGCCCCATTTGCATCTTGTCCGTAGTTGGACGCTGTATCGTTTTCAAGGTGATTTGGATCTTTGTACTGTATATCTGTATTCTTGACTCATGGAGTCATTGTTGTATATATCTGTTTTGTGGGTTCCATCGAGGACTATTGTGTAATGATATTACTTCGTTTTCCACCCGCACGAAAGTGCCTGGTGGGCACCTTTGAATCGTTTCTATGCGGGTTTGGCGGGAAGCGCTAAAACTTGTGTAGGGCCGATTCTGAGGGTGTTACAGAGTGGTATCAGAGCTCAGCAGTTGCGATACCCCACTGGTCCAGCCTGTAGGATAACCTAGCTAACGGCCGCTGTAGAGTGTCAAAACTATTTTGGAAAAATCGGTTGGATAGATCTGATTAGGTCTGCTTTTACTCCTTACCCCTCTACTATTCTCCTCTTACCATTGCATGTTTTGAATCTACTCCTTATCTTTTCTTCGAGTCCAGGAATTAACGTGGTTGGGATTCTGTCGTACCTCCAGGGTTTCGCTTCCTCTTGTAACGGTGCTTCGACATTTTGTCTTCATGCCATCTGAGGAGTTTTCCTCTGTTGTACCTTTTAGTGGATCAAAAATCACTAAATTTTTTTCTTTATATCTTCCGGTGTTTTCCAACACAACGACATCATCTGCAATCCGATCCGATGAAGAGCCTGCATCACCCTTTTGTATCCGAAGCTTTCCGAACCTCGCTTGTCGAGATCTTCAGTCTAAATTCCGAAAGTTGGTCGCATAATCCGTCTGTTCATGTACATAGTAATGTTTTGAGTGCGGGATGGAGTCGCGACCATACCACTACTCTTATCATTTGCTTTTGTACATTGAATGGTGGATCGATGCAATTCTTACTCCTTCCATGGAAGTTAGAGGTGGCCTTATCTTTTGATGCCTCTATTTTCGTCTTTTGTTTATCCGGAGTACTCCCTCGACGCACATGATCAACGACCGCTCGTTGGTGGTGTCGCTGATTTCAAGATGGAGAAATAATCTTTGTTAGTGGTGTCGCGAAGATCTACATTAAGCGAGAAGATTCAGAGCGTCGGCCTTCTTCCCCATACCAGGAGGCGGATCTCGAGGGCGAGATCCATTGTTAGTGGTGTCGAATTGTAGCACCCCGGGTAAATCCACTACTAGAAAATCGCTGTTGTTTATACTTTGTGCATCATCGTGACATCATGCATCTTTTAACCTAAAAACTATTTCTCCAAAAGCCCTATTTGTTTCCTACATAAACCCCTTCTTTATTTTAAATCAAACCCCAGACGCTTCTGGATATTTTATTTGTATAAAACTAATTACAAAATCATTTACTAAAATTAAAATAAACAATATTTCTTTTAAATAAAACTGTTTTGATCGGGGGAGGCAGCCCGGCCCGAAAGCTAGGCCACCTACCACCCTGATCGGCCCAACCCAATCTCACCAGAAACCCTAACCTAGTCCTATTCCCAAACCCTAGATCCCCACCTACCTATTCCCACCCACCGCCGCCGGCCATAGTAAAATATCACACACGCCACGCCCAAAGAAAGCCATCCCCTGTCGCACCCAACCAATCCCCACCTGGTCAACCGACAGCCTGGCCCCACCCCGCTTCCCGCATGCGACGCCCCGGCCCTTCCTCGACCCGTTCCTCTCTCTCGCTCTGTCTCGCTCGTGATCCCCACCCCACGTCTTCTCTCCCCAACTCACGCTCGCCCTCTGCCTTCTGGCCGCCGCCACCACACTCATCCTCGCTGCCGGGGGAGCCTCTCCTCCCCCAGGTTCCACCTCCGCCTCCCCAGGCTCCTCTCCGTCGCGCCTCCCTTTGCTGCTCGCCGCCATCGCCTCCTCTCTTCTCTCTACCGCCGCCGCAGGACCCTGCCGCGCTCTGCCCGACCTCCCCGTCGCCGTAGCCAGCCACGGCTCCTCTTCCCGTCCTCGTCGACCGCCGGCTGCCCGAGCCCGTCCCCTTCTACTTCAGTTCCCGCCGCCCGCACCCTCCCGTCCTCGTCGCGCCCTCTGCTACAGTCGCCGAGCACCACCGGTCGCCTTCTCCATCTCCGCCTCACCATGACCCTCCGTCGCCGTCGAGCCGCGTCGCCCAGGGCCTCCTCCGTCCATGGTGCCCCATCGCCTGGTCGCGTCCTCGCCAGCACCGGCCGCCGTCCTCCCTTCTCCCGGTCGGCCCTGCCTGCAACTCCTGCCGCCACCTCGACCTCGCCATCCCCTGTCGCCCTCTACAGCGTCACGGACCCGGAGCTTCTCCATGCTCGAGCACGCGCGCATGGTGCTGCTATCCAGACGCTGCACTGCCGCGTTCCCTTGTTGTACTGTTTTTTCCCTTATTTGTACATGGTGGACTAATGGAGGTTGCTGCTGACACGGCCTCATAAGACCCTTGCCTGTCTATGCGAGTCCGTCACGCCTCTAACGCCAAGATCCTCGATGTCGTGCTGAGGCCAACAACCAAACACGGAGAACATTTGACAAAGCGTCAAGTTCTCCTTGTCGACAAGATCGGCTCGATGCTATTGGATTAGAAGAATGTACTTGGTGGAAAGCGAAGACCCTGACGCCGATCCCAAGTTTGCCACCGGCGGACAAGATGGTACCCAAGGTCGACGACATGAAATCTCAAGATCTCCGTCATGGAACATCATGACCTCCTTCACGGAGACCCAAAGACCCAAACCCCGAAGACCGATCCGAAGATTCCCCTTCGAGCCCCAAGATCGTCGAATCCTAATGTGTGACCCCTTTCTAAGACCCTATTTTTATAATATGATAGTTATCACCTGTTGCATATTAAATTATTCATACTCGCATGCCTCTTTCGTGGTTTGGGGGCATTATGCCGATTCACCTCATAATTAAATATGGGGCCCATATGTGGGTGAATCTAGCCTTATTTTGGCCCATTTAAATTGGAGTAGCGAACCGGTGCTATATTTTGCCTTGTTAAGACAACATTTAAATTGCGGGATATCTAAATAACTTGAATCATATAATTAATTGTCGGGACCCCGGTTCCGCTTAATATTGCCTAACTGCATCGCATCTTTGCCATGTCATACATCATACATGCATCATGCCCGATCTTCTGCCGTAGTATTAAATAGTGCATCCGGTGTTTCTTCTAGTGTTTTGCTTCTTTACGGATTAGGCCGCTGAGTTGATGCGAGAGTCGACCTGATCTTCGGATGAAACTTCGACGATGTTTTCAGGCGAGCATTCTCCCCCTTTCTACCTATTTTACATTTCTAGTCTTTATTTCCTCCTGTTGATCTATTGCTACCTGTGTTGCGATGCTCTAGTTTTCGTACCCGTGGTATCCCTTGCAGCCTTATATTGCCGTGGACACATTCTATTACCTATTGCTTGGTAGATAGTTGGACTTGCGTGTCGTAGTCGCTTGCTCAAGTGCTGTTGCGTGTCGTCAAGTACCACAGTTGTTGGAAGAATGCCATGTGCTTTATGTTGGAGATGATCATGGCTTTAATTATCGTTTAATAACTAAAATTGAAAGTAGGTAAATGCAGAGGCACCGGTGGGTAATAGACAATATTTGGTTTTAACCGCTCACTGGTGTCCCGTAGGACCCCGAGTTCTTGACACCTGTTCCGAGATCGAGCGCGCTAACCATAGGTGGGGTGTGTGGGCACCCCCATCGATTAGTACCTGATTTCAAAGTATTGTACCGGGGGCCACAAAGTAGTTTGGGGCTTTATTACTATCATGTACTTATGCCATGCTTTACCGCTTTATTTACGATTGTGCGTGGAGCGCCTGTACTGTTTTGGAACCAATGTGGAATGTTTTCGCGGTATCGACAAGCCCAGTCACACTTTCGGGTTCCCAGTCGTTTACAGCCATTGTCACAAACCTCTGGGTCTGTCTCGGAGCCGGCCGACTTCGTTGCGGGTAGCTTAGTGGGGTGGCCCCCATGTGCTTGCTTTGGGTCTGGGAAACGTCGTGTCCGAAACCCCGTCGACATACCGTTGGGTGTATGTTTTGTGACCTTGTACCTGCCTGATCTGATAACAAGGGTGTAGGTGCGTGTGGAAACTTTGGTGCACCCCTGCAGGGTTAAATCTTTTCGAGAAGCCGTGTCCACGGTTATGGACGACTTGGAGCACAGTTCTCGATCATAGACAACTATAACTAAAGTTTACTGTTATAATTTGACTTGTATCCGATATGACTAGTAATCAGCTTCACTACAACGGAATGGCTAAATAAAAGTACCAACCACTGCTGGGTTTGGGATATCTCATGCTAATTGTATCGGACTAGTAAGTGTTGCAACTACAACGGAATGGTTAACTAAAAGTGCCCACTGCTTATTATATCAGGATGACTATCTATACCTGACTAGTAATTGCTGCAACGATAACTGAATAAATAAAACTGCCAACTGTGTGAGTTCCTCGGTCGACTTCCTCGTTTGGTCTCGAGGGGGAAATACCAGGATGGGTATGCTTGGTGATAGTTTCAGTTTGGATCCGAATAGGTCCTTCTTATCCCTATCTGATAGCCGCCAATTGTATTGAGTCTCTATAGGTTGTTTAGTGCATGCTGCGCTGCCGCTTCAGTCCACCATACCTATGTAGGCGAGGACCACCGAATTCTAGTCTCGCCGTGTACTGGCCTCAGTACTGACCGCTCTCTTTTTCCTTTGCCCTTTGTTGGCACCCTTTTGTTTAAGCAGGTTTTGAGATCGACGTCGTTAGCAGGGTTACCCTTCCGGCTTGGCCTGGGCAGGGTTATGGACGCCATTGGTTATTCTTTAGGGCTCTTAGCCCCATTTGCATCTTGTCCGTAGTCGGACGCTGTATCGTTTTCAAGGTGATTTGGATCTTTGTATTGTATATTTGTATTCTTGACTCATGGAGTCATTGTTGTATATATCTGTTTTGTGGGTTCCATCGAGGACTATTGTGTAATGATATTACTTCGTTTTCCACCCGCACGAAAGTGCCTGGTGGGCACCTTTGAATCGTTTCTATGCGGGTTTGGCGGGAAGCGCTAAAACTTGCATAGGTCCGATTCTGAGGGTGTTACATCTTCCCTCTCCGATGTGGATTTCAGGGAGCACGTTGACCGATCTTTCCTTGCGAGGATTCTATCGGACCGATGGCCGCCGTTCGGGAGCAATCGGCCTTGTATCGTGTGAGTTTTGCGTGTGTTCATCGTGTTCTTCGCGAGGTGTGTGTTCGCTTCTGCTACCTTCTCCCTTTCCCTCGCTTTCCCATCGATTTGACCACGAGATCCGTGAAGATCGGGCCACCCAAGAGGTTAACCCCTCCATCACGTCGTCGCGCAGGACCTCCTCCGATGTCAAGACCCGTCGTGCCGCCCATCCCCGATCTCGGCGTCGCATGCCGCATTGATCCCTCGCATCCCCAACGTCTACCAGCACCTAGTAAGCCCTCCCCCAACCTTCCCTGCCCGCACTAGGGTTTGCTCTCGCCAGCACCTATCGGGAGGAAGACGAGGGCTGATGGTCGTTGATCTCGTCCTAATCGGACGGACGATGTTCCATGGTCCCCCTTCGCCCCCTGCGGCTGGTAGGCGGGCTCCACTATGCGGCCGTGAACTCCCCCTCGTGCGTGTTCACCCGCGTGTTGGTCCGGCCGGCGCTGGTGCGGCCCAATTCCCCTTAGATCTGAGCCCAGAAGCCCCCCAACCCTCTCTTTTATTATTTATCAAGCAGATCTGTAAAATGGCAATGAGGTTTAATTCTAAATAAAAATGGTCAATGTGTTGGGTATATGCTAAATGGGTATCACCATAGAATGTCTCTAATCCGGATAACCCGGGTGGCCCACAGTTGGTAGCAAGGCCCATGGCCTGCTGGGCGGCCCAGTTAGACGGATCCAGAAGGAAGGCCCATGCCGGATAAAGGAAGGCTACAGAGAAGTCACCAGTGTACCCGGAGCCTTGGAGTGCAAGACACGTTAGACTAGTTGTCGTGGGAATGGCCACGGCAGATGCTGCAATCGGCAGCGAGTAGTAGAACATGGGGCAAGGGCGGCCAGCCATCTGCGGTGCGAGATGAGGGCAGAGACACAAGGGTTTACCCAGGTTCGGCCCCCGGGAGGGTAAAGACCTACTCCTGCTAGATTGTATTATGGTGAGAGTACAAGGGCGAGCTCGACGACTAGGTGGCGAGTCGCTTGGGTGTATGATGGAACGTGTCTTCTATGCGTACCCTAGGGAGGTTTATATAGGCTCACCTCACTAGAGTTTACAGATCTACAACCGAATTGGTTAAGGATTCGGAGGGTCTTTGACCTAGTCCGACTGGGCCTAGCTACGCTTTTGGGCCTCCAGCTTCTAGTCGCCTGAGTCCTCGCCAAGTCTCGATCCAGTCGTTGTCCTGCAGGCCCACTCGCTGGTATCTTGGGCCAATAGGAAACGTCCTGCTGGGCATAACCCGGTAGGCATATCCCCATCAGTAGTCCCTGAGGCCGTCGTTGATTTGTCGTAGGTGTTCGTTGACAGTCAGAGTATGCGGGTCCAATGCGGACGCCCAGTCGAATCGGTGGTGGACTCCTGAACAAAGGAAAGAACTAGTCATTTTAGTCGCAATAGCGGCGACCAATCATATCGCAGCTTGGCGAACGGGTCGACGAATAATCAAGTCACTGTTATAGTGATCGGGTCGGCGAATTGTCGAGTCGCTGAAGACAGCGAGTCGAGTGGACGAAGTTGTACCATCAGCTTGGTCAAACTAGCCGTTGGGTAATCCAACGGTAATATCGGCGTAATTACCGCGTGGTAACGACTCCCCGAAAATGGCGGGTAACAACCACTATATAAGGAGAGTGACGGGTGAGGGGAAAATGCTTCCCTCACTTCCTCCGAACTTGCGCATTCTCGTTCCTCCATTCCGCGCAGCGACTAGAGCGACCTAGAGCGATTCGCATCTCTCGATCCCCCAGCCGATGGCCCCTCCTGTGGAACCATGGGGCAGATCCAAGTGCACGAAGGTGCTGCTGAGATCGTTCGAGGAGGCAGGGATCCTCCGCGCCGGGAGATGGCACATCCCCGCGGCCGGAGAAGTGATTCCAGATCCGTGTGAAAGGGAATTCGTTTGCTTCACCAGTCATCTGGAGCGGGGGCTTGGATTCTCCACTTCCCTCTTCTTCCGGCGCTTCTGTGCCTACTACGACATCCAGCCGTCGGACCTGGGACCGCATAGAATCGAGCAGCTCGCCATCTTTGTGGCGTTCTGCGAGTGCTACCTGGGCTGCAGGCCCTAGTTTCCCCTATGGCAAGATCTATTCCATGGGAGGATCAGCCGCGAAGAAGCAGGCGGCCCAATGCTAGCCGCGGGCGGCTTGACTTTCCAGGTGAAGTCGAAGGCGTCATTCTTCGATCTGATGCTGCCCGCCAAAGCAGCGAACGAGTGGAAGAAGAGATGGTTCTATGTGACCGAGTCGACATCGGGCGTTGAGGTGGCGCTTCCAAGGTACTCCGTCGACCGGACCGAGCCGCGTCGGCTCCAAGTCACCAAGCTTCGGCTAGAGCAGCGGATGGATGTTGACGAGATGCTGCAGACCATCCGCAACTTGAAGAAGAAAGGCCTCCAAACCATCAACCTCTACAATTGCTGGCTGGGGCGACGGCTCGTGCCCCTGCCCAGCTGTTCCCACTATATGTACGAGTAAACGGGCAAGGACGACCCGGCGAAGTCCTGTCACGACGAGTGTATACTCAATGACTACACCCTGGCCCTGAAGAAGATCACCCAGGCGGTGTATCTTGACGCAAAGGCTGGGGTCGCACCTTATACCGCAAGGCGCCCAGCTCCAACGACGAGTTTCTATTTCCCTTGCACTCGAAGTCGCAGTTTGTGCATTCGCGGTTGTGCTGATGTTGTTTGATTGTTGCAGTTATTCCAAGTGGTGGAAGGTTGGCTTCCACCCGCAGATGACGAGAACTCGAACTCGTCCGCCGAGGACGAGAGCGAGTCATTGCCCGACAAGGGCGATGTCAGGAGTGACGGGGGTGGCGACGGTGATGACGATGACGGAGACGAAGCTGTGGAGGTTGCTGCCCCCACGGTCTGCAAGACTCGCGGGCAGCACCAGCGCGAGCTCGAGGCCAGCAAAAGCCTCGAGGCCCACGACAACGACGACGAGCTCCCTGAGCATACCTCACAGCGTGAGGCTACGCCGTCGAAGAAGAAGAAGCAGCCGCCACCCAAGAAGAAGACGAAGCCGTCCAGGCCGACGTCTCCGCCTCGGCCCGCGAGTAGCTCCGACGCTACCAGCGTGGCCAAATAAACAGCGGCGCACGCGGCTACAGCGACTGGTGCGACCGTCGTGGAGGACGATGCGTCGCTGGCATCATTGCCGTCGCCGCTCGCTCTAGTCACCAAGTTGGTGGAAGCTCCAGCCGCAGGGGCCTCGCCGCCGAGAGGAGATCCCGCAGCAATTGCCACTGAGCCCCCTGCCGCGGCCTGATCCTCGAAGAAGCCATCTGTGTCTTGGGCACAGAGCGTGTTCGAGACGGGCCTCAGTCAGAAACTGGGGCCAGAACTAGAAAATCCGGCCAGCATTTGCACTGGCCTGCGATTTATTCCGGTCGCCAAGTGAGTATTCCTCAGCCTTTCATCTGTCTGTTTGATTCGTGTGTCGATTGGCAAGTGTTATTAACGGAGTCATCTTCGCAAGACTGGAGTAAAGAATATAGGTCACCCTTCGGTGGCCAAGGTTCCATCGGTCGCCGCGGAGGTGCCGGCTGACCCCTCGAAGAAGAGGAAGGGCGACGAGACTGAGGCTCCCGCCGACCGCGCCAAGAGAACCAAAGGCGATGAAGTCGTCACGATCTCAGACGAGCCAGCGGCTGCCCCGAGCGAAGCCCCGATTGCGGTGGATGTAGCTCTGAAGGCGTCGGAAGATCGCAGCGGGCAGGTCCCATGGTTTCGATTGAGGCGGACGGGCCGCCTTTGGGTGGCGCGGGTGCAGCGGTGGCGACGTTCCCTTGCTTTGTAGCGAGGGCCACCACGGCGAGTGCCTTGGTGCCATCAAGCCAATGCCCTGGGGCCCCAGGTATGGAGGTCGAGCAGCGTCGCGGGCACACTCCGCTCGTGCTTTAGTCGGTGGATGCGGTGGAGCTTCACGGCATGCTAGGTGCCGCCATCCAGGTATGTCCAGTCCCCGAGGATCTGGCCACTGAATTTTAGTGGTCGGATTCTTACTGTTTTTCGCCATCCAGTCCCCGAGTGCCTAGTCGCTGAATTTCAGTGGCTGGGCACTTAGGAATTTTGTCATCCAGTCCCCGAGTGCCCAGTCGCTGAATTTCAGCGGCTGGGCACTTAGGAATTTTGTCATCCAGTCCCCGAGTGCCTAGTCGCTAAATTTCAGCGGCTGGGCACTTAGGAATTTTTGGTTGTTGACGCTGTGAGTGTTGCACAGGGCATGCAGCACGAGTCGGCCGAGCGGCTTACTGCCAAGTGCCGCGTGGAGAAGGAGCTTATCGCTGTCCAGGAGACGAACGAGGAGCTTCGAGCGACTGCGGATGAGTGTTTGTCTTGTTTGGCACTTGTCGCAAACTTGTTGCGGTGTTGACCGTTTTGTTTTGGAAACAGAGAGTAGTGCGGCTATAGTGAAGGAGGCTCGCCAGGGCCTTGTCCCGGCGGGTGAGTTGACGACGGCTCAGTCTGCTTTGAGCTCAGCGGAGAAGCGAATCGCCGAACTGGAGCATGAGCTCAAGGAGACGAAGGCGGAAGCGAGCTCGGCGGAAGGACGAGCCAAGGCGGCCGTCACTTCTGCTGCTGAGGAGTGGAAGGTGTCGGACGCACTCATCGCCGGGTTGCAGAATGACCTCTCGGCTCTTTAGAATTTCATCACGGACCTCTGCCGCCCACTGATTGGTGAGTTTTCCTTCAGCCACTTTCCGAGCGTGCGTACCACATTATGTTTTTGGTGCTTTGCTCACTGTTTGTTTGTGTGTTGCAGGCCGGATCACTGATAACACCGAAGAGGTGCAGTCATACGACGCGCGGCAATGCATGACCACCCTGGTTGACTCAGCCGCACTGTCAGTGACTTGTCTCCGGGCATATCTTCAGGAGATCTCGCCCACCGAGGTGATCCCCAGCGACCTCGTCAAGGTATGGCGCTATCTGGAGAAGGCCCCGTCGGTCATGGAGTTCATGAAGCGGTCGGCCTTCCGTCGTGGAGCGGCGACTGCGCTGAGCCTTGGGCTCGCACATTTTCCCGACGATTTCGACCTTGACGACGTCGCGAGCGGGTACCCCTTGTCAACGGGCTCGGTCGAGATTGCCGAGGTGTTGAAGCTGACGGACCGAGCCGCGGTGTACTCCGACCGCGTTTGGGCGATGGGCGACCTTATTCCCTATCAGGAAACGGTCGTCGCCCCTAATGACCCAGATCCGAAGCACCGCGGCTTCAAGGTGGAGCAACCATTTAGTGCGGCAATGGCGGGTGAGCTCACGACGTACCCGTCGAATCCCTAGGTGCCCTTTATCCACAGCCGCAAGGATGGTGGCGCCTCCTCCTCAAAGCCTGCGGAATAGAGTGTTTTGCCATTCGGCGTTAGCGTAAGATAAACATGTAATTATCCTTGTATGCGAACAAATTTTGCTGCTATGAAGGAATGCACGAGTTATGTTGTCATTGCTTTTTGTGGTTTGAGTGTTGGTTGTACGAGTCCCCGAGCGCGTCCGCCCTTTTTATGGGGTTAACCTCGTTTTTATATGTTGTGTGAACTGTTAGTGAGTTAGGGTCGACTCGCCATGGCTTGGGAAGCCAGTCGCATGGCGACTCCCAGGGGTGCTCTTTACTTGGCCGTTTTCCCGAGCGCGAGCAGGGTCGGGTCGCCGAGTCCCCGAGCATGGTACTTGGTCGTTCTAGTCGCATGCCCAAGGTAGGTGAGGACTAAGCGCGTTGTGTTAGGCGCGTTGCTCCACCTGATCCATAAGATCAGTCGCATGGCGAGTCCTGGGCGCGCTCTCTTACTTGGCATTTTTCCCTAGCCGCTCTTCTTTGGGCTGGTGTCAGTCCCCGAGCATGGTACTTTGCCGTTCGAGTCGCTGCGTCGAGGATGTGGAGGACTGGGTCGCTGTGGGAAGCGAGTGCAGTTGTCTTGGCTCGGGGAGCCAGTCGAGCTAGGCGACTCCAATGGGGCTCCGGGTTAGCTTTTTTCGTGGACGGTACGAGGCCTGAATTTTTTAGTGCCCTCGTACCGCACTACGTGGCCGTACCGGTCGCGTTACCAAAGGTTGACTTCTGCGAATAGCGTAACGCTATTATTACGAGTGCGAGTGGCACATGACATGGAGAGTAGACGCAATTTGCGAGAATCAATCTGCTTTATTTCATAGCGGATAGAGGGTACATGTATGGAGTTCTAAGAGTAGAACTTCCGTAGGAGGTTTACATTCCATGGCCGCTTGACGTCGAGTATTCCGTCGCCTCGGACGTCGGTGAGGTAGTAGGCGTCGTTGCCTAGGACTCGCCCGATGGCGAATGGTCCCTCCCAAGGGGGGAGAGCTTGTGCATGCCTTTCTTGTCCTGGATTAGATGCGGTACCAAGTCGCCTTCATGGAAAGTGCGAGTCCGTACTCGCCGGCTGTGGTAGCGGCGAAGCCCTTGCTAGTAGAGGGCGGTGCGGGAGCAAGATAGGTCGCATGCTTCGTCGAGCTGGTCGACTCCGTCTTGGCATGCGAGCTCGTTGTCAGCCTCCGTGTAAGTGACCACCCTAGGTGAGTCGTGCTCGAGGTCGGTTGGCATGACTGCCTCGACACCGTACACCATGAAGAAGGGGGTGAACCCCGTCGACCTGTTGATGGAGGTGCGGATGCCCTAGATGACAGAGGGTAGTTCTTCGACCCAGCACCCGGCGGTGTGCTCGAGTGGGACTTGTAGTCGTGGCTTCAGGCCATGGAGGATGCTCTGGTTGGCGCGTTCTGCCTGGCCATTGGACTCTGGGTGGGCGACTGAGGCGAGGTCGAGTCGGATGTTGTGCTCCTCGCAGAACTCGGCCATGGCTCCCTTGGCGAAGTTGGTGTCGTTGTTTGTGATGATGATGTTTGGGAACCGTAGCGATAGATGAGCTCGCGTAGGAATTTTGTAGCGGTCTTCCCGTCACACTTGTGGACTTGCTTGGCCTCCACCCATTTTGTGAATTTGTCGACTGCGACTAGGAGGTGGGTGAAGCCGGAGGGGGCCTTCTTGAAGGGGCCTACCATATCCATGCCCCATACGGCGAACGACCAGGTGATGGGGATTGTCTTGAGTGCCAAGCTCGGTACATGAGTCTTGTTGGCATACTTCTGGCACCCGATGCATCGCTGGACGATGTCGACCGCGTCGGCGTGTGCGATGAGCCAGTAGAAGCTGTGTCGCATGGCCTTGGCGACCAGAGAGCGGGCGCTGGCGTGGTGGCCGCAGTCGCCGGAGTGGATTTCCTGGAGGATCTTGCGTCCTTCGACGGGTTAGACGCAGCGTTGGAACATGCCGGTCACGCTGCGCTTGTGGAGCTCGCCGTTGATGATGACGAAGGATTTGCAACGGCCTGCTATCATCCGGGCCTCCGTTTTGTCTGCGGGTAGGGTGCCTCCCTCCAGTTAAGCGACGTATAGCGTGGTCCAGTCGCTTGGCTCGGCGATTAGTGCGACCAGGGCTGCGTCTGGTTGTAGCGGAATTACGATGTCGATCTCCCTTGGGGCGAGACGGAGGGCTTGGTGATGGTGTCGACGAAGACACCGGCGGGTGGTGCGAGTCGAGCCGAGCCAATGCGAGAGAGTGCGTTGGCCTCCTCGTTCTTCCGCCTGTCGATCCACTCAATGGAGTAGCCTGCGAAGTGGCCTCCCAGCTGGTCCACTGCTTGACGGTATGCCGCCATGGTGGGGGAAACTGCTTCGCAGGTGTCGGCGACTTGCCCGACGACGAGGTCGGAGTCTCCGTAGCAGCGCAGGCGATTGATGTTCATCTCCTTGGCTGCCCACATGCCGTGGAGTAGCGCCTCGTACTCGGCCATGTTGTTGGTGTAGGGGGTGAAGTCGAGGTAGAGGACGTAGCATAGCTTGTCGCCCTTTGGAGATGTTAGCACGATCCCTGCTCCTGCGCCATCTGCGTTCTTGGAGCCGTCGAAGTGTAGGCTCCAGTAATGGAGGTATGGCAGCTTCTCTGGCTGCTGGGCCTCTTCCCTGTCGGCGATGAAGTCTGCGAGAGCCTGCGATTTGATTGCTTTGCGCGGCTCGTACCTGATGTTGTGGACGCCGATCTCGACGGCCCATTTGGCAACTCGCCCTGTCGCCTCACGGTTGCGGATGATGTCCTGCAACGGTGCTGAGGAGACGACCGTTATTGGGTGCTCCTGGAAGTAGTGTGGCAGTCGCCGCTGTGCTCTAAAGACCGCATATACCAATTTTTGGTACTACTGGTAGCGCTGGCGCGACTCGGTGAGGACTTCGCTGATGTAGTATATGGGTCGCTGCACCGGGCGCTCCTTGCCTTCCTCTGGTTGTTCGACGACCATGACGGCATTGACGACGTGCTCGGAATCCATGACGTAGACGAGCATGGGTTCCTTGTCGACGGGGGCGGCGAGTAGCGGTGCTGCGAGTAGCACCTCCTTGAGAGCGTGGAGCGCGTCGTCGGCCTTCTTGTCCCATTGGAAGGTGGGGTTCTTGCGCATTAGGCGGTAGAGGGGCATCGCCTTCTCGCCTAGCCGGGGGATGAAGAGACTGAGAGCCGCGACTCGCCCGACCAACTTCTGGACGTCGCGCAGTGTAACATCCCAAAAATACTAAGCTTGGATCATCAAATTCTAATCATCAAAGTTAGGGTTAACAAAAACTTTTCTAAATGAAATCATGAATGCATGCATATGTGTATGCATGGATTTTGAAATCCTTTAAAACCACCTTGTTTGTTTGTTCCATTGCTTGTAAAATGTTTCTTAGGTGAAATAAACATCATCTAAAACATTTCCCACACCTTTCCTAAAGACAAGTAAATCAAAACACATATATGAAATGAATGGTCATTTTGGCCAATTTAACTCCCATGCCTACTTTGGCTGTCTCAAACTTTCAGAACCTAACAGAAACTTTTCTGGATCTTTGCACCCCTTGAGTGTACTCATAACAAGGTATCAAGGCCCACTTTGTGATCATCCAGAAACTTTCAAATGCATAGTTTAAATGACAATTCAAAATTGAATCTTTATCATATGGGAAGATCCCACTTTTTCAAAAACTACTCAAACAAGCTCAACTTTCAAAACCCAAGCATCTGCAGACTCACTAGCACCAATCTAGCAAACCCACCAAAAATCATTTCAAAATTCAAAACTTGATTTCATGCGGCCATTTCATCAAACAGGTTGCAGACACAAATCAAACAAACATCAAACACTATTGTGAGCAGTGATTCTTGCCTAACTGGTTCCCCATTTAGCTCACACACAACTCAGTAGATCATCTAGGAAGATTATCCAGGCACTAGCACCACTGTGAGCTTTCCATTGTCATCAATGGTGAATAGCCGAGCACCCTCTTGCCACCCCATAGTCGACAGCAAGCTAGGAGCAGCAGCAAGCCTAGCCAGCATGTCTGGGAGTGTCACACCCCGGGTAAAACCACTACTAGAAAATTGCTGGTTATTTTATTTTCATGCATCTTCATGACATCATCATGCATCATGTTCATGTCATCATGCCACATTGCATGGTTTATAAAATTAAATTGTTGCATTGATTATTGCATTTGTATTTGGTTTTTGATATTTCTATTTGGAATTTTCCATTTGCCTCACTCTATATTTTACCTCTCTCTATTCTATGTCCGTGCCATTTGATATGGAATCATAATGTCTATCTGAATTTTGGAGTCTTGTCATTTCTTCTCTTAAATTCCCAAATTGAGTTGGCGGCATCATCCTTATTTCTTTCCATCCTATCTTATTGTTCATAATGTTGGGCACATAGTCCTCTTGCAATTCTACCACATGTGACATATGGGTTCTTTTATTTTTGCTACGTGGTGTTTGAATCATACCCATTTGAGTTACTTGTGGATTCTATGCAAACCTTGCCATTCTCCTCATTCTATGAATTCTCCCAAACAGGCATGATCCTCTCTATCTCTCACAAATGCATGTGACCATGCGTGTGCATGTGTGGGCTTGTGCGATGTGCATGCACCTCATACTCTTCCCTCTAGATTCTTTTCCTGGCAACAAACACAAACACCCATCCAGCCTCTCCTTGGCCCCCTTCCTCCTCTCTCTCACGTTGGATATAATCAAAGAAGGGAAGGATAACCCCAACATCCCAACCACACGAACCCTCCTTTGAAAAGCACCAAACCACCCCCTCGTGATCCTCTCTACCTTTCCCTTCTATCTCTATTTGGCCTCCCTCTCCTCCCTTGAAGAGAGCCAAATCGAGATCCCGTGGTTCTTCTTCCTGCCCACGCCAAAACCACCTCGCCATCACAACCATGCCGCCACCGTTTATACCCTCCTGCCCCGGTGGCCTACTGCCATCTAGCCTCTACACCATACCCTGATGCTGCTGGAGATACATGGCATAAAGGATGATGCCAGGACCTCGCCATCGTCGACGCTGCACCGGGCGCCCGACGGCGTCTGACGCCGTCCACCTTCGCCTCGCCTCCCTGTTCGACTTCACCCACCTGGGCTATGGCCAAGTCGCAAGGTGAGCGAGTCCCCTTACACCTGCACCTTCTCCCTGCCCTATCTCGATCTGTCGTTGCTCTGCCGCAGCAGCCTTGCCACGCGCAACAGTTGCAGCTACACCCTCCGTTCCCGGCAGTTCTCTGACCTTCTCCGTTGTTTTACGACACCGTTTTCCACGCGCCTGCACTCCTAGCATCTCCCTCTTTCCATCGCCGCCAACCTTGCTCAAAACGGTGTCCTAAAGCAGTGGGAATCATCAATCGAAGATCAGCCAATTATCCTGTCCGCGCGGATGCATGCGTGTGTTCTCTAAATTTTTGTCACTGTCGACAGTGCCTGTTCTGTTCTCGTCAGGCAATATCAGTAAAAAAACCCAAATTCCGCCCTTGTTTCCGACCACTTCCCGACGAATTAGTCAACCCCATCAGTGCCTCCTCGAAGCCCTGTGTACCCTCTTCGTTTCCCCTCGACTGGCGTTTCAAAAGGATTTCTAAATCTCTCGCCACCGTCCGATCCACTCCGGCCATTTTTCCTCGCAGTCAAACCGGAGAAAGGTTCAGTTTCGGCAATAGCGCGCCGTCTTCATCCACTCCGGCTTCTTCCGGCCACCATATACCTCTCGGTGAGACTGTCTGTTTCTTTGCCCTTCACCGTCTTATTATGCGTCGGACGCCGGTCTCCAGTACCTTCCGAGCGTGCCCTCCATGGACCCTTTCTATTTTCTCCTTGTCGCACACGCACGCACGATCTCTTCTGCAGTGAACCCTCCATGTACAAGTTGGATTTCAGCTAGCTCGTCTTGCACAAGTCATTCTGATTCAGCTGCTTCACTATTTGCTAGCTCGGTTGGATCTTTTGAAATAAATTGTATCCTATCATACACATCAATTTGTAGACATCGTAGTGCTAATACTCTTGTGCAACAAACCAGCTGCCCCACGTTCCATCCCTGGGATCACCAATTTTTGTTTCCTACCACTGGCCCAGAACTGCAGATACAGTCCAGACCCCTCCCTTTCTCTATCTTCATTTTTCCCCTTTTATTTTTTTATTTGTAAATCTTGTAATTCTATTTCTACAAGCCTAAATAGAGAGTGCTAAAAATTAAAATCGATCATAAAAATGCATAGATCAATAATACGACATCCTCATATCTGTTTGCATCATGTATCTGAGGGTTAGGAATCGTTTGCATATTCATCTAATATATGTCATATGGAAAATGTAAGGGGTTAACTTATATATGTCTTTGTTCCATTTAATTATGTGTAGATCACTGTATACCATGGTAAACGACATTTTCTTTGTGGGTTGGATAAATAATTTGAGCCATCTAATTAATTGTCGGAATTTCGATTCCGCTTAATATTGCCTAGTTGTATCGCATCTTTGCCATGTTATGCATCATATCATGAACATGCCGATTCTTCCGCAGTAGTTGTAATCGTTGCATTGCTTGTTTTATTTAGTGTTTTGCTTCTTCTCGGATAGGACGATGAGATGTTGTGAGCTTCGACAAGTTTTTCAGATATGAATCTTCGGCATTGTTTCACAGGCGAGCATTCTCCCCCTTTCTACCTATTTTACCTTATAGTCTTTATTTCCTCCTGTTGATCTATTGCTATCTGTGTTGCGATGCTCTAGTTTTCGTACCCGTGATATCCCTTGCAGCCTTATATTGCCTTGCACACATCCTATCACCTGTTGCTTGGTAGATAGTTGGACTTGCGTGTCGTAGTCGCTTGCTCAAGTGTTGTTGCGTGTCGTCAAGTACCACAGTTGTTAGAGTATTGCCTTATGTTTAATGTTGGAGATGATTATAACTTTAATTACTGTTTAATAACTAAAATTGAAGTAGGTAAATAATGCAGAGGCGCAGGTGGGCAATAGATGTTATTTGGTTTTTAACCGTCCACTTGTGTCCCGTAGGACCCCGAGTACTTGATACCTGTTCTTTGAATATTCGCACTATCCGCATGTGGGACCATGAATCCCCCTAGCCAGAGCTTGAGTCATATTTATTTCTTGGGGCCACAAAGTAGTTTGGGGCTTTATTACTATCCTGTATTTATGCCATGTTTTACTGCTTTATTTATGATTGCGCGTGGAGCGCCTGTACTGTTTTGGAACCAACGTGGAATGTTTTCGCGGTATCGACAAGCCCAGTCACACTTTCGGGTTCCCAGTCGTTTACAGCCATTGTCACAAACCTCTGGGTCCGTCTCGGAGCCGGCCAACTTCGTCGCGGGTAGCTTAGTGGGGTGGCCCCCTGAAATTTATATGAATCTTGCAATTGCTCTGTCGTGATGCCTCGTTTGGTTTTTATTGGTTTTTCTCGAGGTTGATCGTGCGTGTGTTGCTATTTGTGCCCCCCTGCAGGGTAAAACTTTCTGAAAGCCGTGTCCATGGTTATGGATGACTTTGAGCACAGTATCTCGATCATAGACAACTATAACTAAAGTAGTGCTATAAATTTGACTTTATAATGACTAGTAATCAGCTTTACTATAATGGAATGGCTAAATAAAAGTGCCAACAATTGCTGGTTTGAGTTGTCACCTGTTGCCATTGTATCTGACTAGTAAGTATTGCAACTACAACGGAATGGCTAAATAAAAGTATCGACAACTGCTGGGTTTTGGGATGCCTCATGCTATATGTATCTGACTAGTAAGTACTACAACTACAACGAAATGGTTAACTAAAACTGCCCACTGCTTATTATATCAGGATGACTCATGCTATCTATATCTGACTAGTAATTGCCGTAATTATAACGGAATGAATAAAATTGCCAACTGTGTGAGTTCCTCGGTTGACTTTCTCGGTTGGTATCGAGGGGGAATACCAGGATGGGTAAGTTTGGTGTTAGAATCAGGTTGGATCCAAATAGGTCTTTCTTATCCCTATCTGATAGCCGCCAGATGTATTGAGTCTCTATAGGTTGTTTAGTGCATGCTGCGTTGCCGCTTCAGTCCATCATACCTATGTAGGCGAGGACCGCCGAATTCTAGTCTCGCCGTGTACTGGCCTCAGTACTGACCACTCTCTTTTTCCTTTGCCCTTTGTCGGCACCCTTTTGTTTAAGCAGGTTTTGAGATTGACGTCGTTAGCAGGGTTACCCTTCTGGCTTGGCCTGGGCAGGGTTATGGACGCCATTGGTTATTCTTCAGGGCTCTTAGCCCAATTTGCATCTTGTCCGTAGTCGGATGTTATATCGTTTTCAAGGTGATTTGGATCTTTGTACTGTATATTGTATCCTTGACTCGATGAGTCGCTGTTGTATATATCTGTTTTGTGGGTTCCATCGTGGACTAATGTGTAATGATACTACTTCGTTTTCCACCCGCACGCAAGTGCCTGGTGGACACCTTTGAATCATTTCTATGCGAGTTTGGTGGGAATCGCTGAGACTTGCATAGGGTCGATTCTGAGGGTGTTACAGAGTGGTATCAGAGCTCAGCAGTTATGATACCCCACTGATCCAGCCTGTAGGATAACCTAGCTAACGGACGTTGTAGAGTGTCAAAACTATTTTGAAAAATCGGAACTATTTTGAAAAATCGGTTGGATAGATCTGATTAGGTCGCTTTTACTTCTTACCCCTCTGCTATTCTCCTCTTATCTCGACGTGTTTTGAATCTGCTCTCTTATCTTTTATTTGAGTCCAGGATTTCTCGTGGTTGGGTTACCGTCATACCTTCATGGTTTCGCTTCCATCCTCTTGTAACGGTGCTTCAACATCTGACATTCATGCTATCTGATGGATCTTTCATCTGTTGTACCTTTCAGTGGACCAAAAATTCACTAAAAATTTTCTTTTTATCTTCCAGTGTTTTTCAATGCAACGACCTCATATCCATCAGATCCGATAAAGACTCTACATCACTTCTTTGCTTCTGAACCTTGTTTGTCGAGATCTTCAGTCTAAATTCTGAGGGTTGGTTGCATAATCCGTCTGTTCGTGTACAGAGTAATGCTTTGAGTACGGGATGGAGTCGCGACCATACCACTACTCTTATCATTTGCTTTTGTATATTGAATGGTGGATCGATGCAATTCTTACTCCTTCCATGGAAGTTAGAGGTGGCCTTACCTTTAACTTCGTCCATTGTTTATCCGGAGTGTTCTCTTGACGAACGTGAGCAACGACCCTATGTTGGTAGTGTCACCGATTTCAAGATGGAGAATGAACCCTTGTTAGTGGTGTCGCGGCGATCTACACGAAGCGAGAAGATTCAGATCACCGGCCTTCTTCCCTGTAACATGAGGCAGATCTCGAGGGCGAGATCCATTGTTAGTGGTGTCGAATTGTCACACCCCGGGTAATACCACTACTAGAAAATTGCTGGTTATTTTATTTTCATGCATCTTCATGACATCATCATGCATCATGTTCATGTAATCATGCCACATTGCATGGTTTATAAAATTAAATTGTTGCATTAATTATTGTATTTGTATTTGGTTTTTGATATTTGTATTTGGAATTTTCCATTTGCCTCACTCTATATTTTACCTCTCTCTATTCTATGTCCGTGCCATTTGATATGGAATCATAATGTCTATCTGAATTTTGGAGTCTTGTCATTTCTTCTCTTAAATTCCCAAATTGAGTTGGCGGCATCATCCTTATTTCTTTCCATCCTATCTTATTGTTCATAATGTTGGGCACATAGTCCTCATGCAATTCTACCACATGTGACATATGGGTTCTTTTATTTTTGCTATGTGGTGTTTGAATCATACCCATTTGAGTTACTTGTGGATTCTATGCAAACCTTGCCATTCTCCTCATTCTATGAATTCTCCCAAACAGGCATGATCCTCTCTATCTCTCACAAATGCATGTGACCATGCGTGTGCATGTGTGGGCTTGTGCGATGTGCATGCACCTCATACTCTTCCCTCTAGATTCTTTTCCTGACAACAAACACAAACACCCAGCCAGCCTCTCCTTGGCCCCCTTCCTCCTCTCTCTCACGTTGGATATAATCAAAGAAGGGAAGGATAACCCCAACATCCCAACCACACGAACCCTCCTTTGAAAAGCACCAAACCACCCCCTCCTGACCCTCTCTACCTTTCCCTTCTATCTCTATTTGGCCCCCCTCTCCTCCCTTGAAGACAGCCAAATCAAGATCCCGTGGTTCTTCTTCCTGCCCACGCCAAAACCACCTCGCCATCGCAACCATGCCACCACCGTTTATACCCTCCTGCCCCGGTGGCCTACTGCCATCTAGCCTCTACACCATACCCTGATGTTGCTGGAGATACATGGCATAAAGGATGATGCCAGGACCTCGCCATCGTCGACGCTGCACCGGGCGCCCGACGGCGTCCGACGCCGTCCACCTTTGCCTCGCCTCCCTGTTCGACTTCACCCACCTGGGCTATGGCCAAGTCGCAAGGTGAGCAAGTCCCCTTACACCTGCACCTTCTCCCTGCCCTGTCTCGATCTGTCGTTGCTCTGCTACAGCAGCCTTGCCACGCGCAACAGTTGCAACTACACCCTCCGTTCCCGGCAGTTCTCTGACCTTCTCCGTTGTTTTACGACACCGTTTTCCACGCGCCTGCACTCCTGGCATCTCCCTCTTTCCATCGCCGCCAACCTTGCTCAAAACGGTGTCCTAAAGCAGTGGGAATCATCAATCGAAGATCAGCCAATTATCCTGTCCGCGCGGATGCATGCGTGTGTTCTCTGAATTTTTGTCACTGTCGACAGTGCCTGTTCTGTTCTCGTCAGGCAATATCAGTAAAAAAACCCAAATTCCGCCCTTGTTTCCGACCACTTCCCGACGAATTAGTCAACCCCATCAGTGCCTCCTCGAAGCCCTGTGTACCCTCTTCGTTTCCCCTCGACTGGCGTTTCAAAAGGATTTCTAAATCTCTCGCCATCGTCCGATCCACTCCGGCCATTTTTCCTCGCTGTCAAACCGGAGAAAGGTTCAGTTTCGGCAAGAGCGCGCCGTCTTCATCCACTCCGGCTTCTTCCGGCCACCATATACCTCTCGGTGAGACTGTCTGTTTCTTTGCCCTTCACCGTCTTATTATGCGTCGGACGCCGGTCTCCAGTACCTTCCGAGCGTGCCCTCCATGGACCCTTTCTATTTTCTCCTTGTCGCACACGCACGCACGATCTCTTCTGCAGTGAACCCTCCATGTACAAGTTGGATTTCAGCTAGCTCGTCTTGCACAAGTCATTCTGATTCAGCTGCTTCACTATTTGCTAGCTCGGTTTGCTCTTTTGAAATAAATTGGATCCTATCATACACATCAATTTGTAGATATCATAGTGCTAATACTCTTGTGCAACAAACCAGCTGCCCCACGTTCGATCCCTGGGATCACCAATTTTTGTTTCCTACCACTGGCCCAGAACTGCAGATACAGTCCAGACCCCTCCCTTTCTCTGTCTTCATTTTTTCCCCATTTGTTTTTTTATTTGTAAATCTTGTAATTCTATTTCTACAAGCCTAAATAGAGAGTGCTAAATATTAAAGTCGATCATAAAAATGCATAGATCAATAATACGACATCCTCATATCTGTTTGCATCATGTATCTGAGGGTTAGGAATCGTTTGCATATTCATCTAATATATGTCATATGGAAAATGTAAGGGGTTAACTTATATATGTCTTTGTTCCATTTAATTATGTGTAGATCACTTTAAACGACATTTTATTTGTGGGTTGGATAAATAATTTGAGCCATCTAATTAATTGTCGGGATTTCGATTCCGCTTAATATTGCCTAGTTGTATCGCATCTTTGCCATGTCATGCATCATATCATGAACATGCCGATTCTTTCGCAATAGTTGTAATCGTTGCATTGCTTGTTTTATTTAGTGTTTTGCTTCTTCTCGGATAGGACGATGAGATGTTGTGAGCTTCGACAAGTTTTTCAGATATAAATCTTCGGCATTGTTTCACAGGCGAGCATTCTCCCCCTTTCTACCTATTTTACCTTATAGTCTTTATTTCCTCCTGTTGATCTATTGCTATCTGTGTTGCAATGCTCTGGTTTTCGTACTCGTGATATCCCTTGCAGCCTTGCTTGGTAGATAGTTGGACTTGCGTGTCGTAGTCGCTTGCTCAAGTGTTGTTGCGTGTCATCAAGTACCACAGTTGTTGGAGTATTGCCTTATGATTAATGTTGGAGATAATTATAACTTTAATTACCATTTAATAACTAAAATTGAAGTAGGTAAATAATGCAGAGGCGCAGGTGGACAATAAATGTTATTTGGTTTTTAACCGTCGACTTGTGTCCCGTAGGACCCCGAGACTTGATACCTGTTATTTGAATATTCGCACTATCCGCATGTGGGACCATGAATCCCCCTAGCCAGAGCTTGAGTCATATTTATTTCTTGGGGCCACAAAGTAGTTTGAGGCTTTATTACTATCTTGTATTTATGCCATGCTTTACTGCTTTATTTATGATTGCGCGTGGAGCGCCTGTACTGTTTTGGAACCAACGTGGAATGTTTTCGCGGTATCGACAAGCCCAGTCACACTTTCGGGTTCCCACTCGTTTACAGCCATTGTCACAAACCTCTGGGTCCGTCTCGGAGCCTGCCAACTTCGTCGCGGGTAGCTTAGTGGGGTGGCCCCCTGAAATTTATATGAATCTTGCAATTGCTCTGTCGTGATGCCTCGTTGGGTTTTTATTGGTTTTTCTCGAGGTTGATCGTGCGTGTGTTGCTATTTGTGCCCCCCTGCAGGGTAAAACTTTCTGAAAGCCGTGTCCGCGGTTATGGACGACTTTGAGCACAGTATCTCGATCATAGACAACTATAACTAAAGTAGTGCTATAAATTTGACTTTATAATGACTAGTAATCAGCTTTACTATAATGGAATGGCTAAATAAAAGTGCCAACAATTGCTGGTTTGAGTTGTCACCTGTTGCCATTGTAACTAGTATTGTAACTACAACGGAATGGCTAAATAAAAGTATCGACAACTGCTGGGTTTTGGGATGCCTTATGCTATATGTATCTGACTAGTAAGTACTACAACTACAACGAAATGGTTAACTAAAACTGCCCACTGCTTATTATATCAGGATGTCTCATGCTATCTATATCTGACTAGTAATTGCCGTAATTATAACGGAATGAATAAAACTGCCAACTGTGTGAGTTCCTCGGTTCACTTTCTCGGTTGGTATCGAGGGGGAATACCAGGATGGGTAAGTTTGGTGTTAGAATCAGGTTGGATCCGAATAGGTCTTTCTTATCCCTATCTGATAGCCGCCAGATGTATTGAGTCTCTATAGGTTGTTTAGTGCATGTTGCGCTGCCGCTTCAGTCCACCATACCTATGTAGGCGAGGACCGCCGAATTCTAGTCTCGCCGTGTACTGGCCTCAGTACTGACCACTCTCTTTTTCCTTTTCCCTTTGTCGGCACCCCTTTTGTTTAAGCAGGTTTTGAGATCGACGTCGTTAGCAGGGTTACCCTTCCGGCTTGGCCTGGGCATGGTTATGGACGCCATTGGTTATTTTTCAGGGCTCTTAGCCCAATTTGCATCTTGTCCGTAGTCGGATGTTATATCGTTTTCAAGGTGATTTGGATCTTTGTACTGTATATTGTATCCTTGACTCGATGAGTCGCTGTTGTATATATCTGTTTTATGGGTTCCATCGTGGACTAATGTGTAATGATAGTACTTCGTTTTCCACCCGCACGCAAGTGCCTGATGGGCACCTTTGAATCATTTCTATGCGGGTTTTGGCGGGAATCGCTGAGACTTGCATAGGGTCGATTCTGAGGGTGTTACAGGGAGGCAGCCCACCGTCCACCGCCACTCACTGTCCCAGCCGCGAGCGTTGCCAAGCCCTGGACCACGCGCACAAGCCGCACCTAGACCATGCCGAGCGTGCGCCAGCACCACCCTCGACTATCACCCACAGACCGCGCGCCACCCTCGCCGCGTGCATACACAATCCCCACCGACCCAGGAGACCGCCAGACATCCCCGTTTGCCGCCCCGTGCCGCACAGCCACCGCCCGTCGTCGAAGACGCCGCCTCTGCCGCGTAGAGCACCGCTCGTTCCAGACCAAACCACACCGCCCCATGCCTCGAGACCATGTCGTTGAGCATCGCCAGGAGACACCGCACCGTCCCCTACCCTTGCCCATGCCTTTAGCCGCCTGTAACCTCGTCCCCGACGAGCTCACCGTGCGCCCCGACGGTCCCCTCGCTCGACTATAAATAGAGGCCACCCCCGCACGATTTCTTCACACCATCTCACTCCGCTCTCCTCACTGATCATGCCACACCATTCTCAGAGCAAGGAGAGCACCACCTCGCAGGAATTTCACTGGAGCCTGCCGCTGCCGGAGAAGAAGGGAGCCAGCGATTGGAGCCGCCCCAGGAGCTGCCGCGACCACCCCCTGAGTTCGCCGTCATCGACTTTGTCGTTCGCCCGCCTCGCCGACCCTCGCCAGCACCCCGGTGAGCCCCCAGCGACCCTCACTGGCCGTGCTAGGTTTCGTTCTCGCCGGAGTTGTCTCGCGTCGACGATGACTCCCAGCCGTTAGATTAGAACCAGATCGAACGATCCACGTCGCCCCATACCGCTTCGCCCAGCCCCGTGTCATTGACAAGTGGGGACACCCACTTAAGCAGCCCGCGGGAGCACTGCGCTTAGCAGGCCGGCCCAGTAACTTTTCCCGCGCAGCCCAGTTATTCAAATTAAACCTTTTTCTATTTCAATTCAAACACACTTCTGTACCCAACTTCAAAAATCAACCCAGAACGATTCAGTGCACCAAATTGAATGAAACCAATTTTGTTGGAAAGGTCTGTGAATGCTGAATCCAAGACCGTTGGATTAAAGTCATTTGGATCTATAGATCACCCATGGTAAAAATAACAAGGCAGAAGCTTTTTTGCATTCAAACATTTTTCAAATTTAAACCATAATAGCTTTTGAGTTGATTCCAACTCTCAAAAATCACATTTAACCATACCTTTCAGAATATATAAAAATATATAGGTTTACTTGCAGAAATAATGTTCAAGTAATAAAAGAATCCTACATAAGCATTTCTAGCCACTTTAATTAATTAAAATAAAAGGGTAAAACCTTATTAAATTGTGACACCACTTTAAATCACATTCCCATGGACTACAATATGTTGTGATGACATGTGTCAACATGATCCCATGTTGGGTTTGGAGAATATAAAATCTTAAGTAGTTTTTCAATGAGTAGAAATTACTTTTCTAAAAATAAAAAGATTTAAACCAAGCCTTAACCTTGTAATGTTAGGGATGATGCTAGATCATCCATAGGACCCTTGTGTGTGATGATTGCAAGTAGTTAAGTATTGTTTGGTGATTGTGTACCTCGTATTTATTCATAGACGCTAGTACCAACCAAGGATACGAGGAGGAAGGAGGATACTACGAAGAAGAAGCCGAGGAGAACTTCAACCACTGCTCTGCACAAGGCAAGCTAAAACTTGCAAGACATTCTACTTTAGCAAGCTTATACTGATATTGATGCAAGCTGATACTATACCTATGCAAGCCTTACCAATCAAGTTGACCTATGCAAGCTAACCCTTGCAAGATTACCCTACTGATGCAACAAACCCATACTTGTTCCATGACTACTATATGCCTTCAGCATATGTGATCATACCCACTTGATAAACCAATCCTAGTTTTATGTGCAAGCTCCTTGCGCTATTTCTTTACCAAAGCTTACTTAGAGTTTACTTAAGTGACTGGTAGATTTTGGAAAGATGTTGAAGGTTGCATAAAGAGCATAAAATTTGGCCTAAGTTAGAAACCTTGACATCAGCCTGAGACCTGAGGTTGTACTTAGTTGAAACTCCACTAGTTTACCACCCCTCATTAATACTACCCCCACCTATAGATGCTAGTGCTAAGCATAAAACTTGATCAACTTTTAGATGGGAATACTTGGTGGAAAAATGGTTATGAAAACCTTGGAATGATGGATCATTCTATTGAAATGTTTTGGACATGTGTTTCCAAACACTTGAGAATTTTGGTGATAAAAATGTTGAGGCATGAGCCTTAGCCCTTTATAAAACTGATGGTTGTCTGGATGCGATACCATTCCAATTTTATCGTACAACCACAATACCCGAATATTGGGTAGGGCTTGACTGGAAACTTATGTACCTTATTATTAGTTCCCTCACGGCCAAGGTCTGAGCTGAGGCTACCTTGTGAAGATTGTCCACCTGTGCAGTACCCAAGATGACAGTCGGTCATGGTTGGGAGGCCAAACTCACAGGAGAGGTTCTTATACTAGGGCGTGTAATCGAAAGGTTAGGATTGATTATCTGCATACAGAGTATGGTGAATTCAGGATTTGTTCCTGACGGATGTATCGAATGTTGTGGTGAAAGTGTACAATCTCTACAGAGTGTCAAACTATTCGAATAGCCGCGTCCGCGGTTATGGACAGTTGGAGTGGCCATACTGTTTCCCCCGTCAGACTTTTCAAAATGACCTGTGAAATGAATTAAGACTTTGACTTGACCACAACAGAGTTGTGATATGAAATACAAGTTCCCGCTTAGGAATTATAAAATTGTGACTAGCTTTGGAACTTAGTAGAGATAAATCTGGCCTTTGCAAAACAACCCTAGAACCTAGTGTCCTATTATCCAAAAAACCCCTTTACCTATTAGTATTAGTTTGCGAGTACTTAAAGAGTACTCATGGCTTTGTCCCTGGCTATTCCCATGGCCAGACTATGAAGAGGAGTACCTGGAAGATGGACCCCAGGAAGGTTACGACAACTAGGATCATCTCCCATCGTCAGCATTGCATGTGACCCCGAAGATGGAGCTTCGCCTATGCTACCGTTATTATTACGTATTCCGCTGCTTGATGTTGTATTAAGAACTGGATCATGAGATCCCTATTTGTGTAAGAACTTATGTATCGTTTGTAATGGATGATGTACTATGGTATCCAATTCTGTTATGTCTCGCAAAAATGGTAATCCTGGGATTGCAATGTATGGCATAACAGACATCTAGGATTGAAAAATCCGGGTGTTGACACGCAGGCACTCGGGTCTGCCGAGCCGGGCGGTCATGTTGATCTTGGCGGGGTTCGCCTCGATCCCGCGCTTGGAGACGACGTATCCCAGCAGCTGTCCAGTGGGTACACCGAAGGTGCATTTTCCCGGGTTTAACTTTATCTTGTACCTCCGCAGGTTGGCCAAGGTTTCCGCCAGGTCGGCGAGTAGATCGCCCTGGCGGGTGGATTTTACCACCACGTCGTCGATGTAGACGTGGATGTTGCGGCCAATTTGGCTCGCAAGGCACTCCTGCATGCACCTCTGGTAGGTCGCCCTGGCGTTCTTGAGGCCGAAGGTCATGGCGGTGTAGCAGAAGGCTCCGGATGGCGTGATGAACGCCATATTCTCTTCGTCCTCGGCTGCCATTTTGATCTGGTTGTACCCAGAGTAGGCATCGAGGAAGCATAGCGACTCCGAACCCTCGGTTGAGTCGATGATTTGGTTGATCCGCGGGAGGACGAACTGATCCTTCGGGCAGGCGCTGTTGAGGTTTGTGTAGTCAATACACATTCTCCAGGTCCCATTTTTCTTCTCGAGCAGGACTGGGTTTGCCAGCCATTTGGATTATTTAATTGGCCGGATGAAGCCTGCAGCGAGTACACGCTGCACCTCCTCGGCGATTGCTCGGCGGCGTTCTTCATTGAAGGGCCGCAATGACTGCTTGACAGGTCGCACTTTGGGGTCGGCGTTGAGTTTGTGCTCAGCGAGTTCCCTCGGGACACCAGGCATGTCGGATGGCTTCCATGCGAAGATGTCGCGATTCTCACGTAAGAACTCGATGAGTGCGCGTTCCTATGCTGGGCTCATGCCCGTCCTGATCGTCACCATCTGGCTGGAGTCGCCTGGGACCATCTCGACGGTGCGAGTGTGCGTCGTTGCCTCGAAGGCGGTGGAGCTGCCACCCTCCGAGTTGGGCTTCTTGAGTATGGTGGGGTCGTCATTATTAACCCCGCTCGCGTACTTGGCGAGCTCCTCGACATGGTTGGCCTCCGCCGCGATGACGGCGTCAGCGAGTTTGGCGCCTTTCGCCTTGCATTTTGCGGCCATGTCGGGATCGCCATGGACAGTGATGATGCCACACGACCCGGGGAGCTTCATCGCGTTGTACGCGTGGTGGGGCGCTGACATGAATTTGGCGAACGTCTAGTGCCCAAGGATGTAGTGGTAGGGACTGTTGAACGACACCAGCTCGAAGACGATCCGCTCGGTGCGGAAGTTTGCTGGTGTGCCGAAGGTGACTAGAAGCGTCACCTTGCCGATTGGGTACGCCTTCCAACCAGGGACGATGCCGTGGAAGGTGGTGTAGGTCGTCTCGATCATCGATTGCGGGATTCGTAGTCGCCTGAATGTGTCCAGGTATAGGATGTTGAAGGAGCTACTGCCGTCCATCAGCGTCTTGGGGAGCCAATAGTCCCCCACCTTGGGCTTGACCACCAAGGCGACTCGGCCCGGATATTCGATCCGTGGCAAGTGGTCCTCGCGGCTCCAGGTGATTGGTTGCTCGGACCAGTTGAGGAACTGGGGGATGTCAATCTGGGACATCGCGTTGACTGCGACGGCGGAGGCGATGACCTTCTTCTCGCGCTTCGTGTGGAATCCTGTGAAGGTGTGGAGCGAGCCGGCGACGCTGCCGATTTTTCCGCCGTTTGGCGGGTGGTTGTCGGGGTATTCCCGTGCGCGTCGTGCCTTCTCAATCTCCTTGAGAGAGTGGCAATCGGCGGTCGTGTGCATGGCGGGCTTCCCTTCCCTGCTGTGAAACACACAGGGTTGATTGAGGAGAGCCGGGGGGTCAAACCTCGGCTTCGCCTTGTAGTTGCTGCCGTCGCGGCGGAAGCTCTTGGGTTCGCGCGGCGCGTATCCAGCGTTGGCGACGATGTAGACTCGCCCATCACCGTGGCGCTTGCCGGTGAGGCGAGTGTTGCTGTAGCGTAGCTCGTGTCGCCTCCCATTGTCGTGGCCGCTTGTGCGGCGATTTCCTCCCGACTCGTCCTCGGTTTCTTGGTTTGGGTCCTCTTCCGCGTACCGCTTGGCGATCTCCAGGAGGTCCGGTATGTTGTCGAGTGTTCTGTACACTCGCTTGAGCTTGGCGACCAGGGGCTCATAGCGGCACGAGGTCTTGACGCAGTGGATTGCGGTGTCCGGTTGGATTTCGGCCGCGTTATACCACAGGTCTTGCCACCGTTGGACCCAACTGCAGGTCGACTCGCGGGGTCCCTGGACGCATCGCTCCAGGTCCTCGATGGTGCTAGCGCGGGTGTAGAAACCCTCGAAGTGCCTGACGAAGGCGTCGCGCATTTCCTCCCAGGAGTCGATGTTGTCCGCAGGGAGGGTGTTGATCCATTGCCTACACGCTCCCTCCATCATTAGGGAAAGGTAGCGTGCGGCAAGCAGGTCGGTGTGGCTAGCGATCCCCATTGCCATGAAGTAGGTATCCAGCCACACGGACGGGTCGTACAAGGGATTGTACTTCTCGATTTCCTTTGGCGCCTTGAAGTTCGCCTGGTATTTTTCGCCTCAGATCATTGGTCCGTAGCACTAGGGTTCGACTCGACTCAGCGATCCCCTTGGTTCGCTGTCGCGGCGGTTGGTGAGGGTATGCCGCAGGTCGTCGGGCTGGAGTGCGCGCCAGCTCTGGTTGTTGATGATGTGGGTGCGCGCGTCGACTGGCTGCCCGTTGGCAGCGACAAAGTTCGCCTGCCGTGGGTCGTTTTTGGAGAGTGCCGCGTGCGCGGGTCGATGTTGGAGCTGCAGGGGCTCGGGTGGAGGGCAGTTGAGGGTGTTTGCCGCCATTGGGCGGCCTCTTGAGGCCGCCCTGCTGCCTGACAAACACGAGTACATCCGACCGTGTGAGTCGGCACCCGCGTTTTGTTGCTCGACTGCCTTGGCGAGCAGAGCCTTGGCGTACTGGATCTGCAGGGCTCCTTCCCCGGTTACGTTTATGTTGTCGACCGCTGCTCGGCTCACGACGACATTGTCCATGGGAGTGGAGAACAGCGGGAGGCCATTTGCATCTCGCTCCCGCAAGGAGACCACATTCTTGGTTGGTCCCTTGGGGGCGCACGGTTGGGTGGTGGTGGGGCGCCGTTGGCCGTCGCGCCTGGTGGGGGCCGGGAGCTCCCTCCTGGCGACGTGTTCTCGCAGATCGCGCGCTCGGCTGCACGAGCCGGGTCGTTCTCATCGTTGAAGTTCAGGGCGCGCCCCTGAATGGTGGGGTTCAGGCGCGACCTAATTCGGAGTTGGTGGTAACGCGAGAGCTCCTGCCCTGTCACCTGCTCAAGGCAAAAAAATTCGCGCTCGGCTTGTTCTTTGCGGACCGCCTCCTCTAGCCACAGGCGGAGTTCCTTGACCTCCGTTGCTGTTGCGTTCGGTGGGATCGGCATGGAGAAGGGGTCTTGCCGGGGGTCGGCGCCAGTCGCCATGTAGGCCGCGATGTGGTGACCGGACCCGTCGTGGGGGTCGGCGGAATTCTCCAACCCGGAGTCAAAGTTGAAGATCCCAAGGATGGAGGGATCCTCGAAGTCTCCCACGTTGGAGACTTGGGTGATGGAGCCCGCGGGCGATGCGGCGACGATGGATCCGGCAGCCGACGCCGGGGTCACCGAGTCGGCATCGTCGTTGAGGGCCGCGTCGTCCGCGACCATGGCGGTTTCGGCCACATTGCTGTGGGCCGAGTCGTACTCGGAGGCGAGGCGGTGGATCGTACGGACCTGGCTCTCAGAGAGCTGGTCGCGTGGCGGCGACTCGTGGATGCGAGCCAAGTCCTCCGAGACGATGACGTCGGTGAGGCTGACGAAGAGGCTGATCGTGCCGACCGGCATGATCACGCTGTGCGTGACGGGGCGTGCCGCCGGGACATAGCTGCTCGGCAAGATCTGGAGGATCTCACCGATCGCGATCATGCGGCCGGTGGCGATCGTCTCGTTGATGGGTAGATTGAATCTCGCCGCAGAACACCGGCCTGACCAGCCAGGCCCCACAGTGGGTGCCACTGTCGTGGGAATGGCCACGGCAGATGCTGCAATCGGCAGCGAGTAGTAGAACATGGGGCAAGGGCGCCCAGCCATCTGCAGTGCGAGATGAGGGCGGAGACACAAGGGTTTACCCAGGTTCGGCCCACCGGAGGGTAAAGACCTACTCCTGCTAGATTGTATTATGGTGAGAGTACAAGGGCGAGCTCGACAACTAGGCGGCGATTCGCTTGGGTGTATGATGGAACGTGTCTCCTATGCGTACCCTAGGGAGGTTTATATAGGCTCACATCGCTAGGGTTTACAGATCTACAACCGAATTTGTTAAGGATTCGGAGGGTCTTTGACCTAGTCCGACTGGGCCTAGCTACGCTTCTAGGCCTCCAGCTTCCAGTCGCCTGAGTCCTCGCCAAGTCTCGATCCAGTCGCCGTCCTGCATGCCCACTCGCTGGCAGCTTGGGCCAATAGGAAACGTCCTGCTAGGCATACCCCGGTAGGCATATCCCCATCACTAGTTGTGTACCGTGTAGGACTCTGTAACCTGTCTGGCTAGGACTTTGCCTGTAACCCTAGGATCTAGCGAATATATAAGTCGGACCTATGGGAGCCTTTTGGGTACGATACAACTCATACCTCGCACAGCGAACCAATCCCTGTTACTCGGCGTATTGCCATTATAGTGATTTATAGCAGGAGTAGGATTCCGCCACCATTGTGGGATCTGAACCTGGGTAAGCTGTGTTACCTCGTACCCTCCAACCTCCCGCCTTACCCCACGTCTCGAAACACGCTCTATTAGTACCCCCTCCATGGCGTACTCATTGGTAATACCATGACATTTGGCGCCCACCTTGGGGCAAGAGGCGCTTTAGGCTCTTCAACGGGCGAGGTCCAAGATCTTCACGGGAATCGGTGAAACCGTAGCCATCGGCCGTGTTCTCTTCTCCGGCAACTTTCCGATCGTCCCTCCCGACAAGTTCTGGATCCCGGTGAAGACGAACCCCACCAGCTGCTCGATCGTCCCAATCGGGCACATCCACCTCTTAATCGGCGAAACCGACTCGGGCACTAGTTCCTTGGAAGTCGGAGGATCATCAAGGACCGCATGGACCACCTACGGGAATGACACATTCGCGGAAGGATCGAATTCGGGTCTCTCTTCGGAGTTTGCCGACATAGATCAGAAAAATTCAAGGCCCACCCAAACCGCCCATGTGCAGGATATAATGGTGGAAGTTCGATGCAAGTCCGCCGGCTTCGCTCGTGCGTCTGGACAGCAGAGATCCAAGTTCGTCGGCGTGGTGACTATATTTGATCTGGCGCGTTGCATTCAGAGAGAGGGTGAAAACCCCCGCGATTACCTAGCCAGGTGGCTCCGTATACGGGCCGATCTAGAACATTACCCCAATGATGATGCCATCTATCACTTTGTGGAAGGACTAGACCGCGGTACACTTCTCCGGCATACGCTAAGACGGCAGGAGGCCGCGGGTCTCCTCACTTTCGAGGGAATGGTTCACACCATCAACAACTACGCGGCTGCCAAAGCAGACGCTCAGGAGGTGCTCGCAGTCGTACCCAGCGCCCTGTCGCCTCAGCCACCGCCTCCAGTCAACGTCCCTGTAGTCGCACCACCACCACCCATCATCGAGGAGGCCCCGGCACCCTCCGACTCTATTTAGGACACGCTCTACGCTGACATCAATGCTGACTCGGAGGAGATAGACTTCAGCCTAGAAGAACTCGACTCTGCTATGCAGGAGATGGAGGAGGACATCAGACGCGACGAGCAGGCCGACAAGGCCATCACAACCCGAGAGGTGTTTGTCGCCATTGGGAGCATGATGGAGGAAGATCAACCCGGACAAGCTCCGCCTACAGAGCTGGACAAGGGGAAGGGACCACCTGTTGCTGCCGACAATAATCGCGCAAAGGCCATGCCCCCTCCGCCTAACCTAGTGCAGCAGCCGCAGGAACTCAACGTCGGTCCTAGTAACAACAACATCGCAAACCCGCCGCCTTCGGCATCTACGTCTACGGCTGCCCAAATCACTCTAGCTGATAGAGTGATGTACGAGAATTTGTTCGTCGAGCCCATAATTGTGGCTCATATACGGAATGTAGTCCATCTTGATGAGAAGCGCTAGCAGCTACTGGAGGAAGCGCAGGCCATCACGGAGCAAGGCGCAAAGTTAGATCAAGATCTGGCCAAGGCGCAGAAATCAATAGAGAAAGCTAGAGCCATGGAGGCCGAGTACAAGACTCTGCTCAAGCAGCAGAAGGCTAAGAAATCTCTGGCTCGCCTCATCAACGATCTTGGTGTACAGCGAAACCTAGGATGGGCTCCCTGAAGCCGCCCCAAGCCAAACCATACATTGACAGCGAGGGTAGGCAGGTCATACCCACTCCTATTCTCAACCTAGCCATCGCCAAGACCCTTCTGGAGCAGGTTAGATCACCCGCAGTTGCGGAATAGGTCTATGACCTTGTAGCAAAGGCGATCAAACAGCAGGAAAAGGCCACCTCTCAGAGGCTTGAGTCTGACCCAGCATATTGTCAGTCTAGCAATCCTAAGTCGCCAAGGGACCGATCTCCTCAGGATGTCGGGTCACAGACAGGTTCATTAGAACGAAGACGGAGGGATGCACGCAACAAGAAGGACGCTATCCCCATATCCTCCAACCACGGAGGCAAGGCTCATCCGCGCCGCCCATCTCCATCGCCCCGGTCTCCCCGACATCGCGAAGACCCCAAGGCTCACCATCGCACAGACATGCCTCCGCCAAGGCAAAGTGGCATCATCATCCGCGACAATACGGAGCAGCCCCGTCACGATGGAGAGTGCAACCAAGGACACAAGAGAAGGTCGCGCCATGACCCTCCGCGTCCGACAAGCAACCGCAACAAGCGTGAGGTGTTGCAGGAGGGTAACAACAGTAAAGCTAACCCACCGCCACCTCCACCTCCGTCGCCACCTAGCAGCCACCATGGCGGAGGGGGCCCGTGTCGTTCACACAGCCCATCCCCTGGGCAAGAAGAAAAAAGCAATCCCGAAGCCATATGACGAGCATTCACGCCTGGACAATATTCACGAGGCCCGGGAAGGACCATACCTAGGACCACGTTGCTTTGGACCTGTATTACGGACCGCAACTTACCCCAGGGTCTTCCGTATTGACAAGACAATCAAGCCCTATGACGGCACTGCCAAACCAGCTACGTGGTTGCAGGACTACGGCAACACGGTGGAGATCGCCGGGGGTAACCCCAACGTTGCCGTCAAGTACCTCCCGCTGATGTTGACGGGCACGGCCCGCCAATGGATTGATGACTTGCTGGAGAAGTCCATATGCAACTGGTTGTACATGCAAGAAGCGTTCACCAAGAACTTCGAGGGTACCTATAAGCATCCCTACACTTTTGGCGATCTACAGTGGTGTGTGCAAGAGAAAGACGAGTAATCTCGCGCCTACCTCTCCCGCTGGCTGGATACGAAGAATTCCTGCACAGGAGTGCATGCTCAGACCGCCATGGCCGCCTTCATCGATGGGTTGGAGAAAGGTATGTTTCTCCGACATAAGTTGAAGCTCCTGTAGGACAATCACAGGCTTGATCTCAACCAGATGATCCAGCTGGCCAGTGAGTTCGTGGCTGCCGATGATGATGCTCATGGCTCCTTGCCGGCAACAGCCCTTCCAACTCAAGCTAAGAGGAACAACAACACCAAGCGAAAGAACCCGCCAGAAGAAAAGCAAACCTCCGACATGGTCGCCATGACGTTTGCAGGACGAGGTGATGGCGGATAGTGTGGCCGAGGACGGGGGGCTGGTCGTGGGCATCAGCGAGATAGTGAAACTACCCGGCAGCGCTCCGTGTTCCCCAAACGTACGAGGAGTACCGTGATATGCCATGCCTCGTACACCTCGACACCAACGGCAAGGCCACTCACACAAATCGCCATTGCAAGTTTTTCAACGACCTGAAGGAGGACCCGGAGTCCGGTTACAAGCGAAGTCGGAAGAACAGACCGTGAGGGAAGGGCAAAGGGAAGAAGAAGGAAGAGGAGTCCAAGGATTCAAGTGACATGGACGACGACGTTGACCCCAAGCACGCCGACAAGGGCGATGGCAATGGCAAGAATCCCTTCGAGAAGAAGACCACCATCTACCACACTTTCATTGGCACCCCTACTGTCCGGGCATAGAAAACCTCCATGAGGATACTGATGGACACCCTACCCACAGTTCCCCAGTACCTGCGCTGGTCGGAGATTCCAATCACATGGGACAGGAAGGATCACCCAGACCTCATCCCTACGGAGAACCAGTACGCCATGGTCATCAACCCCCTGATTGACGGCAACGATTTCACCAAATGCATGGTGGACAGTGGAAGCAGCATCAACATCATGCACCTGGATACACTGCACAATATGAACTTGACGGAGACCAACCTAAGGCGGACCAGCACCGTGTTCCATGGCGTAGTTCCTGGCCGTGAGGCTCGGTCCCTTGGGTGCATCACGCTTCAGGTCGCTTTTGGCGATGTTAATTACCGCCAAGAACGCATGACCTTCGAGGTGGTCCCCTTCAATAGCGTGTACCACGTCATCTTCGAACGTGACATCTTCTACGCCTTCATGGCCAAGCCATGCTTTGTCTACAACAATCTCAAGACACCCGTACCAAACGGCATCATCACCGTATCCGGAAGCTTTACCAAGGCAAGGGACTACGAGATTGGAGAAGAAGCCTTTGCAGAACTATCCTCTTTAGTGAAGACTTCAAGGAGACCTAGAGCAAGGTTGATGCCACGGAGATGCCGGCATCGAAGAAGCATATTTCTGACTCCGATCCCACCTTCAAGGCCGCCATCGAGACCAAGCCGGTGGAACTTGTGGTAGGCGATGCCTCCAAGACCACCGCCATTGGGACAAACCTGGATCCCAAATAGGAAAGCGCGCTCGTCGAGTTCCTCCATGAGAATAGGGACATCTTTGCGTGGCAACCTATCGACATGAAAGGTGTACCTAGGGAACTTGTCGAGCATAGCTTGAATATTGATCCAAAATGCAAACCGGTGAAACAACCTCTACGACGCTTCGGAGACAAGAAGAGACGCGCCATAGGAAAAGAGATAGCTAGGTTACTTAAGGCTAGTTTTAACCGAGGAGTCCTTCACACCCGATGGGTGGCCAATCCTGTACTTGTCCCCAAAAAGGGAACCAAAGAATTAAGAATGTGCGTTGATTACACCGGCTTGAACAAAGCGTGTCCCAAAGATCTGTTTGCTTTGCCTCGCATTGACCAAGTCATTGACTCGACGGCTGGCTCGGAACTTTTGTGTTTTCTCAAAGCATACTCAGGATACCACCAGATAAATATGAGGAAATCGGACCAATTGGCCACTTCGTTCACCACACCTTACGGCACATTTTGCTATGTCACGATGCCCTTTGGGCTGAAAAACGCAGGTGCTACGTACTAGAGGACTATGCAGTGTTGCCTACACGATCAAATTGGTCGGAATGTTCACGCCTATGTGGACGATATAGCGGTGATGTATAAAAATTCAAACGACTTAATCTCCGACTTAAAAGAAACCTTTGATAATCTCTGGAAATACAACATGATGCTTAACCCTAAGAAGTGTGTCTTCGGGGTTCCAGCCGGCAAATTGTTGGGCTTCATTGTTTCCCAGCGTGGAATCGAGATTAACCCGGAGAAGATCAAGGCCATCCTAAACATAAACCGTCCGACATGCCTAAAGGACATACAACGGCTAACAGGCTGCATTACAGTAGTAAGCCGGTTCATCAGCCTACTTGGAGAGAAGGCTCTATTGTTGTACAAGTTGCTGAAGAAGGCGAACAAATTTACATGGACGAACGAAGCAGATGTTGCACTCAAGAAGCTAAAGGAGATACTTTCCTCGGCACCCATACTTGCAGCACCCGAGCTTATGGAGCCTATGTTGATCTACATGGCGGCCACCAACCGGGTAATCAGCATCGTCGTCATGGTAGAGCGGAAGGAACCAGGGCATGAGCCAGTTTACTATGTAAGCGAGGTCTTGACGGAGTCCAAGCAGCATTACCCGCACTACGAGAAGCTAGCTTATGGAGTGTTCCTTGCTTCTCGTAAGCTAAGGAACTACTTCCAAGAGCACCATATCTCACAGTCGTGAGAAAGCTCCACTGTCCGACATCATCAACAAAAGGGACGCTACAGGAAGGGTTGCGAAGTGGGGCATCGAGCTTGCCTCCTTCGAGATCACCTACAAGAGGCACGATGCTATCAAATCTTAGGTCTTGGAGGATTTCATCGTAGATTGGACGGAGATGTCAGATGACACCCCTATACCAGAGCCAGAATACTGGGTGATGCACTTTGATGGATCAAAGCTACTCAACGGCTCAGGGGCTAGTGTACTACTACAGTCACCAACAGGGGAAACGCTACACTACGTTCTACAGATCCACTTCGAGGCTACAAATAACATGGAGGAATATGAAGCACTCATTCACGGACTTCGCATAGCCAAGGATATTGGCATCAAGCGCATAGTTTGCTGTGGAGATTCCGACTTGGTTGCCCAGTAGGTGGCTGGCACCTGGAACGCGCGGAACCCTATGATCGCGGCATATCGAGACGAAGTGGACGAGATAGCGAAGATCTTCTTGGTCTACAAAGTCAAGTATGTCCCGAGGGAGGAAAATGAGGCGGCAGATCTGCTGTCAAAGCTTGGATCAGGGCACAAACAAATTCCACCCGGTGTTTTTCTGAAGCATCTACGGACACCATCCATGAAGAGAGCAGACCCCGAGAACCCGGATAGAGATGACTCTTTTGTTCACACAGTGAAAAAGGTCCCTCCGGCTTGGACAAAACCGTTCATGGAATATCTCGTACACGGAACATTGCCCATCGATGAGGTCGAAAGCCGACAAATAGTACATTGAGAAAAGGGCTATACCATAATCAATGGACAGCTCTATAAAATAAGCACCACTGGTGTATACCACAAGTGTGCTTCCCAGCAAGAGGGTATTGAAATCCTTCATGGGATCCATCTCGGAGATTGCGGGCATCACGCCGCTCCTCGACCGTTGCTCTCCAAAGCCTTCCGGCAATGATTCTACTGGCTGACCACGAAGGCGGACGCCGACAAGCTGGTTGAGACATGCATGGGATGCCAGTACTATGCCCGACAACCACATGTTCCAGCTCAAGAATTGCGAAAAATACCAATAACTTGGCCGTTTTCAGTCTGGGGGCTAGACATGGTTGGTCCATTACAGATGGCACCATGTGGATTTACGCATCTGCTAGTAGCAGTTGATAAATTCACCAAAAGGATAGAAGCTAAACCCATTAGAAATCTTGATGGGGCAACTGCCCTTAGGTTTGTCTGGAATCTAGTGCTAAGATTTGGTCTCCCACATAGCATTATCACCGACAACGGCAGCAACTTGTCACTCGGAGAAGTGAAAGCCTATTGTTGGGAGAAGGGCATCTGACTTGACTTAGCATCTGTGGCATATCCTCAGTCCAATGGGAAAGTTGAGCGAGCCAATGGATTAATCCTGCAGGGAATCAAGCCACGTCTAGAGGCACCGCTATATAGAGCAGCTGGAGCTTGGACGGAGGAATTACCATCTGTTTTGTGGTGTTTATGAACTACACCCAACAGATCCACCGGCTACACCCCTTATTTCATGGTATATGGAGCAGAAGCCATCCTGCCTTCTGACATCCTTCACGATTCACCAAGGGTTGCCGCCTACAACGAAGATGGTGCTGAAGAATCCAGGCGCCTAGATGTGGACCTTCTTGAGGAAGATTACGTATTGGCATGCCAAAGATCCGTCGTCTACTAGCAGAAGCTACGCAGCTACCATTGTCGCCGCGTTCGGCATCGCTCGTTTAAAGAGGGGGGTCTGGTGCTCAGACTTAATCAGAAGAAGTCACACAAATTATCCCCGCCATGGGAAGGATCGTTCATCATAAGCAAGGCGCTACTCAATGGGTCTTACTACCTCGTTGACAATCGTGAACTTGAGGATATACCCAACGATGATCATAGGCGTAAGCGACGTGACCCGGATGATGACTAGCCGGAGCTTGATCGGCCATAGAACATAGCACAACTACGTCCTTTTTACACTTAGCATATTTTTTATCTACTGTGTACCTCTTATATGATCAATGAAATAAAGCTCTTTTGTTCACTCATATTCTTGAGTCTTTTACCTCCTTCAGTGTTCATTTTTGGATCGTATAAAACCTTTATGCGCAAGTTTTGCATTTGCACTTGTGAAACTTTCGCCTATGGGTGTTAGCTTAAGTTTTCTGGTCTACACGTTCTTTGTTGTTTTTATATGGATTCTGGAGTAGTGACGTTCGACACTCGAAGTCGGCGATTTTGTTCTTAGGTTTTTTACGGTGCCATTGGGAATCATCGCCTGAGCGCATGGTTCTTACTACGAGTCTTCCGACTCACGAAAAGTCAAGCATAAAATCCAACGTAATGGATAATCCAGCACTTGCTTAAAAAAATTATACATGCTGGAGCTAGTACTTAAGCAGCAGGAAACATATAGCTATTGTTTTCTGCCTTAAGATTAAAACCATAGTTTTTTACGCATACATACATCCAGAGGAAACAAATATTACAAAGTGTTTTTTCATTCCTCTGGCGCAGGAGACTTTGAGGTAGCATCGTCAGCGGCAGGAGAGTCATCCTGATCATCTTCAAAGTCAGTGGTCTTGAGGGACTCGGAGGAGCTAGGCTGGTCGCCATCAATGATATCAAGAGGCACAAAGGAGTTTGGATCGACCAACTCGGCGACCCTGGTGTCGTAGCCAGCGAGCGATGCCCAGATAGCTTTGTGATCAATCTTCTGACCGTCATCTTCTATGTTGGGCAGTCCCGAGGTCACCGTGTCGATGTCGGCATTCTCATAGTGGGCCTTGACCATCGCCAGCGACATTCTTGCACCAGCCTAGGTACATGAAGCTTTCCAGCTTACGATACGCTCAGGGGCTTGGCGCAGAATCTCTGAGTACTTCATGACAGAATCCACCACCTTGATGTTGATGTTCAGGGGCTTGGCAATCAATTTGGCTTGCTTGATGGCGATACTGATGAAGTTGCCGGTGAGGACCACGCATTCCTTTGGCGGAGGAGGCGTATTGGTTAAACCAATAGGAGCTGCATTTCTGGCCAAGCAAAGGAGTACATGAGTTCAAATAAACAAAAAGTTTAGAATACCTGGCTTACAGAATTATAAGACGGAGATTGCTTACCAAAGATGATCGCCTCGGCTTGTTGGAGCATCTCCGCCATGGAGTCCCGTTCTTGTCGGAGGACCTTGTAAGCCTCAAGGTTGCGTTTGTTCTGCTCTTCGGCAGCTTTCTTCTGATCCTTGAGGATCGCAATTTCCTCCTTCAGTTGGTTGATCTCCGTGTTGGCAGACTTCTGCAAGGCCTTCATGGACTCTTCATGCATCTTTAGAGTGTTAGTCCTCTCCTGCTTGAGGATCTTGTTCTTGCTATCTAGCAGTTCTATGTGCTTGGATTGCTCGACAATGTCCTTCACCTTGGCAATAGTTTCTCCAAGCCGAAGAAATTATAGCACACAATGAGTATTCGGAGAGTGATGGCACAAGTCCAAGTTTGAGTGCGAAATTGAAAACAAAAACAAACTCTTGCTCTTGGTGATTGGATCCTTCAAGAAGGCAGTTTTACCCTTTTCAGCTTCCAAATCAGCACGCATCTTGTGGAACTTCTCGTTGGCAACGCCTCTCCAAGCATTCTCATTCTGTGAAGAAATTCAAAATTACTTAGTCTACTTGGAGCATCTAGCCGGATATATATCCACCTAGAGGCTTGGGGGCTATAGTGAGAGTTTTTAATTCGGCAAAATGCTTAGTCTTTCTTTAAGCATCTAGTCGGAACTAATTCTGTTTCAACTAGAGGCTTGGAGGCTACAATATTGAAATTTACAAAACACTGTGTATGCTACTCTAAAAGTATCTAGTCGGAATAATTCATTCAAACTACATACTTGGGGGCTACAATGCGAAGTTTCTAGCTTAGTTACTCTTAGAGCATTCAGACACAAAGACCTATGGTTTTCCGTGTAAATCCTCGGGGGATACATTGGGATACTACATATGAAATGCAAACGGCAAACAAAACTTACAAGTGTAATGATCTTGAGGTTGGTGGCGCTCTAGGCAAGTATCTTGCTGAAGGCAAGGCTATTTCCATGAAGGATATCCGCCTGCTTGAGCAGCTCCTCAAGACCACATGTCGGAGAAGTCGACGCAGCACCAGGAACCAGAGTTGAGCTACTCGATGTAAGCACCGGGTAGAAGATCTTCGGAAACTCTGCTAGTGTCATGGGGCAGTGGTGCGGCCTGCGACAAAAGTTCCACCTTCCACCATCGCATTACCACTACTAGTGACATACTTAGCCGGAGCTTCAGCCACTTTGGATGCAGTTCTTTCTTGTGTCGCCTGCTCACCGACAATAGCAAGTTCCACGGCAACACTTGGGTCCACTTCCATGGTAGAAGGTTCAGATGTTACCTTAGTTGGAGAGCTTGTCGGTGCTTAAGCAGGTTGGACGCTGGGAGTTGTTGGGGCGATGGAGGGAGATGCTTGGTGAAACATATCTTTAATGTTTTTAGAAGCCCCCGATGTTTTGGAGGTCTTCATCAAACTCTTACTGTCCTTCTTCCTGAAACATGCAAACGTATAAGTACGGGAACAAGACGAACAAGGGACAATGTCGGATGTTAAGAATCTTACACAATGGTTGGTGACTTGGTAAACGGGATACCGGTGATTCTTCTTTTCTCCGCCTCTAGGGCGGCGACGGACTTCTTGGAGGCTCCACCCTCTGTCTTCTTCTTCTTGCCTCCGTCGGTAGCGTCAGAGGTGGAGCTCTTCCGCTTTCGCGCCAACGGAACATCATCATCGAACACAAGGTGACTTCCTTCATCTTGGGGTCGTAGACTTGGACAGCCATGCTATCCTCATCTAGACTCTTTAGCTGTTAAGTGAATCCTGAAGTGTTAAATGTAATGGTAATGGCTAGACGAGAGAACTGGAGTATATGTCATACACGGAAAATAAACAGGTACCTCTGGTGATGGTGAAGCCACGCTTCCTGTCCTTCACCTTGACAATGTCCTTGTGGCGGAGCTTGATGGAGTCACACGAGAAGTTGTCCTCGGAGATGCGGAGGCTATCCTTCCTATCTTTGGTATACTGGTGCATCAGCTTCGCGCGGTGCTAGAGAGGCTGAATCTGCCTGATGAACCAGCACATGGCTAGGTCCAACTCGGTCAGACCCGTCTCTACGAACCAATCGATCCGCCTTACAGCGCGGGAGGCTTCGTCGTTGGAGGGGAGGAGGGCTTGGGATCTCCATGTCGGGGCTTCAGTGGCGGCACCATTGACAAAGTCCGGGTACGATGCTTCTCGGCCATCCAAAGGGATATCTGGGCCGTAGAAGTACGCCCTCTGCCAGTTTTTGCAGGACTCGTGGCCTACAATGTTCGGGAAATGTTGGCCAGGCCGGATCTTGAAGCTAATGGTTCCACAATTTCTGAGCTCGTCCTTGCTCACTCTGCCTTCCCTCTTGACGGTGAAGAAGTATATGAACAGATCTAACCTATGCCTAATTCCTAGCTAGCCCTCACAAAGTGTCGTGTAATTGCTAAGCATGAGGATTCTATTCGGAGAAAGGTTCTGAGGTTGAACCCGGTAGTGGCTAAGGACCTCTAAGAAGAAGTCGGAGATTGGGAGGGAGACGCCGCGTACCAGTTGGGCTTTGAGGTACACCTTTTCTACGGTTTGGGGAGAAGGGATGACCTCGCCAGCCGGCGCCGCCCGCCAGACCAGCCCCTCTGTCGTGGGGAGGTACCCCTCGGCGAGCATCTCCTTGAGATCGCTATCAGTGATATCGGAGCCGCACCACTCTCCCTTGTGATAGTCTCCCTCCTCCTCCAGTGGTTCCAGCGCCACTGGAATTGGGTCACCTCTAGTGGATTCCACCACCGCGGTGCATGGCAGCACCAGGACCTCTGGGGGCACATGAACGGAGCCCGCTGGTTTGGCTGCGGCATCGCTTGTTGCCGCCATGGATGGGGTGGCGCTGCTACTTGCCATTGGCTTGGGGAGGAAGGTGACTGTGAGATTGGGAAAAGCTAGGGTTTTTTCGGTGCGCGCGGAGAGCTCGAGGAGGTGTTTGTTGGAAGAAGAAGATGACGCGAGGAAGAATGCGGTGAAAAGGATACAAATTACCACGGTTATAATTTATAGTACTCGGCATCAAGATTCGTGCAATTTGATCGAACGGTTGCTGCGTGGACAACACGTGCATGCGCGTGCGTGGAAATTTCGCCATGTTCCCACCGCCGCCGCCAACGTTTTGCATCCTTCGCGCGGGAAAAATGGCTATGATTATGTTCACTGCATGTGTGAGTTACGACGCATTGATGACCTATGGTCTACGATGCTCTACTGACATAGGCAGGTGAACCATCCCATCTGAAGATTCAGCAGTTCTCCGACTTGCATATTAAAGACGGAGAGCATTACAGGGTTCTTGGGAGGACTACAAGATGTTTCTTAACGATTTGCCAACATTCATCTAGATGGAGCATTCAACCTGAAGAGGCAAGATGGCGCAAGATCTCGGAGTTCTCCGGGGGCTACTATTGGTGATATGCTAAATGGGTATCACCATAGCATGTCTCTAATCCGGATAACCCGAGTGGCCCATAGTTGGTAGCAAGGCCCATGGCCTGCCGGGCGGCCCAGTTAGACGGATCCAGAAGGGAGGTCCATGCCGGATAAAGGAAGGCTATGGAGGAGTCACCAGTGTACTCGGAGCCTTGGAGTGCAAGACATGTTAGACTAGTTGTGTACCATGTAGGACTCTGTAACCAGTCCAGCTAGGACTTTGCCTATAACCCTAGGATCTGGCGACTATATAAGCCGGACCTATGGGAGCCTTTAGGGCACGATACAACTCATACCTCGCACAGCAAACCAATCCATGTAACTCGGCGTATTGCCATTATAGTGATTTATAGCAGGAGTAGGATTCCTCCACCGTTGTGGGATCTGAACCTGGGTAAGTTGTGTTACCTCATACCCGCCAACCTCCCGCCTTACCCCACGTCTCTAAACACGCTCTGTGAGGACCCCCTCCATGGCGTACTCGTTGGCAATACCATGACACAATGCCTCTATGTGACCAGATCTAAATTTTCCTATGAACCCACATGATATCTCAAGCATACAGTACCCCTATCTTGGCCAGATTTCTTTTAGTGGTTTTCTATTAAATAAAATACAACAGGATGTCCCTTTGATTCAATAAATCTTCCAGAGAGTTTGGTAAAGCCAAATGGATTAAACCCAAAGCCGTCTGGATGATATCATAAATACCCAACCCATGGACTTGGTCTCATGTCAAGGTGAACTATGGTTTGCCAGTAATAAAAATAACAAAAACAATATGTTTATGCCTTTAACAAATTCTCTAGGTGAAACCAAATTAGATATCGACCCAACTCTGACACCCAGAGGTCAGGCATGACTATATTTATCAAACCCTAGGATATCATAATTTATTGATCAATTGTTGATTTATTAGGAATTAAACTGTTATGTGCATGGTTTATTCACTAATAAATTAACAATATTATTTATGTTGATCCAAATAGGGTGATTCCACTTTATACAGAAAGGTATTCCGAATAAATAACCTGTGCCTTTGGAATCATATAAAAAAACTCTTGTATATTTAATCTGGTGAAAAAGACAAATAACATCCAGTACTGTCTCTAGGAATTTCCTGAGGGCATTCTGGTAATTATCTTGGAGTGATTCCAACTCCCCTTGATTCAGTCCATCAAATACTACCTAACCAACCAAGGAAATAATTTTTGGAACTCCAGAACTATTCTTGTAAATTATTTCCTAAAACTAGAGCTTTAATTCACTATACAAATCACTATAAATCAATGGTAATTGATAAAATAGTGAAACCACTTTTGTTGGTTTCATTTTATGAATACCAATCTGATGATATCATATTTATAAAATGGATATCATACTGAATGTGACCTTGATCTAAAAACTCTCCTCTACTGTGACACCCCCGGGATCAGGGCTAAACAAATCCCAGATCTTCGTCTGAAATAAGTTTAACCTTGAGCTCGAGAATATCCAGTGAAGAATCGGTAACACGGCAGTGACCCTCCGACACAAAAATTTATTACAGCAAGATCATAATTGAGCAGAGAACCAAATTATTACAAGCAGGGGTCACTGACCACAAACATCAAACAACGGAAGGCAAATTATGCTATTAAGTATAGCAAACTTAACAAATGGCCTAAGAGGACTGAAGCATAACGATGACGTCCCATCCCATAGATTCAAGGCTGCCGGCCGGGAACCCCAAGGTACTCGTCGATGTCGATGTAGTACAGAACTCGTCTTCAGGGAACACTTACTCTGCCAAAAGTATCAACAAAACAAGGGTGAGTACAGGGTGTACTCCGCAAGACTTATGGCTGGTGGAGTTGTTTTGCATGAAGCCATCTTTGTTTATAAAACAAGAGGGAGAGAAGAAGCTCGTCTATTCAGAGGATTTTAAAAAGGGGATAAGAGAGCAACATCTCCAAAATATTGATCATCATCTTTTGATATCCACCAATCATCATCATCTACCAACTAGGATCACCCCCTCGTACCCATGAGGAAGCATCCTTAAGCACACGTTGATCTGCCAAGTTTTATGATTAGGTTCAAGTTCTCTATGATCTTAGAATCTAGTCACCAAGTCGTTCATAACCGTGAACACGGCTTTTCGAAAAGATTATTACCCTGCAGGGGTGTACAAATTTACCCACACGTACCAACCTTCTCTTAATGCCACTAGATAAGCCCTCTTCCTTGGAAGGCTGACAGAGGGTGGTTAGACACGACCTTTACCTTGCTTTCGACGAGACCATGAGTCACACAATAAGTATGATTCCACTGTAACGGTTAAAATCCCAAAGCCGGTACTTAAAGATGTGAGGCGAGGTTGGTTAACAGGGGCGACATCTACCCCAAGCAACCCGGTCCACGCTTACCTACCTGTTATGAATGCACCAACTTCACCCGGCAAATCTTTCAAACGGTTTTCTATGCATATGTCGAATGGAATGCCCGAACTATGTGACTCATGGAATCTACTAGGTAAGTTAGTCAGTCATGAGGTTGTCCAGGCCCCGTGTGGTTGCACGCTCGTCTTGGTTCCAAAGGCAAGAACTCGGGTCCTAGTGGTGGCGAGCATGAGACTAGAAAAACCACATCCCACCATGGCCTCCCATACAAGCCTTAGCATGTTTAATCTCATATCACCTCTGATATCGTCTCATCACGTTCTCCTGTCATACTAGATTCTCTGCATCTGATGCATCATCTAGATGGACCAGAATTGACAACTATGCTTGGCTAAGCAGACACATATATAAGCTCTAGCAGTGCACACAAGCCAAACCTAGTTATGCTAGGAGTAGTGGATCAGGTAATATAAGCTCAAAGGGAGTATGCAATAGGTAGGATACTCTATCTATCGATAAAAGACCATAGTAGAATCGTATGCATCATGGCATAATTGAAATGCTTTCGAAATCATAGGATTATATCATGGTGGGGCTATGCTTGCCTTTGCCAGTTGATAGCAGATAAGTAGATCTTCGAAAGCCTTCATCTTGACTTGATTATTGTTGGTCAAGTATTATTCGTTGATCTTCGATCTTCGATGGTCTTGTTCTCGGTCTTTGATCTTGATCTCGATATCGTATTTTATCGGGAAGAACCAAACACCGGAAATAAAGGGGAAACAATCAACACATGGCATCGATGCAATGCTCAAACAAGAATGATGATATGATAAGTTAATTTGCATTTAATTGAAACCCTAAAGCATGTTCGACAAATTAAACGGGGTTTTGAGGGGTGAAAACCCTAATTCGGGGAACTCCGGAACATATGAGAGGGGTGCATTTGTTCTTCTAATTATACTTGTCATTTAAGTTGTTGAACAATGCATGATTATAGCTTATATAGCTAGGTTTCATTTTTCTGAACATTTTGATATATTATACATATTTTTCTGACTTATAAATAATTAGTTATTGAATTTACAATATTCAAATCATTTTCTAGAATTATAAATCAATTTAAAAAGTTTTATTGCGTCAGCTGACATCAGCAGAGTGGGAGGGGTCGTTTTTCACTGGACTGCACCTAACCCCAGTCACTGACAACTGGGCCCAGGGCTAGGTCAACTAGCCACGCTGGCGGGCTTGGTCAGTGCCCACGTCAGTGACACAGGGACACCACGGTGGCGCCACATGGGACTCGCCGGAGACACACCAGACGCGGCGGTGGACGGCGGCAGAGGGCGAGCGGGGCTGCACGGCTTTGCTCATTCGATTCAGCGCGTCGAGGGACCTAAAAGAGGCAGCGCCGCTACCTGGAGGTCGACGAAGCTCGGCCGGCGACGAGGCCGAGCGGCGGCGCTTGCAGAGCTTTGGCACGCGATAGGTACAGTGCACGAGGGAGGCAAAGGAGAGGTCCAGGAGGACGGGAAGCTCACCATGAACGCGACCGTGAGGTCCAGGAAGCGAGGGGAGGCCTGACAGGGCCAGATCGACGGTGGCCGGTGACGAACGGGATGAAGACCGTGAGCTCGATTTATGACAAACGAGCTCGATTCCTTCTGCGGTTCGAGACAGGGGACCGCGGCGGAGCTTCCAGACATCACGGGGTGGCGTAGGGCGGCACGGAATAGCGGGGATCGTCGGAGCTCGAGCGGCTAGGGTTCGGGTCCTGCAGCGGGAGAGGAAGGGAGATGTCTCTGGGAGGAGGGGAAAGCGAATGGGGACGGCAGGGCATCGAGGCGACGATCTTATCCTTGCCCGGGGGCAACGGGGCGCATCGTAGCGGCTGGCGACATCGGGTAGCGTCAACAGCGAGCAGCTCGGCGTCGGGGACGAAGGCGACAGAACATCGAAGGGGTACGTGGGCCTTATCTAGGCCGGCTATGGGCTAGTGCTGGGTCGCTGGCTACTGCACACGCGGGAGGGAGGGAAGGAGGAGGGAAATGGGCTGCGGCCCACTGGCTGCTGCTTTTATTTTTTTCTTTCTAGAAACATTTTCTATTTTCTGTTTTTGATTTCTGTTTTGTATTTTCAAATCCAAATCTGTTTTGGGCGTTCCAAAAATACTAGAAGGTTTACAAAATAGATAGGAAATAATTAGGGTACCTTTTTAATCCATTTGGGATCCATACTTTTTGATACTTTTCAAATATTTCAAAACCATTTGAGTTGGTTCTCAAATGGAGAGGGGGGATATTAGGGTTTAGGGTTTGCATTTTATTTCTTAATGCATGCAAATTTTGATATGATTCTCATGGATGCACAATCAACCCTAAATATAGATTAACTAAAACTGGGGTGTTACAGCTCTATCCCCCTTACGAGAATCTCGACCCGAGATTCCAAAGGTAGGAAGAGAGACAGAAAGAGAAAGAAACAGGGCCACTCTAAAGATAAGAGGGACACACACTAAACAGTACACGGAATATCTCATGGTCAACTCATGGAGGGAGTGTTCAGAAACAACTCTGAGATGACAACATGAAACACGCCAAGGTAATAGAGGAAACAAGAGGAGAAGGTTTTCAAATTGTTAGATACGTGGTCTTCATATGGATTGAGACCATGGAACTTACAGGAGATTTTGAAGCTTCTGAAGAGGAAAGCTTCCAACAGAAAGAACATAACACAGACTTCGATGAGAAACCTCTACTAAATGGCTTAAGTAGAGGTATTAGGTTGCAGAGATACGGATCAACAAAACCTAGTTGTTGAACTACTTTTGACATAGAAGGTTCACTCTTTCATCCGACAGAAGGCTTAAGACAGAAAGGTGTTTTGGTGGGGAGGACTAATAAGAGCCACATGAAACATGTATCAAGAGGAACTACTAATTACCAAAATCATAGTCACTCTTAAAACATGGCTGAGAAAACGAAGGGAACTTTTTATTCACCTAGGTTTATCAAAATCTTTGCCAAAGATCATGATATTACTTCACACCACCAAGATGAACGGTTAAGAAGATTCCTGATGACATGAGAAGAAAGAAAATTCATTCTCAGACTTCAATTACTTGGCACAACAGGATGCTTGCCAACATAAAGGTCTAGAGGATCGACCGAGAGACATTTAGCAACACTACTTTAAATGTTCTCCTCGATGTTCGAGAAATCAAACATCAGGTAAAGGTCAGACTTCGGAGACAAAGGAAACCATAAGCACAACTCCTATAATTAATTATAGAAGAAGCCTCATGAAGAGTGGTTGCTACTGCTGATTCAAAAGGATATGACAAAGGTCTTTCTGGCTAAGTGTGTCAACCATTACATCAATCTTGCCAGATTTACAAATAGACCTATGTCAAAACCTTGAGGAACACCAACCATCATTGCTGCTTGAGATTCAACTTTGGTTAGGTGGAATGATACTTCAGACTCAGCATGTCCGAATAGAAAGTTTGCAACATTTACCGCAAAGGTAAAGTTACTAGATTCTCAAGACATGGACTATAGTGTAGAGCTCCAAAAGACTGAGCTAAATTGCTAGACCCATGTATTTACAACTTGTCGAGAGACAACTGCACACACACATAAGGTGTTAACAACAATACACACATGTGTCCTTAGGGAGCAGAGCTAACTCTACTTGAATCCACGGCGACATCTTTCAACGTTTGCACGTGAACTAGAGAAGGTTACTACTAACATCCAGAACACATACTTCGAATTTACACGAATATGGATCTCGAAAGTTTCCAACATTGATGCCAGATGTTCCATATGAACCAAATCTAATATGGAGGAGATGAGGATGTCATCGATGGGCTCAACAACAAACTTATCAAGACACTCCAAAAAGATGGTCTCACATGTTGCTTGAACAAGACAAAAGTATTGGTCAGATCAAGGAACATGAAGATGTACTCAAGTGAAACATCACGAGAGGAAACATCGCCAAGGTAGTCCTTGGAACTGAGTTTGATTTGACGATAACCCAAATCAAATCAAATGTGGGGAAAGATAACATATCCACAAAGGAAATATTATCATTTCTTCAGCACAACAAAACTAAACATCCCCTTAAAAAGGAACAAAGTCGGATATAACTTTTGTCTTACAACTCTCCAAGTTATTGTTTAAGCTCAACCAACTAGTTCAGGGGCATCTACTACTGATACTTGGAGAAAAGATCAGTTCAAAGAACTTGCTTGCTCGAGAACTTGACAACACGGTCATGTGGCAACAAGGCGATACTTCTAGTAGACATCTAGATTATCACGAACCACCGATATGTCACTTAGTTCCAGAGGAGACTTGCTTAGTAAGGCAAGAAGACATATTATCAGAGCTTCGGCACAAGCTCTTTGATCAAAGAGAGTGCACTAGAATGTCAGACTTGGTAGCACAATCATCCTTTGCTTAGTGACGGGGTTAACCGAACACGCTAAGAATGATACAAATGTTCTTAGAGTTCAAAACAATAAAAATTGTTAAGAATCTTAGATGGCCACATTATTACGCACACGCATCACTCACGAACACGAAATCTCAAGGGAGGGTGGTAACGATGTGTAAAAGCATCACTTCTTTAAGGGGTCATAAAACTTAACACGACCTCTTAGTATAAAAGAGTGTGATACTTTAAGGTAGGACAGATAGAAGCTAATCAATGCCTCTTGATATACGGTTTACAACACTTTGACCTGGTCTTGGATTTGACGAGGTACTGGAGTTTGTTTCTCCTAAACATCCCGAAATGGTTTGTCTTGATGGACCACAAGAGTATCTTGCATCGGAAGACACCAATGCCAATTTACTACTTGGCTACCAACTAGTAGACAAAGGTCGGAAAACAACAAGAAAAACGAACATTCTCAGGATAGAATCCCGAGATGTGGATGCATAAGTCAACAATCTTCCGAAAACCAATGCAGAGAAGGAAAGATGTGGCAGAGTCACGTGACGAGGTTTAATCTCGTCAATGCCCATTGTTATGGACTTGGGTTTTGGAGAAGATGGGGATGCTGGAGATCGTGGAACGGTTAACAGACAAGCAACCAGGGGACACGAGATTTACCCAGGTTCAGGCCCCCGGAGGGAAAACCCTACTCCTGCTTGTCTGCTCTTGATGACGGCGGAACCGAAGGTTACAGGGTGCACAGATTCGATCTGGCGTGAGGTGCGTATGCGAGAGTATGAGTCAAGAGATCTAGGACGTGCCCTCCTGACCTTTATATAGACTTAGGCAGGTCCCGGGCATAGTCATAGTCGGTTACAAGTTCTAGGGTTTTACCCCTTTGAATTTCCTATCTACGCTAGTCTTGCTCTCCAAGGATCCAAAGGTGTCATGGGCCTTGGCCACCCGAAAATCTTCATGGGCCAGCGTATGTCTACTGTGGGCCTTCCTTGGGCTAGACCAGGTATGCTGAAGTCACGTACCCGTAGGGTATAACCATGTCAGTAGCCCCTGAGTGATCAGTCGAATCGTAGATTCGGCTGAGGACTCTTCGATCCTTCGGGTGCAACTAGGTGTTAACAATATATGTGTGTAGGGATTGTTGATACATGTGCCTGACTCGCCTGACGGATCAGGGTCAGTTAACTGTCTTAGGACGAAACAACATGATCTTCATCAGGTTCGAGTCCCTTAACTTGAACCCGGAACATATGCTGGCGTAATTCGACTCAGGCCGTGAAGGACTTACAGGAGCGGAATTCCAGTGTTTCTAATTGATGTACCCAATGCGTCCGTCGGGATTTTTCATCACGCCTGTTGGCATGGATTTATACTAGCAGAGCGCAGTCGTGTACGTTGCCAGGCCATCAGATGATATCTGCAGGTCTTATCTTTGCGTCGCAGACGCAGCATCCGAACATTTGTCACCACGGAGGTTCTTCGGGTGGCCAAGGAGATTGTCGCTCACTCAGCGTTTTATTGGGGCAGAGTTGCCAAAAAGTTTTTGCGTGCTGATCCGAAAGATCGCAGTCGAAGATTCCATAGGGTGCGCGACCAGCACTCCCTATGGGAGTAGCCCCCGAGTGTCTGTTCGAGTTGTAGACTCGAGCAGAGACTTTAGTTCAAGCATTGTTTAGTTGTTAAGTCTGTAGGACACGAAAATTTTTCGGATGCTTAAATTCATCCTCCCTATGGGAGTAGCCCCCGAGTCCGTAGTGGAGTCATAGACTCGACGTAGGACTCGAAGAAATACTTTGTCTCTATTCATCTTCCGGGTGCACGGCCAGCGCTCCTGATAGGAGTAGCCCCCGAGTATTTAGTTGAATCAAAGATTCGAGTGAGTACTCTTAGCTGTGGAGCCGAAGAATTGTAGTTGGTGCTAGTATAGCTTTTGATGACATCAGTGCTGACGATCAAATGACCTCAAGCGTCTGCTACGCCAGAGATGACTTGACTGGACGAACGTGGGTCCCACTTGCTGACTTTGAATTGACCGGTCACGCGCGGCGTGGAGATAGTTACGGCGTCTCCTCTATTTCCGCGCGTAGTGGATGGCGTGGTAACGACGATTCGTTGTAATGTTGACACGTGTATGGTCAGATTGCCGTTGGCGTTAGGTCTTCTGGATGGACGGCTGCCATGCGTCGTCTTCGCTGTTATAATCATTGGGGAAAGCTACGGTTTGTTTTCACCGCATCAGTTCTTCGTTTTCACTCCTTCCTTGTGCTCTAGCAATTCTTGCTGCGCACTGGGATTTCCTTCCACATTTCCGTCTTTGTTTCTGCGTTTTCACCGCCGGCGCCGCCGTAGCGCAATGGGAAAACCAAAGAAATCTTCATCTGCAGTTGGGACCAGCGCCGCCGGAGGAAAAAAGGGCACCGCCACTACTCGCGTCACCGATGGTGGCTGGCGGCGATCAGAGACGCGGGAGAGCGATCTCCGCAAGCTTCGCGAGCGGGGCCTGATCCCGCAAGATAGGGAGGCCGTCAAACTCCCTGGCAATGAGGTAATCCCCCGTCCCCCATTTGGGTATCGGGTTATGTTTCTCGCCTTCATTTTGCGTGGGTTTTCTTTTTCGGTCCACGACTTCCTCCGTGGACTGCTCTTCTTCTATGGGATTCAGCTGCATCATCTGTCTCCCAATTCTCTTCTCCACATTGCGTGCTTTATCACTTTTTGCGAGTGCTGGCTTGGCATTGAGCTGCACTTTGGCCTCTTCCGGAAGCTCTATTCCGTGAAGAGGCAATCTGGTTCGGATGGTGTGTATCCCATTGGGGGTTTCATCATCTCCCTTAGTCCCAATCTGCTCTTCTTTTCCTTTTCCATGTCCGAATCTGTCCAGTACTGGCGGAGGCGATGGTTTTATATCCGCGACTCCGTAGTGCCCGGGCAAGATTTTGGTCTTGTTCCCTTTGACCCCTCCCAAATGATTGAGCGGAAAAGGTCTTGGAAAAACCAAATCTTGGACGGTGAGGTGGCGGAGATAGAGGCCCTGTATCGTCGGGTGGAGGATCTGTAGCTGATTCCGGAAAAGGAGGTGAACAGCGTGGACATCAGCCGGACTTTTCTTGAGCGTCGGGTGCAGCCTCTCCAAGTGAGGGCGCACCCGATGTTCCTTTATTCTGGGCGCCGTGATCCGACGAGGGTTTCGGCTGAGAAAATGTCCGAGGGGGATCTTGACAGGGCCCTTCGCGCGCTGCTGAAGTTCAAAGACGGAGAAGAAATCCCGGGGAAGTCGCTAACTCCTCCATTTTCTTCGACGTTGGCCGTACCGCAGGTGTAGATTTCTGCACGTAGTGCTTTTTGTCGGCTGTGTATTTATTTCCTTTGTTTGCTAACAAAGTTCCTTCTGATTTTGCAGAGCTTCAAAGTGCCGGGCATGGTACCGCCATTGCCCGAAAGGTATCCGAATGCCCCGGATAATGAAGTGGTTGATTCCGTGTCCGAGCTGCCGTCGGCGCGATCTCCGGCGGAGGATGCTGACGAGTCGAGTGAGGACCATACGCGAAAACGGCCACGGAGCTCCAGCGAGTCTTCGGATGCCTCGACTCCTCCGACTCCCAGAAACCCTCTGGGCCTTGAGCGTCATAGTGACGGTCATGGAGGTTCTTCTTCTCCCATTCCTGCCATTCCTGTGCGGGCTGTAGCACCGCACCCGCCAGCGAAGCGGAAGAAGGAAGAGAAAAAGGAGGAGAAGAAGGAAGAAAAGAAGGAGGAGAAGAGAGCCCGAAGGACTCCTCCTGTCTTCGACCTGAGCTCACTGGGCTCGTAAGTTTCTTTTTGTACTATTGTCCTTTTTCCTTCATGATTGTTGCGCTTGTGCTGATTGGTTCGTATGCAAGCATTCCTCCCATGATTCCTCCAGTGGTGGTGCGCAGGAGATGATGGGGGAGTCGAAAATTGTGTCTCCTCCGCCTCATACGGTGGCGACTTCGGGTGGCGCGGCTCCGGATCCTCCGTTGCAGGAGGTGCAGGTGGTTGCGCCTCAGAATTTCGCAGGCGGTCCTTCGGAGTCGCCATCAGAGCATGTAAGTTTTTCTGCCTCATTTCACGGGGGAAGCCCCCGAGTCTCTTCGTGTGCGAATTTTGTTTTTACTCCTTTATGTTGGGCGTAGCCCCCAAGTCCTTCTCTTACTGCTATTTCTTTTTCTTCAGCCTTTTGTGCAGGAGGCCAAGCGGCTGGTGCAGGAGCGCTTGGCGCTGGAAGCGAACCTTCGGCAGCTTCAAGGTACCTATCTGCCTTTTAGCGCCTCTCTTATTTATCCTGGTCCTGTTTTTTGACGCTTGCTTGTCTTGAATGCAGAGGAGCATAACGATTCTCTTCGTGAGGTCGACGCTCTCAAGAAGAGCCTTGGCCAATCGGAGCAGAAGGCTGAAGCCGCCGTTGGCGCGAAGGAACGCCTCGAGCTAGAGCTGACTAAGGCAGCCGAAGCGAAAGAGCGTCTGCAGCAGGAGGTCGCGGACTGTGAGGAGCAGCTGGCCACCGTTGCGGCTGCTCGTGAAAGAGAGGTGGCGGCGAAGCTCATGGGTGCTGCCAAGGCTATTTCGGGTGAGTGCTAGATTTTGTGTATGTTTCTTCATGCCTCTTTTCTTCTTCTGTGTTGTTTTTCTTCATGTCTTCCTTCTTATCTTTTGTCTTAGATGCCGCAGGCATCGAGTTCGACCGCGGTGCTCTAGAGCACGGGAGTGCTCTAGATGATGCTACTGTGGTGGTCGAAGACCGCTGCAGTACCGTCGTCAACTCCCTTGCCAAGGCGAAAGAGGTCCTTGGTCGCTTCTACAGGGAGCTTGTCCCGAAGGGCGTGGCCCTTGATGATGTGGATGCTCTGGCGGAGGCTCTGTCAGCCGAAGCGCCTGCGGCGTACAAGCGAAAACAGAAGGGCATCGGCGCGTCCGTCGGGCTGGCGATGGTCCTGGCGGCTGGAGCGGAGCTGGATCTGCCCCAGATCACTTCTCGGCTGCCTACTCTGCTCGCTGCAAGCGATATGGGCCCAAGCTCATTGATTTGCTGTCTTAGTATGCACTGCGGCAGCAGGGCGGGGCCAAAGCTAGGCAGTCTGGCTCCGAGGCGACTCAGGGTGCCGCATCTTAGGCGTTGTAGACGTAGGGTAGTTTGTAGTCTACTTTTGTTGTAAATATCTTGGAGAACATCATCCTTGTGCCACGTAGTGGTCTTATATTTTTAATGAATTCTTCTGAGTTGTGCTCTATCATTGTCTCAAATGTCTGTGTTCCTTTCTTTTTCTGCTGCTCTAGGTTCCTTCGGGTGCTGACCCTGTTGACACTCCGTCCGCAATGCCGCTGTGACCATCTTTGGATGATTCCTCGCAATTCACTTTTCTTCGGGATCGTGTGCGTAGTCTGGAGAGGGAGTTGCTCGGGTTACGCGGTCACGCCGACGTTTGGAAGTCCAAGGCGGATCGTGGTGCAGCCAGAGAGGAGTACTTGATGGCGGAGCTGGTTCGGCTGTCCGAGCAGCTACAACGTAAGTTGTTCTTTGGTTCGAGCTGTAGCTCAGCTCTTCGGGTGGGCCTGCTGGCCTTACTCTTATTTTGTGCGATTGTTGCAGGTGTGAATCTTGCTCCGAGGGAAGAAAAGGAGCGTGTCGCTGTTCGGGTTAATTGCTTGACTCAACAGGACATGGAGGCCGGCGGCTTCTTCTGGATGGATCGTGATCGCGCCATGGCTCTGGCGACGGTGCAGGATCGTTTTCATCAAGTTTCGCGGGTGCTCCGCCAAGTGCAGACATCGCTTGCCTCGGTGCTGCACGTCATGTTCCCTTTGGATGCCGTACCGACAAGCCTTGCGGGTCTTCTGTTGAAGTTTCGGAACGTAAGCAATGTCAAGGAGTTGGTGCGGCAGCAGCTTGTCGCAGGAGTGAAGGCTGTTTTGTCTCTTGTGAGGCTGCACCGGCCTGACGTGGATTTGGCTGTTGTGGCCGCTGGGCCACCTCTTCGCCCTGATGGTGGCGAGTGGGACATGCGTCCGCATTACGCGGCTGTAAGGCAGTATGCCGAACAGGTTGTAGATTTGTTTGAGCAGCGTGCTCAGGTTATTCTGCAGGATAGGTAGAACCTGAAAAAGGAGATAGATGTAAAACATGTATATTTCGGCTGGGCGTGGTGTGCCCTTTGTTGTAAAGGTTTGTTTGTTGTGAGCACGCAGTGCTTTGATTGAGTACGTGTCCTTTTCGTTTGCCTGACGTTGTCAGCTACTCAGGTGTACACGTTTGATCCTCAGTCGATGAAATCGTGAGGTGGGGGGAGCCCCCGAGTGCGTTTGTAGCATGTAGTAAAGTTGCAGAAATAGTGAACCGAAATTTTGGGGCGAGACACTTAGCTTTATTTATATCATAGAGGAGGTACATTGTTCGGCTGAGTAGCCTTGCCTGAAAGCCTTATTGAAAGTAAAGGGGTAGGTAGCTAAGGATAGAATCGTCGCAGGTGCGCGATGTTCCATGGGTTGGAGTACGCGACTCAAAACTCCACGTGCTTGAGGCGATAGGCGCCACCTGGGATGACTTCGGTGATGACGTAGGGTCCTTCCCATGGTGACTCGAATTTATTCGGTCGCTTTTGCTTGAGTCGCAGGACGAGGTCTCCTTCGACGAAGTACCTTGGGCGCAGCCGGCGGCTGTGGTAGTTGCGGAGACTCTGCTGGTACACCGCTGATCGAGCTGCTGCTATGTCCCGTGCTTCGTCGAGTGTGTCGACGGCATCTTCGAGTTTAGCCGTGGATTCGGCTTCACTGTAAGCGACGACCCGTGGGGCCTGGTGGCGTACTTCGGCTGGTAGCACGGCCTCAGCTCCGTGTACCATGAAGAACGGTGTGTAGCCGGTGGAGCTGTTTGGCGTAGTTCGTAAGCTCCACAAGACGGATGGTAGCTCCTTCGTCCAGTTTCCAGCTTTTTGTTCGAGTGAACTCATGAGGCTCTTCTTGATGCCGGCGCCGATTAGGCCGTTGGCCTTTTCCACTTCCCGTTCGTTTGCGGGTGTGACACTGAGGCGTACGTGATGTTGATCCCAAGGCCTTCGCAGAAGTCCTGGAATTCTTCGGAGATAAAGTTCGATCCATTGTCGGTGATGATGCTATGCGGTACGCCGAACCTGTAGACAATGGACTCGAAGAACTTGACGGCAGTTTTGCCTTTCTGGTTGGTGACCGGCATGGCCTCGATCCACTTGGTGAATTTGTCGACTGCAACTAGGAGGAAGACGTGTCCCCCTTTCGATGATTTTGGCAGTTTTCCGATCATGTCAAGGCCCCATTGAGCAAAAGGCCAGGCTATGGGTATGGGTCTAAGCTCGGACCCAGGTGCGTGCGGTTTGTCGGCGAACCGTTGGCATCTGTTGCATCTTCGGACGATGTCCTTTGCGTCGTTCATGGCCGTTGGCCAGTAGAATCCTGCTCGTAGAGCTTTGGCGACAAGGGAGCGACTACCTGCATGGTGGCCGCAGATGCCCTTATGGATGTCCTGGAGTATGGCTTTTCCATCGTCGATGGTGACGCACCGTTGTAGTACACCCGTGATGTTGCGCTTGTACAGCTCGCCGTTGATGATGGTGAAGGATTTTGACCGTCGAGATATGTGTCGGGCATCAGTCGGGCTGTCAGGCAATTCTCCATGTAACAAGAACTGGAGGTATGGGCGCGTCCATGTTTCGTCGACTGCCATGACCTGCATTAGGTTGACCATGGCTACCTCTGTGTCCAGTTTTTCGGGTCCTTCGCGTCCTTCGGGTAGCGTGGTTCCCGAGTGTTCTGCTTCTTCAGGTGATCCCTTGGGTAATTTCCGCTTGATGGATGGCACGCAGATCTGTTCGAGGAACACACCTGGTGGCACCTTTGCGCAAGTGGAGCCGATGTTGGCGAGTCTGTCGGCTTCCTCGTTGCTTTCTCTTCCAACGTGCCGAAGCTCGCAGCCGTCGAATTCTCCTTCGAGTGCGTTGTAGAGCGCGCAATACGCGATCATGTTTTCGGCGTGTGCGTCGCACTCATTCATCGTCTGATGGACGACGAGGTTGGAGTCACCGTAGATGACCAGGCGCGTTGCGCCGCATATCTTTGTCATCCTCATGCCATGGATGAGGGCTTCGTATTCGGCCTCGTTGTTGGAGGCTCGGAATTTCATCCGGAGGACGTACTTCATCTTGCGCATTGCGGGGAGGTCAGTATGACCCCTGCCCCTGCTCCGGCTTCACGCTTGGAGCCGTCAAAGTGCATCGTCCATGACTGCGACATATCTGGGGTGTCTGGCAGCTGCAGCTCCATCCAATGTACCAGGAAATCCGGAAGGACTTGAGATTTGATTGTGTGTCGCTTCTCGTAGACGATGTCCAAGGGTGACAGCTCAATGCCCCACAGGGCCACCCGTCCTGTAGCCTCTGGATTATTCAGGATGTTGTTCAGGGGTGCCTCGTTGACGACCATCACTTGGTGCTCCTGGAAGTAATGGCTCAGCCATCGAGCCGTCATGAACACGCCGTAGGCTAGCTTCTGGTAGTGAGGGTACCTCTGCTTTGTTGGTGTCAGTACCTCGCCGAGGTAGTAAATTGGGCGTTGGACCCCGTGGGTCTTGCCTTCTTCGGGTCGTTCGACCACGAGTACGGTGCTGACCACCTGGTGTGTGGCTGCTATGTACAGCAGCAGGGGCTCGCGCTCCTTTGGCGTAACCAAAACGGGCGAGGTGGAGAGGATCCGCTTGAGGCTTTCGAATGCGTCGTTGGCTTCAGGTGTCCATTCGAACTTGTCTGCCTTGCGCAGCAGCTGATAGAATGGTAGGGCCTTCTCGCCCATGCGGCTGATGAACCTGCTTAGCGCTGCTACTCGTCCTGCGAGCTGCTGGACGCCTTTGAGGTTTTTCGGCTTCTCCATCGTCATGATGGCTTTGATTTTCTTCGGGTTAGCCTCGATCCCTCGTTGAGAGATGAAGTACCCGAGCAGCTGACCCGATGGGACGCCGAAGGCGCACTTTTCGGGATTGAGCTTGATCCTGTAGCGATCGAGGTTGTCGAACGTCTCGCGGAGATCGTCGATAAGTGTCCTTGCCTCCTTGGTTTTTATTACTATGTCGTCGACATAGACTTGGACGTTGCGACCAATCTGGTCCTTGAGGCAGGCCTGCATGCATCGCTGGTACATGGCACCCGTGTTCTTTAGCCCGAAGGGCATTGTGTTGTAACAGAATACTCCGAACGGTGTGATAAACGCCGTTTTCTCCTGATCTTCGACCTTGAGTCGAATCTGGTTATAGCCTGAGTAGGCGTCGAGGAAGGAGAGTTTCTTGCAACCTGCAGTCGAATCGATGATCTGGTCGATCCGAGGAAGAGGGAAGTGGTCCTTTGGGCAGTGCTTGTTTAGTGACGTGAAGTCCACGCACATCCGCAGGATGTCCGTGTCCTTCTTTGGGACCATCACTGTGTTGGCGAGCCACTCGCTTTCCTTGATTTCCCTGATGAAGTCTGCAGCGAGTAGTCTATTGATTTCTTTGTCGATAGCTTCGGCTCGTGGCTCCGACAGTCTCCGGATGGACTGCTTGACTGACTTGGTGTCTGGAAATACATTGAGTGCGTGCTCGGCGAATTCCCTAGGAACTCTTGGCATGTCCGCAGGACACCAGGCGAAGATTTCCCAGTGCTCACGGAGGAATTCGACGAGCGTGCCTTCCTATGCGGAGCTGAGATCGTTGGTGATCAGGGCCGTCTTGGAGGCGTCCGTCGGATGGACCTGTACTTTCTTGGTGTTGACGGTGGAGTCGAAGGACATGTCAGGTGCGTTCTGCCTTGTGACTGGGCGTACCCCATTGTCCGTCACCTCACTGGGAGATTTTTTTGAAATCCCTGCCGCATTGGTCTGATCGGGTGAAGCTCCCGTGGACTGTGATGACGCCTTGGTCCTGGCATCTTGAGTAGTAGGTATGCGTAGTGTGGGACGGCCAGGAACCTTGCGAATGCTACACGCCCCAGGATGGCGTGGTATTGCGACGGCCAGTCCACCACTTCGAATTCTAGACGCTCCTGCCGAAAGTTGTCCGGCTTCCCGAAGATGACGTCGAGCCCTATTTTGCCCAGGGGGAATATGCCCTTCCCTGGGACGATGCCGTGGAACGTTGCGTCTGATTGTTCCAGGATGCATTGCGGGATCCGCATAGCTGCTAGAGTGCTTGCGAACATTAGGTTGATGCCGCTACCGCCGTCCATGAAGACGCGACTCATCTCGAAGCCTCCGATCTGCGCCTCCAGCACCAGGGCAGCATGATCTGGGCGAGGGATCTGGCAAGGGTGATCCGCGCGAGTGAATGTGATGCAGGACTCCGATCCGCTGAGGTACTCAGGGATTGCAGGCGGAGTTGCCACGGCCAAGTTGATTTGTCGGGTGATTTTCTTCTGCACCCTATTCGTGGGGCGTCCCTTCTGGATCATATTTAGTGCTCCTTTCGGTGGGGGGTACCCGATCCCGGCGTTGTTCTGCGCTGGTGCGACTGGTTGGTTTGGGCCTCCAATAGGCGGCGGTGGAGGAGCTCCGTGTGTACTTCACCTGGCGCAGGCGCGTTTCCGAACGCAGGGATTGGGGCTTGTTGCCTCATCTGCACCATGCTTTCGCTGAGTTTTTGGAACTCGCGCCAGTCCTTGAGCATGTGGCTGGCTTTCTTTTTGCCATCCTGTTTGTCGATGTAGAATTGGATGGTACATGGACCCGAAAGTTTGTCGAATGATGAGGGTCCGTTGTCGCGGTCGCGGTGTTACCACGACTGTGCTGGTCGTCCGCTGTCGCGGAAGTTTCCTTCGCGGTATCCTCCGCTGTTGCGGCTGTTGTCGTTGCGGCGGTCGGCGTAGCCGGCCGCGACCATGTCGGGTCCGTCGTGGTCCTCGTAGACGCGCGATCTTCTCTTGCTGCGGCGTTCCCGTCTTCGGCCATAGTCGTCCTCTTCATTCGATTGTGCTCGGTGAATGCAATCTTCACCGTCAGCCCACCTGTTGGCGATGTCCATGAGGTGGTCGAGTGTCTTGGGCTTGACGCGCCCAAGTTCCTCCTTGAAATCTTGGCGTTTGACGCCGTCTCTGAAGGCGTCGATGGCCCTCTCCTCAGAGATATGTGCTGCGGAGTTCTTGGTGGTAGACCAGCGTAATATGTACGAGCGAATAGATTCACCCGTTCTCTGAGTGCAGGCTCGCAACTCTTCGATTGAGGCGGGCCTCTTGCTGGTGCCCTTGAAATTTCGGATGAAGCTGTAAGCTAGCTCCTCCCAACTTCGGATGGACCCTGATGATAAGCTGCTGAGCCAGACCCGCGCCGCGCCTGTCAGCTGCAGTTGGAGGCATTGCATGGCGGTTTCTTTGTTACCGCCGTGCAGCTTGACGGATGACAGATGGTCGCTGAGCCAAGATTTTGGATCTTGCGTGCCGTTGAACTTCGGATTATCCGAAGGAAGCTTGAAATTGCGTGGCATCTGTGTTCGCCGAACAGATCTTCTGAAGCATCGAGCTCCGCAGAGTTCTCCTTTATCTTCATCCATCTTGGACTCGGACGAGCATGCGCGTTTGGCTCGTGCTTTGTCAATTTTGCGCTGTGTAAGCGCGTCTCTGGCGTCGTAGTCGTGTTTATGGCGATGCGAGCTCTTCTTCCTTCGAGGAAGGTCGTGCTCCTCATCCTCTTTGGATGAAGGGGTGGGGCTCCGGTCGCGCCTGGCCGGAGCCTTCTTTTTCGGCTCCGCAGGAGCGTCTTCGTGGAGCACAGCTCCGATGAGTCCGAGCCCGGTGAGTGCGGACTTATGCATGGCTCTTTTCGGGTCCCCTTTCGAAGGTTGGTGGGCCGCGAGATACGCAATGGCTGCCATGATCGCAGCTTGCGGTGTCTTCGGGATGATGTTGCTGTCGGCATCCATATCCATGAACGATGTATGGAGAGTTCGGGTCACATCACGGCGCTCCTTGGGATCCATGTTCTCCACCCGCGAGCGGTGCTTGTTTTCCTGGTTTCCGTTCGTGCTAGAGCCGGGTGCCATGGCGGAGAGCGCAGCTCGTCGCGCGCTGGACTCAGAGGCTGCTTGCTTGCGTTTGTCGAGCGTCTCCTGCATCTTGACTTGCTTCTTGTGCTCCTCGATGAGGAGGTAGTTGTATGTCATCAGTAGGTCACGCGGGGAGTCCACAGGCAGGACTATGTCGCCTACGACGGCACGGCGTGCCTGGACCCATCCTTCTTTGCTAAGTTGGATGACGTGGCCATTGTTTTCCCCTTCGGGTGGGGAGGACTGGCTTCTTCTGTTCCCGCCGTTTCCGCCGTTTCTGTCCTGCGGGTTGGGGTTCGTGTTGGGCGGCGTGTTAGGCGTTTGCTGCTCCTGGATGACTGCGGCACATTGGTAGCGCTTGTAGATTGGTCCACTGCTGCCGCAGCTTTCGGATCCGGAACTGTAGGTCCCTTCATCCGAAGGTGGATCGCACCGATCGGAGTTACAGCTGTTGCTGTCGTAGAACTCATCTTTCGATGGTGATGTGCGCAGCACGGGGTGTGGAGCCCATGAGGCGGGCCTGATTGATGGCACGGGCACCCGCTCAGGGAGGCGGAGGGTGCCAGTTTGTCCCACCTGGAAGCAGAAGCTCCCGAACAAAATTTCGAGTCCGTCGCCTACGGGCTCGAAATCCTTCATGGTGGCCGGTGAGTGGGCGGTGAAGTCGAAAGTGCCGAAGAGGAGGTGATTCTCCGTCGCCGCGGAGTTGTAGATCGATCGGGTCGGGACCGTCACGATCGCACAATCAGTAGCCCCGATTCCCACAGACGGCGCCAATTGACGAGGTTTAATCTCGTCAATGCCATTGTTATGGACTTGGGTTTTGGAGAAGATGGGGATGCTGGAGATCGTGGAACGGTTAACAGACAAGCAACCAGGGGACACGAGATTTACCTAGGTTCAGGCCCCCGGAGGGAAAACCCTACTCCTGCTTGTCTGCTCTTGATTACGGCGGAACCGAAGGTTACAGGGTGCGCGGATTCGATCTGGCGTGAGGTGTGTATGCGAGAGTATGAGTCGAGAGATCTAGGACGTGCCCTCCTGACCTTTATATAGACTTAGGCAGGTCCCGGGCATAGTCCTAGTCGGTTACAAGTTCTAGGGTTTTACCCCTTTGAATTTCCTATCTACGCTAGTCTTGCTCTCCAAGGATCTGAAGGTGTCATGGGCCTTGGCCACCCGAAAATCTTCATGGGCCAGCGTATGTCTACTGTGGGCCTTCCTTGGGCTGGACCAGGTATGCTGAAGTCATGTACCCGTAGGGTATAACCATGTCATCACGAGCACAGATGCGAGACTCAAGAGGAGTACTCTTGTCGTGATCTATTTGTTTCCATTAAAGAACATCTGCCATAGCATGTGATAGGGAAAGTCCTTAATTGTCACAATTCAATCGCGACAAAGACCACAAGCTTGAAGGATAGAATTGTAATATCAGCCATCCTGAAGTAATGTGTGAACATTAACAACAGGGGTCAAATAAATGGATCTTAGGTTAAAGGTCAGCTTCATGTACAAGATTCACTACACCAGAATCCAGCACAATCAGGGATCTTAGGTTCATGTACAAGGGTTAAAACCCAAAGAAAGGAGTAACTACTACTTGAGTGACACAACGGACACTACAAGATAGTAATCACAAGGTAGCTTCTAAAAGAAGGAACACCTTCTGAAGTACCCAAGCAAACAAAAAGGAGGCACACGAGGCGAAAGGAAACCTCGAAGCCTAGATCAGAACACTATGGAACAAACAATATACTATTATGGGTCCAAAAAGTAGAGAGATCATGATAGAAAGGAATCTCTCAGATGAACAAGAGCAAGGGGAAACAAGGATTTCACAACACACAAAACTCTAGAGAACTCAACACTAGGTCAACTGGCTGAGAAACGGCATGCCAAGGAGGCACCTAAATTTTGAAATACTAGAAGAGATATCAAAACTTTTCAAAAATCAACACCAGATAAGATAACCCAGAGTTAGAGCGAAACTGGATAAGAAGTAAAAGAAGCATACTAGAGTTTTCGCAAATACTTTTTAGCTTTTAAAATAGTTTTCACAAACACTAGACTCAACATCGACCAATAGCAAGGTTTTCCTGCGGGCGGTACTGCTCTGATACCAAGAACTGTGACACCCCCGGGATTAGGGCTAAACAAATCCTAGACCTCCGTCTGAAATAAGCTTAACCTTGAGCTCGAGAATATCCAGTGAAGAATCGGTAACACGGTAGTGACCCTACGACACAAAAATTTATTACAGCAAGCTCATAATTGAGCAGAGAACCAAATTATTACAAGCAGGGGTCACTGATCACAAACATCAAACAACGGAAGGCAAATTATGCTATTAATTATAGCAAACTTAACAAATGGCCTAAGAGGCCTGAAGCATAACGATGTCGTCCCAGCCCATAGATTCCAGGTTGCCGGCCGGGAACCCCAAGCTACTCGTCGATGTCGATGTAGTACAGAACTCATCTTCAAGGAACACTTACTCTGCCAAAAGTATCAACAAAGCGAGGGTGAGTACAGGGTGTACTCCGCAAGACTTATGGCTGCTGGAGTTGTTTTGCATGAAGCCATCTTTGTTTATAAAACAAGAGGGAGAGAAGAAGCTCGTCTATTCAGAGGATTTTAAAAAGGGGATAAGAGAGCGACATCTCCAAAATATTGATCATCATCTTTTGATATCCACCAATCATCATCATCTACCAACTAGAATCACCCCCTCGTACCCATGAGGAAGCATCCTTAAGCACACGTTGATCTGCAAAGTTTTATGATTAGGTTCAAGTTCTCTATGATCTTAGAATCTGGTCACCAAGTCATTCATAACCATGAACACGGCTTTTCGAAAATATTATTAGCCTACAGGGGTGTACAACTTTACCCACACGTACCAACCTTCTCTTAATGCCACTAGATAAGCCCTCTTACTTGGAAGGCCGACAGAGGGTGGTTAGACACGACCTTTACCTTGCTTTCGCCGAGACCATGAGTCACGCAATAAGTATGGTTCCACCGTAACGGGTCAAATCCTGAAGCCGGTACTTAAAGATGTGAGGCGAGGTTGGTTAACAGGGGCGCCATCTACCCCAAGCAACCCGGTCCACGCTTACCTACCTGTTATGAATGCACCAACTTCACCCGGCAAATCTTTCAAACGGTTTTCTATGCATATGTCGAATGGAACGCCCGAACTATGTGACTCATGGAATCTACTAGGCAAGTTAGTCAGTCATGAGGTTTTCTAGGCCCCGTGTGGTTGCACACTCGTCTTGGTTCCAAAGGCAAGAACTCAGGTCCTAGTGGTGTCGAGCATGGGACTAAAAAAACCACATCCCACTGTGGCCTCACATACAAGCCTTAGCATGTTTAATCCCATATCACCTCTGATATCGTCTCATCACGTTCTCCTGTCATACTAGATTCTCTGCATCTGATGCATCATCTGGATGGACCAGAACTGACAGCTATGCTTGGCTAAGCAGACACATATATAAGCTCTAGCAGTGCACACAAGCCAAACCTAGTTATGCTAGGAGCAGTAGATCAGGTAATATAAGCTCAAAGGGAGTATGCAATAGGTAGGATACTCTATATATCGATAAAAGACCACAGTAGAATTGTATGCATCATGGCATAATTGAAATGCTTTCGAAATCATAGGATTATATCATGATGGGGCTATGCTTGCATTTGCCAGTTGATAGCAGATAAGTATATCTTCGAAAGCCTTCATCTTGACTTGATTATTGTTGGTCAAGTATTATTCGTTGATCTTCGATGGTCTTGTTCTCGGTCTTCGATCTCGATCTCGATATCGTATTCTATCGGGAAGAACCAAACACCGGAAATAAAGGGGAAACAATCAACACATGGCATCGATGCAATGCTCAAACAAGAATGATGATATGACAAGTTAATTTGCATTGAATTGAAACCCTAAATCATGTTTGACAAATTAAACGGGGTTCCGAGGGGTGAAAACCCTAATTCAGGGAAACTCCAGAACATATGAGAGGGGTGCATTTGTTCTTCTAATTATACTTGTAATTTAAGTTGTTGAACAATGCATGATTATAGCTTATTTAGCTAGGTTTCATTTTTCTGAACATTTTGATATATTTTACATATTTTTCTGAATTATAAATAATTAGTTATTGAATTTACAATATTCAAATAATTTTCTGGAATTATAAATCAATTTAAAAAGGTTTATTGCGTCAGCTGACATCAGCAGAGTGGGAGGGGTCGTTTTTCACTGGGCTGCACCTAACCCCAGTCACTGACGACTGGGCCCAGGGCTAGGTCAACTATCCACGCTGGCGGGCTTGGTCAGCGCCCACGTCAGCGACACAGGGACGCCACGGTGGCGCCACGTGGGACTCGTCGGATACACTCCAGACGCGGCGGTGGACGGCGGCAGAGGGCGAGCGGGGCTGCACGGCTTTGCTTGTTCGATTCAGCGCGTCGAGGCGGACCTAAAAGAGGCAGCACCGCTACCTGGAGGTCGACGGAGCTCGGCCGGTGACGAGGCCGAGCGGCGGCGCTTGCAGAGCTTCGGCACGCGATAGCTACGGTGCACGAGGGAGGCAAAGGAGAGGTCCAGGAGGACGGGAAGCTCACCACGAATGCGACCGTGAGGTCGAGGAAGCGAGGGGAGGCTTGACGGAGCCAGATCGATGGTGGCCGGTGACGGAGGGGTTGAAGACCGTGAGCTCGATTTACGACAAACGAGCTCGATTCCTTCTATGGTTCGAGACAGGGGACCTCGGTGGAGCTTCCAGACATCACGGGGTGGCGTGGGGCGGCGCGGAATAGCGGGGATCATCGGAGCTCGAGCGGCTAGGGTTCGGGTCCTACAGCGGGAGAGGAAGGGAGAGGTCTCTGGGAGGAGGGGAAAGCGGATGGGGACGGCAGGGCATCGAGGCGACGATCTTATCCTTGCCCGAGGGCGGCGGGGCACATCGCAGCGGATGGCGACATCGGGCGGTTGCGGCGGAGACAGCGAGCAGCTCGCCGTGGGGGACGAAGGCGACAGAACGTCGAAGGGGTACGTGGGCCTTAGCTGGGCCGGCTATGGGTTGGTGCTGGGTCGCTGGCTGCTGCACACGCGGGAGAGAGGGAAGGAGGAGGGAAATGGGCTGCGGCCCACTGGCTGCTGCTTTTATTTTTTTCTTTCTAGAAACATTTTCTATTTTCTGTTTTTGATTTCTGTTTTGTATTTTCAAATCCAAATCTGTTTTGGGCATTCCAAAAATACTAGAAGGTTTACAAAATAGGTAGGAAATAATTAGGGTCCCTTTTTAATCCATTTGGGATCCATACTTTTTGATACTTCTCAAATATTTCAAAACCATTTGAGTTGGTTCTCAAATGGAGAGGGGGAATATTAGGGTTTAGGGTTTGCATTTTATTTCTTAATGCATGCAAATTTTGATATGATGCTCATGGATGCACAATCAACCCTAAATATAGATTAACTAAAACTGGGGTGTTACATCTACTTTGCCCCTAAACTATAAATCATATGGGAAATCCTCCAAATGCCTCCAAGCCACATTCCAATCTTTCTAAATCCATTCTTTCTAAACCCTACTGAATTTAGAACTTCTATACCTTGTCTGATTGTTGTATTCCATGATGCATGTATGCCTTGTGTTGATTGTAGCTTTGCTTGTTTGCATGTTTGCTTGATAAACGGTGATAGTTGCGATTGTGTGACACCGAGAAGAAGGAAGCCTCGGGTTATTATTTATCATTATTTGGTACTCTGGTTTTCTCTAGAAGTCTAGGGACATCGCGCTGGTCATAGGAAAGCCACCTTATTGCTCATACTCCTTGATCCTATTATTTTACTTATTCATGTTTTATGAACTTGTTTATATGAATTGCATGGTTTTACTAGTATGTGTTATATGCGGGAAGGTTTGGCTCCTCCAAACCATTACCCCATTTGTACTACTAAGTACAACCCCCTTGTTGACACCTACTTTCCCTTAGCCTGATAGATGGTGTTTAACACCATAACCCTTTGGAGACCCCTTTTTAGCCTAAGCAAAAGTATAGGATGGGAAGACCGCGGGAAATTTTTTTAAACATGTTTTATGAGAAAACCTTGGCAAGGTTTGGCCTCCAAGAGAGTTGAGAAAGAAAAAGGCTTTTTTTACCAAATAATGAAGGAAAGAGGAAGAAAAGGTTTACAAAAAAGGCACCTGGTTCTTTGCAGTTTTGCCAGAATAATTAACCAGTGCAACCACAACACCCTGAAGTGGGAACGGGGCTTAACCCAAAGTTAGTTCACCTAGATATGGGTATCCACATGACTACTTATGAAGGATCATCTCCCTCTAATTTCGGGCTTCCTTTATGGAAAGGGTCATCCGCAAGGAAGTCACCTGGAGGAAGCGGGATCACCCATGTGAGTGACTGGGCGATACTATGAGCCTCTCATTGAAAGTGCCGGATCTGAAGGAGCTGGGTTGCACTCCATTTGGTCTGTGGATCCCGACGTCTCGGTGTTGAGAGGAACAACTCATAGGGTAGGGCACATGTCGGAGTGGACTTTCCGAAGATTTTGTTTGATTATCCGAGACCCGCATACTTTAGTATGACGACCAAGGGGTGATCCCGGTGGATGTATCAAATCTTGTTAGTAAAGTGTACAACCTCTGCAGAGTGTAAATCTATTCGAATAGCTGAGTCCTCGGTCATGGACGGTTGGGAAGGTTGCTGTAGAGAGGTGTCGGTCTTGTTTTCAAAACTGTTTTCATAAAAGAAAGTGTTTACTAAAATCTAGTGGTCCGTGGGACACCAGAGAAGGAAAAGGATAACCCGGTCAGTTGAAGACCGTGGCGATGATATAGGGTGACCCACTCCTAGTGACGAGGTTTAATCTCGTCAATGCCCATTGTTATGGACTTGGGTTTTGGAGAAGATGGGGATGCTGGAGATCGTGGAACGGTTAACAGACAAGCAACCAGGGGACACGAGATTTACCCAGGTTTAGGCCCCCGGAGGGAAAACCCTACTCCTGCTTGTCTGCTCTTGATTACGGCGGAACCGAAGGTTACAGGGTGCGCAGATTCGATCTGGCGTGAGGTGCGTATGCGAGAGTATGAGTCGAGAGATCTAGGACATGCCCTCCTGACCTTTATATAGACTTAGGCAGGTCCTGGGCATAGTCCTAGTCGGTTACAAGTTCTAGGGTTTTACCCCTTTGAATTTCCTATCTACGCTAGTCTTTCTCTCCAAGGATCCGAAGGTGTCATGGGCCTTGGCCACCCGAAAATCTTCATGGGCCAGCGTATGTCTACTGTGGGCCTTCCTTGGGTTGGACCAGGTATGCTGAAGTCACGTACCCGTAGGGTATAACCATGTCACCTAGTGTTTTCCAAATACTTTTCAAAAGGTTTCCAAAATGTTTTACAAATGTATTCAACAAAACCTTGTAGATACTATATCTACAAGAGAAACTAATTTAGAAAAGAGCCACTCTTGGAGCCATCCTACCACTATGTCCATAATGCATATTATCTTGTTACTATTATTTAAGGTGGTTTGCGAGTACATTCAAAGTACTCACCGGCACTGTCCCTGGCTATTTACTTGGCCAGATTTTCAGAAGATCGAGGAAATGAAGAGGATAATGACGTCTATGCGAGCTAGGCCATCTACAATTCAGTTTCATGTAGGTTAAGGCATGACATGGGCTCTACCCTGAAGACTTCCGCTATTAATGTTGTAGTTTCCATAATGGCAACCTTGTAAGTGTTGTAATCGTTATGGTATGGATGTTGTAATGATACTAGTCGGTTATGGTCACGGCTCACTGTATGGGAACGTGAATTGCATGCATAACGGGGATTCCCGGACCATAAATCCGGGTGTTCCACAGATTTGGTATCAGAGCCATCCTGACTATAGGAGACCTTAGTTAGCATGGTCGTTAGACAGGACAACCCCTATTTCTGAAAACACCGGCTTTCGAAAACTATTTTCCCAAAAGATTTTCAAAAGATTTCTTATCTTATCCTCTCTGACTTAAACTGTTTGAAACAAGTTTACTCTATATCTCATCTTCTTCAAATATTCCGTTTTCAAAACTAGGTCCGACTTAGGACCTTGAAGACGGAGATCCCGAGAAGAGAAGAAACGGAGGCAAGCAAACCAAAGGAGCGGCCAGCAATGAAAGACCCTACACGATCGCCCTATCAATGGAGTCATTCCATCTCCCCCAAATGGATCAATTATGGCACAGACGAACCCCGATGGCAAGTCCGAAGTCAAGACCCTAGTAACGTCCGCACCTAGGATAAGTATTCCAGTGTAGGATTCCCCTGATGGCGTGTAGTCACCCCTTAGTACCTAGGGTACTCTTGCTTGTTTGTCATGTGCTTGTATGATGCCTAGAAAATGTTGCTTGTCTGTCTCGGATCACTCGATCCGATTTTATGATCACCTTGTTTGTATATCCTGACCGCTAACCCCCGTAAACCAATAACTTGAAACCTCTCCTTAGTAGGATAGACACCAAAATAAATCTACAACGAGCCCATCCAACCCTCTGTCATACCAACAGGAATTCCTCGCCATAAAACAAATGCCCCAAAACCCCGAAGATTTGGATGCCAACGACAACGAGTTTACTCCCTCATCGAGCTGAAGCAACACCCAAAGTCAAGCAAAGAGAACCTTCCTGAAGCTAGATGCCTCTACCCCGACTAAAGACTAAGAAATAAGCATCGCCAATTGCCAATATACCAGGAGAAAAAACCCAAGGCTTCGTTAGTAACCATCGTAGCAAGGTAGTCCCAATATGGCGTTACCCGGAGACCTCAACTCAAGCGACCCGCCAATACTCCAAGACGAAGGATCTACCTCAGCCTCAATGACCCCCCAAGTAAAGATCTATGGTGGAAAGACTGTGTCTTCCCACTTAGGTCCGGGAGACTGCCTACAAGGAGACAACTTGGGAAGATCTCCAATCAAACTATCGGCCCCAAGCCCCACCTCGGGAGTCAAATAGAGGAACAAAGGTTAGACCTCGTCAACAATCGCCGAAAGTCTACTCGATCCTCCCAGTAACCGTGAAGCTTAGAGTCAAGACGACCAGACTACCCGACGATGCCATTGCTACTCTCCAACAAGTAGAAAGCAACCCAAAGGTCGCGAAGCCTCTCTCCACCATCTTTGATAAAGATCTAACCGTCGAAGCAGCCCCCAGAGAAGGCATGACCCTTACCTTCACTGCTGAGGAATGGAATGCCACTCACACCCCCGAGGATTTGCAGTAACCAAAGTTGGTAGCTGACCTAAGGAAAGCAACAAGATTCAAGAAGCCCTCCTAGAGAAGTCGTCGTACCCCTCATTCACCCGACCAGTCTAGGGTAGAGTTGTGTATCGTCCCGGAACTGCTTGTAAACCCATAATTGCTCCGACACTAAGCAGACCAGACCCATTTTGTAATGCTTTCAGTACCCTCGCCACTGACCGGCACATACCTACTAAGTTATGTATGAACCCTGCTTGATTATATGCAAGTATGATATCCTTCTTTGCGTGTTTTACCCATGATGTTGCATCAGACCCAACCCAGAATGACCATAACCCATAAAACCGGCATCCTCCTCGCCAGATACTACGTTATCTAGCTAAAGACGCCCCTCGAGATGCCATATGCACAAGATCGACAAAAGATAACTATTTTTGGACGAAGACTGTCGCGCTCATCCAACATCTCCCTACGACTCCAACAAAGAAGGTCGGCGACTCCACCAAACCCTATGGTCTCGCTCTAAGGGGAAAAGACTGTCTTTCCCATAGAAATCTAATAAGCCCGAGAAAGTCGACTCCTAGTCATCGCTAAGAGCTGAACCTCCCTTAAGCTGAGAGCATGGACCCCATGAGATCACAATAACCGGCACTTCCCCTGAATCAGAAGATACTTCGGGAAAAGTTATCCATAACAATAACGACCTTCCAGCCAACACTCCCGGCGTTTCAAGACACCAAAGTCCGAAAAGGTAACTCTAGCTATGAAATCTAAGAAGGCTCAACCCGTCGTCTTGCCTCAAGAAGAAAGGATCCAGTCGATGTCAAACCTACCTAGAATTGTCCTAATGGGAAAAGGATGCATCTTTTCCACTGAGTTCCATCTAAACCTCTCAACCCGCATCCACTCGGCTCCAAACCGTAGTTGACTGAGCCTAGTGGTTGTAACCCCTTTATCATCTAAATAATTCCACTTCTGAAACTTGTTATGCTGATGTTCTTACCCAACCCTACTCCTCCCTAATCTCGAGACAAGATTATTTTAAGGGGTGAACGTCAATAACATCCCAATTTCAGCAACCCCGATCTTTGTCAAAAAGGCAAAAATCAAGGGGAACACAAACTTTTGTGGTTACGTGCTGCAATGTTTGTTGGTTGTTTGCTTGTGCTTATGCACCTGATTGTATAATAGAAGATATACTCCTCACCTCAATACTAGTTGACCAAAACTATTTTACAAAAGAGAAGTCTTGGCTCATCATTCATGTTCTCAAATGTTCTAGCATTCAAACCTGAGCCAAGATGATTTTGATACAACAAACTATTTCACTAGTTTCTATTTACACAAACTATGGAGAACTATATACAATCTCCTTATTCCCTAAAGGTAGAACTTCAACTACTCTTATCTCTAGGTTTTTCCAAAACCTTTTATAAAACCTCTTCATTATAATCTTGATAGAAGTACCAAGAGGTCCTTACCTTACTTGAAAGCACAACCCCTTCAAAATACCCATGCTTAACCCAAGCCAGACTTGCTGGTAACCTTAGTGGTAATTGATAAGTTTGATTAGATGAATTGCCTTTTTCTGCTGATTGCTTGGTGTTTTTAGGATCTAGAGTGAGCTAATATAGTAGCTCATCCTTTAGTATAAGATCAATGGTTGAGATACCCAAATCTTGAACCATACAACCTAAGCTACATATATCCTAAGTCATTCAAGTGATCCTAGTCTATATCTCCATATCATTTCTGAGCTAACCCTTTTGTATTAGCATCCAACTACCCAAGGAACAATCAAAGCATGGATCCTTCCTACCCAATCAACACATCAACATCACCCAATGGATCAACCTAAATCTGCCAAAATGGCCAAGTCTGGAAATCTTTAACTAGATTCAATCTTTGAGACTCCACCCATCCAAACCAATGTGCATTCTTTAGAATGTACCTAAACCAAATTGTAGCACATCATGAGTACTACCAAATCCCACTCTTTACCCTGGCTAAGCCATTCTGTCTCCCACTCATCCATGATGGTTTTGTAGTCAAGATAATAAGTTTTTCTGCAAATCTAATCAAGATGCCTACATTGACAGAAGGTCACTTACCCATGTTACCTCCCCTTGACCAAATCTTGGCATGGTTATGAACTACTAACCATGTTCTATCAACCCATACTTCACTTGTTTTCATTGGAGCCCTATGCTTCTTAAACCCTCATGGTTTATAAGGCATCATGACAATCCTACTATGGCAGTCTTGGTTTCAACAGAGTTTGCCATCATCCCTAAATCACCTCAAAAACATCCAAGCCCAACTCTTGCTTCCATGGTCATCTATATGACATGGTCTAACCATCCATATATCCCTTGTACCAAGGTGAGATCTGAGCTCCCTAATCCAACCTTGTTTAGGTGGTATGAAAATAACAGAACCCTAGATCCTTTAATCCTTGTTCTCTTCCAAAAACCCTCATGTTTTGCAAATACCCAAGGTTGGTTATGATAGATACTTCATGTTGACATCATCTACTTTGGATATAAACATTTTCCAAATAATTCCCATAATTATTTGGAGTCCAAAACTATTTAAATTCTTTTATTTACCAAAGCATCAAAACCTTCTATACAAAGGCAAGTTTGATTTTATTCAAACTACTTGGACAACTCAAGGCACATTCGATAACTATATATCATATCCTATCTTTCCATCTCAAAAGTAAATATTTTTGAGATACTTTATTATTTCTTTTTGCCCTTTTTCTTAAATGGCAGAAATAAGAAATAATTCATTAAAACTACTTTTCCATCTCAAAAATCCCAATAAAATTACCCAATGTGTAATATGGTATTTAGTACCATCTCACATCAAAAATTCACCTTGTCCAATGTGAAAATATCATTTTAGATTCAATAAACCATTTATGCACTTTTTGAATAAATGATTTTATATGGACTTATAATCTTTATAAATATCCCAAATAACTCTTGGAGAGATATCTTGACCTCACCTACACACCAGTACCATTTTCCCATCTTGTCCAATGCAAATATTTGGACATCCCTCATAACCCCATTTTTGATCAAATTTGGCAAACTAATCAAACCCATTAGCCAAACCCCATCAAATCCCAACAAAGCTTGCCAAGCACTGCTCCCCAGTAGCCACCACCCACTCAGGTCATGCTAAACTGTAGCTAAGCACTATAGCACACTCACACCCCTTGTCCTATGTGTTTGTTGAGGAGAGACAAAGGGTATGCATTGTTTTTCGCTCTTCTATTCAATGCAGCACTACCCCCTCCCTCTCTGTCTCCTCACCGACCAGGACACCACCTGCCCCTCCTCTCCTCCACCTGACCACACCCAAGCCAGCTCTACCCCACCCCATGCCCATTTTGGATATTTTCTCTTGTCCACAAAGAGATTGCAATAAAAGGGAGTGAGGCCACCCTACTCCCCCTTCTCTGCCCTCATTTCACTCCCTCACCCCCACCTACTCATCTCGAGATCCTCCTCCCCTCTCTCCCTCTCTACTAGCCAGAGGAGGAAAAACCTCCTCCTTCGTCCATGGACGAGTTCGAGCTCGAGATGATCTCTCCCCTGTCCCCATCCCCCTACATGTAGCCTAACCATGACCCTCCGTCCCTGATCTACCCTCCCCACACTCCCTAGCTCATCCCTGCCCCTGCATGCTCCTAGAGAAGGACATCTACCCATCTCGGCCATTGCCACGAATCTGAGCAAGCACTCCTCTTTTGATCTCATCTCCCCCTGTATTTCACCCAGACATGTTTCCTTTCTCTCCCTGCAGCTAACCATGTGCTTTGTTCGGCCCAGGATCGCATATGGACGTCTCCGCGACGAGCTCCCGAGGATCTCTCTCAGTTGCTGTCTCGGGACCTCCTCCGACGTCAAGACCCGTCGAGCCGCCCATCCCCGACATTGGCGTCGCGCTCCGCATCTATCCCTCGCGTCCCTGACGTCTACCCGTGCCTGGTGAGCCCTCCCCCTATCCCAGCCCGCACTAGGTTTTTCCCTCACTGATGCCCGTCGGGAGGAAAACGAGGGACGGTGGCCATTGATCTCGTCCTAATCGGATAGACGACGTTCCCCGATACCCCTTCACCCCCCCTGCGGCTGGTAGGAGGGCCCCGATGTGCGGCCACGAACTCCCTCTCGCGCACGTTTACCCGCGTGTTGGGCCGGCCGGCGCTGGTGCAGCCCAATGATACGTCTAAAATGTATCTATATTTTTGATGCTCCATGCTTGTTTAGTATCTACTTTTCTTTGATTTGTCTACACTTTGAGGTGTTTTTATATCTTTTCTAAAACTAACCTATTAACAAGTTGCCACAGTGCCAGTTGCATGTTTTCTTCTGTTTTTGGTTCCAGAAAGGCAGAAAATCAATATTATCGGAATTGGACGGGACAAAAGCCAAAGTCAATATTTTATCGTGGTGGATACGAAGCCAGAAGTCGAGACGGAGAAGCGAACCAGGGTGGCCAGGCTCCCCTAGCCGCGGGTGGGCCCTACCCCACGCCTGGGTAGGGTGTGGGGCCCCTGCCCGCCTCCCAGCCTCGCCTCTTCGCCTATAAGAAGCCCCCAATGCAGAAACCCTAGGCACCCGATCAATATTCCACGAAACCTTCTGTAGCCGCTGCCACCGTCGTCCCTAGATCGGGGGGATCTGAAGTTCTTCCCGGCACCCTACCGGAGGGGAGATCATCCCGGAGGCCTTCTGACCGGTATGATGCGTGAGTAGTTCCACCTTGGATTATGGGTCCATGTAGTATCTAGATGGTTGTATCTCCTCCTTGTGCTTTCATGTATAGATCTTGTGAGCTCCATTCATGATCAAGATCTAATCTATTTGTAATCATGCATGTTGTGTTTGTGGGGATCCAATGGATATTGAGATTATTATGTCAGATTTATTAATGGTTTTGTCTTTATGATTCTATCATGTCTGTGTTGTTTGTGATCTTGCATGCTCTCCGTTGTTAGTAGCTATCTTGGCCGAGTAGTTGCTAGTGACTCCAAGAGGGGGTATTTATGCTCGATAGTGGGTTCATGCCTCTAGTTTCCAAGGGAAGTGGAAGAAATATCTTTGGTTGTAGATGTGTTGTTGCTACTAGGGAGAAAACAACGGTCTCTTGTTCATGGAACAAGTTTATTGTTTACCTTACACACTTTGCTTAAAGCAGTTTTCTGTAGTTTGCAACTTAATACTGGAGGGGGTTCGATGATAACCTGAAGGTGGACTTCTAGTCATAGATGCAGTTGGATGGCGGTCTATGTATATTGTTGTATTGCCCAATCGAATGTCATAGGATCGTTTTGTCTGGTATTGCATTGTTATGCCTTGCTCAGTTCCTGTCAATTGCCCTGCTGTAATTTGTTTACCCTGCATGCCATGTTGTTTATCTAAGGAGAGCACCTCTAGTGAACTATGGACCCCGGTCCAATCTTTCCCATTGATACATCTTCCACTGTTACTTGTATACTTGCTACAAACCATTACCTTCCACACCATACATTTAATCCTTTGTTACAGCAAACCGGTGAGCTTGACAACCTCACTGATTCGTTGGGGCAAAGTCTTGAGTTTGTGTTGTGCAGGTCTCCACGTTGCTTGCAGCACCTTTGGGGCGTTTCCTTCCTCCTACTGGTTCGATAACCTTGGTTTCTTACTGAGGGAAACTTGCCTGCTGAACTGCATCACACCTTCCTCTTGGGGTCTCCCAACGAAGTGATGCTGCACTCATCAAGCCTTTTACTGGCGCCATTGCCGGGGAGGCTAAGGACGTCTTCACTAGGGGAGTCCTCCACCTCATTTCTCTTTACTTTGTTTTTACTTTGCTTAGTTTCTCTTGCTTGGTTTTGTTTGCCTCTTTTCAAAAAACCCAAAAAAAAATAGTCTAGTTTGGTTTGCTTTCTTTATTCAAAAACACAAAAGAATTAGTTCTTGTTCTAGCTGTTGCTGCTGCTGTTTTTGGCTTGCCCACCTTTGCCAAAATGAACTCTGCTGAGAACACCAAGTTATGTGACTTCACTAGCACCAACAACAATGATTTCCTTAGCACTCCTATTGCTCCACCTCCTCCGGATGCTACCTTTTATGAAATTAAGCCTGCTTTGTTGAATCTTGTGATGAGAGAGCAATTTTCTGGTGCTAGTTCTGATGATGTTGTTGCCCATCTCAATAACTTTGTTGAACTTTGTGAGATGCAAAAGTATAAGGATGTAGATGGAGGTATTATTAAGATCAAGCTTTTTCCTTTCTCCTTGAGAGGAAAAGCTAAAGAATGGTTGCTATCTTTGCCTAAAAATAGTATTGATTCTTGGACTAAGCACAAAGATGCTTTTATTGGAAAATACTATCCTCCTACTAAGATTATATCTATGAGAAGTGAAATTATGAAATTTAAACAACTTGATAATGAACATGTTGCTCAAGATTGGGAAAGAATGAAATCTTTGGTTAAGAATTGTCCCACTCATGGACTCACTGCTTGGATGATTATCCAGACTTTTTATGCAGGTTTGAACTTCTCCTCAAGAAACCTATTGGATTCAGCTGCTATAGGTACCTTTATGAGCATCACTTTGGGTGCTGCAACTAGACTCCTTGATAATATGATGGTTAACTACTCTGAATGGCATACTGAGAGAGCTCCACATGGTAAGAAGGTAAATTCTGTTGAGGAAACTTCCTCTTTGAGTGATAAGATTGATGTTATTATGGATACGCTTGTTAATGGGAAAGCTCCTCTAGATCCTAATAGTGTTCCCTTAGCCTCTTTGGTTTCTCAAGAAGAGCAAGTTGATGTGAACTTCATTAGAAACAACAATTTTGGCAACAATACTTATGGTAATTATAGGCCTTATCCTCCTAGTGGAAATGTTTATCATGGTAGATCTGGAATGCCTAGTGAAGAAAGGATTCTAAAAGTAGAGAGATCCACTAAGAATTTTATGCAGATGCAATATGATCAAAATAAGATTTTCACTAAAACTATGGAGGAATCTATTATCTTGAAAAACATTAGTCATCAACTTGAGAATCTAAATAGAGAAATTCCTAGTTTATAGTCAAAAAATTTAAGTGCTAAGAAGAACATTTCCTCTTCATCTGAAGCTCAGTCCTCCTTGAGTAATAAAATGGCTGCTAAACCTGAAACCATGGAAAATACCTTTGCTACTGCTCCTGCCATGCAAGTTACTATTGATGAAAATGTTAGGCTGTTGTCTCAACTTCATGCTAAGTGGGAAAGGGAAGCTGAAATTGATAGAAACAATAGTGTGTGCACCATCACAACTAAACCACAAGTAGCCCATATTCCTCCTCCTACTATGCCTAAGCCTATTGATCCTATTACTAGTGATGCTAAGTTTGATTTTGATATTGATGGTTGCAATATTTCCGAAGTGATTATGTTCCTACAAAAGCTTGCTAGAAGTCCTGATGCTAGTGATATGCATGTTGCTTTCACTAAACATATTATAGATGCTCTTGTTAAGATTAAGGAAGAGAAGCTAAAACACAAAGCTTTTATTCCTAGGAAAGTAGAAGATAGTTGGGAACCTATTATTAATGTGCAAGTGAATGACTTTGATCTCAAAGCTTCATGTGATCTTGGTTCTAGTGTCTCTATTATGCCTAGGAAGATTTATGAAATGCTTGATTTGCCACCGTTGGAAGATTATTATTTGGATGTCCCACTTAATGATAATGCTAAGAAGAAACTCATGGGAATTATTAATGATGTTCTCATTATGGTTAATAATGCTTATGTCCCTGTGAATTTCTATGTTTTGAATGTTGAATACAATGCTTCTTGTCCTATTACTTTGGGAAGACCTTTTCTTAGAACAGTTGGTGCCATCATTGATATGAAAGAAGGCACCATTAAATATCATTTTCCATTCAAGGTATTGAACACTTCCCTATGAGGAGAGAGAAGTTGCTTTTTGCTCCTCCTTTGAAAGAAAGATTTGATGTTAATGCTTCCTCATTTGAAAATATTTGATTCTTCTTGCTTCTTATGCCTAACTTAAAGGCGTTAAAAAAAGTACTTATTGGGAGATAACCCAAGAGTTTCCTTGAGTCTTGGAAGTTATTACTTCAGTAATGACCTCTCCTTATCCTTTTTTTTTGGTTTTTGTGCCAAGAATGACCTCTAATGAGAGGGAAGTAAGATTTGGAGAGTTGCTGTCCCGAAACAGATTTCTGTCCTCCACCAAAAAAAATCGTGAGGAGTCTCTCTAACTCGGATTGAGCTGAAAATTTACGAATAAATCCACCAATATGTTATCTAACATTCGTTAGTTCAACACTTTTTGATTTGAGCAACATAAGATGTTCGAAAAAATAGGTTTCTACCTGCTGGTCTGTTTTGGTAAATTGCTGCCATTATTTGTATTTGCTTCTTATTGATTCCTTTTTGATTTCTCTTTAGGTGAATTGAGCTTTTTGAAGGAGTTAATACAGTAGCTTGTGTTTTTAGTGAAAATACTTGCTGTTCCAAAGCTTTGCCAGAGGTCTAATATCTTTTGAATAAACTAATGTTGCTAATGAAGATTGTGTGAAGTTTTGTATGAAGGAAAAATTTCAGGTGTAGAGAGAGAATGATGTAATGAGATGAAGAATGGACAAAAGCTCAAGCTTGGGGATGCCACCACGGTGTCACCCCAAGAAACATCCAAGAGGTACAAGCGTCAAAGCTTGGGGATGCCCAAGGCATCCCCTTCTTCATCAATAAAAAGCTCAGGTCTGTCTAGACAAATCGTTTTTATTGTTTCATGCACAGTTGTGTTGTTCTTGGAGCGTCTTAGTTTTTGTTTTGTTTGCTTCATTTGTTTAGTTTGCTTGAATAAAGTAGTTTGGACCCCCATTCTCACTGTGTTGTTTTGCAAATAAGTTTCTTGGTGTTGGAAGGAGTAGTAAGTTCTTGCTTGATAAGTGCAAGAGGAGCTTGCATTGACTGTGAATTAGACTTTAGCATGACATGCTAGGTGTTGTTTTGACGTTATGCTTAGTGATTATTTCTGTAGCATTTCTTGTTCCAAACAATTGGAATTGCTTAGTGTGCCTTGAAGAAATTATGCGTTGTTTTAGCATGCAAAAGCATAGTATTGTGGTATTATCCTTCAATCCTTTGTTTGGGTTGACTTGGCACATGCTCACACCATTATGACTATGACAAGTCACCATAGCCTCTATGATCATTTAGTCCTTGACTTGTAGTACCACTCTATGCTTTGATTAGTAATGCTTTGTTGCTCTGCATGATTATGGCCATTATGCTCTCTTAGTTGGTTGCTCCCAGTCTTTTTCTAGCCTCCACTTGTATGAGTAAGCTCTACTCATGCTTCCAACTCCCAAGAAACCAAGTTTTTCCAAAGTGTCCACTATAAACTCCTATGCATTGTGTGTTACACCATTCCAAGTATATTCTTGTTTCCAGCTATCTTCCAATTAAAAACTATTTTGTTATGTGAAAACTTAGTGATTAAAGCCCTCACAAACTTGATGGCACACTTCATATTATTTGCCCCTAATAAACTTGAACCATTGTGTCATCTATGTTGTATATGCTTGCACTTATACGTTGGAATTAGCAGAACCATGCTGTCATGGGGAACGTTTTCAACATTGCACTTGTACTTTGTACTTAGTTGATATCATGCTCTTTTGTCTATGGATGTCACCGGTGTGAAATATAGAGTGAACTTGTAAGACCATGGAGTATGTATTTTGTGTTAGAGAAACGCCTGGGCCGCTAGCCTAAGCCATGCCTAATCATGGTGGAAACTTGCAACATCACCATAGTGAGCTATCTATGAAGCATCCTCAATAAAAAGATATGCTTATAGTAAATAAAAAGATCACTGAGATGCTCATTGTCTGCTTGCCTTGTCATTTTGGTTATGGGATAGCTCATGTACCATGTACAAGGGGTACCACCATTGGCGGTTCTCTATGATATGCAAATACTTACAGTGACAAGAACTTACAGGTGACTGAAGTTGAGTAGCATGATGTGTGGCCCTCGTATTCAAGGGACTTGAGATTGCAAACTTATATTTTGTCAAGCATATACTCCATAGTTTGTTCACTTTAACCTTAACCACTCTAAGATGCTTATGATAGGGGCAATGAGGGTTAAAAGCTAATAAGTACCATAATTTTTGGAAGCTCTTTTTGAAACTTGAAATCCCTGCTTCCCTTTGTGAAGGGCCTTTTTTCCACCATTATTTCAGTCTCCACCTTCTACCTTTAGGCATCATTAAGAGAGCATAGTTGTAATTCTGTGTGCAATGTCCCAAAGCTTATTGATTGATGCATATTGTGATATTACTTCTTCTTGTGTTATTTGTTTCTAGTCACCCTTGTGAACCTTGAAGGTGTCCTATGCATCTATTTGATACTCTATGAGGGACAAGCTGCATGCCACTATGCTATGTTTTCTGTATGTGAAACAAACAAATGTTTTTCAATGCATGTTATTCATGATCTTTGTTTGTAGCCTTTCATGTTGCATGCATAGTTACTATGTCCTATTGTTAGAACTCCATCTTTCATGCACATGTTTAGAGTTCTTTGATCCCCACTTTCAATGCTTGCAAATGGTTTGATCTTGGTTTGATGGTGCATGTCACCTCAAAAATTATTCTTTTTATCACTTACCTACTCGACGACGAGCAGGAGTTAAGCTTGGGGATGCTTGATACGTCGGAAACGTATCTATAATTTTTGATGCTCCATGCTTGTTTAGTATCTACTTTGCTTTGCTTTTTCTACACTTTGAGGTGTTTTTATATCTTTTCTGGAACTAACCTATTAACAAGTTGCCACAGTGCCAGTTGCATGTTTTCTTCTGTTTTTTGTTCCAGAAAGGCAGAAAATCAATATTCTCGGAATTGGACGGGACAAAAGCCAAAGTCAATATTTTACCGTGAGGGACACGAAGCCAGAAGACGAGATGGAGAAGCGAACCAGGGAGTCCAGACCCCCCTAGGCGTGGGTGGGCCCTGCCCCGCGCCTGGGTAGGGTGTGGGGCCCCTGGTCGCCTCCCAGCCTTGCCTCTTCGCCTATAAGAAGCCCCCAATGCAGAAATCCTAGGCACCTGATCAATATTCCACGAAACCTTCTGTAGCCACCGCCACCGTCGTCCCTAGATTCGGGGGATCTGAAGTTCTTCCCGGCACCCTGCTGGAGGGGAGATCATCCTGGAGGCCTTCTCTCTGGTATGATGCGTGAGTAGTTCTACCTTGGACTATGGGCCATGTAGTAGCTAGATGGTTGTATCTCCTCCTTGTGCTTTCATGTATAGATCTTGTGAGCTATGTTCATGATCAAGATCTAATCTATTTGTAATCATGCATGTTGTGTTTGCAGGCATCCGATGGATATTGAGGTTATTATGTCAGATTGATTAATGGTTTTGTCTTTATGATCCTATCATGTCTGTGTTGTTTGTGATCTTGCATGCTCTCCGTTGTTAGTAGCTATCTTGGCCGAGTAGTTACTAGTGACTCCAAGAGGGGGTATTTATGCTCGATAGTGGGTTCATGCCTCTAGTTTCCAAGGGAAGTGACAGAAATATCTTCGGTTGTAGATGTGTTGTTTCTACTAGGGAGAAAACAACGGTCTCTTGTTCATGGAACAAGTTTATTGTTTACCTTACACACTTTGCTTAAAGCAGTTGTCTGTAGCTTGCAACTTAATACTGGAGGGCGTTCAGATGATAACCTAAAGATGGACTTCTAGTCATAGATGCAGTTGGATGGCGGTCTATGTATATTGTTGTATTTCCCAATCAAATCTCATAGGATCTTTTTGTCTGGTATTGCATTGTTATGCCTTGCTCAGTTCCTGTCAATTACTCTGCTGTAATTTGTTTACCCTGCATGCCATGTTGTTTATCTAAGGAGAGCACCTCTAGTGAACTATGGACCCCAGTCCAATCTTTCCCATTGATACATCTTCCACTGTTACTTGTTTACTTGCTACAGACCATTACCTTCCACACCATACGTTTAATCCTTTGTTACAACAAACCGGTGAGCTTGACAACCTCACTGATTTGTTGGGGCAAAGTCTTGAGTTTGTGTTGTGCAGGTCTCCACGTTGCTTGCAGCACCTTTGCAGCGTTTCCTTCCTCCTACTGGTTCGATAACCTTTGTTTCTTACTGAGGGAAACTTGCCTGCTGAACTGCATCACACCTTCCTGTTGGGGTCTCCCAACGAAGTGCTGCTGCACTCATCACCCAATTCCCCTCAGATCTGAGCCCAAAAGCCCCCTAGCCCTCTCTTTTATTATTTATCAAGCAGATCTGTAAAATGCCAGTGAGTTTTAATTCTAAATAAAAATGGTCAATGCCTCTATGTGACCAGATCTAAATTTTCCTATGAACCCACATGATATATCAAGCATACAGTACCCCTATCTTGGCCAGATTTCTTTTAGTGATTTTCTATTAAATAAAATACCACAGGATGTCCCTTTGATTCAAAAAATCTTCCAGAGAGTTTGGTAAAGCCAAATGGATTGAACCCAAACCCCTCTGGGTGATATCAGAAATACCCAACCCATGGACTTGGTCACATGTCAAGGTGAACTATGGTTTGCCAATAATAAAAATAACAAAAACAATATGTTTATGTCTTTAACAAATTCTCTAGGTGAAATCAAATTAGATATTGACAAAACTCCAACACCCAGAGGTCAAGCATGACTATATCTATCAAACCCTAGGATATCATAATTTATTGAGCAATTGTTGATTTATTAGGAATTAAATTGTTCTATGCATGGTTTATTCACTAATAAATTAACAATATTACTTATGTAGATCTAAATAGGGTGATTCCAATTTATACAGAAAGTTATTCCGAATACCTAACATGTGCCTTTGGAATCATATAAAAAACTCTTGTAGATTTAATTTGGTGAAAAGACAAATAACATCCAGTACTGTCTTTGGGAATTTCTTAAGGGCATTTTGGTAATTATATTGGAGTGATTCCAAATCCCTTGATTCAGTCTATAAAATACTACCTAACCATCCAAGGAAATAATTTTTGAACTCCAGAACTATTCTGGTAAATTATTTCCTAAAACTAGAGCTTTAATTCACTATACAAATCACTATAAATCAATGGTAATTGATAAAATAGTGAAACCACTTTTGTTGGTTTCATTTTATCAATTACAATCTAATGATATCATTTTTATAAAATGGATATCATACTGAATGTGACCTTGATCTAAAAACTCTCCTCTACTTTGCCCCTAAACTATAAATCATATGGGAATTCCTCCAAATGCCTCCAAGCCACATTCCAATCTTTCTAAATCCATTCTTTCTAAACCCTACTGAATTTAGAACTTCTATACCTTGTTTGATTGTTGTATTCCATGATGCATGTATGCCTTGTGTTGATTGTAGCTTTGCTTGTTTGCATGTTTGCTTGATAAACGGCGATAGTTGCGATTGTGTGACACCGAGAAGAAGGAAGCCTCGGGTTATTATTTATCATTATTTGGTACTCTGGTTTTCTCGAGAAGTCCAGGGACATCGCGCGGTCATAGGAAAGCCACCTTATTGCTCATACGCCTTGATCCTATTATTTTACTTATTCATGTTTTATGAACTTGTTTATATGAATTGCATGGTTTTACTAGTATGTGTTATATGCGGGAAGGTTTGGCTCCTCCAAACCATTACCCCATTTGTACTACTAAGTACAACCCCCTTGTTAACACCTACTTGCCCTTAGCCTGATAGATGGTGTTTAACACCATAACCCCTTGGAGACCCCTTTTTAGCCTAAGCAAAAGTATAGGATGGGAAGACCGCGGGAAATTTTTTTAACATGTTTTATGAAAAAACCTTGCTGAGGTTTGGCCTGCCAAGAGAGTTGAGAAATAAAAAGGTTTTGTTTTACCAAATAATGAAGGAAAGAGGAAGAAAAAGGTTTACAAAAAGGCACCTGGTTATTTGCAGTTTGACAGAACAATTAACTCGTGCAACCACAACACCCTGAAGTAGAAACGGGGCTTAACCCAAAGTTAGTTCACCTTGATATGGGTATCCGCATGACTACTTATAACATATCATCGCCCTCTAATTCCGGGCTTCCTTTATAGAAAAGGTCATCTACAAGGCAGTCACCTGGAGGAAGCAGGATCACCCATGTGAGTGATCGGGCGATACTATGAGCCTCTCATTGAAAGCCGGCTCTGAAGGAGTTGGGTTACACTCCGGTTGGTCTGTGGATCCCGACGTCCCGGTGTTGAGAGGAACAACTCATAGGGTAGGGCTCGTGTCGGAGTGGACTTTCCGAAGGTTTTGTTTGATTATCCGAGACCCGCATACTTTAGTATGACGACCCAGGGGTGATCCCGGTGGATGTATCAAATCTTGTGGGTAAAGTGTACAACCTCTACAGACCGTAAATCTATTCGAATAGCAGAGTCCTCGGTCATGGACGGTTGGGAAGGTGTCGGTCTTGTTTTCAAAACTGTTTTCATAAAAGAAAGTGTTTACTAAAACCTGGTGGTCCGTGGGACACCAGAGAAGGAAGATGATAACCCGGTCAGTTAAAGACCGTGGCGATGATATAGGGTGACCCACTCCTAGTGTTTTCCAAATAGTTTTCAAAAGGTTTCCAAAACGTTTTACAAAAGTATTCAACAAAACCTTGTAGATACTATATCTTAAAGAGAAACTAATTTAGAAAAGAGCCACTCTTGGAGCCATCCTACCACTATAGCCATAATGCATATTATCTTGTTACTATTATTTAAGGTGGTTTGCGAGTATATTCAAACTATTCACTAGCATTGTCCTGGCTATTTACTTGGACAGATTTTCAGAAGATCGAGGAAATAAAAAGGATAATGGCATTTATGCGAGTTAGGCCGTCTTCCAGTCAGTTGCCTATAGGCTAAGGCATGCCATGGACTCTACGCTAAAGACTTCCGCAATTTATATTGTAATTGCCATAATGGCAACCTTGTAAGTGTTGTAATCGTTATGGTATGGATGTTGTAATGATACTAGTCGGTTATGCTTATGGCTCACCGATCATGGAAACATGAATTGTATGCATAACGGGGATTGCCGGACCGTAAATCCGGGGGTGCCACAATTTTGGGCTGCACAAAAATGTGAAAATCTAACATGTAAAGTAGTGAACGATGCAAATTTCAAACCACCAAATTCTATCAGATTTTGTCATTTTTATTGAATCCAAAACACAAGGTATTTCATGTTAAGACCTTGTGTGTTTGATAGAGTATCATTATCTACGTATAGAATTTTTTTCATAATTTTTTGATACTTTGAAATCAAGTTTTTATAGTTTGAAAAATAAAGAGCTCGACCGGATTTTCCGCTTTATCATTCACTACATCCACGATATTTTCAGCATTTTGCCATTTACTACTTCAGGATTATTTTCAGAAATTTTTGAAATCAAGCTCGGCATCCATTTGTAGTTTCCGGCCGATTAGGTGTTTCTATTGCCAGACTTATAAGTCCAAAAAACATGCCATAACACTAATCTCATATGGTAATTTCCGCAATGAACAATTCTATTTTGCAGAGTAGATTTATATCACCCACACGTACCAGCCATACAACTCATGCCTTTATTTTGTAGATTCAGCAGTACATGGCAAATAATATTTTCACCGATACAAAACCCTATGCCGTTCTGTGGCACAGATTTATTCTGTAACTCCTCGAGCCAGCTTACATCTAGGCCGGAGATTTGTACCATCCCCACGGCTCATCAGAGGTGTACTCCGTTACTTGCTTGATGCTCAGGTAGTTATCAATGCCTCTGCAAAACAAAGGCACAGTGTCAGGTAGAGATCACTAACGTTATGCCTTACGAATACGATGACCATGCTGTGCTCACCCTTCTCCGAGCTCGCGTCCAAAACCACTGCGCTTGTTCCCACCCCAAGGAGCTTGACAGAAGCAAGGTTGCGAGCAGTTTACCCAAATGCATCCTGCGTTGATCTCCTGCAGTTGGAATTGGAGTTACACAGTTGTTACAGAAACATAGCAGGACAGTCCCAAAAGCAAATTGCATAAAACCAAGTTGATTAGTGTAACACAAAGGAATCAATGTTATAAAGTGAACATAAGTGGAAAAGTGATAACTTGGAACAGCAATCTGATATAAACATCAAGCCACATCAACTAAGTAATGTTAGAACACTTCACTTAGACATACCTCAGCTAATCTCTGGCATCGCTCGCGGTCACCGGAAATCACAGCACCAGCCAGACCATAACTGTCAAGAAGAGAGTCGTGGAGTAAGTTCACCAACAGGGTAACAGATGCTGAAAACCCTCAAAACAGCCAAAGACAAATGTCGTATTGAAATTAAGCAGCTCACTGGGTATCATTGGCTAGTTCAATGGCTTCATCTTCGCTGCTAAACTCTTTCACACACAGGACTGGACCAAAGACTTCCTCCCTCCAAATTTCCATTGATGTATTGATATCAGTAATGATTGTGGGCTCAATGAAGAAACCTTTCTCCATATGCTACAAGAATACAATACGTCAGCTATATAGTCTAACAGCATAAGCCTGTATATCAAACTGCGGACTGCAGCATTACCTTGGGCCTAACACCCCCAGTCAGAATGGTAGCACCTTCACTTTTAGCATTTGATACAAACTTCTTAATCTTCTCATACTGACACAGGGAAATATCACGAGTAAGATTCACAACAAGGAATGAGTCTAAAACAATGGGTAATTTGCAAATACAGAGAAGACAGGAAAGCTGGATGGTCATTTCACCGACTCCATTGTCATGAAGCCGTAACTAGAACTTTAAATTCTTACTGTGAAAATATCAATGAAATCCTACAGAATGTGCCATTTCAATCAGTGCATTTGAACACTGGTCCTCCAAATATAAGTTGCGTCCTGTAACAGCTAGCGATAACAAGAGCATACAGCCACAAACTCAAAGGAACAGAAAAAAAAACATAATTCCAGCAAGAAGCCAGGCCCCAAGAAGCCACATTGACCTAGCAGTATTCATGGCACCTTTCCTCTATTGAATTTAAATAAAGTAACATGTAGTACCTGTCCTTCACTAACAACTGGCCCCAGCCTGCAACCCTCTTCAAGCGGGTCTGACACCTTAATATTTTTGGACCATGCAACCATCCTCTCCATGAATTCCTTAGCAATATTTTTCTGCAAAGCTTTTGATGTCAGGAGTGTGAAACTGATTGCCATATGTTTAAGAGCAACAAACTAACAAACTCCAAATATAGCTTCCGGAGCAACATGTTGAAAATTGCTTCAGCGATAAAGTACAGCAACCCACAAAGTATTTACTTCAACAATAGACATAAACAGATCGACGCGGATTTACTACCTATGGTGGTAGCTACGCATACCTTGTCGTCTGATATGGTCTCGCGATCCGTGCTTCCTTTACATCCGTTAGTCATTCCCGTTGGTAACGACACTAAGAAACAGCCGTGCCCATTCGTAATAACTATGGAAAAGCATTCGTGAATGTTTATATGGACAAACATGTGCTCGTTCCTCACAAAAAGTACCATGTATGTTTATTCAACGAAAAAACATCGAAAAAATTCGATCCACCACAAGCAGCCGCTGGCTCATGGAGGATTTGGGCGGCGGCAGGGGAACAGGTACGGCGTGGGTGGCGGGCAATGAGGACGAGGTGATGCTGGAGCTGGAGGGGCTACAGGACAGGGAACTCACCGTCGTCCACGACGGGCACCATGACGGGCTCGGCCTCGAACCTGTTCATGACGTGCAGTAGTCAGTACAGGTCGACCAGTACACCGTGCGCGAAGAGATCATGGAGGTGGGGCACCCGGCCGGCGGCAGCGACGACTGGTTGGGGCCGCTCGTCCTGATGGACCCGCCGCTCCTACGTGTCATCTGCTACGGCGAACTCGTGCGGGCCAAGCTCGGGGGCCCGCCATGCCTGGCACACCTCGCGGAATTGGACACGGTCACAGAAGGATGGAGTGAGCCGGTCGAGGATGACGCTGAGCAGGTCGCATGGGAGGTCAGACAATAAACGGCGGTGGGGCCTCGATTGTTTCTTGGCCGGTGGCATGGTATCATGCCGCCACACGAGGCTGCCGAGATGAGAGATCCAAAGGGATCTTGTAAAGCATCTTCACTCAAATCAATCAAATAAAAAGGAGTAATGGTCTAGAGCCAGCGCCGCGGTCACCTGCTACTTCTGGTTCCTCAATTTGTTCTCCCAGCAGCAGTCCCGCGTGGACGCCAAGGTCAGCACGAAGAAGTGGATTTGGGAAGTTGTGAAGTTTTTTTTTCTGATTTGTTTGAAGGATCAAAGGGGCTCGCACCTTGGAGGTCAGGGGCTCGGGGCCGCATGGAAACAGGGGCTGGTGGCTGGTGCGGGAGAAGGTCTGGCGACCAGTACGAGAGGAGCAGGGGAGGTGCGGGTTGGGGAGAACAAAAAAAGGGATTGGTGACGGGGGAAGAAGCTGGTGTAGGGTGGGGTGGAAAAGAGACAGTTTGTTCCATGGAACGGCAAATTTAATGCCGCTAAGTCAATCTACAGTAGGAAATACTCTATAGGATGATCCAATGGTCAAGTATGGGTGCATAGCTACCACCCATGGTAGCTGGCTATTTTGCATAAACAGATAGTGGCATCATACAATATTTATGTGAGATGTTGATAGCATATCTGAGATATGATTAACACCCATCAAACGTGTAGAGTACTTCATCAGCATTACCAGGTATAACATTCAATACTTACATGGATAAGAAGACGAGAAGTTGCACTGCAAATCTGACCATTGGTCCAAAAGCACCCAAACAGAGTCCACTCAACAGCTGTTTAATTTAAATAGAAGGATCAACAATGGGATCCAACTAAAGGTCAAAAAGGTTGCTTAGCAGAATTCATATTTGATTAAATGTAAGTATCAACAAACCAAAGTGAACTGCAGTCTGGAAAAGCGGAAACATACAGAATGTAAGGGTTTCCAGAACATAAACACACTACTTGCATTTTTACAATTATTCAAACTAACTGCCTCTCTTTTCACCAAAAATGAATGGTGAAACCAAGAAAAGAGTTTCATACATACTGCAAAACAATCTTTTACTTCATTTGTTTATTCGGTTGGTACATCAGATAGTTAAGTGTTCTAGCAAATAAGTCTCAGCAAGTCAAATGTACCTTTGTCAACGTCGACATCATCAAATACTACTATAGGACTTTTGCCACCAAGTTCCAGTGTGACAGGCTGCAAAGAAAAAATGCAATACCAAAGTAAGATATGGGGTAGGGTTGCTATCAGGATGGTTCTCGAAATAATTTGGCCAATATTCAAATAATCTAAGGAACAAAAAGGCACATATTTATGACAGAAAATTAACAGAAATATAACAACAACACAGACATTTGGAACAAACCTTGACTGTAGGAGCTGCAGCAACCATAATCTTCTTACCAGTTTCATAGCTCCCAGTAAATGCAACCTAAAATCTCAACAAGCCATACACGGTGAGGAATATACTCAATAGATGGATCACACATAGATATATGACAAATATACGTACCTTGTCGACATCAGGGTGGGATGACAAAGGAGCGCCAGCTTCAGGACCTAAACCAGTCACGACGTTCAAGACACCTGAAGGAAGACCGACTTTTTTACACACATCCGCAAGCTCTAAGCATGTCCTGGTAATTTAAAAAATATAGACCTGTTAATCGCCATCACTCATAGCATGGAACAGTATCGTAACATGTTAAACTTACACAGAAGCCAATTCAGATGGTTTCAATACAGCTGTACAACCAGCTGCCAGAGCAGGAGCTACCTTCCATGTAGCCATCAGGAGAGGATAGTTCCTGCATTATAAAGTGTCAAACAAAGAGCATTATGCTTCAGAATTAACTAATTTTTGACAAGAAAATATCATGGAGAACACAATTTAGATTGTAAAATCCATAATCATTACCAAATCAACTGTTTAATTTTTTGCAGTAAGATATAGCTAATTTAAGTGTGCAAGGCTGGCAAAAGATAACCAGGATTGATAAGGAAAAGATTTTTTTAGTAACACTAGACACACCTTTCACGTACACTCAAAAAATGAGTTTGTCTCAGCTAATTGAGATTTAACACTAGAAAGTAAGTACACATCTGGAGAACATTAGCACTATATATGATCAAGCAAAGAGGGAAAGCATATCAAATAACTTAAACTGCAATGGCTAAAAGTCATCTGGCAAAATTAAAGGCCCTTTACTATATATACGCTACACACAATAAATATAGATAAGAGCGCAGTGAAGAAGAATGAGAAATACCAAGGTGTGATTAGCCCGACTACACCAATAGGTTCCTTCTTAAGATGACACTTAAAATTCTCCGGAAGAGAAACTTCAGAATTTTGCCTTTTGTCCAAGGCTTCAGCATGACCTGCGAAGTACTCAAAGCAGCCGGCAACATCGTCCTGATAAAAGGAACACCGTACACATGAGAGTATGATGTAAAGAAAAATTATTTAATGCACACATTCAAAAGGTGGGTCACATACCATGTCCCATGCCGCTTCATCAAGAGGCTTCCCACAATCAAGTGACTCTAGCCTAGCCAGGTCAGATTTTCGCTCAATTATCTGAAGAAAAAGAAAACCAAATGCAGATCAAAAGCTACATTGATTCATGTGAACCAAGTTCTGATGAGCTACATATTACCCTTTTTCTAAATTAAAGACCAAAAACAGATTGATTTATTTACTCACTTAGAAAAAAGGATATCAATCCCTGGCCATACAAGTGAAAAAAATAGATGAGGGTTTCCCCTAAATAAGTGGGTCTTAACAATTGTTCAAACTTATTTTGGGGCACATAAACAGAGTATTCTACTGTTGTACACCATAACAGTAATCTTCTAATGTGTAGTTCAGTATAAAGCCACCTATCACCTACGCAAGAAAATGTGGTAAACAAAAGCTGTGGGCTGGGCTGTTCATATCTATGCATTGGGCACTTAGAACCAGGCTTCACACACGATATGAGGCTAAAATTAGAAGTCAACTAAATGACTGGTCGAATGCAACCCAGTACAGCCTATTGACATGTGAGTCAAATCCTCGCGGAAGCACCAGGAAGCTCCTCGCCATAGCGTGGTTACATGGCCATGGGCGCGTTGCCTACCTTGGCGGCGATTGCGCGGAGGTACTTTGCCCGAACGGCGCCCGGCGCGCGGGACCAGTCGCGGCCGCGGTTCCTCTTGAGCGCCGCTCGCGCGGCCGCCACCGCCGCGTCCACGTCCTCCGAGGTGCCCGCCGGGATCTCGCCTGCACAAAACGCACACCTAGATCATCAGCACGGAAGGAGGAGACACGGCAGGGCGAACGGATAAAGAAACAGAGAGCCGGATCGATCGGGGGGCGGTTGATCTGGTACCGATGACGGCCTCGGTGGTGGGGTTGACGACGGGGAGGCGGCGGCCGAGCGCGGGAGCGCGCCACTCGCCGTCGATGAAGAGCTGCCGCTGCGGGATTGCTAGCGAGGCCATCGAGGCGCTCGAGTGAGCTGTATCAGTATCGGGGTTGATGAGGATGGGATGATCAGATCGGCCGAGGCGGAGGAGTGAACTAGCGTGGGCGTGGATGGTGCGAGGTGGAAAGCGCTATCTATCCTCTTGTTCCGAAGGCCGCGTGGACGCGGGGGATGCGGGTGCCGTTTTAAGCAGACGGAACTAGGTTGTTTTGATTCAGGTACACCGGTTGACTCTTTCACCACTGTCATCTCTACCGGTTTGCTTTTTTTGAGAGAGAGAAAATACCGGTTCTGTGCTATGAGTACAATTACAACTACAAACTCGCAAACTAAAAACATAAATAGAAGCTATATTTTAGCGCGGCGCTGAAAAAACCAACAATTTAACGCGTGGAAGGGCCATTTTGCTGTTACATCAGCTCCAAAAAATTTCCAGCGCCCTGCATTTTGCACAATCGCGCGCACCTTTGACACTTCTCTTCTAGCGCGCGGCAAACGAGCAAGCGAACGCGCGAGTCCAAACCGCTGAAATTCCCCCTGCATGCGCAGCCACTTCCTCCTTCCCCGCACGCCCGCCGTAGCTTGCCATGGACGTCGATGGCTCCGCGCCCTCGACCCTGCAGTATGTCGTCCCCGAAGATGCCGCCGCCAGAGCGGCCGCCGTGGGAGCTGCCGCCGGTCCAAACCCTAGCTCCGCCGCGGAGAATGTGAGAGCCGCCCGCGGCCTCTTCACTGCCCCGCGTCCGGCGACCGCGTCGGTGGTCGCGCCGCCGTCGCAGCCCTCCTCAAGACGGGCAAACGGAAGGCCGCCGGCCCAAACCCGAGCGTCGGCGCGCCACCAAAGAAGGGCAAGATCTCCTCCGAGATGGCGGGCTGCGATAGGCTGGGAATGAGCAAGCATGCGGTTGCGCGACGTGCGCAGATGTCCCCTCCGCCACCGCCTCCCCAATTCTACACGTCGGCGCCCCCACCACCGCCTCACCAAGCTTCGTCGTTGCCAGCTGCGCGCGAGGTGCTCGAGGAAATGCCGCAAAGGTAAAAACGGCCCAAATATGTAGTTTTTCTACATTCAATTCTTGGTCTCAATATCGTGCAATTGTTGGTATATATGTAGCATGGATGATGCCACTTTTATGGCCAATATGAATGTAAGTACAAATCATTCACAAGATTATTGGTCTCAATATGGGGCGCCTCCACCTCAAGAAGAAGATGATGAGTTAGACAAGGATGGTGAAGGTTTGGTACAACCTCAAGGAGGAGGAAGAGCCGCCAATTACACAACGGAAGAGGACAAACTTCTATTCAAGGCATGGTGCAACGTTGGCATGAATCCAACGGTTGGCGCCGATCAATCAAGGGAGACATATTGGGTGCGCATCAAGGAGTATTTTGATGGTGAGAATACAAGTGGCATTGAGCACACAGAGAGGTCTCTCTGTTCTCGTTGGGGAGTGATTAATGACGATTGCCAAAAAATGGGCGGCGGATCAAAAACACGTGGATGAATTGAATCCAAGTGGATACAGTGACTTTGATAGGGTGAGTTGTGTTTTCGTTGATGTTTCATATGTAAAATATGTAATTTATTTGTGGCTAATTTGTCCTATTTGTGTATGTAGCTCACCGTTGCCCAAAATCTATTTAGAGGCAACGATAAAAAAACTAAGAAAGGAAAGTTGAGGAAAAGGAGACCATTCACTTTGGCCCATTGCTACAAAGTGCTTGACAAGGAGGAGAAGTGGAGGAACCGAGACATGGAGGTGCCCATAAGGACCAAGTTGGAGCCGCACCTTGTGGGTGATGATGATGAGGCATCAAGTGATGGTGTGAAGAGAAGACCGACTCCAAGCTCGGTGACAAGGCCCAAAAGACCTATGGAAGTGAAGCAAGCAAAAGAATTGAAGGGGAAGAAGTCCAAAGATGATGACATAAAGAGAGCTATGGAGGCTATGGTGAATGCACGCAAGGAATACACCAAGGAGAAGAGGTTGGAGAAGGCCAAGGTGTCGGCGGCCGACAAGAGGAGGGCTGCCTCCAAGGAGAGGAGGCTAGCTATGGAGGAGAAGAAGATAGCTATGGAGGAATATGCTCGAGTAATGGCGCAAGAGAAAGATCTCTTTCTCATGGAAACATCTAAAATGGATGATCAATAAAAGGAGTACTTCACCCTTTGTCGTGATGAAGTGTTAGCAAATAAAAGAATGATGGCATCTTGACGAGGATCGATCTCGTCAATGCCCATTGTTATGAGATTGGGTTTTGGAGAAGATGGGGGTGCTGGAGATCGCGGAACGGTTAACAGACAAGCAACCAGGGGACCCGAGATTTACCCAGGTTTAGGCCCCCGGAGGGAAAACCCTACTCCTGCTTGTCTGCTCTTGATTACGGTGGAACCGAAATTTACAGGGGTGTGTAGATGCAATCTGGCGTGGAGGTGTGTATACGGTGGTATACGAGGTTCCCTCCTCGTCGTGCCCTCCTAGCCTTTATATAGAGGTAGGCAGGTCCCGGGCACATATCGAGTCAGTTACAGGTTTAGGGTTTGCCCCCTTTGAATATTCTATCTAATCTAGTCTTGCTCTCCAAGGATCCGAAGACGTCACGGGCTTGGGCCACCCGAAAGTCTTCATGGGCCGTGTATATTCTCATGGGCCTTCCTTGGGCTGGACCAGGTATGCTGATATCGTGTACCCGTAGGGTATAACCATGTCAGTAGCCCCCGAGTGTTCAGTCGAATTGTAGATTCGGCTGAGGACTCTTCAATCTTTCGGGTGTAGCTATTTTTTGTTCATTAGAGAATGATTTTAGGGTGTAGGGATTGTTGATGCGTGTGCCAGACTCTCCCGAAGGATCAGGGCCAGTTAACTGTCTTAGGACAAAACAACACGATCTTCTTCAGATTCGAGTCCCTCGACTCAAACCCGGAACAAATGCTGGCGTAATTCAACTCAGGCCGTTGAGGACTTACAGGAGTAGAATTCCAGTAATTTTCAAATGATGTACCCAACGCGTCCGTTGGGATTTTCATCGCGCCTGCTGGCACGGATTATTACTAGCAGAGCATAGTCGTGTGCGTTGCCAAGCCATCAGATGGTATCTGTAGGTCTTATCTTTGCGTCACAGACACAACATCCGAAATTTTATCACCGCGGAGGTGTTTCGGGTGGCCAAGGAGGATGCTTCTCACTTAGCGTTAATCGGGACAAAGTTGCCGAAAAGTTTTTGCATTCTGATCTGAATGATCGCACTTGAAGAATTCATAGGGTGCGCGACTAGCGCTCCCTATGGGAGTAGCCCCCGAGTGTCTGTTCGAGTCATAGACTCGAGCAGAGACTTTAATTCAGCCTTTGTTTGCTTCAGGTCCGTAGGACACAATTTTTTCGGATGCTTGAATCGATCCTCCCTATGGGAGTAGCCCCCGAGTCCGTAGTGGAGTCGTAGACTCGACGTAGGACTCGAAGAATAGTTCATTGGCGTAGTACACTATTCATGTTTCGGGTGCGCGGCCAGCGCTCCTGATAGGAGTAGCCCCCGAGTAGTTGCTCGAATCATAGATTCGAGTGAGTACTTTAGCTGTTGAGCCGAAAATTTGTAACCGTTGCTAGTATAGCTTGGATGACGTCAGTGCTGACGATCGGTGACCTCAAGCGTCTGCAGCGCCAGAGGTGACGCGACTGGACGAACGTGGGTCCCACTTTATGACTTGGAGTTGACTGGTCACGCGCGACGTGGCTATAATTACGATGTCTCCTCGGTTTTCGTGCTTAGTGGACGGTGTGCGAGTGACGGTTCGCTGCTGTGCTGACACGTGGACGGCTTGGATTTAATGCTGGCTCTAGGGCTTCCCGATGAACGGTCCCTGTTTATCGTCTTCGTCCTTATAATCTGTGGGGAAATTTTTGTTTGTTTTCACCGCAGCCATTCGCTTTTCACTGCTTCCACTTTCTTGAGTTTTTCTCACCGCGCGCTGGAAGTTCTTCGATCCGTCCCGTCCTCTTTTCTGCGCTCACACCACCGCCATCGTTGCACTGCAATGGGGAAACCGAAGAAGGCCTCCACCGCAGTAGGCACCAGCGCTACTGCCGGCGGCAAGAAGGGCACCGCCGCCACTCGCGTCACCGACGGTGGCTAGCGACGGTCGGAGACGCGCGAGGGCGACCTGTGCAAACTTCGTGAGCGGGGTCTGATCCCACAGGACAAGGAGGCCGTCAAGATTCCCGGTGACGAGGTAATTCCCCATCCACCTGCAGGGTTTCGGGTCATGTTTGTTGATTTTGTCCTTCGGGGACTCTCTCTCCCAGTCCACGATTTTCTCCGTGGACTGCTTTTTTTTCTATGGCATCCAACTCCATCATCTCTCCCCAAATTCTCATCTCCACATCGCCTGTTTCATCACCTTATGCGAGTGCTGGATCGGTATCGAGCTGCACTTTGGCCTTTTCCGGAAGCTCTATTCCGTGAAGAGGCAATCCGGCTCCGACGGAGTTTATCCGATCGGTGGCTGCATTATTTGCCTTTGATCCAATTTTCTCTTCTTTTCCTTTTCGATGTCTGAGTCCGTCCAATACTGGCGGAGGAGGTGGTTTTATATCCGCGACTCCACAGTGGACGGGCAAAACTTTGGCCTTGCCCCTTTCGACTACACCCAGACAATCCAGCCAAATAGGTCCTGGAAGAACCACATCCTGGAGGGTGAGGTGGAGGAGATTGAGGGGCTCTACCATCGAGTGGAGGACCTCCAGGTGATTCCGAAGAAGAAGGTGAACGGTGTGGATATTATCCGCACCTTCCTCAAACGTCGGGTGCAACCGCTCCAGGCAAGGGCGCACCCGATGTTCCTTTATTCTGGCTGCCATGACCTGACGAGAGTTGCGACTAAGGAGCTCTCCAAGGGGTATCTCAATAGAGTCCTTCGGCCGCTTTTGAAGTTCAAAGCTGACGAGGACCTTCCGGGTAGATCGCTGACCCCTCCGTTCAGCGCCTCTCGACCGGTGTCGCAGGTGTAGATCTGGGACGTGCGTGTAGTGCTTTTTTCGACTGCGTTTTCTTGTACTTATTTTGTTCTAAAAGTTTGTTTCGTTTGTGCAGGAGTTCAAGGTACCTAGCATGGTGCCTCCACTACGCGAACGTTTTCCGGATGCGCCGGACAATGAGGTAGTGGACTCCATGTCTGAGCTTCCCTCGGCGCGATCACCGGTTGAAGAAACCTTTGAGTCGAGCGAGGAGCAGACCCGAAAGCGGACACGGAGCTCGAGCAAATCATCGGATGCTTCGACTCCGCCGACGCCTAGAAACCCGCCATGCCTTGTGCGTCACAGTGGAGGTGATGGTGGTTCTTCCTCCCCTATTCTGGCCATGTCTGTGCAGGCTGTAGCGCCACAGCCGCCGGTGAAGCGGAAGAAGGAAGAGAGGAAGGAAGAGAAGAAGGGCAAGAGGACCTTGCCTGTCTTCAACTTGAGCGATATGGACTCGCAAGTACCTTCAGTTGCCTTTTGCTATCTTTCATTGTTGCTTGCTTGTGTTTGACTGGTGTTTTCTTTTGTAGCCACTCCTCTGATGGATCGTTTAGCGTTGGCACTCAGGAGATGGTGGGGGAGTTGAAGATTACGCCCCCTCCTTCTCAGACGGTGGCCACCTCTAGGGGCATTGCTCTGAACCCCTCTCCGCGGGAGGCTTGGGTACAGCCGGACCTTCGGAATCTCCGTCTGATCATGTAAGTGTTTCCGTTCTCGCTGTGGGGGGGGGCCTGAGCATTTTCCGTATGATCTGCTGATCATTGCTTCTGTTTTGTGCGTGTCTCGGGGGGAGCCCCCAAGCGCTTTTCGTGTGCTTATTTGTCCTTTGCTCATTTCTTGGGCGTAGCCCCAGAGCCCTTTTCCTGATGATTTTTTTCTTCTCACAACCTTTTGTGCAAGGCGCCAATCAGCTTGTTAAGCAGCACTTTGCGTTGGAAGCCAACCTGCAGCGGCTTCAAGGTACATCCTCAACTAGGTCTTCTACTTCTCCGTCTGCTTACCCACCTGCAAAGCTCATGCGTGCTCTTGTTGTTTTTGGCAGATGATTTTTAAATAACACTGCCCTCCGCGATCTTGATGCTCTCAAAAAGAGCCTCGGGCGAGCGGAGAAGAAGGCCGAGGACGTTGTTGGTGCTAAGGAGCGCCTCGAGTAGGAGCTAGTCGACGCAGCTGTGGCCAAGGAGCGCCTGCAGCAAGAGGCTATGGACCACGAGGAGCAGCTCGCCACCGTCGTAGCTTCGCGCGATAAGGAGGTAGCCGACAAGCTGATGGCTGCTGCCAAGGCTATTTCGGGTGATTAATTTCTTCTGTTACTTGTTCCGTTTCGGCTTCCTTGTCTCTCTGGTTTTGTTTGATTCTCACTTTGCCTTTTCCGTTTATCTAGATGTCGCGGGCATTGAGTTTGACCTCAGTGCTCTAGAGCACGGAAGTGCTCTGGATGATGCTACTGCGGCGGTCGAAGACCATTGCAGCATCGTGGTTGGCTCTTTTGCCAAAGCCAAGGAGGTTCTCGGGCGCTTCTACAAGGAGCTCGTCCCTAAGGGCGTTGCCCTCGAGGATGTCGACTTGTTGGTGGATGCGCTGTCAGCCGAGGCGCCCATGGCATACAAGCACAAGCAGAAGGGCATCAGTGCGTCCATGGGGCTGGCGATGGCCATGGCGTCTGGAGCGAAACTGGATCTTCATCAGGTCACCTCCCAGATGCCAACGGCTCCTGACGGATCCAATGTAGCTTTCACCCTCTATGCTGCCCGCTGTAAACGCTATGGGCCGAAGCTAATTGACCTGCTGGCGGAGTACGCGGTGAGGAAGCAGGAAGAGGCCAAGAGAAGGAAATCTGGCTCCGGGGCCACTCAGGATGCAGCTGCTTAGGCCTTGTTGTAGGATAGTTTTCGTCTGCTTTTGTTGTAATTTATTTACAAACACTGTTTGTGCCATGCAGTGGCTTTTGTTATATATAATGAATCTTCGAGATGTTGCCCATTCGTGTGTTTATTCGTATCCTTGTCTCTTTCCCTCTAGGTACCTTCAGGTCATGATCCCGTCGATACTTCGTCTGCTCCACAGTTGCGACCATCCTTGGATGATGTGTCGCAGCTTGTATATCTTCGTGATCGCGTTCGTAGTCTTGAGAAGGAGTTTCTTGGCATCCGAGGCCACGCGGATGTTTGGAAGTCGAAGGCGGAGCGAGGCACTGCCATAGAGTATCTGATGGGGGAGTTGTGGCGTTTGGCCGAACAGCTTCAGTGTGAGTTTCTTCGAGCTGCTGCTCATTTTCGGATGCGCCTGTTGGCTTGTCATCTTACTTTGTAGGTGTTGCAGGTGCTAACCTTGTTCCTAGGGAGGAAAAGGAGCACGTTGCTGTTCAGATCAATTGCTTGACGCAGCAAGATATGGAAGCCGGTGGCTTTTTCTGGATGGACCGCGATCGTGCCATGGTCCTTGCGACTGTGCAGGATCGTGTTCACCAGGTGTCACGGGTGCTGCGGCAAGCGAAGACTTCCTTGGCGCCAATTCTGCACATAATGTTTCCCCTGGATGAGGCGCCATCAACTTTCTGGGGCTTGCTGGAAAAGTTTCGAGATGTGCATCATGTCAGGGAGCTAGTGCAGCACCAATTAGTTGCGGATGTGAAGGCCGCTCTTTCCCTTGTGTGACTGCATCGCTCGGACGTAAACCTTGCAGCTGTGGCGGCTGGGCCTCCTCCTTGACCAGATGGTGGCCTATGGGACATGCGCCCGCACTATGCGGCTGGGCGGCAGTATGACGAGGAAGTTGTAGATCTCTTTGAGCATCGTGCACAGGTGATCCTTCAGAATAGGTAGGATCTGTAAAAAAGATAGATGTAAAATTTGTATATATTCGACTAGGCGTGTTATGCCCGTTGATGTAATGGTAGATTGTTTTTATCATGTTGTGCTTTGTTTTATGCATGCCCTTTTAGTTAGCCTGACGTGATCAGCTAGTTAGGTTTACATGCGTTATCCTCAGTCGACGAAGTCACGAGGTGAGGGGGAGCCCCCGAGTGTGTTGTAGCATAAAGAAGTGCGAGTCAAAGATGAATTTTGGGGCGAGACACTTAGCTTTTATTCATATCGTAATGAGGAGGTACATTGTTCGGCTGAGTAGCCTTGGCTGAATAGCCTTATTGAAAGTAAATGAGAGATAGCTAGGGGTAGAAGCGTCGCAGTTGTGCGACATTTCATGGGTTGGAGTATGCGACTCCAGACTCCACGTGCTTAAGGCGATAGGCTCCACCTGGGATGACTTCGGTGACAACGTAGGGTCCTTACCAGGGTGACTCGAGCTTCTTTGGTCGCTCTTGCTTGAGTCATAAGACCATGTCTCCTTCGACGAAGGACCTTGGGCGCAGCTGGCGGCTGTGATAGTTGCGTAGGCTCTGCTGGTAGACCGCCGAGCGGGTTGCGGCGATGTCGCGTGCCTCGTCGAGTGTGTCAACGGCGTCTTCGAGTGGGCCATCGATTCGGCTTCGCTGTAGGCGATGACCCGTGGGGCCTTGTGGCGTACTTCTGCAGGCAACACGGCTTCGGCTCCGTGCACCATGAAGAAAGGCTGTAGCTAGTTGAGCTATTTGGCGTTGTGCGCAGGCTCCAAAGGATGGAGGGTAGCTCTTCTGGCCAAGCTCCCGCGAGTCGCTGGAGTGGGCTCATCAGGCGTTTCTTGATGCTGTCGCCGACGAGGCCGTTGGCCTTTTCGACCTGCCCGTTCGTTTGCGGGTGCACCACTGAGGCGTATGTTATGTTGATCCCGAGGCCTTCGCAGAAGTCCTGGAATTCTTTGGAGATGAAGTTCGACCCGTTGTCGGTGATGATGTTGTGCGGTACGCCGAACCTATAGACTATGGATTCGAAGAATTTCACGGCCGTTTTACCCTTTTGATTAGTAATGGGCATGGCCTCAATCCACTTGGTGAATTTGTCGACTGCGACCAAGAGGTAGACGTGGCCTCCTTTCGAGGACTTGGGAAGTTTTCCGATCATGTCGAGGCCCCATTGAGCGAAGGGCCAGGCCAGGGGTATGGGCCTGAGCTCCGATCCGGGTGCGTGCGGTTTGTCTGCGAACCTCTGACATCCATTACACTTTCGGACGATGTCCTTGGCGTCGTTCATGGCTGTTGGCCAGTAAAACCCAGCTCGCAGAGCTTTGGCGACGAGGGCGTGGCTGCCCGCATGATGGCCGCAAATGCCCTCGTGGATGTCTTGGAGGATAGTTTTGCCGTCACTGATGGTGACGCACCTTTGGAGTACACCCGAAATGCTGCGCTTGTACAGCTCGCCATTGATGATGGTGAAGGCCTTGGACTGGCGAGATATGCGTCGGGCATCTGTCGGGTCATTAGGCAGTTCCCTGTCTATCAGGTACCAGAGGTATGGCTGTGTCCATGTTTCTTCGACTGCCATGACCTGCATCAGGTTGACCACTGCAACCTCTGTGTCGAGTTTTTCTGGTCCTTCCTGTCCTTCGGGTAGCGCAGCCCCCGAGTGCTCTGCTTCTTCGGGTTATCCCTTGGGGAATTTCCTTTTGATGGATGTCACGTAGATCTGTTCAAGGAACACACCTGGTGGCACCCGCGCGCAGGTGGAGCCGATGTTGGCGAGTCTGTCAGCCTCTTGGTTCCTTTCTCTTCCAACATGTCGAAGCTCGCAGCCGTCGAAGTCTCCTTCGAGTGAGTTGTAGAGTGCACAGTACGCGATCATGTTGGCGGCGTGCGTGTCGCACTCGTTCATCGTTTGATGGACGATGAGATTTGAGTCACCGTAGATGACTAGGCGCGTTGCGCCGCAAATATTGTCCATCCTCATGCCGTGGATGAGGGCCTCGTATTCGGCTTCGTTGTTGGAAGCTCGAAATTTCACCCGGAGTACGTACTTCGTATTGTCGCCCTGCGTGGATGTTAGTATGACCCCGGCTCCTACTCCTGCCTCATGCTTGGAGCCATCGAAGTGCATTGTCCATGACTATGTCATGTCCGGGGTGTCCGGCAGTTGCAGCTCCATCCAGTGGACAATAAAGTCCGGTAGGACCCGCGACTTGATCGCATGGCGCTTCTCGTAGACTATGTCTAGAGGGGACAACTTGATGCCCCACAGGGCCACATGTCCTGTGGCCTCAGGGTTGTTCAGGATGCTATTCAGGGGTGCCTCGTTGACGACCATCACTTGATGTTCCTGGAAGTAGTGGCTCAGCCGACGAGCCATCATGAACACATCGTAGGCAAGTTTCTGGTAGTGAGGGTACCTCTGTCGGCGTCAATACCTCGCTGAGGTAGTATATTGGGCGCTGGACCCCATGGGTCTTGCCCTCTTCGGGTTGTTCGACCACGAGCACGGTGCTTACCTCCTGGTGTGTGGCTGCTATGTATAGCAGTAGAGGCTCGTGTTCCTTTGGCATGACTAGGATGGGCGAGGTGGAGAGCAGCCGCTTCAGATCTTCGAATGCATCGTCCGCTTCGGGTGTCCACTCGATTTTTTTGCTTTGTGTAGCAGCTGATAGAAAGGCAGGGACTTTCGCCCATGTGGCTAATGAACCTGCTCAGCACCGCGATGCGTCCAGCTAGCTGTTGGACGCCCTTGAGGTTCTTCGGTTTCTCCATGGACATTATGGCCCGAATTTTCTTCGGGTTCGCTTCAATCCCTCGCTTGGAGATGAAGTAGCCAAGCAATTGGCCGGATGGGACGCCGAAGGCGCACTTTTCTAGATTCAGCTTGATCTTGTATCGATCAAGGTTGTCGATCGTCTCGCGGAGATTGTCGATCAGTGTCTTGGCCTTCCTTGTTTTGATTACTATGTCATCAACATAGACCTGTATGTTGCGGCCGATCTGGCTCTTCAGGCATGCCTTCATGCATCGCTGGTACGTGGCACATGCGTTCTTCAGCCCGAAGGGCATTGTGTTGTAGCAGAATACTCTGAACGGCGTGATGAACGCCGCTTTCTCCTGATCTTCGACCTTTAGTCGAATCTGGTTGTAGCCTGAATAGGCATCGAGGAAGGAGAGTTTCTCGCATCCTGCAGTTGGATCGATGATCTGATCGATCCGAGGGAGAGGGAAGTGATCCTTCGGGCAGTGCTTGTTTAGCAAGGTGAAGTCCACGCACATCCGCAGGATGTCCGTGTCCTTTTTAAGGACCATCACGGTGTTAGACAGTGAAAGAACATGTGGGCCCCCATGTGTGGTTTTGGTAATTAATGACAATCTTTATGGACTAATGTGTGTATTAAGTTATACTTGCAGGATTTGTCCATTAGCATCGCTTGGAGCATGTGTTGGCTTCAAGGTCGATGAAATGAGAAGAAGATGTGATGTGCAAGCTCAAAATGCGCAATCTATATAAGATCTCATATTTGAGGCTTGCCATCCTCGGTGATCATGGATCTATGATGAAGAATCAAGAAAGGCGTTCCATCTTGAGAAGGGCAAGATCGTCTACATCGAGCTCAAGTGGAATGCTCAAGGCAAAGGTATAATCTTGATAGGTTTTCCCTTTTGCCGGTCTCACGTTGTGTGTGTGAGACCGGGTTTAGGATAGATAACCGTACTATCAAGAGGGGCTCTCGTATGAGTAAGTCGGTCACATCGTTCGGAGAGAGATCAAACCTTTGCATACTTGCATCATCGTATTTGGTTGTTATTTGGTCTTACCCATGTGGGTATATAGAGCTTGTGGTAATCTCCATAACAAGTTCTTGTTCATCAAAATTGGATCTTCCGTTTGTATCTTGTTGCGATTTTGATTTATGCGGCTTTTCGGTTTCTCACCAAGTGAGGTATCTCACATTATTATACTTGATACTTTCTCACTTGGTGATAACCATTATTTCTACCTTTTATTGGGAAGCCCTTGTCGTCCTCTATCCAACGCAATTGGAATCGGGTCAATCGGAGCTTCCAGTCAAAAGTTATTGTCGTTTGAATATTTACCCGTCAATATGTTTTCTGGGCCGAGCGGTAGTACCGCTCGGGCGGGCCGGTACTACGGCCCGCCCCTGAGAGCGGCCCGTTTTCTTTCTGCCTCGCTAGGTACCTAAATCCGGTACTACCGGCCGGCCCACCGCGCGCTGTTGCTGCTCGCTGTGGCCTACTGCATGCGCACTATTGCGGACCCACCGCGCGCGCTGCGCTGCTTGCTGCGAGTGGCTGCCGCTGCGCTGCGCTGCTGCTGCTGCTACGCGCATGCTCTGCCTGCCCCGCGCGGGCCCTGCTTCTGCTGCTCGTATGCGCTGGCACGCGCGCCGCAGCAGCTGCTGCTGCTGCTCGCTTGCTTGCATCCCCCCAATCCCCTTGTACTGCCTGCTGCTAGCCCCATGCGCATGCACTGCTGCCTCGCTTTTCCTGGCACATGCGGTACTACCGATAAATTCCGGTAGTACCGGACCGGTCCGGAAAATAGCCCCAACGGCCAGATTTTGCCCGTTTCTTTAAATAGCTTCACCCCTTTGTCTTTTAGGGTTGCTTATTCCTCCTCCTTTTGTCTAAGCTTTGCCCTCATTTGCCTTACTCTTTGAGCTTGATTTATACTCACCCCTCCATTGATTCTTGCATATATTTGAGGGGTAGTTGGAGGTGATCTAGATCTACATTTTGACCTAACCGATTCATCTCTTTGTGAGTGTATCTTTGGGGATCTATATTCTGGGGGATTTTGTGTCTCTCTTTGATTCCTCCTCTCTTGTTCCCCCAATAGCTTTAGTAGCTTTGTTGGAACTTGAGAGTGCGGGATTTGGGCACCTTTGTGGTGTTCTTGCCATTTGCATTTGGTGCATCGGTTTGAGTTCTCCTCGGAGGATTTGGTTTGTGTGACTCATTGGAGCTTGTCCCTCTTGGGTTCTTGGAACCCTAGACGGTTTTGTGGCCTTAGTGGCATTGTGGCCTTTTGTGGCATTTGTTGGGAGTCTCCAATTTTGTGGAGAAGTGCCCCAACCTTGTGAGAGGTTTCGGTTGCCACCGACAAGTGCACCGATAGTGGAAGCGTGGATCGATCCCGTTGGGGTGAGATTCACCGGAGAATAAGGGAGGCCTTTTGTGGCGTTGGTGGTTTGATACCACCCCCTCTCCAAACGAGACGTACTCCATGTTGGGAGGAACTCGGTAAATATCGATGTCCCCTCGTGCCTCGGTTATCTCTATACCCGAGCTCTTTACTTATGCACTTGACATTGTGATAGCCTTCGTGCTTGAAGTAATATATATCTTGCTATCACTTTGTTGCTTGTATTGCTTAGCATAAGTTGTTGGTACACATAGGTGAACCTTAGTTGTTCTAGGTTGTGCTTAACAAAGTAAACACTAGTTTTATTCCGCCTTTGTTGATCCACTCTAGGAAAAGTTTTAATTGCCTATTCACCCCCCCATCTAGGCGACATCCATATCCTTTCAGCCAGCCACTCGCTTTCCTTGATCTCCCTGATGAAATCGGTGTCAAGTAGTTTGTTGACTTTGACTCCGATGGCTTCGGCCCGTGGCTCGGACAGTCGTCGGATGGACTGTTTCACAAGTTTGGCATCTGGGAACACGTTGAGTGCGTGCTCGGTGAATTCCCTAGGAACTCCTGGCATGTCCGCAGGACACCAGGTGAAGATTTCCCAGCGCTCAAGGAGGAATTCGACGAGCGCGCTTTCCTATGCGGGGCTGAGGTCATTGGCGATCAGCGCCATCTTGGAGGCGTCCGTCGGGTGGACCTGCACCTTCTCTGTGTTGACTGTGGAGTCGAATGACATGTCGGGTGCGTTCTGCCTTGAGACTGGGGGTGCCCTGTTGTTTGTCACCTCTCGGAGCCTTATGAGCTCCTCCTGCATGCCGAATGACTGGGAGATTCTATTGAAGTCCCTGTCGCAGTGATCCGATCGGGTGAAGCTCCCGTGGACCGTGATGACGCCCCTAGGTCCTAGCATCTTGAGTAGCAGGTACGCGTAGTGCGGTACTGCCAGTAACCGTGCGAATGCCACGCGCCCGAGGATGGCGTGGTATTGTGATGGCCAGTCCACCACTTCGAACTCGAGTCGTTCGCATCGAAAGTTATCTGGCTTGCCGAAGATGACGTCGAGCCATATCTTTCCTAGGAGGAATATGCCCTTTCCTGGGACGATGCTGTGGAACATTGTGTCGGATTGTTCCAGGCTGCACAGCAGGATCCGCATTGCTGCTAAGGTGCTGGCGAACATCAGGTTGATGTTGCTTCCACCGTTCATGAAGACGTTGCTCATCTCGAACCCTCCGATCTACGCCTCGAGCACCAGGGCAGCATGACCTGGGCGAGGGATCTAGCGGGGGTGATCCGAACGGCTGAACTTGATGCAGGACTCCGATCCGCTGAGGTACTTGGCGGGTGATTTTCTTTTGCACCCTGTTTGTTGGGCGCCCCTTTTGGATTATCAATGACCCTTTCGGCACGGGGTACCCATTTCCGCCGTTGTTCTATGAGGGTGCGATTGGGTGATTCGAAGGTCCCACGGGTGGTGGTGAGGAGCTCCGTGGGCGATGTCACCTGGTGCGGGTGCGCTCCCGTACCCAGGGTTCGGGGCTTGCTGCCTCATCTAGGACTTGCTCTCCCTGAGTTTCTGGAACTCGCAGCAGTCTTTGAGCATGTGGCTTGCCTTCTTTTTACCATCCCGTTTGTCGATGTAGAAGTGGATGGTGCATGGGCCCGACAACTTGTCGTATGCCGAGGGTTCGTCGTCGCGACCGTGACGTTTCCATGATTGCGCTGGGCGTCCTCCATCGTGGAAGTTGCTTCCACGGTATCCACCGCTGCTGCGGTTGCCTTTGCTGCGACGATCGACATAGCCAGCCGCGACCATGTCGGGTCCGTCGCGATCGTCGTAGACGCGCGATCTTCGCTTGCTACGGCGCTCGCGTCAGCGGCCGTAGTCATCTTCCTCCTCCGAGTGTGCTCGGTGGACGGAGTCCTCACCATCTGCCCACCTGTTGGCGATGTCCATGAGGTGGTCGAATGTCTTGGGCTTAACGCGCCTGAGTTCTTCCTTGAAGTCCTGACGTTTGACACCATCCTTGAAGGCGTCGATTGCTCTCTCCTCAGAGATGTGCACCGCGGAGTTCTTGGTGTCATGGTATTGCCGACGAGTACGCCATGGAGGGGTCCTCATAGTGCGTGTTAAGAGACATGGGGGAAGGCAGACGGTTGACGGGTACGCGGTAACACAGCTTACCCAGGTTCAGATCCCACAACGGTGGCGGAATCCTACTCCTGCTATAAATCACTATAAGGGCAATACACCGAGTTACAGGGATTGGTTCGCTGTGCGAGGTTGTATGGATCGATGCTAGGTTGTTCCCTAAAGGCTCCCATAGGCCCGACTTATATAGTCGTCAGGTCCTAGGGTTACAGGGAAAAGTCCTAGCCGGACAGGTTACAGAGTCCTACACCGTCTATTACTAGTCTTACGTGTCTTGTACTCCAAGGCTCCGGGTACGTCGGTGACTCCAACTGTAGCCTTCCTTTATCTGGCATGGGCCTCCCTTCTGGATCCATCTAACTGGGCCGCCCAGCAGGCCATGGGCCATGCTACCAACTGTGGGCCACCCGGGTTATCCGGATAGGAGACATGCTATGAGGATACCCATATAGCATATCCCCAACAGTAGCCCCCCGAGAACTCCGAGACCTTGCGCCGTCTTGCCTCTTCATGTGGAATGCTCCGTCTAGATGGATGTCGGCAAATCATCAAGCAATATCTTGTAGTCCTTCCAAAGAATCCTGCAAGGTTTTCTCCGTCTTCAACATATAAGTCGGAGAAATGCTGAATCTTCCATCGTACTCTTCCATAGCCGGACTAGATCTGTCCATGCAGGAATCTTCCGATGTGACGGCTCATATGCCTATGTCAGCTAGGGGACATAGGCGTAGGTCAGCGACGCCTCGTAACTCACACATGCAGAGAACGCAATCATGTCCGATTTTCCCGCGCGAGCGATACAAACCGTTGGCGGCGACGGTTGTGGACGTGGCGAAGTTTCCGCAGACGTTCGCGAACACGTCGTCTACGCGGAAATCATCCGATTAGGCTGCACGAATCTTGATGCTGGAGATCATAAATAGTAACTGCGGTGGGATTTTTTACTTTTCACCTCATTCTCTCCTCGCATCGTCTTCTTCCTCCAGCGCGTGCCTCCTCGAGCTCTCCGCGCAAACTCGCGAAAAACCCTAGCCCCAATTCTCGCCAGTCACCTCCAAACTCACTCCATGGCTAGCAGCAGCACTACCCCTTCCATGGCGGCGTCTAGCAAAGCCGCGCCGAAGCCGACGAGCTCTATCGTTGTGCCTCTAGAAGGTTTGGTCATCCCCATCACTGCGATGGTCGATTCCACCGGCGGAGACCATAATCCAGCGGCGCTGGAGCCGCTGGAGGAGGAGCTTGACTCTCACAAGGGCGATTGGCGCGGTTCGGACATAACGGACCGTGATATCAAGGAGCTAATGGCCGAGGGCTACCTTCCTGCGACGGAGGGGCTCGCCTGGCGGGCGGCGCCGGCCGGCGAGGTGACACCTTCTCCCCAAGCCAGAGAAAAAGTGTACCTCAAATCCCAACTGGTACGCGACGTCTCCCTTCCCATCTCCAACTTCTTCCTTTCCGTCTTAAACCACTATAGAGTCCAGCCCCAGAACCTTTCTCCCAATAGCATCTTAGCGCTTAGCAATTACGCGGCGCTCTGCGAGGGTTACCTAGGGATTAAGCCTAGGCTAGATCTCTTCGTGTATTTCTTCACCGTCAAGCGTGAAGCCGGAGCTAGCAAGGATGAACTTAGGAATTGCGGCACCATAAGCTTCAAGATCCGTCTTGGCCGGCGGTTCCCCGACATCGTCGGCCACGAGTCTTGCAAAAACTGGCAACGTACTTACTTCTATGGCCCAGATATCCCTCTGGCTGGCCGAGAATTAACGTACCCGGACTTCATAGACGGAGCCGCCGCTGAAGCCTCGTCATGGAGATCCCAGGCCTCCCTTCCCTCCGACCTCGATGCTTCCTGCGCCAGAAGGCGGATAAAATGGTTAGTAGAGACGGGTTTGACCGGCTTGGACCTATCCATGTGCTAGTTCATCAGGCGAATCCAACCTCTGTAGCACCGCGCGAAGCTCATGCACGAGTATACCAGCGATAGAAGGGATAGCCTCCGCATCTCCGTGGACAATTTCTCGAGTGGCTCCGTCAAGCTCTGCCTCAAGGACATCGTCAAGGTGAAGGACAAGAAGCGTGGCTTCACCATCACCTACGACATGTTCATAGACGGCAAGTGCCCAAATGTATTTATTTATTTTCCATGTATGACATATACTCCAGTTGTTCCATCTAGCAAATGTCATCTCGTCTAACACGGTGACTTCTAACTTAACAGCTTAGCGATCTAGAGGAGGACAACCTGGCTGCCCAAATCTACGATCCAAAGATGAAGGAAGTCACGGTCGTGTCCGACGACGATGCTCCATTGGCGCGAAAGCGGAAGAGCTCCACCTCTGACGCTGCCGACGGAGGCAAGAAGAAGACGGAGGGTGGAGCCTCCAAGAAGACTACCGCCGCCCTGGAGGCGGAGAAAAGAAAGATTACCGGGATCCCCTTTGCCAAAGCACCCCCACTTGTGTAAGCTTCTTTTCCTCCGACATTGTCTATTTATCTGTCTTGCTCCTGTACTTATGCATTTTGCACGTTTCAGGAAGAAAGCCACGACCAGCTTGAAGAAGACCTCCAAATCATTGGGGGCTTCTAGAACCATCAAGGACATGCTGCATCGTGACGCATCTCCCGCCATTGCCCCTGCCACTCCCTCCGTCAAGCCTTTGTCCGCCATGGAAGTGGACTCAGGTGCCTCTACCGAAGTGGCTGTTGCCGGCGAGCAGGCGACGCAGGAGAGTGCTGCCCACCAAATGGTTGAAGCTCCGGCTAAGGATGCCATCGGTGGCGGTAAGGCGGTGGTGGAAGCAGGTACTTCTGCCGTTGGCGGCGCCCCCGCACCCAAGAAAGCCATAGCTTATCCAAAGATAGTCTATCCGGTACTTACACCGGGTAGCACTGCTCTGGTCCCTGGTGCGGCACCGACATCTCCGACGTGCGGTCTAGAGGAGCTCCTTCGACAATAAGAGATCTTGCAAGGAAACAGCGAATCCTTTGGCAAGCTGCTGGCCGAGAGTGCTACAAACCTGAAGATCATTGCACTTGTAAGTTTTATTTGCCTTTTGCATTTCATATGAGTATCCCACTGTAGCCCCCGAGAATTTAGACGAAAAACCATAGGTCTTTGCGTCTAGATGCTCTAAGAGTGACTAAGCTAGAAAACCTCTCACTGTAGCCCCCAAGCATATAGGTGGAATGAAATATTCTGACTAGATGCTTTAAGAGTATCATACGCAATGTTTATAAATTTCAATACTGTAGCCCCCAAGCCTCTAGTTGTAACTGAATTAGTTCCTACTAGATGCTTAAAGAAAAGCTAAGCATATATCCGAGTTAAAAACTTTATACTGTAGCCCCGAAGCTTCTAATCGAAAACTGAAATAGTTCCGACTAGATGCTTAAAGAAAAGCTAAGCATATTGCTAAGTCAAAAACTCTCACTGTAGCCCCCGAGCGTCTAGGTGGAGATTTTCTGGATAGATGCTCCAAGAAGACCAAACAACGTTTAACTTTTTTCCTTTTTTTTCCCTCAGAATAAGAATACTTGGAGGGGCATGGCCAACGACAAGTATCAGAAGATGCGCGCAGACTTGGAAGCTGAAAAGGGTAAAACTGCCTTCTTGAAGGAACATATCACCAAGAGCAAGCGTCTGTTTTCTTTTTCGCATTCCGACTTGGTTTTGTGCCCATATTCTCCGAGTACTCACTGTGTACTTTTCTTTCTCCGACTTGTAGAAACCATTTCCAAGGCCAAGAATATTGTCGAGCAATCCAAGCACATTCAAGAGCTCGATAGCGAGAACAAAATTCTTAAGCAGGAGAGGATGGACATGCCAAAAATGCATGAGGAGTCAATGAAGGTCATGCAGGACTCCGCCACTGAGGAGATCAATCGCTTGAAGGAGGAGATCTCGATCTTAAGAGATCAGAAGAAAGCTGCCGATGAGCAGAATCAACGCCATAGTAAGGCGTATAAGCTCCTCCAACAAGAAAAAGAATCCTTGGAGGACACCCTCTGGCAAGCTGAGGCCAGCATCTTCAGTAAGTTTTCCCCGTCTTGGATTTCTGTTGTCTAGATACTCTGAATTTTTGAACTCATGTGCTCCTTGTCGGAATTTGCAGCTCCTATGGGTTTAACCAGTTCACCTCCTCCAGCCAAGGAATGCATGGTTCTTGCCGGCAACTTCATCAACACCGCCATCACGCAAGCCAAAGAGATCGCCAAGCCCCTCCAAATTAATATCAAGGCGTCGGACTCTGTGGCGAAGTACTCGGAGATTCTGCGCCGAGCCCCCGAGCGTATCAGAAGCTAGAAAGCTTCATGTGCACGGGCTGGTGCAAGGATGGCGCTTTCCATGGTCAAGGTACACTATGAAGATGCCGACATCGACACGGTAACCTCTGGCATACCCGACGTGGATGACGATGGCAAAGAGATTAACCATGAATATATCTTGTCGTCACTCGCGGGTTATGACACTAGAGTTGCCGACTTGGTCGACATCAACGTCTTCGTGCCGATGAACACCATCGATGGCGGCAACCAAAGCTCCTCCGAGTCTCTTCACACTGCCAACTTCGAGGGTGGCTCTCCTGCTGCTGATGACGCTTCTTCCAAGTCGCCTGCGCCAAAGGAATGAAAAACAATCTTGTAATATTTGTTTCACCTTTGATGCGTATACGGAAAAAACTTATTTATGTAACTTAAGGCGGAAAACAATGTTGTATGTCCTGCTACTTTAGAACTAGTTTCCAACATGTATATATTTTTTAAGCAAGTGCTGGCTTATCCATTACTTTGGTTCTTATGCTTGAATTTTCGTGAGTCGGAAGACTCGTTGTCGGAACCATGCGCTTAGGTGATGATGCCCAATGACACCGTCAATAACCTAAGCACAAAATCGCCGACAATAAGTGCCAAAAGTCACTACTCCAGAATCCACATAAAAACAACAAAGAATGTGTAGTACAGAAAACTTAAGCTAACGCCCGTAGGAGGAATTTTCACAAGTGCAATCGCAAAACTTGTGCATAAAGGTTTTACATGATCCAAAAATGAACACTAAAGGAGGTAAAAGACACAGAAATATGAGTGAACCAGAGAGATTTATTTCATTGATCATATAAGAGGTACACAATTAGATAAAAAATGCTAAGTGTAAAAAGGACGTAGCTGTGCTATGTTCCATGGCCGATCAAGCTCCGGGTAGTCATCATCCGGGTCACGTCACTTACGCTTATGATCCTCGTCGGGTCTATCCTTCAGTTCATGATTGTCAACAAGGTAGTAAGACCCATTGAGCAGCGCCTTGCTTATGATGAACGGCCCTTCCCATGGCGGGGATAATTTGTGTGACTTCTTTTGCTTAAGTTGGAGCACCAAATCCCCCTCTTTAAACGAGCGATGCCGAACGCGGCGACTATGGTAGCTGCGTAGCTTCTGCTGGTAGATGGCGGATCTTTGGCAGGCCAAAACGCGCTCCTCCTCGAGAAGGTCCACATCTAGGCGTCTGGATTCTTCAGCGTCATCTTCGTCGTAGGCGGCAACTCTTGGTGCATCGTGAAGTATGTCGGAAGGCAGGATGGCTTCTGCTCCATATACCATGAAGTAAGGGGTGTAGCCGGTGGATCTATTGGGTGTAGTTCGTAAAATCCATAGCACAGATGGCAATTCTTCCGCCCAGGCTCCAGCTGCTCTATGTAGCAGTGCCTCAAGACGTGGCTTGATTCCCTGCAGAATGAATCCATTGGCTCGCTCAACCTGACCGTTGGATTGTGGGTGTGCCACAGATGCAAGGTCAAGTCGGATGCCCTTCTACCAACAATAAGCCTCCACTTCTCCGAGTGAGAAGTTGCTGCTGTTGTCGGTGATAATGCTATGTGGGAGACCAAATCTCACCACTAGATCCCGGACAAACCTGAGGGAAGTTGCCCCATCAAGCTTTCTAATGGGTTTAGCTTCTATCCATTTTGTGAATTTATCAACTGCTACTAGCAGATGCGTAAACCCACATGGTGCCGTCTGTAACGGTCCCACCATGTCTAGCCCCCAGACTGCAAACGGCCAAGTTATTGGTATTGTTCGCAATTATTCAGCAGGAACATGTGGTTGTCGGGCATAATACTGGCATCTCATGCATGTCTCAACCAGCTTGTCGGCGTCCGCCTTCGTGATCAGCCAGTAGAATCCTTGCCAGAAGGCTTCGTGATGCTCGCAATCTCTGAGATGGATTTCGCGTAGGATTTCCATTCCTTCTAACTGGGAGACACACTTTAGGTATACACCAGTAGTGCTCCTTTTGTTGAGTTTCCCATTGATTATGGTATAACCCTTTGCGCATCGTACTATTTGCCGTCTTTCGACCTCGTTGTCGGGCAAAGATCCGTGTTCGAGATATTCCATGAACGGTTTTGTAGGGGTCCCAACCTTTAATAAGATTGATCCCTCCTGTGTTTACAATGCTAGTCCCTGGATCAATAGCTAGCATCCACAGTTAAGATGTAATATCAAGAAACAAAGGTCATAATATAACTTTATAACCAGGAATAACATAAGTTTATTACATCAAACATAGCTCATTAGGCTATTACATTACATTGCAGCGGAATAAATATAGTCATGGGTCCTTCATCTTCAAAGTGCCACAGGCAGATGTTGGTTGTAGACTTTGTAATCCTAAACAATCAATCTTCACTAAAATCAATCAAACCTGCAACATACAAGTTATAGCCACAAAGGTCAATACATTTGAATTGTATTGGCAAGTGATACTATGGTAGTATAGTGGAGTCTATCATCTATATGCGTTTGGCTAAGTGGAGTTGAGGCTTGCATTGCTCAAAATAGATTTTTCCTTAACATTTGAAAATACTAAGTTTTTGCTTGACAAAATCATTTTTCCACAATCAAAGATTTCAAGATCCTTGTACCAAGCCATCTCTCCATCAATGATTGAAGAATTCAAACAATCCCTTGTTCAAACCACAAGATTTTAATTTAGAAATTGGAATGATGAGATTCTTGATTGTTTCCATGTCTTGATGCTCAAATTGTCCTTTACCAGGGACATGGCTAAGTACTTAGGTTTTACACTCTGCAGAGGTGGTGCACTTTACCCACAAGACTTGGTTTCCCAAGACAAAATCTTTCAGAAGCCTTCCCTTAGACCAAAATGGACGCGTTCCAACCTATCAAACACTACCACCCACTGTCCATTTGGCTAAGTTCTTGCAACCTATATGATCATGGCAGAGCCCATATTGCCAAGTGGTTGCACTTGAAGCTTCTCAACATTTGACATCTCAAATCCCTTTGTTTCCTGGGTGGCCATCCACAAGTGAGATACACAAGCCAGGTCCATGGTCTTGTGTAACCACTCAACATAACCCAATCCTTCCATTTCCACCCAGGTGATTCATTAACTTAGTTGTTTTATTAAACAAAACCTAAGTCCTCAGACTTAGAATATTTTTCCATAGTGTGAATATATTTCCACCCATGTTTTCTATTAGCTAGGCTAAGCTTGGTAGTAATAGGAAACTTAACTTAGGAAAAATCCTACTAAGGATTCATCTACTAGGTTTTCCTATAGTAAGGTTTATACTTAGCAAAATCCATGCAAGTTTTACTTAGCAAAATTACTAATGCATAGTGAAAGTATTGGGATAGAAATTATGAAGCATCACTTGCCTTTTTGGTAGGGAATGGTGGTTCACTCCTTGATCTTGCTAGTCTCACACTTCACTACAAATCAATCAAGCAAACACAAATTCAATTCACATTCCAAACCAAAGTCAAACAAACAATTCTTCACACACACAAAGTAATGGAATCTAAGTCATGCATGGGAGCATGCACAAGATAGTTTTATTTTTCAAAGGGGTCTCTATGGGGTTTCTAGACTTTGTAAGATCCAAATTGGTCATTTACCAAAGTGGCAAAGTCATTAGCAAGAAGGTTTTGTCCAAAAACTATTTTTAATTCCATTCATCATTTCATGTGGTGAAAAATGTTTTTATTAAGGCAAAACTCTTAAGTTTGTTCACCAAATGAGTTGCTATTGCAAAGCTTGGTGTTTTTGGGTCAGTAGGTTTGGTCCAAACTATTTTCTCAAAGTTTTCTTTCCATAAACATTTTTATAATAAAATCAACAATTTTATTTGGCTAGAAATGGACTAAACTAATTAATCCATTCCAAACTTTTCCAAATTCATTTTCCAAACCATGGGTTGGTTCCTAGGGTCAGTAAGGTCACAACAAACCATTTTGCAAAAGTTTTATCCCTAAATTCAATTTTAAACAATTTTTATACTCTAAACAAGCACACAAAAGTTTCTGCAAATTCAACCAAGCTAGCAGATACTATTTTCTAAACTAAGGGCATGGTTGGCTAGGGCTTGTTCTCCTGAATCCATTGATATATAATTTGCCAAATTTGGACGTGTGGTTTGAAAGTTATAGGGTTTTCAAATTGCTACTTAAATCTGTTTTTCAAATTCTGTTTTAAAACAGATCCTGCCACGCGTCGTTATTCTACTGGACGATACCGGTTCGGCCGGATCGGGCGACGCTGGCCGTTGGATTTAATTAACATTGCGCGGCTCAGATCGTTCGATACCCCTTCGCTTATTTTCTTTCCTAGCCGCTGGATCAAGATCGGACGGTTCCTATCAACTAGCCAGGAACTGGCGGCGCGAGTTCACCGGCGAGCGGCGGTGCGATCAGTTGGCGGCGGCGCTGGCGAGGCAGGAAACGAAACAGGGAGGGAGCAAGCTCACCGAAGTCGCGAGGATGAGGTGATGTTGTTCGTGTGGTCGTCGTGGCAAGGGGCGCACGGGGACGGGCAGGATTTCTCGCCGGAGTTGGTTCTGGCGACGGTCGCGTGCGGTCGAGGTCGAGGACGATGCTGTGGTCCACGGGAAGACAAACAGAGGACGGGGTTAGCTGCGCAAGACCATGGCAAAGATGTGTGCGTGAACGGAAGGGGTCGGGGTGGTCTGGAATTACCGGAGGAGCTCGTCGGAGGCGAGACAGACGGCGGCGCGGTCAGATGTTGTCGAAGTCGACGCTCTGGGCGCCCGCGGATGAATGATTGGCACGGTAAGATGCGCCAGGGTGCGGTGAGCGTTCTCGTGTGTTCGGGGAGGCAGAAGGTGGTGTGGCATCGGCCGTATTCATCGGTGGAAGCTTGTCGGAGACGGAGCTATTCGAGGACAAATTGCGATGGACTGGAGGCGTGCTCGGGGGAGGAAACAGAGGGGAAACGGAGAGGAGTGACTGACGTTTAAAGGGGCGTGGTTATTACGAGAAATCAAGGCCTACTTCACGTGCAATCAATCGCCGGAGTAACTCACTGCAACGGTCAGGGCGACGGAGTCCGGTTGAAGACGATGAACAGAGAAGGGTGGGTCCGCTTGGCAGTGAAAGAAAGGGAGGGGAGGTGGGGGACAGTAGTCATTCTCTGCGCGGTTAAGTTTCTGAGTGAGAAAAGAATGCTTCGGGGAGGAGAGCAGGTGGGCTAGGTGGGCTTCCTGGGCTGTTGGGTTGGGTTGGTTTCTTTTTTTTTTCTGTCTAAAACGTTTTTATTTTTCTAATTCTTTTCTGTTTTGAATTTCAAACAATGTTTTCAAACATTCAAACAACAATCAAACAAATTCAAACAAACACTCAACTTTACTTTGAATTTGGTTCTGTTTTTCAACATAATCCAAATCTCAAAATAAAATAATAATTTTATTCTTTTAAAGATCCATTCTTTAATTTAAATAAAATGGATGTTTTAGTTATTTAATAATATAGGGTTTGTTTTAATTAATAAAATCTTCATTTAAAATCCAAATGCTTTCAAAAACAAAACAGTGGGTTTTATTTGGAAATAAAGATTATTTGGAAATAAAGAATATTTGGAAAACTTGTTTAAAATAATATAATCCTTTTACTTTAGGGTCCATTAATAATTAAATAAAATGGACCTTAGTTATTAAATCAAATAGGTTTTGATTTTATTAATAAAATCTTTATTTGAAACTAAATATTTTCAAAATGAAATTAGTAGGTTTAATTTGGGAAATATATAATATTTGGAAATTTGTTTTAAAACAAAATAACCTTTTATTTTAGTGTCCATTATTAATTAATATAATAGACTTTCATTATTAAATCCAATAGGATTTGCTTTATTGAGATATTTATTTTGAAATCTAAAATAAAGCCAAAACACTTTAGTAGGTTTTATTAGAGAATAGAAAATACTTGGAAAATCTATTTAAAACAATTTAATAAGTTTTGATGTTTTAATTAAATTGGTAAAACCTTTTATTTGAATAAAATTTGATATTAATTTCTTATTATTTTATTTTAAATAAACCTTTGTTATTTTTATTCAAAACTAAATGTTTTAATTCCCAAAGTTTGGTCAAGGTTTAATTTGGCTTTATTAAATAATCCTTATTTATAAATCCACCTTTTCTTTTTTTAAAACCAAATCTTTTAAAAGATCCAATAATAGTATTTTAAATATTTTTATTTTCTTTTAATAAAAGTTGATCTTTTTAAATCTCTTTAGGATTTATTTCATTCAAATGGGTTTGAAGTTCCAATTGAATTCAAAAAGTTTCTTTTGGCCCTAAAAATCAAACAAAGTTTTATTTTATTCATTTATTTTCACATTACAAGATTTGGAAAATCTTGGGATGTGACAGGTTTTGTCCAAGCCGGAGGGACCTTTGTCACCATGTTGACGAAAGAGTCGGCTCTATCCGGGTTGTCGATGTCGGCTCCCTTCACGGATGGTGTGCGCAGATGCTCTAGGAAAACTCCTAGAGGAATTCGTTTGCGCCTTGATCCAAGCTTAGATAGCAGATCAGCCGCCTCGTTTTGTGTAGCACCCCGATAAAACCACTACTAGAAATTCGTTGTTGTTTTTATTATGTGCATCATCATGACGTCATCATGCATCGTTTTCCTCAAACTATTTTCTAAAAGCCTAGATTTCTTTTCTAAATATCCCCCGTCTTTTATCTCAAATCAAAACCGGGCTCGTCCGATTATTTTATTTTGTCTAAAAACTATTTGTAAAAACCCTTTAAAATAAACCTATAATATTTTGATAATAAAATATAAAATATTTTTTATTGGGGGAGGCAGCCGGCCAGGCCCAAAGGCCCAGCTAGCCACCTACCACCCCTCTAACCCTAATTGCAAAACCTAGCTACCTATTTCCCCACCCCAGCCGTCGCCACCCCACTCCTCCAATCTCCTGTTCCCGACCCACACCACACACGCACGCGGAGACACCGCCCGCTCCTCGCCCCTGCCTTGCTCCCTGCCAGGCCGACCCCACCCATGACCCCGCTCCCCACCACCCGTCTCGCCCGCAATCCCCTCCCCACCTTCCTCGCCTTCCACTCTGTCTCTCCTCGCGAGCCGCCGCCAGCGCCCGTGACCATCCCACCCATCTTCCCCCATCGCGGCGCCCCCGTCGCCTCTCTTACCTTCAGTTCCCGCGACCGGCCGCCATGCCCGCCGCCTGTGAGCCACCGTGGCCACCTCCTCCTCCAGGCCCCAAGCCGTCGCTGCCTGGCCAGGAGCCCGACGCCGGGCCTCATCGCCTTCCCCTCGACCTCCGCCCCGCCTCTGCTTCCTCCTCCTGCGGCGCCCCTCTGGCCGACCGCAGCTTGCCCGAGGCAGCACCGGCCTCGCCGCGCCTCCCCGGTCGCCACCACCTCCGGCCGCGGGCAGCACCGCCCGCACCTCCGTCAGGCTCCGAGGCCACCGCCGGCGCCGCCCTCATGCTTCAACTCTGCTTTGTGCATCTCCCCGCGTGTTCCCTGCCGCCAGGAATCCTCGTTCGCCTTGTCGTCCTAGCGTCGTTGCCATGGCCCTGTCCCCGTCGGTGTTCTTCTGCGTGTGGTGTTACCGCCGGGAGCAATGACTCATGAATTTTGGTGCTGGTGCTACTCGTTGTACAAAGACTACAGCAAGAGCCCCACGATCCCTACGCCGCTTAGAAGCCGACGACCTCGACCATGAGTAGATTGCATGGCAATGTTGATGCTATGCTGCTACCGCAACCTCGACGACAAGTTCTCCGTCACGGACAATCGAAAACAAGATCGCTGTCATGGAACCGATGATTATTGGAACCCAAAATCTCCCTCTCGGCACGCCAAGACCTTCATCACGGAAACATCAAGATCCACTTCTGGGATCCGAAGACCCGTTTCCGGCGTTCGAAGACCGATCCCTGAACCATCGAAACCAAGATCTTCGACCCCTAATATGTGTGACCCCTATCCAAATAAATGGCATATCTACTTGTTGCATTTAAATTGTCACGCTTGCACACATATCATGTGGTTTGGGGGCTTTTGCCGATTCACCTAAATTAAATATGGAGGCCATATGAGGGCAAATCTAGTCTTATATTGGCCCCATTTAAATTTGTGTAGCGAACCGATGTCATTGTTTTGCCATGTTAAGACAACATTTAAATTGGCGGGTAGCTTAAACTATATGAACCATCTAATAAATTGTCAGGACCCCGGTTCCGCTTAATATTGCCTAATTGCATCGCATCCTTTCCATGTCATACATCATACATGCATCATGCCTGATCTTCTGCCGTAGTATTAAATAGTGCATCTGGTGTTTCTTCTAGTGCTTTGCTTCTTCACAGATTAGGCTGATGAGTTGATGCGAGTGTCGACCCGATCTCCGGATGAACCTTCGGCAATGTTTTCAGGCGAGCATTCTCCCCCTTTCTACCTATTTTACATTTCTAGTCTTTATTTCCTCCTGTTGATCTATTGCTATCTGTGTTACGATGCTCTAGTTTTCGTACCCGCGATATCCTTTGCAGCCTTATATTGCCTTGGACACATCCTATTACCTGTTGTTTGGTAGATAGTTGGACTTGCGTGTCGTAGTTGCTTTCTCAAGTGTTGTTGCGTGTCGTCAAGCACCACAGTTGTTGGAAGACTGCCATATGCTTTATGTTGGAGATGATTATAACTTTAATTACCGTTTAATAACTAAAATTAAGGTAGGTAAATAATGAAGAGGCACAAGTGGGCAATAGATGTTATTTGGTTTTTAACCGACCACTTGTGTCCCGTAGGACCCAGAGTACTTGATACATGTTCTTTGAATATTCGCACTATCCGCATGTGGGACCATGAATCCCCCTATCCAGAGCTTGAGTCATATTTATTTCTTGGGGCCACAAAGTAGTTTGGGGCTTTATTACTATCCTGTACTTATGCCATGCTTTACTTCTTTATTTACGATTGCGCGTGGAGCGCCTGTACTGTTTTGGATCGCGGCACGATTACGCGGTATCGACAAGCCTAGTCACACTTTTGGGTTCCTAGTCGTTTACAGCCGTTCTCGCAAACCTCTGGGTCCGTCTCGGAGTCGGCCAACTTCGTAGTGGGTAGCTTGGTGGGGTGCCCCCCTGAAATTTATATGAATCTTGCAATTGCTCTGTCGTGATGCCTCGTTGGGTTTTTATTGGTTTTTCTCGAGGTTGATCATGCGTGTGTTGCTATTTGTGCCCCCCTGCAGGGTAAAACTTTCTGAAAGCCATGTCCGCGGTTATGGACGACTTGGAGCACAGTATCTCAATCATAGACAACTATAACTAAAGTAGTGCTTTAAATTTGACTTTATAATGACTAGTAATTAGCTTCACTATAATGGAATGGTTAAATAAAAGTGCCAACAATTGCTGGTTTGGGTTGTCACCTGTTACCATTGTATCTGACTAGTAAGTATTGCAACTACAACGGAATGACTAAATAAAAGTGCCAACAACTGCTGGGTTTTGGGATGCCTCATGCTATATGTATCTGACTAGTAAGTACTACAACTACAACGGAATGGTTAACTAAAACTGCCCACTGCTTATTATATCAGGATGACTCATGCTATCTATATCTGACTAGTAATTGCCGCAACTATAACGAAATAAATAAAACTGCCAACTGTGTGAGTTCCTCGGTCGACTTCCTCGTTTGGTCTCGAGGGGGAATACCAGGATGGGTAAGTTTGGTGTTAGAATCAGGTTGGATCCGAATAGGTCTTTCTTACCCCGCTCTGATAGCCGCCAGTTGTATCGAGTCTCTATAGGTTGTTTAGTGCATGCTTTGCTGCCGCTTCAGTCCACCATACCTATGCAGGCGAGGACCGCCGAATTCTAGTCTCGTCGTGTACTGGCCTCAGTACTGACCGCTCTCTTTTTCCTTTGCCCTTTGTCGGCACCCCTTTTGTTTAAGCAGGTTTTGAGAACGACGTCGTTAGCAGGGTTACCCTTCCGGTTTGGCCTGGGCAGGGTTATGGACGCCATTGATTATTCTTCAGGGCTCTTAGCTCAATTTGCATCTTGTCCGTACATGGACGCTGTATCGTTTTCAAGGTGATTTGGATCTTTGTACTGTATATTGTATCCTTGACTCGATGAGTCGCTGTTGTATATATCTGTTTTGTGGGTTCCATCGTGGACTAATGTGTAATGATATTACTTCCTTTTCCACCCGCACGCAAGTGCCTGGTGGGCACCTTTTAATCGTTTCTATGCGGGTTGACGGGAATCGCTGAGACTTGCGTAGGGCCGATTCTGAGGGTGTTACATTTTGCTCCCTAGGTACATACTTGACTTCGTAGCCCAAGAAGCTCTTGGCTATCTCGTCCACTTTGTCTTGGTATGCCGCCATCATAGGGTTCCACGCGTTCCAGGTGCCAGCCACCTGCTGGGCAACCAAGTCGGAATCTCCACAGCAAACTATGCGCTTGATGCCAATATCCTTGGCTACACGTAGTCCGTGAATGAGTGCTTCATACTCTGCCATGTTGTTTGTAGCCTCGAAGTTGATCTGCAGAATGTAGTGTAGCTTGTCTCCTGTTGGTGACTCTAGCAATACACCAGCCCCCGAGCCGTTGAGCAGCTTTGATCCGTCAAAGTGCATCACCCAGTACTCTGGTTTCGGCAATGGAGTAGCATCTGGCATCTCCGTCCAATCTGCAACAAAATCCGCCAAGGCTTGTGAATTAATAGAGTCGCGTCTCTTGTAGGTGATCTCGAAGGCGGCAAGTTCAATTCCCCACTTCGCGACCCTTCCCGTAGCATTACTGTTGTTGATAATGTCGGACAGTGGAGTCTTGCTCACCACTGTGATTGGGTGCTTCTGAAAGTAGTGCCTCAGCTTCCAAGAAGCAAGGAATACTCCATAAGCTATCTTCTGGTAGTGCGGGTAACGCTGTTTGGACTCCGTCAAGACCTCGCTCACATAGTAAACTGGTCGTTGAACTCTGTGCTCATAGCCTGGTTCCTTTCGCTCTACCACGACGAGATGCTGATTACCCGGTTGGTTGCTGCCATGTAGATTAGCAGGGGCTCATCAGGCTCGGGTGCTGCAAGGATGGGCGTCGAGGAAAGAATCTCCTTGAGCTGCTTCAATGCTACATCTGCCTCGTCCGTCCACGTGAATTTGTCTGCCTTCTTCAGCAACTTGTACAGCGGCAGAGCCTTCTCTCCAAGTCAGCTGACGAACCGACTAACTGCTGCAACACAACCTGTTAGTCGTTGAATGTCCTTTAGGCATGTTGGACGGTTTATGTTTAAGATGGCCTTGATTTTCTCCGGATTGACCTCGATTCCTCGTTGGGAAACAATCCCAACAACTTGCCGTCTGGAACCCCGAAGATGCACTTCTTAGGGTTAAGCATCATGTTGTATTTCCGGAGATTATCAAAGGTTTCTTTCAAGTCGGAGATTAAGTCATTTGACTTTTTAGACATCACCACGATATTGTCCACATAGGCATGAATGTTCTGACCAAAGGGCATCGTAACATAGCAAAACGTGTCGTATGGGGTATCCTGAGTATGCATCGAGAAAACACAAAAGTTCCGAGCCAGCCGGCGAGTCAATGATTTGGTCAATGCGAGGCAAAGCAAACAGATCTTTGGGACATGCTTTGTTCAAGCCGGTGTAATCAACGCACATTATTAATTCATTGGTTCCCTTTTTGGGGACAAGTACAGGATTGGCCACCCAGTAGGTGTGAAGGACTTCTCGGATAAATCTAGCCTTAAGTAACCTAGCTATCTCTTTGCCAATGGCGCGTCTCTTCTCATCTCCAAAGCGTCGTAGAGGTTGCTTCACTGGTTTGCATTTTGGATCAATGTTTAAGCTGTGCTCGGCAAGTTCCCTAGGTACACCTTTCATGTCGGCAGGTTGCCAGGCAAAGATGTCCCTATTCTCATGGAGGAACTCGACGAGCGCTCTTTCCTATTTGGGATATAGGTTCGTCCCAATGGCGGTGACCTTGGAGGCATCGCCTTCCACAAGCTCCACCAGCTTAGTCTCGATGGCGGCCTTGAACGCAGGAGCGGAGTCAAAGATCTGTTTCTTCGACGTGGGCATCTTTGAGTCATCGACCTTGCTCTGGATCTCTTTGAATTCTTCGCTGTATAGGACAGCTTCCTCGAAGGCTGCTTCATTAATCTCGCAGTCCCTTGCCTTGGTAAAGCTTCCAGATATGGTGATGACACCGTTTGGTCCGGTTATCTTGAGTTTTTTGTAGACGAAGCATGGCTTAGCCATGAACGTGTGGAATATGTCGCGGCCGAATATGACGTGGTACATGCTCTTAAAGGGGACCACCTCAAAGGTCATGCACTCTTGGCGGTAATTATTAACATCGCCAAAGGCAACCTGAAGTGTAATGCACCCAAGGGACCGAGCCTCCCGACCAGGAACTACGCCGTGGAAGATGGTGTTGGTCTGCCTTAGGTTTGCCTCCGTCAAGTTCATCTTCTGCAGTGTATCCAGGTACATGATGTTGATGCTGCTTCCACTATCCACCATACACTTGGTGAACTCCACGCCGTCAATCAAGGGGTTAATGACCATGGCGTACTGGTTCTCCGTAGGGATAATGTCTAGGTGATCCGTCCTGTCCCAAGTAATTGGAACCTCTAACCAGCGTAGGTACTGGGGAACTGGGGGGAGAGTAGCCATCAGGATCCTCAGAGAGGTCTTCTGTTGTTGGATGGTGGGGGTTCCAAGGAAAGTGTGGTAGACTGGTGCCTTCTTCACGAAGGGGTTCTTGCCCTTGTCGTCGCTCTTGGCGGCGTGCTTGGGGTCAACGTCCTAGTCCATGTTACTTGAATCCTTGGACTCCTCCTCCTACTTCTTCTTCCCCTTGCCCTTGCCTCGCGGTCTGTTCTTCCGACTTCGCTTGTAGCCGGACTTAGGGTCTTCCTTGAGGTCGTTGACGAACTTGCAGTGTCGATTGGTATGGGTGGCCTTGCCGTTGACGTCGAGGTGTACGAGGCACGACATATCGCGGTACTCCTCGTAGGTTTGGGGAACGCGGAGCGGCGCCGAGGTAGTTTTGCTTCCTCGTTGCTGCCCACGACCAGCTCCCCTTCCTCGGCCACGTTGTCCGCCATCACCTCGTCCTGCAAAAGTCATAGCGACCATATCGGTAGATTGGTTTTCTTCTAGAGCGGTTTTCCGCTTTGTACTGCTGTTCCTCCGAGCCTGAGTTGGAAAGGCCATTGCCGGCAGGGAGCCGCGAGCATCATCGTCGGCAGCTGCGAACTCACTAGCCAACTGAATCATCTGGTTTAAGTCAAGCTGGTGATTGTCCTGCAAGCGTTTCAACTTATGTCGGAGCAACGTGCCCCTTTCCAACCCATCGATGAAGGCAGCCATGGTGGTCTGAGCATGCACTCCTGCGCAGTAATTCTTCATGTCCAGCCAGCGGGAGAGGTAGACGCGAGATGTCTCATCTTTCTCTTGCACGCACCACTGTAGATCGCCAACAGTGCCGGGACGCTTGTATGTACCCTCAAAGTTCTTGGTGAACGCTCCTTGCATGTCCAACCAATTGCATATGGATTTACCCGGTAAGTCATCGATCCATTGACGGGCTGTGCCTGCCAACATTAGTGGGAGGTACTTGACGACGACGTTGGGGTTGCCTCCGGCAATCTCCACCGCGTTGCCGTAGTCCTGTAACCATGTGGCTGGCTTGGCAATGCCATCATAGGGCTTGATGGTCTTGTCAATCCGGAAACCTTTGGGGTAAGTTGCGGACCATATTGTAGGTCCAAAGCAACATGGTCCCAGGTATGGTCCTTCCCGGGCCTCGTGGATCTTATCGATCCGCGAACGTGCATCGTATGGCTCCGGGTTCTTTTTCTTCTTGTCAACAGGGGATGGGCTGCGTGAACGACGTGGGCCTCCTCCGCCATGGTGACTGCTTGGTGGTGACGGAGGCAGAGGTGGCGGTGGGTTAGACTTCTTGCTGTTACCCTCCTGCGATGCCTCACGCCTGTCACGGTTGCTTGTCGGACGCGGAGGGTCATGGCGTGACCTGCTCTTTTGTCCTTGGTTGCGCTCTCCGTTATGACGGGTCTGCTCCGTGTTGTCGCGGATAATGATGCCGCACTGCTTTGGCGGTGGCATATCCGTACGATGGTGAGCCTTGGGATCTTCGCGATGTCGGGGGGATCGGGGCGGTGGCGATGGGCGACGAGGTCGGGCCTTTTCTCCGTGGTCGGAGGATATGGGGATAGCATCCTTCCTGTTGCGTGCATCCCTCCGTCTGCATTCTGATGAACCCGTCTGGGACCCGACATCAAGAGGAGATCGGTCCCTTGGCGTCTTATACTGGCTAGACTGGCAAAGCGCTGGGTCAGACTCAAGCCTCTGAGAGGTGGCCTTTTCCTACTGCTTCACTGCCTTTGCCACTAGGTCATAGACCTGTTCCACTGCCTCAGGCGATCTATCCTGCTCTAGAAGGGTCTTGGCGACGGCGAGGTTAAGGAGTGGGGTGGGCATCACCTGTTTTCCCTCACTGTCAATGTATGGCTTGGCCTGTGCCGGCTTCGAGGGAGCCCATCCTAGGTTTCGCCGTACACCAGGATCATTGATGATGCGAGCCGGAGCTTTCTTGGCCTTCTACTGCTGCACCAGAGTCTTGTACTCAGCCTCCATTGCTCTAGCTTTCTCTATGGACTTCTGTGCCTTGACCAGATCTCGATCTAGGTTAGCGCCTTGCTCCGCGATGGCCTGCGCTTCCTCTAGCAGCTGTTGGCGCTTCTCGTCAAGCTGAGTCACGTTCCGGATATGAGCTACGGTCAGTGCCTCAACAAAGAGATTGCCATACATCACTCTATTAGCCGGAGTAACTTGGGCGGCAGCTGACGTAGATGCTGGAGGCGGCAAGTTTGCGGTGTTGTTCTTGCTCGGGCCGGTGCCGGGTTCCTGCGGCTGCTGCATTGGGTTAGGCGGAGGAGGCATGACCTTTGCGCGATCATCGCCAGCAGCAATAAGTGGCCCCTTCCCCTTTTCCAGTGCTGTAGGCGGAGCTCGTCCGGGTTGATCTTTGTCCATCGCCATCCCAATGGTGACGAACACCTCTCGAGACGTGACGGTGTTGTTGGCTTGCTCGTCGCGCGTGTACTCCTCGTCCATATCCTGCAAGGCAGAGTCTAGTTCCTCTGGACTAAAATCTATCTCCTCTGAATCTTCACTGAAGTCAGCATAAAGCGCGTCAATAACAGAGTCAGAGGGTGCCAGGACTTCCTTGATGACGGGCGGTGGAGGTGCAACAACAACGACGATGACTGGAGGTGGCGGCGCAACTGCGACGATGGCGGCTGGAGGCGGTGGTGGCGGTGGCTGAATCGGAGGGGCTCCGTCAATGAGCACGAGCGCTGTCTGAGCTGCCGCTTCGGCCTCTGCGTAGTTGTTGACGGTGTTCACCATGCCTTCAAAGGTAAGGCGTCCTGACGCCTGCTGCCGTCTTAGATAATGTCGGAGAAGCATGCCATGGTCCATTCCTTCCACAAAGTGATACATAGCATCATCATTGGGGTAGTGGGCCAGATCGGCTCGTATGCGGAGCCACCTGGCTAGGTAATCGTGGGGGTTTTCGCCCTCTCTCTGAACGCAACGCTCCAGATCAAAGATGGTAACCACGCCGATGAACTTGGATCTCTGCTGTCCAGACGCACGGGCGAAGCCGGCGGACTTGCAGCGATCTTCCACCTCTATATCCTGCACAGGGGCGGTTTGGGTGGGCCTTGAATTTTTCCGATCTTCGCCGGCAAACTCTGAAGAGAGATCCGACATTGATCCTTCCGCGAACGTATCCTGCCCATAGGCGGTCCGTGCGGGCCTTGATGTTCCTCTGACTCCCAGGGAACTAGTGCCCGAGTCGGTTTCGCCAATGAAGAGGTGGATGTCTCCGATAGGAACAATCGAGCACCGCATAGGGTTCGTCTTCGCCGGGATCCAGAAATCATCGGGAGGGACGATCGGAATGTTGCCGGAGAAGAGAACGTGACCGATGGCCACAGTTTCGTCGATTCCCGCGAAGATCTTGGTCCTCGCCCGCTGTAGATCCTGAAGTGCCTCTTGCCCCATGGTGGGCGCCAACTATCGTGGTATTGCCGACGAGTACGCCATGGAGGGGTCCTCACAGTGCATGTTAAGAGACGTGGGGGAAGGAGGACGGTTGAAGGGTACGAGGTAACACAGCTTACCCAGGTTCAGATCCCACAATGGTGGCGTAATCCTACTCCTGCTATAAATCACTATAAGGGCAATACGCCAAGTTACATGGATTGGTTCGCTGTGCGAGGTTGTATGAATCGATGCTAGGTTGTGCCCTAAAGGCTCCCATAGGCCTGACTTATATAGTCGTCAGGTCCTAGGGTTACAGGGAAAAGTCCTAGCTGAACAGGTTACAGAGTCCTACACCGTCTATTACTAGTCTTACGTGTCTTTTACTCCAAGGCTCCAGGTATGTCGGTGACTCCAACCATAGCCTTCCTTTATCCAACATGGGCCTCCCTTCTGGATCCATCTAACTGGGCCGCCCAGCAGGCCATGGGCCATGCTACCAATTGTGGGCCACCCGGGTTATCCGGATAGGAGACATGCTATGAGGATACCCATATAGCATATCCCCAACACTTGGTGTTGGACCAGCGTAGTATATACGAGTGAATGGATTCGCCCATTCGTTGGGTGCAGGCCCTCAGCTCTTCGATCGAGGCTGGCCTCTTGCTGGTTCCCTTGAAGTTTCGGATGAAACTGTACGCCAGTTCCTCCCAGCTTCGGATGGATCCCGAGGATAGGCTGTTGAGCCAGATCCGGGCTGCGCCTGTCAGCTGCAGCTGAAGGCATTGTAGGGCGGTGTTTTTGTTTCCGCCGTGCAGCTTGATGGACGACAGGTGGTCGCTGAGCCACGCCTTAGGGTCTTGCGTGCCATCAAACTTCGGAGTGTCCGAAGGAAGCTTGAAGTTCCGTGGCATCCGCGTCCGCCAAACGGATCTGATGAAGCATCGATCTCCGCAGAGTTCTCCTTCATCGTCGTCCTCTTCGAATTCGGACGAGCATACGCGCTTGACGCGTGCCTTGTCGATCTTGCGTTTGGTGAGCTCGCTTCGAGCATCGTAGTCGCGGCTGCGACGCCGTGAGATCTTGTGCCGTCGAGGTAGGTCATGTTCTTCCTCGTCCGATGAGGGTGTGGGACTGCGGTTGAATCTAACCACAACCTTCTTCTTCGGATCCTCAGGAGCTTCTCCGTGGAGCGCAGCTCGAACGAGTCCGAGTCCGGCTAGTGCGGAGTTGTGCATGGCCCACCGGAGGTGGATGGGACGCGAGGTATGTGGTGGCTGCCATGATCGCAACTTGGGGCGTCTTCGGGATGACGTTGCCATTGGCATCCATCTCCATGAAGGATGTGTTGAGGGTTCGGGTCATCTCACGACGTGCGGCGGGGTCCATGTTCTCTACGCGAGAACGATGCTTGTTGGCGTGGTCGCCGTGCGAGCTGGAGCCGCCAATGGCAGAGAGCGCAGCTCGCCGCGCGCTGGACTTCGAGGCTGCTTGCTTGCGTTTGTCAAGCACTTCTTGCATCTTCACCTGCTTTTTGTGCTCTTCGATGAGGAGCAGGTGGTATGCCATCAGTAGGTCCCATGAGGCACCCACATGCAGGATCTTGTTGCCCGCCATGGCTTCGCATTCTTGGTTCCATCCCTCCTCGCTGATGTGGATTACCCGATTGGCATCGGTGTCATCCTCGTTGGGCGGGGGGATTGGTTCCTCCTGTTTTCGCTGTTTCTACCCTGCGGGTTGGATGGCGGGTTGGGTTGTTGCTGATCCACGTCGCTCTCGATGACCACGGCGCATTGGTAGCGTCCGTAGGTCGGATCGCTGCTGCCGCAGCTTTCGGATCCGGAACCATAGGTCCCTTCATCCGATGGCGGATCGCACAGATCTGAGTTGTAGCTGCTGCTGACATAGGACTCATCTGTCGATGGTGATGTGCATAGCACGGGATGTGGAGCCCATGAGGCGGGCCTTATTGATGGCAGTGGCACCCGCTCTGGGAGGCGGAGAGTGCCGGTCTATCCTACCTGGAAGCAGAAGCTCCCGAATAGAATTTCGAGTCTGTCGCCTACAGGGGTGCGCAGATGCAATCTGGCGTGGAGGTGTGTATGCGGTGGTATGCGAGGTTCCCTCCTCGTCGTGCCCTCCTAGCCTTTATATAGAGGTAGGTAGGTCCCGGGCACAGATCGAGTCGGTTACGGGTTTAGGGTTTGCCCCCCTTGAATATTCTATCTAATCTAGTCTTGCTCTCCAAGGACCCGAAGACGTCATGGGCTTGGGCCACCCGAAAGTCTTCATGGGCCGTGTATATTCTCATGGACCTTCCTTGGGCTGGACCAGGTATGCTGATATCGTGTACCCGTAGGGTATAACCATGTCACATCTACCTTTGCATCATCGATGGGAGGCTTCAGAGGCTTCAGTGCCATGGGCGCCATGGGTGATATGGGTGGCATGGGCGACATGGGAAGCATGGGCGGCTTCGGTTATGGTGGCATGAGTGGCATGGGAGCACCTACGGGAGGCTTTGCATGCTATGGCGGCATGATTGCACCACCTACAATGAGTACCTATGGAGGCATGGGAGCACCACGGGGTGGATTCATGGCCTCCATGGTAGATCCATCTAGTGGTGATGCCTATGGAGATTCCATAGGTAATGTCAACACCAGGGCAAGAAGAAAACAACATCCCGAGTCCAAGCAATGAAGATGGCATTGACATGGAAAGTGCAGATGCTTGATGATGTTGGTGCTTAATGTTGATGGTTGATGGTTGATGATGTTTGTGAGAACTTGAATTTGCGTGGAACTTGTTTGTGTGTTAAACTTGCTTTTGGGTTGTCGATGAATTTATCTATATCATGGAATTGTAGCATTTATGATCGATTTTCTTTGCGGTTGTTCGATCTTCTCAATTGCATGGGAGCGCTAATTTGCTGCGCGGTAAAATATAGCGTCCGGTGGAGCGCTACTTTGCCGCGCGACAAAATACAGCTTCCGGTGGACCAAAAATTTTTAGTGCGCGCTAAAGCCTAAAGCAACGCTGCAAAATCTAAAAGGCGCGCTAAAATACAACTTCTGTTGGAGATGCTCTAAACGAGTAATATGTGACTCGTCTCGATCTTTGAGCGTGTTTGCTTGCTCGGGCTAGAATTTCTCATTTTTGTTAATTGGTCTGACGGATGCTGCATGAGAGGATCTTGGGCTTAGGTATGGATGGGAGTTAGAGCATCTCCACCAGATGCGCTATAAGTTGGATATAATCCTAATTGCATACAATCCATAAGATCAATCAGATCCAAATAAATAGAAAATAAATTGTCTAGTTTATTATTATAACACAAGCAAATAGTTTATCAACAAATACAAAAAATTGATCATCAACAATACAACAAACAGTTTTTCAACAATACAACAAACATACAAATAAAAGAGCGACTAATGTTTTCCAAACCATTTCCACCACTCTTTGTTGAGGTCCTTTTAAAGCTCGTCATGCATCTCATTGGACCGAATGGAGTGGTATGAGGCAATGAAACATGCCACCCTATGTTCTTGCCTCTTCACTTGCATGGGAACCCCCATCAAGTCATAGTGGTGGTGATCCACATCTTTGCCACGATCGTCCTCTATGGCCATGTTATGCATGATGACACAAGCGTTCATGATATACCAAAGGAAATCTTGGTCCCAAGATCTAGCGGGTCCTCTCACAATAGCAAATTAGGCTTGTAAAATCCCAAATTCTCTCTCCATGTCTTTCCTAGTCGCCGCTTGTGCATTGTGGAAATTGGTTTTTTTCTTACCTTTGGGTTGTTGAATCGGCTTCGCAAATGTTTACCATATTGGGTAGATGTCGTAGACAAGATAGTAGCCATAGTTGTACTTGTGGATATTTTCTCCGAACTCCACAAGCGGACCTTCACGCAATGCAATCCTTGTAATAAGTGGTGTCCGTTGAAGGGTATTGATGTCATTTCAAGACCCGGGCATACGAAAGAATGCATTGCAAATCCAAGTCTCATGATCGGCCACCGCTTCAAGGATTATAGTGGAATCCTTTTTGTGATCTTTGAATTGTCCATGCCATACCGCGGGACAATTATTCCAACTCCAGTGCATGCAATCAATTGAGCCAAGCATACCTAGAAACCCATGAGCCTTGTTCAACTCCAAAAGTATGGCCCTGTCTTCAGCATTGGGTGCTCTCAAGTATGTAGGGCGGAACACTTGCACAATTGCCACAACAAAGCACTTGACGCACTTGATAGCGGTGCTCTCACCCATGGCCAAGTGGTCATCCACTAGATCCGTCGGTATACCTGTAGGGTTCGTTGCATGGAAAAACAAAAAAAATTCTATCGCAAGAACACATAAAACCAAGATCCAATCTATGGCAAAGCCAAGATCTAATCCACGAGATCGGTGCACACGATTGAAGAGAACTAACCCTGGTAGACCCCAAGTGTTTAACAAGATCGTATTCTCGTGGTTGATGTAGTCGATCACTTGCCAATCTCAAGATTGCGTAGACGATTCTTCCGGTGCTGTGTTTCGGCAGCGCTTCCGCACTCGGTCACACGTACGGAGTCGATGAAGACCTTCCGCTCCCCATTCTAGCAGGCAGCGGAGGTAGTATATCCCCTCGGAATTCCAGCAGCATGACGACGTGGTGGTGGTGGAGGAGAATCCCTGCAGGGCTTCGCCTAAGCCAGAGCAGGAAGATGGAGGAGGGAGAGAGGTGGCGGATAGGGTTTAGAGCCAAGGGAAAGGGACAAGGGGTGGTGCACCCCCACCCCTCCTTATATGGAGGGGGAGTGCGACCAAGGTTTCCCAGCCCTTGATCCACTCCTTCCCCAACTCGGCCAAGGGAAGAGGTGGGAAACTTCCCCTTTCCTTATTTAGGGTTTGACAAACTAGGGTTTGTCCCCAAATCCTTTGGTGGCCGAATTTCCCCTTGGGCTTTGGTGCAGCAGGACCTAGTGCTCCCCCACGGCATGCCTCGGCCCAAGTGGCCCCCTCCCGGGGTGTTGGGCCCACTGGTGGCCCCTTTAGAACATTCTAGAAGCTTCCAGTCAAAATACCGAAAACATTTCCGAACCCCGGAAAATGATTTTCCTTATATGAATATTATTCTCCGGACCATTCTGGATCTCCTCGTGATGTCCTGGATGCAATCCGAGACTCCTAACAACATTCAGTCTCCAACTCATATTCCATATCTACTTAAACAACATCGAACCTTAAGTGTGTCACCCTACGGTTCGCGAACTATGCAAACATGATCGAGACACCTCTGCGGTCAATAACCAATAGCGGGATTTGGAGATCCATGATGGCTCCCACATATTCAACAATGACTTCGTGATCGAATGAACCATTCACATACGATACCAATTCACTTTTTTGCGCGATACTTTACTTATCCGAGGTTTGATCGTTGGTATCTCTATACCTAGTTCAACCTTGTTACTGATAAGTACTCTTTACTCGTTCCGTGATATGACATCCCTTGTGACCTAGTCACATGCTTGCAAGCTATTTGGATGACATTCCACCGAGAGGGCCGAGAGCATATCTATCCGTCATATGGATGGACAAATCCCACTCTTGATCCATGCGCTTCAACACATACTTTTAGAATACTCAATGCCACCTTTATAACCACCCAGTTACGGAAGTGGCCTTTGATGTCATCAAAGTACTCATCCGGTGACAATGATTAACATGATCTCATGGTCGAAGGATTAAGTTACTATGTATCTGAAAGTTTATAGAAAAACGAACTTAATGACTTGATCTAATGCTATGATTACTATGGGTGTGTGTCTATCACATAAGTCTCCTAATGATATGACCTTGTTATTAATAACATCCAATTTTCATGATCAGGAAACCATGATCATCTATTAATCAACAGGCTAGCTTAACAAGAGGCTTACTAGGGACTCTTTTATGTTTACAAAACACACAAGTATTAATGTTTCCTGTTAATACAATCATATCAAATATTCAAAAAAATACAATCATAGCATGGGATGTAAACATTTATCATGAACACAAAAATATAATAATAACCACTTTATTATTGCCTCTTGGGCATATCTCCAACAATACCGTATGCCAACATACGCAAGGCGGCGGTTAACTTCTTGTCGGGGGATGACCCCCAGATGGGGCGAGCTAGGCCTAAGCATGCCAACTATAGGAGCAACTGGCCGGATGGCCGTAAGACAATAGAGTCCCAGCTGGATGGATCATCCCACACGGCTGGAGCTCAACCTTTCCCGACTGGCCCGTCTAGCCGGATAGCCGGAAGAACCGGTTGCGTGGCCGTTTCCACCCGGCCCACCTCGGATTCGACGAGGAGATACGAAGGGGGTGATGCTCCTTGTGGGGAATGCCTCCGGATCCTCCCGTCACCAGATAGGCTGGCGCGCCACTCTGCCGGTGCTACCAGACAAATATAAAGCAGCGTTGTCGGCTGACCGGTGAAGGAGTCCTGAGTGACCGTTAAAGCTAAGGGTGACGCCCAATGGAAAGCACTGGGTCACCATAGCATCGTCCCCTCCTGTACTGAGAGGCTGACTGGGTCCTAGTCCACCGGCTAGACCCTGCAGCCGGCCCGCTTTGTAAACCCAAAGCCCAAATAGTAAACCCTAGAGCCCACATTGTAACCTACCTCTCCTATCCAGTATATAAGGGAGGGTAGAGCTAGGGTTCTAGGTATATTCACATTCAGTAGAGTTTTCCTCTAGTCCATTTTCTTCCTCTAGATCTCGATAGTAGCTAAGGAAACAACTCCAGGAGCACTTGTATTGGGCATTCACCCCCCATATAGTAGTTCTTGCAGGAGTAGGGGCATTACCTCACATAGAGCGACCCCAAACCTAGGTACATCGTTGTGTTTGCAGTTTCCTGTATCCAACCCGTTGCGTGAGCCACCGATTGCATGACACCATGCACGAGCAAGATCAAGATCCCTCACTGCCTCCATCTAGAACCTCCGCGCCCCCGTCGTCACCGAGGCAGATCCGACAGCGGCCCTGGCCACGCTGGAGGCTACACACCAAAAGCTCTTGGAGGAGGCAAACAAGGTCGCTTCCGCCTAGCATCGGCTAAACGCCACCATGAGCGAGTACAGTATCACTCACAACTTCAACTGGAAGATCCAGCACCGAGGCCACGACCTTGCGTCGGAGCTAGACCGCACTATGGTCTCACGCGCGAACATGGTCCAGCCTGTCTATAGCACCCCTGCAAAGAACATGAGGGCGGCGGAGGCGGCTGATACGTCCAAAACGTATCTAATTTCCCAAACACTTTTGCTATTGTTTCTCCTCTAAACTTGTGTGATTTGGATATAACTAACACGGACTGACGCTGTTTTCAGCAGAATTACCTTGGTGTCTTGTTTTTGTGCAGAAAATCGACTATCAGGAAAAATCCCGGAAAATATGCCAAAAATTATATTTCACCAGAAGACCCGCGAAGCCAGAAGACGAGACAGAGAAGGGGCCTGGGGGGCCCACCCCCTGCCAGGCGCGGGTGGCCCCTGCCCGTGCCTAGGGGGTGCAGCCACCCCAGGCACCCCCTCGGGTTCCCTCTGCGCCTATAAGTTGCCTTTCGACCTAAAAACAGAGGGAGGTTCGATAGTTTTCTAGAAAGAGTTCCGCTCCGCCGCCGCCACCAGAAACCAAGATCCGGATCCAGAAACTCCGTTCTGGCACCCTGCCGGGACGGGGGATTTGGAGAGGATCATTGCCATCGTCATCACCAACGCATCTCCATCAACCACCGATGTTTCCCCATCCATGAGTGAGTAATCCCCCACTGTAGGCTTGGGGATGGTAGGGATTGGATGAGTTCTATCATGTAATCGAATAAGATCTGTTAGGGCATAGTGCCTAGTATCTCTATTAGTGCTATTTGACTTTGTTGCAACTTGTTGTGCTTAATGCTTGTCACTAGGGCCCGAGTGCCATGATCTCAGATCTGAACTTATTATTGAATCATTATGATAGTATTGTTTGTGGTCTTATCTGCAAGTTATGTACACATATCATTGTTCGGATCCAAAGGCCCCAAAGTGACAATAATTGGGACAACCGGAGGGGATGACTGTGGTGTGAGGATCACATGTGTTCACAGAGTGTTAATGCTTTGCTCTGGTGCTCTATTAAAAGGAGCACCTTAATTGCTAGTAGTTCCCTAGAGGCCCGCTGCCACGGGCTGGCTGGACAGAAGATGTTGTGCAAGTTCTTATTGCAAGCACGTATGACTATATTTGGAGCACATGCCTAGGATTGTTTAGTACTTGGATGCTTGTTATTATTTATCTGCAATGCCCTAGATCTTGAAGTTACATGTTTAGACTCATCCATGCAACGCCGTCCATCCATCCCTATGCCTACCGCACTCGAATCCTACTATTACCGTTACTGTTACTATTGCTCCTGTTTCACTGTTGTTATCGTTGTTGCTTTCCTGTTGCTACTACAAACTATTGCTACTGATGAACTTCTGTGACCAGGAACTATTTCCAGGTGCAGCTGAATTGACAACTCAGTTGTTAAGGCTTGCAAGTATTCTTTGGCTCCCCTTGTGTCGAATCAATAAATTGGGTAATACTACCCGCAAAGATAGTTGCTATCCCCTACACTTGTGGGTCATCAAGACTATTTTCTGGCGCCATTGCCGGGGAGCATAGCTTTATTTGTAAGTTCACTTGGATCTATTATTGTTCACTGCTACTACTTTCATCACGGGGAAGTCTCGTGATGGAAAGTTCCCTATTTTACCATCCACTACAGGAAGAGGTACAGTCCTAAAGACCTGTGTTGCTCTTGATTCACCGTCTGTTATAAGTAAGCTTGTCACACCACCACCACATACTCATGCTACACACTGCTACTACTGCTGAATCTGAAACTGCTTTTGATGCTCATGATGTTACTTCTACTGTGCTTGATACGAGTGGTTCATTAGGTCCTTTTCTAGATGCTACTATGGCTAGTCTAGGAAATACCGAAACTCCTAGTGAAGACACTGTTAGACCCGTTAGCGCACCTGAGTCTAGTGAGAGTTATGATATTAATAATGGTTACATTGAGTTCACTGATGAATTTGTTGAAGAGTGCCGAAACACGCATGGTACTAGTGCTATTAAGAGTCTCCTTGCTAGGCGTACTATTATGCCTAAGTTGTCCTCTGATCCTAAGTTTGCCACTTCTCCCATAGATATTAAAGATAAAGATTATGATTTCTCTCTTGATTTATCTTATTTGGATATTGTTGAGAAAGAACCTTTTTGTGGGACTGAAAATGAGAGTGCTATGGCTCATATGAATGAGCTTTCTACTATGAGTGCTTTGTTCTCTGATGATTTTAAGATGCGTAAGTACTTTGTTACTAAGATCTTCCTTTTTTCACTAAAAGGAGAAGCTAGGGATTGGTTTAATAGATTACCTACTGGTTCCATTGATAGTCCTGATTGCTTGATTGCTTATTTCTTCTAGAAATATTTTCCTCCCAGTGCTAGACATGCTGCTTTGCAGAGACTTTTTGATTTTAAACAGGGAGAAGAAGAGAAATTGCCTGAGTCATGGACAAGGTTCTGTGCCTTGATTCATGCACATCCTGGATGTCCATTGCCTAAGAATGAGCTTCTTGATATTTATTATAATGGACTAACTAATGATTCTAGGACCTACCTAGATAGCTTTGCTGATTGTGTTTTCAGGAAAAGAAATCCTATAGATGCTGAAGAAATAATGGCTAAGATAAGCAAGAATTATGATGATTGGACTTCAACTGAGCTAAATACACCTGAGCGCATTACTCCTGAATCAGTTGTTACTGAACCAGTTCCAACACCAACACCAAAGAAGAGGGGAGTTATTGCATTAAATGATGAAGTGATGAAGGAAGCTAAGAAATGTCTAAAGGAGAAAGGTATTAGAGATGAAGATGTGAAGAATCTACCTCCTATAGAAGAATTATGTAAGCCAATTCCCCACTCATCCACTATTGATGTACACTCTATCCACTTTAATGAAGGGGATATTCCCTATGGTAAGCCTCCTGATCAATGCTTAGAGGATCTTGACACATTTATTGTTAAACAAGGTAATTTTAATAAACAAGTTCAGAATCATTTATTGGAAAACTCTAGAGCTATTCATGAGTTGAAAGATATTATGGAAAGAACTTCTAATGATATTAAAATTCTTTATAAACATTTTCAAATGGTTCAAACCCAACTTGATCAACTTGCTAAGGTACAAAAGGATATGCTAGTTAATGCCTTAGGAAATAAACATGCTTATGGAATTATAACTAGGAGTGATATAGCTGCTCAAGATCCTTTATGTCCTGAAGGACACCCTAAAAGAATTGAGCAGGATTCTCAACAAGGTGAGAATAGTGGTAGTCCTTGTAAGAGAAAGAAAAGGAAACATAAAGTAGTTGAGGAACCACTTGAACCTGCTATAGATCCTAATAGTATATCTGTCTCTGATGCTGCAACTGAGAGTGGTAATGGTAGTAATGATGCTCCTGATAAGGAGGAAGTTGAGGAAGAACCTGAGAAGCACACTAAAACACTAGGTACACAAAGGAATATTTTATTGCTAATAAACATGGTAAAGAGAGAGAACCTTGGGTGCAGAAACCTATGCCTTTTCCAGGTAAGAAACACAAGTCAAAGGAGGAAGAACACTACAACAAGTTTTGTGAGTGGATGAAACCTTTATTTTTGCAAATTTCTTTGACTGATGCTATTAAGTTGCCTCCTTATTTAAAGTATATGAAGGATATTGTCTCTAATAAAAGGAAGATTCCTAATGAGGAGATTTCTACTGTGCTTGCTAATTATTCCTTCAATGGTAAGGTTCCAAAGAAACTTGGTGATCCAGGTATACCAAATATTCCTTGATCTATTAAGAATAATTATGTTAGAACTGCTTTATGTGATTTGGGAGCTGGAGTTAGTGTTATGCCCTTTTCTCTCTACAAGAGACTCCAGCTAGAAAAATTGATACCAACTGATATATCTTTGCAAATGGCTGATAAGTCAACTACTATTCATGTTGGTATATGTGAGGATGTTCTTGTTCAAGTGGCTCATAATTTCTTGGTTTTAACTGATTTTGTTGTGCTTGAAATGCCTAAAGATGATAATATGTCTATTATTCTTGGGAGACCTTTTCTTAATACTGCAGGTGCTTTCATTAATTGTAATCAAGGAAAAGTAACATTCAATATTGATGACAAAGAGCATACTGTTTATTTCCCCAAGAAATTTGCTAGAAGCTATTTCCTGAATTCCATTGAAAATATTGAGAGCATCAAGGTTGGAGAAATATATTGTCCCATTCCACATGAAAATTTTGAAACTATTATGATTGGGACCATTGCTATCAAGTATGAGGTAACATAATCACCTTGTGCATTGCAAAGTTTTGTTTCATATAAGATTGTTTTGGTAACAAGACTTGATCAACCTTGTTAACAAAAGGATTTTAATGAACAAAATAATGTTTTCACTATGGTTATACTTGCTTTCTTTTACTTTTCTCCTTCCTAGTATTTGCCTTTCTTTTGCTAGCTTTGGTTTTGTTAGTTGTTTGCTTGTTAGTTTGTCTTAGAGCTCCTATAGTTTGGCTTTTGCTTCTTCTGAAAAAACTGTTTCTGCGAGAAAATCAATTTTCATACCCTGAAAATTGGCCAAAAATAAAGTTTCCCAAAAAATCCCAGAAAATTCGAAATAATTTTTTCCTCGAAAAAGGGGCCAGAGAGACACCTGATGTGACCCATGGGGCCACCCCAGGCCACCACACCCATGGTAGGCACGGCCTACCTATGGGCGGCGCCTGGGGGGTCTGGCCCACCTGGGCCCCTCTAGGCTGCCTCCTCAAAGCCATCTTCCTTCTCTCTCTCCCAAAAACACCGGAAAACTTGCTCAAGCTCGAGTTCTTGCTGTTCTTGCTCGTGATTTTCGATCTCCTTGTTCAGCCCATCTTAAGTGCTGATTTTTGGAGAGATTGCTCCTTGGTATGTGCCTCCTTCACTTGTCCAATTGGATTTGTGATTGGTAGATTGTATCTTGAGTATTTTGCTGCTATAGGTGACAGGTTGTTTGAGCTTGCATGCTTGTTCTATGCCTAGAAACTTTATTTTGATGCATGTGTAGTCCTCTAGCAAGTTCCTATAGTAGTTTCTCATCATTTATCAACTTGGCAATCACTTGGTTTGGTGCTTGTCTAAAATTTCAGAAAAGAGAGGTCATGGACCACCACACATTTGGTGAAATATTTGAGGGTGATGAACCTAGAAGGGAAAGGCTTCCAAGATCATCCACTAGTGTCAGGACCTCATACAATGAGGATCTCATCACTCCACGATTTGGTGATGAGGGAGATGAGGGGGATGCGCATCCGTCCACCTTTCCTTGCCAAACCTTCTTGCGGGCTGATGAGATTCTTGATGATTTTATGACCTTGGTTCAGAGGGCTGGTCTAACGAGTCTTATGAAGGATGAGAGCGCGCAATATGCTACGCTCACCAAAACATTTGTGGAGAGTTTCTCCTTTACTAACAGTGTGTTCCATCCATATGTTTCTTTCAAAGTTTATGACAGGTCTTACCATATGACATTGAAGAAATTTTGTGGGGCTCTTGGACTTGGTACAACTGGGTCAGCAAAGAAGATTCCAGCTCAACCCGCTGATTTGTTGGAGCTTTACCGAGGAATAACCAATGATGATAACCGTAGAGCTCAACGGGGAAAGATAAGAAACATTCAGCTTCCAGCCATCAGGTACTTCGCTTACTATCTTGCCACTAGTGTTCTTGGTAGGGAGAACACTAGTAATATTTCCAGCTATCATTTGGCTTTTTTAGCTGCTGCGCTAAACAATGAAAACAAGTACAATCTTGGTTCTCTCATTGCTCGTCGCTTAACCGCTAAGGGACCCATTTATGGGGGAATTATTGCTACGCGTGTTGCTGCTGCCTTGGACATTGCTGTTGATCCAAATGATACAGTCTTGGCTCCTGAGAGGCTTGATCTTGCTGCCATGAAGGCACATCACTTTGTCACCACTAGCACTACCCTTGAGAACTTGGTTTATAGAATGCTATTTATTGACGGGGAAGAGAGAGAGATCCCTCTACCCCAAACCACTTTGTTCAGTATTTCTCAGGGACCCTTGTCACGCTCCAAGGAGGAGATGGATGATTGCCGCGCTCTCTTAACTTCCATGGGAACTATCAGGAGGAAGCGCCCTCATATGACCCCGCTGTACACTACACGGTGGAGTCCTCGAGCTCGTACCAGGACGAGGGAGCCTCCTCGTCATACTACGGAGGTGCATCTACTTGGGCACCATGGGATTGAGCCCCACTTAGGCCAAAAGCCTAAGCTTGGGGGGAGGTATACCAATGTCACACTCATATATGTATCATGTTCGGTCGGTTCTTTGTATATCCATTGTTTCGCTTTCTTTTTGGTTTTTATTGCTGCTTTCTCAAAAACACAAAAATACCAAAAATATTTTCGTTGTTTCTCTTGGTTTGTTTCTTTGTTTCTTTGCTTTGGTTTGCCTTAAAAGAAAAATCCAAAAAGATTTTGCTTTGTTTGGTTTGCTCTGTTTTTGTTTGGTTTTGCTTTTTTTGCTTCTATTGAAAAATCGAAAACACCAAAAATATTTGTTGTTCTTCTTTGGTTTTGTGAGTTCTTTGCAGGGTTCAACCGTCCTCAGTGGACTTTGGTTTCATGTTATTATTCAAGTCACACAAGTGAAGGGAAATAATGAAGATTAAGACAACTTGAGGTGTGGTAAGAGGCTGGTAACAAACTCTATTTGTTTCATTTTTGTACATATACTCATCATTGTGAGCATGCTTAGCCTGTTTGTGTAAGGTGTATGTCATTATGGATGCTTAATAGTTCTTGCTTGTCTATGACTAGCTCCAGTTTGCTAATAGTTTGTAGCATGTCATATGAATGTTTGGTTGCATTGTTTTATTCATATTTTGGTATGATATTGTGGTATCCTCCTCTGACTGTTCATATGAATCGACTTGGCACATGCTCACGCATGCATATGACTAATCAATAGTCAGTAAGCCTTGATGATTTATTTTGCCTTAGAGTTCTTGTATCACTTTCATGCCATAATTAGTCCTGTTTTGTTGCAAGCATGATTATGAAAATTATTGCTCTCTCGTTTGTCGCTCCCTCTCTTTTGCTAGCCTTCACTTGCACTGAGTATGAGCTCTACCTGTGCTTCCACCTCCCCAAAACCAATATTTCCAGTTGTGTCCACCATATCTACCTATTAGCATCATTTGCTATTTTAGTGCATATTCAATATGCCGTGTTTTCTTCCAAATAAAATGTTTGTCTGTTTTGAGAAAGTTAGTTAGTAAAGCTCTCACGAACTTGATGGCGCACTTTATTCCTTGCACTTAATAATCCTGAACCATTGTGACTAGTCCATGAAAGTTATATGCTTGAAAATTATATGCTGGGAGTCAGCAGAACCGTGCTGTCACGAGGAACGCTTTCAACACCTTTTGGATATCCTATCCAGTTGATACTTTGATCTTTTGTTTACGGATGTCGACAATGTGAAATAAAAGGGGAGCTTGTGAGTTCATGGAGTCTATACATTGTGTTAGATAAACGCCTGGGCCGCTAGCCTAAGCCATGCCTAATCATGGTGGAAACTTGCAGCATCACCATAATGAGCATCTATGAAGCATCCTCAATAAAAAGCTATGCATATGGTAAATAAAAATATTGCTGAGATGCTCATTGTCTGCTTGCCTTGTCATTTTGGTTATGGGAAAGCTCCTGTACCATGTGCAAGGGGTAACCAGTTGGCGGTTCTCTATGATACGCATGTATTTACAATGACAATAACTTTCAGGTGACCAAAGTTGAGTGTCATGCAGAGCGGCCGTACTCAAGGGACTTGGGATTTCCAGTCTATGGTGTGTCAAGCATAAATTCAGAGTGGACCTCACTTTCACCTTAACCACATGAAGATGCCTATGATAGGGGCAATGAGATCTCAAAGCTAATGAGTACCTTCCTTTCAGCATTAGGAAGCCTTTCAAACTTTTCAAAAACCGTTTTCACAACCTTGTTGAGTCACCACTTATTTTATGAGCACCTTCTTGAGAGAAACTTGGTTAATTATGTCATGACATTGATGCTTGTATCTATGATATCTTTGCCTCTAGTATTCACTTGAACTTCAGAGGTGCCTTGGCATTTATATTGTGCTCTACAAACAAAGGCAAGCGAGATACCACTCTATCATACCTTACTATGAGCATTGCAATATTGCTTATGTTTAGTTTCATGCTACTTATTATTATTGAGTTGGTTTCTCTTCATAGCTTGCAATGACTATTGAGTAGACTTAGTTGCATACTTCTTATTATGAATGGTTTAAGCATCTACTCCTGTGCTGAGAATATATACATCATATGAAGCAAATGTGTTCGTTAAAGTTCTTTTATCGCACTCAGTTTTCAACTAAATTGCTTGAGGACAAGCAATAAGCTAAGTTTGGGGGGAGTTGATACGTCCAAAACGTATCTACTTTCCCGAACACTTTTGCTATTGTTTCTCCTCTAATCTTGTGTGATTTGGATACAACTAACACAGACTGGCGCTATTTTCAGCAGAATTACCTTGGTGTCTTGTTTTTGTGCAGAAAATCAACTACAGGAAAAATCCCGGAAAATATGCCAAAAATTATATTTCACCAGAAGACCCATGGAGCCAGAAGACGAGACGGAGAAGGGGCATGGGGGGCCCACATCCCTGCCAGGCGCGGTGGGCCCTGCCCCGCGCCTAGGGGGGTGCAGCCACCCTAGGCACCCCCTCGGGTTCCCTTTGCGCCTATAAGTTGCCTTTCGACCTAAAAACAGAGGGGGGTTCGATAGTTTTCCAGAAAGAGTTCTACTCCGCCGCCGCCACCAGCAACCAAGATTCGGATCCAGAAACTCCGTTCTGGCACCCTGCCGGGACGGGGGATTTGGAGAGGATCATCGCCATCGTCATCACCAACGCATCTCCATCAACCACCTATGTTTCCCCATCCATGAGTGAGTAATCCCTCGCCGTAGGCTTGGGGATGGTAGGGATTGGATGAGTTCTATCATGTAATCGAATAAGATCTGTTAGGGCATAGTGCCTAGTATCTCTATTTGTGCTATTTGACTTTGTTGCAACTTGTTGTGCTTAATGCTTGTCACTAGGGCCCGAGTGCCATGATCTCATATCTGAACTTATTATTGAATCATTATGATAGTATTGTTTGTGGTCTTATCTGCAAGTTGTGTACACATATCATTGTCCGGATCCAAAGGCCCCAAAGTGACAATACTTGGGACAACCGGAGGGGATGGCTATGGTGTGAGGATCACATGTGTTCACGGAGTGTTAATGCTTTGCTACGGTGCTCTATTAAAAGGAGCACCTTAATTGCCAGTAGTTTCCTAGAGGCCCCGCTGCCACGGGCTGGCTGGACAGAAGATGTTGTGCAAGTTCTTACTGCGAGCACATATGACTATATTTGGAGCACATGCCTAGGATCGTTTAGTACTTGGATGCTTGTTATTATTTATCCGCAATGCCCTAGATCTTGAAGTTACATGTTTAGACTCGTCCATGCAATGCTCGTCCATCCATCCCTATGCCTACCACACTCGAATCCTACTGTTACCGTTACTGTTACTATTGCTCCTGTTTCACTGTTACTGTCGTTGTTGTGTCGTTGTTGCTGTTGCTACTACAAACTGCTGCTACTGATAAACTTCTGTGAGCAAGAACTATTTCTAGGTGCAGCTGAATTGACAACTCAGTTGTTAAGGCTTGCAAGTATTCTTTGGCTCCCCTTGTTTCGAATCAATAAATTGGGTAATACTACCCGCGAAGACTGTTGCGATCCCCTACCCTTGTGGGTCATCAGTAGCACCCGCCGAACTGAGGCACCTCGAGGGTGAATAACTTCATCGTCAACAGAAGCGTGTCCAGCTCCTTGTCGCCACTGCCAACAAGCAGTAGGCTGAGGGAGCCCCGAGCCAAGGAGGCAATAGCATGGATATAATTCCTCGCCGAGTGGCGGACCCATCGGCTCCTAGAGGGAGCAGGCACTAGCAGGCTTCTTCGCCAAACAAGACGAGGAAAATAGCCACCGGCATGGCGGGTCAGGAAACCATGGTCGGCCCAACCATGAGGTTGTGGTCACCAGCGGAAGTCGTGCCCCGGTTGACGGAGCCGGGCGAGGAAGGAAAACCTGCGCTCCTGAGGAAGGAGCCTGTGGGAGCCAAGCTGTTGGAATTATGCCCTAGAGGCAATAATAAAGATGTTATTATTATAATTCTTGTTCATGATAAAGTTTATATTCCATGCTAGAATTGTATTAAGCGGAAACTTTAATACTTGTGTGGTTTGTGAACAACACCGTGTCCCTAGTACGCCTCTATGGACTAGCTCATTGATCAATGATGGTTAAGGTTTCCTAACCATAGACATGAGTTGTCAATTGATAATGAGATCATATCATTGGAGAATGATATGATGGACAGACCCAAACTAAGCGAAGCAATTAGATCGTATCATCGTTTTCATCTTTGCGAAGCTTTTCCTATGTCAAATATTGTATTCCTTAGACCATGAGATAATACAACTCCCTGGTATCGGAAGAAAGCTTTGAGGTCATCAAACGTCATCCTATGAGAGGGTGATCATCAAGGTGTCTCTCAGGTGATCGGAAAGTATCTGTTGGGTTGTATGTATCGAGATGGAATTTGTCCCTCCCAAGTCGGAGAGATATACTTCGGGCCCACTCGGTAATCGATATCAACACCGCTTGCAAGCATGTGGTTAAAGAGTTAATCACAAAGTGATATCGGATTACGGAACGAGTAAAGTACTTGCTGTAAACGAGATTGAACTAGGTATGACGGTACCGACGATCGAATCTCGGGCAAGTAAAATATCGCGAGACGAAGGGAATATATATATGGGATTGTTTGAATCCTGACATCGTGGTTCATCCGATATGATCATCGATGAATGTGTGGGAGTCAATATGGGTGCCCAGACCCCGCTGTTGATTATTGATAGAAGATCATGTCTGCATATTCTCGAACCCGCAGGGTCACACACTTAACGTGTCTCGACGCTAGGATAGATTGGATAATTGGTTTATGAATTTTTGTTCGGAGTCTCGGATGGGATCCGGGATATCACGAGAGGTTCTAGAATGGTCCGGAGAATAAGATTCATATAAGGCAATGCAGTTTTTGGAGTTCAGAATTGTTCCGGGTTAATCAGTATTGTACCGGAAGCTTCTAGAACCTTCCGGAAGGGGACCAACGTGGCCCCACCTTCCGGGAGGGGGCATGGGCCTATGAGGGAGTGTCCTGGCCGCATTGGGCCAGGGGCACAAGGCCCCATAGGGCCCAGCCGATCCTAGAGAGTTTAAACTCGTTTAAACTAGAGATAGGGTTTCTAGAAGGGGGAGAGTCCTTGCCCCCCACTTCTCCCTCCCTTGGCCGCCGGCCCAAGGCTTGGAGGAGGGGAAAGGGCTGGCCGCCCCCCCTCTATATATAGAGGGCTGGTGCGCCCCCTCCCCCTACACCTTGCCTCCAAACTCTAGTTGCCCTGCTGCCCTTCCTCTCTCCCTCCCGACTGTTTGTAGGCGAAGCCCTGCTGCAGAAATTTTCCACCATATACACCACACCGTCGTGTTGTAGATCCAATCTATCTCTCCACCATACTTGCTGGTCCGAGGAAGGAGGAGACGTCGAGGTGCTGCACGTGTGCATCTCACGGAGGCATCGCCACTTGTGGTGCTAGATCGGATCGGATCGCGAGGAGGAGAAGCGAGTACGACTACATCACCCACGTTCCGACGAACGTTCCGCTGTGCGAATCTTCAAGGGTATGAAGATCTAATCCAATCTCGTTGATTGCATCTCCTAGATTAGATCTTGGCTTTCCCTCTGTTCGCATCCGTAGAATTTTTTTGATTTACTATGCCGCGAAACCCTTCAGTGGTATCAGAGCTAGATCTATGCGTAGATGTGTTTCACGAGTAGAACACAACATGGTTGTTGCGGGCGTTGATGTTTTCTGTTGCAAACCTCTTGTTTGTGTTCTTCTTATGACACGGGATAGTGAGATTGAAGCGGTCCAGCCCAACCTTACGCGACGTCGTTCGCGAGACCGGCTCCGCACTTGACGTGTGGCTTGTTCCACACATGCGGCTGGTGGATGTCAGTTTCTCTCACTATAGTTGTCATGGGATTAACACCGGAGTTTGGCAACCATACTATCACCGTTGTGGCTTTCCGTAGGTAAGAATCGTTCTTAGCATCTACTCCCATAAAGCCACGTAAAACATGCAACAACAAAGTAGAGGCGTCTAACTTGTTTTTGCAGGGAGTGTTTTCTGTGATATGGTATGGCCCAAGATGTGATGTGTATATTGTATGTGATGATCATGTTTTGTAATGTTTCACGACTTGCATGTCGATGAGTACACAACCGGCAGGAGCCATATGGTTGTCTTTATAATTGTGTATGACCTGCGAGTCAACTTCTTATACGCCATGTAATAGCTTTACTTTATCGCTAAGTAGTTAGCAATAGTTGTAGTTGCTATTCGTGGTGGAGGCAATCATGGTGGAGTGATGGAGATCATGCCGGACCGCACAATATGGAGATCATTGCGCGAGGATTGGCTATACCATGTCACATAAAGTTATATGCATGTGATGTTTATCCCTTTATGTATCTTATTATGCTTAGAATGCGACGGTAGCATTATAAGATGATTCCTCACTTAAAGACAAGATAAAAACTGTGTTCTCCCCAAGTATGCACCGTTGTGAAAGTTCGTCGTGTCCAAGCATCACGTGATGATCGGGTGCTATAGACTCTACGCTCACATACAACGGGTGCAAGCCAGTTTTGCACACGCAGAAATACTTGGGTCTAGCTTGACGAGCCTAGCATGTACAGACATGGCCTCGGAACACAAGAACTGAAAGGTTAAGCATGAGTCATATGAATGATATGATCGACACTTTGTTGTCCACCATTGAAACCACATCTCTTCCCGTGATGATCGGATTAGGTGTGGTGAATTTGGATCGTGTTCACTAAACAACTTGAGGGATGTTGAATTTAGTGGGAGTTCATCTAGTAATTTGATTAAGTTGAACTATTTATCATGAACATAGTCTAAATTGTACTTGCCAATACTGTAGATCACATGGCCAAGTCCAACTTCAACTTCAACGTTTTTGCTGAGAAGGAAAAGCTTAGAAACAATGGGTCTAACTTCACCAATTGGTTCCGCAATCTAAGAATCATTCTGTCTGGCGGACAAAAGGACTATGTCCTTGGGAAAGCGTTAGGTGACCCCCCTGCTGCAACTGCGCCGGCTGATGAGAAAGCTGTCTATCAGTCACGCAAAGATGATTATGGTGTGATTAAGAGCACCATGTTGTTTGCTATGGAACCGGAGCTTCAAAATCGTTTTGAAGAGTATCCCGGGCCCTTCGAGATTCTCGAGGAGCTGAAAACCATGTTTCAGACTCAGGCCCGTTCTGAGAGATATGAGATCTCCGAGAAGTTCTTTAACTGCAAGATGGAGGAAGGGAGTTCCGTTAGTGAGCACGCCATAAAGATGACGGGCTACACTCAATGCCTTGAGCAACTGGAATGCACAATTCCAGAGGAGCTCAAGATTGACAGGGTTCTGCAATCACTCCCTCCCAGCTACAAAATTTTTGTAGTGACTCATAATCAGATTGGTTCCACTGATACGATCACCGAGCTCTTCGCAAAGCTGAAGGCTGCGGAAGTGGACATCAAGAAGGATAATCATGTGTTGATGGTCAACAAGCCCTCCTTTAAGAAAGGTAAGGGAGCAAAGAAGCCCTTCAAGAAGGGCGGCGGCAAGCGCAATGCCCCTGCTGAGAAGAAGCCCAGGTCTGGTCCGAAGCCGGACACTGAGTGCTTCTATTGCAAGGACAAGGGTCACTGGAAGCGCAACTGTCCTAAGTACTTAGCGGACAAGAAGGCTGGCACCATCAAAGGTATATTTGATATACATGTTATTGATGTTTTCCTTACTAGCCCTCGTTGTAGTGCCTGGGTATTTGATACCGGTTCAGTTGCTAATATTTGTAACTCGAAACAGGAGCTACGGAATAGAAGGCGGCTTGCGAGGGATGAGGTGACGATGCGCGTTGGCAACAGATCAAGAGTTGATGTGATGGCCGTCGGCACGCTCTCCTTAGTTTTACCTTCGGGATTAGTTTTAAACCTTAATAAGTGTTATTATGTGCCTGCGTTGAGCATGAACATTATTTCTGGATCGTGTTTATTGCAAGACGGTTATTCATTTAAATCGGAGAATAATGGTTGTTCTATTTATATGAGTAACATCTTTTATGGTCATGCACCTCTTGTAAATGGTTTATTTCTTCTAAATCTCGAAAGGGATGAAACACACATCCATAACATTGAGGCTAAGAGATGCAAAGTAGATAGTGATAATACTACTTATTTGTGGCACTGTCGTCTAGGTCATATTGGTGTAAAGCGCATGAAGAAACTCCATTCTGATGGACTTTTGGAGTCTCTTGATTTTGAATCATTTGACACATGCGAACCATGCCTCATGGGCAAGATGATCAAAACCCCATTCTCCGGTATGATGGAGCGAGCAACGGACTTGTTGGAAATCATACATACCGATGTATGCGGACCGATGAGTGTTTCGACGCGCGGTGGATATCGCTATTTCCTCACTTTTACCGATGACTTAAGTAGATATGGGTATATCTATTTAATGAAACATAAATCTGAAACATTTGAAAAGTTCAAGGAATTTCAGAATGAAGTGGAGAACCATCGTAACAGAAAGATTAAGTTTCTACGATCCGATCGTGGAGGTGAATATTTGAGTTATGATTTTCTCACGCATCTTAAAGCAAGTGGAATCGTTTCACAACTCACGCCACCCGGAACACCACAGCGCAATGGTGTGTCTGAACGCCGGAATCGAACCCTATTAGATATGGTCCGATCAATGATGTCTCTTACTAATTTGCCGTTATCATTTTGGGGTTATGCATTAGAAACCGCTGCATTCACTTTAAATAGGGCTCCATCTAAATCCGTTGAGACGACACCGTATGAACTGTGGTTTGGTGCTAAACCTAAGTTGTCATTTCTTAAAGTTTGGGGATGCGAAGCTTACGTCAAGAAGTTGATGCCGGACAAGCTCGAACCCAAAGCGGAGAAAGGCGTCTTCATAGGATACCCTAAGGAAACTATTGGGTATAACTTCTATCACAGAACCGAAGGCAAAGTGTTTATCGCAAAGAACGGTTCCTTTCTTGAGAAGGAGTTTCTCTCGAAAGAAGTGAGTGGGAGGAAAGTGGAGCTAGACGAGGTTATTGAACCTTCTCTTGAATTGGAGAGTAGCGCAGCACCTGAAATTGTTCCAGTGCCGCCTGCACCAACAATAGAGGAAGCTAATGACAAGGATCATGAAGCTTCGGACGATGCTGCTACTGAACGTCGCAGGTCGACAAGGTCGCGTGCCCCTCCTGAGTGGTACGGTAATCCTGTCTTGACTGTCTTGTTAGTAGAAGACAGTGAACCTACGAATTATGAGGAAGCGATGATGAGCCCAGACTCTGAGAAATGGCTAGAAGCCATGAAATCCGAATTGGGATCCATGAGCGAAAACCAAGTATGGACTTTGGTGGACCCTCCTAGCGACCGAAAGGCCGTTGAGTGCAAATGGATCTTCAAGAAGAAAACGGACGCGGATGGTAATGTTACCGTCTATAAAGCACGGCTTGTCGCGAAAGGTTTTCGACAAGTTCAAGGTGTTGACTACTATGAGACTTTCTCTCCCGTAGCGATGTTTAAGTCCATTCGGATTTTATTAGCAATTGCTGCGTTTCATGATTATGAAATATGGAAGATGGATGTCAAGACTGCGTTCCTCAATGGCAACATTGATGAAGAGTTGTATATGATGCAACCCGAAGGTTTTGTCGATCCTAAGGATGCTAGTAAAGTATGCAAACTTCAGCGTTCCATTTATGGACTGAAGCAAGCATCTCGGAGTTGGAACCTTCGTTTTGATCAAGTGATCAAGAGCTTTGGATTTGTTCCAAATTGCTACGAAGCTTGTATCTACAAGAAAGTGAGTGGGAGCTCGGTGACGTTTCTGGTACTATATGTGGATGACATATTGATTATCGGAAATGACATCAACATGCTTAACGATGTGAAGAGTTATTTGAACAAGTGTTTTTCAATGAAAGACCTAGGTGAAGCTGCTTATATATTGGGCATCAAAATCTATAGAGATAGACAAAGACGCCTGATAGCTTTAAGCCAGAGTACATACCTAGACAAAGTTATGAAAAGGTTCAGAATGGATAAGGCAAAGAAAGGTTCAGTGCCTATGTTGTCAGGTAAGATATTGAGCAAGGCTCAGTGTCCAGCTACGGTAAATGATAGGGAAGCTATGAGCAAGGTGCCTTATGCCTCGGCCATAGGTTCCATCATGTATGCCATGCTGTGTACTAGACCGGATGTGTCCAATGCTCTTAGTTTGACGAGCAGATATCAAAGTGATCCAGGAGTGGAACACTGGACAGCCGTGAAGAACATCCTAAAGTACCTAAATAGGACTAAAGAAATGTTCTTAGTCTATGGGGGTGATGAACAACTTGTCGTAAAAGGTTACGTCGACGCTAGTTTTGACACCGACAAGGATGATTCCAAATCTCAGACAGGATACGTTTATATTTTGAATGGAGGAGCTGTGAGCTGGAGAAGCTGCAAGCAAAGCGTGATCGCGGGATCTACAGTGGAAGCGGAATACATGGCTGCTGCAGAAGCGTCAAGTGAAGGAGTTTGGATCAGAAACTTCATCACTGAGCTTGGCGTGGTTCCAAGTGCATTGGACCCACTGGAGATATTGTGTGACAACACTGGCGCCATAGCACTCGCTAAGGAACCAAGATATCATCCAAAGACCAAGCATATCAACCGCAAGTTTCATATAATCCGAGATTATATTGCAGATGGAGATCTGAAGATTAGCAAAGTACATACAGATCTGAATGTCGCAGATCCACTGACTAAACCTCTTCCACGTGTAAAACATGATCAGCACCTCAGTGCCATGGGTGTGAGATTGTTGCCAAATGTAAACTAGATTATTGACTCTAGTGCAAGTGGGAGACTGTTGGAATTATGCCCTAGAGGCAATAATAAAGATGTTATTATTATAATTCTTGTTCATGATAAAGTTTATATTCCATGCTAGAATTGTATTAAGCGGAAACTTTAATACTTGTGTGGTTTGTGAACAACACCGTGTCCCTAGTACGCCTCTATGGACTAGCTCATTGATCAATGATGGTTAAGGTTTCCTAACCATAGACATGAGTTGTCAATTGATAATGAGATCATATCATTGGAGAATGATATGATGGACAGACCCAAACTAAGCGAAGCAATTAGATCGTATCATCGTGTTCATCTTTGCGAAGCTTTTCCTATGTCAAATATTGTATTCCTTAGACCATGAGATAATACAACTCCCTTGTATCGGAAGAAAGCTTTGAGGTCATCAAATGTCATCCTATGAGAGGGTGATCATAAAGGTGTCTCTCAGGTGATCGGAAAGTATCTGTTGGGTTGTATGTATCGAGATGGAATTTGTCCCTCCCAAGTCGGAGAGATATATGTAGGGGTCTCAACCTAATATAAGATAGAGCCTCCTGTGTTTACAATGCTAGTCCCTGGATCAATAGCTAGCATCCACAGTTAAGATGTAATATCAAGAAACAAAGGTCATAATATAACTTTATAACCAGGAATAACATAATTTTATTACATCTTACATAGCTCATTTGGCTATTACATTACATTGCAGCGGAATAACTATAGTCATGGGGTCCTTCATCTTCAAAATGCCACAGGCAGATGTTGGTTGTAGACTTTGTAATCCTAATCAATCAATCATCACTAAAACAATCAAACCTGCAACGTACAAGTTACATCCACCAAGGGTCAATACATTTGAATTGTATTGGCAAGTGATACTATAATAGTATAGTGGAGTCTATCATCTATATGCATTTGGCTAAGTGGAGTTGAGGCTTGCATTGCTCAAAATAGATTTTTCTTATCATTTTGAAAATACTAAGTTTTTGCTTGACAAAATCATTTTTCTCAATCAAAGATTGAAGATCCTTTCCAAGGCATCTACCAATCAAAGATTGAATATTTCAAACAACCCTTGTTCAATCCACAAGTTTTAACTTAGAAATTTGAATGATGAGATTCTTGATTGCTTCCATGTCTTGATGCTCAAATTGTCCTTTACCATGGACATGGATAAGTACTTAGGTTTTACACTCTGCAGAGGTGGTGCACTTTCCCCACAAGACTTGGTTTCCCAAGACAAGATCTTTCAGAAGCCTTCCCTTAGACCAAAAATGGACGCGCTCCAACCTATCAAACACTACCACCAACTGTCCATATGGCTAAGTTCTTGCAACCTATATGATCATGGCAGAGCCCATATTGCCAAGTGGTTGCACTTGAAGCTTCTCAACATTTGACATCTCAAATCTCTTTGTTCCTGGGTGGCCTTCCACAAGTGAGATACACAAGGTCAACCATAAACATGGGCCTTGTGAACCACTCAACCAAAAACCACCAAGCAAGCCCATTCCACCCAGGTGATTCATTAACTTAGTTGTTTTATTAGACAAAATCACAAGTCCTCAGACTTAGAACATTTTTACATAGTGTGAATATATATTCCACCCATGTTTTCCATTAGCTAGGCTAAGCTTGATAGTAATAGGAAGATTTCCACTAAGGTTTCATCTACTAGGTTTTCCTATAGCAAGGTTTATACTTAGCAAAATTCATGCAAGTTTTACTTAGAGAAAATCACTAATGCATAGTGAAAGTAATGGGACAAAAGTATGAAGCATCACTTGACGTTTTGGTAGGGAATGGTGGTTCACTCCTTGATCTTGCTAGTATCACACTTCACTACAAGTCAATCAAGAAAACACACATTCAATTCTCATTCCAAACCAAAGTCAAACAAACAATTTTTCACACACACAAAGTAATGGAATCTAAGTCATGCATAAGCATGCAAAGGTTGGTTCTATTGCAAGGATGGTCTCCACTAGGCTTGTAAACTTTGTAAGTTCCAAATTGGTCATTTACCAAAATGGCAAAGTCATTTGCAAATGGGTTTTTATCCATAAACCATTTTTAAATCCATTCATCATTTCATGTGGTGAAAAATGTTTTTATCAAGGCAAAACTATTAAGTTGTTCACCAAATGAGTTGCTAATTTGCAAAACTTGGTGTTTTGGGTCAGTGGGTTTGATCAAACCATTTTCTTAAAGTTTTCTTTCCATAAATATTTTTATAACAAAAACCATTCTTTTTATTTGGCTAGAAAATGGCTAAGTCAAGTAATCCAACCTAAATCTTTCCAAAATCATTTTTAACACCAAGGGTTGGTTCCTAGGGTCAGTAAGGTCACATCAAACCATTTTGCAAAGGTTTTAACCCTAAAAACATCTTTAAACAATTTTTCTAATCTAAACAAGCATACAAATGAATCTGCAAAAACAAGCAAACAAACAGATACTATTTGCTAAACCAAGGGCATGGTTGGCTAGGGCTTGTTCCACTGATTCCAATGATACCAAATTTGCAATTTTTGGACGTGTGGTTTAAAAGTTACATGGTTTTCAAAACTGCATCAAATTCTGATTTCAAAATCTGTTTTTAAACAGAAACTGGCCACGTGGCTGTTCCTGATTCGCTTATACCGGTTCAGTGTGGATAGCTGGTGTGGGTCGCACGATTTACATAAAACGAACGGTGCAGATTCAACAAGGCTCGAGCTAGGCTGGAGGCTTGGCTCACGGCGCGTGGCTCGGCTAGGCTCGGCTAGATCTAATCGTGTCCGTCGAAGTAAGATCGAAGGGTAAGGAACAGAGGGTGCTGGCTCACCTGGTGGCTCTGGTCACCGGCGATGGTGAGGACGGCGGCGACGCTCGGGATGTGTAAGAAGGCGACGTTCTGGTGGTTCCCGAAGATGGTGGAGACGGAGACGATGCACAGAAGTTCTGGGCAAAGCCAGTGGCGTTGGAGCGGTGGAGGTTTGCTTCCTGGAATGGTTCCTAGGGGTGGCCGGAGCCGTGCTTGCGGCGTCGCTTGCAGATGTTGTCAAAGTCGAATGCCTGGGGATCAAGAAACCAAACCAAGGAGTCAGGAAGGTGCGTGTAAGATTACTAGGGAGATTCAACAGCAAATTGGAGGTGCGGGTGTGTTCTTTTCACCGGAATTTGGCTCTGGAACTCGTCGGCGCCGGCGAGATGTTGAGCTCGAATTCGAGGTGCTCAATGGCTCATTTGCGGTGGTTGTTGAGGGGAAATGGGGAGGAGTCAGAGGGGATTAAGAGGGGCTTGATTGTTTTGGTGATTAAGATCGCATTAGAGCGAATTTATACCGAGAATTACTCACTGGCAACGGGCGCTCGAGTTTGAAGACGATGCCAACGTGGCTGTGGGTCCTCTTTGTCAGTGAGATAGAGAGAGAGGGGATAAGGTCCACCAGTCAGTGAGGGTGCGGGTTTCTTCTGTGGTGAAGAAAAACGGTTCGAGGGTGAGGTGGGCTAGGTGGGCTGTTGGGCTGGGGCAGCTGGGCCAGTCTGTTTCCATTTTTTTCCTTCTGAATTCTTTTCCCTTTTCTATTTCTATTTTTCTGCTTTGAATTTGAATCAATTCTTCATTCACTCAAACCATTCAAACAATTCAAACTTATAATGAGTTTTTGGTTCTGTTTATCAACATAAACCAAATCCCAAAAATAAAATAATGTTTTTTATTCTTTTTAGGACCATTCATTAATTAAATAAAATGGTTCATTAGTTATTTAATAAAATAGGGTTTGATTTAATTAATAGAATCTCCATTTGAAATCCAAATGTTTTCAAAACCAAATCAGTAGGTTTTATTTGGAAAATATAGAATACTTGGAAATTTGTTTAAAACAAAATAACCTTTTATTTTAGAGTCCATTATTAATTAAATATAATAGACTTTCCTTATTAAATCAAATAGGATTTGTTTTATTGAGATATTTATTTTGAAATCTAAAATAAAGCCAAAACACTTTAGTAGGTTTTATTAGGGAATATAAAATACTTGGAAAACCTATTTAAAATATATAATTAAGTTTTAGTGTTTATTTAAAATGGGAAAAGCTTTTACTTAAACAAAATTTGGATATTAACTCCTTATTATTTTATTTTAAATAAACCTTTGTCATTTTTATTCAAAACAAAAATGTTTTAATTCAAAAGTTTGGCCAAGGTTTAATTTGGCTTTATAAAATAATCTTTATTTGTAAATCCTCTTTTCCTTTGAAAACCAAAACCTTTTATTAAAAGATCCAAAATAGTAATTCTAAAATATTTTAATTTCCTTTAATAAATGTTTAACTCTTTTAAATCCCTTTAGGATTTTATTTAATTCAAATGGGTTTGAAGTTCCAATTGAATTCAAAAAGTTTCTTCTGGCTTTGAAAATCAACAAAGTTTTATTTTATTCATTTATTTTTCACATTACAAGATTTGGAAAATCTTGGGATGTGACAGGCTACCACCCTTAAAATAAATCTCGTCCCGAGATTTGGGGAGGCTAGGGTTACAAGCAGGTTCAAAACAACTAGGGTACTACCACCCTTAAAATTTTCAAACAAAAATTACACATTGGCCTTCTTGGGATTCTGGGAAACTTCTCTAAGCAAACTTTTGCATTGTGTCCTTGGTTTCCATTCTTGACTCATGGTCCAAGGTTGAGTTTCTCCATAGGCTTGTTCAACTTGTTCTTCATCTTTTCTGGACAGTTGCTTGCATAATGCCCTGGATTCTTGCAGTTGAAACAATGATGTCCTTGAGTTCTTTGCGTGGCTCTTGTTGACAAGTTGCTACATAGTGGCCTAGCTCTTTGCAGTTGTTGCACCACACTTGGTCAATCTCTTTGTTCTTCTTGTTCTCTGGGCACTCACTGGAGTAGTGTCCCATTTCCTTACATTTACGACATTGCACAAGGTTCATGTCTGGTCTTGGTTTCTTGGGTTTCTTTGATCCTTTGAATTGGGTTGTCTTGTTTGGAGGTATAAGTGGTCCTTTTCCTTTGGTAGACTTGGATCCTTCTTGTTTCCTTTGTTCCACCATGGAGTAGATGGGGCATTGGATAGGGACATGGTCGTTTCCTTCACAAAGGTAACAAGTGGCTTGAGAGGCAGGACATTGTCCAATAGGATGTTTCTCTTCACAGTTGGGGCATTGACCTTCATGTTCCTTGGAAGTATGATCCTTGTCTCCACAAATAATGCAAGCTGGTGCTCCATCTAGAAAAATATTCTTGTCATCCTTGTTATCATAAACTCTTTTGGGATAGTTTTCTTCCATGCTGATCATTTGATTAGTCACCTTAAGCATCAGTTGGGATTGTTCCTCCAAAAACTTTTGCAGTGCTGGATCTTTATCACTATTGTTGGCTATGAACTGAGCTGTCAGTTGGTTCAGCTGGTGTTGGGTTGCTATGAGCTTTTTCATGCTCTCAACTTGGTTGGTGTTGATGTCATCAACTTTGATGTTGGAGTCTCTTGGAGTAGTCATCTGTTTGGGTTGAATTGGGATTAGAATAGGCAAGATATTTCTAAGGAATCAATTCTAATCACACACATCACAATTCACACAAGCAATGTGCAAGCATTCACAAACCAAACATTTCACTCAAACAAGGTTCAAGCACATACTTAGTCAACAAAATATTTTTGTTACACCACATAAATTGGTGATTTTGACTTAACTAAAATATGGTGGTCCATCTATAGGGTTCACTTGTGATCTTTCCATCCTTCTTGGTTGCTTCTTCTTACATGAGATCTTGGTTACCTTAGGAGAATTTCTTGGTCTCAAAATCTCCAAGTGATGTGGGCTCTTTCTAACTTTTGCATTTCCCTCAGTCTCTGATTCTTGAGCAAGATTTCCTTGTTTCACTTGTGGTCCTTAGTAGTTTCCAAGTTGGGAGTCCTTGGTGAATATGCTGAAGATGTTGAAGTCATTAGAGTTGAAGAAGTTGAAGTCATTAGAGTTGAAGAAGTTGAAGAAGTCCTTTACTCATGGTGTAGTCTTTGGTCATGGGGTAGGCTTTTATCCATCAAGTTGAAATAGAAGAGATGTAGAGTTGAAACCAAAATGGTTAAGGAAAGAGTTTACAAGTGTTTTTGTAAATAAGTTTTTGGAATAAGACAACTCCTATTTTTCTAAGGGTTTTTGTCCAATCCTAGGTTTACAAAATCCTACAGGCAACACAATGCTCTGATACCATCTGTAGGGGTCTCAACCTAATATAAGATAGAGCCTCCTGTGTTTACAATGCTAGTCCCTGGATCAATAGCTAGCATCCACGGTTAAGATGTAATATCAAGAAACAAAGGTCATAATATAACTTTATAACCAGGAATAACATAATTTTATTACATCTTACATAGCTCATTTGGCTATTACATTACATTGCAGCGGAATAACTATAGTCATGGGGTCCTTCATCTTCAAAATGCCACAGGCAGATGTTGGTTGTAGACTTTGTAATCCTAATCAATCAATAATCACTAAAACAATCAAACCTGCAACGTACAAGTTACAGCCACCAAGGGTCAATACATTTGAATTGTATTGGCAAGTGATACTATAATAGTATAGTGGAGTCTATCATCTATATGCATTTGGCTAAGTGGAGTTGAGGCTTGCATTGCTCAAAATAGATTTTTCTTATCATTTTGAAAATACTAAGTTTTTGCTTGACAAAATCATTTTTCTCAATCAAAGATTGAAGATCCTTTCCAAGGCATCTACCAATCAAAGATTGAATATTTCAAACAACCCTTGTTCAATCCACAAGTTTTAACTTAGAAATTTGAATGATGAGATTCTTGATTGCTTCCATGTCTTGATGCTCAAATTGTCCTTTACCATGGACATGGCTAAGTACTTAGGTTTTACACTCTGCAGAGGTGGTGCACTTTCCCCACAAGACTTGGTTTCCCAAGACAAGATCTTTCAGAAGCCTTCCCTTAGACCAAAAATGGACGCGCTCCAACCTATCAAACACTACCACCAACTGTCCATATGGCTAAGTTCTTGCAACCTATATGATCATGGCAGAGCCCATATTGCCAAGTGGTTGCACTTGAAGCTTCTCAACATTTGACATCTCAAATCTCTTTGTTCCTGGGTGGCCTTCCACAAGTGAGATACACAAGGTCAACCATAAACATGGGCCTTGTGAACCACTCAACCAAAAACCACCAAGCAAGCCCATTCCACCCAGGTGATTCATTAACTTAGTTGTTTTATTAGACAAAATCACAAGTCCTCAGACTTAGAACATTTTTACATAGTGTGAATATATATTCCACCCATGTTTTCCATTAGCTAGGCTAAGCTTGATAGTAATAGGAAGATTTCCACTAAGGTTTCATCTACTAGGTTTTCCTATAGCAAGGTTTATACTTAGCAAAATTCATGCAAGTTTTACTTAGAGAAAATCACTAATGCATAGTGAAAGTAATGGGACAAAAGTATGAAGCATCACTTGACTTTTTGGTAGGGAATGGTGGTTCACTCCTTGATCTTGCTAGTCTCACACTTCACTACAAGTCAATCAAGAAAACACACATTCAATTCTCATTCCAAACCAAAGTCAAACAAACAATTTTTCACACACACAAAGTAATGGAATCTAAGTCATGCATAAGCATGCAAAGGTTGGTTCTATTGCAAGGATGGTCTCCACTAGGCTTGTACACTTTGTAAGTTCCAAATTGGTCATTTACCAAAATGGCAAAGTCATTTGCAAATGGGTTTTTATCCATAAACCATTTTTAAATCCATTCATCATTTCATGTGGTGAAAAATGTTTTTATCAAGGCAAAACTATTAAGTTGTTCACCAAATGAGTTGCTAATTTGCAAAACTTGGTGTTTTGGGTCAGTGGGTTTGATCAAACCATTTTCTTAAAGTTTTCTTTCCATAAATATTTTTATAACAAAAACCATTCTTTTTATTTGGCTAGAAAATGGCTAAGTCAAGTAATCCAACCTAAATCTTTCCAAAATCATTTTTAACACCAAGGGTTGGTTCCTAGGGTCAGTAAGGTCACATCAAACCATTTTTCAAAGGTTTTAACCCTAAAAACATTTTTAAACAATTTTTCTAATCTAAACAAGCATACAAATGAATCTGCAAAAACAAGCAAACAAACAGATACTATTTGCTAAACCAAGGGCATGGTTGGCTAGGGCTTGTTCCACTGATTCCAATGATACCAAATTTGCAATTTTTGGACGTGTGGTTTAAAAGTTACAGGGTTTTCAAAACTGCATCAAATTCTGATTTCAAAATCTGTTTTGAAACAGAAACTGGCCACGTGGCTGTTCCTGATTCGCTTATACCGGTTCAGTGTGGATAGCTGGTGTGGGTCGCACGATTTACATAAAACGAACGGTGCAGATTCAACAAGGCTCGAGCTAGGCTGGAGGCTTGGCTCACGGCGCGTGGCTCGGCTAGGCTCGGCTAGATCTAATCGTGTCCGTCGAAGTAAGATCGAAGGGTAAGGAACAGAGGGTGCTGGCTCACCTGGTGGCTCTAGTCACCGGCGATGGTGAGGACGGCGGCGACGCTCGGGATGTGTAAGAAGGCGATGTTCTGGTGGTTCCTGAAGATGGTGGAGACGGAGACGATGCACAGAAGTTCTGGGCAAAGCCAGTGGCGTTGGAGCGGTGGAGGTTTGCTTCCTGGAATGGTTCCTAGGGGTGGCCGGAGTCATGCTTGCGGCGTCGCTTGCAGATGTTGTAAAAGTCGAATGCCTGGGGATCAAGAAACCAAACCAAGGAGTCAGGAAGGTGTGTGTAAGATTACTAGGGAGATTCAACAACAAATTGGAGGTGCGGGTGTGTTCTTTTCACCGGAATTTGGCTCTGGAACTCGTCGGCGCCGGCGATATGTTGAGCTCGAATTCGAGGTGCTCAATGGCTCATTTGCGGTGGTTGTTGAGGGGAAATGGGGAGGAGTCAGAGGGGATTAAGAGGGGCTTGATTGTTTTGGTGATTAAGATCGCATTAGAGCGAATTTATACCGAGAATTACTCACTGGCAACGGGCGCTCGAGTTTGAAGACGATGCCAACGTGGCTGTGGGTCCTCTTTGTCAGTGAGATAGAGAGAGAGGGGATAAGGTCCACCAGTCAGTGAGGGTGCGGGTTTCTTCTGTGGTGAAGAAAAACGGTTCGAGGGTGAGGTGGGCTAGGTGGGCTGTTGGGCTGGGGCAGCTGGGCCAGTCTGTTTCCATTTTTTTCCTTCTGAATTCTTTTCCCTTTTCTATTTCTATTTTTCTGTTTTGAATTTGAATCAATTCTTCATTCACTCAAACCATTCAAACAATTCAAACTTATAATGAGTTTTTGGTTCTGTTTATCAACATAAACCAAATCCCAAAAATAAAATAATATTTTTATTCTTTTTAGGACCATTCATTAATTAAATAAAATGGTTCATTAGTTATTTAATAAAATAGGGTTTGATTTAATTAATAGAATCTCCATTTGAAATCCAAATGTTTTCAAAACCAAATCAGTAGGTTTTATTTGGAAAATATAGAATACTTGGAAATTTGTTTAAAACAAAATAACCTTTTATTTTAGAGTCCATTATTAATTAAATATAATAGACTTTCCTTATTAAATCAAATAGGATTTGTTTTATTGAGATATTTATTTTGAAATCTAAAATAAAGCCAAAACACTTTAGTAGGTTTTATTAGAGAATATAAAATACTTGGAAAACCTATTTAAAATATATAATTAAGTTTTAGTGTTTATTTAAAATGGGAAAAGCTTTTACTTAAACAAAATTTGGATATTAAATCCTTATTATTTTATTTTAAATAAACCTTTGTCATTTTTATTCAAAACAAAAATGTTTTAATTCAAAAGTTTGGCCAAGGTTTAATTTGGCATTATAAAATAATCTTTATTTGTAAATCCTCTTTTCCTTTGAAAACCAAAACCTTTTATTAAAAGATCCAAAATAGTAATTCTAAAATATTTTAATTTCCTTTAATAAATGTTTAACTCTTTTAAATCCCTTTAGGATTTTATTTAATTCAAATGGGTTTGAAGTTCCAATTGAATTCAAAAAGTTTCTTCTGGCTTTGAAAATCAACAAAGTTTTATTTTATTCATTTATTTTTCACATTACAAGATTTGGAAAATCTTGGGATGTGACAATATACTTCGGGCCCACTCGGTAATCGATATCAACACCGCTTGCAAGCATGTGGTTAAAAAGTTAATCACAAAGTGATATCGGATTACGGAACGAGTAAAGTACTTGCTGTGAACGAGATTGAACTAGGTATGACGGTACCGACGATCGAATCTCGGGCAAGTAAAATATCGCGAGACGAAGGGAATATATATATGGGATTGTTTGAATCCTGACATCGTGGTTCATCCGATATGATCATAGATGAATGTGTGGGAGTCAATATGGGTGCCCAAACCCCGTTGTTGATTATTGATAGAAGATCATGTCTGCATATTCTCGAACCCGCAGGGTCACACACTTAACGTGTCTCGATGCTAGGATAGATTAGATAATTGGTTTATGAATTTTTGTTCGGAGTCTCGGATGGGATCCGGGATATCACGAGAGGTTCCGGAATGGTCCGGAGAATAAGATTCATATAAGGCAATGCAGTTTTTGGAGTTCGGAATTGTTCCGGGTTAATCGGTATTGTACCGGAAGCTTCTAGAACCTTCCGGAAGGGGACCAACGTGGCCCCACCTTCCGGGAGGGGGCATGGGCCTATGAGGGAGTGTCCTGGCCGCATTGGGCCAGGGGCACAAGGCCCCATAGGGCCCAGCCGATCCTAGAGAGTTTAAACTCGTTTAAACTAGAGATAGGGTTTCTAGAAGGGGGAGAGTCCTTGCCCCCCACTTCTCCCTCCCTTGGCCGCCGGCCCAAGGCTTGGAGGAGGGGCAAGGGCTGGCCTCCCCCCTCTATATATAGAGGGCTGGTGCGCCCCCTCCCCCCTACACCTTGCCTCCAAACCCTAGTTGCCCTGCTGCCCTTCCTCTCTCCCTCCCGACTGTTTGTAGGCGAAGCCCTGCTGCAGAAATTCTCCACCATATACACCACACCGTCGTGTTGTAGATCCAATCTATCTCTCCACCATACTTGATGGTCCGAGGAAGGAGGAGACGTCGAGGTGCTGCACGTGTGCATCTCACGGAGGCACCGCCACTTGTGGTGCTAGATCGGATCGGATCGCGAGGAGGAGAAGCGAGTACGACTACATCACCCACGTTCCGACGAACGTTCCGCTGTGCGAATCTTCAAGGGTATGAAGATCTAATCCAATCTCTCTCGTTGATTGCATCTCCTAGATTAGATCTTGGCTTTCCCTCTGTTCGCATCCGTAGAAATTTTTTGATTTACTATGCCGCGAAACCCTTCACAAGCCCCACCCGAAACTCGTCTCTCGAGACGGCTCGGTCCCTGCGAACCAGCTGACGCATGTGAGCGCATCGATCTCCTGGTCCAGTCTGAAGGAAATATGCCCTAGAGGCAATCATAGAGATGATTATATTTCTAATGTATCCATGAGTTATTGTAATGTTCCTTGAATATCCATATCAGGCAACTTGTATTGATTGGCAATTATGTGAATTGTTTCTGAAACTCTTTACTTGTATGGTTATTTAATAGTTGTCCCTAGTCGGAGTTCATGTGAGGACACATGTGAATATTAGACTAGCACATCGATTGGCTGATGACTATGTTTCGCAATTCATAGACATGGAGATGTCAAACCAATGATGTGGACACATGTTATGAACATGGGGTTGGACTGAACCAACTTGAGACTGGAAATTAGTTGCAGCTCTCTCTCTACACATCGTGTACGTTTTGTCCTTAGACCTGAGATTGTCGCATGTACTTGAGATGTGGATCGACATACTTTGGGGCTATCAGACGCTACTCCGTAACTGGGTAGTTATAAAGGTAGCTTTTGGGTTTGTCCTGAAGCATGCTGCAAGGCATGTTCAATCAAGATGGGATCTTCCCCTCTCTACTTGAGAGAGATATCTCTAGGCCCCTCGAGTGATCGAATCCAGAAATGCATGGCCGTGCTACATTTGGTTAAGAGTTAACCTAGTAAATGGATTCCGAATCACAGTATCGAGAAAGGGAGGTCAGCTTGGAGCTAGATCAAATATCATGAGGCAAAGGGAAAGAATGTACTAAACCTTGTGATGGTTCGTCCGATATGATCTTTGTATAAGTTTAGGAGTTGGCACGTATTGTTAGAGGCCGCTACCAACTATTGACAGAATAGGTGTATTCGTGTCATGTCTATACGTATACGAACCTATAGGGTCACACACTTAAGGGGATGGAAGCCTAATGAGGATTGGATCCGAATTAGACCAGGCTTAGGATACTAATGGGCTGCTAATGTAGAATCCCACTAGGGACGCCTATATAAGAGAGGGTGGGGCGTGCTGACCAGGGTTAGACCATTCCACCCAGCCGTCACACCTCACGCATGTGTCGCACGCGCGGACCTAGCAGTCCGGCGTCTGATGCTTCCACCCCGCACGTGTGGATACCTCGGAGGTGCTGCATATGTGGCACTTGGACGAGCCGCGCAAGGGGAGCTTCTCGTGGGACGAGCACAAGGAGGAGACGTGGAACGTCTGCACTTCCTCGACACGCTTCATCAATTCTGCAACTACGCGTCTAGTGGTAATCCCGTTATCTATGACAGCAGTAATCCTGGTTTATGCGGTAGCAATTTTATGATTTGCGCTAGTGTAGCCTACCCGTATACCTTCACAGTCGTGCGTGATGGAAGAAGAAAGTCTGGCCGGCCCGAAATTCTTTGGCCCACGCATCCAGAATGAACCGTTTCCAAAGGGTTTTTTGCTCCCCAGAGACACGCCAGAGTATAACGACACCGTCCAGTCGGAAGACTGGTTGGTGGACTACATCACCTAGTAGGCATCACAGGCAGAAACCACCGGGTGGGCGTGCGCTACGTCTCACTCATGCTCCTCGACTTGGCAAGAACATGGCTTAATATCCTCCATGACAACAACATCAAATCTCGGCTGAACTTCGAAGAGGCATTCGTCCACAACTTCACTGTCACCTACAAGCGGCCGGGTTGGCCTCGCGAGCTCGCCCTCCATGTCCAAGGCAAGACGAGTCCGATCATTCCTACCTCACCCGATGAATGAGCATGCACAACTCCTGTGAAGGGGTGCACGAGCATCAGGCGATCGACTTCTTCACCAATGGCTGCTGAGACGACACCATGCTAAAACACAAGCTCAGCTGGGCGGATCCCCAAACCATGGCTCAGGTCATGGCCATTGCGGACAAGTACACCACCGCTGACGCGACAATGAAGAATCCCATCGTTGTGGACGACCAAGGCCAAATCGTCACGGACGAGCCGGCGGAGCGGCACCAGCCGGGCGAGAATCACCACTCCAGGTGGCATGGCCAGACAACTGTCATGGCAAAGAAAGGATGACCAGCCGGATAACAGGAACGACACCAAGCAAGTGGCAGTAGTCCACAAGGATCCGGCTGTAGGCGGCAACCAAAGGCAGAAGCTGAATGATAGGCCCCCGTGGCCCAAGTACACCATGGAGTCCATGCTCGATGGACCATGCAAGTTTCACAGTGGAGGGAGCAAGGCAGACAACCACATGATGCGTCAATGCAGCTGGACAAAAACTATGGCCGAAGCTGGGGGACTACCACCACCACCCCCACCTCCTCCAGCCGGTGGCCCGCCGAACAACCGCGAATGCCAAAACCGACGGGATGACGATGATGATGGGTACCCTCGCCAAGAGGGTAACTACCACATTTTCCTCACCAAGCCAGAAACCAAGCATAGAAAAAGACGGCATGAGGCAGAGGTGAACACTATCGTTCCCCCGTTTCCTCAGTACCTGCACTGGTCCGAGCAAGAGATCATATGGAGCAAGGAGGGCCAGTCGGCCATGTTGCCTAGCCCTGGTAGCTACGTGCTAGTCCTGGACCCCATCATCATCTCCAATAAGTGCTCCTGCATATTTTCACGCATCCTCGTCGATGGAGGCAGCAACATCAACCTCCTGTACCGCAACACCCTCGACCGGCTCGGCATCAGCGAGTCACAGCTTCAACCCTCCAGCACTTCTTTCTACGGGGCTGTTCCGAGTCCATCATACTCCCCAATCTGCAAGATCCGGCTGGACGTCATCTCGGCACAGAGAGAAACTTCAGTCGCGAGCCAATCTGGTTCGAGGTGGTCAACTGATACGCCCAATTTGCATCACCATTCTATATCATAATTTACCTCTATTCATTGATATTTGTCTTATTATGAGGTATTACTTATGGATTCTCATCTATTTATGCATGTTGGATGATTCTTGGAGGATGGACTGCCAGAGTCTGGATTCTAATGGAAAAGGAGGCGTTTTGGTGCAATTTCGCGAAGATCAGAAAAATACCAGAAAAATATGGAAACATATTATTTTCCCAGATGATGAAGGAATCCAGAAGGAGGAGCGAAGATGGGCCGCAGGGGACCCACACCCCCTAGGCGCGAGCCCACCTGATCCCGTGCCTAGGGCAGGTGTGGCCCACCTGCCCGGCCTTCGACTCCGCCCCTTCGCCTATATCTTCCCTACGGAACCCTAAGACTCGGGGGGCAACCACAGATAGATTTCCGCCGCCTCTAGGGGGCGGAAAACACCGAGAGAGAAAGATCTCTCCGGCAGACAGATTTCTGCCGGGGGAATTCCTTCCTGGAGAGGGGAGACCGTCGCCATCAACACCATCGTCAAGCTAGGCTTCATCGGGATCAGCATCATCATCCACACCATCATATCCACCAGCACCATCATCACCACTCCATCCCGCTGTAACAGTTGTGTTGGATATTGCTTTAGTTCTTAGGGGAAACTTTCCCGGTGTTGATTACTATTGTAGTTGATGCTTGTGAGTGGAACCATTGGATCATTGTTTATGTTCAGATTGTTATCCATTATCATATCGTATTTGATCTTGATCCATATGATGTCTTGTGAGTAGTTCATTTAGTTCTTGAGGACATGGGAGAAGTCATGTTGTTAGTAGTGAATCTGTGATGAGTTATTATTCAATGGTTTAGTATTTAAGTTGTGGTGCTATTCTTCTAGTGGTGCCATGTGAACATAAACTACATGATACTTCACCATTTGTGGGCCTAGGGGAATGCATTGTGTATTTGGCTACTAATTGTGGTGTTGCTGGAGTGACAGAAACCTAAACCCCCGTTAGGACACCTTTGCACAAGGGAGCGTAGGATCTTAGAGTTTAAGGCTGTGGTTAGATTTATATCTTAATTACTTTCCTATAGTTGCGGATGTTTGCAGGGGGTTTAATCACAAGTATGTATTAGTCCAAGTAAGGTCGGTATGTTAGCACAGGTTCACCCACACAACACTTACAACACAAGAGAAGAGTACTCAGCTATTTGAAGCGAAAGCACTTGACAGAATTCCCATGTGTCCTCGAGAACGTTTGGTCCTTATAAGTATTTCCACCGGCTTGTCCTTTGCTAAGAAAGGATTGGGCCACTTGCTCCGTTTGCTCGTTACTTTTGTTACTTGCTCTTTGTTTTGTTGCCTTATTAGAAAACCACTAAAAATCCGTTTAATAAGTATTCACAGAGATTTCTTGCTCCATACCACTGTTCAGCACCTTCTGCTCCTTGTTGGGATCGACACTCCTATTTATTGAAAGTACTACGATACACCCCCTATACTTGTGGGTCATCATCAACCTCTCCAGCGCATTGTTGGAGATATGCCCAAGAGGCAATAATAAAGTGGTTATTATTATATCTTTGTATATATGATAAATGTTTATATTCCATGCTATAATTGTATTAACCGAAAACATTAATACTTGTGTGTTTTGTAAACATAAAAGAGACCCTAGTAATCCTCTTGTTAAGCTACCTTGTTGATTAATAGATGATCATGGTTTCCTGATCATGGACATTGGATGTTATTAATAACAAGGTCATATCATTAGGAGAACAATGTGATGGACACACACCCATAGTAAGCATAGCATTAGATCAAGTCACTAAGTTTGTTTTGCTACAAGCTTTAAGATACATAGTAACCTAATCCTTCGACCATGAGATCATGTTAATCACCGTCACCGGATGAGTACTTTGATGACATCAAACACTACTTTCGTAACTGGGTGGTTATAAAGGTGGCATTTGGTATTCTAAAATTATGTGTTGAAGCACATGGATCAAGATGGGATTTGTCCATCCATATGGCAGATAGATATACTCTGGGCCCTCTCGGTGCAATGTCATCCAATTGTCTTGCAAGCATGTGAGTAGGTCACCAGGGATGTCATATCACGGAACGAGTAAAGAGTACTTATCGGTAACGAGGTTGAACTAGGTATGGAGATACCGACGATCAAACCTTGGATAAGTAAAGTATCGTGCGACAAAGAGAATCAGTATCATATGTAAATGGTTCATTCAATCACGAAGTCATCATTGAAATATGTGGGAGCCATTATGGATTTTTGTATCCCTCTATTCGTTATTGACCAGAGAGGTGTCTCAATCATGTCTACATAGTTCGCGAACCGTAGGGAGACACACTTAAGGAATCGATGTTGTTTAAGTAGATATGGGATATGAGTTGGATACCAAATGTTGTTCGGATTCTTGGATTGGATCCAGGACATCACGAGGAGATCTGGAATGGTCCGGAGAATAAGATTCATATAAGGAAAGTGGTTTTCCGGGGTTCGGAAAAGTTTCGGTGTCTTGACCGGATACTTCTAGAATGTTCTAGAGGAAACACTAGTGGTTCCACCACCCGGGAGGGGGTCACTTGGGTTATGACATGCCCTAGGGTCCAGACGCACCAAGCCCTAAAGGGCCAACCGACCAACACTAGTAGAAGGGTCAAACCCTAGTTTTAATAGTCAAATCCTAGTTTGAAAAGTCAAACTATAGTTTTGGTAAGAGGGAATACTTGGTGGGAAAGTTCCCAACTCTTCCCCTTGGTGGCCGAGTTGGGGGGGGGGACACGACTAGGTCTGGGAACCCTTTGTCGGCCGCCCCCACCTATATAAGGAGGGGTGGGGGCGCACCTCCCACACCCCTTGTCCTTGCGCCTCCTAACCCTAGGCGCCACCACCCCTCTCTCCTCCATCGACTGCTCCGGCTTAGGCGAAGCCCTACAGAAATCGCTCCTCCACCACCACCACACTGTCGTGGTGTTGGTATTCCGAGGAGATCTACGTAGGTGTTACCGAACACGGAGCCGGAAGGATCGTCACGATATTTAGATCGGCAAGTGATCGACTACATCAACCACAAGAATCTGATCTCGTTAAACGCTTTGGATCTACGAGGGTTAGTTCTCTTAAATCTCATTGCACCGATCTTATGGATTAGATCTTGGCTTTGCCATAGATTGCATCTTGGTTTTATGTGTTCTTGCGATAGAATTTTTTTGTTTTCCATGCTACAAACCCTACTGTGGTATCAGAGCCGACTCTATGCATATATTGAAGGGAATATTAAAGTGGTTATTATCGTATTCCTTATTTATGATAAATGTTTATTTTGCATGCTATAATTGTATTAATACAGAAACGTTAATACATGTGTGTTTAATAAACAAAAAGGAAGTTCCTAGTTATGCCTCTCTTATAAACTAGCTCGTTGATTAACAAGATGATCAAAGGTTTCCTGATCATGGACATTGGATGTTGTTAATAACAAGGTCACAACACTGTTGGAATGATGTGATGAACATTCATCTGAAGTATAGCATTACGATCAAGGTCATTGTGTTTATATTGCTATGACATCATACGAAGTAATCTTAATCCTTAGACCATGAGATCATGTCAATCACTAAAACCGGAAGAGTATCTTGATAACATCAAACGTCACACCGTAACAGGGTGACTATAAAGATGGGTTCAGTGCTACAAATGTGTTATGTTGAGGCTCATGGATCAAGAGTGGAATTTGTCCATCCCAATGACGGAGAGATATACTCTGGGCCCTCTCGGTGATATCACATTAGTTAGCTTGCACGCAAGTGATTTGATCACTAGAATGTTATATCACGAGAACGAGAAAAGAGTACATGTCGGTAATGAGATGAAACTAGGTATGGGGATACCGATGATTGAATCTCGGACATGTAATATATCGCGAGACAAAGGGATCGAGTTACATGCGTATAAGGTTCACACGATCACATAAGTCATTGTTGAATATGTGGGAGTCAGTACGGATCTCCAGGTCCCGCTACTGATTATTGATTGGAGAGGGGTCTCGATCATGTCTACATTATGCGCGAACCGTAGGGTGACACATTTAAGGGATACTGACACCATTCAGAGCAAATGATATGCCAGAGAAAGAAAAAGAAAGTGCATAAATTTATTTCACTAGACACCGTAATCGTTTCGGTTGAAATTACTGAAACTGGTTCTACATGTGAAATTGAATACTAGCAAGGGTTTTATGTGAATGTTTGTTAATTCAAGTAATTAAAAAAAATTTGAATAAATAAATAAAAGAGTTTAATTTAATGAAATATTGCATTAAATTTGGTGAAAATTTAATGGGATTTGAGTGGGATTTTGAGTGGAGGAAATGGAGGGGAATTTGTGTGAGTGGGGGCTCCACTCACATGAATCGAGGAATAGGTGGGGGAACCACCTTGGCCGCCGGCCATGGCTAGTGGGCTGCCCCCTCTCCCTATAAAAGGTCTCGGATCAGCGAGATACATGTTTCCGGTGGCTTTTTCTGGAAGGATTAGTTGCTTCCGCTGCTTCGCTGGAGCGAGTGAGTGGAGGTTGTTGGGGGTACCCGGGTGTGTGTGCGATCACGGATGCACCACTGCTTTGCGGTGCTGGACTTGATGGTGCTAGACCGGCTAGAACAGATGGACTTCATCACGATCTTGATATAGGAAAGCGTTCGACTACATCATCCACGAGTACAACCTCGTTAACGCTATTCGGTCTTTGAGGGTATGTATTCTATGGATGTATATCCACCCATTGCTTGTATCTAGTAGATAGATCTTGGTACTTAGTTGTTCCCATCGTAGGAATTTTTTTGTTTTCTATGCTGCGAACCCTACAGTGGTATTAGATCCGGATCTATGCGTAGATGCTTTGCAAGGGTAGTACACATATGAGTATGTGGGTGATGATGATCATGTTATTGCTTCTTAGTTGTATTTTGGATATTGGTGGCATAGTGGGATGAAGCGGCCTAGACAAACTTTACATGTCCTCGCACATGAGACCTGTTCCACGCTTGACATGCAACTAGTTTTTCATAAGTGGCTAGCGGGTGTCTGCCTCTCCTACTATAGTCAATATCTAATTTACAACGAGTTGTTAATAATTTGGTTATCCTCGTTGTGGTTCCATGTTCGTAGGTAAGAACGGTTCTATCTCCAAAAGCCCTAAGCCACGTAAAACTTGCAATGGGTAAATTAGAAGCATCTAGTTTAGATTGTTGCTGGGCTAGGGTCATAATATGGTGATGTTGTAAGTAAAAGTATAAGTCGATACTCTTACGATACACATAACGTGTAAGTTCCATAGACCTTGGCCTAACACATAAAGGAATGATGGCGATCATACCACGATGCACATGATAACGATCAAGTGCAAGGACCATATCATTTCACTTTTCACATAAGATGTTTGTTGCATCTTATATTGCTTGTTTGGCGTTTTATTAACATTATAAGATGATCCCTCATTTAGATATCAAGATAAAAATGTGTTCTTCCTTAAGTATGCACCGACAATGTTTCGCCGCTTCAAGACATCACGTGATGATCAGGAGTGCTTGAATCCACGAGCATATCTCGGGTGTAAGACAATTTTACACACACGAATACTAAGGTTCTTACTTGGCGAGCCTAGCATGTGCAGACATGGCCTCGGATCACGGACCGAAAGGTTAAGCATGAGTCATATGTTTTGATATGATGACCATATGGATGCTCGCCTTTTAAGCTACACCGAATCACGTGATGATCGGACTTGGTGTAGTGGATTTGGTTTATGTAATCACCAAAATACACGAGGGATGTCATTTTTGAGTGGGAGTTCATTTCTAATTTAAATTAGTAGAACTCAATTTATCATAAATTAAATCAAAGTGAATTTGCATAATTTGTTGTACTCATTGGCATTCGTTCACCACCTTATGCTTAGTTGTAATTGAGATAATAGAACTATATAATTCTAGATATTTACTTTACGAACTGGTATCGTATTGTGTTGAGTGTCAATCTAAAGTTTAAAGTCCTATTGCAAACTTTCAGAAAACTCTATTTACTCCGTGAAATTTGATAATTAGTATTAAATCGAGAGTAACAATTCTAGTGTTAGTATCTTAAGTATCATGTTTGCCTCCATGATTCTTGATTTAAATATCGAGATTATCTAGGAGCTGAAAGAATTGTTTCAGAAACCATAACGTGTGGCAGATATAACGATATCTGAAATAATGTTTTGGTTGCAATATTGATTTGATTTGATTTGGTTTTGGTTGCAATATGATAGAGTATAATATATGTTCTCATATTGGATGAGAATTTGCAAAGGTTGGAGATGCTAGACATCCTAAGCATTCAAACGGGTTTTGGAAAGTAACATTATACTCACGATTCGCCTTTATAAGCTACATTAGCTTGATCATGAAAGTCGTCATGATAAGGATGAATAGAAGATGTATGTAAAGTGTTTACTACACTAAAAGATTACTAAAGAATTGTTTTTTTGAAAGAACGCCAATCATTTGATGATTGTGATCTACTTCAAAGTGCAAGTCCAAAGGTATTATTATTTAAATATACACGCTTTGGAATATGTGTCATGTATATGGTGCCACTTTTGATGTTGATAGATTCTTTTAAAAGGAAAAGGAAATGCTGAAAGATATTCTATAAAATATATTTGGCAGAAAAGAAAAGAATAGAAATATCTAGTTTAGGTATATAGATGATATACATTTTATGGTTATATTCTTTGCTTGTTAAATAATGTGGATTTTGGGTATTGAATACCGAATTGGTTGGTATGAAATTTCATACAGAACGACACAATTCGTGAACCACAATGGCCTAAATAACTAGCAAGAGAATATGTGAAGATGTTGATCGAAAACAAACAAACCATTATTTGTATTTCTCGTTGACATCAAAGCTTGCCTTCAAGATTTGTTTTTATAATAGTTATTTAAATCAGGTATTATGATAACAAAGATTGTTCAAATAATTACCGTATTCCATATAAGATGGATGATTTAAAAATCTAGTTGGAGAAATCACATCCATAAAACTAATGCTAAAATGTCGCAAGACAAATGATTGGAAGATCACTTACAAAGTGACATCGCCATTTAAATTATATTGGAAATAAAAACATGAAGAAACTCCATGCTAATGGATTTTTGGAGTCTTTGATTTGATCAAATGACGCTTGTGAGACTTTCCTCGGGATAATTAAAACTTCGTTCAAAGGTTAAAGAAGAACGAACGACTAAAATATTAGAATTTATACATATCGATGTATGTAGTCCATTATGTATAGTCGTAAGCGATGGACTTCAACTTCATATGCTTTCTCCGGGAAATTGAGTGAATATTCACTTAATGAGAAAGAAGTATGAAATATTTGAAAATGTTCAAAGACTTTCAAGATGAAGTGGAAAATCATTATAACAAGAAAATAAATAATTTATGATTTCATCATAAAGGGATTTATTTGAGTTGCAAGTTTAGAAAAACTCCTAGATTTGCATCTCCTGAAACACCATAGGAATATGGAGTGTTTGGAATTTGTAATGAAACCTTGTTTGACATGGTTAGATCAAAGGTGTTATTTATAAAACTGCCATTATGTTTAAAAATCTAAAGCTTTAGAGACTACCGCTTTTACACTGAAAAGAGCTCCATCTTGATCCGTTGAAATGACACCATGTAAGTTTTGGTTTGGGGTAAAACCCAAGTTGTCCTTTCTTAAATTTTGGTATGCTAAGCATAAGTAAGATGTTTACAACCAAAGTCGAATGAGCATGTCTTTGTAGGTTGTTTCGAATAACCATTGGGTATTCCTCCATAACACCGAGGACAAAAGGGTTTGTCGTTTGAGACGTGAAGTTTCTTGAAAAAGAAAAGTTTCACAAAAAGTTAAGTGGGAGGACAATAGAAATTTGATAAGGTTAACGAACCTTAGCTATATGTGCTGAGTTGCGCAGAGCCGGAAAACGTTCCAGAGGCAGCCACAATGCTCATGGCTCACGTGCCTCATAGGTTGTGGTCATAGAGATCTAAGTTCCTATTGTACCAAGTAGGTCGAATAAACAATCAAATGCTAATATTTGAGAGTAAATGATTGTTGTTTGACAATGATGAACCAAATAAGTGCAAAGAAGCGATGATGGGCCCTGACTCTGTCAAATGGCTTGAAGCCATAAAATCTGTGATAGTTCCATACACGAGAAATCAAGTTTTTTTTTAACTTGGAAGACCCTCCGGAAAGGTGTAAAAAAATATCTGTCGTATTTGGATCTATAAAGAAACAGACATGGATGTTTCACATCTATGAAATAGTCGACATGTCATAAATTATTTTACGACAATGTTCAAGGAGTTGACTATGACAAGATTTGATCTTTCATAAGCGATATTTAGTCTGGACGGATTAAATTAGCAACCACTACATAATTTCGTGTATGGTAGATGAATAAACAAAAAAAGTTCTTCTAATAGAAAGGTTACCTAGGACATGTGCATGACACGATCCAAAGGGTTTTGTTAAATCAATGGATGCTAAAAAGGGCATGCAAACTTGAATGGTTGAAGTAAGCATCGTGGAGTTGGAATCTTCGCCATGATGAAACTGTTAAAGGAGTTTTCATCAGGAGACGATGAAGATGCTTGCATTTGCAAGAAATTAAGTGGGAGCGCTGAGACATATTTCTAATATATTATGTGTAGGACATCTTGTTGATTGGAAATGATGTATCTTTTATTGACAAAGATTAAGAATTTAATTTCGATGAAAGACTTAGGCAAAACCCGAATATTTAGCATGAATGTCTACATGGATAGACAGTGACGCTAATATGGTCGTGCCAAACATACATATATGAGGTATTGAAGGGGTTCAATATCAAAACGACGAGAAAAGGATCTTGTCGCATGGAAAAGACTTGAATCAAGATTCAAGTGTATCGACACTTGATAATTGAAACAAGATTCAAGTGCTTTGACACTTGATGAGTGCAATCACAAGAATGTTTTGATCAATCATACCATGATATGTACACATGCAGATATGTCCTATGCTTTAAACGTTATGAGCATATACCAGAATGAATCACAAGATGATCATTGGACGATAGTAAGGAAAATCTTATGATCTTTTGGAAGAACTAAGAATATATTTGTGTAGAGGTGACAAATAATTACAAATAGTTCATTGTAAAGCGTTACATTGATGCTAGTTTTGTCACAAGATACAAAATTAAGTTTATCTAAATTTAAACTATGGGTGGCACAATGAAATTGAAAAGAGTTTCCATGACGTATTTGGATGAATTCCAAAGTTAAGACATTGTGAAGGATACTACAACAAAAGTCCAAGTATATGACTGCTATAGTAGCAGCAAAGGAGGGCATTTGTTTCAAGTAGTTTGTTATAAAACTAAGGTGTGGTTCGCAATGGGCTAACGCTAAATATATATTGTACAACAATAGTATCGACATGATTTAACCCCAAAGAACTAAAGGTCTCACCAAAAGACCAAATTTACACAATGCCATCTCATTGGAGAATGAGTGATGCGTGAAAACGCAAAGACATGCAAATACACATGAACCTGAAAGCGTCAGATCCGTAGATTATGTTAACCACTTGCAATCATGTATATGGAACACCAGAAAGCCATAGGTGTTCAATATGCAAAGTTTCTAAACTAGATTATTGTCTCTAGTGAAAGTGGGAGGCTGAAGGGAATATGCCCGAGAGGTAATAATAAAGTGGTTATTATCGTATTCCTTATTTATGATAAATGTTTATTTTGCATGCTATAATTGTATTAATACGGAAACGTTAATACATGTGTGTTTAATAAACAAAAAGGAAGTTCCTAGTTATGCCTCTCTTATAAACTAGCTCGTTGATTAACAAGATGATCAAAGGTTTCCTGATCATGGACATTGGATGTTGTTAATAACAAGGTCACAACACTGTTGGAATGATGTGATGAACATTCATCCGAAGTATAGCATTACGATCAAGGTCATTGTGTTTATATTGCTATAACATCATACGAAGTAATCTTAATCCTTAGACCATGAGATCGTGTCAATCACTAACATCGGAAGAGTATCTTGATAACATCAAACGTCACACCGTAACAGGGTGACTATAAAGATGGGTTCAGTGCTACGACGGTGTTATGTTGAGGCTCATGGATCAAGAGTGGAATTTGTCCATCCCGATGACGAAGAGATATACTCTGGGCCCTCTCGGTGATATCACATTAGTTAGCTTGCAAGCAAGTGATTTGATCACTAGAATGTTATATCACGGGAATGAGAAAAGAATACATGTCGGTAACAAGATCAAACTAGGTATGGAGATACCGATGATCGAATCTCGGAAATGTAATATATCGCGAGACAAAGGGATTGAGTTACATGCGTATAAGGTTCACACAATCATAGAAGTCATCGTTGAATATGTGGGAGTCAGTACGGATCTCCAGGTCCCGCTGCTGATTATTGATCGGAGAGGGGTCTCGATCATGTCTACATTATTCGCGAACTGTAGGGTGACACACTTAAGGGATACCGACACCATTCGGAGAAAATTATATGCCAAAGAAAGAAAAAGAAAGCGCAGGAATTTATTTCACTAGATAGTGGAATCATTTCGGTTGAAATTGCTGAAATTGGTTCTGCATGTGAAATTGAATACTAGCAAGGGGTTTTGTGTGAATGTTTGTTAATTCAAGTAATTAAAAAAATTCTGAGTAAATAAATAAAAGAGTTTTATTTAATGAGAGATTGCATTAAATTTGGTGGAAATTTAATGGGATTTGAGTGGGATTTTAAGTGGAGGAAATGGAGGGGCATTTGTCTGAGTGGGAGCTCCACTCACATGAATGGAGGAATATGTGGGGGCACTACCTTGGCCGCCGGCCATGGCTAGTGGGCTGCCCCTTCTCCCTATAACAGGCACCCCACTCCCTCCTCTCATCACACACCTCCTCGTGAAGGATCTCTCTCCCCCTTTAGAATTCCCCCATGGTCTCGGATCATCGAGATACATGTTCCTGGTGGCTTTTTCTGGAAGGATTTGTTGCTTCCGCTGCTTCGCTGGAGCGAGGGCGCGGAGGTTGTCGGGGTACCCGGACGTGTGTGCGATCACAGATGCACCACTGCTTTGCGGTGAAGGACTTGATGGTGATGGACCGGCTGGACCAGATGGACTTCATCACGATCTTGAGATCGGCAAGCGTTCGGCTGCATCATCCACGTGTATAACCTCATTAATGCTATTCGGTCTTCGAGGATATGTATTTTATGGATGTATATCCACCCGTTTCTTGTATCTAGTAGATAGATCTTGGTACTTAGTTGTTCCCATCATAGGAATATTTTTGTTTTCTATGCTGCGAACCCTTATTGAAATATGGCATGTGTGATATGGACATGATGTGATTGTGATTGTATTTGATGTATGCAATGATCCTTATTGAAATATGGCAACCAGCAGGAGCCTAATGGTTGTCTTTAAATTCGTTAAGACATGCGTGTCTATTCATCATATAATAGCTTTATTCCAAGTAGTTGTAATAGTTGTTGTTGGTGATGGACAACCATGAAGCGGCGCCAAGGACCTTGACGCAATGCTGGTGATGATGGAGATCATATCCGTGCTTTGGAGATGAAGATCAAAATAACAAGGAGAAAGGCCATATCATATCAAATATTATGAATTACATGTGATGTTAATCTTTTTTATGCATCTTATATTGCTTAGATCGTGACGGTAGCACTATAATATGATCCCTCTCACTAAATATCAAGTAATAAAGTGTTTGTCCTTAGTAGGCACCATTGCTAAGACTCGTCGTTTCGAAGCATCTCGTGATGATCGGGTGTGATAGATTCTACGTGTGCATACAACGGGTGCAAGCCAGATTTGCACATGCGGAGACTAAGGTTAATCTTGACGAGCCTAGCATGTACATACATGGTCTCGGAACACGGAATACCAAAAGATAAAGTATGAGTCATATGGATGATATGATGAACATGTTGATTGTTCGCCTTTGAAGCTACATCATCTCTTGTGATGATCGGACTTGGTGTAGTGGATTTGGTTTGTGTAATCACCAAAACGACTCGAGGGATGTTGTTTTGAGTGGGAGTTCAAATAGTAAAATGATTAAAGTTGAACACAATTTATCATAAATTAAATCAAACTGAATTTGCATAATTGTTGTAGTCATTGGCATCCGTTCACCACCTTATGCTTAGTTATAATTGAGATAATAGAACTATAGAATTCTGGATAGTTAGTTTACGAACTGGTATCGTATTGTTTGAGTGTCAATCTAAAGTTTAAAAGTCCTATTGAAAATTTTTAGCAAACTCCGTTTACTCCATGAAGTTTAATAATTAGTATTAAATCTAGAGTAATAATTCTAGTATTACTATCTAAAGTATCATGTTTGCCTCCATGATTATTGATATTCTAAATAATTGTTTTAATATCAAGGTTATTTAGGAGCTGAAAGAATTGTCTCGAAACCATCATGTGTGGAATATATTGCGATATATAAAACAATGTTTTGGTTGCAACATGATAGAGTATAATTTGGCAAAGTATATGTTCTCACATTTGATGAGAATTTGTAAAGGTTGGAGATGCTAGACGTCCTAATCCTCCAAAAGGTTTTGGAAAGCAACGTTATACTCGTGATTTACCTTTATAAGCTATAGTAGATTGATCATGAAAGTTGTCATGATAAGGATGAATAGAAGATGTAGGTAAAATGTTTACTATACTAAAAGATTACTAAAGAATGGATTTTGAAAGAACGCCAAGCATTTGATGATGGTGATCTACTTCAAAGTGCAAGCCCAAAGGTATTAGTATTTGACTATACACACTTTGGACTATGTGTCATGTGTATGGCGCCACTATTGATGTTGATAGATTCTTTTAAAAGGAAAAGAAAATGCTAAAAGATAATCTCAGAAATATTTGGCAGAAAAGAAAAGACTGGAATTGTCTAGCATAAGTATATAAATGATATACATGTTATGGTTGTATTCTTTGCTTGTTAAAAAATGTGGTTTTGGGTATTGCATACCAAATTGGTTGGTGTGAAGTGTTGTTGATGGCGCCTGAAAGCGCTTCGTCGGGAAACCCCAAGATCAAGGTGTGAAGAGCACAACAACAAGTCTTCCCTGAGTAAGAAACCGAGGTTATAGAACCAGTAGGAGGAAGGAAACGTCTGAAAGGTGTTGCTAGCAACTTGGAAATTTGCACAACACAAACCCAAGACTTTGCCCCAACAAACAGTGATGTTGTCAATCTCACTGGTTGCTGTAACAAAGGATTAACTGTATGGTGTGGAAGGTAATAGTGGTTTGCAGCAAGTAAACAGGATTAGTGGAAGATGTATCAATGCTAAATACTGGACCGGGGTCCATAGTTCACTAGAGGTGTTCTCCTTAAGAAACAAACATGGCATGCTGGGTAAAAAAATTACAACAGGGCAATTGACAGGACTGAGAAAGGCATAACAATGCAATACTAGACATTCATGATCCTATGATATTCGATTGGGCAATACAACAAGATACATAGACCGCCATCCAACTGCATCTATGACTAGAAATCCACCTTCAGGTTATCATACGAACCCCCTCCAGTATTAAGTTGCAAGCAACAGATAACTGCTTTAAGCAAAGTGTGTAAGGTAAACAATCCACTTGTTCCATGAACAAGAGACCGTTGTTCTCTCCCTAGTGGAAACAACACATCTACAACCTTAGAGATTTCTGTCACTTCCCTTAGATTAAATAGAGGCATGAACCCACTATCTAGCATAAATACCCCCTCTTGGAGTGACTAGCATCTACTTGGCCAAGATAGCTACTAGAAATGGAGAGCATGCAAGATCACAAACAACACAGACATGATAGAATCAATAAGACAAAACCATTAATCAAACTGACATAGTAATCTCAATATCCATCGGATTCCCACAAACACAACATGCATGATTACAAATAGATGATCTTGATCATGCACGGAGCTCACGAGATCTAAACATGGTAGCACAAAGGAGGAGATACAACCATCTAGCTACTACATGGACCCGTAGTCCAAGGTGGAACTACTCACGCTTCATACCGGAGGCTGGCATGATGAAGAAGAAGGCCTCCGGGATGATCTCCCCTCCGGTAGGGTGCTGGGAAGAGCTTCAGATCCCCCCGATCTAGGGACGATGGTGGCGGAGGCTATAGACGATTTCGTGGAATATTGATCGGTTACTTAGGGTTTTGACCTCGGGGGGTCTTTATAGGCGAAGAGGCGAGGCAGGGGGTCGCCAGGGTGGCCGCACCCCCAGGCGCATGCCCACCTTGGCCGCACGGCCAGGGGTGTGCCCCCCTGGTGGCTCTCCTCCGTCTCGTATTCAGGCTTCGTGTTCCCCATGGTAAAATATTGACTTTGGCTTTTGTCCCATCCAATTCTGAGAATATTGATTTTCAGCCTTTCTGGAACCAAAAATAGAAAACAGGCAACTAGCACCGTGGCATCTTTTTTTTGAATCTTGAAGACTGTGAGGCAAAAGCCCCACAACAATTTATTACTCAAAAGCACTGTATAGAACAAAGAGAAACAGAGAAAAAGAAAAATAAACCGAAATAAAAACTACCTATAGAAACTAAAAATAAGGTAAGCAAAGCTACTGTAAGCTGCCTATCCAGGCCATAAAGTTAGAGTGATGTTTCTTCTTGATCCTATGCCCAAGCATGGTCATATCATGTATAAAGTTCCTTCTCCACCCCATGAAAGAAGGCCTTTCATGGTTAAAATTTTTGTCATTTCTTTGCTTCCATATATGCCAGCAAGCCATAATCACAACTTCCATAAAGAAGGGTTTGCCGAAATCTCTCCTAGCAGCAACCAGTGCAGTCTCAATATCCTGGCCCATGGACCAATCAATCTGCAGGTAATTCCACACTCGTATACTAAAATTTCACTCAAAAAAGAGGTGCATTCTATCCTCATAAGCTCTTATTGGACAGAGCACACAATGCTTGTCCTCAGGTACCTTCCAATTTCTTCTCTGAAGGAGATCCCTTGTATTCAATCTATCTAACAGTAAAAGCCAAGCAAAACACTTTACTCTCATGACACAGGCAGACCTCCAGATCCAACTATAACCTCCCATGACAGTAATGTGTGAGAAAATGTGTTTATAGTATAGGCCGGGAGCATAACCATCCCCCACACATAACTCCAAGTATCCTTATCTAGTGAAAGCTGATTAGCCTGCATTAAAACAACTAGAGCCTTGTATTCCTCATGGTCCTGAGAAGTTAAAGGTCTGTGGAAAAGAGAGGTTCTGTCTTCAGTTCCAAACATAGCCGCTGCAGAGAGGCTAGTGTCTTGCGCAAACGAAAATAACCTAGGAAATCTTTGTGCTAACGGTCTTCTGGACCCTGCAAACTCCCAGCTATCAGTCCAAAACATGAAACTATCTCCACGCCCTGGCTTGACATAAGACACTCCTCTAAAGTTCTCAAGAAGCTTCAGGATATCCCGCCACCAGAAGGAACCACATAACTTCTCAGCATGAGGCACCGTACCAGAATAATAACTCTCCCAGATTAACTTTACCCAAGGGATTTCAACTCTGTTGTACAACTTGTCCAGGTGCTTCAATAGAAGTGCTTCATTCTTCTTCTTAAGATCCACAATGCCCACGCCCCTTTGTCCTTGGGTAGAATCAACATATGCCAAGCAGCCAAAGATTGCTTAGGAGTATCTGTGTTACCCCTCCATAAGCATTGCCTCAAAATTCTTTCAATAGGCTTAATAATTCCAGGAGCAATATAAAACGTCAGAAGCAAAAACAGAGGCATAGAAGACAATGCTGACTTGACAAGCTGCAGTCTTGCTCCTTGGACAGAAAACTGGAGATGCAGGAGAGCCTTCTCTCCATTCTGCAAACAAGAGGCATCAAATCCTTGATCTGCGGCTTTGTAGTCCCAAGTGGTAGACCCAAATAAGTAAAAGGAAGGCTATCCACTTGACAACCAAAAGCAGTAGCTAAATCCAGCACCTTATCCTCAGGCACATTTATAGGTACTAATCTTGACTTGTGATAATTCACCTTAAGGCCAGTTGACAAGGAAAAATCATGTAACAACTCCTTTAGAGCCAATAACTGATCCATTTCAGCAGGTAAGATTAGCAATGCATCATCAACATACTGAATTATGGGGAAATCAGGATCACCAGAAGCTATTGGAAGAGAAATCCTCCCTTGCTGCAGCAAATCATTAACCATTGTTTGCAATAAATCTGAACCCAACGCATACAGAGTAGGAGAGAGAGGGTCCCCCTGTTTGACCCCCCTCTTATAGTGAAACTGCTTTCCTGGGACACCATTTAGTAGGATAGAGGAAGACCCTGAGGAGAGGATGTTTTTGATCAAGTTCAGAAAGGTGCCATCAAAACCTTTATGCTCCAACACTTTCAGAATGGCTTCATGCTCAATAGTGTCAAAAGCTTTAGCAAAATCCAAATTCAGAATGATAATTGGTTTTTTGGAAACCTGGCATGGATGGAGATATTCAAAAGCCCAAGCAATGCAGTCCTGGATAGTTCTTGCCTTCAAGAAACCATATTGGTTCTTGTGAATGCAATTGAGAATCTTTCCTTGCAACCTATTTGCAACTAACTTGGTAAGGAATTTGATGCTCATATTAGTTAGAGAGATAGGACGAAAATCATTTACATCCTCAGGACTGTGCACCTTAGGGACCAAAGTAATGTAAGATTCATTAATATTCTGTAAGTGAATAGTCCGAGCATGGAAATCCTTAGCTAGCTGATAAAACTCTTTTTTGACCAGAGGCCAGCATTTTTTCAAAAATAACCCATTGAAACCATCAGGTCTTGGTGCCTTATCCGAGGGCATTTCCTTGACCACCAGATCCATCTCTTCTTCCAAGAAAGGTATAGAGAGTTCCTTCAAACCTCTAACCTTCTTAATTAAACTAGATAAGTCAAATTTCATACTTATGCCCTCAGATCTACCCATCCCGTCCTTATAGAAAGTCCATAGAATGCCACCATCTCATCATGATCAGTCACCACTCTTCCATCCTCAGCTCTCAACATGGAAATTGTGTTCCTTCTAAATCTTTGAGTGGCCATAGCATGGAAAAATTTAGTAGTGTCCTCTGAAAACTTAATCCATCTCACTGTACACCTTTTCCTCCAATAATTACACTCAATAAGCAACAGCTCCTCTAGGTGCATTTTCACAACATTCCTAAAATTAAACTCTGTTTTACAAAGTGCCCTTTGCTCCTCAATATTGTCCATAATTAAAATCACTTTATTACAGTTCTGGATCAGAATCTTCAACTGAGAGAGGCTCAAATGCCAGTGTTTCAAAGCATATCTCAATCTCTTCAGTTTATCAGCTATCACAGCTATACTATGATGTTTAGACGAAATTTGCTCCCAAGATTGTTTAACACAATTCAAAAAACCAGGCTGATCCACCCAAAAATTCTCAAACCTGAAGATATTACTCTTAGGTATAACAGTGTCAATGTGAACAACACAAGGTAGGTGATCAGACTTTGTATGAGCAAGGGGAAGAACCATTGAGTTTGGATAAAACGTGATCCAATTAGTGCTGGTGAAAACCCAGTCTAGTTGTTCTAATAAAGGTTTTTCTTGCATATTTGACCAAGTGTACTTTCTGCCCTTTAGTGGCAACTCCAATAAACCCAGATGCCCAATAATTTCATTGAATAATAGCATATCATTCACATTCCCCCCAGGCTTATTCCTGTTTTCATCAGACCTGATAAAATTAAAATCTCCCAATAATAACCAGTCACTACCCATAGGAATCTGGAGATTATACAACCATTGCACAAAATCATCTCTTAAGGACCCCTGACAAGGACCATACACAGAAACAAGATTCCACATTGCGCCATTATGCACAGAACACACAATAGATACCCCAAAACTCTGTATGTCATTTAAGGTTCCAGTGAAAACAACCGATCTCCAAAGAATAATAATCCCCTAGAAGCCCCAATTGAGGGTGAATAAACAAAATTATCAAATTTCTTTGGACAAAATTTCCTGATGAATCTTTGATCAAAATATTCACATTTAGTTTCTTGCAAGCAAATAATAGAGCATTGACTTTCTTCCACTTTAGATCTAACTTCCCTCTGCCTTGCCTTAGAGTTCAAACCCCTCACATTCCAGCACAAAATTTTCCACTTTCTAAAATATTTTGTATGCATTATAAAACCACATAGTAAAAGGCAACATAATCAAACATAGTTTGACGAACATCATCATCACATAGCACAGAGATCCCAAACACCAGAACATAGTGCATATTATAGGCCCAGAAACAAAGCAAAAGTACTCATCAAGGATGACAACCACTAAAGATAACATGGCATGAATAAGGGAGTGCCCTCTCCCTTGGTGAAGATTCTTGTCACTTATCATTGACACTAGAGCTTGCCTTCTTCTCTTTTGGATCAGCCCTAAGCCTTTCCTCAGATAGATTATCAGGATCAATCCCCAAAGAGGCCCCCACACGTTGCATCAGTTTAATAGGGGTTTCAGGGACCTCATTCTGCTCAATATTATCCCCCTGCTTTCCATCCCTTTCTTCCTCATCCAGTTCCACATTTTGCACAGTAGACTTTACTCTCTTCCTCGGCCTAGAAGTAGATTCAGCCATAGAGTTATGCCTACTACCATTTTGAGAGACACAGATGCGAGCACTTCTCCTAAAACCTTCATCATAAAAAGGCATAGCATATTTCTTTCCCTTCCCCTAGTCTTCTTTTTAACAACTGAAATAGGGGATGCAGAAAAGACAGTTTGAGAGGTTCCCTTAGGAGGAAATTCTGTACCATCAAAACACAGAGCCCTGTTAACCTTTCTTGTATTAAGTACTAACTTCTTTCTTTGAGTATCAAACATAACAGGACCCTTAAAGGTCTGTTAACAACACTGTGGCATCTTGTTAACAGCCCTATTAACAGCACTATGGCATCTTGTTAACATCACTGTGGCATCTTGTTAATAGGTTAGTACCAGAAAACATATAAAAACACCTCAAAGTCTAGAAAAAGCAAAGCAAAGTAGATACTAAACAAGCATGGAACATCAAAAATTATAGATACATTTCCGACGTATCAAGCATCCCCAAGCTTAACTCCTGCTCGTCCTCGAGTAGGTAAGTGATAAAAAGAATAATTTTTTAGGTGACATGCACCATCAAAATCAAGATCAAACCATTTGCAAGCATTAAAAGCTGGGATCAAACAAATCTAAACATGAGCATGAAAGATGGAGTTCTAACAGTAAGACAAAGTAACTATGCATGCAACATAAAAGGTTGCAAACAAAGATCATGAATAATATGCATTGAAAATTGTTTGTTTGTTTCACATACAGAAAACATGGCATATGGCATTCATCTTGTCCCTCATGGAGTAGAAAATAGATGCATAGGACACCTTCAAAGTTCATAAGAGTGACTAGATACAAATAGCACAAGAACAAGTAATATCAACAATATGCATCAATCAATAAGTTTTGGGACAATGCACATAGAACTAAGAATGCTATGCTCTCTTAACTGGTGCCTAAGGATAAAAGGTGGAGACTCAATGTAATAGTGGAAGAAAGGACCTTCATAAAGGGAAGCAGGGATTTCAAGTCTCAAAAAGAGCATCCAAGAATTATGGTACTTGTTAGCTTTCATCTCTCATTACCCCTATCATAAGAATCTTGAAGTGATTAAGGTTAAAGTGAACAAACTATGGAATATATGCTTGACAAAGTATAAGTTGGCAATCTCATGTCCCTTGAATACGAGGGCCGCACCTCATGCTACTCAACTTTAGTCACATGTAAGTTCTTGTCATAGTAAGTACATGTGTATCATAGAGAACCGCCAATGGGGTACCCCTTGCACATGATACAGGAGCTATCCCATAATCAAAATGACAAGGCAAGCAGACAATGAGCATCTCAGCAATCTTATTATTTACCATGGGAATATGGTGCTTTTTTCTCTCTTTCCTCTTTTCAATATGTCTCTCTTTTTTTATAAGAAGAAAGCTTCATAGATGTCATTATGGTGATGCTGCAAGTTTCCACCATGATTAGGCATGGCTTAGGCTAGCGGCCCAGGCGTTTCTCTAACACACATACATAACTTCATGGACTTACAAGATCCCATTTTATTTCACACCGACGATATCCATAGACAACAGAGCATGATATCAACTATGTACAAAGTACAAGTGCAATGTTGAAAGCGTTCCCCATGACATCATGGTTCTGCTAATTCCAATGTATAAGTGCAAGCATATACAACATAGATGACACAATGGTTCAAGTTTATTAGGGCAAGAAATATAAAGTGTGCCATCAAGTTTGTGAGAGCTTTAATCACTAAGTTTTCACATAACAAAATACTTTTTAATTGGAAGATAGATGAAAACAAGAATATACTTGGAATGGTGTAACACACCATGCATAGGAATTTAGAGTGGACACTTTGGAATAACTTGGTTTCTTGGGAGTTGGATGCATGAGTAGAGCTTACTCGTACAAGTGGATGCTAGCAAAAGACTGGGAGCGACCAACTAAGAGAGCAATAATGGCCATAATCATGCAGAGCGACAAAACATTACTAATCAAAGCATAAAGTGGTACTACAAGTCAAGGACTAAATGATCATAGAGTCTATGGTGACTTGTTCATAGTCATAACATGGTGTGAGCATGTGCCAAGTCAACCCAAACAAAGCATCAAAGGAGAATGCCACAACACTATGCTTTTGTATGCTAAAACAACACATGATTCCTTCAAGGCACACTAAGCAATCCCAATTGTTTGGAACAAGTCATGCTACAACAATAATCACTGAGCATGAAACCCAAATAACACCTAGCATGACATGATAAAGTCTAAGTCACAGTCAAAACAGTGGTGAGATTTGGTTTCCCACATAGCATTATCACCGACAATGGTAGCAACTTGTCACTCAGAGAAGTGGAAGCTTATTGTTGGGAGAAGGGCATCCGACTTGACCTAGCATCTGTGTCTCATCCACAGTCCAATGGACAAGTTGAGCGAGCCAATGGGTTAATTCTGCAGGGAATCAAGCCATGTCTAGAGGCACCACTACATAGAGCAGCTGGAGCCTGGGCGGAGAAATTACCATCTATGTTGTGGAGTTTACGAACTACGCCCAATAGATCTACCGGCTACACCCCTTACTTCATGGTATATGGAGCAGAAGCCATCCAACCTTCCGACATCCTTCATGACTCACTAAGAGTTGCCGCCTACGACAAAGATGACGCTGAAGAATCCAGACGCCTAGATGTGGACCTTCTCGAGGAACAGCGCGTATTGGCATGCCAAAGACCCGCCATCTACCAGCAGAAGCTACGCAGCTACCATAGTCGCCGCGTTCGGCATCGCTCGTTTAAAGAGGGGGATCTGGTGCTCCAACTTAAGCAGAAGAAGTCACACAAATTATCCCCGCCATGGGAACAACCGTTCATCATAAGCAAGGCGCTGCTCAATGGGTCTTACTACCTCGTTTACAATCATGAACTTGAGGATAGACCCAGCAAAGATCATAAGCGTAAGTGACGTGACCCGGATGATGACTACCCGGAGCTTGATCGGCCATGGAACATAGCACAACTACGTCCTTTTACAGTTAGCATATTTTTTATCTATCGTGTACCTCTTATATGATCAATGAAATAAAGCTTTCTGGTTCACTCATATTCTTGAGTCTTTTACCTCCTTTAGTGTTCATTTTTGGATCGTATAAAACTTTTATGCACAAGCTTTGCATTTGCACTTGTGAAAATTTCGCCTACGGGCGTTAGCTTAAGTTTTCTGGTCTACACGTTCTTTGTTTTTTATGTGGATTCTGGAGTAGTGACTTTTGGCACTTGTTGTCGGTGATTTTGTGCTTAGGTTTTTGATGGTGCCATTGTGCATCATCACCTGAGCGCATGGTTCTAACAACGAGTCTTCCGACTCATGAAAGGTCAAGCATAAGAACCAAAGTAATGGATAAGCCAGCACTTGCTTAAAAATATTTACAGGCCGGAACTAGTACTTGAGTAGCAGGAAATTACAGCTATTGTTTTTCCACCTTAAGTTAACATAGTAATTTTTCCGCATACACAAATCTAGAGGAAACAAATATTTCAAAGTGTTTTTTCATTCCTCTGGTGCAAGGGACTTTGATGCAGCATCGTCGGCAGCAGGAGATCTTTCTTCTTCGAAGTCGGTGGTATTGAGGGACTCGGAGGAGCTTTAGTGGTCACCGTCAATGATCTCCAGCGGCACGAAGACGTTGTGATTGACCAAATCGGCAACCCTGGTGTCAAAACCCGCGAGCGATGCCCAAATAGCCTTTTGGTCAATCTTATGGCCTTCATCGTCTACGTCGGGAAGACCCGAGGTCACTGTGTCGAGGTCGGCATTTTCGTAGTGCGCCTTGACCATCGCCAGCGACATCCTTGCGCCAGTCCGAGTACATGACGCCTTCCAGCTTACGATACGCTCGGGGGCTTGCCGCAAGATCTCTGAGTACTTCATCACGGAGTCCACCGGCTTGATATTAATTTTGAGGGGCGGCAATCTCCTTGGCTTGCTTGACGGTAGTGCTGATGAAGTTGCCAGCGAGGACCATGCATTCCTTTGGCGGAGGAGTTGACTTGGTCAAACCAATAGGAGCTGCATTTCCGCAAAACAAAGGAGCACATGAGTTCAATAACACAAAAAGTTCAGAGTACCTGGCTTACAGAAGTACTAGACGAAGATCTCTTACCAAAGATGCCCGCCTCCGCTTGCTAGAGTGTCACCGCCATGGAGTCCTGCTCTTGTCGGAGAATCTTGTGAGCCTCAAGGTTGCGCTGATTCTGCTCATCGACAGCTTTCTTCTGCTCCTTGAGGATCGCAATTTCCTCCTTCAGGCGGTTCATCTCCGTGTTGGCGGACTCCTGCAATGCCTTCATAGATTCCTCGTGCATCTTCAGGGTATCAGTCCTCTCCGTCTTAAGGATCTTGTTTTTGCTATCCAACAACTCAATGTGCTTAGATTGCTCAACAATGTCCTTGGCCTTGGCAATGGTTTCTGCAAGTCGGAGAAAGAACAACACAAAATGAGTAGTAGGATAGTGATGGCACAAGACCAAGTTTATTGCGAAATTGAAAGGAAAAACAAACTCTTGCTCTTGGTGATTTGTTCCTTCAAGAAGGCAGTTTTACCCTTTTCAGCTTCCAGTTCAGCCCGCATCTTGTGGAACTTCTCATTAGAGACACCTCTCTGAGCATTCTCATTATGTGGAAAGAAGATAAAAATTACTTAGTCTTCTTGGAGCATCTAGCCGGATAAATATCCACCTAGAGGCTTGGGGGCTACAGTGAGAGTTTTTAACTCAGCAAAATGCTTAGTCTTTCTTTAAGTATCTAGTCGGAACTAGTTCAGTTTATACTAGAGGCTTGGGGGCTACAATATTGAATTTTACAAACACTGCGTATGCTACTCTGAAAGTATCTAGTCGGAATAATTCATTCAAACTACATACTTGGGGGCTAAAGTGAGAAGTTTTCTAGCTTAGTCACTCTTAGAGAATTCAGATGCAAAGACCTATGGTTTTCTGTCTAAATCCTCGGGGGCTACAGTGGGATACTCATATGAAATGCAAAAGGCAAATAAAACTTACACGTGCGATGATCTTGAGATTGGTGGCGCTCTCGGCAAATATCTTGCTGAAGGAAAGGCTATTTCCTCGCAGGATATCAGCTTGCCTGAGGAGATCCTCAAGGCCACAAGTCGGAGATGTTGGCGCTACACCAGGAGCCAGAGTTGAGCTACTCGGCGTAAGCGCCAGGTAGACTATCTTCGGAAGCTCTGTGGACGTCCTGGGTGTGGAGGCGCCGCCTTCGAGAGACGTTCCGCCTACCACCATTACCTTACTGCTACCGATGGCATCCTTAGCCAGAGCTTCAACCATCTTGGATGCAGTACTTTCTTGTGTCACCTGCTCGTCGACAACGACAAGATCCACGGAGACAGCTGGGTCCACTTCCATGGCGGAAGGGCCAGATGCGTCCTTAGCCGGAGAGCTTACCAGAGTAGCCGCAGGCTGGACGCTGGGAGTTGTAGGGGCAATCGCGGGAGACACTTGTGCAACATATCCTTGATGTTTTTAGAATCTCTTGATGTTTTGGAGGTCTTCTTCAAACTTAAACTAGCCTTCTTCCTGAAACATGCAAAAGTATAAGTACGGAATAAGACGAGCAATGGACAATGTGGGAGGATAAGAAGCTTACACAATAGTGGGTGCTTTGGTGAAAGGGATCCCGATAATTCTTATTTTCTCCGCCTCCAGGGCGGCAGTGGACTTCTTGGAGGCTCCACCCTCCGTCTTCTTCTTCTTCTTCTTCTTCTTCTTCTTCTTCTTCTTCTTCTTCTTCTTCTTCTTCTTCTTCTTCTTCTTCTTCTTCTTCTTCTTCTTCTTCTTCTTCTTCTTCTTCTTCTTGCCTCCGTCGACAGCGTCAGAGGTGGAGCTCTTCTGCTTTCGCGCCAACGGAACATCATCGTTGGACACGATGGTGACTTCCTTCATCTTGGGGTCGTAGATTTGGACAGCCATGCTATCTTCCTCTAGACTTCTGAGATGTTAAGTGAAATCCCAAAGTGTTAGATGAGATGATAATGGCTAGACGGAAGAACTGGAGTACATGTCATACACGGAAAATAAACATGTACCTCTGGGCACTTGCCCTCCTCGAACATGTCGTAGGTGATGGTGAAGCCGCGCTTCCTATCCTTCACCTTGACGATGTCCTTGAGGCGGAGCTTGACAGAGTCACTCGAGAAGTTTTCCATGGAGATGCGAAGGCTATCCTTCCTATCCTTGGTATATTCATGCATCAGGTCCGAGCGGTGCTGCAGAGGCTGGATCCGCCTGACGAACTAGCACATGGCTAGGTCTAACCCGGTCAGACCCGTCTCTACGAACCATTCTATCCGCCTGATGGCGTGGGAAGGATCGTTGTCGGAGGGAAGGGAGGCCTGGGATATCCATGTAGGGGCTTCAGCGGGGGGCCCATCGACGAAGTCTGGGTACGTTCCTTCTCGGCCGGCCAGAGGGATATCTAGGCCGTAGAAGTACATCCGTTGCCAGTTCTTGCAAGACTCATGTCCGACAATGTCGGAGAACCGCCGGCCAGGCCATATCTTAAAGCTAATCGTTCCTCAATTCCTGAGCTCGTCCTTGCTCGCTCCGGCTTCCCTCTTGATGGTAAAGAAATAAATAAACAGATCTAACCTAGGCCTAATCCCTAGGTAACCCTCACAAAGCGCCGTGTAGTTGCTAAGCGTGAGGATGCTGTTGAGGGATAGATTCTGAGGTTGAACCCGGTAATGTCTAAGGACAGAAAGGAAGAAGTCAGAGATCGGGAGGGAGACACCGCGTACCAATTGTGCTTTTAGGTACACCTTCTATTAGGCTTGGGGAGAAGGGGTGACCTTGCCGGACGGTGCTGCCCGCCAGACGAGCCCCTCTGTCGAGGGGAGCTAGCCTTCGACGAGCAGCTCTTTGATATTGCTGTTGGTGATATCAGAGCCGTGCCACTCCCCCTTATGGGAGTCACCCTCCTCCTCCAACGGCTCCAGCGCCGCTGGAATATGGTCATTGCCAGTGGACTCCACCACCACGGACCGTGGCAGCACCAGACCTTCTGGGGGCTTCGCCGTCTTCGCCGAAGCATCGGCCATTGCCGCCATGGATGGGTTGGAGCTGCTGCTCGCCATTAGGAGGGGAGAGAGGTGACTGGGAGATTGGGGAGATTAGGGTTTTTCGCATGCGCGCGAAGAGCTCTAGGAGGTGCTCGCAGGAGGAAGAAGATGACGCAGGGGAAGAATGAGGTGAAAAAGTAAAAATCCACCACAGTTGCAATTTATAACCCCCGACGTCAAGATTCGTGCAAGCGATCGAATGGTTGTCGCGTGGGCGACGTATGTGTGCGCGTGCGCAGAAATTTTGCCATGTCCCCAACCGCCACCGCCAACGATTCGTATCCTTCGCTCGGGAAAAATGGACATGATTGTGTTCTCTGCATGTGTGAGTTACGAGGCGTCGCTGACCTATGTCTACGTCGCTCTAGCTGATACAGGCAGATGAACCATCCCATCGGAAGATTCCAGCATGGACGGATCCAGTCTGGCTACGAGAAGAGTACGATGGAAGATTCAGCATTTCTCCGACTTACAAGTTGCGGATGGAGAACAGTGCAGGGTTCTTGGGAGGACTACAAGATATTTCTTGACGATTTGCCAACATCCATCTAGATGGAGCATTCAACCTGAAGAGGCAAGGCGGCTCAATATCTCGGAGTTCTCCGGGGGCTACTATTGGGGATATGCTATATGGGTATGCTCATAGCATGTCTCTTATCTGGATAACCCGGGTGGCCCACAGTTGGTAGAATGGCCCATGGCCTGCTGGGTGGCCCAGTTAGATGGATCCAGAAGGGAGGCCCATGCCGTATAAAGGAAGGCTACGAGGAGTCACCGACGTACCCAGAGCCTTGGAGTGCAAGACACGCTAGACTAGTTGTATGCAGTGTAGGACTCTGTAACCTGTTCGGCTAGGACTTTCCCTGTAACCCTAGGACCTGGCGACTATATAAAGACGGCCCTATGGGAGCCTTTAGGGCATGACAAGTTAGATAATTCAACATACACCTCGCATAGCGAACCGATCCCTGTAACTCGGGGTATTGCCATTCTAGTGATTTATAGCAGGAGTAGGATTCTTCCATCGTCGTGGGATCTGAACCTGGGTAAGCTCTGTTACCTCGTACCCGTCAACTGTCCGCCTTACCCCACTTCTCTAAACACACACTGTGAGGACCCCTCCATGGCGTACTCGTCGGCAATACCACGACAAAGTTGTACTCAAGTGGAGCCCTCACTCTCACAAGATCATCTTGCCCCTCAAGGACCCACTATTTTGGCACAAGCTCCCTCAAGCTCTTCCAAAGCTCCTCATTCTGATGACTCTACAAGCCCCGATACTCAAGATATTCATCAATAACATCTACCTCCCCAAGATGGGGCTCCTTATCATGTCATCTCCCTAGGTCAAGCTAGTCAAGAACAAGGTCAAGCTATTGTTGATCAAGGCTCTCCCCCTTTGTCTCCAAATGATGACTCTCCCGAGGTGCAGATTTATGAAGACGATCCTCATGTTCGTGCTTATAGTCAAGGCGAGGAATCAAATGGTGGCAATTACCAAGTGGTTGCTCAAGAATCTCGTGTTGATGCTCACGCCCGCCGTCAAGCTTATCGTCTCGCCAAGCTCATCTGAGATGGCAATATCCTTGATAATGTTTATGGAGATTTCAATAGAGGTTCTACTACTAGGAGGAAATTAGCCTCTTTTAGCTCTCACCATGCTTTTATCTCTCATGTGGAACCATAGAAAGTCTTTGAGGCTCTTTAATATGATGATTGGATCGACACTATGAATGAAGAACTTCACAACTTCAAGAGGAACAAAGTATGGAGTTCGGTTGAGCGGCCTAAAGATTGTCAAAATGTCATTGGAACCAAGTGGGTCTTCAAGAACAAGTGTGATGCAAATGGGATAGTCGTGCACAACAAGACAAGTTTAGTTGCCCAAGGATACTCATAAGTTGAGGGCATCGACTACGGTGAGACTTATTCCCCCGTTGCTTGCCTTGAATCCATTTGTATGCTTCTTGCGTTTGCCACTCATCATGACTTTAAATTGCAACAAATGGATGTTAAAACTGCTTTCCTTAATGGTCCTTTGAAAGATTTGGTATATGTCAAGAAACCTCCAGGCTTTGAGGATCCACTTTTCTTGAACCATGTCTACAAGATCAATAATCCACTCTATGGTCTCAAACAAGCCCCACGTGTGTGGTATGATTGCCTTAGAGTGCTCTTGTTAGACCATGGTTTCGAAGTGGGCCTCATTGATCCCACTCTTTTTACTAAGAGAGTAGGAGGTCAGTTGTTCGTTTGCCAAATATATGTTGAGGACATTATCTTTGGGTCTATTAACAAAGCTTTTAATTAGGATTTTGCCAAGCTCATGAACGACCGCTTTGAGATGTGTATGATGGGAGAGTTGGAGTTCTTCCTTGGATTTAAAGTCAAGCAATTGAGGAAGGGGACCTTCATCAACCAAGCTAAATACATTCAAGACATGCTCAAGAAGTTCAAGTTTGATCAAGTCAAAGGTGCCAAGACTCCCATGCCAACTAAGGTTAATCTTGATCTCGATCCTAAGGGTAAGGATGTGCATAAAAAACTTTATCGATATATGATTGGTTATTTGCTCTATCTTTGTGAATATCAACTGGATATTATGTTGAGTGTATGTATGTGTGCAAGATTCCAAGCCGCACCAAAAGAAAGCCACATGGTGGCGGTCAAGAGAATCTTTCGATATTTGGTTCATACCCCAAACTTTGGGTTGTGGTACCCCAAGGGAGACAGCTTTGACGTCACTGGATACACAGACTCAGATTGGGCTATAGACAAGGTGGGAAGGAAGTCAACCTCCGGAGCTTGTAAATTTCTTGCGATATCCTTGGTGTGTTGGTCCTCGAAGAAGCAAAACAGTGTGTTTATGTCCACTACCGAAGCTGAGTACATCTCCGCCGCAAGTTGTTGTGCTCAATTGCTATAGATGAAGCAAACCTTGAAGGATCTTGGACTTTATTTTGACAAGGTGCCTCTCCTTTATGACAATGAGAGTGCTATTGCCATCGCTCACAACCCCAACACAATCGGACCAAGCATATTGAGATTCGTCATCATTTCATTCAGGACCATGTTGCAAGAGGAGACATTTCTTTGGAGTATGTTCCCACCAAGGAAAATCTTGCGGATCTTTTCACGAAGCCTCTAGATGAAGCAAGGTTCCGAGAGTTAAGGCATGAGCTAAATATCATAGATTCGAGCAAGGTGGCTTGACTAACTTTCACACCTACCTATGTCTCAATTGTATCTTTGTTTGGATGTAGGCATGGACTTATGGGGGGTGTAGTTCCTCTTATGAACGAACACTATCCTTATTATGCGCACATTAGAGTTTTCATAATCTATAGTCTCTCAAGGAGACCATTTGAGCTTCATGATGAGTGTTGGTAATGAACCCAAGATATATCTTCGCGGTGTCAAGCCATTTACTCTTATTTAAGGTGGCCTCGGCCACCAACTCTTTGTGTTCCTTGTTTGTTTTACCTTGTATTTTTGTGCTTGGTTGTTCTTGTGTTTTCTTGGTGTCTTTCATCGTTTTGGTTCTTCACAGTTTGAGATCTCTATACCAATCCTTTTCTTTCCCCAAGCCCCTTATATTCCCTGCACAAGTTCTTCCTTGATCTCTTCCAATCCCGGGAAGTTGTTTCTGGTGTCACCGGAAATTCCGGCCAGCTGCCAGAAGTACCGGTCAGTGCGAAGCTCTCTAGAATTTCTCCCTGACTTGGATACTTCCACCTATGCTCGGAACTTCCGGTGAGGCTCATTGACCTATATAATGCGGGCCCTAGAAAAACGGGGTCTTCTCCCAGTTTTCCCCAAGACATACGTTCTTATTGGAGCAGCCGCCGACGACAACGACCCCGCAGATGTGCTCTGGCCCCTCGATCTCTGGCCGACTTCTTCCAGATCTGCTCCATGGGATCCTTCCCCACCTCGATCTCCCGCCATGGACCCTAGTATTTGCCCTCAACTCCCTCCGTTAATGGAGATCTTGCTCATATCATTGCTTGAGTTAAGGCTCATCATGTCTAGGCTTGTCTTTGGCTAGAACTTGTTGGGAGATCTTAATAGGCCTAGGAATCCTTGCTAGGGTAGATCGAAGCAATACATTTCTGTGAATCCGTACATGTGCCCTCTAGATTTGGTTTCCTTGCAGTTTCCTGTTTGAACCGCTGTGTTCGTGACTTCACCGAAACTTCCGGTGGGTCACGAACAGAACTTCCGGCGGTGACTTTGTCACCAGAAGTTCTGGCTGTTCACTTGAAATTCTAGTGCACTGTATCTGATTCACTGCATGTATTTTTTCAATCTCTTTTTGTTTCTTTTTTTCGAACTTGTGTACTTACCCCCCCCATACCTCTCTATTCTCAGATTTCTTCTTAGGGAAAGGTGGTTCCCATAGAGGCAAGCGCAACTGTGTTCCTCCCGGTCCTCCAGAGATTGATGAAGATGATCTAGAAGTTCTGCGTCCTCCCACTCACACTACCCATCAGAAAGCTTCTGCTGATCGTCGTGCTGCTGCTGCGGAAGGAAAGCGACCTACTCTTGCCTCTCAAAAGAAGGCAACTGCAGCTGGGACAGATTCCACCAAGGTCAAGATCTCCAAGTGGACTTAGAAGGCGTATGCTGATTTTTGCAGTGTTGATCCATTTCTTGTTCTGCGTGATCCTCTTTGCTTGGATCCCCTTTTCCATAATTGTCGCCAAGAGGAAATCTTTGTAGAGATATATGCCACCAAGTCAAAGTTTGTTGTTGCCCATCAAAAGTTCATCAATGTGGCTCATATGGAAAGCAATCCTGAGTACTTTGGGGAAGCTCTTGAGCTATGCAGGAAGTTTGGATTGATCCCCATCATGCAACACTGTCAGAACTTTGATGAGACCTCTATTGCTCAGTTCTTTTCCACTCTTCACATGGGTACAGATCCTATCAATGGCACTTTGAAGTGGATGACCAAGAATCAGCTGTTGACTTCCACATGGTTAGAGTATGGTGCTAATGTTTGGTGCTCTTCTGCACCTGAGGTTCTAGAGCCCCTCTACATAGAGGGCTGGGGTGTGTGTGGTTAGGCTAACCACCTCCACAGTCTATGATATTATGCACAAGGTCTACCAGAACACCATCTCTCCCAAGGCAGGCAATTTTGATCAGATCCATGCCTTCCAGATTGATCTCATGTACCAGACTTACAGTCACCGGGATTCTAATCAGAAGTTGGACGTCATGAACTTTTTGTTTCATGAGATTTGGCTTTCTATGACTGAGAAGCGTTCGTTCCCCTTTGCTCCTTAAATCTAGACTCTCATTAATTCCAAGTGGAGGGAAGCAACTGGCTCTCAATATCCTTAAGACAGCATCACCATTTATGAGGAGAAGAAGTTTCATGTGATGAAGCATGAGAAGCCCCAGACTCAAGCTAAGTAGGAGGAAGCCATTTGGAAGTCTGGGCCAGCTAGAGGTGGCACTTCAGGGCATGCCGGTTCCAGTGCAGGTGATCACCCTGAGAGTTCTTGTCCTCCCAGTCTTGAGAGGCAGGCATCTTGGGCCAAGAAGCTGCTGAAGAAGGTGAAGAAGACATTTTGTTTCTTGTAGGACCGTGAGTACCAGGCTGATGTTTATTAGTAGCACAATGCTAAGAGGCAGAAGGCTATCTTGACCGCGCTCAACGCTCCTTGCTCTCCCGAGACTAGCTCCTTCACCGCGCCTAAAGATGAGTGGATTCGTGACAACTGCAAGTGGTCCGATTCCAAGGATGAAGTCACCAGTCCTCCGCCTGCTTGGAACAATGCCTCTTGGGACCCAAGCCTTCTCCTCATCCTTTCTTCTGTTAGGGCGATTAGAGTGATCTTTTCTCCCTTTTTGGTGTCTTGATGCCAAAGAGGGAGAAAGATATCTATTGGTTGTTCACGGGATTTGCATGGGTCAAGTCATGAGCTCGTTATTTCTTTGATCCCTTATTGCTCGTGAACTCTCTCTAGTTTATGTGTGCTTGTGGACCTCGTTATTTATGCGTCTCTGTGGTATTTGTTCCTCTATCTATGTATGAGACTATGTGATATGTTATGCATGTTTTTGGCTTATGGCTGGTTGTATATGGTGGTGGAGTCTCCTTTGATATTATTTCATCTATTGTCTCTCACCACATATGTTTGGTGCAACGGTATGTCCCCTATCATTTTCTTACTTGCACATGTGTTGTTTTTGCAATGGAAAGGGGGAGCCCCCTTATATGTGTGCTAGTTTTGTCCTTAGAGCTTTCTCTCTACCTTGCACACATGTAGGGAGAGCTCGTTCTGTTCATTGCAAAATATTCTCTTCTTATGCAAATCTGATGGTATTATCATGAAACACGAAAAGGGGGAGATTGAAAGGACTATGTTTTCCCTTGTTGTTTTGGTGATGACGACAATCCCACTTGTGATCTAACCTTGTGCTTGAGTTTCAGGTTACTTGTTTATTGATGGAGCTTATGGAGTGTGTGGATGCCATTCTTGAAATCTTGTGAAGATGGCGGTCTTTCCTTTTCTCTTTCTCTCATTTTATAGTTTTAGATCGCCGTACTATCAAGAGGGGGTACACCTCAGAAGGATGTGGGGAATCATTTTTTCTTGCACAAACCATATTGGCACCGCCATAGCCATCCTATCCATCATCGAGAGAGCGAGTTTCTAAGCCGCTGGTTCTGTTTTTGTCTGATCGGAATTTCCAGCCAGGAGCAGGAAGTTCCGCTCAGGGATCTCTATGGAATGGATCTGGCTATATTTTGGGTCCAACTTCTAGCAGAAGTTCTCTCCCCAGTTGAGAACCTACTATTTTTAGTGTTCTAATTGGCGGAACTTCCACCGGAAGTAGCACCGGAAGTTCCGGTCGCAGGTCGGGCCAAGTCTGACTGGATCCTTCAAACGGAATTTCTAGTGCTATTTCCGCTGAGTATCTGAACGGAAATTCCTCCCAGGCATCAGGACTTCCGGTCAGGCTGTTCGTGACCTAGTTGTTTCCGCTCCAAGTTCTGGTAAACATCAGAACACCACTGTATGGAAGTTATCTAACTGACGGAACATGGCCCAAATTTTGCTCCGGAAGTTCCACCAGAATTTCTGGTCATGTATGACCGGAACTTCCTGTCGAGCTTTGGAGCGTGCGTCAACGGTCATTGAGCCATTGAAGCCACGATGAGCGGAACTTCCGGCCCCTACCAGAATTTCTGGTGGTGTCGCGAACAGTCCAACGGTTCAGTTTGAAGGGGGCCTATTTAAGGCGCCCTTCTTCTTCCTCCTACCCAACTCTTCAATTTTCTCTCTCCTCCATTAATACTAGAGCTTCACCTCACTAGGTCTCTCTCCCTAGCCACTCAAACCTCTTGATCTTTTGAGGGGTGGGAGTGGTGACCTAGATCTACACTTCCACCAAAGAAGATTTGATTCCCCCCACGTATCCTTTGTGGATCTTGTTACTCTTGGGTTTCTTGGAACCCTAGACAGTGTAGGACATCCTCGGAGCTAAGGGCATGCGTTGTGAACCTCCGTGGTGTCATTGAGGGCCTTCAATTGAGTTGTGGAGATCCCCCCTCAACCTTGTTGTAAAGGTTTTGGTTGGAGCCTTCAAGGTCACCGGTTAGTGGATTGTGAGGCCTCCTTTGTGGGGGTGCTCACCAAAGAAGAACATGAGGCCTTTTTGGCGCTCGGGTGACCTTGTGTGGCCCCAACACCTCTCCAACATAGACGTAGCTTCCTTGGAAGTGAACTACGGGAATTACATCTCTGTGTCCCCGCTCCGGTTATCTCGTTCCTTACCTTTACTGCTTGCTCTTTACCGCTCTTGTGTTTTTATTAGTTCTCTAGCATATATGTTGTTCATCTAGTAGCATATCTAGAGAACTTATCTTCTTGCCAAGCCTAAAATTGATTAACAAATTAAAAATTGGTAGTCGCCTATTCACCCCCTCTAGTCGATTCAAAGTCAGTACTTTCAACTGGAAAAGTTGTCCTCGGAGGCTATCCTTCTGATCCTTGGTATACTGGTGCATAAGCTTGGCGCGGTGATGTAGAGGCTGGATCCGCCAGATGAACCAGCACATGGCTAGGTCCAACCCGGTCAAACCCGTCTCTACGAACCAGTCAATCTGCCGTACAACGCGAGAGGCTTCATCGTTGGAGGCGAGGAGGGCTTGGGATCTCCATGTCGGGGCTTCAACGGCGGATCCAGCGACAAAGTCCGGGTACGTTCTTTCTCAGCCAGCTAGAGGAATATCTGGGCCGTAGAAATACATCCTCTGTCAATTCTTGTAGGATTCGTGCCCTACAAATGTCGGGGAACCGCCGTCCAGGCCGTATCTTGAAACTAATGGTTCCACAGTTCTTGAGCTCCTCTTTGCTCACTTCGGCTTCCCTCTTCATGATGAAGAAGTAAATAAACAGATCTAACCTAGGCATGATTCCTAGGTAACCCTCGCATAGCTCCGCGTAGTTGCTAAGCGCGAGGATTCTATTAGGAGAGAGGTTCTGAGGTTGAACCTGGAAGTGTTGGAGGACTTGGATGAAGAAGTCGGAGATTGGGAGGGAGACTCCACGCACAAACTGAGCCTTGAGGTATACCTTTTCTCTGACTAGGGGAGAAGGGACGACCTCGCTGGCCGACGCCACCTGCTAGATTAGGCCCTCCATCGCGGGGAGGTATCCTTCAGTGAGCATTTCTTTGATGTCGTTCTCGGTGATGTACGAGCTGCACCATTCCCCTTTGTTGGAATCAGCCTCCTCCTCCAGCGGCTCTAGCCCCGTTGTAATATGGTCGCCGCCGGTGGATTCAACCACCGTGGAACACAACACCACCACTCCATCCGGTGGGACGTGAACAGAGCTCGTCGACTTGGCCTTGGCCTCACCTGATGCCGCCATCGACGGGGTGCTGATGCTGCTAGCCATTGGAGCAGATGGGAGATGACCGTGGATTGGAGAAAAGCTAGGGTTTCTTCTATGCGCGCAAGGAGCTCGAGGAGACGTTTGGCTAGAGGAAGAAGATGACACGAGGAAGAATGAGGTGAAGAGATAAAAGTAATCACGATTATAATATATAGTACGTGGCATTAAGATTCGTGCAAGTTGATCGAACGATTGATGCGTGGATAGCGTGTGCGCGAGCGTGCGCAGAAATTTCGCCACATTCCCACTGTCGCAGCCAACATTTCGTATCCTTCACACGGGTAAAACGTCTATGATTATGTTCACCGCTTGTGTGAGTTACGAGGCGTCTCTAACCTATGGTCTACGTCACTCTACTGGCATAGGCAGGTGAACAGTCCCATCGGAAGATTCCGGCATGGACGGATCCCGTCCGGCTATGAGAAGAGTACGATGGAAAGCTTAGTGATTCTCCAACTTATATATCAAAGACGGAGAACATCACAGGGTTCTTGGGAGGACTACAAGATATTGCTTGAGGATTTTCTGACATTCATCTAGATGGAGCATTCAACCTAAAGAGGAAAGACGACGTAAGATCTCAGAGTTCTCCAGGGGCTACTGTTGGGGATATGCTAAATGGGTATCACCATTGCATGTCTCTAATCCGGATAAACCGGGTGGCCCACAGTTGGTAGCAGGTCCTATGGCCTGCTAGGCGGCCCAGTTAGATGGATCCAGAAGGGAAGCCCATGCCGGATGAAGGAAGGCTACGATATAGTGATCAACATACCCGGAGCCTTGGAGTGCAAGACATGTTAGACTAGTTATATACTGTGTAGGACTCTATAACCTGCCTGGCTAGGACTTTCCCTATAATCCTAGGATCTAGTATCTTTATAAGCTGGACCTAGAGAAGTATTTAGAGAAGCCATTATAGTGATTTATAGCAGGAGTAGGATTCCGCCACCGCAGTGGGATCTGAACCTGGGTAAGCTGTGTCACCTTGGACCCGCCAACCTTCCGCCTTGCCCCACGTCTCTAAACATGCATTTTGAGGACCCCTCCATGGCGTACTCGTCAGCAATACCACGACAGCTGCCTTCCGTTGTCATGGCCGCTTGGGCAGCGATTTCCACCCGACTCGTTTTCGGTTTCTTGGTTAGGGTCTTCCTCCGCGTATCGCTTGGCGATTTCGAGGAGGTCAGGGATGTTGTCGAGTGTCTTGTACACCCTCTTGATCTTGGTTACCAGTGGCTCGTATTGGCACGAGTTCTCAAAGCATTGGATCACCGTGTCTAGGTGGATGCCGGTGGCGTTGATCCACATGTCCTTCCACCGTTGGACCTAGTGGAGGGTCGACTCGCGGGGTCCCTGGATGCATCGCTCCAGGTCCTCGATGGTGGTGGCACAGGTGTAGGAGCCCTCAAAGTGCCTGATGAAGGCCTTGCCCATGTCCTCCCATGAGTCGATGATGTCTGCAGGGAGGGTGTTGATCCTGTTGGAGATATGCCCTAGAGGCAATAATAAATGTAGTTATTATTATATCTTTGTGTTTATGATAAATGTTTACATTCATGCTATAACAGTATTAACAAGGAAACATTAATACTTGTGTGATTTGTAAACTAAATTAGAGTCCCTGGTAAAGCCTCTTTATAATACTAGCTTGTTGGTTAATAAATGATTGTGGTTTCCCTATCATGAACATTGAGATGTTATTAACAACAAGATCATATTGTTAGGAGAATGGTATGATGGACATACTCCTATAGGTAAGCGTAGCATAAAGATCAAGTCATTTTAATAGTTCAATTGCTATATGCTTTCTGATACATAGTAACCTAATTCCTTCAACCATGAGATCATGCATATCACCATCACCGGAAGGATGCTTTGATGACATCAAACACCACACCGTAACTGGGTGGTTATAAAGGTGGCATTGAGTGTTCGGAAAGTATTAGTTGAGACACATGGATCAAGAGTGGGATTATGTCCATCCATATGACGGATAGATATACTCTAGGCCCTCTCGGTGGAATTTCATCCAATTGGCTTGCAAGCATGTGACTGGCTCACAAGGGATCACATATCATGGGAACGAGAAAAGAGTACTTATCAGTAACGAGGTTGAACTAGGTATGCAGAGATACCGACGATCAAAACGTCGGATAAGTAAACTATCGTGAGACAAAGGGAAATTGGTATCGCATGTAAGTTGTTCAATCGATCGCAAAGTAATCGTAGAAATATGTGGGAACCATATGAATTTCCAGATTCCTCTATTGGTTATTGATCGGAGAAGTGTCTCGATCATGTCCGCATAATTCACGAACCGTAGGGAGACACAGTTAAGGATTCGATGTTGTTGAGTAGTTATGGAATGATGAGTAAGAGACCGAATGTTCTTCGGAGTCTCGGATGGGATCCGGGATATCACGAGGAGATCCGGAATGGTCCGGAGAATACGATTCATATAAGGAAAGTCCTGTTTCAGGGTTGGAGAATGGTTCCGGTGTTTTCATCGGGAATGTTCTAGAAGGTTCCGGAAGGTCCGACACTCCGGAGGGGAAGGGTACATGAATGTGTCATAACAAGTTGTAATGATTTCATCATGTACTAGGTGTCATCGCTGAGCAAAATAAAGGGATAAATCAAATCCTAGTTTGAAAAGTCAAACGCCAATTTGAAAAGTCAAACGGCAAGTTTGCTTGGTGGAGGGAGAGTAGGAAACCTACTTGGGGAGGAGTTCCTCTCCCTCCACCCGCCGGCCTTGGAGGCCAAGTTGGGGGAGGACTCTCCTCCCCTGGCCGGCGCCCTCCCACCTATAAAAGGAGGGGCAGGGCTTCCCCTCTAGACCTACACCTCCACCACCCAAAACCCTAGCCCTAGCCGCCGGCTCTCCTGCAGCCGCAGCCGCCCTAGGGCAAGCCCTAGCCGCCGGCCTATCCCTCTCTCCTTGGTGTGTCTAAACCCTAGATCACCGAGGCCTCTCTCATAGTCCACCATACTCGCTCCGGCTTAAGGCGGAGCCCTGCGAGATCTCCCCTCTACTTCCGGTACCACGCCGTTGTGCTGCTAGAATCGCGAGGAGAGTGATACAACCTCCGCTGCCTGCTGGAACAAGGGAGAGGAAGGTCTTCATCGAGTACCGAACGTGTGACCTACTGCGGAAGTGCTGCCGGAACGCAGCGCCGGAAGGATCATCTACACGATCTTGAGATCGGCGAGAGTACGACTACATCACCCACGAGAATCCGCTCTCATTAAACACTTTGGAATCTTCGAGGGTGAATTATTCCATCGACTCGTTGCTACAATCTAGTAGATAGATCTTGGCTTGTTTGTTTGTATGCGGTAGATATTTTTGTTTTCCATGCTACGAACCCCTACAGTGGTATCAGAGCCGTGTCTATATGTAGATCTGTTGCACGAGTAGAACACAATGGTCATTGTGGGCGGTGATGCTTTTATTATCAATTACTTCTTGTGTACTTTTCATCTTGCGGTATGATGGGATGAAGCGGCCCGGGCTAACCTTACATGACATCGTTCATGAGACTTGCTCCACGCTCAACATGCAACTTGTATTGAATAAGTGGCTTTGCGGGTGTCTGTCTCTCCCATTATAGTAGAGATCCAATTTACAACGGGCACTTGATAGTTCAAACATCAACGTTGTGGTTCTTGTTCGTAAGTTAGATCGACACTTATTGAAAGCCCCAAACCACGTAAAATATGCAAAGAAATTAGAGGCGTCTAACTTTGTTTTGCAGGGGTGTGCTATGATGTGATATGGCCATGATTGTGATTATATTTGATGTATGCAATGTTCCTTATTGTAAGTTGGCAACCGGCAGGAGCCATATGGTTGTCTTTAATTTATGTTAAGACCCGCGTGTCTATTCAAAGTAGCTGTAATAGTTGAAGCTGGTAGAAGACAATCATGGAGCAGCGTCATTGACCTTGATGCAATGCCGGTGATGATGGAGATCATGTTCGTGCTTGAAGATGGAGATCGGAAGCACAAAGAAGAAAGCCATATCATATCACATATTATGAATTGCATGTGATGTTAATCCTTTATGCATCTTGTATTGCTTAGTTAACGACAGTAGCATTATAAGATGATCCCTCATGCACATGAATTTCAAGTTCTGAAGTGTTCATCCTTAGTAAGCGCCGTTGCAAAAGCTTGTTGTTTCGAAGCACCACGTGATGATCGGGTGTGTTAGATTCTGCAAGTGTATACAACATGAGCAAGCCAGATTTGCTCATGCGGAAGCTAAGGTTTGATCTTGACGAGCCTAGCATGTACAGACATGGTCTCGGAACACGGATCACCGAAAGGTAGGGCATGAATCATATAGTAGATATGATGAACATGTCGATTGTTCGCCATTGAAGCTACATCAACTCTCGTGATGATCGGTTTTGATGTGGTGGATTTGGTTCGTGTGATCACTAAAACAATGTGAGGGATATTGTTTTGAGTGGGAGTTCACCTAGATTAATTTAACTATTAATTAGAACTCAATTTGTCATAAACTTAGTCTAAACTATTGCAAATATGTTGTAGATCAATGGCGGCCCCTACCATCAATTTTAATGCGTTACTAGAGAAAAAAAGTTGTAAAACAATGGAAGCAACTTCGCGGATTGGTTTCGCAATTTGAGGATTGTCCTCAATGTTGGTAATTTGACCTATGTGCTAGATGCACCGCTGGGTGACCCGCCTGCAGCTGATGCTACCGATGAAGTAAAGAATGTTTACCTCGCTCGGAAGACTCAGTACTCCACAGTTCCGTGTGCTATCTTTTATGGTTTAGAATTGGAGCTTCAGAAAAGGTTTGAGAATTCAGACCCACATGATATTGTCCGTGAACTCAAAACGATATTTGAGACTCACACGGCAGTTGAGAGCTATGAGGCTTCTGAAAAGTTCTTTAACTGCAAGATGGAAGAGGGCAGCTCCGTTAGTGAGCATGTGCTTAAGATGTCTGGGGACGCAAACAAACTTCAAAGCTTGGGTATAGTGATTCCTAATGCTTTGGGGATTTACCGTGTCCTCCAATCACTACCACCAAGTTACAAGAACTTTGTGATGAACTACAATATGCAAAGCATGAACAAGCAGTTGCCATAACTCTTCTCCATGTTAAAATCTGCAAAAGTGGAGATCAAGAAAGAGCACCAAGTGTTGATGGTCAATAAGACCACCAAATTCAAGAAAGGCAAGTCTAAGCAAAAGGGACACTTCAAGAAGGGTGGTAAGAAAGTTACCGCACCGACGAAGAAGACCAAGGTTAGACCTAAGCCTGATACTGAGTGCTTTTACTGCAAGGGAGAAGGTCACTGGAAGCGGAATTGCCCAAAGTACTTGGCGGATTTGAAGAACGGCAACATCAAGAAGAAAGGTATATCCGATATACATGTTATTGATGTGTATCTCACTAGTACTCGTAGTAGTGCCTGGGTATTTGATACTGGTTTGGTTGATCATATTTGTAACTCGAAGCAGGTGCTGCAGAATAAACGGAAGCTAGCGAAGAACGAGGTGACGATGCGCGTAGGAAATGGATCAAAGGTTGATGCGATCGCGGTCGGCACGCTACCTCTTCATCTACCATCGGGATTAGTTTTATACTTAAATAATTGTTATTTGGTGCCTGCGTTAAGCATGAACATTATATCGGGATCTTGTTTATTGCGAGGCGGTTACTTGTTTAAGTCCGAGAATAAAGGTTGTTCGATTTATATGAGTAATATGTTTTATGCACATGCACCTTTGATAGATGGTCTATTCTTATTGAATCTCGATAGTGGAAATACACATATTAATAACATTGAAGCTAAACGTTTGAAATCGAGTGATAACTCGACCTATATGTGGCACTGTCGTCTTGGTCACATTGGAGTGAAGCGTATGAAGAAACTCCATTCTGATGGACTTCTCGAATCACTTGATTTCGAATCACTTGAAAGATGCGAAGCATGTCTGATGGGTAAAATGACTAAGACTCCATTTTCTGGTATGAGAGCTACGGACTTATTGGAAATCATACATACCGATGTGTGTGGTCCAATGAGTGTAGCATCGCGCGGTGGTTATCGTTATGTTCTTACCTTCACGGATGACTTGAGTAGATATGGGTATATCTATTTCAGGAAACATAAGTCCGAAACTTTCGAGAATTTTAAGGAATTTCAAAGTGAGGTGGAGAATCAACATAACAAGAAGATTAAATTTCTACGTTCTAATCGTGGAGGTGAATATCTAAGTTACGAGTTTGGCGAGCATTTGAAGAAATGCGGAATACATTCACAATTGACACCGCCGGGAACACCACATCGTAATGGTGTGTCCGAACGTCGTAATCGAACTCTCTTAGATATGGCTCGTTCTATGATGTCACTTACAGATTTACCACTATCATTTTGGGGTTATGCATTAGAACCAGCCGCATTCACTTTAAATAGGGCACCATCTAAATCCGTTGAAACGACACCGTATGAATTATGGTTTGGGAAGAAACCCAAATTGTCGTTCCTTAAAGTTTGGGGTTGTGAAGCCTATGTAAAGAAGTTACAGCCGGACAAGCTTGAACCCAAAGCGGAAAAATGCGTCTTCATAGGATGCCCGAAAAAAACTATTGGGTATACCTTCTATCATAGATCCGAAGGCAAAATCTTCATTGCCAAGAATGGATCCTTTCTAGAGAAGGAATTTCTCTCGAAAGAAGTGACTGGAAGGAAAGTAGAACTCGACGAGGTTGTCGAACCTTCTCTCGAACTTGCGAGTAGCGCAGCACCGGAAGAAGTTCCTGTGGTGCCTGCACCAATAAGAGAGGAAGCTAATGATGATGATCATGAAACTTCGGTTGTAGTTGCTATAGAACCTCGCAGGTCAACGAGAACTCGTACCACTCCTGATTGGTATGATCCTGTTATGAGTATCATGTTGGTGGATAACACCGATGACCCTGCGACATATGAGGAAGCGATGATGAGCCCAGATTCCAATAAATGGCAAGAAGCCATGAAATCCGAGATTGGATCCATGTACGAAAACCAAGTATGGACTTTGGTGGACTTACCGGATGGCCGGAAGGCTGTCGAGAACAAATGGATTTTCAAGAAGAAAACAGATGCTGATGGTAATGTTACTGTCTATAAAGCTCGACTTGTTGCAAAAGGGTTTCGACAAATTCAAGGAGTTGACTACGATGAGACTTTCTCACCAGTAGCAAAGCTAAAGTCTGTGAGGATTTTGTTAGCAATCGCTGCATATTACGATTATGAGATATGGCAGATGGATGTCAAAACAGCGTTCCTCAATGGAGACATTGATGAAGAGTTGTATATGATGCAACCCAAAGGTTTTGTCGATCCTAAAAATGCTAACAAGGTATGCAAACTTCAACGGTCCATATATGGATTGAAGCAGGCATCCCGAAGTTGGAATCAACGTTTTGATAAAGTAATCAAAAGTTTTGGTTTTATACAAACTTATGGAGAAGCTTGTATTTACAAGAAAGTGAGTAGGAGCTCTATAGCATTCTTAATACTATATGTAGATGACATATTGTTGATTGGGAATGATGTAGACCTTCTTAATAGTGTCAAGGAATATTTGAATAATAGTTTTTCAATGAAAGATCTTGGCGAAGTAGCTTACATATTAGGCATAAAGATTTATAGAGATAGATCGAGACGCCTAATATCATTGTCACAAAGTACATATTTGGACAAAGTTCTAAAGAGGTTTGGAATGGAGGATAGCAAGAAAGGATTCTTGCCCATGTTGCCCAATACGACCTTGAGTAAAACTCAAAGTCCAGCAATGGCAGAAGATAGAGAAAGGATGAGTAAGACTCCCTATGCCTCAGCCATAGGATCTCTAATGTATGCCATGCTATGTACTAGACCCGACATTGCGTATGCTGTTAGTTTGACTAGCAGATATCAAAGTGATCCAGGAGTGGATCATTGGACAGCGGTCAAAAACATCCTTAAGTACTTGAGAAGAACTAAGGATATGGTTCTTTCTTATGGAGGTGATGAACAACTCGTTGTTAATGGTTACACCGATGCTAGTTGGAACATCGATCCGGATGATTCTAAATCTCAATCTGGATACGTATTTACTTTGAATGGTGCAGCAGTTAGCTGGAGGAGTGCAAAGCAAAGCGTTGTGGCGAGATCTTCAACTGAATCGGAATACATAGATGCTTCGGAGGCTTCACAAGAAGCGATATGGATGAAGGAGTTCATTACAGAGCTCGGTGTGGTTCCAAGTGCGTTGGACCCAATGTCTATCTACTGTGATAACATGGGCGCCATAGCCAATGCGCAAGAACCAAGATCACACAAGAAGCTGAAGCACATCAAGCTACGTTTTCACGCTATTCGAGAACATGTCCAAGATGGTGACATAAAGATTTGCAAAGTACACACAGATCTGAATGTGGCGGATCCGTTGACTAAACCTCTCCCGAGGACAAAGGGAAATTGGTATCGTATGTAAGTTGTTCAATCGATCGCAAAGTAATCGTAGAAATATGTGGGAACCATATGAATTTCCAGATTCCTCTATTGGTTATTGATCGGAGAAGTGTCTCGATCATGTCCGCATAATTCATGAACCGTAGGGAGACACAGTTAAGGATTCAATGTTGTTGAGTAGTTATGGAATGATGAGTAAGAGACTGAATGTTCTTCGGAGTCTCGGATGGGATCCGGGATATCACGAGGAGATCCGGAATGGTCCAGAGAATACGATTCATATAAGGAAAGTCCTGTTTCAGGGTTGGAGAATGGTTCCGGTGTTTTCATCGGGAATGTTCTAGAAGGTTCCGGAAGGTCCGACACTCCGGAGGGGAAGGGTACATGAATGTGTCATAACAAGTTGTAATGATTTCATCATGTAATAGGTGTCATCGCTGAGCAAAATAAAGGGATAAATCAAATCCTAGTTTGAAAAGTCAAACGCCAATTTGAAAAGTCAAACGGCAAGTTTGCTTGGTGGAGGGAGAGTAGGAAACCTACTTGGGGAGGAGTTCCTCTCCCTCCACCCGCCGGCCTTGGAGGCCAAGTTGGGGGAGGACTCTCCTCCCCTGGCCGGCGCCCTCCCACCTATAAAAGGAGGGGCAGGGCTGCCCCTCTAGACCTACACCTCCACCACCCAAAACCCTAGCCCTAGCCGCCGGCCCTCCTGCAGCCGCAGCCGCCCTAGGGCAAGCCCTAGCCGCCGGCCTATCCCTCTCTCCTTGGTGTGTCTAAACCCTAGATCACCGAGGCCTCTCTCATAGTCCACCATACTCGCTCCGGCTTAAGGAGGAGCCCTACGAGATCTCCCCTCTACTTCCGGTACCACGCCGTTGTGCTGCCAGAATCGCGAGGAGAGTGATACAACCTCCGCTGCCTGCTGGAACAAGGGAGAGGAAGGTCTTCATCGAGTACCGAACGTGTGACCTACTGCGGAAGTGCTGCCGGAACGCAGCGCCGGAAGGATCATCTACACGATCTTGAGATCGGCAAGAGTACGACTACATCACCCACGAGAATCCGCTCTCGTTAAACACTTTGGAATCTTCGAGGGTGAGTTATTCCATCGACTCGTTGCTACAATCTAGTAGATAGATCTTGGCTTGTGTGTTTGTATGCGGTAGAAATTTTTTGTTTTCCATGCAACGAACCCCTACAGATCAATTGCCGAGTTGCTCCCTCCATCATCAAGGGGATGTAGAGAGAGGCGAGGAGGTCGGTGTGGCCGGCAATTCCCATCGCCATGAGTTTTGTGTCCAGCCACACAGCTGGGTCGTACGTAGGGTCGTACTTCTCGATTTCCTTTGGAGCTTTGTAGTTGGGCGGGTACTTTTCGCCTCGGATCGTTGGTCCGAAGCACTGGGGGCCGACTCGACTGAGGGAGCCCCTTGCTCGCCATCACTGCGATTGGTGAGGGTGTGCCTCAAGTCGTTGGGTTGGCGTGCGCTCTATGTTTGGTTGTTGATGATGTGGGTCCGCACGTCGATCGGCTGCCCGTTGGTGGCGATCATGTTGTTCATCGGTCGCGAGTTGTTGGTGGAGAGCGCTGGGTGCATGACCCGTGGTTGCTACTGCAGGGCCTCGGGTGGCGAAAAGTTTAGGGTGTTGGCTATTGTTGGGTGTCTGCTCAAGGCCGCCTTGCTCCTAGAGGAGCGGGATTACATCCGTCCCCGAGAGTCGGCCCCCATGGTTTATTGCTTGATGGCCTTGGTAAGTAGGGCCTAGGCGTACTTGATTTGCAGGGAGCCTTCTCCCGTGACATTGAGGTTGGCGACTTCTGCCTGTCCCACAATGACGTTGTCCATCGGGGTGGAGTACAGCGGGAGGCCATTCGTGTCCCACTCTTATGGAGAAATGAGGACTCTCGGCTGGTTGGGAGGAGGCGTGCGGCCGGGTGGTGGTGGGGGAGCTCCGCTCGCTAGTGCTCCTGCTGGAGGACGGGCGCTGAAGCCAGGCGGTGCGTTCTCGCAGATCACGCGCTCGGCCGCGCGAGCGGGATCATTGTCTTCGTCGAAGTTCAGGGCGTGGTCCTGAACGCTAGGGTTCAGGCGCGTCCTGATGCAGCGCTGGTGGTAGAGCGATAACTCCTGCACCGTTGCTTGCTCGAGGCAAAAAAATTCGCGCTCGTCTTGCGCCTTCCGCACTGCTTCCTCCAGGCACAGGCGGGCCTCCTCGACCTCTATCACTGTTGTGGTCTGCGGGATCAGCGTGGAGAAGGGGTCTGGCGGGACACTCATGCCGTTCTCTATGTAGGTCACGATGAAGCGACCGAATCCGGCGTGGAGGTCGCTAGAATTTTCCGACCCAGAGTCGAAGATCTCGAGGTTGGAGAAGTCCGCAAACTCCCCAGCATTGGAGACTCGCACGATGGAGCCTTCTGGTGACGCGGCGGTGATGGACCTGGCAAAGGCAGGGTTCGCCGAGTCGGCGTTGTCATGAAGGGCCGTGTCGTTAGTGGCCACGTCGGTTTCGACCATGTCGCTATTGGCCGAGTCGTACCCAGAGGCAAGGCGGTGGATGGTGCAGACCTGACTCTTAGAGAGCTGGTCATGTGGTGGTGATTTGCTGATGAGCGCCGAGTCTTCAGAGACGATGACATCCATGAGGCCGACGAAGAGGGTGATGGTGCCTACTAGCATGATGACGCTGTGCGTGATCGGGCATGACGCCGGGATGTAGCTGCGTGAGCGCCGAGTCTTCAGAGACGATGACGTCCATGGTTACTCACTTTTCCCCTCCCTCTAAAGTTTTTCTCAATTTTCCCCTCTCGCTAAAGTTTTCCTCACTTTCCCCTCTCTCCTGACTCAAACCCTCACAACAGCTCAACTTGATCAGTTTGGCTACTGCGCTCTGATTGGTCGAGATGTATGTCACATGGATCTTGGCCAACCACCGTTGGATACATCATGATCCGGTGGGATGGAGGTTTCTCTCTCCCGATGGGTGCACCTACCTTGTACGGAGAGGAGAGCCCGACAAGCTGGAGGTCTCTCTCTCCCGATGGGCGCACCTACCTTGTACGGAGAGGAGAGCCCGATAGGATGGATGTCTCTCTCTCCCTTTCCCTGTCACATGTATACCAGCCGCATCTTCCTCCGCTCCTATCGACGTACGACGGCGCAGTTCTAAGCATGGCGGTCCGAACGGCATGCGACGGCAGACCTAAGCCTGGCGGTCCGAATGGCGCACGCCAGCGCGGACATAAGCGTGGTGGTTGGAATGACGTGTGGCAGTGCGGATCTAAGCCTGGCGGTCGGTACGGCGTGCGGCGGCACGGACCTAAGAGTGGGGGTCGGAACAGCTCGTGGTGGCGTGGATCCAAGCGTGGCGGCTGGAACGGCGTGTAGCAATGAGGATCTAAGCATCTGAAATTTCTGTCTCTATCCGTCTCACTCTTGTTCACCTCCTCAGATCCATTGCTAATTAAAGACACCGAGGCGGTGTCGGTGCCGACAGTGGTCATCGATGCAGCGATGATTGAAGCCATCATCCGCAATATCACATCGATGGTGTAGATCAAGCCCCTGTGAACCGATTTGAATAAATTTGATACTCCCTCCGACCCATATTAGTTGACTTGGATTCATCTAGATATGAAATGTGTCTAGTCAAGTTTTACTGCTAATATGGGTCAGAGGGAGTATGTATTTGAGCCGTGAGACCGGTTGATATGCTCTAAAGCTGATTCATAAGAAGTAGTACTTGCTTTGAGAATCTCCGGTGGGCTTGCATTAGTTGATTTAGATTTGTCTAGATTCGATTGTATCTAGACATGAATTAGTATTAGATTCATCCGTATCTTGACGATTTTGAGTCAACTAAATTGGATTGTAGAGAGTAGTACTTTCTTTGACAGATCGCCTCTCTAGAGAAGAAGAATGGGGCGTCAGGAAGAACGGGGAATGTATGCTGTCGTCAACGCTGCAAGTCTACATGGCATTTGGCACGCCAACTATGGGCAGCTAGTTCCAAGGGAAGCAACTCGGGCCCCGCAATGCATTCTCATGACAACTTTGGGATCACAAAGTGATTAAATTTGTAGGAACTCACAACCATCCATCGAATAACAATTCTACTATCTAAATTAGCTATCAATTCAAATAATCATTACATGTGCCACCTTCACCACAACCCCATAGTGTAACTGTTAGGACGGGGATGGCAGCTACTAAAACTGCCCACATGAATCTACTATTCTCCTCCCCCTTCACTTGAAGTTCATGTTTTAGATTTTCTACCACTTGATCAGATACGGCAAGATCAGCCTCAAGTGTCAACTTCTCTTTGCGAATAAGCTCCGAGTTCTTCTTTTCTTCCTCGACAGTACGCTTCAGCTCTAATATCAACATGTTTTTATGGGCCAATTCATCACCTAAATTGGCAACCATCTCCTCGAAATCCATCGTCTGGCTTAACCACTAATGTCTACGCACTTCTATTCTTGCAGACAAATGTTGGGCCTCCAAGTGCAGAGGTTTGTAGAACAGCAGATAGTTTCCCTTAAGTGGATTACCCAAGGTTTATCGAACTCAGGGAGGAAGTGGTCAAAGGTATCCCTCTCAAGCAACCCTGCAATCAAGATACAAGAAGTCTCTTGTGTCCCCAACACACCCAATACACTTGTCGGGTGTATAAGTGCACTAGTTCGGCGAAGAGACAGTGAAATACAAGTGGTAACGGTGCCAGAAAAGAGCTTCCGACTTGTTGTTGACTTGGGAGAAACTAAAGGCAAACTGAAATAAAGATGGAAGCAAGCAAACATGCAACAGATCTAGATGCAAACGATGTTTCAATGCTTAGAAACAAGGCCTAGGGATCATACTTTCACTAGTGAACGCTCTCTCATATAAATATCCTATCTTCCTGATACTACTCTTAACTACTCTCTGGTTGGACACTCTAATCCCCGGTAGGGCTACAAAAGCACACCTCAAAGTCTGCCTTCCCCATCTAGATAACCCCACACTGTCACCTTGAGCGCTAGATGTTTCCAACAAACACCACAATTTCATAAAGACATCGAACTCCAAATATAATTCATGAATATATATATGTAATCTAGCTTAAGTGCCACACACGGTGCGCACGCTGTCACTGTCACACACGTGGGGAAAAGCATAGATCTATTAAAGGACGATGAGTATTTATGTAGACTCTAGCCTAAGTGCCACCATGGCATGCACGCTGTCACTTTCACACACATGTGGAGAGCAGAGATCTCTTAAAGCACTTGAGTAGCAAGGTAGATCTACTAGATTACAAAGCTGATGACCACAACAAGATCATGCATAGAGAGAGATGAACACATAGCTACTGGTAGAGCCCTTAGCCTCGAGGAAGAACTACTCCCTCCTCATCATGGGAATCAGCAACGGCGATGGAGATGGTGGTGGAGATGGATGGAGATGGCTCCGGGGGCACTTCCCTGTCCCGGCAGGGTGCCAGAACAGAGACTTTCTATCCCTCGAATCTCCCCTTCGATGGCGGCGGCGCTACGGTGGTTTTCGCAGATTTCTTCTAGATGATTGATGGTTTTTGGGTCGGAGGCTTCTTATAGGCGAAGGAGGCAAGGTCGATGGAGGGCCAGGGGGCCCACACCCCCTGTAGGCGCCACCAGGGCTGGCCCGCGCCTAGGGGGGTGCAGCCACCCTGGTGTCCCCCTCCACCTCTTCTTCGTGGTTCCATGTTGCTTCGGGAAAAATAGGAAGATTGGCTTTTGTCCCATCCAATTCCGAGAATATTGATTTTCTGCCTTTTCTGGAACCAAAAACAGAAGAAAACATGCAACTGGCACTATGGCATCTTGTCAACAGGTTAGTTCCAGAAAGTGTATAAAATACCTCAAAGTGAATACAAAGCAAAGACAAATGATACAAAACAAGCATGGAGCATTAAAAATTATAGATAAGTTTTGAACGTATCAACCACTAGGTTGATTCATCTTGGTATACAATGTACCATGGATCATCGGCCTGCATAGCACACTATAACAATCCCAAAACAAACCCAATTAAAATCAGTCCGACAAGCCATGGAGGCACTTAAAATTCAACGGTAGTGCAAAGAGAAGGAGCTACCTGCACTTCCGACATGGTAGGAGAAGGAGAACGTGGCCACGACATGATCCAATAACCACCCTCGCCGGTGTACCCGCTACGACCAGACATTGAAGACTAATTTACCCCTGCAATATCAAGGAAATTACGGGAACCAAATCGATTAGGATGGGCGGAGCAGGAGCGAAGGTCTTACCAAGCACTACTAGCAATTGCTGCTACCATGCGTCGAGCTATGGCAGCGGAACAAAATCCTGGTAGTCGTGGGCAGCAGACCTTCCTGTGGTCGGTACTGCCTCAACGTATAATGCGTGCGGACAAAACAGGTTCTGGTTCCGTGGTTGAGGTGCAGCGCGGCAGTTCGTCCGACGCCACCGTAGGACGGAGCCCCCGATGCGCCGACGATGGCTGCTCTGACCGCCGGTGGGGTAGGAGCTGCTCGGGGCTGGGGACTAGGAGCGGATGAGAGAGAGAGCCGACCTCATGTGTGTCATACATGACCCCACCTGTCAATGTTTGGGGGAGTAGATGCTCCGGGATTTTTGCATATTTGCCAATTTTGCATATCTGCCAAACTTTTTCATTAAAATTTGCATATTTGCCACATGACCACCACATGTCAGCAACACACAAAATCTCAAATATGCAAGTTGCAATCTAAAACATGGAAAATATGCAAATCTCCCTCCAGCCACACATCATGGCCCCATCGGTCATTGGCTTCGATGGCCCCATCGTTCATTGGCTTCGATGGCCCCACAGGACGAACTTTTTCTTTGAAATTTGCATATTTGCCACAAGACCACCACATGTCAGCGGCACACAAATGGAAAATATGCAAGTTTCAATCTAAAACGTGGTAAATATGCAAATCCCTCCTCTAGCCCTACATCACGGCCTCATCGGTCATTGGCTTTGACGGCCCCACATGACAGCCCCATCGTTCATTGGCTTCGATGGCCCCATAGGACGAACCTTTTCTTTGAAATTTGCATATTTGCCACATGACCACCACATGTAAGCGACACACAAAATGGAAAATATGCAAGTTGCAATCTAAAATGTGGCAAATATGCAAATCCCCCCTACAGCCCCACATCACGGTCCCATCAATCATTGGCTTTGACGGCCCCACATGACGGCCCCATCGTTCATTGGCTTCGATGGCCCCACAGAACGAACCTTTTCTTTGAAATTTGCATATTTTCCAGATGACCACCACATGTCAGCGATACAAAATGGAAAATATGCAAGTTGCAACGTAAAACGTGGCGAATGTGCAAATCCCCCTCCAGCTCCACATCACGTCCCCATTAGTCATTGGCTTCGAAGGCCCCACATGATGGCCCCATCGTTCATTGGCTTCGATGGCCCCACGAAACGAACATTTTCATTAAAATTTGCATATTTGCCACATGACCACCACATGTCAGCAACACACAAAATGGCGTATATGCAAGTTGCAATGTAAAACATAGTGAATATGCAAATCCCCCCTCCAGCTCCACATCACGGCCCCATCAGTCATTGGCTTCAATGGCCCCACATGACGGCCCCATCGTTCATTGGCTTTGATGGCCCCATGGAGCAGCCCCATTTGTCATTGCATGCACCGGCCACCCAATTAGGAAAAAATAGGCCCAGAAGGAAGCGAGAGAAGGATGGGTCCGACATGTATCTTGGCCCCCACCCCTCAGCACGTATCGGCCATGACAGGACCCGCCCCAACGCGACCCCACCAGCCAGGCATGTAATGGTCGAGGCCTCGTAACAAAATGCTCAACGCTCGACCCTCCCCAACACATGCAGTCCCACCAATGAACATGTAACGGTCAAGCCTTTGACCTGACGTCATCCCTCCATCCGAGCGCCTACGAGCGCCCACAAGGGTTTCTTAACATGGCGAGGGGATAAGTGAGGAAATTTTAAGCGGCAAGAGAAAACTGAGTACAACTAACAAACCAGGGGCACAAAAATAGAAATCCCTAGTATCTAAAGTATCATGTTTGCCTCCATGATTCTTGATATTCAAAATATTGTTTTAATATCAAGGTTATCTAGGAACTGAACGAATTGTTTCAGAAAGCATCATGTGTGGAAGATATTGCGATATCTAAAACAATGTTTTGGTTGCAACAAGATTTTATAATTTGGCAAAAATTATGTTCTCATATTTGATGAGAATTTGCGATGGTTGGAGATGCTAGACATCCTAATCCTCCAAAATGTTTTGAAAAGAAACTTTATACTCGCGATTCACCTTTATAAGCTATAGTAGCTAGATCATGAAAGTTGTCATGATAAGAATGAATAAAAGATGTAGGTAAAATGTTTACTACACTGAAAGATTACTAAAGAATGGAATTTTAAAGAACGTCAAACATTTGATGATGGTGATCTACTTCAAAGTGCAAGTCCAAAGGTATTAGTATTTGACTATACACGCTTTGGACTATGTGTCATGTGTATGGTGCAACTGTTGATGTTGATAGTTTATTTTAGAAGGGAAAGTAAATGCTAAAAGAGAAACTCAGAAATATTTGGCAGAAAATGAAAGACTGGAATTCTCTAGTTTAGGTATGATATACATGTTATGGTTGTATTCTTTGCTTGTTAAACAATATGGTTCATGGGTATTGGATACCAAATTGGTTGGTGTGAAATGTCATGCAGGACAACACAATTCATGAACTACAATGGCCTAAGTAACCAACAAGAGAATATGTGATGATGTTCATCGAAAACAAACAAAGTGTTGTTGTGTTTCTCGTTGACATCAAATATTGCCTTCAATATTTGTTTCAATAATTGTTATTATGATCGGGTTTTATGAGAACAAAAGGTTTTTAAAATAATTACAGTATTCCATAAAATATGGATGATTTACATGTCTAGTAATCACGTCCATAAAAATAATGATAAAAATGTCGAAAGACAAATGATTGAAAGATCACTTAAGAAGTGACATTGCCATTTAAATTATATTGAAAATAAAAACATGAAGAAACTCTATGTTGATGGAATTTTGGAGTCTTTTGATTTAGATCAAATGACACTTGTGAGACTTTCCTAGAGATAATTAAAACTTCGTTCAAAGGCCGAAGAAGAATGAACGACTAACTTTTTGGAATTTGTACATATTGATGTATGTAGTCTATTATGTGTAGTCATGAGCGATGGATTTCAACTTCATATATGATTTCTTTGGAAATTTGAGTGAATATATGTATATATTTACTTAATGAGGAAGAAGTGTGAAATATTTGAAAATGTCCAAAGGCTTTCAAGACGAAGTGGAAAATCATTGTAACAAGAAAATAAAGAATTGATGATTGGATCATAAAGGAAGATATTTGAGTTACAAGTTTAGCATAACACCTAAGATTTGAGGAATCGTTCCATGGATTTGAATTTCCTGAAACCCCACATGAGTATGGAATGTTCGAGATATGTAATGAAACCTTGTTTGACATGGTGAGATCAAAGACATCAGCTATAAAACTATCATTGTATTTTAAAGATTAAAGATTTAGTGACTACCGCTTTTACACTGAAAAGAGTTCCATCGTGATCTGCTAAAATGACACCATACAAGTTGTGGTCTGGGATAAAACCCAAGTTGTGCTTTCTTAAATTTTGGTATGCTAGGCATAAGTAAAATGTTTAATCCAAAGTCGGATGAGCATGTCTTTGTATGTTATTTCGAATAACCATTGGGTATTCCTCCATAACACCGAAGACAAAAGTGTTTGTCTCTTAGAACATCAATTTTCTTTAGAAGGAATTTTTCATAAAAAGTTAAGTGGGAGTACAATATAACTTTGATAAGGTTATTGAACTTTAGCTATGTGTGCTGAGTTGCGCAGCGCCGAAAAGTGTCCTAGAGGAAGTAACAATGCTCATGGCCCACATGCCTAAAAGGTTATGGTCACAGAGGTATAAGTTCCTATTGAACCAAGTAGGTCAGGTAAACAATCAAATACTAAGATTTGAGAGTAAATAATTGTTGTTTGACAATGATGAACCGACTATATGCAAAGAAGCGATGATGGGCCTTGACTCCGTCAAATGGCTTGAAGCCATAAAATCCGTGATGGTTCCATACACGAGAAATCATGTTTTTGAACTTCAAAGACCCTTTAGAAAGGTGTAAAACTATAGGGGTCCCAACCTTAGATAAGATTGATCCCTCCTGTGTTTACAATGCTAGTCCCTGGATCAATAGCTAGCATCCACAGTTTAGATGTAATATCAAGAAACAAAGGTCATAATATAACTTTATAACCAGGAATAACATAATTTATTACATCTTACATAGCTCATTTGGCTATTACAATACATTGCAGCGGAATAATTATAGTCATGGGTCCTTCATCTTCATAGTGCCACAGGCAGATGTTGGTTGTAGACTTTGTAATCCTAAACAATCAATCTTCACTAAAATCAATCAAACCTGCAACATACAAGTTACAGCCACAAAGGTTCAATACATTTTGAATTGTATTGGCAAGTGATACTATGGTAGTATAGTGGAGTCTATCATCTATATGCATTTGGCTAAGTGGAGTTGAGGCTTGCATTGCTCAAATTAGATTTTTCCTTAACATTTGAAAATACTAAGTTTTTGCTTGACAAAATCATTTTTCTCAATCAAAGATTTCAAGATCCTTGTACCAAGCCATCTCTCCATCAATGATTGAAGAATTCAAACAACCCTTGTTCAATCCATAAGTTTTAATTTAGAAATTTGAATGATGAGATTCTTGATTGTTTCCATGTCTTGATGCTCAAATTGTCCTTTACCATGGACATGGCTAAGTACTTAGGTTTTACACTCTGCAGAGGTGGTGCACTTTACCCACAAGACTTGGTTTCCCAAGACAAAATCTTTCAGAAGCCTTCCCTTAGACCAAAATGGACGCGTTCCAACCTATCAAACACTACCACTCACTTTCCATTTGGCTAAGTTCTTGCAACCTATATGATCATGGCAGAGCCCATATTGCCAAGTGGTTGCACTTGAAGCTTCTCAACATTTGACATATCAAATCCCTTTGTTTCCTGGGTGGCCATCCACAAGTGAGATACACAAGCCAGGTCCATGGTCTTGTGTAACCACTCAACATAACCCAATCCTTCCATTTCCACCCAGGTGATACATTAACTTAGTTGTTTTATTAAACAAAATCACAAGTCCTTAGACTTAGAATATTTTTCCATAGTGTGAATATATATTCCACCCATGTTTTCTATTAGCTAGGCTAAGCTTGGTAGTAGTAGGAATCTCTAACTTAGGAAAATCCTACTAAGGATTCATCTACTAGGTTTTACTATAGCAAGGTCTATACTTAGCAAAATCCATGCAAGTTTACTTAGCAAAATTACTAATGCATAGTGAAAGTATTGGGATAGATAGTATGAAGCATCACTTGCCTTTTTGGTAGAGTATAGGTTCACTTCTTGATCTTTGCAACAATCACACTCTTCAAGTCACTACTAATCAATCAAGCAAGGCACAAACTCAATTACCAATCAAGCAAAACAACACACATAAATAACAAAGTCAAAGAAATGCATGCAAGCATGCCAAGCTTTGTTTTGTTTGAAAAAGTGGTTCCTAGTGGGTCATAGTCATTTGGGTACATCTAATGGTCATTTCCTAAAGTGGCTAAGTCATTTGCAAAAGGTTTCACTTAAAAATCATTTTCAAAACAAAGTGTTATTTTATGTGGTGTAGAAATATTTTTATTAAGGCAATAGCCTATAGGGTTCACCAAATGAGTTGCTATTGCAAAACTTGGTGTTTTTTTGGTCAATAGGTTTGGTCCAAAACATTTCCTTGAAGTTTTCTTTTCATAAACATTTTTATAACAAAACCATTTCTTTTTATTTGGCTAGAAATTGGCTAAGTCAATTAATCTAACCTAAATCTTTCAAAAATCATTTTTAATACCAAGGGTTGGTTCCTAGGGTCAGTAAGGTCACAACAAACCATTTTGCAAAGGTTTTAATTCAAAAATCATTTTTCAACAATTTTTATACCCTAAACAAGTACACAAATGTTTCTGCAAATTCAAACAAGCTAACAGATACTATTTGTCAAACTAAGGGCATGGTTGGCTAGGGCTTGTTCTCCTGAATCCATTGATATAAAATTTGCAAAATTTGGACGTGTGGTTTGAAAGTTACAAAGGTTTGAAGTTTGCAAATAATTCTGTTTTAAAATCTGTTTTTTAAACTGAATAAGGGACACGCGGCACACTCTGATTGGATGGTACCGGTTCGGTGTGGATCGAGGCTGTGGCGCGTTGGATCAAACGTGAATCGTGCGGCTCAGAATCATCACTTACCCCTTCGCTAACATTCTATCGTATCCGTCGGATCGGGATCGGATGGCTGTGGGTGATTGACCTTAGACGGGCGGCGCTGCGGCGGCTGCTGGCGGCGGAGCGACCAGACGATGGCGGCGCCGGCGGTACAAGAAGCAAAGGAGGGTGTGGAGATGCTCACCGGATTCGCTGACGCTCGCTGATGCTCAGCGTGGTACTTGTCCGTCGAGGGGCGCTAGGGGGCAGCTGCGATTGCTCACCGGAGTTGGTACTGGCGACGGGCGCGCGCGGTCGAGGTCGAGGAAGACGCTAGGAATCACCCGGAGACAAACGAGGCACACGGTCAGGAGAACAAGGACACGAAGAAGGCGTGTGCGTGAACGAGAGGGGTCGGGGTGGTCTGGAATTACCGGAGGAGCTCGTCGGAGAAGAAGGCAGACGCGGCGGCGTCAGGAGTTTGTCGTAGTCGGGGTTCTGGTGCACCCGCGGGCGAACCAGGAGTACTAGGAGATGCGTGAGGTCGAGAGGAGTCCACTCGCATGAAGTAGAGGCAGAGGGGTGGTCGGAGTTGGCCGGAATTGCCGCGACAGCTCGTCGGAGCAGAGGACGTTCGGGGAGGAAATGGAGCGGCCTGGGGGCGAGCTTTGGGGAGGAGTCTGAGGAAAAACGGGGAGGGGAGCCTGGCGTTTAACGCTGAGTGGTCACGGTGAGGATTAATCGCTGCAGTAAAGTGTATTGACCGCGAGAATTTAATGACAGAAACGGTCGCGAGGTGAGGGGAAGAAGGAGTCGCAGGGAGGAAGAAGAACAGTGGAAAGGGGTCCGCTGGTCAGTGGGGAAAACGTTTCAGGTGGGGTCCACTTGTCGGTTGCTGGGTGGGTGCGGTTCTGAGTGGAAAATAAAACGGTTCGGGGAAGAGGGCAGATGGGTTGTTGGGCTGTTTGGGCTGGGCCTTGTTGGGTTGTCCTTTTCCATATTTTTTTCTGCCTGTTTGTTTTATTCTTTTCTATTTCTATTTTCTGATTTGAATTTCATCCAACTTTTCAAGCATTCAAATAATTCAAATAATTCAAACAATTGTAATGAGTTTTTAGTTCTGTTTATCAATAACCAATCTCAAAATAAAATAATATTTTTATTTATTTTTAGGATCTATTTAATATAAAATAGATCATAGTTATTTAATCAAATATGATATGATTTATTTAATAAATCTCCATTTAAATTCCAAAATATTTTCCCTAACTAAACCAGTAGGTATCATTTGTAAATAAAGAATACTTGGAGATTGTTTAAAACAAAATAACATTTTTGCTAAAGGGTCCAATATTAGTTAAATAAAATGGGCCAAGGGTTATTAATCAAATAAGGTTTGATTTTATTAATAAAATCCTCATTTGAAACTTAAATATTTTCAAAATCAAATGAGTAGGTTTAATTTGGGAAATATATAATATTGGGAAATTTGTTTTAAAACAAAATAACCTTTTATTTTAGTGTCCATTATTAATTTAAATATAATAGACTTTCATTATTATTTCAAATAGGTTTTATTTTATTGGGATATTTATTTTGAATCTAAAATAAAGCCAAAACATTTTAGTAGATTTTATTAGAGAATATAAAATACTTGGAAAACTTATTTAAATTAAACAAATAAGTTTTTGATGGTTTATAAATGATAGAACCTTTATCAATAAAACTTGGATATTAAATCCTTATTAATTTATTTTAAATAAACCTTTGCTAATTTTATTTAGAATAAAATGTTTTATTTCCAAAGCTTGTCCAAGGTTTAATTTGGCTTTATAAAATAATCTTTATTTATAAATCCATCTTTTCTTTTGATTACCAAATCTTTTATTAAGAGGTCCAAAATAGTATTTTAAATATTTTTATTTCCCTTTAATAAAAGTTTATCTTTTTAAATCTCTTTAGGATTTATTTGATTCAAATGGGTTTGAAGTTCCAATTGAGTTCAAAAAGTTTCTTCTGGCTCTGAAAATCAAACAAAGTTTTATTTTATTCATTTATTTTCACATTACAAGATTTGGAAAATCTTGGGATGTGACAGGCTACCACCCTTAAAATAAATCTCGTCCCGAGATTTGGGGAGGCTAGGGTTGCAAGCATGTTCAAAACAACTAGGGTACTACCACCCTTAAAATATTTTCAAACAAAAATTACATATTGGCCTTCTTGGGTCCTGGAAAACTTCTCTAAGCAAACTTTTGCTTTATTTCTACACTTGACTCATGGGCCAAGGTTGAGATCCTTCATAGGCTTGTTTAACTTGTTCTCCATCCTTTCTGGACAATTGTTTGCATAGTGGCCTAGTTCCTTGCATTTGAAACATGTGACAAGGTTGATATCTCTCATAGGCTTGTTTATCTTATGCTTCATCTTTTCTGGACAATAGTTTGCATAATGTCCTAACTCTTTGCAGTATTTGCACATCACTTGGCTAACATCTTTCTTTTTCTTTGGTATTACTGTCTCTTGTTTGTTTCCTTGGTTCTTCTTGTTTTCTGGGCACTCATTGGCATAGTGTCCCATCTCTTTGCATTTAAAACATTGCACTTGTGTAATATCCTTCTTGCTAGTGTTGGGGAATTTCTTCTTCTTCTTGGGTCTCTCCAAAGCTAGGAGTTCTTCAAGTTCATGTTCTTCATAGGTTAGAGATCTTTCTCTCTTTTTGGGGCATTGATCTTCATGCTCCTTGGATGCATGATCCTTGTCTCTAAAATTATTGCTAACTTGGGTTCCTTCTAGATTAACATCTTTGTCATCCTTGTTGTCATTAGCTCTTTGGGAAAAGTTTTCTCTCATGCTGATCACTTGAGTAACTAATACTTGCATCAATTGGGATTGAAGTTTCAAAATCCTTTGTATGGCTGGGTCTAGTCCATTGTTGTTGGCTAAAATCTGAGTTGTCTCTTGGATCAACTGGTTTTGGGTTGCTATAAGTTCTCTCATGTTGTCTTCTTGGTTGTTGTTGTTGTTATCAACCTTGATGTTGGAGTCTCTTGGAGTAGTCATCTGTTTGGGTTGAATTGGGTTTAGAATAGGCAAGATATTCTTAAGGAAATATTTCTACTCACACACATCACAATTCACACAAGCAATGTGCATGCAATCACAAACCAAACAATTCACTCAAACAACAAAGTTCAAGCACATACTTAGGCAACAAAATATTTTTGTTACACCACATAAGTTGGTGGTTTTGACTTAACTAGATTATGGTGGTCCATCTATATGGTTTACTTGTGATTTTCTTCCTTCCTTCATGACTCTTCTTGTATGAGATCATGGTTTCTTTGAGAAAAGCTCTTGGTCACAATACTTCAAAGTTGTTGATGGCTTCTTCTTATTTTGCATTCCCTCAGTCTCTAAATCTTAAGCAAGATTTCCTTGTTTCACTTGTATTCCTTGGTGATATCCATATTGGAAGTCCTTGGTGAATATGCTGAAGATGTTGAAGTCATTAGAGTTGAAGATGTTGAAGTCCTTTGTACATGGTGTAGTCTTTGGTCATGGGGTAGGTTTTTCCATCAAATTGAAGTAGAAGAGATGTAGAGTTGAAACCAAAATGGTTGAGGAAAGAGTTTACAAGTGTTTTTGTAAATAAGTTTTTGGAACAAATACACTCCTATTTTTCTAAGGGTTTTTGTCCAATCCTAGGGTTTACAATTCCTACAGGCAACACAATGCTCTGATACCATCTGTAGGGGTCCCAACCTTTAGTAAGATTGATCCCTCCTATGTTTACAATGCTAGTCCCTGGATCAGTAGCTAGCATCCACAGTTAAGATGTAATATCAAGAAACAAAGGTCATATTATAACTTTATAACCAGGAATAACATAATTTATTACATCTTACATAGCTCATTTGGCTATTACAATACATTGCAGCGGAATAATTATAGTCATGGGTCCTTCATCTTCATAGTGCCACAGGCAGATGTTGGTTGTAGACTTTGTAATCCTAAACAATCAATCTTCACTAAAATCAATCAAACCTGCAACATACAAGTTACAGACACAAAGGGTCAATACATTTTGAATTGTATTGGCAAGTGATACTATGGTAGTATAGTGGAGTCTATCATCTATATGCATTTGGCTAAGTGGAGTTGAGGCTTGCATTGCTCAAATTAGATTTTTCCTTAACATTTGAAAATACTAAGTTTTTGCTTGACAAAATCATTTTTCTCAATCAAAGATTTCAAGATCCTTGTACCAAGCCATCTCTCCATCAATGATTGAAGAATTCAAACAACCCTTGTTCAATCCATAAGTTTTAATTTAGAAATTTGAATGATGAGATTCTTGATTGTTTCCATGTCTTGATGCTCAAATTGTCCTTTACCATGGACATGGCTAAGTACTTAGGTTTTACACTCTGCAGAGGTGGTGCACTTTACCCACAAGACTTGGTTTCCCAAGACAAAATCTTTCAGAATCCTTCCCTTAGACCAAAATGGACGTGTTCCAACCTATCAAACACTACCACCCACTGTCCATTTGGCTAAGTTCTTGCAACCTATATGATCATGGCAGAGCCCATATTGCCAAGTGGTTGCACTTGAAGCTTCTCAACATTTGACATCTCAAATCCCTTTGTTTCCTGGGTGGCCATCCACAAGTGAGATACACAAGCCAGGTCCATGGTCTTGTGTAACCACTCAACATAACCCAATCCTTCCATTTCCACCCAGGTGATACATTAACTTAGTTGTTTTATTAAACAAAATCACAAGTCCTTAGACTTAGAATATTTTTCCATAGTGTGAATATATATTCGACCCATGTTTTCTATTAGCTAGGCTAAGCTTGGTAGTAGTAGGAATCTCTAACTTAGGAAAATCCTACTAAGGATTCATCTACTAGGTTTTACTATAGCAAGGTCTATACTTAGCAAAATCCATGCAAGTTTACTTAGCAAAATTACTAATGCATAGTGAAAGTATTGGGATAGATAGTATGAAGCATCACTTGCCTTTTTGGTAGAGTATAGGTTCACTTCTTGATCTTTGCAACAATCACACTCTTCAAGTCACTACAAATCAATCAAGCAAGGCACAAACTCAATTACCAATCAAGCAAAACAACACACATAAATAACAAAGTCAAAGAAATGCATGCAAGCATGCCAAACTTTGTTTTGTTTGAAAAAGTGGTTCCTAGTGGGTCATAGTCATTTGGGTACATCTAATGGTCATTTCCTAAAGTGGCTAAGTCATTTGCAAAAGGTTTCACTTAAAAATCATTTTCAAAACAAAGTGTTATTTTATGTGGTGTAGAAATATTTTTATTAAGGCATTAGCCTATAGGGTTCACCAAATGAGTTGCTATTGCAAAACTTGGTGTTTTTTGGTCAATAGGTTTGGTCCAAAACATTTCCTTGAAGTTTTCTTTTCATAAACATTTTTATAACAAAACCATTTCTTTTTATTTGGCTAGAAATTGGATAAGTCAATTAATCTAACCTAAATCTTTCAAAAATCATTTTTAATACCAAGGGTTGGTTCCTAGGGTCAGTAAGGTCACAACAAACCATTTTGCAAAGGTTTTAATTCAAAAATCATTTTTCAACAATTTTTATACCCTAAACAAGTACACAAATGTTTCTGCAAATTCAAACAAGCTAACAGATACTATTTGGCTAGGGCTTGTTCTCCTGAATCCATTGATATAAAATTTGCAAAATTTGGACGTGTGGTTTGAAAGTTACAAAGGTTTGAAGTTTGCAAATAATTCTGTTTTAAAATCTGTTTTTTAAACTGAATAAGGGACACGCGGCACACTCTGATTGGATGGTACCGGTTCGGTGTGGATCGAGGCTGTGGCGCGTTGGATCAAACGTGAATCGTGCGGCTCAGAATCATCACTTACCCCTTCGCTAACATTCTATCGTATCCGTCGGATCGGGATCGGATGGCTGTGGGTGATTGACCTTAGACGGGCGGCGCTGCGGCGGCTGCTGGCGGCGGAGCGACCAGACGATGGCGGCGCCGGCGGTACAGGAAGCAAAGGAGGGTGTGGAGATGCTCACCGGATTCGCTGACGCTCGCTGATGCTCAGCGTGGTACTTGTCCGTCGAGGGGCGCTAGGGGGCAGCTGCGATTGCTCACCGGAGTTGGTACTGGCGACGGGCGCGCGCGGTCGAGGTCGAGGAAGACGCTAGGAATCACCCGGAGACAAACGAGGCACACGGTCAGGAGAACAAGGACACGAAGAAGGCGTGTGCGTGAACGAGAGGGGTCGGGGTGGTCTGGAATTACCGGAGGAGCTCGTCGGAGAAGAAGGCAGACGCGGCGGCGTCAGGAGTTTGTCGTAGTCGGGGTTCTGGTGCACCCGCGGGCGAACCAGGAGTACTAGGAGATGCGTGAGGTCGAGAGGAGTCCACTCGCATGAAGTAGAGGCAGAGGGGTGGTCGGAGTTGGCCGGAATTGCCGCGACAGCTCGTCGGAGCAGAGGACGTTCGGGGAGGAAATGGAGCGGCCTGGGGGCGAGCTTTGGGGAGGAGTCTGAGGAAAAACGGGGAGGGGAGCCTGGCGTTTAACGCTGAGTGGTCACGGTGAGGAGTAATCGCTGCAGTAAAGTGTATTGACCGCGAGAATTTAACGACAGAAACGGTCGCGAGGTGAGGGGAAGAAGGAGTCGCAGGGAGGAAGAAGAACAGTGGAAAGGGGTCCACTGGTCAGTGGGGAAAACGTTTCAGGTGGGGTCCACTTGTCGGTTGCTGGGTGGGTGCGGTTCTGAGTGGAAAAGAAAACGGTTCGGGGAAGAGGGCAGATGGGTTGTTGGGCTGTTTGGGCTGGGCCTTGTTGGGTTGTCCTTTTCCATATTTTTTTTTCTGCCTGTTTGTTTTATTCTTTTCTATTTCTATTTTCTGATTTGAATTTCATCCAACTTTTCAAGCATTCAAATAATTCAAATAATTCAAATAATTCAAACAATTGTAATGAGTTTTTAGTTCTGTTTATCAATAACCAATCTCAAAATAAAATAATATTTTTATTTATTTTTAGGATCTATTTAATATAAAATAGATCATAGTTATTTAATCAAATATGATATGATTTATTTAATAAATCTCCATTTAAATTCCAAAATATTTTCCCTAACTAAACCAGTAGGTATCATTTGTAAATAAAGAATACTTGGAGATTGTTTAAAACAAAATAACATTTTTGCTAAAGGGTCCAATATTAGTTAAATAAAATGGGCCAAGGTTTATTAATCAAATAAGGTTTGATTTTATTAATAAAATCCTCATTTGAAACTTAAATATTTTCAAAATCAAATGAGTAGGTTTAATTTGGGAAATATATAATATTGGGAAATTTGTTTTAAAACAAAATAACCTTTTATTTTAGTGTCCATTATTAATTTAAATATAATAGACTTTCATTATTATTTCAAATAGGTTTTATTTTATTGGGAAATTTATTTTGAATCTAAAATAAAGCCAAAACATTTTAGTAGATTTTATTAGAGAATATAAAATACTTGGAAAACTTATTTAAATTAAACAAATAAGTTTTTGATGGTTTATAAATGATAGAACCTTTATCAATAAAACTTGGATATTAAATCCTTATTAATTTATTTTAAATAAACCTTTGCTAATTTTATTTAGAATAAAATGTTTTATTTCCAAAGCTTGTCCAAGGTTTAATTTGGCTTTATAAAATAATCTTTATTTATAAATCCATCTTTTCTTTTGATTACCAAATCTTTTATTAAGAGGTCCAAAATAGTATTTTAAATATTTTTATTTCCCTTTAATAAAAGTTTATCTTTTTAAATCTCTTTAGGATTTATTTGATTCAAATGGGTTTGAAGTTCCAATTGAGTTCAAAAAGTTTCTTCTGGCTCTGAAAATCAAACAAAGTTTTATTTTATTCATTTATTTTCACATTACAAGATTTGGAAAATCTTGGGATGTGACAAAAACCTTCAGTCATATTTGGATCTATAAAGAAATAGAAATAGATGTTTCATATCTATGAAATAGTGGACATGTCAGGAAAGAGTTTACGAAAATGTTCAAACGAGTTGACTATGACAAGATTTGATCTTTCATAGTGATATTTAGTCTGGACAGATTAATGTAGCAACCACTACATATAATATTGGTATATGGTAGTTGAACAAAAAAAACAAAGTTCTTCTAATAGAATGGTTACCTAGGACGTGTACATGACACGATCCAAAGGTTTTTTTTAATTCAAAGGATGCCAAAAGAATATGCAAACTTCAAGGGTTGAAGTAAGCATCACGGAGTTGGAATCTTCACCGTGATGAAACTATTAAAAGAGTTTAATACTGTCATAGACGATGGAGATGCTTGCATTTGCAAGAAATTAAGTGGGAGCGCTAAGACATATTTATAATACATTATGTGAAAGACATATTGTTGATTAGAAATGATGTATCTTTTATTGACATAGTTTAAGAATTTCATTTCGATGAAAGACTTAGGCAAAACCTGAATATTAGGTATCAATGTCTATATGGATAGATGGAGATGCTAATATGGTTGTGCCAAATGTACATAGATGAGATATTGAATGAGTTCAATATCGAAACGATAAGAAAGGTACTTGTCGCATAGGAAGGATTGAATCAAGATTCAAGTGTTTTAAGACACTTGGTAAGTGAAACGAGATTCAAGTGTTTTAACACTTGGTAAGTGAAATCACAAGAATATTTTTGATCAATCATACTGTTATATGTACACATCTAGATATGTCCTATGCTCTAAATGTTATGAGAATATACCATAATGACTCATAAGATGATCACTGGACGATAGTAAGGATATTCTTATGATCTTTGGAAGAACTAAGAATATGTTATTTATGTAGAGGTGTCAAATAGATAGATAGTTCATTGTAAAGTGTTACATTGATACTAGTGTTGTCACAAGACAGAAATTAAGTGTATATCATTTTAAACAATGGGTGGCACACTATAATGGAAAGGAAGTTCCATAAAGGATTTGGATGAGTTCCAAAGTTAAGACATTGCAACGGATACTATAACAAAAGGCTATGTATATGACTACTATTGTAGTAGCAAAAAACGGCATTTGTGTCAAGTAGTTTAATATCAAACTGGGTGTGGTTCACAGTGGGCTATTACTATGAAGATATATTGTACGATAACTATATCAACATGGTTTAATCCCAAAGGAACTAAAGGTCTCACCAAAGGACCAAATTTATACAATGCCATCTCATTGGAGAATGAGTGATGCATAGAGACGCAAAGAAATGCAAATACACACGGACCTGTAAGTGTTAGATCCGAAGATTAAGTTTACCACTCGCAATCATGTATATACAACACTATAAAGCCATAGGAGTTGAATGCACATAGTTTTTTTAATACTAGATTATTAACTCTAGTGCAAGTGGGAGCCTGTTGGAGATATGCCCAAGAGGCAATAATAAAGTATTTATTATTATATATTTGTGTTTATGATAAACATTTACATCCCATGCTATAATTGTATTAATAGGAAACATTAATACTTGTGTGTTTTGTAAACATAAAAGAGTCCCTAGTAAGCCTCTTATTAAACTAGCTTGTTGATTAACAGATGATCATGGTTTCCTGATCATGGGCATTGGATGTTATTAATAACAAGTTCATATCATTAGGAGGATGTGATGGACAAACACTGATAGTAATCATAGCATAAGATCAAGTCATTTAGTTCGTTTTGCTACAAGCTTTCAGATACATAGTAACCCAATCCTTCGACCATGATATCATGTTAATCACCGTCACCGGATGAGTACTTTGATGACATCAAACGCCACTTCCATAACTGGGTGGTTATAAATGTGGCATTAGGTATTCTGAAAGTATGTGTTGAAGCGCATGGATCAAGAGTGGTATTTGTCCATCCATATTACGGATAGATATACTCTAGGCCCTCTCGGTGGAATGTCATCCAATTGTCTTGCAAGCATGTGACTAGGTCACAAGGGATGTCATATCACGGAACGAGTAAAGAGTACTTATCGGTAATGAGGTTGAACTAGGTATGGAGATACCAACGATCGAACCTTGGATAAGTAAAGTATCGCGCGACAAAGGGAATAGGTATCGTATGTGAATGGTTCATTGGATCACAAAGTCATCGTTGAATATGTGGGAGCCATTATGGATCTCTAGATCCTGCTATTGGTTATTGATAGGAGAGGTGATGGGGATATGCCGAGTGTGGTATACCCAGCAGGACGTTCCCTACTGGATCATACTCTTAGCGAGTGGGCCTGCAGGACAACGACTGGATCGCGACCCAAGAAGGAGCCAGGAGACTGGAAGCTGAAGGCCTAGAAGCGTAGTTATACCCAGTCCTTATCTAACTCGGTTGTAAATATATAAACCCTAGCGAGGTACCCCTATATAACCTCCCTAGGGCACGCATAGCACTTACGTTCCATCATACACCCCATCGACTCGCCGCCTAGCCGTCGAGCTCGCCCACTGTAATCTCTCGATAATGCAATCTAGCAGGAGTAGGTCTTTACCCTCCGGGGGAAAAAACTGGGTAAAACACTTGTGTCTTCGCCCTCATCTCGCACCGTAGATGTCTGGCCGCCCATGCCCCTCATTCTACTACTCGCTGACAATCACATCATTTGTCGTGGCCATTCCCATGACAGTGGCGCCCACCGTGGGGCCTGGTCGGTCAGGCCTGAGTTCTACGGCGAGACCCTACTTTCCCATCAACCGGTCGATCGCCACCGGACACATGGTCGCCATCGGCGAGATCCTCTAGATCTTGCCCAGCAGCTACGTCCCGGCGTCATGCCCGGTCACGCACAGCATCATCATGCCGATCGGCACGATCAGCCTCTTCATCGGCTTCACCGACGTCATCGTACCGGAGGACTCGGCACTCATCGGCGAGTCGCCGCCACATGATCGGCTCTCTGAAAGGCAGGTCCACACCATCCACCGCCGCGTCACCCAAAGGCTCCATCATGCGAGTCTCTAATATTGGGGATTTCGAAGATCCATCCATCCTTGGGATCTTTGATTCCAACTCTGGGTCCGAGAATTCCGGCGATCTCTACGCCGGATCCGGTCACTTCATCGCGACCTACATGGAGAGCGGCGTGAGCTCCCCGCCAAACCCCTTCTCCACACCAATCCGGACGACCGCGATGACGTGGGAAGTCGAGGAAGCCCGCCTGCGCCTAGAGGAGGTGGTGCACAAGGAACAAGCCGAGCGTGAAAAATTTCGCCTCGAGCAGGCCACGGCATAGGAGCTATCGCTCTACCAGCAGCGCCGCATCAGGACGCGCCTGAACCCCATCGTTCAGGGCCGCTCCTTGAATTTCGACGAAGACAACGACCCCGCTCGCGTGGCTGAGCGGGTGATCTGCGAGAACACGCCTCCAGGTTTCAGCGCCCACCCGCCACCAGGAGCACCAGCGAGTGGAGCTCCCCCACTGCCACCCAGCCGCGCCCCCTCCCAACCAGCCAAGAGTTCTCATCTCTCCGCAAGAGCGGGACACGAACAGCCTCCCGCTGCACTCTACCCCGATGGACAACGTCATCGCGAGGCAAGCAATGGTCGCCAACCTCAACTTCACAGGGGAGGGCATGCTGCAAATCCAGTATGCCAAGGCCCTACTCGCCAAGGCTGTCGAGTAGCAAGTCGCAGGAGCTGACTCGCTGGGTACGCATGTACTCCCGCTCCTCTGGAAGCAGGGCGGCCTCGAGCGGCCGCCCATTGATGGCAAACACCCTCAACTGTCCGCCGCCCGAGCCCCTGCAATACTAGCCACGGGTCGCGCATCCAGCACTCTCCACCAATGACCCGCGACCACTGAACAACACGGTTGCCGCCAACGGGCAGCCGATCGACGCACGAACCCACATCATCAACAACCAGAGCTGGAGCGCACGCCAGCCCAACGACCCTAGGCACACCCTCACCAACCACAATGACAACGAGCCAAGGGGCTCTCTCAGTCGAGTCGGCCCATAGTGCTTTGGACCGATGATCCGAGGAGAGAAATGCCCGACGAACTTCAAAGCGCCGAAGGAGATCGAGAAATACGATCGCACGTACGATCCGGCCATGTGGATGGACACATACCTCATGGCGATGGGAATCTCCGGCCACATCGACCTCCTCGCCGCTCGCTACCTCCCCCTGATGATGGAGGGAGCAACGCGGTAGTGGATCAACACCCTCCCTGTAGACAGCATTGACTCCTGGGAGTACATGCGTGAGGCCTTCGTCAGGCACTTAGAGGGCTCCTACGCCCGCGCCACCACCATCGAGAACCTGGAGCGATGTGTCCAGGGACCCCGCGAGTCGACCCGCAACTGGGTCCAATGGTGGCAAGACTTGTGGATCAACGCTGCCGGCATCCACCCGGACACGACGATCCATTGCTTCATGAACTCGTACCGATACGAGCCCCTGGTCGCCAAGATCAAGCGGGTGTACAAGACGCTTGACAACATCCCATACCTCCTCAAGATCGCCAAACGATACGCGGAGGAGGATCCGAGACAGGAAACTGACGACGAGTCGGGTGGGAATCGCCGCCCAAGCGGCCACGACAACGACAGGCAGCGCGAGCTACGCTACAACAACACTCGCCTCACCGTCAAGCGCTGTGGTGACGGGCGAGTTTACTTCGTCGCCAATGTAGGCTACACGCCATGCGACCCCAAGAGCTTTTGCCGCGACAGAGGTCAGCACCTTGACTGCGGTGACCCATCATACCACTGCATGATGTAGTACACTATAGTCGTTGACATAACACCAATGAAACACTGTTCACTAGTATTACATCCCTCAGAGTGGTACAACAGAAACACAGCAGGTCCAAAACATGGCTAAGTTACAACTCACTTTGTACATAAGATCCAAAAAATACTCTAAGTTAAGAGAGATAAAGAAACTTCTTAAAAATAAGAATCAGAAATAAACAACTCAAAAACTATCATACTATTAAGACTAGCACCTTAACTAATGGTCTGGCATTGCTGCTATTGCAATACACTATAGAAATAGGTTCTATGGCTAGAGATTATATTCCTATAAAATCAGTAACTTCGTCTTCACTTGAGTTGATGTATATGTTGACTTCCTTGTCTTTATTGAAGAGCTTAAACTTTTGATGATGATTCCTGGAGCATGTCTTGATGTAGATGCCGTCTTAATGGCTTCAGAATCTAGCAAGGGTTAACAAGATACGTTGAGTACGAGCGTACTGAGCAAGTTCACTAGAAAAGGAGTGTTTGATGCACTATAACTACAGCCACAGACCGTAGGTCGTAGGTAATGCAAGTTTTCGTAAACATTTGTTCAAAAGTTGCTTTTATTTTGAAAAGCTATGTCCATCAGCCTTCATGGGTTTACCAGAACTTTCATGGAGTTCCTTTCCCGCAGCGTTCATAGATCCTTCCCGGAACAAGGAGTAACAAGTTACAGTTCTTACACTCTGGAGAGGTGCGTTACTTTACCCATGAGAGACCTTAGCCTTGTTGCACAACCAAGTCATGACCTTGTCCATACTTCCTTGGTATGGGGCTCAGTCTAAGATCCAATCCAATCACTGCCCTCTCCGCGACCTCATCTGTCTGCACGATCCTTCGGGGTCGGCTCACCTCCATTAAGCCCCCTTTCGGGCAGGCTAAAACCCTGATGAGTTCCCGAAGACTCTATGAACTGGTGATGCCCTAGAAAGCGCCATATTAAATGGACTATACCACTAAACACCATTCATAGATAATCTAGACACCAAAAGTGTGGGGCGTAAGGGTGCCGACCCATATTTTGGATCCGCACAAGGAATCACAACGTCACGTTAAGGTCGTCTTGCCTCCATACGAGAGGAAAAGGATACAGCTGACTTCTCCGTCCCATTCCAAATCTCATGGTTAACGCGTAATATACGGCACAAGAATCACTGGCGAAATTTGTTGTTAAGTCCTAGATAATATGTTCCTTTACCACCAGAACTTTCATAGTAGGTTATTACCTCATGGTAAATAACCTATAATCATATTTTTATGAAAATAGTGTTTTTTGACATTTTTCAAATGCAGGTGATGACAATACTAGATTTGCAAAATAATTTATTCAAAATAATCAAAGGACATGAGCAAGTGTGAACTTGCCTTTTGTGATTGCAAGATTATGCACTCATGGTCTTCGAGACAATATAAGATCCAATATCTGAAATCAGCATCATTGGTCCGGTAAGGACTAATGTTTAAAGAAGCAATATGCTCTTATGCATAAGTAATGTAATGCACTTTATAAACGCGACTCCCCGGAATAAGCATTGTTCTAGGGTTTGGATACTGGAAATGATGTCTTTGAAATGTGTTGTACTTTTTAGATAAGTTTTACACTTGTGCTTCTTGTTAAGGCTTGTGAGTGTGTGTGAAACAACATGTAATTATAATAACATAAAACAATGAGGTACACACCAACGTGAAATGTTACTTAAGATTGCTTATATTATAATTGTTTATCTTCGAATTTTATTTTACAAGTAATGGCATTAATAAGGAACATAAGTGTTTACAATTCTAAGTATACAAGTAAAGTTTGAAACAATGTGATTGTCATTAATTGTCATCTGTTGGTTATGATGAGAGTCCTTGAGTTTAATTTGTTAAGAGTTGGAAATATTATTATATGGTTTGTTGATTGAAGCGGAAAAACAAATAACTTTTGAAGAAAATATTCCTTTTCTAAGGTCTAAACAATCTTTGTGGTTAATCAAATGTGGTCGATGTTATTTGTGCTTACTGGAACACTTTGGATTTGAGATGCTTTATAACTTAATTTATAACAGACCAAAGTTAACTATAAAACACGTAGCCATATCTTTAGTATAATACTTAAAGTCTTGTAGATTAAAGTTAACTTTAAAACATAGATGGACTTTAGGTGTAATGCTTATTATATTTATACTTTGTTCACTTCATAATGTTTCCTTAAAGTTATTTAAGAATGGTATTACTTCTATTTGAGTAGTGGTTTCTTAATTTTATAATGGAATAGAAACTTTTATCTTTTTATAGATGATTGGTTATAGTTTGTAAACAATGGAGTAATGTTACTTAACTGCTTATGAGTTCACTATAGTGTTTTGGTATGTTGATAAACTTGTGATTAAAGTAAAGGAATAGATTGAATTTTACTACAAATTATTCTTGGAGATTTTATATTGGATAAGGATCCTTTTATAAAATAATCTACACTTATGGTTGAAGGATAGTTCAATAAAATTGTATTTAAAATGTGTTAAACCATTTTAACTTCATACTATAAATATTTAGGACTAGTATTACTTATTGGACTTTAATTGGTTAATTTTTGGATATTTGCAATCTTTTTACCCTTATATGAATTATTAACTAAGGAAATAGGTTTAAATTCAAGTTATTGAAGTGTTTAAATTTTTATTTACCTTAAAAGTGGAATATTATATTTTTAACATGTAGAGATTATTTTTGTGATTATTTTGGTATATTACATTTATTTTTGTGATTTATAATTAATAAGATATGATTTTTATAAGATTTATTACTTTATAAATACTTAATAAATAACAAATATTTAATTAAGTGAAATAATAATGCATGATTATAGTTTTAATTTATATTTCTTATTTTTCTAAGATTTTTGGTATTTTATTTATATTTTTATCATTTACCATTATTGAATTATGAATTAACAAAGTATTATTACTTATAAAACCTTTATTAATTAATGTTTTTTTAATAATTAACATAATAATACTTGATAATACAACTAGGTTATAGATTTTATTTTTCTAAAAAATTTCATATATTAAACATATTTTTCTGAATTATAAAACATAATTTATTGTTTTTATAAGATTGAATCATTTTATATAATTTCTGGAATTAATAAACTAAATAGTTTATGATGTAATGCTGATGTCAGCATGGGATGAAAGGTTTTTCTCACTCGGTCTATTCTTACCCCCAGTCACTGACTAGTGGGGTCTATCCCACATCATATCCATATTTTTAATTTATTACAAAAAATAATAACACAATTTATGAAATTATAACAAAATGAATTATGACATCAGCGTGATGTCACGCTGACATCATCTAAAGATGATCCTCAGATCGTGGTTTGATCTTCGGATTGAGAGAGCATGAGCATGCGGGGTTGGTCGCGTTCGACTCAGTGCTCAATGTTGAGCCTCACAGTGGTTGCGCCGCTCGGGAATGGTCACCGGAGTTGCTCCGACGAAGACCTCCTACGGTGGTGCACGGTGCGATAGCGATTTACGATGAAATAAAGCGATTGGAGAGTACTGGAAGATCCAGGAGCTCACTCTGGTGACGATGGAGAGGTCGAGGAGGCGTGGGGTGGCGTGACGAAGGCTAATCGATGATAGTGGTCATGACAGCCGATGGAATATGACTCCCGATTCCGCCTGATTCACGGCGCGCCAGCTTCCATGCTTAGTCCTAGGGGAACAAGGACACGTCGAAGCTTCTAACGGTGGCTTCGGCGAGTCAAGGGGTGGTGGAACATGGCCGAAACGACGAACACCGGCGAGGTAGGGTTTCGGGTGAGGGAGATAGGGAGGTCTAGAGGGCACGAGAGAAGATGGGATAAGTATGAGAGGATATAGGAGGACGCGGCGGTCTTATCTACACCTCTCAGGGTCGGCGACGAGCATCATGGCGGTGGGATTTTCATGACGACAGAAGGCATCGACGGTACGCACGCAGGTGCCTGTGTGCGTGAGGATGACAACGACAATAATTTTGCAGAAAACCCCCTAAGCTTCTTCGAAACAAAACCTCGGTCCTTGGAAGGGCCCCACCTGTCAGTCACAGAGTGAGACAAGCCGGGCTGGTTCTTGGCCCGAAGTGGGCTGCTACGGGCTGCGCGTGAGTAGTAGATAAAGAGAAGGAAAGATGGGCTGCGGCCAGAAGCTGCTTTCCTTTATTTTTTTCTTTCTGTTTGTTTTCCATTTTTCGTTTCCTGTTTTACTTTCAGATTTATATATTACTCATTTGTTTGAATATTTCCCATAGAATTTTATATGCTAGTTAATTGTAAAAATCTTAAAGTGTATTTAGTATCATTTGTGAACATGTATTGTATAATATGATTGTTTCTTTATTTTCTTTATATATATTCTTTTCCTTTTTGTATTTGTAAGGGCTTTTGACATGAATTTTAATTTACCTAACATCCATAAACTTATTAAAGAATGCATTACTATTAACTCAAGAGATTTGATTCTCATTAACTTATATTATTATTAAAGGAATTTCTATATAGTGATCTTTTATTTTTATTTCATACATAAAATTCTAGGGAATTAATATGGTTAATATTATTCTCATGAATTTAGGAAATAGCAATGTATATATTTTATTACAACTAACATATGAGTTAAGGTTTGAATTGAAAATGCTCATCATAAGTTCTTAGGAGATTTAATATTCTCATATTTCTTTGATAAGCATGGTTAAAGATTAATGGTTAAGTCAAATTTTCCTCATGTTTGTGATCTTTAATGATATTACCCTTTTTAAAATAGAAAGTGCTTATCTGGCATGTCTCCTGGAAAAGAATTGAAAAAGGTAACTCCTAAGCACACATGGTTATGATAATTGGAAATGACCGAGGTGTGCTTCAGTGAATTGCTATAGGAAAATATTCCTATAAAGCATTGTGAAGATAAAATGATGGATCAACAATATGAGATGGGTATTATGTTTGGTTTAAGATTTAAAGTTGACTGTTTACCAAGAATTCCTATCTTCCATAATTCATAATCCTACACTTCTAATTAAGGATTTCCTATCCTAAATATACTACTTCTTCATATCCATCATCATGTGTTAACATGATGAGCTTTACTTCACAAGAATATTCTTATCCACCTTTTATTCTTCTTAATCCATTTATAACTCCAGTGAGCTTGGCACTAAAGCCTTTTCATAATATTAACATATCTATACTTGGCTATATCAACTACTCTACTGTTGATTACCTCTAATCCATTAAGTAATTACTTCTAACTCCATTCATACCCTTCCATAATCATCCACCACTAATATTACTCTAGTAGATGTATATATCAAACTACTTTCCTCAAAGGTTTACTATTCTTAAGGAGGAATAACACTACTGTTGTATATATCAACTACTCTACTGTTGTATATATCAAACCATGCTACTCTAACTTTAGCTTGGTCATACTATCTTATATCTACTTTACTCCAGCATCTTATCTTTCAGCTTCACATTATATCATGGTGACTTATCATGGCTAACCTAGGATAACATATCTATACTAGGTTTCAATCACTTATACATGATATAAGCATTCAATCTTGGTGGCTAAAGCATAATCATTATAATCCTTTAATCATTTATGGCTTAGGAGTCTAGTTGGATAATCAAGGTCTCATCAATACAACATTACAGTTGTATTAAAATTATCTTCTTAGTATCTCTATTGGATTAAGGGATGTTAATCATGGACTATGCTTACTTAATCCAATAGGATTATTCTGTGGGATATATCTTCAATGTTCATCCTTATAACCCTATTTGTTACCATATAATTATATCTTCCATATAACTCTTCTATCCATTCAGGAGTGAGTTAACCCCTTCAGTTACCATATTGATTTGATTCCCTTCTATCACTCCCATCCTATAGATGATATCCAAAACTAGCATTACTACTTACCTCTTCTTACTTCTTTCTTTATAGGCCTTAAGTGAATGCTTTGATATGGACAAGAGTTGATAGATTAATAATTGATAGGTTAAGAATTGGTGAATCAATAGATGATTACTCAACCTTGATGAACAACAAATATGAGAATAAGATTCAATATAAATGGTAAGATTTGACATGGGAAGAAAGATATATGGTGAATGATCTTGACTTGGTTTCTGGCCCATTCAATCTCATTAAAGAGTTAAGGTTAAGTATGACACTTATGGTAGGAATAGATAAGAATAAGATAGGTCAGGATTAGTTATTACATTCTTGTCACTTGAATTATATTCATAGCTTGGTATTCATGAGTTATTGTAATGAATACTATGTGATAATCACTTAAGGATCAGGTATTAATCATTAAGCAATGTATTAGGGTTTAATTTTTATTACATTTGATCTACCCTTAGATCAAATCTCTTTTACCCAAAGATAAGGTTTTAGCAAAGGTCATATTGAAACTCATCGTAGTCAACTTGATGATCTACTTCAATTCCATCAAGTTGAGTGAAGCTTCAATCACTTTGACAAGGTTTATTCAAAATCACGAAAATTATTCGGATTTTCTACGCATGAATGCAATGCACACATCTGGGTTCAGCTTATTTCTAAGCTCAAATGCTGGGATGTACATTGACGGCGGCAACTACCGAGCGAGGCCGAAATTCGACCCCACAGCTCTCCTCAACCAACCCTGCGTGTTCCACAGCAGGGAGGGGAACCCCACCACACACACAACCGCCGACTGCCACTCTTTGAAGGAGATCAAGAAGGCACGGTGTGCAAGGGAGGAACCCAACAACAACCCGCCAAATGGTGGGTCATTCGGCAACGAGGCCTCTCGCTCCACACCTTCACCAGGCTCGGCACAAAGAGCGAAAAGAAGGTCCTCGCCCGCACCATCGCTGTCAACGCGATGTCCTCGGTCGACGTCCTCCGCTTCCTCACTGGTCCGAGCAGCGCATCACGTGGAGCCGCGAGGACCACTCGCCACGGATTGAATACCCCGGGCGAGTCGCCCTGGTAGTCAAGCCTAAAGTAGGCGACTACTGGCTCCCCAAGACATTGATGGACGGCAAGAGCTCCATCAACATCCTCTACCTAGACAAATTCAGGCGATTGCGGCTCCCGCATTCGATGGTCGATACGACCTTCACCACCTTCCACGACATTGTACCCGGTTGGAAGGCGTACCCGATCGACAAGGTGATGCTGCCAGTCACCTTCGGCACACCAGCCAACTTCCGCACCGAGCGGATCGTCTTCGAGCTGGTGAACTTCACCAGCCCCTACCACTGCGTCCTGGGGCGACAAGAGTTCGCCAATTTCATGGCGGCACCGCATTACGCGTACAACATGATCAATATCCTAGGACCATGAGGTATCATCACCGTCCAGGGTGACCCCGACATGGCCATCGACTGAGAGGAAAAAGACGCAGAGCTCACGGACGCCATCATCACCACGAAGGCAACCAAGCATAAGAGCTTGCCAGATACGTGAGTGGGATCGACAAAGACGACCCCACAATCCTGAAGAAGCCCAACACGGAAAACATCGGGTCGATCGCGTTCGAGGCCACTAAGCACACCCGCACCGTCGAGCTGGTCCCAGGCGACTCCAGCCAGATGGTCACGATCAGGACAGGCATGAGCCGCGCATAGGAAAGCGTGCTCATCGAGTTCCTCTGTGAGAATCGCGATATCTTTGCATGGAAGCCATCCGACATGCTAGTTGTCCCGAGGTAACTCGCTGAGCACAAACTCAACACCGACCCCAAAGCACGACCAGTCAAGCAGTCGCCGTGGACCTTCAATGAAGCGCGCCCCAAGTAATCGCCGAGGAAGTGCAGCGTCTACTCGCTCTAGGCTTCATCCGGCCCATCACATACTCCAAGTGGCTGGCAAACCCGGTCCTGATCATAAATAAGAACAAGACCTGCAGAATGTGTATCGACTACACCAACCTCAATAGCGCCTGCCCAGAGGAGCAGTTCGTCCTCCCGCGCATCAATCAGATCATTGATTCGACCGTGGGGTTGGAGTCATTGTGCTTCCTTGATGCATACTCTAGTTACAACCAGATCAAGATGGCGGTCGAGGACGAGGAGAACACGGCGTCATCATGCCATTCGGCGCCTTCTGCTATACCGCCATGACGTTCAGCCTCAAAAGCGCCGGTGTGACTTACCAGCGGTTCATGGAGGAGTGCCTTGCGAGCCACATTGGCCGCAACATCCACGTCTACATCGAATATGTGGGGGTCAAGTCCAATCGCCAGGACGATCTACTCGCCGACCTGGCCGAAACCTTGGCAAACCTACGCAGGTACAAGATAAAGCTCATCCTAGGGAAGTGCACCTTCGGCGTACCCACTGGACAGCTACTGGGGTACGTAGTCTCGAAGCAAGGCATCGAGGCGAACCCCACCAAGATCGACATGATCTCCCGGCTCGGCAAACCCGAGTGCCTCCGCGACGTCTAGAAGCTGGCCATGACAGTTGAGACTCTTAGTCGCTTCAACCCCCAACTAGGCGAGAAGGCAATGCCTGTCTACCGCCTGATGTGCAAGAACCCCACATTGCAATGGGACAAGGAGGAAAACGACAAACTCAACGCACTCAAAGAAGTGCTACTCGCAGCACCACTACTCGCCGCCCCCGTCGACAAGGAGCCGATGCTCATCTACGTCGTGGCATCCGAGTGAGTTGTCAGCGCCGTCATGGTCGTCGAGCGACCAGAGGAGGGCAAGGAACACCCCGTACAGCGCCCGGTCTACTACATCAGCAAAGTCCTCACGGACTCGCGACGGCGCTACCCGCAATACCAGAAACTGGCATACGCGGTCTTTCGAGCCCAGCGATGGTTACCACACTACTTCTAGGAGCACCCAATCATGGTCGTCTCCTCCGCGCCGTTGCAGGACATCATCCGGAATCACGAGGTGACTGGGCGGGTCGCCAAGTGGGCCATCAAAATCAGCGTCCACAACATCAAGTACGAGCCACGCAAAGCGATCAAGTCGCATGAACTAGCGGACTTCCTCGCCGACTGGGAAGAGGCACAACAGCCATAGAAGCTGCCATATCTCCACTACTAGTCGCTCCACTTCGACGGGTCCAAGAACACGGACGGCGCAGGGGCAGGAATCATACTCACCTCGCCCAAGGGCGATAAGCTCCGCTACATGTTGTACCTCGACTTCACCCCCTGCACCAACAACATGGCCGAGTACGAGTCCCTCCTTCACGGCATGCGGGCCGCCAAGGAGATGAACGTCAATCTTCTATGGTGCTATGGCGACTCCGACCTCGTTGCTGCGCAAGTCGTCGGAACCTGCGACGCCGTCTCCCCACCATGGTGGCATATCGCCAAGTAGTGGACCAGATGGGGGGCCACTTCGCCGGCTAATCCGTTGAGTGGATCGACCGACGCAAGAACAAGGAGGCGGACTCCCTCTCTCACATCAGGTCGCCTTGTCAAATTCCACCCGCCGGCGTCTTCCTTGACACGATCAACAAGCCCTCTGTCTCTCCTCCGAAGGAGATCGACCTCGGGATCCCCCTGCAACTAGAGCCAGCCCTGGTCGCCATGGTCGCAGAACCAAGCGACTAGACCGCGCCATACCTCTCCTACCTCGGGAACGAAACGCTGCCTTCGGACGAAACTGAGGCACACATGATCGTGCGCCTCAACAAGTCCTTTGTCATCATCAACGGCAAGCTCCAAAAGTGCAGCGTAACAGGCATGTTCCAACATTGCGTACAACCTGGGGAAGGACGCAAGATCCTCCAAGACATCCACGCTGGCAACTGTGGCCACCACGCCAGCGCCAGGTCCCTGGTCTCCAAGGCCATGAGACACGGCTTTTACTATCTCACCGCGCACGCCAACGCGGTCGACATCATCCAACGCTGCGCCGGGTGCCATAAGTACGCCAATCAGACACACGTGCCCATCTCGGCGGTCAAGACGATCCCCATTACCTGGTCATTCTCCGTGTGGGGGCATGGACATGGTGGGACCCTTCAAGAAGGCCCCCTCAGGATACACCCACCTCCTAGTCGTAGTCGATAAATTCACCAAGTGGGTGGAGGCCAAGCCAGTTTGGAAGTGCGACAGGAAGACCGCGACCAAATTCCTCCGTAAGCTCATCTACCACTAGGGGTTCCCGCACAGCATCATCACGGCCAACGACACCAACTTCACCAAGGGCGCCATGGACGAATACTGCGAGGAGCACAACATATGGCTCGACCTCACCTCAGTCGCCCACCCGGAGTCCAACGTCCAGGCGGAATGCGCTAACTAGAGCATCCTCCATGGCCTCAATCCGAGACTGCAAGTTCCCCTCGAGGGAACTGCGGGATGCTGGGTCAAAGAGCTCCCCTCCGTCATATGGGGCATCCGCAACTGTGTCAATCGGTCAACAGGGTTCACGCCCTTCTTCATGGTATACGATGCCGAGGCCGTCATGCCGACTGACCTAGAGCACGACTCGCCCTGGGTCATCAACTGCATGGAGGCCGACAACGAGCTCGCACGCCAAGACGGGGTCGACCAGCTTGAAGGAGCATGCGACCTGGCTCGCTCCCACACCGCCATCTACCAGCAGGGACTCCGTCGCTACCACAGCCATCGAGTCCGGACTAGCACCTTCCAGGAAGGCGACCTGGTCCTGTGACTGATCCATGACAAGAAGGGCATGCATAAGCTCTCTCTCCCATGGGAGGGACCATTCGCCATAGGGCGAGTCCTCGGCAACGACCCCTACTACCTCATCGACGTTCGAGGCAACGGACAACTCGACGTCAAGCGGTCGTGGAACGTAAATCTCCTAAGAAAGTTCTACACCTAGAACTCCGACCTATATTCCCCCCTCCATGCAATAAAATACATTTGACTCACACAAATTGTGTCTACTCTCCAATTCTTGTGCCAATCGCACTCGTAACTACATCACTATGCTACTGACGGAAGTCAACCCTTGGTTGTACGACCGGCACGGCTAAGTAGTGTGACGCAAGGGCATCGAAGAAATTCGGGCCTTGCTTCGTCCACGAAAAATGCCAACCTGGAGCCCCCATCGGAGTCACTCCGCTTGACTGGCCCGCCGGGACAACACAACTGCACACTCTACATACGGACCTGGTCCTCCGCATCCTCGGTGCATCAACTCAAACGGTTAAGTACCACGCGCGGGGACTCGCTTCAGTCTAAACCAGCGCAGCTCGAGAACACACCAAGTATGAGAGCGCGCCCTGGACTCTCCACGCGACTGGCTCCTCGAGTCAGGCGGAGTGACGCGCCATGTACAACGCGCTTCATCCTCACCTACCTTGGGCATGCGACTAGAACGGCTAACTACCACGCTTGGGGATTCGGCCAACCGACCCCGGTCGCGTCCGGGAAACGACTAAGTAAAGAGCACCCCTTGGGGTTGCCAAATGACTGGATTTCCAAGCCACGACGAGTCAACCTCAACTAACTAACAGACTAAAAACAAACAAACATACAGAAACACGAGGTAAACCCCATTAAAGGGCGGATGTGCTCGGGGACTCGCACAACAAATCAACCAAAATTAACATGAACTGACTCAATATGTCGTCGTTCCTTACAGCAACAAAATATTGTTTGCTTACCAGGGCACACACACATCTATTTGTACTAATACAAATGATAGTCGGCAAACTGTCTACTCCGTAGGCTTTGAGGACGATGCGCCGCCAACACCGTGAACACAGATGAACGACACTCACAGATTCGACGGATACGTCGTCAAGCTGCCTGCCATCACCGACCGGAATGGCTTCTCCGTCTTGAGGCCATGACGCGCTGGCTCGGAGTCATTCGGAGCCACCTGGTATGGCAGAATGTCGCCCATCGCCAACACCCATTCGGAATACATGGCCACCTTTGCCGTAGACTTCAGAGATCTCCACCGAGCCAGTCGCCGATTGGTACCCTCTGGTGACATCGTCGAGGTCGAAGTCGTCGGGGAAATGCGCGAGCCCAAGGCTCAGCGTAGTCGCGGCGAAACACCGACCATGACATATAGTCAACTACCGCTGGCACCCTTTCAAGGTAATGCCATACCTCCGTGAGCTCGCTAGGAATCACCTTAGTCGGAGAGATCTCTTGGATAATGGCGCGGATGCACATCGCTGAGAGGGCGGCAGAATCCACCATCATGGTCACACACTTCTTGGCGTCATAAGTATGTGCCTCAGGGTCGTCGCCAAGTACTTTCCCTGCAATCAACACCAAGTCAGTATCAGAAGGATGCATAACTTCGGCTTCACCCACTCGGGGACTCGCTGTCATGAGTGACTTGCTCGCTCGGGGACTCACTGACATAACAACAAGGTTAAAGAAGCTCACCAAGGAGTGGACGACAGAGCCCAGTGGTGAAATCCTGGAGACCTGACGACTCATCCTTCAACCCAACGACAAGAGCGTCGGAGACCTTTCGCTCGTCCGCCACTACAGTGACAACATCCTTGGCCCTCTCCTCTGACGAGCTCGCTTCCACCTTCGTGGCCTTGAGCTCCTTCTCCAGCTCGGCGACCCGCCTATCCGCGGAGGTCAATGACGACTTGGAAGCTTCCAACTCGCTGGCTGGGACAAGACCCTCGCAGCCCTTGGCAATCATGATGGAGTGCTCCTCTGCAGCAAAACGAGAGTGAGATCCTAAACAAGAAGAAGCAAAGAAATCGAGAAGGTACCCCAAACACCTACCTGCAGTCGCTTGAAGCTGCCTATTCATCTCTTGCACGGATCGGAGCTCGCTCTCCAAGTGCTCCTTGGAGGCCAGTCGCTCTGCCGATTCATGTTGAAAGCCCATGTAAAGATCAACAAACGTGAGAAGACAATAAAACTTCCTAAGTGCCTAGCCACTGAAATTTAGTGACTAGCCACTCGGGGACTGGACAGCAAAAATAATAATAATCTACCCGCTGAAATTCAGCGAGCAGATCCTCGGGGACTGGATATACCTGGATAGCTGCACCCAGCATGTTATGCAGCTCGACCCGCGACGTTGCTCGGTCTCTGCGCCCTAAACTTAGGGCACCTGAGGCGATTGCGTCGTGGCACCCACGGTGGAAGCCCTTGCCATAAAGTGAGGAAACGTCTCCGCCACCGCCCCTGAGGTGCTGGTCATGGGCTCCGACGTCACGAGAGGCGCCGTTGGGTCAATCGGCTGCGACCCCGCGACCATGTCGGCCTTCATGGCCGTGTCTACTCCAGTCGGAGCTTCGCTCGGCGCGTCGGCTGGCTCGTCCAAAATTATGACGGAGTCATCAACTTTGTTCTTCTTTGCACCTTTGGTTGGTGCCTCGGCATCGTCTCCCTTCCTCTTATTCGAGGGATCAACCTCCCTTCCCGTGGCGATGGGTTGTACCTTGGACACTAAGGGGTGACCAATTTTCTTCACACTAGTCCTGCAAAAGGAATGATCAGCAATTCAAAAAATAGCTTTGAAGCACTACTGCGAGGCGACACAGCAAGGTCGTGCCTGACAACTGGGATATAGCGCAGGCCGGTGCGGATGTGCGCCGACTTCTCCAATTCTTGGCCCAGCTTGCGCCTGATGCCCGTCTCGAACATGGCAGGAGCCCATGACACTGAAGCCTTCTTCATAGACAAGGCCGTGGCTGTAGGGAGCTCCGTTCTAGTCGATGCTGGCACCTCCTTCGACGGGGAGGCTTCTGCGGTTGAGGCAGCCCCAAGCCCCGCGGCTGTCGAGAACGGAAGAGGAATCGATGCTAGAGGCATCTCATTCTCCACCACGGCCGGATCCGTCGCTTTTGGCGCTTTCGTCGACGCCTTGGCCTCTGCGTCGTCGGCTTCGCTGGTCGCCTCGAAGCTAGTCGCCGACTGGGGTGGAGACGCCACTTTAGGCACCTTCTTGTTCTTTGGAAATTTCTTCTTCGACAGCGTGGCCACGCGCCACGAACTATGTTCTTGGGCATCGCCTTCACCCTCGTCATGTCCCTCGACGCTCCGGCTAGCCTCGAACTCGCACTGCCGCTGCCCACGGGTCTCCCGAGCTATGGGCGCGGCGACCTCCATCGCCTCGTCATCTTCATCATCGGAGGACTCGCTTAGGTCCTCCTCGACCTCTTCTGAGCTCTCGTCATCGACAGGAGGGAGCCATCCCTCCACGACTTGTTACAACTGAAAAGACAAGCGTATGTTAATAAACCGCAACTGCACTCCTACAACTGCGAATACAGACAAGAACTAAAGGGCTCACCGTTGGTGCCTTGCGCTTCGCAGTGTATGGGGTGATCCCGGCCTTTGGATCGCTATACTCCGCGTCAGTGATCTTCTTCAACGCGTCAGAGTAATTGTCGGCCTTCCACTCGACGGTGCAGGCCTTGGTTCCGTCGTCCCTGCCGGTGTACTCATACATCCAATGGGAGCGACTAGCTAGCGCCACCAATCGTCGCCCGAGCCAACAATTGTACAAATTGATGGTCTCGAGCCCGTCCTTCTTGAGCTGTAGAATCGTCATCAGCATATCATCCACGACCATCCTCTAGTCGTGCGGAAGTTTAGCCACCTACAGCCGACGTATCTTGCTTCGTTCGATGGTGTACGCAGGAAGCGGCACCTCATCGTACGGGGTCGACTCGCTAACATAAAACCAATGCTTCTTCCATTCGCTAGATGCCTTCTTCGGCATCATGAGGTCGAGGAAGGGGGCCTTGTTCTCCAGTTGGAATGTGAGGCCTCCTGTTGGCAGCATCGGGCCGTCGGCTCCTTCGCGGCCAACATGGCCCTGGAATAGCTCCTGCCATAGTAGGAAGTAGGGGCAACACCCCAAGGAGCACTCGTAGAACGCCACAAAAATGGCGAGCTGCTCAATGCTATGAGGCCCCAGATCGGAAGGCTTGATGGCGTAGTTGTCGTGGTATTGCCGATGAGTACGCCATGGAGGGGTCCTCACAGTGCGTGGTTAGAGACGTGGGGGAAGGCAAACGGTTGACGGGTACGAGGTAACACAGCTTGCCCAGGTTCAGATCCCACAACGGTGGCGGAATCCTACTCCTGCTATAGATCACTATAATGACAATGCGCCAAGTTACAGAGATAGGTTAGCTGTGCGAGGTTGTCTGAGATTATCTATGATCGTGCCCTAAAGGCTCCCATAGGCCCGACTTATATAGTCGCCAGGTCCTAGGGTTACAGGGAAAAGTCCTAGCCGGACAGGTTACAGAGTCCTACACCGTCCATTACTAGTCTTGCGTGTCTTGTACTCCAAGGCTCCCGGTACGTCGGTGACTCCACCGTAGCCTTCCTTTATCTGGCATGGGCCTCCCTTTTGGATCCATCTAACTGGGCCGCCCAGCAGCCCATGGGACATGCTACCAACTGTGTACCACCCGGGTTATCCGGATAGGAGATATGCTATGAGGATACCCATATAGCATATCCCCAACAGTAGCCCCCGGAGACTCCGAGATCTTGCGTCGTCTTGCCTCTTCACGTTGAATGCTCCGTCTAGATGGATGTCGGCAAATCGTCAAGCAATATCTTGTAGTCCTCCCAAAGAACCCTGCAAGGTCTTCTCCGTCTTCAACTCGTAAGTCGGAGCTGAATCTTCCATCATACTCTTCCGTAGCCGGATTGGATCCATCCATGCCGGAATCTTCTAATGTGATGGTTCATCTGGCTATTTCAGCTAGGGTGACGTAGACGTAGGTCAACAACGCCTCATAACTCACACATGCAGAGAACGCAATCATGTCCACTTTTCCCGCGCGAGCGATGCGATCCGTTGGAGGCGACGGTTGGGACGTGGCGAAATTTCCGCGCACGTTCGCACACACATCGTCTACGCGGCAACCGTCCGATCAAGCTGCATGAATCTTGATGCTGGAGATCATAAATAGTAACTGCGGTGGAAAATTTACTTTTCACCTCATTCTCTCCTCGCATCATCTTCTTCCTCCAGCGAGCGCCCCCTCGATCTCTCGGCGCAACTTGTGAAAAACCCTAACTCCCAATCTCGCTAGTCACCTCCAAACACTTGCAATGGCCAACAACAGTTCTTCTCCCTCGATGGCGGCGTCGGGCGAAGCCGCTGCGAAGCTGGCGAGCTCCGTCGTCGTGCCTCCAGAGGGCCTGGTCATCCCCGTCTCTGCGGTGGTCGATACCACCGGCGGCGACCACAATCCAGCGGTGCTGGAGCTGCTGGAGGAGGAAAACGACTCCCACAAAGGCGACTGGCGCGGTTCAGATATCACGGACCGCGACATCAAGGAGTTGATCGTCGAAGGCTGCCTCCCTGCGACGGAGGGGCTCTCCTAGCAGGCGGCACCGGCCGACGAGGTCACACCTTCTCCCCAAGCCGGAGAAAAGGTGTACCTCAAAGCACAGATGGTACGCGGCGTCTCCGTGCCCATCTCTAACTTCTTCCTTGCCGTCTTGAACCATTATCGGGTCCATCCCCAAAACCTTTCTCCCGACAGTATCGGGTTACTTAGGGATTAATCCTAGGCTAGACCTCTTTATATATTTCTTCACCGTCAAGCGCGAAGCCAGAGCCAGCAAGGATGAACTTAGAAATTGTGGCACTATTAGCTTTAAGATCCGACCTAGCCGGCGCTTCCCCGACATCGTCAGCCACGAGTCCTGCAAGAATTGGCAGCGTACTTACTTCTACGGACCAAATATCCCTCTGGCCAGCCGAGAAGTAACGTACCTGGACTTCGTCGATGGAGCCGCCGCCGAAACTTCGGCATGGAGATCCTAGGCCTCCCTTCCCTCCAACATCGACGCTTCCCGCGCTATAAGGCGGATAGAGTGGTTCGTAGAGACGGGTTTGACCGACTTGTACCTAGCCATGTGCTGGTTCATCAAGCGAATCCAGCCTCTGCAGCACCGCTCGAAGCTGATGCACGAGTATACCAACGATAGAAGGGATAGCCTCCGCATCTCCGTGGACAACTTCTTGAGCGACTCAGTCAAGCTTCGCCTCAAGGACATCGTCAAGGTGAAGGACAAGAAGCGTGGCTTCACCATCACCTACGACATGTTCGTAGAGAGCAAGTGCCCAAAGGTAACTGCTTATTTTCCGTGTATGACATATACTCCAGTTCATTCGTCTAGCTATTTCCATATCATCTAACATGGTGACTTCTCACTTAACATCTTAGCGATCTAGAGGAGGATAGCATGGCTGTCGAAATCTATGATCCAAATATGAAGGAAATCACGGGCGTGTCCGACGACGATGTCCCGTTGTCGCGAAAGCGGAAGAGCTCCACCTCTGACACTGGTGACAGAGGCAAGAAGAATAATACGGAGGGTGGAGCCTCCAAAAAGACTACCGCCGCCCTGGAGGCGGAGAAAAGAAAGACTACTGGGATCCCCTTTGCCAAAGCACCCCCTCTTGTGTAAGCTTCTTTCTCTCCGACATTGTCTATTTATTTGTCTTATTCCTGTACTTATGCATTTTGCACGTTTCAGGAAGAAAGCCACGACCAGCTTGAAGAAGACCTCCAAAACATCAGGGGCTTCTAGAACTATCAAGGACATGCTGCAGCGCGACGCATCTCCTGCCATCGCCCCTGTCACTCCCACCGTCAAGACCTCGTCCGCTCCGAAAAGCTCTCAAACCAAGGAAGCCACTGGCCCTTCCGCCATGGAAGTGGACTCAGGTGCCTCTACCGAGCTTACTGTTGTAGGTGAACAGGCGACGCAGGAGAGTGCCGCACACCAAATGGCTGAAGCTCCGGCTAAGGATGCCATCGGTTGCGGTAAGGCGGTGGTGGAAGGTGGTACTTCTGCCGAAGGCGGCGCCTCGCACCCAAGAAAACCATATAGTATCCGAATATAGTCTATCCGGTACTTACACCGGGTAGCACTGCTCTGGTTCCTGGTGCGGCGCCGACATCTCCGACGTGCGGTCTAGAGGATCTTCTCCGGCAAGCAGAGATCTTGCAAGAAAACAGTGTATCCTTCGGCAAGCTGTTGGCTGAGAGTGCTACCAACCTCAAGATCATTGCACTTGTAAATTTTATTTGCCTTTTGCTTTTCATATAAATATCCCATTGTAGCCCCTGAGGATGTAGACGGAAAACCATAGGTCTTTGCATCTAGATGCTCTAAGAGTGACTAAGCTAGAAAACTTCTCACCGTAGCCCCCAAGCATATAGGTGGAATGAAATATTCCGAATAGATGCTTTAAGAGTAGCATACGCAGTGTTTATAAATTTCAATACTGTAGCCCCCAAGCCTCTAGTTGTAACTGAATTAGTTCCAACTAGATGCTTAAAGAAAAGCAAAGCATACACCCGAGTTAAAAAATTTATACTGTAGCCCCCAAGCTTCTAATCAAAAACTGAATTAGTTTCGACTAGATGCTTAAAGAAAGACTAAGCATATTGCTAAGTTAAAAACTCTCGCTGTAGTCCGCGAGCGTCTAGGTGGAAATTTTCCGGCTAGATGCTCCAAGTAGACCAAACAACGTTTAACTTTTTTTACACAGAACGAGAATGCTCGGAGGGGCATGGCCAACGACAAGTACCAGAAGATGCACGCTGACTTGGAAGCCAAAAAGGGTAAAACTGCCTTCTTGAAGGAACATATCATCAAGAGCAACGTCTGTTTTTCCTTTCTTTTCTGTATTCCGACTTAAACTTGTGTATTCTCCGACTACTCACTGTGTACTTTGCTTTCTCCGACTTGTAGAAACCATTGCCAAGGCTAAGGACATTGTCGAGCAATCCAAGCACATTCAAGAGCTGGATAGAGAGAACAAGATCCTTAAGCAGGAGAGGAAAGAAATGCTGAAGATGAATGAGGAATCAATGAAAGCATTGCAGGACTCCGCCACCAAGGAGATGAACCGCCTGAAGGAGGAAATCGCTATCTTGAAAGAGCAAAAGAGAGCTGCTGATGAGCAAAGTCAACTCCATCATGAAGCATACAAACTCCTCCAACAAGAACGGGACTCCATGGCGGATACTCTCTGGCAACCTGAGGCCAGCATCTTCAGTAAGTGATTCTCCGTCTTGGATTTCTATAAGCTGGATACTTTGAATTTTTGAACTCATGTGCTCCTTGTCGGAATTTGCAGCTCCTATGGGTTTAACACGGTCGCCTCCTCCAGCAAAGGAATGCATGGTTCTTGTCGGAAACTTCATCAACACCGCCATTGCGCAGGCCAAAGAGATTGCCAATTCCCTCTAGATCAACATCAAGGCATCAGACTCTATGGCGAAGTTCTCGGAGATCCTGTGCCGAGCCCCCCGAGCGTATCACAAGCTGGAAAGCTTCATGCGCACAGGCCGGTGCAAGGATGGCGTTGTCCATGGTTAAGGCACATTACGAGGATGCCGACATCAACACGGTAACCTCCAGCATTCCCGACGTATATGACGATGGCAAGTAGATAAACCATGAGTGCATCTTGTCATCACTCGCGGTTTATGACACCAGAGTTGCCGAGTTAGTCGACGTCAACGTCTTCGTGCCGATGAATACCATCGATGGCGGCAACCAAAGCTCCTCCGAGTCTCTTCACACTGCCGACTTCGAGGGTGACTCTCCTGCTGCCGATGACGCTGCTTCCAAGTCGCCTGTGTCAAAGGAATGAAAAACAACTTGTAATATTTGTTTCATCTTTGATGCGTATACGGAAAAAACTATGTATTAACTTAAGGTGGAAAACAATGATGTATGTCCTACTACTTAAGAACTAGTTCCAGCATGTATATATTTTTAAGCAAGTGCTGGCTTATCCATTACTTTGGTTCTTATGCTTGACTTTTCGTGAGTCGGGATACTCGTTGTCGGAACCATGCACTTAGGTGATGATGCCCAATGGCACGGTCAATAACCTAAGAACAAAATCGCCGACAATAAGTGCCAAAAGTCACTACTCCGGAATCCACATAAAAACGACAAAGAACGTGTAGACTAGAAAACTTAAGCTAACGCCCGTCGGCGGATTATTCACAAGTGCAATCGCAAAAACTTGTGCATAAAGGTTTTATATGATCCAAAAATGAACACTAAAGGAGGTAAAAGACTCAGAAATATGAGTGAACCAGAGAGATTTATTTCATTGATCATATAAGAGGTACACATTTAGAATAAAAAAATGCTAAGTGTAAAAAGGACGTAGCTGTGCTATGTTCCATGGCCGATCAAGCTCCAGGTAGTCATCATCCGGGTCACGTCGCTTACGCTTATGATCCTCGTTGGGTCTATCCTTCAGTTCACGATTTTCAACGAGGTAGTAAGACCCATTGAGTAGCGCCTTGCTTATGATGAACGGTCCTTCCCATGGCGGGGATAATTTGTGTGACTTCTTCTGCTTAAGTTAGAGCACCAAATCCCCCTCTTTAAACGAGCGATGCTGAACGCGGCGACTATGGTAGCTGTATAGCTTCTGCTGGTAGAAGGCGGATCTTTGGCATGCCAAAACGCGCTCCTCCTCGAGAAGGTCCACATCTAGGCGTCTGGATTCTTCAGCGTCATCTTCGTCGTAGGCGGTGACTCTTGGTGCATCGTGAAGTATGTCAGAAGGTAGGATGGCTTATGCTCCATATACCATGAAGTAAGGGGTGTAGCCGGTGGATCTGTTGGGTGTAGTTCGTAAAATCCACAGCACAGATGGCAATTCTTCCGCCTAGGCTCCAGCTGCTCTATGTATCGGTGCCTCAAGAAATGGCTTGATTCCCTGCAGAATTGATCCATTGGCTCGCTCAACCTGACCATTGGATTTTGGATGTGCCACAGATGCAAGGTCAAGTCGGATGCCCTTCTCCCAACAATATGCCTCCACTTCTCCGAGTGACAAGTTGTTGCCGTTGTCGGTGATAATGCTATGTGGGAGACCAAATCTCACCACTAAATCGCGGACAAACCTGAGGGCAGTTGCCCCATCAAGCTTTCTAATGGGTTTAGCTTCTATCCATTTAGTGAATTGATCAACTTCTACTAGCAGATGTGTAAACCCACATGGTGCCGTTTGTAACGGTCCCACCATGTCTAGACCCCAGACTACAAACGGCCAAGTTATTGGTATTGTTCGCAATTCTTCAGCAGGAACATGTGGTTGTCGGACATAATAGTGGCATCCCATGCATGTCTCAACCATCTTGTCGGCGTTCGCCTTCGCGGTCAGCCAGTAGAATCCTTGCCGGAAGGCTTTCACGACCAACGATCGAGGAGCGGCGTGATGCCCGCAATCTCCGAGATGGATTTCGCGTAGGATTTCAATACCTTCTAGCTGGGAAACACACTTTAGGTATACACCAGTAGTGCTCCTTTTGTAGAGTTGTCCATTGATTATGGTATAACCCTTTGCTCGTCATACTATTTGCCGTCTTTCGACCTCGTCGTCGGGCAAAGTTCCGTGTTCGAGATATTCCATGAACGGTTTTTTCCAAGACGGAGGGACCTTTGCCACCATGTGGATGAAAGAGTCAGCTGTATCCGGGTTGTCGATGTCGGCTCCCTTCACGGATGGTGTTCTTAGATGCTCTAGGAAAACTTCTGGCAGAATTTGTTTGCGCCCTGATCCAAGCTTAGATAGCAGATCAGCCGCCTCGTTTTGCTCCCTAGGTACATACTTGACTTCGTAGCCCAAGAAGCTCTTGGCTATCTCGTCCACTTCGTCTCGATATGCCTCCATCATAGGGTTCCGCGCATTCCAGGTGCCAGCCACCTGCTGGGCAACCAAGTCGGAATCTCCACAGCAAACTATGCGCTTGATGCCAATATCCTTGGCTACGCGTAATCCGTGAATGAGTGCTTCATACTCCGCCATGTTGTTCGTAGCCTCGAAGTGGATTTGCAGAACATAGTGTAGCTTGTTGCCAATTGGTGACTGTAGCAATACACCATCCCCGAGCTGTTGAGCAGCTTTGATCCATCAAAGTGCATCACCCAGTACTCTGGTTTCAGCAACGGAGTAGCATCTGACATCTTTGTCCAATCTGCGATAAAGTCTGCCAAGGCTTGTGACTTGATAGCGTCGCGTCTCTTGTAGGTGATCTCGAAGGCGACAAGTTCAATTCCCCACTTCGCGACCCTTCCCGTAGCGTTGCTGTTGTTGATAATGTCAAACAGTGGAGTCTTGCTCACCACTGTGATTGGGTGCTCCTGAAAGTAATGCCTCAACTTCCGAGAAGCAAGGAATACTCCATAAGCTATCTTCTGGTAGTGCGGGTAACGCTGCATGGACTCCATTAAGACCTCGCTCACATAGTAAACTGGTCGTTGAACTCCGTGCTCATAGCCTGGTTCCTTCCGCTCTACCATGACGACGATGCTGATTACCCAGTTGGTTGCCGCCATGTAGATTAACATGGGCTCTCTAGGCTCGGGTGCTGCAAGGATAGGCGCCGAGGAAAGAATCTCCTTGATCTGCTTCAATTCTGCATCTGCTTCGTCCGTCCACGCGAATTTGTCCGCCTTCTTCAGCAACTTGTACAGCGGAAGAGCCTTCTCTCCAAGTCGGATGACAAACCGACTAATTGCTGCAACACAACCTATTAGTCGTTGAATGTCCTTTAGGCATGTCAGACGGTTTATGTTTAAGATGGCCTTGATTTTCTCCGGGTTGACCTCGATTCCATGCTGGGAAATGATGAAGCCCAACAATTTGTCGGCTGGAACCCTGAAGACGCACTTCTTAGGGTTAAGCATCATGTTGTATTTCCGAAGATTATCAGAGGTTTCTTTTAAGTCGAATATTAAGTCATTTGACTTTTTAGACATCACTGCGATTATCAAAGGCAACATTGCATTGTCCGCTGGTACGTAGCACCTGTGTTTTTCAGCCCAAAGGGCATCGTAACATAGCAAAACGTGTCGTATGGGGTAGTGAACGAAGTGGCCAATTGGTCCAACTTCTTCATCTTGATCTGGTGGTATCCTGATTATGCGTCGAGAAAACACAAAAGTTCCGAGCCAGCCGTCGATTCAATGACTTGGTCAATGCGAGGCAAAGCAAATGGATCTTTCGGGCATGCCTTGTTCAAGCCGGTGTAATCAACGCACATTCTTAATTCTTTGGTTCCCTTTTTGGGGACAAGTACAGGATTGGCCACCCACTGGGTGTGAAGGACTTCTCGGATAAAACTAGCCTTAAGTAACCTAGCTATCTCTTTGCCTATGGCGCGTCTCTTCTCATCTTCAAAGTGTCATAGAGGTTGCTTCACTGGTTTGCATTTTGGATCAATGTTTAAGCTGTGCTCGGCAAGTTCCCTAGGTACGCCTTTCATGTCGGCAGGTTGCCAGGCAAAGATGTCCCTATTCTCACGGAGGAACTCGACGAGCACGCTTTCCTATTTGGGATCCAGGTTCGTCCCAATGGCGGTGGTCTTGGAGGCATCGCCTACCACAAGTTCCACCGGCTTGGTCTCGATGGAGGCCTTGAATGCAGGAGCGGAGTCGGAAATCTGTTTCTTCGACGCGGGCATCTCTGAGTCATTAACCTTGCTCTAGATCTCTTTGAATTCTTCGCTGTAGAGGACAGCTTCCGCGAAGGCTGCTTCATTAATCTCGCAGTCCTTTGCCTTGGTAAAGCTTCCGGATACCGTGATGACACCGTTTGGTCCGGGTATCTTGAGTTTGTTGTAGACGAAGCATGGCTTGGCCATGAAGGTGTGGAATATGTCGCAGCCGAATATGACGTGGTACACGCTCTTGAAGGGGACCACCTCAAAGGTCATGCGCTCTTGGCGGTAATTATTAACATCGCCAAAGGAAACCTGAAGTGTGATGCACCCAAGGGACCGAGCCTCCAGACCAGGAACTACACCGTGGAAGATGGTGTTGGTCCGCCTTAGGTTTTCCTCCGTCAAGTTCATCTTCTGCAGTGTATCCATGTACATGATGTTGATGCTGCTTCCACTATCCACCATACACTTGGTGAACTCCACACCGTCAATCAAGGGGTTGATGACGATGGCGTATTGGTTCTCCGTAGGGATGAGGTCTGGATGATCCTTCCTGTCCCAAGTAATTGTAATCTCCGACCAGCGCAGGTACTGGGGAACTGGGGGTAGAGTGGCCATCAGTATCCTCATAAAGGTCTTCTGTTGTCGGACGGTGGGGGTGCCAAGGAAAGTGTGGTACACTGGCGCCTTCTTCACGAAGGGGTTCTTGCCTTTGTCGTCGCTCTTGGCGGCGTGCTTGGGGTCAACATCCTTGTCCATGTCACTTGAATTCTTGGACTCCTCCTCCTTCTTCTTCCCCTTGCCCTTGCCTCGCGGTCTGTTCTTCCGACTTTGCTTGTAGCCAGACTCTGGGTCTTCCTTGATGTCGTTGACGAACTTGCAGTGACAATTGGTATGTGTGGCCTTGCAATTGACATCGAGGTGTACGAGGCACGACATATCGCGGTACTCTTTGTAGGTTTGGGGAACGCGGAGCGGTGCCGAGGTAGTTTCACTTCCTCGCTGCTGCCCACGACCAGCTCCCCGTCCTCGGCCATGTTGTCCACCATCACCTCGTCCTGCAAAGGTCATGGCGACCATGTCGGGAGTTTGCTTTTCTTCTGGAGCGGTTTTCCGCTTTGTGCTGCTGTTCCTCCAAGCTTGAGTTGGAACGGCCGTTGCCGGCAGAGAGCCGCGAGCATCGTCGTCGGCAGCTGCGAACTCACTAGCCAACTGAATCATCTTGTTCAAGTCAAGCTGGTGATTGTCCTGCAAGCGCTTCAGCTTATGTCGGAGGAACGTGCCCCTTTCCAACCCATCGATGAAGGCGGCCATGGCAGTCTGAGCGTGTACTCCTACACGGGAATTCTTCATATCCAGCCAGCGGGAGAGGAAGGAGCGAGATGTCTCGTCTTTCTCTTGCACGCACCGCTGTTGATCGCCAACAGTGCAGGGACATTTATACGTACCCTCGAAGTTCTTGGTGAATGCTTCTTGCATGTCCAACCAATTGCAGATGGATTTCTCCGGCAAGTCATCAATCCATTAACAGGATGTGCCCGCCAACATCAATGGGAGGTACTTGACGGCAACGTTGGGGTTACCCCCGGCAATATCTACCGTGTTGTCATAATCCTGCAACCATGTAGCTGGCTTAGTGGTGCCGTCATAGGGCTTGATGGTCTTGTCAATCCGGAAACCTTTGGGGTAAGTTGCAGACCGTATCACAGGTCCAAACCAACGTGGTCCTCGGTATGGTCCTTCCCGGGCCTCATGGATCTTATCGATCCACGAACATGCGTCGTACGGCTCTGGGTTTTTCTTCTTATTGTCAATAGGGGATGGGCTGTGTGAATGACGCGGGCCTCCTCCGCCATGGTGACTGCTAGGGGGAGACGGAGGCGGAGGTGGCGGTGGGTTAGTCTTCTTGCTATTACCCTCCTGCGATGCCTCACGCTCTGCCTTGGTGGGGGCATATCCGTACGATGGTGAGCCTTGGGGTCTTTGCGATGTCGGGGGGATCGGGGTGCTGGCGATGGGCGATGAGGTCGGGCCTTTTCTCCGCGGTCGGAGGATATGGGGATAGCATCCTTCATGTTGCGCACATCCCTCTGTCTTTGTTCTGATGAACCCGTCTGAGACCCGACATCAAGAGGAGATCTGTACCTTGGCGGCTTATGTTGGCTAGACTGGCAAAACGCCGGGTCAGACTCAAGCCTCTGAGAGGTGGCCTTTTCCTGCTGCTTCACCGCCTAGGCCACTAGGTCATAGACCTGGTCCACTTCCTCGGGCGATCTATCCTGCTCCAGAAGGGTCTTGGCGACGGCGAGGTTGAGGAGTAGGGTGGGCATCACCTGTCTGCCTTCACTGTTAATGTATGGCTTGGCTTGTGCCGGCTTAGGGGAAGCCCATCCTAGGTTTCGCCGTACACCAGGATCGTTGATGACGCGAGCCGGAGCTTTTTTGGCCTTCTGCTGCTGCAGCAGAGTCTTGTACTCGGCCTCCATTGCTCTGGCTTTCTCTATGGATTTCTGCGTGTTAACCAGATCTCGATCTAGCTTAGCGCCTTGCTCCGCAATGGCCTGCGCTTCCTCCAGCAGCTGCTGGCGCTTCTCGTCAAGATGGGTCATGTTCCGGATATGAGCTACGGTCAGTGGATCAACAAGGAGATTGCCGTACATCACTCTATCAGCTGGAGTAACTTGGACGGCAGCAGACGTAGATGCTGGAGGCGGCAAGTTTGCGGTGTTGCTGTTGCTCGGGCCGGTGCCGAGTTCCTGCGGCTGTTGCACTAGGTTAGGCGGAGGGGGCATAACCTTTGCGCGATCATCGTCGGCAGCGAGGGTGGTCCCTTCCCCTTGTCCAGTGCTATAGGCGAAGCTCTTCTGGGTTGATCTTCATCCATCGCGGTCCCAATGGTGACGAACACCTCTCGAGACGTGACGGTGTTGTTGGCTTTCTCGTCGCGTGTGTACTCCTCCTCCATCTCCTGCATGGCGGAGTCTAGTTCCTCTGGACTAAAATCTATCTCCTCTGAATCTGCACTGAAGTCAGCGTAGAGAACGTCAATCACAGAGTCGGAGGGTGCCAGGACTTCCTCGATGACAGGCGTAGAGGTGCAACAGCAGTGATGATGACTGGAGGTGGCGGCACGACTGCGGCGATGGCGGCCGGAGGCGGTGGTGGCTGTGGCTGAATCGGAGGGGCTCCGTCAATGAGTGCAAGCGATGTCTGAGCTGCCGCTTCGGCCTCCGCATAGTTTTTAATGGTGTTCACCATGCCTTCGAAGGTAAGGCGTCCCAATTCCTGCTGCCGTCTTAGAGAATGCCGGAGGAGCGTGCCATGGTTCAGTCCTTCCACAAAGTGATACATAGCATCATCATTAGTGTAGTGGGCCAGATCAGCTCGTATACGGAGCCACTTGGCTAGGTAGTCGCGGGGGTTTTCGCCCTCTCTCTGAACGAAACGCGCCATATCGAAGATGGTAACCACGCCGATGAACTTGGATCTCTGCTGTCCAGACGCACGGGCGAAGACGGCGGACTTGTAGCGATCTTCCACCGTTATATCCTGCACAGGGGCGGTTTGGGTGGGCCTTGAATTTTTCAAATCTTTGCCGGCAAACTCCGAAGAGAGATTCGACATTGATCCTTCCGCGAACGTATCCTTCCCGTAGGCGGTCCGTGCGGGCCTTGATGCTCCTCCGAATCCTAGGGAACTAGTGCCCGAGTCGGTTTCGCAATGAAGAGGTGGATGTCTCCGATAGGAACGATCGAACACCGCGTAGGGTTCATCTTCGCTGGGATCCAGAACTCGTCGGGAGGGACGATCAGAACGTTTCCGGAGAAGAGAACGTGCCTGATGGCTAAGGTTTTGCCGATTCTCGCGAAGATCTTGGTCTTCTCCCGCTGAAGAGCCTGAAGCGCCTCTTGCCCCATGGTGGGTGCCAACTGTCGTGGTATTGCCGACGAGTACGCCATGGAGGGGTCCTCATAGTGCGTGTTTAGAGACGTGGGGGAAGGTGGACGGTTGACGGGTACGAGGTAACACAGCTTACCCAGGTTCAGATCCCACAATGGTGGCGGAATCCTACTCCTGCTATAGATCACTATAATGGCAATACGCCGAGTTACAGAGATAGGTTCGCTATGCGAGGTTGTCTGGGATTATCTATGATCGTGCCCTAAAGGCTCCCATAGGCCCGACTTATATAGTCGCCAGGTCCTAGGGTTACAGGGAAAAGTCCTAGCCGGACAGGTTACAGAGTCCTACACTGTCCATTACTAGTCTTGTGTGTCTTGTACTCCAAGGCTCCGGGTACGTCGGTGACTCCACCGTAGCCTTCCTTTATCCAGCATGGGCCTCCCTTCTGTATCCATCTAACTGGGCCTCCCAGCAGGCCATGGGCCATGCTACCAACTGTGGGCCACCCGGGTTATCCGGATAGGAGACATGCTATGAGGATACCCATATAGCATATCCCCAACAGTAGAGGATCCCTGCGTCTTCGAAGGATTTTAGTGTCGCCCTGGTGCACTTGGATTTTCCCCACAATTTCTTTGGGGGCACCATTGGATCGAAGAATTGGGCTCGCTAACTCACTCTGGAAATTCTGGATCAAGAGGAAATGGGAGACTGAAGGGCGTGCGGAATCGGAGGAAATGTGAGAAAGACTCGCAACTCACCCGTTACACTCCTTATATATCGGTTGCCTCCCACCAATTTCGGAGGAGCCGTTATTGCACGGTGATTATGCTGATATTATCGTTGGATTACCCAATGGCTAGTTTGACCAAAAATGACGATCCAACTTCGTCTACTCGACTCGCCGACCCATTTGCCAAATCTGCGACTCGACTACTTGCCAAATTGGTGATTCGACTGGTCGTCGATATTGCGACTAAAGGTACATGCTGGAGATTCTTTCCTTCATTGAAGGAGTCCACGACTGATTCGACTGGGCTTCCAAATTGGACTCGAATACTCCAATTGCCAAAGAACATCTGCGACGAATCAACGACAGCCTCGGGGACTACTGATGGGGATATGCCAAGTGGGGTATACCCAGCAGGAAGTTCCCTACTGGATCATACTCTCAACGAGTGGGCCTGCGGGATGGCGACTGGATCGCAACCCAAGAAGGAGCCAGGCGACGGGAAGCTGAAGGCCTAGAAGCGTAGTTAGGCCCAGTCAGATTAGGTCAAAATCCTCTGAGTCCTTATCTAACTCGGTTGTAGATCTGTAAACCCTAGCGAGGTACCCCTATATAAACCTCCCTAGGGAACGCATAGCACTTATGTTCCATCATACACCCAATCGAATCGCCGCCTAGCCGACGAGCTCGCCCACTGTAATCTCTCGATAATACAATCTAGTAGGAGTAGGTCTTTACCCTCCGGGGGGCCGAACCTGGGTAAAACCCTTGTGTCTCCGCCCTCATCTCGCACCGTAGATGTCTTGCCGCCCTTGCCCCTTGTTCTACTACTCACTGCCAATCGCAACATCTACTGTGGCCATTCCCATGACAAGAGGTGTCTCGATCATGTCTTCATAGTTTGCGAACCGTAGGGTGACACACTTAAGGTTTAATGTTGTTTAAGTAGATATGGAATATGAGTTGGATACCAAATGTTGTTCAGAGTCTCGTATTGGATCCAGGACATCACGAGGAGATCCGGAATGGTCCGGATAATAAGATTCATATAAGGAAAGTCATTTTCCGGGGTTCAAAAATGTTTTCGGTATTTTGACCGGAAGCTTCTAGAATGTTCTAGAGGGGCAACCTGTGGGCCCACCACCCCGGGAAGGGGCCACTTGGGCTGAGACATGCCGCGGGGGAGCACTAGGTCCTTCCGCACCAAATCCCAAGGGGAAAATTTGGCCACCAAAGGATTTTGGGACAAACCCTAGTTTGTCAAACCCTAAATAAGGAAAGGGGGAAGTTTCCTACCTCTTCCCTTGGCCGAGTTGGGGAAGGAGTGGGTCAAGGGCTAGGAACCCTTGGCCGCACTCCCCCTCCATATAAGGATGGGTGGGGGTGCACCACCCCTTGTCCCTTGCCCTTGGCTCTAAACCCTAGACACCACCTCTCTCCCTCCTCCATCTTCCTGCTCTGGCTTAAGCGAAGCCCTGCAGGGATTCTCCTCCACCACAACCACCACACCGTCATGCTGCTAGCATTCCGAGGGGATATACTACCTCCATTCTCCGCTAGAACAGGGAGAGGAAGGTCTTCGTCGAGTTTGTATGTGTGAATGAGTGCAGAAGCACTGCCGTAACGCAGCGCCGGAAGGATCGTCTATGCGATCTTGAGATCGGCGAGTGACATCAACCATGAGAATCTAATCTCATTAAACACTTTGAATCTTCGAGGGTTAGTTTGCTTCAACATTGTTGCACCGATCTTGTGGATTAGATCTTGGCTTTGCCATAGATTGGATCTTGGTTTTATGTGTTCTTGCGATAGAATTTTTTTGTTTTCCATGCAATGAACCCTACAGTTGTGATGGTAACCCATAACTTGTTGGATGCACTCCTCCCATGTCTTGTAGATTCCCGTCTTCTTGTCGCAGTACACCACATACCGGTTGTATTTCTATGCATATCATATGCAACATAAGGATCAGAACTAAAGGACACAAATCAAATTCACAAACACAAAGGTAAGCAAGATAAGATTGCATGATCATATGGACAAAATCATCAACAGTTCATATACAAGCTAGTGTGATCCTATCGACTGCCACCAACTTGTATGGTGTCATCCTACCACCACATCCGAAGGGGTGCAAACCTACCACCGCGAGTTCTCCATAATGTGAGGGGTTAGTATATAGCACCTCACAATAAACATGCCTTGTAGTAAGTTTTTTATCAAGTCCTTAGCTACTTCAAAATATACCACCATCTCCATGACCAGTGAGTAAGCATTACAAATAGTAGTACTTGGCTAGGTAGGTCCTGGGCTAGAGCGCCCTATGGTCCTCTGCCATCTGAACAAATTCGTTGCCCATGAGCCTGTTGTTGAAGAGGTGGCTGAGCACCACCATCAGAGACTTAGGGCTGAAGCTGGGGGTGCTCATGACAGTGTCGTAGAGAGAAGGGTGCACATCAGGAGTGGAAGCAGTGGTGATGGTGGTCTCCACCACTTTCACGGCATCGGTCATGCATGTGATGGCAACGACGTCTTTCTCTCCCAACAGAAACGTCTTCCTCTTATTGGAAGACTCGAAGCCACTACAATCGAAGCCATTTGTTTTGCTGGACCGCAGCCTGGAGCAGCAGAACCAGCAAAGGCTTTGTTCTCGCCGTCAACATTAATTACCACTATTTCCGACTCCTGGGTGGGTACATACTCAAGGCTCGGTGTGTCGAGAGACTCACTAGAGTTGAACGAGAATATGGTATCCATCTCCCTATAGTTGGCGATTGGCTTGTTCAGATACTCGACATTCTTGGTATGAGCCTAACACGAGGAAATGCAGGGAGGTTAGTGCAAGTTCAAACAAATGGGAGGTTAGTGCAAGAACTGAAATTACTTACTACCAGTAGTGCTTACTACTAAGATGTGGCCTCTATAGTCGGCATCCTCTAAGATGATGGTGTAAGTCTCCTCATCCCAGCTAGCTCTGCTAAGGTCTCTGATCTTGGACACATGAATCCACCTAGACCTCCACTTATGCAGGTGGTTGTACACCTGCTGTGAGGACACCTCGATGCCACATAATTCAAACACCTTGCGGGCACAAGTGTTCAGGTGCACCTCCTTGAACCCCTTCTCCATCCTCACGCCACTCTTGATGATCTCACACATCATGGTCAGCACGAACGTTGGAGAGGAAAGGTCCCCACTTCATGGTGGACTTCACCCCCTTATCGTAACCCATGCAATGTGATTTGCCTGCCTTGGTAGCCTTCTTCTTAGCCATGATGGAAGCATCTTGCTCTGCAATCTTCTCAACTATGTACGTAGTAATAGGAGGCACAGACAAGATCTCAGTGCGCTGCAGATAGGTGAGCCACAAAGGTGGGAGCTCGGGTTGAGTCTCAGCGCAAAAAGGTCTCTTGAGAATCCATGAGGGCCTAGCTAAACTCATCAGGGGTCATGTCCTACATGTATCACCGATGTGCATATGACGACCTAGACATGAATATAAGCATACATGATGTAGAAAGAATAACCTACCTAAACATGCAATAAGGCCACAAAAATCATCGATCTATGAATACATCATGCAATAGATTCAGTGTAGTACCATGGATCTACCACAAACTACACTCATCTACTATGTGCTAACAAATATGACCTACCAGAGTTGGGGTTAGAGAATGTCGGAGATTGTCCTAGTAGGGTATCTTGCAAAGTAGGTAGAATCGAATGCAGGGTCCAAACGCGATCTCTCCAAGCTACCCTTAGGACCTTAGCGAGAAGCAGTATATCCATGACAAGGAAGACACGATGATTTTACCCAGGTTCATGCCACCGTGCGGTGTCAAACCCTACTTCCTACTTTGCTTGTATTTATTTGTGAGGTTACAAGTACAAGAGGCTGATCATGCAATCAAAACAGAAGCTCCTGGGAGAAAAAAGGCTAGGTTTTTCAAGGTGGAAGAATCCTTTACTTCCCATGGTGATCTACCCCTCCTTTTATAGGCGCCCCGGTCATGGCAGGAAGGGTTTCTACATGGAGACAAATGATAGAGTGGTTGGGTCAAATATGTTGCTTTCGTCATGCCTTTCATCTCTCTACTAAGAGATGGGTGGTCTGCTAAGTCGAGGCCTTATCGGCCACTCTTGACTTGCAGAAGGGGAAAGCTCCCATTGGCTTGGAGCAGGGTTTGATAGCTTTCGCCTTCTCTTAAGGCGCGAGTGTCCTTGCGTAGCTTCAAGACCAAAGTGTTGGTTCGTGGGCGCACCCTAGGCAGGTCACTTGCCAAGACGCTCCTGGCTCCGAGGGGCTTCTTGTAGGGAGAATCTTGTTCAGGAAGCCTCATGAAGGCCTCTCCTCGACGCTTGGCAAGGGAAACTCCCTGGGTATTAATGAGTGTCTTGTCATGAAGGCCTAGCGGTAGACGGGCCAAGGTATCCTGGTTACCATTAGCCCAACAGTAGACCCCAGGACCCTAGGCCCATGTGTATCTGATATGAAGGGGCAGGGGCCCTAAAGATAATGGACATGATTGAACAAACTGCCTGCCAGATCTCCACCATAGAAGTTGAACTACGAATAATCTGGCACCGACAAATTCAGTTATCGACCACGTGTGCACTTGCAAACAAAATTTTGTTGCCTTGATGTAACATCTTAAAATTATTAATGAGGATATCAATTTCTAATCAACCAAAATTAGGGTTAACAAAAGCTTTTAATTATTAAACACAATTATAAATGCATGTGTGTTATGAATGTGTATGAATGTTTGCAATGTCATGTTTGATTGTTGTAAATGATGAGAAATAGTTTAAAGATCAAAACCATATCATCTAGGTCAAAGCCAAACTAGATCAAACCAAAAGAAAATCAAAATATGAAGCATATGACCTAATGGTCATTTTTGCAAAAGTTAACACCTAGCTCACTTTGAGCATCTCTAGCAACTAATTTGAAGCAGAAACAATTCCATTTCTTTTCTCAACTTGCTAGACCAGGTATCACTAAACACAATGGAGCTTTCCAACCTTGCAGAAACAAATCCAAATCCATTTGTGAGGCAATTCAAAATTGAGTCTATCTTATGCATCAAGATAGTCATTTTTGGAAAACCACTAAAATCTTCACAACTTAGAAAACCCTAGCACCCAGAGACTACCAAGCTTATGACCAGCACACCCACCAAAATTAAGTTGAAAATATGAAAGTTTAGTTCTTGCGGCCATTTGATCAAACACTTGGTGATCATAGTACAACCTCACCAACAATCTTTTGATCATATTTGTGACCTCACCAAGCTCCCACGATCTGCCCTTAACTCACCCAGTACCAGCCCGTGCATTTGAGTTCATCTCACTCGCCGTTCTGACCAGTGCATTTTGTACCCGAGCTCACCCTTGCCACCCGATGTGGACACGCTGCCACAGACCATGCCGCCCTCGCCCACGATTTCTAGGAGGTAGCCGTGATCTCACCGCCCCTTCCTGTGCATGCCTTGACCAATGACCGCCCGTGGAGACGCCAGCGCAGCCGTGCCCATTTAACACTTGACCATGCCGATCGCCGCGCCAGAGCACCGAGCAATCCCGCTCGCATACGTCGTGCCTTGCTATCGCCTTGCGCCAATAAGTTCGCCGCGACTCCAGCGACCACCCAGACATGGTCATTTGACCCCGCGAGCACTATGACCACCGTACGCTGTGACGAATGCCGACGGTACCGCAGTAGAGCATGGATGTTCTAGAACGATGGAGACCGTGCCTTGCCAAGCCACTGTGTGCATGACGACCGCCCTGAAGCACCGCAACGACCTACACCCCTTGCCATGCCGATAGCTCACTGTAACAATATCGCCGATGAGCCCGAGACATGCCGACGTGCCCCATTCACCACAGTAAAAATAGAGCCCTCCCATGCCTCAAAACACACACTATTCCACTCCTCTCTCACCCAGCAACCTCTTTGACCCATCCCTGGAGCAAGGCGAGCACCACATCACCGGAATTTCATCGGAGCTCACTGCTGCAGTGGAGGAAAGGAGCCCACGCTAGGAGCTGCCGCGACCAGCAGTCAAACCGCCGTCTTCGACTCGCTCATTCGCCCACCTCGCCGGACCTAGATGGAGCCCTGGTAAGCCCCAGACAACTCCCTCCATAGCGCTAGGGCTCAGTCTCGCGGGCCCCATGCGACAGAGACGAGGACGCGGAGCCGTCGATCGCGCTCAAAAAATCGTGCAGCCTAGATTAGAGGATACCCTTCCGTTTTAACTGAGCTGCTGACGTGTGGGACCAACCTCGGTGTAGCCCGCAGCGCGCACGTTGTGTAGTTGGGCCAGCCCGTTAACATTCCCACGCGAGCCCATACATTTAAACTTAGATTTTTCTTTTATTTGAAAATCCCATATTGTAGGTAACTTTAAAAATCAATTCAGAAAGATTCAATAAACCAAATTAAATGAAACCAACTTTGTTAGAAATCTTATGAAAATCTCTAAACACTCCCGTTGGTTTCAAACCGTTTGAAAGTATAGATCACCCTCAGTAAAAATAACAAGATAATATCTTTTATCACTTCAAACTTTTTCTAAAATCAACCATAAATGCTTTTGAGTTGTTTCCAACTCTCAAAAATCACCTTGGCCATGACCTATCTGAATATTTAAAAATATATAATTTTGCATACAGTACTCCTGGACCAAAATTAAAGAATGGCTTTATAGTCATTTCTAGGCACATAAATATTATTAAATGGCATTGTTAAACCTTGCAATTTGGGCCAATCACTTTAAATCACATTCCGAAGTTTTGGATTATGTGGTGATGACATGTGCCAATATGATCCCATATTTGAATTGGAGAATATTAAATCTTAAGTAACTTTTCAATGAGTAGAAATTACTCTTCTAAAATAAGATAAATCAAATCTTGTCACCCTTTTCTTGTAATAATAGAGATGGTGCTAGATAATCTAGAGTGACTCCTTGCGTGTAAATAGAAGTATTAAGTATTGTTTGGTGATTGGGTACCTCGTTTTTGTTTTTAGACGCTAGTATCAATCCGGGCTACAAGGAGGAAAAATTCTACGAAGAAGAGGAAGAGAACTTCGACCACCTTACCAACCAAGGCAAGAAAGCTATACTATGCAAGATAGAACTATGCATGCACCTTTGTTACCACCTTGATTATACCAATCCCAAGTTTTACCAGCAAGCCTTATCGCTTTATCCTTTTTTTCAAAGTTGTTCAAGTAGTTAATTAATTGGTGATTAGTGAAAAATTAGGAAAGATGTCATCAAGAGCTTGGAACTTGATGTAGGTAGCTACACTTGATTAGCACCCCTCAATAGTGACACCCTCATTGATAGATGCTAGTGCTAAACTAATCTTGATCTCTATAGATGGGAACAAATGATTATGAAAACCTTGGAATGATGAGTCATTCTATTGAAATGTTTTGACATGTGTTATGGACACAATGAGTTGAAGATGATGTTGAATGAAGCATGTGCCCTAACCTTGATAAAAACTGATGGTTGGGTTCGGATGCGATACCATTCCAATTTTACCGTATAACCACAATACCGGAGTTTGGGTATGCCTTAACTGGAAGTTTATGTGTCTTAGTACGGGTTCCCTCGCAGAACGAGGTGAGTTGAGGCTACCTTGTGAATATGAATGCCCACCTGTGCAGTTCCTAGGATGACAGATGGTCATGGCTGGGAGGCCAAACTCATAGGGGAGGTGCCTATACTAGGGTGTGTAATTGAAAGGTTAGGATTGATTATCCGCATACCAAGTATGATGATTTAGCGTTATCCCTAACGGATGTATCGAATGTTGTGGTGAAAGTGTACCACCTCTACAGAGTGTTAAACTATTTGAATAGCCGCCACTACAAGGAATCTGCTTATACATGACCCTCTATTTTCGTCACCGAATCGTCATTGTCTACAATATGTGACGATCTTATGACAAAAAACATATCGTCAAAAACTGAGCATCAGTAATTGCATACAACGAAATTTTTTGTGAAATCGTCATAACCGTCTATCACGATATTGGATCGTCATAACTATTATGATGATCCAATATTGTCATGGGGCATCTGGCCAAGCCAGGTCAGATCCTACGTGGCCAATCCGACGTGGAAAAATTGTGACAAAATAAGATCGTCGTAGTGCAAATTTAGCCCGATCCAATGCGGTCGCTTATTTGGGCTGAGCCCAATAACTATGGCCTTTTTTCTTGGTTCATGCATTTTATAGTACATTTCATTTTGGGCCTTGCCCTATTTACGATCCGGTTCTTCGGGCCTTGGCGTTCAAAGTCCAATTATTTTAGGCCTGCCATTAGCCTTTTACCATTTACAATGAGATGCTTTGTTTCACAATTAGTCATTGGGCTGGCCTTTTTAAAGCCCAACAGAATTCATATTATATTCATTTAGGATGTATGCAAGCAACATTTGAAGCCCAGAAATATCTGGATAAATAATGAACCAATTTTCATTGCAAAATGATACAGACCGAATTTCAAAATGAACTAACCAAATTTTCAAATAAACAGACCAGAAATTCAAATGACTAAACAATCACTCCTCGTACATTACATCAAAACAAAAAATTGATGCATATAATCAACAAGCCCACTACCCAACACCTCCAGGTCGCCAATGATCCCTCGCAGTGCCCAACACCTCCACGCGAGCCAACCATCACCTCACTGGCTTCCTCCACTCCACCTGGGGTGTCACTTCTAGCCCATCAACTCACCCAGCTTCCCACGGGCGATCTACAACAGCAGCAGGAACTGATGAATGATCAGTGATATGAGAAATTGCAGGAGGGCAACAAATCACAGGAAAGCAGCAGCATGTTGGCTTCAACGTCCGACCAGCACAGGAAAGCATCAGCAGCAGGTTGGCTTAAAAAGAGTATACTGAAGACTTATCTAATCAGTCAGAGGAGAGCAGCAGCAGCAGGTTGGCTTCAACGTCGCGGTGGTAGCGCATCTGGATGAACATGTCGTCCTTCTGATGCACCTCCGACCATCACCGGACACATGCTTTCATCTGGCATGCTTCAATAACCTGTATAATGACACGAGCAACTTTTTTTACTATTTTTTTTGTCACACAACCAATATATCTGAGCATAACAAGGAGCTAAAAAGTTGCACAAATAAGCAATTGCTAAAATCTAATAAGTTAAGATGTTATTATTCAAGTTCTCCATCAACTAGACAAAATCACAAACTATACTACTATGCTACTTTTTTTAATCACGGGGACATAATGTGTGCATTTCAAGATAACCAAATGCCAGGAGACACAAATGGCACATGTAATATACAACATAATTCCAGAACTGAACCATATTCTATACTTTCAGGTGCGCTTCATCTATGGCACAACCCTATTTTGCATACAGAGTCGTATAGATGAACCACACATATAATATAACCTACACAAAAATTATTGAGGCACCTAGACCTAGTGCTAATACAATCAGATCATGGCATTGTTTACTTGGAGATTGCAACACAATGGCATGCACGATACATTGAGGCATCTAGTGTTAATATAAACTAAGCTGCAGAATACATTTATCAAGCTGCAGAGCAGCAGGAGATGGATATTCAGATAAAGCTGTTGCAAAATCTCCTGACTAGCAAGATGTTGCAACCAAGATTAAAAACAACTACAAGACATATCCATGCAAAGAACTTAAGAACATCTATTGTCATCCAGTTATCTCAAGAATAGGGTTACACCCTATCTCCTGCAATTATAAGACAAGTATGGAATGACTCGATCATGTGACAATTCCCCAAAAAATTGTCATAGGTTATAAATATGTCCAGTTATCAAATTTTAAAATAATATGAATGATTACTTGATAGATCTTCGCCCGTTGAATATGATAATGTCCTACACTAAATTCTTTACACAACCAGGCAACCAAATCAAACAAGGGCTCCAAAACCAGTAACCTTGCTAGGAGACATCATTCTACTCTTCCTTGCATAGCCATAGAAAACTTTCAGAGCTCAAAGAGAACAACTATTGCATCACCAGATATATAAGAGTTGACAAAAAACTACATCAGCACTATGTTTTCCATATAGTCAACAATTCTTTAGATCAACAAGATATAATAAGTGCACCCATTTAAACAATACTAAATTACTAATATGTCACGTCGCATTGCAAAATTCTTATGGTAAAGCAGTTCTGATGTTCTACAAGATAGAAAATGTTCCGAACCCGACAATATCCATATGATTAGATTGAACAAGACAGGGGAGGGCTTAGTTGTGGTGTTTGTGGGTCTTTAGGAGGAGCGGAGGCGGAGGATGGCCCGCTCGAAATCGAGGGCCTGGAGCATGGCATCCTCCTTGCGGGCGTACCTGCTGGTGGCGCAGACCCTCTTGTCGTGTCTGGGCATAGCCTGCTGCTCCTCGGCTGTACCATCCCAAAAATATTAAACTAGAATCATCAAACTCTAATCTTCAAAATTAGGGTTAATAAAAACTTTTCTAAATAAAAATATGAAAGCATGCATGGGTGTATGCATTCCATTTTGGATTCTTTTGAATTGCCTTGTTTATGTGTTTCTTTGCTTGTAAATGGATTCTTAGGTGAAAATAAACATCATCTAAACAATCCCCACACTTTTCCCAAAGACAAATAAATCAAAACAAACAAAATAAGGGAATGGTCATTTTGGCCAAATTAACTCCCATGCCTACTTTGGCTGTCTCTAACTTTCAAAACTTACCAGAAACTTGTTTGGATCTTTGCACCCCTTGATAGTACTCATAACAGAGTACCAAGTCCCACTTTGTGATCATCCAAAAACATTTGAATGCATAGTTTAAAGGAAAATTCAAAATTGAATCTTTATCATATGGGAAGATCCCACTTTTTTAAAAACCACTCAAACAAGCTCAACTTTCAAAACCCAAGCATCCATAGACTCACCAGCACATGCCTAGCATACCCACCAAAAATCTTTTCAAAATTCAAAACTTGAATTCTTGCGGCCATTTCATCAAACACCTTGCAGATACAAATCAAACAAAATCTAAACACTATAGTGAGCAGTGATTTGAGCCTAACTTGTTCCCTCTCTAGCTCACAACAACCTCAGTAGATCATCTAGCAAACTTAACTAAGCACTAGCCCCACTATAAGCTTGGCAATGTCATCAATGGTGAACAGTCGAAGCCACCCATGTCACCCCAGTGAGGACAACAGGCTAGAGGAAGAACTAGCCATGCCAACCTTGTCTGGGAGGTAGCCCATGCCTCACCGCCCCCTCTCGACCAGCCCTGCCTCGTAGACAGCGACCAAAACTGCCAGGAACGCCACGCCCGTGCCACTGTCAACCATGCCGAGCATGCGCCAGAGCGCCACCCTCGACACGCGCCCACAGACCGCGCGCCGCCCTCGCCACGTGCCTACACGATCACCACCGTCCCATGATACCGCCAGACATCCCCGTTCGCCGCCCCATGCCTCACAGTCATGGCTCGCCGTCGAAGACGCCGCCTCTGCCGCACAGAGCATCGCATGTTCCAGACCGTTTGCCACCGCCCCTACATGGACATTAAAGCCATACAACATCGCCAGGAGACCACCGATCGATCGCCACCGCCGGCCATGCCTCTAGCAGCCCGTAGCCATGTCGCCACTGTCGCCTGCCCATCCCGTTCGGCCTCGTCGTCGTGACTATAAATAGAGGCATGCCCCGCTCAAACTCTTCACACCACTCTACTCCCCTCTCCTCACTGATCGTTCCACCCCGTTTCCGGAGCAAGGCGAGAAGCGCATAGCCGGAATTTCACCGGAGCTCGCCGCTGCTGGAGAAGAAGGGGCCAGCGATTGGAGCTGCACCAGGAGAAGCTGTCAGTACCAGGAGGTTCGCCGTCGTCGACTTCGTCGTTCGCCCGCATCACCGACCTTCACCTGAGCCCCGGTAAGCCCCCGACGACCCCCACCTTCCGCGTTAGGTTTCTGTAAGGGTCCCAACCTTTAATAAGGTAGAGTCCCCTGTGTTTACAATGCTAGTCCCTGGATCAATAGCTAGCATCCACAGTTAAGATGTAATATCAAGAAACAAAGGTCATAATACAACTTTATAACCAGGAATAACATAATTTTATTACATCTTACATAGCTCATTTGGCTATTACATTACATTGCAGCAGAATATCTATAAGCATGGGGTCCTTCATCTTCAAAGTGCCACAGGCAAACATGTTGGTTGTAGACTTTGTAATCCAAATCATCAAACTTTACTAACATCAATCAAACCTGCAACATAACAATTTACAGCCACAAGGGTCAATACTTTTGAATTGTATTGGCAAATGATACTATGGTAGTATAGTTGAGTCTATCATCTATATGCTTTTGGCTAAGTGGAGTTGAGGCTTGCATTGCTCAAAAATAGATTTTTCCTTATCATTTGAAAATACTAAGTTTTTTCTTTGACAAAATAATCTTTCCCAAGGCATCTCCCAATCAAAGATTGAAGATCCTTTAACCCTTGTTCAACCACAAGTTTTTAACTTAGAAATTTGGATGATGAGATTCTTGATTGCTTCCATGTCTTGATGCTCAAATTGTCCTTTACCAGGGACATGGCTAAGTACTTAGATTTTACACACTGCAGAGGTGGTGCAATTTCCCCACAAGACTTGGTTTCACCAAGACAAGATCTTTCAGAAGCCTTCCCTTAGACCAAATGGACGCGTTCCAACCTATCATCCCACTACCACCAATTGTCCAAATGGCTAAGTTCTAGCAACCTATGTGATCCAGGCAGAGCCCATAATGCCAAGTGGTTGCACTTGAAGCTTCTCAACAATTGACATCTCAAATCTCTTTGTTCCTGGGTGGCCATCCACAAGTGAGATACACAAGGTAAACCATAAACATGGGCCTTGTGAACCACTCAACCAAAAACCACCAAGCAATTACCATTCCACCCAGGTATTTCATTAACTTAGTTGTTTTATTAAACAAAAACACAAGTCCTCAGACTTAGAAATTTTTCCATAGTATGAATGTATATATTCCACCCTTGTTTTATACTAGCTAAGCTAAGCATGATAGTAGTAGGAGTCTTAACTTAGGAAATTTTACTAAGGTTTCATCTACTAGGATTTCCCATAGCAAGGTTTATACTTAGCAAAAATTCCATGCAAGTTTTACTTAGAAAAATCACTAATGCATAGTGAAAGTAATTGGGACAAAAGTATGAAGCATCACTTGCCTTTTTGGTAGAGTATAGGTTCACTCCTTGATCTTTGCAATGTTCACACACTTCAAGTCACTACAAATCAATCAAGCAAACAATATTTCAATCTACCAATCAAGCAAAACATCACATAAAATAATAAAACAAAACAACACATGCAAGCATGCAAAAGGGTTATTTTATTTGTAAAAGTGGTTTCTAATGGGTCATAAACATTTGGGTACACCTAATGGTCATTTTATAAAGTGGCAAAGTCATTTGCCAAAGGTTTCACTTTATAAACCATTTTCAAAACAAGGTATCATTTTATGTGGTGTAGAAATATTTTTACTAAGGCATTAATCTATAGGGTTCACCAAATATGTTTTCAAACCATAAAACTTGGTGTTTGGGGTCAAAGAGTTTAAAACAAAACATTTCCCAAAGGTTTTCTTCCAAAACCATTTTTAATAAATAAACCATATTTTTACCTTACTAGAATTGGTTTTAAATCAAAGAATCAATCTTTTGCATCACAAAATATATTTTTGGAACCACAAAGTGTTTACTATGGTCAGTAGGTTCAAAATACACCATTTGCCAAAGATTTTATCCCAAAAATCATTTTTGAACAATTTTTATAATGTAAACAAGCATACAAATGTTTCTGCAAAAACAAACATTTTTCTAGAAGCTTTTTACTAAACAAATGGCATGGTTGGCCAGGGCTTGTTCCATTGATTCCATTGATATAAAATTTGCAAAACTTGGACGTGTAGAACTAAAGTTATGCAATTTACAAATTTGATCATCTAATAGATCAAATTCTGTTTTAAAAACAAACACTGGGACACGCGTCTTAATTCTATTCGTCCATACCGTTTTGCCTGGATCAGCTGCTCTGGCGCGTTGGATTAAAGTGCAATCGTGCGGCTCAGAAGCAAACATACCCCTTCGCCTAAGTTTCTTTCCTATCCATTAGATCGAGATTGGACCTCTATCCTCTGCTTGTCACTAACTGGCGGCGCAAGGTCAACGGCGAGCGGCGGCGCGGTCAGATGGTGGTGGTGCTGGTGAAGCAGGAAGCGAGAGAGGATGGGATGATGCTCACCGAGATCGTCGCGCTTCGCTGGTGCTCAACGTGGTAGTATCTCATCGAGGGGCGCACGGGGGTGAGGACAATGGCTCGCCGGAGTTGCTCCTGGCGTCGGGCGGCTCTGGAGGTCGTCGAGGGCGAGGATGGGGGGCACCCTAGGACAAAAGGGAGACACCGTTAGGTTCGCAAGGGCATGGCGATCATTATCGTGTCCACGGGGAAGAGAGGGGTGGTCGGGTTTACCGGGGAGACGTCGCCACAGTTGGAGACAGACGGCGGCGCTGGCTCGGGGAAGACGTTGCCGAGCTCACGGTGCTCGCGCAGATGAACAGAAAGCACAGGGTGATGCGTCAGAAGGTAAGGAGCGAGCTCGTGTGCTCCAGGGGCAATGGGGTTGTCTGGCTTCGCTGGAATTTGTGCTGTAGCTCGTCGGAGCAGAGGGAGTGCCAGCTCAAATTGTGGCAGCCTGGGGGCAAGGGAGGTCTGGCGTGTGAGGGAGATCAGAGAGGAGAGAGGGACGCTTAAATGCGCGCGGTCACGGGGCTGATTCAACGCGTGGTTATGAGGAATCAAGCGTGCAGTTATTTGACAGAAATGGCGACGAGGTTTGGGGGAGAAGAGGTCGTGGCGGGTGAGGAAGAAAGCTCGGGTGTGGGGCCGTTTCGTCAGTGGAGTGAGAGAGGGAGTTGGGGTCCACCAGTCAGCGTCCTTGCGGGTTTCTTTTGCGGTGAAAAAACGATTCGCTCGCGGAGAGGGAGAGGTGGGCTAGGTTGGGCTGAGTTGGGGTGGGCTTGGTCTGATCTTTTTTTTTGTTCTGAATCTATTTTCCTTTTTCCAATTCAATTTCTGTTTTGAAATTCAAACAACAATTCAAACACTCAAAACAAATAAACTTCCACTAAACTTTATATTGAGTTTAGCTCTATTTAGCAACACAAATCAAAGTCCAAACAAAAGTAATAATTTTAATCTTTTTAGGATCCATTTATTAATTAAATAAAATGGACCTTAGTAATTGAATCAAATAGGGTTTTGATTTATTTAATAGAATCTCCATTTGAAAACTAAATATTATCAAACCAAATCAGTAGGTTTTATTTGAAAATATAAGATACTTGGAAAACTTGTTTAAAATAACATAACATTTTTATTTTAGGGTCCTTTAATAATTAAATAAGATGGACCTTAGTTAATAATTCAAATAGGATTTGTTTTATTAAAATCTTTATTTTGAAATCTAAAATAAAACCAAAAACAATTCAGTAGGTTTTAATTGAGAATATAAAATACTTGGAAAACTTATTTAAAATAATTTAATAAGTTTTAGTGTTTATTTAAAATGGGAAAAGCCTTTATTTTTAATAAAATTGGATTTTAATAAATCCTCATTATTTTGTTTAAATAAACATTTACTCTTTTAATCAAAACAAAACATTTTATTTCAAAATATTGGCCAAGGTTTAATTTGGCTCTATAAAATAATCTTTATTTATAAATCCACCTTTTCTTTTGAAAACCAAATCCTTTTTATTAATAGATTCAAAAATAGTAATTTTAAATATTTTTAAGTTTACTGTTTATTTATCTTTTAAAATTCCTTTAGGATTTTATTTGATCCAAATAGGTTTTGAAAGTTTCCAATTGGATTCAAAAAGTTTCTTCTCACCCTGAAACTCAACAAAGTTTTATTTTATTCATTTATTTTTCACATTACAAGATTTGGAAAATCTTGGGATGTGACAGGCTACCACCCTTAAAATAAATCTCGTCCCGAGATTTGGGGAGGCTAGGTGTTACAAGTTGGCTCAAAGCATCTAGGGTACTACCACCCTTAAAATTTTTCCATCTAGATTACACATTGGCCTTCTTGGGATCTTGGTGTAACTTTCCTGGACAGAAGTTTGCATAGTGGCCTAGCTCTTTGCATTTGAAACATGTGATAAGGCTGAGGTCTTGAGGTGGTTTCTCTGGACAATATGATGCATAATGTCCTAGCTCTTTGCAGTGGTTGCACATCACTTGGCTAATATCCTTCCTCATCTTGGGTTTCACTAGCTTTTGTTTGTCTTCTTGGCTCTTCTTCTTTTCTGGGCATTCACTGGCATAATGTCCCATCTCTTTGCAATTGTAACATTGCAGCTGGCTTATGTCCTTCTTCTTCTTTTTGGGTCTGTCCAAAGCTAGGAGTTCTTTTAGTTCATGCTCCTCCAAGGTGGGAAATCTTTCTCTCTTCTTGGGGCAGTTACTAGAGATATGACTTTCTTCTTCACAATTATGGCATTGATCTTCATGTTCCTTGGATATATGATCCTTGTCTCCACAAATATTGAAAGCTTTGGTTCCTTCTAGAACAGCATATTTGTCATCCTTGTTGTCATTAGCTCTTTGGGAAAAGTTTTCTCCCATGTTGATCATTTGAGTAACCAATCCTCGCAACAATTGGGATTGAAGTTTCAAAATCCTTTGTATGGCTAGGTCTAGTCCATTGTTGTTGGCTAAAAGCTGAGTTGTCTCTTGGCTCAACTAGTTTTGGGTTGCTATAAGTTCTCTCATGTTGTCCTCTTGGTTGTTGTTGGTGTCATCAACCTTGATGTTGGAGTTTCTTGGAGAAGTCATCTGTTTGGATTGGATTGGGATTAGAATAGGCAAAAGATTTCTAAGGAAATAATTCTAATCACACACATCACAATTCACACAAGCAATGTGCAAGCAATCACAAACAAACATTCCACTCAAACAACAAGTTTCAATCATATTTTTAGGCAACCAAAAATATTTTTGTTACACCACATAAGTTGGTGGGTTTGACTTAAACTAAGTATGGTGGTCCATCTATATGGTTCACTTGTGATCTTTTCCATCCATCTTGGCTAATTCTTCTTGCATGAGATCATGGTTTCCTTGGGAAAATTCTTGATCACAAAACTTCAAAGGTGATGATGGTTCCTTCTAATTATGTTTCCTTAGTCTTCAAGTCTTGGGCAATATTTCTTGTCTCACTTGTAGTCCTTAGTGCTATCCAAGGTTGAAGTCCTTGGTGAATATGCTGAAGATGTTGAAGTCATTGGAGTTGAAGAAGTTGAAGTCATTAGAGTTGAAGATGTTGAAGTCATTAGAGTTGAAGAAGTCCTTTGCACATGGTGAAGTCTTTGGCCATGGGGTAGGTTTTTCCATCAAGATTGAAATAGAAGAGATGTAGAGTCAAAACCAAAATGGTTTAAGGAAAAAGTTTACAAGATTGTTTTGTAAATAAGTTTTTTTTGGAACAAATACAACTCCTATTTTCTAAGGGTTTTTGTCCAATCCTAGGGTTTACAAATCCTACAGGCAACACAATGCTCTGATACTATCTGTAAGGGTCCCAACCTTTAATAAGGTAGAGTCCCCTGTGTTTACAATGCTAGTCTCTGGATCAATAGCTAGCATCCACAGTTAAGATGTAATATCAAGAAACAAAGGTCATAATACAACTTTATAACCAGGAATAACATAATTTTATTACATCTTACATAGCTCATTTGGCTATTACATTACATTGCAGCAGAATATCTATAAGCATGGGGTCCTTCATCTTCAAAGTGCCACAGGCAAACATGTTGGTTGTAGACTTTGTAATCCTAATCATCAAACTTTACTAACATTAATCAAACCTGCAACATAACAAGTTACAGCCACAAGGGTCAATACTTTTGAATTGTATTGGCAAGTGATACTATGGTAGTATAGTGGAGTCTATCATCTATATGCTTTTGGCTAAGTGGAGTTGAGGCTTGCATTTCTCAAAAATAGATTTTTCCTTATCATTTGAAAATACTAAGTTTTTGCTTTGACAAAATAATCTTTCCCAAGGCATCTCCCAATCAAAGATTGAAGATCCTTTAACCCTTGTTCAACCACAAGTTTTTAACTTAGAAATTTGGATGATGAGATTCTTGATTGCTTCCATGTCTTGATGCTCAAATTGTCCTTTACCAGGGACATGGCTAAGTACTTAGATTTTACACTGTGTAGAGGTGGTGCACTTCCCCACAAGACTTGGTTTCACCAAGACAAGATCTTTCAGAAGCCTTCCCTTATACAAAATGGACACGTTCCAACCTATCATCCCACTACCACCAATTGTCCAAATGGCTAAGTTCTAGCAACCTATGTGATCCAGGCAGAGCCCATAATGCCAAGTGGTTGCACTTGAAGCTTCTCAACATTTGACATCTCAAATCTCTTTGTTCCTGGGTGGCCATCCACAAGTGAGATACACAAGGTAAACCATAAACATGGGCCTTGTGAACCACTCAACCAAAAACCACCAAGCAATTACCATTCCACCCTGGTGTTTCATTAACTTAGTTGTTTTATTAAACAAAAACACAAGTCCTCAGACTTAGAAATTTTTCCATAGTATGAATGTATATATTCCTCCCTTGTTTTCTACTAGCTAAGCTAAGCATGATAGTAGTAGGAGTCTTAACTTAGGAAATTTTACTAAGGCTTCATCTACTAGGATTTCCCATAGCAAGGTTTATACTTAGCAAAAATTCCATGCAAGTTTTACTTAGAAAAATCACTAATGCATAGTGAAAGTAATTGGGACAAAAGTATGAAGCATCACTTGCATTTTTGGTAGAGTATAGGTTCACTCCTTGATCTTTGCAATGTTCACACACTTCAAGTCACTACAAATCAATCAAGCAAACAATATTTCAATCTACCAATCAAGCAAAACATCACATAAAATAATAAAACAAAACAACACATGCAAGCATGCAAAAGGGTTGTTTTATTTGTAAAAGTGGTTTATAATGGGTCATAAAAATTTGGGTACACCTAATGGTCATTTTATAAAGTGGCAAAGTCATTTGCAAAAGGTTTCACTTTATAAACCATTTTCAAAACAAGGTATCATTTTATGTGGTGTAGAAATATTTTTACTAAGGCATTAATCTATAGGGTTCACCAAATATGTTTTCAAACCATAAAACTTGGTGTTTGGGGTCAGAGAGTTTAAAACAAAACATTTCCCAAAGGTTTTCTTCCAAAACCATTTTTAATAAATAAACCATATTTTTACTTGACTAGAATTGGTTTTAAATCAAAGAATCATTCTTTTGCATCACCAAATATATTTTTGGAACCACAAAGTGTTTCCTATGGTCAGTAGGTTCAAAATACACCATTTGCCAAAGATTTTATCCCCAAAATCATTTTTGAACAATTTTTATAATCTAAACAAGAATACAAATGTTTCTGCAAAAACAAACATTTTTCCAGAAGCTTTTTACTAAAAAAAATGGCATGGTTGGCTAGGGCTTGTTCCACTGATTCCATTGATATAAAATTTCCAAAATTTGGACGTGTAGAACTAAAGTTATGCAATTTACAAATTTGATCATCTAATAGATCAAATTCTGTTTTTAAAACAAACACTGGGACACGCGTCTTAATTCTATTCGTCCATACCGTTTCGCCTGGATCAGCTGCTCTGGCGCGTTGGATTAAAGTGCAATCGTGCGGCTCAGAAGCAAACATACCCCTTCTCCTAAGTTTCTTTCCTATCCATTAGATCGAGATCGGACGGTTATCCTCTGCTTGTCACTAACTGGCGGCGCAAGGTCAACGGAGAGCGGCGGCGCAGTCAGATGGTGGCGGTGCTGGTGAAGCAGGAAGCGAGAGAGGATGGTATGATGCTCACCGAGATCGTTGTGCTTCGCTGGTGCTCAACGTAGCAGTATCTCGTCGAGGGGCGCACGGGGGTGAGGACAATGGCTCGCCGGAGTTGCTCCTGGCGTCGGGCGGCTCTGAAGGTCGTCAAGGGCGAGGATGGGGGGCACCCTAGGACAAAAGGGAGACACCGTTAGGTTCGCAAGGGCATGGCGATCATTATCGTGTCCACGGGGAAGAGAGGGGTGGTCGGGTTTACCGGGGAGACGTCGCTGCAGTTGGAGACAGAAGGCGGCGCTGGCTCGGGGAAGACGCTGCCGAGCTCACGGTGCTCGCGCAGATGAACGGAAAGCACAGGGTGATGCGTCAGAAGGTAAGGAGCGAGCTCGTGTGCTCCAGGGGCAATGGGGTTGTCTGGCTTCGCCGAAATTTGTGCTGCAGCTCATCGGAGCAGAGAGAGTGCCAGCTCAAATTGTGGCAGCCTGGGGGCAAGGGAGGTCTGGCGTGTGAGGGAGATCAGAGAGGGGAGAGGGACGCTTAAATGCGCGCGGTCACGGGGCTGATTCAACGCGTGGTTATGAGGAATCAAGCGTGCAGTTATTTGACAGAAATGGCGACGAGGTTTGGGGGAGAAGAGGTCGTGGCGGGTGAGGAAGAAAGCTCGGGTGTGGGGCCGTTTCGTCAGTGGAGTGAGAGAGGGAGTTGGGGTCCACCAGTCAGCGTCCTTGCGGGTTTCTTTTGCGGTGAAAAAACGATTCGCTCGCGGAGAGGGAGAGGTGGGCTAGGTTGGGCTGAGTTGGGGTGGGCTTGGTCTGATCTTTTTTTTTGTTCTGAATCTATTTTCCTTTTTCCAATTCAATTTCTGTTTTGAAATTCAAACAACAATTCAAACACTCAAAACAAATAAACTTCCACTAAACTTTATATTGAGTTTAGCTCTATTTAGCAACACAAATCAAAGTCCAAACAAAAGTAATAATTTTAATCTTTTTAGGATCCATTTATTAATTAAATAAAATGGACCTTAGTAATTGAATCTAATAGGGTTTTGATTTATTTAATAAAATCTCCATTTGAAAACTAAATATTATCAAACCAAATCAGTAGGTTTTATTTGAAAATATAAGATACTTGGAAAACTTGTTTAAACTAACATAACATTTTTATTTTAGGGTCCTTTAATAATTAAATAAGATGGACCTTAGTTAATAATTCAAATAGGATTTGTTTTATTAAAATCTTTATTTTGAAATCTAAAATAAAACCAAAAACACTTCAGTAGGTTTTAATTGAGAATATAAAATACTTGGAAAACTTATTTAAAATAATTTAATAAGTTTTAGTGTTTATTTAAAATGGGAAAAGCCTTTATTTTTAATAAAATTGGATATTAATAAATCCTCATTATTTTGTTTAAATAAACTTTTACTCTTTTATTCAAAACAAAACATTTTATTTCAAAATATTGGCCAAGGTTTAACTTAGCCCTATAAAATAATCTTTATTTATAAATCCACCTTTTCTTTTGAAAACCAAATCTTTTTATTAATAGATTCAAAAATAGTAATTTTAAATATTTTTAAGTTTATTGTTTATTTATCTTTTTAAATTCCTTTAGGATTTTATTTGATCCAAATAGGTTTTGAAAGTTTCCAATTGGATTCAAAAAGTTTCTTCTCACCCTAAAACTCAACAAAGTTTTATTTTATTCATTTATTTTTCACATTACAAGATTTGGAAAATCTTGGGATGTGACAGTTTCTGTCTCGCCGGCGCCGCCCGACGTGGACGATGAGTAGCAGCCGTTCGATTAGACTTAAATTGTGCGGATGAGATTGCCCCGTACCGTTTCGCGTTTAAAGAGCCACTGATTGGTGGAACTCCCCTGTTAGTTGAGCCCCGCGTCGCGGAGTGACACTGGGCCGGCCGTTAACAGTTCCCGCGCAGCCCATCCATTTGAATTTGGATTTTTCCATTTTCATTCAAACACAGTTCTGTACGTAGTTTCAAAAATCAACCCAGCTCGATTCAGTGAACCAAATTGAATGAAACCAATTTTTTTAGAAAGGTCTTGAAATGATGAATCCAAGCCTGTTGGATTCAAATCATTTGGATCTGTAGATCATCCTTGGTAAAAATAACAAGGCAGAATCTTTTCTCGTTCAAACATTTTTCAAATTTAAACCATAATAGCATTTGAGTTGATTCCAACTCTCAAAAACCATATTTGACCATACCTTTCAGAATATATAAAAATATATAGGTTTACTTACAGAAATAATGTTCAAGTAATAAAAGAATGCCACATAGGCATTTCTAGCCACTTTATTTAAATAAAATAAAAGGGTAAAACCTTATTAAATTGTGGCACCACTTTAAATCACATTCCCATGGACTAAAATATGTGGTGATGACATGTGTCAACATGATCCCATGTTTGGTTTGGAGAATATTAAATCTTAAGTAGTGTTTCAATGAATAGAAGTTACTTTTCTAAAACCAAAATCTTTAAGTCAAATCCTTGTAATGTTAGTGATGATGATAGATCATCTATAGAACCCTTGTGTGTGATGATTGCAAGTAGTTAAGTATTGTTTGGTGATTGTGTACCTCGTATTTATTCATAGACGCTAGTACCGACCAAGGATACGAGGAGGAAGGAGGATACTACGAAGAAGAAGCCGAGGAGAACTTCAACCACTGCTCTGCACAAGGCAAGCCTAATACTACTAGTTGAATGTGCAAGCTAACACTTCCAAAATACTATACTTATGCAAGCCAATACTTGCAAGCTATTAACTTAGCAAGGTTATAATGATAGTTATGCAAGCCTTGCTAATCAAGTTAAACTACGCAATGCACTAAGCATGCTTGGTTAGACACAAGTGATGATACCCAATCCTAGTTTTACTTGCAAGCTTTCTACTTTATTTCTTTATCAAAGCTTTTACTTAGAGTTTACTTGAGTGAATTGTAGATTCTAGAAAGATACTTGAAGGTTGCATAAATAGCATAAAATTTGGCCTAAGCTAGATAATCTTGATGTCATCCCAAGGAATAAGATTGAACTTAGTTGAAACTCCACTAGTTTACCACCTGTCATTAGTTCTCACCCCACTTGTAGATGCTAGTGCTAAGCATAAAACGTGATCAACTTTAGATGGGAATACTTGGTGAAAATGGTTATGAAAACCTTAGAATGGTGGATCATTCTACTGAGATGTTTTGACATGTGTTTCCGAACACCAGATGATTTTGGTGATGAAAATGTTAAGGCATGAGCCTTAGCCCTTTATAAAACTGATGGTTGTCTGGATGCGATACCATTCCAATTTTACCGTACAACCACAATACCCGAAGATTGGGTAGGGCTTGACTGGAAACTTATATACCTTAGTATTGGTTCCCTCACGGCCAAGGTCTGAGCTGAGGCTACCTTGTGAAGATTGTCCACATGTGCAGTACCCAAGATGACAGTTGGTCATGGTTGGGAGGCCAAACTCACAGGAGAGGTGCTTGTACTAGGGCGTGTAATTGAAAGGTTAGGATTGATAATCCGCATACTGAGTATGGTTAATTCAGGATTTGTTCCTGACGGATCTATCGAATGTTGTGCTGAAAGTGTACAATCTCTACAGAGTGTCAAACTATTCGAATAGCCGCGTCCACGATTATGGACAGTTGGAGTGGCCATACTATTCCCCCGTCAGATGTTTGCAAAATGACTTGTGAAATGATTTGAGGCTTTGACTTGACCACAACAGAGTTGTGGCTTGAGATACAAGTTCCCGCTTAGGTGTGTAAAACTTCAATTAGCTTTCTCTTGATTCTGAACTTAGTAGAGGTAAATCTGGCTTTTTGCAAAACAACCCTAGAGCCTAGTGCCCTATTAAAAAATCCCCTTCACTTGTTAGTATTAGTTTGCGAGTACTTAAAGAGTACTCATGGCTTTGACCCTGGCTATTCCCGTGGCCAGACTATGAAGAGGAGTACCAGGATGATGGACCCCAGGAAGGTTACGACAACTAGGATCATCTCCCATCGTCAGCATTGCCTGTGACCCCGAAGATGGAGCTTCGCCTATGCTATCATTATTATTATGTATTCCGCTGCTTATGTTGTATTAAGAACTGGATCATGAGATCCTTATTTGTGTAAGACCTTATGTATGGTTTGTAATGGATGATATACTATGGTATCCAATTCTGTTATGTCTCGCAAAAATGGTATTCCTGGTATTGCGATGTATGGCATAACAGGCATCTGGGATTAAATATCCGGGCGTTGACAAGTTGGTATCAGAGCCATCCTGACCATAGGAGACCCTAGTTAGACTGGACGTTTGAATCAAAAACTTAGTTTCAAAACCAAAAGAAGCAAATATTTATAGAAACTTATTCCCATTCTTATCACTTTGATTCTTTCATAAAAATTCATGTTCCTCAAAAACTCTTGCAAAATACATAAAATACTCATCCTATATTCTTAATAGATGGACGTGAAGTACAGCAAGTTTTATCATTTGGGGAATGGGGGAGACCTTATCTTTGAGAGGGATTTGGACCAGCTTTCAGATCTTCTGGAGCGTCCGCACCCCGAGTTCTTCGGAGCTCAGCTCAATGATCAAGGAGGAGAAGATCTGCAGTGGCTAATTATTGCAAGTCTCAGAGGAAAGATTGAACCTCCCACTGCTGAGGGAATTCAGTTTACCTTAAGAGAGAACAACTGGCTTGATGGACTAGCTAGGGCCATGCAGGAAGCTCTTTCCCGCCTGTGTGGGCAGAGTATCAACCAGATCAAGGGAACCCGCTTTGAGTTTTGCCCAAGGCGTGATGCTAATGGACAACCGCTAGAAGCCCCATACCACCATGAGCTGAAGACTCAATTGGACCACCTTAGCTTCATGATGTACGATCGTCAGCAGGAATTGGACAATTTTCGTGACTACTCCAACCACAATTCCGCCATCATCAAGACGAAGGATCAAACCATCGCCATGCTAGCGAAGGATTGCAAGTCTCGCCGCTGTCAGCTCGACAAGAAGGAGCGCATCATTGCCCGTCTTCGCCACCGTATCTCTGCTTTGGAGGAGACCATCCATGAGAGAGACATGCAGTTGGAGGAAAGGGAGAATGCCGGAGAGGATCTTCGTGGAGACCCCTACTCCTATCTCAGTGATGATGACGATTTTCTAGAGGATCAGGCTATGGACTTCTTCACCGATGAGGATGATTTCGCCTTCATCAATGATGACGATGATGATGAGGATGACGACTACACCGACTCCGAGGAGTAGTAGCACTTGATCACTAGCGTAGTGAGTATTATTTGGTCCCACTATATCGTAGTTTCCAGAATGGTTCCTAAAACCATCTGTTACCTTTGTTCTGGTGTGTGTTGTATCGTGTGCTATGAGTGAATGAATGAAAAGCATGTTGCTAGAAAATCTGAGCCAAACTTTAAAAACTTGTCAAAGTCCCGAAACCTTAGAAATTTCCCTCTTTTCTCATGATCTATCTCAATCTTCAGATGCCACGCGGAGGAAGTGGTTCATCCCCGGACTCGATGTTGCAGATACTGCAAATGTTGGTTTCTGACCGCGAAGCTGAAAGGGCCGAACGTCAAGCCAATTTAGCTACCCTTCAGCAGATAGCCCAGCTTGTAGTGGTTCGTAGCATGGAAAACAAAAATTTTCTACCGCATACAAACAAACAAGCCAAGATCTATCTACTAGATTGTAGCAACGAGTCGATGGAATAACTCACCCTTGAAGATTCCAAAGTGTTTAACGAGAGCGGATTCTCGTGGGTGATGTAGTCGTACTCTTCCCGATCTCAAGATCGTGTAGACGATCCTTCCGGCGCTGCGTTCCGGCAGCGCTTCCGCAGTCGGTCACACGTTTGGTACTCGACGAAGACCTTCCTCTCCCTTGTTCCAGCAGGCAGCGGAGGTTGTAGCACTCTCCTCGCGATTCCGGCAGCACAACGGCGTGGTACCGGAAGTAGAGGGGAGATCTCGCAGGGCTTCGCCTTAAGCCAGAGCGAGTATGGTGGACTATGAGAGAGAGCCTCGGTGATCTAGGGTTTAGACGCACCAAGGAGGAGCAAGGCCGGCGGCTAGGGTTTGCCTAGGTGGCGGCAGCAGCAGGTGGCGGCGCCGTCGGCTAGGATTAGGGTTTGCGGGGCGTGGTGTTGTGTGCTTGGAGGGGCAGCCCTGCCCCCCTTATATAGGTGGAGGGGGCACGCCAAGGGGAGGGGAGTCCCTCCCCAACTCGGTCTCCAAGTGGGCCGGCGGTGGAGGGAGGGAACTCCTCCCCAAGTAGGTTTCCTACTCTCCCTCCACCTCACAAAATAGTTGTTTGACTTTTCAAATTGGCATTTGACTTTTCAAACTAGGATTTGATTAAACCCTTTATTTTGTTCAGCGATGACACCTAGTACATGATGCAATCATTCCAACTTGTTATGACACATTCATGTACCCTTCCCCTCCGGAGTGCCGGACATTTCGGAACCTTCTAGAACATTCCCGATGAAAACACCGGAACCATTCTCCAACCCCGAAACAGGACTTTCCTTATATGAATCTTATTCTCTGGACCATTCCGGATCTCCTCGTGATATCCCGGATCCCATCCGAGACTCCGAACAATATTCGGGCTCTTACTCATCATTCCATAACTACTCAACAACGTCGAATCCTTAAGTGTGTCTCCCTATGGTTCGTGAATTATGCGGACATGATCGAGACACTTCTCCGAACAATAACCAATAGAGGAATCTGGAAATTCGTATGGCTGCCACATATTTCTAAGATTACTTTGATCGAATGAACCAGTTACATACGATACCAATTTCCATTTTTCTCACGATAGTTTACTTATACGAGGTTATGATCGTCGGTATCTCTACATACCTATTTCAACCTCGTTACTGATAAGTACTCTTTTCTCGTTCCCGTGATATGTGATCCCTTGTGAGCCAGTCACATGCTTGCAAGCTAATTGGATGACATTCCACCGAGAGGGCCCAGAGTATATCTATCCGTCATATGGATGGACAAATCCCATTCTTGATCCATGTGTTTCAACCAATACTTTCCAAACACTCAATTCCACCTTTATAGCCACCCAGTTACGGTGTGGTGTTTGATGTCATCAAAGCATCCTTCCGGTGAAGGTGATATGCATGATCTCATGGTCGAAGGAATTAGGTTACTATGTATCAGAAAGCATATAGCAATTGAACTATTAAAATGACTTGATCTTTATGCTACGCTTATCTATAGGAGTATGTCCACCATATCATTCTCCTAACGATATGATCTTGTTGTTAATAACATCTCAATGTTCATGATAGGGAAACCACAATCATTTATTTACCAACAAGCTAGTGTTATATAGAGGCTTTACTAGGGACTTCAATTTTAGTTTACAAATCACACAAGTATTAATGTTTCCTTGTTAATACTATTATAGCATGAATGCAAACATTTATCATAAACACAAAGATATAATAATAACTACATTTATTATTGCCTCTAGGGCATATCTCCAACAGTCTCCCACTTGCACTAGAGTCAACTAATCTAGATTACATGGTAATATACTGAACACCCATGGCAGTTTGGTGTTAGTCATGTTTTGCCCTCGGGAGAGGTTTAGTCAACGGATCCGCCACCATCTTGGACATGTTCTCGAATAGCGTGAAAACGTAGCTTGATGTGCTTCAGCTTCTTGTGTGACCTTGGTTCTTGTGCATTGGCTATGGCACCCATGTTATCACAGTAGATTGACATTGGGTCCAGCGCACTAGGAACCACACCGAGCTCTGTAATGAACTCTTTCATCCATATTGCTTCTTGTGAAGCCTCCGAAGCAGCCATGTATTCCGATTCAGTTGAAGATCTCGCCACAACGCTTTGCTTTGCACTCCTCCAGCTAACTGCTGCACCATTCAAAGTAAATACGTATCCAGATTGTGATTTAGAATCATCTGGATCAGTGTTCCAACTAGCATCGGTGTAACCATTAACAATGAGCTGTTCATCACCTCCATAAGAAAGAACCATATCCTTAGTTCTTCTCAAGTACTTAAGGATGTTTTTGACCGCTGTCCAATGATCCACTCCTGGATCACTTTGATATCTGCTAGTTAAACTAACAGCATATGCAATGTCGGGTCTAGTACATAGCATGGCATACATTAGAGATCCTATGGCTGAGGCATAGGGAGTCTTACTCATCCTCTCTATATCTTCTGTCGTTGTCGGACTTTGAGTTTTACTCAAGGACGTATTGGGCAACATGGGCAAGAACCCTTTCTTGCTATCTTCCATTCCAAATCTCTTTAGAACTTTGTCCAAATATGTACTTTGTGACAATGATATTAGGCGTCTCGATCTATCTCTATAAATCTTTATGCCCAATATGTAAGCTGCTTTGCCAAGATCCTTCATTGCAAACTATTATTCAAATATTCCTTGACACTATTAAGAAGGTCTACATCATTCCCAATCAACAATATGCCATCTACATATAGTACTAAGAATGCTACAGAGCTCCCACTCACTTTCTTGAAAATACAAGCTTCTCCATAAGTTTGTATAAAACCAAAACTTTTGATTACTTTATCAAAACGTTGATTCCAACTTCGGGACCGTTGAAGTTTGCATACCTTGTTAGCATCTTTAGGATCGACAAAACCTTTGGGTTGCATCATATACAAATCTTCATCAATGTCTCCATTGAGGAACGCTGTTTTGACATCCATCTGCCATATCTCATAATCGTAATATGCAGCGATTGCTAACATAATCCTCACAGACTTTAGCTTCGCTACAGGTGAGAAAGTCTCATCGTAGTCAACTCCTTGAATTTTTCGAAACCCTTTTGCAACAAGTCGAGCTTTATAGACAGTAACATTACCATCAGCATCTGTTTTCTTCTTGAAAATCCATTTGTTCTCGACAGCCTTTCGGCCATCCGGTAAGTCCACCAAAGTCCATACTTGGTTTTCGTACATGGATCCAATCTCGGATTTCATGGCTTCTTGCCATTTATTGGAATCTGGGCTCATCATCGCTTCCTCATATGTCGCAGGGTCATCGGTGTTGTCCACCAACATGACACTCATAACGGGATCATACCAATCAGGAGTGGTACGAGTTCTCGTTGACCTGCGAGGCTCTGTAGCAACTACAACCGAAGTTTCATGATCATCATCATTATCTTCCTCTCTCATTGGTGCAGGCACCACAGGAACTTCTTCCGGTGCTACTCGCAAGTTCGAGAGAAGGTTCGATAACCTCGTCGAGTTCTACTTTCCTTCCAGTCACTTCTTTCGAGAGAAATTCCTTCTCTAGAAAGGATCCATTCTTGGCAACGAAGATTTTGCCTTCGGATCTATGATAGAAGGTATACCCAATAGTTTACTTTGGGTATCCTATGAAGACACATTTTTCCGCTTTGGGTTCAAGCTTGTCCGGCTGTAACTTCTTTACATAGGCTTCGCAACCCCAAACTTTAAGGAACGACAATTTAGGTTTCTTCCCAAACCATAATTCATACGGTGTCGTTTCAACGGATTTAGATGGTGCCCTATTTAAAGTGAATGCGGCTGTTTCTAATGCATAACCCCAAAATGATAGCGGTAAATCTGGAAGTGACATCATAGAATGAACCATATCTAAGAGAGTTCGATTACGACGTTCGGACACACCATTACGCTGTGGTGTTCCCGACGGTATCAATTGTGAAAGTATTCCGCATTTCTTCAAATGCTCACCAAACTCGTAACTTAGATATTCACCTCCACGATTAGAACGTAGAAAGTTAATCTTCTTGTTACGTTGATTCTCAACCTCACTTTGAAATTCCTTAAACTTCTCGAAAGTTTCGGACTTATGTTTCATGAAATAGATATACCCATATCTACTCAAGTCATCCGTGAAGGTAAGAACATAACGATAACCACCGCGTGATGCTACACTCATTGGACCACACACATCGGTATGTATGATTTCCAATAAGTCCGTAGCTCGCTCCATCATACCAGAAAATGGAGTCTTAGTCATTTTACCCATCAGACATGCTTCGCATCTTTCAAGTGATTCGAAATCAAGTGATTCAAGAAGTCCATCGGAATGGAGTTTCTTCATACGCTTCACTCCAATCTGACCAAGACGACAGTGCCACATATAGGTCGAGTTATCGCTCGATTTCAAACGTTTAGCTTCAATGTTATTAATATGTGTATTTCCACTATCGAGATTCAATAAAAATAGACCATCTATCAAAGGTGCATGTGCATAAACATATTACTCATATAAATCGAACAACCATTATTCTCGGACTTAACCAAGTAACCGTCTCGCAATAAACAAGATCCCGATATAATGTTCATGCTTAACGCAGGCACCAAATAACAATTATTTAAGTATAAAACTAATCCCGATGGTAGATGAAGAGGTAGCGTGCCGACCACGATCACATCAACCTTTGATCCATTTCCCACGTGCATCGTCACCTCGTTCTTCGCTAGCTTCCGTTTATTCTGCAGCACCTGTTTCGAGTTACAGATATGAGCAACCGAACCAGTATCAAATACCCAGGCACTACTACGAGTACTAGTGAGATACACATCAATAACATGTAGATCGGATATACCTTTCTTCTTGATGTTGCCGTTCTTCAAATCCGCCAAGTACTTTGGGAAATTCCGCTTCCAGTGACCTTCTCCCTTGCAGTAAAAGCACTCAGTATCAGGCTTAGGTCCAGCCTCGGTCTTCTTCTTCGGCGCGGTAACTTTCTTACCACCCTTCTTGAAGTGTCCCTTTTGCTTAGACTTGCCTTTCTTGAATTTGGTGGTCTTATTGACCATCAACACTTGGTGCTCTTTCTTGATCTCCACTTCTGCAGATTTTAACATGGCGAAGAGTTCTGGCAACTGCTTGTTCATGTTTTGCATATTGTAGTTCATCACAAAGTTCTTGTAACTTGGTGGTAGTGATTGGAGGACACAATAAATACCCAAAGCATTAGGAATCACTATACCCAAGCTTTGAAGTTTGTTTGCGTGCCCAGACATCTTAAGCACATGCTCACTGACGGAGCTGCCCTCTTCCATCTTGCAGTTAAAGAACTTTTCAGAAGCCTCATAGCTCTCAATTGTCGCGTGAGTCTCAAAGATCAATTTGAGATCACGGACAATATCATGTGGGTCTGAATTCTCAAACCTTTTCTGAAGCTCCGATTCTAAACCATACAAGATAGCACACTGAACTGTGGAGTACTGAGTCTTCCGAGCGAGGTAAAAATTCTTTACTTCATTGGTAGCAGTAGCTGCAGGTGGGTCACCCAGCGGTGCATCCAACACATAGGTCAAATTACCAGCAGTGAGGACAATCCTCAAATTGCGGAACCAATCCGCGAAGTTGCTTCCATTGTTTTTCAACTTTTATTTCTCTAGGAACGCATTAAAATTGATGGTAGGGGCCGCCATTGATCTACAACATATTTGCAATAGTTTAGACTAAGTTTATGACAAATTGAGTTCTAATTAATAGTTAAATTTATCTAGGTGAACTCCCACTCAAATCAATATCCCTCACATTGTTTTAGTGATCACACGAACCAAATCCACCACATCAACACCGATCATCACGAGAGTTGATGTAGCTTCAATGGCGAACAATCGACATGTTCATCATATCTACTATATGATTCATGCTTTACCTTTCGGTGATCCGTGTTCCGAGACCATGTCTGTACATGCTAGGCTCGTCAAGATCAAACCTTAGCTTCCGCATGAGCAAATCTGGCTTGCTCACGTTGTATACACTTGCGGAATCTAACACACCCGATCATCACGTGGTGCTTCGAAACAACAAGCTTTAGCAACGGTGCTTACTAAGGGTGAACACTTTAGAACTTGATATTCATGTGCATGAGGGATCATCTTATAATGCTACCGTCGTTAACTAAGCAATACAAGATGCATAAAGGATTAACATCACATGCAATTCATAATATGTGATATGATATGGCCTTTCTTCTTTGTGCTTCCGATCTCCATCTTCAAGCACGAACATGATCTCCATCATCACCGGCATTGAATCAAGGTCAATGACGCTGCTCCATGGTTGTCGTCCACTGGCTTCAACTATTACAACTACTTTGAATAGACACGCGGGTCTTAACAGAAATTAAAGACAACCATATGGCTCCTGCCGGTTGCCAACTTACAATAAGGAACATTGCATACATCAAATATAATCACAATCATGGCCATATCACATCACAGCACACCCCTGCAAAACAAAGTTAGACGCCTCTACTTTCTTTGCATGTTTTACGTGTTTTGGGGCTTTCAATAAGTGTCGTTCTAACTTATGAACAAGAACCACAACATTGATACTAGTATTGTCAATCACCCATTGTAAATTGAATCTTAACTATGTTGGGAGAAACATGCACCCGCAAAGCCACTTATGCAATACAAGTTGCATGTCAAGCGTGGAGCAAGTCTCATGAACAATGTCATGTAAGGTTAGCCCGGGCCGCTTCATCCCACCATCCCGCAAGATGCAAAGTACAGAAGAAGCAATCGACAACAAAAGCATCAACACCCACAATGACCATTGTGTTCTACTCGTTCAACAGATCTACATATAGACATGGCTCTGATACCACTGTAGTGGTTTGTAGCATGGAAAACAAAAATTTTCTACCTCATACAAACAAACAAGCCAAGATCTATCTACTATATTGTAGCAACGAGTCGATGGAATAACTCACCCTCGAAGATTCCAAAGTGTTTAACGAGAGCGGATTCTCGTGGGTGATGTAGTCGTACTCTTCCCGATCTCAAGATCGTGTAGACGATCCTTCCGGCGCTGCGTTCCGGCAGCGCTTCCGCAGTCGGTCACACGTTCGGTACTCGACGAAGACCTTCCTCTCACTTGTTCCAGCAGGCAGCGGAGGTTGTAGCACTCTCCTCGCGATTCCGGCAGCACAACGGCGTGGTACCGGAAGTAGAGGGGACATCTCGCAGGGCTTCGCCTTAAGCCGGAGCGAGTATGGTGGACTATGAGAGAGAGCCTCGGTGATCTAGGGTTTAGACGCACCAAGGAGGAGCAAGGCCGACGGATAGGGTTTGCCTAGGCGGCGGCAGCAGCAGGTGGCGGCGCCGGCGGCTAGGATTAGGTTTTGCGGCTCGTGGTGTTGTGTGCTTGGAGGGGCAGCCCTGCCCCCCTTATATAGGTGGAGGTTTTGCGGCTCGCGGTGGAGGGAGGGAACTCTCCCCAAGTAGGTTTCCTACTCTCCCTCCACCTCACAAAATAGCCGTTTGACTTTTCAAATTGGCGTTTGACTTTTCAAACTAGGATTTGATTAAACCCTTTATTTTGTTCAGCGATGACACCTAGTACATGATGCAATCATTCCAACTTGTTATGAAACATTCATGTACCCTTCCCCTCCAGAGTGTCGGACATTCCGGAACCTTCTAGAACATTCCTGATGAAAACACCGGAACCATTCTCCAACCCCGAAACAGGACTTTCCTTATATGAATCTTATTCTCCGGACCATTCCGGATCTCCTCGTGATATCTCGGATCCCATCCGAGACTCCGAACAACATTCGGTCTCTTACTCATCATTCCATAACTACTCAAAAACGTCGAATCCTTAAGTGTGTCTCCCTACAGTTCGTGAATTATGCGGACATGATCGAGACACTTCTCCGAACAATAACCAATAGAGGAATCTGGAAATTCATATGGCTCCCACATATTTCTACGATTACTTTGCAATCGAATGAACCAGTTACATACGATACCAATTTCCCTTTGTCTCATGATAGTTTACTTATCCGAGGTTATGATCGTCGGTATCTCTACATACCTAGTTCAACCTCGTTACTGATAAGTACTCTTTTCTTGTTCCCGTGATATGTGATCCCTTGTGAGCCAGTCACATGCTTGCAAGCTAATTGGATGACATTCCACCGAGAGGGCCCAGAGTATATCTATCCGTCATATGGATGGACAAATCCCATTCTTGATCCATGTGTTTCAACCAATACTTTCCAAACACTCAATTCCACCTTTATAGCCACCCAGTTACGGTGTGGTGTTTGATGTCATCAAAGCATCCTTCCGGTGAAGGTGATATGCATGATCTCATGGTCGAAGGTATTAGGTTACTATGTATCAGAAATCATATAGCAATTGAACTATTAAAATGACTTGATCTTTATGCTACGCTTATCTATAGGAGTATGTCCACCATATCATTCTGCTAACGATATGATCTTGTTGTTAATAACATCTCAATGTTCATGATAGGGAAACCACAATCATTTATTAACCAACAAGCTAGTGTTATATAGAGGCTTTACTAGGGACTTCAATTTTAGTTTACAAATCCCACAAGTATTAATGTTTCCTCGTTAATACTATTATATCATGAATGTAAACATTTATCATAAACACAAAGATATAATAATAACTACATTTATTATTGCCTCTAGGGCATATCTCCAACACAGCTAGCCCACAACAACCAAGGCCAAGGAAATCAGGACAACCATGGATCTAAGCTCAAGAATTTCCAGAATACCAACCCGCCGGTTTTCACTAAGTCGGAAGAGCCCTTAGATGCCGACGATTGGCTGCAAACCATGGAAAATAACCTAGAAGTCGCCAGAGTGGAAGCCAACGAGAAAGTTCTTCGCCACCCACTATCTAGCCGGAGATGCAAGATCATGGTGGGACAGCGTTCGTGCAATGACCGGAGGACAGATGATGACCTGGGAGGAATTCAAGGTCAAGTTCAGCAGAACCCATGTGCCACCGGGTTTGATCAAGAGAATGAGAGATGAGTTCAGAGAACTGAAGCAAGGACGGATGACCGTCGTGGAATACCGTGACAAATTCTTGTCATTAGCTAGGTATCCCCCGGATGAGATCGACACCGAAGCCAAGAAGAAATAAAGATTCTTGAATGGTCTGCATGATGAGATGCAAACTGTGTTAGTCAATATCCCCTTTGCTGATATTGAAGCCCTTGTCAACTCTGCCATCCAGATGGAAGGAAGATCAACCAAGCCAATGAGAACCACAAGCGTCGCATGATGCATCAGCCAGGAACCCATCAGACCCCAAAATATCGCCCTAACCCATCTCCAGGATTTGCCCTGAGAACCAACAGACCCCCGATGAACCGTCCTACCTATCCCAACCATGGAAACCCTAGTCCCGGAGGAAATCACAACAACCACAACAACTCTAACAATTTCAACCGTGCCCCACCCAAGTTCAACAACAATGCTACCGCCAACACCAACACTGCCCCGAGGACTGGAAGCAATGATGTGCCTGTTGCAGCAAAGGACAAGTCGCAAGTGACTTGTTATGACTGTGGAAATAAGGGTCACTACTCCAACGAGTGCCCCAACAAGAAGAATGCCGCAACCCCCAATACCAATGCCCCAGCTCAGCAGCAGTGTCGTGTTCAGCCCGGAAGGAGGTTTGCCCCAGGGAGTTCGCTCAAATGCAATGGCCGTCTTTTTCTCATGCATGCTGAAGAAGCTCAGGAAGCGCCAGACGTCGTGCTGGGTATGTTTTCTGTTAATTCAGTACTTGCTCGAGTGTTTTTTTATTCTGGTGCATCGCACTCATTTGTCACCGAAGAATTTGCATGCACTAGTAAAATCCAACCAACCAAACTGAAGCACGTTATGATCGTTCAAATTCCCGGTTCAACCACCAAAGCTAGGCAAATTTGCAAAGCCGTCCCTATTCGAATCCATGGCATAGATTTTTATGCTAATCTGATAGTACTTGGAACTAAAGGTTTGGAAGTAGTACTAGGAATGGATTGGATGTCCAAACATATTTATTGATTGACTATGCCAAGAAAGCCATAACCATGACCAGTACAGCCGGAATATCAGTCGAGCATATCTCTGAAACCTTACCTCGTCAATTCAAGTGCAACAAGAGTATAGCCCAACCTACCATTGACCAAGTCCAGAAAGTCTGTGAATACCCCGATGTATTTCCAGATGTTTTGTCCGGTATGCCCCCAGATCGGGATATCGAGTTTATCATTGAACTAATCCCCGGAACAGGACCCATAGCTCAGAGACCATATAGTATGAACCCGTCTGAACTAGAAGAACTAAAGAAGCAACTAGATGCCATGTTGGAAATTGGATTGATTCAACCAAGTGCGTCACCATGGAGATCACCTGTTTTGTTTGTGGACAAGAAAGATGGAGGTAACCATTTGTGTACGGATTATCGGAATTTGAATGATGTCACCATCAAGAACAAATACCCCATGCCCAAGATAGAAGATTTGTTTGATCAGTTGACCGGTGCCAAAGTGTTTTCTAAGATTTATCTTAGAACTGGCTATCATCAACTCAAGATTCGCGCAGAGGATATTCCCAAGACTGTCGTTACCACCAGATATGGAGTATACGAGTATATTGCCATGTCTTTTGGATTAACCAATGCCCCCGCTTATTTCATGAATAAGATTTTTATGGACTTCCTGGATAAGTTTGTCGTTGTTTTCATCGATGACATTCTGATTTATTCCAAATCGGAAGAAGAACATGAGCTACACCTAAGGACCATTCTTGGAACCCTTAGAGAGCATCAGTTGTATGCCAAGTTAGCAAATGTGAATTCTGGTTACAGGAAGTAGGATTCCTCGGTCACATTGTATCAGCCGGAGGAATTGCCGTTGACCCTGCCAAGGTGAAAGATGTCGAAGATTGGCAAGCCCCAACCACTCAAACCCAAGTTCGTTCTTTTCTCGGATTGGCGGGATATTACCGCAAGTTCGTAGAAGGATTCTCGAGTATCGCCAGACCCATGACCCAATTGCTGAAGAAGGACAAGAAGTTTGAATGGACTGAAAAATGTGAAACGAGTTTTCAAGAACTTAAGAGGAGATTGATTTCAGCCCCAATCTTAATCATGCCAGATATCACGAAGCCCTTCGATGTGTATTGTGATGCATCCAAGATCGGTCTCGGATGTGTGCTAATGCAAGAAGGCAAGGTTATATCTTATCTATCTCGACAACTGAAGCAACATGAACAAAATTACCCAACCCATGATCTCGAACTTGTAGCCGTAGTTCTAGCCCTGAAGACATGGAGGCATTACCTGATGGGAAACCGTTGTGAGATTTATTCAGATCACAAGAGCCTGAAGTATATATTCACTCAGAAGGAGCTGAATATGAGGCAAAGAAGATGGATTGAGCTAATCAAGGATTATGACTTGGACATTCACTATCACCCTGGTAAAGCCAATGTGGTAGCCGATGCCCTTAGCAGATTGCCGTGCCACTTGAACTCCATGATTTTAAAGGAGCAACCAAGTTTGCACAAAGAGATGGAAGATTTCCGAATGGAATTATTAAGTGAAGGATTTTTGGCTAGCATAGAACTTCAACCCACTTTGATCAGCCATATCAGAGAGGCGCAGAAAGGAAATGCTAGTATCGACGGAATCAAGCGTCGTATCGGTACATGCAAAGTACCTGGATTCACCGAAGACGAAGAAGGAGTTCTATGGTACAAAGTACACCTTTGTGTACCAGCAGATTCTGAGTTGAAAGAAGTTATTCTGAAGGAAGCCCATGATACTCTTTATTCTATCCACCCCGGAGGAACTAAGATGTATCAAGATTTGAAAGAGCAATTTTGGTGGCATAAGATGAAGAGAGAAATCGGAAGCTATATCGCAAAGTGTGATATATGTCAGCGAGTCAAGGCAGGACATCAAAGACCCGCTGGATTGTTGCAACCATTGCAGATTCCGGAATGGAAATGGGATTCCGTTGGAATGAACTTTATCACCAGATTGCCTACTTCTAGTAGGGGAAATGACTCTATCTGGGTCATAGTGGACAGATTGTCCAAAGTCGCCCATTTCTTACCCGTCAAGACCACATATCAGAGTGCGAAGCTAGCGGAGTTATACATAGCTAGATGGAGTCCCCAAGAACATCGTATCGGATCGAGGAACTCAGTTTACCTCGAGATTCTGGAAGAAAGTCCAAGAAGGTTTAGGAACCCGACTAGATTTCAGCACAGCTTATCACCCTCAGACCGACGGACAAACGGAGCGAGTAAATCAAATACTCGAAGATATGCTGAGAGCCTGTGTGTTAGAATATGGATCTAAGTGGGAAGACTGTCTACCGTTTGCAGAATTTTCTTACAAAAACAGTTATCAGGCTAGTTTGCAAATGGCCCCATTTGAATTCATGTACCGAAGGAAGTGCCGCTGATGGGGATATGCCTACTGGGGTATACCCAGCAGGGCGTTTCCGACTGGCCCGTGAGCTGGCGAGTGGGCCTGCAGAACGGCGAGTGGATTGAAGCCCAGCAAGGTACCGAGCGACTGGAAGCTGAAGGCCCAGGCGAGTAGATAGGCCCAGTCGGACTAGGTTAAACGATTACTGAAGCTGTAACCGAATCGGTTGAGATATGTAAACCCTACGGGAGGTGAGCCTATATAAACCTCCCTATGGGGTGAGTAGAGACACGTTCCCTCATACACCCAAGCGACTCGCCGCCTAGCCGCCGAGCTCGCCCATTGTAACACCTCCATAATACAATTTAGCAGGAGTAGGTCTTTACCCTTCGGGGGGCCGAACCTGGGTAAAACCCTGTGTCTTTGCCCTCATCTTGCACCGCAGATGGCTGGCCGCCCTTGCCCCTTGTTCTACTACTCGCTGCCGATTGCAGCATCTGCCGTGACCATTCCCATGACAGTGGCGCCCACCGTGGGGCCTGGCCGGTCGGGCCGGTGTTCTGCGGCGAGATCCAATCTGCCCATCAACGAGACGGTCGCCACCGGCCGCATGATAGCAATCGGCGAGATGCTCCAGATCTTGCTGAGCAGCTACGTCCCGGCGGCGCGACCCGTCACGCACAGCATGATCCTGCCAGTCGGCACGATCAGCCTCTTCGTCGGCCTCACCGACGTCATCGTCTCGGAGGACTCGGCTCGCATCCGCGAGTCGCCGCCACGCGATCGGCTCTCAGAGAGCCAGATCCGCACGATCCACCGCCTCGCCTCCGAGTACAACTCGGCCCACAGCAACGTGGACGGGAATTCAGCGGCCGCAGAAGATGCGGCCCTCACCGCGACGCCGACTCGGCGACCCCGGCGTCACTCGCCGGATCCATCACCGCGGCCTCGTCCGCGGGCTCCATCGCCCAGGTCTCCAACGCGGGAGACTTCGAGGACCCCTCCATCCTCGGGATCTTCGAATTCGATTCCGGGTCAGAGAACTCCGCCGATCCCCGCGATGGAACCAGTCGCCACGCCGCGGCTTACATGGCCACCGGCACCGATCCGCCGGAGGATCCTTTCTCCACCCCAATCCCTCCTAACGCCACGGCAACGGAGGTCGAGGAACTCCGCCTGAAACTGGCGGAGGCGGTACGCAAGGAGCAGGCCGAGCGCGAAAAATTTCGCCTCGAGCAGGTGACGGCGCAGGAGCTGTCACGCTACCACCAGCAGCGGATCAGGTCACGTTTGAACCCCACCGTTCAAGGGCGTGCCCTGAACTTCGATGACGAAAACGAACCGGCCCGCATAGCCGAGCGCGCGATCTGCGAGAACGCGCCACCAGGAGGAAGCGCCCGGCCCCCGCCAGGATCGACGGCGATGGGTGCCCCACCACCACCCAACCGCACCCCTCCCAGGGACCAGCCGCGGATAGTTGTCTCCTCACGGGAGCGAGATGCAAACGGCCTCCCACTGTTCTCCACCCCGATGGACAACCTCGTGGCAGGCCGAGCAGCAGCCGACAGCATCACGGCCACTAGCGACGGCGCCCTACAGATCCAGTACGTCAGGGCCCTGCTAGCGAAGGCCGTGGAGCAGCAAAGAGCGGGCGCCGACTCGCAAGGTCAAGTATACTCGCGTTCCTCGGGAAGCAGAGCGGCCTCCAGCGGCCGCCCAGCGGCGGCAAACACCCTCAATTGCCCGCCACCAGAGCCACTGCAGCTCCAACACCGACCCGCGAACGCGGCACTCTCCACCAACGACCCCAGGCCGGCGACCAACTTCGTCGCCGCTAACGGACAACCCATCGACGCCCGCACCCACATCGTCAACAACCAAAGCTGGTGCGCACGCCAGCCCGACGACTTGCGGCACACCCTAACTAATCGCCGCGACGGCGAGCCTATGGGGTCACTCAGTCGACTCGGACCCAAGTGCTTCGGACCAATGATCCGAGGCGAGAAGTACCCGCCAAACTTCAAGGCGCCAAAGGAGATAGAAAAGTACGACTCTTCGTACGACCCCGCAGTCTGGCTCGACACATACCTCATGGCAATGGGGATTGCGGGTCACACTGACCTACTCGCCGCCCGATACCTCCCACTGATGATGGAGGGGACGTGCAGGCAGTGGATCAACACTCTCCCCCAGGACAGTATCGACTCCTGGGAGGAAATGCGCGACGCCTTCGTCAGGCACTTCGAGTGCTCCTACACCCGCGCCACCACTATTGAGGACCTGGAACGATGCGTCTAGGGACCCCGTGAGTCGACCCGCAACTGGGTCCAACGGTGGCAAGAGCTTTGGTACAACGCGGTCGGCATCCACCCGGACACCGCGATCCATTGCTTCAAGACCTCGTGCCGCTACGAGCCTCTAGTCGCCAAGCTCAAGCGACACTCCCGCACACTCGACAACATCCCCGACCTCCTCGAGATCGCCAAACGGTACGCCGAGGAAGATCCAAACCAGGAAACTGACGACGAGTCAGGAGGGCAACGCCGCACGGGCGGCAACGACAGCGGACGCCGAACCGACCTACGCTATAGCGGCACTCGCCTCACTGGCAAGCGCCGCAGTGACGGGCGAGTCGACTTCGTCGCCAACGCCGGGCACGCACAGCGCGAGCCCAAGAGCTACCGCCGCGACGGAGGGCAACGCCGCGATGGCGGCAACTACAAGAACAAGCCAAGGTTCGATCCCGCGGCCCTCCTTAACCAACCATGTGCGTTCCATAGCAGGGAAGGAAAACCCGCAACGCACACCACCGCCGACTGCCACACCCTCAGGGAAATCGAGAAGGCACGGCAAGCGCGGGAGGACACCGACAACGACCCGCCAAATGGCGGAAAATTCGGCAAAGTGGCCGGCTCGCTCCACACCTTCACAGTCTTCAACACGAAGCGCGAGAAGAAGGTCATCGCCCGCGCCGTCGCCGTCAATGCGGTGGCCCAAATAGACGTCCCCCAGTTCCTGAACTGGTCGGAACAGCCCATCACCTGGAGCCGGCAAGACCACTCTCCACGCATCGAGTACCCAGGACGAGTCGCCCTGGTGGTCAAGCCCAAGGTTGGCGACTACTGGCTCCCCAAAACACTGATGGACGGCGGTAGCTCCATCAACATCCTCTACCTCGACACCTTCAGGCGGCTGCGGCTCCCGCAGTCGATGATCGAGACGACCCACACCATGTTCCACGGCATCGTCCCCGGTCGGAAGGCGTACCCGATCGGTAAGGTCACGCTACCAGTCACGTTCGGCACACCGGCAAACTTCCGCACCGAGCGGATCGTCTTCGAGCTGGTGCCCTTCGACAGCCCTTACCACTGCGTCCTGGGGCGCCAGGCGTTCGCCAAATTCATGGCAGCACCCCATTACGCGTACAACGCGATGAAGCTCCCCGGGCCGTGCGGTGTCATCACCATCAACGGCGACCCCGACATGGCCGCCGAGTGTGAGGCCAAAGGAGCCGAGCTCGCCGACGCCGTCATCGCGGCAGAGACTAATCACGCCGACGAGCTCGCCAAATACGCGAGCGGGGTCAACAATGACGACCCCACAATACTCAAGAAGCCCAACTCAGAGGGCGCAAACCCCTAAACCTTTGAGGCCACGACACACACTCGCACCGTCGAGCTGGTACCAGGCGACTCCAGCCAGACGGTGACGATCGGGACAGGCATGAGCCCAGCATAGGAATTCGCGCTCATCGAGTTCCTCCGTGAGAACAGGGACATCTTCGCATGGAAACCCTCCGACATGCCTGGTGTCCCTAGGGAGCTCGCTGAGCACAAACTAAACGCTGACCCCAAAGCGCGACCTGTCAAGCAGTCGCTACGGCCCTTCAATGAAGAACGCCGTCGAGCAATCGCCGAGGAAGTGCAGCGTCTACTCGCTGCCGGCTTCATCCGGTCAATCAAGTACTCCAAGTGGCTGGCAAACCCAGTCCTGGTCGAGAAGAAAAACGGGACCTGGAGGATGTGTATCGACTACACAAACCTAAACAGCGCCTGCCCAAAGGAGCAGTTCGTCCTCCCGCGGATCGACCAGATAATCGATTCAACCGCGGGCTCGGAGTCGCTATGTTTCCTCGACGCCTACTCTGGGTACAACCAGATCAAAATGGCTGTCGAAGATGAGGAGAAGACGGCATTCATCACGCCATTCGGAGCCTTCTGCTACACCGCCATGACCTTCGGCCTCAAGAACGCCGGGGCAACCTACCAGCGGTGCATGCAAGAATGCCTCGCGAGCCAAATTGGCCGCAACATCCACGTCTACATCGACGACGTGGTCGTGAAGTCCGCTCGCCAAGGCGACCTACTCGCCGACCTGGCAGAAACCTTCGCCAACCTGCGAAGGTATAAGATAAAGCTCAACCCAGGCAAGTGCACCTTCGGTGTACCCGCCGGACAACTACTGGGGTACGTCGTCTCCAAACGAGGGATCGAGGCGAACCCAACAAAAATCGACACGATCGCCCGTCTCGGCAAACCCGAGTGCCTGCGCGACGTCCAGAAGCTGGCCGGGCGAGTAGCGGCTCTCAGCCGCTTCATCCCCCGCCTGGGCGAAAAGGCGATGCCCCTATACCGCCTGATGCGCAAGAAACCCACCATCCAGTGGGACAAGGAGGCGGACGACGCGCTATGCGACCTCAAAAAGGTGCTACTCGCCGCACCACTCCTCGCCGCCCCCGCCGACAAAGAACCTATGCTGGTTTACGTCGCGGCGTCCGAGCGCGTCGTCAGCGCTGTGATGGTCGTCAAACGACCAGAGGAAGGAAAGGAGCGCCCGGTCCAGCGGCCGGTGTACTACATCAGCGAGGTCCTCACCGAGTCGCGCCAACGGTACCCACAGTACCAAAAGCTAGTCTACGCGGTCTTCAGGGCTCAGCGGCGCCTGCCGCACTACTTCCAGGAGCACCCGATCACGGTCGTCTCCTCAACGCCATTACAAGACATCATCCGCAACCGCGAGGCAACCGGGCGGGTCGCCAAGTGGGCCGTCGAGATCGGCGTCCACAACATCAAATACGAGCCACGAAAGGCGATTAAGTCGCAGGCGCTGGCAGACTTCATCGCCGACTGGGAAGAGGCTCAGCAGCCAGAGAAGCTGCCGTACCTCCATTACTGGAGCCTGCACTTCGACGGCTCCAAGAACGCGGACGGTGCAGGAGCAGGGATAGTATTGACTTCACCAAAGGGCGACAAGCTCCGCTACATCCTCTGCCTCGACTTCACGCCCTGCACCAACAACATGGCTGAGTACGAGGCCCTACTCCACGGCATGCGAGCCGCCAAGGAGATGAACGTCAATCGCCTCCGATGCTACGGAGATTCCGACCTCGTCGCGGGGCAAGTCGCCGGCACCTGCGACGCTGTCTCCCCCACCATGGCGGCGTACCGTCAAGCGGTGGATAAGTTGGGCGGCCACTTCACCGGCTACTCCGTCGAGTGGATCGACAGGCGGAAAAACGAGGAGGCCGACGCCCTCTCTCGCATCGGGTCGGCTCGACTCGCACCACCCGCCGGCGTGTTCCTCGACACAATCTCCAAGCCATCAGTCTCTCCCCCGAGGGAGATCGACATTGGAGTCCCACTCCAACCAGAGGCATCCTTGGTCGCACTCATCACCGAGCCAGACGATTGGACCAAGCCCTACATCACCTACCTGGAAGCCGGCACCCTGCCAGCAGACGAGACAGACGCTCGAATGATAGCTCGCCGATGCAAGTCCTACACCATCATCGACGGCGAGCTACACAAGCGCAGCATCACCGGCGTGTTCCAACGCTGCGTCCAACCGGCTGAAGGGCGCAAAATCCTCCACGACATTCACTCAGGCGACTGCGGCCACCACGCCGCCGCTCGCTCCCTGGTCGCCAAGGCTATGCGACACGGCTTATACTGGCCCACCGCACACGCCGACGCCGTCGACATCGTCCAGCGATGCGCCGGGTGCCAGAAGTACGCCAGTCAGACGCACGTACCGAGCTCGGCGCTCAAGACAATCCCTATCACCTGGCCATTCGCCGTATGGGGCATGGACATGGTAGGCCCCTTCAAGAAGGCCCCCTCCGGCTACACCCACCTGCTAGTCGCCGTCGACAAATTCACTAAGTGGGTGGAGGCCAAGCTTGTCCGGAAATGCGACGGGAAGACCGCCACTAAATTCCTACGCGAGCTAATATATCGCTACGGGTTCCCAAACAGTATCATCACGGACAACGGCACCAACTTCGCCAAGGGAGCCATGGCCGAATTCTGCGAAGAGCACCACATCCGGCTCGACCTCGCGTCAGTCGCCCACCCGGAATCCAACGGCCAGGCGGAACGGGCCAACCAAAGCATCCTCCACGGCCTGAAGCCGCGACTCCAAGTTCCACTCGAGCGCACCGCTGGGTGCTGGGTCGAAGAGTTGCCCTCCGTCATCTGGGGAATCCGTACCTCGGTTAACAGATCGACGGGATTCACTCCCTTCTTCATGGTCTACGGCGCCGAAGCAGTCATGCCCACCGACCTCGAACACGACTCGCCGCGAGTCGTCCATTATACGGAGGCTGCAAACGAGCTGGCCCGTCAAGATGGGGTCGACCAGCTCGACGAAGCACGCGACCTCGCCCGGTCACGCACCGCCATCTACTAGCAAGGACTCCGCCGCTACCACAGCCGACAGGTGAAAGCCCGCACCTTCCAGGAAGGCGACCTGGTGCTACGCCTCATCCAGGACAGGAAGGGCATGCACAAGCTCTCCCCTCCGTGGGAAGGACCATTCGCTATCGGGCGCGTACTTGGCAACGACGCCTACTACCTCATCGACATACGCGGGGACGGCGAGCTCGACGTCAAGCGACCATGGAATGTAAACCTCCTCCGGAAGTTCTACTCCTAGAACCCCACACATGTATTCTCCAGTCGCTATGAAATAAAAGAAACGGTTACCGCAAATTGCGCCCACTCTCCATGACATGTGCCACTCGCACTCGTAATAACAGCGGTATGCTAAAATGCAGAAGTCAACCTTTGGTACAGCGATCGGCACGGCTAAGTAGTGCGGGGCAAGAGCACTGAATCACTTCAGGTCTCGCATCGTCCACGAAAAACGCCAAACCGGAGCACCATTGGAGTCGCCTAGCTCGACTGGTTCTACGAGCCAAGACAACTGCCCTCGCTTCTCACAGCGACCTTGGTCCTCCGCATCCTCGGCATAGCGACTCGAACGGCTAAGTACCACGCTCGGGGACTGAATACCAGTTCGTCAAGAGCGGCCAGGGAAAACGCCAAGTAAGAGAGCATGCCCAGGACTCGCCAAGCGACTGACCTTACGGGCCAGGCAGGAGCGACGCGCTCACACCAACGCGCCAAGTCCTCAACCACCCTCGAGTTGCGCCTAGAACTACCAAGTACCACGCTCGGGGACTCGGCCACCCGACTTCGTTCGCGTACGGGAAAACGGTAAAGTACAGAGCACTCCAGGGAGTCGCCTTGCGACTGGCTCTCCGAGCTCGGGCGAGTCGACCAAAGCAACAACACACATGATAACAACACACATCATATACGAGGTAAACCCAACAAAAGGGCGGACGCGCTCGGGGACTCGTCCAAAATCAACCCAAAGCACACAAACAAATACCAAATAGACACGACATCCCGTTCAATCGCACATTGCATTGTCTTATGTTACAAAATATGCCCGCATGGCAGAACTGCTGTTAACGCTTCAAGGCAAACTACCCTATTCTGCAGGCTTTGATGACGACTCGTCAGCATCCCGGCGATTACGGATGAACGCGGTGTACGGGTTTGATGGATACGTTGTCAGTTCACCCGCCATCGCCGCGCGAAAAGGCTGCTCGACCTTGAAGTCACGATGCGGCGGCTCGGGGTCGTTTGGCGCGACGACCGTTTCCTGGTAGGGAAGGAGGTCGCCCATCGCCCAGACACGCTCCGAGTACGTGGCGGCACGCTCTTGCAACTTGAGAACCTCGGACAGATCCACCGCGCCAGTCGACGATGGATACCCACTCGTCACATCGTCGACGTCGAAATCGTCGGGGAAGTGGGCGAGTCCAAGGCTCAGTGCTATCGACGCTCCACGCCGAAACGCCGACCGCGTCATGAACTCAACGACCGCGGGCGCCTTCTCCAAATATTTCCACACCTCAACGAGGTCGCTGGGAATCACCTCCGTGGGCGATATTTCTTGGAGGTAGGCGCGGATGCACGTTGCCGACAGCGTCGCCGAATCGACGAGCATGCTTACGCACCGCCTCGCGTCGAGCGAACTCGCTTCTTCGTCGTCATCAATGATGCGACCTGCGAGCAGAAGACAACGATGAGTACAACGGACACCACAAAAATCACAACTAATAGACAGGGAAGATGCACTCACCAAGCAACGGGCGGGCGAGTCCCGTGATGAAGCACTGAAGCGACGTGTGGTCGTCCTGAAGCCCATCAATAAGGACCTCCGACACCTTGCGATCCTCCTCTGCGGCTGCAACGGCGGCCCTCGCTCGCCCGTCCGCCGAGCTCGCCTCTTCTCTCGCCTCCCGCAGTTCGCGCTCAAGGTCAGCGATCCGCTGTTCAGCGACACCCAGAGCAGATCGCGCCGCCACCAACTCTCCAGCGGAGACAAGCCCCTGGCGAGCTTCCTCTTCCTTCGCAGCAATAGCCTGAAGCCCTTTGTTCGCCTCTTGGACGATGACCAGCTCCTTCTCAGCGCGCTGTTTCGCGGCCAATCGTTCTGCCGACTCAAGCTGCAGACCCTGCACATCATCGAACAAGTTAGTCAAAACAAACTTCCTAAGTGCCCGCCCGCTGAAATTCAGCGAGTGCGCACTCGGGGACTAGCGATAAAGAAATTCCTAAGTGCCCACCCGCTGAAATTCAGCGAGCACGCACTCGGGGACTGGCGATAAAGAAATTCCTAAGTGCCCACCCGCTGAAATTCAGCGAGCACGCACTCGGGGACTGGCGATCAAGAAATTCCTAAGTACCCACCCGCTAAAATTTAGCGCATGCGCACTCGGGGACTGGACACGAAAATAAAAGACAAGAAATTATAAGAATCAAGCCGCTGCAAAGCACCGACCTGATCCTCGGGAACTGGATGTACCTGGATGGCTGCGCCAAGCATACCATGGAGTTGTATCGCGTCCACAGACGCGAGTAACGCTGGCGTGTGCCCACGACGCTGGTCGACTTCAGCATCGGCGGTCCCCGGAGCAAGGCTCGAGGGCGCAGCCCCGCTCGCCTTGGCCGCCTTGGTCACGAAGCGGGGGAAGGTAGCGATAGAGGCACCCGCTCCAAAGGAAGTCGCCTCCGCCGTTCCAGGCAAGGAAGCGCCCTCCTTCGTAGACGCGGCTGCCTCCACCACGGGCCTGGCCGGCGCGGCCGCCGTATCGTCAGAGATAGTGACGATGTCGTCGCCCTTGGCCTTCTTGCTGCCATCCTCTGAGGTGACGACCTCGTCTGCTTTCCTCTTGCGGGAAGGATCTTCCTCGCTAGCGGCGGAGGGTACCTTGGCCACGGTCGGATGGCCCATCCTTTTCACTCCGGTCCTGCGCATTAATCGAATCAACAAAGACAATTGAAATAGTTATGGAAACTAAGGAAGGGTGAGCGCACTCACTTGGCGACTGGGATGAAACGTAGCCCTGTACGAAGGCCGGCCGGTTTTTCCAGTTCAGGGCCCAGTCGGCGACTGAGCCCCAGATCCAGGACGTCGCGTGCCCAAGACACGGACGGCTTCTTCGTCGTTGAGGCCGCGGCTGGCGCCTCTGGGACATCCTCGGCGGGAACTTCTTCGCGAGGTGGAGCCGCTACAGCCGGAGCCTCCTTGCGGGGCGAAGCCGCCGCAGCCGGAACCTCCTCGCGAGGCGAGGTCGCTGCAGCCGGAGCCTCCCCCAGCCCAGAGACTGGGGCGAATGGCGGAGGAATCGAGGCCAGCGGCACTTCCACGGTCGCCGTGTCTAGCACGGCTGTCGCTGGAGGTGCGCCGTCACCAGCTGGGCTGGGAGCATCGGAGCTGCTCGCCGAGTGCAGCGGTGAAGCCGTCCTCGACGGTTTTGTTTTCCTCTTCGGAAGGGCCTTCGCCTCCCTTTCCTTCTTCTTCTTCCTCTTCGACGGAGTGGCTTGACGACGCGAGGTGGTCTCTGGGAGCTCGTCGTCGTCATCATGACGCTCGAGGCTTCTGCTCGCCTCGATCTCGCGCTGACGTTGCCCGCGGGTCTTTCGGACCAGCGGGGCGACTTCCTCTTCGGACTCTTCCTCGTCGTCCTCGTTGCCCCTCGCGGGTGGCGATTCGCCTATGTCCTGGGCGGATGGCCCCGGGCTCTCATCGTCCGAGGGTGGGAGCCACCCTTCCACCACTTGGAATAGCTGCGATGAATACAAAACAGAATCAGAATTACCGCGACTGCATACACTGCGACTGCGAACAAGGTAAAGAAATTACCGTTGGAGCCGGACGCTTCGCGGTGTAGGGGGCGACCCCGGCCTGCGCATCCAGGTACACCGCCTGGGTGATCTTCTTCAACGCTGGGATATAATCCTCTAGCTTCCACTCGTCGAGGCAGGCCTTCGTCGAGTCTCCCCGGCCCGTGTACTGGTACATATAGTGGTCGCGTTGGGCGAGTGGAACGATCCGTCGCCCAAGCCAGCAATTGTACAAGTTTATCGTCTGAAGGCCCTTCTTTTTTAGACCGCGGATGGTCTGGAGCATTTCGTCAACGACCATCCGCTGGTCGTCGGGGAGCTTGCCGACTTGGAGATGGCGCGGCTCAGAACGATTGGCCGAGTACCGCGGGATCGCCACCTCGTCCTCCGGGGTCGCCTCGGCCACGTAGAACCACGACTTCTTCCAGTCGCTCGCTGCCTTGGCGGGTAGCATCAGATCGAAGAAAGAAGCTTTGGACTTGAGCTGGAACGTCAAGCCGCCCGCGGCTAGCATTGGGCCGCCTGCCTCCTCGCGGCTGATCCGTCCGTGGAACAGATCTTGCCACAAGGGAAAGTAGGGCCGGCAGCCCAAGTAGCACTCGCAGAACGCCACGAAGATGGCGAGCTGTTCGATGCTGTGGGGACCCAGATCTGAAGGCTGGATCCCGTAGTAAGCGCAAAAACGCCGGAAGAACAAAGATGTGGGAAACCCTAGCCCCCGCTCGAGATGACTGGTGAAACAGACGAATTCCCTCTCTCGCGGGTTTGGGGTCGTCTCTCCGGCTGCGGGGATACGCCAACAACCGGCTCGCAGGATCCCGGCTTCCTCGAAAGAGGCCAGCTGCGCCCTCGTACACTTGGACCTGCCCCATGGTTCGGTGGAAAGGGCCATGGCTGAGAGGTTGGTTGGAGATCGGGGGATTTCGAGTCGATTGGATCGCGGAGCAGGGGAAGGAAAATGTGCGCACTCGGAAGAGGTGGTGGGTGGTTGGCTCTACGATTGCCTGCCATTCCCCTTATATAGCGGGAGTTGCCCGCCAAATCAGGGGGCCGTTACCACGCGATGATTACGCCAAAAGTTACCGTTGGATTACCCCCAACGGCTAGTTTGACCACGCCTGACGGTCCAACTCCAGCCACTCGGCTCGCCAAGTCAATCACCATGACCGCGTTCCGCCGACTCGACTCGCCCAAGCCGCGACTTGGTTCACCAGATTTTTCTCCTTCATACAGGAGCCCGCCGACGATTCGACTGGATGCCTACTTCGAAGCCGTATACTCCGACTGCCAGCAGCCACTTACGCCCAATCGACGACGGCCTCGGGGACTACTGATGGGGATATGCCTACTGGGGTATACCCAGCAGGGCGTTTCCGACTGGCCCGTGAGCTGGCGAGTGGGCCTGCAGAACGGCGAGTGGATTGAAGCCCAGCAAGGTACCGAGCGACTGGAAGCTGAAGGCCCAGGCGAGTAGATAGGCCCAGTCGGACTAGGTTAAACGATTACTGAAGCTGTAACCGAATCGGTTGAGATATGTAAACCCTAGGGGAGGTGAGCCTATATAAACCTCCCTATGGGGTGAGTAGAGACACGTTCCCTCGTACACCCAAGCGACTCGCCGCCTAGCCGCCGAGCTCGCCCATTGTAACACCTCCATAATACAATTTAGCAGGAGTAGGTCTTTACCCTCCGGGGGGCCGAACCTGGGTAAAACCCTGTGTCTTTGCCCTCATCTCGCACCGCAGATGGCTGGCCGCCCTTGCCCCTCGTTCTACTACTCGCTGCCGATTGCAGCATCTGCCGTGACCATTCCCACGACAGCCGCACCCCTTTGAACTGGTCGGAAGTAGGAGAGAGTCAGATTTTCGGACCTGACATCCTACGAGAAGCGGAAGAGAAGGTTCACAAGATTCGTGAGCACCTCAAGACAGCCCAGTCCAGACAGAAGAGTTACGCGGACAAGAGATGTCGAGACCTCGCCTTCAACATAGGAGATTTTGTGTATCTGAAAGTGTCGCCATTGAAAGGAATGCAGCGTTTCCAACTGAAAGGGAAGTTAGCCCCCAGATATATCGGACCCTTCAAGATTCTGAACCGTCGAGGAGAAGTGTCATATCAATTGGAACTGCTCGAAGAGATGTCAGCCGTGCACAATGTGTTCCATATCTCATTACTTCGCAAGTGCCTCGAAGTTCTAGAGAAGACCAAAGTGTTCAAGAATATCGATCACCGGACCATAGAGATCAACGATGACCTGACCTATCCCGAAGTACCCATCCGTATTTTGGAAGAAGCCTTCAGAACTACCCGAACCCGAAGCATCAAGTTTCTCAAGATTCAGTGGAGCAACCACACAGAAGAGGAAGCTACCTGGGAGCGCGAAGATCACATCAGGACGGAGTTTCCCGATCTCTTCAAATCCTAGGTAATCTTTTTCGTCCTTTTTCAAATCTTGGGACGAGATTTTGTTTAAGGGGGAAGGTTTGTAACATCCCAAAAATATTAAACTAGAATCATTAAACTCTAATCTTCAAAATTAGGGTTAACAAAAACTTTTCTAAATAAAAATATGAAAGCATGCATGTGTGTATGCATTCCATTTTGGATTCTTTTGAATTGACTTGTTTATGTGTTTCTTTGCTTGTAAATGGATTCTTAGGTAAAATAAACATCATATAAACAATCCCCACACTTTTCCCAAAGAGAAATAAATCAAAACAAACAAAATAAGGGAATGGTCATTTTGGCCAAATTAACTCCCATGCCTACTTTGGCTTTCTCTAACTTTCAAAACTTAACAGAAACTTGTTTGGATCTTTGCACCCCTTTATAGTACTCATAACAGAGTACCAAGGCCCAATTTGTGATCATCCAAAAACATTTGAATGCATAGTTTAAAGGACAGTTCAAAATTGAATCTTTATCATATGGGAAGATCCCACTTTTTCAAAAACCACTCAAACAAGCTCAACTTTCAAAACCCAAGCATCCACAGACTCACCAGCACATGCCTAGCACACCCACCAAAAATCTTTTTTGAAAATTCAAAACTTGAATTCTTGCGGCCATTTCATCAAACACCTTGCATATACAAATCAAACAAAGTCTAAACACTATAGTGAGCAGTGATTTGAGCCTAACTTGTTCCCTCTCTAGCTCACATCAATCTCAGTAGATCATCTAGCAAACTTAACTAAGCACTAGCCCCACTTTAAGCTTGGCAATGTCATCAATGGTGAACAGCCGAAGCCACCCATGTCACCCCAGTGTGGACAGCAGGCTAGAGGAAGAACTAGCCGTGCCAACCTTGTCTGGGAGGTAGCCCATGCCTCACCGCCCCCTCTCGACCAGCCCTGCCTCGCAGACAGCAACCAAAACCGCCAGGAACGCCACACCCGTTCCACTGTCAACCATGCCAAGCATGCGCTAGAGCGCCACCCTTGACACGCGCCCATAGACTGCGCGCCGCCCTCGCCACGTGCCTACACGATCACCACCTTCCCAGGAGACCGCCAGACATCCTCGTTCGCCACCCCATGCCTCACAGCCACCGCTCGTCGTCGAAAAAGCCACCTCTGCTGCACAGAGCATCGCATGTTCCAGACCATTTGCCACCGCCCCTACATACGCATTAAAGCCATAGAGCATCGCCAGGAGACCACCGATCGATCGCCACCGCCGGCCATGCCTCTAGCAGCCCGTAGCCATGTCGCCACCGTCGCCTGCCCATCCCGTTTGGTCTCGTCGTCGAGACTATAAATAGAGGCCTCCCCTGCTCAAACTCTTCACACCATTCTAATCCCCTCTCCTCATAGATCGTTCCACCCCGTTCCCGGAGCAAGGCGAGCAGCGCATCGCCGGAATTTCACCGGAGCCCGCCGCTGTTGGAGAAGAAGGGAGGCAGCGATTGGAGCCGCCCCAGGAGAAGCTGCCTGTACCAGGAGGTTTGCCTTCGTCGACTTCGTCGTTCGCCCGCATCGCCGACCTTCTCCTGAGCCCCTATGAGCCCCTGGCGACCCCACCTGCCGCGTTAGGTTTTTGTCTCGCCGGCGCCGCCCAACGTGGACGATGAGTAGCAGCCAATCTATTAGACTTAGATCGTGCGGATGAGATTGCCCCATACCGCTTCGCGTTTAAAGAGACACTGACTGGTGGAAGCCCCCTGTTAGTTGAGCCCCGCGCCGCGGAGTGACAATGGGTCGGCCCGTTAACAGTTCCCGCGCAGCCCATTTGTTTGAATTTGGATTTTTCCATTTTCATTCAAACACAGTTCTGTACCTAGTTCAAAAATCAACCCAGCTCGATTCAGTGAACCAAATTGAATGAAACCAATTTTGTTAGAAAGGTATTGAAATGCTGAATCCAAGACCGTTGGATTCAAATCATTTGGATATGTAGATCACCCTTGGTAAAAATAACAAGGCAGAAGATTTTCTGCATTCAAACATTTTTCAAATTTAAACCATAATAGCTTTTGAGTTGATTCCAACTCTCAAAAATCACATTTGACCATACCTTTCAGAATATATAAAAATATATAGGTTTACTTACAGAAATAATGTTCAAGTAATAAAAGAATGCCACATAGGCATTTCTAGCCACTTTATTTAATTAAAATAAAAGGGTAAAACCTTATTAAATTGTGACACCACTTTAAATCACATTCCCATGGACTAAAATATGTGGTGATGACATGTGTCAACATGATCCCATGTTTGCTTTGGAGAATATTAAATCTTAAGTAGTTTTTCAATGAGTAGAAGTTACTTTTCTAAAACCAAAATATTTAAGTCAAATGCTTGTAATGTTAGTGGTGATGCTAGATAATCTATAGAACCCTTGTGTGTGATGATTGCAGGTAGTTAAGTATTGTTTGGTGATTTTGTACCTCGTATTTATTCATAGACGCTAGTACCGACCAAGGATACGAGGAGGAAGGAGGATACTACGAAGAAGAAACCGAGGAGAACTTCAACCTCTGCTCTGCACAAGGCAAGCCTAATAATACTAGTTGGATGTGCAAGCTAACACTTGCAAGATACTATACTTATGCAATCCAATACTTGCAAGCTATTAACTTAGCAAGCTTATAATGATACTGATGCAAGCCTTGCTAATCAAGTTAACCTATTCAATGCACTAAGCATGCTTGGTTAGGCACATGTGATGATACCCAATCCTAGTTTTACTTGCAAGCTTTCTACTTTATTTCTTTATCAAAGCTTTTACTTAGAGTTTACTTGAGTGAATTGTAGATTCTAGAAAGATACTTGAAGGTTGCATAAAGAGCATAAAATTTGGCCTAAGCTAGATAATCTTGATGTCATCCCAAGGCATAAGATTGAACTTAGTTGAAACTCCACTAGTTTACCACCCCTCATTAGTGCTCACCCCCACTTGTAGATGCTAGTGCTAAGCAGAAAACTTGATCAACTTTAGATGGGAATACTTGGTGAAAATGGTTATGAAAACCTTAGAATGATGGATCATTCTACTGAGATGTTTTGACATGTGTTTCCGAACACCAGATGATTTTGGTGATGAAAATGTTAAGGCATGAGCCTTAGCCCTTTATAAAACTGATGGTTGTCTGGATGCGATACCATTCCAATTTTACCATACAACTACAATACCCGAAGATTGGGTAGGGCTTGACTGGAAACTTATATACCTTAGTATTGGTTCCCTCATGGCCAAGGTCTGAGCTGAGGCTACCTTGTGAAGATTGTCCACCTGTGCAGTACCCAAGATGACAGTTGGTCATGGTTGGGAGGCCAAACTCACAGGAGAGGTGCTTGTACTAGGGCATGTAATTGAAAGGTTAGGATTGATAATCCGCATACTGAGTATGGTTAATTCAGGATTTGTTCCTGACGGATGTATCGAATGTTGTGGTGAAAGTGTACAATCTCTGTAGAGTGTCAAACTATTTGAATAGCCGTGTCCGTGGTTATGGACAGTTGGAGTGGCCATACTGTTCCCCCGTCGGATGTTTGCAAAATGACTTGTGAAATGATTTGAGACTTTGACTTGACCACAACAGAGTTGTGGCTTGAGATACAAGTTCCCGCTTAGGTGTGTAAAACTTCAATTAGCTTTCTCTTGCTTCTGAACTTAGTAGAGGTAAATCTAGCTTTTTTTAAAACAACCCTAGATCCTAGTGCCCTATTACAAAAATCCCCTTCACTTGTTAGTATTAGTTTGCGAGTACTTAAAGAGTACTCATGGCTTTGTCCCTGGCTATTCCGGTGGCCAGACTATGAAGAGGAGTACCAGGATGATGAACCCCAGGAAGGTTACGACAACTAGGATCATCTCCCATCGTCAGCATTGCTTGTGACCCCGAACATGGAGCTTCGCCTACGCTACCGTTATTATTACGTATTCCGCTGCTTGTGTTGTATTAAGAACTGGATCATGAGATCCTTATTTGTGTAAGACCTTATGTATGGTTTGTAATGGACGATGTACTGTGGTATCCAATTCTGTTATGTCTCGCAAAAATGGTATTCCTGGGATTGCGATGTATGGCATAACAGGCATATGGGATTAAAAATCTGGGTGTTGACATCGGCCCTGCGGATGCAGTCCTCCAGGTCCACCTCCCCGCACGGAACGGCTTCACCCGCTTGCAGCGCTCCAAGTTGCACCAGTCGCTGCTCACGCGCGCAGGCAGGGCCAAGGCAGAGTCAGACCACCAGAGCACTGGGTAGAGGAGGGAGGGAGGGAGGAGGGAATACGTACATCGAGACGGTGCCGTTGCAGTGGCCGAGGATCAGGATGGGGGTCGCGGGCGACCTGGTCGGTGGAGGGCAGCTATCGGGGACCTCGTGCGGCGACACCACCCGGCCCGGCCACCACGACCCGTTCGAGCGGCGCACCCACACCAGTGTCCCCACCACCGTGGAGCAGGATGGGGCTCGCGGGCGGCGAAGCGAGGATGAGGGGGAGCGCATCGGCGGGAGCCATCATGCTCCAAACAACCAGTAACCTCTGGCTCTCGTCCGGCGTGGTGGCTCGCCGTGGCATCACGGTTCCTAGGGCGGCGGCCGCATTTGTCGAGCGAGTGGCTAGGGTTTTCGGGGAGGTGGAGTTTGGAGAAAGAGGACAAGTGGCGGCGGGGTATGAGAAGGGGATTAGGGTTTGGGGCTCTGTTCGATCTGGATGGGTGGAGTGGGTTTTATGGAAATACCCCTGACCACTCCTGGTAAGTGTGTTGTAGCTGCAGGATGTTTTAGTCATTTCAGGTGCAAAGTGTGGAGGGGACGGGAGGCGAATTTTCCTTCGTTGGATAGATTGTATATGGACGGTTGAGATCTTATTAAGTGGGTTGATCCGTGGGGAGCTGTAACAACCCCCAGTTTTAGTTGATTAATATTAGGGTTTGCTTGTGCATCATGATCATCATGTCTTCAAGTTTGCATTAAAGAAAATCAAATGAAAACCCTAAACCCTAGTTTTCCCTCTCTCTTTGAAAGCAATTCAAAATGTGTTTGAATTTTTTAAATCACAAAACAATGGGGCCCAAATTGAATATAAGGGCTCTTGATTACTTTATATATTTCACAAAACCCCTCTAGTATTTTTTGAAATATTTCAAAACAAATTACAAATGGAAATACAAAAGAGAAAGAAAAACAGAAAAGAAAAAGGTTTTCTGAAATAAAAACTTGTTCCTAACTCTACCTGGGTCGTGGCCCATATCTCTACCCTCAGTATCTACCTCCTAGTGCAGCCGCCAGCAGCCGTGTGTCTTTTCTTTTCTACAGCCCAAGTGTAGCCCAAGTCGGCCCGTACCCGTTCGCATGTCTCGTATTTCTTCTTCCCCGCAGGCGAGAGGAAGCAGCTGCGTGCCCGTGCGCTCGCCGTCGATCCTCTCTGTGCTGCAACGCCCGCCGCCTCCATTGAGCATAGGGATAAGAAAGGCCGCCCCCTCCTCTATCTCCCCATACTCATTTCATCTCCTCTCGCCCTCTCTGCTGGTTTTCCCCAAATCGCTAGAAACCTAGCCAATGCAGGTGTTGCTTGTTGCCGTCGTTCCGCATCGTCCCTCTCCTCTGCGAGCATGCTAGCGTGACTGCTTCGCCGTGCTGGACTACCTGGCCAAAGGAATCAGGCCGGGGCAGTCCCTACTGTCACCGACTATCTCGACCTTCTGAAGCTCACCGTCGAGGATTGACGTCGCTGCCGACCTCGTGCACCTCCGCCTACACCTTCGCTAGACTCCTAGTGAGCACGTGCTCCTTGTGGACCCTCTCCCTTGCCCCCTCTTGCTCTGGTTCATACCCTCCACAACCACCTGCCGCCGCTGCTGTTGTCCTTCATCGCCGCCATCGCTCCGACGACCTCCTGCAGGCGGTGCCGCCAATTTCTGGTCCACCTCGACGAGTCGCGTCGAACGGGCCCAGTCTCGCTTCCTCGCATGCCCGCAATCGTCCAGGGCATCGCCCACCCGAGGATCCCCATTGTTGATGTCATGCTGACATCAGCATGAGGCAATATATCCTCTTTTCTTTTTATTAAAATGTTTTCTGAAATCTTTTCTAGAAAATAAATAACCCCTGTGGGCCACACCTATCAGGTTTTAAATATTTTTCATAAATGTTTTTAGAAATGAATAAAACTATGACATGTGGGCCCAAGTGTATAAATATTTAATATAATCCAAAATGTTTTATAATTTCCTAAAATGATTTAAAATGGATTTAAATTAGTAAAAATCATAACTAATTCATTTTAATTCAGAAAAATACAAATAATATATCAAAATGTTCAGAAAAATGAGAGCTATCTCTTTAAGCTATAATCATGCATTGTTCAACAACTTAAATGACAAGTTTAATTAGAAGAACTAGCAACCCCTCTCATATACATCCGGAGTTTCCCCAAGTTAGGGTTTTCACCCCTCGGAACCCCGTTTAATTTGTCGAGCATGCTTTAGGGTTACTTTTCAATACAATTTAACTTTTAATATCATCATCCTTGCTTGAGCATTGCATCGATGCCATGTGTTGATTGTTTCCCCTTTATTTCCGGTGTTTGCTCCTTCCCAGTAGAATACGAGATCGAGATCGAGATTGAAGACTGAGATCAAGACCGTCGAAGATCGAAAATCGATGAACAATACTTGACCAATTATAACAAGTCAAGTACAAGATGTCTGAAGATATGCTTATCTATTATCAACTGGAAAAGGCAAGCATAGCCCCACCATGATATAATCCTATGATTTTGAAAGCATTTCAATTCCTGCCATGTTGCATACGATTCTAGTGTGGTCTTTTATCGATAGATAGAGTATCCTATCTATTGCATACTCCCTTTGAGCTTATATTACCTGATCCACTGCTCCTAGCATAACTAGGTTTGGCTTGTGTGCACTGCTAGAGCTTTTATTCGTATCTGCTTAGCCATGCCTAGCTGTTGAGTCTAGTCCATCCAGATGATGTATCAGATGCAGAGAATCTAGTATGACAGGAGAACGTGATGATATAATATCTGAGGTGAGATGAGTTAAACATGCTAAGGCTTGTATGGGAGGCCACAGTGGGATGTGGTTTTTCTAGTCCCATGCTCGCCACCACTAGGAACTGAGTTCTTGCCTTTGGAACCGAGACGAGCGTACAACCACACGGGGCCTGGAAAACCTCACGAGCAACTAACTTGACTAGTAGATTCCATGAGTCACATAGTTCTGGCGTTCCATTCGACATACACATTGAAAATGTTTTCGAAAGAGGGGGTGAAGGAGGTGCATTCATACAGGTAGGGAAGCGAGGACCGGGTTGCTTGGAGTCGATGGAGCCCCTGGTAAACCAACCTCGCCTCACATCTTTAAGTACCATCTTCGGGATTTGACCCGTTACGGCGGAACCATACTTATTGCGTGACTCATGGTCTCGGCGAAAGCAAGGTAAAGGTCGTGTCTAATCACCCTCTGCCGGCCTTCTAAGGAAGAGGGCTAATCATGTGGCATTAAGAGAAGGTTAGTACGTGTGGGTAAAGTTGTACACCCCTGTAGGGTAATAATCTTTTTGAAAATATGTGTTCACGGTTATGAGCGCTTGGTGACCAGATTCTAAGATCATAGAGAACATGAACCTAATCTTAAAACTTGGTAGATCAACGTGTGCTTAAGGATGCTTCCTCATGGGTACGAGGGGGTGATCCTATTTGGTAGATGATGATGATTTGGTGGATATCAAAAGATGATGATCAACATTTTGGAGATGTCGCTCTCTTATCCCCTTTTAAAATACTCTGACTAGACGAGCTTCTTCTCCCTCTTGTTTTATAAACAAAAGTGGCTTTATGCAAAACAACTCCACCAGCCATAAGTCTTGCGGAGTACACCCTGTACTCACCCTTTCTTTGTTGATACTTTTGTCAGAGTAAGTGTTCCCTGAAGATGAGTTTGGTACTACATCGACATCGACGAGTAGCTTGGGGTTCCCGACCGGTAGCCTAGAATCTATGGGCTGGGACGTCATCGTTATGCTTCAGGCCTCTTAGGCCATTTGTTAAATTTGCTATACTTAGTAGCATAATTTGCCTTCCGTTGTTTGATGTTTGTGGTCAGTGACCTCTGATTGTAATAATTTGGTTCTCCGCTCAGTTATGAGCTTTGTAATAAATTTTGTGTCGTAGAGTCACTATTGTGTTACCGATTCTTCACAGGATATTCTCGAGCTCAAGGTTAAGCTTATTTCAGACAGAGGTCTGGGATTTGTTTAGCCCTGATCCTGGTGATGTCACAGGTCTTGGTATTAGAGCAGTACCGACCGTAGGAAAACCTTTCTATTTGTCGATGTTGAGTTTAGTGTTTGTGAAAACTAATTTAAAGATGAAAAGTATTTGCGAAAACTCTAGTATGCTTCTTTTACTCCTTATCCCGTTTCGCTCTAACACTGGGTTATTTTATCTTGTGTTGATTTTGGAAAAGTATTGATATCTCTTCTAGTCCTTTAAAGCGTAGGTGCTTCTAGGCATGTCGTTTCTAAGCCAGTTGACCTAGTGTTGAGTTCTCTAGAGTTATGTGTGCTGTGAATTCCTTGTTTCCCTTTTGCCCTGCTTCATCTGAGAGATTCCTTTCCATCATGATCTCTCTATCTTTTGGACCCACAATATTATATTGGTGGATCTACAGTGTTCTGTTTTAGGCTTCGAGGTTTCCTTTCACCTCGAGTGCCTCCTTTTTGTTGTTTGGGTACTTCAGAAGTCTTATCTTCTTTTGGAACTTACCTCGTGATTACTATCTTGTAGTGTAAGTTGTGTTACTCAAGTAGTAGGTATTTCTTTCTTTGGGTTTTAGCCCTTGGACTTGAACCTAAGATCTCGGATTATGCTGGATTCTAGTGTTATGAATCTTGTACATGAAGCTGATGTTTAACCCAAGATCCATTGTTGACCCTTTGGTTAATGTTCACACATTACCTCAGAATGGCTAATACCTTCTAGTATAGCCTTCAAGCTTGTGGATATTATCACTATTTAATAGTGATGATAAGGGACTTTCCCTATCACATGCTATGGCAGATGTTCTTTAATGGAACTAAATAGATCACGGCATGAGTACTCCTTGAGAGTCTCACATCTATATTCGTGACTCTGCCACACCTTCTTTTCTCTTTGCATTGGTTTTCAGAAGATTGTTAATCTATGCATCCACATCTCGAGACTCTATCCTGAGCATGTTCTTTTCCCCTTGTTGTTTTTCGACCTTTGTCTACCAGTTGGTAGCCAAGTAGTCAATGTGCATCGGTGTCTTCCGATGCAAGATAATCTTGTGGTTCGTCAAGACAAACCATCTCGGGATGTCTAGGAGAAACAAACTCTAGTACCTTGTCATATCTAGGACCAGGTCAAAGTTTTGTAATCCGCAGATCAAGAGGCATTGACTAGCTTCTCTCTGTTCTACCTTAAAGTATCACACCATTTTATACTAAGAGGTCGTGCTGAGTTTCCTGACCCCTTAATGAAGTGATGCTTTCACACATATTTACCCACCCTTCCTCGAGCTTTCGCGCTCGTGAGTGATGTGTGTGTGTAATAATGTGGCCACTCGAGGTTCTTAACAATTTTTATTGTTTTGAACTTCAAGGACATTTGTGTCAATCTATCGTGATGGTTAACCTTATCACCAAGCGAAGTTTGACTGTGCTACCAAGTCCGCTATTATGGTGTACTCTCCTCGGTCCAAGAGTTAGGATTGTGCCAAAGATCTGAGACTATGTCCTCTTGCATTACCAAGCAAGTCTCCTCTGGAACTAACTGACATATCGGTGGTTCGTGATATTCTAGTTGTCTACTAGAAGTGTTGCCATGTTGCCACATGACCGTGTTGTCAAGTTCTTGAGCCAGCAAGTTCCCTGAACTGCTATTTTATCCAAGGATCCGTACTGGATACCCCTGAACTAGTTGGTTGAGCTTAAACAACAATTTGGAGAGTTGTAAGACCAAAGTTTTAACCGAACTCGTTTCTTCTTAAGGGATGTCTAGTTTTGTTCGTGTCGAAGAATGATAAACCCTACGTGGATATGTTATCTTACCCCACCTTTAATTTTATTTGGGTTATCGTCAAATCAAACTCATTTCCAAGGACTATCTTGATGATGATGTTTACTCGTGATGTTTCCCCTAAGTATATCTCCGTGTCCTTTGATCTGACCAGTTTTTGCCTTGTTCATGCAACATATGAGTCTATCTTCTCGGAGTGTTCCGATAAGTTTGTTGTTGAGCCCATCGATGACATCCTTATTTTCTCCATGTTAGATTTGATTCATATGGAACATTTGACATTAATGTTGGAAACTTTTGAGAACCATATTTGAGTCATCTCGAAGTATGTGTTCTGGATGTTAGAAGTAACCTTATCTGGTTCATGTGCAATCATTGAAAGATGTCGCCATGGATTCAAGAAGATTTATCTCCCTTTCTCTAAGGATACATGTGTATTTATTGCAAGTACCCCAATGTAGGCGTAGTTGTCTCTCGAGAAGTTGCTAAATACATGGGTTCAGCAATCTAGCTCATCTTTTGGAGCTTTACACTAAAGTCCACATCTTGAGAATCTAGTAACTTTACCTTTGTGGTAAATGTTGCGAACTTTCTATTCGGACATGCTAAGTCTAAAGTATCATTTCACTTAACCAAAGATGAATCTCAAGCAACAATGATGGTTGGTGTTCCTTAAGGTTTTGACATAAGTATCCTTGTAAATCTGGCAAAGTTGATGTAATGGTTGACACACTTAGCCGGAAAGACCTTTTATCATATTCTCTTGCTTCTGCAATAACAACCACTCTTCATAAGGCTTCTTTTATGATTTATTATAGGAGTTACGCTTATGGTGTCCTTTGTATCCGAAGTCCGACCCTTACTTGATGTTTGATTTCTCGAACATCAAGGAGAACATTTAAAGTAGTGTTGCTAAATGTCTCTCGGTCGATCCTCTAGACCCTTCATGTTGGTAAATGTTTTGTTGTGCCAAAAACTTGAAGTCTGAGAATGAAGTTTCTTTCTTCTCGTGTCGTTAGGAATCTTCTTCATTATTCATATGGTGGTACAAAGTGATCTCATGATCCTTGGCAAAGATCTTGATAAACCTAGATATAAAGAGTTCCCTTCGTTTTCTCAACCATGTTTTAAGAGCGACTATGATTTTGGTAATCAGAAGTTTCTCTTGATTACATGTTTCTTGTGGCTCTTATGAGTCCTCTCCACAAAACTCCTTTGTCTTAGCTTTCTATTGAATGAAAAAGTGACCCTTCTGTGTCAAAAGTAGTTCAACAGCTTGGTTTTGTTGATCCATATCTCTGCAACCTAAAATCTCTACTTAAGCCATTTAGTAGAGGTTCCCTATCAAATTCTGTGGTCATATTCTTTCTGTTGGAAGCATTCCTCTTCAGAAGCTTAAACCCTTCTGAGTTCAATGGTATCAATCCTTATGAAGACCATCTATCTAACAACTTGAAACCTTCTCCCCTTATATCCTCCAATACCTTCATGTATTTCATGTTCGTCATATCAGAGTTGTTTTCTAAACACTCCATCCATGCGTTGACCATGAGATACTCGGTGTGTTGTTTAGTGTGTTTCCCTCTTATCTTTAGAGTGACCCTGTTCCTTTCTCTCTCTGTCTCTTTTCCTACGTTTGGAATATAGGGTCGAGATTCTCGTAAGGGGGATAGAGCTGTAACACCCCAATTTTAGTTGATTAATATTAGGGTTTGCTTGTGCATCATGTCTTAAAGTTCGCATTAAAGAAAATCCAATTAAAACCCTAAACCCTACTTTTCCCTCTCTCTTTGAAAGCAATTCGAAATTTGATTGAATTTTTTAAATCACAAAACAATGGGGCCCAAATTGAATAAAATGGCTCTTGATTACTTTATATATTTCACAAAACCCCTATAGTATTTTTTGAAATATTTCAAAACAGATTACAAATGGAAATACAAAAGAGAAAGAAAAGGAGAAAAGAAAAAGGTTTTCTGAAATAAAAACCTGTTCCTAACTCTACCTGGGACATGGTCCATCTCTCTACCCTCTCTATCTGCCTCCTAGTGCAGCCGTGTGTCTTTTATTTTCTGCAGCCCAAGTGCAGCCCAAGTCGGCCCGTACCCGTTCGCGTGTCTCGTCTTTCTTGTTCCCCGCAGGCGAGAGGAAGCAGCTGCGTGCCCGTGTGCTCGCCGTTGATCCTCTCTGCGCTGCAATGCCCTCCGCCACCGTTGAGCATAGGGATAAGAACTTCGCCCCCCTCCTCGCTCTCCCCGTACCTCATTTCATCTCCTTTCGCCCTCTCTACTGGTTTTCCCCAAATCGCTAGAACCGTAGCCGATGCAGGTGATGCTCATTGCCGTCGTTCTGCGTCGTCCCTCGCCTCTGTGAGCATGCTAGCGTGACCGCCTTGTCGTGCTGGACTACCTGGCCAAAGGAACCGGGCCGGGGCAGCCCCTACCGTCACCGACGATCTCGGCCTTCTGAAGCTCACCGTCGGCGATTGCCGTCGCTGCCGACCTCGTGCGCCTCTGCCTACCCCTGCGATAGACTCCTGGTGAGCACGCGCTCCTTGTGGACCCTCTCCCTTGCCCTCTGTCGCTCTGGTTCATCCCCTCCACAACCACCTGCCGCCTCCGTCGTTGTCCTTCGTCGCCGCCGTTGCTCCAACGACCTCCTGTAGGCGGCGCCACCAATTTCTGGTCCCCCTCGACGAGCCGCGTCGAACGAGCCTAGTCTCGCTTCCTCGTGTGCCTGCAATCGTCCAGGGCATCGCCCACCCGAGGATCCCCATTGCTGATGTCATGCTCACATCAGCATGGGGCAATATATCCTCTTTTATTTTTATTAAAATGTTTTCCGAAATCTTTTCTAGAAAATTAATAACCCCTGTGGGCCACACCTGTCAGGTTTTTAATATTTTTCATAAATGTTTTTAGAAATGAATAAAACTATGACATGTGGGCCCAAGTGTATAAATATTTAATATAATCCAAAAATGTTTTATAATTTCCTAAAATGATTTAAAATGTATTTAAATTGGGAAAAATCATAACTAATTCATTTTAAGTCTGAAAAATACAAATAATATATCAAAATGTTTAGAAAATGAGAGCTATCTCTTTAAGCTATATTCATGCATGGTTCAACAACTTAAATGACAAGTTTAATTAGAAGAACTAGCAACCCCTCTCATATACATCCGGAGTTTCCCCGAGTTAGGGTTTTCACCCCTCGGAACCCCGTTTAATTTGTCGAGCATGCTTTAGGGTTACTTTTCAATACAATTTAACTTGTCATATCATCATCCTTGCTTGAGTATTGCATCGATGCCATGTGTTGATTGTTTCCCCTTTATTTCCGGTGTTGCTTCTTCCCAGTAGAATACGAGATCGAGATCGAGATCGAGATTGAAGACCGAGATCAAGACCGTCGAGGATCGAAGATCGACGAACAATACTTGACCAATTATAACAAGTCAAGTAAAAGATGTCTAAAGATCTGCTTATCTATTATCAACTGGCAAAGGCAAGCATAGCCCCACCATGATATAATCCTATGATTTTGAAAGCATTTCAATTCCTGCCATGTTTCATACGATTCTACTGTGGTCTTTTATCGACAGATAAAGTATCCTATCTATTGCATACTCCCTTTGAGCTTATATTACCTGATCCACTGCTCCTAGCATAACAAGGTTTGGCTTGGGTGCACTGATAGAGCTTTTATTCGTGTCCGCTTAGCCATGCCTAGCTGTTGAGTCTGGTCCATCAGATGATGTATCAGATGCAGAGAATATAGTATGACAGGAGAACATGATGAGATAATATCTGAGGTGAGATGAGTTAAACATGCTAAGGCTTGTATGGGAGGCCACGGTGGGATGTGATTTTTCTAGTCCCATGCTCGCCACCACTAGGAACTGAGTTCTTGCCTTTGGAACCGAGATGAGCGTACAACCACACGGGGCCTGGAAAACCTCATGAGCAACTAACTTGCCTAGTAGATTCCATGAGCCACATAGTTCGGGCGTTCCATTCGACATACGATTGAAAATGTTTTCGAAAGAGGAGGTGAAGGAGGTGCATTCATACAGGTAGGGAAGCGTGGACAGGGTAGCTTGGGGTTGATGGATCCCTTGGTAAACCAACCTCGCCTCACATCTTTAAGTACCGGCTTCGGGATTTGACCCGTTACGGCAGAACCATACTTATTGCGTGACTCATGGTCTCGGCGAAAGCAAGGTAAAGGTCGTGTCTAACCACCCTCTGCCGGCCTTCCAAGGAAGAGGGCTAATCATGTGGCATTAAGAGAAGGTTAGTACGTGTGGGTAAAGTTGTACACCCCTGCAGGGTAATAATCTTTTTGAAAAGCCGTGTTCACGGTTATGAACGCTTGGTGACCAGATTCTAAGATCATAGAGAACATGAACCTAATCTTAAAACTTGGTAGATCAACATGTGCTTAAGGATGCTTCCTCATGGGTACGAGGGGTGATCCTAGTTGGTAGATGATGATGATTTGGTGGATATCAAAAGATGATGATCAATATTTTGGAGATGTCGCTCTCTTATCCCCTTTTAAAATACTCTGACTAGACGAGCTTCTTATCCCTCTTGTTTTATAAACAAAAGTGGCTTTATGCAAAACAACTCCACCAGCCATAAGTCTTGCGGAGTACACCCTGTACTCACCCTTGCTTTGTTGATACTTTTGGCAGAGTAAGTGTTCCCTGAAGATGAGTTTGGTACTACATCGACATCGACGAGTAGCTTGGGGTTCCCGACTGGCAGCCTGGAATCTATGGGTTGGGACGTCATCGTTATGCTTTAGGCCTCTTAGGCCATTTGTTAAGTTTGCTATACTTAATAGCATAATTTTACTTCCTTTGTTTGATGTTTGTGGTCAATGACCTCTGCTTGTAATAATTTGGTTCTCTGCTCAGTTATGAGCTTGCTGTAATAAATTTTGTGTCGTAGGGTCACTGTTGTCTTACTGATTCTTCAATAGATATTCTCGAGCTTAAGGTTAAGCTTATTTCAGACGGAGGTCTGGGATTTGTTTAGCCCTGATCCCGGGGGTGTCACAGGAGTCTATTTCTCTATTCTCATTGGGTGGCTATATTATGCAAATAAAGACGTTTTGACCTTAGTTTGAAACGGGCATAAAAAATTCAAAAATAGTCCAAACTATGTGAAACCTTTGCGTGGCGTCATGTTATGTGACATATTTCAAAGAAAAAATATCAAAATTGGTAAATTGATTGCATCTCGAAAAAACCTTCTCATAAATGACCTATCACGTCCGAGGTTTCATGGCTTTCGGGCCAAACAACCAGTGTTATGGCTAGAATCACGGTATATTTTGAGATAATGTGTCCATATTGTGCACCCATATGTATCATGGGATGGCGACAAATGTTGCAGAAGGATGTTTTCCTTTTCGTCGCATAAAAAACCATTTTCCATTTTACGAGCGCAAAAAGCGTGCCGTTTTGTGAAGCAACCACCAAATGAAAGTTTCAAAATGCTACCATCCCATCTTTAAAAAATAATATGCCACCTTACATGGACAATGTCCCAACTGGGGTATCTCAAACCTTTCCGTCCACCCCTGGCGAAAAAGACAAATTCCAGCCGAATCGGTAGGAGGTGGGTCCGATTTGAACTATGGGTACATGATCCGATGCCCATGGTTTTTCGAAAAATTATTTTTAGACCCACAATATCATGTTTCTTCAGAGATCCAATGCAAGTTTAGTGAGGTCATCCCCAAGCTAAGAACCTTCATGCCCGCCGTTTTGACCATAGTTTGAAACGGGCATAAAAAATTCAAAACGGTCCGATCAATGCAAATCCTTCGCGTGGTGTCTTATTATATGACATAGTTGCAAGGAAAAATACCAACCTTTGTATATTGCAAGTGTCTTAAAAAACCTTCTCAGAAATGACCTATCATGTCTGAGGTTTCATGGCTTTTGGACCAAACGACCAATGTTATGGCTAGAATCGTGGCATAGTTTGTGATAATGTTCCCATATTGTGCACACATATGAATCATGGGATGTCAAACAATGTTGCAGGAGAAAGTTTTCATTTTTGACGCACGAAAAATCTATTTTCCATTTTCCGAGCGCAAAAAGGGGTCATTTTGTTAAGCAACCACCAAATGACAGTTTTAGAATGGTGCCACCACATTTTGTAAAAATATTAGACCACCTTACATGGAAAATGTCCCAACCAGGACATCACAAACCTTTCTGTTCACCCCTGGCAAAAAAGACAAATTCCTGCCGAATCGGTAGGAAGTGGGTCCAGTTTGAACTACAGGTACATGATCCGGTGCTCATGATTTTTGACAAAATTAATTTTTGGACTCACAATATGCTATTTATTCAGAGATCCAATGCAATCTTAGCGAGGCTCGTCCCCTAGCTAAGAACCTTTGTGGCCGCCGTTTTGACCATAGTTTGAAACGGGCATAAAAAATTCAAAACCGGTCCGATAATGCAAATCATTTGCGTGGTGTCTTATTATGTGACATAGTTGCAATAAAAAATACCAACCTTGGTATACTGCAAGTGTCTCGAAAAAACCTTCTCAGAAATGACCTATCATGTTTGAGGTTTCATGGATTTCGGACCAAACGACCAATGTTTATGCCAGAATCGTGACATAGTTTGTGATAATGTGCCCATATTGTGCACACATATGTATCATGGGATGGCGAACAATGTTGCAGGAGAAAGTTTTCCCTTTCTACGCACGAAAAATCCATTTTCCATTTTCCAAGCGCAAAAAATGGGTCATTTAGTGAAGCAACCACCAAATGACAGTTTTAGAATGATGCACCATATTTTGTAAAAATATTATACCACCTTACATTGACAATGTCCCAATTATCTCAAACATTTCCATTAATCCCTGGTGAAAAAGACAAATTCCTGCCGAATCGGTAGGAAGTGGGTCTGGTTTGAACTACAGGTAGATGATCCGATGCTCATGATTTTTGGCAAAATTCATTTTTAGACTCACAGTATTGTGTTTTCGCAATATCATGATCTAATACACTCATATTTTTGCAAGGTGCCAACCCTACCTACGCTCCACTCATATTCATTTACCATCCGTCGAATAAATGGTTTCCAATCGACTTTAGAAAATAAGATTTTGTATTCACGGTGATCTAAAATGATAAATGTACGAATACAAAAGTTACGCATCTCCTGTAGATGAACCAAATTGATTTCTTGATCCTCTCAATCCGAGGTTACACGGCAAATTTATATTTTTTGGCTTTTAGAAAATAATTAAACAGCCCCCAATTATTTTGGACTCAAACTCTAATGTAGCCCACGTATCAACTCTATAATGTCCTATGGGCTGATGGCCCAGTCGGTACAACAAAAGGTAAATAAAAAATAAGAGAAGTGGAGCAGATTCGAAGAACTCGGTCCGGTAGGTCCAAGCCCATGCATTGAGTTCAATATACATTAGATGCAGCGCAGATGGTCAATTTAAATTGTTGTAATCAGTTTAAAAAATGTAGTAGGATACGTCCGTTAGGTTATGACGATTTTACCTAATTAAACTATGATGTTTTTTAGCCAAATCGTCTTAAATTTTCAGTGTTTTGACCACTTCGAATGGCTTACGACCATTTGGTACGAAATCGTCTGTCACTACCATAAGGTCATAGATCAACAAATTTCTTGTAGTGCGCCTCCGCGGTGATGGACAATTGGATGGCCATACTGTTTCATTGTCAGATGTTTTCAAAAATGACTTGTGACTTGATCCCACATGGTTGCGGATATCAAACTAGGTTCCCACTTAAGTAATCTAGACAACTGAAGTTAGGTCTTCACTACTAAGTACCTATGAAGTAAAATTTGGCTTATTGCAAACAAACCTAGAGCTTAGGATTCCTACTAGAATGGTCTTACTTCTTTAGTGATAGTTTATGAGTACTTAAAAGTACTCATGGCTTTGTCCCTGGCTATTTCCATGGCCAGACTACGAAGGAGAGTACGACGAGGATGGACAGCAGGACGCCTACGATAACTAGGATCATCTCCCATCGTCAGCATTGCCTATGACTCTGAAGATTGAGCCCCTACTATGCTATTATTCCGCTGCTTTGATTTGGAATCAGACTTGATCATGATATCAACTATTTGTAATACTATTATGGTTTGTAATGGATGATGTACTATGCTACCAATTCTGTTAGGTCTCGCAAAAATGGTAATCCTGAGATTTTGATGTACGGCATAACAGGCAAATGAGAATAAAAATCCGGGTGTTGACAAGTCGGTATCAGAGCCATCCTGACCATAGGAGACCCTAGTTAGAATGGACGTTTGAAAAACTTAGTTTCCAAAACAAAGAAAGTGAGTATGTATGAAAACCTATTCTCACTCTTATCCTTGAAATTCTTTCAAAAAGAGAGTCATATGTTCCTCAATTTTTTTTGCAATCTTACATAAAATTTGGCACACTTGATCACCTCTCTAACTTACTCATCTTAATTTCTTATAGATGGACTACACGTACACTAAGTTTTATCAGTTAGGCAACAGAGGAAACCTCATCTTTGAGAGTGACCTGAGTCAGCTTGCGGAATTTCTGGAGCGCCCGCACCCGGAATTCTATGGATCTCAGTTCAATGATCACCCCAGAGGGGAACTACAATGGATGATAGTTGCATATCTGCGAGGAAAAATGGATCCACCTACATCTCAGAAGATCCATTTCGGCATAAGGGAGAACAATTGGTTGGCTGGATTAGCAAGAGCAATACAGGAAGCACTTGCCCGACTGTGTGGGAAGAACGTCAATCAGATCGTCGGTACCCGCCTCCCTCATTTTGCCAGACGTGACTCCCAGGGACTGTCCTTGCACATGCCAGGACACCCAGAGTTGAGGCACCATGTGGATCATCTAGCCTTCATGCTATGATGGAGTGCACTACTTATGTGAGCTTGTTGGGAACCCCAAGAGCAAGGTGTGAAGCAGCACATAAGCAAGTTTTCCCTCAGTAAGAAACCGAGGTTATCGAACAAGTAGGAGGAAGGAAACGTCACACAGGTGTTGCAAGCAACACAGAGACTTGCACAACACAAACTCAAGAATTTGCCCCAACTAACAGTGACATTGTCAATCTCACCGGTTGCTGTAACAAAGGATTAAACGTATGGTGTTGAAGGCAATGGTTTGCAGCAAGTAAACAGGTAACAGTGGAAGATGTATCAATGGTAAAGATTGGACCGGGGTCCATATTTCACTAGAGGTGCTCTCCTTAGATAAACAACATGGCATGAAGGGTAAACAAATTACAACAGGGCAATTGACAAGAACGGAGCAAGGCATAACAATGCAATTATTAGTCAGAAAGATCCTATGAGATTCGATTGGGCAATACAACAAGATACATAGACCGCCATCCAACCGCATCTATGACTAGAAGTCCACCTTCAGGTTATCATTCGAACCCCCTCCAGTATTAAGTTGCATGCAACAAACAACTGCTTTAAGCAAAGTGTGTAAGGTAAACAGTCCACATGTTCCATGAACAAGAGACCGTTGTTTTCTCCCTAGTAGCAACAGCACATCTACAACGGAAGAGATTTCTGTCACTTCCCTTGGAAACAAGAGTCACAAACCCACTATCGAGCATAAATACCCTCTCTTGGAGTCACTAGCAACTACTTGGCCAAGATAGCTACTAACAACAGGGAGCATGCAAGATCACAAACAACACAGACATGATAGAATAATAAAGACAAAACCATTAATCAAACCAACATAATAATCTCAATATCCATCGGATCCCTACAAACATAACATGCATGATTACAAATAGATTAGATCTTGATCATGAACGGAGCTCACAAGATCTATACATGAAAGCACAAAGGAGGAGATATGTAACTACCTCGGTGAATTACGCTCCTAGTTACAAGCCTGGATGAGCGGAAATGGTTAAAATAGTACGGTGGGGCCCAAATGCCACTCACAGGTAGACCTTTCGGTCGTCCTAACCATTTCCAAACATCGGAACAAGAACGGGCGGCGTAATCGGCAGGCGAAGGGATCAACTACATACACAAATGAGTATGTATGCAAGCCACCATACAACAGTCCTCAGAGCCATTCCATCTAAAAGAAATAGAAATATTGCAACGCCATACGGCAAGATCCAAATATCCTAGATAGATATATAGTTTAGGATATCTCCTCATACATCAAACATTAGAGTATCAGGCGGAAGCGGAAAACAAGATCCGAGTATGGATAAGAAGCAAATCGGCATAAGATGCCCCATAAATAAACACATCCCGCCCACAGATCTCACGGATCCCCGTTCCCGGAATCTCTACACCGAATGATTGTTGCACACATCGTCCGTCTCCTCCACCCAGTATCCATCTCGTGAGTGTACCTGTTCATCTGAATCAAATAATTTATCGTGTGAGACCCTAGGGGTACTCAGCAAGTCTTTATGCCTCTAAAGGGGACACAACCTGGGTGACGCAATTGCAGCAAAATATAATACCTAACAGTTCTATAGATAATCGCTAACCATCCGCCTAACCAAAGATAGACGGATGTCCGTGAATTAAGAACAACAGTTATAACAGTAATATTAACAGATCCATCCTCCTCCTCGCTTACCAACGAGGAAGCGGACGAACACCCCCCCATCCGTTGGCAGTTTTATTATCCATTCCATGAGTGTTGCACTATTTACTAGTCAGTTACTTAGTCAAATTAAAAGCGGTACTTTAGTTATACTTGTCTATGATCGAGAAACTGTGCTCCAAGTCCTTCATAACCGCGGACACGGTTTTCAGAAAGTTTTACCCTGCAGGGGTGCACAAATAGCAACACACACTCGATCAACCTCGGAAAAACCAAATCAAAACCCAACGAGGCTTTCACGACAAAGCAATCACAAGATTCAGAAATATTTCAGGGGGCCACCCCATTAAGTATACCCGCAACGAAGCTGGCCGGCTCCGAGACGGACTCAAGGTTTGGGTGGACGGCTGTAAACGACTAGGAACCCGAAAGTGTGACTGGGCTTGTCGATACCGCGAAATCGTGTCCCGATCCTAAACAGTACAGGTGCAGTACCTCGCACAATTTTAAATAAAGCAGTAAAGCATGGCATAAGTACAGGATAGTAAATAAAACCTCAAACTAGTTTGTGGCCCCAAGAAATAAGAATGAATCAAGCTCTGGCTCAGGGGGGTCCCATAAGCCTCCCGGATGTGGATAGCGCGAATATTCAAGGAACAGGAATCAAGTACTCGGGTTCCTACGGGACACAAGTGAGCATGAAAAACCAAATAGCAGATATTGCTCACCGGTGCCACTTTCATTAGTTATCCCATACTACTCAGGTTAAGTTGTTTAGTTACCTCGTTATCCATCAGACACTCACATACCCTACACATGCTGTTCTACGACTCGCATGGCTCAAACAACTCCTGTAGTAATGGCTCATGGGATGGAGGAACAAGCTTCGGTGGGGTTTAAAAGTAAAGGCTATGCAGTACTTGGGATTCAGTTTAATGCAATCGCGACTCGATGATGCAAGAACAAGATAGAGGCAATAGGTACTGTATGTATGCAAGCATGTGGTAGTGCTTGCCTGACAGCTCAGTTGAAGCGAGAGAAGGATCTGGGTAGTGCTCCTGGGTTTCTTGATATCTCCCCTGCTCAGCGTCTATTCAAAGAAGAACCAAACAAACAAGGGCCAACATAAATAAAGTGCACAAGCATATGAATAAAATGCGACAAGCAAACAATCATGCCATGATGAATGATGCAATATTTGCATGGCAATAAAGTAGCATGGCATGGGTGAGGTGTGGAATACAAGAATAAAGCCTTTTATTGAGTTTTAATCAGATTTTATACTTCAATTAAGTTGCTGCATACTTTATATTTATATGATGCATGCTGCAATTCAGAACATGGAATGCATAAACAGAAAGGTCTCGTCGAGCTGATCAATTTAGACATATCATTTGTTAAATTTGGGGTTATAAAACAAAAGTTATTAATTAATTAAGAAAAAGGGCATTTTATTGTAATTTTAATCAACTCGAAAATTAAAGTGTCCAAAATATATTTTGAAGGGCATATTTGAAATCCTCACATTTTTCTGATTTCAAAACATATACCATTTGTCTAATTTGGATTTATATTTCAAAAGTTATTTAAATGCAGATTTGAATTTTGAATTTAATTTATTTTTGAAAAGGTTTAATTAACACAGACATCAGGATAAACTTTTGTTACTCAGGCAAAACTAGCCACGGTCACCGACGGGTGGGACCGATGCTGACTTCGCGAAATGGCGCGCAGAAAACCTTCTGTCACCGCGGGCTAATCTAGCCGCAGCAACTGACCAGCGGGCCCGACGCGCGAGCGGACCCACGCGCCAGTGGCTGGACGCATCGGTGACACACGGCGAACCCAGGGACTGCGGGTTGAGAAACGCAAAGTAGAGGTGTCTTTTTATAAAACCGCACAGAGGCAGACGGTCGGGTCGGCAGGAGCGCGGGTTGAGGAAACAAAACGGAAGGGGGGGTTTCTGAGAAAACGCCACGCGGTACTGTTTTTCTTCTAGGGTTTGTTTGACGAAATTGAAGACGCGAATCTAGGTGCGGCGGGGCTCGATCTGGCGACCTTGCGCGCGCGCGCGGCGGCGGCTACCGCTGGGCTAGGGCGGGGTAGTTGTTAGGGGGTTAGGCGCGGCCTAGTTATGGTGCTATGCGGTGCGGAAGCGAGCGGACAGCAGCGAGCGGCGGGGCGCTGAGGGCGCTCGACGGAAAGAACGGCGGATCTAGACGGCGACAGCGAGAGTGTCAGCGAGAACGAGGGGCTCACCGCGGGTTGGTTGGTGTGGTTAGATCGGGGAGAGGCGCAGAGGATCGTCGACGAGGCTGGCGGCCGGAGTTCTAGGGTTTGGCGTCGGAGCGGCGTCGGCCTGGTGGCTCTGGTCCTCCTCCTCCTCGCTGGTACGTACAGGACGATGCAGGGGAGGGCCCTTGGTCTTCCGCGGCACCCAGAGCGCCACCCCACCGGCTGGTAAGAGGAGGGAAGGTGGAGGCCGACGGTGGGCGGCGATGGTGTAGACTGTGGCGGTGGAGGAAAAGAGGGGGAGAGGCAGGGACCCTGGGTGGATCTGGGGGAGGCAGCAGGCGAGCGAGGGGGTAGATAGGGACGGGAGAGGAGAGGGGGTGCCGTGGGGGCTCGGGGTGGAAAAGGTGGCTCGGTTGTCACCTTTCCTCCTCGAGCACGTGATCGGGCTGGCCGGCAGGGGCAGGAGCAGGGTAGGAAGCTGGCAGGTGGCCCAGGGAAGGAAGGAGAGGGTGGTGGGGCTAGGGTGGCAGAAAGAGAGAGCTAAAGAGAGGGGGGAGGTAGGCTCGGGTGGGAGCTAGGGTTGGATGGGAGGCTCGAGCTAGGGCTTTGTTCTAGGGTTGGGAAGGGTAGCTAGGGTTAGCTAGAGAGGGAGGCTCTGGTTAGAGAGGGTTAGAGCTAGGATGGTTAGGGTTTGAAGAGAGAGGAAAAGAGAAAGGGCTAGGGAGAGAGGGTTTTGGGCATGAACAAAAAATAAAGGCAAGCAACAAGGGGTTTGGGTGATGGAAAGAGGGTGAGGTTGCAAGGTCAAAACAAAAGAATAGGGCCAACATGAGTAGACTCTCAAAGATCCATGCTTCAATTGCAAAAACACATGAAAAACCCAAAGGAGGGAAAGATGGTGAGATTTGCATGGCCCATGCATGGGTATTAAATGCCATGTCTCAAACTTGTACAAACAAAATAATTAACAAGGCATGATTCCCATGCATTACAAAAATATGGAATAAAGGCCAAGCAAAAGATAAAAGAATTGGATCCAACCCAACTCACATGAGCTAGATTAAAATCAAAAGAAAAGAGTTACAAGCTCATGGGTATGGGATGGTGGAATTATAAGGTGGTGAAAATAAAGGGTGGTGGAGTAGAATAAAAGATATGCCCCTAACTCAACTTGGGCATTTAAACAATATATCAATAACCAAATACAATATCAAGAGGCAAATACAATTAATAATGCATATGAGATAAGAACCAAAACAAAAAGGGTTTTATATGATGCTCAAATGCAAGGTGGCATGATGACATGAGCATGATATAATTATGATGCAACAATTATATATAGGAAGTAGCATTTATATAGACTAGGCTAGTAGCATTGCAATTGTTAGACAATTGGGATGCTACAAGATACAACCATCTAGCTACTACATGGACCCATAGTCCAAGGTGGAACTACTCATGCATCATACCGGAGAAAAGGCCTCGGGGATGATCTCCCCTCTGGCAGGGTGCCAGGAAGAACTTCAGGTCCCCCCCGATCTAGGGACGATGGTGACGGCGGCTACAGACGGTTTCGTGGAGACTTGATCGGGTGCTTAGGGTTTCTGCATCGGGGGCTTCTTATAGGCGAAGGGGGAGGCCGAGGCGGCGACCAGGGGCTGGGTTGGGCCCACTTGCGCCTAGCCATGCGCGGGGTTGGGCCCACCTGCGCCTGGGGTTGGTCTGGATCCCCTGGCTGGCCCCTCCAACTCCCCTCTGGACATCTTGTTCCCCACGAAAGTAATTGAATTTGATGTTTGCCCCGTCCAATTCCGAGAATATTTCTTTACTAACTTTTCTAAAACCAAAAACAGCAGAAAACAGGCATCTGCCACTGTTGCAACTTTTTAATAGGTTAGTACCAGAAAACAGGTAAAAAGCACCTCAAAGTGTATACAAGCAAAGAAAAGTAGATACTAAACAAGCATGGAGCATCAAAAATTATAGATACATTTTTGACGTATCATGCTGCACGAGAATTAGAAAGAGCTGGACAACGCCCGTGCCGACGCCAATGAGAAGCAACTTGCTACCACCAAGAAGGATCAGACCTTCGCCATCCTCGTTAAGGAGCGCAAGTCACTTTGCCGCCTGCATGACAAGAAGGACTGCATCATTGCTCGCCTCCGTCACAAAGTGTTAGCCCTAGAAGAGACCATCCATGATCGGGACATGCAGCTTGACGAGAGGGAGAATGAAGGGGAATATATTCATGGAGATCCGTACTCATACCTCAGTGATGATGATGACTACTTGGAGGACGTCGACCAGGAGTTCCACCGATGACTACCGTGACTTCATTGATGATGAAGAGGCCACTGGTTCGGATGAGTAGTAGCACTGGAGCACTGTCATAGGTGTGAGTTGTATCCGGTCCCACTGTATCGTAGCTCGCCAGAATGGTTCTTAAAACCATATGCTTTGTTGTTGTGATGTGTTTGGAATGTGTGGTTTGTATGTGTGTTTGGAATGAATGAAAAAGAGGTGTTGGCCTTCAAACCCTAGCCTTACTCAAAGTTTAAAAGCTTTTAAACCAAACTCATAAACCTTAGAAAAATTTCCCTCTTGTCTCATGATCTATCTCAATCTTCAGATGACTCGCGGTGGATGCAGCTCATCTCAAGACCCGATGGTCCGAATTCTGCAAATGCTAGTACCAGATCGAGAATCCGGTAGAACCAAGAGTCAAGCCAATCTCGCCACTCTTCAACAGATCGCCCAACTAGCGCATGACAACCAAGGCCATGGAAATCAGGATCATCGTGGATCCAAGCTTAAGACCTTCCAGAACACCAATCCTCCTATCTTAAGCAAATCTAAAGAGACCTTATATGCTGATGACTGGCTACAAACCATGGAGAACAACTTAGAAGTTGCAGGAGTAGATGTTGTGGAGAAAGAACTGTTTGCCACCCACTATCTGGCAGGTTCTGCAAGATCATGGTGGAATAGCACTCATACAATGACTGGAGGACAGATGATGACTTGGGATGAATTCAAACTCAAGTTCAGCCAAACTCATGTGCCTCCAGGTTTGATTCTGTGGATGAGGGATGAATTCAAGGAATTGAAGCGGGAAGGATGATTGTGGTGGAGTACCATGGCAGATATTTGTCTCTGTCTAGGTATGCCCCTGATGATATTGGTACTGAAGCCAAGAAGAAGGAAAGATTTATGAATGGTCTGCATGATGAGATGCAGACAGTACTAGTCAATATTCTGTTTGCCGATCTAGAAGCTCAAGTGGATTCTGCTATCCAGATGGAAAGAAAGATGAACCAAGCCACCGAGAACCGTAAGCATCGTATGATGCATCAGCCTGGACCCCACCATACCCCAAAGTATCGCTCTAGTTCGTCTACAGGATTTGCACCAAGGAAAAATAGGCTACCTATGTCACGTCCGAACTATCCCAATCGTAGCGGAGGAAACCCGAGGCCTGGAGGCAACAACAACTACAACACTAGCAACCCCAATAACTTCACCGTGCACCGCCAAGGCCCATCAACAACACCAAAATTACTTCCCCAAGGACTGGAAGTAATGTTGTGCCTGTCGCAGGGAAGGACAAGTCCATGATCACCTGCTTTGAATGTGGAGTGACGGGTCACTACTCCAATGAGTGCACCAAGATGATTGTTGTAGCACCCAATGTCAATGCACCTGCCCAGCAGCAGCGTCGTGTCCAACTTGGAAAGATATTTGCCCCAGGCAACCCGCACAACCGTACCGGCCGTCTGTTCCACATGAATGCTGAAGAAGCCTAGGAAGCGCCAGATGTTGTGCTGGGTATGTTTTCTGTTAACTCGGTACTTGCGAGAGTGTTTTTTGATTCTGGAGCATCGCACTCATTTGTTACAGAAGAATTTTCCTGCACTAGTAAGATTCAACCAACAAATTTGAAGCATGTTATGATAGTTCAAATACCTGGGTCAACTACCAAAGCTAGAAAATTTTGCAAGGCCGTACCTATCAGAATACATGGAATTGATTTTTATGCCAACCTAATAGTACTTGGCCGAAACAAAATGTTTGGAAGCACTACTAGGAATGGATTGGATGTCGAAACATGAAGGATTAATAGACTGTTCCAAGAAAGCCATAACCATGAACAGTAGCACTAGAGTATCAGTGGAGCATGTGTCTGAGACACTACCCCGTCAATTCAAGTGCAACACGAGTCTAGCCCAATCAACCATAGACCAAGTTAGAGTAGTCTGTGAATACCCCGATGTGTTCCCAGATGAATTACCTGGTATGCCCCCAAATCGAGTGTAAGACCCCATGTTTTAAAGGTAAAGACCCCTGTGATTGCAATGCCAGTCCATGGATCAAATGCTAGCATCCACAGTTTAAGATGAAGTACACAGATACAAAGGTCATTATTACATCATCATTCCAGAGATAACATAGTCTTTTACAACTCAATAGACCATGGTTAATACATAGATTTAATAACATAAAGTAAATAACTATAAGTCTTCATCTTCATGTGCCACAGGCAAGCATGTTGAGTGTAGACTCACAACCCTAATCTCCATTAGAGTAACCTGCAACATCATAAGTTACAACTATAGTGGGTCAATACATTTGGATTTGTATTGGCAAGTGATACCATAGTAGAGTATTAGTATCTAACATCTATATGAATTGGGCTAAGTGTAGCTTAGGCTTGCTTTGCTCAAAATAAGGTTTTCCTTATTAGTTGAAAACACTAAGTTTTTGTCTGGTAAAACTCCCAAGGAACCACCAATAGACATTAGTGAACCTTTACCCTTGTTCAAGCACAAGTTTTTAACTTAGAAATTAGGATGAGGAGATCCTTGATAGCTTCAATGTCTTTGATGCCCAAATGTCCGTTGCCGGGGACATGGCTAAGTACTTAGGTTTTACCCTCTCGAGGGGTGGTGCACTTTCCCCACAAGACTCGACATGCATCGAGACGAGACCTTTCAGAAGCATTCCCTTAGACCATCATGGACGCGTTCCATCCTATCACCCTACCACCAACTGTCCATCTGGCTAAGTTCTTGCGAACAAAGTGGTCAAGGCAGAGCCCATATGCCATCTGGTTGCACTAGAAGCTTCACAACACTAAACATCTCAAATCCCTTTGTTCCTGGGTGGATTTCCACAAGTGTGATACACAAGGTAAACCATAGACATGGGCCTTGTGTAACCACTCAACATAAACCATCATACCATTCCACCCAGGTGATTCATTCACATAGTTGTTTTATTAAACAAAACACAAGTCATAAACTTAGCAAAATTTCATAGCATGTATATTCCACCCTTGTTTGTTACTATATAGGCTAAGCATGAGAACATAACAAGTTTTTCTTAACTTAGGGGAAAAGTTCTACTAAGACTACATCTACTAGGATTTCCCAAGGCATAGCATATACTTAGCAAAAATCTCTATGCAAGTTCTACTCAAAATATCACAAATGCATAGTCAAAAGAATAGGAAAAAATATATTAAGAACCACTTTCCTTGGCAGTCGGGGGAGTAGCAACAGTCCTCACAATCACAATCACCACTATCAACAAAATCTACACATAAAATCATAGCACCAAATTCACATTCAAATAATCAAACAAAAATATACATGAATGCATGCAAATGCAATGGAATGATTTTCTACACTAAAAAAATCAAACTAAACAGTACTGAACACAAAGTAAACTTTCTAAGGTTCAAATAAAACAAGTTTCACTCTAAAACAATTTTTAGAACATTTTATATAGTCAAAATAAGCCTATAATTGGTTCTGCAAATAATCCTATTTTTTCAGAAGCTAAATACAATTTCAAGGCCATTAATGTGTAGGGCTTAATTTTTTGAATCCATTGATATATTATTTGCAAAATTTGGCCAAACAGAACTAAAGATATGAATTTTACAAGTTTAAACATCTAAAAAAAATTTCTGGAATTTTGTCTGGACTAAACTGGCCACATGTCTTAATTTTACTGGCCAATATCGTTTCGCGCGGATCGATCTACGCAATCCGTAGGATCTAAGTCAGATCGCAGGGGCCAGATCGACTGATACCCCTTCGATTAGTGATCTAATCTATGCCTTAGGATCTAGATCTAATGGTGCGAGATCAGCTGACCACACGCGGGCGGCTCTTATGGCTACTGGCGGCGGCGCTACTGGCGGTGATGCTCTGGCGAATCCAGAGGGGGCTAGGTGTGGTGATGTGACTTACCAGCGTTGCACGGATGCGAGGATGCTCAAGGTGGCCTTGGCTTGGACGGGGGCGTGCTGATGTGGCCGTGAAAGCTCGTCGGAAAAACTCCCTAGCGTCGGGCACGGGTTGGCGGAGACGACGGCGACGTTCTAGGTCACCATAGGACAAACAAACGGCATCAGCGGCTGCGCAAGGACACGACGCACATATGGGCTTGAACTAGAAGGCAAGGGGCGCTCGATTTCTTACCGGAATTTCTCCCCAGAGATGATTGGTGCCTCGGGTGCTCGCGGTGGTTGACGGAGATGGCGACCTGCACTACTAGGAAAACAGCAGTTAGTGGCGCACCTGAAAAGATCATCTGTGGCGTACTAGCAGTGCGCCACGTGCCTTGTGCTACGGCTATCTCCTAGCCGTGGCGCACTGCCTAGTGCGCCATGGTTGTGTCGAGATAGGCGTAGCGCACCTGCTAGTGCGCCACGGCTATGTGGGCAGGTGCGCTACGCGTAGGATCTTCTGTGGCGCACTTACCAGTGAGCCACTAAGCTTCTAAAGTGCGCTTTAGGTGTAGTGCGCCACAAAAGGTAGATCATGTGCGCCATAGGTGTGTTTTTTTAATTTCCGAGCTAGATTATATACAATATTACAGCAGATATACACACACAGATACAAGATATACAATTATATATATAAATACACAATTTGAAAAACAAGATTGATACAAATACATATAGATAAGTCTCATACATGAATACATAGTATAAGTTACATTGTTTCGATCAAGTTACAAAGTAGTTGGTGACATGCGAATACATGTGTCGATCGAACAAGTTAGAGCTTGGAAGCTCGCCTAGATATCTAAACTAGCTAGACACAAACGCGGGATAAACAACCAAAGAAGATAAGCATGATCACCGCCGCGATGAAGCTGTAGGTCTTCATCCGGTTCCTTGTCCTAACTCCCGCTAGATAGCGCGTGTATCTAGCTTCCGCCTCCGCCATAGTGTTGTACCCTTTGTAGCTATTTCCACTGAAACGGTGCACCTGTCTCCGGTAGTCTTCCCAATCATCATAGACTCCGGGAACCCGTCCCTTGTACACGACGTACCACGTCATCTATAAGTTGACAATAATAATTAACCGGTGATTGAAAAAAACATATATAATTAAAGTCGCATATGAAGATACACTTATAGAAAGTACTCCTAAATCAAAAAGACCAAACTCAAAAAGCATGCCTCATATATAACTAGGTTGTTCGACACAGGAATATGCTACGATGGAACTGTCCGCCAAGTAGGATGCACAACACCTAGACCTGTGCATAGCACAAGGCGGACAATCCCATCGCAGCACATTCACATATATAGCGTGCCACGACATTTCAATCATCGTCATTATTCTCGAAAAAGACCAAAGTAACTCAAAAAGCATGCCTCATATATAACTAGCTAGGTCGTTGGACACAGGAATATGCTACGATGGAACCATAAGCCAAGTAGGATGCACAACATCTAGACTTGTGCATAACACAAGGCTTACATTCCCATCGTAGCACATTCACATATATATTGTGCCACGACATTTCAATCATCGGTATTATTCTTGAAAAATACCAAAGTAGCTCGAAAAGAATGCCTCATATATAACTAGTTAGGTCGTTGGACACAGGAATATGCTATGACGGAATGGTTAGCCAAGTAGGATGCACAATTCCTCGACCTGTGCATAGCACAAGGCTAACCATCCTGTCGTAGCACATTCACATATAGTGTGCCACGACATTTCAATCATCGGCATTATTCTTCAAAAAGACAAAAATAACTCGAAAAGAATGCCTCATATATATACATAGGTCTCGTTGGACACAGGAATATGCTACGATGGAATGGTGAGCCAAGTAGGATGCACAGGACCTGAACTTGTGCATATCACAAGGCTCACAATCCCATCGTAGCACATTCACATATATAGTGTGCCATGACATTTCAATCATCGGTATTATTCTCGAAAAAAGAGTAAGGAAAAAAAGGACCAAAGTGAGCAAAGGACCAAAGAGTAAGCAAAAAAACCAAGCATTGATTGATATATAATATTAATAAGCAAAAGAAGTAAGCGATGATTCATAAACCTAATAAGATAAATATAGTAGCATGTACACTTATCCACACACACACAAAGGTCATCTATAGTTTGTAACTACAACTAGGCCAACATCAAGCCTTCTGGCTCGGCTTAGGGAACGGGAGGACACCATGTCTCGTCATGAACTTCCTATAGTCACCCTGCATCTCTAGGCGATCTTCTATGTCACGGTTATTCGGGATATTTCCTCCGTAGAAGATCCCCACCCCCGAAGTCATGACATCACGAAAGATGATTGCCCCAAACTGCTGCTGGATGCGATACATCTCTTGTCTAATATCTGAATCATTGATCTTGGCCTTTGCTTCGGCCCATTGTTTGAGATGATCTGGCAGTGTAGAATTCTGCTGGTCAAGTAGGAACGCCCTCATGTGATGGAGTGCGTAGTAGGATTCCTTCTTACTGTTTTCCGGCTGCTTCACGCAGGGGAACTCCGTTACGTGGTTGAAGACGTGCCTGCCGAACTTGACCTTCGTACGCATGAAGGTGGTGCCTTCCGTCGAGGCAAAGCCAGTGAGAGCATCATCCAGAACTTCCTTGATCTTGTCGTAGTTTTTCTTCTTTTCTAGACCCCCCGAGTCGAAATACATGGCGTGGGAATGCTTCGGCGATAAGAAGATGAGCGTGCAGTGTTCATCTCTGCGCAAAAAATTCAAATGGAATGTGTTGGAAAAAGAATGATGATGATCTAATAAAGCCAATCGACGGTGGCGAGTGAATAACGACTTACTCGGGAAAGTAAGGCACGAGAATGTATTCCTTTGTCTTGTTCGCCACGAGGATTCTTTTTAGGTACGAGGCCACGATACGTCGTTCGGCGGGGGAACCCAAGCAGCCGTCACACATGTAGTAGGGGTCCACTATAGCGATGCCCGGTGTGTTCTCTCTAATGATCTGCATGGCCAGGCTGAGAGAAAACAGACGGACCATGGTATAGTGCAGCGGGTATAGGTGGAACATATTGAAGATGTCGTCGAACCGCAGGAAGAACAGATCTGCAGGGGCATTGTCGATGAAGCCCAAGCCTGGTGGCACCTTAACCACGAATACCGGGTGCGAGGGATCTTTCTCCGATAGAAGGCGTCTCTCTATCGTCAGCACGCCGTCATCCACACTCTGCAGTTCCGAACTGGCGAGCTTCCGCAAATTCTTAGGTAGCATGGGCTCACCCGCCACATGAATCCTCCACATAATACCCTCGGGTCTTGGTGGCCCGTCCCGAAACCTGATCGGATTCGCAGTTGTTGACGCCACCGGCTGGCTCGAGCTGCTAGATTTTCTTTTCCTGCCCTTTTTTCCTTTTGGAGAGCGGACAGGCACCGCAATCTGAGCACCGGCCGCCCTATGTAGTGTGTCAGGGCTTAGAATAAAGGGCCGGTTGGTTGTATCAGCTGGCTCTGTAAAGGCGCAAGCTGGAGGCGTCTCCTGAGAACCAAACAGACGCTTGGTGATAGTGGCTTTCTCTGTGGGGCCACCAGCTAGGTCTTCATTTCTAAACTGAGTGCTGAAGAAGTGATCATTCCAGTCTTCGTCGTCCTCGGCCGGATCCTGCGCCATGTGCATATCATCAACATGATCATCCGACCCACCGCGTGGAGGTGACGGCGAGGGCGGTAAGGGGGCCTTGCCACCGCTTGTCGCTGGCACGACAGGCGGTGATGTTGTCTGTGGCGTGATGGCCCCCGCCGTCCCCAAACGGATCATGCTCTTTGGCCATAGCAAGAATAAGCCGAAGCAAGTTCTGAGGACAGACGACTCTTCTTCATCCGCTCCTGGGGGTTGAATGGGAGGTTCCAGGTCGTCGCAACCCCTTAGCACCCGACTAATTTTAACCCTGTGCACGCTATCTGACATCGGCCTTGAGTGGAACGTGCGCTGCAAGGGTTGACCGATGGTACCCTTGGCAACATTCCTCAACTCGTTGTTCACGTAGCATAAGAGAGTGCAAGGAACATCCGTCTGCGGAAAACATGTAAGGCGTCGTCAGAGATTCCATAAGAGTAATAGATGGCATGAAAGGCAGTAATTAAAGCAATTTGTTTACCTTGATGGCATCGAGATCGGCTAATGTCGACGCACCGCATACGGCGACAGGCGTGCAAGAGACGGAAGGGCTGCTTGATGGCGCGGTGCTGGCCGCCGGTGTATTCTCCCTACCGACGGGTGCTTGGAGCTCCGGTGCCGCCGCGACGATGGCAGTGAGGCACCAACATGTACTCCGGCGCCACGGTGATGGCAGGGGGAGTCACCAACACTTGCGGCGCCGCGGTTCTAGCGGGCGGAGTCACGAACATGTAGTTCGCCTGATTCGTCGGCGCCGCATTGTTCGAGTGGCTGCTGACCATGCTTGGAATCGGGCACGGCCCTACTCGACCACCCACACTCCAGTTCGCTATTAACTCCACCAAGGTAGGCAAGAAGGACGTGAGGGTGATTGCCAGGTTGTCTTGGACGATCTGCGGGATCCGCGCCACTTGTGCCTTAAGTTGTTGAACCTCGCGGTTTTCCTCCTCGCTCCTTCCCGACGGCGCCACATGCGTCCTCGGCGGTGGAACAAAATGATCCACCCAATTCTTACCCCCGAGGCCGGCCAGACGGCCAGCCGACGATGGCTTCTTCGTAATCGGCTTTATTTTCTTGGCCCGGTTCATCGCCCTGTTAAAAGGGTTATCCCACCGGGTGGCCTCCATCGACCCCTGGGATGAGGAACCCTAGGATCCATGACTAGCAACAATTTCCTCCTCCTGTAGAAGAAGTAACAGTGAATCGTTTAGATCATCGATTAGATTGCAATCGAGTTGATCCACAGTAATTAGATTATACTTACCACAGTTTCCTCGAATTCCTTCACCGCAGGATCCGCGGTGAGTTGTTTGGTTTTTGGGTCCACATGGTAACGGGCCCTGATGAAGTTTCGAACCTGCCCGGGTTCGAATTTAGCAAAGGGGTTTTCTATCCCCTTGGATCTATACTCTTCGTCATCCTTTTTCCATTTGGCCTCCGCGGTTCTGTATCCACCAGATCCGAGATGGTGATGACCTATATTGATCGCCTGCAGCACCTTTCCCCGATTACTATTGGCCAGGGCTCTTTCGGATTCACACCTCTCCTTGAACTCCCGGAACTGATCTTCGGTGATCTGCGGGTCAATCTTCTAGATCTCCTCAAGACTTTTGCCTTCTTTATAGATCTTCTTCTTTACCCGGGTTCTCCTGCTGGCCAGGGCGGTGCTCATCTTTGTGAGGGCGGATTTGTTTACTTTGCTCCCATGATAATTTTTGTTCTGATACTTAGCGGGGAACTTGTATCTTGCGTGCAGCTTCTCGAAGAGGAGTGTGCGCAAGTGGCCATTATATTTATGCCGGAGATTCTCGGTGTTGATCGAGATGGTTGTCCGGGTGATCGCCGCCACTTTCCCACCGTACCCTTTGACGACAAGGGAGGTGTCGTGGGTATGGTCACAGCAGATGCTGCAATCGGCAGCGAGTAGTAGAACGAGGGGCAAGGGCGGCCAGCCATCTGCGGTGCGAGATGAGGGCGGAGACTCAGAGTTTTACCCAGGTTTGGCCCCCCGGAGGGTAAAGACCTACTCCTGCCAGATTGTATTATGGAGGTGGTACAATGGGCGAGCTCGGCGGCTAGGCGGCGAGTCGCTTGGGTGTATGATGGAACGTATCTCTACACGCCCTGCAGGGAGGTTTATATAGGCTCACCTCCCCTAGGGTTTACATATCTCAACCGAATCAGTTAAGGCTTCAATACTCGTTTTAACCTAATCCGACTGGGCCTATCTACTCGCCTGGGCCTTCAGCTTCCAGTCGCTTGGATCCTTGCTGGGCTTCAATCCAGTCGCCGTCTTGCAAGCCCATTCGCCAGTTCTTGGGCCAGTCGGAAACGTCCTGCTGGGTATACCCCGGTAGGCACATCCCCATCAGTAGTCCCCGAGGCCGTCGTCGATTAGGCGTAGGTGGCTGCTGGCAGTCGGAGTATACGGCTTCAGAGTAGACATCCAGCCGAATCGTCGGCGGGCTCCTTTATAAAGGAGAAAACCAGTCGTCCAGGTCGCAGCTTTGGCGAGTCGAGTCGGCGAAACACTGTCATAGTGCTTGGGTCGGCGAGCCGAGTGGCTGAAGTTGGACCGTCAAACGTGGTCAAACTAGCCGTTGGGGTAATCCAACGGTAACTTTTGGCGTAATCATCGCGCGGTAACGGTTCCCTGATTTGGCGGGTAACATCCGCTATATAAGAGGAATGGCATGCGATCAGAGAACCACCTTCTCACCATTTCCTCCGACTGCGCGCACCTTTCGCCTCCCTCAGCCTCGCGACCCAGCCGACCGGAAATCCTCCGAACCCCCTCAAACCTTTCCGCCATGGTCCTCTCCACCGAACCTTGGGGCAGATCGAAGTGCACTAGGGCGCAACTGGCTTCCTTTGAGGAGGCCGGGATCCTGCAAGCCGGCTGCTGGCGCATCCCCGCGGCTGGAGAGGTGACTCCGAATCCGCGAGAGAGGGAGTTCATCTGCTTCACCAGTCATCTTGAACGGGGGCTAGGGTTCCCCACATCCCTGTTATTTCGGCGCTTCTGCGCCTACTACGGGATCCAGCCATCGGATCTGGGTCCCCACAGCATCGAGCAGCTCGCCATCTTCGTGGCGTTCTACGAGTGCTATTTGGGCTGCCGGCCCTACTTCCCTCTGTGGCAAGATCTGTTTCACGGACGGATCAGCCGCGAGGAAGCGGGCGGCCCAATGCTAGCCGCGGGCGGCCTAACCTTCTAGCTGAAGTCGAAGGCTTCATTCTTCAACCTGATGCTGCCCGCCAAGGCAGCGAGCGACTGGAAGAAATCGTGGTTCTACGTTGCGGAGGCGACCACGGAGGGCGAGGCGGCGATCCCGCGGTACTCCGCCAACCGGTCCGAGTCGCGCCACCTTCAAATCGGCAAGCTCCCCAACGACCAGCGGATGGTCGTTGACGAGATGCTTCAGACCATCCGCGGTCTGAAGAAGAAGGGCCTCCAGACGATAAACCTGTACAACTGCTGGCTCGGGCGGCGGCTCGTCCCGCTGGCTCGGCGCGAGCACTACATGTACCAGTACACCGGCCGGGACGACTCGACGAAGGCCTGCCTCGCCGAATGGAAGCTCGAGGACTACCTCCCAGCACTGAAGAAAATCACCCAGGCGGTGTACCTGGACGCACAGGCTGGGGTCGCCCCCTACACCGCAAAGCGTCCAGCCCCAACGGTAATCGCTTCACTTTGCTTGCAGTCGCAGTTTTTGCAGTCGCGGTAATTCTGATTTCGTCTTGTGTTCATTGCATCTATTCCAAGTGGTGGAAGGATGGCACGCGCCTTCGGACGATGAGAACTCGAGCTCGTCCGTCCAGGACGTGGGTGAATCGCCTCCCGCCAAGGGCGATGCCGGGAGTGATAAAGGCGACAACGACGATGAGTCCGAAGAGGAGGTCGCCCCACTGCTCCGCAAGACCCGTGGGCAGCGTCAACGTGAGCTTGAGGCAAGCAAAAGCCTCGAGCGCCATGATGACGACGACGAGCTTCCAGAAACCACCTCGTGCCGCCAGGCTACTCCATCGAAAAAGAAGAAGAAGGAAAAGGAGGCGAAGGCCCCTCCGAGGAAGAAGAAGACGAAGTCAATGAGGCCGGCCTCGCCACCACATTCAGCGAGCAGTTCTGACGCCCCCAGCCCGGCCAAGGACGAGGCATCGCCGACGACTGCCGCGCTGGACATGGCCACCATCGAGGTGCCCCTGGCGTCGATGCCTCCACCATTCACCCTAGTCTCTAGGCTGGGGGACGCTCCGGTCGCAGCGGCTTCGCCTCACAGGGAAGCTCCTGTCGAAGATGTTCCAGAGGCTCCGGTGGCGGCCTCGACGACAAAGAAACCGTCCGTGTCTTGGGCACGCGACGTTCTGGAAATGGGGCTCAGCCGCCGACTAGGCCCTGAACTAGAGAAGCCAGCCGGCCTCCGTACGGGGCTACGCTTCATTCCAGTCGCCAAGTGAGTACACTCGTCTTCCTTTTTCTTCCATAATCGCTTGAATTGTCTTGCTTACATGACTGATGTTCAGGATCGGAGTGAAGAGGATGGGCCACCCGACCGTGGCTAAAGTGCCACCCGTCGTCAGCGAGGAGGATCCCTCCCGCAAGAGGAAGGCGGACGAAGTCGTCGTCCCTGCGGATGGCGGCAAGAAGGCCAACGGTGACGACGTCGTCACGATTTCTGACAACGCGGCGGTCGCGCCGGCTGGACCCGTAACGGAGGCGGCCGCGTCCATGAAGGAGGGCGCTCCCTTGCCTGGAACGACCGAGCCGACCTCCTTTGGGGCGGGTGCCTCTGTCGCCACCTTCCCGCGCTTCATGGCCAAGGTGGCCGCGGCGAGTGGAACTTCGCCCTCGAGCCACGCTCTTGGGATCGCCGATGCTGAAGTCGACCAACGTCGTGGGCATACGCCCGCTCTCCTCGCGTCCGTGGACGCGATACAACTCCACGGCATGCTTGGCGCAGCCATCCAGGTATATCCAGTCCCCGAGGATCAGGTCGATGCTTCGCAGCGGCAAGATTCTTTTAGTGTCTTATATTTATTTTCCGCATCCAGTCCCCGAGTGCGCACTCGCTGAATTTCAGCGGGTGGGCACTTGAGAATTTCTTGATTGCCAGTCCCCGAGTGCGCGCTCGCTGAATTTCAGCGGGTGGGCACTTGAGAATTTCTTGATTGCCAGTCCCCGAGTGCGCACTCGCTGAATTTCAGCGGGTGGGCACTTAGGAATTTTGCTTTGGTTAACTTGTTGGGTGATGTGCAGGGTCTGCAACTTGAATCGGCTGACCGACTGGCAGCGAAGCACCGCGCGGAGAAGGAACTGGCCATCGTCCAGGAGGCGAACAAAGGGCTTCAGGCGGTTGCCGCGAAGGCAGAGGAAGCTCGCCAGGGTCTTGTCCCCGCGGGTGAATTGGCGGCGGCGCAATCGGCTTTGAATTCAGCTGAACAGCGGATCGCCAACCTCGAGCGCGAGCTGCGGGAGGCGAAGGAAGAAGCGAGCTCGGCTGATGGGCGAGCCAAGGCCGCCATTGCAGCTGCCGAAGAGGATCGCAAAGTGTCGGACGCCCTTGTTGCTGGGCTTCAGGACGACCATACTTCGCTTCAATGCTTCATCACGGATCTCACCCGCCCGTTGATTGGTAAGTGCATCTGCCTCTGCTAGTAGGTGTGCCTTTTGTGGTGTCCGTCGTATTCATTATTGTCGTCTACTCGCAGGTCGCATCATCGACAGCGCGGAAGAGGCAAACTCGTTCGACGCGCGGCAGTGTGTAGCCACGCTTGTCGACTCGGCGACGTTGTCGGCGACGTGCATCCGAGCCTATCTCCAAGAGATATCGCCCATGGAAGTGATTCCCAGCGACCTCGTTGAGGTGTGGAAGTATTTGGAGAAGGCGCCCGCGGTCGTTGAGTTCATGAAGCGGTCGGCGTTTCGGCGCGGGGCGGCAACGGCACTTAGTCTTGGACTTGCCCACTTCCCCGAGGATTTCGACCTCGACGACGTGACGAGTGGCTACCCGTCGTCGACTGGCGCGGTGGAGCTTTCCGAGATCCTCAAGTTGCAGGATCGCGCCGCAACGTACTCGGAGCGTGTCTGGGCAATGGGCGACCTCCTTCCATACCAGGAGACGGTCGTCGTGCGGAGCGACCCCGAGCCGCCGCACCGTGACTTCAAGGTCGAGCATCCTTTCCGCGCGGCGATGGCGGGTGAACTGACGACGTACCCGTCGAATCCGTACACGCCGTTCATCCGCAATCGCCGGGGTGTTGGCGAGTCGTCGTCGAAGCCTGCGGAATAGGATATTTTGCCCTGGGGCGTTAGGTAGCAGGTCTGCCATATGGGCATATTTTGTAATATGAGACAATGCAACATGCTATCGAATGAGACATCGTGTCTATTTTGGTATTTGTCGTGTGTTTGTGATTGAGGTTTTGAACGAGTCCCCGAGCGCGTCCGCCCTTTTGTGGGGTTTACCTCGTATGTGATATGTTTGTTGTTTTTGTGTTTTGTTACTGTGGTCGACTCGCCCGGACTCGGAGAGCCAGTCGCTAGGAGACTCGCTTGAGCGCTCTGTACTTCGCCGTTTTCCCTTGCACGAACAAGGTCGGGTGGCCGAGTCCCCGAGCGTGGTACTTGGTTGTTCCAGGCGTGACTCGAGGGTGGGTGAGGACTTAGCGCGTCACTCCTGCCTGGCCCATGGGGTCAGTCGCGTGGCGAGTCGTGGGCATGCTCTCCTACTTGGTGTTTTCCCAGACCGCTCACGATGAACTGGTCCTCAGTCCCCGAGCGTGGTACTTAGCCGTTCGAGTCGCTATGCCAAGGATGCGGAGGACCATGGTCGCTGTAAGAAGCGAAGGCAGTTGTCTTGGCTCGTAGAACCAGTCGGGCTAGGCGACTCCAATGGGGCTCCGGGTAGGCGTTTTTCATGGACGATGCAAGACCTGAGGTGACTCAGTGCTCTTGCACCGCACTACTTAGCCATGCCGATCGCTGTACCAAAGGTTGACTTCTGCGGTTAGCGTAACGCTGTTATTACGAGTGCGAGTGGCACAAGACATGGAGAGTGTGCGCAATTTGCGGTAACCGTTTCTTTTATTTCATAGCGACTGGAGAGTACATATGCGGGGTTCTAGGCGTAGAACTTCCGTAGGAGGTTTACATTCCATGGTCGCTTGACGTCGAGTTCGCCATCCCCGCGAACGTCGATGAGGTAGTAGGCGTCGTTGCCGAGTACTCGCCCGATGGCGAATGGTCCTTCCCACGGAGGGGAAAGCTTGTGCATGCCCTTCTTGTCCTGGATGAGGCGTAACACCAGGTCGCCTTCTTGGAAGGTGCGAGTTTTCACCCGCCGGCTGTGGTAGCGGCGGAGTCCCTGCTGGTAGATGGCTGTGCGTGACCGAGCGAGGTCAAGTGCCTCGTCGAGTTGATCGACCCCGTCTTGGCGGGCGAGTTCGTTTGCAGCCTCCGTGTAGTGGACGACCCGCGGCGAGTCGTGCTCGAGGTCCGTGGGCATGACTGCCTCGGCGCCGTAGACCATGAAGAAGGGGGTGAATCCAGTCGACCTGTTGACCGAGGTGCGGATCCCCCAGATGACAGAGGGAAACTCCTCAACCCAGCATCCGGCGGTGCGCTCGAGTCGTACTTGGAGTCGCGGCTTCAGGCCGTGGAGGATGCTTTGGTTGGCCCGTTCCGCCTGGCCGTTGGATTCCGGGTGGGCGACTGACGCGAGGTCGAGCCGAATGTGGTGCTCTTCGCAGAACTCTGCCATGGCTCCTTTGGTGAAGTTGGTGTCGTTGTCCGTGATGATGCTGTTTGGGAACCCGTAGCGATATATAAGCTCGCGTAGGAATTTGGTGGCGGTCTTCCCGTCGCATTTCCGAACTGGCTTGGCTTGCACCCACTTTGTAAATTTATCGACCACGACCAGGAGGTGGGTGTAGCCGGAGGGAGCCTTATTGAAGGGGCCTACCATGTCCATGCCCCACACAGCGAATGGCCAGGTGATGGGGATTGTTTTGAGCGCCGAGCTCGGCACATGCGTCTGGTTGGCGTACTTCTGGCACCCCGCGCACCGCTGGACAATGTCGACAGCGTCGGCGTGTGCGGTTGGCCAGTAAAAGCCATGCCGCATAGCTTTGGTGACCATAGAGCGGGCGCCGGCGTGGTGGCCGCAGTCACCGGAGTGGATATCATGGAGAATCTTGCGTCCTTCGGCGGGTTGGACGCAGCGTTGGAACACGCCGGTGACGCTGCGCTTGTGGAGGTCGCCGTCGATGATGGTGTAGGACTTGCATCGGCGGGCGATCATCCGGGCGTCCGTCTCATTTTCCGGCAAGGTGCCGGCTTCGAGGTAGGCGATGTAGGGCTTGGTCCAGTCGTCTGGCTCGTTGACGAGTGCGACCAGTGCTGCCTCTGGTTGGAGCGGGACTCCGATGTCGATCTCCCTCGGGGGAGAGACTGATGGCTTGGTGATCGTGTCGAGGAAGACGCCGGCGGGTGGTGCGAGTCGAGCCGACCCAATACGGGAGAGGGCGTCGGCCTCTTCGTTCTTCCTCCTGTCTATCCACTCGACGGAGTAGCCTTTGAAGTGTCCGCCCAGCTTGTCCACTGCTTGGCGGTACGCCGCCATGGTGGGGGAGACGGCGTCGCAAGTGCCTGCGACTTGCCCTGCGACGAGGTCGGAGTCTCCGTAGCAGCATAGGCGGTTGACGTTCATCTCCTTGGCAGCTCGCATGCCGTGGAGCAAGGCCTCGTACTCGGCCATGTTGTTGGTGCAGGGTGTGAAGTCGAGGCAGAGGACGTAGCGGAGCTTGTCGCCCTTCGGTGAAGTTAGCACGATCCCTGCACCTGCGCCGTCCGTGTTTTTGGAGCCGTCGAAGTGTAGGCTCCAGTAATGGAGGTATGGCAGCTTCTCTGGTTGCTGGGCCTCTTCCCAGTCGGCGATGAAGTCCGCTAGGGCCTGTGACTTGATCGCTTTCCGTGGCTCGTATTTGATGTTGTGGACGCCGATCTCGACGGCCCACTTGGCGACCCGCCCGGTCGCCTCGCGATTGCGGATGATGTCTTGCAATGGTGCTGAGGAGACGACCGTGATCAGGTGCTCCTGGAAGTAGTGTGGCAGGCGCCGCTGAGCTCTGAAGACCGCATATACCAGCTTTTGGTACTGCGGGTATCGCTAACGCGACTCAGTAAGGACCTCGCTGATGTAGTATACCGGTCGCTGTACTGGGCGTTCCTTTCCTTCCTCTGGTCGCTCGACGACCATGACGGCACTAACGACGCGCTCGGAAGCCGCGATGTAAACCAGCATGGGTTCTTTGTCGGCGGGGGCGGCGAGTAGCGGTGCGGCGAGTCGCACCTTCTTGAGGTCACGGAGCGCGTCATCTGCCTCCTTGTCCCACTGGAAGGTGGGGTTCTTGCGCATCAGGCGGTATAGGGGCATCGCCTTTTCACCCAGGCGGGGGATGAAGCGACTGAGGGCCGCTACTCGCCCGGCCAGTTTCTGGACGTCGCGCAGGCACTCGGGTTTGCCGAGCTGGGCGATCGTGTTGATCTTCGTGGGGTTTGCCTCGATCCCACGCTTGGAGACGACGTACCCCAGTAGTTGTCCTGCTGGTACACCGAAGGTGCATTTGCCTGGGTTGAGCTTTATCTTGTATTTTCGCAAGTTGGCGAATGTTTCCGCCAAGTCAGCGAGTAGGTCACCCTGGCAAGCGGACTTTATGACCACGTCGTCGATGTAGACGTGGATGTTGCGGCCAATTTGGCTCGCGAGGCATTCTTGCATGCATCGCTGGTAGTTCGCCCCGGCGTTCTTGAGGCCGAAGGTCATGGCGGTGTAGCAGAAGGCTCCGAATGGCGTGATGAACACTGTCTTTTCCTCGTCCTCGACGGCCATTTTGATCTGGTTGTACCCGGAATAGGCGTCGAGGAAACAGAGCGACTCCGAGCCCGCGGTTGAATCGATTATCTGGTCGATCCGCGGGAGGACGAACTGCTCCTTTGGGGAGGCGCAGTTCAAGTTTGTGTAGTCGATACACATTCTCCAGGTCTCGTTCTTTTTCTCGACCAGGACTCGGTTTGCCAGCCACTTGGAGTATTTGATTAGCCGGATGAAGCCTGCAGCGAGTAGACGCTGCACCTCCTCGGCGATTGCTGGGCGGCGCTCTTCATTGAAGGGCCGCAGTGACTGTTTTACGGGTCGCAATTTGGGGTCGGCGTTTAGCTTGTGCTCAGCGAGCTCCCTAGGGACACCGGGCATGTCAGAGGGCTTCCATGCGAAGATGTCCCTGTTCTCACGGAGGAACTCGATGAGCGCGCCTTCCTATGCTGGGCTCATGCCCGTCCCGATCGTCACCGTCTGGCTGGAGTCGCCTGGGACCAGCTCGACGGTGCGGGTGTGCGTCGTCGCCTCGAAGGTTGAGGTGTTTGCACCCTCCGAGTTGGGCTTCTTGAGGATGGTGGGGTCGTCGTTGTTGACCCCGCTCACGTACTTGGCGAGTTCATCGGCGTGGTTGGTCTCCGCCGCGATGACGGCGTCAGCGAGTTCTGCTCCTTTGGCCTCGCACTCGGCAGCCATGTCGGGGTCGCCGTTGATGGTGATGACGCCGCACGGTCCGGGGAGCTTCATCGCGTTGTACGCGTAGTGGGGAGCTGCCATGAACTTGGCGAACGCCTGGCCCCCCAGGACGCAGTGGTAGGGGCTGTCGAAGGGCACCAGCTCGAAGACGATCCGCTTGGTGCGGAAGTTTGCTGGTGTGCCGAAGGTGACTGGCAGCGTGACCTTGCCGATCGGGTACGCCTTCCGACCGGGGACGATGCCGTGGAACATGGTGTGAGTCGTCTCGATCATCGACTGCGGGAGCCGCAGCCGCCTGAAGGTGTCGAGGTACAGGATGTTGATGGAGCTGCCGCCGTCCATCAATGTTTTGGGGAGCCAGTAGTCGCCGACCTTAGGCTTGACCACCAGGGCGACTCGTCCTGGGTACTCGATGCATGGCGAGTGGTCTTGGTGGCTCCAGGTGATGGTCTGCTCCGACCAGTTGAGGAACTGGGGAACGTCCACCTGGGCCACCGCATTGACGGCGACGGCGCGGGCGATGACCTTCTTCTCGCGCTTCGTGTTGAAGTCCGTGAAGGTATGGAGCGAGCCGGCCACTTTGCCGAATTTTCCGCCGTTTGGCGGGTCGTTGTCGGGGTCCTCCTGTGCTCGCAGTGCCTTCTCGATCTCCCTGAGGGTGTGGCAGTCGGCGGTGGTGTGCGTTGCGGGCTTCCCTTCCCTGCTATGAAACGCACATGGTTGGTTAAGGAGGGCCGCGGGGTCGAACCTTGGCTTGGCCTTGTAGTTGTCGCCGTCGCGGCGTTGTCCTCCGTCGTGGCGGAAGCTCTTGGGCTCGTGTTGCGCGTGCCCGGCGTTGGCGACGAAGTCGACTCGCCCGTCACTGCGGCGCTTGCCGGTGAGGCGAGTGTTGCTGTAGCGTAGGTCGGACTGTCGTCCGCTGTCGTTGCCGCTCGTGCGGCGTTGACCTCCTGACTCGTCGTCAGTTTCCTGGTTTGGATCTTCCTCCGCGTACCGTTTGGCGATCTCGAGGAGGTCGGGGATGTAATCGAGTGTGCGAGAGTGTCGCTTGAGCTTTGCGACCAAGGGCTCGTGGCGGCACGAGGTCTTGAAGCAGTGGATCGCGGTGTCCGGGTGTATACCGACCGCGTTGTACCAGAGTTCTTGCCTCCGTTGGACCCAGTTGCGGGTCGACTTGCGGGGTCCTTGGACGCATCGCTCCAAGTCCTCGATGGTGGTGGCGCGGGTGTAGGAGCACTCGAAGTGCCTGACGAAGGCGTCGCGCATCTCCTCCTAGGAATCGATATTGTCCTGGGGGAGGGTGTTGATCCACTGCCTACACGTCCCTTCCATCATCAGGGGGAGGTAACGGGCGGCTAGCAGGTCGGTGTGGCCCGTGATCCCCATCGCCATGAGGTATGTATCGAGCCAAACGGCGGGGTCATACGAGGGGTCATACTTTTCTATCTCCTTCGGCGCCTTGAAGTTTGGCGGGTACTTCTCGCCTCGGATCATTGGTCCGAAGCACTTGGGGCCGAGTCGACTGAGCGACCCCATGGGCTCGCCGTCGCGGCGATTGGTTAGGGTGTGTCGCAGGTCGTCGGGCTGGCGTGCGCGCTAGCTTTGGTTGTTGATGATGTGGGTGTGGGCGTCGATGGGTTGACCGTTGGTGGCGACGAAGTTGGTCACTGGACTGGGGTCGTTGGTGGAGAGTGCCGCGTTCGCGGGTCGGTGTTGGAGCTGCAGTGGCTCCGGTGGCGGGCAGTTGAGTGTGTTTGCCGCCATTGGGCGGCCGCTCGAGGCCGCCCTGCTTCCCGAGGAACGCGAGTATACTCGACCCTGCGAGTCGGCGCCCGCTCTTTGCTGCTCGACGGCGTTTGCGAGCAGGGCCCTGACGTATTGGATCTGTAGGGCGCCGTCGCCGGTGGCCGTGATGCTGTCGGCTGCTGATCGACCTGCCACGAGGTTGTCCATCGGGGTGGAGAACAGTGGGAGGCCGTTTGCGTCTCGCTCCCGTGAGGAGACTACTATCCGCGGCTGGTCCCTGGGGGTGTGCGGTTGGGTGGAGGCGGGCGCCCATCGCCGTCGACCCTGGCGGGGGTCGGGCGCTTCCTCCTGGTGGCACGTTCTCGCAGATCGCGCGCTCGGCCACGCGGGCTGGGTCGTTTTCGTCGTCGAAGTTCAGGGCGCGCCCCTGAACGGTGGGGTTCAGGCGCGACCTGATCCGCTGTTGGTGGTAGCGCGATAGCTCCTGCGCCGTCACCTGTTCGAGGCGAAATTTTTCGCGCTCGGCTTGTTCCTTGCGCACCGCCTCCGCCAGTTTCAGGCGGAGTTCCTCGACCTCCGTTGCCGTGGAGTTAGGAGGGATCGGGGTGGAGAATGGATCCTCCGGTGGGTCGGTGCCGGTCGCCATGTAGGTCGCGACGTGGCGACCGGTTCCGTCGCGGAGGTCGGCGGAGTTCTCCGACCCGGAGTCGAATTCAAAGATCCCGAGGATGGAGGGGTCCTCGAAGTCTCCCACGTTGGAGACCTGGGTGATGGAGCCCGCGGGTGAAGCCGCGGTGATGGACCCGACGAGTGACGCCGGGGTCGCCGAGTCAGTGTCGTCTTTGAGGGCCGCGTCTTCTGCGGCCGCTGAGTTTTCGGCCACGTCGCTGTGGGACGAATTGTACTCGGAGGCGAGGCGATGGATCATGCGGATCTGGCTCTCGGAGAGCCGATCGCGTGGCGGCGACTCGCGGATGCGAGCTGAATCCTCCGAGACGATGACGTCGGTGAGGCCGACGAAGAGGCTGATCGTGCCGACCGGCAGGATCATGCTGTGCGTGACGGGTCGCGCCACCGGGACGTAGCTGCTCGGCAAGATTTGGAGCATCTCGCCGATCGCTATCATGCGGCCGGTGGCGACCGTCTCGTTGATGGGCAGATTGGATCTCGCCGCAGAACAACGGCCAGACCGGCCAGGCCCCACGGTGGGCGCCACTGTCGTGGGGATGGTCACGGCAGATGCTGCAATGGGCAGCGAGTAGTAGAACGAGGGGCAAGGGCGGCCAGCCATCTGCGGTGCGAGATGAGGTCGGAGACTCAGAGTTTTACCCAGGTTCGGCCCCCCGGAGGGTAAAGACCTACTCCTGCTAAATTGTATTATGGAGGTGGTACAATGGGCGAGCTCGGCGGCTAGGCGGCGAGTCGCTTGGGTGTATGATGGAACGTATCTCTACACTCCCTGCAGGGAGGTTTATATAGGCTCACCTCCCCTAGGGTTTACATATCTCAACCGAATCAGTTAAGGCTTCAATACTCGTTTTAACCTAATCCGACTGGGCCTATCTACTCGCCTGGGCCTTCAGCTTCCAGTCGCTTGGATCCTTGCTGGGCTCAAGCCCACTCGCCAGTTCTTGGGCCAATCGGAAACGTCCTGCTGGGTATACCCCGGTAGGCACATCCCCATCAGGAGGGCTCCAAAGGAACCCCTGATGGGCTCACTTCGGTAATTTCCTCCCTGACCGTGCCGACTGTGTTCGGGCGCCGGTCCTTTGGCTTCTTCTTCTTCTTCTTCTTCTTCTTCTTAGGAGGATTGTTACCACTCCCTGTGCCCTCACCGCCATCAGTGGTTTCATCGTCCGCCGTTCCTTTGGCTTCTTCCTCCGCGTCTTCCATCTCATCATCCTCGCTCTCCGAAGGATGGTATTCTTCATCGTCTTCTAGCCGCTAGGCCGCCTCCCAGAATGTCAATTGTTTAATCGGAGGTCTGAGTTCTCCTTCAGCGCTGATGCGCTTAGAACATCCAGCCTCGTCGTTGTCACACATCTTTGCACTAATAAAAAACAAATAATTGGTTAAATGCACGGAAAAATCCGGCATGACCTTTGCTAATTTTCTTAAACTAGGAGTGCCTGATTTCTGCCGAAACGGAAGTTAATCAACATTCCGGCAAAAATCGGGACTCATTTCATACAAGAACCTTCATACACACATAATAAAGTGCTTCATATACAAGCACAAGCACAATTTCAAGTGCTTCATAACCAATTACACTTTAATGCTTGCTGTCATTTGCTGCAATCCTACAACATATAACTTAGAAGCACAAATGATAGCAAGCAAGAAAATGACAGCAAGGAACTGATAGCAAGAAAATGACATCAAAGTTCCATTTTACTACAAATAAATAATTGATAGCAGCAAATAAAACCCAAGCAATTGACAGCAGCAACTAAAACCCAAGCATACATGTTTCTGTCAACTGACAGCAGCAATTGACAGCCAGGTTTTCTTTTACTACTTCAGACTAAGCAAATGATAATACAAATGGCAGCAGCAATTGACAGCAATTTACTACTACATTGGCATAGTGGTAACTATTCCTCCTTGTCTATATTACAGGCTTACAGCAATCAGTTATACTCCATCTAACTGAAACATGGTACATTGTGTACTAGCTATTAAAACATGGTACATTGTGTAATGATGGTACTCCATCTAACATCAATCAGTTATACTCCATCTAACTGAAACATGGTACTCCATCTAGCAAAGAGAAAGCTTGTAATGATGATCACTTTCATCTTTAGGATTAAAACATGGTCCATTATTGTGTTGTACTGGCTAAAACATGGTACATTGTGTATTGGCTAAAGCATGAAGCATGAAGGCATCTAACTGAATTTCCTATGGCAAATGAACTTGGGAATCAACATTTGTTTTTTGAACTATATATAGTTCTGATCAAATTGCAGATGTAAAGTTGTATACACTAGAGGCAAACAATGAACTATATGGCCAAATAGGTGCGGTGCACATTACAGATCATCAACATCCCTACTTTCCCAGCAGTCTAGTGTTATTGATGTAGTCTAGTGTTATTGATGTACAACAACTAGAGCATTCATCTGGAGCCATCACAGATGTATGGGATTAAAACATAGGCCCAGCAGCTGATGTTCTTGAGGGTTTTGAATGAGGGAACAGGGGAATCAGCAGATAGGCCTGGTAGTTGAGTTTAAGCTCATGCCTATCCAATGCAATACTATCCACAGTAATCCTAATTATTATATAACTTTGAGAAAGCTAAGCTATCAAAGGGCGACATGTAACTGCTACAACTAGACATACTGCTAGCAGAACTGCTACAGATCATGTTTGTCAGTTTAATGATGATGACAATGCCACAACCCACAAGGGGCAATGCCTGCTAAAAAGGTTCTTTTGTTGAGATGCTATCATGCGTATAGGCTTTTTTATATCAGTTTCTTTCTTTCTCCTAATAACTACTCCTATAACATTGATCTTGTGAAAATGCACGTTGAACAATTAATGAATCTAATGGAACCAACTAGAGGAGATAGGCTTGAATCAAGAGAGCAGGACATGGAGCGAGGCCTACTGAACCCTAACCATGGCCTGTAGAGAGAGGGGAGAGAGGGAGAGAGAGGGAGAGAGAGGGAGAGAGGGAGAGAGAGGGAGAGAGAGGGAGAGAGGGGAGGGGCGATGCTCACCTCTGACGGGCGGACGACAGGTGGACGACGACGGGCGGACGACGGCGGCCTCCACCTCCTCGAGCGGCGCGATCCTCCTCCTCCACAAGCGGCGCGGGCCTCTTCCTCCTCCATGGATCGGCAGCGGCGCGGGCCTCCTCCTCCTCCTCCTCCTCGAGAGCGCAGCGCGGCGGTGGCGGATCGAGAAAGCAGAGCGGCGGTGGCCGATCGAGAGAAAGCAGCGGCGGTGGCGGTGTGGTGTCTATGAGATGGGGATGAGAGAGGCGGACATGGCACGCGCGGTTGACTAGTCCAACCCACATAGACGTAGCGCACCCTGGCCAAGTGCGCTACGGGTAACTATAGGGCACTTGGCCAGGGTGCGCTACGCCTATGTGGTTTGGATTATCAGATAAGAGTGCGGACACCCCACTAGTTAACACTAGCACTGTCTTATTCCACTGGTTCTACCCACTACTCTATTCTAAACCTGTGAGCACCCAGGTTCGAATCCTGGTGCCCCACTTTTTTATTTTTATTTTAAAAATACTTTTAGATGTTCCAAAAAATGCCCAAAAGTGGTGATATATGCCATAGAAGTTTTGTTTTGTTTTTAAAATACTTTTAAATATTCCAAAAATGCCCAAAAGTGATAATATATGTCATAAAAGTGGTACAAATATGATTCAAAGTATAACTAAATTTCATAATAATTTGTCCATGAATATTACAATCTTTTTTGACCACGCGTTTTACAATATTTTTTGAGCTAGCGTTTTACAATCTTTTTTCCCTTCTTTGTCGCGGTTGAATAATTTAGCCCCGGCACTTTAATGTTTCTTCTTTCGAACGGGCTACCTTTTTTGGGTAGGGTTGTCCTTTTTCTTCTTGTGATGTAGGTTGCTGCATCCTAGTCATCGTCATCTTCAATCTTTGGATCGCCGTACTGGTCGAAGTCTTGCTCGTTGGCGACTCCATCTATTCCGATGATGTTTCTTTTTCCTCTCCTCATGGCAACACGGCTAGGCTTTGTTGGGTCGATAATGAAAAAACATTGGTCCACTTTGGTAGCCAGTACCCACGGTTCATTTTTCGCGGCCACGTTTGCACCGGCGGCCTTGGATTTGGCTGCTTCGGGTATAACCATGGTTGTGAAATACCGGTCTTCTCTTTCAACGCTCTTTGCCCATCTGACACGGAACATCGGCACCTTTTCTCCACAGTAGTCGAGCTCCCAGATCTCCTCGATTCTTCCATAGAATCTTTCCTTCACGTTGTCATCGGTGTAGAATTCCAACGTTACGCCTGAGTTCTGATAATCACACTTGTTGTCCTTTTCCTCCATGTAGAATGTGTAGCCGTTGATATCATATGCCTGATAGGTCACCAGGTTTTGCATCGGTCCCTGCGACAAGGTGAATATGATTTTTTCCGTGTCAGAAGAATGCGATCGTGGGGGATTATCAAGGAGCATCTGCCTAAACCAACGCGTGAAATCTGAGTTGTGCTCTTTAATTATTTCTCCCTGCGTCCTCTGTATGCCCCGGTCACTGTACTTCTTCTCGATTAACCTTTTGTGCTTATGTACCCAAGGATCGACCAGTTCTAAATGCTGTAGCGCGACGAGGTTTGCTCGATCAAAGTCTGCGCGTCGAAAATCGAAGTCTGCATGCAGTATGCGACGACCCTCTCGGTGACCAGATCCGTCGAGCTTGCCAAGGTGCCTGTTGAAGGGAAGACCGACAGGGTTCTCGATGTCTAGATAATTCGTGCAGAAAGAGATGCACTCTTCGGCCAGAAAGCCCTTGGCTATGCTTCCATCTGGACGGGACCTGTTGCGAACGTATCCTTTGATGTGTCCGTTCATCCTTTCGAACGCCATCATGCTGCGGAGGAACATCGGCCCGAGTTGTACGATGTCCTCCACGACATGGACCAGCAGATGCACCATAATGTCGAAGAATGCGGGTGGGAAGTAGACCTCAAGCTCACATAGTATCACCACGATCTCCTCCTGTAGCCTCCCGAGCTGATTCATGCCAATCGACTTCCTAGAGATGACGTCGAAAAACTTGCATAGGCCAAATAACGTTTCACGGACGTGCTCGTCCATTATCCCTCTTAGTGCGACCAGAAGTACCTGCATCATTAGCACGGCACAGTCGTGAGACTTCATGCCACTGAACCTCTGCTTCGCCTCGTCTAGGTATCTGCTTATCTTGCCCGTGTAGCCGTAAGGAAATTTGACTCCTAGAAGGCACTTGAAAAACTGTTTGATCTCATCCTGGCTTAGAGTGAAGAAGGAGGGCAGTAATATTCGTTCTTCTTGAACTTTTTACCCTTCCGACGACCTTCTGTCGTCTCCGACTCATGATCATCGTCATCTTCCTGATCATCAGGAGTAGTGCGTCCTCCGTGAAGCTTCTTCCGGATACCCAAGCATATCAGGTCGTGCCTTGCTTTCGGACCATCTTTCGTCCTATCTGGCATGTTGATTATGGTGGCGACCAGACTCTCGCACACGTTTTTCATGATATGCATGATGTCGAGGCTATGAGGCGTGCGAAGAAACTTCGAGTATGGCAACTCCCAGAAAACAGACCTTGTTTTACATACCTTCATCAGCGGCTTGTCTTGTTGCTGCCTCTTTCGCTTCTTTCCAGGCTTAGGACAATCTTTCCAGTTTTTCAGCAACTCTTCCACTTCTTCGCTGCTCCTACGCTCTGGGATTCCTCGGGTCTCTGATTTGCCATCGAACAGGTCTCCATGTTTTCTCCATGGATCATTCTTGCCGAACCACCTCCGGTGCGCCATGAACACGGTTTTCGATGACCCTGGATCTTTCTCTAGTTGGAGATAGCTTGTGTCATCCATGCACCTAACGCATGCGCAGAATCCTTGGATAACCTGCCTCGAGATATACCCGCAACCTGGATAGTCTTGCACCGTAGTGACCAACGTGGCTCTCATAGTGAAATAATCTTGTGCGACGGCGTCGTAAGTATTGGCTCCAGATTCCCATAACGTGGCTAGATCCTCTTTCAACAGCCCGAGATACAGATTGATGTCGGTACCAGGTTCTTTCGGCCCTTGAATTAGCATACTCATTTGTATGTACTTCTTCTTCATGCACAACCATGGAGGGAGGTTGTACATCCATACAAACACGGGCCAAGTGTTGTGCGTGCTGCTCTGGCTACCGAACGGATTGAGTCCATCGGTGCTCGCACCAAGCCTGATGTTCCTCGAATCTCCACCGAATTCTGGGAATTCGAGGTCCAATGCTTTCCACTGGCTAGCATCTGAAGGGTGCGTCAGCAGCTCATCCTTTTCGGGGTCATCATCATCATCTCCTGGCTTCTTCCTTTCCGCATGCCATCGCATGAGCTTCGCTTCCTTAGGGTCCGTGAAATAACGCTGCAGACGAGGAGTGATAGGAAAGTACCATACCACTTTTCGAGGTGCTTTCTTCCCTTTCTTGTATCGACTCACGCCGCACACCGGACATGGGGTTTTCTCCGCGTCCTCGCCCCGATAAATGATGCAATCGTTGATGCATACGTGATATCTAACGTGCGGTAGATTGAGAGGACAGACGATTTTTTGGCGTCCTCGATACTAGTTGGACATGTGTTCCCCCCGGGAGACGATCGTGCCAGAATGCCATCATATCGTCGAAGCTTGCGTCGCTCAATTTGTGTTTTGCCTTCATCTCCATAGCCTTGAGCGTTACATTCAACCGGGTATCATCGGGCCTGCATCCTTCATACAATGGAGTAACCGCGTCTTTCTCAAGTTGCGCAAGCTTGGCTTTCTCTCTAGCGGCAGCCCTGGCATTACTCGTCTACTTGAGAAGCAGCTCTTGCACATAAGGGTCCCGCACCCATCCTGACGTTGTTCCATCGTCGTCTCCTCCTCCGGCATCTAGATCATCATCATCCCAGTCTGCTTCCGCACCTTCACCATCTCCAGGAGACTCTTCATCATCTCGCCCGTTCTCGCCATGATGATGATCATCGTCATGTTGGCCACCTTCACCATCTCCATCGTCTTCGTCATCGCTTATCCAACGAGTGTATCCATCCATGAAACCATGGCGGAGCAGGTGCGCCTGCAGATTCCCGGAATCTGGGTCGATCACCCAGTTGAGTTTGCATCTTCTGCACGAACATCTTATATCCGTCTTGTTATTTCGTATCATGTCGGCCGTCGCACATTTCAAAAATCTAGCCACAATGCCTTCGCTCATTATGCGGACCATTTTTGCCTACACGGTGTACACGGTACAATTAGAAGTCTATTAGAACCACATATATGAATGCATGCATGCAATGGTCGATAGAAAATTTCGGCATGACCTATCCTAAAATTAGGACCTTCGCGAAATGCCAAAGTCTTGCCAAAATGGAAATGAATCAATGGCAAAACAAATGGCAACTTGTTCACATACAAACACAAGAGAGATAGAGACCGATCCATACACACATGAACATATCATTATCCTCTCCATACACACATGCATGAGCATCGATACTCTCCATATACACACACATATGACCATCGATCCTCTCCATACACACATCATGAGCATCGATCATCTACATACATATGAGCATACCATATACACATGAACACATCCTTACATGGACAACTTACCGAGATGAGAGACCAATCGCGAGAAAGATGGAAAGGAGAGGTGCGCGCGAGACCGGAGAAGGAGATGAGAGACCGGAGACCTTCCTCTGTTACTTATTTAACATCCAAGGCAAGTTCTACATGCTAAAAATGGTGAATGGGTGGAGAAATTGAGGTGGGAAGGAGAAGATCCCGACTAGATCTAAGGAGGAAGAAGAAGGGGAAAGTAAAGTGTGGGGTGGTGGATGTGGTCACACATGTGCACATAAAGTGCTGTAAAAAAAATCGACACATCGGTGGCGCACTCTGCCCTAGTGCGCCACAGGGAGGAGTAACATCCGTGGCGCACATGCCATAGTGCGCCACGGATGTGTCTGGCCGTTTCACAGCAGAGGGGGGCATGCTCTTAGGCGTAGAGCACCCCCTCCATGTGCGCCACGGTTGACACAAACAACCGTAGCGCACCTACCCTATGTGTGCTACAGATGTTTGGCGTGCGGCCAACAGGGCCCTGGCCCACACATATCTGTGGCGCACTATGGTCATGTGCGCCACGGTTGTTCTAGTTACTAGTAGGGCACTGCCTATAGGTGAGCCACGCCTGTTTTAGCCGTGGGGCACTTCAACCATGTGAGCCACGGATGTGCTGATTACCTATAGCCATTTTCCTAGTAGTGCTGGGGAGATATAGTATGAACCAGTGGTGTCAGAAGAAGCGCAAAGACCATAGAAACAATCTCGTATGAACGAGAAACAGGGGCCGCTCGAGGCTCACCGTAATTCCTCAACGGAGTTCGTCGGGCAGCAGTGGTTCAAGCTCGAATACAGGCAGCCTGGGGGCGTTATGGTGATGGGGGTTGAGGGGAAATGGCCGCGATGGTGTGGTGTTTAAGTAGCCAGAGCAGGGGCGGCAATCGCGCGGTGAATCAATGCCAATTGAAGCAAATTCATCACGACAGTGATGCGTAAGAAATGGGGGCGACGACGTGGTCTGCGCGCGGGGTTTGGGGACGATGACTACGTGGGGTTGGGGCCACTGGTCACTGAGCGCGGGGTAAGGTTTGCACGGGTGAGAGAAGAGAGAGGGGGAGGGTGGCCCGAGTGGGCTTGCTGGGCTGGTTCTGGCACTGGGCCGAATTGGTGGCGCCCTGTTTTATTTTTTTCTTTTTCCCCTTTCCTTCTCTAATTTGATTTTCAGGATGAATTTGAACCCTAATTCAAACTTGTTTGAATTCAAATCTTTTCTAGATTTTTGTACTGTGAACCTTGCACTCAAAAGTGTGACAAATAGATCTGTTTACTCAAACACACCTTGGTCTTTTGAAAATAAAAAAACCATACCTCATACATTAAATAAAGAGGGGTTAAATATGGTTTTATTTAGGGTTTTGGTTTGAAGATTTTGTGCAAGACAAATACGCTATGATGACATGAATGCAATACATGGTCTTTGCATTTGATAAAATTTGGGATGTTACAAATATAACCCCCTTAAGATGAATCTCGCCCTCGAGATTCAGATTGGCTAGCAAATAGGTGAGGGTGATATTTCCGAAGGTCATCTTCTCTTTCCCAAGTTGCTTCTTATTCGGTATGATGATTCCACTATACTTTGCAGAATTTGATGGTCTTAGTACGAGTAACCCTTTCTGCTGTCTCAAGAATCTTGATAGGTTTTTCTTCATAGGTAAGGTCACTCTCCAATAGAACCTCTTCCAAAGGTATAGTGTCATTCAATGACGTTTCTTCCATCTCTGGATGACACTTCTTCAACTGGCTCACATGAAACACATTGTGCACTGCTGAGAATGATTCAGGTAATTTAATCTCATAAGCTACTTCTCCTTTGCGGCTCAAAATCTTGAATGGTCCAACATACCTTGGTGCCAATTTTCCTTTGACTCCGAATCTCTTCACACCACGAAGTGGTGAGACTCTAAGATAAGCTCTATCACCTACCTCATCGGTGACTTCTCTTTTCTTTGGATCTGCGTAGCTCTTTTTTCGGGACTAGGCTATCTTCAATCTGTCCTTTACTAATTTAACTTTCTCTTCAGCTTCCTTAATCATTTATGGTCCGAACAAATTTATTTCTCCTACACCACTCCATAGTAATGGCGTAGTACACTTCATTCCATAAAGAAATTCAAACGGTGCCATCTCAATGCTTGCTTGATAGTTGTTATTGTAAGAGAATTCTGCGTAAGGCAGACTTTCATACCAACTAACACCATAGTCTAGGGCACATGCCCTCAACATATCCTCCAAAATCTGATTGGTCCTTTCTGTCTGTCCATCAGTCTGGGGGTGAAAAGCTGTGCTGAACTCTAATCTTGTTCCCAATGACTCATGTAGTTGTCGCCAAAAATGCGAAGTGAAATGAGTCCCTTTATCAGACACAATACTCTTAGGTACTCCATGCAGACATACAATCTTGTTCATATAGATCTTGGCTAACTTAGCACTTGTATAGGTAGTCTTCACGGGTATTGAATAAGCCACTTTAGTTAGACGATCTACAACAACCCAAATGGAATCATATCTGGATCTAGTCCTTGGCAGTCCGGTGATAAAATCCATACGAATCTTATCCCACTTCCAATCAGGAATAGGCAGTGGTTGCAATAACCCTGCCGGTTTCTGATGTTCCGCCTTAACTCGACTACACACATCACATAAGGCAATATGTTCCGCAATATCTTTCTTGAGATTGTTCCACCAAAATCTTTCCTTCACATCCATGTACATTTTGGTGTTACCTGGATGAATAGAATATGGTGAATTGTGTGCTTCTTGCAGAATCAATTTCCGAAGCTTCGGATCTTGTGGAATGCAGATACGCTTTCCATACCATAAAGTACCTTGTTCATCTTCCTGGAATCCCTTAGCCTTTCCTTTACTAATTTTACCTTTAATCTCTTCAATCTCCTTGTCCAACTTTTGGGCTTCTTTGATCTTGTCCAACAATGTTGGTTGAACATCCAATGAGATGAGATATCCTTCAGGCACTATCTCCAACCTGAGATCTTTGAATTGGGCACACAGATCATCTGACAATTCTCCTTTTGTAAGGCCATTCACATAAACCTTACGGCTTAAAGCATCTGCTACAACATTTGCTTTACCGGGATGGTATTGCAAACTCAAGTCATAGTCCTTGATGATATCTAGCCATCTTCTTTGTCTCATATTGAGTTCCTTCTGAGTGAAGATATATTTCAAACTCTTATGATCTGTGAACACTTCACAACGCTTTCCCAAAAGATAATGTCTCCATGTTTTGAGTGCATGGACAGCAAAGGCTAACTCCAAATCATGAGTAGGATAATTCAATTCATGATTTTTGAGTTGTCTCGAGGCATAAGCCACACCTTTCCCTTCTTGCATCAAAACTCCACCCAATCCTTGGTGAGATGCATCACAATAGACTTGGAAATCCTTCTCCAAATGTGGCAGACATAAAACTAGTGCTGATACTAGTCTCTTCTTCAATTCTTGGAAACTGACTTCACATCCTTCAGTCCAGTCAAACTTCTTTTCTTTCTTAAGTAAATCCGTCATTGGCTTAGCTACCTTTGAGAAATTCTCAATGAAACTTCTATAGTATCCTGCCAAGCCTAGGAAAGTACGAACTTCCTTAACTGACTTGGGAGATTCCCACTCAGTTATAGCTGACACCTTTCCGGGATCGACAGCTATACCATCTCCTGACACAATGTGTCCAAGAAATCCAACTTCATTCAACCAGAATTCACACTTACTTAACTTGGCATACAACTTGTGCTCCCTGAGCTTCTCAAGTATCAAACGCAAACGTCCTTCATGCTCTTCTTTTCTCTTGGAATAGATCAAAATGTCGTCGAAGAATATGACAAGAAACTTGTCAAGAAACTCCATGAACACCTTGCTCATCATGTTCATGAAATAAGATGGTGCATTGGTCAATCCAAATGGCATCACGGTATACTCATACAATCCATACCTAGTGGTAAAGCAGTCTTAGGTATGTCTTGCTCTCTAATCTTTAGCTGAAATAGCATGATCGGAGATCAATCTTTGAGAACACACAGGATCCTTCTAGCTGATCAAATAGATCATTGATTCTAGGCAGAGGGTACTTGTTCTTTATAGTCACTTTGTTGAGTGAACGGTAATCTATGCATAGCCTTTGACTTCTAACTTTGTTGAGTGGACAGGATGTGGCTCCTGTTCATTTTTTGGGACTACCGGTGATCCCTGGAGACCGTGCCCATGAGGCCCATGAGCTTGAGAGGGGAAGGGAGAAAAGGAGGAGGATATGATGTTGCCTGGATAAAAAGAATCTTTGAGCCCTTCCTGTCATTTTGGGATGTTCCCCAGTTTCGCTTTCTTGTTTGAACTACTATCGCTAGCCTACGGGCGGTGTTCTTGCATCTTCAGCTTTCCCCTTATTCTCCCTATCAGTTGCGTGAGTTGGTTTTGTAATATGGAGACTTATCTGCTTTGATCCCCTAGGTGGATCAAAAAATCTGTGTGACAAAAACTTGTGTGGTATGTTGTTCCGTTATCTGTTGATAACGGAACCCGATCCCTCTCTTTGAGGGATTGTATGGAAAAAATCCTTCTTCTCAACAAACAGAACTGGTGCACCCCAAGACGAAGAACTTGGTTGAATAAATCCTTTCTGCAAATGTTCTCCAAGTTGTTTCTTGAGTTCTTTCAACTCATCAACTGACATATTGTAGGGTCTCTTTGCTATTGGTCCAGATCCTGGCAGTAAGTCAATCAGAAATTCCACATCTCTATCAGGTGGCATTCCTGGTAATTCCTCTGGAAACACATCCAGATATTCCTTCACAGCTGGTACACCGTCTATGCTAACCCCTTAAGAGAATTTAGCTTACTCCCTTTAGATTCAAAGTTAGATTTGAACCTAATCCGTTTCTTATCCGGCCTTGTGAGTGTAATAGTACGATTGGCACAATCTATTACTCCTTCAGACTTAGTCATCCAATCCATGCCCAAAATAACATCCAATACTTGGGAATCTAGGATTATCAGACTAACTGGAAACTTATACTTTCCAAATTCTATCACTAGATCATGACATCCAAAATTTACTATCATCTCTCCACCGGGTGAGCTTACTTTAATTGGACACCCAATAGTTTTAGTTGGAAGTCCATTTTTATCAACAAATTCTCTTGATATGAATGAATGCGATGCGCCGGTATAAAAAAGAACAAGTGCTAGAAAAGAATTAAGCTTGAACTTACCAGCCACAACATCAGATTCCTCATAGATTTCTTTCATGTTGATGTGGTTCACTTGTCCCTTCTATAAATGGTTGGGCTTGTTGGCTCCCGCAGCCTTCTTCTCTGGGCATTCATTTGCATAGTGCCCAGTTTTCTTACACTTGAAGCACTCAACCTGACTAATGTCCCTTTTTGCAGGCTGACTTCCATTGCCATTCCCACTGTGGTGGCTCTTGTGTCCACTCTTGTGGTTCTTATATCTATCATTGTCATGGCTGCGGTGGTGCTTGTTGACATGGTGACGGTTACTGTTGTGGTGGCTGTTATACTTCCCATGCTTGTGGAATCCAGAACCTCCACTATCATCACCATGGAAATGCTTGTGAGACGATCCCGAGCTGTGCTTGTCAAAGTGATCCTTCCTCTTCCTGTTCTCAACCTGCTTCATCTTACTTTCCAAGATGGTGGCATTGTCACACAGTGATTGATATGTTGGGACATATGCAACAGATAGTTGCAGGTTCATCTCATCATTCAGTCCCTCGAGGAATTTCTCCTTCCTCTTGGCATCAGTATCAACTTCATCCGGCGCATATCGTGCCAGATTGTTGAACTCCTCAATGTATTCTGCCACACTGCGGTGACGCTGCTTCAGATTGTGGAACTCTTTTTCATCACTCCTCATGAGATATTGGCAGTGCGGAAACCATCCTCAAATCTATCCCAAGTCACATCCTCAATAGGAGTGGTGATTTGGAAGTTGTCCCACCATGTTGCTGCTGGTCCTTCAAGCAGATGTGCTGCAAATCTGACCTTTTTTTCATCTGTGCATCCCACGGTGACCAAGTCCTTATTCTCAGAGCGTATCCAGTCATTGGATACCATGGATCAGTGGTTCCCGAGAACTTGGCTGGCCTCAACCTCAAAAACCTTGTAAGCATGTCAAAGGCTGGTGGGTTCTTTTGATTGTTGTTGTTGTTGTTATTGTTGTTGTTGTTTTGATTCTGATTTGGCATGAACTGGGTCATCATTTGCATCAACTGAGTTTGAGCTGTCATCAGCTGCTGCATCTCGGGATTGTTGTTATTGTTGTTTTGGTTGGGATTGGCACGACGGGGAGGCATCTGTGGTTTCAATAAGGATAAGTAATGAGATATAGCCTATATATGCTAACATGCACAATACATCACATAGCAACAATCACAAAATAATCAAACACAAAATAAACTTAGAGTTTGAACAACGTAAACAACAAGTTTTTGGAAAAGTAAACACACTAGCAAGTCATCCACATGTTGGATGATCATTGCGACTCGATAAATAAATGGATGATAGACAAATAGATAGCGGAGTGGTCTACACTACTCCTCCATGTCGACCTCCTCGTCCACTAGAGTAAGTCCAGCTGTCTCCATGGCTGTCTTGTACTCCTCTACATTGGTGGTCAAGGCCTCAACCTTCACACAAAGGGCTCTCTTCTGCGAGCACAGCCTCTGTATCACTCCCTTTGAGTCTCTAGCTAAAGGTCACTGAGCTCTATCTAGGTCCTCATGTCCTTGATCTTCTTGTTTCTGTCCTGCACTCTCTTCTCTTGATTCTTGAACCTCTTGTCTTGGCTCTCGAACCTGGCCTCCATCTCCTTGACGATCTCGTCCTGCTCCATGAAGAGCTTGTCCTTCTCCCTCAACTGAACCTGAAGCTCGTCATTGCTAAGCATGACGTTGGTCCTATCTATGTCGAGGTGTCTAACGAGGCTCTCTAGGTCCTGGAGGTACAGACGTACAGGCTCAATCGTCTATCTAGTAGCATCATCATACACTACAGCCTCACCCTGCTCATCATGTCTCCCGAACGAGTGTAAGTAGAGACCCCTGAGCTCGGTGGAGTGTCGTCCACAGAGGCGTCCAAGTAGCTCCTGCATGACTACGTCAAGTCCCTTCTCCTTGTCATCATGCATCAGCTTGAAGGTAATCTCCTCGGTAAGTGGCTCCGTCTGGCGTCCAGGCTGCGAGACTCTAAAGCCCCAAAGATCCTTCCTCTCGAACTTGGTGAGCTGAAGTGCCTTAATACTAGGGAGTGGGAGGTTGAGCACACTAGTGAGCTCCACAAGACGAGAATCGAAACGAGTTCCCTTGAACTCCTCGGTAGTGCTGATAATAAGGCTAGGCATCTATTGCATAAGATAGAGAAAAATTAGAAATAATACAAGTAGAGAGAAAAACACAAGATAGTGAAACAAAAGCCAAAAGCATACATTCAACAAGAAAAACATACAAGTCATGGCATACAAAACCTACCACAAGCACTAAGGTTCAAATATAACTTAGACAAAAACTTGCCATACCACATAGGTTGGTCTGATCAAATTATTAACGTGAGAAAAATGACAAGTGTGGTGGTCCAACTATCGGAGTACGTCATAATTCTCACTCATATGCTAAGTATATGATATCTTCCCTCAGACGTTTTATGGCGGTCTCTAAGTCTTGGGTGTACTTCTTCTCTTCTCTAAGGTCATTTTGAGTGTTGAGCATGCTACACTTGAGTCTCTCACCAAGCTCTTTGATAGCATTCCAAGCTGCATTTCTTGCAGAGTCAAACAATGATGTATACATTGCTAAGTTGGTGATCATGCAGAATCCCAACTCTTTGTGGTTGTCTCCCTTGTTTTTGTATAAGTGGAGTTGCACCCACCAAAATTCCTCTCCTTCATCCATCACTGGAAATCCCTTGTACACGGCTTCACCATGTATTCCCAAGCTAACCATGAGGTTTTTGAGTGCCTTGAGAAACTCCGTCTCACATTCTAAGGTCATGGTCACGAGTGGTCCCTTCTTGACGGCTTCGTTGATGGTGGCCATCTACAAATAGAGATGAGAAAGAAGATTAGAAGAGGTTTACGAGAATAAAATGATAAGTGTGGAATTTGCAAAGAGTTGCATTTTTCCTAGTGGTTTCCTTAGTCTAATCCAACTTAGGGTCATAATCCTACAGACAACACAGTGCTCTGATACCATCTGTAAGACCCCACCTTTTAAAGGTAAAGGCCCCTGTGATTGCAATGCTAGTCCCTGGATCAAATGCTAGCATCCACAGTTTAAGATGAAGTACACAAATACAAAGGTCGTTATTACATCGTCATTCTAGAGATAACATAGTATTTTACAACTCAATAGCCCAAGGATAATACATAGAGTTCATAACATAAAGTAAATAACTATAAGTCTTCATCTTCATGTGCCACAGGCAAGCATGTTGAGTGTAGACTCACAACCCTAATATCCATCAGAGTAACCTGCAACATCATAAGTTATAGCCACAGTGGGTCAATACATTTGGATTTGTATTGGCAAGTGATACCATAGTAGAGTAGTAGTATCTAACATCTATATGAATTTGGCTAAGTGTAGCTTAGGCTTGCTTTGCTCAAAATAAGGTTTTCCTTATTAGTTGAAAACACTAAGTTTTTGTTTGTCAAAACTCCCAAGGAACCACCAATAGACATTGGTGAACCTTTACCCTTGTTCAACCACAAGTTTTTAACTTAGAAATTGGGATGAGGAAATCCTTGATAGCTTCAATGTCTTTGATGCTCAAATTGTCCGTTGCCAGGGACACGGCTAAGTACTTAGGTTTTACCCTCTCGAGAGATGGTGCACTTTCCCCACAAGACTCGACATGCATTGAGACGAGACATTTCAGAAGCATTCTCTTAGACCACCATGTACGCGTTCCATCCTATCACCCTACCACCAACTGTCCATATGGCTAAGTTCTTGAAACCTATGTGGTCAAGGCAGAGCCCATATTCCATGTGGTTGCACTAGAAGATTCTCAACATTAAACATCTCAAATCCCTTTGTTCCTGGGTGGTTTTCCACAAGTGTGATACACAAGGTAAACCATAGACATGGGCCTTGTGTAACCACTCAACATAAACCATCATACCATTCCACCCAGGTGATTCATTCACATAGTTGTTTTATTAAACAAAACACAAGTCATAGACTTAGAAAAATTTCATAGCATGTATATCCCACCCTTGTTTGCTACTATCTAGGCTAAGCATGATAACATAACAAGTTTTTCTTAACTTAGGGGAAATTTTTTACTAAGACTACATCTACTAGGATTTCCCAAGGCATAGCATATACGTAGCAAAAATCTCTATGCAATTTCTACTCAAAATTTGAAATCACTAATGCATAGTCAAAATAATAGGACAAATTATATGAAGCACCACTTGCCTTGCTAGTTGGGGGAGTAGCAACAGTCCTCACAATCACAATCACCACTATCAACAAAATCTACGCATAAACTCATAGCACCAAATTCACATTCAAATAATTAATCAAAAAATACATGAATGCATGCAAATGCAATGGAATGATTTCCTACACTAAACAAATCAAACTAAACGGTACTGAACACAAAGTAAACTTTCTAAGGTTCAAATAAAACAACTTTCACTCTAAAACAATTTTTAAAACATTTTATATAGTCAAAATAAGCCTAAAATTGGTTCTGCAAATAATCCTATTTTTTCAGAAGAAAAATACAAATTCAAGGCCATTAATTTGTAGGGCTTAATTTTCTGAATCCATTGATATATTATTTGCAAAATTTGGCCAAACAGGACTAAAGATATGAATTTGACAAGTTTAAACATCTAAAAACATTTTCTAGAATTTTGTCTGAACAGAACTGGCCACGTGTCTTAATCTTACTGGCCAATACCGTTTCGCACAGATCGATCAACGTGAGCCATAGGATCTAAGTCAGATCGTAGGGGCCAGATTGACTGATACCCCTTTGATTAGTGATCTAATCTACACCTTAGGATCTAGATCTAACGATGCCAGATCATGCGACCACGCGGGCGGCGCTGATGGCTACTGGCGGCGGCAACGCTACTGGCGGTGATACTCCAGCGAATCCAGAGGGGGCTAGGGGTGGTGATATGGCTTACCATCATCGCACGGATGCAAGTATGCTCAAGGTGGCCTTGGCTTGGACGGGGGCTTGCTGCTGGGGCCGTGAAAGCTCGTCGGAAAAACTCCCTGGCGTCGGGCACGGGTTGGCGGAGACGACGGCGACGTTCTAGGTCACCATAGGACAAACAAACGTCATCAGCGGCTTAGCAAGGACACGGTGCACATATGGGCTTGAACTAGAAGGCAAGGGGAACTCGATTTATTACCGGAATTTCTCGCCGGAGATGGTTGGTGCCTCGGGTGCTCGCGGTGGTTGACGGAGATGGCGACCTGGGGGCATATAGGATGAACCAGTGGTGTCAAAAGAAGCACAAAGACCAGAGAAACAAACTTTTATGAACGAGGAATAGGGGGGCGCTCGAGGCTCACCGTAATGCCTCACCGGAGTTTGTCGGGTAGCGGCAATTCGAGCTCAAATACAGGCAGCCTGGGGACGTTCTGGTGATGGGGGTTTAGGGGAAATGGCCGCGGCGGTGTGGTGTTTAAGCAGCCAGCGTAGGGGATGAAATCGCACTGTGAATCAATGCAAATTGAAGCAAATTCATCGCGGCAGTGATGGGTAAAAACCGGCGGCGACGACGAGGTCTGCGCGCGGGGTTTGGGGATGGTGACTACGTGGCATTGGGGCCACTGGTCAGTGAGCGTGGGGTCAGGTTTGCGCGGATGAGAGAAGAGAGAGGGGGAGGGTGGCCCGAGTGGGCTTGCTGGGCTGGTTCTGGCGCTGGGCCAAATTGGTGGCTCCCTGTTTTTTTCCTTTTCTTTTTCTAATTTGATTTTCAGGAATGAATTTGAACCATCATTCAAACTTTTTTGAATTCAAATCTTTTCTAGATTTTTGTACTGTGAACCTTGCACTCAAAAGTGTGACAAATACATTTGTTCACTCAAACACACCTTGGTCTTTTGAAAATAAAAACAAAACCATACCTCGTACATTAAATAAAGAGGGGTTAAATATGGTTTTATTTAGGGTTTTGGTTTGAAGATTTTGTGCAAGACAAATACGCTATGATGACATGAATGCAATACATGGTCTTTGGATTTGATAAAATTTGGGATGTTACATCGGGATATCGAGTTTATCATTGAACTAATCCCTGGAATTGGACCCATAGCTCAGAGACCCTATAGTATGAACCCAGTAGAGTTAGTGGAGCTCAAGAAGCAACTGGATGACATGATTAGCAAAGATCTGATACAACCAAGTGCATCGCCATGGAGATCACCTGTTCTGTTTGTGGATTAGAAAGATGGTTCCACCCGTTTATGTACGGATTACCGCAAGCTGAATGACATCACCATCAAGAACATGTACCCACTACCGAAGATAGAAGATTTGTTTGACTAGTTAACAGGTGCCAGAGTGTTTTCTAAGATTGATCTTAGCACTGGTTTTCTTGAACTTCTTGGATAAGTTTATCGTTATTTTCATCGATGACATTCTGATTTACTCCAAGTCGGAAGAAGAACATGAACAACACCTAAGAATCATCCTTGGAACCCTTAGAGAGCATCAATTGTATGCCAAGTTCAGCAAATGTGAATTCTGGTTAAAGGAAGTAGGATTCCTAGGACATATCTTGTCAGCCGGAGGAGTTGCCATCGACCCTACCAAGATTAAGGATGTTGAAGAATGGAAAGCCCCAACTACTCAAACCGAAGTTCGTGCATTTATCGGATTGATAGGATATTACCACAAGTTTGTTGAAGGATTTTCAAGCATCACAAGGCCGATGACTCAGCTATTGAAGAAATACAAGAAATTTGAATGGACGGACAAATGTGAAGCAAGTTTTCAAGAACTCAAGAAGAGATTAATTTCAGCCCTAGTTTTGATGATGTCGGATATCACGAAGCCCTTTGACGTATATTGTGATGCATCCAAGATTGGTATCGGATGTGTGCTGATGTAAGAAGGCAAAGTAATATCCTATCTTTCTCAACAACTAAAGCAACATGAACAGAATTGTCCAACCCATGACTTTGAACTGGCAGCCATAGTTTTAGCCTTGAAGACATGGCGTCATTATCTCATGGGTAACCGCTGCGAGATTTATTTAGATCACAAGAGTTGGAAGTACATTTTCACCCAGAAGGAGCTGAACATGAGGCAAAGGAGATGGATAGAGTTAATCAAGGATTATGACCTTGACATTGACTACCACCCTGGCAAGGACAATGTGGTAGCAAATGCCCTTAGTAGACTGCTGTGTAGATTAAACACCATGATTATGAAAGAGCAGCCAAGTTTGCATAAGGAGTTGGAGGATTTCAGAATGGAGCTGGTGAGCAAAGGATTCCTAGCCAGTATTGAACTTCAAGCCACTTTGATCAGTCAGATAAAGGAATCTTAGAAATTAAATGCCAGTATCGACGGAATTAAGCGTCGTATCGGTACAGGGAAGGGTATCCGGATTCACGAAAGATGAAGAAGGAATTCGGTGGTATAAGGGAAGAATCTGTGTGCCAGCAGATTCTGAGTTGAAACAAGTTATTTTGCAAGAGGTCCATGATACTCTTTATTCTATCCACCCGGGAGGAACGAAGATGTATCAGGATTTGAAGGAGCAATTTTGGTGGCACAAAATGAAGAGAGAAGTCGGAAGCTATATCACCAAGTGTGATATCTGTTAGAGAGTCAAAGCGGAACACCAGCGACCCGCAGGACTTTTGCAACCTTTGAAAATTCCAGAATGGAAATGGGATTCAGTTGGAATGGATTTCATCACCGGTTTGCCTACCTCTAGTAGGGGAAATGGTTCTATTTGGGTCATAGTGGATAGACTTTCCAAAGTAGCTCATTTCATACCAGTCAAGACCACTTATCAAAGCTTGAAGCTACTAGAGTTGTACATTGCTAGAATAGTCAGTCTACACAGAACCCGTAAGACCATAGTATCAGATCGAGGAACCCAATTGACCTCAAGATTTTGGAAGAAAGTCCAAAAAGGATTAGGAACCAAACTGAACTTTAGCACAGCTTACCACCCGCAGACCGATGGACAAACAGAAAGAGTAAACCAAATACTCGAGGATATGTTGAGAGATTGTGTATTGGAATATGGATCTAAATGGGAAGACTTCCTGCCTTTCGCAGAATTCTCATACAACAACAGCTATCAAGCTAGTTTGCAAATGGCCCCATTTTAGTTTTTGTATGGAAGTAAGTGACGTACCCCCCTAAATTTGTCGCAAGTAGGAGGGAGTCAGATATTCGGACCAGACATCCTACGAGAAGCCGAAGAGAAGGTTCACAAGATCCGTGAGCACCTTAAGACCGCTCAATCCAGACAGAAGAGTTATGCTGACAAGAGACGTCGAGACCTAGCCTTCAATATCGGAGACTTTGTTTATCTCAAAGTATACCCCTTGAAAGGAATACATCATTTCCAACTCAAAGGAAATCTTGCACCTAGATATATTGGACCCTTCAAGAGTTTAAGTCACCGAGGAGAAGTATCGTATCAGATAGATCTGCCGAAAGAGATCCCAGCCGTTCATGATGTGTTTCATATCTCATTACTTCGGAAATGCTTAGAAGTTCTAGAGAAGACAGAAGTTTTCAAGAACATCGATCACCAAGACGTGGAGATCACCGCGTACTTAACCTGTCATGGAGTAACCGTTCGTATTTTGGAAGAAGCTTTTAGAACTACCCGGACCAGGAGTATCAAGTTTCTCAAAATTCTGTGGAGTAACCATACTAAAGAAGAAGCCACCTAGGAATGAGAAGATTACATGAGGAGAAAAGTTTCCCAATCTCTTTAGTTCCTAGTTTTTCCTGAATCTCGTGACGAGATTCTGTTTAAGGCAGGAAGGTTTGTAACATCTCAAAATTATTAATGAGGATTTCAATTTCTAATCAACCAAAATTTGGGTTAACAAAAGCTTTTAATTATTAAACACTATTATAAATGCATGTGTGTTATGAATGTGTATGAATGTTTGCAATGCCATGTTTGATTGTTGTAAATGATGAGAAATGGTTTAAAGATCAAAACCGTATCATCTAGGTCAAAGCCAAACCAGATCAAACCAAAAGAAAATCAAAATATGAAGCATATGACCTAATGGTCATTTTTGCAAAAGTTATATTAACACCTAGCTCCCTTTGAGCATCTCTAGAAACTAATTTCAAACAGAAACACTTCCATTTCTTTTCTCACCTTGCTAGACCAAGTATCACTAAACATAATGGAGCTTTCCAACCTTGCAAAAAAAATCCAAATCCATTTGTGAGGCAATTCAAAATTGAATCTATCTTATGCATCAAGATAGTCATTTTTGGAAAACCACTAAAATCTTCACCACTTAGCAAACCCTTGCACCAGAGACTACCAAGCTTATGACCAGCACACCCACCAAAATTAAGTTCAAAATATGAAAGTTTAGTTCTTGTGGCCATTTGATCAAACACTTGGTGATCAAAGTACAACCTCACCAACTATCTACTGTTTTGACCAATCTTTTGATCATCTTTGTGACCTCACTGAGCTCCCACGACGTGCCCTTAACTCACCCAGTACCAGCCCATGAATTTGAGCTCATCTCACTCACCGTTTTGACCAGTGCATTGTGTACCCGAGCTCACCCTTTCCACCCCGACGCGGACACGCTGCCATAGACCGCGCCGCCCTCGCCCATGATGTCTAGGAGGTAGCCGTGACCTCACCGCCCCTGCCTGTGCATGCCTCGACCAACGACCGCCCGCGGAGCCGCAAGCGCAGCCGCGCCCATTTAACACTCGACCATGCTAATCATCCCGCCAGAGCACCGAGCAATCCCGCTCGCACACGCCGTGCCTCGATGCCGCCTTGCGCCAATAATTTCGCCGCGACTCCAGCGGCCGCCTAGACATGCTCGTTTGACCCCGCGAGCACCATGACCATCATATCCCATGACGAATGCCGACAGTACCGCCGCAGAGCATGGATATTCTAGAACGATGGAGACCGCACCTTTCCGAGCCACTATTGGCATGACGACCGCCCTGAATAATCGTGTGAACATACACCCCTTGCCATGCTGATAGCTCACTGTAACAACATCGCCGACGAGCCCGAGCCATGCCGTCGTGCCCGCTTTGCCGAAGTGTAAATAGAGCCCTCCCCCTGCCTCAGAACACACACCATTCCACTCCTCTCTCACCCAGCAACCTCTCAGACCCATCCCTGGAGCAAGGCGAGCACCACATCGCCGGAATTTCACCGGAGCTCGCCGCTGAAGTGGAGGAAAAGAGACGGCGCTAGGAGCTGCTGTGACCACCAGTCAAACCATCGCCATTGACTTGATCGTTCGCCCACCTCGCCGGACCTATATGGAGCCCTGGTAAGCCCAGAGGACCCCCACCATAGCGCTAGGGTTCAGTCTCGTGCGCCTCGTGCGACGGAGACAACGACTCAGAGCCGTCGATCGCGCTCTAATCAGGCGGCCCAGATTAGAGGATATCCTTTCATTTTAACTGAGCCACTGACATGTGGGACCAACCCTGGTGCAGCCCACAGCGTGCGCGTCGTGTACTTGGGCCAGCCAGTTAACATTCCCGCGCGAGCCCGTAGATTTAAACTTCGATTTTTCTTTTATTTGAAAATCCCATACTGTAGGTAACTTTAAAAATCAATTCAGAAAGATTCACTAAACCAAATTGAATGAAACCAATTTTGTTAGCAAGCTTATGAAAATCTCTAAATACTCCCATTGGATTCAAACCGTTTGAAAGTATATATCACCTTCAGTAAAAATAACAAGACATTAGCTTTTATTACTTCAAACTTTTTTCTAAAATCAACCATAAATGCTTTTGAGTTGTTTCCAACTCTCAAAAATCACCTTGGACATGACCTATCTGAATATGTAAAAATATATAATTTTGCATACAGTAGTCCTGGACCAAAATTAAAGAATGGCCTTATAGTCATTTCTAGGCACATAAATATTATTAAATGTCATTGTTAAACTTTACAATTTGGTCCAATCACTTTAAATCACATTCCCAAGTATTGTATTATGTGGTGATGAAATGTGTCAATATGATCCCATATTTGAATTGGAGAATATTAAATCTTAAGTAACTTTTCAATGAGTAGAAATTACTTTTCTAAAATAAGATAAATCAAATCTTGTCACCCTTTTCTTGTAATAATAGAGATGGTGCTAGATCATCTAGGGTGACTCCTTGTGTGTAAATAGAAATATTAAGTATTGTTTAGTGATTGGATATCTCGTATTTGTTTTTATACGCTAGTATTAATCCAGGCTACGAGGAGGAAGAATTCTATGAAGAAGAGGAAGAGAACTTCGACCACCTTACCAACCAAGGCAAGCAAGATAAGATAAACCATGCAAGCTATACTATGCAAGATAGAACTATGCATGCACCTTTGTTACCACCTTGATTATACCAATCACAAGTTTTACCAGCAAGCCTTTTCGCTTTATCCTTCTTTCAAAGTTGTTCAAGTAGTTAATTAATTGGTGATTAGTGGAAAGTTAGGAAAGATGTCATCAAGATCTTGGAACTTGATGTAGGTAGCTACACTTGATTAGAACCCCTCAATAGTGACACCCTCATTGATAGATGCTAGTGCTAAACTAATCTTGATCACTATAGATGGGAACAAATGATTATGAAAACCTTGGAATGATGAGTCATTCTATTGAAATGTTTTGACATGTGTTATGGACACAATGAGTTGAAGATGATGTTGAATGAAGCATGTGCCCTAACCTTGATAAAAACTGATGGTTGGGTTCGGATGCGACACCATTCCAATTTTACCGTACAACCACAATACCCGAGTTTTGGTAGGGCTTAATTGGAAGTTTATGTGTCTTAGTATGGGTTACCTCGCGGAATACCTTGTGAATATGAATGCCCACCTGTGCAGTTCCTAGGATGATAGATGGTCATGTCTGGGAGGCCAAACTCATAGGGGAGGTGCCTATACTAGGGTGTGTAATTGAAAGGTTAGGATTGATTATCCCCATACAAAGTATGATGATTCAGGGTTATCCCTGACGAATGTATCGAATGTTGTGGTGAAAGTGTACCACCTCTGCAGAGTGTCAAACTATTCGAATAGCCATGTCCGCGGTCATGGACAGTTGGATGGCCATACTGTTCCGTTGTCAGATGTTTTCAAAAATGACTTGTGACTTGAAGTATGACTTTTACTTGATCCCACAAGGTTGCAGATATGAAACTAGGTTCCCACTTAAGTAATCTAGACAACTAAAGTTAGGTCTTCACTACTAAGTATCTCTGAAGTAAAATTTGGCTTATTACAAACAAACCTAGAGCTTAGGATTCCTACTAGAATGGTCTTACTGCTTTAGTGATAGTCTGCGAGTACTTAAAGAGTACTCATGGCTTTGTCCCTGGCTATTCCCATGGCTAGACTACGAAGGAGGGTACAAGGAGGTTGAACAGCAGGACGCCTATGATAACTAGGATAATCTCCCATCGTCAGCATTGTCTGTGACTCTAAAGATGGAGCCCCGACTACGCTATTATTCCACTGCTTTGTTTTGTAATCAGACTTGATCATGAGATTAACTATTTGTAAGACTATTATGGTTTGTAATGGATGCTGTACTGTGCTACCAATTCTGTTAGGTCACGCAAAAATGGTAATCCTGGGATTGTGATGTACGACATAATAGGCATCTAGGATTAAAAATCCGGGTGTTAACACTTGAGATCTTTACTTCCTAGAATTCTCTGCCGCCACTGCTCCCATCTGATTTCCAATCCGTTGGCTTTGTGCTCGCTTTTGGTAATTTCGGTTTTCTTCCCGTGTCCCCTTTCAAATGATTATCGCATATAAGTAGACCAAGGCCACTCCAAAGGGGGAGACCTACTCCCCAAGTGCGCGAGAGAGGCCCTTTCCAGTCCTCATAACATCTAACTTTGTCAATGAGGAGGGTCTCCTCAAGATTCACCACCCGGTGTCTAGAACTCATGATGAGTGGGGAGCGACCACCATCTTCCTGGGGCGATGATAGCCCCGAGGCTCACAGCTTCCGCATATCCTCTCTCCTTGTATCACCTTCAAGCGGGGGGTCATTTCCCTTCAACCCTTTCTTACTTGAGCTCCTAGAGCATTATCAAATCCATGTGCTACACTTGACCCTTGGATCCACTGCCTTGGCTATCATCTTTGCATTTCTTTGCGAAGCCTTCCTCGGAGTGATTCCTACGATGGACCTCTTCCGACATTTTTATCATATGTGCCTCATCATAGAGGACCACTGCTCGAGGTGCATAGCTTTAGTCACACCCTAATAGCCTACAAGAACATGGGTTCGTCAGAGCATGTTTTCGTGGAAGTATTAGTTCCAGTTTTTATATCTATCCCAATAAGGAGCTTAGGAAAATGTCTTTCTGAGGCACTTCTGTCGCACCCAAGGTGTAATGTTGTCTTGGGTGAACTGATAGAAAGTGTTGATAGTGGAAATGGATGATTGAGTAAGATAGAAGATTTAAGTAATGAACGGTGCTAGAAGTATTCAACATAAAACTAAAGTAAGGAAGTTGTTCGGCATTCCTGCAGATGAGAAGTTAGGCATAGAGATAAACGGTTCATGGTGATAGTGAATGTGCCAGGTGTATAAAGTGGGATAAGTGACTGTGATACTTCTTATTCATATGTGAGTAGGCAAGCAACCCATATACTGACTAGGAGTCCTCTTGGTAGATTCTTCCCAATCCCAATGATCAATCTGTCTTTTAACATAATAATGGTCAGCGCATTATTAAAGGTCTTTTGACCATATCAAGTCTTTAAGATCGGTGGTTCTTTGTAATCCTCGAGTAATACTAGATCCTCTTTCATATCGGCCGTGTCAGTCGGGGGTCCCTGTTTCTCTAGTAAACAAGTTCATACCTATGAGATCTCGGGAACATGTCATCTGGGCCCTTAAATTGGACAACAAGCATTAGGCAAACATAGATAGTCATTCTCACCATATAATAATCATGAAAATAATCACAAATATATGAAATCAAAGGAGGAACAAAACATCTTCGAGAAATTTCTCCTTTCTCTTAGCATCTGTATCAACTTCATCTGGTGCATAGTGTGTCAGATTGTTGAATTCTTCAATATACTCAGCCACACTGAGGTGACGCTGTTTCAGATTGTGGAATTCCTTTTTCTTCAAGTGCATCACTCCAGGTGAGATGTGAGTTGTACGGAAACCATCCTCAAAAATAGCCCAAGTCACATCCTCAAGGGGAGTGGTGATCTGAAAGTTGTCCCACCATGTTGCTGCTGGTCCTTCAAGTAGAAATGCTGCAAACCTAACTTTTTCTTCATCGGTGCAGCCAACAGTCACTAAGTCCTTATTCACCGAACGTAACCAGTCATTGGCTTCCATTGGATCAGTTGTTCCAGAGAACCTTGTAGGCCTAAGTTTCAGAAACCTGGTGAGCATATCATGTGCTGGAGGATTATTCTGATTGTTGTTGTTGTTGTTGTTGTTGTTGTTGTTGTTGTTCTGATTCTGGTTCTGTATGAACATGGTCATCTCCTGCATCAGCTGTGTCTGAGCTGTCATCATCTGCTGCATCTCAGGGGTGATATTGTTGTTGTTTTGGTTGGGGTTGGCACGACGGGGAGGCATCTGTTGGTTTGATAGGGATAAGTAATGATGGATAGGTCTAAAGAAGTCTTAACACACAACTCAAAAACAACCAAGTTCAATCAAACAATCAATCAATCAACAAGTAACTATTCACTTATCAACTTATGAGCTTAACTCATGAGTTGAAGGAAACAACAAGTTTTTCTTGAAATAAATAACTTAGTATGGTCATACCTCATAGGTCAATATGATCCATACACTAACATGATATCAATGTTTTTGGTAGGCAATCTAATGTCTCTTGGTTTTCACTTATAGTACTTAGTGATGTCTAAGTTGAAGTCCTTGGTGAAACTAAAGTGGAAGTCATTGGTCATGGTGAAGGCTTTGTCCATCAAGTTGAAAAGGAAGAGATGTAGAATTCAAAACCAAAAGGTTGAGGAAAGAGTTTACAAGATTGTTTGTAAATAAGTTTTGGAACAAATACAACTCCTATTTTTCTAAGGGGTCTTGTCCAATCCTAGGGTTACAATCCTACAGGCAAAACCTGGCTCTGATACCATCTGTAAGGTTCCCAACCTTTAATATGGTAGAGATCCCTGTGTTTACAATGCTAGTCCCTGGATCAATTGCTAGCATCCACAGTTAAGATGTAATATCAAGAAACAAAGGTCATAATACAACTTTATAACTAGGAATAAAATAATTTATTACATCTTACATAGCTCATTTGGCTATCACATTACAATGCAGCAGAATATCTATATAGCATGGAGTCCTTCATCTTCAAAGTGCCACAGGCAATCATGTTGGTTGTAGACTTGTAATCCTATTCAACAAACTTCACTAACATTAAACAAACCTGCAACATAATAAGTTGCAGCCACAAGGGTCAATACATTTGAATTGTATTGGCAAGTTTCACTATTATGTACAATTTAAGTGGATCCTATCATTACATGCATATTTGGCTAAGTGGGGTTTAGGCTCATTTGCAGAAAGCAATATAGTTTTATCCTATCTTTTCAAAATAGTTTTTGATCTTTTGTCAAATCTTTCTAAACTCCTTGGAAAACTCCAAGTGCTTCAAAATCCCTTGTTGTCACCATCAAGTTTTACTTTGAGAAATTGGAATGTCGAAATCTTCCATAGCTTCAGGCCTTAGTTGCTCAGAATTGTCCATAACCGGGGACACGGCTAAGTACTTAGAATTTTGATCTTCTGCAGAAGTTGTACACTTTACCCACATGACACAATCTCGTCTTGATGCCACCAGTGGCCGCTGGATAAGTACTTACCAAAATGGAGTACTGGCAGATCGAGAATGTGACAAAGTCTTTTCATAGAAGTCCTCCCAATACACAATGCTAGCTTCTCAACCAGGCACCAATGTAGGGATATATTTCCCTTACACAATTATAGTTAACCTGAAGATGCCAATGCATGGGTCTTCCACTATGTAGTTGACTAAGCCAGAGTCCATTTAGCATGTGGCTGTACACGGAAGCCATTGTACGAGAAACATGTTCAATCTCTAAGTCCCTGGGTGGTCTTCTTCTAGTGCACATCCAAAAAAGATAGCCATATAAACATGGTTCCCTTTGTTGCCACCTTGTCCAAAACTTGAGTATCCACCCAGGTGGTTCATTGAATACTTGTTTTATTATAGAAAACATATATCTTTTCAACACTTCATATAATCATATCATGTATCCCATCCCAAATATATAGCAGGGCTAAGCATACTACAACTACATTGTTTTCACTAAGGAAGATATAAGGGTATCCTAATAGGATTTAGCATAGCATAAAATGTAGTAGTCCTTATCATGCATGTTACAAATATCCACTAAGTGTAATGAAAATAGTAGGACATGGATGATAATGTCACTTGCCTTTTTAGTAGAGAATGTTGGTTCACTTCTTGATCTTGCAAATATCACACTCTTCTAATTCCACTACAATTCAATCAAGCAAACACAAATTCAACTAGCATTCCAACCAATTTATCACACATAAAATAATAGAAACAAGGCAATGCATGCAAGCATGCAAAAGATGGTTTTTTTTAGAAAAGTGTTTTCTACTAGGCTCTTAACATTTTAAAGCTCAAAGTGGTCATTTACTAAAGTGGTAAAACCGTTTGCAAAAGGTTTCATCTCATAAACCAAATATTATGATAAGGTGATATTTTATGTAGTTGAAAATATATTTTAGCAAAGTAATGACTTTATATGGTTCATCAAATATGTTCTTAAATCTCAAAACTTGGTGTTTAGGGTCAGAAGGTTTGAATCAAATCATTTCCCAAAGGTTTTACCTAAAATTCATTTCTAAACCATAAACAATATTTTTATTTGACTAGAAATGTGCTAATTCAAATATTTACTCCTTAACTTCACAAAATACATTTTTTTAAATCCATAAGTTGGTTCCTATGGTCAGTAGGTTCATAAAAATCCAATTTGCAAAGATTTCATCTTAAAATTATATCTAGAACAATTTTTATATTGAAAATAAGCCTACACATGTTTCTGCAAATTCAACCAATTTTCCAGAAGCAAAACATTAAAAAAGCACATGGTTGGAAATTACTTGTCTTGCTGAATCCATTGATATAAAATTTGCTGTCGTGGTGGTGGCACGGCAGATGCCATGGGTAGGATAAAGTATGGGGCCAATGGATGCTAGAGGGATCTGGGGAGGGATGATGCAGTTAACTCTACACACAAGATGCTAAGGCAAAGATCTTTATTTCTCTTCTCCAGGGCTACAAGTGCTCCTTGAGCTGTGAACAAGTAGAGAAGATGAACTTTACTAGCCTAGCGGTACTACCAAATGAGCCGATCCCCCCTCAGGATCCAAACCACCCCCTTATAAAGGAGTGCCTTGGGTGCCCTTAGGGCTGACGAGGCAAGCATATTCGAGGAATATGCTTGTCCCGAAATAGTAGTTCGGCGGCCTCCTTTCCCTGTCGCCCTTCTAACGACGGCAAGGCTCCAGTGGTCCCCTCCTGCGTGCCTCGGGCTCCAGGGCTGTCACCTCCGTGACCTCCTTCTGTCCCTCTGACGCTCTGCATCTTTGTCTCTTGTGCTTGGCTCCGCTCTAATTCCTTCTAGCTTGCAGCTATAGTTTGACCTTGGGTTTCTCCGTCTCCTGCAAGCTTCGTATCACTCGGCCTTTCCTTACCTTGCGTAACTCGGCTACCTGCATCGAGATCACTCGGGCTAACCCGGCCGACTCTCGCAGTAACTCGGCTGGGTAGCTGCTCGACACATATACACGGGCTTCTCGCCTCCGTACCTTGGCCGACATATTCATGATTCGGCCAACCTAGACCGTAACTCGGAAACTAGACGGGGATTATACCTCTGTCTTTCCCCGTCTCTGACCTACCCGAGGTCAACCCCCCGACATTAGTCCCCGAAGCTGATGTGGCCCTGTCGACAACTTCGGCCGGGTCGTATCAGCTTCATTATATTCTTCAGTTTTGTTTCCGAGTTATATCTTCTTCATCCGAGGTTTCCTCATTCCTTCCCTCATATGCCACGTCTTAAGTGGCACCCTCATCATCGTTCTTCTAGTTTTTTGGTCCCTCTACAGTACTTACTGACAGGCTACAGTTAACTTTGTACCTGCTGCGCCGCTGCTGCGATGCCTCAGGTGCCGTTCCCCTTGGGGATCGTAACGCCCTTCCTTCCTGTGTGGCCGTTGGTGTGGCTCCACTTATCGTCGCGCGTTCGTGCCGCACCCACGATCTACACGTTCAACCGCAACACCCACGATCCCACTACCTTGTTCGTGGCTCGATTATAAAGAGGGGGGCGGCGTTTGGGGAATTCACTTTTCCCCTTCTCGCTCATCCCCGTCCTCCTCCTTCCTTCCGCCGTCGCGTCCTCTCGTAGTTCCGCCGCCGCACGCTTGCCGGAGCCTCCGTCGGTGAAGACTCCGCCGCGCCGTTCTGCCTGCCTTGCCTGCGCTGTGCGGCTTTGGCTCCGTTGCCGGTGAGTCCCCTCCGGTTGCATTCCCTGGATTTTTCCCTAGACTCATCTGTCTCGATTCCGTGTTCGTGCGACGGTTCCTCTGGTTCTTCGCCATTGTTCTCGTGCATAGTCCCGACGGGGCCTTGCAGCTCTAAACTCCCCTCCTCCACCAGTTTTTCCTCCGGCGATCCTTCCGGCGCACATATGTCTAGTTCGTTAAGCGGTGCTCTGGTTGAGGACGACGATGCTGGCTCCGGGCCTGAGCGAGGCTCGTGGCAGGACTCTTCTATCACACGCCATGAGATCGAGTGGCTCATCCGGACTCGAAGAATTCCCGCCGAAGTTTCTTGTTGTTTACCCGGCAGCGAATCCTCTCCGGATGTTAGGGAGGGCGATTATGTGGTTTTTATGTCGCACTTTGCGCGTGGCTTCGGTCTCCCTCTTAGCGATTTCGCTAGATAATTCCTCGACTACTTCGGCCTTCAGCCGCATCATCTTCCTGCGAACGCTATTGCTTCTCTTTCTGCTTTCATCTCGGCATCGGAGGGATACTTCGGCCTATGGCCGTTAGTGCATGTCTGGTCGAAGTTCTTCCAGATTCGCTCCAACGTATTCCCTGACAAATCTCTGCACCCTTCCGAGAAGTTGCTTACCCAATGCGGGGCGGCTTCTATTACACCTCGGAGGAAGTCTGTGTTTCCTCGTGTCACCGGGTTGGAGTCGTGCAAGAAGTGGCACAAATCATTCTTTTATGTCAAGAACAAAGGGGCAGAGGACAAGATTCGACTCCCTGCATTCTCGATTGGGCCGCCTTCCAAAGTGAACTGGCTTTATAATCCGAGGAAAACTCATGCCTTGGCCGAGGCCTTCGAGATTCGGCTTAAAGAGTTGATCCGGGCCGGGTTATGCGGCGAAGACCTGATGGCTACTTTCATCAGTAGCCGGATCTGCCCATTCCAGAAGCGGACTCACAAGCTGTGCTACATGAGTGGTCCCCTTGACCCTAATCGGGTCTCAACCGTGGAGCTGGACAACTACCTTATCTACAAGCGCGTCCGAGCTATTTTTAAGACGGAGATGCCTGAGGATTGGGCTTGGGGATTAAAACCGTTCACCCGCGATCATCTGCCTCCCGAGGTGATCTTAATCAACCACGCTCTGCTACTCCATTGTTTTTGTAACGGGTTTATCTAACTCTCTTTTTCCTTGTCTTGCAGAGGTTCGCAGAGCAGAAAAACGAGGACGCCGAAGTTCTGTTGCTCCCTTGGCCTGCGGACAGGAGTACCCCGGATACTGGTGAGCCAGACTCCGAGGAGTTCGTCCCTAAGTCGGATCCTGCCCCGGCTCGAGCTCGTGGCAAGACTTCGGTGCATGAGGAGGAAGGTGATTCAGACGAGGTCCAAATTCTTGAGGTAGTTGCCATCATGCCTATTTCTTATGCATTTCCGGCTTCTACTTTCCCAGCTAATCCGGCCGGTCAGGTTCACGACGCCGAGCCTATTGCTTCTCGACCCCCTGTTACCTCGGGGAAACGCGGGGCTCCTGCTAGTGCCTCTGAGGCGGTTCCCAAGAAACGAATGAAGAAATCCGCCCCGAACCCTCCCAGGCGCAAGACTATGCCTGGGGTCGCCGGGTAAGTTCCTTTAGCCTATATTTCTTGTTTCTCTCTTTCTGTTTTTTATACTGACGATTCTTGTTTCTTACTTTTGCAGTGCTCCTCTTTCTGTTAAACCCGGTGGTCCTAGTATGACTAGCCGCCCGATTCGGCCGCCATCTCCTCCTCCCGCTGATGATACCAGGATTCCTAGTCCTATTCATCCTTCTTCTCCTCCAGCTCCGAATACGTCGCCTCTTCGTCACGATGTGCCTGAGACCCCTTCCATTGATCCGGATTCGAGCCGGCCCTCCGAAGTTTTCGTCGAACCCGCCGCCCCTTCTATGGGCCCCAGCGCTGCTACCGAGCCTCTATCTACTCCGGCAGTTTCTACAGCCATTCCAACCTCGGCCGAGAAGGTCGTTATCTCGGCGCCATCTGCGACCATAACCCCTGCTGCTCCTAAAGACGTCGTCCCCGGTTCCGAGGCGTCACTTCCTGCTGATGCCTCTTCTAAGGCAAGAAAAGTTGTCGCCGTCAAGACTCCCTCTTCTCAGAAAGGTCCTGTCGGCTCTTCTCAGCCGAGTATCGCCGACATGCTGCGCAAGGGGACTGCTCCTACCAAAGCCTCAGTTGCCTCGGCTGGCAGCACCCAGCTTGCTCTCCATAAGAGCCCTGTGGCCGCAGTGGTTACAGAACATGTCCGGGGTAAGGTCTTGACTCGGACAGCTAGTGGGAACAGCCTCGGCGCGCTGGTGGAGTACGCCAATAATTGGAATGCCGCTGATCAGTTTGAGGGTAATCCCGTCAACCAGCCCTTTCAGCTCTCCGACATCAGCGGCCGCTTCGACCATTCTGCCAAGTTCATCGTTGACACTAACAAGATGAATGAGGTAATCGCTGTTTCTCTGAGTTTTAGATTGGTTTCCAGATGTTACTATATGCTCTAGTCCCCGAAACTTGCAAGGAAATAACTTGTTATATGCTTGGAAGTTTAATGACTTTCAACTTGATTTATTTCTAGGATTCGAATATTCGGCCATCTAGATTCGAGTTGAGTCTTGCTTGACTCGGATCCGATTTAGCTTTGAGTATCTAGCCACCTAGATCCGAGTTAAGTTTTGCTTGACTCGGATCTGATTTAGCTTTGAATATCTAGCCACCTAGATCCGAGTTAACTTTGGCTTGACTCGGATCTGATTTAGCTTTGATTATCTATCCACCTAGATCCGAGTTAACTTTGGCTTGACTCGGATCTGATTTAGCTTGGAATACTGACTTATTGTTTTGCCCCATTGCTCAGGTTGCACATGACCGGCGGATTGCCGAATTTCAGAGGTTGCTTTTCTCGCACCGCAAGTTGGAAGAAAAGTATGAAAAAATTCTTCCTATGGTAAAGAAGGCTGGTACGTCGACATTTCCTTTTCGTTATTTACAATGTTCTTATTTATTCGTCTGCGATATGCCGGCTTACTTTCTTGTTTAATAGGTAACATTAATAACCTCAACATTCGCCTTGAGAAGAAAGTCAAGAGCTTGGAAGGTTAGTTTTCCTTTTATCTTGTGCGTTTTCCCCTTTTAACATTTGTGCTAAGCTTCCTTATTGCGTTTGGCTCTGGTAGAGCCGAGTTGCAAACCTTTGCAGCGTCTCATCAAGATTGCATGCCCATGCCTGACGTGATGCTGCATTTTTTAGAACAAAACGCTACTCACTCGGCGCAACTACAAGAAAAAGATGATGAAATAGCTCGCCTGCGATCCGAGGTGGATACTCTCAAGCTCTCTCAGAAGTCCGAACTAGAAAAGGTCGACCAAGAATTCTCCGAGGAGAAGAATCGGCTGACTTTGGAGCTGCAGAAGGGCAAAGAACTCCTCGAGGCTGCCGAACTGAGAACCCATGGTTTGAGCGAGGAAATTGCTCGTTTCGAGAAGAGCAAGGTCGATTGGGCCAAAGACCTTCAGATAATGATGAGATACATTCATCGTAAGCTATTTAGCGCGGCCGAATTATATTTTTCTTTTTCGTTTTCGTGACCATCTGACACGTTCATGCTTTGCGCAGATCATTTCCCCGAGGCCAAGCCCGTGAGTTCTAAAGCGGTTCTCGCAGCTCGCATGCGCCGAGGTGAACCTGTTACCGTTGATTCGGAGTATTCTCTGGAGGATTACTTGGTTGCCGTTGGTGCCACAGTTGGTCCGATGAAAATTATGGGCCGGGACTTGGTGCAAGCCGCTATCCGAGCTTACCATGTACTCTGGCCGAATACCTCGGGGACTCCTGATATCAACGAAATCAAGTTATTGGTGGAAAGACTAATGGCATCTGAGAGGCAGTTAAGTCTTTGGAGGGAATCTGCTGGGCGTGCTGGTGCCGATATGGCCCTTACTGTTATCATGTCATGGTATGAAGACATCTCTCTTGACATCCTGAGAAAGTTGCGCACTGGTTCCCGCTGGGTTGAGGATCCCACTTTTGTTGCTCTTCGGCAAGCTCGGGCCTTCCAACTCGTCGAGTACGCCGACGTGCACACTTGGAATGACGGGCCGAGTTTTCTTCCAGACCCGGATGAGGAGGTTGTAGCTGAGGACGCTCCGGATGATAATCCGGCTGAGCAGGGGGAGGGTGAAAATGATTCGGCCGCATCTGATAGCTCCAGCTCAAGCTCAGACAACAACGGCGATGCGCGGTCCTCTTCCAAAGGTACCGGGCATTCTATCGCACGGACTGATGCTCCTGAGCAACCTCGGACTTCTGCTGAAGTTGCACCTGGGTCGGCGGAAGGCGAAGCAACCTCAGTCGAAGTTCCTCCTACCTCGGAGTGCCCCGCACCTGAGCAAGCTGCTGCCTCCCCAACGAACAACGCCTAAGTTATTTCCAATCCCTGGCATGCCGGGCGTATGATGTAGGCGAAATATTTGTCAACTCTCTGTATGATCCAAATTTCTTTTGCTGTGTACTGTTGTGACATTCGGTTAAGTGGGTGTTCGCCCGAATTCTTGCTTTGTTGGCCCTCTACTTCCTGACCTTTTAGGATTTATCTTTGCCTCTATTTTTAATTGTTTTATCCAAGCGTGAGCTCCGAATCTCATATAATATTGATTTGCTCTAAACAGAGATTGACTAGTTTGTGAAAATATATAGCAATCGCTGAATCATTGTTTACTGTGCGAAACTTTGATATGTAAATCAAATTTCAGAGGTAGTATAAGACTAATACGGGTGCGCTCAGCATAAGATTGAGGTAGCGTACGGTAGTCCCCGAGTTGCTACTTCAGATGCCGAGGTTTAGATATTAATACGAAATTGATATATCATATGGCAGTCCCCGAGTTACTGCTCTGGGCGATGAGGTTCAGATACATAACATGAAGTTGATATAAGATACGACAGTCCCCGAGTCACTGCTCTGGGCACCGAGGTTCAAATACATAACACGAAATAGATATAGCATATGGCAGTCCCCGAGTTACTGCTCCGGGCGCCGAGGTTCCAACACATAACACGAAATAGATATAACATATGGCAGTCCCCGAGTTACTGCTCCGGGCACCGAGGTTCCAACACATAACACGAAATAGATATAACATATGGTAGTCCCCGAGTTACTGCTCCGGGCACCGAGGTTCAAATACATAACACGAAATAGATATAACATATGGCAGTCCCCGAGTCTCTGCTCTGGGCGCCGAGGTTCAAATACATAACACGAAATAGATATAACATATGGCAGTCCCCGAGTCACTGCTCTGGGCGCCGAGGTTCAAATACATCATTGGATCTTGACTTTGAGATACAATGCTACGAGTAGAATGGTCGAAGTAAAGCCACATTCCAGGGACGCTTCGTTTCTTCGCCAGCTTTGTCTGCCTTGTTCCCTCCGGGGGACTGAGCGTCGATTAGATAATAGGCATCATTGTGCAACGCTTTGCTTACAATAAATGGTCCTTCCCATGGGGGTGACAACTTGTGCATGCCGGCCGTGCGTTGCATGAGTCGGAGGACCAAATCTCCTTCTTTGAACACTCTTGGATTCACTTTCTTGCTGTGATACCGCCGCAAGTTCTGTTGATAAATAGCCGATCGTGATAATGTCAACTCTCTGGCTTCTTCCAGCAGGTCTACGGCATCTTGCCGAGCTATCTCATTTGTCTCTGAGGTTGTGTACTGAGCAACTCTTGGCGAGTCATATATTATGTCGTCTGGAAGTACGGCCTCTGCCCCGTACACCAGAAAGAATGGAGTATAGCCTGTTGATCTATTCGGAGTAGTCCGGAGCTCCAAAGTACGGCTGGGATTTCTTCGATCCAACATCCTGCCGACCTTTGCAATGGTTCGACAAGTCGTGGTTTTATTCCTGATAGTACCAGTCCATTAGATCTTTCCACTTGCCCATTGGATGCTGGGTGAGCCACAGAGGCAATATCTAGTCTTATGTGCTTCTCTCGGCAAAATCTAGTGAAAGCTCCTTCTACAAAGTTTGTGCCGTTGTTCGTAATAATACTGTGCGGGTACCCATATCTTAGGATGATATCCTTGAGAAATTTCACTGCTGTGTGCCCATCACACTTTTTAATTGGTTTTACTTCAATCCATTTTGTGAACTTGTCCACCATAAGCAATATGTGGGTCATTCCTCCTCGCGCTGGCTTGAATGGTCCCACCATATCTAAACCCCATACAGAAAATGGCCATGTGATGGGTATTGTTCTTAATTCGGCCGACGACATATGTATTTTGGTTGCGTATCTCTGACATCCATTGCATTTCTTAACTAATTCTTTTGCTTCCTTCAATGCCGTTGGCCAATAAAATCCATGCCTGAATGCCTTGGCTACTAAGGTGCGAGATGAGGCATGGTGCCCACATTCTCCTTGGTGTATGTCTAGAAGGATTTCCTGACCTTCTGTCGAACTTACGCACTTCTGCAATACGTTTGTGACGCTTCTTTTATACAGCTCATTGTTTATGATTGTATAAGCTTTTGCTCTTCTTACGGTTTGTCTAGCTAATACCTCATTACTCGGCAACATCGCGTCTTTTAGGTAAGAAAATATGGGTTGCGCCCATAACGGTGTTACTTTTTCTGATGTGATCTCACTGTCTATCTCCATGTTCTCTGCCGACATATATATCTCAGCTCTCTCCATGATTGCGCTTACCTCGGCTGTCACCCTCTTTAGGGGTTCCGAGTCATTCTGCGGATCTACCTCCATTGGCGTGTGATCTTCTGGAGGATTTGCTCGGATAAAGATAGATTCGGATTCTGGTGATGGGATTATTGATGGTTTCCTGAGGTGCTCCAAGGCAATACCTGGAGGAATTGATTGCCGGGTTGATCCTAATTTTGACAATGTATCGGCGGCGTCATTTTCTGCCCGAGGTATGTGGTGGAATTCACATCCTTCAAAGTATCCACTGATTTTTTGCACATGGAATCTGTATAAAACCATATTAGCATCTAATGCGTCCCAACTGCCTGATACTTGCTGTACTACTAGATCCGAGTCACCATAGCATAAGATTCGGCGTATACCAATTTCTTTTGCTACTTTCAATCCATGGACTAGCGCTTCATATTCGGCTACGTTGTTGGACGCAGCAAAATGTATTTGCAATACATATTTCAATTGGTCTTTTTTAGGCGAGGTTAACACTATTCCTGCTCCCAAACCATTCCTTAGTTTGGAACCATCGAAATGCATTGTCCAGTAATTTGGATCTTGCAATGGTGGCTCATACTGCACCTCGGCCCAGTCCACGAGAAAGTCGGCGACAGCCTGAGATTTGATTGCGTCTCTTCTATCAAACTGTGGAGCGTATGGTGATAACGCGATCGCCCATTTTGCTATTCGGCCACTTGCGTCTTTGTTGCTCAATATGTCGGCTATGGGTGCCTCACAGATTACTTTGATGGGATGCTCTTCGAAGTAATGTTTAAGCTTTTTCGCCGACATATATACTCCATAAGCCATCTTCTGATAATGCGGGTAATTCTGCTTTGAAGTGGATAACACCTCACTTAGATAATAGACCGGCCTCTGAATCGACCTACCATCTTCAAGTCGTTCCACTACGACTACAGTACTAACTACTCTATTGGTAGCCGCTACATAGAGTAACATAGGCTCTTTTGATAATGGAGAAGCCAAAATGGGTGCCGTAACTAACATCTTTTTCAACTCACGAAATGCAAGGTCCGCCTGTGGAGTCCAAATGAATTTATCCGACTTCCTCATTAGCTGATAGAGCGGCAGTGCCTTCTCTCCTAGCCGACATACAAATCGACTAAGCGAGGCCAGGCAGCCCGTGAATTTTTGTACGTCATTCAAATATTTTGGTAATTCCATTCTTTCCACTGCTCTTATTTTTGTTGGATTAGCCTCGATACCTCGGCTGGATACAAGGAAACCTAGTAATTTTCCTGCCGGCACGCCGAATGTGCACTTCTCTGGATTAAGCTTCATTCGGAACCTTCTCAAGTTCGCAAAAGTTTGCCGTATATCTTCTAGTAATGTTTTGCTCTCTTTAGTTTTGATGACCACGTCATCCACATACACTTGTACATTTTTTCCTATCTGATCATGCAGGCATTTTTGCATGCATCTCTGATACGTCGCTCCTGCATTTCGCAGGCCAAATGGCATTGTGCGATAACAATAAGCCCCGTACGGGGTAATAAATGCAGTCTTTATTTGATCGGCCGGATTTAACGGTATTTGGTGGAAACCAGAATACGCGTCTACAAACGATAACAGCTCACAACCAGCGGTCGAGTCAATGACTTGGTCTATTCTAGGCAATGGAAAAGGATCTTTCGGACATGCCTTGTTCAGGTTGGTGTAATTGATACACATTCGCCATACAATGGCTACATTGGGGTCATCCTTCTTCTTTTCTACTAGCACCGGATTGGACAACCAATCCGGATATAGCACCTCCATGATGAACCCGGCCGCGAGGAGCCGAGCTATCTCATCCCCTATTATCTTTCTCCTGTCTTCGGTGAAGCAGCGGAGAGGTTGCTTCACCGTCCTTGCTCCTGGCCTCACGTTCAAAGAGTGCTTAGCCAACTCCCTCGGAACACCTTGCAAATCCTGAGTGGACCATGCAAATATATCCCGATTCTCACGGAGGAAGTTGGTGAGCTCGCCTTCCTATTTAGCGTCCAGGCCTGCACCAATGGTAACGCTACATTCTGGGAATTGCTCATCGACCCGGAATTTCTTCGTTTCTTTAGTCGGCTGGAAAGAAACACTGCCATGTGGGTTGGCCATCGCCGGCATGTTCAACTGGGCCGACTGAGCGAGGGCTGCTACCTCCTGAATCCTTCTCTTTTCCCTTGCTATAACCAATGACTCGGCCAAATTTGACCCGGCTGAAGCACACTCCATTGACTTCTTGTAATCTCCGGCAACTGTTATTACTCCTTGTGGTCCGGGTAGTTTCATCTTCAGATAACTTACATGACAGCTACTCATGAATTTAGCCAGCGCAGGCCGTCCGAGTAAAGCATGATAACAACTTTCCAGATCTACCACCTCAAATTCTAGATTCTCTGCTCTGCAGTTATCTCTCGTGCCGAATAACACGTCCACTCGGACTTTACCAATGGGCTCGCATGAAAGTCCCGGCACTATCCCATGGAAAGTGGTCCTTGTGGACTGCAGCATGTTCTGCGATATTCCGAGTTTATGCATGGTATCTTTGTACATGATGTTGATGCTGCTTCCATTGTCAATGAGTAATTTTGAAAATTTCACATTGATGCTTGGTCCAATGAATGTCGGATCCAAGACGAGTGCATATGACCCTGGATTCGGCATTATCTTGGGGTGATCCTTTATGCTCCAAGTTACTTCCTGATCTGACCAAGGCACGTATCTTGGTACCGCCGGCATAACTGCATTTACTTCCATATGCCGGCGCTGAACACTCTGTTTATCTTGCTGTTCGGTTGTGAACACGCAATATGACTGATGATGTTCTCTATAATCATTGCGTCCAGTATTCGCCGGAATTGTCCTTCCATCCTGAATCTGGTTCATCACTTGGTGTACCGCATCCCTCCGGTTTGAGTCATCGTACCTCGGAGGAGGAGGCGGTAACATCAGTTGCTGTGCATTTGCTCCCGTCAACTGCGGCTGATGTTGTTGATGCACCTGATGGGGTGCTGCCTGAATGCCTACAGGACTTCCCATCGCATTTTTCATCCATGCACATTGATGGGTCGTATGGTTTGCCGGCCTGGATGGGTTTGACGTGTGAAATTTACACGGCTGATCTAGCATAGATTCAAATGTGTACTTCGGCCTCTCCTGCCACTGCTTTTTTTGTTCTGGGGTCCACTGTCTTTTTCCCTCATTCCTCGGTGTCCACTGCTGAGGACCATTCTTCTGTCGCTGAGTCGCTCCATGACTCGGCGGATCTTGCGCTACTGCTGCTACCTGGGCCGAACTATATCTGTAATCTGGCCTTTCTTCTCTTCTTCTTCCTCTGAAATCATTACGCCTGGATGACCCGGCCAAATCTCTTGCATAATGGTCCTGCTGCTCGCGATGATCCGCCGACATTAATTCTGGTTGCGTTGGGTCTCCTAACGCGTAGGAGTCTGCTATTCTGATAGTTTCTGCCAGTGTAGTCGGCATATCTCTTTGCAGACGCTGCCACAACACGCTGCCATAACGGCAGCCTTGCGCGAACCAAGCTATTGCTTGCGATTCTATAACCCCTTCTACAACACGCTGACATTAATTCTTCTTGCCCCACGGTGGGCGCCAACTATCGTGGTGGTGGCACGGCAGATGCCATGGGTAGGCTAAAGTATGGGGCCAATGGATGCTAGAGGGATCTGGGGAGGGATGATGCAGTTAACTCTACACACAAGATGCTAAGGCAAAGATCTTTATTTCTCTTCTCCAGGGCTACAAGTGCTCCTTGAGCTGTGAACAAGTAGAGAAGATGAACTTTACTAGCCTAGCGGTACTACCAAATGATCCGATCCCCCCTCAGGATCCAAACCACCCCCTTATAAAGGAGTGCCTTGGGTGCCCTTAGGGATGACGAGGCAAGCATATTCGAGGAATATGCTTGTCCCGAAATAGTAGTTCGGCGGCCTCCTTTCCCTGTCGCCCTTCTAATGACGGCAAGGCTCCAGTGGTCCCCTCCTACGTGCCTCGGGCTCCAGGACTGTCACCTCCGTGACCTCCTTCTGCCCCTCTGACGCTCTGCATCTTTGTCTCTTGTGCTTGGCTCCGCTCTGATTCCTTCTAGCTTGCAGCTATAGTTTGACCTTGGGTTTCTCCGTCTCCTGCAAGCTTCGTATCACTCGGCCTTTCCTTACCTTGCGTAACTCGGCTTGTCCTTTACCTGCATCGAGATCACTCGGGCTAACCCGGCCGACTCTCGCAGTAACTCGGCTGGGTAGCTGCTCGACACATATACACGGGCTTCTCGCCTCCGTACCTTGGCCGACATATTCATGATTCGGCCAACCTAGACCGTAACTCGGAAACTAGACGGGGATTATACCTCTGTCTTTCCCCGTCTCTGACCTACCCGAGGTCAACCCCCCGACATTTGAAAAATTTGGACGTGTAGAACTAAAGTTATGAATTTTACAAGTTTGCAAATCTAATAGAACATTTTCTGGTTTTTATTCAAACATACTGGCCACGTGTCTTATTCCTATTCGCTAGTACCGGTTCGTTTGGATCGAGCTGTTCTGACCGCAGGATCTCACTTAATCGCATGGCACAGATCACACATACCCCTTCGTTTAATGATTCTATCCTAGCCAACGGATCAAGATCCAACGGACCACAGCTGCTCGACCAAGATCTGGCGGCGCTGGCGGCGGCGGACAGCGGCGCACGCTCTGTCAGTGTCGTTGCCGACGAACCAGAAAGCAAGAGGGGGAACGGAGGTGCTCACCGTGCTCGCGCGGTTGTGGTGAAGCTCAACGTAGCGGTTGTTCGTCAAGGGGCGCAAGGATTCCAGAGGGATTGCTCGCCGGAGTTACTGCAGCGGTGGTGGCACTCGGGTGATGATGAAGCCGAGGCTATGGTGCTCGCGGGGGCTAACGAGCGGCACTAGGAGATGCGCCAGGAGGTGGAGAGAAAGTCTGCGTGCAGTGGGAGGTAAGGCACGGCGAGGTGTGGCCGGAATCGGTTGGGGAAGCTCGTCGGAGCAGTGGCGTTGCCGGCAGAAATCCAGGCAGCCTGGTGGCTCCGGTCGTCTGAGGGTTGAGAGGAAAGAAGGAGGGAGCGTGGGCGATTAAGTACGGCGTAGTCGCAGGGGGAGTGATGGCTACAATAACGCGAATTGATTGCCGCAATCAAGGGCAGCAACGGCGAGGGGTACGTGGTCGCGGGGTTGAAGACGATGTGCTGGCGGTGGGGTCATGCCGTCAGCGAGAGTGAGAGAGGGGGCGTGGGGTCCAGTCGTCAGTGACTTCGCGTGTGAGAAACTGAGTGAAAAACGGTTCACTACAGGGAGAGAGCTAGTTGGGCTGGACTGGGCTTGCTGGGCCTGTTGGCTGGGTTGGGTTGATTCATTTTTTTTATACCAAACCTTTTTCTTTTTCTGTTTTGAATTTCTTGATTTGATTTTCATTCAAACAATTCAAAAAAAAAATCAATCCAAACCACCACCAAACTTTGTATTGATTTTAATTCTGTTTAACAACATAATCCAAAGTCCAAAATCAAATAATTCTTTTTTTAGGATCTATTAATAATTAAATAAATAGACCTTAGTCTTTAATTCAAATAGGATTTCATTTATTTAAAAACTCTATTTTAAATCTAAATAATACCAAAACCTTTTCAGTAGGTTTTACTTGAAAAAAAAACACTTGGAAATCTTATTTAAAATACTTTAACAAGTTTCAATGTTTATTTAAAATGAAAAAGCCTTTACTTAAACAAAATTGGATATTAATAAATCCTCATGGTTTTATTTAAATAAACCTTTACTATTTTTATCAAACAAAATATATTATTTCAAAATCTTGGCCAAGATTTAATTTGGCTCTATAAAATAATCCTTATTTATAATTCTACCTTTTCTTTTGAAAACCAAATCTTTTTATTAAAAGATCCAAAAATAGTGATTCCAACTATTATAACTTTATTTATTAATTGTTTATCTTTTTAAATCCCTTTAGGATTCTATTTGATCAAAATAGGTTTTGATGCTTCCAATTGGAATCAAAAAGTTTCTTCTCACCCTAAATTTCAACAATTATTTATTTTATTTATTTTTCACATTTCAAAATTTGGAGAATTTTGGGATGTTACACCTTTAGTTCCTTGGGGTTAAATCATGTCGATACTATTGTCGTACAATATTTCTTTAGTGTTAGCCCATTGTGAATCACACCTTAGTTTGATAACAAACTACTTGACACAAATGCCATCCTTTGCTGCTACTATAGTAGTCATATACTTAGCCTTTTGTTGTAGTATTCGTCACAATGTCTTAACTTTGGAATTCATCCAAATCTGTCATGAAAACTTCTTTCCATTTCATTGTGCCACCCATAGTTTAAATTGAGATAAACTTAATTTGTATCTTGTGACAAAACTAATATCAATGTAACGCTTTACAATGAACTATTTGTAATTATTTGTCACCTCTACATAAATATATTCTTAGTTCTTCCAAAAGATCATAAGAATATCCTCACAATCGTCCAATGATCATTTTATGATTCATTCTGGTATATGCTCATAACACTTAGAGCATAGGACATATCTGTATATTTACATATCATGGTATGATTGATCAAAACATTCTTGTGATTTCACTCATCAAGTGTTAAAGCACTTGAATCTTGTTTCACTTATCAAGTGTCAATACACTTGAATCTTGATTCAATTATTTTCCATGCGACAAGAACCTTTTATTGATGTTTCTATATTGAACTCCTTCAATATCTCATATATGTACGTTTGGCATAACCATATTAGCGTCACAGTCTATCCATGTAGACATTCATGCTATATATTCGGGTTTTTCCTAAGTCTTTCATCGAAATGAAATTCTTAGCCTTTGTCAATAAAAGATACATCATTTCCAATCAGCAAGATGTCCTCCATATAATGTATTAGAAATATGTCTCAGCGCTCCCACTTAATTTCTTGCAAATGCAAGCATCTTCATCGTCTCAAGATGAAAACTTCTTTTTCATCACGATGAATATTCCAACTCCGCGATGCTTAGTTCAACCATTGAAGTTTGCATGCCCTTTTAGCATCCTTGGAGTTTAACAAAACCCTTTGGACCGTGTCTTGTACACGTCCTAGGTAACCATTCTTTTAGAACAATTTTGTTTTGTTTATGCATCTACCATATACCAAATTATATGTAGTGGTTTCTACTTTAATCCGTCCAGACTAAATATCGCTATGAAATATCAAATCTTGTCATAGTCAACTCCTTGAACATTGTCGTAAAATACTTTTCCGACATGTCGACTATTTCATGGATGTGAAACATCCATGTTTTTTTCTTTATAGATCCAAATACGACCGATAGGTTTTTACACCTTTCTGGAGGGTCTTCCAAGTTCAAAACTTCATTTCTCGTGTATGGAACTATCACGGATTTTATGGCTTCAAGCCATTTGACGGAGTCACGGCCCATCATCGCTTCTTTGCATATAGTCGGTTCATCATTGTCAAACAACAATGATTTACTCTCAAATCTTACCATTTGATTTTTTATCCGACCTACTTGGTTCAATAGGAAGTTAGACCTCCGTGACCATAACCTTTGAGGCACGTGAGCCATGAGCATTGTGGCTGCCTTCGAAACGTTTTCCGGCGCTGCGCAACTTAGCACATATAGCTAAGGTTCGGTAACCTTTATTAAAGTTCTATTGTCCTCCCACTTAACTTTTGCGAAAAATTCCTTTTTCAAGAAACTTCACGCATCAAGCGATAAAACTTTTTGTCCTCGGTGTTATGGAGGAATACGTAATGGTTATTCGAAATAACATACAAAGACATGCTCATCCGACTTTGGTTGTAAACATCTTATTTATGCTTAGCCTACCAAAATTTAAGAAATGACAACTTGGGCTTTACCCCAAACCATAACTTACATGGTGTCATTTCAATGGATCAAGATTGAGCTCTTTTTATGTAACATCCCAAAAATATTAAACTAAGATCATCAAACTCTAATCATCAAAATTAGGGTTAACAAAACTTTTCTAAATAAAAAATGAAAGCATGCATGTGTGTATGCATCCCATTTTGAATTCTTTTGAATTGCCTTGTTTATGTGTTTCTTTTCTTGTAAATGGATTCTTAGGTGAATTAAACATCATCTAAACAATCCCCACACTTCTCCCAAAGACAAATAAATCAAAACAAACCAAATAAGGGAATGGTCATTTTGACCAATTTAACTCCCATGCCTACTTTGGTTGTCCCAAACTTTCAGAAATTAACAGAAACTTGTTTGGATATTTACACCCCTTGATTGTACTCATAACAAAGTATCAAGCCCCACCTTGTGATCATCTAGAAACTTTCAAATGCATAGTTTAAATGACAATTCAAAATTTAATCTTTATCATATGGGAAGATCCCACTTTTTCAAAAACCACTCAAACAAGCTCAACTTTCAAAACCCAAGCATCTGCAGACTCACCAGCACCAACCTAGCACACCCACCAAAAATCTTTTCAAAATTCAAAACTTGAATTCTTGCGGCCATTTCATCAAACACATTGTAGATTCAAATCACATAAAATCTAAACACTATTGTGAGCAGTGATTGGAGCCTAACTTGTTCCCTCTCTAGCTCACAGCAACCTCAATAGATCATCTAGCTAACTAAACCAAGCACTAGCCCCACTGTAAGCTTGGGAATGCCCTCAACGGTGAACAACCGAAGCTCACCATGTCACCCCAGTGTGGACAGCAAGCTAGGAGAAGAAACAAGCCTAGCCAACATTTCTGGGAGCAAGACAACACCCCACCGCCACTCCCTGTCCATGCCTCACGCACCGCTCCTCGTCGAAGACGCCGCCTCGGCCGCGCAGAGCATTGCACGTTCCAGACCATTTGCCACTGCCCCTACATGCGCATTAAAGCCGTAGAGCATCGCCAGGAGACCACCAAGCGATCGCCACCGCCGGCCATGCCTCTAGCAGCCCGTAGCCATGTCGCCACCGTCGCCTGCCCATGCCGTTCGGTATCGTCGTCGCGACTATAAATAGAGGCCACCCCCAGACGAATTGAGCACACCATCTCACTCCTCTCTCCTCACTGATCGTTCCACCCCGTTCCCGGAGCAAGGAGAGCAGCGCATCGCCGGAATTTCACCGGAGCCCGCCGCTGCTGGAGAAGAAGGGAGCCAGCGGTTGGAGCCGCCACAGGAGAAGCTGCCAGTACCAGGAGGTTCGCCGTCGTCGACTTTGTCGTTCGCCCGCCTCGCCGACCCTCGCCTGAGCCCCGGTGAGCCAACAACGACCCTCACCCGCCGCGTTAGGTTTCAGTCTCGCCAGAGTTGCCCGACGTGGACGACAACCCTCAACCGTTAGATTAGAACAAGATCCCACGGCTCACATCGCCCCATACCGCTTCGCACCCCCTCGTCTCACTGCCGGCCCAGTATCGCTTCCTGCGCAGCCCAGTCATTTGAAATTAACCTTTTCCATTTTATTTCAAACACACTTCTGCACCTAGATTCAAAAATCAACCCAGATCGATTCAGTGAACCAAATTGAATGAAACCAATTTGTTAGAAAGGTCTGGAAATACTGAATCCAAGCCCGTTGGATTCAAGTCATTTGGATCTGTAGATCATCCTTGGTAAAAATAACAAGGCGGAAGCTTTTCTGCATTCAAACATTTTTCAAATTTAAACCATATTAGCTTTTGAGTTGATTCCAACTCTCAAAAATCACATTTAACCATACCTTTCACAATATATAAAAATATATAGGTTTACTTACAGAAATAATGACCAAGTAATAAAAGAATGCCACATAAGCATTTCTAGTCACTTTATTTAAGTAAAATAAAAAGTTGAACCTTATTAAATTGTGACACCACTTTAAATCACATTACCATGTACTGAAATATGTGGTGATGACATGTGTCAGCATGATCCCATGTTTGGTTTGGAGAATATTAAATCTTAAGTAGTTTCTCAATGAGTAGAAATTACTTTTCTAAAAATAAAAGGAATTAAACCAAGCTTTGATCTTGTAATGTTAGTGATGATGCTATATCATCTATAGGACTCTTGTGTGTGATGATTGCAAGTAGTTACGTATTGTTTGGTGATTGTGTACCTCGTATTTATTTATAGACGCTAGTACCGACCAAGGATACGAGGAGGAAGGAGGATACTACGAAGAAGAAGCCGAGGAGAACTTCAACCACTGCTCTGCACAAGGCAAGCTAACACTTGCAATTTAGCAAGCCTATACTGATACTGATGCAAGCCAATACTTGCAAGCTATTAACTTAGCAAGCCTTACTAATCAAGTTGACCCATGCAAGCTAATACTTTCTTGCTACCATGCCCACTATATGCCTTAAAGCATATATGATCATAACCACTTGATAAACCAATCCTAGTTTTACTTGAAAGCTTTATACTTTATTTCTTTATCAAAGCTATTACTTAGAGTTTACTTAAGTGAATTGTAGATTCTATAAGGACAAATGAAGGTTGCATAAAGAGCATAAAATTTGGCCTAAGCTAGACAATCTTGATGTCATCCTAAGGCATGAGATTGAACTTAGTTAAAACTCCACTTGTTTACCACACCTTATTAGTACTTACCCCCACTTGTAGATGCTAGTGCTAAGCATAAAACTTGATCAACTTTAGATGGGAATACTTGGTGGAAAAATGGTTATGAAAACCTTGGAATGATGTATCATTCTATTGAAATGTTTTGGACATGTGTTTCTGAAACACCAGATGATTTATGGTGATATCTATGTTGAGGCATGAGCCTTAGCCCTTTATAAAACTGATGGTTGTCTGGATGCGATACCATTCCAATTTCATCGTACAACCACAATACCCGAGAATTGGGTAGGGCTTGACTAGAAACTTATATACCTTAGTATTAGTTCCCTTATGACCAAGGTCTGAGCTGAGGCTACCTTGTGAAGATTGTCCACTTGTGCACTACCCAAGATGACAGTTGGTCATGGTTGGGAGGCCAAACTCACAGGAGAGGTGCTTATACTAGGGCGTGTAATTGAAAGGTTAGGATTGATTATCCGCATACTGAGTATGGTGAATTCAGGATTTGTTCCTGACGGATGTATCGAATGTTGTGGTGAAAGTGTACATCTCTGCAGAGTTTCAAACTATTTGAATAGCCACGTCCGCGGTTATGGACAGTTGGAGTGGCCATACTGTTCCCCCGTCAGATGTTTCCAAAATGACTTGTGAAATGATTTGAGACTTTGACTTGACCACAACAGGGTTGTGATATGAAATACAAGTTCCCATTTAGGTGTTATAAACTTCAACTAGCTCTCTTGCTTCTGAACTTAGTAGAGGTAAATCTGGCTTTTTGCAAAACAACCCTAGAGCCTAGTGTCCTATTACAAAAAGCCCTTCACTTGTTAGTATTAGTTTGCCATTACTTAAAGAGTACTCATGGCTTTGTCCCTGGCTATTACCATGGCCAGAATATGAAGAGGAGTACCTGGAGGATGGATCCCAGGAAGGTTACGACAACTAGGATCATCTCCCATCGTCAGCATTTCCTGTGACCCCGAAGATGGAGCTTTGCCTACGCTACCGTTATTATTACGTATTCCGCTGCTTGTGTTGTATTAAGACTGGATCATGAGATCCTTATTTGTGTAAGTCCTTATCTATGGTTTGTAATGGATGATGTACTGTGGTATCCAATTCTATTATGTCTCGCAAAAATGGTAATCATGGGATTGCGATGTATGGCATAACAGGCATCTGGGATTAAAAATCCGGGTGTTGACATTTTAGTATAAAAGCGGTAGTCTCTAAAGCTTTTAATCTTTTAAAACATAATAGCAGTTTTATAATTAACACCTTTGATCCAACTATGTCAAACAAGGTTTCATTACAAATCTCAAACACTCCATATTCCTATGGTGTTTTGGGAGATTTAAATCTAGGTGATTTGCTAAACTTTCAACTCAAATAAATCCTTTTATGATGAAATCATAAATCATTTATTTTCTTGTTACACTTGCAACTCAAATAAATCCCTTTATGATTATCATAAATCATTTATTTTCTTGTTACAATGATTTTCCACTTCATCTTGAAAGTCTTTGAACGTTTTCAACTACTTATTTCTCATTAAGTGAATATTCACTCAAATTTTCAGAGAAAGCATATGAAGTTCAAATCCATCGCTTACGACCACACATAATGGACTACATACATCGATATGTATAAATTCCATTATTTTAGTCGATCGTTCTTCTTTGGCCTTTGAACAAAGTTTTAATTATCTGGGGTTAGTCTCAAAAGCGTCACTTGATCAAATCAAAGACTCCAAAAATCCATGAATAAGGAGTTTCTTCATGTTTTCTTTCCAATATAATTTAAACGACGATGTCACTTCATAAGTGATCTTCCAATCATTTGTCTTGCGACATTTTAGCATTAGTTTTATGGATGTGATTTATCCAACTTGATTTGTAAATCATCCATCTTATATGGATAACGGTAATTTTTTGAACAATCTTTGTTCTCAAAATACCTGATTTAAATAACTATTATAAAAACAAATCTTGAAGACAAGCTTTGATTTCAATGATAAATACAAACAACGGCTTGTTTGTTTTTGATGATCATCATCACATATTCTCTTGCTAGTTACTTAAGCCATTGTGGTTCATGAACTGCGTCATTCTATATGAAATTTCATACCAACCAATTCGGTATCCAATACCCAAGAACCACATTGTTTAAAAAGCAAAGAATACAACCATAACATGTATATCATCTATATACCTAAACTGGATATTTCCAGTCTTTTCTTTTCTGCCAAACATATTTTATAGATTCTCTTTCAGAATTTCCTGTTAAAAGAATCTATCAACATCAAAAGTGGCACCATATACATGACACATAGTCCAAAGCATGTATATTCAAATAATAATACCTTTGGACTTGCACTTTGAAGTAGATCACCATCATCAAATGATCGTCATTCTTTCAAAATCCATCCTTTAGTAATCTTTTAGTGTAGTAAACACTTTACATACATATTCTATTCATCCTTATCATGACGACTTTCATGATCAAACTAATGTAGCTTATGAAGGCGAATCGCGAGTATAATGTTACTTTCCAAAACCCTTTTGGATGATTAGGATGTCTAACATCTCCAACCTTCGCAAATTCTCATCCAATATGAGAACATATATTATACTCTATCATATTGCAACCAAAACATTGTTTCAGATATCATAATTTGTGCCACACATGATGGTTTCTGAAACAATTCTTTCAGCTCCTAGATAAACTTGATATTAAAGCAATCAATAATCATGGAGGCAAACAAGATACTTAAGATACTAACACTAGAATTGTTACTCTCGATTTAATATCAATTATTAAATTTCACGGAGTAAACAGATTTTGCTGAAAGTTTGCAATAGGAATTTAAACTTTAGATTGACACTCAACACAATATGATACCAGTTTGTAAATTAAATATCCAGAATTCTATAGTTCTATTATCTCAATTATAACTAAGCATAAAGTAGTGAACGAATGCCAATGACTACAAGAAATTATGCAAATTCACTTTGATTTAATTTATGATAAATTGAATTCTACTAATCCAAATTAGAAATGAACTCCCACTCAAAAACGACATCCCTCGTTTCTTTTTGGTGATTACATGAACCAAATCCACTACACCAAGTACGATCATCACGTGAGTCGGTGTAGCTTCAAAGGCGAGCATCAAATGGGCATCATATCTTCCATATGACTCATGCTTAACCTTTCGGTCCGTGTTCCGAGGCCATGTATTTACATGCTAGGCTCGCCAAGTAAGAACCTTAGTATTCGCGTGTGTAACTGTCTTACACCCGAAATATGATCGTGGATCCAAGAACGCCCGATCATCACGTGATGTCTTGGAGCGACGAGACATAATCGGTGCATACTTAAGGGAGAACACATTTTTTATCTTGATATCTAAATGAGGGATCATCTTATTATGCTAATAAAATGCTAAATTAGCAATATAAGATGCAATCAAACATCACATGTGAATAAGTGAAATGATATGGTTCTTGCACTTGATCTCCATCATGTGCATCATGGTATGATCACTATCATACCTCTATGTGTAAGGACAAGGTCTATGGAACTTAAAAATTATGTGTGTTGTAAGAGTATCTACTTATACTTCTACTTAAAACATCACCATATCATGACACTAGCCCAACAACAATCTAAACTAGACGCCTCTAATTTATACATTGCAAGTTTTATGTGGCTTAGGGATTTCGAAGATAGAACCGTTCTTACATACGAACATGAACCACAACGAGGATAACCAAATTGTTGACAACTCGTTGCAAATTAGATATTGACTATAGTAGGAGAGACAGACACCCGCTACCACTTCATCCCTCTATGTCAAGCGTGGAACATGTCTCATGTGCGAGGACATGTAAAGTTTGTCCGGGCCGCTTCATCCCGCTATGCCACAAATATCCAAAGTACAACTAAGAAGCAATAAAATGATCATCATCGCCCACATAATCATATGTGTACTACCCGTGCAAAGCATCTACGCATAGATCCTGCTCTGATACCACTATAGGGTTCGCAGCATAGAAAACAAAAAATTTCCTACGATGGGAACAACTATGTACCAAGATCTATCTAATAGATACAAGAAACAAGCGGATATACATCTGTAGAGAACATACCCTTGAATATCAACAAATCTTAACAAGGTTGAACTCCTGGTTGATGTAGACGATCTCTTGCCGATCTCAAGATCGAGAGGAAGTCCTAGCGCCGCAAATCAGTGGCGCATCCGTGCTCGCACACACGTCCGAGGCACTGAGCAACCTCCGCCTCCTCGATCCAGCGATGCAGTGGAATCACAACTCTTTCTTGCCGAATAGGCACCGGGAACATGTATCTCGCTAGCCCGAGACCATAACGAAATTCTAAAGGGGGGAGAGAGATCCTTCGCGAGGAGGTGTGAGTGAGAGAGAGGAAGGGGCTCCTTTTATAGGAGGAGGGGGGCACCCCAAGGGGGTGGCCGGCGCAAGGGGGCTGCCCCCTTGCCCTCCCTCCATTGATGTGGGTGGACACTCCACTCACAAAAATGCTTTTCAATTTCCTCCACTCAAAAACCAACTCAAATTCCCATTAAATTTCCACCAAATTTAATGCAAACTCTCATTAAATAAAACTCCTTTTATTTATTCAGAATTTTGTCAATTACTTTAATGACAAATATTCACATATAACCCCTTGCTAGTATTTCATTTCACATGCACAAACATTTTCTACAATTTCACCCAAAAACCCGTTTTGGTATCTACTGAAATAAATTCCTGCGCTTGTTATTCTTTCCAGCATGAAACTTTTGCTCCAAATGGATGTCGGTGTCCCTTAAGTGTGTCACCCTACGGTTCACAAATAATACGGACATGATCGAGACCCATCTCAGATCAATAATCAAAAGCAGAACCTGGATATCCAAACTGACTCCCAGACATTCAGTGATGACTTTTCTTGTGATCGCGAGAACCTTTTTACGCTAGTATCTTAATCCTTTTGTTTTGCGATATAAGACATGTCCGAGATTCGATCATTGGTATCTCCATACCTGGTTTTATCTCGTTACCGACATGTACTCTTTTCTTGTTCCCATGATATAACATTCTAGTGATCAAATCACTTGCTTGCAAGCTAACCAATGTGATATCACCGAGAGGGCCTAGAGCATATCTATCCGTCATCGGGATGAACAAATTCCACTCTTGATCCATGGGCCTCAACATAACACTTTATTAGTACTGAACCCATCTTTATAATCACCCTGTTACGGTGTGACGTTTGATGTTATCAAGATACTCTTCCGGTGTTAGTGATTGCCAGGATCTCATGGTCTAAGGATTAAGATCACTTTGTATGTTGTTATAGCAATATAAACTCGATGACTTTGATCGTAATGCTATACTTCGGATGAATGTTCATCACACCATTACACTAATGTTGTGACCTCGTTATTAACAACATCCAATGTCCATGATCAGGAAACCTTGATCATCTTGTTAATCAACGAGCTAGTTTATGAGAGAGGCATAACTAGGAACTTTCTGTTTGTTTACAAACACACATGTATTAACATTTCCGTATTAGTACAATTGTAGCATGCAAAATAAACATTTATCATAAATAAGGAATACGATAATAACCACTATATTATTGCCTCTCGGGCATATTCCCTTCAGTGGGAATGATGGTGGAGTGGATGATTGAAAGGTTAGGGATCATCGAAGGCCGAAGTGGTGTTCTTCTCCTTCTTCAGATATGATCTCCTATCTTTTGGCGGCTGTGTTCGTATTTCGTTGTATCTTCCTTCATGAAAGTTTCTTGTATTGATATAATAGGGGCAAAGGAAGGTGGTACGGACGGGTCGTACAGGCGTACTTCGACCATACTTGTGGTTGTTAAGGTCTTTGGAAGCCTCCAATGAAAGGGGCTTCAATTGGGGATTTGTTCAATCAGATGTAATTATCCCAAAAATGCTCTCAAATCTTTCACAAGTGTTCAATACCTAAAAATAAACACAAGAAACCAATTCTCACTAATTTTCGATGTTAACATTAATTCAAAGATCAAAACCAACAAAACACGGTGAAAACCAATGGAAAAAAATTGATAAAAAGTGTCAATATTTAGATCTATCAACTTCCCCAAGCTTAGCTATTACTCGCCCTCGAGTGACAAAGACATAAAGAATAATAGCGAGAAATAAATTCAAGTGAGGAAACTCACAAGTTCAAGGTTGTATCATATTCCATCTTTCACAAATCCTGCAACTTTAAACATGAGCATAATATATCTGAAAAATTGCACTTAAGTTTGTCTCATCACCGCATATAATTCTTAAACTCAAAGAGACTATCAAAATTTTTGTTAGGCTTGTGAATCAATTCTTTCAACGCCCATCTTTTATAAGGATAAAATCATTTTAAGCAAGGATGATTCAGTAGAATTAGGGGTGCAAGAGTAGATGTGAAAAGAAGGATCAACTTAGAGCTTTTCATTAACACCCACTTCAAAATTCGTGGCTTTCCAACGCCCCATCCTTTCCTTGTTTTTCAAGAACTTTAATTTCTTAAGTGGTGAGGTGATGCCAAAACTTTCATAGGGATCAAATAAACTCTGCTCATATCTTGATGGTAGTTTCTTTTTCTCAAGTACTTGGGCTCATGGAATTAAAAAATTGCACATTGCAGCAATGCTACAAATGTGTAGCCAACTCGTAGCCAAAATCTGAGATGAACTCAAGATCGTCCATAGTCCATAGAAGTTTTTAGTTCCATGAAGTTTGGTACTCTCATAAATATCTTCAATAAAATTATTCCTTTTCAACTAAGCATGGCAAGTTAGGCATCTCCCGCAACCACCACAAAATATCTAGGGATTTCTATTTCGTGCCCTTGGTTAGTTAGTTGTACTCACTTTTCCCTAACCGCTGAACTTTTCCTCACTTTTCCCCTCCCTCGATTATAAAACCATCACAGGCACTCGGATGGAGGGATGGCATCAGTTCAAAGGCTTGATCGTTACATGCTGACTGGTGGGACCATGTTGGGGCGGGTCGTGTGTTGAGCGTTACGTTATATGGCCTAGATTGGTACATGCTGACGGGTGGGGACGTGTTGGGATGGGTCCTGCATATGTGGTGAAGGTTGGGGCCGCGTTGGGACGGGTCTTGCATACATGGTGAAGGGTGGGGGCGCATGGAGACACGGTGGACTAGCCATTCTCTCTCACCCAAAGCATTCGCTTCCCCCGAGCTTGGAACAGCTCCCACACCGCCCCTCTGCTGCCCCGCTGTCATTCCCTCCTACCTTATGTCGTCCTCGACCCCCAATCCACCCCTCCCCCTATTCGGGGAGCCCACTCCACCTCCAGATCCGCTCCCGCCCCCGCTAGATCTAACCCTTTCACGAAACTGTATGTAACACTTGTTGGTGTACTGGTCTTCCAAGTCAAGCGCGGAGAAGATTAGGTGGAATCAGAGGGATCTAACGCATGGATTCCCTCTGGGTAACCATATTTTCCCTTTGTGGATTGATTATAGGCAATATTTGAGCGTGAATCACTGGTGCTCAACTAACTGCCTTGCTTTTCGAATATGATTGATCTAGCGCTGACATTTCGGTTGGCGGTTAAACTAGATACTAGCGTAACTCGTGGTTATGAACAATATCTCTCTGGATTTTACTTCCCAGTGGTGGTTGCAACCTCCATAGCTCTCAGATATTTGAAAGATGAAATCTATTCTAAATTCCCCTAGAGCAATGGCGATTTAGTTGATTTGCAATATTTCAACATTAGCGAGCACATATTGCTCCCACTAACTAGCGAAGTTGATCTGGTAATGCTTTTCTCTTTAAATGCTACCGGACATTTTGGTAGAATTCGTCTCCATGTGCAACCTAAAGTTGAGCACACGGGAAAGAGGGTTAAAGCATCATCTGGTGAAGATACTTGCATTTGCAAGAAATTAGGTGGGCGATAGAGGAATTCCAACGTCCGGCAACCCCCGAGTATGGCGACTCACCCTCCCACCCACCCACCCACCAATGGCGATTCCTTGGCGATCTAGGGTTTTTATCCTTCTCCCCTACAATGGAAGCCCTACTCCACTGGGATTTCTCTCCTGGCCAGGATTTGGCTAAACAGGTGGGTCGATGTTTTGGATCTATGGTCCACTTCCTCCCTTCCTCGACTGCCAATGATTTCTTCTTGGTGGTTTCTTTCTCCTCGGCCTCTTTTCCTCGGAATGTTTAATCTGTGGGTCTTGCACTTCAATGTTGTATTGGTGGAATTGCTGCAAGATTCAATGTTTTTCAATTAAGTGATCGAAGATTTCGGTTTTCGGTGGCTTCAAACAAAGTGGGCATTTCATCTATGGTCTGAAAGATAGGGTTTGGCCAGATTTTGTGCGCTACTTCAGTTTGTTTTGAGGTTCTCATCCTCAGATCTCTAGATTCATGCATGATCATCCATCTACTGGACTGCCTTCTGATGATAATGTGAGGATCTCTCACACTAGTCCCGTTCGGTTTAAACCTAATCTGGAGTTCCTCAAGAAAAGTGTTGCACAAGGTTCTCATTCGGGATCATCACATGAATTGGCTAAATTTGGTTTTCATCAACAAGGCCCTCAGATGACATCTACACTTGGATCTGATCAGGCTAGGCCTCTATTCTTTGGAAGTTTTTCTGATCCTATTTTGGTGGATCCTGAACATGATCATAAGGAAGTTTTTACTAGTTCAAAGTTTTTACGTAACTTTTGCATGCAATTACCTTGTCACATTAGAAAAGATTGAAGATCTGAGACAGGCTCTTTACTCTGATCAAGATATCATGCATGCATTGGATTTGAAATTTGTCCCTAGCAAAGCTTTGGTTTTTGAAATCCTGGGACGTTGATCCAGATGTGGAGATCATGATCATCTTGTGGATTCCTGCCCGACAATTTGTGTATGTAATCCTGATCCGGGCTATAAATGCTCGAAGTGTTCTGGCTCGCGCAGCCCCTGGTGTGTTAAATGTTTAATATCTGGTGACCTGGCGAGTAATTGCATTTTGGGCTGGCATTGTCGGAACTGCCATTTATTGGGCCACCGGGCCGGGAGCTGCCCAAAGAAGATATGATGGGTTTGGCAAAAAAGAAAACAACCGCAAACAAACGGACCGATATTCCTAGTCGGAATATCTGGGTAATTAAGAAGCAGACAGTTTTTTCACATGGAGTTTCACCCCCCCCTTCTCCTGCCGCTTCATCTCCTTCCCGCCGGCTGACGACGCATCTCTCTCCACCACAAAAATGGCTAACTTCCCAGTTAATCCACTAGATTTTCTCCCCAATGGCTTGACAATAGATCCGGGGCCAGAGGACCGCTTGGTGAGATCGCACATGGTGGTGCCAGCCGAAGCTCCTCTGCAGCATGATCGCAAGGTAATTGCCGAGACCAACAGATTTATTCCGATTCAGCTCAGAGAGGACTATAGGGTTCAGGTGATGAATATTTTGAATGAGTCACAGCTGTTTGTCAGTCGTTTCGATGATCACCCTCTAGGCCTTGGCATTTTTACTATGACTGAAACCCTGATTGTGGATGCTACAATGAGGACATCCTTTGAGATTGATGATATTACCACTATCACTTTTGTGAAACACAACGAAGCCAGAAACATGCGTGTTACTACTTTTGGAAGGGCAACTTGGATACAATTCTTAGCTTTCCCCTTGGATTATCAGACTAGCCAGTACATTGTGCTATTTAGGATTTTGGTTTGCTGTCTATGTGGCATAATCCTATAGGAGATGATAAATCTGTGTTGGTTAAGGTTTGGATTGTTCATCCTAAGTTTGTGCCCAAAAGTTTGGTTATTCATTATCTTGGTGGGGCCAGACACTCCTGGACTGTACCTGTTATTTTACTCAGATGTGCTGACTGGAATGCTCATTTGCCTGAAATCTTGCCTCCTCCTGAAGATCCAGAACCAGAAGATGGTAACCCCCATCCCATGAATGGAGAGGGCCTAACAACTGAACATCTCTACCAATAGCAACTTGACAACTGGAATCACCATAATCAGATGCCTGGAGGTGGAAATGCTCAAGGTGGGCACAACGGAGGACATAATAATGCTGCCCTGTTTCACCAGCAAGGACAGTTTGTCCCTGCTCAAGTGATTGCTGCACTTTTTGATAATAATGCTGCACAAGATGAAAATATTGTTGCACCCCTGGAAGATGATGTTGCAGTAGTTCCAAACCCTCCTCTGATCAATTTTCAGAAAATCTTAGCTGCACAAGGGGTTTCTTTCTAGGATGGTGTGCCACCCCCAAACACCAATGTTCAGGATAGTCCTATGCAAGCCTGGCATGATAGTTTATCTGATGTGTCTGATGGAAATTCATCTGGATCAGACTTGATGCAAGTTGACACCACCTTGTCCATTAATTATGCTCTGGTTAATGACAATATAATGAATGTTAACTCTAAACTCTGGATGGCAAGGTATTTTGCTCATTCTGCCTTCAAAGAATATTGTTTCCCAAACTTTGCTCTGGATAATGCCAAGCTCATGTCTATCTCTGTTCCTTTGCCAAAGTTTATTCAGTTTAAAATGGTTGATGAATGGGAGTTGTTGCTCCAGTCAAAGATGAGGAAAGTGATGAATACTGATCAAACTATGGTGACCTCTGGTATGCAACCCTTCTCACAAGTTGTCACCAAAAGAAAGATTCTAGTGTTAGATGATTTAGAAGATTCTCCCTTTGGGACACCAATTTCCACCAACCAAGTCAAAAGGAGCTCAAGGATTACTTGATACAGGGGCTTTAAGCCGAAAATCATTTGTGATTCCAAGCAAACTAAATCAAAAGTGAAGCCAAGGAAGGTTCCAGAAGTGGAAGCTGTGGAAGTCACAGAGGAGGCTAAGATGACTCAGATAATATCTGCTAATGAAGACCGGATTACTGACAGTTCTCTTCTTGCAACCCCAGTCCCAGTGCTTCAGTCTATTGGAATTTCTCTTTGTGGTGTTCCTCAGGATAAACTCACTCCTAAGAAGCTCATGGAAGGCTTGCAGGAGAAGGAAAATGTTGACAGTGCCTAGTGCCTGTTTGGTGGTGTGCCTGTTTATTTCTATTGTGGTTTCTATACTTTTGAGTTGTAATAATGTCACTGTTTAAACATTGGGTTATTCTGTGCTGGAACATCAGGGGGCTTAATGCAAGAGAGAAACAATTAGCCTTAATGAATGCTATTAATGTAAGTGGATGTTTAGTTATTTTCTTGCAAGAGACAAAAAAGGAAGCTTTTGATCTGAAGTTTATTAAAGCTTGCTGTCCAGCAAGATTTGATGAGTTTGTTTATGTGCCTTCTGTGGGTGCTTCTAGAGGCCTCATTATTATTTGTAATAGTTCAATTCTTTCTGGAATGGTTATGCATTGTGAACAATTTTCTCTCTCTATTCATTTCACTTCTACCCATTCAGATCAATCTTGGACTTTAATTAACATCTATGGCCCCTATAATGGTGAACTGAGGGAAAAATTTATTGAATGGATGTTTGAGGTGAATATTCCTGATGATGAAGACTAGATCTTAATGGGAGACTTTAATTTCATTAGGTCACCTACAAACAAGAATAAGCTTGGGGGAATGTTAATGACATGCTAATTTTCAATGACTTCATTAGAGAGCAACATCTCACTGAATTGCCAATTAAAGGAAGAAAGTACACCTGGAGAAACATGCAACAAGATCCTCTGTTAGAGCAACTTGATTGTTTTTTACTTCCATGCACTGGACAACTAGCTATCCTAACACAGTTGTTTCAACACATGGCAAACAACTTCTGATGACACTCCTTGTGTTGTTTCTATACAGACTAAGATCCCTGGCAGTAGGGTTTTTAGATTTGAAAACTTCTGGATAGCACATCCTGGTTTTCTGGAAGCTGTAACAAAGATTTGGGGTAAACCAACTCACAAGTCCAATAGTGCTACAAATCTAAATGCAAAGTTTAAAAATTTGAGATATGATTTGAAATTTTGCAGAAAATCAATTTCAAAGTTATCCACTTGTATTGAAAATACCAACAAGGTTCTCTCTGAACTTGATGATCTTGAAGATAGAAGGCCTTTGTTATGTCAAGAAGCAAACTTTAGGAAAATTCTAAAAGCTCATTTAGCAAGGTTGTTGCAGTACCAAAATGCATATTGGAAGAAAAGGTGCACAGTTAGACGGACAAAGTTTGGAGATGAGAACACAAAATTCTTAAATAATTTTGCTACTAAAAGATATAGAAGGAACAATATTGCCTCCCTCAAACTATCTGATGGTTCTTTGGTCACTGAGCATGATGACAAAGAAAGTGCTATTTTTCAAGTCTACAAGGAAAGATTGGGTACTTCTACTCACCCTGAGATGCTTTTTGACTTACAGCATCTGATTACTCCAACTGAGGGCCTTCAAGATTTATCCATACCATTCACCAGAGAGGAAATTGACAAAGTGGTTAAAGAAATGCCAAATGATAAAGCCACAGGTCCAGATGGATTTAATGGCCTCTTGCTAAAAAGTTGTTGGCACATCATCAAGGAAGATATTTACTCCTTATGCTTTCAATTTTATGAAGGAGACCTGAATCTAGAAAGTATAAATATGGGACACATAACACTCATTCCAAAGATGGGTACACCTGAAACTGTCAATGATTTCAGGCCAATTACTCTGCTAAATTGTGTGCTGAAGTTGATCACCAAAATATTGGCTAACAGGCTCCAGAAGGTAATACTAAAAATTATTCATAAAAATCAATATGGTTTCTTAAAAGGAAAAAACATTCAGGATTGCCTTGCTTGGGCTTTTGAATTTCTCTATCAATGTGAAGCCTCTAAGAAAGAAATTATTCTGCTTAAGATGGATTTTGCCAAAGCCTTTGATACCATTGATCATCCGGCTATGATGAAAATTATGAAACAAATGGGTTTTGATGATAAGTGGCTAAAATGGATTGAAATTATTTTTGGCACTGGAAAATCTGCTGTTCTGCTTAATGGAGTACCTGGGAGGCAATTTCACTGCAAAAGAGGTGTCATGCAAGGAGATCCTTTGTCTCCCCTCATTTTTGTTCTAGCTGTTGATTTACTACAATCTACAATCAATAATGCATTCAGAGAAAACATCCTCAAAGCTCCATTCTCTCCTGATTTTGGTCAGGATTTTCCAGTTGGCCAATATGCAGATGACACTTTGATCATAATGCAAGAAGATAAAGAACAAGTTCAAGTAATGAAAGGGATTCCTCACAGTTATGTTGTTTCTACTGGCTTACAGATCAATTTTCACAAGTCTCACCTAATACCAATAAATCTGGCAGACATCATCACTAAGGAAATTGCAAATATGTTGGATTGTTCAATTGCCAAAATGCCTTTCACTTACTTTGGGCTACCTCTTGGCACCACTAAGCCCACAGTGTGTGATCTAATGCCACTGATTGACAGAATTGAGAGAAAGGTGTCTGCATCATTCATGATGATGTCTTATAGTGGGAGAGTGACTGTGATTAACTCCTTACTAGCTTCAGTTGCAACCTTCACAATGTATGCAATCAAATTACCAGATAATATTCTGGGGCACAGAGAGAAAATTTAGAGACATTGTTTGTGGAATCAAAAAACTGAAGAAGGGGAAAAATGCAACTCTCTTGCTGCTTGGGACATGATTTGTAGGCCAAAGAATAAAGGAGGTATTGGCATACTCAACCTAAAAATTCAAAATGAAGGCCTTCTGTTAAAGTTCCTTCATAAGTTTTACAACAAGGATGACACCCCCTAGGTCTCCCTGGTTTGGAATGCTTATTACAATAATACTGTTCCACATGCTACTGGGCCTTGTGGCTCTTTCTGGTGGAGAGATGTCTCTAGACTCTCCCATTTATTTAGAGGGGTAGCTAAAAGTATAATTGGTAATGGGGCCAATACATTGTTTTGGAAGGATCAGTGGTCTGACACTATTTTAGAAGAGAGTCACCCAGTTATCTATTCTTATGTGAGGAATGAAGATATCTCTACCCAAGAGTTTCTAGGTACAGACAGTTTGACACATCTCTTCTATCTTCCTCTGTCACCTGAAGCTTTAGCTAAACTAAGAACAATTCAAAATAGTTGAAGAGAGATACAACTCAGTGATAACTTACAAGACAATTGGTGTTATGTTTGGGGAGCCAAAGATTTCACATCCAGCAAATATTATTAGTATAATTTTAGAAACCTGAACCCACATATATCTTTCAAATGGCTGTGGAAATCAAAGTGCACTGCAAAAGTGAAGTTCTTTGGATGGCTTGTTCTGTCTGACAGACTGAATACAAGAAACATGCTTAGAAGAAGGCATTATGCACTTGGGACTGGACATGACTGTTTAATGCATAGTCATACTACTGAAGAAACAATTGAACACTTGCTCTTTCATTGCCCTTTCAGTCAAGCTTGCTGGGATTCAATTAATATCTCCTGGTCTATGGCTAGCTCTAGGCTTCAGATCATTGAACAAGGAAAACAAAGATGGAATAAAAAGCTATTTATGGAAATTACTCTGCTTGGATCCTGGAACATCTGGAAGGAGAGAAACAATCTCTGGTTTAATAACATACAACCCTCAGTTCAGGCCTGGAAGTCAAGATTGGATGCTGATCTTGCGCTACTGATTCACAGAACAAAGGAGGATTTACACCCACTCATCAAGAGCATTATCCATAGTTTGTAAATTCTGTGAGGTCTTAGGTTTTCTAACCTTCTTCTTTTGGGAGATCTTTTATCCGCTTGTATTTTATAAATATGTAACTTTTCAGACTCTGACCTTTTATTAATGAAATGAGGCAGTAGGAACCTTTCCTACTGTTAATACCCTTAAAAAAGCATCATCAGGTGGTCAGGCATCATGTGTCTCTGCTAATAGTGTTCTCCCCCATGCTCCTTGTAGGTCCACAGCAGTACCCTCTATTTGCACTGCGAGTGTAAGCCAAATCTCTTGTGCGGCCGATGTGGAGGACGAAGGAGAGCCTGACGATGTAGCGCCTCCACTAGATGATGAGGATTAGTTGATGTTTCCTAAATTGGTAGATAGATTCAGTAAACATGCACTAGAGGATCAATACGTGGGGGAAATGGCCCATGGTGCCAGATTTTATGAAAGGATGACGAAGAGAACAAGGAGAACAATGACAACCTCATTTTAGCCGAGTACGATGGTGAGGACTTGCCAATAGCTGAGTGGGATAGGGACGATTCTAAGATTTCAGAAGGAACCATATTTGAAATGATGCAGGACTATCGTAATGACCTTACTACATATTGCATTCACACCAATAATGATTATGATGGTATTAAGAGTGATCCATCAAGGTTCACAGGAAGTGCCCATACAAGAGGTGTAAGTGGAGGATTCATGCATCCAATATGCTCAGTAGTAGTTTGGTTTAGGTATTACAACCAGTTGTGTATTTTAGATCATTGTGTAGAGTTTGTTAACTCTACCTGACATTTGCACTATGTTTCAGATAAAACGTAACCATTTCGAACATTCTCTTCCACCTCAAGGGGGCAGCCAAAGGACAAAACAAAACTAGCAAATACTAGGTGTTTGGCAGATGCAATCATGGATTGGATGAGAGGGAACCCATCACTTGGTGCAACATGCTCATAAAAGAAGTTTTTAAAAAGTTTAATATTATAGTACCTTACATGAGGATGTTCTATGCAAAGGAATGGTCTCTTGATAGTCCATGGAATGAACGTTTTCAGTTGCTTTACAGCTTCAAAGCTGAAGTGGAGTTGGCTAGTCCAGGTAGTGTTGTATAGATAGACATGCATAAAGTTTGGTACAAAATAAGAGGGAAGACAATGGAGAAGTAGTGCTTTAGAAGGGCTTTTTTTGTTTCAAAGCTTGCTGGCAAGGGTTTCTGGATGGTTGCAAGCCCTATTTGGCCGTGGATGCAACAACTCTTCATGGCAGATTTAAAGGACAGCTAGTAGTTGCTACTGCAGTTGATGGCCACAATTGGATGTTCCCTGTTGCTTATGGAGTTTTGGAGATTGAGTCAAAGGAAAGTTGTACTTGGTTTCTGGAGAATTTGCGCGACCTTATAGGTCATCCACCAGGACTTACTATCCACATGGGCACTTGCAAAGGTTTGGAGAAAGTTGTAGAAGCAGTATGCCCCGGAGTGGAGCATAGGGACTATATGCGACACTTAGTGCAAAATTTTACAAAGAAATTCAAGGGTAAAGTTTGTACTAACAACCTATGGCCATCTTCATACACATGCAGTTTGAGGAAGCATTTGTATCATTTGGAAGTGTTTTATAAACAAAAACCTGCGGTGAAGGTGTACTTGGATGCACATCATGGAATGGTGTGGTCAAGAAGCCAATTCAATGAAATTTTCAAGGTAGACTATGTAACAAGTAACCTTGAAGAGAGTTTCAACGCAAAGATTTGATAAGATTAGGTAGATGATAATGATAAAGATTGATTTGTGTCAAAGAATTGCATCAACAATATATGTTGGCCATCTCATCCTCCCATCTTTGATTAAGGCTTTGCATGCCAGGGCAAAACAATTGAAGATGAAATGCATTAGAAGAGGAATGGAGGATGAGGTAACATACACTGATAGTAAAGATAGGCAATGGAGGTATCCAGTGAGTTTGGTTGATAAGACATGTCATTGCAGGCAATGGAAGCTATGTGGGATACCCTGCATACATGCATTGTTTTTCATGGGTGTTCTAAGAAGTGAAGAGGGTGAAGTTGATCAGTACGTGTCGAAGTATTTCTCGGTTGCCAAATTTAGGGCAGCATATGCTTAGAATGTTCCATCCTTGTTGGGAAAAGACCAATGGATGGAAGTGGATCTAGGCTTCAAGCTATACCCTCCAATTCTTACTAGACCAGCAGGTTGGCCAAGGAAGAATAGGATGAGAGCTAGTGCAGAGGGTGGTGCACCACCTTGACGACGTAAGTGCAAATGTTGTGAGATCCTAGGGAACATTGCTAGGCTTTGTAAAAATGCAGTGGACCCAACTTATGGAATGGATGATTAGGCGGGAGAAGGAAATGCAGATGAGAATGAAGTATTTGAATGAGAGGAGAATGAAGCAATGGATACATTGTAGATTGAACCAAATTTAGGGCATATTGAACCAATGGATCGAGAGGAGATTGAACCAAATGCAGGAGAGATTGAACCAAATGTAGGGGAGATTGAACCAATGGATCAAAAGGAGATTGAACCAAATGTAGGGGAGAATGAACCAAATGCAGGGGAGATTGAACCAATGGATCGAAAGAAGATTAAACCAAATGCAGAGGAGATTGAACCAAATGGAGGGGAGATTAAACCAAATGCAGGGGAGATTGAACCAATGGATTGAGAGGAGACTGAACAAAATGCAGGGGAGATCGCACCAAATGCATGAGAGATTGAAGAAATTGATTCATTGGATGTAGAGAATAAAGCAATTGATTCATTAGAAGCAGAGTTGAAAAGTAAAGTAATTACACAAGAGGATATTGAAGAAATGATGCCAATGCAGTATGAACCATATGAACTAATGGATCAAAACATGATTGCACCAATTATACGACAGACTGAAGCACTTGATTCGTTGGATGCAGATAAAAAGAACAAAGGGAACAAACAGAAGAATCTGATGGTGGACTCCGAGAATATTCCAGCTAGGATCACCCGGAGCAAGGTGGTGAACCCAGCGAAAACAATAGGAGCAAGAAAAAATGAATTTGAATTTGTATGATGAATTTGAACTACTGTCAATGTTTGTATTGAATTCAAACTAGTGTGACGCTCCCAAGTTTGTACGTTGGATAATCCCATAATGTATGTGTTATTGCAAGTTTCTATGGTCATCCACCTAGTTGCTTAGCACTGCTTCGTTTTACCCTCTACATGTGGCCAACACATGGGGTTTAGCTAGTTCATGGCTTAAACCATAGCAAACATTGACCAATTGATCCAAAATTTGGCATACTTGTGTATCTTGGATTGATTTACCATATGAAATTGGAAATTTTGGATTTACTTGTAATTAGCCATATTTTTCTTTTTCTAAGTGACTAAATTCAAAAAAATGGTTTTAGGGTTAGTTTAATTCAAAAAAGTCAAAACATAGTGCAACCTTCGCATGGAGTCTTGTTATTTTACCTAAAACCTAGCATGAATAATAAAGAAAAAGGAAATAATGGTCTTATCCCTTAAATCACTTCTTAAACCCTTCTTACAATGAGCTACTAGCTATGAAGATGCATGGCTTTCTACTCAATCCACCTCCAAAATAACCCATTCCAAAACATACTTTGTCTAAATGAGGCCAAATTTGGAACACTTGTTTATCTTTGAGTTAAAAACAATATAATGTCGGCCAATATGGATTATTTTGTTAAAATAACACATTTTCCATTTTTTATGACAAAAGCTTGAATTTATCTTACTCATTCTTTTATCCGAGTTCCCTTGTTTTACTTAGCTCTACTCAGTTTTCCCATCCCGCTAAAGTTTTCCGCACTTTTCCCCTCCCTCTAAAGTTTTCCTCACTTTTCTCCTCTTGCATGTGTCAAACCCTCACAACAGCTCAACCTGCGCTCAGTTTGGCTACGCTCTAATTGGTCGAGGTTGTCGTGGTGATGTCACGGTCGATGCCATGGGATGGCTTAAGTTGGGTCCGTATGGACACAAGAGGAATCCGGGAGGGAGAGTGTGGTGGTTCCGCACACGAAGAATTATGAAGAACACAAGAACACTTGATGTTTTCTAGGCTAGATCTCTTATTCCTTCTATTTGAGGTTACAAGTGCCCCTTAGGATATCTCCCTAATTGCTAAGGAGAGCTCTGGTAGAAGAACTGTTAGCCTTGTGGCTCTAGTTATGCATGTCTCTAACCCTAGATCTACCCCTCTTTATATAGTAGATGGGAGTATCTAGGTTACATTGTGGGTTCTAGGGTTTACAGAATGGGCTTCTACTTTAACCAATGGGTCGGGTTATAGGGCCTGTCCTCTGGTCCAGGACCTAGTCCATAAAGCGTGCTATCCAACGTACCACAATACATTGGCGCCAGTTCCTTTAGGTGTCATCGAGTGCTTTAAGAATCACCCGGTGCTTTAGGTGTCACCCGACAACGCTCTCCTCATCGTTTAGCTCTGGCACACTGGTATAGTGGCCCTATAGCACCGTGAGATCCATACGCCAAAATTGTTTGGTGACATATGGAGCCAGAAGCATATGCAGGAAGGAGCGTTTCTCCCTTCTTGACTCGGCCTCACAATTATATGTCGTCTTGGTATTGCTCATTATTATTCGGCTTCCATTTACTCGGCCTATGTCGGCCTGACTCGGCTAAGATCAACCTGAGTTAGCCTGGACTTCCACCTCTTATGACCCTATTGGGGGTTATCCCTCCAACATTAGTCCTCAAAGCTGTTGAGGTCTAGCAATTTTAACTAATAGTCCTCAGCTGGTTCCTTCAGTGATTTTGGAATATCTCTCCTCTATCTGACATTTAGTAAGTTGGCTCAGTTCTTCCTATTCGACATTGTTCTTAGCTCGATCTTTTCTTAGTTACAACCTGTCTCTTTGTGCCGAGTCTAAGTTCAATCTTTGCTGAGTCTACCTTGGCTTTACATTATTTTATCATGGGCGGCTCGTAATCATCACACTTTGCCACATTTTCTTCTCAAATCCTGACATGTTGCACAATTACTGCGGCATAGTGACGGTCACGTCGTGTAGCACCTCGGGCAGTGCGTTGACGGATTCACTGCGGCTTGCTACACACGTGGCGCCAGTTGACGCGGCAGTTGCCTGCATACACGGCCACACTGTGGCCTTAGTGCGCATCGGATCCCACCTATGTGGTTTTCACTACAGCCTTAAATAGGGGGGTGAGGGAGAAATCCCCATTGCCTCTTCAGTTTCTCCCTTTATTCCTTCTTGTGTTGCCGCTCTTTGGCCCTCGTTCTTGCTCTTCTCCACCACTACATCTATCTTTTCCTCCGCCGCCATCCTTCTTCTCATGCGAGGTGCGGATGCCCCATGCTAGCTCTTGTGCCGCTGCGACGGGGCCTAGGCAATCCAAGCCGCTTCCAGAGGAGGAGGCGCGTGAAGAACTAGAGGAAAGCATGGATCCCCGCAACATCGCCGCCATCGAGGAGGAGGATATTGACGAGTCCAACAGAGAGAACGGCTCGTGTGAGGGTTCTGAGGTCTTCGTCGAGGAGATCGAATGGCTTCGCTCCATGCAGCGGATCCCTCTGGGTTGAGTGTTGCCTCCCCCTTGGTGAGATAGCTCCTAACCCTCAACCCAGCGAGCTCGTGGTGTTCATGTCCCACTTCGAGCGTGGATTTTCCCTTCCCTTGAGCAATTTTGTGAAATGTTTCTTTTGAGTTTTTCCATCTGCGGATGCACCACCTACCTTCCAATGTCATACGCTCCTTGTCTTGCTTTATCTCGGATGTAGAGGGTTATCTCGGCCTTTGGCCCACTGTCAAACTTTGGGCCAAGTTTTTCCAGTTTAGAATTCAGGTCATCCCTGAGATGGGTGTTCCCTCGGGCGAGAAACGGCCGACTCAGTGCGGTGCCACCAGTATCACCCCCATGAGAAAGTCTATCTTCCCCCGGGTCCAGGGCCTAGATTCATGCAAGAAGTGGTAGAGGACATTTTTCTATGTCAAGAACTGTGTCGACTATGACTTGATTTGGCTGCCTGAGTTTAGTGATTAGGTACCTGATAAGCACAACTGGAGGTTTGACCCAAAGGAGAGATACCCGGCCATCAATGAGACCCATGCCATTTTGGAGGCGCTGCTTAATGTGTTTGCGGAGAACAAACTAATGGGAGAAGACCTCATGCAAACTTTCGTTAGCCGCCAAGTAAGCCCCCTCTAGCTTAGCTCCCACAAAATGTGTTTCATGAGCGGCCGCTTCAACCCAACGCGCCGTTCAACCTACGATCTCGCTAAGGACCAGGTCACCTGGTGAGTTAGCTCCATCTTCAAACTGACGATGGTGCCTGACTGGGAATGGGGCATTGTCCCCTATTACCGAGACAACATCGTACCTTGGGTAAGTTTTCAGTCGTTCATTTGGCATTTTTTATTTTACTCAGCTTCCATTTGTTAACCTGGATTGTTTGCTCTTTTGCAGAAGTTTACCCAGCAACAAGATGACAATGCCAACCTGGCCCCTGCTTTCGATGAGGACCAGGACATCTTCGACGAAAAGGAATTTGACTCGGAGGATTTCATGCCGGCATTGGGCCATCTCCGGGTAAGACTCCTACTAGAGTTACTTTGAGGGAGTGGCCAGATGATGATGATGATGATGATGACGAGTGTCAGATTTTAGAGGTACTTGATCCTCAGCCTATATCTTTTGCTTATCTTGCTGGTTCTATATCTGCCGATGTAGCCGTCCAGGTGCAGGAGGTTGATCTCCTTGCTATGGGAGGCCTGGTTAAACCCAAGAAGCGAGGCGCAGTGGCAGCAGGAGCGACTAGGGCTGAGCCGGCCAAGGCCTCCAAGAAGCAGGGCGCAGCGGCAGCGACTGAGGCTGAGTCGGCCAAGGAATCCAAGAAGCGCAAAGTCATGAGGAGAGTATGCCATACTCATGTTGTTGCCGGGTAAATTTCCTTGACCAACATTTGTCTTCTTGTTTTCTCTATTCATCTCTTTCTTCCTTTTATCTCATACAAGTATTTTTCTCTTGTTTCCTAGTTCCGCAGAGATCGCACCTCAGTCAGCGAGCTGCATTACTTCTGAGATTCCCGCTCCTCCCCCTCCTACTCAGGCCAAAGTCAAATTCCGAGTCCATCTCGGGCCTCTCCTTCTACACCGAATGATCCAGTATCCCGGCCAGAAGCAAGCCCCAAGACTCGTAGGGAGGAGGAGGCAAGAAAGAAAGCACCAGACCCCACGAAGGAGAAGGAGAAGAAATCCGGTGTTAGCAGCACAGGTGTCGGGTCGATTGATGTCGAAGATTTAATCATTCCACTAGAACCGGATTAGAAGAACAAAGAGAAGAAGCCCCTCAACCATCTCAGCAGCAGTAGCCGTCTCATTCGGCTCTGCTAACTCAGCAGCGTGAGAAATAGCCAACTCAACCGCCCAAGTATCCCAGCAAGACCCAGTCTCATTCTTCTTTGCCGGTTCAGTCAAAGTCCACATCATCAAAGACAATAGTGTCAAGGAAGGAAAAGATTAGCTTTGGCCAGGCCACATCAAAGTCGCAGCCAAAATAGCCACCACCAACAAAGACATCTGCAACTGCGGATCCGATGACAAAGGATGTAACTTCTTATGAGCTAGCCAATACTGAGAGGCAACTGGAGCTTCATGTTAGCCCGGCTGCTACCAGAAGTAGTGTTGGCTCGTCTGCTAAAGGAAAGGGCCTTGTTGCGACTCGGACGGTCAGTGGCCAAAGTTTTAGCTCTGCCGAGCAATTTGCACTTGAATGGAATGCTGCCAACGACCAAGAAGTTTCTTCCGGTAACCCTTCTACATCAGTGCAGCAAGGAGTGACCATTGTCCCCCACACTATGGCTGAGTTAATGCATTCGTCCATAAATACTATGGTTCGTGCCATCAAAATTAATGAGGTATGTATGCTTAACCCTTTTGCGTTCTTCTTAGGTCCTGGCAACTGGGGTGTCACGTCCCCATGTTTGACGAGCTCCGCGCCATGGGATTCTTCACCCTCGAGAGGCGGCACACCTCCAGAGGGAACCCGGCCCTGCAGGCATCACGAGGTGCCCACCTCGCGAGGGAATGAGCCTCAGGAGGTAACGCCTCCGGAGGGGTCCTTCCATGACATCAAGTTACACCCTTGAGCCTCGAATACCACGGAGCGCGTCCAGGGTAGGATAGTAACTTTGTCCAGAAAAGTGCGATCTACGGACCCGACAGGAAGCACAACGCTTCTATGGCATTGGCTGCCTCAGTAAAGAAGACTCAGTCCACTCTCCTTCCATAGGGAAAGGACGGCGGATCTCACGGTGGAAGGCTCCCCAACTGCCATTTTGGTGAAAGGGGGAAGAAGAGAGCGCCAGATGGATACAAGCAATGTCGATAATGGACTCTGTACAAGAGGACGGAGCAGACCATAGCGAACTGGACCGAGTCCATGCAATGTAGCCTCCTAGACCGGGATATCGAGGAGCGACACTGAGGACGCCCTACCCGCCCAAAGGCTGGGGAAGAGGCCCAACGCCGCCCCATATAAGGGACCCTTCTCCTACCTCAGAAAAGATCAATCCCCTATGATCTAAACCCTAGACATACAACTTCCATTGTAGCCTCTCAAAGTAAAGCGAGCAATACAAAAAAGTAGGAGTAGGGGCTTTACCTCCTCACGAGGGTCCCGGACCTGGGTAAAAAAACCCGTGTCACCTCTTTGTTGTGGTTCTTGCTCCGTCGTTTCCTCCATCGTCGAGGCTCATTGGGAACGCGTGTTTAGCCCCCTCTCAAACCAAGGGATCGTTGGACCCTAGTTCCTTCGAGGGACAAATCGCCGACATTTGGGGCACCAGGTAGGGGGATAAAAGGCGAGATTTTAAGATCTTCATTGACCGCGGCCACATGTCGGCTCGCTCCGAGCATGCGCTCCACTGTGTGGAGAGCATGGCCCAGACCAAGTTGGCCCGGTGACGCGCCCCCTCCGAGAAGGACCCATGGACCGAGGACGACGGGGCTCTACCTACCGCCCATCACGGGAGTCCCCACCCTCCTCACACGAAGCCACCATGCTCTCCTGCGCCGCATCCTTGCACAGGAACGCTGAGCACCTCATGCCTGAGGCAGCCAAGCGCATGGTGCAGGAACTCCTGGATCACCCACTGGCCGACCACGGCAAGGGGAGGTGGTATGACCGGATTGCTGAGCTCCTCCATGTTGCCACACTATCCTCGCAAGAGAAGGGGGCTGAGGGTGAGGACCAGGTGTAGGGGGGCTGGGGGCTCGCTACCGGCAAGGCACCGTGATAGAACCCCCAATCCTGATCAGGTACCCCCGCCGGCGACCAAAGGCTGCCAGATCTTCTCTCTCCCTGCGGTCGCGGTGCCGCCGCATGAGAGAGAAGACCATATCACCGAGGAAACCGCCGTAGCAGGCCAGCAGAACTGCGCGACTCTCACCAGTGATAAGGCAGTGCAAGCCAACGGCTGCCTCGCCCTCACAAAGGCACTCCGCCGCGTGGTCTGGCCACACAAGTTCCGCCCGGAGATGCCAGCATGCTACAATGGAACAACCAACCCGTGCAAGTTTTTGCAGCTCTACACCATGGGCATCGAGGCTGAAGGAGGCGACGACCGCATCATGGTGAACTGGCTTCCTCTGTGCCTGAAGGAATGGCCAGCACTTGGTTGATGAACCTGCTAGAGGATTCCATCGACTCGTGGGATGAGCTTAGCTCCCTCTTCATCGTGAAATTCAAGGGGAGATACAAGCGCCCGCTCACATACTTCGACCTCTCCAAGTGCGCCATGAGCCTGGAGAGACCCTCTTCAAGTTCCTATAGAGGTTCAGCTGAGTCTGCAACAAGATCCCAAAGATCTTGGATTCCAACGTCATCATCGCCTTCTCGAGGGTGTTAAAGACGTCAATATGATGGAAAAGATCGGCATCTGAGGTGAGAGCTTCACCACGACAGTCGAGCTCTTCGTCATGGATGAAAAGTGTGCCAAGGCAGAGGCGTGGCGGATGTTCGTCCTCGCCGAAGCAGAGACCACTCCCAAGGCCTCGAGTTTGTCCAAGGTCAAGGACAAGGACTCCAAGAGCAATACCATCGTCATCCTCGCCGCCGAGATGGATTGGAAGAGTCCTCGCAAGGAGCGCGGTGAAGGGGACATGGATGACAACACGTATTGTCACTTCGACAAGTGGAACGGGAACCCCACCGACGACTGCTACATGCTCAAGAAGCTCTGCGACATGCGCAACAACCAGAGAAGGGGGATATCTGGTGGAGAGCGTGGCGGGGCTAGGGTGTCACCATGGGGGCGAGCGCTGGAAAAACAACTCCAGAGGCCATGACACACTGCAGATGGGCCATCAAACCGATGTCGTACAGCAGCACCCTCCGCAGGCGGAGAAGGGCTGTGACGAGGATCCTGGGGCTATAAGGTGCCACAAGGAGCTGTCACTTGCATCCTTGGTGGCTCCCAGGCCCCGGTGTCCAACTGGAACTTCAAGTTTCTCACTCGCGAGGTCGTCGCCGCCAGGCCAGGAGTTCCGTCCCCAAATCTCAAGTGGTCTCAGTACCCAATCACCTTCGACGCTCATGACCAACCCGTCTCCACTAGTCCTGTGGGCACTCTCCCCATGATTTTCACCCCCACCATCAACAACATCATGGTTGTGAAGACTCTCATCGATGGAGGCGCCGGCCTGAACGTGATATCCATTGAGACGTTCGCCCAGTTATAGGTGCCCTAGGACAAGCTGATGCCGACCATGCCGTTCTATAGAGTGACAGACAGAACCACCACACCCATCAGGCAGGTGCGTCTCCCTGTCATGTTCAGGACACCCGACAACTACCGCACTGAGCTCATCGACTTCGACGTGGCCCACATCGAGCCCCCGTACAATGTCATCCTCGGCTCCCCTGCACCGGACAAGTTCATGGCGGTAACTCACCAGGCCTACAACGCCCTCAAGATGCCCGAAGGCAATGACAGGATCATCACGGTCTGCCGTGACGAAGTGGAGTCCATGCGCTCCCTCGAGCATGCCTACAAAGAAGTGGCCGCCTACCCTAAGGACGTGGATGCGTTGGATTACGTCGGAGGCTCCATGAGGAGGAGGCAGATGGTGCCTCAGGAGAATGCCATTGCCAAGCGGGCAGTGGCTGCAATGTTCCTGCCTCGCGGCACCCGAGCCTTCCATAGGGGTCAAGCCTCGCTGCTGTTGGCCATCGTGAGTGCCGAAGAGGGTCCCAAGGACTACCTCGGCCCAGGGGCTCCTGACTTCCAGATGGACTACACCCAGTGCATGGGCAACATCGGCAACCCCCTAAGGGCAGCTAGGCCATCGACTGAGTAGCATATCACGGGTGCGGAAGGCGGACAGGCCTCTCCAAGGAACACGCCTAACTCCACAACTTTTTGAAGGTGACCCTCGAGATACTCCCATCTTTTGCAGCCTTACCTTCACTAAGACCCTGTGCAAGCCACGATGGTGCTATAGTAAGCTTGAACTTTCAATGGCTTTTTGGATCTTGTGCATTGCGCATGTATTGAAATTTGTTTTTTCCCTCGGAAAATTCTCCTTTGAATATCGTACCTACCTGATTTCCCTCACATACACCACTCGAACAGGGGCTGAGCATGGTGCCTGACAACGGTCACTCCCCGGCATCATCAGAGCCTAAAGTGTCAAGATCTGAACTTATGGACTTTTTCCGGCCATAAGTTACCTCACGTACGGCCTCTGGTGCTTGTGTCCCTCGCATGGTGCATGTATCGAGCCCCAGCGGTACATGTGTTTTTCCCTACATCCCTCTCCTCGAAAGGTCTATGAGGTGGCTCCTGAGGCCCTGTTCCTCCATTAACCTGTCCAGGACCTAAAGTGTGAGCTCTGAACTTTTACGGACTAGGTTTGGCTATGAGTTACCTCACCCACACTCTTGGATATTAAAAGAAAAAATGTTTTAGCGACAGCTCATGAGGCTCTGATCCTTTGCAACCCTAGCTTTTTAGGACCTAAAGTGTCAAGCTATAAACTCTCACGAACTGGGTCCAGCTACGAGTCACCTCACCCATGGCTCCTAACATTTGAAAAACACCCCTTGTTAGTGATGGCTCATGAGGCTCTGATCCTTCGCAACCTTGGCTCTTCAGGACCTAAAGTGCTGAGCTCTAAACTTACGGCCCGTTCCTTGGCCACAAGTTACCTCGCCCAAGGTTCCTGATCGCTCGTGAGGCTCCAACCTCCGCATCCCAACCTCGCCAGGACCTAAAGTGTCGATCTTTGAACTTACGGCTTGTTCCTGGGCCGCAAGGTACCACACCCATGGTTCCTGGCCCTTAAAAACAAAAATAAACCTTCGTGTTGGTTGCGGGTCCCTCCTCGAGAGGCTAGTTGTTTCAGCGCTTTTCCTACGGTTTTCTCATCGAGAAGATTACAGGGCGATGCTAGAGACACCCTCTACAGCGGATAAACAACGCAGGACCTAGAATGTGAGCTCTGAACTTACATGCCTAAACATTAGTAAGTTACCTCACCTACGGATCCTAGTGCACAAAATGCTTCACACAAGTGTATTTCAGGTCTTCAGTAACATGCGCCTACACGCCATGGTCATCCCCTCGGGAGGCACCTAGGAAAGGCACGCGAGGTGAATCCCCTCTGTGTCGCAACTGCCACTCGCGGCTCATAAGATCCACCAGTGGATTGCCTTGGCTACACCAAGTACCAGCCCTGTAGTACTCCACCTAGAGACTTGTGGAACATCTCGGGGGACAACCTCGCCAGCGGGCCCATGCCTAGGCAGCTGCGTCAAGGCTCGCTCCCTTGAAAAGTGCACAGCACCTTTGCCCACACATCAAAGAAACAGGGCCGCTCCCGAGCCTCACGAAGTCGTGCCTCTACTCAAGAGCGTGGGCTGCACAGAATCTCTCTACGAGGGTGCACGGTAGGATCTCTCCTTGGGAGGACCGCCTGAATCCGCTGCGATCGACATGACACGACAAAGCGCCTATACAAGATATGGCCTAAAGGCCCAAGAGAGCTGTACAAGGATGGGGGGCTGCTCCCCGGAGGAACGCGGGAACCTCACGAGCCTATCAGGAGAGTCCTGTTGCACTGTGATTTGTTTCACCTACCGCGGGACCTCGACGAGTAGACGTCTACCGGGCGCCGTCTCCAGGATCGCCTCGCCAGGCGCAACCTCTAATGGTTTTTCCTGTAAGGGCACCGTCCCGGGGCGTGCAGATCTTCGGCATACGCACTTGCTGGCACAAGAGGCCTGTCCCTGAGGAAAGAAGACATGAATAGCCACCACCGGCTTCGCCAAGCAGGCGCTTGAGCTGTGAGATTCTACACATTTTTTATGGTTTCTATCAATGTTTTTCATTTGGATTTGATGGTTTTCTATATTTACCTAACGCTAATCCTTCGGTAGCAAAGAAAACCTTGGTTTTTCATGTGTGTTTCAGGTTCTGAACATCACCAGAGGGATTTAACAGCAAAAACACAATATTCAGGCGAAAACAAGCATGTCTCTCTTTGGAAGCAATCGAGAGGAATTTACTACAAGCTTAACTACAAACTATACGAGCCTCCTTCGTATAGTTGCCATCTCCTTCGTCTTATTAAAAGGGACAACTTTCCTGAAGAGGCAAAGGTTGAAGCAGAACACACGAGCCGCCATACCATCCAGAAGGGAGTAAGGAAGGATCCGGAGAAGAAGGCGAAGACGTTCTTCATCTCGCTCCACGATCTTCAATCTCCTAGACTCCACACCTCCATAGCCATCACTTGTACTTGAGAGAGAGAGATCTCCACCTTGCAAGATTAGGATTTGAGATTGTTCTTCCCATCTTGAATTGTGTTGGATTTACTTCTATTTATTATTGTGGATCTCCATAGTAATATCAAGAAGAACTCCCTTTATTTAAGTACATCGTTGATGCTTTCTTCTCTCATGTGTGAGTAAGTTCCCTTAGGCGTGGGAGAAGTAGGGGATTGGTGAGATGTGATGTGCCTATATATTTTTCATCAAGTTTGTGGTTAATTTTAATTACTATATTATGTGTGCTTGACTATATGTGGGATTATTAATGCATGTTGTCCAATTAAGGGCCCAGACAACATGATGCTTTGTTCTAGATAGATAGAATCTTGTTTGCTAGGAGACCGGCAACCCTCGAGTGACACGGGGATATCAATGAGAACTAGTTTGACTTGAGGATAACGAGGAATCACCGATCTTATTGCATTAGTCCGATCCAAGGAGCTTAATTGCTATGCAACCTGAAGGATCTTAATCGTCTAGTGACTGGCCATGGTTGTGGTAAACATGCTAGTAGGATTATTGAAGTTGGGATGAAATCTACCAAGAGTAGTTCCGGCTAATTATGGGTTGCTCGCCTACACACATACTTATAAGATTATAATTGTTACACTTATCACTCATTCACCCGGCACATTCACTATCACCATGAACTGAAACTCTCTGCGCCTACTTTGTCATCTGTAGAAAATAACAAACAAATCGTTCTTTACTTTTATGCTTTTTTACTTCTGAATTTTACATTTTAGTTTTACTTAAATACTTTTGTTTAAATACAAATTCTATTCTCATTCTCAACACTTGCAGTCAATTCACTCGAAGACCTGTGACAACTTTGGGTATGACAGTGACTTCACCAATAAACACTTACCTCTGGGCTCCCTGTGGGATCGATATCTGAACTTCAAAACTAGATACAAACCTGAAGGGTTTCGTAGCATGGAAAACAAAAAATTTCTATCGCATACAAACAAACAAGCCAAGATCTATCTACTAGATTGTAGCAACGAGTCGATGGAATAACTTACCCTCGAAGATTCCAAAGCGTTTAACGAGAGCGGATTCTCGTGGGTGATGTAGTCGTACTCTTCCCGATCTCAAGATCGTGTAGACGATCCTTCCGGCGCTGCGTTCCGGCAGCGCTCCCGCAGTCGGTCACACGTTCGGTACTCGACGAAGACCTTCCTCTCCCTTGTTCCAGCAGGCAGCGGAGGTTGTAGCACTCTCCTCGTGATTCCGGCAGCACAACGGCGTGGTACCGAAAGTAGAGGGGAGATCCCGCAGGGCTTCGCCTTAAGCCGGAGCGAGTATGGTGGCGTATGAGAGAGAACTATTAGTGGTCTAGGGTTTAGACACACCAATTAGAAGGCTCTAAACCGAAGGCTAGGGCAATTAGAAGCTCTAAACCAAAACGGCTCTAAACCGGAGATTAGAGGATAGGAACTTGTGTGTCTAGAGGAGGAGGCCCTGCCCCTCCTCTTATAGGTGGGAGGGCGGCCAAGGGGAGGGAGTCCCTCCCCAAGTCGGCCTTGGGTGGCGCGCCGGCTTGGAGAGGAGACTCCTCCCCCAAGTCGGTTTCAACCACCTCTTGCTTGTTTCCCACAGTTTCCTGTTTTAGCCGTTTGACTTTCAAACTGGCCATTTGACTTTTCTGTTTTAGGATTCAATTTAATCCTTTATTTGGAACAGCAAGAACACTTAGTACATGATGCAATCATTCCAATATGTAATGACACATTCATGTACCCCTCCCCTTTCCCGGAGTGCCGGACATTCCGGAACCTTCTAGAACATTCCCGATGAAAACACCGGAATCATTTCCGAACTCCGAAACGGGACTTTCCTTATATGAATCTTATTCTCCGGACCATTCCGGATCACCTCGTGATATCCCGGATCCCATCCGAGACTCCGAACAACATTCGGTCTCTTTCTCATAATACCATAACTACTCAAAACAATGTCGAATCCTTAAGTGTGTCTCCCTACGGTTCGTGAATTATGCGGACATGATCGAGACACTTCTCCGAACAATAACCAATAGAGGAATCTGTAAATTCATATGGCTCCCACATATTTCTACGATTACTTTGCGATCGAATGAACCACTTACATACGATACCAATTTCCCTTTGTCTCACGATAGTTTACTTATCCGAGGTTATGATCGTCGGTATCTCTGCATACCTAGTTCAACCTCGTTACTAATAAGTACTCTTTTCTCGTTCCCGTGATATGTGATCCCTTGTGAGCCAGTCACATGCTTGCAAGTTAATTGGATGACATTTCACCGAGAGGGCCCAGAGAATATCTATCCGTCATATGGATGGACAAATCCCACTCTTGATCCATGTGTCTCAACCAATACTTTCTAAATACTCAATGCCACCTTTATAGCCACCCAGTTACGGTGTGGTGTTTGATGTCATCAAAGCATCCATCCGGTAATGGTGATAGGCATGATCTCATGGTCGAAGGAATTAGGTTACTATGTATCAGAAAGCATATAGCAATTGAACTATTGAAATGACTTGATCTTTATGCTACGCTTATCTATAGGAGTATGTCCACCATATCATTCTCCTAACGATATGATCTTGTTGTTGATAACATCTCAATGTTCATGATTGGGAAACCACAATCATTAATCAACCAACAAGCTAGTGAAGTATAGAGGCTATACTAGGGACTTCAAATTAAGTTTACAAATCACACAAGTATCAATGTTTCCTTGTTAATACTATTATAGCATGAATGTAAACATTTATCATAAACACAAAGATATAATAATAACTACATTTATTATTGCCTCTAGGGCATATCTCCAACAGTCTCCCACTTGCACTAGAGTCATCTAATCTAGATTACATGGTAATGTACCGAACACCCATGGCAGTTTGGTGTTGGTCATGTTTTGCCCTCGGGAGAGGTTTAGTCAACGGATCCGCCACATTCAGATCTGTGTGTACTTTGCAAATCTTTATATCCCCATCCTGGATATGTTCTCGAATAGCGTGAAAACGTAGCTTGATGTGCTTCAGCTTCTTGTGTGACCTTGGTTCTTGCGCATTGGCTATGGCGCCCATGTTATCACAGTAGATAGACATTGGGTCCAGCGCACTAGGAACCACACCCAGCTCTGTAATGAACTCTTTCATCCATATCGCTTCTTGTGAAGCCTCCGAAGTAGCCATGTATTCCGATTCAGTTGAAGATCTCGCCACAACGCTTTGCTTTGCACTCCTCCAGCTAACTGCTGCACCATTCAAAATAAAAACGTATCCAGATTGTGATTTAGAATCATCCGGATCGGTGTTCCAACTAGCATCGGTGTAACCATTAACAACGTGTTGTTCATCACCTCCATAAGAAAGAACCATATCCTTAGTTCTTCTCAAGTACTTAAGGATGTTTTTGACCGCTGTCCAATGATCCACTCCTGGATCACTTTGATATCTGCTAGTTAAACTAACAGGATATGCAATGTCGGGTCTAGTACATAGCATGGCATACATTAGAGATCCTATGGCTGAGGCATAGGGAGTCTTACTCATCCTTTCTCTATCTCCTGCCGATGTCGGACTTTGAGTTTTACTCAAGATCGTATTGGGCAACATGGGCAAGAACCCTTTCTTGCTTTGTTCCATTCCAAACCTCTTTAGAACTTTGTCCAAATATGTACTCTGTGACAATGATATTTGGCGTTTCGATCTATCTCTATTAATCTTTATGCCTAATATGTAAGCTGCTTCGCCAAGATCCTTCATTGAAAAACTATTATTCAAATATTCTTTGACACTATTAAGAAGGTCTACATCATTCCCAATCAACAATATGTCATCCACATATAGTATTAAGAATGCTACAGATCTCCCACTCACTTTCTTGTAAATACAAGCTTCTCCATAAGTTTGTATAAAACCAAAACTTTTGATCACCTTATCAAAATGTTGATTCCAACTTTGGGATGCTTGCTTCAATCCATAGATGGACCGTTGAAGTTTGCATACCTTGTTAGCATCTTTAGGATCGACAAAACCTTTGGGTTGCATCATATACAACTCTTCATCAATATCTCCATTGAGGAATGCTGTTTTGACATCCATCTGCCATATCTCATAATCATAATATGCAGCGATTGCTAACATAATCCTCACAGACTTTAGCTTTGCTACCGGTGAGAAAGTCTCATCGTAGTCAACTCCTTGAATTTGTCGAAACCCTTTTGCGACAAGTCGAGCTTTATAGACAGTAACATTACCATCAGCATCTGTTTTCTTCTTGAAAATCCATTTGTTCTCGACAGCCTTCCGGCCATCCGGTAAGTCCACCAAAGTCCATACTTGGTTTTCGTACATGGATCCAATCTCGGATTTCATGGCTTCTTTCCATTTATTGGAATCTGGGCTCATCATCGCTTCCTCATACGTCTCGGGGTCATCGGTGTTATCCACAAACATGACACTCATTACGGGATCATACCAATCTGGAGTGGTACGAGTTCTCATTGACCTCCGAGGCTCTGTAGCAACTTCAACCGAAGTTTCATGATCACCATCATTAGCTTCCTCTCTTATTGGTGCAGGCACCACAGGAACTTCTTCCGGTGCTGCGCTACTCGCAATTTCGAGAGAAGGTTCGACAACCTCGTCGAGTTCTACTTTCCTTCCAGTCACTTCTTTCGAGAGAAATTCCTTCTCTAGAAAGGATCCATTCTTGGCAACGAAGATTTTGCCTTCGGATCTATGATAGAAGGTATACCCAATAGTTTCCTTCGGGTATCCTATGAAGACGCATTTTTCCGCTTTGGGTTCAAGCTTGTCCGGCTGTAACTTCTTTACATAGGCTTCGCATCCCCAAACTTTAAGGAACGACAATTTAGGTTTCTTCCCAAACCATAATTCATACGGTGTCGTTTCAACGGATTTAGATGGTGCCCTATTTAAAGTGAATGCGGCTGTTTCTAATGCATAACCCCAAAATGATAGCGGTAAATCTGTAAGTGACATCATAGAACGAACCATATCTAAGAGAGTTCGATTACGACGTTCGGACACACCATTACGCTGTGGTGTTCCCGGCGGTGTCAATTGTGAAAGTATTCCGCATTTCTTCAAATGCTCGCCAAACTCGTAACTTAGATATTCACCTCCACGATCAGAACGTAGAAATTTAATCTTCTTGTTACGTTGATTCTCTACCTCACTTTGAAACTCCTTAAACTTCTCGAAAGTTTCGGACTTATGTTTCATGAAATAGATATACCCATATCTACTCAAGTCATCCGTGAAGGTAAGAACATAACGATAACCACCGCGCGATGCTACACTCATTGGACCACACACATCGGTATGTATGATTTCCAATAAGTCCGTAGCTCGCTCCATCATACCAGAAAATGGAGTCTTAGTCATTTTTCCCATCAGACATGCTTCGCATCTTTCAAGTGATTCAAAATCAAGTGATTCAAGAAGTCCATCGGAATGGAGTTTCTTCATACTCTTCACTCCAGTGTGACCAAGACGACAGTGCCACATATAGGTCGAATTATCGCTTGATTTCAAACGTTTAGCCTCAATGTTGTTGATATGTGTATTTCCACTATCGAGATTCAATAAGAATAGACCATCTATCAAAGGTGCATGTGCATAAAACATATTACTCATATAAATCGAACAACCATTATTCTCTGACTTAAACAAGTAACCGTCTCGCAATAAACAAGATCCCGATATAATGTTCATGCTCAACGCAGGAACCAAATAACAATTATTTAAGTATAAAACTAATCCCGATGGTAGATGAAGGGGTAGCATGCCGACCGCGATCACATCAACCTTTGATCTGTTTCCCACGCGCATCGTCACCTCGTTCTTCGCTAGCTTCCGTTTATTCTGCAGCACCTGTTTCGAGTTACAAATATGAGCAACCGAACCAGTATCAAATACCCAGGCACTACTACGAGTACTAGTGAGATACACATCAATAACATGTATATCAGATATACCTTTCTTCTTGATGTTGCCGTTCTTCAGATCCGCCAAGTACTTTGGGCAATTCCGCTTCCAGTGACCTTCTCCCTTGCAGTAAAAGCACTCAGTATCAGGCTTAGGTCCAGCCTTGGTCTTCTTCGCCGGCGTGGTAACTTTCTTACCACCCTTCTTGAAGTGTCCCTTTTGCTTAGACTTGCCTTTCTTGAATTTGGTGGTCTTATTGACCAACAACACTTGGTTCTCTTTCTTGATCTCCACTTCTGCAGATTTCAACATGGCAAAGAGTTCTGGTAACGTCTTGTTCATGTTCTGCATGTTGTAGTTCATCACAAAGTTCTTGTAACTTGGTGGTAGTGATTGGAGGACACGGTAAATCCCCAAAGCATTAGGAATCACTATACCCAAGCTTTGAAGTTTGTTTGCGTGCCCAGACATCTTAAGCACATGCTCACTGACGGAGCTGCCCTCTTCCATCTTGCAGTTAAAGAACTTTTCAGAAGCCTCATAGCTTTCAATTGCCGCATGAGTCTCAAAAATCAATTTGAGATCCTCGACAATATCATATGGGTCTGAATCCTCAAACCTTTTCTGAAGCTCCGATTCCAAACCATACAAGATAGCACACTGAACTATGGAGTACTGATTCTTCCGAGCGAGGTAAACATTATTTACTTCATCGGGAGCATCAGCTACAGGTGGGTCACCCAGCGGTGCATCCAGCACATAGGTCAAATTACCAGCTGTGAGGACAATCCTCAAATTGCGGAACCAATCCGCGAAGTTGCTTCCATTGTTTTTCAACTTTTCTTTCTCTAGGAACGCATTAAAATTGATGGTAGGGGCTGCCATTGATCTACAACATATTTGCAATAGTTTAGACTAAGTTTATGACAAATTGAGTTCAAATTAATTAATGTAATTAAACTAGGTGAACTCCCACTCAAAACAACATCCCTCACATTGTTTTAGTGATTACACGAACCAAATCCACCATATCAACACCGATCATCACGAGAGTTGATATAGTTTCAATGGCGAACAATCGTCATGTTCATCATATCTACCATATGATTCATGCTTTACCTTTCGGTGATACGTGTTCCGAGACCATGTCTGTACATGCTAGGCTCGTCAAGATCAAACCTTAGTTTCCGCATGAGCAAATCTGGCTTGCTCACGTTGTATACACTTGTAGAATCTAACACACCCAATCATCACGTGGTGCTTCGAAACAACAAGCTTTAGCAACGGTGCTAACTAAGGGTGAACACTTTATGATTTGAAATTCATGTGCATGAGGGATCATCTTATAATGCTACCGTAGTCTACTAAGCAATACAAGATGCATAAAGGATTAACATCACATGCAATTCATAATATGTGATATGATATGGCCTTTCTTCTTTGTGCTTCCGATCTCCATCTTCAAGCACGAACATGATCTCCATCATCACCGGCAATGCATCAAGGTCAATGATGCTTCTTCATGGTTGTCGTCCACCGGCTTCAACTATTACAACTACTTTGAATAGACACGCGGGTCTTAACATAAATTAAAGACAACCATATGGCTCCTGCCGGTTGCCAACTTACAATAAGGAACATTGCATACATCAAATATAATCACAATCATGGCCATATCACATCACTGCACACCCTTGCAAAACAAAGTTAGACGCCTCTACTTTCTTTGCATGTTTTACATGGTTTGGGGCTTTCAATAAGTGTCGTTCTAACTTACGAACATGAACCACAACATTGATACTAGTATTGTTAATCACCCGTTGTAAATTGGATCTTAACTATGCTAGGAGAAACAGGCACCCGCAAAGCCACTTATGCAATACAAGTTGCATGTCAAGCGTGGAGCAAGTCTCATGAACGATGTCATGTAAGGTTAGCACGGGTCGCTTCATCCCAACATACCGCAAGATGCAAAGTACACAAGAAGCAATTGACAATAAAAGCATCAACGCCCACAATGACTGTTGTGTTCTACTCGTGCAACAGATCTACATATAGACACGGCTCTGATACCACTGAAGGGTTTCGTAGCATGGAAAACAAAAATTTTCTATCGCATACAAACAAACAAGCCAAGATCTATCTACTAGATTGTAGCAACGAGTCGATGGAATAACTTACCCTCGAAGATTCCAAAGCGTTTAACGAGAGCGGATTCTCGTGGGTGATGTAGTCGTACTCTTCCCGATCTCAAGATCGTGTAGACGATCCTTCCGGCGCTGCGTTCCGGCAGCGCTCCCGCAGTCGGTCACACGTTCGGTACTCGACGAAGACCTTCCTATCCCTTGTTCCAGCAGGCAGCGGAGGTTGTAGCACTCTCCTCGCGATTCCGGCAGCACAACGGCGTGGTACCGAAAGTAGAGGGGAGATCCCGCAGGGCTTCGCCTTAAGCCGGAGCGAGTATGGTGGAGTATGAGAGAGAACTATTAGTGGTGTAGGGTTTAGACACACCAATTAGAAGGCTCTAAACCGAAGGCTAGGGCAATTAGAAGCTCTAAACCAAAACGGCTCTAAACCGGAGATTAGAGGATAGGAACTTGTGTGTCTAGAGGAGGAGGCCCTGCCCCTCCTCTTATAGGTGGGAGGGCGGCCAAGGGGAGGGAGTCCCTCCCCAAGTCGGCCTTGGGTGGCGCGCCGGCTTGGAGAGGAGACTCCTCCCCCAAGTCGGTTTCAACCACCTCTTGCTTGTTTCCCACAGTTTCCTGTTTTAGCCGTTTGACTTTCAAACTGGCCATTTGACTTTTCTGTTTTAGGATTCAATTTAATCCTTTATTTGGAACAGCAAGAACACTTAGTACATGATGCAATCATTCCAATATGTAATGACACATTCATGTACCCCTCCCCTTTCCCGGAGTGCCGGACATTCCGGAACCTTCTAGAACATTCCCGATGAAAACACCAGAATCATTTCCGAACTCTGAAACGGGACTTTCCTTATATGAATCTTATTCTCCGGACCATTCCGGATCACCTCGTGATATCCTGGATCCCATCCGAGACTCCGAACAACATTCGGTCTCTTTCTCATAATACCATAACTACTCAAAACAACGTCGAATCCTTAAGTGTGTCTCCCTACGGTTCGTGAATTATGCGGACATGATCGAGACACTTCTCCGAACAATAACCAATAGAGGAATCTGGAAATTCATATGGCTCCCACATATTTCTACGATTACTTTGCGATCGAATGAACCACTTACATACGATACCAATTTCCCTTTGTCTCACGATAGTTTACTTATCCGAGGTTATGATCGTCGGTATCTCTGCATACCTAGTTCAACCTCGTTACTGATAAGAACTCTTTTCTCGTTCCCGTGATATGTGATCCCGTGTGAGCCAGTCACATGCTTGCAAGCTAATTGGATGAAATTTCACCGAGAGGGCCCAGAGAATATCTATCCGTCATATGGATGGACAAATCCCACTCTTGATCCATGTGTCTCAACCAATACTTTCTAAATACTCAATGCCACCTTTATAGCCACCCAGTTACGGTGTGGTGGTTGATGTCATCAAAGCATCCATCCGGTAATGGTGATAGGCATGATCTCATGGTCGAAGGAATTAGGTTACTATGTATCAGAAAGCATATAGCAATTGAACTATTGAAATGACTTGATCTTTATGCTATGCTTATCTATAGGAGTATGTCCACCATATCATTCTCCTAACGATATGATCTTGTTGTTGATAACATCTCAATGTTCATGATTGGGAAACCACAATCATTAATCAACCAACAAGCTAGTGAAGTATAGAGGCTATACTAGGGACTTCAAATTAAGTTTACAAATCACACAAGTATCAATGTTTCCTTGTTAATACTATTATAGCATGAATGTAAACATTTATCATAAACACAAAGATATAATAATAACTACATTTATTATTTCCTCTAGGGCATATCTCCAACAAAACCATCTATGCACTTTCATTCATCAGCGCTCCACCGCAAACGCTCAAACAAGATCTCCAGGCATCATAACAATAACATACAAAGGAAGCGCCCAAATATAGAGGTCCGCTTGAAGAGGTTCATTGCAAGCCACGGCTACAAGACGGGAGTGTGATAACTGTTGGAGATATGCCCAAGAGGCAATAATAAAGAGGTTATTATCATATCTTCATGCTTATGATAAATGTTTACATACCATGCTATAATTGTATTAACTAGAAACATTAATACTTGTGTGATTTGTAAACATAAAAGAGTCCCTAGTAAAGCCTCTTGTTAAACTAGCTTGTTGGTTAATATATGATCATGGTTTCCTGATCCTGAACATTGAGATGTTATTAAAAAAAAGATCATGTCATTATGAGAATGGTATGATGGACATACTCCTATAGTTAAGCATAGCATAAAGATCAAGTCATTTAATATAGTTCAGTTGCTATAAGCTTTCAGATACATAGTAACCTAAATCCTTCGACCATGAGATCATGCTAATCACCATCACCGGATGGATGCTTTGATGACATCAAACACCACACCGTAACTGGGTGGCTATAAAGGTGGCATTGAGCATTCAGAAAGTATGTGTTGAGGAACATGGATCAAGAGTGGGATTTGTCCATCCATATGACGGATAGATATACTCTGGGCCCTCTCGGTGGAATGTCATACAATTAGCTTGCAAGCATGTGACTGGCTCACAAGGGATCACATATCATAGGAACGAGAAAAGAGTACTTATCGGTAACGAGGTTGAACTAGGTATGCAGAGATACCGATGATCAAACTTTGGATAAGTAAACTATCGCGAGACAAAGGGAAATTGGTATCGTATGTAAGTGGTTCATTCGATCGCAAAGTAATCATAGAAATATGTGGGAGCCATATGAATTTCCAGATTCCTCTATTGGTTATTGATTGGAGAAGTGTCTCGGTCATGTCCGCGTAATTCACGAACCATAGGGAGACACGCTTAAGGATTCGATGTTGTTTAGTAGATATGGAATGTAAGTAGGGAGACCGAATGTTGTTCAGAGTCGGGTATGGGATCCGGGATATCACGAGGAGATCCAGAATGGTCTGGAGAATAATATTCATATAAGGAAAGTCCAATTTCGGAGTTCGGGAATGATTCTGATGATTTCATCGGAGAGGTTCTAGAAGGGTCTAGAAGGTTCAACGGACCGGAAGGGGAAGGGAACATGAATGTGTCATGGATAAGTGGAATGATTGGATCATGTCTTAGGTCACATGGTTGGGCATTTGCAAGAAAGAAAGAAAGCTCCAAATTGAAAGTCAAAAGGCAAGTTTGAAAATTCAAACTAGGACAATGTTTCCTAGTGGAGGAAGGAAAGAATCCGCTCTCCCAAGCTCCCCTCTCCCAAGCTACCCTCTCTCTCATAAATAGAGGGGAGGAGTTGCCCCAAGAGACACACAACCAGCCCCTCCCCACACCACCGCCGCCGCCGCCGACTCCACCTCCTCCTCTCCGGCCTTCTAAACCCTAGAAATATTGTGTGAATTGTTTTTTGTGAGTAGACTTCTTCCCCAGAAATCTTTTGCCTACTCTAATCGAAATCCAACCCAAACAGATGTCTTCTCCAAGAGACTCCAACATTAAGGATGGTGACAACAACAACCAAGAGATACACATGAGAGAACAACTTCTAGCAACCCAAGCCTAGTTGAATCAAGTGACAACTCAGTTTTTAGCCAACAACAATGAGTTAGACCCAACCTTGCAAAAATTCTTGGAAACCCAATCTGAATTGTTGCAAAGGATGACCAATCAAATGATCAACATGAGAAACAACCTTTACCAAGGATATTGTGACAACAATGATATCAAGGATGATATTATAGAAGGAACTCAAGCTTGCAATATTTGTGGAGACATGCAACACACTTATAAAGAGCACATGGATCAATGCCCTAATTGTGAGGAGAAACATCCAACTAAACAATGCCCCACATCTCAAGTTACTTGTTTCCTATGTGAAGGAAATGATCATGTCCCTATCCAATGCCCCATATATCCCATAGTTCAACAAATGAAACAAGATGGAATGCATCAAATGTTTGGAAACCTCCATAAGGGAACAACTTCTACCAAGAAGTATAAAAACAAAATCAGAACCATGCCTCATAGGACCACATCCAAAGTGACCACAAAGTGTTGTTACTCTTGTGGAGAAGAAGGTCACATCTCTAGTAACTACCCCAAGAAGAGAGAAAGATTTCCCACCTTTGTAGTGAAATATGAAGAACATGAACTAGAAGAACTCTTAGCATTGGAGAGACCCAAAAAGAAGAAATGCCCCAACCCGAGCAAGCAAGACATTAGCCAGGTGCAATGTTACCATTGCAAAGAGATGAGACACTATGCTTATGAATGTCCAGAAAAGAAGAAGAACCAAGGAAACAAACAAGAGGAAATATGTAACATCCCAGTATTTAGGACCTAACGAAGGGTAGATTTAGGAATATGAATTGTTGCATGCATTCATTTGGGAAAATGTGGGAAAAAATTTCGCCAAATAAAAAAACCTAAGTGATCAATGTTTCTTTCATACTTTGAGATTAGGTTTAGTCTTAAGGGGTGATTGTTATAAACTTTGAGATGATCTTAAAGAGTTATGTGTTTAAAATGAATTTGAATTTTAAACTTGAGTGTTTGAATAATAATTTAAATGATTTAGATCTAAGATTTGAATCTTAAATTAATAAGAGATAAGTTTTATAAATTAAATCTTATCCAAAAACAATATTGAATATGAAATTCATTTCATATTATTAGCACATAAACAAATTACAAAGAATGTAACTACTGAAGTCATTCCAAACTTCACGATTTACAAAAGAATAAAGAATAATAATATTCTTTATTAACAATAATATAATCTTTATTACAATTAAATAAAATAAAGATTACAAGAATAATAAAAGAAAAATTAAAAAAGAATAAGAAAATTACATTTGAAAATCTACTAACTATCCTATAACTAAATCTACACTAAATCTTCATCTTTATCTTTGTACCTGCAAAACAAAGACTAAATAGAAACAAAATAAGATTAGTGTTAGTATATTTCTCTCAGTTATGTCAGTGAAGTGCACTTGACAAATTCATCATTGAGAAATTTTATAAAGGGGCAAGTTTCACCAATATGAGAGATTTCATCTTTCATAAATTCAAAGCCAGAAGTCAAATGACAGCCAAGAAGGATCAATTCACCAGCCAGGTGAAAGTGAGCTGGTAATAGTAAGTTCAAAATTTCTGAACCTATCCACAAGTGTATAGCAGGCACACAAGATGGACACACACCAGCATGCAAATGGTGTGCTGTCGACCTCACAAGCACAACCAAATCACACAAAACCACAGCACAACCGTGGGGGAGCACTAGTGCATCACTCCACTACACATCACACAAGAACAACCAGTGTAGACAGCAGCCAAACCAAGAACAACAGGCAAACCAAACATTCCAGATCAACCCAAACATCACCAGGATGGTGACATAAGGAGGGGGATGAATCTGGTGGACAGCAAGGTCAAGCCCATAAGCTAGGAGGAGCAGGAAAGCTCAAGAGCAAGCTCAGGAGCCTAGCAAAAGCAGATCAAGATCATCATCAATCTACTACACCAACATCAGATTTTGTGGTGAGCCTCATAAAACCATCACATGATTTCATCATATTATCTAAACAAAAGCATGTGTTGCTTTATGAAATGATCCCTCAATAATCACCCAAGAGAGGTGAATCTATCCTAGAGATTTCAAGTATAATGATAAGAAATCAAGCTCAGCCAAAAGCACTAAACCCTTAGACCAGCATCACAGAGTTTAGTGTTAATTTTTGCAACTTAGATCATTTTTCATTTGATCTTATCAGTTCAGGGCACATCTCTCAGAGAGAGTAGCACCTCTAATCCTACAAGTTTCAAACAAACTATTTGCTCAGCTAACTAGGAATTAAATCCTAGAGCCTCAGACCAACATCATAGGCATGAGGGTTAAGAGAAGCTCTTATTCTATCTTGCCAGTATCAATCACAAGTATGGACAAAGCTAAGCCCAGAAATAAAAACCCAATCACTTGTGTGCCAGATTACAATGGTATCACAAGGACAAGTTCTTAATGAGCTAAAACCAATCTTTGCTTAGTTCCCACGGATAAAAGGAACAAACCAATACATATCATATTCCTGAAGCCAAATGCCAGGAATCAACATTAAATTCATCTATACATCCAGAGAAATCATTACATGTAATGATTTGACTCAGTATGTATAATCTCAAACAAGCCTACCATTATAATTGCAGTAAGCAACTACTGAGAGAAAACTACTATAAGTATGAGCATTCTGACAGTAGAGATAATTCTCTGATCAACAACATTTCCAATCAGTGATTCCTTAGAAACACTAGCATGGGATCATAGTGAATCACCACTATAATAAATCTGACAAGCCACTAGCAACATCAAAGCCACTACCAATCATGATCCACAGCAAACAATCATTCTTCATGCTCAAGTATGATCACCGCTAGAACTAAAGCATCATGGATATGATCAATAGAGGGTTATGAACCCTAATCAGAACAAGAACCCTAATCCAGATATGAACCCTAATCAGCACATGGTCACTAGGCATGAGAAGCCACTAGACACACACAAAGAGATTCATGGTAGTAGCAGGAACAAGAACCGCAGAAGCAACTTACTCGAGGTCCTCGCTAACAAATTGAAGAGGAAGCAGGCTGGCCGACGAACCGCGGCGGCACAGGGAGCACCCAGGGGGGCGCTGCAACCTTCCCCAGCCACGGTGGCGTCCACAGCAGCACAAGAACCCAGCACACCATCGCAGGCGGGACCGCGGCGGTGGAGACACTACCTTTTCCTAACCCTAGGGTTCGGGAACAGGGTGAACCTAACCACGGGGAATCCCCGGAGTCTAATCGAGATGGACAATGTCGTGGGAATAGTCACGGCAGATGCTGCAATCGGCAGCGAGTAGTAGAACGAGGGGCAAGGGCGGCCAGCCATCTGCGGTGCGAGATGAGGGCAAAGACACAGGGTTTTACCCAGGTTCGGCCCCCCGGAGGGTAAAGACCTACTCCTGCTAGATTGTATTATGGAGGTGTTACAATGGGCGAGCTCGGCGGCTAGGCAGCGAGTCGCTTGGGTGTATGAGGGAACGTATCTCTACTCGCCCTATAGGGAGGTTTATATAGGCTCACCTCCCCTAGGGTTTACATATCTCAACCTATTCAGTTAAAGCTTCGGTAGTCGTTTAACCTAATCCGACTGGGCCTATCTACTCGCATGGGCCTTCAGCTTCCAGTCGCTCGGTTCCTCGCTGGGCTTCAATCCACTCGCCGTTCTGCAGGCCCACTCGCCGGTCCTTGGGCCAATCGGAAACGTCCTGCTGGGTATACCCCGGTAGGCATATCCCCATCAGTAGTCCCTGAGGCCGTCGTCGATTAGGCATAGGTGGCTGCTGGCAGTCAGAGTATACGGCTTCAGAGTAGGCATCCAGTCGAATCGTCGGCGGGCTCCTGTATAAAGGAGGAAACCAGTGATCCAAGTCGCAGCTTTGGCGAGTCGAGTCGGCGAAACACTGTCATAGTGATTGGTTCGGCGAGCCGAGTGGCCGTAGTTGGACAGTCAAGCGTGGTCAAACTAGCCGTTGGGGTAATCCAACGGTAACTTTTGGCGTAATCATCGCGCGGTAACGGCTCCCTGATTTGGCGGGTAACACCCGCTATATATAAGGGGAATGGCAGGCGATCGTAGAGCAAACTTCTCACCACTTCTTCCGACTGCACGCATTCTCCTTCCCTCGCATCGCGATCCAGCCGACCCGAAATCCTCCGACCCCCAACAAACCTCCCGGCCATGGCCCTTTCCACCGAACCGTGGGGTAGATCCAAATGCATGAGGGCGCAGATGGCCTCTTTCGAGGAGGCCGGGATCCTGCGAGCCGGCTGTTGGCGTATTCCTGCAGCCGGAGAAACGACCCCGAACCCGCGAGAGAGGGAATTCATCTGTTTCACCAGTCATCTCGAGCGGGGGCTAGGGTTTCCTACGTCCCTGTTCTTCCGGCGCTTCTGCGCCTACTACGGGATCCAGCCTTCAGATCTGGGTCCCCACAGCATCGAGCAGCTCGCCATTTTCGTGGCGTTCTGCGAATGCTACTTGGGCTGCCGGCCCTACTTCCCCTTGTGGCAAGATCTGTTCCACGGAAGGATCAGCCGCGAGGAAGCAGGCGGCCCAATGCTAGCCGCGGGCGGCTTGACGTTCCAGCTCAAGTCCAAAGCTTCGTTCTTCGATCTGATGCTGCCCGCCAAGGCAGCGAGCGACTGGAAGAAGTCGTGGTTCTACGTGGCCGAGGCGACCCCGGAGGACGAGGTGGCGATCCCGCGGTATTCCGCCAATCGGTCCGAGCCGCGCCATCTCCAAGTCGGCAAGCTCCCCAACGACCAGCGGATGGTCGTCGACGAGATGCTCCAGACCATCCGCGGCCTAAAAAAGAAGGGCCTCCAGACGATAAACCTGTACAACTGATGGCTCGGTCGGCGGCTCGTCCCGCTCGCCCAGCGCGACCACTACATGTACCAGTACACGGGCCGGGGAGACTCGACGAAGGCCTTCCTCGATGAATGGAAGCTGGAGGACTATCTCCCATCGCTGAAGAAAATTATCCAAGCGGTGTACCTAGATGCGCAGGCTGGGGTCGCCCCCTACACCGCGAAGCGTCCGGCTCCAACGGTAATCACTTTACCTTGCTCGCAGTCGCAGTTTATGCAGTCGCGGTAATTCTGATTCATTTTGTATTTGTCGCAGCTATTCCAAGTGGTGTAAGGGTGGCTCCCACCTTCGGACGACGAGAACTCGGGCTCGTCCGCCCAGGACGTAGGCGAGTCACCGCCTGCTAAGGGCGACGAGGACGACGATGACGAGTCTGAGGAGGAGGTCGCCCCACTGGTCCGAAAGACCCGCGGACAATGACAGCGCGAGATCGAGGCAAGCAGAAGCCTCGAGCGTCATGATGACGATGATGAGCTCCCAGAGACCACCTCGCGCCGTCAAGCCACTCCGTCGAAGAAGAAGAAGAAGAAGGAGAGGGAGGCAAGAGCCCCCCCAAAGAAGAAGACGAAGCCGTCGAAGCCGGCCTCGCCGCCGCACTCGGCGAGAAGCTCTGATGCTCCCAGCCCAGCCGGTGATGACGCGCCACCAGAGACAGCCGTGCTGGACGCGGCGACCATGGAAGTGCCGCTGGCTTCAATACCTCCGCCATTCGCCCTAGTCTCTGGGCTGGGGGAGGCTCCAGCTGCAGCGACTTCGCCTCACAAGGAGGCTCCGGCTACAGCGGCTTCGCCTCACAAGGAGGCTCCTGCCGAAGATATCCCAGAGGCTCCAGCTGCGGCCTCAACGACAAAGAAGCCGTCCGTGTCTTGGGCACGCGACGTCCTGGAGATGGGGCTCAGTCGCCGACTGGGCCCTGAACTGGAAAAACCAGCCGGCCTCCGTACGGGGATACGTTTTATCCCAGTCGCCAAGTGAGTGCATTCACCCTTCCTTGTTTTTCATAGTTACTTCAATTATTTTTGCTTATTCGATTGATGCACAGGACCGGAGCGAAGAGGATGGGCCATCCGACCGTGGCTAAGGTGCCGCCCACTGTTAGTGAGGAGGATGCTTCCCGCAAGAGGAAGGCGGACGAGGTCGTCGTCTCGGCGGATGGCAGCAAGAAGGCCAGGGGTGGCGACACCGTCACTATCTCTGATGACACGGCGGTTGCACCAGCCGGGCCCGTGATGGAGGCATCCGCGTCTACGAAGGAGGACGCTCCCTTGCCTGGAACGGCGGAGCCGACCTCTCTTGGAGCGGGTGCCTCTATCGCTACCTTCCCACGCTTCGTGACCAAGGCGACCGCGGCGAGTGGGACCTCGCCCTCAAGCCACGCTCCTGGGACCGCCGACGCTGAAGTTGACCAACGTCGTGGGCATACACCGGCGCTCCTCGCGTCCGTGGACGCAACACAACTCCACGGCATACTTGGCGCAGCCATCCAGGTACATCCAGTCCCCGAGGATCAGGTCGGTGCTTTGCAGCGGCTTGATTCTTATAATTTCTCATTTTTTATTTTTCGCATCCAGTCCCCGAGTGCGCACTCGCTGAATTTCAGCGGGTGGGCACTTAGGAATTTCTTGATCGCCAGTCCCCGAGTGCGCACTCGCTGAATTTCAGCGGGTGGGTACTTAGGAATTTCTTGATCGCCAGTCCCCGAGTGCGCACTCGCTAAATTTCAGCGGGTGGGCACATAGAAATTTCTTGATCGCCAGTCCCCGAGTTCGCACTCGCTGAATTTCAGCGGGTGGGCACTTAGGAATTTTACTTTGATTAACCTTTTTGGTGATGTGCAGGGTCTGCAGCTTGAGTCGGCTGACCGATTGGCCGCGAAGCAGCGCGCGGAGAGGGAGCTGGCCATCGTCCAGGAAGCGAACAAGGGGCTTCAGGCTGTTGCCGCGAAGGCAGAGGAAGCTCTCCAGGGGCTTGTCCCCGCTGGTGAATTGGCGGCGGCGCAATCGGCTTTGAGTGCCGCTGAACAGCGGATCGCCAACCTTGAGCGCGAGCTGCGGGAGGCGAAGGAAGAAGGTAGCTCGGCTGACGGGCGAGCTAAAGCCGCCGTTGCAGCCGCTGAGGAGGATCGCAAAGTGTCGGAAGTCCTTATTGCTGGGCTTCAGGACGACCATACATCGCTTCAGTGCTTCATCACGGAACTCGCCCGCCCGCTGCTTGGTGAGTACATCTGCCTCTTCAGGTGGTTGTTTCTTTTATGGTGTCCGTCATTCTCATTATTGTCTTCTACTCGCAGGTCGCATCATCGATAGTGAGGAAGAAGCGAGCTCGTTCGACGCGAGGCAATGTGTGAGCATGCTTGTCGACTCGGCAACGTTGTCGGCGACGTGCATCCGCGCCTATCTCCAAGAGATATCTCCCACGGAGGTGATTCCCAGCGACCTCGTTGAGGTGTGGAAGTATTTGGAGAAGGCGCCCGCGGTCGTTCAGTTCATGACGCGATCTGCGTTTCGGCGCGGAGCGTCGACGGCACTTAGTCTTGGACTTGCCCACTTCCCCGAAGACTTCGACATCGACGATGTAACGAGTGGATATCCATCGTCGACTGGCGCGGTGGAGCTGTCCGAGGTTCTCAAGTTGCAGGACCGTGCCGCCACGTACTCAGAACGTGTCTGGGCGATGGGCGACCTCCTTCCGTACCAGGAGACGGTCGTCGCGCCGAACAACCCCGAGCCGCCGCATCGCTGACGACGTATCTGTCGAACCCGTACACGCCGTTTATCCGCAATCGCCGGGATGTTGGCGAGTCGTCATCAAAACCTGCAGAGTAGCGTTAGCAGCAGTTCTGCCAAGTGGGCATATTTTGTAGCATGAAACAATGCGATATGCAATTGAATGAGACATCGTGTCTATTTTAGTATTTGTTGTGTGTTTGTGATTGATTTTTGAACGAGTCCCCGAGCGCGTCCGCCCTTTTTGTGGGGTTTACCTCGTAAATGATATATGTGTTTTTGTCATGTGTTTTGTTGTTTTGGTCGAATCGCCCGAGCTCGACGAGCCAGTAGCTAGGCGACTCCCTTGAGTGCTCTGTACTTTACCGTTTTCCCTTGCGCGAACGAGGTCGGGTGGCCGAGTCCCCGAGCGTGGTACTTGGTTGTTCTAGGCGCGACTCGAGGGTCGTTGAGGACTTAGCGCGTTGGTGTGGGCGCGTCACTCCTGCCTGGCCCGTGGGGTCAGTCGCGTGGCGAGTCCTGGGCATGCTCTCTTACTTGGCGTTTTCCCTGACCGCTCACGACGAACTGGTCTTCAGTCCGCGAGCGTGGTACTTAGCCGTTCGAGTCGCTATGCCGAGGATGCGGAGGACCAAGGTCGCTGTGAGAAGCGAGGGCAGTTGTCTTGGCTCGTAGAACCAGTCGAGCTAGGCGACTCCAATGGGGCTCCGGGTGGGCGTTTTTCGTGGACGATGCAAGACCTGAGGTGAGTCAGTGCTCTTACACCGCACTACTTAGCCGTGCCGATCGCTATACCAAAGGTTGACTTCTGTAGTTAGCATAACGCTGTTATTACGAGTGCGAGTGGCACAAGTCATGGAGAGTAGACGCAATTTGCGGTAACCGTTTCTTTTTATTTCATAGCGACTGGAGAGTACATGTGTAGAGTTCTAGGAGTAGAACTTCCGTAGGAGGTTTACATTCCATGGTCGCTTGACGTCGAGTTCGCCGTCCCCGCGGACGTCGATGAGGTAGTAGGCGTCGTTGCCGAGTACGCGCCCGATAGCGAATGGGCCTTCCCACGGAGGGGAGAGCTTGTGCATGCCCTTCTTGTCCTGGATGAGGCGTAACACCAGGTCGCCTTCATGGAAGGTGCGAGCTTTCACCCGCCGACTGTGGTAGCGGCGGAGTCCTTGCTGGTAGATGGCAGTGCGTGACCGAGCGAGGTCACGTGCTTCATCGAGTTGGTCGATCCCGTCTTGGCGGGCAAGCTCGTTTGCAGCCTCCGTATATTGGACGACCCGCGGTGAGTCGTGTTCGAGGTCGGTGGGCATGACTGCCTTAGCGCCGTAGACCATGAAGAAGGGAGTGAATCCTGTCGATCTGTTGACTGAGGTGCGGATCCCCCAGATGACAGATGGCAACTCCTCGACCCAGCACCCGGCGGTGCGCTCGAGTGGTACCTGGAGTCGCGGCTTCAGGCCGTGGAGGATGCTTTGGTTGGCTCGTTCCGCCTGGCCGTTGGATTCCGGGTGGGCGACTGACGCGAGGTCGAGCCGGATGTGGTGCTCTTCGCAGAATTCGGCCATGGCTCCCTTGGTGAAGTTGGTGCCGTTGTCCGTGATGATGCTGTTTGGGAACCCGTAGCGATATATGAGCTCGCGTAGGAATTTCGTGGCGGTCTTCCCGTCGCATTTCCGGACTGGCTTGGCCTCCACCCATTTCGTGAATTTGTCGACGGCGACTAGCAGGTGGGTGTAGCCGGAGGGGGCCTTCTTGAAGGGGCCTACCATATCCATGCCCCACACAACGAATGGTCAGGTGATGGGGATTGTTTTGAGCGCCGAGCTCGGCACGTGCGCCTGGTTGGCGTACTTCTGGCACCCGGCGCACCGCTGGACGATATCGACAGCATCGGCATGTGCGGTGGGCCAGTAAAAGCCATGTCGCATAGCCTTGGCGACCAGGGAACGAGCGGCGGCGTGGTGGCCGCAGTCACCAGAGTGGATGGCGTGGAGGATCTTGCGTCCTTCAGCTAGTTGGACGCAGCGTTGGAACACGCCGGTGACGCTGCGCTTGTGGAGCTCGCCGTCGATGATGGTGTAGGACTTGCATCGACGAGCGATCATTCGAGCGTCCGTCTCGTCTGCCGGCAGGGTGCTGGCTTCTAGATAGGCGATGTAGGGCTTGGTCCAGTCGTCTGGCTCGTTGACGAGTGCGACCAAGGCTGCCTCTGGTTGGAGTGGGACTCCGATGTCGATCTCCCTCGGGGGAGAGACTGATGGCTTGGTGATCGTGTCGAGGAAAACGCCGGAGGGTGGTGCGAGTCGAGCCGACCCGATGCGAGAGAGTGCGTCGGCCTCCTCGTTTTTCTGTCTGTCGATGCACTCGACGGAGTAGCCGGTGAAGTGTCCGCCCAGCTTGTCCACTGCTTGGCGGTACGCCGCCATGGTAGGGGAGACGGCGTCGCAGGTGCCAGCGACTTGCCCCGCGACAAGGTCAGAATCTCCGTAGCAGCGGAGGCGATTGACGTTCATCTCCTTGGCGGCTCGCATGCCGTGGAGTAGGGCCTCGTACTCAGCCATGTTATTGGTACAGGGCATGAAGTCGAGGCAGAGGATGTAGCGGAGCTTGTCGCCCTTTGGTGAAGTCAGCACTATCCCTGCGCCTGCACCGTCCGTGTTCTTGGAACCGTCGAAGTGCAAGCTCCAGTAATGGAGGTACGACAGCTTCTCTGGTTGCTGGGCCTCTTCCCAGTCGGCGATGAAGTCTGCCAGTGCCTGCGACTTGATCGCCTTTCGTGGCTCGTATTTGATGTTGTGGACGCCGATCTCGACGACCCACTTGGCGACCCGCCCGGTCGCCTCGCGATTGCGGATGATGTCTTGCAGTGGTGCTGAGGAGACGACCGTGATCGGGTGCTCCTGGAAGTAGTGCGACAGGCGCCACTGAGCTCTGAAGACCGTGTATACTAGCTTTTGGTACTGTGGGTACCGCTGGCGCGACTCAGTGAGGACCTCGCTGATGTAGTACACCGGCCGCTGGACTGGGCGCTCCTTTCCTTCTTCTGGCTGCTCGATGACCATCACGGCGCTGACAACGCGCTCGGAAGCCGTGATGTAAACCAGCATGGGTTCTTTGTCGGCAGGGGCGGCGAGTAGTGGTGCGGCGAGTAGCACCTTTTTGAGGTCGCGGAGCACGTCGTCCTCCTCATTGTCCCACTGGAAGGTGGGGTTCTTGCGCATCAGGCGGTATAGGGGCATCGCCTTTTCGCCCAGGCGGGGGATGAAGCGACTGAGAGCTGCTACTCGCCCGGCCAGCTTCTGGACGTCGCGCAGGCACTCGGGTTTGCCGAGCCGGGCGATCGTGTCGATCTTCGTGGGGTTCGCCTCGATCCCTCGTTTGGAGACGACGTACCCCAGTAGTTGTCCGGCGGGTACACCGAAGGTGCATTTTCCTGGGTTGAGCTTTATCTTATACCTTCGCAAGTTGGCGAATGTTTCCGCCAGGTCGGCGAGTAGGTCGCCTTGGCGAGCGGATTTTACGACCACGTCGTCGATGTAGACGTGGATGTTGCGGCCAATTTGGCTCGCGAGGCATTCTTGCATGCACCGCTGGTAGGTCGCCCCGGCGTTCTTGAGGCCGAAGGTCATGGCGGTGTAGCAGAAGGCTCCGAATGGCGTGATGAACGCCGTCTTCTCCTCGTCTTCGACAGCCATTTTGATCTGGTTGTACCCAGAGTAGGCGTCGAGGAAACATAGCGACTCCGAGCCCGCGGTTGAATCGATTATCTGGTCGATCCGCGGGAGGACGAACTGCTCCTTTGGGTTGGCGCCGTTCAGGTTTGTGTAGTCGATACACATTCTCCCGGTCCCGTTCTTCTTCTCGACCAGGACTGGGTTTGCCAGCCACTTGGAGTACTTGATTGGCCGGATGAAGCCGGCAGCGAGTAGACGCTGCACCTCCTCGGCAATTGCTCGACGGCGTTCTTCATTGAAGGGCCGCAGCGACTGCTTGACAGGTCGCACTTTGGGGTCAGCGTTTAGCTTGTGCTCAGCGAGCTCCCTAGGGACACCGGGCATGTCAGAGGGTTTCCATGCGAAGATGTCCCTGTTCTCACGGAGGAACTCGATGAGCGCGCCTTCCTATGCTGGGCTCATGCCCGTCCCGATCGTCACCGTCTGGCTGGAGTCGCCTGGGACCAGCTCGACGGTGCGGGTGTGCGTCGTGGCCTCAAAGGTTGAGGTGTTTGCGCCCTCTGAGTTGGGCTTCTTGAGTATGGTGGGGTCGTCGTTGTTGACCCCGCTCGCGTACTTGGCGAGCTCATCGGCGTGGTTGGTCTCCGCCGTGATGATGGCGTCAGCGAGCTCGGCTCCTTTGGCCTCGCACTCGGCGGCCATGTCGGGGTCGCCGTGAATGGTGATGACGCTGCACGGCCCGGGGAGCTTCATCGCGTTGTACGCGTAGTGGGGCGCTGCCATGAATTTAGCGAACGCCTGGCGCCCCAGGACGCAGTGGTAGGGGCTGTCGAAGGGCACCAGCTCGAAGACGATCCGCTCAGTGCGGAAGTTTGTCGGTGTTCCGAAGGTTACTGGCAGCGTGACCTTGCCGATCGGGTACGCCTTCCGACCGGGGACGATGCCGTGGAATGTGGTGTGAGTCGTCTCGATCATTGACTGCGGGAGCCGTAGCCGCCTGAAGGTGTCGAGGTACAGGATGTTGATGGAGCTGCCGCCGTCCATCAATGTCTTGGGGAGCCAGTAGTCGCCGACCTTGGGCTTGACCACCAAGGCGACTCGTCCTGGGTACTCGATGTGTGGTGAGTGGTCTTGGCGGCTCCAGGTCATGGGCTGCTCCGACCATTTTAGGAACTGGGGAACGTCCACATGGGCCACCGCGTTGACGGCGACAGCGCGGGCGATGACCTTCTTCTCGCGCTTCGTGTTGAAGCCTGTGAAGGTGTGGAGCGAGTCGGCTACTTTGCCGAATTTTCCGCCGTTTGGCGGGTCGTTGTCGGGGTCCTCCCGCGCTCGCCGTGCCTTCTCAATTTCCCTAAGGGTGTGGCAGTCGGCGGTGGTGTGCGTTGCGGGCTTCCCTTCCCTGCTATGAAACGCACATGGTTGGTTAAGGAGGGCCGCGGGGTCGAACCTTGGCTTGTTCTTGTAGTTGCCGCCGTCGCGGCGTTGTCCTCCGTCGCGGCGGAAGCTCTTGGGCTCGCGTTGTGCGTGCCCGGCGTTGGCGACGAAGTCGACTCGCCCGTCACTTCGGCGCTTGCCGGTGAGGCGAGTGCTGCTGTAGCGTAGGTCGGATCGGCGTCCGCCGTCGTTGCCGCTCGTGCGGCGTTGACCTCCTGACTCGTCGTCAGTTTCCTGGTTTGGATCTTCCTCGGCGTACCGTTTGGCGATCTCGAGGAGGTCGGGGATGTTGTCGAGTGTGCGGGAGTGTCGCTTGAGCTTGGCGACCAGGGGCTCGTAGCGGCACGAGGTCTTGAAGCAATGGATCGCGGTGTCCGGGTGGATGCTGACCGTGTTGTACCAAAGTTCTTGCCACCGTTGGACCCAGTTGCGGGTCGACTCGCGGGGTCCCTGGACGCACCGCTCCAGGTCCTCGATAGTGGTGGCGCGGGTGTAGGAGCACTCGAAGTGCCTGACGAAGGCGTCGCGCATCTCCTCCCAGGAGTCGATACTGTCCTGGGGGAGGGTGTTGATCCACTGCCTGCACGTCCCCTCCATCATCAGGGGGAGGTAACGGGCGGCTAACAGGTCAGTGTGGCCTGCGATCCCCATCGCCATGAGGTATGTGTCGAGCCAGACGGCGGGGTCATACGAGGAATCGTACTTTTCTATCTCCTCTGGCGCCTTGAAGTTTGGCGGGTACTTCTCGCCTCGGATCATTGGCCCGAAGCACTTGGGTCCGACTGAGCGACCCCATGGGCTCGCCGTCGCGGCGATTGGTTAGGGTATGTCGCAGGTCATCAGGCTGGCATGCGCGCCAACTTTGGTTGTTGATGATGTGGGTGCGGGCGTCGATGGGTTTCCCGTTGGCGGCGACAAGGTTGGTTGCCGGCCTGGGGTCGTTGGTGGAGAGTGCCGCGTTCGCGGGTCGGTGTTGGAGCTGCAGTGGCTCTGGTGGCGGGCAGTTGAGGGTGTTTGCCGCCGCTGGGCGGCCGCTGGAGGCCGCTCTGCTTCCCGAGGACCGTGAGTATACTCGACCTTGCGAGTCGGCGCCCGCTCTTTGCTGCTCGACGGCCTTCACGAGCAGGGCCTTGACGTATTGGATCTGTAGGGCGCCGTTGCCGGTGGCCGTGATGCTCTCAGCTGCTACTCGGCCTGCCACGAGGTTGTCCATCGGGGTGGAGAACAGTGGGAGGCCGTTTGCGTCTCGCTCCCATGAGGAGACTACTATCCGCGGCTGGTCCCTGGGAGGGGTGCGGTTGGGTGGTGGTGGGGCGCCCATTGCCGTTGATCCTGGCTGGGGCCGGGCGCTTCCTCCTGGTGGCGCGTTCTCGCAGATCGCGCGCTTGGCCACGCGGGCCGGGTCGTTTTCGTCGTCGAAGTTCAGGGCACGCCCCTGAACGGTGGGGTTCAGGCGTGACCTGATCCGCTGCTGGTGGTAGCGTGACAGCTCCTGCGCCGTCACCTGCTCGAGGCGAAATTTTTCGCGCTCGGCTTGCTCATTGCGTATCGCCTCCGCCAGTTTCAGGCGGAGTTCCTCGACCTCCGTTGCCGTGGCATTAGGAGCGATTGGTGTGGAGAACGGATCCTCCGGCGGATCGGTGCCGGTCGCCATGTAGGTCGCGGTGTGGCGACCAGTTCCGTCACGGAGGTCGGCGGAGTTCTCCGACCCGGAGTCGAATTCGAAGATCCCGAGGATGGAGGGGTCCTCGAAGTCTCCCGCGTTGGAGACCTGGGCGATGGAGCCCGCGGATGAAGCCGCGGTGATGGATCCGGCGAGTGACGCTGGGGTCACCGAGTCGGCGTCGTCGGTGAGGGCCGCATCCTCTGCGACCGCTGAGTTCTCGGCCACGTTGCTGTGGGCCGAGTTGTACTCGGAGGCGAGGCGATGGATCGTGCGGATCTGGCTCTTGGAGAGTCGATCGCATGGCGGCGACTCGCGGATGCGAGCCGAATCTTCCGAGACGATGACGTCGGTGAGACCGACGAAGAGGCTGATCGTGCCGATCGGCAAGATCACGCTATGCGTGACGGGTCGCGCCGCCGGGATGTAGCTGCTCGGCAAGATTTGGAGCATCTCGCCGATCGCTATCATGCGGCCGGTGGCGACCGTCTCGTTGATGGGCGGATTGGATCTCGCCGCAGAACACCGGCCAGGCCCCACGGTGGGCGCCACTGTCGTGGGAATAGTCACGGCAGATGCTGCAATCGGCAGCGAGTAGTAGAACGAGGGGAAAGGGCGGACAGCCATCTGCGGTGCGAGATGAGGGCAAAGAGACAGGGTTTTACCCAGGTTCGGCCCCCCGGAGGGTAAAGACCTACTCCTGCTAGATTGTATTATGGAGGTGTTACAATGGGCGAGCTCGGCGGCTAGGCAGCGAGTCGCTTGGGTGTATGAGGGAACGTATCTCTACTCGCCCTATAGGGAGGTTTATATAGGCAAACCTCCCCTAGGGTTTACATATCTCAACCGATTCAATTAAAGCTTCGGTAGTCGTTTAACCTAATCCGACTGGGCCTATCTACTCGCTTGGGCCTTCAGCTTCCAGTCGCTCGGTTCCTCGCTGGGCTTCAATCCACTCGCCGTTCTGCAGGCCCACTCGCCGGTCCTTGGGCCAATCGGAAACGTCCTGCTAGGTATACCCCGGTAGGCATATCCCCATCAGACCAGATGAACGAGTGTGGCCGCAAACCTCGCCCTGCACCATGGCGGCGGCCAGGAGAAGCCTCAACGGCGACCATCGCCAGCGGCGGCACCAGAGCTCGCGGGGTCGGGGAAGAGGAGAGGTGAAAACGAGAAGGCAGAGAGTGTGGGCTGGGTGGGCCGAAACCCCCTCGGGGTGGTATTTTGACATTGCCCTATTGGGCCACACTGGCCCAATAATCCCAAAAGGCCAGTCCAAATTATTTAAAAAACTATTTCATCAATTGGAAAAGACCAAAATGCCCCTGACCTCAATAAAATTCTAGGAAATAAAATAAAAGTCCAAAATTTATAAATAAAATATTTTTGGATTCACAATAATCCACTTTGTCCAAATAAAATAAGATGTAAAATTTTGGACATTTAAATTTTTATAAGAATTTTGTAATTTATATATTCCTTATGGAATTTTACAAATTATTGAAAGGTAATAAAAATAAATAAAAATCACTTTCGTTATTTATTAGTATTATAGTATTTTTGAAAAATACTAAAAAAATATTTAATAATAAATTTAGTGTATAATTAATAATTCCTAAAAGAATTATCAAATCAATAAAAGTCAAATAAAAAGGGAAATAAAATAAAATAATATATTCAATAAATATAAAAAAATATTTGTAAATACTTTATCAAAAGGCACCTTATATAGGGAAAATGCATATAGAATTAAATAATGCATTACATTACTTGCATAATTATTTTGCTTCTTTAAATATTGTCCTTGCCGGGCAATAATGATGCTTTTGTAGAACTAGAAGCTCAAGGTCCAGTGCAAGCATCAGACTTCACTACCTTGCCATCACAAGGCAAGTTCATCACTTGCTCATGTCCTTTGAAGAGTCTTTATCAAAGTATTTGCAAATTGTGTGTTATCATATAAAATCTTGGCCAAATCCATAAAAAATGAAATTTATTGAATAATAAATAGGAGAAAAGGATTGTTTAAATAAAATCATAAGGATTAAACAATATCCAATTTTATTTAAATAAAGACAAATTGCCTAAACTAAATAATAACTCCCAAGAAAATTATTTAGAAGACAATTTAAATCTTGAATTAAATCCATAAGCAAATGGAATAAAGATAATCCAAATCCAAATAAAATAAAGGAATAAAGATTATTTGAATAAAAACTTATATGGTCTTGAACCATATTTGATTTGAATAAAGATAAACTACCTATTGTAAATGATTAATTAAATCATGAGAAAATAATAATTGAAATAGCCAAAGTGGATTAAAAGTTATCCAATTAACTTAAAAGAATAAAGGATTAATTAAATAGAATTACATGGTTTGGAACCATAATCAAATTCATTTAAATAAAGACAAAGGGCTCTTTTTAATAAATATTAAATCATATTAAAACATTTGAAATAATTCAAAGTGAATTATTTAACACACTAATGAATAAATAAAACCTACTAAAAAAGGTTTGGTAAAAATTGAATTCAAATATAAGTTTAAATCATGTGAATAAAATAATTGAAACCATATTTAAAATCTTATTTAAATAATACAAATGTCTATTTTAAATAAATAATAAACCATAAAAGAATAAAATAAATTATTCTAAAATGGACTTTAAAACACATTAATAAAAAGTATAAAAACTTACTGAAAATTTGGAAAAGTTTTGAAATAAAATAAGTGTTTGAAACATTTGAATAAATTCAAAACAGAAATCAGAAATGAAAAAGGAAAAAACAAAACACAGAAAAAAAATGAAAACAACGCATCCCACCTAACCCTACCCAGCTACCAGGCCTAGCTAGCCCAACTCGCAGCCCACCTCTCTCTCCCGCGAACCGTTTTTCTCACTCGCGAATACACCCACTCGCCCACTGACCAAGCGACCCCACCATACCTCCCCTCACCTCGCTGACCACCAGATCCCACCGCCAACTCACCATCGTCTTCAACCCGCACGACCAGTTCCTCCCCATTCGCTTCGCCGTTTCTGCGTTGATTTCGCGGATTAAATTCGATTAAATATGCCCGTAATCTTGCCCTGTGACCACGCCTACTAAAGCGGCCCTCTCCCCTCTATCTTTCCCCTCAGACGCCACGCCACCAGAGCCACCATGCTGCGCAAATTGCAAGCTCAAACCACCTCTCCTCCGACGAGCTTCACCGCCAATTCCGGCCAGCCCTCACCTCCCCTTGCCCCCTGGACTCCACGAGTGTGCTCGCCAGCAACAGGTGCACCTTCCAGTAGCCCTAACTCGCCCGTGCAAGCCCCAGATGCCCGGCTCCGTCTTCGACTAAGCTCTGTCGTCTCCTGCTCCAACTCCGGCGACATCCCCTGGTAGTATCTGACCTCCCCTCTCCCTCTCGATGATACTCGTGTGTTCACCGTCCCCGTATGCATCTAACACAACCGTTGTTTTGCCTCCCCGTGCCTTGTAGTCTCGCCTCCGTCAAGACCAGTACATGCCCGAGCTAGTTGGAAACTCCGGTGAGGAATCAGCGTTGAACCCGTGCGCCCCTCAACCTGCGACAACAACGACGAGCATCCCCACGTCACTATGAACACGGTGAGCATATTCCCTTCCTCCCTCACTTCCTATTTTCGCCGGCAACATCACTTCTTGAGCACCACCGCCGCTCGCCATCGCCCAGCGCCGCCAGTACTTGGTCAGAGTGCTCTAAGCCGTTAGATGTTAATCCAGTGGATGCGATAGATCATTTAAATCGAAGAGGTATGTTGCTTCTGTGCCGTGCGATTCACTTTAGATCCAAAGATCCACATAGCGTGATCCCGATGAAGCGGTACCGTCCAATGGAAACAAGACACGTGGCCTAGCTCTGGATTTAAAACAAAAATTAGATCTATTAGTGGTTGGATTTTGAAAAATTCATAACTTTAGATCTACACGTCCAAAATTTGCAAATTTTATATCAATGGATTCACAAAAATGTGGACTTTACAACCATGTCCTTAGTTTAGTATTTTGCTTCTGGAAAATTAGTTGTTTTTGCAGAAACATTTGTAGGACTATTTTGTGTATAAAAGTTATTCTAAAAATAATTTTGGGGTAAAATCTTTTGCAAATAATTTTTTTTGAACCTACTGACCATAAGAACAAACTTTTGGGTTTAGAAATATATTTTGTTAAACACAAGGAATTATTCCTTGAATAAAGGCATTTCTAGTAAAACAAAAATGTTTTCTCTGATTTAAAAATGCTTTTTGAGTAAAACCTTTTGCAAATGGTTTGATTTGAACTCTCTGACCCTAAACACTAACTTTTGGATTTAAAAATATATTTTGTCAACCATAGAAAATTGTTCCTTTGAATAAAAAGCATTTCTAATAAAACAAAAAAAAGTTGCTATTATTTAAAAACGATTTTTGAGTGAAACCTTTTACAAATGGTTTTGTTTTAAAACACTTTGACCATAGAACACTAACATTTGTGTTTAAAAACATTAGAAATGATTCCTTTGATTAAAATCATTTCTAACAAAACAAAAATGATTTAAAATGACCATTTACACTAACTTGTTTAAATGGTTTTGTCACAATTATAAATGACCAATAGGTGTTTTAAAATGTTTATAGCCTATTAGAAACCACCTTTCCAAATAAAACAATCTTTTGCATGCTTGTGTGCATTGTTTTATTTTCTTTATTTTATGTGGTGAATTGTTTGAATGTTAGTTTGAATTTGTGCCTTGATTGAATTGTAGTGAACTTTGAAGAGTGTGACAATTGCAAGATCAAGGAGTGAATCTAGTATTCTCTACCAAAAAGGCAAGTGGTGCTTCATACATTTTGTACTAATATTTTAACTATGTATTAGTGATATTTTGAGTAGGACTTGCATGGAATTTTTAGTAAGTATGATATGCCTTGGGAAATCCTAGTAGATAATGCCTTAGTAGAATTTTCCCTAAGTTAAGATTCTTGCTACTATTATGCTTAGCCTAGCTAGTAGAAAACAAGGGTGGATTATATACACAAGCTATGGAAATTTTGCTAAGTCTTTTGACTTATATTTTTGCTTAATAAAACTACTAAGTGAATGAATCACCTGGGTTTTGGCGAGGAAGGTGCTTCCCACACGATGGGCCGATAATGGCTTCTTCAACTCAATAGAGTTGAAGGGGGACTTCAACTACCTATGTGCAAATGTAGGGCTCGCCAACGCCAACCACTACACCTACGAAGGGATCACCCATGAGTTCCTCACCTCCTTCTACGACGACTATAGGGAGAAACGTAATGCATGCATGATAAATTTCACCTGAACCAATGGCCATATCAAATTACATATCAAAAATTCTGCAATGCTTATGGATTCCCTCAAGAAGGGGAACCAACTATTACAAACATGTATAGCATCTCGAGTGCAAATACTTGGGAGGTTATTTATGTTAATGGTGGTAGGGACTTATACCAGAAGAATATATCCACCATTCAAAACCCAACCATCCATTACTTTTCTATGTTTCTTGCTAACACTTTGTTAGGAAGAGGAGATACTGGTTCGATGGCCAATGCAGACATGGCCATGATCACTAAGGCGCTCTTACATAATGCGTTGTAGATTCCCACTCCTGCAGCTCTATTCCTCTAGCATCTCCGCCACCAGAGGAACAAAACGAAAGGTGATATTCGTATCGGTGGAATGGTAACCCACCTAATCTAAGCCCTTGAAATTGCAATTCCTATTGAACAACCTGTTGATGGCTCCATACTTATGGATGTCAGATATGTAAATGCTTGTGACTTCCTTGGTTTTTATCGAATTAACAGGAGGCTCCGAGCCTATCAATTTGGTTATATTAATGATGTGCAGGATCATCAGGCCAATGCCTTGCCCACAAGCCTTCGAGGTTTAGGGTAGGGACCACTGGATCCTCACCAAGGATCAAGTGACCCAAATCATGGCAAAGCTCTATCCTGACTCCAATGAAGAGGAAGAAGGAGGGAAGAAGGACGAGCAGGAGCAGCAGCAGGAGCACAATCCATCTTGGGAGGGACAACAGCATCATCCTTGGGACCAATGGCCCAATCAGCCACAACAGCAACAGGGGTTCAACAATGTCCCCTATCAGGAATTTTTGTAGCTCAACCAGCGCGTTGGGGAGATCGACCAGACTCTGCATAGAGTTAGTGAATATGTGAGTGCTTTAACTCACAACTTTGGTAACTTCATGACCTACTTCCCCAACTACTACCAGCAGCACCACCAGCCGCCGCCTAACGACGGCAACAACTAAGCATGGCAATAGCCTAAGCTTGGGGGAGGTTTTGAAAACCTCCAAAGTTGCATTCATATTTTTATTCCTTCTTTTGATTTGTTCTCTTTTCCAAGAATAGCATGTTTACTTTCTGTTTGCATTCTTAAAACCCAAAACACAAAAAAATTATCCATAACTTTTATTTGCAATTTGTTTCTTTGTCTTTTTCGAAGATTGCTCAATTTCAGGTGACTTGGCAATAGGGAAATATAGAGAGGATTCGACTCAATTACGAGAACGAAGCAAGCAAGAGGAGGTATCACATTCCTTTCATCACCCCTCCTGCAACTTTAAATTGATTATACAATTATTTACTCGCTTGCACTTGAGTCACTCCCCATCTAGCTTGTTATCACATAAACCATATTCCCTTGCTAGTGTCCTCCTTTAGCTTTGAAACATTGAGCAATTAACTTGGTTAAAATACTTCTGACATTTTTACAACAAGAAAAAGCATCCAAGAGATGGCTTGAGTCCATGTTTAGACCAAAAGATTTGATTTTAGAAACTACTCAACCCCATTGGGCTTAATATAAATAGACTCGATAGCACCCTTGAATGAAATTGTCTGATAAAATGGATACTTCAAAGTAGTAGAGATTATGCCACTGCTTTTTCTAATAATTACAGTAGGATATTGCTTTATGCGTGTCACTACAAATACTGTCATACTCCATGGGGAACTATTAACTCCGCTGGTCAACGAACAATATAATGTGGGAAACCACTTGATTTCGGCTATGAGTTATGTAAACGTCCCTAGCTGCAAAGCTATGACGTGTAAAAAATTTACTCTCCTCGTGGTTTTACGTTCCAAAGTGAAGTTGTAGTACTCCTCTGACCCACTATTGCTCAACATCTATCTATTTCAATGGTCTCGAGTGCGCAACACAGCACCAATTAACATGTTAAAAACAGTGGCATGATTTCTCTATGAAAGAGTTGAAGTTTTTGAAAAACAAGGATAGGAAAAATGTGCTTTGAGAGTCTTAAATTTTTTGCGTGGGAGTAGATGAGTTGTTCTTAAATTAAATGTTCTTGGTGAAAACTTGATTACTCTTAATTGATTAAAGTAACAAGATAAAAAAGTTTTCATCTCTCAACAAGAGAGAAGCCAAAAAGATTTGTTTCACTCTCCTAGCTAAAATTTAGACACTCGCTCGTGCATATATTTATTTGCTAGCAAGATATGCATGGTTAGGAAGTGAACTCAGTGCAATCTTGTGAATATTTGTATGATCATGTTTAAGATTGCAGGAAATGTGAAGAAAAGAATTTGACACCAATTCAAGCTTGTAAGTTCTTTTTATTTCAGTTTCGAATCTCCGCTATCCTTTCTTATTTCCTTGTCACTCGAGGACAAGCAACATCTAAGATTGGGGGAGTTTATAGATGTGAGATTCTACATATTTTTTATGGTATCTATCAATGGTTTTCATTTGGATTTGATGGTTTTCTATCTTTAACTAACGCTAATACTTTGGTACCAAAGAAAACTTGGTTTTTAATGTGTGTTTCAGGTTCTGAACATCACCAGAGGGATTTAACAGCAAAAAACACAATATTTAGGCAAAAACAAGCAAGTCCCTCTTTGGAAGCAATCAACGGGAATTTACTACAAGATTAACGACCAACTATATGGGCCGCCGCCTTATAGTTGCCATCTCCTTCGTCTTATTAAAAGGGAAAACTTTCGTGAAGAGGCAAAGGTCGAAAACAGAACACACGAGCCGCCATACAATCCAAAAGGGAGAAAGGAAGGATCTAGAGAAGAAGGGGAAAACGTTCTTCATCTCGCTCCACGATCTTCGATCTCCTAGCCACCACACCTCCATAGCCATCACGTGTACTTGAGAGAGAGAGAGATCTCCACCTTGCAAGATTAGGGTTTGAGATTGTTCTTCCCATATTGAATTGTGTTGGATTTACTTCTATTTCTTATTGTGGATATCCATGGTAATATCAAGAAGAGTTCCCTTTATTTAATTATATCGATGATGCTTTCTTCTCTCATGTGTGAGTAAGTTCCCTTGGGCGTGGGAGATGTAGGGGATTGGTGAGATGTGATGTGCCTATATATTTTCCATCAAGTTTGTGGTTAATTTTAATTACTATATTATGTGTGCTTGACTATCTGTGGGATGCTTAATGCATGTTGTCCAATTAAGGGCCCATACAACATGATGCTTTGTTCTACATAGATAGAATCTTGTTTGCTAGCAGACCGAAAACCCTCGAGTGACACGGGGATATCAGTGGGAAACTAGTTTTACTTGAGGATAACGACGAATCACCGAGCTTATTTCATTAGTCCGATCCAAGGAACTTAATTGCTAAGCAACCTGAAGGATATTAATCATCTAGTGACTGCCTATGGTTGTGTTAAACATGCTATAAGTATTATTGAAGTTGGGATGAAATCTACCAAGAGGAGTTCCGGCTAATAATGGGTTGCTCACCTAAAGACATACTTATAAGATTATAATTGTTACACTTATCACTCATGCACCCGGCAGATTCACTATCACCATGAACTGAAACTCCCCGCGCCTACTTTGTCATTTGCAGAAAACAACAAACAAATTGTACTTTACTTTTATGCTTTTTTACTTCTGAAGTTTACATTTTAGTTTTACTTAAATACTTTCGTTTAAATCCAAATTCTATTCTCATTCTCAACACTTGTAGTCAATTCACTCGAAGACCTGTGACAACTTTGGGTGTGACAGAGACTTCAGCAATAAACACTTACCTCTGGGCTCCCTGTGGGATCGATATCTAAACTTCGAAACTAGCTACAAACCATCTATGCACTTTCATTCATCAGCGCTCCACCGCAAACGCTCAAACAAGATCTCCAGGCATCATAACAATAACATACAAAGGAAGCACCCAAATATAGAGGTCCGCTTGAAGAGGTTCATTGCAAGACACGGCTACAAGACGGGAGTGTGATAACTGTTGGAGATATGCCCAAGAAGCAATAATAAAGAGCTTATTATCATATCTTCATGCTTATGATAAATGTTTACATACCATGCTATAATTGTATTAACCGGAAACATTAATACTTGTGTGATTTGTAAACATAAAAGAGTCCCTAGTAAAGCCTCTTGTTAAACTAGCTTGTTGGTTAATATATGATCATGGTTTCCTGATCCTGAACTTTGAGATGTTATTAAAAAAAGATCATGTCATTATGAGAATGGTATGATGGACATACTCCTATAGTTAAGCATAGCATAAAGATCAAGTCATTTAATATAGTTCAGTTGCTATAAGCTTTCAGATACATAGTAACCTAAATCCTTCGACCATGAGATCATGTTAATCACCATCACCGGATGGATGCTTTGATGACATCAAACACCACACCGTAACTGGGTGGCTATAAAGGTGGCATGGAGCGTTCAGAAAGTATGTGTTGAGGCACATGGATCAAGAGTGGGATTTGTCCATCCATATGACGGATAGATATACTCTAGGCCCTCTCGGTGGAATGTCATACAATTAGCTTGCAAGCATCTGACTGGCTCACAAGGGATCACATATCACAGGAACGAGAAAAGAGTACTTATCGGTAACGAGGTTGAAATAGGTATGCAGAGATACCGACGGTCAAACTTTGGATAAGTAAACTATCGCGAGACAAAGGGAAATTGGTATCGTATGTAAGTGGTTCATTCGATCGCAAAGTAATCATAGAAATATGTGGGAGCCATATGAATTTCCATATTCCTCTATTGGTTATTGATCGGAGAAGTGTCTCGGTCATGTCCGCGTAATTCACGAACCTTAGCGAGACACACTTAAGGATTCGATGTTGTTTAGTAGATATGGAATGTAAGTAGGGAGACCGAATGTTGTTCAGAGTCTCGTATGGGATCCGGGATATCACGAGGAGATCCAGAATGGTCCGGAGAATAATATTCATATAAGGAAAGTCCAATTTCGCAGTTCGGGAATGATTCTGATGATTTCATCGGAGAGGTTCTAGAAGGGTCACTACTAGAAAAACGCCTATTCGTAGCGCACCTGAAAAGGCCTTCCGTGGCACACTAGCAGTGCTCCACGGGCCTCGCGCTACGACTATCTCGTAGTCGTGGTGCACTGCATGGTGCGCCACGATTATATCGAGATAGGCGTGGCACACTACCAGGTGCGCCACGGGTAGGGGTACATGGTGCGCCACAGATGTGTTTTTCAAAAAAAACAAAAAAAATGCAAAAAAAACACCCTCGTTTTGAATTGCAAAAGCAATCGGGTCTATGCATCGCCACCGCAGTCGTGTCACCTCGCCGGAGCATGGCCGTGGCAGGGAGGTGCGGGAGGGGTCGTGGCCGCTCTAGTCCTCGCTGGCGTCGAGGTGGTAGGAAGGGTGTGGTTGGAGAAAGGAAGGTAGGAAGAGAGGGAGGAAGGAAGAGATGGAGGAAGAGAGGGAGGAATGAAGAGATGGAGGAAGAGAGGGAGGTAGGAAGAGATGGAGGAAGAGAGGGAGGAAGGGAGGTTGGTGAGGAGAAGGATGCCGCCGTCGCCCGTTGTCACTGCGAGGAGAGGAGAAGGAGGCCACCGGTGCACCGCCGTCACCCGTTGTCACTGCGAGGAGGAGGAGAAGGAGGCCGACGTCGCGCCGTCACTGCAAGGAGAGGAGAAGGGAAGGAGGAGAAGGAAGAAGGAAGAAGGAAGAAGGAGAAGGGAAAGGGAGAGGAAGAGGGAAAAGGGGAAGGGAAAAGGGGAAAGGAAAAGGGAGGAGGGCGGGTTGGAGATTCAAATTTGAATCCCGCCGAAGCTTATCCGTGGCGCACTAGGTGGTGGTGCGCTATGGGTAAGTTGCCCTCTATTTTTTTTTCTGCAGGAAAAAACGGTCTTTTGAGCGTAACTTTTTACTCTTTTCGAATTTTGAAAATCTAAAAAATCGCTAAACGACTAGAGGTCGTTGCGAGCGGATGCGAAAGCTCGTTCTCGTCATTTTGGTATATTATACGATTTTTTCGATATCGTATGGAAAAGTTACGACCTTTTTACCGTGGCATGACTTTTTTTTGCAGATAAAGTCGAAACTCATGTTTGTTAATTTTACTAGAAGCTATACCACATTACCTACCTAAATATGAAAGGATTTAATTTTTTGAAGTGTTTATCATTTTCTTTTATTTTTTGCAAAGCCTAAAAAGGCGATCCACCGGGGGGTGGTGTTGGAGCATACCACTTAGCCGTAGGGCACTAGGGCAGAGTGCCCTACGGCTAAGTTGACCCAACTGCAGCAGAAAACATGCCCGTAGCGCACTAGGTCAAGGTTCCCTACGGATAAGTGAATCATCCGTAGCGCACCTTGACCTAGTGCGCTACGGGTATGTGTGATGTGGCCACATGTGCCCTGGCACACACATAGCCGTGGCGCACCACCCCCATGTGCGCCACGCTTATGACAGTTAGCCGTAGGGCACCTGTGGGCAGTGCTCCACGCCTATTTTACCCGTGGGGCACCACTAGCAAGTGCGCCACAGAAGTGTGGATTACCTATAGCCGTTTTCCTAGTAGTGGGTCTAGAAGGTTCAACGGACCGGAAGGGGAAGGGAACAAGAATGTGTCATGGATAAGTGGAATGATTGGATCATGTCCTAGGTCACATGGTTGGGCATTAGCAAGAAAGAAATAAAGCTCCAAATTGAAAGTCAAAGGCAAGTTTGAAAAGTCAAACTAGGACAATGTTTCCTAGTGGAGGAAGGAAAGAATCCGCTCTCCCAAGCTCCCCTCTCCCAAGATGCCCTCCCTCTCATAAATAGAGGGGAGGAGGTGCCCCAAGAGACACACAACCAGCCCCTCCCCACACCACCGCCGCCGCCGCCAGCCGCCGCCGACTCCACCTCCTCCTCTCCGGCCTTCTAAACCCTAGAAATATTGTGTGAATTGGTTTTTGTGAGTATACTTCTTCCCTAGAAATCTTTTGCCTACTCTAATCCCAATCCAACCCAAACAGATGTCTTCTCCAGGAGACTCCAACATTAAGGATGGTGACAACAACAACCAAGAGATACACATGAGAGAACAACTTCTAGCAACCAAATCCTAGTTGAATCAAGTGACAACTCAGTTTTTAGCCAACAACAATGAGTTAGACCCAACCTTGCAAAAATTCTTGGAAACCCAATCTGAATTGTTGCAAAGGATGACCAATCAAATGATCAACATGAGAAACAACCTTTACCAAGGATATTGTGACAACAATGATATCAAGGATGATATTATAGAAGGAACTCAAGCTTGCAATATTTGTGGAGACATGGAACACACTTATAAAGAGCACATGGATCAATGCCCTAATTGTGATGAGAAACATCCAACTAAACAATGCCCCACATCTCAAGTTACTTGTTTCCTATGTGAAGGAAATGATCATGTCCCTATCCAATGCCCCATCTATCCCATAGTTCAACAAATGAAACAATATGGAATGCATCAAATGTTTGGAAAAGTCCATAAGGGAACAACTTCTACCAAGAAGTATAAAAACCAAATCAGAACCATGCCTCATAGGACCACATCCAAAGTGACCACAAAGTGTTGTTACTCTTGTGGAGAAGAAGGTCACATCTCTAGTAACTACCCCAAGAAGAGAGAAAGATTTCCCACCTTTGTAGTGAAATATGAAGAACATGAACTAGAAGAACTCTTAGCATTGGAGAGACCCAAAAATAAGAAATGCCCCAACCCTAGCAAGCAAGACATTAGCCAGGTGCAATGTTACCATTGCAAAGAGATGAGACACTATGCTTATGAATGTCCAGAAAAGAAGAAGAACCAAGGAAACAAACAAGAGGCAATGTGTAACATCCCAGTATTTAGGACCTAACGAAGGGTAGATTTAGGAATATGAATTGTTGCATGCATTCATTTGCGAAAATGTGGGAAAAAAATTCGCTAAATAAAAAAACCTAAGTGATCAATGTTTCTTTCATACTTTGAGATTAGGTTTAGTCTTAAGGGGTGATTGTTATAAACTTTGAGATGATCTTAAGGAGTTATGTGTTTAAAATGAATTTGAATTTTAAACTTGAGTGTTTGAATAATAATTTAAATGATTTAGATCTAAGATTTGAATCTTAAATTAATTAAGAGATAAGTTTTATAAATTAAATCTTATCCAAAAACAATATTGAATATGAAATTCATTTCATATTATTAGCACATAAACAAGTTACAAAGAATGTAACTACTGAAGTCATTCCAAACTTCACAATTTACAAAAGAATAAAGAATAAGAATATTCTTTTTTAACAATAATATAATCTTTATTACAATTAAATAAAATAAAGATTACAAGAATAATAAAAGAAAAATTACAAAAGAATAAGAAAATTACATTTGAAAATCTACTAACTATCCTATAACTAAATCTACACTAAATCTTCATCTTTATCTTTGTACCTGCAAAACAAAGACTAAATAGAAACAAAATAAGATTAGTGTTAGTATATTTCTCTCAGTTATGTCAGTGAAGTGCACTTGACAAATTCATCATTGAGAAATGTTATAAAGGGGAAAGTTTCACCAATATGAAAGATTTCATCTTTCATAAATTCAAAGTCAGAAGTCAAATGACAGCCAAGAAGGATCAATTCACCAGCCAGGTGAAAGTAAGCTGGTAATAGTAAGTTCAAAATTTCTGAACCTATCCACAAGTGCATAGCAGGCAGACAAGCTGGACACACACACCAGCATGCAAATGGTGTGCTGTCGACCTCACAAGCACAACCAAATCACACAAAACCACAACACAGCCGTGGGGGAGCACTACTGCATCACTCCACTACACATCACACAAGAACAGCCAGTGTAGACAGCAGCCAAACCAAGAACAGTAGCCAAACCAAACCACCTAGATCAACCCAAACATCACCAGTATGGTGACATAATGAGGGGGATGAATCTGGTGGATAGCAAGATCAAGCCCATAAGCTAGGAGGAGCAGGCAAGCTCAAGAGCAAGCTCAGGAGCCCAGCAAAAGCAAATCAAGATCATCATCAATCTACTACACCAACATCAGATTTTGTGGTGAGCCTCATAAAACCATCACATGATTTCATCATATTATCTAAACAAAAGCATGTGTTGCTTTATGAAATGATCTCTCAATAATCACCCAAGAGAGGTGAATCTATCCTAGAGATTTTAAGTATAAAGATAAGAAATCAAGCTCAGCCAAAAGCACTAAACCCTCAGACGAGCATCATAGAGTTTAGTGTTAATTTTTTTAACTTAGATCATTTTTCATTTGATCTTATTAGATCAGGGCACATCTCTCAGAGAGAGAGTATCACCTCTAATCCTACAAGTTTCAAACAAACTATTTGCTCAGCTAACTAGGAATTAAATCCTAGAGCCTTAGACCAACATCATAGGCAGGAGGGTTAAGAGAAGCTCTTATTCTATCTTGCCAGTATCAATCACAAGTATGGACAAAGCTAAGCCCAAAAATAAAAACCCAATCACTTGTGTGCCAGATTACAATGGTATCACAAGGACAAGTTCTTAATGAGCTAAAACCAATCTTTGCGTAGTTCCCAAAGATAAAAGGAACAAACCAATACATATCATCTTCCTGAAGCCAAGTGCCAGGAATCAACATTAAATTCATCTATACATCCACAGAAATCATTACATGTAATGATTTGACTCGGTATGTATAATCTCAAACAAGCCTACCATTATAATTGCAGTAAGCAACTACTGAGAGAAAACTACTGTCAGTATGAGCATTCTGAAAGTAGAGACAATTCTTAGATCAACAACACTTCCAATCAGTGATTCCATAGAAACACTAGCATGGGATCATAGTGAATCACCACTAGAATAAATCTGACAAGCCACTAGCAACATCAAAGCCACTACCAATCATGATCCATAGCAAACAATCATTCTTCATGCTCAAGTATGATCACCACTAGATCTAAAGCATCACGGATATGATCAACAGAGGGTTATGAACCCTAATCAGAACAAGATCCCCAAATCCAGAGATGAACCCTAATCAGCACATAGTCACTAGGCATGAGAAGCCACTAGACACACACAAAGAGATTCATGGTAGTAGCAGGAACAAGAACCACAGAAGCAACTTACTTGAGGTCCTCGCTAACGAATTAAAGAGGAAGCAGGCTGGCCGACGAACCGCGACGGCACAGGGAGCACCCAGGGGGCGGTGGAACCTGCAACAGCCACGGCGACGGCCACAGGAGCACACGAGCCCAGCACACCACCACAGGCGGGACCATGGCGGTGGCGACAACACCTTTTCCTAACCCTGGAGTTCAGGAACGGGGTGAACCTGACCACGGGGAAGCCCTAGAGTCAAATCGAGATGGAATAGATGAACGAGCGTGGTCGCAAACCTCGCCCTGCACCACGACGGCGGCCAGGAGAAGCCTCAACGGCGACCATCGCCAGTGGCGGCGCTAGAGCTCGGGGGGTCGGGGAAGAGGAGAGGTGAAAACGAGGAGAAGGCAGAGAGTGTGGGCTGCGTGGGCCAAAACCCCCTCGGGGTGGTATTTTGACCTTGCCCTATTGGGCCACACTGCCACAATAAGCCCAAAATGCCAGTCCAAATTATTTATGTTTAATCAATTGGAAAAGACCAAAATGCCCCTGACCTCAATAAAGTTCTAGGAAATAAAATAAAAGTCCAAAATTTATAAATAAAATATCTTTGGATTCACAATAATCCACTCTGTCCAAATAAAATAAGATATAAAATTTTGGACATTTAAATTTTTATAAGAATTTTGTAATTTATATATTCCTTATGGAATTTTACAAAATTATTGAAAGGTAATAAAAATAAATAAAAATCACTTTAATTATTTATTAATATTATAGTATTTTTGAAAAATACTAAATAAATATTTAGTAATAAATTTAATGTATAATTAATAATTACTCAAAGAATTATTAAATTAAAAGTCAAATAAAAAGGGAAATAAAATGAAATAATATATGCATAAATATAAAAAAATATTTGTAAATACTTTATCAAAGGGCACCTTATATAGGGAAAATGCATATAGAATTAAATAATGCATTACATTACTTGCATAATCATTTTGCTTTTTAAATATTGTCCTTACTGGGCAATAATGATGTTTTTATAGAACTAGAAGCTCAAGGTCCAGTGCAAGCATCAACTTCACTACCTTGCCATCACAAGGCAAGTTCATCACTTGCTCATGTCCTTTGAAGAGTCTTTATCAAAGTATTTGCAAATTGTGTGTTATCATATATGCTATAAAAGAAAGAAAATAATATTTTCATAAATAAAGAAATCATAGATATCATCCTAAGTGGTGATATAATGGAGCAATAGAACTTAGGGTTCTATTTGCAACAATGATGATCAAGTAGGGACTTAATAACCCCTGACATCAGTGATTCTAGCAACGTATATTACGCGTTAGACTTGAGATTGGAATGGGACAGAGGAGTCAGCTGTATCTTCTTCCTCTTGCATGAAGCCGGATGTGCAGGTCGTGGCTGTTATCCTCGTAGCGTGCATATTAATTGGTAATTCATAGAGGATATTCAGCATGTGGGTAGGAACCCTCATCGTCCCACGATAGTTCTAGCATCTAACGGTTTGTACAAACCATTGCCGTAATTCATTATGTGGGCATGGTGTACACCAAGGAGGCATGCGGGGTCGCGAAGGGGGCAGTGATTGGCTTGGACCAACTACTGGGCCCCAAATCATAGAATTGTCGACGGGAAAGTACAACCGGTTGTGCAACAAGGAGTGGATCTCTCATGGGTAAAGTAACGCACCTCTGCAGAGTGTAAGAACTGTAACTTGTTACTCCCTGTTCTGGGAAGGAGCTACGAACGCGGCAGGAAAGGAACTCCATGAAAGTTCTGGTTAACCTGTGAAGGCTGATGGTCATAGTTTTTCATAATAAAGTCAATCTTTGAAGAAAGATTTACAAAAAACTGCATAGTGACAAGGATTTATCATCCGAGGTGGTAGTTAGAGCATCAAACTTCCCACCTTGCATATAATGAACTTGTTGGGTAACGTTGTTACTCATTCTTTCCTTTGATCCCTTGCTTAGACTCTGAGGATCCCGAAGACGTGCGAATGTATGCAGCTGAATGCCAAGAAGATGTGTTCTACGAGGAACCTGATCTGTCCGGAGGAGTTGAAGGAGTGGATTACGAGATCCGCTACGGTGTCTATGAGAACTAGTCCACTTAAGTGTCTAGTTAGTAGTAACTAACGGAGCCGAGCAGCATGAACTCTATAGAATAAGATGTTGAGCCCCACTCCTAGTCGGTGTTGTTACTTTTAAATTTTCGTTGAACACTTTATATTTTGGTTTGTAAGTTGGATCATTTGGAAGTCTTGAACTTACGGTATTGTAATAATAATAATGTGTGTACTTTTGTAATATGGACCCGCAATTTTTCTGTTGTACCACTCTGAGGGATGTGATATTTACGGAACAGTGTTCTGTGGATGTTATGTCAACGACTATAGTGTACTACACATGCAGTGGTATGCTGGGTCACCGCAGTTGGTATCAGAGCAAATTGCTTTGACCTTAGGTTGGAAACCTAGTAAAGGGTATTACATGTAGGAGAATTAGAAATGATAAAGAATTCTCTAAAAGTAATATAATGGGTATTCAAATGATAATATTCTGTTATATATTTTAGTGCGATGATTCTTTGTTATGATGCAATATGTCATTGGATACTAATCAAATTTTTTTTTATGATATACAAAGATATGGCACCAAAGTTTTCAAAACAGAATTTGGTAAGGAAAGAGGAGACTCTTGATGATTATCAAGGATCATTTACAGACCAACTTCGTCAACTTTTAAAGCTCTTTAATTGTCCAACTAGAATCCAGTGAACACTATCAATTACCTTGATGGCCGGATGTTATCCAAGTATCGTGTGAGTATCCAACTTCCACAGAAGCTTGGATTATATCATGATCTACCCATAGGAGAAGGTAGGAGTCATTTAGCAGCCTATCATGTTGCTGTTGTGGAGGCAATAGCTAATATCCGGGAACAAAAAACCAAGGAGCTGGAAGGTAGCACATTTTCTGTGATACCTCATGATTCTATAGACTTGGAGCCTATACCGGATCATCTTACTTTGGTTAAGAAGCATCCTAAGTTAGCTTACAAGTTTATGGATAGATACCGAACACTCGTTGCGTCTTTTTATAAGACCCATCAAGTGATTGTTGAAGACAAAAATGACATGTTAGAGGATCTAACTGATATAGAAAGGAGGAAGCAGTTAGCATTCCAGCTAGATAAAGAAGCAAGTAGTAGTGCAACACCTATGTTTAAGGATATACCTATAGATCCGGAATCTTTTATACCATATCCTTATTCACCAAGGCATGAACCTACACATAATCCTACTATAGATATGCGGTATGCAGTACCACAGGGCTCAGAGGATGGTTCTGACTCAGAACTTCCTATTGAGAATTCAGATGGTTGGATATAATGGATCTCATGAACACCAGATGTCCACAGATGGTTCTGACAGAAATTTTGGACAATCTAGTTGGATGGGTGCAAGAATGAACCCTAATAATTGTAGTATAAATACCATGTCAATAGATGATCAGGATGAAGAAGAAGATCCTCAAGAGAGAGTGTTTGAATCATCAACATCTTCTCAAAACCCAGGGAATATACATTATCCAGTATTTAACTATCTTGCCCACGAGAGCACCTGGGGAGCAGCAGGATCTGTGTATCCTGTTGACAACTCAAGAAATGAAGCTCAAGAGATGCAGGTTGGAGATAATGTTGAATATGTTTATGAAGACTTTTCAGCTGAGCTGGAGGGAGTCGATGCGCTCAGGTTGAGTAATGACTCAAGTCCTGACACTTCAGATACAGAGTATGTTCCTTCTGGAAGGCCATATGTTCCACGAACTGTGCGACGAACAACACGTCATCACGGTTGGACATCAGGCATGTATGATGAGCGTAGTTACTACTAGAAGGAGACAAGTAGTCAACAGTATCAAGCATTGTGTATTGTACTCCAAGTAATAAGCTAGTGAGATGAATACGGTAGTTTTGTGATTATACCTATATGGTATATGTTGTAAGAACTTGGTACCATTATGATATTATGTATAATATGTGAAATGCATATTTGGATTTTCTTTGGATCTTCATTGTGTGACTAGTTTTGTGCGTAAAGTCGAGCTCAGAACACATGTGCATGATGTAATTATGAGTATTCGCTTTATGTTGCAGGACTAGGGGGTCATGGATACGGGTGTAGAAATGGAAACTGAGCAGCAGCAGATGGAGAGAGAGGCCAAGGAAAAGGCCGATGCAGATGCAGCAAACCAAGAAGCATTACCACCACCACCAATGAGGATGTTAATGGAGCAGAACTTTATGCAATGCATGCAAATGATGCAAGAGACCCAGAACAAGTTCATGGAAGAGCTGCTGGGGCGAGCAAATCAGAGGGCACCTGAACGAGGAGGAGTGAGTTTATCTGATTTCCATAATGCAAGATCGTTACCTTTTGCATCAGCTCCTGAACCAATGGATGCAGAAGACTGGCTAGCAAATACAGAGAGGAAGCTGAAAATTGTGGGTTGCAATGATGAGGAAAAATTGGGGTATGCAACTCATCTGCTGACTAGACCTGCAGCATCATGGTGGGAAAATCAGTTAGCCATGCAACAACCAGGAAGGGAGTTTACCTGGGAGGAGTTCAAGCAGAGATTCCGTGAATATCATGTTCCGGAAAGTGTCATGGAGTTGAAGCGGAGAGAATTTGAGGAGCTTCAGCAAGGATATACTAGTGTCATGAAGTACATCCGGGAGTTTAGCCAACTGTCTCGTTATGCTGAGGAGGATGTTAACACTCAAGAGAAGAGGAAGAAACGTTTCTTGCATGGATTAAATCCGTTTGTGAAGATGCAGCTAAGGTTAGCCAATAAGCAAACTTATCAGCAGTTGTTGGATGCAGCCATTACTTTTGAAGATGACTACAAGAATGTCCAAGAGGATCGGAGGAAGAGAGACAAGAAGGAAACCAAGAGAATTTAGGCAAGCAAACCTAAACCTAACCTGGAGTTCAAACCTCGGAATAGGAATTATGGCAACAACAACAATAACAATAACAATGGTAGTGGTGGAAATAAATCTAATCCGAGAAGGAATGTTATCTGTAACAATTGTGGAATTCCAGGGCATTTCCAGAGGGAATGCAAAAAGCCTGTAGTGATCTGTTACGGTTGTGGCCAGAAGGGGCATATCAAGCCAGATTGTCCGAGCAAACCACCGGGAGGATGGCCTACCAAGGGAGGAGGACAAGCCAGTGGAGGAAATGGATGGCCTAATAAAGGGGGAAACAATGGCAAGAGAAACCGACCTACCAGAAAACTGAATTGTGTAACCCTCGAGAGGTGGATAATTCGGAGCATGCAGTGATAGGTACGCTCAATATCCTTACCAATCCCGGCAAAGTTCTATTTGATACTGGTGCAACTACTTCATTCATTTCTGAAGAATTTTGTGATAAGTTCGGGATTAGAAGGGCAACGTTAGAACGTCCTATGACCGTAGTTATGGCAGGAGGGAATGTGATTGTACGCCACATAAAACAAGATCAGGTTATCTCGATCTGTGGTTATACATATTTCGCAGACCTTTATGTGATTCCTTTGAAGGGAATTGCAGTAGTGCTGGGGATGGATTGGATGATGGAACACGGAGCTTAGATTAATTGTTAGGAGAAAACTGTCTCAATCAAAACTCCAAGTGGAGCAAGGATAGTTTACCAAGCAGATAAACACAATCATATCATGGTAGATCTGCAGTTGAATTCAATGAAAGAAGTTAAATTAGAAGAGATTCCTATAGTTAATGAATTCCAAGACGTTTTTCCAACGGAATTACCGGGGATGCCACCAGACTGGGAAATAGAGTTCACCATTGACCTAATACCTGGTACATCACCAATAGCTCAAGCACCATATAAAATGGGACCCAAAGAGTTGAAAGAACTCAAGGAGCAAATTGATGAGTTAGCGGGGAAAGGATTTATACAGGAAAGTGTATCTCCATGGGGAACCCTAGTAATCTTTGTGGATAAGAGAGATGGTGGAAGACGGATGTGTGGTGATTATAGAAATCTAAACAACGTGACTATTAAGAATAAGTATCCTTTACCAAGAATTCAAGATTTGTTTGGTCAAGTGAAAGGAGCTGGAGTATTTTCAAAGATTGATTTAAGATCTGGATACCATCAAATAAAAATCAAGCTGGAAGATGTTCCAGAAACAGCATTTGTCTCAAGATATGGACACCATGAGTATCTGGTAGTACCATTTGGTTTGACCAATGCACCGGCAATATTCATCAATCTGATGAACAAGATCTTCATGCCATATTTGGACAAGTTTGTCATCGTCTTTATTGATGATATTCTAATATATTCCAAGGATAAGGAAGAGCATGCTGACCATTTGAGAACAGCATTGCAGAATTTAAGAGAATATAAGCTTTATGCTAAGTTCAGTAAGTGTGAGTTCTGGTTAGATGAGGTAGAATTCCTCGGTCATGTGATCAGTAAGGATGGGATTGCTGTGAATCCATCTAAAGTTCAGTCGATACTAGAGTGGACTGCACCGACCAATGTGAAGCAAATTCGAGGTTTCTTAGGAATGGCTGGTTATTATTAGAGATTCATTGAAGGTTTCTCCAAAATAGCCGGACCAATGACCAAATTATTAAGGAAGAATACACTATTCAAGTGGGATGAGAAGTGTGAAGCAAGTTTCCAAGAGTTGAAGACTAGATTAACCACAGCTCCAATCTTAGCAGTTCCTGAAATAAGGAAGGATTTCACTGTATATATTGTGATGCATCTAAAGAAGGTTTGGGTTGTGTATTAATGCAAGATCAGAAGGTGATTGATTATGTAACATCCCAAAAATCATGATTCAAAACTCATGCATATCATCCATGCATCAATCATCATTTAGGGTTTTATCTCAAAATCATTTCAAAAACAGGAGCAAATGTTGCTCATTATTTGATGTATGAAAACCCTAGCCTTTGTGCTACATGCTAATGAGAAAGGTGCTATTTTTCATTCAGGATATTTTGAATTCAAACTTAAGTGATTTCAAAAACTTGGGCAAAGTTTCAAAACAAAATATGGAATAAAACCAAAGTTATGCCTATTATATTATCTCCAAAAAGGCTTGGTTTTATTGTATTATTTTCAAATAACCCAAGTAGGTCTGAGTGAACAGAGGTGTTTGACACTTATTTGGGTACAAGGAACACTGTACAAAAAGCTAGAGAAGGTTTGAATTCAAAATTATTTGAAATAGGATTTGAAAACCATTCCTAGAAAAACAATCAGAAAAAGAAAAGGAGTAAAGAAGAAAATAATAGACAGCCAGCCAATCTGGCCGACTCAGCCCAACACGGCCCAGCTAGTCCAGCAGCCCTCCACCCCGCGAAACGTTTTCTTTCAGCCGCCCCCGCACCCACCAGCTCGCTGACAGGCAGGACCCACTCCCCCTTCTCCTCTCTCGCTGACAACCGCGGCCCACACGGGTACCGTCGTCTCCACCCCCACGACTGGTTCATCCCCAAATTGACGCCGACCGTTTCCTGTTGATTTGCGCAGCTTCAATTCGCGTAAATGCACGAGTAAATATCGCTCGTATCCTGGCTACTAAAACCCCCTCTGCCCCCTCTCCATTCTCCCCCAAACCCCAAGCCCAGAGCGCCCCCAGGCTGCAAGAATTGCTCACCGCAACCCCGCTGTCTCCGATGAGCTGCAGCCACGATTCCGGCCAACTCCGACCACCCCTCTGCTCCTGGTTCACACGAGCAGGCTCCATTTGACCTCGCGCACCTCCCAGTACCACTATCTCGCCCGTGCGTGACCCAGAACGTCGACAACACAAGCGACCGAGCGCCACCGTCTTCGGCTTCAACTCCGTCGAGCTCCTCCGGTAAGTCCAGACCGCCCCAAGCCTTCTCCTTCACGCACGCGTCTTCTACGTGATCCCCTTCATCTGAACAAACCCTCTGTTTGCCTCCTCGTGACCGACATCGTCGCCTTCGACCTCGAACAGAGCCACCCGTCGCCAGACCCTACTCCGGCGAGCAATCCACCGCAACCCTGAGCGCCCCTTGCCGAACCAACCATACGTTGAGCATCCCCACGTCCTTGCGATCACGGTGAGTACTTTCCCTACCCTTCTAACTTCCTGTATCGCCGGCGCCGCCACCATCTGACCGTCGCCGCCGCGCGTAGCCGTTAAGCGCCGCCAGTTAGTGGCATGACGTTTGTGTCCGTTAGATCCAAATCGTAGGGCTAGGATAGATTATAATCGAAGGGGTATCGCATGCCTCTGCGCCGCTAGATCTAAGTTAGATCCTACGGTCTGCGTCTGTCAATCCGAGCGAATCGGTACGCGCCAGTAATATTGCGACGCGTGTCTAGGGTTAGCTCAAAAACAGATTTCAAAATAAGATTTAGATCAAATTTTCAAAGGGGTATAACTTGAGATTCCCACGTTAGATTTTTGCAAATTTTATACCGTTGGAATCAGTGAATCAAGGCCTTTCTGAATCTGCAATGTGTTTAACAAAAAGTATCTGTTAAAATGACTTTGTATGTAGAAACATGTTTAGGTCTATTTTGAGTATAGTTTTTGTTTAGCAAATTGTTTTAGGGCTAAATAGGTTTAGTTAGCAAACTTTTGACTTAGTTATGTTTGTGTATCATGTACTTGCTTGATGGGTTTTCAAAAATCATCACTTAGCACTTTCTTGCATGCATGCATACATAATTTTGTTCGTATATAAATTGTGTGTAATTGTGTGCTACAAATTTTATGTGTAGATTTTGCTAGTGACTGTGACTGTGAAGAGTGCTACTCTCCCCATTACCAAGGCAAGTGATACTTCATGATATTTCCATTCCCTTTATTTTGAATAAGCATTAGAATTATTTTTGCTAAGTCTTGCATGCTACTTTTGCCAAATGCTATGTTGGGAAATCCTATGTAGTGTAGAATTGTAGAATTGCTAGGGAATTTTCCTAAGTTAAGTTACTATGCCATGCTTAGCCTAGCTAGTAGAAAACAAGGGTTGGTAAAGTATGTTCATGCTATGTTGAAAATAATTCTAAGTCTTTTGGACTTATGCTTTTCTTAATAAAACAACTAAGTCAATGAACCTCCTGGGTGGAATGGGACTTGAATGGTGGTTTTTGGTTGAGTGGTTACACAAGGCCATGGATTTGGCTTGTGTATCTCACTTGTGGTATGCCACCCAGGCACAAAGGGATTTGGAGGCCAAGTGTTGAGAAAGCTTACAGTGCAACCACTTGGCAATATGGGCTCTGCCTTGATCATATAGGTTGCTAGAACTTAGTCACTTGGACAGTTGGTGGTAGTGGGAATGATAGGTTGGAACGCGTCCATTTGACTAAGGAAAGGCTTCTGAAAGGTCCTGTCTTGGGAAACCAAGTCTGGTGGGGAAAGTGCACAACCTCTACAGATGGAAAATCTAAGTACTTAGCCAAGTCCATGGAAATGGACAATTTGAGCATCAAGACATGGAAGCTACAAGAATCTCATCACTCCAACTTCGAAGTAAAACTTGTGGGTGAACAAGGGTGAAGGACCCCAATGTCTATTGGTGGTTTCTTGGGAAGTTTTTGATAAAGAAAAACTTAGTGATTTCAACTAATAGGAAAAACCTATTTTGAGCAAAGCAAGCCAAGCTACACTTAGCCAAAATGCATATAGTAATATAGTCTACTTAAAATTTACTAAGGTATCACTTGCCAATACTATTCCAAAGTATTGACCCACTGTGGCTGTAACTTGTGATGTTGCAGGTTACTCCGATGATGAGTAGGAGTCATGAGTCTACACTCAACATGCTTGCCTGTGGCACATGAAGATGAGGACTTATGTTTATTTACTTATTCCATAAACTCTTGTATTAGGCCTTTGGCCCTGAGTTGTAAAAGACTATGTTTTATCTCTGGAATGAATGTAATAAACGACCTTTGTATCTGTGTACTTCATCTTAAACTGTGGATGCTAGCATTGATCCAGGGACTAGCATTGCAATCACAGGGATCCTTTCCTTTACAAAGGAGGGATCTTACAGATGGTATCAGAGCACTGTGTTGCCTGTAGGATTATGACCCTAGGATTTGAAACCACTAAGGAAAATTTTTAACTACTTCTACACTTGTCTATTCTTCTCGTAAACTTTTCTAATCTTCTCATTCTCCTCTCTATTTGTAGATGAACTCCATCAACGAAGTCGTGAAGAAAGGACCACTCATGACCATGACCTTGAAGTGTGAAACTGAGTTTCCCAAAATTCTCAAGGACCTCATGGTGGCAATGGAAGCACATGGTGCAGCTGTGTACAAAGGCTTTCCAGTGATGGATGAAGGAGTGGAGTACTGGTGGGTGCAACTTCACTTGTACAAAACACAAGGAAGACAACCACAAAGAAAGAGGTTTCTGCATGTACACCAACACTGTAATGCACACCATATTCTTTGAGTCAGCCAGAGAAGCAGCTTGGAGGACTATCAAAGAACTTAGTGCTAGAGTCAAGTGCAGAATGCTTAACCTCCAAAAAGACTTAGAGAAAGAGAAGGAACTTACCCAAGAGTTGGAAGCCACCAACCAAACCTTAAGGGGAGATATTATAGACTTAGTGATGGAATCATGTGAACAAGATAGGTGGATTGCTTCTAGGAATATTGTGTTAGCCAACAGATCCAGTGAGATAGGATTGTGAACGCACTTTGTTAGTTGGACCACCACCTATCACCTTATTTTCCAAAATGATACCTTAAATAAGTTTGGACCTTGATTGTTGTAATGGATTCATGTATGCATGACTTGTGTGATTTTGTGCTCCAGTGATATGTATGAAATGTTTGTCTTGTTATATCTTTAAATTGTGTTGTCCTAACATTTCTATCTTATAAATAGATGCCTATTACCATCAGCACTGTTGAGGAGTTCCAGGTTACCCGTTTTGGTCCTCGTATCGCTGAGCTTACCACTTTGCTCAATCTCCCTCTTCCCACCATCATGGTGCACCCACTCACCAAGTTCGAGAGGAAGGACCTCTGGGGCTTCAAGGTGAATCAGCCCGGACGCTAGACAGAGCCTACTACAGAGGCCATCGTCTTCAAGCTGATGCACGACGACAGGGAGAGAGGCATGGAGGTAGTCATGCAGGACCTGATAGGACGTCTGCTAGGCCGCCACTCCCGACAGGTTAGGGGCACCCACTTCCACGTCTTCGGAAGACGTGATGATGACGGAGAGTCCATTGACTTCGAGGACGACTCGAGGGACGCAGCAGAGCCGATACGTCTCTATCTCCAGGACTTAGAGTCTCTCATCAGGCACGTGGACACGGACAGGACCAACGTCATGCTCAGCAATGACGAGCTCCAGGTGCAGCTTCGCGAGAAGGACAAGCTTTTCGCACAGCAGGACGAGATAGTCAAGGAAATGGAGGAGTAGTTCGAGACCCAGGACTGTAAGTTCAAGAGTCAGGAGAAACGCGTCCAGGATAGGAACAAGAAGATCCGGGACATGACTGAAGAACTGAAGTCCAAGGATTTCGAGCTAGAGCAGCAGCAGATGGTGATCAAGAGGCTTCGCTCCCAGAAGAGGGCTCTCAAGGCCAAGATCGATTCCTTGACCACTACGATTGAGGAGAACAAGACCGCGATGGAGAACGCATGTCTTACTTTTGTCGAGGAGGAGATTGACGCTGATGAGTAGACTTGACTACTCGTTTACCTTTCATTATCGTACTTGTTATTTGTGAACTTATTATTGGACCATCCGACATGTGGATGGCTTGCCACTTGTGTGTTTATTTTGAGAACTTGTTATCTGGTTGTTGAATTTTTATCTTGTGATGCATGCTTTGTGTTTGCTTGTGATGTAATGTGCATAAAACATCTATGGGTATCTCATTCTTATCTCTATTTGAACAAACCACAGATGCCTCCCCGTCGCGCAAACCCCAACCCCAACAACATCACTCCAGAAATGCAACAGATGATGAATGCTCAAACACAGCTTATGCAGATGATGACAACATTCATCCAAAACCAGAATAACAACAACAACAACCCCAATAACAACAACAACAATAACAACAACAACAACAACAACAACAACAACAACCCTCCGGGTTTTGATATGCTCACCAGATTTCTGCGTTTGAGGCCAGCTAAGTTCTCGGGGACAACTGATCCCATGGTGGCCAATGATTGGCTACATTCTGTAAAAAAGGACTTAGTGACCGTGGGCTGCACGGACGCTGAAAAGGTCAGGTTTGCAGCGCATCTGTTGGAAGGGCCAGCCGCCACATGGTGGGACAACTTCCAAATCACCACTCCTTTAGATGAGGTGACTTGGGCTATCTTTGAAGATGGCTTTCGCACTGCTCATATCTCATCAGGAATGATGAGCCTGAAAAATAAGGAGTTTCACAACCTGAAGCAGCGCCACCGCAGCGTGGCTGAATACATAGAAGAGTTCAACAATCTGGCGCGTTATGCACCGGATGAGGTTGACGCAGATGCCAAAAGAAAGGAAAAGTTTCTGGAAGGCTTGAATAATGAGCTGAATCTGCAACTATCTGTGTCATATGTTCCCACTTATCATTCGCTTTGTGACAAGGCTGCTATATTGCAGAACAAAATGAAGCAAGTCGAGAGTAGGAAGAGGAAACACTCCGACAAGCACAGCTCGGGATCGTCTCACAAACGATCTCACTATGATGACAGTGGAAGCTCAAGATCCCATAAGCATGGGAAATTCAACAAGCACCACAACCACAACCGTCATGACAACAAGCATCACCACAGTCATGACAATGACAAGTATAAGAACCACAAGAGTGGACATAAGAGCCACCACAGTGGAAATGGTAGTGGAAGTGGAAGTCAGCCTGCAAAAAAGGACATCAGTCAGGTTGAGTGCTTCAAATGCAAGAAGCTGGGGCATTATGCTAATGAGTGCCCCGAGAAGAAAGTTGAAGGACCTAACAAGACCAATCCTTTTCAAAAAGGACAGGTTAACCACATCAATGTGGAGGAGGTCTATGAGGATCCTGATGCTGTTGCTGGTAAGTTCAGACTCAATTCCATTCCAGCATTTGTACTCTTTGATACTGGTGCATCTCATTCATTCATATCAAGAGCATTTGTTGGAAGAAATGAACTACCGGTAGAAACTATTGGGTGTCCTATAAAAGTAAGTTCTCCTGGTGGAGACATGATAGTGAATTCAGGATGCCATGACCTAGTCATAGAATTCTGGAAGTATAAGTTTCCCGTTAACTTGATAATATTAAACTCCCAAGGTTTGGATGTCATTCTGGGAATGGACTGGATGACTAAGTACAAAGGAGTGATAGATTGTGCCAGCCATACTGTCTCACTCACGACTCCGGATAATAAAAGGATCAGATTCAAGACCAGCTTTGGAGCAAAGAAGAGTATGCTAAATTCTCTTAAGGGGGTTAGCATGGACAGTGTGCCAATTGTGTGTGAGTATCCGGATGTGTTTCCGGAAGAGTTGCCAGGAATGCCACCAGATAGAGATGTGGAATTTCTGATATATTTGGTACCAGGTTCTGGACCAATAGCAAAGAGACCATACAAAATGTCAGTTGATGAACTGAAAGAGCTCAAGAAGCAACTAGGAGAACAGTTGCAGAAAGGATTTATCCAACCAAGTTCTTCATCTTGGGGAGCCCCAGTATTGTTCGTGGAGAAGAAAGATAGAAGCCAAAGGTTATGCATAGATTACCGTTCACTCAACGAGGTAACTATCAAGAATAAATATCCTTTGCCAAGAATCAATGACTTGTTTGATCAGCTAGAGGGAGCATGTGTGTTCTCGAAGATTGGTCTCCGGTCAGGCTATTTTCAACTCAAGATAAGAGAGCAAGACATACCTAAAACAGCATTCACCACAAGGTATGGATTGTATGAGTATACCGTAATGCCTTTTGGCTTAACCAATGCTCCAGCATACTTCATGAATATGATGAATAAGGTGTTCATGGAATTCCTTGACAAGTTTGTTGTCGTTTTTATCGATGACATCTTAGTCTACTCCAAGAGCAAAGAAGAAGATTAAGGACACTTGCGCCTGATACTTGAGAAGTTAAGAGAGCATAAACTTTATGCCAAATTCAGCAAGTGTGAGTTTTGGTTAGAGGAAGTTGGCTTTCTTGGTCATGTTATGACAAAGGATGGTGTAGCAGTTGATCCTGCTAAGGTTTCAGCTGTGACAGAATGGGAATCTCCCAAGAATGTAAAAGAAGTTCGCAGTTTCCTTGGCTTAGCAGGTTACTACAGAAGGTTCATCGAGAATTTCTCCAAAGTAGCTAAGCCCATGACTGAATTATTAAAGAAAGACAAGAAGTTTGCTTGGTCTGAAGGTTGTGAAGTAAGCTTCCAAGAATTGAAGAAGAGACTTGTAACAGCACCAGTTCTGTGTCTGCCAGATTTGGAAAAGGATTTCCAAGTATACTGTGATGCGTCTCATCAAGGTTTGGGTGCCGTACTTATGCAAAACGGTAAAGTTGTGGCCTATGCCTCGAGACAACTCAAAACTCATGAAGTAAACTATCCTACTCATGAGTTGGAGTTAGCCTCTGTCGTCCATGCACTCAAAACATGGAGACATTACCTTTTGGGTAAGCGTTGTGAAGTGTTCACGGACCACAAAAGTTTGAAGTATATCTTCACCCAAAAGGAAATCAATATGAGACAAAGAAGATGGTTAGAGCTTATCAAGGATTATGACTTGAGTTTGCAATACCACCCCGGTAAAGCAAATGTTGTAGCAGATGCTCTAAGTCGTAAGGTATTTGTGAATGGCCTTACCAAAGGAGAATTGCCAGATGATTTGTGTGCTCAATTCAAAGAACTCAGATTGGAGATTGTGCCTAAAGGACATCTTATGTCTTTGGATGTTCAACCCACTTTGTTGGACAAGATCCGAGAAGCTCAGAAGACGGATAAGGAAATTGAAAGGATTAAGGAAAATATTGGCCAAGGGAGAGCTAAAAATTTCCATGAAGACGAACAGGGTACATTATGGCATGGGAAACGTATCTGTGTTCCACAAGATCCGGAGTTGCGGAAACTGATTCTGCAAGAAGCCCACAACTCTCTGTATTCTATTCATCCGGGTAACACCAAAATGTACATGGACATGAAAGAAAGATTTTGGTGGAACAATCTCAAGAGAGACATCGCCGAACATATTGCTTTGTGTGATGTATGTAGTAGAGTAAAGGCGGAGCATCAGAAACCAGCAGGTTTGCTTCAACCACTACCTATTCCTGATTGGAAATGGGACAAAATTGGTATGGATTTCATCACCGGATTACCAAGGACCAGATCAGGATATGATTCCATATGGGTAGTCGTGGATCGCTTAACTAAAGTGGCACATTTCATACCCGTGAAGACAACTTATACCAGTGCCAAGTTAGCCAAGATCTACATGAGTAGAATTGTATGCCTTCACGGTGTGCCTAAGAGTATTGTGTCCGATAGTGGAACTCAATTCACTTCCCATTTTTGGAGACAGCTACATGAGTCATTGGGAACGAGGTTGGAATTCAGTACTGCTTTTCATCCTCAAACCGATGGACAAACAGAAAGGACTAATCAAATTCTGGAAGACATGTTGAGGGCATGTGCCCTAGATTATGGAGCAAGTTGGGATGAAAGTCTGCCTTACGCAGAATTTTCTTATAACAACAGCTATCAAGCCAGCATTGAGATGGCACCGTTTGAGTTTCTCTATGGAAGAAAATGTACCACCCCATTGTTATGGAATGGTGTGGGAGAAAGAAGTTTATTTGGGCCAGATCTTATCAAAGAAGCCGAAGAGAAGGTCAAATTGGTTAAGGACAGGTTGAAGATAGCACAGTCCCGACAGAAATCCTAAGCGTAGAGAAGTCACCTACGAAGTTGGTGATAGAGCCTATCTTAGAGTATCACCACTCCGTGGAGTGAAAAGATTCGGAGTCAAAGGAAAGTTGGCACCAAGATATGTTGGGCCATTCAAGATTCTGAGTCGCAAAGGAGAAGTGGCTTATGAGATTGAACTGCCAGCATCTCTATCAGCAGTCCATAATGTATTTCATGTGAGTCAGCTTAAGAAATGTCACCCGGAAATGGAAGAATCTTCTTTGAAGGATACCATACCTTTGGAAGAAGTTCAACTAGAAAGTAATCTCACTTATGAAGAAAAACCTATCAAGATTCTTGAGACTGCAGAAAGAGTCACGAGAACAAAGACTATCAAGTTTTGCAAAGTGCAATGGAACCATCATACCAAAGAGGAAGCAACAAGGGAAAGAGAAGATGATCTTCGGAAAGACCACCCTCACCTATTTGCCAGCCAATCCGAATCTCGAGGGCGAGATTCACCTTAAGGGGGTTAGATTTGTAACATCCCAAAAATCATGATTCAAAACTCATGCATATCATCCATGCATCCATCATCATTTAGGGTTTTATCTCAAAATCATTTCAAAAACAGGAGCAAATGTTGCTCATTATTTGATGTATGAAAACCCTAGCCTTTGTGCTACATGCTAATGAGAAAGGTGCTATTTTTCATTCAGGATATTTTGAATTCAAACTTAAGTGATTTCAAAAGCTTGGGCAAAGTTTCAAAACAAAATATGGAATAAAACCAAAGTTATGCCTATTATATTATCTCCAAAAAGGCTTGGTTTTATTGTATTATTTTCAAATAACCCAAGTAGGTCTGAGTGAATAGAGGTGTTTGACACTTATTTGGGTACAAGGAACACTGTACAAAAAGATAGAGAAGGTTTGAATTCAAAATTATTTGAAATAGGATTTGAAAACCATTCCTAGAAAAACAATCAGAAAAAGAAAAGGAGTAAAGAAGAAGAAAATAGACAGCCAGCCAATCTGGCCGACTCAGCCCAACACGGCCCAGCTAGTCCATCAGCCCTCCACCCCGCGAAACGTTTTCTTTCACCCGCCCCCGCACCCACCAGCTCGCTGACAGGCAGGACCCACTCCCCCTCCTCCTCTCTCGCTGACAACCGCGACCCACACGGGTACCGTCGTCTCCACCCCCACGACTGGTTCATCCCCAAATTGACGCCGGCCGTTTCCTGTTGATTTGCGCAACTTCAATTCGCGTAAATGCACGAGTAAATCTCGCTCGTATCCTGGCTACTAAAACCCCCTCTGCCCCCTCTCCATTCTCCCCCAAACCCCAAGCCCAGAGCGCCCCCAGGCTGCAAGAATTGCTCACCGCAACCCCGCTGTCTCCGACGAGCTGCAGCCACGATTCCGGCCAACTCCGACCACCCCTCTTCTCCTGGTTCACACGAGTAGGCTCCATTTGACCTTGCGCACCTCCCAGTACCACTAGCTCGCCCGCGCGTGACCCAGAACATCGACAACACAAGCGACTGAGCGCCACCGTCTTCGGCTTCAACTCCGTCGAGCTCCTCCGGTAAGTCCAGACCGCCCCAAGCCTTCTCCTTCACGCACGCGTCTTCTCCGTGATCCCCCTGCATCTGACCAAACCCTCTGTTTGCCTCCTCGTGACCGATAGCGTCGCCTTCGACCTCGAACAGAGCCACCCGTCGCCAGACCCTACTCCGACGAGCAATCCACCGCAACCCTGAGCGCCCCTTGCCGAACCAACCATACGTTGAGCATCCCCACGTCCTTGCGATCACGGTGAGTACTTTCCCTACCCTTCTAACTTCCTGTATCGCCGGCGCCGCCACCATCTGACCGTCGCCGCCGCGCGCAGCCGTTAAGCGCCGCCATTTAGTGGCATGACGTTTGTGTCCGTTAGATCCAAATCGTAGGGCTAGGATAGATTATAATCGAAGGGGTATCGCATGCCTCTGCGCCACTAGATCTAAGTTAGATCCTACGGTCTGCGTCCGTCGATCCGAGCGAATCGGTACGCGCCAGTAATATTGCGATGCGTGTCTAGGGTTAGCTCAAAAACAGATTTCAAAATCAGATTTAGATCAAATTTTCAAAGGGGTATAACTTGAGATTCCCACGTTAGATTTTTGCAAATTTTATACCGTTGGAATCAGTGAATCAAGGCCTTTATGAATCTGCAATGTGTTTAACAAAAAGTATCTGTTAAAATGACTTTGTATGTAGAAACATGTTTAGGTCTATTTTGAGTATAGTTTTTGTTTAGCAAATTGTTTTAGGGCTAAATAGGTTTAGTTAGAAAACTTTTGACTTAGTTATGTTTCTGTATCATGTACTTGCTTGATGGGTTTTCAAAAATCATCACTTAGCACTTTCTTGCATGCATGCATACATAATTTTGTTTGTATATAAATTGTGTGTAATTGTGTGCTACAAATTTTATGTGTAGATTTTGCTAGTGACTGTGATTGTGAAGAGTGCTACTCTCCCCATTACCAAGGCAAGTGATACTTCATGATATTTCCATTCCCTTTATTTTGAATAAGCATTAGAATTATTTTTGCTAAGTCTTGCATGCTACTTTTGCCAAATGCTATGTTGGGAAATCCTATGTAGTGTAGAATTGTAGAATTGCTAGGGAATTTTCCTAAGTTAAGTTACTATGCCATGCTTAGCCTAGCTAGTAGAAAACAAGGGTTGGTAAATTATGTTCATGCTATGTTGAAAATAATTCTAAGTCTTTTGGACTTATGCTTTTCTTAATAAAACAACTAAGTCAATGAACCTCCTGGGTGGAATGGGACTTGAATGGTGGTTTTTGGTTGAGTGGTTACACAAGGCCATGGATTTGTCTTGTGTATCTCACTTGTGGTATGCCACCCAGGCACAAAGGGATTTGGAGGCCAAGTGTTGAGAAAGCTTATAGTGCAACCACTTGGCAATATGGGCTCTGCCTTGATCATATAGGTTGCTAGAACTTAGTCACTTGGACAGTTGGTGGTAGTGGGAATGATAGGTTGGAACGCGTCCATTTGACTAAGGAAAGGCTTCTGAAAGGTCATGTCTTGGGAAACCAAGTCTGGTGGGGAAAGTGCACAACCTCTGCAGATGGAAAATCTAAGTACTTAGCCAAGTCCATGGAAATGGACAATTTGAGCATCAAGACATGGAAGCTACAAGAATCTCATCACTCCAACTTCTAAGTAAAACTTGTGGGTGAACAAGGGTGAAGGACCCCAATGTCTATTGGTGGTTTCTTGGGAAGTTTTTGATAAAGAAAAACTTAGTGATTTCAACTAATATGAAAAACCTATTTTGAGCAAAGCAAGCCAAGCTACACTTAGCCAAAATGCATATAGTAATATAGTCCACTTAAAATTTACTAAGGTATCACTTGCCAATACTATTCCAAAGTATTGACCCACTGTGGCTGTAACTTGTGATGTTGCAGGTTACTCCGATGATGAGTAGGAGTCATGAGTCTACACTCAACATGCTTGCTTGTGGCACATGAAGATGAGGACTTATGTTTATTTACTTATTCCATAAACTCTTGTATTAGGCCTTTGGCCCTGAGTTGTAAAAGACTATGTTTTATCTCTGGAATGAATGTAATAAACGACCTTTGTATCTGTGTACTTCATCTTAAACTGTGGATGCTAGCATTGATCCAGGGACTAGCATTGCAATCACAGGGATCCTTTCCTTTACAAAGGAGGGATCTTATAGATTATGGTTCAAGACAATTGAAACCACATGAAGTCAACTATCCAACTCATGATTTAGAGTTAGCAGCAGTAGTTTTTGCACTAAGGATGGAGACATTTTCTTTATGGAGCCAGATGTGAGTTATACACTGACCATAAAAGTCTCAAATAATTCTTCACTCAAAAGGAATTGAATATGAGACAGAAGCGTTGGTTGGAATTAATCAAGGATTATGATTTAACAATCAATTACACCCCTGGGAAAGCAAATGTTGTAGAAGATGCTTTAAGCAGAAAGAGTGCAGATATTCAGCCAAGCAATAGGGAGTTACCAAAAGAGTTACTAATGGACTTGGAAAGATTAGAACTTCAATTCATCAGCACAGAGGTTCTTGGAGGATTAGCGACTATGCAGGTAGTTGCAGAGCAGGACAGTGATCTTAAGCAAGAAATTGTTAGAAATCAAGAAGATCCTTTTATTGCTGAGGAAATTCGGAGAATATCTCATGGGCAAAAATCAGTTTTTTGCCTTGGAGATTATGGGTCTTTATGGTTCCAAGATCGTCTATGTGTTCCAGATGTGACAGAGATCAGAAATGTCATACTCAAAGAAGCACATGATACACCATATTCTATACATCCAGGGAGTACTAAGATGTATTTGGATTTGAAAGAACTATTCTGGTTGAATAACATGAAAAGGGATATTGCTAAATATGTATCTGAATGCCATACTTGTCAAAGGGTGAAAGCTGAACATCAAAGTCTAGCAGGACCATTACAACCCTTAGAAATTCCTGAATCGAAATGGGAGGAAATAGGTATGGACTTCATCACAGGATTACCTATGACACCAAAAAGGAAGGATATGATATGGGTAATTGTGGACAGACTCACCAAGAGTGCGCATTTCATTCCGGTGAATCATAAGGATAATGCCGAGAAGTTAGTTGAAGTATATGTCAAAGAGATAGTAAGTAAGCATGGGGTACCCAAAAAGATTGTAACTGATAGGGGATCAGTGTTTACTTCAGCATTTTGGAAGCAATTGCATGAAGCACTTGGTTCAAAATTAGATTTCAGCACGGCATATCATCCTGAAACAGGAGGTCAAACTAAAAGAACAAATCAAATACTAGAAGACATGTTGAGAGCTTGTGCACTAGATTTTGGAGGAACATGGGAAGATCACCTACCATTGGCAGAATTTTCTTATAACAATAGCTATCAGAGTAGTCTGAAGGGAGCTCCATATGAGATTATGTATGGAAGGAAGTGTAGGGCACCAATATGTTGGTATGAACCTGGTAGCAGCAAAGAATTCACACCGGATTATATCAAGGAAAGACAAGACATCATTGATAATATCAGGGATAGACTGAAAATAGCCCAGAGCAGGCAGAAAAGTTATGCGGATCAAAGCCGAAGATCATGGCATCCAGAAGTAGGAGATATGGTCTATTTGAAAGTAAGTCCAATGAAAGGAGTAAAAAGATTTGGAGCTAAAGGGAAATTGAGTCCAAGATATATCGGACCATTCAAGATACTGAGTCAAAAAAACTATAGCTTATGCTTTAGAGTTGCCATCAAGATTGGCTCAAGTGCATAATGTTTTCCATGTGTCACAACTTCGCAAATGTTTGAAGGTTCCAGATGATGCAATAACACATCAAGATATAAAACTACAAGCAGACCTGACTTATATTGAAAAGCCCTGTAAGATTCTGGAAGAAAACTGGAAAAGATTGAGGAACAGAGCAATCAAATATTGCAAGGTACAGTGGGAACATCACCCTGAGAGAGAAGCCACATGGGAGAAGGAAGAGGATTTAAGAAAAGCTTATCCAGAACTATTCAGGTACATCTCCACAAACTTCGGGACGAAGTTTAATTTAAGGGGGGAAGTCTGTAACATCCTAGTATTTAGGACCTAACGAAGGGTAGATTTAGGAATATGAATTGTTGCATGCATTCATTTGTGAAAATGTGGGAAAAAATTTCGCCAGATAAAAAAACCTAAGTGATCAATGTTTCTTTCATACTTTGAGATTAGGTTTAGTCTTAAGGGGTGATTGTTATAAACTTTGAGATGATCTTAAGGAGTTATGTGTTTAAAATGAATTTGAATTTTAAACTTGAGTGTTTGAATAATAATTTAAATGATTTAGATCTAAGATTTGATTCTTAAGTTAATTAAGAGATAAGTATTATAACTTAAATCTTATCCAAAAACAATATTGAATATGAAATTCATTTCATATTATTAGCACATAAACAAGTTACAAAGAATGTAACTACTGAAGTCATTCCAAACTTCACAATTTACAAAAGAATAAGAATATTCTTTTATTAACAATAATATAATCTTTATTACAATTAAATAAAATAAAGATTACAAGAATAATAAAAGAAAAATTACAAAAGAATAAGAAAATTACATTTGAAAATCTACTTACTATCCTATAACTAAATCTACACTAAATCTTCATCTTTATCTTTGTACCTGCAAAACAAAGACTAAATAGAAACAAAATAAGATTAGTGTTAGTATATTTCTCTCAGATATGTCAGTGAAGTGCACTTGACAAATTCATCATTGAGAAATGTTATGAAGGGGCAAATTTCACCAATATGAAAGATTTCATCTTTCATAAATTCAAAGCCAGAAGTCAAATGACAGCCAAGAAGGATCAATTCACCAGCCAGGTGAAAGTAAGCTGGTAATAGTAAGTTCAAAATTTTTGAACCTATCCACAAGTGCATAGCAGGCACACAAGATGGACACACACCAGCATGCAAATGGTGTGCTGTCGACCTCACAAGCATAGCTAAATCACACAAAACCACAGCACATCCGTGGGGGAGCACTAGTGTATCACTCCACTACACATCACACAAGAACAACCAGTGTAGACAACAGCCAAACCAAGAACAGCAGGCAAACTAAACCACCCAGATCAACCCAAACATCACCAGGATGGTGACATAAGGAGGGGTGGTGAATCTGGTGGACAACAAGGCCAAGCCCATAAGCTAGGAGGAGTAGGAAAGCTCAAGAGCAAGCTCAGGAGCCCAGCAAAAGCAGATCAAGATCATCATCAATCTACTACACCAACATCAGATTTTGTGGTGAGCCTCATAAAACCATCACATGATTTCATCATATTATCTAAACAAAAGCATGTGTTGCTTTATGAAATGATCTCTCAATAATCACCCAAGAGAGGTGAATCTATCCTAGAGAATTCAAGTATAAAGATAAGAAATCAAGCTCAGCCAAAAGCACTAAACCCTTAGACCAGCATCACAGAGTTTAGTGTTAATTTTTGCAACTTAGAACATTTTTCATTTGATCTTATTAGATCAGGGCACATCTCTCAGAGAGAGTAGCACCTCTAATCCTACAAGTTTCAAACAAACTATTTGCTCAGCTAACTAGGAATTAAATCCTAGAGCCTCATACCAACATCATAGGCAGGAGGGTTAAGAGAAGCTCTTATTCTATCTTGCTAGTATCAATCACAAGTATGGACAAAGGTAAGCCCAGAAATAAAAACCCAATCACTCGTGTGCCAGATTACAATGGTATCACAAGGACAGGTTCTTAATGAGCTAAAACCAATCTTTGCTTAGTTCCCACGGATAAAAGGAACAAACCAATACATATCATATTCCTGAAGCCAAGTGCCAGGAATCAACATTAAATTCATCTATACATCCACAAAAATCATTACATGTAATGATTTGACTCAGTATGTATAATCTCAAACAAGCCTACCATTATAATTGCAGTAAGCAACTACTGAAAGAAAACTACTATCAGTATGAGCATTCTAACAGTAGAGATAATTCTCAGATCAACAACATTTCCAATCAGTGATTCCTTAGAAACACTAGCATGGGATCATAGTGAATCACCACTAGAACAAATCTGACAAGCCACTAGCAACATCAAAGCCACTACCAATCATGATCCACAGCAAACAATCATTCTTCATGCTCAAGTATGATCACCACTAGATCTAAAGCATCATGGATATGATCAATAGAGGGTTATGAACCCTAATCAGAACAAGAACCCTAATCCAGAGATGAACCCTAATCAGCACATAGTCACTAGGCATGAGAAGCCACTAGACACACACAAAGATATTCATGGTAGTAGCAGGAACAAGAACCACACAAGCAACTTACTCGAGGTACTCGCTAACAAATTGAAGAGGAAGCAGGCTGGCCGACGAACCGCGGCGGCACAGGGAGCACCCAGGGGGCGCTGCAACCTGCACTAGCCACGGTGGCGGCCATAGCAGCACACGAGCCTAGCACACCATCGCAGGCGGGACAGCGGCGGAGGCGACACTACCTTTTCCTAACCCTAGGGTTCGGGAACGGGGTGAACCTGACCACGGGGAAGCCCCCAAGTCTAATCGAGATGGACCAGATGAACGAGCGTGGCCGCAAACCTTGCCCTGCACCATGGCGGCGGCCAGGAGAAGCCTCAACAGCGACCATCGCCAGCGGCGGCACCAGAGCTCGCGGGGTCAGGGAAGAGGAGAGGTGAAAACGAGGAGAAGGCAAAGAGTGTGGGCTGGGTGGGCCAAAAACCCCTCGGGGTGTCATTTTGACCTTGCCCTATTGGGCCACACTGGCCCAATAATCCCAAAAGGCCAGTCCAAATTATTTAAAAAACTGTTTCATCAATTGTAAAAGACCAAAATGCCCCTGACCTCAATAAAATTCTAGGAAATAAAATAAAAGTCCAAAATTTATAAATAAAATATTTTTGGATTCACAATAATCCACTCTGTCCAAATAAAATAAGATATAAAATTTTGGACATTTAAATTTTTAAAAGAATTTTGTAATTTATATATTCCTTATGGAATTTTACAAAATTATTGAAAGGTAATAAAAATAAATAAAAATCACTTTCGTTATTTATTAATATTATAGTATTTTTGAAAAATACTAAATAAATATTTAATAATAAATTTAGTGTATAATTAATAATTCCTAAAAGAATTATCAAATCAATAAAAGTCAAATAAAAAGGGAAATAAAATAAAATAATATATGCAATAAATATAAAAAAATATTTGTAAATACTTTATCAAAAGGCACCTTTTTTATATAGGGAAAATGCATATAGAATTAAATAATGCATTACATTACTTGCATAATCATTTTGCTTCTTTAAATATTGTCCTTACCGGGCAATAATGATACTTTTGTAGAACTAGAAGCTCAAGGTCCAGTGCAAGCATCAGACTTCACTACCTTGCCATCACAAGGCAAGTTCATCACTTGCTCATGTCCTTTGAAGAGTCTTTATCAAAGTATTTGCAAATTGTGTGTTATCATATAAAATCTTGGCCAAATCCATAAAAAATGAAAGTTATTGAATAATAAAAAGGAGAAAAGGATTGTTTAAATAAAATCATAAGGATTAAACAATATCCAATTTTATTTAAATAAAGACAAATTGCCTAAACTAAATAATAACTCCCAAGAAAATTATTTAGAAGACAATTTAAATCTTGAATTAAATCCATAAGCAAATGGAATAAAGATAATCCAAATCCAAATAAAATAAAGGAATAAAGATTATTTGAATAAAAACTTATATGGACTTGAACCATATTTGATTTGAATAAAGATAAACTACCTATTGTAAATGATTAATTAAATCATGAGAAAATAATAATTGAAATAGCCAAAGTGGATTAAAAGTTATCCAAATAACTTAAAAAGAATAAAGGATTAATTAAATAGAATTACATGGTTTGGAACCATAATCAAATTCATTTAAATAAAGACAAAGGCCTCATTTTAATAAATATTAAATCATATTAAAACATTTGAAATAATTCAAAGTGAATTATTTAACACACTAATGAATAAATAAAACCTACTAAAAAAGGTTTGGTAAAAATTGGAATTCAAATATAAGTTTAAATCATGTGAATAAAATAATTGAAACCATATTTAAAATCTTATTTAAATAATACAAATGTATATTTTAAATAAATAATAAACCATAAAAGAATAAAATAAATTATTCTAAAATGGACTTTAAAACACATTAATAAAAAGTATAAAAACATACTGAAAATTTGGAAAAGTTTTGAAATAAAATAAGTGTTTGAAACAATTGAATAAATTCAAAACAGAAATCAGAAATGAAAAAGGAAAAAGAAAACACAGAAAAAAATGAAAACAAAGCATCCCACCTAACCCTACCCAGCTACCAGGCCCAGCTAGCCCAACTCGCAGCTCACCTATCTCCCCCGCGAACCGTTTTTCTCACTCGCGAATACACCCACTAGCCCACTGACCAAGCGACCCCACCATACCTCCCCTCACCTCGCTGACCACCAGATCCCACCGCCAACTCACCATCGTCTTCAACCCGCACGACCAGTTCCTCCCCATTCACTTCGCCGTTTCCGCGTTGATTTCGCGGATTAAATTCGATTAAATACGCCCGTAATCTTGCCCTACGACCATGCCTACTAAAGCGCCCCTCTCCCCTCTATCTTTCCCCTCAGACACCACGCCACCAGAGCCACCAGGCTGCGCAAATTGCAAGCTCAAACCACCTCTCCTCCGACGAGCTTCACCGCCGATTCCGGCCAGCCCTCACCTCCCCTTGCCCCCTGGACTCCACGAGCGTGCTCGCCAGCAACAGGTGCACCTGCCAGTAGCCCTAAGTCGCCCGCGCAAGCCCAGAAGCCCGACTCTGTCTTCGACTAAGCTCCGTCGTCTCCTGCTCCAACTCCAGCGACATCCCCTGGTAGTATCTGACCTCCCCTCTCCCTCTCGATGATACTCGTGTGTTCACCGTCCCCGTACGCATCTAACACAACCGTTGTTTTGCCTCCCCGTGCCTTGTAGTCTTGCCTCCGCCAAGACCATTACATGCCCGAGCCAGTTGGAAACTCCGGTGAGGAATCAGCGTTGAACCCGTGCGCCCCTCAACCTGCGACAACAACGACGAGCATCCCCACGTCACTATGAACACAGTGAACATCTTCCCTTCCTCCCTCACTTCCTATTTTCGCCGGCAACATCACTTCTTGAGCGCCACCGCCGCTCGCCATCGCCCAGCGCCGCCAGTACTTGGTCAGAGTGCTCTAAGCCGTTAGATGTTAATCCAGTGGATGTGATAGATCATTTAAATCGAAGAGGTATGTTGCTTCTGTGCCGTGCGATTCACTTTAGATCCAAAGATCCACATAGCGTGATCCCGATGAAGCGGTACCGTCCAATGGAAACAAGACACGTGGCCTAGCTCTGGATTTTAAAAAAAATTAGATCTATTAGTGATTGGATTTTGAAAAATTCATAACTTTAGATCTACACGTCGAAAATTTGCAAATTTTATATCAATGGATTCAAAAAAATGTGGACTTTGCAACCATGTCCTTAGTTTAGTATTTTTCTTCTGGAAAATTAGATGTTTTTGCAGAAACATTTGTAGGACTATTTTTTGTATAAAAGTTATTCTAAAAATAATTTTGGGGTAAAATCTTTTGCAAATATTTTTTTTGAACCTACTGACCATAAGAACAAACTTTTGGGTTTAGAAATATATTTTGTTAAACACAAGGAATTATTCCTTGAATAAAGGCATTTCTAGTAAAACAAAAATGTTTTCTCTGATTTAAAAATGCTTTTTGACTAAAACCTTTTGCAAATGGTTTAATTTGAACTCTCTAACCCTAAACACTAACTTTTGGATTTAAAAATATATTTTATCAACCATAGAAAATTGTTCCTTTGAATAAAAAGCATTTCTAATAAAACAAAAAAAGTTGCTATTATTTAAAAATGATTTTTGAGTGAAACCTTTTACAAATGGTTTTGTTTTAAAACACTTTGACCATAAAACACTAACATTTGTGTTTAAAAAAATTAGAAATTATTCCTTTGATTAAAATCATTTCTAACAAAACAATAATGATTTAAAATAACCATTTACACTAACTTGTTTAAATGGTTTTGTCACAATTATAAATGACCAATAGGTGTTTTAAAATGTTTATAGCCTATTAGAAACCGCCTTTCCAAATAAAACAATCTTTTGCATGCTTGTGTGCATTGTTTTATTTTCTTTATTTTATGTGGTGAATTGTTTGAATGTTAGTTTGAATTTGTGCCTTGATTGAATTGTAGTGAACTTTGAAGAGTGTGACAATTGCAAGATCAAGGAGTGAATCTAGTATTCTCTACCAAAAAGGCAAGTGGTGCTTCATACATTTTGTCCTAATATTTTAACTATGTATTAGTGATATTTTGAGTAGGACTTGCATGGAATTTTTAGTAAGTATGATATGCCTTGGGAAATCCTAGTAGATAATGCCTTAGTAGAATTTTCCCTAAGTTAAGATTCTTGCTACTATTATGCTTAGACTAGCTAGTAGAAAACAAGGGTGGATTATATACACAAGCTATGGAAATTTTTCTAAGTATTTTGACTTATATTTTTTCTTAATAAAACTACTAAGTGAATGAATCACCTGGGTGGAATGGTGAGAATGGGATATGTTGAATGGTTACACAAGTCCAGTAAACTAGGGGAAACTTGTGTATCACAAGTCCTGTAAACTAGGGAAAACTTGTGTATCACACTTGTGGAAAGCCACCTAGGAACAAAGAGATTTGAGATGTCAAATGTTGAGAAGCTTCTAGTGCAGCCACATGGAAATATGGGCTCTGCCTGGATCATGTAGGTTGCAACAACTTAGCCAGATGGATAGAAGGTGGTAGGGGGTGATAGGATGGAACGTGTCCATTTGTTCTAAGGGAAAGCTTCTAAAAGATCTTGTCTCGATGCATGTCGAGTCTTGTGGGGAAAGTGCATCACCTCTCGAGCGAGTAAAATCTAAGTACTTAGTCGTGTCCCCGGCAATGGAAAATTTGAGCATCAAGACATGGAAGCTATCTAGGATCTCCTCATCCCAATTTCTAAGTTAAAATCTTGTGGTTGAACAAGGGTTAAAGGTTAACCAATTCAATTAGTTGTTCCTTGGGTGATTTTGACAAACAAAAACTTAGTGTTTTCAAATGATAAGGAAAATCTATTTTGAGCAAAGCAAGTCCAAGCTCCACTTAGCCAAATGCATATAGATGATAGATACCACTACTCTACCATAGTATCACTTGCCAATACAATTCAAATGTATTGACCCTTGTGGATGTAACTTATTATGTTGCAGGTTTGTTTGATGTTAGTGAAGTGTGTTGAATAGGATTACAAGTGTACACCAACATGATTGCCTGTGGCACTTTGAATATGAAGGACTCCATGCTATAGTTATATCTGCTACATTGTAATGAGATAGCCATATGAGCTATGTAAGATGTAATGAATTATTTTATTCCTGGTTATAAAGTTGTATTATGACCTTTGTTTCTTGATATTACATCTTAAATTGTGGATGCTAGATATTAATCCAGGGACTAGCATTGTAAACACAGGGATCTCTACCTTATTAGGTTGGGACCTCTACGGCTGCCTGCTGGAACAAGGGAGAGGAAGGTTTTCATCGAGTATTGAATGTGTGACCGACTGCGGAAGCGCTGCCCGACCGCAGCGCCGGAAGGATCGTCTACGCGATCTTGAGATCGACAAGTGTACGACTACATCACCCACGAGAATATGCTCTCGTTAAACGCTTGGAATCTTCAAGGGTGAGTACTCTAATCGACTCGTTGCTACAATCTAGTAGATAGATCTTGGCTTGTTTGTGTGCATGCGGTAGAAAATTTTTGTTTTCCATGCTACGAACCCCAACAGTGGTATCAGAGCCGTGTCTATATGTAGATATGTTGCACGAGTAGAACACAATGGTCATTGTGGGCGTTGATGCTTTTGTTGCCGATTGCTTCTTGTGTACTTTGCATCTTGCGGGATGGTGGGATTAAGCGGCCCGGGCTAACCTTACATGACATCGTTCATGAGACTTGCTCCACGCTTGACATGCAACTTGTATTGCATAAGTGGCTTTGTGGGTGCCTGTTTCTCCCTACATAGTGACGATTTAATTTATAACGGGTGATTGACAATACTAGTATCAATGTTGTGGTTCTTGTTCGTAAGTTAGAATGACTCTTGATGAAAGCCCCAAACCACGTAAAACATGCAAAGAAAATTAGAGGCGTCTAAATTTGTTTTGCAGGGGTGTGCTATGATGTGATATGGCCATGATTGTGATTATATATGATGTATGCAATGTTCCTTATTGTAAGTCGGCAACCGACAGGATCCATATGGTTTTTTTCTAATTTCGTCTAGACCTGTCTGTCTATTATTCAAAGTAGTTGTAATAGTTGATGCTGGTGGACGACAACCATGGAGTGGAGCCATTGACCTTGACGCCAAGATGGAGATCATGTTCGTGCTTGAAGATGGAGATCATAAGCACAAGAAGAAAGGTAATGTCATATCACATATTTTGAATTGCATGTGATGTTAATCCTTTTATGCATCTTATATTGCATAGTTCGCGACGGTAGCATTATAAGATGATCCCTCTCACAAAATATCAAGTTATAGAATGTTCGTCCTTAGTAGGCACCGTTTACAAAGCTCATTGTTTCGAAGCACCACGTGATGATCGGGTGTGTTAGATTCCGCGAGTGTATACAATGGGAGCAAGCTAGATTTGCTCACGCGGAAGCTATGCTTTGGTCTTGACGAGCCTAGCATGTATAAACATGGTCTCGGAACACGGAATACCGAAAGGTAAAGCATGAGTCATATAGATGATATGATGAACATGATGATTGTTCGCCTTTGAAACTATATCATGTCACGTGATGATCAGACTTGGTGTAGTGAATTTGGTTCGTGTGATCACTAAAACAATGTGAGGGATATTGTTTTGAGTGGGAGTTCAACAACAATATGATTAAAAGTTGAACACTATTTATCATAAATTAAATCAAAGTGAATTTGCATAGTTGTTGTAGTCATTGGCATACGTTTACCACCTTGCGCTTAGTTATAATTGAGATAATAGAACTAAGAATTCTGGTTAATTACTTTATGAACTGGTATCTTATTGTTTTGAAGTGTTAATCTAAAATTTAAAAGTCCTATTGCAAACTTTCAGTAAGTTCCGGTTACTCCGTGAAGTTTAATAATTGGTATTAAATCAAGAGTAACTATTCCAGTGTTAGTATATAAGTATCATATTTATCTGCATGATTCTTGATATTCAAAAGATTGTTTTAATATCAAGGTTATCTAGGAACATCATATGTGGAAGATATTGCGATATCTGAAACGATATTTTTGATTATAACATGATAGAGTATAATATGGCAAAGTTTATGTTCTCATATTTGATGGGAATTTTCAAAAGGTTGGAGACACTAGTCGTCCTAATCCATCAAAAGGTTTTGGAGAACAACATTATACTTGTGATTCACCGTTATAAGCTAAAGCGGCTTGATCATGATTAATTCCATGATAAGTATGAATATTTGATGTAGGTAAAATGTTTACTACACCAAGAGATTACTAAAGAATAGAATTTGAAAGAACACCAAACATTTGATGATGGTGATCTACTTCAAAGTGCAAGTCCAAAGACATTGGTATTTAACTATACATGCTTTAGACTATGTTTCATGTGTATGGCTCCACTATTGATGTTGATAGATTCTTTCAAACAGAAAAAGGGAATACTGAAAGAGAATCTCATAAATATATGGTAGAAAAGAAAAGACCAGAATTGTTCAGCTTAGGTATATAAAGGATATACGTGTTATGGCTGTATTCTTTGCTTGTTAAATAATGTGGTTCTTAAGTATTAGATACTGAATTTGTTGGTGTGAATCGTCATACATAACAAAACAATTCATGAACTACAATGGCCTAAGTAACCAGCAAAATAATATGTGATCATGTTCATCGAGAACAAATAAAGGGTTATTGTGTTGCTCGTTGAAATAAAATCTTGGCTTCAAGATTTGTTTTATCAGGTATTATGAGAACAAAAGGGTTTTCAAATAATTGTCGTAATCCATAAAAGATGGATGATTTACAAATATCGTTGGAGAAATCACATCCATAAAACTAGTGCTAAAAATGTTGATAGAAAAATTGATTAAAAGATCACTTAAGAAGTGGCATCGCCGTTTAAATTATATTGGAAAGAAAACATGAAGAAACCCCATACTTGATGGAATTTTGGAGTCTTTTGATTTTTTATCAAATGATGCTTGTGAAACTTTCCTAGAGATAACTAAAACTCCGTTCATAGGCCAAAGGGAACGGATAACTAGCTTATTGGAACTTGTACATATTGTTGTATGAAGTCCATTATGTGTAGTCAAGAGCGATGGATTTCAACTTAATATGCTTTCTCCGAAAATTTCAGTGAATATATGAATATTTACTTAATAAGGATGAAGTGGGAACATTTGAAAAGTTCAAAGACTTTCAAGATGAAGTGCAAAATCAATGTAACAAGAAAATAAAGAATTTATGATAGGATCATAAAGGAAGATATTTGAGTTACAAGTTTAGCATAACACCTGAGATTTGAGGAATCGTTCCATGGATTTACATTTCCCAAAACACCATAAGAGTATGGAGTGTTTGAGATATGTAATAAAACCTTGTTTAACATGGTAAGATCAAAGGTGTAATTTATAAAAATGCCATTATATTTTAAAGATTAAAGCTTTAGAGACTACCATTTTTCCACTGAAAAGAGCTCCATTCTAATCCGTTAAAATGACACCATATAAAGTTATGGTTTGGGATAAAACCCAAGTTGTCCTTTCTTAAAATTGGTATGCTATGCATAAGAAAGATGTTTGCAACGAAAATCGGATGAACATATCTTTGTATGTTATTTCGAATAATCGTTGAGTATTCCTCCATAACACCAAAGACAAAAATGTTTGTCGCTTATAACGTCAAGTTTCTTTGAGAAAGAAATTTTCTGTGAAAAGTTAAGTGGGAGGACAATAGAACTTTGATAACGTTAAAAGAACCTTAGCTATATGTGCAAAGTTGCACAGCACCGAAAAGTGTTCTGTAAGCATCAACAATACTCATGGCTCATGTGCCTCAAAGATTGTGGTCACGGAAGTCTAAGTTCCTATTGAACCAAGTATGTCGGATAAACAATCTAATACCAAGATTTGAGGGTTGAATCATTATTTGACAATAATGAACCGACTACATGCAAAGAAGCGATGATGGGCCCTGACTCCGTTAAATGGCTTGGAGCCATAAAATCCGTGATAGTTCCATACACGAGAAATCAAGCTTTGAACTTGAAAGACCATCTGAAAAGGTGTAAAACCTTACAGTCATGTTCGGATCTATAAAGAAATAGACATGGATGTTTCACATCTATGAAATAGTCGACATGTTGGGAAAGAATTCACAACAATGTTCAAAGGTTGACTATGACAAGATTTGATCTTTCATAGCGATGTTTAGTCTACACGGATTAATGTAGCAATCACTACATATAATTTTGTTATGTGGTAGTTGAATAAACAAAACAAGTTCTTCTGATAGAATTGTTTCCTAGGACATGTGCATAACACGGTCCATAGGGTTTTGTTAATTCAAAAAATGTTAAAAGCGTATGCAAACTACAATGGTTGAAGTGAGCATCGCGGAGTTAGAATCTTCACCATGATGAAACTATTAAAAGAGTTCAAATTCATCAGAGACGATGAAGATGTTTGCATTTGCAAGAAATTAAGTGGGAGCGCTAAGACATATTTCTAATACGTTATGTGGAAGACATATTGTTGATTGGAAATGATGTATCTTTTATTAACACATGTTAAGAATTTCATCTCGATGAAAGACTTAGGCAAAACCCGAATGTTTGGCATCAATATCTATATAGATAGATTGATACGCTAATATGGTTATTCCAAATGTACATAGATGAGATATTGAATGAGTTCAGTATAGAAATGACAAGAAGGGTTCTTGCCACATAGAAAGGATGAAATAGAAATTCAAGTGTATCGACACTTGGTAAGTGAAACAAAGATTCAAGTATAGATTGATACTTGATGATTGAAATCACAAAGAGAGTTTATCAATCAAACTGTGATATGTACACATCCAGATATGTCCTATACTCTAAATGTTATGAGCATATATATACCAGAATGATTCATAAAATGATCATTGGACGATAGTAAGGATATTGTTATGATCTTCTGGAAGAACTAAGAATATATTATTTTGTAGAAGTGACAAATAGATGGTTAGTTCATAGTAAAAGTACTACATTGATACTAGTTTTGTCACAAAGTACAAATCAAGTTTATCTCAATCTAAACTAAGGGTGGCACAATATAATGGAAAGTAAGTTTCATAATGGATTTGGATGAGTTCAAAAGTTAAGACATTGTGACAGATACTACAACAAAAGGCTAAGTATATGACTGCTATTATAGCATCAAAAGAGGGCATTTGTGTTAAGTAGTTTGTTATCAAACTAGGTGTAGTTCACAGTAGGATAATACTATGAAAATATATTGTACGACAATATTGTCAGCATGTTTTATCCCCAAGGAACTAAAGGTCTCACCAAAGGACAAAAATTATGCAGATCCATCTCATTAGAGAATGAGTGATGTGTAGCAATCCAAAGACATGCAATTACACACAGACCTGAAAGATTCGGATCCGAAGATCAGTTGACCACTAGCAATCGTGTAAATACAACACCAGAAAGCCATAGGTGTTGAATACACAAAGTTTTTAAACTAGATTATTGTCTCTAGTGCAAGTGGGATACTGTTGGAGATATGCCCAAGAGGCAATAATAAATAGGTTATTATCATATCTTTATGCTTATGATAAATGTTTACATACCATGCTATAATTGTATTAACCGGAAACATTAATACTTGTGTGATTTGTAAACATAAAAGAGTCCCTAGTAAAGCCTCTTGTTAAACTAGCTTCTTGGTTAATATATGATCATGGTTTCCTGATCATGAACATTGAGATGTTATTAAAAACAAGATCATATCATTAGGAGAATGGTATGATGGACATACTCCTATAGTTAAGCATAGCATAAAGATCAAGTCATTTAATATAGTTCAGTTGCTATAAGCTTTCAGATACATAGTAACCTAAATCCTTCGACCATGAGATAATGATGATCACCATCACCGGATGGATGCTTTGATGACATCAAACACCACACCGTAACTGGGTGGCTATAAAGGTGGCATTGAGTGTTCGAAAAGTATGTGTTGAGGCACATGGATCAAGAGTGGGATTTGTCCATCCATATGACGGATAGATATACTCTGGGCCCTCTCGGTGGAATGTCATCCAATTAGCTTGCAAGCATGTGACTGGATCACAAGGGATCAGATATCATAGGAACGAGAAAAGAGTACTTATCGGTAACGAGGTTGAACTAGGTATGCAGAGATACCGATGATCAAACCTTGGATAAGTAAACTATCGCGAGACAAAGGGAAATTGGTATCGTATGTAAGTGGTTCATTCGATTGTAAAGTAATCGTAGAAATATGTGGGAGCCATATGAATTTCTAGATTCCTCTATTGGTTATTGATCGGAGAAGTGTCTCGGTCATGTACGTGTAATTCACGAACCGTAGGTAGACACACTTAAGGATTCGAAGTTGTTTAGTAGATATGGAATGTAAGTAGGGAGACCGAATGTTGTTCGGAGTCTCATATGGGATCCGGGATATCACGAGGAGATCCGGAATGTTCCGGAGAATAAGATTTATATAAGCAAAGTTCAATTCCGGAGTTCGGGAATGATTCCGATGATTTCATCGGATATGTTCTAGAAGGTTCTAGAAGGTTCACCGGACCGGAAGGGGAAGGGAACATGAATGTGTCATAGATAAGTGGAATGATTGGATCATGTCCTAGGTCACTTGGTTGGGCATTAGCAAGAAAGAAATAAAGCTCCAAATTGAAAGTCAAAAGGCAAGTTTGAAAAGTCAAACTAGGACAATGTTTCCTAGTGGAGGAAGGAAAGAATCCTTCTTTCCCTCCACCACAAGCCAACAAGGCAAGGGAGTTGGGGAAGGATTAAAACTCCCCTCTCCCAAGCTGCCCTCCCTCTCATAAATAGATGGGAGGGGGTGCCCCAAGAGACACACAACCAGCCCCTCCCCACACCACCGCCGCCGCGCCGCCGCCCTAGCCGCTGCCGACTCCACCTCCTCCTCTCGAGCCTTCTAAACCCTAGATTTCCGGAAACCCTAGATACACCGTAACCTGCTCTGGCTTAGGCGAAGCCCTGCAGGATTTTTCCTCTACTTCCGACACCACGCCGTCGTGCTGCCGGAATCGCGAGGGGAGAACTACAACCTTCGCTGCCTGCTGGAACAAGGGAGAGGAAGGTTTTCATCGAGTATCAAACGTGTGACCGACTGTGGAAGCGCTGCCGGAACACAGCGCCGGAAGGATCGTCTACGTGATCTTGAGATCGGCAAGTGTACGACTACATCACCCACGAGAATCTGCTCTCTTTAACCTCTTGTAATCTTCAAGGGCGAGTACTCTAATCGACTCGTTGGTACAATCTAGTAGATAGATCTTGGCTTGTTTGTGTGCATGCGGTAGAAATTTTTTGTTTTCCATGCTACGAACCCCAACAATAACTCCTAAGCTAGCGAGGGACTCCTGGAACGTCGGTGTCAAGGAGGCCACCGAAGGGGCCGTCCCACCAGCCTCTCACAGGGGCCGGGGGTAGTCAATGCGGCATGACATCAGGTCATACACTACCACCTGGAAGTCCTTCTTAGTGTGGCACCTGAACCACAGTACAGAGCCACGGCCGATATCGTGGTCATAGATGAAGATCTTACAACCTGAGGTAAAGTACATCTCCTCCGGCGAGGGAGTCTTGACCCCCATGCACCATTACCCGCTGCCTCGGAGTGCCTCAGACGCGCATGTCCCCCGTAGTGGCCATGTGCCGCAAGGGCGAAGCGCGTGGGGAAGCGCAGCCTAGAGGCCCAATCCTCCTCCTTCAGGACAAGGACGAAATTATTTGCCTATTCAGGATCGCCCCCATCTTCAGCCTTGGGAGAAAGGCGGGTCTCCGCCTCGGGCGAACTGCAAGGATGACCGTAGTCCGGGCACGTCCGGCCACGCCGGGCAGGGCGGTCCTCGTCCGTCTCAGAAGGCACGAAGTAACTCTGGCGTGATCAGAGGCCGCCCCCATGTGGTCGCACCCGGCGGCGCTTCACCAGAGGAGTCCCCTCTGCCCAAGACATCGTCGCCTTGCCCTTCTCCACGGCTGAGAAGCGCCTGGGCGCCATGAAGGGGATGGAGCTTTGACACCAAAGTGCAAGGAAGAAGGTGGAGGAGCGGTGGTGTGGAAGTGAAACTATTCCTTCCCTACCCACCTAATTTTACCAGGCCAGGTGAAACACATCACTACATCGCGCACACAGTATTAACCACTAGGCCCCACGTGTTGTCGCGCCGTGGGAACAACTCCCGGAGCGGGAATAGTATGCTTAAAATCTACATGCGAGGATGCACGGCTGTTTGGACTTCACGGCCAAGATCCAAGCCCGCTAGGTCTTTGTTGACTAAGCAAGCGCATGGGCCTGTCCATCGTCTAGGGATGCTTGACCCTTCGAATCCTCAAAGGGACAAGTGTAGGACAAGCGCCCAGGGGCTACTGTCAGGGCCCTGGAAACTGGCATGCCACGTCCCCATGTTTTACGAGCCCCGCGTCATGGGAATCTTTGCCCTCGAGAGGCGGCACCCCTCCAGAGGTAACCCGGCCGTGCAGGTATCACGAGGCGCCCGCCTCATGAGAGAATGAGCCCCATGAGGTAACGCCTCTGGAGGGGTCCTTCTATGACATCAAGTTACGACTTCAAGCCTCAGATACCATGGAGCGTGTCTAGAGTAGGACCGTAATTTTTTTCGGAAAAGTGTGAGTTGTGGCCCCGACAGGAAGCAAGGCACTTCTATGGCACTAGCCGCCTCGGTAAAGAAGATTCGGTCCACTCTCCTTCCGCAGGGAAAGGACGGGTGATATCACGGTGGAAGGCTCCCCCAGCTGCCATTTTGGTGAAAGGGGAAAAGCAGAGAGCGCCAGATGGAGACAAGCAACATCGATAAAGAACGCTTTACAGAAGTACGGAGCGGACCCCGATGAACTGGACAGATTCCACACAAAGTAGCCTCCTAGACTAGGATCTCGAGGAGCGGCACTGTGGACACCCTTCCCGCCCAAAGGCTCGGGAAGAGGCCCGACGCCGCCCTATATAAGGTACCATTCTCCTACCTTGGAAATGATCGATCCCCTACGATCTAAACCCTTCATGACCCACAAGTATAGGGGGTGTATCGCAGTACTTTCGATAAATAGGAGTGTCGATCCCAACGAGGAGCAGAAGGTGCTGAACAGTGGTATGGAGAAGGAAATCCCTGTGAATACTTAGCAAACAGATTTTTAGGGGTTTTCTGATAAGGCAACAAAACAAAGTACAAGTAATAAAGAACAAATGCAACAAGTGGCCCAATCCTTTCTTAGCAAAGGACAAGCCGGTGGAAATACTTATAAGGACCAAACGTTCTCAAGGACACATGGGAATTCTGTCAAGTGCTTTCGCTTCAAATAGTGAGTACTCTTCTTTGGTGTTGTAAGTGTTGTGTGGGTGAACCTCTGCTAATGTACCGACCTTACTTGGACTAATACATAATTTTGATTAAACCCCCTGCAAACATCCGTAACTAGGAAAGTAATTAAGATATAAATCTAACCACAGCCTTAAACTCTGAGATCCTACACTCCCTTGTGCAAAGGTGTCCTAACGGGGGTTCAAGTTTCTGTCACTCCGGCAACCCCACAATTAGTAGCCAATTACACAATGCATTCCCCTAGGCCCATAAAAGGTGAAGGATCATGTAGTCGACGTTCACATGACACGACTAGAAGAATAGCACCACAACTTAAATACTAAACCATTGAATAATAACTCAACATAGATCCACTAATAACAACATGACTTCTCCCATGTCCTCAAGAACTAGACGAACTACTCACAAGACATCATATGGATCAAGATCAAGGATAATATGATAATGGATAACAATCTGAACATAAACAATAATCCAATGCTTCCACTCACAAGCATCAACTACAATAGTAATTAACAACGGGAAAGTTTCCCCTAAGAACTAAAGCAATATCCAACACAATTGTTACAGTGGGACGGAGTGGTGATGGTGGTGCTAGTGGAGATGATGGTGTGGATGATGATGATGATCCCGCTGAAGCCTAGCTTGATGACGGTGTTGATGGCAATGATCTTCCCTCTCCGGGAAGGAATTCCCCCGGCAGAAATCTGTCTGCCGGAGAGATCTTTCTCTCTTGGAGTTTTCCTCCCCGCAGAGGCGGCGGAAATGTATATGTGGTCGCCCCCCTGGTGTTAGGGTTCCATAGGGAAGATATAGGTGAAGGGGCAGAGTCGGGAGGTGGGCAGGTGGGCCACACCTTCCCTAGGCGGGGCCTAGGGTGGGCCCGCGCATAGGGGTGTGGGCTCCCTGCGTCCCTTCTTCGCTCCTCCTTCTGGCTTCCTCAATCTTCTGGAAAAATAATATTTTCCCATATTTTTTTGGTATTTTTTTGATCTTCGTGAAATTGCATCAAAACGCCTTCTTTTCCATCAGAATCCAGACTCTGGCAGTCCATCCTCCAAGATTCATCCAACATGCATAAACAGTAGAAAAGCCATAAGTAATACCTCATAATAAGACAAATATCAATGAATAGAGGTAGATTATGATATAGAATGGTGATGCAAATTGGGCGTATCAACTCCCCCAAGCTTAGACCTTCGCTTGTCCCCAAGCGAAAACTAAGCTCAGTAAACATGTCCACAGGTTTATGATTGAAGTGTCGATAAAAAGAATACGAACAAGAAGCATCACTCTTACCATTACACAACTTATATAAGAAAACAACTCACCATTATATAACTTAGCTTGCAACCAAGTACATTTGTCACAATAGAGATGCATAAAGATAAATCATAATTGGAATTGGCAAACTTGTTCTTGGTCAGAGAACACCTGGCAAACAGTTTCACAAAAGCTTTTTGTAGAAGTTTTTCAACAGGAGCACTCTTTGCTCAAAAGGGTTTTTCAATGAAGGCTTTCAAAGTAATACTCAATAGATAAGAGTTTTGTGCAAACAAGGAATATAAAGAACATGATTGAATAAATCACCATATGAATGCTTGCAACACAACAAATAAAATGCTTGCTGGTGATAGAGAGGAAGTAGGTTCACTGACTCAACTTGGAAAATAGGAGAAAGGTCCCTTCATAGAGGGAATTAGGGATTACAAGTCATAAAGAGCTTCCAAAAGATTATGGTACTTACTATATTTGATCCCTCATTGCCCCTATCATAAGCATCTTGAGATGATTAAGGTTAAAGTGCACAAAGATGGAGTATATTCTTGACGAAATATAAGTTGGAAATCTCATGTCCCTTGAATATGAGGGCCACTCCTCATGCTACTCAACTTTGGTCACCGGTAAGTTCTTGTCATTGTAAGTACATGCGTATCATAGAGAACCGCCAATGGGGTACCCCTTGCACATGGTACAGGAGCTATCACATAACCAAAATAACAAGGCAAGAAGACAATGAGCATCTCAGCTATCTTTTTATTTACTATATGCATAGCCTTTTATTGAGGATGCTTCATAGATAGCTCACTATGGTGATACTGCAAGTTTCCACCATGATTAGGCATGACTTAGGCTAGCGGCCCAGGCGTTTCTCTAACACAAATTACAAACTCCATGGACTTACAAGTTACCTCTTTATTTCACACCATTGACATCCATAGACAAAAGATCACGATATCAACTGAGTACAAAGTACAAGTGCAATGCTGAAAACGTTCCCCGTGACAGCACGGTTATGCTAATTCCAACGTATAGATGCAAGCATATACAACTTCGGTGGCACAATGGTTCAAGTCTATTAGGAGCAAGAAAATAAGGTGTGCCATCAAGTTTGTGAGAGCTTTACTAACTAGTTTTCACATAAAAAAATACTTTTTAATTCGAAAGGTAGATGAAGCTTGAGAATTTGCTTGGAATAGCAAAAGCTACTAGGTAGATATGGTGGACACAAGTGGCAAATGTTTTGGTTCAAAGGGATTGGAAACATGAGAAGTATGCCTTCTCAAAACAGGTATTTGGCTAGCAAGGCTGGGTAGCAAGAAAGAGAGATGAAAGAAACAAGCAAACATATGAGTAATAAAGCCAAGCATGCAATCTTCCTTGAAGACACAAAAGATCTTAAATAAAGAATACTAAGCTTATGAGCCAACAAGGAAGAAAATAAATGATACAAAATACATGTAAGCTCTTTCTCTTTTCTTTAAAACATAAAAAAGTATTGCTACTAACCAAGACTCGGTTTGCCAAAACCAATTTAGATCCACTTGATGATCCCAAAGTGGTGCCAATACTGATCAACAAGATCCATCATATAATAGAGATTGCAAACTAAAATAAGAAGTGCAAAAAGTAAAAGATGAGACTTCTCATTAATATTCCAATAAAGGCACTCACACCAAGGGATACATAGATAATCAACTAAAGGAGAGATACTTACACATGCAAACCAACCTATATGATAACCTCTCTACCAAAGATATGAATCCACTAAAAAAGGTAAAAGATATAAGATAATGGTGGGGATACCGCGGCACTCCCCCAAGCTTGGAACAAGCCAAGGGGATGCCAAATCTGATGACGAATTACTCCTTCGGTGGTGGTGGTGTTTTCTTGTCATCATAGAACTTCCAAGGCAAAGGTTCCCCATCCAAAAAGGATGTCCTTGTCTCTGCAATCCTGAAACTAGCAGCAGAGCTTATGCGATCAAATCTAGCCTCATACTCACAGTTTTGATTTTGTTTGTCGTAGAGTTGTGCTTGTAATTGGTTGGTGGTCTGACGGAGCGAGAAGATTTCTTCTCGAAGCTCAACCACCTCCTCCTCGTGTTTAGCATGAGTTCTTAACTTATCTTGTGAATAACATCCACTTCGCGTTCCGCCATCTTCTTGTACCTGAAAATCTCCTGCTCTAATGCTTCCATCCTGTCTTCCAGACTTCCTTCTCCCTTGGGGCCTTGAACTTCTTTCATCTATACCTTCCCATCTTTGAGAATCAGCTCCTTGGGATGAATCTTCAACTCATACATGTATGGGTTGAGGACATCCGCAGAGGAATCCTCCATGGGTGATCCTGAGGAAGACATTGTGGCTCCATAAACTGAGAGTTTTCCCAACAGAAACAGATTGAAACAAAAAAATGACGAGAACTCGATGCAAGAACCTTGGGGAATCCGGGGGTATATATTACGAAGTTTCAATGCATAAGGAAGGTTCTGATATGAAAAAGAGGCGGATTCGAAGCTCGGGGGTGGCACACCCCCTCCAGGCGCGGCCAGGCAGGGGCCCGCGCCTGGGGTGGGTTTGTCCACCCCGGACTCTGTTTCCTCTTCTATTCCGTCTCGTAACTTCCCTTATGTATTAAAAACATCAAAAATATAAAAATATTGGAGTTTCACGAACCTTCTGTTTTCACCACTTTTACCTATTCAAAGACGAACTCTACAGTTTCTGGTGTTTGGCTTTTGATAAATTCTTCTCGAGTCACCATTTGAATAACATAAACATCTTCATTATAAGAATCCCTAGAAATATAATGTTTTAGTCTTTGACCATTCACCACCTGTGTTGTGTCGTCCTTCAGATAAGAAGTTTTGATGGCACCTGGACGGTATGCTTCCTTGATAACAAAAGTTCCTTCCCATTTTGAGAGTAGTTTCCTGAAAAAAATCTGAGACGAGACCTATACAAAAGAACTTTCTCACCAACATGGAACTCCCTTTTGAGAATTCTCCTAGCATGCCATCTTTTTACCTTTTCCATAAAAAGCCTAGAATTTTCATAATCTTCACCTCTCCACTCATCTAGATTACTCAAGTCTAGCAGTATTTTCTCACCCTTAAGTCTAAAATCTCTATTCAACTCTTTCACTGCCCAATAAGCTTTGTGTTCTAATTCTAAAGGCAAGTGACAAGCTTTCCCATAGACCATTTTGTAAGGACACATCCCCATAGGATTTTTATAAGCAGTTCTATAAGCCCACAAAGCGTTATTCAACTTTTTAGCCCAATTTTTTCTAGATCTATTGACAGTCTTTTCCAAGATAGATTTAATTTCTCTATTGGAAAGTTCTACTTGCCCACTGGTTTAGGGGTGATAAGCTGAAGCAATTCTATGGTTTACATCATATTTAGCGAGAGTTTTTCTAAAACCCCCATGAATAAAATGAGAGCCTCCATCGGTCATAAGATATCTAGGCACCCCAAACCTACGAAAAATAACATCCTTAAGCATTTTCAAAGAGGTTTTACCATCAGCACTATTTGTAGGTATGGCTTCTACCCACTTCGTAACATAATCGACAGCAACAAGAATATGAGTGTATCCTTTTGAAGGGGGAAAGGGTCCCATAAAGTCAAATCCCCAACAATCAAAAGGTTCAATAACAAGAGAATAATTCATAGGCATTTCATTGCGTCTAGAAATGTTACCAACTCGTTGACATTCATCACATGATAAGACAAATTTCCTTGCATCTTTGAAAAGGGTAGGCTAATAAAATGCAGATTGTAAAACCTTTTGTGCAGTCCTATCCCCTGCATGATGTCCTCCATACGCACTGCCATGACGTTTTCTCAATATCTCTTTTTGTTCAAATTCTGGAACACATCTTCGCATAATGCCATCTACTCCTTCTTTATATAAGTGTGGGTCATCCCAAAAGTAATGCCTTAGATCATAAAAGAATTTCCTTCTCTGCTGAGCTGTAAAGGTTGGAGGCAAATACTTGGAGACAATAAAGTTAACATAATCATCATACCAAGGACTCTCATGCGGACTTACCCTTATCGCAGCCAACTGCTCATTTGTAAAACTATCATTAACAGGCAATGGGTCGAAAGAAATGTTTTCCAAACAAGATAAATTGTCAACAACAGGATTTTCATCACCTATCCTATCTACAATATGCAGATCAAACTCTTGTAAAAGCAAAACCCACCTGATAAGTCTAGGCTTAGCGTCCTTCTTTGTCATAAGGTACTTGATAGTAGCATGATCAGTATGAATAGTAACCTTTGAATCCACAATATAAGGTCTAAACTTATCACAAGCAAAGATTATAGCTAAGAACTCTTTTTCAGTAGTAGCATAATTCTTTTGAGCAGCATCTAGAGTCTTGCTAGCATAATGAATAACATTCAACTTCTTATTAACACGTTTTCCAAGGACAGCGCCCACAGCAAAATCACTAGCATCACACATAATTTCAAAAGGTAAACTCCAATCAGGTGGTTGGACAATAGGATCAGTTGTCAAAGCTTTCTTCAAAGTTTCAAAACATTCCTTACAATCATCATCAAAAACAAAAGGTACATCTTTTGAAGAAGATTAGTAAGGGGCTTTGAAATTTTGGAGAAATCTTTAATAAACCTCCTATAGAAACCAACATGACCAAGGATACTACGAATACCTTTGATATCTCTAGGACAAGGCATCTTCTCAATTGCTTCAATTTTGGCTCTGTCAACTTCAATGCCTCTTTCAGAGATCTTGTGTCCAAGAATAATCCCTTCATTAACCATGAAATGGCATTTCTCCCAATTAAGAACAAGGTTGGTTTCTTCACATCTCTGCAAAACATTATCAAGGTGGTGCAAACAGTTATCAAAAGAGGTTCCATAAACGGAAAAATCGTCCATGAAAACCTCCACAATTTCTTCACAAAAACCATGAAAGATAGCAGACATACATCTCTGAAAGGTAGCAAGAGCATTACATAAACCAAAAGGCATACGCCTATAAGCATAAGTACCATAAGTACAAGTGAAAGTAGTTTTCTCTTGGTCTTGTGCTTTCATAGAAATTTGAGAAAACCCAGAATAACCATAAAGAAAGCAAAAGTGAGTCTTTTTGGACAACCTTTCAAGCATTTGATCAATAAAGGGCAAAGGATAATGATCTTTCTTAGTAACTTTATTAATCTTTCTAAAATCAATGCACATTATATACCCAACCACTACTCTTTGGGGTATAAGCTCATTATCTTCATTAGGCACAACAACCCCTTTCTTGGGAACACAATGAACAGGGCTGACCCATTGACTATCAGCAATAGGGTAAATAATACCAGCATCAATGAGTTTTAATTCCTCATTTCTTACCACATCCTTCATCTTAGGATTTAGACGGCGTTGGTGCTCAACAACTGGTTTTGCATAAGGCTTAATATTAATAGCATGCTGACATATAGTGGGAGAAATTCCTTTTAAATCATCAAGAGTATAACCCATAGCTCCTCGATGTTTAGTTTAGAACTAATAATAACAGGATACACTTTCTTATTGTCAAGATAAGCATATTTAAGATCATCAAGTAAAGGTTTTAATTCGAAAACAGGGTCCTCTTTAGGTGGTAGTGTGGTACCCAAATCTTCCACAGGTAGATTATGCTTAAGTAACTCAGGCTGACGAAGGAAAACCTCGTCAATCTCATTTCTTTCCTTCATGAAGACATCGCTTCGTTGATCTTCCATAAACTGCTGCAAGGCATTGTTAGGAGCAAGAGAAATAGCAGAAAGTTGTTCAACCCTGAAATCATCATTAGGCAGTTCATTTTCATAAGGAGTTTTGGCAAATTTGGAAACATTAAACTCAGAAGACTCTCCATCAAACTTAGTCAAAACTTTTTCCTTCCTACAATCTATAATAGCCCCACAAGTATTCAGGAATGGTCTACCAAAGATAATAGGATAGGTTTACTAGCTTCTTTACCAAGTACTAGAAAATCAGCAGGATATTTAATCTTACCACAAAGGACCTCCACATCTCTTAGAATGCCAATGGGGCAAACTTTCTCTCTATTAGAAAGGTGAATAACCACATCAATTTCCTCAAACTCACAAGGACCAATTTCATGCATAATTTCCCTGTAAAGCTCATAAGGAATAGCACTAGAACTAGCACCAATATCACACAAACCATAATAGCTATGATTACCAATTCTAACAAAAAGCACAGGGACACTAGCTTATCGAGCTCTTTTAGAATGAGAAACAATGTTAGTAGCGTCTTCACAGAAGACAATATGCTCATCCTCTATGTTTCTAGCAACAAGATCTTTCATAATAGCTACCACAGGTTCAATATTAATAAGCTCATCGGACTCTATAGTTTTCTTTGCGCGTTTGCTAACCACATTAGCTATAATAGAATGTTCCTTTACCTTAGCAGGAAAAGGGATTTTCTCAACATAAGGTTCAGGCAAAATAGGATCAACAGTACAAACCTCTATGCTAGCAGGAACATGAGTAACGGTGTCTTTATAAGGAGCGTGGTACTTGTCCCACTCTTTCTTGGGAGTTTCAATATAAGAGGCAAAAGCATTAAAACATTTTGCAAGAACTTGAGGATCAAGACCAAACTCATTACTAATATCATGGAAGTCATCAGTTCCCATAAAATATTTAATGCATTCATAATCATAGTTTATACATGACTTTCTTCCTTTGTCATTCTCCCAAGCTTCAGTGTTTTCTTGAATACGGTCTAAGAGGTCCCATTTAGCTTCTTCCTTCATATGTGTGAATGATATAGCACAAGAAACATCTAGTAAATCTTTATCATGAAGAGAAAGCCTAGGATAAAAGTTATTGATAATAATATTGTTAGGGAGTTCATGAATAGGACATTTAAGAATTAGTAACTTCAATCTCCCCCAAGCTTGAGTTGTACTCTCTCCATCACGAGGCCAAAAGTTATATATTAGATTTCTATCCTTATGGATCTCACTGGGAGGATAAAATTTAGAATAAAAGAGAGATGCCATCTCCTCCCATTCCATTGATTGTCCATTCTTCAGCATCTTATACCATTCTTCAGCTCTCCCTATCAAGGATATGGAGAGTAACTTCTTCTTCACATGTTCAGTTGTGATGCCTGCACACTTAAACAACCCGCATAACTCATCGATAAAGAGCAAATGATCACCAGGATGGACAGTTCCATCCCCTAAATAATAATTATCCATAACACGATCAACAATACTTGTAGGTATCTTAAAAGGATCTATCTCAACAGGTGGTGGTTCATCTACTACCCTAGCAGTGGTAGTAGTTTTCCCAAACACAAAAACAAGTGGGTTATCCATATTGGAAACAAAGTAACAAGAAGTAACAAAAGAAATACTCACGGTAGAAGTTTCCTTTACCAGTTCCACTCTTCAATAGCGCTTCACTCCCCGGCAACGGCGCTAGAAAATAGTCTTGATGACCCACGAGTATAGGGGGTGTATCGCAGTACTTTCGAGAAATAGGAGTGTCGACCCCAACGAGGAGCAGAAGGTGCTGAACAGTGGTATGGAGCAGGTCCCTGTGAATACTTAGCAAACGGATTTTTAGGGGTTTTCTGATAACGCTACAAAACAAAGTACAAGTAATAAAGAACAAACATAGCAAGTGGCCCAATCCTTTCTTAGCAAAGGACAAGCCGGTGGAAATACTTATAAGGACCAAAAATTCTCGAGGACACATGGGAATTTTGTCAAGTGCTTTCGCTTCAAATAGCTGAATACTCTTCTTTGGTGTTGTAAGTGTTGTGTGGGTAAACCTGTGCTAATGTACCGACCTTACTTGGACTAATACATACTTGTGATTAAACCCCCTGCAAACATCCGTAACTAGAGGAAAGTAATTAAGATATAAATCTAACCACAGCCTTAAACTCTGAGATCCTACACTCCCTTGTGCAAACGTGTCCTAACGGGGGTTCAGGTTTCTGTCACTCCGCCAACCCCACAATTAGTAGCCAAATACACAATGCATTCCCAGTGGCGGAGCCAGGAAAAAATATGAGCCTGGGTGGACCATAAACTAAGTAAAATAGTAAAAATGACAACATTAGATTTTTTTTGAAAGGAGTATAGCCCTGGTCTTTGCATTGCTTGATCCATATCGCTTTTATTAGCGTCACAACATTAGAATGCATGACACATACTCTTCACATTGGGATAATCTAATATTTGACACTGAACCATATTATCGACGTGGTCCTCTTGCAAATGTTGATCACCAGGTGCCAGTTGATTTTTCTTCTTTTTTTATTAGGAGTCAAGAAGTACAAGACACAAATACTCATTACCAACTACAAGATGACCAGATAGAGTATTAGTGGATGCTCAAAGAAAACATCTAGTTTATTTATCTATTTAAAATTATGATTTAAAACTTACTAAATTATTAGGACTAAAAAGGGCAAAGCCAGATGACGTATGGGACGGCATAGTGGAGATGCTTTGATTCCCTTTGACACATGATTTTTTTTTGAGTCTCGACTCCTGACTTCTGTTCGGACGTGGATAGGCTCCTAGGCCAGTTGGATAACTAGGCCAGCTTCCTGTGGACTTATTTTTTTCTCGTTATTTCATTGGGCTGGGCAAGAAAATAAGAGAAGGCCTTTATCGTTTGGTGTTGTTGCCCAGGCAATCACGCTGCTTCTCACGATTATATGCTGATGATGCCATACTTGCACGCTTGCCGCAGGAAGCCTGAGTCCGGGCAGCTGCCCGGGCACGCCGGGCTGAAGCTCCGCCCCTGTGCATTCCCCTATGCCCATAAATGGTGAAGTATCATGTAGTCGACGTTCGCATGACACCACTAGAAGAATAGCACCACAACTTAAATACAAACCATTGAATAATAACTCAACACAGATCCACTAATAACAACATGACTTCTCCCATGTACTCAAGAACTAGATGAACTACTCACAAGACATCATATGGATCAAGATCAAGGATGATATGATAATGGATAACAATCTTAACATAAACAATAATCCAATGGTTCCACTCACAAGCATCAACTACAATAGTAATTAACACCGGGAAAGTTTCCCGTAAGAACTAAAGTAATATCCAACACAATTGTTACAGCGGGACGGAGTAGTGATGATGGTGCTGGTGGAGATGATGGTGTGGATGATGATGATGATGATCCCGATGAAGCCTAGCTTGATGACGGTGTTGATGGCGAAAAATCTTCCCTCTTCGGTAAGGAATTCCCCCGGGAGAAATCTGTCTACCAAAGAGATCTTTCTCTCTCGGTGTTTTCCTCCCTGCAGAAGCAGAGGAAATCTATCTGTGGTCGCCCCCCTGGTGTTAGGATTCTATAGGGAAGATATAGGCGAAGGGGCGGAGTCGGGAGAGCAGGTGGGCCACACCTTCCCTAGGCACGGTCCAGCATGGGCCCATGCCTAGGGGGGTGTGGGCCCCCTGTGGCCCTTCTTCGCTCCTCCTTCTGGCTTTCTCAATCTTCTGGAAAAATAATATATTCCCATATTTTTCTGGTATTTTTCTGATCTTCGCGAAATTGCATCAAAACTCCTTCTTTTCCACCAGAATCCAGACTCCGGCAGTCCATCCTCCAAGAATCATCCAACATGCATAAACAGTGGAAAAGCCATAAGTAATACCTCACAATAAGACAAATATGAATGAATAGAAGTAGATTATGATATAGAATGGTGATGCAAATTGGGCGTATCAACCCTATACATACAACTTCCATTGTACCCTCGTGAAGCAAAGTGAGAAATACAACAAAGCAGGAGTAGGGGCTTTACCTCCTCACGAGGGTCCCAAACATGGGTAAAAAACCTCGTGTCACCTCTGTCGTGGTTCTTGCTCTGTCGTTGCCGCCATCGCCGAGGCTCCTTGGGAATGGGTGTTTAGCCCCCTCTCGAACCAACGGATCGTTGGACCCTATTTCCTTCATGGGACAAATCTCTGATAGTTCTGGGTGTTTGTATATATCTCCTAGTCCCCGAGGTTATGGTCTAATAAAGTATTTACTCAGTCATAAACTCAAATAAAGAATCATAACTCATAGGCTGTTTTCCGAGGTTTGAGTCGAGTTTTTACTCGGCTTGAAACTTACGGTTTTCCTCATTTTCTGCAGATATCCTGCAACACTCGCACCAAGACCTTCCAAACTATGCTCTTAAAGTATATGAAGCTTTCTGATGAGCATAAGGACCTACTGACCGATATGAAAGGCAAGGGTATGTTATTTTACTCGGCTTATTTCCTGAATTTCTTTGCCTTTGCTAGGATTAACTCCCCTTTACCATTTTCTAATTCTCAGCTACCGCTGAAGCCATTGTGGAGGAGCTACATAAGAAGCTTTCTGATGCAGGAGGTATTCCCTTTTCACTATGATTTTATCGCCGCATAGCTTAGACCTGTTTTTCCATAGTTTCATATCCCGGCGCAGCCGATAAATCTTTACTTGCAAAAGATCTTCGAGATAGTGTGCCTATGCCAGAACCGATGATTCACTCTCTAGAACAAGCAGGGAAACACCAGTTCGAGCTCCAAAAGGAGTGAGACGAGGTGACCCGGCTTCAGCAGTAGATCGCTCATATGCAGAAAGAGCATAAGGCCGAGATCAAAGGTTTCCACGAGGAGTTTACCGAGGAAAAAGATCAACTGAAGCAGACAGACCAAAAGACTGAAGATCTGCTCAAGGATGTCGAGTCTTTGTTGACTTTGGCTCAGCAAGACTATGACGCCCTCCGGACAAAATCCAAAACCTGGCAGGCCGAGCTTGGCTGAATCAACCTCTATCTCGGTAGTAAGTTCTTACTATTTGTTATGCTTGCCGACATTCCTTTATGACTTAGTCATTTCCTGATATTTGCCTATTTTCTGCAGAGAAGTTTCCTTAAGCCACTGTGTTTGCCATCAAGGTTGGTGACAATATCAGGTCCCAGAATGGCGAGTCTCTCGATTCCACCGCCGAGTATACCATCAACGAGAGCTTGGCCACCCTTTCTGCTCGGACGAAGACGATGAAATCCTATGGGGTTGATCTTCTCAAAGCTAGGATTCACGTCTTTAGGATGTTGTGGCCTTAGGAGAAAACTCCCAAAAAGATTCTAGAGTTGGCTGAGAGATTTTAAGAAAGACCGGATCAATGGCACGAGTCAGCTGCCCGGGCTGCCGCTGACATAGCTCTTGCCTTTGTTCTTTCTTGGTATGAGACCATCAACATCGACATCTTGCAGAACATATGGGATGGTGCCAAGTGGATAAGTGACCTAGAACTCATTTGGCAGCGCCAGGAGCGAGCTTACTCCTTTCTGCAATATACTAATGTTCATGCTTGGTGTGATGGGCCGAGCTTTCTGGACATGGTGGCACAGGCGGAGGAGGAGCTCGAAGAGGAGGAATAGGAAGGTGATAGTGAAGATATTGAGTCAGAAATGTCTGCGACATCGGAGGTGCCTATCCCCTCTGCTGACACTCATGCTTCGGGATCTGTCCCTGCCGGCTCAGCCTCTGGTCCTACAGCCTCTTAGACTTAAAAACTTTGAAATTTGTTAGATTCCCGGTATGCTGGGGGCAGATGTAACATATACTGTGGTTATTTTGGTGGTTCCTTTGCATAGTGTTTAAACTTAAAGCCGAATCACTTTTGGGCAAGTCCCCAAGTTTCTTTTCCCGTTCACTCAATTTCATAATCTTGGATCTTGTCTACCTTTTTTTGGTGTTCAACATTAGAGTCTCAAGAGAATAAGAATTAAGTTAACAATACTAGAAACTATGAGATTTGACATAAAGTCATGTGTCATAAGCAACGAAATATCCTGCAAGGGGTTAGTTATAAAAGACAAATGTCGGCCTGCTCATTTTTTCCTTCCCTTAGTAATTTTTCATGTGTATTTGCCTCCGGTCTTTTTTTTCTCTTGCTTGCCATGAATCCATGTTTTGGACAACAGCAAAGTCGAACAGTTGACCTTTAACATTTACACATTAATAGTTCGAGATAAGGATAAGAGAGCAAAGCCAGGCGACATACAAAATGAAATACTAAAATTAAAAACAGGTAACATTACGATGATGGAGTCCTCAAGATAGTTATCGGGTTTCGAAATTTTATTAATAGCACATAGCCGACATACATGTTCGACATATGAGAGTTGAGAGATACATACATTGTTCCCCTAGGTATAGAAAGGGTAAAGCAATGCAACATTCCACAACCTTTTGGTTTCCTCACCTGACCTGTCCGCCTTATTCTTATGTGGAGCTTGAGCATCTATAAGGTAATATGCATCATTGTGCAGATCTTTGCTCACAATAAAAGTTCCCTCCCATGGGGGTTATAGCTTGTGCATTCTAGCAATACGTTTTACTAATCTAAGCACCAAATCCCCTTCTTTGAATACACAGGGTTAATTTTACGGCTATGGTAGCGTCGGAGGATTTTCTAATATATCGCAGATCTGGATAGTGCCAGGCATCATGCTTCTTTGAGTAAGTCAAAAAAAAATCCGGGCTTCTTTTACCTCGGCTTATGTGAATTGTTTCACTCTTGGCGAGTCATTCTCTATGTTGGCAGGCAAAAAAGATTCTTCCCCATACACAAGGAAGAATGGCGTGTAGCCAGTTGATTGATTCGGAGTTGTTCTTAGGCTCCATAGCACTAAGGGTAATTCAAGAGTAGTTCTACCAGCCGAGGTTTTATCCCGGATAGGACTAGCCCATTTGCTCTTTCCACTTGCCCATTTGATTCTGGGTGAGCGACCAATGCTACGTCTAGTCTTATTTGTTTATCCATACAGAATCTAGCAAATGCTCCTTTGGCAAAGTTTGTGCCATTGTCTGTTATTATGATGTGTGGATAGCCATGTCTTAGGATTATATCCTTTAAGAATGTTACCGCTATTTTTTCCATCACATTTGTTGATAGGTTTTACTTCTATTCATTTAGTAAACTTATCGACCATGAACAATATATGAGTCATATTGTCTCTTGCAGGTTTGCCTGTTCCCACCATATCCATGCACCACACAGCAAATGGCCAAGTGATAGGTATAGTTTTGATCTCAGATGTTGGCATATGTGTTTTATCCAAATATATTTGGCATCCATTGCATTTATTTACTAAATCTTCTGCTTCTCGCAGTGCACTGGGCCAGTAAACCCATGCTAAAATGCTTTGGCCACTAAGGCTATGGATGAGGCCTGGTGCCCGCATTCCCCTTGATGAATGTCTAGGAGTATCTCTTTCCCTTGTTCAGAGCTAACACAGCATTGCAATTCATTGGTTACGCTCCTCTTATAGAGCTTGTTGTTAATGATAGTATAGGATCTTGCTCTTCTATGTATTTGAGTGGCTGAGATTTCATCACTCGGCAAGGTTCCATCCTTAAGGAAGTCGGATATTGGTTGTGGCTAATCTGGTATGACAGGAGTTGGAAAAGGCTCTTCATCTATTTGCATTGGCTCAACCAACATTGCCTCTGCCAAGATAACCTGAACAATCCTCGTGTTTTATTTGGAAGTCCCTGGGTTGAATCGAACAGTCCCCGGGTTACTCGGACTCATCCCAACATCTATGTCCATGGGTATCACATCATGCTCTTGGATGGCTGGGATAAATATTGACTCGGATTCAGGTGATGGCTTGATCGAGGGTTTCCTTAGAAGCTCTAAGGCATACCCGGTGTAATTGCTTGCCGAGATGATCCTAGCTTCGACAGAGTGTCGGCTGCTTCATTTTCTGCCCGAGGTATATGATGGAATTCACACCCATCAAAGTATCCCTAAATTTGCTGGACATGGAAATGATATAATGCCATGTTTGCATCCAACGCATCCCAATGACCAGAGACTTGATGAATCACTAGATCCGAGTCACCAAAGCACTGAATTCTTCTAATGCCAATCTCTTTTGCTACCTTTATCCCATGGACATGTGCTTCATACTCGGCCACATTGTTAGATGCTGCAAAGTGGATCTGCAACACATATCTCAGCTGGTATTTCTTGGGCGAGGTGAGGGCTATGTCGGCACCTAGACCCATTTTCATCTTCGAGCCGTCAAAATGCATACTCTAGTAATTAGAGTCAGGCAATGGTGGCTCATATTGCATTTCTTCCCAATCAACAAAAAAACGGCTAAAGCATGAGATTTGATTTCTCTCGCCTATCATATTGTGGGGCATATGGAGCTAGCTCTATTTCCCATTTTGCTACTCTTTAACTTGCATCTTTGCTACCCAAGATATCCGAGATTGGTGCCTTGCATATTACTCGGATTGGGTGCTCTTGTAAATAATTTTTTAACTTCTTAGCTGCCATATAGACACCATATGTCCTTGTTTGATAATGGGGATAGTTTGTTTTGACATTGTGAGAACTTCGCTCAAGTAATATACTGGCCTTTGTATTGATTTTCCATCTTCACGCTCAACCACGATCACAACACTGACTACTATGTTAGTTGCTGCAACATAGAGCAGCATTGGCTCTTTGGATAGTGATGAGGCTAGTATTCGTGTCGTGACCAACATCTTTTTTAGCTCATGAAAAGCAGTGTTGGCTTGCTGCGTCCAAATGAATTTGCCACATTTTTCATCAGTTGGTACAGAGGCAATGCTTTCTCTCCAAGCCGACAAACAAATCGACTCAATGATGCCAGGCCACCAGTGAACTTCTGGACACCATTGAGACATTTTGGAAATTACATTCTTTCTATTGCCCTTATTTTAGTCGGGTTTGCCTTGATACCTTGGCTGGATACAAGGAAACCGAGTAACTTCCGTCCGGGACACCGAATGTGCATTTTTATATGTTAAGTTTCATTCGGAATCTTCTTAAGTTTGCGAATGTTTGCCACAGATCATTTAGGAGAGTGTGATTCTCCTTGGTTTTTATTACCACATCATCCACATATACTTAGACATTTTTGTCGAGTTGATCATGTAAGCATTTTTGCATGCTTCTTTGATATGTGGCACCAGCATTTCTCAAGCCAAATGGCATAGTATGTGTCACATCCCAAGATTTTCCAAATCTTGTAATGTGAAAATAAATGAATAAAATAAAACTTTGTTGATTTTCAAGGCCAGAAGAAACTTTTTGAATTAAATTGGGACTTCAAACCATTTGAATTAAATAAAATCCTAAAGAAATTTAAAAGATAAACATTTAATAAAGAAAATATTTGGAATATTTAAAATTACTATTTTGGATCTTTAAATAAAAGGATTTGGTTTTCAAAGAAATAGAAGTTTTATAAATAAAGATTATTTTATAAAGCCCAATTAAACCTTGGCCAAACTTTTGAACTAAAACATTTTTTGTTTTGCATAAAAATGGCAAAGGTTTATTTAAAATAAAATAATAAGGATTTAATATCCAAAATTTGTTTAAGTAAAGGCTTTTCCCATCTTAAATAAACACTAAAACTTAATTATATATTTTAGATAGGTTTTCCAAGTATTTGATATTCACAAATAAAACCTACTAAAGTGTTTTAACTTTATTTTAGATTTCAAAATAAATATCTCAATAAAACAAATCCTATTTTGATTTAATAATGAAAGTCTATTATATTTAATTAATAATGGACTCTAAAATAAAAGGTTATTTTGTTTTAAATAGATTTCCAAATATCTATTATTTCCAAATAGAACCTACTGATTTGGATTTGAAAGTATTTGGAATTCAAATGGAAATTTTATTAATTAAACCAAATCCTATTTTATTAATAAACCATGGTCCATTTTATTTAATTAATAAATGGAACCTAAAAAGATTTAAAATATTATTTTATTTTGGAAGTTGGTTTATGCTACTAAACAGAACCAAAAACTCATTACAAATTTGAAATTGTTTGAGTGATTATTGGTTGGAATGTAAATTGAATTGGTGTTTGCTTGATTGACTTGTAGTGAAGTGTGAGACTAGCAAGATTAAGGAGTGAACCACCATTCCCTACCAAAAAGGCAAGTGATGCTTCATACTTTCTATCCCAATACTTTCACTATGCATTAGTAATTTTGCTAAGTAAAACTTGCATGGATTTTGCTAAGTATAGACCTTGCTATAAGAAAACCTAGTAGATGAATCCTTAGTAGGATTTTCCTAAGTTAAGATTCCTACTACTACCAAGCTTAGCCTATCTAATAGAAAACCTGGGTGGAATATATATTCACACTATGGAAAAATATTCTAAGTCTGAGGACTTATGTTTTGTCTAATAAAACAACTAAGTTAATGAATCACCTGGGTGGAATGGGATAGCTTGGTGGAGAATGGTTGAGTGGTTCACAAGGCCATGGACTTGGATTGTGTATCTCACTTGTGGATGGCGACCCAGGAACAAAGGGATTTGAGATGTCAAATGTTGAGAAGCTTCAAGTGCAACCACTTGGCAATATGGGCTCTGCCATGATCATATAGGTTGCAAGAACTTAGCCATATGGACAGTGGGTGGTAGTGTTTGATAGGTTGGAGCGCGTCCATTTTGGTCTAAGGGAAAGCTTCTGAAAGATCTTGTCTTGGGAAACCAAGTCTTGTGGGGAAAGTGCACCACCTCTACAGAGTGTAAAACCTAAGTACTTAGCCATGTCCCTGGTAAAGGACAATTTGAGTATCAAGACATGGAAGCAATCAAGAATCTCATCATTCAAATTTCTAAGTTAAAATCTTGTGGATTGAACAAGGGTTGTGTGAAATCTTCAATCTTTGATGGAGAGATGCCTTGAAAGGATCTTCAAAACTTTGATTGAGAAAAATGCTTTTTGCCAAGCAAAACTTAGTATTTTCAAATGTTAAGGAAAAATATATTTTGAGCAATGCAAGCCTCAACTCCACTTAGCCAAATGCATATAGATGATAGACCCCACTATACTACCATAGTATCACTTGCCAATACAATTCAAATGTATTGACCCTTTGTGGCTGTAACTTGTATGTTGCAGGTTTGATTGATTTTAGTGAAGATTGATTGTTTAGGATTACAAAGTCTACAACCAACATCTGCCTGTGGCACTTTGAAGATGAAGGACCCATACTTATAGTTATTCCGCTGCAATGTATTGTAATAGCCAAATGAGCTATGTAAGATGTAATAAAATTATGTTATTCCTGTTTATAAAGTTATATTATGACCTTTGATTCTTGATATTACATCTTAACTGTGGATGCTAGCTATTGATCCAGGGACTAGCATTGTAAAACACAGGAGGAATCTGCCTTATTAGGTTGAGACCCCTACAGTATGATAGCAATAAGCCCCGTACGTGCTAATGAAATCCATCTTTATTTGATCATCCGGGATAGTGGTATCTGGTTGAAACCAGAATAAGCATATACAAAGGAGAACAGCTCATACACACGGCCGTAGAATTGATCACTTGATCAACCCAGGGTAGTGGAAATGGATCTTTGGGACACGCCTTGTTCAGGTTCGTGTAGTCGATACACATGCGCCATACCATAGCGACATTAGGATCATCTTTCTTCTTTTCTACCAGAACTAGATTTGATAAACAATCCGGGTGTAACACCTCCATGATAAACCGGGCAGCCAGGAGTCGAGCTATCTCATCAGCAATCACTTTTCTCCTATCCTCGGTGAAGCAGTGGAGAGGTTGCTTCACCGGCCTTGCATCTGGACTTACATGAAGTGAGTGCTCGGCCAAATCCCTTGGCACACCTTGCAGATCCTGCGTGGACCATGCAAAAATATCCCGATTCTCATGGAGGAAGTCGGTGAGCTTGCTTTCCTATTTGTCATTTAACCCGACACCAATGGTAACGGTGCGCTCTAGGAATGCATCATCAATTTGAATATTCTTTGTATTTTTTGTTGCCTAGAAAGCGATGTTCCCGTGCGGGTTACTCACTAGTGGAATAGCCAGTTGTGCCGACCTGGCCAAGGTTGCTACCTCCATGATATTTTGCTTCTCATGAGCTATCACCAGTGACTCGACAAGTGTAGATCCTGCCAAGGAACACTCCATAGACCGTTTATAATTGCCCTCAATCGTAATAACTCCCCTTGTACCCGACAACTTCATCTTTAGATATACAATGTGAGAGGAAGCCATGAAATTTTCCAGTGTTGGTCTGCCGAGTAAGGCATGATACGAGCTGACGAGGTCTACCACCTCAAACTGCAAGGCTCAATTCAACAGTTTTCCTTGTTTCCAAATAGAACGTCAACCCAGACCTTGCCAATTGGTTCACATGACAATCCCGGCACAATGCCATGAAAAGTATTCTTGGTAGGTTCCAACATGTTCATGCTTATACCTAGCTTGTGCATTGTATCCTTGTACATGATATTTATGGTGCTTCCATCATTGATGAGCACTTTAGAGAACCTCACATGTATGTCCGTGCCCATGAACGTTGGGTCCAGTACTAGGGCATAAGCTCCTGGAGTTGGCATAACTTTGGGGTGATCTTTTACTATCCACGTGATTTCTTGATCCGACCAATACATGTACTTTGGTACAGCTAGCATTGTCGCATTCACTTCCATCATTCGGCGTTGCTGACTTTGCTTGTCATTCGGCTCAGTCATGAATATCACGTAACTTTGATGATGTTCTCTATAATCATTTTGATCCCTTTGGCCGACATTGCCAGTCATGCCCTTAGTTGTGCACTTGATGCACAACTTCTCTTCTGTCCGAGTTATTATACCTTGGCTGTTGATTCTCGTATCTCGGCTATGGAACTACAATTTGCGAGTTTGCTCCAGTGAGTGGTGGAGGGTGAGGTGGAAGTTGTTTTGCTTCTTATCATTTCTCAACCCTTTGAAACCAATTGCACTACCAAGTCATATCATTCGTCGGCTTACTCGTACTAGGTGTATGGAACTTGAAGGGTTGATCCAACATCATCTCATATGTATACTTTTAGCTATATTGCCACGGTTACTTTTGCTCATATGGATTTTTGCCATCATTTTTTGGTACCCATTGCTGGTGTTGTGGTACATTACCCCTTTGACGCTAGTTGTTGCCTGCATCTGGGTGGTCTTGACTCACTGCAGCAACTTGGTTTGAGCCATATTGAAAATACAGTCTTTCTTATTTTCTCTTTCCTATGTAGTCATTGCGGTCTTGTCTCCTGTATGATCCGGCTCCTTCATACGCCGGGTTCTTAGTATTCCCATCTGCCGACATAAGCAATGGTTGTGTCGGGTCTCCCAGCGAGTATGAGTCAGAAATATTGATTGTCTCGGTTAGACTTCCCGGCATATCTCTCTGTAGCCTTTGCCACAACACACTTCCATGCCGGCAACCTTGCACGAACCATGCTATGGTATATGACTCGATTACCCCTTCACAAGAGTTGTGCATAGTGCACCACCTAGTGAGAAATTCCATGTCTGTTTCATTCGGCCTTTTTTGCACATTGCTAACTGCTTTGGGCGGTTAGGCCTCTTGTAGGTGCTTGTTAAGTTACTATCAACGTCCTCCTTGAAATCAACCCAACTATTGATACTTCCTGGTGAAAAGTTATTCAGCCACACTATCGTTGTTCCTGCCAACATTTGGGGAACATATCTCATGGCCCATCTGATATTTCCTTGTGCTATGTTTATAGTAGTGCCATAGTTAATCAGCCAATCCTCAGGCTTGGTGCTGCCGCCATATGTTTTGGTGCCCGTTGCCAACTAGAAATTCGACACAGGTGGTTCTCTCATCATCCTTGGTACGAAGAATAATGGACCCGGCAGACCTTGTGCCTCAATAAGCTCTGCCATTTTTATCTTATCCAATCTCAACCTCGCATCAGCCAGTTGAATATTCATGTTTCCTAGTCGGGATCCCATTGTGTTGTACTTGTGATCCAATATCTGATATCCGGCGTTTATCATTTCTGAGTAACCATCATTGTATCTATGAGAATTTGGGTATGCTTGTTGTACCATGTTCCTAGAACTTTGTTGCGGCTGAGGTACTTGCACTTGTTGTTCATGCGGAGATGGATTTCCTCCTTCTTCTGAATGATGGCTACACCGAGGTTGCGGTGGGTAGGTCTGGCCGGAATTGTTGTGCCCTACATATCCTTGAGCTGCATTGCCTTGGAGTGATTTTCCTTGGTCGGCATTGTTTCTGGCGACATTCCTTTGGCCATCATTGCCTTGAGCCACTGCCGGGTCATAAGTGATAAGCTACTTATTTCTCTAGAAAGTGCCACTTCCTTCTCGCCTTTGTCTTGGTGCAGTATGTGGAGACAATGCTGCTTGGCTGACAGATTTTGCCAGATCAGGTGTTGTTGAGTGAACCACCTATGATCCACCCGCCGCATCCGGGTTTGCCATGTAATAGGCCTTGTTCAGCTCACCCGTTGCCCGCACCAGCTCATTTACTCTTTCTTGTTGCTTTCTTTTTGCCTCACCCGTTAAGTGGGGTAACTCGGCCATTGCTCATGTAGTCAATCATCTTGTAGTCCATTAAATGAGCCATCCTCATGTACGCATCATGCATGCGAGTCAGGTGGCTCTCCAGGTAGGTATTTTCCTCCATCTGTATGGCAAGGAAGTCTACAACCAATTGATTCTTCCATAGGCGTACTTGTCCTTCGAACTATGCTCTTAGTTGATCCACCATCTCATGTGGTTCAAGATCGCCCATGAGCGGGTGCAGTTCGTCTACCATTTCGTAAACCATGATCATATGGATGAACAAGGACATATCATGATGATATAAGCGATCTGCCTACTGATGTGGGGTATTTATTTCATCATGTGGCTGCTCCAAATCTGTACCATAGCATATGTAGTCTACCACGTCTATCTTGGCAAGGAGAGTTCAGATGCACTAGCTAATCCGGGAAGTTGGATCCATCTAACTTGAGTTTCTCGCCACCTACCCACTCAGCAACATCAAAATAGTCTTGGCGGTCGGCCATGTTCTACATTTAAAATTGGCAAAGGTTTTAGACTTAGTTTATGAAAATATGAGTTCAAATAACTCCACTAGTAAACATTATCCCCAAAGAATGTCTTAGTGATTACACGATCCTAATTTACTACATCACCCCCGATCGTCACGGTTGGCGACATAGTTGCAAAGGTGGACGTCAACACGTAGATCACATCATTCATGTGAATCGTGCTCGATCTTTCGATCATCCTGTGTTCCAAGGCCATGTCTATACATGCTAGGCTCACCAACTCTAACTCGTGTGTATTGTTGTGCAACATGGCTTACATCCACCATATGCGAACACAGGTATGTCTGACACCCGATCGTCACGGCGTGCCTCATACCGGATAACTTTCTTGGTGGTGCACATACGAGGAAAACACTATCATTGGAATTAAGTTGTTTAGGTATCATCTTATAAATGCTATCGTCGAGTATCTAATACTTAGCACACACAACAAGATACACACAACAAACATACATCAAATGTAAATGCGATGCGATATGGTTCTTCACGCTGTCATCTCCACCCGGCACTTCTGGGTCCGGCACCAGGGTGTTGGCGCCTTGGGTCCGGTGCCAGGGTGGTGGCACCTACGGGTCCTGCGCTAGGGTTCCGACACCTCCGGAATTCATTCCACTATCATGATGATCGTTACTACAAATTAGCAACAGAAAGTAAACTCCTTTACCTTGACTTATTACCATATCACATCATAACGCCCCTCCAAAACAAAGTTAGCCCCATCTACTTTATCTTTTGCAAGTTTTACGTGGTTGTTAGGGCTTTCGTGCAAGAACCGTTCTTACCTACGAACTTCAACCACAACGTTGATTAGATAATTGTTTATACTACTCCCCTTTTGGGGCCCTCCTTTGTAAATGCTATATCAACTATTGAGAGAAATACAGGTACCTTCTAGCCACTTATACAGTACAATCTATATGTCGAGCATGGAACCAGTCTCACGTAAGAGTGTGTCTAAGGTCTGTCCGGGCCGATTCATCAATCAATATCGCGATATAAACAAGTACACATAGGGGGTAACAATTAAAGAATGAACACCCACACGTTACAACTCATGTGTTCTACCCGTACTAGCAGTGGCATACATAGATCGGCTCTCGTACCACTGATGGGGTTCGAGGGTAGAAAACAAAAAAATCCTATGATGAAAACCCTAACGGGAGGGGATACGATATTCATACATTTGAAGACCGAGTGCGGTTAACGTACCGCGAGGAACATGGTTGAAGAAGTCGTTCCGATGCTGACCTTGAGGTCACGAAGTCCAACGGCCCTGATAACTCTTATCGCCAAAAGAACGGCACTACTCGATGGAGTCACACACGTACGATGCTTGTCGCTGACTCCCGCTTCTCCCTGATCTAGCCAATATTGCGGAAGTAGATCTCCTGTCTCCGAATCCTACAGCGCGACGACGGTCCACGGTGAAGAACTCCTCACTCGCACAGCCCTAACAAGGGGGCCACATTCACAATAGAGAGAGAGAGAGAGAGAGAGAGAATGAGAGAGAGATAAGAGATAGGCTACACAGGCCTTTTCTGTATTTTTTGGTGTGATTTAATCCTCCTATGGGCACCTCTTTATATAGGCGGAGGGAGGGGCTCCCTCCACTTTAGGTTCCCCATGGGGGACTAAAATAAATAGGAAAACTAGGTAAAAGGGGTTACACCCGGGTGGGCCAGAAGCGATGGCCGGGTGGGACGCTAGCTCCTCCCAGCTCAACCTGTGGCAACAAAGGGAAGAGGCGGCGGCGGCCCAGCGGGTGGGCCGCCACTCGCCCACTCAGCCCAGCGCGCACGCCCGCCCCGCACGGCAGCCAGTGAGGCGCCTAGGTCGGATGCCCACCCCGCAGCTCGTGAGGCGACGCACGGTAGAAGGCGGTCCCGGGTGGGCCGGACTAGCTTGCCCATGGCCCAGAGCGGCAGCCGCAGCCCGCCCCTTGCAGCGGCTACTATTTGCTGCCCACCTCAGCTGTTCCCTTTTTCTTTTTCCTGCAGATTTCTCCTAGGTCAATTTCCTTCAGGATTTTGGACTAACGAGAAAGTTACTTTATAAATATTAATTTAAATATTCATTTAGAATATATTAATTCACAATTAACATATAATAAATATATATTGAAATCATCATTTATCTAAAACTCCTTTCGGTCCCTTTTCCTCTATTCTTTCTCCGAACACCTTCAGATCTCACCAGAACATTTCTGGTTCTCTCTTCTCATTTTTTAGCGATTACGAATAATCCTTTAACGATCTCTAAGTTTCATCAAGCCCTTAAGAGTGCTACCCAACCATTCGATAACACTCCAGACATGGTCAAGACTCCTCTCTAACCAATGATCAATAGCAGGACCTGGATGCCCATGATAACCATCTATGCATTCTATGAAACTTGTCATTGAACTGTAAATGTTGTGTCTTATTACTTTTTTCTCTATGATACATGTATTGTCCGAGGCTTGATCATTTACATCACCATGTTAGGTTCAACCTCGTTACCGACAATAGCTACTTTACTCGATCCTATAAGTAATATCCCTTGTGACCTATCACACGCTGCGCAACTTATGGATATGACTTATCCGAGTGGGCACAGAGTATCTTACGTCACGCGGATGGACAAATACCTCTCTTGACGCATATGCCTCTACCTGTTACTATGAATACCCAATGTCACCCTTATGATCATTGTTCCACCGAGTGACGTTAGTTGCCATTAAAATATCCTCGGGAGAAAGTGATTAGATATGGTCTCACGGTCTAAGGAATGAGTCACTACGTTTCCTAATCATCATAACTTGAACTCTGTGACATGATCGTGATACGATACTATAGATAGGGTATGTTCACCATCTCATTTTCCAATGAGATGACTCCATTATCAATTGCTGCCGAGGCACCAACATGATCAGGAAACCTTGATCATCCATTGACCAATGAACCAGTGACTAGAGTTTCACTGGGAACTACTAGCTGTTGTACATCACATGTGTATTGACATTTCCATTCAATACAGTTATAGCATGATATAAAACTTAATCATAAACTTTATGAAATATTCTAATAATCAATATTATTATTTGTCTAGGGCATATTTCCTTCAAAATAAAACATGGATCAGGTGAGAAACTTACCGATATGAAGATTCCCCACTCCAATGAAAGAAATTGATGAAGAATCAAGGAGTCTAGGAGATTAGAGTTCAAGTTTTAGAGAGGAAATTAGAGGAAGAAGAAGGCTGGCAGGGTTGGCAGCCAGCTCGCCCTCATCTTTATGGGGCGATGTAGTCGGTATGGGCCTGCGGTACGGGCGCGTTCCGCCTGTACCGACGGTCGTCACTGTTGAATCAGGCGTTAGGGTTTAGAGATCAAACCTGGAGAGTTGGTATGGGCGGACGGTATGGGCGGTTCCGGTCATACCAATGGTCGTTAACTTGTTAGCATCTTTGAAGAAAAATCGAGCGGTCCGTCGATCCATCGGTACGGGCGGATGGTACGGGTGGCTCCGAACGTACCACTGCTCGTTAACTCTTTAGTTCCTTTGGGGAGAAATCAATCATTTCTTCTCTCCATCAGCACGGGCGGACGGTACGGGTGCTCCCGTCGTACCACTTCTTGTTATGGTCTCTATCCCTTCTTTTCTTATTTAATATTCAACACTTTCTTCCAAACTTAAACCTTGGCCTCACATAGCTCATTTTCTCTACACATTACGACTACAAGACTTTTATTAGAACAACTAAGAAAATAATTAAACTAGATTATTAAAAATGGTTTGACTCCCATTAAGCATTTTATTTAGCAGGAATAGTCTAAGCTAACCTGCCTCTGAATTTTTAGCACATACCTTGGGTTTCCCTTCATCGAGGGTACTTACCACTTGAACACGCTTAGGTGGTGGTATATATTTCCTACACTATTCTTGTTTCTTAGGAAAATAATGAACAATCTGGTCATCATATATATTGAAAACAATTTTCCCGCTAGAGAAGTCCACATTATCTCTTGTAGTGCTAAGAAAAGGTCTTCCAATGGTGATTAAAAGACTATCACCTTCGGGAGCATCAAGTATAATAAAATCAGTGGGTATAACATGTTTATCAATTTTAAGTAAAACATCTTCGATCATACCGACACGTGGTTTAGTGGTCTTATCAACCATTTGCAAGGTAATTGAAGTAGGAGAGTAATCTCCAAGATTTAATTTCTTAAATAGGAAATAAAGCATGATACTAACACATGCACCTAAATCACAAAGAGCATTAAGGATGTTAATTTTCCAATTGCACAAGAGATAGTTGGTATACCTGGGTCCCCAAGCTTAGTAGGCAGCTTGTCACCAAAGCTAGTCATAACTGCTACAGTCTTAGTTACCTTCTTTTTTCTATTAAGAATATATCGCATCATTTTTTTATAAGTAGGAACTTGAATTGCATCAGCCAAAGTAAATTACCCAGAGCTTCGACAAATGATTCATAAAATGTCTTGTCCAGTTCATACTGAACACGGTTAGGGTAAGGGATTTTCTTCCTTGTTGGTGTTACCTTTTTCTTTTACTTTGACTGCTGGTTCAGCATCTTTTTTAGTCTTCTTCCTTGTTGTAGGATTTTTCTTGTCATCTTGTTTCGCACTTGGGGTGATAACTTGTTCTTCTTGTTCCCTCCTAAGCCCAGCTTGTTCTCTTGGATCAATAGTTTTAGCATCGGAATCACATTGTTTATCTTTGTATCCTACCTCTTCATCTCATTTATCTTTATTTGAAGCTTCCTTTGAGCTTCGTCATAATCAATATGGTCTTGTGGATCGACAAGGTCCTTTTCTTATTTACTCATTTCTTGAGTCTCTCTTGCTTTACAGGCTTGTTCTTCTTGATACCAAGGTGGCCCTTGAGGTTCCTGTGTCTTTGTACCACGTCTAGTGACGATGTTAGTAGAAAAAGTATTGCGATTATAATTATTTTGACTCAAAATCAAAGCCTGAGTGTCAACTATATGATCACATTGGGTTTTAACCATACTTAAATATTTATCAAGGTGCCTAGTGGCATGTCCTAGATCATCAAAAATTTCGGTTAACTCTTTTATTTTTATTTTCTTGAACCATTAAACGATTATAATATTTTTCTCGGAACTGGCTCTATTGTTGTCTAAACTTTTGCATTACAAGATTTATTACATCCTCTACAACAAAAGTTTGGAGAACATCCAGTTTACTTTATTTAGCAAGCTCTATTGCTATTCCTTTTGCCTCCGCGGATTTTTTAACTTCAGGCATAAGTTCCTAAGGTATATCAAACATGCCTTTTCTTGGTTTGACATCCTCAACAAGATTGTATTGTTCATCATTGAAGGATCTTACCTCGAAAAGCTTTGTGTACTCGAGTAGCGTTAGGCTAGTGATAGCTCCTCCTGAAGTTAAGTCAATCATATGTTTCGATTCATCATTAAGCCCATTATAAAAGTATTGAATAATTAAATGCTCCTTAAAGCCATGATTTTGAATTTCATGATCATCTCATAAAATCTATTCCATGCCTGATAAAAGTTTTCTTCAACTCTTTGACAGAAATTTGTAATCTCGTGCTTGATCTGCACGATTTTAGTAACTGGACAATATCCTTGCACAAACTCTCGTATGAAATATTCCCAGCTTTTTATAGTGTGCTTGGGAAAGGATTGTAACCAAGTAAAAGCTTTATCTTTTAAAGACCAATGAAAAAGTTTAAAAAGTACAAACTCATTTGGTAGCCCTGTTGGTTTAAGAGTGGCTAAAAGGTCATGAACCTTTTTAAAATGATCACTTGGATCTTTGTCTTTTCTTCCCGCAAAAGAAATTTCTTTCATCATATATATTATCTCAGGAAATATTTCAAAATCTAGTATTTTAAGATCAGGATAGAGAATAGGCATTTTTCTGAGGTGCCTAGATGGATTCCCATATTCTCCTAAAGGTTGATTAGGCTCTTCAGCCCCCTGGGTGATGGTCAGATCTACCATCATAGGAATCAAACTTTTCACGTCTACAGAACGTGAGTTAGAAAATCTTTCAATAAATTCTAGGCATCTTTCAGTTGGAATACAGTCAATACAAGGAGGTCAATAAGTTCTACCAGAACACGTAGTACCTGTATCTTCACATGAGATCATAGATTATGTCAACACTTACGAATATCAAGAAACAAACACTTAGCACTTAGCTCCCTGGCAACGGTGCCAGAAAATATCTTGATAGCCTACAAGAGTACAGGTTCGTCAGAGCATGTTTTTATGGAAGTATTAATTCCATTTTTATATCGATCCCAATAAGGATCTTAGGAAAGTGTATTTCTAAGGCGTTTTTGTTACACCCAAGGTGTCACACTGTCTTGGGTGAATTGACTGCAAGTGTTGAGAGTGGAAATGGATGAGTGAATAAGTTAGAAGATTTAAATAATGAACAGTGTTGGAAGTAATCAACATAAAATTAAAGTAAGGAAGTTGTTTGGGATTCCTGCAGATGAGAAGTTAGGCGCGGAGATAAACGGTTCATGGTAATAGTGAATGTGCTAGGTGGATAAAGTGGGATAAGTGATTGTGATACTTCTTATTCATACGTTAGTAGGCAAGAACCCATATACTAACTAGGATTCCTCTTGGTAGATTCTTCCCAATCCCAGTAATCCATCTGTCTCCACAGTAATGATCAGCACGTTCTTTAAGGTCTTTTGACCAAATCAAGGCTTTAAGATTGGTGGTTCCTTGTTATCCTCGAGTAACACTAGCTCCTCTTTGATGTCGGTCGTGTCACTCGGGGGGTCGCCGATTCGCTAGTAAACAAGTTCATACGTATGAGATCTCAGGATCATGTCCGGGACCTTAAATTGGACAACAAGCATTAGGAAAACATAGATAGTCATTCTCAACATAAAATAATCATGACAACAATGATAAATAGATCAAAGCAAAGGAGGCACAACACATCTTACCAGTCCCCTACATCTCCCACACCTATGGGAATTTACTCAGACATAAGAGGCATAATAATATTGCAAATGGAAATCATCTCAACTTTACCATAGCAAGACACAATACGACTGGAGATCAAATCAAGTAGAAAACAAAGTAGATCAAAGGTTCAAACCCTAATGTTACAAGTGTGAATCTCTCTCTCTAAGTACAAGTGGGAATGATCGTGGAGTGGATGATTGAGAGGTTAGGGATCATCAAAGGATGAGTTGGCGTTCTTCTCCTTCAGATCTGATCTCCTCTCTTCTAGGACGGTTTGCGGCGGCTGTGTTCATATTTTGTTGTCTCTTCCTTCATGAAAGTTGCTTGTATTGATATAACAGGGGCAAAGGAAGGTGGTACGGGTAGGTCATACGGGCGGCCTCCGACCATACCGGTGGTTGTTAAGGTCTCTGGATGCCTCCAATGAAAGGGGTTTCAATTGGGGATTAGTTCAATAGGTGTAATTTGTAACACACTCGAATCGAACCTATGCAAGTTTTAGCGATTCCCGCGAAACCCGCATAAAAACGATTCAAAGATGCCCACCAGGCACTTGCGTGCGGGTGGAAAACAAAGTAATATCATTACATAATAGTCCATGATGGAACCTATAGAACATATATATATGAAAGAGACTCAATGAGTCAAGAGTACAGATATACAGTACATAGATCCAAATCACCTTGAAAATGATACAGTATCCGAATACGAACAAGATGCAAATGAGTCTAAGAGCCCCGAAGAATAACTGAAAGAGCATGTGGGTGTAACACACCAAAAATAATAAACAAGATTATCAAGTTTTAATCACTCAAGTTTAGGGTTAACAAAAACTTTTATTATTAAAATTAATATGAATGCATGTGTGTGTGTGTCATTAATGCATGAATGATTGCATTTGGCATGTTTGATTTCTATAAATGATAAGGATTGGTTTAAAGATGAAAACAATATCATCTAGATCATTTCCTAGAAGAATCAAATGAAGAGAAAATCAAATATAAGAAATATGAGCAAATGGTCATTTTGGCCAAACTTGTTCACTAGACCACTTTGGGTGTTTCTAGTCAAAGATTTATAACGGAAACAAATCCAATTCTTTTCACCCCTTGCTAGACAAAGTAAAAGTGAACCTAATCCCACTTTACAAACCAACAGTAACAAATTCCAAATCTATTTTAAGGACAATTCAAAATTGAATCAAGTGTAGGTACTAAGATGGCCATTTCTCAAAAACCAACCAAATAAATTCACCTTGCCAAACCCAAGCAACTAGAGACTACCAAGCATGTCACTAGAGCACTCACCAAAATTCATCCAAAAATTCAAATCTAAATTTCACCCGGCCATTTCATCCGGCCATTTCATCAAACTTTTACTATTTATGATCAATGCCTTGTCCACTACTTGTCGCCACTACTAGCCCTTGTCTCCGCCAGTGCCTAGAATCGCATTGAACCAGCCCACCCCCATCACTACTTGCACCAGTGTCGCGCCACCGAGCCACCATTTCTGGCCGACCATGGACAGCCCGCAGGAGGAAGCGCCACGCCCGTCCACGATGTCTAGGAGACAGGCTACCGTCCATCGCCACTCCCTGTCCACCCCTCGAGATCAGCGAAGCCATGGACCACCGAGGAACGCCGCGCCCATTTTCTCTACAACCATGCCGAGAGCGCGCCAGAGCGCCGCAGCCGACACGGTCGCACACGCCGCGTCTCCCCACACCGTGTGTAACTGCACGCGCCACGACCCTAGCTACCTCCCAGACACGACTGTTCTCCACCGCGCGACCAGAAGCACCGGCACGCCGTCTCGAACACCGCCGTTCCCGCACAGAGCACGGACCACACCCGACCATTCTCGATTGCCCCGTGACGTGCCATTAAGCCAGTGACGACCGCAAAGAGACACCGCACCGTCCTATGCCCTTCACCATGCCTTTAGCTTGCTGTACTGACGTCGCCGGAGGAGCTTGACCATGCCGCACTGGCCCCTCTCGCTGTTGTATAAATAGAGGCCACCCCCGCCTCAATTCTTCACACAATATCACTCCCCTCTCCCTCAGAACCACCCCTGACCCTTCCCCGGAGCAAGGCGAGCACCAGGCCGCCGGAATTTGGCCGGAGTTCACCGCTGCAGAGGAGGAGAGGAGCCATTGATTGGATCCACCCCACGAGCCACCGCGACCACCGTTTGAACCGTCGTCATCGACAACGTTGTTTTCCCCCATCGCCGACCCTAGCTGGAGCCTAGGTGAGCCACCGCGTACCCCCACCGTCGCTGTTAGGGTCCGGCCTCATCGGAGCTGTTCGACGGAGATGACGAACATCGACCGTGGATCTTGTTCTAATCGTAGGGCCCAGATTGAAACTTACTGCTTCAGTTTAGATGAGCCGCTGACGCTTGGGACCCCCTGTCAGTAGCCCGCTGCGTGCGCGCAGTGCAGCTGGGCCGGCCCATTTCCTTTCCCGCGCGTAGCCCAATAATTCAAATAGTTATTTTCCATTTTATTCAAACCCTAGTTCTATCATTAGATTCAAAAATCAATTCAAGGAGATGTACTAAACCAAATTGCATGATTCCAATTTTGTTAGAAAGGTATTCAAATTACCAATCCAAGCCTGTTGGATTCAAACCAACTGAAATTATAGATCACCTATAGTAAAAATAACAAGACAGAGACTTTTCCACATTCAAGCATTTTTCAAAAATCAAACATAAATGCTTTTGAGTTGATTCCAACTCGCAAAAATCAAATTTGACAAGATCTTTCTGAATATGTAAAAATATTTAGGTTTACCTACAGTGATCTTGAACTAGTACTAAAAGAATGCTACATAGGCAATTCTAGTTACTTTAATTATATAAAATAATATTTTTAATTTTTATAAAATATGACCACCACTTTAAATCACATTATCAAGTATTAGAATATGTGGTGATGACATGTGTCAACATGATCCCATATTTTAATTGGAGAATATTAAATCTTAAGTAGTTTTCAATAAGTAGAAATTACATTCCTAAAACAAAATAAATAATACTAGGTCTTTATTTCATGTGATGAGTGTGATGATGCTAGATCATCTAGTGTGAACCTTTGTGTGCCAAATAGAGGTAGTTAAGTATTGTTTGGTGATTGTGTACCTCGTATTCATGTATAGACGCTAGTACCAACCAAGGCTACGAGGAGGAGGAGTACGAAAGAAGAACTAGAAGAAGAAGAAGAGAACTTCAACCACTGCACCAATCAAGGCAAGATAACACTTGCAAGTTTCTTAACCATGCAAGCTAGATAACCTATGCAAGATGCATTAGGCATGCTTCGGTTATGCAACCTTAATTATACCAAATCCCAGTTTTACTTGCAAGCTTTATTCTTTTATTTTTACCAAAGTTCTTAATTACTTTTAGTTAGTGCTTTGTGAGTTTTGGAAAGATAGTATACATAGCATAAAGAGCATAAAACTAGGCCTAAGTATTTAGAACTAGATGTCATACTAAGGCATGAGACTAGATTTGGATAGTCACACTTGATTTGCACCCCTCATTAGTGAACACCTTCAATTTAGTGGCTAGTGCTAAGCATAAAAGTTGATCACTTTAGATGGGAATACTTGGTGAAAATGATTATGAAAACCTTGGAATGAAGATTCATTGTTTTGAAATGTTTTGACATGTGTTATGAACACCAGATGACTTGATGATGAAAATGTTGAGGTATGAGCCTTAGCCCTTTATAAAAGCTGATGGTTGGGTTCGGATGAGATACCATTCCAATGTTACCGTACAACCACAATACCCGAATTTGGGTAGAGATTAACTAGAAGTTTATATATCTTAGTATGGGTTCCCTTGCGGAAGAGGTTTGAGCTGAGGCTACGTCGTGATGAATGTCCACCTATGCAGTTCCCAAGATGATAGATGGTCATGCTTGGGAGGCCAAACTCATAGGGGAGGTGCCTATACTAGGGTGTGTAATTGAAAGGTTAGGATTGATTATCCGCATACTAAGTATGATAGGGTTGTCCCTGATGGATGTATTGAATGTTGTGGTGAAAGTGTACCACCTCTGCAGAGTGTCAAACTATTCTAATAGCCGCGTTCGTGGTCATGGATAGTTGGAGTGGCCATATTGTTCCGTCGTCAGATGTTTTTTAAAATGACTTGTGAAATGAACTATGACTTTGACTTAACCACAACAGGGTTGTGAACATGAAAACTAAGTTCCCACTTAGGTGTTGTAGAACATTAAACTAGTTTTCTTTACTTATAAACTCAGTTAGAGATAAAACTGGCTTTTTTGCAAATAAACCTAGAGCTTAGGATTCCTACTCGAACTACTATACTTGTTAGTGATAGTTGGAAAGTACTTAAAGAGTACTCATGGCTTTGTCCCTGGCTATTCCTATGGCCAGACTATGAGGAGGACTACCAGGATGATGGGCATCAGGAAGTCTATGACAACTAGGATCATCTCCCATCGCCAGCATTGCATGTGATCCTGAATATGGAGCCTCGACCATGCTACCATTATTATATATTCTGCTGCGTTGATTCTATTAAGACAGGATCATGAGATCCTTTATTTGTAAGACCTTTATTATGGTTTGTAATGGATGATGAACTATGGTGCCAATCTGTTATGTCTCGTAAAAATGGTAATCCTGGAATTGCGATGTATGGTATAACAGGCATCTGGGATTAAAAATCCGGGTGTTGACAAGTTGGTATCCGAGCCAGGTTGACCATAGGAGACCCTAGTTAGAATGGATGCTTGAATAAAAAACTTAGTTTCAAAACAAAAGAAGTGAGTATTTATGAAAACCTATTCTCATTCTTATCACTGATATTCTTTCAAAAAAATCATGTTCCTCAAAAATTCTTGCAATCCTACATAAAATTTGACTCATTTGATCACCTCACTAACTTACTCATCCTACATTCTTATATATGGAAGTCAAGTATAGCAAGTTCTACCAGTTGGGCAATGGAGGAGAGCTCTTCGAGCGCGATTTAAGCCAACTCTCGGAACTTCTTGAGAGCCCGCACCCCAAGTTCTTCGGGGCACAGCTCAATGATTATCAAGGGGGAGAACTACAAAGGCTGATAGTTGCAAATCTCAGAGGCAAGATGGAGGCACCCACCTCAGAGGGGATCCAATTCAGCTTGAGGGAGAACAACTGGTTAGACAGACTCGCCAGGGCTATGCAGGAGGCTCTTGCCTGTCTGTGTGGGAAAAGAATCAACCAGATCAAGGGCACTCGCTTTGAGTACTACGCAAGGCGTGATGCTATGGGACAGCCATTGGAGGTACCATGCCATCTGGAGCTGAAACATCAGGTGGATCATCTCGACTTCATGTTGTATAACAGGCAGAAGGAGTTGGACAACGCACGCGCCTACGCCAACCACAACTATGCCATTGCAGTCAAGAAGAACCATACCCGCGCCATCCTGGTGAAGGAGCGCAAGTAACTTTGCCGTCTGCGTGACAATAAGGATGGCATTATTGCCCGCCTTTGTCACAAAGTGTCAAACCTGGAGGAGAACATCCATGAGTGGGACGCGCAGCTTGAGGAGAGGGAGAATGAAGGGGAATATATCCGTGGAGACCCTTACTCGTACCTCTATAACACTACGGTTCTGAAAAGACCGAAGCTTCTATGTGACATGACAATCCCTGGATCGATTCATTGGCCCACAATAGAATAAATATGAATAACATAGCAAAATATCCATGTATCATAAATAAAGAAGATCTAGTGTAACATTATTACAATAAGGGCTTAGCTCTAGGCTAGCTCAGCTTATTCAAGTAGCAACATAAATAAAGTAACTCCTCCATTCTTCAAATTTCCCACAAGTGAACAAGTTCCGAGTGGAGTACCGTGGCCTAAATCGATCACTCAGAATATGAATATCCTGCAACATGAAACGTAGCAGCACCGAAGGGTCAATACATGGAATGTATGGCAAGTAGAGCTATTAAAGGAGACAATAGAGCTAACATCTACATGCATATTTGGCAAGTGGAGCTGTGGCTAGCGTGCATTTGCAAATACCTTTGTCCTACTTTCATAATTAGTTTTTGATTTTCTTTGAAAAGATCCAAATTAAATTAACCCATCAACATTAAAGCAATTATGAAATTATAATGAGCGAGAAACATGTCATGAACTCAATATCAAGAAACTCATATGTCCATAATCGGGGACACGGCTAATCGATTAGTTTATACACCCTGCAGGGGTTAGTACACTTTACCCATGTGATTTGGCCAGCCCAGCTCGTACCACCACTCTCATATTGGGTGATGATAGTGAGAAGTCCAAGAAGGGACCGTTCGGGAAGTAGCTCCCCAAACCCGACACACATCGGTCCAACCTACCAAAATTCTACATCTCTGGATATGTGGATTCGAGTTCCCACAATCTACTGAGTCCAACCAACTGCCCATTTCATTATTGGCACATGGTTGTACACGTAAGCTACAACCTAAAGAAGCCAATCATTTTCTCTTGATACCTGGGTGCCTTTCCGCAATGATACCACCAAAATTTTCAATCTCATCACACCCAGGAGATTCATTGATTAAGTTGTTTTTAGTTTTCGCAAACCAACACATTTAGAAACAACCTTCAGTGATGTAACCCAGCCCTCGTTCATCATAGCATGGCTAAGCACATCTACCCGGTGGCTCATCTACAGGAAAGCCTTACCACATAATAGGACATAGCATAGCGGTAGTAATTTCCTACACATGCATCTAAAAAATACACGAAAATGCATTGAAAATATTAGGACAACATCATGAACAAAGAATAATCTACTTGCCTTGGCTGTAGCGGTCGAACGAACAATCCTCACACGAGCAAGCGTTGCACTCGTCACAATCTACACGATACAATTGCAATCACATAAACAAGCCAAACACAATCATATACAAACATGACAATGCGAGATGCATGCATGACAAGTTGAACAATGCTGTAGTAGCTTTCTACAATCTTGTTCAGTATACTTACTGTATGCATGCATGGAAATCATTTTAAAAGTGTTGAAGACAAGTCATGCAATTTTAATTGGCCAAACAATTTAGCTATAACCCAATTATTAAGCCAGTGCTTTTCGGCAGTTTGTAAAATCTTGGAAAAATAGCTACTCTGTAGGCAACCTAAATTAGAACCAGTACCAACTGGAATCACTCAAAAAGGATTTATAGAATTTCCTGAGCAATTAAAATACTCTAGTAATCCTTTTTATAGATTCTGCAATTTCCAGTACTGTAAGCCTACCTTTTTAATTCCTAACAGCTTCCTCTTTTTCTACTGATTCCAGGGACATCTCATTTGCAATTTTTGGAGTTGTAGAACTTTTACTATGAATTTATTACTCTAAAAAGGACATTAAACTATTTAATTAATCATGGCAAAACCTTGCTGCAAAAGTATGAAACAATTGTATAGAAATATTCTGCGTGAAAAACTGAATCCATTCATATCTTATTTGCAATTTTTTGCCCAGTAGTTTAATTTCTATCGATTTTACAAGATTCATCTATTTTCTGCAAAAATAAGTCGATTTAATTAAGAAGTCAACTGCCCGTTGACTGGTCTGCGCTGACTAGCGCTGACTGGGCAGACACATGGCCAGCTGCCAGTGGCCGGTACCCTTTCTCTGGCTTGCTCTAATCTCGAGCGTTCGTGATAGATCGGACGGTGGGGGGCATCAGAGGCGAGGCTCACCGTAATTGACGGGGGTGGACAGTGGTGGTGGCTCGGGCGGCATTGTCGGCGGCGGGGCGGTCGTCTCCGGCGAGGTTTGGGTGGTCTACGGGGTGCGGAGAGGGACGGAGGTCACCGTGGTGGTCTTCTCCGTGCAGATCGCTCCCCCTCGCAGTGGCAGTAGGCGGATGGAAGCTGCGGCGATGCTCGGACTCCGGCGAGCAATCCGGCGGCGTTCGGCGGTCTCTAGAAGGGGGAAACGGTGTGAGGTGAATCAGTCAAACGAGGGGAACAGCACAGGGGAAGAAGGAGAGCGTGGGACGGTCGATAGCGTCGGGTTTTCTAGCTCCACCTCGCAGCTTCAATGGCAATGGCGGCGACAGAAATCGGGAATCCGTAGCTAGGGTTCTGAGCTTGCAAGGAGGGCAGGGAAAGACGGCGGCGGTCCTTTGTAGTGGGGCAGGGGGGACGCGAGCGACCGAACTCGCGCGGGATTCGGACTCGATCGAGCGACGATGGAGCTCCGTGTCCAGTACGGACGGCGGCGGCGCGTAGCTGACATGCAGTCCCCACCTATCGGTGACAGGGTTGCTGCGGCGGTGCTTTGCGGGCAGCGCGCGCGGTGCGTTAGCTGCCGCTCGGCGTGGCTGCTACTGGCAGGCCCTGGGTGGGCCGCGGCAAGCGGGACGGCCGGCTGCTGGCGCGCTGCTTCCTTCTCTTTTTTTCCTTTTTCTTATTCTTTTTCCTGAAGGTTTTCTTAACTGAAACTTTTTGTCCGAACTGTCTGAAACTAAGTAGAAATTCAGTTAGCTGTAGAATTTGCTTTGAAGCTCCGATTGAGGCGATTCAAAGTGCTACGGGTTCATGACGGAACCATCTACGCATCTGTGCCAACCAAAATACTAAACTCAAGGTCTTTAGCAGGGGCAAGGTAGAATCCAAGCACTCTAGTGTAGGTGACAAAATGCAAATGCAAGTGAAGGTTTTTGCCAAAAACTTTTCAAACTAATTTTTTGCAATGATGTTCAAGATGCAATGACATGTATGCTATGCAGTACCAAATCTAAAATTTGGGATGTGACAATACTAACCCCCTTAAGATGAATCTCGTCCCCGAGATTCGGCGTGGCTAGCAAATAGGTGTGGGTGGTCCTCTCGGATGTCATCTTCAAGCTTCCAAGTGGCTTCCTCTTCGGTGTGGTGGCTCCATTGCACCTTGCAAAACCTGATCTTCTTGGTACGGGTAATCCCTCCGCTGTCTCCAGTATCTTGACCGGATTCTCCTCATAAGTCAAGTCACTCTCCAGTTGAACCTCCTCTAGTGGCACAGTGTCTCTCAATGGTGTATCTACCATCTCCAGATGGCACTTTTTCAGCTGGGACACGTGGAACACATTGTGGACAGCGGACAGAGCCTCTGGCAACTGCAATTGATATGCAACCTCTCCCTTGCATGCTAAGACCCGGTATGGTCCTATAAACCGAGGTGCCAGCTTACCCTTGATTCCAAATCTCTTAATTCCATGCAGTGGTGACACTCTGAGGTATGCTCTATCACCTATCTCATACACCACTTCCTTGCGCTTGGCGTCAGCTTAGCTCTTTTGTCTCGATTGTGCTATCTTCAGCCTATCCCTAATCAAAGCGACCTTCTCCTCGGCATCCTTGATGAAATCAGGTCCAAATAGTTGATGCTCTCCTACTCCATCCCATAGCAATGGTGTCCGGCATCTTTTCCCATATAGCACATCAAACAGCGACGTCTTGATGCTGGTTTGGTAGCTGTTGTTGTAGGAAAACTCGGCATAGGGCAAATTCTCATCCCAACTAGAGCCACAAGCCAAAGCGCAAGCTCTCAACATATCCTCCAAAATCTGATTCACCCTCTATGTTTGTCCATCTGTCTGAGGGTGGAATGTTGTGCTAAACTCAAACCTAGTTCCCAATGACTCGTGCAGTTGGCGCCAAAATTGCGATGTAAACTGGGTGTCTCTATCTGATACAATGCTCTTGGGAACTCCATGTAGGCACACAATCATGTCCATATAAATCTTGGCCAACCTTGCACTCGTGTAGGTTGTCTTCACTGGTATAAAGTGGGCTACCTTGGTAAAATGGTCGACCACTACCCAAATAGAGTCGTATCCTGACCTGGTCCTGGGCAATCCTGTGATAAAATCCATTCCCACTCTATCCCGCTTCCAATCTGGCACGGGCAATGGCTGTAGCAATCCTGCTGGCTTCTGGTGTTCCGCCTTCACTCGGCTGCATACATCACATAAGTCAATATGCTCGGCGATGCGTCCCTTCATGTTGCTCCACCAAAATCTGTCCTTTAGATCCATATACATCTTTGTATTGCCCAGATGTATGGAATACGACGAGTCATGAGCTTCCTGCAGAATCAGCTTCCTTATCTCCGGATCGTTTGGAAAGCACAAACGATCTCCGTACCACAAGGTTCCTTGCTCATCCTCGCCGAATTCTTTTGCTCGATCCTCCTTCATCTTTTCCTTTATCTCCTCTATATCCTTGTCTCCTACTTGAGCCTTCCTGATCATGTCCTGTAGCGTTGGTTGGACTTCCATTGCTGCCAAATATCCTTCTGACACTACCTCCAGTCTAAGCTCCTTGAATTGCTTGGACAAATCCTCGGGCAATTCCCCAACAGTCAATCCATTGGCATAGACCTTCCGTCTTAGAGCATCCGCTACTACATTGGCTTTTCCTGGGTGGTATTGCGAATTCATATCATAATCCTTGATAAGCTCCAACCATCTCATTTGCCTCATGTTCAGTTCCTTCTGTGTAAATATGTACTTCAGGCTCTTGTGGTCGGTGTACACATCGCAGTGTCTTCCCATTAGGTAGTGCCTCCATATCTTGAGCGCATGCACAACCGATGCTAATTCCAAGTCGTGCGTGGGGTAATTCCTCTCATGGTGTTTAAGTTGCCGTGAGGCATATGACACCACTCTCCCATTTTGCATCAGCACACTCCCAAGTCCCTGTCGAGATGCATCACGGTACACTTGGAAATCCTTCTGAAGATCAGGTAAACACAGAACAGGTGCGGTCACTAGACGATGCTTCAGTTCCTGAAAGCTGGCTTCACACACCTTTGTCCACTCAAACTTCTTCTCCTTCTTCAGCAGTTCTGTTATCGGCTTAGCAATCTTGGAGAAATTCTCTATGAACCTCCTGTAATATCCAGCAAGTCCCAAAAAGCTCCGAATATCGCCCACATTCTTGGGCGCTTCCCATTCAGTAACTGCCGTCACTTTGCTTGGATCAACAGCGACTCCTTCTCCTGACACCACGTGTCCAAGAAATCCAACAGTGTTAAGCTAGAATTCACACTTGCTGAATTTGGCATACAGCTTATGTCCCTCAGCTTCTCCATAATCAGTCGCAGATGTCTCTCATGTTCAGCATCATCCTTGGAATATATCAGTATGTCATCGATGAACACAACCACGAACTTGTCCAAGTACTCCATAAACACCTTGTTCATCATGGTCATGAAATATGCTGGAGCATTCGTTAGTCCAAAAGAAATAACTGTATACTCATATAAACCATACCTAGTGGTGAAAGCAGTTTTTGGTATGTCCTCCTCCCGGATCTTCAATTGGAAATAGCCCGATGGCAGATCAATTTTGCTAAACACCTTTTCTCCTTCAAGTTGATCAAACAAATCATTTATGTTTGGCAGGGGGCATTTGTTCTTGATGGTCACTTCATTCAGCGAGCGATAGTCCACCACTAACCTCTTGCTACTGTCCTTCTTTTCCACAAACAAAACAGGTGCACCCCATGACAACGAACTGGGCTGAATAAATCCCTTGTCCAACTGCTCCCTTAGTTGTTTCTTTAATTCCTTCAGATCATCCACATCCATCTTGTATGGCCTCTTTGCTAGAGGTCCTGTTCCCGGCATCAGATCGATGAGAAACTCCACATCCCTGTCGGTGGCATCCCTGGCAGCTCTTCCGGAAACACGTCGGGGTACTCCTTTATTACAGGCACTGTATCCATGCTAACCCCCTTAAGAGAATTCAGCTTACACCTTCCCAGTCGCACCGACGACTTGAACCTAATTCTCTTACCATCCGGAGTTTTGAGCGAAACCGCTCGCTGTGCACAATCTATGTGTCCCTCATGCATAGACATCCAATCCATGCCTAGTATTACATATAAACCTTGTGACTCCAATATTACCAGATGTGCAATAAAATTGTGTGCTCCAATTCTCACAGTTAAGTCGCGGCATCCCGCGCTAGGTATCATTTCCCCTCCAGGTGAGCTTACTCTAATAGACCCTTTTAGAGACTCCATAGGTAGCTTATACTTATCCACAAATTCCCTTGATATGAATGAATGCGATGCACCAGTATCGAAAAGAATAAGTGCAGGGTGAGTGTTGATTGGAAACTTACCAACCACTAGCTCAGGCTCATCTGGGATCTCCTCCACATTCATGTGGTTCACTTTGGCCTTCTGGTTGTTGTCTGGCTTCATTCCCTTCTTCTCCGGACAGTTATTTGCATAATGCCCTTTCCGGCCACACTTGAAACATGTCACCTCACTTAGGTCCTTCTTCACAAAGTTTTGATCACGGTTGCGGTCATGTCCATTGTGTCTTCCGGAATGGTGAGTGTGTCCTCCCTTGTGGCTGTGGAGGTTGCTCTTGTGGCTCTCATGGCGATGCCCATCGCTTCCATGGCTGTGGCGGTTATGGCTTCCATGGCGCCCATAGTCACTTCCCCCATGCTTGGAGTATCCATCATAAGAAGTGCAAGACTTGTGGTGAGAGCCAGAGTGGTGATTGTTGCTCTTTCTCTTGCGGTTTTCCACCTGCTTGTGCTTCCTCTCCAAGATTCTGGCCTTGTCCATAAGCTCCTGGAAAGTGGGACAATAAACCACTAGCAGTTGTACAGAAAGCTCATCACTAAGGCCATCCAGGAACCTCTCTCTCCTTTTGGCATCAGTGTCAACATCCTCAGTGGCATAACGCGACAGGTTGTTGAACTCCTCTATATATTCAGCCACGGTGCGGTTGGTTTGGCGCAAGTTGCAGAACTCCTTCCTCTTCAGGCCCAGAACTCCTGAAGAAACGTGGTTGGTCCTGAAACCTTCCTCAAACATGGCCCAAGTTATAGTGTCTAGCGGGTGGGTGATCTGAAAAGTGTCCCAGCACGAAGCGGCTGGTCCCTCCAGTAGGTGAGCGGCAAAACTAACCTTTTCAGCATCTGTGCATCCAACAGTTACCAGATCCTTATTCACTGAACGCAACCAGTCGAGAGAAACCATCGGCTCAGTTGCAGTAGAGAACTTCGCTGGCCCTAGCCTCAGGAACCTGGTAAGTGCATCTTCCTGGGGCGAGTTGTTCCCATTGTTGTTGTTGTTTTGAGCTTCCATGAACTGGGTCATCACTTAGGTTAGTTGTGCTTGAGCTGCCATAAGCTGCTCCATCTCAGTAGGTTGACGGTGGAGAGGCATCTGCGGTTCAGCACAGGTAAGCTTACAAAGAATCGATTACGAAAATTAGGATTCTACCCATGCATTATGCTCAAACAACAACAAAACAATCACAGACAATCTCAAGCAAGCAACACATCAGCTAGCAAGAGATCAAGCAATGTTACAGGGGTTATACTAGATGCATATACCTACTGAAATAGTTTTAGAAGCGTTGGCAACAGTTATCAACATAAATAGGCCAACAAAGCATTAAAACAGGAATTTGCCAGAACAGTCTAGCAGTGTTCACGAATTTTTCTACCTGACTTAACATTGTTAGGAATTTTGGCTGATTTTTCGGTATATATTAAGATTTTCCCAGTTACCCAAAAAATATGAAAAATTGTACAGTACAGCAGGGTCAGCAGAAAACTGCATCAGGAAAAACTCGAATATCAACCAAAACCTTGCTATAACTCATTTATAAAATTCGCATAAATAATCCTGGAACTTTAGAGTATACATAGGAGCAACTAAAAGCTTTAAATTAACAGAAACTAAGTTTTACATTGATCGAGGCCTTAAGCTAACGATGTATCCTAACGAAGACTAATTGGTGGCCATCTAACTACTTCATGAAGAGGTTGCAGTAGGTCCTTGCGTTCATGCATTGGCGCTTCTATCCATGGACCATCCATGGTGGTGGTGTATACACTTCTCCTGAATCATCACTAGAAACCTCAAATTCCACCTCTTCTGGATCCTCCTCTTCTTCTACATCCTCTGATGCAGCAGCAACAACTTCATCTCCTCCACCATCGTCGTTTCCATCATCATCATCATCTTCGTCCTCATCATCATCATCGTTCCCACCGTCATCATCATCGTTGCCATCATCTCCATTGTTGTCATCAGAGCGTGGATTCAACTGTGCTTGGAGAGCGGAAATCTGGCTGCCATATCAACAATAGTCTGGTCCCTTTCTTGGACGGTCCCTTGCAGCTGCTCTATGACTTGATTGTTTTCCTGGACGGTCCCATTCAGTTGTGCTATGGTTGCGTCCCTGCCAATAAGTGCATGGTTCAGAACATCCACAGCTTCATGCAAGGTATCAATCTCATGTCCCTGGACCACCAGACCGTTGCTGGCAAAATCTGCTATCTCCTTTACCATCATCACTTTCTCAGCTAGGGCTCCATTCTCCCTCTCCATATCCTCTATGTGCCTCCGACGGGGCGGCATGTTGTTCATGTCGCCCGGGGTAATCACTATGTTCCCGTTCTCATCATGCCTTCCGTAATCACGGTAAGGTGAGTCTTCTGGCAGCAGGTGTCGAACAAGATGGCACTGGCGTGAAAGGGCTTCATGCAGAGCCAAGTTTATTCCAAGCCCCCAGTTGCAATATGTCTTGGTGTAGACCAGATGCACAGGGTTTGGCAAGGCGATATCCCTGAAGACGAAAATGGTGATCTCCCAGGCGTCCTCACCATATCCATAGGTGTATAGCCTTCTTCCCTTGATCATGGGAAGTGGCAATCCCAATGACTGTGAGAGCTGTGCCAACTGTCTTGCAAAGGGCCTTGGTGACTCCATCGTAGCATACTCAGTCCTGAATTCTCACATCTATCAATTAAAAGAGGAAAGTGTGAGAATAGCATATGGTAAAGATTTACGAGAGTGAAAGGCATAAGATGAAAGACAGAGTTAATACAAGCTTTAGTAATTCTATGGTTTCCTAATCCAAAACTAGGTCACGATCCTACAGTCGACACACGGGCTCTGATACCATCTTGTAACACTATGGTTCTGGAAAGACCGAAGCTTCTATGTGACATGCCAATCCCTGGATCGGTTCATTGGACCACAATAGAATAAAGATGAATAACATAGCAAAATATCCGTGTATCATAAATAACGAAGATCCAGTGTAACATTAGTACAATAAGGGCTTAGCTCTAGGCTAGCTCAGCTTATTCAAGTAGCAACATAAATAAAGTAACTCCTCCATTCTTCAAATTTCCCACAAGTGAACAAGTGCCGAGTGGAGTATCGTGGCCTAAATCGATCACTCGGAATCTGAATATCCTGCAACATGAAACATAGCAGCCCCGAAGGGTCAATACATGGAAGGTATGGCAAGTAGAGCTATTAAAGGAGACAATAGAGCTAACATCTACATGCATATTTGGCAAGTGGAGCTGTGGCTAGCTTGCATTTGCAAATACCTTTGTCCTACTTTCATCATTAGTTTTTGATTTTCTTTGAAAAGATCCAAATTAAGTTAACCCATCAACATTAAAGTAATTATGAAATTAGAATGAGCGAGAAACATGTCATGAACTCAATATCAAGCAACTCAGATGTCCATAACCGGGGATACGGCTAATCGATTAGTTTATACACCCTGCAGGGGTTAGTACACTTTGTAGGGATTCGTAGCATGGAAAACAAAAAATTTCTACTGCATGCACACAAACAAGCCAATATCTATCTACTAGATTGTAGCAACGAGTCAATAGAGGAACTCACCCTCGAAGATTCCAAAGCAGTTATCGAGAGCAGATTCTCGTGGGTGATGTAGTCGTACTCTTGCCGATCTCAAGATCGTGTAGACGATCCTTCCGGCGCTACGTTCCGGCAGCGCTTCCCCAGTCGGTCACACGTTCGGTACTCGATGAAGACCTTCCTCTCCCTTGTTCCAGCAGACAGCGGAGGTTGTAGTACTCTCCTCGCGATTCCGGCAGCACGACGGCATGGTACAGGAAGTAGAGGGGAGATCTCGCAGGGCTTCTCCTTAAGCCGGAGCGAGTATGGTGGACTATGAGAGAGGCCTTGGCGATCTAGGGTTTAGAGGCACCAAGGGAGGAAGCTTGGCCAGCGGCTAGGGCTTGGGGAGAGCCCCAACTCGCCGAGTTGGAGGGGAAACCCTAGGCGGCGACAGCGGCTGCACTTGGAGGTGGAGGCGCCAAAGCTAGGGTTTGAGGTGTAGGTCTAGAGGGGCACCCCTGCCTCTTCTTTTATAGGTGGGAGGGCGTAGCCTTGGAGGAGGGAGTCCTCCTCAAACTCCTCCTCCTTGGCCGGCGGGTGGAGGGAGGAGACTTCCTCCCCAAGTAGGTTTCCTACTCTCCCTACACCAAGCAAACTTGTCGTTTGACTTTTTCAAATTGGCGTTTGACTTTCAAACTATGATTTGGTTTCTTACTTTATTTTGCCTAGCCAAGTAACCTAGTACATGATGCAACCATTCCATATTGTCATGACACATCCATATACCCTTCCCCTCCGAAGTGCCGGACCTTCCGGACCCTTCTAGAACATTCCCGATGAAAACACCGGAATCATTCCCCAACTCCGAAACAGGACTTTACTTGTATCAATCTTATTCTCCGGACCATTCCGGATCTCCTCGTGATATCCCAGATCCCATCCGAGACTCCGAACAACATTCGGTCTCTTACTCATCATTCCATAACTACTCAACAACATTGAATCCTTAAGTGTGTCTCCCTACGGTTCGTGAATTATGCGGACATGACCGAGACACTTCTCTGATCAATAACCAATAGAGGAATCTGGAAATTCATATGGCTCCCACATATTTCTACGATTACTTTGCGATCGAATGAACCACTTACATACGATACCAATTTCCCTTTGTCTCACGATAGTTTACTTATCTGAGGTTTTGATCGTCGGTATCTCTGCATACCTAGTTCAACCTCGTTACCGATAAGTACTCTTTTCTCGTTCCCGTGATATGTGATACCTTGTGAGCCAGTCACATGCTTGCAAGCTAATTGGATGACATTCCACTGAGAGGGCCCAGAGTATATCTATCCGTCATATGGATGGACAAATCCCACTCTTGCTCCATGAGCCTCAACCCATACTTTCCGAACACTCAATGCCACCTTTATAGCCACCCGGTTACAATGTGGTGTTTTATTTCATCAAAGCATCCTTCCGGTGATGGTGATTAACATGATCTCATGGTCGAAGGAATTAGGTTACTATGTATCAGAAAGCTTATAGCAAATGAACTATATTAAATGACTTGATCTTTATGCTATGCTTAACTATAGGAGTATGTCCATCACATCATTCTCCTAATGATATGACCCTGTTGTTAATAACATCTCTATGTTCATGATTAGGAAACTATGATCATATATTAACCAACAAGCTAGTTTAACAAGAGGCTTTACTAGGGACTCTTTTATGTTTACAAATCACACAAGTATTAATGTTTCCTGTTAATACAATTATAGCATGGTATGTAAACATTTATCATAAGTATGAAGATATGATAATAACCTACTTTATTATTGCCTCTTGGGCATATCTCCAACAGTCTCCCACTTGCACTAGTGTCAATAATCTAGTTTCAAACCTTTGTGTGTTCAACACCTATGGATTTCCGGTGTTGTAAGTACATGATTGCTAGTGGTCAACTGATCTCCGGATCTGACACTTCCAGGTCCATGTGTAATTGCATGTCTTTGCGTCTCTACGCATCACTCATTCTCTAATGAGATGGCTTCGTACAAATTTGGTCCTTTGGTGTGACCTTTAGTCCTTTGGGGTTAAAACATGTTGATAATATTGTCGTACAATATATCTTCATAGTATTATCCCTGCTTTGAACTACACCTAGTTTGATAACAAACTACTTGACACAACTGCCCTCTTTTGTTGCTATAGTAGCAGTTATATACTTAACCTTTTATTGTAGTATCTGTCACAATGTCTTAACTTTGGAACTCATCCAAATTCATTATGGAACTTACTTTCCATTATATTGTGGCACCCTTAGTTTAGATTGAGATAAACTTAATTTGTGCTTTGTGACAAAACTAGTGTCAATGTAATTCATTTACAATGAACTAACCATCTATTTGTCACTTCTACAAAACAATATATTCTTAGTTCTTCCAAAAGATCATAAGAATATCCTTACTATCGTCCAATGATCATCTTATGAATCATTCTGGTATATGCTCACATCATTTAGAGCATAGGACATATCTGGATTTGTACATATCACAACATGATTGATATAAATACTCTTTGTGATTTCATCAAGTATCAATCTATACTTGAATCTTTGTTTCACTTACCAAGTGTCAATACACTAGAATATATCATCAATATTGAACTCATTCAATCCTTTCTGTGCGACAAGAACCTTTCTTGTAGTTTCTATATTGAACTCATTCCATATATCATCTATGTATTTTCGGCACAACCATATTAGCGTCTATTGATGCCAAATATTTGGGTTTTGCCTAAATCTCTCATCGGGATGAAATTCTTAATATGTGTTAATAAAAGATACATCATTTCCAATCAACAATATGTCTTCTACATAATGTATTAGAAACATGTATTAGCGCTCCCACTTAATTTCTTGCAAATGCAAGCATCTTCATCATCTATGATGAAATTAAACTCTTTCAACAGTTTTATCATTTTGAAGATTCCAACTCTGCGATGCTTATTTCAACCATTGAAGTTTGCATATGCTTTTAGCATCCTTTGAATTAACAAAACCCTTTGGACCGTGTCATGCACACGTCCTAGGTAACCATTCTATTAGAAGAACTTGTTTTGTTTATTCAACATATAACAAAATTATATGTCGTGGTTGCTTCATTAATCCGTCTAGACTAAATATCGCTTAATGAAAGATCAGATCTTGTCATAGTTAACTCTTTGACCATTGTCGTGAACACTTTCCCGACATGTCGATAATTTCATAGATGTGAAACATCCATGTCTATTTCTTTACAGATCCAAATACGACTGTAAGGTCTTGCACCTTTCCAGGGTCTTTCAAGTTCAAAGCTTGATCTCTCGTATATGAAACTATCACGGATTTTATGGCTTCAAGCCATTTGACGGAGTCAGGGCCCATCATCGCTTTTTTGCATGTATTCGGATCATTATTGTCAAATAATGATTTAACTTTCAAATCTTGGTATTTGATTATTTACCCGACCTACTTGTTTCAATAGAAACTTTGACCTTCGTAACCACAACCTTTGAGGCATGTGAGCCATGAGCATTGTTGCTGCCTCCGGAACACATTTCGATGTTGTGCAACTTTGCACATATAGCTAAGGTTCTTTTAACCTTATCAAAGTTCTATGGTCCTCCCACTTATCTTTTCACAAAAAATTCCTTCTCAAAGAAACTTGACGTTCTAAGTGACAAACACTTTTGTTTCCGATGTTATGGAGGAATACTTAATAGTTATTCGAAATAACCTACAAAGATAGGTTCATCCGACTTTGGTTGCAAACATCTTTCTTATGCATAGCATACCAACGTTTAAGAAAGGACAACTTGGGTTTTATCCCAAACCATAACTTTATATGGTGTCATTTCAACGGATTATGATGGATCTCTTTTCAGTGGAAAACGGTAGTCTCAAAGCTTTTAATCTTTAAAATGTAATGGCAGTTTTATGAATTACACCTTTGATTTTACCATGTCAAACAAGGTTTTAATTACATATCTCGAATGCTCCATACTCTTATGGTGTTTCGGGAAATGCAAATCCACGGAACGATTCCTTAAATCTTAGGTACTATGCTAAACTTGTAAAATATCTTCCTTTATGATCTGATCATAAACTATTTATATTCTTGTTACAATGATTTTGCACTTCATCTTGAAAATCTTTGAACTTTTCAAATGTTTCATACTTCATCCTTATTAAGTAAATATTCATATATTCACCCAAATTTTTGGAGAAAGCATATGAAGTTGAAATCCATCGCTCTTGACTACACATAATGGACTTCATACAACAATATGTACAAGTTCCAATAAGCTAGTCATTCGTTCCCTCTCGGCCTATGAACGGAGTTTTAATTATCTCTAAGAAAGTTTTAAAATCGTCATTTGATCAAAAAATCAAAAGACTCCAAAATTCCATCCACATGGAGTTTCTTCATGTTTTCTTTCCAATATAATATAATAGGCGATGTCACTTCCAAAGTGATCTTTCAATCAATTTGTCTTTCGATATTTTTAGCACTAGTTTTATGGATGTGATTTCTCCAACGAGATTTGTGAATCATCCATCTTTTATGGATTACGGCAATTATTTGAACAACCCTTTTGTTCTCATAATACCTGATAAAACAAATCTTGAAGGCAAGCTTTGATGTTTAACGAGCAACACAATAACCCTTTATTTGTTCTCGATGAACATCATCACATATTCTTTTGCTAGTTACTTAGGCCATTGTAGTTCATGAATTCTGTTGTTTCGTATGACGATTCATACCAACAAATTCAGTATCCAATAGTTAAGAACCACATTATTTAACAAGCAAAGAATACAACCATAACGCGTATATCCTCTATATACCTAAGCTAAACAATTCTAGTCTTTTCTTTTCTGCCATATATTTATGAGATTCTCTTTCAGTATTTCTTTTTCTGTTTGAAAGAATCTATCAACATCAATAGTGGAGCCATATATATGACACATAGTCCAAAGCATGTATAGTTAAATACCAATGTCTTTGGACTTGCACTTTGAAGTAGATCACCATCATCAAATGTTTGGTGTTCTTTCAAATTCCTTTTTTTAGTAATCTCTTGGTGTAGTAAACATTTTACCTACATCAGATATTCATCCTTGTCATGGAATTATCCATGATCAAGCTACTTTTAGCTTATAACGGTGAATCGTGAGTATAATGTTGCTCTCCAAAACCTTTTTGGAGGATTAGGACAACTAGTGTCTCCAACCTTTTGTAAATTCTCATCAAATATGAGAACATGACTTTTGCCATATTATACTCTATCATGTTGCAACCAAAATTTCGTTTCAGATATCAGAATATCTTCCACACATCATGGTTTATGAAACAACTCTTTCATATCCTAGATAACCTTGATATTAAGACAATCCTTTGAATATCAAGAATCATGGAGACAAACATGATACTCATACACTAATACTTGGAATTGTCACTCTTGATTTAATACCAATTATTAAACTTCATGGAGTAACCGGAACTTACTGAAAGTTTGCAATAGGACTTTTAAACTTTAGATTAACACTTCAAAACAATACGATACCAGTTCGTAAAGTAACTAACCAGAATTCTATAGTTCTATCATCTCAATTATAACTAAGCGCAAGGTGGTAAACGGATGCCAATGACTACAACAACTATGCAAATTCACTTTGATTTAATTTATGATAAACAGTGTTCAACTTTTAATCATATTGATGTTGAACTCCCACTCAAAACAATATCCCTCACATTGTTTTAGTGATCACACGAACCAAATCCACCACATCAAAACCTATCATCACGAGATTTGATGTAGCTTCAATGGCGAACAATCAACATGTTCATCATATCTACTATATGACTCATGCTTTACCTTTCGGTGATCCGTGTTCTGTGACCATGTTTGTACATGCTAGGCTCGTCAAGATCAAACCTTAGCTTCCGCATGAGCAAATCTGGCTTGCTCACGTTGTATACACTCGCAGAATCTAACACACCCGATCATCACGTGGTGCTTCGAAACAACGAGCTTTAGCAATGGTGCTTACTAAGGATGAACACTTTAAAACTTGAAATTTTGTGCTTGAGGGATCATCTTATAATGCTACCGTCGTGAAATAAGCAATACAAGATGCATAAAAGGATTAACATCACATGCAATTCATAATATGTGATATGATATGGCCTTTCTTCTTTGTGCTTCCGATCTCCATCTTCAAGCACGAACATGATCTCCATCATCACTGGCATTGCATCAAGGTCAATGACGCCGCTCCATGGTTGTCTTCAACCAGCTTCAACTATTACAACTACTTTGAATAGACACGCGGGTCTTACAGAATTTAAAGACAACCATATGGCTCCTGCCGGTTGCCAACTTACAATAAGGAACATTGCATACATCAAATATAATCACAATCATGGCCATATCACATCACAGCACACCCCTGCAAAACAGAGTTAGACGCCTCTAATTTTCTTTGCATATTTTATGTGGTTTGGGGCTTTCAATAAGTGTCGCTCTAACTTACGAACAAGAAGCACAACATTGATACTAGTACTGTCAATCACCCGTTGTAAATTGAATCTTAACTATGTTGGGAGAAACAGGCACCCGCAAAGCCACTTATGCAATACAAGTTGCATGTCAAGCGTGGAGCAAGTCTCATGAACGATGTCATGTAAGGTTAGCCTGGGTCGCTTCATCCCACCATCCCGCAAGATGCAAAGTACACAAGAAGCAATCGAAAACAAAAGCATCAACGTCCACAATGACCATTGTGTTCTACTCGTGCAACATATCTACATATAGACACGGCTCTGATACCACTGTAGGGGTTCGTAGCATGGAAAACAAAAAATTTCTACCGCATGCACACAAACAAGCCAAGATCTATCTACTAGATTGTAGCAACGAGTCGATAGAGGAACTCACCCTCGAAGATTCCAAAGTAGTTAACGAGAGCAGATTCTCGTGGGTGATGTAGTCGTACTCTTGTCGATCTCAAGATCATGTAGACGATCCTTCCGGCGCTGCGTTCCGGCAGCGCTTCCGCAGTCGGTCACACGTTCGGTACTCGATGAAGACCTTCCTCTCCCTTGTTCCAGCAGGCAGCGGAGGTTGTAGTACTCTCCTCGAGATTCCGGCAGCACGACGGCGTGGTACCGGAAGTAGAGGGGAGATCTCGCAGGGCTTCGCCTTAAGCCGGAGCGAGTATGGTGGACTATGAGAGAGGCCTTGGCGATCTAGGGTTTAGAGGCACCAAGGGAGGAAGCTTGGCCAGCGGCTAGGTCTTGGGGAGAGCCCCAACTCGCCGAGTGGAGGGGAAACCCTAGGTGGCGACAGCGGCTGCACTTGGAGGTGGAGGCGCCAAAGCTAGGGATTGAGGTGTAGGTCTAGAGGGGCACCCCTACCCCTTCTTTTATAGGTGGGAGGGTGCGGCTTGGGAGGAGGGAGTCCTCCTCCAACTCCTCCTCCTTGGCTGGTGGGTGGAGGGGGGAGACTTCCTCCCCAAGTAGGTTTCCTACTCTCCCTCCACCAAGCAAACTTGTCGTTTGACTTTTTCAAATTGGCGTTTGACTTTCAAACTAGGATTTGATTTCTTCCTTTATTTTGCCCAGCCAAGTAACCTAGTACATGATGCAACCATTCCATATTGTCATGACACATCCATGTACCCTTCCCCTCCGGAGTGCCGGACCTTCCGGACCCTTCTAGAACATTCTCGATGAAAACACCGGAATCATTCCCCAACTCCGAAACAGGACTTTCCTTATATGAATCTTATTCTCTGGACCATTCCGGATCTCCTCGTGATATCCTGGATCCCATCCGAGACTCCGAACAACATTCGGTCTCTTACTCATCATTCCATAACTACTCAACAACATCGAATCCTTAAGTGTGTCTCCCTACGGTTCGTGAATTATGTGGACATGACCGAGACACTTATCCGATCAATAACCAATAGAGGAATCTGGAAATTCATATGGCTCCCACATATTTCTACGATTACTTTGCGATCGAATGAACCACTTACATACGATACCAATTTCCCTTTGTCTCACGATAGTTTACTTATCTGAGGTTTTGATCGTCGGTATCTCTGCATACCTAGTTCAACCTCGTTACCGATAAGTACTCTTTTCTCGTTCCCGTGATATGTGATCCCTTGTGAGCCAGTCACATGCTTGCAAGCTAATTGGATGACATTCCACCGAGAGGGCCCATAGTATATCTATCTGTCATATGGATGGACAAATCCCACTCTTGATCCATGAGCCTCAACCCATACTTTCCGAACACTCAATGCCACCTTTATAGCCATCCAGTTACGGTGTGGTGTTTGATGTCATCAAATCATCCTTCCGGTGATGGTGATTAACATGATCTCATGGTCGAAGGAATTAGGTTACTATGTATCAGAAAGCTTATAGCAAATGAACTATATTAAATGACTTGATCTTTATGCTACGCTTAACTATAGGAGTATGTCCATCACATCATTCTCCTAATGATATGACCCTGTTGTTAATAACATCTCTATGTTCATGATCAGGAAACTATGATCATATATTAACCAACAAGCTAGTTTAACAAGAGGCTTTACTAGGGACTCTTTTATGTTTACAAATCACACAAGTATTAATGTTTCCTGTTAATACAATTATAGCATGGTATGTAAACATTTATCATAAGTATGAAGATATGATAATAACCTACTTTATTATTGCCTCTTGGGCATATCTCCAACACACTTTACCCATGTGACTTGGCCAGCCCAGCTCGTACCAGCACTCTCATATTGGGTGATGATAGGGAGAAGTCCAAGAAGGGACCGTTCGGGAAGTAGCTCCCCAAACCCGACACGCACCGGTCCAACCTACCAAAATTCTACATCTCTGGATACGTGGGTTCGAGTTACCACAACCTACTGAGTCCAACCAACCGCTTATTTCATTATTGGCACATGGTTGTACACATAAGCTACAAAATAAATAAGCCAATCATTTTTCTCTTGATACCTAGGTGCCTTTCCGCAATGATACCACCAAATTTTCAATCTCATCACACCTAGGAGATTCATTGATTAAGTTTTTTTAGTTTTCCCACACATTTAGAAACAACCTTCAGTGATGTAACCTAGCCCTCGTTCATAATAGCATGGCTAAGCACATCTACCAATGGTGGCTCAACTACCGGAAAGCCCTACCACATAATAGGACATAACATAGCCATAGTAATTTCCTACACATGCATCTACAAAATACACGACAATGCATTGAAAATAGTAGGAAAACATCATGAACAAATTATCATCTACTTGCCTTGGCTATAGCGGCCGAACGAACAATCCTCACACGAGCAAGCGTTGCACTCGTCACAATCTACACGATACAATTGCAATCACATAAACAAGCCAAACACAATCATATACAAACATGACAATGCAAGATGCATGCATGACAAGCTGAACAATTCTACAGTAGCTTTCTACAATCTTGTTTAGTATACTTACTGTATGCATGCATGGAAATCATTTTAAAAGTGTTGAAGACAAGTCATGCAATTTTAATTTGCCAAACAATTGAGCTATAACCCAATTATTAAGCCACTGCTATTGGGCAGTTTGTAAAATCTTGGAAAAATAGCTACTGTGTAGGTAACCTAAAATAGAACCAGTACCAACTGGAAGCACTCAAAAAGGATTTATAGAATTTCCTGAGCAATTAAAATACTCCAGTAAGCCTTTTTATAGATTCTGCAATTTCCAGTACTGTAAGCCTACCTTTTTAATTCACTAACAGCTTCCTCTTGTTCTACTTATTCCAGGGACATCTCATTTGCAATTTTTGGAGTTGTAGGACTTTTACTATGAATTTATTACTCTAAAAAGGACATTAAACTATTTAATTAATCACGGCAAAACATTGCTGCAAAAGTATGAAAAAATTGTATAGAAATATTCTACGTGAACAACTGAATCCATCCATATCTTATTTGCAATTTTTGGCCCAGTAGTTTAATTTCTATCGATTTTACAAGATTCATCTATTTTCTGCAAAAATAAGTCGATTTAATTAAGCAGTCAACTGCACGTTGACTGGTCCGCGCTGACTGGCGCTGACTGGGCAGACACGTGGCCAGCTGCCAGTGGCCGGTACCCCTTCGCTGGCCTGCTCTAGTCTCGAGCGTTCGTGATAGATCGGACGGTGGGGGATCAGAGGCGAGGCTCACCGGAATTGATGGGGGTGGACGGTGGTGGCGGCTCAGGCGGCAATGTCGGCGGTGGGACGGTCGTCTCCAGCGAGGTCTGGGCGGTGTACAGGGTGCAGAGAGGGACGGCAGTCATCGTGGTGTTCTTCTCCGTGCAGATCGCTCCCCCTCACAGTCGCAGTAGGCGGATGGAGGCGGCAGCGATGCTCGGACTCCGGCGAGCAATCCGGCGGTGTCCGGCGGTATGTAGAAGGGGGAAATGGTGTGAGGCGAATCAGTCAAACGATGGTAACACCACAGGGGAAGAGGGAGAGAGTGGGGCGGTCGATAGCGTCGGGTTTTCGAGCTCCACCTTGTGGCTTCAATGGCAATGGCGGCGACGGAAATCGGGAATCCGTAGCTAGGGTTCCGAGCTTGCAAGGAGGGCAGGGAAAGACGGCGGCGGTCCTTTGTAGTGGGGCAGGGGGGCGCGAGCGACCAAACTCGTGCGGGATTCAGACTCCATCGAGCGGCGATGGAGCTCCGTGTCCAGTACGGACGGCGGTGGCACGCAGCTGACATGTGGTCCCCACCTGTCGGCGACTGGGGGCTGCTGCGGCGGTGCTTTGCAGGCAGCGCGTGCGTGCGGTGCGTTAGCTGCCGCTCGGCGTGGCTACTGCTGGCAGGCCCCGGGTGGGCCGCAGCAAGCGATCCGGCCGGCTGCTGGCGCGCTGCTTCCTTCTCGTTTTTTTCCCATTTTTATTCTTTTTCCTGAAGGTTTTCTTAACTAGAACTTTTTGTCTGAACTGTCTGAAACTAACTAGAAATTCAGTTAGCTGTAGAATTTGCTTTGAAGCTCTGATTGAGGCGATTCAAAGAGCTACGGGTTCGTGACGGAACCCTCTATGCATCTGTGCCAACCAAAATACTGAACTCAAGGTCTTTAGCAGGGGAAAGTTAGAATCCGAGCACTCTAGTGTAGGTGACAAAATGCAAATGCAAGTGAAGGTTTTTGCCAAAAACTTTTCAAACTGAATTTTTGCAATGATGTTCAAGATGCAGTGACATGTATGCTATGCAGTACCAAATCTAAAATTTGGGATGTGACAACCTCAGTGATGATGATGACTACCTGGAGGACCTCGACATGGACTTCCACACTGATGATGATGATCCTGCCTTCATTGATGATGATGAAGCCACCAGTTCTAATGAGTAGTAGCACTTGAGCACTATCATAGGTGTGAGTTGTATCCAGTCCCACTATATCGTAGCTTCACAGAATGGTTCCTAATACCATCTGTTACCTTAGTATTGTATTGGGTGATATGAATGAATGAATGAATGAATGAATGAATGAATGAATGAATGAGTGAGTGAATGAATGAATGAATGAATGAGTGAATGAATGAATGAATGAATGAATGAATGAATGAATGAATGAATGAATGAATGAATGAATGAATGAATGAATGAATGAATGAAAAGCAAGTTGCTAGTTGGAAAAACCAGAGTCAAACTCAAAGTTTCAAATATTTTCAAAAAACAAATCCATGAACCTTAGAAATTTCCCTCTTGTCTCATGATCTATGTCAATCTTCAGATACCTCATGGAGGAAGCATTTCATCTCAAGACCCAATGCTACAAATCTTGCAAATGTTGGTTGCTGACCGTGAAGCTGGAAGAGCTGATCGTCAAGATAATTTAGCCACCCTTCAACCTATAGCTCAGATGGCCCATAATAATCAAGGCCATGGAAACCAGGACAACCATGGATCCAAGATCAAGAACTTTTAGAACACCAATCCCCCCATATTTAGTAAGTCTGAAGAGCCATTAGATGCTTATGACTGGCTGTAGACCATGGAGAACAACTTAGAAGTCGTAGGAGTGGAGGACAATGAGAAAGTACTGTTTGCCACCCATTATCTGGCAGGTGATGCAAGAGCTTGGTGGAATAGCATTCGCACCATGAATGGAGGACATATGATGGATTGGGATGAATTCAAACTCAAGTTCAGCCGAACCCATGTACCACTGGGTTTGATTCTATGGATGAGGGATGAATTCAAGGAGCTGAAGCAGGGGAGGATGACTGTGGTAGAGTACCATGACAGATTTCTGTCTCTATCTAGGTATGCCCCAGATGAGATTAGTACTTAATCCAAGAAGAAGGAGAGATTCTTGAATGGTCTGCATGATGAGATGCAGACATTGCTGGTCAACATTCCCTTCGCTGACCTTGAAGCCTTAGTGGATTCAGCAATCCAGATGGAAGGCAAGATCAACCAAGCCAATAAGAATCGCAAGCGTCGAATGATGCATCAACAAGGATCCCACCATACCCCGAAGTATCGCCCCAACCCTTCTACAGGATATGCCCCGAGAAACAATAGACCTCCTATGTCCCGTACTAACTATCCCAACCATGGAGGAGGAAACCCAAGGCCTGGAGGAAACCATTACAACAACCCCGGCAACTCCAACAATTTGAACTATGCACCGCACAAGTCCAACAACAACAACAACAAAAATACCGTCCCAAGGACTGGAAGCAATGTCGTGCCTGTTGTAGGAAAAGACAAGTCCCTGATTACTTGTTTTGAATGCGGAGTCAAGGGTCACTACTCCAACGAGTGCCCCAAGAAGCTTGCAGCAGCCACCAATGTGAATGCACCAGCTCAGCAGCAACGTCATGTTCAGCCTGGAAGGATATTTTCCCCAGGGAATTCGCTCAACCGCAATGGCCGTCTGTTTCACATGAATGCTGAAGAAGCCCAGGAAGCGCCCGATGTCGTGTTGGGTATGTTTTCTGTTAACTCAGTACTTGCAAGAGTGTTGTTTGATTCTGGAGCATCGCACTCGTTTGTTACAGAAGAGTTTGCATGCACTAGTAAGATTCAACCCACAAAATTGAAGCATGTTATGATAGTTCAAATACCTGGTTCAACCACCAAAGCTAGATAAATTTGCAAGGCCGTACCTATTAGAATCCATGGAATAGATTTTTATGCTAATCTAATAGTACTTGCAACCAAAGGTTTGGAAGTAGTACTAGGAATGGATTGGATGTTGAAACATAAAGGATTAATCGACTGCGCCAAGAAAGCCATAACCATGACTAGTACCACTGGAGTATTAGTAGAGCATGTATCTGAGACTTTGCCCCATCAATTCAAGTGCAACAAGAGTCTATCCCAACCAACCATTAACCAAGTCAGAGTAGTCTGTGAATACCCCGACGTATTCCCAGATGAATTGCCCGGTATGCCCCTAGATCGGGATATCGATTTTATCATTGAACTACTCCCTGGAACTGGACCCATATCTCGGAGACCCTATAGTATGAACTCATCTGAATTAGTGGAGATAAAGAAGCAACTGGATGCTATGCTGGAGACAGGTTTGATTCAACCAAGTGCGTCGCCATGGAGGTCACCTGTTTTGTTTGTGGATAAGAAAGATGGAGGTAACCGTTTGTGCACGGATTATTGGAAGCAGAATGATGACACCATTAAGAACAAGTACCCACTACCGAAGATAGAAGATCTGTTTGACCAGTTGACCGGTGCCAAAGTGTTTTCTAAGATTGATCTTAGAACTGGTTATCATCAACTCAAGATTCGCGCAACGGATATTCCAAAGACTGCCTTTACCACCAGATATGGATTGTATGAGTACATTATCATGTCTTTTGGATTAACCAATGCCCCCGCTTATTTCATGAACCTCATGAATAATATTTTTATGAACTTCTTGGATAAGTTTGTCGTTGTTTTTATCGATGATATTCTAATCTATTCCAAATCAGAACAAGACCATGAGCTACACTTGAGGACCATCCTTGAAACCCTTAGAGAGCATTGTATGCCAAGATTAGCAAATGTGAGTTATGGTTAAAGGAAGTAGGATTCCTAGGACATATCGTGTCGGCAGGAGGAATTGCTGTTGATCCCTTCAAGATTAAGGATGTTGAAGATTAGAGAGCACCAACCACTCAAACTGAAGTTCGCGCATTTCTCGGATTAGCGGGATATTACCGTAAGTTCGTAGAAGGATTCTTGAGCATCGCAAGACCCATGACCCAGTTATTGAAGAAAGATAAGAAGTTTGAATGGATGGACAAATGTGAAGCAAGTTTTCAAGAGATCAAGAAGAGATTGATTTCAGCCCCAATCTTGATTATGCCAGATATCACTAAATCTTTTGCTGTGTATTGTGACGCATCCAAGGTTGGTCTCAGATGTGTGTTAATGCAAGAAGGCAAAGTCATATCCTATCTATCCCGACAACTGAAGCAACATGAGCAGAATTACACTACCCATGACCTCAAACTAGCAGCTGTAGTTTTAGCCTTGAAGACATTGCGGCATTACCTCATGGGTAACCGTTGTGAGATTTATTCGGATCAAAAGAGTCTGAAGTATATTTTCACCCAAAAGGACCTAAATATGAGGCAACGGAGATGGATAGAGTTAATCAAGGACCATGATCTTGATATTCACTATCACCCCGGCAAAGCCAATGTGGTAGCAGATGCTCTTAGCAGATTGCCATGTCGATTGTATGAGGAGATGGAAAATTTCAGAGTGGAGATAGTTAGTGAAGGATTTTTGGCTAGCATAGAACTTCAACCCACTTTGATCAGTCAGATCAAGGAGGCGCAGAAAGGAAATTCTAGTATCAACGGAATCAAACATCGTATCGGTATAGGGAAGGTACCCAGATTCACCGAAGATGAAGAAGGAGTTTTGTGGTACAAATGACAAATTTGTGTGCCCGCGGATTCATATTTGAAACAAGCTATTTTGCAAGAAGCCCATGATACTCTTTATTCTATCCACCCTAGAGGAACCAAGATGTATCAGGATTTGAAGGATCAATTTTGGTGGCATAAGATGAAGAGAGAAATCGGAAGATACATAGCCAAATGTGATATCTATCAGAGAGTCAAAGCGGGACATTAGAGACCCGCGGGCCTTTTGCAACCATTGCAGATTCCAGAATGGAAATGGGATTCAGTGGGAATGGATTTTATCACCGGTTTGCCTACATCTAGTAGGGGAAATGACTCTATTTATGTCATAGTGGATAGACTGTCTAAAGTAGCCCATTTCTTACCGGTCAAGACCACTTATCAGAGCTCGAAGCTAGCAGAGTTGTTGTAACATCCCAAAAATATTAAACTTGGATCATCAAACTCTAATCAACAAAATTAGGGTTAACAAAAACTTTCCCAACTAAAAATATGAAAGCATTCATATGTGTGTGTATTAAAATTTGGATTCTTTTGAATTGCCATGGTTCTGTGTTTCTTTTCTTGTAAAATGATTCTTAGGTGAAATAAACATCATCTAAACAATCCCCAAACTTTTACCAAAGACAAACAACTCAAAATGAATAAATTAAGTGAATGGTCATTTTTGCCAAATTAACTCCCATGCCTACTTTGGCTATCTCTAAATTTCAAAACTCAACAGAAACATGTATGGATCTTTGCACCCCTTGTTAGTACTCATAATAAGGTAGCAAGGACCACTTTGTGATCATCCAAAAACATTCAAATGCTCAGTTTAAATGACAGTTTAAAATTGAACCTATCTCATATGGGAAGATACCATTATTTCAAAAACCACCCAAGCAAGCTCAATTTTCAAAACCCGAGCACCCACAGACTCCTCAACACATGCCTAGCACACCCACCAAAAATCTTTTCAAAATTCAAAAATAAATTTCTTGCGGCCATTTCATCAAACACTTGGAGACAGAAAATCAAATTGGCCAAACTTCACTGTTTTGAGCAGTAATTTGGCTAAGCATTATTCACCATTGATCACACTTGTCTCCCCCAGTGCCAACCAGCGCCTTGACCACCCCTAGCCCCTACCCATTACACCATGCCATGCCAACCCGAAGGAACCCTTGCCAGCCGACCATGGCTAGCTAGCCAGAGCAAACACCAAGCCTAAACACCATGTCTAGGACGCACGCCACCGTCCACCGCCACCCCCTGTCCAGTGCCTGAACCCTGCCAGCCACTGGACCACACGCCCAAGCCATGCCAAACTTCTCTGAGAGCATGCCGAGAGCGCGCCAGAGCGGCACCCTCAACACACGCCCAAAGACCGCGTGCCGCCCTCGCCGCGTGCACGCGCGATCACCACCACCCCACCAACCCCGCAGACACGCCCGTTCACCGCCGTGCGGACCACGCGCATTGTGCGCCATCAAAACCTGCGTCGGTCCCGCTCAGAGCGTCAAAGCGTTCCGACCGATCAGCACCGCGCCACGCCTCGCCACCACGCCGTTGAGCTTCGCCAGGGAGCACAGCACTGTCCCCTATTGCCGCCCAGGCCAGTAGCCCTTTGTGCCGTCGACCACGACGAGCTCAGCTCGCGCCCGTCGGTCCCCTCTCGCCACTATAAATAGAGGCCACCCCCGCTCGATTTCTTCACACCAGTTCGTTCCCCTCTCACCCAGAACCACCCCACCTCACTGCCGGAGCAAGGCGAGCAGCGCATCGCCAGAATTTGGCCGGAGCCCGCTGCTGCTGGAGAAGAAGGAAGCCATCGATTGGAGCCGCCCCAGGAGGAGCTGCCGGTGCCAGGAGAATCGCCGCCGACTTCGTCGTTCGCCCCCATCGCCGACCCTCGCATGAGCCCCGGTGAGCCTCCCACGACCCCCAGTAAGCCGCTAGGGTTAGAGCTCGCCGGTGACATGTTCATCGTCGACGACGACCCTCAGCCGTTGATCTCACTTCTAATCCAACGAACCACATCGCCCCGTACCGCTTCACGTGTTATGAGCCACTGATGGGTGGAACCCCCCTGTACGCTGAGCCCCGCGCTGTGGTGACACTGGGCCGGCCCATTAGCATCTCCCGCGCAGCCCAACCGTTTGAATTTAGATTTTTCTATTTTAATTCAAACTCAGTTCTGTACCTAGTTTCAAAAATTAACCCAGCTCGATTCAGTAAACCAAATTGCATGAAACCAATTTTGTTAGAAAGGTACTGAAATGCTTAATCCAAGCCCATTGGATTCAAATCATTTGGATATGTAGATCACCCTTGGTAAAAATAACAAGGCAGAAGATTTTCTGCATTCAAACATTTTTCAAATTTCAACCAAAATAGCTTTTGAGTTTATTCCAACTCTCAAAAATCACATTTGATCATACCTTTCAGAATATATAAAAACATATGGGTTTACTTACAGAAATAATGTTCAAGTAATAAAAGAATGCCACATAGGCATTTCTAGTCACTTTAATTATTTAAAATAACAAGGTTAAACCTTATTAAATTGTGACACCACTTTAAATCACATTCCCATGTACTTAAATATGTGGTGATGACATGTGTCAACATGATCCCATGTTTGAGTTGGAGAATATTAAATCTTAAGTAGTTTTTCAATGAGTAGAAATTACTTTTCTCAAATTCAAATAAATAAGACAAAATCTTTAATCTTGTAATGTTAGTGATGATGCTAGATCATCTATAGTGCACCTTTGTGTGATGATTGAAAATAGTTAAGCATTGTTTGTTGATTGTGTACCTCGTATTTATTTATAGACGCTAGTACCGACCAAGGATACGAGGAGGAAGGGGGATACTACGAAGAAGAAGCCAAGGAGAACTTCAACCACTGCTCTGCTCAAGGCAAGCTTATACTGATACTTATGCAAGCTATTAACTTAGCAAGCTAACACTTGCAATCATGAAAGTTAGATAACCTATGCAATGCACTAAGCATGCTTGGTTTAACACATTTGATGATACCCAATCCTAGTTTTACTTGTAAGCTTTATACCTTATTTCTTTATCAAAGCTTTCTCTTAGAGTTTACTTAAGTGACTTGTAGATACTAGAAAGATTATTGAAGGTTGCATAAAGAGCATTAAATTTGTCCTAAGCTAGAAAATCTTGATGTCATCCTAAGGCATGAGATTGAACTTAGTTAAACTCCACTTGTTTACCACCCCTCATTAGTAATTACCCCACTTGTAGATGCTAGTGCTAAGCATAAACTTGATCAAATTTAGATGGGAATACTTGGTGAAAATGGTTATGAAAACCTTGGAATGATGAGTCATTCTACTGAAATGTTTTGACATGTGTTTCCGAATACCAGATGATTTTGATGATGAAAATGTTGAGGCATGAGCCTTAGCCCTTTATAAAACTGATGGTTGTCTGGATGCAATATCATTCCAATTTTACCATACAACCACAATACCATAAAATTGGGTAGGGCTTGACTGGAAACTTATATACCTTAGTATGGGTTCCCTCACGGCCAAGGTCTGAGCTGGGGCTACCTTGTGAAGGTTGTCCACATGTGCAGTACCCAAGATGACATTTGGTCATGGTTGGGAGGCCAAACTCACAGGAGAGGTGCCTATACTAGGGCGTGTAATTGAAAGGTTAGGATTGATTATCCGCATACTGAGTATGGTGAATTCAGGATTTGTTCCTGACGGATGTATCGAATGTTGTGGTGAAAGTGTACAATCTCTGCAGAGTGTCAAACTATTCGAATAGCCACGTCCGCGGTTATGGACAGTTGGAGTGGCCATACTATTCCCCTGTCAGATGTTTTCAAAATGACTTGTGAAATGAATTGAGATTTTGACTTGACCACAACAGAGTTGTGATATGAAATTCAATTTCCCACTTAGGTGTTATAAAACTTCAACTAGTTTTCTTGCTTCTGAACTTAGTAGAGGTAAATCTGGCTTTTTGCAAAACAACCCTAGAGCCTAGTGTCCTACTACAAACCCCCCCCTTAACTTGTGAGCATTAGTTTGCGAGTACTTAAAGAGTACTCATGGCTTTGTCCCTGGCTATTCCCGTGGCCAGACTATGAAGAGGAGTACCAGGATGATGGACCGCAGGAAGGTTACGACAACTAGGATCATATCCCATCGTCAGCATTGCCTGTGACCCCGAAGATGGAGCTTCGCCTACGCTACTTTTATTCTTACGTTATTCCGCTGCTTGAGTTGTATTAAGAACTGGATCATGAGATCCTTATTTGTGTAATACCATATGTATGGTTTGTAATGGATGATGTACTATGATATCCAAATCTGTTATGTCTCGCAAAAATGGTAATCCTGGGATTGCGATGTATGGCATAACTGGCATCTGGGATTAAAAATCCGGGTGTTGACAAGTTGGTATCAGAGCCATCCTGACCATAGGAGACCCTAGTTAGACTGGTTGTTTGAATCAAAAACTTAGTTTCAAAACCAAAGGAAGCAAATATTTACAAAAACTTATTCCCATTCTTATCACTTTGATTCTTTCATGAAAATTCATGTTCCTCAAAAAATCTTACAAAATACATAAAATTTGAAACACTTGATCACTCTACTAACTTACTCATCCTATATTTTTATAGATGGACGTGAAGTACAGCAAGTTTTATCAGTTGGGGAATGGAGGAGACCTCATCTTTGAGCGGGATTTGGACCAGCTTTCGGAACTTCTGGAGCATCCACACCCCGAGTTTTTCGGAGCTCAGCTCAATGATCAAGGAGGAGAAGATCTGTAGTGGCTAATTGTTGCAAGTCTCCGAGGAAAGATTGAACCTCCCACTGCCGAGGGAATTCAGTTCACCTTAAGAGAAAACAACTGTCTCGATGGACTTGCCAGGGCCATGCAGGAAGCTCTTGCCCGTCTGTGTGGGCAGAGTATCAACCAGATTAAGGTTGCCCGCTTTGAGTTCTTTTCAAGGCGTGATGCTATGGGACAGCGACTGGAATCCCCATACCACCACGAGCTAAAGACTCAGTTGGACCACCTTAGCTTCATGATGTATGATCGTCAGCAGGAGTTGGACAATGCCCATGATTACTCCAACCACAAGTCCGCCATCATCAAGACGATGGATCAGACCATCGCCATGATAGCGAAGGACTGCAAGTCTCGCCGCGGCCAGCTCGACAAGAAGGAGCGCATCATTGCTCGTCTTCGCCACCGTATCTCGGATTTGGAGGAGACCATCCACGAGAGAGACATGCAGCTGGAGGAAAGGGAGAATGCCGGAGAAGATCTTCGTGGAGACCCCTACTCCTATCTCAGCGATGACGATGATTTTCTGGAGGATCAGGCCATGGACTTCTTCACCGATGAGGATGATTTTGCCTTGATCGATGACGATGAGGATGATGAGGATGACGATTACACCGACTCCGAGGAGTAGTAGCACTTGAGCACTAGCGTAGTGAGTTGTATTCGGTCCCACTGTATCGTAATTTCCAGAATGGTTCTTAAAACCATCTGTTTACCTTTGTTGTGGTGTGTGTTGTATCGTGTGCTATGGATGAATGAATGAAAAGCAAGTTGCTAGAAAATCTGAGTCAAACTTTAAAAACTTTTCAAAGTCCCTGAACCTTAGAAATTTCCCTCTTTTCTCATGATCTATCTCAATCTTCAGATGCCTCGCGGAGGAAGTGGTTCATCCCCGGACCCGATGTTGCAAATCCTGCAAATGTTGGTTTCTGACCGCGAAGCTGAAAGAGCGTAACGCCAAGCCAACCTAGCCACCCTTCAGCAGATAGCTCAGCTGGCCCACAATAATCAAGGCCAAGGAAATCGGGACAACCATGGATCTAAGCTCAAGAATTTCCAGAATACCAACCCACCTGTTTTCACTAAGTCAGAAGAGCCCCTAGATGCAGATGATTGGCTGCAAACCATGGAAAACAACCTGGAAGTCGCCGGAGTGGAAGCTAACGAGAAAGTTCTGTTTGCCACCCAATATCTAGCCGGAGATGCAAGGGCATGGTGGAACAGCGTTCGTGCAATGACCGGAGGACATATGATGACCTGGGAGGAATTCAAGGTCAAGTTCAGCAGAACCCATGTGCCACCGGGTTTGATCAAGAGAATCAGAGATGAGTTCAGAGAACTGAAGCAAGGAAGGATGACCGTAGTGGAATACCGTGACAAATTCTTGTCATTAGCTAGGTATGCCCCGGATGAGATCGACACTGAAGCCAAGAAGAAATAAAGATTCTTGAATGGTCTGCACGATGAGATGCAGACGGTGTTGGTCAATATCCCCTTTTCTGATATTGAAGCCCTTGTCGACTCTGCCATCCAGTCGGAAGGAAATATCAACCAAGCCAATGAGAACCGCAAGCTCCGCATGATGCATCAGCCAGAAACCCATCATACCCCAAAGTATCGCCCTAACCCATCTCCAGGATTTGCCCGAGAACCAATAGACCCCTGATGAACCGTACGACCTATCCCAACCGTGGAAACCCAAGGCCCGGAGGAAATCACAATAACCCCGGCAACTCTGGCAATTTCAACCGTGCACCACCCAAGTTAAACAACAATGCTTCCGCCAACACCAACACTGCCCCGAGGATTGGAAGCAATGTTGTGCCTGTTGCAGCAAAGGACAAGTCGCAAGTGACTTGTTATGACTATGGAAATAAGGGTCACTACTCCAATGAGTGCCCCAAGAAGAATGTCGCAGCCCCCAATGCAAATGCCCCAGCTCAACAACAGCGTCGTGTTCAGCCCGGAAGAAGGTTTGCCCCAGGGAATTCGCTCAACCGCAACGGCCATCTTTTTCTCATGCATGCCGAAGAAGCCCAAGAAGCGCCAAACGTCGTGTTGGGTATGTTTTCTGTTAATTCAGTACTCGCTAGAGTGTTGTTTGATTCTGGTGCATCGCATTCATTTGTCACCGAAGAATTTGCATGCACTAGTAAGATTCAACCAACCAAACTGAAGCATGTTATGATTGTTCAAATCCCCGGTTCAACCACCAAAGCTAGGCAAATCTGCAAAGCCGTCCCTATCCGAATCCATGGCATAGATTTTTATGCTAATCTGATAGTACTCCGAACTAAAGGTTTGGAAGTAGTACTAGGAATGGATTGGATGTCCAAACATAAAGGATTAATTGACTGTGCCAAGAAAGCCATAACCATGACCAGTATAGCCGGAATATCAGTCGAGCATGTATCTGAAACCTTACCTCGTCAATTCAAGTGCAACAAGAGTATAGCCCAACCTACTATTTACGACGTCCGGATAGTCTGTGAATACCCCGATGTATTTCCAGATGTTTTGCCCGGTATGCCCCCAGATCGGGATATCGAGTTTAACATTGAACTAATCCCCAGAACAGGACCCATAGCCCAGAGACCATATAGTATGAATCCGTCTGAACTAGCAGAATTTAAGAAGCAACTAGATGCCATGTTGGAAATTGGATTGATTCAACCAAGTGCGTCACCATGGAGATCACCTGACTTGTTTGTGGATAAGAAGGATGGAGGTAACCGTTTGTGTATGGATTATAGGAAGTTGAATGATGTCAGTATCAAGAGCAAGTACCCATTGCCCAAGATAGAAGATTTGTTTGATCAGTTGACCGGTGCCAAAGTGTTTTCTAAGATTGATCTTAGAACTGGCTATCATCAACTCAAGATTCGCGTAGAGGATATTCCCAAGACTGCCTTTACCACCAGATATGGATTATACGAGTATATTGTCATGTCTTTTGGATTAACCAATGCCCCCGCTTATTTCATGAATCTCATGAGTAAGATTTTTATGGACTTCCTGGATAAGTTTGTCGTTGTTTTCATCGATGACATTCTGATTTATTCCAAATCATAAGAAGAACATGAGCTACACCTAAGGACCATTCTTGGAACCCTTAGAGAGCATTAGTTGTATGCCAAGTTTAGCAAATGTGAATTCTGGTTACAGGAGGTAGGATTCCTTGGTCACATTGTATCAGCCGGAGGAATTGCCGTTGACCCTGCAAAGGTGAAAGATGTCGAAGATTTGCAAGCCCCAACCACTCAAACCCAAGTTCGTGCATTTCTCGGATTGGCAGGATACTACCACAAGTTCGTAGAAGGATTCTCGAGTATTGCCAGACCCATGACCTAATTGCTGAAGAAGGACAAGAAGTTTGAATGGACGGACAAATGTGAAGCGAGTTTTCAAGAACTCAAGAGGAGATTGATTTCAGCCCCAATCTTAATCATGCCGGATATCACAAAGCCCTTTGACATGTATTGTGATGCATCCAAGATCGGTCTTGGATGTGTGCTAATGCAAGAAGGCAAAGTTATATCCTATCTATCCCGGCAACTGAAACAACATGAGTAGAATTACCCAACCCATGACCTCGAGCTCGCAGCCGTAGTTCTAGCCCTGAAGACATGGAGGCATTACCTGATGGGAAACCGTTGTGAGATTTATTCGGATCACAAGAGCCTAAAGTATATATTCACTCAGAAGGAGCTGAATATGAGACAGAGAAGATGGATTGAGCTAATCAAGGATTATGACTTGGACATTCACTATCACCCCGGTAAAGCCAATGTGGTAGCAGATGCCCTTAGCAGATTGCCGTGCCGCTTGAACTCCATGATTTTGAAGGAGCAACCAAGCTTGCACAAGGAGATGGAAGATTTCCGAATGGAATTAGTGAGTGAAGGATTTTTGGTTAGCATAGAACTTCAACCCACTTTGATCAGCCAGATCAAGGAGGCGCAGAAAGGAAATGCTAGTATCGATGGAATCAAGCGTCGTATCGGTACATGCAAAGTACCCGGATTCACCGAAGACGAAGAAGGAGTTCTGTGGTACAAAGGACGCCTTTGTGTACCAGCAGATTCTGAGTTGAAAGAAGTTATTCTGAAGGAAGCTCATGATACTCTTTATTCTATCCACCCCGGAGGAACGAAGATGTATCAAGATTTGAAAGAACAATTTTGGTGGCATAAGATGAAGAGAGAAATCGGAAGTTATATCGCCAAGTGTGATATATGTCAGCGAGTCAAGGCGGGACATCAAAGACCCGCTGGATTGTTGCAACCATTGCAGATTCTGGAATGGAAATGGGATTCCGTTGGAATGGACTTTATCACCAGATTGCCTACTTCTAGTAGGGGAAATTACTCTATCTGGGTCATAGTGGACAGATTGTCCAAAGTCGCCCATTTCTTACCAGTCAAGACCACATATCAGAGTTCGAAGCTAGAGGAGTTATACATCGCTAGAATCATCAGTTTGCACGGAGTCCCCAAGTATCGGATCGAGGAACTCAGTTTACCTCGATATTCTAGAAGAAAGTCCAAGAAGGTTTAGGAACCCGACTAGATTTCAGCACAGCTTATCACCCTCAGACCGACGGACAAACGGAGCGAGTAAATCAAATACTCGAAGACATGTTGAGAGCATGTGTGTTAGAGTATGGATCTAAATGGAAAGACTGTCTGCCGTTTTCAGAATTTTCATACAAAAACAGTTATCAAGCTAGTTTGCAAATGGCCCCATTTGAATTCATGTACGGAAGGAAGTGTTGCACCCCTTTAAACTGGACGGAAGTAGGAGAGAGTCCGATTTTCGGACCTGACATCCTACGAGAAGCAGAAGAGAAGGTTCACAAGATTCGTGAGCACCTCAAGACCGCCCAGTCCAGAAAGAAGAGTTACGCCGACAAGAGACGCCGAGACCTCGCTTTTAACATCGGAGAGTTTTTGTATCTGAAAGTGTCGCCATTGAAAGGAATGCAGCGTTTCCAGCTGAAAGGAAAGTTAGCCCCCAGATATATCGGCCCCTTCAAGATTCTGAACCGTCGAGGAGAAGTGTCATATCAATTGGAACTACCCAAAGAGATGTCAGCCATGCACAATGTGTTCCATATCTCATTACTTCGCAAGTGCCTTGAAGTTCCGGAAAAGACGGAAGTGTTCAAGAATATTGATCATCGGACCATAGAAATCAACGATGACCTGACCTATCCCGAAGTACCCATCCGTATTTTGGAAGAAGCTTTCAGAACTACCAGAACCCGAAGCATCAAGTTTCTCAAGATTCAGTGGAGCAACCACACAGAAGAGGAAGCTACCTCGGAACGCGAAGATCACATCAGGACAGAGTTTCCCGATCTCTTCAAATCCTAGGTAATCTTTTTCGTCCTTTTTCAAATCTCGGGACAAGATTTTGTTTAAGGGGGGAAGGTTTGTAACATCCCAAAAATATTAAACTTGGATCATCAAACTCTAATCAACAAAATTAGGGTTAACAAAAACTTTCCCATCTAAAAATATGAAAGCATTCATATGTGTGTGTATTAAAATTTGGATTCTTTTGAATTGCCATGGTTCTGTGTTTCTTTTCTTGTAAAATGATTCTTAGGTGAAATAAACATCATCTAAACAATCCCCAAACTTTTCCCAAAGACAAACAACTCAAAATAAATAAATTAAGTGAATGGTCATTTTTGCCAAATTAACTCCCATGCCTACTTTGGCTATCTCTAAATTTCAAAACTCAACAGAAACATGTATGGATCTTTGCACCCCTTGTTAGTACTCATAATAAGGTACCAAGTCCCACTTTGTGATCATCCAAAAACATTCAAATGCTCAGTTTAAATGATAGTTTAAAATTCAATCTATCTCATATGGGAAGATCCCATTATTTCAAAAACCACCCAACCAAGCTCAATTTTCAAAACCCAAGCACCCACAGAATCCTCAACACATGCCTAGCACACCCACCAAAAATATTTTCAAAATTCAAAAATAAATTTATTGCGGCCTTTCATCAAACACTTGGAGACAGAAAATCAAATTGGCCAAACTTCACTGTTTTGAGCAGTAATTTCGCTAAGCATTGTTCACCATTGATCACACTTGTCTCCCCCAATGCCAACCAGTGACTTGACCACCCCTAGCCCCTACCCATTGCACCATGCCATGCCAACCCGAAGGAACCCTTGCCAGCCGACCATGGCTAGCTAGCCAAAGCAAACACCAAGCCTAAACACCATGTCTAGGACGCACGCCACCGTCCACCGCCACCCCCTGTCCAGCACTTGAACCCTGCCAGCCACTGGACCACATGCCCAAGCCATGCCAAACTTCTCTGAGAGCATGCCGAGAGCGCGCCAGAGCGCCACCCTCGACACACGCCCACAGACCGCGCGCCACCCTCGCCGCGTGCACGCGCGATCACCACCACCCCAGCAACCCCGCAGACACGCCCGTTCGGCGCCGCGCGGACCACGCGTGCTGTGCGATATCAAAACCTCTGTCTGTCCCGCTCAGAGCGTCGAAGTGTTCTGACCGATCAGCACTGCCCCATGCCTCGCCACCACGCCGTTGAGCTTCGCCAGGGAGCACAGCACCGCCCCCTACCGTCGCCCATGCCAGTAGCCCTCTGTGTCGTCGACCACGACGAGCTCAGCCCGCGCCCGTCGGTCCCCTCTCGCCTCTATAAATAGAGGCCACCCCCGCTCGATTTCTTCACACCAGTTCATTCCCCTCTCACCCAGAACCACTCCACCTCACTCCCGGAGCAAGGCGAGCAGCGCATCGTCAGAATTTGGCCGGAGCCCGCCGCTGCTGGAGAAGAAGGAAGCCATCGATTGGAGCTGCCCCAGGAGGAGCTGTTAGTGCCAGGAGAATCGCCGTCGTTGACTTCGTCGTTTGCCCCCATCGCCGACCCTCGCTTGAGCCCCGGTGAGCCTTCCACGACCCACACTGAGCCGCTAGGGTTCGAGCTCGCCGGTGACATGTTCATCATCGACGACGACCATCAGCCATTGATCTCACTTCTAATCTAACGAACCACATCGCCCCGTACCGCTTCGCATGTTATGAGCCACTGACGGGTGGAACCCCCTGTCAGCTGAGCCCCGCGCTGTGGAGTGACACTGGGACGGCCCATTAGCATCTCCCGCGCAGCCCAACCGTTTGAATTTAGATTTTTCTATTTTAATTCAAACTCAGTTCTATACCTAGTTTCAAAAATCAACCCAGCTCGATTCAGTGAACCAAATTGCATGAAACCAATTTTGTTAGAAAGGTACTGAAATGCTTAATCCAAGCCCGTTGGATTCAAATCATTTGGATCTGTAGATCACCCTTGGTAAAAATAACAAGGCAGAAGCTTTTCTGCATTCAAACATTTTTCAAATTTCAACCATAATATCTTTTGAGTTGATTCCAACTCTCAAAAATCACATTTGATCATACCTTTCAGAATATATAAAAACATATGGGTTTACTTACAGAAATAATGTTCAAGTAATAAAAGAATGCCACATAGGCATTTCTAGTCACTTTAATTATTTAAAATAAAAAGGTTAAAACTTATTAAATTGTGACACCACTTTAAATCACATTCCCATGTACTGAAATATGTGGTGATGACATGTGTCAACATGACCCCATGTTTGAGTTGGAGAATATTAAATCTTAAGTAGTTTTTCAATGAGTAGAAAATACTTTTCTCAAATTCAAATAAATAAGACAAAATCTTTAAACTTGTAATGTTAGTGATGATGCTAGATCATCTATAGTGCACCTTTGTGTGATGATTGAAAATAGTTAAGTATTGTTTGGTGATTGTGTACCTCGTATTTATTTATAGGCGCTAGTACCGACCAAGGATATGAGGAGGAAGGGGGATACTACGAAGAAGAAGCCGGAAAACTTCAACCACTACTCTGCTCAAGGCAAGCTTATACTGATACTTATGCAAGCTATTAACTTAGCAAGCTAACACTTGCAATCATGAAAGTTAGATAACCTATGCAATGCACTAAGAATGCTTGGTTCAACACATTTGATGATACCCAATCCTAGTTTTGCTTGTAATATTTATACCTTATTTCTTTATCAAAGCTTTCTCTTAGAGTTTACTTAAGTGACTTATAGATAGTAGAAAGATCATTGAAGGTTGCATAAAGAGCATTAAATTTGGACTAAACTAGAAAATCTTGATGTCATCCTAAGGCATGAGATTGAACTTAGTTAAACTCCACTTGTTTACCACCTCTCATTAGTACTTACCCCACTTGTAGATGCTAGTGCTAAGCATAAAACTTGATCAACTTTAGATGGGAATACTTGGTGAAAATGGTTATGAAAACCTTGTAATGATGAGTCATTCTACTGAAATGTTTTGACATGTGTTTCCGAATACCAGATGATTTTGATGATGAAAATGTTGAGGCATGAGCCTTAGCCCTTTATAAAACTAATGGTTGTCTGGATGCGATATCATTCCAATTTTACCGTACAACCACAATACCCGAAAATTGGGTAGGGCGTGACTGGAAACTTATATACCTTAGTATGGGTTCCCTCACGGCCAAGGTCTGAGCTGAGGCTACCTTGTGAAGATTGTCCACCTGTGCAGTATCCAAGATGACAGTTGGTCATGGTTGGGAGGACAAACTCACAGGAGAGGTGCTTATACTAGGGCGTGTAATTGAAAGGTTAGGATTGATTATCCGCATACTGAGTATGGTGAATTTAGGATTTGTTCCTGATGGATGTATCGAATGTTGTGGTGAAATTGTACAATCTCTGCAGAGTGTCAAACTATTCGAATAGCCTCGTCCGCGGTTATGGACAGTTGGAGTGGCCATACTGTTCCCCCGTTAGATGTTTTCAAAATGACTTGTGAAATGAATTGAGATTTTGACTTGACCACAACAGAGTTGTGATATGAAATTCAAGTTCCCACTTAGGTGTTATAAAACTTCAACTAGTTTTCTTGCTTCTGAACTTAGTAGAGGTAAATCTGGCTTTTTGCAAAAAAACCCTAGAGCTTAGTGTCCTACTACAAAAAAAAACCCTTAACTTGTGAGTATTAGTTTGCGAGTACTTAAAGAGCACTCATGGCTTTGTCCCTAGCTATTCCCGTGGCCAGACTATGAAGAGGAGTACCAGGATGATGGACCGCAGGAAGGTTACGACAACTAGGATCATCTCCCATCGTCAGCATTGCCTGTGACCCCGAAGATGGAGCTTCTCCTACGCTACTTTTATTCTTACGTTATTCCGCTGCTTGAGTTGTATTAAGAACTGGATCATGAGATCCTTATTTGTGTAAGACCATATGTATGGTTTATAATGGATGATGTATTGTGATATCTAAATCTGTTATGTCTCGCAAAAATGGTAATCCTAGGATTGCGATGTATGGCATAACAGGCATCTGGGATTAAAAATCTGGGTGTTGACAGTTGTACATTGCTAGGATAGTCAGTTTGCATGGAGTCTCCAAGAACATTGTGTCGGATCGAGGAACCGAGTTTACCTCGAGATTTTGGAAGAAAGTCCAAGAAGGATTAGGAACCAGACTGGATTTTAGCACAGCTTATCACCCTCAGACTGATGGACAAACGGAGCAAGTAAACCAGATACTCGAAGATATGTTGAGAGCTTGTGTGTTGGAATATGGATCAAAATGGGAAGATTGTATGCCTTTTGTAGAATTTTCATACAACAACAGTTACCAAGCCAGTTTGCAAATGGCCCCATTTGAGTTTATGTATGGAAGGAAGTGTCGTACCCCACTGAATTGGTTGGAAGTAGGAGAGAGTCAGATTTTCGGACCCGACATCCTAAGAGAAGCCAAAGAGAAAGTTCACAAGATCCGTGAGCACCTCAAGACCGCTCTATCCAGACAGAAGAGTTATGCTGACAAGAGACGTCGAGATCTAGCCTTCACTATCGGAGATTTCGTGTATATCAAAGTATCACCCTTGAAAGGAATGCAGCGTTTCCAACTTAAAGGAAAGCTTGCCTCCAGATATATTGGACCCTTCAAGATTTTGAATCTCCTAGGAGAAGTATCATATCAACTGGAACTGCCAGAGGAAATGTCAGCCGTGCATGATGTGTTTCATATCTCGTTACTTTGCAAATGCCTAGAAGTCCTGAAGAAGACCGAAGTTTTCAAGAATATTGATCAGAGAACCATAGAGCTCAACAAGGACCTAACATAATTAGAAGTACCCATTCATATTTTTTAAGAAGCCTTCAGAACCACCAGCACCCGGAGTATCAAGTTTCTCAAGATCTAGTGGAGTAACCATACTGAAGAAGAAGCTACTTGGGAACGAGAAGATTACATTAGGACTAAGTTTCTAGATCTCTTTAGTTCCTAGTTTTCTTTTTCTTAAATCTTAGAACGATATTTTGTTTAAGGAGGGAAGGTTTGTAACACCCCAAAAATATTAAACAAGATTATCAAGTTCTAATCACCCAAATTTAGGGTTAACAAAAACTTTTATTATTAAAATTAATATGAATGCATGTGTGTGTGTGATTAATGCATGAATGATTGCATTTTCCATGTTTGATTGCTATGAATGATAAGGATTAGTTTAAAGATGAAAACAATATCATCTAGATCATGTCCAAGAAGAATAAAATGAAGATAAAATCAAATATAAGAAATATGAGAAAATGGTCATTTTGGCCAAACTTGTTCACTAGACCACATTGGGTGTTCCTAGTAAAAGATTTCTAACCAAAACAAATCCAATTCTTTTCACTCCTTGCTAGACCAAGTAAAAGTGAACCCAAGCCCACTTTACAAACCAATAGAAACAAATTCCAAATCTATTTAAAGGACAATTAAAAATTGAATTAAGTGTAGGTACTAAGATGGCCATTTCTCAAAAACCAACCAAATCAATTCACCTTGAAAAACCCAAGAAACCATAGACTACCAAGCATGTGACCAGAGAACTCACCAAAATTCATCCAAAAATTCAAATCTAAATTTCATGCGGCCATTTCATAAAACACCTGGTGAGCACAGATCAAACTTGCCTAACTTCTACTATTTCTAATCAATGCCTTGTCCACTACTTGTCGCCACTACTAACCCTTGTCTCCCCCAGTGCCTAGCATCGCATTGAACCAGCCACCCCCTTCACTGCTTGCACCAGTGCCGTGCCACCGAGCCACCATTGTCGGCCGACCATGGACAGCCTGCAGGAGGAAGTGTCGCACCCGTCCATGATGCCTAGGAGACAGGCCACCATCCATCGCCACTCCCTGTCCACCCCTCGAGCTCAGCCAAGCCATGGACCACCGAGGAACACCGCGCCCATTTTGTCTGCAACCATGCCGATAGCGCGCCAGAGCGCCGCAGCTAACACGGTCGCACATGCCGCGCCTCGCCCTCACCACGCGTAATTGCATGCGTCGCGGTCCTAGCTACCTCCCAGACATGACTGTTCGCCGCCATGTGACCAGCAGCACATGTATGCCGTCTCGAACACCATCGTTCCTGTGCAGAGCACAGACCGCGCCCGACCAATCTCGACTGCCTCGTGTCATGCCATTAAGCTAGTGACGACCGCCAGGAGACACTGCACCATCCTACGCCCTTCGCCATGCCTTTAGCTCGATGTACTGATGTCACCGGAGGATCCTGACCATGCCGCACTGCCCCTCTCGCCGGTGTATAAATAGAGGCCACCCCCACCTCAATTCTTCACACCATCTCACTCCCCTCCCCCTCAGAACCACCCCTGACCCTTCCTCAGAGCAAGGCGAGCACACGGCCGCCGAAATTTGGCCGGAGTTCGCCACTACAGAGGAGGAGAGGAGACGTTGATTGGAGCCACCCCAGGAGCCGCATGTTGAGGGAGTGTCCCAACCTTTATTTAATATAAGGTGGAGTCCCCTGTGTTTACAATGCTAGTCCCTGGATCAATAGCTAGCATCCATAGTTAAGATGTAATATCAAGAAACAAAGGTCATAATATAACTTTATAACCAGGAATAACATAATTTTATTACATCTTACATAGCTCATTTGGCTATTACATTACATTGCAGCGGAATAACTATAAGCATGGGGTCCTTCATCTTCAAAGTGCCACAGGCAGACATGTTGGTTGTAGACTTTGTAATCCTAATCAATCAATCTTCACTAAAATCAATCAAACCTGCAACATTACAAGTTACAGCCACAAGGGTCAATACATTTGAATTGTATTGGCAAGTTTCACTACTATGTGGAATATAAGTGGATTCTATCACTACATGCATTTTTGGCTAAGTAGGGTTTAAGGCTCATTTGCAGAAGCAAAATTTATCCTATCTTTTCAAAATGGTTTTGGTCCTTTGTCAAATCTCCTTTTCAAAATTCCTTGAACTCCTTGGTAAATTCCCAAGTGTTCAAGTCCTTGTCAAAAATCCCTTGAGCTCCTTGGTAACCCCAAGTGCATCAAGTTTTATCAAAATCTCTTGAGCTCCTTGGTACCCCCAAGTGCATCAAGTTTTATCAAAATCTCTTGAGCTCCTTGGTACCCCCAAGTGCTTCAAGTCTTTAAAAGTTTTCTTTTAGAAATTAGAATGTCAAGATTTCCCATTGCTTCAAACTTTAGTTGCTCAGTATTGTCCATAACCGGGGACACGGCTAAGTACTTAGATTTTATTATCTTCTGCAGAAGTAGTACACTTTACCCACATGTCACAATCTCATCTTTTTGCCACCAGTGGCCACTGGATTAGTGCTCACCAAGATGGAGTACCGACAGATTGAGAATGTGACGAAGTCTTTCCAGAGGGTCCTCCCATACACCATTGCTAGCTTGTCTTCAGTACCCATGTAGGATTCCAGGTCCTCATGTCCAGTAAACTGAAGACAATGCATGGGTCTTCCCAATGTAGTTGACTAAGCCAGAGCCATAAATAGCATGTGGTTGCACACGAAAGCCACAATTGGAGAAACATGTTCAATCTCTAAGTTTCCTGGGTGGTTTTCCTTTGGAGCACAACACAAAGATATTGCCATAGACATGGTTCCTTTTGTTGCCACCTTCTCCAAAACTCAAAGTATCCTTGTCCACCCAGGTGGTTCATTGAGTCCTTGTTTTATTATATAAAAACACAAGTCCTTTTCTCAACTTCATAAAATCTCAACATGTATCTCTTTTCAAAATATAGCATGGCTAAGCATGTAACAACTACATTGTTTTCACTAAGGAATGTATAGGGAATCCTATTAGGATTTAGCATAGCATAAGTATAAAAATTCGTTTCATGCATGTTTTCAAAATCCAGTAAGTATAATGAAAATAGTAGGACTTTAGATGATAGTGTCACTTGCCTTTCTTTTGGTAGGGAATGTTGGTTCACTCCTTGATCTTGCTAGTCTCACACTTTTCTAACTTCACTACAATCAATCAAGAAAACACAAAATCAACTAGCATTCCAAACCAATAATCAATCAAACAATTCACTCACATAAAACAATGGGATCTAAGTCATGCATGTAAGCATGCAAGAGATAGTTTTATTTGCAAGGATGGTCTCCACTAGGCTTCTAAACTTTGTAGGGTTCAAAGTGGTCATTTTCCAAAGTGGCAAAGTCATTTGCAAAGGGTTTTGTCCATAAACCATTTTTAAATCCAATCATTATTTTCTGTGGTGGAAAATACTTTTATCAAAGTAACAACTTTAAGTTGTTCACCAAATAAGTTGTTGTTTCTCAAAACTTGGTGTTTAGGGTCAGTAGGTTTGATCTAAATAATTTTCCCAAAGTTTTACTTCAAAGTCATTTTTATAACAAAAGCAATGTTTCCATTTGACTAGAAATGGATTAATTCAAGTTTTCATTCCTAATCTTCACAAAATCCATTTTTAAATCTATGGGTTGGTTCCTAAGGTCAGTAAGTTCACAACAAACCAATTTGCAAAGGTTTCAACCTCAAAAACATTTTTGAATAATTTTTCTAATCTAAACAAGCATACAAATGTTTCTGCAAAAACAAATAATCTAACAGATACTATTTACTAAAACAATTGCATGGTTGGCTAGGGCTTGCTCCACTAATTCCAATAATATAAAGTTTGTAATTTTTGGACGTGTGGATCAAAAGTTACAAAGGTTTCAAAATTGAATCTCTATCAGATTCAAATCTGTTTTTAAAACGAAGCCTGGCCACGCGTCATGTTTCTATTGGGCGGTACCGCTTCGCACGGATCGAGCGATGCGGGCCGTTGGATTAAGTTCCATCGCACGGTGCTGAGACGCTACTTACCGCTTCGCCTAGCTTCTATCGTGTGCGTCCGATCTAGATCCTACGGATGCTACTGCTCGGTCAACGATGGGCGGTGCTGCGCGGCGGCGGACGGCGGCGACGGTCAGGTGTTAGACCCCTCCTTTATAAAGGGAAGGATCCCTGTGATTGCAATGCTAGTCCCTGGATCAATGCTAGCATCCACAGTTTAAGATGCAGTACACAGATACAAAGGTCGTTTATTACATTCATTCCAGAGACAAAACATAGTCTTTTACAACTCATGGCCATAGGCCTAATACAAGAGTTTTAAGGAATAAGCAAATAAACACAAGTCTTCATCTTCATGTGCCACAGGCAAGCATGTTGAGTGTAGGCTCATGACTCCTATTCATCATCGGAGTAACCTGCAACATCACAAGTTACAGCCACAGAGGGTCAATACTTTGGAATAGTATTGGCAAGTGATACCTTAGTATTTTTAAGTGGACTATATTACTACATGCATTTTGGCTAAGTGTAGCTTGGCTTGCTTTGCTTGAAAATAGGTTTTACCTATTAGTTGAAATCACTAAGTTTTTCTTTGTCAAAACATTCCCAAGGAACCACCAATAGACATTGGGGTCCTTCACCCTTGTTCACCCATAAATTTTTACTTAGAAGTTGGAGTGATGAGATTCTTGTAGCTTCCATGTCTTGATACTCAAAAGGGTCCATTGCCTTGGACTAGGCTAAGTACTTAGGTTTTCCATCTGCAGAGGTTGTGCACTTTCCCCACCAGACTTGGTTTCCCAAGACAGGACCTTTCAGAAGCCTTTCCTTAGTCAAATGGACGCGCTCCAACCTATCATCCCATCTACCACCAACTGTCCAAATGACTAAGTTCTAGCAACCTATATGATCAAGGCAGAGCCCATATTGCCAAGTGGTTGCATTGTAAGCTTTCTCAACACTTGGCCTCCAAATCTCTTTGTGCCTGGGTGGCTTACCACAAGTGAGATACACAACCCAAGTCCATGGCCTTGTGTAACCACTCAACATAACCCATTCTTCCATTCCACCCAGGAGGTTCATTTGACTTAGTGGTTTTATTAGGAAAATATAAGTCTCATGACTTAGAAATATTTTCATCCTGGTAAGTGTAGATTTTCACCAACCCTTGTTTGCTATATAGCTAGGCTAAGCAAGGCATGGCAACTTATCATAGGGAAAATTCTTAGCAATTCTACCATTCTAAACTATATAGGATTTCCCAATTTAGCATTAGACAAAATAGCATGCAAGCAAAATATCTATGCTAGTACAAAACATAGGTTAGAAATATTCATGAAAATATCACTTGCCTTGGTAGTGGGGAGAGTAGCACTCTTCACAATCACAATCACTAGCAAAATCTACAAGAAAAATTATAGCATTCAATTTCACACAATTTATTCAATCAAAAATAATATGAATGCATGCATGCAAGAATTTTACTAAGTGGTGACTTTGGAAATTTTACCAAGCATGTGCATGATACTGAAACATAACAGGACACAAAATTTGCCATAACAAACTTATTTAACATTAAAACTACTTATCAAAACAAATCTATACTCAAAATAGCTTTAAATATGATTCCACAAATAAAGTCATTTTAATGGTTACTATTTGTTAAACAAATTGGACATTCAAAAAGGTCTTGTTTCACTGAATCCAACGGTATAAAATTTGTAAAAATCTAACGTGGCATTCAAAAGTTATAGCAGTTTAAAGTTTGGATCAAAATCTAGTTTTAAATTCTGTTTTTGAATTAAACCCTGCCACGCGTCGCAACCTTACTGGTGCATACCGCTTCGCGCGGATCGGCAGTCGCAGGCCGTAGGATCTAACTTAGATCTAACGATCCAGACGCGCGCGTACCTCTTCGGCCTAGATCTATCCTAGCCCTACGATGCAGATCCAACGGACCAAACCAACAAGCCACGAACGGGCGGCGCTGGCGGCGTTGACTAGCGGCGGCGCGTCAGACTACGGTGGCGCCGGCGTTCTAGATCGTCTGCAAGGGAAAGAAGGGGCTTACCGGGTTTGCCGGAGGCTGCTGAAGCTCGACGTGGTACTGGCTTGCGGAGGGGCGCTCGGAGATGGGTTCTAGATCTCGTCGGAGTTGCGTCTGGCGTCGGGTGGATGTTGTCGGAGTCGTTGCCGAGGTTCTGCGTCGCCCTAACACGAACCAACGGGTTTAGGAGATGCGCAGGACAATTGCGAACACGCTTGGGTGAATAAGAAAGCAAGGGGCGCTCGGGACTTACTGAGATTGCTCGCCGGAGTTGGGGTGGTCGTCGGGTGCTTACGGCATCAAGCGAACACGGCGACCTGGGGCAGTATAGGATGCTTTGTTGTGGTTAGAAGGTGCGCAAGAGGATTGCTAAGTGTCTCGAACAATCCAGAGGGGAAGGGGCGCACGGAGCTCACCTGAATCGATCGCCGGAGTTGGCTCTGTCTGCGGCGGTCTCGAGCGAGTCGTGGGCAGCCTGGTGGCGTGAGTGTGAGATTGACTGGGGGAAAATGATCATGGGGAGGTGGGGATCTTATAGCCGGTGCCTCGACAGGAAACGCCTGTGTTTAATTGCCCAATTAAGCCGCGCCATCACCGGCAGTCACTGCAGCTGCGACGTGGTCGCGGGCAGGGTTTGGGGAAGACGATGACAGCGTGGCCAGGGCCCGCTTGTCAGCGATGTGTGCGAAATGGGGGTGGGGTCTGTTTGTCAGCGACTGGCTGTGTGCGTTCGCGCGTGAGAAAAGAAAAGGAACTCCCCGGGTGGGCTAGTTGGGCTCGATCCTCTGTTGGGCCAGAAACCTGGCGCTCGGCCCTTTTCCTTTGTCTAGTCCTTTTTCTTTTCTAATTCGATTTTCTGGTTATGTTTTCGAATGGTTTCAAATACAATTTGAATTCAAATTCTCCTGGGCTTTTGCAGGGGTGAATTGGTCTTAGAAATAGGTCAAAACTTGTGGGGCTTCCTTGCAAAGGCTTGGTCAGACTTGGATTTCAAACAAACAGAGACTATGCACCATTTTGCAAATGTTTGAAATAGAGGTTTTGGGAATTATTTCTAATTTGAACATTTTGGTTAAACTTTTACACTCAATCTTTCCAATAGTGGGGCAAGCAAACAAGTTCCTTAACATTTAAGTTTCAAAAAGTGATGGTCTAATGAGTGAAATTTTACTCACATGAAATCATAGCACAAGCTTCTGTTTTTGAGAAGAACCCTAAATTATGATGAATGCTTAGATGATATGAATGAGTTTTGGAATATGAATTTAGGGATGTTACAAATCTAACCCCCTTAAGATGAATCTCGCCCTCGAGATTCGGATTGGCTGGCAAATAGGTGAGGGTGGTCTTTCCGAAGATCATCTTCTCTTTCCCATGTTGCTTCCTCTTCGGAATGATGGTTCCATTGTACTTTGCAAAACTTGATAGTTTTTGTCCTTGTGACTCTTTCTGCGGTCTCAAGAATCTTGACAGGCTTTTCTTCATAGGTGAGATCACTTTCTAGTTGGACTTCTTCCAAAGGTATGGTATCCTTCAGAGAAGTTTCCTCCATTTCTGGGTGACATTTCTTAAGCTGACTCACATGAAATACATTATGGACAGCTGACAGGGATTCAGGCAATTCAACTTCATATGCAACTTCTCCCTTGCGACTTAGAATCTTGAATGGCCCAACATATCTTGGTGCCAACTTTCCTTTGACTCCAAATCTTTTCACTCCACGGAGTGGTGATACCCTGAGATAAGCTCTATCCCCAACTTCGTAGGTGACTTCTCTACGCTTAGAATCTGCGTAGCTTTTATGTCGGGACTGTGCTACCTTCAACCTGTCCTTAACCAATTTGACCTTCTCTTCGGCGTCTTTGATAAGATCAGGTCCAAATAAACTTCTCTCTCCCACACCATTCCATAGTAATGGGGTGGTACATTTCCTTCCGTAGAGTAACTCAAATGGTGCCATTCCAATACTAACTTGATGACTATTGTTGTAAGAGAACTCTGCGTAAGGCAAGCTTTCATCCCAACTTGCTCCATAGTCTAAGGCACATGCCCTTAACATGTCTTCAAGAATTTGATTAGTCCTTTCCGTTTGTCCATCAGTTTGGGGATGAAAGGCAGTACTAAATTCCAATCTCGTTCCCAAAGATTCATGAAGCTGTCTCCAAAAGTGAGAAGTGAACTGTGTTCCTCTATCTGACACAATACTCTTAGGCACACCGTGAAGGCATACAATTCTGCTCATGTAGATTTTTGCTAACTTGGCACTTGTATAAGTTGTCTTCACGGGTATAAAATGAGCCACTTTAGTTAAGCGATCCATTACCACCCATATGGAATCATACCCTGACCTGGTCCTTGGTAATCCGGTAATGAAATCCATACCAATATTTTCCCACTTCCATTCAGGAATAGGCAGTGGTTGAAGCAAACCTGCTGGTTTCTGATGCTCCGCTTTTACTCTGCTACACACATCACACAAAGCAATATGTTCGGCGATGTCCCTTTTGAGATTGTTCCACCAAAATCTTTCTTTCATGTCCATGTATCTTGGTGTTTCCCGGGTGAATAGAATACGGAGAGTTGTGAGCCTCTTGTAGAATCAGTTTCCGCAACTCCGGATCTTGTGGAACACAAATACGTTTCCCGTGCCATAAGGTACCTTGTTCGTCTATATGGAAACTCTTAGCTTTCCCTAGACTTATATTTTCCTTAATCTTTTCAATTTCCTTATCAGTCTTCTGAACTTCTCGGATCTTGTCCAATAAAGTGGGTTGAACTTCTAAGGACATGAGATGTCCTTCTGGCACAATCTCCAATCTGAGTTCTTTGAATTGATCACACAAGTCATCTGGCAATTCCCCTTTGGTAAGGCCATTTACAAACGTCTTACGACTTAGAGCATCTGCTACTACGTTCGCTTTACCGGGGTGGTATTGCAAACTTAAGTTGTAATCCTTAATAAGTTCTAGCCATCTCCTTTGTCTCATATTGATTTCCTTCTGGGTGAAGATATACTTCAAGCTCTTATGATCGGTGAACACTTCACATCGCTTTCCCAAAAGGTAATGTCTCCATGTTTTGAGTGCATGGACGACAGAGGCTAACTCCAAATCATGAGTAGGATAGTTTACTTCATGAGTTTTGAGTTGTCTCGAAGCATAGGCTACGACTTTACCATCTTGCATAAGTACGGCACCCAAACCTTGATGAGACGCATCACAATATACTTGGAAATCCTTTTCCAAATCTGGCAGACATAGCACTGGTGCTGTTACAAGTCTCTTCTTCAATTCTTGGAAGCTGACTTCACAACCTTCAGTCCAAGCAAATTTCTTGTCCTCTTTTAACAATTCCGTCATTGGCTTAGCAACCTTTGAGAAATTTTCAATGAACCTTCTATAGTAACCCGCAAAGCCGAGGAAACTACAAACTTCTTTTACATTCTTGGGAGATTCCCATTCTGTCACAGCTGAAACCTTAGCAGGATCAACTGCTACACCATCCTTTGTCATAACATGACCAAGAAAACCAACTTCCTCTAACCAAAACTCACACTTGCTGAATTTGGCGTAAAGCTTATGCTCTCTTAATTTTTCAAGTATCAAGCGTAAGTGTCTTTCGTGTTCTTCCTTGCTCTTGGAGTAGACTAAGATGTCATCGATGAAAACGACAACGAACTTGTCTAGGAATTCCATGAACACCTTGTTCATCATATTCATGAAGTACGCTGGAGCGTTGGTTAAACCAAAAGGCATCACAGTGTACTCATACAATCCATACCTCGTGGTGAATGCGGTCTTAGGTATGTCTTGCTCTCTTATCTTGAGCTGAAAATAACCTGACCTGAGATCAATCTTCGAGAACACACATGCTCCTTCTAGCTGATCAAACAAATCGTTGATTCTTGGTAAGGGATATTTGTTCTTGATGGTTACTTCATTGAGGGAACGATAGTCAATACATAATCTTTGTGTTCTATCCTTCTTCTCCACAAACAATACTGGGGCTCCCCAAGATGAAGAACTTGGTTGAATAAACCCTTTCTGCAACTGTTCTCCTAACTGTTTCTTGAGTTCTTTCAGTTCATCAACTGACATTTTGTATGGTCTCTTAGCTATCGGTCCAGAACCTGGTACCAAATCTATCAGAAACTCCACATCTCTATCTGGTGGCATCCCTGTTAATTCTTCCGGAAATACATCTGGGTACTCACACACAATTGGCACACTGTCCATGCTAACCCCCTTAAGAGAATTCAGCTTACTTCCTTTGGATTCGAAGTTTGACTTGAATTTTATTCTTTTTCCTTCTGGGGTTGTGAGTGCAACTGTATGATTGGCACAATCTAGTATTCCTTCATACTTAGCCATCCAATCCATTCCCAAAATTACGTCTAGTCCTTGAGAATCTAGGATTATCAGGTTTACTGGAAACTTATGTTTTCCAAACTCTATGACAAGATCCCGGCATCCAAGACTTACTATCATGTCTCCACCCGGAGAACTAACTTTTATTGGACACCCAATGTTTTCAGATGCAAACCCATTTCTATCAACAAATGCTTTTGATATGAATGAATGAGATGCACCAGTGTCAAAGAGTACAAATGCTGGAATTGAATTGAGTCTGAACTTACCAGCAACGGCATCAGGCTCTTCATAGACCTCCTCCACATTGATGTGGTTAACCTGTCCTTTCTGGAAAGGATTTGGTATGTTAGGTCCTTCCACTTTCTTCTCAGGGCACTCATTAGCATAAGGCCCCAGCTTCTTGCATTTGAAGCACTCGACTTGACTGATGTCCTTTTTAACATGCTGACTTCCACTTCCACTACCATTCCCACTGTGGTGGCTCTTATGTCCACTATTGTGGTTCTTATACTTGTCATTGTCATGACTGCGATGATGCTTGTTGTCATGACGGTTGTGGTTGTGGTGCTTGTTGAATTTCCCATGCTTATGGGATCCCGAGCTGCCACTGTCATCAAAGTGAGATCGTTTGTGAGACGATCCCGAGCTGTGCTTGTCGGAGTGTTTCCTCTTCCTACTCTCGACTTGCTTCATTTTACTCTCCAAAATAGCAGCCTTGTCACACAAAGATTGATAAGTTGGAACATATGCCACAGACAACTGTAGGTTCAGCTCATCATTCAAACCCTCCAGAAATTTTTTCTTTCTTTTTGCATCGGTGTCAACTTCATCCGGTGCATAGCGCGCCAGATTGTTGAATTATTGTATGTATTCTTCCACGCTGCGGTGGCGCTACTTCAGGTTGTGAAACTCCTTCTTTTTCAGACTCATCATTCCTGATGAGATATGAGCAGTGCGGAAGCCATCTTCAAAGATAGCCCAAGTCACCTCATCAATAGGAGTGGTGATTTGGAAGTTGTCCCACCATGTGGCGGCTGGTCCTTCCAACAGATGTGCTGCGAACCTGACTTTTTCAGCATCCGTGCAGCCCACGGTCACTAAGTCCTTGTTCACCGAACGTAGCCAGTCATTGGCTACCATGGGATCAGTTGTTCCCGAAAACTTTGCTGGCCTTAGACGCAGAAATCTGGTGAGCATATCAAAACCCGGAGGGTTGTTGTTGTTGTTGTTGGGGTTGTTGTTGTTGTTGTTGTTGTTGTTGTTGTTATTCTGGTTTTGGATGAATGTTGTCATCATTTGCATAAGCTGTGTTTGCGCATTCATCATTTGTTGCATTTCTGGGGTGATGTTGTTGGGGTTGGGGTTTGCGCGACGGGGAGGCATCTGTGGTTTGTTCAAATAGATAAGAATGAGATACCCATAGATGTTTTATGCACAATACATCATAAGCAAACACATAACAAACAAAAAAAGTTCAACAACCACATAATAAGCTCATGAAGTAAAACACACAAGTGGCAAGCCATCCACATGTCGGATGGTCCAATAATAAGTTCACAATAACAAGTACGAATATGAAAGATAAACGAGTAGTCAAGTCTACTCATCAGCATCAATCTCCTCCTCGACGAAGGTAAGACCTGTGTTCTCCATCGCGGTCTTGTTCTCCTCAATCGTAGTGGTCAAGGAATCGACCTTGGCCTTGAGAGCCCTCTTCTGGGAGCGAAGTCTCTCAATAACCATCTGCTGCTGCTCAAGCTCGAAATCCTTGGACTTCAGTTCCTCGGTCATGTCCCGGATCTTCTTGTTCCTATCCTGGACGCGTTTCTCTTGACTCTTGAACTTGCGGTCCTGGGCCTCGAACTTTGTCTCCATATCCTTGATCATCTCATCCTGTTGTGCGAAAAGCTTGTCTTTCTCGCGTAGCTGCACCTGAAGCTCGTCATTGCCAAGCATGACGTTCGTCCTATCCGTGTCCACGTGACTGAGGAGAGTCTCTAAGTCCTGGAGATAGAGACGTATCGGCTCTGCCGTGTCCCTCGAGTCGTCCTCAAAGTCGATGGAATCTCCATCAACATCACACCTTCCGAAGACGTGGAAGTGAGTGCCCCTAACCTGTCGGGAGTGACGGCCTAACAAGCGTCCTATCAGGTCCTGCATGACTACCTCCATGCCTCTCTCCCTGTCGTCGTGCATCAGCTTGAAGACGATGGCCTCTGTAGTAGGCTCAGTCTGGCGCCCTGGCTGGTTCACCTTGAAGCCCCAGAGGTCCTTCCTCTCGAACTTGGTGAGTGGGTACACCGTGATGGTGGGAAGAGGGAGATCGAGCAAAGTGGTAAGCTCAATTATACGGGGTCCGAAACGAGTAACCTGGAACTCCTCAACAGTGCTGATGGCAATAGGCATCTATTTATAAAATTGAAAAGTTAGAACAACACTATTTAAGATGAATACAAAACAACCATCTCATACATATCCATGGAACACAATTTTCACACAAGTCATGCATACATAAATCCATTACATCAAACAAGGTCCAATTTATTTAAGGTATCATTTTGGAAAATAAGGTGATAGATGGTGGTCCACTAACAAAGTGTGCTTATAGGCCTATCTCACTGGATCTGGTGGCTATCACAATGTTCCTAGAGGTAATCCACCTATCTTGCTCACATGATTCCATCACTAAGTCTATTATATCTCCCCTTAACTCTTGGTTGGTGGCTTCCAACTCTTGGGTAAGTTCCTTCTCTTTCTCTAATTCTTTTTGGAGGTTGAGTATTCTGCACTTGACTCTAGCACTTAGTTCTTTGATAGTTCTCCAAGCTGCATCTCTGGCTGACTCAAATAATGTGGTGTGCATTTTAGTGTTGGTGTACATGCAGAATCCCCTTTCCTTGTGGTTGTCTTCCTTGTTTTTGTACAAGTGAAGTTGCACCCACCAATACTCCACTCCTTCATCCATCACTGGAAACCCTTGTACACAGTTGCACCATGTGCTTCCATTGCCACCATAAGGTCCTTGAGTATATTGGGAAACTCAGTTTCACACTCCAAGGTCATGGTCATGAGTGGTCCTTTCTTCACGGCTTCGTTGATGGAGTTCATCTACAAATGGAGTTGAGTATGAAAAGATTAGAAAAGCTTTACGAGAAGAATAGACAAGTGTAGAAGTAGTTGAAAATTTTTCCTTAATGGTTTTCAATCCTAGGTCATAATCCTACAGGCAACTTGGCTCTGATACCATCTGTTAGACCCCTCCTTTATAAAGGGAAGGATCCCTGTGATTGCAATGCTAGTCCCTGGATCAATGCTAGCATCCACAGTTTAAGATGAAGTACACAGATACAAAGGTCGTTTATTACATTCATTCTAGAGACAAAACATAGTCTTTTACAACTCATGGCCATAGGCCTAATACAAGAGTTTTAAGGAATAAGAAAATAAACACAAGTCTTCATCTTCATGTGCCACAGGCAAGCATGTTGAGTGTAGGCTCATGACTCCTATTCATCATCGGAGTAACCTGCAACATCACAAGTTACAACCACAGAGGGTCAATACTTTGGAATAGTATTGGCAAGTGATACCTTAGTATTTTTAAGTGGACTATATTACTACATGCATTTTGGCTAAGTGTAGCTTGGCTTGCTTTGCTTGAAAATAGGTTTTACCTATTAGTTGAAATCACTAAGTTTTTCTTTGTCAAAACATTCCCAAGGAACCACCAATAGACATTGGGGTCCTTCACCCTTGTTCACCCATAAATTTTTACTTAGAAGTTGGAGTGATGAGATTCTTGTAGCTTCCATGTCTTGATACTCAAAAGGGTCCATTGCCTTGGACTAGGCTAAGTACTTAGGTTTTCCATCTGCAGAGGTTGTGCACTTTCCCCACCAGACTTGGTTTCCCAAGACAGGACCTTTCAGAAGCCTTTCCTTAGTCAAATGGACGCGCTCCAACCTATCATCCCATCTACCACCAACTGTCCAAATGACTAAGTTCTAGCAACCTATATGATCAAGGCAGAGCCCATATTGCCAAGTGGTTGCATTGTAAGCTTTCTCAACACTTGGCCTCCAAATCTCTTTGTGCCTGGGTGGCTTACCACAAGTGAGATACACAACCCAAGTCCATGGCCTTGTGTAACCACTCAACATAACCCATTCTTCCATTCCACCCAGGAGGTTCATTTGACTTAGTGGTTTTATTAGGAAAATATAAGTCTCATGACTTAGAAATATTTTCATCCTGGTAAGTGTAGATTTTCACCAACCCTTGTTTGCTATATAGCTAGGCTAAGCAAGGCATGGCAACTTATCATAGGGAAAATTCTTAGCAATTCTACCATTCTAAACTATATAGGATTTCCCAATTTAGCATTAGACAAAATAGCATACAAGCAAAATATCTATGCTAGTACAAAACATAGGTTAGAAATATTCATGAAAATATCACTTGCCTTGGTAGTGGGGAGAGTAGCACTCTTCACAATCACAATCACTAGCAAAATCTACAAGAAAAATTATAGCATTCAATTTCACACAATTTATTCAATCAAAAATAATATGAATGCATGCATGCAAGAATTTTACTAAGTGGTGACTTTGGAAATTTTACCAAGCATGTGCATGATACTGAAACATAACAGGACACAAAATTTGCCATAACAAACTTATTTAACATTAAAACTACTTATCAAAACAAATCTATACTCAAAATAGCTTTAAATATGATTCCACAAATAAATTCATTTTAATGGTTACTATTTGTTAAACAAATTGGACATTCAGAAAGGTCTTGTTTCACTGAATCCAACGGTATAAAATTTGTAAAAATCTAACGTGGCATTCAAAAGTTATAGCAGTTTAAAGTTTGGATCAAAATCTGGTTTTAAATTCTGTTTTTGAATTAAATCCTGCCACGCGTCGCAACCTTACTGGTGCGTACCGCTTCGCGCGGATCGGCAGTCGTAGGCCGTAGGATCTAACTTAGATCTAACGATCCAGACGCGCGCGTACCTCTTCGGCCTAGATCTATCCTAGCCCTACGATGCAGATCCAACGGACCAAACCAACAAGCCACGAACGGGCGGCGCTGGCGGCGTTGACTAGCGGCGGCGCGTCAGACTACGGCGGCGCCGGCGTTCTAGATCGTCCGCAAGGGAAAGAAGGGGCTTACCGGGTTTGCCGGAGGCTGCTGAAGCTCGATGTGGTACTGGCTTGCGGAGGGGCGCTCGGAGATGGGTTCTAGATCTCGTCGGAGTTGCGTCTGGCGTCGGGTGGATGTTGTCGGAGTCGTTGCCGAGGTTCTGCGTCGCCCTAACACGAACCAACGGGTTTAGGAGATGCGCAGGACAATTGCGAACACGCTTGGGTGAATAAGAAAGCAAGGGGCGCTCGGGACTTACTGAGATTGCTCGCCGGAGTTGGGGTGGTCGTCGGGTGCTTACGGCGTCAAGCGAACACGGCGACCTGGGGCAGTACAGGATGCTCTGTTGTGGTTAGAAGGTGCGCAAGAGGATTGCTAAGTGTCTCGAACAATCCAGAGGGGAAGGGGCGCACGGAGCTCACCTGAATCGATCGCCGGAGTTGGCTCTGTCTGCGGCGGTCTCGAGCGAGTCGTGGGCAGCCTGGTGGCGTGAGTGTGAGATTGACTGGGGGAAAATGATCGTGGGGAGGTGGGGACTTATAGCCGGTGCCTCGACAGGAAACGCCTGTGTTTAATTGCCCAATTAAGCCGCGCCATCACCGGCAGTCACTGCAGCTGCGACGTGGTCGCGGGCGGGGTTTGGGGAAGACGATGACAGCGTGGCCAGGGCCCGCTTGTCAGCGATGTGTGCAAAATGGGGGTGGGGTCTGTTTGTCAGCGACTGGCTGTGTGCGTTCGCGCGTGAGAAAAGAAAAGGAACTCCCCGGGCGGGCTAGTTGGGCTCGATCCTCTGTTGGGCCAGAAACCTGGCGCTCGGCCCTTTTCCTTTGTCTAGTCCTTTTTCTTTTCTAATTCGATTTTCTGGTTATGTTTTCAAATGGTTTCAAATACAATTTGAATTCAAATTCTCCTGGGGTTTTGCAGGGGTGAATTGGTCTTAGAAATAGGTCAAAACTTGTGGGGCTTCCTTGCAAAGGCTTGGTCAGACTTGGATTTCAAACAAACAGAGACTATGCACCATTTTGCAAATGTTTGAAATAGAGGTTTTGGGAATTATTTCTAATTTGAACATTTTGGTTAAACTTTTACACTCAATCTTTCCAATAGTGGGGCAAGCAAACAAGTTCCTTAACATTTAAGTTTCAAAAAGTGATGGTCTAATGAGTGAAATTTTACTCACATGAAATCATAGCACAAGCTTCTGTTTTTGAGAAGAACCCTAAATTATGATGAATGCTTAGATGATATGAATGAGTTTTGGAATATGAATTTAGGGATGTTACATCAGGCGAGGGGCTAGCGGCGGTTCTAGGAAGCAAAGAACGAAGTGGGGATGCTCACCGTGATCGCGAGAACGTGGTGATGCTCGAGGTACGGTCGGCTTGGCAAGGGGCGCTCAGGGTCTGCAGCAATTCCTCACCGGAGTCAAGGACGGTGTCAGGCGGCTCTGGTCATGGTCAGAGGCGACGCTGTCGATCACGAGAAGTCAACCAGAGGGCATGGTTAAGTGCAATAGAGTGAGGCGAGTGTGGGAGCATCATCGAGGAGTGCTGGGGCGAACGGGGTTTACCTGTGGAGTTCGCCGGAGTGGAAAACAGACGCGACGACACTCAGAGCTTGTCGAAGACGACGTTCTGGGGCGCCCGCGGTTGAACGAAGGGTACAGGCAGAAGCGTCTGGGAGTGGGGAGTGTGCTCGTGTGCTCGGGGAGGCAGGAGGTGGCGAGGCTCGGCCGGAATTGTCTGGGGACGGTGGCCGGAGCAGTGAGTGGTCTCTGGCGAAATTTGTGTAGCCTGGTGGCGTGTTGGTTATGGCGACAGAGGGGAAAGGAGGAGAAGACGCAGGCGTTTAATAGGACGTGGTCGCAGGGGGAGTAATGGTCGTGGTTATCGCGAATTGATCGCCGGCGTTAAGGCAGGAAACGGCGAGGAGGAATTAGCGCGGGGTGAGGACGATGAACAGGAGAGGTGGGGTCCTGTCGTCAGTGAGGAAGCGAGAAGAAAAGGAGGTCCACCAGTCAGCGATTGCGCGGGTGCGGTTCTGAGTGGAAAACGTTTCGTCGCAGGAGAGAGTAGGTGGGCTGGATTGGGTCTTGTTGGGCTTGGCCAGTTGGGCTGAGTCCAATTCTTATTTTTTTCTTTCAAATTGTTTTTCCTTTTCTGTTCCTATTTTCTGTTTTGAAAATCAAACAACAAATCAAACAAACAAAACAATTCAACCAATCACCATACTTTTCATTTGAATTTGGTTCTGTTTAACACATAAACCAAAGTCCAAAATAAAGATAATAATTTTATTTTAGAGTCCATTTATAATTAAATAAAATGGACCTTAGTTCATAAATCAAATAGGTTAATTTATTTTAAAGCTCCATTTGAAAACTAAATATTTTCAAAACCCAATCAGTAGGTTTTATTTGAAAACAAAGAACACTTGGAAAGCTTGTTTAAAATAAATAAATAAGTTTTAGTGTTTATTTTAAAATGGGAAAAGCCTTTACTTAAATAATATTGCATTTTAAATCCTTTTGTTTTATTTATATGAACCTTTACTATTTCTAACAAATAGAATTATTTTATTTCAAAGGCTTGGTCAAGTTTTAATTTGGCTCTTTTGGAAATAATATTTATTTTATTTCTATCCTTTTCATTTTAAAATCAAATCTTTTATTAAAAGATTTCAAAATGGTGAATCCAAAATATTTTATTTTTCCTTTATTAAATGCTTATCTTTTTAAATCCCTTTAAGATCTATTTGATCCAATTTGGTTTGAAGATTTCCAACTGGATTCAAAAAGTTTCTTCTCACCCTGAAAATCAACAAAGTTTTATTTTATTCATTTATTTTCACATTACAAGATTTGGAAAATCTTGGGATGTGACACGCCGCGGCCACCATTTAAACTGCCGTCGTCGACAACGTCATTTGCTCCCATTGCCGGACCTAGATGGAGACCAGGTGAGCCATCGTGTACCCCCACTGTCGTCGTTAGGGTTCGGTCTCGTCAGAGTTGTTCGACGGAGACGACGAACATCGGCGTAGATCTTGTTCTAATCATAGGGCCCAGATTGAAACTTACCGCTTCGGGTTAGATGAGCCGCTGACGCTTAAGACCCCCTATCAACAGCCCGCTGTGCGCGCAGTGCAGCTGGGCCGGCCCATTTCCTTTCCCACACGTAGCCCAGTAATTCAAATAGTTATTTTCCATTTTATTCAAACCCTAGTTCTGTCAGTAGATTCAAAAATCAATTCAAGGAGATGTACTAAACCAAATTGCATGATTCCAATTTTGTTACAAAGGTATTCAAATTACCAATCCAAGCCCGTTGGATTCAAACCAACTGAAATTATACATCACCTATAGTAAAAATAACAAGACAGAGACTTTTCCACATTCAAACATTTTTCAAAAATCAACCATAATTGATTTTGAGTTGATTCCAATTCTCAAAAATCACATTTGACAAGATATTTTATAATATGTAAAAATATTTAGGTTTACCTGCAGTGATCTTGGACTAGTACTAAAAGAATGCTACATAGGCAATTCTAGTCACTTTAATTATATAAAATAATAATTTTAAACTTTATAAAATATGACCACCACTTTAAATCACATTCCGAAGTATTAGAATATGTGGTGATGACATGTGTCAACATGATCCCATATTTTAATTGGAGAATATTAAATCTTAAGTAGTTTCCAATGAGTAGAAATTACTTTCCTAAAATAAAATAAATAAGACTAGGTCTTTATTTCATGTGATGAGTGTGATGATGCTAGATCATCTAGTGTGAACCTTTGTGTGCCAAATATAGGTAGTTAAGTAGTGTTTGGTGATTGTGTACCTCGTATTCATGTATAGACGCTAGTACCGACCAACGCTACGAGGAGGAGGAGTACTACGAAGAAGAAGAGAACTTCAACCACTGCACCAATCAAGGCAAGCTAACACTTGCAAGTTTATTAACCATGCAAGCTAGATAACCTATGCAAGATGCATTAGGCATGCTTGGGTTATGCAACCTTGATTATAACAAATCCCAGTTTTACTTGAAAGCTTTATTCTTTTATTTTTACCAAAGTTCTTTATTACGTTTAGTTAGTGCTTTGTGAGTTTTGGAAATATAGTATAGATAGCATAAAGAGCATAAAACTATGCCTAAGTAGTTAGAACTAGATGTCATAATAAGGCATGAGACTATATTTGGATAGTCACACTTGATTAGCACCCCTCGTTAGTGAATACCCTCAAATTAGTGGCTAGTGATAAGCATAAAAGTTGATCACTTTAGATGGGAATACTTGGTGAAAATGATTATGAAAACCTTGGAATGAAGATCCATTCTATTGAAATGTTTTGACATGTGTTATGAACACCAGATGACTTGATTATGAAAATGTTGAGGCATGAGCCTTAGCCCTTTATAAAAGCTGATGGTTGGGTTCGGATGTGATACCATTCCAATGTAACCATACAACCACAATACCCGAATTTGGGTAGGGCTTAATTGGAAGTTTATATATCTTATTATGGGTTTCCTTGCATAAGAGGTTTGAGCTGAGGCTACCTCGTGATGAATGTCCACCTATGCAGTTCCCAAGATGACAGATGGTCATGGTTGGGAGGCCAAACTCATAGGGGAGGTGCCTATACTAGGGTGTGTAATTGAAAGGTTAGGATTGATTATCCGCATATTAAGTATGATGATTCAGGGTTGTCCCTGATAGATGTATCGAATGTTATGGTGAAAGTGTACCACCTTTGTGGAGTGTCAAACTATTCGAATAGCCGCGTCCGCGGTCATGGACAGTTGGAGTGGCCATATTGTTCCATCGTCAGATGTTTTCTAAAATGACTTATGAAATGAACAATGACTTTGACTTGACCACTGTAACACCCTCAGAATCGGCCCTATGCAAGTTTTAGCGAAAACCCGCCAAACCCGCATAGAAACGATTCGAAGGTGCCCACCAGGCACTTGCGTGCGGGTGGAAATCAAAGTAATAACATTACACAACAGTCCTCGATGGGACCCACAGAACAGATATATACAACAGCGACTCGAAGAGTCAAGAATACAGATATAATATACAAAGATCCAAATCACCTTGAAAATGAAAGAGCGTCCGTCTACGGACAAGATGCAAATGGGGCTAAGATCCCTGAAGAGTAACCATTGGCGTCCATAACCCTGCCCAGGCCAAGCCGGAAGGGTAACCCTGCTAACGGCGTCGATCTCAAAACCTGCTTAAACAAAAGGGGTGCCGACAAAGGGCAAAGGAAAAAAAGAGGAGCGTCAGTACTGAGGCCAGTACACAGCGAGACTAGAATTCGGCGGTCCTCGCCTACAAAGGTATGGTGGACTGAGCGGCAGCGGCAGCATGCACTCAACAACCTATAGAGACTCGATACAACTGGCGACTATCAGGGAGGGGTGAGAAAGACCTATCCGGAACCAGCGTGATACTAACACCAAACAAATCCATCCTGGCATTCCCCCTCGAGACCAAACGAGGAAGTCAACCGAGGAACTCACACAGTTGGCAGTTTTATTTATTTAGTTTTCGTTGCAGCAATTACTAGTCAGGTATAGATAATCATCCTGATAAATAAACAGTGGGCACTTTTAGTTAACCATTCCGTTATAGTGGCAACACTTACTAGTCAGAAACAATTAGCATGAGATAACCCCAAAACCCAGCAGTTGTTGGTACCTTTACTTAGCCATTCCGTTGTAGTGAAGCTGATTACTAGTCATATCGGATACAAGTCAATTTATAACAGTAAACTTTAGTTATAGTTGTCTATGATCAAGCACTGTGCTCCAAGTCGTCCATAACCGTGGACACGGCTTCTCGAAAAGATTAAACCCTGCAGGGGTGCACCAAAGTATCCACAGTCACTTCGACCCTTTTTGCCAGATCAGTTAACGTACACCCATCGGTATGTCGGCGGGGCCTAAGTCACGACGTTCCCAGACCCAAAGCAAGTACGTGGGGGCCACCCCACCAAGTCGACACCCGCAACGAAGTCGGCCGGTCTCCGAGACGGACTGGGGTTTGAGCAAACGGCTGTGAACGACAGCAAATCCCCAAACGGGGACTGTCGACACCGCGAAACGTGGCCCGATCCTAAACGGTACAGCGTGCTCCTCACACAATCGTAAATAAAGCGGTAAACATGGCATAAGTACAGGACAGTAAATAAAACCTCAAACTAGTTTGTGGCCCCCAGTACAATACTTTGAAATCAGGTAATAATCAATGGGGGGCCCATATCTCCCCAACTGTGGTTAGCGCGCTCGATCTCGGAACAGGTGTCAAGAACTCGGGTCCTACGGGACACAAGTGGGCGGTCGGAAACCAAATCTTACCTATCACCCACCGATGCCTCTGCTTAATTCAATTTTAGTTGTTAAACAGTAATTAAAGTGAACGATAAGTAAACCATGATCATCTCCAACAACAACATGCGGCAACTCTCCAACAATTGTGGTACTTGACGACACGCAACATCAATATAGCAAGCGACTACGACGCGCAAGTCCAACTATCTACCAAACATCAGGTAATAGGATGTGTCCAAGGCAATATAGGGCTGCAAGGGATATTACGGGCACGAAACTAGAGCATCGCAACACAGATAGCAATAGATCAACAGGAGGGAATAAATACTAGAAAAGTAAGATAGGTAGAAAGGGGGAGATGCTCGCCTGAAAACATTGTCGAAGGTTCATCCGAAGATCGGGGCGAAGCTCACATCAACTCAACGGCCTTATCCGCGAAGAAGCAAAACACTAGAAGAAACACCGGATGCAATATTTAATACTACGGCAAAAGATGGGCATGATGCATGTATGAGGTATGACATGGCAAAGATGCGATGCAATTAGGTCATATTAAGCGGAACCGGGGTCCCGACAATTAATTAAACGGTTCGAGTTATTTAGAACCCCCGCAATTTAAATGTTATCTTAACAAGGCAAGATTATATTCTCGGTTCGCTACACAAATTTAAATGAGGCCAATATAAGGCTAGGTTTGCCCGCATATGGGCCCCATATTTAATTAGAGGTGAATCGGCATAAGGCCCCCAAACCACACGACAAATATGCATGCATGAACAATTAATATGCAACAAGTTGGATTGTATTATAAAATAGGGTTTCGGGAAGGGGTTCACACATTAGGGGTCTCGACGATCTTGGTCCGGGGGTTCGGGGTTCGACAGGGTCCAGGGTTCGACGGGTTCGGTCTCGACGGGATCGTTCTCGGGTAGCGGGGTAGATCTTGGCGTTCCGGGAGGAAGCACTTGGTCTGGCGTCGGGGCATCGGATTCTCCTGGTCACTGTCGTTCTTGTCGTCATGCAGATCTTGTCGGGTCCCACGGGGTCGAACTTGCCGTTCCGTGTAGGCGTTCTCGAAGTCGATGGCGAACTTGTTCGGGACCGGGGTTCGTCGCTCCGTGAGGTAGATCTTGTCGGTTTGGCGTCATCGCCCCTAGTTTCCACGACGAAGTACTCGGGGTTCCACTCGGTTGTCGGTGTCGAGCTTGTTGTCGCAACTAACTTGAGGGATTCATGGCCCTAATGGGGTCGGTCTTCGGGTTCTTTGCTTCTTGGAATCTCGCAGCTTCCCACCGCACTGTCAAAACACCACTCTGAACCGTCTATCAGCAGCATGCCAACACGTGCACTTGACAGGAACTTGGGGCGCCCACACGAACGGCAGCTGCAGGCCTCGGGACGACGGCTCGCTGCCGACAGCGATGACGCGAGGACGGGTCGCCGGGCGGCGCTGCCAGGGGAGCTCGGTGGCGAGGGCGCGGCGGCGGCAGGGTCCGCGGCGGCGCGCCTGACGGAGGTGGAGACGATGGCGTCGGGCGGCGGCCGGACGACGGGCGCGGGACAGGCGGCGCTTAGCAGAAGCGAGCAGGGCCGACGGGAGGCGACGAGTGCTCGGGCCGGAGCTCGGGTCGGCGGCCGGAGGTGGCGACGGACGGCGGGGACGGAGGCCCAGGCGAGGCCGACGCGGCGGTTGACGCTGACTCGGGAGGGGTCGTGCTCGGGAGGGGCGGCGGCGACGGCTGGGGATCTGCGGCCGGCGGGGCGGGCCGGAGGAGGCGGCCGGCGGCCGGCGGGCAGGGGTCCGGTGGCGGGGTCGGGGAAGGGTGGCCGGTGCGAGCGCGGAGGAGCGAGGCTCGCCGGCGCACGGGCGCAGAGAGGGGAGGGGGAAAAGCGAGCGGGGGTGGTCGTGCGCGTGGGGAGGCTGGTAGTGGTGGGCCAGGGGGGCTGTGGGGCCGGACGCGGGTAGAGTGGGGGTAGCTGGCAGGTAGTGGGGCGCGGGCCCAGGGTGGCAGGGAGAGTGGGGGGGGTTGGGTCGGCTGGCTGAGGGTGAGAAAAGAAGGGGCTGCGGTTTAGGTGGAGAGAGGGAGGAGAGAGAGAGTGATGTGGCAGCGTGTGAGTGGGTGGGGGTAGAGGAGAGGTGAGGTGGCGCGACGGGGTTGGCCGGGGTGAGGTGGAGGCTGGGTGTGGGTAGGTAGATTGGTAGCTGTAGGATTTAGGTGGACCGTTTGAACATGGGGGTGGTCGTTCGGGTCGAAACGGCCCGTTCGACTGCCCCTGCTAAAATAATAAATATTTTTATTTGTTTTACAAACACCGTTTGCAAACCGATAGCATTCAAACAAAAATAATCCGGAGACCGGGTTTGCGTGTTTGAATGAGGGGGGGCGTTTGGAAAACAAAACGGGCTTTGCGAAAATAGTTTTAGGCAAACAATGCATGATGATGACGATGCAATGCACAAATTCAACGCGATTTTCTAGTAGTGGTTTTGCGGGATGCCACAACCACAACAGGGTTGTTAACATGAAAACTAAGTTCCCACTTAGGTGTTGTAGAACATTAAACTAGTTTTCTTTAATTCTAAACTCAGTTAGAGATAAACCTGGCTTTTTTGCAAATAAACCTAGAGCTTAGGATTCCTACTCGAACTACTTTACTTGTTAGTGATAGTTGGCGAGTACTTAAAGAGTACTCATGGCTTTGTCCCTGGCTATTCATATGGCCAGACTATGAGGAGGACTACCGGGATGATGGGCAGCAGGAAGTCTATGACAACTAGGATCATCTCCCATCGTCAGCATTGCCTGTGACTCTAAAGATGGAGCCTCGACCATGCTACTGTTATTATATATTCTGCTACGTTGATTGTATTCAGACTGGATCATGAGATCCTTTATTTGTAAGACCTTTATTATGGTTTGTAATGGATGATGAACTATGGTACCAATCTGTTATGTCTTGCAAAAATGGTAATCCGGGGATTGCGATGTATGGCATAACAGGCATCTGGGATTAAAAATCCGGGTGTTGATAGTGGGCCCCCATGTGTGGTTTTGGTAATTAATGACAATCTCTATGGACTAATGCTTGTATTAAGTATCACTTATAGGAATTATCTATTGGCATCGCTTGGACCATGTGTTGGCTTCAAGGAAGAAGAAGAATAAAGAAAAGAAGATCAAGTGTGTCCTGAAAAAGAAAATGAAGATAGACAATGTCAAGTAGAGATTTCCCCATGGTGTATGGGGGAGCAAGTTGCAAGTCTTCATAAAGCAAGTGTGTGCAAGAGCAATCAATAAAGGTGTTCCACCTTGAGAAGGGCAAGATCGTCTACATCGAGCTCAAGTGGATTGCTTAAGGCAAAGGTATATTCTTTATAGGTTTTCCCTTTTGCCGATCTCATGTTGTTAGTTGGGAGACCGGGTTTAGGATAGATTATCGTACTATCAAGAGGGGCTCTCGAGTGAGTAACTCGATCATATCTTTCGGAGAGAGCTTAATCCTTCGCATACTTGGCATCATCTTTCTTGGTTGTTATTTGCATCTTATCCATGTGAGGTTCTAGAGATTGTGGTCATCTTCATAACAATCTCTAGTTCATCAAAAACGGATTTCCCCTTTATATCTTATTGTGTTTTTTATCTTGGATTTTTTCTGGTTTCTCACCAAGGGAGGTATCTCACTTTATAATACATGAAATATTCTCACTTTAGTGGGTAGATGTTGTCTTCCTCTTTCCAACAAAATTGGGTTCGGGTCGATCGGAGTTTCCAAACTCAAGTTATTGCGGTTTGAAGTTTGCCTCTTATTTGATTTAGAAAAAGAAAAAGAAAAAGGGAAAGTCTCTGGGCTGAGCAGTGGTACCGATGTTGCTACTAGCCGCACCTGCACGCGTCCTCCACTCTCTGCCCTGCCCGATAGCGAAGTAGGCCTAGGACCAGCAGTACCGGCCCAAGCGGTACTACCGGGCTAGCCCACTCTACTCGCTAGCCATACTGCTCGCTGCTCTACCTTGCGCGCGCATGCTCCCGCTGCTCCCGCCCACCGCTCGCTCGCTCGCACGCGCTCCCCTGATCCCCTTTCCTTCGCTTGCTTGTTATTCTCTTGCCCACTCGCTAGGTCGCCTAGAGCCATCTGCCTTCATCGATTCCTGGCATCGCTCGCCTGTTGGGCAGTACTACCGACCCATGGGCGGTACTATCGGCCCAGGTAGGATTTGGCCCCAATGATCAGATTCCCTAGGCCCCTATTTAATCTCCCTCTCTCTATCTCTTAATTGCTTCTTCTCTCTTTTCCTCTCAATCTTTTCCCCATTTCATTGAACTATTTGAGTTTTATTTCTTTCTCCCCATCCAATGATTCTTGCATCCATTTGAGAGAAATATTGAGGAGATCTAGATCTACAATTTGACCAAACCAAATCATATCTTTGTGAGTGAATCTTTCGGATCTAGACCTTGGAGGATTTGGTGTTCTCCTTTTGTTCTTCCTCTCTTATTCCTCCACTAGATTTAGTAGATTTGTTGGAATTTGAGAGTGAAGGATTGGAGCATCTTTATGGTGTTCTTTCCATTTGCATTAGGTGCATCGCTTTGAGTTCTCCTCAGAGGATTTGGTTGGTTAAATCAAGAAGATTGTTCCTCTTTGGTTCTTGGAACCCTAGATGGTGTGTGGACTTTCTGGTGTGTTCTTGGGGCCTCCAATTATTGTGGAGCTCTCCTTAAGGTTGTGTCCTTGGTGGTGTTTATTGGGATCCTCCAATTAAGTTGTGGAGATTACCCCAATCTTGTACGGGTTTGGTGACCTCCCTCAACTGTCCCATGGTGGATCGGGTGCTTGCCATGTGGCGATGCTCGGGATAATAGGGTGAGGCCTTTTGTGGCGTTGGTGGTCTTAGTATCGACCACCCCTCCAACAAGACGTACTCCCTTGTAGGGAGCAACTCAGTAAATTATCGGTGTCCCTGTGTGCCTCGGTTATCTCTATACTCGAGCTCTTTACTTATGCACTTTATATTGTGATAGCCTTCATGCTTGATGTATTCTATCTTGCTACCACATTGTTGCTTGTCTTGCTTAGCATAAGTTGTTGGTGCACATAAGTGAACCTTAGTATATATAGGCTTTGTGCTTGACAAAATAAAACGCCTTCGTTAAGCCCATCTCATAAAAAATTAACCGCTTATTCACCCCCCTCCTCTAGGCGGCATCTGTGATCTTTCAATAACCAATGGCGTCCATAACCCTGCCCAGTCCAAGCCAGAAGGGTAACCCTGCTAACGATGTCGATCTCAAAATTGTTCAACAAAAGGGGTGACGACAAAGGGCAAAGGAAAAAGGGAGCGGTCTGTACTGAGGCCAGTACATAGTGAGTCTTATAATTCAGCGGCTCTCTCCTACATAGGTATGGTGGACTAAAGCGGCAGCGCAGCATGCACTCAACAACCTATAGAAACTCGGTACAACTGTCGGCTATCAGAGATAGATAAGAAACACCTATGTGGAACCAACCTGATACTACCACCAATCATTCCCATCCTAGTATTTCCCCCTCGAGACCAAATGAGGAAGTCCTACCCAGGAAACTCACACGGTTGGCATTTTTATTCATTCTTTCCATGGTGGTTATCCAACTTACTAGTCTTATCAGATACAAGTCAAATTATAACACTAAACTTTAGTTATAGTTGTATATGATCAAGAAACTGTGCTCCAAGTCGTCCATAACTGCGGACATGGCTTTTCGAAAAGATTTAACCCTACAGCGGTGCACCAAAGTTTCCACACACACTTCAACCCTTGTTGCTAGAACAATTAACATACACCCATCGGTATGTCGGCGGGGCCTCGCACATGATGCTTTTCCAGACCCAAAGCAATCATATGGGGGTCACCCACTAAGCTACCCGTAACAAAGTCATTCGAGCTCCGAAGACGGACCCAGAGGTTTTGATATCGGCTAAGAGATCATGGGCCATAGGTATAATCCTCAACATAATGACCCACATCCTAAACATTACAGTAATAAATGCTCATCGAGCAACAAATAATAAACATGGCATTAAAAATCCAAACTAGCTTATGGCCCCCAGTACAATACTTTGAAATCAGGTACTAAGCCAATAGGGGTGCCCATACACCCCACATGTGCGCGATCAGTCTCAGAACAGGTGTCATGAACTCGGGTACTAAGTGGACACAGGGAGCAAGTTAATACCCAGATCTCAACTATTACCCACCCATGCCTATGCATTAGTTATACCTACTCCCAACATTTGATTAACAAGTTATAATTAAAGCCATAATCATCTCCACCATTAAGCATGTGCCAACCACCCAACAATGGTGGAACATCGACGTCGCGAAGCAACACTAAGCAAGCAACTACGACTCGCAAGGCCAAGTGACTACCAAACAACAGGTAATAGGAGGTGTCCAAGGAAATTTAGAGGCTACAAGGAATATAAATGGTACGAAAAACTAGATCATTGCAACACGGATAGCAATAGATCAATAGGGGGAAGTAAAGGCTATAAAAGCAAAATAGGTAGAAAGAGGGATAATGCTCGCCTGGAAACACTGCCGAAGATACATCCGAAGATCGGGTCGACACTCACATCAACTCATCGTCTTAATCCATGAAGAAACAAAGCACTAGAAGAAACACTGGATGCACTATTTAATACTACGGCAAAAGATCGGGCATGATGCATGTATGACATGGAAAAGATATGATGCAATTAGACAATATTAAGCAGGTCGGGGTCCCGACGATGAATTAGGTGGTTCATTTTTTTTAGGTACCCCACAATTCAATGTTGTATTAACAAGGCAAAATATGGCATTGGTTTGCTACACAAATTTAAATGGAGCCAATATAAGGCTAGAAAAGCCAGCATATGGTCTCCATATTTAATTATTAGGTGAGTCGTCAAAATATCCCCAAACCACAACAATATGTATGAGAGCATGAATGATTTCATATGCAACAGGTGCATATCATTTATAAAAATAGGGGTCGCAAAATAAAAAAGGGGTCACACATCGAGGTTCGGATCTGGGGGTCTCGAAGGGGTTTAGGGATCGGTCTTCAGATCCAAGAGGGAGGACTCTGGGTTTGGTCTTCGGGTCCAGTATCGGGATCTTCGGTCTTCGTGAAGAAGATATTGGCGTTCCATGTGGACAATCTTGGGGTTCGGCAAAGGAGGTCTAAGGATCTCGACGCTTGTGTCGAACTTGGATCGACGTCGAGTCTTTGAGTCATGCCATGTTTATCCTTGAATGCATCAGCATCGAGTCAGTTTGCCATTTTATAGAGATTGAAACACATGAGGATGTGGCCCCAAAAGAAACTCATCGGCACGAGTACCATGGCAGAGCATTGCCTCCATGGCTCCACCACACACACAACACATCACCACTACTCACATAATCCACCATGTCGAAGAACGTGTAGCGTACACAGAACACCAAGCTGAGCCAGCACACGAGCAGGAAGTCGAGGATGAATGGGAGGTGATGGCGACGTGCAGGCAGCGGGCGGTGAGAGGAGGCCGTTGGGGAGGGCACTACGACTCGGCAAACGCGAGGAGGAAAAGCGCGCAGCGATGAGGTCATGCAGACATGTAGCAGCACAGAGGGGCAGCTGACATCAGCAAACAGGCAAGCTTAGGGAAGAAAGGGGACGCAGAGGAGTGGCGATGGTGGATCCGCTCACAGGATGCCACGGCGAGGCAGGGTCGACGATAGGGTCGCACGCAGACGGTGGCGGGGAAGAGCCCGGGAGCAGGGTCCGAAAGTGGAGGAGCATATGGAGGCGGCGGCACATGGCGAGGAAGGCGAGAGGGATGTGGGGAACATGGTGGCGACGGATGGTGAGGACGCAAGGTCGGCGACGGTGCCAGGGAGGGGAGGGAGGGAGGAGAAATGGGTTGGGTATCGCGTGCGGGTTGGGTCAAGGGAGAAAAAGGGATTTCGGGAAGGAAGGCCACGCCGCGGGGTGGATGGCTTCATACGGGGGTGGGGATGGGAGCGGGGTATACGTGAGTGGTGGGCCAGGGAAGAGCGGCAAGTAGGATGGGAAGGTGAAGGGCGATGTCTGCATGCTTGCCAGAGCGTGTCGGTAGAGTGTGCACGGTAGGTGTTTGGCGGTGACGCGTGTGTGCGGGGTGGAGGCGGGACTGGGGTTGATAGGCGGTAGGGTGTGGAGGGATGTGGCGTCTAGGAGGGAGTAGGTAGGGTATGGGATGAGAGAGGGTGGGGGTAGGGTTAGGTCTAGGTTTTGCTAGGATTTGGGGTAGGTAGGTGGTCTGGCTGGTTGGTCCTTTGGGTCTGACCGGTTGGACCACGTCTCCCAGTTTGACAAAATATTTTAATAATTAACTTTATATGTTTATTTTTTAAAAGACTTTTTAAAATATTTTTTAGATAAAACAAAATATATGAATGGCCCGATTCATAATTTGGAATTAAGATGGGGAATATTTAGAAAATGAAGATAGGATTTTTAGGAAGTATTTTTAGGAAAAATATGCATGATGACATGACGATGCTAAAATGCAATGTGGCATGATTACATGAGCATGCGATCATGAAAATGCACAAAATAAAAACAAACAAGCGGTTTTCTGGTAGTGGTTTTACCCGGGGTGCTACATAATTAGCCCCACATGCTCTGATACCAGATGTAATACCTCGGACACTAGGCTCTAAGCAACAAGCCAGCATGAACCAAAACAGGACAGGATTTACTACGGAGGGGGTTGTATGACCACCCACACGCAGGCCGAAAGGGGGATGGTTGGCCAGGCCACCCACTTTTATAAACATGGTATCAGGTGCGAGCGGCGTAGTCAACAGGCATGCGAATAGAGATACATAAGTGTGTATGTCCACGACATACAAGAGTACATCAGAGACAGACCATCTAAAAGAAATAGAAATATTCAACACCATACGGCAAGATCCAAATTACTAGATAATTCTAATAGTTTAGGATACATCCTCATACAACACACATCAGAGTACCAAGCGCAAGCGGAAAACAAGATCCGAATATGGATAAGAAGCAAATTGGCGTAAGACGCCCTAAAAATAAGCACATCCCTGGAATCTCCACACCAGACGGTCGTTGCCACCACCATCGGTCTCTTTGAACCAGTAACCTTCCTTTGACGCAATTGTACCAAAATAAATCCTAGCAGTTCTATAGAGACACGTTACACATCCGCATAACCAAAGATAGATGGATGTCTGTTAATTAAACAACAGTGAATTACCCAAGATATGTATATCAACATGAATAAACATTGCTCGCCCACCTCCCCGTTCCCGAACGAGAAGGCGGGAGAACATCCCAGCCGTTGGCAGTATTATTAATAATTCCATGAATATTGCACTATTACTAGTCAAATTTCAGTCAAATTAAAAGCGGTACTTTAGTTATGCTTGTCTATGATCGAGAAACTGTGCTCTAGGTCGTCCATAATCGCGGACACGGCTTTCAGAAAGATTTACCCTACATGGGTGCACAAATAGCAACACACGCATGATCAACCTCGAAAAAACCAAATGAAAACCCAACGAGGCAGCACGATAAAGCAATAACAAGATTCATTAAATATTTGAGGGGCCACCCCACTAAGGTACCCGCTATGAAGGCGATCGGCTTCGCGAAGGACCCAGGGTGTGTGGCGACGGCTGTAAAGGACTGGAAACCCGAAAGTGTGACTGGGCTTGTAGATATAGCGGAAACGTGGCACGACATCCTAAACAGTACAGTAGTAAACGCTCGTCGAGCAACAGTAGTAAATAAGGAGTCTCATGGCATAAGTATAGGAGTGTAGTAAAGGCCCAAACTAGTTTGTGTCCCCAAGAAATAGTAAATGACTCAAGCTTTGGCGAGGGGGATTCATGGTCCCACATGCGGATAGTTCGATAGTCAAGGAACATGTATCAAGTACTCGGGGTCCTACGGGACACAAGTCAGCATAAAGAACCAAATAGCAGATATTGTCCACTGATGCCTCTTTCATTAGTTATCCCATTACTACTCAATTTAGTTGTTTAGGCACCTCATTATCCAAATACACTCACAAACCCTACAAATGCAATTCTATGATGCGCATGGCTCAAACAACTACTATAGTAATGGCTCATAGGATTGACAGAACAAGCTTCGATCAGGTTTAAAATTAAAGCTATGCCATACTTGGGATTCAATTTAATTCGGTTCGCGACATATGATGCAACAGTAAGATAGATGCAATAGGTACTATATGTAGTGCAAGAACGGGGAAATTCTTGCCTCGAATTTCAGTTGCAGAGCAAGATGGATCCGGGTAATACTCCTAAGGCTCTTGATATTCTCCTTGTTCGGTGTCTATCCGGATAAGAACCAAATACACAAGGAGCCAAAATAAATACATTGCACAAACATGTAAATCATATGCAACAAGCAAAAATGTATGCCATGATGGAATGATGCACAATTTACATGGCATAACATAGCATGGCATGGGTGAAATGTAGTCACGTTTTACTCCCATAAACATTGTTATATACTTAATATTTATATGATGCATGCTTCAATTCATATCATGAAATACATAGTTAGAACGGGCTCATCGAGCTAATCGATTTAGACATATCATTTGTTAAAAACGGAGTTGCAGATTTAAAGTTATGCAATATTTAAGAAATGGGCATTTATTAGCATTTAAATTATATCAAAAATTTAAATTTCTCAAAAGATATTATAAATAGCATATTCATATTACTAGCATTTTCTGATATCAAAACATATATTACATGCATCATTTGGAATTAGCAACAAAAAGGTGCCATTTAATGTTTATTTAAGCATTTATTAATAACCATAAAATATTTATTTTTTTTAGTATGTGACAAAATAATCAGAGAGCATATTAATGTTTAAAATTCATAACAAACAACATTGATTTTTAAACTTTCTTCAAATTCATTTCATATTGTCTTTAAATCATGGTCAAAGTTTAAGGGTAGGTTTGACTTGTTTTGAATTTGTTTGACTGAGTTTTGAATAGTCAAAGGACTAAAGTTCGATGGCAGGGACCTGGATTGGATTTTTAAACAGCTAGAGGCACTGTGGGTTGGTTTGGTTAAAACCCAGGGGGTGATCTAGCAAAGCTTCTGCGGGAAGGACTCTGGTGTGCTGAAGAGAAAGCTCGGGGGGGTGTAAAGGTCTAGAACAGATGTCTGTTAAAACTGAAGAAGAAAAGGGCTGATTCCCAGTAGCTAGGCACAAGTTCAGAACATGATGGCGAGCGATTGGCGGTGTAACTCACGACTCCACAAACACGAAAGATGAAGCTGGTTTACAGGCTAAAACTTATGGACAGGAGATAACGCTGGAGGAGGTACGTAGCATTCTAGATCTTGCACGATTCAGGGTTGTGTCGAAGCACTGCTCTGAAGAAAAACGAGTTGATAGTATAAAACTACCATTTTGTATATCAAATTTTCCATTTTATACCAGTCGCTCTCGAAATCGCAAAATGATACCATATTTGACTCTGATTGTAGCAATGTGCACTGATTGCACTCTGAGCAAATTGACACTGCCTAAGACGCGCGGGCCCACCTGTTAGGCTGACATGGCAGCGGGAAACGGCGTGTCGTCTGTCGTTTTGCATACAAGTCCTCAAGATTTGATGGAAAATTACGCAGAAGTTCCTGGCACTATTAAAACCTTCATAACTTTTGAATACGAATCTAAATGAAAAAAGTTTAAATACGAAAAGTGCTTAGAATTGTTTGAATATTTTTTTACAAACTTTATTTATTATTTTATATAATTAAAATATACAAAAATTATTTTATTAATTATAAGAAATTATTTTATTAATTATAAAAAACTTTGAAAATTCATAACTTTAACTATATAACTCTAAATAATATAAATAATATGTCTAAATTTATTAGAAAAATCCAATGAATCCATTTCTTATATTTATAATGCATGAATCATATCCGTTCCTCTCGGATATTTTAATTATGCAAGTAATCATAATAATAAATGTGTGTCGTTTTATTTATTCTTGCATATTTGTAGATGCAGCTTATTTGGTGATGAAATTTGGCAACGATCGATCGATTTCGAGGCATGACAGTGTACGTACGTGCACAGTTCGACGCGACATGACACCACGTTTTGCCCAACTAGCTGGCCAGCCCGCCCGCACCACCGACGATCGACCGATCCATCCACGCCAGTACGTGTGGCCCTGTACACGGCCCGGACCTGTTCAGTCAGAAGCAGTGCGCGCGCGTGCATATGCGTGCACAGAGTTGCCAAATTTCGGTCGATCGTTGCCAAATTTCATCACCAAATAAGCTGCATCTACAAATGTGCAATAATAAATAAAACAACACACATTTATTATTATAATTACTTACATAATTAAAATATCCGAGAGGAACGGATATGATTCATGCATTATAAATATAAGAAATGGATTCCTTGGATTTTTCTAATAAATTTAGACATATTATTTATATTATTTGGAGTTATATAATTAAAGTTATGAATTTCCAAAGTTTTTGTATAATTAATAAAATAATTTCTTATAATTAATAAAATAATTTTTGTATATTTTAATTACATAAAATAATAAATAAAGTTTGTAAAAAAATATTCAAACAATTCTAAGCACTTTTCGTATTTAAACTTTTTCCATTTGGATTCGTATTCAAAAGTTATGAAGGTTTTAATAGTGTCAGGGACTTCTGCGTAATTTTCTATCAAATCTTGAGGACCTGCATGCAAAACGACAGACGGCACGCCGTCTCGCGCTGCCACGTCAGCCTGACAGGTGGGCCCGCGCGTCTTAGGCAGTGTCAATTTGCTATCAGAGTGCAATCAGTGTACATTGCTACAATCAGAGTCAAATGTGGTATCGTTTTGCGATTTCGAGAGCGACTGTTATGAAATGGGAAATTTGACATACAAAATGGTAGTTTTATGCTATCAACTCGAATAAAAACCGTCGGGCAGAGATAGCGGCTCGACAAGGATGGTGGCGACGCGGCCGGGTTCCGTGGGGCTTCAAAGGAGGTACAACACGGTGCAGGACATCCTGGACATCCAGGTACAACTGGGCCTCGTCGGTGAGCGCCGGGGAAAGTGCGGGCGGTTGGTGTCGTGGAGGTCTCAGGCGGTGGTGCTCGGTCGGTTGTAGAGAAACAACAGGAGGGGGTGCGCGGCAGCGATGGTGGCAAGGCGAAGGAGGCGACGGAAGGAACGGCGAGGATGCAACTAGGCCGAGGGTTAAAGAGGGGCCCCACCTTCACCGATTCCCACTGGAGGAGGTGACGGCGAGGACGGCGGTGCTGCGGCGGAGTGTCCATGTCCGACAAGGTCGACGACGAGGGGTAGCCACGTCCTGATCAGCTCCTCCTGATGCTCCTATACGGACGGCGGTGGTGGTCGCACCGATTCCGCCGCCCAGAAGTGCTTGACGTAGGCGGAGGCATGGACGGAGAGAGCTCGCTTCTGCCAAGAGGTTTCAGAGGAGGAAGGTCAGAGGGGAACGATTGGGAGCAACACTACTAGGAACCAAGATAGGGTTTTCGTGGGCTGTGGCACGGACAAATAAGGATGGGAAAGGAGCACGCGGGAGGCGTGTTCTGACGAGGATGACGACGGGGGAAGCGGTCACCTACTCCATTTGTTGCTTGTAGAGGGAGGATGGGCAACGACAAGAAGAGGAACATGAAATAGAGGGATGGTTTCTGTCAAAGCGAAAGGAGAAGATGGGCCGGCTGCGCTGGTGGCTGTGCTAGGCCAAGAAAGTTGTCGTGGGTTGGGGCGGCAGGAGGGCTGCGGCCAGGTAAACTTTTTCCCTTTTTCTTTCGTTTTTTTAGTTTGATTATTTGAAAATATGGAACTGCTCCTGTTTTGAACACAAATGAAAGGCAAGATCACCAAGATAGAGAGGAAGGCTTGGAGCTTAGGGTTTGGAGATATAGAGATTTAGGCTTAGTAAGAAGAGATTAGCTAGATAGGTTTTAGATAGCTAGGGTAGTTAGTTTATTGCTTTGTTTTTGTTTTGTTTAAAACAAGTTTGTATATTCTCCCCAAAGAACCATATGATCAACAAAAACCCAAAGAACAAAGGTGGGAAAAATAGAGATGAGCTAAAGATGCATGTTTGAATTGGACCATTGTTTGAATTCCAATCAAGCAAGCTCTCTCCCAACTTCGAAAGAACCAAATGGAATGAAGATATTGCAAGCTTGCATGGGCCATGCATAGGGATTAAATGCCACATATATAGTGGTGAAAACAACCATATGACACATGGGCATTTATCCCACCATGCATTCTAGAGTGGGTAAAGGCCAAGCTAAAAGAACTAGATTGGTTCGCATGTGGAATGGATGGAAAACAACCATAGATGAATATACAAGGGAATTGCTAGTGTGTGTCCCACTAGATAATTACATGGCCTCACATAGATTTAAACATAGTCATATATCCAAATTCAATCCATATCGAATCTATACAAGGAATTCTACACACATAGCAATGCAAAGGTGGCCATGTGGCTCCACATATTTAATATTGTGAAAACAACATAATCACATATGGGAACATGTAGATATATAAGTGGATCCCTCCCAACACATATGATCAAGATTTAAATACCAAAGAGAAAACAATGGCTCATATATAATTAGGATGGTGGAATTTATAAGGTGATGACAAGAAAGGTGATGGATTTGTGAAAGATATGCCCCCGACTCAACTTGGGCATCAAGCAATATATCAAAAGCCAACTATAATATATCAAGAGGCAAATACAAGTGATACAATATATAATGCATATGGGATAAGAACCAAATAGACAAGGGGTTTTATATGATGCTCAAATGCAAGGTGGCATGGTGACATGAGCATGATATAATGATGATGCAATGAATGACATGTAGGAGGTAGCAATTATAGACTAGGCAAGTAGCATTGCAATTGTTAGATAATTGGGATGTCACAACTCTCCCCCACTAAATAAGAACCTCGCCCCAAGATTCCTAGGAAAATGAAAAGACCAAGGAAAGGTGGGTGTTCGGAACGAAGGTGATCCTCACGTTCCCAAGATGATGAATAGCTGAATGGTGCAACCACTACACCTTGCAAAATTTATAGACTTGTTGCGAGTCTATCATTCTGCTTCTTCAAAACAAAGGACTTCAAGACCTGGAGGATTGTTGTGAGACAAGAAAGATGGATGAACATAGCTCAGGTACTTGAGAGAAAACATGATAAAGGAATAGATCCACTTGTTGAAAGAATTTTGAGAACATGATGAATCGAGAAGAAAAAGGAAAGACATGTCGTTAGGATTAGTAATCAACAGATGCATGTGAAGATGATTCTTTTTGTCGCTAGAAGAAAAGAACGATTTTGAAGAATTTAACAACCACTATGAAAATAGCATTGTTCCTTCCCTTAGATTTAAGAAATGACATTCGTAAAATGATATTGCCTTCAAATAATAGAGTTCCTTGATGTCGCCGACAGATTTGGCTTAGGAATCTCGGATTAGATTCTTCTTGCATCGGTAAGGACCAAAATATCATGCGATTGATGTGTGCAGATTTATCTCCACGAGAAAGAGTGACACGAGTTTATGGTGGAATCCTGAGGAAGAAGTTGAGATCTACAGTTATTGTAGAGATGCTTATTGCTTTTCTTAACCATGAGGTTATTGTAATAGATTAGCGATTGATGGAGTTTGTATTCTGTGTTAGAGAAACGCCTGGGCCGCTAGCCTAAGCCATGCCTAATCATGGTGGAAACTTGCAGCATCACCATAGTGACATCTATGAAGCATTCTTCTTATAAAAAAAGACACATTGAGAAAAGAGGAAAGAGAGAGAGAAAAGAACCATATTCCCATGGTACATAAGAAGATTGCTGAGATGCTCATTGTCTGCTTGCCTTGTCATTTTGGTTATGGGAAAGCTCCTGTACCATGTGCAAGGGGTACCCCGTTGGCGGTTCTCAATGATATGCAAATACTTACAGTGACAAGAACTTACCTGGACCCAAAGTTGAGTATGCATGAGGTGTGGCCCTCGTATTTAAGGGACTTGAGATTGCCAACTTATACTTCGTCAAGCATATACTCCAGCTTTGCCACTTTAACCTTAACCACTTCAAGATGCTTATGATAGGGGCAATGAGGGCTGAAAGCTAACAAGTACCATAATTTTTGGAAAATCTTTTTTAAACTTGTAATCTCTGCTTCCTTTACAAAAAGGCCTTTCTTCCACCATTATTGAGTCTCCTCCTTCTATCTTTAGGCACCATTAAGAGAGCATAGTTGTCATTCTGTGTGTAGTGTTTCAAAGCTTATTAATTGATGCATATTGTGATATTACTTGTTCTTGTGCTATTTGTTTCTAGTCACCCTTGTGAACTTTGCAGGTGTCATATGCATCTATTTGCTACTCTATGAGGGACAATCTGATTACCACTATGCTATGTTTTTTGAAACAAACAAATGTTTTTCAATGCATGTTATTCATGATCTTTGTTTGTAGCTTGCCATGTTTCATGCATAGTTACTATGTCCTATTGTTAGAACTCCATCTTCCATGCACATGTTTAGAGTTCTTTGATCCCATCTTTCAATGCTTGTAAATGGTTGGATCTTTATTGTGAGGGTGCATGTCACCTCAAAAATTATTCTGTTTATCACTTACCTACTCGAGGACGAGCAGGAGTTAAGCTTGGGGATGCTGATACGTTGGAAACGTATCTATAATTTTTTATGCTCCATGCTTGTTTAGTATCTACTTTGCTTTACTTGTCCACACTTTGAGGTGCCTTTCACATGTTTTCTGGTACTAAGCTACTAACAAGTTGCAACAGTGCCAGATGCCTGTTTTCTGCTATTTTTGGTTTCAGAAAAGTTAGTAAAGAAATATTCTCGGAATTGGACGGGACAAACGTCAAAGTCAATTAATTTCCGTGGGGAACAAGAAGTCCAGAGGGGAGACATAGGGGCCAGCCAGGGGGGCAGACCCACCCCAGGCGCGGGTGGCCCCATCCCCGCACCTGGCTAGGGTTTGGTGACCCTAGCCACCTCCTCGGCCTCCCCCTTCGCCTATAAGAAGCCCCCGATGCAGAAACCCTGGGTACCCGATCAAAAATCCACGAAACCTTCTGTAGCCGCCGCCACCATTGTCCCTAGAACGAGGGGGATCTGAAGTTCTTCCCGGCACCCTATCGGAGGGGAGATCATCTCGGAGGCCTTCTCTCCGGTATGATGTGTGAGTAGTTCCACCTTGGACTATGGGTCCATGTAGTAGCTAGATGGTTGTATCTCCTCCTTTGTGCTTTCATGTATAGATCTTGTGAGCTCCGTTCATGATCAAGATCTAATCTATTTGTAATCATGCATGTTGTGTTTGCGGGGGTACGATGGATATTGAGATTATTATGTTGGTTTGATTAATGGTTTTGTCTTTATGATTCTATCATGTATGTGTTGTTTGCGATCTTGCATGCTCTCCGTTGTTAGTAGCTATCTTGGCCAAGTAGTTGCTAGTGACTCCAAGAGGGGGTATTTATGCACGATAGTGGGTTCATGCCTCTAGTTTCCAAGGGAAGTGACAATAATCTCTTCGGTTGTAGATGTGCTGTTGCTACTAGGGACAAAAACAACGGTCTCTTGTTCATGGAACATGTGGACTGTTTACCTTACACACTTTGCTTAAAGCAGTTGTCTGTTGCTTGCAACTTAATACCGGAGGGGGTTCGGATGATAACCTGAAGGTAGACTTCTAATCATAGATGCAGTTGGATGGCGGTCTATGTATATTGTTGTATTGCCCAATCGAATATCATAGGATCTTTTTGTCTGGTATTGCATTGTTATGCCTTGCTCAGTTCCTGTCAATTGCCCTGCTGTAATTTGTTTACCCTTCATGCCATGTTTTTTATCTAAGGAGAGCACCTCTAGTGAACTATGGACCCTGGTCCAATCTTTACCATTGATACATCTTCTAATGCTACTTGTTTACTTGTTGCAAACCATTTTCTTCCACACCATACGTTTAATCCTTTTTTACAGCAAACCGGTGATCTTGACAACCTCAATGATTCGTTGGGGCAAAGTCTTGAGTTTGTATTGTGCAAGTCTCTGCGTTGCTTGCAACACCTGTTTGACGTTTCCTTCCTCCTACTGGTTCGATAACCTCGGTTTCTTACTAAGGGAAAACTTGATGATGTGCTTCTTCACAGCTTGCTCTTGGGGTTCCCAACGAAGCGCTCCTACATCAACTCAGCGCTGCATCAAAGATCTTGACAAGGAGAACTCATGAAGCTCTGTAAGAAAACAAAGATTAATGCAAACACTTTGTCAGATCCATGATAGATAAGACTGATGATGTTGTCATCGTGTCGGAAGTTGCAAACCCTCAGAAAGATAAGAATGAAGATCACGGAGACAGATAAAAGGTTCAACAGATATATTAAGAGTAGCACCAAACTTGAATAGAAGAATTGGAAAAGATTTGGAAAAACTCCGTGGCATTCAGTGGAGTAAGGAAACAAGATAAAGCGAGAGGGTTTCAAAAGATTTCTTGATGAGCGGTAGACCAAAAGGATTTATTTTCCTTCTTGAGAATATCTGGGAGAGATTTAACCGTCTTGAGGAAATCTTCAGCAAAACGATGTTGATAACTTGCCAAACAAGGAAAAAAACTCCAAAGTTGGTTGAAATATCATGATGGATGAAGATTAACAATTGATTTGGATGATTCCCGGATTGTAGCAATTATTTTAGCAGAAGGACATGGTCGAGATAGGTGACTTTAAAAGTCGGGATTTAAACTTTGAGAACTTTGCACACAGGCAGTGTTCATGAAGCTTGAGAAAAAGAAGAAGATATTCTTCATGTTCTTCCGTTGATATAGAATAGGCGAGAATATCGTCAAGATATACCACCATAAAAGATCAACATGAAGGCAAATATTGATGTCTAGTATAAGACGCATTGGAAGAATAGATTATATGGCCCTTTAAATAAGATGAAGGGATGATGCCTTGTTCACCTTGTTGATTGGATCACCGGTTTAAAAGAGAGATATGGATACGAACCGATGATAACTCATACATTTAAGAAAAGCTACCATAGGTGAAAAGGATGAGATTTTCTCATACCAAAGAGAACCTTGGAGATATGGAGTTCAAAAAGATGTAAAACATGATAAACAGATGATATACCACCATATTGCCTGAAGAAACCTCCGGATTACCAAAGATACTTGAATATGATATAGATATGATCACGGTATGACTCAAATCACAAGAGATAACCGCCATCATTTGGAGGATTAGATCGATACCATTAACCATAGTCCACTCATGATAAGTGTCGCATAGCTATACCAGGAACCAAATTACAATCACAAGCATCGGTTTGACACATGTTATGTATTTATCCCAAAATAATTTCAAGATGAAGTAAAAATTCCAGATTGAAGCGCCGGTAGCAAAAGATCGAGTTAGCATGGACACGTCGACAAAAGAAGATAGATGGAGTATCACCCATGACTGAAAAGACTGTGGAAACACAGATGCATCAAATAAAAAAATCCTTATTTTTTGGAATTAAAATACCAATAGATGCGAAAACAACTTAACGGATAGAGATTAGTAACTCCACATTCTGTGAAAGCATGCAGGAAGGAAGAACACCCTTAACAATATTGCGCTGGTTAACAAAGCGTTGGTGAGATCCTGTCGGTTTACAAATAATCATGTTGGTATGGAATGTATCGGCAGTTGATAACCAAAGGCAGATTGCAAAGCAAAATTGGAAGAAATAGATATACAAAGGATTTAACACACATCCTATGGTACTACAAAAACCCAGAACACGTGAATCCTAATTTGAATTTTTATAAGAGGATTGATAAACGTTACACTTCCTTACCAGAAAAGGGTGGGTGGAAGGGTAAGAAGAAAAATGGAAGCAGTCCTACTCTCATGTTTAGTTTTTACTTAATATACATAACTACTAAAATATTTTTTAGACTAACAACGACCATCTTGGCTGAGACCCTAAAGGGCGGAATGGCTCTGATACCAGATGTAATACCTCGTACACTATGCTCTAAGCAACAAGCCAGCATGAAACAAAAGTGGACATGACGTACTACGGAGGGGGTTGTATGACCACCCACACGCAGGCCGAAAGGGTCTTGGCAGGGCACGGTACCGGCCAACCGTCCCACCCACTTTTATGAACATGGAATCAGGTGTGAGCGGCATAGTCGACAAGCATGCGAACAGACATACAAGTGTGTCTCCATGACATACAAGAGTACATCAGAGACAGACCATCTAAAAGAAATAAAAATATTCAATGTCATACAACAAGATCCAAATTACTATATAATTCTAATATTTTAGGATACATCCTCATACATCACACATCAGAGTATCAAACGGAAGCAGTAAACAAGATCCGAGTACGGATAAGAAGCAAATTGGCATAAGACATCCTGAAAATAAGCACATCCCGCCCATAGATCTCACGGATCTCCAGCCCCAGAATCTCCACACCAGACGGTCGTTGCCACCACCATCGGTCTCTTTGAACGAGTAACCTTCTTTAGAGTATACCTGTCCATCTGAACCAATATTTTATTGTGTGAGACCCTAAGGGACTCAGCAAGTCTTTATGTATCTAAAACGAACAACCTAAGGGTGATGCAATTGCAGCAAAAATAAATCCTAGCAGTTCTTTAGAGACACGCTACACATCTTCCTAACCAAAGATGGACGGATTTCCGTTAATTAAAAAATAGTGAATTAGCCAACAGATATATATCAACATGAATAAACATTTCTCGCCCACCTCCCCGTTCCCGAACGAGAAGGCGGGAGAACATACCAGCCGTTGGCAGTTTTATTAATCATTCTATTAATATTGCACTATTACTAGTCAAGTTTTAGTCAAATTAAAAGTGGTACTTTAATTATGCTTGTCGATGATCAAGAAACTGTTCTCCGGGTCATCCATAACCGCGGACATGACTTTCAGAAAGATTTACCCTGCAGGGGTGCACAAATAGCAACACACACATGATCAACCTTAGAAAAACCAAATGAAAACCCAATGAGGCATCACGACAAAGCAATCACAAGATTCATTAAATATTTGAGGGGGCCACCCCACTAAGGTACCCGCTGCGAAGTCGGCCGGCTCCGCGACGGACCCAGGGTGTGTGGCCACGGTTGTAAACGACTAGGAACCCAAAAGTGTGACTAGGCTTGTCGATGCAGCGGAAACATGGCACAGGATACTAAATAGTACAGTAGTAAACACTCCTCGAGCAACAATAGTAAATAAGCAGTAGCATAGCATAAGTACATGATAGTAGTAAAGCCTCAAACTAGTTTGTGGCCCCAAGAAATAGGAAATTACTCAAGCTTTGGCGAGGGGGGTTCATGGTCCCACATGCGCATAGTGCAATAGTCAAGGAACAGGTATCAAGTACTTGGGTTCCTACGGGACACAAGTGAGCATAAAGAACTAAATAGCAGATATTGCCCATCGGTGCCTGTTTCATTAGTTATCCCATTACTACTCAATTTAATTGTTTAGGCACCTCATTATCCAAATACACTCACAAACCCTACACATGCAATTCTATGACGTGCATGGCTCAAACAACTCCCGTAGTAATGGCTCATAGGATTGAGGGAACAAGCTTTGGTGGGGTTTAAAAGTAAAGGCTATGCCATACTTGGGATTCAATTTAATTCGGATCACAACATATTATGCAAGAGTAAGATAGATGCAATAGGTACTATATGTAGTGCAAGCATGGGGAAATGCTTGTGTGGAAGTTCACTTGCAGAGTAAGATGGATCTGGGTAATACTCCTGAGGCTCTTGATATTCTCCTTGTTCGGTGTCTATCCGAATAAGAACCAAACACACAAGGGGCCAAAATAAATACATTGCACAAACATATAAATCATATGCAACAAGAAAACAAGTATGCCATGATGGAATGATGCACAATTTACATGGTATAACATATCATGGCATGGGTGAAGTGTGGGGTACAAGAATAAAACATTTTGTTAAGTTTTTAGTCATGTTTTGCTCCCATAAACTTTGTTGTATACTTAATATTTATATGATGCATGCTTCAATTCAAATCATGAAATACTTAGTTAGAACGGGCTCATTGAGCTAATCGATTTAGACATATCATTTGTCAAAAACGGAGTTGCGGATTTAAAGTTCTGCAATATTCAAGAAATGGGCATTTCTTAGCATTTAAATTATTTAGAAATTTTAAATTTCTCAAAAGATATTATAAATAGCATATTCATATTCCTGGCATTTTCTGATCTCAAAACATATATTACATGCATCATTTGGAATTAGCAACAAAAAGGTGCCATTTTATGTTTATTTAAGCATTTATTAATAACCATAAAATATTTATTATTTTTCAGTATGTGACAAAATAATCAGAGAGCATATTAATGTTTCAAATTCAAAAACAAACAACATTGGTTTTTAAACTTTCTTCAAATTCCTTTCAGATTGTCTTTAAATCATGGTCAAACTTTTAGGGTAGGTTTGACTTGTTTTGAATTGGTTTGACTGGGTTTTGAATAGTCAAAGGACTAAAGTTCGATGGCAGAGACCTGGGTTGTATTTTTAAATAGCTAGAGGCACTGCGAGTTGGTTTGGTTAAAACCCAGGGGGTGATCTACCAAAGCTTCTGCGGAAAGGACTCGGGTGTGCTGAAGTGAAAGCTCCGGGGGGAGGGGTTGTGTAAAGGTCTAGAACAGATGTCTGTCAAAACTGAAGAAGAAAAGGGTTGATTCCCGGAAGCTAGGTGCAAGTTCAGAAGATGATGGCGAGCGATTGGCGGTGTAACTCGTGACGCCACAAACACGAAAGATGAAGTTGGTTCTATGGGCTACAACTTATGTACATGAGATATCGTCGGAGGAGCTATGTGGCGTTCTAGATCTTGCACGAATCAGGGTTGTGTCAAAGCACTGCTATGAAGAAAAACCATCAGGCAGAGACAGCTGCTCTACAAGGACGGTGGCGATGCGTTCGGGCTCCTTGGGGCTTCATAGGAGGGACAACACAATGCAGGACATCCAGGTACAACTGGGTCTCATCGGTGAGCACCGAGGAAACACAGGGGCGGCCGGTGTCATGGAGGTCTTAGGCGGTGATGCTCGGTTGCAGAGAAAAAAAAGGGGGTGCACGGCAGCGACGGTGGCAAGGCGCGGGAGGCGACAGCGGGCACGACGAGGATGCAACAAGGCCGAGGGTTAAAGAGGGGCCTCACCTTTGCCGATTCCCACTAGAATTGGGGTCAGAGACAGTAGGAGAGGACGGCGGTGCTGCGGTGGAGTGTCCATGTCCGACAGGGTCGATGACAAGGGGTAGCCATGGCCTGATCAGCTCCTCCTGATGCTCCTAGACGGACGGCAGCGGTGGTTGTACCGATTCTTCCGCACAGAAGATCTTGAAGGAGGTCGCAATGTCGACGGAGAGAGCTCCCTTCTGCCAATAGGTTTCAGAGGAGGAAGGTCAGAGGAGAACGGATGGGCAGTGCAGCGCTAGGAGGAACCAAGCTATGTTTTTCGCGGGATGCGGCACATACAAATAAGGAGGGGAAAGGAGCATGCGGGAGGCGTGATCTGACGAGGATGACGGCGGGGGAAGCGGTCACCTACTCTGTTTGTTGCTTGCATAGGGAGGAGGGGTGACGGCAAGAAGAGGAACAGGAAATGGAGGGATGGTTCCAGTCGAAGCAGTAACAGGCCAGGCGGAAGGAGATTATGGGTCGGCTGCGCTGGTGGCTGTGTTGGGCCAAGTGGGTTGCTGCGGGTTAGGCCGGTAGGAGAGTTGCGGCCAGGTAAATTTTTTTCCCTTTTTCTTTTTTTTTTGTTAAATTTTTGTTTTGAGGTTGCTTATTTGAAAATATGGAACTGCTCCTATTTTGAACACAGATGAAAGGCAAGATCACCAAGATAGAGAGGAAGTCTTGGAGCTTAGTATTTGGAGATATAGAGATTTAGGATTAGGAAGAAGAGATTAGCTAGATATGGTTTTAGATAGCTAGGGTAGTTAGTTAGCTTTTCTTTACTGCTTTGTTTTTTTGTTTAAAAAAAGTTTGTAAATTCTCTCCAAAGAACCATATGATCAACAAAAACCCAAAGAACAAAGGTGGGAAAACTATAGATGAGCTAAAGATGCTTGTTTCAATTGGACCATTGTTTTAATTCCAATCAAGCAAGCCCTCTCCCAACTTCAAAATAACCAAATGGAATGAAGATATTTCAAGCTTGCATGGGCCATGCATAGATAAATGCCACCTACATAGTGGTGAAAACAACCATATCACACATGGGCATTTAACCCACCATGCATTCCAGAGTGGGTAAAGGCCATGCTAAAAGAACTAGATTGATTGACATGTGGAATGGATGGAAAACAACCATAGATGAATAGATATTGCTAGTGTGTGTGTCCCACTATATAATTACATGGCCTCACATAGATTCAAACATGGTCATATATCCAAATTCAATCCATATGGAAGCTAGATAAGGAATTCTACTCACATAGCAATGCAAAGGTGGCCATGTGGATCCATATATTTAATATTGTGAAAACAACATAATCACATATGGGAACATGTAGAGATAGAAGTGGATCCCTCCCAACACATATGATCTAGATTTAAATACTAAAGAGAAAATAATGGCTCATATATAATTAGGATGGTGGGATTTATAAGGTGATGACAAGAAAGGTGGTGGATTTGTGAAAGATATGCCCCCAACTCAACTTGGGCATCAAGCAATATATCAAAAGCCAACTACAATATATCAAGAGGCAAATACAAGTGATACAATATATAATGCATATGGGATAAGAACCAAATAGACAAGGGGTTTTATATGATGCTCAAATGCAAGGTGGCATGGTGACATGACCATGATATAATGATGGTGCAATGAATGACATGTAGGAGGTAGCAAATATAGACTAGGCAAGTAGCATTGCAATTGTTAGACAATTGGGATGCTACAAAAAAACAACGAAACCCGGTGAAAACCAATGGAAAAAAATTGATAAAAAGTGTCAATATTTGGAGCTATCGCAACCACGGGGATGGAGATGGCGTTCATTCCCACGTTGAAGATGAGGGAGACCGCGACCTTCCGATTAGCCTGGGTATGGGTGGACACCCGCATGACGAACCCTTAGTTCGAGGTGCCCGTGACGCCAGCCCAGTAGATTAGCGCTAGAAACAACAGCGGATACCTAGTGCGGAATGAGGTGTCTGCACGACTCAAGGCTCACCACGACGGCGGCTTGACAGGGGAAACTATCTTCTAGGAGTTCTCTATGAGGAGGATTGCACCTCTCCAAGCCTACTCTAAGGGAATGTGGGCGTACGGTTTCCAAGGTGATCGGACCAAGATCCACCGGGACATCCTCCAGGCTGAGGTTGCCGTGGGGATGACTTATATCTACACTGGCAAGGAGGGTGTTCCTGAGCCGCCTCGGGGAGCTCTACTGTTGTACTGAATGGCGTCGTGGAACCAAAACAAAATCATGGCGAGGATGATCTCTTCCCAAGAGTGGGGAATGGACGAGGCCGCTCCGGCGAGGGTGATGGATTCCCTTGGCGCTTCCAACCCTGAGGCGAAGCTCGCTGAAGGAGCGGAGGGCCCGAGGAGCCCGGAGAAGGACCCAAGGGTGCCCCACCCAGAAGGTGGGTCGGGCGCCTACGGCGAAGGTGCTCCATGTGCGCCGCTTGAGTATAGCTTCGATACCGCCATGGAGGTGGAATCCAAGGAGGAGCCATAGGCCGGCTCCGGGGGCGAGGGACGATTACAGCAGATTCCCCCCCCCACGAAGAGATTGAGTCGTGGCTGATGGGGTGGCTATCAACGAGTAAGCCCGACTCCCATAGTGCTCCTCCAAGATCTCCCTTCTCTTCCTATGTAGTTTAACCCTCGTTGGGCCTTGGAGGGGCCCTAATGATGATGACAAAGACGATGATTATGATGAGGCGCCAGCGATGTTTGTAGATTCTAAAGGTGCGGGTGCCAAGGAGGCAAATGCCCAGGTGGGCATGGATGCAACGCCGCCGATTTGGCAAAGAGGGTGACATTCATGCCAGGGATGGAGGTGGCGGTGACGATAACAACGATGCCTGGGAGTGGAGATGCTTGTTGGAGGGCCCATCTGCCGGCCTAGAAGCAGCACTGAGCAAGGAGGCCGCAGAACCCGAAGAGGTGGCAGTTGAAACCCTCCAGGCCTCTCAGGGAGTGGCGACCCCTGCTTGCCTCAAACAGTAAATCCTCCTCATGGTGGTGGAGCACTCGGAGAAGGAGGGCCGAAGCGTCTAAGGGGAAGCGAATGGTTGAGCTGGAAGACCCCTCCGTGATCCAGGGGTACGAAGCCTCTTGCCATAGAGAGGAGGGTCTGGTCCTTAACCCCCAACGCTCTACACCTAGGGCAAGAAACTTTCCCATGGAGGGGCAACGGCAAGGAAGCCACCAAGCGGCTGTTGAAGACCGCGATGGCGCCGACCCAGTGAGCCGGAGGCTGCTCATCTCGCCTCCTAGTGTGGAGCGCAGATTTTATGCGGGTGCCGCCATACAAGCCATGCGCCATGGCCTAGACTGGCTCAGTGCTAACTAGGCGGAGGCCGAAGCTCGGTAGGCCACAGAGAACGATCATCTCTCGGAGAGGGAAGGGAGCGCCTTCGTGAGATAGTGGAGGAGGACCGCCCCTGATGCGACAAGGCCCTCAAGGAGCTAGAGGCGATCTGGGTGGCTGCCCTCGGCAAGGCCCATGAGGCCCTGGACAAATCCAAGACAAAGCCGAGGAAATCCTGGAGAACACTTGGGTGCGGTCTCCACAGAATATTGTAAGTGGGGAGAAGTCCACACGTCCGAGGGCAAATACTGCCCATGAAGAGGCCCTTAACATGCGTGAGGCCGACCTGGTGGCTCACTTGATGGTGGTAGAGGAGCGCGAGAAGGCTCTCGCCATTCGTAAGGAGATCTTGGCACCCAGGGAGCAGGCGCTCCAGCTTCGAGAGGAAGAGGTGGCTTCCCTCAATGTTGCGCTTGAAAAAAAGGAGCTGCAGCAGGACGACTACCAGCAGAACCTTGATAGTTACAAGGAGAATCTTGATGGTAATAGTTCCGCCACCAACGAGAGGATGCGGAATAAAGCGGCGGAGGTACGCAAGATGCTCGAGGAGAGGCTGGCCGCAGACTTAGTGAGGGCCCGTAAGGATCTTCATGACAAGCTGATTATGTAGGAGAAGCGCTTCGATCACAAGAAGTAGATCCTCGAGGGCAAGAAACATTCGCTAGAGAGGTGTCTTGGTGTGGCCAAAGACCAGTTGTCGTAGATGGCCCACTCTCGAGATGAAGCCACCGTTAAGGCTGAGAGGCTTGCTAGGGAGCTCGTGTTGTTAGCGCAGCAAGTGGCTCCTGTGACCACCCGCGTCGAGGAAGTAGAAGCCGCCAACCTAGAAGCCCAGGCCATGATGAAGGTAAGGTGTGACATGTACCACTCCCTGGCCACGCGCACGCGGACTGCGCTGGAGCACTTTCGCCTAGGCAGCATCAGCATCTCCACCAACTTGCAATCAGACAAGCTAGGGGCTTATCGCCATCTCTTCTCAAGCTTCCTTGATAAGCTAGAGGGCGAGGTGGAAAGTCTCGATGAGTCCACCGTAGAGCAGAGCCAGAATCTCTTGTCCATGACAGGGACTTGCAACTTCAGGAACCTCCTCCCTTCCAACCCGAAGTTCGACCTGGCTACGGTGCTACAACCATTCAAGGGCTGGCGTGATGCAAAGCTCAATGAAGTGGTCGGTAAGCTCGTCGGAGAGCTCCTTGATGTCTACCGGTATAAGCTAGATGATGATGGTGCAGAATCTTCCTAACACGCTGTGAATGTTGCCTCTGGCGAGGGCCAGGCCAATGAGGGAGATCCAAGTGACGATGATGAAGCTCTCATTTACCTGGGGTCTGATGACGATGGGTCCTCTTATACGTTAGGCATGTGAAGCCCATGAAGGTCGCCTTTGTAATCTGCATGCACAAACACATGTTTGACAAGATGATGCCCTCGTGGGTTGGTCAGTGAATGTATGTAACCCTTGTTTGTGCAGTATGATGCTCATGTGTCCTGACATCTAATCCCATGTCTCACGCGTAACGCGAAAAAAGAGAGAAGAGAGGAAATAGGCGGGCAGTAGCTTGCACTTAGCCTTGAAGAGGAGAGCGCCTTGTGAATTGCGCCTATGGAGAGGGCACCTTGTGGTCCTCAAGTGATAGCATAGGCGAGGAGCAAGTCCCGCGACTCATGCCAGATGAGGGTTGCTCCCTGGGCGTTCCTCTCGTGAGGCGCAGTGGCAACACCTCGAGGGACTTAGCGAGTAGGGCCACACGGGGCATGGAGAAATGTCGCTAGGGAGACTTGGGTGAGGGCACCTTGTGGGCCTCGGTGAGGATACCTTGTGGCGCCTCGCGGAGCATGACCCGTGGCGACCCCCTAGGGAGGATGCTTCTGCTCTGTCTGCTAGCACAGGCAAGCCCCTATGAGGTCACCTTGCAGGCCCCTTATGTCACCTCACGTGAGGGTTTTAAAAGGATAGTCTCTTGTGAGACGCAGGCGAGAGTCCCTTGTGGTTCTCGACGAGGTACTCCCGTGAGGACTCGCTAAGAACGTCCTGTGATGGCCTCCCCACAAAGTCTTCAACGAGACTTAGGCGGGAATTCCTTGTGGCATCTCGATGAGACTCCCCTATGAGGTATCGCGAAACGCGTCCCGTGAAATCCCCCTAGGGACGTACTTATGTTCTATCTGCTAACATAGGAAAGCCCCCAACAAGGACACCTTGTGGGCCTCTGGAGGGACCTCTCATGAGACCCTCCCCCCAGCTCCTTGTGGATCAAGTCCACATATGCGATGCTTTGGTGGTGGCATCACGCCAGCAGTATTCGTGAGACGAGATAGTGGCGCATGCTCTATGGTTCTCGTATGTGTGTTGCATGAGGAGAACAGGCGCCAAGGACTTGGTGTGGTGACCTCGAGAGGTGTGATTAGTCGTGTGGGCTAGAGCTTAGTCACTTGGGCTCTAGGCGACCGGGTAGACCCACGCGTGGGCACCATTCCCAGCCCATGCTCGTGTGATGCACAGTAGAGGTTCCTATAGAATATGCGGCCTCATGCCGAATCCACTTACCAGGGTAAGGGTACATGACGCGCCGCTGGGAAGATTTTATTTTATTCCTTGCATGAAGATGTTTATTACAAGCGCTCCACGGAGTGGGCGAAATCCTTTGGTGCTGGTGCTCCACCGGGTGGGCTTGTAAAGGCTAATTTTGCTGGTGTTATTGTGAGGGCGCAGGAGGCCCACTAGTGCCAAGCCCCCAAGCATGTGGGCTGCTAGGCGAGCGTGTTGTCACGATGTTGTTGCGCTTCGAGGTGCTTGGGGTTGTTTTTGTTAGTGTGGCTTGGTGACGCAAGGTGATGCCTTCTTCGCGTGAAGCCTTGATGAGGTGTGGACCTGGTGACGTGATTGCAGTGAGACCTGCGTAGTATGGCTCGACGTGGCTGATATTCTTCCTATTACCAATGGTGGTAATGCCGCTTGGGTGTTTGTAGGGTATCCTTGTGTTGTAGCCCTGGTGGAAGCCGCGTGGCTCCCTAACTGTAGAGTGGACCCTTTTTTCCTTCACTCTTTGTGGTATGCTGAGCTTTTAACCTTGCTGAGGCCTGACTTTTGTGTAGTGCCTTGGATGTTGATACGCCCAATTTGCATCACCATTCTATATCACAATTTACCTCTATTCATTAATATTTGTCTTATTATGAGGTATTACTTATGGATTTTCATCTGTTTATGCATGTTGGATGATTCCTGGAGGATGGACTACTGAAGTCTGGATTCTGATGGAAAAGAAGGCATTTCGGTGCAATTTCACGAAGATCAGAAAAATACCAGAAAAATATGGAAACATATTATTTTACCGTAAGACAAAGGAAGCCAGAAGGAGGAGCGAAGGGGGGCCTCAGGGGGCCCACACCCGCTAGGCGCGGGCCCACCCGACCCCGCCCCTAGGGTGGGTTTGGCCCACCTGCTCGGCCTCTGACTCCGCCCCTTCGCCTATATCTTCCCGACAGAACCCTAACACCAGGGGAGCGACCACAGATAGATTTTTTCCGCCTCTCGGGGTGGAAAACACCGAGAGATAAAGATCTCTCTGGCAGATAGATTTCCGCCGGGGGAATTCCTTCCCAGAGAGGGAAGACTGTCGCCATCAACACCGTCATCAAGCTAGGCTTCATCGGGATCATCATCATCATCATCCACACCATCATCTCCACCAGCACCATCATCACCACTCCGTTCCCGCTGTAACAATTGTGTTGGATCTTGCATTAGTTCGTAGGGGAAACTTTCCCGATGTTGATTACTATTGTAGTTGACGCTTGTTAGTGGAACCATTGGATTATTGTTTATGTTCAGATTGTTATCCATTATCATATCATATTTGATCTTGATCCATATGATGTCTTGTGAGTAGTTTGTTTAGTTCTTGAGGAAATGGGAGAAGTCATGTTGTTAGTAGTGAATCTGTGATGAGTTATTTATTCAATGGTTTAGTATTTAAGTTGGGGTGCTATTATTCTAGTGGTGTCATGTGAACGTCGACTACATGACACTTCACCATTTATGGGCCTAGGGGAATGCATTGTGTATTTGGCTACTAATTGTGGGGTTGCCGACGTGATAGAAACTTGAACCCCCGTTAGGACACCTTTGCACAAGGGAGTGTAGGATCTCAGAGTTTAAGGCTGTGGTTAGATTTATATCTTAATTACTTTCCTGTAGTTACGGATGTTTGCAGGGGGTTTAATCACAAGTATGTAGTCCTAGGAAGGGTAGTATGTTAGCACAGGTTCAACCACATAACACTTACAAACACCAGAGAAGAGTACTCAGCTATTTGAAGCGAAAGCACTTGACAGAATTCCCACGTGTCCTCGAGAACTTTTGGTCCTTATAAGTATTTCCACCGGCTTGTCCTTTGATAAGAAAGGATTGGGCCACTTGTTCCGTTTGTTAGTTACTTCTGTTACTTGCTCTTTGCTTTGTTGCCTTGTCAGAAAAGAACTAAAAATCCGTTTTCTAAGTATTCACAGGGATTTCCTACTCCATACCACTGTTCATCACCTTCTGCTCCTTGTTGGGATCGACACTCCTATTTACCGAAAGTACTACGATACACCCCTATACTTGTGGGTCATCAAGACTATTTTCTGGCGTCGTTGCCAGGGAGTGAAGCGCTATTGAAGAGTGGAACTGGTAAGGGAAACTTTTACTGTGAGTATTGCTTTTTGTTACTGCTTGTTACTTTGTTTCCAATATGAATAACCCACTTGGTTTTTTGTTTGGGAAAACTACTACCACTTCTATGGTAGTAGATGAACCACCGCCTGTTGAGATAGATCCTTTTAAGATACCTGCGAGTATTGTTAATCGTGTCATGGATAATTATTATTTTGGGGATGGAACTATCCATCCTGATGATCACTTGCTCTATATCCATGAATTATGCGGGTTGTTTAAGTGTGCAGGTATCACAACTGAACATGTGAAGAAGAAGTTACTCTCCATATCCTTGAAAGGGAGAGCTGAGGCATGGTATAAGCTGCTAAAGAATGGACAATCCATGGAATGGGAGCAGATGGCATCTCCCTTTTACTCTAAATTTTATCCTCCCAGTGAAATCCAAAAGGATAGAAGTCTTATATATAACTTTTGGCCTCTTGATGGAGAAAGTACAGCTCAATCTTGGGGGAGATTGAAGCTGCTAATGCTTAAATGTCCTATTCATGAACTCCCTAACAATATTATTCTCAATAACTTTTATGCTAGGCTTTCTCTTCAGGATAAAGGTTTATTAGATGCTTCATGCGCTGGGTCGTTCACAAGTATGAAAGAAGAAGCTAAATGGGATCTCTTAAACAGTATTCAAGATAATACCAAGGCTTGGGAGAATGACAAAGGAAGAAAGTCATGTATAAACTATGATTATGAGTGCATTAAATCTTTTATGGCTACTTATAACTTACGTGATATTAGCAATAAGTTTGGGAATGTTCTTGCGGAATGTTTTAATGCTTTTGCTTCTTACATTGAGATTCCCAAGAAAGAGTGGGACAAGTACCATGCTCCTTATAAAGACATTGTTACCCACGTTCCTGCTAGTATAGAGGTTTGTACTGTTGATCCTATTTTACCTGAACCTTATGTTGAGAAGATCCCTTTTCCCTCCAAGGTAAGGGAACACTCTATTTTGGCTAATGTGGTTAGCAAAAGCGCAAATAAAACTGTAGGTTCCGATGAGCTTATCGATATCGAGCCTGTAGTAGCTATTGTGAAAGATCTTGTCACTAGAAATATAGAGGATGAGTATATTTTCTTTTGTGAAGACGCTTATAATACTATCTCTCATCCTAGTAAGGCTAGAAAATCTAGTGTTCATGTGCTCTCTATTAAAACTGGTGATCATTGCTACTATGGTTTATGTGACATTGGTACTAGTTCTAGTGCTATTCCTTATGAGCTTTATAGGGAAATTATGCATGAGATTGGTCCTTGTGAGCTTGAAGACATTGACGTGGTTATTCACCTTGCCAATAGAGAACAAGTTTGCCCCATTGGTATTGTAAGAGATGTGGAGGTCCTTTGTGGTAAGATTAAATATCCTGTTGATTTACTAGTACTTGGTAAAGAAGCTAGTAAAACCTATCCTATCATCTTTGGTAGACCCTTCCTTAATACTTGTGGGGCTATAATAGATTGTAGGAAGGAAAAAGTTTTGACTAAGTTTGCTGGAGAACCTTATGAGTTTAATTTTTCTAAATTTGCCAAAACCCCTTATGAAAATGAATTACCTGATGAGGATTTCAAGGTTGAACAACTGTCTTCTATTTCTCTTGCTCCTAACAATGCTTTGCAGCAGTTCATGGAAGATCATGAAAGTGATGCCTTTATGAAAGAAAGAGATGAGATTGATGAGGTTTTCCTTCGTCAGCCTGAGTTACTTAAGCATAATTTACCTGTGGAAGATTTGGGTACCACACTACCACCCAAAGGGGATCCTTTTTTTCGAATTAAAACCTTTACCTGATGATCTTAAAATATGTTTATCTTGATGATAATAAGATATATCCTGTTATTATTAGTTCTAAACTTTCAGGAAAGGAAGAAGAAAGGCTATTGGAGGTATTGAAGAAGCATCGAGGAGCTATGGGTTATACTCTTGATGATTTAAAAGGAATTTCTCCCACTATATGTCAGCATGCTATTAAATTGAGCCTGATGCGAAACCAATTGTTGAGCACCAGCGCCGTCTAAATACTAAAATGAAGGAAGTGGTAAGAAATGAGGTATTAAAACTCCTTGATGGTAGTATTATTTATCCTATTGCTGATAGTCAATGGGTTAGCCCTGTTCATTGTGTTCCCAAGAAAGGAGGAAATACTGTTGTGCCTAATGAGGATAATGAACTTATACCCCAGAGAGTAGTGGTTGGGTATAGAATGTGCATTGATTTTAGAAAGATTAATAAAGTTACTAAGAAATATCATTATCCTTTGCCCTTTATTCATTAAATGCTTGAGAGGCTGTCCAAAAAGACTCACTTTTGCTCTCTTGATGGTTATTCTGGGTTTTTTCAAATCGCTGTGAAAGCACAGGACCAGGAGAAAATAACTTTCACTTGTCCTTATGGTACTTATGCTTATAGGCGTATGCCTTTTGGTTTATGTAATGCTCCTTCTACTTTTCAAAGATGTACGTTTGCTATCTTTCATGGTTTTTGTGAAGAAATTGTGGAGGTTTTCATGGACGATTTTCCGTCTATGGAACTTCTTTTGATAACTATTTGCACAACCTTGATAAAGTTTTGCAGAGATGTGAAGAAACCAACTTTGTTCTTAACTGGGAGAAACGTCATTTCATGGTTAATGAAGGAATTATTCTTGGACATAAGATCTCTAAAAGAGGCATTGAAGTTGACAGATCCAAAGTTGAAGCAATTGAGAAGATGCCTTGTCCTAGGGATATCAAAGGTATTCGTATTATCTTTGGTCATGCTGGTTTATATAGGAGATTTATTAAAGATTTCTCCAAAATTTCAAAGCCCCTTACTAATCTTATTCAAAAAGATGTACCTTTTGTTTTTTATGATGATTGTAAGGAAGCTTTTGAAACTTTGAAGAAAGCTTTAACAACTGCTCCTATAGTCCAACCACCTGATTGGAGTTTTCCTTTTGAAATCATGTGTGATGCTAGTGACTTTGTTGTGGGTGATGTCCTTGGACAACATGTTGACAAGAAGCTGAATGTTATTCATTATGCTAGCAAGACTCTAGATGCTGCTCAAAAGAATTATGCTACTACTGAAAAAGAGTTCTTAGCTGTAATCTTTGCTTGTGATAAGTTTAGACCTTATATTGTTGATTCTAAGGTTACTATTCATACTGACCATGCAGCTATTAAGTACCTTATGACAAAGAAGGACGCTAAGCCTAGGCTTATAAGGTGGGTGTTGCTTTTGCAAGAGTTTGATCTGCATATTGTGGATAGGAAAGGTGCTGATAATCCTATTGCTGATAATTTATCTCGTTTGGAAAACATTTCTTTTGACCCTTTGCCTGTTAATGATAATTTTCCAAATGAGCAGTTAGCTGCAATAAGGGTAAGTCCACATGAAAATCCTTGGTATGCTGATTATGCTAACTTTATTGTTTCCAAGTATTTTCCTACAACCTTTACAGCCCAGCAAAGGAGGAAATTCTTCTATGATCTAAGTCATTACTTTTGGGATGACCCACACCTATATAAAGAAGGAGTCGATGGCATTATGAGAAGGTGTGTTCCCGAATTTGAACAACAAGAGATATTGAGAAAATGTCATGGCAGTGCTTATGGAGGACATCATGCTAGGTATAGGACTGCACAGAAGGTTTTGCAATCTGGATTTTATTGTCCTACTCTTTTTAAAGATGCAAGGAAGTTTATCTTATCCTGTGATGAATGCCAACGAGTAGGTAACATCTCTAGACGCAATGAAATGCCTATGAATTATTCTCTTGTTATTGAACCTTTTGAATGTTGGGGATTCGACTTTATGGGTCCTTTTCCTCCTTCAAAAGGGTATACTCATATTCTTGTTGTTGTTGACTATGTTACAAAGTGGGTAGAAGCCATACCTACAAGCAGTGCTGATGGTAAGACCTCTTTGAAAATGCTCAAAGATGTCATTTTCCTAGGTTCGGTGTACCTACAGTTGTGACACCCCCGGGATCAGGGCTAAACAAATCCCAGGCCTCCGTCTAACATAATCTTAACCTTGAGCTCGAGGATATCCAGTGAAGAATCGGTAACACAATAGTGACCCTACGACACAAAATTTATTACAGCAAGCTCATAACTGAGCAGAGAACCAAATAATTACAAGCAGAGGTCACTGACCACAAACATCAAACAACGAAAGGCAAATTATGCTATTAAGTATAGCAAACTTAACAAATGGCCTAAGAGGCCTGAAGCATAACGATGACGTCCCATCCCATAGATTCCAGGCTGCCGGTCGGGAACCCCAAGCTACTCGTCGATGTCGATGTAGTACCAAACTGATCTCCAGGGAACACTTACTCTGCCAAAAGTATCAACAAAGCAAGGGTGAGTACAAGGTGTACTCCGCAAGACTTATGGCTGGTGGAGTTGTTTTGCATAAAGCCATCTTTGTTTATAAAACAAGAGAGATAAGAAGCTCGTCTAATTAGAGTATTTTATAAAGGGATAAGAAAACGACATCTCCGAAATATTGATCATCATCTTTTGATATCCACTGAATCATCATCTTCTACCAACTAGGATCACCCCCTCGTACCCATGAGGAAGCATCCTTAAGCACACGTTGATCTACCAAGTTTTACGATAATGTTATAGTTCTCTATGATCTCACATCCGTTCCCAAGTCGTCCATAACCGTGGACACGGTTTTCCAAAAGATTATTACCCTGCAGGGGTGTACAACTTTACCCACACGTACTAACCTTCTCTTAATGCCACTTAAGATTAGCCTCTTCCTTGGAAGGCCGGCAGAGGGTGGTTAGACACGACCTTTACCTTGCTTTCATCGAGACCATGAGTCACACAATAAGTATGATTCCGCTGTAACAGGTCAAATCCCGAAGCCGGTACTTAAAGATGTGAGGCGAGGTTGGTTTACTAGGGGCGCCATCAACCCCAAGCAACTGCGTCCACGCTTCCCTACCTGTTATGAATGCACCTCCTTCACCTCCTCTTTCAAAAACATTCTCAATGCGTATGTCGAATGGAACGCCCGAACTAGGTGACTCATGGAATCTACTAGGCAAGTTAGTCAATCAGGGGGTCACCATTTACCCCGTGTGGTTGTACGCTCGTCTTGGATCAAGAGGCAAGAACTCGGGTCCTAGTGGTGGCGAGCATGGGACTGCAAAACCCATATCCGACCGTGGCCTCCCATTCAAGCCTTAGCATGTTTAAACTCATATCACCTCTGATCTCATCTCATCACGTTCTCCTATCATATTATATTCTCTGCATCTGATACATCATCTAGATGAACCAGCACTGATAGCTATGCATGGCTAAGCGGGACACATATAATAGCTCTAGCAGTGCACACAAGCCAAACCTAGTTATGCTAGGAGAAGTGGATCAGGTAATATAAGCTCAAAGGGAGTATGCAACATATAGGATACTCTATCTATCGATAAAATACCACAGTAGAATCGTATGCAACATGGCATAATTGAAATGTTTTCAAAATCATAGGATTATATCATGGTGGGGCTATGCTTGCCTTTGTCGGTTGATAACCAATAAGCATATCTTCGGACATCTGGTACTTGACTTGATTATAGTTGGTCAAGTATTGTTCGTCGATCTTCGATCTTCGTCGGTGTTGATCTCGGTCTTCAGTCTTGATCTTGATCTCGCTATCGTATTCTACCAGGAAGAACCAAACACCGGAAATAAGAGGGGAAACAATAAACACATGGCATCGATGTAATGCTCAAGAAAGTATGATGATATGGCAAGTTTAATTGTATTGAATTTAAACCCTAAAACATGCTCGACAATTTAATCGGGGTTCCGAGGGGTACAAACCCTAACTCGGGGAAACTCCGGATGTATATAAGAGGGGTTTGTTTGTTCTTCTAATTAAACTTGTCATTTAAGTTTCTTAACAATGCATGATTATAGCTTATATAGATAACTCTCATTTTATGAACATTTTGATATATTATTTGTATTTTTCTGACTTATGAATCAAAAGTTATTGATTTTACAAGATTTAAACCAATTTCTGGAATTATTAAGGCCTTTTTAAAATGATTTACTGCACCATGCTGACATCATTACTACGGCCAGGTATTTTGTTACCGCATTTAAACCTACCCACAGTGACTGATAGGATGGGCCCTAGGCCACCTCGGCCTCCACGTGGGCAGGTGGGACCCATAGGGGTTTGACTGGGCTGACCTGCGTCGGCTGACATCACGATGATGCAAGCATGACGTCCACACAGTGGTTGCTCTCAGATCGACGACGGTGACGGTGATTGGGCACCTGCGGGCGAGCGGGACTTGTGGCATTGGATGCAGTGCGGCACGGGCTTCCTATTGGTGGCGGAGCCGCCAAGAAACGGTCATCGGAACAGTGGCTAGAGTGGTGACTGGCGGCAATGGCCGGTGAGCTAAGACGCGGGGACGACCCAGAGAAATAGGAGGATGGCGGAGGGGTGCATGAGCACCGTGAGCTCACCCTGAGCATGAAGCACGTGACGGAGAGGCCGGAGGAGGTCTATGGCGACAACATGGTCGAAGGGGGTAGTCGTAGGAGGCGGGGAAGAAGGAGTCGCAGGCGTTGATTGAAGTCATGGGGCATCAAATTCCTTCAATGGGGTTGCTCAGCACGGTGATGCGGAACTTCCAGTGGGCTCAAAACAGCGAGGGGAGGCTGGGGACGGCAAGGCACCGACGAGGTCTGGGCTAGGGTTTCGGGACCTCGTGGGAAGAAAGGGAGAGAGCGCTGGGGGAGAAGTGAGAGGATAAGGGAGAGGGAGGCGTTCTCGGTGGTCTTATCCTTCCTCCAGGTGGCGGTGGGGATCGCGGCGTGGCCGGCGTCATCGGGCGGTAGAGGCGGTGACAGCCAGCTGCTTCACTACAGCGAGGAAGACGACGAGGGGGGAGGAGTGAAGCGGTACGGGCTAGTTGGGCCGCGGCTGGGCTTGCTGTGGGCGCACTGAGTGACGGGGAGAGGAGGGAAAGAAGAGAGACAGGCTGGGCTGGGCCTCATTTGCGACTGGCTCTGTTTTTATTTTGTAAAAGTTTTTCTCTTTTTCTGTTTTTGTTTTCTCTTTGTAATTCCAAATACAAAACTGTTTTGGACATTTCAAAAAATGTCACAGGATTTTATAAAGATTTAAAATACTATGGGGCCCTCGTAACCAATTGGGCTCCATATTTTGGTACTTTTCAAAATATAAAACCATTTGAATTGTTTTAAAATAGAGGGAGAGAGTAGGGTTTAGGGTTTTCACTTTATTTCTTTGCATGTGTTTTTTTAGAGATGATGCACAATCAAACCCTAATTATTATTTAACTAAAACTGGGGTGTTACAGCTCTATCCCTCCCCCTTACGAGAATCTCGACCCGAGATTCCAAAGGTAGGAAAAGAGACAGAGAGAGAAGGAAACAAGGTAACTCTAAGGGTAAGAGGGAAACACACTAAACAACACACTGAGTATCTCATGGTCAACTCATGGATGGAGTGTTTAGAAACAACTCTGAGATGACAAACATGAAACACATCAAGGTAACAGAGGAACAAGAGAAGAAGGTTTCAAGTTGTTAGAATACTGGTCTTCATAAGAATTGAGACCATGGAGCTTACAGGAGGTTTTGAAGCTTCTGAAAAAGAAGGCTTCCAACAGAAAGAATATAACCATAGACTTCGACAGATGAACCTCTACTAAACGACTTCAGTAGAGATTTCAGGTTGGAGAGATATGGATCAACAAAACCAAGCTGTTGAGCTACTTTTGAAACAGAAGGGACACTTTTTCGTTCAACGGAACGCCAAGATAGAAAGTTTGTTTTGTGGCGAGGACTCATGAGAGTTGCAAGAAACATGTAACAAAAGAAGCTTCAGATTACCAAAATCATAGCCACTCTAAAAACATGATTGAGAAAGCGAAGGAAACTCTTTATTCTTCCAGGTATACCAAAATCTTTGCCAAAGATTAGGGTATCACTTTACACCACTAAGATGAATTGGTAAGGAGATTCCTGATGACACGAGAAGAAAGAAACTTCATTCGTAGCGACTTCAATTATTTGGCACAACAAAACTCTTGCCAATATAAAAGGGTCTGGAGGATCGACCGAGAGACATTTAGCAGCACTACTTTAAATGTTCTCCTTGATGTTCGAGAAAGCAGCCATCAAGTAAAGGTCAGACTTCGGATACAAAGGAAACCATAAGCATAACTTCTATAATACATCATAGAAGAAGCCTCATGAGGAGTGGTTGTCATTGCTGAATCAAGAGAATATGGCAAAAGGTCTTTCCGGCTAAGTGTGTCAACCACCTTAACGGATTTACAAAGATATCTATGTCAAAACCTTGAAGAACACCAACCATCATCGCTGCTTGAGATTCAGCTTTGGTTAGGCGAAATGATATTTCAGGCTCAACATGTCTGAATAGATAGTTTGCAACATTTACCCCAGAGGTAAAGCTACTAGATTCTCAAGATATAGACTACAGTGTTAAGCTCCAGAAGAATGAGCTAGATTGCTAGACCCATGTATTTAACAACTTGCCGATATACAATTGCACATACATAAAGTACTATAAAACCACACGTGTGTCTTTAATAGAAAAGGGATAACTCTTCTCGAATTCACAGCGACTTCTTTCAACATTTGCTCATGAACCAGAGAAGATTACTTCTAACATCCAGAACACATACTTCGAGATGAGTCAAACACGGTTCTCGAATTTTTCCAATATTAATGCCAAATGTTCCATATGAATTTTGTCTAGCATGGAGAAGATAAGGATGTCATTGATGGGCTCAACAACAAACTTACCAAGACACTCCATTAAGATGGAATCATATGTTGCTTGAACCACGCAACAATATTGGTCAGACCAAAAACATGAAGATGTACTCAAGTGAAACATCACAAGTAGAAACACCATCAAGATAGTCCTTGGAACTGAGTTTAATTTGACGATAACCCAAATTAAATCAAAAGAGGGGAAGATAACATATCCACAAAGGAAATATTATCATTCTTCAACACGAACAAAACTAGACATCCCTTGAAGAAGGAAAAGAGTTGGATAAAACTTTTGTCTTACAACTCTCCAAGTTGTTGTTTAAGCTCAACCAACTAGTTCAGGGGTATCCAGTACATATCCTTGGAAAAAAGAGTAGTTCAGAGAACTTGCTTGCTCAAGAACCTGACAACACGGTCATGCGACAACAAGGCGATACTTCTAGAAAGACATCTAGAATACCACGAACCACCGATATGTCACTTAGTTCGAGAGGAAACTTGCTTTACAAGACAAGAAGACATAGTCTCAAAGCGTCGACATGAGCCTAACTCTTTGACCGAAGAGATTGTACCAGAGTAACGGACTTGGTAGCACAATCAAACTTCGCTTAGTGATAGGTATAACCAATTACGCTAAGAATGACACAAATGTCCTTAGAGTTCAAAACAATAATAATTGCTAAGAATTTTCGAATAACCACATTATTACGCACACGCAACATTCACGAACAAGAAAGCTCGAGGAAGGATGGGTAATTATGTGTAAGAGCATCACTTCATTAAGGGGTCATGGAACTCAGCACGACCTCTTAGTGTAAAAGAGTGTGATACGTTAAGGTAGAAAAGATGGAAGACACTCAATGTCTCTTGATCTGCGGATTACAACACTTTGACCTGGTCCTGGATATGACGAGGTACTGGAGTTTGTTTGTCTTGACATCCCGAAATGGTTTGTCTTGATGGACCACAAGAGTATCTTGCTTCGGAAGACATCGATGCACATATACTACTTGGCTACCAACGGGTAGACAACAGTCGGAAAACAACAAGGGAGAAAGAACATGCTCAGGATAGAATCCCGAGATGTGGATGCATAAGCTAACAACCTTCAGAAAACCAATGCAGAGAAGGGTAAAGTGTGGCAGAGTCACGAGTATAGATGTGAGACTCTCGAGGAGTACTCTTGGTGTGATCTATTTGGTTCCATTAAAGAACATCTGCCATAGCATGTGGTAGGGGAAGTCCTTAGTTGTCACAATTCAGTCGCGACAAAGACCACAAGCTTGAAGGCTAGAATTGTAGTACCAGCCATCCTGAGGTAATGTGTAAACATTAACAACAGGGGTCAAAGGAATGGATCTTGGGTTAAAGGTCAGCTTCAAGTACAAGATTCACTACACCAGAATCCAGCACAATCAGGGATCTTAGGTTCAAGTCCAAGGGTTAAATCCCAAAGAAAGGAGTAACTACTACTTGAGTGAATTAGCGTTCACTACAAGGTATTAATCACAAGGTAGCTTCCAAGAGAAGAAATGACTTCCGAAGTACCCAAACAAATGAAAAGGAGGCATATGAGGCGAAAGGAAACCTCGAATCCTAGAACAGAACACTGTGGAACCAACAATTCAATATCGTGGATCCAAAAGATAGAGAGATCATGATAGAAAGGAATCTCTCAGATGAACAGGAGCAAAGGGAACAAGGAATACACAAACACACACAACTCTAGAGAACTCAACACTACGTCCACTGGCTTAGAAACGACATGCCCACAAGGCACCTAAGCTTTGAAAGACTAGAAGAGATATCAAAACTTTTCAAAGTCAACACAAGATAAGATGACCTAGAGTTAGAACGAAACTAGTATGAAGAAAAAGAAGCATAATAGAGTTTTCACAAATACTTTTCAACTTTTAAGATAGTTTTTCACAAACACTAGACTCAACATCGACCAATAGCAAGGTTTTCCTACGGTCAGTACTTCTCTGATACCAAAACCCGTGACACCCCCGGGATCAGGGCTAAACAAATCCCAGACCTCCATCTGACATAAGCTTAACCTTGAGCTCAAGGATATCCAGTGAAGAATCGGTAACACAACAGTGACCCTATGACACAAAATTTATTACAACAAGCTCATAACTGAGCAGAGAACCAAATAATTACAAGCAGAGGTCACTGACCACAAACATCAAACAACGGAAGGCAAATTATGCTATTAAGTATAGCAAACTTAACAAATGGCCTAAGAGGCCTGAAGCATAACGATGACGTCCCAGCCCATAGATTCCAGGCTGCCGGCCGGGAACCCCAAGCTACTCGTCGATGTCGATGTAGTACCAAACTGATCTTCAGGGAACACTTACTCTGCCAAAAGTATCAACAAAGCAAGGGTGAGTACAGGGTGTACTCCGCAAGACTTATGGCTGGGGGAGTTGTTTTGCATAAATCCATCTTTGTTTATAAAACAAAAGAGAGAAGAAGCTCGTCTAATCAGAGTATTTTATAAAGGGATAAGAAAACGATATCTCCGAAATATTGATCATCATCTTTTGATATCCACTGAATCATCATCTTCTACCAACTAGGATCACCCCATCGTACCCATGAGGAAGCATCCTTAAGCACACATTGATCTACCAAGTTTTACGATAATGTTATAGTTCTCTATGATCTCACATCCGTTCCCAAGTCGTCCATAACCGTGGACACGGCTTTCTGAAAGATTATTACCCTGCAGGGGTGTACAACTTTACCCACACGTACTAACCTTCTCTTAATGCCACTTAAGATTATCCCTCTTCCTTGGAAGGCCGGCAGAGGGTGGTTAGACACGACCTTTACCTTGCTTTCGCCGAGACCATGAGTCATGCAATAAGTATGGTTCCGCCATAACGGGTCAAATCCTAAAGCCGGTACTTAAAGATGTGAGGCGAGGTTGGTTTACCAGGGGCGCCATCAACCCCAAGCAACCGCGGCCACGCTTCCCTACCTGTTATGAATGCACCTCCTCTTTCAAAAACATTTTCAATGTGTATGTCGAATGGAACGCCCGAACTATGTGACTCATGGAATCTACTAGGCAAGTTAGTCAATCAGGGGGTCCCCATTTACCCCGAGTGGTTGTATGCTCGTCTTGGTTCAAGAGGCAAGAACTCGGGTCCTAGTGGTGGCGAGCATGGGACTGCAAAAACCACATCCCACCGTGGCCTCCCATACAAGCCTTAGCATGTTTAAACTCATATCACCCCTGATCTCATCTCATCACGTTCTCCTGTCATATTAGATTCTCTGCATCTGATACATCATCTGGATGAACCAACACTGATAGCTATGCATGGCTAAGCGGGACACAGATAATAGCTCTAGCAGTGCACACAAGACAAACCTAGTTATGCTAGGAGCAGTGGATCAGGTAATATAATCTCAAAGGGAGTATGCAACCGATAGGATACTCTATCTATCGATAAAATAAACCACAGTAGAATCGTATGCAACATGGCAGAATTGAAATGCTTTCAAAATCATAGGATTATATCATGGTGGGGATATGCTTGCCTTTGCCAGTTGATAACCAATAAGCAGATCTTCGGACATCTGGTACTTGACTTGATTATAGTTGGTCAAGTATTGTTCATCGATCTTCGATCTTCGTCGGTGTTGATCTCGGTCTTCAATCTTGATCTCGATCTCGATATCGTATTCTACCAGGAATTACCAAACACCAGAAATAAGAGCGAAACAATCAACACATGTCCATCGATGCAATGCTCAAGCAAGTATGATGATATGGCAAGTTGAATTGTATTGAATTTAAACCCTAAAACATGCTCGACAATTTAATCGGGGTTCCAAGGGGTACAAACCCTAACTCGGGGAAACTCCGGATGTATATAAGAGGGGTTTGTTTGTTCTTCTAATTAAACTTGTCATTTAAGTTGCTTAACAATGCAGTATTATAGCTTAGATATATAACTCTCATTTTTCTGAACATTTTGATATATTATTTGTATTTTTCTGACTTATGAATCAAAAGTTATTGATTTCTGGAATTATTAAAGCCTTTTTAAAATGAATTACTACACCATGCCGACGTCATTACTACGGCTAGGTATTTTGTTACCGCATCTAAACCTAGCCACGGTCACTGATAGGATGGGCCCTAGGCCACCTCATCCTCCACGTGGGAAGGTGGGACCCAGAGGGGGGTTGACTGGGCTGACCTGCGCCGGCTGACATCACGATGATGCAGGCATGACATCCACACAGCGGTTGCTCTTAGATCGACAACGGTGACACTGATTGGGCGTTGGATGCAGCACGGCGCGTGCTTCCTATTGGTGGCGGCGCCACCAAGAAACGGTCACCGAAATAGTGGCTGGAGTGGTGACTGGCGGCAACAGCCGGCGAGCTAAGACGCGGGGACGACCCAGAGAGGTAGGAGGATGGCGGAGGGGTGCGTGAGCACCGTGAGCTCACCCTGAGCATGAAGCATGTGACGGAGAGGCTGGAGGAGGTCTGTGGAGACGACGCGGCCGAAGGGGGTGGTCGTCAGAGGCGGGGAAGAAGGAGTCACGGGCGTTGATTGAAGTCATGCGGCATCAATTCCTTCGACGGGGTTGCTCAGCACGGCGAGGCGGATCTTCCAGCAGGCTCGAAACAGCAAGGGGAGGCCGGGGACGGCGAGGCACCGACGAGGTATGGGCTAGGGTTTTAGGACCTCGTGGGAAGAAAGGGAAAGAACGCTGGGGGAGAAGTGAGAGGATAAGGGAGAGGGAGGCGTTCTCGGTGGTCTTATCCTTCCTCCAGGCGGCGGCGGGGATCGCGGCGCTGCCGGTGTCATCGGGCGGTAGAGGCAGCGACAGACAGCTGCTTCACTGCAGCGAGGAAGACGACGAGGGGGAAGGAGTGAAGCAAAACGGGCCAGTTGGGCCGCGGCTGGGCCTGCTGTGGGCGCACTGAGCGATGGGGAGAGGATGGAAAGAAGAGAGACAGGCTGGGATGGGCCTCATTTGCGACTGGCTCTATTTTTATTTTGTAAAAGTTTTTCTCTTTTTCTATTTTTGTTTTCTCTTTGTAATTCCAAATACAAAAATGTTTTGGACATTTCAAAAAATGCCATAGGGTTTTATAAAGATTTAAAATACTATGGGGCCCTCATAACCAATTGGGCTCCATATTTTGGTACTTTTCAAAATATAAAACCATTTGAATTGTTTTCAAATAGAGGGAGAGAGTAGGGTTTAGGGTTTTCACTTTATTTCTTTGCATGCATTTTTTTAGAGATGATGCTAATGATGCACAATCAAACCCTAATTATTATTTAACTAAAACTGGGGTGTTACAGCTATCTCATGACTGATGGAGGCTCCCATTTTATTCATGGGGGTTTTAGAAAAACTCTCTCTAAGTATGATGTAAACCTTAGAATAGCTTCAGCTTATCACCCCAAAACTAGTGGGCAAGTAGAACTTTCCAATAGGGAAATTAAATCTATCTTGCAGAAGACTGTCAATAGGTCTAGAAAAAATTGGGCTAAAAAGTTGAATGACGCTTTGTGGGCTTATAGAACTGCTTATAAAAATCCTATGGGGATGTCTCCTTACAAAATGGTCTATGGGAAAGCTTGTCACTTGCCTTTAGAATTAGAACACAAAACTTATTGGGCAGTGAAAGAGTTGAATAGAGATTTTAGACTTGCTGGTGAGAAGAGACTACTTGATTTAAGTAATCTAGATGAGTGGAGAGGGGAAGCTTACGAAAATGCTAGGCTCTTTAAGGAAAAAGTAAAAATATGGCATGATAGGAGAATTCTCAAAAGGGAATTCCATGTTGGTGAGAAAGTTCTTTTGTATAGGTCTCATCTCAGATTTTTTGCAGGGAAACTACTCTCCAAATGGGAAGGACCTTTTGTTATGAAGGAAGTTTACCGTTCAGGTGCCATAAAAATCTCTTCAGAGATGACACAACACATGTGGTTAATGGTCAAAGACTAAAACAAAATATTTCTGGAGATTCTTACAATGAATAAGTGGATGTCATTCAAATGGTGACTCCAGAAGAATTTATCAAGAACCAAACACCAGAATCTGCAGAGTTCGTCTATGAATAGGTAAAAGTGGTGAAAACAGAAGGTTCGTGAAACTCCAATCTTTTTATATTTTTGATGTTTTTAATACATAAGGGAAGTTACGGGACGAAAATGAAGAGGAAACGGAGCCCAGGGTGGACAAACCCACCCCAGGCGCGGGCCCAGCCTGGCCGCGCCTGGAGGGGGTTTGACTCCCCCGAACTCCGTCTCCACTTCGTTTCCGTGTCAAAACTTTCCTTATGCATTGAATCTTCATAATATATAACTCCCCGGGTTCCCCGAGGTTCTTGCATCGTGTTCTCGTCGTGTTTTTGTTTTCGATCTGTTTCTGTCAGGAAAATTCTCAGATTTGGAGCCTCAATGTCTTCCTCTGGATCACCCACGGAGGACTCCTCTGCGGATGTCCTCAACCCGTACTTTTATGAGTTGAGGATATACCCCAAAGAGTTGATCCTCAAAGAGTGGAAGGTACGGATGAAATAAGTTCAAGTCCCTAAAGGAGAAGGCAACCTGGAAGACAGGATGCAAGCATTTGAACAAGAAGTTTTTAGGTACAAGAAGATGGCAGAACACGAAGTGGATGTTATTCACAAGATAAGTTCAGAACTCATCACCAAGCATGAGAGAGAAGTTGCTGAGCTCCGTGAAGAGATCTTCTCACTCCATCAAACCACCAATCAATTGCAAGCGCAGCTCTATGACATACAAAATCAAAACTTTGAGTATGAAGCTAGATTTGATCGCATTAGCTCTGCTGCTAGTTTCAGGATTGCAGAAACAAAGACATCCTTTTTGGATGGGGAACCATTGCCTTGGAAGTTTGATGATGACAAGAGACCACCACCACCGAAGGAGTAATTCGTCATCAGGTTTGGCATCCCCTTGGCTTGTTCCAAGCTTGGGGGAGTGCCACGGTATCACCACCATTATCTATTATCTTTTACCATTTTTAGTGGATTCATATCTGTGGTAGAGGGATTATCTTATAGTTTGGTTTGCATGTGGAAGTATCTCTCCTTTAGTTGATTATCTATGTATCCCTTGGTGTGAGTGCCTTTATTGAATATTAATGAGAAGTCTCATCTTTTACTTTTTGCACTTCTTATTTTTAGTTTGTAATCTCTATTATATGATGGATCTTGTTGTTTAGTATTGGCACCACTTTGGGATCATCAAGTGTATCTAAATTGGTTTTGGCAAACCAAGTTCTGGTCAAGTGGCTTTAGTTTGAAAGAAAAAGAAAGAAAGGAAAAAAGCTTACAGGTATTTGGTATCATTTGTTTTCTTTCTTGTTGGCTCATAGGCTTAGTATTCTTTATTTAAGATTCTTTTGTGTCTTCAAAGAAGATTGCATGTTTGGCTTTATTACTTGTGTGTTTGCTTGCTTCTTTCAACTCTTTTGCTTGCTACCCAGCCTTGCTAGCCAAAATGTTTTGAGAAGGCATACTTCTCATGTTTCCAAAACCCTTTGAACCAAAAAAAATTGCCACTTGTGTCCACCATATCTACCTAATAGCTATTGCTATTCCTAGTAAATTCTCAAGTTTCATCTACCTTTCAATTTAAAAAGTATTTTTTTATGTGAAAACTAGTTAGTAAAGCTCTCACGAACTTGATGGCACACTTTATTTACTTGCCCCTAATAGACTTGAACCATTGTGGACATCGAAGTTGTATATGCTTGCATCTATACGTTGGGATTAGCAGAACCGTGCTGTCACGGGGAACGTTTTCAATATTGCACTTGTACCTTGTCGTACATAGTTGATATCGTGCTTTTTTGTCTATGGATGTCAACGGTGTGAAATAAAGAGGGGACTTGTAAGTCCATGGAGTTTGTATTCTGTGTTAGAGAAATGCCTGGGCCGCTAGCCTAAGCCATGCTTAATCATGGTGGAAACTTGCAGCATCACCATAGTGAGTCATCTATGAAGCATCCTCAATAAAAAGCTATATGCATAGTAAATAAAAAGATTGCTGAGATGCTCATTGTCTGCTTGCCTTCTCATTTTCGTTATGGGAAAGCTCATGTACCATGTGCAAGGGGTACCCCGTTGGCGGTTCTCAATGATATGCAAATACTTACAATGACAAGAACTTACCTGGACCCAAAGTTGAGTATGCATGAGGAATGGCCCTCATATTCAAGGGACATGAGATTGCCAACTTATATTTCGTCAAGCATATACTCCAACTTTGTTCACTTTAACCTTAAACATATAAAGATGCTTATGATAGGGGCAATGAGGGCTCAAAGCTAGTAAGTACCATAATATTTTGGAAGATCTTTATGACTTGTAATCCCTGCTACCCTCTAAGAAGGGACCTTTCTCCCAGTTACCAGTTGAGTCAGTAAACCTACTTCCTCTCTATCTCCAGCAAGCTTTTGAGTTGTTGTGTTTCAAGTATTCATATGGTGATTTATTCAATCATGTTCTTTATCTCCCTTGTTTGCACAAAACTCTTATCTATTGAGTATTACTTTGAAAGCCTTCACTTGTGAAAAAAACCCTCTTTGAGCAGAGTTTAAGGCCGTGGTTAGATTTATATCGTTGTACTTCCGATAAATAGGAGTGTCGATCCCAACGAGGAGCGGAAGTTGCTGAACAGTGGTATGGAGCAGGAAATCCCTGTGAATACTTAGCAAACGGATTTTAGTGGTTTTCTGACAAGGCAACCAAACAAAGAGCAAGTAATAGAAGTAATGAACAAACGAAGCAAGTGGCCCAATCCTTTCTTAGCAAAGGACAAGCCGGTGGAAATACTTATAAGGACCAAACGTTCTCGTGGACACATGGGAATTTTGTCAAGTGATTTCGCTTCAAATAGCTGAGTACTCTTCTCTGGTGTTTGTAAGTGTTGTTTGGGTGAACCTATGCTAACATATCGCCCTTCCTAGGACTAATACATACTTGTGATTAAAGCCCCTGCAAACATCCATAACTACAGGAAAGTAATTAAGATATAAATATAACCACAGCCTTAAACTCTGAGATCCTACGCTCCCTTGTGCAAAGGTGTTAAAAGGATCGTATGGGCACCTAGAGGGGGTGAATAGGTGCTACTTAAAAATTTCTTCTATTTCAAATTATGGTTTGACAATAAGTTAAATTCTCTAGATAATGCAACTAAGGTGAATTTATCTATATGACAAATATACAATAGCTAACACAATACTAAGCAAGAACAAGTAAGTAAAGTGCGGTAAAGGATAGAAGTAACCAAAGAGGTGGACGCGGAGACACAAGGATTTGTTTCCTGTAGTTCCTTCCTTTTGAGGGGAAGTACGTCTACGTTTGGAGAGGGGGTGGTTTCAAACCACCAACGCCACGATAGGCCTCCCTTATTCTCCGATGAATCTCACCCCAATGGGATAGATCCACCTTCCACTATATCGGCAACCTTCAAGGTGGAAGTCGACACCTTTACAAGTTTGGGGAACATATCCACAACTTAATTGGAGGCTCCCAAATACGAGCAAGCTGTCAAGACAATCAAAGACAAGCTTGTAAGGACCAAATCAAAGTTAGGGTTTCCAATGAAACACTAGATCTTGGGGGCCCTCAAGTGAATGAGGGGGAAATGAAGATCTCTCTTGGTGAATCTCTAGATCAAGGCCTCCTCCTTCGATTCTCCAAAGATCAATGAGTTTGGATGGTTGGATGAAGAGATCTTGTAGATTTGGTGGCTGTAATGGAGTTTGTGTTCTTGAGCAGCTCGAGCAACTGGAGGAAGAAGATAAGGGTCCCTTTTTATAGGCGGCTCCCTCCACGAACCGTTTTCTGACCGTTGGAGAAAAGTCAGAACGGAGACTTCGGTCTGTAGACTGGATACTCCGGTATACACCGGAGATTCCGGCCAATCTCCGGACCAGCCTCCGGACCACCCATCTGAATGACCCAGGCCATCCACGACCCAACAAGACCGGAGACTCCGGTCTTCCAACACTGGAGACTCTGTACTAAGACATCACCGGAGACTCCAGGGTATCCTCCGAAGCAGGCTCCGGACCCCCATATAGAATGTCCCACCCAGATCCTGAAGTCACCACCAGAGACAGATCCGGAAACTCCGGACCACACCGGAGACTCCGGTCTTGGCAGACCGGAGACTCCGGTCTGGAGTTTCCAGAATTGTGTCACATGAGTAGGGACTTTTCCCAACTGTGAGGGTGCTTTTCACATATCATAATACTAACCTGTGGATAGTGACAAACTATAAAATGATCTACTTGTTGTTAACAAACACCAAAAGTGATTATGACAATAAATGCCCTTTCAATCTCCCCCTTTTTGGTGTTCGATGACAACAAGTGATTTGCATGGAATAAAAATATATATGGGGCTCCCCCTGACTATGTGCAATAAGATAATTAAGTAAATCATGCAAGGTAGATAGTATCAACGATAACAGACATAAATCTCACATGAGTTACAATAGATAGTGCACACAAGCACATAGTCACACACATGAACAACAAATAACACACATGAAGTTCAAAGTTCGAGTATGGCAAATGAAAGCAGATAGTAGCAAATCCAAAGCCCAAACCCATGCAAAATGATGAGAATCCCTTTGGCATCGGAACGCCGAAAAAGGGAAAAGACCCTAGGCTAGCGTCCCAGCAAATCCGTAGTCCTCATCATCCTCATCCTCCTCCTCGTCCTGATCATCACCACCCTCATCATAGTCATCATCATCATCTTCAGGGACAGCAGGCCCTTTGCCATGAGGGCGAGAAGAGGAGGTACCCTGGTACCCAAAACCGGAGGTGACATCAGCAAATGTCTTCCAATCCACCAGACTATCTTGTTGGGCATTCCATGCCCCAAATGAGAGTGTGTGATCAGACTCTGTGGACTGCTGAGCCCCATGCTCATCATTGTATTCATCCTCACCTTCCTCGTTATCCCCTTCACCTTGTTCCTTGATCTCCTTGAGGAGCTTCTCAATGCGACGGTTGCTTTGGTAGGATGCATGCTGCTGCTTATGGATGTCAACGTTCATGCAACAAAGGGTCCTCTCCCAAAAGCTAGCCTTCTTGAACCTCTCATGCACATAGTAGCGAGTCATAGTAGGCATAGGGGCATTAGAGGCATTCTTCCTCTGAACTCTAGGCGGGGAGGGAGCCCTCTCAGTCTCAATCTCCTCATCATCATCCCCATAGCGACGCCTAGGAGCAGGCCCCATACGCCCCTTCTGCTGTAGTGAGACCATAGCATGCTCAGTGAGGTGTGGTGGTATGCCAAGTGGAGAATCATGTTCCTGGGAGTTGATGAGCCCCATAACCAAGGGTGCATATGCAGGAGATTTATTGTAAAGAATAGCATGGAACATCTCCTCGAAAATAAAATCCATCACATCAATAGGTGTAGCATCTGCCTCTGGTCCAGCATTGTAGATCCGGTGAGTGTGGTATAGAAGGTTGACAAGCCCACCCCTAATCGCATCATCATTCCCAGCACTAGGTGCAATGGTATGACGGAAAATCCTCAGCATAAGGTTGTAGAGAGTCTTGAGTCCCTTGGACCCCCCCCCCACACAACACCCTCGTCATATAGAGGTGCCAGCTTCAACTTGTTCTCACCCAGAGCTGCAGAGTGCATACGCGGTCCAACGGGAGTGGATACTCCATGAAAGATCTCAAAGATGACGTTGGAAAAGTCATGAAATGTAGTTGTGCAGCGAGTGGTACCAGACATCCAAACCATGGTCCTGTCTAGATCAGACCCAAACACAACTGTGGCATAGAACTTCTATACAAGGTGGACATTGTAGTCTTCACGCAGCTCCATTAAGTTATACAGTCCCAGCTTCTCACAGATCCACAAAGCATCATTGAAGTAGGGGCTGAGTCGCATCTGCTCAACACTCATGAACTTCTGAGGGCAGATAGGTGATTTGGTGAGCACACCATACACATCCTTCATGAACACAACATGTTCCTTCCTCCAGAAACGAGGGTCCTCACTGGTACGAGGCAGCGCATAGAAATTTGTATTTCTCAGCTCACGGTACTCCTCTTTTGACATTTTGGCTAAGGACCGAAGGTTTTCATATTTGTCCTTCTTGGCACGGTCCTCTCGTTCAACCCTCTCCTGATCCCTCTTCAAGTAAGCTACATCACGTGCCTGCTGTTTCCGGTTGGACGAAGGCACGATAAATTGACCCCGAGCTTCATCATAGCGAGGATTGCCCCTTTGGGACTTGGCATTGGTACAGCGAGGACGACTAGAACCATCACCTGTTAACAAAAGTGAGGGAGATAGCATGGAGATGAGTATATATGTCCCAATAATGCAGTACAAGAGCTTTGATGCAATTCTGGTATGTTTTGATTCACCCAACACCGGAGTCTCCGCACCTCATATTGGAGTCTCCGGTCCTGGGGACCAGAGTCTCCGGCCTAGACCGGAGTCTCCGGACCTAAGTCCGGAATCTCCGATCGGGAGGCTCGGGCATGAGATGGGGAGATGCTGGTGGGGGTGAATCTAGTAGATCGGGCAATGCAACAAGGCTAAAGTACTAGAGTGCACGCAAACAAGTGATTCCAATGGACAAATCAACACCAATCCTCAAAAACACATCTAGAGATGAACCCTAGGAGAATAAGTAGAGGAGAGGAACCAGATCTGTCCATGGGATCAATTCCTCCGGTGGGAATGACCCAATGGAGGAGAGGGGAAGGTTGGCCGATGGCACGGCGGATGCCGGGGGCTTCTTGACCTCCGGGGAGGAGTTCTCGAAGAGGAGGCGACGGGTTTGGGGGAAGGGCACGGGGTGAAGAATGAGGAACTGCTGTACCAGTTCACCCCGCCCTCCTACTTTAAGTGGCAGAAACCGTCTGGACCGGAGACTCCGGTCTACACCGGAGACTCCAGTCCTCCTTGACCAAAAGCTCCAGGATGGGTGTTTGGGGACATATATGAGAGATAGACAGGTTTAAGGTAGGGAAAAGGCTTGGGTTGAGACATCAAACTGCGAAGAACCAACAAGAGTCATAGGAATTCACAAAAAATTCAGAAAGACTCCAAGAGACTAAAATCAAGCGAATGACAAATATGAGTAAGTGCCAACCTCTCAAGTTTGAGAGGGCGGTGGCCTTGGCCACCATATTTGAGTATGCTCGGCTTGGCACCACGAAGATATATCTTGGGTCCATTACCGAAACTCATCATTAATCTCACATATCACAAAATGATATTAAGAGGAATGATTTTGATTGCTTTGGGCATAATGGGGGGAGGGATGATCCAATCAATTAGGACCGCACTCCCCCTATATCCATGCCTACACCTAAACCAAATATGGTTCGGAAAAATAGGTGAGAATGCAAGAAAATCAAGTCAAGCTCCTTGAATCTACGACATTTAGTTCATTCCTCAAATAGCAAAACCTTTCTTCATCAAGTGGCTTCGTGAAGATATCGGCAAGTTGATCTTTGGTTAACACATATGATAGATCAATATCACCTCGAGCAACATGATCTCTAATGAAGTGATGGCGAATCTCAATATGCTTTGTCCTTGTGTGATCCACCGGGTTGTAGGCAATCTTGATGGCACTTTCATTGTCACATAGAAGAGGCACTTTGTCACAATGGACACCGTATTCCTTTAAAGTTTGCGTCATCCATAGCAATTGGGTGCAAGCACTAGCAGATGCCACATAATCGGCTTCGGTGGTGGAGAGAGATATACAATTTTGCTTCTTAGAAGACCAACATACCAAGGACCTACCAAGGAATTGGCAAGCCCCGGATGTTGATTTTCTATCATCCTTATCACCCGCCCAATCCGAATCCGTGTATCCACAAAGAGCAAATGTTGAGCCTCGAGGATACCAAAGACCATAAAATGGGGTATGAACTAAATATCGAAAGATTCTCTTGACCACCATTAAATGGCTTTATTTATGAGCCGCTTGATATCTTGCACACACACCTACACTTAACACAATATCGGGTCTAGATGCACAAAGGTAAAGCAAAGAACCAATCATAGACTGGTATACCTTTTTATCCACATCTTTACCATTTGGATTTTGTTCTAGATGAGTCTTTGTAGCCATGGGAGTAGGAGATCCATTTAAATCTTGCATTTTGAATCTCTTGAGCATATCTTGAGTATACTTGGCTTGATTGAAGAATGTGTAGGGGTTCGTAGAATGGAAAACAAAAAAATTCTACCGCATGCAAACAAAAAAGCCAAGATCTATCTACTAGATTGTAGAAACGAGTCGATAGAGGAACTCACCCTCGAAGATTCCAAAGTGTTTAACGAGAGCAGATTCTCGTGGGTGATGTAGTCGTACTCTTGCCGATCTCAAGATCGCGTAGACGATCCTTCCGGCGCTGCTTTCCGGCAGCGCTTCCGTAGTCGATCACACGTTCGGTACTCGATGAAGACCTTCCCCTCCCTTGTTCCAGCAGGCAGCGGAGGTTGTAGCACTCTCCTCGCGATTTTTGCAGCACGACGGCGTGGTACCGGAAGTAGAGGGGAAATCTCGCAGGGCTTCGCCTTAAGCCGGAGCGAGTATGGTGGACTATGAGAGAGGCCTTGGCGATCTAGGGTTTAGAAGGCACCAAGCGGCGGAGCTTGGCTGGCGGCCTAGGGCTTGGGGAAGCCCCAAGTCGGCGGCTAGGAGAAACCCTAGGGCGGCGGCGACTTGCAGGAGGCCGGCGGCTAGGGTTAGGGTTTTGGGTGGTGTTGGGTGTAGGGAAGAGGGGCAGCCCTGCCCCTCCTTTTATAGGTGGGAGGGAGCGGCCAAGGGGGGGAGTCCTCCCCCAAGTCGGCCTCCTTGGCCAGCGGGTGGAGGGAGAGGAACTCCTCCGCAAGTAGGTTTCCTACTCTCCCTCCACCAAGCAAAACTGTCGTTTTACTTTTCAAATTGGCGTTTGACTTTTCAAACTAGGATTTGATTTCTCCCTTTATTTTGCCCAGCCATGATACCTAGTACATGATGCAACCATTCCACATTGTCATGACACATTCATGTACCCTTCCCCTCCGGAGTGCCGGACCTTCCGGAACCTTCTAGAACATTCCCGATGAAAACACCGGAATCATTCCCCAACTCCGAAACAGGACTTTCCTTATATGAATCTTATTATCCGGACCATTCTGGATCTCCTCGTGATATCCCGGATCCCATCCAAGACTCCGAACAACATTCGGTCTCTTTCTCATCATTCCATAACTACTCAACAACATCGAATCCTTAAGTGTGTCTCCCTACGATTCGTGAATTATGCGGACATGATCGAGACACTTCTCCGATCAATAACCAATAGAGTAATCTGGAAATTCATATGGCTCCCACATATTTCTATGATTACTTTGCGATCAAATGAACCACTAACATACGATACCAATTTCCCTTTGTCTCACGATAGTTTACTTATCCGAGGTTTTGAGCGTCGGTATCTCTGGATACCTAGTTCAACCTCGTTACTGATAAGTACTCTTTTCTCGTTCCCGAGATATGTGATCCCTTGTGAGACAGTCACATGCTTGAAAGCTAATTGGATGACATTCCACCGAGAGGGCCCAGAGTATATCTATCCGTCATATGGATGGACAAATCCCACTCTTGATCCATGTGTCTCAACCCATACTTTCTGAATACTCAATGCCACCTTTATAGCCACCCAGTTATGGTGTGGTGTTTGATGTCATCAAAGCATCCTTCCGGTGATGGTGATAAGCATGATATCATGGTCGAAGGAATTAGGTTACTATGTATCAGAAAGCTTATAGCAATTGAACTATTAAAATGACTTGATCTTTATGCTACGCTTATCTATAGGAGTATGTCCACCATACCATTCTCCTAATGATATGATCTTGTTATTAACAACATCTCAAAGTTTCATGATCAAGAAACCATGATCATCTATTAATCAACAAGCTAGTATTAAGAAGAGGCTTTACTAGGGACTCTAATTTAGTTTACAAATCACACAAGTATTAATGTTTCTTGTTAATACTAGTATAGCATGAATGTAAACATTTATCATAAACACAAATATATAATAATAACTACATTTATTATTGCCTCTAGGGCATATCTCCAACAGTCTCCCACTTGCACTAGAGTCAACTAATCTAGATTACATGGTAATATACCGAACACCCATGGCAGTTTGGTGTTGGTCATGCTTTGCCCTCGGGAGAGGTTTAGTTAACGGATCCGCCACATTCAGATCTGTGTGTACTTTGCAAATCTTTATCTCACCATCTTGGACATGTTCTCGAATAGCGTGAAAACATAGCTTGATGTGCTTCAGCTTCTTGTGTGACCTTGGTTCTTGCGCATTGGCTATGGCTCCCATGTTATCACAGTAGATAGACATTGGGTCCAGCGCACTTGGAACCACACCGAGCTCTGTAATGAACTCCTTCATCCATATCACTTCTTGTGAAGCCTCCGAAGCAGCTATGTATTTCGATTCAGTTGAAGATCTCGCCACAACGCTTTGCTTTGCACTTCTCCAGCTAACTACTGCACCATTCAAAGTAAATACGTATCCAGATTGAGATTTAGAATCATCCGGATCGGTGTTCCAACTAGCATCGGTGTAACTATTAACAACGAGCTGTTCATCACCTCCATAAGAAAGAACCATATCCTTAGTTCTTCTCAAGTACTTAAGGATGTTTTTGACCGCTGTCCAATGATCCACTCCTGGATCACTTTGATATCTGCTAGTCAAACTAACAGCATATGCAATGTCGGGTCTAGTACATAGCATGGCATACATTATAGATCCTATGGTTGAGGCATAGGGAGTCTTACTCATCCTTTCTCTATCTTCTGCCGTTGCTGGACTTTGAGTTTTGCTCAAGGTCGTATTGGGCAACATGGGCAAGAACCCTTTCTTGCTATCTTCCATTCCAAACCTCTTTAGAACTTTGTCCAAATATGTACTTTTTGACAATGATATTAGGCGTCTCGATCTATCTCTATAAATCTTTATGCCTAATATGTAAGCTGCTTCGCCAAGATCTTTCATTGAAAAACTATTATTCAAATATTCCTTGACACTATTAAGAAGGTCTACATCATTCCCAATCAACAATATGTCATCTACATATAGTATTAAGAATGCTACAGAGCTCCCACTCACTTTCTTGTAAATACAAGCTTCTCCATAAGTTTGTATAAAACCAAAACTTTTGATAACCTTATCAAAACGTTGATTCCAACTTCGGGATGCTTGCTTCAACCCATATATGGACCGTTGAATTTTGCATACCTTGTTAGCATCTTTAGGATCGACAAAACCTTTGGGTTGCATCATATACAACTCTTCATCAATGTCTCCATTGAGGAACGCTGTTTTGACAACCATCTGCCATATCTCATAATCATAATATGCAGCGATTGCTAACATAATCCTCACAGACTTTAGCTTTGCTACTAGTGAGAAAGTCTCATCGTAGTCAACTCCTTGAATTTGTCGAAACCCTCGACTTTATAGATAGTAACATTACCATCAACATCTGTTTTCTTCTTGAATATCCATTTGTTCTCGACAGCCTTCCGGCCATCCGGTAAGTCCACCAAAGTCCATACTTGGTTTTCGTACATGGATCCAATCTCGGATTTCATGGCATCTTGCCATTTATTGGAATCTGGGCTCATCATCGCTTCCTCATATGTCGCAGGGTCATCGGTGTTGTCCACCAACATGACACTCATAATGGGATCATACCAATCAGGAGTGGTACGAATTCTCGTTGACCTGTGAGGCTTTGTAGCAACTTCAACCGAAGTTTCATGATCATCATCATTAGCTTCCTCTCTTATTGGTGTAGGCGCCATAGGAACTACTTCCGGTGCTGCGCTACTCGCAAGTTCGAGAGAAGGTTCAACAACCTCGTCGAGTTCTACTTTCCTTCCAGTCACTTCTTTCGAGAGAAATTCCTTCTCTAGAAAGGATCCATTCTTGGCAACGAAGATTTTGCCTTCGAATCTATGATAGAAGGTATACCCAATAGTTTCCTTCGGGTATCCTATGAAGACGCATTTTTCCGCTTTGGGTTCAAGCTTGTCCGGTTGTAACTTCTTTACATAGGCTTCGCAACCCCAAACTTTAAGGAACGACAATCTAGGTTTCTTCCCAAACCATAATTCATACGGTGTCGTTTCAACGGATTTAGATGGTGCCCTATTTAAAGTGAATGCGGCTGTTTCTAATGCATAACCCCAAAACGATAGCAGTCAATTTGTAAGTGACATCATAGAACGAACCATATCTAAGAGAGTTCGATTACGACGTTCGGACACACCATTACGCTGTGGTGTTCCCGGCGGTGTCAATTGTTAAAGTATTCCACATTTCTTCAAATGCTCGCCAAACTCGTAACTTAGATATTCACCTCCATGATCAGAACGTAGAAATTTAATCTTCTTGTTACGTTGACTCTCTACCTCACTTTGAAATTCCTTAAACTTCTCGAAAGTTTCGGACTTATGTTTCATGAAATAGATATACCCATATCTACTCAAGTCATCCGTGAAGGTAAGAACATAACGATAACCACCGCGCGATGCTATACTCATTGGACCACACACATCGGTATGTATGATTTCCAATAAGTCCGTAGCTCGCTCCATCATACCAGAAAATGGAGTCTTAGTCATTTTACCCATCAGACATGCTTCGCATCTTTCAAGTGATTCGAAATCAAGTGATTCAATAAGTCCATCAGAATGGAGTTTCTTCATACGCTTCACTCCAATGTGACCAAGATGACAGTGCCACATATAGGTCGAGTTATCGCTCAATTTCAAACGTTTAGCTTCTATGTTATTAATATGTGTATTTCCACTATCGAGATTCAATAAGAATAGACCATCTATCAAAGGTGCATGTGCATAAAACATATTACTCATATAAATCGAACAACCATTATTCTCGGACTTAAACAAGTAATCGTCTCGCAACAAACATGATCCAGATATAATGTTCATGCTCAACACAGGCACCAAATAACAATTATTTAAGTATAAAACTAATCCTGATGGTAGATGAAGAGGTAGCGTGCCGACCGCGATCACATCAACCTTTGATCCATTTCCAACGCGCATCGTTACCTCGTTCTTCGCTAGCTTCCGTTTATTCTGCAGCTGTAACATCCTCAAAATCATGTTTCAAACTTATGCATATCATCCATGCATCCATGAGCATATGAATTTCATTTCAAACAAATCAATTCAAAACAGAAGCATTTGTGCTTATTATTTTATGTAAGTTTGCTCAAGCCTTAGTGCTATCTTCCAATGAGAAGAATACTTGTTTTGATTCAGTAAAGTTTGTTTATTCAAACTTAAGCACCACCAAAAGTTTGAACAAATTTCAAAACAAAATGAATAATAAAACCAATATTATGCCTATTGAATATATATCATAAAGGCTTGGTTTTATTTTTATTTTCATCTGATCAAAATGTTTGGTTTGGACAGTAGTGTTTGGCACACATTTGAGTGTCAAGTTTACAGTATAAAAACCTAGGGAAGATTTGAATTCAAACTCATTTGATTTGGATTTGAAAAACATTTCAGAAAATCAAAACATAAAAAGAAAAGGAGAAAGAAATAGAAAAGGGACAGCGCTACCTATCTGGCCCAACTACTAATCCAGCCCACTAAGCCCACCCGGGGTCCTTCTTTCTCTCGCTCACCCGCAGACACACCCCCAGAGTCACTGACCACACGACCCCACCCCTCGCTGTTTAAACCCGCTGACGAGTGGACCCTGCGACCACGTCGCCTTCGTCGTCAATCACGCGCGCCAGCGCCGCTCGCTCCGCCGTTACCTCGCCGCTGTTACTGCGCGCTTAATTGCCATTGATTCGCCGCAATCCTCGCCCCCGCTCTGGCTATAAGATCCCCTCTGCACCGCGGCCATTTCCCCTCACCAAGCGCCACCTCTACGCCCCCAGGATTCCCGCAATTACCTCTACACCACCGCAGATAGAGCAACTCCGACAGGCGATTCCAGTAAGCTCCGACCGCCCCGCCGTCTCTGGTTCAAACGAGCGTGACCGCCATGTCCTTGTGAATCTGCTAACACCCCTGGTTTGCCTGCTCGTGACCCAGGTCGTCGTTCTTGTTCATGCCCGCAACCACCAGCGCCGCCGCTCGACTCCGACGAGCAATAGCGGTAGGAACTGAGCGCCCCTTGCCTTCCCTTTGGTACCATCTTGTTCGCCAGACACTTGGGCATCTCCTAAACCCTCTGCCTTGTGCTAGGACGACGCAGAGCCTCGACAACGACCTCGACAACAAGCGACAGACGCCGCCCGCAACTCCGACGAGCCCCAGCGACCGTGTCCGTGCGCCCCTTGCCAAGCCGCCGCCAGGTTGAGCATCAGCACGTCGTCGCGTCTCTGGTAAGCGCCTCCAACGAACCCCTAGCCACCTGTAGCGCCGCGCTGCCGTAGGCAGAGCTCGCCGCCGCCAGTGGCCGCCGCTAGCGTCGCCCGTCTGTGGTCAATTAGATTAGGGTCGTAGGATTTAGATCTAACGAGTAAGATTAGATCTGTGTCGAAGAGGTACGTGTCAGATCTGGCAGTGCATCTTCACTTAAATCGTGTGGCTCTCGTTGATCGATCCGCCCGAACCGGTACGCACCAATCAGATCATGACGCGTGGCTCGAGTTTAGATTTAAAACAGGATTTGAATCTGATTGATGTTTGAATTTGATTTGGCTATAACTTTTGATCCCCATGTTAGAATTTGACAAATTTTATATCATTGGAATCAGGAGAGCAAGCTCTTTATAAATATGCAATGTGTTTAATGTTTTTCTTCTGTTAAAAAGGTATTATTTGCAGAAACTTGTGTAGGACTAATTTGAGTATATGAAATGTTTAGGAAATGATTTAGGGTTTAAATAAATGTTGTTTGGCAAGTTTTTATCTTGTTTATGAATCAGTACTGTATACTTGCTTTGTTGAGTTTTAAAAATCATCACATATCATTTTTCATGCATGCATATATTTTTTTTGATTGTATATGTTTTGTATGTGATTGTGGCTATGATTCTTTGTGTAGATTTTGGTGCTAGTGATTGTGATTGTGAGGAGTGTAGCTACTCTCCAAACTACCAAGGCAAGTGGTACTTCATGAATATTTTTATACCATGTTTTATACTAAGCATTAGAAATATTTTGCTAAGTCTTGCATGTTATCATTTTGCTTATATGCCATGTTGGGAAATCCTAGTAGTTATAGAATTGCTAAGGAATTTCTAAGTTAAGTTACTATCTATGCCATGCTTAGCCTAGCTAGTAGCAAACAAGGGTTGGTGAAATATACATGCTATGATGAAAATATTTCTAAGTCTTTGGACTTGTGTTTTGCCTAATAAAACAACTAAGTTAATGAAACACCTGGGTGGAATGGAAGGAATGGTTTATGTTGAGTGGTTACACAAGGCCCATTTCTATGGTTACCTTGTGTATCTCACTTGTGGTAAGCCACCCAGGAACAAAGAGATTTTAGAGGGCAAGTGTTAAGAAGCTTCTAGTGCAGCCACTTGGCAATATGGGCTCTGCCTGGATCACATAGGTTGCTAGAACTTAACCATTTGGACAGTTGGTGGTAGTGGGATGATAGGTTGGAACGCGTCCATTTGGTCTAAGGGAAGGCTTCTGAAAGGTCCTGTCTTGGTGAAACCAAGTCTGGTGGGGAAAGTGCACAACCTCTGCAGATGGAAAAATCTAAGTACTTAGCCAAGTCCATGGTAATGGACAACTTGAGCATCAAGAAATGGAAGCTATCAAGAATCTCTTCATCCCAATTTCTAAGTAAAACTTGTGGGTGAACAAGGGTGAAGGACCTCAGTGTCTATTGGTGGTTCCTTGGGAAAAGTTTTGACAAAGAAAAACATAGTGTTTTCAACTAATAGGCAAAACCTATTTTGAGCAAAGCAAGCCAAGCTACACTTAGCCAAATTGCATATAGTATCTAGACCACCTAAATTATAATAAGGTATCACTTGCCAATACTATTCCAAAGTATTGACCCACTGTGGCTGTAACTTGTGATGTTGCAGGTTACTCTGATGAGGATTAGGTGTCATGAGTCTACACTCAACAGTTTGCCTGTGGCACATGAAGATGAAGACTTTTATTTATTTACTTACTCAAACTCTTGTACTAGGCCTGTGGCCTTGGAGTTGTAAAGACTATGTTTATCTCTGGAATGCCTGTAATAAATGACCTTTGTATTTGTGTACTTCATCTTAAACTGTGGATGCTAGCAATGATCCAGGGACTAGCATTGCAATCACAGGGATCATTTTCCTTTATAAAGGGAGGGATCTTACAGCAGCACCTGTTTTGAGTTACAAATATGAGCAACCGAACCAGCTTTGGTCTTCTTCACCGGTGCGGCAACTTTCTTACCACCCTTCCTGAAGTTTCCCTTTTGCTTAGACTTGCCTTTCTTTAATTTGGTGGTCTTATTGACCAACAACACTTGATGCTCTTTCTTGATCTCCACTTCTGCAGATTTCAACATGGAGAAGAGTTCTGGCAACGTCTTGTTCATGCTTTGCATATTGTAGTTCATCACAAAGTTCTTGTAACTTGGTGGCAGTGATTGGAGGACACGGTAAATCCCCAAAGCATTAGGAATCACTATACCCAAGATTTGGAGTTTGTTTGCGTGCCCAGACATCTTAAGCACGTGCTCACTGACGGAGTTGCCCTCTTCCATCTTGCAGTTAAAGAACTTTTCAGAAGCCTCATAACTCTCAAATTCCGCGTGAGTCTTAAATATCAATTTGAGTTCACGGACAATATCATGTGGGTCATGGTTCTCAAACCTTTTCTGAAGCTCCGATTCCAAACCATACAAGATATCACACTGAACTGTGGAGTACTGATTCTTACGAGCGAGGTAAACATTCTTTACTTCATCGGTAGCATCAGCTGCAGGCGGGTCACCCAGCGGTGCATCCAGCACATAGGTCAAATTACCAGCATTGAGGACAATCCTCAAATTGCGAAACCAATCTGCGAAGTTGCTTCCATTGTTTTTCAACTTTTCTTTCTTTAGGAATGCATTAAAATTGATGGTAGGGGTCGCCATTGATCTACAACATATTTGCAATAGTTTAGACTAAGTTTATGACAAATTGAGTTCTAATTAATAGTTAAATTAATCTAGGTGAACTCCCACTCAAAACAATATCCCTCACATTGTTTTAGTGATCACACGAACCAAATCCACCACATCAAAACCGATCATCACGAGAGTTGATGTAGCTTCAATGGCGAACAATCAACATGTTCAACATATCTACTATATGACTCATGCTTTACCTTTCGGTGATCCGTGTTCCGAGACCATGTACGTACATGCTAGGCTCGTCAAGATCAAACCTTAGCTTCCGCATGATAAAATCTGGCTTGCTCATGTTGTATACACTCGCAGAATCTAACACACCCGATGATCACGTGGTGCTTCGAAACAACGAGCTTTAGCAACGGTGCTTACTAAGGATGAACACTTTAAAACTTGAAATTTATGTGCTTGAGGGATCATCTTATAATGCTACCATCGTTAACTTAGCAATAAAAGATGCATAAAGGATTAACATCACATGCAATTCATAATATGTGATATGATATGGCCTTTCTCCTTGTGCTTCCGATCTCCATCTTCAAGCACGAACATGATCTTCATCATCACCGGTATAGCGTCAAGGTCAATGACATCGTTTCATGGTTGTCGTCCACCAGTTCCAACTATTACAGCTACTTTGAATAGACACACGGGTCTTAACAGAATTTAAAGATAACCATATGGCTCCTGCCGGTTTCCAACTTACAATAAGGAACATTGCATACATCAAATGTAATCACAATCATGGCCATATCACATCACAGCACACCCCTGCAAAACAAAGTTAGACGCCTCTAATTTTCTTTGCATATTTTACGTGGTTTGGGGCTTTCAATAAGTGTCGATCTAACTTACGAACAAGAACCACAATGTTGATGCTTGAACTATCAAGTGCCCGTTGTAAATTAGATCTATACTATGATGGGAGAGACAGGCACCCGCAAATCCACTTATGCAATACAAGTTGCATGTTGAGCGTGGAGCAAGTCTCATGAACGATGTCATGTAAGGTTAGCCCGGGCCGCTTCATCCCATCATACCGCAAGATGCAAAGTACACAAAAAACAATTGATAATAAAAGCACCACCGCCCACAATGACCATTGTGTTCTACTCGTGCAGCAGATCTACATATAGACACGGATCTGATACCACTGTAGGGGTTCGTAGCATGGAAAACAAAAAAATTCTACCACATGAAAACAAACAAGCCAAGATCTATCTACTAGATTGTAGCAACAAGTCGATAGAGAAACTCACCCTTGAAGATTCCAAAGTGTTTAACGAGAGCAGATTCTCGTGGGTGATGTAGTCGTACTCTTGCCGATATCAAGATCGCGTAGACGATCCTTCCGGCGCTGCGTTCCGGTAGCGCTTCCGTAGTCGGTCACACGTTTGGTACTCGATGAAAACCTTCCTCTCCCTTGTTCCAGCAGGCAGTAGAGGTTGTAGCACTCTCCTCGTGATTCCGGCAGCACGACGGCGTGGTACTCGAAGTAGAGGGGAGATCTCGCAGGGCTTCGCCTTAAGCCGGAGCGAGTATGTTGGACTATGAGAGAGGCCTTGGCGATCTAGGGTTTAGAAGGCACCAAGGGGCGGAGCTTGGCCGGTGGCCTAGGTCTTGGGGAAGCCCCAACTCGGCGGCTAGGAGAAACCCTAGGGCGGCGGCGACTTGCAGGAGGGGCTAGGGTTAGGGTTTTGGGTGGTGTTGGTTGTAGGGAAGAGGGGCAGCCCTGCCCCTCCTTTTATAGGTGGGAGGGCGCGGCCAAGGGGGAGGGAGTCCTCCCCCAAGTCAGCCTCCTTGGCCGGCGGGTGGAGGGAGAGGAACTCCTCCTCAAGTAGGTTTCCTACTCTCCCTCCACCAAGAAAAACTGTCGTTTGACTTTTCAAATTGGCGTTTGACTTTTCAAACTAGGATTTGATTTCTCCCTTTATTTTGCCCAGCCATGCTACCTAGTACATGATGCAACCATTCCACATTGTCATGACACATTCATGTACCCTTCCCCTCCGGAGTGTCGGACCTTCCGGAACCTTCTAGAACATTCCCGATGAAAACACCAGAATCATTCCCCAACTCCGAAACAGGACTTTCCTTATATGAATCTTATTCTCCAGACCATTCCGGATCACCTCGTAATATCCCGGATCCCATCCGAGACTCCTAACAACATTTGGTCTCTTTCTCATCATTCCATAACTACTCAACAACATCGAATCCTTAAGTGTGTCTCCCTACGGTTCGTGAATTATGCGTACATGATAGAGACACTTCTCCGATCAATAACCAATAGAGGAATCTGGAAATTCATATGGCTCCCACATATTTCTACGATTACTTTGCGATCGAATGAACCACTAACATACGATACCAATTTCCCTTTGTCTCATGATAGTTTACTTATCCGAGGTTTTGATCGTCGGTATCTCTGGATACCTAGTTCAACCTCGTTACTGATAAGTACTCTTTTCTCGTTCCCATGATATGTGATCCCTTGTGAGCCAGTCACATGCTTGCAAGCTAATTGGATGACATTCCACCGAGAGGGCCCAGAGTATATCTATTCGTCATATGGATGGACAACTCCCACTCTTGATCCATGTGTCTCAACCCATACTTTCCGAATACTCAATGCCACCTTTATAGCCACCCAGTTACGGTGTGGTGTTTGATGTCATCAAAGCATCTTTCCGGTGATGGTGATAAGCATGATCTCATGGTCGAAGGAATTAGGTTACTATGTATCAGAAAGCTTATAGCAATTGAACTATTAAAATGACTTGATCTTTATGCTACGCTTATCTATAGGAGTATGTCCACCATACCATTATCCTAATGATATGATCTTGTTATTAACAACATCTCAAATGTTCATGATCAAGAAACCATGATCATCTATTAATCAACAAGCTAGTATTAAGAAGAGGCTTTACTAGGGACTCTAATTTAGTTTACAAATCACACAAGTATTAATGTTTCTTGTTAATACTATTATAGCATGAATGTAAACATTTATCATAAACACAAAGATATAATAATAACTACATTTATTATTGCCTCTAGGGCATATCTCCAACAGAATGTCCCTCCTCTAACTTGCTTGATCTCAAAACCAAGAAATACTCTCAACTCCCCCATCAAAGACATCCGGAACCTACTAGACATAAGATTTGAGAATTCATCATTAAAAGCTTTGTTAGATGAGCCAACGTTAATATCATCAACATATATTTGGCATACAAAAAGCTCCCCATTGAATTTTTTAGTAAAAAGTGTGGGATCAATTTTCCCAACCTCAAATCCACGGTCAAACAATAACTCTCTAAGGTGCTCATACCACGTGCGTGGGGCTTGCTTGAGCCCATAGAGCGCCTTATCAAGTTTGTAGACATGGTTTGGGAAGTTGGGGTCCTCAAATCCCGAGGGTTGCTTAACATATACCAACTCATTTAGTGGACCATAAAGAAATGCACTCTCTACATCCATTTGTTGCAACTTGAAGTTATGATGTGCCGCATAAGCGAGAAGGATACGGATGGACTCAAGGCGAGCCACGGGTGCATAAGTCTCTCCATAGTCAATGCCTTCAATTTGAGAGTACCCTTGTGCAACCAATCTAGCCTTGTTCCTTACTATAATTCCATGCTCATCTTGTTTGTTCTTGAATATCCACTTTGTTCCAATAACATTTCGGCAATCCTTTGGCTTCTCAACTAACTTCCATACTTTGTTTCTCTCAAATTTGTCGAGCTCTTTGTGCATAGCTTCTAACCAATCAGAATCTTCAAGAGCTTCCCACACTTTCTTTGGTTCAATCATGGAGATGTGTGCGCGGTGTTCACTGAACCTCTTCAATTGCTCTTGTGGAAATGCCTTTCCTTAGGTCACCAACTACATTTTGTAGAGAGTGGTCTCTTAATTCCAACATTCTTTCCTTTCTAGCTTCGCGACGAGCGTGGATCTCCGTGTTGTTTCTTGGGGGACCCTCATCATCATTTTGGTCCTCGTCTTGACCATCCACTTGACCTTGATCATCATCGGAATCATTCTCTTCATTTAGAGGCAAAGATTGACCTTGGTCTTGATCAAGTGCTCTTCTAGCATAAATTTGAGCTTGTCTCAAAGCAGTTTGTACGAATCTTCCTTGAGTAATTGCCTTGGCACCACTTGACATCCTGGAGAATGAATCAAGCTTCCCTTGACAAGAGTTGTCACTATGATCATCATGTTGAGGGTCCACATCTTGTCTTTGGCTTGAGTCATTGCCCTCCTTGGTGGATGGAACTTGTTGGTGTTGTGAAGATGAGGGCTCCACTTGAGTGGAGCATAGTTCTTCTCGATCTGCCATAAGGGGTTCATCAACGGGGCGGATATATCCCACACCCATTCTTCCTATGGCATCCTGAGGCATTTCATCATCTGCATCACAAGCATCAACATGCCCCCCTTGGGGACCATCATATTCTTCGAAGGTCACACTACAAGATTCTATGACGGCTCCGGAGAGCTTATCATAGATTCTATAAGTGTGAGATTCGAGACCATAGCCAACAAAAATACCCTCTAATTCTTTAGACTCGAATTTGGACAAACGAACACCTTTTATGAGATAGAAACACTTACAACCGAACACCCGGAAGTAAGATACGTTGGGCTTGTTACCAGTAAGTATTTCATATGGAGTCTTGTTGATTTATTTGCGGAGGTAGAGCCGGTTTGAAGCATGACAAGCGGTGGAGATGGCTTTGGCCCAAAAGTTGTATGGATATTTAAACTCCGCCAACATGGTCCTAGCCATCTCAATAAGAGTCCGGTTCTTCCTTTCAGCCACACCATTTTGTTGAGGGGTGTATGCAGCGGAATATTGATTTTTTATCCCCTCATCACTAAGGAAATCATTCAAGGTGTAGTTCTTGAACTCGGTGCCATTGTCGCTTCTTATAATCAACATGGGAACATTGTATTATCATTGAACCAAGTTGATGAAGTCAATGAAGGTCTTTTGGGTCTCACTCTTCAACTTGGAGAAATAAACCCAAGAGTATCTTGAAAAGTCATCAACAATCACTAAGCAATATTTCTTCCCTCCAAGACTTGCATGAGATGGAGGACCAAAGAGGTCCACATGGAGGAGCTCCAAGATCTTGGTTGACTTGATGCGATTATTAGGCTTGTGAGGAGCATCATGCATCTTCCCTAGAACACATGCCCTGCAAACACGATCTTTGGCAAAGGAAACATTTTCCTTTAGTCCAACAATATGGCCCTCCTTGTGAAGACTTTGCAAAGTTCTCATATTGACATGGGCTAGTCGGCGATGCCATAACCAACCCACATCAGCCTTTCCGAATAAGCACATCGCACTTGTAGTGGCTTGCCCCGAAAAGTCCACCACATACAAGTCATGTTCGACGTACCCAACGAAAGCGACCTTGAGAGACTTGCTCCACATGAGGAACACAATATCATCATCTATAAAGACATCAAAGCCCATCTTTCCAAGAGAACAGACTGAAAGTAAATTGTAACCAAGGGTCTCAACAAGCATGACGTTCACGAGTGTAATGTCGTGAGCAACCACTACCTTGCCGAAACCCATTACCTTAGACTTTGACTTGTCGGCATATGTAATAGATATTTGATCATCATTTGGCCTTAGATCTTGGACAATAGAAGAGCTTCCGGTCATATGACTTGTGCAACCACTATCAAGCCCCCACTTTGACCCTCCGGAAGCATACGTCTACAAAAGATCAAGCTAATTTTTAGGTACCCATTTTTCAACGGGTCCTCTTTTGTTAGCAACAAGGGTCTTGGGAACCCAAATAGACCAAGAAATATAACCATCATATGGGCCAACATATTGTGCATACACATCACCATAATAATCACGCATTAGAACATAGTGAGGGTTAGCACTTCCCGCAAAGCCATCATGAGACATAGTTTTACCACTTGTGGTCTTACTATCCACAATGGCCTTGTTGGTCTCTTGTGTGGGTTTGGCCTTCTTCTTCTTGTTGTTGTTGTTCTTCTTCTTAGTTTTGGATACAAAACCAATGCCCCCTTTATCACCACTAGGCCTTTGCTTACTCAAAAGATCATCAATGGAATTGTTGCCTTGTGGAAATGTGACCTTAGCTAGCTCCCATTTCAACCTATCATTCTCTTCAAGAATAGTTGTACTACTAGATGGAATGAAGTTACTAGGTGAAGGAATATTGGCCAATTGAGTTTGAAGCATTTCATGGGACTTTGTGAGTGACAAGAGTTCACTTTCCAAAGCCTTGTGAGCCTTGTTAAGCAAACTAAAGTCCTCGACAAGTTTTTCATGAACCAGACCAAACTCAATCTTGTCCTTTTTAGCCCTTTTGTATTTAGCAATAGCATGATCACGCTCTTTGATGAGTTTATTAACAATAATGTCATTGGCCTCATCAAGCCCTTCAAGTTTTAATTCAAGTGACATCCTAGTTTCTTGTTCTTCTTCTAGAGCATTGTTTAAAGCCTCTAGCTCAATCATGTGTTCATGCCCAAGTTTACATCTTACATCTAGGAGCTCTTGTGTGTGGGAAAGTTGATCTAAGATGTTGCCAAAATGTATCTTAGCATCCCCTTGTAGGTTAGTCATAAACTCATCGAAATCAATTAATTCCCTTTTAACATCAAGAGACATCTCATCATCAATTTCATCATTAGATAAAGGAGTGGAGTGAGATGATGAGGATACCTCCGTTCCTCTTGCCATAAGGCAAGTGACATTCTTGATGGGAGAATTCTCATTTGGAGAATCGAAGAGTGACAATGTCGGAGTAGAAGTAGTGGCTAGAGCCGCCACACCATTAGAAGTTTCCTCTTCCTCATCTTCCTCATCTTCATTGTCGGAGGAGTATTCTTCATGAGTGATCAAGACAATTTCTCCCGACTTCTTGTTGATGGGATTCTTCTTAATGAAGGGTTTCTTGTAAGGTGCTTTGAGAGTCTTCTTCAACACAAGCTTACCCCCATGATCTTCTCTCTTCTCATAGGGGTAACTTGCCACAAAGTGATAGAGGTCACCACAATTGAAGCAAGTTCTCAATCTAGTAGTATTTCTCTTTTCCCATTTGGGTTGCTTCTTCGTTGCATTTCCATCTTGGCCTTGGCGGGATTCTTCCAAAAGTTCTTTGCATAGAAGGCCATATATTGACTATGAGCAATCTTGACTTCATCGGGGTGGTCCATGGATAGGCCTTCATCACTATCATCTTCATCCCCATGGTCCACAACTTTGGCCTTGAAAGCAACATTGACAACGTTGCTCATACCAAGGGCACGAGCACGGGCATCTTTGGCATTCTTGGCGGCAACTTTGAAAGCGGCCATCTCTTGCATAACTTCATTGGAGGTCATCAGATGGTAGTTGTGTCTTCCTTGAAGGATCTTCAAGTCGGTGGGCTCAAAGGGCATGAGTGCACTCACATATTTCCTTTTTATCCACGCATCATCCACATGTGAGGCACCCACGTTTCTAAAAGCGGTGGCGGTGGTCTTGAGCCTTTGGTACATGTCCTCATGATCTTCACCTTCCATCATGTAGAAGCCTTCGGCTTCATTGCTTAGAGCAGCATACTGATTCCTCCTCATACTCTCATTTCCAACAAACAATACAGTGAGGGCATCCCAAGCTTCCTTGGCAATGCTAAAGTGATCAATGTGTGGATAATCCTTTGTACCCAATCCTTGTTGAATCATATACAAGGCAGTGGCACTGAGTTGACTATTGACAACCTCTCTTCTTGTCAAGTTGTTTGGATCCCCAATAAAGAGTCCATGCTCGATGATGTTCCATAGTTCAATGCAAGAGCTGCGCATATGAGTTCTCATTAGTGATTGCCATTGAGAAAAAGTAGCAGATTCTTCAAGCTTAGGTGGGTCACCTCTATTGTATACATGAGGGTGAGGGATTGGAGGGTCGGGAGAGTACCATGAATCACGATGCTCACCCTTCCCCCCATCATTTTGTGTGGAGGAATTAGTATTGTCTTGTTTACCCCTTACCATCATATCCTCGGGGGATACCGGAGTATTCCCATTAGGTAAAACGGATGGAGGATCCTCTTGAGGAGAGGGGGATGATGAGCCATCTTTGTCTTTAAGAAGTTGCTCAAGCATCTTATTGACTTCGTTGACCAAGGAAGAGCTCAATCTTGTTTCCAAGTTTTTGAGATCTTCCATGGTCACCGTGTTAGGCTCACCATCACCATCCCCTTCGCGGCTACCCATATTGTCTTAGGCGGTAAAGCCCAAGTAAAGAGCCGAGGCTCTGGTACCAATTGAAAGGATCGTATGGGCACCTAGATGGGGGTGAATAGGTGCTACTTCAAAATTTCTTATTTTTCAAATTAGGGTTTGACAATAAGGTAAATTCTCTAGATAATGCAACTAAGGTGAATTTACCTATATGACAAATATACAATAGCTAACACAATACTAAGCAAGAACAAGTAAGTAAAGTGCGGTAAAGGATAGAAGTAACCAAAGAGGTGGACACGGAGACACAAGGATTTGTTTCCCGTATTTCCTTCCTTTTGAGGGGAAGTACGTCTACGTTTGGAGAGGGGGTGGTTTCAAACCACCAAAGCCACGGAAGCCCTCACTTGTTCTCCGGTGAATCTCACCCCAACGGGATCGATCCACCTTCCACTATATCGACAACCTTCAAGGTGGAAGCCGGCACCTTTACAAGTTTGGGGCACACAACCACAACTTAATTGGAGGCTCCCAAATACAAGCAAGCTATCAAGACAATCAAATACAAGCTTGTAAGAACCAAATCAAAGTTAGGGTTTCCAATGAAACACTAGAGCTTGGGGGCCCTCAAGTGAATGAGGGGGAAATGAAGATCTCTCTTGGTGAAGCTGTAGATCAAGGCCTCCTCCTTCAATTCTCCAAAGATCAATGACTTTGTATGGTTGCATGAAGAGATCTTGTAGATTTGGTGGCTCTAATGGAGTTTGTGTTCTTGAGCAGCTCAAGCAACTGGAGGAAGAAGATAAGGGTCCCTTTTTATAGGCAGCTCCCTCCATGAACCGTTTTCTGACCGTTGGAGAAAAGTCAGACCGGAGACTCCAGTATACACCGGAGATTTCGGCCAATCTCCGGACCAGCCTCCGGACCGCCCATCTGAATGACCCAGGCCATCCACGACCCAACAAGACCGAGACTCCGGTCTTCCAACACCGGAGACTCTGGACTGATCCAGCACCGGAGACTCCGGGGTATCCTCCGGAGCGGGCTCCGGACCCCCATACATAATGTCCCAGCCCATATCCTGAAGTCACCATAGGAGACAGATCCGAAAACTCCGGACCACACCGGAGACTCCGGTCTGGAGTTTCCAGAATTGTGTCACATGAGTAGGGACTTTTCCCAAGTGTGAGGGTGCTTTTCACATATCATAATACCAACCTGTGGACAGTGACAAACTGTAAAATGATCTACTTGTTGTTAACGAACACCAAAAGTGATTATGACAATAAATGCCCTTTCAGGTGTCCTAACAGGGGTTCATGTTTTTGTCACTCCGGCAACCCCGCGATTAGTAGCCAAATACACAATGCATCCCCTAGGCCCATAAATGGTGAAGTATCATGTAGTCGATGTTTAGATGACACCACTAGAAGAATAGCACCACAACTTAAATACTAAACCATTGAATAATAACTCATCACAGATTCACTACTAACAACATGACTTCTCCCATGTCCTCAAGAACTAAACGAACTACTCACAAGACATCATATGGATCAAGATCAAAGATGATATGATAATGGATAACAATCTAAACATAAACAATAATCCAATGGTTCCACTCACAAGCATCAACTACAATAGTAATCAACACCGGGAAAGTTTCCCCTAAAAACTAAAGCAATATCCGACACAATTGTTACAGCGGGACGGAGTGGTGATGATGGTGCTAGTGGAGATGATGGTGTGGATGATGATGATGATCCCGATGAATCCTATCTTGATGACGGTGTTGATGGCGACGGTCTCCCCTCTCCGAGAAGGAATTCCCCCGGCAGAAATCTGTCTACCGGAGAGATCTTTCTCTCTCGGTGTTTTCCGCCCCCAGAGGCGGCAGAAATCTATCTGTGGTTGCTCCCTGCGCCTTAGGGTTTCAAAGGGAAGATATAGGTGAAGGGGCGGAGTCGGAGGCCGGGCAGGTGGGCTACACCTACGCTAGGCGCGGGGTCAGGTGGGCCTGCGCCTAGGGGGTGTGGGCCCCCTGAGGCCCATCTCCGTCCCTCCTTCTGGCTTCCTTCGTCTTCTAGTAAAATAATACGTTTCCATATTTTTCTGGTATTTTTCTGATCTTTGCGAAATTGCACCGAAACGCCTTCTTTTCCATCAGAATCCAGACTCCTACAGACCATCCTCCAGGAATCATCCAACATGCATAAACAGATGAAAAGCCATAAGTAATACCTCATAATAAGACAAATATCAATGAATAGAGGTAAATTATGATATAGAAAGGTGATGCAAATTGGGCGTATCAACTCCCCGAAGCTTAGACTTCGCTTGTCCCCAAGCGAATACTGATCTCAGTAAACATGTCCACAGGTTTATGGAGAGAAGTGTCGATAAAAGAATATGAACAAGAAGCATCACACTTACCATTGCACAACTGATAGAAGAAAGCAACTCACCATTATATAACTTAGCTTGTAACCAAGTACAATAGCCACAATAGAGATGCATAAAGATAAATCATAATTGGAATTGGCAAACTTGTTCTTGGTCAAAGAACACTTGGCAAACAGTTTCACAAAAGCTTTTTGTAGAAGTTTCAAAACAGGAGCACTCTTTGCTCAAAAAGGTTTTTCACAAGTGAAGGATTTAAAAGTAATACTCAATAGATAAGAGTTTTGTGCAAACAAGGAAGATGAAGAACATGATTGAATAAATCACCATATGAATGCTTGAAACACAACAACTCAAAAGCTTGCTGGAGGTAGAGAGGAAATAGGTATACTGACTCAACTGTTAACTAGGAGGAAGGTCCCTTCTTAGAGGGTAGCAGGGATTACAAGTCATAAAGAGCTTTCAAAAGATTATGGTACTTACTAGCTTTGAGCCCTCATTGCCCCTATCATAAGCATCTTGAGATGATTAAGGTTAAAGTGAACAAAGATGGAGTATATGCTTGACGAAATATAAGTTGGCAATCTCATGTACCTTGAATATGAGGGCCACACCTCATGAATAATCAACTTTAGGTCCAGGTAAGTTCTTGTCATTGTAAGTATTTGCATATCATTGAGAACCGCCAACGGGGTACCCCTTGCACATGGTACAGGAGCTTTCCCATAACCAAAAATGACAAGGCAAGCAGACAATGAGCATCTTAGCAATCTTTTTATTTACCATGTGTATAGCTTTTTATTGAGGATGATTCATAGATGACTCATTATGGTGATGCTGCAAGTTTCCACCATGATTAAGCATGGCTTAGGCTAGTGGCCCAGGCGTTTCTCTAACACAGAATACAAACTCCATGGACTTACAAGTTCCCTCTTTATTTCACACCGTTGACATCCATAGACAAAAGAGCATGATATCAACTGTGTACAGAGTACAAGTGCAATGTTGAAAATGTTCCCCATGACAGCACGGTTCTGCTAATTCCAACGTATAGATGCAAGCATATACAACTTCGATGTTCACAATGGTTCAAGTTTATTAGGGTCAAGTAATAAAGTGTGCCATCAAGTTCGTGAGAGCTTTACTAACTAGTTTTCACATAACAAAATACTTTTTAATTCGAAAGGTAGATGAAGCTTGAGAATTTGCTTGGAATAGCAAAAGCTACTAGGTAGATATGGTGGACACAATTGGCAAAAGTTTGGGTTCAAAGGATTTTGGAAACATGAGAAGTATGCCTTCCCAAAACAGGTTTTTGGCTAGCAAGGCTGGGTAGCAAGCAAGAGAGTTGAAAGAAACAATCAAACATACAAGTAATAAAGCCAAACATGCAATCTTCCTTGAAGACACAAAAGAATCTTAAATAAAGAATACTAAGCTTATGAGCCAACAAGAAAGAAAACAAATGATACCAAATACCTGTAAGCTTTTTCTTTTTTTCTTTTCTTTCAAACTAATGCCACTGACCAGAACTCGGTTTTCCAAAACCAATTTAGATCCACTTGATGAACCCAAAGTGGTGCCAATACTGAACAACAAGATCCATCATATAATAGAGATTGCAAACTAAAATAAGAAGTGCAAAAGGTAAAAGATGAGACTTCTCATTAATATTCCAATAAAGGCACTCACACCAAGGGATACATAGATAATCAACTAAAGGAGAGATACTTCCACATGCAAACCAAACTATAAGATAACCTTTCTACCACATATATGAATCCACTAAAAAGGTAAAAGATAAAGATAATGGTGGTGATACCGCGGCACTCCCCCAATCTTGGAACAAGCCAAGGGGATGCCAAACCTGATGACTAATTACTCCTTCGGTGGTGGTGATGTTCTCTTGATAAAGTCTTCAACAAGTTTCTTCAAGTCCTCCATATCGAAGGTTAGAGTATGAATTAACTCCGAATTATGCTCAATTCAACCCATGATCAACTCGGACCGAGGATTGCAATCCTTGTTATTATTTCTCCATTCTTCCAAATTAGAGTGTTTCTTTCCTACATGGTTAGAACAAGGGGTACTAGGAGGAAGTGTGCGCGAGCGAGGATATGACGCGGAGTTCTCCCTCCTGTAGACATTCGTGTTGTCCTCCTAAGCTGGGTAGGTTGTGCCACCAAACCAATGCTTGCGACGGTAGAGCGGGTGTCCGGTTTCTTGTCCTCCTCCATGTCACCTTCATACCCTACCGGAATCTCCTCCTCCTCGGGGACTTGAGGTTCTTCTTCCTCGGGCTTCTTGCCTTTGTCGTTGGCGGAGGCCATGATGCTCTAAACTTGAGAAGATTTCCTGATAGAAACAGATCAAAACAAAAACACGACGAGAACACGATGCGAGAAACTCAGGGGATCTGGGGGGTTATATATTATGAAGTTTCAATGCATAAGGAAGGTTTTGACACGGAAACGAAGCGGAGACGGAGTCTGAGGTGGGGACACCCCCTTAGGAGCGGCCAGGCTGGGCCCGCGCCTGGGGTGGGTTTGTCCACCCCGGGCTCCATTTACTCTTTAGTTTCATCTCATAACTTACCTTATTTATTAAAAACATCAAAAATATAAAAAGATTGGGTTTTCACGAACCTTCTGTTTTCACCACTTTTACCTATTCAAAGACGAACTCTGCAGATTCCTTCTCTCTTTCTCCTAAGAATTTCCTTCTTACAAAACCCTTGCACAAGCTCAATGAAAACATTAATATAAGCAAAAAAATAAACCTTTGGTAAACACTTCAACTTAAAACTCATCAAAACAAAAGCTTCTGTAAGAGGCAAATGCAAATAATGGCAGAAATCTGTCAAAACAGACCAGCAGGTAAAGATTGATTTTTTCAAAGACCTTCTGTTGCTCAAATCAAAAAGTGTAGAACTGATGAAAGTTGGGTAACAACTTGAAGAACAAACATAGAAAAATGCAGCTCCATCCGACATACTGAGATCCCTCACGAATTTTCACAATGTAGCACAAAAATCTGTCCCAGGACAGCCACTTTTCACAACTCCTTTGCTTCACAAAAGTAGTTGAACTTGACACAAAAACCAAAACAAAAAGGATAAGGAGCGGTTATTACAGAGGTAATAACTTCAAGACTCGACAAAACTCTTGGGTTATCTCCCAAAAAGTACTTTTCTTTAATGCCTTTAAGTTAGGCTTGAAACTTTCAAAGATGCTCACATAGGATATATATATTTGAAATAAAAGAGAGCGTCAAGAAGCAAATAACCAACACAATTGAGTCTAACCCACTTCCTATGCATGGGGGTATCATGAGAAAAATAATTTTTGAAACAAAAAGCCACAAAGCATAGGAAGACAAAATAGATGCAACTTTAAAGCTTTCAACATAAAACGGGGAAACTTAACATCATTGAGATGCATAAAACCAAGTTTCCCTCTCTCAAAATAACTTTCAGTAGCACTCTGAATAAAGTTGACAATATAACTGTCAGAGACAACTTTATCATCAGAATAAGCATACTTACAGTCACCAAAAAGAGGTCCAAGGTCATAGACTGGATCAATAGAAGCAAGTTGTTCCATCCTGAAATATTTATTAGGCAAGCTATTTTCACAAGGAGCTTTAGAAAATTTGGAAAAGTTAAACTCATAAGAATCTCCATCAAACTTAGTTAAATTTTTTTCATTATTACAATCAATAATAGCTCCACAAGTATTCAAGAAAGGTCTACCAAAAATGATAGGACAAGTTTTGCTAGCTGCTGAATTAAGCACTAGAAAATCAGCAGGGTACTTAATCTTACCACAGAGAACCTACACATCTCTTACAATGCCAATGGGGCAAATGGTTTCCTTGTTAGCAAGGTGGATAACCACATCAATGTCCTTCAAGCTCACAAGGACCAATCTCATGCATAATTTCCTTGTAAAGCTCATAAGGAATAACACTATAACTAGCACCAATATCACATAAACCATAGTAGCAATGATCACCAATTTTAACAGAAAGCACATGAACACTAGATTTTCTAGCCTTACTAGGATGAGAGATAATATTAGAAGCGTCTTCACAGAAGACAATGTGCTCATCCTCTATATTTCTAGTGACAGTGTCTTTCACAATGGCTACCACAGGTTCATCACTCAAATTCTTACCAGGATCCACAGTTTTCATTGTACCTTTGTTATTTGCATTAATAATCATAGAATACTCCTTTACCTTAGCTGGGAAAGGCATTTTCTCAACATGAGTTTTAGGCACAATATGATTAGTAGTATAAACTTGAGTACTTCTAACAGGAACATGATTAACAACATCTTTATAAGGAGCATGGTACTTATTCCACTTCTTCTTGGGAATTTCAATGTAAGAGGCAAAGGCCTTAAAATAGTTGGCAATACTTTGGGAATCAAGACCAAACTCATTACTAATATCACGGAAGTTATCAGTTCCCATAAAAGATTTAATGCATTCATAATCATAGTTTATACCTGACTTTCTTCCTTTGTCATTCTCCCAAGCTTCAGTGTTATCTTGAATACGGTCTAAGAGATCCCATTTAGCATCTTCATTCATACGTGTGAATGATCCAGCACAAGAAGCATCTAATAAATCTTTATCACGAAAAGAAAGCCTAGCATAAAAGTTATTGAGAATAATATTGTTCGGGAGTTCATGAATAGGACATTTAAGCATTAGTAACTTCAATCTCCCCCAAGCTTGATCTGTACTCTCTCCATCAAGAGGCCAAATGTTATATATAAGATTTCTATCCTTATGAATCTCACTGTAAGGATAAAATTTAGAGTAAAAGAGAGATGACATCTCCTCCCATTCCATGGATTGTCCATTCTTCAGCAGCTTATACCATTCTTCGGCTCTCCCTTTTAAGGATACGGAGAGTAACTTCTTCTTCACATGTTTAGTTGTGATACCTGCACACTTAAACAACCCGCATAATTCATGGATAAAAAGCAAGTGATCACCGGGATGGACAGTTCCATCCCCAAAATAATAATTATCCATAACACGATTAACAATACTTGTAGGTATCTTAAAAGGATCTATATCAACAGGAGGTGGTTCATATACTACCCTAGCAGTGGTAGTAGTTTTCCCAAACAGAAAACCAAGTGGGTTATCCATATTGGAAACAAAGTAACAATCAGTAACAAAAGCAATACTCACAGTGAAAGTTTTCCTTACCAGTTCCACTCTTCAATAGCGCTTCACTCCCCGGAAACGGTGCCAGAAAATAGTCTTGATGACCCACAAGTATAGGGGTGTATCGTAGTACTTTTGATAAATAGGAGTATCGATCCCAACAAGGAGCAGAAGGTGCTGAACAGTGGTATGGAGTAGGAAATCCCTGTGAATACTTAGCAAACAAATTTTTAGTGGTTTTCTGACAAGGAAACAAAACAAAGAGCAAGTAACAAAAGTAACGAACAAATAGAGAAAGTGGCCTAATCCTTTCTTAGAAAAGGACAAGCCGGTGGAAATACTTATAAGGACCAAACATTCTCGAGGACACATGGGAATTCTGTCAAGTGCTTTCGCTTCAAATAGCTGAGTACTCTTCTCTGGTGTTTGTAAGTGTTGTGTGGGTGAACCTGTGCTAACATACCGCCCTTCCTAGGACTAATACATACTTGTGATTAAACCCCCTGCAAACATCCGTAACTACATGAAAGTAATTAAGATATAAATCTAACCACAGCCTTAAACTCCGAGATCCTACACTCCCTTGTGCAAAGGTGTCCTAACGGGGGTTCAGGTTTCTGTCACTCCGACAACCCCGCGATTAGTAGCCAAATACACAATGCATTCCCCTAGGCCCATAAATGGTGAAGTATCATGTAGTCGACGTTCACATGACACCACTAGAAGAATAGAACCACAACTTAAATACTAAACCATTGAATAATAACTCATCACAGATTCACTACTAACAACATGACTTCTCCCATGTCCTCAAGAACTAAAAGAACTACTCGCAAGACATCATATGGATCAAGATCAAAGACGATATGATAATGGATAACAATCTGAACATAAACAATAATCCAATGGTTCCACTCACAAGCATCAACTACAATAGTAATCAACACCGGGAAAGTTTCCCCTAAGAACTAAAGCAATATCCAACACAATTGTTACAGCGGGACGGAGTGGTGATGATGGTGCTGGTGGAGATGATGGTGTGGATGATGATGATCCCGATAAAGCCTAGCTTGATGACGGTGTTGATGGCGACGGTCTCCCCTCTCCGGGAAGGAATTCCCTCGGCAGAAATCTGTCTTCCAGAGAGATCTTTCTCTCTCGGTGTTTTCCGCCCCCAGAGGCGGCAGAAATCTATCTGTGGTTGCTCCCTGAGCCTTAGGGTTTCGAAGGGAAGATATATGCGAAGGGGCGGAGACGGAGGCCGGGCAGGTGGGCTACACCTGCCCTAGGCGCGGGGTCAGGTGGGCCTGCGCCTAGGGGGTGGGCCCCTTGAGGCCCATATCCGTCCCTCCTTCTGGCTTCCTTCATCTTCTGGTAAAATAATATGTTTCCATATTTTTCTAGTATTTTTCTGATCTTCGCGAAATTACACCGAAACGCCTTCTTTTCCATCAGAATCCAGACTCCGGTAGTCCATCCTCCAGGAATCATCCAACATGCATAAACAGATGAAAATCAATAAGTAATACCTCATAATAAGACAAATATCAATGAATAGAGGTAAATTATGATATAGAAAGGTGATGTAAATTGGATGTATCAGTATTCCAGAGGAATGGTGTAGGCGTATGACCGAGATTCGGTATTTGCCTATCCGAGTGAAGGATAGATACTCTAGGCCCACTCGGTGAGATCACATCAATGAGCTTGCAAGCATGCGACAAGGTCAGATACCACGAGAACGTGTAAACATATTTGTCAGCAACAAGATCAAACTGTAAACGAATACATGAGATCAGGTCTTGGACAAACCAGGTATCGTTGTGCAATTGGAATAAGACTTGACATTTAGAAGGTTCAAGCGAACAACCATATTCGTGGGATGTGAAGTGATCTACATATGTTTCCACATACCTCTGATGATCAATTGATCAGGGAGATGTCCCCTTCATACCTGAACATTCCCGAATCGTAAGGGTGTCACGCTTAAGGGTAATCGACGTTGTGGGTTGATCTACTGCCGATAGAGAAATAAGAAGAGAGAACCGGCAACGTTCCAGAGAGAAACCGAAGTGTTCGGAATCAATTCAAAAGGAGTTTTAAATAAAAAGGAATTACATTATATGTATTTAATATTTAATTATGAAATAATATTAAATATGAAAGAAAAAAACCACATGGGCCTTCCCTAGGAGGGAATAGGCCCAAGAGGGGGGAGGCGGCGCCCCCTAGTGGGCTTGGGCACTCGGGTGGGAGGCTCCCACCGTCGTCGACCACTAGATGGGCTTCGCACGCGTGGGGCCCACCCCCACTGTTGGCCAGCTCCCTCTCTCACCCCTCTCAAGTTTAGTCCCACCCCGGGACTTGGAGGGTGGGGAGTGCCTAGTTTTCTTCTATATATAGGGGTGCCCTCCACCCCAATTCCATACACCAATTGGCATTAGCCATTCTCTCTCCCTCCATCTCTCTCTCTGTGTATTCCCAAAGTAAGAAAAGTGCTACGAGGAAGAGAGTTTTCTACCCAGCACACGCCGTCATGCTGCTGGAATCAGTTCAGATCTTCTTCTTCTGCCGCTGCCTTGCTGGATCGAGGCCCGGGAGACGTATTTTACACCGTACGCGTGTAAAACTCGATGAGGCACTACCACTAGTGGTGCTGGATGCTTGAAGCCTTCTAGACCTTGAGGACTGCTACGCTCGGCTTCATCATCAACGTTTGTGCGGGAACGTAATCCCGCGAGCGGTCTTCAAAGGCGTGAATACCATATCCCGCTCGTTATTGTACTTCTACATAGATAGATCTTGGATTGGTGGGTTCTTGTTTTAGGAATTTTTTTGTTTTCTGCCATAGAACCCCTTTAGCCGCTGCCTTGGCCAGATATCCACCTGGCCCGCGAGTGGCATTTCAACCAGGCGCGTGTGCTAGTGCTCGCCATTCTGGCGGCCGGCCCGTCCCGCCGCCACGAGATCCTGTGGCACCGGGCTTCCTCCCATTGGATGTGCGGCGGGACCCTGCATACGCTATCAACTCACCGCTGTGGAAGCAGTGTTCTGAGGCCGAGCATGATGCTCGGCGACAGTCCATTGATGCCCACATGGAGGGTCTTGGCGATGATGAGGAGGACTACGAGGCGTTCGAGATGGTGGAGGACCCGCCACCGCTATAGGAGGAGCCATATGTGGACTAGCCACTGAAGTACTAGGCGGGGTGGGCATTTCCCACCCGAGAGTGCGGGCGGCCGGATTGGTCGCAGTACTGTGGCACATCCACGCTTACGTGGACCTGCCATCGCTGCTACATCAAGGACGAGTCGACAGAGGACCCATCGGAGGACTACAAACCCATTGAGGAGGAGATGACAGAGGAGGCGCTCGAGGCTGCTATCGAGCTCTCCCGACAGGAGAAGGAGGCCAAGTGGATTGGCCTCCACCAAACCATGAAGGAGTCCTCGATGATGGCGGCTACACCGTCGCCGGCCCCTCTAGCTGAGCCACTGCCATCTTTGCCTTCGGCTAAAAGAGTTTGTTGGCTTTTTATGATTTTGCTGTTATACACGGATGTCCTCTATCACATATGCTCATAGAACGTTCTGGCTGAAAATAGACTATATACAGAGAAATTATCATTTATATATTTTGTAAATGGATATGAGGAATTTTTTACACTTTGTGTTGCTAGTACTCTGTCCATCCTAAAAATATATCACAGATTTGTTTAAATTTAAATTTATCTAAACACTATTTTTTTAGCTGATATCTAAACACTATTTGATAATACTATATAGATAGATTCTAAATTTAGATAAACTTGTGACATGCTCGTTAGAACGGAAGGAGTACATGTCCTTATCCAATTTTGTGTGCCAACGCAGCATGCCATCGGATGCTCACTTTGGAGATCTGTATCCGCTCGAACTTGCGTGCAGGAGTCTTCCTCCGCCAGCATACAGACTACAGAGGAGCAGACCCTGTGACACAAACTGCTCACTCCACTCGCCACCAGCCCATCATTACCCGCCGGAGATGCTCGGCAGATTGGCCGCGCGGCGGCTCCGTCCAAGCACGGCACCTGCTGCCGCCGCCGCCGCCGCCGCCTACCACTCCTCGGCGGCGGTCCGCGCCCACGGAGGAGGCGCCTCCTCATCGATCCTCCCCGACGGCCTCGACCGGAGCTCCGACGCCTACGCCCACAACGCCGCCGCCGTCGCCGGACTCCTCTCAGACTTGCGCACCCGCGTCTCCCAGGTGCGTGCGTGCGTGCCGCCGGTCTCTCGCTTCCTTCACACCTTCCTCTGCTGACGAAACGGGAGTCCGTGCCTCCGTGGATGCAGGTGTTGGGCGGCGGAGGCGCGGGGGCGGTGAAGCGGAACACAGAGCGGGGGAAGCTACTCCCGAGGGAGCGCATCGACCGCCTGCTCGACCCCGGGGCCTCCTTCCTCGAGCTATCTCAGGTCGGTCATCAGTGAGCGTGAGCCCGCTTTCCCTTGCAATGATCAGTTGATCAAGCGACGGCCTGAAGTAAACTGTACTATGTTGGTACTCCTAGTTATCATCGCCAGAGTTTAGTAATTAGGTCCAGGGAGAGCATGAAACTCAGTGCTACCGAAATGCAGCAGGCAATCATCTCTTAATAAAGTACTGCCTTATAAGCTCATAAGTTACATCTGCAGTTTGAGTTGGGATAATACCTCCTTAGGCCTTATGAGTTCCACCTATTTTATCTTTGTGCTAAAACAAATCTGATTGCGGAAACTTTACTAGTACAATTTTGGGCCCGAGTTTTCACCTTGCAGCTCTATGAAATGCATATGATTTTTCACTAACTTTTCGGGGTAATTTTGTATTCAGACATACACATTCAATAATGAAAGTGCTAAGTATGCTGGCATTCAAATCCAAAAGCTGTTTGACTGAGTGTTGGCCCCTTCCTCCAAAAAATCATGTATTTAGTACACATAAGCCTGCAGTAGAGGCGTCAATCTAATACAGATCAATAAAATTCACAGATAAACTGTTGCATGACCTGCATTTTATGTATGCATACTGATTATCTGAATACCTTCGTAATTTAATTGAGCAGCATGCGGATTTCACATCCGCACTAACTAGTAGTATGTTAGAAAATACACTGGACAGTGGACACAACTATCAGTCTGATAATCGAGGCTGTGACATATTTGACCAGATTCACTTGGTATCAGCTTCATATTTATATTGACCATTATAAAAAAACATATTTGACCCGACGCTGTTGTCTTCCAAGTTCCAACACATATCGGTATCATGCAGCCAACTGCCTCTAAATTTTCCGACATGCCAGAAACAAATGTTTTTAGACTAAAATGGAAACAAATGTTATCATAGTTTTCCATCTTGTTCTGGACTATTAGTGCTTGATGGTACGTTTTGCAATAAAGCTTGCAGGATCTGATGTTTATGAGGAAGCATTATCATCAGGGGGTATAATTACTGGCATAGGGCCTGTCCATGGACGATTATGCATGTTTGTGGCCAATGACCCAACTACAAAGGGGGGTACATACTATCCTATCACTGTCAAAAAGCATCTGCGGGCACAGGAAATAGCTTCTGAATGTAAATTGCCTTGCATTTATCTTGTTGACAGTGGAGGTGCTAATCTCCCCAAGCAAGCGGAAGTTTTCCCTGATCGTGATAATTTTGGTCGGATATTCTACAATCAAGCTATGATGTCTGCAGATGGTATTCCTCAGATCGCAGTAGTGTTAGGTTCTTGTACTGCCGGCGGTGCTTATATTCCTGCAATGGCTGATGAAAGTATAATCGTTAAGGGAAATGGAACAATATTTCTAGCCGGTCCACCCCTTGTAAAGGTTAGTATTTTCTGCCTACAATTTTGACAAATATCTAAATTACATGTCAAGTAAAGGGTCAATTCTGTAGGCTGCTACAGGGGAGGAGATATCTGCTGAGGACCTTGGTGGAGCATCAGTACATTGTAAAATATCAGGAGTCTCTGATCATTTCGCACAAGGTACATTTTAACATATAATGCTGTATAATATGACTCAATTACTGCTCTTTTACATATAAGTAATGGAGCAAGGATGGTCTGAATGTATTATCAAAAGATGCATTTTTGTCAGGTTTAGTGTAAGAGTTCTGCTTCTTTGTTTTCTCATCTTCTATTAACAAGTACATTATTAAACCGTGTCTCTGCACATTCTATGGTTCCTAGTTTATTTGATCATGCATATTGTTTCCAGACCCTGATACTTTGCATGTCCTTGTCACTCACTGAATGTCTACCTTATACCATAGATGAGCCCCCTATGTATCATATTGTTTATGGACATATAAGTTGGATGTTATTATGACGTGTTAGACTTTTTTATTTTTGCACCGTAAATTGATACAGATGAACTTCACGGACTTGCACTGGGGAGAAACATTGTGAAGAACCTTCACCTGGCCGCTAAAGTAACAAATGTACCAAATTCTGCTTGTGATTACCAAGAACCGTTGTACGATGTACATGAACTTCGCTCAATTGCACCATCTGATATGAAGCAATCTTTTGATATTCGCTCAGTAATAGCTCGTACAGTTGATGGAAGCGAATTTGATGAATTCAAAAAATTGTACGGAACAGTAAGGATTTCTCTTATACTCAATTATCCTTTTGCATTCTGTACCTTGTGCACTGTGCAACTTAAATTTGTTTAACTTTACTTTATGCAGACACTAGTGACTGGTTTTGCAAAGATATGTGGGCAACCAGTTGGAATTATTGGAAACAATGGCATTTTATTTACTGAGTCAGCACTAAAGGGTGCCCACTTCATTGAGTTGTGTGCTCAGCGCAATATTCCTTTGATATTCCTTCAAAATATTACTGGATTTATGGTAACTATTCAGTTCATTCCCTGAAGAATAGTTTCACATCAGCTGTGGAAGGGCCAGTGAGCTAGTATTGAACTGGGGTTTTATCATCCCTAACCTCACAAGTTCGCTGTTGAGGATGAAATGACCCCTTATGACCAACAATTGGTATCAAAGCCCGGTTCCAACATCGTGGACACTAGTTTTTGAATGCCTAATGGACTGAGGTCGCTGAGGGGCCATCCATTTATTGTGAATGGGCATGTGAGCCAGAGAGACCGTCCATGTACAGTGAAAGAGTGGTGTATGACCCTTTAAGGGCACAAATGAGTGAAAGGTAGATTGTTGGAATAGTCCAGCAATGGGTGTAGAAGGGAAAGAGAGCTAATGTAAAAGTGAGAGAGTCCCTAAACTCACAAGCTGGCTCCTGGGGATGAGAAAGCCTTCTACCATCGAACAATATGAACTGCAAACATACTAAATAGGATGTTGTTAATATTTTGTGCAGATAGTCAGGGATGCTAAACTTAAACATAAAAGTTAGTTTGATTTTGAAGTATGAGCCTTCTAACACTAACCCTTATCAATGCTAATGTTCCATAGGTTGGGTCGAAATCTGAAGCAAGTGGAATTGCGAAAGCTGGAGCAAAAATGGTTATGGCAGTTTCCTGTGCCAAGGTCAAACCTTCCTATAGTTTCCCATCCTTACTCTCTTTTTTTAGCTATATCTAAGTAGTGAGCGAGTGATGCTTTATCCCCATAATTAGGCAGCGTCACACATGACATAGCATGGATGTATGTCTATAAAACGGTCTGTTTCTTTCATTTACTAGTTGTGATTGTTCGGTTTTGCTATTAATTTTTTTTGAAGGTGTGCAACACATACCTAGTCCTGTCATTTTTAGCTACATGTAATGTTCAATGAAAAGTAACTCCCAGCAAAATCTTGTTATTTTCTCGCCATTTCTAGAGGTGCTGCCTTTGTTTTATTGTCGAGTATGTGTGGGATACATATACAGTCAGTAGCATTTTGACAACCTGAGTGAATCACTAGTTAGGTCCCATATTAACCACCAATATATGTTGGCATAAATGTCGCACCCATTGAAGGATGGTCATGCTTTTGCAATATTGAACTGCGGATACCCTCTTTTGATGACACCAGACCTTAAACCAATATAACGTTACAATAATATATGTATCTACTATTTCTGCACAGGTTCCTAAAATTACCATAATTGTCGGTGGGAGTTTCGGTGCTGGAAATTATGGAATGTGTGGACGCGCATATAGCCCGAATTTTTTGTTCATGTGGCCAACTGCTAGGATATCTGTTATGGGTGGTATCCAGGTAAGACACTTGGACCTGTTATTAACTTTATAAACTGTTTTACTGCTTTACTAGTATCATTGCCATGTGAAGGATGTCATGACATATGGGATATTTGGCAGCACTAATAATCCAAGGTGTTTGAAAGGATCTCAGATGTTACTCAGCTCCAAAGAAAAGTAGCCAGCATGCTGTCAATATTTCTAGACTTGGCTGAAAAACAGTATCTGCACACAAAAAATTAAACTGAAAACTGTAAGGGAGCACCGGCAGTAAAAGTGTCTGCACAAGTGTTGCTTTTTAGAAACCTTTTCTTGAGGTGCAACCAGGCAAACTAAAGCAGAACGGCAGAATAAACTTCCATGCATTTACATGACATCGGCCTCCTCATTCTTCAGTTCATGAAGGTTTGTAAGTGAATAAATAATAGGAAATAATACTTACAGGCTGTACATTATTCTGGAACTAAAGCTATGGTATCTTAGCTTGTATATTTTCGGGAGAATGCTTACGTGAAAGAGCAGTATTTATAACTGTGCAGTGGGTTTGTTTGTTTCCAGCATTATATGTTAGGAATACACTGTATTTAACTAAACTGCACAAAATCAGGAGAAAAACGGGCATAAAAATAGGAGACGGATATAACCATGAAGGTGGAATAGAGCCCCAGCATCCACTGTTTTACTGGATTTTTTGTTCTGTCTTAGCTTTTTCATATTTCCTTTCGTCTCTTTTGTTCAAATCACTCATAATATTAGTTAGTGCAGTTCCATTCAAATAGCTGTTGACTGCACCAAAATCGAGGTGCCATAATGTTTTCTGAGAAAACACAAAGAACATTGCTTGCTAGTACGTTCATAGAAAGAAAAGTTATTTACAAGTCTTAGAGAAGGCAACCCATAACAGATGACCAATCTACAGTAAGGAGGCAGAAGATCCCTAAGTGCTGAGGTTTGTGCCTCAGACGAAGGTCTAGCCTCTTGATCTTGTCCACGAGTCATGGCACCACTGGGTGGTCATTGTTGAAGACACGTGCATTGTGCTGCTTCCATACGAGCTGACTGCTGAGGAGGATAGATTGACCGAGGACACTCCACTGAACGGGGGCTGATGATCTCACATTGTCAGCTGCCACCCAATCAATGAACCCCCTGTTGCGGCCACTGTCCAGTAGATCTGATCTATGCTAGAACTTCATGCGTACCTTGCCGAGAGAAACACAGTCCACAAATAGGTACAACATTGACTCAGGGGCCTTATCGTGGGGCAAGCAGTCACATAGTGAGGTAGTCCTTGCCATGCGAAGCGATTGGCTGTCCAGCAGCGGTCTTGGCACACAAGCCACAGGATCAGCTTTGTGCGGTTTGTGTTGCAATACAATAGTAGCCGGTGCTGTTCACGAGCCTACAGTAGCAGCCGATCAAGAACCAATGTCTCTGGTGTTTGTACCCCAAATAAGAGGGCGTGCATTAACTGCTAGCACCTGTATCATGTTCAAACACATACTACATAATATAACTGTACCGCTTATTTTCACGCCCCAAGCAGTTCACCAAGGGTTATGCTGTACGAAATGTGAGGAATGTGTTAAGAATGGACTCTTAGATTACTAAGTTCTGTGCAACATTCATCCGCTTCACCTAACAGTTTAAGTTATTGTGGATATGTGAGCAATACATGTCAACCCTATTAATATTAGTTGGTTTTTTGCTTTGTCTATGAGGTAAACGATTTGCCTCCCTGCACAGAAAGATAAGAATTTAGTGGATCTTAAGTTTCCGTGCTGAAAACTGGAAGTTGTGGATCTTATCCTGGGGCCGTACTCCGTCTGATCCACAACCTCTCTCGTGCGCACATAGCTATGAGACTCATTGAAGTAATATTGGATGGTGTTGGACAATGCTTGCCCCTGTTTGATACATGTACCATTATGTGAGCAAGTATGGTCCATGTCCATCAATCTTTTTTGTGTATCATAGGCATGCGCACTAGGCATATATTTTGAAACAGTGGTAGTATGCATAGATCATGTTCTTCTACATGAGAAAATCATTGAAATGATTTTTGACCTGGTTATAGATATAGTACCTGATCAAACTTATGCTACCTACCAGTGAGTGCTCAAACAAGAGCCAAGCTACCTTAGGTTCTTATTATTATTTTTCTTTCAAACCTTTTCAGGCAGCCGGTGTTCTTGCACAAATAGAGAAGAACAACAGGAAAAGGCAAGGAGTGGAGGTATAGTGCTTATTTATTTGTTTTAAAAAACATAGACAAATGGGGTGCTGAAAAATAATTAGATGACTATAGTTATCCTTCATATATATAGTTTCTTTGGTAAAAAAATGCCCATCTTAGACAAGCAAATCATAGCTTCTAGAAAAGAAGTTTCCTCGTAGGAGAATATCAGCTACAAATTGGTTCAGAAGTTCCTTCCTATTCAAAGTAACAGAAAAGAGTTACAGAAAGTGAAACTAGATACTGGTTGAAGACTAGACTTTTTGTTCTTATACAGTGGACCAAGGATGAGGAAGAAGCCTTCAAAGCCAAAGTTGTTGAGGCTTATGAGAAAGAAGGAAGCCCTTATTACTCTACCGCTAGGCTTTGGGATGACGGGATCATAGATCCTGCGGATACCAGACGGGTTTTAAGCCTTTGCCTTTCTGCTTCAGCCAATCCAGTTCCAGAGGACACAAAATATGGTGTTTTTCGAATGTAAATCTTGTATCATACACATCGCTCAATCCCTGTATAGTAATACTTGCTTTAATGCTTCCAATATGAATTGAAATAAAGTGTTTATTCAAGGCTTATTTTGCCGCCAAAATTTCTCCAGCCCTGCTATTTCTAGCCTCCTTTCTTTATGTTCTCTAGTCTCATTTCTCTACCACTGTGGTACCTAATATTACCGCTGATATAAATTTCATTTCTTTGCTATAAATGCTGGTCCTCCAGAGGCGGATCTAGTTTCATTGCTGAATCCTTGGCTTAGAGCAACTTTAACAGATCACATGTAATTTGGGCCTATAAAACGTGTATATGGTGCACCAAAAAATTCATTTACGCGGTGTGCGCGGGTCTCGCAGATAGAAACCCTATAATCGAATATTCCCTATAATCAAATATATCTCTGGCAATAAGTGACTTAGATTTATCTAGATTCGCATGATAAATCTAAGTCACTTATTTAGACTGTTTTAGTGTGTAGAGACATGTGAATCTAAATAAATTCTAGTCACTTGTTTCCGACCGAGCGGAAGAAGAAGTAAGGGACAAATTTCTTATTTACCTAAAAGTTCATTGGTATTGGATTATGTACCCAAAGTTAATGATTCATTGGTAAAATACCCATAAAAGGGACTAAATCTTTTTATGATAATACCCAAAAGGGGTTTTGGTAAACTAACAAGTTTAACCTTTTAATTTGCTCGAGAAATAATACTTTATCCCTAGTCATTTTTAATCCTTGTGTGGAATTCATCGTGTTGATCATCTGTTTCTCCTTTGTGGAAATGATTAAAGTTGTTAGCTTACAGAAAACCCCTTTTGGGAAAATCATAAAAATATTTAATCCTTTTTATGGGTATTTTACCAATGAACAATGAACTTTGGATAGATGATCCAAGGCCAATGAACTCCTTGATAAATAACCAATTTTCTTAGAAGTAAAAGTAAATACCATCGATTGGTGGTCGATCGTGGCGCTTGGTAAGGGCATGTCCAACGGCTCGACTCATCCCGTCCGAGTGTGTTCAAACTCGTTTGCGCGGGATGTGCGCGGCGCCTCAGCGGCCCGATCTATCCGGACAAACGTGTCCAGCTCGATCAATCTGTGCAACTAATCTAGGCCTCGGTTGCGTTGTCCGGACAGCGCGCTAGTCCGAGTGTGTCCTCCCAATAATTCATCCGGGCTTTCTCGACAGTGGCACAACAGACACTCTCCTCCCTCAAATCCTTGCACTCCATATCCCATGACTCGAGTAGGCGCAATCTTTGCCGTTGCCACCGCTCGTTGCCACCGACGCCCTCCCCCTCCCCTCTCTCCCCACGATACCGAGCGCCATCACAGGCCACACGTGTTGCCGGAGTTGTCTGGACGCGCCGCAGGAAATCCCGCCGCCCCGGACTCCGCCTGTGTACTGGATGCGTGACACCCTCTGCGTGGCGCACAACCTGCTCGATCATTTTCCTGAGGTACGTTCACTGGTCCTTTCAAGGTTATCCGGCCCACTGCAGGAGTTGGCATCACCATTGCCGGCCACATACTTTGCAGATGGGCAACATCCGAAGGGCAATGAAGTTCTTCTACAAGAATTTCGTGGAGTCATCGTCCGAGGAGGAGTCCGACGGTGAGACCGTCTGCTGGCAACTGCACAGATGGTACACGACCACTACCTCCTGCCGCCGCGTAGAGCTGTCTCGTCCAAGCGGCGCAAAGCCAACTAGGAGCGCGACCGATAAGAAGGCCACATACGCCTTTATAAGGACTACTTCCATCCAACTGATCCAGTCTTTAAAGAGAAGGCATTCTGTCGCCGCTATCGGATGTCGAGGGACTTGTTCTTGCAAATTCTTAATGGTGTGACGGAGTATGATAACTACTTCGAGGCCAAGTACGATAGTACCGGTAAGATTGGCTTCTCCTCTTACCAAAAATGTTCTACTGCCATTTGGCAGCTTGCATACGGAGTGACTGGTGACCTTCTCGATGACTACATGCACATGAGCGAGTCCACATGCCATGAGGCTATATACCGGTTTTGTAGCGCGATTATTCCGGTGTTTGGAAATTTTTACCTGAGAGAGCCAAACACCAAAGACATAGCCCGCATTTTGTCCATCAACGAGAGAAGCGGGTTTCCTGGTATGCTTGGCAGCATCGGCTGCATGCATTGGCAGTGGAAGAACTGCCCCTTTGGTTGGCAAGGGTTGTTCAAAGGGCATGTAGAGGGGTGCACCATCATACTAGAGGCTATTGCATCACAGGATCTCTGAATTTGGCATTCCTTTTTTTGGCATAACTGGATCAAACAATGACATCAATGTGATAAGCGGTCTCTGGTGTTTGCTAGGCTGACAGAAGGCAATGCTCCATAGGTTTATTATCAGATCAATGGCAATCCATATGATATGGGTTATTATCTAGCTGACGGTATCTACCCCTCATGGGCCACCTTTGTGAAGACAATTCGCAATCCTGGAGATGAGAAATGCAAGAGGGTTGCGAAAGAGCAAGACGCCGCTCGGAAGGATGTGGAGCGAGCATTTGGTGTGCTTCAGTCAAGGTGGGTTATTTTTCGGTACCATGCTAGAACCTGGAGCATAAAGAGGATGTGGGATGTGATGACTGCTTGTGTCATCATGTACAACATGATCATCGAGGAAGAGCCTGATAACGACATTTTGGACCAAGGCTAGGACTTTCAGGGTCAGTTGGTTGAGCCAGAGCCAGGTCTGGCGTCTTGGGAAGATTTCATGCAAGTGCATGGAAATTCGCATCACAGGAAAACCCATGAACGGCTTCAACTAGATTTGGTTGAGCATATATTGGTTCGTGCGGGAAACCTCAATGTTTAATCCTTTATTTGTTTCATGTAATTGGAATGATGGTTTAGCTATTTTCTATCGAACCATATGATCTTGAACTATTTATATGTAAGCACTATTTCAATTTGATTACCTAGTCTAGTTTATTTGCTTCCCAAAAATTAATTTTATGACAATATTTGTAAACATATGAAATTCCTGGCCAAGCGCGGACAAATGGGTCACACCGCTGGGCGCGGCTGGCCGGACCCCCTCCCCATATCGACCGCGGCTCGATCCAAACGGACAGAAACAGACCATTTGGGGCGACCGAATGGGTCGGCCCGATGGAGATGCCCTAATATTTTCTGCTTTCTCCTTCGCACGCGTTGCCTTATCCTTGCCAGGCTGCCACCTGCGTCAATCTTTTTTGCAAAAATGCAAAAGCTTTGCGTTTCGATTCATTGATAGAAAAATAAGTTTGTACAAAAATATACAAAGATCAGAAGAGATAACACCCCATACAACTCAACCCACTAGACCTATGGGACCGCGAGGATCAAGGCGTGGAGGCCTTTCGCGCCGGCAGTCCCCCAAGATCGTGCATCGGTTTGAATCGTGGTGAGAAGGCAACCCAAGTCAAGCGACACGTGGTCAAATACGACCGCATTGCACTGCTTATAGATCCACCATGCCGTCAACATGATCAGCGAAGATGTCGCGCAAGGGCGGACAACACAACATGTTGCCACCAGCCCATGAAGTCGTCTTCTCCATCCGGAGGTAGGACCGTGGATCGTGTCCAAGATAGAACCTCATGCCAGAACGCCCGGGAGAAGGGGCAACCAACAAGGATATGAGACATGGTATCCTCTGTCTGGTCACACAGGGGCAGTTTGGCGGGCGCACAAGTCCTCTTCGCGCAAGCCGCTCAGCCGTCCAACAACGGTCTTGGCAGGCGAGCCAAATGAAAAATTTGACCTGCGGGGGGGGGGGGGGGGGGGGGCTAGGTGTGCCAGTTAAGCTTCCAAGATCTTGAGCTAATTGATCCCTGGAAGAGGAACTCATAGCAAGACTTGGAGGAGTATTGCGCGTCCGACGTCCACCTCCAAAGGAGGGTGTCAGGCGACTCAGTGAGCTCAACTCTACGCACCCGGATCCACAGCTGGACGTACTGCCAGAGGGCAAGCGGGCTCAGCGCTCCTCTAATGTCAGCGATCCAGCAGCGCTCCACAAGCGCCTCTCTCACTATGCGGCGCTTCCTAGCGCGGCTGGGTATCAGCGCAAAAAAATCCGGCGCTATCTCTCCAATGGTCTTCTCGTCTAGCCATCGATCCATCCAAAAAAGGGCCATGGCCCCATCGCCTACCACCATTGTGGTAGAGGTGTCGAACACCTGCAGCTCTGCCTAGGAGAAGTGCATGTCCAGACCTTTCTAAGGTCGCAACGGGTCCGTGCGCATCCTCCAAATCCAGGGCATCCGAAGGCTGATCGCCATGCGGAGGAGGTCGGGGACCCCAAGGCCGCCAATGCATTTGGGTCTGCAGACTTTGTCCCAGTTCACGTGGCAGTGGCCCCCTTTGGCTTCCGCTCTCCTAGCCCATAGGAAGCCTCGGACAATCCGTTGGATTTGTTTGAGCGTTTTCTTGTTGAGGCCCAACACAATGATGTGGTGGAGGGGGATCGCCATGAGAACCTACGTGACCAGGGTAAGGCGCCCAACTTTCGCCATCATCGCGGCCCTCCAAGTGGGCAGGCGGTTCGCAATGTTGTTAACCAGTGGCTGAAGCACCGCCGCTGACAGACGCCATAGAGAAAGAGGGATTCCTGGGTATTTTATAGGGAAGGGTACCACCTGGCACTCCATTGTCCCTGCTGCCAGCTGAATCACCTCATCGGTGCAGGCGATAGGTGAGACCAAGCACTTGGTGAAGTTAGTATGTAGCCCTGATGCCTTCCCAAAGATATACAACAGCGCGCGCACGACGCGTAGCTCGGGTTCATCGAATGGCAGAAAAACACCACGTCATCCGCATAGAGTGAGACGGTCATCACCAGCTCTCGGGAGGCCACACGCTTCAACACCCCGAACTCAAGGGCTTTATACAACAGCTTGTTCATCGTGTTGATAAACAACATGAACAACATAAGCGACAGAGGGTCCCCCTATCTCAGGCCCCTCCTATGCCATATGGGGGGCCCAACTCGCCATTGAGCATCACCCGGGTACTCGCAGTCGACAGAAGGATGGCCACCAGCTCACGGAATCTAGGACCAAATCCAGCCTTCTGCAGGACCTCGAACAACAGTGCCTAGGAGACGGAGTCAAAGGCCTTGGCTATGTCCAGCTTTAGCATGACTCGCGGTTCCCCAGTCTGTGCATCAAGCGTGTTGTCTACTGAACCAACATGAATTTATCATGAATGCAACGCTTCTTAATGAAGGCACATTGGTTTAGGTCCACCATGGCCCCAAGCTTGGGGGCGAGCCTTGATGCCAACACCTTTGCCCCGATCTTAGCAAAGATGTGGATCAGGCTAATCGGCCGGTAGTCACCCAATGTAGCCGCATCCGCATGTTTGGGCAGCAATACTACCAAGGACTGATTGAGACCTTGGAACTCATGCCCATTCATGGAGTACAGCTTGCCGAAGGCGACCATGAAGTCCGCCTTGACCACCCCCTAGCATTTTTGCAGGAACTCCGCGGTGAAGCCGTCCGGGCCCGGTGCCTTACCAAGTGGCAGCCAGTAGATAACCTCCCATACCTCCTCCTATGAGAAGGGGGCCTCAAGGCTCGATAGGTCCTCCTGGTTAACCCCGAGGAAATCCAGATCTAGCGAGAACTGTCGGCCTGCATCAGTGCCCAGCAGCCCCTGGAAGTGGTGATAGGTAGCCTCGGCCATGGCAGCATGGTCCACCATAACCGCGCCATCGACCTGTAGACTATGGATCATGCTTTTCTGTTTGTGGTATGAGGCATGTTGGTGAAAGAAAGCCATGTTGGCGTCCCCTTCATCCAACCAACGGATCTTAGTGCGTTGCCGCGCTATCGTGCGCTCAAGAGAAGCGAGGCCAAGGTATGTGCGTTTCAGCATTGCGCGAAGGGCGCGCTCATACGGGGAGAGGGGGCGATGTTCCATGGCGACATCAAGCTGGTAGACGATTACCCGTGCTGTCATGAGCTGCAGCTTGACCGATCCTACCTTTTTATCTGCCTAGCTCATCAGCCTCCGGGTTGTACGCTTAAGCTTGGCAACCAATCTATTGAACGGGTCGGGATCCCGATCGACCATCGTCCGGGCCTCGGTAACCACTTCGTTGAATCCTTCAAGCTTCATCCAGAATTTCTCAAACTGGAACCGCCAGTGCCTTGCGGTGACTGGTGTATAGTCCAGGAGAAGAGTACAGTGATCAGATATAACCATCGAGAGGTAGCGTAGAGAGCAGCTCCCATGCAGCTCATCCCAGTCCGACATGCAGAACACCCTATCAAGCCTAAACAGCATCAAGGATTCCCGCTTGTTGGACCAAGTAAATCGCCTCCCGTGAAGATAGTTCTCCTTCAACAAACATTCATTCAGGAACCTCCTGAAACGGCCCATCATACGATGGTGTAGGCAGTTGTTGTTCTTATCGCTCTGGCAGCGGTTCTTGTGGGCAAGCAGGGGTGGCCCCTTTGTCCACCTATGAAAATTTAACTCGATAGGGCCATCATTGGTGAGGGCCATGACCACGAGAGGTACGGACTCCCTTGCTGAGGTTGGCCAGGGTCTTCAGTTCTTCGGGGCACCTCCAATGGCAAACCGGACACTGAATCGGCCTGATTTGGTCTATTTGCATGTTATGAAGGATAACTCGACCTCGGTTTTCTTTTTTGAGGTGGGCTATACACCCAACATGTCACTCTAATTATTAGCCCCGCTATCTGTGGGGCAGCCATTAGTAGTCCTTGAGCTCGCAATCAACTCGGTAATGGTGACCAAAGCGCATTCTGCCCGCGCCACTTTCAGATTCGCTTCCTGCCCCCAGTCGCCGCCTTTCCCGCCCTGCTGCGGCATTTCCCGTTCAGACGCTCCCTTCCCGCTGTCACATCCCAAATTTTAGATTCGGTACTGCATAACATACATGGCATTGCATCATGATCATCCTTGCAAAATTTCAGTTTGAAAAGGTTTTGGCAAAACAAACCACTTGCATTTGCGTTTTGACACCTACACTTGAATGCCCGGTTTTACCATGCCTCTGTTAAAAACATTATATTTTGGTGGTATAGAAGGCACAGGTGCATAGAGGGTTCCGCCACGAACCCGTAGCACTTTGATTCGCCCAAATCGAAGCTCCGTAGCAAAAGTTACAATTCTGAATTTCGTTTAAAATTCTGGACAGTTCTGGAATAAATTCAGTTAAAGAAATCGTCAGAGAAAAAGAAAAAAAAGGTATAAAAAAAGGAGAAGGCCAGCCAGCTGGGCCGCCGACCCAGCCGCGCCAGCAGCCCGCGCCAGCAGCAGCAGCCCAGCGCGCCGCCCGCGCGGTGGATAGCCGCTGCCGCCCAAGCCAGCCCAGCGCCCTGCACCGCTGCCACCTGGGGCCCGCGCGCCAGCGTGGCGTCGCCGCGGCACGGACGCCAAGGCGGACACGGCGCGAGATCGTGCACCTCTCCGCGCACCGCGAGCACCTCCTTAAAGCCCTCGCTCCCCTCTTCCAAAACCCCCCGAAAACCCTCGCCAACCCGCCGCCATCTACGCGCAATTCCTTGCCGGAGTTCGGAGCCGCCGCCGCCGCCATCGCTCGGCAGAGCTCGGTTCTGAGCTCCCCACGCCCTGATTTCGCCATAGGAAGCTTCCGCGTCGTCGACTGACTCGCCTCAATCCTTTTTCCCGTGCAGGCAACGCCCCGACGCCGCCCGCCAACCTCGCCGGAGCCGTGCGCCGCCGCCCGCGCTCCAGCCGCCCGCCGCTATCACCCTCACGCGCGCCAGCCACTGCCGCTACCTCGACGAGCTCCGCCACCCCGCCACCGACGCCGTCGCATCAACCGCCGCCGCCGGAGACCGCATGAGCACCGCCGCCGAGCCACCCGCCGCCAGCGCCACCGGTGAGCACGCCGCCGCCCTCCCCTGCCCTTCGATCTGGAACGAACGGTACAGATGGACCGTTGACCAAACACTCTGACCGCTGACCGGTCAGCGCGCCACGTCAGCGCGGTCAAAGTTGACTGAGATTTTTTTTAAATCAAATTTATTTGGCAGATTTAGTTCCAATCTTGGAAAATTCATATCTTTAAATTTACTGATCCAAAAATTGCAAATAAAATATGTATGGAATCAGTGTCTCACGTAGAATATTTCTATACAGTTGTTTTATACTTTTACAGCAAGGTTTTGTCTTAGTTAATTAAATGAGTTAATGCCCTTTTTAGAGTATTAAATTTGTAGAAAAAGTTCTGTAACTCCAAAAATTGCAAATAAGATGTCCCTAGAACTAGTGGAACAAGAGGAATCCTAAAGTGAATTAAAAAGTTAGGCTTACAGTATTGGAATTTGCAGAATCTATATAAAGGCTTACTGTAGTATTTTAATTACTTAGGGGATTATATAAATCCTTTTTGAGTAATTCCAATTGGTACTGGTTCTATTTTAGAATGCCCACAAAGTGGATAGTTTTCCAAGATTTTACAAATAGTTTATTGGCAGTGGCTAATTATTTAGTTTCTAGCTCTATTATTTGAGCATTTAAATTGCATGCCTTGTTTTCTATGCACTCAAAATATTTTCCATGCATGCATACAGTAGATATACTGAATAAGAATATGTGATACTACTGTAGCAATGTCAAACTGTCATGCATGCATCTTGCATAATCATTATTTGTATATGATTGTGTATGGTTTGTTTATGTGATTGCAACTGTATCGTGTAGATTGTGATGAGTGCAACGCTTGCTCGTGTGCGGATTGTTCGTTCGACCGCTACAGCCAAGGCAAGTAGATGCTACCTTGTTCATGATGTTGTCCTACTATTTTCAATGCATTGTTGTGTATTTTGTAGATGCATGTGTAGGATATTACTATCGCTATGCTATGTCCTATTATGTGGTAGGATTTTCCTGTAGATGAGCCACCGTTGGTAGATGTGCTTAGCCATGCTATGATGAACGAGGGCTGGGTTACATAATTGAAAGTTGTTTCTAAATGTGTTGCTTTGCGAAAACTAAAAACAACTTAATCAATGAATCTTCTGGGTGTGATGGGATTGATAGTTTTTGGTGGTACCATTGCGGAAAGGCACCCAGGTATCAAGAGAAAATGATTGCCTTTTTTATTTTGTGGCTTACGTGTACAACCATGTGCCAATAATGAAATGGGCGGTTCGTTGGACTCAGTAGGTTATGGTAACTCGAACCCACGTATCCAGAGATGTAGAATTTTGGTAGGTTAGACCGGTGTGTGTCGGGTTTGGGGAGCTACTTCCCGAACGGTCCCTTCTTGGACTTCTCCCTATCATCACCCAAAATGAGAGTGGTGGTACGAGCTGGGCTGGCCAAGCCAAATGGGTAAAGTGTACTAACCCCTGCAGGGTGTATAAACTAATCGATTAGCCGTGTCCCCGGTTATGGACGTCTGAGTTGCTTGATATTGATTTCATGACATGTTTCTTGCTCATTCCAATTTCCTAATTGCTTTAATGTTGATGGGTTAACTTAATTGGGATCTTTTCAAAGAAAATCAAAAACTGTTTATGAAAGTAGGACAAGGGTTTTTGCAAATGCAAGCTAGCCACAGCTCCACTTGCCAGATATGCACATAGATGTTAGATATATTGTCTCCTTTAATAGCTCTACTTGCCATACATTCCATGTATTGACCCTTCGGGGCTGCTACGTTTCATGTTGCAGGATATTCCGATTCTGAGTGATCGATTTAGGCCACGGTACTCCACTCGTCACTTGTTCACTTGTGGGCAATTTGAAGAATGGAGGATTTACTTTATTTATGTTGCTACTTGAATAATGTGAGCTAGCCTTGAGCTAAGCTTTTATTTGTAATAATGATACTCTGGATCTTTTTTATTTATGATACACGGATATTTTGCTATGTTATTCATCTTATTCTATTGTGAGCCGATGAACCGATCCAGGGATTGGCATGTCACATAGAAGGTACGGTCTTTTCAGAACCGTAGTGTTACAAGATGGTATCAGAGCCCGTGTGTCGACTGTAGGATCGTGACCTAGGTTTGTATTAGGAAGCCATAGAATTATTAAAGCTTATATTAACTCTGTCTTTCATCTTATGCCTTTCACTCTCGTAAATTCTTACCATATGCTATTCTCACACTTCCCTCTTTTAATTCATAGATGGGAGAAGTCAGGACTGGGTATGCGACAATGGAGTCACTAAGGCCCTTTGCAAGACAGTTGGCACAGCTTTCACAGTCATTAGGATTGCCACTGCCCATGTTTAAGGGAAGAAGGCTGTACACCTATGGATATGGCGAGGATGCATGGGAGATCACCACCTTTATATTCAGGGATGCCGCCTTGCCAAACCCTGTGCATCTGGTTTACACCAAGACATACTGCAACTGGGGACTTGGAATAAACTTGGCCCTGCATGAATCCCTGTCACGCCAGTGCCATCTTGTCCGACACCTGCTGCCAGAAGACTCACCCTACCGTGACTACGGAAGGCGTGATGAGAATGGGAACATTGTGGTTACCCCGGGCGACAGGAACAACATGCCGCCCCGTCGAAGGCACATAGAGGACATGGAAAAGGAGAATGGAGCTCTAGCTGAGAAAGTGATGATGGTAAAGGAGATAGCAGATTTTGCTAGCAATGGTATGGTGGTCCAGGGATAGGAGATAGAGACCTTGCATGAAGCTGTGGATGTCCTGAATAATGCACTGATAGGAAGGAATGCAACCATAGCACAGCTTAATGGGACCGTGCAGGAAAACAACCAAGCCATACAACAGCTGCAAGGTACCGTCCAGGAAAGCACCTAGACTATTGAAGATATGGCAGCCCAGATTGCCGCTCTCCAAGCACAGCTGAATCCACCCTCTGATGATAACAATGGAGATGATGGCAACAATGATGATGATGATGACAGTGGGAACGATGATGATGAGGACGAGGATGATGATGATGGAGACGATGATGGTGGAGGAGATGAAGCTGTTGCAGCTGCAGTAGAGGAAGAAGAAGAGGATGATCCAGAAGAGGTGGAGTTTGAGATTTCAAGTGATGACTCAGGAGAGGTGTATACTCCGCCTCCATGGTTGGTTCGTGGACAGAAGCGCCAACGCATGAGTGTGAGGACCTACTGCAACCTCTTCATGAAGTAGATAGATGCCCACCAACTAGTCTTTGTTAGGTAAAATCGTTAGGATTAGTCTCGGCCGATGTAAAACTTAATTACTGTTAGTTTAAGAGTGTTTAGTTGCTCCTATGTGTACTCCAATGTCCCAGGATTATTTGTGCGAATTTTATAGAAGAGTTATGACAAGTTTTGGTTGATATCTGAGTTTTTCTGATGCAGTTTTCTGCTGACACAGCTGTACTGCACGATTTTTCATATTTTACTGGTAACTGGGAAAAATCTGAAAAAATAGGGATGGTTCAAAACTCTCTGTATTGTATACACAAAAATCAGCACAAATTCCTTACGAGTTCAAGTCAGCTAGAAAAATTCGTGAACGCTGCTGGACTGTTCTGGCAGATTCCTGTTTTTGATGCTTTGTTGACCTTTTGTGTTTGACCAAGTGTTGCCAACTCTTCTAAAAACTATTTCAGAAGATGTATACTGCTAGGATAACCCCTGGTATGTTGCTGGATCATTTTTTTGCTGATGTGTTGCTTGCTTGAGATTGTCTGTGATTGCTTTGTTGCTGTTTGATCATAATGCATGGGTAGAATCCTGTTTTCGTAATCGATTCTTTCTAAGCTTACATGTGCTGAACCGCAGATGCCTCCCCGCCGTCAACCTAGTGAGTTGGAGCAGATCATGGAAGCTCAGGCACAGCTGACCCAAGTTATGACCTAGTTCATGGAAGCTCAGAACAACAACAACAATGGAAACAACCAGACTCAGGGAGATGCACTTACTAGGTTTCTGAGGCTGAGGCTAGCGAAGTTCGCTACTGCAGCGGAGCCGATGGTTGCCCTCGACTAGTTGCATTCACTGAATAAGGATCTGGTAACTGTTGGGTGCACGGATGCTGAGAAGGTGAGGTTTTCCGCTCACCTACTGCTACTGGAGGGACCAGCCGCTTCGTGGTGGGACACCTTTCAGATCACCCACCCGCTGGACACTGTGACTTGGGCAATGTTTGAGGAAGGTTTCAGGACCAACCACGTATCTTCAGGAGTTCTGAGCCTGAAGAGGAAGGAATTTCGCAACTTGCGCCAAACCAACCGCAACGTGGCTGAGTATATTGAGGAGTTCAACAACCTGTCTCGTTATGCACCTGAGGATGTTGACACTGATGAAAAAAGGAGGGAGAGGTTCCTGGATGGCCTCAGTGATGAGATTTCAGTGCAACTGCTGGTGGTTTATTGTCCCACTTTCCAGGAGCTTATGGACAAGGCCAGGATCTTGGAAGGGAAGCACAAGCAGGTGGAAAACTGCAAGAGAAAGAGCAGCAATCACCACTCTGGTTCTCACCACAAGTCTCACACTTCTTATGATGGATACTCCAAGCATGGGGGAAGTGACCATGGGAACCATGGAATCTATGACCGCCACAACCATGGAGGCGATGGACATCGCCATGATAGCCACAAGAGCAACCGCCACAGCCACAAGGGAGGACACACCCACCATTCTGGAGGACACAGTGGACATGACCGCAACCGTGACCGCAACTTTGTGAAGAAGGACCTGAGTGAGGTGACATGCTTCAAGTGTGGCCAGAAGGGACATTATGTAGACAACTGTCCGAAGAAGAAGGGACTGAAGCCAGGCAACAACCAGAAGGCCACAGTGAACCACATGAATGTGGAGGAGATCCCAGATGAGCCTGATCTTGTGGTTGGTAAGTTTCCAATCAACACTCACCCTGCACTTATACTTTTCGATACTGGTGCATCGCATTCATTCATATCAAGGGCATTTGTGGATAAGTATAAGTTACCTACGGAGTCTCTAAAAGGGTCTATTAGAGTAAGCTCACCTGGAGGGGATATGATAGCTAGCGCGGGGTGCCGCGACTTAACTGTGAGGATTGGAGCACACAATTTCATTGCACATCTGGTAGTATTGGAATCACAAGGATTAGATGTAATTTTGGGCATGGATTGGATGTCTATGCATGGGGGACACATAGATTGTGCACAGCGAGCGGTATCGCTCAAAACCCCGGATGGTAAGAGGATTAGGTTCAAGTCGGCCGTGCGACCGGGAAGGTGTAAACTGAATTGTCTTAAGGGGGTTAGCATGGATACCGTGCCTGTGATTAAGGAATACCCCGACATGTTTCCGGAAGAGCTGCCAGGAATGCCACCTGACAGGGATGTGGAGTTTCTCATCGATCTGATGCCGGGAACAAGACCTATAGCAAAGAGACCATATAAGATGGATGTGGATGAGCTGAAGGAATTGAAGAAATAGCTAAAGGAGCAGTTGGACAAGGGATTCATTCAGCCTAGTTCGTCGTCATGGGGTGCACCTGTTCTATTTGTGGAGAAGAAAGACAACAGCAAGAGATTAGTGGTGGACTATCGCTCGCTGAATGAAGTGACCATCAAGAACAAATACCCCCTGCCGAACATAAATGACTTGTTTGATCAATTGGAAGGAGCAAAGGTGTTTAGTAAAATTGATCTGCGATCGGGTTATTTCCAATTGAAGAACCGGGAGGAGGACATACCAAAAACTGCTTTCACTACTAGGTATGGTTTATATGAGTATACAGTTATGTCTTTTGGGCTAACGAATGCTCCGACATATTTCATGACCATGATGAACAAGGTATTCATGGAGTACTTGGACAAGTTCGTGGTGTTGTTTATTGATGACATACTGATATATTCCAAGGATGATGCTGAGCATGAGAAACATCTGCGACTGATTATGGAGAAGCTAAGGGAACACAAGCTGTATGCCAAATTCAGTAAGTGTGAATTCTGGCTTAACACTGTTGGTTTTCTTGGACACGTAGTGTCAGGGGAAGGAGTCGCTGTTGATCCAAGCAAAGTGACTGCCGTAACTGAGTGGGAAGCGCCCAAGAATGTGGGAGATATTCGGAGCTTTTTGGGACTTGCTGGATATTACAGGAGGTTCATTGAAAATTTCTCCAAGATTGCTAAGCCGATGACAGAACTTCTGAAGAAGGAAAGGAAGTTTGAGTGGGCAGATGCGTGTGAGGCATGTTGGTGAAACTGAAGCATCGACTAGTGACCGCACCTGTTCTGTGTTTACCAGATCTTCAGAAGGATTTCCAAGTGTACTGTGATGCTTCTCGACAGGGACTTGGAAGTGTGCTGATGCAAGATGGGAGAGTGGTGTCATATGCCTCGCGGCAACTTAAACACCATGAAAGGAATTATCCCACGCATGACTTGGAATTAGCATCGGTTGTGCATGCGCTCAAAGTATGGAGGCACTACCTAATGGGAAAACACTGCGATGTGTACACCGACCACAAGAGCCTGAAATACATATTTACACAGAAGGAACTGAACATGAGGCAAAGGAGATCGTTGGAGCTTATCAGGGATTATGATATGAATCTGCAATACCACCTAGGAAAAGCCAATGTAGTAGCAGATGCTCTGAGCCGGAAGGTCTATGCCAATGGATTGACTGTTGGGGAATTGCCCGAGGATTTGTGCAAGCAATTCAAGGACCTTAGACTGGAGGTAGTGTCAGAAGGATATTTGGCATCAATGGAAGTCCAACCAACGCTACAGGACAGGATCAGGAAGGCTCAAGTAGGAGACAAGGAGATGGGTGAAATAAAGGAAAAGATGAAGGAGGATCGAGCAAAAGAATTCCGCGAGTATGAGCAAGGAACCTTGTGGTATGGAGATCGGTTGTGCATTCCCAACGATCCGGAGATAAGGAAGTTGATTCTGCAGGAAGCCCATGACTCGCCGTATTCCATACATCCGGGCAATATGAAGATGTATACGGACCTAAAGGATAGATTTTGGTGGAACAACATGAAGGGAGACATCGCCGAGCATATTGCCTTATGTGATGTATGTATCCGAGTGAAGGCGAAACACCAGAAGCCAGCAGGACTGCTACAGCCATTGCCCCGTGCCGGATTAGAAGTGGGATAGAGTGGGAATGGATTTTATCACAGGATTGCCCAGGACCAGGTCGGGATATGACTCTATTTGGGTAGTGGTCGACCATTTGACCAAGGTAGCCCACTTTATACCGGTGAAGACAACCTACACGAGTGCAAGGTTGGCCAAGATTTATATGGACAGAATTGTGTGCATGCATGGGGTTCCCAAGAGTATTGTATCAGATAGAGGCACCCAATTTACCTCACACTTTTGGCGCCAGCTGCACGATTCGTTGGGAACTAGGTTGGAGTTTAGCACAGCGTTCCACCCCCAGACTGATGGACAGACCGAGAGGGTAAATCAGATTTTGGAGGATATGCTGAGAGCTTGCACTTTGGCTCATGGTTCTAGTTGGGATGAGAATTTGCCGTATGCTGAGTTCTCCTACAACAACAGCTATGAAACCAGCATCAAGACATCGCCGTTCGATGTGCTATATGGGAAAAGGTGCGGGACACCATTGCTATGGGATGGAGTAGGAGAACGTCAGCTATTTGGACCTGATTTGATCAAGGACGCTGAGGAGAAGGTCGCCTTGGTTAGGGACATGCTGAAGGTAGCACAATCAAGGCAGAAGAGCTACGCTGACGCCAAGCGCAAGGAAGTGGTGTATGAGATAGGCGATAGAGCATACCTCAGAGTGTCGCCGCTGCGTGGAATTAAGAGATTTGGAATCAAGGGTAAGCTGGCACCTCGGTTTATTGGACCATATCGGGTCTTAGCATGCAAAGGAGAGGTGGCTTATCAGTTGGAGTTGCCAGAGGCTCTGTCTGTCGTCCACAATGTGTTCCACGTGTCCCAGCTGAAGAAGTGCCATCCGGAGATGGTGGATACACCATTGAGAGACACGGTGCCACTAGAGGAGGTTCAGCTTGAGAATGACTTGACCTATGAGGAGAAGCCGGTCAAGATACTAGAGACAGCGGAGAGGATTACCCGTACCAAGACGATCAGGTTTTGCAAGGTGCAATGGATCCACCACACCAAAGAGGAAGCCACTTGGGAACGTGAGGATGACATCCGAGAGGACCACCCACACCTATTTGCTAGCCATGCCGAATCTCGGGGACGAGATTCATCTTAAGGGGGTTAGTCTTGTCACATCCCAAATTTTAGATTTGGTACTGCATAACATACATGGCATTGCATCATGATCATCCTTGCAAAATTTCAGTTTGAAAAGGTTTTGGCAAAACAAACCACTTGCATTTGCGTTTTGACACCTACACTTGAATGCCCGGTTTTACCATGCCTCTGTTAAAAACATTATATTTTAGTGGTATGGAAGGCACAAGTGCATAGAGGTTTCCTCCACGAACCCGTAGCACTTTGATTCGCCCAAATCGGAGCTCCGTAGCAAAAGTTACGACAATCTGAATTTTGTCTAAAATTCTGGACAGTTCTGGAATAAATTCAGTTAAAGAAATCATCAGAAAAAAAAGGTATTAAAAAAAAGGAGAAGGCCAGCCAGCTGGGCCGCCGAACCAGCCGGCCCAGCCGCGCCAGCAGAAGCAGCCCAGCGCGCCGCCCGCGCGGCGGATAGCCGCTGCCGCCCAAGCCAGCCCAGCGCCCTGCACCGCTGCCACCTGGGGCCCGCGCGCCAGCGTGGCGTCGCCGCGGCACGGACGCCGAGGCGGACACGGCGCAGGATCGTGTGCCTCTCCGCGCACCGCGAGCACCTCCTTAAAGCCCTTGCTCCCCTCTTCCAAACCCCCCCGAAAACCCTCGCAAATCCGCCGCCATCTACGCGCAATTTCTCGCCGGAGTTCAGAGCCGCCGCCGCCGCCATCGCTCGGTAGAGCTCGGTTCTGATCTCCCCTCGCCTTTATTTCGCCATAGGAAGCTTCCGTGTTGTCGACTGACTCTCCCCAGCCCTTTTTCCCGTGCAAGCAACGCCCCGACGCCGCCCGCCAACCTCGCCGGAGCCGTGCGCCGCCGCCCGCGCTCCAGCCGCCCGCCACCGTCGCCCTCACGCGTGCCAGCCACCGCCGCCACCTCGACGAGCTCCGCCGCCCCGCCGCCGCCGGAGACCGCCTGAGCACCGCCGCCGAGCCACCCCGCCGCCAGCGCCAGCGGTGAGCACGCCGCCGCCCTCCCCTGCCCTTCGATCTGGAACGAACGGTCCAGATGGACCGTTGACCAAACACTCTGACCGCTGACCGGTCAGCGCACCACATCAGCGCGGTCAGCCGGTCAAAGTTGACTGAGATTTTTTTGAATCAAATTTATTTGGCAGATTTAGTTCCAATCTTGGAAAATTCATATCTTTTAATCTACTGATCCAAAAATTGCACATAAAATATGTATGGAATCAGTGTCTCACGTAGAATATTTCTGTACAATTGTTTTATACTTTTACAGCAAGGTTTTGTCTTAGTTAATTAAATGAATTAATGCCCTTTTTAGAGTATTAAATTCATAGAAAAAGTTCTGTAACTCCAAAAATTGCAAATAAGATGTCCCTGGAACCAGTGGAACAAGAGGAATCCTAAAGTGAATTAAAAAGTTAGGCTTACAGTATTGGAATTTGCAGAATCTATATAAAGGCTTACTGTAGTATTTTAATTACTTAGGGGATTATATAAATCCTTTTTGAGTAATTCCAATTGGTACTGGTTCTATTTTAGAATGCCCACAAAGTGGATAGTTTTCCAAGATTTTACAAATAGTTTATTGGCAGTGGCTAATTATTTAGTTTCTAGCTCTATTATTTGAGCATTTAAATTGCATGCCTTGTTTTCTATGCACTCAAAATATTTTCCATGCATGCATACAGTAGATATACTGAATAAGAATATGTGATACTACTGTAGCAATGTCAAACTGTCATGCATGCATCTTGCATAATCATTATTTGTATATGATTGTGTATGGTTTGTTTATGTGATTGCAACTGTATCGTGTAGATTGTGATGAGTGCAACGCTTGCTCGTGTGCGGATTGTTCGTTCGACCGCTACAGCCAAGGCAAGTAGATGCTACCTTGTTCATGATGTTGTCCTACTATTTTCAATGCATTGTTGTGTATTTTGTAGATGCATGTGTAGGATATTACTATCGCTATGCTATGTCCTATTATGTGGTAGGATTTTCCTGTAGATGAGCCACCATTGGTAGATGTGCTTAGCCATGCTATGATGAACGAGGGCTGGGTTACATCACTGAAAGTTGTTTCTAAATGTGTTGGTTTGCGAAAACTAAAAACAACTTAATCAATGAATCTCCTGGGTGTGATGAGATTGATAATTTTTTGGTGGTATCATTGCGGAAAGGCACCCAGGTATCAAGAGAAAATGATTGGCTTCTTTATTTTGTAGCTTACGTGTACAACCATGTGTCAATAATGAAATGGGCGGTTGGTTGGACTTAGTAGGTTATGGTAACTCGAACCCACGTATCCAGAGATGTAGAATTTTGGTAGGTTGGACCGGTGCGTGTCGGGTTTGGGGAGCTACTTCCCGAACGGTCCCTTCTTGGACTTCTCCCTATCATCACCCAAAATGATAGTGGTGGTACGAGCTGGGCTGGCCAAGCCACATGGGTAAAGTGTACTAACCCCTGCAAGGTGTATAAACTAATCGATTAGCCATGTCCCCGGTTATGGACGTTTGAGTTGCTTGATATTGATTTCATGACATGTTTCTCGCTCATTCCAATTTCCTAATTGCTTTAATATTGATGGGTTAACTTAATTGGGATATTTTCAAAGAAAATCAAAAACTGTTTATGAAAGTAGGACAAGGGTTTTTGCAAATGCAAGCTAGCCACAGCTCCACTTGCCAGATATGCATGTAGATGTTAGCTCTATTGTCTCCTTTAATAGCTCTACTTGCCATACATTCCATGTATTGACCCTTCGGGGCTGCTACGTTTCATGTTGTAGGATATTCCGATTCTGAGTGATCGATTTAGGCCACGGTACTCCACTCGGAACTTGTTCACTTGTGGGCAATTTGAAGAATGGAGGATTTACTTTATTTATGTTGCTACTTGAATAATGTGAGCTAGCCTTGAGCTAAGATTTTATTTGTAATAATGATACTCTGGATCTTCGTTATTTATGATACACGGATATTTTGCTATGTTATTCATCTTATTCTATTGTGAGCCGATGAACCGATCCAGGGATTGGCATGTCACATAGAAGCTACGGTATTTTCAGAACCGTAGTGTTACACCCGTCTTTCGATTCCTGCCGACCGCCTGATCATATAAAAAAGACGGGCCGAGAAGGGGAGGGCCACCCTATCATTGCCATGTCTCCAAGACGCCTCCCAGTCACCTAATCAACCTCAGTAAGTACACTCTCACCACCCTGGCAAACAAGCTATGTTCTCTCCTTGTGTCGGCATGACACCGAGCATAGTTTTTTTAGGCTTTCTATTGCTCATTTTCTATAGTCATGCTAACCCCACTTATCTCCACGTGTGTGTCTTCGTATCTTTTTGGATCATTACCTTTTGCATTTGATTTTTGGATTTTCTCCATTTTTTACAATACCTTGTCTTTGGATCTTTTCGTTTGGTTTCCACCTTTCTAACCCATACACCATAAGCCATTTGAGTGTTTTTTTGTAGATTTTAGTGTTAGGTTTCATTTCCCCCTTCGCTTTATAAGTCTTTTGGTCCACAAGTGTGTCTATTTGTTCAATATGATATCGTCAAGGTGAGATAAAAGGACTAACTCTTACCACATATTACTCTACTATATAAAACATTTGCCTTAGTTCGTGATGGATAGGAATGGAGAAAGTAGAAGCTCATATGCAAGGTGTGGCTAATATATGACCAAGAATAGTCACTTTATTATGGAACAAGCTTTCAAGCAACGAGGCGCGCCTCACTAGTAGGAAAACCCATATAGCAGTCATTTTGCTAGTGACGTGCATAATATAATACACGCGACCACTTTAAAAAAAATACTAATAACGTTCGAATAATCACGAACGCCACCACGAAACTCTAGTGGTGGCATCCACATATAAAAACGCCACCCGGAAATGGGTCCCACAGGTGTAGTGGGCCAAACATAGTGGTGACGTTCGAATAAAATGAACATCACCGATACATAATGTAGTGGTGGCGTTGATTCATTTGAACGTCAAGGCTAAAGTTACCCCATCACGATACCCCACTCGTGCCACACACACTCGTTTCCCTCTCATCTCCACTCGCCCCCTTGTAACACCCTCGAATCAGCCCTATGGAAGTTTAGCGACTTCCGTCAAGCCCGCATAGAAATGATTCAAAGATGCCCACTAGGCACTTGTGTGCGGGTGGAAAACGAAGTAATACCATTACACAATAGTCCATGATGGAACCCACAAAACATATATATACAACAACAACTCCATGAGTAAAGAATATAGATATACAATACAAAGATCCAAATCACCTTGAAAATGATACAACATTCAAGCACAGATAAGATGCAAATGGGGCTAAGAGCCCTGAAGAATAACCAATGGCGTCCATAACCCTGCTAGGCCAAGTCGGAAGGATAACCCTGCTAACGACGTCGATCTCAAACCTGATAAAACAAAAGGAGCACCGACAAAGGGCAAAGGAAAAAGAGAGCGGTTGGTACCGAGGCCAGTACACGACAAGACTTAGAATTCGGCGGCTCTCACCTACATAGGTATGGTGGACTGAAGCGGCAGAGAAGCATGCGCTAACAACCTATAGACTCAATACACCTGTTGGCTACAAGAGAGAGAGATACGAAAGACCTATCTAGAACCAACCTGATACTACCATCAAACATACCCATCCTGGCATTTCCCCCTCGATACCAAACGAGAAAGTCCTGCCAAGAAAACTCACACGGTTGGCAGTTTTATACATTTATTCCATGGTGGTTATCCAACTTACTAGTCATATCAGATACAATTCAAATAATAATAGTAAACTTTAGTTATAGTTGTCTATGATCTAGAAAATATGCTCCAAGTCGTCCATAACCGCGGACACGGCTTTTCAAAAATATTTAACCCTGCATGGGTGCACCAAAGTTTCCACATGCACTTCGACACTTTTTGCCAGATCAATTAACATACACCGATTGGTATGTCGGCGGGGCCTCGGACACGATGCTTTCCCAAACCCAAAGCATGTACATGGGGCCACCCAAAAGAGCTACCCGTACGAGGTATAGCTAATCCTGGTACGGACCCAGAGGTTGGGTCGACTTGTCATGCGTGCAGAGGCCAGACACAATATATTCCCGTGAATAGAGTGCCTGCGGTGACCCAGCATACCACTGCATGTGTAGTACACTATAGTCATTGACATGACATTCACAGAACACCGTTCCGTAAATATCACATTCCTCGGAGTGGTACAACAAAAACATTGCGGGTCCATATTACAAAAGTACACACATTATTATTATTACAATACCGGAAGTTCAAGACTTCCAAAAGATCCAACTTACAAACCAAAGTATAGAGTGTTCAGCGGAAACTTAATAGTAACAACTCCGACTAGGAGGGGGCTCAACAGCTTATTCTATAGAGTTCATGCTGCTCGGCTCCGTTAGTTACTACTAACTAGACACTTAAGTGGACTCGTTCTCATCGACACCATAGTGGATCTCGTAGTCCACGCCTTCAACTCCTCCGGATAGATCAGGTTCCTTGTAGAACACGTCTTCTTGGCATTCGGCTGCATACATTGGCACGTCTTTAGGATCCTCAGAGTCTAAGCAAGGGTTCAAAGGAAAGAGTGAGTAACAGTGTTACCCAACAAGTTCATTATATGCAAGGTGGGAAGTTTGATGCTCTAAGTACCACCTCGGATTATAAATCCTTGGCACTATGCAGTTTTTTGTAAATCTTTCTTCAAAGATTGATTTTATTCCGAAGAAATATGACAATCAGCCTTCACAGGTTGACCAGAACTTTCATGGAGTTCCTTTCCTGCCGCGTTTGTAGCTCCTTCCCGGAATAGGGAGTAACAATTTACAGTTCTTACACTCTGCAGAGGTGCGTTACTTTACCCATGAGAGATCAACTCCTTGTTGCACAACCGGGCGTACTTTCCCGTCCACAATTCCATGATATGGGGCCCAGTAGTTGGTCCAAGCCAATCACTGCCCCCTTCGCGACCCCGCATGCCTCCTTGGTGTACACCATGCCCACATAATGAATTACGACAATGGTTTGTACAAACCGTTAGATGCCAAAACTATCGTGGGACGATGAGGGTTCCCACCCATATGCTGCATATCCTCTATGAATTACCAATTAATATGCACGCTAAAAGGATAACAACCACGACCTGCACATCCGGCTTCATGCGAGAGGAAGAAGATACATCTGACTTCTCTGTCCCATTCCAAATCTCATGGTTAACGCGTAATATACGACGCTAGAATCACTGATGTCAGGGGTTATTAAGTCCCTATTTGATCATCATTGTTGCAATTAGAACTCTAAGTTCTATTGCTCCATTATATCACCACTTAGGATGATATCTATGATTTCTTTATTTATGAAAATAATATTTTCTTTCTTTTATAGCATATATGATAACACACAATTTGCAAATACTTTTATAAAGACTCTTCAAAGGACATGAGCAAGTGATGAACTTGCCTTGTGATGGCAAGGTAGTGAAGTATGATGCTTGCACTGGACCTTGAGCTTCTAGTTCTACAAAAACATCATTTTTGCCCGGTAAGGACAATATTTAAAGAAGCAAAATGATTATGCAAGTAATGTAATAAATTATTTAATTCTATATGCATTTTCCCTATATAAAGTGTCCTTTTAATAAAGCATTTATAAATATATTTTTTAATATTTATTGCATATATTGAATTATTTTATTTAATTACCCTTCTTATTTGACTTTTATTGATTTAATAATTCCTTTAGGAATTATTAATTATACACTTAAATTTATTACTAAATATTTATTTAGTATTTTTCAAAAATACTATAATATTAATAAATATTGAAAGTGATTTTTATTTATTTTTATCACCTTTCAATAATTTTGTAAGATTCCATAAGGAATATATAAATTACAAAATTCTTATCAAAATTTAAATGTTCAAAATTTTATATCTTATTTTATTTGGACAGAGTGGATTATTGTGCATCCAAAAATATTTTATTTATAATTTTTGGACTTTTATTTTGTTTTCTATAATTTTATTTATATGAGGGGTATTTTGGTCTTTTCTAATTGATCAAAATAATTATTAAATAACTTGGGCTGGCCCCTTGGGCTTATTGGGCCAGGGTGGCCCAATAAGGTAGGGTCAAATAACTACCCCGAAGGGTTTTGGCCCACACTGCCTCCTCTCTCTCGACCTTATCTCCTCCTCCCCTGACTCGCCCCCATGGCCAGCGATGCCGCCACCGCCGCCGTGGTGCGGGTTGGGGTTGTCGATGATGCTCTTTCGTTCTATCTACTTGGATTTGACTTTGGGTCTTCCCTGTGGTCAGTTCCACCCCATTCCAAAACCCTAGGGTTCGGAAAAGTTGCTGTCGCTACCGCCGCGATCCCGCCTGCGGTGGTGTGCTGGTCTTGTGCGCTGCTGCAGCCGCCGCCGTGGCAGGTGCAGGTTGCAACGCCCCTCTGGGTGCTCCCTGTGCCGCCGCGGTTCGTCAGCCCCTCTACTTCCTCTTCGATTCATCAGCGAGGACCTCAGGTAAGTGGTCTCTAAGGTATTTGTCCATGCTACTGCCTTGATTCTTTTTGGTGTGTAGCTAGTGGCTTCTCATGTTGAGTGATTATGTGCTGATTGGGTTCATATCTGGATTAGGGTTCATAACCCCTCTATTGATCATATCTATGATGCTTTAGATCTAGTGTTGATCATTTTTGATCATGTGAAATGATTGCTTGATGTGGTTAAGGATTGATAGTAGCTTTGATGATACTAGTTGCCTGTCAGATTTGTCCTAGTGGTAATCCACCATGATCCATGCTAGTTGTTTCAATCAAATCCTTGATTGGATTAAGTTGTTGGTCTGAGAGTTTTCTCTACTGTCAGATTACTCATACTGATAGTAGTTTTCTCTCAGTGGTTGCTTACTGCATCATAATATGGTTTTGATTGAGATGATACACTCTGAATCAAATCATTATATGTAATGATTTTCTGTGGATGTATAGATTCCTTTTAAATGTTGATTCCTGGCACTTAGCTTTAGGAAAATGATATATATTTGGTTGTCCCTTTTATGTGTGGATTCTGAACAAGGTTTGGTTTTAGTTCATATACAACCTGTCCTTGTGATACCAATATGATTTGGCACACAAGTGATTGAGTGTTATTTCTGGGCTTAGTTTGATTATGCTTGTGATTAAAACTGATAAGATGATATGGAAGCTTTTATTATTATTCCTGCCTATGATGTGGGTCTGAGGCCCTAGGATGTGATTCCTAGTTAGTTGGGTATAGTTTGTTTGAATCTTATAGATTTAGAGGTGATACTCTCTCTTTGAGAGATGTGCCCTGATCTGGTAAGATCAAATGAAAATAATCTAAGTTGCAAAAATAACACTAAACCCAGTGATGCTGGTCTGAGGGTTTAGTGCTTGTGGTGGAGTTTGATTTCTTATCCTTTTACCTGAAATCTCTAGGATAAATTCACCCCTCTTGGGTGCTTATTGAGAGATCATTACATAAAGCAACACATGCTTTTGTTTGGATATTCTAATGAAAGCATGTGATGGTTTTATGAGACTCACCACAAGATTTGATGTTGGTGTAGTATATTGATGATGATCTCGATCTTGATTTCGGTCTAGATCTTGATCTGCTTTTGCTGGCTCCTAAGCTTGCCCTTGAGCTTGCCTGATCCTCCTAGCTCCTGGGCTTGACCTTGCTATCCACCAGTTCAATCCCTCTCCTTATGTCACCATCCCGGTGATGTTTGGGTTGATCTAGGTGGTTGGTTTGGTTGCTGTTCTTGGTTTGGCTAGTGTTCACCCTGGCTGTACTGTGGTGTGATGTAGTGGAGTGATGCACTGAGGTGCATCTCCACGGCTATGTTGTGGTTTTGTGATGCTGGCTGTGCTTGTGAGGTCGACAACTCACCCTTTTGCATGCTGTGTGTGTGCAGCTTGTGTGCCTGCTATGCACATGTGGATAGGTTCAGAATTTGTGAACTTACCATTACCAAATTACTTTTACAATGGCTGGTGAATTGGTCCCTTTTGGCTGTCATTTGCATTCTGGCTTTGAATTTATGAAAGATGAAGTCTTTCATATTGGTGAAACTTGCCCCTTTATAATTTCTCAATGATGAGATTGTCAAGTTCATCTCACTGACCTATCTGAGAGAAATATATATTAACACTAATCTTGTTTTGTTTCTTATTTAATCTTTGTTTTGCAGGTACAAAGATTAAAATGAAGATTTAGTGTAGTTTAGATATAGGATAGTTAGTAGAGATATACCAATGTACTTTTCTTAATCTTTTGTAATTTTCCTTTTATAATTCTTGTAATCTTTATTTGGTTTCTTTGTAATGAAGATTATATATTTATTAATAAAGAATATTTTATTCTTTTCTCTTGTGTAAATTTGTAAAGTTTGGAATAACTTCAGTAAGTTATTCTTTGTAGTTTGTTTCTGAATAAGAAATGTACTTCATATACCATATTGCTTTTAGATCAGATTTAAGTTATCATACCTTTCTCATATTTAATTTAAGATTCGAATCTTATATCAAAATTATTTAAATTATGAAACACTTAAGCTTTAAAATCCAAACTCATTTCAAAACACCCATAATTCCTTTGAGATCATCTCAAAGTTTATAAGAATCCTCCTTTAAGACTAAACCTACTCTCAAAGTAAGAAAGAAACATTGATCACTCAAGGTTTTTATTTGGCAAAAAATTTACCCGCATTTTCACAAATGAATGCATGCAACAATACCTATTCCAAATTCTACCCTTCGTTAGGTCCTAAATACTGGGATGTTACAGACTTCCCCCCTTAAAATAAACTTCGTCCCGAAGTTTGTGGAGATGTACCTGAATAGTTCTGGATAAGCTTTTCTTAAATCCTCTTCCTTCTCCCATGTGGCTTCTCTCTCAGGGTGATGTTCCCATTGTACCTTGCAATATTTGATTGCCCTGTTCCTTAATCTTTTCCAGCTTTCTTCCAGAATCTTGCAGGGTTTTTCAATATAAGTCAGGTCTGCTTGTAGTTCTAACTCTTGATGTGTTATTGCATCATCATGAGCTTTCAAACATTTGCGAAGTTGTGACACATGGAAAACATTATGAACTTGAGCCAATCTTGATGGTAACTCTAAAGCATAAGCTATAGTTCTGTTTTGGCTCAATATCTTGAATGGTCCAATATATCTTGGACCCAATTTCCCTTTAACTCCGAATCTTTTTACTCATTTCATTGGACTTACTTTCAAATAGACCATATCTCCCACTTCTGGATGCCATGATCTTCGGCTTTGATCCGCATAACTTTTCTGCCTACTTTGGGCTATTTTCAATCTATCCCTGATCTTATCAATGATGTCTTGTCTCTCCTTGATATACTCTGGTGCAAATTCTTTGCTGCTTCCAGGTTCATACCGACATATTGGTGATCTACACTTCCTTCCATATAGAACCTCATATGGAGCTGCCTTCAGACTACTCTGATAGCTATTATTGTAAGAAAATTCCGCCAATGGTAGGTGATCTTCCCATGTTCCTCCAAAATCTAGTGCACAGTCTCTCAACATGTCTTCTAGTATTTGATTTGTTCTTTCAGTTAGGCCTCCTGTTTCAGGATGATATGCCGTGCTGAAATCTAATTTTGAACCAAGTGCTTCATGCAATTGCTTCCAAAATGCTGAAGTAAACACTGATCCCCTATCAGTTACGATCTTCTTGGGTACTCCATGCTTACTTACTATCTCTTTGACATATACTTCAACTAACTTTTCAGCATTATCCTTTTGATTCCCTGGAATAAAATGTGCACTCTTAGTGAGTCTGTCCACAATTACCCATATCATATCTTTCCTTTTTGGTGTCATAGGTAATCCTGTGATGAAGTCCATACCTATTTCCTCCCATTTCCATTCAGGAATTTCTAAGGGTTGTAATGGTCCTGCTGGACTTTGATGTTCAGCCTTCACCCTTTTACAAGTATGGCATTCAGATACATATTTAGCAATATCTCTTTTCATGTTATTCCACCAGAATAGTTCTTTCAAATCCATATACATCTTGGTATTGCCTGGATGTATAGAATAGGGTGTATCATGTGCTTCTTTGAGTATGACATTTCTGATCTCAGTCACATCTGGAACAGATAGACGATCTTGAAACCATAAAGATCCATAATCTCCAAGGCGAAAAACTGATTTTTGCCCTTGAGATATCCTCCAAATTTCCTTAGCAATAAAAGGATCTATTTCTTGATGTCTAAAAATTTCCTGTTTAAGATCACTGTCCTGCTCTGCAACTACCTGCATAGTTGCCAATCCTCCAAGAACCTCTGTGCTGATGAATTGAAGTTCTAACCTTTCCAAGTCCATTTGTAACTCTTTTGGTAACTCTCTATTGATTGGCTGAATATCGGCACTCTTTCTGCTTAAAGCATCTGCTACAACATTTGCTTTCCTTGGGGTGTAATTGATTGTTAAATCATAATCCTTGATTAGTTCCAACCAATGCTTCTGCCTCATGTTTAATTCTTTTTGAGTGAAGAAGTACTTGAGACTTTTATGGTCAGTGTATAACTCACATTTGGCTCCATAAAGAAAATGCCTCCATCCTTTCAGCGCGAAGACTACTGCTGCTAACTCTAAATCATGAGTTGGATAGTTGACTTCATGTGGTTTCAATTGTCTTGAACTATAGGCAATCACTTTCCGATCTTGCATTAATACACAACCCAAACCTTCTTTAGATGCATCAGAATATACAGTGAAATCCGTCCCTATCTCAGGAACTGCTAAGATTGGTGTTGTGGTTAATCTAGTCTTCAACTCTTGAAAACTTGCTTCACACTTCTCATCCCACTTGAATGGTGTATTATTCCTTAATAATTTGGTCATTGGTCTGGCTATTTTGGAGAACCCTTTAATGAACCTCCGATAATAACCATCCATTCCTAAGAAACCACGAATTTGCTTCACATTGGTCGGTGCACTCCACTCTAGTACCGACTGAACTTTGGATGGATTCACAGCAATCCCATCCTTACTGATCACATGACCAAGTAATTCTACCTCATCTAACCAGAACTCACACTTACTGAACTTAGCATAAAGCTTATGTTCTCTTAAAGTCTGCAATGCTATTCTCAAATGGTCAGCATGCTCTTCCTTACCCTTGGAATATATCAGAATATCATCAATAAAGATGATGACAAACTTATCCAAATATGGCATGAAGGTCTTGTTCATCAGATTCATGAAGATTGCCGGTGCATTAGTCAAACCAAATGGTACCACCAGATACTCATGGTGTCCATATCATGAGACAAATGCTATTTTTGGAACATCCTCCGGCTTGATTTTTATTTGATGGTATCCAGATCTTAAATCGATATTTGAAAATACTCCAGTCCCTTTCACTTGATCAAACAAATCTTGAATTCTTGGTAAAGGATACTTATTCTTGATTGTCACGTTGTTCAGATTTCTATAATCACCGCACATCCGTCTTCCACCATCTCTTTTATCCACAAATATTACTGGTGTTCCCCATGGAGATACACTTTCCTGTATAAATCCTTTTATTGCTAACTCATCAATTTGCTCCTTGAGTTCTTTCAACTCTTTGGGTCCCATTTTATATGGTGCTTGAGCTATTGGTGTTGTACCAGGTATTAGGTCAATGGTGAACTCTATCTCTCGGTCTGGTGGCATTCCTGGTAATTCCGTTGGGAAAACATCTTGAAATTAATTAACTACGGGAATCTCTTCTAATTTAACTTCCTTCATTGAATTCAACTGCAGATCCACCATGATATGACTGTGTTTATCTGCTTGGTAAACTATCCTTGCTCCACTTGGGGTTTTGATTGAGACAGTTTTCTCCTCACAATTTATTTGAGCTCCGTGTTCCATCATCCAATCCATCCCGAGTACTACTGGAATTCCCTTCAAAGGAATCACATAAAGGTCTGCGAAATATGTACAACCACAGATCGAGATAACCTGATCTTGTTTTATGTGGCGTACAATCACATTCCCTCCTGCCGTAACTACGGTCATACGACGTTCTAACGTTGCCCTTCTAATCCCGAACTTATCACAAAATTATTCAGAAATGAATGAAGTAGTTGCACCAGTATCAAATAGAACTTTGCCGGGATTGGTAAGGATATTGAGCGTACCTATCACTGCATGCTCCGAATTGTCCACCTCCTCGAGAGTTGCACAGTTCAGCTTTCCGATTGGTCGGTTTCTCTTGCCATTGTTGTTCTTGCCATTGTTTCCCACTTTATTGGGTTGTCCATTTCCTCCACTGGCTTGTCCTCCTCCCTTGGTAGGCCATCCTCCCGGTGGTTTGCTTGGACAATCTGGCTTGATATGCCCCTTCTGACCACAACCATAACAGATCACTACAGGTTTTTGCACTCCCTCTAGAAGTGCCCTGGAATTCCATAGTTGTTACAGATAACATTCCTTCTCGGATTAGATTGATTTCCACTACTGCCCTTGTTATTGTTGTTGTTACCATAATTTCTATTCCGAGGTTTGAACTCCAGGTTAGGTTTTGGTTTGCTTGCCTGAATTCTCTTGGTTTCCTTCTTGGCTCTCTTCCTCCGATCCTCTTGGACATTCTTGTAATCATCTTCAAAAGTAATGGCTGCATCCAACAACTGCTGATAAGTTTGCTTATTGGCTAACCTTAGCTGCATCCTTACAAACGGATTTAATCCATGCAGGAAACGCTTCTTCTGCTTCTCTTCAGTGTTAACATCCTCCTCAGCATAACGAGATAGTTGGCTAAACTCCCGGATGTACTTCATGACACTACTATATCCTTGCTGAAGCTCCTCAAATTCTCTCCGCTTCAACTCCATGACACTTTCCGGAACATGATATTCACGGAATCTCTGCTTGAACTCCTCCCAGGTAAACTCCCTTCCTGGTTGTTGCATGGCTAACTGATTTTCCCACCAAGATGCTGCAGGTCCAGTCAGCAGATGAGTTGCATACCTCAATTTTTCCTCATCATTGCAACCTACAGTTTTCAGCTTCCTTTCAGTATCTGCTAGCCAGTCTTCTGCATCCATTGGTTCAGGAGCTGATGCAAAAGGTAACGACCTTGCATTCTGGAAATCAGATAAACTCACTCCACCTCCTTCAGGTGCCCTCTGATTTGCTCGCCCCAACAACTCCTCCATAAACTTGTTCTGGTTCTCTTGCATCATTTGCATGCATTGCATAAAGTTCTGCTCCATTAACGGCCTCATTGGTGGTGGTGGTAATGTGCCTTGATTTGCTATATCAGCATCGGCCTTTTCCTTGGCCTCATGCTCCATCCGCTGCTGCTCAGTTTCCATTTCTACACCCGTATCCATGACCCCCTAGTCCTGCAACATAAAGCGAATACTCATAATTACATCATGCACATGTGTTCTGAGCTCGACTTTACGCACAGAACTAGTCACACAATGAAGATCCAAGGAAAATCCAAATATGCATTTCACATATTATACATATTATCATAGTGATACAAGGTTCTTCCAACATATACCATATAGGTATAGTCACAAACTACTGTAATCATCTAACTACCTTATTCCTTAGAGTACAATACACAGTGCTTGATACTGTTGACTACTTGTCTCTTTCTAATAGTAACTACGCTCATCGTACATGCCTGATGTCCAACCGTGATGACGTGTCGTTCATCGCACAGTTTGTGGAACAAATGGCCTTCCAGAAGGAACATACTCTGTATCTGAAGTGTCAGGACTTGAGTCATTACTCAACCTGAGCGCCTTGATTCCCTCCAGCTCAGCTGAAAACTCTTTAGAAACATATTCAACATTATCTCCAGCCTGTATTTCCTGAGCTACGTTCCTTGAGTTATCAACAGAATACACAGATCCTGCTGCTTCCCAGGTGCTCTCGTGGACAAGATAATTGAATACTGGATAATGTATATTCCCTGGGTTTTGAGAAGATGTTGATGATTTAAACACTCTCTCCTCATGATCTTCTTCTTCATCCTGATCATCTATTGACATGGTATTTCTACTTCTAATATTAAGGTTCATTCTTGCACTCATCCAACTGGATTGTCCAACATTTCTGTCAGAACCATCTATGGACATCTGGTGTTCATGAGATCCATTATATGATCCCATCCTCCAACCATCTGAATTCTCAATAGGAAGTTCTGAGTCAGAACCATCCTCTGAGCCCCGTGGTACTGCATACCGCATATCTATAGTAGGATCATGGGTAGGTTCAGGTCTTGGTGAATAAGGATATGGTGTAAAAGATTCCGGATCTATAGGTATATCCTTAAAGATAGGTGTTACACTACTACCTGCTTCTTTCTCTAGCTGGAATGCTAACCGCTTCCTCCTTTCCGGATCAGGTAGATCCTCTAACATGTCATTTCTGTCTTTGACAATCACTTGATGGGTCTTATAAAAAATACGCAACGAGTGTTCGGTATCTATCCATAAACTTGGAGGCTAACTTAGGATGCGTCTTAACCAAAGTAAGATGATCCGGTATAGACTCCGAGTCTATAGAATCATGAGGTATCACAGAGAATGTGTTACCTTCTAGCTCCTTGGTTTTCTGCTCCCGGATATTTGCTATTTCCTCTACAACAGCAACATGATAGGCTGCTAAATGACTCCTACCTTCTCCTATGGGTAGATCGTGATATAATCCAAGCTTCTCTGGAAGTTGGATACTCACATGATACTTGGATAACATCCGGCCATCTAGGTAAGTGATAGTGTTCACTGGAATTCTAGTTGGACAATTAAAGAGCTTTAAGAGTTGACGAAGTTGGTCTGTAAACGATCCTTGATAATCATCAAGAGTCTCCTCTTTCCTTACCAAAGTCTATTTTGGAAACTTTGGTGCCATATCTCTGTATATCAGAAAAATAATTTTGATTACTATCCAATGGCATATTGCATCATAACAAAGAATTATCGCACTAAAATATATAACGGAATATTCTCATTTGAATACCCATTATATTACTTTTAGATAATTCTTTATCGTTGCTAGCTTTCCTACAGGTAATACCCTTTACTAGGTTTCCAACCTAAGGTCAAAGCAATTTGCTCTGATACCAACTGCGGTGACCCAGCATACCACTGCATGTGTAGTACACTATAGTCATTGACATGACATTCACAGAACACCGTTCCGTAAATATCACATCCCTCAGAGTGGTACAACAGAAACATTGCGGGCCCATATTACAAAAGTACACACATTATTATTATTACAATACCGGAAGTTCAAGACTTCCAAAAGATCCAACTTACAAACCAAAGTATAAAGTGTTCAGTGGAAACTTAAGAGTAACAACTCCGACTAGGAGGGGGCTCAACAGCTTATTCTATAGAGTTCATGCTGCTCGGATCTGTTAGTTACTACTAACTAGACACTTAAGTGGACTCGTTCTCATCGACACCATAGCGGATCTCGTAGTCCACGCCTTCAACTCCTCTGGATAGATCAGGTTCCTCGTAGAACACGTCTTCTTGGCATTCAGCTGCATACATTGGCACGTCTTCGGGATCCTCAGAGTCTAAGCAAGGGTTCAAAGGAAAGAGTGAGTAACAGCGTTACCCAACAAGTTCATTATATGCAAGGTGGGAAGTTTGATGCTCTAACTACCACCTCAGATTATAAATCCTTGGCACTATGCAGTTTTTTGTAAATCTTTCTTCAAAGATTGATTTTATTCCGAAGAACTATGACAATCAGCCTTCACAGGTTGACCAGAACTTTCATGGAGTTCCTTTCCTGCCGCGTTTGTAGCTCCTTCCCGGAATAGGGAGTAACAATTTACAGTTCTTACACTCTGCAGAGGTGCGTTACTTTACCCATGAGAGATCAACTCCTTGTTGCACAACCGGGCGTACTTTCCCGTCCACAATTCCATGATTTCGGGCCCAGTAGTTGGTCCAATCCAATCACTGCCCCCTTCGCGACCCCGCATGCCTCCTTGGTGTACACCATGCCCACATAATGAATTACGGCAATGGTTTGTACAAACCGTTAGATGCCAGAACTATCGTGGGACGATGAGGGTTCCCACCCATATGCTGCATATCCTCTACGAATTACCAATTAATATGCATGCTACGAGGATAACAGCCACGACCTGCACATTCGGCTTCATGCGAGAGGAAGAAGATACAGCTGACTTCTCTGTCCCATTCCAAATCTCATGGTTAACGCGTAATATACGGCGCTAGAATCACTGATGTCAGGGGTTATTAAGTCCCTATTTGATCATCATTGTTGCAATTAGAACTCTAAGTTCTATTGCTCCATTATATCACCACTTAGGATGCTATCTATGATTTCTTTATTTATGAAAATAATATTTTCTTTCTTTTATAGCATATATGATAACACACAATTTGAAAATACTTTGAGAAAGACTCTTCAAAGGACATGAGCAAGTGATGAACTTGCCTTGTGATGGCAAGGTAGTGAAGTCTGATCCTTACACTGGACCTTGAGCTTCTAGTTCTACAAAAACATCATTATTACCCGGTAAGGACAATATTTAAAGAAGCAAAATGATTATGCAAGTAATGTAATGCATTATTTAATTCTATATGCATTTTCCCTATATAAATTGCCCTTTTAATAAAGCATTTATAAATATTTTTTTAATATTTATTGCATATATTGAATTATTTTATTTAATTACCCTTCTTATTTGACTTTTATTGATTTAATAATTCTTTTAGGAATTATTAATTATACATTTAAATTTATTACTAAATATTTATTTAGTATTTTTCAAAAATACTATAATATTAATAAATAATGAAAGTGATTTTTATTTATTTTTATCACCTTTCAATAATTTTGTAAAATTCCATAAGGAATATATAAATTACAAAATTCTTATAAAAATTTAAATGTCCAAAATTTTATATCTTATTTTATTTGGACAGAGTGGATTATTGTGCATCCAAAAATATTTTATTTATAATTTTTGGACTTTTATTTTGTTTTCTATAATTTTATTTATATCAGGGGTATTTTGGTCTTTTCTAATTGATCAAAAGAATTATTAAATAACTTGGGCTGGCCCCTTGGGCTTATTGGGCCAGGGTGGCCCAATAGGGTAGGGTCAAATAACTACCCCGAAGGGTTTTGGCCCACCCAGCCCACACTGCCTCCTCTCTCTCTCTCTCTCTCTCTCTCTCTCTCTCTCTCTCTCTCTCTCTCTCTCTCTCTCTCTCTCTCTCTCTCTCTCTCTCTCTCTCTCTCTCTCTCTCTCTCTCTCGACCTTATCTCCTCCTCCGCTGACTCGCCCTCGTGGCCGGCGATGCCGCCACCGTAGATTCTCGCCGTTGTCGGCCGTCCTGGCCACCGCCGTGGTGCGGGTTGGGGTTGTCGACGATGCTCTTTAGTTCTATCTACTTGGATTTGACTTTGGGGCTTCCCTATGGTCAGTTCCACCCCATTCCCGAACCCTAGGGTTCAGAAAATTTGCTGTCGCCGCCGCCGCGATCCCGCCTGCCGTGGTGTGCTGGTCTTGTGTGCTGCTGCGGCCACCGCCGTGGCAGGTGCAGGTTGCAGCGCCCCTCTGGGTGCTCCCTGTGTCGCCGCGGTTCGTCGGACCCTCTGCTTCCTCTTCGATTCATCAGCGAGGACCTCAGGTAAGTGGTCTCTATGGTGTTTGTCCATGCTACTGCCTTGATTCTTTTTGGTGTGTAACTAGTGGCTTCTCATGTTGAGTGATTATGTGCTGATTGGGTTCATCTCTGGATTAGGGTTCATAACCCCTCTGTTGATCATATATATGATGCTTTAGATCTAGTGTTGATCATTTTTTATCACGTGAAATGATTGCTTGCTGTGGTTAAGGATTGATAGTAGCTTTGATGATACTAGTTGCCTGTCAGATTTGTCCTAGTGGTAATCCACCATGATCCATGCTAGTTGTTTCAATCAAATCCTTGATTGGATTATGTTGTTGGTCTGAGAGTTTTCTCTACTGTCAGATTACTCATACTGACAGTAGTTTTCTCTCAGTGGTTGCTTACTGCAATCATAATATGGTTTTGTTTGAGATGATACACTCTGAATCAAATCATTATATGTAATGATTTTCTGTGGATGTATAGATTCCTTTTAAATTTTGATTCCTGGCACTTAGCTTCAGGAAAATGATATTTATTTGGTTGTCCCTTTTATGTGTGGATTCTGAACAAGGATTGGTTTTAGTTCATATATAACCTGTCCTTGTGATACCAATATGATTTGGCACACAAGTGATTGAGTCTTATTTCTGGGCTTAGTTTGATTATGCTTGTGATTAAAACTGATAAGATGATATGGAAGCTTTTATTATTATTCCTGCCTAAGATGTGGGTTTGAGGCCCTAGGATGTGATTCCTAGTTAGTTGGGTATAGTTTGTTTGAATCTTATAGATTTATAGGTGATACTCTCTCTTTGAGAGATGTGCCCTGATCTGGTAAGATCAAATGAAAAGAATCTAAGTTGCAAAAATAACACTAAACCCAATGATGCTGGTCTGAGGGTTTAGTGCTTTTGGTGGAGTTTGATTTCTTATCCTTTTACCTGAAATCTCTAGGATAAATTCACCCCTCTTGGGTGCTTATTGAGAGATCATTACATAAAGCAACGCATGCTTTTGTTTAGATATTCTGATGAAAGCATGTGATGGTTTTATGAGACTCACCACAAGATTTGATGTTGGTGTAGTATATTGATGATGATCTTGATCTTGATTTTGGTCTTGATCTTGATCTGCTTTTGCTGGCTCCTGAGCTTGCTCTTGAGCTTGCTTGCTCCTCCTAGCTCCTGGGCTTGACCTTGCTATCCACCAGTTCAATCCCTCTCCTTATGTCACCATCCTGGTGATGTTTGGGTTGATCTAGGTGGTTGGTTTGGTTGCTGTTCTTGATTTGGCTGGTGTTCACCCTGGCTGTACTGTGGTGTGATGTAGTGGAGTGATGCACTGAAGTGCATCTCCACGGCTGTGTTTTGGTTTTGTGATGCTGGCTGTGCTTGTGAGGTCGACATCTCACCCTTTTGCATGCTGTGTGTGTGCAGCTTGTGTGCCTGCTATGCACATGTGGATAGGTTCAGAATTTGTGAACTTACCATTACCAAATTACTTTTACACTGGATGGTGAATTGGTCCCTTTTGGCTGTCATTTGCATTCTGGCTTTGAATTTATGAAAGATGAAGTCTTTCATATTGGTGAAACTTGCCCCTTTATCATTTCTCAGTGATGAGATTGTCAAGTGCATCTCACTGACATATCTAAGGGAAATATATATTAACACTAATCTTGTTTTGTTTCTTATTTAATCTTTGTTTTACAGGTACAAAGATCAAAATGAAGATTTAGTGTAGTTTAGATATAGGATAGTTAGTAGAGATATACCAATGTACTTTTCTTAATCTTTTGTAATTTTCCTTTTATAATTATTGTAATCTTTATTTGGTTTCTTTGTAATGAAGATTATATATTTATTAATAAAGAATATTTTATTCTTTTCTCTTGTGTGAATTTGTAAAGTTTGGAATAACTTCAGTAAGTTATTCTTTGTAGTTTGTTTCTGAATAAGAAATGTACTTCATATACCATATTGCTTATAGATAAGATTTAAGTTATCATACCTTTCTCATATTTAATTTAAGATTCAAATCTTATATCAAAATTATTTAAATTATAAAACACTTAAGTTTTAAAATCCAAACTCATTTCCAAACACCCATAATTCCTTTGAGATCATCTCAAAGTTTATAACAATCCTCCTTTAAGAGTAAACCTACTCTCAAAGTAAGAGAGAAACATTGATCACTCAAGGTTTTTATTTGGCAAAAATTTTACCCGCATTTTCACAAATGAATGCATACAACAATACCTATTCCAAATTCTACCCTTCGTTAGTTCCTAAAGACTGGGATGTTACAGACTTCCCCCCCTTAAATTAAACTTCGTCCCGAAGTTTGTGGAGATGTACCTGAATAGTTCTGGATAAGCTTTTATTAAATCCTCTTCCTTCTCCCATGTGGCTTCTCTCTCAGGGTGATGTTCCCATTGTACCTTGCAATATTTGATTGCCATGTTCCTTAATCTTTTCAAGTTTTCTTCCAGAATCTTGCAGGGTTTTTCAATATAAGTCAGGTCTGCTTGTAGTTCTATCTCTTGATGTGTTATTGCATCATCAGGAACTTTCAAACATTTGCGAAGTAGGCTCCCCCTTTCAAGGTAGATATAAAGCTCTAAGGACAATATTAGCACACATACAAGGAGGCTCCCTCTTTATTTTGCAAAGATAGCACAAGTGCAAGGGAAAGACAAGATAGAGATCATACCGTTGCACCAAACAACTGTGGTGGAGACAATATAAAAATAATATCAATGAAGATTATGAACGCTCCACCACCATATACACATGCCCATAAGCTAAAAACAATAATAACAAACACTAGTCATGACATAGCATAACATACCACATAGTCTCAGACAAATAACATGGTCCACAAGCACAAATAGGTCCACCAACACACACAATAAACTAGAGAGTTCACGAGCGAGAAAAGATCAAAGACAAGAACGAACTCGCGACTCAGCCCATGCAAATCCCGTGAGCAACCTAATAGACATCTTTCTCCCCCTTTGGCATCGAGACATCAAAAGGAATAAAAGATCACTCTAATCACCCCAACCATGAACAGGAGGAGGAGAAGGCTCGGGGTCCCAAGAGGCATTGATCCACGCAGGTAGGGGACCGATGACTTCCTCCTCAGACTCATCCTCAGACCACTGGCAGTTGTCGCGAATCCACTCATCTCTAGGAGCAGTGACGGAGCTAGTGACAGGAGAGCAAGGAATGTTGAGAACTGACATGATAGCCTTCTGACGTTGAGCACTGTGCCGCTGATCAACATAAGACTGATACTCTCGATTCTGCAGAAATAAAAAAGTCTTCTTCACCTTTCCTAGCTGCTTCTTGGCCCAAGACGACTGCCTCTGAAGAGAAGGGCCACCGGCACTAGAGCCACCATGATCAGAAGAGGGACCACCTGCATCAGCACGAACCTTTCGGAGAGCTTCTTACTTTTCTTCTTGGGACCGAGGCTTATTGTGTTTTCTCACACGCAACTTCTTCTCCTCATGAATGGTGATGGTCTCCTGAGAGAAACGCGTGCTAGTCACTTCAAGCCACTTAGCATTGATGAGAGTCTGAATGTATGGAGCATAGGGGCAGGAGCGCTTGTCAATGATGGATTGCCAGATCTCAGTGTAAATGAAGTGCATGACATCCAGCTTCATGTCAGAGTCACGGTGAAGGTAAGTATTATACATGAGGTCAACTTGATATGCATGAAACTGATCAAAGTTACCGGCCTTTAGAGAGATGGTGTTTAAGTAGATCCTGCGCACGATATCATAGACTGGCTGGAGATGATTCACACAACCACAAGTGCCCCATCCTTCAATATAGAGAGGCTCCAAGAGTTCGGGATCAGTAGCTTGAGCGGTATGAACACGCCATCCATTTGACCCCTTGCCAGGCAGGATGGGATAACCAAGGAGAGCAGCAAACTCGGACCATTGGGCGGTAAGCAGCACACCATTAGTCATCCACTTCAAAACCCCTTCAGTAGAAGAACTCATCTCCATGTGAAGAGTAGTGTAGAACTGAGCAATAGCATTCTCATCATAATTCTGACGATGCTCCATGATAGGAATCAACCCAAACCTTCGGCAAATGTCAAGAGCTTCACCAAAGTACGCAATCTTGTCTTCCATGTGAGCCACATTGATGTATTTCTAAGGAGAAACAACAAACTTGGTCTTGGTAGCATAAATTTCAGCAAAGATCTATTCTTGACGATAGTTGTGGAAGAGAGGATCCAAGCAAAGACGGTCACGAGGAACAAGCTAAGGATCCACACGCCTAAATGCAGAGTAGGCCTTCTGAGTTCACTTAGAAATCTTGTCCTTGGATTTGTTAGGCCCAGTGGCAGTGGCCTTCTGAGAGGCAAGAACGGGACGCTTACCCTCAGCAGCAGCAGCACGACGAGCAGCAGCAGACTTCTGACGGGCAGTCTGAGTGGATGGACGCACAACCTCAACATCGTCTTCATCAATCTCAGGAGGAATATCAGATGAAGGTTGATGGGTGCGCTTGCCTTTGCGGGTACCACCTTGCCCTGAGAAGAAAGAAAAATAGTAGGGAGGGAAGGTGGGGTAAGTGCACAAGTTCGAAAGAAGACACAAAAGGAGATTGGAAAAATACAGCTAGGAATTTTTTTACTGTGCGTCGGGACTTCCACTGAATCATCGGAATTTCCGGTGAAAATGGTTCACCGGAAGTTCTGGTCGTGGCTCACCGGAAGTTCCGGTGAGACCACGAAGTGGGCGGTTCAAGCAGAAAATTCGATAGATCTAGATCTACTCGCACAAGTACGGATTTCCACGAATCTAATTGACCAATCTACCCTAACAAGATTTTCCTAGGCCTACCAAGATCTCCCAACATGTTCTAGCCAAAGAACTAGCCTAGACAAGGTGAGCCCTAACTCAAGCAATGGTGAGAAAGCAAGATCTCCATTAATGGAGGGAGTTGAGGGAAAATGCCGGAGTCCATGGCGGAAGATCGAGGTGGGGAAGGTTCCCACGGAAGAGATCTGAGGAAGGGTGGCCGAAGACGAAGGGGCCGGAGCACCTCCACGGAGTTGGCGTCGCCGGCGGCTGCTCCAAATAAGAAGTGGGTCTTGGGGAAAAGAGGAAGAAGATCCCATTTTCCCTAGGTCCCACTTTATATAGGACAAAGAGCCTCCAAATAAGAAGTGGGTCTTGGGGAAAAGAGGAAGAAGTTCCAGTGAACCGGAAGTTCCAAGCCAGGCGAAAGTTATCTAGGTTAGTAAACAGTTCCGAAAAACAACTTGCTGACCGGAAGTTCCGGCAACTGGCCAGAATTCCGGTGACGCCAGAAACACTTTCTCAGGACAGGAAGATAACAAGGAAGAACTTGTGCAGAGAATAGAGAGGGCTTGAGGAAAGGAAAAGCTTGGGATAGAGATCTCAAACTGTGAAGAACCAAAAATAGCAAAAGACATCAAGAAAACACAAGAACAACCATGCGCAAAAACACAAGGAAAAACAAACAAGGAACACAAAAAGGGTCGGTGGCCGAGGCCACCTTATATAAGAGTAAATGGCTTGACAACACGAAGATATATATTGGGTTCATTACCAACACTCATCATGAAGCTCAAATGGTCTCCTTTAGAGACTATAGAGTATGAAAACTTCAATGTGCGCATAATAGGGATATTGTTTGTTCATAAGAGGAACTACACTCCCCCTAAATCCATGCCTACATCCAAACAAAGATACACATTGAGACACGGGTAGGTGTGCAAGGTACTCAAGCCACATTGATTGAATTTATGATATTTAGCTCATGCCTTAACTCTCGGAACCTTGCTTCATCAAGAGGCTTCGTGAAAATATCTGCGAGATTTGCCTTTGTAAGGTTCCCAACCTTTAATAAGGTAGAGATCCCTGTGTTTACAATGCTAGTCCATGGATCAATAGCTAGCATCCACAGTTAAGATGTAATATCAGGAAACAAAGGTCATAATAAAACTTTATAACCAGGAATAACATAATTTATTACATCTTACATAGCTCATTTAGCTATTACATTACATTGCAGCAGAATATTTATAAGTATGGGGTCCTTCATCTTCAAAGTGCCACAGGCAGACATGTTGGTTGTAGACTTGTAATCCTAATCAATAAACTTCACTAACATCAAACCAACCTGCAACATTACAAGTTACAGCCACAAGGGTCAATACATTTGAATTGTATTGGCAAGCTTCACTACTATGTAGAATTAAGTGGATCCTATCATTACATGCATATTTGGCTAAGTAGGGTTTAGGCTCATTTGCAGAAAGCAATATAGTTTATCCTATCTTCTCAAAATAGTTTTGATCTTTTGTCAAATATTTCTAAACTCCAAGTGCTTCAAGTCTCTTGTTGTCACTTTCAAGTTTTACTTTTAGAAATTGGAATGTCGAGATTCCATAGCTTCAGGCCTTAGTTGCTCAGTATTGTCCATAAGCGGGGACACGGCTAAGTACTTAGATTTTTATCTTTTGCAGAAGTTGTACACTTTACCCACATGACACAATCTCATCTTGATGCCACCAGTGGCCGCTGGATAAGTACTCACCAAGATGGAATAATGGCAGATTGAGATTGTGACAAAGTCTTTCCATAGGAGTCCTCCCAATACACAATGCTAGCTTGTCTACCAGGCACCAATGTAGGGTTTCAAGTTCCCTCATTCTAGTTAACCTGAAGAGGCCAATGCATGGGTCTTCCACTATGTAGTTGACTAAGCCAGTGCCCATTTAGCATGTGGTTGTACATGGAAGCCACTGTACGAGAAACATGTTCAATCTCTAAGTCCCTGGGTGGTTTTATTCTAGTGCACAACAAAAAGAGATTGCCATATAAACATGGTTCCTTTTGTTTCCACCTTGTCCAAAACTTGAGTATCCTTGCCCACCCAGGTGGTTCATTGAGTACTTGTTTTATTATATAAAACATATGTATTTTCAATACTTCATATAATCTTAACATGTATCCCATCTCAATATATATAGCAGGGCTAAGCATGTTACAACTACATTGTTTTCACTAAGGAATATATAGGGTATCCTATTAGAATTTTAGCATAGCAAAATATAGTAGACCTTATCATGCATGTTTCAAAATCCACTAAGTGTAATGAAAATAGTAGGACATGGATGATAGTGTCACTTGCCTTTTTAGTAGAGAATGATGGTTCACTTCTTGATCTTGCCAATATCACACTCTTCTAACTTCACTACAATCAATCAAGCAAACATAGATTCAACTAGCATTCCAACCAATATTCAAACAATTTACCACACATAAAATAATAGAAACAAGGTCATGCATGCAAGCATGCAAAAGATAGTTTTATTTGGAAAGGTGGTTTCTACTAGGCTCTAAACATTGTAAGGTTCAAAGTGGTCATTTTCTAAAGTGGCAAACCATTTGCAAAAGGGTTTATCTATAAACCATTTTTAAATTAAATCATTATTTTATGTGGTTGAAAATGCTTTTGGTAAAGCAACAATTTTATATTGTTCATAAAATAAGTTGTTAATTCACAAAACTTGGTGTTTAGAGTCAGAAGGTTTGAATCAAGTCATTTCCAAAGGTTTTTACTCAAAAATCATTTCCATATCAAAATCAATGTTTTTATTTGACTAGAAATGAGCTAATTCAATTATTCAATCCTAAACTTCACAAAATACATTTTTAAATCCATAAGTTGGTTCCTAAGGTCAGTAGGTTCACAACAAACCATTTTGCATAGATTTCAACCCCAAAATCATTTTGGAATAAATTGTATATCCTAAACAAGCATACACAAGTTTCTGCAAAAACAAACATTTTACCAGAAGCTTTTTACTAAACAAAGTGCATGGTCGCAAAGTGCTTGTTCCACTGATTCCATTGATATAAAATTTGTAAAATTTGGACGTGTAGAACTAAAGTTATGAATTTTACAAAATCTCATATCTAATAGATCATTTTCTGTTTTTAAAACGGAGTCAGTGCCACGCGGCGTGTTTCTACTGGCCGGTACCGGTTCGCACGGATCGGCCTCTGTGGATTGTTGGATCAACTTAAAACGAATGGATCAGATGGGCGCGTACCCCTTCGGTTAAGATCTAATCTTATCCTTTGGATCTACATCCTACGGACTACAACGTGTTGACCAAAAGCGAGCGGCGCTAGCGGCGGCTGGCGGCGGCGCACGCTCAGGCGGCGAGCTTGCCGATGATGCAGGGAGCGGGGAAGAGGGGGAAGGGGCTCACCGTGCTCACAGGGAGATGGTGAAGCTCAACGCGTGGTCGGCTTGGCAAGGGGCGCTCAGGGACGGCGGCAATTCCTCGCCGGAGTTGCTGCGAGCGGCGGGTGTCTCTGGAGGTCGTCGCTGGCGTCGTTTAGGAGCGTGCTAAGACAAGGTAGAGGCAGGGTTAGGTGCGCACGAGGGTCGCGATTAAGGGAGCATCATCGGAAGGTGCTGGGGAGGTCGGAGCTTACCAGGGGGACGTCGCTGAGAGGAGACAGACGCGGCGACGCTTAGTTGATGACGAAGCCGACAATTCGGAGCGCGCGTGAGCGAGTGAAGCACACGGGCAGATGCGTCAGGAGGTAGGGAGCAGGCTCGCGTGCAGAGGGAGGCGAGAGGTGGCGGGGTGTGGCCGTAATTGCTCTGGGACGCTCGTCGGAGCAGTGGCGGTGCAAAGGTAATTCGGGGCAGCCTGGTGGCAGAGAGGGAGAGGCGAGCGAGGGGAAATGGCGAGTTGACACGGGCGGTTAAATGGGCGTAGTCACTGGAGGAATTAGGGCCGCTATTAACGCGTATTCAACGCCGGTGTTACTGCCAGAAACGGCGAGGCGACGAGGTCACGAGGTTGATGACGCCTAGCTGGCGCTGTGGGACCGGTCTGTCAGCGAGGGAGAGGAAATAGGGGTGGGGTCCTGCTGTCTGTGACTTTGCGGGTTGGTTTTTCAGTGAAAAACGATTCGCAGAGAGGGGGAAAGAAGTTGGGCTGCGACTGGGCCTCGCTGGGTTGTTGGGTTGGGTTTGGTCTGATTCATTTTTTTATACTGTAATCTTTTCTTTTTCCATTTGATTTTCTTTTTTTGAATTTTCAAACAACCATTCAAACACCCAAATCAATTCAAACTTCTACCAAACTTTGTATTGAGTTTAGTTCTGTTTAACAACATAAATCCAAGTCCCAAAATAAAATAATATTTTTATTCTTTTTAGGATCCATTAATAATTAAATAAATAGACCTTAGTCACTAATTCAAATAGGATTTGTTTTAATTAAATTCTACATTTGAAATCTAAATAATATCAAAACCATTTCAGTAGGTTTTATTTGAAAATACAAAACACTTAGAAATCTTGTTTAAAATAATATATCAAGTTTTAGTGTTTATTTAAAATGAAAAAAGCCTTTACTTTAAAATTGGGTATTATTAAACCCCCATTATTTTATTTAAATAAACCTTTACACTTTTAATCAAACAAAAATATTTTATTTCAAAAGCTTGGCCAAGGTTTAATTTGGCTCTATAAAATAATCCTTATTATTAATTTCTACCTTTTCATTTGAAACCCAAATCTTTTTATTAAAATATCCAAAAATAGAGATTCCAATTATTAAAACTTTCTTTATTAATTGTTTATCTTTTTAAATCCCTTTAGGATTTATTTGATCAAATTAGGTTTGAAGGTTTCCATTTGGAATCAAAAAGTTTCTTCTCACCCTGAAAATCAACAAAGTTTTATTTTATTTATTTATTTTTCACATAACAAGATTTGGAAAATCTTGGGATGTGACAGCCTTGGTGGGAACATACTCCAAAGAAATGTATCATATTGCAACATGGTACCAGATGAAATGATGACGAATATCAATGTGCTTAGTACAGTTGTGTTGCACGGGGTTGTGAGCAATAGCAATGGCACTCTCATTGTCATAAAGAAGGGGCACCTTGTCAAAATAAAGTCCAAGATCCTTCAAGGTTTTCTTCATCCATAGCAACTGAGCACAATAACTTGTGGTGGAGATGTACTCAGCTTCGGCAGTGGACATAGACACACAGTTTTTCTTCTTCGAGGACCAACAAACCAAGGATCTTCCGAGAAACTGACAAGCTCCTGAGGTTGACTTTCTTCCCACTTTGTCACCAGCACAATCCGAGTCCGTGTATCCAATAAGGTCAAAGCTGGATCCCTTGGGGTACCACAACCCAAAGTTTGGGGTATGAACCAAATATCGAAAGATTCTCTTGACCGCCACCATGTGGCTTTCTTTGGTGCGTCTTGGAATCTTGCACACATACCCACACTCAACATAATATCCGATCGGGATGCACAAAGATAGAGCAAAGAACCAATCATAGAGCGATAGAGTTTTTGATCCACATCTTTACCCTTAGGATCGAGATCAAGATTAACCTTAGTTGGCTTGGGAGTCTTGGCACCTTTTACTTGATCAAACTTGAACTTCTTGAGAATTTCTTGGATGTATTTGGCTTGGTTGATTAAAGTCCCTTTACTCAATTGCTTGACTTCAAATCCAAGGAAAACTTCAACTCTCCCATCATGGACATCTCGAAGCAATCGGTCATGAGCTTGGCAAAATCCTCATTAAAAGCTTTGTTAATAGACCCAAAGATAATGTCATCAACATAGATTTGGCATACGAACAAGTGGCCTCCAACTTTCTTAGTAAAAAGAGTGGGATCAATGAGGCTCACTTCGAAGCCACGGTCTAACAATATCTCTCTAAGGCAATCATACCATTCACGTGGGGCTTGTTTGAGGACATAGAGTGCCTTATTGAGATTGTAGACATGGTTCGGGAAAAGTGGATCCTCAAATCCTGGAGGTTGCTTGACGTATACCAACTCTTTCAAAGGACCATTAAGAAAAGCACTCTTAACATCCATTTGATGCAACTTGAAGTTATGATGAGTAGCAAAAGCAAGAAGCATACGAATGGATTCAAGGCAAGCAACAGGGGGATAAGTCTCACCGTAGTCGATGCCCTCAACTTGTGAGTATCCTTGGGCAACTAACCTTGCCTTGTTGCGCACCACTATCCCATTCGCATCACACTTGTTCTTGAAACCCATTTGGTACCGATGACGTTTTGACAAACTTTGGGCCGCTCAACCAAGGTCCATACTTTGTTCCTCTTGAAGTTGTGAAGTTCTTCGTTCATAGCGTCAAGCCAATCATCATCTTCAAGAGCCTCGAAGACTTTCTGTGGTTCTACAAGAGAGATAAAAGCATGGTGAGAGCTAAAGGAGGCTAATTGCCTCCTTGTTGTGGAACCTTTATTGAAATCTCCGTAAACATTATCAAGGATATGGCCATCTCGAACGAGCTTGGCGATGCGATAAGCTTGACGGCGGGATTGAGCTTCAATACGAGATTCTTGAGCACCCACTTGATCATTGCCATCAATTGTGTTCCCGCCTTGACTATAAGCACGAACACGAGGATCATCTTCATCAATTTCCACTTCAGGAGAGTCATCATTTGGAGTAGAGCCTTGATTATCATTAGCTTGCCCTTGTTCTCGACGAGCTTGACCTTGGGAAGAGACTTGAGAAGGAGCCCCATCTTGGGGAGGTTGATGTTGTTGATGAAGAGCTTGACCTTGGGAGGTTCCTTGAGGAAGAGCCCCATCTTGTTGTTGGTGAAGAGCTTGACCTTCGGGGATTGGAGAGTCATGAGCACGAGGATCTTCGGAAGAGCTTGAGGGAGCTTGTGCCAAAATAGTAGGTCCTTGAGAGGCAAGATGATCTTGTGAGAGTGAGGACTCCACTTGAGTAGAGCTTGGTCCTTCTCCTTCGTCCACAAGGGGATCCTCAATGGGGAGGTGGAAACCCACACCCATTCTTCTTATGGCCTTAGGAGGAATTTCATCACTTGGATCACAAACATTGTCTTGCCTAACAAGGGACTCATGGTCTTCATCAAACTTCACATTGCTCGTATCTTCAACTCTTCCATTGGCTTTGTTGTAGACTCTATAATCATGGGACTGATTTGAGTATCCGACAAAAATCCCTTCTTGAGCCTTGGATTCAAACTTGGACAATCGAACTCCTTTCTTGAGAATATAGCACCTGCAACCAAACACTCGAAAGTAGCTAAAATTTGGCTTTTTCCAGGTGAGTAGCTCATAAGGGGTCTTGTTCTTTTTCTTGCGAAGGTAGAGCCAGTTGGTTGCATGACAAACGGTGGAGATGGCCTCGGCCCAAAAGTTGTATGGAGACTTGAATTCAGCTAACATAGACCGAGCCGCATCCATCAAAGTGCGATTCTTCCTTTTGGCAACACCATTTTGTTGAGGGGTATAGGGAGTGGAGTATTGATGCTTGATTCCTTCATCACTAAGAAACTCATCCAAGGTATAGTTCTTGAACTTGGTGCCATTGTCACTTCGAATGGAGAGAATGGTTGCATTGTGTTTCCGTTGAACTTCATTGGATAACTCAATGACGGTTTGTTGAGTCTCACTCTTGTACTTGAAGAAGAACACCCAAGTGTATCTTGAGAAATCATCCACAATAACCAAACAATACTTCTTGCATCCAAGACTATCATGAGAAGGAGGGCCAAAGAGGTCCATGTGCAAGAGCTCCAAGCATCTTTCCATGGTGATTTGATTGATCACCTTGTGAGGAGTTTCATGCATCTTCCCTTCAATACAAGCCCTACAAACATTATCTTTGGAAAAAGAAACATCGTTAAGACCAAGGATGTGGCCCTCGGAGTGAAGTCTTTGCAAAGTTCTCATGTTAACATGGGCTAGGCAGCAATGGCACAACCATCCCTTGTCGGCTTTAGCATAGAGACATAGTGCATGAGGAGTGGTGGTACCCGAAAAGTCCACCACATACAAGTCATGCTCTACATACCATACGAAAGCCACCTTGAGAGACTTGCTCCACATGAGGACCACGGAATGCACATGAAAGAAGGAAGAAAGACCCATAAGAGCAAGAGCATGAACTAAAAGTAAATTGTAACCAAGGGTTTTTACAAGCATGATGTCAACCAAGGATACATCTGGGGTTACCACCACTTTGCCAAAACCCAATACCTGAGAACTTGTTTTATCATCGTAGGAGACCATGGTGTTGGCAATATTTGGCCTTATCTCCGTCATGATAGACTTGCTTCCGGTCATATGACTTGTGGCTCCACTATCAAGCACCCATTTTGATCCACCGGAAGCATAGTCCTACAAGAAAATCAAGCTTTGGTTTTAGGTACCCATTTTGCAATGGGCCCCCTTTTGTTAGTAACAAGAGTCTTTGGCACCCAAATGGCCCAATGATAATCATGTGTTTAAGAAGTTCCAACATATCTAGCATATACATGACCATAATAGGACTTTGAAAGAATATAAGAGGGATTGTTCTTTCCGGCAAAGTTGTCACTTTGAAAGATGGTTGGACCATTAGAGGGTCCTTGAGCCATGCCCTTGTTCTTTTTCTTGTTGTTGTTGTTGTTGTTGTTGTTGTTGTTGTTGTTGTTGTTGTTGTTGTTGTTGTTGTTGTTCTTCTTAGTCTTGGCAAGTTGATCCTTCAACGCCTTGTTCTCCTCAATGAGATGCTCATGCTTGCAACAAGGGTTAGGAGTGCTAGACAAGTCTATAGTTTGCACAGCGGAAGACTTAGCATGTTCACAAGTTAGTTGAGTTTGAAGTTGTTCATGGGCTTCAAAAAGACTTGAGAATTTGCTCTCCAAGGCTTTGTGTTCCTCTTTGAGTTTCTCAAGGTCTTCTTGAGTCCTATCATGACCAACCCCAAACTCAACTTTTTCTTTCTTAAGCACCTTAACCAAAGCAATAGCATGATCACGTTCTTTAATTAGAGAGCACATGGTGTTGTTATGGTCATCTACAAGTTTAGACACACTTTCCTCAAGATTAATTCTCATATTTTGTTCATCCTCAAGACTTTGAGTGAGAGAAGCAATTTCATCGGCGACATCTCTTTCATTTTTACTTAACAAGTCAAGAAGTTCTTCCTTTTCATCTAAAGCATCCCTAGCATTGTCAAGTTGTGCAAGAAAGGAATCAAAGCAAGTTTTAGTTTCTTCATCCAAGGTAGCAACAAACTCACACATGTCTATCATCTCTTTCTTTAACTCTAGACCAACAAGATCAAGAGAAGAAGGCTCACTAGAGATGGGTTGAGGAGTGGGTTTAGATGTTACCTCGGTGGCCTTGGCCATGAGACACTTTTGGTTGGAGGAGATGACGTTCTCATTTGGTGTGTCAAAGAGGGACAATCGTGGAGTAGAGGTAGTGGCAATAGCAGCAACTCCCGTAATTTCTCCGCCTTGGACTTCATCATCGTCATCTTCATCCGTCCCTGAAAGGTATTCTTCATGTACCACTATAGCTCTTTCCTTGTTGGAGAAATTCTTGACGGTGTAGTTCTTGTTCAAAGGATGAGGAGGCCTTGACTTGATCTTGCGAATGAGACGACCACCATTGTCTTCACGGTTCTCAAAGGGACACTTGGCCACAAAGTGACTCTTGTCGTTGCAATTGTACCATGACCTTGCCTTGGGAGACTTGTTGGATGAGTTGAATCTTGAGTTGTCCCTTGACCTTGACTTGAGCCCGGACTTGTTCCAAAAGGCCCTTGAAGCGAGAGCAAGGTGTTCGTTGAAGGCACACTGAGGTCCTCTTGAGACCACTCACTTGATGTATCATCATCATCAACTTCAATAGCCTTGGTCTTCAAAGCAAGATTCACTTTTGTTGATGCAATAGCCCTAGCACGGGCGGACTCCGCATTCTTCTTGGCAATGGTCATGTCAATCACTTCACTCAAGACTTCTTGGGAGGTCATTAGATGAAGGTTGGTTCTTCCCTTGATGGAGTTGAGATTTTATTCTTCAAAAGGAAGGAGAGCTTTAATGAACTTCCTCTTCATGAACTTGTCATCAACATAGGTGGCACCAAGATCCCTCATAGTGCAACAAAGGACCTTGAACAACCTATACATGTCTTCGGGAGTCTCATCATCTTGCATAGAAAAACCATCACACTCGTTGGTGACTTCATCAAACTTGGAGCTTTGAATGCTTGCATTCCCAACAAATAGCTCGGTGAGTTGATCCCATGCTTCCTTGGCGGTGTTGAATTGGCGAATGTGAGCAAATTCCTTTGGAGTCAAGGCCTTTTGAACCCCAAAGCCGTGGTATTGATTTGCTTGTCCACCACTTCACCTTGAGTCAACTTCTTTGGGTCATATGGAGAGAACCCATCCTCCACAATACTCATTAACTCAATAGAAGAGTTGGAAATATGTGAGCGCATTAGATATTGCCAATTGGCAAAATTTGAAGTATCTAGCATAGGTGGTGCTCCTTGAGGAATGATGTGTGGCATGGGAATGGGTGGATCTAGAGTGTACTTCGGCGGTGGGGGGGTACCGCCGAGTAGTCCTTTCCTCCACTCTCCTCTTTGGAAGTTGAGTCTTTGGGCTCCTCGGTGTTCTCGCTTGGAACCTTGGTAGATGTTTGAGCAACAAAACCAAGTCCCAAGTGAGTGGTGACGGCTGCGGGATTAACCCCAGTGGCGGTCACGGGAACGGTGGGAGGAAGCTCGGTGGTTTGGGGTGTGGCAAGAGCAACCATGGGGTTTGGCTTGAGGGACTGCAAAATAGTCATCATTTCCTCGAACTTGTACATCATGGATGTCTCCAATTGCTTGAGGTCATCCATGGTGGCCAAGTTCTTGGGGTTTTCATTTTCACTACCCTCTTCGTCGGCCATTGTCTCTTAGGCGGTAAAGCCCGAAATAAGAGCCTTGGCTCTGATACCAATTGAAAGTACCGACTTTGAATCGACTAGAGGGGGTGAATAGGCGACTACCAATTTTTAATTTTCACACACTTTTAGGATTAAAAAGAAGGAAAGTTCTCTATATATTCAACTAGGTGAACAACCTATATGCTAGAGAACTAACAACAACCACAAGAACAGTAAAGAGCAAGAAGTAAAGGTAGGGAACAAGATAACCGGAGCGGGGACACGGAGATGTAATTCCCGTAGTTCACTCCTAAGGGAGATACGTCTATGTTGGAGAGGTGTCGGGGCCACACAAGGTCACCCGAGCGCCACAAAGGCATCACCTTCTTCTCCGGTGAGCTCCCCCACAAAGGAGGCCTCACAATCCACTAACCGGTGAGCTTGAAGGCGCCAACCGAAACCTTTACAACAAAGTTGAGGGGGAAGCTCCACAACTTAATTGGAGGTCCTCAACGACACCACGGAGCATTACAACGCAAGCCCTTGGCTCCGAGGATTACCTACACCGTCTAAGGTTCCAAGAAACCCAAGATCAACAAGATCCACAAAGGATAGGTGGGGGAATCAAATCTTCTTTGGTGGAAGTGTAGATCTAGGTCACCTCCCTCACCTCTCAAAAGATCAAGTGATTTGAGTGGCTAGGGAGAGAGATCTAGTAAGGTGAAGCTCGAGTATTAATGGAGGAGAGATAAAACTGAAGAGTTGGGTAGGAGGAAGAAGGAGGGCGCCTTAAAGAGGCTCCCTCCAAACTTAACCGTTGGAGCCTTCGCGACCTCACCAGAAGTTCCGCCCAGCGTAGCCCCCAATGGTCATCAGGAAGTTGATGCACGCTCTAGAAGCTTGACCGGAAGTTCCGGTCAGAATGATCGGAAGTTACGGTGAAACTTCCAATGCAAGTTCTGGCCCAAGTTCCGTCAAATAGAACACTTCCAAACATAAGCATACTGATTCTGAGCGGAACAAGAGGCAGAACAACTAGGTCACAAACCTTGTCTGACCGGAAGTTCCGGTGCTTCGGCGGAAGTTCCGCTCAGGGTCTCAGTGGAAGGAGCGACGGAAGTTCCTGGCCGGAACTTCCGGTGCAACTGACGGTGGAAGTTCCGGCAAATAGAACATACCAAAATTGAAGGTTCTGGGAGCTGGCCGGAAGTCCCAACGGAAGTTGGATCGAAAATTTAGTCCCAGATCCCTCCCACAGGAAGCCCTGAGCGGAACTTCCAGCGCCTGGCCGGAAGTTCCGATCATACAAAAACCGCTGCATTAGATCAGAACAACGCTCACTCACATATGAGTAGGATGGCTATGGCGGTGCATATAGGGTTTGTGCAAAAACAGATGATTCCCCACAACCTTCCGAGGTGAACCCCCTCTTGATAGTACGGTGATGTAAAGCAATAAAAAAGAGAGAAATAGAAAAATGAAAGACCGCCGTCTTCACGAGATCCCAAAGAGAGCATCCACACACTTCATAAGAATCATCAAAAACATTCTGCCTGAAACTCAAGCACACGGTTAGATCACAAGTGGGATTGTCATCATCACCAAAATAGCATGGGAAAATATAGTCCTTTCAGGGATAATAACTAGATCTCAACTATTACCCACATGTGCCTCTACATTAGTTATATCTACTTTCAACATTAATTATTAAACTGTAATTAAAGCCATGATCATCTCCACCATTAAGCATGTGCCAACCCCCAACATCAGGGGAATATCAACGACGTGAAGCAACACATGAGAAAAAACTACGACTCTAAGACCGACTATCTACCAAACAACAGGTAATAGGAGGTGTCCAAGGAAATATAAGGGTTGCAAGTAATATACCAGGTGTACGAAAACTAAAGCATCACAACACAAATAGCAATAGATCAACCGGAGGAAGTAGATACCATAAATTCAAAATAGGTAGAAAGGGGAGAATGCTCTCCTAGGAAAATTGCCGAAGGTTCATATCCGAAGAACATGTCGATACTCGCATCAACTCAACGACCTATTCCGCAAAGAAGCAGAGTACTAAAAGGAACAAGCGATGCGACGATTACAACTAATGCGAAAGAACCAGCATGATCATGATATGATGCATGACATGGAAATTTAATGGTGCATATCATGTTGAAATTATGTCATTAGCATAGTACAATGATGATACAATATAAGTGGGGCATTATTAACAAGACATAATTATTTTCTCATTTTATTCATCATGTTTTCCTCGCATAAACAGTTCTGATTTACAAGTTATCTATGATGCACGATGCAATTGCAATTAAGGATTGCACAGATGTAAAGGGCTCGTCACGCTAATCGATTTAGACATATCATTTGTCAAATTTGGAATTACGAAATTAAAGTTATGAATTTAATAAAAAAATAGTCATTTAATAGTATTTAAATTATCTCAAAATTTTAAATTGCTCAAAAATTATTTTATATAGCATATTCATCTATATGGCATTTTTTATCAAGAATCATATATCATTTGTATTATTTCAAATATTATTAAAAGTTGAGATTTAATAATTATTAAAGCATTTATTAATACTCATAAAACATTTATTATTTTGCAATATTTAAAAAATTAAACAGAGGACAGATATGTTTAGAATTCAAAAACAAGCAAGTTTCATGTTTTTCCTTTTGTCAAATTCGAATTTATTTGAAAGTTTTGACTTTAGTTGACATTTGACTTAGGTTTGACTAAATTTGAAAAGGTCTACAGGCAATTATTGAAGTCAAGGGCTCTCTAGTAATTAAAAATTCTAGTGAAGGAATGCGGGTTCAGTTTTAAAAGATGGAGGGCTTATACAGAAAGGGCTCAACTGTAGGGACCTTGATAAGCAATTAGCAATATAACTACAAGGGATTCTTTGCAAAACTAGCAGACCTGGATCTAAGGGATTTTCTCACAGTGGAATATTTTACTCGTGCGGCTGTCAGGTGGGGCCAGAACGAGGTGTCAGACACGCAACACTGATTGGGCGCCACCATGGCAAAGGTTGCAACCAGGATAATCGTCGTCGGAGTTTGTTGACTACGCCAGAACAGTGGCGTCCTGTGGCGGAGAAGGGCACACGCGTACGATTCATGGTCACCAGAAGACGCGCCCTACTTCGCTGGCTTGAGAGTAAGTGGAGCAGCCACTTAAAGGTCGTCGGAGGAGCGTCGACGGCGAGCACCCGCGACGACATCGCTCGGGTGATATGCACGCAAGAAAAATAGAGAGGGAGGAGAACCGTGGCGGGGCTCTTGAGGAAGCTAGGATCACTATGAGGTCGAAGAGGTGGTCAGCGAGGTCGGAGGAGTAGCGGCAGCACCGGAATTCGAGGAAGGAGGGCGGCGGCCGGAGAAAGAGAGGCGGATCGTGTCCCGGATTGGGGCACACGAAGGGAAACTGTCAATGTAGGTGAGTCCAGGGGATCGAGGCGCATCCGTCTGTGGCTTCGTCGTGGACGGGGACGGCTCGCAGCGGCAGGGCCATGGCGATGCTGAGAGGAGAGCAGCGCGACATCGCATGAAAAAATGAGGGGAAAGAGGCAGCTGGGGCTAGAGTTCACAAGAGGTAGAGGATAAGGGGGAGGTCACGCGACCGGTGTGAGGAGGATCTGACATGGACGATGGCGCGGAAACGGCCACCTGCCCACTCTATCGGTGCTTCGAGAGAGCGCGAGGAGTCAGAGGAGAACGAAGCACAATAACGACATTGGGGAGCGAAAGGGTATCGGGCCAGGGTGGGGATGGTTGGGAGTGTCCCAAGAGGAAGGATAGAAGGACTGAGGTGGGCTGCTCTTTGCTGGGCTGTGTTGCGGTCAGGTAGGTTTCTCCTCTACTATTCCTTTTATTTCTTTTCCATTTTGTTTTTGTTAGTTCAATTGTTTTGTTTGATGTTTATGTTTAGCCAGTTTTAATTAAGCAACTTATTCAAACTATTTTGAATCTTTGCAGGGATGTTTGAACAAAGGTGTCTAGGGCATCAAAATAGACTAGAGGGAATTAGCATATGTGAAAGAGAGGATGCCCACATACATAATGTGTAGGGATTTCTATTTTCATGCCCTTGGTTCGTTAGTTGTACTCACTTTTCCCCAGCCTCTTAACTTTTCCTCACTTTTCCCCTCACCATGTTAAGAAACCCTCGCGGGAGCTTGCGGGCGCTCGGACGGAGGGATGCCGTCAGGTCAAAGGCTTGACCGTTATATGCTGACTCGTGGGACCACGTTGGGGCGGGTCGGGCGTTGAGCGTTACATTACAAGGCCTCGACCGTTACATTCCTGACCGATGGGTCCGCGTTGTGACGGGTCTTGCATACGTGGTGAAGGGTGGGGCCGCGTTGGGATGTTTCTTGCATAGGTGGTGAAGAGTGGGGCCGCATGGAGACACGTCGGACCGGCCATTCTTGCTCACCCAAAGCATTCGCTTTCCCCCGAGCCTGGAACAGCTCCCACACTGCCTCTCCGCTGCCCCACCGTCGTTCCCTCCTACCTTATGTCGTCCTCGTCCCCAGAGCCGCCCCTTCCCCCTAGCCGTAGAGCCCACTCCACCTCCGGCTCTTCTCCCGCCCCTGCTAAATCTACCCCTTCCGTAGAATAGTATGCAACGCCGGCTGGTGCATCGACCATCCCCGTCGAGCACGGGGAAGATTGGGTGGAATCGCAGGGATCTAACGCATGGATTCCATCTGGGTAAGCATTGTTTCCCTTTTGTGGGTTGACTATTGGCAGTATTTGAACGCGAATCGCTGGTGCTCAACTAACTGCCTTGCTTTTCAAATAGGATTGATCCAGTGCTGGGTTAATTCGTGGTTATGAACGATATCTCTCTGGATTTTACTTGCCAGCGAACCTATCAAGCTCCATAACTCTTAGAGATAGATAAAATATCCCTAAAATCTATTGTAAATTCCCCTGGAGCAGTGGCAATTTAGTTGGTTTGCAAGAATTTTTATAATTATGAAACTCTCGCGTGGCCTGAAACTATAATTGACACAACTCTTGCATGACTATCGATTCACTTTCAAATTAAAAAAAATTATACAACTCTTAATGTACAAGAGTGTTTATAATTGAAACAACTCTTGAACACTTTCAAATTAAAAAAAAATATACAACTCTTAATGTAAAAGAGTGTTTATAATTTACACAACTCTTGAACACTTTCAAATTTTAAAAAATTATACAACTCTTAATGTAAAAGAGTGTTTATAATTGACACAACTCTTGAACACTTTCAAATTTAAAAAAAATCATACAACTCTTAATGTAAAAGAGTGTTTATAATTGACACTACTCTTGAACACTTTCAAATTAAAAAAATCATACAACTCTTAGTGTAAAAGAGTGTTTATAATTGACACAACTCTTGAACACTTTCAAATTGAAAAAATCATACAACTCTTAATGTAAAAGAGTGTTTATAATTGACACTACTCTTAAACACTTTCAGATTGGAAAATTATACAACTCTTAATGTAAAAGAGTGTTTATAATTGACACTACTCTTGAACACTTTCAAATTAAAAAAATATACAACTCTTAATGTAAAAGAGTGTTTATAATTGACACTACTCTTGAACACTTTCAAATTAAAAAATATACAACTCTTAATGTAAAAGAGTGTTTATAATTGACACTACTCTTAAACACTTTCAAATTTAAAAATTATACAACTCTTAATGTAAAGGAAAAGGGTGTTTACCATTTTTATAGTGTGAAAAGTGATCCCTAAACTTGCATATATGAAAAATGTAAACCTATGAACACTGTGAAATCACACTTAATACGTGATAATGATGTGCTAAGAAAATCTTGAGAGATTATCATTTTCATAGAATGTAAGGATGTAATGCATAAACTTGCATATGGCAAAAATTATACACCTTTGAACTCTTTGAAATCGCACTTAGGACATGGAGTGAAATATAATGCAAAAATTATACACCTTTGAACACTTTCCCTTCAAATTATATTCAAAATCATTTGTTTATGGAGTTAAGGCATCGGTGGAAAACTCGTTATTTTGCATGGATAGAGGGTGCCCCGACATATACAGGGGTTATCCAGTCCGCTAGATCACAGAGGATCAATCAGAGGATCAACGGTTGGTGGGTACAATCCGCGTGACAACTGTCTCGACCAATCAGAGTGTAGCTGCCAAGATGAGCACATGTGTGAGAGTTTGTCACTAAGAGGGAGGGAAAAACTAAGTAGAACTTAAAAACCAAGGGAAAAACTGAGTAGAACTTTAAAACCAAGGACAAAACTAACAACGGGGTTCAAATAGAAAAAAAAAGATTTAAAAAATGGAAAATGCTTCTTCTATACAATAAAATATATATTGGCATACATCAAACTATTTGCAATTCAAATATACACCAGTTTGACAATTATTGCCTCATTCAGACAAATTATGTTTTGGGGAGGGATGTTTTCGGGAGAGGCTTGAGTAGAAAGCCATGAACCTTCATAGATACTACCTCCGTTTTAAGGCTTAAGGCGCACACGCTTTTCAAAGCAAAGTTTGACCAAAAGAATTGAGCAACAAATTCTGGATTATGTTGTATATAATTAGTACCGTTGGATTCGTATTAAACAATACTTTCCAGTGATACTAGTTTTATACCAAAACTCTTTACGTATTTATAGTAATTCTTGGTCAAAGAAAAACACGCAAAACAAGGACGCGTTAAGCCCTGAAACGGAGGGAGTAGTAGGTGATTTGAGAAGTGGTGATTTAGTTTAAAACTTGATTTATATACATTTCTTATGGTTGCAGGTCACATAATAAGACTCCCTGGGTAGATGCCACTATGTTTTGATCGTTTTGAATTTATTGTGCATAAAATGACTCAATTATCTAGCTAAAACCCATTCGTTGACTCTCTGTTGACCAGCCACCGGAGGGTAAAAGTGAGTATATTGCACACTATAGTGTTAGTGTTGCCTAACAGGGAGGACTTCGTTGGGAACCCTAAGAGCAAGGTGTGATGAGCACATCAGCAAGTCTTTCCTCAGTAGAGACCGAGGTTATCGAACCAGGAGGAAGGAAACGTCACACAGGTGTTGCTTAGCAATGCGGAGACCTGCACAACACAAACTCAAGACTTTGCCCCAACGAATCAGTGAGGTTGTCAAGCTCACCGGTTCGCTGTAACAAAGGATTAAACGTATGGTGTGGAAGGTAATGGTTTGCAGCAAGTAAATAAGTAACATTGGAAGATGTATCAATGGTAAAGATTGGACCGGGGTCCATAGTTCACTAGAGGTGCTCTCCTTAGATAAACAACATGGCATGAAGGGTAAACAAATTACAGCAGGGCAATTGACAGGAACTGAGCAAGGCATAACAATGCAATTACTAGTCAGAAAGATCTTATGAGATTCGATTGGGCAATACAACAAGATACATAGACCGCCATCCAACTGCATATATGAATAGAAGTCCACCTTCAGGTTATCATCTGAAACCCCTCCAGTATTAAGTTGCAAGCAACAGAGAACTGCTTTAAGCAAAGTGTGTAAGGTAAACAGTCCACAGGTTCTATGAACAAGAGACCGTTGTTTTCTCCCTAGTAGCAACAACACATCTACAACCGAAGAGATTATTGTCACTTCCCTTGGAAACTAGAGGCATGAACCCACTATCGAGCATAAATACCCCCTCTTGGAGTGACTAGCAACAACTTGGCCAAGATAGATACTAACTACGGAGAGCATGCAAGATCACAAACAACACAGACATGATAGAATCATAAAGACAAAACCATTAATCAAACCAACATAATAATCTCAATATCCATCGGATCCCCGCAAACACAACATGCATGATTACAAATAGATTATATCTTGATCATGAACGGATCTCACAAGATCTATACATGAAAGCACAAGGAGGATATACAACCATCTAGCTACTACATGGACCCATAGTCCAAGGTGGAACTACTCACGCATCATACCAGAGAGAAGGCCTTCGGGATGATCTCCCCTCCGGCAGGGTGCCGGGAAGAACTTCAGACCCCCCTGATCTAGGGATGATGGTGGCGGTGGCTACAGACGGTTTCGTGGAGATTTGATCGGGTTGCCTAGGGTTTCTGCATCGGGGGCTTCTTATAGGCGAAGGGGGAGGCCGAGGAGGTAGCCAGAGGGGCCACACCCCTCCCAGGCGCGGGCCCACCCCTGGCCATGCCTAGGGGGGTCTGGCTGCCCTGGCCTGCTTCTCCGTCTCCCCTCTGGACTTCTTGTTCCCCACGGAAAGTTATTTACTTTGACGTTTGTCCCATCCAATTCCAAGAATATTTCCTTACTAGCTTTTCTGGAACCAAAAACAGCAAAAAACAGGCAACAAGCACTGTGGCAACTTGTTAATAGGTTAGTACCAAAAAACATGTAAAAAGCACCTGAAAGTGTAGACAAGGAGAGCAAATTAGATACTAAAGAAGCATGGAGCATCAAAAATTATAGATACGTTTCCGACGTATCAAGCATCCCCAAGCTTAACTCCCGCTCGTCCTCAAGTTGGTAAGTGATAAAAGAATAATTTTTGAGGTGACATGCACCCTCACAATAAAGATTCAACCATTTGCAAGCATTGAAAGTTGGGATCAAAGAACTCTAAACATGTGCATGAAAGATGGAGTTCTAATAATAGGACATAGTAACTATGCATGTAACATGACAAGCTACAAACAAAGATCATGAATAACATGCATTGAAAAACGTTTGTTTGTTTCACATACAGAAAACATAGCATAGTGGCAATCAGCTTGTCCCTCATAGAGTAGCAAATAGATGCATAGGACACCTTCAAAGTTCACAAGGGTGACTAGAAACAAGTAGCACAAGAACAAGTAATATCACAATATGCATCAATCAATAAGCTTTGGAACAGTGCACACAAAATGACAACTATGCTCTCTTAATGGTGCCTAAAGGTAGAAGGTGGAGACTCGATAATGGTGGAAGAAAGGCCTTTTTTGTATAGGAAGCTGGGATTTCAAGTTTCAAAAAGAGCTTCCAAAAATTATGGTACTTGTTAGATTTCAGCCCTCATTGCCCCTATCATAAGAATCTTGAAGTGATTAAGGTTAAAGTGAAAAAGGATGGAGTATATGCTTGACGAAGTATAAGTTGGCAATGTCAAGTCCCTTGAATACGAGGGCCACACCTCATGCTACTCAACTTCAGTCATCTGTAAGTTCTTGTCACTGTAATTATTCGCATATCATCGAGAACCGACAATGGGGTACCCCTTGTACATGGTACAGGAGCTATCCCATAACCAAAATGACAAGGCAAGCAGACAATGAGCATCTCAGCAATCTTATTATTTACCATGGGAATATGGTGCTTTTTTCTCTCTTTCCTATTTTCTCAATGTGTCTCTTTTTTTATAAGAAGAATGCTTCATAGATGTCACTATGGTGATGCTGCAAGTTTCCACCATGATTAGCGGCCCAGGCATTTCTCTAACATAGAATACAAACTCCATGGACTTGCAAGTTCCCTTTTTATTTCACACCGGTGACATACATAGACAAAAGAGCATGATATCAATTGAGTACAATGTACAAGTGCAATGTTGAAAACGTTCCCCGTGACAGCACGGTTCTGCTAATTCCAACGTATAAGTGCAAGCATATACAACATAGATGACACAATGGTTCAAGTTTATTAGGGGCAAAGAATATAAAATGTGCCATCAAGTTTGTGAGGGCTTTAATCACTATGTTTTCACATAACAAAATAGTTTTTAATTGGAAGATAGCTGAAAACAAGAATATACTTGGAATGGTGTAACACACCATGCATAGGAGTTTATAGTGGACACTTTGGAATAACTTGGTTTCTTGGGAGTTGGAAGCATGAGTAGAGCTTACTCATACAAGTGGAGGCTAGCAAAAGACTGGGAGCAACCAACTAAGAGAGCAATAATGGCCATAATCATGCAGAGCAACAAAGCATTACTAATCAAGGCATAGAGTGGTACTACAAGTCAAGGATTAAATGATAATAGAGGCTATGGTGACTTTTCATAGTCATAACATGGTGTGAACATGTGCCAAGTCAACCCAAGCAAAGCATCAAAGGAGAATACCACAATACTATGCTTTTGCATGCTAAAACAACGCATAATTTCTTCAAGGCACACTAAGCAATCCCAATTGTTTGGAACAAGACATGATACAACAATAATAACTAAGCATAATGCCAAAACAACACCTAGCATGCCATGTTAAAGTCTAAGTCACAGTCAATGCAAGCTCCTCTTGCACTTTCAAGCAAGAACTTACTACTCCTTTCCAACACCAAGCAACTTATTTGCAAAACAACACAGCGAGAACGGGGGTCCAAACTACTTTATTCAAGCAAACTAAACAACCTAAGCAAAGCAAACGAAAACTAAGACGCTCCAAGAACAACACAATTGTGCATGAAACAATAAAAATGAAGTGTCTAGATAGACCTGAGCTTTTTATTGATGAAGAAGGGGATGCCTTGGGCATCCCCAAGCTTTGACGCTTGTACCTCTTGGATATTTCTTGGGGCGACACCATGGTAGAATCCCCAAGCTTGAGCTTTTGTCCATTCTTCATCTCATTGCATCATTCTCTCTCTACAACTAAAATTTTTCCTTCATACAAAATTTCACACAATCTTCATTAGCAACATTAGTGTATTCAAAAGATAATAGACCTTTGGCAAAGCTTCGGAATAGCAAGGCTTTTTATTAAAAACACAAGCTACTATAGTAACTCCTTCAAAAAGCTCAATTTCCCAAAAAAAATAAAAAAGGAATCAATAAGAAGCAAATGCAAATAATGGCAGAAATCTATCAAAACAGACCAGTAGGTAGAAACCGATTTTTTTGAACATCTTCTGTTGCTCAAATCAAAAAGTGTTGAACTAACGAAAGTTATCTAACATACTAGGGGATTTATTCGTAAATTGTAAGATCAATCCGAGTTACAGAGACTCCTCAAAATTTTTTATGGTGGAGGACCTAAATCTGTTTCGGGACAGCAACTCCCCAAATCTTACTTTCCTCTCATTAGAGGTCATTCTTGGCACAAAAAGCATACAAAAAGGATACGGAGAGGTCATTACTGAAGTAATAACTTCCAAGACTCAAGAAAACTCTTGGGTTATCTCCCATCAAGTACTTTTCTTTAACGCCTTTATGGTAGGCACGTAAAGTTTGAGAAGATGCTCACATAAGAATTATGAATTGAAGTAAAAGAGAGCATCAAGCAGCAAATTCAAAACACATTTAAGTCTAACCCACTTCTTATGCATAAGAATCTTATATGCAAATAAATTCACAAAGAACAAAGTGACAGGCATAGGAAGATGAAACAAGAGCAACTTCAAAACTTTCAGCACATAGAGAGGTGTTTCAGTACCATGAAAACTTCTACAACCATATTTTCCTCTCTCATAATAATTTTCAGTAGCCTCATGAATAAACTCAAAAATATAGCTATCACATAAAGCATGCTTTTCATGATCTACGGACATAATTTCTATCAAGCTCAAAAATAGTGGGATTTAAACCTTCACAGGTTTTACCCCAAGTAGATATTTCAAAAGGATCCACATGAACATAACATTCATCCCCATTTGGTAAGCATGGAGGACAATCAAATAATGTAAGAGGTAAAGAGTTGCTCTCATTAGAAGGTAGGCATGGGTAGATCCATTCTTCCTCCTTTTGTTCATCACTCTCCTCCTCTTTTTCATCTAATGAGCTTCCAGTTTCAACAATTTCTTCTTCCATAGGCTCCTGCAAGGCATTAGTCTCTGGAAAACGCCTATTAAAATATTCAAGAATACAGCCATTTTCTTCCCTATAATTATTAAAGCAAAATTTAAGTATATCATAAACCTCAGATTCATAAGGTGCATCATCAGTATTTTCAAGCAAACTGGCAAGTTCAAATGCACCCTTGAAGGTAATAAATTCTTCAACTTGTTCCACATCATCAAAATCATAATTTCCTTTAACATAAGAAGATATGGTAACATTATCATTATACTCATATTGAAAGGATTTATCAATTTGTTACCTTCAAGCAACAAGCTTTATCAAAGCAATAAGTAACATTATAAGTACGTCTCTAGCAATAGTATTCAATTTATCAATTTGTTCCCATAAGTGTTTCCCTTTTTGTGACAAACGGTGTTCCTTATAATAATACTTTTGTTCTTCCGTGAACCCACCATGCCAATAAGAACTAGTTTCAAAGAAACCATCCATTGATAGAAAGCATGACCAAGCAAGGCAATAACATACCACCAAATAGAGTAGGAACTAATTTTTTTGTGTTTTTGAAAAGAGGCAAACAAAACCAAGCAAAAGAAACTAAGCAAACTAAAAACAAAGTAAAGAGAAAGGAAGTGAAGGACTCCCCTAGTAAAGACATCCTTAGCCCCCCGGCAACGGCGCCAGAAAACTTGTTGCCTAACAGGGAGGACTTCCTTGGGAACCCCAAGAGCAAGGTGTGATGAGCACAACAGCAAGTCTTCCCTCAGTAGAGACCAAGGTTATCGAACCAGAAGGAGGAAGGAAATGTCACATGGGTGTTGCTTAGCAACACGGAGACCTGCACAGCACAAACTCAAGACTTTGCCCCAACGAATCAGTGAGGTTGTCAAGCTCACTGGTTTGTTGTAACAAAGGATTAAATGTATGGTGTGGAAGGTAATGGTTTGTAGGAAGTAAACAAGTAATAGTGGAAGATGTATCAATGGTAAAGATTGCACCGGGGTCCATAGTTCACTAGAGGTTCTCTCCTTAGATAAACAACATGGCATGAAGGGTAAACAAATTATAGTAGGGCAATTAACAGGAACTGAGCAAGGCATAACAATGCAATTACTAGTCAGAAAGATCCTATGAGATTCGATTTGGCAATATAACAAGATACATAGACCGCCATCCAACTGCATATATGAATAGAAGTCCACCTTCAGGTTATCATCTGAAACCCCTCCAGTATTAAGTTGCAAGCAACAGACAACTGCTTTAAGCAAAGTGTGTAAGGTAAACAGTCCACATGTTCCATGAACAAGAGACCTTTGTTTTCTCCCTAGTATCAATGTTACATCTACAACCGAAGAGATTATTGTCACTTCCCTTGGAAACTAGAGGCATGAACCCACTATCGAGCATAAATAGCCCCTCTTGGAGTCACTAGCAACTACTTGGCCAAGATAACTACTAACAATGGAGAGCATGCAAGATCACAAACAACATATACATGATAGAATCATAAAGACAAAACCATTAATCAAACCAACATAATAATCTCAATATCCATCAGATCCCCACAAACACAACATGCATGATTACAAATAGATTAGATCTTGATCATGAATGGAGCTCACAAGATCTATACATGAAAGCACAAGGAGGAGATACAACCATCTAGCTACTACATGGACCCATAGTCCAAGGTGGAACTACTCACGCATCATACCGGAGAGAAGGCCTCCGGGATGATCTCCCCTCCGGCAGGGTGCCGGGAAGAACTTCAGACCCCCTGATATAGGGACGATGGTGGCGGGGGCTACAGACGGTTTCATGGAGATTTCATCGGGTTGCTTAGGGTTTCTGCATCAGGGGCTTCTTATAGGCGAAGGGGGAGGCCGAGGAGGCGGCCAGAGGGGCGACACCCCTCCCTGGCGTGGGCCCACCCCTAGCCACGCCTAGGGGGGTCTGGCTACCCTGGCCCTCTTCTCCGTCTCCCCTCTAGACTTCTTGTTCCCCACGGAAAGTTATTGACTTTGACGTTTGTCCCGTCCAATTTCGAGAATATTTCTTTACTAGCTTTTCTGGAACCAAAAACAGCAGAAAAGAGGCAACGGGCACTGTGGCAACTTTTTAATAGGTTAGTACCAGAAAACATGTAAAAAGCACCTGAAAGTGTAGACAACCAAAGAAATTAGATACTAAACAAGCATGGAGCATCAAAAATTATAAATACGTTTCTGACGTATGAGTTAGTACTAGATGGCAAAACTGAGTACAACCAAACTGCCAGTGCTACACTCGAGGGTATAACTGAGCACAACTAAGTGGACAAGGTTAGACACGAGGGGGAAAACATGACGCACGGTACGCGTGTCGCGGTGCACGGGGCGGTATCGGACGCGTGTGGCCGTGCACGGTGCAGTAGCGCACGCGGTTACACTGTGCACGGTGGTGCAACGAAACGTCTCCTCCCTTCACCTCTATAGAGGTCTCCTCACTCTCACTCATCACTCACTCGCTCACTCACTCATGCAACTATGTCCACTGTCCCATCACCTTCTGCAACCCCCCAAGAAAACCCCAACCACGCCGGAGATGGAGAAGAACGGCATGGTGGCCATCATCGCCTCCAAGGCGGCCGACGAGGAGGCCCCCATAGAGGCATTGAAGGTAGACGCCATCTCCATCCAGACCTCCGTCCCCACTTCTGTTGTAGCCGCTGGCGAGGAGGCCCCCGTCCCCGTACATTCCCCCGCCGTTCTCCTGCAGATCTCGCACGGCTGGGACCCCTACAAGGAAGACGATTACATCAGGCCGAATAACCCCTTCAACACCAGCTTAGCCGACCCATGGTCGGAGGTAAATAGGGTTTTCTCCCCTTCCTTTGTTCTTCCCCCATTCCCATTGTTGGATGCTAGATCGTGTGTTATTAGGGCTCGGCTGTTCGTATTTTCAATCAGTGGATGCTAGGTATTTTTACAGTAGCTAATCCTCTTGTGTTAGATCTCGTATTTTGATGAATGCCCCTAGTTGGGATCAGTACTAGCACCGATCTGTAGTTGGGATGAGTACTAGCACCGATTTGTAGTTGGGATCAGTACTAGCTCCGATGTGTAGTTGGGATCAGTATTCAATTTGGTTTGAGATTTGGGGATTGGGAAATAATCAGGGGATCTCAATCGGTTAATTTATGCAAGCAATCAATCCCGATAATCATGGTATCTCAATCACGTCCTTATTGCATGCTACTGTTTTTTATAATAGGTGGATAGCAGCGACGTCTGTATCGACGACGAGTCCATGGACACCAAGACTCGTCAGGTGCTAAGGAAGCTGAAGTCCGTCCAATTCAATGGCTTCTTCGCCGACGACGTCTACAGGTTCCCCTTCTACACCAGGAGCCTCTCCACCGACTTCAACTCCCTCGTGATGCATCCCGAGGACGTGAAGACCTGTAGCCCGTCAAAGAACGCCAACGCCTTCAGAGCCCAGCACAAGGCGCTCGTTTTTCACCTCCGCAACCTCTAGAAGGTGGTCATCGAGGAGGGTCGCATGCCCCCGATCAAGCCCAAGGCTCCCAAGGTCAAGGGACTAGGCAGAAGGAAGTGGAGGAAGCGCCACAGGGAGGAGGCGGAGGCCCTCCTAGCGAAGGCCATGAGGGGCCACTGATCTTGTGCTGATGTTGCTGCTATTGCTGTAAAGCAGCTTCTTTTGTTTTGTTGTCTGTGTTGAACTTGTAAGCTGCTGTTGCTGAGCAGTCTAATTGGCGAACCTGGTTTAAGAATCGTACTATATAATCCTTTATTAGCTGCTTTATCTACATTTGCTTTGTTCATCTACATATTTATGGTGCTGGTTAGATTTGCTGCCAGATTGGGAAAATACGAGGGCCAAAAGGAACCATGAATAAAGAGAGAAGCTAATCTAGATTCGCTGCCTTTTTTGGCAAAAATAACAACTGTTAGCGACATAAAGGGGAAAAGGCGCTCTTAAAAAGGCCAATCATAAAAATAACAAAAATGAAATCTTCCAATTTAGGCGACAGAGCGCACGTAACTACCATACGCGCCCCACATGGTCCCACACCACATCCCCCAAAACGCGTTCCCAACAAGCCGTCCCCACACCATGGGGCGTCCTACTACGGGACCTGACTAAATGTGGCCCCACATGTAATCACGTAACAGGGTGTGTCCTACTTGTCAGCACGTAACAGTGAGGGTCCACTACGGGATCCACCTGAATGCGGCCCCACTTTTCAGCATGTAATGGCAAGGGTCCACTAACGAGACCCGACGGTGAGCGATTTCAGACCGATGTGAGAGTTCCATAATAGGAGCTGGAAAAAAGTGAGGAAAAACTAAGCGGCTCAGGAAAAGTGAGTACAGCTAACGAACCAGGGGCACAAAAATAGAAATCCCTAATATGTATATGTGTTAATTTGGACACTTTTTTAGATTAGAGGATTTAGGGTTTTAGAAAAATAATAAAAGCATTTGATAAAATATGGAACCTAGGTTCCCACATTATGGAATACAAAATAGGGATACCAAAGAGGGAGAGGAAGGTATTGGTGATTGTATTAATACAAGCAATATGAAACTAATGCAAGCATGGTACGATGCTCAAATCCAAGGTGGCATGATGATATGAGCATGATATCATGATGATGCACAAAAAAACAAGCGATTTCTAGTAGTGGTTTTCCTGAGGTGCTACAATTCGACACCACTAACAATGGATCTCGCCCTCGAGATTTGCCTCATGGAATGGGGAAGAAGGCCGATGATATGAATCTTCTCGCTTCATGTAGATCTCGCGACACCACTAACAAAGATTCTTTCTCCACCTTGATACCGGCGACACCACCAACAAGATGGCATGGTCCATGTTCGTCAAGAGAACACTCTGAAAAACACAGACGAAGTTAGAGGTCTCAAAAGGTAAGGCCACCTCTAACTTTCATGGAAGGAGTAAAATCTCATTATCCACCGATTCAGTGTACAAAAGAGAATGATATGAGTAGTGGTACGGTCGCGACTCCATCCCGCACTCAAAGCATTACTCTGTACATGAATAGAATAATTATGCACCTACCCTCAGGAGTCAGACTGAAGATCTTGATAAACGATGTTCGGAAGCAAAGGAATGATGCATGCTCTTCATTGGATCTGATGTAGATGATGTCGTCGCGTTGAAAAACACCGGAGGATACAAATAATTTTTTTAGTGAATTTTGGTTCACTTGAAAGGTACACAGAGGAAAATTCCTTAGATAGCATGAAGACCGGATGTAGCAACACCGCTACAAGGAGAAAGAAACAAAACCTTAAAGGTACGACGAAAACCCAACCACGAGAAATCCTAGACTCGAAGAAAAGATAAGAGAGCAGATTCAAAACACGCAAAGGTAAGGACAATAGCACAAAGGTAAGGAATAAAATCATACCTAATCAGATCTGTCCAACCGATTTTTACAAAATAGTTTTGACACCCTACAACGTCTGTTAGCTAGGTTATCGTACAGGTTGTACCAGTGGGGTATCACAATCGATGGGCTCTGATACCACTTTGTAACACCCTCGAATCGTCCCTATGCAAGTTTAGCGATTCCCGCCAAGCTCGCATAGAAACGATTCAAAGACGCCCACCAGGCACTTGCGTGCGGGTGGAAAATAAAGCAATATCATTACACAATAGTACACTATGGAACCCACATAAAATATATATACAACAATGACCCCATGAGTCAAGAATACATATATATAGTACAATGATCCAAATCACCTAAAAACGATAGAACATCCGAGTATGGATAAGATGCAAATGGGGCTAAGAGCCCTGAAAAATAACCAATGTCATCCATAACTCTGCACAGGCCAAGCCAAAAGGTAATCCTGCTAATGACATCAATCTCAAACCTGCTAAAACAAAAAAGGGCATCGACAAAGGGCAAAGGAAAAAGAGAGCTGTCAGTACTGAGGCCGGTACACAATGAGACTTTGAATTTGGTGGCTCTCGCCTACATAGGTATGATGGAATGAAGCGGCACCAAAGCATGCGCTAACAACCTATAGAGACTCAATACAACTGTCGGCTATCCGAGAGAGATAATAAAGACCTATGCTGAACCAACCTGATACTACCACCAAACATACCCATCCTGGTATTGCCCCCTCGAGACCAAACGAGGAAGTCCTGCCAAGGAAACTCACACGGTTGGAAATTTTATACATTTATTCCATGGTGCTTATACAACTTACTACTCATATCAGATACAAGACAAATTATAATAGTAAAGTTTAGTTATAGTTGTCTATAGTCAAGAAAATGTGCTCCAAGTCATCCATAACCGCCGACACGCCTTTTCAAAAAGATTTAACCCTGCAGGGGTGCACCAAAGTTTCCAGACACACTTTGATCCTTTTGCCAGATCAATTAACATACACCCATCGATATGTTGGCGGGGCCTCGAACATGACAGTTTCCCAGAGCCAAAGCAAGTACATGGGGGCCACACAAAAGAGATACCCGTACGAGGTATAACTAATCCTCGTACGGACCCAGAGGTTGCATGGACTTGTCATGCGAGCAGAGGCCATAGACAATATATTCCCATGACAGAGTGCTGCACCTACGCAACAGTAATAAAATCTCATCGAGCAACAAGTAAATAAACATCTCATAGATGGAATAGGTACATTAGATAATGTATAAAGCCTGAACTTGTTTATGGCCCCCAGAATAGTACTTTGAAATCAGGCACTAAGCCGATAGGGGTGCCCATACACCGCACATGTGGTTAGCATGCCCAGTCTCGGAACAGGTGTCAAGAACTCGGGTCCTATTTGGACACACGGGTGGGATAATAACCAGATCTCAACTATTACCCACCTATGGCTCTGCATTAGTTATATATACTTTTAACATTAATTATTAAACTATAATTAAAGCTATGATCATCTCCACCATTAAGCATGTGCCAACCCCCAACATCGGGGGAACATCAACGACGCAAAGCAGCACCTGATCAAGCAACTACGACTCGCAAGGCCGACTATCTACCAAACAATAGGTAATAGGAGGGTCCAAAGAAATATAGGGGCAATTATTGAAGTCAAGGGCTCTCTAGTAATTAGAAATTCTAGTGGAGGACCACGGGTTTAGTTTTACAAGATGGAGGGCTTATATAGAAAAGGCTCAGCTGTAGGGACCTCGATTTGCAATTAGCAATATAACTATAGGGGCTTCTTTGCAAAACTAGCAGATCTAGATCCAAGGGATTTTCTCACCATGGAAGCGTTTACCCCGTGTGGCTGCCAAGTGGGTCCAGAATGAGGTGGAAGACATGCAATGCTGACTAGGTGCCACCGTGCCAAAGGTTGCACCTGGGTTAATCCTCGCCGGAGTTTGTTTACTACGTCGGAATGGTGGCGTCCTGTGGTGGATAAGGGAACGCGCGTCCGATCCATATTCTCCAGAAGACGTACCCTGCTTCGCTAACTCAAGAGGAAGTGGATCGGCCACTTGAAGGTCGTCAGAGGAGCGTCGGCGGCGAGCATCTACGGTGGCGGCGCTCGGGTGAGATGCGCAAAAGAGAAACAAAGAGGGAGAAGAACCGTGGTAGGGCTCTGGAGGAAGCTAGGCTCACCAGGAGGTCGAAGAGGCGGTCGACAAGGTCGAAGGAGTAGCGGTGGTGCCAAAATTCTAGGAAGGAGGGCGGCGGCTAGAGAAAGAGAGGCTAATATTATCCCCGATTAGGACGCACGGAGGGAAACTGACGATGCATGAGCGTCTATGGGATCGAGGCGCATCCGTCGGTGTCTTCGGCGTGGACAGGGACGACTCGCAGCAGCAGGGCATGGCGATGCTGGGAGGAGATCGGCGCGTCAACACAGGAAAAAGAGGGGGGAAAGAGGCAGTTGGGGATAGGGTTCACAAGAGGGAGAATATAAGGGTGAGGCCACACGGCCGGTGTGAGGAGGAGATAACACGGACGACGTTGTGGAAACGTCCACCTGCCCGCTCCGTCGGTGCGTCGAGACAGAGCGAGGAGATGGAGGAGAATGATGCACAATAATGGCATAGGGGAGCGAAGGGATATCAGGCCATGGGTGGGATGGTTGGGAGCGGCCCAAGAGGAAGGAGAGAAGGACTCGGGTGGGCTGTTCTTTGGGCTGCTCTCTGCTAGGCTGGGTTGCGGTCAGGTAGGTTTATCCTCTACTATTCCTTTTATTTCTTTTCCATTTTATTTTTGTTAGTTCAATTGTTTTGTTTGATGTTTATATTTAGCCAGTTTTAAACAAGCAACTTATTCAAACTATTTTGAATCTTTGCAGGGATGTTTGAACAAAGGTATCTAGGGCATCAAAATAGACTAGAGGGAATTAGCATATGGGAAAGAGAGGATGCCCACATACATAAAATGTGTATGTGTCAATTTGGGTACTTTACTAGATTAGAGGATTTAGGGTTTTAGAAAAATAATAAAAGCATTTGATAAAATATGGAACCCTAGCAATGGGTTCCCACATTATAGAATAAAAAATAGGGATACCAAAGAGGGAGAGGAAGGTATTGGTGATAGTATTAATACAAGCAAGATGAAACCAATGCAAGCATGGTATGATGTTTAAATGCAAGGTGGCATGATTACATGAGCATGATATTATGATGATGCATAAAACAAAAACAACAAGCAATTTCCAGTAGTGGTTTTCCTGGGGTGCTACACCCCTGTTGGGTGGGTCCATCGCCATTGCTACCCCACATCCAACGCTCTGCCTCTCCTCCCCCACCCGCGACCGAGCACATCCGCCGCTGTGTGCCATGCATCCGACGCCCCTCTCCCTTCCTCCCTCCTCTCTCTCTCCCACACCCCACCCACACCGCTCGATCTACCAGCCGCCGCGTTCACTCGAGACTCCCTGCCACGAAAATGCCCCATACCGAGCCACCATCAGTCGCAACCGCCCCATACCCGAGCCTCCGGTTGCCGCACCCGCACCCTCCCCGTCCTCAGTGACCACCCATCACACCTCCCTTTTTTAATTGAAATTTAGAAATTTTAGGCTCAAATTCTAGATAGAGATTTTTAGTTTGTTTTTTTAGATAGAGATTTTAGAAACTTAGGCTTAGATTCTATACAGAGATTTTTAGATAGATTTTTTAGAAACATATTCTCAAATTCTATATAGATATGCAAATATCTTATATTTTATATTGAAAATGTTAGATAATATATGTAGATAGAGATGTTAGACGAATTGATATATAAAGTTGTATTAAATATTATATATTCATATGGTTTGTTAACTCTTCTATTAGTTACATATTCATATAGTTAACACTTGTATTAATTGTTACATATTCATATAGTTAACACTTGTATTAAATGCTGTTAATTAGCTAGTATCATGTGAGAGCCGAAGTTCCATTGCATTCACAGGAAACATACGAAGACCCCTACATGGGGGGCGCAAATCACTGTTGATCGTACCAAGTACTATCTTGGTACATTTTGAGGGACCCTGAGTTGTTTGCACACACCTACCACTGCGTGGTGGTTCAGCACTTGGGGACATATGCGCGGCTGAATTTTGAGCAGGATCAAGCGAGGGCACATCTCAATGGGCCCGGGGTATGAGGTTTTGCACGAAGGCGCAGAAGATGGAGCATCGTCAGGCGGTGAGGCGATTAGTGCAGAGGCAGCAGAGGGAGCGATAGCAGGAGTAGTCAAACCTCGCGTTGAGGCCGTTCCTCGTCAATCCCTAGGTGATGGCGTATAACTTCCAGGTCTTCAGTATGATATCCTCCACCATGAGCCATGTCATCGGGACAGCTCCTCCACCGCGAGTCGGGTCTTCGACAGGGGTCCTCCACCACGCGCCAGGAGGTTGGCCCCTTTAAGACTGACATCATGGGCCCTCCACCTAGTTCCACCATCCCCCGTACTATGGGTTTAGCTTAGGCGACTTTACCACTAAGCCGACATTGCCTTTGCACTCGTGGGACTTTGACTTTTACTCCAGCAGCTCCGACGATTTAACCGTCTCAAAGTAGAGCCTTGGGATGTTTCTTATGCAGTTGATCATACTACTTTATTGTACTATATCTTGCTAGGCTTTAGAATTCTTAATATGTTTAATTAGTGTGCCACTTATATACCGTGCTATATCTTGCTAGACTTTAGAATATTTAATGTTTATGCAACATGATGTTAAGTTAAGATGGCCATTGTAACATCCCATCGTTTAGGTACCAACAAAGGGTAAAAATAGAATTATGTGCATTTGCATGCATTCATCAGTAAAACTAGGGTAAATTTTTCGCCAAACAAAACCCTGGAGAGATCAGAGTTTCCTTCACTATTTTGAGATAGGTTTAGCTCTTTATAGTGATTGTTATAAATTTTGACATGATCTCTAGGAATTCAAATGATTTTGGGTGAATAATTTGGACATATGTTTAAATTTGAATCACTTTTGAAAAGATTTAAAAATTAGAAGTATTAAAGTTTTGATTGTTTTAAAAAGAATATTTATTAATAGAAAGTATGAATATTTGAGTATATATTAAATATTATATTTGAAAAGGAAATGATTACAATATAAAAATAGGAATTCAAATAATAAAGTTTATTTCTTAGTCTTTCCTTATTCAATAATAATAATAAAATACAAATGTATATTAAGTAAGAACATTACAAGAACATTTCTCAAAGAATGGAAAACTTTATCGAATAATAGAATAATATCACATTGATCTTTTACGAAGAGAAGAAATGTAACATTACAAAAGTAATTAAATAAAAAAATCCTAAAATAGTATCTATCTATTTCCTAATCTACATATCTTGACCATTATAGCTTCTATACCTATAAAAAAGATAATAGAAAATCAAAGAAAGTAATTTTTGTTAGGTTTGCTCTCAGTTTTAAGAAGTGAAGTGCATTGTTCATTTTACCTCATTGAGCAATGAAAAGGGGCAAGTTTCACCAAAAGGGCAGTATCCGTTCTTGTAAATCCAAAGAAGGTTTAGTACAACATCATAAGCCAAATAAGGGGCAAGTTTAACCAGATTATATAATAGTTAAAGGAAGGGCAGTGAATATTTTCACTTGATATGATCCAAAGGAAAAAAGGCAACAGTGAAGCATCTCACACAACAAACTGCATGTAGTGTGATGTCGACAGTAGGAATAGGAGAAGAGAGCTCAAAACCATAGCACGCACTCAGAAAATCCTGCTTTGCTCACAAGTTCACAACCATAGACATAGTTCTCTATCTCAAGAACACGGTCAACACCACAACAAATCTTATCAGTTTTCCACTAGATCAACCAAATATCCACCATAGCAATCATCAAGAAACCACACAAGATGGTCACCTGATGGAGGGGTGGATTAGGTGGACAACAAGGGCACATAGGAGCCTAGAGCATCAGCACTAGGAGGAGCGAGATAAGGTCAAGGAAAGAAGCAGCACCAAGCAAGGACAGCAGATCAAGGAGAGAACCATCACCGATACTAGAAGAGCAGGCAACTCCAGCACAAAGCCACATGTACCATAATCTACTCTAGAATCAGGGTATCTCTCAAATCCTTATATCTATCTTTTGACAATTTTACAAACATTTGTATTCATGCAAGAGCATGATATGTTGATCATTGGGACACATAAGATAATGGACACCAAGTAAAGAACGTTTGTTCTTACTCTAGATGGGACTCAAACCAACATCACAGTCCAAATGGAACTAATAAGGGTAACACTGTATTTAATGGAGTTTATCAACTCTCAAAAATACAAAACCATTCCAAAATACAGTTAGAAAGAAACTTAGCACCAGAATGAATTTTGTGTGCCATTCAAATGAAGGTGGCACAAAGATTTATCATAAATAAGTAATCTCTACAAAGAGGTTTCATAGCCAAACCTTCTCAAAGAAATTATCATGAGAGTTCATAAATAGAAATTTAGGAATCATTTCTGTTTTCCTAAATATTATCATCAGAGTTCATCAGAACCATTTGAATAGGAATCCAACTATAATGCTTTAACACTGAAACAAGTCAATCATCGCCAATAGCTAGATCTCAGTCTAGACCATATCCATAGCATCATCAATCTTATAAGTGACAGCAAGTGAATATTAGACAAGAATTCATTTGACAGAGCCACTGTCATCAATTCCAAGTTCATCCATAGACAATAGTCACAACAGATTTATTCATGAAGCAATCACTCATTATGATTACCACAGTAAAGGGGAAGAACCCTAACATAAGGGATGAACCCTAATTAGAGATTCCTTACTGCAAGTCCCACACACACATAGAGAGTAAGAAGAGATAAAAAGAACTTACCAGTGGTTCTTGCAAGATTAGTGGAGGAAGCAGAGTAGCCGGAGTCGGAAAAGAGCACGACGACATGGGGAGCACCCAAAAGGCGCCACAACCCATGCCAAGCCATGGTCATGGGGGCTCCAGAGGAAAAGGGGTGGCACTAGCCAACCACCAGAGCACCACAACGGCACCAGGGGAGTGTCAGAGCACCGAATCTCGACAGTTGATACGTCCAATTTGCATCACCATTCTATATCATAATTTGCCTCTATTCATTGATATATTTCATATTAAGAGGTGTTACTTATGTCTTTTCATATGTTTTTGCATGTTGGATGATTCTTGGAGGATGAACTGCCGGAGTCAGGATTCTGACAAAAAAGAGGTGTTTTGATGCAATTTCGTGAAGATCAGAAAAATACCAGAAAAACTACGGAAAATTCTATTTTCCCAGAAGACGAAGGAAGCCAGAAGGGGAGGCGGAGTTGGGCCACAGGGGGCCCACACACACAGGCACGGGCCACCCTAGGCCGCGCCTATAGGGGGGGTGTGGCCACCCTAGCCCACCTTTGGCTCCGCCCTCTCGCCTATATCTTCTCCTCGAAACCCTAATATAGGGAGAGCGACCACAGCAAGATTCCGCCGCCTCTGCGGGAGGAAAACACCGAGAGAGAAAGAGCTCTTTGACAGACAGATTTCTGCAGGGGAAATTCCTTCCCGGAGAGGGGAGATCGTCGGCATTAACACCATTATCAAGATAGACTTCATCGGGATCATCATCATCCACACCATCATATCCACCAGCACCATCATCACCACTCCATCCCGCTGTAACAATTGTGTTGAATCTTGCATAGTTCTTAGGGGAAACATTTCCGGTGTTGATTACTATTGTAGTTGATGCTTGTGAGTGGAACCATTGAATTATTGTTTATGTTCAGATTGTTATCCATCATTATATCATCACTGATCTTGATCCATATGATGTCTCGTGAGTAGTTCGTTTAGTTCTTGAGGACATGGGAGAAGTCATGTTGTTAGTAGTGGATTTGTTGAGGTATTATTCAATGGTTTAATATTTCAGTTGTGGTGCTATTCTTCTAGTGGTGTCATGTGAACGTCGACTACATGATACTTCACCATTTATGGGCCTAGGGGAGTGCATTGTGTATTTGGCTACTAATTGTGGGGTTGCCAGAGTGACAGAAACCTAAACCCCCATTAGGAAACCATTGCACAAGGGAGTGTAGGATCTCAGAGTTTAAGGTTGTGGTTAGGTTTATATGTTAATTGCTTAGTTGTGGATGCTTGCAAGGGTTTAACCACAAGTATGTATTAGTCCAAGTAAGGTCGGTATGTTAGCACAGGTTCACCCACACAACACTTACAACACAAGAGAAGAGTGCTCAGCTATATGAAACGAATGCACTTGACAGTATTTCCATGTGTCCTTGAGAACGTTTGGTCCCCATTAGTATTTCCACCGGCTTGTCCTTTGCTAAGAAATAATTGGTCCACTTTATGCAATTATTTGTTGTTTTATTTACTTGAACTTTATTTCCTTGCTTTATCAGAAAATCCGTAAAAATCCGTTTGCTAAGTATTTACAGAGATTTCCTGCTCCATACCACTAGTCAACACCTTCTTCTCCTTGTTGGGATCGACAATCCTATTTATCGAAAGTACTATGATACACCCCCTATACTTGTTGGTCATCAAGACTATTTTTTGGCGCCGTTACCGGGGAGTGAAGCGCTATTGAAGAGTGGAACTGGTAAAGGAAACTTCTACTATGAGTATTGTTTTATATTTCTGTTTGTTACTTTTTTTCCAATATGGATAACCCACTTGGTTTTCTGTTTGGGAAAACTACTACCACTGTTAGGGTAGTAGATGAGCCACCACCTGTTGAGATAGATCCTTAGTATTGTTGATTGTATTATGGATAATTATTATTTAGGGGATGGAACTATCCATCCTGGTGATCACTTGCTTTTTATCCATGAATTATGCGGGTTGTTTAAGTGTGCAGGTATCACAACTGAATAGGTGAAGAAGAAGACTCTCTATATCATTGAAAGGAAGAGCAGAAGAATGGTATAAGCTGCTGAAGAATGGACAATCCATGGAATGGGAGGAAATAGTACCTCTCTTTTATTCTAAATTCTATCCTCCCAGTGAGATTCATAAGGATAGGAATAAAATATATAACTTTTGGCCTCATGATGGAGAGAGTACAGCTCAAGCTTGGGGGAGATTGAAGTTACTAATGCTTAAATGTCCTATTCATGAACTCCCTTACAATATTATTATCAATAACTTTTATGCAAGGCTTTCTCTTCATGATAAAGATTTATTAGATGCTTCTTGTGATGGATCATTCACACATATGAAGGAAGAAGCTAAATGGGATCTCCTAGACCGTATTCAAGAGAACACTGAAGCATGGGAGAATGACAAAGGAAGAAAGTCAGGTATAAACTATGATTATGAATGCATTAAATCCTTTATGGGAACTGATGACTTCTGAGATATTTGTACTGAGTATGGTCTTGATTCCCTGCCAATTGTTTTAAGGCCTTTTCCTCTTACATAGAAATTCCTAAAAAGAAGTGGAATAAGTACCATGCACCTTATAAAGATGTTGTTAATCATGTCCCTACTAGAAGCATTGAAGTTTGTACTATTGGTCGTATTTTGCCTGAACCTTATGTTGAGTAAACACCTTTCCCAGCCAAGATAAAGGAGTACTCTATGATTATTAGTGCAGTTAACAAAGGTACAAAGAAAACCGTGGAACCTGATGAGCAAATAAACATTGAACCTGTAGTGGCCATTGAGAGAGATCTTGTCATTAAAAACGTAGAAGTTGGGCATATTGTCTTCTGTGAGGATGCTTCTAATATTGTCTCTCATCCTAGTAAATCTAGGAAAACTAGTGTCCCTGTGCTTTCTGTTAGAATTGGCGATCATTGTTATTATGGTTTATGTGATATTGGTGCTAGTTCTAGTGTTATTCCTTATGAGCTTTATAGGGAAATTATGCATGAAATTGGTCCTTGTGATCTTGAGAACATTGATGTGGTTATTCACCTTGCTAATAAGGAAACCAATTGCCCTATTGTTATTGTAAGAGATGTGGAAGTTCTTTGCGGTAATATTAAGTGTCCTACTGATTTTCTAGTGCTTAGTTCAGCAGCTAGTAAAACTTGTCCTATTATCTTTGGTAGACCTTTCTTGAACACTTGTGGAGCTATTATAGATTGTAAAAAGTAGAACGGTTAAACTAAGTTTGATGGAGATTCTTATGAGTTTAACTTTTCCAAATTTGCTAAAGCTCCTTATGAAAATAGTTTGCCTAATGAAGATTTCAGGGTTGAACAACTTGCTTCTTTTGATCCAGTTTATGACCTTGGGCCTATTTTTGATGATTGTAAGTATGCTCACTCTGATGATAAAATTGTTTCTTGTGGTAGTTATATTGTCAACTTTATTTAGAGTGCTACTGAAAGTTATTATGAGAGAGGGATGTTGGGAATATGCCCTAGAGGCAATCATGTATGATGATATTTCCCATTGTATTCATAAAGTTATTAAGTTGTCCTTGTATGAGCATCTGATGTATATCATCGAATATGTGATTCGGTTGTGGAACTATACATTCATGTTGTTTGTACTAAATGTCCTTGGTCATTGAGGTTGTGCTGGACACACTACTTAGACTAATGTGAAAGTCGGCTTGATGACTCGGTTCCACTTGTCATGGGCATGGTGATGCTATTCCGACTTACACAGATTTGGCTAAAGAGTTTAGCGAGTCGGATTGACCCATATTGAGGTACAACAAACAATTAGTCATTTGTATGTCTCAATCAATGTAATCCTTAGACATGAGGTTGTTGCATAGTCCGAGTCGAGGATCACCGACTTAGGTTCTGTCAAACGCTGATCCGTAACTGGGCAGTTATAAAGGCAGAGTTCGGGTCGACTGAGAATCAAGCTGCGTGATGTGAATAAACAATATGGGATTTTGCCCCTCCACTTGGAGAGATATTCTATGGGCCCTCTCGGATGATATGATTCAGAAAGCATGGCCATGCACGACTCGGTTAAGTGTTAACCGAGGCGATCGACTAAAAGTTAGTCGGATGAATCACTTATCTCGGATCGAGAAGAGAGTCGGACTATTTAAGGGATGATAATTATTCGCCTATAGTCTGACAAGGTATATCGTGAGGCAAAAGGGACTCAGACGTAAGTCACATTGGAAAGGAAAGTCGTCATGACTCATTGGTACTTGGGAGTCGGTATGTTCTGCTAGGAGCCGCTACCGACTGATCGATTGAGAGTTGGACTCCAATCGTGTCCAAGTAGCCATGAGCCTGCAGGGTCACACACTTAAGAGCGGGAGCAAGTTTGGATAGGATCTGAACGGGAAATCTGGTTGGGTTGGACCCAAGACGGATTAGGATTGAGTCAGTGAGTCGGACTCGCGGTGACTAGTGTTATATGGGCTTTAGTGAATGGGCCACGTGAGGAGCCCACGTTCACTCCCTATATATAGTGGAGCACAGTAACCCAGAAGGGTTAATGGTTGATCGGTTAGGTCATTCCATGTGTTGGAAACCCTAGATCCACAGCAGTCCTGCTATCATTATGAACCTAGCAGTTCGCCGCTGGTGCTCCTCCTTGTACGTGTGGATACCAGCAGAGGTGTTGTACGATCAGCACCAGGACGATCGGATCGGATCGCTAAGGACTGCACTACATCAACTGACGCACTTCATCAATAATCTGCAACTGTGTGTCTAGTGGTAAACCTCATGGCCTTCTACCTCAGCTGGATCTTGGGATCACCACGTTGGAAGGAAATTTTTTTGTTTTATCTCTACATGGCCCAACAAGGGAAACATGGTTTTATGCATCTCAATAATATTAAGTTTCCCTGTTTTTTGTTGAAATCTTTTAAGCTGCACTTATTTTGTCTTCCTATGCTAGTTGCCTTTTGTTTCAATAATTTGTTTTCTCATGAGACTCCTTTGCATAGGAAGTGGGTTAGACTCAAATGTGTTGGATATTTGCTTCTTGATGCTCTCTTTCACTTCAAATCTATATCTCGTATGTGAGCATCTTTGAGATTGTCAAGCCTAACTTAAAGGCATTAAAGAAAAGTACTTCTTGGGAGATAACCCAATAGTTTTGTTGAGTCTTGGCAGTTATTGCCTCGGTAATAACCGCTCCTTATCCTTTTTTTTTGGTTTTTGTGTCAAGATCAAATACTTTTGAGAAGTAGAGGAGTTGTGAAAAGTGGTTGTCCTGGGACAGATTTTTGTGTTGCATTGTAAAAATTCATGAAGGAGCTCAGTACAACGGATGAAGCTGTAATTTTCTGTGCTTGTTCCCCAAGTTGTTATCCAACTTTCTTTAGTTTTGCACTTTTTTATTTGAGCAACATAAGTTTTCTGAAAAAAATCAATCTTTACCTACTGGTCTGTTTTGACAGATTTCTGTCATCATTTGCATTTGCCTCTTATGTTGATTCCCTTTCAGATTCTTTTTGGGATTTTGGAAAGGAGTTTCTATAATAGCTTTTGTTTTGATGGATTTCAGTTGAAATGTGTACTTAGAGGTTTATTATTTTTGCATACACTATTGTTTGTGTAAAGCCTTGTATGAAAGGAATTTTCAGGACATGGAAAGAAGGAATCTGCAGAGTCTGTTTTTGAATAGATAAAAGTGTTGCAAACTGAAGGTTCGTGAAAACCTTATCCTTTTATATTTTTGATGTTTTTATTACATACGGAAGGTTATGAGACGAAACAGAGGAGGAAACGGGGGCCAGGTGGGCCACACCCACCCTAGGCGCGGGCCCCAGCTGGTCGCGCCTACAGGGGGTGTGAGCCCCCTGGAGTCCGTCTCCGCCTCGTTTTTGCACAGTAACTTCCTTATGCATTGAAACTTCGTAATATATAATCCCCCGGATCCCCCGAGGTTCGTATATCGTGTTCTCATCATGTTTTTGTTTTGATCTGGTTCTGTCAGGAAATCTTCTCAAGTTTAGAGCGCCATTGTCTCCGCCAACGACAAGGGCAAGAAGCACGTGGAAGAAGAAAGGATCGCTGTTAGGCACGAAGACATGGGTTGGAGCATCGAGGAGAAAGTAATGGACATGTCAGCAGGCATGAAGGGACAAGCTACCACAGGATCGAGGGCAAGGAAACCTACTTTTGTAGGGGCAATTAACACTGGACGTGCTTTTTCTCATAATATGCAGGGGATCATGACCTCCGTTCTAGACTTCAGGTCCTACGCTGAGGCAGTGGAAGCCCTTCGAACCACTGATGAGTTTTGTGATAAGTACCATGCTCTAAAGATGAAGGTGGATATACTTCAAGAGGAGAATAGCAGGCTTCATAAGATGTTGGAGGGTTTTCTCACCCTAAACAAGAGAACGCCACCACCCCCGAAGGAGTAATTCGTCATCAGGTTTGGCATCCCCTTGGCTTGTTCCAAGCTTGGGGGACTGCTGCGGTATCATTATCTTCTACATTTTTACCTTTTTAGTAGATTCATATCTTGGGTAGAGAAGTTATCTTATAGGTTGGTTTGCATTGTGGAAGTATCTCTACTTTAGTTGGTTATCTATGTATCCCTTGGTGTGAGTGACTTTATGGAATATTAATGAAAAGTTTCATCTTTTAATTTTTGCACTTCTTATTTTAGTTTGCAATCTCTATTATATGATTGATCTTTTTGATCAGTATTGGTATCACTTTGGGAGCATCAAAGTAGATCTAAATTGGTTTTGGCAAACCGAGCTCTGGTCAGTAGCAACACTTTTTGCGATTTGAAAGGAAAAGAGAAAAGCACTTACAGGTATTTTGTATCGTTTATTTTTCTTCTTGATTGGCTCATAAGCTTAGTATTCTTTATTTAAGATCTTTTGTCTCTTCAAGGAGGATGGCATGTTTGGCTTTATTACTTGTGTGTTTGCTTGTTTCCTTCAACTCTATTGCTTGCTACCCAGCCTTGCTAGCCAAAAACCTGTTTTGAGAAGGCATACTTCTCATGCATCCAACCCTTTAAACCAAAACATGTGTCATTTGTGTCCACCATATTTACCTATTAGCATATTGCTATTCTAAGTAAATTATCAAGCTTTCTCTATCTTTAAAATTAGAAATTATTTTGTTATGTGAAAACTAGTTAGTAAAGCTCTCACGAACTTGATGGCACACCTTATTTTCTTGCCCCTAATAAACCTGAACCATTGTGTCATCGAAGTTGTATATGCTTGCACCTATACATTGGAATTAGCAAAACCGTGTTGTCACGGGGAACGCTTTCAACATTGCACCTATACATTGTACACAGTTGATAACAGGCTCTTTTGTTTGCGGATGTCGTTGGTGTGAAATAAAAGGGGATCTTGTAAGTCCATGGAGTTATGTATGTGTGTTAGAGAAACGCCTAGGCCGCTAGCCTAAGCCATGCCTAATCATGGTGGAAACTTGCAGCATAACCATAGTGAGCAATCTGTGAAGCATCCTCAATAAAAACCTATGCAAATAGCAAATAAAAAGATGGCTAAGATGCTCACTGTCTGCTTGCCTTGTCATTTTGATTATGGGATAGCTCCCGTATCATGTGCAAGGGGTACCCCGTTGGCGGTTCTTTATAATATGCATGTACTTGCAATGACAAGAACTTACCGGTAACTAAAGTTGAGTAGCATGAGGAGTGGCCCTCGTACTCAAGGGAAATGAGATTGCCAACTTATATTTCGTCAAGCATATACTCCATCTTTGTTCACTTTAACCTTAATCACCTCAAGATGCTTATGATAGGGGCAATGAGATCTCAAAGCTAGTAAGTACCATAAACTTTTGAAAGCTCTTTATGAACTTGAAATCTCTGCTTCCCTCTATGAAGGGCCCTTTTCTTCTACTTCTAAGTTGAGTTAGTAAACCTATTCCTCTCTATCTCCAGCAAGCATTTGATTTGTTGTGTTTCAAGCATTCATATGATGATTTATTCAATCATGTTCTCCATCTTCCTTGTTTGCACAAGACTCTTATCTAAATGAGTATTACTCTGAAAGCTATCATTGTGAAAAACTTTTTATGTTTGAGCAAAGAGTACTCCTGTTGTAAACCTCTTTACAAAAGGTTTACTTGAAAACTGTTTGCCAACTATTCTATGATCAAGAACAAAGTTTGCCAATCCCAATTATGATTTATCTCTATGCATCTCTTTGTGACTCCCATACTTGTTGCAAGATAAGTTATATAATGGTGAGTTGCTTTCTTCTATGAGTTGTGTAATGGTAAGTGTGATGCTTCTTGTCCATATTATTTTTATTGACACTTCACTCCATAAACCTGTGGACCTGTCTACTGAGCTCAGTTTTTGCTTGGGGACAAGCGAGGTCTAAGCTTGGGGGTGTTAATACATCCAATTTGCATCACCATTCTATATCATAATTTGCCTCCATTCATTGATATATTTCATATTAAGAGGTGTTATTTATGTCTTTTCATCTGTTTTTGCATATTGGATGATTCTTGGAGGATGAACTGCCAGAGTCAGGATTCTGATGGAAAAGAGGTGTTTTGATGCAATTTTGGCGAAGATCAGAAAAATACCAGAAAAACTATGGAAAATTATATTTTCCCAGAAGATGAAGGAATCCAGAAGGGGAGGCGGAGTTGGGCCATAGGGGGCCCACACCCCCCTAGGCGCGGGCCACCCTAGGTCACGCCTACAGGGGGTGTGGCCACCCTGGCCCACCTCTAGCTCTGCCCTCTGGCCTATATCTTTTCCTCAATACCCTAATACACAGAGAGCGACCATAGAAAGATTCCACCGCCTCTACGGGGCGGAAAATACCGAGAGAGAAAGAGCTCTCCGGCAGACAGATTTCTGCCGGGGAAATTCCTTCCTGGAGAGGGGAGATCGTCGCCTTCAACACCATCATCAAGCTAGAATTTATCGGGGTCATCATCATCATCCACGCCATCATCTCCACCAGCACCATCATCACCACTCCATCCCGCTGTAATAATTGTGTTGAATCTTGCATAGTTCTTAGGGGAAACTTTCTCGGTGTTGATTACTATTGTAGTTGATGCTTGTGAGTGGAACCATTGAATTATTGTTTATGTGTAGGCTCCAAACCCTAGGCGCCAGAGAGGTGGTGACACGACCTGTAGGAGGCTCGAGCAGCAAATCGAAGAGGACTGAGCAACGCAGCATCGTCGGCATCATCAACCTGCACCACGACGGCGGCCGGAGAGGTCAAGGATGACTGGAATCAAGCGGCAACGGTGGGGCGACTCAGGTCGCCAGAGGGACAAGACAAGGGGATGAGGCCGAGTCGAGCGAGAGAGCGGAGATAATTAGCCGGTGAGGCGGTCCAGTGGTCCATTGGGTGGGTTTGACCCAACCCAGTTGGGCCGGATCGGGCTGGGCTAGCCCAACGAGCTAGGCCTAGTTTTAAAGAAAAAGAACTCTAAGTCTATTTATTAAAATACTAAAATACCCAATACAAATCAAGCCCTAATAAAATAAATAAAAATCCTAAAAAACAAATAATATATCTATGTGGTCATAAAAATGTAATCTACCAAGTAAAAATAGTGAGTTGCAATTTAAAATGATAAATATAGGTTAATTATTTGTATGACATAAATTCCTTATGGAATTTTATAAAAAAAAAATTCACTTTTACGATCCTAAATAGATATAGTATTTGAGAAAAATACTAATTTGTACTTTAGTCTAAATAAAATCGAATCCTCTAAATTAAAACACTTATTCTTTAATGGAATTATAAGAAAATATTAATAAGAGTTAAAATTAAATAAAACTTAGTTTTATACTCTTAAATTAATGTATGTTATCACAAAAATATTAAATATAATATTTACAAGATTTTAGGAATTATCAACTATTACCTTTCTTTTATTAATAAAGAAGCTTTAGGACTTTAATAATTTGGGTAAAACACGCAAAGAAGATAAATAATAAAATGATGCATTGCATTAGTATGCATGTTCACAATTACTTCTTTAAATATTGTCCTTATCGGGAAATAATGGTGTTTTGTAGAAATGGAATCTCAAGGTTGAGTGCAAGCATGTGACTTCACTAACCTGCAGTTACAAGGCAAGTTCATCACTTGCTCATGTCCTTTGATGTGTTTTATCAAAGTATTTTTGACTTGTGTGTTATCATCTATATTCTAAAAAGGATAAAGAAAATACTATTTTCTCAAAGAAATATAATTCTATTATCATCCTAAGTGATGATAAGTATAAGATTGGCAATGGAATCTAGGATTCCATGTGTAGTAAGATTCATCATATAGGAATTAATAACCAATGACATCAGTGGTTCTAGCGCCGTATAATACGCGTTAACCATGAGATTTCGAATGGGGCGGAGAAGTCGATTGGATCTTCTTCCTTTCACATGAATGAATGACCTTATCGTGAAGCTGTAGACCCTACGAGGACTTAGCATGGGTGGGAACCCTTATGTCCCCGCGATATTGGTGTCTAGATTATCCGTGAGGGGCTGCCGGAGGTAGATCTGCCACTTCGGTGGGGGTTGCCAGGGACATGATCTGCTCATTGGAGTCTCCAAGGGGTTACTAGGGTTATATATGCCTATATGGGGGTTAACGGAGGTATTCCTGCTTGGGGAATTGTGTTCCATGTGGGGTCGTGGAGAAGGACAGTGATTGTCTTGGATCATCAACTAGGCCCCACATCATGGAATTGTGGACAGGAAAGTACGCCTGGTTGTGCAACAAATATTTGAACTCTCATGGGTAAAGCAACACACCTATGTAGAGTGTAAAAAATTGTGACATTTTACTCCATGTTCCAGGAAGGAGCTACGAACGCGGCAGGAAAGGAACTCCATGAAGTTCTGGTCAACCTGCGAAGGCTAGTGGGCATAGTTTTTGATATTAAAATCAACCTTTGAAGAAATAATTATAGAAACTACATAGTGCCAAAGAATGATAGTCCGAGGTGGTATATAGAGCATCAAACTTCCCACCTTGCATATAATGAACTTGCTGGATAACACTGTTACTCACTCTTTCCTTTGATTCATTGCTTATACTTTAAGGATCTAGAGGACACCCCGATGTATGCTACCGAAGGACAGGAGGATGTCTACTACGAGGAACCAAACCTATCTGGAGGAATGGAAGGGGTGGACTACGAGATACGCTATGGAGTTCAAGGCAACGAGTCTAAGTAGTTTCCTATAGTTATATAGCACTTAAGTCGAGCCGAGAAGCACGAACCCTATATAATAAGTTGTTGAGCTCAAGTTATGTTATGTATTTGAATCTTAGTTCTTCCGCTGAAACTTATAAGTATGGTTTGTAAGTTTGAATAACTTCGAAGTATTGATTTTTGGGTATTGTAATAATAATAATATGTTTATGTTGTAATTTGGACCTGCAATGTTTCTGTTGTACCACTCTAAGAGATGTGATATTTGCAGAACGGTGTTCTGTAAGTGTCATGTCAACGACTATAGTGTAATACACATGCAGTGGTATGCTGGGTTACCGCAGTCATATATGAAATATATGGATTTGTCGTGTGTCATGTATGGTTACACCTCGTGTATGAACATGAAGTTTTTTATAGTGCTCCCTCAGAACTTTGAAACTAGAACCGTATGTTCTTTGAATATATATGTATACTCAGTCTACCTTGTTCATACTATATGTGCTGAAATAGTTCAAAATAATGGTTGTTTTCTAATGATCTTACTCAAAACATCTCGTGCAAGTCAAGACCTAGCTTCTTGGAGTAGGTCTTCAGAAGACAACAACACTATGGAATGTTTGAAGTGATCATTGAGTTGCACAAAAAGCCCAGACCCAACTTCATGGTTCAAGTCACCAACAAGATGACTGTCACCTATTTTAGTGGACCTACCTAGACACGGTTTCTAAATTGTTACCAAATGAGTGTCGGGGACATCATCATGTTCACCATCCACTGTGTGCATCGCATCATTTACTTTGATTACACTGACCCCAACTGGTCATAGGATGAGGATGGGTACTATGACCATGAATATGCTGAGGAGTAGATACTAACTACTACTATGCATGCATGAAATCTCTCTAGCTAGTTAAGTGTAGTAATAATAACTTCTAGATGATGTTACTTTATTTTCTATGCTATTGTATATAAATATCTAGTTCCTGATATATAATTACTATGAAATTCAATACTGTAAAACCAGTTTTTTTTTAATTTTTGAATTCATACTAGCGGCATTTGATATAAACTATCCATAGATGTATATTTCAGTGGTGGCGTTTGGGGAACACGTCGGTGGTGAGACTTTACAGGAACGCTAGTGGTACCATTTTTAACGAGTGACATTCTAGCCACACGCCACCAGTAGCAGATACCAGTGGCGTGAGATTAGTAGTGTGTGGGTTAAACGCAACTAACCCCCTTTTCCGAACTCCACCAATAAGCCTACTAGTGCTTGAACGAACAATTCGGAGAAGTTCAAGCCGAATACAAGAACATGGATTGTTGCTTGGATGACTTCGGACAACATATGAACGCCATGAACCACAACTTAGGACATCAATAGGAAACCCCCAACACTCCATCGCTGATCTTTCTTCTCGAAGTCGGCATCACTCTCGTGCTTCAAGATCTTAAAGGTATCATTCTCCACATCGACATTATCCTCATGCAAGTGCTTCTAGGCGGCATGATACACACATCTTCGAAAATGAGAGCTCTTTGCAACATGTACCAACTCCAAGGCGACTCGCGACATCAAGCTCTGATGGTGACTCATCTTCAAGGGCCGACTCAAGGCGTCGAGGACACCCTCGACGCACAGAAGAACTCGTTATTCGAGATGATCCACCATGTGAAGAACCTCAAGATCGACACCGACAAAATCATCACCCTCAAATACCTTCACTCAACTACAAGTGATGAATCAAATGAAGAACATCAAGCATGCCATCAACGTGAAGACCTTGAGGATCCTCCAAAATGCCATCGTCAAGAAGACAGTCAATACATACACTATGGTCATGATAAGGAGCAACAACCACACTGAAATCATGTGCATCACCATTGCCATGAAAAACAATATGCTCAACAAAGAAATGACGAGCGACATTAACCTCATCAACATCCTAGGCATGAGCCTCAGTTACCGCCATCATGCTAAGAGGCTCAAGACCACCAACAACATCGTGAGGCACAAGCACCTCAACCTCAAAATGTGGGACAACAACCACAACAACATTGTGACACCCTGCCTCTACAACTGATGCAACAAGCAAATCATCACCAACAACTTCAAGTACGTCAAGGTGACCGAGACCTAGGTGATGATCCACATGGTAGCTCCTATGGTGAGCACCACTAACAACAACAACGTCATCCTCCAAATGCAAATTATCATCATTGTAATTGCCATGATGAAGAAAATTTTGGTAGGCTCAAATTCATGATGCCCAAGTTTCAAGGTTCTAATGATCTCGAAAAGTACCTCTCATGGAAACTCAAGGTCGATAAGATCTTCTGCATGCATAATTATAGTTACGAGAAGATGGTGGCTATGGCATCCCTCGAGTTTGATGATTATGCAAACCTTTTGTGGGAGCAAATCCAAACCGCATTCCAAGAGAGAAGAGAACCTCCTATTAACACATGGCGAGCGATGAAGAAACATATGCACTCCCGCTTTGTACCATCTCATTACACATGAGACCTCTTCAACAAGCTCCAAAATCTCATCCAAGGGACAAAACACATGGAAGAGTATTTCAAAGAGATGTAACACTACATGATTCAAGCCAACATCCAAGAGCGGGATGAACAAACCATGGCATGATTCCTGTCCGGTTTGAACCACCCAATCAAGCGCATCATGGAGTTCCAACCCTACAACAACTTGGTAGATCTTGTTCATAATTCCACCAAGGCCGAGCGTCAAGTTCAAGTGGGACTCAAATATGCCAAGATAAAGGCATTCTTTGCCAACAAGCCTTCTTAAACCACTCCTTCGACAAGTTTCAAAGTAAACTCCTCAAGCCAATGGCTACACAAGGCAAACATCGTCACAATGGCAAGTCAATGATATCCAACACGGGTGACACCCCAAGTAGCAAAGTGGAATGATACAAGTGTGGAGGCAAAGGACACAAATCCTTCATGTGTAGCAACACCAAGTTCATGATCGTTAATGAAAACAGAGAATATGAATCCTTGAGTGAAGATGAGTATGAAGCAAGAGTAAAGGTGGCGCTCGCATGTCATGACATAGAGACCAATGATCAAGATCTTCTCATGTGTGAGCAGGATGCTAGCTCATCACTCATTATCGCAAGGGTATTAACAACACAAGCCCAAGATCATGAAGATCAACGATGCAACATTTTCCAAACCAAGGCCGACATCAATGGAAAGTATATCAAAGTCATTATTGATGGAGGAAGTTGCCACAATCTAGCAAGCACCGATCTATGTGAGAAACTCAAGATCCCTCTTTGTCAACATAAGCATCCCTTCCATGTGCAATGGTTGAGCGATAACGGATCCGTCAAGATCAAGCACGTCATATTAGTCTCATTCTCTATTGGTCCATACAAGGATACGGTTGAGTGTGATGTGGTTCCCACGACCGTTTGCCACTTGGTAGGCCGTGGAAATTTGAAAAAGGTGATATCCATGATGGCTAGACAAATATATATATCTTCAAGTGGCTTGGTAAGACATTTTCCTTGCTACCGATAACTCCTAGACAAATAATTGCGGACAATGTAAAGACTTTAGCAAGGGTGAAAGATACAAACACACCTAGTGAGACGAGTGGTTAGTTAGAGAACCACCAAAAGGTGAGTGAGAGCCACAAGACAAATATGAGTGGAAAAATGAAGAGTGTTCTCCTTGCCACCAAAAGTGAGATGTGAGAAGTGAGGGCAAACCCACCATTATTGCACTGTGTGCTCATATACAAGGGATTGGTGCAAGAAATTAATGATTCATCAACCATTCCTCCTTCTTTGATGATTGTTTTGCAGGAATTCAAAGGTGTTTTCCTCGCCAAACTATCTCATGGACTGCCTCCACTTTGAGGATCGAGCACCGCATCGACATCATCCCTGGTGCCTTGCTACCAAATCGCGCCACATATGCACAAACCTAGAGGAGACGAAGGAAATGGAAAGGTAAATCGCACGCCTTCTCTCCAAAGGTATGATTCAAGAAAGCTTAATCCCAAGCATGGTGCCCGTGATACTTGTTCCCAAGACAAACAATACATTGTGTTTGTGCATGGATTATTGCCGTCCCATCAATGATATTACTGTTTGTTACCATCATCCCATACCTCGTCTTGATGACATGCTAGATGAATTGAGTGGAGCCACTATATTTTCTAGTATAGATCGATATGCGTAGTGGGTACAATCAAATACATATGTCCGTGGGCGATGAGTGGAAAACCGGATTCAAGACCAAACTTGGCCTTTATGAATGTTTGGTTATGCCCTTTGGCTTGTCTAATGCCCCATCCACCTTCATGCGCTTAATGAATCACATTTTGAGATCTCTCATTGGAAATTTTTTTGTTGTTTATTTAGATGATATCCTTGTGTATAGCAAATCACTTGAGGACCATGTTCAACATGTGAAAGAACTATTTCAAATTCTTTGCAATGAAAAGTTTTATGCTAACCTCCCAAATAGCTCTTTTTCGAAGGACAAGTTGGTTTTCCTTGGTTTTTTCGTTTCTTCCAATGACATTGAAGTGGATGATTCCAAAGTTAAGGACATCCGATATTGGATAATACAAAAAACAGTTGGCAAAGTTCGAAGTTTTCATGGTTTAGCCAGTTTCTATCATTGCTTCGTGAAAGTTTTTATACCATTTCTTTCCCCCTATATGAATTGACAAAAAACAATGTAATGTACCTTTTGCTTGGGTAAAGGGAAACAACTTGCCTTTGATGAACTTAAAAAGAGGCTAACTGAAGCACTTCTTCTTGCTTTGCCGGATTTCACAAAAACTTTTGAAATCGAAGGTGATGCTAGTGGTATTGTAATTCAAAGCGTTCTGATGCAAAACATATTGTCTAGTTGCATATTGTATCACCCCGGTAAAAGCACTACCAGAAAATTGGTTTGTTTTGTTTTGTGCATCATCATGATCGCATGCTCATATCATCATGCCACATTTCATTTGAGCATCATCATATCATCATGCATCTTTTTGTCAAAAACTATTTTCCTAAAGCCTATGTTGTTTTCTAATTATACCTTCTCTATTTGAAATTGAAACCTCGGTCCTCTCAGATCTTTTATTTGTCTAAAACCTCTTTGCAAATGTTTTGTTTTAAAAAAAAGAAAAATAATAAATAGAAAACTATTTTATTTACCGGGGAGGCCGCCAGCCTGCCACCACCCCAACCTACCCAAACCCTAACCCCTAGCCCCACACCTAGTCCCCACCCTGCCGCCGCCTCACACGGCCCACACAACGGTGGACGCACGCCACCCCATATCTCCCTGTCATGCTGCAACACGACGCACACCAACTTAGCACCTAAACCACCCCTGGACCAACCCGCTCAGCCCCACACAACTTGAACACACACTCACGCGCCTAACGCCCACCCCGTGACCCGACCCTGCGCCTCTCTCCCTCGCAACGCGTTCCCTCATCTCTCCCTGGTTCGCTCGTCGCCTGGCCCCACACCTGCAGCACCCAGGCGCCCTCTCCCGCAAACCCTCACCTACCACGACCACATCGCCTCGCTCTTCCCTGCTTGATGTACCGCTGCCTCTAGGTTCCCCACCTCCCCTCTACACCACCCGCCGCCAGCGCCCAAGACCCTACACGCCCCAGGCCGCGACCTCGCTCCGCCATCGCCAGGTGATGTCTATGCACTTCTATTCTTGTAGACAGTTGTTGGGCCTCCAAGTGCGGAGGTTTGTAGAACAATAGCAAGTTTCCCTTAAGTGGATTACCCAAGGTTTATCAAACTCAGGGAGGAAGTGGTCAAAGGTATCCCTCTCAAGCAACCCTGCAATCAAGATACAATAATTCTCTTGTGTCCCCAACACACCCAATACACTTGTCAGGTGTATAGGTGCACTAGTTCGGTAAAGAGATAGTGAAATACAAGTGGTAATGGTGCCAGAAAAGAGCTTCTGACTTGTTGTTGATGTGGAAGAGACTAAAGGCAAACTGAAATAAAGATGGAAGCAAGCAAACATGCAACAGATCTAGATGCAAATGGTGTTTCAATTCTTAGAAACAAGGCCTAGGGATCATACTTTCACTAGTGAACAGTCTCTCACAAATATATCCTCTTCATGATACTACTATTAACTACTCCACGGTTGGACACTCTAATCCACGGTAGGGCTATAACAACACTCCTCAAAGTCTGCCTTAACCATCTAGATAACCCCACACTGTCACCTTGAGCGCTAGATGGTTCCAACAAACACCACAATTTCATAAAGACATCCAACTCCAAATATAACTCATACCAAATATATATATAATCTAGCTTAAGTGCCACATACGGTGTGCACACTGTCACTTTCATACACATGGGGAAAAGCATAGATCTATTAAAGCACGATGAGTATTTATGTAACCTCTATCCTAAGTGCCACCACGGTATGCATGCTGTCACTTACACACACGTGGGGAGAGATAGAGATCTATTAAAGCACTTGAGTAGAAGAGTAGATCTACTTGATTACAAAGCTCATGACCACAACATGATCATGCATAGAGAGAGAGAGAGAGAGAGAGAGAGATGAACACATAGCTACCGATAGAGCCCTTAGCCTCGAGGAAGAACTACTCCCTCCTCATCATGGGAATTAGCAACGGTGATGGAGATGTCGATGGAGATCGATGGAGATGGATCCAGGGGCACTTCCCCGCCCCGGCAGGGTGCCGGAACAGAGACTTTCTGTCCCCCGAATCTCCCCTTCGGTGGCGGTGGCACTGTGGAGAATTTCGTGGATTTCCGCCAGATGATTTAGGGTTTTTGGATCGGAGGCTTCTTATAGGCGAAGGGGGAAAGGTCGGTGGAGGGCCAGGGGGCCCACACCCCCTGTGGGCACCACCAGGGCTGTTGGGGATATGCTATATGGGTATCCTCATAGTATGTCTCCTATCCGGATAACCCGGGTGGCCCATAGTTGGTAGCATGGCCCATGGCCTGCTGGGCGGCCTAGTTAGATGGATCCAGAAGGGAGGCCCATGATGGATAAAGGAAGGCTACGGAGTAGTCACCGATGTACCCGGAGCCTTGGAGTGCAAGACACGCTAGAATAGTTGTAAGCAGTGTAGGACTCTATAACCTGTCCGGCTAGGACTTTTCCCTGTAACCCTAGGACCTGGAGACTATATAAGTCGGGCCTATGGGAGCCTTTAGGGCACGATAACTTAGACTCTCTAGTCACCTCGCACAGCGAACCAATCCCTGTAACTCGGCATATTGCCCTTATAGTGATATATAGAAGGAGTAGGATTCCGCCGCCGTTGTGGGATCTAAACCTGGGTAAGCTGTGTTACCTTGTACCCATCAACCGTCCGCCTTCCCCCACGTCTCTAAACACGCACTGTGAGGACCCCTCCATGGCGTACTCGTCAGCAATACCATCACAGTTGGCGCCCACTGTAACTACCTCGGTGAATTACGCTCCTAGTTACAAGCCTGGATGAGCGGAAATGGTTGAAATAGTACGGTGGGTCCCAAATGCCACTCACAGGTAGACCTTTCGGCCGTCCCAACCATTTCCAAACATCGGGGAAAGAACGGGCGGCGTAATCGGCAGGCGAAGGGATCAACTACATACACAAATGAGTATGTATGCAAGCCACCATACAACAGTACATCAGAGCCATTCCATCTAAAAAGAAAGGAAATATAGCAACGCCATACGGCAAGATTCAAATGTCCTAGATAGATATAATAGTTTAGGATATCTCCTCATACATCAAACATCAGAGTATCAGGCGGAAGCGGCAAACAAGATCCGAGTACGGATAAGAAGCAAATCGGCATAAGATGCCCCATAAATGAACACATCCCGCCCACAAATCTCACGGATCCCCGTTCCCGGAATCTCTACATCGAATGATCGTTGCCCACATCGTCCGTCTCCTCCACCCAGTATCCATCTCGTGAGTGTACCTGTTCATCTGAATCAAATAATTTATCGTGTGAGACCCTAGGGGTACTCAGCAAGTCTTTATGCCTCTAAAGGGGACACAACCTGGGGTGACGCAATTGCAGCAAAAGATAAACCCTAACAGTTCTATAGATACTCGCTAACCATCCGCCTAACCAAAGATAGACGAATGTCCGTGAATTAATGACAACAGTTATAACAGTAATATCATCAGATCCATCCTCCTCCTCGCTTACCAACGAGGAAGCGGACGAACAACCCCCCATCCGTTGGCAGTTTTATTATCCATTCCATGAGTGTTGCACTATTTACTAGTCAGTTACTTAGTCAAATTAAAAGCGGTACTTTAGTTATGCTTGTCTATGATCGAGAAACTGTGCTGCAAGTCGTCCATAACCGCGGACACGGCTTTCAGAAAGTTTTACCCTGCAGGGGTGCACAAATAGCAACACACACTCGATCAACCTCGGAAAAACCAAATCAAAACCCAACGAGGCCTTCACGACAAAGCAATCACAGGATTCAGAAATATTTCAGGGGGCCACCCCATTGAGTACACCCGCAACAAAGTTAGCTGACTCCGAGATGGACCCAAGGTTTGGGTGGATGGCTGTAAACGACTGGGAACCCGAAAGTGTGACTGGGCTTGTCGATACCGCGAAATCGTGTCCCGATCCTAAACAATACAGGTGCTCCTCGCACAATCGTAAATTAAGCAGTAAAACATGGCATAAGTACAGGATAGTAATAAAACCTCAAACTAGTTTGTGGCCCCAAGAAATAAGAATGAATCAAGCTCTGGCTCAGGGGGGTCCCATAAGCCTTCCGGATGTGGATAGCGCGAATATTCAAGGAACAGGAATCAAGTACTCGGGGTCCTACGGGACACAAGTGAGCAGGAAAAACCAAATAGCAGATATTGCTCACCGGTGCCACTTTCATTAGTTATCCCATTACTACTCAGGTTAAGTTGTTTAGGTACCTCGTTATCCATCAGACGCTCACATACCCTACACATGTTGTTCTACGACTCGCATGGCTCAAACAACTCCTGTGGTAATGGCTCATGGGATGGAGGAACAAGCTTCGGTGGGGTTTAAAAGTAAAGGCTATGCAATACTTGGGATTCAGTTAATGCAAATCGTGACTCAATGATGCAAGAATAAGATAGAGGCAATAGGAACTATATGTATGCAAGCATGTGGTAGTGCTTGCCTGGCAGCTCAGTTGAAGCGAGAGAAGGATCTGGGTGGTGCTCCTGGGTTTCTTGATATATCCCCTGCTCAGCGTCTATTCGAAGAAGAACCAAACAAACAAGGGACAACATAAATACAGTGCACAAGCATATGAAGTAAATGCAACAAGCAAACAATCATGCCATGATGAATGATGCACAGTTTGCATGGCAGTAAAGTAGCATGGCATGGGTGAGGTATAGAATACAAGAAATAAACTTTTTATTGAGTCTTAATCATATTTTATACTCAATTAAGTTGTTGTACACTTTATATTTACATGATGCATGCTGCAATTCAGAATATGGAATGCATAGACAGAAAGGTCTCGTTGAGCAGATCATTTTGGACATATCATTTATCGAATTCCGAGTTATAGATTAAAAGATATTAATATTTGAAGTATTAATATTAAATAGGACAACATTTAATTGTTTGATTAGTTAGAATATCCCAAACTGAAATCAAATTATATACTTGAATTCCTCAAATATTTTTGAAAATATTTTCGTTTGGCCAAATTTTAGTTTGAAATATTACTCAAAACTTACTTGGAACTTGAATTAGGCAAAGGGTTTTAACAAACTGAATTCTACACAGGGGCAAAAAAAATAGGTTTTAAACAAACAGATGGAGAATTGAACCAGGGATCTCACGGACAGAAGGTTTGGGAATTGCCACTAGGATAGCTCACTAGCTGCAATAGGAATTTGACACAACGCGCTTTAATAATATGTGGACGAGGTTGGTCTCTGCTGAAACAAAACAGAGGCTGCTGCAGCGTTGTCTTCACAGAGGTTCATAAAACAAAAAAAAGCTGAACACTCAGGGATTTGAACTCCAAACCTACCTGTTACATGATCCAGATTGTAACCACTGGACTACAACTCGATTTCTGTTAAGGATGGAGGGTACATGAATTAAGAACAGCAACTACTGGAGTTTAACTGATGGCAGATTCGAGCTCACAAGCTGTACTCACAAAACCATGGTGGATGCATATGTACAGGAGATAGTGGCATCGCGACCACAGATATAGAAGTAGATGGACGAGAGGGGGAACAGGTTCCGTACCTCTCCAGGATGTTGTGGGAGTGTTCGGTAAGGGCGGAGATGGTTCACACATGATGAATTTTTAGGCCGACAAACTCAGTGTTCGGGATGACGACGTTGATTTCTTGCGGCTCCGAGCATCTCAGCATGGCCTACTTGACGAGGACGAAGAGGACATCGAGCTGCACCTCCAGGTGCCATCAGATCTACTTGGGGCTGTCCAAGACTACAGGGCATCGAGGCGTACATGCTCTGCTCGCTCTCTCTCGTTGGGGAAAACTTACAGAGCAGAAAGGGAGGAGATAGAAACTAAGTGGCGGTGGCACTGACATGCAGATGGAAGGGATTAGGGTTTGATGGGACCTCGCCTTGGTGTGGATAAGTAGAGCGACGGTGCTGACGCGGATGAAGGGAGACGGACACCTGCTCCGTCGCACTAATTGCAGAGACAAGGGGACGGGGATGGAGGGGACGAACAGTAAACGGCGTCAAGGTTTATCTCCACTGAAGAGGTACTGGGCTAGGTGGGCTGGAACTCGGGACCAGCCCCAGAGTAAGGAAGAAATGCCGCGGTGCTCGGGCTGCTGGGCTGTGACCAGGTATAGTTCTCCCTTCTCTTATTATTTTTACTAACTGTTTTTATTTCTTTTGTTTGTTACTACTTCAAACAAGTGTTTAACTTAAAACTCTTTTGAATCTTTTGCAGATGTTTTGAAAAGAAGTTTTTAGGCAAAGATAAGACAAGAGGGAAATAGCATCAAAGTAAAAAGGGGATGCCCATATACATGTTCCTTGGGCATTAAGGAATAAGGATTAGGGTTTAGCTTAGGTGAGAGATTCGAGAAAGATAGAGAGATGGGGTCTTAGGGTTTAGAGAGAGAGATTAGGTGGAGTGTTCTCTTTTGACAAGACCAAGCAAAATCAAGCCAAGCTCAACAAGATCTAGTCAAAAGAGAGGATGGGATAAAAGGTGGTGAGGTTTGTGGGAGTAGCTCATGGTGGTGGTTTTTTAGCAAGACCAACTGGATCAAGCCAAAGGAGGGAGAGAGAGATGAGAGATGATCCACTCAAGAAAAGAACCAAATAAAATCCAAAAGACTAGAATGTGGTGGTTCTCGCATGGGCCATGCATAAATAATAAATGCCTCCTCTAGTAGTGAAAACCACTAGATTATCTCATGGCATTTGTATAAGCAAGCTTCCCAAATTTTGGAATAAGGCCCAACAAAAGAAAAGAGAGCTTGTTTACCACATGGATTAAATAAAAGATCATGCATGAATATAAGGTGGCCAAGCTTGTGTGTATGTGCCACTAGCCAACATGACCCCAATGGTATTCCTACATGAGCTTATATTCATATTTAAACCATATGAAAGCTTGACAAGGGGTTCCACTCACATAGCATGCAAAGGTGGCCATGTGGCTCTCATATACCAATAATGTGAAAACAAAATGATGCCAAGATGAGAGCATGTGGAAAAGAATTGGATCCATTCCAACCCACATGAGCTAGAGGTAAAACCAAATAAGTTGCAATGCTCATATATGGTGGAATGGTGGAATGATGGGGTGATGACAAGAAAGGTGGTGGAGTTAATAAGAGATATGCCCCCAACTCAACTTGGGCATTAAACAATATATCAATAACCAATTACAATATCAAGAGGCAAATACAATTTACAATGCATATGAGAGAAGAACCAAATCAAAAGGGTTTTATATGATGCTCAAATGCAAGGTGGCATGATGACATGAGCATGATATAATTATGATGCAACAATAATATGTATGAAGTAGCATATATATAGACTAGGCTAGTAGCATTACAATTGTTAGACAATTGGGATGCTACAACTCTCCCCCACTAAACAAGAATCTCGCCCTGAGATTCCTAGGAAAAAGAAACAACACAAGGAGAGGCGGGTGTTCGAACGAAGGTGACCCTCACGTTCCTAAGTTGATGAACAACGGAATGGTGCGGACACTACACCTTACAAAACTTGCTAGACTTGTTGCGAGTCTTGCGTTTTGCTTCAAGAACAACGGATAGAAGAGTTGAAGGATTGTCGTGAGACAAGAAGGATAGGATGAACATAGCTCCGGTTTTCTCAAGAAACATGATAACAGAATAGAACCACTTGAGAAAGGAAGGACAAGATGATGTATCATGGATAAAGAAAGACACACCGTTAATATTAAAGATTTACTGATACGAGAGAGGATGAATCTTTATGTCGCCGGAAGGGAAAAGAGCTAGATTGGAGAGGTTTTGACCCACTATGACAATAGCATCGTATCTTCCCTCGGATTGGAGAAATGAAGTTCGGAAACAATATTGCCTTCAAACAATAGAGTCCCTTGATATGAACAGAAAGATCTAGTTAGACAACGTCGGATTAGATTCTTCTTGCGCCGGTAAGAACCCAAGAATCACGCAATTGAGGTGCGCGGATATAACTTCTCGAGACGGATGTGAAGCCAGATCATGGTGGAATCCCGAGAAGCAAAGAATGTGGATGATCTGGAGTTTATTGTAGAGATACTTATTGCTTTCTTTAGCCTTGAGGCTAACGCAAAAGATTTGCGGCTGATGGCATCAACCATAATTGGTTTTCCCACAGCAAAAGAATTGATGAAACAAAGGGAGAGATAGTTTCCTTCATCTTGTTTGGGGATGTCAAGCGCTGGTAGAAAGACGAGGATAGAAAAGAGTTTGCGTTTGTTTCCACCAGATAATTGAGGATTTTGCTCCATGTAGAAAGGGCGAGATCACCAACAAGAGATTATTGATTACCTTCTTCGAGGGAGCACTCCGGAAAAACAAAGACGGAAGTAAAAGTATCGAGGGATAAAGGCCACTTCTAACTTCCGTGGAATGAGTGAAATCACATTAATTCACCAATTCAATGTACAAGAGCGAATGATAAGAGTAGCGGTATGGTAGCTACTCCATCCCGCACTCAAAGCATTACTCCGCACGTGAATAAGAAAACCATGCGACCCCACTACCGAAACAGACTGAAGGTATTGACAAGAAGAGCTCATGGAACTCCATAAGAAAACAAAGATTGATGCAAACGATTCACCGGATCCAAGATAGATAAGGGTGATGTTGTCGTCATATCGTAAGTAACCAGCCACCGGAAAGATATGAAGGAAGATTACGGAGAAGAACTGCAAGATTCAACAGCTATAGAAAAGATAGCACCAACTTGAACAGAAGGAGTGCAAGATCTGGAAGGTCTTCATGGCCTCCGGTGGATTTGGCATAGACGATAGAGCGAGAGGGTTTCAAAAGATCTCTTGACGAGACTGAGGTGAAAGAACTTCATGTTCTTCTTGAAATGATTGAGAGAGATTTAGCAGTCTTGAGGAAAAGCTTTAGCGAAACGACGATGATAACTTGCCAACAAGGGAAACTCCGGGTTTGATTGAAGATGGAGGATGGAATTAACAACGGACTTGCTGATTCCAGAATTGAAGCGACCTATTTAGCAGAAGGACGTGGTCGAGATAGGTGACTCCAAAAGCCAGAATTCACGCTTTGAGAACTTTGCACACAGGCGGTGTTCACGAAGCTTGAGAGAAAGGGACACAGATGATCTTCCATGTCCTTCCATTGATAACGAATAGGCAAGCATATTATCAACATATACCCCCATGGATTAACAGGAGATTCCCAGAATATCAAGTTCAAGAGGCGGGAGAAACGAACGAATGCTCGAAACACTTTCTGAGCTCAACGCTCTTTGAAAGATCAACGTTACGAGTAAGGATTCATGTTGGAACGATGCACTGGTAGAATAGATTATCTGGTCCTTCGGAAGAAAAGAGAAGTCACCTGGTTCACATTGTCGATTGGATCGCCGGTTACAAAGATAAAGAGATCTTGGATAAAGAAAAGATGATAGATCATACCTCAAGCAAAGCTACCAGAGACGAAAAGATGCAATTCCCTCGTATCAAGGAGGATTTTGCAGATGTGGAGTTTACAAAGATGTGCAGCATGGTGGACAGATGATAGACCGCCTCAGTGCCTTGGGGAAACTCCGGATTGCCAAAGATACTTGAATATGCATAGATATGATCACGGTGTACTGAAAATCACAGGAGATAACCGTCACCATTTGGAGGATAGAGTTGATAGCATTTTCCATATTCCAATCGACACTTATCATGAGTGGAATATAGCTATGCCGAGAGCCAAATTACAATCACCAGCATCGGATCGACACATGTTATGTAATTAGCCCAAGAGAATTGGGGATGAAAAGAAACTCCAGGGTTAAGCGCCGGTGACAAAAGAATGAGTTAGCATGGACATGCTGATAAAAGGGAGATAGATAATGTTTCACACACGACTGAAAAGAAGTGTGGAAACACAGATGTATCAAAGAAAATTTTTCCGTATTTTTCGGCATTAAAATACCAATAGATGCGCAAAAACACTTATCAGGTAGAGATTAGCAATAGATGCTTGCACGGAATGTGGAGTTGCTGGAAAGAAGGACACCCTTAAGAAGATGGCACCGGTTAACAAGGAGTCAGATAGTTCGCGCCGGTTTGCAAAGGCCTGTCGGTATGGAATGTACCAACAGTTGATAACCAAAGGCAGATTGTGATAACAACTTGGATGCAACAGATAGACAAGGAATTACACACACACACACTCACTTTCTATGGTACTATGGAAAACCCAGAACACGTGAATCCTAGTTTGAATTTTAAGGAGAGGATTGAAAACGTTACACTTCCTTACCAGAAAAGGGTGGTGGTTGGGTAAGAAGAAAAGTGGAAGCAGTCCTACTCTCGCGTTTTGTTTTTCCCTAGTATACATAGCTACCAAAAATATTTGCTAGACTGACAACGACCATTTGGCTGAGACCCTGAAGGGCGGGATGGCTCTGATACCAATTGTAACTACCTCGGTGAATTACGCTCCTAGTTACAAGCCTGGATGAGCGGAAATGGTTGAAATAGTACGGTGGGTCCCAAATGCCACTCACAGGTAGACCTTTCGGCCGTCCCAACCATTTCCAAACATCGGGGAAAGAACGGGCGGCGTAATCGGCAGGCGAAGGGATCAACTACATACACAAATGAGTATGTATGCAAGCCACCATACAACAGTACATCAGAGCCATTCCATCTAAAAAGAAAGGAAATATAGCAACGCCATACGGCAAGATTCAAATGTCCTAGATAGATATAATAGTTTAGGATATCTCCTCATACATCAAACATCAGAGTATCAGGCGGAAGCGGCAAACAAGATCCGAGTACGGATAAGAAGCAAATCGGCATAAGATGCCCCATAAATGAACACATCCCGCCCACAGATCTCACGGATCCCCGTTCCCGGAATCTCTACATCGAATGATCGTTGCCCACATCGTCCGTCTCCTCCACCCAGTATCCATCTCGTGAGTGTACCTGTTCATCTGAATCAAATAATTTATCGTGTGAGACCCTAGGGGTACTCAGCAAGTCTTTATGCCTCTAAAGGGGACACAACCTGGGGTGACGCAATTGCAGCAAAAGATAAACCCTAACAGTTCTATAGATACTCTCTAACCATCCGCCTAACCAAAGATAGATGGATGTCCGTGAATTAATGACAACAGTTATAACAGTAATATCATCAGATCCATCCTCCTCCTCGCTTACCAACGAGGAAGCGGATGAACAACCCCCCATCCGTTGGCAGTTTTATTATCCATTCCATGAGTGTTGCACTATTTACTAGTCAGTTACTTAGTCAAATTAAAAGCGGTACTTTAGTTATGCTTGTCTATGATCGAGAAACTGTGCTCCAAGTCGTCCATAACCGCGGAAACGGCTTTCAGAAAGTTTTACCCTATAGGGGTGCACAAATAGCAACACACACTCGATCAACCTCGGAAAAACCAAATCAAAACCCAACGAGGCCTTCACGACAAAGCAATCACAGGATTCAGAAATATTTCAGGGGGCCACCCCATTGAGTACACCCGCAACGAAGTTAGCTGACTCCGAGACGGACCCAAGGTTTGGGTGGACGGCTGTAAACGACTGGGAACCCGAAAGTGTGACTGGGCTTGTCAATACCGTGAAATCGTGTCCCGATCCTAAACAGTACAGGTGCTCCTCGCACAATCGTAAATTAAGCAGTTAAACATGGCATCAGTACAGGATAGTAATAAAACCTCTAACTAGTTTGTGGCCCCAAGAAATAAGAATGAATCAAGCTCTGGCTCAGGGGGGTCCCATAAGCCTCCCGGATGTGGATAGCGCGAATATTCAAGGAACAGGAATCAAGTACTCGGGGTCCTACGGGACACAAGTGAGCAGGAAAAACCAAATAGCAGATATTGCTCACCGGTGCCACTTTCATTAGTTATCCCATTACTACTCAGGTTAAGTTGTTTAGGTACCTCGTTATCCATCAGACGCTCACATACCCTACACAAGCTGTTCTACGACTCGCATGGCTCAAACAACTCCTGTGGTAATGGCTCATGGGATGGAGGAACAAGCTTCGGTGGGGTTTAAAAGTAAAGGCTATGCAATACTTGGGATTCAGTTAATGCAAATCGCGACTCAATGATGCAAGAATAAGATAGAGGCAATAGGTACTATATGTATGCAAGCATGTGGTAGTGCTTGCCTGGAAGCTCAGTTGAAGCGAGAGAAGGATCTGGGTGGTGCTCCTGGGTTTCTTGATATATCCCCTGCTCAGCGTCTATTCGAAGAAGAACCAAACAAACAAGGGACAACATAAATACAGTGCACAAGCATATGAAGTAAATGCGACAAGCAAACAATCATGCCATGATGAATGATGCACAGTTTGCATGGCAGTAAAGTAGCATGGCATGGGTGAGGTATAGAATACAAGAAATAAACTTTTTATTGAGTCTTAATCATATTTTATACTCAATTAAGTTGCTGTACACTTTATATTTACATGATGCATGCTGCAATTCAGAATATGGAATGCATAGACATAAAGGTCTCGTTGAGCTGATCATTTTGGACATATCATTTATCGAATTCCGAGTTATAGATTAAAAGATATTAATATTTGAAGTATTAATTTTAAATAGGACAACATTTAATTGTTTGATTAGTTAGAATATCCCAAACTGAAGTCAAATTATATACTTGAATTCCTCAAATAATTTTGAAAATATTTTCGTTTGGCCAAATTTTAGTTTGAAATATTACTCAAAACTTACTTGGAACTTGAATTAGGCAAAGGGTTTTAACAAACTGAATTCTACACAGGGGCAAAAAAAATAGGTTTTAAACAAACAGAGGGAGAATTGAACCAGGGATCTCACGGACAGATGGTTTGGGAATTGCCACTAGGATAGCTCACTAGCTGCAATAGGAATTTGACACAACGCGCTTTAATAATATGTGGACGAGGTTGGTCTCTGCTGAAACAAAACAGAGGCTGCTGCAGCGTTGTCTTCACAGAGGTTCATAAAACAAAAAAAAGCTGAACACTCAGGGATTTGAACTCCAAACCTACCTGTTACATGATCCAGATTGTAACCACTGGACTACAACTCGATTTTTGTTAAGGATGGAGGGTACATGAATTAAGAACAGCAACTACTGGAGTCTAACTGATGGCAGATTCGAGCTCACAAGCTGTACTCACGGAACCATGGTGGATGCATATGTACAGGAGATAGTGACATCGCGACCACAGATATAGAAGTAGATGGACGAGAGGGGGAACGGGTTCCGTACCTCTCCAGGATGTTGTGGGAGTGTTCGGTAAGGGCGGAGATGGTTCACACATGATGAATTTTTAGGCCGACAAACTCAGTGTTCGGGATGACGACGTTGATTTCTTGCGGCTCTGAGCATCTCAGCATGGCCTACTTGACGAGGACGAAGAGGACATCGAGCTGCACCTCCAGGTGCCATCAGATCTACTTGGGGCTGTCCAAGACTACAGGGCATCGAGGCGTACATGCCCTGCTCGCTCTCTCTCGTTGGGGAAAACTTACAGAGCAGAAAGGGAGGAGGATAGAAACTAAGTGGCGGCGGCACTGACATGCAGATGGAAGGGATTAGGGTTTGATGGGACCTCGCCTTGGTGTGGATAAGTAGAGCGATGGTGCTGACGCGGATGAAGGGAGACGGACACCTGCTCCGTCGCACTACTTGCAGAGACAAGGGGACGGGGATGGAGGGGAAGAACAGTAAACGGCGTCAAGGTTTATCTCCACTGAAGAGGTACTGGGCTAGGTGGGCTGGAACTCGGGACCAGCCCCAGAGGAAGGAAGAAAGGCCGCGGTGCTCGGGCTGCTGGGCTGTGACCAGGTATAGTTCTCCCTTCTCTTATTATTTTTACTAACTGTTTTTATTTCTTTTGTTTGTTACTACTTCAAACAAGTGTTTAACTTAAAACTCTTTTGAATCTTTTGCAGATGTTTTGAAAAGAAGTTTTTAGGCAAAGATAAGACAAGAGGGAAATAGCATCAAAGTAAAAAGGGGATGCCCATATACATGTTCCTTGGGCATTAAGGAATAAGGATTAGGGTTTAGCTTAGGTGAGAGATTCGAGAAAGATAGAGAGATGGGGTCTTAGGGTTTAGAGAGAGAGATTAGGTGGAGTGTTCTCTTTTGACAAGACCAAGCAAAATCAAGCCAAGCTCAACAAGATCTAGTCAAAAGAGAGGATGGGATAAAAGGTGGTGAGGTTTGTGGGAGTAGCTCATGGTGGTGGTTTTTTAGCAAGACCAACTAGATCAAGCCAAAGGAGGGAGAGAGAGATGAGAGATGATCCACTCAAGAAAAGAACCAAATAAAATCCAAAAGACTAGAATGTGGTGGTTCTCGCATGGGCCATGCATAAATAATAAATGCCTCCTCTAGTAGTGAAAACCACTAGATTATCTCATGGCATTTGTATAAGCAAGCTTCCCAAATTTTGGAATAAGGCCCAACAAAAGAAAAGAGAGCTTGTTTACCACATGGATTAAATAAAAGATCATGCATGAATATAAGGTGGCCAAGCTTGTGTGTATGTGCCACTAGCCAACATGACCCCAATGGTATTCCTACATGAGCTTATATTCATATTTAAACCATATGAAAGCTTGACAAGGGGTTCCACTCACATAGCATGCAAAGGTGGCCATGTGGCTCTCATATACCAATAATGTGAAAACAAAATGATGCCAAGATGAGAGCATGTGGAAAAGAATTGGATCCATTCCAACCCACATGAGCTAGAGGTAAAACCAAATAAGTTGCAATGCTCATATATGGTGGAATGGTGGAATGATGGGGTGATGACAAGAAAGGTGGTGGAGTTAATAAGAGATATGCCCCCAACTCAACTTGGGCATTAAACAATATATCAATAACCATTTACAATATCAAGAGGCAAATACAATTTACAATGCATATGAGAGAAGAACCAAATCAAAAGGGTTTTATATGATGCTCAAATGCAAGGTGGCATGATGACATGAGCATGATATAATTATGATGCAACAATAATATGTATGAAGTAGCATATATAGACTAGGCTAGTAGCATTACAATTGTTAGACAATTGGGATGCTACACCCACCGTGGGGCAAGAGGCGCTTCAGGCTCTTCAGCGGGCGAGGACCAAGATCTTCGCGGGAATCGGCGAAACCATAGCCATCGGTCGTGTTCTCTTCTCCGGCAATGTTCCGATCGTCCCTCCTGACGAGTTCTAGATCCCTGCAAAGACGAACCCTACGCGATGCTCGATCGTCCCCATCAGAGATATCCACCTCTTCATCGGCGAAACCGACTCGGGCATTAGTTCCCTGGGAGTCGGAGGAGCATCAAGACCTACACGGACCGCCTACGGGCAGGATACGTTCTGGGAAGGATCAATGTCAGATCTCTCTTCGGAGTTTGCCGTCAAAGATCGGAAAAATTCAAGGCCCACCCAAACCGCCCATGTGCAGGATATAAAGGTGGAAGATTGCTGCAAGTCCGCCGGCTTCGTCCGTGCGTCTGGATAGCGGAGATCAAAGTTCGTCAGAGTGGTTACCATCTTCGATCTGGCGCGTTGCGTTCAGAGAGAGGGAGAAAACCCCCCGCGATTACCTTGCCAGGTGGCTCCGTATACGGGCCGATCTGGCACATTACCCTAATGATGATGCCATGTATCACTTTGTGGAAGGACTGGACCAAGGTACGCTTCTCCGGCATTCGCTAAGGTGGCAGCAGGCTTCAGGACGCCTCACCTTTGAAAGCATGGTGAACACCGTCAACAACTACGCGGGCTAAGGAGGCAGCTCAGACAGCCCTCACGCTCATTGACGGAGCCCCTCCGCCTCAGCCACCGCCGCCACCGCCTCTGGTCGTTGTCGCTGCAGCTGCGCCACCACCCCTAGTCATCGTCATTGATGTTGCACCTCCACCCCCCGTCATCGAGGAAGCCCCGTCACCCTCCGACTCTGTAATTGATGCGCTCTACACCGACTTCAGCATAGATTCGGAGGAGATAGACTTTAGCCCGGAGGAGATAGACTCCGCCATGCAGGAGATGGAGGAGGATTACAAACGTGACGAGCAGGCCAACAACGCCGTCACGTCCCGAGAGGTGTTTGTCACCATTGGGACGGCGATGGATGAATATCAACCCGAACGAGCTCCGCCTATAGCGCTGGACAAAGGGAAGGGACCCCTGTTGCTGCCGACAATGATCGCGCAAAGGACATGCCCCCTCCGCCTAATCCAGCGCAGCAGCCGCAGGAACTCGGCACCGGTCCGAGCAACAACAACACCGCAAACCCGCCGCCTCCAGCATCTACGTCTGCTGCTGCCCAAGTCACTCCAGCTGATAGAGTGATGTACGGCAATCTCCTCGTCGAGCCTATGACCATGGCTCATATTCGCAATGTAGTCCAGCTTGACGAGAAGCGCCAGCAGCTTCTGGAGGAAGCGCAAGCCATCGCGAAGCAAGACGCAAAGCTAGATCAAGATTTGGCCAACACGCATAAGACAATAGAGAAAGCTAGAGCAATGGAAGCTGAGTACAAGACTCTGTTGCAGCAGCAGAAGGCTAAGAAAGCTCCATCTCGTGTCATCAACGATCCTGGTGTACGGTCAAACCTAGGATGGGCTCCCTCGAAGCCGGCACAGGCCAAGCCATACATTGACAGTGAAGGCAGGCAGGTGATGCCCACTCCTCTTCTCAACCTCGTCGTCACCAAGACCCTTCTGGAATAGGATAGATCACCCGAAACAGTGAACCAAGTCTATGGCCTAGTGGCCAAGGCGGTGAAACAGCAGGAAAAGGCCACCTCTCAGAGGCTTGAGTCCGACCCAGCGTTTTGCCAGTCTAGCCAGCATAAGCCACCTAGGGACAGATCTCCTCTTGATGTCAGGTCCCAGACGGGTTCATCAGAACGAAGATGGAAGGATGCACGCAATAGGAAGGATGCTATCCCCATATCCTCCAACCATGGAGGCAAGGCCCAACCTCGTCGCCCATCGCCACCGCCCCGTTCCCCCCGACATCACGAAGATACCAAGGCTCAACGTTGTACGGATATGCCCCCGCCAAGGCAGAGTGGCATCGTCATCTGTGACAACGCGGAGCAGACCCGACATGACGGAGAGCGCAACCAGGGACACAAGAGCAGGTCGCGCCATGACCCTCCACATCCGATAAGCAACCGCGACAAGCGTGAAGCGTCGCATGAGGGTAACAGCAAGAAGGCTAACCCACCGCCACCTCTGCCTCTGTCGCCACCAAGCAGCCACCATGGCGGAGGAGGCCCGCGTCATTCACGCAGCCCATCCCCTAATGGCAAGAAGAAGAAAAGAAGCCTGGAGCCATACGATGCACGTTCGCGTTTGGACAAGATCCACGAGGCCCGGGAAGGACCATACCTGGGACCACATTGCTTTGGAACTGTGATACGGTCCGCAACTTACCCCAAAGGTTTCCGGATTGACAAGACCATCAAGCCCTATGATGGCACCGCCAAGCCAGCTACATGGTTCATGACTACGGAAACGCGTTAGAGATTGCCGGGGGTAACCCAATGTCGTCGTCAAGTACCTCACGTTGATGTTGGCGGGCACGTCCCGTCAATGGATTGATGACTTGCCAAAAAGATCCATCTGCAATTGGTTGGACATGCAAGAAGCGTTCACCAAGAACTTCGAGGGTACATACAAATGTCCCTGCACTGTTCGCGATCTACAATGGTGCGTGCAAGAGAAAGACGAGACATCTCGCGCCTACCTCTCTCGCCGGTTGGATATGAAGAATTCCTGCGCAGGAGTGCATGCTCAGACTGCCATGGCCGCCTTCATCGATGGGTTGGAAAGGGGCACGTTGCTCCTACATAAGCTGAAGCGCCTGCAGGACAATCACCATCTAGACTTGAACCAGATGATTCAGTTGGCCAGTGAGTTCGCGGCTGCTGACGACGATGCTCGCGGATCTCCGCCGGCAACGGCCGTTCCAACTCAGGCTCGGAGGAACAGCAGCACAAAGAGGAAGCCCCTGCCAGAAGAAAATCAAAACTCCGACATGGTTGCTATGACCTTTGCGGGACGAGGTGATGGCGGGCAACATGGCCGAGGACAGGAAGCTGGTCGTGGGCAGCAGCGAGGAAGTGAAACTACCTCGGCAGCGCTCCGCGTTACCCAAACCTACGAGGAGTACCAAGATATGTCGTGCCTCGTACACCTTGACGCCAACGGAAAAGCCACCCACACTAATCGCCACTGCAAGTTCGTCAACGGCCTTAAGGAGGACCAGGAGTCCGGCTACAAACAAAGTCGGAAGAACATACCGCGAGGCAAGGGCAAGGGGAAAAAGAAGGAGGAGGAGTCCAAGGATTCAAGTGACATGGATGAGTACATTGGCCCCAAGCACGCCGCCAAGAGCGACGGCAAGGGCAAAAAACCCTTCGAGAAGAAGGCGGCAGTTTTCCACACTTTTCTTGGCACCCCCACCGTCCGACAACAGAAGGCCTACATGAGGATACTGATGGCTACTCTACCCCCAGTCCCCCTGTTCTTGTGCTGGTTGGAGATTCCAATTACTTGGCACAGGAAGGATCACCCAGACCTCATCCCTACGGATAACCAATGCGCCATGGTCATCAACCCCCTGATTGATGGCAACGAGTTCACCAAATGTATGGTGGATAGTGGAAGCAGCATCAACATCATGTACCTGGATACACTGCAGAAGTTGAACTGGACGGAGGCAAACCTAAGGCGGACCAACACCATCTTCCATGGCGTAGTTCCTGGTCGGGAGGCTCGGTCCCTTGGGTGCATCACACTTCAGGTCACTTTTGGCGATGTCAATAACTACCGCCAAGAACGCATGACCTTTGAGGTGGTCCCCTTCAAGAGCGTATACCACGTCATATTTGGCCGCGACATATTCCACACCTTCATGGACAAGCCATGCTTCGTCTACAACAAGCTCAAGATACCCGGACCAAACGGTGTCATCACCGTATCCGGAAGCTTTACCAAAGCAAGGGAATATGATATTGGAGAAGCAGCCTATGTAGAAGCTGTCCTCTACAGCAAAGAATTCATGGAGATCTAGAGAAAGGTCGATGCCTCGGAGATGCCCGCGTTGAAGAAACAGATTTCTGACTCCGCACCAGCATTCAAGGCCGCCATCGAGACCAAGCCGGTGGAACTTGTGGTAGGCGATGCCTCCAAGACCACCGCCATTGGGACGAACCTGGACCCTAAATAGGAAAGCGCGCTCATCGAGTTCCTCCATGAGAATAGGGACATCTTTACCTGGCAACCTGCCAACATGAAAGGTGTACCTAGGGAACTTGCCGAGCACATCTTGAATATTGATCCAAAATGTAAACCAGTGAAACAACCTCTACGACGCTTCGGAGACGATAAGTGATGCGCCATAGGCAAAGAGATAGCTAGGTTACTTAAGGCTAGTTTTATCCGAGAAGTCCTTCACACTCGATGGGTGGACAATCCTGTACTTGTCCCCAAAAAGAGAACCAAAGAATTAAGAATGTGCGTTGATTACACCAGCTTGAACAAGGCATGTCCCAAAGATCCGTTTGCTTTGCCTCGCATTAACCAAGTCATTGACTTGACGGCTGGCTCGAAGCTTTTGTGTTTTCTCGATGCATACTCAGGATACCACCAGATTAAGATGAGGAAGTCGGACCAATTGGCCACTTCGTTCACTACACCTTACGACATGTTTTGCTATGTCACGATGCCCTTTGGGCTAAAAAATGCAGGTTCTACGTACCAGCGGACGATGCAACATTGCCTACACGATCAAATTGGTCAGAACGTTCACGCCTACGTGGACGATATAGCGTTGATGTCTAAAAAATCAAACGATTTAATCTCCAACTTAAAAGAAACCTTTGATAATCTCTGAAAATACAACATGATGCTTAACCCTAAGAAGTGCGTCTTCGGGGTTCCAGCCGGCAAATTGTTGGGCTTTATCGTTTCCCAGCATGGAATCGAGGTCAACCCGGAGAAAGTCATAGCCATCTTAAACATAAACCGTCCAACATGCCTAAAATACATACAACGGCTAACAGGTTGCGTTGCAGCAGTTAGTCGGTTCGTCAGCCGACTTGGAGAGAAGGCCCTGCCGTTGTACAAGTTGCTGAAGAAGGAGGACAAATTCACGTGGACGGACGAGGCAGACGCAGCATTGAAGCAGCTCAAGGAGATACTTTCCTCGGCGCCTATCCTTGCAGCACCCGAACCTGGCGAGCCCATGTTAATCTACATGGCGGCCACCAACCGGGTAATCAGCATCGTCGTCGTGGTAGAGCGGAAGGAACCAGGATATGAGCACGGAGTTCAACGACCAGTTTAATATGTAAGCGAGGTCTTGACGGAGTCCAAGCAGCATTACCCGCACTACCAAAAGATAGCTTATGGAGTATTTATTGCTTCTCGGAAGCTGATGCACTATTTCCAGGAGCACCCTATCACAGTGGTGAGCAAGACTCCACTGTCCGACATCATCAACAACAGCGACGCTACAGGTAGGGTCACCAAGTGGGGCATTGAACTTGCCGCCTTCGAGATCACCTACAAGCGACGCGACCCTATCAAGTCACAAGCCTTGGTGGATTTTATCACAGATTGGACGGAGATGCCAGATGCTACCCCAATGCCGGAGCCAGAATATCGGGTGATGCACTTTGACAGATCAAAGCTACTCAACGGCTCGGGGGCTGGTGTACTGCTATAGTCACCAACCGGGGATAAGCTACACTACGTTCTGCAGATCCACTTCGAGGCTACGGACAACATGGAGGAGTATGAAGAACTCATTCACGGACTACGCGTAGCCAAGGATATTGGCATCAAGCGCATAGTTTGCTGTGGAGATTCCGACTTGGTTGCCCAGAAGGTGGCTGGCACCTGGAACGCACGGAACCCTATGATGGCGGCATATCGAGACAAAGTGGACGAGATAGCCAAGAGCTTCTTGGGCTACAAGGTCAAGTATGTACCTAGGGAGCAAAACAAGGCGGCTGATCTGCTGTCTAAGCTTGGATCAGGGCGCAAACGAATTCCGCATAGTGTTTTCTTGGAACATCTATGGACACCATCCGTGAAGGGGGCTGATGTGGACAACCCGGACAGAGTTGACTCTTTCGTTCACATGGTGACAATGATCCCTCCGGCTTGGACAAAATCGTTCATGGGATATCTCGTACACGGAACATTGGCTGACGACGAAGTCGAAAGACGGAAAATAGTACATCGAGCAAAGGGCTATACCATAATCAATGGACAACTCTACAAAAGAAGCACTACTGGTGTATACCTTAAGTGTGTTTCCCAGCAAGAAGGTATTGAAATCCTCAGCGAAATCCATCTTGGAGATTGTGGGCATCACGCCGCTCCTCGATCGTTGGTAGCTAAAGCCTTCTGGCAAGGATTCTACTGGCTGACCGCGAAGGCGGACGCTGACAAGCTGGTTGAGACATGCATGGGATGCCAGTATTATGCCCGACAACCACATGTTCCTGCTGAAGAATTGCGAATAATACCAATAACTTGGCCGTTTGCAGTCTGGGGGTTGGACATGGTTGGTCCGTTGCAGACGGCACCATGTGGGTTTACGCATCTGCTAGTAGCAGTTGATAAATTCACAAAATGGATAGAAGCTAAACCCATTAGAAAGCTCGATGGGGTAACTGCCCTTAGATTTTTCCGGGATCTAGTGGTGAGATTTGGTCTCCCACATAGCATTATCACCAACAACGGCAACAACTTGTCACTCGGAGAAGTGGAAGCTTATTGTTGGGAGAAGGGCATCCGACTTGACCTTGCATCTGTGGCACACCCACATTCCAATGGTCAGGTTGAGCGAGTCAATGGATTAATTCTGCAGGGAATCAAGCCACGTCTTGAGGCACCACTACATAGAGCAGCTAGAGCCTGGGCGGAAGAATTGTCATCTGTGCTGTGGAGTTTATGAACTACACCCAAAAGATCCACCGGCTACACCCCTTACATCATGGTATATGGAGCAGAAGCCATCCTTCCTTCCGACATCCTTCATGATTCACCAAGAGTTGCCGCGTACGACGAAGATGACGCTAAAGAATCCAGACGCCTAGATGTGGACCTTCTCGAGGAGGAGCGCGTATTGGCATGCCAAAGATCCTCCATCTACCAGCAGAAGCTACGCAGCTACCCTAGTCGCCACGTTCGGCATCGCTCGTTTAAGGAGGGGGACCTGGTGCTCCGACTTAAGCAGAATAAGTCACACAAATTATCCCCGCCATGGGAAGGACCGTTCATCATAAGCAAGGCGCTGCTCAATGTGTCTTACTACCTCGTTGACAATCGTGAACTGAAGGATAGACCCAGCGAGGATCATAAGCATAAGTGATGTGACCCGGATGATGACCACCCGGAGCTTGATTGGCCATGGAACATAGCACAGCTACGTCTTTTCTACACTTAGCATTTTTATATATTGTGTACCTCTTATATGATCAATGAAATAAAGCTCTCTGGTTCACTCATATTTCTGAGTCTTTTACCTCCTTTAGTGTTCATTTTTGGATCATATAAAACCTTTATGCACAAGCTTTGCGACTGCACTTGTGAGAATTCCTCCAACGGGCGTTAGCTTAAGTTTTCTTGTCTACACGTTCTTTGTTGTTTTTATGTGGATTCTGGAGTAGTGACTTTTGGCACTTATTGTCGGCGATTTTGTGTTTAGGTTATTGACGGTGCCATTGGGCATAATCGCCTGAGCGCATAGTTCCGACAACGAGTCTTCCGACTCATGAAAAGTCAAGCATAAAAACTAGAGTAGTGGATAAGCCAGCACTTGTTTAAAAAATATATACATGCCAGAACCAGTTCTTGAGCAGCAGGAAATAACAACCATTGTTTCCCGTCTTAAGTTAACAAGTAGTTTTTTCCGCATACAAATTCCAGAGGAAAGAAATATTACATGTTGTTTTTCATTCCTCTAGCGCAGGCGACTTGGATGTGGCATCGTCAGCAGCAGCAGAGTCATCCTCTTCGAAGTCAGTGGTGTTGAGGGGCCCGGAGGAGCTTTGGTTGTCACCATCAATAGTATCCATGGGCACGAAGACATTAGGGTCGACCAACTCGACGACTCTAGTATCAAAACCCGCGAGCGACGCCAAGATAGCCTTGTGGTCTATTTTTTGGCCATCGTCGTCTACATCAGGGATACCGGAGGTCACCTTGTCAATGTCGGCGTTTTCATAGTGCGCCTTGACCATTGACAGCGCCATCCTTGCACCGGCCCGGGTACATGAAGCTTTCTAGCTTACAATACGCTCGGGGGTTCGGCGCAAGATCTCCGAGAACTTCGCCACGGAATCCACCGCTTTGATGTTAATCTGGAGGGGCTTGGCTATCTCCTTGGTCTGCTTGATGGCGGTGTTGATAAAGTTGCCGACAAGGACCATGCATTCTTTTGGCGGAGGAGGCAACTGGGTCAACCCAATAGGAGCTACAAATTCCGACAAAAGGAACGCATGAGTTCAATAACACAAAAAGTTCAAAGTATCTAGCTTACAGAAGTACAAGGCGGATAATCACTTACTGAAGATGCTAATCTCAGCCTGCTGGAGAGTTTCCGCCATGGAGTCCCGTTCTTGTCGGAGGATCTTGTATGCTTCGGGATTGTGCTGATTTTGCTCATTGGCAGCTTTCTTCTGCTCTTTCAGGATCGCGATCTCCTCCTTCAAGCGGTTCATCTCCGTGTTGGCAGACTCTTGCAGGACTTTCATGGAGTCCTCGTGCATCTTCAGCATATCCTTTCTCTCCTGCTTAAGGATCTTGTTTTCGCTATCCAGCTGCTGAATATGCTTGGATTGCTCCACAATGTCCTTGGCCTTGTCAATGGCTTCTGCAAGTCGGAGAAAGAAAAATACACAATGAGTACTCGGAGAAAGTTGTCACAAGACCAAGTCGGAATGCGAAAACGAAAGGAAAAATAGACTCTTGCTCTTGATGATTTGTTCCTTCAAGAAGGCAGTTTTACCCTTTTTGGCTTCCAAGTCCGCACGCATCTTCTGGTACTTCTCGTTGGCCACGCCTCTCCGAGCACTCTCATTCTGTGGAAAGGAAATTTAACGTTGTTTAGTCTACTTGGAGCATCTAGCTGGATAACTATCCACCTAGAGGCTTGGGGGCTACAGTGAGAGTTTTTTAACTTGGCAATATGCTTAGTCTTTCTTTAAGCATCTAGTCGGAACTAATTCAGTTTTCAACTAGAAGCTTGGGGGCTATAGTATAAAGTTTTTTAACTCAATCATATGCTTAGTATTTCTTTAAGCATCTAGTCGGAACTAATTCAGTTTTCAACTAGAAGCTTGGGGGCTACAGTATAGAAATTTACAAACACTACGTATGCTACTCTGAAAGTATCTAGTCGGAATATTTCATTCAAACTATATACTTGGGGGCTATAGTAAGAAGTTTTCTAGCTTAGTCACTCTTAGAGCATTCAGATGCAAAGACCTAAGGTTTTCCGTATAAATCCTCGGGGGATATAGTGGGATACTCATATAAAATGCAAAAGGCAAATAAAACTTACAAGTGCGATGATCTTGAGGTTTGTAGCACTCTCAGCAAGCAACTTGCCGAAGGACAGATTATTTCCTCGCATGATTTCTGCTTGCCGAAGAAGCTCCTCAAGACCGCAGGTTGGATATGTCGGCGCCGCACCAGGAACCAAAGCAGAGCTACTCGGCGCAAGTGTCGGGTAGACTATCTTCGGGAATTCTACGATTGTCCTGGGTGCGGAGGCGCCGCCTTCAGCAGACGTTCCACCAACAACCACCGCCTTACCGCTACCGATGGCATCCTTAGCCGGAGCTTCAGCCATTTGAATAGCAGTACTTTCTTGTGTCGCCTGTTCGCCGGCAACGACAAGCTCCGCGGAGGCACCTGAGTCCACTTCCATGGCGGAAGGGCCAGATGCATCTTTGGATTGTGAGCTTGTCGGAGCAGACGTAGGCTGGACGCTAGGAGTAACAGGGGCGATGGCGGGAGATGCGTGGGGAGACACGTCACAATGCAATATATCCTTAATATTTCTAGAAGCCCCGAAAGTCTTGGAGGTCTTCTTCAAACTAGTAGTGGCCTTCTTCCTGAAACGTGCAAAAGTATAAGTACAGGAATAAAACAAGCAATGGACAATGTCGAAGTGAAATAGGCTTACACAATAGGGGGTGCTTTGGCAAAGGGGATCCCAGTAACCTTTCTTTTCTCTGCCTCCAGGGCGGCAGTGGACTTCTTGGAGACTCCACTCTCCATTTTCTTCTTCTTGCCTCCGTCTGCAGCGTCAGAGGTGGAGCTCTTCCGCTTTTGCGCCAGCGGGACATCGTCATCGGACATGACGGTGACTTCCTTCATCTTTGGGTCATAGATTTGGACAGCCATGCTATCCTCCTCTAGACTGCTGAGTTGTTAAGTGAAATCCCAAAAGTGTTAGATAAGATGGTAATGGTTAGTCGGAAGAACTGGAGTATATGTCATACACGGAAAATAAATATCATACATGTGGGCACGTGTCGTCAACGAACATGTCATAGGTGATGGTGAAGCCTCGCTTCCTATCCTTCACCTTGACAATGTCCTTGAGTCGAAGCTTGACGGAGTCACTCGATAAATTGTCCTTGGAGATGCGGAGGCTATCCTTCCTATCCTTGGTGTACTCATGCATCAGCTTCGAGTGGTGCTGCAGAGGTTGGATCCGTCTGATGAACCAGCACATGGCTAGGTCCAACCCAGTCAAACCAGTGTCTACGAACCACTCTATCTGCCTTATGGCGCAGGAGGCTTCATCGTCGGAGGGAAGGGTGGCTTGGGACCTCCATGTCAGGGCTTCAGCGGCGGCTCCGTCGACAAAGTCCGGATATGTTTCTTCTCGGCCATCTAGAAGGATATCTGGGCCGTAGAAGTACGTCCGTTGCCAATTCTTGCAAGATTCATGGCCGGCGATGTCGGGGAACTGCCGTCCAGGCCGGATCTTAAAGCTAATTGTCCCGCAGTTCCTAAGCTCGTCCTTGCCGGCTCCGGCTTCCCTCTTGATGGTGAAGAAGTATATAAAGATATCTAGCCTAGGCCTAATCCCTAAGTAAACCTCACAGAGCGTCGCGTAGTTGCTAAGTGCGAGGATGCTATTGGGGGAGAGGTTCTGAGGCTATACTCGGTAATGGCTAAGGACATCTAGGAAGAAGTTGGAGATGGGCAAAGAAATGTCGCGTACCAGTTGGGCCTTAAGGTACACCTTCTCTCCGGCTTGGGGAGAAGGGGTGACCTCGCCGGTCAGCGCCGCCCGCCAGGCGAGCCCCTCTGTCGCAGGGAAGTAGCCCTCGACGAGCAGCTCCTTGATGTCGCGGGCCGTGATGTCCGAGCCACGCCAGTCCCCCTTGTGGGGGTCGCTTTCCTCTTCCAGCAGCTCCAGCGCCGCTGGATTGTGGTCGCCGCTGGTGGATTCGACCACCACGGACTTGGGGATCACCAGACCCTCTGGAGGCACGAGCATGGTGCTCGCCGACTTTGCCGCAGCATCGCCTGACGCCGCCATGGAGGAAGCAGAGCTGCTGCTTGCCATTGGAGAGGAGGAGGTGGTCACTGGAAGGATTGAAGGGCTAGGGTTTTTCGCAACCGTGCGGAGAGCTCGAGGAGGCGCTTGCTGGAGGAAGAAGACGACGCGGCAGGAGAATGAGGTGAAAAGTAAAAATCCACCATAGTTACAATTTATAACCCCTGATGTCAAGATTCGTGCAAGACGAACGAATGGTTGACGCGTGGACGACGTGTGCAGGCGCGTGCGCAGAAATTTCGCCATGTTTCCAACCATCGCCGCCAACGGTTCGTATCGCTCGCGCGGGAAAAACGGACATGATTGTGTTCTCAGCATGTGTGAGTTACGAGGTGTTGCTGACCTATGTCTACGTCGCCCTAGCTGTCACTAGAAGGTGAACCATCACATCAGAATATTCCGGCATGGACGGATCCAGTCCGGCTATGGAAGAGTACGATAGAAGATTCAGCAATTCTCCGACTTACAAGTTGAAGACGGAGAAAACCTTACAGGGTTCTTGGGAGGACTACAATATATTTCTTGACGATTTTCAGACATCCATCTAGACGGAGCATTCACCCTGAAGAGGCAAGACGACGCAAGATCTCGGAGTTCTCCGGGGGCTACTGTTGGGGATATGCTATATGGGTATCCTCATAGCATGTCTCCTATCCGGATAACCCGGGTGGCTCACAGTTGGTAGCATGGCCCATGTCCTATTGGGCGGCCCAGCTAGATGGATCCAGAAGGGAGGCCCATGTCGGATAAAGGAAGGCTACGGAGGAGTCACCGACATACCCGGAGCCTTGGAGTACAAGACACGCTAGAATAGTTGTAAGCAGTGTAGGACTCTGTAACCTGTCCGGCTAGGACTTTTCCCTGTAACCCTAGGACCTGGCGACTATATAAGTCGGGCCTATGGGATCCTTTAGGGCACGATAACTTAGACTCTCTAGTAACATCGCACAGCGAACCAATCCTTGTAACTCGGCGTATTTCCCTTATAGTGATTTATAGCAGGAGTGGGATTCCGCCACCGTTGTGGGATCTGAACCTGGGTAAGTTTTGTTACCTCGTACCCGTCAACCATCAGCCTTCCCCCACGTCTCTAAACACGCACTGTGAGGACCCCTCCATGGCGTACTCATCGGCCATACCACGACAAGGGCTGGCCCGCGCCTAGGGGGTGCGGCCACCCTGGTGTCCTCCTCCACCTCTGCTTCGTGGTTCCATGTTGCTCCGGGAAAAATAGGAAGATTGGCTTTTTCCCGTCCAATTCCGAGAATATTGATTTTCTTCCTTTTCTAGAACCAAAAACAGAAGAAAACAGGCAACTGTCACTGTGGCAACTTGTTAATAGGTTACTCCAGAAAAACATATAAAAATACCTCAAAGTGTAGACAAAGCATAAGACAAATGATATAAAACAAGCATGGATCATCAAAAATTATATATACGTTTCCGACGCATCAAGCATCCCCAAGCTTAACTCCTACTTGTCCTCGAGTAGGTAAGTGATAAAAGAATAATTTTTGAGGTGACATGCACCATCAAAACCAAGATCAAATCATTTGCAAGCATTGAAAGTTGGGATCAAAGAACTCTAAACATGTGCATGAAAGATGGAGTTCTAACAATAAGACAAAGTAACTATGCATGCAACATGAAAGGCTACAAACAAAGATCATGGATAACATGCGTTGAAGAACGTTTGTTTGTTTCACATACAGAAAACATGGCATAGTGGCAATCAGCTTGTCCCTCATAGAGTAGCAAATAGATGCATAGGACACCTTCAAAGTTCATAAGAGTGACTAGATACAAATAGTTCAAGAACAATCAATATCAACATTATGAATCAATCAATAAGTTTTGGGACAATGCACATAGAACTAAAAATGACAACTATGCTCTCTTAATTGGTGCCTAAGGATAGAAGGTGAAGACTAAATATAATAGTGGAAGAAAGGCCCTTCACAAAGGGAAGCAGGGATTTCAAGTTTCAAAAAGAGCTTCCAAAAATTATGGTACTTGTTAGCTTTCAGCCATCATTGCCCCTATCATAAGCATCTTGAAGTGATTAAGGTTAAAGTGAACAAACTATGGAGTATATGCTTGACAAAGTATAAGTTGGCAATCTCATGTCCCTTGAATACGAGGGCCGCACCTCATGCTACTCAACTTTAGTCACCTGTAAGTTCTTATCATAGTAAGTACATGTGTATCATAGAGAACCGCCAACGGGGTACCCCTTGCACATGGTACAAGAGCTATCCCATAACCAAAATGACAAGGCAAGCAGACAATGAGCATCTCAGCGATCTTTTTATTTACTATTTGCATAGATTTTTATTGAGGATGCTTCACAGATTGCTCATTATGGTGATGCTGCAAGTTTCCACCATGATTAGGCATGGCTTAGGCTAGCGGTCCAAGCGTTTCTCTAACACAAAATACATAACTCCATATACTTACAAGCTCCCTCTTTATTTCACACTTGAGACATCCATACACAAAAGAGCATGATATCAAATGTGTACAAAGTACAAGTGCAATGTTGAAAACGTTCCCCATAACAGCATGGTTCTGCTAATTCCAACGTATAAGTGCAAGCATATACAACTTAGATGACACAATGGTTCAAGTTTATTAGGGGCAAGGAATATAAAGTGTGCCATCAAGTTTGTGAGGGCTTTAACCACTAAGTTTTCACATAACAAAATACTTTTTAATTGGAAGATAGCTGAAAACAAGAATATACTTAGAATGTTGTAGCACACCATGCATAGGAATTTATAGTGGACACTTTGGAATAACTTGGTTTCTTGGGATTTAGAAGCATGAGTAGATCTTACACATACAATTGGAGGCTAGCAAAATACTGGGAGCAACCAACTAAGAGAGCAATAACAGCCATAATCATGCAGAGCGACAAAACATTACTAATAAAAGCATAGAGTGGTACTACAAGTCAAGGACTAAATGATCATAGAGGCTATGGTGACTTTTTCATAGTCATAACATGGTGTGAGGATGTGCCAAGTCAAGCCAAACAAAACATCACAGGAGAATACCACAATACTATGCTTTTGTATGCTAAAACAACGCATGATTCCTTCAAGGCACACTAAGCAATCCCAATTGTTTGGAACAAGACATGCTACAGCAATAATTACTAGGCATAAGGTCAAAAAAAACACCTAGCATGACATGCTAAAGTCTAAGTCACAGTCAATGCAAGCTCCTCGTGCACTTTCAAGCAAAAACTTTCTACTCCTTTCCAACACCAATCAACTTATTTGAAACAACACAACGAGAACGGGGGTCCAAACTACTTTATTCAATTAAACTAAACAAGCTAAGAAAATCAAACGAAAACTAAGACGCTCCAAGAACAACACAACAGTGCATGAAAGAATAAAAACGAAGTGTCTAGAAAGACCTGAACTTTTTATTGATGAAGAATGGGATGCCTTGGGCATCCCCAAGCTTTGACGCTTGTATATCTTGGATATTTCTTGGGGTGACACCAGGGTGGCATCCCCAAGCTTGAGCTTTTGTCCATTCTTTATCTCATTACATCATTCTTTCTTTACACCTGAAAATTTCTCCTTCATACAAAACTTCACACAATCTTCATTAGCAACATTAGTGTATTCAAAATATAATAGACCTTTGGGTTTAGCTTTAGAATATCAAAACTTTCACTAAAAACACAAGCTACTGTAGAAACTCCTTAAAAAGCTCAATTTCCCAAAAAGAACCCAAAAAGGAATCAATAGGAAGCAAATGCAAATAATGGCAGAAATCTGTCAAAACAGACCAGCAGGTAGAAACTGATTTTTTTAGAAAACCTTCTGTTGCTCAAATCAAAAAGTGTTGAACTAACGAAAGTTATATAACATATTGGGGGATTTATTCGTAAATGTTTAGCTCAATCAGACTTATAGAGACTCCTCATGAATTTTTATGGTGGAGGACACAAATCTGTTTCGGGACAGCAACTCCCCAAATCTTACTTCCCTCTCATTAGAGGTCATTATTGGCACAAAAAGCAAATAAAAAGGATAAGGAGAGGTCATTACTGAAGTAATAACTTCCAAGACTCAAGGAAACTCTTGGGTTATCTCCCAACAAGTACTTTTCTTTAACGCCTTTAAGTTAGGCTTGATAGTTTGAGAAGATGCTCACATAAGAAATATGAATTGAAGTAAAAGAGAGCATCAAGAAGCAAATTAAAAACACATTTAAGTCTAACCCACTTCCTATGCATAGGAATCTTGTAAAGAAACAAGTCATGAAAGCACAAAGCAACAAGCGTCGAAAAGCAAAACAAGTGCAACTTCAAGACTTTCAACATAAAGAGGGGAAATTTAATTTTGTTGAGATACATAAGACCAAGTTTCCCTCTCTCATAATAACTTTCAGTAGCAACATGAATAAAATTAACAATATAACCATCACATAAAGAATTCTTAACATGAGCCACATGCATATAATAATTATTACTCTCCACATAAGCATAGTCATTCTTATTAGTTGTAGTGGGAGCAAATTCAACAAAATAGCTATCATTATTATTCTCATCACCATAATCATCAAATATAGGAGGCATATTTTACTCACAATTAATTTTTGCCTTAGTAGTAGGTGGACTAAAAATATCATATTCATCATTGCAATCATCATATATTGGAGGTTTGGTATGATCATAAGCAATAGAATAGCTATCTTCCCAAGTGTGTTCATTTGTAAACATATCATCATTGGAAGGAACATGGATAGCACTAATACCACAACAATTATTAATATCATAATTTTCAGAATTGGTGACAAAGAGATTTTCAATATCAAAAGTAGTGTGCTTTTCCCAATCATGATCACTAATATAGGTAACAGGCATAGGAACATCATCTAGTTCAGACTCATCAGCAAAAACTATGATAGGAGCAACATGCTTAGAGGAAGATACTGTTTCCTCTCTCCTTTTACTCCTCTTATTCTTGTTCTTATTATTATTATTCTTCTCCTCTTTAGGAGGGAGAGGCTTGAAAGGAAGCTTCTCCACATACCCTGGTTTATTATTAGAGACAATAGAAGAAACTTTAGAGGATTCCTCCTTTTCATTAATAATAACAAAACTCATATCAGTCCTATCATATTTTGGTAAAATATCATATTTTATAAGATTTTGTATGTAAGTATTCGCGTGGCAATTATAAACACAATAAAGATGACACCCATGCAGGACGCAATTCATACCAAAAGAACTCATGTCTACCAAAGAAGTTTTTCTTGATAACTCTTCACACCCCAAAAACAATGTAAGTTCATCATGTTGATTATCAGTGATCGCATTATCACAATACAAGCTTGCAGTACTCATTGGATTAGAAAGGTTATTATTATGGCCTGATCATTGAAAATTGAAATGACCCACTTCATAGCAGAGTTCACAAATAAAAGGGTAGAGGGCACAAATTTCTTTAACAAGATCATTTAGAGCCTTATACCACTTATGGTTTTTTCATTCCAGTGTGTGATACAATATTCTTATTCTATTTGATTCTTCTCACAAGGTCTATGCATACCACAAAAATTAACATGCTTATAAGAAATAGTACTTTCAAAAGTTTGAGCATGTTTATTACAATCATTAATAACATTTTCATTTTCCATCCAAGTATCTTTGAAAGGTTCATGATACATGTCCCATTTTTCTTTAGGATCATTAATATGGGAAGCAAAGGCTCTATAATATCTAACAAGAATTTGAGGATCAAGACCATATTTAGCACTAAGCTCTTGAAAATCAGTAGTTTCAGCGAAAGACTTAATGCAATCATACTCATAGTTTATACCTAGTTCTTTACCTTTGTCGTTATCCCAATCTTCAGTATTTCTCTGAATTGTTTCAAGAAGATCCCACTTAGTTTTGACCCCCTTACTTGTGAAGGATCCCTCTAAAGAGGCATCTAGATAGTCCTTGTAATGTCTTGAAAGCCTTGCAAAAAAATTATTGATTATAATATTACTGGGGAGCTCATGAATGGGACATTTGAGCATTAGTGACTTCAATCTTCCCCAAGCTTGGGCAATACTTTCTCCATCATGAGGGTGAAAAGTATAAATATAATTCCTATATTTATGGATTTCATGAGGAGGATAAAATTTAGAGTAAAAGAGAGATTCAAGTTCTTTCCATTCCAAATGATGAGGATCATCTAGTAGCTCATACCACTCCCTTGCTTTGTCCCTAAGTGATAAATAGAATAGCTTCCTCTTAACTTGGTCCATTGAAATACCTCCACACTTGAACAACTTGCATAATTCATGTATAAAGAGTAAATGATCACTAGGATGGACAGTTCCATCTCCAAAATAGTAGTTATCCATAACACGATCAACAATTTTTGTAGGTATCTTAAAAGGGACACTTTCAGTATGTGGATTTAAAATATCACAAGTATCATTAGAATTACCACATATGGGGGATAAAGTATCATAAGAGCAAATTTTCTTCCCTAAATCTGGGGAACTAAAAAGATCTTTCTCATAAAAACTAGCTTCCCCAAGCTTAGACGTTTCCATACCACTGGTAACAATGGAGTTCAAAAAATTCATACTAATAACGTTGCTATTAGCATGCAAAGAAAGTTCCATAGGTTTTAAAATTTCCTTTTCAAACCACTCAAGTTCTAACTTAGGAAAAATACTAAAAAGCTCTCTAATTTTGTTGTTGTTTTCTATTAAGCCTAACTAGTGAAAACAAGAAAAAAAGACAAAATTGCAGAATCTAAAGGAAATAACTTCGAGCACTCACACCGGAGGATGTGAGTACCTTTTACCTTACCTCCTCGGCAACAGCGCCAGAAAATAGCTTTCTGGCTTGCTGTTGACATGGGGTAACATGTGTGAGTGCCTTTTACCTTTCCTCCCCGGCAACGGCGCCAGAAAATAGCTTGATGTCTACGCACTTCTATTCTTGTAGATAGTTGTTGGGCCTCCAAGTGCAGAGGTTTGTAGAATAGCAGCAAGTTTCCCTTAAGTGATTACCCAAGGTTTCTCAAACTCAGGGAGGAAGTGGTCAAAGGTATCCCTCTCAAGCAACCCTGCAATCAAGATACAAAAAGTCTCTTATGTCCCCAACACACCCAATACACTTTTTAGGTGTATAGGTGCACTAGTTCGGCGAAGAGATAGTGAAATACAAGTGGTAACGGTGCCAGAAAAGAGCTTCTGACTTGTTGTTGACGTGGAAGAGACTAAAGGCAAACTAAAATAAAGATGGAAGCAAGCAAACATGCAACAGATATAGATGCAAACGGTGTTTCAATGCTCAGAACAAAGGCCTAGGGATCATACTTTCACTAGTGAACACTCTCTCATAAATATATTCTCTTCATTATACTACTCTTAACTACTCCCTGGTTGGACACTCTAATCCATGGTAGGGCTATAACAACACTCCTCAAAGTCCGCCTTTCCCATCTAGATAACCCCACACTGTCACCTTGAGCTCTAGATGGTTCCAACAAACACCACAATTTCATAAAGACATCCAACTCCAAATATAAATCATACCAAATATATATAATCTAGCTTAAGTGCCACACATGGTGTGCACGCTATCACTTTCACACACATGGGGAAAATCATAGATCTATTAAAGCACGATGAGTATTTATGTAACCTCTAGCCTAAGTGCTACCACGGTATGCATGCTATCACTTACACACACGTGGGGAGAGCTAGAGATCTATTAAAGCACTTGAGTAGCAGAGTAGATCTACTTTATTACAAAGGTCATGACCACAACATGATCATGCATAGAGAGAGAGATGAACACATAGCTACCGGTAGATCCCTTAGCCTCGAGGAAGAACTACTCCCTCCCCATCATGGGAATCAGCAACGGTGATAGAGATGGCGATGGAGATCAATGGAGATGGATCCGGGGGCACTTCCCCGCCCCGGCAGGGTGTCGGAATAGAGACTTTCTATCCCCCGAATCTCCCCTTCGGTGGCGGCGGCATTGTGGAGGTTTTCGTGGATTTTCGCCAGATGATTTACGGTTTTTGGGTCGGGGGATTCTTATAGGCAAAGGAGGCAAGGTCTGTGGAGGGACAGGGGGCCCACACCCCCTGTGGGCGCCACCAGGGCTGGCCCATGCCTAGGGGGGTGTGGCCACCCTGGTGTCCTCCTCCATCTCTGCTTCGTGGTTCCATGTTGCTCCAGGAAAAATAGGAAGATTGGCTTTTGTCTCGTCCAATTCCGAGAATATTGATTTTCTGCCTTTTCTGGAACCAAAAACAGAAGAAAACAGGTAACTGGCACTGTGGCATCTTGTTAATAGGTTAGTCCAGAAAAACATATAAAAATACCTCAAAGTGTAGACAAAGCATAAGACAAATGATATAAAACAAGCATGGAGCATCAAAAATTATAGATACGTTTCCTACGCATCACAGGCGCCACTCCCTCTTCTATCTTCCTTTCTCCAGCTACCACCGCAGGTCGCGACCTGTCGGTCCCCGAGCCTGGCCGCCTCCCCATGCAGGACCCCTTCGTCGAACGCATCTGTCACAGCGCGCCTAACACTGCCCTCTACTCTACCATGGCCATCATCGTCTTCCCTGCAACGCCCCTGTACAGCTCGTCACTGCCCTGGCCGCACCTTGTCATCTCCCTGCCGCTAGGCCACTATCTCTTGTGCGTCGTCATCCATCCCTGACGCAAGCACGGCCGCCACATCCTGTTTTCCCCTCGACGCCAGGCATGGTGCCACTGCTCGTCTGCTCCCCGAGCCTTCCTTCCTCAAGTCTAGGCATCCCTAAGCCGCCTCTACTCGCGCCTATCCTCGTCACTGCACGCATGTTCTAGCTCTGGCATGCCCTGTCGGCTTGTTCCTCCTTGCCGTGTTGCTATTCCTCTGTAGTGAAGCTCACCCAGCAACACTGCCTTGGTCCTCACCTAGGTGCACGTGTGCATGTTTTGCTTGTGTGTTTTGTGGATGCTGATGCCAACTTCTGTTCGATCTAAGTAAACTCTATTGAAACAGGAATCCTTTTGGGTGGTGTGTAAGTCACCAGCATGACCATCTACACATGATCTACTGACAAGCGCTTCGTCCGAACCCAGATTCTTGCCAAGCTCTTCATCTCTGATATTAGGACATAGTTCACTCAAGCCAAGTTATCATGTTGCAAGATCTTCCGAAGGCCGGCACGTGAAAACCAACCAAAGAACCAGAACGAAGGGTCGCCACTCGAAGTCCTTCCATGTTGAAACCAGAGGCGATGATGACCGGATTGACAAGATCTCCCTCCCAGAGTTGATGAACCGAAGGTCGTCCTTATGGAATGCCAAGTTCATCTTCCCGGATCCGAAGACCAAACCCGAACCCCGAACCAAGATCGCCGAGTCCCCTATGTGTGACCCCTTTTCTGAGCCCTATTTTATAAATTGCTATCTATATATCTTATTGCATATAATTATTCATGCATGCATACATACTTGTCACGGTGGTATTTTTGTCAACTCATCTAATAATCAAATATGGATACCATATACGGGCCATTCTATTCTTATATTGGCTCCATTTAAATTTGTGTAGCAAACCGATGCCATGTTTTGCCTTGATAGGACAACATTTAAATTTTGAGGTATCTAAATAACATGAACCTTCTAATTAATTGTCGGGCCTCCGGTTCCGCATAATATTTCCTAGTTGCATCTCATATTTTCCATGTCATACATCATACATGCATAATGCCCGATTTTTTCTGCCGTAGAATTGAACAGTGCATCCGGTGTTTCTTCTAGGGCCTTGCTTCTTCACGGATTAGGCTGATGAGTTGATGCAAGTGTCGACCCGATCTTTGGATGTACCTTCGGCAATATTTCTCAGGCGAGCATTCTCCCCCTCTCTACCTATTTTGCATTTATAGTCTTTACTTCCTCCTATTGATCTATTGCTATCCTTTTCATCGATGCTATAGTTTTCCGTACCACTTATATCCCTTGCAGCCTATATTGCCTTGGACACCTCCTATTACCTGTTGTTTGATAGACAGCTGTCCTTGCGAGTCGTATTTGCTTGCTCAGGTGTTGCTTCACGTCGTTGATGCTCCACTATTGTTGGGGGTTGGCACATGCTTAATGGTGGAGATGATCATGACTTTAATTACAGTTCTTAATTAAATGATGGGAGTAGATATAACTAATGTAGAGGAATAAGTGGGTAATAGTTGAGATCTGGTTATTATCCCGCCTCCCTGTGTTCACCTAGGACCTGAGTTCTTGACACCTGTTCCGAAACTGAGCGTGCTAACCACATGTGGGGTGAATGGGAACCCCTATCGCTTAGTAACTGATTTCAAAGTACTGTTCTAGGGGCCACAAACTAGTTAGAGCTTTATATGTTACATGTACTTATGACTTGTATGCCATGTATGAGATGTTTATTACCTGTTGCTCGATGAGCGTTTATTACTGTTACGTAGATGCGGCACTCTGTCACGGGAATATATTGTCTATGGCCGCTTCTCGCGTGACAAGTGCATGCAAAGTCAAGGTCCGTACGAGCATTAGCTATACCTCGTAATGGTAGATCTTTTGGGTGCCCCCATGTACTTGCTTTGTGTATGGGAAAGCATCGTGTCTGAAGACCTGCCGACATACCGATGGGTGTATGTTAATTGATTTGAAAAAAAGGTGGAAGTGCATGTGGAAACTTTGGAGCACCCCTGCAGGGTTAAATCTTTTCGAAAAGCCGTGTCTGCGGTTATGGCCGACTTGGAACATAGTTTCTCGATCATAGACCACTACAACTAAAGTTTACTGTTATAATTTGACTTGGATCTGGTATGACTAGTAAGTTGGATAACCACTATGGAAAGAATGAATAAAACTGCCAACTATGTGAGTTTCCTCGGCGGGACTTCCTCGATTGGTCTCGAGGGGGAAATCTAGGATGGGTATGTTTGGTGGTAGTATCTGGTTGGTTCCGCATAGGTCTTTCTTATCTCTCTCTCTCTCTCTGATAGCCGTCAGTTGTATCGAGTCTCTATAGGTTATTTAGTGCATGCTTCGCTGCCACTTTATCCCACCATATCTATGTAGGCGAGAGCTGTCGAATTGTAAAACTCGCCATGTACTGACCTCAGTACTGACCGCTCTCTTTTTCCTTTGCCCTTTGTCGGCACCCCTTTTCTTTAGAAGGTTTAAGATCGACGTCGTTAGCAAGGTTACCATTCCGGCTTGGCCCGGGCAGGGATATGGACGCCATTGGTTATTCTTCAGGACTCTTACCTCAATTTGTATCTTATCCATACTCGGATGTCTATCGTTTTCAAGGTGATTTGGATATTTGTACTATATATCTATATTATTGACTCGTTGAGTTGTTCTTGTATATATATGTTCTGTGGGCTCCATCGCGGACTATTGTGTAATGGTATTACCTCGTTTTCCACCCGCATGCAAGTGCCTGGTGGGCATCTTTGAATCGTTTCTATGTGGGTTTGGCGGGAATAGCTGAAACTTGCATAGGGTCGATTCAAGGGTGTTACAAAGTGGTATTAGAGCCGATCCCCATGGTTACACGGGTGTGTGCGGGTCAGCGGCGGACATGTGGAGCATGGAGCATGTGGCCCAGAGCGGACATGGCATGGCACATGTGCAGGCATTGGACGCGTAGATGTGTTCCAAGAGGGGACGTTCCTGGCTTGTGGTTGATTGACAAGGGCGTCGATCTTATAATTGTGGGTGTATGTGAGAGCCTGGCGCATGGCTTAATAGGATTGATAGTATAACCATGTCAACAAGTTGCAACTTCTTTTCTGGAAGCTCATCTGCAAAGAACTGTGAGGTTAAGCATGCTTTCCCTAGAGCAATTTGAGGATGGGTGACCGACCGGTAAGTGGGTACCGGGTGCGCATGAGTGAGGACAAATTGCACAGAAAGACTAGTGTTGGTCTGTGGGGTTAGTCTAGAGATCCTATTGAGCTGCCAGGAGTGACAACCAATGGTCCGGAGAGGCCAGGGTGTTACACATACCATAGCAAGAAATTAGATGGAGCACGCCTCTACTATCCAATTTATGACAAAGAATTATTTGCATTGGTTGAGTTTTGTTAGTTTGGCAACATTACCTTTGGCCCAAAGAGTTCATTATTCACTCTGACCATGATTCGTTGAAGTATCTAAAGTGTCAAGACAACTTGAGAAAAAGGCATGTAAAGTGGATTGAGTTTATGGTGTCCTTTCCTTACATTTTGAAATACAATAAGGGCAAAGATAATGTAGTTGAGCATCTTTTTTCCCACAAAACACAATCCTACTTACGTGCCTTGAGATAAACGTTTTGGGTCTTGATGATATCAAAGATTTGTATCCTTATGACCCCTTCTTTGGCCTAATATTTGAAGTGTTCCGTTCACAAGGGATTTGATAACTTCTATTTGCATAACAGATTTCTTTTTAAGCAAAATAAAATTTGCATTTTGATGCCGTCTCTCCAAATTTTGCTACTCCAAGAGGCTCACGGAGGAGGCTTGATGGGTCACTTTTGCCGTGACAAGACATATGACATGTTGTCCACACACTACTTTTGGATGAAGATGAAGCGCGACGTGAAGCGACATGTCCAACGATGCACAATGTGCTTACAAGCTAAGTCTAAGTCCAACCCCTTTAGTATTTATACTCCTTTGCCTATTCCTTATGCACCATGGTAGGATATAAGAATGGACTTTGTGTTAGGATTACCTATATCAAAACATGGGCATGATTCAATATTTGTTGTTTTTATCGCTTTTCAAAAATGTCTCATTTCATTCCATGCCATAAGACCGAACATGCTTCACACGTTGCCAATTTTTTTTAGGGAAATCGTCCATCTTCATGGTGTGCCAAGGACAATAGTATCCGATCGCTATGTCAAGTTCATGAGCTACATGTGGAAGACATTATGGCCAAGCTAGGAGTGACGCTTCTATTATCCTCCGCCTCACATCCTCAAACCGATAGCCAAACCAAGGTTGTCAACCGAAGTCTTAGTACTCTTCTTCGAGTGTTTATAAAGAAGAACCTCAAGAATTGGGAAGAATGCATCCCTCATGAGTTTTCCTACAATCATGCTAAGCACTCCACAACCTTGAAGATTCCATTCATGACTGCCTACGGTTTAGAGCCTATGACCGTGCTCGAGATCCTATCACTTCCACTTCATGAGGCACCACCATGGACATCGATAAGAGAGCCAAACAAATGAATAAACTCCACATAGAGACAAGAGCTACAATTGAGCGACAAGTCCTTTGTCAAGAAACAAGGATCAACAAGGACATGAAGGACATGATATTTGAAGAAGGTGACCTCATATGGCTACATATCTAAAAAGACAACTCCCCCAAATAGAGAGACTCTAATATCAAACCTTGAGGTGATGGTCCATTCAAGGTCCTCAAAAGAATCAACTATAATGCCTACATAATCGACATCCCCACATCCACGTACCTCGTGAGCAACACTTTCAGTGCGGTGGATCTTATACCATTTCATGGAGACAAGGAAGATCAAGAGTCAGGAACGACTCTTTCCCAAGGGGTGAGCTGATGCAGCCCATCCTACGGACGACTCTACATCAATAGGACCAAGTCCCCTAAGTGGACCGATGACTCAAGCATGAGCCAAGCTCCTCCATGATAAGGTGAGCTTGCTCCTCTTTATGTATGACTTCGATACACCCTTGGATGGATTGGTACTTCATACCAATACTCTTTGTATCCTTAGACATGATTCCCATGATCTAAAATAAGAGAGATCGCTAAGTCAACATGGAACCGAAGCTTAGCAACATAAAGAAGCTTTAGAGGATTCGGTGACTTCTTCGGTCTAGACCTGGTACACTGGCCTCCACACCGGCCAAGTCGGCACCAGCACTAGTCCACCGACCCCTACATCGAACTAGTCCAGGTGTACACATGAAGCCAAACCTGTGCCATTTTCGGTCCACCAAAACCTAGACTGAAGGATCTGGTCCCCTGGATGGTCACCACCGAACCCCACCGAAAATGGCATCTAGTACTGATTCAGTTACCATCCTGTCCTTCACCCGGTCTCTACCGAACAGTCAGTGCCCAACCTGGTCCCACTAACTTGAGACCGAAAACTGCCTATCTACACACAGAGTAAGGGGTTTGATGCCTAGGAATATTCCGCTCACCTAATACTTCACCACTAGCACTATAAATAGCCCCTAATTCCCTCTTGCTCTTTAGACTTGATAGTAGAACTAGAAAACCCTAAGAGAGAATCTAGTTTGTTATCACCTTCCTTTGGAAATTATACTATCTCGACCTCTTTGGATTTTGCCCATGGCATCTGACTTGTACAAGACCTTCCATTTGATTTAGCTCTATGTGAAGTTGTCAGGATCCTCACCAAAGATTGTATTCCTCTCCAACTAGGATTGATAGAGAGCTTTGTTCTATACCGATCCTTGAGATTGTATTGGGCCGGTAGCCACCCGAATGAGCCAACGACATGTATTGTGTTTTGTGATGTGTGTGTTCGCCAAGTTCTTCGCCATGTGTGAGTTCGATTTCATCTTCCTCTTTCTCTTCCCTCGTGAATCCCTTCTTTCCCTCGAGAACCATGAAAGATCAGGCCAACCTGTGGCTTACCCCACAACACAATGAATATATTATAAAGATGAAAAACTGAGTACTAGAAGTTCATGATAGACCTCGTGAAGGTGACGAGAGATGGTAACATGCAGTTGGTTACAATAAAATTTCACTCTTTTTTAGTGCTCTGCTTCTTCAACTACCAGTTATCCACCAACTTGCTTAGATAAGTGAATAAAATCATCAACATTACCGATAGTTGCCAAAGATCTCTTATTCAATCGCGAATATTTACATCTTAATTTTTTTGACACCTTAGAGCACCTCTATCATCCCCTTCAAAATAAATGTTAAACTAAAAGTACTATCATAGCTTCTTACAACCCCTCAAAACAGGATGTGAGCAGACCCCCAATATGTCTCACAATCCAAAAATTATTAGGACCTCCTAAAATCCTAAGTAGGACTCCAATATGGCTCACTATTTTACACACTAATAGAACATATTAATTGGTTACATCACTGTATTTTTTTCAAAACTTTTAAGGGAGATTCTAGGCGTCCCCGGGGATGCAAACTTTCCATCCAACGGGTCCCCATCCGTCACATCAAGGCAGATCAATGGTCCAGATTTTCACATCCTTCATCCCACTTTTGCTACATTTGTCGAGATTTTGTTATATTGTAGCAAAAAATGGTTCGCCAAGAAAATAGAACAAAAAATACTGTTCGCGCCGAAGACCTCGCCGGAGACTTTGTAGCAACAATTTTGTTCTAATGTAGCAAAACCGACCTTGCCTGAGACTTCCTTCGGGAGACCTCACGAGAGACCTTGTAGAAAAAAATGTTGCGCTATTGTAGAAAATCCGCAAAACATGTGTATCAACAAGAATTAGCAACTAGCAAAAAACTGACATCGTCGGTGGCTTGTTAGCAAAAAAAAATTGGCTATAGTAGCAAGACCGACTTTGCTAGAGACTTTCGTTGAAAATACCATAGCAAATACTTTGCGCTATTGTAGCAAAAACATAGAACATAGGAAAAAATTGCTACTATTGTAGCATCATGTTGTAGAAAAATCTTCAAAACGCATCCATTGGTTGGTAGCATCACGACCCTTCATTTGTAGCAATGATGACCACTTCTTGTAGCATCGCCGTCCATGCCTATGTAGCACCATGACATGGATCCACAATAAACACCGACGACCACGCAGGGCATGCCTTGCATCAGAGGGGTGGTGCACCAAGGGAGAAGCAGGGTGGCTCGCCAAAACCTAGAGGTTAGGATGGTGGACATGTGTAGCACCCCGGGTAAAACCACTATTAGAAAATTTCTTGTTGTTTTGTTTTGTGTATCATCATGATAGCATGATCATGTCATTGTGCCACATTGCATTTAAGCACCCTCATGATTGCATTCATATTATTTGCCAAAAACTATTTTATAAAAGCCTCTCTTGGTTTCCTAAGTAACCACCGCCTTCATTTCAAATAACAAAACTCATGCGTTTCCGGATATATTTATTTGTCTAAAACTATTTGTAAAATCTTTTATTAAAATAAAACAAACCAAATGTTTTAAATAAAATAATTGTTTCAGGGGAGGTAGTCGTAGGCCAGGCCTAAAATCAGCCCGTAGCCACCTAGTACCCAATATAAAAAACTCGAGCCCCAAACCCTATATAACCCTAACACTAGACGCACACCCTACCTAGTCCCACCCTAGCCGATGCCGCCGCTTACCCTAAGCCTAGCGGCGCACAACACCCACATCGACATGCTTCCACCCTGCACACACCCAGTAAACACAACCACCACACAACACGGACACAACACACACGATCACTTCTTCTCTGCTGCCCAATCATGTCTCGGGCAGGTATTTGATCAGGTGCCTTTTTGTTTGTTTGTTTGTTTGTCTGCTAGAGTTCCTGATGCCTAGTTGTCGTCAAGACATAAAGAACCCGAGGGCCTCGACAAGATCTTCTTCACCGCTGGTCGTGTGTGGATGTCGAAGTACTAAGGTCTACATGTCGATATGTACTGAGAAGGGGAACCAACGCGGATCCCGGGGATCACTGATAGTGGGAAGCCAGTATCCCGAGATCGATGACATGGAATAGAATACTAACAAACCCGAAGATAATCATAATGGAACTTCAAGGCCTCCTTCACGGATCTCAAGTTCTCCTTCGTCGAACTCCAAAGCCCCGATCCCGAGGATGCGAAGACCGATCCCACCGAACCCGAACCCTCGGAACCCAAGATCGCCGAAACCCATGTGTGACCCCTTTCCGAGCCCCATATTTTTATAATACATGATATCAACCTGTCGCATATAATTGTACATGCTTTCATACATATTTGTGTGGTTTGGGGGTATTATGCTGATTTACCTCGCAATTAAATATGGAGACCATCTGCGGGCTTTTTTAGTCTTATATTGATCCATTTAATTTGTGTAGCGAACCGATGAAATATTTTGCCTTGTTAATACAAGACCTAAATTGCGGTGTATCTAACAACATGAACCACCTAATTAATTTTCGGGACCCTAGTTCCGCTTAATATTGCCTAGTTGCATCACACCTTTGCCATGTCATGCATCATACATGCATCATGCCCGGTCTTCCATCGTAGTATTAAATAGTGCATCTGGTGTTTCTTTTCGTGCTTTGCTTATTCAAGGATTAGGCTGGTGAGTTGATGCGAGTGCCGACCCGATCTTCGATGAACCTTCAGAAATGTTCCCCAGGCAAGCATTCTGTCTTTCCATCTATTTTGCATTTATAGTCTTTACTTCCTCATGTTGATCTACTACTACCTATTTCGCGATGCTTTAGTCATTTCGTACCCGTTATACCCCTTGCAGCCTATATTGCCTTGGACACCTTCTATTACTTGTTTCTTGGTAGACAGACAGCCTTGTGAGTCGTAGTTGCTTGCTCAGGTGTTGCTTCATGTCGTAGATGTTCCACTGATGTTGGGAGGGTTGGCGCATCCTTAATGGTAGAGATGATCATGAATTTAATTATAGTTTAATAATTAATATTAAAAGTAGATAATTAATGCAGAGACACATGTGGGTAATAGTTGAGATCTAGTTATTATCTTGTCCCCCTGTGTCCACCTAGGACCCGAGTTCTTGACACATATTCCGAGACTGAGCGCGCTAAACACATGTAGGGTGTATGGGCACCCCTATCGGCTTAGTATCTAATTTTAAAGTACTGTTCTGGGGACCACAAACTAGTTCGGGTTTTATACGTTACTACTGTACCTATGCCATGTATGAGATGTTTATTACATGTTACTCGATAAGCATTTATTACTGTTGCGTAGGTGCGACACTCTGTCATGGGAATATATTGTCTATGGCCTCTGTGTGTGGAAACTTTGGAGCACCCCTGCAGGATTAAATCTTTTCGAAAAGTCATGCCTGCGGTTTTGGAAGACTTGGAGCACAGTTTCTCGATCATAGATAACTGCAACTAAAGTTTACTATTATATATTGACTTGTATATGATATGACTAGTAAGTTGGATAATCACCATGGAAAGAATGAATAAAACTGCCAACCGTTTGTCTTTTTATCGGCAAGACTTCCTTGTTTGGTCTCGAGAGGGAAATACCAGGATGGATATATTTGGTGGTAGTATCAGGTGGTTTTCACATAGGTCTTTCTTATCTCTCTCTAATAGACGACAGTTGTATCGAGTCCCTATAGGTTGTTTAGTGCATGTTGCGCTACCGCTTTAGTCCATAATACCTATGTAGGCGAGAGCCACCGAATTCTAAATCTCGTCGTGTACTGGTCTCGATACTGACTGCTCTCTTTTTATTTTGCCCTTTTCTGACACCCCTTTTGTTTGAGCAGGTTTTGAGATCGACGTGGTTAGTAGGGTTATTCTTCCGACTTGGCCTAGGTAGGGTTATGGACGTCATTGGTTATTCTTCAAGGCTCTTAGCCCCATTTTCTTCTTATCCATACTCGGATGTTGTATCGTTTTTAAGGTGATTTGGATCTTTATACTGTATATCTGTATTCTTGACTCATGGAGTCGTGTTGTATATATTTGTTATGTGGGTTCCATTATGGACTAATGTGTAATATTATTACTTTGTTTTCCACCCGCATGAAAGTGCCTGGTGGACACCTTTGAATCGTTTCTACCGGGTTTGGCGGGATCCGGGGGTGTTACAACATGGCAGTGCACACGAGCGGAGATGGCGACCACAACCGGCGGTAGCACCACCGCACGGGGTAGCATAACCCATCTATGGTACGGGCTATCAGCCATGGCGTGCATGTAGAGAACAGAGAGAATATAGGGAGCGACAGGAGTCGTGGTCGAGCGGTGGCGTCGGCCGTCGTGGGACAGCGGGAGCGCAGGGTCGTGGGACATAGGCAAGCACGGCGGTGCTATGCGGGGGTCGAGAATGAGGGAACGCGCAACATCTGGAAGCATAGAGTTGTGCGACGGCAGTTGCCATGATGAGGCAGCGACAGTAGCCCATCAGGGATAGTGACGCGACGCAAGTCGATGAGGAGTTAGAGTGTTGGGAAGGAGTATCGTATGTCGGGGCCACCGCGCGTGTACATGGAAGGAGCAACCTGGGGGAACATTTTCATTTTCCAACTTATAAATACATTTTTTACAAATCTATGCACACGAACACCATGTGTACGACTCTTGCACGCCATCGAATCAAACTGTCCGCACTTGAACCTGTGAGCGTCCGGGCGCGCGTCATCCATAAATCGTATAAAAAGGATCATGTGTATAGCAATACTAAATTTTTAAGGGTATATTTGATAGCCTGAATAGGCTATCTTTGCTCATACAAGATGAGTCCACCTGCGTCCATCATATACAAGTGTATTTTATTTGGTGCATTTGGAAGGTTGTATGACATGAGATATGCTCAATTGAGATCATGTCTGGTAGGTCATGTCTATTGAGCCATGCTAGCTATCTATCAAAAAGTAATCGAGTCCCTGGATAAAACTATTAAATGCAACCGGGTTCCTAGAAGTTGACAGCACCGCTGCTGGAGAGAGGAGCCGCTGCAGCTGCCAGGATGCCGAGCCCCTCCTTCCCCGCCACCGCGAGGCCGAGCTCTGACTCGACGTGCACCGCCAGGAGGCCACACCTCTGCAGCTCAGACTGGACGTGTGCCGCTAGAGACGGGGACATGAATGGCGGAGCTCACCGGGGACTGTGACGTCGGAGCTTTCTAGAGACGGGGATAGGAAACAACAGAGTTCACCGAGGACAGGGAAGGGATGAGGAAGGGAGATGGCGATGGGGAAGCGTGTCTCCAGGAGCATGTAACGCGTTATGCGGCGATGGGGAAATGAGGTCGCATGCCTTGACCCCTATCGGGCAGCAGTGAACACGTCATACGCGCGGGGATAAGCTACGCAGTGTCGAGTTGTGAAGCTCGTTTCGAGCTTCCCAATCGGGCAAGACTCGGGTTTTTTCTTCACAAGAGGTGAACACTACCTAATGAAATCGGCCTAAGTTACCAAATAGCGGAACATGGGATGAGTGGAAAATTTCCAATCACACTCTAAGAAGTCGTTTGGTATCCTGTACATTGGTTGGTAGATTGTATGAGGAGAGAAAGATGCTCTTTTTCTCACGCAACCAAACAAGAGAGGATAGAGAAAAACGGCCCGTCCGATTTTCAAAGCACCCTGGGGGCTGGAGGACAACGCCCGAATTAGGTGTTTCTATGGGGCAGGCCAGCGCGAGCTACGAAGAGGAAAAGATTCCCTTACTTTCCGTGCCAGATTGCATGGCTCTCTCACAGCTTATGCAGGAAGCCGCCACAACCAAACACCCTACTGAGAATCTCACCAATCCCACCTACCACCATGCATGCTACCAAACAACTCCACAACAATGTTTTCTGTATTTTTTTGCTGAACAGACTCCTAAAGGTACCAACATGAGTTCTTTGTAAGCCTGCCTTCATGCCAATGCCAAAACGCACCATAAGAGCACCTCCACTCGTTGGGCGTTTCCAGGCCAAATCCGACGCTATTTACCGCCGGACGGAGCTAGTTTTGGGACTAGGAACGCACAGTTTTCCATTCGCGTTCCTAGGCCAAGTTACCGCATTCGGCCAAAACTTAATCAAATTCGGCGAAATTTAAATAAATATAGGCGATTTCATTAAATTATAGGTGAGTTGCATACATATTATGTCAAAATCGGACATATACCCGAATTTTTACTTTATTAGGCTAAAAAACATATTACTAGTTGATGCCGATGTTGATGCCGTCGGTGCGCTCGCCGTCGCTCACATGCCGAAATTACGGTAGAACACCATGTAGTCGGGGTCGGCTTGCCATCGTCGTCGTCATCACTCTGCGGCTGCGGGGGGCGCGAGCTGCCATGGCCGGCGTCGCCGTACCACCACGGCGGGGACGAGGGGTCGGTGTCGTCGTCGTCGAGAACGACGAGCGGCACGCCCTGGTAGGCAAGCTCGTGGCGAAGCCTGGCCTGGCGCTCGGCCTCCTCCTCCTCACGCCGAACCCTGATGGACTCCTCGTGCTCCCAATTCGCCATGGACTAGGCGAGGAGGTCCAGCTCTGGCATCAGCGATGGCAGCACGTCCTACATAGATTGCTCCATCGCCATCTTGACGGCGAAGGAGTCCTCGTCGATAGGGACCGCCCAGTCGGCCAGCGCAGGTGAACACGGCCGGTCGGCGGCGACTATGCGCGGGGCTCATTGATGATGATTCCCTGCGATCTCGTCCTCGACAGCGGATGCGCCGGAGTGTCGGCCTCCCGCTTCACGGGCTGGAACGCCTCGCCAGCGGCTCGCGATGACTATGTCGGCGCGGAGCCGGACGAGCGCGAGGCCGAGGCGGCCGAGGACGAGGAACTGCTGAGGCTACCCATCCTCTTGGGAAGCCAGTTCGACGGAGGGGCGTGCCTCGCCCTTGTCGCGGGCGCCAGCGAGGGCGGAAAGCCCAGCCTCAGGCGGTTGCCAGCGTGGATGTGCTCTAGGACAGCGGTGAGCGTCCATCCCGGTTTGCTCCACCATCGACGGCGCCCCGCCGCGTTGTTGCGCTTTGGCAGCGATCCTGGAGGGCCTTCATGGGCGGCGAGTTCCCGGAGCCGACGCTCGGCGAAGAACTGCTCCGAGTATGCTAAGTTACCGAGATTTTCGGCGAGCTCCGGGGACTCCATCGCCGTGATGGCGGCCTGGATCTCCTCCACCATCTCGTCGTCCTCCGGAACCGGCGGCGGCGACACCTGTATGCCTCCGGTGCTGAGCTTCCAGCCAAGCGGGCAGCGGAAGTCCGGCGGTGCCATGTAGCCGGCGTCGTGGAGCATCCGATCCTCCCACGACTGGAGGGTGTGCCGGCTGAAGCCGTTGGCCGCCGCGGGATCGCCTGGGTACCTCTCCGCCATTTCTTTCTCACCGAGAGCTTCTTCTTCTCGCTGGAGATGGAGTCCATGGGGGGAGTGGGGAGGAGAGTGTGTGCTCTGAGCCAGCGAGGGCGCCGCCTTTTATAGGCCGAAATAGGCGGCGAAGGCGGGAGGGGTGTAGCGGTGTGGGCGGGAAAAAGGGAAACAGCGGGAATGCAAGGCGGTGGTGACGCGCCATTACGGCGAGGCGTGGTCGACGAGATGGACAGTTGTTGCCCGACGGTCTGTCATGGGAGCCGAGGCGGAGGGATGACGATGACTCGGCTTACAGTCGCTGACTGGGCGGGTTCACGTACGGAGCCGTTTTTTGCCGATTTTGCTTCGTCCGATGTTCCCAGAACATTCCTGACGCGTCGGAATCCGCCTAGGATCACCGGACGAAAGTTAAACCAAATTCAAACGAAACCAACGTCCTAAAAACATAACTAAACCATTTTTCGGCCGGATAAAAAAATCACCCTAAAACGACATGCTCTAAGCTTCGCAAACCGGGTTCCACGGAGCCCGTGAGCCATCACACGCCTCAACACTCACTCGTCACTCCCTACATGTAACACCCTCAGAATCGGCCCTATGCAAGTTTCAGCGAAACCCGCCAAACCCGCATAGAAACGATTCAAAGGTGCCCACCAGGCACTTTCGTGCGGGTGGAAAACGAAGTAATAACATTACACAACAGTCCTCGATGGGACCCACAGAACAGATATATACAACAGCGACTCAACGAGTCAAGAATACAGAGATAATATACAAAGATCCAAATCACCTTGAAAATGATAGAGCGTCCGACTATGGACAAGATGCAAATGGGGCTAAGAGCCCTGAAGAATAACCAATGGCGTCCATAACCCTGCCCAGGCCAAGCCGGAAGGGTAACCCTGCTAACGACGTCGATCTCAAAACCTGCTTAAACAAAAGGGGTGCCGACAAAGGGCAAAGGAAAAAGAGAGAGCGGTCAGTACTGAGGCCAGTACACGGCGAGGCTAGAATTCGGCGGTCCTCGCCTACATCGGTATGGTGGACTGCAGCGGCAGCGCAGTATGCACTAAACAACCTATAGAGACTCGATACAACGGGCGGCTATCAGAGAGGGGTAAGAAGGACCTATTCGGAACCAACCTGTTACTACCACCAAACATACCCATCCTGGTATTTCCCCCCCCCCTCGAGACCAAACGAGGAAGTCAACCGAGGGACTCACACAGTTGGCAGTTTTATTTATTCAGTTATCGTTGCAGCAATTACTAGTCAGGTATAGATAATCATCCTGATATAATAAGCAGTGGGCAATTTTAGTTAACCATTCCGTTGTAGTTGCGACACTTACTAGTCAAATACAATTAGCATGAGATATCCCAAAACCCAGCAGTTGTTGGTACTTTTATTTAGCCATTCCGTTGCAGTGAAGCTGATTACTAGTCATATCGGATACAAGTCAAATTATAACAGTAAACTTTAGTTATAGTTGTCTATGATCAAGCACTGTGCTCCAAGTTGTCCATAACCGCGGACACGGCTTCTCGAAAAGATTTAACCCTGCAGGGGTGCACCAAAGTATCCACACGCACTTCGACCCTTTTTGCCAGATCAATTAACATACACCCATCGGTATGTCGGCGGGGCCTAAGTCATGACGTTTCCCAGACCCAAAGCAAGCACGGGGGGCCACCCCACTAAGTCTACCCGCAACGAAGTCGGCCGGTCTCCAAGACGGACTCAGGGTTTGGGTGGACGGCTGTAAACGACTGGGAACCCGAAAAGATAACTGGGCTTGTCGATACAGCGAAAACGTGTCCCGATCCTAAACAGTACAGTGTGCTCCTCGCACAATCGTAAATGAAGCAGTAAAGCATGGCATAAGTACAGGATAGTAATAAAGCCCCAAACTAATTGTGGCCCCCAGTACAGTACTTTGAAATCAGGTACTAAATCGAAGGGGTGCCCATACATCCCACATGTGGTTAGCGCGCTCGATCTTGGAACAGGTGTCAAGAACTCGGGGTCCTACGGGACACAAGTGGACGGTTAACAACCAAATAACATCTATTGTCCACCTGTGCCTCTGCTTACTTACTTCAGTTTTAGTTGTTAAACAGTAATTAAAGTAAACGATAATTAAAGCCATGATCATCTCCAACATTAAACATGCGGCAATACTCCAACAACTGAGGTACTTGACGACACGCAACAGCGCTTGAGCAAGCGACTATGACGCGCAAGTCCAACTATCTACCAAACAACAGGTAATAGGATGTGTCCAAGGCAATATAAGGCTGCAAGGGATATCACGGGTACGAAAACTAGAGCATCGCAACACAGATAGCAATAGATCAACAGGAGGGAATAAATACTATAAAAATAAGATAGGTAGAAAGGGGGAGATGCTCGCCTGAAAACATTGTCGAAGGTTCATCCGAAGATCGGGTCGACACTCGCATCAACTCAACGGCCTTATCCGCGAAGACGCAAAACACTAGAATAAACACCGGATGCACTATTTAATACTACGGCAAAAGATCGGGCATGATGCATGTATGATGTATGACATGGCAAGCATGCGATGCCATTAGGCCATATTAAGTGGAACCGGGGTCCCGACAATTAATTAAACGGTTCAAGTTATTTATCCACCCCGCAAATTAAATGTTGTCTTAACATGGCAAAAGATAGCACCGATTCGCTACACAAATTTAAATGAGGCCAATATAAGACTAGATTTGCCCGCATATGGGCCCCATATTTAATTATAATGTGAATCGGCATAAGGCCCCCAAACCACAGACAAGTATGCATGCATGAACAATTTAATATGCAACAGTTTTATATCTAGCATTTATAAAATAGGGGCTCGGGAAAAGGTTCACACATCGGGGTTCGGAAGATCTTGGGGGTTTGGGGTTCGGGGTCGGTCTCAGGGTTCGACGGGAAACGAGGTTCGGACTCCGGGATTTAGGGTCTTCGGATCTGTGAAGGAGATCATGGCGTTCCGAGGAGAAGATCTTGGCGTGCCGAGGGTTCGGTCTTCAAATCCCGGGAAGGATGTCTTACGGTTTCCCGTGAAGGCGATCTTGACGCTCGGTGCCCGTGAAGTAGAACTTGCCGTTCCGACACCATCACATCCGATCTTCGGTTGGAGTCTTTTCGTCCGTCTTTTGTCGGTGGTGAACTTGACCGATGGTCTCCGGGTCTGGGAAGGAGGGCTCGGTGTTTCCGCGTCTTCGGGTCCAACGGGCTTCGGTTCCATGAGAGAGAACTTGGCGTCCGGCAAGTGGTCGGACTTGGTACTCTGCAGATCTCGTCGGCGCGAAGGTTCAGGCAACACGTGGTAGATCACATGCTTCACAAAACAGGAAACAGATCAAAACACCACTGTACGAACACGCACACAAGCACAAAGGCAGCCGCGGGCGACCCAGGTGGCGAACTTGGAGGGGAGGAGAACGGGCTCGAGGAGGAGGGAGCGGCCATGGGGCTCGCTGACGGTGGGGCGCGACAGGAGCAGGGGCACCGGCGCTTCCTGGAGGCGTTGGACTGGCGAGGGTGAGCTCCTGCCGGCGTCAGCTCGCGGTAGGGCGCACGGTTCCTGGAGGCCGCGAAAGGACGGCGAGCGGAGGAGGTCAAGGGAGGGGTCGCCGGCATCGGGGGGAGGCGAGGTCGACGCGAGGGGATGCGACGGCCGGAGGAGGCCGGCGGCAGGGGGTGCTGCAGGGACGAGCCGGGTGGAGGAAGAGGCGGTCGACGGAGGCGCGGCCAGCGATGGCGAGGTCGAGGAAGGCGACGCCAGCGATGGCTGGAGGCAGGGCTCGGAGGGACGAGCGGCGGAGGAGCCCTGGTGGCGGGCCAGCTCGACGAGGAGGAACGGCCCCGGCGAGAGGAGGGAGACGCGGCAGCCGAGAGGGAGGCGAGGAAGAGGAGCGACGGTGAGTTCGATGGAGGACGCGGCGAGGCGGGCCTCTGGCCGGAGCAGAGCGGGGTCCGGAGGACGGGCGGAGGCGCCATGGCCGGGGCGGGCTCGAAGAGGGAGGGGTGGTCTGTAACACCCTCAGAATCGGACCTATGCAAGTTTTAGCGAAACCCGCCAAACCCGCATAGAAACGATTCAAAGGTGCCCACCAGGCACTTTCGTGCGGGTGTAAAACGAAGTAATAACATTACACAACAGTCCTCGATGGGACCCACAGAACAGATATATATACAACAGCGACTCAATGAGTCAAGAATACAGATATAATATACAAGATCCAAATCACCTTGAAAACGATACGGCGTCCAGCTACGGACAAGATGCAAATGGGGCTAAGAGCCCTGAAGAATAACCAATGGCGTCCATAACCCTGCCCAGGCCAAGCCGGAAGGGTAACCCTGCTAACGGCGTCGATCTCAAAACCTGCTTAAACAAAAGGGGTGCCGACAAAGGGCAAAGGAAAAGGAGGAGCGTCAGTACTGAGGCCAGTACACGGCGAGACTAGAATTCGGCGGTCCTCGCCTACATAGGTATGGTGGACTGAAGCGGCAGCGACAGCATGCACTAAACAACCTATAGAGACTCGATACCACTGGCGGTTATCAGAGAGGGATAAGAATGACCTAGCCGGATCCAACCTGATGCTAACACCAAACAATCCCATCCTGGTATTCCCCCTCGAGACCAAACGAGGAAGTCAACCGAGGAACTCACACAGTCGGTAGTTTTATTTATTCAGTTATCGTTGCAGCAATTACTAGTCAGGTATAGATAATCGTCCTGATAAAATAAACAGTGTGCACTTTTAGTTAACCATTCCGTTATAGTTGCAACACTTACTAGTCAGATACAAATAGCATGAGATAACCCAAAACCCAGCAGTTGTTGGTACTTTTATTTAGCCATTTCGTTGTAGTTGCAATACTTACTAGTCAGGTACGATGGTCGCAAGCGACACTCCAAACAAGCAATTGTGGGCAGTATTAATTAGCCATTCCATTATAGTGAAGCTGATTACTAGTCATTATAAAGTCAAATTTATAGCAATAAACTTTAGTTGTGCTTGTCTATGGTCGAGATACTGTGCTCCAAGTCGTCCATAACCGCGGACACGGCTTTCAGAAAGTTTTACCCGGCCGGGGTGCACCAATAGCAACACACACTCGATCAACCTCGGAAAAACCAAATCAAAACCCAACGAGGCCTTCACGACAAAGCAATCACAGGATTCAGAAATATTTCAGGGGGCCACCCCTTGGAGTACACCCGCAACGAAGTAAGCAAGCTCCGAGACGGACTCAAGGTTTGCGTCAGTGGCTGTAAATGACAGCAAATCCCCAAACGGGGACTGTCGATACCGCGAAAACACTCCGCTTCCAAAACAGTACAGCGTGCTCCTCACACAATCGTAAATAAAGCAGTAAAGCATGGCATAGGTACAGGATAGTAAATAAAACCTCAAACTAGTTGTGGCCCCAAGAAATAAGACTGAATCAAGCTCTGGCTAAGGGGGGTCCCATATACCTCCCGGATGTGGATAGCGCGATAAATCAAGGAACATGTATCAAGTACTCGGGGTCCTACGGGACACAAGTGGGCGTTCGGAAACCAAATATTATCTATCACCCACCGATGCCTCTGCTTACTTCAAATTTTAGTTGTTTAAACAGGAATTAAAGTGAACGGTAAGTAAAGCTATGATCATCTCCAACAACAAACATGCGGCAAGGCTCCAACAACTGTGGCAATTGTCGACACGCAACAGCACTAGAGCAAGCGACTACGACGCGCAAGTCCAACTATCTACCAAACACAGGTAATAGGATGTGTCCAAGGCAATATAGGGCTGCACGGTATATCACAGGTACGGAAACTAAAGCATCGCAACACAGATAGCAATAGATCAACAGGAGGGAATAAATACTATAAAAGTAAGATAGGTAGAAAGGGGGAGATGCTCGCCTGAAAACATTGCCGAAGGTTCATACGAAGATCGGGTCGACACTCGCCTCAACTCAACGGCCTTATCCGCGAAGAAGCAAAACGCTAGAAGAAACACCGGATGCAATATTTAATACAACGGTAGAAGATCGGCATGATGCATGTATGATGCATGACATGGCAAGGGTGCAATGCAATTAGGTCACATTAAGCGGAACCGGGGTCCCGACAATTTAATTATATGGTTCGAGTGGTTTATCTACCCCGCCATTTAAATGTTGTTTAACAAGGCAGAATATATCAGCGGTTCGCTGCACAAGTGTAAATGAGGCCAATATAAGGCTAGATTTGCCCGCATATGGGCCCCATATTTAATTATTAGGTGAATCGGCATAAGGCCCCCAAACCACATGATATGGATGCATGCATGAACAATTTATATGCAACAGTTATATAGGTGACATTTATAAAATAGGGTTCTCGGATAAGGGATTCACACTTTAGGGTCTCGACGAACTTGGGGTTCCGGGGTTCGGGGTCTCGGGGTCCAGGGTTCGACGGTTTCGGTCTCGGCGGAAGCGTTCTCGGATTACTGGGGTAGATCTTGTCGTTCCGTGTTGAAGGCCCTCGGATTCGGGGTTCCGGCGAACTTGGCGTGTCGAGGTTCGGTTTCCGGTTCCGGCGCCGTGGTCTTGCAGAGTTTCCCGGTTCTCGACGCGTGTCGGTCTTGTCATTAGCTGAACTTGGCATCGTGGCGGCCTCTTCTCGTGGCGTCGGTCTTATGGTTCGAGAAGGAGGGGGACGCCGTGATCGGTCTTCAAAGGTTCGCAAGGCGATCTTGGCGCTCGATGTCCATGAGGGAGTCCTTGGGGTCCCGGACGGAGATCTTGTCGGTGGCGGTTTCAGTTGTCGGTGTCGGACTTGGGTCTCGGCACTGGAGGTCTTGGTGTTCCGAGGGGATCTTGTCGCATCCATCAACTATGTGAAGTCCTTGGCGGTTTTTCTTGAAAATTCCTGGGCACATCTCCACAAAAGATCTTGTGGTACTTGGGCTAGCAACACAGGAACACATCATCTGTGATATGAAACTGGTAAGATGCCCGTATGTGTCCCTAGCCCAAGTACTCGCTGTATGTCCTCCAAACTTCAGGGACGGGGCGAGCTGGTCGGAGCGCTCTGCAGGAAGGAGACACTGCAGCGAAGGACAGCGACGGGGAGGTCCAGGGGCACGACGAGCTCGATGCAGACCAGAGGAAGGCGACCATGGCTTGGCGGCGGCGGTTCTCTGCCTGGACAGCGAAGACGGGCGCCAGAGGGAGGAGGAGGGGGCCCGCGGGGCGTCGGAACTCCGGCGGCAGGCAGGCCTGGGGAAGCGCGCGCGGGGGGGGGGGGGGGGGGGACGGGGGGCGCGGCCGACGGTGGTTGGGGCCGGCAGCGGTCCCGGCGGACGGCGGAGGAAGATGGCGAGGCGGCTCGGCGGCTTGACGGAGAGGAGGGCCGCTGGCAGGCGAGGAGGCGACAGCAGAGGGTGGGCGGTGCGGCTCGAGGAGGTGAAGCCACCGGAGAGAGGGAGGGAGAGGCGCGGTCGAGGGGGCGAGGGGGTCGGCCCGCGGGGAGCTCGCCGGAGGCGGGAGCGGTCGTTGAGGGCGGCGGCAGGGCGCAGAGCGGCGGCAGGGGGGGTCGAGGGGGTCCGCGGACTGGAGGGAGCTTGAGGGGGCGACGAGAGGCGGTCGAGGGCCGGGGCTGACGGCGAGGGGGGCCGCGGCTCGGTGGGCGCAGCGGAGAGGAAGGGGGAGCGGGGCCGGGCGAAGGAGCAGTCGCGGCTGCCGGCTCGGACGAAGAGCGGACGCGGGGGGGGGGAAAGGGGAGGTTGGGGACGACGGGGTGCGGGCTTGGCACTCTGGGGAGGGAGAGGACACGCGGGCAGGTGGCCAGGGGTGCGGGACCGGGGGTCAGGGGGGGTTGACCGCGTGGGGGATGGCTGGTGGCGTGGGTGGGTGTTGTGTGGCCAGGGTTGAGTGGGGTGGACCGGGTCCAGGTGGGCCAGGGCGTGGGGCAGGGAAGAGGGAGGGAGAGAGAGAGGAGAGGGTCTAGGTGGAGGGCTAGGATTGGTTAGAGGAGAGAGGGTAGCTGAGGTGGCGAGAGGCTATTGGAGGGAGTGAGGTGGAGGGTTGGGCTGGGTAGGTAGTTTGGTAGGTTTAGGAATTAGGTGGACCGTTTGTAAAATCCTGGGGGTGGTCGTTCGGGTCGAAACGGCCCGTTCGACTGCCCCCGCTAAAATAATAAATATTTTTATTTGTTTTACAAACACCGTTTGCAAACCGCAGACAAACAAAATCATCCGGAGACCCGGGGTTTGATATTTGATTAAAGATGGGGCGTTTTATAAAACAAAACGGGCTTTGCGAAAATAGTTTTAGACAAACAACACATGATGATGACGATGCAATGCACAAATCAACGCGATTTTCTAGTAGTGGTTTTGCGGGATGCCACAATTCGACACCACTAACAATGGATCTCGCCCTCGAGATCCGCCTCATGGTACCGGAAGGAAGGCCGGCGATCTGCATCTTCTCGCTTCGTGTAGATCCTCGCGACACCACTAACAATGGTCGTTGTCCTTGATCGTCGAGAGAACACTCCGGGAACAAAAGGTCGAAGGTAGAGGTATCAACAAATAAAGCCACCTCTAGCTTCCGTGGACGGAGTAAAATTGCTGGATCCACTGATTCGATGTACAAGAGCGAATGATAAGAGTAGTCGGATGGTGATCAGTCCATCGCGCACCCAAACCATTACTCTGCACACGAATAGGCGGATTAGGCAACCAACTCTCGGAATTAGACTGAAGATCTCGACAAGCGAGGTTCGGAACAACGAAGTGATGCAGACTCTGCATCGGATCTGGCGTAGCGGATGTCGTCGCGTCGGAAAACACCGGAAGGCACAAACAAAGAACAAAGAATGGTCCACCAGACGAAGGATTCCTCGGTTAGCATGAAGACCAGAGGTAGCAACACCGTTACCAAAGGCGGAAGCGAAACCCTGAAGGTACGACGAAAACCCAACCACGAGAATTCCTGGACTCGAAGAAAGAGAAGAGAGCGGATTAAAAACACGTCGAGATAAGAGGAGAATAGCAGAGGGGTAAGGAGTAAAATCAGACCTAATCAGAACTATCCAACCGATTTTGCAAAGATAGTTTTGACACTCTACTTCGGCCGTTAGCTAGGTTATCCTACAGGCTGGACTTGTGGGGTATCGCAACTGCTGAGCTCTGATACCACTCTGTAACACCCTCAGAATCGGACCTATGCAAGTTTTAGCGAAACCCCCCAAACCCGCATAGAAACGATTCAAAGGTGCCCACCAGGCACTTTCGTGCGGGTGGAAAACGAAGTAATAACATTACACAACAGTCCTCGATGGGACCCACAGAACAGATATATATACAACAGCGACTCAATGAGTCAAGAATACAGATATAATATACAAGATCCAAATCACCTTGAAAACGATACGGCGTCCAGCTACGGACAAGATGCAAATGGGGCTAAGAGCCCTGAAGAATAACCAATGGCGTCCATAACCCTGCCCAGGCCAAGCCGGAAGGGTAACCCTGCTAACGGCGTCGATCTCAAAACCTGCTTAAACAAAAGGGGTGCCGACAAAGGGCAAAGGAAAAGGAGGAGCGTCAGTACTGAGGCCAGTACACGGCGAGACTAGAATTCGGCGGTCCTCGCCTACATAGGTATGGTGGACTAAAGCGGCAGCGGCAGCATGCACTAAACAACCTATAGAGACTCGATACCACTGGCGGTTATCAGAGAGGGATAAGAATGACCTAGCCGGATCCAACCTGATGCTAACACCAAACAATCCCATCCTGGTATTCCCCCTCGAGACCAAACGAGGAAGTCAACCGAGGAACTCACACAGTCGGCAGTTTTATTTATTCAGTTATCGTTGCAGCAATTACTAGTCAGGTATAGATAATCGTCCTGATAAAATAAACAGTGGGCACTTTTAGTTAACCATTCCGTTATAGTTGCAACACTTACTAGTCAGATACAAATAGCATGAGATAACCCAAAACCCAGCAGTTGTTGGTACTTTTATTCAGCCATTTCGTTGTAGTTGCAATACTTACTAGTTAGGTACGATGGTCGCAAGCGACACTCCAAACAAGCAATTGTGGGCAGTATTAATTAGCCATTCCATTATAGTGAAGCTGATTACTAGTCATTATAAAGTCAAATTTATAGCAATAAACTTTAGTTGTGCTTGTCTATGGTCGAGATACTGTGCTCCAAGTCGTCCATAACCGCGGACACGGCTTTCAGAAAGTTTTACCCGGCCGGGGTGCACCAATAGCAACACACACTCGACCAACCTCGGAAAAACCAAATCAAAACCCAACGAGGCCTTCACGACAAAGCAATCACAGGATTCAGAAATATTTCAGGGGGCCACCCCTTGGAGTACACCCGCAACGAAGTAAGCAAGCTCCGAGACGGACTCAAGGTTTGCGTCAGTGGCTGTAAACGACAGCAAATCCCCAAACGGGGACTGTCGATACCGCGAAAACACTCCGCTTCCAAAACAGTACAGCGTGCTCCTCACACAATCGTAAATAAAGCAGTAAAGCATGGCATAAGTACAGGATAGTAAATAAAACCTCAAACTAGTTGTGGCCCCAAGAAATAAGACTGAATCAAGCTCTGGCTAAGGGGGGTCCCATATACCTCCCGGATGTGGATAGCGCGATAAATCAAGGAACAGGTATCAAGTACTCGGGGTCCTACGGGACACAAGTGGGCGTTCGGAAACCAAATATTATCTATCACCCACCGATGCCTCTGCTTACTTCAAATTTTAGTTGTTTAAACAGGAATTAAAGTGAACGGTAAGTAAAGCTATGATCATCTCCAACAACAAACATGCGGCAAGGCTCCAACAACTGTGGCAATTGTCGACACGCAACAGCACTAGAGCAAGCGACTACGACGCGCAAGTCCAACTATCTACCAAACACAGGTAATAGGATGTGTCCAAGGCAATATAGGGCTGCACGGTATATCACAGGTACGGAAACTAAAGCATCGCAACACAGATAGCAATAGATCAACAGGAGGGAATAAATACTATAAAAGTAAGATAGGTAGAAAGGGGGAGATGCTCGCCTGAAAACATTGCCGAAGGTTCATACGAAGATCGGGTCGACACTCGCCTCAACTCAACGGCCTTATCCGCGAAGAAGCAAAACGCTAGAAGAAACACCGGATGCAATATTTAATACAACGGTAGAAGATCGGCATGATGCATGTATGATGCATGACATGGCAAGGGTGCAATGCAATTAGGTCACATTAAGCGGAACCGGGGTCCCGACAATTTAATTATATGGTTCGAGTGGTTTATCTACCCCGCCATTTAAATGTTGTTTAACAAGGCAGAATATATCAGCGGTTCACTGCACAAGTGTAAATGAGGCCAATATAAGGCTAGATTTGCCCGCATATGGGCCCCATATTTAATTATTAGGTGAATCGGCATAAGGCCCCCAAACCACATGATATGGATGCATGCATGAACAATTTATATGCAACAGTTATATAGGTGACATTTATAAAATAGGGTTCTCGGATAAGGGATTCACACTTTAGGGTCTCGACGAACTTGGGGTTCCGGGGTTCGGGGTCTCGGGGTCCAGGGTTCGACGGTTTCGGTCTCGGCGGAAGCGTTCTCGGATTACTGGGGTAGATCTTGTCGTTCCGTGTTGAAGGCCCTCGGATTCGGGGTTCCGGCGAACTTGGCGTGTCGAGGTTCGGTTTCCGGTTCCGGCGCCGTGGTCTTGCAGAGTTTCCCGGTTCTCGACGCGTGTCGGTCTTGTCGTTAGCTGAACTTGGCATCGTGGCGGCCTCTTCTCGTGGCGTCGGTCTTATGGTTCGAGAAGGAGGGGGACGCCGTGATCGGTCTTCAAAGGTTCGCAAGGCGATCTTGGCGCTCGATGTCCATGAGGGAGTCCTTGGGGTCCAGGACGGAGATCTTGTCGGTGGCGGTTTCAGTTGTCGGTGTCGGACTTGGGTCTCGGCACTGGAGGTCTTGGTGTTCCGAGGGGATCTTGTCGCATCCATCAACTATGTGAAGTCCTTGGCGGTTTTTCTTGAAAATTCCTGGGCACATCTCCACAAAAGATCTTGTGGTACTTGGGCTAGCAACACAGGAACACATCATCTGTGATATGAAACTGGTAAGATGCCCGTATGTGTCCCTAGCCCAAGTACTCGCTGTATGTCCTCCAAACTTCAGGGACGGGGCGAGCTGGTCGGAGCGCTCTGCAGGAAGGAGACACTGCAGCGAAGGACAGCGACGGGGAGGTCCAGGGGCACGACGAGCTCGATGCAGACCAGAGGAAGGCGACCATGGCTTGGCGGCGGCGGTTCTCTGCCTGGACAGCGAAGACGGGCGCCAGAGGGAGGAGGAGGGGGCCCGCGGGGCGTCGGAACTCCGGCGGCAGGCAGGCCTGAGGAAGCGCGCGCGGGGGGGGGGGGCGGGGGGCGCGGCTGACGGTGGTTGGGGCCGGCGGCGGGCCCGGCGGACGGCGGAGGAAGATGGCGAGGCGGCTCGGCGGCTTGACGGAGAGGAGGGCCGCTGGCAGGCGAGGAGGCGACAGCAGAGGGTGGGCGGCGCGGCTCGAGGAGGGGAAGCCACCGGAGAGAGGGAGGGAGAGGCGCGGTCGAGGGGGCGAGGGGGTCGGCCCGCGGGGAGCTCGCCGGAGACGGGAGCGGTCGTTGAGGGCGGCGGCAGGGCGCAGAGCGGCGGCAGGGGGGTCGAGGGGGTCCGCGGACTGGAGGAAGCTTGAGGGGGCGACGAGAGGCGGTCGGGGGCCGGGGCTGACGGCGAGGGGGGCCGCGGCTCGGTGGGCGCAGCGGAGAGGAAGGGGAGCGGGGCCGGGCGAAGGAGCAGTGGCGGCTGCCGGCTCGGACGAAGAGCGGACGCGGGGGGGGAAAGGGGAGTTTGGGGACGACGGGGTGCAGGCTCGGCGCTCTGGGGAGGGAGAGGACACGCGGGCAGGTGGCCAGGGGTGCGGGACCGGGGGTCAGGGGGGTTGACCGCGTGGGGGATGGCTGGTGGCGTGGGTGGGTGTTGTGTGGCCAGGGTTGAGTGGGGTGGACCGGGTCCAGGTGGGCCAGGGCGTGGGGCAGGGAAGAGGGAGGGAGAGAGAGAGGAGAGGGTCTAGGTGGAGGGCTAGGATTGGTTAGAGGAGAGAGGGTAGCTGAGGTGGCGAGAGGCTATTGGAGGGAGTGAGGTGGAGGGTTGGGCTGGGTAGGTAGTTTGGTAGGTTTAGGAATTAGGTGGACCGTTTGTAAAATCCTGGGGGTGGTCGTTCGGGTCGAAACGGCCCGTTCGACTGCCCCCGCTAAAATAATAAATATTTTTATTTGTTTTACAAACACCGTTTGCAAACCGACAGCAGACAAACAAAATCATCCGGAGACCCGGGGTTTGATATTTGATTAAAGATGGGGCGTTTTATAAAACAAAACGGGCTTTGCGAAAATAGTTTTAGACAAACAACACATGATGATGACGATGCAATGCACAAATCAACGTGATTTTCTAGTAGTGGTTTTGCGGGATGCCACATGGTCGCAGAGGAGGGCGCTGGACGGCAGGGTCGAGGCGGGGCCACGACCGGAGAGAGGGAGGCGGGGCTTGCGGTCCCTGACGGCGGCGGAGGTGAGGACGAGAGGAGCGGGGCGCGTCGGGGTAGGGAACCGGACGAGGGAGCGGTGAGGGGTTGGTGGCGCGATGCGGCAGGTGGGGGAGGGAGCTCGGGGAGGGAGAGGCGAGGCAACGGGGAGGGCGAGGGCGGGAGGAGGAAGACGCGGGGCGGGGGTCGCGGTGGGTGGAGTGGGGCCCGGGGTGGGGTCAGACGCGGGGGAGGTGGGGATTGGGGCGGGTGTGGTGCGTGTGTGGTCATGTGTGTGGCGTGTAGAGCCAGGGGGCTGCGGTTGAGAGGTAGGGTGAGAGAGGAGGTGGGGCCAGGGCTGATGTGGCGGCAGGGGATTGGAGGGAGGAAAGGGAGAGGTGAGGTGGCGGGACGGGGTTGGCCGGGGTGAGGTGGCTGAAGGGTGGGTAGAATAGGACTGGGTAGTTTTAGGATTAGATATCTCTGACTAGGGTTTCTTTTGGGCCGGGTAGTAGGGGGTCTGACCGGTTGGGCTTTTGGCTTGACCGGTTGGACGGCCTCCCCGACAAAAATAGTTTTTATTATTTTTCAATTGTAAAAGATTTATAAATAGTTTTTAGTCAAAACAAAGATCCGGACAAACCGACTTGATACTTTGAAATAAGAAGGGCTAGTGGAAAACAAAATAGGCTTTTCGGAAATAGTTTTAGACAGACATATGCATGATGATAACGATGCAATGCACAAAAACAACGCGATTTTCTAGTAGTGGTTTTGCGGGATGCCACACTACATCTACATGTGCCGCTTGTTTACTGGGGAGTAAACCGTACCAGCGGTCCTAATTCTTTGTCGGTATTTTCACTTTGGTCTAAATCTTTGAAATTGCATATCCAGATCCTAAATCTTTTGTAAGTGATTCACCCCGAGGTCATATTTTGTTCTGGTCGCTTTGACCTATCTATGTGGCGCTTTGATCACTTCCACGTCTGCAGTAGGGTCCATAGAAGTACTAGCTGGGCATACACATTTCCAAAAAGACCCCTAGTCCCCACGAACATGTGTCCGCTAAGGTTCCCTCAGCCGGCCGCGCGCCCGGCCGTCTCTGTGCGCCGGCCATCTCTGCTATGCCCCCTTGGCCGCCTTCCCTTCCTCTGCCGCTGCTGCCTCGTCCTTGCTATAGGAGCTACGTCCCAGCTCGCTGCTGAAGAATGGCGCTCTTCTGATGCCACACCGACCGGCTCCGACCTCGCGCATGTATGTGAAGAATACAAACAGCTACGAGTTCTGCTCTGTCTATGCATGCCTAGATGCCCAATCCAGAACAAGCTTATCCCTAGTCAATTGGTGTCTTGGCGTCGTTCTTCTAGTACTCAAGCATAGCTCCTACGCCATACTCCTTTCGTTTAGCTTTGGAGTACCTGTAACATGTTTGTGAAATGGCCAAAACGAGCAACGGCTGGAACCCACACCCAGGTCAGGAGTACGTACGGTCGCAAACACGCATGCCGACGAAGCACATGGAGGGCATGAGCAGGGCTCGGCGCAGGCCTAAACGCTAGCGAGACACACGGCGGCCACGAGAAGGGCTGGAACAAGCACGCCTACACGCTACACACCAGCACGACGCGCACCATAAAGCAACACGACGCTCGGAAAATGCACATGCCGGCAAGGCGCACATTGACGTCGGCCACGACCAGGGATACAACAAGCAGGCCAGGGATGTGCACGCGCGGAGCCGCGGACACAACAAGCAGAGGGGCGTAGCGGAGACTGCCGGCGCACAGAGACGGACGGACGCGCGGCGGCGGCCGGAACCTTAGCGGACACGCGCATCGCGGGGACTAGGGGCCTTTTTAAAAATGTGTATGCCCAGCTAGTACTTCTACTGGACCCTACTACTGACGTGGCAGCGCCACATAGACGGGTCAAAACTATCACAGCAAAATAGGACCTCGGGTGAATCAGGCCATGGCCAACGCTCCTACATGGACCGCTGCCCCGCAGATGTATGTCAGAAAAAGAGCTAATGTGGAGGAGAGAGTAAAAAAGACTACTGCTTGCAGACACAAACGGGATCCTCGGCAAGAAGCGGCCGCTTCGTGGAAAAGTTTAGGAAAAGTGGCAGACCTGTGCGGTGCCGGTGTGAGAAGAAGTAAGAGAGAGAATAGAAAATAAAGAAAGGAAGAAAGCGTAGGTCCTATGAAGCTCTATCTGCGTTGGATCGGTTCCTTATGAACGGTGGTTTTAGGAGTGTGTCAGAGTGAGGCCATAGCATGGTGCTGCCTCCATTAGCCATGCCCTCACTTATGAAAGATTTAGAATCCAAATATATAATTTCAAAAATTTAGAATCAAAGTGAAGATATATCAATAAAGAATTAGGACCGGCCGGTGTGGTTTACTTTTACTGCGACGGATGGGAAAAGGAAAAAAAAAACGCCTGACTGAGAAGTGACGAGAGACTCCGTCAACCCCTGGACTCGCCCCCAGTCCCCCATATTCCCCGTCCGCCGGCTCCGATCCGCCGCCGCCGATGGCTGCCTCGGACGGCTCCCCTTCAGGCCGACAGGTGCCTCACCTCCGCCTGGCCGTGCCGCCGCGGCTCGCCGCCCACCCCTCCTTCCGCTTCCCCTCCACGCCCCTCCCCACCCCATCCAAGACGCGCCTCGCCGCCGGCGCCGGCGCTTCCCCCTACGCCGCCGCGCTCCTCCGCCTCCTTGCGCTCCACTCCCTTTTCCTCCTTGCTCCCGCTGCCCGAGCGCTACCCTCTCTGCCCCACCTTTTCCTGCTTCCGCCGCTCCTCGCCATCCTCTCGGCCGTGGCCGTCGCCCTCATGCCCACCGCCTCCAAGAGCCAGCCCCACCCCTTCCCGGCGCTCCGCCACCTCCTCCGCCCCGCCCTCTTCCTAGCGCTATCCCTTCTCCTCCGCCTCGCGTCCCTCCGCCTCCTCCCCTCCCCGGGTCTCGTCGTCCTCGCAGACTCCGCCGGCATATTGCTCGCCCGCGCCCTTAACCGTCCCTCCCGCCGCCGCGTTATCTCCGTCGCCGCCGCCTCCCTTTCGCTTGCAGCCATATCGCCTTCCCACTCTGTGCTTCTCGCGCTCCCCTTAGCTTCCGGCCTCCTCTCCTCGGCCGAGCACTCTACATCTGCGCGGCATGTCATCCGTAGCCGCCACGCCCGTGTGGCAGTGTTTGCCCTGGCCGCCGCCTTCCTCTCCGTGCCAGCACTTGTGGGCCTCTTCTTTCTCGGTGGCAGTGGCACTAGCGAGGGTGCTGCAGCTGTGCCGATTGGCCAGCTCTGGTGGCTGCTCCTTAACGCTGCCGTCTTTGGCATGGCGTTGGGGCGACGGCAAGCCTATGCCAACAGTAGCACCAGGCCAAGCATGAATTTTGCAATGACGTTTGTGTGCACAGTTGTGATGGAGCTGGTGTACTACCCAAAGCTATCCTTGCCGGGCTTCTTAGTTTGTGGGTTCCTGTTGTGGATCGCCAGCAGGGAGCTGGCTCCTACTGGGTACGTTGATCTTGGGAGCACAGACGCGTCAGAGTCAGTGTATGAGGCAGTCATGGGGCCAGTCCGGCATATCCTTAGTGAACGCAAGTCCAGGAAGATTGCTGCTTTTCTGTTGATCAACACAGCTTACATGTTTGTCGAGTTTGCCAGCGGTTTCATGAGCGACAGCCTTGGGCTGCTGTCTGATGCTTGCCATATGTTATTTGATTGTGCAGCTCTGGCAATTGGACTATATGCGTCATACATTGCAAGGCTGCCTGCAAATGGACTGTATAACTATGGAAGGGGCAGGTTTGAGGTGCTATCTGGGTATGTTAATGCAGTGTTCTTGGTACTTGTTGGGGCACTGATTGTGTTGGAGTCGTTTGAGAGGATACTTGAGCCTCGGGAGATATCAACCAGTAGCCTTTTGACAGTTTCAGTTGGTGGACTTGTCGTAAATATCATTGGATTGGTTTTCTTTCACGAGGAGCACCACCATGCGCATGGTGGTAGCTGTTCTCATTCCCATTCACATTCTCATTCACATGATCATGGCCATGAAGACCACCATCATGATCATGTTCATCAGAGTGTTGATCATGAGGAGAAGGCATGTTCTGGTCATCATGGAGACACAAATAAGAGCCATCATCATAATCACCAACATGATAGTAATAGTGTAGAGAGTCATCACAGTACCTCCATGGAGAACACCAGTAGTCAACATAATCACCACGGCTGTAGCCACGAGCATCATCACCATGGCCATATGGAACATCACCAGCAGAGTGGAGATTACGCTCATCAAGATTGCAGCAACATCAGCAGTGAGCAAGGACTTCTTGAGATTCCACTGAGAAATATGGACTCTCATTGCTCAGAATCGCAGTCTTGTAATGTAGAATTGGAATCGCCAGAAACTGCAAACCATGTCAAGCCGGCAAACCGCCGCCGGCACATCGACCATAACATGGAAGGTATCTTCTTACATGTCCTAGCTGACACAATGGGAAGCGTCGGTGTTGTGATATCAACCTTACTGATCAAGTACAAGGGGTGGCTCATAGCAGATCCCATTTGCTCTGTATTCATTTCAATAATGATTGTAGCTTCTGTCCTTCCATTGTTGAGGAATTCTGCAGAAATTTTGTTGCAAAGAATTCCAAGGAGCCATGAGAAGGACTTGAAAGCAGCATTGGGTGATGTTATGAAGATTAAGGGTGTGATTGGGGTCCATGATGTTCATTTGTGGAACTTAACAAATACTGATATTGTAGGCACTTTTCATCTTCGTATATCAGCGGAAGCTAACAAATCTGTCATAAGAGAAACCGCTTCACAAATATTTTATGAAGCTGGGATTCAAGATCTGACTATTCAGATCGAATGCGTCAAAGGATAGCAGCAGTTTGTTTGTATACCGACACTTGTAGGTAGTGTGTTAGGATTTTTGCATACAGCAAATATGTCTGTAGTGCTTCATTCAGGAGCCATTATTTTTATGTATCACTTAAAGGAAATTGAATTACAATACAGTTTTGCAAATTCATTTTCTCTTAGTTGTGCAGTTCTAGTTCAGCAATTTTGACTTCAGAATACTTTTGGTAAACTGACCATGACCAATCACAGCTTCATTCTGAATTCTGATATGTATTTTGTGACGAACTGTACCTGTGCATTCTCTTACTTGGACATTCTTTTATAATAGATTAATACTCCCTCCGTTCCAAAATATAAGATGTTTTAGGTTTGTGAAGAAAACGAATCTAGACTTATTTTAGTATGTAGATTCATTGGAATGAATCTACATACTAAAATAAGTCTAGATTCGTTTTCTTCACAAACCTAAAATGTCTTATATTTTGGAACGGAGGGAGTAGATACAATTATACAAGGGTTGGTATTGTATGCTGTAAGAATCAGAGGATACTTTATGTTCACTACTTAGCCAATAATGACATAAATCTCCCTGTATGAATCTGTGAACTGCTACAAAGAATGGGTTTATTTTTTGCCTTTGCTTGATCTGTTTTCTCTAACGCAGATTTTGTACTGTTTGAAAATTATGTAAGACCATACATGTTCACTTAAGTCTTTGCCGTCTTTTATAGGATACTCGCTTCAGTTGAGAACTGTATCTTTGCTGAAATACATTCTTCTATCTTCAATAACTCCAAAAGTACTATTGGGAATAAGCCTGCCCGTAAATATACAAACAAAATATAACATAAACAAGTCGTTTATGTTTGGACAATGTGGTTTCGTTTGATTAAGTGAAATCGAGAGGTGGCCCTCCTTTTCTCTAAAAAATAAAAAAATACAAGTGTTGCATTGACTTGTTGTATCTACTTTACAATGTTTCATCTGTATTGACATACTTGTTTTTCTTTTTATGCTGAGGGACGTATAGAATTCCAATTTACAGAAGCTTTATTCCTCTTGACGATAGTCTAAGCCAGCTCCATATTTCCATGCTTCAAGATACCGTTTCCACTGATATCTGTTCCTTGGCGGCAAAGATTCAACCCAAGTCCTTTACAAATCGAGAAAATAGAAATCATCTCAAAATGCAGGCAGGTTGCACATATGGTATTGGAATGTGAATTTGCGACCATTAGAGAATAAACAACTCAGTTGTACCTAATAGCTGGATCGATAAAGCTAGAAAGGAATGTGTAGTAACCAAGCATCCCAAAATGGCTTGACCAGTTAAGGATGACTCCAAGTCCAACCTACAAGAAAGCAAGGGAGGTGTGAAAAAATACAAAGATGGATGAAAAATAGACTCTAATGACCAGGAATGGATTGCAAAGCCAACACAGGCTCGCCTAGAGCTCGAAGCCTGACGTGAAATTCATAGTTCGAAAAAGAAACAGAGTGATAAAAAAAAGGCCTACCTGCTTAAATATTGAAGGCAAAATTTGTGGCCGACTGAGCATTACTAGGCCCAGTGTTTTCACCAGAGGTCCAAATTGTATTACATCCTACAGATGCACAGTAAATATAAATGCGTGATGTTTCTTATTTGCCAGGTATCACAATGTCGAAGTACCAACCTGGAGAAATGGCCGAAGTACTGGATTCCCAAGTTTCTGGCATTGTAGAAAATAATATTTTAATAAGATAAGTGATCTGAAAATATTGTATCTTACGAAATAATTTACCTGCATCGACTGAAAATTAGCAAAGAGAAGATCATTAATAAAAGTTGGTGAAATATTTGTCTGCGGCCTTGTTGACATTGCTCTTTGGAACAACCATGATGCACTTAAATTTGGCTGCACAATCGATGAACAAGTGAGGTCCTGCTTCAAATTTACATAAAGTACTATGAGACGTGACCACGAATCTAGGACTCTATGAAACACACTAACCATATAAGGGTTTAACAGCCTCAAACTATGTGCATCCAGGAAATCTCCTGAAACTGCCTCATATACACCTGCAGTTCCAAAACAATCTAGAGGGTGAAGTATGTGAAAGACTGAAAGGCAAGGAGAAATATTGTTTCTGTACAGATCTCGCATCATGTTCGTACAGAGTAAATTGTCTTGGATGTGTTGTATCATTGTGCAAGCACCTCGGCATGGGGAAACTAGGATGATTAGGCCTACAGCGAAAGAGTTCGCCATTTTGCTAGTAGCATGGAGAACTTGCTTATGTTGGGTCAACTTTTTTGGTCAGTAGCCTTTGGTCGATTTCAAATTGGCCACTTATGGAGTTGGACAATATTTAATGTCTTTGCAGACTGAAAAGTAGAGTTGATGGAATGTAGACATATGAAAATAGGCTGTACTGTTTCTGTGTTTTTACCCACAAATGCAAAGCTTGGATGTGGCTACGGACATGAATACTGGCATATAGTATGATACAGAGAGGAACTCTGCTCGTGCCTTTTTAGGAATGGCCGGTCCTAAGCCCGGTAAAGGAGTGCTGTGATTAGGGATGGCAGTTTGGTACCTTTAGGGTACCCTCAATTTTAGTCTAGCTCAAAAAAATGTACTAGTTTTATCAAAAAGTGATGATTTGTCAAAACGTTCATTTTTTTGTACTAAAGAGGGTAAGGGTACCCTTTAGGATACCCCTGCCATCCTTAGTTGTGATAGGCATGATGAGCCAACATAAAAACCCGCCATTCCCATGGATATGAAATACACAGCATAAGCTTGTGGTGGCCGGCTTCCGCTTTCATACACGTGTTTTCTAGGACAAAGGTGCCAAAATCGCAAGAGCAAAGTGGTAGAAGCTGAGCAGACCTTTACTTAGAGGATAATCACGGAAGGAAGAAGGAGGTGCGGATAACATGTGGGTAAAGATGGCAACTTTCATTCTGAACGTAGTTAGGGAGGTTCTTGGGGTGACAATACGCAAGAAACATGAAGCTAAATTCACGTGGTGGTGGAATGAGGATGTCCAAAAGGCTATCAAGGAGGAGTGCTACAAGAGTTGACACCGTGATAGAAGCATTTCGTCAAGAAGAATGCAAGGGGAGCCATGAATGAAACAAGGGGTGGGCCTATGACGAGCCATATGAGAGACTAGGCACAAAAATGAGGCAAAAAGGACATCTACAAGCTTTTAAAATTTCGCGAGAGGAAGACAAGGGACCTCAACCAAGTTAAAATGTTAAATGCACCAAGGACGAGGCTAATCGACTTCTAGTGAATGATGAAGAGATTAAAATCAGGTGGAGAGATTACTTTGACGGGTTGTTCAATGATGGGAACGGGAGAACTATGCCCGAGCTAGATGACTCCTTTGATTACACCAACAGGCGGTTCGTGCGAAGGATCCAAGAGCATGAGGTTAAGGAGGCCCTGAGACCTCTCCAGCAGCGGATTATACGCGCTCGGATAACATCCCGTTTAATTCGGTCCCCATGGGGACTCGAACCCGGGTGGGCTAGTTGCGCACTCGCTAGCCTTGCCACCAAGCCAGCGCTTGGTTCTCAAGATGCCCTGGAAACATGGCAATAGTATTGTTAACTAAGTTATTCAACCATATTTTTTGGTCAAACAAGATGCCCGAAGAGTGGAAGAAATATATATTACGTAGTACTTATTTTCATGAATAAAGGAGATATCCAAAGTTTTACTAATTAACGAGGAATTAAGCTTAGGTGCCATACTACGAAACTTTAGGAGATTGATTGAGCATCACTTGAGAAGATTGGCAAATGTCAATAAAAACCAATTTGGTTTTATGCCTAGGAGATCGACCACAAAGGCGACTTTTTTTCTTCGCCAACTTTTGAAGAGATAGAGAGAGTAGAAGGACCTACATGTGGTTTTCATCAACTTGGAGAAGGCTCATGACAAGATACCAATGACATTCATTTGGTGGGCCCTAGAGAAACATAAAGTCCCAACAGAGTAAATTATCCTCATCGGAGATATGTACGATAATTTTGTCACAAGCATTCGTGTAGGTGATAGTGAGACCATTACCTTTCTGATCACGATAGGACAACATCAGGGGTCAGACTTGAGCCCACAATTTTTTTCCATAGTGATGGATGAGTTTATGGTGGATATAGAAGGAGATATTCCTTAGTGTATGCTCTTTGTTGATGATGTGGTGCTAGTAGATGAAACCAGGTTCAATGTCAGTAGGAAATTAGAGCTAGGGAGGCAGACATTGGAAGTCGAGGGGTTTAGACTTAGAGCATCTTCAACGGGCTCCCCCAAACACTCCCCACCGGTCCGGAAGTGTCCGAACAGACACAGACGGGCCAAAACGTGAACCCGACGGTGCCCCCAAATCATGTCCACGGTCCTGCAGATGGCCATTTGGCCCCAAACTTGGGGGCAGTTTGGGGGCAGATGGACACTGTCTGCGGTCCACCCATGTCGGCCACCCATATCGTCCCTTGCCCTTTAGTTTTAAAGACTCGCGTCGGCTGCACACTGCTCGCACCGCCCCTCCAAGCCCTAGCCCACCGCACATCCGCTCCGCTAGCTCTCCCATCCATCTTCGACCTCCGAGGCCAGAGCCACCATGGCCATTCGATAGATCCACGCTTCCCACGCGATGCCGAACTGGTTTGACGCCTCCTCTTCGCGCCGCAACGACAACAGCGGCTCACGAAGGCGTACGAGCCAGCGCCCTGCGACGTCAAGATGTCGGAGGGATGGCACTTGAACCCAAACAGGGTTCCGGTGCCACCGCCGCCGTCCAGCCACGCGCGCACGCACAAAATCGCCGAGCACCACAGGCTCCTGCCACCAGATCTTCTCGGCAATCCCCACTACGGCTGGAACGGCTCAAAGTGGAATCGTGTCTTCATGCACGAGCAATCCCCCCCCCCCCACCCCCCCAACATTGAGGATGCCGCGAAGTCATACGAGGAGCTGTACGACCGTTTGCCGGTGGGCATCCCGTTGCGCCCCCAAAGCCCATTGGCACCGAAGCCGACTACATCTTCATAGACTAGGCTAGATCTAGGGTTCATCTAGTTTAAGTTTAATTCTAGTTTAATTTAAGTTTAAAATGTATCTAGTTTGGCACTACTTGTATAATTATTGTTTAAACTTATGCAGTTTGATTTTGTTTATGTCTACCTCTATTTGAAATTGAATTTGAAAGTTTGGGATAGACATAATTTGGGGGACGCCGTTGGGTGCAAGGGGCAGACAGAGGGAGGAAAAAATGGGACAAGTTTTGGGGTATTCCGTTGGAGATGCTCTTAGTAGGACCAAAACCGACAATACGAGGGGTGACTTCAGTTGCATTGGGAGCGAAGAGGGAATTAGTTTAGAAGGACAAATAGTGCTTAAGAGGGACACCTTCCGATGCTTGGGGTCAATGTTGCACAGAAATGGTGATATCGATGAGGATATATGCCACGAGGTGTTGCGGGAAACACACCTGGCATCCTATGTGACAAGGTCTCACAAAAGGTAAAAGGCAAGTCTATAGGATGGCACTCGGACATCCAATGCTATATGGAGCAGACTGTTGGCCCACTAGAAGACAACACATCCAACAAATGATTGTCACACAGATGTGCATGCTACAGTGAATGTGTGGCCATACAAAAGAAGACCGAACTAGGAATGAGGTAATACGTGATAGGGTAGGGGTGGCACCAAAGAGAAGCTAGTACAACACCGATTAAGGTGGTCTGGACTCTGAAGGGTAGGGAGAACACGAGGAGGGGCATAGATGACCAAAGTTGACATGGGAGGAGGCGGTAAAAAGGGAGTTGAGGGGATAAGAATGTACCTAGAGATTTTTCTCTTGATAGCGCTGCATCTAAATCTGCAATCCATGTGCCAGAATAGCAGTTCTTTTTCGTACTTTCCTACTTTTTTCTCTCTGTTCCACGTTTTGGTTTCCTTATTTTTCTGTTGTTTTCATATCTAGCCTACCCCAACATTGCTTGGGACAAAATGCTTTGATATTGTTGTTGTTGTTGTTGTTGTTGTTGTTGTATTATCATACAGAGTGGACACAGAGATAGTGTATTTTCCCACAAAGATTCCATATACAGTAATGAAACAAAAAAAACTAAATCATAGATTCTTCTTTGTGACAATTTTATATATAATCTTCATGGATATGTATATTAGTTAAAGCATAATAATACTTACCTATATTAAAACGATTAAATCTGATTAGCATACAAAAAATGTGGTAGCTTTCTTATTTGTCTTTTAAATATTAAATAAGCATAGTCTGTATTTTAAATATTGAGTAAACAAGAGTTAAACACATGAGACTGCAAACTATTCACTTCTTTTTTTGCAGGCCGCATTTGTTTATATTTTTGTATGAGATTTTACAGGTTCACATGTCATAGCATGGAGTACATCTTGCATCTAATTTTTTTTTCGTTGTTTCTAAAGAGTTCCAAGTGCTTTGAAAGATTGAGGTCTATTGTCACATCGAAAAACTAAATTTCGTTGGAGAGGCTTAGGCACGAAACCCAAAGTAACTTAGATTTCACCTTCTTATTTTTGAGCTAAGTTCACAAAGAACTCGCCTAATCACTCATATTTGGATTTTCAAGTGACACTAGGCACAAGCATCTCTTTTGAATTGGCTGGCTCTTGAGCCTTGAGGTGATTGTGGATTCTGTTCTTGTGCTTAGTCTAACCAGGGAATAACATGTTTGACTATGGCGAGTTGGACCTTGGCATTCCCTTTTCAACCTTAAAAGCTGTCTTAGCATATTTTGTGCTAACATCCTGTTAGGGTTCTCTGGGAATTTTTCATGAGCTGCTATCTCACAAGAAAGTGAGATAAGTAATTTACTCTCCCTTTCCCAAATGTACATCAATCCTTTCCAATTAGCATGAATTTTGGTGAGAGTTTTAACTAAGTTTTGTTTATACTGGAGTAAGCATATTTCTGTTTGATGATCATGCAACCTACAGTTTAAGAACAGTGGACAAACCATTTGACAAGCGGCCAAGATGCCTTGTCAAGCTTCCAAACCCTCCAAAAGAAACAGGTGACTGGATCCCACTAGCATCACCAACCTGAGGTGCGAAGGGCATTAGTAATTAATAAACAAAAGGGCACAAGCAATCAGGCTTCCATTGAGAGAAATCCCATGCCTGTAAGATACGGTCAAATGCAGCTGGCAGTGGGCTGAAATGGTAGAATTAATTGTGTCAAGAGTTGGCATATGAAAAGGATAAGTTTATGGAAGAACTGCATATCCAAAATGATGCAAGCACTAAATAGACACAATCCAGTCAATCATCAGAAAATTGTTAAATATGGGGGTTTAACATCTTTCATATGTCCACGTGTGACTATTGAGAATTACACATAAATGATTCCTCTTTAAGTATAAAATGAGCAGCTAAAAATAGTGTTTAATGTAGTGTAGTGATGTAATTTAGCCACTGCACATATATCATTATGTGATAGTGCAGCAGATTGCTTATTCATGTTGTGTTGGCATTTTACAGTTACCTATCATCAAATAACGGAAGAGAAGCATATAGGCTATTGTTCACTTCTGTTACCTGTCCCGGTAAGTTGGGAAAATCCCAAATATGACTCTCCTTATATCCAAATTTTCAAGAACCACATCCTAAATGAACACAGAGTTAGAGTAAATTGAGAATAAAGTATAATTACATAGGTATAAAACATAAAAAGATGGCATGTATCAAGTAGGCATGCAAGTGGGCAGTCCAGCGGACAAGGCGGACAGTCCGCCGGAGTGCATGCAAAGCTAGGAAACAGTTAGTTTAGGAAACAAATTGGTTTAGTTAATAAGCTGGAATCAAATTAGGCGGACATGCATGCACGCGTTGGCGGGCGTCCGCCTGCATGCCTAGTATCAAGCATGTGTCACTTCTGGCTTTTAATTCAATGGCGTAAAGCTTTGAAATGTTAATTTTACAGCATGCAGCCAAGTAGCTTACTAACTTGATATATGCATGTGACATAGATGAATAATCCATAGACCCATGAGTTGATTATATTTTATGTACATCGATAGAACACGGTGCAAGCATACAACATGAAACAATGTGTTCCTATAATATTGTAACACGCATGACGGCGTCACATAAATCACCTTCGGTTAACAAGTGAATACATTTTTTCCAAAGATAAGACAAATCATGTACTCCCTCAGTTTCAAAATATAAGATGTTTTAGGTTTGTGAAGAAAATGTATCTAGACTTTTTTTGAAACGGAGGGAGTACTTTTATGGATAGCAACCAAGAAATATCATTGAATAAACTTGGAAATATTATAATGACTCTACGATGTATAAATAAATACAGCACTCTTCACCTGGTAACCAGGCATAAGATTCCAGTAAATCTCCAAAAGTTCTTCAAGCTTTGGGCACCCAAATTGTGGATCAACATATGTGAACATGTAAGTAGTACGATCAGTGGGGCCAGAACCAGCAGGAAAGGCCTAAAACAAGTATTCATATTAGACTAGCAAAAATAAATTGTAATATGATAACGTAGGTTAGATACAACTTCAAATGATTATTGGCAACTTAGGTGGAGGGAAAACTAACATTTCACAAGATGGTGGTTTAGACATATTATTTATAACAGAGGCTGGCTAAGGTGGAGGTGTTTCTATTTAACAAAATTGTGTTGTGGTATGCGAAGAAATGCCTTTGTAGTTTAGATATCTTAGTTCCATTTCTCAGCATCAATTTTGTGTCAAAAGTACTGAAAGAAATAGTAGTTACCTCCCAAAAGAGTTGTACTCCAAAATTTCCAGCTCTCTTTACTGATGAGCTACTGAAAATAACATCACTTGTTGTATTTTTTTCAAACCCACGAGCACAAGAACCAACAACAAGGCACAGTCCATCTGGTTTTCTACCGGATCGGATCTTGCACAAGGACAGAAGAGTTGAAACTTGTAACTAACTGATAATGTAGAGTTAGGATGTGGCTATAACGATAAGATGGATATGATAACAATGGAAGACAAGTAATAGATAAGCAGTGTTCACCTATTTCATAATTTGGATGTACTAAAAACTTGAAAGCAACAGTTCTACAAGCATTGTCTGGGTGGCCTCTAGGCCAGTGTTTGTTGTGGTCTGTTGTAATAAGCGCCTAACTTCAATCGGGGTGTTCCCTTGCCATGGGTATTCAGTTTAAACTTGTAATGGCTTAGTCTTAGGCTTGTACAGGATACTGTCTATCAATGTAACGACATGCAAAGCTTTAGCAGTTTCAGGGAATATAGCCCCAGCCTAAAAATATAATGCGCTAGTTGTTGGGACCTCAGAATTAGGAGTGTGAGCAAGCAAGTCCTAATGATTCAAGCCAGTTCTGTTGGTAGAGGCAACTTCTGAGTAGTGGTTTTAGTCCTTTTCCCGGTTGGTACTAGGATTTGAGCTGGTAAAATAGTGCAGTGCGGTACAACCCCATTTCGGAAAAAAAAAGTGCAGTGCAAGGAAATTGCAAATTTATTCTGCCACTTGACTTAAACAAAGCTTGGATACACATGTCGAATATATGGTTCTATTTGTCAGACTGTGTAACAACTTACACTAGAAAACATGTAGATGCATTCATTAAAGATAAAAGAGTACCTGTCGCACAATTGGGGAAAAATTACCCATAGCATCAACAACAAGTCGACAAGGCAAACAATCACCATCGCTCAATTTTAGTACCTGTGGAACAAAATCGGCATATTAACACCTCCCTCCATGGACAACTAGATCTGAATAACATTTAGTATTTATACCTTAGTGCAGTTGTCTAACTGCCCAAGGCCTATTTTCAACCTGTTTGTTGGAATTATTATGATGTTGAGACCAAATTAAACTATATATATTGTAATCTTGAATTTTTTTGAAGTTAAGTGTTGGATTTATGATGTTAGATCTGATAAAGATATAACAGGCCAAATCAGTATGCAAATTGTTGTGGGAGAAAAGAATACAGCACTACATTTACATATCCTTGATTCCTTTGAGTACTTTGTACAGTTTAATATTTCACTTTGAGACGATGTTATTACAGCCAAGGAGACAAACATGTTGCTTACTGCAAGATCATCATGAACCGAAATGCTTGACAAACTTTTTCCCTCAAAAATTGCTCCTCCTGAAGAAATGAAGCGCTCTTTCATGATCTCAACAAGTTTAGCAGGCCTGGAAAGGTAGAATGGGATCATATATGAGCTGGCATTATCATGTGTTTCTACAAAGAGCTTACTTGGTTTTATGTATCTGTGTGCTTGTTTTTCTTTGAGCACATGTCATCTTTGTATAACATCCCTGCGTGAATATTATGAACATACTATAGGCTTAATGAGAAATATGGGGAACACGCACCAGAACAAATAGGTGATCTAACAGCATGGAAACTAGTATAGGTTACTACTCCTTTGCATCCTCTCTACCAATTTAGACACCAAGTACATTGTATTTAGCTTGTACAGTACTACCCAGATCATAAATAATCGGAGGATGTATGTCCCCTTGTTTGCTGTCAGGACATAAACTAACCAAAGCTAATCAGGTGACAACTTACGATATTCCAAGGTGAAGAATGTTCTCCATCCAAATTTCACCCTTATTCTCAAATGCACATCTATTCTGCAAAGTTAAAAGATAAACATTCTGTTACTTAGCCAGAAAATTTTAGCTGAGTACCATATAAACTTCCCTGTGGGTATGTCAACTTTATCTGGAAGACCTTACGGGATTGAAATCACTTGTGATTATCTGTTCAACTTCCGCTTCTGAAAGGATGCCAACTTCCACAATTTCCATAAGCTCCTTTCTCGAGATATTCCACTCTTGTTCCCTCTATTCAGAAGATACAGGTAAACATTTCATCTAATTCAGTACATCACAATTGGGCTAACTCAGGAATAGCCATATAGGTCTGAATTACCCCTTTGATTATATTTCTTTCGATAATTCCAACCCGAAGGCCTCTATAACTGAGAGCAGTAGCTATAAAAATACCTAATGTGCCTCCACACACTAGTACATCAAATATTTTTGAGTCAGAACCAAGATCATAATCCACCGATGGCCCTTGGACGCGAGTAACAATTTCAGGGACATTGGAGTCTGCATGCGCACATAGTTCAGTCAGAAGGTTGTAACACTAGAGAATGAAATGAAATAAACTAAACAGGTCTCAAACAACCAAGTTGCTATTTTTGAATACATCACATAAAGTTGTTAAGTTCTTATGAAACTGGAAATATTTACAACATCTTAAGTAAGCATCTAAGACCAGCAATGCTGAGGATATCCATCCTCTAGCCACTTTTCACATCTTAGCTGAAGCCAACATCAGAAAAGCATCTAGACTGCCGTGTTATTTATAATGCTTGAACAACATGAATCTTACCTACTTGAGATTCACATATACTAGAGCATAATCGATCCAATCTTTTCAACGCCTCATATGAGTAAGCCCCACCAGCACCACCAACTTCATCGCCACCAGAAATCTTATCCATAATCATCTACATGATTAGCAATGTTAATCAATTATACCACTAAACGCAGGGTGATCAAAGAAAAACTAACAGAAATAATAGTAACTGAGCAGGTAACTATACCAAAAGGGTGACTGTCAAGTTAGTCTGCATAATGGAGGCCAGAAACTACCTAACCACACACTTGCATCTACTAGGCCCTATTTTGACATTTTATTCCTGTCGGACATGTTCTCATTATCATTTCTGTTTTTTTTTAGGTTCAAAACATTATATAGTTTTTTTCTAAACAACTTATTTACAGCAATTTTCATTTCCTTATTGAGCTTTTACGACCCTATTGTTTGTATACAAAAAAGTGTAGGTTACTCCCACATGTGTAATGTCATGCATGCTTTGTTTTAACTAAACAGATGAAATCAATCGACTTTTGAGGTACTGATGGGGGTCAGCGGGGCATAGATCAGAACATGCACCAGATTAGCTACAAAAACTCATTGGGATGATGAGAGAACTAAGTAAGCAGTGCTGCGAGCGATCAGGGGATTGAGAAACAATCTCGGCACGGGAAATGTGATTCAATTCTGAGATTGACACTCTTGTCCAGAATCCCCGATCGACGTTTCAACAGCAACATAGCACAGGATATCGGTGCGGACAACCCTCGCGCAATGCCGTAGCGAGGCTACTAAAATCTTCATACGATTATCGCTTCGCGGCGGGAACAGAAAAACCTGTACAGGCCCGACGGCGGGGAGGGGTCGGGTCGGGGTTGCTCGCTTACCTGGGTTCTGGAAGGCGGCGGCACGGCCTCCCTCGACGCCCTGACCCGCAGGATCCCGCGCCTACCGCAAGGCCGCGTCTCCTCGAGGCGGCTGCCATGGCGATGGTGAGCACGGGGCGGATGAGCGGTGGAGAGGGGAAGAAGAAGAAAAGGGAGCGGCATGAGGGAAGAAGGCCAAATGGGGTGGGTCGAATTTGGATTCGGGCGCGGCGAGTAAAGGGACACGAATTGGCGCGGATGGCTTTCGGCGACGTGGTCCTCCAGGGCGCCACTCACAAAGCAGCAGGTAAACATCGAAATGATAAAACAGAAAAGACAGTAAAATGCAAGTCTTCGTGTAAAGGATCATCAGCTAAGAAAAAAATACAATTCGGACTGAAGAAATTTTTAAGCTTGATGCCAACGACGCGCATCTGCCTCTGGTACCAAACACAATAGCCACTTAAGAAAACAAAATGACGTATCACCTCTTCGCCCGAGTTCGATGTGGCTGATATGTAGCTTTGCGAACCTTTAAGGTGGCTCACCTAAGGTGAAATCATTGTCGTTAAATGAATCAGACCGGGGCTGCACCCTAGATACACCATCGAACTTCAGATTTAACACTCCGCACGACTAAGACGCCGAAGGAATAAACCACACCTGTCATTCACGAACCACAGACCCAACACACGATGCCATATGTTGTTGATGCAGACCACATTCTACATCCGCTCTTTGACTACCTTCTAGGTTCCACGCCGGCGTTGGAGCAAACGCCGCCGCAGCGGTGGAGCATGAGGACACACATCCACCACAAGATGCCTCCACCATCACACCGTCCTTACTTGAATAGACTGGTCTCTAAATTTATCGAGGAAGGATCTAAAGAAAATTTATTCAACGCCGCCATCGCCCCCTCCCTCCCCCCCTCCCCCTCCCCTCCCCCGCGCGCGCGAAACCAAGACAATAAACAGCCTAAAAACAAAGCTACTTTGGGATAAAACTATCCACACGCGTCGACCCCCTCACCACCAATGAAGCCGCCGGAGGCCGGCGCCCTAGGACAAGATCGTTTTTTCCTCCCCTGGCGACGCGTGGGGGGAAGAACCCTCACACAACCTGGAACTGGATCAGGTCCAGATCCAAAACAGAAGTGTTCAACGGATATCCATTTAAACATGTTATCGGCCAGGTCCAAGTCCATACTTCTTACGCCAAGTCCAAATCTATCAAAGTCCAAGGCGATTCTAAATTGGATATCTAAGGTCCAAATGGACCTTAATTCTTGAAGGAAAACACTCCCCGTGTGTGACGCTGTCACTCAGGACCCACCACCAACAACGCGTCTGTTTTATTATCTCTTTGTTTCCTTCGTCTTCGTCAACGTACCGAGCGGCAGACCACACGAGAGAGAAACCTGTTGTTGTAGAGCTGCGCCCGCACTCACAAGGCCACCGACGCCCGCATCCAATGCACCACTGAGGGCCACCGCCGCCACACCCATCACCGCACCCCCGAGGATAGGGTGGCCGCTGGCAGGCAAGGAGAGAGGGCGGTGACGTTGATGTACTTGAGGGACTATGGTCGAAGGGGAGCAGGCGACGACGGTGGAGGAGGGGTTTGCCAGCGATGGAGGAGGCGCGGTAATTCGGGAGAATAGAAAATCGATACAGAGCAAATTCTCCGGTCGTGTTATTTTCTTTTGTGGCAAACTCGCGTCCTATTAAGGTCCATTGGACACTGGACTATCCACGGAAATCCTAGAAAAATGGCGGACCTTCCGAAAGGTCCGTTCTGCGCGTCGTTATCGTGCCAAGTGTCGTCTTCTCCTTTGCGCGGTCCTCTTAGTGAGGCTCTGCATGTTTGTCAAGTGTTGCAATAAGAATGAAAGTGAGATTAGGTTGAGAGAGAAGGAGATACAGGAGCGAGCGTATATGTTTTCTCTTTTATTTTTTCAAATCCGATGATTCAAAACAAAATATTTTGAGAACCTCTTGTCCAAATTACGAACCATTTTCACTTTTGAGCTCCTCATGGCGAGATCTTTAAAACTAGATCCCATGTTGATAGGTTTTAAACAACTTTATTTTGTACTTTCAAAACTGTTACATTCATACTTTACATTACTTCGGTTCTATATTTTTTACTTAGGTTTTTAGTGTACTTTGTACTTGGGTTGGTACACACTTGTACTTTCGCGTACTTTGATAGTGAGTACATTTTTAGTGGACCAAAAATCAGTCGTATCTTCAGGGTTTCGATTCCTTCTTCTTGTAACAGTGTTGTTACATCCGGTATTCATGCTATCTGATAAATATTTCATTTTTTCTACCTTTTAGTGGAACAAAATTCCACTAAATTTTTTCTTTATATCCTCCGGTGTTTCGTATCATATGCATCAGATCTGATGAAGAGCCTTTATCATTCCTTTGTTTTCGAACATTGTTTGTCAAGATCTTTAGTCTAAAATTCCAAGAGTTGGTTGCACAATTCTTCTATTCATGTATATAGTAATGCTTTGAGTGCGGGATGGAGTCGTGACCATACCACTAATAAAAGGTCATTTGTGTCCTTCATATTGTTTTGATGTTTGTTGACAACACTAGGATATTTTTAATCAGTTGCTAAAATGTTTCTGAGATATTTATATCATTAGCAGAATATTTTCATTACTATCTCTAATGGGAAAAGAGGTTCCCAAGACTTTATTATGAGCAGATCAAGTTTCTGTCGGATTGTCTGGTCGCTATCTGCCGGAGTATCCGGCCTGGCCGGAATGTCCGCCGGTGCCAGCCGGAGAGTCTGGCCTAGGGATTCCCTCAAGTTTTCGATGAAGTGTGCTGCCACTATGTGTCCCACATAGGACACTACCCGGACACTGGTCGGATTCTTTGCCAGGCCGGAGTGTCCGCCTTGTCCGGACTGTCCGGGTTAAGTGAACCAAACGGCTACATTTCCAGGGGGGCTATATAAAGTCCCCTTCTTATACCTTTGGAGGTGGAGGGGTTCGTAGCATGGAAAACAAAAATTTTCTATCGCATACAAACAAACAAGCCAAGATCTATCTACTAGATTGTAGCAACGAGTCGATGGAATAACTTACCCTCGAAGATTCCAAAGCGTTTAACGAGAGCGGATTCTCGTGGGTGATGTAGTCGTACTCTTCCCGATCTCAAGATCGTGTAGACGATCCTTCCGGTGTTGCGTTCCGGCAGCGCTCCCGCAGTCGGTCACACGTTCGGTACTCGGCGAAGACCTTCCTCTCCCTTGTTCCAGCAGGCAGCGGAGGTTGTAGCACTCTCCTCGCGATTCCGGCAGCACAACGGCGTGGTACCGGAAGTAGAGGGGAGATCCCGCAGGGCTTCGCCTTAAGCCGGAGCGAGTATGGTGGATTATGAGAGAGGGCTATTAGTGGTCTAGAGATTAGACACACCAATTAGAAGGCTCTAAACCGCAGGCTAAAGCAATTAGAAGCTCTAAACCAAAACGGCTCTAAACCGGAGATTAGAGGTAGAAACTTGTGTGTCTAGAGGAGGGGGCCTTGCCCCTCCTTTTATAGGTGGGGAGGCGCGGCCAGGGGAGGGGAGTCCCTCCCCAAGTCGGCCTTGGGTGGCGCGCCGGCTTGGGGAGGAGACTCCTCCCTCAAGTCGGTTCCCAACTCCTCTTGCTTGTTTCCCACAGTTTCTTGTTTTAGCCGTTTGACTTTCAAACTGGACATTTGACTTTTCTATTTTAGGATTCAATTTAATCCTTTATTTGGGACAGCAAGAACACTTAGTACATGATGCAATCATTCCAATATGTAATGACACATTCATGTACCCCTCCCCCCTCCCGGAGTGCCGGACATTCCGGAACCTTCTAGAACATTCACCGGAATCATATCCGAACTCCGAAACGGGACTTTCTTTATATGAATCTTATTCTCCGGACCATTCCGGATCACCTCGTGATATCCCGGATCCCATCCGAGACTCCGAACAACATTCGGTCTCTTTCTCATAATACCATAACTACTCAAAACAACGTCAAATCCTTAAGTGTGTCTCCCTACGGTTCGTGAATTATGCGGACATGATCGAGACACTTCTCCGAACAATAACCAATAGAGGAATCTGGAAATTCATATGGCTCCCACATATTTCTACGATTACTTTACAATCGAATGAACCACTTACATACGATACCAATTTCCCTTTGTCTCACGATATGTTACTTATCCGAGGTTATGATCGTCGGTATCTCTGCATACCTAGTTCAACCTCGTTACTGATAAGTACTCTTTTCTCGTTCCCGTGATATGTGATCCCTTGTGAGCCAGTCACATGCTTGCAAGCTAATTGGATGACATTTCACCGAGAGGGCCCAGAGAATATCTATCCGTCATATGGATGGACAAATCCCACTCTTGATCCATGTGTCTCAACCAATACTTTCCGAACACTCAATGCCACCTTTATAGCCACCCAGTTACGGTGTGGTGTTTGATGTCATCAAAGCATCCATCCGGTAAAGGTGATATGCATGATCTCATGGTCGAAGGAATTAGGTTACTATGTATCAGAAAGCATATAGCAATTGAACTATTGAAATGACTTGATCTTTATGCTACGCTTATCTATAGGAGTATGTCCACCATATCATTCTCCTAACGATATGATCTTGTTGTTGATAACATCTCAATGTTCATGATAGGGAAACCACAATCATTTATCAACCAACAAGCTAGTGAAGTATAGAGGCTATACTAGGGACTTCAAATTAAGTTTACAAATCACACAAGTATTAATGTTTCCCTGTTAATACTATCATAGCATGAATGTAAACATTTATCATAAACACAAAGATATAATAATAACTACATTTATTATTGCCTCTAGGGCATATCTCCAACAGTCTCCCACTTGCACTAGAGTCATCTAATCTAGATTACATGGTAATATACCGAACACCCATGGCAGTTTGGTGTTGGTCATGTTTTGCCCTCGGGAGAGGTTTAGTCAACGGATCCGCCACATTCAGATCTGTGTGTACTTTGCAAATCTTTATATCCCCATCCTGGATATGTTCTCGAATAGCGTGAAAACGTAGCTTGATATGCTTCAGCTTCTTGTGTGACCTTGGTTCTTGCGCATTGGCTATGGCGCCCATGTTATCACAGTAGATAGACATTGGGTCCAGCGCACTCGGAACCACACCCAGCTCTGTAATGAACTCTTTCATCCATATCGCTTCTTGTGAAGCCTCCGAAGCAGCCATGTATTCCGATTCAGTTGAAGATCTCGCCACAACGCTTTGCTTTGCACTCCTCCAGCTAACTGCTGCACCATTCAAAATAAATACGTATCCAGATTGTGATTTAGAATCATCCGGATCGGTGTTCCAACTAGCATCGGTGTAACCATTAACAACGAGCTGTTCATCACCTCCATAAGAAAGAACCATATCCTTAGTTCTTCTCAAGTACTTAAGGATGTTTTTGACCGCTGTCCAATGATCCACTCCTGGATCACTTTGATATCTGCTAGTTAGACTAACAGCATATGCGATGTCGGGTCTAGTACATAGCATGGCATACATTAGAGATCCTATGGCTGATGCATAGGGAGTCTTACTCATCCTTTCTCTATCTTCTGCCGATGTCGGACTTTGAGTTTTACTCAAGGTCGTATTGGGCAACATGGGCAAGAACCCTTTCTTGCTTTCTTCCATTCCAAACCTCTTTAGAACTTTGTCCAAATATGTACTCTGTGACAATGATATTTGGCGTTTCGATCTATCTCTATAAATCTTTATGCCTAATATGTAAGCTGCTTCGCCAAGATCCTTCATTGAAAAACTATTATTCAAATATTCTTTGACACTATTAAGAAGGTCTACATCATTCCCAATCAACAATATGTCATCCACATATAGTATTAAGAATGCTACAGAGCTCCCACTCACTTTCTTGTAAATACAAGCTTCTCCATAAGTTTGTATAAAACCAAAACTTTTGATTACCTTATCAAAACGTTGATTCCAACTTCGGGATGCTTGCTTCAATCCATAGATGGACCGTTGAAGTTTGCATACCTTGTTAGCAACTTTAGGATCAACAAAACCTTTGGGTTGCATCATATACAACTCTTCATCAATGTCTCCATTGAGGAATGCTGTTTTGACATCCATCTGCCATATCTCATAATCATAATATGCAGCGATTGCTAACATAATCCTCACAGACTTTAGCTTCGCTACCGGTGAGAAAGTCTCATCGTAGTCAACTCCTTGAATTTGTCGAAACCCTTTTGCGACAAGTCGAGCTTTATAGACAGTAACATTACCATCAGCATCTGTTTTCTTCTTGAAAATCCATTTGTTCTCGACAGCCTTTCGGCCATCCGGTAAGTCCACCAAAGTCCATACTTGGTTTTCGTACATGGATCCAATCTCGGATTTCATGGCTTCTTGCCATTTATTGGAATCTGGGCTCATCATCGCTTCCTCATATGTCTCGGGGTCATCGGTGTTGTCCACCAACATGACACTCATAACGGGATCATACCAATCTGGAGTGGTACGATTTCTCGTTGACCTCCGAGGCTCTGTAGCAACTTCAACCAAAGTTTCATGATCACCATCATTAGCTCCCTCTCTAATTGGTGCAGGTACCACAGGAACTTCTTCCGGTGCTGCGCTACTCGCAATTTCGAGAGAAGGTTCGACAACCTCGTCGAGTTCTACTTTCCTTCCAGTCACTTCTTTCGAGAGAAATTCCTTCTCTAGAAAGGATCCATTCTTGGCAACGAAGATTTTGCCTTCGGATCTATGATAGAAGGTATACCCAATAGTTTCCTTCGGGTATCCTATGAAGACGCATTTTTCCGCTTTGGGTTCAAGCTTGTCCGGCTGTAACTTCTTTACATAGGCTTCGCATCCCCAAATTTTAAGGAACGACAATTTAGGTTTCTTCCCAAACCATAATTCATATGGTGTCGTTTCAACGGATTTAGACGGTGCCCTATTTAAAGTGAATGCGGCTGTTTCTAATGCATAACCCCAAAATGATAGCGGTAAATCTGTAAGTGACATCATAGAACGAACCATATCTAAGAGAGTTCGATTACGACGTTCGGACACACCATTACGCTGTGGTGTTCCTGGCGGTGTCAATTGTGAAAGTATTCCGCATTTCTTCAAATGCTCGCCAAACTCGTAACTTAGATATTCACCTCCACGATCAGAACGTAGAAATTTAATCTTCTTGTTACGTTGATTCTCTACCTCACTTTGAAACTCCTTAAACTTCTCAAAAGTTTCGGACTTATGTTTCATGAAATAGATATACCCATATCTACTCAAGTCATCCGTGAAGGTAAGAACATAACGATAACCACCGCGCGATGCTACACTCATTGGACCACACACATCGGTATGTATGATTTCCAATAAGTCCGTAGCTCGCTCCATTATACCAGAAAATGGAGTCTTAGTCATTTTTCCCATCAGACATGCTTCGCATCTTTCAAGTGATTCAAAATCAAGTGATTCAAGAAGTCCATCGGAATGGAGTTTCTTCATACGCTTCACTCCAATGTGACCAAGACGACAGTGCCACATATAGGTCAAATTATCGCTTGATTTCAAACGTTTAGCCCCAATGTTGTTGATATGTGTATTTCCACTATCGAGATTCAATAAGAATAGACCATCTATCAAAGGTGCATGTGCGTAAAACATATTACTCATATAAATCGAACAACCATTATTCTCGGATTTAAACAAGTAACCGTCTCGCAATAAACAAGATCCCGATATAATGTTCATGCTCAACGCAGGCACCAAATAACAATTATTTAAGTATAAAACTAATCCCGATGGTAGATGAAGGGGTAGCGTGCCGACCGCGATCACATCAACCTTTGATCCGTTTCCCACGCGCATCGTCACCTCGTTCTTCGCTAGCTTCCATTTATTCTGCAGCACCTGTTTCGAGTTACAAATATGAGCAACCGAACCAGTATCAAATACCCAGGCACTACTACGAGTACTAGTGAGATACACATCAATAACATGTATATCAGATATACCTTTATTCTTGATGTTGCCGTTCTTCAAATCCGCCAAGTACTTTGGGCAATTCCGCTTCCAGTGACCTTCTCCCTTGCAGTAAAAGCACTCAGTATCAGGCTTAGGTCCAGCCTTGGTCTTCTTCGCCGGTGTGGTAACTTTCTTACCACCCTTCTTGAAGTGTCCCTTTTGCTTAGACTTGCCTTTCTTGAATTTGGTGGTCTTATTGACCAACAACACTTGGTGCTCTTTCTTGATCTCCACTTCTGCAGATTTCAACATGGCAAAGAGTTCTGGCAACGTCTTGTTCATGTTCTGCATGTTGTAGTTCATCACAAAGTTCTTGTAACTTGGTGGTAGTGATTGGAGGACACGGTAAATCCCCAAAGCATTAGGAATCACAATACCCAAGCTTTGAAGTTTGTTTGCGTGCCCAGACATCTTAAGCACATGCTCACTGACGGAGCTGCCCTCTTCCATCTTGCAGTTAAAGAACTTTTCAGAAGCTTCATAACTTTCAATTGCCGCATGAGTCTCAAAAATCAATTTGAGATCCTCGACAATATCATATGGGTCTGAATCCTCAAACCTTTTCTGAAGCTCCGATTCCAAACCATACAAGATAGCACACTGAACTATGGAGTACTGATTCTTCCGAGCGAGGTAAACATTCTTTACTTCATCGGGAGCATCATCTGCAGGTGGGTCACCCAGCGGTGCATCCAGCACATAGGTCAAATTACCAGCTGTGAGGACAATCCTCAAATTGCGGAACCAATCCGCGAAGTTGCTTCCATTGTTTTTCAACTTTTCTTTCTCTAGGAACGCATTAAAATTGATGGTAGGGGCTGCCATTGATCTACAACATATTTGCAATAGTTTAGACTAAGTTTATGACAAATTGAGTTCAAATTAATTAATGAAATTAAACTAGGTGAACTCCCACTCAAAACAATATCCCTCACATTGTTTTAGTGATCACACGAACCAAATCCACCATACCAACACCGATCATCACGAGAGTTGATATAGCTTCAATGGCGAACAATCGACATGTTCATCATATCTACTATATGATTCATGCTTTACCTTTCGGTGATCCGTGTTCCGAGACCATGTCTGTACATGCCAGGCTCGTCAAGATCAAACCTTAGTTTCCGCATGAGCAAATCTGGCTTGCTCACGTTGTATACACTTGCAGAATCTAACACACCCGATCATCACGTGGTGCTTCGAAACAACAATCTTTAGCAACGGTGCTAACTAAGGGTGAACACTTTATGACTTGAAATTGATGTGCATGAGGGATCATCTTATAATGCTACCGTCGTCTACTAAGCAATACAAGATGCATAAAGGATTAACATCACATGCAATTCAATATATATGTGATATGATATGGCCTTTCTTCTTTGTGCTTCCGATCTCCATCTTCAAGCACGAACATGATCTCCATCATCACCGGCATTGCATCAAGGTCAATGACGCTTCTCCATGGTTGTCGTCCACCGGCTTCAACTATTACAACTACTTTGAATAGAGACGCGCGTCTTAACATAAATTAAAGACAACCATATGGCTCCTGCCGGTTGCCAACTTACAATAAGGAACATTGCATACATCAAATATAATCACAATCATGGCCATATCACATCACTACACACCCCTGCAAAACAAAGTTAGACGCCTCTACTTTCTTTGCATATTTTACGTGGTTTGGGGCTTTCAATAAGTGTCGTTCTAACTTACGAACAAGAACCACAACATTGATACTAGCATTGTTGATCACCCGTTGTACATTGGATCTTAACTATGCTAGGAGAAACAGGCACCCGCAAAGCCACTTATGCAATACAAGTTGCATGTCAAGCGTGGAGCAAGTCTCATGAACGATGTCATGTAAGGTTAGCCCGGGCCGCTTCATCCCAACATACCGCAAGATGCAAAGTACACAAGAAGTAATCGACAATAAAAGCATCAACGCCCACAATGACCATTGTGTTCTACTCGTGCAACAGATCTACATATAGACACGGCTCTGATACCACTGGAGGGATTCGTAGCATGGAAAACAAAAAATTTCTATCGCATACAAACAAACAAGCCAAGATCTATCTACTAGATTGTAGCAACGAGTCGATGGAATAACTTACCCTCGAAGATTCCAAAGCGTTTAACGAGAGCGGATTCTCGTGGGTGATGTAGTCGTACTCTTCCCGATCTCAAGATCGTGTAGACGATCCTTCCGGCGCTGCGTTCCGGCAGCGCTCCCGCAGTCGGTCACACATTCGGTACTCGACGAAGACCTTCCTCTCCCTTGTTCCAGCAGGCAGCGGAGGTTGTAGCACTCTCCTCGCGATTCCGGCAGCACAACGGCGTGGTACCGGAAGTAGAGGGGAGATCCCGCAGGGCTTCGCCTTAAGCCGGAGCGAGTATGGTGGATTATGAGAGAGGGCTACTAGTGGTCTAGAGATTAGACACACCAATTAGAAGGCTCTAAACCGCAGGCTAAAGCAATTAGAAGCTCTAAACCAAAACGGCTCTAAACCGGAGATTAGAGGTAGAAACTTGTGTGTCTAGAGGAGGGGGCCTTGCCCCTCCTTTTATAGGTGGGGAGGCGCGGCCAGGGGAGGGGAGTCCCTCCCCAAGTCGGCCTTGGGTGGCGTGCCGGCTTGGGGAGGAGACTCCTCCCTCAAGTCGGTTCCCAACTCCTCTTGCTTGTTTCCCACAGTTTCTTGTTTTAGCCGTTTGACTTTCAAACTGGACATTTGACTTTTCTGTTTTAGGATTCAATTTAATCCTTTATTTGGGACAGCAAGAACACTTAGTACATGATGCAATCATTCCAATATGTAATGACACATTCATGTACCCCTCCCCCCTCCCGGAGTGCCGGACATTCCGGAACCTTCTAGAACATTCACCGGAATCATATCCGAACTCCGAAACGGGACTTTCTTTATATGAATCTTATTCTCCGGACCATTCCGGATCACCTCGTGATATCCCGGATCCCATCTGAGACTCCGAACAACATTCGGTCTCTTTATCATAATACCATAACTACTCAAAACAACGTCGAATCCTTAAGTGTGTCTCCCTACGGTTCGTGAATTATGCGGACATGATCGAGACACTTCTCCGAACAATAACCAATAGAGGAATCTGGAAATTCATATGGCTCCCACATATTTCTACGATTACTTTACGATCGAATGAACCACTTACATACGATACCAATTTCCCTTTGTCTCACGATATGTTACTTATCCGAGGTTATGATCGTCGGTATCTCTGCATACCTAGTTCAACCTCGTTACTGATAAGTACTCTTTTCTCGTTCCCGTGATATGTGATCCCTTGTGAGCCAGTCACATGCTTGCAAGCTAATTGGATGACATTTCACCGAGAGGGCCCAGAGAATATCTATCCGTCATATGGATGGACAAATCCCACTCTTGATCCATGTGTCTCAACCAATACTTTCCGAACACTCAATGCCACCTTTATAGCCACCCAGTTACGGTGTGGTGTTTGATGTCATCAAAGCATCCATCCGGTAAAGGTGATATGCATGATCTCATGGTCGAAGAAATTAGGTTACTATGTATCAGAAAGCATATAGCAATTGAACTATTGAAATGACTTGATCTTTATGCTACGCTTATCTATAGGAGTATGTCCACCATATCATTCTCCTAACGATATGATCTTGTTGTTGATAACATCTCAATGTTCATGATAGGGAAACCACAATCATTTATCAACCAACAAGCTAGTGAAGTATAGAGGCTATACTAGGGACTTCAAATTAAGTTTACAAATCACACAAGTATTAATGTTTCCATGTTAATACTATCATAGCATGAATGTAAACATTTATCATAAACACAAAGATATAATAATAACTACATTTATTATTGCCTCTAGGGCATATCTCCAACAGGAGGCTTCTCGTTCTCCACTCTCAAGAACCCTAAAGCCGAGCCACCAAATCAAAGAGATCTCCCCCTCCAACCATCCAAATCTCTTGATCTTTGGAGAATCGAAGGAGGAGGCCTTGATCTACATCTTCACCAAAAGAGATCTTCATTTCCCCCTCATTCATTTGAGGGTCACTTGCTCTAGTGTTTCATTGGAAACCTTAGTTGTTGATTGGTACTAAGAATCTTGTCTTTGATAGTTGTGATAGCTTGCCTGCATTCGAGAGCCTCCAATTCAATTGTGGATGTGTGCCTCAAACTTGTTGTAAAGGTGTCGGCTTCCACCTTGAAGATTTCCGATATAGTGGAAGAAGTGAACCGATCCCTTTGGAGTGAGGTTCACCGGAGAACAAGTGTCGTGGGAATGGCCACGGCAGATGCTGCAATCGGCAGCAAGTAGTAGAACAAGGGGCAAGGGCGGCCAGCCATCTGCGGTGCGAGATGAGGGCGGATACACAAGGGTTTAACCAAGTTCGGCCCCTCGGATGGTAAAGACCTACTCCTGCTAGATTGTATTGATGAGAGAGTACAAAGGGCGAGCTCGACGACTAGGCGGCGAGTCGCAGGGGGTATATGATGGAACGTGTCCTCTATGCGTACCCTAGGGAGGTTTATATAGTCTCACCTCACTAGGGTTTTACAGATCTACAACCAAATTAGTTAAGGATTCGGAGAATACTTGACCTAATCCGACTGGGCCTAGCTACGCTTCTGGGCCTCCATCTTCCAGTCGTCTGGTTCCTTGTTAAGCCTTGATCCAGTCGCCGTCCTGCACGCCCACTCGCTGGCAACTTGGGCCAGTAGGAAACGTCCTGCTGGGTATACCCCACTTAGCATATCCCCATCAGTAGTCCCCAAGGCCGTCGTTGATTCGTCGCAAGTGTTCGTTGGCAGTCAGAGTATGCGGGTCCAATTTGGACGCCCAGTCGAATCGGCGGTGGACTCCCTGAATTAAAGAGGGAACTTGTCATCCTAGTCGCAATAACGGCAACCAGTCAAATCGCAACACGGTGAATGGGTCGACGAGTAGTCGAATCACTACTATGGTGATCAGGTCGGCGAACAGTCGAATCGCGGCCAGGGCGATCTGGTCGGCGAGTCGTCGAATCGTTGAAGCCGACGAGTCGAGTAGACGAAGTTGGACCGTCAGCGCTGGTCAAACTAGCCGTTGGGTAATCCAACGGTAATATCGGCGTAATCACCGCGTGGTAACGGCTCCCCGAAGATGGCGGGTAACAACCACTATATAAGGAGAGTGACGGGTGAAGGACGGTCATTTCCCACACTTCCTCCGAACTCGCGCATTCCCAGTCTTCCGTTCCTTTGCAGCGACCAAAGCGACCCATAGTCCTAGATCCTCCGACTGATGGCGCCTTTGACGGAACCATGGGGTAGATCCAAGTGCACGAAAGTGCTGCTAAAATCGTTCGAGGAGGCGGGGATCCTCCGCGCTGGGAGATGGCGCATCCCCGCGGCCGGCGAAGTGGTGCCAGATTGTAGCACCCCCCCCGGGGTTAGGGTTAAACTAACCTCAGATTACCATCTAAGATAAGTTCAACTCCCAAACACGGAAGATCATAGTATGAATCGGTAACATTACAGAACATAGGGATCCAACAGGATAAGTTTAAACTCTTAACAGAGTAAGATAGTAGAGTTATTACAAACCAGAGGTCATAGACCCAACATTACATCACACAGCAAAAGCAAATTATGTTGTTCTACACAACAACTTAGCAAGAGGCCTAAGAGGCCATAAACAAAAGCGACGTCCATCCCATAGTCCTCAGGCTGCTACCTGGGACCCCCAACTACTCGTCGATGTCAGCGTAGAAGCCACCTTCAGTTGCAACCAGATCCTCTATAGAAAAACAACAATGGCGCAAGGCTGAGTACAAGAATGTACTCCGCAAGACTTAGATAACCTAGTGTCTACATGCTTTGGCTAGAAAGGCTTTCTCTGGATTTTCTTTTGCGGAAAGCAATCTTTTTTGTAAACAAGAGAGAGAAGAGACTCGTCTACTCAGAATCTTTTAAAAAGGGATAAGATAGCGACTTATTCATCTTGTTCATCACATCTTGGTAACCACTAGCTTCATCAGAACTCCCTATCTAGGATCACCCCCTCTACCCAGAGGAAGCATCCTTCAACACACGTAGATCAGCAAGTTTTACTTAGGTTATAGTTCTCTATGATCATCACGTCCGTTCCCAAGTCGTTCATAACCGCGAACATGGCTTTTCGAAAAGATTAATACCCTACAGGGGTGTACAACTTTACCCACACGCACCAACCGACTCTTAATGCCAAATTATTAGCCCTCTTCCTTGGAAGGCTGGCAGAGGGTGGTTGACCATGACCTTTACCTTGCTTTCGCCGATACCATGAGTCACGCCCTAGGGATGGTTCCGTCGTAACGGGTCAAGTCCCGAAGCCGGTCCCTAAAGATGTGAGGCGAGATTGGTTCACCAGGGGCTCCATCGACCCCAAGCAACCCGGTCCACGCTTCCCTACCTGTTATGATGCACCTCCTTCACCTCCTCATTTCGAAAAGGTTTTCAATGCGTATTCCAGATGGAAAGCCCGAACTATGTGACTCATGGAATCTACTAGGCAAATTAGTTGCTCGAGGGGTTTTCCAGGCCTCGTGTGGTTGTACGCTCATCTTGGTTCAAGAGGCAAGAACTCGGGTCCTAATGGTGGCGAGCATGGGACTACAAAAAACACACCCAACGTGGCCTCCCATACCAGCCTTAGCATGATTAGTTAACTCCTTCGATGATGTCACCACTTCCTACCTTTCTAGATTCTCCGGCACCTCTGATTCATCGTTAGGATAGATCAGACATTGATTCTATGCATGGCTAAGCTGTCGATCTCAGAAGCTCTAACAACGCTCAGATGCCAGACCTAGGTATGCTAGGAGCAGTGGATCAGGAGTATAAGGCTACAACAGGGAAACTATGCAGCAAATAGGTAACACTACCTACTGACAAAAGACCGCATTGGAATCGTTTGCATTATAGCGAGAAAGTAATATACTTTGTAAAAGTAGGTTCAGAATGAGAGGCTACGCTTGCCTTGTCCGTCAGTAGACAGGTACGGATCTTCGGTGTTGTTGACTTCAGCTTCGGGTTCGGATCCTATCGCGAAGAACCAAATACCGGAAAGGGAGAAGCAACATTCAATACATGGCATGTGCAATGCTCAATCAGTATGGATGATATGACAAGTTAACTTGCGTTTAAATGAAACCCTAAGGCATGCTTGACAGTTTAAACGGGGTTCCGAGGGTTGAAAACCCTAATTCAGAAAACTCCGGAAACACATGAGAGGGGTTGATTTTGTTCTCTAATTAAACTTGTCATGTAAGTTGCTTAACAATGCATGATTATAGCTTAAAGAGGTAGGTTTCATTTTTCTAAACATTTTGATATATTATTCATATTTTTCTGACTTATAAATAATAAGATATGAATTTTACAATATTTAAATCATTTTCTGAAATATTTAAACCGTTATTGCATCAGGCTGACGTCATAATACAACCTAGGGCTTTTGTTACCACATCTAAACATACCCATAGTGACTGACTGGTGGGCCGAAGCCACATCAGCAGCCATACGCGCAAAACAGGTTTAGGGCTTTTCTCACTAGGGCTGGGACTACCCACACCGACTGACAGGTGGGGCCAAGGCCACGCGGGAAGGCCACGCGAGCGCCACGCGGACCTCGCCGGAGAAAGCGTCGGCCAGCAGCCAGGGACGGCAGACGAGGGCGATCTAGGAAGCGCTATTGCATGTGTTCGAATCAGCGAAGTAGCGCGAACCAAATAGAGGCCGCGCCGCCCAAAGATGGTCACCAGAGTAGGAGCACGGCGGCAGGCATTGGTGGCGGGGATAGGTGCATGTGGTGGGGTGGATTCCAGAAGCAATCAAAGGAGGGAGGATCACCAGGAGAATCAGGAGCTCGCCTAGAGGCTTACTGAAGGGTCGGCGAGGCGAGGCACGGCCGGATTCGACGAGGACGGCGGCGGAGGTCGTCGGAATGGAGATGGCGATTCGGTGGCCTGGGGCTTCCTCAGCTCGCACGGTTGGAGGACAAGACCGAAGCGAACACGGCGGTCATGATGGCGACCTCGTAGCAGCGCCGGGAGCTCAGGAACGGCGGGGCGGCGAGGTACCTGAGGGATCGGTTCTGGCCAGAAAAGAAATTGGGGATAAGAGGGAATCTTGGGTTCGTCCAAAGGTGCGAGGGGATTTTATAGGCATCGGCGGCATCAGTAGCGTTCATCTTGGCGTGGCGGGCATCTCGGCGAGGCAGGAACGGCGCCGGTGTCGACACGCAGCAGCTCTCCTCGCCGGCGTCCTTCTGTCGACGAAGAAGAAAGGGAAAAAAGAACGAAGGGGTATGGGCTGGCTGCAGGCTTCGCTTGGGCCAAGGTGGGCCGCGGAAGAGGGAGGGAGGAGAGGGAGTTGCTGGGCTACGGCTTGGCTCTCTTCTTTCTTCAGTAAAACTCTTTTTCTTTTCTGTTTTGCATTTTCTCTTTTGAATTTCATTTTGTAATCTGTTTTGAACAATTTCAAAATATGGAGACTTTTATAAAAATATCTGAAAACACTAAGGGCCCTTGAAAACAATTTGGGCTCCACAAATTTTGGGGGTTTTCAAAATTCAAACCATTTGAGTGTGGTTTCAAGGAGAGGGGAGGAAATTAGGGTTTAGGGTTTTGCACTTGTACTTTGGTTCACAAACTTGATCACATGCAATATTTTATTGAGTTAACACATGCATGCAATGCTTAGGTACTAATTACATATTTTACAAGCTTGGGCTGTTACAGCTCTACCCCCCTTACAAGAATCTCGACCCGAGATTCCTAAGTTTTAGAAAAAAAAGGCAGGGTACTCATATCTAAGACGATCTTCTCGTTCCCAGGTTGCTTCATCCTCGGAGTGATGAGACCACTGAACTTTCAGAAACTTGATGTTTTGACAACGAGTTTTGCGCTCGGCTTCATCAAGGATATGAACAGGATACTCACGATAAGTCAGATCATTTTGGAGATCAAGAGTTTGGTGATCAACACCACGGACAGGGTCTTTGAAGCAACGATCAAGTTGAGACACATGAAAGACGTCATGCACCTCAGGAAAGTTTGCAGGCAACTCCAACTTGTATGTGAGTTTACCTTGCCTGGATAGAACACGGAAAGGACCAACATAGCGAGGAGCCAGTTTGCCTTTGATACCAAAACGATGGACACCCTTCAGAGGAATGACCCGGAGATAGGCTTGATCACCGACTTCATATTCAATATGTTGATGGTGACGATCATGATAGCTTTTCTGGCGAGACTGAGCAGTTTTCCAACAATCTCGAATGATATGAACTTGATCTTCTGCTTCTTGGATCATATCCGGACCAAAGAACTTTCTTTCGCCGGTTTCTGACCAGTTCAAAGGAGTACGACAGGTTCTTCCATATAAAAATTGGAAAGGTTCCATACCAATACTGGACTGAAAACTATTGTTGTAGGAGAACTCAGCAAAAGGAAGGCATTTCTCCCAGTTCTTGCCAAAAGATATGACACACGCTCTAAGCATGTCTTCAAGATTTGATTCACTCTTTCGGTTTGACCACCGGTGCTAGGATGATAAGCTGTACTGAAAGACAAACGAGTTCCCATAGCAGCTTGGAAACTTTCCCAGAACTTGGAGGTGAATAGACTTCCACGATCAGAGGTTATATTCTTAGGAACACCATGAAGAACAACAATTCAAGAGATGTAAAGATCAGCCAATTCACTCGCTCGAATGCTTTCCTTGACGGGAAGAAAGTGAGCGACCTTGGACAGATAGTCAACTATTACCCAGATGGCATCATTTCCTTTCCGAGTCTTAGGAAGACCAGTGATGAAATCCATACCAAATTCATCCCATTTCCACTCAGGTATTTTATGTGGTTGCAGGAGACCAGCGGGTCTTTGGTACTCAGCTTTGACGCGACGGAAAACGTCACATTCAGCAAAAAAAGCGATATCCTTCTTCATACCAGACCACCAGAATCTTTGACGAAGATCCCGATACATCTTGGTACCTCCAGGGTGGATAGAAAGAGGTGATTCATGAGCCTCTTGGAGAATTAAATTCCTCAACTTTGTTCTCTTCGGCACTATCAGACGGTTACCAAAGTAAACAATACCTTGATTATCAATAGAGAAACACTTAGCAACTCCGCTAGCAATTCCCTTTGATCTCAGCAACTTCAAAGTCATTCTTCTGAGCGAGCTTGATTTCATCCTCTATAGAAGATTTCACTTCAAGAGTAGAAATGAATCCACGAGGAACTACTTCAAGATTCAATCGAGCAAATTCCTCATGAAGAGAAGGTTGAGATTGTTTGATCATCAAATTGTTGCAATAATACTTGCAACTTAACGCATCAGCAACGACGTTGGCTTTTCCAGGTTGATAGTTGAGACCCAAATCATAGTCCTTGATGAGTTCCAACCATCTTCTTTGCCTGAGATTCAGATCAGGTTGTGTGAAAAGATACTTTAGACTCTGATGATCCGAGTATAACTCGCAACGACTACCGAGAAGGTAATGTCGCCATTTGTTAAGAGCATGAACCACAACTGCAAGCTCAAGATCATGAGTTGGATAGTTGTTCTCATGTGGTTTTAGCTTACGGGAGGCATAAGCCACCACATGCCCATCTTGCATTAGCACACATCCGAGACCTTGGTGAGAAGCATCACAGAAGACAACAAAGTCTTTGCTAGTGTCGAGAAGAACTAGCACCGGAGTAGTTGTTAACTTGGTTTTCAACATCTGGAAGCATTCTTCAGCCTTATCAGACCATTCGAACTTCTTATCCTTCTTAAGAAGATCAGTCATCGGCTTTGCAATCCTGGAGAAGTTCTCGATGAATCGATGGTAATAACCAGCCATCCCGAGAAAACTTCGGACATCCTTCACGGATTTAGGAGACTCCCAGTCGAGGATAGTTTGAACCTTATCGGGGATAACAACAACCCCTTTGGCGGAAACATGACCAAGGAATATGAGCTCTTGTAACCAGAACTCACATTTGGGAAACTTGGCATAGAGACGATGTTCTCGGAGTTTTGTTAACACCAAACGAAGATGTTCAGCGTGCTCTTCTTCAGTCTTGGAATAAACCAGAATATCATCGATGTAGACCACAATGAACTTGTCAAGGTACTCCATGAAGACAGAGTTCATAAGCCGCATAAAAGTGGCTGGAGCATTGGTAAGACCAAAGGACATGACTGTATACTCGTAAAGACCGTAACAAGTGGTGAAAGCAGTCTTTGGAATATCTTCCTTATGAATCTTTATCTAGTGATACCCTGACCTTAAATCCATTTTGGAAAAGACAGTGGCACCACTTAGCTGATCAAACAGATCATTGATCCTAGGGAGAGGATACTTGTTCTTGATAGTCACAGCATTGAGTGGGCGATAATCCACAACCAGACGCGGTATATTGGTATCCCGCTTCTTAACAAAGATGGTAGGACATCCCCAAGAAGATGTGCTGGGATGAATGTGTCCTTTTCCATCTAACTCATCTAATTGCTTCTTCAACTCCACAAGCTCATGAGGAGGCATACGATAGGGTCTTTTAGAAACAGGGGCAGTTCCAGGAACTAACTCTATGACAAACTCCACACTTCGATCAGGTGGCATGCTAGGCAACTCCTCAGGAAAGACATTCGGAAACTCACAGACCACAGAAACATCTTGGATCTCTAACGAAGGTAGAACTTCAAGAGCATACAACTCCGCTTCAGGAATCGAAACAGCTGAAGGAGATAGTGACCCTACGGTCCAGTACTTGACTGTTATGCCAGCAGGACTAGTCAGAGTCACAGACTTGGTTGTACAATCGAGAATGGCTTGATAACGGGTCAACCAGTCCATGCCCAAAATGATGTCCATATCGGTTGACTTGAGGGCAATCAAAGAAGTGGGAAAGAGTTGAAATGCAACTTCAATTAAATTCCCATGACTAACCATGGTGGAACACCACCTAGAACCAGGAGACTGGACTAGCAGAGGAACGGATAACCCCTCAAAACTTATCCCATGCATTTGAGCAAAAGCTTGTGATAGAAATGAATGCGATGCTCCAGAATCAAACAAAACTTTAGCTGGAATTTGATTGATACGAAGCGTACCCATGATGACGCTTGGATCTTCCTGAGCGTCCTCAGCAGAGATATGGTTCAGGCGACCTTTCCCAGCACCTTGGTACTTCTCATTCTTCTTTGGTGGTGGTGCATTCGCAGCAGCACTCTTTTGAGGACACTCCTTTGCATAGTGGCCAGGCTGGCGACAATTGAAGCAGATAAAACCTGATGCATTGCCAGCAGAAGGATAGTTTGATCCACCAGCATTGTTTGAGGTAGCATTCAGATGAGGAGCATATCCAGAAGTCCTTGGAGTATAAGGAGCACGTGGCACAGCATTGTAAGGCACGAAGACACGACGCTTCTTATTACCAGATCCAGCCTTGTTATACCCATCCCGAGGACGCGTACGAGTTTCTTCATACTCCACTTTTACACTCTCGGCTTTCATAGCCTTATTAACAAGACCTTGGAAGTTAACAAAGTCCATGAGATGGATGTCACGGCGAACCTCAGGATCCAGTCCCTTGCGGAATAGAGCTTTATTATTAACATCAGTGGAGACCTCTTCAGTAGCATAGCAGGCAAGACGATTGAAGTTGCGCTGGGAATCACACATAGAACCAGTACCCTGCTTAAGCTTGAGGAACTCCTCCCTCTTTTGATCCATTAGACCCTCTGGAATATGATAAGCTCGAAAGGCTTCAGTGAACTCTTTCCATGTAACAACATGTTGAGCTTCTTGCATAGCTAGGAAATTTTCCCACCAGGAGTTAGCTGCTCCCTCCAGATGATAGGAAGCAAAAGTCACCCAATCATCTTGAGCGCTCCATGGTGTAAAGCCAGTAGTCCACATCAAGTGGCTCAGTGGAATAGCTAAAAACTGGCGGAGTGAGACGTGTGAAGTCCTTGATACCAACTTGATTGTTCTGGCATTGAGCAGTATTGCGCTCAATCCTTTCAAGGAGCCTCATGTTGTTAGCATGGTTGGTTTCGTACATGGCCATGAGATGAACCATGGATGGCGGTGGAGGAAGGTTGGAAGATTCACCCTCATTTGTGGCACCCCGAGCATGAGCACGGGTACGGGCACGAGAGGTATCACCCATCCTGAAAGAACAAAAGGAGATTTGACAAAGGATTCAAAGAAGCAAGACGAAAAGATGAACAAAGAGTACTTGATGTAAACGTATCATCTTATCAAGCATGGTAGTATCAAAGCATACTAATGTATACACTAACCAGCTGACTTACAAACCATGACAATGGAATGCTAAGATGTTACACACCAAGCAAAACTGAGATGTCTTAGAACTCTGAGAGTATTAACCAAGTACGGAGTACTTTAGAAAAACAACCACAAAACCATGAACCTAAAAGTTTTTAGATATAAGGTAAGGAATGAAAACCTTTTCAAACCAAATAAGGTAAGATAAATTACAGCATCAGAAACACACCAGAGAAGGAGTAAAAAGAATCCTAGTCAGAGTTTCTGCAAATAGTTTTAACTTCCAAATAGTTTTGTCAACTTCTAGACTCAACATCGACCAATAAAAGGGTTTCCTACAGGCAGTCCTGCTCTGATACCAAAACCTATAGCACCCCACCGGGGTTAGGGTTAAACTAACCTCAGATTACCATCTAAGATAAGTTCAACTCCCAAACACGAAAGATCACAGTATGAATCTGTAACATTACAGAACACAGGGATTCAACAGCATAAGTTTAAACTCTTAATAGAGTAAGATAGTAGAGTTATTACAAACCAGAGGTCATAGACCCAACATTACATCACACAGCGAAAGCAAATTATGTTGTTCTACACAACAACTTAGCAAGAGGCCTAAGAGGCCATAAACAAAAGCGACGTCCATCCCATAGTCCTCAGGCTGCTACCTGGGACCCCCAACTACTCGTCGATGTCAACGTAGAAGCCACCTTCAGTTGCAACCAGATCCTCTATAGAAAAACAACAATGGCGCAAGTCTGAGTACGAGAATGTACTTCGCAAGACTTAGATAACCTAGTGTCTACATGCTTTGGCTAGAAAGGCTTTCTCTGGATTTTCTTTTGCGGAAAGCAATCTTTTTTTGTAAACAAGAGAGAGAAGAGGCTCGTCTACTCAGAATATTTTAAAAAGGGATAAGACAGCGACTTCTTCATCTTGTTCATCACATCTTGGTAACCACCAGCTTCATCAGAACTCCCTATCTAGGATCACCCCCTTGACCCAGAGGAAGCATCCTTAAACACACGTAGATCAACAAGTTTTACTTAGGTTATAGTTCTCTATGATCATCACGTCCATTCCTAAGTCGTTCATAACCTCGAACACGGCTTTTCGAAAATATTAATACCCTGCAGGGGTGTACAACTTTACCCACACGCACCAACCGACTCTTAATGCCAAATTATTAGCCCTCTTCCTTGGAAGGCCGGCAGAGGGTGGTTTACCACGACCTTTACCTTGCTTTCGCCGAGACCATGAGTCACACCCTAAGGATGGTTCCGCCGTAACGGGTCAAGTCCCGAAGCCGGTCGCTAAAGATGTGAGGCGAGGTTGGTTCACCAGGGGCTCCATCGACCCCAAGCAACCCGGTCCACGCTTCCCTACCTGTTATGATGCACCTCCTGCACCTCCTCATTTCGAAAAGGTTTTCAATGCGTATGCCAGATGGAAAGCTCGAACTATGTGACTCATGGAATCTACTAGGCAAGTTAGTTGCTCGTGGGGTTTTCTAGGCCCCGTGCGGTTGTACGCTCGTCTTGGTTCAAGAGGCAAGAACTCGGGTCCTAATGGTGGCTAGCATGGGACTACAAAAACCACACCCAACGTGGCCTCCCATACCAGCCTTAGCATGATTAGTTAACTCCTTCGATGATGTCACCACTTCCTACCTTTCTAGATTCTCCGGCACCTCTGATTCATCGTTCGGATAGATCAGACATTGATTCTATGCATGGCTAAGCTGTCGATCTCAGAAGCTCTAGCAACGCTCAGATGCTAGACCTAGGTATTCTAGGAGCAGTGGATCAAGAGTAAGGCTACAACAGGGAAACTATGCAGCAAATAGGTAACACTAACTACTGACAAAAGACCACATTGGAATCGTGTGCATTATAGCGAGAAAGTAATATACTTTGTAAAAGTAGGTTCAGAATGAGAGGCTACGCTTGCCTTGTCCGTCAGTAGACAGGTACGGATCTTCGGTGTTGTTGACTTCAGCTTCGGGTTCGGATCCTATCGCGAAGAACCAAATACCGGAAAGGGAGAAGCAACATTCAATGCATGGCATGTGCAATTCTCAATAAGTATGGATGATATTACAAGTTAACTTGCGTTGAAATGAAACCCTAAGGCATGCTTGACAGTTTAAACGGGGTTCCGAGGGTTGAAAACCCTAATTCGGAAAACTCCGGAAACACATGAGAGGGGTTTATTTTGTTCTCTAATTAAACTTGTCATGTATGTTGCTTAACAATGCATGATTATAGCTTAAAGAGGTAGGTTTCATTTTTCTGAACATTTTGATATATTATTCATATTTTTTTGACTTATAAATAATAAGATATGAATTTTACAATATTTAAATCATTTTCTGAAATATTTAAACCTGTATTGCATCAGGCTGACGTCATAATACAACCTAGGGCTTTTGTTACCACATCTGAACATACCCACAGTGACTGACTGGTGGGGCCGAAGCCACATCATCAGCCACACGCGCAAAACAGGTTTAGGGCTTTTCTCACTAGGGCTGGGACTACCCACACCGACTGACGGGTGGGGCCAAGGCCACGCAGGCAGGCCACGCGAGCGCCATGCGGACCTCGCCGGATAAAGCGTCGGCCAGCGGCCAGGGACGGCGGATGAGGGCGATCTGGGAAGCGCTATTGCATGTGTTCGAATCAGCGAAGTATCGCAAACCAAATAGAGGCGGCGCCGCCCAAAGATGGTCACCGGAGTAGGAGCACGGTGGCAGCCATTGGTGGCAGGGACAGGTGCATGTGGTGGGGTGGATTCCGGAAGCAATCAAAGGAGGGAGGAGCACCAGGAGAATCAGTAGCTCACCTAGAGGCTTACTGAAGGGTCGGCGAGGCGAGGCACGACCGGATTCGACGAGGACGGTGGCGGAGGTCGTCGGAATGGAGATGGCGATTCGGTGGCCTGGGGCTTCCTCGGCTCGCATGGTTGGAGGACAAGACCAAAGTGAACACGGCGGTCACGATGGCGACCTCGTAGCTGCGCCCGGAGCTCAGGAACGGCGGGGCGGCGAGGTACCTGAGGGATCGGTTCTGGCAGAAAATAAATTGGGGATAAGAGGGAAACTAGGGTTTGTCCAAAGGTGCGAGGGGATTTTATAGGCATCGGTGGCGTCGGTAGCGTTTATCTTGGAGCGGCGGACATCTCGGCGAGTCAGGAACGGCGCCGACCTCGACACGCAGCAGCTCTCCTCGCCGGCGTCCTTCTGTCGACGAAGAAGAAAGGGAAAAAAGAACGAAGGGGTGTGGGCTGGCTGCAGGCTTCGCTTGGGCCAAGGTGGTCCGCGGGAGAGGAGGGAGGAGAGGGAGATGCTAGGCTGCGGCCTGGTTCTTTTTTTTCAGTAACTCTTTTTCTTTTCTGTTTTGCAATTTTCTCTTTTGAATTTCATTTTGTAATCTGTTTTGAACAATTTCAAAATATGGAGACTTTTATAAAAATATCTGAAAACACTAAGGGACCTTGAAAACAATTTGGGCTCCACAAATTTTGGGGGTTTTCAAAATTCAAACCATTTGAGTGTGGTTTCAAGGAGAGGGGAGGAAATTAGGGTTTAGGGTTTTGCACTTGTACTTTGGTTCACACACTTGATCACATGCAATATTTTATTGAGTTTAACCCATGCATGCAATGCTTAGGTAATAATTACATATTTTACAAGCTTGGGCTGTTACACAGATCCGCGCGAGTCAGAGTTCATCTGCTTCATGAGCCATTTGGAGACGCGGCTCGGGTTCCCCACCTCCCTCTTCTTTCGTCGCTTCTGCGCATACTAGGACATCCAGCCGTCAGACCTAGGACCGCATAGCATAGAGCAACTCAACATCTTTGTGGCGTTTTGCGAGTGCTACCTAGGCTGCCGGCCATATTCCCCCTGTGGCAAGATCTGTTCCACGGGAGGATCGGACGCGAAGAGGCAGGCGGCCCGATGCTGGCTGCGGGCGGCCTCACCTTTCAGTTGAAGTCGAAGGCGTCCTTCTTCGATCTGATTTTGCCGAAGAAGGCGGAAAACGAGTGGAACAAACATTGGTTCTACGTGACCGAGTCACCGTCGGACGACGAGGTGGCACTTCCGATGTACTCCGCCGACCGGCCCGAGCCGTGTCGGCTCCAAGTCGCCAAGCTTCCACACGACCAGCGGATGGTGGTCGAAGAAATGCTGCAAACGATTCGTAGCTTGAAGAAGAAGGGCCTCCAGATGATCAACTTGTACAATTGCTGGTTTGGGCGGCGACTGGTGCCCCTGGCCAGTCGCGCCCACTGCATGTACGACTACACGAGCAAGGACGACCCGAAAAATTCTTGCACCGCCGAGTGGAGGCTCAACGATTATACATCGGCCCTGAAGAAAATCACCGACGCGGAATACCTTAACGCGAAGGCCGGGGTTCCCCCTTACACCACGAATCGCAAGGCTCCACCGGTAAGTTCATGATTTCTTGTTCATTCGCAGTCGCAGATGTGCAGTCGTGGTTCGTGCTAATCGTATTTTTTCTTTGCAGTTGTTCCATGTGGTGGAAGGCTGGCTTCCACCTGCTGATGACGAGAACTCGACCGAGTACACCGAGGACGAGAGCGAGTCCTCATCCGACAAGGCTCACACCAGAGGCGACAATGCCGATGACAGTGACGATGACGGCGATGAAGATGATGACGAAGCCGTGGAGGCCGCCGCACCCACGGTCCGTAAGACCCGTGGGTAGCGGCAACACGAGCTCGAGGCTAGCAAGAGCCTCAAGGCTCATGACGGGGATGACGACGAGCTTCCCAAGCAAACTTCACGGCGCTTGGCCACGCCGTCAAAGAAAAAATTGCCCCAGAAGAAGAAGAAGAGGCCGGCTAAGCCGGTGTCACCGCCTCGGTCCATGAGTAGCTCCGATGCTACCAGTGCGGCCGAGGAAGTTGGGGCCGGCGCACCGGCGCATGCGACCGTGGCTGCCGACACGGCCGTCATAGAGGGTGAGGTGCCGTTGGTGTCACTGTCGCCACCCTTCGCCACAGTCACCGGGCTCGGAGCCGCTCCAGCCGTGGGGACCTCGCCACTGAGGGGAGCGCCTACGGCAATCGTCGCTGACCCTCCTGCCACAACTTCGTCCTCGAAGAAGCCCTCAGTGTCTTGGGCACAAAGCATGTTCGAGACGGGCCTCAGTCAGAAACTAGGGCCAGAGTTGGAGAAGCCGGCCAGCATTCGTACTGGTTTGCGTTTTATCCCGGTCGCCAAGTGAGTACCCCTTAGGTTTTTCGTGTGTCCAATCAATTCATATGAGACTGGCGAGTTCGCTGATGGCATTGTTTTGCAGGACTAGGCTGAAGAAAATAGGTCACCCTTCAGTGGCCAAGGTCCCGTTGGGTGCCACGGAGGCGCTAGTCGACCCTTCGAAGAAGAGGAAGGGCGACAAGGTCGAAGCGCCTGTTGAAGGCGCAAATAAGGCCAAGGGCGACAAGGTCGTCATGATTTCGGACGAACCGACGGTCGCCCCGAGCGAATCTTCGACTGGAGCGGATGCGGCCTCGAAGGCTACGATGGACGCGGAGTCGCAGCGGGTGGAAACCGTGGCGTCGGTCGGGGCAACGGTCCCGACCTCGAGTGGCGCGGGAGCTACAGTAGCGATGTTCCCTCGCTTTGTAGCGAAGGTGTAACATACCAGCATTTAGGAACTAACGAAGGGTAGATTTAGGAATTTGGAATGTTGCATGAATTCATTTATGAAAATGTGGGTAAAATTTTTGCCAAAAAAAACTAAAGTGATCAAGGTCTCTTTCATACTTTGATATTAGGTTTAGTCTTAAAGGATGATTGCTATAGACTTTGATATGATCTTTGAGGAATTATGTGTTTTGGAAAGAAAATTTGAATTTTAAAGTTGAGTGTTTGAATTATAATTCAAAAGAATAAGGAATAAGGTTTGAATCTTGATTTAATTAAGAGTTAATTATTATAACTCAAACTTTATCCAAAGAAAACAATTAAGAATATGAAAACTTATTTCATATTATCATTTCATAAACAAGTTACAAAAATGTAACTTATTGAAATCATCTCCAAACTTCATACTAGCAAATGAATAAAGAATAAGACTATTTCTTTATTGATAATCATATAATCTTTATTACAGAAGAATAAAATGAAGATTACAAAATAACAAAATGAAAAATTACAAAAGAATAAAGAAGATTACATTAACTATCCTATAAAGAAAACCTAAACTAAAATCTTCATCTTCAAATATGTACCTGCAAGACAAACACTAACAAAACAAGAATAAAGGTTAGGATTAGAATTGTTTTACTCTCAGACATGTTAGTGAGGTGCACTGAACAAGTTTCATCCTTGAGAAATTTAAAAAAGGGGCAAGTTTCACCAATATGAAAGAATCTATCTTTTATAAATTTTAAGCCAAAGAGTCAAATTGACAGCAAGGAGGGGCAAGTTTCACCAGCCAGGTAAAAGTAATCGGACCAAAGTAACTCCCAAGTCCAAAGCATATCCACAAGTGCACATCAAGCACACAAGCAGGACACACACCTAAATGCATGTGATGTGCTGTCAGCTTCACAGCACAGCTCCAACACACGAAACCATCAGCACAGCCGTGGAGAGGCACTAGTGCATCTCTTCACTGCTCACACACAAGAACAGCCAGCAGCTAAACCAAGCACAACAACCAGCAACCAAACCAACCAAAGCCAAGATCTCATCACCAGGATGGTGACATAAGGAGGGGAAAGGATCAGGTGGACAACAAGATCAAGTCCAGGAGCTAGGAGGAGCAGGCTAGGTCCAGGTCAAGCATAGGAGCTCAACAAAACAAGATCAACATCATCACCCAACATCTTAATCATCAGTTTTTGTGGTGAGTATCATAAAACCTTCACATGATCTAATCATATTATCTAGACAGAAGCATGAGTTGTTTTATGAAACAAACTCTCAGAAAACACCCAAGTGGGGTAAATCCATCATTGAGATTTTAAACTTTAAAAGCAAACAGCAAAGTACAAGGATCCAACCAAGACTCTGAGCAACATCATTGATTTGGTTGTCAAGCTATATATTTCAATCCAAGCACAAATATAGCTAAGATTTAATTTCTAGGCACATCCCTAAGATAAGGGTAGCACCTTAGAAGCTAATCTTTTGGATCCATATAATGATTAAGCCTATTATCTGTTTTTCCAAGCTTAGATTCAAGAAACAAAAGCTGGTACCACTACCAGGTCTATCTATATGAACCAACTAGATAAGGCCTAAACCCCTAAGCCTCAGACCAACATCATTGGTCTTAGGGATTTCGGAAAAGAACATTTCTATTTATCTTTTAAAGCCAAGCTTGTCTTAAGCTTAAATCAACCTAATCAATGGATTAGAATCAATCTTGTGTGCCATACCAAGATGGTGTCACAAGAACAATTCTACATGAATCAGGATAAACATTCAATCATCACAAATTCAATCAATTAAATTACTAATCATTTTCCTGTCAATACAGGAATCATAATTAGGATATTCCTATGTTAATCTTCACTGTTTGAGATCATCACATTAATTCTCAAGCCAACAACACTAAGACAGTGGTTTCATCACACCATAATCATGATCATAAACCAAGAAGTGACAGTGGAAAGTTATCAAGCCACTGACTTTACCAAGCATTGGTTCCAAAGCAACTATACCATCTGAATCATATGCAAACCAAGCATAAAATCATCTAATAAGCCACTAGAACCATTATAGTTCATCTCAAGCAACAAGCCTCAGGCTAATAACCATTTAGCATGCTTACAGACCATCCACACATGATCTAATTCATCTAGTATATGATCAACCACAGGATAAGAACCCTAAATGGAATAAATCATCTTAATCAGGACAAGACAGTAACCAGAGAGGTCACTGCCAACATCTAGCATAGGATGAGCGAGCACAGAGAGCACTAAGGGAGAGGAACAGAACTCACCAAAGGTCCTCGCTGAAGACTATAAGAGGAAGCAGAGGTGGCCGACGACCATGGCGGCATGGGGAGCACCCCAGGAGGGGCGCTGCAACCCATACATCGCCATGGTGGCAACCATGACCACGCCTAGAGGTGAGGCGAATCACCACGATGCACGACGGCGGCGGCAGCACCAAAATCCACGCCAACCCCCAAACCCTAGGGTTCGGAATGGCATCGATCCGTCGCAGGAGAGCCCCATGCTCAAATCCAGTTGGATAGAAAGGATGGGCATAGTCGACAACCTCCTACTGCACCATGGCGGCGACCAGAACGGTCCATGACGGCGGGAATCGCAGGCGGCGACATCACCGACCACGGGGTCGAGGTCAGAGGAGGAGAGGAATGAGCTCGAGGGAGAGAGGCAGCAGGGGAGTGGGCTGAGTTGGGCCAGACCCTTTCGGGGTGGCAATTTCGACTATGTCTAATGGGCCACCAGGTCCCAATAAGATTAAGCCAGCCCAGAAATCTTTTAAGGCATGTTCTAATAATTAGGAAAAGACCAAAATACCCCTGAACTTAATTAAATTCTAGAAAATACAATAAAAGTCCAAAAATTATAAATAAAATATTTTTGGATTCACAATAATCCACACTATCCAAATAAATTAAGATGTAAAATTTTAGACATTTAAAGTTTATTAATAATTTTGTAATTTATATATTCCTTATGGAATTTTACAAAATTATTGAAAGATGATAAAAATAAATAAAAATCGCTTTCATTATATATTAATATTGTAGTATTTTTGAAAAATACTAAATAAATATTTAATAACAATTTTTGATGTTTAAGTGATAATTCCTAAAAGAATTATTAAATCAATAAAAGTCAAATAAAAGGGAAATAAAATAAAATAATTCAATATATGTTATAAATATTAAAAAGTAATATTTATAAATCCTTTATTATTCAAAAGAACTCTTTATAATAATGGGGTGAATGCATATCAAGATAAATGATGCATTACATTATTGCATCATTATTTTTCTTCTTTAAATATTGTCCTTACCGGGCAATAATGATGTTTTTGTAGACATAGAAGCTCAAGGTCCAGTGCAAGCATCAGACTTCACTACCTTGCCATCACAAGGCAAGTTCATCACTTTCTCATGTCCTTTGAAGAGTCTTTATCAAAGTATTTGCAAATTGTGTGTTATCATATATACTATAAAAGAAAGAAAATATTATTTTCACAAATAAAGAAATCATAGATATCATCCTAAGTGATGATATAATGGAGCAATAGAGCTTAGGGTTATATTTGCAACAATGATGATCAAGTAGGGACTTAATAACCCCTGACATCAGTGATTCTAGCGCCGTATATTACGCGTTAGCCATGAGATTTGGAATGGGACAGAGAAGTCAGTTGTATCTTCTTCCTCTCGCATGAAGCCGGATGTGCAGGTCGTGGCTGTTATCCTCGTAACATGCATATTAATTGGTAATTCATAGAGGATATGCAGCATATGGGTGGGAACCCTCATCGTCCCACGATAGTTCTGGCATCTAACGGTTTGTACAAACCATTGCCGTAATTCATTATGTGGGCATGGTGTACTTCAAGGAGGCATGCGAGGTCGCGAAGGGGGCAGTGATTGGCGTGGACCAACTACTGGGCCCCACATCATGGAATTGTGGATGGGAAAGTACGCCCGGTTGTGCAACAAGGAGTTGATCTCTCATGGGTAAAGTAACGCACCTCTGCAGAGTGTAAGAATTGTAACTTGTTACTCCCTGTTCTGGGAAGGAGCTATGAACGTTGCAGGAAAGGAACTCCATGAAAGTTCTGGTCAACCTGTGAAGGCTGATTGTCATAGTTTTTCATAATAAAATCAATCTTTGAAGAAAGATTTACAAAAATTGCATAGTGCCAAGGATTTATAATCCGAGGTGGTAGTTAGAGCATCAAACTTCCCACCTTGCATATAATGAACTTGTTGGGTAACGCTATTACTCATTCTTTCCTTTGATCCCTTGCTTAGACTCTAAGGATCCCGAAGAAGTGCCAATGTATGCAGCCGAATGTCAAGAAGATGTGTTCTATGAGGAACCTGATCTGTCCGAAGGTGTTAAAGGAGTGGATTACGAAATCCGCTACTGTGTCGATGATAACGAGTCCAACTAAGTATCTCTAGTTAGTAGTAAACAATGGAGCCGAGCAGCATAAACTCTATAGAATAAGCTGCTGAGCTCAACTCCTAATCGGAGTTGTTACTTTTAAATTCCGTTGAAACACTTTATATTTTGGTTTGTAAGTTGAATCTTTAGGAAGTCTTGAACTTCCGGTATTGTAATAATAATAATGTGTGTATATCTATAATATGGACCCGTAATGTTTCTGTTGTACCACTCTGAGGGATGTGATATTTACAGAACGGTGTTCTGTGGATGTCATGTCAACGACTATAGTGTACTACACATGCAGTGGTATGCTGGGTCACCGCAGAAGGCCTTCGCGGCAAATGCGCCAGCGCCATCGAGCCAAGTGCCTGAGGTCGTCGGCACGAAGGTCGAGCAACATCGTGGGCACACTCCGTTCGTGATCCCGTCGGTGGATGCAATGGAGCTTCACAGCATGCTAGGTGCCGCCATCCAGGTATTTCCAGTCCCCGAAGATCAAGCCACTGAATTTCAGTGGTCGGATCCTTATTGGTTTTGAGGTCTAGTCCCCGAGTGTCTAGTCGCTGAATTTCAGCGCCTAGGCACTTAGGAATTTTTTCACTATCCAGTCCCCGAGTGGCTAGTCGCTGAATTTCAGCGGCTAGGCACTTAGGAATTTTTCGCTGTCCAGTCCCCGAGTGGCTAGTCGCTGAATTTCAGCGGCTAGTTACTTAGGAATTTCTTTGCTAATGCTTCCATGGTTGTGTAGGGCCTGCAACACGAGTCGGTGGAGCGACTTGACACCAGGGAGCGTCTGGAGAGGGAGATCCTCGTTGTCCAAGGAACGAACGAGCAGCTTCGGGCGACTGCCGGTAAGTGGTCGTTGTGCTTATTATTGGTCGTAAATCTTGCTTTCCTTGTATTCATGGTTGTGCTGATGCAGAGGGTCATGCATCCGCGATGGAGAAGGCTCGTCAAGGCATGGTCCCGGCGAGTGAACTGATGGCTGCGCAGTCATCCTTGAGTGCCGCGGAGAGGCGAATCGCCGACTTGGAGCGAGAGCTCAAGGAGGCAAAGGCAGAGGCGACCTCGGCGGATGAGAGGGCCAAGGCAGCCGTTGTTGTTGCTGCTGAGGAACGGAAGATGTCAGATGCACTCGTCGCCGGGCTGCAGGATGACCTCTCCAGTCTGCAGGACTTCATCACGGAGCGCTGTCGCCCATTGATTGGTGAGCTCTTTGTTCCTTGGAGAGTCCCCGAGCATGCGGGTCGCTTTGTTTTGCTGGAGCCTTCCTTACTATTTACTTGTGTGTTGCAGGGAGGAAAACTGATGATGTTGCCGAAGCGCAGTCGTATGACGTGCGGCAATGCGTCACCACACTGGTTGACTCTGCCGCTCTCTCAGCGACCTGCATTCGCGCGTACCTTCAGGAGATCTCGCCAACAGAGGTGATCCCCAGCAACCTCGTTGAAGTCTGGCACTACCTGGAGAAGGCCCCGACTATTGTTAACTTCATGTCGCGGTCGAACTTTCGTTGTGGTGTTGCGACTGCGCTGAGCCTTGGGCTCGCGCACTTCCCCGACGACTTCGATCTCGATGATGTCACCAGCGGGTACCCTTCGTTGACGGGAGCGGTCGAGATTGCCGAAGTGTTGAAGCTGACCGAGTGGGCTGCGGTGTACTCCGACCGGGTATGGGCGATGGGTGACCTTATTCCGTACCAGGAGACGGTTGTCGCCCCGAACGACCCCGAGCCGGCGCATCGCGACTTCAAGGTGGAGAAGCCGTTCCGAGCAGCCATGGAGGGTGCTCTCACGATGTATCCCTCGAACCTGTGGGTTCCCTTTATCCGCCATCACAGGAGTGGTGGCGCCTCGTCGTCGAAGCCTGTGGAGTAGATCGGTTTGCCAAGTGGCGTTAATTACAACAGATATGTAACTGCCTTGTAATCGAGCAAACTTGTTTCCTTAAGGAATGCATAGATGCTTTTGTCAATTTTTTGATTTGATTGTCGATTGTGCGAGTCCCCGAGCGCGTCCTCCCTTTTATGGGATTTACCTCGTTTTTATGTGTATGTATGTTGTTTAAACTGTTAGTAAGTTTTGGTTGACTCGCCATGGCTTGGAAAGCCAGTCACATGGCGACTCCAAGGGGTGCTCTGTACTTAGCCGTTTTCCCGGGCGCGAACGGGGTCGGGTGGCCGAGTCCCCGAGCGTGGTACTTGGATGTTCTAGTCACATGCCCGAGGTAGGTGAGGACGGGGCACATTGTATTAGGCATGTCGCTCCACCTGATCTGTAGGACCAGTCGCGTGGCTAGTCCAGGACGCGCTCTCATACTTGGCGTTTTCCCTAGTCGCTCCTGTTTGGACTAGCGTCAGTCCCCGAGCGTGGTACTTAGCCGTTCGAGTCGCTGCGCCAAGGATGTGGAGGACTAGGTCGCTGTGGGAAGCGAATGCGGTTGTCTTGGCTCAGAAAGCCAGTCGAGCGAGGCGACTCCGATGGGGCTCCGGGTTGGCTTTTTTCGTGGAAGATACAAGGCCAGAATTTTTTCGGTGCCCTCGTACCTCACTACTTGGCCGTGCCGGTCATGTAACCAAGGGTTGACTTCCGCGAGTAGCATAGCGCTGTTATTATGAGTGCGAATGGCACAAGATATGGAGAGTGGACATTATTTGTGCGAATCAATCTTCTTTATTTCATAGCAGGTAGGAGGTACATGTCTGGAGTTCTAGGAGTAGAACTTCCGTAGGAGGTTTACATTCCATGGCCGCTTGACGTCGAGTTTTCCGTCGCCTCGTACGTCGATGAGGTAGTAGGCGTCGTTGCCCAGGACTCGCTCGATGGCGAATGGTCCCTCCCAAGGGGGAGAGAGCTTGTGCATGCCCTTCTTGTCCGGGATCAGACACAGTACCAGGTCTCCTCCTGGAAGGTGCAAGTCCGTACTCGCCGGCTGTGGTAGCGGCAAAGTCCTTGCTGGTAGATGGCGGTGCGGGACCGATCTAGGTCGCGTGCTTCATCGAGCTGGTACACTCCGTCCTGGCGTGCGAGCTCGTTGTCAGCCTCCACGTAGTTGACCACCCGCGGCGAGTCGTGCTCGAGGTCGGTTGGAATGACGGCCTTGGCGCCGTACACCATGAAGAAGGGGGTGAACCCTGTCGACCTGTTGATGGAGGTGTGGATGCCCCAGACGATGGAGGGGAGCTTTTCGACCCAGCACCCAGGAGTTCGCTAGAGGGGAACTTGCAGTCGTGGCTTCAGGCCATGGAGGATGCTCTGGTTGGCGCGTTCCGCCTGACCGTTGGACTCCGGGTGGGCGACTGAGGCGAGGTCGAGTCGTATGTGGTGCTCCTCGCAAAATTCGGCCATGGATCCTTTGGTGAAGTTGGTTCTGTTGTCCGTGATGATGCTGTGCGGGAACCCGTAGCGACGGATGAGATCGCGTAGGAACTTGGTGGCAGTCTTCCCGTCGCACTTGCGGACTGGCTTGGCCTCCACCCACTTTGTGAATTTGTCAACTGCGACTAGGAAGTGGGTGAAGCCAGAAGGGGCCTTCTTGAAGGGGCCTACCATGTCCATGCCCCACAAGGTTTAATGGCCAGGTGATGGGGATGGTCTTGAGCGCCGAGCTTGGGACATGGGTCTGGTTGGCGTACTTCTGGCATCCGACGCAGCGTTGGACGATGTCGACCGCATCGACATGCGCGGTGAGCCAGTAGAAGCCGTGTCGCATGGCCTTGGCGAACAGGGAGCGAGCAACAGCGTGGTGGCCGCAGTCGCTAGCATGGATGTCTTGGAGGATCTTGTGACCTTCTACGGGTTGGACGCAACGTTGGAACACACCGGTCACGCTACTCTTGTGGAGCTCGCCGTTGATGATGATGAAGGATTTGCAGCGGCGTACTATCATTCAGGCCTCCGTCTCGTCAGCGGGTAGGGTCCCTCCCTCCAGGTAGGCGACGTATGGCGTGGTCCAGTCGCTTGGCTCGGCGAGCATGGCGACCAGGGCTGCTTCTGGTTGCAGCGGAATTCCGATGTCGATCTCCCGCGGGGGAGAGACAGAAGGCTTGGTGATGGTGTCGAGGAAGACGCCGGCGGGTGGCGCGAGGCGAGCCGACCTGATGCGAGAGAGGGTGTCGGCTTCCTCGTTCTTGTGCCGATCGATCCACTCGACGGATTAGCCGGCAAAGTGGCCTCCCAGCTGGTCCACGGCTTGGCGGTATGCCGCCATGGTGGGGGAGACTGCATCGCAAGTGCCGGCGACTTGCCCGGAAACGAGGTCGGAGTCGCCGTAGCAGCGCAGAGGATTGATGTTCATTTACTTGGCTTCTCGCATGTCTTGGAGGAGCGTCTCGTACTCGTCCATGTTGTTGGTCCAGGGGGTGAAGTCGAGGTATAGGACGTAGTGCAGCTTGTCGCCCTTTGGAGATGTGAGGACGACCCTACCCCTGCGCCATCTGCGTTCTTGGATCCATCAAAGTGTAGCGACCAGTAGTGGAGGTACGGCAGTTTCTCTGGCTGTTGCAACTCCTCCCAATCAGCGAGAAAGTATGCCAGGGCCTGCGACTTGATTGCCTTGCTCGGATCGTACCTGATGTTGTGCACTCCGATCTCCACGGCCCACTTGGCGACTCGCGCGGTTGCCTTGCGGTTGCGGATGATGTCCTGCAACGGTGCTGAGGAGACGACCGTGATTGGGTGCTCCTGGAAGTAGTGCGGCAGTCGCCGCTGGGCTCTGAAGATCGCATACACCAATTTCTGGTACTGCGGGTAGCGCTGGCGCGACTCGGTGAGGACTTCACTGATGTAGTAGACAGGTCGCTGCACCGGGCGCTCCTTGCCCACTTCTGGCCGTTCGACGACTATGACGGCACTGACGACTCGCTTAGAGGCCGCGACGTAGACGAGCATGGGTTCCTTGTCGACGGGGGCGGCGAGTAGCAGGGCCGCGAGTAGCACCTCCTTGAGTGCGTGGAGCGTGTCATCTGCCTCCTTGTCCCACTGGAATGTGGGATTCTTGCGCATTAGGCGGTAGAGGGGCATTGCCTTCTCGCCTAGCCGGGGGATGAAGCGACTGAGAGCCGCGACTCGCCCGACCAACTTCTGAACGTCGCGCAAGCACTCGGGTTTGCCGAGCCGGGCGATCGTGTTGATCTTGGTGGGGTTCGCCTCGATTCCTCGTTTGGATACGACATACCCCAGCAACTGTCTAGTAGGTACACTGAAGGTGCACTTTCCTGGGTTTAGTTTGCTCTTGTACCTCCGCATGTTTGCGAAGGTTTCTGCCAGGTCGGCGAGTAGATCGCCCTGGCGAGTGGACTTCACCACCATGTCGTCGATGTAGACGTGGATGTTGCGGCCAATTTGGCTCGCAAGGCACTCCTGCATGCACCTCTGGTAGCAGAATGCTCTGAATGGTGTGATGAACGCCGTCTTCTCCTCGTCCTCGACTGCCATTTTGATCTGGTTGTAACCAGAGTAGGCGTCAAAGAAGCACAGCGACTCCGGGCCCACGGTCGAGTCGATGAATTGATCGATCTGCGGGAGGACAAACAGCTCCTTCGGGCAGGCGCTGTTTAGGTTTGTGTAGTCGATACACATTCTCCAAGTCCCATTTTTCTTCTCGACCAGGACTGGGTTTGGCAGCCACTTGGAGTATTTGATTGGCCGAATGAAGCCTGCAGCGAGTATACGCTGCACCTCCTCGGTTATTTCTTGGCGGCGCTCTTCATTAAAGGGCCACAACGACTATTTGATGGGTCGTGCTTTGGGGTCGGCGTTGAGTTTGTGCTCAGCAAATTCCCTCGGGACACCAGGCATGTCGGATGGCTTCCATGCGAAGATGTCGCGATTCTCACGTAGAACTCGATGAGAGCGCCTTCCTATGTTGGGCTCATACCCGTCCCGATCGTCACCGCTACCTGGAGTCGCCTGGGACCAGCTCGACTGTTGGGGATATGCTATATGGGTATCCTCATAGCATGTCTCTTATCCGACTAACCCGGGTGGCCCATAGTCGGTAGCATGGCCTATGGCCTGCTGGGCGGCCCAGTTAGGTGGATCCAGAAGGGAGGCCCATGCCGGATAAAGGAAGGCTACGGTGGAGTCACCAGCGTACCCGGAGCCTTGGAGTACAAGATACACAAGACTAGTAATAGACGGTGTAGAACTCTATAACTTGTCCAGCTAGGACTTGTCCCTATAACCCTAGGACTTGGCGACTATATAAGTCGGGCCTATGGGAGCCTTTAGGGCACGATAACTTATACTTTCTAGTCACCTCGCACAGCGAACCTAATCTTTGTAACTCGGCGTATTGCCATTATAGTGATTTATAGCAGGAGTAGGGTTCCGCCACCGTTGTGGGATCTGAACCTGGGTAAGCTGTGTCACCTCATACCCGTCAACCGTCCGCCTTACCCCACGTCTCTAAACACGCATTGTGAGGACCCCTCCATGGCGTACTCGTCGGCAATACCACGACAGTTGGCGCCCACCGTGGGGCAAGAGGCGCTTCAGGCCCTTCAGCGGGCGAGGACCAAGATCTTCGTGGGAATCGGCAAAACCGTAGCCATCGGTCGCGTTCTCTTCTCCGGCAACGTTCCGATCATCCCCCCCGATGAGTTCTAGATCCCGGCGAAGACGAACCCTACGCGGTGCTCGATCGTTCCTATCGGAGACATTCACCTCTTCATCGGTGAAACCGACTCGGGCACTAGTTCCCTGGGAGTCGGAGGAGCATCAAGACCCGCACGGACCGCCTATGGGCAGGATACGCTCGCGAAAGGATCGATGTCGGATCTCTCTTTGGAGTTTGCCGGCAAAGATCGAAGAGCATCAAGACCCGCACGAACCGCCTACGGGCAGGATATGCTCGCGGAAGGATCGATGTCGGATCTCTCTTTGGAGTTTGCCGGCAAAGATCGGAAAGCATCAAGACCCGCACGGACCGCCTACGGGCAGGATACGTCCGCGGAAGGATCGATGTCGGATCTCTCCTCGGAGTTTGCCGGCAAAGATTCGAAAAATTCAAGACCCACCCAAACCGCCCCTGTGCAGGATATAAAGGTGGAAGATCACTGCAAATCCGCCGACTTTGCCCGTGCGTTTGGACAGTAGAGATCCAAGTTCGTCGGCGTGGTTACCATCTTCGATCTGGCGCGCTGTGTTCAGAGAGAAGGCGAAAACCCCCGCGATTACCTGGCCAGGTGGCTCCGTATACGAGCTGATCTGGCCCACTACCCCAATGATGATGCCATCTATCACTTTGTGGAAGGACTGGACCATGGCACGCTTCTCCGACACTCTCTAAGACGGCAACAGGCGTCGGGACGCCTTACCTTTGAAGGCATGGTGAACACCGTCAACAACTACGCGGAGGCTAAAGCAGCAGCTCACACAGCGCTTGCGCTCATTGACGGAGCACCTCCGATTCAGCCACCACCACCGCCTCCGGCCGCCATCGTCGCAGCAGCGCCACCACCTCCAGTCATCGTCGAGGCCGTTGCACCTCCACCGCCCGTCATCGAGGAAGTCCTGGCACCCTCCGACTCTGTCATTGACGCGCTTTACGCTGATTTCAGTGCAGATTCAGAGGAAATAGACTTCAGTCCAGAAGAGCTAGACTCCGCTATGCAGGAGATGGAGGAGGAGTACTCGCGCGACGAACAAGATAATAACACCGCCGTGTCCCAAGGGGTGTTCGTCACCATTGGGACAACGATGGATGAAGACCAGCCCGGGCAAGCTCCGCCTACGGCGCTGGATAAGGGGAAGGGACCACTTATTGCTGCCGACGATGCTCGCGCAAAGGTCATGCCTCCTCCGCCTAATCCAGTGCAACAGCCACAGGAACTCGGCACCGGTCCGAGCAACAACAACATCGCAAATTTGCCACCTCCAGCATCCACGTCGGCAGCAGCCCATGTTACTCCAGCTGATAGAGTGATGTACGGAAATCTCCTCGTTGAGCCACTAACTGTTGATCATATCCGGAATGTGACTCAGCTTGACGAGAAGCGCCAGCAGCTGCTGGAGGAAGCACAAGCCATCGCGGAGCAAGGCGCTAAACTAGATCGAGATCTGGTCAACGCGCAGAAGTCCATAGAAAAAGCTAGAGCAATGGAGGCCGAGTACAAGACTCTGCTACAGCAGCAGAAGGCTAAGAAAGCTCCGGCTCGCGTCATCAACGATCCTGGTGTACGGCGCAACCTAGGATGGGCTCCCTCAAAGTCGGCACATGCCAAGCCATACATTGACAGTGAAGGCAAACAGGTGATGCCCACCCCACTCCTTAACCTCGCCGTCGCCAAGACCCTTCTGGAGCAGGATAGATCGCCTGAGGCAGTGGAACAGGTCTATGACCTAGTGGCCAAGGCGGTAAAGCAGCAGGAAAAGGCCACCCCTCAGAGGCTTGAGTCTGACCCAGCGCTCTGCCGATCTAGCCAATACATATCGCCAAGGGATAGATCTCCTCAAGATGTCGGATCACGGACGGGTTCATTAGAACGAAGACGGAGGGATGCGCACAACAGGAAGGATGCTATGCCCATATCCTCCGACCACGGAGAAAGAGCCCAACCTCGCTGCCCATCGCCACCGCCCCGATCCCCTAGACGTCAGGAAGACTACAAGACTCACCATCGCACGGGTATGCCTCCACCAAAGCAGTGTGGCATCGTCATCCGCGACAACGCGGCACAGACCCGTCATGATGAAGAACACCACCAAGTACATAAGAGCAGGTCGCACCATGACCCTCCGTGTCCGACAAGCAACCACGACAGACGTGGGGCGTCGCAAGAGGGTAACAGGAAGAAGGCTAACCCACCGCCACCTCCGCCTCCGTCGCTGCCAAGCAGTCACCATGGCGGAAGAGGCCCGCGTCGTTCACGTAGCCCATCCCCTGTCGACAACAAGAACAAGAACCCGGAGCCATACGATGCACGTTCACGGATCGATAAGATCCACGAGGCCCGGGAAGGACCATACCTGGGACCATGTTGCTTTGGACCTGCAATACGGTCCGCAACTTACCCCAAAGGTTTCCGGATTGACAAGACCATCAAGCCCTATGACGGCACCGCCAAGCCTGCCACATGGTTGCAGGACTACGGCAACGCGGTGGAGATTGCCGGAGGCAACCCCAACGTCGCCGTCAAGTACCTCCCGTTAATGTTGGCGGGCATGGCCCGTCAATGGATCGACGACTTGCCGGAAAGATCTATCTACAACTGGCTGGACATGCAAGAAGCATTCACCAAGAACTTTGAGGGTACATATAAGCGTCCCTGCACTGTGGGCGATCTATAGCGGTGCGTGCAAGAGAAAGACGAGACATCTCGCGCCTACCTCTCCCGCTGGCTGGATATGAAGAATTCCTGCGCTGGAGTGCACGCCCAGACCGCCATGGCCGCCTTCATCGATGGGTTGGAAAGGGGCACGTTGCTCCGACATAAGCTGAAGCGCTTGCAGGACAATCATCAGCTTGACTTGAATTAGATGATTCAGTTAGCTAGTGAGTTCGCAGCTGCCGACGACGATGCTCGTGGCTCTTTGCCGGCAACGGCTGTTCCAACCCAAGCTCGGAGGAACAGTAGTACAAAGCGTAAAACCGCTCCAGAAGAAAAGCAATCTACCGACATGGTCTCCATGACTTTTGCAGGACGAGAAGAAGGCGGACAATGTGGCCGAGGAAGGCGAGCAGGCCGCGGGCAGCGGCGAGGAAGTGAAACCAACTCGGCGCTGCTCCGCGTTCCCCAAACCTACGAAGAGTACCACAATATTCCGTGCCTCGTACACCTCGACGCCAACGACAAGGCCACCCATACCAATCGACACTGCAAGTTCGTCAATGACCTTAAGGAAGACCTGGAGTCCGGCTACAAGCGAAGTCGTAAGAATAGACCGCGAGGCAAGGGCAAGGGGAAGAATAAGGAGGAGGAGTCCAAGGATTCAAGTGACATGGACGAGGACGTTGACCCCAAGCACGCCGCCAAGAGCGACGACAAGGGCAAGAACCCCTTCGCAATGAAGGCCCCAGTCTACCACACTTTCCTTGGCACCCCCACCGTCCGACAACAGAAGACCTCTCTAAGGATCCTGATGGCTACTCTCCCCCCAGTTCCCGAATACCTGCGCTGGTCGGAGGTTCCAATCACTTGGGACAGGACGGACCACCCAGACCTTGTGCCCACGGAGAACCAGTACGCCATGGTCATCAACCCATTGATTGACGGCACGAAGTTCACCAAGTGCATGGTGGATAGTGGAAGCAGCATCAACATCATGTACCTGGATACACTGCAAAAGATGAACTTGACGGAGGCAAACCTAAGGCGGACTAACACCGTGTTCCATGTCGTAGTTCCTGGCCGGGAGGCTCGGTCCCTTGGGTGCATCACACTTCAGGTAGCCTTTGGCGATGTCAATAATTACCGCCAAGAGCGCATGACCTTTGAGGTGGTCCCCTTCAAGAGCGTGTACCACATCATATTTGGCCGCGACATATTCCACACGTTCATGGCCAAGCCATGCTTCATCTACAACAAACTCAAGTTACCCGGACCAAACGGCGTCATCACCGTATCCGGAAGCTTTACCAAGGCAAGGGACTGCGAGATCAATGAAGCAGCCGTTGTAGAAGTTGTCCTCTACAGTGATGAATTCAAGGAGATCCAGAGCAATGTCAATGACTCAGAGATGCCCGCGTCGAAGAAGCAGATCTCCGACTCAGCTCCTGCGTTCAAGGCCGCCATTGAGACCAAGCCGGTGGAAATTGTGGTAGGCGATGCCTCCAAGACCGTCGCCATTGGGACGAACCTGGATCCCAAATAGGAAAGCGCGCTCGTCGAGTTCCTCCGTGAGAATAGGGACATCTTTGCCTGGCAACCTGCCGACATGAAAGGTGTACCTAGGGAATTTGCCGAGCACAGCTTAAACATAGATCCAAAATGTAAACCAGTGAAACAACCTCTACGACGCTTCGGAGATGAGAAGAGACGCGCCATTGGCAAAGAGATAGCTAGGTTACTTAAGGCCGGTTTTATCCGAGAAGTCCTTCACACCCGATGGGTGGCCAATCCTGTACTTGTCCCCAAAAAGGGAACTACTGAATTAAGGATGTGCGTTGATTACACCGGCTTGAACAAAGCATGTCCCAAAGATCCGTTTGCTTTGCCTCGCATTGACCAAGTCATTGACTCGACGGCTGGCTCGGAACTTTTGTGTTTTCTCGATGCATACTCAGGATACCACCAGATCAAGATGAGGAAGTCGGACCAATTGGCCACTTCGTTCACTACCCCATACAACACGTGTTGCTATGTCACAATGCCCTTTGGGCTGAAAAACGCAGGTGCTACCTACCAGCGGACAATGCAACGTTGCCTTCACGACCAAATTGGTCGGAACGTTCACGCTTATGTGGACGATATCGCGGTGATGTCTAAAAAGTCAAACGACTTAATCTCCAACTTAAAAGAAACCTTTGATAATCTCCGGAAATACAACATGATGCTCAACCCTAAGAAGTGCGTCTTCGGGGTTCAAGCCGGCAAACTGTTGGGCTTCATCGTTTCCCAGCGCGGAATCGAGGTTAACCCGGAGAAAATCAAGGCCATCTGAAACATAAACCGTATGACATGCCTAAAGGACATCCACCGACTAACAGGTTGTGTTGCAGCAATTAGTCGGTTCGTCAGCCGACTTGGAGAGAAGGCTCTGCCGCTGTACAAGTTGCTGAAGAAGGCGGACAAATTCACATGGACAGACGAAGCAGATGCATCATTGAAGCAGCTCAAGGAGATTTTTTCCTCAGCGCCAATCCTTGCAGCACCCGAGCCTGGAGAGCCCCTGTTAATTTACATGGCGGCAACCAACCGGGTTATCAGCATCGTCGTCGTGGTAGAGAGGAAGGAACCAGGCTATGAGCACGGAGTTCAACGACCAGTTTACTATGTAAGCGAGGTCTTCACGGAGTCCAAGCAGCGTTACCCGCACTACCAAAAAATAGCTTATGGAGTATTCCTTGCTTCTCGCAAGTTAAGGCATTACTTTCAGGAGCACCCAATCACAGTAGTGAGCAAGACTCCACTGTCCGACATTATCAACAACAGCGATGCTACAGGAAGGGTCGCGAAGTGGGGCATTGAACTTGCTGCCTTCAAGATCACCTACAAAAGACGCGACGCTATCAAGTCACAAGCCTTGGTGGATTTTATTGCAGATTGGACAGAGATGCCGGATGCTACTCCACTGCCAGAACCAGAGTACTGGGTAATGCACTTTGACGGATCAAAGTTGCTCAACGGCTCTGGGCTGGTGTACTACTATAGTCACCAAAAGGAGACAAGCTGCACTACGTTCTACAGATCCACTTCGAGGCCACAAACAACATGGCGGAGTATGAAGCACTCATTCACGGACTGCGTGTAGCCAAGGATATTGGCATCAAGCGCATAGTTTGATGTGGAGATTCTGACTTGGTTTCCCAGCAGGTGGCTGGCACCTGGAATGCGCAGAACCCTATGATGGCGGCATATCGCGACGAAGTGGACGAGATAGCCAAGAGCTTCTTGGGCTACGAGGTCAAGTGTGTGCCTAGGGAGCAAAACGAGGCGGCTGATCTACTATCTAAACTTGGATCAGGTCGCAAGCAAATTCCGCCAGGAGTTTTCCTAGAGCATCTACACACACCATCCGTGAAGGGCGCCGACATCGACAACCCAGACTCTTTCGTCAACATGGTGACAAAGATCCCTCCGGCTTGGACAAAACCATTCATGGAGTATCTCGAACACGGAACTTTGCCCGACGACGAGGTCGAAAGACGCAAATAGTACGACGAGCAAAGGGTTATACCATAATCAATGGGCAACTCTATAAAAGGAGCACTACTGGTGTATACCTAAAGTGTGTTTCCCAGCTAGAAGGTATGGAAATCCTGCGCGAGATCCATCTCGGAGATTGTGGGCATCACGTTGCTCCTCGATCGTTGGTCGCGAAAGCCTTCCGGCAAGGATTCTACTGGATGACCGCGAAGGCGGACGCCGACAAGCTGGTTGAGACATGTACAGGATGCCAGTATTATGCCCGACAACCACATGTTCCTGCTGAAGAATTGCGAACAATACCAATAACTTGGCCGTTTGCAGTCTGGGGGCTAGACATGGTGGGGCCGTTACAAACGGCACAGTGTGGATTTACGCATCTGCTTGTCGAAGTTGACAAATTCACCAAATGGATAGAAGCTAAACCCATTAGAAAGCTTGATGGGGAAACTGCCCTCAGGTTTGTCCGGGATCTAGTGGTGAGATTTGGTCCCCCACATAGCATCATCACCGACAACGGAAGCAACTTGTCACTCGGAGAAGTGGAGGCCTATTGCTGGGACGAAGGCATCCGACTTGACCTTGCATCTGTGGCACACCCACAATCCAATGGTCAGGTTGAGCGAGCCAATGGATTAATTCTGCAGGGAATCAAGCCACGTCTTGAGGCACCGCTACATAGAGCAGCTGGAGCCTGGGCGGAAGAATTGCCATCTGTGTTGTGGAGTTTACGAACTACACCCAACAGATCCACAGGCTACACCCCCTATTTCATGGTATATGGAGCAGAAGCCATCCTACCTTCCGACATCCTCCACGATGCACCAAGAGTTGCCACCTACGACGAAGATGACGCTGAAGAATCCAGATGCCTAGATGTGGACCTTCTCAAGGAGGAGTGCGTTTTGGCATGCCAAAGATCCGCCATCTACCAGCAGAAGCTACGCAGCTACCATAGTCACCGCGTTCGGCATCGCTCGTTTAAAGGGGGGGATTTAGTGCTCCGACTTAAGCAGAAGAAGTCACACAAACTATCCCCGCCATGGGAAGGACCGTTCATCATAAGCAAGGCGCTGCTCAATGGGTCTTACTACCTTGTCGACAATCGTGAACTCAAGGATAGACCCAACGAGGATCATAAGCGTAAGCGACGTGACCTGGATGATGACTACCCGGAGCTTGATCGGCCATGGAACATAGCACAGCTACGTCCTTTCTACACTTAGCATTTTTTATCTAATCGTGTACCTCTTATATGATCAATGAAATAAAGCTCTTTGGTTCACTCATATTGCTGAGTCTTTTACCTCCTTTAGTGTTCATTTTTGGATCATATAAACCTTTATGCACAAGCCTTGAGATTGCACTTGTGAAAATTCCGCCTACGGGTGTTAGCTTAAGTTTTCTGGTCTACACGTTCTTTGTTGTTTTTATGTGGATTCTAGAGTAGTGACTTTCGGCACTCATTGTCGGCGATTTTGTGCTCAGGTTATTGACGGTGCCATTGGACATCATCACCTAAGCGCATGGTTCCGACAACGAGTCTTCCCACGAAAATTCAAGCATAAGAACCAAAGTAATGGATAAGCCAGCACTTGCTTAAAAATATATACATGCTGAATCTTAATTCTTAAGTAGCAGGATACGATAACCATTGTTTTCCGCCTTAAGATTACATCAACAAAGTTTTCCCTGCATACAATCCAGAGGTGAAACAGAAATTACAAAGTGTTTTTCACTCTTTGGGTGCAGGAGACTTGGAGGCCGCATCATCACCAGCCGGAGAATCACCCTCAGCATCGGTGCTATGGTGAGACTCGGAGGATTCCAGGTTGGCGTTGTCGAGAAAGTTCCTGGGCACAAAGACGTCAACATCTACTAATTCGGCAACCCTGGAATCATACCTTGCGAGTGATGACAGGATGGCTTCGTGATCGATTTCCTTGCCGTCATCATCCACATCGGGGATACCAGATGTCACCGTGTCGATATCGGCATCTTCATAGTGTGCCTTCACCATAGACAGCGCCATCCTTGCGCCAGCCCGTGCACATGAAGCTTTCCAGCTTGCAACACGCTCAGGGGCTCGGCGCAGAATCTCCGAGTACTTCACCACGGAGTCCGAGGCCTTGATATAAATCTGGAGGGGCTTGGCGATATCCTTGGCTTGGGCGATGGCGGTGTTGATGAAGTTGCCGGCAAGAATCATGCATTGCTTGTCCGAAGGAGGCGAGTGGGTTAAACCCATGGGCACTGAAAATTCCGACGACGATTGCATGAGTTAAATAAATTCTAAGTATCCGGACTACAGAACTACAAGGCGAAGGACACTTACTGATGATGCTGGCCTTAGCCTGCCAGACGACGTCCGCCAAGGATTCCTTCTCTTGTTGGAGGAGCTTAAACGCCTCGCTATGGCGAAGGTTTTGCTCATCGGCAGCTTGCTTCTGATCCTTTAGGATCACAAGCTCCTCCTTCAAGCGATTGATCTCAGCGGAGGCGGAGTCCTGCAGGGCTTTCATGGAATCCTCGTGCATCTTCAGCATTTCTTCCCTCTCCTTCTTAAGGATCTTGTTCTCGTTGTCCAGCTGCTGGATATGTTTGGACTGCTCTACAATATCCTTAGCCTTGGCAACATGTTCTGCAAGTCGGATAAAACAAAGTACACATTGAGTACTCGGAGATTATGGGCACAAAAGTAAGACGGAAATGCGCAAAAAGAAAACAGACTCTTGTTTTTGATGATCTGTTCCTTCAAGATGGCGGTTTTACCCTTTTCAGCTTCAAGGTCCGCGCGCATCTTCTGGTACTTACCGTTGGCCATGCCCCTCCGAGCATTCTCTTTCTGTGGAAACAAATACAAAGTTAAGTCGTTGTTTAGTCTGCTTGGAGCTTCTAGTCGGAAATTTTCCACCTAGATGCTCGGGGGCTACAGCGAGAGATTTTAACTTAGCAATATGCTTAGCTTTTCTTTAAGCATCTGGTCGGAGCTAATTCAGTTCTCAACTAGAGGCTTGGGTGCTACAGTATAAAGTTTTAACTCAGAAAATGCTTAGCTTTTCTTTAAGCATCTAGTCGGAACTAATTCAGTTACAACTAGAGGCTTGGGGGCTACATCACTTAAATTTATGAACACTGTGCATGCTACTCTTAAAGCATCTAGTCGGAATAATTCATTCCATCTAAATGCTTGGGGGCTATAGTGAGAGTTTTTTCTAACTTAGTCACTCTTAGAGCATATAGATGCAAAACCAATGGTTTTCCATCTACATCCTCGGGGGCTACAGTGGGATACTCATATGAAATGCAGAAGGTAAAGTAAAACTTACAAGTGCGATGATCTTGAGGTTTGTAGCGCTCTCGGCCAGCAGCTTGCCAAAGGAAATGTTGTTTCCTCGCAAGATGTCTGCTTGACGGAGTAGCTCCTCGAGACCGTACGTCGAAGATGACGACACTCCTCCAGGAACCATAGTTGTGCTACCCGGCGTAAGCATCGGGTAAATAATCTTCGGCAACTCGAAGGGTTTCTGGGGAGTAGAGGCGCCGCCTTCGGCAGAGGTACCAGCTCCCATCACCGCCTTGCCGCTACCGATGGCATCCTTAGCCGGAGCTTCAGCCATTTGAAGAGCAGCACTCTCCTGCGTCGCCTGCTCGCCGACGACAGCTAGTTCGGTAGAAGCGCCAGAGTCCACTTCCATGGCGGAAGGGCCTGGTGCCTCCTGGACTAGGGAGCTTGTCGGAGCAGAGGAGGGCTTGACGGTAGGAGTGGCAGGGGCGATGGCGGGAGAGGAGTCGCGACGCAGCATATCTTTGATATTTCTAGAAGCCCCAAGAGTCTTGGAGGACTTCTTGAGGCTGGTTGTGGCTTTCTTCCTGAAATGTGCAAAATGCATAAGTACAGGAATAAGACAAATAAATGAGACAATGTCGGAGAATAAGAATCTTACACTAGGGGGGGCGCTTTGGCAAACATCCCGGTGGCTTTCTTCTTTTCCGCCTCCAGGGCGGCTATACACTTTTTGGAGGCTCCACCCTCCGTCTTCTTCTTCTTACCTCCGTAGGCAGCGTCAGAGGTGGAGCTCTTCCGCTTTCGCGCCAACGGGGCATCATCGTCGAACACGACCGTGACTTCCTTCATCTTTGGATCATAGATTTGGGCAGCCAGGTTGCCCTCCTTTAGATCGCTAAGCTGTTAAGTGAATAAATCATCGTGTTAGACAAGATGATATTGGCAAGACGGAAAAACTGGAGCAATGTCATACACGGAAAATAAATACCTACCTTTGGGCACTTTCTGTCTACGAACATGTCGTAGGTGAGGGTGAAGCCACGCTTCTTATCCTTCACCTTGACGATGTCCTTGAGGCGGAACTTGACGGAGTCGCTCGAGAAGTTGTCCTCAGAGATCCGGAGGGTATCCCTTCGGTCGCCGGTGTACTCGTGCATATACTTCTTGCGGTGCTGCAGAGGTTGGATCCTCCTGATGAACCAGCACATGGCTAGGTCCAAGCCGGTTAGACCCGTCTCTACGAACCACTCGATCCGCCTTATTGCGCGAGAAGCGTCGAGGTCGGAGGGAAGGGAGGCATGGGACCTCCATGTGGAGACTTCGGCGGCGGCTCCATCCACGAAGTCCGGGTACGTTACTTCTCGGCCCGCCAAAGGAATGTCGGGGCCGTAGAAGTACGTCCGTTGCCAGTTCTTACACGACTCGTGGCCGACGATGTCGGGGAACCGCCGGCTAGGACGGATCTTGAAGCTTATGGTGCCGCAGTTTCCTAGCTCCTCCCTATTGTGTCCGGCTTCATGCTTGACAGTGAAGAAGTATACAAACAAATCTAACCTAGGCCTAATCCCTAGGTAACCCTCACAAAGTGCCGCGAGGTTGCTAAGCACTAAGATACTATTGGGGGAGAGGTTATGGGGTTGGACCTTGAAGTGATTCAAGACGGACAGGAAGAAGTGAGAGATGGGCAGAGAAACGCCGCGTACCAATTGCGCCTTGAGGTACACCTTCTCTCCGGCTTGGGTAGAAGGGGTCACCTCGCCGACCGGCGCCGCCCGCCAGGCGAGCCCCTCCGTCGCGGGGAGGTAACCCTCAGCAACCATCTCTTGGATGTCGCGGCCGGTGATGTCCGAGCCGCGCCAGTCGCCTTTGTGCGAGTCTGGCTCCTCTTCCAGGGGCTCCAGCGCCGCCAGATTATGGTCGCCGCCGGTGGTTTCTATCACCGCCGATGCGGGGATGACCAGGCCCTCTGGGGGCACGACGACAGAGCTCGCCGGCTTCGCCACGGCTTCCCTCGACGCCGCCATTGACGGGGATGAGCTGCTGCTGGCCATAGAGGAGGAAGAGAACGCGACTGGTGCAGAGAGCGAGGCTAGGGTTTCTCGAGGTTTTCGCGGAGAGTTCGAGGAGGCGCGCGGCTGGAGGAAGAAGACGATGACGCGAGAGAATGGGGTGAAAAAGTGGCAAGTGTCCCACGGTTACTATTTATCTTACTCTGCGTCAAGATTCGTGCAGCTAATCGGATGGTTGCCGCATAGACGACGTGTTCGTGAACGTGCGCGGTAATTTCGCCACGTCTCCAACCGTCGCCGCCAACGGTTCGTATCGCTCGCGCGGGAAAATCGGATATGATTACATTCTCTGCATGTGTGAGTTACGAGGCGTCGCTGACCTACAGCCTACGTCGCCATAACTGACATGGTAGATGAGCCGTCCCATCAAAGATTCCGGCATGGACGGATTTAATCCGACAACGGGAGCGTACGATGGAAGATTCAGCATTTCTCCGACTTACTCATAGAAGACGGAGAAACCTTTGCAGGGTTCTTTGGGAGGACTACAAGATATTGCTTGACGATTTGCCGACATCCATCTAGACGGAGCATTCACGTGAAGAGGCAAGACGGCGCAAGATCTTGGAGTTCTCCGGGGGCTACTGTTGGGGATATGCTATATGGGTATCCTCATAGCATGTCTCTTATCCGACTAACCCGGGTGGCCCATAGTCGGTAGCATGGCGTATGGCCTGCTGGGCGGCCCAGTTAGGTGGATCCAGAAGGGAGGCCCATGCCAGATAAAGGAAGGCTACGGTGGAGTCACCAGCGTACCCGGAGCCTTGAAGTACAAGATACACAAGACTAGTAATAGACGGTGTAGAACTCTGTAACCTGTCCGGCTAGGACTTTTCCCTGTAACCCTAGGACCTGGCAACTATATAAGTTGGGCCTATGGGAGCCTTTAGGGCACGATAACTTAGACTTTCTAGTGACCTCACACAGCAAACCTAATCTTTGTAACTCGGCGTATTGCCATTATAGTGATTTATAGCAGGAGTAGGGTTCCGCCACCGTTGTGGGATCTGAACCAGGGTAAGCTGTGTCACCTCGTACCCGTCAACCGTCCGCCTTACCCCACGTCTCTAAACACGCACTGTGAGGACCCCTCCATGGCGTACTCGTCGGCAATACCACGACATCGACGGTGCGAATGTGCGTCATTGCCTCGAAGGCGGTGGAGTCGCCGCCCTCCGAGTTGGGCTTCTTGAGTATTATGGGGTCGTCATTGTTGACCCCGCTCGTGTACTTGGCGAGATCCTCCGCGTGGTTGGCTTCTTCCGCTATGTCGGCGTCGGCGAGCTCAGAGCCTTTGGCCTCGCACTCGGCGGCCATGTCGGGGTCGCCATGGACGGTGATGATGCCGCACGGCCCTGGGATCTTCATCGCGTTGTACGCGTAGTGGGGCGCCGCCATGAATTTGGCAAACGCCTGCCGCCCAAGACGCAGTGGTAGGGGCTGTTAAAGGGCACCAACTCGAAGACGATCCGCTCGGCGCGGAAGTTCGCTGGAGTGCCGAAGGTGACTAGCAGCGTCACCTTGCCGATCGGGTACGCCTTCCGACCGGGGACGATGTCGTGGAAGGTGGTGTAGGTCATCTCAATCATCGACTGCGGGAGCCGCAGTCGCCTGAACGTGTCCAGGTAGAGAATGTTGATGGAGCTTCCGGCGTCCATCAGCGTCTTGCGGAGCCAGTAGTCTCACACCTTGGGCTTGACCACCAAGGCGACTGGCCCCAGATATTCGATCCGTGGCGAGTGATCTTCGCGACTCCAGGTGATCCGCTGCTCGGACCAGTTGAGGAAGCACGGGACGTCGACCTGGGACACCGCATTGACGGCGACGACACGGGTGCTGGCCTTCTTCTCGCGCTTGGTGTTGAACCCGGTGGAAGGTGTGGAGCGATCCCACGTCATTGCCGAATGCCCCGCCGTTTGGCGGGTGGTTGTTGGGGTCCTCCCGTGCACGTCGTGCCTTCTCGATCTCCCTCGGCGAGTGGCAGTCGGCGGTCGTGTGCGTGGCGGGCTTCCCTTTCCTGCTGTGGAACACACAGGGCTGGTTGAGGAGAGCCACGGGGTTGAACCTCGGCTTCTCCTTGTAATTGCCGTCATCGCGACGCTGGCCTCCGTTGCGGCGGAAGCTCCTGGGCTCACGTGGAGTGTAGGCGGCGTTGGCGACAAAGTCGACTCGCCCGTCACTGCGGCGCTTGCCGGTGAGGCGAGTGTTGCTGTAGCGTAGCTCGGGTCGTCTCCTGCTGTCTTGGCCACTCGTGCGGCCGTTTCCTCCCGACTCGTCGTCAGTTTCTTGGTTCGGGTCCTCCTCCGTGTACCGTTTGCGATCTCGAGGAGGTCCGGTATGTTGTCGAGTGTTTTGTACACCTGCTTGATCTTGGCGACCAAGGGCTCGTAGCGGCACGAGGTCTTGAAGTAGTGAATCACGGTGTCCGGGTGGATGCCGTCCGCGTTGTACCACAGGTCCTGCCACCGCTGGACCCAGCTGCGGGTCGACTCGCGGGTCCCTGGATGCATCGCTCTAGGTCCTCGATGGTGGTGGCGCGGGTGTAGGATCCCTTGAAGTGCCTGACGAAGGCGTCGCGCATTTCCTCGCAGGAGTCGATATTGTCTGCGGGGAGGGTGTTGATCCATTGCCGGCATGCTCCCTCCATCATCAGGGGGAGGTAGCGAGCGGCGAGCAGGACAGTGTGGATGGCGATTCCCATCGCCATGAGGTACGTGTCTAGCCACACGGTAGGGTCGTACTTCTCGATCTTCTTCGGTGCTTTGAAGTTCGCTGGGTACTTTTCGCCTCGGATCATTGGTCAGAAGCACTGGGGGACGACTCGGCTGAGCGACCCTCTTGGCTCGCCGTCGCGGCGATTGGTGAGGGTGTGCCTTAGGTCGTCAGGTTAGCATGCGCGCCAGCTCTGGTTGTTGATGATGTGGGTCCGCGTGTCGACTGGCTGCCCGTTGGCAGCAACCATGTTGTTCGTTGGGCGCGGATCGTTGGTTGAGAGTGCCGCGTTCGTGGGTCGCGGTTGGAGTTGCAGGGGCTCGGGGGCGGGCAATTGAGAGTGTTTGCCATCATCGGGTGGCCGCTCGAGGCCACCCGGATGCCCTCCTTCCTGATGAGCGGGAGTACATGCGTCCCCGCGAGTCTGCTCCCGCAGCTTGTTGCTCGACGACCTTGGCATGTAGGGCCCTGGCGTACTAGATTTGTAGGGTGCCTTCCCCGGTTACATTGATGTTGTCGACCGCGGCTCGGCTCGCGATGACGTTGTCCATCGGAGTGGAAAACAGCGGGAGGCCACTCGCGTCCCGCTCCTGCGCGGAGATCATGATCCGCGGTTGGTTTGGAGGGGGCGTGCGACCGGGCGGTGGTGGGGCAGCGCCGTTTGCTGATGCTCCTGGTGGTGGTCGGGCGCTTCCTCCTGGCGGCGCATTCTCATAGATTACGCGATCGTCCGTGAGGGCCGAGTCGTTCTCGTCGTCGAAGTTCAAGGTGCGTCCCTGAACGGTGGGGTTCATGCGCGACCTGATGAGGAGTTGGTGGTAGCGCGAGAGTTCTTGTGCCATTGCCTGCTCGAGGCGAAATTTTTTGTGCTCGGCCTGCTCCTTGCGGACCGCGTCCGCCAGTCGCAGGCGGAGTTCTTCGACCTCCATTGCCATCGCAGTCGGCGGGATCGGCGTGGAGAAGGGGTCCGGCGGGGTGTCCGTGCCACTCGCCATATAGGTCACGTCATAGCGACCAGATCCGGCGTGGAAGTCGCCGGAGTTCTCCGATCCGGAATCGGAGTCGAAGATCCCAAGGATGGAGGGGTCCTCGAAGTCCCCCACGTTGGAGACCTGGGTGATGGAGCCTGCGGGTGACACGACGACGATGGACCCGGCGACTGACGTCGGGGTCGCCGAATCGGCGTTGTCGCTGAGGTCCGCGTCATTCGCGACCACGCTGGTTTCGGCCACGTTGCTGTTGGCCGAGTCGTACTCGGAGGCGAGGCAGTGGATGGTGCGGACCTGACTCTTAGAGAGCCGATCGCGTGGCGGCAACTCGCGGATGCGAGCCGAGTCCTCCAAGACGATGACCTCGGTGAAGCCGACGAAGAGGCTGATCGTGTCGACCGGCATGATCACGTTGTACGTGATGGGTCGCGCCGCCGGGACGTAGCTGCTCGGCAAGATCTGGAGGATCTCGCCGATGGCGATCATGCTGCCGATGGCGATCGTCTCGTTGATGGGAAGATTGGATCTCGCCGCAGAACACCGGCCTGACCGCCCAGGCCCCATGGTGGGCGCCACTGTCGTGGGAATGGCCACGGCAGATGCTGCAATCGGCAGCGAGTAGTAGAACGAGGGGCAAGGGCGGCTAGCCATCTGCGGTGCGAGATGAGGGCGAAGACATAAGGGTTTACCCAGGTTCAGCCCCCTGGAGGGTAAAGACCTACTCCTGCTAGATTGTATTGATGAGAGAGTACAAAGGGTGAGCTCGAAGACTAGGCGGCGAGTCGCGGGGGTATATGATGGAACGTGTCCTCTATGCATACCCTAGGGAGGTTTATATAGTCTCACCTCGCTAGGGTTTTACATATCTACAACCTAAATAGATAAGGATTCGGAGGATACTTGACCTAATCCGACTGGGCCTAGCTACGCTTCTGGGCCTCCAGCTTCCAGTCGCCTGGTTCCTTGTTAAGCCTTGATCCAGTCGCCGTCCTGCAGGCCCACTCGCTGGCAGCTTGGGCCTATAGGAAACGTCCTGCTGGGTATACCCCACTCGGCATATCCCCATCAACAAGGGAGGCCTCTCATGGCGTTGGTGGTTTGAAACCACCCCCTCTCCAAACATAGACATACTTCCCCTCAAAAGGAAGGAACTGCGGTAAATAATCCTTGTGTCTCCGCGTGATCCACTTTGGTTACTTCTATCCTTTACCGCACCTTACTTATCTAGTTCTTTCTTAGTTATTTGTGGTAGTGTTGCATATAGGTAAGTTCACCTTAGTTGCATAATCTAGAGAATTTACCTTTTGTATCAAACCCTAAATTGAAAAGAGTAAAATTTGAAGTAGCACCTATTCACCCCCCCCCCCTCTAGGTGCCCATACGATCCTTTCAATTGGTATCAGAGCCTCGGCTCTTATTTCGGTCTTTATCGCCTAAGAAAGTATGGGTAGCCAAGATGGTGAGGATGGAGACATGGTCACAATGAAAGATTTCAAATCTTTTGAATCTTCCATGTATAGTCAAATAAGTGAGTTTGCGTGAAATGATGGCACAATTCATGAAATAAATCGACCGTGCCCTCCACCTCACGTGAGGATCCGAATTCTTCTTCTTGGGTTAAGGTTCCACCTCATCCCGAGGATAAGAATTCGGGGGATGAACAACTTGACACCCTCAATAACTCATCCACCAAAAAGGGCGATGGGAAGGAAGAGCACCACATGGTTCTTGGATGGTACTCTCTCGACCCCCCGATCCCTCACCCCCACATAAATAATAGAGGTTACCCACCTAAGCTAGATGCACATACCTTTGCTCAATGGAAAGTGTTAATGAAATCTCATGTGCGCAGCTCTTGCATTAACTTGTGGAATATTATTGAAGAAGGACTCAGAATTGTGGATCCAATCAACTTGACAAGAAAAGAAGTTTTCAATAGTCAACTCAATGCCACCTCATTGCACATGATTCAACAAAGTTTGGGGACAAAAGATTTCCCTCACATTGAACACCTCAACACCGCCAAGGAAACTTGGGATTCTCTCACTGAGTTATTTGTTGGAAATGAGAGCATGAGAAGAAACCGTTATGATGCATTGAGCAATGAAGCCAAAGGCTTCTATATGAAGTATAATGAGGGTCATGAAGACATGTATCGAAGACTCAAATCCACCTCCATCGCCTTTAGAAATTTTGGTGTCTCACATGTGGATGATGCTTGGATAAAAAGGAAGTATGTAGTGCGATCATGCCCTTCGAGCCCACCGACTTGAAGAGTATTCAAGGAAGACACAACTACCATCTCATGAGCTCCAATGAAGTTATGCAAGAGATGGTTGCTTTCAAGGTTGCTGCCAAGAATGCCAAAGATGCCCGTGCTCGAGCCCTCGGAATGAGCAATGGTGTCAACCTTGCCTTGAAGGCCAAAGTGGTGGAGTATGAGGAATAAGAAGGAAGTGATAAGCTCCAACCATGGGTGACCTCGAATATGTCAAGGTTGCTCATGGTGAATATATGGCCTTCTATGCCAGGAACTTATGGAAAGATCCCGCCAAGGCCAAGATGGAGATGCAACGAAGAAGCAACCCAAGTGGTAGAAAATAAAATAGTTCAAAATTGAGAACTTTCTTTAACAGTGGTGACCGCTACCATTTTGTTGCTGGATGTCCCTATGAGAAGAGAGAACATAATGGTGGTCAACTTGTATTGAAGAAAAAGTCAAAATCCCCCTTCAAGAATCCCTTCATCAAGAAGTATGTCCACAATAAGAGGTCCTGTGATATTGTCTTGATGGCACATGAAGAATTCTCTTCCGATGATGAAGATGATGATGAAGAAGAAGAAACATAAAATGGTGTGGCGGCTATCGCCACCACCTCTACATCCACATTCTCTCTCTTTGACTCTCCAAATGAGAATATCTCCAACAAGAGCATCACCTGTCTTATGGCAAGAGGATCGGAGGTATCATCTTCTTCTCTCCCCACCTCAATGATTGATGATAAACTTTATGATGATATGACTCTTGAGGTGAAGGAGGAATTAGTTGCTTTTGATGTGTTTATGACTAACTTGCAAGGGGATCACAAGAAGCATTTTGTGAATCTCTTGAATCAACTATAACACACACAAGAGCTTCTTGACGAGAGATCCAAACTAAGGAGAAAGCACATTCTTGAGATGGATGCTCTAAATAGTGCTCTAGAAGAAGAGCAAGATACTAGGGTGTCTCTTGAAGAAAATCTTGAAGGCCTCGATGAGGCAAATGATCAAACTATTAACAAACTCATTAAGGAATGTGATCATGCCATTGCTAAGTATAAAAAGGCTAAAAAGGATAAGATTGAGTTTGGTGTTATTCATAACAAACTTGCCAAGGACTTTAGGAAGCTTGACAAGGCTCACAAGGCCATGGAAAGTGAACTCTTGTCTCTCACAAAGTCTCGTGAAAAACTTCAAACTCAATTGACTAATATTGCTTCACCTAGTATTTTCATTCCCTCTAGTAGTACAAATACCATTGAAGAAAATGCTAGGTTGAAGGGGGGTCTTGGAAAGGCTACCTTCCCGGAAGGGAACAAGTCCATTGATGACCTTTTGAGTAAGCAAAGGTCAAATAATGAGAAAGGAGGAATTGGCTTTGTGTCCATGGCCAAGAAGAAGAAGAACAACAATAAGAAGAAGAAGGCCAAGTCCGCACAAGCAAAAGACAAGGTCATTGTGGGTAGTAAGAACACAAGTGGCAAAACTATGCCACAAGATGACTTTGCGGGAATTGCTAACCCTCACTATGTTTTAATGAATGATTATTATGGTGATGTTTATGCACAATATGTTGGCCCATTTGATGGTCATATTTCTTGGTCTATTTGGGTTCCCAAGACCCTTGTCATTAACAAAAGAGGACCCATTTAAAAATGAGTACCTAAAACTAGTTTGATTTGTTGTAGAACTATGCTTTCGGCAGTTCAAAGTGGGTGCTTGATAGTGGATGCACAAGTCATATGACCAGAAGCAAGGCGATATTGTCGGAGATAAGACCAAATCATGATCAAATAACTGTCACATATGTCGATAAGTCAAGGTCTAAGGTAATGGGTCTTGGCAAGGTTGTGGTTGCACACGTACTACTCTCGTGGATGTCATGCTTGTTGAGACCCTTGGATATAACTTACTTTCAGTCCGTGCTCTTGGAAAGATGGGCTTTGTCATATTTATTGATAATGATATTATGGTCCTCTTGTGGAGCAAGACTCTAAAGGTCGGTTTCATTGGGAACGTAAAAAACGACTTGTATGTGGTGGACTTTTTGGGGAAAACCACTACAAGTGTGATGTGCTTATTCAGAAATACCGATGTGGGTTGGTTATGGCATCACCGTCTAGCCCATGTCAATATGAGAATTTTGCAAAGTCTCCACAAGGGTGGTCATATTGTTGTACTAAAAGAAAATGTTTGTTTTGCCAAAGATCGTGTGCAGGGCATGTGTTGAAGGAAAGATGCATGATTCTCCCCACAAGCCTACGGACATCATCAAGTCCAAGAGGATCTTAGAGGTCCTTCACATGGATCTCTTTGGTCCTCCATCTCATGCTAGTATTGGTGGGAAGAAATATTGCTTGGTGATTGTTGATGACTAATCAAGATATACATGGGTATACTTCTTCAAGTTGAAAAGTGAGACCCAAGAATGCTTCATCGGCTTCATCAACATGGTTCAATGTCAATACAATTTCCATGTGTTGGTGATAAGGAGTGACAACAACACCGAGTTCAAGAACTACACCTTGAATGGATTTCTTAGTGATGAGGGGATAAAACACAAATATTCCACTGCATATACATCTCAACAAAATGGTGTAGCTGAGAGGAAGAACCAGACTCTAATTGATATGGCAAGGTCCATGTTAGCTGAGTTTAAGTCTCTATACAACTTTTGGGTTGAAGAAATCTCCACCGCGTTTCATGCATCAAACCGGCTCTACCTCCACAAAGAATTGATTAAGACTCCATATGAAATACTTACCGGTAACAATCCCAACGTTTCATACTTCCGAGTGTTCGGTTGTAAGTGTTTCTATCGCATAAAAGGTGTTCGGTTGTCCAAATTTGATTCCAAAGCTTTAGAGAGTATTTTTGTTGGCTATGGTCTCGAGTCCCACACTTATAGAATCTATGATAAACTCTCCGGAGTTGTCATAGAATCTTGTTGTGTGGTTTTCAAAGAATATGTGGTCCCTAAGCGGGGCGTGTTGATGTTTGTGACATAGATGATGAAATACCTCAATATGCCATAAGAAGAATGGGCGCGGGATTCATTTGCCCCGTTGAGGAACCCCTTGTGGCAGATCGATAAGAACTATGCTCAACTCAAGTGGAGCCCTCATGTTCACAGCATCAACAAGCTCCTATTATTGAGACAAATGATGACCTAAGCCAAAGACAAGTTGAGAACCCTCAACAAGTTGATCAAGCAGAAAGCTCTAGGCAGGATGAACCGGCATCACCACTTACCGGATTTTCCAGCGCTGCTCAGTTAATTTCACAAGGAGGAACTATACAATCAGCCACAAGATCATCTCAACGCCTTTCTAGGATTATGCCTGATCACGACCAAGGTCAACCTATGTATCATGATGATGAGAATGGTCCCATTGATGATCAAGGTCAATATAATGGTTAATACGAGGAACAAAATGATGAAGAGATCCCCACAAGAAACAACAGGGAGATCGAAACTCGTCGCAAAGCTAGAGTGGACAGAATGTTGGAAATAAGAGATCATACTCTTGATAGTGTTCTTGGTGATCTAAGGAGTCGAATGTCCACTCGGGCTCAATTGAAGCATTTTGGTGAGCATCAAGTACACATATCATGATTCAGATTAGCTAGAAGCCATGCATAAAGAGCTCAGCAACTTTGAGAGAAACAAATTATGGAAGTTAGTTGAAAAGCCCAAAGATTGCCGCAATGTTATTGGCACTAAGTGTATATTCAAGAAAAATCAAGATGAAAATGGAATTATTGTGAGGAACAATGCAAGCTTCGCAGCTCAAGGGTTCTCTCAAATTGAAGGCATTGATTATGGAGAGACATATGCTCATGTGGCTCTCCTTGAGTCCATCTGTATCCTTCTTGCATATGCGACACATCATACCTTTAAATTGCAACAAATGGATGTGGAAATTTGATGCGGCTCAGATCACTATAGAGCTTCGTTGGGAAACCCCAAGAGGAAGGTATGATGAGTACAGCAGCAAGTTTTTCCCTCAGTAAGAAACCAAGGTTATCGAACCAGTAGGAGGAAGGAAATGACTCAAAGGTGTTGCTAGAAACTTGGAAACCTGCACAACACAAACTCAAGACTTTGCCCCAATGAACAATGAGGTTGTCAATCTCACCGGTTTGCTAAAAACAAAGGATTAACCGTATGGTGTGGAAAGTAATGGTGGCTTGCAGAAAGTAAACAGTAACATTGGAAGATGTATCAATGGTAAAGATTGGACCGGGGTCCATAGTTCACTAGAGGTGTTCTCCTTAAGATAAACAACATAACATGATGGGTAAACAAATTACTGCGGGCAATTGACAGGACGGAGCAAGGCATAACAATGCAATACTAGACATTCATGATCCTATGAGATTTGATTGGGCATTACAACAATATACATAGACCGCCATCCAACTGCATCTATGACTAGTAATCCACCTTCAGGTTATCATCCGAACCCCCTCCAGTATTAAGTTGCAAGCAACGGATAACTGCTTTAAGCAAAGTGTGTAAAGTAAACAATACAATTGTTCCATGAACAAGAGATTGTTGTTTTCTCCCTAGTAGCAACAACACATCTACAACCTTAGAGATTTCTGTCACTTCCCCAGATTCAATAGAGGCATGAACCCACTATCGAGCATAAATACTCCCTCTTGGAGTCACTAGCATCCACTTGGCAAGATAGCTACTAGAAACGGAGAGCATGCAAGATCTCAAACAACACACAGATGATAGAATAAAAAAATAGAATCATTAACCAATCTGACATAGTAATCTCAATATCCATCGGATCCCCGCAAACACAACATGCATGATTACAAATAGATGATCTTGATCATGAACGGAGCTCACAAGATCTAAACATGGTAGCACAAAGGAGGAGAAACAACCATCTAGCTACTACATGGATCCGTAGTCCAAGGTGGAACTACTCACGCTTCATACCGGAGGCTGGCATGGTGATGAAGAAGCCTCCGAGATGATCCCTCCCCTCCGACAGGGTGCCAGGAAGAGCTTTAGATCCCCCGATCTAGGGACGATGGTGGCGGCGGGTACGGACTGTTTCGTGGAAGATTGATCGGGTACTTAGGGTTTTGGTATTGGGGGCTTCTTATAGGCGAAGGGGGAGACCGAGGGGGTGCCCGAGGTGGCTACACCCCCCAGGCACGGGCCAGGCCACGCGGCTAGGTGGTGTGGCCCCCTCGAGGCCCTCCTCCGTCTCGTCTTCTGGCTCCGTGTTCCCCATGGTAAAATATTTACTTTGGCTTTTGTTCCGTCCAATTCCGAGAATATTCATTTTCCGACTTTTCTGGAACCAAAAACAATAGAAAACATATAAAAATACCTCAAAGTTTAGACAAAGCAAAGCAAAGTAGATACTAAACAAGCATGGAATATCAAAAATTATAGATACGGTTACGACGTATCAAAAGTGCTTTTCTAAACGGTCCATTACATGATTTTCTCTATGTTAAGCAACCCCCGGGGTTCGAGGATCCCAACTTCCCAAACCATGTCTACAAGCTTGATAATGCGCTCTATGGGCTTAAACAAGCTCCACCCACGTGGTATGAACACCTTAGAGATTTGTTGCTAAACCATGGGTTTGAGGTTGGGAAAATTGATCCCACTCTTTTTAATAAGAAGGCTAATGGGGAGCTTTTCGTATGCCAAATATTGTTGGAGATATGCCCTAGAGGCAATAATAAATGTAGTTATTATTATATCTTTGTGTTTATGATAAATGTTTACATTCATGCATTAACAAGAAACATTAATACTTGTGTGATTTGTAAACTAAATTAGAGTCCCTAGTAAAGCCTCTTCTTAATACTAGCTTGTTGATTAATAGATGATCATGGTTTCTTGATCATGAACATTTGAGATGTTGTTAATAACAAGATCATATCATTAGGAGAATGGTATGGTGGACATACTCCTATAGATAAGCGTAGCATAAAGATCAAGTCATTTTAATAGTTCAATTGCTATAAGCTTTCTGATACATAGTAACCTAATTCCTTCGACCATGAGATCATGCTTATCACCATCGCCGGAAGGATGCTTTGATGACATCAAACACCACACCGTAACTGGGTGGCTATAAAGGTGGCATTGAGTATTCGGAAAGTATGGGTTGAGACACATGGATCAAGAGTGGGATTTGTCCATCCATATGACGGATAGATATACTTTGGGCCCTCTCGGTGGAATGTCATCCAATTAGCTTGCAAGCATGTGACTGGCTGACAAGGGATCACATATCACGGGAACGAGAAAAGAGTACTTATCAGTAACGAGGTTGAACTAGGTATGCAGAGATACCGACGATCAAAACCTCAGATAAGTAAACTATCGTGAGACAAAGGGAAATTGGTATCGTATGTTAGTGGTTCATTCGATCGCAAAGTAATCGTAGAAATATGTGGGAGGCATATGAATTTCCAGATTCCTCTATTGGTTATTGATTGGAGAAGTGTCTCGATCATGTCCGCATAATTCACGAACCGTAGGGAGACACACTTAAGGATTCGATGTTGTTGAGTAGTTATGGAATGATGAGAAAGAGACCGAATGTTGTTCGGAGTCTCGGATGGGATCTGGGATATCACGAGGAGATCTGGAATGATCCGGAGAATAAGATTCATATAAGGAAAGTCATGTTTCGGAGTTGGGGAATGATTCCGGTGTTTTCATCGGGAATGTTCTAGAAGGTTCCGGAAGGTCCGGCACTCCGGAGGGGAAGGGTACATGAATGTGTCATGACAATGTGGAATGGTTGCATCATGTACTACGTATCATGGCTGGGCAAAATAAAGGGAGAAATCAAATCCTAGTTTGGAAAGTCAAACGCCAATTTGAAAAGTCAAACGGCAGTTTTGCTTGGTGGAGGGAGAGTAGGAAACCTACTTGGGGAGGAGTTCCTCTCCCTCCACCCGCCGGCCAAGGAGGCCGACTTGGGGGGGGACTCCCTCCCCCTTGGCTGCGCCCTCCCACCTATAAAAGGAGGGGCAGGGCTGCCCCTCTTCCCTACACCCAACACCACCCAAAACCCTAACCCTAGCCGCCGGCCTCCTGCAAGTCGCCGCCGCCCTAGGGTTTCTCCTAGCCACCGACTTGGGGATTCCCCAAGCCCTAGGCCGCCGGCCAAGCTCCACCCCTTGGTGCCTTATAAACCCTAGATCGCCAAGGCCTCTCTCATAGTCCACCATACTCGCTCCGGCTTAAGGCGAAGCCCTGCGAGATCTCCCCTCTACTTCCGGTACCACGCTGTCGTGCTGCCGGAATCGCGAGGAGAGTGCTACAACCTCCGCTGTCTGCTGGAACAAGGGAGAGGAAGGTCTTCATCGAGTACCAACGTGTGACCGACTGCAGAAGCGCTGTCGGAATGCAGCGCCGGAAGGATCGTCTACGCGATCTTGAAATCGGCAAGAGTACGACTACATCACCCACGAGAATCTGCTGTCGTTAAACACTTTGGAATCTTCGAGGGTGAGTTCCTCTATCGACTCGTTGCTACAATCTAGTAGATAGATCTTGGCTTGTTTGTTTGCATGCGGTATAATTTTTTTGTTTTCCATGCTACGAACCCCTACAAATATATGTTGATGATATTATCTTTGGCTCATCTAACAAAGATTTTAATGATAAACTCTCAAAGCTTATGACTAATAGTTTTAGGATGTGTATGATGGGAGAGTTAAGGGTATTCCTTGGTTTTGATATAAAGCAAGTAATAGGAGGAACCTTCTTCAATAAATCCAAGTATACTCAAGGCATGCTCAAGAGGTTCAACATGAAAGATCTAAATAGAGCTCCTACTCCCATGGCAACCAAGACTCGTCTTGAACTAAATCCAAATGGTAAAGATGTGGATCAAAAGGTATACCGGTCTCCCTGGGAAACAATTTAAGTGTAAGAGGGGGGTGAGAGGAAGGTCTTCATCGAGTACCAACGTGTGACCGACTGCAGAAGCGCTGTCGGAATGCAGCGCCGGAAGGATCGTCTACGCGATCTTGAAATCGGCAAGAGTACGACTACATCACCCACGAGAATCTGCTCTCGTTAAACACTTTGGAATCTTTGAGGGTGAGTTCCTCTATCGACTCGTTGCTACAATCTAGTAGATAGATCTTGGCTTGTTTGTTTGCATGCGGTAGAAATTTTTTGTTTTCCATGCTACGAACCCCTACAGTGGTATCAGAGCCGTGTCTATATGTAGATCTGTTGCACGAGTAGAACACAATGGTCATTGTGGGCAGTGGTGCTTTTATTATCAATTGCTTTTTGTGTACTTTGCATCTTGCGGTATGATGGGATGAAGCGTCCCGGGCTAACCTTACATCACATCGTTCATGAGACTTGCTCCACGCTCAACATGCAACTTGTATTGCATAAGTGGCTTTGCGGGTGCCTGTCTGTCCCATCATAGTATAGATCCAATTTACAACGGGCACTTGATAATTCAAGCATCAACGTTGTGGTTCTTGTTCGTAAGTTAGAGCGACACTTATTGAAATCCCCAAACCACGTAAAATATGCAAAGAAAATTAGAGGCATCTAACTTTGTTTTGCAGGGGTGTGCTATGATGTGATCTGGCCATGATTGTGATTACATTTGATGTATGCAATGTTCCTTATTGTAAGTTGGCAACCGGCAGGAGCCATATGTTGTCTTTAAATTCTGTTAAGACCCGCGTGTCTATTCAAAGTAGTTGTAATAGTTGGAGCTGGTGGACGACAACCATGAAACGACATCGTTGACCTTGACGCTATACCGGTGATGATGAAGATCATGTTCGTGCTTGAAGATGGAGATCGGAAGCACAAGAAGAAAGGCCATATCATATCACATATTATGAATTGCATGTGATGTTAATCCTTTATGCATCTTGTATTGCTTAGTTAACGACAGTAGCATTATAAGATGATCCCTCAAGAACATAAATTTCAAGTTTTAAAGTGTTCATCCTTAGTAAGCATCGTTGCTAAAGCTCGTTGCTTCGAAGCACCACGTGATGATCGGGTGTGTTAGATTCTGCGAGTGTATACAACGTGAGCAAGCCAGATTTGCTCATGCGGAATCTAAGGTTTGATCTTGACGAGCCTAGCATGTACAGACATGGTCTCAGAACACGGATCACCAAAAGGTAAAGAATGAGTCATATAGTAGATATTATGAACATGTTGATTGTTCGCCATTGAAGCTACATCAGCTCTCATGATGATCGGTTTTGATGTGGTGGATTTGGTTTGTGTGATCAATAAAACAATGTGAGGGATATTGTTTTGAGTGGGAGTTCACCTAGATTAATTTAACTATTAATTAGAACTCAATTTGTCATAAACTTAGTCTAAACTATTGCAAATATGTTGTAGATCAATGGCGGCCCCTACCATCAATTTTAATGTGTTCCTAGAGAAATAAAAGTTGAAAAACAATGGAAGCAACTTCGCGGATTGGTTCCGCAATTTGAGGATTTTCCTCAATGCTGGTAATTTGACCTATGTGCTAGATGCACCGCTGGGTGACCCACCTACAGCTGATGCTACCGATGAAGTAAAGAATGTTTACCACGCTCGGAAGAATCAGTACTCCACAGTTTAGTGTGCTATCTTGTATGGTTTGGAATTGGAGCTTCGGAAAAGGTTTGAGAACCATGACCCACATGATATTGTCCGTGAACTCAAATTGATATTTGAGACTCACGCAGCAGTTGAGAGTTATGAGGCTTCTGAAAAGTTCTTTAACTTCAAGATGGAAGAGGGCAGCTCCGTCAGTGAGCACGTGCTTAAGATGTCTGGGCACGCAAACAAACTCCAAAGCTTGGGTATAGTGATTCCTAATGCTTTGGGGATTTACCGTGTCCTCCAATCACTGCCACCAAGTTACAAGAACTTTGTGATGAACTACAATATGCAAAGCATGAACAAGACATTGCCAGAACTCTTCTCCATGTTGAAATCTACAGAAGTGGAGATCAAGAAAGAGCATCAAGTGTTGTTGGTCAATAAGACCACCAAATTCAAGAAAGGCAAGTCTAAGCAAAAGGGAAACTTCAGGAAGGGTGGTAAGAAAGTTGTCGCACCGGCGAAGAAGACCAAAGCTAGACCTAAGCCTAATACTGAATGCTTTTACTACAAGGGAGAGGGTCACTGGAAGCGTAATTGCCCAAAGTACTTGGCAGATTTGAAGAACGGCAACATCAAGAAGAAAGGTATATCCGATATACATGTTATTGATGTGTATCTCACTAGTACTCGTAGTAGTGCCTGGGTATTTGATACTGGTTCGGTTGCTCATATTTGTAACTCGAAACAGGTGTTGCAGAATAAACGGAAGCTAGCGAAGAACAAGGTGACAATGCGCGTTGGAAATGGATCAAAGGTTGATGTGATCGCGGTCGGCACGCTACCCCTTCATCTACCATCGGGATTAGTTTTATACTTAAATAATTGTTATTTGGTGCCTGCGTTGAGCATGGACATTATATCTGGATCATGTTTGTTGCGAGACAGTTACTTGTTTAAGTCCGAGAATAATGGTTGTTCGATTTATATGAGTAATATGTTTTATGCACATGCACCTTTGATAGATGGTCTATTCTTATTGAAACTCGATAGTGGAAATACACATATTAATAACATAGAAGCTAAACGTTTGAAATTGAGCGATAACTCGACCTATATGTGGCACTGTCGTCTTGGCCACATTGGAGTGAAGCGTATGAAGAAACTCCATTCTGATGGACTTCTTGAATCACTTGATTTCGAATCACTTGAAATATGCGAAGCATGTCTGATGGGTAAAATGACTAAGACTCCATTTTCTGGTATGATGGAGCGAGCTACGGACTTATTGGAAATCATACATACCGATGTGTGTGGTCCAATGAGTGTAGCATCGCACGGTGGTTATCGTTATGTTCTTACCTTCACGGATGACTTGAGTAGATATGGGTATATCTATTTCATGAAACATAAGTCCGAAACTTTCGAGAAGTTTAAGGAATTTCAAAGTGAGGTAGATAATCAACGTAAGAAGAAGATTAAATTTCTACATTCTGATCGTGGAGGTGAATATCTAAGTTACGAGTTTGGCAAGCATTTTAAGAAATGCGGAATACTTTCACAATTGACACCGCCGGGAACATCACAGCGTAATGGTGTGTCCGAACGTCGTAATCGAACTCTCTTAGATATGGTTCGTTCTATGATGTCACTTACAGATTTACCGCTATCGTTTTGGGGTTATGCATTAGAAACAGCCGCATTCACTTTAAATAGGGCACCATCTAAATCCGTTGAAACGACACCGTATGAATTATGGTTTGGGAAGAAACCTAGATTGTCGTTCCTTAAAGTTTGGGGTAGAGAAGCCTATGTAAAGAAGTTACAATCGGACAAGCTTGAACCCAAAGCGGAAAAATGCGTCTTCATAGGATACCCGAAGGAAACTATTGGGTATACCTTCTATCATAGATCCGAAGGCAAAATCTTTGTTGCCAAGAATGGATCCTTTCTAGAGAAGGATTTTCTCTCGAAAGAAGTGACTAGAAGGAAAGTAGAACTCGACGAGGTTGTTGAACCTTCTCTCGAACTTGCGAGTAGCGCAACACCGGAAGTAGTTCCTGTGGCGCCTACACCAATAAGAGAGGAAGCTAATGATGATGATCATGAAACTTCGGTTGAAGTTGCTACAGAGCCTCGAAGTTCAACGAGAACTCGTACCACTCCTGATTGGTATGATCCCGTTATGAGTGCCATGTTGGTGGACAACACCGATGACCCTGCGACATATGAGCAAGCGATGATGAGCCCAGATTCCAATAAATGGCAAGATGCCATGAAATCCGAGATTGGATCCATGTACGAAAACCAAGTATGGACTTTGGTGGACTTACCGGATGGCCGGAAGGCTGTCGAGAACAAATGGATTTTCAAGAAGAAAACAGATGCTGATGGTAATGTTACTGTCTATAAAGCTCGACTTGTCGCAAAAGGGTTTCCACAAATTCAAGGAGTTGACTACGATGAGACTTTCTCACCAGTAGCGAAGCTAAAGTCTGTGAGGATTATGTTAGAAATCGCTGCATATTATGATTATGAGATATGGTAGATGGATGTCAAAACAGCGTTCCTCAATGCAGACATTGATGAAGAGTTGCATATGATGCAAACCAAAGGTTTTGTCGATCTTAAAGATTCTAACAAGGTATGCATCCCGAAGTTGGAATCAACGTTTTGATAAGGTTATCAAAAGTTTTGGTTTTATACAAACTTATGGAGAAGCTTGTATTTACAATAAAGTGAGTGGGAGCTCTATAGCATTCTTAATACTATATGTAGATGACATATTGTTGATTGGGAATGATGTAGACCTTCTTAATAGTGAAGGAATATTTGAATAATAGTTTTTCAATGAAAGATCTTGGTGAAGCAGCTTACATATTAGGCATAAAGATTTATAGAGATAGATCGAGACGCCTAATATCATTGTCACAAAGTACATATTTGGACAAAGTTCTAAAGAGGTTTGGAATGGAAGATAGCAAGAAAGGGTTCTTGCCCATGTTGCCCAATACGACCTTGAGCAAAACTCAAAGCCCAGCAATGGCAGAAGATAGAGAAAGGATGAGTAAGACCCCCTATGCCTCAGCCATAGGATCTCTAATGTATGCCATGCTATGTACTAGACCCTACATTGCATATGCTGTTAGTTTGACTAGCAGATATCAAAGTGATCCAGGATTGGATCATTGGACAGCGGTCAAAAACATCCTTAAGTACTTGAGAAGAACTAAGGATATGGTTCTTTCTTATGGAGGTGATGAACAGCTCGTTGTTAATGGTTACACCGATGCTAGTTGGAACACCGATCCGGATGATTCTAAACCTCAATTTGGATACGTATTTACTTTGAATGGTGTAGAAGTTAGCTGGAGGAGTGCAAAGCAAAGCGTTGTGGCGAGATCTTCAACTGAATCGGAATACATAGCTGCTTCGGAGGCTTCACAAGAAGCGATATGGATGAAGGAGTTCATTGCAGAGCTCGGTGTGGTTCCAAGTGCACGGGACCCAATGTCTATCTACTGTGATAACATGGGCGCCATAGCCAATGCGCAAGAACCAAGGTCACAGAAGAAGCTAAAGCATATCAAGCTACGTTTTCACGCTATTCGAGAACATGTCCAAGATGGTGACATAAAGATTTGCAAAGTACACACATATCTGAATGTGGCAGATCCGTTGACTAAACCTCTCCCGAGGGCAAAACATGACCAACACCAAACTGCCATGGGTGTTCGGTATATTACCATGTAATCTAGATTAGTTGACTCTAGTGCAAGTGGGAGACTGTAGGAGATATTCCCTAGAGGCAATAATAAATGTAGTTATTATTATATCTTTGTGTTTATGATAAATGTTTACATTCATGCATTAACAAGAAACATTAATACTTGTGTGATTTGTAAACTAAATTAGAGTCCCTAGTAAAGCCTCTTCTTAATACTAGCTTGTTGATTAATAGATGATCATGGTTTCTTGATCATGAACATTTGAGATGTTGTTAATAACAAGATCATATCATTAGGAGAATGGTATGGTGGACATACTCCTATAGATAAGCGTAGCATAAAGATCAAGTCATTTTAATAGTTCAATTGCTATAAGCTTTCTGATACATAGTAACCTAATTCCTTCGACCATGAGATCATGCTTATCACCATCGCCGGAAGGATGCTTTTATGACATCAAACACCACACCGTAACTGGGTGGCTATAAAGGTGGCATTGAGTATTCAGAAAGTATGGGTTGAGACACATGGATCAAGAGTGGGATTTGTCCATCCATATGACGGATAGATATACTTTGGGCCCTCTCGGTGGAATGTCATCCAATTAGCTTGCAAGCATGTGACTGGCTGACAAGGGATCACATATCACGGGAACGAGAAAAGAGTACTTATCAGTAACGAGGTTGAACTAGGTATGCAGAGATACCGACGATCAAAACCTCAGATAAGTAAACTATCGTGAGACAAAGGGAAATTGGTATCGTATGTTAGTGGTTCATTCGATCGCAAAGTAATCGTAGAAATATGTGGGAGGCATATGAATTTCCAGATTCCTCTATTGGTTATTGATTGGAGAAGTGTCTCGATCATGTCCGCATAATTCACGAACCATAGGGAGACACACTTAAGGATTCGATGTTGTTGAGTAGTTATGGAATGATGAGAAAGAGACCGAATGTTGTTCGGAGTCTCGGATGGGATCTGGGATATCACGAGGAGATCTGGAATGATCCGGAGAATAAGATTCATATAAGGAAAGTCATGTTTCGGAGTTGGGGAATGATTCCGGTGTTTTCATCGGGAATGTTCTAGAAGGTTCCGGAAGGTCCGGCACTCCGGAGGGAAAGGGTACATGAATGTGTCATGACAATGTGGAATGGTTGCATCATTTACTACGTATCATGGCTGGGCAAAATAAAGGGAGAAATCAAATCCTAGTTTGGAAAGTCAAACGCCAATTTGAAAAGTCAAACGGCAGTTTTGCTTGGTGGAGGGAGAGTAGGAAACCTACTTGGGGAGGAGTTCCTCTCCCTCCACCCGCCGGCCAAGGAGGCCGACTTGGGGGGGGGGACTCCCTCCCCCTTGGCCGTGCCCTCCCACCTATAAAAGGAGGGGCAGGGCTGCCCCTCTTCCCTACACCCAACACCACCCAAAACCCTAACCCTAGCCGCCGGCCTCCTGCAAGTCGCCGCCGCCCTAGGGTTTCTCCTAGCCACCGACTTGGGGATTCCCCAAGCCCTAGGCCGCCGGCCAAGCTCCACCCCTTGGTGCCTTATAAACCCTAGATCACCAAGGCCTCTCTCATAGTCCACCATACTCGCTCCGGCTTAAGGCGAAGCCCTGCGAGATCTCCCCTCTACTTCCGGTACCACGCTGTCGTGCTGCCGGAATCGCGAGGAGAGTGCTACAACCTCCGCTGTCTGCTGGAACAAGGGAGAGGAAGGTCTTCATCGAGTACCAACGTGTGACCGACTGCAGAAGCGCTGCCAGAATGCAGCGCCGGAAGGATCGTCTACGCGATCTTGAAATCGGCAAGAGTACGACTACATCACCCACGAGAATCTGCTGTCGTTAAACACTTTGGAATCTTCGAGGGTGAGTTCCTCTATAGACTCGTTGCTACAATCTAGTAGATAGATCTTGGCTTGTTTGTTTGCATGCGGTATAATTTTTTTGTTTTCCATGCTACGAACCCCTACAAATATATGTTGATGATATTATCTTTGGCTCATCTAACAAAGATTTTAATGATAAACTCTCAAAGCTTATGACTAATAGTTTTAGGATGTGTATGATGGGAGAGTTAAGGGTATTCCTTGGTTTTGATATAAAGCAAGTAATAGGAGGAACCTTCTTCAATAAATCCAAGTATACTCAAGGCATGCTCAAGAGGTTCAACATGAAAGATCTAAATAGAGCTCCTACTCCCATGGCAACCAAGACTCGTCTTGAACTAAATCCAAATGGTAAAGATGTGGATCAAAAGGTATACCGGTCTCCCTGGGAAACAATTTAAGTGTAAGAGGGGGGTGAGATCCCCTCTCCCCTATCTTATATGTATTGGGGGGAGACTTGCTGCAGTCTGTTGTGAATAATCTATTGAAAGAGGGTAAAATCCAACTCCCCATAATCACTGGAGATTCTAATTTTCCCATCATTAAATATGCAGATGACACCCTTCTTATTATGCCTGCTGATCTGGATCATATTCTGGTCCTCAAAAAAGTTCTCTATGTCTTCTTTGTCTCAACTGGGTTGCATATCAACTATCACAAATCATCTATGTATGGGATCAATGTTGATGACTCTGTCCTGAAGGATTTGGCCACTGAGTTTGGTTTCCAAATGGGTTCCCTTCCCTTCACTTATCTTGGGCTTTGGTTGGTACCTCTCGACCCTCTATTCAGGACCTTTCCCCTGTGGTACACAGACTTGAGAGAAGACTAACTTCTACCTCCAGTTTTTATCATATGGGGCATGTTTGCAACTTATTGTCTCTGCTCTCTCTTGCATTCCTTTGCACCTTATGTGCACCATTCATATCCCCCCTGGTATCACTAAGCAATTAAACAGAATTATTATACAGTGTTTGTGGAGAGACAACACTGATACCCCAAAACAATCTCTGGTAGCTTGGGATATGATCTGTAAGCCAAAGATGAAAGGGGCTGGGTATTGTGGATTTTCAGCACAAGAATGATGCTCTTATTATCAAATTTCCGCATAAATTTTACAACAAGGAGATGCACATTCCCTGGGTGAAATTGGTTTGGGAGTCCTATTATGAAAATGAGGTTTCCCATGCTGCTAAGGCATGTGGCTCTTATTGGTGGAGGGATATTGTTTCCCTGATGGACAAGTATATAAATGTTTCTCTTCCTGTGGTACATTATGGTGATTTTGTGTTATTTTGGTCTGATGCTTGGGAGATTGGTGATTCCAGAAATCCTTTGAGAGATAGATTCACAAGACTTTTCTCTTATGCTAACAATGATAAGATCTCGGTTAGAGAGATGGTACTTCTTCAGGATAGATCTATTGAGTTTCATCTCCCTATGTCAGGGCAGGCTTACGATGAATTTCTCATGATTTCCTCCTGGCTGGATCAAGTTAACTTGGATGAAATGGTGTTGATTCTTGGCAATTCTCTTGGGGGAACTACAAAGCTGCTAAGTTTTACCAGACTGTCTATGAGGGTTTTTCTGTCTGCCCTTTATACAAGTGGATTTGGCAGAGCAAATGTATCGTGAAGATTAAAGTGTTTCCATGGCTTCTTCTTAGTGACCGTTTAAATACCAAGGATCTAATCCAGAGGAGGCACTGGAATGTTACTGACACTTTTGTTTGTGCTCTGTTTCCTGGGAATCATCATGAGGATAGGGATCACCTATTTTTTAACTGTAATTACAGTGCTCGAATTTGGAGCTATCTTTAGGTGGAATGGGGTACTGGTAATGATCGTTTCCAAATTGCCTTAAGTGCCAGGAAATCTTTTAACCAGTCTTTCTTTGCTGAGGTGATGTTCATTGCATGTTGGAATATATGGAAAGTACGAAATGCTAACATTTCCCAGAACTACAGAACGAAGTTGTTTGTGTTTGAAATGACAATGCAAAGCTACAGAATGAAAAAAAGTGCATAAAGATCGGTTGCTTTCTTGGGTGGCTACCTTGTAGTAGGTCCTCTCCTGTTTTCTTCAGTATGGTGTAGTCCTTCTTCATCCTTAGGATGGATGACCAGATGTAAAAAATATTTCTCTTTTGTAAATACTCTTTTTATTTTGAATAAAGTGGGAGGCTATGGGGCTTTTGCCTCACAGTAGATAGTCAAAAAAAGGGTATACCGGTCTATGATAGGCTCTTTGCTTTACCTTTGTGCATCTAGACCCGAAATTGTGTTAAGTGTAGGAGTGTGTGCAAGGTATCAAGTGGCTCCTAAAGAAAGCCACTTGATTGCAGTCAAAAGAATCTTTCAATATTTGTTCCATACCCCAAACTATGGTATATGGTATCCTAGGGGCTCAACATTATCTATTTGTGGGTAAACAAATTCGGATTGGGATGGTGACAAGGATGATAGGAAATCAACCTCCGGGGCTTGCCAATTCCTTGGTAGGTCCTTGGTGTGTTGGTCTTCTAAGAAGCAAAATTGTATATCTCTCTCCACCGCTGAAGTTGAATATGTGGCAGTTGCTAGTTCATGCACTTAGTTGTTATGGATGAGGCAAACTTTAAAGGAATATGGTGTCCATTGTGACAAAGTGCCTCCTTTATGTGACAATGAAAGTGTTATCAAAATTGCCTACAACCCGGTGGATCATACAAGAACAAAGCATATTGAGATTCGTCATCATTTCATTAGGATCATGTTGACCGGGGAGATATTGAGCTACCTTATGTTTCAACCAAAGATCAACTTGCCGATATATTCAAGAAGCCACTTGATGAAACAAGATTTTTTTACTTGAGGAATGATCTAAATATCATAGATTCAAGGAGCTTGACTTGATCACCTTGCATACTCACCTATGTCTTAATCCTTATTTGGTTTAGGTGTAGGCATGGAGATAGGGGGAGTGTGGTCCTAATACATTGGGCTATCCCTCCCCCATAATGCCAACATCAAGAAAATCAATTCTCTTAATATCATTTTGTGATATGTGAACTTCATTGTTGAGTAGTGGCTATGAACCCAAGGATAATTCTTCACGATGTCATGCCTCACACTCTTACATGGTGGATTTGGCCACTGCCCTCTTCTTTGTGAAGAGTTGGTTATTGGTTTTATTGGTGTCTTTATTGGACATTTATTTTGGATTTTCTGACTCAGTGCTCTCCCTAGTGTGCTTTACCAAATCCCAGGCCTATTCTCACCCAAAAACATGATCATCTTTCCACACATTTGTCCATCATTTTGCTCCTGGTGTTTCTGGTAAAAAGGGCCGGACTGTCCGCTCTGAACACACTGGAGTATCCGGCCGGTCTGGACACTCCTCTTGGTTCACCCCGGACTATCCGGCCGGGCCAAACACTCTGGCGTATAACGCCCGGACACTCTGGCATGAGCAGTCTCAAAGTCAGGTAAAGGGGGCCGGGGATAAGTCGATGGTTCAGTCCTACTTCTCCTCCCCAACTCCCTCGTCCTTCCCAACTACTGCCCTCGACCAAGAGCACCACTGGGAGGCTTCCCCATCCTGGATCTAGCTGTTGCCGCCGGCCATCTCATTTCCTTCGCCGTTGGGACTGATTCCCCTCTGGTGAAGACCACAATGGATGCTGCTAAAGTGCTCCTCTCCTTATATTCCTTTAGGCATGCCCTAGATGAGGTTTTGAGGACCCCTTCTTGCTAGAATCCATGACTATATCCGCCATGTGTGCAATGTAGATCCTAGCAGTAGTCCTATAAATGCCGATCTGTTCCAGTTGATCATCCCCACATTGCCCTAGGAAACACCAAGACTCCGTCTGGAGTCTCCAGTGTGTAAGGGACGGACATTCTGGCTGAAATGTCTGGGCGGAGCGGAGTCTCCGGGGTGATTTCCCTGGACAGTCCGACGAAGAATCAGCTTGTGTAGTTCAGTATTCCTGTGATTGCTGCTATCTTTTTGGTATCTTCTGGAAAAATGTGATTACCCCCTATGCTATCTCCCTCCTCTGATTTCGTGGGTGGTTCTCGTCCTCGCCGGTCTCGGTCTAGTCAAAAGCCTCATCCTTGCAAGCTCAGATATGATGAAGAGATAGATGTTCATGTGGATCCTTATGTGGTCAGGCAGTCAGCACGGGATCATGCTGCAGCAAAACAAGAAAATATCAAAAAACTAAAAAGAGATGAATACAAGCGCATGAAGTTTGAAACTGTAACATCCCAGCATTAGATCTTATAAATAAGCTGAACCCAGGTGTGTGCATTTCATTCATGCATAGAAAATCCGAATAATTTCGCGCTTTTGAATAAAACTTGCCAAAGTGATTGAAGCTTCTCTTAACTTGATGGAATTGAAGTAGATCATCAAGTTAACTGCGATAAGTTTCAATATGACCTTTGTTAAAACCTTATTTTGGGTAAAGGTGATTTGATCTAAGGGTAGATCAAATGTAATAAAAATAAACCACAACACAATATTTAATGATTAATATCATAAACTTGAGGGATCATATCATAGTACTCATTACAATAACTCATGAATTCCAAGTTTAGAATAAAAATCAAGTAACAATAATTTAATAACTAAATCTTGACCTATTTTAATCTTATATATATTTCTACCATGTGGATCATGGTAATACTTAACCCTAACTCTTTAGTGAGATTGAGTAGGAAAGAAACCAAGTCAAGATCATTCACCATATACCTTTCTTTCCATATCAATCCTTATCATCTCTATTGGATCTTATTCTAATATCTGTTGTTCATCAATGTTGAGTAATCAACTATTGATTCACCAATTCTTAATCTATCAATTCTTGACCATATCATCGCATTCACTTAAGGCCCATAAAGAAATAAGTAAGAAGGGGTAAATAGTAATGCTAGATTTAAATATCATCTATAGGATGGGGGTGTTGGAAGAGAATAGGACCATGTGATAATTAATGGAGTTAATTCACTCCTGAATGAATAGAAGAGTATTTGAGATAAAGGTTACAAGGATGAGTATTGAAGGTAGTTACCAGGAGTAATCCTATTGGATAGAGTAGGTATAGTCAATGAACAATATCCCTTAATCCAATAAAGATACTGAGCAGATAATTACCATACAAATGTAATGGTGTATTGATGAAGCTTTGGTTAGCCAACTGGAAACCTAAACCATAAAGGATCAGAGGATTATAATGATCATGCTTTAGTCACCAAGATTGAATGCTTATATCATGTATAAGTGACATTGGTGGATAGAACATGATTGAACCCTAGTATAGATATGTTATTCTAGGTTAGCCATGATAGGTCACATTAACATAATGTGAGGTTGGAGTATTAGTTAATGGAGTTAAGTAGAGACAAGACAGTATAATTAAGTTGAAGCTAGAGTAGCATGGAGTTATTGAAGTAGTGTTATTCCTCTTACAGGATAGTAAGATTTTGAGGAAAGTAATTTGATATATACATCCATTGGAGTAATATTAGTGATGGTAATAAAGGAAGTATAGGAATGGAGTTAGAAGTAACTACCTAGGATTAGAGGTTATCATTACCAGAGTAGTTTGATATAACCGAATTATAGATGTCAGCAGATTATGAAAAGCTTTAGTAACAAGCTCATTGGATTTATAAATGGATTTAGAAGAATAAAAGGTGGATAAGAGTACTTTTGTGAAGCAAAGCTCATCATGTTAGCACATGATGATGGATATGAAGAAGTAGTATATCTAGGAAAGGAATTCCTTAATTAGAAGTCTAGGATTGTGAATTATGGAAGATAGGAATTCTTGGTAAACACTAAACCCTAAATCTTTAACCAAACATAATATCCATTTCATTAATTGGATCAATCATCTTATTTCCACAATGGGTTATAAGAATATTTCCCTATAGTAAATCACTTAAGCATATATTTGTCACTTTCAAACTTTAAAATCATATGTGCCTAGATACTCTAATTATCAATTCCATCTCTAAGCCATCCTAGAAAACAACCCCACTATTTTATCTTGGATGGTGATACCATTCATAAACATAAGCATGAAGACCATATGTCTTAACCATAAATCTTGATCCATGCCTATCCCAAGGATATAGGTATATTAAATTTCCTAAAACCTAAGACCCTAACTTCTATTTCAATCATGACTATCAATATATAAGTAATGTCATAACCAAGATTATTTAAACATTATTCACCACTATGTTAAGGCATTAACTATATATAATAATTATTATATGAGGCTTTTATAATGATTTTATAGATATCATAAAACCACATTTATCCATAAATAATTAAAGCATAACTTAAAAGAAAGTTTTTAAATAAAAACAAAATCTTAAACCCTAAAGTTATTAACTATTTTTTCACCTACATCTCACAAATCAGTAGTAGTATATCTTTTAAAAGGCTTCTGATATATTATATAAATTGAATTCATAACAAAAGCTCCTACTAATTTCAAAGGAAAAGTACTTGTTTAATGAAAATAAAGAAATATAACCTTATTTAATAAAAGTTCACAAATTGATTCTAAATAACCTTGTTATTGCTGCAATTATTTAGCAGATAAATTTCTATAGGAAATATCCAAACAAATGAGTAATATAAAAATCTGAAAGTAAAATACAAAACAGACAACAGAAAAAAGGAAGAAGAGGCATCAGTTGATTCTGGCCCGTGGCCCATTCCCCCTCTTATTTATCTGTGGCCGCAAGCACCCGTAGCAGCCGTCTAGCAAGCCTTGTTGTAGCCCAACTTGGCCTATGTGAAGCCTAGCATCAGCCCATACCATTTCGGTGATTTTTCTCCTTTCTTCTTCCTCTCGCCAGAAGGACTCGCTGGCGAAGCAGCTGCCTGGCTCAAGCTCCGCCGTATGCCGTGGTCACCACGATTCATGTCGAAGCTGTCGTCATCAGAAGGGGATAAGAAGGACACGACACTGCCTCGCACATCCTTATCCCCATTCCTTTCCTCTTCTCCTCTCCGTCTCCTCCCAGTGACCGATGCCCTAGCCTCAAACCCCGCAGGAGCTCATCGATGTAGACCTCCCAAGACTATCTGAGGTGCCCAGGATGATCGCCTCGCCACCCTCGTTCTCCCTGGCTAGGTCACGGAAGCCAGAGAGTCCCTAGTCGACCCAATCGACATGTCATATCCGTCGCCGGCCATCTTCGTCAATCGTTGATTGCCGCTTCCACAGGGCTCCTCCGGTCATGCCGTCGCGCCGTTTAGCTACCGGTGCTCACGCACCTTCTTGATTTCCTCCTTGCATCCTCGTTTTCTCTACCACCGATAACTGTCCACCACCACCACAGTAGCTCCTCACCGGTGTCTCTCCGGCGACCAAAAAGTGGCGGAGCCTCCACCCCAAGGTTCCTCCCAGTCGCCCGTGTCGAGCACACTTACTCTCGCTAGCCCGCGCGCCTCCAATCGCTGACCCCGAGCATCACCTGTGAGGATTTCCATTGCTGAGGTCACGCTGACGTCAGGGTGAGGTCACCCTTGACCTGGTCAGCCATTTGACTGGTCCTTGCTGATGTGGCATGTGACGTGTCCCCTGGCCCATGTGTCATCCCCTTTAAGTAAGAACTAGTCTAGTAACAAATGTATTCGCTAGATCCAGGTATATGACATGGCCACTGGCCCACTAATCAGTGACTTGGGTAGATCCAGTCTAGGTAAGAAAAGTAATTCCCTGTTTGTAATATTATTTAGAATTTAATTAGGAAATGATTCAATCTTAAAATTTTAATAACTTTTGATTTATAATTCAGAAAAATATGTATAATATATGAAATTTTTTAGAAAAACAAAATCTATAACATTAAACTATTATCAAACATTATTATGCCAACATTTTAAATAATTATTATTCAATAAAGATTTTATAAGTTTTAATACCTTGAAAAATCATATTTTAATAATGGTAAATGATAAAAATATAAATAAAATAGCAAAATCTTAGAAAAATAAGAACAATAATTTAAAACTGAAATCATGCATTATTATTTCACTTAATTAAATATTTATTATTTATTAAGTATTTATAAATTAATAAACCTTATAAAAATCATATCTTACTATTTAAAAAATCATAAAAATACATATAATATACCAAAATAATCACAAAAATAATATCTACATGTTAAAAATATGATATTCCACTTTTGAGGTAAATAAACAATTGAATAACTTAATAACTTGAATTTAAACCTATTTCCTTAATTGATAATTCATATAAGGGTAAATAAAATTTATTAATATTTCTAAAGTTGCCAATTTAGGTCTAATAAGTAATACTAGTCTTAAATATTTATAATATAAAGTAAATTGGTCCAACACATTTTAAATACAATTTTATTAAATTATCCTTCAACCATATGTGTAGTTTATTTTCTAAAAAGATCTTTAATAAATATAAAATCTTCAAGAATGATATTTTAACCAAACAAAATCTTTTACCATGGTTTCACTCACAAGTTTATAATGGACTAAATCAAAAGATAATTCATAAGTAGTAAATAATATTGTTTACTTATTCACAAGCCATAACCATACCCTTATAAGGAGATAAATCCTTTTATACATGTATAAGATTAGGAAACCACTATTCAAATAAAAGTAATACCATTCTTAGTTAACTTTAAAAGGAACCTTATGAAGTGAACAAAGTACAATTATCATAAGCATTCCATCTTAAATCCATATATGTTTTTAAAGTTAACTTTAGTCTACAAGACTTTAAATATAATGCTAAAGACTTAATTATATGATTTATAGTTAACTTTGGTATGTTATAGTTAAGACATAAAACATCTCAAGTCCAAACTGTTCAAGCAAGCACAACCAACATCGACCACATTTGATTAACCACAAAGATTGTTTAGACCTTAGAAAAGAAATCTTTTCTTCAAGTGTTATTCTTTTTGCCACTTCAGTCAACAGATGGCAATTACTTATAATCACATTACTTTATACTTTACTCATATACTTAGGATTGATAACACTTAAGTTCTTTATAAGTAACATTACTTGTAGAGTAAAATTTGAAGATGAACAATTATAGTGTAAACAATCTTGAGTAGCATTCCATATGTGTGTATCCTATTGTTGTATAGATATGTGTTGTTCACACACACACACACAAGCCTTAATAAGAAGCACAAATATGAAACTTAATCTAAAAGAGCAACACATTCCAAAGAAACCATTTCCAGTATCCAAACCCTAACAGCGTTATCCCTGGGATTTGAGTTTACAAAATTGCATTACATTACTTATGCATAATAGCATCTTGCTTATTTAAACATTAGTCCTTACCGAACCAATGATGCTGATTTCATATATTGGATTTTATATTGTCTCGAAGACCGTGAGTGCATAATCTTGCAATGTAAGGTTCCCAACCTTTAATAAGGTAGAGATCCCTGTGCCTACAATGCTAGTCCCTGGATCAATAGCTAGCATCCACAGTTAAGATGTAATATCAAGAAACAAAGGTCATAATACAACTTTATAACCAGGAATAACATAATTTTATTACATCTTTCATAGCTCATTTGGCTATTATATTACATTGCAGCAGAATATCTATAAGCATGGGGTCCTTCATCTTCAAAGTGCCACAAGCAAACATGCTGGTTGTAGACTTGTACTCCTAAACAATCAACTTCACTAATATCAAACAAACCTGCAACATAACAAGTTACAGCCACAAGGGTCAATACATTTGAATTGTATTGGCAAGTTTCACTACTAAGTTGATTATAAGTGGATCCTATCATTACATGCATATTTGGCTAAGTAGGGTTTAAGGCTCATTTGCAGAAAGCAATAATTTATCCTATCTTTTCAAAATAGTTTTGATCTTTTGTCACATCTTTCTGAACTCCTTGGTAAATCCCCAAGTGTTTCAAGTCTTTGTCAAAATCTCTTGAACTCCTTGGTAAATCCCCAAGTGCTTCAAGTTTTTATCAAAATCTCTTGAGCTCCTTGGTACACCCCAAGTGCTTAAAGTTTTTATCAAAATCTCTTGAGCTCCTTGGTACACCCCAAGTGCTTCAAGTCTTTTGTCAAAATCTCTTGAGCTCCTTGGTACACCCCAAGTGCTTCAAGTTTTTTTTGTTGTCACTTTAAAGTTTTTCTTTTAGAAATTGGAATGTCGAGATTTCCCATAGCTTCAAGCTTTAGTTGCTCAGTATTGGCCATAACCGGGGACACGGCTAAGTACTTAGAATTTTAATCTTCTGTAGAAGTTGTACACTTTACCCACATGACACAATCTCATCTTGTTGCCACCAGTGGCCACTGGATAAGTACTCACCAAGATGGAATACTGGCAGATTGAGAATGTGACGAAGTCTTTCCATAGGGTCCTCCCATACACAATGCTAGCTTGTCTTCAGGCACCAATGTAGGGTTCCTAGTTCCCTCATTTCCAGTTAACCTGAAGACCAGTGCATGGGTCTTCCCAATGTAGTTGACTAAGCCAGAGCCATTTTAGCATGTGGCTGTACACGGAAGCCACTGTTGGAGAAACATGTTCAATCTCTAAGTCCCTGGGTGGTTTTCATCTGGTGCACAACAAAAGAGATTGCCATATAAACATGGTTCCTCTTGTTGCCACCTTGTCCAAAAACTTGAGTATCCTTGTCCACCCAGGTGGTTCATTGAGTACTTGTTTTATTATATAAAACATAAGTCTTTTCTCAATCTTCATAAAATCTCAACATGTATCTCTTATCAAAATATATAGCATGGCTAAGCATATTACAACTACATTGTTTCAACTAAGGAATGTATAAGGGTATCCTATTAGGATTTAGCATAGCATAAAGTATAGAAATCTTTTTCATGCATGTTTCAAAAATCCACTAAGTATAATGAAAATAGTAGGACTTTGGATGATAGTGTAACTTGCCTTTTTGGTAGGGAATGTTGGTTCACTTCTTGATCTTTCTAATTTCACACTCTTCTAACTCCACTACAAATCAATCAAGCAAACATAGATTCAACTAGCATTCCAACAATAATCAAACAAATCATCACACATAAAATAATAAAAAACAAGGTCATGCATGCAAGCATGCAAAAGATAGTTTTATTTGCAAAGGTGGTTTCTAATAGGCTCTAAACATTGTAAAGTCTAAATTGGTCATTTTCTAAAGTGGTAAAAACATTTGCAAAAAGGGTTTTTATCTATAAACCATTTTAAATCAAATCACTATTCCATGTGGTGAAAACTGTTTTTAGCAAAGCAACAATTTTATGTTGTTCACCAAATAAGTTGTTAATCTCAAAACTTGGTGTTTAGGGTCAGTAGGTTTACAACAAACCAATTTGCAAAGATTTCAACCCCAAAATCATTTTGGAATAATTTTTATAACCTAAACAAGCATACAAATGTTTCTGCAAAAACAAACATTTTACCATAAGCTTTTTACTAAAAAAAATTGCATGGTTGGCTAGGGCTTGTCTTGCTGATTCCATTGATATAAAATTTGCAAAATTTGGACGTGTAGAACTAAAGTTATGGATTTTTCAAATCTGTAAACAAATCTGATTCTAATTCTGTTTTAAATCAAAAGCTAGGCCACGCGGCGCAATACTACTGGTCGGTACCGGTTCGCACGGATCGCGCAACTACAGCCGTCGGATCTAAGTGAGACGGTGTGGTTCAGATTAGCCTGTACCTCTTCGTTTAATGAATCTATCGAGGCCGCCAGATGGAAATCTAACGGTGCGAATTGACTTGACCAAACACGAGCGGCGCCGATGGTGGCTGGCGGCGGCGCACGGTCAGGCGGTGGCGCTACGGCGGCTACAGGAAGCAAGGAAAGAAGTGGAGATGCTCACCGTGATCGCAGTGACGTGGGGATGCTCAACCTGCTCGTGGTTGATGAAGGGGCGCACAAGGTTGCGGTTAATCGCTCGCTGGAGTTGCGTCTGACGACGGCCACTCTCTGTCGTCGTCGAGGACGGTGCTACGGGTCACGAGGGGGCAAACAGAGAGCACGGTTAGACGCGCAAGGTCAAGGCGATGATGCGTGCGTGAAGGAGAAGAAGAGGCGCGGCCAGAAACTACCTGTGGAGCTCGTCGGAGTTGGAGCGGACGGCGGCGGCGTTCAGTCGAGGACGAAGTCGACGCTGCAGAGCACGCGCGGGTGAGCTGGCGACACGGGAAGGTGCGCCTGGGTCTGGGGAATGTGCCTGTGTGCTCGGGAAGGCAAGGGGTGGCGCGGGGTCCCCAGAATTGTTCGCGGAACTCGCCGGAGGCAGTGGCGATGAGAGGAGAAATTGTCGCAGCCTGGAGGCAAAGGGAGAGAGCTGTCTGGGGGGAAAGAGAGGTAAGACACGGGCGGTTAAATGGGCATGGTCGCGGGGTGGAGTAATGCGGCCATTAACGCGTAATCAACGCCGGCGTTTCTTGTCTGCAACGGCAGGGCGGGGTCTGGGGGTTGAAGACGACACTGAGGTGGCAGTGGGGTCTGGGCGTCAGCGAGGAAGTAAGAGAGGGAGAGGGTCCACTCATCAGTCGCTCTGCGGGTGCGTGTTTAGGTGGAAAATGTTTCGCCGAAAGGGGGAGGGAAACTGGGCTGCGACTGGGCTTCCTGGGCCAGCTGGGTTGGTCAGGTCTGGTTCTATTTTTTTCTTTTAGATTGTTTTCCTTTTTCTGTTTGATTTTCCTGTTTTGAATTTCAAACAACAAATCAAACATCCAAAACAATCAAACCTCCTCCAAACTTGTATTGAGTTTTAGGTTCTGTTTAACAACAATATTCCAAGTCTCAAAATAAAATAATATTTTTATTCTTTTTAGGATCATTTTAACAATTAAATAAATAGTCCTTTATTTATTTCAAATAGGATTTGTTTTATTTAAAATCTCCATTTGAAAAATAAAACCAAAACACTTCAGTAGGTTTTATTTGAGAATATAAAATATTTGGAAAACTTGTTTAAAATAAATTAACAAGTTTTGATGTTTAATTAAAATAGTAAAACCTTTATTTCTAATAAAATTGGATTTTAAATCCTTATTATTTTATTTAAATAAACCTTTACTAATTTTATCAAATAGAAATATTTTATTTCAAAGGCTTGGCCAAGTTTTAATTTGGCTCTATAAAATAATCCTTATTTATATTTCTACCTTCTCATTTGAAAACCAAATCTTTTTATAAAAGGATCCAAAAATAGTAATTCCAAATATTTTTAACTTTATTGCTTATTTAAATTTTTAAATCCCTTTAGGATTTTATTTGATCCAAATAGGTTTGAAAGTTTCCAATTGAATCAAAAAGTTTCTTCTCATCCTGAAAATTAACAAAGTTTTATTTTATTCATTTATTTTTCACATTACAAGATTTGGAAAATCTTGGGATGTGACATGCAATCACAAAAGGCAAGTTCACACTTGCTCATGTCCTTTGATTATTTTCTGTAAAGTATTTTGCAAATCCAGTGTTGTCATCACCTGCATTTGAAAAAGTTCTGAAAAAACTATTTTCATAATAATGTGATTATAGGTTATTTACCATGAGGTAATAACCTACTATGAAAGTTCCGGTGATAAAGGAACATATTATCTAGGACTTAACAACCAATGTCACCAGTGATTCTTGCGCCGTATATCACGCGTTAACCATGAGATTTGGAATGGGACAGAGAAGTCAGCTGTATCTTCTTCCTCTCGCATGTAGCCAGATGTGCAGGTCGTGGCTGTTATCCTTGTAGCGTGCATATTGATTGGTAATTCATAGAGGATATGCAGCATATGGGTGGGAGCCCTCAACGTCCCACGATAGTTCAATGTGTGGGCATGGTGTACACCAAGGAGGCATGCGAGTTCGCGAAGGGGGTAGTGATTGGCTTGGATCTTAGATTGGGCCCCATACCAAGGAAGTATGGACAAGGTCATGACTTGGTTGTGCAACAAGGCTAAGGTCTCTCATGGGTAAAGTAACGCACCTCTGCAGAGTGTAAGAACTGTAACTTGTTACTCCCTGTTTCGGGAAGGAGCTACGAACACGACGGGAAAGGAACTCCATGAAAGTTCTGGTAAACCCGTGAAGGCTGACGGACATAGATTTTCAGAATAAAAGCAACCTTTGAAGAAATGTTTATGAAAACTTGCATTGCCAACGACCTTTGGTCTGTGGCTATAGATATAGTGCATCAAACACTCCTTTTCTAGTGAACTTGCTGAGTACGCTCATACTCAACGTATCTTCTTAACCCTTGCTAGGTTCTGAAGCCAGTACTCAACGTATCTACATCAAGTTATGCTCCAGGAATCATCACCAGAATATAAAGTTCTTCAATAAAGTCAAGAAAGTCAACATATACATCAACTCGAGTGAAGACGAAGTTACGGATTAGATAGAAATATAATCTCTCGCCATAGAACCTATTTATGTAGCGTATTGCAATAGCAGCAATGCCAGTCCATTAGTTAAAATACTAGTCATAATAGTATGATAGTTTTTGAGTTGTTTATTTCTGATTCTTCTTTGTAAGAAGTTTCTTTCTCTCTCTTTAACCTAGAGCGTTCTCTGGATCTTGTGTAAAGAGTTGAGTTGTAACCTATAGTCATGTCTTGGACCTGCTGTGTTTATGTTGTACCACTCTGAGGGACGTAATACTAGTGAATGGTGTTTCATTGGTGTTATGTCAACGACTATAGTGTACTACATCATGCAGTGGTATGCTGGGTCACCGTAGAAACCCTGACTACCTTGGTAGATTTGCGCACTGAAGAGTTTGTGGATATGAGAATCCAACTGTTCTACTCTCTGCCTCGCACCTCTCTTGATGATCGTTTCTAGAGGAATGAACATTAACAATTCCTTCTCTAATCTGGGGTGTTTGGTGGGTTCATGACTCCTGTGTGCCCCATGAAGTGGTTGGATATTGAGAAGCTACATGCTCACGACTACTTTCAGGATGCTCTTTGGGTGACCGAGAAGATGTGGTTGCACACCATCTTCCAGGTAAAAGAATATTACAATCTTGAGTTGGTCAAGCAGTTCTATGCCACGGTGGTCTTTGGTGACACTGTGGATATTCCTCTTGAGTGGATGTATGGCACTACAAGGTGTCGGTCCAACATGGTACAGTTTGCACACATTCTTGGCTTGCCTTTCAACCCCAATGCTCCCAGTGGTACCAGGATGCAAGTACATGGTCAGGCCTATGACAAGAAGAGGTTGGCTCCTATTTATTCCCAGCATGGTGTAGTTGGGCAAACCACCAATATCAAGCTCATCTACAACATCTTGCTTCGCATGTTCCACCACACTCTTACTCCCAAGGCGAGCAACAAGGATGAGATGAGAGGGGCATAAATCAATCGCATGGCTCATGCTCACTCAGTTTATACTCATGGTCCAGACCATGAAGGTGGTGCTATTGATGTCATGGAATTTATCTACCAAGACTTGTACAAGTGCATTGTGGACAATAAGTGTCCACTATATGCCCCTTATGTGATGAAGCTCATTGCTGCCCACACTCCAGCACCCCCTTTGCTATACAACGAGCTTGTTCAGCACCTTCTAGCCAAGCTTCAGAGAAAGGGAGCCCCTTCCTCCAAGGTACCCCGTGGATATCCTCCATCCCACGATATCTTTGAGGATGAGGATGAAGATGAAGATGATGGTGACAGTGATGATGATGAGTCTAAGGAGGTGCAGGAAATGGTGTCATGTGGCCCTCTCATTAAGCATGCTAGCAATAAATATCATTTTGACACCACTAGAGAGGAGGTGCATAAGAAGGTGAAGAAGGCTTCTTGGTGGAAGATGCTTCTCCTGTGTCAGAACATTGATATTCGCCATGGCCAGTATGATGTCTACAAGGCCAACAGGAATGTTATGAAGGAGCTCAAGAGGATCAATCAGCCCATGGATATTGACCCCTCATAGCAGACCTAAGATGGGACGCTCTCTTATGGTCACTGGAGCCAGGGCGTGTGGATTGTTCCATGTTTGAGGATGTGTCTTCCTCTTCTCGCCCTCACGGCTAGATGACTGCTCAGTATTATGGTGATGAGGACGAGGATGGCGATGAGGATGACGATGATGATGAGGAGGATGATGACTACAATGGCTAGATCTAGTTTGGGACGCTTTCATAGTGCTATTTTCCATTTTTGGCGTCTCGATGCCAAAGAGGGAGAAGTAGCCATATTAGGTTGCTACCGGGGATTTGCATTGGTACACAAGCTCCACGTTATTTCGATTTGCCTCTTTGAAGCTTGTGTCTTTATCTTTATTCGTATGTGAACTATGTTATGTTGAACTCCATTGTGTGTGGTAAGACATGCGTACTCGGTATCGTTATCTCGTTAAAGACTATGGTTTGCCTATATATATTTGTCTACTCTTTGCATTGATATCTCTATCTAGTCTTACCTCACCAATTTATAACCTCTAGGGTGGGTGTTGATCCTAGTTCGTATGATCTTGTATTCAAATGCAAATTAAAAATTGTCATACATCTAGGGGAGCCTAGCTAGTGTTCATAAATCAAGTTATTACTGCTTATTGTGTAACATCTATGCAAATCTTTGGGTTGTCATCAAACACTAAAAAGGGGAAGATTGAAAGGGCATTTGTGCCCTTCATATTGTTTTGATGTTTTTTGACAACACTAGGATGTTTTTAATCATCTGCAAAAATGTTTCAGGAGATATTTATATCATCAGCAGAATATTTTCATTACTATCTCTAAGGGAAAAGAGGTTCCCAAGACTTTATTATGAGTAGATCAAGTTTCTGCCAAACTGTCCGACTGTTATTTGTCGGAGTATCTGACCTGTCCGGAATTTCTGGCTGGCGTCAGCCGGAGAGTCCGTCCTGGGGATTCCCTCAAGTTTTCGATGAAGCGTGCTGCCACTCTATGTCCCACATCGGACACTACCCAGACACTTGCTAGATTCTTTGCTAGGCCGGAGTGTCCGGGGTATGTCGGCCGGAGTGTCCACCCTGGCCGGACTATCCGGGTTAATTCTGCCGGACTATCCAGGTTAAGTGAACCCAATGGCTACATTTCTAGGAGGCCTATATAAAGGCCGCTTCTTCTACCTTTGGAGGCTGCTCGTTACCCACTCTCAAGAACCCTAAAGCTGAGCCACCAAATCAAAGATATATCCCCCTCCAACCATCCAAAACTCTTGATCTTTGGAGAATTGAAGGAGGAGGCCTTGATCTACATCTTCACCAAAAGAGATCTTCATTTCCCCCTCATTTATTTGAGGGCCCCTTTCTCTAGTGTTTCATTGGAAACCCTAGTTGTTGATTTGGTAATTACAAGCTTGTCTTTGATTGTTGTGACAACTTTCTTGCATTCGGGAGCCTCCAATTTAGTTGTGGATGTGTGCCTCAAACTTTTTGTAAAGGTGCTAGCTTCCACCTTGAAGGTTGCCGATATAGTGGAAGAAGTGAATCGATCCCTTTGGGGTGAGGTTCACCGGAGAACAAGGGAGCCCTATCGTGGCACTGGTGGTTTGAAACCACCCCCTCTCCAAACACATACATACTTGTTCTCAAAATGAAGGAACTGCGGGAAATAATCCATGTGTCTCCGCGTGCTCCACTTTGGTTACTTCTATCCTTTACTGCACCTTACTTATCTAGGTCTTGCTTAGTTATTTGTGGTAGTGTGGCATATAGGTATGTTCACCTTAGTTGCATAATCTAGAGAATTTACCTTTTGTGTCAAACCCTAAATTGAAAAATATTAAAATTTGAAGTAGCACCTATTCACCCTCCCTCTAGGTGCCGATACGATCCTTTCAACTACTCTTATTATTCGCTTTTGTATATTGAATGGTGGACCGATGCAATTTTACTCCTTCCAAGGAAGATAGAGGTGGCCTTACCTTTAACTTCATCCTTTGTTTATCCGGAGTGTTCCCTCGATGAACGTGAGCAACGACCCCTTGTTGGTGGTGTCGACGATTTCAAGACGGATAAGGAATCTTTGTTAGTGGTGTCATGAAGATCTACACGAAGAGAGAAGATTCAGATCGTTGGCCTTCTTCCCCGTACCATGAGGCGGATCTCTAGGGCGAGATCCATTGTTAGTGGTGTCGAATTGTAGCACCCCGGGTAAAACCACTACTAGAAAATCGTTGTGTTTTTGTTTTGTGCGTCATCATGACTGCATGCTCGTGTCATCATGCCACATTGCATTTGAGCATTTTCATGTCTGCATGCATATTATTTGCCTAAAACTATTTTCCAAAAGCCTATATGTGTTTTCTAATTGCCTTCCTCTTTATTTAAAATATAAAACCCAGTCTTTTCGGATATTTTCGTTTGTCTAAAACTAATTGCAAAAGTGTTTTGTTTTAAAAATAAATAAAGTAAAATGTTTTAAAAAATGTTTATGGGAGGCAGTCCAGCTGGCCAGGGCCAAAGGCCCAACCGGTCGGACCACCTACCACCCCAAACCCTAAGCCCTATTTTTGTAAGATGATATTTGACTTGTTGCATATTAAATTTATCATACTTGCACACATATCATGTAATTTGGGTGCTTTTAGCCGATTTACCTCATAATTAAATATGGAGACTAAATGCAGTCTATTCTAGTTTTATATTGGCTCCATTTAAATTTTTGTAGCGAACCGCCATGTTTTGCCTTGTTAAGCCAACATTTAAACTACGGGGTATCTAAACAACATGAACCATCTAAGTAATTGTCGTGACCCTGTTTTTGCTTAATATTGCCTAGTTGCATCGCATCTTTTCCATGTCATGCATTCTGCCTGTTCTTTTGTCGTAGTATTAAATAGTGCATCCAGTGTTTTTTAGTGCTTCATTTCTTCACGGATTAGGCCGGTGAGTTGATGCGAGTGTCGAACCGATCTCCAGTGTATCTTCGACAATGTTTTCTAGGCGAGTATTCTCCCCTTTCTACCTATTTTGCATTTATAGTCTTTACTTCCTCCTGATGATTTATTGCTATCTATGTTGCGATGTTTTAGTTTCCGTACCATTTATATTCCTTGTAGCATCTATATTGTCTTGGGCACCTCCTATTACATGTTATTTGGTAGTCCGTCGGCCTTGCGAGTCGTAGTTGCTTGCTTAGGTGTTGCTTCACATCATCGATTTTCCACTGTTGTTGGGGGTTGGCACATGTTTAATGGTGGAGATGATTATGGTTTTAATTACAACTTGTTAATTAAATGTTGGGAGTAGATACAATTAATACAGAGGCACATGTGGGTAATAGTTGAGATATGGTTATTATCCCGCCCCCCTGTGTCCACCTAGGACCCGAGTTTCTGACACCTGTTCCGAGACCGAGCGTGCTAACTACATGTAGGGTGATTGGGAATCCCTATGGCTTATTACCTGATTTCACAATACTATTCTGGGGCCACAAACTAGTTTAAAGTTTTTATGCCATGTTTATTATCTATTGCTCGATGAGCGTTTACTACTGTATTGTTTTGATGTGGGTCGTTATGTTGAGGATTATAACTATGGCCTCTGATCTCTTGGCCGATCTTGCAACCTCTAGGTCTGTCTTCGGAGCTCGGCTGATTTCGTTATGGGTAGCTTAGTGGGGTGGCCCCATGTATTTTATTTGGGTTTGGAAAAGCGTCGTGTCTAAAGCCCCGCCGACATACTAATGGGTGTATGTTAATTGATCTGGCAAAAATGGTGAAAGTGTGTGTGGATACTTTGGTGCACCTCTGCAGGGTTAAATCTTTTTGAAAAGCCATGTCCGCAGTTATGGACGACTTGGAGCACAGTTTCTCGATCATAGACAACTATAACTAAAGAATTACTGTTATAATTTGACTTGTATGGTATAACTAGTATGTTGGTAACCACGATGAAATGAATGAATAAAATTGCCAATTGTGTGAGTTTCCTTGGCAGGACTTCCTTGTTTGGTCTCGAGGGGGAAATATCAGGATGGGTATGTTTGGTGGTAGTATCAGGTTGGTTCCGCATAGGTCTTTTTATCTTTCTTTGATAGCCAATTGTTGTATTGAGTCTCTATAGGTTGTATAGTGTATGTTTCGCTGCCGCTTCAGTCCATCATACCTATGTAGGCGAGAGACGACGAATTCTAAGACTCGCTGTGTAGTTGCCTCAGTACTGACCGCGCTCTTTTTTCCTTTGCCCTTTATCGGCACCCCTTTTGTTTTAGCAGGTTTGAGATCGACGTCGTTAACAGGAATGCCCTTCCGGTTTGGCCTGTGTAGGGTTAGAAACGCCATTGGTTATTTTTCAGGGCTCTTAGCCCAATTTGTATCTTATCCGTACTCGGATGTTGTATCGTTTCAAGGTATTTTGGATCTTTATATTGTACATATGTATTCTTGACTCATTGAGTCGTTGTTGTATATATGTTCCGTGGGTTCCATCGTGGACTATGTGTAATGATATTACTTAGTTTTCCACCCGTACACAAGTGCTTGGTAGACATCTTTGAATCGTTTCCATGCGGGTTTGGCGAGAAACGCCAAAACTTGCATAGAGCCGATTCGATGGTGTTACAAAGGTGTTTCTTGCTATTTGATGATCTTGTGCTAGGACCATGGTGGAACATCTTCGGGTGGCGCAACGGTGTCGGGTCTCCTTGGCTTAGTCGATCTGCCTCTGTCTTTTTTAGGCATGTGTTTGTTGTTGCCCCTACACTTGTTCGTTTTGAGACACATTGCATCATGTAATTGATATATTAATATAACGGGACAAAAGTCTGCTCTAAATAAATCATATAGACAAGAATGTCTGCATTCATCATAGCACCGAGCTAGCGACTACCCACGTAACACCAAAACTGATACACCAGGAAAACGCGTCTCCCTCTGCTCCCTTCCCCTTTCCTGTTGAGAGTCCACCGAGCTCTTCCGGGCCGATCCCGAGCCCTCCCCGGCGGCATTGCCGGTCGGAGATGGCGGAGGAGAGGCGTCGGTGTAGGATCTAGTAGGTTTAGGGTAGATTTAGGTGTTGTAGCTAGGATCTGTGTGGGGTATATGCCGTGGTCTCAGGTGCTCCTGCTGCTTCCGAGCTGCAGCTGGGAGGTGTTCTTCCTCGTCCTGCTCATGGAGCTCCCATGGTGGGAGCCGATGGTGCTAGAAGGGGTGGACAAGGATCCTGTCCAAATAAGCTCGTCCGCCTTCAAGATCTCGATCTGGAGGCTTGTGTGCCACCACCTGCTGTTATGGGGCTGCGGTGCGACGGAGCTATTACCGACCGGCCATGGAGGTGAGGGGGATTGGCAAAGCGGCGCCGTTTGCTATGCTGACGAACCTCTCCTGGCCGGCCGTGGAGGCGAGGGGGAGAGGCGAGCCAACGCGCTGTCCTCTACATCTGCTTGGTGGGGCGTCGTGTTCTACAGGCCAGTGGATGGAATACAAGACATGAGTCTCCTGCTCGCTGCTCGCCATGGTGGTGAGAATGGGAAGGAACTCGTGGTGTTTGTAGGCCAGCGACATGACCTGTGCCAGGGGAGTCTTGAAGATGCTCCCCGGAGTTCCTCCACGACGGTCCTTCGTCGACTGCCGCTCAAATCGGTCGTAGGGCGACCGCTCCCTCCTTCTTTGTCGGCGTCGAGTTTCTCGGGCCGGCGAATGCAGGTCTACAACAACCTCCAGGCCAAGATGCCAAGACGGAGGCCTCTTTGCGCCACTGTTGTGGGCTCCCGGAGCTTCGTCCCAAGTGGTATAGTCCCCGGCGGCGAAGTTCTTGACAACGGTGTGTTGCAGCGGCACGGTGGATCTGGAGCTGGACCCGATGGCGTTTCCTTAGGATTTTTCAGGGTCTATACTGCAAAATGTTTGGGGCCGGTTGTAATTGTCATGTTTCGCTGGGTCCTCGATGTAACTGTTACTCCACCCGCTTAATGAAAGCTTCTAGGTCCCTCTGGGACCATCCCTTGTTAAAAAAAAAGACTACCCACGTAACCCACCCCTCCACTCTTTACCTTCTCCTCCAGAAAGTGAATGGATTGCATCTCTGATGTGGACATAGGTGTTGTCTAGTACGAGAAATATAGCACCAGTTGTCTGGTGGTAGAATAGTACCCTGCCACGGTACAGACCCAGGTTCGATTTCCGGCTGAACGCTTCCTTTTTACATCTCAGATTCGTGTGAATCACAATATCCAGCACCTAATTAGATTCGAATGTATCTCTGCTATGTTTGGATACGAATGGAGGCCCAAAAATATACTCCCTTCGTTGTCTAGATTCAAATATATCTCTACTATGTTTAGATACGGATGGGGGCCCAAAAATATACTCCCTCCGTCTAGATATAACTGACTCAAGTTTATCTAGATACGAATGTATCAGTATTTAGTAGATACATTCAAATTTAGACAAACTCAAGTCACTTATTTCTAGACAGAGGGAGTATATGCATGTATGTCCTGTGGCATATACATGAGAGGGAGGTCATAATAACAACATTTGAGAGGGAGGCATCAGCAACATTTCTTGTATGACTCTGCATATTTATTAATAAATCTAGAAGATTACAATGAGAACTAATTATCAGTCATCAGTCACAAGGAAAAAGACCCAAGTTAACACACGGCAGAAGATCTAAAGCTATATTCTTTCCACTACCAATCCGACGGGCACACCATGCCATACAGACTAAACTGAGCAAACCATTCCATACGTCACAAATAACGGCTGACACGTTAACAACGAAGCACGAGTTCTGCAAACACTTTTCTCTTGCACTGTACACCTCGATCTTCGCAGCATCCAGGGCTGACAGAGATTCAACGATAGATGTTTGCAGTCAGAGTTGATTACCTCCTCTGTCTTTTGAGTTCAGTCTACAGCAGACAAAACAGAACAGGTACACATTAATAAATGCATATTTGAATTATTCCCTCCATTCCGGATTATAGGGCTAATATGTAATTTAAAAAAATAGTTTAACCGTAAATTTGGTCAACAATATATGAATTGTATGTTACAAAAATTATACCATTGTAAGCGTATTTTAAATATGAATCTAATGGTATATTTTTTGTTAAATATAGTTTGTATTTTATTGATCAAATTTTCGGTCAAACCATTTTCTCGAAGTACGTATTTGTCTTATAAACCGGAATGGAGGTACTATAAGGAAAGGGTACACACTTTTAGTGCCCTGTCTATAAAAGATAGATTCATAACGTTATATTCAATTGGAGGAATAGGCTGATACTTTACTGCCTTCCATATTGTGAATTACTGCCTCTATTCAACGATTCTTTATTAGAGCTTCACAATCTAAAGAACGATCTCTTGAAAAAACATTGCAAGTTAAAAGCTTGTGTCAACCACACCTGTGTCCACTATGGCACTATGGACACAAAATTGATAAAACATCTACGTACACAAAAAGGTAGAGATTACAGATTTAAATTGAACTAGTCTTAAAAGATCCATACTAGGAAGGCATCAGGAAAAGATCCAGCAGCCATCTTACAAATTGTATAAAACTCAAAATAAGATGTTGGATGTAAATAATTTAAGATCAAAGCTTTAAATGAGCATATATCTGAGAGAGGCTGAAGACAAAAGCCTTTTGAGAATTTAATCAGCCAATAGTCTCTACAATGAACATGATATAGCTGGCAAATATATATCCTAAGGGCTGTAAGTGGTTTCCGCAGATGGAAACCCAAATAAAGTGGATCACATTACCTAAAAGACTGTATAATTACAAATAAAAACCAATCACCGTTTCAATATATAATGAACGAAATATCAGCTTACCTTAGGCTCAGCATTTGGTCCATATCCATTTGAAGCGTCATCTTCCTCAGCACATTCTGAGCACATGAAATGATCTATTTTTTTGGCCTGCTCAATGGTCATCTCCACACAAGATGGATGAAACCTGCCCGCAAGTAGGACATGAATAACATATAAATACAGGAGAAAATCGCAGCATGCAAAGAACAGAAGAAGAAAATTAAGCTGCTTTGATTCATAATTTTGTATCTTTATATTTATCTGGAAAGGTCCTCTGTCCTGACATGACCACCATCTAGTGAGGATATAGGGATATACTTCAAAGATTTCTTTCTAGGGATTATGTGCAACTGACATGACTAGCAAGATGACTGAATACCGTCTCACCTCATAGGAGCTCAGTGTGTTTTCCACTTTTACATGCCTATTAACGGCATTTAGAATTCTGAGAACACTTGAGAAACTGAACATTGTGCTTGGTGAAACAAAGTGCCAAATGAATATTGTGAACGTGAGAACAGGGTATGGCATACGCAAATGAAGATTTGTTCAGGGAAAAGTGACCTTAGCGAGAAACTACATGAGAAGTTCAATAAAATATTTTAGTATGCACACCTGAATACAACTGTTCCATCATGGACACCTAAATCTTCTAGCTTCATATTGCTAATGCATCTTAGAAAAATGCTGCAATCCTTTGTTATGACTGCAGCAGAGGTTTGATTCATAGATTACAGGTGCGTTTTGGTTTATACCTAAATGAACTGCACAAAGTTATTGGTAGCCTCAAAACATTGGTCTTTGTTCGGATGCTTGTCCTTTGATCACTTGCTATAGAAATCTCTGCCAATCCTTCACCAAACTTGGGCAACCAAATCCTTCGCCAATCATTTGGCAAGACTGAATTTTAGTTTGAATAGGCATCAACCAAAAACACCTTAGATCATATGTACTGAATACAAAACAGCCACGCCTTGTATCATGGACGTACTAGAGGAATGCCATAGAGAAATCTAAGATAACGCTGGCAACTGATGAAGTATCCATGACAACAAGTTGTTTCCTGACAGCCTCTTGAACCTTTCAGGCCATTGGATCATTGCCCGAGAAAAGAATCTAGTGCTCAAGAACATCCTAGGCTCTAGCTCTATTGTGGGCACCTAACTACTACTGCTCCAGCTCATTCTGAATGAGATCAATGCTCAAGAAGTTAATAGTCTGTAGTTCATCAAATGGCCAAAGAGTAGGGACTTTGGCCCTAGTCATCAACACATACTTGATTTGGATGTGATCATGTAAATACTACTCCCTCCGGTCTAGTTTATTAGGCACGCACATAGTTTAAGAAAATCTTTGACCATCAATTTTGACCAATAAAATATGTAATATATGTCTCAACAAATATACCATTGGAAACTACTTTTGAAGATGAATTCAATGGTATAATTTTTGTGACATATTATGTAAAATTTGTTGACCAAAATTATTGGTCAAAGTTGTTCTTAAACTACGTGCGTGCCTAATAAACCGGACCGGAGGGAGTAATGTACCTGCACAGCAACTAAGGTATACATAGCAACCACCATGTACAGAATAGAGAGACAGCCCATCAGCACCTTGGAGCCATGCAGCTCACCCACAAACGAAGAGCAACACACAAGCCCAAGAGGACAAAACCCGCAGCAGCCCACCTTAGGGAGCATTAAGGCAACAAGACCCAGTTCTTGAAAGTGATGGAATCTGAACGGAGGGGCAGCCAGCAGTGGTGACCCCAATTTCTGGCTCCCATCGGCGAACCGAGTTGGCAGTGACCTGAGTAGGGGCTTGATTTTGACTGATAAGGACCCGACCAGGAGGCCAGCAAGGGAAAATTTGCACAGAACAGCGCTGGAGTAGCGTCTTGGTAGGTGACTTTAAGTATTGAAAACTAGATGATATTGCATTTGCTTGACTGGATTATGTGACATCGAGGCTGGATGGCTTGGATCCACCTAATAAAAAGCATATACATGCAGTACTAGTTTAGAAGTCCTTAGCCATCTATCCATACCCTAAAATGTTTCAGAATATGAAGGAAAAGGGGTGCATTTCCTAACATACTTCATAACTTAAATCATATGAGTAGTATAACTTATTTATGCTTTTCCGAAAGATCCAGGGATAAATGAGATGGAGTCATAAAGAATTGTCTATTTCAAACATTATAGCTATATAAAGTAATCACATGACACATGTCTTTGTTAACTTCTTATTTCTAAGTAATCACAGTTTTAGGTGCAGAGTTCCTGGGAGATTACGGCATGCCAAAAAAGGCCCTACTTAGCTTCACTACGGCTGAAGGATCAAAATAATTTCATAGATGATACGCTGTCCGAATTACTTGTCACAAATTTGTCTAGATACACATGTATTTAGACATGTTTTAGTGTATACATACATGTGAATCTAGACAAACCTGCAACATCTAATTCAGTACAGAGGGTATATGATAGTGGGTCTACAGAGACCATATTGTTATATGAGAAACTGGGTTTTGCTTTGGGAGGCCAAAATATGTGTAGTAGTGATTATGCACGGAACAGTCATAAAAGAATCATTTTTAGAGAATGTACAAAAGAAACGAATTTTATTAAGAGATTTACCAGTCCTTGCACGCATCACACTGCACCATGAGATCATCTGGGTTGTACGGCATCTCGCACTTGCAGTAGCTACACAATAAGAGGACACACAAACATATGAGATAAACATTGCAACTGCACTGAGATAGCAAGGTAACAAAAACAAGCAGCATTTAGCACCAAGTAGGTAGATTGGTCAAAGAGTGTCCATACACGGCCACACGGTCGGGGCTGAAGGCGCCAGAGGCGGCATTGTAGTCAAAGCGGCAGAAGAAGTCCTCGGCCCCGACGTTGTTGAGCTTGGTGTAGTCCTTGAAGGAGTGCACGATGCACTTGCCCTCGATGGTGTGGGCGCTCTGCATGTCCAGGTGGTCGGAGCGGAAGAGCTCCTTGGCACCGTGGAACTGGCGCCTGCCCCCCTTAGCCTCCTCTGGGCGGTAGTACCAGCGCACCTTGACCCGCACGCTGCCGCGCCCGTCCGTCTCCATGCTCTCCACCCGCGCCACGTACGGCTGGTTGTCCGTGTCCGACGGCCGCATCAGCACGGTGTCGCCCACTTTTCCAATCGGGGGACATTGCGGTCAGATTTCTCGCTGGGGACGGGGGAGGGAAGGGGATGGAAGGTCTGTGGTGCGTACCTCGGACGACTTTGTTGGTGCCGCGGATGGTGTAGGAATCCACGTCCTTCTTCCCCTGCTTGATCTTGGCCATGGCCGCGGTCGAGGTTTTGGGAGGGAAGAAACCCTAGGCAAGGAAGAATAGGGTGGGACGGAGGGGAGCGAGCAGGGTAGTACAGCTATACAGGAGACCGAGACAGAGACTGAGGAGAGGAGAGGAGAGGAGGGCCTGAGGCCATCCCAACGGCCCCGTGTTTTGGACATCGGTTTGGTCCGATTCAGTCCGTTTGCAGTGTGAAGGACAGGTCGTTTGGGTTCAGCCCAGTTACGGTGGCATGTGTTCCCAACAGCCACTCATCCGCAAAAAAAATACAAAAAAAATAAAATAAAAATAATTAAACATATTATATATTTAGGTCTGGTCCTAGGTCCTCCGGTCATAAAATATACAAAAGAAAGAAAAAGCCAGAATATTATTGGGTATCTTGGCGTGGAAGGGAGGCGAGGCGGCAGATGTTGCTGCTGGCCGGTCGGCGCCCTGGTCATGCGGCTGCGTTGCCTACTCCTCGTCGTCGGTGGCGGCGGCGAGGTTGATGAAGACCTGCGGCGGGGGCCTCGCGTCGGCCTAGGCTGGAGCAGGAGGCGAAGGCGGTGCCGGGAGCGCAGGGGCCATCTGGCCCTGCGCGGCCATCCAGGACTCGTGCAGCGCCTGGACGGTGCCGTCCCACCTCTTCTCCTCCTCTAGCCGGGAGGCGAGGATGGAGGCATGGATCTCCTCCTCCGTCATCGACCGGCGCTGCCGTTTTGGCCCCTCCTCCTCCTGCTTGACCGCCAGCAGTCGGGCGGCTCCGGGCCCTCCTCCGGCTCTAGCCACGGCCACACCTCGGACGCGACGGTGTCGGCGCCCTGATACGTCGGAAACGTATCTATAATTTTTTATGCTTCATGCTTGTTTAGTATCTACTTTGCTTTGCTTTGTCTACACTTTGAGGTGTTTTTATATCTTTTCTGAAACTAACCTATTAACAAGTTGTCACAGTGTCAGTTGTCTGTTTTCTTCTGTTTTTGGTTTCAGAAAGACAGAAAATCAATATTCTCTGAATTGGACGGGACAAAAGCCAAAGTCAATATTTTACTATGGGCGACACGAAGTCCAGAGGAGAGACGGAGAGGCGAGCCAGGGCTGCCACACCCCCTAGGCGCGAGTGGGCCCAACCCGCGCCTATGCAGGGTGTGGGCCCTCTGGCCGCCTCCTAGCCTCGCATCTTCGCCTATAAGAAGCCCTCGATACAGAAACCCTAGACACCCGATCAAAACTCTACGAAACCTTCTGTAAACGCCGCCACCGTCGTCCCGAGATTGGGGGGTCTAAAGTTCTTCCCGACACCCTGCTAGAGGGAAAATCATCCTGAAGGCCTTCTTCTTCGGTATGAAGCGTGAGTAATTCCACCTTGGACTACGGGTCCATGTAGTAGCTAGATGGTTGTATCTCCTACTTGTGCTTTCATGTATAGATCTTGTGAGCTCCGTTCATGATCAAGATCTAATCTATTTGTAATCATGCATGTTGTGTTTGTGGGGATCCAATGGATATTAAGATTACTATGTCAGATTGATTAATGGTTTTGTCTATTTGATACTATCATGTATGTGTTGTTTGTGATCTTGCATGCTCTCCGTTGTTAGTAACTATCTTGGCCAAGTAGTTGCTAGTGACTCCAAGAGGGGGTATTTATGCTCGATAGTGGGTTCATGCCTCTAGTTTCCAAGGGAAGTGACAAAAATCTCTTCGGTTGTAGATGTGTTGTTGCCACTAGGGAGAAAACAACGGTCTCTTGTTTATGGACCAAGTGGATTGTTTACCTTACACACTTTGCTTAAAACAGTTGTCTGTTGCTTGCAACTTAATACTGGAGGGGGTTCGGATGATAACCTGAAGGTGGACTTCTAGTCATAGATGCATTTGGATGGCGGTCTATGTATATTGTTGTATTGCCTAATCGAATCTCATAGGATCTTTTTGTCTGGTATTACATTGTTATGCCTTGCTCAGTTCCTGTCAATTTCCCTACTGTAATTTGTTTACCATTCATGCCATGTTGTTTATCTAAGGAGAGCACCTCTAGTGAACTATGGACCCCCGGTCCAATCTTTACCATTGATACATCTTACAATGTTACTTGTTTACTTGCTACAAACCATCATCACCTTCCACACCATACGTTTAATCCTTTGTTACAGCAAACCGGTGAGCTTAACAACCTCACTCATTTATTGGGGCAAAGTCTTGAGTTTGTGTTGTGCAGGTTTCCATGTTGCTTGCAACACCTATGTGACGTTTCCTTCCTCCTACTGGTTCGATAACCTCGGTTTATTACTGAGGGAAAACTTGCTGCTGTGCTGCATCACACCTTGCTCTTGGGGTTTCCCGATGAAGCACTGCACGTTGACGCAGTGACATCAAGCTCTTTCTGGCGCCGTTGCTGGGGAGGCTAGGGACGTCTTCACAAGGGGAGTCCTCCTCAACCTTTCTCTTTACTTTGATTTTAGTTTGCTCAGTTTCTTTTGCTTGGTTTTGTTTGCCTCTTTTTATCAAAAACTCCCAAAAAATAGTTTAGTTTGGTTTGCTTTCTCTTATAAAAACACACAAAAAATAGTTCCTACTCTAGTTGGTGGTCTGTTATTGCCTTGCTTGGTCATGCTTTCTATCAATGGCTGGTTTCTTTGAAACTAGTTCCTATTGGCAAGGTGGGTTCATGGAAGAACAAAAGTATTATTATAAGAAACACCATTTGTCACAATAAGGGAAACACTTATGGGAATAAATTAATAAGTTGAATACTATTGCTAGAGACGTGTGTTCTACTTATAATGTTACTTATTGCGTTGATAAATCTTGTTGCTGTAGGAGGTATAAACACCTTCCTTTTCAGTGTGATTATAATGATAATGTTACCATATCCTCTTATGTTAAAGGAAATTATGACTTTTATGATATGAAACAAATTGAAGAATTTATTGCCTTCAAGGGTGCATTTGAACTTGCCAGTTTGCTTGAAAATACTGATGATGCATCTTATGAGTATGAGGTTTATGAGATACTTAAATTTTGCTTTGATAATTACAAGGAAGAAAATGGTTATATTCTTAAATATTTTAATATATGCTTTCCACAAATGGAAGAGTCTAATGACTTGCAGGAGCCTATGGAAGAAGAAATTGTTGAAACTGGAAGCTCATTAGATGAAAAAGAGAAGGAGAGTGATGAACAGAAGAAGGAAGAATGGATTATCTACCCATGTCTACCTTCTAATGAGAGTAACTCTTTATCCCTTACATTATTTGATTGTCCCCATGCTTACCAAAGGAGGAATAATGTTATGTTCCTATGAATCCTTTTGAAATATCTACTTTGGATAAAACCTGTGAAGGTTTTAATCCTACTATTTTTGAGCTTGAGAAATTATGTGTTTGTATATCATGAAAATCATGATTTGTGTGACAGCTATATTGTTGAGTTTATTCATGAGGCTACTGAAAATTATTATGACAGAGGAAAATATGGTTGTAGAAGTTTTCATGATACTGAAACACCTCTTTATGTGCTGAAAGTTTTGAAGTTACTCTTGTTTCATCTTCCTGTGCCTGTCACTTTGTTCTTTGTGAATTTATTTGCATACAAGATTCCTATGCATAGGAAGTGATTTAGACTTAAATGTGTTTTGAATTTGCTTCTTGATGCTCTCTTTTACTTCAATTCATATTTCTTATGTGAGGATTTTCTCAAGCTATCAAGCCTAACTTAAAGGCGTTAAAGAAAAGTACTTGTTGGGAAGAGTTTCCTTGAGTCTTGGAAGTTATTACTTCTGTAATTACCTCTTCTTATCCTTTTTTGTTTACTTTTTGTGCCAAGAATGACCTCTAATAAGAGGGAAGTAAGATTTGGAAAGTTGTTGTCCCAAAACAGATTTCTGCCCTCCACCATAAAAATTCGTGAGGAGTCTCTGTAAGTCGGATTGAGCTAAAAGTTTAGGAATAAATCCCCCAGTATGTTATCTAACTTTCGTTAGTTCAACACATTTTTATTTGAGCAATAGAAGATTTTCGAAAAAATCGTTTTCTACCTGCTAGTCTGTTTTAATAGATTTCTGCCATTATTTGCATTTGCTTCTTATTGATTCCTTTTTTTATTTCTCTTTTAGGGAATTGAGCTTTTTGAAGGAGTTTCTACAGTAGCTTGTATTTTTAGTAAAAAGTTTTGCTATTCCAAAGCTAAACTTAAAGGTCTATTATCTTTTGAATACACTAATGTTGCTAATGAAGATTGTGTAAAGTTTTGTATGAAGGAAAAAATTTAGGTGTATAGAAAGAATGATGTGTTAAGATGAAGAATGGATAAAAGCTCAAGCTTGGGGATGCCACCCCGGTGTCACCCCAAGAAATATCCAAGAGGTACAAGCGTCAAAGCTTGGGGATGCCCAAGGCATCCCCTTCTTCATCAATAAAAAGCTCAAGTCTGTCTAGACACTTCGTTTTTATTGTTTCATACACTATTGTGTTGTTCTTGGAGCGTCTTAGTTTTTGTTTGGTTTGCTTAGTTGTTTAGTTTGCTTGAATAAAGTAGTTTGGACCAACGTTCTCGCTGTGTTGTTTCAAATAAGTTGCCTGGTGTTGGAAAGGAGTAGGAAGTTCCTGCTTGAAAGTGCAAGAGGAGCTTGCATTGATTGTGACTTAGACTTTAGCATGACATGCTAGTTGTTGTTTTGACCTTATGCTTAGTGATTATTGCTGTAGCAATGTCTTGTTCCAAACAATTGGGATTGCTTAGTGTGCCTTGAAAGAATTATACATTGTTTTAGCATACAAAAGCATAGTATTGTGGTATTCTCCTTTAATACTTTGTTTGGGTTGACTTGGCACATGCTCACACCATGTTATGACTATGACAAGTCACCATAGCCTCTATGATCATTTAGTCCTTGACTTGTAGTACCACTCTATGCTTTGATTAGTAATGTTTTGTCGCTCTGCATGATTATGGCCATTATTGCTCTCTTAGTTGGTTGCTCCCAGTCTTTTGCTAGCCTCCACTTGTATGAATAAGCTCTACTCATGCTTCCAACTCCCAAAAAACCAAGTTATTCCAAAGTGTCCACTATAAACTCCTATGCATGGTGTGTTACACCATTCCAAGTATATTCTTGTTTTCAGCTATCTTCCAATTCAAAAGTATTTTTTTATGTGAAAACTTAGTGATTAAATCCCTCACAAACTTGATGGCGCACTTTATATTCTTTGCCCCTAATAAATTTGAACCATTGTGTTGTTTATGTTGTATATGCTTGCACGTATACGTTGGAATTAGCAGACCATGCTGTCATGGGGAATGTTTTCAACATTACACTTGTACTTTGTGTATAGTCGATATCATGCTCTTTTGTCTATGGATGTCACCGGTGTGAAATAAAGAGGGAGATTGTAAGCCCATAGAGTTATGTATTTTGTGTTAGAGAAACGCCTGGGCCGCTAGCCTAATCCATGCCTAATCATGGTGGAAACTTGCAGCATCACCATAATGAGCTATCTATGAAGCATCCTCAATAAAAAGCTATGCACATAGTAAATAAAAATATCGCTGAGATGCTCATTGCCTGCTTGCCTTGTCATTTTGGTTATGGGATAGCTCCTGCACCATGTGCAAGGGGTACCCCGTTGACGGTTCTCTATGATACACATATACTTACTATGACAAGAACTTACAGGTCACTGAAGTTGAGTAGCATGAGGTGTGGCCCTCGTATTCAAGGAACTTGAGATTGGCAACTTATACTTTGTCAAGCATATACTCCATAGTTTGTTCACTTTAACCTTAATCACTTCAAGATGCTTATGATAGGGGCAATGAGGGCTGAAAGCTAACAAGTACCATAATTTTTGAAAGCTCTTTTTGAAACTTGAAATCCCTGCTTCCCTTTATGAAGGGCATTTATTCCACTATTATATTGAGTCTCCACCTTCTACCTTTAGGCACCATTAAGAGAGCATAGTTGCCATTATGTGTGCAGTGTCCCAAAACTTATTGATTGATGCATATTGTGATATTACTTGTTCTTGTGCTACTTGTATCTAGTCACTCTTATGAACTTTGAAGGTGTCATATGCATCTATTTTCTACTCCATGAGGGACAAGCTGAGTGCCACTATGCCATGTTTTTTGTATGTGAAACAAACAAACGTTTTTCAATGCCTGTTATTCATGATCTTTATTTATAGCCTTTCTTGTTGCATGCATAGTTACTTTGTCTTATTGTTAGAACTCCATCTTTCATGAACATGTTTAGAGTTCTTTAATCCCAGCTTTTAATGCTTGCAAATGGTTTGATCTTGGTTTTAATGGTGCATGTCACCTCAAAAATTATTATTTTATCACTTACCTACTCGAGGACGAGCAGGAGTTAAGCTTGGGGATGCTTGATACGTCGGAAATGTATCTATAATTTTTTATGCTCCATGCTTGTTTAGTATCTACTTTGCTTTGCTTTGTCTACACTTTGAGGTGTTTTTATATCTTTTCTGGAACTAACCTTTTAACAAGTTGTCATAGTGCCAGTTGCCTGTTTTCTTCTGTTTTTGGTTCCAGAAAGGCAGAAAATCAATATTTTACCGTGGGCGACATGAAGTCCAGAGGAGAGACGGAGAGGCGAGCTAGGGCTGCCACACCCCTAGGAGCGGGTGGGCCCAGCCCGCGCCTGGGCAGGGTGTGGGCCCTCTGGCCGCCTCCCAGCCTCGCCTCTTCTCCTATAAGAAGCCCCCGATACAGAAACCCTAGGCACCCGGCCAAAACTCCACGAAACCTTCCATAGCCGCCGCCACCGTTGTCCCTAGATCGGGGGGAGGGGACCTGAAGTTCTTCCCAGCACCCTGCTGGAGGGGCAATCATCCCGGAGGACTTCTTCTCTGGTATGAAGCTTGAGTAGTTCCACCTTGGACTACGGGTCCATGTAGTAGCTAGATGGTTGTATCTCCTCCTTGTGCTTTCATGTATAGATCTTGTGAGCTCCGTTCATGATCAAGATCTAATCTATTTGTAATCATGTATGTTGTGTTTGCGGGGATCCGATGGATATTGAGATTACTATGTCAGATTGATTAATGGTTTTGTCTATTTGATACTATCATGTCTATGTTGTTTGTGATCTTGCATGATCTCTGTTGTTAGTAGCTATCTTTTCCAAGTAGTTGCTAGTGACTCCAAGAGGGGGTATTTATGCTCGATAGTGGGTTCATGCCTCTAGCTTCCAAGGGAAGTGACAGAAATCTCTTCGGTAGTAGATGTGCTATTGCCACTAGGGAGAGAACAGTGGTCTCTTGTTCATGGACCAAGTGGATTGTTTACCTTACACACTTTGCTTAAAGCAGTTATCTGTTGCTTGAAACTTAATACTAGAGGGGGTTCGGATGATAACCTGAAGGTGGACTTCTAGTCATAGATGCAGTTGGATGGCGGTCTATGTATATTGTTGTATTTCCCAATTGAATCTCATAGGATCCTTTTGTCTAGTATTGCATTGTTATGCCTTGCTCAGTTCCTGTCAATTGCCCTGCTGTAATTTGTTTACCCTTCATGTCATATTGTTTATCTAAGGAGAGCACCTCTAGTGAACTATGGGCCCCGGTCCAATCTTTACCATTGATACATCTTCCACTGTTACTTGTTTACTTGTTGCAAACCATCATCACCTTCCACACCATACGTTTAATCCTTTGTTACAGCAAACCGGTGAGCTTGACAACCTCACTGATTCGTTGGGGAAAAGTCTTGAGTTTGTGTTGTGCAGGTTTCCACGTTGCTTGCAACACTTGTGTGACGTTTCCTTCCTCCTACTGGTTCGATAACCTCGGTTTCTTACTGAGGGAAAACTTGCTGCTGTGATGCATCACACCTTGCTCTTGGGGTTTCCCAACGAAGCACTACACGTTGACGCAGTGCCATCAAGCTCTTTCTGAGAAAATAGTCTTGATAACCCACAAGTATAGGGGATCGCAACAGTCTTCGTGGGTAGTATTACCCAATTTATTGATTCGACACAAGGGTATCCAAAGAATACTTGCAAGCCTTAACAACTAAGTTGTCAATTCAGCTACACCTAGAAATAGTTCTTGCTCACAGAAGTTTATCAGCAGCAACAGTTTGTAGTAGCAACAGGAGCAGTAAAACATGAGCAATAGTAACAGTAGCAGCAAACAGTAGGATACGAGTGCGGTAGGCATAGGGATGGATGGGGCATTACAGATAAATAACAATAAGCATCCAAGTACTAAACAATCCTAGGCATGTGCTCCATATATAGTCATGCGTGCTCGCAATGAGAACTTGCACAACATCTTTTGTCCTGCCAGCCCGTGCCAGCGGGGCCTCTAGGGAACTACTAGCAATTAAGGTGCTCCTTTTAATAGAGCACCGGAGCAAAGCATTAACACTCCATGAACACATGTGATCCTCACACACATCCATCCCCTCCGGTTGTCCCAATTTCTGTCACTTCGGGGCCTTTGGATCCAGACAATGATATGTGTACACAACTTGCAGATAATATCACAAACAATACTATCATAATGATTCAATAATAAGTTCAGATATGAGATCGTGGCATTCGGGCCCTAGTGACAAGCATTAAGCATAAAAAGTTGCAACAAAGTCAAATAGCACTAATAGAGATACTAGGCACTATGCCCTAACAATATTATTCGATTACATGATAGAACTCATCCAATCCCTACCATCCCCATAGCCTACAGCGGGGGATTACTCACTCATGGATGAGGGTAACATCGATGGTTGATGGAGAGGCGTTGGTGATGACGATGGCGATGATCCTCTCCAAATTCCCTGTCCCGGCAGGGCACCAGAACGAAGTTTCTGGATCCGAATCTTGGTTTCTAGTGGTGGCAGCGCATCGAAACTCTTTCTTGAAAAACTTCGAACCCTCCTCAATTTTTAGGTCAAGGGGTAACTTATAGGCGAAGAGAGAGGTCGAGGGGGTGCCTAGGCTGGCCACACCCCTCCCAGGCGCGGGGTGGGCCCACCCGCGCAGCAGGGGGTGTGGGCCACCCATGATTCACCTCCGTCTCGTGTTATGGCTCCGTGGATCTTCTGGTGAAATAGGATTTTTGGCATATTTTCCGAGATTTTTCCTAATAGTTGATTTTCTGCACAAAAACTAGACACCAAGGTAATTCTGCTGAAAATAGCGTCAGCCCGTGTTAGTTGTATCCAAATCACACAAGTTTAGAGGAGAAACAATAGCAAAAGTGTTTGGGAAAGTAGATACGTTTTGGACGTATCAACTCCCCCAAGCTTAGCTTATTGCTTGTCCTCAAGCAATTCAGTTGAAAACTGAGTGCGATAAAAGAACTTTCACAAACACATTTGCTTCATATGATGTATATATTCTCAGCACAGGAGTAGATACTTAAACCATTCATGATAAGAAGTGTGCAACCTAGTCTACTCAATAGTCATTGCAGGCTACGAAGAGAAACCAACTCAATAATAATAAGTAGCATGAAACATAAACATAGCAACATTGCAATGCTCATAAAAAGGTATGATAAAGTGGTATCTCGCTTGTGTTTGTTTGTAGAGCACAATATAAATGCTAAGGCACCTCTGAAGTTCAAGTGAAGACTAGTGGCAACAGCACATCTACAACCGAAGAGATTTCTATCACTTCCCTTGGAAACTAGAGGCATGAACCCACTATCGAGCATAAATACCCCCTCTTGGAGTCACTAGCAACTACTTGGCCAAGATAGCTACTAACAACGGAGAGCATGCAAGATCACAAACAACACAGACATGATAGAATCATAAAGACAAAACCATTAATCAAACCAACATAATAATCTCAATATCCATCGGATCCCCGCAAACACAACATGAATGATTACAAATAGATTAGATCTTGATCATGAATAGAGTTCACAAGATCTATACATGAAAGCACAAAGGAGGAGATACAACCATCTAGCTACTACATGGACCCATAGTCCAAGGTGGAACTACTCACGCATCATACCAGAGAGAAGGCCTCCGGGATGATCTCCCCTCTGACAGGGTGCCGGGAAGAACTTCAGATCCCCCCGATCTAGGGACGATGGTGGCGGCGGCTACAGACAGTTTCGTGGAGATTTGATCGGGTGCTTAGGGTTTCTACATCGGGGGATTCTTATAGGCGAAGGGGGAGGCCGAGGAGGCGACCAGGGTGGCCAAACCCTAGCCAGGTGTGGGGCTGGGCCCACATGCGCCTGGGGTGGGTATGGCCCCTCCGGCTCCCCTCTGGACTTCTTGTTCCCCACGGAAAGTAATTGACTTTGACGTTTGTCCCGTCCAATTCCGAGAAAATTTCTTTACTAACTTTTCTGAAACCAAAAACAGCAGAAAACAGGCATCTGGCACTGTTGCAACTTGTTAGTAGGTGAGTACCAGAAAACATGTAAAAAGCACCTCAAAGTGTGGACAAGTAAAGTAAAGTAGATACTAAACAAGCATGGAGCATCAAAAATTATTGATACGTTTCCAACGTATCAAAGTGACAGTGGAGAGAGGGTATGACGTCGAGATTTCCCTCCTGTAGACATCCGTGCTGTCATCTTAAGCTTGATAGGTTTTTCCACCACTCTAATGCTTGCGACGGTAGCGCGGTTGTCCTATTGCTTGTCCTCCTCCATGTCTCCTTCATAACGTACCAAAATCTTCTCCTCCTTGGGTTTGTGAGGATCATCTTCCTCGAGCTTCTTGCCTTTTTTGTTGGCGGAGACCATGGTTCTCTAAACTTGAGAAGATTTCCTGACAGAAACAGATCAAAACGAAAACACGACGAGAACACGATGCTCGAACCTCGGGGTATCCAGGGTGTTATATATTACGAAGTTTCAATGCATAAGGAAGGTTCTGATACGAAAAAGAGGCGGAGTCGGAGCTCGGGGGTGGCACACCCCCTCCAGGATGGGGCCCGCGCCTGGGGTGGGTTTGTCCACCCTGGACTCCATTTCCTCTTCTGTTCCATCTCGTAACTTCCCTTATGTAGGAAAAACGTCAAAATTATAAAAAGATCGGGGTTTCACGAACCTTCTGTTTTCACCACTTTTACCTATTCAAAGACGAACTCTGCAGACTCCTTTTCCCCTTCTCCTGGTATTTCCTTCCCTACAAGGTCTCACACAAACTTCCATGGCAACATTAGTGTAAGAAAAACCAATTAACCTTTAGGTCCACACTTCAACTAAAATCCTTCAAAACAAAGGCTTCCAAAAGGGGAAAATGCAAATGATAACAGAAATCTATCAAAACAGACTAGTGTAAAGATTGATTTTTTTGAAAACTTTTTGTTGCTCAAATCAAAAATTGCAGAACTAATGAAAGTTGGGTAACAACCTGGAGAACAAGATCAAAAAAATACAGCTCCATCCGACGTACTGAGCTCCCTCACGAATTTTTACAATTCAGCACAAAATTTGTCCCAGGACAGCCACTTTTCACAACTCCTCTACTTCACAAAAGTAGTTGAACTTGACACAAAAACCAAAACAAAAAGGATAAGGAGCGGTTATTGTAGAGGTAATAACTTCCAAGACTCAACCAAACTCTTGGGTTATCTCCCAACAAGTACTTTTCTTTAATGCCTTTAAGTTAGGCTTGAAAGTTTCAAAGATGATCACATAGGAGATATATATTTGAAGTGAAAGAGAGCATCAAGAAGCAAATAACCAACACACTTGAGTCTAACCCACTTCCTATGCATGGGGGTATCATGAGAAAACAAATTGTTGAAACAAAAATCCAATAGCATAGGAAGACAAAACAAATGCAACTTCAAAGATTTCATTATAAAACGGGGAAAGTTAACATTATTGAGAAGCATAAAACCATGTTTCCCTATCTCATAATAACTTTCAGTAGAACTTTGAATAAAGTTGACAATATAACTGTCACTGGTAACAACTTTATCATCAGAATAATCATACTTACAGTCACCAAAAATAGGTCCAAGGTCATAAACCAGATCAATAGAAGCAAGTTGTTCCATCCTGAAATCTTTATTAGGCAAGCTATTTTCACAAGGAGCTTTAACAAATTTAGAAAAGTTAAACTCATAAGAATCTCCATCAAACTTAGTTAAAACTTTCTCCTTGTTACAATCTATAATAGATCCACAAGTGTTCAAGAAAGGTCTGCCAAAAATGATAGGACAAGTTTTGCTAGCTGCAGAATTAAGCACTAGAAAATCAGCAGGATACTTAATCTTACCGCAAAGAACCTCCACATTTCTTACAATACCAATAGGGAAAATGGTTTCCTTATTTGCAAGGTGAATAACCACATAAATGTCCTCAAGCTCACACGGACCAATCTCATGCATAATTTCCCTATAAAGCTCATAAGGAATAGCACTAGGACTAGCACCAATATCACATAAACCATAGTAGCAATGATCACCAATTTTAATAGAAATCACAGAAAGACCTCCTTTGTTGAAATGTTCTGTTCCCAAAATTCCTAAAATAAAAGGAAAAAAACTTTCCACTTTCCTAAACTAAGGACGGGAAGGAAGAAGGGGAGCATATCTTCTAAATTAATCATACTCAACTCAGCCCTTCCTGGGGTGGGATATTGTCTGTCCCGATAAATAGCTAATTCCAGCAGTAATAAATAGGAGTAAATAAAATAAAGTAAAGTATTGATATAATTGGAATTGCAGAAGCAAATACCCGACTCTTTTGAGAAGGAAGATCCGAGAAGGAGTATGAAAAAATATCAGTACCCGGCACCAGCTTCTCTTCTCTTTTGAGGACCGGAGGGAAGCCAGTATACTTATACCTTGAATATGCTAGCTTTTCTAGCCTTACTAGGATGAGAGATAATATTGTAAGCGTCTTCACAGAAGACAATATGCTCATCCTCTATATTTCTAGCATCAATAACTACCACATGTTCAATATTCAATTGCTCAACAGGCTCCATAGTTTTCTTTGTACCTTTATTATTTGCACTAATCATCATAGAATACTCCTTTGCCTTAGCTGGGAAAGGTATTTTCTCAACATGAGGTTTAGGCACAATATGATTAGTAGTACAAACTTCAGTACTTCTAACAGGAACATGACTAACAACATCTTTGTAAGGTGCATGGTACTTGTTCCACTTCTTTTGGGGAATTTCTATGTAAGAGGCAAAGGCTTTAAAACACTTGGCAATACTTTGGGAATCAAGACCAAACTCATTACTAATATCAGAGAAGTCATCAGTTCCCATAAAAGATTTAATGCATTCATAATCATAGTTTATACCTGACTTTCTTCCTTTGTCATTCTCCCAAGCTTCAGTGTTTTCTTGAATACGGTCTAGGAGATCCCATTTATCTTCTTCCTTCATACATGTGAATGATCCAACACAAGAAGCATCTAGTAAATCTTTATCATGAAGAGAAAGCCTAGCATAAAACTTATTGATAATAATATTGTTAGGGAGTTCATGAATAGGACATTTAAGCATTAGTAACTTCAATCTCCCCCAAGCTTGAGCTGTACTCTCTCCATCACGAGGCCAAAAGTTATATATCAGATTTATATCCTTATGAATCTTACTGGGAGGATAGAATTTAGAATAAAAGAGAGATGCCATTTCCTCCCATTCCATGGATTGTCCATTCTTCAGCAGCTTATAGCATTCTTCAGCTCTCCCTTTCAAGGATATGGAGAGTAACTTCTTCTTAACCTGTTCAGTTGTGATACTTCAACACTTAAACAACACGCATAATTCATGGATAAAAAGCAAATGATCACCAGGATGGACATTTCCATCCCAAAAATAATAATTATCCATAACACGAGCAACAATACTTGTAGGTATCTTACAAGGATCTATCTCAATAGGTGGTGGTTCATCTACTACCCTAGCAGTGGTAGTAGTTTTCCAAAACAGAAAACCAAGTGGGTTATCCATATTGGAAACAAAGTAACAGGAAGTAACAAAAGAAAAACTCACAGTAGAAGTTTCCTTTACCAGTTCTACTCTTCAATAGCGCTTCACTCCCCGGCAATGGCACCAGAAAATAGTCTTGATGACCCACAAGTATAGGGGGTGTATCATAGTACTTTTGATAAATAGGAGTGTGGATCCCAACGAGGAGCAGAAGGTGCTGAACAGTGGTATGGAGCAGGAAATCCCTGTGAATACTTAGCAAACGGATTTTTAGTGGTTTTCTAATAAGGCAACAAAACAAAGTACAAGTAATAAATAACAAACGCAGCAAGTGGCCCAATCCTTTCTTAGCAAAGGACAAGATGGTGGAAATACTTATAAGGACCAAATGTTCTCGAGGACACATGGGAATTCTATCAAGTGCTTTCGCTTCAATATCTGAGTACTCTTCTTTGGTGTTGTAAGTGTTGTGTGGGTGAACCTATGCTAATGTACCGACCTTACTTGGACTAATACATACTTGTGATTAAACCCCCTGCAAACATCCGTAACTACAGGAAATTAATTAAGATATAAATCTAACCACAACCTTAAACTCTGAGATCCTACACTCCCTTGTGCAAAAGTGTCCTAACGGGGGTTCAGGTTTCTGTCACTCCGGCAACCCCACAATTAGTATCCAAATACACAATGCATTCCCCTAGGCCCATAAATGGTGAAGTATCATGTAGTTGACATTCACATGACACCACTAGAAGAATAGCACCACAACTTAAATACTAACCATTGAATAATAACTCAACACAAATCCACTAATAACAACATGACTTCTCCCATGTCCTCAAGAACTAAACGAACTACTCACAAGACATCATATGGATCAAGATCAAAGATGATATGATAATGGATAACAATCTGAACATAAACAATAATCCAATGGTTCCACTCACAAGCATCAACTACAATAGTAATCAACATCGGGAAAGTTTCCCCTAAGAACTAAAGCAATATCCAACACAATTGTTATAGCAGGACAGAGTGGTGATGATGGTGCTGGTGGAGATGATGGTGTGTATGATTATGATCCCGATGAAGCCTAGCTTGATGACGGTGTTGATGGCGACGGTCTCCCCTCCCCGGGAAGGAATTCCCCCGGCAGAAATCTGTCTGCCGGAGAGATCTTTATCTCTCGGTGTTTTCCGCCCTGCAGAGGCGGCATAAATCTATCTGTGGTCTCTCCCCTAGCCTTAGGGTTCCCTAGGGAAGATATAGGCGATGGGGTGAAGTCGGGAGCCGGGCAGGTGGGCCACACCTACCCTAGGCGTGGCCCAGGGTGGGCCCGCGCCTAGGGGGGTGTGGGCCCCCTGCGGCCCTTCTTTGTCCCTCCTTCTGGCTTCCTTAGTCCATATTTTTCTGGTATTTTTCTGATCTTCACGAAATTGCATCAAAACACCTCTTCTTCCATCAGAATCCAGACTCCGGCAGTCCATCCTCCAAGAATCATCCAACATGCATAAACAGATGAAAAGCCATAAGTAATACCTCATAATAAGACAAATATCAATGAATAGAGGTAGATTATGATATAGAATGGTGATGCAAATTGGGCGTATCAACTCTCAATAAATATCTTATCTTCATGATACTACCATGAACTACTCTCCGGTTGGACAATCTAATCCATGGTAGGGCTACAAAAGCACTCCTCAAAGTCCACCTTCCCCATCCAGATAACCCCACACTGTCACCTTGAGCACTAGATGGTTCCAACGAACACCACAATTTCATAGAGACAACCAACTCAAAATATACTCATGATAAGGATTTATGTAATCTAGCCCAAGTGCCACACACGGTGTGCACGCTATCACTTTCACATATGTGGGGAAAAGCATAGATCTATTGAAGCGCTTGAGTATTTATGTAGACTCTAGCCTAAGTGCCACCACGGTGTGCATGTTGTCACTTTCACACACGTGGGGAGAGCTGGAGATCTATTGAAGCACTTGAGTAGCAAAGTAGATCTACTTGATTACAAAGCTCATGATCACAATATGATCATGCATAGAGAGAGAGATGAACACATAGCTACCAGTAGAGCCCTTAGCCTCGAGGAAGAACTACTCCCTCCTCATCATGGGAATCAACAACAGTGATGAAGATGGTGATGGAGTTCGATGGAGATGGCTTCGGGGGCACTTCCCCGTCCCGATAGGGTGCTGGAACAGAGACTTCTGTCACCCGAATCTCCCCTTCGGTGCTGGCGGTGCTTCAGAGGTTTTCATGGATTTTCTCCAGATGATTTAGGGTTTCTGAGTCGGGGGCTTCTTATAGGCGAAGAGGCGAGGCGAGGAGGCAGCCAGGGGCCCACACACCCTGGTGGCATGGCCAGGGTGGGCCCGCGCCACCCTAGGGTGTGGCCACCCTGGTGCCCTACTCCATCTCTACTTCTATTTTCCGTATAATTCTAGGAAAAATATGAAGATTGGCTTTTGTCCCATCCAATTCTGAGAATATTCATTTTTTAGCTTTTCTGAAACCAAAAACAGCAGAAAACAGGCAACTGGCACTGTGGCATCTTGTCAATAGGTTAGTTCCAGAAAGTGTATAAAATACCTCAAAGTGTAGACAAAACATAAGACAAATGATATAAAACAAGCATGGATCATCAAAATTTATAGATACGTTTACAACGTATCAAGCATCCCAAGCTTAACTCCTGCTCGTCCTCGAGTAGGTAAGTGATAAAAAGAATAATTTTTGAGGTGGCATGCACCATCACAATCATGATCAAACCATTTGCAAGCATTGAAAGATGGGATCAAAGTACTCTAAACATGAGCATGAAAGATGAAGTTCTAACAATAAGACAAAGCAACTATGCTGCAACATGAAAGGAAACAAACAAAGATTCATGAATAACAATGCATTGAAAGACGTTTGTTTGTTTCACATATAGAAAACATAGCATAGTGGCATTCATCTTGTCCCTCATGGAGTAGCAAATAGATACATAGGACACCTTCAAAGTTCATAAGAGTGACTAGATACAAATAGTTCAAGAACAAGCAATATCAACAATATGAATCAATCAATAAGTTTTGGGACAATGCACATAGAACTAAGAATGGCAACTATGCTCTCTTAACTGGTGCCTAAGGATAGAAGGTGGAGACTCAATATAATGGTGGAAGAAAGGCCCTTCAAAGGGAAGCAGCGATTTCAAGTTTCATAAAGGGCTTCCAAAAATTATGGTACTTGTTAGCTTTCAGCTCTCATTGCCCCTATCATAAGCATCTTGAAGTGATTAAGGTTGAAGTGAACAAAATATGGAGTATATGCTTGACAAAGTATAAGTTGGCAATCTCATGTCTGTTGAATACGAGGGCCGCTCCTCATGCTACTCAACTTTAGTCACCTATAAGTTCTTGTCATAGTAAGTGCATGTGTATCATAGAGAACCGCCAACGGGGTACCCCTTGCACATGATATAGGAGCTATCCCATAATCAAAATGACAAGGCAAGCAGACAATGAGCATCTCAGCAATCTTCTTATTTACCATGGGAAAATGGTGCTTTTTTCTCTCTTTCCTCTTTTCAATATGTCTCTCTTTTTTTATAAGAAGAAAGCTTCATAGATGTCATTATGGTGATGCTGCAAGTTTCCACCATGATTAGGCATGGATTAGGCTAGCGGCCCAGGCGTTTCTATAACACACATACATAACTCCATGAACTTACAAGCTCCCTTTTTATTTCACACCGATGACATCCGCAAACAAAAGATCATGATATCAACTATGTACAATGTACAAGTGCAATGTTGAAAGCATTCCCCATGAAAATATGGTTCTGCTAATTCCAATGTATAAGTGCAAGCATATACAACATAGATGACACAATGGTTCAAGTTTATTAGGGGCAAGAAAAATAAAGTGTGCCATCAAGTTCGTGAGAGCTTTAATCACTAAGTTTTCACATAACAACTTTTTAATTGGAAGATAGATGAAAACAAGAATATACTTGGAATGGTGTAACACACAATGCATAGGAATTTATAGTGGAAACTTTGGAATAACTTGGTTTCTTGGGAGTTGGATGCATGAGTAGAGCTTACTCATACAAGTGGAGGCTAGCAAAAGACTGGGAGCAACCAACTAAGAGAACAATAATGGCCATAATCATGCAGAGCGATAAAACATTACTAATCAAAGCATAAAGTGGTACTACAAGTCAAGGACTAAATGATCATAGAGGATATGGTGACTTGTTCATAGTCATAACATGGTGTGAGCATGTGCCAAGTCAACCCAAACAAAGCATCAAAGGAGAATACCACAATACTGTGCTTTTGTATGCTAAAACAACGCATGATTCCTTCAAGGCACATTAAGCAATCATAATTGTTTGGAATAAGTCATGCTTTAGCAATAATCACTATCATAAGGTAAAAACAACATCTAGCATGACATGATAAAGTCTAAGTCACAGTCAAAACAATCTCCTCTTTTTGTACCACCTAAGCATGAAGCTTCCTACTCTTTTCCAACACCAATCGACTTATTTGAAACAACTCATAAATATAATAATCAATAAAGACTAGTGAGCTTGTCTCACAATTCTTCAAAGAAGAACTAAAAAGTTCTAAGCAAAAAGCAGAAGAAAACTAAGGCCACGCTTGGCAGGCCAGTTCGTTTTCCGGCTCCGATTTGTTTCCAGGGGAATTTGAACGTGCACATCCAGCCCCGATTTGTTTCTGGGGAATTTGGACATGCACTGTCCACCGGACGTGCACAGTTTGGTTTCTAGTTGGATATTCCAGTATTTTGGCTGGTAATCAAATAAACATGAAGCTAATTCTTTCAGACTTCATAAAAATTGAATCTTTCAACATACACAAACATTCCAGGTCATATTTTAACAGTTATCCATAAATACAAGCTTCGTTTTTTAGTAGGTTACTCTCTCCGATCTGAATTAACGGCCGCGACCACAGTTCAATTCAAATATTACAAAAATAATGGACATATCCAAATCATTTAAATTAGCCTACATTCAAAATTCCAATTTGGCAAATCCCGGCCTGCAATTCCTGCATCCTCCCGGGATCACCCGCCTGTGATCTCCGGCGCCGCCTAGCGATCATCAGCGCTCGTGATCCCCGGTGCCCGCCAGTGATCCCCATCACGCGCGTCTTCTTCGGGGGAGACGGAGGGCAGGAGGAGGCCAATCGGAAGATCCACTTCTCGTTCCGGTCGTTGTACTCGGGGAGGGAGTCGCCGCCGCTGTGAGGTCCCTCGCCGTCTCCGTCTCCATCACCGCCAATCCGGCGTCCGTCCTCCCGCGGTAGGCCCGACAGGCGCTAGGTCGCCGTCCTCCCGTGCCAGTTCCACAAGTTGCGACCCTGCGTTAGCGCCGATACGTGTTCTTCCAACTCTGCTTGATGGGCTCCGGCCGCTGGCCAGCAAGCTCCAAGCTCGCTTGTGCGGTGGCGCTCTTCCGCTGGTGAAGGGATCCTGCCGCAGGCTAAGAGGTTATCTTGCATTATTAAAGAAAACCAAGATCATCAGAGTAATCCTATATTATGGATGCTACTAGTGGGCATTTGAACTTTAGTTCTAGTGTACTATTACTTAACTTTGAACTTCAGTTCCAGTATCTGTAACTCCACAAACCAAAACAGTGGGCATTTGCTTCTCTCTCGAGTACTCCATCAGAATATAACCAAGACCAATAGTATATTATGGATGCCACTATCAACGCATCCGCTACTGTCAGCGCATCCATCATAATTCAGTCTCGACTATCAGCGCATCCATCTGCATAATTCCAGAGGGAGGAGATAAAGCAGATATAGACACATGAATTAAAATTGCAGGTAACGAGTCTAGCACTTGCTATCCAATCTCCCGTTAAGAGAAATATGTTCTCCCATTTAAACATAAATCACACCACTTTCCAGAAATTAACCACATTGAAGCCTTCTCGCTTCCATTAAATTTGATACTCACACAATATCTCAGTCCCCATGCAGACTGTGCTTAATTTCACAAACATGTGACATTAAGATCAACCAAAATTATTGAGAACGGGTAAAACTATGGTTGCAATTATCCAAACTTATTCCGGGAGTGACATTTGCTACTCTAGAGGGAGGAGATAAAGTAGAGACAATGCCTCCGTTTGGCAGTAGTGTGGCAAGCTGCTGTCATCAAGTACAGACAACAATATATATGGTGGTGTCTCCCTCTACTACTACAAGCAACTTGGATCTAGCTCATCTATTGCCCAACTGAGTAATGGAATTAAACATGCAAGTGCCTAACTGCAGGAAGAAATATATGATCTGAGGAATTAAACACACAAGTGCCCAGATGTACAGGAGGCACCATCGCTGGCTAGAAGTTGATGATTTGAGATAGCTTGCATGCCTCGCCACCGAGGGGCAAGAACATGGAGGAGCTTCACTTCAGCAACTCGCTTCGGCCGCGAGGGATAGTAGCATTGGAAGCTGCAGATCCATCACCCAGACCAGAGGCGATCAGGAGCTGAGCACCGCCTAACGGAGGATGGGAACGAAGGTCAACTACCTGCTATGCACAAGATAGAGTTTCGACATTGGAGATCCGAGTCCATGGCTGACGCCCGCCGCTCATAATCGCCTCTCCGGTCAGCACGATGGAACCAAGCAGAGAAAGAGCCCAAGACACGGGGGAAGACGAGTGGGAGTAGGAGAAATACCTTGCCTGCAGATCTTGCACCGCCGGTCGAGTCGCGCAGATCTTGCGCCGCGTGATGTCAGTTGCCGCTGCGTTGCCCCGCCGCGCCAGTCGCTTCCGCCCCGCAGTCGCCCCGCCAAACCTTGCGCCAGCAGCTCGACAAGCACGTCACCCCGCCAGTCACCGCCGCGCTAGGGTTGGGAACGGGCTTCCGTCTGGTGTCGCGTGGAAACAGGTCGGAGCCCCGCACGTCCGTGGAATTTGCGCCTGTAAACGGGTCGAAAATGATTCGGAAGGAGAAAAAAAACGTCCAACCAAGTGCCAATACTGGGGACGGGCCGTATCTTAACCGGCTCCGACTAAAACGACCGTTTTGGGCTAAATTCCGGTGAAACAAGCAGGGCCTAAGGCTAAACACAGTGCTAGCAAAAGAGAACACTCACAAGACAATAAGAATGAAAACTAGAGTGTTCTAGGCAATGAAATAGAGTGTGTCTCTCTCCAAATAAGTGTGCTGGGATCCAACCAACTTATTACAGCAAACCAAACAAACAAAAACTAAAAACAAAACAAAGACGCTCCAAGAACAACACAATAATGCATGAAGCAATAAAAATAAAGTGTCTTGAAAGAAGACCTGAGATTTTTATTGATGAAGAAGGGGATGCCTTGGGCATCCCCAAGCTTTGACGCTTGTACCACTTGAATATTTCTTCGGGTGACACGGGGTGGCATCCCCAATCTTGAGCTTTTGTCCGTACTTCGTCTCATCATATCATCCTCTCCTACATGTGAAAATTTTCCTTCATACAAAACTTCACACAATCTTCATTAGCAACATTAGTGCATTCAAAAGATAATAGACCTTTGGGGTTTAGTTTTAAAACAGCAAAACTTTCATTAAAAACACAAGCTACTGTAGCAATTCCTTCAAAAAGCTCAGTTTACCAAAGAGAACTGATACGTCCAATTTGCATCACCATTCTATATCATAATTTGCCTCTATTCATTGATATATTTCATATTAAGAGGTGATACTTATGCCTTTTCATCTGTTTTTGCATGTTGGATGTTTCTTGGAGGATGAACTGACGGAGTCAGGATTCTGATGGAAAAGGAGGTGTTTTGATGCAATTTTGCAAAGATCAGAAAAATACTAGAAAAACTACAGAAAAACCTATTTTCCCAGAATACGAAGAATTCCAGAAGGGAAGGTGGAGATGGGACACAGGGGGCCCACACCCCCCTGGTGCGTGCCACCCCCAGGCCGCACCTACAGGGGGGGTGGCCCACCTCTGGCTCTGCCCTCTTGCCTATATCTTCTTCTCGAAACCCTAATATAGGGGGAGCGACCATAGAAAGATTCCGCCGCCTCTGCGGGGCGGAAAACACCGAGAGAGAAAGAACTCTCCGGCAGATAGATTTTTGCCGGGGAAATTCCTTCCCGGAGAGGGGAGATCGACGCCATCAACACCATCATAAATCTAGACTTCATCGAGATCATCATCATCCACACCATCATCTCCACCAGCACCATCATCACCACTCCATCCCGTTGTAACCATTGTGTTGAATCTTGCATAGTTCTTAGGGGAAACTTTCCTGGTGTTGATTACTATTGTAGTTGATGCTTGTGAGTGGAACCGTTGGATTATTGTTTATGTTCAGATTGTTATCCATTACCATATCATCTTTGATCTTGATCCATATGATGTTCTGTGAGTAGTTTGTTTAGTTCTTGAGGACATGAGAGAAGTCATGTTGTTAGTAGTGGATTTGTGTTGAGATATTATTCAATGGTTTAGTATTTAAGTTGTGGTGCTATTCTTATAGTGGTGTCATGTGAACGTCGACTACATGACACTTCACCATTTATGGGCCTAGGGGAATGCATTGTGTATTTGGCTACTAATTGTGGGGTTGCCGGAGTGATAGAAACCTGAACCCCCGTTAGGAAACCATTGCACAAGGGATCGTAGGATCTCAGAGTTTAAGGCTGTGGTTAGGTTTATACCTTAGTTGCTTTCTTGTAGTTACGGATGCTTGCAAGGGGTTTATTCACAAGTATGTATTAGTCCAAGTAAGGTCGGTACATTAGCACAAGTTCACCCACAAAACACTTACAAAACCAAAGAAGACTAATCAGCTAAATGAAGCGAAAGAACTTGACAGAATTCCCATGTGTCCCCGAGAACGTTTGGTCCTCATAAGTATTTCCACCGGCTTGTCCTTTGCTAAGAAAGGATTGGGCCACTTGCTACAATTGTTTGCTGTCTTTATTAGTTGCACTTTATTTCTTTGCTTTATCAGAAAACCTATAAAAATCCATTTGCTAAGTATTTACAGATATTTCCCGCTCCATACCACTAGTCAACACCTTCTGATCCTTATTGGGATCGACACTCCTATTTATCGAAAGTACTATGATACACCCCACATACTTGTGGGCCATCCAAATGATTTTCTGGCGCTGTTGCCAGGGAGTGAAGCGCTATTGAAGAGTGGAACTAGTAAAGGAAACTTCTACAGTGAGTATTTTTTTTGTTTCTGTTTGTTACTTTGTTTCCAATATGGATAACCCACTTGGTTTTCTGTTTGGGAAAACTACTACCACTTTTAGGGTAGTATATGAACCACCGCCTGTTGAGATAGATCCTTTTAAGATACCTACAAGTATTGTTGATCGTGTTATGGATTATTATCATTTAGGGGATGGAACTGTCCACCCTGGTGATCATTTGCTTTTTATCCATGAATTATGCGAGTTGTTTAAGTGTGCAGGTATCACAAATGAACAGGTGAAGAAGAAGTTACTCTCTATATCATTGAAAGAGCTGGAGAATGGTATAAGCTGCTGAAGAATGGACAATCCATGGAATGGGAGGAAATGGCTTCTCTCTTTTATTCTAAATTCTATCCTCCTAGTGAGATTCATAAGGATAGGAATCTGATATATAACTTTTGACCTCGTGATGGAGAGAGTACAACTCAAGCTTGGGGGAGATTGAAGTTACTAATGCTTAAATGTCCTATTCATGAACTCCCTAACAATATTATTATCAATAACTTTTATGCTAGGCTTTATCTTCATGATAAAGATTTACTAGATGCTTCTTGTGCTTTATCATTCACACGTATGAAGGAAGAAGCTAAATGGGATCTCCTAGACTGTATTCAAGAGAACACTGAAGCATGGGAGAATGACAAAGGAAGAAAGTCAGGTATAAACTATGATTATGAATGTATTAAATCCTTTATGAGAACTGATGACTTTCATGATATTAGTACTGAGTATGGTCTTGATTCTCAAAGTATTTCCAATTGTTTTAAGGCCTTTGCCTCTTACATAAAAATTCCCAAAAAGAAGTGGAATAAGTACCATGCACCTTATAAAGATGTTGTTAGTCATGTTCCTATTAGAAGCACTGAAGTTTGTACTATTGATCATATTTTGCGTGAAGAAAACACCTTTCCCAGCTAAGGTAAAGGAGTATTCTATGATGATTAGTGCGAATAACAAAGGTACAAAGAAAATGGTGGAACCTGATGAGCAAATAAACAATGAACCTGTGGTAGCTATTGTGAAAGATCTTGTCACTAGAAATATAGAGGATGTGCACATTGTCTTCTGTGAAGACGCTTCTAATATTATCTCTCATCCTAGTAAAGCTAGAAAAGCTAGTGTCCCTGTGCTTTCTGTTAGAATTGGTGATAATTGCTATTATGGTTTATGTGATATTGGTGCTAGTTCTAGTGCTATTCCTTATGAGCTTTACATGGAAATTATGCATGAAATTGGTCCTTGTGATCTTGTGGACATTGATGTGGTTATTCACCTTGATAATAAGGAAACCATCTTCCCCATTGGCATTAAGAGATGTGGAGGTTCTTTGTGGTAATATTAAGTATCCTGCTGATTTTCTAGTGCTTAATTCAGTAGCTAGAAAAACTTGTCCTATCATTTTTGGTACACCTTTCTTGAACAGTTGTGGGGATATTATAGATTGTAATAAGGAGAAAGTTTTAACTAAGTTTGATGGAGATTCTTATGAGTTTAACTTTTCCAAATTTGCTAAAGCTACTTTTGAAAATAGCCTGCCTAATAAATATTTCAGGATGGAACAACTCGCTTCTATTGATCCAGTTTATGACCTTGGACCTCTTTTTGATGACTGTAAGTATGCTCATTCTGATGATAGAGTTGTTTTCGTTGACAGTTATATTGTCAACTTTATTCAAAGTGCTACTGAAAGTTATTACGAGAGAGGGAAACATGGTTTTATGCACCTCAATAATGTTAAGTTTCCCTGTTTTATGTTGAAAGCTTTGAAGTTGCATTTGTTTTGTCTTCCTATGCTAGTGGATTTTTGTTTCAACAATTTGCTTTCTCATGATACCCCCACACATAGGAAGTGGGTTAGACTCAAATGTGTTGGTTATTTGCTTCTTGATGCTCTTTTTCACTCCAGATATATATCTCCTATGTGAGCATCTTTGAGACTTTCAAGCCTAATTTAAAGGCATTAAAGAAAAGTACTTGTTGGGAGATAACCCAAGAGTTTGGTCGAGTCTTGGAAGTTATTACCTCTGTAATAACCGCTCCTTATCCTTTTTGTTTTGGTTTTTGTGTCAAGTTCAACTACTTTTGAGAAGTGGAGGAGTTGTGAAAAATGGCTGTCCTGGGACATATTTTTGTGCTGATTTGTAAAAATTCGTGAGGGAGCTCAGTACGTCGGATGGAGCTGTATTTTCTGAGCTTGGTCTCTAGGTTGTTACCCAACTTTCATTATGTTTACACTTTTTGATTTGAGCAACATAAGGTTTTCAAAAAAATCAATCTTTACCTGCTGGTCTGTTTTGATCGATTTCTGCCATCATTTGCATTTGCCTCTTACAGAAGCCTTTGTTTTGATGGATTTCAGTTGAAGTGTGTACCTAAAGGTTTATTGTTTTTCTTACACTAATGTTGCCATTGAAGTTTGTGTATTGCCTTGTGAGAAAAGGAATTTCCAGGAGAAGGAGAAAAGGAGTCTGCAGAGTTCATCTTTGAATAGGTAAAAGTGGTGCAAAACAGAAGGTTCATAAAAGCCTAATCTTTTTATATTTTTGATGTTTTTATTACATAAGGAAAGTTGCGAGACGGAACATAGGAGGAACCGGAGGCCGGGGTGGCCAAACCCACCCCAGGCGGCCCCAGCTGGCCGTGCCTGGAGGGGGTGTGAGCATCCCGAGCTATGTCTCCGCCTCGTTTTTTTATCAGCACCTTCCATATGCATTGAAACTTCATAATATATAACCCCTTGGATCCCCCGAGGTTGTGCATCGTGTTCTCATCATGTTTTCGTTTTGATCTATTTCTGTCAGGAAATCTTCTCAAGTTTAGAGCACCATAGTCTCCGCCAACGACAAAGGCAAGAAGCCAGAGGAAGATGATCCTCAAGATCCCAAGGAGGAGGGGATTTTCGTAGGTGAAGAAGGATACATGGAGGAGGACAAGTGTAACACCCTCAGAATCGGCCCTATGCAAGTTTTAGCGAATCCCGCCAAACCCGCATAGAAACGATTCAAAGGTGCCCACCAGGCACTTTCGTGCGGGTGGAAAACGAAGTAATATCATTACACAATAGTCCATGATGGAACCCATAGAACAGATATATACAACAACGACTCAATGAGTCAAGAATACAAATATACAGTACAAAGATCCAAATGACCTTGAAAACGATACAGCGTCCGAGTACAGACAAGAAGCAAAATTGAGCTAAGAGCCCTGAAGAATAACCAATGGCGTCCATAACCCTGCCCAGGCCAAGCCGGAAGGGTAACCCTGCTAACGACGTCGATCTCAAAACCTGCTAAAAACAGAAGGGGTGCCGACAAAGGGCAAAGGAAAAAGAGAGCGGTCAGTACTGAGGCCAGTACACAGCGAGACTAGAATTCGGCGGTCCTCGCCTACATAGGTATGGTGGACTGAAGCGGCAGCGAAGCATGCGCTAAACAACCTATAGAGACTCAATACAACTGGCGGCTATCAGATAGGGATAAGAAAGTCCTATTCGGATCCAACCTGAAACTATCACCAAGCATACCCATCCTGGTGTTTCCCCCTCGAGACCAAACGAGGAAGTCAACCGAGGAACTCACACAGTTGGCAGTTTTATTTATTCAGTTATCGTTGCAACAATTACTAGTCAGGTATAGATAGTCATCCTGATATAATAAGCAGTGGGCACTTTTAGTTAACCATTCCGTTGTAGTTGAAACACTTACTAGTCAGATACAATTAGCATGAGATATCCCAAACCCAGCAGTTGTTGGCTTTTATTTAGCCATTCCGTTGTAGTGAAGCTGATTACTATCATATCGGATACAAGTCAAATTATAACAGTAAACTTTAGTTATAGTTGTCTATGATCGAGAACTGTGCTCCAAGTCATCCATAACCGCGGACACGGCTTCTCGAAAAGATTTAACCCTGCAGGGGTGCACCAAAGTTTCCACACGCACCTACAGCCTTGTTGTCAGATCAGGCAGGTAGAAGATCACAAAACATACACCCAACGGTATGTCGACGGGGTTTCGGACATGACGTTTCCCAGACCCAAAGCAAGCACATGGGGGCCACCCAACTAAGCTACCCGCCACGAAGTCGGCCGGTCTCCGAGATGGACCCAGAGGTTTGTGACAATGGCTGTAAATGACTGGGAACCCGAAAGTGTGACTGGGCTTGTCGATACCGCAAAAACATTCCACATTTGTTCCAAAACAGTACAGGCGCTCCACGCGCAATCGTAAATAAAGCAGTAAAGCATGGCATAAGTACATGATAGTAATAAAGCCCCAAACTACTTTGTGGCCCCCGGTACAGTACTTTGAAATCAGGTACTAATCGATGGGGGTGCCCACACACCCCACCTGTGGTTAGCGCGCTCGACCTCGGAATAGGTGTCAAGAACTCGGGGTCCTACGGGACACCAGTGAGCGGTTAAAAACCAAATATTGTCTATTACCCACCGGTGCCTCTGCATTATTTACCTACTTTCAATTTTAGTTATTAAACGGTAATTAAATCCATGATCATCTCCAACATTAAACATGCGGCATTACTCCAACAACTGTGGTACTTGATGACACGCAACAGTAGTTGAGCAAGCGACTATGACGCGCAAGTCCAACTATCTACCAACCAACAGGTAATAGGATGTGTCCAAGGCAATATAAGGCTGCAAGGGATATCACGGGTACGAAAACTAGAGCATCGCAACACAGATAGCAATAGATCAACAGGAGGAAATAAAGACTAGAAATGTAAAATAGGTAGAAGGGGGGGGGAATGATCGCCTGAAAACATTGTCGAAGGTTCATCCGAAGATTGGGTCGACACTCGCATCAACTCATCGGCCTAATCCGTGAAGAAGCAAAGCACTAGAAGAAACACCGGATGCACTATTTAATACTACAGAAGAAGATCGGGCATGATGCATGTATGATGCGGGACATGGCAAGAATGTGATGCAATTAAGCAGTATTAAGCAGAACCGGGGTCCCGACAATTAAATAGAAGGTTCATGTTGTTTAGGTACCCCACAATTGAAATGTTGGCTTATCAAGGCAAAATATATCATCGGTTCGCTACACAAATTTAAATGGAGACAAACTAAGACTAAAATAGTCAGTATATGATCTGCATATTTAAGTATGAGGTGAATCGGCATAATGCCCCCAACCCACTATATGTATGCAAGCATGACAATTTAGTTATGCAACAAGATATATATCATTTAATAAAATAGGGCTTCGAGAAAAGGGGTCACACATAGGGTTCCGGTGATCTTGGTGGCTCCGGGGGGTTCGAAGATCGGTCTTCGGATCCATGAGGTAGACCTTGGTGTTCCATGTCGGAGTACTTGAAATCCGTGTCAAAAGTCTTGTCGCCCTTGGGTGGAGAACTTGTCATCCCGAGGGTCCGTGGCTTCGGTGGTCGATGACAAATTTGGAATTAGGACCAGATGTTCGGGCGGCTTCTTGGGTACTTATCCGACTTGGATCTCTTGTTCACCGAGAGGGTTCTAGTCGGCAATACCAACACTGCCAACCTAAAACAAACGCCACCCAAAACTGCCCTCTTGACTGAAAATTGGAAGTTCCAGTCCTTCAACACACTGATGACGGAGCACATATAGGAGACAGAAAGCACACATCGCTAACAAAAGTGGGCACGCGCGCAGTGGAAGCGAGCTCGCGGATAGGGCGACTTGGGGTCGACCGCGGCGGTCCGAGGAGGCGACAGAGACAGACGGTGTTGGGTTCGTCGATGAGCTTGATGCAGGCAACAGGGATGTGGAGGAGCGACGATGGCTCGGAATCGGGAGGTCACGGCAGCTCTCAGAGGCGTGCGCGTGTCCTGCAGGGAAGCAGGGAACACGGCGGGGCGGAGGATGCAAAGGAGAGGGGCGGGGTTCCTGGCAGAGGGGGACGAGCAGAGGAAGATGTCAGGAGGGAGCAGAGGCGGGGTGGAGGTTGAGGGGAAGGCGACGAGGGACAACGTCGGGCTCCTGGCCAGGCAGCGACGAGCTCGGGGCTTGGAGGAGGAGGTGGCCTTGGCGGCGGCGGGCGATTGGTTGGTAGCGATGGAGGTTGTCGGGTTGGGGAACGAAGGGAGTATGGGGTCGAGGGGATCCCGTGTGGGGAGGGCATGCGTGCGTGGTGTTTGCGTGTGTGGTGTTGTGTGTACAGGTAGGGTGTGTGGTTGTACTATGTGGTTTCGTGTGTGTGGTTGGGTCCGGTGGCGAGAAAGGGAGGAAAGGTGTGGAGGGATTAGGTAGGGTTAGGGTTTTGGGGTAGGTAGGTTCAAGGTTCAATTTAGGTAGGCCGGATTGTAGGTAGTCTGGTCGGTTGGGCCTCTAGACTGATCGATCGGACTGCCTCTCCGGACAAAAGCGTTTTTATTTATTTTAAAACAAGACTATTTTGCAATTAGTTTATAGAAAAATAAAATATCCGGTACGATCGGGGTTTTGCATTTGAAATAAAGAGAGGGATATTTGTAGAGAGCAAAACTAGGCTTTTAGCAAAATACTTTTAGGCAAACAGATGCATGCTGATGTCATGATGATGCACAAGTACAAACAACAACAATTTTCTGGTAGTGGTTTTACCCGGGGTGCTACAATTCGACACCACTAACAATGGATCTCGCCCTCGAGATCCGCCTCCTGGTACGGGGAAGAAGGTCGACAATCTGAATCTTCTCGCTTCATGTAGATCCTCGCGACACCACTAACAAGGATTCTTGTTCTACCTTGAAATCGGCGACACCACCAACAAGGGGTCGTTGTTCATGTTCGTCGAGAGAACACTCCGGCGAAACAACGGACATAATTAAAGGTAAGGCCACCTCTAACTTCCATGGAAGGAGTATAATTGCTTGATCCACCAATTCAATGCACAAGAGTGAATGATAAGAGTAGTCGGATGGTGACCAGTCCATCCCGCACCCAAAGCATTACTCTGCACAAGAACGGTGAATTATGCAACCAACTCTCAGAATTCAGAATGAAGATCTCGACAAGCGGGTTCGGAAACTAAGGAGGGATGGAGATTCTCATCAGATCTGGTGTAGATGACTTCGTCGTATCGGAAAACACCGGAGGATAGAAAGAATTTTTTTAGTGAATTTTCGGTCCATTGAAAGGTACAACAGATGAAAGATTCGTCTGATAGCATGAATGTCAGATGTTGAAGCACCGTTACAAGAGGATGGAAGCGAAACCCTGAAGGTACGACGGAAACCCAACCACGAGAAATCCTGGACTCGAAGAAAAGATAAGAGAGCAGATTTAAAACACGTCGAGATAAGAGGAGAATAGCAGAGGGGTAAGAAGTAAAAGCAGACCTAATCAGATCTATCCAACCGATTTTTCAAAATAGTTTTGACACTCTACACGTCTGTTAGCTAGGTTATCTTACAGGCTGGACCAGTGGGTATTGTAACTGTAGGGGTTCGTAGCATGGAAAACAAAAAAATTCTACCGCATGCAAACAAACAAGCCAAGATCTATCTACTAGATTGTAGCAACGAGTCGATAAAGGAACTCACCCTCGAAGATTCCAAAGCGGTTAACGAGAGCAGATTCTCGTGGGTGATGTAGTCGTACTCTTGCCGATCTCAAGATCGCGTAGACGATCCTTCCGGCGCTGCGTTCCGGCAGCGCTCCCGCAGTCGGTCACACATTCGGTACTCGACGAAGACCTTCTTCTCCCTTGTTCCAGCAGGCAGCGGAGGTTGTAGCACTCTCCTCGCGATTCCGGCAGCACGACGGCGTGGTACCGGAAGTAGAGGGGAGATCTCGCAGGGCTTCGCCTTAAGCCGGAGCGAGTATGGTGGACTATGAGAGAGCCTTGGTGATCTAGGGTTTAGACACACCAATTAGAAGGGGCTAGGCCGGCGGCTAGGGCAATTAGAGGCCCCAAATCGGCGGCTTGGGAGAAAACCCTAGGCTGCGGCTAGGGTTTAGGTTTAGAGGGAGGCAACTTGTGTGTCTAGGAGGGGAGCCCTGCCCCTCCTTATATAGGTGGAGGGAGGCGCCGGCCAAGGGGAGGGAGTCCCTCCCCAACTCGGATCCCTAGTGGGCCGGCGGTGGAGGACTCCCCAACTCGGTTTCCCACTTCTTCTCCACTTTCCAAAATAGCCGTTTGACTTTTCAAATTGGCGTTTGACTTTTCAAACTAGGATTTGATTAAACCCTTTATTTTGTACAGCGATGACACCTAGTACATGATGCAATCATTCCAACTTGTAATGACACATTCATGTACCCTTCCCCTCCGGAGTGCTGGACATTCTGGAACCTTCTAGAACATTCCTGATGAAAACACCGGAACCATTCTCCAACCCCGAAACAGGACTTTCCTTATATGAATCTTATTCTCCGGACCATTCCGGATCTCCTCGTGATATCCCGGATCCCATCCGAGACTCCGAACAACATTCGGTCTCTTACTCATCATTCCATAACTACTCAACAACATCGAATCCTTAAGTGTGTCTCCTACGGTTCATGAATTATGCGGACATGATTGAGACACTTCTCCGAACAATAACCAATAGAGGAATCTAGAAATTCATATGGCTCCCACATATTTCTACGATTACTTTGCGATCGAATGAACCACTTACATACGATACCAATTTCCCTTTGTCTCACGATAGTTTACTTATCCGAGGTTTTGATCGTCGGTATCTCTGCATACCTAGTTCAACCTCGTTACCGATAAGTACTCTTTTCTCGTTCCCGTGATATGTGATACCTTGTGAGCCAGTCACATGCTTGCAAGCTAATTGGATGATATTCCACCGAGAGGGCCCAGAGTATATCTATCCGTCATATGGATGGACAAATCCCACTCTTGATCCATGTGTCTCAACCAATACTTTCCGAACACTCAATGCCACCTTTATAGCCACCCAGTTACGGTGTGGTGTTTGATGTCATCAAAGCATCCATCCGATAAAGGTGATATGCATGATCTCATGGTCGGAGGAATTAGGTTACCATGTATCAGAAAGCATATATCAATTGAACTATTAAAATGACTTGATCTTTATGCTACTCTTAACTATAGGAGTATGTCCATCACATCATTCTCCTAATGATATGACCCTGTTGTCAATAACATCTCTATGTTCATGATCAGGAAACCATGATCATATATTAACCAACAAGCTAGTTTAACAAGAGGCTTTACTAGGGACTCTTTTATGTTTACAAATCACACAAGTATTAATGTTTCCTGTTAATACAATTATAGCATGTTATGTAAACATTTATCATAAGTATGAAGATATGATAATAACCACTTTATTATTGCCTCTTGGGCATATATCCAACAGTAACTGCTGAGCTCTGATACCACTCTGTAACACCCTCAGAATCGGCCCTATGCAAGTTTTAGCGAATCCTGCCAAACCCGCATAGAAACGATTCAAAGGTTCCCACCAGGCACTTCCGTGCGGGTGGAAAACGAAGTAATATCATCACACAATAGTCCACGATGGAACCCACAGAACAGATATATAAAACAACGACTCAATGAGTCAAGAATACAGATATATAGTACAAAGATCCAAATCACCTTGAAAACGATACAGCGTCCGAGTACGGACAAGATGTAAATTAAGATAATAGCCCTGAAGAATAACCAATGGCGTCCATAACCCTGCCCAGGCCAAGCCGGAAGGGTAACCCTGCTAACGACGTCGATCTCAAAACCTGCTAAAAACAAAAGGGGTGCCGACAAAGGGCAAAGGAAAAAGAGAGCGGTCAGTACTGAGGCCAGTACACGGCGAGACTAGAATTCGGCGGTCCTCGCCTACATAGGTATGGTGGACTGAAGCGGCAGCGAAGCATGCGCTAAACAACCTATAGAGACTCAATACAACTGGCGGCTATCAGATAGGGATAAGAAAGGCCTATTCGGATCCAACCTGAAACTATCACCAAGCATACCCATCCTGGTGTTTCCCCCTCGAGACCAAACGAGGAAGTCAACCGAGGAACTCACACAGTTGGCAGTTTTATTTATTCAGTTATCGTTGCAACAATTACTAGTCAGGTATAGATAGTCATCCTGATATAATAAGCAGTGGGCACTTTTAGTTAACCATTCCATTGTAGTTGCAACACTTACTAGTCAGATACAATTAGCATGAGATATCCCAAACCCAGCAGTTGTTGTTACTTTTATTTAGCCATTCCGTTGTAGTGAAACTGATTACTAGTCATATCGGATACAAGTCAAATTATAACAGTAAACTTTAGTTATAGTTGTCTATGATCGAGAACTGTGCTCCAAGTCGTTCATAACCGCGGACACGGCTTCTCGAAAAGATTTAATCCTGCAGGGGTGCACCAAAGTTTCCACACGCACCTACACCCTTGTTGTCAGATCAGGTAGGTACAACATCACAAAACATACACCCAACGGTATGTCGACGGGGTTTCGGACACGACGTTTCCCAGACCCAAAGCAAGCACATGGGGGCCACCCCAGTAAGCTACCCGCAACGAAGTCGGCCGGTCTCCGAGACAAACCCAGAGGTTTGTGACAATGGCTGTAAACGGCTGGGAACCCGAAAGTGTGACTGGGCTTGTCGATACCGCGAAAACATTCCACATTTGTTCCAAAACAGTACAGGCGCTCCACGCGCATTTGTAGATAAAGCAGTAAAGCATGGCATAAGTATAGGATAGTAATAAAGCCCCAAACTACTTTGTGGCCCCCGATACAGTACTTTGAAATCAGGTACTAATCGATGGGGGTGCCCACACACCCCACCTGTGGTTAGCGCGCTCGATCTCGGAACAGGTGTCAAGAAATCGGGGTCCTACGGGACACCAGTGAGTGGTTAAAAACCAAATATTGTCTATTACCCACCGGTGCCTCTACATTATTTACCTACTTTCAATTTTAGTTATTAAACGGTAATTAAATCCATGGTCATCTCCAACATTAAACATGCGGCATTACTCCAACAACTGTGGTACTTGACGACACGCAACAGTAGTTGAGCAAGCGACTACGACGCGCAAGTCCAACTATCTACCAACCAACATGTAATAGGATGTGTCCAAGGCAATATAAGGCTGTAAGGGATATCACGAGTACGAAAACTAGAGCATCGCAACACAGATAACAATAGATCAACAGGAGGAAATAAAGACTAGAAATGTAAAATAGGTAGAAAGGGGGGAATGCTCGCCTGAAAACATTGTCGAAGGTTCATCCGAAGATCGGGTCGACACTCGCATCAACTCATCGGCCTAATCCATGAAGAAGCAAAGCACTAGAAGAAAAACCAAATGCACTATTTAATACTATAGCAGAAGCGGGCAAGATGCATGTATGATGCGGGACATGGCAAGAATGTGATGCAATTAAGCAATATTAAGCGGAACCGGGGTCCCGACAATTAAATAGAAGGTTCATGTTGTTTAGGTACCCCACAATTTAAATGTTGGCTTATCAAGGCAAAATATATCATCGGTTCGCTACACAAATTTAAATGGAGACAAACTATGACTAAAATAGTCAGTATATGATCTCCATATTTAAGTATGAGGTGAATCGGCATAATGCCCCCAACCCACTATATGTATGCAAGCATGACAATTTAGTTATGCAACAAGATATGTATCATTTAATAAAATAGGGCTTCGAGAAAAGGAGTCACACATAGGGTTCCGGCGATCTTGGTGGCTCCGGGGGGTTCGAAGATCGGTCTTCGGATCCATGAGGTATAACTTGGTGTTCCATGTCAGAGTACTTGAAATCCGTGTCGAAAGTCTTGTCGCCCTTGGGTGGAGAACTTGTCATCCCGAGGGTCCGTGGCTTCGGTAGTCGATGACAAACTTGGAATTAGGATCGGATGTTTGGGCGGCTTCTCGGGTAGTTATCCTACTTGGATCTCTTGTTCACCGAGAGGGTTCAAGTCGGCAATACCAACACTGCTAACCTAAAACAAACGCCACCCAAAACAGCCCTCTTGACTGAAAATTGGAAGTTCCAGGCCTTCAACACACTGACGACGGAGCACATACAGGAGATAGACCAAGCACACATCGCTAACAAAAGTGGGAACACGCGCAGTGGAAGCGAGCTCGCGGACAGGGCGACTAGGGGTCGACCGCGGCGGTCCGAGGAGGCGACAGGGACAGACGGTGTCGGGGTCGTTGATGAGATTGACGCAGGCGACAGGGACGTGGAGGAGCGACGATAGCTCCGAATCGGGAGGTCACGGCAGCGCTCAGAGGCATGCGCGCGTCCTGCAGGGAGGCAGGGAACATGGCGGGGCGGAGGATGCAGAGGAGAGGGGCGGGGTTCCTGGCGGTGGGGAGACGAGCAGAGGAAGATGTCAGGAGGGAGCAGAGGCGGGGCGGAGGTTGAGGGGAAGGCGATGAGGGCCGGCGTCGGGCTCCTGGCCAGGCAGCGACGGGCTCGGGGCCTGGAGGAGGAGGTGGCCTTGGCGGCGGCGGGCGATTGGTTGGTAGCGATGGAGGTTGTCGGGTTGGGGAATGATGGGAGTATGGGGTTGAGGGGATCCCGTGTGGGGAGGGCATGCGTGCGTGGTGTTTGCGTGTGTGGTGTTGCGTGTACAGGTAGGGTGTGTGGTTGTACTGTGTGGTTTCGTGTGTATGGTTAGGTCCGGCGGCAGGACAGGGAGGAAAGGTGTGGAGGGATTAGGTAGGGTTAGGGTTTTGGGGTAGATAGGTTCAAGGTTCAATTTAGGTAGGCCGGATTGTAGGTAGTCTGGTCGGTTGGGCCTCTGGCCTAATCGATCGGACTGCCTCTCCGGACAAAAACGTTTTTATTTATTTTAAAACAAGACTATTTTGCAATTAGTTTATAGACAAATAAAATATCCGGTACGATCGGGGTTTTGCATTTGAAATAAAGAGAGGGATATTTGTAGAGAGCAAAACTAGGCTTTTAGCAAAATACTTTTAGGCAAACAGATGCATGCTGATGTCATGATGATGCACAAGTACAAACAACAACGATTTTCTGGTAGTGGTTTTACCCGGGGTGCTATAACAAGCATCCGGACACCCGCGCTACTGTCGCAAGCATGGGAGTGGTGGCAAAACCTATCAATCTTAGGAGGACATCATGGATGTCTACAGGAGGGAAACCTCCACGCCTTATCTACAATCCACGATCATCTCCTCCACGTACCAAGAGACCCTTCCATACTCTTATACATGAGCATCGATATCAACAGGTGCCCAAAGGGAATTTGCCCTCGATGTGGGATATGCCTCGTTCTAACCATGCAGGGGAGGAACACACTAAGAAGGAAGTGTGGGGCAAGAATAGCAAGGACTGGAATTCTCGGTCCGATATGATCATGAACCGCATTGAGCAAAATTCGGAGTTGATTCGTACTCTAACCTTTGAGATTGAGGATTTGAGGAAGCCGATTGAGGAGCTTATCAAGACAACACCACCACCACTGAAGGAGTAATTCGTCATCAGGTTTGCCATCCCCTTGGCTTGTTCCAAGCTTGGGGGGAGTGCCGTGGTATCACCATCATTATCTTTTATCTTTTACCTTTTTAGTGGATTCATATATTTGGTAGAGAAGTTATCTTATAGGTTGGCTTTCATGTGGAAGTATCTCTCCTTTAGTTGATTATCTATGTATCCCTTGGTGTGAGTGCCTTTATGGAATATTAATGAGAAGTTTCATCTTTTACTTTTTGCACTTGTTATTTTAGTTTGCAATCTCTATTATATGATTGATCTTGTTGATCAGTATTGACATCACTTTGAGATCATCAAGTAAATCTAAATTGGTTTTGGCAAACCAAGTTCTGGTCATTAGCAACACTTTTTGAGGTTTGAAAGAAAAAGAGAAAACTTACATGTATTTTGTATCATTTATTTTCTTTCTTGATTGGCTCATAAGTTTAGTATTCTTTATTTATGATCTTTTGAGTCTTCAAGGAAGATTGCATGTTTGGTTTTATCACTTATAGGTTTGCTTGCTTCTTTTCAATTCTTTTGCTTGCTACCCAGCCTTGCTAGCCAAAAACCTGTTTTGAGAAGGCATACTTCTCATGTTTCCAACCCATTTGAGCCAAAACCCGTGCCATTTGTGTCCACCATATCTACCTATTAGCATTATTGCTATTCCAAGCAAATTCTCAAGCTTCATCTATCTTTCAAATTAAAAACTATTTTTTTATGTGAAAACTAGTTAGTAAAGCTCTCACGAACTTGATGGAACACCTTATTTTCTTTCCCCTAATAGACTTGAAGCATTGTGTCATCGAAGTTGTATATGCTTGCATCTATACGTTGGAGTTAGCAGAACCGTGCTGTCACAGGGAACACTTTCAACATTGTACCAATACGTAGTACACAGTTGATATCATGCTCTTTTGTTTGCGAATGTCGATGGTGTGAAATAAAGAGGGAGCTTGTAAGTCCATGGAGTTATGTATTTTGTGTTAGAGAAACGCCTGGCCATGCCTAATCATGGTGGAAACTTGCAGCATCACCATAATGAGCATTCTGTGAAGCATCCTCAATAAAAATATATGCACATAGTAAATAAAAAGAACGCTGAGATGCTCATTGTCTGCTTGCCTTGTCATTTTGGTTATGGGATAGCTCCTGTACCATGTGCAAGGGGTACCCCATTGGCAGTTCTTTATGATACGCAGGTACTTACAATGACAAGAACTTACCGGTGACCAAAGTTGAGTAGCATGAGTGTAGCACCCCGGGAAAACCAGTGCTATAAATCACATGTTAATTCTACTTTGTGCATCATCATGACATCATGCATATTTGCGTCTAAAAATATTTTACTAAACCCTATTTTGTTTCCTACAATATTCCTCGTATATTCAAATTAAAGCTCCAGTTGTGTCTTGATATCTTGTTTACATAAAAACTATTTACAAGTATTTTAAACTAAATAAAATTAAAATGTTTTAGTGGAGGAGGCAGTCAGACAACCAGGACCAAAGGCCCAGTTGGAAGGCCACCTACCACCCCAGTTAACCAAACCCTAACCACCCCTTGTCCTAGTCCCTCACCCCACCCCGCCGCCGCCGGCGACCACCCCTCCCAGTCAACACCCCTGCCGCGACCCACCCACACTCCTGTCCAACACCCACCTCACCATGTACCCGAGCACACCACTCCCGGTGATGCGCCCTGCCACCCCGATCGAATCATCGCACACACTCACATCTCATGCGGTTTCATCTACCCCTTCCAGCTTTGACCGCCCACCCCACCAACCAAGTCCCCGTCCAGGCGTCCACCACCTCGTTCCCGATCCCCGTACCCTGCAACTACCCATCCCCACCATCCCGTGTCACCGGAGCCCTCCCCCGTGGACTCTTCCCCGTGTTGTTCCCTCTCAGGCTCGCACCGGCCCTACCTCATTCGCTGCCACCGCCTCTGTCCCGCAAGCTCGTCGCCGCACCTCCGCGCCGCCGCGTTTTGCCTGTGCGCCAGCGCGTTGACCGCCGGTCGCGTGTCTCCCTCTCCATCGCCCCTGCGATCCCCCTGTTCCCTCGGGCCGATCCCTGCCTTGGCGAGTCGCTCGCGACCCGCCTCGTCCTCGGCCTCATGCGACCTGCCGCTCCGGCGCCCACCTTCCTCCTCAACGCTGCTCGTCACCTCTCCCTGCAGATCGTCCATGTGCGGGCTTCCGATCATCCCCAAACTAGCGCCCTCACCATGCCTCTGCAGCGCCATCCAAGTACCCGCTCAAGTGCGGCATCTGCTCTATTTACCATGCCAGATGGAGCTGGTGAGGAGATGGTGTGGTTATTTGCCTTCGCCCGTGTTTGGGATGTGCTAATATGGGGGTATCCAGTTAATGAGCATGCTACCTTTGCTCCGGTATTTTGCAAGATCTATTCACCGATTCGAGACCGTCGACTTGGACCAGTTGCTAAGATCGACTCTGTCAGGTACTCTCTACCGCAAGATTGTCCGACGCCAAGATCTTCCTCATGGAACCACAAGTCCTCCCTCGCGGATTTGAAGACAGATCCGTCGAACCCCAAGACCTTGGATCCGAGCCCTGCAATGTGTGACCTTTATCCAAAGCCCCTATTTTTATAATAAAATTATATTGTCACTTATTTCATATGAATTGAGCATTCTTGCATACATATTGTGGTTTGGGGGTATTTTTTCGATTCACCTCATTATTAAATATGGAGACCATATGCGGGCGAATCTAGTCTAATATTGGTCCCATTTAAATTTTTGTAGCGAACCGATGACATATTTTTTCCTTGATAAGACAACATTTAAATTGCGGGGTGTTTAAACAACATGAACCTAACAATTAATTGTTGGGACCCTGGTTCCACTTAATATTGACTAATTGCATCGCATCTTTTCCATGTCATACATCATACATGCATCATGCCCGATCTTCTGCCGTAGTAATAAATAGTCTATCCGGTGTTTCTTTTAGTGATTTGTTTTTTCGCGGATTAGGCCAATGAGTTGACGCGAGTGTCGGCCCGATCTTCGGATTAACCTTCGGCAATGTTTTCAGGTGAGCATTCCCCCCTCTTTCTACCTATCTTACTTTTATAGTCTTTATTTCCTCCTGTTGATCTATTTTTACCTGTGTTGCGATGCTCTAGTTTTCGTACCCATGATATCCCTTGTAACCATTATATTGCCTTGGACACATCCTATTACCTATTGTTTGGTAGATAGTCAGCCTTGCGAGTCGTAGTTGCTTGTGCAGGTGTTGCTTTGGGCCGTCGATGTTCCACAGTTGTTGGAGGAATGCCGCATGTTTAATGTTGGAGATGATCATGGCTTTAATTACCGTTTAATAACTAAAAATTGAAGTAGGTAAATAATGCAGAGGCACAAGTGGACAATATATGTTATTTGGTTTTTAACCGTCCACTTGTGTCCCGTAGGACCCCTAGTACTTGATACCTGTTCTTTGAATATTCGCACTATCCGCATGTGGGACCATGAATCCCCTTAGCCAGATCTTGAGTCATATATTATTTCTTGGGGCCACAAAGTAGTTTGGGGCTTTATTACTATCCTGTACTTATGCCATGCTTTACTGCTTTATTTACTATTGCGCGTGGAGCGCCTGTAATGTTTTGGATTGCGGCACGATTACACGGTATCGACAAGCCTAGTCACACTTTCGAGTTCCCAGTCATTTACAGTCGTCCTCGCAAACCTCTGGGTCCGTCTTGGAGCCGGCCAACTTCGTCGCGGGTAGCTTGGTGGGGTGGCCCCCTAAAATATTATATGAATCTTGCAATTGCTCTATCGTGATGCCTCGTTGGGTTTTCATTTGGTTTTTTCCGAGGTTGATCGTGCGTGTGTTGCTATTTGTGCCCCCCTGCAGGGTAAAACTTTCTGAAAGCCGTGTCCGCGGTTATGGACGACTTGGAGCACAGTATCTCGATCATAGACAACTATAACTAAAGTAGTGCTATAAATTTGACTTTATAATGACTAGTAATCAGCTTCACTACAACGGAATGGCTAAATAAAAGTACTAACAAATGCTGGTTTGGGATGCCTCATGATCTATATATCTGACTAGTAAGTATTGCAACTACAATGGAATGGTTAACTAAAACTGCCCACTTTTTATAATATCAGGATGACTCATGCTATCTATATCTGACTAGTAATTGCCGAAACTATAACGTAATGAATAAAAATGCCAACTGTGTAAGTTCCTCGGTTGACTTCCTTGTTTGGTCTCGATGGGGAAATACCAGTATGGGTATGCTTGGTGATAGTTTCAGGTTGGATCCGAATAGGTCTTTCTTATCCCTATCTGATAGCCGCCTGTTGAATTGAGTCTCTATAGGTTGTTTAGTGCATTCTGTGCTGCCGCTTCAGTCCACCATACCTATGTAGGCGAGGACCGCCGAATTCCAGTCTCCCCGTGTACTGGCCTCAGTACTGACCGCTCTCTTTTTACTTTGCCCTTTTTCGGCACCCCTTTTGTTTAAGCAGGTATTTTGAGATTGACGTTGTTAGCAGGGTTACCCTTTCGTCTTGGCCTGGGCAGGGTTATGGACGCCATTGGTTATTCTTCAGGGCTCTTAGCACAATTTGCATCTTGTCCGTACTCGGACGCTGTATAGTTTTAAAGGTGATTTGGATCTTTGTATTGTATATCTGTATTCTTGACTCTTTGAGTCATTATTGTATATATCTATTCTATGGGTTCCATCGTGGACTATTGTGTAATGGTATTACTTTGTTTTCCACCCGCACGAAAGTGCCTGGTGGGCACCTTTGAATCGTTTCTATGCGGGTTTGGCGGGAATCGCTGAAACTTGCATAAGGCCGATCTGAGGGTGTTACAGAGTGGTATTAGAGCTCAGCAATTGCGATACCCTAATGGTCCAGACTGTAGGATAACCTAGCTAACGGACGTTGTAGAGTGTCAAAACTATTTTGAAAATCGGTTGGATAGATCTGATTAGGTCTGACTTTACTCCTTACCCCTATGATGTTCTCCTCTTACCTCTACGTGTTTAAATCTGCCTTCTTATCTTTTCTTCGAGTCTAGGAATTCTCGTGGTTGGGTTTCTGTCGTACCTTCAGGGTTTTGCTTCCTTCTCATGTAACGGTGCTTCAACATCTGACATTCATGCTATCTGATGAATCTTTCATCTGTTGTACCTTTCAGTGGACCAAAAATTCACTAAATATTTTGTTTCTATCCTTTCGTGTTTTCCGATACGACGAATTCATCTACATCATATCTGATGAGAATCTCCATCCCTCCTTTGTTTCCAAAACTCGATTGTCGAGATCTTTAGTTTGATTCTGAGAGTTGGTTGTATAATGTCCTTATTCATGTGCAGAGTAATGCTTTGGGTGCGCGATGGACTGATCACCATTTGACTACTCTTATCATTCTCTCTTGTATATTGAATCGGTGAATCAAGCAATTTGACTCATTCTACGGAAGTTAGAGGTGGCCTTATTGTTTGATACCTCTACCTTCGTCTTTGTTTCTTCGGAGTGTCCTCTCCACGAACGGGAGCAGCGACCCTTTGTTGGTGGTGTCGTCGAATTCAAGATGGAGAAAGAATCCTTGTTAGTGGTGTCGTGAAGATCTACACGAAGTATTAACATTCAGACCATCGGCCTTCTTTCTCGGACCATGAGGCGGATCTCGAGGGCGAGATCCATTGTTAGTGGTGTCAAATTGTAGCACCCCGGGAAAACCAGTGCTATAAATCACATGTTAATTCTACTTTGTGCATCATCATGACATCATGCATATTTGCGTCTAAAAATATTTTACTAAACCCTATTTTGTTTCCTACAATATTCCTCGTCTATTCAAATTAAAGTTCCAGTCGTGTCTTGATATCTTGTTTACCTAAAAACTATTTACAAGTATTTTAAACTAAAAATAAAATAAAAATGTTTTAGTTGAGGAGGCAGTTAGACGACCAGGCCCAAAGGCCCAGTCAGAAGACCACCTACCACCCCAGTTAACCAAACCCTAACCACCCCCTTGTCCTAGTCCCTCACCCCACCCCGCCGCCGCCAGCGACCACCCCTCCCGGTCAACACCCCTGCCGCGACCCACCCACACTCCTGTCCAACACCCACCTCACCATGTACCAGAGCACACCACTCCCGCGTGACGCGCCCTGCCTCCCCGATCGAATCATCGCACACACTCACATCTCATGCGGTTTCACCCACCCCTTCCAGCTTTGACCGCCCACCCCACCAACCAAGTCCCCATCCAGGCGTCCACCACCTCGTTCCTGATCCCCGTACCCTACAACTACCCGGCCCACCATCCCGTGTCACTGGCGCCCTCCCCCGTGGCCACTTCCCCATGTTGTTCCCTCTCAGGCTGGCACCGGCCCTACCTCGTTTGCCGCCACTGTCTCTGTCCCGCAAGCTCATCGCCGCACCTCCGCGCCGCCGCGTTCTGCCTGTGCGACAGCACGTCGACCGCCGGTCGCGTGTCTCCCTCTCCATCTCCCCTGCGAGCCCCCTGTTCCCTCGGGCCGATCCCTGCCTTGGCGTGTCGCTCGCGACCCACCTCGTCCTCGGCCTCATGCGACCATACCGCTCCGACGCCCACCTTCCTCCTCAATGCCGCTCGCCACCTCTCCTTGTAGATCGTCCATGTGCAGGCTTCCGATCATCCCCAAACCGGCGCCCTCACCGTGCCTCTGCAGCGCCATCCAAGTACCCGCTCAAGTGCGGCATGTGCTCTGTTTACCATGCCAGATGGAGCTGGTGAGGAGATGGTGTGGTTGTTTGCCTTCACCCGTGTTTGGGATGTGCTAATATGGGGGTATCAAGTTAATGAGCATGCTACCTTTGCTCTGGTATTTTGCAAGATCTATTCACCGATTCAAGACCGTCGACTTGGACCAGTTGCTAAGATCGACTCCGTCAGGTACTCGCTACCGCAAGATCGTCCGACTCCAAGATCTTCCTCACGGAACTACAAGTCCTCCCGCGCGGATTTGAAGACCGATCTGTCGAACCCCAAGACCTTGGTTTCGAGCCCTGCCATGTGTTACCTCTATCCGAAGCCCCTATTTTTATAATAAAATGATATTGTCACTTGTTAATATGAATTGAGCATTCTTGCATACATATTGTGGTTTGGGGGTATTTTGTCGATTCACCTCATTATTAAATATGGAGACCATATGCGGGCGAATCTAGTCTAATATTGGTCCCATTTAAATTTGTATAGCGAACCGATGACATATTTTTTGCTTGATAAGACAACATTTAAATTGCGGGGTTTTTAAACAACATGAACCTAATAATTAATTTTTAGGACCCCGGTTCCGCTTAATATTGACTAATTGCATCGCATCTTTGCCATGTCATACATCATACATGCATCATGCCCGATCTTCTGCCGTAGTAATAAATATTATATCCGGTGTTTCTTCTAGTGATTTGCTTCTTCGTGGATTAGGCCGATGAGTTGACGCGAGTGTCGACCCGATCTTCGGATTAACCTTCGGCAATGTTTTCAGGAGAGCATTCGCCCCTCTTTCTACCTATCTTACTTTTATAGTCTTTATTTCCTCCTGTTGATCTATTGCTACCTATGTTGCGATGCTCTAGTTTTCGTACCCGTGATATCTCTTGCGGCCATTATATTGTCTTGGACACATCCTATTACCTGTTGTTTGGTAGATAGTCAGCCTTGCGAGTCAGAGTTGCTTGCACAGGTGTTGCTTCGCACCGTCGATGTTCCACAGTTGTTGGAGAAATGCCGCATGTTTAATGTTGGAGATGATCATGGCTTTAATTACCGTTTAATAACTAAAAATTGAAGTAGGTAAATAATGCAGAGGCATAGGTGGGCAATAGATGTTATTTGGTTTTTAACCATCCACTTATGTCCCATAGGACCCCGAGTACTTGATACATGTTCTTTGAATATTCGCACAATCCGCATGTGGGACCATGAACCCCCTTAGCCAGAGCTTGAGTCATATATTATTTCTTGGGCCCACAAAGTAGTTTGGGGCTTTATTACTATCCTGTACTTATGCCATGCTTTAGTGCTTTATTTACTATTGTGCGTGGAGCGCCTGTACTGTTTTGGATTGCGGCATGAATACGCGGTATCAATAAGCCTAGTCACACTTTCGCGTTCCCAGTCATTTACAACCGTTCTCGCAAACCTCTAGGTCCGTCTCGGAGCCGGCCAACTTCGTCGCGGGTAGCTTGGTGGGGTGGCCCCCTGAAATATTATATGAATCTTGCAATTGCTCTATCATGATGCCTCGTTGGGTTTTCATTTGGTTTTTTCCGAGGTTGATCGTGCGTGTGTTGCTATTTGTGCCCCCCTGCAGGGTAAATTTTTCTAAAAGCCGTGTCCGCGGTTATGGACGACTTGGAGCACAGTATCTCGATCATAGACAACTATAACTAAAGTAGTGCTATAAATTTGACTTTATAATGACTAGTAATCAGCTTCACTACAACGGAATGGCTAAATAAAAGTACTAACAAATGCTGGTTTGGGATGCCTCATGATCTATATATCTGACTAGTAAGTATTGCAACTATAACGGAATGGTTAACTAAAACTGCCCACTGTTTATAATATCAGGATGACTCATGCTATCTATATCTGACTAGTAATTGCCGCAACTATAACAGAATGAATAAAACTGCCAACTATGTAAGTTCCTCGGTTGACTTCCTCATTTCGTCTCGAGGGGGAAATACAAGGATGGGTATGCTTGGTGATAGTTTCAGGTTGGATCCAAATAGGTCTTTCTTATCCCTATCTAATAGCCGCCAGTTGAATTGAGTCTCTATAGGTTGTTTAGTGCATGCTGCGCTGCCGCTTCAGTCCACCATACCTATGTAGGCGAGGACCGCCGAATTCTAGTCTCGCCGTGTACTGGCCTCAGTACTGACCGCTCTCTTTTTCCTTTGCCCTTTGTCGGCACCCCTTTTGTTTAAGCAGGTTTTTTGTGATCAACATCGTTAGCAGGGTTACCCTTCCGGCTTGGCCTGGGCAGGGTTATGGACGCCATTGGTTATTCTTCAGGGCTCTTAGCTCAATTTGCATCTTGTCCGTACTCGGACGCTGTATCGTTTTAAAGGTGATTTGGATCTTTGTATTGTATATCTGTATTCTTGACTCTTTGAGTCATTGTTGTATATATCTGTTCTATAGGTTCCATCGTGGACTATTGTGTAATGGTATTACTTCGTTTTCCACCCGCACGAAAGTGCCTGGTGGGCACCTTTGAATCGTTTCTATGCGGGTTTGGCGGGAATCGCTGAAACTTGCATAGGGCCGATCCGAGGGTGTTACAATGAGGAGCGGCCCTCGAACTCAAGGGACATGAGATTGCCAACTTATATTTCGTCAAGCATATACTCCATCCCTGTTCACTTTAACCTTAATCATCTCAAGATGCCTATGATAGGGGCAATGAGGGCTCAAAGCTAGTAAGTACCAGAATCTTTTGGAAGCTCTTTATCACTTGCAATCCCTGCTACCCTCTATGAAGGGACCTTTCTTCTATTTTTAAGTTGAGTTAGTCAACCTACTTCCTCTCTATCTCCAGCAAGCATTTGATTTGTTGTTGTGTTGCAAGCATTCATATGGTGATTTATTCAATCATGTTCTTTATCTTCCATGTTTGCACAAAACTCTTATCTATTGAGTATTACTTTGAAATCCATCATTGTGAAAAACCTTCTATGTTTGAGCAAAGAGTACTCTTGTTGTGAAACTTCTACAAAAGCTTTATTTGTGAAACTGTTTGCCATCTGTTCTCTGACCAAGAACAAAGTTTGCCAATTCTAATTATGATCTGTCTTTATGCATCTCTATTGTGACTCATGTACTTGTTGCAAGCTAAGTTGTATAATGGTGAGTTGTTTTCTTATATGAGTTGTGTATTGGTAAGTGTGATGCTTCTTGTCCGTATTTTTTTATCGACACTTCACTCCATAAACCTGTGGACATGTTTACTGAGCTTAGTTTTTGCTTGGGGACAAGCGAAGGTCTAAGCTTGGGGGGAGTTGATACGTCCAATTTGCATCACCATTCTATATCATAATTTGCCTATATTCATTGATATATTTCTTATTAAGAGGTGTTACTTATGTCTTTTCATCTGTTTTTGCATGTGATTCTTGGAGGATGAACTGCCGGAGTCAGGTTTCTGATGGAAAAAGAGGTGTTTTGATGCATTTTCGCGAAGATCAGAAAAATACCAGAAAACTACGGAAAATACTATTTTCCCAGAAGATGAAGGAAGCCAGAAGGGGAGGCGGAGATGGGCCACAGGGGCCCACCCCCACAGGCACGAGCCACCCCTGGGCCGCGCCTACAGGGGGTGTGGCCCACCTGGCCTGCCTATGTCTCCGCCCTCTCGCCTATATATTCTCCTCGAAACCCTAATACATGAGGGAGCGACCACAGAAAGATTCCGCCGCCTCTGCGAGGCGGAAAACATCGAGAGAGAAAGAGCTCTTTGACAGACAGATTTCTGCCGGAGAAATTCCTTCCCGGAGAGGGGATATCGTCGCCATCAACACCATCATCAAGCTAGACTTCATCGGGATCATCATCATCATCCACACCATAATCTCCACCAACACCATCATCACCACTCCATCCCGCTGTAACAGTTGTGTTGAATACTTGCATAGTTCTTAGGGGAAACTTTCCCGGTGTTGATTACTATTGTAGTTGATGCTTGTGAGTGGAACTGTTGGATTATTGTTTATGTTCATATTGTTATCCATCACCATATCTTCTTTGATCTTGATCCATATGATGTCTCGTGAGTTTAAGGATGTGTTAGGTTTATATCTTAATTTCTTTCCTGTAGTCGTGGATGCTTGTAGGGGGTTTAATCACAAGTATGTATTAGTCCAAGTAAGGTCGGTACATTAGCACATGTTCACCCACACAACACTTACAACACCAAAGAAGACTACTTAGCTATTTGAAGCGAAAGCACTTGACAAAATTCCCATGTGTCCTCGAGAACGTTTGGTCCTTATAAGTATTTTCACCGACTTGTCCTTTGCTAAGAAAGGATTGGTCCAGTTGGTGCAATTGTTCGATGTCTTTATTACTTGCACTTTGTTTCTTTGCTTTATCATAAAACCCCTAAATATCCGTTTGCTAAGTATTTACAGAGATTTACTGCTCTATACCACTAGTCAACACCTTCTGCTCCTCGTTGGGATCGACTCTCTTATTTATCGAAAGTACTATGATACACCCCCTATACTTGTGGGTCATCAAGCACTAGCATCTATCAATTAGGGTGTCACTATTGAGGGGGGCTAATCAAGTGTAACTACCTACATCAAGTTCCAAGATCTTGATGACATCTTTCCTAATTTTCCACTACTCACCAATTAATTAACTACTTGAACAACTTTGATAAAGGGAGAAAAGATAAAGCTTGCAAGTAAAACTTGGGATTGGTATACTCAAGGTGGTATCATAATAATATACATAGTGAGGCTTGCATGGTATAGCATGCTTAGTATAGCTTGCATGGTTTAACTTAGCTTGCCTTGGTTGGTAAGGTGGTCATAGTTCTCTTCCTCTTCTTCGTAGAGTTCTTCCTCCTCGTAGTCCAGATTGATACTTGCGTCTATAAGTAAATACAAGGTACACAATCATCAAAAAAAATACTTAACTACTTCCATATATCTCACAAGGATCCACACTAGATGATCTAGCATCATCTCTATCATTACAATAAAAGAGTGACAAGATTTGATTTATCTTCTTTTAGAAAAGTAATTTCTACTCATTGAATAGTTACTCAAGATTTAATATTCTCCAATTCAAATATGGTATCATATTCACACATTTCATCACCACATATTCCAATACTTGGGAATGTGATTTAAAGTGGTTGGCATAAATTTACAAAGTTTAACAATGCCATTTAATAATATTTATGTGACTAGAAATGACTATAAATCCATTCTTTAATTTTGGTCCAGGACTACTTCATATAAATCTATATATTTTTACATATTCAGATAGATCATGGACAATGTGATTTTTGAGAGTTGGAATCAACTCAAAATCATTGATGGTTGATTTTAGAAAAATGTTTGAAGTGGTAAAAGCTACTGTCTTGTTATTTTTACTGAGAGCGATCTATAACTTCAAACTATTTGAATCTAAGGGGAGTGATTAGAGATTTTCATATACTTTATAACAAAATTTGTTTCATTCAATTTGGTTTAGTGAATCTTCCTGGATTGATTTTCAAAGTTACCTACAATATAGGATTTTGAAATAAAAGAAAAATCTATGTTTGAATATGTGGGCTACACGCGGGAATGCTAACAGGCTGGCCCAACTACGTGACGTGCGCGCATTGGGCTCCCGAGGTTGGTCCCACACGTCAGCGACTGAGTTAAAACGAAAGTGTAACCTCCAATCTGGGACGTAGATTAGAGCATGATCGACCGCTCCGTGTCGTCGTCTTCGTCGCATGGGGCGGGCGAGACTGAACACTAGCGCTATGGCGGGGGACATCAGGGGCTTACCAAGGCTCCAGCTAGGTCTGGCGAAGCGGGCGAATGTGCAAGTCGATGACTGTGGTTCGTCTGGTGGTCGTGGCAGCTCCTGGAGCGGCTCCTAGCGATGGTTCCTCTCCTCCACTACAACAATGGGCTCCGGTGAAATTCCGGCTATGTGGTGCTCGCCTTGCTCTAGGGATGGGTCGGAGAGATTTCTAGGTGAGAGGGGAATGGAATGGTGTGCATTTTGAGGCAGGGTAGGGCTCTATTTATACTGCGGCGAAGGGAGCACGGAGGCATGGCTCGGGCTCATCGGCGACGTTGTTACAGGAAGCTATCGGCATGGCCAAGGGTGTAGGTCGACACATGGATTCATGGCGGTCGTCATGCACACAGTGGCTCAGCGAGGCGCGTTCTCCATCATTCTAGAACGTCCGTGCTCTGCGGCGGTACCGTCGGCATTCATCATAGTGTAAAGTGGTCATGGTGCGCGTGGGTTCAAATGAGCATGTCTGGGCGGTCGCTGGAGTCGCGGCGAACTTATTGGCGCAAGGAGAGAGCGAGGCATGGCGTGTTTGTGTGGGATTGCTCGGCGCTCTGGCGCGGCGATTGGCATGGTCGAGTGTTAAATGGGCACGGCTGTGCTGGCATCTCCGCGGGAGGTCGTTGGTCGAGGCGGGCACAGGTAGTGGCGGTGAGGTCACAGCTACCTCCTAGACATCATGGGAGAGGGCAACGCGGTCTGTGGCAGCGTGTCCGCGTCGGGGTGACATGGATGAGCTCGGGTACAAAGTGCACTGGTCAATATGGCGAGTGAGAGGAGCTCCATTGCATGGGCTGGTACTAGGTGAGTTAAGGGCACATTGTGGAGGCTCGATGAGGTCACAAAGATGATCACAAGGTTGATCAAAACAGTGAATAGTTGGTGAGGTTGTACTATGATCACCAAGTGTTTGATTAAATGGCCGCAAAAACTAAATCTTTGAATTTTCCAAATATTTTTGGTGGGTGTGTTGGAAATAAGCTTGGTAGTCTCTGGATGCAAGGGTTTGCTAAGTGGTGAAGGTTTTGATGGTTTTCCAAAAATGACTATCTTGATGCATAAGATAGATTCAATTTTGAATTTCCTCTCAAATGGATTTGAAATTGTTTCTATAAGTTTTGAAGGCTCCATTGTGTTCAGTGTTACTTGGTCTAGCAAGGCGAGAAAATAAATGGAATTGTTTCTTTTTGAAATCATTTGTTTGAGATGCTCAAAGTGAGCTATGTGTTAACTTTTGCAAAAATGACCATTAGGTCATATGCTTCATATTTTAATTTTCTTTTGTTTTGATCTGGTTTGGATTTGACCTAGATGATATGGTTTTGAACTTTAAACCATTTCTCATCACTTACAACAAACAAACATGGAATTGCAAGCATTTATACACATTCATAACACACATGCATTAAGATAATGTTTAAATATCAAAAGCTTTTGTTAACCCTAATTTTGGTTGATTAGAAATTGATCTCCTCATTAATATTTTTGAGATGTTACACTATTTGTGTGCGTGTGTTCATCTAGCTCGCTGATCAAGATCGCCGGATGTTGCGCCCCTAACCGAACTAACAAATGGGATCCCTATCCTCGATGTTGAAATAGAGACACTACATCTGGCGCACAAGGTAGGGGGGGGCGCTTCTAAAGCGAGCTCGTCGACACAGGTCTCATGCCTGGGCCCTTGCAGCCCGGCGCATGTGCGACTTTCCGTCTCCTCGGATCCTATGATGGATACGAGGATGGATTCAGTGCATCTTCAATCTATCCTCCCGCCGGCGGCCTTTCCCCTGTGAGGGGAAAACCGTCGAGCAAACCCTAGCTCACAAAAATATCGTTGCCTCCTCCCAAGCGAGGGATGGAGCGGCGGGACCTGAACTTCACCGACCTCCTCCGAGTTAGGCAGCAAACGAGCAAACATCTGAGCGATTTCACTTGTCGATTTTCTCAGTTTCTCATTGCCCTCCCGGGGGAATCCATCGAGAGGGTGGAGTTGGCCTTCTTTAGGGGGTGTGAATCCCCTTGATGAGAAGGCGTATGCTCTCTCGCATCTGCAAGTGAATCACAGAAATCTTCTCTGTCATGAACGACTACGCAAGAATTGAGGAGGGAGAGTGGTCGCCTCGTCCTTCACAGTAGGACGTGGCGAAGATGATCCCTCGGAGAAAGCCCCTGCGCGAGCCCGTACAGAGTGGTCCATGTTAAGCATAGGGAGTGGCAATGCGATACATAACAATGAAGGAGATGGCCTGCCATCGCCGACGACCCCCGTAGCGTGCTAGGTGGGAGTGTCTCCCTAAATTGCGTTAGAAAAGGAGATAGCTCCTAGAGAATCTATCGGTGCCTCTTCCTGATCCAATCTAGTCCAAGGCCACGGGGGGAGTGATGATGGCCTGCAAGTGCACAAGTTCGTCAGAGCAAGTTTTCGTGGAAGTATTAATTCTAGTTTTTATATTGATCCCAATAAGGAGCTTCGGTAAATGTTGTTATGCGGTGTTTTTGTCGCACCCTAGGTGTCATGTTGTCTTGAGTGAATTGACTACAAGTGTTGGAGGTGGAAACTTATGAGTGAATAATAGAGGAAACTTGAGTAAAGGTAGATGCAAAAAGTAAATAACATAAAAGTAAAAAGACGATGAAAGTGTTCAAAGTTCCTGCCGATGAGAAGTTAGGCATGGAGAGAAACGGTTCATGGTGATAATGAATGTGCCAAATGAATAAATTGAGATAAGTGATTGTGATACTTCTTATTCATAATGAGTAGGCAAGCAACTCGTATACCTACTAAAAGTCCTCATGGAAAATTCCTCCTTGTCCTAATGATCCATCTGCCTGTTACCGTAGTAATGGTCAGCACATTAATTAAGGTCTTTCAACCAGATCAAGGCTTTAATCTTGATGGTTCCTTGTTTATCCTCGAGTAGTACTAGATCCTCATTGATATCGGCCGTGTCACTCGGGGATCGCCGATTCGCTAGTAAACTAGTTGATATCTATGAGATCTCGGGATCATGCTATCTAGGCACTTAAATTAGACAACAAGCATTAGGCAAACATATATATTCATTCTCACATTATAATAATCACGACAACAATAAAAAATTGATGTAAATAAAGGAGGCACATCACATCTCACCAATCCTCTACATCTTCCATGCCTATGGGGATTTACTCAGACATGAGAGGAAGGTAGATCAAAGGCATAATAATATTGCAAAGGGAAATCATCTCAACTTTACTGTATCAAGCCACATAATACCATTTATAGATCAAACCAAATACAAATCAAGATAGATCAAAGTATCAAACCTTAATCTTGCAAGTACCAATCTCTCTCAATACAAGTGGGAATGATGATGGAGTGAATGGGTTAGAGGCTAGAGATCTTCGAAGAATGAGGCGATGTTCTTCTCCTCCTTCATATCTGATCTCCTTCTAGGATGGTTTGCGGCGGCTGTGTTGTGTTTTTCATCTCGTCCCCAATACAGAAGTTTCTTGTGTTGATATAACGAAGACACTGGAGGGTCATACGGGCGAACGGGACAGGGGCGTTCCGATCGTACCAGTGGCCGTTATGTGCCCTGGACGCCTTTAATGAAGGGGTCTTTAATTGAGGATTTGCTTCCTTAGTTCTAAATAGCTCATAAATGCTCCAAGATCTTCCAAAATGTTTATTACCTGAAAATCATCACAAGAAACCAAGGTTTCACTAATTCGTGACGTTAACATTAGTTGAAAGGTAAAATCCAACAAAACCCAACAAAAACCAAAGGGAAATCATCGATAAAAAGTGTCAAGATTTGGAGCTATCAACATCCCCAAGCTTAGCTATTACTCGCCCTCGAGTGACAAAGCTATAAGGAATAATAGCGAGAAATTGAATCAAGGGGGAAAAACTCACAAGTTCAAGGTTGGATCATATTCCATTGTCACAAATCCCGCAACCTTAAACATGAGAATAATATATCTGAATAATTGCACTTAAGTTCACTTCCTAACCTCAAGTAACTCGCTTGATAATAGTTTTTAAACTCAAAAAAGACTGCCAAAATTTTGGTTAGGCTTGCGAATCAATTCTTTTCAGCACCCCTCTTTTATGAGAGTGAAAATGTTTATAAGCAAGAATGCTTTGGGAAAATTAAGGGTGCGCAAGTAGATGTCAAAAGAAGGATAAACTTAGAGCTTTTCATTAACACCCATTTCAAAAACGTGGTTATCAAACACCCCAACAATTCCTTGCTTTTCAAGAACTATAGTTTATCTCCTTTTATTTCAGGTGGTGAGGTGTTGCCAATACTCTCATAAGGATCGAATCTTTTAGCCCATAACTCAATATTAATTTTATTTTCTTTGCCTTTTCTTCTACTTTTCTTTTTCTTCTATTTTTCTTCTATTTTTCTTCTCTCTCTCTCTCTCTCTCTCTTTTTATAGATCAACAAGGCAAGTTTGGTAACTCCCTCACCCATCATAAAAATGTTCATTCCATCAAACAAATCTTTTCAGCAAGTGTTTATCAAGTCAAATCATTTAAGACTTGGGGTTGAGCTACTAAGATTAAGACCTTAAGACAAAAACAAGGCACCAAAGTTGTCATAGAGACACTTTATTTTGTTCTAAAGAAATTGGAGTTTAATCCAACAGTGTTGGTTTTATAACTAATTGTAATTGTCATAAGTCAAAACAAAAGTGGTGACATTAACCCTGAGATCAAATCCTAAAAGATAATGAGCTAAGCATGGAGTGGAACTCAAGTGCAACCGAACAAACACAATATGTTCATGAATAAACCCGCAGAAAGAGGGACAATAGGAATGTGGTACCTCCTCTCGCTTGCTTGTCTTCTCAATTGGGTAAACTCCTTGCGTTCTTCTCCATGGCTAAGTCACTAGAAGTGAACAACCTGCAAAAATCTAGAGAGAAAACCAAGAGAAATTCACACAAAACAAGATAGAAGCTAGTCTAATATTTTTGGGTTTTCTTTTATTAATGCAAAACTGAAAATAGACATGCACTAGAAACAAAACAAATAAATCAAAAAGAAGAAAACAAAAATATGAATGCAAAGGTGGGGAGGATTTCAACCTCCCCAAGCTTAGGCCCTTGGCCTATCCTAGATAAATTGTTGCCGCCATTGTTGTGAGGCGGCTGCTGGTGTGGATAGTATGGGTACTAGCTCAGGAAGTTGGTCATCAAGGAAGTGAAATTCTAAGTGAGGTTGATGATGTTGGCGTTCACATCATGCAACATATTTTCTATGTTGTCGATGCGATGCACCACCTGGTCAAATTCACTCCTCGGGACATAGTAAAATCCCAACTGAGGCTGAGGCATACCTTGCTGCTGGTACTAGGGGAATGATTGGTTGTGATGATGCTGCTGGCTGTAGTCTTCCCAGCCCCCCGGCGTTCCAGTCTTGTCCTCCTTGCCCTGCTGCTTCTAGCTGTGTTCTCCTAGTTGGGGGCCCCTCCTGGGTTTGGAACGCTCCCCGAGGAGATCAATGCCTCCTGGTATTCTTCCTCATTGAGGACCCAACTCTCTTTACCTGACAAACCAAAATCTTGGAAAAACGGAAGCAAGACTTGGTGGAGTTCACCATTAGGCTCAAAATAAAATTGATAAGCACGAAGGAGTGTTGAGGCCTATAAACCCCCATAAATTTGGTGCTGGCCATGTGGATTTCATCTAGCTCCTTACTACCAGCCACAGGTCTCTCATTGGGCATGAAAAACTCGCTTGCATAGGCGATCTGAGTGATCAAGCCTCCACATCAAATGTCACCCATAGCAGTCGACCTTTGGCGGCGGAAGTGATGGATGAGCAGAGCACCCAAGTTTACCTTATGCTCCATCTCAGAATGGAAATACACATATATTACGCTTATCTTAGAGCCTGCCATTGCCCCAGTATCTCCCTTCTCGGGATCATGTTATCTGGACCCTTAAATTAGACAACAAGCATTAGGAAAACATAGATATTCATTCTCACATTATAATAATCATGACAATAATCACAAATAAATGGAAATAAAGGAGGCGCATCACATCTCACCGATCTTCTACATCTCCCACGCCTATGGGGATTTACTCAGACATGAGAGGAAGGTAGATTAAAGGCATAATAATATTGCAAAGGGAAATCATCTCAACTTTACCGTAGCAAGCCACAATACCATTTGTATATCAAACCAAATACAAATGAAGAAAGATCAAAGTATCAAACCCTAATCTTACAAGTACCAATATCTCTTTCAATAAAAGTGGGAATGATGATGGAGTGAATGGGTTAGAGGTTAGAGATCTTCGAAGAATGAGGCGATGTGCTTCTCCTCCTTCAGATCTAATCTCCTCTTCTGGGATGGTTTGCGGCGGTTGTATTGTGTTTTTGTCTTGTCCCCAATACATAAGTTGCTTGTGTTGATATAATGAAAACACTGGAGGGTCATATGGGCGGACGGTACAAGTGCGTTCCGACCGTACCAGTGTTCGTTACGCACCCTGGACGCCTCTAATGAAGGGGTTTTAATTGGGAATATGCTTCTTTAGTTGTAAGTAGCTCATAAATACTCCAAGATCTTCCAAAAATGTTTATTAACTGATAATCATCACAAGGAACCAAGGTTTCGCTAATTCGCAATGTTAACATTAGTTGAAAGGTAAAATGCAACGAAACCCGACAAAAACCAAAGGAAAATCATCGGTAAAAACTGCCAAGATTTGGAGCTATCATGGAGCATGCAAGGGCATACCTAAGGCATCTCCTCCCTGCCCATGTGTCTCCGATTCATTCCTTACCACGTACACCGAAGCGAGAAGGAATAAATCTTGGCCAAAAAGACAACACCGGTAGAAACGATCACCATCATGCGCGTCAGCGCCCATGACCAATAGATAAAGCTTCAGTCCACAGCAACCGGGCAGGCGCAAGACCACAACGCCAAGGCAAGCCTCATGGAGGGAGATGGCATAGGCCATCGTCAAAGGCCCTGGAGTGCACTCTGAGCCAAGAACGCTTTCCCAACCTAGAGTTGGTAAATCCAGCTTGGATACCCAAAGACGCCTCCTCTCGTTGCTCGCCTCCTTGTCAAGAATGTCTCATGACCCCGTGGAGACTGCCAACCATTGATACGTCCAATTTGCATCACCATTCTATATCATAATTTGCCTCTATTCATTGATATATTTCATATTAAGAGGTGATACTTATGTCTTTTCATCTGTTTTTGCATGTTGGATGGTTCTTGGAGGATAAACTGCCGGAGTCAGGATTCTGATGGAAAAAGAGGTGTTTTGATGCAATTTCACGAAGATCATAAAAATTCCAGAAAAACTATGGAAAATCCTATTTTCCCAGAAGACGAAGAATGCGAGAAGGGGAGGCGGAGATGGGCCACAGGGGGCTCACACCCGCCAGGCGCGGGCCACCCCTAGGCCACGCCTACAGGGGTGTGGCCCACCTGGCCCACCTCTAGCTCCGCCCTCTCGCCTATATCTTCTCCTCGAAACCCTAATACATGGGGAGCAACCATAGAAAGATTTCGCCGCTTCTACGGGGCGGAAAACACCGAGAGAGAAAGAACTCTCCGGCAGACAGATTTCTGCCAGGGAAATTCCTTCCCGGAGAGGGGAGATCGTCGCCATCAACACCATCATCAAGCTAGACTTCATCGGGATCATCATCATCATACACACCATCATATCCACCACCACCATCATCATCACTCCATCCCGCTGTAACAATTGTGTTGAATCTTGCATAGTTCTTAGGGGAAACTTTTCCGGTGTTGATTACTATTGTAGTTGATGCTTGTGAGTGGAACCATTGGATTATTGTTTATGTCCAGATTGTTATTCATCACCATATCATCTTTGATATTGCTCCATATGATGTCTCGTGAGTAGTTCGTTTAGTTCTTGAGGACATGGGAGAAGTCATGTTGTTAGTAGTGGATTTGTGTTGAGATATTATTCAATGGTTTAGTATTTAAGTTGTGGTGCTATTCTTCTAGTGGTGTCATGTGAACATCGACTACATGATACTTCACCATTTATGGGCCTATGGGAATGCATTGTGTATTTGGCTACTAATTGTGGGGTTGCCGGAGTGACAAAAACCTGAACCCCTGTTAGGACACCATTGCACAAGGGAGCGTAGGATATCAGAGTTTAAGGCCGTTGTTAGGTTTATACCTTAATTGCTTTCTTGTAGTTGCGGATGCTTCCAAGGGGTTTAATCACAAGTATGTATTAGTCCAAGTAAGGTCAGTACATTAGCACAGGTTCACCCACACAACACTTACAAAACCAAAGAAGACTACTCAGCTATATGAAGAGAAAGCACTTGACATAATTCCCATGTGTCCTCGCGAATGTTTGGTCCTCATATGTATTTCCACCGGCTTGTACTTTGCTAAGAAAGGATTGGGCCACTTGCTTCAATTGTTCGCTGTCTTCATTACTTGCACTTTATTTCTTTGCTTTATCAGAAAACCCCTAAAAATCCATTTGCTAAGTATTTACACAGATTTCCTGCTCCATACCACTAGTCAACACCTTCCGCTCCTCGTTGGGATCGACACTCCTATTTATCGAAAGTACCACGACACACCCACTATACTTGTGGGTCGTCAAGACTATTTTTTGGCGTCGTTGCCGGGGAGTGCAGCGCTATTGAAGAGTGGTACTGGTAAAGGAAACTTCTACTATGAGTGTTGCTTTTTATTTCTATTTGTTACTTTGTTTCCAATATGGAGAACCCACTTGGTTTTCTGTTTGGGAAAACTACTACCATTGTTAGGGTAGTATATGAACCACCACCTGTTGAGATAGATCCTTTTAAGACACCTACAAGTATTGTTGATCATATTATGGATAATTATTATTTAGGGGATGGAACTGTCCACCCTGGTGATCATTTGCTTTTTATCCATGAATTATGCGGGTTGTTTAAGTGTGTAGGTATCACAACTGAACAAGTGAAGAATAAGTTACTCTCTATATCATTGAAAGGAAGAGATGAAGAATGGTATAAGCTGCTGAAGAATGGGCAATCCATGGAATGGGAGGAAATAGTACCTCTCTTTTATTCTAAATTCTATCCTCCCAATGAGATCCATAAGGATAGGAACCTGATATATAAATTTTGGCCTCATGATGGAGAGAGTACAACTCAAGCTTGGGGGGATCGAAGTTACTACTGCTTAAATGTCCTATTCATGAATTCCCTAACAATATTATTATCAATAACTTTTATGCTAGGCTTTCTCTCCATGATAAAGATTTACTAGATGCTTCTTGTGCTGGATCATTCACACGTATGAAGGAAGAAGCTAAATGGGATCTCCTAGACCGTATTCAAGAGAACACGGAAGCATGGGAGAATGACAAAGGAAGAAATTTAGGTATAAACTATGATTATGAATGTATTAAATCCTTTATGAGAACTGATGACTTCCGTGATATTAGTACTAAGTATGGTCTTGATTCTCAAAGTATTGCCAATTGTTTTAAGGCCTTTGCCTCTTACATAAATATTCCCAAAAAGAAGTGGAATAAGTACCATGCACCTTATAAAGATGTTGTTAGTCATGTTCCTGTTAGAAGCACTGTAGTTTGTACTATTGATCATATTTTTCCTAAACCTTATGTTGAGAAAACACCTTTCCCAACTAATGTAAAGGAGTAGTCTATAATGATTAGTGCGAATAACAAAGGTACAAAGAAAACGGTGGAACCTGATGAGCATATAAACAATGAACCTATGGTAGCTATTGTGAAAGATCTTGTCACTAGAAATATAGAGGATGGGCACATTGTCTTCTGTGAAGATGCTTCTAATATTATCTCTCATCCTATTAAAGCTAGAAAAGCTAGTGTCCCTGTGCTTTCTGTTAGAATTGGTGATCATTGCTATTATGGTTTATGTGATATTGGTGCTAGTTCCAATGCTATTCCTTATGAGCTTTACAGGGAAATTATGCATGAAATTGGTCCTTGTGAGCTTGAGGACATTGATGTGGTTATTCACCTTGCTAATAGAGAGACAGTTTTCCCAATTGGCATTGTAAGAGATGTGGAGGTTCTTTGTTGTCGTGGGAATGGTCACGGCAGATGCTGCAATCGGCAGCGAGTAGTAGAACGAGGGGCAAGGGCGGCTAGCCATCTGCGGTGCGAGATGAGGGCGGAGACTCAGAGTTTTACCCAGGTTCGGCCCCCCGGAGGGTAAAGACCTACTCCTGCTAGATTGTATTATGGTGGTGGTACAATGGGCGAGATCGGCGGCTAGGCGGCGAGTCGCTTGGGTGTATGATGGAACGTATCTCTACACGCCCTGCAGGGAGGTTTATATAGGCTCACCTCCCCTAGGGTTTACATATCTCAACCGAATCAGTTAAGGCTTCAATACTCGTTTTAACCTAATCCGACTGGGCCTATCTACTCGCCTGGGCCTTCAGCTTCCAGTCACTTGGATCCTTGCTGGGCTTCAATCCAGTCGCCGTCTTGCAAGCCCACTCGCCAGTTCTTGGGCCAGTCGGAAACGTCCTGCTGGGTATACCCTGGTAGGCACATCCACATAAGTAGTCCCCGAGGCCGTCGTCGATTAGGCGCAGGTGGCTGCTGGCAGTCGGAGTATACGGCTTCAGAGTAGACATCCAGTCGAATCGTCGGCGAGCTCCTGTATAAAGGAGAAAACCAGTCGTCCAGGTCGCAGCTTTGGCGAGTCGAGTCGGAGAAACACTGTCATAGTGCTTGGGTCGGCGAGCCGAGTGGCTGAAGTTGGACCGTCAAACGTGGTCAAACTAGCCGTTGGGGTAATCCAACGGTAACTTTTGGCGTAATCATCGCGTGGTAACGGTTCCCTGATTTGGCAGGTAACATCCGCTATATAAGAGGAATGGCAGGCGATCAGAGAACCACCTTCTCACCATTTCCTCCGACTGCGCGCACTTTTCGCCTCCCTCCGCCTCACGACCCAGCCGACCGGAAATCCTCCGAACCCACTCAAACCTTTCCGCCATGGCCCTCTCCACCGAACCTTGGGGCAGATCGAAGTGCACTAGGGCGCAACTGGCTTCCTTTGAGGAGGCCGGGATCCTGCAAGCCGGCTGCTGGCGCATCCCCGTGGCCGGAGAGGTGACTCCGAATCCGCGAGAGAGGGAGTTCATCTGCTTCACCAGTCATCTTGAACGGGGGCTAGGGTTCCCCACATCCCTGTTCTTTTGGCGCTTCTGCGCCTACTACGGGATCCAGCCATCGGATCTGGGTCCCCACAGCATCGAGCAGCTCGCCATCTTTGTGGCGTTCTGCGAGTGCTATTTGGGCTGTCGGCCCTACTTCCCTCTGTGGGAAGATCTGTTTCACGGATGGATCAGCCGCGAGGAAGCGGGCGTCCCAATGCTAGCCGCGGGCGGCCTAACCTTCCAGCTGAAGTCGAAGGCTTCATTCTTCGACCTGATGCTGCCCGCCAAGGCAGCGAGCGACTGGAAGAAATCGTGGTTCTACGTTGCCGAGGCGACCCCGGAGGGCGAGGCGGCGATCCCGCGGTACTCCGCCAACCGGTCCGAGCCGCGCCACCTTCAAATCGGCAAGCTCCCCAACGACCAGCGGATGGTCGTTGACGAGATGCTTCAGACCATCCGCGGTCTGAAGAAGAAGGGCCTCCAGACGATAAACCTGTACAACTGTTGGCTCGGGCGGCGGCTCGTCCCGCTGGCTCGGCGCGAGCACTACATGTACCAGTACACCGGCCGGGACGACTCGACGAAGGCCTGCCTCGCCGAATGGAAGCTCGAGGACTACCTCCCAGCACTGAAGAAAATCACCCAGGCGGTGTACCTGGACGCACAGGCTGGGGTCGCCCCCTACACCGCAAAGCGTCCAGCCCCAACGGTAATCGCTTCACTTTGCTTGCAGTCACAGTTTCTGCAGTCGCGGTAATTCTGATTTCGTCTTGTGTTCATTGCATCTATTCCAAGTGGTGGAAGGATGGCTCCCGCCTTCGGACGATGAGAACTCGAGCTCGTCCGTCCAGGACATGGGCGAATCGCCTCCCGCCAAGGGAGATGCCGGGAGTGATGAAGGCGACATCGACGATGAGTCCGAAGAGGAGGTCGCCCCACTGCTCCGCAAGACCCGTGGGCAGCGTCAACGTGAGCTTGAGGCAAGCAAAAGCCTCGAGCGCCATGACGACGACGACGAGCTTCCAGAAACCACCTCGCGCCGCCAGGCTACTCCATCGAAAAAGAAGAAGAAGGAAAAGGAGGCGAAGGCCCCTCTGAGGAAGAAGAAGACGAAGCCGACGAGGCCGGCCTCGCCACCACATGCAGCGAGCAGTTCTGACGCCCCCAGCCCGGCCAAGGACGAGGCGCCGCCGACGACTGCCGCGCTGGACATGGACACCATCGAGGTGCCCCTGGCGTCGATGCCTCCGCCATTCGCCCCAGTCTCTGGGCTAGGGGACGCTCCGGTCGCAGCGGCTTCGCCTCACAGGGAAGCTCCTGTCGAAGATGTTCCAGAGGCTCCGGTGGTGGCCTCGACGACGAAGAAACCGTCCGTGTCTTGGGCACGCGACGTTCTGGAAATGGGGCTCAGCCACCGACTGGGCCCTGAACTAGAGAAGCCAGCCGGCCTCCGTACGGGGCTGCGCTTCATTCCAGTTGCCAAGTGAGTACACTCGTCTTCCTTTGTCTTCCATAATCGCTTGAATTGTCTTGCTTACATGATTGATGTTCAGGACCGGAGTGAAGAGGATGGGCCACCCGACCGTGGCTAAGGTGCCACCCGTCGTCAGCGAGGAGGATCCCTCCTGCAAGAGGAAGGCGGACGAAGTCGTCGTCCATGCGGATGGCGGCAAGAAGGCCAAGGGTGACGACGTCGTCACGATTTCTGACGACGCGGCGGTCGCGCCGGCTGGACCCGTAACGGAGGCGGCCGCGTCCACGAAGGAGGGCGCTCCCTTGCCTGGAACGGCCGAGCCGACCTCCTTTGGGGCGGGTGCCTCTATCGCCACCTTCCCGCGCTTCATGGCCAAGGTGGCCGCAGCGAGTGGAACTTCGCCCTCGAGCCACGCTCTTGGGATCGCCGATGCTAAAGTCGACCAACATCGTGGGCATACGCCGGCTCTCCTCGCGTCCGTGGATGCGATACAACTACACGGCATGCTTGGCGCAGCCATCCAGGTATATCCAGTCCCCGAGGATCAGGTCGGTGCTTCGCAGCGGCCTGATTCTTTTAGTGTCTTATATTTATTTTCCGCATCCAGTCCCCGAGTGCGCAGTCGCTGAATTTCAGCGGGTGGGCACTTGAGAATTTCTTGATTGCCAGTCCCCGAGTGCGCACTCGCTGAATTTCAGCGGGTGGGCACTTGAGAATTTCTTGATTGCTAGTCCCCGAGTGCGCACTCGCTGAATTTCAGCGGGTGGGCACTTAGGAATTTTGCTTTGGTTAACTTGTTGGGTGATGTGCAGGGTCTGCAACTTGAATCGGCTGGCCGACTGGCAGCGAAGCACCGCGCGGAGAAGGAACTGGCCATCGTCCAGGAGGCGAACAAAGGGCTTCAGGCGGTTGCCGCGAAGGCAGAGGAAGCTCGCCAGGGTCTTGTCCCCACGGGTGAATTGGCGGCGGCGCAATCGGCTTTGAATTCAGCTGAACAGCGGATCGCCAACCTCGAGCGCGAGCCGCGGGAGGCGAAGGAAGAAGCGAGCTCGGCTGATGGGCGAGCCAAGGCCGCCATTGCAGCTGCCGAAGAGGATCGCAAAGTGTCGGACGCCCTTGTTTCTGGGCTTCAGGACGACCATACTTCGCTTCAATGCTTCATCACGGATCTCGCCCGCCCGTTGATTGGTAAGTGCATCTGCCTCGGCTAGTAGGTGTGCCTTTTGTGGTGTCCGTCGTATTCATTATTGTCGTCTACTCGCAGGTCGCATCATCGACAGCGCGGAAGAGGCAAACTCGTTCGATGCGCGGCAGTGTGTAGCCACGCTTGTCGACTCGGCGACGTTGTCAGCGACGTGCATCCGAGCCTATCTCCAAGAGATATCGCCCACGGAAGTGATTCCCAGCGACCTCGTTGAGGTGTGGAAGTATTTGGAGAAGGCGCCCGCGGTCGTTGAGTTCATGACGCGGTCGGCGTTTCGGCGCGGGGCGGCGACGGCACTTAGTCTTGGACTTGCCCACTTCCCCGAGGATTTCGACCTCGACGACGTGACGAGTGGCTACCCGTCGTCGACTGGCGCGGTGGAGCTTTCCGAGGTCCTCAAGTTGCAGGATCGCGCCGCAACGTACTCGGAGCGTGTCTGGGCAATGGGCGACCTCCTTCCGTACCAGGAGACGGTCGTCGTGCCGAACGACCCCGAGCCGCCGCACCGTGACTTCAAGGTCGAGCAGCCTTTCCGCGTGGCGATGGCGGGTGAACTGACGACGTACCTGTCGAATCCGTACACGCCGTTCATCCGCAATCGCCGGGGGTGTTGGAGAGTCGTCGTCGAAGCCTGCGGAATAGGATATTTTGCCCTGGGGCGTTAGGTAGCAGGTCTGCCATATGGGCATATTTTGTAATATGAGACAATGCAACATGCTATCGAATGAGACATTGTGTCTATTTTGGTATTTGTCGTGTGTTTGTGATTGAGGTTTTGAACGAGTCCCCGAGCGCGTCCGCCCTTTTCTGGGGTTTACCTCGTATGTGATATGTTTGTTGTTTTTGTGTTTTGTTACTGTGGTCGACTCGCCCGGACTCGGAGAGCCAGTCGCTAGGCGACTCCCTTGAGCGCTCTGTACTTCGCCGTTTTCCCTTGCGCGAACGAGGTCGGGTGGCCGAGTCCCCGAGCGTGGTACTTGGTTGTTCCAGGCGCGACTCGAGGGTGGGTGAGGACTTAGCGCGTTAGTTTGAGCGCGTCACTCCTGCCTGGCCCGTGGGGTCAGTCGCGTGGCGAGTCCTGGGCATGCTCTCCTACTTGGCATTTTCCCGGACCGCTCGCGATGAACTGGTCCTCAGTCCCCGAGTGTGGTACTTAGCCGTTCGAGTCGCTATGCCAAGGATGCGGAGGACCATGGACGCTGTAAGAAGCGAAGGCAGTTGTCTTGGCTCGTAGAACCAGTCGGGCTAGGCGACTCCAATGGGGCTTCGGGTAGGCGTTTTTCATGGACGATGCAAGACCTGAGGTGACTCAGTGCTCTTGCACCGCACTACTTCGCCGTGCCGATCGCTGTACCAAAGGTTGACTTCCGCGGTTAGCGTAATGCTGTTATTACGAGTGTGAGTGGCACAAGACATGGAGAGTAGGCGTAATTTGCGGTAACCGTTTCTTTTATTTCATAGCGACTGGAGAGTACATATGCGGGGTTCTAGGCGTAGAACTTCCGTAGGAGGTTTACATTCCATGGTCGCTTGACGTCGAGTTCGCCGTCCCCGCGGACGTCGATGAGGTAGTAGGCGTTGTTGCCGAGTACTCGCCCGATGGCGAATGGTCCTTCCCACGGAGGGGAAATCTTGTGCATGCCCTTCTTGTCCTGGATGAGGCGTAACACCAGGTCGCCTTCTTGGAAGGTGCGAGTTTTCACCCGCCGGCTGTGGTAGCGGCGGAGTCCCTGCTGGTAGATGGCTGTGCGTGACCGAGCGAGGTCACATGCCTCGTCGAGTTGATCGACCCCGTCTTGGCGGGAGAGCTCGTTTGCGGCCTCCGTGTAGTGGACGACCCGCGGCGAGTCGTGCTCGAGGTCCGTGGGCATGACTGCCTCGGCGCCGTAGACCATGAAGAAGGGGGTGAATCCAGTCGACCTGTTGACCGAGGTGCGGATCCCCCAAATGACAGAGGGCAACTCCTCAACCCAGCATCCGGCGGTGCGCTCGAGTGGTACTTGGAGTCGCGGCTTCAGGCCGTGGAGGATGCTTTGGTTGGCCCGTTCCGCCTGGCTGTTGGATTCCAGGTGGGCGACTGACGCGAGGTCGAGCCGAATGTGGTGCTCTTCGCAGAACTCGGCCATGGCTCCTTTGGCGAAGTTGGTGCCGTTGTCCGTGATGATGCTGTTTGGGAACCCGTAGCGATATATAAGCTCGCGTAGGAATTTGGTGGCGGTCTTCCCGTCGCATTTCCGAACTGGCTTGGCTTCCACCCACTTTGTGAATTTATCGACCGCGACCAGGAGGTGGGTGTAGCCGGAGGGAGCCTTCTTGAAGGGGCCTACCATGTACATGCCCCACACAGCGAATGGCTAGGTGATGGGGATTGTTTTGAGGGCCGAGCTCGGCACATGCTTCTGGTTGGCGTACTTCTGGCACCCGCCGCACCGCTGGACAATGTCGACAGCGTCGGCGTGTGCGGTTGGCCAGTAAAAGCCATGCCGCATAGCTTTGGCGACCAGAGAGCGGGCGCCGGCGTGGTGGCCGCAGTCACCGGAGTGGATATCATGGAGAATCTTGCGTCCTTCGGCGGGTTGGACGCAGCGTTGGAACACGCCGGTGACGCTGCGCTTGTGGAGCTCGTCGTCGATGATGGTGTAGGACTTGCATCGGCGGGCGATCATCCGGGCGTCCGTCTCATTTGCCGGCAAGGTGCCGGCTTAGAGGTAGGCGATGTAGGGATTGGTCCAGTCGTCTGGCTCGTTGACGAGTGCGACCAGGGCTGCCTCTGGTTGGAGCGGGAATCCGATGTTGATCTCCCTCGGGGGAGAGACTGATGGCTTGGTGATCGTGTCAAGGAAGACGCCGACGGGTGGTGCGAGTCGAGCCGACCAAATACGGGAGAGGGCGTCGGCCTCTTCGTTCTTCCGCCTGTCTATCCACTCGACGGAGTAGCCTGTGAAGTGTCCGCCCAGCTTGTCCACTGCTTGGCGGTACGCCGCCATGGTGGGGGAGACGGCGTCGCAAGTTCCTGCGACTTTCCCTGCGACGAGGTCGGAGTCTCTGTAGCAGCGTAGGCGGTTGACGTTCATCTCCTTGGCAGCTCGCATGCCGTGGAGCAAGGCCTCGTACTCGGCCATGTTGTTGGTGCAGGGTGTGAAGTCGAGGCAGAGGACGTAGTGGAGCTTGTCGCCCTTCGGTGAAGTTAGCACGATCCCTGCACCTGCGCCGTCCGTGTTTTTGGAGCCGTCGAAGTGCAGGCTCCAGTACTGGAGGTATGGCAGCTTCTTTGGTTGCTGGGCCTCTTCCCAGTCGGCGATGAAGTCTGCTAGGGCCTGCGACTTGATCGCTTTCCGTGGCTCGTATTTGATGTTGTGGACGCCGATCTCGACGGCCCACTTGGCGACCCGCCCGGTCGCCTCGCGATTGCGGATGATGTCTTGCAATGGTGCTGAGGAGACGACCGTGATCGGGTGCTCCTGGAAGTAGTGCGGCAGGCGCCGCTGAGCTCTGAAGACCGCATATACCAGCTTTTGGTACTGCGGGTATCGCTAACGCGACTCAGTAAGGACCTCACTGATGTAGTACACCGGTCGCTGTACTGGGCGTTCCTTTCCTTCCTCTGGTCGCTCGACGACCATGACGACACTGACGACGCGCTCGGAAGCCACGACGTAAACCAGCATGGGTTCTTTGTCGGCGGGGGCGGCGAGTAGCGGTGCGGCGAGTAGCACCTTCTTGAGGTCACGGAGCGCGTCATCTGCCTCCTTGTCCCACTGGAAGGTGGGGTTCTTGCGCATCAGGCGGTATAGGGGCATCGCCTTTTCGCCCAGGCGGGGGATGAAGCGACTGAGGGCCGCTACTCACCCGGCCAGTTTCTGGACGTCGCGCAGGCACTCGGGTTTGCCGAGCCGGGCGATCGTGTCGATCTTCGTGGGGTTTGCCTCGATCCCACACTTGGAGACGACGTACCCCAGTAGTTGTCCTGCTGGTACACCGAAGGTGCATTTGCCTGGGTTGAGCTTTATCTTGTATTTTCGCAAGTTGGCGAATGTTTCCGCCAGGTCGGCGAGTAGGTCACCCTGGCGAGCGGACTTTACGACCACGTCGTCGATGTAGACGTGGATGTTGCGGCCAATTTGGCTCGCGAGGCATTCTTGCATGCACCGCTGGTAGGTCGCCCCGGCGTTCTTGAGGCCGAAGGTCATGGCGGTGTAGCAGAAGGCTCCGAATGGCGTGATGAACGCCGTCTTTTCCTCGTCCTTGACAGCCATTTTGATCTGGTTGTACCCGGAGTAGGCATCGAGGAAACAGAGCGACTCCGAGCCCGCGGTTGAATCGATTATCTGGTCGATCCGCGGGAGGACTAACTGCTCCTTTGGGCAGGCGCTGTTGAAGTTTGTGTAGTCGATACACATCCTCCAGGTCCCGTTCTTTTTCTCGACCAGGACTGGGTTTGCCAGCCACTTGGAGTATTTGATTGGCCGGATGAAGCCTGCAGCGAGTAGACGCTGCACCTCCTCGGCGATTGCTCGGCGGCGCTCTTCATTGAAGGGCCGCAGCGACTGTTTTACGGGTCGCACTTTGGGGTCGGCGTTTAGCTTGTGCTCAGCAAGCTCCCTAGGGACACCGGGCATGTCAGAGGGCTTCCATGCGAAGATGTCCCTGTTCTCACGGAGGAACTCGATGAGCGCGCCTTCCTATGCTGGGCTCATGCCCGTCCCGATCGTCACCGTCTGGCTGGAGTCGCCTGGGACCAGCTCGACGGTGCGGGTGTGCGTCGTCGCCTCAAAGGTTGAGGTGTTTGCACCCTCCGAGTTGGGCTTCTTGAGGATGGTGGGGTCGTCGTTGTTGACCCCGCTTGCGTACTTGGCGAGTTCATCGGCGTGGTTGGTCTCCGCCGCGATGACGGCGTCAGCGAGTTCGGCTCCTTTGGCCTCGCACTCGGCGGCCATGTCGGGGTCGCCGTTGATGGTGATGACGCCGCACGGTCCGGGGAGCTTCATCGTGTTGTACGTGTAGTGGGGTGCTGCCATGAACTTGGCGAACGCCTGGCGACCCAGGACGCAGTGGTAGGGGCTGTCGAAGGGCACCAGCTCGAAGACGATCCGCTCGGTGCGGAAGTTTGCTGGTGTGCTGAAGGTGACTGGCAGCGTGACCTTGCCGATCGGGTACGCCTTCCGACCGGGGACGATGCCGTGGAACGTGGTGTGAGTCGTCTCGATCATCGACTGCGGGAGCCGCAGCTGCCTGAAGGTGTCGAGGTACAGGATGTTGATGGAGCTGCCGCCGTCCATCAATGTTTTGGGGAGCCAGTAGTCGCCGACCTTAGGCTTGACCACTAGGGCGACTCGTCCTGGGTACTCGATGCGTGGCGAGTGGTCTTGGCGGCTCCAGGTGATGGTCTGCTCCGACCAGTTGAGGAACTGGGGAACGTCCACCTGGGCCACCGCATTGACGGCGACGGCACGGGCGATGACCTTCTTCTCGCGCTTCGTGTTGAAGCCCGTGAAGGTATGGAGCGAGCCGGCCACTTTGCCGAATTTTCCGCCGTTTGGCGGGTCGTTGTCGGGGTCCTCCTGTGCTCGCCGTGCCTTCTCGATCTCCCTGAGGGTGTGGCAGTCGGCGGTGCTGTGCGCTGCGGGCTTCCCTTCCCTTCTATGAAACGCACATGGTTGGTTAAGGTGGGCCGCGGGGTCGAACCTTGGCTTGGCCTTGTAGTTGCCGCCGTCGCGGCGTTGTCCTCCGTCACGGCGGAAGCTCTTGGGCTCACGTTGCGCATGCCCGGCGTTGGCGACGAAGTCGACTCGCCCGTCACTACGGCGCTTGCTGGTGAGGCGAGTGTTGCTGTAGCGTAGGTCGGACCATCGTCCGCTGTCGTTGCCGCTCGTGCGGCGTTGACCTCCTGACTCATCGTCAGTTTCCTGGTTTGGATCTTCCTCCGCGTACCGTTTGGCGATCTCGAGGAGGTCGGGGATGTTGTCGAGTGTGCGAGAGTGTCGCTTGAGCTTTGCGACCAGGGGCTCGTAGCGGCACGAGGTCTTGAAGCAGTGGATCGCGGTGTCCGGGTGTATACCGACCGCGTTGTACCAGAGTTCTTGCCACCGTTGGACCCAGTTGCGGGTCGACTTGCGGGGTCCTTGGACGCATCGCTCCAAGTCCTCGATGGTGGTGGCACGGGTGTAGGAGCACTCGAAGTGCCTGACGAAGGCGTCGCGCATCTCCTCCCAGGAATCGATACTGTCCTGGGGGAGGGTGTTGATCCACTGCCTACACGTCCCTTCCATCATCAGGGGGAGGTAACGGGCGGCTAGCAGGTCGGTGTGGCCCGCAATCCCCATCGCCATGAGGTATGTATCGAGCCAAACGGCGGGGTCGTACGAGGGGTCGTACTTTTCTATCTCCTTCGGCGCCTTGAAGTTTGGCGGGTACTTCTCGCCTCGGATCATTGGTCCGAAGCACTTGGGGCCGAGTCGACTGAGCGACCCCATGGGCTCGCCGTCACGGCGATTGGTTAGGGTGTGTCGCAGGTCGTCGAGCTGGCGTGCGCGCCAGCTTTGGTTGTTGATGATGTGGGTGCGGGCGTTGATGGGTTGACCGTTGGCGGCGACGAAGTTGGTCGCTGGCCTGGGGTCGTTGGTGGAGAGTGCCGCGTTCGCGGGTCGGTGTTGGAGCTGCAGTGGCTCCGGTGGTGGGCAGTTGAGTGTGTTTGTCGCCATTGGGCGGCCGCTCGAGGCCGCCCTGCTTCCCGAGCAACGCGAGTATACTCGACCCTGCGAGTCGGCGCCCGCTCTTTGCTGCTCGACGGCCTTTGCGAGCAGGGCCCTGACGTATTGGATCTGTAGGGCGCCGTCGCCGGTGGCCGTGATGCTGTCGGCTGCTGCTCGGCCTGCCACGAGGTTGTCCATCGGGGTGGAGAACAGTGGGAGGACGTTTGCGTCTCGCTCCCGTGAGGAGACTACTATCCGCGGCTGGTCCCTAGGGGGTGTGCGGTTGGGTGGAGGCGGGGCGCCCATCGCCGTCGACCCTGGAGGGGGTCGGGCGCTTCCTCCTGGTGGCGCGTTCTCGCAGATCGCGCGCTCGGCCAAGCGGGCCGGGTCGTTTTCGTCGTCGAAGTTCAGGGCGCGCCCCTGAACGGTGGGGTTCAGGCGCGACCTGATCCGCTGTTGGTGGTAGCACGATAGCTCCTGCGCCGTCACCTGTTCGAGGCGAAATTTTTCGCGCTCGGCTTGTTCCTTGCGCACCGCCTCCGCCAGTTTTAGGCGGAGTTCCTCGACCACCGTTGCCGTGGCGTTAGGAGGGATCGGGGTGGATAATGGATCCTCCGGTGGGTCGGTGCCGGTCGCCATGTAGGTCGCGACATGGCGACCGGTTCTGTCGCGGAGGTCGGCGGAGTTCTCCGACCTGGAGTCGAATTCGAAGATCCCGAGGATGGAGGGGTCCTTGAAGTCTCCCACGTTGGAGACCTGGGTGATGGAGCCCGCGGGTGAGGCCGCGGTGATGGACCCGGCGAGTGACGCCGGGGTCGCCAAGTCGGCGTCGTCGTTGAGGGCGCGTCTTCTGCGGCCGCTGAGTTTTCGGCCACGTCGCTGTGGGCCGAATTGTACTCGGAGGCGAGGCTATGGATCGTGCGGATCTGGCTCTCGGAGAGCCGATCGCGTGGCGGAGACTCGCGGATGCGAGCCGAATCCTCCGAGACGATGACGTCGGTGAGGCCGACGAAGAGGCTGATCGTGCCGATCGGCAGGATCACGCTATGCTTGACGGGTCGCGCCGCCGGGACGTAGCTGCTCGGCAAGATTTGGAGCATCTCGCCGATCGCTATCATGCGGCCGGTGGCGACCGTCTCGTTGATGGGCAGATTAGATCTTGCCGCAGAACACCGGCCAGACCGGCCAGGCCCCACGGTGGGCGCCACTGTCGTGGAAATGGTCACGGCAGATGCTGCAATCGGCAGCGAGTAGTAGAACGAGGGGCAAGGGCGGCCAGCCATCTGCGGTGCGAGATGAGGGCGGAGACTCAGAGTTTTACCCAGGTTCGCCCCCCCGGAGGGTAAAGACCTACTCCTGCTAGATTATATTATGGTGGTGGTACAATGGGCGAGCTCGGCGGCTAGGCGGCGAGTCGCTTGGGTGTATGATGGAACGTATCTCTACACGCCCTGCAGGGAGGTTTATATAGGCTCACCTCCCCTAGGGTTTACATATCTCAACCGAATCAGTTAAGGCTTCAATACTCGTTTTAACCTAATCCGACTGGGCCTATCTACTCGCTTGGGCCTTCAGCTTCTAGTCACTTGGATCCTTGCTGGGCTTCAATCCAGTCGCCGTCTTGCAAGCCCACTCGCTAGTTCTTGGGCCAGTCGGAAACGTCCTGCTGGGTATACCCCGGTAGGCACATCCCCATCATTTGTGGTAAGATTAAATATCCTGCTGATTTTCTAGTGCTTGGTTCTGAAGCTAGTAAAACCTGTCCTATTATCTTTGGTAGACCCTTCTTGAACACTTGTGGAGCTATTATAGATTGTAAGAAGGAGAAAGTTTTGACTAAGTTTGATGGAGAGTCTTATGAGTTTAACTTTTCCAAATTTGCTAAAGTTCCTTGTGAAAATAGCTTGCCTAATGAAGATTTCAGGATGGAACAACCTGCTTTTATTGATCTAGTTTATGACCTTGGACCTATTTTTGATGATTGTAAGTATGCTCATTCTGATGATAAAGTTGTTTCCTGTGACATCTATATTGTCAACTTTATTCAAAGTGCTACTGAAAGTTATTATGAGAGAGGGAAACATGGTTTTATGCATCTCAATAATGTTAAGTTTCCCCGTTTCATGTTGAAATCTTTGAAGTTGCATTCGTTTTGTCTTCCCATGCCAGTGGCTTTTTGTTTCAACATTTTTTATTCTCATGAGACCCCCTTGCATAGGAAGTGGGTTAGACTCAAATGTGTTGGATATTTGCTTCTTGATGCTCTCTTTCGCTTCAAATATATATCTCCTATATGAGCATCTTTGAATTTTTCAAGCCTAACTTAAAGGCATTAAAGAAAAGTACTTCTTGGGAGATAACCCAATAGTTTTGTTGAGTCTTGGAAGTTATTACCTCAGTAATGACCGCTCCTTATCCTTTTTATTTTGGTTTTTGTGTCAAGATCAACTACTTTTGAGAAGTAGAGGAGTTGTGAAAAGTGGCTGTCCTGGAATAGATTTTTGTGCTGCATTGTAAAAATTCGTGAAGGAGCTCAGTACAATGGATGGAGCTGTAATTTTCTGTTCTTGTTTTTCAAGTTGTTACCCAACTTTCATTAGTTTTGTACTTTTTTATTTGAGCAATAGAAGGTTTTCGAAAAAAATCAATATTTACCTGCTGGTCTATTTTGTCAGATTTCTACCATCATTAGCATTTGCCTTTTATATTGATTCCCTTTCAAATTCTCTTTGGGGCTTCTGGAAAGGAGTTGCTACAATAGATTTTGTTTTGATGGATTTCAGTTGAAGTTTGAACCCAAAAGTTTATTGTTTTTACATACACTAATGTTGCCATTGAGGTTTGTGTAAGGCCTTGTATGAAGGGAATTTCTAGGAGAAGGAGAAAAGGAATCTGCAGAGTTCGTCTTTGAAAGGTAAAAGTGGTGAAAACAGAAGGTTCATGAAAACCCTATCTTTTTATATTTTTGATGTTTTTATTGCATACGGAAGGTTACGAAACGAAATAGAGGAGGAAATGGAGGCCAGGGTGGCCACACCCACCCTAGGCGCGGGCCCCAGCTGGCCGTGCCTGGAAGGGGTGTATGCCCCCTGAGCTTCGTCTCCGCCTCGTTTTCATACAGTACCTTCCTTATGCATTGGAACTTCGTAATATATAACCCCCGGATCCCCCGAGGTTCGTATATCATGTTCTCATCGTGTTTTCATTTCGATCTGTTTCTATCAAGAAATCTTCTCAAGTTTAGAGCACCATGGTCTCCGCCAACGACAAAGGAAAGAAGCCCGTGGAAGAAGAAAGGATCGCTGCTAGGCGCAAAGACATGGATTGGAGCGTCGAGGAGAAAGTTAAGATGGAGGAACAAACCGCCGCAAGGTCAAGGGCAAGGAAACCTACTTTTGTAGGAGCAATTAACACTGGACGTGCTTTTTCTCGTAACATGCAGGGGATTATAGCCTCCATTCCAGACTTCAAATCCTGCCCTGAGGCAGTGGAAGCCCTTCAAACCACTGACGAGGTTTGTGATAAGTACCATGCTTTGAGGATGAAGGTGGATATACTTCAAGAGGAGAATAACAGGCTTCGTAAGATGCTGGAAGGTTTTCTTACCCTAAACAAGGGAACACCACCACCACCGAAGGATTAATTCATCATCAGGTTTGGCATCCCCTTGGCTTCTTCCAAGCTTGGGGGAGTGCTGCGGTATCACATAATTATCTTTTATCTTTTACCTTTTTAGTAGATTCATATCTTTGGTAGAGAATTTATCTTATAGGTTGGTTTGCATTGTGGAAGTATCTCTCCTATAGTTGATTATCTATGTATCCCTTGGTGTGAGTGCCTTTATGGAATATTAATGAGAAGTTTCATCTTTTACTTTTTGCACTTCTTATTTTAGTTTGCAATCTCTATTATATGATGATCTTGTTGATCAGTATTGGCATCACTTTGGGATCATCAATTAGATCTAAATTGGTTTTGGAAAGCCGAGCTCTGGTCAGTAGCAACGCTTTTTGAGGTTTGAAAGGAAAAGAGAAAAAGCTTACAAGTATTTTGTATCATTTTTTTTCTTGATTGGCTCATAAGTTTAGTATTCTTTATTTAAGATCTTTTCTGTCTTCAAGGAAGATTGCATGCTTGGATTTATTACTCATTTGTTTGCTTTATTCTTTCAACTCTTTTGCTTGCTACCCAACCTTGCTAGTCAAAAACATGTTTTGAGAAGGCATACTTCTCATGCATCCAATCCCTTTGAAACAAAACTCGTGCCATTTGTGTCCACCATATCTACCTATTATCATTATTGTCAAGCAAATTCTCAAGCTTCATCTATCTTTTGAATTAAAAATTATTTTGTTATGTGAAAACTAGTTAGTAAAGCTCTCATGAACTTGATGGCACACCTTATTTTCTTGCCCCTAATAAACTTGAACCATTGTGTCATCGAAGTTGTATATGCTTGCATCTATACATTGGGATTAGTAGAACCGTGCTGTCATGGGGAACGCTTTCGACACTTATGGATACATATCTAGCTGATATCATGCTCTTTTGTTTGCGGATGTCGTTGGTGTGAAATAAAAGGGGAGCTTGTAAGTCCATGGAGTTATGTATGTGTGTTAGATAAACACCTGGGCCGCTAGCCTAAGCCATGCCTAATCATGGTGGAAACTTACAGCATAACCATAGTGAGCGATCTGTGAAGCATCCTCAATAAAAACCTATGCAAATAGTAAATAAAAAGATCGATGAGATGCTCACTGTCTGCTTGCCTTGTCATTTTGATTATGGGATAGCTCCTATATCATGTGCAAGGGGTACCCCGTTGGCGGTTCTTTATGATACACATGTACTTACAATGACAAGAACTTACCGGTAACTAAATTTGAGTAGCATGAGGAGCGACCCTCGTACTCAAGGGACATGAGGTTGCCAACTTATATTTCGTCAAGCATATACTCCATCTTTGTTCACTTTAACCTTAATCACCTCAAGATTCTTATGATAGGGGCAATGAGAGCTCAAAGCTAGTAAGTACCATTAATATTTTGGAAGCTCTTTATGAACTTGAAATCCCTGCTTACCTCTATGAAGGGACTTTCTTCTACTTCTAAGTTGAGTACGTAAACCTATTCCTCTCTATCTCTAGCAAGCATTTGAGTCGTTGTGTTTCAAGCATTCATATGATGATTTATTCAATCATGTTCTTTATCTTCCTTGTTTGCACAAGACTCTTATCTATTGAGTATTACATTGAAAGCCATCATTGTGAAAAACCTTTTATTTTTGAGCAAAGAGTACTCTTGTTGTGAAACTTCTACAAAAGCTTTATTTGTGAAACTGTTTGCTAGCTGTTCTTTGACCAAGAACAAAGTTTGCCAATTCCAATTATGATTTATCTTTATGCATCTCTATTGTGACTCCTATACTTGTTCCAACCTAAGTTGTATAATGGTGAGTTGTTTTCTTCTATGAGTTGTGTAATGGTAAGTGTCATGCTTCTTGTCCATATTCTTTTATCGACACTTCACTCCATAAACCTGTGGACATGTTTACTGATCTCAGTTTTCGCTTGGGGACAAGCGAAGGTCTAAGCTTGGGGGGAGTTGATACGTCCAATTTGCATCACCATTCTATATCATAATTTGCCTCTATTCATTGATATATTTCATATTAAGAGGTGATACTTATGTCTTTTCATTTTTTTTGCATGTTGGATGATTCTTTTAGGATGAACTGCCGGAGTCAGGATTCTGATGGAAAAAGAGGTGTTTTGATGCAATTTCGTGAAGATCAGAAGAATGCCAGAAGGGGAGGGGGAGATGGGCCACAGGTGTCCCACAGACCCCTAGGCGCGGGCCACCCCTAGGCCGCGCCTACAGGGGGTGTGGTGTGGTGACCCAGCATACCACTACATGTTGTAGTATACTATAGTCATGGACATAACACTCACGGAGTACCAGTACGCAAATATTACATCCTCAGAGTGGTACAACAGAAACAAAGCGGGTCCACATCATACATTATCATAATTACTTCCAGAATTGCATGACGACTTGGAGATCCTCCTAGGTCCATAGAGGTATCTCGATGACTCAGGGCTAAACTATAATAACTCGAAGAACATAGTAAATGAACAACTAAGGTTTATACGAGATCTAATATAGATAGAGGATAGACATCTGTGCTACTGGACTAGATCACTATATATGCTACATCTACACTTCAGATACGTCGGTCTCCATTCCATAGATGTTTTCGTAATTGTTCCCTTCGACGCTTTCGGATACTTCTGGTTCTTCATAGCGGAATTCTTCTTGGTCTTCAATTAGATATAGTATTTCCTTTTCCTGACCGTTAATGTCTTCAGAATCTAGCAAGGGTTAAGAAGATATGTTGCGTACGAGCGTACTCAGCAAGTTCACTAAAAAGGAGTGTTTGATGCACTATATCTACAACCACAGACCATAGGTCGTTGGCAATGCAAGTTTTTGTAAACATTTCTTCAAAGGTTGCTTTTATTCTGAAAAGCTATGTCCGTCAGCCTTCACGGGTTTACCAGAACTTTCATGGAGTTCCTTTCTCGCCGCGTTCACAACTCCTTCCCGAAGAGTAACAAGTTATAGTTCTTACACTCTACAGAGGTGCGTTAGTTTACCCATGAGAGATCTTAGCTTTGTTGCACATCCGGGCGCGCATTCCCGTTCACACCTCCTTGGTATGAGGCCTAGACTAAGATCCAAGTCAATCACTGTCCTTCTCCGTGACCCCGCATACACCACAATTGTTGTATGCCCAAACTCAAGATAGACTTTTCCCCGTATAAAATGGCTATATCTTAGTTGGATACACACAACAACCATTAACACTAGAAATCTGTCTTTTGTAAGCCCAGATCCATGGTAGAATTTTCCCCGTATAAAATGGCTATACCCACGATCTGCAACTTACAAATGCCTAGAACAGTGTCCAATGCATGTGAAAGGGAGACGATCCAGCTGACTTCTCCGTCCAATTCCAAATCTCATGGTTAACGCGTAATATATGGCGCAAGAATCACTGGCGACATTGGTTGTTAAGTCCTAGATAATATGCTCCTTTACCACCGGAACCTTCATAGTAGGTTATTACCTCATGGTAAATAACCTATAATCATATTATTATGAAAATAGTGTTTTCTGACCTTTTTCAAATGCAGGTGATGACAACACTGGATTTGCAATTTTTTTTACAGAAAATAATCAAAGGACATGAGAAAGTGTGAACTTGCCTTGATATAGCGGAGTATTGTAGTCGAATGTCTCGACTTGGCCCTAGACCTCGGGTTCTACAAAAGTACCATCATTGCCCGGTAAGGACAATGTTTAAAGAAGCAATATGCTATTATGCATAAGTAATGTTATGCATTTTGTAAAACCTTAAGTAATTCCCCAACATTATATGTGAGTTGGATTTAAATGATTTTGAGTCATTATATGCCTAGCTTATGATATGTCAGACCAAAGTTAACTATAAAGATATAATTGGACTTGGGATATAATATTTATGGCATTAACAATAATTAGGGTTTTACTTAAGCATGATGAACCTTAGTATTAAAGACTTAAAGATAGCATATTTAATATTTATAGATTATACTATAAGATTTTCTTATATAAAGAAAATAGGGGAATTTATTTTATAATATATTTAGTGAATACTAAGTTTGTTAATATGATTATATATGAATTGAGATCACTTACTTCTAATTTACGTTAATGATTTGCAAGACTAACTTTGTAAATCTTGGACTTATAGTTGATTAAATATTTTAAAAGAATATTATAAATTTGATTGTTTATATTTGGATAGCATCCTAAATTATAATTATAGGTTAGACTATTTTAGAGTTAAAAGATTGTGTTTTGAACATGATTATTTCTTACTTAGGAAATAATGTTAAATAATTAATAAAACAACTATCTCATTTTAATAATTGAAGATATATGATCTAAGAATTTTAAAATGTCTTTGGAATAATATATTTAGTATTATCCTAGTAAGTATTCTTACTTAAAATCTTAAAATTGAATTTTATTTATCTTTAGGTATTATCTAGATTTTTTTTATAAAATTTCTCAATTATTGAATGTCTCTAAATATTTGTTTTAAGTTTTTATTTGTAAAATTTTAAGTTAGTATTTTTATTAGATAAGATATTTATTTTTATGCATGAAAGTGATTTTTATTTATTTTTTAGGATTTTTTCTGAATTTATTAAATTTAATTTAGTTATTTAAGGGTGTTAATGTTTATCGACATTTTATTAACCTTAAAATAAATATGATTATATTTTTATTAGTTGGAGATTATTTTGATAAGCATTTAGATGTATTAAATATTTTTTTAGGATTTTTTATACATTTTTCTAGAAATAAAATAGTGTACAGGGGTATGTTGGTCATTACTTTATTCTTGCCTTTTCTTATACCCCTTTTTTATTTTAGTCTGTTTGGTTGGTAACATGAATGGCCTGACCCGTCCTAGCTAGGTCTGGCTCGGGGTCAACCCGACCCTGGCCCCTTCACCCTCCTCACTCATGCCCATACTGAGACACTCTCCATCTTCTTCCATTCGACTCCACCGCCGCCGGCGCCACCGCCTGCTCCCCATGACCCTCGTCGGCCATATCCAGCTCCGCCGCTTGCCATAAGACCTCCCCTCGGTCTTCCCCTTCCATTTATTTGTGCCTTGAGGTTGCTCTATCTCCCCCTGCGCATGCCTCTGTGAAACCCTAGCTGCGCGATTTGGGTCGGCCAACACGGTACCAGCACCACCCGGCTGTTCTTCCCTGACAGCTACGAGTTCCTCTACTAGGACCGCTCTACCTTGTCGGCCCCTTCGAGATTCTACTCGAGCCTGCTGTTCCTGGCCTCTCCTGGTTCTTTTGGTGCTTCTACTTCCTCCTTCTAGACTTGACAAATTTCTTGATGCTGCAGGATGGCAAGTCTATTGCAACCCCAGTGTCTACGACTCGCTGCTCTGGTTTGATTTCTATGGTTGCTGTTGCGGTGATGGTCTGCTAGTGCTGCTGCCGACGGGATGGCAGTGATGTCGTCACCGCAACCTCGCAGCTGCGCTGCGTCCAGGCTTCATCATGCCTCCGCTCCAGGTGCTTGGCACCCCCGGTGAGTTTTATTGTGACTGGCCTTCGAGCCGATGACTCTGCTCGGTGGCCTGGAGTGTTGTTTGAGCTCATGCTATTGTGTAATTAGCCCCTTGGATTGGATATTCAGCTTGAGCTATTATGCTCCTGGTTGGGGTACTATGTATAAGTAGTTTGCAGTATTTTCCTTGAACTGTGATGTTGGTTGTGGTGTGGTGATCTCCTGGACATGTGCCATGCCCATGGTTTGTTTTAGTTAAACTACTGGTTCCTAGTTAGATTATTTGACCTGACTTTGCTCTAGTTTGTAACTTGGGAAAAAGGATCTGACTCTATGTCAACACCCGGATTTTTAATCCCAGATGCCCGTTATGCCATACATCGCAATCCCAGGATTACCATTTTTGCGAGACATAACAGAATTGGATACCACAGTACATCATCCATTACAAACCATACATAAGGTCTTACACAAATAAGGATCTCATGATCCAGTTCTTAATACAACTCAAGCAGCGGAATACATAATAATAATGGTAGCGTAGGCGAAGCTCCATCTTCGGGGTCACAGGCAATGCTGACGATGGGAGATGATCCTAGTTGTCGTAACCTTCCTGGGGTCCATCATCCTGGTACTCCTCTTCATAGTCTGGCCATGGGAATAGCCAGGGACAAAGCCATGAGTACTCTTTAAGTACTCGCAAACTAATACTAACAGTTAAAGGGGTTTTTGTAGTAGGACACTAAGCTCTAGGGTTGTTTTGCAAAAAGCCAGATTTACCTCTACTAAGTTCAGAGCAAGAAAAGATAGTTTAAATTTTATAATACCTAAGTGGGAACTTGTATTTCATATCACAACTCTGTTGTGGTCAAGTCAAAATCTCAATCCATTTCACAAGTCATTTTGAAAACCTCTGACGGGGGAACAGTATGGCCACTCCAACTGTCCATAACCGCGGACGCGGCTATTCGAATAGTTTGACACTCTGCAGAGATTGTACACTTTCACCACAACATTCGATACATCCGTCAGGAACAAATCCTGAATTCACCATACTCAGTATGCAGATAATCAATCCTAACCTTTCAATTACACGCCCTAGTATAAGCACCTCGCCTGTGAGTTTGGACTCCCAACCATGACCAACTGTCATCTTGGGTACTGCACAGGTGGACAATCTTCACAAGGTAGCCTCAGCTTAGACCTTGGCCGTGAGGGAACCAATACTAAGGTATATAAGTTTCTAGTCAAGCCCTACCCAATTCTCGGGTATTGTGGTTGTACGGTAAAATTGGAATGGTATCGCATCCAGACAACCATCAGTTTTATAAAGGGCTAAGGCTCATGCCTCAACATTTTCATCATCCAAATCATCTGGTGTTCGGAAACACATGTCAAAACATCTCAATAGAATGATCCATCATTCCAAGGTTTTCATAACCATTTTTCCAGCAAGTATTCCCATCTAAAGTTGATCAAGTTTTATGCTTAGCACTAGCATCTACAAGTGGGGGTAAGTACTAATGAGGGGTGGTAAACTAATGGAGTTTAACTAAGTTCAATCTCATGCCTTAGGATGACATAAAGATTATCTAGCTTAGGACAAGTTTTATACTCTTTATGCAACCTTCAATTATCTTTCTAATATCTACAAAATACTCAAGTAAACTCTAAGTAAGAGCTTTGATAAAGAAATAAAGTATAAAGCTTGCAAGTAAAACTAGGATTGGGTATCATCAAATGTGTCTAACCAAGCATGCTTAGTGCATGTGTTAGTTTGCTCAATCAACTAGTAGTATTAGGCTTGCAAGGTTAATAGCTTGCATATGTCAACTTGATTAGTAAGGCTTGCTAAAGTATAGTATCTTGCAAGTTTTAGCTTGCCTTGTGCAGAGCAGTGGTTGAAGTTCTCCTCGGCTTCTTTTTCGTAGTATCCTCCTTCCTCCTCGTATCCTTGGTCGGTACTAGCGTCTATGAATAAATACGAGGTACACAATCACCAAATAATACTTAACTACTTTCAATCATCACACAAAGGTGCTCTATAGATGATCTAGCATCATCACTAATATCACAAGAATAAAGCATTTGTCTTATTTATTTATTTTTAGAATAGTAATTTCTACTCATTGAAAAACTACTTAAGATTTAATATTCTCCAAACCAAACATGGGATCATGTTGACACATGTCATCACCACATATTTCAGTACATGGGAATGTGATTTAAAGTGGTGTCACAATTTAATAAAGTTTAACCTTTTATTTTAATTAAATAAGTGACTAGAAATGTCTATGTGGCATTATTTTATTACTTGAACATTATTTCTGTAAGTAAACCCATATGTTTTTATATATTCTGAAAGGTATGATCAAATGTGATTTTTGAGAGTTGGAATCAACTCAAAAGATATTATGGTTGAAATTTTAAAAATGTTTGAATGTACAAAAGCTTCTGCCTTGTTATTTTTACCAAGGTTAATCTATAGACTCAAATGATTTGAATCCAACGGGCTTGGATTAAGCATTTCAATATCTTTCTAAAAAACTGGTTTCATTAAATTTGGTTCACTGAATCGAGCTGGGTTGATTTTTGAAACTAGGTACATAACTATGTTTGAACTTAAAAAGAAAAAGCTAAATTCAAACGAGTGGGCTGCGCGGGAAGGGTTATTGGGCCAGCCCAGTGTCACTCCACGGCGCGGGGGGCAACTGACAGGGCAGTTCTACTGGTCAGCGACTCATTAAACGCGAAGCCGTACGGGGCGATGTGGTGCGTTGGATTAGAAGTAAGATGAACGGCTGAGGGTCGTCATCGACGATGAACATGTCACCGGCGAGTTTGAACCCTAGCGGCTCAGTGGGGGTCGTCGGGGGCTCACCGGGGCTCAGGCGAAGGTCGGCGATGCGGGCGAACAACAAAGTCGACGACGGCGAACCTCCTGGTACTGGCAGCTCCTCCTGGGGTGGACGAAATCGATGGCGCCCTTCTTCTCCAGAGGCGGCCTGCTCCGGCGCAATTCCGACGATGCGCTGCTCGCCTTGCTCCGGGAATGGGGTGGAACGATCAGTGAGGTGGTGTGAAGAATTTGAGCGGGGAAGGCCTCTATTTATAGTGGCGAGAGGGGACCGACGGGCGCGGGCTGAGCTCGTCGTGGTCGACAGCACAGAGGACTATAGGCATGGGCGACGGTAGGGGGCGGTGTTGTGCTCCCTGGCGAAGGTCAACGACATGGTGGCGAGGCGTGGGGCAGTGCTGATCGGTCGGAACGCTGTGGTTCTCTGAGCATGCCCGGCGGGAGTTTTAATGGCGCACAACGCGAGTGGTCCGCGCGGCGGCGAACGAGCATGTCTGCGGGGTTGCTGGGACGGTGGTGATCACGCGTGCACGCGGCGAGGGCGGCAGGCGGTCTGTGGTCGTCTGTTGAGCATGGCGCATGGGGCCCGCTCTTGGCATGCTTGCAGAGCGGCTTGGTATGGTCTGTGCGTGTGGTCCAGGGGCTGGCATTGCTCGCGGCTGGGACAGGGAGTGGCGGTGGGGTGCTAGCTTGCTCCCAGACAAGGTTGGCGAGGCTAGTGTGGCTCATAGCTTGCTGTCGACTATGGGGTGGCAATGGTGCACTCGGCCTGCTCACCATTGATGACAATGGCCAGCTTACAGTAGTGCTAGAGATTAGTTAAGGTTGTTAGATGATCTACTAAGGCTAGTGGTGTCCAGACAGGGAACAAGTTAGGCCAGAATCACTGCACACTATAGTGTTTAGGATTTGTATCTGCAAGGTGTTTGATGAAATGGCCGCATGAACTCAAGTTTTGAATTTTGAAATTATTTTTGGTGGGTGTGCTAGGCATGTGCTGGTGAGTCTGTAGATGCTTGGGTTTTGAAAGTTGAGTTGGTTTGAGGGGTTTTTGAAAAAATGGGATCTTCCCATATGAAATAGATTCAATTTTAAGCTGTAATTTAAACTATGCATTTGAATGTTTCTGGATGATCACAAGGTGGGCCTTGGTTCTTTGTTATGAGTACTATCAAGGTGTGAAAAGATCCAAACAAGTTTCTATTAAGTTCTAAAAGTTAGAGATAGCCAAAGTAGGCATGGGAGTTAATTTGGCCAAAGTGACCATTCACTTAATTTGTTTGTTTTGATTTATTTGTCTTTGGGAAAAGTGTGGGGATTGTTTAGATGATGTTTATTTCACCTATTAATCATTTTACAAGCAAATAAACACATAATCATGGCACTTCAAAAGAATCCAAATTGTAATGCATACACATATGAATGCTTTCCTATTTTTAATTGGAAAAGTTTTTGTTAACCCTAATTTTGATGATTAGAGTTTGATGATTCTAGTTTAATATTTTTGGGATGTTACAAACCTTCCCCCATTAAACAAAATATCGTCCCGAGATTTGAAAAAGGATGAAAAAGATTACCTAGGATTTGAAGAGATCGGGAAACTCTGTCCTGATGTGATCTTCGCGCTCCCAGGTAGCTTCCTCTTCTGTGTGGTTGCTCCACTGAATCTTGAGAAACTTGATGCTTCGGGTTCTGGTAGTTTTGAAAGCTTCTTTCAAAATACGAATGGGTACTTCGGGATAGGTCAGGTCATCGTTGATCTCTATAGTCCGATGATCAATATTCTTGAACACTTCGGTCTTCTCTGGGACTTCGAGGTACTTGCGAAGTAATGAGATATGGAACACATTGTGCACGGCTGACATCTCTTCGGGTAGTTCCAATTGATACGAAACTTCTCCTCGATGGTTCAGAATCTTGAAGGGGCCTATATATCTGGGGGCTAACTTTCCTTTGAGCTGGAAACGCTGCATTCCCTTCAATGGCGACACTTTCATATACACAAAATCTCCTATGTTGAACGCGAGGTCTCTACGTCTCTTGTCGGCGTAACTCTTTTGTCGGGACTGGGCTGTCTTGAGGTGCTCACGAATCTTGTGAACCTTCTCTTCTGCTTCTCGTAGGATATCGGGTCCAAAAATCTGACTCTCTCCTACTTCCGACCAATTCAAAGGGGTGCGGCACTTTCTTCCGTACATAAATTCAAATGGGGCCATTTGCAAACTAGCTTGATAATTGTTTTTGTACGAAAATTCTGCGAACGGCAGACAGTATTCCCACTTAGATCCATATTCTAACACACATGCTCTCAGCATATCTTTGAGTATTTGATTTACTCGCTCCGTTTGTCCATCGGTCTGAGGGTGATAAGCAGTGCTGAAATCTAGGCGGGTTCCTAAACCTTCTTGGACTTTCTTCCAGAATCTCGAGGTAAACTGAGTTCCTCGATCCGATACAATGTTCTTGGGGACTCCATGCAAACTAATGATTCTAGAGATGTATAACTCTGCTAGCTTCGAACTCTGATATGTGGTCTTGACGGGTAAGAAATGGGCGACTTTGGACAATCTGTCCACTATGACCCAGATAAAGTCATTTCCCCTACTAGAAGTAGGTAATCCGGTGATAAATTCCATTCCAACGGAATCCCATTTCCATTCCGGAATCTGCAATGGTTGCAATAATCCAGCGGGTCTTTGATGTCCTGCCTTGACTCGCTGACATATATCACACTTGGCGATATAGCTTCCGATTTCTCTCTTCATCTTATGCCACCAAAATTGCTCCTTCAAATCCTGATACATCTTTGTTCCTCCGGGGTGTATAGAATAAAGAGTATCATGGGCTTCCTTGAGAATAACTTCTTTCAACTCAGAATCTGCTGGTACACAAAGGCGTCCTTTGTACCACAGAACTCCTTCTTCGTCTTCGGTGAATCCGGGTACTTTGCCTGTACCGATACGACGCTTGATTCCGGCGATACTAGCATTTCCTTTCTGCGCCTCTTTGATCTGACTGATCAAAGTGGGTTGAAGTTCTATGCTAGCCAAAAATCCTTCACTCACTAATTCCATTCGAAAATCTTCCATCTCTTTGTGCAAGCTTGGTTGCTCCTTCAAAATCATGGAGTTCAAGCGGCACGGCAATCTGCTACCACGTTGGCTTTACCAAGGTGATAGTGAATGTCCAAATCGTAACCCTTGATTAGCTCAATCCATCTTCTCTGTCTCATATTCAGCTCCTTCTGAGTGAATATATACTTCAGGCTCTTGTGATCCAAATATATCTCACAACGATTTCCCATCAGGTAGTGCCTCCATGTCTTCAGGGCTAGAACTACGGCTGCGAGTTCGAGGTCATGGGTTGGGTAATTTTGCTCATGTTGTTTCAGTTGTCGAGATAGATAAGATATAACTTTTCCTTCTTGCATTAGCACACATCTAAGACCGATCTTGGATGCGTCACAATACACATCGAAGGGCTTCGTGATATCCGACATGATTAAGATTAGGGCTGAAATCAATCTCCTCTTGAGTTCTTGAAAAATCGCTTCACATTTGTCGGTTGTCCATTCAAACTTCTTGTCCTTCTTCAGCAATTGGGTCATGGGTCTGGCGATACTCGAGAATCCTTCTACGAACTTGCGGTAATATCCCACCAATCCGAGAAATACATGAACTTGGGTTTGAGTGGTTGGGGCTTGCCAATCTTCGACATCTTTCACCTTTGCAGGGTCAACGACAATTCCTCCGGCTGATACAATGTGGCCGAGGAATCCTACCTCCTGTAACCAGAATTCACATTTGCTAAACTTGGCATACAACTGATGCTCTCTAAGGGTTCCAAGAATGGTCCTTAGGTGTAGCTCATGTTCTTCTTCTGATTTGGAATAAATCAGAATGTCATCAATGAAAACAACGACAAACTTGTCCAGGAAGTCCATAAAAATCTATTCATGAGATTCATGAAATAAGCGGGGGCATTGGTTAATCCAAAAGACATGACAGTATACTCGTATAATCCATATCTGGTAGTAAAGGCAGTCTTTGGAATATCCTCTACGCGAATCTTGAGTTGATGATAGCCTGTTCTAAGATCAATCTTAGAAAACACTTTGGCATCGGTCAACTGATCAAACAAATCTTCTATCTTGGGCAATGGGTACTTGTTCTTGATGGTGACATCATTCAACTTCCGATAATCCGTACACAAACAGTTACCTCCATCCTTCTTGTCCACAAATAAGACAGGTGATCTCCATGGTGATGCACTTGGTTGAATCAATCCAATTTCCAACATGGCATCCAGTTGCTTCTTTAGTTCTGCTAGTTCCGACGGGTTCATACTATAGGGTCTCTGGGCTATGGGTCCTGTTCCGGGGATTAGTTCGATGATAAACTCGATATCCCGATCTAAGGGCATACCGGGCAAAACATCTGGAAATACATCGGGGTATTCACAGACTATCCGGACTTGGTCAATGGTAGGTTGGGCTATACTCTTGTTGCACTTGAATTGACGAGGTAAGGTTTCAGATATATGCTCGACTAATATTCCAGCGGTGCTGGTCATGGTTATGGCTTTCTTGGCACCGTCAATCAATCCTTTATGTTTGGACATCCAATCCATTCCTAGTACTACTTCCAAACCTTTAGTTCCAAGTACTATCAAATTAGCATAAAAATCTATGCCATGGATTCGGATAGGGACGGCTTTGCAAATTTGCCTAGCTTTGGTGGTTGAACCGGGGATTTGAACAATCATAACATGCTTCAGTTTGGTTGGTTGATCTTACTAGTGTAGGCAAATTCATCGGTGACAAATGAATGCGATGCACCCAAATAAAACAACACTCTAGCAAGTACTGAATTAACAGAAAACATACCCAGCACGACGTCTGGCGCTTCCTGAGCTTCTCCAGCATGCATGAGAAAAAGACGGCCGTTGCGGTTGAGTGAATTTCCCGGGGCAAACCTTCTTCCGGGATGAACACGACGCTGCTGCTGAGCTGGGCCATTTGCATTGGGGGCTGCGGTATTCTTCTTGTTGGGGCACTCGTTGGAGTAGTGACCCTTATTTCCACAGTCATAACAAGTCACTTGCGACTTGTCCTTTGCTGCAACAGGCACATCATTGCTTCCAGTCCTCGGGGCAGTGTTGGTGTTGGCAGCAGCATTGTTGTTGTTGAACTTGGGTGGGGCACAGTTGAAATTGCCAGAGTTGCCGGGGTTGTTGCGATTTCCTCTGGGCCTCGGGTTTCCATGGTTGGGATAGGTCGAACGGTTCATCGAGGGTCTGTTGGTTCTCGGGGAAAATCCTGGAGATGGGTTAGGGCGATACTTTGGGGTCTGATGGGTTCCTGGCTGATGCATCATGCGACGCTTGCGGTTCTCATTGGCTTGGTTGATCTTTCCTTCCATATGGATGGCAAAGTCGACAAGGGCTTCAATATCAGCAAAAGGTATATTGACTAACACCGTCTGCATCTCATCGTGCAGACCATTCAAGAATCTATCCTTCTTCTTGGCTTCGGTGTCGATCTCATCCGGGGCATACCTAGCTAATGACAAGAATTTGTCACGGTATTCCACTACGGTCATCCTTCCTTGCTTCAGTTCTCTGAACTCATCTCTCATTCTCTTGATCAAACCCGGGGGCACATGGGTTCTGCTGAACTTGACTTTGAATTCCTCCCAGGTCATCATCTGTCCTCCGGTCATTGCACGAACGCTGTTCCACCATGCTCTTGCATCTCCGGCTAGATATTGGGTGGAGAACAGAACTTTCTCGTTGGCTTCCACTCCGGCAATTTCCAGGTTATTTTCCATGGTTTGCAGCCAATCATCTGCATCTAGGGGCTCTTCTGACTTAGTGAAAACAGGTGGGTTGGTGTTCTGGAAATTCTTGATCTTAGATCCATGGTTGTCCTGATTTCCTTGGCCTTGATTGTTGTGGGCTGGGCTATCTGCAGAAGGGTGGCTAGGTTGGCTTGACGTTCGGCTCTTTCAGCTTCGCGGTCAGAAACCAACATTTGCAGTATCTGCAACATCGGGTCCGGGGATGAACCACTTCCTCCGCATGGCATCTGAAGATTGAGATAGATCATGAGAAAAGAGGGAAATTTCTAAGGTTCCGGGACTTTGAAAAGTTTTTAAGGTTTGACTCAGATTTTCTAGCAACTTGCTTTTCACTCATTCATTCATTCATAGCACACGATACAAATACACACCATAAAACAAGAAAAACAGATGGTTTTAAGAACCATTCTGGAAACTACGATACAGTGGGACCGAATACAACTCACTATGTTAGTGCTCAAGTGCTACTACTCCTCGGAGTCGGTGTAGTCGTCATCCTCATCGTCATCGATGAAGGAGTAATCATCCTCATCGGTGAAGAAATCCATAGCCTGATCCTCCAGAAAATCATCATCATCGCTGAGATAGGAGTAGGGGTCTCCACGAAGATCCTCTCCAGCATTCTCTCTTTCCTCCAACTACATGTCTCTCTCATGGATGGTCTCCTCCAAATCCGAGATACGGTGGCGAAGACGGGCAATGATGCTCTCCTTCTTGTCGAGCTGACGGCGGCGAGACTTGCAATCCTTCGCTAGCATGGCGATGGTCTGATCCTTCGTCTTGATGATGGCTGACTTGTGGTTGGAGTAGTCACGGCAATTGTCCAATTCCTTCTGACGATCGTACATCATGAAGCTAAGGTGGTCCAACTGAGTCTTCAACTCGGGGTGGTATGGGGCTTCCAGTGGCTGTCCATTAGCATCACGCCTTGGACAAAACTCAAAGCGGGTACCCTTGATCTGGTTGATACTCTGCCCACACAGACGGGCAAGAGCTTCCTGCATGGCCCTGGCAAGTCCATCGAGCCAGTTGTTCTCTCTTAAGGTGAACTAAATTCGCTCGGCAGTGGGAGGTTCAATCCTTCCTCTGGGACGTGCAACAATTAGCCACTGATATCTTCTCCTCCTTGATCATTGAGCTGATCTCTGAAGAACTCAGGGTGCGGACGCTCCAGAAGTTCCAAAAGCTGGTCCAAATCCCGCTCAAAGATAAGGTCTCCTCCATTCCCCAACTGATAAAATTTGCTGTACTTCACGTCCATCTATAAGAATATAGGATGAGTAAGTTAGTAGAGTGATCAAGTGTGTCAAATTTTATGTATTTTGCAAGAGTTTTTGAGGAACATGAATTTTTATGAAAGAATCAAGGTGATAAGAATGGGAATAAGTTTTTGTAAATATTTGCTTCCTTTGGTTTTGAAACTAAGTTTTTGATTCAAACGTCCACTCTAACTAGGGTCTCCTATGGTCAGGATGGCTCTGATACCAACTTGTCAACACCCGTATTTTTAATCCCAGATGCCTGTTATGCCATACATCGCAATCCCAGGATTACCATTTTTGCGAGACATAACAGAATTGGATACCACAGTACATCATCCATTACAAACCATACATAAGGTCTTACACAAATAAGGATCTCATGATCCAGTCCTTAATACAACTCAGGCAGCGGAATACGTAATAATAACGGTAGCATAGGCGAAGATCCATCTTCGGGGTCACAGGCAATGCTGACGATGGGAGATGATCCTAGTTGTCGTAACCTTCCTAGGGTCCATCATCCTGGTACTTCTCTTCATAGTCTGGCCACGGGAATAGCCAGGGAAAAAGCCATGAGTACTCTTTAAGTACTCGCAAACTAATACTAACAGTTAAAGGGGTTTTTGTAGTAGGACACTAAGCTCTAGGATTGTTTTGCAAAAAAGCCAGATTTACCTCTACTAAGTTCAGAGCAAGAAAAGATAGTTGAAATTTTATAATACCTAAGTGGGAACTTGTATTTCATATCACAACTCTGTTGTGGTCAAGTCAAAATCTCAATCCATTTCACAAGTCATTTTGAAAACATCTGACGGGGGAACAGTATGGCCACTCCAACTGTCCATAACCGCGGACGCGGCTATTCGAATAGTTTGACACTCTGCAGAGATTGTACACTTTCATCACAACATTCGATACATCCGTCAGGAACAAATCCTGAATTCACCATACTCAGTATGCGGATAATCAATCCTAACCTTTCAATTACACGCCCTAGTATAAGCACCTCTCCTGTGAGTTTGGCCTCCCAACCATGACCAACTGTCATCTTGGGTACTGCACATGTGGACAATCTTCACAAGGTAGCCTCAGCTCAGACCTTGGCCGTGAGGGAACCAATACTAAGGTATATAAGTTTCCAGTCAAGCCCTACCCAATTCTCGGGTATTGTGGTTGTACGGTAAAATGGAATGGTATCGCATGCAAATAACCATCAGTTTTATAAAGGGCTAAGGCTCATGCCTCAAAATTTTCATCATCCAATTCATCTGGTGTTCGGAAACACATGTCAAAACATCTCAATAGAATGATCCATCATTCCAAGGTTTTCATAACCATTTTCTCCAAGTATTCCCATCTACAGTTGATCAAGTTTTATGCTTAGCACTAGCATCTACAAGTGGGGGTAAGTACTAATGAGGGGTGGTAAACTAGTGGAGTTAAACTAAGTTCAATCTCATGCCTTAGGATGACATAAAGATTATCTAGCTTAGGCCAAGTTTTATGCTCTTTATGCAACCTTCAATTATCTTTCTAATATCTACAATTTACTCAAGTAAACTCTAAGTAAGAGCTTTGATAAAGAAATAAAGTATAAAGCTTGCAAGTAAAACTAGGATTGGGTATCATCAAATGTGTCTAACCAAGCATGCTTAGTGCATGTGTTAGTTTGCTCAATCAACTAGTAGTATTAGGCTTGCAAGGTTAATATCTTGAATATGTAAAATTGATTACTAAGGCTTGCTAAAGTAGAGTATCTTGCAAGTGTTAGCTTGCCTTGTGCAGAGCAGTGGTTGAAGTTCTCCTCGGCTTCTTCTTCGTAGTATCCTCCTTCCTTCTCGTATCCTTGGTCGGTACTAGCGTCTATGAATAAATACGAGGTACACAATCACCAAACAATACTTAACTACTTTCAATCATCACACAAAGGTGTTCTACAGATGATCTAGCATCATCACTAATATCACAAGAATAAAGCATTTGTCTTATTTATTTATTTTTAGAAAAGTAATTTCTACTCATTGAAAAACTACTTAAGATTTAATATTCTCCAAACCAAACATGGGATCATGTTGACACATGTCATCACCACATATTTCAGTACATGGGAATGTGATTTAAAGTGGTGTCACAATTTAATAAAGTTTAACCTTTTATTTTAATTAAATAAGTGACTAGAAATGTCTATGTGGCATTATTTTATTACTTGAACATTATTTCTGTAAGTAAACCCATATGTTTTTATATATTCTGAAAGGTATGATCAAATGTGATTTTTGAGAGTTGGAATCAACTCAAAAGCTAATATGGTTGAAATTTGAAAAATGTTTGAATGTAGAAAAGCTTCTGCCTTGTTACTTTTACCAAGGTTGATCTATAGATTCAAATGATTTGAATCCAACGGGCTTGGATTAAGCATTTCAATATCTTTCTAACAAAATTGGTTTCATTAAATTTGGTTCACTGAATCGAGATGGGTTGACTTTTGAAACTAGGTACAGAACTATGTTTGAACTTAAAAAGAAAAAGCTAAATTCAAACGAGTGGGCTGCGCGGGAAGGGTTATTGGGCCAGCCTAGTGTCACTCGGCGGCGCGGGGCGCAACTGACATGGCGGTTCTACCGGTCAGCGACTCATTAAACGCGAAGCCGTACGGGGCGATGTGGTGCGTTGGATTAGAAGTAAGATCACCGACTGAGGGTAGTCATCGACGATGAACATGTCACCGGCGATTTCGAACCCTAGCAGCTCAGTGGGGGTCGTCGGGGGCTCACTGGGGCTGAGGCGAAGGTCGGCGATGCGGGCGAACGACGAAGTCGACAACGGCGAACCTCCTGGTACCGGCAGCTCCTCCTTGGGTGGACGAAATCGACGACGCCCTTCTTCTCCAGAGGCGGCCTACTCCGGCGCAATTCCGGTGATGCGCTGCTCGCCTTGCTCCGGGAATGGGGTGGAACGATCAGTGAGGTGAGGGGAGTGAGGTGGTGTGAAGAATTCGAGCGGGGGAGGCCTCTATTTATAGTGGCAAGAGGGGACCGACGGGGTGGGCTGAGCTCGTCGTGGTCGACGGCACAGAGGGATATCGGCATGGGAGACGGTAGGGGGCGGTGCTGTGCTCCCTGGCGAAGCCTAACGACGTGGTGGCGAGGCGTGGGGCGGTGCTGATCGGTCGAAACACTGCGGTGCTCTGAGCGTGCCTGACGGGAGTTTTAATGGCGCACAACACGCGTGGTCCGCGCAGCAGCGAACGGGCATGTCTGCGGGGTTGCTGGGACGGTGGTGATCACGCGTGCACGCGGCGAGGGCGGCGCGCGGTCTGTTTGTCGTCTGTCGAGCGTGGCGCACGGTGCGCTCTCTCGGCATGCTTGCAGAGCGGCTTGGCATGGTCTGTGCGTGTGGTCCAGGGGCTGGCATTGCTCGCGGCTGGGACAGGGAGTGGCGGTGGGGTGCTAGCTTGCTCCCAGACAAGGTTGGCGAGGCTTGTGTGGCTCATAGCTTGCTGTCGACTATGGGGTGGCAATGGTGCACTCGGCCTGCTCACCATTGATGACAATGGCCAGCTTACAGTAGTGCTAGAGATTAGTTAAGGTTGTTAGATGATCTACTAAGGCTAGTGGTGTCCAGAGAGGGAACAAGTTAGGCCAGAATCACTGCACACTATGGTGTTTAGGAGTTGTTTGATTTGTATCTACAAGGTGTTTGATGAAATGGCCGCATGAACTCAAGTTTTGAATTTTGAAATTATTTTTGGTGGGTGTGCTAGGCATGTGCTGGTGAGTCTGTAGATTCTTGGGTTTTGAAAGTTGAGTTGGTTTGAGGTTTTTTTGAAAAAGTGGGATCTCCCCATATGAAATAGATTCAATTTTAAGCTGTCATTTAAACTATGCATTTGAATGTTTCTTGATGATCACAAGGTGGGCCTTGGTACTTTGTTATGAGTACTATCAAGGGGTGCAAAGATCCAAACAAGTTTCTATTAAGTTCTGAAAGTTAGATATAGCCAAAGTAGGCATGGGAGTTAATTTGGCCAAAGTGACCATTCACTTAATTTGTTTGTTTTGATTTATTTGTCTTTGGGAAAAGTGTGGGGATTGTTTAGATGATGTTTATTTCACCTAAGAATCATTTTACAAGCAAAGAAACACATAATCATGGCACCTCAAAAGAATCCAAATTGTAATGCATACACATATGAATGCTTTCCTATTTTTAATTGGAAAAGTTTTTGTTAACCCTAATTTTGATGATTAGAGTTTGATGATTCTAGTTTAATATTTTTGTGATGTTACACTCTATGTCCTTGTTGATAGTAAAATGGTGTATATATTTGATTCCTTGATTCTCTTACAAGGAAAATGATAAATCTGTCTTAGATGGAATTATTGAGTGGTTGGTTAATGTGATGATATTCCCTAATGGCTTCTGTGCATAAGACTGCCATTGTGGTGTCTCCATTTTGGAAGGTGCACAGTGGTAGAGCTTGTGTGCATGATTTGTTGTTAGCTGGATTGACAAGACAAGATTGTGGTTGGTCATGATAAGTATTCTTTAAGTGATAGGTTGGAATATAAATTGAGTGATGATACTTACAACTAATTGATTCCTAGACTTCCTTACTAGGGAAATGATAAAAGTGTCTTGTTTGAATAATCTTGATGACTAGCTAATGTGGAAACTATCCTCTGTGGCTTCTGCTGCCCTGGGCTGCTGCTGTGGTGCTTCCAATCTTGGAGTGTGCACAGTGGTAGCCCAAGTAGCATGATTTGCTGTTGGGAATCACTACAATTATGCAGTTGATGTTGAAAAAAATAAAGATTTAGCTCATGATGCAAAAGGCTGAAGCTTTACTTGTGTTGTACATGATCATATATAATTGTTTCCTTGCAACTGATTTGGCTAGTCTCTGTGTACAAACTTTGTGGCTACTATAGCTAGGCTATGCTGTTGTGGTACCTCCCTAGAGTATGCACAACAAAATATATCCTTCTACAGATTTCTATAAAGCTTGGTTGGCAAAATTAAATCATGGGCAATTTCCAAGGATGCAAAGGCTAAGGCTGGTTTGGTAGATTAAGTATGGAGTTGTATGGATGGATTCTCATTAGCTCTAGGATGATCTAGCATAGCAATTCTATGCTAACTAAGAGCTCCTCTCCCTATATGATTAGCTCCCTTGAGTTGATAAGGACTGATACTACATAGATCTAGTACCACCTGTTGTTTGTGTATGATCTATGGACTGTTGGAAATCTTGATTTGGCCTGTGATGCAAAGTCTAAGGTAAAATTGATAACATAAGTATATCTGCTGTAGCACTACGTTTTGCTCCTATGATCATTTTATACTCCATTTGAGTATAAGTCTGAGGAGATGATTATTTTACACCTAATCATGCTTGGAACTGGTATGAGTAAATATTATGTATGGTTGATAATGGTGCAACCTTTTGTTGTTGTGGAAGCTATGCTCTGACTTGTGGTTCTTGGTGGAACTTGTTCCTTGTTGCTTCTTGATATGCTCCTTCTTGTTTGATTGGCTGGCTTCTTGTGCTTTTGGCCTACTCCTTATGATTCTGACCTCCTCCTGGTGCTCTTGGATGGCTTCCTCAAGTAACCAGGGCACTGGTGCTGTGGTGATGATGTACTATGGGGTTTTGGTGCTGAATCTACAAACTCTGGGTGTAGAGATTACATGTATGGTTGATATAAGCTAGGTGCATTTGCTGTTCTTGCTATGGTGCAGACAGTTCAGTATAGAACTCACTCTGCTACGGCTGTGTACTTATCTCTCTCTCTCTCTCTCTCACAACATCCCCTGTGTTGACAGCACATCCACATGCAACTGTGTGTGAGCTGCTTGTGTGTTTGCCTCACTCAAATGGATCAAATCAAGTAAAAACTGGATCTTTTGCTGGTGATTACTGTTTGGCTTTTACCTTTTACTGAATTGGTGAAACTTACCCCCCCATTTTTAATATGCTCAATGATGTGACAAGCAATGCATCACATTGCATTACTGAGAGCAAACTAATTAATACTAACCCCTCTCTTTTTGTCTTCTAGTAGTTGTTTACAGGTATCGAGAAAGAATACAGGAGGTCAAGTAGATAGGAATTCTAACTTAGGTTTTTATCTATTGTAATCTTCTTTTTTTATTGTAACCATAATGTAACACTTCTATATTTTATTAAAGCTTTTCCTTTTCTTTATTTGTAGTTATTCATCTATGTAAAGACTTTGAATTTTCTTGTATTGATTAAATCTTTGTTTTATTGAACAAATATTTCTTCATATTTGTATTTCTCTGATTTCCATCAATCTGTATGACTTCTACTTTTTTATTTAATGTATTGTACTTTATCTTTATTCTTTTTAAAAGAATAATGTAATACTTCATGTATCCTTTTATTATAAATAATTCTATTATATCCTTGTTGTAATCATTTCTTTTTATTCCCCTATTTTAAAAGGATAATGTAATATACATTTATTCTTTTAATAAGGAACTCTTCTATTTGTTCCATTATTGTAATTCATTTTCCATTTTATTTATTCATTTAATTATTTTATTATAATCTTTTCTTTATTCTTTTATTTTGAAGGAACATTGTAATGTTGGATTTTAAGGATCTTTATACTTTTATTTATAATACTTGAATTTGTATTATTGTGAATAATTAGTTATAAGTCAAATTTCTCCCCTCATAACTCCAGAAAACAATAGAGGTCATGTAAAAATTCATCTCACTCCCCTTCTAATAACACTAAACCTAATTCATCGGAGTGATAATTCTAATCACTCTAGTCTTTTAATTTGGCGAAACATTTACCCGGATTTTTAGATGCATGCATGCGGATGCACAAAATCCTAAATCTACCCTTCGTTTAGTCCTAAATGCTGGGATGTTACATGTGGCCCACCTATAGCTCCGCCCTCTCACCTATATCTTCTCCTTGAAACCCTAATATAGGGGGAGTGACCACAGAAAGATTCCTCCGCCTCTGCGGGGTGGAAAACACCGAGAGAGAAAGAGCTCTCTGGCAGACAGATTTCTACCAGGGAAATTCCTTCCTGGAGAGGGGAGATCGTCGCCATAAACAGCATCATCAAGCTAGACTTCATCAGGATCAACATCATCATCATCATCCACACCATCATCTCCACCAGCACCATCATCATCACTCCATCCCACTGTAACAATTGTGTTGAATCTTGCATAGTTCTTAGGGGAAACTTTCCCGGTGTTGATTACTATTGTAGTTTATGCTTGTGAGTGCAACCATTGGATTATTGTTTATGTTCAGATTGTTATTCATCACCATATCATCTTTGATATTGATCCATATGATGTCTCGTGAGTAGTTCATTTAGTTCTTGAGGACATGGCAGAAGTTATGTTGTTAGTAGTGGATTTGTGTTGAGATATATTCAATGGTTTAGTATTTAAGTTGTGGTGCTATTTTTCTAGTGGTGTCATGTGAACATCGACTACATGATACTTCACCATTTATGAGCCTAGGGGAATGCATTGTGTATTTGGATACTAATTGTGGGGTTGCCGAAGTGACAGAGACCTGAACCCCCGTTAGGACACCATTGCACAAGGGAGCGTAGGATCTCAGAGTTTAAGTCTGTGGTTAGGTTTATACCTTAATTGATTTCTTGTAGTTGCGGATGCTTGCAAGGGGTTTAATCACAAGTATGTATTAGTCCAAGTAAGGTCGGTACATTAGCACAGGTTCACCAACACAACACTTACCAAACCAAAGAAGACTACTCAGCTATATGAAGCGAAAGCACTTGACAGAATTCCCATGTGTCCTCGAGAACGTTTTGTGCTCATAAGTATTCCCACTGGCTTGTCCTTTGCTAAGAAAGGATTGGGCCACTTGCTGCAATTGTTTGTTGTCTTCATTACTTGCACTTTATTTCTTTGCTTTATCAGAAAACCCCTAAAAATCCATTTGCTAAGTATTTACAGAGATTTCCTGCTCCATACCACTAGTCAACACCTTATGCTCCTTGTTGGGATTGACACTCCTATTTATCGAAAGTACTACGATACACCCCCTATACTTGTGGGTCATCAACCGTTAGCAAGTCCTGCCATAGAGCAACTGGGCTACCAGGGGTGCCCCCAAGTGGCACCCCCGGTTTAGCCTCCGTCCTCGGCAGCATAAGCCCGGGTTAACCCCGACCAGAGATAGTAAGGAGATGCCTCTTGGGGCATCCCTGATTGACATGGTTATGACCTATCAGGTCCCTATGATTATTTACCCTAGGCGCATAAAATTTATGGCCCATTAAATCCCAACAGAGTCCAAGAGGCACCCGACGAATAAAGACTTTCCTTACCTGTTAAGGAATAATCAAGAACCAACATAGAGTTTGCAATGTAAACATAAACTTGTAACCCCTCTGGCTATGGATCTAGGACCCAGCCTCTCATATAAAGGCTGGGAGGACCCGACGGAGAGGGCACCTTAGTTTTCCTAAAATTCTCTATAATTTAGATCACAACTAGAAAACCGAAGACTTTGTAACCGAGCTATCTCAGTAATCAGACTACATCGACTTCCTTGTTTGTGTGATCAACCGATGGAATGCCCAATGCTCTCTTTTCCATGAAACCCTAAGTCCATAAAAATGTGCATTATTGAGGTCACTCATTGTCAATTGGCGTCGTCTATGGGAACTTTGAGCATTGGAGCCATGGATTCGGTGGCTTCCCCTTCATCAAGCAGCAAACCGACGGTCAAGGTTGGTGAGGTCCATTATGATCTCGACGCTCCGTCCCACCCCTTTATAGGCTCTCCTCGACTTCGACCAGGAGACCGATCTCATGATCGGAAGTTTCCACTTTCACGTGGGAGCACCCGAGAATCTCTTCCTTTCGACTCTGCCTAGCTCAGACCCATCGGCCATACACGCATCGCCTACGGCGACACTAGCATCATCTATCAGCTCAAATGGATGGGACGCATATGATCCGACGATCATCGAAGAAACTCACAGAAACTCTACAAATCTGGAAGATTTGGCTGATCTATATGTTAGTCTCTCTTCGGCTCGATCTCCCAGTCAAGACTACATCGCATCCTAAGTTCATCTAGCATAGTTCCTGATGATGCCGAAGAAAGCGTCGAATCTGGAATCAAGAGAGGGGAATCATACTGTGGCACCCCAGATTTAAGGTCTGAGAATACCCGTTATGCATGCAATTCACGTTCCTATGATCAGTGAGCCATGATCATAACCGACTAGTATCATTACATCATCCATAAAGTAACGAGTACAAACTTACAAAGTGTCCATTATGGCAATTACAACACAGATAGCGGAAGTCTTCAGCGCAGAGCCCATGCCTTAACCTACAGGCAACTGACTGGGAAAACGTCCTATCTCGCATAGACGTCGGCACCTTCGTTCCTTCTTAACATCTGCAATCTAGCCAATTAAATAGCCAGGGGCAATGCCGGTGAGTACTTTGAATGTACTCGCAAACCACCGAGTCAATGGTAAGAAGATAATGCATATTTTGGGGCGGTGTTGAGAAAGCTCTATACTAGAGTTGTTTTTGAAATACCTAAAAATGGAATCTCTATATCTTTGTTGAAAAAGAGTTTTTATAAAATATGCCTCCTTTTTGAAAATCCGGACATCTCCACATCCTTGTTAATTTTTTTTGAAAACGTTTTGTTGTAAACCCTTTTTGAAACCTTATCGACCATCTCTGGTCAAAACCAACTTAATCTTTATCTTGCTCGTGACCAAGTCACAACTTATTTGAAGGGTAGTCCTAGCACTTGCCATTCCAACCGTCCTTGTCCGTGGACACGGCTATTCGAATAGATTAGTCTCTATAGAGTTTGTGCACTTTACCCACAAGAATCAATACATCCGCCGGGATAAAACAACGGCCTGCTACACACGGTAGACTGGGGCTCGGATAATCAAACTTACGCTTTTCATTTGTCCATCCATAGCAACGACAGCTTTTCCTTTTTGGGTTGTTCTCTCCGGTACGAGTATGGGGTACGATGACCCTGGTCCTTCCTCCCGTACTGACCCCTACCTCCAGACCGAAGTCTGACCGGTAGCAATAGTGACAATCTTCCATCCGTACTACCTAAAAGCATACCGTCCGCGAGAAACCCAATTGTTGCACCCGTGCCTTAACCTACAGGTATCCTGGATTTCAGGGGATTTCCCCCCTTTAGCAAGTACGAGCAGCCCCGGCTAAATATCACAAACTACGAGCTATGCCCCAGCGTCTGGGGTAATGTGGCTGCATGGGTAAAATTGTTCCGAACATTGGCTTAGAACATCCCTTCTCTTTCTCTTGTTTGACGTTTTCTTCATCCACCTCATATCTTCTTTTAGTAAAACGTCCACTCAGAAATGATGCCTCTTTCTAAGGGTTTTGTTTTGAAAACTTTGTAGTAGGTTATAACCCAAAATAGTTTTATCATTGAAAATCCGTGGGTTCCAAGAGGGGAGATGCTAATCATATTAGCCTCGTTCTAAGGGGTAAAGATAGGTGTAAATAGGGTAGGTGTCCAATGGACACCTATTCATAACTTGGAGGAGCCAAGTTACTAACGTATGTTTATTTGAATCAAACCATGCCTTTGATCATGCAATTTATAAACGAGATATAAAACAATTGAGAAACGTGAGTAGGGAAATACATGAGTTCAAGAATGGTGGCTTGCCTGTGACCAGCGAGAAGTCACTAGACGGCGTTAAATAACCAGAATACCAATAATATCAATAATAAAGATAAACCCGATGCTTCCTTCTTCTCGGCGTCACACAATCGCAACTATCACAGTTATCGAGCATACATGCAAGCAAACCATACACCAATCAATACAAGGCATACAAGCATCAAAACATACAGTAAGTAAAGGATAACTACAAGATATAGATCTGTAGGATGTTGGTGGTTTGATTTGATTGGATTGGGAGAAGATTTTGGAGGCATTAGGGAAAGGATCCCTTTTGATTTCTCGTATTGGAACTACCTAATAGAGGGGCCTTTGAACAAGGGCTTGATCTGTATTATACCATTGTATAAGAATAATACCATCAGATAGGTATTGATAAAATGAAGCCAACAAAAGTGGTTTCACTATTTTATCAATTTCCTAGGATATATAATGGATTTTATAGTGGATAAAAGTCTAGTTTTAGGAAATAATTCACCAGAACTTCTCTGGAGTTCCAAAAATTATTTCCTTGGGTGATCAGGTAGTATTTGATGGACTGAATCAAGAGGAGTTGGAATCTCCTCAAAAAAATTACCAGAATGCCCTTGAGAAATTCCCAAAAGCAGTATTGGCTGGGATTTGTCTTTTTCATCAGATTTATTTTGCAGCAGATTTTTAGTTGATTCCAAGGACACATGTTAGGTACTAAGAATACCTTTCAGTAGAAATTGGAGTCAACCATTTTGGAGTTACAGAGATACTTTAGTTATTTTATTTGTGAGTAATCCATGCACAGAAGAGTTTAGTTCACTAAAATTCAAAAAGGACTCATAAAATTATGAGCTGTTGGATTTGCGAAGGTATGGTTATGTGTGTCTACTGGGAGTTGGTTTTAGGTCAAAACCTCACTTGGTTTGACCTAGGGAATTTCCTAAAGGCAGAAAGGGCTTTGTTTTGTTATTTTTGCTACCAGCAAGTAAGAAACAAAATACAGTGGGACCAGTGGGGTTTGAAAGGTATGGCTTATACCTTTCTGTACAAATTGGATTTAATCCATTTGGGGTTGTTAAAATACCTATGGAAATATTTATTATTCTGGAGAGATCTGAGTATATGATTTATCATATTTAATTTAAACAACATTTTGGTCCAGATATGGGTCTGCATGTTAGAGAAAAGGTGTATGCTTGGGTGGAAATTTAGATCTGGCCAAAATATGGGGTTTTACTATTTTGTTTGGATTTAAACCAAGTGCTAATCCCAGTATGATATTTTAAAGAAAATAAAAAGGGGCTGGGATCAACGGGCCAGATCTGCTAGAGGGGTGGGCCGTCCAGGAGGAATCGGTCCAGTGGCAGCGGCGCGCACGCGGGCGACGCTTAGCCAGCTATGGCCCAGCAGCTGGCCCGCCAGGCGAAGGGGCATCGAGCACTCCTGTCCGTCGGATCTGGCTAGATCTGATGGGCGCGAGGCGTCGTTTCCACGGGGCTGGCTGGCTGGTGAGGGAAACCCTAGCTGGTCAGGGAGGAGACGGAGGAGCTCACCGAGGGATCGGGGGAGGCCGTGGAGGCGACTGGTCGACGCGGTTGATGGCGACGAGTCCGGGGATGGGAGGCGCGAGATGTTTTGGTGTCAGGAGGGTGCTCATGCGAAGACGTCCGATAATGAGCTCGCCGATGCTTGCAGGTCAACAAAAAGAGCACTTCGAGCATTAGTGAGGGGAGGGGAGATCGATGGGTGTCATGCAAAGAGAGATATTGAGAGGGGGAGGTGCTTTGCTCGACTTTGTGCGGGAGGCCGAGAGCATCTTTCTCTCCTTCTCTCGAGCAGGGCAGGGCAGGGAGAGGGAGAGGGGCTCTGGGGAGGAGAGTGGAGGGAAGAGGGGGCAAATGAACTGGAGGGGGAGTGTTGTACTGGCCTGGGGCCTTATAAACAAGAGAGGGAGGGGGCAAGGTCCATTTGGACATGGACAAGGTGGGGGCTGTCCATTGGGCGAGAGAGGCGATGCTGGGGGTGGTGTGGGGCCTGCAGCTCGACCAGAGAGGCGTGAGGGTAGTGGTGGCTGTGGTTACACAAGTTTTACAGGGTGGGATGGGACATGACCTATGTCTCCCTCTTAAACAAGCATGTGGGACAAGGGGTGTGGGGTCTGCTATAGTGTTGGTCGACCAGTGGTTAGTGATGTTGCTATAGAGAGAAGTGCTGGGGAAGATTGGGGTTGGTTTGGCCTTTGTTTGAATCAAGGCTTGATGGTTTTTGCAAATTTGATCAAATGAAGGCTTGTGAAGGAAGTTAAAAAAGTTGCATTGGACAAAGTGTGGAAATGGTACTGGTAGATAGATGGGGTCAAATAATCTCTCCATATTTAAATGGGATTTTTCTGATGATTATAATCCCATTTAAATGCACTTCTTCAAATGGTGCAGAAGTACATTTTCGAAGAAAAAATGATATTTTTACATTGGACAAGCTTGGTTATTGAGGTGAGATGGTCCTAAATACCATAAAACACATTGTAGAATTTTATTGGGATTTAATGAGGTGGAAAAGTATTTTTAGGGAATTATTTCTTGTTTCTGCCATTTAAGAAAAAGGGCAAAAAGAAATAATAAAGTATCTAAAAAATATTTATTTTTGAGTTGGAGATATGGGATCCGAGATGGAGAACTCAATTATGCATTGAGTTGGCAAAGTTATTTTGAGAGAAACAAACTTGCCTTTATAGACAAGGATTTTGAGAAATTGGTGGGTAAAAGAAATAAAATAGTTTAATAATCCAAATAATTGTGAGAATTATTTGGGGATGCTTATATACAAGGTAGATGATGTAAACTTGATGTAGGCACCAAGGTTCACCTTGGTGTTGAAGAAAAGTGGTGAAAAGGATGGAAACTAGATTCAGGGAGGATCTAGGGTTTTGTTATTCTCATGCCATCTAAACAAGGATGGATTAGGGAGCTCAGAGCTCACCTTGGTACAAGGGATATATGGATGGATAGACAAAGTTATAAAGATGATCATGGAATCAAAGGTTGAGCTTGGTTGGATTTGAGGTGGTTTTGGAGTGATGGCAAACTTCGTTGAAAATAAGGCTGCCATAACAGACACATCAGTTAGCCTCCTAAACCATGTGGGTTTAAGAAGCACAGGGCTCCAATGGAAACAAGTGAAATGGGGGTTGATAGCCCATGGTTAGTATATCATAACCATGTCAGGAGTTGGTCAAGGGGAGGTGGCATACATATGTGGGCTTCTGCCAAAGTAGGCAAGATGATAAGATTTGCAGAAAAGATTAATATCTTGACTACAAAACCATCATGGATGAGTGGGAATTAGAAAGGCTTAGCCAAGGGCAAGAGTGGTCCTTGGTAGTACTAAAGATGTACTACAAGATGGTTCAAGTACATTCTCAAGAATGCACATAGATTAAAAATGTAGAGCTCTAAAGATTGAATCTAGATAAGAAATCCATACACAGCCATTTTGGAAGATTTGGAGATTTTGACTAGAGTGCAAGTGTAGAAGATTTTGGGAGGATACTAGGGTCCAAACTCGTGATCATGGAGATGAGGTTGAGGTATTAACTAAGTAGATATGATTCATGCTTAGAGTGGGTCTCCACCGAGTTGGAAACCATCCAGAGGGATTATCCTTGGATTGATCTGAGCATGAGGGGAGGTGGTTACCTTAGTGTCTTAGGATAGATCTAGACTTGGATGCTTGATTTGATATTGATGATCAAAATCAAGGATTGGGTCCTAAGGGATGAGCTACTAGATTAGCTCACTCTAGTTCCTAAGCAAACAAGGCAATCAACAGACCAAGGCAATTCATTAGACAGCAGATCAAGGCAATTCATCTTATTACTTATCTAACTACTACTAGGGTTACCATCAAGCCTAGATTGAGGTAAGGATGGGTATTTGAAAGGGGTTTTGCTTTCAAGTAAGATAAGTACCATCTTGGTATCCCTACCAAGATTGAGATGAAAAGGATTTTAATTAGGTTTTGGGAAAACCTAGGGATAAAGGTAGTTGAAGGTTCTGTCTTGAAAACATTAGGAGAGTATATATATGTCTCCATAGTTTTGGAAAATATAGACTAGTAAAGTATTTGGTTGAGTCAAAGTCATCTTGGCCCAGGTTTTCAAATGTCAGAACATTTGATAATATGGAAGATGAGCCAAGACATCTCTTTTGTAAAAATAGTTTTTGTAAACTAGTGTTGAGATGAGGAGTACACAACTAATACACAAGCAATTTCTTGGGCACAAGCAAACAAGTATGCACACACTACAAGGAAAAGTTTTTGTTCCCCCTGATTTTTGCCTTCTGGACAGTTAATCAGGGTTGCTGAAATTGGCATGTTATAGACCTTTCCCCCTTAAAATAATCTCGTCCAGAGATTAGGGAGGAGTAGGGTTGGGGTGATAACATCCGCTTGACAATTTCAGTGGTGGAAGTTATAAGGCTCTAATAGGTTTGGCAGGAACCCAACGTGGTTAGTCATGGGTTGGAGCTGAGTGGATTTGGGTCGGGCGGTTTAGCTTCAAACAATTGGAAAAGACGCACTCTTTTACCCTTAGGACAAGTCTAGGTAGGTTCGGCGTTGACGGGGTACATCCTTCTTTATTTTATTTATATAGATACTTTTCCTATTACAATTTGTGAGGGCCTTTGATATGAATTTAATTGGGCTAAATTTCATAAACTTATTATAGAATGCATTACTATTAACTAATGAGATTTTATTCTCATTAATACATAATATTAAGGCAACTTTTATATTTAGTGATCCTTCATAAGTATTTGATACATAAAGTTCTAAGTACTAATAGGGTTTGAAATTATAAATGCTTACCCTAGGGTTTTAGGGTTCTTAATACATTTATATTCTTTTGTTGATGTGAATAAAAATTAATGGCTAAACATATTGTCTTTATGTTTGTGATCATTATTCATATCACTCTTTTAAATAATAAGGTTATTTTCTAGAATGTCTTATGAGGAAGAATTAATTAAGATGGTTCCTAAGCACATGTGATCATGATAGTTGGAAATGACAAAGATGTGCTTAAGTGATTTGATATAGGAAAATATTCCTATGAAGCTTTGTGTAATTAAAATGATAGATCAATCAGATGAAATGGATATTATGTTTGGTTAAAGATTTAGGGTTTAGTGTTTACCAAGAATTCCTATCTTCCATAATTCACAATCCTGGACTTCTAATTAAGGAATTCCTCTCCTAGATATATTACTTCTCTATATCAATCATCATGTGCTAACATGATGAGATTTTCTTTACAGAAATATTCTTATCCACATTTTATTCTTTTAAACCCATTGATAAATCCAATGAGCTTTCCACTAAAGCTTTCATAATTTTCTCATATCCATACTTGGTTAAACCAACTACTCTACTGCTGATAACCTCCAATCCAACAAGTAGTTACTTCTAACTCCCTTCATATTCTTCCATAATCATCCCCCACTAATATTACTCTAGTAGATGGATATATCAAACTACTCTCCTCAAAAGATTACTATTCCTTAAGAAGAATAACACTTCTTCAATAAATCCATGCTACTCTAGCATCATCTTGATCATACTATCTTATCTCTACTCATATCCAGTATCTCATACTCCAACCTCACATTATATTAATGTGACTTGTCATGGCTATCTTAGGATAACATATCTATACTAGGGTTCCAATCATGTTCTATCCACCAATGTCACTTATACATGATATAAGCATTCAATCTTGGTGACTAAGGCATGATCATTATAATTCTTTGATCATATATGGCTTAGTTTTACAGTTGGCTAATCAAAGTCTCATCAATACAACAATACAGTTGTATTATAATTATTTTCTGTTTAGCTGTATTGGATTAAGAGATATAATTCATTGACTATACCTACTTGATCTAATAGGACTACTCATGGTAACTATCTTCAGTATTCATCCTGGGAATCCTCTTTGTTACCACATATATCTTTATTTCAAATAACCCTTCTATCCATTCAGGAGTGAGTTAACTCCATCAACTATCATAGTGATCTTATTCTCTTCCAACACTCCCATCCTATAGATGATACCTAAAACTAGCATTACTATTTACCTCTTCTTACTTCTTATCTAAAGGACTGAAGTGAATGCTATGATAAGGACAATAGTTGATAGGTCAAGAATTGGTGAATCAATAGTTGATTACTCAACATTGATGAACAACAGATATTAGAATAAGATTCAATAGAGATGATAGGGATTGATATGGAAAGAAAGATATATGGTGAATGATCTTTGAATTTATTTCCCTCCTACTCCATATAACTAAAGAGTTAGGGTTAGGTATTACCATGATACTCATGGTATAAGCAGATGAGATTAAGATATAGTTGTTACATTCTTATTACTTAAGTTATATTTATAACTTGGTATTCATGAGTTGTGTAATGAATACTGGGATATGATTACTTAAGGATCAAATATAATCCATTAAGTAATGAATTAGGGTTTAACATTTATTACATTTGATATACCCTTAGATCAAATCTCCCTTACCCAAAATAAGGTTTTAGCAAAGGTCATATTGAAACTTATCGCAGTCAACTTGATGATCCACTTCAATTCCATCAAGTTGAGAGAAGCTTCAAACACTTTGACAGGTTTTTTTATTTAAAAGCACGAAAATTATTCGGATTTTCTATGCATGAATGCAATTCACATATCTGGGTTCATCTTATTTCTAAGCTATAATGCTGGGATGTTACAGACTCTCCCCCATAAAATAAACTTCGTCCTCGAAGTTCGTATACTCTCACGTTTCGGAGTGCATTGATAAAGATATGTCTCAACTCCATGGTAACCTCAATGGGAATAATTTTAATATTCCATATCCAAATCTTTTCCTGGAATTCCTACCCTACTTGGCAATTTTAATCCTGTTATCTCCAATACTCCAAAATTCCTTCTACTTTACTCCCTTAGGAATATTTCCTTTTTATACAATTCTTTAATTGATGTCTCTTATCTAGTTCATTTTCCTAATTAGGTATCCTAATCCAACCTTTTTACTTGATCTACGAACTTCCTTACTATACTGTGTAAGGTATAGGGAGTCTCACTAAAACGTGGTTTTAAATTTTTATTAGCCAATAGTTATAGTCAAAAGACTAATCTTTGATTTATCATTGTATGAGTTGTACTGGTAGTCCTTCCGAAGATTGGATTTGAACACATTTATTCCATACCCATCGGAATTTCTTATTCTCTACACATGCCCAATTGGATGTGCTTTATTACCTCTTAAGGATCACTTAAGAGTTTTTTCTTCTAGAATTAGTCTGTTAGGATTAATCTTTTATCACCCGAAGTACTTCTTTAAACTCCATTGGTTAACTACCTCAAGGTTTGATACTACTACCTTGAAATAAACTCTGATCTTTCATCCAGACATACTTCAGAGAGTACCTTTCTGATGGTTATCTTTTGACCTTATGAAAATAAGGCTTGCTATTGTTATAGGTTAGTCCTTCTTATCCAACCTTTATTTGGAAAGTTAAATAACAATACTTCCACAAATTGTTTACTCTCCCCTTAGGGTTTACTAATGGTCTCTAAATTGTCTATATAGTAACCATTGACTTAATAACTAGAATGTAGGGCTTTGTCTAGCTTATACTTCACCTAGTTAGGGTTTTATGAAAGATTGTATGGTGTATCCACACTTGTGTGGATCTCTGAAGTGAATCTTTCAGCATTATTAGTCTTACTTACTATTTGGACATTTTTGCTTTGATAGTTCAATTTTCACGAAGAGTCTCGAAAGATGGTCACTTAAATTTTATACTCCTTTAGATATTAATTAGATTAGGCCAAGTTTTATGCTCTTTATGCAACCATTAAGATGGTCTGGTTAACTATGTCAACCATCACCGGCTGCAGACAAGATACCAACTGTAGTTCAAATACCAGATGCAGAGATTTAACAGCTGCGGGCCATCCTAGGGTGTATGTATTACCCTATGGTTTCCGACATACCTATGGCATTCTCTCTAAATTGTCAGAGCTTGAATACCATTTTGGTTCCAAAGCTACTTCTTTGTATTTATTCATGATACTTCCATGAACTTGTATAATTACTCCATTGACTTCTTAGCAAACTTACCTATTTTGATTGAACCTTAAGTTCACCACCTCTTGTTGCCCATGTATTCCCTACATTAATCTTACTTCTTATTTCTAATTAATAATGATCTAAGCTTGATCCATCCTCCAAATTGAGTTGATAATCCTTACACTTGGCTTCATTATTCATGTAAGTCTTCATCTTGGTCTCTGAAAATCGTCACTCCCTAACACGAATTCCCTTACTCTATCTAGGTCAATAACATCAAGTAGTGACTGGATGTTGCAACATCCATTTGCACACCAAGTCAAACTTTATGTATATATCTAATCAACCAAAAAGATCCAAGAAAAACAAATAAATCCAAATGTGGTACATATAACACACAATATTCTAAGCCCAAAATATAATAGTTGAGTATATTATCTCTAGAATTCAGGCTTAGTTGTGTAGTATATGACAACTACTCATATAGGTTTACATTGTGATACTTAGCACATAGAGTCAAACTATTCTTTATCTCAATATTTACCCAAATTGCTCAAGTGCAATAGGATAATCTTAAGCAAAGTGGTCTCTATTTGGTTTTGTCTAACCTTTGGTCTCACTTTTAAAAGGATTAATTATAACCAACCTTGTTTTATTAGTAAACTAACCTCACATGATCTCTCAATAAGACTACTAAGTTTCTTGAACCCGAGATTGTTGGAATTTTCTAGCACCTATGACTTCCATCATAGTTCTAACATGTTATTTTATTACTTCTACCTCAAGATATTTTACTAATTACTTGCCATATTTACACCTATATCATGGTTTTGGAGCTAATCTCACCATGATCTTGTTATGTTTACCTATTTATCAGGATTTAAAATCTAATCTAACCATGATGACTTTGTTTCACTCAGTACTACCACTGATTATTAGCATGATTTCACTTCATCACATAGGATTCTCAAATGAATCCCATATGATTACTAATCTTTACATCAACATTTATCCTAATGATATTCATCATGTTGTCTTTGGTTAACAATTAACAATAAAATTCCACTGTGCTACTTGAATTCTAGAGTTAGGCTACACCATTAAGAATACTTCCATATGATGTCTTACACTTTCCTACAGTATCCTGGTGGTTTATGTCTCCTTCGGAAGACACTAAATAGCACTATACTGAGAAAAGATAAAATAATTATTCCTAAGGAAGAACGACTTAAGCATCTAACTTAGGTGTGACAAGGTTATCCTCAAGTGGATACTCATCACAAGTCATAAGAATATTTGGTTTAGATAAGATGGCTCCTATAGTCACTATCCAACCTACAGATCTTCCTAAAAGGGTTTTAATCCTAAGGTCAAAGCATATGCTCTGATACCAACTGCGGTGACCCAGCATACCACTGCATGATGTAGTACAGTATAGTCGTGGACATAACACCAATGAAACACCGTTCACTAGTATTACATCCCTCAGAGTGGTACAATAGAAACACAGCAGGTCCAAGACATGACTATAGGTTACAACTCAACTCTTTACACAAGATCCAGAGAACACTCTAGGTTAAAGAGAGAGAGAAAGAAACTTCTTACAATGAAGATCAGAAATAAATAATTCAAAAAACTATAATACTAATAAGACTAGTATCTGAACTATTGGTTTGGCATTGCTGCTATTGCAATACATTACAGAAATAGGTTCTATGGCTAGAGATTATATTCCTATCTAATCAGCAACTTCATCTTCACTTGAGTTGATGTATATGTTGACTCTCTTGACTTTATTGAAGAGCTTTAGCTTTTGATGATGATTCCTGGAGCATAACTTGATGTAGACATCGTCTGTACTGGCTTTAGAACCTAGCAAGGGTTAAGAAGATACGTTGAGTACGAGCATACTCAGCAAGTTCACTAGAAAAGGAGTGTTTGATGCACTCTATCTACAGCCACAAACCATAGGTCATAGGCAATGCAGGTTTTCGTAAACATTTGTTCAAAGGTTGCTTTTATTCAGAAAAACTATGTCTCAGCTTTCACGGGTTTACCAGAACTTTCATGGAGTTCCTTTCCCGCCGCATTCGCAGCTCCTTCCCGGAAGGGAGTAACAAGCTATAGTTCTTACACTCTGCAGAGGTGCGTCACTTTACCCATGAGAGATCTTAAGCTTTGTTGCACAGCCGGAGTGTGTTCCCATTCAAACTTCCATGGTTTAAGGCCCAAGCTAAGATCCAAGCCAATCACTGCCCTCTCTACGGCCTCATATGTCTGCACGATCCTTCGGGGCCGGCTCACCTCCGTTAGTCCCCTTTCGGGAAGGCTATAACCATGATGAGTACCCAAAGACTCTATGACCTGGTGCTGCCCTCGCAAGTTCCATATTAAATGGTCCATCAACTAAGCACCATCCATAGATAATCTAGACACCAAAAGTGTGGGGCGTAAGGGTGCCCACCCATATGTTGGATCCTCACAAGGAATCACAACGTCACATTAAGGTCATCTTGCCTCCATACGAGAGGAAAAGGATATAGCTGACTTCTGCGTCCCATTCCAAATCTCATGGTCAACGCGTAATAGACGGTGCAATAATCACTGGAGACATTGGTTGTTAAGTCCTAGGTGATATATTCATGAGTAGTGGGATTCCAACTACCAGGTTTAATAGATTAGCTCATCACCCTGGATTAGTAAACAATAGTTTACATTATGATAAAAAATAATGTTTTCTGACCTTTTTCAAATGCTGGTGATGAAAACACTAGATTTTCAAAATACTTTACAGAAAATAATCAAAGGACATGAGCAAGTGTGAACTTGCCTTTTGTGATTGCAAGATTATGCACTCACGGTCTTCAAGACAATATAAGATCCAATATCTAAAATCAGCATCATTAGTCCGGTAAGTACTAATGTTTAAAGAATCAAGATGCTATTATGCATAAGTAATGTAATGCAATTTCGTAAACTCGAATCCCCGGGATAACGTTAATCTAGGGTTTGGAAACTGGAAATGGTTACTTTAGAATATGTTGTCCTTATAGATAAGTTTCATACTTGTGCTTCTTATTAAGGCTTGTGAGTATGTGTGAAACAACATGTAAACATAATGGCATACAACAATAAGATATACTAATGAGATGTGATACTCAAGGACTCTTATATGAGAATTATCTTATCTTCAAGTTTTACTTTGCAAGTAATGGCATTTATAAGGCACTTAAGTATTAACAATCCTAAATATATACATAAAGCTTAATGTAATGTGATTATTATTAATTGTCATTTGATGTTTGAAGTGGCAAAAGGAATAACATTTGAAAAAAAGATTTCTTTTCTAAGGTCTAAGCAATATTTGTGGTTAATCAAATGTGGTCAATGTTGTTTGTGCTTGCTTGAATAGTTTGGATTTGAGATGCTTTATGGCTTAATTATAACAGACCAAAGTTAACTATAAAGCATATAATAAAGTCTTTAGCATTATTTTTAAAGTCTTATGGACTTAAGTTAACTTTAAAAACATAGATGAAATTAGAGTGTAATGCTTATGATATTTGTATTTTGTTCACTTCATAATGTTTCCTTAAAGTTATTTAAGAATGGCATTACTTCTATTTGAGTAGTGGTGTCCTAACATTATAATGGAATAGAATTATTTTCCTTTTTATAGATGAGTGATTATAGTTTGTAAACAAGGAAGTAATATTACTTAACTACTTATGGATTCAACATAGTTTTTTGGTAGGTTTATAACTTGTGGTTAAAGTAAAGGAATGGGTTTTATCTCATTATAATTATTCTCAGAGATTTTAGATTGGATAAGGATCCTTTTATAAAATAATCTACATTAATGGTTAGAGATAATTTAATAAAATTGTATTTAAAGTGCGTTAATTCATTTTGACTTCACACTACCCATATCTAAGACTGATACTATTTATTAGACTCAATTGACTAATTTTCAGAATTATTAACAAATTTTATTTACCTTTATATGAATTATTAATTAAGGAAATGGTTTAAATTCAAGTTGTTAAAGTGTTTGAATTTTTATTTAACTTAAAAGTGGAATGTTATATTTTTAACATATAGGTATTATTTTTGTGATCATTTTGGTATATTACACTTATTTTTATGATTTATAAATAATAAGATATGATTTTTACAATGTTTAATACTTTATAAACACTTAATAAATATTAAATATTTAATTCAATGAAATAATAATGCGTGATTATAATTTTAAATATAGTTCTTATTTTTCTAAGATTTTTGGTATTATATTTATATTTTTAATATTTACCATTATTAAACTATGAATTATCAAAGTTTTATTATTTATAAACCTTTATTAAATATTAATTATTTAAATGGTTAACATAATAATGTTGAATAATAGTTTTAAGTTATATATTTTATTTTTCTACAAATTTTCATATATTATACACATTTTTCTAAATTATAAAACAAAATTTATTATTGAAACAAGATTTAATCATTTTATTTTATGGGAATTAATACTGTTTTATTTAATTCCTAAACAGAAAATACTTTTGGTACCGAAGTTAAACCTACCCTAGTCACTGACTAGTGGGCCACTGTGGCATCCCGCAAAACCACTACTAGAAAATCGTAGTGTTTTTGTGTTGCGCATCTTCATGACCGCATGCTCATGTCATCATGCCACACTGCATTTGAGAATCGTCATCATCTTGCATGGTTTGTTTAAAAACTATTTTCGAAAAAGCCTGGTTTTGTTTTCTAAACGCCCCGTCTTTAATTCAAAACTAAAACCTGGTTCTCCGGATTATCTTGTTTTGTCTACCAGCGGTTTGCAAAAGCCTCGTTTTAAATAAATAAAATAGTTAAATTATTTCTGGGAGGCAGTCAGCCAGGCCCGAAAGCCTAGCCGACCACCTCCAGATAAAATCCTACCTACCCCAGATTCCCCCAAACCCTTTTCTACCTAAACCTAGTCTACCCACCCTGCCTCCACCTCACCTGCACCAATCGGTGCACGCCACCTCACCTCTGCCTTCCCTATATCCAATCCTATGCCGCCACATCAGCCCCTGACCCCACCCCACACAAACACCAGCACACCACGCACACACTCTGCCTCACCCCACACCGACTACCTAGCCCCACCTGGCCGCCTAGGCCCCACCCAGCTCCACCCGTCGCCCCGCTCATCTCTCTTCCCCGCGTCTTCCCACCAACCCCCACTCTGCCCGATCCCCACCTGCCGCACCGACAGCGCCGGCCGCCCTCCTCACCGCCCCTCACGCCACCGCGTGCCCCCACTCGCCGCCAGGGCTCCCCCTCGCCCGGCGACCACGAGCCTCTCGCCTGCGTCGCCCCGGCCGGCGAGGCCCTCCGTCGTCAGTCCAAGCCGCCGCCGCCGTCCATCGACCACCGTGTGCCCCGCCGCCCAAGCCCACCGCGTCGCTCGGCTCCTCTGCGACCTCCTACTCCTCCTCGGGTCGACGCCGCTCGGCCGTTCCTGCCTCTGCCCTGCCTCCGCAAGATCGCCCTCGCCAGCGTCCGGTACCCACCGTCGGCCTCTGTCCGCGTCGCCGCCCTGGAGCCTCCTCAAGGTTCGCCTGCACTGCGACCACCGACGAGCTCAACCTCGCCGGCCTCTGCGCCCCGTCGCTGCTGCTAGATCCCGAGCCACGCCTCGATCCCCTGCTACCAGGATCTCCTCTGTCCGACCACATCAGCGTCGTCGTCGTCCACCCCTCTGCAGCACACACAATCGCGCCACCGCCGAGCCCACAGCTTCGTCGCTCGACCCGGCGCCATCCCGAGCCCCTCCCCGATGCCCCTCTTCTCCGAACGCGAGCAACAGCTCCTCCGTCCCCGGCTACCTGTAGGATCTCCGACCGCTGAAGCCAGCATCTTCCAGGTCCTCTGCTGCGGGCCCCACGCGTGGACGGTGTTCATCGTCATCTCCAGCCACGATCTGCCGATGCTCCACCTCGTCCCTGTTCCATGAGGCTGCCTACCGTCCCGAGATGAAGCTGTATCGCTATGGAATGGTTGGTATCGAACGTGTTCCTGTGGCTGCTTATGCTGATGAAGTCTGGTAGTGTGGAGGTGTAGAGAGGTTGGCTACCTCGGCAAAATCTCTATTGCCACTGGAGATACAAGACCGACCCGTAACAAGTTCTTCGACCCCGTCGCCAAGATCTCCTCACGGACAAGACCAACCCGATGCCGGCCACAGATGATCGAGATGGCACACCAAGATCTTCGTCAGGGAACGACAAGAACTTCTACCGGAGTCCAAACCCCGAAGACCGAACCCCGGTGTGACAAGTACCCCTTCCCAGACGCCAAGTTCGCCGAGAACCCGGATGCCAAGATCTGCCACACGGAACGGCAAGACCTCCTTTCCGCACCGATGCCGACGACGTCGCACGCCAAGTTCTTCTTCCCGAACGCCAAGACCGACCCGATACGAGGACCCGACAAGATCTTCGCAACGACAAGATCGACACCGACCAGGACGAATCCGATGCGCCCCGACGCCGAACCAAGTCCTTCTTCACGGAACGCCAGGATCTACTCCGTTATCCGAGAACGATCCCGTCGAGACCGAACCCTAGATCCGGACCCTGAGACCCGACCCCGAACCCCTCGGAGCCCAAGATCGCCGAACCCTAATGTGTGACCCCTTTTCTCGAGCCCTATTTTATAAATGTAATATCAAATTGTTGCATATTAATTTGTTCATGCATGCATACTTGTCTGTGGTATGGGGGCCTTATGCCGATTCACCTAAATTAAATATGGGATCCATATGCGGGATATCTTTGTCTTATTCCGGACTCCATTTAAATTTGTGTAGCAAACCGATGCCATGATTCGCCTTGTTAAGACAACATTTAAATTGCGGGGTATCTAAACAACATGAACCACCTATTTAATTGTCGGGACCCCGGTTCCGCTTAATATGATCTAATTGCATTGCACCTTTGCCATGTCATACATCATGCATGCATCATGCCCGATCTTCTACCGTAGTATTAAATAGTGCCTCCGGTGTTTCTTCTAGTGTTTTGCTTCTTCACGGATTAGGCCGATGAGTTGATGCGAGAGTCGCCCCGATCTTCGGATGAACCTTCGGCAATGTTTTCAGGCGAGCATCTCCCCCTTTCTACCCATCTTACTTTTATAGTATTTATTCCCTCCTGTTGATCTATTGCTATCTGTGTTGCGATGCTCTAGTTTTCGTACCCGTGATATCCCTTGCAGCCCTATATTGCCTTGGACACCTCCTATTACCTGTTGGTTGGTAGATAGTTGGACCTGCGCGTCGTAGTCGCTTGCTCAAGTGCTGTTGCATGTCGTCAAGTACCACAGTTGTTGGAGTTTTGCCGTGTGTTTATGGTTGGAGATGATCAAGACTTTAATTACTGTTTAATAACTAAAATTGAAGTAGGTAAATGCAGAGGCACATGTGGGCAATAGTTGTTATTTGGTTGTTAACCGTCCACTTGTGTCCCGTAGGACCCCGAGTACTTGATACCGGTTCCTTTAATATTCGCGCTATCCACATCCGGGAGGATTATGGGACCCCCCTGAGCCAGAGCTTGATTCATTCTTATTTCTTGGGGCCACAAACTAGTTTGAGGTTTTATTTACTATCCTGTACTTATGCCATGCTTTACTGCTTTATTTACGATTGTGCGAGGAGCACTTGTACTGTTTAGGATCGTGACCCGTTTTCGCGGTATCGACAAGCCCAGTCACACTTTCGGGTTCCCAGTCGTTTACAGCCGGCCCCACAAACCTTGAGTCCGTCTCGGAGCCGGCCAGCTTCGTTGCGGGTATACTTAATGGGGTGGCCCCCTGAAATATTTCTGAATCTTGTGATTGCTTTGTCGTGAAAGCCTCGTTGGGTTTTGATTTGGTTTTTCCGAGGTTGATCGAGTGTGTGTTGCTATTTGTGCACCCCTGCAGGGTAAAACTTTCTGAAAGCCGTGTCCGCGGTTATGGACGACTTGGAGCACAGTATCTCGATCATAGACAACTATAACTAAAGTAGTGCTATAAATTTGACTTTATAATGACTAGTAATCAGCTTCACTATAATGGAATGGCTAAATAAAACTGCCAACAATTGCTTGTTTGGGTTGTCGCTTGCTACCATTGTATCTGACTAGTAAGTATTGCAACTATAACGGAATAGCTAAATAAAAGTACCAACAACTGCTGGGTTTGGGGATGTCTCATGCTAATCGTATCTGACTAGTAAGTGTTGCAACTACAACGGAATGGTTAACTAAAAGTGCCCACTGCTTATTATATCAGGATGACTATCTAAACCTGACTAGTAATTGTTGCAACGATAACTGAATAAATAAAACTGCCAACGGTGTGAGTTCCTCGGTTGACTTCCTCGTTTGGTCTCGAGGGGGAAATACCAGGATGGGTATGTTTGGTGGTAGTATCAGGTTGGTTCCGGATAGGTCTTTCTTACCTCTCTCTGATAGCCGCTATTTGTATCGAGTCTCTATAGGTTGTTTAGTGCATGCTGCGCTGCCGCTCAGTCCACCATACCTATGTAGGCGAGGACCGCCGAATTCTAGCCTCGCCGTGTACTGGCCTCAGTACTGATGCTCCTCTTTTTCCTTTGCCCTTTGTCGGCACCCCTTTTGTTTTAGCAGGTTTCGACGTCGTTAGCAGGGTTACCCTTCCGACTTGGCCTGGGCAGGGTTATGGACGCCATTGGTTATTCTCCAGGGCTCTTAGCCCCATTTGCATCTTGTCCGTAGTCGGACGCTCTATCAATTTCAAGGTGATTTGGACCTTTGTCCTGTATATCTGTATTCTTGACTCATGGAGTCGTGTTGTATATATATCTGTTCTGTGGGTCCCATCAAGGACTGTTGTGTAATGTTATTACTTTGTTTTCCACCCACACGCAAGTGCCTGGTGGGCACCTTTGAATCGTTTCTATGCGGGTTTGGCGGGAAGCGCTGAAACTTGCATAGGGCCGATTCTGAGGGTGTTACAGAGTGGTATCAGAGCTCAGCAGTTGCGATACCCCACAAGTCCAGCCTGTAGGATAACCTAGCTAACGGCCGAAGTAGAGTGTCAAAACTATTTTGCAAAATCGGTTGGATAGTTCTGATTAGGTCTGAATTTACTCCTTACCCCTCTGCTGCTCTCCTCTCACCTCTGCGTGTTTGAATCCGCTCTCTTCTCTCTCTTCGAGTCCAGGATTTCTCGTGGTTGGGTTCCATCGTACCTTCAGGGTTTCGCTTCCTCCTTTGGGTGACGGTGTTGCTACATCTGGTCTTCATGCTATCTGAGGAATCCTTCGTCTGATGGATTTCTCTTTGTTCCTTCTCGTGCCTTCCGGTGTTTTCCGACGCGACGACATCATCTACGCCAGATCCGATGCAGAGTCTGCATCACCCCCTTTGTTTCTGAACCTCGCTTGTCGAGATCTACAATCTGAATTCTGAGAGTTGGTTGCATAATTTCCTATTCATGTGCAGAGTAATGCTTTGGGTGCGCGATGGACTGATCACCATCCGACTACTCTTATCATTCGCTCTTGCACATTGAATGGTGAATCATTGCAGTTATACTCCTTCCACGGAAGTTAGAGGTGGATTTATTTGCCGATACCTCTACCTTCGACCTTTTGCTCCCGGAGTGTTCTCTCGACGATCACGGTCAACGATCCCTTGTTGGTGGTGTCGCCGATCTCAAGATGGAGAAAGAACCCTTGTTAGTGGTGTCGCGAGGATCTACACGATGCGAGAAGATTCAGATCGCCGCCCTTCTTCCCGGTACCATGAGGCGGATCTCGAGGGCGAGATCCATTGTTAGTGGTGTCGAATTGTGGCATTCCGCAAAACCACTACTAGAAAATCGTGGTGTTTTTGTGTTGCGCATCTTCATGACCGCATTCTCATGTCATCATGCCACACTGCATTTGAGCATCGTCATCATCTTGCATGGTTTGTTTAAAAACTATTTTCGAAAAAGCCTGGTTTTGTTTTCTAAACGCCCCGTCCTTAATTCAAAACTAAAACCCGGTTCTCCGGATTATCTTGTTTTGTCTACCAGCGGTTTGCAAAAGCCTCGTTTTAAATAAATAAAATAGTTAAATTATTTTTGGGAGGCAGTCAGCCAGGCCCGAAAGCCTAGCCGGCCACCTCCAGATAAAATCCTACCTACCCCAGATTCCCCCAAACCCTTTTCTACCTAAACCTAGTCTACCCACCCTGCCTCCACCTCACCTGCACCAATCCGTGCACGCCACCTCACCTCTTCCTTCCCTCTATCCAATCCTATGCCGCCACATCAGCCCCTGGCCCCACCCCACACAAACACCAGCTCACCACGCACACACTCTACATCACCCCACACCGACCACCTAGCCCCACCTGGCCGCCTAGGCCCCACCTAGCTCCACCCGTCGCCCAGCTCATCTCTCTTCCCCGCGTCTCCCCACCAACCCCCACTCTGCCCGATCCCCACCTGCCACACCGACAGCGCCGGCCGCCCTCCTCGCCGCCCCTCACGCCACCGCGTGCCCCCGCTCGCCGCCAGGGCTCCCCCTCGCCCGGCGACCACGAGCCTCTCGCCTGCGTCGCCCCGGCCGGCGAGGCCCTCCGTCGTCAGTCCAAGCCGCCGCCGCCGTCCATCGACCACCGCGTGCCCCGCCGCCCAAGCCCGCCGCGTCGCCTGGCTCCTCGGCGACCTCCTACTCCTCCTCGGGTCGACGCCGCTCGGCCGTGCCTGCCTCTGCCCTGCCTCCGCAAGATCGCCCTCGCCAGCGTCCGGTACCCACCGTCGGCCTCTGTTCGTGCCACCGCCCTGGAGCCTCCTCAAGGTTCGCCTGCACTGCGACCACCGACGAGCTCAACCTCGCCGGCCTCTGCGCCCCGTCACTGCTGCTAGATCCCAAGCCACGCCTCGATCCCCTGCTACCAGGATCTCCTCTGTCCGACCACATCAGCGTCGCCGTCTTCCACCCCTCTGCAGCACACACAATCGCGCCACCACCGAGCCCACAGCTTCGTCGCTCGACCCGGCGCCATCCCGAGCCCCTCCCCGATGCCCCTCTTCTCCGAACGCGAGCAACAGCTCCTCCGTCCCCGGCTACCTGTAGGAGCTCCGACCGCTGAAGCCAGCATCTTCTAGGTCCTCTGCTGTGGGCCCCACGCGTAGACGGTGTTCATCGTCATCTCCGGCCACGATCTGCCGATGCTCCACCTCGTCCCTGTTCCATGAGGCTGCCTACCGTCCCGGGATGAAGCTGTATCGCTATGGAATGGTTGGTATCGAACGTGTTCCTGTGGCTGCTTATGCTGATGAAGTCTAGTAGTGTGGAGGTGTAGAGAGGTTGGCTACCTCGGCAAAATCTTTGTTGCCACTGGAGATACAAGACCGACCCGTAACAAGTTCTTCGATCCCGTCGCCAAGATCTCCTCACACACAAGACCAACCCGATGCCGGCCAGAGATGATCGAGATTGCACACCAAGATATTCGTCAGGGAACGACAAGAACTTCTACCAGAGTCCAAACCCCGAAGACCGAACCCCGGTGTGACAAGTACCCCTTCCCGGACGCCAAGTTCGCCGAGAACCCGGACGCCAAGATCTGCCACACGGAACGGCAAGACCTCCTTTCCGCACCGATGCCGACGACGTCGCACGCCAAGTTCTTCTTCCCGAACGCCAAGACCGACCCGATACGAGGACCCGACAAGATCTTCGTAACGACAAGATCGACACCGACCAGGACGAATCCGATGTGCCCCGACGCCGAACCAAGTCCTTCTTCACGGAACGCCAGGATCTACTCCGTTATCCGAGAACGATCCCGCCGAGACCGAACCCCAGATCCGGACCCTGAGACCCGACCTCGAACCCCTCGGAGCCCAAGATCGCCGAACCCTAATGTGTGACCCCTTTTCTCGAGCCCTATTTTATAAATGTAATATCAAATTGTTGCATATTAATTTGTTCATGCATGCATACTTGTCTGTGGTATGGGGGCCTTATGCCGATTCACCTAAATTAAATATGGGATCCATATGCGGGATATATTTGTCTTATTCCGGACTCCATTTAAATTTGTGTAGCAAACCGATGCCATGATTCGCCTTGTTAAGACAACATTTAAATTGCGGGGTATCTAAACAACATGAACCACCTATTTAATTGTCGGGAACCCGGTTCCGCTTAATATGATCTAATTGCATTGCACCTTTGCCATGTCATACATCATGCATGCATCATGCCCGATCTTCTGCCGTAGTATTAAATAGTGCCTCCGGTGTTTCTTATAGTGTTTTGCTTCTTCACGGATTAGGCCGATGAGTTGATGCGAGAGTCCCCCCGATCTTCGGATGAACCTTCGGCAATGTTTTCAGGCGAGCATCTCCCCCTTTCTACCCATCTTACTTTTATAGTATTTATTCCCTCCTGTTGATCTATTGCTATCTGTGTTGCGATGCTCTAGTTTTCGTACCCGTGATATCCCTTGCAGCCTTATATTGCCTTGGACACCTCCTATTACCTGTTGTTTGGTAGATAGTTGGACCTGCGCGTCGTAGTCGCTTGCTCAAGTGTTGTTGCGTGTCGTCAAGTACCACAGTTGTTGGAGTTTTGCCATGTGTTTATGGTTGGAGATGATCAAGACTTTAATTACTGTTTAATAACTAAAATTGAAGTAGGTAAATGCAGAGGCACAGGTGGGCAATAGTTGTTATTTGGTTGTTAACCGTCCACTTGTGTCCCGTAGGACCCCGAGTACTTGATACCCGTTCCTTGAATATTCGCGCTATCCACATCCGGGAGGATTATGGGACCCCCCTGAGCCAGAGCTTGATTCATTCTTATTTCTTGGGGCCACAAACTAGTTTGAGGTTTTATTTACTATCCTGTACTTATGCCATGCTTTACTACTTTATTTATGATTGTGCGAGGAGCACCTGTACTGTTTAGGATCGTGACCCGTTTTTGCGGTATCGACAAGCCCAGTCACACTTTCGGGATCCCAGTCGTTTACAGCCGGCCCCACAAACCTTGAGTCCGTCTCGGAGCCGGCCAGCTTCGTTGCGGGTATACTTAATGGGGTGGCCCCCTGAAATATTTCTGAATCTTGTGATTGCTTTGTCATGAAATCCTCGTTGGGTTTTGATTTGGTTTTTCCGAGGTTGATCGAGTGTGTGTTGCTATTTGTGCACCCCTGCAGGGTAAAACTTTCTGAAAGCCGTGTCCGCGGTTATGGACGACTTGGAGCACAGTATCTCGATCATAGACAACTATAACTAAAGTAGTGCTATAAATTTGACTTTATAATGACTAGTAATCAGCTCCACTATAATGCAATGGCTAAATAAAACTGCCCACAATTGCTTGTTTGGGTTGCCGCTTGCTACCATTGTATCTGACTAGTAAGTATTGCAACTATAACGGAATGGCTAAATAAAAGTACCAACAACTGCTGGGTTTGGGGATGTCTCATGCGAATCGTATCTGACTAGTAAGTGTTGCAACTACAACAGAATGGTTAACTAAAAGTGCCCACTGCTTATTATATCAGGATGACTATCTAAACCTGACTAGTAATTGCTGCAAGGATAACTGAATAAATAAAACTGCCAACGGTGTGAGTTCCTCGGTTGACTTCCTCGTTTGGTCTCGAGGGGGAAATACCAGGATGGGTATGTTTGGTGGTAGTATCAGGTTGGTTCCGGATAGGTCTTTCTTACCTCTCTCTGATAGCCGCTATTTGTATTGAGTCTCTATAGGTTGTTTAGTGCATGCTGCGCTGCCGCTCAGTCCACCATACCTATGTAGGCGAGGACCGCCGAATTCTAGCCTCGCCGTGTACTGGCCTCAGTACTGATGCTCCTCTTTTTCCTTTGCCCTTTGTCGGTACCCCTTTTGTTTTAGCAGGTTTCGACGTCGTTAGCAGGGTTACCCTTCCGGCTTGGCCTGGGCAGGGTTATGGACGCCATTGGTTATTCTCCAGGGCTCTTAGCCCCATTTGCATCTTGTCCGTAGTCGGACGCTCTATCAATTTCAAGGTGATTTGGACCTTTGTCCTGTATATCTGTATTCTTGACTCATGGAGTCGTGTTGTATATATATCTGTTCTGTGGGTCCCATCAAGGACTGTTGTGTAATGTTATTACTTCGTTTTCCACCCGCACGCAAGTGCCTGGTGGGCACCTTTGAATCGTTCCTATGCGGGTTTGGCGGGAAGCGCTGAAACTTGCATAGGGCCGATTCTGAGTCTGTTACAGAGTGGTATCAGAGCTCAGCAGTTGCGATACCCCACAAGTCCAGCCTGTAGGATAACCTAGCTAACGGCCGAAGTAGAGTGTCAAAACTATTTTGCAAAATCGGTTGGATAGTTCTGATTAGGTCTGAATTTACTCCTTACCCCTCTGCTGCTCTCCTCTCACCTCTGCGTGTTTGAATCCGCTCTCTTCTCTCTCTTCGAGTCCAGGATTTCTCGTGGTTGGGTTCCATCGTACCTTCAGGGTTTCGCTTCCTCCTTTGGGTGACGGTGTTGCTACATCTGGTCTTCATGCTATCCGAGGAATCCTTCGTCTGATGGATTTCTCTTTGTTCCTTCTCGTGACTTCCGGTGTTTTCCGACGCGACGACATCATCTACGCCAGATCCGATGCAGAGTCTGCATCACCCCCTTTGTTTCTGAACCTCGCTTGTCGAGATCTACAATCTGAATTCTGAGAGTTGGTTGCATAATTTCCTATTCATGTGCAGAGTAATGCTTTGGGTGCGCGATGGACTGATCACCATCCGACTACTCTTATCATTTGCTCTTGCACATTGAATGGTGAATCATTGCAGTTATACTCCTTCCGCGGAAGTTAGAGGTGGATTTATTTGCCGATAACTCTACCTTCGACCTTTTGCTCCCGGAGTGTTCTCTCGATGATCACGGTCAACGATCCCTTGTTGGTGGTGTCGCCGATCTCAAGATGGAGAAAGAACCCTTGTTAGTGGTGTCGCGAGGATCTACACGATGCGAGAAGATTCAGATCGCCGCCCTTCTTCCCGGTACCATGAGGCGGATCTCGAGGGCGAGATCCATTGTTAGTGGTGTCGAATTGTGGCATCCCGCAAAACCACTACTAGAAAATCGCGGTGTTTTTGTGTTGCGCATCTTCATGACCGCATGCTCATGTCATCATGCCACACTGCATTTGAGCATCGTTATCATCTTGCATGGTTTGTTTAAAAACTATTTTCGAAAAAGCCTGGTTTTGTTTTCTAAACGCCCCGTCCTTAATTCAAAACTAAAACCCGGTTCTCCGGATTATCTTGTTTTGTCTACCAGCGGTTTGCAAAAGCCTCGTTTTAAATAAATAAAATAGTTAAATTATTTTTGGGAGGTAGTCAGCCAGGCCCGAAAGCCTAGCCGGCCACCTCTAGATAAAATCCTACCTACCCCAGATTCCCCCAAACCCTTTTCTACCTAAACCTAGTCTACCCACCTTGCCTCCACCTCACCTGCACCAATCGGTGCACGCCACCTCACCTCTTCCTTGCCTCTATCCAATCCTATGCCGCCACATCAGCCCCTAACCCCACCCCACACAAACACCAGCACACCACGCACACACTCTGCATCACCCCACACCGACCACCTAGCCCCACCTGGCCGCCTAGGCCCCACCCAGCTCCACCCGTCGCCCCGCTCATCTCTCTTCCCCGCGTCTCCCCACCAACCCCCACTCTGCCCGATCCCCACCTGCCACACCGACAGCGCCGGCCGCCCTCCTCGCCGCCCCTCACGCCACCGCGTGCCCCCGCTCGCCGCCAGGGTTCCCCCTCGCCCGGCGACCACGAGCCTCTCGCCTGCGTCGCCCCGGCCGGCGAGGCCCTCCGTCGTCAGTCCAAGCCGCCGCCGCCGTCCATCGACCACCGCGTGCCCCGCCACCCAAGCCCGCCGCGTCGCCCGGCTCCTCTGCGACCTCCTACTCCTCCTCGGGTCGACGCCGCTCGGCCGTGCCTGCCTCTGCCCTGCCTCCGCAAGATCGCCCTCGCCAGCGTCCGGTACCCACCGTCGGCCTCTGTCCGCGCCGCCGCCCTGGAGCCTCCTCAAGGTTCGCCTGCACTGCGACCACCGACGAGCTCAACCTCGCCGGCCTCTGCGCCCCGTCACTGCTGCTAGATCCCAAGCCACGCCTCGATCCCCTGCTACCAGGATCTCCTCTGTCCGACCACATCAGCGTCGCCGTCTTCCACCCCTCTGCAGCACACACAATCGCGCCACCACCGAGCCCACAGCTTCGTCGCTCGACCCGGCGCCATCCCGAGCCCCTCCCCGATGCCCCTCTTCTCCGAACGCGAGCAACAACTCCTCCGTCCCCGGCTACCTGTAGGAGCTCCGACCGCTGAAGCCAGCATCTTCCAGGTCCTCTGCTGCGGGCCCCACGCGTAGACGGTGTTCATCGTCATCTCCGGCCACGATCTGCCGATGCTCCACCTCGTCCCTGTTCCATGAGGCTGCCTACCGTCCCGGGATGAAGCTGTATCGCTATGGAATGGTTGGTATCGAACGTGTTCCTGTGGCTGCTTATGCTGATGAAGTCTGGTAGTGTGGAGGTGTAGAGAGGTTGGCTACCTCGGCAAAATCTCTGTTGCCACTGGAGATACAAGACCGACCCGTAACAAGTTCTTCGATCCCGTCGCCAAGATCTCCTCACGGACAAGACCAACCCGATGCCGGCCACAGATGATCGAGATTGCACACCAAGATCTTCGTCAGGGAACGACAAGAACTTCTACCAGAGTCCAAACCCCGAAGACCGAACCCCGGTGTGACAAGTACCCCTTCCCGGACGCCAAGTTCGCCGAGAACCCGGACGCCAAGATCTGCCACACGGAATGGCAAGACCTCCTTTCCGCACCGATGCCGACGACGTCACACGCCAAGTTCTTCTTCCCGAACGCCAAGACCGACCCGATACGAGGACCCGACAAGATCTTCGTAACGACAAGATCGACACCGACCAGGACGAATCCGATGCGCCCCAACGCCGAACCAAGTCCTTCTTCACGGAACGCCAGGATCTACTCCGTTATCCGAGAACGATCCCGCCGAGACCGAACCCCAGATCCGGACCCTGAGACCCGACCCCGAACCCCTCGGAGCCCAAGATCGCCGAACCCTAATGTGTGACCCCTTTTCTCGAGCCCTATTTTATAAATGTAATATCAAATTGTTGCATATTAATTTGTTCATGCATGCATACTTGTCTGTGGTATGGGGGCCTTATGCCGATTCACCTAAATTAAATATGGGATCCATATGCGGGATATATTTGTCTTATTCCGGACTCCATTTAAATTTGTGTAGCAAACCGATGCCATGATTCGCCTTGTTAAGACAACATTTAAATTGCGGGGTATCTAAACAACATGAACCACCTATTTAATTGTCGGGAACCCGGTTTCGCTTAATATGATCTAATTGCATTGCACCTTTGCCATGTCATACATCATGCATGCATCATGCCCGATCTTCTGCCGTAGTATTAAATAGTGCCTCCGGTGTTTCTTCTAGTGTTTTGCTTCTTCACGGATTAGGCCGATGAGTTGATGCGAGAGTCGCCCCGATCTTCGGATGAACCTTCGGCAATGTTTTCAGGCGAGCATCTCCCCCTTTCTACCCATCTTACTTTTATAGTATTTATTCCCTCCTGTTGATCTATTGCTATCTGTGTTGCGATGCTCTAGTTTTCGTACCCGTGATATCCCTTGCAGCCTTATATTTCCTTGGACACCTCCTATTACCTGTTGTTTGGTAGATAGTTGGACCTGCGCGTCGTAGTCGCTTGCTCAAGTGCTGTTGCGTGTCGTCAAGTACCACAGTTGTTGGAGCTTTGCCGTGTGTTTATGGTTGGAGATGATCAAGACTTTAATTACTGTTTAATAACTAAAATTGAAGTAGGTAAATGCAGAGGCACAGGTGGGCAATAGTTGTTATTTGGTTGTTAACCATCCACTTGTGTCCCGTAGGACCCCGAGTACTTGATACCCGTTCCTTGAATATTCGCGCTATCCACATCCGGGAGGATTATGGGACCCCCCTGAGCCAGAGCTTGATTCATTCTTATTTCTTGGGGCCACAAACTAGTTTGAGGTTTTATTTACTATCCTGTACTTATGCCATGCTTTACTGCTTTATTTACGATTGTGCGAGGAGCACCTGTACTGTTTAGGATCGTGACCCGTTTTCGCGGTATCGACAAGCCCAGTCACACTTTCGGGTTCCCAGTCGTTTACAGCCGGCCCCACAAATCTTGAGTCCGTCTCGGAGCCGGCCAGCTTCGTTGCGGGTATACTTAATGGGGTGGCCCCCTGAAATATTTCTGAATCTTGTGATTGCTTTGTCGTGAAAGCCTTGTTGGGTTTTGATTTGGTTTTTCCGAGGTTGATAGAGTGTGTGTTGCTATTTGTGCACCCCTGCAGGGTAAATCTTTCTGAAAGCCGTGTCCGCGGTTATGGACGACTTGGAGCACAGTATCTCGATCATAGACAACTATAACTAAAGTAGTGCTATAAATTTGACTTTATAATGACTAGTAATCAGCTTCACTATAATGGAATGGCTAAATAAAACTGCCAACAATTGCTTGTTTGGGTTGTCGCTTGCTACCATTGTATCTGACTAGTAAGTATTGCAACTATAACGGAATGGCTAAATAAAAGTACCAACAACTGCTGGGTTTGGGGATGTCTCATGCTAATCGTATCTGACTAGTAAGTGTTGCAACTACAACAGAATGGTTAACTAAAAGTGCCCACTGCTTATTATATCAGGATGACTATCTAAACCTGACTAGTAATTGCTACAACGATAACTGAATAAATAAAACTGCCAACGGTGTGAGTTCCTCGGTTGACTTCCTCGTTTGGTCTCGAGGGGGAAATACCAGGATGGGTATGTTTGGTGGTAGTATCAGGTTGGTTCCGGATAGGTCTTTCTTACCTCTCTCTGATAGCCGCTATTTGTATCGAGTCTCTATAGGTTGTTTAGTGCATACTGCGCTGCCGCTCAGTCCACCATACCTATGTAGGCGAGGACCGCCGAATTCTAGCCTCGCCGTGTACTGGCCTCAGTACTGACGCTCCTCTTTTTCCTTTGCCCTTTGTCGGCACCCCTTTTGTTTTAGCAGGTTTCGACGTCATTAGCAGGGTTACCCTTCCGGCTTGGCCTGGGCAGGGTTATGGACGCCATTGGTTATTCTCCAGGGCTCTTAGCCCCATTTGCATCTTGTCCGTAGTCGGACGCTCTATCAATTTCAAGGTGATTTGGACCTTTGTCCTGTATATCTGTATTCTTGACTCATGGAGTCGTGTTGTATATATATATCTGTTCTGTGGGTCCCATCAAGGACTGTTGTGTAATGTTATTACTTCGTTTTCCACCCGCACGCAAGTGCCTGGTGGGCACCTTTGAATCGTTTCTATGCGGGTTTGGCGGGAAGCGCTGAAACTTGCATAGGGCCGATTCTGAGGGTGTTACAGCCACCTACCACATCATCCTTTAGGTTAGTGAAAGCATTTGTTACTGGCTCTATTACTACTCATAGTCCATGACAGATCGGCCATAGGCCACGTCACAAGCCACCTAGGAAAGGACCGAGTCAAACAAGTTGAATGGGTCAAAGGTGACATGGGCCTAACGTCATAGTGACATCATCTAAAGATGATCTTTAGATCATGGATTTGCTGGGCGATTGGAGGCATTTGAGACGTTGTGATTAGTCTTGTTAGAATGAGGGGACGAAGGCGAGTCGAGGAGTGGCTGAGCCGCTCGTTTTTGGTCATCGGAAAGCAGGGCACGACAGTGACTAGCGGCAGTTCACGGCGATGCATGACGGTGGCTCGGTACAGGAAGAGATCAAAGCAAAGGAGGGTATTGGCGTGTTGAGTAGCTCACCTGGAATGCAGAGGAGCGGTCGTAAAGGCGAGGTGCAGCTGGAGACGGCGGTGATTGACGTCGGCAACGGCGTCGGTGTCAGGGAAGACGGCTTAAATCCCGCAGCTAGGATTCTCCCCGACCAGCACGCTTTGGGGCAAATGACTGAGTCGAGCTTCGCAGTTTCCGTGGTGGCTTCAAAATGGCAAGGGAAGGCCGGAAGCGAGCTCTAGCTCGAGCTATGGCGGGTTAGGGTTTCGGTCACCGAGAGAAATAAAAGAGGAAGGAAGGGATAGGGGAAGGGATGGCGTGCAGGGTTTCTCCACCGAGCTGCTTCCCCGATGAAGTGGCGTGCATCGTGGCATCGATCGGGCGGTCGCCAGAGTTCCACCGAGCTGCTTCCCCGATGAAGCCTTCTGTCATGAGGAGGAAGAAAGGAAAAATAGGTCGAAGGGGTACGCGGTCCGGTCATGGGCTAGATGGGCCGTAGTGTAACACGCGTGAGCGATAGAGAGTGAAGAGGAAAGATGGGCCGTGGGCCAGATTTGATGCTTCTTCTGTTTTTTCCTGGTTCTATCCCTTTTCTATTATTTTGTTTTGTTTTTAGCTTTTAATTTGCACAATTGATTTGAGGTTTCTTTGTAGAATTAATTTGTTAAACAATTGCAGCAACAATGAATGTATTTAAAGTCATTTGTGAACTTTTATTATATATTGTTTAGAGTTTATTTATTTTCTTTATATAGATACTTTTCCTATTACTATTTCTGAGCGCCTTTGATATGAATTTAATTGGGATAAATTTGATAAACTTATTATAGAATGCATTACTATTAACTAATGAGATTTTATTCTCATTAATACATAATATTAAGGCAACTTTTATATTTAGTGATCCTTCATAAGTATTTGATACATAAAGTTCTAAGTACTAATAGGGTTTGAAATTATAAATGCTTACCCTAGGGTTTTAGGGTTCTTAATACATTTATATTCTTTTGTTGATGTCAATAAAAATTAATGGCTAAACATATTGTCTTTATTTTTGTGATCATTATTCATATCACTCTTTTAAATAGTAAGGTTATTTTCTAGAATGTCTTATGAGGAAGAATTAATTAATATAGTTCCTAAGCACATGTGATCATGATAGTTGGCAATGACAAATATGTGCTTAAGTGATTTGCTATAGGAAAATATTCCTATGAAGCTTTGTGTAATTAAAATGATAGATCAATCAGATGAAATGGATATTATGTTTGGTTAAAGATTTAGGGTTTAGTGTTTACCAAGAATTCCTATCTTCCATAATTCACAATCCTGGACTTCTAATTAAGGAATTCCTCTCCTAGATATATTACTTCTCTATATCAATCATCATGTGCTAACATGATGAGCTTTGCTTTATAGAAATATTCTTATCCACCTTTTATTCTTTTAAACCCATTGATAAATCCAATGAGCTTTCCACTAAAGCTTTCATAATTTTCTCATACCGATACTTGGTTAAACCAACTACTCTAATGCTGATAACCTGCAATCCAACAAGTAGTTACTTCTAACTCCCTTCATATTCTTCCATAATCATCCCCCACTAATATTACTCTAGTAGATGGATATATCAAACTACTCTCCTCAAAATATTACTATTCCTTAAGAAGAATAACACTTCTTCAATAACTCCATGCTACTCTAGCATCATCTTGATCATACTATCTTGTCTCTACTCATATCCAGTATCTCATACTCCAACCTCACATTATATTAATGTGACTTGTCATGGCTATCTTAGGATAACATATCTATACTAGGGTTCCAATCATGTTCTATCCACCAATGTCACTTATACATGATATAAGTATTCAATCTTGGTTACTAAGGCATGATCATTATAATTCTTTGATCATATATGTCTTAGGTTTACAGTTGGCTAATCAAAGTCTCATCAATACAACATTACAGTTGTATTATAATTATTTTCTATTTAGCTCTATTGGATTAAGAGATATAATTCATTGACTATACCTACTTGATCCAATAGGACTACTCATGGTAACTATCTTCAGTATTCATCCTCGGAATCCTCTTTGTTACCACATATATCTTTATTTCAAATAACCCTTCTATCCATTCAGGAGTGAGTTAACTCCATCAACTATCACAGTGATCTTATTCTCTTCCAACACTCCCATCATATAGATGATACCTAAAACTAGCATTACTATTTACCTCTTCTTACTTCTTATCTAAAGGACTGAAGTGAATGCTATGATAAGTACAAGAGTTGATAAGTCAAGAATTGGTGAATCAATATTTGATTACTCAACATTGATGAACAACATATATGAGAATAAGATTCAATAGAGATGATAAGGATTGATATGGAAAGAAAGATATATGGTGAATGATCTTTGAATTTATTTCCCTCCTACTCCATATAACTAAAGAGTTAGGGTTAGGTATTACCATGATACTCATGGTATAAGCAGATGAGATTAAGATATAGTTGTTACATTCTTATTACTTAAGTTATATTTATAACTTGGTATTCATGAGTTATGTAATGAATACTGGGATTTGATTACTTAAGAATCAAATATAATCCATTAAGTAATGAATTAGGGTTTAACATTTATTACATTTGATCTACCCTTAGATCAAATCTCCCTTACCCAAAATAAGGTTTTAGCAAAGGTCATATTGAAACTTATCGTAGTCAACTTGATGATCCACTTCAGTTCCATCAAGTTGAGAGAAGCTTCAAACACTTTGACAGGTTTTTTTATTTAAAAGCGCGAAAATTATTCGGATTTTCTATGCATGAATGCAATGCACATATCTGGGTTCAGCTTATTTCTAAGCTCTAATGCTGGGATGTTACATTTAATCAGGGTTGCTGAAATTGGGATGTTACACATACCCAGAGCAAGATCCCTAGAATTTCGCTGGATCAAATCAATGTCTCTTATGGGTACATTTGCGATGATAATCAACCAAGCATGAGGCCCCGCCAAGTGTGCGTGATCCAGGATGAAGGAACCTCAACGCTCATCAACTCCCATGGTAACCCAATCATTAACCCTGATCATATTTGGTCAGATGATGCGGTAGGGCGTCGCAAAGAGAGGCAGGACCTGCCAGAAGGAGAATGCCATGTCGTGCAAAGAGGAGGAGAATGAACCAGCAAGCGCCTAACACTTTAGTGCCCATGATAGCACACACCACAAGAGAGGAACTAATGGCCTACCAATACTTTCTACACCACAAGAGGAAGGACCTACTGAAGCTGCTTTGGTCTCTGGATGAAAGGAAAAGGTTAGGCGATGAATCCAGATTGCGCCGGGAAGTGTCACTAGAGGACCACAACTGTCGAGGATATGACCCGGGTACCCCAGAGTTGAGGAGTCAAGTGACATAATGGAGCAAAAAGTGATATAATATAAGAGATATATGCAGAAAAGACATATATAAAATAATATACCGAATAATATAAATGAAGAGGAAAAAGATCAGCAGGGCTGACACAGGCAAAATTCTTCCCGGTCTTATTTCTCCCAGGCCGAATCAGGCCTCTCAGGCACAAGCCATTTATCACCTAGCCGAACAAGTATTAACCCGGCTGGGCTGGATCACCCAGCCGACCCACCACCATCTCCACTCGTCGCCAACCCCGGGTGGGCCAGGATATCCCCAATATGGCCCACCATAGGTCACCTACGACGCCTCCTCCCCGAGCTCCCCAGACTCCAATGCCTCCCACCAACGTCGCTAGCGCCTCCCGCCGAGCTTCCTCGCTAATACCCAGGTGGGCCGGCATCTCCTCCGACCCGACCGACCCACCACGGGCTATCGCCACTCCAACACTACATTGCTTTGCTGCCACCAGTTCTTCCCGGGTGGGCTGACGGTGGCTTCACTTGGCCCACCCCGGGTTGGCTCCACCCCGCCAGCTCTTGTCTGCCTAGGCCGGGAGAGGAGGCGCCGGCTGGGCCCCAAGTCCCCTTCCCCCTGGGAGATATAGGAGACCCCTAGATGGTCTCTATCCATCTGGGCCGAGTCAGGTTTGACCCCGCCTGGGCCAAGTGTTAAGCCCGGCTGGGTCAGGGGTTAACCCGGTTGGGCCTTACACATTGACCCGACTGGGTCCTTTTTCCTTCAGGCCGAGTTACCTAATCCCCAGGCCAAATTACCCTTTGGAATTATCCCCTGGGCAAGGCTATTTCACCCTAGGTGACCTCTTATTCATCCCCCGACGCTCCCGTGACCTCTACATCGACACCAATGCAAGCTAGGTCACAACCCACCAAGTCATGTGCCAGTCTTGGGACGCCCCTGGCTCAGACTGGCACATGTAGTAAGGGATATGCTTGGCATCTTTAGAGATGCTAGGGAATATGCCAGGCATCTCCGAAGATGCTAGGGAATATGCTAGGCATCTCAGGAAGATGCTAAGAAATATGCTAAAGAGATAACGATGACAAACACTACAAGACAACAAATCAGTCTGACTAGGACTAGGCATATGGAGCAAGCCTTGTCCCTTGGGCTCCCCTTTATAAGGAGCACCAGGGGGATCGTTCTTTCCCCGAAGGGCTCCTCACTTCTCTGCTCATTAGGATCTCACCTTCTTCCTCCTCTGCTCTCCCAGAGAAAGCTACTAGAGGCATAGGAGATATAACTCAAGGAGCATCATTGTAGCAACCATGTATGGCAAGATCATATGAGATATATATGTAGGAGTAGAGGTGTTATCTCACTAGGAGATCCTCGAACCTGGGTACACTGTGTCTCTCCATGTTCTTATGAGTGCGGTCTTCACTACATCATCCCTCCCCGGATTCCTCCACGTCCGTCGGCCCCAACTTTAGCCTATCCATGGCATATGCCGTGATACCACCATGACATTTGGCACCCACCATGGGGATGATCAGAGGCGCTAGTTGGGTTTCCATCCGGACGGGAACGTCTTCATCAACCTCTGATTCATCATCGAGCAAGAACTTCTACATCCTCTTCCCCAACGTACAAAGAGCAGTGAATTTGGGATAGGAGCCTCTCTGCCTAATTCAGCAAGCCTGACTCAGCAAGCCTAAATCGACAAACATTACTCAACAAGGCTGACTCGACAAGCCTGACTTAGCAAGCATTACTCAACCTCAACCTCTTCACCAAGGGTACTGTAAGTATCAGTTGACTCAGCAAGCCTGACATGGCAAGCATGACTCAGCAAGCATGACTCAACCTCCTCACCAAGCATACAATGAGTATCAAATAACTCAACCACCAACACACACATGAGATAACCCCGAATGTCACTCGGGGGCTATAGCCCTCACTCACGTAGTCTTTCACCCCAAGAAGGAGATAAATCAACCCAGGGACTAGCCAACATATCGATAGAACCACTGGTAGATGGAAAAAGTATCTCGGGGACTTGGGTCATATCTTGACTCGGCACCCTCATGCATAGAACTGTTACTTAGAGTAGACTTAAGATATGACCTTTGTAATGTCATTACATATGTTAGATTGTATACGTCTTTTAGCTATGTTTTCAGTTACTATAGTACCTCCTCTCTTATATCTTGCCAGGTCATCCTTAACTCGGATTAGTATTTAATTCAATTTGCCGAGTTATCATTAACTCAGATTAGTATTTAATTTAGCTTGCCAGGTTATCCTTAACTCGGATTAGTATTTAGTTCAGCTTGCCAGGTTATTCTTAACTCGGATTAGTATTTAATTCAGCTTGCCAGGTTATCCTAAACTCGGATTGGTATTTGATTCAGCTTGATAGGTTATCCTTAACTCGGATTGGTTCTTTGATTCGGCTTGCCAGCTTGCTAGGTTATCCTTAACTCGGATTGGTATTTGATTCAGCTTCCTAGATTATCCATAACTCGGATTGATATTTGATTTAGCTTGCTAGGTGATACGTCCATTTTGCATCACTATTCTATACCATAATTTACTGTTATTCATTGATATATTTCTTATTAAGAGGTGATACTTATGTTATTTCATCTATTTGTGCATGTTTGATGACTTTTGGAGGATGAACTGCCGGAGTCAAGATTCTGATGGAAAAGCGGTGTCCAAATTCAATATTCGCGAAGATCAGGAAATTCCAGAAAGTATATGGAAAAACCTATTTTCCTAGAAGACGAAGGAAGCCAGAAGGGGAGGCAAGATGGGCCACAGGGGCCCCACACCACCCCCTGGTGCGGTCCCCTAGGCCGCACCAGCAGGTGGTGTGGCCACCCTGGCCCACCTCCTTCTTCGCCCTTTCGCCTATATCTTCTCCTCGAAACCCTAATACGAGGGGGAGAGACCATAGAAAGATTTCCCCACCTCTGCGGGCCAGAAACTACAGAGAGAGAAAGAGCTCTCCGGAAGGCAGAAATCTGCCTGGGAAATTCCTTCCCGGAGAGGGGAGATCGTCGCCATCAACACCGTCATCAATATAGACTTCATCGGGATCATCATCATCATCCTCACCACCATCTCCATCAGCACCATCATCTCCACTCAATCCCGCTGTAACAATTTGGTTGAATCTTGCCTAGTTCTTAGGGGAAACTTTCCCGATGTTGATTACTATTTGTAGTTGATGCCATTGAGTGGAACCATTGAATTATTGTTATGTTCAGATTGTTATTCATCATCATATAATCTCTGATCTTGATCCATATGATGTCTCGTGAGTAGTTCATCTAGTTCTTGAGGACATGGGATAAGTCATGTTGTTAGTAGTGGAATTGTGTTGAGTAATATTCGGTGTATTCTTCTAGTGGTGTCATGTGAACGTTGACTACATGATACTTCACCATTTTATGGGCCTAGGGGAATGTATTGTGTATTTGGCTACTAATCATGGGGTTGCCGGAGTGACAGAAACCTGAACCCTCGTTAGGAAACCTTTGCACAACAGAGTGTAGGATGTCAGAGTTTAATGTTGTGGTTAGTTTTTATCTTAATTACTTTCTTGCAGTTGTGGATGCTTGCAAGGGGTATAATCACAAGTATGTACTAGTCCAAATAAGGTCGGTACATTAGCATAGGTTCACCCACACAACACTTACCCAACCAAAGAAGATTAATCAACTATATGAAGCGAAATCACTTGACCGTATTTCTATGTGTCCTCGAGAACGTTTGGTCCTCATAAGTAATACAACCGGCTTGTCCTTTGATGAAGAAAGGATTGGGACACTTGCTGCAATTATCATTGTTGCTTTTTATTTACTTGCACTTTATTTCTTTGCTTAATCAAAAAACCCCTAAAAATCCATTTGCTAAGTAATTGCAGAGAATTCCTGATCCAAACCACTAGTCCACACCTCCTGCTCCTTGTTGGGATTGACACTCCTATTTATCAAAAGTACTACAATATAGCCCCTATACTTGTGGGTCATCAGAACTATTTTCTGGCACCGTTGTCGGGGAGTGAAGCACTATTGAAGAGTGGAACTAGTAAAGGAAACTTCTACTATGAGTATTGTTTATTTTTGTTTGTTAATTTGTTTCCAATATGGATAACCCACTTGGTTTCCTATTTGGGAAATCTACTAGAACTGCCAGGGTAGTAGATGAACCACCACCTGCTGAGATAGATCGTTTTAAGATACCTACAAGAATTGTTGATCTAGTTATGGATAACTATTATTTTGGGGATGGAACTGTCCATCCTGGTGATCACTTGCTTTTTATCCATGAATTATGCGGGTTGTTTAAGTGTGCAGGTATCATAAAGGAACAAGTTAAGAAAAAGTTACTCTCTATATCATTGAAAGGAAGAGCTCAAGAATGGTATAAGCTGCTGAAGAATGGACAAGCTATGGAATGGGAGGAAATAGTACCTCTCTTTTATTCTAAATTCTATCCTCCTAGTGAGATTCATAAGGATAGGAATCAAATATATAACTTTTGGCCTCGTGATGGAGAGAGTACAGCCCAAGCTTGGGGGAGATTGAAGTTACTAATGCTTAAATGTCCTATTCATGAGCTCACTAAAAAAATTATTATTAATAACTTTTATGCAAGGCTTTCTCTTCATGATAAAGATTTATTAGATGCTTCATGTGCCAGATCATTCACACATATGAAAGAAGAAGCTAAATGGGATCTCCTAGACCGTATTCAAGAAAATACTGAAGCATGGGAGAATGAAAAAGGAAGAAAGTCAGGTATAAATTATGATTATGAATGCATTAAATCTTTTATGGGAATTGATGTCTTTCATAATATTATTACTGAGTATGGTTTTGATTCTCAAAGTATTGCCAATTGTTTTAAGGCCTTTGCTTCTTATATTGAAATTCCCAAAAAGGAGTGGAAAAAGTACCATGCACCTTATAAAGATATTGTTAATCATGTTCCTGCTAGAAACACTGAAGTTTGTACTGTTGATCATATTTTGCCTGAACCTTATATTGAGAAAATACCTTTCCCTTCTAAGGTAAAGGAACATTCTATTATAGCTAATATGGTTAGTGATATGTCCATTTTTCATCACTATTATATATCATAATTTATTGCTATTCATTGATATATTTCATATTAAGAGGTGATACTTATGTTATTTCATCTATTTTTGCATGTTGGATGAATTTTGGAGGATGAACTGCCGGAGTGTGGATTCTGAAGGAAAAAGTGGTGTCCAGATGCAATATTCATGAAGATCAGAAAATATACAGAAAATCATGTTTTTTAGAAAATCGAAGGAAGCCAGAAGGGGAGGCGAAGATGGGCCACAGGGGCCCACACAACCCCCTAGCGCGGGCCTACCCTGGGCCGCGCCAGTAGGCCATCTCCTGCTTCACCCCTTCACCTATAACTTCCTCTCGAAACCCTAATATTTGGGAAGGGGGCCATAGAAATATTCCGCCGCCTCTGCGGGGCGGAAACTACAGAGAGAGAAAGAGCTCTCTAGCAGGCAGATTTCTACCGAGGAAATTCCTTCCTAGAGAGAGGAGATCGTTGCCATCAACACCGTCATCAAGCTAGAATTCATAGGAATCATCATCATCATCCTCACCACCATCTCCACCAGCACCATCATCACCACTCCATCCCTGTCAACACCCGGGTTTTTAATCCCAGATGCCTGTTATGCCATACATCGCAATCCCAGGATTACCATTTTTGCGAGACATAACAGAATTGGATACCACAGTACATCATCCATTACAAACCATACATAAGGTCTTATACAAATAAGGATCTCATGATCCAGTTCTTAATACAACTCAGGCAGCGGAAATACGTAATAAAAAAGGTAGCGTAGGCGAAGCTCCATCTTGGGGGTCACAGGCAATGCTGACGATCGGAGAAGATCCTAGTTGTCGTAACCTTCCTGGGGTCCATCATCCTGGTACTCTTCTTCATAGTCTGGCCACGGGAATAGCCAGGGATAAAGTTATGAGTACTCTTTAAGTACTCGCAAACTAATACTAACAAGTGAAGGGGGTTTTGTAGTAGTACACTAAGCTCTAGGGTGTTTTGCAAAAAGCTAGATTTACCTCTACTAAGTTCAGAAGCAAGAAAATCTAGTTAAAGTTTTATAATACCTAAGTGGGAACTTGTATTTCATATCACAACTCTGTTGTGGTCAAGTCAAAATCTCAATTCATTTCACAAGTCATTTTGAAAACATCTGACCGGGGAACATTATGGCCACTCCAACTGTCCATAACCGCGAACGCGGCTATTCGAATAGTTTGACACTCTGCAGAGATTGTACACTTTCACCACAACATTCGATACATCCGTCAAGAACAAATCCTGAATTCACCATACTCATTATGCGGATAATCAATCCTAACTTTCAATTACACGCCTTAGTATAAGCACCTCTCCTATGAGTTTGGCCTCCCAACCATGACCAACTGTCATCTTGGGTACTGCATAGGTGGAAAATCTTCACAAGGTAGCCTCAGCTCAGACCTTAGCCATGAGGGAACCCATACTAAGGTATATAAGTTTCCAGTCAAGACCTACCCAATTTTCGGGTATAGTGGTTGTATGGTAAAATTGGAACGGTATCGCATCCAGACAACCATCAGTTTTAAAAAGGGCTAAGGCTCATGCATTAACATTTTCATCATCCAAATCATCTGGTGTTCGGAAACACATGTCAAAACATCTGAGTAGAATAATTCATCATTCTAAGGTTTTCATAACCATTTTCCACCAAGTATTCCCATCTAATGTTGATCAAGTTTTATGCTTAGCACTAGCATCTACAAATGGGATTGGGTACTAATGAGGGGTGGTAAACAAGTGTAGTTTAACTAGGTTCAATCTCATGCCTTAGGATGACATCAAGATTATCTAGCTTAGGCCAAATTTAATGCTCTTTATGCAACCTTCAATTATCTTCCTAGAATCTACAAGCCACTTAAGTAGACTCTAAGTAATAGCTTTGATAAAGAAATAAAGTAGAAAGCTTGCAAGTAAAACTAGGAGTGGGTTATCAAGTGGGTATGATCACATAGGCTTAAGGCATATAGCTGGCATGGTAACAAGCAAGTATTAGCTTGCATAGGTCAACTTGATTAGTAAGGCTTGCATTAGTATCAGTATAAGATTTCTAAAGTAGAGTATCTTGTAAGTGTTAGCTTGATCAATCAAATAGTAGTATTAGGCTTGCCTTGTGCAGAGCAGTGGTTGAAGTTCTCCTCGGCTTCTTCTTCTTAGTATCCTCCTTCCTCCTCGTATCCTTGGTCGGTACTAGCGTCTATGGAAAAATACGAGGTACACAATCACCAAACAATACTTAACTACTTTCAATCATCACACAAAGGGGTACCATAGATGATATAGCATCATCACTAATATTACAAGATTAAAGCCTTGTCTTATTTATTTTGTTTTTAGAAAAGTAATTTCTACTCATTGAAAAACTACTTAAGAATTTAGTATTCTCCAAACCAAACATGGGATCATGTTGACACATGTCATCACCACATATTTAAGTACATGGGAATGTGATTTAAAGTGGTGTCACAATTTAATAAGGTTTAACCTTTTTATTATAAATCATTAAAGTGGCTAGAAATGCCTATGTGGCATTCTTTTATTACTTGAACATTATTTCTGTAAGTAACCCCATATGTTTTTATTTATTCTGAAAGGTATGATCAAATGTGAATTTTGAGAGTTGGAATGCAGAAAAGCTTCTGACTTGTTATTTTTACCAAGGTTGATCTATAGGTCCAAATGATTTGAATCCAACGGGCTTGGATTAAGCATTTCAATATCTTTCTAACAAAATTGGTTTCATTCAATTTGGTTCACTGAATCGAGCTGGATTGATTTTTGAAACTAGGTACACAACTGAGTTTGAATATAAATAGAAAAAGCTAAATTCAAACGAGTGGGCTGCGCGGGAAGGGTTATAGGGCCGACCCAGTGTCACTCCGCAGCGCGGGGCGCAGCTGACAGGGGGGTCTACTGGTCAGTGGCTGTTTAAACGCGAAGCGGTATGGGGCAATATGGTGCGTTGGATTAGAATGAAGATCGACGGCTGAGGGTCGTCGTCGACGATGAACAAGTCACCGGCAAGCTCGAACCCTAGCGGCTCAGTGGGGGTGCATAGGGGGCATACCGGGGCTCCAGTGACGACGGCGAGGCGGGCAAATGATGAAGTCGACGACGGCGAACTCAGGGGTGGTCGCGGCAGCTCCAGGGGTGGATGAAATCAACGGCTCCTCTTCTCCTCAGCAGCGACGAGCTCCGGCCAAATTCCGGTGATGCGCTGCTCGCCTTGCTCCGGCTAAGGGGTGGAATGTTCAGTGAGGTGAGGGGAGTGAGATGGTGTGAAGAAATCGATCTGGGATCGTCTCCTTTTATAGGCTCGATGGCGAGACCGATAGTGATGGGCAGGCGACGGTGGCGACACGGCTACGGGCGTCTAGAGGCATTGTTGAGGATGGCGATCGACGGGTGGTCTCCTGGCGATGCTCTAGAGCTTAAATGCGCGTGTAGGGGCGGTGGCAAACGGTCGGGAACGTGCGGTGCTCTGCGCGGAAGAGGCGGCATCTTTGACGGCGAGCGGTGGCTGTGAGGCATGGGGCGGCGAACGGGGGTGTCTGTGGGGTTGCTGGGGCGGTGGTGATCACGCGTGCACGCGGCGAGGGTGGCGCGCAGTCTGTGGGCGTGTGTCGAGGGTGGCGCTCTGGCGCGCTCTCGGGATGCTCGCAGAGAAGCTTGGCATGGCTTGGGCGTGTGGTCCAGTGGCTGGCAGGGTTCGAGCGCTGGACAATGCTTAGCCAAATTACTGCTCAAAACAGTGAAGTTTGGCCAGTTTGATTTGTTGTCTCCAAGTGTGTGTTGAAATGGAAGCAAGAGCTTGAGTTTTGAATTTGGAAATATTTTTGGTGGGTGTGCTAGGCATGTGTTGAGGATTCTGTGGATGCTTCGGTTTTGAAAATTGAGCTTGTTTGAGTGGTTTTTGAAATAGTGGGATCTTCCCATATGAAATAGATTCAATTTTAAACTGTCATTTAAACTAAGCATTTGAATGTTTTTGGATGATCACAAAGTGGGCCTTGGTACCTTGTCATGAGTACTATCAAGGGGTGCAAATATCCATACATGTTTCTGTTAATTTCTGAAAGTTAGAGATAGCCAAAGTAGGCATGGGAGTTAATTTGGCCAAAGTGACCATTCACTTAATTTGTTTGTTTTGATTTGTTTGTCTTTGGGAAAAGTGTGGGGATTGTTTAGATGATGTTTATTTCACCTAAGAATCATTTTACAAGCAAAGAAACACAGAACCATGGCAATTCAAAAGAATCCAAATTTTAATACATACACATATGAATGCTTTCATATTTTTAATTGGAATAGTTTTTGTTAACCCTAAATTTGAGGATTAGAGTTTGATGGTTCAAGTTTAATATTTTTGGGATGTTACAAACCTTCCCCCCTTAAACAAAATCTCGTCCCGAGATTTGTAAAAGGACAAAAAAGATTACCTAGGATTTGAAGAGATCGGGAAACTTCGTCCTGATGTGATCTTCGCGCTCCCAGGTAGCTTCCTCTTCTGTGTGGTTGCTCCACTGAATCTTGAGAAACTTGATGCTTCGGTTTCTGGTAGTTCTAAAATCTTCTTCCAAAATACAGATGGGTACTTCAGGATAGGTCAGGTCATCGTTGATCTCTATGGTCCGGTGATCGATATTCTTGAACACTTCAGTATTCTCTGGAACTTCGAGGCACTTGCGAAGTAATGAGATATGGAACACACTGTGCACGGCTGACATCTCTTCGGGTAGTTCCAATTGATACGACACTTCTCCTCGACGGTTCAGAATCTTGAAGGGGACGATATATCTGGGGGCTAACTTTCCTTTCAGCTGGAAATGCTGCATTCCTTTCAATGGCGACACTTTCAGATACAAAAAATCTCCTATGTTGAAGGCGAGGTCTCGACGTCTCTTGTCGGTGTAACTCTTCTGTTTGGACTGGGCTGTCTTGAGGTGCTCCCGAATCTTGTGAACCTTCTCTTCTGCTTCTCGTAGGATGTCGGGTCCGAAAATCTGACTCTCTCCTACTTCCGACCAGTTCAAAGGGGTGCGACACTTCCTTCCATACATGAATTCAAATGGGGCCATTTGCAAACTGGCTTGATAACTGTTGTTGTATGAAAATTCTGCGAATGGCAGACAGTCTTACCACTTAGATCCACATTCTAACACACATGCTCTCAACATATCTTCGAGTATTTGATTTACTCGCTCTGTTTGTCCATCGGTCTGAGGGTGATACGCGGTGCTGAAATCTAGGTGGGTTCCTAAACCTTCTTGGCCTTTCTTCCAGAATCTCAAGGTAAACTGAGTTCCTCAATCCGATACGATGTTCTTGGGGACTCCATGCAAACTGACGATTCTAGCGATGTATAACTCCGCTAGCTTCGAACTCTGATATGTGGTCTTGACGGGTAAGAAATGGGCGACTTTGGACAATCTGTCCACTATGACCCAGATAGAGTCATTTACCCTAGTAGAAGTAGACAATCCGGTGATAAAGTCCATTCCAACGGAATCCCATTTCCATTCCGGAATCTGCAATGGTTGCAACAATCCAGCGGGTCTTTGATGTCCCGCCTTGACTCGCTGACATATATCACACTTATCGATATAGCTTCCGAATTCTCTCTTCATCTTATGCCACCAAACTTGCTCTTTAAAATCTTGATACATCTTAGTTCCTCCGGGGTGGATAGAATAAAGATTATCACGAGCTTCCTTCAAAATAACTTCTTTCAACTCAGAATCTGCTGGTACACAAAGATGTCCTTTGTACCACAGAACTCCTTCTTCGTCTTCGGTGAATCCGGGTACTTTGCATGTACCGATAAGACGCTTGATTCCCTCGATACTAGCATTTCCTTTCCGCGCCTCTTTGATCTGGCTGATCAAAGTGGGTTGAAGTTCTATGCTAGCCAAAAATCCTTCACTCACTAATTCCATTCAAAAATCTTCCATCTCTTTGTGCAAGCTTGGTTGCTCCTTCAAAATCATAGAGTTCAAGCGACACGGCAATCTGCTAAGGGCATCTGCTACCACGTTGGCTTTACCGGGGTGATAGTGAATGTCCAGATCGTAATCCTTGATTAACTCAATCCATCTTCTCTGTCTCATATTCAGCTCCTTCTGAGTGAATATATACTTCAGACTCTTGTGATCCGAATATATCTCACAACGATTTCCCATCAGGTAATGCCTCCATGTCTTCAGGGCTAGAACTACGGCTGCGAGTTCGAGGTCATGGCTTGGGTAATTTTGCTCATGTTGTTTCAGTTGTCGAGATAGATAAGATATAACTTTGCCTTCTTGCATTAGCCACATCCGAGACCGATCTTGGATGCGTCACAATACACGTCAAAGGGCTTTGTGATATCTGGCATGATTAAGATTGGGGCTGAAATCAATCTCCTCTTGAGTTCTTGAAAACTCGCTTCACATTTGTCGGTCCATTCAAACTTCTTGTCCTTCTTCAGCAATTGGGTCATGGGTCTGGCGATACTCGAGAATCCTTCTACGAACTTGCGGTAGTATCCCGCCAATCCGAGAAATGCACGAACTTGGGTTTGAGTGGTTGGGGCTTGCCAATCTTCGACATCTTTCACCTTTGCAAGGTCAACGGCAATTCCTCCGGCTGACACAATGTGGCCGTGGAATCCTACCTCCTGTAACAAGAATTCACATTTGCTAAACTTGGCATACAACTGATGCTCTCTAAGGGTTCCAAGAATGGTCCTTAGGTGTAGCTCATGTTCTTCTTCCGATTTGGAATAAATCAGAATGTCATCGATGAAAACAACGACTAACTTATCCAGGAAGTCCATAAAAATCTTATTCATGAGATTCATGAAATAAGCGGGGGCATTGGTTAATCCAAAAGACAAGATGGTATACTCGTATAATCCATATCTGGTGGTAAAGGCAGTCTTTGGAATATCCTCTACGCGAATCTTGAGTTGATGATAGCCTGTCTAAGATCAATCTTAGAAAACACTTTGGCACCGGTCAACTGATCAAACAAATCTTCTATCTTGGGCAATGGGTACTTGTTCTTGATGGTGACATCATTCAACTTCCGATAATCCGTACACAAACGGTTACCTCCATCCTTCTTGTCTACGAACAAGACAGATGATCTCCATGGTGACGCACTTGGTTGAATTAATCCAATTTCCAGCATGGCATCTAGTTGTTTCTTCAGTTCTTCTAGTTCCGACAGGTTCATACTATATGGTCTCTGGGCTATGGGTCCTTTTCCGGGGATTAGTTCAATGATAAACTCGATATCCCTATCTGGGGGCATACCGGGCAAAACATCTGGAAATACATCAGGGTATTCACAGACTATCCGGACTTGGTCAATGGTAGATTGGGCTATACTCTTGTTGCACTTGAATTGACAAGGTAAGGTTTCAGATATATGCTCGACTGATATTCCAGCGGTACTGGTCATGGTTATGGCTTTCTTGGCACAATCAATTAATCCTTTATGTTTGGACATCCAATCCATTCCTAGTACTACTTCCAAACCTTTAGTTCTGAGTACTATCAGATTAGCATAAAAATCTATGCCATGGATTCGGATAGGGACGGCCTTGCAAATTTGCCTAGCTTTGGTGGTTGAACCGGGGATTTGAACAATCATAACATGCTTCAGTTTGGTTGGTTGAATATTACTAGTGCATGCAAATTCTTCGGTGACAAATGAGTGCGATGCACCAGAATCAAACAACACTCTAGCGAGTACTGAATTAACAGAGAACATACCCAGCACGACATCGGGCGCTTCCTGGGCTTCTTCAGCATGCATGAGAAAAAGGCGACCGTTGCGGTTGAGCGAATTACCTGGGGCAAACCTTCTTCCGTGCTGAACACGACACTGCTGCTGAGCTGCGGCATTTGTATTGGGGGCTGCGACATTCTTCTTGGGGCACTCATTGGAGTAGTGACCCTTATTTCCACAGTCATAACATGTCACTTGCGACTTGTCCTTTGCTGCAACAGGCATAGGATTGCTTCCAGTCCTCGGGGCAGTGTTGGTGTTGGTGGTAGCATTGTTGTTGTTGAACTTGGGTGGTGCACGGTTGAAATTGCCAGAGTTGTCGGGGTTGTTATGATTTCCTCCGGGCCTCGGGTTTCCACGGTTGGGATAGGTCGAACGGTTCATTGGGGGTCTGTTGGTTCTCGGGGCAAATCCTGGAGATGGGTTAGGGCAATACTTTGGGGTCTGATGGATTCCTGGCTGATGCATCATGCGACGCTTGCGGTTCTCATTGGCTTGGTTGATCTTTCCTTCCATCTGGATGGCAGCGTCGACAAGGGCTTCAATATCAGCAGAGGGTATATTGACCAACACAGTATGCATCTCATCGTGCAGACCATTCAAGGATCTCTCTTTCTTCTTGGCTTCGGTGTCGATCTCATCCGGGGCATACCTAGCTAATGACAAGAATTTGTCACGGTATTCCACTACGGTTATCCGTCCTTGCTTCAGTTCTCTGAACTCATCTCTCATTCTCTTGATCAAACCTGGTGGCACATGGGTTCTGCTGAACTTGACCTTGAATTCCTCCCAGGTCATCATCTGTCCTCCGGTCATTACACGAACACTGTTCCACCATGCTCTTGCATGTCCGGCTAGATAGTGGGTGGCGAACAGAACTTTCTTGTTGGGTTCCACTCCGATGACTTCTAGGTTGTTTTCCATGGTTTGCAGCCAATCATCTGCATCTAAGGGCTCTTCCGACTTAGTGAAAACAGGTGGGTTGGTATTCTGGAAATTCTTGAGCTTAGATCCATGGTTGTCCTGGTTTCCTTGGCCTTGATTGTTGTGGGCCAGCTGAGCTATTTGCTGAAGGGTGGCTAGGTTGGCTTGACGTTCAGCTCTTTCAGCTTCGTGGTCAGAAACCAACATTTGCAGGATCTGCAACATCAGGTCCGGGGATGAACCACTTCCTCCACGTGGCATCTGAAGATTTGAGATAGATCATGAGAAAAGAGGGAAATTTCTACGGTTCGGGGACTTTGAAAAGTTTTTAAAGATTGACTCAGATTTTCTAGCAACTTTCTTTTCATTCATTCATTCATAGCACATGATACAAACTCACACCACAACAAGGAAAAACAGATGGTTTTAAGAACCATTCTAGAAACTACGATATAGTGGGACCGAATACAACTCACTATGCTAGTGCTTAGGTGCTACTACTCCTTGGAGTCGGTGTAGTCGTCATCCTCATCATCCTCATCATCATCGATGAAGGAGAAATCATCCTCATCAGTGAAGAAGTCCATAGCCTGGTCCTCCAGAAAATCATCATCATCGCTGAGATAGGAGTAGGGGTATCCACGAAGATCTTCTCCGGCATTCTCCCTTTCCTCCAACTACCTGTCTCTCTCGTGGATGGTCTCCTCCAAATCTGAGATACGGTGGCGAAGACGGGCAATGATGCGCTCCTTCTTGTTGAGCTGATGGCGGCGAGACTTTCGATCCTTTGCTAGCATGGCGATGGTCTGATCCTTCGTCTTGATGATGGCGGACTTGTGATTGGAGTAGTCACGGCAATTGTCCAATTCCTGCTGACGATCATACATTATGAAGCTGAGGTGGTCCAACTGAGTCTTCAGCTCGTGGTGGTATGGGGCTTCCAGTGGCTGTCCCATAGCATCACGCCTTGGACAAAAATCAAAGCGGGTACCCTTGATCTGGTTGATACTCTTCCCACATAGACGGGCAAGAGCTTCCTGCATGGCCCTGGCAAATCCATCGAGCCAGTTGTTCTCTCTCAAGGTGAACTGAATTCCCTCGGCAGTGGGAGGTTCAATCTTTCCTCGGAGACTTGCAACAATTATCCACTGCATATCTTCTCCTCCTTGATCACTGAGCTGAGCTCCGAAGAACTCGGGGTGCGGACGCTCCAGAAGTTCCGAAAGCTGGTCCAAATCCCGCTCAAAGATAAGGTCTCCTCCATTCCCCAACTGATAAAACTTGCTGTACTTCACGTCCATCTATAAGAATATAGGATGAGTAAGTTAGTAGAGTGATCAAGTGTGTCGAATTTTAGGTATTTTGCAAGAGTTTTTGAGGATCATGAATGTTTATGAAAGAAACAAGGTGATAAGAATGGGAATAAGTTTTTGTAAATATTTGCTTCCTTTGGTTTTGAAACTAAGTTTTTGATTCAAACGTCCAGTCTAACTAGGGTCTCCTATGGTCAGGATGGCTCTGATACTAACTTGTCAACACCCGGGTTTTTAATCCCAGATGCCTGTTATGCCATACATCGCAATCCCAGGATTACCATTTTTGCGAGACATAACAGAATTGGATACCATAGTACATCATCCATTACAAACCATACATAAGGTCTTACACAAATAAGGATCTCATGATCCAGTTCTTAATACAACTCCGGCAACGGAAATACGTAATAATAAAGGTAGTGTAGGCGAAGCTCCATCTTCGGGGTCACAGGCAATGCTGACGATGGGAGATGATCCTAGTTGTCGTAACCTTCCTGGGGTCCATCATCTTGGTACTCTTCTTCATAGTCTGGCCACGGGAATAGCCAGGGACAAAGCCATGAGTACTCTTTAAGCACTCGCAAACTAATACTAACAAGTGAAGGGGGTTTTTGTAGTAGGACACTAAGCTCTAGGGTGTTTTGCAAAAATCCAGATTTACCTCTACTAAGTTCAGAAGCAAGAAAAGCTAGTTAAAGTTTTATAACACCTAAGTGGGAACTTGTATTTCATATCACAACTCTGTTGTGGTCAAGTCAAAATCTCAATTCATTTCACAATTTATTTTGAAAACATCTGACGGGGGAACAGTATGGCCACTCCAACTGTCCATGACCGCGGACGCGGATATTCGAATAGTTTGACACTCTGCAGAGATTGTACACTTTCACCACAACATTCGATACATCCGTCAGGAAGAAATCCTGAATTCACCATACTCATTATGCGGATAATCAATCCTAACCTTTCAATTTCATGCCCTAGTATAAGCACCTCTCCTGTGAGTTTGGCCTCCCAACCATGACCAACTGTCATCTTGGGTACTGCATAGGTGGAAAATCTTCACAAGGTAGCCTCAGCTCAGACCTTAGCCATGAGGGAACCCATACTAAGGTATATAAGTTTCCAGTCAGGACCTACCCAATTTTCAGGTATAGTGGTTGTACGGTAAAATTGGAACGGTATCGCATCCAGACAACCATCAGTTTTAAAAAGGGCTAAGGCTCATGCCTTAACATTTTCATCATCCAAATCATCTGGTGTTCGGAAACACATGTCAAAACATCTGAGTAGCATGACTCATCATTCTAAGGTTTTCATAACCATTTTCCACCAAGTATTCCCATCTAATGTTGATCAAGTTTTATGCTTAGCACTAGCATCTACAAATGGGAGTGGGTACTAATGAGGGGTGGTAAACAAGTGTAGTTTAACTAGGTTCAATCTCATGCCTTAGGATGACATCAAGATTATCTAGCTTAGGCCAAATTTAATGCTCTTTATGCAACCTTCAATTATCTTCCTAGAATCTACAAGCCACTTAAGTAGACTCTAAGTAATAGCTTTGATAAAGAAATAAAGTAGAGAGCTTGCAAGTAAAACTAGGAGTGGGGTTATCAAGTGGGTATGATCACATAGGCTTAAGGCACATAGTTGGCATGGTAACAATCAAGTATTAGCTTGCATAGGTCAACTTGATTAGTAAGGCTTGCATCAGTATCAGTATAAGCTTTCTAAAGTAGAGTATCTTGTAAGTGTTATCTTGCTCAATCAACTAGTAGTATTAGGCTTGCCTTGTGCAGAGCAGTGGTTGAAGTTCTCCTCGGCTTCTTCTTCGTAGTATCCTCCTTCCTCCTCGTATCCTTGGTCGGTACTAGCGTCTATGAATAAATACGAGGTACACAATCACCAAACAATACTTAACTACTTTCAATCATCACACAAAGGGGTACCATAGATGATCTAGCATCATCACTAATATTACAAGATTAAAGCCTTGTCTTATTTCTTTTGTTTTTAGAAAAGTAATTTCTACTCATTGAAAAACTACTTAAGAATTTAATATTCTCCAAACCAAACATGGGATCATGTTGACACATGTCATCACCACATATTTAAGTACATGGGAATGTGATTTAAAGTGGTGTCACAATTTAATAAGGTTTAACATTTTTATTATAAATCATTAAAGTAGCTAGAAATGCCTATGTGGCGTTCTTTTATTACTTGAACATTATTTTAAGTAATCCCACATGTTTTTATATATTCTGAAAGGTATGATCAAATGTGAATTTTGAGAGTTGGAATCAACTTAAAAGCTATTATGGTTGAAATTTGAAAAATGTTTGAATGTAGAAAAGCTTCTGACTTGTTTTTTTTCCAAGGTTGATCTATAGGTCCAAATGATTTGAATCCAACGGGCTTGGATTAAGCATTTCAATATCTTTCTAACAAAATTGGTTTCATTCAATTTGGTTCACTGAATCGAGCTGGGTTGATTTTTGAAACTAGGTACATAACTGAGTTTGAATATAAATAGAAAAAGCTAAATTCAAACGAGTGGGCTGCGCGGGAAGTGTTATTGGGCCGGCCTAGTGTCACTCCGCAGCGCGGGGTGCAGCTGATAGGGGGGTCTACTGGTCAGTGGCTCTTTAAACGCAAAGCGGTACGGGGCGATATGGTGCGTTGGATTAGAATGAAGATCGACGGCTGAGGGTCGTCGTCGACGATGAACAAGTCACCGACGAGCTCGAACCCTAGCGGCTCAGTGGGGGTGCATAGGGGGCATACCAGGGCTCCAGTGACGACGGCGAGGCGGGCAAATGACGAAGTCGACCACGGCGAACTCAGGGGTGGTCGTGGCAGCTCCGGGGGTGGACCAAATCAACGACTCCTCTTCTCCTCAGCAGCGGCGAGCTCCGGCCAAATTCCGGCGATGCGCTCCTCGCCTTACTCCGGCTAAGGGGTGGAATGTTCAGTGAGGTGAGGGGAGTGAGATGGTGTGAAGAAATCGAGCTGGGATCGTCTCCTTTTATAGGCTCGACGGCGAGACCGAGAGGGGTGGGCAGGTGACGGTGGCGACACGGCTACGGGCGGGTAGAGGCATGGCCAAGGTTGGCGATCGACGGGTGGTCTCCTGGCGATGCTCTAGAGCTTAAATGCGCGTGTAGGGGCGGTGGTAAACGGTCGGGAACGTGCGGTGCTCTGCGCGGCAGATGCGGCGTCTTCGACGACGAGCGGTGGATGTGAGGCATGGGGCGGCGAACGGGGGTGTCTGGGGGGTTGCTGGGACGATGGTGATCACGAGTGCACGCGGCGAGGGTGGTGCGCGGTCTGTGGGCGTGTGTCGAGGGTGGCGCTCTGGCGCGCTCTCAGCATGCTCGCAGAGAAGCTTGGCATGGCTTGGGCGTGTGGTCCAGTGGCTGGCAGGGTTCGAGCGCTAGAGAGGGGGTGGCGGTGGACGGTGGCATGTGTCCTAGACATGGTGTTTAGGCCTGGTGCTTGCTCTGGCTAGCTAGCCATGGTCGGCTGGCAAGGGTTCCTTCGGGTTGGCATGGCATGGTGCAAAGGTAGGTGCTAGGGGTGGTCAAGGCACTGGTTGGCACTGGGGGAGACAAGTGTGATCAATGGTGAACAATGCTTAGCCAAATTACTGCTCAAAACAGTGAAGTTTGGCTAGTTTGATTTGTTGTCTCCAAGTGTTTGATGAAATGGCTGCAATAACTTGAGTTTTGAATTTTGAAAAGATTTTTGGTGGGTGTGCTAGGAATGTGTTGAGGATTCTGTGGATGCTTCGGTTTTGAAAATTGAGCTTGTTTGAGTGGTTTTTGAAATAGTGGGATCTTCCCATATGAAATAGATTCAATTTTAAACTGTCATTTAAACTAAGCATTTGAATGTTTTTGCATGATCACAAAGTGGGCCTTGGTACCTTGTCATGAGTACTATCAAGGGGTGCAAAGATCCATACATGTTTATGTTAAGTTCTGAAAGTTAGAGATAGCCAAAGTAGGCATGGGAGTTAATTTGGCCAAAGTGACCATTCACCTAATTTGTTTGTTTTGATTTGTTTGTCTTTGGGAAAAGTGTGGGGGTTGTTTAGATGATGTTTATTTCACATAAGAATCATTTTACAAGCAAAGAAACACAGAACCATGGCAATTCAAAAGAATCCAAATTTTAATACATACACATATGAATGCTTTCATATTTTTAATTGGAAAAGTTTTTGTTAACCCTAAATTTGAGGATTAGAGTTTGATGGTTCAAGTTTAATATTTTTGGGATGTTACAATCCCGCTGTAACAATTGGGTTGAATCTTGCATAGTTCTTAGGGGAAACTTTCCCTGTGTTGATTACTTTTGTCGTTGATGCTTTTGAGTGGAACCTTTGAATCTTTGTTTATGTTCAGATTGTTATTCATCATTATATCATCTTTGATGTTGATCCATATGATGTCTGAGTAGTTCGTTTAGTTCTTGAGGACATGGGAGAAGTCATGTTGTTAGTAGTGGAATTGTGTTGAAGTAATATTCAATGGTTTGATATTTAAGTTGTGGTGCTATTCTTCTAGGGGTGTCATGTGAACGTCGACTACATGATACTTCACCATTTATGGGCCTAGGGGAATGCATTGTGTATTTGGCTACTAATTGAGGGGTTGCCGGAGTGACAGAAACATGTACCCCCGTTAGGAAACCTTTGCACAAGGGAGTGTAGAATCTCAGACTTTAATGGTGTGGTTAGGTTTTTATCTTAATTACTTGTAGTTGCGGATGCTTTCAAGGGGTTTAATCACAAGTATGTATTAGTCCAAGTAAGGTTGGTACATTAGCATAGGTTCACCCACACAACACTTATCAAACCAAAGAAGATTAATCAACTATATTAAGCGAAAGCACTTGACAATATTCCCATGTTTCCCCGAGAACGTTTGGTCCTCATAAGTAATACAACTGGCTTGTCCTTTGCTGAAGAAAGGATTGGGCCACTTGCTGCAATTATCATTGTTGCCTTTTATTTACTTGCACTTTATTTCTTTGCTTAATCAAAAAACCCTAAAAATCCATTTGTTAAGTATTTGCAGAGAATTCCTGATCCAAAGCACTAGTCAAAACCTTTTGCTCCTTGTTGGGATCGACACTCCTATTTATCTAAAGTACTACGATACACCCCGTATACTTGTGGGTCATCAAGAATATTTTCTGGCGCCGTTGCCGGGGAGTGAAGCGCTATTGAAGAGTGGAACTGGTAAAGGAAACTTCTTCTATGAGTATTGCTTTTTATTTCTATTTTCTACTTTGTTTCCAATATGGATAACCCACTTGGTTTCCTATTTGGGAAAGCTACTACCACTGCTAGGGTATTAGATGAACCACCACCTGCTGAGATAGATCCTTTTAAGATACCTACAAGAATTGCTGATCGTGTTATGGATAACTATTATTTTGGGGATGGAACTGTCCATCCTGGTGAGCACTTGCTTTTTATCCATGAATTATGCAGGTTATTTAAGTGTGCAGGTATCACAATGGAACAAGTTAATAAAAAGTTACTCTCTATATCATTGAAAGGAAGAGCTGAAGAATGGTATAAGTTGCTGAAAAGAATGGACAAGCTATGGAATGGGAGGAAATAGTACCTCTCTTTTATTCTAAATTCTATCCTCCCAATGAGATTCATAAGGATAGGAATCGAATATATAACTTTTGGCCTCGTGATGGAGAGAGTACAGCCCAAACTTGGGGGAGATTGAAGTTACTAATGCTAAAATGTCCTATTCATGAACTTCCTAATAATATTATTATTAATAACTTTTATGCAAGGCTTTCTCTTCATGATAAAGATTTATTAGATGCTTCTTGTGCTGGATCATTCACACGTATGAAAGAAGAAGCTAAATGGGATCTTCTAGACCGTATTCAAGAAAATACTGAAGCATGGGAGAATGACAAAGGAAGAAAGTGAGGTATAAATTATGATTATGAATGCATTATATGTTTTATGGGAACTGATGACTTTCATGATATTAGTACGGAGTATGGTATTTATTCTGAAAGTATTGCCAACTGTTTTAAGGCCTTTTCCTCTTATATTAAAATTCCCAAAAAGAAGTGGGACAAGTACCATGCACCTTATAAAGATATTGTTAATCATGTTCCTGCTAGAAACACTAAAGTTTGTACTATTGATCATATTTTTCCTGAACATTATATTGAGAAAATACCTTTCCCTTCTAAGGTAAATCTACATTCTATTATAGCTAATGTGGTTAGGAAAAGTACAAAGAAAGTTGTAGAACCCGATGAACAAATAAATATTGAACCTGTAGTAGCTATTGTGAAAGATCTTGTCACTAAAAATGTAGAAGATGTGCACATTATCTTTTTTGAAGATGCTTCTAATATTGTCTCACATCCTGGTAAAACTAGGAGAGCTAGTGTACCTATGCTTTCTGTTAGGATTGGTGATCATTGCTATTATGGTTTATGTGATATTGGTGCAAGTTCTAGTGCTATACCTTATGAGCTTTACAGAGAAATTTTGCATGAAATTGGTTCTTGTGAACTTGAGTACATTGACGTGGTATTCACCTTTCTAATAAAGAAACCATTTGTCCAATTGGCATTGTAAGAGATGTGGAAGTTCTTTGAGGTAAGATTAAATATCCTGCTGATTTTCTAGTGCTTGGTTCAGCAGCTAGTAAAACTTGTCCTATCATTTTTGGTAGACCTTTCTTGAAAACATGTGGAGCTATTATATATACTAAGAAGGAGAAAGTTTTAACTAAATTTTATGGAGAATCTTATGAGTTTAACTTTTCCAAGTTTGCTAAGGCTCCTTATGAAAATGAATTGCCTAATGAGGACTTTAGAGTTGAACAACTTGCTTCTGTTGATCCAGTTTTTAACCTTAAACCTCTTTTTGATGATTTTAAGTATGCTCATTCCAATGATATGAATGTTTCTTGTGACAGTTATATTGTTAACTTTATTCAAAGTGCTACTGAAAGTTATTATGATAGAGGGAAACATGGTTTTATGCATCTCAATAATATTAAGTTTCCATGTTTTATGTTGAAAGTTTTGAAGTTGCACTTGTTTTGTCTTCCTATGCTAGTAGCCTTTTGTTTCAATATTTCATTTTCTCACAAAACTCCCTTGCATAGGAAGTTGGTTAGACTTAAATGTGTTGGATATTTGCTTCTTGATGCTCTCTTTCACTTCAAATCCATATCTCCTATCTGAGCATCTTTGAAATTATTATGCCTATCTTAATGGCTATAAGAAAGAGCTTTTGGGAGACAACCCATTTTAGTTTGCTTTTGGTTTTTGTTTCTTTGAGTCTTGGAAATTATTACCTCTGTAATAACCACTCCTTATCCTTTTTGTTTGGTTTTTGTGTCAAGATTTGCCTCTGTTGGGAAGTAAGTGTGTTGTGAGAAGTTGTTGTCCCGAAACAAAATTTTGAGCTTCACTGTAAACATTCGTGAAAAATCGAAGTACATCGGATAGAGCTGTAATTTAGTATGATTGTGCCCCAAGTTATTATCCAACTTTTGTTAGTTTTTCACTTTTTGATTTGAGAAACAGAAGATTTTCAAAAAAATCAATCTTTACGTGCTGGTCTGTTTCGAGAGATTTCTGCCATTATTTGCATTTGCCTCTTCAATCGACTTCCTTTTGATTCTTTTTGGGGTTTTTAAAAGGAGTTGCTTCAGTAGCTTTTATTTTGATGGATTTTAGTTGAAATTAAACCTAAAGGTTCTTTGTTTCTTTGCATACACTAATGTTGCTAATGAGGATTGTGTGAAGCTTTGTATAAAAGATATTTTCAAATGTTGGGAGGCAATGATGTAAGGAGATGAAGAAGGGTTGAAGGCTCAAACATTATATTTTTGGAGATCTTATAATGAAGATGTTGATATTGTTCAAATGGTGACTCCGGAAGAATTTATCAGAGATCAAACTTAGGAACCCACAGAGTCCGTTTCCGAATAGGTAAAATTGCTGAAAATAGAAGGTTTGCGAAAAACTTTATTTTTATATTTTTGCAGTTTTTATTCCATATGGAAGATTACGAGACGAAACAGGGAAGGAAACACAGCCCGGGCGGCCCACACCGCCCAGTGGCGTGGCCCCACCTGACCGTGCCACCAGGGGGTGTGACCACCCCGGAGCCCGTCTCCGTCCCGTTTTCGCCCAGTACCTTCCTTATGTAGTAAAACTTCGTAATATTTAACCCCCCGAACCCCCCCGAGGTCCGTATATCATGTTCTCATCGTGTTTTTGTTTTGATCTGTTTTTGGCAGGAACTAATCTCAAGTTTAGAGGCACCATGGTCTCCGCCAACGATAAGGGAAAGAAGCCCGTGGAAGATGATCTTCAAGACCCCAAGCAGGAGGAGAAGGTATCGGTTGAGGACGAAGAATAAGTGGAGGAAGACAAGTGTCCGCGCACCCGCGCCACCGTTGCGAGTATTGGAGTGGTGGAAAATCCTATCAAGCTCAAGAGGACGGCACGAATGTCTATAGGAGGGAAAACTCGGTGTCATTGCCTAGCTCCATGGCCACTTCCTCCATGCGCCAAGAACCCCTTCCATACTCTTATACATGAGCAGCAATTCCAAAAGTTGCCCAAAGGGAAGTTGCCCTCTAGTTGGGATATGCCTCGTTCTAACCATGCAGGGAAATAACACTCTAAGGAGGAAGAGTGGGGAAAGAATCACAAGGACAAGGATTCTCGGTCCGACATGATCATGAACTGCACTCAGCATATTTCGGAGCTGATTCTTACTCTAGCCTTTGAGATTGTGGATTTGAGGAAATTGATTGAAAAGCTTATCAAGGGAACACCACGACCACCAAAGGAGTAATTTGTCATCAGGTTTTGGCATCCCCTTGGCTTGTTCCAAGCTCGGGGAGTGTTGCGGTATCATATGATTATCTTTCATCTTTTTACCTTTTTAGTAGAGTCATATCTTGATTATATAAGTTATCATTTAGGGTGGTTTGCATTGTGTAAGTCTCTCTCCTCTAGTTGGCTATCTATGTATCCCTTTGTGTCAGTTCCTTTATGGATTATTAATGAGAAGTTTCATCTTTTACTTTTTGCACATATTCTCTTAGTTTGCAATCTCGATTATATGATTGATCTTGTTGATTAGTATTGGTAACACTTTGGGAGCATCAAGTAAATCTAAATTGGTTTTGGCAAACCAAGCTCTGGTCAGTAGCAACACTTTTTGAGGTTTGAAAAAAGCACTTACAGGTATTTTATATTATTTTCTTTCTTGATTGGCTGATAAGCTTAGTATTATTTATTTAAGATCTTTTGTGTTTTCAAGGAAGATTGCATGTTTTTTCTAGGGATTTCTATTTTCGTGCCCCTGGTTCGTTAGCTGTACTCACTTTTTCCTAGCCTCTTAGTTTTTCCTCACTTTTGTCCAGCTCCTATTATGGAACTCTCACATCAGTTTGAAACTCGCTCTCCGTCGGGTCCCGTTAGTGGACCCTTGCCGTTACATGCTGACAAGTGGGGCCCCATTCAGGTGGGTCCCGTCGTGGACCCTCGCAGTTACATGTTGACAAGTAGGACCCCCCGTTACGTGATGACAGGTGGGGCCACGTTGAGTCAGGTCCCATATTAGGACCCCCATGGTGTGGGGACGGCTTGTTTAGAACGCGTTTTGGGGGATGTGGTGTGGGACCATGTGGTACACGTATGGTAGTTACGTGCACCCTGTCGCTTAAATTGGAAGATTTCTTTTTTTGTTATTTTTATGATTGGCCTTTTTAAGAGCGCCTTTCCCCTTTATGTCGCTAACAGTTGTTATTTTTGCCCAAAAAGGCAGCGAATCTAGAGCAGCTTCTCTCTTCATTCATGGTTCCTTTTGGCCCTCGTATTTTCCCAATCTGGCAACAAATCTAACCAGCACCATAAATATGTAGATGAACTGAGCAGATGTAGATAAAGCAGCTAATAAAGGATTATATAGTAAGATACTTAAACCAGGTTCGACAATTAGGCCGCTCAGCAGCAATAACTTACAAGTTCAACACACACAAGAAAACAAAAGAAGCTACTTTATAGCAGCAGCATCAGCATGAGATCAGTGGCCCCTCCTGGCCTCCGCTAGGAGGGCCTCCGCCTCCTCCCTCTCGTGCTTCCTCCACTTCCTGCTGCCCAGTCCCTTGACCTTGGGCGCCTTGGGCTTGATCGGGGGCATGCGACCCTCCTCGATGGCCACCTTTTGGAGGTTGCGGAGGTGAAAACCGACCTCCTTGTGCTGGGCTCTGAAGGCGCTGGCGTTCTCTGATGGGCCGCAGGTCTTCACATCCTCGGCATGCATCACGAGGGAGTTGAAGTTGGTGGCGAGGATCCTCGTGCAGAAGGGGTGCCTATAGACATCGCCGGTGAAGAAGCCATTGAACTGGCTAGACTTCAGCTTCCTTAGGACCTGACGAGTCTTGGTGTCCATGGACTCATCGTCGCTGTAGACGTCGCTGCTATCCACCTATTACAAAAAATAGTAGCATGCAATAAGGACATGATTGAGATACCGTGATTATCGGGATTGGTTACTTGCATAAATTAACCGATTAAGATCCCCTTATTATTCCCCAATCCCCAAATCTTAAACCAAATCGAATATTGATCCCAACTACAGATCGGTGCTAGTACTGATCCCAACTACAGATCAGTGCTAGTACTGATCCCATCTATAGATCGGTGCTAGTACTGATCCCAACTACAAATCGGTGCTAGTACTGATCCCAACTAGGGGAATTCATCAAAATACGAGATCTAACACAAGAGGGTTAGCTACTGTAAAAATACCTAGCATCCACCAATTGGAAATACGAACAGCCGAGCCCTAATAACACACGATCTAACATCCAACGATGGGAATGGGGGAAGAACAAAGGAAGGGGAGAAAACCGTAGTTACCTCCAACCATGGGTCGGCTAAGCTGGTGTCAAAGGGGTTCTCCGGCTTGATGTAATCTTTGTCCCTGTAGGGGTCCCAGCCATGCGAGATCTGCAGGAGAACAGCGAGGGCTTATACGGGGATAGGGGCCTCCTCGCCGGCGGCTACGGCGGAAGCGCAGGCGAGGGTCTGGACGGGGATGTCGGCTGACTTCAATGCCTCGATGGGGGCCTATACGGGGACGGGAGCCTACTTGTAGGCTGCCTTGGAGGCGACGATGGCCACCGCGACGTTCTTCTCCATCGCCGGCGTGGTTGGGGTTTTCTTGGGGGTTTGTAGAAGGTGATGGGACAGTGGAGATGGTTGCGTAAGTGAGTGAGCGAGTGAGTGATGAGGGAGAGTGAGGAGGCCTTTATAAAGGTTAAGGGAGGAGATTTTTCATTGCACCACCATGCACCACATAACCGTGTGCGCTACTGCACCATGCATGGCCACACGTGTCCTCTACCGCCCCATGCACCGCGACACACGTACCGTGTGTCACGTTTTCCCCCTCATGTCTAACCTTGGCCACTTAGTTGTGATCAGTTATACCCTCGAGTTTAGCACTAGCAGTTTGCTTATACTTAGTTGTGCCCTCCAGTACTAACACTGTCGTGTGCAATATACTCACTTTTACCCTCCGGTGGCTGGTCAACAGAGAGTCAAAGAATGGGTTTTAGCTATCTAATTGAGTCATTTTATGCACAACAAATTCAAAAAGATCAAAACATAGTTGCATCTACCCAAAGAGTCTTATTATGTGACCTTCCACCATAATAAATGTATATAAATCAAGTTTTAACCTAAATCACCACTTCTCAAATCACCTACTATCTATGAAGGTTCATGGCTTTCTACTCAAGCCTCTCCCCAAAACATCCCTCCCCAAAACATAATTTGTCTGAATGAGGCAACAATTGTCAAACTGATATATATTTGAATTGCAAATAGTTTGATGTATGCCAATATGTATTTTATTCTATAAAGGAAGAATTTTCCATTTTTTAAATTGAAGGGAATATGCCCGAGAGGCAATAATAAAGTGGTTATTATTGTATTCCTTATTTATGATAAATGTTAATTTTGCATGCTATAATTGTATTAATACGGAAACGTTAATACATGTGTCTTTAATAAACACATAGAAAGTTCCTAGTTATGCCTCTCTTATAAACTAGCTCATTGATTAACAAGATGATCAAAGGTTTCTTGATCATGGATATTGGATGTTGTTAATAATGAGGTCACAACATTGTTCGAATGATGTGATGAACATTCATCCGAAGTATAGCATTACGATCAAGGTCACTATGTTTATATTGCTATAACATCATACGAAGTAACCTTAGTCCTTAGACCATGAGATCATGTCAATCACTAACACCGAAAGAGTATCTTGATAACATCAAACGTCACACCGTAACAGGGTGACTATAAAGATGGGTTCAGTGCTACGAAGGTGTTATGTTGAGGCTCATGGATCAACAGTGGAATTTGTCCATCCCGATGACGGAGAGATATACTTTGGGCCCTCTCGGTGATATCACATTAGTTAGCTTGCAAGCAACTGATTTGATCACTAGAAAGTTATACCACAGGAACAAGAAAAGGGTACATGTCGGTAACGAGATCAAACTAGGTATGGAGATACCGATGATCTAATCTTGGACATGTAATATATCGCGAGACAAAGGGATTGAGTTACATGCGTATAAGGTTCACACGATCACAGAAGTCATCGTTGAATATGTGGGAGTCAGTACGGATCTCTAGATCCCCCTACTGATTATTGATCAAAGAGGGGTCTCGATCATGTCTACATTATTCGCGAACCATAGGGTGACACACTTAAGGGTTACCGACACCATTTGGAGCAAATAAGATGCCAGAGAAAGAAAAAGAAATCGCAGGAATTTATTTCACTAGACACCGGAACTGTTTGAGTTGAAATTGCTGAAACTGGTTCTGCATGTGAAATTGAAATGTTATCAGGGGTTTTATGTAAATGTTTGTTAATTAGAGTAATTAAAAAATTCTGAATAAATCAATAAAAGAGATTTATTTAAATGAGAGCTTGCATTAAATTTGGTGGAAATTTAATGCATGTGAGTGGATTTTTGAGTGGAGGCATGTTTATGGGAGTGGAGGCTTTTCATTTTGAGTGGGAGCTCCACCCACATGAATGTGGAAGATGTGGGGGCAGCCACCATGGGCTGGGAGCCATGCCCCTTGGGTGCTCCCCCTCTCCCTATAAAAGGCCTCCTTCTCCTCCTCTCAAAACACACCTCCTCGTGAAGGATCTCTCTCCCCCTTTAGAATTTTCACATGGTCTCGGATCAGCGAGATACATGTTCCCGGTGGCTTTTTATGGAACGATTTGTTGCTTCCGCTGCTTCGCTGGAGCGAGGGTGCGGAGGTTGTCGAGGTTCTCGGACGTGTGTGTGATCACGGATGCACCACTGCTTTGCGGTGATGGACTGGATGGTGCTGGACCTGCTGGACCGGATGGATTTCTTCTCGATCTTGAGATCGGCAAGCGTTCAACTACATCATACATGAGTACAACCTCGTTAACGCTATTCGGTCTTCGAGGGTATGTATTCTATGGATGTATATCCACCCATTGCTTTTATCTAGTAGATAGATCTTGGTACATAGTTGTTCCCATCGTAGGAAATTTTTTGTTTTATATGTTGCGAACCCTTCAGTGGTATCAGAGCTGGATCTATGCGTAGATGCTTTGCATGGGTAGTACACATATGTATATGTGGGCGATGATGATCATGTTATTGCTTCTTAGTTGTACTTTGGATATTGGTGGCATGTGGGACGAAGCGGCCTGGACAAACTTTACATGTCCTCGCACATGAGACCTGTTCCATGCTTGATATGCAACTAGTTTTGCATAAGTGGCTAGCGGGTGTCTGTCTCTCCTACTATAGTCAATATCTAATTTGCAACGAGTTTTCAAAAATTTGGTTATCCTCGTTGTGGTTCATGTTCATAGGTAAGAACGGTTCTATCTTCGAAAGCCCTAAGCCACGTAAAACTTGCAATGGATAAATTAGAGGCGCTAGTTTAGATTGTTGCAATGGATACTCTTACAACGTGTAAGTTCCATAGACCGTGGCCTTACACATAAAGGAATGATGAGGATCATACCACGATGCACATGATGGAGATCAAGTGCAAGAACCATATCATTTCACTTATTAACATGTGATGTTTGTTGCATCTTATATTGATAGTTTGGCTATTTATTAGCATAATAAGATGATCCCTCATTTAGATATCAACATAAAAATGTGTTCTTCCTTAAGTATGCACCGACAAATGTTCCGCCGCTTCAAGACATCACGTGATGATCGGGTGTACTTGAATCCACGAGCATATCTTGGGTGTAAGACAGTTTTACACACGCGAATACTAAGGTCTTACTTGGCAAACCTAGCATGTGCAGACATTGCATCGGAACACGGACCGAAAGGTTAAGCATGAGTCATATGATTTGATATGATGACCATATGGATGCTCGCCTTTGAAGCTACACCGACTCACGTGATGATCGGACTTGGTGTAGTGGATTTGGATATGATGACCATAGGGATGTCGTTTTTGAGTGGGAGTTAATTTCCAATTTGGATTAGTAGAACTCAATTTATCATAAATTAAATCAAAGTGAATTTGCATAATTTGTTGTAGTTATTGGCCTTCGTTCACCACCTTATGCTTAGTTGTAATTGAGATAATAGAACTATAGAATTCTGGATATTTACTTTACGAATTGGTATCATATTGTGTGGAGTGTCAATCTAAAGTTTAAAGTCCTATTGCAAACTTTTAGCAAACTCTGTTTACTCCGTGAAATTTGATAATTAGTATTAAATCGAGAGTGACAATTCCAGTGTTAGTATCTAAAGTATCATGTTTGCCTCCATGATTCTTGATTTAAATATCGAGATTATCTAGGAGCTGAAAGAATTGTTTTATAAACCATCATGTGTGGCAGATATAACGATATCTGAAACAATGTTTTGGTTGCAATATGATAGAGTATAATATATGTTCTCATATTGGATGAGAATTTGCAAAGGTTGGAGATGCTAGACATCCTAATCATCCAAAAGGGTTTTGGAAAGTAATGTTATACTCACGATTCTCCTTTATAAGCTACATTAGCTTGATCATGAAAGTCGTCATGATAAGGATGAATAGAAGATGTATGTAAAGTGTTTACTATAGTAAAAGATTACTAAAGAATGGATTTTGAAAGAATGTCGATCATTTGATGATGGTGATCTACTTCAAAGTGCAAGTCCAAAGGTATTGGTATTTCAATATACATGCTTTGGACTATGTGTCATGTATATGGCGCCACTATTGATGTTGATAGATTCTTTTAAAAAGGAAAAGGAAATGCTGAAAGAGAATCTATAAAATATATTTGGCAGAAAAGAAAAGACTGGAAATATCCAGTTTAGGTATATAGATGATATACATGTTATGGTTGTATTCTTTGCTTGTTAAACAATGTGGTTCTTGGGTATTAGATACCTAATTGGTTGGTATGAAATTTCATACAGAACGACGCAATTCATGAACCACAATGGCCTAAGTAACTAGCAAGAGAATATGTGATGATGTTCATCGAAAACAAACAAACCATTGTTTATATTTCTTGTTGACATCAAAGCTTGCCTTCAAGATTTGTTTTAATAATAGTTATTTAAATCATGTATTATGAGAACAAAGATTGTTCAAATAATTATCTTATTCCATATAAGATGGATGATTTAGAAATCTAGTTGGAGAAATCACATCCATAAAAACTAATGCGAAAATGTTGCAAGACAAATGATTGAAAGATCACTTACGAAGTGACATCACCATTTAAATTATATTGGAAAGAAAACATGAAGAATCTCCATATTCATGGATTTTTGGAGTCTTTGATTTGTTCAAGTGACGCTTGTGAGACTTTCCTCAGGATAATTAAAACTTCGTTCAAAGGCCAAAGAAGAACGATCGACTAAAATATTGGAATTTATACATATCGATGTATGTAGTCCATTATGTGTAGTTGTAAGTGATGGATTTCAACTTCATATGATTTCTCCGAAAATTTGAGTGAATATTCACTTAATGAGAAGGAAGTATGAAATATTTGAAAACATTCAAAGACTTTCAAGATGAAGTGGAAAATCATCGTAACAAGAAAATAAATGATTTATGATTTTATCATAAAGGGATTTATTTGAGTTGCAAGTGTAACAAGAAAATAAATAATTTATAATTTTATCATAAAGGGATTTATTTGAGTTGCAAGTTTAGCAAAACACCTAGATTTACATCTCCCGAAACACCATAGGAATATGGAGTGTTTGAGATTTGTAACGAAATCTTGTTTGACATTGTTGGATCAAAGGTGTTATTTATAAAACTGCCATTGTGTTTTAAAAGATTAAAAGCTTTAGAGACTACCGCTTTTACACTGAAAAGAGATCCATCTTGATCCGTTGAAATGAGACCATGTAAGTTATGGTTTGGGGTAAAACCCAAGTTGTCATTTCTTAAATTTTGGTATGCTAAGCATAAGTAAGATGTTTACAACCAAAGTCGGATGAGCATGTCTTTGTAAGTTATTTCGAATAACCATTGGGTATTCCTCCATAACACCGAGGACAAAAGGGTTTGTCTCTTGAAACGTGAAGTTTCTTGAAAAAGGAATTTTTTGCAAAAGTTAAGTGGGAGGACAATAGAACTTTGATAAGGTTAACAAACCTTAGCTATATGTGCTGAGTTGCACAGCACCGAAAAGCGTTCCGGAGGCAGCCACAATGCTCATGGCTCATGTGCCTGAAAGGTTGCGGTCACGGAGGTCTAAGTTCCTATTAAACCAAGTAGGTCGGATAAACAATCAAATGCTAGGATTTGAGAGTAAATCATTGTTGTTTGACAATGATGAACTGACTACATGCAAAGAAGCGATGATGGGCCCTGACTCCGTCAAATGGCTTGACGCCATAAAATCCGTGATAGTTCCTTACACGAGAAATCAAGTTTTTTGAACTTGGAAGACCCTCCAGAAAGGTGTAAAAACCTATCGGTCGTGTTTGGATCTATAAAGAAACATACATGGATGTTTCACATCTATGAAATAGTCGACATGTCGTAAATTATTTTACGACAATGTTCAAGGAGTTGACTATGACAAGATTTGATCTTTCATAGAGATATTTATTCTGGACGGATTAATGTAGCAACCACTACATATAATTTGGTATATGGTAGTTGAACAAACAAAACAAAGTTCTTATAATAGAATGGTTACCTAGGACATGTACATGACAAGGTCCAAAGGGTTTTGTTAATTCAAAAGATGCTAAAAGGGCATGCAAACTTCAATGGTTGAAGTAAGCATCACGGAGTTGGAATCTTCACCGTGATGAAACTGTTAAAGGAGTTTTCATCAGGAGACGATGAAGATGCTTGCATTTGCAAGAAATTAAGTGGGAGCACTGAGACATATTTCTAATACATTAGGTGGAGGACATCTTGTTGATTGGAAATTATGTATATTTTATTAACAAAGGTTAAGAATTTCATTTCGATGAAAGACTTAGGAAAAGCCCGAATATTTAGCATGAATGTCTACATGGATAGACAGTGACGCTAATATAGTCGTGCCAAACGTACATATATGAGATATTGAACGGGTTCAATATAGAAACGACGAGAAAAGGATCTTGTCACATGGAAAAGAATTCAATCAAGATTCAAGTGTATCGACACTTGATAAGTGAAACAAGATTCATGTGCTTTGACACTTGATGAGTGAAATCAAAAAAATGTTTTGATCAATCATACCATGATATGTACACATCCAGATATGTCCTATGCTCTAAGTGTTATGAGCAAATACCTGAATGAATCATAAAATGATCATTGGGCGATAGTAAGGAAATTCTTATGATCTTTTGGACGAACTAAGAATATATTTGTGTAGAGGTGACAAACAATTACAAATAGTTCATTACAAACCGTTACATTGATACTAGTTTTGTCACAAGATACAAAATTAAGTTTATCTCAATTTAAACTATGGGTGGCACAATGAAATGGAAAGAATTTTCCATGATGGATTTGGATGAATTCAAAAGTTAAGAAATTGTGACGAATACTACAACAAAAGGCTAAGTATATGACTGCTACAGTAGCAGCAAAGGAGGGCATTTGTGTCAAGTAGTTTGTTATCAAACTAAGGCATGGTTCGCAATGGGCTAACACTAAATATATATTGTAACAATAGTATCAACATGATTTAACCCCAAGGAACTAAAGGTCTCACAAAAATACCAAATTTATACAATGCCATCTCATTGGAGAATGAGTGATGCGTGGAGACGCAAAGACATGCAAATACACAAGGACCTGAAAGCTTCAGATCCGTAGATTATGTTAACCACTTACAATCGTGTATATGGAACACCATAAAGCCATAGGTGTTCAATATGCAAAGTTTCTAAACTAGATTATTGTCTCTAGTGCAAGTGGGAGACTGAAGGGAATATGCCCGAGAGGCAATAATAAAATGGTTATTATCGTATTACTTATTTAAGATAAATGTTTATTTTGCATGCTATAATTGTATTAATACGAAAATGTTAATACATGTGTGTTTAATAAACAAATAGAAAGTTCCTAGTTATGCCTCTCTTATAAACTAGATCGTTGATTAAAATATGATCAAAGGTTTCCTGATCATGCACATTGGATGTTAATAACGAGGTCACAACATTGTTGGAATGATTTGATGAAAATTTATCCGAAGTATAGCATTACGATCAAGGTCATTGTGTTTATATTTATATAACATCATACGAAGTAACCTTAGTCCTTATACCATGAGATCATGTCAATCACTAACACCGGAAGAGTATCTTCATAACATCAAACGTCACACCATAACAGGGTGACTATAAAGATGGGTACAGTGCTACGAAGGTGTTATGTTGAGGCTCATGGATCAAGAGTGGAATTTGTCCATGCCGATGACGGAGAGATATACTCTGGGCCCTCTCGGTGATATCACATTAGTTAGCTTGCAAGCAAGTGATTTCATCACTAGAATGTTATATCACGAGAACGAGAAAAGAGTACATGTCAGTAACGAGATCAAACTAGGTATGGAGATACCGATGATCGAATCTCGAACATGTAATATATCGCGAGACAAAGGGATTGAGATACATGCGTATAAGGTTCACACGATCACATAAGTCATCGTTGACTATGTGGGTGTAAGATCCCTCCTTTGTAAAGGAAAGGATCCCTGTGATTCCAATGCTAGTCCCTGGATCAATGCTAGCATCCACAGTTTAAGATGAAGTACACAAAAACAAAGGTCATTATTACATATCATTCCAGAGACAAACATAGTCTTTTACAACTCCATGGCCATAGGCCTAATACAAGAGTTCAAATATATAATAAGGTAAATAAGTCTTCATCTTCATGTGCCACAGGCAAGCATGTTGAGTGTAGACTCATGACTCCTAATCATCATCAGAATATCCTGCAACATCACAAGTTACAGCCACAGTGGGTCAATACATTGGAATAGTATAGGCAAGTGATACCTTAGTAGAATATTGGTGGACTAAATACTATATGCATTTTGGCTAAGTGTAGCTTAGGCTTGCTTTGCTCAAAATAGGTTTTGCCTATCAGTTGAAAATACTAAGTTTTTCTTTGTCAAAACTTTTCCCAAGGAACCACCAATAGACATTGGGGTCCTTCACCCTTGTTCAACCACACGTTTTACTTAGAAATTGGGATGAGGAGATTCTTGATAGCTTCCATGTCTTGATTCTCAAGTTGTCCATTACCATGGACATGGCTAAGTACTTAGATTCTTCCATCTGCAGAGGTTGTGCACTTTCCCCACAAGACTTGATTTTCACCAAGACAGGACCTTTCAGAAGCCTTCCCTTAGACCAAATGGACGTGTTCCAACCTATCATCCCACTACCACCAACTGTCCAAATGGCTAAGTTATTGCAACCTATGTGATCCAGGCAGAGCCCATATTGCCAAGTGGCTGCACTAGAAGCTTCTTAACATTTGGCCTCTCAAATCCCTTTGTTCCTGGGTGGATTTCCACAAGTGAGATACACAAGGTAAACCATAGAAATGGGCCTCGTGTAATCACTCAACATAAACCATTCCTTCCATTCCACCCAGGTGTTTCATTCACTTAGTTGTTTTATTAAGCAAAACACAAGTCCAAAGACTTAGAAATATTTTAACATAGCATGAATATTTTACCACCCTTGGTTGCTACTAGCTAGGCTAAGCACGGCATAGATAAACATCTTAACTTAGAAATTTCTAGCAATTCTACAACTACTAGGATTTCTCAAGCATAGCATATAGATCAAAAATATCCATGCAAGACTAGCAAAATATTTCTAATGCATATTTGAAAACATAGGAATAAATCATGAAGCACCACTTGCCTTGGTAGTTTGGAGAGTAGCTACAATCCTCACAATCACAATCACTATTTGCACCAAAATCTACACATAAAATGATAGCACCAAATCACATACAAAATAAATACAAACAAAAATATATGGATGCATACAATGTGATATGTGATGATTTTCAATACTCAACAAGACAAGTGCACAGTACTGCTTCATTAACAAGTTCAAAACTTGCCAAACAACATTTATTTGACCATTAAAACATTTCCCAAATAATTGATATACACAAAATAGGCCTACACATGTTTCTGTAAAAAATAACCCATTTTAACAGAAGCAAAACATTAAACACATTGCATAAATGGAAAGGGCTTTCTCTCCTGATTCCATTGATATAAAATTTATCAAATTTGGACGTGGCATTCAAAAGTTATGATTAAAACAAAATCAAACAACTAATAGATCTAATTTCAAATTTTAAAATGAAACCTGTGCCACGCGGCGGCTTCTAACTGGCTGGTACCGCTTCACTCAGGATAGTGCTTCCGCACCGTGGGATCAAGTTATATCCAACGCTCCAGATCTAAAGAAAACGGTTTGCTCTCGTTCTAATCTACGCCCTACGATACAGATCTAACGGTGGCCGACGCTTTGACCAAGAAGTGGCGGCGCGAATGGTCGCTGGCGGCGACGCACCGGTGATTCTAGAGGGGTCTAAGGGTCGAGCAGTGGCTTACCGAACTCGCGGAATCACGACGAAGCTCAAGGTGTTGCTGGTATGGGCGGGGGTGTGCTGTAGAGGCTGCTGGGGCTCGTCGGAGTTGCTGGAGGCGTCGGATGCTCACTGACGGAGTCGAAGGCGACGTCCTGGGGCACAAGGATCCAAACAAAAGGTGTTAGATGGTGCGCTAGATGCAGGCGAACATGCCCGTGTGATTGAGAAACAGAGGAGAACACGAGGCTCACCGAATTTAGTCACCGGAGTTGGAGACGGCGTCGGGAACTTGCCGTGCTCGTTGGAGTTGATGACCTGGGGCATTATAGGACGAACTAAATATGTCAGAAGGAGCGCAAGAAGGTTGCGAAGCAGTTCGTGTGAACCAGAGAGGAAGGCGCGCACGGAGCTCACCGGGATTGGTCGCCGGAGGTCGTCGGTACTGCGGCGATGCGAGGGCAAATACTGGCAGCCTGGTGGCGCTCCTGGCTAGCTTGGTTGGGGGAAATGGTCGCGAGAGGAAGAGGTTTAAGTAGCCAGAGCAGGGGCGAGAATCTCGCATGCATTCATCGCCAATTAAAGGATTTCAATTCACGGCAGAGGTGGGGAAGAAACGGGCGGCGACGTGTTCCTCACGCGGGATTTGGGGAAGACGATGATGACATGGCGATGGGGCCACTGATCAGTGAGCGCGGGGTCGAGTGGGTGCGCATGAGAGAGAGAGAGAGGGGAAAACCCTGGGTGGGCTTAGTGGGATGGTTTCTCTGTTGGGCCAAATGACTGGCGCTGGCCTTTTCCTATTTCTTTATTCCTTTTCTATTTCTGTTTGCATTTCAGAAATCATTTTCAAATGATTTCAAAAGCTATTTGAATTCAAACCTTTTCAGGATTTTTGTAGAGTGCAACATTCATATTTCTGGGCATAAAAACATGTGGTCTCTCTGTACAAGCTTGGTTCTTTTGATCAAATAAAATAAATAGTGATATTGCACTTGGTTTGATCAAGTTTTGAATTTGGTTTCAAAATCCATATTTGTTTTGTAATTTTGGTTTATGCTCTAGCAATCAAGCAAAACAATCTGAGAGTAACAAGGTTTGATTCATGAACAACAATCTCTCATTGGAGAGTAGCATTTGATTTAATGCTGATCACATAAAATAATGAGCTCACATGCTCCTGTTTTTGAGATTTTTGAAATGAACTCTACATGATCATGGATGCATGGATGATATGCATGAGTTTTGAAACATGATTTTAGAGTTTTGAAACACGATACTCTTGGGTACTCCATGCAGACATACAATTCTGCTCATATAGATCTTGGCTAACTTAGTACTTGTATAAGTTGTCTTTACGGGTATGAAATGAGCCACTTTAGTTAGGCGATCCACTACTACCCATATAGAATCATATCCTGACCTGGTCCTCGGCAATCCGGTGATGAAATCCATGCCAATCTTGTCCCACTTCCAATCAGGAATGGGTAGTGGTTGTAACAATCCTGCTTTTACTCTACTACATACATCACACAAAGCAATATGTTCGGCGATGTCTTTTTTGAGATTATTCCACCAAAATCTTTCCTTCATATCCATGTACATTTTGGTGTTACCCGGATGAATAGAATATGGTGAGTTATGTGCTTCTTGTAAAATCAGTTTCCGAAGCTTTGGGTCTTGTGGAACACAGATACGTTTTCCATGCCATAAAGTACCCTGTTCATCTTCATGGAATCCTTTGGCTTTCCCTTGCCAATCTTTTCTTTAATCTCTTCAATTTCCTTGTCCATCTTTTGGGCTTCTTTGATCTTGTCCAACAAAGTGGGTTGAACATCCAAAGACATGAGATTTTCCTCAGGCACAATCTCCAATCTGAGATCTCTAAATTGGGCACACAGATCATCTGGCAATTCTCCCTTAGTAAGGCCATTCACAAAAACCTTACGACTTAGAGCATCCGCTACAGCATTTGCTTTACCGGGGTGGTATTGCAAACTCAAGTCCTAGTCTTTGATGAGTTCTAGCCATCTTCTTTGTCTCATGTTAATTTCCTTCTGGGTGAAGATATACTTCAAACTCTTGTGATCTGTGAACACTTCACAATGTTTTCCCAAAAGATAATGTCTCCATGTTTTGAGTGCATGGACAACAGAGGCTAACTCTAAATCATGAGTAGGGTAGTTCAATTCATGAGTTTTGAGTTGTCTTGAGGCATAAGCCACAACTTTTCCTTCTTGCATAAGTACTGCACCTAATCCATGATGAGATGCATCACAATACACTTGGAAATCTTTCTCCAAATCTGGCAAACACAAGACTAGTGCTGTCACTAGCCTCTTCTTCAATTCTTGAAAGCTGAGTTCACATCCTTCAGACCAAGCAAATTTCTTGTCTTTCTTTAACAATTCTGTCATAGGCTTAGCTACCTTGGACAAATTCTCAATAAACCTTCTGTAGTATCCTGCTAAACCAAGGAAACTACGAACCTCCTTCACTGACTTGGGAGATTCCCATTCAGTTACAGCTGAAACCTTAGCAGGATCAAGTGCTACACCATCACCTAACACAACCTGTCCAAGAAATCCAACTTCATTTAACCAAAATTCACACTTGCTGAATTTGGCATACAGCTTATGCTCTCTAAGCTTCTCAAGTATCAATCATAAATGTCATTCATGCTCTTCCTTGCTCTTGGAGTAGATCAAAATGTCATCGATGAAAACGACAACAAACTTGTCAAGGAATTCCATGAACACCTTGTTCATCATATTCATGAAGTACGCTGGTGCATTGGTTAAACCAAATGGCATCACGATATACTCATACAATCCATACCTTGTGGTGAAAGCTGTCTTAGGTATGTCTTGTTCCCTTATCTTGAGCTGGAAATAACCTGACCAGAGATCAATCTTTGAGAACACACCAACTCCTTCTAGCTGATCAAACAAGTCATTGATTCTAGGCAAAGGTTATTTGTTCTTGATAGTCACCTCATTGATGAATGGTAATCTATGCATAACCTTTGACTTCTATCTTTATTTTCCACAAACAAAACTAGTGCTCCCCAAGATGAGGAACTTGGTTGGATAAAACCTTTCTGCAACTGTTCTCCAAGCTGCTTCTTGAGTTCTTTCAACTTATCAACTGACATCTTGTATGGTCTCTTTGCTATTGGTCCAGATCCTGGTAGCAAGTCAATAAGAAACTCCACATCTCTGTCTGGTGGCATTCCTGGCAATTCTTCCGGAAACACATCCGGATATTCACTCACAATTGGCACACTGTCTATGCTAACCCCCTTAAGAGAATTTAGCTTACTCCTTTTTGCTTCAAAGTTGGTCTTGAATCTGATTCTTTTGTTTTCTGGAGTTGTGAGTGAGACAGTATGGTTTGCACAATCTATCACTCCCTTGTTCTTAGTCATCCAGTCCATTCCCAAAATAACATCCAATCCTTGGGAGTTTAGGATTATCAAGTTAACGGGAAACTTATACTTCCCAAACTCTATGACTAAATCATGACATCCTGAATTCACTATCATTTCTTCGCCAGGAGAACTTACTTTTATAGGAAACCCAATAGTTTCTACCGGTAGTTCATTTCTTTCAACAAATGCTCTTGATATGAATGAATGAGATGCACCAGTATCAAAGAGAACAAATGCTGGAACAGAATTGAGTTTGAACTTACCAGCAACACCATCAGGTTCCTCATAAATTTCCTCCACATTGATGTGGTTCACTTGTCCCTTTTGAGAAGGGTTGGGCTTGTTGAGTCCTTCAACTTTCTTTTCTGGGCATTCATTTGCATAATGCCCCATCTTCTTGCACTTGAAACACTCAACCTGACTAATATCCTTCTTGACAGGCTGGCTTCCACTGCCACTTCCACTGTGGTGGCTCTTATATCCACCCTTGTGATTTTTCTACTTGTCATTGTCATGACTACGGTGACTCTTGTTGTCATTATGACGGTTGTGGTTGTGGTGCTTGTTGAATTTTCCATGCTTGTGGGATCCAGAACTCCCACTGTCATCATAATGGGAACGCTTGTGAGACGATCCCGAGCTGTGCTTGTCAGAGTGCTTTCTCTTCCTGCTTTCCACTTGTTTCATTTTGCTCTCCAAAATAGCAGCCTTGTCACAAAGAGACTGGTATGTGGGAACATAGGCCACTGTTAACTGCAGGTTCAGTTCATCATTCAACCCTTCAAGGAATTTTTCCTTCCTCTTAGCATCAGTGTCAACTTCATCCAGTGCATAACGCGCCAGATTGTTGAACTCTTCAATATATTCGGCCATGCTGCGGTGGCACTGCTTCAGGTTATGGAACTCTTTCTTCTTCAAACTCATCACTCCGGATGATATGTGAGCAATACGGAAACCATCTTCAAAGATAGCCCATGTCACATCCTCAATGGGAGTGGTGATTTGGAAATTTTCCCACCAAGTGGCTGCTGGTCCTTCCAACAAGTGAGCTACAAATCTGACTTTCTCTTCATCAGTACAGCCAACTTTTACCAAGTCCTTGTTCACAGAGCGTAGCCAATCATTGGCCACCATAGGATCAGTAGTTCCTGAGAACTTGCTGGCCTCAGTCTCAAGAACCTGGTAAGCATGTCAAAACCCGGTGGGTTGTTCTGATTGTTGTTGTTGTTGTTGTTGTTCTTGTTGTTGTTGTTGTTGTTGTTGTTGTTGTTGTTGTTGTTGTTGTTGTTGTTGTTGTTGTTGTTGTTGTTGTTGTTGTTGTTGTTGTTGTTGTTGTTGTTGTTGTTGTTGTTGTTGTTGTTGTTGTTGTTGTTGTTGTTGTTGTTGTTGTTGTTGTTGTTGTTGTTGTTGTTCTGATTCTGGATGAACGTAGTCATCATTTGCATCAGCTGAGTCTGAGCTGTCATCATTTGCTGCATCTCAGGGGTGATGTTGTTGTTGTTGGGGTTGGGATTGGCACGTCGGGGAGGCATCTGTGGTTTGTTCAATATAGATAAGAATGAGATACCCATAGATGCTAACATGCACAATACATCACATAAACATTCACCAAACATGCATCATAATAATAATAGTTCAACAACATAAACGACAAGTTTGAAAAGTAAACACACCAATAGCAAGCCATCCACATGTTGGATGGTCATTGCGACTCAATAATCAAAGACATGATAAATAAAGTAAATGAGTAGTCATCACTACTCCTCAGCATCAACCTCCTCCTCAACAAATGTAAGACCTGCATTCTCCATAGCGGTCTTATATTCCTCGACATTGGTGGTCAAGGTCTCTACTTTGGCTTTGAGAGCCCTCTTCTGAGAACGAAGCCTCTCAATAACAGTCTGCTGATGCTCGAGCTCGAAGTCCTTGGACTCCAGTTCTGCAGTCATGTCTCGAATCCTCTTGTTCCTATCTTGGAATCGCTTCTCTTGACTCTTGAACTTTCTGTCCTGACTCTCGAACTTGGCCTCCATATCCTTGACTATCTCATCTTGCTCCGCGAAGACCTTGTCCTTCTCACGAAGCTGCACCTGGAGTTCGTCATTTCTGAGCATGACGTTGGTCCTATCAGTGTCCACGTGCCTAAGAAGAACCTCTAAGTCCTGGAGATATAGACGAATCGGCTCTGCTGTCTCCCTCGAAGTATCCTCGAAGTCAATGGCCTCACCATCCTCATCACGTCTACTGAAGGCGTGGAAGTGAGTACCTCTAACCTATCGAGAGTGTCTCCCTAACAGACGTCCAATCAAGTCCTGCATGAATACCTCTAGGCCTCTCTCCTTGTCATCGTGCATGAGCTTGAAGATGATAGCCTCTGTGGTAGGCTCAGTCTGGCATCCGGGCTGATTGACCTTGAAGCCCCAAAGGTCTTTTCTCTCAAACTTGGTGAGGGGAAGCACCATGATGGTAGGAAGAGGGAGATTGAGCAAACTAGTGAGATCAATAATACGAGGGCCAAAACGAGTTCCCTGGAACTCTTCAACCGTGCTGATAGTAACATTAGGCATCTATTTAATAAGATAGAAAAAGTTAGAATCAACACAATTCAAGACAAATCACAAGACAAGGCATCACATGCATAACTTTGGAAATCAAAACACACAAGACATGGCATACATGGATCCATTACAAACAACCAAGGTTCAACTTATTTTAAACAACATTTGGAAAATAAAATGATAAGTGTGGTGGTCCAACTAATTGTGGTACATTACAATCCCGTCTCACTTGCCAAGTTGGCTAATAGGGCATCAGATGCAATCTGTTTGTCTAGATCACAAGACTCCATTGCTAAGTCTATGATGTCCTTCCTTAGGCTTTGGTTGGTAGCCTCTAACTCTTGGGTATGTTTCTTTTCTTCCTTAAGATCATTCTGAGTGTTAAGCATTCTGCAGTTGATTCTATCACCAAGTTCTTTGATGGCCCTCCAAGCTGCATCCCTTGCTGAATCAAAGAATGTGGTGTGCATCATTGTGTTGGTGACCATGCAGAATCCCGAGTCCTTGTGGTTGTCTTCCTTGTTCTTATACAAGTGAAGTTGCACCCACCAATACTCAACTCCTTCATCCATCACAGGAAAACCTTTGTACACAGCTGCACCATGTATTCCCATGGCAACCATGAGGTCCTTGAGAGCCTTGGGAAACTCTGTCTCACATTCCAAAGTCATAGTCATGAGTGGTCCCTTCTTCACGGCTTCATTGATGGAGTTCATCTACAAATAGAGATGAGGAAGAAGATTAGAAAAGTTTATGAGAAGAAAAGACAAGTGTGGAAGTTGTTGAAATTTTTTCCTTAGTGGTTTCCAATCCTAGGGTCATAATCCTACAGGCAACACAGTGCTCTGATACCATCTGTAAGATCCCTCCTTTGTAAAGGAAAGGATCCCTGTGATTGCAATGCTAGTCCCTGGATCAATGCTAGCATCCACAGTTTAAGATGAAGTACATAGAAACAAAGGTCATTATTACATATCATTCCAGAGAAAAACATAGTCTTTTACAACTCCATGGCCACAGGCCTAATACAAGAGTTCAAATATATAATAAGGTAAATAAGTCTTCATCTTCATGTGCCACAGTCAAGCATGTTGAGTGTAGACTCTTGACTCCTAATCATCATCAGAATATCCTGCAACATCACAAGTTACAACCACAGTGGGTCAATACATTGGAATAGTATTGGCAAGTGATACCTTAGTATAATATTGGTGGACTAAATACTATATGCATTTTGGCTAAGTGTATCTTAGGCTTGCTTTGATCAAAATAGGTTTTGCCTATCAGTTGAAAACACTAAGTTTTTCTTTGTCAAAACTTTTCCCAAGGAACCACCAATAGACATTGGGGTCCTTCACCCTTGTTCAACCACAAGTTTTACTTAGAAATTGGGATGAGGAGATTCTTGATAGCTTCCATGTCTTGATGCTCAAGTTGTCCATTACCATGGACATGGCTAAGTACTTAGATTCTTCCATCTGCAGAGGTTGCGCACTTTCCCCACAAGACTTGATTTTCACCAAGACAGGACCTCTCAGAAGCCTTCCCTTAGACCAAATGGACGCGTTCCAACCTATCATCCCACTACCACCAACTGTCCAAAAATGCTAAGTTATTGCAACCTATGTGATCCAGGCAGAGCCCATATTGCCAAGTGGCTGCACTAGAATCTTCTTAACATTTGGCCTCTCAAATCCCTTTGTTCCTGGGTGGCTTTACACAAGTGAGATACACAAGGTAAACCATAGAAATGGGCCTTGTGTAACCACTCAACATAAACCATTCCTTCCAGTCCACCCAGGTGTTTCATTCACTTAGTTGTTTTATTAAGCAAAACACAAGTCCAAAGACTTAGAAATATTTTAACATAGCATGAATATTTTACCACCTTTGGTTGCTACTAGCTAGGCTAAGCATGGCATAGATAAACATCTTAACTTAGAAATTTCTAGCAATTCTACAACTACTAGGATTTCCCAAGCATAGCATATAGATCAAAAATATCCATGCAAGACTAGCAAAATATTTCTAATGCATATTTGAAAACATAGGAATAAATCATGAAGCACCACTTTCCTTCGTAGTTTGGAGAGTAGCTACAATCCTCACAATCACAATCACTATTTGCACCAAAATCTACACATAAAATGATAGCACCAAATCACATACAAAATAAATACAAACAAAAATATATGGATGCATGCAATGTGATATGTGATGATTTTCTATACTCAACAAGACAAGTGCACAGTACTGATTCATTAACAAGTTCAAAACTTGCCAAACAACATTTATTTGACCATTAAAACATTTCCAAAATAATTGATATACACAAAATAGGCCTACACATGTTTCTATAAAAATAACCCATTTTAACAGAAGCAAAACATTAAACACATTGCATAAATGGAAAGGGCTTTCTCTCCTGATTCCATTGATATAAAATTTATCAAATTTGGACATGGCATTCAAAAGTTATGATTAAAACAAAATCAAACAACTAATAGATCTAATTTCAAATTTTAAAACGAAACCTGTGCCACGTGGCGGCTTCTAACTGGCTGGTACCGCTTCGCTTAGGATCATGCTTCCGCACCGTCGGATCAAGTTAGATCCAACGCGCCAGATATAAAGAAAACGGTTCACTCTCGTTCTAATCTACGCCCTACGATACAGATCTAACGGTGGCCGACGCTTTGACCAAGAAGTGGCGGCGCGAATGGTTGCTGACGGCAGCGGCGCTTCTGCCGGCGATGCACCGGTGATTCTAGAGGGGTCTAAGGGTCGAAAAGTGGCTTACCGAACTCGCGGAATCACGACGAAGCTCAAGGTGTTGCTGGTGTGGGCGGGGGTGTGCTGTAGAGGCTGCTGGGGCTCGTCGGAGTTGCTGGCGGCATCGAATGCTCACTGACGGAGTCGAAGGCGGCGTCCTGGGGCACAAGGATCCAAACAAAAGGTGTTAGCAGGTGCGCTAGATGCAGGCGAACATGCCCGTGTGATTCAGAAACAGAGGGGAACACGAGGCTCACCAAATTTAATCGCCGGAGTTGGAGATGGCGTCGAGAACTTGCGGTGCTCGTTGGAGTCGATGACCTGGGGCAGTACAGGATGAACTAAAGATGTCAGAAGGATCGAAAGAAGGTTGCGAAGTAGTTCGCATGAACCAGAGAGGAAGGCGCGCACAGAGCTCACCAGGATTGGTCGCCGGAGTCGTCGGTACTGCGGCGATGCAAGGGCAAATACTGGCAGCATGGTGGCGCTCCTTGCTAGCTTGGTTGGGGGAAATGGTCGCGAGGGGAAGGGGTTTGAGTAGCCAAAGCAGGGGCAAGAATCTCGCACACATTCATCGCCAATTAAAGGATTTCAATTCACGGCAAAGGCGGGGAAGAAACGGGCGGCGACGTGTTCCTCGCGCGGGATTTGGGGAAGACGATGACGACGTGGCGATGGGGCCACTGATCAGTGAGCGCGGGGTCGAGTGGGTGTGCGTGAGAGAGAGAGGGGAAAACCCCGGGTGGACTTAGTGGGCTGGTTTCTCTGTTGGGCCGAATGACTGGCGCTGGCCTTTTCCTATTTCTTTATTCCTTTTCTATTTCTGTTTGCATTTTCAGAAATCATTTTCAAATGATTTCAAAACCTATTTGAATTCAAACCTTTTTAGGATTTTTGTAGAGTGCAACATTCATATTTCTGGGCATAAAAACATGTGGTCTCTCTGTACAAGCTTGGTTCTTTTGATCAAATAAAATAAATAGTGATATTGCACTTGGTTTGATCAAGTTTTGAATTTGGTTTCAAAATCCATATTTGTTTTGTAATTTTGGTTTATGCTCTAGAAATCAAGCAAAACAATATGAGCGTAACAAGGTTTGATTCATGAACAACAATCTCTCATTGGAGAGTAGCATTTGATTTAATGCTGATCACATAAAATAATGAGCTCATATGCTCCTGTTTTTGAATTGATTTTTGAAATGAACTCTACATGATCATGGATGCATGGATGATATGCATGAGTTTTGAAACATGATTTTAGGGATGTTATAGTGGGATCCAATACGGATCTCCAGGTCCCGCTGCTGATTATTGATCGGAGAGGGGTCTCGATCATGTCTACATTATTCGCGAACCGTAGGTTTACACACTTAAGGGATACCGACACCATTTGGAGCAAATAAGATGCCAGAGAAATAAAAAGAAATCGCAGGAATTTATTTCACTAGACACCGGAACTATTTCGGTTGAAATTGCTGAAACTGGTTCTGCATGTGAAATTGAAATGTTATAAGGGTTTTTATGTGAATGTTTGTTAATTAGAGTAATTAACAAAATTGTGAATAAATAAATAAAAGAGTTTTATTTAAATGAGAGCTTGCATTAAATTTGGTGGAAATTTAATGCATGTGAGTGGATTTTGGAGTGGAGGCATGTTTATGTGAGTGGAGGCTTTTCATTTTGAGTGGGAGCTCCACCCACATGAATATGGAAGAGATGGGGGCAGCCACCATGGGCTGGGTGCCATGCCCCTTGGGTTCTCCCCCTCTCCCTATAAAAGGCCTCCCTCTCCTCCTCTCAAAACACACCTCCTCGTGAAGGATCTCTCTCCCCCCTTTAGAATTACCCCATGGTCTCGGATCAGCGAGATACATGTTCCCGGTGGCTTTTTCTGGAAGGATTTGTTGCTTCCGCTGCTTCGCTGGAGTGAGGGCGCAGAGGTTGTCGGGGTTCCTGGACGTGTGTGCGATCACGGATGCACCACTGCTTTGCGGTGATGGACTGGATGGTGCTGGACCTGCTGGACCGGATGGACTTCTTCTCCATCGGCAAGCGTTTGACTACATCATCCACAAGTACAACCTCGTTAACGCTATTCGGTCTTTGAGGGTATGTATTCTATGGATGTATATCCACCCGTTGCTTATATCTAGTAGATAGATATTGGTACATAGTTGTTCCCATCGTAGGAATTTTTTGTTTTGTATGCTGTGAACCCTTCATAAATCTCTTTTTGTTTTATTTTTGAACCCCTTGTCAGTTTTTCCCTTGGTTTTAAAGTTCTACTAGGTTTTGCCCTTGGTTTTTAAGTTCTACTCAGTTTTCCCCTCCCTCTTAGTGACAAACTCTCACACCTGTGCTCATCTTGGCTGTTATGCTCTGATTGGTCGAGACAGTTGTCAAACGGATCGTACCCACCAACCGTTGATCCTCTATTTGATCCTCAGCGATCTAGCGGACAGGGTAACCCCTGTATCTGTCAGGAGGCACCCTCTATCCATGCAAAATAACGAGTTTGCCACCGATGCTTTAACTCCACAAACAAATGATTTTGAATATAATTTGAAGGTAAAGTGTTCAAAGGTGTATACTTTTTGCATTATATTTCACTCCATGTCCTAAGTGCGATTTCAAAGAGTTCAAAGATGTATAATCTTTGCCAAATCCAAGTTTATGCATTACATTCTATGAAAATTATAATCTCTCAAGATTTTCTTAGCACATCATTATCACGTATTAAGTGTGATTTCACAGTGTTCAAAGGTTTATAATTTTTGTATACGCAAGTTTACGGATCACTTTTCACACTATAAAAATGGTAAACACTCTTTTACATTAAGATTTGTATAATTTTTTTTTATTTTAAAGTGTTCAAGAGTAGTGTCAATTATAAACACTCTTTTACATTAAGAGTTGTATAATTTTTTTAATTTGAAAGTGTTCAAGAGTAGTGTCAATTATAAATACTCTTTTACATTAAGAGTTGTATTTTTTTAATTTGAAAGTGTTCAGGAGTAGTGTCAATTATAAACACTCTTTTACATTAAGTGTTGTATAATTTTTTCAATTTGAAAGTGTTCAAGAGTTGTGTCAATTATAAACACTCTTTTACATTAAGAGTTGTATGATTTTTTCAATTTGAAAGTGTTCAAGAGTTGTGTCAATTATAAACACTCTTTTACATTAAGAGTTGTATGATCTTTTTAATTTGAAAGTGTTCAAGAGTTGTGTCAATAATAAACACTCTTTTACATTAAGAGTTGTATGATTTTTTTAATTTGAAAGTGTTCAAGAGTTGTGTCAATTATAAACACTCTTTTACATTAAGAGTTGTATGATTTTTTTAAATTTGAAAGTGTTCAAGAGTTGTGTCAATTATAAACACTCTTTTACATTAAGAGTTGTATGATTTTTTTAAATTTGAAAGTGTTCAAGAGTTGTGTCAATTATAAACACTCTTTTACATTAAGAGTTGTAATATTTTTTTTGAAAGTGTTCAAGAGTTGTGTCAATTATAAACACTCTTGTACATTAAGAGTTGTATACATTTTTTTAATTTGAAAGTGAATCGCTAGCCGTGCGAGAGTTGTTCCAATTATAGTTTTAGACCGCGCGAGAGTTTCATAATTATAAACACTCTTGCAAACCAACTGAATCGCCACTGCTCCAAGGGAATTTGCAATAGATTTTATCTATCTCTGAGAGTTATGGAGGTTGCAACCACCGCTAGGAAGTAAAATCCAGAGAGATATTGTTCACAACCATGAAATATGCCAGCACTAGATCAACCCTATTCAAAAAGCAAGGAAGTTAGTTGAGTACCAGCGATTCGCGTTCAAATACTGCCAATAATCAACCCACAAAAGGGAAACGATGCTTACCCAGATGGAATCCATGCATTAGATCCATGCGATTCCACCCAATCTTCTCCGTGCTCGACGTGGATGGACGGTGCACCAGTTGGCTCGGGGGCCGAGGATGACATAAGGTAGGAGGACACGACGACGGGGCAGAGGAGGGGCGGTGTGGGAGCTATTCTAGGCTCGGGGGAAGAGAATGCTTTGGGTGAGCGAGAATGGCCGGTCCCACGTGTCTCCATGCGGCCCCACTCTTCACCATGTATGCAAGACCCATCCCAACGCAGCCCCACCCTTCATCATGTATGCAGGACCCATCCCAACGCGTCCCCACCAGTCAGGCATGTTATTGTCGAGGCCTCGTAACGTAACGCTCAACGCCCGACCCGACCCAACGCGGTCCCAGCAGTCAGCATGTGACAGTCAATCCTTTGACCTGACGACATCCCTCCGTCCGAGCGCCCGCGAGGGTTTCTTAACATGGCGAGGGGAAAAGTGAGGAAAATTTAAGCGGCTGGGGAAAAGTGAGTACAACTAACGAACCAAGGGCACGAAAATAGAAATCCCTTGTTTCTATCACTTGTATGTTTGCTTGTTTCCTTCAAATCTTATGCTTGCTACCTAGCCTTGCTAGCCAAAAAGCTGTACTGCGAGGGAATGCTTCTCGTGCATCCAATCCTTGAACTTAAAACCCTTGCCATGTGTGTCCACCATATCTACCTATTAGCATTATTGCTATTCCAAGTAAATTCTAGAGTTTCATCTACCTTTCAAATTAAATTCTTTTGTTATGTGAAAAATGGTTAGTAGAGCTCTCACGAACTTGATGGCATACCTTATTTTCCCTCCCTTAATAAGCTTGAAACATTGTGTCAACTAAGTTGTATATGCTTGCACTTATAAGTTGGGAATTAGCAGAACTGTGCTTTCACGGGGAACGCTTTCAACACCTGTAAATATCAACCCCGTTGATATCATGATCTTTTGTTTGCGGATGTCGGCGGTGTGAAATAAAAGGGGAGCTTGTAAGTCCATGGAGTTATGTATATATGTTAGAGAAACATCTGATCCGCTAGCCTAAGCCATGCCTAATCATGGTGGAAACTTGTATCATCCCATAGTGAGCAATCTATGAAGCATCCTCAGAATAAATATATACAGAAAAAAGAGAGAAAAAAATATATGCACCATTCTCATGGTAAATAAAGGATTGCTGAGATGCTCACCGCCTATTGCCTTGTCATTTTGATATGGGATAGCTCTTTTGTCATGGGGCAAGGGGTACACCGTTGGCGGTTCTCTATGATACACATACACTTATAATGAAAAGAACTTAACGGTAACTAAAGTTGAGTAGCATGAGGAACGACCCTCGTACTCAAGGGATATGAGATTTCCAACTTATATTTTGTCAAGCATATACTCCATATTTGTTCACTTTAACCTTAATCACCTCAAGATGCTTATGATAGGGGCAATGAAAGCTCAAAGCTAGTAAGTACCATAATCTTTTGGAAGCTCTTTACGAAACTTGAAATCCTTGCTTCCCTTTGTGAAGGGCCTATCTTTTACTTCTAAGTTGAGTAAGTAAAGCTATTCCCTTCTATCTCCAGCAAGCATTTGAGTTGTTGTTTTTCAATCATTCATATAATGATTTATTCAATCATGTTTCTTATCTTCCTTGTTTTGCACATAGCTCTTATCTGAATGAATATTACTTTGAAATCTATCGTTGTGAAAAGCCTTTTATGTTTGAGCAAAAGGATTCCTATTATAAACTTCATTATAAAAGCTTTGCTTAAAACTAAGAATGATTTGTCAACTGTTCTTTGACCTAACAAAGTTTGCCATTACCAGTTGTGATTTGTCTTTATGCATCTTTATTGTGACTTACATGCTCATTGCAAGTTAAGTTATATAATGGTGAGTTGCTTTCTATTATGAGTTGTATATTGGTGAATGTGATGCTTCGTGTCCGTATTTTTTATCGACACTTCACTCCATAAACCTGTAGTCATGTTTACTGAGCTCAGTTTTTGCTTGGGGACAAGCGAGGTCTAAGCTTAGGGGGAGTTGATACGTCCATTTTGCATCACTATTCTATATCATAATTTACTGCTATTCATTGATATATTCCATATTAAGAGGTGGTACTTATGTTATTTCATCTATTTTTGCATGTTGGATGACTTTTGGAGGATGAATTGCCGGAGTCAGGATTCTGATGGAAAAAGCGGTGTCCAGATGCAATATTCGCAAAGATCAGAAAATTCTAGAAGATATACAAAAAATCATATTTTTCCAGAAGACGTAGGAAGCCAGAAGGGGAGGCGAAGATGGGCCATAGGGGGCCCACACCACCCCCTGGCGTGAGCCCACCCTGGGCCACGCCAGCAGGGGGTGTGGCCACCCTAGACCATCTCCTGCTTCGCCCCTTCGCCTATAACTTCCTCCCTAAACCTAATATTCAGGGAGGGACCATAGAAATATTCCGCCGCCTCTACGGGCGGAAAATACAGAGAGAGAAAGAGCTCTATGGAAGGCAGATTTCTGCCAGGGAAATTTTTTCCCGGAGAGGGGAGATCGTCGCCATCAACATCGTCATCATCATCCTCACCACCATCTCCACTAGCACCATCATCACCACTCCATCCTGCTGTAACAATTGGGTTGAATCTTGCATAGTTCTTAGGGGAAACTTTCCAGTGTTGATTACTTTTGTAGTTGATGCTTTTAAGTGGAACCTTTGAATCTTTGTCTATGTTCAGATTGTTATTCATCATTATATAAACTCTGATCTTGATCCATATGATGTCTCGTGAGTAGTTTGTTTAGTTCTTGAGGACATGGGAGAAGTCATGTTGTTAGTAGTGGAATTGTGTTGAAGTAATATTCAATGGTTTGATATTTAAGTTGTGGTGCAATTCTTCTAGTGGTGTCATGTGAACGTCGACTATATGATACTTCACCATTTATGGGCCTAGGGGAATGCATTGTGTATTTGGCTACTAATTGACGGGTTGCCGGAGTGACAGAAACCTGAACACCCGTTAGGAAACCTTTGCACAACGGATTATATGATCTCAGAGTTTAATGTCGTGGTTAGGTTTTTATCTTAATTACTTTCTTGGAGTTGCGGATTCTTGCAAGGGGTTTAATCACAAGTATGTTAGTACAAGTAAGGTCGGTACATTAGCATAGGTTCACCCACACAACACTTATCAAACCAAAGAAGATTAATCAACTATATGAAGCGAAAACACTTGACAGTATTCCCATGTATCCTCGAGAAAGTTTGGTCCTCATAAGTCATACAACCGACTTGTCCTTTGTTGAATAAAGGATTGGGCCACTTGCTGCAATTATCATTGTTGCCCTTTTATTTACTTGCACTTTATTTCCTTGATTAATCAAAAAACCCTAAGAATTTGTTTGCTAAGTATTTGCAGAGAATTCCTGATCCAAACCACTAGTCAACACCTTCTGCTCCTCGTTGGGATCGACACTCCTATTTAATGAAAGTACTATGATACACCCCTATACTTGTGGGTCATCAGTTAGCAAAAGTACAAACAAAGTTGTAGAACCTGATGAACAAATAAATATTGAACCTATAGTAGCCATTGTGAAAGGCCTTGTCACTAAAAATGTAGAAGATGGGCACATTATCTTTTGTGAACATGGTTCTAATATTGTTTCATATCCTGGTAAAACTAGGAGAGCTAGTGTCCCTGTGCTTTCTGTTAGAATTGGTGATCATTGCTATTATGGTTTATGTGATATTGGTGCAAGTTCTAGTGCTATTCCTTATGAGCTTTACAAAGAAATTATGCAGGAAATTGGCCCTTGTGAACTTGAAGACATTGATGTGGTTATTCACCTTGCTAATAGAGAGACAGTCTGTCCAATTGGTATTGTAAGAGATGTGGAAGTTCTTTGTGGTAAGATTAAATATCCTGTTTATTTTCTAGTGCTTGGTTCAGCAGCTAGTAAAACTTGTCCTATCATTTTTGGTAGACCTTTATTGAACACTTGTGGAGATATTATAGATTTATAGAAGGATAAAATTTTAACTAAATTTGATGGAGAAACTTATGAGTTTAACTTTTCCAAGTTTGCTAAAGCTCCTTATGAAAATGAATTGCCTAATGAGGATTTTAGAGTTGAACAACTAGCTTCTATTGATCCAGTTTTTGACCTTAAACCTCTGTTTGATGATTTTAAGTATGCTCATTTTGATGATAAGAATGTTTCTTGTGAAAGTTACATTGTTAATTTTATTCATAATTCTTCTAAAAGTTATTATGAGAGAGGGAAACATGGTTTTATGCGTCTCAATAATATTAAGTTTCCCCGCTTTATGTTGAAAGTTTTGAAGTTGCACTTGTTTTGCCTTCCTATGTTAGTAGCCTCTTGCTTCAATAAATTGTTTTCTTACAAGATTCCCTTGCATAGGAAGTGGGTTAGACTTAAATGTGTTGGATATCTGCTTCTTGATGCTCTCTTTTACTCCAAATCCATATCTCCTATGTGAGCATCATTGAAACTATCATGCCTATCTTAATGGCTATAAAGAAAGAGCTTTTGGGGGACAATCCATTTTAGTTTGCTTGCGGTTTGAGTGTTGGAAGTTATTAACTCTGTAATAACCGATCCTTATCCTTTTTGTTTGGTTTTTGTGTCAAGATTAGACCCTATTGAGAAGAAGGTGAGATGTGGGAAGTTGCTGTCCCAGAACAGATTTTTGTGCTTCACTGTAAAAATTCGTAAAAAATCCGAGTACGTCGGATTGGGCTGTAATTTCCTGTGCATGTGCCCCAAGTTATTATCTAACTTTTGTTAGTTTTGCACTTCTCGATTTGAGCAACATAAGGTCTTTGAAAAAATCGATTTTTACCTGCTGGTCTTTTTTGATAAATTTCTGCCATTTTGCATTTGCCTCTTTAATCGATTTCCTTTTTGAATTCTATTGGGCTTTTGAAAGGAGTTTCTATTGTATCTTATGTTTTGATGGATTTCAGTTGAAATTGAACCCAAAGGTTTATTATCTTTGCATACACTAATCTATACTATTAAAAAGATTGGGACCGTTCGTCACCCCTCAAAATTTCCGTCTGCCAGTAAATGACTATTTTGCCCCTACCGATCTGAGCAAATTACCCACGTTGCCACCACCGAGTGAACCGTTCGGTAGAAACAGAAACTTTCTTCTCCCACCCCGAGGGCTCCTGGCGGCGCATCAGGAGAGGGGTCGAGCTATGAGGCGACGGGATAAGGATTCTGTGGTGGGGGAGGCGAATTCGGCGAATTCCCGTTCGGACGTGCTAGGGCATGTAGCGCCTCAGATACAGGAGCCTTGACGCCGGCACGTACCCGACGATGCTGCCCAGCCCGAGGATGGTTCTCGGTGTAGCGATAGACGTCTATTCGCCCCACGAGCCATCGGGCTTCAGGAAGAGCACCCAATCTACGCGGACGACACCAACTATTCCACGTCGACGGCGATTTCGACCCCCCTCGATGTGGCCGCAGATCCTGCCATTCCCGCGACGGCGACCAATCTCGATGGCCCCGCGCGCAGCCACGCCGACGCGGAAGGCGTGAACGACCCGGTGCTGGTGCGGCGGCACACGGGCGGGGACGGGCGCTGGGAGGCCATCCGAGCGGAGGACGCGCGCGAGAATCCGCTCAGCCTGGGCCACTTCACGCTCCTCAAGCGGCTGGGGTATGGCGACATCGGCAGCATGTACCTTGTGGAGCTCCGTGGCGCCGCCGCGGGAGGCGGCGCGCTGTTCGCGATGAAGGTGATGGACAATGGGTCCCTGGTGAGCAGGAACAAGCTGGCCCGCGCGCAGACGGAGCGGGAGATACTGGGCCTGCTCGACCACCCCTTCCTCCCCACGCTCTACTCCCACTTCGAGACAGACAAGTTCTTCTGACTCCTCATGGAGTTCTACAGCGGCACCTGCACTCGCTCAGGGAGAAACAGCCCAACAAGCACTTTACAGAGCATGCCGCAAGGTTAGGTTTGTCTTCGTAACAAAATTTACAACAAACTGGAATTAACTAATCAACTGTACTCAGTTTGTGGTATGCAGACAATCAATTGAAGAATTAAAAGTATTCGGAGATTGATGTTCACGTGAATTTGGGTAAATAACGTGAAATAGCAAGGATAAATTAGTCAAAACTTATACGACCCGAAGTTTTTAATAGTATAGATTGGTATCCAAGAGAATGCAATAGATGGTGACTATAAGTTGCACGATTGCTAAACTCGACAAAATATATAGCGACTCTTTAATCATGTTGTCAAATTTTATTACTTGTAGCAACACGCCACATCCTTTCACACTGTGAAAATAGACCCGTAGCAATGCAATGAAGCCTATGCGTAGATGTCAGTGGCAGGCCGCGCTGACGATGTCAGCCTCGGCAGCCAACGGAGACGATGTTCACGTGAATTTGGGTAAATAATGTGAAATAGCAAGGATAAATTAGTCAAAACTTATACGACCCAATTTTTTTAATAGTATAGATTGGTATCCAAGAGAATGTAATTGATAGTGACTACAAGTTGCACGGTTGCTAAACTCAACAAAATATATAGTGACTCTTTAATCATGTTGTCAAATTTTATTATTTGTAGCAACACCCACATCCTTCCACACTGTGAAAATATACCCAAGCCTATGCGTAGTGTCGGTGGCGAGATGGACAAACCAGATGAGGACACCGACATGAAATTCATATTATAGAGGGAGCTCCAAGACAAGAGGAAGAACTTGCCCTTCTACAAACTCAAGGACAATATGATCAACAACATTGAGGAGTACTTTACTATCCATCGCCTAACAACAGATGGGCTCCCACTATATACCCAGTACCTCCACAGTCAGCGTACATGGCGAAGAAAACTAGATATCTTCCTCTTAAGTGTGAGAATATAACCGCCAAGAAAGAATTGACATCCTTAAAGGTAACATTATAGGAGTCAAACTCTGATGCTTTTAAAACGCACCTCTAGGTTTTATTCCCGATGCAACGCACGGGTATTGTGCTAGTGTTGCTAATGAAGATTGTGTGAGCTTTGTATGAAAGAAATTTTCAGATGTTGGAGAGCATGATGTAGGGAGATGAAGAATGGTCAAAGGCTCAAACATTATATTTCTGGAGGTTCTTATAATGAAGATGTTGATATTATTCAAATGGTGACTCCACAAGAGTTTATTAAAGACCAAATTCAGGAACCTGTAGAGTCTGTTTTCGAATAGGTAAAAGTGCTGAAAATAAAATGTTCGCGATTTTTTTTTATTTTTGCAGTTATTATTCCATGCGGAAGATAATGAGTCGAAAGAGGGAATGAAATGGAGCCCATGTGGCCCACACCATCCAGTGGCACGGGCCCCACCTGGCCGCACCACCAGGGGTGTGACCACCCTGGAGCCCGTCTCCATCCCGTTTTCTCCCAGTACCTTCCTTATGTCGTAAAACTTCATAATATATAATCACCCGAACCCCCCGAGGTCCGTATATCATGTTCTCGTCGTGTTTTCATTTCGATCTGTTCTGTTCAAATGTCATTCCAGGGTTCGCTCTCGGAGGACTATGAGCTGCGACGCGGGCGCCAGCTCCACCACGATCTTGAGCAAGGGACTTCCATTGGATGGGTGGAAGAAGAAAGGAGCACTGCTAGGCATGAAGACATGGATCAGAGCATCAAGGAGGAAGTAAATAACATGTCAGCAGGCATGAAGGGACAAGCTTCCACAGGATCAAGGGCAAGAAAACCTACCTTTGTAGGGGAAATTAGCACTGGACGTGCTTTTTCTCATAATATGTAGGGGATGATGACCTCCATTCCACACCTTAGTTCCTGCCCTGAGGCAGTGGAAGCCCTTCGAGCCACTGATAAGTTTTGTGATAAGTACCGAGTCCTAAGGAGAAAGGTGGATATACTTCATGAGGAGAATAACATGCTTCGTAAGATGCTGCAAGATTTTCTCACCCTGAACAAGGGAACACCACCACAACCACCGAAGGAGTAATTCGTCATCAGGTTTTGGCATCCCCTTGGCTTGTTCCAAGCTTGGGGGAGTGCCGCGGTATCACATCATTATCTTTCATATTTTTAATTTTTTTAGTAGAGTCATATCATTAATAGAGAAGTTATCATATAGGAGGGTTTTCATTGTGGAAGTATCTCTCCTCTAGTTGGTTATCTATGTATCTCTTGGTGTGAGTGCCTTTATGGAATATTAATGAGAAGTTTCATCATTTACTTTTTGCACATCTTATCTTATTTTGCAATCTCTGTTTTATGATTGAGCTTGTTGATTAGTGTTGGTATCACTTTGGGAGCATCAAGTAAATTTAAATTGGTTTAGGAAAACCTAGCTCTGGTCAGTAGCAACACTTTTTGAGGTTTGAAGGGAAAAGAGAAAAGCACTTACATGTATTTTATATTATTTTATTTCTTTCTTGAGTGGCTCATAAGCTTAGTATTCATTATTTAAGTTCTTTTGTGCTTTCAAGGAAGATTGCATGTTTGTTTCTATCACTTGTATGTTTGCTTGTTTCTTTCAACCCTTATGCTTGCTACCCAGCCTTGCTAGCCAAAAAACCTGTACTGAGAGGGAATTATTCTCATGCATCCAATCCTTAAACCAAAACCTATGCTATTTGTGTCCACCATATCTACCTATTAGCATTATTGCTATTCTAATTAAATTCTCGAGTTTCATCTATCTTTCAAATTAAAAATTCTTTTGTTATGTGAAAACTAGTTAGTAAATCTCTCATGAACTTGATGGCACACCTTATTTTCTTGCCTTTAATAAACTTGAACCACTGTGTTATCTAAGTTGTATATGCTTGCACTTATAAGTTGGGAATTAGTAGAACCATTCTTTCATGGAGAACACTTTCAACACCCATAAATATCTACCCAATTGATATCATGATCTTTTTGTTAACGGATGTCGGCGGTGTGAAATAAAAGGGGAGCTTGTAAGTCCATGGAGTATTGTATATGTGTTAGAGAAATGCCTGGGCGGCTAGCCTAAGCCATGCCTAATCATGGTGGAAACTTGCAGAATAACCATAGTGAGAAATATGTGAAGCATCCTCAATAAAAACCTATGCAAATAGCAAATAAAAAGATCGCTGAGATGCTCACTATCTGTTTCCTTGTCATTTTGATATGGGATAGCTCTTGTATCATGGGGCAAGGGGTACCCCGTTGGCAGTTCTTTATGATACACATACACTTACAATGACAAGAACTTACCGGTAACTAAAGTTGAGTAGCATGAGGAATGACCCTCGTACTAAAGGGACATGAGATTGCCAACTTATGATTTGTCAAGCATATACTCCATATTTGTTCACTTTAACCTTAATCACCTCAAGATGCTTATTATAGGGGCAATGAAAGCTCAAAGATAGTAAGTACCATAATATTTTGGAAGCTCTTTATGAAACTTGAAATCCCTGCTTCCCTCTGTGAAGGGCCTTTCTTTTACTTCTAAGTTGAGTCGATAAACCTACTCCCTTCCATCTCCAGCAAGCATTTGAATTGTTGTGATTCAATCATTCATATGATGATTTATTCAATCATGTTTCTTATCTTCCTTGTTTGGCCCAAAGCTCTTATATGCATGAATATTACTTTGAAATCTATCGGTGTGAAAAGCCCTTTGTGTTTGAGCAAAAGGATTCCTGTTATAAACTCCATTAAAAAATCTTTGCTTGAAAATTTGTCAACTGTTCTTTGACCAAGAACAAAGTTTGCCATTACCAATTATGATTTGTCTATATGCATCTTTATTGTGACTCCCATGCTTGTTACAAGTTAAGTTATATAATGGTGAGTTGCTTTTTTTTATGATTTGTGTATGGGTGAATGTGATGCTTCTTGTTCGTATTCTTTTTATCGACACTTCCCTCCATAAACCTGTGGTCATGTTTTTTGAGCTCAGTTTTCGCTTGGGCACAAGCGAGGTCTAAGCTTGGGGGGAGTTGATACGTCCATTTTGCTTCACTATTCTATATCATAATTTACTGTTATTCATTGATATATTTCTTATTAAGAGGTGATACTTATGTTATTTCATCTATTTTTGCATGTTGGATGACTTTTGGATGATGAATTGTCAGAGTCAGGATTCTGATGGAAAAAAGCGATGTCCAGATGCAATATTCGCGAAGATCAGAAAATTGCAGTAAATATATGGAAAATCCTATTTCCCTATAAGACAAAGGAAGCCAAAAGGGGAAGCAGAGATGGGCCATAGGAGGGCCACACCACCCCCTAGCGCGGGCCCCCTAGGCCGCACCAGCAAGTGGTGTGGCCACCATGGCCCACCTCCTGCTTCGCCCTTTCGCCTATATCTTCTCCTCGAAACCCTAATACGAGGCGGAGCGACCATAGAAAGATTCCACCGCCTCTACGGGGCGGAAACTAAAGAGAGAGAAAGAGCTCTCTGGCAGGCAGAAATCTGCCAGGGAAATTCCTTCTCGGAGAGGGGAGATCATCGCCATCAACACCGTCATCAAGGTAGACTTCATCGGGATCATCATCATCATCCTCACCACCATATCCATCAGCACCATCATCACCACTCCATCCCATTGTAACAATTGTGTTGAATCTTGCATAGTTCTTAGGGGAAACTTTCCCGGTGTTGATTACTATTTGTAGTTGATGCTATTGACTGGAACCGTTGAATTATTTTTTATGTTTATATTGTCATTCATCATCATATCATCTCTGATCTTGATCCATATGATGTTTCATGAGTAGTTCATCTAGTTCTTGAGGACATGGGAGAAGTCATGTTGTTAGTAGTGGAATTGTGTTGAGTAATATTCAATGGTTTGATATTTAAGTTGTGGTGCTATTCTTCTAGTGGTGTCATGTGAACGTCGACTACATAATACTTTACCATTTATGGGACTAGGGGAATGCATTGTGTATTTTGCTACTAATCGTGGGGTTGCCGGAGTGACAGAAACTTGAACCCCTGTTCGAAAACCTTTGCACAAGGGAGTGTAGGATCTCAGAGTTTAATGTTGCGGTAAGGTTTTTTTATCTTAATTACTTTCTTGTAGTTGTGTATGCTTGCAAGGAGTATAATCACAATTATTTATTAGTCCAAGTAAGGTCGGTACATTAGCATAGGTTCACCCACACAACAGTTACCCAACCAAAGAAGATTAATCAACTATATGAAGCGAAAGCACTTGACAATATTGCCATGTGTCCTCGAGAACGTTTGGTCCTCATAAGTAATACAACTGGCTTGTCCTTTGCTGACGAAAGGATTGGGCCAATTGCTGCAATTATCATTGTTGCTTTTTATTTACTTGCACTTTATTTCATCAAAAAACCCCTAAAAATCCATTTGCTAAGTATTTGCAAAGAATTCCTAATCCAAACCACTAGTCAGCACCTTCTGCTCCTCGTTGGGATCGACACTCCTATTTAGCGAAAGTACTACGATACACCCCCTATACTTGTGGGTCATCACCAGGTTATCCTTAATTCGGATTGGTATTTAATTCAGCTTATCAGGTTATCCTTAACTCGGATTGGTATTTAACTTAGCTTGCCAAATTATCTTATATCTCGAATTGGTATTTAACTCAGCTTGCCAGGCTATTTCATATCTCGGATGTTAATTTGCCAGCATATCTTAGACTCATCATACTTAATCTTGGATCTATATCTCAGATCCCAACTCATGGCAGTTTGCCAGCATATCATCTCTCAAAATTATATCTTGGATCTATATCTCGGATCCATGTTTATGGAAGTTTGCCAGCTCATTATAAAGTCATATAATATCACAAAATTATATCTCGGATCTACATCTTTATAGAGGTCCCAACCTTTAATAAGGTAGAGATCCCTGTGTTTACAATGCTAGTCCCTGGATCAATAGCTAGCATCCACAGTTAAGATGTAATATCAAGAAACAAAGGTCATAATATAACTTTATAACCAGGAATAACATAATTTTATTACATCTTACATAGCTCATTTGGCTATTACATTACATTGCAGCAGAAAATCTATAAGCATGGGGTCCTTCATCTTCAAAGTGCCACAGGCAAACATGTTGGTTGTAGACTTGTAATCCTAATCAATCAACTTCACTATTATCAAACAAACCTGCAACATAACAAGTTACAGCCACAAGGGTCAATACATTTGAATTGTATTGGCAAGTTTCACTACTATGTTGAATATAAGTGGATCCTATCATTATATGCATATTTGGCTAAGTAGGTTTTAAGGCTCATTTGCAGAAAGCAATAATTTTTCCTATCTTTTCAAAATAGTTTTGATCTTTTGTCAAATCTTTCTGAACTCCTTGGTAAATCCCCAAGTGTTTCAAGCCTTTGTCAAAATCTCTTGAGCTCCTTGGTAAATCCCCAAGTGCTTCAAGTTTTTATCAAAATCTCTTGAGCTCCTTGGTAAATCCCCAAGTGCTTCAAGTTTTTCTCAAAATCTCTTGAGCTCCTTGGTACACCCCAAGTGCTTCAAGTTTTTCTCAAAATCTCTTGAGCTCCTTGGTACACCCCAAGTGCTTAAAGTCCTTTGTTGTCACTTTAAAGTTTTGCTTTTAGAAATTGGAATGTCGAGATTTCCCATAGCTTCAGCTTTAGTTGCTCAGTATTGTCCATAACCGGGGACACTGCTAAGTACTTAGAATTTTTATCTTCTGCAGAAGTTGTACACTTTACCCACATGACACAATCTCATCTTGTTGCCACCAGTGGCCGCTGGATAAGTACTCACCAAGATGGAATACTGGCAGATTGAGAATGTGACGAAGTCTTTCCAAAGGGTCCTCCCATACACAATGCTAGCTTGTCTTCAGGCACCAATGTAGGGTTACTAGTTCCCTCATTTCCAGTAAACCTGAAGACCAATGCATGGGTCTTCCCAATATAGTTGACTAAGCCAGAGCCATATTAGCATGTGGCTGTACACAGAAGCCATGTTGTAGAAACATGTTCAATCTCTAAGTCCCTGGGTGGCTTTCATCTGGTGCACAACAAAAGAGATTGCCATATAAACATGGTTCCTCTTGTTGTCACCTTGCCCAAAACTGGAGTATCCTTGTCCACCCAGGTGGTTCATTGAGTACTTGTTTTATTATATAAAACATAAGTCTTTTCTCAACTTCATAAAATCTCAACATGTATCTCTTCTCAAAATATATTTATAGCATGGCTAAGCATTTTACAACTACATTGTTTCCACTAAGGAATATATATGGGCATCCTAATAGGATTTGGCATAGCATATAGTATAGAATTCTTTTTCATGCATGTTTCAAAATCCACTAAGTATAATGAAAATAGTAGGTCTTTGGATGATAGTGTCACTTGCCTTTTTGGTAGGAAATGTTGGTTCACTTCTTGATCTTGCCAATCTCACACTCTTCTAAATTCACTACAAATCAATCAAGCAAACATAGATTCATCTAGCATTCCAACAATAATCCAACAAATCATCACACATAAAATAAGAGAAACTAAGTCATGCATGCAAGCATGCAAAAGGTAGTTTTATTTGCAAAGGTGGTTTCTACTAGGCTCTATATATTGTCAGGTTCAAAGTGGTCATTTTTCTAAAGTGTCAAAAACATTTGCAAAAGGGTTTTATCTACAAACCATTTTTAAATCCAATCATTATTTTATGTGGTGGAAAAATGTTTTTAGCAGAGCAACAAGTTTATGTTGTTCACCAAATAAATTGTTAGTTCACAAAACTTGGGGTTTAGGGTCAGTAGCTTTGAATCAAAACATTTTCCATAGGTTTTTGTTCAAAAATCATTTCCATAGCAAAACCAATATTTTTATTTGACTAGAAATGGGCTAATTCAATTATTCAATCCTCATCTTCACCAAATACATTTTTAAATCCATAAGTTGGTTCCTAAGGTAAGTAGGTTCACAACAAACCAATTTGCAAAGATTTTAACCCTAAAAAAATTTTGGAATATTTTTTATAACCTAAACAAGCATACAAATGTTTCTGCAAAAACAAACATTTTACCAGAAGCTTTTTACTAAAAAAATTGCATGGTTGGCTAGGGCTTGTCTTGCTGATTCCATTGATATAAAGTTTGCAAATTTTGGACGTGTGGATCAAAAGTTACAAGGTTTACAAATTTGCATCTAAATCAGATTCTAAAATCTATTTTAAATCAAAGACTGGCCACGCGGAGCAATACTACTGGTCGATACCGGTTCGCACGGATCGGCCTCTGTGAGGCGTTGGATCTAAACAGATCGCGCGGCTCAGATTGCGTACCCTTTCGCCGTTAAGTGGTTCTATCGTGTCGCTACGATCTGGATCGAACGACTCCTATCAACTTGCCAAGAACTGACGGCGCTGCGCGGCGGTGAGCGGCGGCGCGAGGTCAGACGGTGGCGTTGCGACGGTTACAGGAAGCAAGGAAGAGGGGCAAGGGCTTACAGTGTTCACGTGATCGAGGTGAAGCTCTAGGTGGCTTTGGCTCGGCGGGGGGGCACAGGGACGGGAGTAATCGCTCGCCGGAGACGTCGTCGGCGTCAGACGGCTCTGTTCGTTGTGGGGGGCGACGTTGCAGTCCACCCTAAGACAAGATAGGGGCAGGTTTAGATGTGGGAGAGTGTGGGATTCACGTGAGCATGATCGAGAGGCTCGGGGCGGTTGGTGCTTACCAGGAAACTTCGCCGGAGTAAGAAGCAGACGCGGCGGCGCTCGGATGTTGTCGAAGTCGACGTTCTGGGGCGCCCGCGGGTGAATGGAAAGCACCGGGAGAAGCGCCAGGGGCAGGGGGGTGTGTGATCTTGGTCGAGGCGGCAAGGGGAGGTGCCTACTGGCCGGAATTGTTTGTGGAGCTCGCCGGAGCAGTGAGAGCGCGGGCTCGAATTGGGGCAGCCTAGAGGCTCTCGTGGTGCGTGAACTGGGTGAAAAGAGAGGGTAGACGCAGGCGGTTAAATGGGTGCGGTTACTGGGAGAAATCAAGGGCGTATTCAACGCGTATTCATCGCCGGCGTAAATGGCAGCAACGGCAGGGCGGGGTCTGCGCGAGGAAGAAGAGAGTGAGCTGGTGGTGGGGCCGTCTGGCAGCGAGAGAGGAAAAAGGGAAATAGGGTCCACCTGTCTGTCGCTCTGCGGGTGCGAGAAAGAGTGAAAAACGATTCGCAGACAGGGGGAGGGAAACTGGGCTGCGAATGGGCTTCTTGGGCCAGGTGGGTTGGGTCAGGTCTGGTTCTATTTTTTTCATTCTGATTGTTTTATCTTTTTCTATTTCTATTTTCTTTTTTGAAATTCAATCAAACAAATCAATCAATAAATCAATTCAAAATTCCTCCAATATTTGCATTGAGTTTTTGGTTCTGTTTAACAACAGTAATCCAAAGTCCAAAAACAAAATAATGTTTTTATTCTTTTTAGGATCCATTTATTAATTAAATAAAATGGACCTTAGTTATTAAATCAAATAGGATTTGTTTTATTAAAATCTTTATTTGAAATCTAATTAAAACCAAAAACACTTCAGTATGTTTTGTTTGAGAGTATAAAATACTTGGAAATCTTATTTAAAATAATTTAACAAGTTTTTTTAATGTTTAATTAAAATGGAAAAGCCTTTACTAAAATAAAATTGGATATTAAATCCTTATTATTTTATTTATATAAACCTTTACTATTTTTAACAAATAGAAATATTTTATTCCAAAGGTTTGGCCAAGTTTTAATTTGGCTCTTTAAAATAATCCTTATTTATATTTCTACCTTTTCATTTGAAAACTAAATCTTTTTACTAAAAGATTCAAAAATAGTAATTCCAAATATTTTTAGCTTTGTTGTTTATTTACCTCTTTAAATCCCTTTAGGATTTATTTGATCCAAATAGGTTTTGAAAGTTTACAATTGGATTCAAAAAGTTTCTTCTCACCCTGAAAATCAACAAAGTTTTATTTTATTCATTTATTTTTCACATTACAAGATTTGGAAAATCTTGGGATGTGACAGGCTACCACCCTTAAAATAAATCTCGTCCCGAGATTTGGGAAGGCTAGGGTTACAAGTAGGCTCAAAAGCATCTAGGGTACTACCACCCTTAAAATTTTTCCAACTAAATTACATCTTGGTTTGCTTGGGATCTTGGGGAAACTTCTCTGGGCAAACATCTGCATAGTGTCCTTTGTTTCCACACTTGACACATGTGACAAGGCTGAGATCCTTCATAGGCTTGTTTATCTTGTTCTTCATCTTTTCTGGACAATTGCTTGCATAATGTCCTGGTTCTTTGCAATTGAAACATATGATAAATTTGAATTCTTCACGTGTCTCTTGTGGACAAGTTGTTGCATAATGGCCTAGCTCTTTGCAGTTGTTGCACCATACCTAGCCAATCTCTTTATACTTCTGTTTCTCTGGACATTCACTGGAATAGTGTCCCATTTCTTTACAATGATGACATTGCACATGGCTTTTGTCCTTCTTTTTCTTTTTGGGCTTCTCCAAAGCTGGGAGTGCATCTAGTTCATGTTGTTCATATGTTATCTTATAGGTAGGAATGTCTACATGTTTCTTGGGCCTTCTATTGCTCCTTGGAAAATTCATATGCCTCTTCTTTGGTCCTTTGAATTGGGTTGTATTGCATGGAGGTATGAGTGGAGCTTTTCCTTTGTCCTCATTCTTCTTGGTAGACTTAGATCCCTCTTGATAGTTTGCAATCATTTGTTGCACTCCACCTTGTTTCCTTTGTTTAACTATGGAATAGATGGGGCATTGGATAGGAACATGGTTATTTCCTTCACATAGGTAGCAAGTAGCTTGAGAGGTGGGACATTGGCCTACTGGATGCTTCTCTTCACAGTTGGGACATTGATCCCCATGCTCCTTGGAAGTGTGATCCTTGTCTCCACAAATATTGCAAGCTTTGGTTCCTTTTAGAATAACATCCTTGTCTCCTTTGGAAAAGGTGCTTTCCATGTTGAGAATTTGGTCTGTCACCTTATGCAACATTTGGGCTTGGTCTTCCAAAAACTTTTGCAGGGTTGGATCTTCCCCACTGGTGTTGGCTATGAACTGAGCTGTCATTTGGTTCAACTGATTTTGGGTTGCTATGAGTCCTTCCATGTTGTCCTCTTGGTTGTTGTTGGTGTCATCAACCTTGATGTTGGAGTTTCTTGGAGTAGTCATCTGTTTGGGTTTGAATTGAGATTAGAATAGGCAAGATATTTCTAAGGAAATAATTCTAATCACACACATTACAATTCACTCAAGCAATGTGCAAGCAATCACAAACAAACATTTCACTCAAACAATAAAGTTCAAGCACATTTTTAGGCAACAAAATATTTTTGTTACACCACACAAGTTGGTGGGTTTGACTTAACTATATATGGTGGTCCATCTAAATGATTCATTTGTGATCTTTCCATCCTTATTGGTTGATTCCTTCTTGCATGAGACCTTGGTTTCCTTGGGAAAACTCTAGATCACAAAAGTTCAAAGGTGATGTGGCCTTCTTCTAACTTGTGTTTCCTTAGTCTCCAAATCTTGAGCAAGATTTCTTATCCCACTTGTCCTTAGTGAAACCCAAGGTTGAAGACCTTGGTGAATATGCTGAAGATGTTGAAGTCATTAGAGTTTAAGAAGTTGAAGTCATTAGAGTTGAAGATGTCCTTTGCACATGGTGAAGTCTTTGGCCATGGGGTAGGCTTTATCCATCAAGTTGAAATAGAAGAGATGTAGAATCAAAACCAAAATGGTTGAGGAAAGAGTTTACAAGATTGTTTGTAAATAAATTTTGGATCAAATACAACTCCTATTTTCTAAGGGTTTTTGTCCAATCCTAGGTTTACAAATCCTACAGGCAACACAATGCTCTGATACCATCTGTAGAGGTCCCAACCTTTAATAAGGTATAGATCCCTGTGTTTACAATGCTAGTCCCTGGATCAATAGCTAGCATCCACAGTTAAGATGTAATATCAAGAAACAAAGGTCATAATATAACTTTATAACCAGGAATATCATAATTTTATTACATCTTACATAGCTCATTTGGCTATTACATTACATTGCAGCAGAAAATCTATAAGCATGGGGTCCTTCATCTTCAAAGTGCCACAGGCAAACATGTTGGTTGTAGACTTATAATCCTAATCAATCAACTTCACTATTATCAAACAAACCTGCAACATAACAAGTTACAGCCACAAGGGTCAATACATTTGAATTGTATTGGCAAGTTTCACTACTATGTTGAATATAAGTGGATCCTATCATTACATGCATATTTTGCTAAGTAGGGTTTAAGGCTCATTTGCAGAAAGCAATAATTTTTCCTATCTTTTCAAAATAGTTTTGATCTTTTGTCAAATCTTTCTGAACTCCTTGGTAAATCCTCAAGTGTTTCAAGCCTTTGTCAAAATCTCTTGAGCTCCTTGGTAAATCCCCAAGTGCTTCAAGTTTTTATCAAAATCTCTTGAGCTCCTTGGTAAATCCCCAAGTGCTTCAAGTTTTTCTCAAAATCTCTTGAGCTCCTTGGTACACCCCAAGTGCTTCAAGTTTTTCTCAAAATCTCTTGAGCTCCTTGGTACACCCCAAGTGCTTCAAGTCCTTTGTTGTCACTTTAAAGTTTTGCTTTTAGAAATTGGAATGTCGAGATTTCCCATAGCTTCAGCTTTAGTTGCTCAGTATTGTCCATAACCGGGGACACGGCTAAGTACTTAGAATTTTTATCTTCTGCAGAAGTTGTACACTTTACCCACATGACACAATCTCATCTTGTTGCCACCAGTGGCCGCTGGATAAGTACTCACCAAGATGGAATACTGGCAGATTGAGAATGTGACGAAGTCTTTCCAAAGGGTCCTCCCATACACAATGCTAGCTTGTCTTCAGGCACCAATGTAGGGTTCCTAGTTCCCTCATTTCCAGTAAACCTGAAGACCAATGCATGGGTCTTCCCAATGTAGTTGACTAAGCCAGAGCCATATTAGCATGTGGCTGTACAAGGAAGACACTGTTGGAGAAACATGTTCAATCTCTAAGTCCCTGGGTGGTTTTCATCTGGATCACAACAAAAGAGATTGCCATATAAACATGGTTCCTCTTGTTGTCACCTTGCCCAAAACTGGAGTATCCTTACTTTTTTTATTATATAAAACATAAGTCTTTTATTAACTTCATAAAATCTCAACATGTATCTCTTCTCAAAATATATTTATAGCATGGCTAAGCATTTTACAACTACATTGTTTCCACTAAGTAATATATATGGGCATCCTAATAGGATTTGGCATAGCATATAGTATAGAATTCTTTTTCATGCATGTTTCAAAATCCACTAAGTATAATGAAAATAGTAGGTCTTTGGATGATAGTGTCACTTGCCTTTTTGGTAGGAAATGTTGGTTCACTTCTTGATCTTGCTAATCTCACACTCTTCTAAATTCACTACAAATCAATCAAGCAAACATAGATTCAACTAGCATTCCAACAATAATCCAACAAATCATCACACATAAAATAAGAGAAACTAAGTCATGCATGCAAGCATGCAAAAGGTAGTTTTATTTGCAAAGGTGGTTTCTACTAGGCTCTATATATTGTAAGGTTCAAAGTGGTCATTTTTCTAAAGTGGCAAAACCATTTGCAAAAGGGTTTTATCTACAAACCATTTTTAAATCCAATCATTATTTTATGTGGTGGAAAAATGTTTTTAGCAAAGCAACAAGTTTATGTTGTTCACCAAATAAATTGTTAGTTCACAAAACTTGGGGTTTAGGGTCAGTAGCTTTGAATCAAAACATTTTCCATAGGTTTTTGTTCAAAAATCATTTCCATAGCAAAACCAATATTTTTATTTGACTAGAAATGGGCTAATTCAATTATTCAATCCTAATCTTCACCAAATACATTTTTAAATCAATAAGTTGGTTCCTAAGGTCAGTAGGTTCACAACAAACCAATTTGCAAAGATTTTAACCCTAAAAACATTTTGGAATAATTTTTATAACCTAAACAAGCATACAAATGTTTCTGCAAAAACAAACATTTTACCAGAAGCTTTTTACTAAACAAATTGCATGGTTGGCTAGGGCTTGTCTTGCTGATTCCATTGATATAAAGTTTGCAAATTTTGGACGTGTGGATCAAAAATACAAATTTGCATCTAAATCAGATTCTAAAATCTGTTTTAAATCAAAGAATGGCCACGCGGCGCAATACTACTGGTCGATACCGGTTCGCACGGATCGGCCTCTATGAGGCGTTGGATCTAAACAGATCGCGCGGCTCAGATTGCGTACCCTTTCGCCGTTAAGTGGTTCTATCGTGTCGCTACGATCTGGATCGAACGGCTCCTATCAACTTGCCAAGAACTGACGGCGCTGCGCGGCAGTGAGCGGCGGCGCGAGGTCAGACGGTGGCGTTGCGACGGTTACAGGAAGCAAGGGAGAGGGGAAAAGGGCTTACAGCGTTCGCGTGATTGAGGTGAAGCTTGAGGTGGCGTTGGCTCGGCGGAGGGGCGCACAGGGACGGGAGTAATCGCTCGCCGGAGACGTCGTCGGCATCAGACGGCTCTGTTCGTTGTCAGGGGCGACGTTGCAGTCCACCCTAAGACAAGATAGGGGCAGGGTTAGATGCGGGAGTGTGTGGGATTCACGTGAGCATGATGGAGAGGCTCGGGGCGGTTGGTGCTTACCAGGAAACTTCGCCGGAGTAAGAAGCACACGCGGCGGCGCTCGGATGTTGTCGAAGTCGACGTTCTGGGGCGCCCGCGGGTGAATGGAAAGCACCGGGAGAAGCGCCAGGGGCAGGGGGGTGTGTGAGCTTGGTCGAGGAGGCAAGGGGCGGTGCCTACTGGCCGGAATTGTTTGTGGAGCTCGACGGAGCAGTGAGAGCGCGGGCTCGAATTGGGGCAGCCTAGAGGCTCTCGTGGTGCGGGATCTGGGGGAAAAGAGAGGGTAGACGCATGCGGTTAAATGGGTGCGGTTACTGGGAGAAATCAAGGGCGTATTCAACGCGTATTCATCGACGGCGTAAATGGCAGCAACGGCAGGGCGGGGTCTGCGCGAGGAAGAAGAGAGTGAGCTGGTGGTGGGGCCGTCTGGCAGCGAGAGAGGGAAAAGGGAAATAGGGTCCACCTGTCTGTGGCTCTGCGGGTGCGAGAAAGAGTGAAAAACGATTCGCAAAGAGGGGGAGGGAAACTAGGCTGCGAATGGGCTTGTTGGGCCAGGTGGGTTGGGTTAGGTCTGGTTCTATTTTTTTTCTTTCTGATTGTTTTATCTTTTTCTATTTCTATTTTATGTTTTGAAATTCAATCAAACAAATCAATCAACAAATCAATTCAAAATTCCTCCAATCTTTGCATTGAGATTTTGGTTCTGTTTAACAACAATAATCCAAAGTCCAAAAACAAAATAATGTTTTTATTCTTTTTAGGAATCCATTTATTAATTAAATAAAATGGACCTTAGTTATTAAATCAAATAGGATTTGTTTTATTAAAATCTTTATTTGAAATCTAATTAAAACGAAAAACACTTCAGTATGTTTTGTTTGAGAGTATAAAATACTTGGAAATCTTATTTAAAATAATTTTACAAGTTTTTTTAATGTTTTAATTAAAATGGAAAAGCCTTTACTAAAATAAAATTGGATATTAAATCCTTATTATTTTATTTATATAAACCTTTACTATTTTTAACAAATAGAAATATTTTATTCCAAAGGTTTGGCCAAGTTTTAATTTGGCTCTTTAAAATAATCCTTATTTATATTTCTACCTTTTCATTTGAAAACTAAATCTTTTTATTAAAAGATTCAAAAATAGTAATTCCAAATATTTTTAGCTTTGTTTTTTATTTACCTCTTTAAATCCCTTTAGGATTTTATTTGATCCAAATAGGTTTTGAAAGTTTACAATTGGATTCAAAAAGTTTCTTCTCACCCTGAAAATCAACAAAGTTTTATTTTATTCATTTATTTTTCACATTACAAGATTTGGAAAATCTTGGATCCATATTTATGGCAGTTTGCTAGCATATCATAAGGTCATATTATATCTCAGCAATTATAACTCGGATTTGGGACATAAGTCATATTTGAATCATATAACTCAGCTTTTGAGTCAGATAACTCGGATTTGGGACATATGTCAGATTAGAGCCATATAACTCAGATTTTGAGTCAGATAACTCGTATTTGGGACATATGTCAGATTGAGTCATATAACTCGGATTTTGAGTCATATAACTCGGATTTGGGATATATGTCAGATTTGAGTCATATAACTCGAATTTTGAGTGAGATAACTCGGATTTGGGACATATGTCAAATTTGAGTCATATAACTCGAATTTTGAGTCAGATAACTCAGATTTGGGACATATGTCAGATTTGAGTCATATAACTTGGATTTTGAGTCAGATAACTTGGATTTCGGACATATGTCTAATTTGAGTCATATAACTTGAATTTTGAGTTAGATAACTCGGATTTGGGACATATGTCAGATTTGAGTCATATAACTCGGATTTTGAGTCAGATAACTCGGATTTTAGACGTATGTCAGATTTATGACATGTAACTCGGATGAGAAAAGTCGGATATGAGTCATATGTCAGATTTGAGGCAAAAATAACTCGGATTGGAACTTACCCAAAAGGGTTATATGAACAGTGCCCAAGAAGGCCAGAAGTCACAACTTACCCAAAAGGGTTAAAAGACCAGTGCCCAAGAAGGCCAGAAGTCATAACTTGCCAAAAGGGATTATATGACCAGTGACTAAGAAGGCCAGAAGTCACAACTTACCCAAAAGGGTTAAAAGACTAGTGCCCAAGAAGGCCATAAGTCATAACTTACCCAAAAGGGTTAGGGATTTCTATTTTCGTGCCCTTGGTTCCTTAGTTGTACTCACTTTTTCCTAGCCACTTAACTTTTCCTCACTTTTCGCCATCTCCTTCTACGAAACTCTCACACAGTCTGAAACTCATTGTTTGTCAGCCTTGCCATTACATGCTGACAAGTGGGGCCGCGTTTAGTCGGGTCCCGTAGTGGACCCTCGCCATTACGTGCTGACAGGTGGGTTCGCGGTCTGTCAGGTCCCATAGTGGACCCTTGCCATTACATGCTCACAAGTGGGGCCGCGCTAAGTTGGTTCCCGTAGTGGACACTTCTGTCCACTTATCCATATCAGCATGGTAACCACAGCTTATCCATGTGAGCATTGGACCCACAACTTACCCAGGTTGGCGTTGCAAGATGGGAGCCCAAGCCAGCCCCGCGCCCGTGTCGTTGCCTCCCCTTTCTTCTTCTTCTCCGGCAATGGTGGCCCTTCTCCGGCGATGGCGGCCCTTTGTTGAGCTTCACTTCGGCCTCCCATTTGTCCTGGCCGGAGTATGGTGCCATCTCGTTGACCTGTATGAAGGATGACAATGGCAACCGTGCGTGGGGAAGGTTAGAATCTCGCACCAAAATGTTCCGATTAGACGGGGGCGCTTGCTGTGGAGAATATGGCCGGCGAGCCATTTCGATGATTTAATTGGTTTATCGAGTTAATGTCTCGGCTGTAATCAAGTGAATCTATGAGGTGAAAGTCAAACTTTGAGATTTAAAGAGATGGATGTAAAAGAAATAAGAAAGTGACAAAACTTTTGAACACTTTCAAATGGAAAAAAATACAACTCTTAATGTAAAAGAGTGTTTATAATTGACACAACTCTTGAACACTTTCAAATTAAAAAAATTATATAACTCTTAATGTAAAAGAGTGTTTATAATTGACACAACTCTTAAACACTTTCAAATTAAAAAAATTATATAACTATTAATGTAAAAGAGTGTTTATAATTAACAAAACTCTTGAACACTTTCAAATTGAAAAAATTATACAACTCTTAATGTAAACCAGGTGTTTATAATTGACACAACTCTTTAACACTTTCAAATTATAATTTGGACATGATAATGTTGTCCTAAGAAAAACTTGAGAGTTACCATTTTTAGAGCATGAAAAGCGATCCCTAAACTAAAATCTTTATGCCTCGTGCATATACAAAAATAATACACATTTGAACTCTTTTAAATCGCACTTAGGACATGATAATGTTGTGCTAATAAAATCCCAATCATTTATCATTTTCATGGAGTGAAATATAATGCATAAACTTGTGTATACGAAAATTATAAACCTTTGAAAATTGTGAAAATCGCACTTAATACGTGATAATGATGTGCTAACAAAATTTTGAGAGATTATCATTTTCTCCCCATTTTCATAGAGTGGAATGTAATGCATAAACTTGCATATACAAAAATTATACACCTTCGAACATTGTGAAATCGCACTTAGGACATGATAATGTTGTGCTAAGAAAATCTTGAGAGATTATCATTTTCATAGAATGTAATGCATAAACTTGCATATACGAAAATTATACACCTTTGAACTCTTTGAAATCGCACTTAGGACATGATAATGATGTGCTAATAAAATCCTGATCATTTATCATTTTAATGTAGTGAAATATAATGCATAAACTTGCATATACGAAAATTATACGCCTTTGAACTCTTTGAAATCGCACTTAGGACATGATAATGTTGTGCTAATAAAATCCTGATCATTTATCATTTTAATGGGGTGAAATATAATGCATAAACTTCCATATACCAAAATTTTACACCTCTGAACACTTTCCCTTCAAGTTATATTAAAAATCATTTGTTTATGGAGTTGAAGTATCGATGGAAAACTCGTTATTTTTTGCATGGATAGAGGGGTACCTCCCGACAGATATAGGGGTTATCCTGTCCGCTAGATCACAGAGGATCAATGGTTGTTGGGCACGATCCGCGTGACAACTGTCTCAACCAATCAGAGCATAGTAGCCAAGGTGAGCACATGTGTGAGAGTTTGTGACTAAGAGGGAGAGAGAGAGGGGGAGAACTGAGTAGAACTTAAAAATCAAGGGCAAATCTGAGTAGAACTTAAAAACCAAGGGCAAAAGTGATAAAGGTATTCAAATAGAAAATAGAAAGATATTTAAAAAAATAAAAAAATGCTTCTTTTACACAATATAATACATCTCAGCATACATCAAACTATTTGCAATTCGAATATACATTAGTTTGACAATTATTGCCTCATTCAGACAAACTATGTTTTGGTGAGGGATGTTTTGGGAATAGGCTTGAGTAGAAAGCCATGAACCTTCGTAGATAGTAGGTGATTTGAGAAGTGGTGATTTAGGTTAAAACTTGATTTATATACATTTCTTATGGTGGTAGGTCACATAATAAGTATCCCTGGGTAGATGCCACTATGTTTTGATCTTTTTGAATTTGTTATGTATACAATGACTCAATTAGCTAGATAAAAACCATTTGTTGACTCTCTGTTGACCATCCACTGGAGGGTAAAAGTCAGTATATTGCACACGACAGTGTTAGTACTGGAGGGCAAAACTAAGTACAGCCAAACTGCCAGTGTTACACTAGCAGTTTGGCTATACTCAGTTTTGCCCTCCAGTACTAACACTGGCAGTTTTTCCCTCGTATCTCAATCATGTCCTTATTGCACTCTATTGTTTTTTCCAACAGATGGATAGAAGCGACGTCTTCAGCAACGACGAGTCCAAGGACACCAAGACTCGTCAAGTGCTGAGGAGGCTGAAGTCCATCCAGTATGACAACTTCTTCGCTGATGACGTCTATAGGTGCCCCTTCTGCACCAGGAGGCTACACACCAACGACTTCAACTCCCTCGTGAAGCATGCCGAGAACGTGAATACCTACGACCCATCCGTGAACATCAACAGATTTAGAGCTAAGCACAAGGAGCTGGATTTTCACCTCCACAACCTCCAGAAGGTCGCCATCGAGGAGGGTCACATGCCCCCGATCAAGCCCAAGGTGCCCAAGGTCAAGGGACATGGTAGCAATAAGTGGAAGAAGCGCTAGAGGGAGGAGGCGGAGGCCCTCCTGGCGAAGGCCACGGGGGGCCACTGATCTTGTGTTGCTGCTGCTATAAAGAGGCTTCTTTTGTTTTGTCCGTGTTGAACTTGTCCGCTGCTACTGCTACTGAGCAGCCTAATTGTCGAACCTCATTTATGTACCGAACTATATATCCTATATTAGCTGCTTTATCTACATCTACTATGTTTACAGAATGTATTTATGGTGCTGGTTAGATTTGCTGCTCTTGATTTGCTACCAGATTGGCAAAAACGAGGGACAAAGGAACCATGAATGAAGAGAGAAGCTGCTCTAGATTCGCTACCTTTTCGGGCAAAAAAAACAACTATTAGCGATATAAAGGGGAAAAGGCGCTCTTAAAAAGGCCAATCATAAAAATAACAAAAAGAAAACTTCTAATTTAGGCGACAGGGCACACATTGTTGGGAATATACCCTAGAGGCAATCATGTATGATGAAATTTCCCATTTTATTCATAAAGTTATTAAGTTGTCCTTGCATGAGCATCTGATGTATATCATTGAATATGTGATTCGGTTGTGGAACTATACATTCATGTTGTTTGTACTAAATATCCTTGGTCATCGAGGTTGTGCTGGACACACAACTTAGACCAATGTGAAAGTTGGCTTGATGACTCGGTTCCACTTGTCATGGGCATGGTGATGCTATTCCGACTTACATAGATTCAGCTAAAGAGTTTAACGAGTCGAATTGACCCATATTGAGGTACAACGAACAAGTTGTCATTTGTATATCTCAATCAATGTAATCCTTAGACCTGAGGTTATTGCATAGTCCGAGTTGAGGATCACCGACTAAGGTTCTGTCAAATGTTGATCCGTAACTGGGCAGTTATAAAGGTAGAGTTTGGGTCGACTGGGAATCAAGCTGTGTAATGTGAATAACCAAGATGGGATTTTTCCCCTCCACTTGGAGAGATATTCTCTAGGCCCTCTTGGATGATATGATTTGGAAAGCATGGCCATGCACGACTCGGTTAAGTGTTAATCGAGGCGATCGACTAAGAGTTAGTCGGGTGAATCACTTATCTCGGATCGAGAAGAGAGTCGGACTATTTAGAGGATGACAAGTATTGTCCTATAGTCTGACAAGGTATATCGTGAGAAAAAAGGGACTCGGTCGCAAGTCTCATTGAAAAGCCAAGTCGTCATGAATCTTTAGTACTTGGGAGTCGACATATTCTCCTAGGAGAAGCTGCCGACTGATCGATTGTGAGTCGGACTCCAATCGTGTCCAAGTAGCCAAGAGCCTGCGAGGTCAAACACTTAAGAGCGGGAGCAAGTTCGGATTGGATCTGAACCGGAAATCTGATTGGGTTGGACCCGAGCCGGATTTGGACTGAGTCAGTGAGTCACTCACATGGACTAATATTATATGGGCTTTAGTGAATGGGCCACGTGACTAGAGCCCATGTTCACTCCCTATATATACTGGAGCACAGTAACCCAGAAGGGTTAATTGTTTATCGGTTAGGTCATTCCATGTGTTGGAAACCCTAGCTCCACACCAGTCCTGCCGTCATAATGAACCTAGCAGTTCGCCGCCGGTGCTTCTCCTTGTACGTGTGGATACCAGCAGAGGTGTTGTACGTTCAGCACCAGGACGATCAGATCGCAAAGGACTGCACTGCATCAACTGACGCACTTCATCAGTAATCCACAACTGCGCGTCTAGTGGTAAACCTCGTGGCCTTCCACCTCAGCTAGATCTTGGTATCACCACGTTAGAGGGAAAAGGTTTTGTTTTATCTCTACGTGGCCCAATAGTGGTATCAGAGTAATAGCTTCTAGTTTTAGGCTCGAGATCTCGCATATGTGATATGCGGCTGGCTGTAGATGAGATCTATTGCTGTTTTGGTGGTCGATCTATGAGATAGATCGGTTTTCTACGAGGTTGATTGGATCAACTGTACTCGGGGAATGGCTTTTTGTACGAGGTTGATTTCCGTGATCACACAGCTAAGGTCATGGAATGACATACCCGTACCGGTCGGTTTCCGTCATCGGGGTAGACTATAACACGTAAATCCAGAAGTGGTGATCGAAGATCAAAGAGTTTGATCGAATCGGAATAATGGTCGGAATCCATGTCCAGATCGTAGATGCGATCTACGTTTTCGGAAAAATCGTCGGGCGCTGCCCGCACCCGCGAGGGGCGCTGCCGGCTTCGCCCTGTCATAGCGCGTTAGACGTCGTTGCGAGTTTCACACCGCCGGTAGATAGCGTATCTATGCATAACTTGTTTTGGCAGGAAGTTGTGAATGGTATAGTTCATGTGCATGTGATGTATGTGTGTAATCCATACATGTTCTGTGAATCACGATTTTGTCAGCCAGATGGAGCCTAGGTGCTGTTTTATTATTGTATAACGACCTGCGTGTCGGATTCTCCATATAATTTACTTTACTAAGCTAGTGTAGCTGATTGGAGAACCCGGATGGCATGCAAGGTGATGTACATGTCGGCGACATGGAGTAAGACGACAAGTGACAAGAGTTGGCACGAGTCAGATTACAGGCTTTGTGGAGATGGAGATCGCCATGCCATTTCACATTATAATTGCTTTATTCTGTGTTGTTGATATGTCTCTGTTTTACCTCTATTAGATAGTCGGTAAAATATAATCCCTCAAAGAAGGTCTAGTCGGTTTTCCCGCCAGTGTTTGCACCATCACAAGTCGGACATTTTTGGTAGTGGGCTCATAAAATTGAGGTGCTGCCAATTCTTTTTGACTAGGTGGGTTCGAGTCGGACTCTTCTGCGGAAACACTCGGTAAGCTAGACGAGTCTATCACAACGGTTGTGGGGCTCGGGGAATAGTCGGATGGGAGCCAGGGCATGTGATGCCACCCGTCCAACAGGAGTCGTATGAGATGCGATTGACAAGGAGTTGTCTACCTAGATCACTTGGAGGCTAGCGGTGATGCTAATGCTCACTAGCCGACTTGCTTATTTAGGATCCTGAATCACTAAGTAACCATTGGAGGGGTGTTGGTTCTAGTGGGAGCATAAAATATTAAAGTGTTTAATATGCTTGCTCTTTTATGAATATATGTCTTAAGTGTTTTGCATATTTTCTATTGTAGATCATGGCACCAAGTAGCAGTCACTCTCAGATATCCGGTTTTGCGTTGAGAACCATTCTTGAGAAAGATAACCTAATGACACTAATTTTACCAACTGGTATCGAAATCTGAGAATTGTTCTCAAACAAGAAAAGAAGGACCATGTCCTAGACAACCCACTTCCAAATGAGCCGAATGAGAATGTGACTGTCGCTGCCACCAATGCCTACCATCGGGCTAAGGATGAGTCCACGGATATAAGATGTCTTATGCTTGCTCACATGGAACCGGACTTGCAAAAGCAGTTCGAGAATGTTGAGTCCTACGATATGATCGAAAGCCTCAAAAGTATGTTCCAGGCTCAGGCGAAGACTGAGAGGTATCAAGTCTCTTAGGCTTTGCTGAGTTGCAAGCTTAAGGATGGTGATCCACTGAGTCCGCATGTGATCAAAATGGTTGGTTACGTGCAGTCTCTGGAGAGGCTTGGCTACCCCATTAGCGAAGAGTTCGCTACGGATATAATTCTGAACTCTCTTCCTAGTGCATATGGGCAGTTGATTTCAAACTACCACATGCATGGTATGGATAAGAAGCTCAATGAATTACATGGGATGCTCAAGCAGCCAGAGGCGGATCTCAATAAGGGCACCAGTCAAGTGTTGATGGTGTAGAATAAGGCTAAGTTTAAGAAGAGTTCTTGGACTAAGAAGAAGGCTAAGTCAGGAGGAAAGCAGGCTCAGGACCCGGTCCCAAGCGCTTCCTCGGGGACTAAGCCATCTCCTTCAGTCGGATCCACTTGCTTTTACTGCAAGGCGGATGGCCACTGGAAGAGGAATTGCAGCAAGTACTTGGCCGACAAAGCCAAGAGTGGAGGTACGACTTCCGACTGAGGTACACTTGTTTGGAATATTATAGACATATATCTTGCTAATGCACCTAATAGTTCTTGGGTATATGATACCGGATCAGTTATTCACATCTACAACTCGTTGCAGGGACTGGTAAGAACTGGGAGAATAGCAAGAGGAGAAGTTGATATTCGAGTCGGCAACAAACAAGAGTTGCTGTGCTGGAAGTCGGCACGATGCAACTTCATTTACCTTCTGGATTCATTATGGAACTGAATAATTGTTATTATGTTCCAGTGCTCAGTCGAAACATTATTTCTGCTTCATGTTTGATGAGCCAAGGCTATGAGTCGAATGTCAATAATAATGGTTGTTCTTTGTATTTGATTGATATGTTTGACGGCTTTGTACCCGTCCAAGACGGGTTATTTATTTTGAATCTTGATGGTGAGTCGGTTTATAACATAAATGTTAAAAGGTTGAAACCAAATGATCTGAAGATGACTTACTTTTTGCATTGTCAGCTTGGTCATATAAGTTGGAAACGCATTAAGAAGCTCCATGATGATGGACTCCTAACTTCGTTCGACTTGGAGTCGTTCGAGACATGCGAATCTTGCCTATTAGGCAAAATGACCAAGACACCTTTTGCAAAGAGTTGCGAGAGGGCGTCCGAATTGTTGGGACTAGTACATAGTGTTGTATGTGGACCAATGAGCACAAAATCCAGGGGTGGTTATGAGTACTTCATTACCTTCACTGATGATTTGAGTAGGTATGGATATATCTACTTGATTAAACATAAGTCGGAAGCCTTTGAAAAGTTCAAAGAATTCCAGAATGAAGCACAAAATCAACTCGGCAGGAAAATAAAGTTTCTTCGATCGAGGAGGAGAGTACATGAGACATGAGTTTGATGACCATCTGAAAAGTTGCGGAATAGTTCCTCAACTTACTCCGCCAGGAATGCCGCAAAGGAATGGTGTTTCGGAAAGGCGGAATTGGACCTTGTTGGACATGGTACAATCAATGATTAGTTGGACAGATCTACCTTTATCATTTTGGGGTTATTGTCTAGAAACAGCGGAGTTCACACTAAATAGAGTACCATCAAATTCAATAGATAAGACACCGCATGAGATGTGGACAAGCAAAAAGCCATGTTTGTCTTTTCTTAAGATTTGGGGTTGTGAACCATTTGTCAAGCGACTTCAGTCGGACAAGCTTACGGCGAAGTCGGATAAATGTATTTTCGTGGGGTATCTGAGGGAAACCTTGGGTTACTACTTCTACAACCGAGAAGAGGGCAAAGTGTTTGTCGCTCAGAACGGTGTCTTCCTTGAGAAAGAGTTTCTCAGTTGGGGAGTCAGTGGGAGCACAGTGCAGCTCGAAGAAATTCAAGAGGAACCTTGGAGGTTGAGCCGGTCATGGTAGCTGAGTCGGCAGTAGCACCTGTACTACGAATATCGGCGAGATTACGAGGTGTTCGTGATGTATTACTGTTAGATAGTGATGAGCCGGCAAATTATTCGGAAGCGATGGTGGGATCTGATTCCGAGTCATGGCTTGGAGCCATGAGATCCGAGTTAAAGTCCATGGATGAAAATCAAGTTTGGAACTTGGTTGATCTGCCAGACGGTGCAAGACCCATCGAGTGCAAATGGGTCTTTAAGAAGAAAACTGATATGGATGGAAATATTTCCGTCTATAAAGCACGTCTTGTCGCGAAGAGGTTCCGACAAGTTCAAGGAGTTGATTACGACGAGACTTTCTCGCCCGTAGCGATGCTTAAATCAGTTCGGATCATGTTAGCTCTAACAGCCTATTTCGACTATGAGATATGGCAGATGGATGTCAAAATGGCTTTCCTTAACGTAAATTTAACCGAGGACGTGTATATGATACAGCCCGAGGGTTTTGTCGATCCGGCTAATGCTGACAAAGTGTGCAAAATTCAGAAATACATTTATGGGTTGAAGCAAGCATCTCGGAGTTGGAATATTCGCTTTGATGAGGTAGTCAAATCGTTTGGCTTCATCAAGAGTGATCATGATTCTTGTTTATACAAGTTTAGTGGGAGAAAAGTAAACTTTCTAATCTTATATGTGGATGGCATATTATTGATTGGAAATGATGTCCAGATTTTGCTAGAAACCAAGGAATCATTGGAAAGTAGTTTCTCAATGAAAGACTTGGGTGAGGCAACATATATTCTCGGAATCCGGATCTATAGAGATAGATCAAGACGACTCATTGGATTGAGTCCGAGTATTTATTTGGACAAAATGTTGAAGAAGTTCATGATGGAATCATCTAAGAAGGGGTTCTTACCGATGTCCCATGGTGTAAAACTTAGCAAGACTCAGTGTCCTTCGACAACTGATGAGCAAAGTCGGATGAGTGCGATTCCGTATGCTTCTGCAGTCGGATCCATCATGTATGCCATGATTTGTACTAGGCCGGATGTTTATGCTCTAAGTGTTGTGAGCAGATACCAGGCTGATCCTGAAGAAATCCACTAGACAGCGGCTAAAAATATCCTAAAGTACTTGAGAAGGACTAAGGATATGTTTTTGGTTTATGGTGGTGAAGATGAACTCAGTGTAAAGGGTTACACGGATGCGAGTTATCTTACCGACTCTGATGATTCTCGTTCGCAATCCGGATATGTTTTTATTATAAACGGAGGTGCTGTGAGCTCGAAGAGTTCCAAGCAAGAGACGGTGTCTGCATCTACAACAGAGGCTGAGTATATTGCCGCGTCAGAGGCAGCAAAGTAAGCTGTTTTGATCTTCCTCAGGGATCTTGGTGTGATTCAGAGCTCGTTCAATCCGTTAGACGTGTATTGTGACAACAATGGTGCTATTGCACAAGCTAAGGAACCTAGAAAACACCAGAAGAACAAGAACATACTCATGCGGTACCACCTGATTCGCTAGTTCATGGATCAGGGTGATATCAAGTTATGCAAGGTACACACGGATGCAAATATTGCGGATCCGTTGACAAAGCCATTACCATAGCCAAAGCATGAGGCGCACCTGAGAGCCATGGGCATAAGATGCTTAGACATGTGATGTTGGAAGATTGACTCTAGTGCAAGTGGGAGACTGTTGGGAATATGCCCTAGAGGCAATCATGTATGATGAAATTTCCCATTGTATTCATAAAATTATTAAGTTGTCCTTGTATGAGCATCTGATGTATATCATTGAATATGTGATTTGGTTGTGGAACTATACATTCATGTTGTTTGTACTAAATAACCTTGGTCATCGAGGTTATGCTGGACACACAACTTAGACCAATGTGAAAGGTGGATTGATGACTCGGTTCCACTTGTCATGGGCATAGTGATGCTATTCCGACTTACACAGATTCGGCTAAAGAGTTTAGCGAGTCGGATTAACCCATATTGAAGTACAACGAACAAGTTGTAATTTGTATATCTCTATCAATGTAATCCTTAGACCCGAGGTTATTGCATAATCCGAGTTGAGGATCACCGACTTAGGTTCTGTCAAATGTTGATCCGTAACTCGGCAGTTATAAAGGCAGAGTTCGGGTCGACTAGGAATCAAGCTATGTGATGTGAATAACCAAGATGGGATTTTGCCCCTCCACTTGGAGAGATATTCTCTGGGCCCTCTCGGATGATATGATTCGGGAAGCATGGCCATGCACGACTCAGTTAAGTGTTAACCGAGGCGATCGACTAAGAGTTAGTCGGGTGAATCACTTATCTCGGATCGAGAAGAGAGTCGGACTATTTAAGGGATGACAAATATTCTCCTATAGTCTGACAAGGTATATCGTGAGGCAAAACGGACTCGGTCGCAAGTCGCATTGAAAAGGCAAGTCGTCATGAATCTTTGGTACTTAGGAATTGGCATGTTCTGCTAGGAGCCGCTGCCGACTAATCGATTGTGAGTCAGACTCCAATCGTGCCCAAGTAGCCAAGAGCCTGCGGGGTCACACACTTAAGAATGGGAGCAAGTTCGGATTGGATCTGAACCGGAAATCTGATTGGGTTGGACCCCAGCCGGATTTGGACTGAGTTAGTGAGTCGGACTCATAGGGACTATTATTATATGGGCTTTAGTGAATGGGTCACGTGATTAGAGCCCATTTTCACTCCCTATAATAGTGGAGCACAGTAACCCAGAAGGGTTAATCGTTTATCGGTTAGGTCATTCCATGTGTTGGAAACCCTAGCTCCACAACAGTCCCGCCGTCGTAACGAACCTAGCATTTCGCCACCGGTTCTCCTCCTTATATGTGTGGATACCAGCAGAGGTGATGTACATTCTGCACCAGGACGATCGGATCGCAAAGGACTGCACTGCATCAACTGATGTGCTTCATCAGTAATATGCAACTGCGCGTCTAGTGGTAAACCTCGTGGCCTTCTACCTTAGCTAGATCTTGGGATCACCACGTTAGAGGGAAAAAGTTTTGTTTTATCTCTACGTGGCCCAGCACACATAACCATCAAACATGCCCCACATGGTCCCACACCACGTCCCCCATAACGCATTCCCAATAAGCCGGTCCCATGCAGTCCAACATGGCATGGCCCCACACGTCAGCATAACGCGCACCTGACCAACCAGTCCCACCTGTCAGCACGTAACAGCGGGGGTCCACTACGGACCTGACTAAACACAACCCCACTTGTTAGAACGTAACGACAAGGCCGCCGGACAACGATTTTCAGACCGTTTGAGAGTTTCGTAGTAGGAGATGGGCAAAAGTGAGAAAAAGTTAACCGGCTGGGGAAAACTAAGTACAACTAACGAACCAGGGGCACGAAAATAGAAATCCCAAAGGGTTATATGACCAGTGCCCAAGAAGGCTGGAAGTCACAACTTACCCAAAAGTGCTATATGACTAGTGCCCATGAAGGCCAGAAGTCATAACTTACCCAAAAGGGTTAAAATACCAGTGCCAGAAGTCATAACTCACCCAAAGGGGTTATATGACCAGATCCCAAGAAGGACATATGTCGAAACTTACCCAAAGGGGTTATATGACCAGTGCCCGAGAAGGCCAGAAGTCACAACTTACCCAAAAGGGTTAAAAGACTAGTGCCTAAGAAGGCCATGAGTCATAACTTACCCAAAAGGGTTAGATGACTAGTGCCCAAGAAGGCCAAAAGTCACAACTCACCCAAAAGGGTTAAAAGACCAGTTCCCAAGAAGGCCAGAAGTCATAACTCTTCCAAAAGGGTTAAAATACCAGTGCCCAAGAAATCCATATGTCAAAACTTACCCAAAAGGGTTATATGACCAGAACCCAAGAAGGAAAGATGTGGAAACTTACCCAAAGGGGTTACATGACTAGAGCCCAAGAAGGCTGAGCGTCAAAACTTACCCAAAAGGGTTATATGACCAAGTGCCCAAGAAGGCCCCGAATTAAAAGGAATATATGTGAATAAACAACTCTAGGAATATTCTAATTCAAAGCCTATGTGCGACTATGTGAGTCCCACATAGCCTCGGGGACTAATGTCGGGGATATGACCCCTGGTAGCTCATACTTGAGGCGTTAAGTGACTTAATGGAGCAACAAGTGATATAATATAAGAGATATTTGCAGAAAAAACAGATATAAAATAATATACTGAATAAGATAAATGAAGAGGAAAAAAGATCAGTAGGGCCGACACAGGCAAAATTCGGCCTGGTCTTCTCTCCCCCGGGCCGAATCAGGCCTCTTAGGCCCAAGCCATTTTTCACCTGGCCGAATAAGTATTAACTCAGCTAGGCCGTATCACCTAGCCAGCCCACCACCATCTGCACCTCATCGCCAACCCCGGGTGGGCCGGGATATCCCCAATTCTTCCCACCACAGGTCACCAACGACGCCTCCTCTCCGAGCTCCCCTGATGCCAACGCCTCCCGCCAACATCGCCAGTGCCTCCCGCCAAACTTCCTCGCTAATGCCCAGGTGGGTCGACATCTCGTCCGACCCGGAGCCGACCACGGGCCGTCGCCAATCTAGCGCTACATTGCTTTGCTTCCACCAGTTCTTCCTGGGTGGACCGACTGTGGCTTCACTCGGCCCACCCCGGGTTGGCTCCACCTCGCTAGTTCATGTATGCCTGGGCCGGGAGAGGAGGCACTGGCTGGTCCCTAAGTCCCCTTCCCCCTAGGAGAGATAGGAGACCCCGGATGGGCTCTATCCGTCTTGGCCGGTCAGATTTGACCCCTCCCGGGCCAAGTTCTGTTTGACTCGACTAGGTCAGGTGTTAACCCGGTTGGGCCTTACACATTAACCCGACTATTCCCTTTTGCCTTCAGGCCGAGTTACCCAATCCCGAGGCCAAATTACCCTTTGCAATTATCCCCTAAGCCAAGCTATTTCACCCCAGCTGAACTCTTATTCATACCTCATGCCCCCGCGACCTCTACATCGACACCAATGCAAGCCAGGTCACAACCCATCAAGTCATGTGCCAGTCTTGGGACGCCCCTGGCTTAGACTAGCACATGCAACAAGGTATATGCTTGGGATCTTTAGAGATGCTAGGGAATATGCCAGGCATCTCCTGAAATGATAGGGAACTTCCTCGCTAATACACAGGTGGGTCGACATCTCGTCCGACCCAGCCAGCCAACCATGGGTCGTCGCCACTCTAGAGCTACATTGCTTTGCTTCCACCAGTTCTTCCTGGGTGGACCGACTATGGCTTCACTCGGCCCACCCCGGGTTGGCTCCACCTTGCTAGTTCATGTATGCCTCGGCCGGGAGAGGAGGCGCTGGCTGGTCCCTAAGTCCCCTTCCCCCTGGGAGAGATAGGAGACCCAGGATGGGCTCTATCCGTCTTGGCCGGTCAGATTTGACCCCTCTTGGGCCAAGTTCTGTTTAACCCGACTAGGTCAGAGGTTAACCCGGTTGGGCCTGACACATTAACCCGACTATTCCCTTTTGCCTTCAGGCCGAGTTACCCAATCCCGAGGCCAAATTACCCTTTGGAATTATCCCCTGGGCCAAGCTATTTCACCCCAGCTGACCTCTTATTCATACCTCATGCCCCCGCGACCTCTACATCGACACCAATGCAAGCCAGGTCACAACCCATCAAGTCATGTGCTAGTCTTGGGACGCCCCTGGATTAGACTAGCACATGCAACAAGGTATATACTTGGGATCTTTAGAGATGCTAGGGAATATGCCAGGCATCTCCTGAAATGATAGGGAACTTCCTCGCTAATACCCAGGTGGGTCGACATCTCGTCCGACCCGGCCAGCCAACCACGGGCCGTCGCCACTCTAGCGCTACATTGCTTTGCTTCCACCAGTTCTTCCTGGGTGGACCGACTATGGCTTACTCGGCCCACCCCGGGTTGGCTGCACCCCGCTAGTTCATGTATGCCTGGGCTGGGAGTGGAGGCGCTGGCTGGTCCCTAAGTCCCCTTCCCCCTAGGAGAGATAGGAGACCCCGGATGGGCTCTATCCGTCTTGGCCGGTCAGATTTGACCCCTCCTGGGCCAAGTTTTGTTTAACCCGACTAGGTCAGGGGTTAACCCGGTTGGGCCTTACACATTAACCCGACTATTCCCTTTTGCCTTCAGGCCGAGTTACCCAATCCTGAGGCGAAATTACCCTTTGGAATTATCCCCTGGGCCAAGCTATTTCACCCCAGCTGACCTCTTATTCATACCTCATGCCCCCGCGACCTCTACATCGACACCAATGCAAGCCAGGTCACAACCCATCAAGTCATGTGCCAGTCTTGGGACGCCCCTGGCTTAGACTAGCACATGCAACAAGGTATATGCTTGGGATCTTTAGAGATGCTAGGGAATATGCCAGGCATCTCCTGAAATGATAGGGAACTTCCTCGCTAATACCCAGGTGGGTCGACATCTCGTCCGACCCAGCCAGCCAACCATGGGTCGTCGCCACTCTAGAGCTACATTTCTTTGCTTCCACCAGTTCTTCCTGGGTGGACCGACTATGGCTTCACTCGGCCCACCCCGGGTTGGCTCCACCTTGCTAGTTCATGTATGCCTCGGCCGGGAGAGGAGGCGCTGGCTGGTCCCTAAGTCCCCTTCCCCCTGGGAGAGATAGGAGACCCAGGATGGGCTCTATCCGTCTTGGCCGGTCAGATTTGACCCCTCTTGGGCCAAGTTCTGTTTAACACGACTAGGTCAGAGGTTAACCCGGTTGGGCCTTACACATTAACCCGACTATTCCCTTTTGCCTTCAGGCCGAGTTACCCAATCCCGAGGCCAAATTACCCTTTGGAATTATCCCCTGGGCCAAGCTATTTCACCCCAGCTGACCTCTTATTCATACCTCATGCCCCCGCGACCTCTACATCGACACCAATGCAAGCCAGGTCACAACCCATCAAGTCATGTGCTAGTCTTGGGACGCCCCTGGCTTAGACTAGCACATGCAACAAGGTATATCCTTGGGATCTTTAGAGATGCTAGGGAATATGCCAGGCATCTCCTGAAATGATAGGGAACTTCCTCGCTAATACCCAGGTGGGTCGACATCTCGTCCGACCCGGCCAGCCGACCACGGGTCGTCGCCACTCTAGCGCTACATTGATTTGCTTCCACCAGTTCTTCATGGGTGGACCGACTATGGCTTACTCGGCCCACCCCGGGTTGGCTCCACCCCACTAGTTCATGTATGCCTGGGCCGGGAGAGGTGGCGCTGGCTGGTCCCTAAGTCCCCTTCCCCCTGGGAGAGATAGGAGACCCCGGATGGGCTCTATCCGTCTTGGCCGGTCAGATTTGACCCCTCCTGGGCCAAGTTCTGTTTAACCCGACTAGGTCAGGGGTTAACCCGGTTGGGCCTGACACATTAACCCGACTATTCCCTTTTGCCTTCAGGCCGAGTTACCCAATCCCGAGGCCAAATTACCCTTTGGAATTATCCCCTGGGCCAAGCTATTTCACCCCAGCTGACCTCTTATTCATCCCTCACGCCCCCGCGACCTCTACATCGACACCAATGCAAGCCAGGTCACAACCCATCAAGTCATGTGCCAGTCTTGGGACGCCCCTGGCTTAGACTAGCACATGCAACAAGGTATATGCTTGGGATCTTTAGAGATGCTAGGGAATATGCTAGGCATCTCCTGAGATGATAGGGAATATGTTGGGCATCTCAGGAATATGCTAAGGAATATTCTAAAGAGATACTAATGACAAGCACTACAAGACAATAGATCAGTCTGACTAGGACCAGGCGTATGGAGAAAGCCTTATCCCCTGGGCTCCCCTTTATAAGGAGAACTAGGGGGATCGTTCCTAGGATAGACCCTGAAGGGCTCCTCACTTCTCTGCTCGTTAGGATCTCACCTTCTTCCTCCTCTTCTCTCACAGAGAAAGCTACTAGAGGCATAGGAGATACAACTTAAGGAACATCATTGTAGCCACCATGTATGACAAGATTATATGAGATATAGATGTAGGACTAGAGGTTTTATCTCACTAGGAGAGCCTCGAACCTGGGTACATCGTGTCTCTCCATGTTCTTACGAGTGCGGTCTTCACTGCACCATCCCTCCCTAGATTCCTCCATGTCCATCTATCTAGATACAAGCAAAAAAATTCCTACGATATGAACAACTGAGCACCAAGATCTATCTATCTAGATACAAGCAATGGGTGGATATACAACCATAGAGAACTTACCCTTGAAGACCGACAAAGTGTTACGAGATTGGTTCTCATGGATGATGTAGTCGTTCACTTGCCGATCTCAACATCATGATGAAGTCCATCCGGCCCAGCACCGCAAATCAGTGGTGAATCCATGATCGTACACATGTCTGGTACCCAGACAACCTCCATGCCCTCGCTCCAGGAAAGAAGCGGAAGCAGCAAATCCTTGCTCCAGAAAAATCCACCGGGAACATGTATCTCGCTGATCCGAGACCATGGGGAATATTCTAAAGGGAGAGAGATCCTTCGTGAGGAGGTGTGAGTGAGATGTGAGAGGAGGGGTTCCTTTTATAGGAGAGGGGGGGCAGCCCCATGCCATGACCGGCGGCCAAGGTGGGTTCCCCCACCTCTTCCTCATTCATGTGTGTGGAGCTCCCACTCACATAAATGGCCTTCTATTTTATCCACTCAAAATCCATTAAATTTCCACCAAATTTAATGCAATCTCTCATTTAATAAAACTCTTTTATTTATTTTATTCAGAATTTTGTTAATTACATTAATTAACAAACATTCACATAAAACCCTTGCAACATTTCAATTTCACATGCAGAACCAGTTTCAGCAATTTCACCCGAAATAATTCTGGTTTCCATTGAAATAATTCCGGCGCTTTCTTTTTCTTTCTCCAACATCTTATTTGATCCAAATGGTGTTGGTATCTCTTAAGGGTTTCACCCTACGGTTCATGAATAATGCAGACATGATCGAGACCCTCTCCGATCAATAATCAGCAGCGGGACCTGGAGATCCGTACTGACTCCCACACATTCAACGACGAGTTCTTGTGATCGTGTGAACCTTTAACATTGTAACTAAATCCTTTTTTCTCGCGATATTTTACATTTTCGAGATTCTATCATCGGTATCCCCATACCTAGTTTGATCTCGTTACTGACATGTACTCTTTTCTTGTTCCCGATATAACATTCTAGTGATCCCCATTACTTGCAAGCTATATCAATGTGATATTACCGAGAGGGCCCTAGAGTATATCTCTCTGTCATTTGGACGGACAAACTCACTATTGATCCATGAGCCTCTACATAACATATCGGACTATCTAAACCCACCTTTATAGTCACCCTGTTATGGTGTGACGTTTGATGTTATCAAGCTACTATTTTGGTATTAGTGATTGACATGATCTCATGGTCTAAGTACTAAAGTTACTTTGTAATGATGTTATAGTAATGTAACACCCTCAGATCGACCCTATGCAAGTTTTAGCGATTCCCACCAAACCCGCATAGAAACGATTCAAAGATGCCCACCAGGCACTTCCGTGCAGGTGGAAATCGAAGTAATATCATTACACAATAGTTCCCGATGGAACCCATAGAAACAGATATATAAAACACGACTCCATGTGTCAAGAATACATATATATATTTAGTACAAAGGTCCAAATCACCTTGAAATGATATAGCATCCGAGTATGGACAAGATGCAAATTAGGCTAAGAGCCCTGAAAATAACCAATGGCATCCATAAACCTTCCCAAGCCAAGCCGGAAGGGTAACCCTGCTAACGATGTCGATCTCAAGACCTGCTTAAACAAAAGGGGTGTAGACAAAGGGCAAAGGAAAAAGAGAGTGGTCAGTACTGAGGACATTACACAACGAGACTTAGAATTTGGCAGTTGTCGCCTACATAGGTATGGTGGACTGAAGCGGTAGCGCCTCATGGTATTTCCCCTATAGAGACTTGATACAACTGGTGACTATCAGAGAGAGATAAGAAAGACCTATTCGAATCCAACCTGATTCTAACACCAAACATATCCATCCTGGTATTTCCCCCTCGAGACCAAACGAGGAAGTCAACCCGAGGAACTCACAAAGTTGGCAATTTTATTCATTCCATTAAAGTTACAACAATTACTAGTCAGACATAGATAGTATGAGTCATCCTGATATCATAAGAGTGGGTAGTTTTAGTTAACCATTACATTGTAGTTGCAATACTTACTAGTCATATACACATAGCATGAGGCATCCCAATTCCAGTAGTTGTTGGTACTTTTATTTAGCCATTCCGTTGTAGTGAAGTTGATTACTAGTCATTCCATAGTCAAATTTATAGCACTACTTTAGTTATAGTTGTCTATGATCGAGATATTGTGCTCCAAGTCGTCCATAACCGCGGCCACGACTTCCAGAAATATTTACCCTGCAGGGGCACAAATAGCAACACGAGCACGATCAACCTCGGAAAAACCAAATGAAAACCCAACGAAGCATCACGACAAAGCATTCGCAAGAATCATATATGATTTCAGGGGCCACCCCGCTAAGGTCTTGATGTGGCTCATATCGCTGTAGAGCTTCGTTTGGAAACCCTAAGAGGAAGGTATGATGAGCACAGTAGTAAGTATTCCCTCGGTATGAAACCAAGGTTATCGAACCAGTAGGAGGAAGGAAACGACCCCAAGGTGTTGCTAACAACTTGAAACCTACACAACACAAACTCAAGACTTTGCCCCAACGAACAGTGAGGTTGTCAATCTCACCGGTTTGCTGAAAACAAAGGATTAAACATATGGTGTGGAAGGTAATGGTAGCTTGCAGAAGGTAATAAGTAACAGTGGAAGATGTATCAATGGTAAATATTGGACCGGGGTCCACAGTTCACTATAGGTGTTCTCCTTAAGATAAACAACATAATATGCTGGGTAAACAAATTACAGCGGGGCAATTGAAAGGACTGAGCAAGGCATACCAATGCAATACTATACATTCATGATCCTGTGAGATTTGATTATGCATTACAACAATATACATAGACCGCCATCCAACTGCATCTATCACTAGTAATCCACCTTCAGATTATCATCCAAACCCCCTCCAGTATTAAGTTGCAGCAATGGATAACTGCTTTAAGCAATGTGTGTAAAGTAAACAATATAATTGTTCCATGAACAAAAGATTATTGTTTTGTCCCTAGTAGCAACATCACATGTACAACCTTAGAGATTTCCGTCAATTCCCCATATTCAATACAGGCATGAACCCACTATCGAGCATAAATACTCCCTCTTGGAGTCATTACCATCTACTTGACCAAGATAGCTACTAGAAACGGAGAGCATGCAAGATCTCAAACAACACAGACATGATATAATCAACAATCATAAAGACAAGATAGATTCATTAATCAATCTGACATAGTAATCTCAATATCCATCGGATCCCCTCAAACACAACATGCATGATTACAAATAGATGATCTTGATCATGAACGGAGCTCACAAGATCTAAAGATGATAGCACAAAGGAGGAGAAACAACCATCTAGCAACTGTATGGACCCATAGTCCAAGGTGGAACTAATCAAGTATCATAACGGAGGCTGGCATGGTGATGATGAAGGCCTCCGGGATGATCTCTCCCCTCCGGCAGGGTGCCGGGAAGAGCTTCAGATCCCCCCGATATAGGGACGATGGTGGCAGCGACTATGGACAGGTTTGTGGAGATCTGATAAGGTACTTAGGGTTTTGGCATCGGGGGGATTATATAGGCGAAGAGGCGAGGTAGGAGGGCGGCCAGGGGGCCCACACCCTGCCCAGGCGTGGCCCAGGGTGGGCCCGCGCGTGGGGGGGGGCGTATGTGTAGGGTTTCGTAGCATGGAAAACAAAAATTTTCTATCGCATACAAACAAACAAGCCAAGATCTCTCTACTAGATTGTAGCAACGAGTCGATGGAATAACTTACCCTCGAAGATTCCAAAGCGTTTAACGAGAGCGGATTCTCGTGGGTGATGTAGTCGTACTCTTCCCGATCTCAAGATCGTGTAGACGATCCTTCCGGCGCTGCATTCCGGCAGCGCTCCCGCAGTCGGTCACACGTTCGGTACTCGACGAAGACCTTCCTCTCCCTTGTTCCAGCAGGCAGCGGAGGTTGTAGCACTCTCCTCGCGATTCCGGCAGCACAACGGCGTGGTACCGGAAGTAGAGGGGAGATCCCGCAGGGCTTCGCCTTAAGCCGGAGCGAGTATGGTGGAGTATGAGAGAGAACTATTAGTGGTCTAGGGTTTAGACACACCAATTAGAAGGCTCTAAACCGAAGGCTAGGGCAATTAGAAGCTCTAAACCAAAACGGCTCTAAACCGGAGATTAGAGGATAGGAACTTGTGTGTCTAGAGGAGGAGGCCCTGCCCCTCCTCTTATAGGTGGGAGGTGCGGCCAAGGGGAGGGGAGTCCCTCCCCAAGTCGGCCTTGGGTGGCGCGCCGGCTTGGAGAGGAGACTCCTCCCCCAAGTCGGTTTCAACCACCTCTTGCTTGTTTCCCACAGTTTCCTGTTTTAGCCATTTGACTTTCAAACTGGCCATTTGACTTTTCTGTTTTAGGATTCAATTTAATCCTTTATTTGGAATAGCAAGAACACTTAGTACATGATGCAATCATTCCAATATGTAATGACACATTCATGTACCCCTCCCCTTTCCCGGAGTGCCGGACATTCCGGAACCTTCTAGAACATTCCCGATGAAAACACCGGAATCATTTCCGAACTCCGAAACGGGACTTTCCTTATATGAATCGTATTCTCCGGACCATTCCGGATCACCTCGTGATATCCCGGATCCCATCCGAGACTCCGAACAACATTCGGTCTCTTTCTCATAATACCATAACTACTCAAAACAACGTCGAATCCTTAAGTGTGTCTCCCTATGGTTCGTGAATTATGCGGACATGATCGAGACACTTCTCCGAACAATAACCAATAGAGGAATCTGGAAATTCATATGGCTCCCACATATTTCTATGATTACTTTGCGATCGAATGAACCACTTACATACGATACCAATTTCCCTTTGTCTCACGATAGTTTACTTATCCGAGGTTATGATCGTCGGTATCTCTGCATACCTAGTTCAACCTCGTTACTGATAAGTACTCTTTTCTCGTTCCCGTGATATGTGATCCCTTGTGAGCCAGTCACATGCTTGCAAGCTAATTGGATGACATTTCACCGAGAGGGCCCAGCGAATATCTATCCGTCATATGGATGGACAAATCCCACTCTTGATCCATGTGTCTCAACCAATACTTTCTGAATACTCAATGCCACCTTTATAGCCACCCAGTTACGGTGTGGTGTTTGATGTCATCAAAGCATCCATCCGGTAATGGTGATAGGAATGATCTCATGGTCGAAGGAATTAGGTTACTATGTATCAGAAAGCATATAGCAATTGAACTATTGAAATGACTTGATCTTTATGCTACGCTTATCTATAGGAGTATGTCCACCATATCATTCTCCTAACGATATGATCTTGTTGTTGATAACATCTCAATGTTCATGATTGGGAAACCACAATCATTAATCAACCAATAAGCTAGTGAAGTATAGAGGCTATACTAGGGACTTCAAATTAAGTTTACAAATCACACAAGTATCAATGTTTCCTTGTTAATACTATTATAGCATGAATGTAAACATTTATCATAAACACAAAGATATAATAATAACTACATTTATTATTGCCTCTAGGGCATATCTCCAACAGTCTCCCACTTGCACTAGAGTCATCTAATCTAGATTACATGGTAATATACCGAACACCCATGGCAGTTTGGTGTTGGTCATGTTTTGCCCTCGGGAGAGGTTTAGTCAACGGATCCGCCACATTCAGATCTGTGTGTACTTTGCAAATCTTTATATCCCCATCCTGGATATGTTCTCGAATAGCGTGAAAACGTAGCTTGATGTGCTTCAGCTTCTTGTGTGACCTTGGTTCTTGCGCATTGGCTATGGCGCCCATGTTATCACAGTAGATAGACATTGGGTCCAGCGCACTAGGAACCACACCCAGCTCTGTAATGAACTCTTTCATCCATATCGCTTCTTGTGAAGCCTCCGAAGCAGCCATGTATTCCGATTCAGTTGAAGATCTCGCCACAACGCTTTGCTTTGCACTCCTCCAGCTAACTGCTGCACCATTCAAAATAAATACGTATCCAGATTGTGATTTAGAATCATCCGGATCGGTGTTCCAACTAGCATCGGTGTAACCATTAACAACGAGCTGTTCATCACCTCCATAAGAAAGAACCATATCCTTAGTTCTTCTCAAGTACTTAAGGATGTTTTTGACCGCTGTCCAATGATCCACTCCTGGATCACTTTGATATCTGCTAGTTAAACTAACAGCATATGCAATGTCGGGTCTAGTACATAGCATGGCATACATTATAGATCCTATGGCTGAGGCATAGGGAGTCTTACTCATCCTTTCTCTATCTCCTGCCGATGTCGGACTTTGAGTTTTACTCAAGATCGTATTGGGCAACATGGGCAAGAACCCTTTCTTGCTTTCTTCCATTCCAAACCTCTTTAGAACTTTGTCCAAATATGTACTCTGTGACAATGATATTTGGTGTTTCGATCTATCTCTATAAATCTTTATGCCTAATATGTAAGCTGCTTCGCCAAGATCCTTCATTGAAAAACTATTATTCAAATATTCCTTGACACTATTAAGAAGGTCTACATCCTTCCCAATCAACAATATGTCATCCACATATAGTATTAAGAATGCTACAGAGCTCCCACTCACTTTCTTGTAAATACAAGCTTCTCCATAAGTTTGTATAAAACCAAAAATTTTGATCACCTTATCAAAACGTTGATTCCAACTTCGGGATGCTTGCTTCAATCCATAGATGGACCGTTGAAGTTTGCATACCTTGTTAGCATCTTTAGGATCGACAAAACCTTTGGGTTGCATCATATACAACTCTTCATCAATATCTCCATTGAGGAATACTGTTTTGACATCCATCTGCCATATCTCATAATCATAATATGCAGCGATTGCTAACATAATCCTCATAGACTTTAGCTTCGCTACTGGTGAGAAAGTCTCATCGTAGTCAACTCCTTGAATTTGTCGAAACCCTTTTGCGACAAGTCGAGCTTTATAGATAGTAACATTACCATCAGCATCTGTTTTCTTCTTGAAAATCCATTTGTTCTCGACAGCCTTCCGGCCATCCGGTAAGTCCACCAAAGTCCATACTTGGTTTTCGTACATGGATCCAATCTCGGATTTCATGGCTTCTTGCCATTTATTGGAATCTGGGCTCATCATCGCTTCCTCATATGTCTCGGGGTCATCGGTGTTATCCACCAACATGACACTCATAACGGGATCATACCAATCTGGAGTGGTACGAGTTCTCGTTGACCTCCGAGGCTCTGTAGCAACTTCAACCGAAGTTTCATGATCACCATCATTAGCTTCCTCTCTTATTGGTGCAGGCACCACAGGAACTTCTTCCGGTGCTGCGCTACTCGCAATTTCGAGAGAAGGTTCGACAACCTCGTCGAGTTCTACTTTCCTTCCAGTCACTTCTTTCGAGAGAAATTCCTTCTCTAGAAAGGATCCATTATTGGCAACGAAGATTTTGCCTTCGGATCTATGATAGAAGGTATACCCAATAGTTTCCTTCGGGTATCCTATGAAGACGCATTTTTCCGCTTTGGGTTCAAGCTTGTCCGGCTGTAACTTCTTTACATAGGATCCGCATCCCCAAACTTTAAGGAACGACAATTTAGGTTTCTTCCCAAACCATAATTCATACGGTGTCGTTTCAACGGATTTAGATGGTGCCCTATTTAAAGTGAATGCGGCTGTTTCTAATGCATAACCCCAAAATGATAGCGGTAAATCTGTAAGTGACATCATAAAACGAACCATATCTAAGAGAGTTCGATTACGACGTTCGGACACACCATTACGCTGTGGTGTTCCCGGCGGTGTCAATTGTGAAAGTATTCCGCATTTCTTCAAATGCTCGCCAAACTCGTAACTTAGATATTCACCTCCACGATCAGAACGTAGAAATTTAATCTTCTTGTTACGTTGATTCTCTACCTCACTTTGAAACTCCTTAAACTTCTCGAAAGTTTCAGACTTATGTTTCATGAAATAGATATACCCATATCTACTCAAGTCATCCGTGAAGGTAAGAACATAACGATAACCACCGCGCGATGCTACAATCATTGAACCACACACATCGGTATGTATGATTTCCAATAAGTCCGTAGCTCGCTCCATCATACCAGAAAATGGAGTCTTAGTCATTTTTCCCATCAGACATGCTTCGCATCTTTCAAGTGATTCAAAATCAAGTGATTCAAGAAGTCCATCGGAATGGAGTTTCTTCATACGCTTCACTCCAATGTGACCAAGACGACAGTGCCACATATAGGTCGAATTATCGCTTGATTTCAAACGTTTAGCCTCAATGTTGTTGATATGTGTATTTCCACTATCGAGATTCAATAAGAATAGACCATCTATCAAAGGTGAATGTGCGTAAAACATATTACTCATATAAATCGAACAACCATTATTCTCGGACTTAAACAAGTAACCGTCTTGCAATAAACAAGATCCCGATATAATGTTCATGCTCAACGCAGGCACCAAATAACAATTATTTAAGTATAAAACTAATCCCGATGGTAGATGAAGGGGTAGCGTGCCGACCGCGATCACATCAACCTTTGATCCGTTTCCCACGCGCATTGTCACCTCATTTTTCGCTAGCTTCCGTTTATTCTGCAGCACCTGTTTCGAGTTACAAATATGAGCAACCGAACCAGTATCAAATACCCAGGCACTACTACGAGTACTAGTGAGATACACATCAATAACATGTATATCAGATATACCTTTCTTCTTGATGTTGCCGTTCTTCAGATCCGCCAAGTACTTTGGGCAATTCCGCTTCCAGTGACCTTCTCCCTTGCAGTAAAAGCACTCAGTATCAGGCTTAGGTCCAGCCTTGGTCTTCTTCGCCGGCGTGGTAACTTTCTTACCACCCTTCTTGAAGTGTCCCTTTTGCTTAGACTTGCCTTTTTTGAATTTGGTGGTCTTATTGACCAACAACACTTGGTGCTCTTTCTTGATCTCCACTTCTGCAGATTTCAACATGGCAAAGAGTTCTGGTAACGTCTTGTTCATGTTCTGCATGTTGTAGTTCAACACAAAGTTCTTGTAACTTGGTGGTAGTGATTGGAGGACACGGTAAATCCCCAAAGCATTAGGAATCACTATACCCAAGCTTTGAAGTTTGTTTGCGTGCCCAGACATCTTAAGCACATGCTCACTGACGGAGATGCCCTCTTCCATCTTGCAGTTAAAGAACTTTTCAGAAGCCTCATAGCTTTCCATTGCCGCATGAGTCTCAAAAATCAATTTGAGATCCTCGACAATATCATATGGGTCTGAATCCTCAAACCTTTTCTGAAGCTCCGATTCCAAACCATACAAGATAGCACACTGAACTATGGAGTACTAATTCTTCCGAGCGAGGTAAACATTCTTTACTTCATCGGGAGCATCATCTGCAGGTGGGTCACCCAGCGGTGCATCCAGCACATAGGTCAAATTACCAGCTGTGAGGACAATCCTCAAATTGCGGAACCAATCCGTGAAGTTGCTTCCATTGTTTTTCAACTTTTCTTTCTCTAGGAACGCATTAAAATTGATGGTAGGGGCTGCCATTGATCTACAACATATTTGCAATAGTTTAGACTAAGTTTATGACAAATTGAGTTCAAATTAATTAATGTAATTAAACTAGGTGAACTCCCACTCAAAACAACATCCCTCACATTGTTTTAGTGATCACACGAACCAAATCCACCATATCAACACCGATCATCACGAGAGTTGATATAGTTTCAATGGCGAACAATCGACATGTTCATCATATCTACTATATGATTCATGCTTTACCTTTCGGTGATCCGTGTTCCGAGACCATGTCTGTACATGCTAGGCTCGTCAAGATCAAACCTTAGTTTCCGCATGAGCAAATCTGGCTTGCTCACGTTGTATACACTTCCAGAATCTAACACACCCGATCATCACGTGGTGCTTCGAAACAACAAGCTTTAGCAACGGTGCTAACTAAGGGTGAACACTTTATGACTTGAAATTCATGTGCATGAGGGATCATCTTATAATGCTACCGTCGTCTACTAAGCAATACAAGATGCATAAAGGATTAACATCACATGCAATTCAATATATATGTGATATGATATGGCCTTTTCTTCTTCGTGCTTCCGAACTCTATCTTCAACCACGAACATGATCTCCATCATCACCGGCATAGCATCAAGGTCAATGACGCTTCTCCATGGTTGTCATCCACCGGCTTCAACTATTACAACTACTTTGAATAGACACGCGGGTCTTAACATAAATTAAAGACAACCATATGGCTCCTGCCGGTTGCCAACTTACAATAAGGAACATTGCATACATCAAATATAATCACAATCATGGCCATATCACATCACTGCACACCCCTGCAAAACAAAGTTAGACGCCTCTACTTTCTTTGCATATTTTACGTGGTTTGGGGCTTTCAATAAGTGTCGTTCTAACTTACGAACATGAACTACAACATTGATACTAGTATTGTTAATCACCCGTTGTAAATTGGATCTTAACTATGCTAGGAGAAACAGGCACCCGCAAAGCCACTTATGCAATACAAGTTGCATGTCAAGCGTGGAGCAAGTCTCATGAACGATGTCATGTAAGGTTAGCCTGGGCCGCTTCATCCCAACATACCGCAAGATGCAAAGTACACAAGAAGCAATCGACAATAAAAGCATCAATGCCCACAATGACTATTGTGTTCTACTCGTGCAACAGATCTACATATAGACACGGCTCTGATACCACTGTAGGGTTTCGTAGCATAGAAAACAAAAATTTTCTATCGCATACAAACAAACAAGCCAAGATCTATCTACTAGATTGTAGCAACGAGTCGATGGAATAACTTACCCTCGAAGATTCCAAAGCGTTTAACGAGAGCGGATTCTCGTGGGTGATGTAGTCGTACTCTTCCCGATCTCAAGATCGTGTAGACGATCCTTCCGGCGCTGCGTTCCGGCAGCGCTCCCGCAGTCGGTCACACGTTCGGTACTCGACGAAGACCTTCCTCTCCCTTGTTCCAGCAGGCAGCGGAGGTTGTAGCACTCTCCTCGCGATTCCGGCAGCACAACGGCGTGGTACCGGAAGTAGAGGGGAGATCCCGCAGGGCTTCGCCTTAAGCCGGAGCGAGTATGGTGGAGTATGAGAGAGAACTATTAGTGGTCTAGGGTTTAGACACACCAATTAGAAGGCTCTAAACCGAAGGCTAGGGCAATTAGAAGCTCTAAACCAAAACGGCTCTAAACCGGAGATTAGAGGATAGGAACTTGTGTGTCTAGAGGAGGAGGCCCTGCCCCTCCTCTTATAGGTGGGAGGTGCGGCCAAGGGGAGGGGAGTCCCTCCCCAAGTCGGCCTTGGGTGGCGCGCCGGCTTGGAGAGGAGACTCCTCCCCCAAGTCGGTTTCAACCACCTCTTGCTTGTTTCCCACAGTTTCCTGTTTTAGCCGTTTGACTTTCAAACTGGCCATTTGACTTTTCTGTTTTAGGATTCAATTTAATCCTTTATTTGGAACAGCAAGAACACTTAGTACATGATGCAATCATTCCAATATGTAATGACACATTCATGTACCCCTCCCCTTTCCCGGAGTGCCGGACATTCCGGAACCTTCTAGAACATTCCCGATGAAAACACCGGAATCATTTCCGAACTCCGAAACGGGACTTTCCTTATATGAATCTTATTCTCCGGACCATTCCGGATCACCTCGTGATATCCCGGATCCCATCCGAGACTCCGAACAACATTCGGTCTCTTTCTCATAATACCATAACTACTCAAAACAACGTCGAATCCTTAAGTGTGTCTCCCTATGGTTCGTGAATTATGCGGACATGATCGAGACACTTCTCCGAACAATAACCAATAGAGGAATCTGGAAATTCATATGGCTCCCACATATTTCTACGATTACTTTGCGATCGAATGAACCATTACATACGATACCAATTTCCCTTTGTCTCATGATAGTTTACTTATCCGAGGTTATGATCGTCGGTATCTCTGCATACCTAGTTCAACCTCGTTACTGATAAGCACTCTTTTCTCGTTCCCGTGATATGTGATCCCTTGTGAGCCATTCACATGATTGCAAGCTAATTGGATGACATTTCACCGAGAGGGCCCAGAGAATATCTATCCGTCATATGGATGGACAAATCCCACTCTTGATCCATGTGTCTCAACCAATACTTTCTGAATACTCAATGCCACCTTTATAGCCACCCAGTTACGGTGTGGTGTTTGATGTCATCAAAGCATCCATCTGGTAATGGTGATAGGCATGATCTCATGGTCGAAGGAATTAGGTTACTATGTATCAGAAAGCATATAGCAATTGAACTATTGAAATGACTTGATCTTTATGCTACGCTTATCTATAGGAGTATGTCCACCATATCATTCTCCTAATGATATGATCTTGTTGTTGATAACATCTCAATGTTCATGATTGGGAAACCACAATCATTAATCAACCAACAAGCTAGTGAAGTATAGAGGCTATACTAGGGACTTCAAATTAAGTTTACAAATCACACAAGTATCAATGTTTCCTTGTTAATACTATTATAGCATGAATGTAAACATTTATCATAAACACAAAGATATAATAATAACTACATTTATTATTGCCTCTAGGGCATATCTCCAACAGTATGGCCACCCTGTGGCACCCCTCCGGCCGCCCTTTGGTGTCTGTGTTCGTCTCGGGGAAATATTGACTTTGGCTTTTGTCCCGTCAAATTTTGAGAATATTTCTTATTAGCTTTTCTGAAACCAAAAACAACAGAAAACAGGCAACTGGCACTATGGCATCTTGTTAATATGTTAGTCCTAGAAAATGTATAAAAATACCTCAAAGTGTAGACAAAGCATAGAAAAGTGGATACTAAATAAGCATGGCACATGAAAAATTATAGATACGTTTACGACGTATCAGGTACCCGCTATGAAGTTGTTCAACTCCATGACGGACCGAGGGGTTTGCGACAATGGCTTTAAATGACTGGGAACCCAATAGTGTGACTAGGGTTGTCGATATTGCGTAAACATTCTGCATTTGTTCCAAAACCAGACAGTAGTAAACGCTCCTCGAGCAACATTCGTAAATAAAGAAGTAAAGCATGACATAAGTACATGATAGTAATAACGCCCCAAACTAATTGTGGCCCCAAGAATTTAAATATGACTCAAGCTAGGACTAAGGAGATTCATGGTCCCACATGCAGATAGTGCAATAGTCAAGGAATAGGTATCAAGTACTCGGGGTCCTACTGGACACCAGTGAGCGATTAAAAACCAAATCACATCTATTTCCTACCGGTGCCTCTACATTAGTTATAACTATTCCTAGCATTTATCAGTTGTAATTTAAGTCATGATCATCTCCAACATAAATCATGAGGCATTTCTCCAACAACTGTGGAACATCGACGACACGAAGAAACACCTGCACAAGCAACTACGGCTCGCAAGGCCGAATGTCTACCAAACAACAGATAATAGTAGGTGTCCATGGCAATATAGGTGTTGCAGGGAAACACAAAGGGGTATGGAATCTATAGCATCACAACACAGATAGCAATAGATCAACATGAGGAAGTAAAGACTATAAATGCAAAATAGGTAGAAAGGGGAGAATTCTTGCCTGGCAAAACACGGCCGAAGGTTCATCCAAAGATCAGGTCGACGCTCACATCAACTCATCGGCCTAATTCGTGAAGAAGAAAAGCACTAAAAGAAACATCATATGTACTATTTAATACTATAGTAGAAGATCAGCATGATGCATGTATAATGCATGACATGGCAAAGGTGTGATGCAATTAGGAAATATTAACTGGAACCAGGGTCCTAACAATTATTTAATAGGTTCATGTTATTTAGATACCCCGCATTTTAAATGTTATCTTAACAAGGAAAAATATGTCATCGGTTCGCTACACAAATTTAAATGGAGGCAATATAAGACTAGAAAAGACCACATATGGTCTCCATATTTAATTATGAGGTGAATCGGCATAATGCCCCCAAAACCACAATATGTATGCAAGCATGTTCAATTAATATGCAACAAGTATATGTCACATTACAAAATAGGGGCGGGTTAGGTAGGGGTCACACATGGCGATCCGGAGAACTTGGGGCTCGGAGGGCTTTGGGTTCGGTCTCAGTGGGATCGGTATTTAGATCCGAGTAGGAGACCTTGACGATTTTCGGCTTCAATTATCGAAGGTGTACTTGGTTTCGGTAATAGGGTCCGTGGGAAGATCTTGTCGACAACAACGATAAACTTGTCATACTTCTTTCACATCGGCCTGACTGATGCATCAGATCCCAATAGCCCCTGGTACACCATATCCATCGTCACGAATGTTACACTAACAACACATCACCACCATTACACATCCACCATCCTCACACCATCACCTCCACTTCACATCACCAGAAATCCACGGGACAACATGCCTCATGCGATTGGCGCTAGATTGGAGGCAGGCACACTCTGATGTGCGGCTTGCCAAGAATCGAAGCTAGACGAGGTACAAAAGAGGTTCTTGCATGCACACTTGTCTTGTAGCAAAACAATAGCAGAGACTCGAGATCAACACCATCGTGCAGCACATGGGAACACACAGGGTGTAGCGCGAGGACATGGCGCCTCTCGTGAGAAGTGCAAAGGTTGGGGGTTCGACACAGATGACGAATGGGCGAGCTCGAGCTGGAGCAGTGCAGCGTCAGGAGAGACAGCAGGGGAGCGCGGAGGTTGAGTGCCAGGACGCACATGGGAGGTCGTCTCTAGTGAGGAACTGCACGGGGAGGTGGTCATGGCTTTGATGACGGAGATAGGAGAGGGAGGGCGCGTAGATCTCACTAGCGGGGCTCTGGCGGCAGAGAGGAGCCACAGCGGCTGGGGCTTGAGGAGACCGAGGTGCACAGGCGGTGGCATTACGGGTGGAAGGGCGACCGGGGAGGTGAGCGGCGGGGAGAGGCGCGCGGCGTCACTTCACTGGCGGTGGGGCAAGGTGGAGCCAGAGGAGAGGGGGGTCGCTGGGGGAGGTAGGACGCTAGGCTGGCAGCAGGTAGGAGAGCAGAGGCGGCGGGAGTGGTGAGGAAGGAGAGAGAAAATGCATTCGGGATGGGGAATCGAGAAGCGACATGGCACGTGGGACCGGGGGGGGGGGGGGGGTTCACATGAGGGAGCATCGACAGTTGGGTGGGGGTCGCAATCGAGCAAGCGATGTGTAAGCGGGTGCTACGCGCTGGGTGCATGCGTGTTTTGTGTACGGGGAGAGCGAGTTGAGTAATGGCGAGGCATGTTGGGTGGGTCGCTCGCGGCGCTGTGTGCGTACGCGTGCATTGTGGGTGTGTGGCATGTGTGGTGGACGGCGGCCAGGGCATGAAGCGTGCGGCCGCAGGTGGGGTGTGGGGATTTAGGGTTAGGGTTTGAGGGGTAGTATAGGGTTTGATTAGAGGGGTTATAGGTGGACTCCGATCGGTCCTTTGGTCCTGGACGGTTGTTTGCCTCCCCCAGAAAACTGTTGGAGATATGCCCAAGAGACAATAATAAAGTGGTTTTTATTATAACTTTGTGTTTATGACAAATGTTTACATCCCATGCTATAATTGCATTAAGAGGAAATATTAATACTTGTGTGTTTTGGAAACATAAAAGAGTCCCTAGTAAGCCTCTTGTTAAACTAGCTTGTTGAGTAATAGATGATCATGGTTTCCTGATCATGAACAACGGATGTTCTTAATAACAAGATCATATCATTAGAAGATTGATGTGATGGACACACACCTATAGTAAGAATAACATAAGATCAAGTCATGAAGTTTGTTTTGCTACAAGATTTCCAATATATAGTAACCCAATCCTTCGACCATGAGATCATGTTAATCACCATCACCGGATGAGTGCTTGGATGACATCAAACGCCACTTCGTAACTGGATGGTTATAAAGGTGGCATTGGGTATTCTAAAAGTATGTGTTGAAGCGCATGGATCAAGAGTGGGATTTGTCCATCCAAATGATGGATAGATATATTCTGGGCCCTCTCGGTGGAATGTCATCTAATTGCCTTGCAAGCATGTGACTAGGTCACTAGGGATGTCATATCACAGTACGAGTAAAGATTACTTATCGGTAATGAGGTTGAACTAGGTATGGAGATACCAATGATCAAACCTCGGATAAGTAGAGTATCATGCGACAAAGGGAATCATTAACGTATGTTAATGTTTCTTTCGATCGCTAAGTCATCGTTGAATATGTGGGATCCATTATGGATCTCCAAGTTCCTCTATTGGTTATTGATTGGAGAGGTGTATCGATCATGTCTACATAATTCAAAAACCATAGGGTGGCACACTTAAGTTTCTATGTTGTTTAGGTAGATATGGAATATGAGTTGGATACTGTCACATCCCAAGATTTTCCAAATCTTGTAATGTGAAAAATAAATAAACAAAGTAAAATTATTGTTGAAATTCAGGGTGAAAAGAAACTTTTGTTTCAAAATGGAAACTTAAAATCCCATCTTGAACAAATTTTGATTAACATTTTAATCCAACTAAATCCAAATCAAGAGAAATTCATTCCTCATAAAATGCATCTGGAAATTTAAACACTTGGAAAATAAATCCAAACCCTAACCCTAATGGAATAAAATCATTTCCAAGTTATCCCCAAGTCTATGGATTTGATCCATATAAAAATTTGTCAACAAACATTTACAAATGATCAAGAAAGACAAATAAAAATATTATAAGACCATAGAAATTGGTTTCACTTCATTTGGAGCCATGAATAAAATCTCATGGATTTAATAAGATAAGGAAAAGTATTTTCCAAAGCTAATAAAGCACCTATCCAGAAATCCATACCAAATGGTGAGCAAATAATCCTAAAGATATTTAAAGGGATAAATAAACATTAAATAAGACTTTACAAATTGGAATCACCAAGTTTGGATCTCTAAATAAAAAGATATGGATTTTATAAGACAAAGATAGAAATATTAAATAAAGAATATTTGAAAGACCAAATAAATCTTGGCCTAATCGATAAGCAAATGGAATGAATATAATCCAAATCCAAATAAAATAAAAAGATAAAGAATTTCCAAAATAAAATAAAATGGCATTAACCATTCTATCCCTATTTTAATAAAGAAAATCTCTAATAAGAATAATTATATAATTCATGAGAAAATAGTATTTTGAATTTACCCAAGTGGAATAAAAGTTGTTTAATTAACTTAAATAAAATAAATCTTCCAAATAAAATTTAGGGAATGAAAACTATATTTAACATCATTGGAAATAAAACAAATACCCAATTCAAATGATTTATGAATCATATTTAATATATTCCAGATGATTCTAGGTGAATATTTTGACACCCTATTAAGTAAATAAAAACCTACTGAAAAGATTTGGAAAGTTTTTAGAAACTTAAATGGTGTTTGAAAATATTATTAAATCTTATTTGATTTAAAACAAGGGCTTATTTGAATAAAAAAGACCCCAAAAAAAGAATAAAATTTTATTCCAAAAATTGACTTCAGATTATATTACTAAACAGTATTTAAACCTACACAAATTTTGGTTGAGGTTTGAATTCAAATGAGTGTTTGAATTGTTTATTCAAAATCAAAATAGAAAAATCAAATGAGAAAAAGAAAAACAATCAGATCAAAAAAAATGAAATGATGCAGCCCAGCCCAGCTAGCCCACCTGGCCCAGCAAACCCATCTTCCCCCTCACCGGAACGAACCGTTTTTCACCGCGAAAAAAACCCGCAGCGTCGCTAACCGATGGACCCCACCTCCCCTGTCTCTCTTCGGTGACGAAACGGCCCCACTTACCAGTTCGTCGTTCCCACCCGCGAGACTGTTTCTCCCCCAAACCTCGTCGTTCCTGCCGTTTAATTCCTCGCTTGAATTCGTCTTAATGATGCAGAGATTACACCCCGCAATTACTCCCGTTAACTCGCCACGCTCCCCTCTACCTTTCTCCCCAGACACCATCTCCTCTCCTCCCCGAGGCCACCTTGAATTCGTCTCGATACTCTCTGGCTCCGGCGAGCCATTTTCTCCGATTCCCGCGAACCCAAGTTGCCCCTTGCCTCCTCGACCACGCTCACATGATCCCCACCTCCTGGCGAACCTCCCCGTAGCGCCAGCTCGTCCCCACGCGCCCCAGAGCCTCGACAACAACGACCACAGCACCACACCTCCGTCTGTCACTGCTCCGACGAGCAATGCTGGTAAGACCAGACCTCCCCTCTCCCTCTCTTTCACACGCGCATACTCGCCACGACCCTACGCATCTAACACCACCTTTATTTCTCTCTGGCGTGCACCGTAGCCTCGCCACCGTCTTCAACAGAGAGCACGCGACAGCAGCAAGAACTCCGGTGAGCGATTCAGATCATCTCCGTGCGCCCCTTCGCCAACCACCAACACGTTGAGCTCCAGCACGTCCCGGCGAACACGGTGAGAATACCCTCTCTCCCCCTAGCTTCCTGGAATAGCCAGAGCGCTGCCGCCCGAGCATCGCCGCCGCCAGCCACCGTCGAGCGCCGCTGACTTTTGGTCACATGCCCTGAGCCGCTAGATCTTGATCTGACGGATGCGATAGAACGTGAACGAAAGGGTAAGAAGCAATCTATGCCGTGCGATGTAAATTAGATCCAACGCCTCACAGAGCCCGATCCGAACGAACCGGTACCAGCTAGTAGCAAGCAGCCACGTGTCCCTGTCCGTTTGATTTAAAACAGATTTGATCTATTAGATGCTAGATTTTGTAAAATCTATAACTTTTAATCTACACGTCCAAATTTTGCAAAATTTATATAAATGGATTCAGCAAGACAAGCCCTAGCCAAATATGCACTTTGTTTAGTAAAAAGCTTCTATTAAATTGTTTGTTTTTACAGAAACTTATGTATGCATGTTTAGGATATTAAATTTGTTCTAAAATATGTTTGGGGATAAAATCTTTGACAAATAGTTTGTTTTCAACCTACTGACCCTAGAAATCAATTGGTGGTTTCAAAAATGTATTTGGTAAAGCAAAAGAATAAATATTTGATTTAAACCATTTCTAGTCAAATAAAAATATGGTTTAATTGTTAAAAATGATTTTTGAGGAAAACCTTTGGGAAATGTTTTGATTTAAACTCTGACCCCAAACACCAAGTTTTATGATTCGAAAATATATTTGGTGAACCCTATAAAAATTATTACTTTGCTAAAGACATTTTCAACCACATAAAATAATGACTAGGTTTAAAAATGGTTTATGAAGTGAAATCTTTTGCAAATGATTTTTCCACTTTATAAAATGATCATTAGGTGTTTTCAAATGTTTAAGACCCATTAGAAACCACTTTTACAAATAAAACAATCTTTTGCAAGTTTGCATGCATTGTTTTGTTTCTATCTTTTTATGTGATGAGTTGCTTGAATGGTAGATTGAAATATTGCTTGCTTGATTGAATTGTAGTGATTTGAAGGGTGTGAATATTGCAAGATCAAGGAGTGAACCCATATTCTCTACCAAAAAGGCAAGTGATGCTACATACTTTTGTCCCATTATTTTCACTATGCATTAGTGATATTTCTAAATAGGACTTGCATGGAATTTTGCTAAAGTGTAAACTATGCCAATGGGAAATCCTAGTAGATGAAACCTTAGTAGAAATTTCCTAAGTTAAGATTCCTATTACTATCATGCTTAGCTTAGCTAATAGAAGACAAGGGTGGAATATATATTCATGCTATGGAAAAATTTCTAAGTCTGAGGACTTGTGTTTTGTTTAATAAAACAACTAAGTGAATGAATCACCTGGTTGGAATGGAAGGAATGGTTTGTGTTGAGTGGTTACACAAGGCCAGGGGACTGGTGAACCTTGTGTATCACACTTGTGGAATGCCACCCAGGAACAAAGAGATTTGAGATGTCAAATGTTGAGAAGCTTCAAGTGCAGCCACTTGGCATTATGGGCTCTGCCTGGATCATATAGGTTGCAATAATTTAGCCAAATGGACAGTTGCTGGTAGGGGTTTGATAGGTTGGAGCGCGTCCATTCTGGTCTAAGGGAAGGCTTCTGAAAGATCTTGTCTTGGTGAAACCAAGTCTTGTGGGGAAAGTGCACCACCTCTGCAGAGTGTAAAATCTAAGTACTTAGCCATGTCCCTGGCAAAGGACAATTTGAGCATCAAGACATGGAAGCTATCAAGAATCTCCTCATCCCAATTTCTAAGTTAAAAACTTGTGGTTGAACAAGGGTTGAAGGATCACCAATTTCTATTGGGAGATACCTTGGGAAAGATTTTGTCAAGCAAAAACTTAGTGTTTTCAAATGATAAGGAAAATCTATTTTGAGCAAAGCAAGCCTAAGCTCCACTTAGCCAAATGCATATAGATGATAGACTCCACTATACTACCATAGTATCACTTGCCAATACAATTCAAATGTATTGACCCTTGTGGCTGTAACTTATTATGTTGCAGGTTTGATTGATGTTAGTGAAGTTTAATGATTAGGATTACAAGTCTACAACCAACATGTCTGCCTGTGGCACTTTGAAGATGAAGGACCCCATGCTATTGTTATATTCTGCTGCATTGTAATTGTGATAGCCAAATGAGCTATGTAAGATGTAATAAATTATTTTATTCCTGGTTATAAAGTTGTATTATGACCTTTGTTTCTTGATATTACATCTTAACTGTGGATGCTAGCTATTGATCCAGGGACTAGCATTGTAAACACAGGGATCTCTACCTTATTAAAGGTTGGGAACCTTACAGATGGTATCAGAGCATTGTGTTGCCTGTAGGATTTGTAACCCTAGGATTGGACAAACCCCTTAGAAATATAGGAGTTGTATTTGTTCCAAAACTTATTTACAAACAATCTTGTAAACTCTTTCCTCAACCATTTTGGTTTTGACTCTACATCTCTTCTATTTTCAACTTGATGGATAAAGCCTTGTCCATGGCCAAAGACTTCACCATGAGCTAAGGACTTTATCAACTCTAATGACTTCAACATCTTCAACATTTTCACCAAGGACTTCAACCTTGGATATCACTAAGGACTACAAGTGAGACAAGAGATATTACTCAAGACTTGAAGACTAAGGAAACACAACTTGGGAATCATCATCACCTTTGAAGTTTTTGTGACCAAGAATTTTCCCAAGGATACAAAGATCTTGTTCAAGAAGAACCAACCAAGAAGGATGGAAAGATCTCAAGTGAACCATATAGTTGGACCACCATATTTAGTTTAAGTCAAACACACCAACTTATGTGGTGTAACAAAAATATTTTTGTTGCCTAAAAATGTGCTTGATCTTTGTTGTTTGAGTGGAATGTTTGTTTGTGATTGCTTGCACATTGCTTGTGTGAATTGTGATGTGTGTAATTAGAATTATTCCCTTAGAAATATTTTGCCTATTCTAATCCCAAACCAACCCAAACAGATGACTACTCCAAGGAACTCCAACATCAAGGATGGTGACAACAACAACAAACAAGAGACCAACATGAGGGAACTCATAGTAACCCAAACCCAGTTGAACCAAGTGACAACTCAATTTTTAGCAAACACCAGTGAGGTAGATCCAACCATGCAAAGGTTTTTGGAAATCCAAACCCAATTGTTGCATAAGGTGACAGATCAAATGATCAACATGGGAGACAACTATTTCCAAGGAGTTTGTGACAACAAGGATGTCAAGGATGATATTCTAGAAGGAACCCAAGCTTGCAATATTTGTGGAGACAAGGATCACACTTCCAAAGAGCATGAAGATCAATGCCCCAATTGTGAAGAGAAACATCCAGCTAATCAATGCCCCACAACCCAAGCTACTTGTTACTTATGTGAAGGAAATAATCATGTCCCTATCCAATGCCCCATCTATTCCATAGTTCAACAATGGAAACAAGGTGGAGTGCAAGAACTGATTGCAGACTACCATGGGAGAGCCAAGTCTACCAAGAAGGATGAAGACAAAGGAAAATCTCAGCTTGCACCTCCATGCAATATGACACAATTTAAAGGACCAAAGAGGAGACATATGTATTATCCAAGGAATAAGAAAAGGTCAAGGAGACCAGGAAACATTCCTACCTTTGAGATAACATATGAAGAACATGAATTAGAAGCACTCCTAGCTTTGGAGAAGCCCAAGAAGAAGAAGTTAAGGAGATTAGACAAGTATGTTGCAACAACTGCAAAGAGCTAGGCCATTATGTGTCAACTTGTCCATAGAAGATACGTGAAGAACTCAACCTTATCACATGTTACAATTGTGGTAACCAAGGACATTATGCAAGCAATTGTCCAAAAAAGATGAAGCACAAGATAAAGCCTATGAAGGATCTCAACCTTGTCACATGTTTTAAGTGTGGAAACAAAGCACACTATGCAGATGTTTGCCCAGAGAGATTTCAACAAGATCCCAAGAAAGCCAAGATGTAATCGTTTTATAAATTTTTTAAGGGTGGTTGTACCCTAGTTGTTTTGGAGCCAACTTGTAACCCCTAGCCTCCCCAAATCTCGGGACGAGATTTATTTTAATGGTAGTAGCCTGTCACATCCCAAGATTTTCCAAATCTTGTAATGTGAAAAATAAATAAACAAAATAAAATTATTGTTGAAATTCAGGGTGAAAAGAAACTTTTGTTTCTAAATGGAAACTTAAAATCCCATCTTGAACAAATTTTGATTAACATTTTAATCAACCTAAATCGAAATCAAGAGAAATGCATTCCTCATAAAATTCATCTGGAAATTTAAACACTTGGAAAATAAATCCAAACCCTAATGGAATAAAATCATTTCCAAGTTATCCCCAAGTCTATGGATTTGATCCATATAAAAATTTGTCAACAAACATTTATAAATGATCAAGAAAGACAAATAAAAATATTATAAGACCATAGAAATTGGTTTCACTTCATTTGGAGCCATGAATAAAATCTTATGGATTTAATAAGATAAGGAAAAGTATTTTCCAAAGCTAATAAAGCACCTATCCAGAAATCCATACCAAATGGTGAGCAAATAATCCTAAAGATATTTAAAGGGATAAATAAACATTAAATAAGACTTTACAAATTGGAATCACCAAGTTTGGATCTCTAAATAAAAAGATATGGATTTTATAAGACAAAGATAGAAATATTAAATAAAGAATATTTGAAAGACCAAATAAATCTTGGCCTAATCCATAATAAAATGGAATGAATATAATCCAAATCCAAATAAAATAAAAAGATAAAGAATTTCCAAAATAAAATAAAATGGCATTAACCATTCTATCCCTATTTTAATAAAGACAAATCTCTAATAAGAATAATTATATAATTCATGAGAAAATAGTATTTTGGAATTTACCCAAGTGGAATAAAAGTTGTTTAATTAACTTAAATACAATAAATCTTCCAAATAAAATTTAGGGAATGAAAACTATATTTAACATCATTGGAAATAAAACAAATACCCAATTCAAATGATTTATGAATCATATTAAATATATTCTAGATGATTCTAGGTGAATATTTTGACACCCTATTAAGTAAATAAAAACCAACTGAAAAGATTTGGAAAGTTTTTAGAAACTTAAATGGTGTTTGAAAATATTATTAAATCTTATTTGATTTAAAACAAGGGCTTATTTGAATAAAAAAGACCACAAAAAAAAGAATAAAATTTTATTCCAATAATTGACTTCAGATTATATTACTAAACAGTATTTAAACCTACACAAATTTTGGTTGAGGTTTGAATTCAAATGAGTGTTTGAATTGTTTATTCAAAATCAAAACAGAAAAATCAAATGAGAAAAAGAAAAACAATCAAATAAAAAAATGAAATGATGCAGCCCAGCCCAGCTAGCCCACCTGGCCCAGCAAACCCATCTTCCCCCTCACTGGAACGAACCGTTTTTCACCGTGAAAGAAACCCGCAGCATCGCTGACCGATGGACCCCACCTCCCCTGTCTCTCTTCGCTAACGAAATGGCCCCACTTACCAGTTCGTCGTTCCCACCCGCGAGACTCCCCCAAACCTCGCCGTTCCTGCCTTTTAATTCCTCGCTTGAATTCGTCTTAATGATGCAGAGATTACACCCCGCGATTACTCGCGTTAACTCGCCATGCTCCCCTCTACCTTTCTCCCTAGACACCATCTCCTCTCCTCCCCCAGGCCACCTTGAATTCGTCTCGAAACTCTCTGGCTCCGGCGAGCCATTTTCTCCGATTCCGGCGAATCCAAGTTGCCCCTTGACTCCTCGACCACGCTCACATGATCCCCACCTCCTGGCGAACCTCCCCGTAGCGCCAGCTCATCCCCGCGCGCCCCAGAGCCTCGACAACAACGACCACAGCACCACGCCGCCGTCTGTCACTGCTCCGACGAGCACTGCTGGTAAGACCAGACCTCCCCTCTCCCTCTATTTCACACGCGCATACTCGCCATGACCCTACGCATCTAACACCACCTTTATTTCTCTCTGGCGTGCACCGTAGCCTCGCCACCATCTTCAACAGGGAGCACCCGACGGCAGCAAGAACTCCGACGAGCGATTCAGATCATCTCCGTGCGCCCCTTCGCCAACCACGGGAACATTGAGCTCCAACACGTCCCGGCGAACACGGTGAGCATACCCTCTCTCCCCATAGCTTCCTGGAATAGCCAGAGCGCTGTCGCCCGAGCGTCGCCGCCGCCAGCCACCGTCGAGCGCCGCTGACTTTTGGTCACATGCCTTGAGCCGCTAGATCTTGATCTGACGGATGCGATAGAACGTGAACGAAAGGGTAAGAAGCAATCTGTGACATGCGATGTAAATTAGATCCAACGCCTCACAGAGCCCGATCCGAACGAACCGGTACCAGCCAGTAGCAAGCAGCCACGTGTCCCTATCCGTTTCATTTAAAACAGATTTGATCTATTAGATGCTAGATTTTGTAAAATCTATAACTTTTAATCTACACGTCCAAATTTTGCAAATTTTATATCAATGGATTCAGCAAGACAAGCCCTATCCAACCATGCACTTTGTTTAGTAAAAAGCTTATGTTAAATTGTTTATTTTTACAGAAACTTATGTATGCATGTTTAGGATATGAAATTTGTTCTAAAATGATTTTGGGGGACAAAATCTTTGACAAATGGTTTGTTTTGAACCTACTGACCCTAGAAATCAATTGGTGGTTTCAAAAATGTATTTGGTGAAGCAAAAGAATAAATCTTTGATTTAAGCCATTTCTAGTCAAATAAAAATATGGTTTAATTGTTAAAAATGATTTTGGAGGAAAACCTTTGGGAAATGTTTTTATTTAAACTCTCTGACCCCAAACACCAAGTTTTATGATTCGAAAATATATTTGGTGAACCCTATAAAAATTATTACTTTGCTAAAGACATTTTCAACCACATAAAATAATGACTAGGTTTAAAAATGGTTTATGAAGTGAAATCTTTTGCAAATGATTTTTCCACTTTATAAAATGATCATTAGGTGTTTTCAAATGTTTAAGACCCATTAGAAACCACTTTTACAAATAAAACAATCTTTTGCAAGTTTGCATGCATTGTTTTGTTTCTATCTTTTTATGTGATGAGTTGCTTGAATGGTAGATTGAAATATTGCTTGCTTGATTGAATTGTAGTGATTTGAAGGGTGTGAATATTGCAAGATCAAGGAGTGAACCCATATTCTCTACCAAAAAGGCAAGTGATGCTACATACTTTTGTCCCATTATTTTCACTATGCATTAGTGATATTTCTAAATAGGACTTGCATGGAATTTTGCTAAAGTGTAAACTATGCCAATGGGAAATCCTAGTAGATGAAACCTTAGTAGAAATTTCCTAAGTTAAGATTCCTATTACTATCATGCTTAGCTTAGCTAATAGAAGACAAGGGTGGAATATATATTCATGCTATGGAAAAATTTCTAAGTCTGAGGACTTGTGTTTTGTTTAATAAAACAACTAAGTGAATGAATCACCTGGGTGGAATGGAAGGAATGGTTTGTGTTGAGTGGTTACACAAGGCCAGGGGACTGGTGAACCTTGTGTATCACACTTGTGGAATGCCACCCAGGAACAAAGAGATTTGAGATGTCAAATGTTGAGAAGCTTCAAGTGCAGCCACTTGGCATTATGGGCTCTGCCTGGATCATATAGGTTGCAATAATTTAGCCAAATGGACAGTTGATGGTAGGGGTTTGATAGGTTGTAGCGCGTCCATTCTGGTCTAAGGGAAGGCTTCTGAAAGATCTTGTCTTGGTGAAACCAAGTCTTGTGGGGAAAGTGCACCACCTCTGCAGAATGTAAAATCTAAGTACTTAGCCATGTCCCTGGCAAAGGACAATTTGAGCATCAAGACATGGAAGCTATCAAGAATCTCCTCATCCCAATTTCTAAGTTAAAAACTTGTGGTTGAACAAGGGTTGAAGGATCACCAATTTCTATTGGGAGATACCTTGGGAAAGATTTTGTCAAGCAAAAACTTAGTGTTTTCAAATGATAAGGAAAATCTATTTTGAGCAAAGCAAGCCTAAGCTCCACTTAGCCAAATGCATATAGATGATAGACTCCACTATACTACCATAGTATCACTTGCCAATACAATTCAAATGTATTGACCCTTGTGGCTGTAAATTATTATGTTGCAGGTTTGATTGATGTTAGTGAAGTTTAATGATTAGGATTACAAGTCTACAACCAACATGTCTGCCTGTGGCACTTTGAAGATGAAGGACCCCATGCTATTGTTATATTCTGCTGCATTGTAATTGTGATAGCCAAATGAGCTATGTAAGATGTAATAAATTATTTTATTCCTGGTTATAAAGTTGTATTATGACCTTTGTTTCTTGATATTACATCTTAACTGTGGATGCTAGCTATTGATCCAGGGACTAGCATTGTAAACACAGGGATCTCTACCTTATTAAAGGTTGGGAACCTTACAGATGGTATCAGAGCATTGTGTTGCCTGTAGGATTTGTAACCCTAGGATTGGACAAACCCCTTAGAAATATAGGAGTTGTATTTGTTCCAAAACTTATTTACAAACAATCTTGTAAACTCTTTCCTCGACCATTTTGGTTTTGACTCTACATCTCTTCTATTTTCAACTTGATGGATAAAGCCTTCTCCATGGCCAAAGACTTCACCATGAGCTAAGGACTTTATCAACTCTAATGACTTCAACATCTTCAACATTTTTACCAAGGACTTCAACCTTGGATATCACTAAGGACTACAAGTGAGACAAGAGATATTACTCAAGACTTGAAGACTAAGGAAACACAACTTGGGAATCATCATCACCTTTGAAGTTTTTGTGACCAAGAATTTTCCCAAGGATACAAAGATCTTGTTCAAGAAGAACCAACCAAGAAGGATGGAAAGATCTCAAGTGAACCATATAGTTGGACCACCATATTTAGTTTAAGTCAAACACACCAACTTATGTGGTGTAACAAAAATATTTTTGTTGCCTAAAAATGTGCTTGATCTTTGTTGTTTGAGTGGAATGTTTGTTTGTGATTGCTTGCACATTGCTTGTGTGAATTGTGATGTGTGTAATTAGAATTATTCCCTTAGAAATATTTTGCCTATTCTAATCCCAAACCAACCCAAACAGATGACTACTCCAAGGAACTCCAACATCAAGGATGGTGACAACAACAACAAACAAGAGACCAACATGAGGGAACTCATAGTAACCCAAACCCAGTTGAACCAAGTGACAGCTCAATTTTTAGCAAACACCAGTGAGGTAGATCCAACCATGCAAAGGTTTTTGGAAACCCAAACCCAATTGTTGCATAAGGTGACAGATCAAATGATCAACATGGGAGACAACTCTTTCCAAGGAGTTTGTGACAACAAGGATGTCAAGGATGATATTCTAGAAGGAACCCAAGCTTGCAATATTTGTGGAGACAAGGATCACACTTCCAAAGAGCATGAAGATCAATGCCCCAATTGTGACGAGAAACATCCAGCTAATCAATGCCCCACAACCCAAGCTACTTGTTACTTATGTGAAGGAAATAATCATGTCCCTATCCAATGCCCCATCTATTCCATAGTTCAACAATGGAAACAAGGTGGAGTGCAAGAACTGATTGCAGACTACCATGGGAGAGCCAAGTCTACCAAGAAGGATGAAGACAAAGGAAAATCTCAGCTTGCACCTCCATGCAATATGACACAATTTAAAGGACCAAAGAGGAGACATATGTATTATCCAAGGAATAAGAAAACGTCAAGGAGACGAGGAAACATTCCTACCTTTGAGATAACATATGAAGAACATGAATTAGAAGCACTCCTAGCTTTGGAGAAGCCCAAGAAGAAGAAGAAGTTAAGGAGATTAGCCAAGTATGGTGCAACAACTGCAAAGAGCTAGGCCATTATGTGTCAACTTGTCCATAGAAGATACGTGAAGAACTCAACCTTATCACATGTTACAATTGTGGTAACCAAGGACATTATGCAAGCAATTGTCCAGAAAAGATGAAGCACAAGATAAAGCCTATGAAGGATCTCAACCTTGTCACATGTTTTAAGTGTGGAAACAAAGGACACTATGCAGATGTTTGCCCAGAGAGATTTCAACAAGATCCCAAGAAAGCCAAGATGTAATCTAGTTGGAAAATTTTTAAGGGTGGTAGTACCCTAGTTGTTTTGGAGCCAACTTGTAACCCCTAGCCTCCCCAAATCTCGGGACGAGATTTATTTTAAGGGTGGTAGCCTGTCACATCCCAAGATTTTCCAAATCTTGTAATGTGAAAAATAAATAAACAAAATAAAATTATTGTTGAAATTCAGGGTGAAAAGAAACTTTTGTTTCTAAATGGAAACTTAAAATACCATCTTGAACAAATTTTGATTAACATTTTAATCCAACTAAATCCAAATCAAGAGAAATGCATTCCTCATAAAATTCATCTGGAAATTTAAACACTTGGAAAATAAATCCAAACCCTAAACCCTAATGGAATAAAATCATTTCCAAGTTATCCCCAAGTCTATGGATTTGATCCATATAAAAATTTGTCAACAAACATTTATAAATGATCAAGAAAGACAAATAAAAATATTATAAGACCATAGAAATTGGTTTCACTTCATTTGGAGCCATGAATAAAATCTTATGGATTTAATAAGATAAGGAAAAGTATTTTCCAAAGCTAATAAAGAACCTATCCAGAAATCCATACCAAATGGTGAGCAAATAATCCTAAAGATATTTAAAGGGATAAATAAACATTAAAAAGACTTTACAAATTGGAATCACCAAGTTTGGATCTCTAAATAAAAAGATATGGATTTTATAAGACAAAGATAGAAATATTAAATAAAGAATATTTGAAAGACCAAATAAATCTTGGCCTAATCCATAATAAAATGGAATGAATATAATCCAAATCTAAATAAAATAAAAAGATAAATAATTTCCAAAATAAAATAAAATGGCATTAACCATTCTATCCCTATTTTAATAAAGACAAATCTCTAATAAGAATAATTATATAATTCATGAGAAAATAGTATTTTGGAATTTACCCAAGTGGAATAAAAGTTGTTTAATTAACTTAAATAAAATAAATCTTCCAAATAAAATTTAGGGAATGAAAACTATATTTAACATCATTGGAAATAAAACAAATACCCAATTCAAATGATTTATGAATCATATTAAATATATTCCAGATGATTCTAGGTGAATATTTTGACACCCTATTAAGTAAATAAAAACCAACTGAAAAGATTTGGAAAGTTTTTAGAAACTTAAATGGTGTTTGAAAATATTATTAAATCTTATTTGATTTAAAACAAGGGCTTATTTGAATAAAAAAGACCCCAATAAAGAATAAAATTTTATTCCAAAAATTGACTTCAGATTATATTACTAAACAGTATTTAAACCTACAAAAATTTTGGTTGAGGTTTGAATTCAAATGAGTGTATGAATTGTTTATTCAAAATCAAAACAGAAAAATCAAATGAGAAAAAGAAAAACAATCAGATAAAAAAAAATGAAATGATGCAGCCCAGCCCAGCTAGCCCACCTGGCCCAGCAAACCCATCTTCCCCCTCACTGGAACGAACCATTTTTCACCGCGAAAGAAACCCGCAGCGTCGCTGACCGATGGACCCCACCTCCCCTGTCTCTCTTCGCTGACGAAATGGCCCCACTTACCAGTTCGTCGTTCCCACCCGCGAGACTCCCCCAAACCTCGCCGTTCCTGCCTTTTAATTCCTCGCTTGAATTCGTCTTAATGATGCAGAGATTACACCCCGCGATTACTCGCGTTAACTCGCCATGCTCCCCACTACCTTTCTCCCCAGACACCATCTCCTCTCCTCCCCCAGGCCACCTTGAATTCGTCTCGAAACTCTCTGGCTCCAGCGAGCCATTTTCTCCGATTCCGGCGAACCCAAGTCGCCCCTTGCCTCCTCGACCACGCTCACATGATCCCCACCTCCTGGCGAACCTCCCCGTAGCGCCAGCTCATCCCCGCGTGCCCCAAAGCCTCGACAACGACGACCACAGCACCACGCCGCCGTCTGTCACTGCTCCGACGAGCACTGCTGGTAACACCAGACCACCCCTCTCCCTCTCTTTCACACGCGCATACTCGCCATGACCCTACGCATCTAACACCACCTTTATTTCTCTCTGGCGTGCACCGTAGCCTCGCCACCGTCTTCAACAGAGAGCACCCGACGGCAGCAAGAACTCCGGCGAGCGATTCAGATCATCTCCATGCGCCCCTTCGCCAACCACGGGCACGTTGAGCTCCAACACGTCCCGGCGAACACGGTGAGCATACCCTCTCTCTCCCCCTAGCTTCCTGGAATAGCCAGAGCGCTGCCGCCCGAGCGTCGCCGCCGCCAGCCACCGTCGAGCGCCGCTGACTTTTGGTCACATGCCTTGAGCCGCTAGATCTTGATTTGACGGATGCGATAGAACGTGAACGAAAGGGTAAGAAGCAATCTGTGCCATGCGATGTAAATTAGATCCAACGCCTCACAGAGCCCGATCCGAACGAACCGGTACCAGCCAGTAGCAAGCAGCCACGTGTCCCTGTCCGTTTCATTTAAAATAGATTTGATCTATTAGATGCTAGATTTTGTAAAATCTATAACTTTTAATCTACACGTCCAAATTTTGCAAATTTTATATCAATGGATTCATCAAGACAAGCCCTATCCAACCATGCACTTTGTTTAGTAAAAAGCTTATGTTAAATTGTTTGTTTTTACAGAAACTTATGTATGCATGTTTAGGATATGAAATTTGTTCTAAAATGATTTTGGGGATAAAATCTTTGACAAATAGTTTGTTTTGAACCTACTGACCCTAGAAATCAATTGGTGGTTTCAAAAATGTATTTGGTGAAGCAAAAGAATAAATCTTTGATTTAAACCATTTCTAGTCAAATAAAAATATGGTTTAATTGTTAAAAATGATTTTGGAGGAAAACCTTTGGGAAATGTTTTGATTTAAACTCTCTGACCCCAAACACCAATTTTTATGATTTGAAAATATATTTGGTGAACCCTATAAAAATTATTACTTTGCTAAAGACATTTTCAACCACATAAAATAATGACTAGGTTTAAAAATGGTTTATGAAGTGAAATCTTTTGCAAATTATTTTGCCACTTTATAAAATGATCATTAGGTGTTTTCAAATGTATAATACCCATTAGAAACCACTTTTACAAATAAAACAATCTTTTGCAAGTTTGCATGCATTGTTTTGTTTCTATCTTTTTATGTGATGAGTTCCTTGAATGGTAGATTGAAATATTGCTTGCTTGATTGAATTGTAGTGATTTGAAGGGTGTGAATATTTCAAGATCAAGGAGTGAACCCATATTCTCTACCAAAAAGGCAAGTGATGCTACATACTTTTTTCCCATTATTTTCACTATGCATTAGTGATATTTCTAAATAGGACTTGCATGGAATTTTGCTAAAGTGTAAACTATGACAATGGGAAATCCTAGTAGATGAAACCTTAGTAGAAATTTCCTAAGTTAAGATTCCTATTACTATCATGCTTAGCTTAGCTAATAGAAGACAAGGGTGGAATATATATTCATGCTATGGAAAAATTTCTAAGTCTGAGGACTTGTGTTTTGTTTAATAAAACAACTAAGTGAATGAATCACCTGGGTGGAATGGAAGGAATGGTTTGTGTTGAGTGGTTACACAAGGCCAGGGGACTGGTGAACCTTGTGTATCACACTTGTGGAATGCCACCCAGGAACAAAGAGATTTGAGATGTCAAATGTTGAGAAGCTTCAAGTGCAACCACTTGGCATTATGGGCTCTGCCTGGATCATATAGGTTGCAATAATTTAGCCAAATGGACAGTTGCTGGTAGGGGTTTGATAGGTTGGAGCGCGTCCATTCTGGTCTAAGGGAAGGCTTCTGAAAGATCTTGTCTTGGTGAAACCAAGTCTTGTGGGGAAAGTGCACCACCTCTACAGAGTGTAAAATCTAAGTACTTAGCCATGTCCCTGGCAAAGGACAATTTGAGCATCAAGACATGGAAGCTATCAAGAATCTCCTCATCCCAATTTCTAAGTTAAAAACTTGTGGTTGAACAAGGGTTGAAGGATCACCAATTTCTATTGGGAGATACCTTGGGAAAGATTTTGTCAAGCAAAAACTTAGTGTTTTCAAATGATAAGGAAAATCTATTTTGAGCAAAGCAAGCCTAAGCTCCACTTAGCCAAATGCATATAGATGATAGACTCCACTATACTACCATAGTATCACTTGCCAATACAATTCAAATGTATTGACCCTTGTGGCTGTAACTTATTATGTTGCAGGTTTGATGGATGTTAGTGAAGTTTAATGATTAGGATTACAAGTCTACAACCAACATGTCTGCCTGTGGAACTTTGAAGATGAAGGACCCCATGCTATTGTTATATTCTACTGCATTGTAATTGTGATAGCCAAATGAGCTATGTAAGATGTAATAAATTATTTTATTCCTGGTTATAAAGTTGTATTATGACCTTTGTTTCTTGATATTACATCTTAACTGTGGATGCTAGCTATTGATCCAGGGACTAGCATTGTAAACACAGGGATCTCTACCTTATTAAAGGTTGGGAACCTTACAGATACCTAATGTCATTCGGAGTCTCGGATTGGATCCAAGACATCACGATGAGGTCCGGAGAGATTCATATAATGGAAGTCATCTTTTGGGGTTCAGGAAAAGTTTCGGTATTTTGACCAGAGCTTCTAGAAGGTTCTAGAGGGCCACCAGTGGGACCACCACCCCGGGAGGGGCCATATGGGCTGAGGGAATGCTGTGGGGCCCCATGGGCCAGCCGCACCAAGACCAAGAGGCCCAAGCGGCCTGCCCCTAGGGTTTTGGTTGAATCCCTAGAAAATAGGGGTGGGGGCAAGTTTCCTCCCCCTCCCGCTTGTGCCAGCCCTAGGAGGTGGATGACAAGGGGGCAATCCTAGCCGCACCCCTATATATAAAGTGCGGAGGGGTGGCCGCCCCCTTTGCCCCTTCCTCTAACCCTAGCCGCCACCTCTCCTTCCTCCTCCGTCTTCGTGCTTCGGCTTAGGCGAAGCCCTACAGGTTTTCTCCTCCACCACCACCACGCCGTCGTGCTGCTGGGATTCTGAGGGGATCTACTACCTACGCTGCCCGCTGGAATGGGGAGAGGAAGGTCTTCATCGACTCTGTATGTGTGACAGAGTGCGGAAGCGCTGCCGGAATGCGGCGCTAGAAGGATCGTCATCGCGATCTTGACATCGGCAAGTGATAGACTACATCAACTACGAGATTAGATCTCGTTAACACTTTGGATCTTCGAGGGTTAGTTCTCATCTATCTCGTCGAACCTATCTCATAGATTAGATCTTGGATTTTCCATAGATTGGATCTTGTTTTGATTTGTTGTTGCGATAGAATTTTTTTGTTTTCTATGCCACGAACCCTACAGTGGTATCAAAGCCGAATCTATGCGTAGATATGTTGCAGGAGTAGAACACAATCGGTTTGTGGGCATTGATGCTCTTGTTGTCATTTGCATTTCGTGTACTTTGCATCTTGCGGATGGTGGGATGTAGAGGCCCGGGCTAACCTTACATGTCAGCGCACATGAGACTTGCTCCATGCTCGACGTGCAACTTGTATTGCACATGTGGCTTTGCAGGTGTCTGTCTCTCTCACCATAGTTAAGATCCAATTTACAATCTGCACCTGACAACAGTTGTATCAGCATTGTGGTTCTTGTTCATAGGTAAGTACGGTTCTTATGCGAAAGCCCCAAGCAACGTAAAATAGGCAAATAAAGTTATAGGCATCTAACTTGCTTTTGTAGGGTCATGTGATGTGACATGGCCATTAGATGATCATTATTGTATTATGGAAACTGTCAGGAGCCTAATGGTTGTCTTTAAATTTGTTAAGACCTGCGTGTCTATTCATCATGTAATAGCTTTATTCCAAATAGTTGTAATAGTTGTTGTTAGTGATGGACAACCATGAAACGGCACCACTGAACTTGATGCCACACTGATGATGATGGAGATCATGTTCATGATTAGGAGATGGAGATCAAAGGCACACGAAGAAAGGCCATGTCATATCACATATTATGAATTGCATGTGATGTTAATCCTTTATGCATCTTGTATTGCTTAGATCGCAATGGTAGTACTATAATATGATCCCTCTCACTAAATATCAAGTAATAAAGTGTTCATCCTTAGTAGGCACCATTTCTAAGACTCTCCATTTTGAAGCATCACATGATGATCAGGTGTTATAGATTATATGTGTGCATACAACGGGTGCAAGCCAGATTTGCACATGCGGATACTAAGGTTAACCTTGACGAGCCTAGCATGTATATACATAGTCTCGGAACACGGAATACCAAAAGGTAAAGCATGTGTCATATGGATGATATTATGAACATGTTGATTGTTCGCCTTTGAAGCTACATCTTCTCTCGTGAAGATCGGACTTTGTGTAGTGGATTTGGTTTGTGTAATCACCAAAATGACTTGAGGGATGTTGGTTTTGAGTGGGAGTTCAAATAGTAATATTATTAAAGTTGAACACAATTTATCATAAATTAAATCGAAGTAAATTTGCATAACTTGGTGTAGTCATTGCCATCCGTTCACTACCTTATACTTAGTTATAATTAAGATAATAGAACTAAAATTCTGGATATTTACTTTACGAACTGGTATCATATTGTTTTGAGTGTCAATATGAAGTTTAAAAGTCCTATTGCAAACTTTCAGCAAACTCCATTTACTCCGTGAAGTTTAATAATTAGTATTAAATCAAGAGTAACAATTCCAGTGTTAGTATCTGGAGTATCATGTTTGCGTCCATGATTCTTGATATTCAAAATATTGTTTTAATATCAAGGTTATCTAGGAGGTGAAAGGATTGTTTTAGAAACCATCATGTGTGGAATATATTGCGATATCTGAAACAATGTTTTGGTTGCAATATGATAGAGTATAATTTGGCAAAATATATGTTCTCATATTTGATGAGAATTTGCGAAGGTTGGAGATGCTAGACATTCTAATACTCCAAAAGGTTTTTGGAAAGTAACATTATACTCGCGATTCGCCTTTATAAGCTATGGTAGCTTGATCATGAAAGTTGTCATGATTAGGATGAATATAAGATATAAGTAAAAAATTTACCACACTAAAATATTAGTAAAGACTGGATTTTTGAAATAACGCCAAACATTTGATGATGGTGATCTACTTCAAAGTGCAAGTACAAATATATAAGTATCTGACTATACACGCTTTGGACTACGTGTCATATATATGGCGCCACTGTTGATATTGATAGATTCTTTTAAAAGGGAAAGGAAATGCTGAAAGAGAATCTCATAAATATTTGGCAGAAAACAAAAGACTAGAAATGTCCATGTTAGGTATATAGATGATATATATGTCATGGTTGTATTATTTGCTTGATAAACAATGTGGTTCTTGGGTATTGGATACCGAATTGTTTGGTGTGAAGTGTCATACATGACAACACAATTCATGAACTGCAATGACCTAAGTAACCAGCTAGAGAATATGTGATGATGTTCATCGAAAACAAACAAAGTGTTGTTGTATTTCTCATTGACATCAAAGCTTGTCTTCAAGATTTTTTTAATAATTTTTATTCTGATCAAGTATTATGAGAACAAAGGTTGTTCAAATAATTACTGTATTCCATATAAGATGGATGATTTACAAGTCTACTTGGCGAAATCACATCCATAAAACTAATGCTAAAAATGTCTCAAGACAAATGATTGAAAGATTTCTTATGAAGTGACATCGTCGTTTAAAGTATATTGGAAAGAAAATGAAGAAACTCCATGTTGATGGAATTTTGGAGTCTTTTGGTTTTGATCAAATGACGCGTGTGAGACTTTCCTGGAGATAATTGAAACTTTGTTCAAAGGCAAAAGAATAACGAATGACTAATTTATTGGGATTTGTACATATTGATGTATGTAGTCCATTATGTGTAGTCGTGGCCGATGGATTTCAACTTCGTATGCTTCTTTCTCTAGAAATTTGAGTGAATATATGTGTATATTTACTTAATGAGGAAGAAGTGTGAAATATTTGAAAATGTTCAAAGACTTTCAAGATGAAGTGGAAAATCATTATAACAAAAAAATAAAGAATTTACGATTGGATCATAAAGTAAGATATTTGAGTTACAAGTTTAGCATAACACCTAAGATTTGACGAATCGTTCCATAGATTTGCATTTACCGGAACACCACAGGAGTAAGGAGTGTTCGAGATATGTAATGAAACCTTGTTTGACATGGTGATATCAAAGGTTTCAATTATAAAACTGCCATTGTATTTTAAAGATTAAAGCTTTAGTGACTACCGCTTTTACACTAAAAAGAGCACCATCGTGATCCGTTGAAATGACACCATATAAGTTATGGTCTGGGATAAAACCCAAATTGTCCTTTCTTAAATTTTGGTATGCTAGGCATAAGTAAAATGTTACAAGCAAAGTCAGATGAGCATGTCTTTGTATGTTATTTCGAATAACCGTTGGGTATTCCTCCATAACACCGAAGACAAAAGTGTTTGTCGCTTAGAATGTCAAGTTTCTTTAGACGGATTTTTTCATGAAAAGTTAAGTGGGAGGACAATACAACTTTGATAAGGTTATGGAACCTAACTATATGTGTTGAGTTGCGCAACGCCGGAAAGTGTCCCGGAGGCAGCAACAATGCTCATAGCTCACATGCCTCAAAGGTTGTGGTCATGGAGGTCTAAGTTCCTATTGAACCAAGTAGGTTGGGTATATAAACAATCAAATACTAAGATTTGAGAGTAAATCATTATTTTTTGATAATGATGAACCAACTACATACAAAGAAGAGATGATGGGCCCTGACTCCGTCAAATGGCTTGAAGCCATAAAATCCGTGATAGTTCCATACACGAGAAATCAAGTTTCTGAACTTGGACGACCCTCTGGAAAGGTGTAAAACCTTTCAGTCAAATTTGGATCTATAAAGAAATAGACATGGATGTTTCACATCTATGAAATAGTTGACATGTCGGGAAAGAGTTTACGAAAATGTTCAAAGAGTTGACTATGACAAGATTTGATCTTTCATAGCTATGTTTAATCTGGATGGATAAATGTAGCAATAACTACATATAATTTTGGTATATGGTAGTTGAACAAGCAAAACAAAGTTCTTCTAATAGAATGGTTACCTAGGACATGTACATGACACAATCCAAAGGGTTTTGTTAATTCAAAGGATGCTAAAAGCGCATGCAAACTTCAACGGTTGAAGTAAGCATTGCGGAGTTGGAATCTTCACCATGGTGAAACTGTTAAAAGGTTTAATTTCATCAGAGACGATGAAGATGATTGCATTTGCAAGGAATTAAGTGGGAGCACTAAGACATATTTCTAATACATTATGTGAAATACATATTGTTGATTGGAAATGATGTATCTTTTATTGACACAGGTTACAGATTTCATTAAAATTTGTTTTTGATCAAAGACTAAGGCATAACCCAAATATTAGGCATCAATGTCTATGTGGATAGATTGATGCGCTAATATGGTTGTTCCGGAATTACATAGATGAGATATTGAAAGAGTTCAATATAGAAACGACAAGAAAGGTTCTTATCGCATGGAAAAGGACAGAATCAAATTCAAGTGTTTTGACACTTGGTGAGTGAAATCATAAGAAAATTTTAATCAATCATACTGTGATATGTACACATCCAGATATGTCTTATGCTGTAAATGTTATGAGAATATACCCGAATGATTCATAAGATAATCATTGGACGATAGTAAGGATATTCTTATGATCTTTGGAAGAACTAAGAATATGTTATTTATATAGAGGTGACAAATAGATAGATAGTTCATTATAGAGTGTTACATTGATACTAGATTTGTCACAAGATAAAAATTAAGTTTATCTCAATTTAAACTATGGGTGGCACAATGTAATGGAAAGTAAGTTCCATGATGGATTTGGATGAGTTCCAAAGTTAAGACATTGTGACAGTTACTACAACAAAAGGCTAAATATATGACTACTATTGTAGCAGCAAAAGAGGGCATTTGTGTCAAGTAGTTTGTTATCAAACTAGGTGTGGTTCATAGCGGACTAGTAATATGAATATATATGATGTGTCTCAGTCAACTGCAGAGCCTCGTTGGGAAACCCCAAGAGGAAGGTATGATGAGCATAGCAGTAAGTTTTCCCTCAGTTATGAAACCAAGGTTATCGAACCAGTAGGAGTAAGGAAACAACTCCAAGGTTTTGCTAAAAACTTGGAACCTGCATAACACAAACTCAAAACTTTTCCCCAACGTACAGTGAGGTTGTCAATCTCACCGGTTTGCTGAAAACAAAGGATTAAACGTATAGTGTGGAAGATAATAGTTGCTTGTAGAAAGTAAACGGTAACAATAGATGATGTATCAATGATAAAGGAATGGACCGGGGTCCACAGTTAACTAGAGGTATTCTCCTTAAGATAGATAACATGTTGGGTGAACAAATTACAGCGGGGCAATTGACATATTGATAAAGCATAACAATGCATATACTAGACATCTTGACTCCTATGAGATTTGATTGGGCATTACAACAATATATATAGACCTTAATCCAACTACATCTATGACTAATCATCCACCTTTAGGTTATCATCCGAACCCCCTCCAGTATTAAGTTGCAAGCAACAGATAATTGCATTAAGCATTGTGTGTAAAGTAAACAATACAATTGTTCCATGAACAAAAGATTGTTGTTTTCTCCCTAGTATCAATAGCACATCTACAACCTTAGAGATCTCTGTCACTTCCCCAAATTACTAGAGGCATGAACCTACTATCGAGCATAAATACTCCCTCTTGGAGTTGCAAGCATCTACTTGGCCAAGATAGCTACTAACAACGGAGAGCATGCAAGATCACAAATAACACAGACATGATAGAATCAATAATCAATCTGACAGAGTATCTCAATATCCATCGGATCCCCACAAACACAACATGTATGATTATAAATAGATGATCTTGATCATGAATGGATCTCACAAGATCTAAACATGATAGCACAAAGGAGAAGAAACAACCATATAGCTACTGTGATGGATAACAATCTGAGCATAAACAATAATTCAATGGTTCCACTCACAAGCATCAACTACAATAGTAATCAACACCGAGAAAGTTTCCCCTAAGAACTATGCAAGATTCAACACAATTGTTATAGCGGGATGGACTGGTGTTGATGGTGCTGGTGGAGATCATGGTGTGGATGATGATGATGATCCCGATGAAGTCTATCTTGATGATGGTGTTGATGGCAACGATCTCCCCTCTCCATGAAGGAAATTCCCTGGCAGAAATCTGTCTGCCGGAGAGCACTTTCTCTCTCGGTGTTTTTGCCCCGCAGAGGCGGCGAAATCTTTCTGTGGTCCTTCCCCCTGACTTTAGGGTTTCGAGGAGAAGATATAGGCGAGAAGGCGGAGCCATACATGGTCCAGGGTGGCCACACCCCCTGTAGGCGTGGCCTAGGGTGGCCTGCGCCTGGGGAGTGTGGGCCCCCTGTGGCCCAACTCCGCCTCCCCTTCTAGCATCCTTCGTCTTCTGGGAAAATATAATTTTCTGTAGTTTCTCTGGTATTTTTATGATCTTTGCGAAATTGCATCAAAACACCGCTTTTTTCCATCAGAATCCTGACTCCAGCAGTTCATCCTCTAGCAATCATCCAACATGCACAAACAGAAGAAAAGACATAAGTATCACCTCTTAATATGAAATATATCAATGAATAGAGGCAGATTATGATATAGAATGGTGATGCAAATTGGACGTATCAACTCCCCCAAGCTTAGACCTCGCTTGTCCCCAAGGGAAAACTGAGCTCAGTAAACATGTCCACATGTTTATGGAGTGAAGTGTCAATAAAAGGAATACGAACAAGAAGCATCACACTTACCAATACACAACTAATAGAAGAAAGCAACTCACCATTATATAACTTAGCTTGCAACAAGTACAGGAGTCACAATAAAGATAAATCATAATTGGGATTAGAAAACTTTGTTCTTGGTCAGAGAATAGTTGGCAAACAATTTTCAAACAAAGCTTTTGTAAAGAAGTTTATAACATGAGTACTATTTGCTCAAACATAAGAGGCTTTTCACAATGATGGCTTTCAAAGTAATACTCATTTAGATAAGAGTCTTGTGCAAACAAGGGACATAAAGAACATGATTGAATAAATCATCATATGAATGCTTGAAACACAACAACTCAAATGCTTGCTAGAGATAGAGAGGAATAGGTTTACTGACTCAACTTAGAAGTAGAAGAAAGGCCCTTCATAGAGGGAAGCAGGGATTTCAAGTTCATCAAGAGCTTTCAAAATATTATGGTACTTACTAGCTTTGAGCTCTCATTGCCCCTATGATAAGCATCTTGAGGTGATTAAGGTTAAAGTGAACAAGGATGGAGTATATGCTTAACAAAATATAAGTTGGCAATCTCATGTCCCTTGAGTACGAGGGCCGCTCCTCATGCTACTCAACCTTAGTTGACGGTAAGTTCTTGTCATGGTAAGTACATGTGTATCATAGAGAACCGCCAACGGGGTACCCCTTGCACATGATATAGGAGCTATCCCATATCACAATGACAGGGCAAGCAGAAAATGAGCATCTCAGCAATCTCTTATTTACCAAGGGAAAATGGTGCTTTTTTCTCTCTTTCCTCTTTTCAATATGTCTCTCTCTTTTTTATATAAGGAGAAATCTTCATAGATTGCTCATTATGGTGATGCTGCAAGTTTCCACCATGATTAGGCATGGCTTAGGCTAGCGGCCCATGCGTTTCTCTAACACACATACATAACTCCATGGACTTACAAGCTCCCCTTTTATTTCACACCGACGACATCCGCAAACGAAAGAGCATGATATCAACTTTGTACAATGTACAGGTGCAATGTTGAAAGCGTTCCCCGTGACATCACGGTTTTGCTAATTCCAATGTATAGGTGCAAGCATATACAACTTTGATGACACAATGGTTCAAGTTTATTAGGGGCAAGAAAATAAGGTGTTCCATCAAGTTCGTGAGAGCTTTACTAACTAGTTTTCACATAACAAAAGAATTTTTAATTTGAAAGATAGATGAAGCTTGAGAATTTGCTTGGAATAGAAATAATGCTAATAGGTAGATATGGTGGACTCAAATGGCATAGGTTTTGGTTTAAAGGATTGGATGCATGAGAAGTGTTCCCTCTCAGTACAGGTTTTTGGCTAGCAAGGCTGGGTAGCAAGCAAAAGAGTTGAAGGAAACAAGCAAACATACAAGTAATAAATTCAAACATGCAACCTTCCTTGAAGATCTTAAATAAAGAATACTAAGCTTATGACCCAATCAAGAAAGGAAATAAATGATACAAAATACCTATTAGCGCTTTTCTCTTTTCCTTTCAAACCTCAAAAAGTGTTGCTACTGACCAGATCTTGGTTTGCCAAAACCAATTTAGATCTACTTGATGCTCCCCAAGTGATACAATACTAATCAACAAGATCAATCATATAACAGAGATTGCAAACTAAAATAAGAAGTGCAAAAAGTAAAAGTGAAACTTCTCATTAATATTCCATAAAGGCACTCACACCAAGGGATACATAGATAACCAACTAAAGGAGAGATACTTCCACAATGCAAACCAACCTATACGATAACTTCTCTACCCAAGATATGACTCTACTAAAAAGGTAAAAAGATAAAAGATAATGATGTGATACCGCGGCACTCCCCCAAGCTTGGAACAAGCCAAGGGGATGCCAAACCTGATGACGAATTACTCCTTCGTTGGTGGTGGTGTTACCTTGATGAGCTTTTCAATCAGCTTCCTCAAATCCTCAACCTCGAAGGTTACAGTACGAATCAACTCCGAATTATGCTCAATGTGGTTCATGATCATGTCGGAATGAGAATCCCAATCCTTGTTATTCTTTCCCCAATCTTACTTAGAGTATTCCTTCCCTGCATGGTTAGAACGAGGCATATCCCAACTGGAGGGTGTAATACCCTCGCCTGATAAGGCTGAGTTCATGTGTATAGTGCCAATCCCTGGATCGGTTCACTGGCACACACAGTACAAAATGATGTAGTGTTTTGTAGCATGGAAAACAAAATTTTCTATCGCATACAAACAAACAAGCCAAGATCTATCTACTAGATTGTAGCAACGAGTCGATGGAATAACTCACCCTCGAAGATTCCAAAGTGTTTAACGAGAGCGGATTCTCGTGGGTGATGTAGTCGTACTCTTCCCGATCTCAAGATCGCGTAGACGATCCTTTCGGCGCTGCGTTCCGGCAGCGCTCCCGTAGTCGGTCACACGTTCGGTACTCGATGAAGACCTTCCTCTCCCTTTTTCCAGTAGGCAGCGGAGGTTGTAGCACTCTCCTCGCGATTCCGGCAGCACAACGGTGTGGTACCGGAAGTAGAGGGGAGATCTCGCAGGGCTTCGCCTTAAGCCGGAGCGAGTATGGTGGACTATGAGGGAGCCCTCGGTGTTCTCGTGTTTAGACACACCAAGGAGGGGTGCTAGTGCTGGCGGCTAGGGCTTGGAGGTGCCCAAGTCGGCGGCTAGGGGAGAAACCCTAGGCGGCGGCTATGGTGGGCGGCGGCTAGGGTTAGGTTTAGAGGGGTAATCTTGTGTGTTAGGAGGGGAGCCCTGCCCCTCCTCTTATAGGAGGGAGGCGCCAGCCAAGGGGAGGGGAATCCCTCCCCAACTCGGATCCCAAGTGGGCCGGCGGTGGAGGAGGGACTGCTCCCCAACTCGGTTTCCACCTCCCTCTCCACTTCCCAAAAATAGCCGTTTGACTTTCAAATTGGCGTTTGACTTTTTCAAACTAGGATTTGATTAAACCCTTTATTTTGTTCAGCGATGACACCTAGTACATGATGCAATCATACCAACTTGATATAACACATTCATGTACCATTCCCCACCGGAGTGCCGGACATTCCGGAACCTTCTAGAACATTCCCGATGAAAACACCGGAACCATTCGCCAACTCCGAAACAGGACTTTCCTTATATGAATCTTATTCTCCGGACCATTCCGGATCTCCTCATGATATCCCGGATCCCATCCGAGACTCCGAACAACATTCGGTCTCTTTCTCATCATTCCATAACTACTCAAACAACGTCGAATCCTTAAGTGTGTCTCCCTACGGTTCGTGAATTATGCGGACATGATCGAGACACTTCTCCGAATAATAACCAATAGAGGAATCTGGAAATTCATATGGCTCCCACATATTTCTACGATTACTTTGCGATCGAATGAACCACTTGCATACGATACCAATGTCCCTTTGTCTCACGATAGTTTACTTATCCGAGGTTATGATCGTCGGTATCGCTGCATACCTAGTTCAACCTCGTTACTGATAAGTACTCTTTTCTCGTTCCCGTGATATGTGATCCCTTGTGAGCCAGTCACATGCTTGCAGGCTAATTGGATGACATTTCACCGAGAGGGCCCAGAGTATATCTATCCGTCATATGGATGGACAAATCCCACTCTTGATCCATGTGTCTCAACCAATACTTTCCGAACACTCAATGCCACCTTTATAGCCACCCAGTTACGGTGTGGTGTTTGATGTCATCAAAGCATCCTTCCGGTGAAGGTGATATGCATGATCTCATGGTCGAAGGAATTAGGTTACTATGTATCAGAAAGCATATAGCAATTGAACTATTAAAATGACTTGATCTTTATGCTACGCTTATCTATAGGAGTATGTCCACCATATCATTCTCCTAACGATATGATCTTGTTGTTAATAACATCTCAATGTTCATGATAGGGAAACCATAATCATTTATTAACCAACAAGCTAGTATTATATAGAGGCTTTTACTAGGGACTTCAATTTAAGTTTACAAATCCCACAAGTATTAATGTTTCCTTGTTAATACTATTATAGCATGAATGCAAACATTTATCATAAACACAAAGATATAATAATAACTATATTTATTATTGCCTCTACGGCATATCTCCAACAGTCTCCCACTTGCACTAGAGTCATCTAATCTAGATTACATGGTAATATACCGAACACCCATGGCAGTTTGGTGCTGGTCATGTTTTGCCCTCGGGAGAGGTTTAGTCAACGGATCCGCCACATTCAGATCTGTCTGTACTTTGCAAATCTTTATGTACCCATCTTGGACATGTTCTCGAATAGCGTGAAAACGTAGCTTGATGTGCTTCAGCTTCTTATGTGACCTTGGTTCTTGCGCATTCGCTATGGCGCCCATGTTATCACAGTAGATAGACATTGGGTCCAGCGCACTAGGAACCACACCCAGCTCTGTAATGAACTCTTTCATCCATATCGCTTCTTGTGAAGCTTCCGAAGCAGCCATGTTTCCGATTCAGTTGAAGATCTCGCCACAATGCTTTGCTTTGCACTCCTCCAGCTAACTGCTGCACCATTCAAAGTAAATACATATCCAGATTGTGATTTAGAATCATCCGGATCGGTGTTCCAACTAGCATCGGTGTAACCATTAACAACGAGCTGTTCATCACCTCCATAAGAAAGAACCATATCCTTAGTTCTTCTCAAGTACTTAAGGATGTTTTTGACCGCTGTCCAATGATCCACTCCTGGATCACTTTGATATCTGCTAGTTAAACTAACAACATATGCAATTTCGGGTCTAGTACATAGCATGGCATACATTAGAGATCCTATGGCTAAGGCATAGGGAGTCTTACTCATCCTTTCTCTATCTTCTGCCGATGTCAGACTTTGAGTTTTACTCAAGGTCGTATTGGGCAACATGGGCAAGAACCCTTTCTTGCTATCTTCCATTCCAAACCTCTTTAGAACTTTGTCCAAATATGTACTTTGTGACAATGATATTTGGCGTCTCGATCTATCTCTATAAATCTTTATGCCTAATATGTAAGCTGCTTCGCCAAGATCCTTCATTGAAAAACTATTATTCAAATATTCCTTGACACTATTAAGAAGGTCTACATCATTCCCAATCAACAATATGTCATCTACATATAGTATTAAGAATGCTACAAAGCTCCCACTCACTTTCTTGTAAATACAAGCTTCTCCATAAGTTTGTATAAAACCAAAACTTTTGATCACCTTATCAAAACGTTGATTCCAACTCCGGGATGCTTGCTTCAATCCATAGATGGACCGTTGAAGTTTGCATACCTTGTTAGCATCTTTAGGATCAACAAAACCTTTGGGTTGCATCATATACAACTCTTCATCAATGTCTCCATTGAGGAACGCTGTTTTGACATCCATCTGCCATATCTCATAATCATAATATGCAGCGATTGCTAACATAATCCTCACAGACTTTAGCTTCGCTACTGGTGAGAAAGTCTCATCGTAGTCAACTCCTTGAATTTGTCAAAACCCTTTTGCGACAAGTCGAGCTTTATAGACAGTAACATTACCATCAGCATCTGTTTTCTTCTTGAAAATCCATTTGTTCTCGACAGCCTTTCGGCCATCCGGTAAGTCCACCAAAGTCCATACTTGGTTTTCGTACATGGATCCAATCTCGGATTTCATGGCTTCTTGCCATTTATTGGAATCTGGGCTCATCATCGCTTCCTCATATGTCGCAGGGTCATCGGTGTTGTCCACCAACATGACACTCATAACGGGATCATACCAATCTGGAGTGGTACGAGTTCTCGTTGACCTGCGAGGCTCTGTAGCAACTACAACCGAAGTTTCATGATCATCATCATTAGCTTCCTCTCTTATTGGTGCAGGCACCACAGGAACTTCTTCCGGTGTTGCGCTACTCACAATTTCGAGAGAAGGTTCGACAACCTCGTCGAGTTCTACTTTCCTTCCGGTCACTTCTTTCGAGAGAAATTCCTTCTCTAGAAAGGATCCATTCTTGGCAACAAAGATTTTTCCCTCGGATCTATGATAGAAGGTGTACCCAATAGTTTCCTTCGGGTATCCTATGAAGACGCATTTTTCCGCTTTGGGTTCAAGCTTGTCCGGCTATAACTTCTTTACATAGGCTTTGCATCCCCAAACTTTAAGGAACGACAATCTAGGTTTCTTCCCAAACCATAATTCATACGGTGTCGTTTCAACGGATTTAGATGGTGCCATATTTAAAGTGAATGCGGCTGTTTCTAATGCATAACCCCAAAATGATAGCGGTAAATCTGTAAGTGACATCATAGAACGAAGCATATCTAAGAGAGTTCGATTACGATGTTCGGACACACCATTACGCTGTGGTGTTCCCGGCGGTGTCAATTGTGAAAGTATTCCGCATTTCTTCAAATGCTCGCCAAACTCGTAACTTAGATATTCACCTCCATGATCAGAACATAGAAATTTAATCTTCTTGTTACGTTGATTCTCAACCTCACTTTGAAATTCCTTAAACTTCTCGAAAGTTTCGGACTTATGTTTCATGAAATAGATATACCCGTATCTACTCAAGTCATCCGTGAAGGTAAGAACATAACGATAACCACCGCGCGATGCTACACTCATTGGACCACACACATCGGTATGTATGATTTCCAATAAGTCCGTAGCTCGCTCCATCATACCAGAAAATGGAGTCTTAGTCATTTTACCCATCAGACATGCTTCGCATCTTTCAAGTGATTCGAAATCAAGTGATTCAAGAAGTCCATCGGAATGGAGTTTCTTCATACGCTTCACTCCAATGTGACCAAGACGACAGTGCCACATATAGGTCGAGTTATCGCTCGATTTCAAACGTTTAGCCTCAATATTATTAATATGTGTATTTCCACTATCGAGATTCAATAAGAATAGACCATCTATCAAAGGTGCATGTGCATAAAACATAATAAAACATATTACTCATATAAATCGAACAACCATTATTCTCGGACTTAAACAAGTAACCGTCTCGCAATAAACAAGATCCCGATATAATGTTCATGCTTAACGCAGGCACCAAATAACAATTATTTAAGTATAAAACTAATCCTGATGGTAGATGAAGGGGTAGCGTGCCGACCGCGATCACATCAACCTTTGATCCGTTTCCCACACGCATCGTCACCTCGTTCTTCGCTAGCTTCCGTTTATTCTGCAGCACCTGTTTCGAGTTACAAATATGAGCAACCGAACCAGTATCAAATACCCAGGCACTACTACGAGTACTAGTGAGATACACATCAATAACATGTATATCGGATGTACCTTTCTTATTGATGTTGCCGTTCTTCAAATCCGCCAAGTACTTTGGGCAATTCCGCTTCCAGTGACCTTCTCCCTTGCAGTAAAAGCACTCAGTATCAGGCTTAGGTCCAGCCCTGGTCTTCTTCGTCGGCGCGGTAACTTTCTTACCACCCTTCTTGAAGTGTCCCTTTTGCTTAGACTTGCCTTTCTTGAATTTGGTGGTCTTATTGACCAACAACACTTGGTGCTCTTTCTTTATCTCCACTTCTGCAGATTTCAACATAGCAAAAAGTTCTGGCAACTGCGTGTTCATGTTTTGCATATTGTAGTTCATCACAAAGTTCTTGTGACTTGGTGGTAGTGATTGGAGGACACGGTAAATCCCCAAAGCATTAGGAATCACTATACCCAAGCTTTGAAGTTTGTTTGCATGCCCAGACATCTTAAGAACATGCTCACTGACGGAGCTGCCCTCTTCCATCTTGTAGCAATTGAACTATTAAAATGACTTGATATTTATGCTACGCTTATCTATAGGAGTATGTCCACCATATCATTCTCCTAACGATATGATCTTGTTGTTAATAACATCTCAATGTTCATGATAGGGAAACCATAATCATTTATTAACCAACAAGCTAGTATTATATAGAGGCTTTTACTAGGGACTTCAATTTAAGTTTACAAATCACACAAGTATTAATGTTTCCTTGTTAATACTATTATAGCATGAATGCAAACATTTATCATAAACACAAATATATAATAATAACTATATTTATTATTGCCTCTAGGGCATATCTCCAACAAATGATACCAAATATAACTGTGCATCATAAATACAACGAATATGATCCAGAATTTACATTATTTATACAAGTACACAACGGAAAACGAATACAAGGTAGATCTCCATCCTTCAAACGTGCCACAGGCAAACAATTGTTGAGTGGAGTCTCGCGACCTATGAACGATCACTCAGATACGATATAACCTGCAACATGAAACGTTGCAGCCACGAATGGTCAATACATTGAATGTATGGAAAGTAGGCTAAAGTGGTTAACAACAGATCTATCAACTACATGCTTATTTGGCCAAGTGGAGTTCAGGCTCATTTGCATAAAGCAATAGTTTTATCCTAACATTTGTAACAAAGTAGTTTTCCAATACGATAAATAGGACACTCTGATTCACTCCGAGGTGCTCCTACCCAATTAAGTTCACCCAACAAGTTTTAGGTAATTAAGAAATAAGGATGAGTGAGAAATATCATAGCATCAGTATCAGGTCGCTCAAATTGTCCATAACCGGGGACACGGCTAAGCACTTAGTTTATACACCCTGCAGGGGTTTGTACACTTTACCCATGTGACTTGGCCATCCCAGCTTGTACCACCACTCTCATATTGGGTGATGATAGGGAGAAGTCCAAGAAGGAACCGTTCGGGAAGTAGCTCCCCAATCCCGATGCGCACCGGTCCAACCTACACTATCTACATCTCTGGATACGCGGGTTCGAGTTACCACAACCTACTGAGTTCAACCAACCGCTCATTTCATTATTGGCACATGGTTGCACACAAAAGCTTCCAAACAAAGAAACCAATCATTTCTTAGTGCCCTAGGTGCCTTTCCACAATGATACCACCAAAAATTATCAATCCCATCACACCCAGGAGATTCATTGATTAATTTGTTTTAGTTTTCACAAACCAACACATTTAGAAACAACTTCAGTGATGTAACCCGGCCCTCGTTCATCATAGCATGGCTAAGCACATCTACCAACGGTGGCTCATAAACAAGGAATGCTAGGGAATAATATGGGACATAACATAGCATATACACATCAATTCCTACATATGCAATTCTACAAAAACATCTATAATGCATAGGAAAACAATAGGACATTTATGACCAAGATAGCACCACTTGCCTTTGTTGTAGATGTAGTCGATTGGATAATTCTCACAATTCTCACAGATATAATGGTTTCTCTCGTCATAACCACAATACTTGCAATCATAGTAGTTGCAATCATAGTAGTTGCAATCACACACGTTGCACTCCTCGCAATCTATCGATCAAACAATTGCATACAACATAAACAATAGCACATAGAGATCAAACACATACAACAAATGCATGCATGACAATTTAATAAGTCACAATGGTTGTTACTTTAGTTCTGAACATAGTTAGATTACATGATGCATGTGGAAAGTCATTTAATGCACTAAAGCTTTTATTACTTAAGTTGTATCGATTTAATATGGTGTATACCACTTTAATTGAACTAAATATATTTATGTCGTATTAAATTGTGAACTAGATGCTACTGGATAGAGGTAATGCAATTTAGAGACAGTGGCAATTTGAATCACCTAAAAAGGAGTTATAGATATTTTCTTATGATTAAAACACTATTTCAATGGGTTTAAATATTTCTATATGAATTTCTGTTTTAACAGTACCAAATAATTTGTTATGCAATTTCTCTGTATAGATATTGTCAATACAAAACCTTATCACTTGGATTGACCCTAATCGGAGTTATAGATCTTTTTGTATGATTTAAATAGTGTTTAATGGTTTTAAATGATTCATATAGTTTCTGTTGTCTACAAATCAAACTAAAATTATATCTGTAATCTCCACGGAATTGTGATTTCAGGGACATATTATTTGTAATTGTCTGAATAGTATTTATTTTCTTATGAATTTATTACTCTAAATAAGCCATTAAACCATTTAAATCTTCACGGCAAAACCTTAGAGTAAAATGTTGAACTAATTGCATATTGATGATCTACATGGAACCAGCTTTCCATCAGTATATCATTTATATTTTTGTGACAAGCAATTAATTTACTATGAATTTAATGATTTATAAATCCATTAAAACTAATTAAATTGCTACGGTTAAATAATCTGCAAAGGCTAGATCCAACCAGATATTATTAAAGTACATTACAGTAGCTTCAATTCGATATATTGTTCATATTTTTCAAAGTTACAGATAATTTCCTATGAATTTATTAACCTAAAAGACCATTAAAACTAATTAAATTACTGCAGTAACCACATACAGTAAAAGTCGGATCTATTCTGATAAGATGATTCTACGTAAAATTATCTTCAATTTGATATATTATACGCAATTTTTGGACGTGGTATGAATTTCTAATGAATTTTACAAGTTAGATCTATAATATGCAATTTTAAATTCGAACGGAATATTCCAGGGAATATTCCGCTGACTGGACATGTTGACTTTGCATGCCGACTGAGACTAGATGTTGACCTGACGTTGACGTGGTGTTGATGAGGAAGCTGACCGGGATGACGGCATGGCATGCACCGGTTTGATTGGATCTCGACCGTCTGGATAGGATCCGGTGGCTAGAAGAGATTGACCCGATTTTGGCTTAGAATAGACAAGAAACATATTTGTGTTAGAGAGACAAATCCGTAGGTCAAATTGAAAACTTAGAAAACGAAAGTTGTGGGGAACCATTATTCCTACCTTCTCACCAAAGGAATTTGGATTTGGAGAAACGAGCACGAGTACATCTTGGATTTACACCGTAAGATCTGAAATATTGCGATACGAAATTCTCCGGCTGTGGTGGATGAAAATAGGTGAGGTTTGTCGGGATTGAAAGATTTCAACGATTCCTACAACTTTCATTTTTTGACCGAAGGCAAATGACGAAGTCTAGATGGGTTAAAAAGCGAAATAAGATTCGGGCATGTGTAGATTCGGGATTTCGAGAAGGGAAACTCGTACAGCTGTGGCTCCACGAGATTATATGGAGGTTTGGGACGGTGTAGAGATAGACCTTGGAGTAGGGAACAAGTAGAAACAAACGGAAGTCGGTTCGGAGTTGTAGATAAAAAGTTATAGCAGTTTGAGTAGAGATAGGTTTAACAAAAACCGATTTGCACGATTTTTAAAGCAACCTGGGACACGATCACGTACGTGCCTGCCTGGTTCGGTCGGGTCGGTCCGGGTGGGCCGGCCCGTTAGAAAAAATATTCTTTTTCTTTTTCTACTTACTTGTTTTCCTCATATCTTTTGCATACGAACTCCAAATGACATGATTCTTGTTTCTAAATTTTTCTAAAATCGAATAGATCATTGTAGGATCAAATTTGTAATCTTTTTAATATTTTGGATGTAGTGGATTTATAAATCCTTGTATATTCCATTTTATTTATATCTTTATTTGTTTGTATTTATTCCATAACTTTTTCATACTAGCTCCAAATGAGCTCAATTTTGTTTCTAAAATTTTGTAGTATTAATTGGATCTCTTTAGGCTATTAATTATCAATAATTTATGCCTTAGCAACAGTGGATTTTAATAAGTCAATTTAATTACCCTTAGCAACATTTGGGCGAATCAACTATAGGATTTATATACCAGGATTTGGATTTAGTTTGTGAGAATTTTGCATGGATGTAATGAAATGCTTATGAATGCTTCATGATTTTAATTTTGAAATCTTGCACACCAATTCTACGATCCAAAATCAATCCATGCCCTTTTTCCTATATGGCTACTTAGGTCATAACAAAAGAATATAAGATTTTGAATTCAAGGTTGAGAGGATTTTGTACTCAAAAAGTTTCTTCTCTTTGAGAATTTTCAACATAGTCAAATAATCAATCAAACTTATTTGTTTATTTCACATTCCAAAATTAGGAGAATTTTGGGATGTGACAGACTACCACCCTTAAAAAAAATCTTGTCCCGAGATTTGGGAAGGCTAGAAAGAAAGAAAGGTTCGGGATCCATTAGGATGCTACCGCCGTTAAAATAAAATTGACTAGGTCATTTCTCGAGGATTCAATTAGCTCAGATTGGTTCTCCTTTAGACTTTTATTGGCACAATGTATCTAGCACATTCTAAACATCATGATTGATAGTTTCCGAGAAAGCACTTCTTAAACTAGCAAAACTCTCATGGTGGGCAAATAGGGAACGTTTACTTCACGGTACCCATTAATCATGGTTGAGATGCATTCTCACCGTATATTCCTATGCTTAGCAATGGATGCTTTTATAAGGGTGTATCAATATACCATTCTAGGGTGTAGGCTCAACGTTGACTCTCTGCTAAGGTTGAAAAGGGCACTCAAGATTCACAAAGCCAACAGTACAAGAGCGAATAATAAGAGTAGTAGGAATGGTGATCAATCCATCCTGCACCCAAATCATTACCCTGTATGAGGATAGGTGAATCACGTTTTTCTATCACTCGGGCATTCTCACTTGCCTTGAAGAATGTTTCCATGGGCACGAACTAATGCTCTATGTAGACTCCCATGTATTCAATCAACAAAGCTACTACTAAAACTAAGCTATCGATACTTCAACTTTCAGGTTGCGTAATCTACTACATAACATCATTTCAACACTTCTTACTCCCATATCTCTTTTTTTCATTAGATAAAGCATTCTCCTTCCTAAATGCATTGTGTTGTCAAACCTTCCACTTAACACATCATTATATCTCCAAGGGTTCAAGATAAGGAACAATAGATTCAATAGGAAAGAACGACTAAGAAAATAATCCTACTTATAACTATATGAAGCAATCAATGTCACAAACAAGCAAACAATCATAAGGAATCAACACACAAGCAAACACTTGTATAATAACATTACAGGTGTATAACCTTAGTAGCATATAACCACAAAATAGTTTGAAAGCATTGGGAACAATACTAGAGTAAAACAGAGCAACATATAAGCAATAAACAAAATCTGTCAAAACGGTACAACAGATTTCACGAATTTGTCTGACCGACTTAAACTCGTCAGAAATTTTAGCCAATTTTTGTGCATGTACTACAGGTAATTACGCTCCAGATCCTATGTTTTTAGATTTTTATGAGTTACCAATAAAATATGAAAAATCACGCGGTACAACAGGTCAGGCAGAAAACTGCAGCAGTAATCTCACGAATTTCAATCAAATTACACCATTAAAATAATTTTGAAACCACACGAAAACTCCAGCAACTTTAGAGTTTCAAAATAACATATCCTAAACAAGGCATCACACAATATGGTTCAGTACAAACAATCAAGCAACCTATATTGTCATACCACATAAGTTGGTAAGAACAATATGCTAACACGATAGCGATGATCTCCTAAAGAGATAAAATATGGTGGTCTAGACCTACCCAAACTTGGTGAGATGTTCATTTATGTCATGTTATTTGTTCTTTACTTGTAGGACAACTCTCATATAGTGATTTTCTTTATAGAAAACTACTAATAACATTTTCCATTCTTGTAGTTTTTATGGTAGATCACTTCTTCTACTAATCAAATGAATGGACATCTACAACTTTGAACAAGGAAAGGTGTTGGAAAATGATAGACAAGGAATACAAGAACTCTAATAAGTATAAAATATGATAGTTCTCCTAATAGAGGTCTTCTATTGCTAATCCATTTCTAAGGTCACGATCCTACAGTCAATACATAGCTCTGATACCATCTTGTAATACCCTCGCCTGATAAGGCTGAGTTCATGTGTATAGTGCCAATCCCTGGATCGGTTCACTGGCACACACAGTACAAAATGATACCAAATATAACTATGCATCATAAATACAACAAATATGATCTAGAATTTACATTATTTATACAAGTATACAGCGGAAAACGAATACAAGGTAAATCTCCATCCTTCAAATGTGCCACAGGCGAACAATTGTTGAGTGGAGTCTCGCGACCTATGAAAGATCACTCAGATACGATATAACCTCCAACATGAAATGTTGCAGCCACGAATGGTCAATACATTGAATGTATGGCAAGTAGGCTAAAGTGGTTAACAACAGATCTATAAACTACATGCTTATTTGGCCAAGTGGAGTTCAGGCTCATTTGCATAAAGAAACAATTTTATCCTAACATTTGTAACAAATTAGTTTTCCAATACGATAAATAGGACACTCTGGTTCACTCCTAGGTGCACCTACCCAATTAAGTTCACCCAATAAGTTTTAGGTAATTAAGAAATAAGGATGAGTGAGAAATATCATAGCATCAGTATCAGGTCGCTCAAATTGTCCATAACCGGGGACACGGCTAAGCACTTAGTTTATACACCCTGCAGGGGTTTGTACACTTTACCCATGTGACTTGGCCATCCCAGCTCGTACCACCACTCTCATATTGGGTGATGATAGGGAGAAGTCCAAGAAGGAACCGTTCGGGAAGTAGCTCCCCAATCCCGACGCGCACTGGTCCAACCTACACTATCTACATCTCTGGATACGCGGGTTCGAGTTACCACAACCTACTGAGTTCAACCAACCGCCCATTTCATTATTGGCACATGGTTGCACACGAAAGCTTCCAAACAAAGAAACCAATCATTTCTCAGTGCCCTGGGTGCCTTTCCGCAATGATACCACCAAAAATTATCAATCCCATCGCACCCAGGAGATTCATTGATTAATTTGTTTTAGTTTTCGCAAACCAACACATTTAGAAACAACTTCAGTGATGTAACCCAGCCCTCGTTCATCATAGCATGGCTAAGCACATCTACCAACGGTGGCTCATAAACAAGGAATGCTAGGGAATAATATGGTACATATCATAGCATATACACATCAATTCCTACATATGGAATTCTACAAAAACATCTATAATGCATAGGAAAACAATAGGACATTTATGACCAAGATAGCACCACTTGCCTTTGTTGTAGATGTAGTCGATTAGATAATCCTCACAATTCTCATAGATATAATGGTTGCTCTCGTCATAACCACAATACTTGCAATCATAGTAGTTGCAATCACACACGTTGCACTCCTCGCAATCTATCGATCAAACAATTGCATACAACATAAACAATAGCACATAGAGATCAAACAAATACAACAAATGCATGCATGACAATTTAATAAGTCACAGTGGTTGTTACTTTAGTTCTAAACATAGTTAGATTACATGATGCATGTGGAAAGTCATTTAATGCACTAAAGCTTTTATTACTAAAGTTGTATCGATTTAATATGGTGTATACCACTTTAATTGAACTAAATATATTTATGTCGTATTAAATTGTGAACTAGATGCTACTGGATAGAGGTAATGAAATTTAGAGACAGTGGCAATTTGAATCACCTAAAAAGGAGTTATAGATATTTTCTTATGATTAAAACACTATTTCAATGGGTTTAAATAATTCTGTATGAATTTCTGTTTTAACAGTACCAAATAATTTGTCATGCAATTTCTCTCTATAGATATTGTCAATACAAAACCTTAGCACTTGGATTCACCCTAATCGGAGTTATAGATCTTTTTGTATGATTTAAATAGTGTTTAATGGTTTTAAATGATTCATATAGTTTCTGTTGTCTAAAAATCAAACTAAAATTATATCTGTAATCTGCACGGAATTGTGATTTCGTGGACATATTATTTGTAATTTGCTGAATATTATTTATTTTCTTATGAATTTATTACTCTAAATAAGCCATTAAACCATTTAAATCTTCACGGCGAAACCATACTGTAAAATTCTGAACTAATTGCATATTGATGATCTACATAGAACCAGCTTTCCATCGGTATATCATTTATATTTTTGTGACAAGCAATTAATTTACTATTAATTTAATGATTTATAAATCCATTAAAACTAATTAAATTGCTACGGGTTAAATAATCTGCAAAGTCTAGATCCAACAAGATTTTATTAAAGTACATTACAGTAGCTTCAATTTGATATATTGTTCATATTTTTCGGAGTTACAGATAATTTCCTATGAATTTATTAACCTAAAAGACCATTAAAACTAATTAAATTACTGGAGTAACCACGTATAGAAAAAGTTGGATCTATACTTATAAGATGATTCTACGTAAAATTATCTTCAATTTGATATATTATACGCAATTTTTGGACGTGGTATGAATTTCTAATGATTTTTACAAGTTAGATCTATAATATGCAATTTTAAATTCGAACGGAATATTCCAGGGAATATTCCGCTGACTGGACAGGTTGACTTTGCATGCTGACTGCGACTAGATGTTGACCTGACGTTGACGTGGCATTGATGAGGAAGCTGACCGGGATGACGGCATGGCACGCACCGGTTTGATTGGATCTCGACCGTCTGGATAGGATCCGGTGGCTAGAAGGAGAGATTGACCCGATTTTGGCTTAGAATAGACAAGAAACAGATCTGTGTTAGAGAGACAAATCCGTAGGTCAAATTGAAAAACTTAGAACACCAAAGTTGTGGGGAATCATTATTACTGCCTTCTCACCAAAGGAATTTGGATTTGGAGAAACGAGCGCGAGTACATCTTGGATTTACAACGTAAGATCTGAAATATTGCGATACGAAATTCTCCGGCTGTGGTCGATGAAAAGAGGTGAGGTTTGTCGGGATTGAAAGATTTCGATGATTCCTACAACTTTCTTTTTTGACTGAAAGCAAACGACGAAGTCTAGATGGGTTAAAAAGAGAAATAAGATTCGGGCATGTGTAGCTTCGGGATTTCGAGAAGGGAAACTCGTACAGCTGTGGCTCCACGAGATTATATGGAGGTTTGGGACAGTGTAGAGATAGGCCTTGGAGTAGGGAACAAGCAGAAACAAACGAAAGTCGATTCAGAGTTGTAGATAAAAAGTTATAGCAGTTTGAGTAGAGATAGGTTTAATAAAAACCGATTTGCACGATTTTTAAAGCAACTTGGGACACGATCACGTACGTGCCTGCCTGGTTCGGTCAGGTCGGTCCGGGTGGGCCGGCCCGTTAGAAAAAAATAATTCTTTTTTTCCTTTTTCTTTTTCTATTTACTTGTTTCCCTCATATCTTTTGCATACGAACTCCAAATGACATGATTCTTGTTTCTATATTTTTCTAAAATCGAATAGATCATTATAGGATCAAATTTGTAATATTTTTACTAGTTTGGAAGTAGTGGATTTATAAATCCTTGTATATTCCATTTTAGTTATATCTTTATTTGTTTGTATTTATTCCATAACTTTTTCATACTAGCTCCAAATGAGCTCAATTTTGTTTCTAAAATTTTGTAGTATTAATTGGATCTCTTTAGGCTATAATTATCAATAATTTATGCCTTAGCAACAGTGGGTTTTAATAAGTAATTACCCTTAGGAACATTTGGGCGAATCAACTATAGGATTTAGATACCAGGATTTGGATTTAGTTTGTGAGAACTTTGCATGGATGTAATGAAATGCTTATGAATGCTTCATCATTTTAATTTTGAAATCTTGCACACCAATTCTACGATCCAAAATCAATCCATGCCCTTTTGCCTATATGGCTACTTAGGTCATAACAAAAGAATATAAGATTTTGAATTCAAGGTTGAGAGGATTTTATACTCAAAAAGTTTGTTCTCTTTGAGAATTTTCAACATAGTCAAATAATCAATCAAACTTATTTGTTTATTTCACATTCCAAAATTAGGAGAATTTTTGGATGTGATAGAGGGCAACTTCCCTTTGGGCATCTTTTGGAATTGTTGCTCATGTATAAGAGTATGGAAGGGGTTTTTGGTACGTGGAGGAAGTGACCATGGAGCGAGACAATGACGTGGAGGTTTCCCTCCATTAGACAGCCATGCTGTCCTCCTGAGCTTGATAGGGTTTGACACCACTCCAATGCTTGCGACGGTAGCGTGGTGTCCGGATGCTCGTCCTCCTTCACATCCTCTTCATTACCAACCAAGATCTCCTGCTCCGTGGGGTGTTGAGGATCATATTCCATAGGCTTCTTACCCTTATCGTTGGCAGAGACCATGGTGCCTCTAAACTTGAGAGTATTTCCTGACAGAAATAGATCGAAACGAAAACACGATGAGAACATAATATACGAACCTCGGGGGATCCGGGGGTTATATATTATGAAGTTTTACGACATAAGGAAGGTACTGTGCAAAAACGAGGCGGAGACGGACTCGAGGGGGCTCACACCCCCTGGTGGCTCGGCCAGCTGGGCCCGCGCCATTGGTGGGTGTGGACAACATGGGCTCTGTTTCCTCCTCTGTTTCGTCTCATTACCTTCCATATGTAATAAAAAACATCAAAAATATTAAAAGATAAGGTTTTCATGAACCTTCTGCTTGCAGCACTTTTTACCTATTCAAAGACATATTATGTAGATTCCTTCTCTCCATGACCTGAAAATTCCTTTCATGCAAGGCCTCACACAAACCTCATTGGCAAAATTAGTGTATGCAAAAACAATAAACCTTTAGGATCAAACTTCAACTGAAATCCATCAAAACAAAAGCTACTGTAGCAACTCCTTTCAAAAGCCCAAAAAATATCTGAAAGGGAAACAATTTAAGAGGCAAATGCAAATGATGGCAAAAATCTATCAAAACAGACCAGTAGGTAAAGATTGATTTTTCCTAAAATCTTCTGTTGCTCAAATCAAAAAGTGCAAAACTAATGAAAGTTGGATAACAACTTGGGGAACAAGTAAAGAAAAATACAGCTCCATTCGAAATACTGAGCTCCTTCACGAATTTTTACAATGCAGCACAAAAATCTGTCCTAGGACAGCAACTTTTCACAACTCCTCTACTTCTCAAAAGAGGTTGATCTTGAATAAAAACCAAAACAAAAAGTATAAACATAGGTTATTACAATTAATAACTTCCAAGACTCACTAAAACTATTGGTTTATCTCCTAAGAAGTGCTTTTCTTTAATGCCTTTAAGTTAGGCTTGATAATTTCAAAGATGATCACATAGGAGATATGGATTTGAAGTGAGAAAGAGCATAAAGAAGAAGATATCCAACACATTTGAGTCTAAACCACTTCCTATGCAAGGGAGTCTCATGAGAAAACAAATTATTGAAACAAAAGTCCACTAGCATAGGGAGACAAAACAAATGCAACTTCAAAGATTTCAACATAAAGCGGGGAAACTTAATATTATTAAGATGCATAAAACCATGTTTTACTCTCTCATAATAACTTTCAGTAGCACTTTGAATAAATTTAACAATATAACTGTCACAAGAAACAACTATATTAGAATTAGCACACTTACAATCATCAAAAAGAGGTTTAAGATCATAAACTAGATCAATAGGAGAAAGTTGTTCCATCCTGAAATCTTCATTAGGCAATTCATTTTCATAAGGAGCTTTGGCAAATTTGGAAAAGTTAAACTCATAAGAATATCCATCAAACTTAGGTAAAACTTTCTCCTTCTTACAATATATAATAGCTCCACAAGTGTTTAGAAAGGGTCTACCAAAAATGATAGGACAAGTTTTACTAGCTGCTGAACCAAGCACTCGAAAATCAGCATGATACTTAATCTTACCACAAAGAACCTCCACATCTCTTACAATGCCAATTGGACAAACTATCTCTCTATTAGCAAGGTGAATAACCACATCAATGTCCTCAAGCTCACAAGGACCAATTTCATGCATAATTTCCCTGTAAGCTCATAAGGGATAGCACTAGAACTAGCACCAATATCACAAAAACCATAATAGCAATGCTCACCAATTCTCACAGAAAGCACAGGGACACTAGTGTTCCTAGATTTACTAGGATGAGAGACAATATTAGAAGCGTCTTCACAGAATACAATGTGCTCATCCTCTATATTTTTAGTGACAAGATCTTTCACCAAGGCTACTATAGATTCAACGTTTATTTGCTCATCAGGTTCCACAGTTTTCTTTGTCCTTTTGCTAACCACATTAGCTATTATAGAATGTTCCTTTACCTTAGCAAGAAAAGGGATTTTCTCAATATAAGGTTCAGGAAAAATAGGATCAATAGTACAAACTTCAGTGCTTCTAATAGGAACATGATTTGTCGTGGGAATGGCCACGTGTAACAGCCCATGTTTGTAATATATGTACTCAGTACTTAAGCATGACATGCATCTATTTAAATCATCCAAGTAATGCATGCGATCAAGTGTGTTGAATTAAATGCAAACCCTAAACCCTAGATTCTTCCCCTCTCTTTGACACTATCTTCAAATGGTGTTTAAATTTTGAAAAGTACAAAATAATTGGAGCCCAAAAGGAATAAAAGGGCCCCACAATGTTTTACATATTTCACAAAAGTCATTGGTATTCCTGAAATACCCAAAACATATTTGAAATGGAAAATACAAAACAGATTCTGAAAACAAAAAAAGAAAAGGATTCTAAAAAAAGTGTAGCCAGAGCACCCCAGGCCGGCCCAGATCTTCTTTCTCCCCCTGCAACCTTTCTTGTAGCCCAGCATCGGCCCAGGTCAGCCCACCTGGGGCCCAGGAGCAGGCCCGTACCCCTTCGCCTCTTTCTCCCTTTCTTCTTCCTCGCCAAAAGGATGCCGGCGAAGCTCCTGCGTGGCCGCGCCGTCGTCGCCCGATCCTCGCCCGAATCGCAGCTCCCCCGCCGCCCTCTGGGGAGGATAAGAACCTCGTGGTGAAGCCCTGGCCGTCCTTATCCATTCCCCCTCTCTTCCCCGACCTCCCTCTTCCTCTTCCAATGCCGGTCCGAAACCCTGCCGGCAGCTCGACGCCGTTCCCGACCGTCCCAGGCAGAGCCGTGGCCACCGACGACATCGTCGTGCTGGACTTGTTCTTCCTAGCCAAGCCACGAAGACGCGCATGCCCCCAATCGACGAAATCGTGACCTCCCTCCCCGATTTCGGCCGTCGTCCTCGCCACCGATTCCGGCCTCCTCGAGCCTCGTCGTCGCCTCAGATAGCTTCGGGGTGAGCTTCTGGTCCGTAAGGACCCTCTCTCTCTCTCCCTCCTATGTTCTGTGTTGTTGTGTCGCCGCTCACCGTCGGAGGCCATCATTGCCGAAGCGGTGGTTGCCAAAACAGGGCGGCGCCGCCACTATAGGGTCGTCCGCGTCGTACTGAGCCGGACACATGCCTCCTCGCTGCCCCGCATGTTCCCAGTCGTCGTAGCCATGAAAAACTGAGCCGCCGCCGCCGTCGAGCCTACGTGGCCATGACGTGGCTCCTGCGTTGAGTCCACGAGGTGCCTGTGTGGCCTTGGCCCCACCCGTCAGTCGGTGTGGGTAGCCTCTGCCCCGGTGAAATTTGCCCCTGAGCCTCTTCGCGTGTGTGGCTGCTGAGGTGGCCACGGGCCCACCTGTCGGTGTCTGTGGCTAGCATATCCCCCTGTGTAAAAAAGTATTCCTAGCTTTATTTTAATTAATAAAAGGGTTAATAATTTTAGAAATTGTTTTGAATATTGTAAATTCAATAACTTTTAATATGTAATTCAGAAAAATACAAATAATATATCAAAATGTTCAGAAAAATGAGAACTATATAATAGAGCTATAATCATGCATTGGTCAACAATTTAAATGGCAAGTTTAATTAGAAGAACAACTGCACCCCTCTCATCTGTTTCCGGAGTTTTCCGAATTAGGGTTTTCAACCCTCGGAACCCCGTTTAAATTGCCGAGCATGTTTTAGGGTTTCATTTCAACACAATTCAACTTGTCATATCATCATCCTTGTTTGATCATTGCATCGATGCCATGTCTTCATTGTTGCCTTTCTTTCCGGTATTGGTTCTTCATGATAGGATCCGAGCCCGAAGTTGAAGTCAACAACACCGACGATCCATACCTGTCTTCTGACGGACAAGGCAAGCGTAGCCTCTCATTCTGAACCTATGTTTTATAAAGTATATTACTTTCTCGCTATGATGCACACGATTTCAATGTGGTCTTTTGTCAGTAGCTAGTGTTACCTATCTGATGCACTGTTTCCCTTTTGTAGCCTTATACTCCTGATCCACTGCTCCTAGCATACCTAGGTTTGGCATGTGAGCGTTGTAGAGCTCTTGTTACGACATCTTAGCCAAGCATAGAAACAACGTCTGATCTATTCAATGATGATCAGAGATGCCAAGGAAGGTAGTGAGGTAGGAGATGGTGACATCATCGAAGGAGTTAACTAATCATGCTAAGGCTTGTATGGGAGGCCACGTTGGGTGTGGTTTTCGTAGTCCCATGCTCGCCACCACTAGGAACTGAGTTCTTGCCTTTGGAACCGAGATGAGCGTACAGCCACACGCGGCTTGGGAACCCCTCGACTGACTAACTTGCCTAGTAGATTCCATGAGTCACATAGTTCGGTATTTCCATTTGGCATATGCACTGAAAACGTTTTCGAAGGGGGAGGTGAAGGAGGTGCATCATAACAGGTAGGGAAGCGTGGCCGCGGTTGCTTGGGGTAGATAGCGCCCCTGGTAAACCAACCTCGCCTCACATCTTTAAGTACCGGCTTCGGGATTTGACCCGTTACGGTGGAATCATACTTATTGCGTGGCTCATGGTCTCGGCGAAAGCAAGGTAAAGGTCGTGGTCAAACACCCTCTGCCGGCCTTCCAAGGAAGAGGGATAATAATATTTGGCAATAAGAGTCAGTTGGTACGTGTGGGTAAAGTTGTACACCCCTGCAAGGTATTAATCTTTTCAAAAAGCCATGTTCACGGTTATGAACGCTTGGTGACCAGATTCTAAGATCATAGATAACTTTGACCATTATAAAACTTATTGATCCACGTGTGCTTAAGGATGCTTCCTCTGTGTCGAGGGGGTGATCCTAGATAGGAGGTTCTGATGAAGATGGTGGTTACTGAGATGTGATGAACAAGATGAAGAAGTCGCTATCTTATCCCTTTTAAAAGATCCTGAGTAGACGAGCCTCTTCTCTCTCTTGTTTACAAATAAAGATTGCTTTCCGCAAAGAAAATCCAGAGAAAGCCTTTCTAGCCAGAGCATATAGATACTAGGTTATCTAAGTGTGGAGTACATTCTCGTACTCAGCCTTGTGCCATTGTTGTTTTTGTAGGGTTCGCAACATAGAAAACAAAAAAATTTCCTACGATGTGAACTATGTACCAAGATCTATCTATTATATACAAACAACAAGCGGATGTATATCCGTAGAGAACATACCCTTGAAGACCGACAAAGCTTAACGAGTTCAACTCATGGTTGTTGTAGACGATCTCTTGCCGATCTCAAGATCGAGAGGAAGTCCTAGCGCCGCAAATCAGAAGCGCATCCGTGCTCGCACACACGTTCGAGGCACCGAGCAACCTCCGCCTCCTCGCTCCAGCGATGCAGCGGAAGCACAACTCTTTCTTTCCGAATATCCACCGGGAACATGTATCTCGCTAGTCCGAGACCATGGGGGATAAATTCTAGAGGGGGAGAGAGATCCTTCACGAGGAGGTGTAAGTGAGAAGTGAGGAGAGGGGATCCTTATATAGGGGAGGGGGGCAGCGCAAGGGGGCATGGCCGCCGGCCATGGAGGGTGCCACCACCTCTCCCTCATTCATGTGGGTGGACACTCCACTCACAAAATGGCCCTTCAATTTTCTCCACTCAAATTCCCATTAAATTTCCACCAAATTTAATGCAAACTCTCATTAAATAAAAATCTTTTATTTTATTCAGAATTTTGTCAATTAATTTAATCACAAACATTCACAAATAACCCCTTGCTAGAATTCTATTTTACATGCATAACCACTTTATGCAATTTCACCCGAAAACCTGTTTCGGTATCTAGTGAAATAAATTCCTGCGCTTGTTCGTTCTTTCGGCATGAAACTTTTTCTCCAATTGGATGTCGGTGTCTCTTAAGTGTGTCATCCTACGGTTCGTGAATAATGCGGACATGATCGAGACCCCTCTCGGATCAATAATCAGAAGCGGGATCTGGAGACCCATACTGACTCCCATACATTCAACGATGACTTTCTTGTGATCGTCGGAACCTTTTACGCTAGTATCTTAATCCCTTTGTTTCACGATATATTACATGTCCGAGATTCGATCATCGGTATCTCCATACCTAGTTTGATCTCGTTACTGACATGCACTCTTTTCTCGTTCCCGTGATAAAACATTCTAGTGATCAAATCACTTGCTTGCAAGCTAATCAATGTGATATCACCGAGAGGGCCCAGAGTATATCTATTCGTCATCGGGATGAACAAATTCCACTCTCGATCCATGAGCCTCAACATAACACTTTATTAGTTCTGAATCCATCTTTATAATCACCCTGTTACGGAGTGATGTTTGATGTTATCAAGAAACTCTTCCGGTGTTAGTGATTGACATGATCTCGTGGTCTAAGTATTAGGATCACTTCGTAAGTTGTTATAGCAATATAAACTCAATGACTTTGATCGTAATGCTATACTTCGGATGAGTGTTCATCACACCATTACACTAATGTTGTGATCCCGTTATTAACAACATCCAATGTCCATGATCAGGAAACCTTGATCATCTTGTTAATCAACGAGTTAGTTTATGAGAGAGGCATAACTAGGAACTTTCTGTTCGTTTATTAAACAAACATGTATTAATGTTTCCGTATTAATACAATTATAGCATGCAAAATAAACATCTATCATATACTTGGAATACACATAATAAACACTTTATTATTGCCTCTCAGGGCATATTCCCTTTAGTCTCCCACTTGCACTAGAGACAATAATCTAGTTACATAGTGATAAATCTAACACCCATTGAGTTCTGGTGTTGATCATGTTTTGCTCTAGGGAGAGTTTTAGTCAACGGATCTGCTACATTGAGATCCGTATGTACTTTACAAATCTTTATATCTCCATCCTTGACATGCTCGCGGATGGAGTGAAACAGGCACTTAATATGCTTGGAATGCTTGTGAGACCTTGGCTCTTTGGCATTGGAAATGGCACCATTGTTGTCACAATAGATCACCATTGGGTCCAACGCGTTTGCAACCACTCCTAGTTCGGATATGAACTCCTTCATCCAAACTGCTTCCTGAGCCGCTTCTGAAGCAGCAACATATTCGGCCTCCATTGTTGATCCCGCCACCACAGGTTGTTTGGAGCTGCTCCAACTAACCGCTCTGCCATTCATGAGAAATACGTATCCGGATTGAGACTTAGAGTCATCCGGATCGGTGTCAAAGCTAGCGTCAACATAACACTTAGCGACGAGCTCTTCTTCACCTCCGTATACAAGAAACATATCCTTAGTTCTTCGTAAGTACTTAAGGATATTCTTGACCGCTATCCAGTGTTCCGAACCTGGATCCGATTGGTACCTACTAGTCAAAATAATAGCATGTGCCACATCCGGTCTTGTACATAGCATGGCGTACATTATAGAGCCTATGGCTGAAGCATAGGGGACCTTGTCCATTATCTCTCTTTCTTCCGCCGAAGCTGGACTTTGAGTCTTAGTCAATGTCTTGCCTTGCAACATAGGTAAGAACCCCTTCTTACTTCCATCTATTTTAAACTTCTTTAAAATCTTATCAAGGTATGTACTTTGCGATAGCCCTATTAGGCGTCTAGATCTATCTCTATAGATCTTTATGCCTAATATGTATGACGCTTCACCTAGGTCCTTCATTGAAAATTTGCTGTTTAGATAACTTTTAACACTGTTTAAAAGATCTATATCATTTCCGATCAATAATATGGCATCCACATATAATATCAGAAATGCCACATTGCTCCCACTCACTTTCTTGTAAATACAAGCTTCTCCATAAGTTTGGACAAATCCAAACTCTTTGATCACCTCATCAAAGCGGAGATTCCAACTTCGTGATGCTTGCTTCAATCCATAGATGGATCGCTGAAGCTTGCACACCTTGTTAGCATCCTTAGGATCGACAAAACCCTTTGGTTGTATTATATACAACTCTTCTTCAATAATACCATTGAGAAACACGGTTTTGACATCCATCTGCCATATCTCATAATCGAAATATGCAGCAATTGCTAACATAATCCTAACTGACTTTAGCATCGCTACGGGAGAGAATGTCTCATCGTAGTCAACTCCTTGAATTTGTCGAAACCCCTTTGCGACAAGTCGAGCTTTATAGACGGTCACATTACCATCAGCATCAGTTTTTCTTTTGAAAATCCATTTATTCTCCATGGCCTTTCGGTCGTGAAGTAATTCCACCAAGTTCCAAACTTGATTTTCATACATGGATTCCATCTCGGATTTCATGGCTTCTAACCATTTGTTGGAATCCGGGCTCATCATTGCTTCTTCATACGTCGCAGGGTCATCATTTTCATCAACCATGAAATTCATGACAGGATTTCCGTATAGCTCGGGAGCTGCACGCGTCCTGCTAGACCTGCGAGGTTCGGTAGTACTCTCTTTCGGAGTTTCATGATCATTATCATTAGTACCCTCTTCAACAGGTGAAGCCAACTCCGGAACAACTTCCGGTGCTGTGCTACTCGCCATACTTTGAAGAGAAGGTTCAATAACCTCTTCGAGTTCTACCTTCCGACTACTCACACCTTTCGCGAGAAACTCTTTCTCTAGAAAGGATCCATTCTTGGCAACAAAAACCTTGCCTTCGGATCTGTGATAGAAGGAATACCCAATAGTTTCCTTAGGTATCCTATGAAGACGCATTTTTCCGCTTTGGGTTCGAGTTTATCCGGTTGAAGTTTCTTCACATAAACATCGCATCCCCAAACTTTAAGAAATGACAGCTTAGGTTTGTTTCCAAACCACAATTCATCCGGTGTCTTTTCAACGGATTTAGATGGTGCCCGATTTAAAGTGAATGCAGCAGTTTCTAGTGCATAACCCCAAAATGACAACGGCAAGTCCGTCAGAGACATCATAGATCGAACCATATCTAATAAAGTACGATTACGACGTTCCGACACACCATTTCTCGGTGGTGTTCCAACAGGTGTGAGTTGTGAAACAATTCCACACTCTTTCATGTGAGTGCTAAACTCGTAACTTAGATACTCACCTCCACGGTCGGACCGTAGAAATTTGATCTTTCTATTACGATGATTTTCCACTTCATTCTGAAATTCCTTGAACTTTTCAAAGGTTTCAGATTTGTGTTTCATCAAGTAGATATAACTGTATCTACTCAAATCATCCGTGAAAGTAACAAAATAACGATATCCACCTCGCGCCGACACACTCATTGGACCACATACATCAGAATGTATGATTTCCAATAAATCTGTTGCTCGTTCCATTGAACCGGAAAACATCGTTCTAGTCATATTACCCATAAGGCATGGCTCACATGTATCAAATGATTCAAAATCAAGTGATTCCAAAAGTCCATCTGAATGGAGCTTCTTCATGCGTTTAACGCCAATATGACCTAGACGGCAGTGCCACATATATGCGGATATATCATCATTAAGTTTAATCCTTTTAGCATCAACATTATCAATATGTGTAACATTATCATCGAGATCTAATAGAAATAAACCATTCACCATAGGTGCATGACCATAAAAGATTTCATTCATATAAATAGAACAACCATTGTTCTTGGATTTAAATGAATAACCACTTCGCATCAAACACGATCCAGATACAATGTTCATGCTTAGTGCAGGCACCAGATAACAATTATTCAAGTTTATAACTAATCCGACGGCAAATGGAGAGGCAGCGTTCCGACGGCGATCACATCAACTCTTGATCCATTGCCGACACGCATCTTGACCTCACCCCTTTCTAGCGGTCGCTTGTTCAGCATCCCCTGATTCGAGTTACAAATATTAGCAACTGAACCGGTATCAAATACCCAGGTTCTACTGCGAGCACTAGTCAAGTACACATCAATAACATGTATATCATATATACCTTTGTTTGCCTTGCCGGCCTTCTTGTCTGCCAAATACTTGGGGCAGTTGCGCTTCCAGTGGCCAGTCCCCTTACAATAGTAGCACTCGGTATCAGACTTAGGTCCAACTCGGGGTTTCTTTTCAGGCACGGCAACAGGCTTGCCGCCCTTACTTCCCTTCCGTTTTCCCTTCTTGTCTTTCTTGAAACCAGTGTTCCTATTGATCATCAACACTTGATGTTCCTTTTTGATCTCCACTTCTGCAGTTTTAAGCATTGACAGAAGCTCGGGGAGAGACTTCTTAATGCCTTGCATATTATAGTTCATCACAAAGCTCTTATAGCTAGGTGGCAGAGACTGCAGAACACGATGGATGCCTAAGTCAATGGGAATCGTTATTCCCAAGGACACAAGCTTATCGCCGTAACCTGACATCTTGAGTACATGCTCACTAACGGAGCTGTGCTCTTCCATCATGCAGCTAAAGAACTTTTCTGAAGCATTGTAGCTCTCTACAGCATCATGTGTGTCGAAAATCATTTTCAACTCACCCATTGTATCAAAAGCATTGCCGTTTTCGAAACGCTTTCGAAGTTCCGGCTCTAGCCCATACAATATGCCGCAATGAACTAAGTTGTGGTCCTCCTGACGAGTTTGATAGACATTCTTCTCCTCGTCAGGGGCATCCACAAAAGGTGGGGGGCCTAGTGGTGCTTCTAGCACGTATTGCTTTTGTGCAGCAAAGAGGAGAATCCTCAAATTCATGGCCCATTCGGTAAAGTTGCTACCGTTCGTTACAAGTTTCTCTTTCTCCATGAACACATTGAAATTAAAAGCAGGTGGTGCCATCTACAACAGAATTTGTAAAGTTTAGACTAAGTGTATGATAGATTGAGTTCAACTAATCCATATTACGAATGAACTCCCACTCAAAAACGACATCCCTCGTGCCTTTTTGGTGATTACATGAACCAAATCCACTATACCAAGTCCGATCATCACGTGAGTCGGTATAGCTTCAAAGGCGAGCATCAAATGGGCATCATATCTACTATATGACTCATGATTAACCTTTCGGTCCATGCTCCAAGGCCATGTCTGTACATGCTAGGCTCTCCAAGTTAGAACCTTAGTATTCGCGTGTGTAACTATTTTACACCCGAAATATGGTCGTGGATCCAAGAACACCCGATCATCATGTGATGTCTTGGAGCGACAAAAAAATAATCGGTGCATACTAAAGGAAGAACACATTCTTATCTTGATATTTAAATGAGGGGTCATCTTATTATGCTAACAAAGCGCTAAACAAGCAATATAAGATGCCATCAAACATCACATGTTTATTAGTGAAATGATATGGTTCCCGCATATGATCTCTATCATGTGCATCATGGTATGATCACTATCATACCTATATGTGTAAGTCCAAGGTCTATGGAGATTACATGTTATGTATGTTGTAAGAGTATCATCTCATACTTCTACTTTCAACATCACCATATCATAACACTAGCCCAGCAACAATCTAAACTAGACGCCTCTAATTTATCCATTGCAAGTTTTACGTGGCTTAGGGCTTTCGAGATAGAACCGTTCTTACCTACAAACATGAACCACAATGAGGATAACCAAATTGTTGACAAATCGTTGCAAAATAGATATTGACTATAGTAGGAGAGACAGACACCCGCTAGCCACTTATGCAAACTAGTTGCATGTCAAGCGTGGAACATGTCTCATGTGCGAGGACATGTAAAGTTTGTCCGGGCCGGTTCATCCCACTATGCCACCAATATCCAAAATTACAACTAAGGAGCAAGAACATGATCATCATCGCCCACATACTCATATGTGTACTACCCGTGTAAAGCATCTACGCATAGATCCGGCTCTGATACCACTGTAGGGTTCGCAGCATAGAAAACAAAAAATTTCCTACGATGTGAACTATGTACCAAGATCTATCTATTAGATACAAACAACGGGAGGATGTATATCCATAGAGAACATACCCTTGAAGACCGACAAAGCTTAACAAGTTCAACTCGTGGTTGATGTAGACGATCTCTTGCCGATCTCAAGATCGAGAGGAAGTCCTAGCGCCGCAAATCAGCAGCGCATCCGTGCTCGCACACACGTTCGAGGCACCGAGCAACCTCCACCTCCTTGCTCCAGCGATGCAGCAGAAGCACACCTCTTTCTTGCCGAATATCCACCGGGAACATGTATCTCGCTAGTCCGAGACCATGGGGGATAAATTCTAGAGGGGGAGAGAGATCCCTCACGAGGAGGTGTAAGTGAGAAGTGAGGAGAGGGGCTCCTTATATAGGGGAGGGGGCAGCCCAAGGGGGCATGGCCGCCGGCCATGGAGGGTGCCCCCACCTCTCCCTCATTCATGTGGGTGGACACTCCACTCACAAAATGGCCCTTCAATTTTCTCCACTCAAAAACCCACTCAAATTCCCATTAAATTTACACCAAATTTAATGCAAACTCTCATTAAATAAAACTCTTTTATTTTATTCAGAATTTTGTCAATTACTTTAATCACAAACATTCACAAATAACCCCTTGCTAGAATTCTATTTCACATGCATAACCACTTTATGCAATTTCACCCGAAAACCTGTTTCGGTATCTAGTGAAATAAATTCCTGCGCTTGTTCATTCTTTCGGCATGAAACTTTTGCTCCAATTGGATGTCGGTGTCTCTTAAGTGTGTCACCCTACGGTTCATGAATAATGCGGACATGATCGAGACCCCTCTCAGATCAATAATCAGAAGTGGGATCTGGAGACCCATACTGACTCCCACACATTCAACGATGACTTTCTTGTGATCGTCGGAACCTTTTACGCTAGTATCTTAATCCCTTTGTTTCACGATATATTACATGTCCGAGATTCGATCATCGGTATCTCCATACCTAGTTTGATCTCGTTACTGACATGCACTCTTTTCTCGTTCCCGTGATATAACATTCTAGTGATCAAATCACTTGCTTGCAAGCTAATCAATGTGATATCACCGAGAGGGCCCAGAGTATATCTATCCATCATCGAGATGAACAAATTCCACTCTCGATCCATGAGCCTCAACATAACACTTTATTAGTTCTGAATCTATCTTTATAATCACCCTTTTACGGTGTGACGTTTGATGTTATCAAGAAACTCTTCCGGTGTTAGTGATTGAAATGATCTCATGGTCTAAGGATTAGGATCACTTCGTAAGTTGTTATAGCAATATAAACTCAATGACTTTTATCGTAATGCTATACTTCGGATGAATGTTCATCACACCATTACACTAATGTTGTGATCCCATTATTAACAACATCCAATGTCCATGATCAGAAAACCTTGATCATCTTGTTAATCAACGAGCTAGTTTATGAGAGAGGCATAACTATGAACTTTCTGTTTGTTTATTAAACACACATGTATTAATGTTTCCGTATTAATACAATTATAGCATGCAAAATACACATCTATCATATACTTGGAATACACATAATAAACACTTTATTATTGCCTCTCAGAGTATATTCCCTTTAGTCTCCCACTTGCACTAGAGAAAATAATCTAGTTACATAGTGATAAATCTAACACCCATTAAGTTCTGTGTTGATCATGTTTTGCTCTAGAGAGAGTTTTAGTCAACGGATCTGCTACACTGAGATCCGTATGTACTTTACAAATATTTATATCTCCATCCTTGACATGCTCGCGGATGGAGTGAAACAGGCGCTTAATATGCTTGGAATGCTTGTGAGACCTTGGCTCTTTGGCATTGGCAATGGCACCATTGTTGTCACAATAGATCACCATTGGGTCCAACGCATTTGCAACCACTCCTAGTTCGGATATGAACTCCTTCATCCAAACTGCTTCCTGAGCCGCTTCTGAAGCAGCAACATATTCGGCCTCCGTTGTTGATCCCGCCACCACAGGTTGTTTGGAGCTCCTCCAACTAGCCGCTCCGCCATTCATGAGAAATACGTATCCGGATTGAGACTTAGAGTCATCCGGATTGGTGTCAAAGCTAGCGTTAACATAACACTTAGCGACGATCTCTTCTTCACCTCCGTATACAAGAAACATATCCTTAGTTCTTCGTAAGTACTTAAGGATATTCTTGACCGCTATCCAGTGTTCCGAACCTGGATCCGATTGGTACCTACTAGTCAAAATAATAGCATGTGCCACATCCGGTCTTGTACATAGCATGGCGTACATTATAAAGCCTATGGCTGAAGCATATGGGACCTTGTCCATTATCTCTCTTTCTTCCGCCGAAGCCGGACTTTGAGTCTTACTCAATGTCTTGCCTTGCAACATAGGTAAGAACCCCTTCTTATTTCCGTCTATTTTAAACTTCTTTAAAATCTTATCAAGGTATGTACTTTGCGATAGCCCTATTAGGCGTCTAGATCTATCTCTATAGATCTTTATGCCTAATATGTATGACTCTTCACCTAGGTCCTTCATTGAAAATTTGTTGTTTAGATAACTTTTAACACTATTTAAAAGATCTATATCATTTCCGATCAATAATATGTCATCCACATATAATATCAGAAATGCCACATTGCTCCCACTCACTTTCTTGTAAATACATGCTTCTCCATAAGTTTGGACAAATCCAAACTCTTTGATCACCTCATCAAAGCAGAGATTCCAACTTCGTGATGCTTGCTTCAATCCATAGATGGATCGCTGAAGCTTGCACACCTTGTTAGCATCCTTAGGATCAACAAAACCCTTTGGTTTTATTATATACAACTCTTATTCAATATTACCATTGAGAAACGTGGTTTTGACATCCATCTGCCATATCTCATAATCGAAATATGCAGCAATTGCTAACATAATCCTAACTGACTTTAGCATCGCTACGGGAGAGAATGTCTCATCGTAGTCAACTCCTTGAATTTGTCGAAACCCCTTTGTGACAAGTCGAGCTTTATAGATGGTCACATTACCATCAACATTAGTTTTTCTTTTGAAAATCCATTTATTGTCCATGGCCTTTCGGTCGTGAGGTAATTCCACCAAGTTCCAAACTTGATTTTCATACATGGATTCCATCTCGGATTTCATGGCTTCTAACCATTTGTTGGAATCCGGGCTCATCATTGCTTCTTCATACGTCGCAGGGTCACCATTTGTTGGAATCCGGGCTCAATGCCAGAACAATCAAGTTGGAATCAAGGACTTCACACGTCTCACTCTGCCAGTTTCAGCTATTCCACTGAGCCACTTGATGCGAACTACTGGCTTCGCATCATGGAGCGCAAACTTCAGGTTGGTCATGTTGCTCAAGCTGATTGGGTGACTTTTGCTGCCTATCATCTGGAGGGAGCAGCTAATTCCTCGTGGGAAAATTTCTTGGCTATGCAAGAAGCTCAACATGTTGTTACATGGCAAGAGTTCACTGAAGCCTTATGAGCTTATCATATTCCGGAGGGTCTGATGGATCAGAAGAGAGAGGAGTTCCTCAACCTTAAGCAGGGCACTGGTTCCGTGTGTGATTACAAGTGCAACTTTAATCGTCTTGCCTGCTATGCTACTGAAGAGGTCTCCACTGATGTTAAGAAGAAAGCTCTGTTCCGCAAGGGACTGGATCCTGAGGTTCGTCGTGATCTTCATCTCATGGACTTTGTTAACTTCCAAGGTCTTGTTAATAAGGCTATGAAAGACGAGAGTGGAAGGTGGAGTATGAAGAAACTCGTAAGCGTCCTCAGGAGGGGTACAGCAAGGCTGGTTCTGGTAATAAGAAGCGTCGTGTCTTCGTGCCTTACAGTGCTGTGCCACGTGCCCCTTATACTCCAAGGACTTCTGGATATGCACCTCGTCCGAATGTTACTCGAAACAATGCTGGTGGATCAATTTATCCTGCTGCTGGTACTGGATCAGGCCTCATATGTTTCAACTGTCGCCAGCCTGGCCACTATGCAAGAGATTGTACTCAAAAGAGTGCTGTTGAGAAGGCACAACCACCAAAGAAGAATGATAAGTATCCAGGTGCTGGAAAAGGTCGCCTGAACCATATCTCTGCTGAGGAGGCTCGGGAAGATCCAAGCGTCATCATGGGTACGCTTCGTATCAATCAAATTCCAGCTAAAGTTTTGTTTGATTCTGGAGCATCGCATTCATTCCTATCACAAGCTTTTTCTCAAATGCATGGGATAAGTTTTGAGGGGTTATCTGTTCGTCTGCTAGTTCAGTCTCCTGGTTCTAGCTGGCGTTCCACCATGGTTAGTCATGGGAATCTAATTGAAGTTGCATTTCAACTTTTCCCCACTTCTTTGATCGCTCTCAAGTCATTGATATTGATATCATTTTGGGCATGGACTGGTTGACTCGTTATCAAGCCATTCTCGATTGTACAACCAAGTCCATGACTCTGACTAGTCCTGCTGGCATAACAGTTAAGTATTGGACCGTAGGGTCACTATCTCCTTCAGCTGTTTCTATTCCTGAAGCAGAGCTGTATGCTCTTGAAGTTTTACCTCCATTAGAGATCCAAGATGTTTCCGTGGTCCGTGAGTTTCCGGATGTATTTCCTGAGGATTTGCCTGGCATGCCACCTGATCGAAGTGTGGAGTTTGTCATAGAGTTAGTTCCTGGAACTGCTCCGGTTTCTAAAAGACCCTATCGTATGCCTCCTCATGAGCTTGTGGAGTTGAATAAGCAATTAGAGGAGTTAGAAGGAAAAGAATACATTCAGCCCAGCACATCTTCTTGGGGATGTCCTACCATCTTTGTCAAGAAGCGGGATACCAATATACTGCGTCTGGTTGTGGATTATCGCCCACTCAATGTTGTGACTATCAATAACAAGTATCCTCTCCCTAGGATCAACGATCTATTTGATCAGTTAAGTGGTGCCACTGTCTTCTCCAAAATGGATTTAAGGTCAGGGTATCACCAGATAAAGATCCGTAAGGAAGATATTCCAAAGACTGCTTTCACCACTCGTTATGGTCTTTATGAGTATACAGTCATGTCCTTTGGTCTTACCAATGCTCCAGCCACTTTCATGCGACTTATGAACTCTGTCTTCATGGAGTATCTTGACAAGTTCGTCGTGGTCTACATCGATGATATTCTGGTTTATTCCAAGACTGAAAAAGATCACTCTGAACATCTTCATTTGGTGTTAACAAAACTCCGAGAACATCGTCTCTATGCCAAGTTTTCTAAATGTGAGTTCTGGTTACAAGAGCTCGTATTCCTTGGTCATGTTGTTTCCGCCAAAGGGGTTGCTGTTATCCCCGATAAGGTTCAAACTATCCTCGACTGGGAGTCTCCTAAATCCGTTAAGGATGTTAGAAGCTTTCTCGGGATGGCTGGTTATTACCGTCGATTCATCGAGAACTTCTCCAGGATTGCAAAGCCAATGACTGATCTTCTTAAGAAGGAGAAGAAGTTTGAATGGTCTGATAAGGCTGAAGAAAGCTTCCAGTTGTTGAAAACCAAGTTAACCACTGCACCCGTGTTAGTTCTCCCAGACACCAGCAAAGACTTTGTCGTCTTCTATGATGCTTCTCACCAAGGTCTCAGATGTGTGTTGATGCAAGATGGGCATGTGGTGGCTTATGCCTCCCGTCAGCTAAAATCACATGAGAACAACTACCCAACACATGGTCTTGAGCTTGCAGCTGTTGTTCATTCTCTTAAGGAATGGCGACATTACCTTCTCGGTAGTCGTTGCGAGTTATACTCGGATCATCAGAGTCTAAAGTATCTTTTCACACAACCTGATCTGAATCTCAGGCAAAGAAGATGGTTGGAACTCATCAAGGACTATGATTTGGGTCTGAACTATCAACCTGGCAAAGCCAATGTCGTTGCTGATGCGCTGAGCTTTAAATCTTACTGCAACACCCTGATAATAAAACAAGCTCAACCTTCTCTTCATGAGGAATTTGCTCGATTAAATCTTGAAGTAGTTCCTCGTGGATTCCTTTCTACTCTTGAAGTGAAGTATTCTCTAGAGGATCAGATCAAAACGGCTCAAAGGCAAGATCCTGAGATGGATACAATTAAAGAGAACATTGCTAGCGGAGTTGCTAAATGTTTCTATGTTAACGAGGAAGGTGTCCTATATTTCGGTACACGTTTGGTAGTACCAAATGGAAAGGACTTGAAGAAGATAATTCTTACCGAAGCTCATGAATCACTTCTTTCTATCCACCCTGGAGGTACCAAGATGTATCGGGATCTTCGTCAAAGATTCTGGTGGTCTGGTATGAAGAAGGATATCTCTCGTTTTGTTGCTGAATGTGACGTTTGCCGTCGCGTCAAAGCTGAGCACCAAAGACCCGCTGGTATCCTGCAACAACATAAAATCCCTGAGTGGAAATGGGATGAAGTTGGTATGGATTTGTTCAATGGTCTTCCCAAGACTCAGAAAGGAAATGATGACATCTGGGTAATCGTTGACTATCTGTCCAAGGTTGCTCACTTCCTACCTGTTCGCGAGAGCATTACTTCTAATCAATTGGCTGATCTGTATATCTCATGAATAGTTGTTCTTAATGGGGTACCGAAGAAAATCGTCTCCGACCGTGGAAGTTTATTCACCTCAAGGTTCTGGGCAAGTTTCCAACAAGCTATGGGAACTCGTCTGTCCTTCAGTACAGCTTACCATCCTAGCACCGTGGTCAAACCGAAAGAGTGAATCAAATCCTTGAAGACATGCTAAGAGTGTGTGTCATATCTTTTGGCAAGAACTGGGAGAAATGCCTTCCTTTTGCTGAATTCTCCTACAACAACAGTTTTCAGTCCAGTATTGGTATGGCACCTTTCCAATTCTTATATGGAAGAACCTGTCGTACTCCTTTGAACTGGTCAGAAACCGGCGAAAGAAAGTTCTTTGGACCGGATATGATCCAGGAAGCAGAAGATCAAGTTCGTATCATTCGAGATTGTTTGAAAACTGCTCAGTCTCGCCAGAAAATCTATCATGACCGTCACCATCAACATATTGAATCTGAAGTCGGTGATCAAGATTATCTCCGAGTCACTCCTCTGAAGGGAGTCCATGTATCAAAGGCAAACTGGCTCCTCGTTATGTTGGTCCTTTCCGTGCTCTGTCCAAGCAAGGTAACCTCGCATACAAATTGGAGCTGCCTGCAAACTTCCCTGAGGTGCATGACATCTTTCATGTGTCTCAACTCAAGCGTTGCTTCAAAGGTCCTATCCGTGGTGTTGATCACCAAACTCTTGATCTCCAAAAGGATCTGACTTATCGTGAGTATCCTGTTCGTATCCTTGATGAAACTGAGAGAAAAATTCGTCGTCAAAACATCAAGTTCCTGAAAGTTCAGTGGTCTCATCACTCTGAGGATGAAGCAACCCGGGAACGAGAATATCGTCATAGATCTGAGTACCCTGCCTTCTTTTCTAAAACTTAGGAATCTCGGGTCGAGATTCTTGTAAGGGGGGTAGAGCTGTAATAGCCCATGTTTGTAATATATGTACTCAGTACTTAAGCATGGCATGCATCTATTTAAATCATCCAAGTAATGCATGTGATCAAGTGTGTTGAATTAAATGCAAACCCTAAACCCTAGATTCTTCCCCTCTCTTTGAAACTATCTTCAAATGGTGTTTAAATTTTGAGAAGTACAAAATAATTGGAGCCCAAAAGGAATAAAAGGGCCCCACAATGTTTTACATATTTCACAAAAGTCATTGGTATTCCTGAAATACCCAAAACATATTTGAAATGGAAAATACAAAATAGATTCTGAAAAACAGAAAAAGAAAAGGATTCTAAAAAAAGTGTAGCCAGAGCACCCCAGGCCGGCCCAGATCTTCTTTCTCCCCCTGCAACCTTTCCTGTAGACCAGCAGCAGCCCAGGTCAGCCCACCCGAGGCCCAGGAGTAGGCCCGTACCCCTTCGCCTCTTTCTCCCTATCTTCTTCCTCGCTAGAAGGACGCCGGCCAAGCTCCTGCGTGGACGCGCCGTCGTCGCCCGATCCTCGCCTGAATCGCAGAGCCCCCGCCGCCCTCTGGGGAGGATAAGAACCTCATGGTGATGCCCTGGCTGTCCTCATCCATTCCCTCTCTCTTCCCGACCTCCCTCTTCCTCTTCCGCTGTCGGTCCAAAACCCTGCTGGTAGCTCGACGCCGTTCCCGACCGTCCCAGGCTGAGTTGTAGCCACCGACGACATCGTTGTGCTGGACTTGTTCTTCCTAGCCAAGCCATGGAGCCGCGAACACCTCCAATCGACGGAATCGTGACCTCCCTTCCCGACTCCGGCCGTCGTCCTCGCTACCGATTTCGGCCTCCTCGAGCCTCAGATAGCTTCGGGGTGAGCTTCTGGTCCGTAAGGACCCTCTATCTCTCCCTCCCGTGCTCTGTGTTGTTGTGTCGACGATCGCCGCCGCCTCTCGCCGTCGGAGGCCGTCGTTGCCGAAGCGGTGGTTGCCAAAATAGGGCGGCGCCGCCACTATAGGGTCGGCCGCGTCGTACTGAGCCGGACGCATGCTTCCTCGCTGCCCCACGCGTTCCCATCGTCGTAGCCATGCGCAACTGAGCCGCCGCCGCCGTCGAGCCTACGTGGCCATGACGTGGCTCCTGCGTTGAGTCCACGAGGTGCCTGCGTGGCCTTAGTCCCACCCGTCAGTCGGTGTGGGTAGCCTCTGCCCCGGTGAAATTTGCCCCTGAGCCTCTTCACGTGTGGGGCTGCTGAGGTGTCCACGGGCCCACCTGTCGGTATCTGTGGCTAGCCTAGCCCCCTGTGTAAAAAGTATTCCTAGCTTTATTTTAATTAATAAAAGGGTTAATAATTTCAGAAATTGTTTTGAATATTGTAAATTCAATATCTTTTAATCTGTAATTCAGAAAAATACAAATAATATATCAAAATGTTCAGAAAAATGAGAACTGTCTAATGGATCTATAATCATGCATTGTTCAACAATTTAAATGGCAAGTTTAATTAGAAGAACAACTGCACCCCTCTCATGTGTTTCCGGAGTTCTCCGAATTAGGGTTTTCAACCCTCGGAACCCCGTTTAAATTGCCTAGCATGTTTTAGGGTTTCATTTCAACGCAATTCAAATTGTCATATCATGATCCTTGTTTGAGCATTGCATCGATGCCATGTCTTCATTGTTGCCTTTCTTTCTGGTATTGGTTCTAAACGATAGGATCCGAGCCAGAAGTTGAAGTCAACAACACCGACGATCCATACCTGTCTTCTGACGGACAAGGCAAGCGTAGCCTCTCATTCTGAACCTATGTTTTATAAAGTATATTACTTTCTCGCTATGATGAACACAATTTCAATGTGGTCTTTTGTCAGTAGCTAGTGTTACCTATCCGCTGCACTGTTTCCCTTTTGTAGCCTTATACTCCTGATCCACTGCTCCTAGCATACCTAGGTTTGGCATGTGAGCGTTGTAGAGCTCTTGTTACCGACAGCTTAGCCAAGCATAGAAACAACGTCTGATCTATTCAATGATGAATCAGAGGTGCCAAAGAAGGTAGTGAGGTAGGAGATGGTGACATCATCGAAGGAGTTAACTAATCATGCTAAGGCTTGTATGGGAGGCCACGTTGGGTGTGGTTTTCGTAGTCCCATGCTCGCCACCACTAGGAACTGAGTTCTTGACTTTGGAACCGAGATGAGCGTACAGCCACACGGGGCTTGGGAACCCCTCGACTGACTAACTTGCCTAGTAGATTCCATGAGTCACATAGTTCGGGCTTTCCATTTGGCATACGCATTGAAAACGTTTTCGAAGGGGGAGGTGAAGGAGGTGCATCATAACAGGTAGGGAAGTGTGGCCGCAGTTGCTTGGGGTAGATAGCGCCCCTGGTAAACCAACCACGCCTCACATCTTTAAGTACCGGCTTCGGGATTTGACCCGTTACGGAGGAATCATACTTATTGCATGGCTCATGGTCTCGGCGAAAGCAAGGTAAAGGTCGTGGTCAACCACCCTCTGCCGCCCTTACAAGGAAGAGGGCTAATAATATTTGGCAATAAGAGTCGGTTGGTACGTGTGGGTAAAGTTGTACACCCCTGCAGGGTATTAATCTTTTCGAAAAGCCGTGTTCACGGTTATGAACGCTTGGTGACCAGATTCTAAGATCATAGATAACTTTAAATATTATAAAACTTGTTAATCCACGTGTGCTTAAGGATGCTTCCTCTAGGTCGAGGGGGTGATCCTAGATAGGAGGTTCTGCTGAAGATGGTGGTTACCGAGATGTGATGAACAAGATGAAGAAGTCGCTATCTTATCCCTTTTAAAAGATTCTGAGTAGACGAGCCTCTTCTCTCTCTTGTTTACAAATAAAGATTGCTTCCCGCAAAGAAAATCCAGAGAAAGCCTTTCTAGCCAGAGCATATAGATACTAGGTTATCTAAGTCTTGCGGAGTACATTCTCGTACTCAGCCTTGCGCCATTGTTGTTTTTCTACAGAGGATCTGGTTGCAACTAAAGGTGGCTTCTACGTTGACATCGACGAGTAGTTGGGGGTCCTAGGTAGTAGCCCGAGGACTATGGGATGACGTCGCTTTTGTTTATGGCCTCTTAGGACTTTTGCTAAGTTGTTGTGTAGAACAACATAATTTGATTTCGCTGTGTGATGTAATGTTGGGTCTATGACCTCTGGTTTGTAATAACTCTAATATCTTACTCTATTAAGAGTTTAAACTTGTACTGTTGAATCCCTGTGTTCTGTAATGTTACCGAATCATAATGTGATCTTTCGTGTTTGGGAGTTGAACCTATCTTCGATGGTGATCTAAGGTTAGTTTAACCCTAACCCCGGGGGTGCTACACCACGGCAGATGATGCGATTGGCAACAAGTAGTAGAACAAGGGGCAAGTGCGGCCAGCCATCTGCGGTGCGAGATGAGGGCAAAGACACATGGATTTACCCAGGTTCGCCCCCCAGAGGGTAAAGACCTACTCCTGCTAGATTATATTGATGAGAGAGTACAAAGGGCGAGCTCGGCGGCTAGGTGGCGAGTCGAGGGGGTGTATGATGGAACCTAAGTGCTATGCGTGCCCTAGGAAGGTTTATATAGAGTCATCTCGCTAGGGTTTATAGATCTACAACCGAGTTAGATAAGTACTCGGAGGGTTTTGACCTAATCCGACTGGGCCTAGCTATGTTTCTGGGCCTTCAGCTTCCAGTCGCCTGGCTCCTTCTTGGGTCGCGATCCAATCGCCGTCTTGCAGGCCCACTCGCTGGGAGTATGACCCAGTAGGGAACGTCCTGCTGGGTATACCCCACTCTGCATATCCCTGTCAGTAGTCCCCGAGGCCGTCGTTGATTTGTCGTAGGTGTTCTTTGGCAGTCGGAGTATTCGGGTCCAATTTGGACTCCCATTCGAATCGGTGATGGACTCCTTCAATGAGAGAAAGGATCATTATCATGCATCTTTAGTCCCAATAAAGACGACTAGTTGAATCGCCAATTTGGCGAGTGGTCGAATCGCAGCTTTGGCGAATGGGTCAGCGAGTGGTCGAATTGCAGCTTTGGTGAATGGGTCGGCGTGTCGATTAGACAAAGTTGTACCGTCAGCCTAGTCAAACTACCCGTTGGGTAATCCAACGGTAATATCAGCATAATCACCGCACGGTAATGGCTCCCCGAAATTGGCGGGAACCAACCGCTATATAAGGAGAGTGGCGGGTAAGTTGCGAGCATTCCTCACATTTCTTCCGACTCCGCGCGCCCTTCAATCTTCCATTCCCTCCAGAGCGATCTAGTGAGCCCAGAACGGCGCCTCCAAAGGAATTGTGGGGAAAGTCCAAGTGTTCCAGGGAGACGCCAAAGTCCTTTGAGGATGAGGGGATTCTTTCCGCTGGGAGATGGCGAATTCCCACGGCCGGGAGGTGGAGCCAGATCTGCACGCCGGCAAATTCATTTGCTTCACGAGCCATCTCGAGAGGGGGCTCAGCTTCCCTACCTCGCTCTTATTCCGCTAGTTCTACGCATACTACAGCATCCAGCTATCGGATCTGGGGCCGCGTAGCATAGAGCAGCTCACCATCTTCGTGCCGTTCTGCAAGTGTTATCTGGGCTACCGCCCATACTTTCCCGTATGGCAGGAGCTGTTCCACGGGAGGATTGGTCGTGAAGGGGCAGGCGGCCCGATGCTAGAAGCGGGTGGCCTCACCTTGTATCTGAAGTCGAAGGCCTCCTTCCTCGATCTCATGCTACCCAAGAAGGCGGCAAGCGAGTGGAAGAAACACTGGTTCTATGTCAGCGAGTCGACGCCGGACGGCGAGGTACCACTCCCGGTGTATTCCGCTGTGCGGACCTTGCCACGCCGGCTCCATGTCGCTAAGCTCCAGCACGGGCAGCAGATGATTGTAGATGAGATGCTGACGGCGATTCGCCAGCTGAAGAAGGATGGTCTCGAGACCATCAATTTATATAATTGTTGGTTCAGGCGGCGATTGGTGCCCTGGCAAGCCACGCCCACTAGATGTACGAGTACACCGGCAAGGAGGACGGGACCAAGGCCTGCACCGCCGAGTGGAAGGCGGACAAATATGCCTCCGTGTTGAGGAAGATCACGAACTCAGAATACCGTGATCCAAAGGACGGGATCGCCCCATACACCACGAAGCTCAGGGCTCCATCGGTACGTGTGTTTTCCTTGTCTAATTCGCAGTCGCAGAAATGCAGTCGCGGTTTACTAACCATGTATTGTTGGTTCAGTTGTTCCAAGTTGTGGAGGGCTGGCTCCCTCCCGCCTATGATGAGAGCTCGGACGAGGCTGAGGGAGACGAGAACGAGTCCTCCTCCGGTGAGGACGATGATGGAGACGACGACGACGATGATGATGACGATGATGAGGCCGTGGAGGTCGGCACACCCGCGGTTCAGAAAACTCGCGGGCAGCAGCAACGCGAGATTGAGGACAACAAGAGCCTCGAGGGTCATGATGGGGGCGAGGGTGAAGCCCACGAACATAGTTCGCGGAGCGTGGCCATGCCGTCAAGAAAGAAGTCGCCAAAGAAGAAGAAGGAGGTGCCCAGTGCGGTGTCGCCGCCTCGGTCGGCGACTAGCTCCAAAGCGACTAGCATGGCCGCTAATGCTGGGACCGAAACATCGACGAAGGCGCCGGAGGCGGCCAGTACGACCATGGTGGAGGATGTGGTGCCGCTGGCGTCGCCTCTACCCCCATTCTGAGCAGTCGTAGGCCTTGGAGCTGCTCCAGCCACAGAGCCATCACCGTCAAGGGAGGCACCCGCGTCGCCTGGAGGGGAACTTCCTGCTGCCGCGGCCTTGTCGACGAAGAAGGCCTCCATGACATGGGCTCCGGCCCTATTCGAGACGGGCATCAGCCGCAAGTTGGGCCCAGAACTGGAAAATCCTGCGCACATCTGCACCGCCCTGCGCTACATCCTAGTCGCCAGGTGAGTGGTTTTCCATGTCGACTTGGATTAGTAGTTGGTAGATTTTTTCTAAATTGTTGATAATTTCCTTTGTAGGACTGGAGCGAAGAAGATTGGTCACCCTTCGGTGCCCAAGGTCCCAATAGACGCCTCAGGGGAGGAGGCTGATCCTCGAAGAAGAGGAAGGGCAACGACGTCGAGGCGCCCGCTGAGGGCGCGAAGAAGATGAAGGGGCACAAAGTCATCATTATCTCGGACGAGCCGATCGACGCGCCAAGTGAAGCTCCGACTAGAGTGGACACGGGGTCGCAGCAGGTGGAACCTGCGGCGCTGGTCGGGGCGTCGGGCCCCACGACGAGTGCTGTGGGAGTGGCGGTGGTGACCTTCCCTCGCTTCATGGCGAGGGCCTCTGCTGCGAGTGTCTCGGCGCAAGCGGCCCAGGTGCCCGAAATTTTCGGCTCGGAAGGCAAGCAGCATCGCAGGCGCACGCCTCTTGTGCTGCCGTCGATGGACGCGGTCGAGCTGCATAGCATGCTGGGCGCGGCTATTCAGGTATGTCTAGTCCCCAAGGATCTGGTCGTTGAATTTCAGCGGGCAGATTCTTATTGCTTATTGCTGTCCAGTCCCAGAGTGGCTAGTCGCTAGGCACTTAGGAATTTATTCGATATCCAGTCCCCGAGTGGCTAGTCGCTGAATTCCAGCGACTAGGCACTTAGGAATTTCTTTGATGTTTGCTTACGTTATTTTCGCCTGTGTAGGGCCTCCAGCGTGAGTCAGCGGAGCAACTGGCTGCCAGAGAGCGTCTGGAGCACGACCTCCGCTCCATGCGAGAGGTGAACAAGAAGCTGCAGGCGACCGCGGGTAGGTTCTGGAGTTACCCTCTCCATTGCTTTCTTGTTTCTGATTGCGATCTCACCCTTGTGTTGCTGTAGAGGGGCATTCAGCCGAGGTTGCGAAGGCCCGCGAGGGTTTGGTCCCCGTTGGCAAGTTGACGGATGCCCAGTTGTTGTTGACCGTCGCGGAAAAGCGGGTGGCCGAGCTCGAGCGAGAGCTCAAGGCCGCGAAGGAGGAGGTGAGCTCGGCAGAGGAGAGGGCTAAGGCGGCTGTCGCTGCCACAACTAAGGAGCGGAAGGTGTCTGATGCTCTTGTTGCGGGGCTGCAAACCAATTTTTCAGGTCTTCAAGATTTAATCACGGGGCGCTGTCATCCCCTCATTGGTGAGTTCCTTGGTCTTGTAGTTTTTTGTACCAGCGAGTCCCCGAGCGTGCGGGTCGCCTATGGCATTGAGTCCCCGAGGGGGTGTACTCAAATTGTGCGTCCTTCTGATGCTAAATTGCTTGCTCTTCTGTAGGAAAAATCCTTGATGACGAGCCCGAGGCGCAGTCGTATGATGCAAGGAAATGCGTCACCATGCCGGTGGATTCTTCCACCCTTTCGGCGACCTGCATTTGCGCATACCTCCAGGATATCTCGCCAATGAAAGTGATTCCCAGCGAGCTCATGGAGGTGTGGCGCTACCTGGAGAGGGCGCCAGCGGTGGTGGAGTACATGTCGTGGTCGGCCTTCCACTATGGGGCCATGACTGCGCTGAGCCTTGGGCTCGCTCACTTCCCCGATGACTTCGACCTTGACGATGTCACCAACGGGTATCCCTCGGCGATTGGCTCAGTTGAAATCTACGAGGTGTTGAAGTTGACCGATTGGGCCACGGTCTACTCCGAGCGGGTGCTGGTAATTTGCGACCTTCTGCCGTACCAGGAGACGATCGTTGCTCCGAACGACCCCGAGTCGGCACGTCGCGACTTGAAGATGGAGCAGCCGTTCCAATCGGTGATGGCAGGCACATTGACCACGCATCTGTCGAACCCGTGGGTTCCCATCATCTGCATTCGTGGTAGCAGTGGCGCATCGTCCTCGAAGCCTGCAGAGTAGATAGCTTTGCCGACTGGCATTAATTTAGATAAGTGTAAGTCTTCCCTTGTAGGCAAACAAAATTTTGTTGCCGTAAGGAATGCTTGTATGCTTGTGTCAGCTTTGAGTTGATTTTGCATTGTTTAGTTGTGCGAGTCCCCGAGCGCGCCCTCCCTTTTATGGGGTTTACCTCGTGTTTGTGTATGTATGTTTGCTTTTATACTGTTAGTTAGTTGAGGTTGACTCGCGATGGCTTGGGAAGCCAGTCGCTTGGCGACCCCAAGGGGTGCTATGTACTTAGATGTTTTACCGGACGCGAACGGGGTCGGTTGGGTGAGTCCCCGAGCGTGGTACTTAGTCGTTCTAGTCGCATGCCCAAGGTAGGTGAGGACAGAGCGCGTCGTGATTGGCGCATCGCTCCGCCTGACTTGAAGAGCCAGTCGCATGGCGAGTCCAGGGCGCGCTCTCATACTTGGTCTTTTCCCTAGCCGCATAGGTTTGGACTGGCGTCAGTCCCCGAGAGTGGTACTTCACTGTTTGAGTCACTACGTCGATGATGCGGAGGACTGGGTAGCTATGGGAAGCGAGTGCGGTTGCCTTGGCCTAGCAGGACAGTCGAGCGAGGCGACTCCGATGGGGCTCCGGGTTCACGTTTTCATGGATGATGCAAGGCCCGAGCTTTGTCGATGCCCTTGAGTCGTACTACTTAGCCATGCCGATCGCGCGACCAAGGGTTGACTTCCGTGATTAGCGTAATGCTGTTTTTATGAGTGCAAATGGCATAAGGGTTGGAGAGTAGAAACAATTTGTGTGAGTCGAACATCTTTATTGCATGGCAGGGGAAGTACAGGTCGGAGTTCTAGGTGTAGAACTTCCTTAGGAGGTTTACATTCCACGGCCGCTTGACGTCGAGTTGTCCATCACCTCAGACATCGATGAGGTAGTAGGCATCGTTTCCCAGGACTCACGGTATGGAAAATGGTCCCTCCCATGGGGGAGAGAGATTTTGCATGCCCTTCTTGTCCTGGATCAGTCGCAGGACAAGGTAGCAATGACACCCCCGGGATTAGGGCTAAACAAATCACAGACCTTCGTCTAATATAAGCTTAACCTTGAGCGAAAGAATATCAAGTGAAGAATTGGTAACTCAGAAGTGACCCTACGACACAAAATTTATTACAGCAAGCTCATAACTAAGCAGAGAACCAAATTATTACAAGCCGAGGTCACTAACCACAAACAAAAAACAACGGAAGGCAAATTATTCTATTAAGTATATCAAACTTAAAAAAGGCCTAAGAGGCCTGAAGCATAACGATGACGTCCCAGCCCATAGATTCCAGGATGCCGGCCGGGAACCCCAAGCTACTCGTCGGTGTCGATGTAGTACCAAACTGATCTTCAGGGAACACTTACTCTGCCAAAAGTATCAACAAAGCAAGGGTGAGTACAGGGTGTACTCAGCAAGACTTATGGCTGGTGGAGTTGTTTTGCACAAAGCCACTTTTGTTTATTAAACAAGAGAGAGAAGAAGCTCGTCTAGTCAGAGTATTTTAAAAGGGGATAAGAGAGTAACATATCCAAAGTATTGATCATCATCTTTTGATATCCACCGAATCATCATCATCTACCAACTTGGATCACCCCCTCATACCCATGAGGAAGCATCCTTAAGCACACGTTGATCTACCAAATTTTATGATTAGGTTAAAGTTCTCTATGATCTTAGAATCTAGTCACCAAGCGTTCATAACCGTGAACATGGCTTTTTGAAAATATTTAACCCTGCAAGGGTGTACAATCTTACCCACACGTACCAACCGACTCTTAATGACAACGTTATTAGCCCTCTTCCTTGGAAGGCCGGTAGAGGGTGGTTGTCCATGACCTTTACCTTGCTTTCGCCGAGACCATGAGTCATGCAATAAGTATGGTTCCGCCGTAACGGGTCAAATCCCGAAGCCGGTACTTAAAGATGTGAGGCGTGGTTGGTTCACCAGGGGCTCCATCGACCCCAAGCAACCCGGTCCACGCTTCCCTACCTGTTATGAATGCACCTCCTTCATCTCCTTCTTTCGAAAACGTTTTCAATGTGTATGTTGAATGGAATGCCCAAACTATGTGACTCATGGAATCTACTAGGCAAGTTAATCAGGTGAGGGTTTCCCAAGCCCCGTGTGGCTGTACGCTCATCTCGGTTCCAAAGGCAAGAACTCAGTTCCTAGTGGTGGAGAGCATGGGACTAGAAAAATCACATCCCACTGTGGCCTCCCATACAAGCCTTAACATGTTTAATCTCATATCACCTCTGATCTCATATCATCATGTTTCTCCTGTCATACTAGATTCTCTACATCTGATACATCATCTGGATGGATGAGACTCAACAGCTATGCATGGCTAAGCAGACACAGATATAAGCCCTAGCAGTGCACACAAGCCAAACCTAGTTATGCTAGGAGCATTGTATCAGGTAATATAAGCTCAAAGGGAGTAATGCAACAGATAGGATACTCTATTATCAATAAAAGACCACAATACAATCATATGCATCATGGCAGGAATTGAAATGCTTTCAAAATCATAGGATTATATCATGGTGGGGCTATGCTTGCCTTTGCCAGTTGATAGCAAATAAGAAGATCTTCGGAAGCCTTGTACTTGACTTGGTTACAGTTGGTCAAGTATTGTTCGTTGACCTTCGATCTTCGATGGTGTTTACCTCGGGCTTCGATCTCGATCTCGATATCATATTCTACCGAGAAGAACCAACCACCAGAAATAGAGTGAAACAATCAACACATGGCATCGATGCAATGCTCAAGCAAGTATGATGATATGACAAGTTAATTAGTATTGAAATGTAACCCTAAAGCATGCTCGACAACTTAATCGGGGTTCCGAGGGGAATAAACCCTAACTCGGGGAAAACTCTGGATGTATATGAGAGGGGTTACTATGTTCTTCTATTTAAACCTGTCATTTAGGTTGTTTAACAATGCATGATTATAGCTTAAATAGATTATTCTCATTTTTTGAACATTTTGATATATTATACATATTTTCTGACTTATAAATAATTACTTATTAAATTTATAAGATTTATGAAATTATTTAAAAAAATTACTTACTTTTTACACCCGGGTAGAGGCTACCCACAACAGCTGACAGAGGGGCGAGAGGCCACCTCAGCTGCCACGTAGACGGGAATGGAACCCACCCTGGTTGACCAGGCTAACCCGCGTGCGGCTGACGCATGGGTGATGTCAGCATGACATCACGCCGGCGGGGCTCACAGCACGGCAGTGGGGCGGCAACTACGGCGCGCGCGGGGCTGCAAAACTAGCATAGTTCAACCCAGGCGATCAAGGTGAACCCATTGGTGGCGGCGCCGCCGCCTCAAGATGGTCACCGGAGCACCAGGAATGGCGAGCTCTAGCGGTGGTCGACGGCGGCGCTCAGCGACAGAGCAACCTAGAGAGAGAGAGGGGAAACACGAGATGGCGCTGGACCACCGCATGCTCACCCTGATGCTATTGGAGAGGTCGAGGAGGGCTGGTGATGTCAGTCGCATCCTCAATGGCGATGGTGGTGCTCAGGAAGAACCGGAGAAGACGGGGTCCTGGGGCTCGGATCGGGGCACCTCGGATCGATTCAATTAGCAAGCAGATAGAGAACAACGGGGCGGAGATCGTGGCGTCATCGAAAGTACTCGGCGGGGCTCGAAACGACGGCGATTCGTCATCTCTGGTGGCTAGGGTTTCGGCCAGAAAGAGGATCACACGAGAGAGAGGGCGAGAGAGGGTAAGACTGGTACGGGGAGAGAGAGGAGAATACGGTCGTTCTTATCCCCATCTCCTAGAGCAGCGGCGGGCATCACGACACGCGTGACGACGGACGACATCGGTGCAGACACGCAGCTGCTTGCCGGCGGGAGGTAGACAAGAGGGAAAGGTGAAGGGGTATGCAGGCCAGGGTTGGGCCGCTGCTGGGCCGAGCTGGGCCTCAGCGGGATGCACGCTGAGCGGCAGGGAGAGAGGAGAGGGAGTTGGGCCGGCTGGGCTAGGCCTGTTAGGGTTAGCTGGTTCTGTTTTTTTATAGAAACCTTTTTCCTTTTTCTGATTTCACTTTTGTTTTTGTAATTCCATTTTCAAATCTGTTTTGAATCATTCAAAAATATCAGAAGCTTTTATAAAATATAGGAAATAGTGTGGGGCCCTTTTATTCCTTTTGGGCTCCAATAATTTTGTACTTTTCAAATTCAAACCATTTTGAATGATTTTCAGATAGAGAGGGAAACTAGGGTTTTAGGGTTTTGTGTATTTCTCTTTGCATGCATTTTTAAGAATGATGCTAATGATGCACAATGAAAACCTAATTATGGATTTACTAAAACTGGGGTGTTACAGTCACCTTCCTGGAAGGTGCGAGTCCGGACTCGGCGGCTATGGTAGCGGCAGGGTCCTTGTTGGTAGATGACGGTGCAGGAGCAAGATAGGTCGCGTGCTTCGTCGAGCTGGTCGACCCCGTCTTAGCATGCGAGCTCGTTTTTGACCTCTGCGTAGTTGACGACGTGAGGTGAGTCATTCTCGAGGTCAGTCGGCATGACGGCTTCGACACTGTACACCATGAAGAAGGGCATGAACCCAGTTGATCGGTTGATGGAGGTGTGGATGCCCCAGATGACGGAGGGGAGATCCTCGACCTAGCACCCCGGAGTTCGCTTGAGGGGAACTTGCAGTCGCGGTTTGAGGCCATGGAGGATGCTCTGGTTGGCGTGTTCCGCTTGGACTTTAGACTCCGGGTGGGCGACTAAGGCGAGGTCCGGCCGTATGTTGTGCTCCTCACAGTAATCGCCGTGGCGCCCTTAGCGAAGTTGGTGCTGTTGTCCGTGATGATGCTATGCGGGAATCCGTAGCGATAGATGAGCTTGCGTAGGAATTTGGCAGCAGTCTTACCATCGCACTTGCGGATTGGATTGGCCTCCACCCAGTTGGTGAATTTGTCGACTACGACCAGGAGGTGGGTGTAGCCAGAGGGGGCCTTCTTGAAGGGACCCACCATGTCCATGCCCCATACGGCGAATGTCCAGGTGATGGGGATGGTCTTGAGCGCCGAGCTGTGTACATGTGTTTGATTGGCGTACTTTTGACACCCGACGCAGCGTTGGACGAAGTCGAATGCGTTGGCGTGCGCGGTGAGCCAGTAGAATCCATGTTGCATGGCTTTGGCGACCAGGGACCGGGCGCTAGAGTGGTGGACGCAGTCGCCAGCGTGGATATCTTGGAGGATCTTGCGGCCTTCCGCAGGCTGCACACAGTGTTGGAACACGCCGGTCATGCTGCGTTTGTGGAGCTCGCCGTTGATGATGACGAAGGATTTGCAGCGGCGCAGATCATGTGTGCCTCCGTCTTTTCTACTAGCAGGATCCCTCCCTCGAGGTAGGCGACATATGGCGTGGTCCAGTCGCTTGGCTCCGTGATCATGGCGACCAAATATGGTTCTGGTTGCAGCGATATCCCGAGGTCGATCTCCTTCGGGGGAGATACGGAGGGCTTGGTGATGGTGTTGAGAAAGACAACGGCGGGTGGCGCGTGGCGAGTCGGACCCGATGCAAGAGAGGACGTCGACCTCTTTGTTCTTGCACCGGTCGATCCACTCAACAGAGTAGCCGGCGAAGTGCCCCCCAGATGGTCCACTGCTTGGAGGTATGCCGCCATGGTGGGAGAGACGGCATCGCAGTTACCGGCGACTTGTGCGGCGACGAGGTTGGAGTCGTCGTAGCACCACAAGCGATTGATGTTCATCTCCTTGGCGGCTCACATGCAGTTAAGGAGGGTCTCGTACTCGGACATGTTGTTGGTGCAGGGGCTGAAGTCGAGGTATATCATGTAGCGCAGCTTGTCGCCCTTGGGGGAGGTGAGTACGATCCCTGCCCCTGCGCCGTCTGCTTTCTTGGACCCGTCGAAGTGGAGTGACCAGTAATGGAGGTATGACAGCTTCTCTGGCTGCTACGCCTCCTCCCAGTCGGCGAGGAAGTCCGCCAGGGCCTGCGACTTGATCGTCTTGCGTGGCTCGTACTTGATATTGTGGCCGCCAATCTCGACGGCCCACTTGGCGACTCGCCCAGTTGCCTCTCGGTTGCGGATTATGTCCTGCAATGGCACTGAGGAGACGACCGTGATTGGGTGCTACTGGAAGTAGTGTGGCAGCCGCCGCTGGGCTCTGAAGACCGCATATACCGGTTTCTGGTATTGCGGGTAGCGTTGTCGTGACTCGGTGAGGACCTCGCTGATGTAGTAGACGGGGCGCTGCACGAGGCGCTCATTTCCCTCTTCTGGCCGTTCACGACCATGACGGCGCTAACGACTCCTTCGGATGCCGCAACATAGACGAGCATTGTCTCATTGTCGACAGGGGCGGCGAGCAGTGGGGCCACGAGTAGCACTTTTTTGAGTGCGTGAAGCGTGTCGTCTGCCTCCTTGTCCCACTAGAACATGGGGTTCTTGCGCATTAGGCGGTAGAGAGGTATTTCCTTCTCGCCTAGCCGGGGGATGAAGCGGGTGAGAGCCGCGACTCGCCCGGCCAACTTCTGAACGTCGCGAAGGCACTCGGGTTTGCCGAGAAGGGTGATCGCATTGATCTTGGTGGGGTTTGCCTCAATTCCTCGCTTGGAGACTACGTACCCCAGTAGCTGTCCAATGGGTACACCGAAGGTGCACTTTCCTGGGTTGAGTTTGATCTTGTATCTCTGTTGATTTGCGAAGGTTTCGGCCAGGTCGGCGAGTAGATCGCTCTGGCGATTAGACTTTACCACCACGTCATCAATGTAGACATGTATGTTGTTGCCAATTTCGCTTGCAAGGCACTCCTGCATGCACCGCCGATAAGTCCCTCCAGCGTTCTTGAGGCCGGACATCATGAAGGTGTAGCAGAAGGCACCGAATGGCGTGATGAACACTGTCTTCTCCCTGTCCTCGACCGCCATTTTGATCTGGTTGTAACCAGAGTAGGTGTCAAGGAAACATAGTGGCCCCAAGCCCGCGGTCGAGTCGATTATCTGATCGATGCGCGGGAGGACGAACTACTCCTTTGGACAGGTGCTGTTGAGGTTTGTGTAGTCGATACACATTCTCTGGGTCCCATTCTTCTTTTCTACCAGGACTGGGTTTGCCAGCCACTTGGAGTATTTGATGGGCCGTATGAAGCCTGCAGTGAGTAGACGCAGCACCTTCTCGGCAGTTGCTCGACGGTGCTTTTCATTGAAGGGTCGCAGCGACTACTTGACAGGTCGTGCTTTGGGGTCAGCGTTGCGTTTGTGCTCATCGAGTTCCCTCAGGACACCTGGCATGTCAGATGTCTTCCATGAAAAGATGTCACGATTCTCACGTAGGAACTCGATGAGCACGCTTTCCTATGCAGGGCCCATGCCTGTCCCGATTGTCACCGTCTGGCTAGAGTCGCTTGGGACTAGCTCGACGGTGGGGCGTGCGTGGTGGACTCGAATGTGGTCGAGCCACCGTTCTCCGAGTTGGTCTTCTTGAGTATGGCGGGGTCGTCTTTGTCAACCTCGCTCGCGTATCTGGCGATCTCCTCCGTGTGGTTGGCCTCCGCGGCGATGACAACATCGGCGGACTTGGCGCCTTTCTCCGCGCACTCGATGGACATGTCGGGGTCGTCGTGGACGGTGATGATGCCGCACGGCCCTGGGAGCTTCATCGTGTTGTACGCGTAGTGCGGCACCGCCATGAACTTGGCGAACGCTTGTCGCCCCAAGATGCAGTGGTAGGGGCTGTTGAAGGGCACCAGCTCGAAGACGATCCCCTCGGTGCGGAAGTTTGATGGTGTGCCGAAGGTGACTGGCAATGTCACCTTGCCGATCGGGTACGCCTTCCGACTAGGGACGATGCCGTGGAAGGTGGTGGAGGTCGTCTAGATCATCGACCGTGGGAGCCACAACCACCTGAACGTGTCCTGGTAGAGAATGTTGATGGAGCTCCCACCATCCATCAATGTCTTAGAGAGCCTGTATTCGCCTACTTTGGGCTTGACCACTAGGGCGACTCGCCCCGGATATTCGATCTGTGGCGAGTGGTCTTCGCGGCTCCACGTGATGCGCTGCTTGGACCAATTGATGAAGCGGGGGACGTCGACTTGGGACCCCGCATTGACGGCGACGGCGCGGGCGAGCACCTTTTTCTCGCGCTTGGTGCCGGGCCCGGTGAAGGTGTTGAGTGAACCGACATCGTTGCCGAATGCTCCGCCATTGGGTGGGTTATTGTTGGGGTCCTCCCTCGCATGCCGTGCCTTCTCGATCTCCTTCAAGGAGTTCAGTCGACGGTGGTGTGCATGGAGGTCTTCCCCTCCCTGCTGTGGAACACATAGAGTTTGTTGAGGGGAGCGACTGTGTCGAATTTCGTCCTCGCCTTGTAGTTGTCGCTGTCGCGGTGTTGGCCTCCGCCGTGGCGGAAGCTCTTGTGGTTGCGTGGCGCGTAGCCAGCATTGGCGACGAAGTCGATTCGCCCTCACCGCGGCACTTGCCGATGAGGCAAGTGTTGCTGTAGCGTGACTCAGGTCGCCTCCCGTTGTCGTGGCCGCTTGGGCAGCGATTTCCACCAGAGTCATCGTCGGTTTCTTGGTCCGGGTCCTCCTCTACATATCGTTTGGTAATCTCGAGGAGGTCTGGGATGTTGTCGAGTGTATTCTACACCCGCTTGAGCTTGGCGACCAGTGGTTCATAGCGGCATGAGGTCTTAAAGTAGTGGATCGTCGTCTCTGGGTGCATGCTGGCCGCATTGAACCACAGATCTTGCCACCTTTGGAGCCAGTTGCGGGTCGACTCGCGGGGTCCCTGGACGCATCGCTCCAGGTCCTCGATGCTAGTGGCGCGGGTGTAGGAACCCTCGAAGTGCCTGACGAAGGCGTCACGCATGTCCTCCCAGTAATCAATGATGTCCGCTGGGAGGGTGTTGATCCACTGTCGAGTCGCTCCCTCCATCGTCAAGGGAAGGTAGCGAGCGGCGAGTAGGTCGGTGTGGCCGGCGATTCCCATTGCCATCAGGTATGTGTCCAGCCACATGGCCGGACCGTATGAGGGGTCATACTTTTCGATCTCCTTTGGCGCTTTGAAGTTCGCCGGATATTTCTCGCCTCGGATCATCGTTCTGAAGCACTGGGGGCCGACTCGGCTGAGCGAACCCCTTGGCTCGCCGTCGTGGCGGTTGGTGAGGGTGTGCCTCAGGTCGTTGGGCTAGCGTGCGTGCCAGCTTTGGCTGTTGATGATGTGAGTCTGCCTGTCGACTAGCTGCCCGTTGGCGGCCACCATGTTGTTCAGCGGTCGCGGGGCGTTGGTGGAGAGTCCCACGTGCGTGGCCCTTGGCTGGAGCTGTAGGGGCTCGGGTGGCGGGCATTTGAGGGTGTTCTCCATCGATGGGCGGCTTCTCAAGGCCGCCCTGCTTCCTGAGGAGCGGGAGTACATGCGCCCCCGTGAGTCGGCTCCTACGACTTGCTGCTCGACAGCTTTGGCAAGTAGGGCCTTGGCGTATTGGATCTGCATTGCGCCTTCTCCTGTCACATTGAGGTTGGCGACCGCAGCTTGACCCGCGATGACATTGTCCATCGGGGTAGAGTATAGCGGGAGGTCGTTTGCGTCCCGCTCTTGCGGGGAGATGAGAATCCTCGGCTGCTTTGGAGGAGGCGTGCGACCGGGCGATAGTGGGGGAGATCCGTTCCCTGTTGCGCCTGGCGGTGGCCGGGCACTTCCTCCTGGTGACGCGTTCTCGCAGATCAAGCGATCGGCCATACGAGCCGGATCGTTCTCGTCGTCGAAATTCAGGGCGCGGCCCTGAACGGTGGGGTTCAGGCGCGACATGTTTTGGCGTTGATGGTAGAGCGATAGCTCCTCTGCTGTCGCCTGCTCGAGGCGAAATTTTTTGCGCTCGGCTTGTTCCTTGCGAACCTCCTCCTCTAGGCGCAAGTGGAGTTCTCCGACTTCCCCCGCCGTCGCGGTTGGCAGGATCGGCATCGAGAATGGGTCTGGCAGGGCGCTCGCGCCGCCCGCCATGTAGGCCGCGATGAAGCGTCCGGATCCGGCGTAGAGGTCGCCGGAGTTCTCTGATCCCGAATTGGAGTCGAAGATTCCGAGGATAGACGGATCCTCGAAATCCCTAACGTTGGATACTTGGGTGATGGAGCCGGCTGGTGACGCGGCGGTGATGGATCCAACGACTGTGGCCGGGGTCGCCGATTCGGCGTCGTCGTTGAGGGACGCGTCGTCCGGGACCGCGTTGGTATCAGCCACATTGTTGTTCGCCGAGTCACACTCGGAGGCGAGGAGGTGGATGGTGCGGACCTGGCTCTCAGAGAGCTGATCGCGCGGCGGCGACTCATGGATGTGCGCTGAGTCCTCTGAGACGATGACATCGGTGAAGCCCTCGAAGAGGCTGATCATGCCGACCGGCATGATGACGTTGTGGGTGACCGGGAATGACAATGAGACGTAGCTGATGGGCAAGATATGGAGGATCTCGCCGATGGCGATCATGCGACCGGTGGCGATCGTCCGGTTGATGGGCAGATAGGGTATCACCGCAAAACATAGGCCTGACCGGCCAGGACCCATTGTGGGCGCCACTGTCGTGGGAATGACCACGGTAGATGCAGCGATTGGCAGCGAGTAGTAGAACGAGGGGCAAGGGCGGCCAGCCATCTGCGGTGCGAGATGAGGGCAACGACACAAGGATTTACCTAGGTCCGCCCCCCTAGAGGGTAAAGAGCTACTCCAGCTAGATTTTATTGATGAGAGAGTACAAAGGGCGAGCTCGTCGGCTAGGCGGCGAGTCGAGGGGATGTATGACGGAAGGTGAGTGCTATGCGTGCCCTAGGGAGGTTTATATAGAGTCACCTCGCTAGGGTTTACAGATCTACAACCGAGTTGGATAAGGACTTGGAGGGTTTTGACCTAATCCGACTGGGCCTAGCTATGCTTCCGGGCCTTCAGCTTCCAGTCGTCTGGCTCCTTCTTGGGTCGCGATCCAGTCACCGTCTTGCAGGCCCACTCGCTGAGAGTATGAACCAGTAGGGAACGTCCTGCTGGGTATACCCCACTTGGCATATCCCCATCATGATTAACAATACCTTTATAAGGTGCATTGTACTTGTCCTACTCCTTTTTGGGGATCTCTAGATAAGAGGGCAAAGGCCTTGCAACAATTTGCAAGAACTTGAGAATCAAGACCATACTTAGTACTAATATCACGAAAGTCATCAGTTCCCATAAAAGATTTAATGCATTCATAATCATAATTTATACATGACTTTCTTCCTTTGTCATTCTCCCATGATTCAGTGTTCTCTTGAATACGGTCTAGCAGATCCCATTTAGCTTCTTCCTTCATACGTGTGAATGATCCAGCCTAAGAAGCATCTAATAAATCTTTATCATGAATACAAAGCCTTGCATAAAAGTTATTAATAATAATATTGTTAGGGATTTCATGAATAGGACATTTAAGCATCAACAACTTCAATCCCCCCAAGCTTGGGCTGTACTCTCTCCATCACGAGGCCAAAAGTTATATATTAGATTTCTATCCTTATGAATCTCACTGGGAGGATAAAATTTAGAGTAAAAGAGAGATACTATTTCCTCCCATTCCATAGATTGTCCATTCTTCAACAGCTTATACCATTCTTCAGCTCTTCCTTTCAATGATATAGAGAGTAACTTCTTCTTCACATGTTCAGTTGTGATACATGCACACTTAAACAACCCGCATAATTCATGGATAAAAGGCAAGTGATCACCAAGATGGACAGTTCCATCCCCAAAATAATAATTATCCATAACACAATCAACAATACTTATAGGTATATTAAAAGGATCTATCTCAACAGGTGGTCATCTACTACCCTAATAGTGGTAGTAGTTTTCCCAAATAGGAAACCAAGTGGGTTACCCATATTGGAAACAAAGTAACAAACATAAATAAAAAGAAATACTCATATTAGAAGTTTACTTTACCAGTTCCACTCTTCAATAGCGCTTCACTCCCCGGCAACGACGCCAGAAAATAGTCTTGATGACCCACAAGTATAGGGGGTGTGTCGTAGTAATTTCTATAAATAGGAGTGCCTATCCCAACGAGGAGTAGTAGGTGTTGACTAGTGGTATGGAGTAGGAAATCTCTGTAAATACTTAGCAAACGCATTTTTAGGGGTTTTCTCATAAAACAGAGAAATAAAGTGCAATTAAATAAAGACAGGAAATAATTGCAGAAAGTGGACCAATCCTTTCTTAGCAAAGGACAAGCCGGTGGAAGTACTAATGAGGACCAAACGTTCTCGAGGACACATGGGAATATTGTCAAGTGCTTTCATTTCATATAGTTAATTAATCTTCTTTGGTTTTATAAGTGTTGTGTGGGTGAACCTGTGCTAACGACCTTACTTGGAGTAATACATACTTGTGATTAAAACCCTTGCAAGAATCCGCAACTACAAGAAATCAATTAAGATAAAAACCTAACCACAACCTTAAACTCTGAGATCCTACACTCCCTTGTGCAAAGGTTTCCTAACGGGGGTTCAGGTTTCTGTCACTCCGGCAACCCCACAATTAGTAGCCAAATACACTATGCATTCTCCTAGTCCCATAAATGGTGAAGTATCATGTAGTCAACCTTCACATGACACCACTATAAGAATAGCACCACAACTTAAATATTAAACCATTGCATAATACCTCAACACAATTCCACTACTAACAACATGACTTCTCCCATGTCCTCAAGAACTAAACGAACTACTCACGAGACATCATATGGATCAAGATCAGAGATGATATAATGATGGATAACAATCTGAACATAAACACTAATTCAATGGTTCCACTCACAAGCATCAACTACAATAGTAATCAACACCAAGAATGTTTCTCCTAAGAACTATGAAAGACTCAACACAATTGTTACAGCGGGATGGAGTGGTGATGATGGTGCTGGTGGAGATGATGGTGTTGATTATGATGATGGTGACCCCTATGAAGTTTAGCTTAATGACGGTGTTGATGGCGACGATCTCCCCTCTCTGGGAAGGAATTTCCCTGATAGAAATCTGTCTGCCGGAGAGCTGTTTCTCTCTCAGTGTTTTCCGCCCCGCAGAGGCGGCGGAATCTTGCTGTGGTCCCTCCCACCTACTCTAGGGTTTTGAGGAGAAGATATAGGCGAGAGGACGGATCCATAGGTGGGCCAGGGTGGCCACACCCCCTATAGGCGTGACCCAGGGTGGCCCATGCCTGGGGGGCGGGTGTGGCCCCCCTATGGCCCAACTCCGCCTCCCATTCTGGCATCCTTCGTCTTCTAGGAAAATATAATTTTCTGTAGTTTTTCTGGTATTTTTATGATCTTCACGAAATTGCATCAAAACACCGCTTTTTGCATCAGTATCCTGACTCCGGCAGTTCATCCTCCAGGAATCATCCAACACGCAAAAACAGAATAAAAGACATAAGTATCACCTCTTAATATGAAATATATCAATGAATAGAGGAAAATTGTGATATAGAATGGTGATGCAAATTGGACGTATCAGCGAACTTTTTGAAGTTCTTCCACTTCAAAGCACAGAACACCATCAAGGATAGCCCGCTGATGGAGACGGGCTGCTGCACCATCTACCCACGGCCCTCCTCGCTGATGACGTGGTTCGACCTCCCCGACACCGTCAAGCTCTGGCAAATCTCATATTTCTACGTGAGAAGTTCCACGAACGTCGACTGGATCGGGGCTGCTGCCCTTCATCAACATGCCTTCGACGCAGAAGGCCTAGACAGTGAAGGGGATGGGGGCCCAGGCGGACATCGATCGGATGGCCACCCTGGTGAGGCGATGGCGGCGACGGGGCGGCTCATCGCCCGGGACATCGCGCTGTCTAGGATGGCGCGAGGCATGCTTCCTCTCTAGAGGAGGTCGCACAAGATGTGCTACTTGTCCACTGTCGACGACCCAGCCCGGACGTCGCGGAAGGAGGTGCCATACGAGGGGCTGCGGAATTGGATCTCCATGATCTCCAAGTTCTGCCTGGAGGCGATGTGGTCGTACTCCTGCCTGCCGTACCACTACGGCCGCCTGCCACCTCGGGTGAGTTGTCCTTGCTTTCTTCGCAGTTAGATTTCTCCCTAGAGGGTTTTCCTTGGGTGCCTTATGTTCCCCCCTTTGAGTAGCTTTTTACGGCACAGCATGCTGAGGACGGTATTGGCGATTTCACCCTCCCCTCCTTCCTGCCAGACCGGAAGCCATCCAAGTACCCCCAGACGGAACCGGAGGGGTTTCCCGTCCGGCTCAACGACGCGCCTTCGGATCCTCATGGTAATTTCTGGGTGTAGCTTCTTGTCTTTTATCTTCTTATTGGGCTTGTTGTTGATGCTTGTTTTTGTGCGGTTGCAGCCGAGGAGGAGGCCGGCCGGGAGAGGGCCACGGTGAAGGCCCGGGGGAAGAGGCCAGTCGCTGTGGAGCAGAAGAGGATGTATCGGGCTCAGCAAGCTGCTGTCGTTCTGTCCTGCGTTGGGTGAGTGCTCCCTTGTCCTTTCGTTATTATTGACACATTTCCTTGCTCTGTGTTGAACCGGTTTGGTTTTTTCTCGCAACAAGGTGATGCCGCTGGGCGGCTCGGGTGCTGCCTGTTGGGCCACGCAGAGATAAAACAAAACTTTTTCCTCTAACATGGTGATCCCAAGATCTAGCTGAGGTAGAAGGCCACGAGGTTTACCACTAGACGCGCAGTTGCAGATTACTGATGAAGCGCGTCAGTTGATGCAGTGCAGTCCTCACGATCCGATCGTCCTGGTGCTGATCGCACAGCACCTCTGCTGGTATCCACACGTACAAGGAGGAGCGCCGGCGGCGAACTGCTAGGTTCGTTACGGCGGCTGGACTGCTGTGGAGCTAGGGTTTCCAACACATGGAATGACCTAACCGAAGAACGATTAACCTTTCTGGGTTACAGTGCTCCACTATATATAGGGAGTGAACGTGGGCTCTGCTCACGCGACCCATTCACTAAAGCCCATATAACACTAGTCACCGTGAGTCCAACTCACTAACTCAGTCCTAATCTGGTTTAGGTCCAACCCAACCAGATTACAGATTCGGATCCAATCCGAACTTGCTCCCGCTCTTAAGTGTGTGACCCCGCAGGCTCATGGCTACTTGGACACGATTGGAGTCCGACTCTCAATCGATCAGTCGGTAGCGGCTCCTAGCAGAACGTGCCGACTCCCAAGTACCAAAGAGTCATGACGACTTGCCTTTCCAATGCGACTTACGTCCGAGTCCCTTTTGCCTCATGATATACCTTGTCAGACTATAGGCGAATATATGTCATCCCTTAAATAGTCCGACTCTCTTCTCGATCCGAGATAAGTGATTCACCCGACTAACTCTTAGTCGATCGCCTCGGTTAACACTTAACCGAGTCGTGCATGGCCATGCTTTCCGAATCATATCTAACGAGAGGGCCCAGAGAATATCTCTCCGAGTGGAGGGGCAAAATCCCATCTTGGTTATTCACATCACGCAGCTTGATTCTCAGTCGACCCGAACCCTGCCTTTATAACTGCCCAGTCACGGATCAGCGTTTGACAGAACCTAAGTCGGTGATCCTCAACTCGGACTATGCAACAACCTCAGGTCTAAGGATTACATTGATTGAGATATACAAATGACAACTAGTTCGCTGTACCTCAATATGGGTCAATCCGACTCGCTAAACTCTTTAGCCGAATCTGTGTAAGTTGGAATAGCATCTCCATGCCCATGACAAGTGGAACCGAGTCATCAAGCCAACTTTCACATTGGTCTAAGTTGTGTGTCCAGCACAATCTCAATGACCAAGGATATTTAGTACAAACAACATGAATGCATAGTTCCACAACCGAATCACATATTCAATGATACACATCAGATGTTTATACAAGGACTACTTAATAACTTTATGAATATAATGGGAAATATCATCATACATGATTGCCTCTAGGGCATATTCCCAATAGTCTCCCACTTGCACTAGAGTCAATCTTTCGACATCACATGTCTAAGCATCTAATGCCCATGGCTCTCAGGTGCGCCTCATGCTTCGGCTGGGGTAACGGCTTTGTCAACGGATCCGCAATATTTGCATCCGTGTGTACCTTGCATAACTTGATATCACCCTGATCCACGAACTGGCGAATTAGGTGGTACCGCATGAGTATGTGCTTGTTCTTCTGGTGTTGTCTAGGTTCTTTGGCTTGTGCAATAGCACCATTGTTGTCACAATACACGTCCAATGGATTGGACGAGCCCTGAACCACACCAAGATCCATGAGGAAATTCCTCATCCAAACAGCTTCCTTTGCTGCCTCCGAGGCGGCAATATACTCAGCCTCTGTTGTAGACGCAGACACAGTCTCTTGCTTAGAACTTTTCCAGCTCACAGCACCTCCGTTTATAATAAACACGTATCCGGATTGCGAGCGAGAATCATCAGAGTCGGTGAGATAACTCGCATCCGTGTAACCCTTTACACTGAGTTCATCTTCACCACCATAAACCAAGAACATATCCTTAGTCCTTCTCAAGTACTTTAGGATATTTTTAGCCGTTGTCCAGTGGATCTCTCCAGGATCAGCCTGGTATCTGCTCACAACACTTAGAGCATAGGAAACATCCGGCCTAGTACAAATCATGGCGTACATGATGGATCCAACTGCAGAAGCATATGGAATCGCACTCATCCGACTTCGCTCATCAGTTGTCGAAGGACACTGAGTCTTGCTAAGTTTTACACCATGGGACATCGGTAAGAACCCTTTCTTAGACGATTCCATGTTGAACTTCTTCAACACTTTGTCCAAATAAGTACTCTGACTCAATCCAATGAGCCTCCTTGATCTATCTCTATAGATCCGGATTCCGAGGATGTATGTTGCCTCACCCAAGTCTTTCATTGAGAAACTCCTTTCTAATGATTCCTTGGTTTCTTGCAACATCTGGACATCATTTCCAATCAGTAATATGTCATCCACATATAAGATTAGAAAATTTACTTTGTTCCCACTAAACTTCTTGTACAAACAAGAATCATGATCACTCTTGATGAAGCCAAACGATTTGACTACCTCATCAAAGCGAATATTCCAACTCCGAGAGGCTTGCTTCAACCCATAAATGGATTTCTGAAGTTTGCATACCTTGTCAGTATTAGCCGGATCGACAAAACCCTCGGGATGTATCATATACACGTCCTCGGTTAAATTTCCGTTAAGGAAAGCCGTTTTGACATCCATCTGCCATATCTCATAGTCGAAATAGGCTGCTATAGCTAACATGATCCGAACTGATTTAAGCATCGCTACGGGCGAGAAAGTCTCGTCGTAATCAACTCCTTGAACTTGTCGGAACCCCTTCGCGACAAGGCGTGCTTTATAGACGGAAACATTTCCATCCATATCAGTTTTCTTTTTAAAGACCCATTTGCACTCGACGGGTCTTGCACCGTCTGGCAGATCAACCAAGTTCCAAACTTGATTTTCATCCATGGACTTTATCTCGGATCTCATGGCTCCAAGCCATGACTCAGAATCAGATCCCACCATCGCTTCCGAATAATTTGCCGGCTCATCATTGTCTAACAGTAACACATCACGAACACTTCGTAATCTTGCCGATCTTCGTAGTACAAGTGCGGCTGCCGGCTCAGTTGCCACGACCGGCTCAACCTCTAAGGTTTTTGCCGACTCGCTACTAGCCGGTTCCTCTCGAATTTCTTCGAGTTGCACCGTGCTCCCACTTACTCCCCGACTGATAAACTCTTTCTCAAGGAAGACACCGTTCCGAGCGACAAACACTTTGCCCTCTTCTCGGTTGTAGAAGTAGTAACCCAAGGTTTCCCTCGGATACCCCACAAAAATACACTTATCCAACTTGGCTGTAAGCTTGTCCGACTGAAGTCGCTTGACAAATGCTTCACAACCCCAAATCTTAAGAAAAGACAAACTTGGCTTTTTGCCTGTCCACATCTCATGCGGTGTCTTCTCTACCGACTTTGATGGTACTTTGTTTAGTGTGAACGCCGCTGTTTCTAGACAATAACCCCAAAATGATAAAGGCAGATCTGTCCGACTCATCATTGATCGTACCATGTCCAACAAGGTCCGATTCCGCCTTTCCGAAACACCATTCCTTTGTGGCGTTCCTGGCGGAGTAAGTTGAGGAACTATTCCACAACTTTTCAGATGGTCATCAAACTCATGGCTCATGTACTCGCCTCCTCGGTCGGACCGAAGAAACTTTATTTTCTTGCCGAGTTGATTATGTGCTTCATTCTGGAATTCTTTGAACTTTTCAAAGGCTTCCGACTTATGTTTCATCAAGTATATATATCCATACCTACTCAAATCATCAGTGAAGGTAATGAAGTACTGATAACCACCCCTGGCTGTCGTGCTCATTGGTCCACATACATCACTATGTACTAGTCCCAACAAGTCGGACGCCCTTTCGCAACTCTTTGCAAAAGGTGTCTTGGTCATTTTGCCGAGTAGGCAAGATTCGCATGTCTCGAACGACTCCAAGTCGAACGAAGTTAGGAGTCCATCATCATGGAGTTTCTTCATGCGTTTCCAACTTATATGACCAAGCCGACAGTGCCAAAAGTAAGTCATATTCAGATCATTTGGTTTCAACCTTTTAACATTTATGTTATAAACCGACTCACCATCAAGATTCAAAATAAATAACCCGTCCTGGACGGGTGCAAAGCCGTGAAACATATCATTCAAATACAAAGAACAACCATTATTCTTGATATTCGACTCATAGCCTTGCCTCATCAAACATGAAGCAGAAATAATGTTTCGACTGAGCACTGGAACATAATAACAATTATTTAGTTCCATAATGAATCCGGAAGGTAAATGAAGTTGCATCGTGCCGACTTCCAACGCAGCAACTCTTGCTTTGTTGCCGACTCGAATATCAACCTCTCCTCTTGCTACGCTCCTAGTTCTTACCAGTCCCTGCAACGAGTTGCAGATGTGAATAACTGATCCGGTATCATATACCCAAGAACTATTAGGTGCATCAACAAGATATATGTCTATAACATTGCATACAAGTGTACCTGAGTCGGAAGTCATACCTCCACTCTTGGCTTTGTCAGCCAAGTACTTGCTGCAGTTCCTCTTCCAGTGACCATCCGCCTTGCAGTAGAAGCAAGTGGATCCGGATGAAGGAGATGGTTTAGTCCCTGAGGAAGCGCTTGGGACCGGGTCCTGAGCCTGCTTTCCTCCTGACTTAGCCTTCTTCTTAGTCCAAGAACTCTTCTTGAACTTAGCCTTATTCTGCACCATCAACACTTGACTAGTGCCCTTCTTGAGATCCGCCTCTGCCTTCTTGAGCATCCCATGCAATTCAGTGAGCTTCTTATCCATACCATGCATGTGGTAGTTCGAAATGAACTGCCCATATGCACTAGGAAGAGAGTTCAGAATTATATCCGTAGCGAACTCTTCGCTAATGGGGTAGCCAAGCCTCTCCAGAGACTGCACGTAACCAACCATTTTGATCACATGCGGACTCAGTGGATCACCATCCTTAAGCTTGCAACTCAGCAAAGCCTGAGAGACTTGATACCTCTCAGTCTTCGCCTGAGCCCGGAACATACTTTTGAGGCTTTCGATCATATCGTAGGCCTCAACATGCTCGAACTGCTTTTGCAAGTCCGGTTCCATGTGAGCAAGCATAAGACAGCTAATATTCGTGGACTCATCCTTAGCCCAACGGTAGGCATTGGTGGTTGCGACAGTCGCATTCTCATTCGGCTCATCTGGAAGTGGGTTGTCTAGGACATGGTCCTTCTTTTCTTGTTTGAGAACAATTCTCAGATTTCGATACCAGTTGGTAAAATTAGTGTCATTCAGTTTATCTTTCTCAAGAATGGTTCTCAACGCAAAACCGGATATCTGAGAGTGACTGCTACTTGGTGCCATGATCTACAACAGAAAATATGCAAAACACTTAAGACATGTATTCATAAAAGAGCAAGCATATTAAACATTTTAATATTTTATGCTCCCACTAGAACCAACACCCCTCCGATGGTTACTTAGTGATTCAGGATCCTAAATAAGCAAGTCGGCTAGTGAGCTTTAGCATCACCGCTAGCCGCCAAGTGATCTAGGTAGACAACTCCTTGTCAATCGCATCTTATGCGACTCCTGTTGGACGGGTGGCATCACATGCCCCGGCTCCCATCCGACTTTTCCCCGAGTCCCACAACCGTTGTGATAGACCCGTCTAGCTTACCGAGTGTTTCTGCAGTAAGAGTCCGACTCGAACACACCTAGTCGGAAAGAATTGGCAGCACCTCAATTTTATGAGCCCACTACCAAAAATGTCCGACTTGTGATGGTGCAAACACTGGCGGGAAAACCGACTAGACCTTCTTTGAGGGATTAAATTTTACCGACTATCCAATAGAGGTAAAACAGAGACACAAAATAAAGCAATTATAATGTGAAATGGTATGGCTCTCTTCATGGCGGTCTCCATCTCCACAAAGCCTGTAATCCGACCCGTGCCAACTCTTGTCACTTGTCGTCTTACTCCATGTCGCCGACATGTACAACGCCTTGCAAGCCTTCCGGGTTCTCCAAACAGCTACACTAGCTTAGTAAAGTAAATTACATAGAGAATCCGACACGCAGGTCGTTATACAATAAAATGACAGCACCTAGGCTCCAGTCGGCTGACATAAACCGTGATTCGCAGATCACGTATGGATTACACACATACATCACATGCACATGAACCATACCATTCACAACTTCCTGCAAAAACAAGTTATGCATAGATACAATATCTACCGGCGTTGTGAAACTCGCAACGACATCTAAGGCGCTACGACAGGGCGAAGCCGGCGGTCCGAAAACGTAGATCTCATCTACGATCCGAACATGGATTCCGACCATCGTTCCGATTCGATCAAACTCTTTGATCTTCGATCACCGCTTCTGGATTTACGTGTCACAGTCTACCCCGATGGCGGAAGCCGACCGGTAGGGGTATGCCGTTCCACGACCTCAGCAGTATGATCACGGAAATCAGATCTACCATTCCCCGAGTACAGTTGATCCAATCAACCTCGTACAAAACCGATCTATCTCATAGATCGACCACCAAACAGCACATAGATCTCATCTACATCCTACCGCATATCACATATGCGTGATCTCGAGCCTAAAACCAGAAGCTATCGCTCTGATACCACTATTGGGCCACGCAGAGATAAAACAAAACTTTTTCCTCTAACCTGGTGATCCCAAGATCTAGCTGAGGTAGAAGGCCACGAGGTTTACCACTAGACGCGCAGTTGCGGATTACTGATGAAGCGCGTCAGTTGATGCAGTGCAGTCCTCACGATCCGATCGTCCTGGTGCTGATCGCACAGCACCTCTACTGGTATCCACACGTACAAGGAGGAGCGCCGGCGGCGAACTGCTAGGTTCGTTACGGCGGCTGGACTGCTGTGGAGCTAGGGTTTCCAACACATGGAATGACCTAACCGAAGAACGATTAACCTTTCTGGGTTACAGTGCTCCACTATATATAGGGAGTGAACGTGGGCTCTGCTCACGCGACCCATTCACTAAAGCCCATATAACACTAGTCACCGTGAGTCCAACTCACTAACTCAGTCCTAATCTGGTTTAGGTCCAACCCAACCAGATTACAGATTCGGATCCAATCCGAACTTGCTCCCGCTCTTAAGTGTGTGACCCCGCAGGCTCATGGCTACTTGGACACGATTGGAGTCCGACTCTCAATCGATCAGTCGGTAGAGGCTCCTAGCAGAACGTGCCGACTCCCAAGTACCAAAGAGTCATGACGACTTGCCTTTCCAATGCGACTTACGTCCGAGTCCCTTTTGCCTCACGATATACCTTGTCAGACTATAGGCGAATATATGTCATCCCTTAAATAGTCCGACTCTCTTCTCGATCCGAGATAAGTGATTCACCCGACTAACTCTTAGTCGATCGCCTCGGTTAACACTTAACCGAGTCGTGCATGGCCATGCTTTCCGAATCATATCTCACGAGAGGGCCCAGAGAATATCTCTCCGAGTGGAGGGGCAAAATCCCATCTTGGTTATTCACATCACGCAGCTTGATTCTCAGTCGACCCGAACCCTGCCTTTATAACTGCCCAGTCACGGATCAGCGTTTGACAGAACCTAAGTCGGTGATCCTCAACTCGGACTATGCAACAACCTCAGGTCTAAGGATTACATTGATTGAGATATACAAATGACAACTAGTTCGTTGTACCTCAATATGGGTCAATCCGACTCGCTAAACTCTTTAGCCGAATCTGTGTAAGTTGGAATAGCATCTCCATGCCCATGACAAGTGGAACCGAGTCATCAAGCCAACTTTCACATTGGTCTAAGTTGTGTGTCCAGCACAATCTCAATGACCAAGGATATTTAGTACAAACAACATGAATGCATAGTTCCACAAACGAATCACATATTCAATGATACACATCATATGTTTATACAAGGACTACTTAATAACTTTATGAATACAATGGGAAATATCATCATACATGATTGCCTCTAGGGCATATTCCCAACACTGCCACCGCCACCCCTCCCCCCGTCTCTAGCCATCGAGCCGACTGCGGCAGCTCAGGCTGCGCCCATTGTGTCAGCCCCGCCTGCACCCCCTAAGGGTTCACTGGCCATAAAAACGCTGCACCGCTCACTCGCGACTTCACGGGTTGTGCAACTTTTTGCATCCGTCCATAGCCTCGGCACCCCCGCTCCGTTCCACAGCTGGTGTGAACCCAGCCCAGAGCGACGCTCCAGTCATTCTGCTAGGACTATCATCGAGGAGCTGGCGGAGGAGGTGTCGAGTGCTCTAGTGCAGGGGCTGCGGCGGGCGGCATCCAGGCAGGAGCCTCTGGCTCCACGGGGGCGGAGTTGGTGGTGGCTGCGCCTTCGTACGCCGCTATTAACGAAGACGAGGTTGTAGTTACCGGCTCCAGGCTAGCTCTGGTTGTGCTTACGCCGGGTTCCATCCTTACCTAGATATCGAGCGCGGCGCTCGGCGCCCTCGACCAGGCTCGCCACCTAGTTGAGACAATGGAGAGGCGGCTTGCCGAACCCAAAAATTTGTCTATTTTGTTGGAGGTGGGTATCTCTCTCCGTTTCTTTTTTCTGTAGTCGGTTTTTCTATTGCCAGACTTTTGTGCCTTTTCCTTAGTTCCTTCTCTTTGCAGAAAGCATTTTTCAGAGGAAGCTAGGAGTACTCAGGAGTTCGGGTGTAAGATTGCTTCCTCTGACATATCTTGGAGATTGGCCTCCTTTTCCCACTTTTTATTGACTATTGGGTACCCTCTTGCAGCCATGATTTTGGATAGGGAGAAGGAGGTGGAGCGTCTGAAGGCTCAGGTCACCCGGCTGGAGGAGTCCAACAAGGCCCGCCAGGGGCAGATCGACTAGCTGGTGGTGGCCAAACATAATATGGAGGTTGGAATTGAGAGGGCAAGAAGGTGGCCGACACCCGGGCGGAGGTGCTCACGACCTTGGAGGCGGCCTCTGCCTAGTGGGACGAGCTTCTTAAGGTGCTCCAGGCCCGGGAGAATGATCTGACCACGCAGCTTGAGCGGATTGCAGAGCTAGTCGTCAGTAAGTTCACACATCCTTGCTCTTTTTGCGCTTGAGTTGATGAATTATCTTTGGCTGCTCATTCTTTGAACCGGCTGTAGCTCACTACCCGTAGTCGACGGAGCAAGTTCTTGAGGCCCTGCCTGTGGAGGCAGCTGACCTCAAGTTGACCGCATGGGATCTGGTGAAAGTTCTGGTAGAGGAGAGCGACGATATTCGCAATGTCTCCATGGACTTATTTTAGTACATCTGGAAGGGGACGGGCGAGACGCACGACATCGCCAGCCTGGCGCTCGCCCTATCGCGCGGTATAGACATGCTTGAGATCAGCAAGGAGTGGGCGGCTCGCGCTGGCATGGATATGGAGCTGGCTCTGGTGAAGTCTTGGTATCCGGATGCAGATTTGGGTGCGCTCACCCATGGCTTCCGTGCCAGAACCAGTTACGAGGGACTCTGCCAAAGCGTTCCTAAAATTAGGTCATGCGGAGTCAAGATCGGCACCTACATGGAGCTGGACCATGACTTCCACAACCTCTCCGAGCCGGAGACGTATCACTGGATACCAGCCCCTCCAAGAGGCTTCAATGTTGTCTCCTCCAGCCAGTGTCGATGCTCCTTCTCCTAGCCCAACTCTTGCTCCTGAAACTGATATTCCTTCTGCCAGCGTCTCAGCCCTGAATCCCTAGGATGCTAGGTGTATTTGTCTTTGTGAAAACTTGTTCTGCACTTGTCCTATTATTTGGTTAAACTCTTTGCTGTAAAACTTTAATCCTGCACGGAAACTTTGTTTTCCGTTTATCTACCGAATGCTTCCTTTTGTTTCAAGTTGAATTTTCCTTTTGTGTTTCTTGTGTGGGTGCGCGGGAGCGCTTCCACCAGGTGTAGTCCTTGAGGTTAGGGCTGGCTGGAGTAGCCAGCCGGGTCGAAGCTTTTTTCCACCTTGATATTTTCTGATGGGTGCGCGAGAGCACGTCCACTGGGTGTAGTCCCCGAGGTTCGGGCCGACTGGAGAAGCCAGCCGGGTCAAAGCTCTTGTCTACCTTGATGTATTCTGATGGGTGCGCGGGAGCTCGCCCACTAGGTGTAGTCTCCAAGGTTCGGGCCGACTGGAGTAGCTAGCCGGGTCGAAGCTTTTTTCTACCTTGATGTTTTCTGATGGGTGCACGGGAGCACGCCCACTGGGTGTAGTCCCCGAGGTTCGGGTCAACTGGAGTAGCTAGCCGGGTCGAAGCTTTTTCACCTTGACGTTCTCTGATGGGTGCAGGGGAGCGCGCCCACTAGGTGTAGTCCCCGAGGTTCGGGCCGACTGGCGGAGCCAGCCGTGTCGAAGCTCTTTTCTATCTTAGCATTTTCTGAAGGGTGTGCGGGAGCGCGCCCAATGGGTGTAGTCCCTGAGGTTTGGTCCGACTGGCATAGCCAGCCGGATCGAAGCTCTTTTCTACCTTCTTTCCTGCTAAGTTGCGGCTCATGCAAAACAGAACACAACATCGCTTGCGTTAGTTTTCGCCACTGTTGTGTGCATTTGCAGTTATGATAAAATATGAGAACGATGCCCTTCCGAGCTAGGCCAATAACTTATTCATTTTCTCAGTGAGCATTGCCTTTCAAGCTGTGTCCTTTCCGACTATTAGTCGGGTTGTGGTCTGCAGTCGGAACCGAAGGGGTAACTATGTTGGAATACTTCACAATACTTTGGGTTGTTGTCGTCGGCTTAGATCGAGTGGGTGCAACTGGATTATCCAGGCGCCCTGGTCTTCTATTTAGGTCGTTTCTTGTAAGGGGTACTTCGGGCTTTTTCTCTTGCTAGGTCGACAGCCAACTTGCGGTCTGAAGCCGGAACCGAAGAGTGGGCCCTAGGTGCCGCGTACAATACTTAAATGTCTGTAGAAGTCACATGCATCTGGGCCAGCCGGCAAGCTCTTTCCAGAGACTGTCGGAGTCAAGTCGATGACAAAAATGAAGCGTATATGGACACGGAGTCCTCAAGGCTATGCCGAGGATCCCAAGCTTGTTCATTTATTAAATAGAGGTAAGATACATACACTTCTTGCTCAACTGTAAAATGGAGGGAGTAGGTTCGTGTTCCATGGGAGCTCAGTCTCTTCGTCGGAGTGATCAGCCTTGTTCTTTGCCGGCTTCTGGGCGTCGATGAGGTAGTATGAGTCGTTGTTCAGCGCTCAACTGATGATGAATGGCCCTTCCCAAGGTGGGACAATTTGTGCATTCCTTTCGTGCTTTGTACCAGCTGCAGCACCAGGTCGCCTTCATGGAAAGAGGTAGGCCGGATCTGGCTGGCATGGTAGCGATGGAAGTCTTGCTGGTAGATAGCTGACCTGGATAGCGCCAGTGCACGTGCCTCTTCTAGCAGGTCTACACTGTCTCCCTGTGCTTCCTTGGACTCTTGCTCTGTGTAGAGCAGCTTGCGGGGTGCATCAAACTGGATGTCAGTGGGGAGGATTGCCTCTACGCCGTAGACGGGGAAGAATGGCGTGAAGCCGGTTGACCGGTTGGGGGTTCTGCGCAGGCTCTATAGCACGGCGGACAGCTGCTCTTTCCAGCATCCGGGAGATCTGATGAGTGTCTCGATCAGCCTTGGTTTAATTCCATCTAGGATCAAGCCGTTTGCGCGCTCACACTGCCCATTTGACTGAGGGTGTGCGATCGATGATAGGTCTAGGCGGATGCCCTTCTCTCCACAGAAGCGAGCGAAAAATCCATTGGCAAAATTGGTTTCGTTGTCCGTGATGATGCTGTGGGGGTAGCCAAATCATATGATGATGTCCGTGAAAAACTTGATCACTATTGCCCCGTACAACTTCTTTATGGGTTTTTCCTCGATCCACTTGGTGAATTTGTCCATGGCCACGAGAAAATGTGTCATACCAGATCGGGCCGTCTTGAATGGTCCAACCATGTCCAGCCCCTAGACGGCAAACGGCCAGGTGATTGGTATTGTCTTGATTGCTGCAAACGGCGTGTGCTTCAGCTGGCTAAAACGCTGGCAGCGATTTCATGCCTTGACCAGTTCCTCGACGTCCTTTAGTGTTGTTGACCAGTAGAAACCATGGCGAAGCGCCTTGGCTGCTATGGCCCTTGACGAAGCGTGATGGCCACACTCGCCCTGGTGAATGTCGACTAGGAGCTTGACTCCTTCCTCTTGGCTTACACAATGCTGCTGATAGATGCCTCCAACACTGCATTTGTACAGCTCATTGTTGATGATGGTGTATGCGCTTGCCCTGCGTCTCACTTGCCGTGCTGCTACTTCCTCCTCTGGTAGCTCGCCCTTAGCCAGGAAGTTCATGAATGATTTGGCCCAGTCGTGTGTTTACTGAATGGTGTACACCGTTTGCATGATGAGCTTGATCTCCTCGCGGACTATCGTGTTTGGTGTTTCAGGAGGCTTTCCGGGTGGAGGCTCGGTGGCGGCAGCCCCCAGGACCGGCTTGGCAGTCCCCGGGTCTGTTGGGGCAGTCCCCGGGTGTGGCGAGGCAGTCCCCGGGTGCGGCGCGGCAGTCCCTGGGTGTGGCACGATAGTTCCCGGGTGTGGCGTGACAGTCCCCAGGAGTGGCGCGGCAGTCCTCGGGTGTGTCGCTCCGGCCGTCCTTGGGTCCGCGTCCAGCACTATGGAGTCAGACTCCAGAGACGGAGTGATGGATAGCTTGCGCAGGTGCTCGAGGGAGACTATCGGCGGTATGGCTTGTCTTGTTGAGCCGACTCGGGCCAGGGCATCAGCGGCTTCATTGTTAGCTCTAGGGACATGGTGGAACTCGCATCCTTCGAAGCAAGCATAGAGCTGATAGACGAAGAAGCGGTATAGGGCCATCTTGGCGTACCTCATGTCCCATTCTCCTGAGACTTGCTGTACCACCAGGTCCGAGTTGCCGAAGCATAGTATCCTCTGTATGCCTATCTCCTTGGCCATCTTGAGTCCGTGAATGAGCGCCTCGTACTCGGTGATGTTATTCGATGCCTTGAAGTGGATTTGTAGCACATACTCCAGTCGGTCGCCTTTGGGGGAGGTGATGACGATGCCGACTCTGAGCCCCCCACACACCTTGGAGCCATCGAAGTGTAGCTTCCAATGCGTAGAGTTGGGAACCAGTGGCATGTATTGTGTTTCCGCCCAATCGACGATGAAGTCGGCCAGCGCCTGGGACTTGATTATCGTTCTTGGCTCGTACTGGATGTTGTGCGCGGTGAGCTCTATAGCCCATTTCGCCAAGCGGTTGGTGGCCTCCGTGTTGCCGATGATCTCTATGAGTGGGGCTAGCGCTACAACCCGGATGGAGTGCTCTTGGAAGTAGTGCTTGTGTTTCTTGGCGGCCATGTACACGCCGTACACCAGCTTCTGGTAGTGGGGGTAGTTCTGCTTGGAGAGTGATAGTACCTCACTCAGGTAGTACACAGGGCGCTGGAACGGCCGGGCCTTCCCGTCTTCTAGCCTTTCCACCACCAGTACGACACTGACGACCCTGTTGGTGGGCGTGATGTACATCAGCATTGGCTCCTTTGCAGCCAGGGCCGCCAAGATTTGCGGGGAAGTGAGCATGCGCTTGACATCACGAAAAAACTCATTCGCCTAGGGTGTCCGTATGAACTTGTTCGTTTTCTTCGTGAGCTGATACAAGGTTAGCGCCTTCTCGCCCAGCCGGCTGAGAGAGGCCAAGCATCCGGTAAACTTCTGCATGTCGTGCAAGTTCTACGGCAGCTCCATGTGCTCGATCGCTCTGATCTTCTCCAGGTTTGCCACGATTCCCCATTCTGAGATGAGAAAACCGAGGAGCTTGCCGGTTGGGATACCAAAGACACATTTCTCCGGGTTCAGCTTGATCTAGAAACGACAGAGGTTGTCGAATGTTTCCTTCAGGTCCTCGAGCAAAGTACGATGCTCTTTGGTCTTGATGACCACGTCATCAACATAGGGATGTACATTTCTACCAATTTGCGTTTGCAGGCATTTCTGCATGCAGTGCTGGTAGGTTGCTCCTGCGTTTTTTAAACCAAAGGGCATGGTGGTATAGTAGTAAGCCCCATACGGGGTTATAATGATGTGTTTATTTGATCTGTTACATTGATCTTGATCTGGTGTTATCCCGAGTAAGTGTCCAGAAAAGACAACAAGTCACAGCCGTCCGTGGAGTCGATGAACTGATCTATCCGTGGCAGAGCGAAGGGATCTTTGGGGCAGGCCTTGTTGAGGCTAGTGTAGTCCACACACATGCGCCATGTCTTGTTCTTCTTCAGTACCAGCATCGGGTTCGCCAGCTATTCCGGGTGGAAAACTTCAATGATGAAGCCGGCTGCAAGCAACCATGTGATTCCTCACTGATGGTTCTTCGTTTTTCTTCTACGAAGCGTCATAATGATTGTTTGACCGGCTTCGCTTCCGGTTGAACATGAACATAGTGCTCAGCTAGTTTCCTCGGGACACCTGGTATGTCTTTGGGGAACCATGTGAAAATGTCCCGATTCTCATGGAGGAAGTCGATGAGCGTGCTTTCCTATTTGATGTCCAATCCGTCTCCGACCAGGACGAACTTGCTTGGGTCATCCTCGTTCAGAAGGATCTTCTTTGTGCCCTTGGATGGCTTGAACTGTAACTCGCCGGCTGGCTTGGTCTCTCCAGCCGGCATATCCGCCTGCAGGGCCGCCATGTTCTGCATTATGATGCGCTTCTCTTTTGCGATGATCATGGCCTCGGCTAGCTTGGAGCCATCTGTGGCGCATTCGATTGATTGTTTGTAGCAATCGTCGATGGATATCACTCCTTTTGGACCCGGCATCTTCATCTTGAGGTACGCATAATGCGGCACGGCCATGAACTTGGTGAGAGTTGGGAGCCCAAGTATGGCATGGTAGGCGCTTGAAAGATTGACCACCTCGAACCAGATCGGCTCGCGATGGAACTTGTTCTCGGTGCCGAAGATGACGTCCAGCTGGATCTTGCCGATTGGTGAGTGCGATGGACCCGGGACTGCCCCATGAAGGAGGTACTTGAGGGCTAAAGTTGAGACTCGCTGATGCCGAGCCGCTCGAGGCTGCTGCAGTACAGGAGGTTGATGCTGCTGCCTCCGTCGATGAGGACACGAGAGAAACGACATGAGTGCTTCTTGGAGCTGATGATGGGGTCCAAAACTAGCGCGTATCTTCCGAGGCTTGGCAACACGGCTGGCTGGTCTTCCTTTCTTCAGGTGATTTCTTGCTCGGACCAATGCAGGTACTATGGGAAGGGGGGAACGATACCATTCACTTCCGCCTCATGCCTTCTCTTGCTGTGCTTGGTTTCTAGCTTGGCAAGGTAGATGTGATAGTTGCCCACTTGGCATGGGTAGCCATCTTCATCACATTCTCGGCGGTTGTGCCGCTCCCTGTTGTTCGGCGGGCCTCCTGCTGGAGGTGGAGGTGGTGGTGAGAGACCGCCGGCTTAGGCCATCTTCTTCGTCCAGCTGCATTGGCGTGTTGTATGGTTCACAGGATTGTTGCCTCCGCTGTGGAACCTGCACGACCCATCAAGCATGGATTCCATGGTGTACTTGGGTCATGGTGGCCTTGTCGTGGTATTGCCGACGAGTATGCCATGGAGGGGTCCTCACAGATGGTGTTTAGAGACGTGGGGTAAGGTGGAAGGTTGGCGGGTACGAGGTAACACATCTTACCTAGGTTCAGATCCCACGATGGTGGCGGAATCCTACTCCTGCTATAAATCTCTATAATGGCAATACGCCGAGTTACAGGGATCGGTTTGCTGTGCGAGGTATGAGTCGATTGGTTAGATTGTGCCCTAAAGGCTTGTCTAGGTCTGTCTTATATAGTCGCCAGATCCTAGGGTACAGGCAAAGTCCTAGCCGGACAGGTTACAGAGGCCTACACGGTACACAACTAGTCTAACGTGTCTTGCACTCCAAGGCTCCGGGTATGCTGGTGACTGTCCGTAGCCTTCCTTTATCTGGCATGGGCCTCCCTTCTATATCCATCTAACTGGGCCGCCCAGCAGGCCATATGCCTTGCTACCGACTATGGGCCACCCGAGTTATCTAGATTAGAAAAAAGCAATGGTGGTACCCATTAGCATATTCCCAACAGTAGCCCCCGGAGAACTGCGAGATCTTGCGCCGTCTTGCCTCTTCACACTAAGTGCTCCGTCTAGATGGATGTGGGCAAATCATCAAGCAATATCTTGTAGTCCTCCCAAGAACCCTGCAACGCTCTCCGTCTTCAACACGTAAGTTAGAGAACTGATTAATCTTCCATCGTACTCTTCTCATAGCCGGACTGGATCCATCCATGCTGGAATCTTCATATGGGATGGTTCACCTGCCTATGCCAGTAGAGTGACGTAGACCATAGGTCAGCGACGCCTCGTAACTCACACATGCAGAGAACATAATCATAGCCGATTTTCCTACGCGAAGGATACGAAACGTTGGCGGCGGCGGTAGGAACATGGCGAAATTTCCACGCACGCTCGCGCAGCGCTGTCCACGTAGCAACCGTTCGATAAACTTGCACGAATCTTGATGCCGAGTACTATAAATTATAACTGTGGTGATTTTTAACTTTTCACATCATTCTTCCTCGCATCATATTCTTCCTTTAGCCAACGTCTCCTCGAGATCTCCACGCGCACAGAGAAAAAACCCTAGTTCTTTCCTCCAATCTCACAGCCACTCCTCCACACCAATGGCTAGCAACAACACTACTCCGTCCATGGCGGCATCGGGCGAGGCTACGGCGAAGCCGACAAGCTTCGTCCATGTTCCGTCAGAGGGCCTGGTGGTGCCACACACCGCAGTGGTGGAATGGAAGAGGAGGCCGATTATCACAAAGGGGAATGGCGCAGCTCTGATATTACCGAAAGCGATCTCAAGGAGATGCTCACCGAAGGGCATCTCCTCGCGATGGAGGGTCTGGTCTGGCTAGCGACGCCGACCGACGAGGTCTTGCCTTCTCCCCGTGACGGAGAAAAGGTATACCTCAAAGCCCAACTAGTGCCTGGCGTCTCCCTCCCAATCTCCGACTTCTTTATAGAAGTCCTTAGCCACTTCCGGGTTCAACCTTAGAACCTTTCCCCAAACAACATCCTCGTGCTTAGCAACTACACGACGCTTTGTGAGGGTTACCTAGGGATTAGGCCTAGGCTAGATCTGTTCATCTACTTCTTCACCGTCAAGAGGGAAGCCGGGATGAGCAAGGAGGAGCTTAGAAATTGCGGAACCATTAGGTTCAAGATCCGCCCTGGCCGGCGGTTCCTCGACATCGGAGGCCATGAGTCCTGTAAGAACTGGCAGAGGACGTATTTCTATGGCCCAGATATCCCTCTGGCCCACCGAGAAAAAATGTACCCGGACTTTGTCGATGGAGCCGCCGCTGAAGCCCCGACATGGAGATCCCAAGCCCTCCTCCCTTCTGACGATGAAGCCTCGCGTGCCGTAAGGAGGATCGAGTGGTTCGTATAGACGGGTCTGACCGGGTTGGACCTAGCCATGTGCTGGTTCATCAGGCGGATTCAGCCTCTGCAGCACCGCGTGAAGCTCAGTGCATGAATATTTCAAGGATAGGAAGGATAGCCTCCATCTCCGAGGACAACTTTTCGAGTGACTCCAACAAGCTCCGCCTGAAGGACATAGTCAAGTTGTAGGACAGGAAGTGTGGTTGCACCATCACCTACGACATGTTCGAGGGCGGCAAGTGCCTAGAGGTACTTACTTATTTTTCCATGTACGATATATACTCAAGTTCTTTAGTCTTGCCTTAACCATTGCATGTAACACTTTGGGATTCACTTAACAGCTAAAGGAACTAGATGAAGGTAGCATGGCTTCCCAAGTCTATGACCCCAAGATGAAGGAAGTCACCGTCATGTCCGACGACAATGTCCCATTGGCGCGAAAGAGGAAGAGATCCATCTCTGACGCTATCGACAGAGGCATGAAAAAGAAGACGGAGGGTGGAGCCTCCAAGAGATCCACCGCCTCCCTGGAGGCGAAGAAGAGAAAGATCACCGATATCCCGTTTACCAAGGCACCAACTGTTGTGTAAGCTTCTAAACGTCTGACATTGTCTCTTGATTGTCTTATTCATGTACTTATACTTTTTGCATGTTTCAGGAAGAAGGCCAGTATGAGTTTGAACAAGACCTCCAAAACATCGGGGGATTCTAAAAACATCAAGGAAATGTTTCACCAAGCGTCTCCCACAATCGTCCCTCCAACTCCAAGTGTCCAGCTTGCTACCACACGGACAAGCTCTCCATCAATGGTAACGTCTGAACCTTCTGCCATCGAAGTAGATCCAGTCCCTTCTTAGGTAAATCCCGACGTTGCCGCGGATCTTGTTGTTGTCAGCGAGCAGGCGACACAAGAAAGCTCGTCCTCCAAAGTGGCTGAAGCTCTAGCTAAGGATTCCACTGGTAAGGTAATGGTCGAAGGCGGAACTTCTGCCGTAGGTGGAGCCGTTGCACCCAGGTCGTCATCAGAGCTCCCAAAGACCATCTACCTAGTGCTTGCACCAAGTAGTTCAGTTCTGGCTCCTGGGGCAGCGTCGGCTTCTCCCACGTGTGGTCTTGAGCTGCTCAAGTAGGAGGAGATTCTGCGCGTAAATGGCCTTGCTTTTAGCAAGATATTCGCCGAGAGCGCCAGCAACCTCAAGATCATTGAACTTGTAAGTTTTATATGCCTTTTGCATTTCATATGCAGTATCCCTCTGTAGCCCCCGTGGATTTAGACAGAAAACCATAGGTCTTTGGGTCTGAATGCTCTAAGAGTGACTAAGCTAGAAACTTCGCATTGTAGCCCCCAAATATGTAGTTTGAATGAATTATTACGACTAGATACTTTTAGAGTAACATATGCAGTGTTTGTAATTTTAAATACTATAGCCCCCAAGCCTCTAGTTGAAACATAATTAGTTCTGACTAGATGCTTAAAGAAAGACTAAGCATATTGCAAAGTTAAAAACTCGTACTCTAGCCCCCAAGCCTCTAGGCGGATACTTATCCGGCTAGATGCTCCAAGTAGACTAAGTAACATTGATATTTTTACAAAATGAGAATGCTCGGAGGGGTAAAACTGCTCGGAGGGGTAAATCCGCCAATGACAAGTTCCACAAGATGTGTGCTGATCTTGAAGCCAAAAAGGGTAAAACTGCCTTCTTGAAGTATCAAATCACCAAGAGGAAGAGTTTGTTTTTCTTTCCAAATTCGCACTCAATCTTGGTCTTGCGCCATTAACTTCTGACTACTTATTGTGCTTTGTCATTTCTCCGACATGTAGAAGCTATTGCCAAGGTGAAGTATATTGTCGAGCAATCGAAGAACATACAAATGCTAGATAGCAAGAACAAAATCCTCAAGCAGGAGAGGGCTTAAACTTTGAAGATGCACGAGGATGCTATGAATGTCGTGCAATAGTCCGCCAACACGGAGATCAACCGCCTGAAGGAGGAAATTGCAATTCTCAAGGAGCAGAACAATGCCGCCACCGAGCAGAATACGTGCAACCTTGACGCTTACAAGGTCCTCCGACAAGAGTGGGACTCCATGGAAGAAACTCTCCAGCAAGACGAGGATAGCATCTTCGGTAAACGATTCCGTCTTGAACTTCTGTAAGCCAGGTACTTTGAACTTTTGTTGTATTGAACTCATGTACTCAATCACTTTGTCATAAATGCAGCTCCTATTGGTTTAACCAATAGTCCTCCTCCGCCAAATGAATGCATGGTTCTTGCCAGCAACTTCAGCACCGCCATCGCTCATGTAGAAGAGATCGCCAAGCCCTTAGCCATCAATATCAAGGCGGTTGACTCCATCATGAAGTACTCCAAGATCCTGCACCAATCCCCCGAGCGTATCATAATTTGGAAAGCTTCATGTACACAAGATGGTGCAAGGATGTCGCTGGCCATGGTCAAGGCCCACTACGAAAATGCCGACATCGACACAGTGACCTTTGGTCTGCCTGACGTAAATGATGACAGCCAGAAGATCGATCACGGAGCGATCTGGTCATCCCTCACCGGCTACGACACCAGGGTCGCCAATTTGGTGGATGCAAACACCTTTGTACCTCTTGAGATCATTGATGCCGAATAGTCCAGCTCCTCCGAGTCCCTCAAGACCACCAACTTTGTTGATGACCAAGAAGGCTTTCCTGCCGCCGCCGATGTTACATCAAAGTCTCTTGCACCAGAAGAGTGAAAAAAACTTATGTAATATTTTTTCCTCTGGGTGTATGTATGCGGAAAAACTATGGGTTTAACCTTAAGGCGGCAAAAAATAGCTATATGTTTCCTACTACTTAAGTAGTAGTTCCAGCATGTATATATTTTTTAAGCAAGTGCTGGTTTATCCATTACTTTGGTTTTTATGCTTGACATTTTGTGAGTCGTAAGACCCGTAGCCGGACCTATGCGCTTAGGTGATGATTCCCAATGGCATCGTCAATAACCTAAGCACAAAATTGCCGACAACAAGTGCCAAAAGTCACTACTCTAGAATCCACATAAAAACAACAAAGAACGTGTAGACCAGAAAACTTAAGCTAACGCCTGTAGGAGGAATTTTCACAAGTGCAAATGCAAAACTTGCACATAAAGGATTTATACGATCCAAAAATGAACACTAAAGGAGGTAAAAGACTCAAACATATAAGTTAACAAAAGAGCTTTATTTCATTGATCATATAAGAGGTACACAGTAGATAAAAAATATGCTAAGTGTAAAAAGGACGTAGTTGTGCTATGTTCCATGGTCGATCAAGCTCCGGGTAGTCATTATCCGCATCATGTCGCTTATGCTTATAATCCTCATTTGTTCTATCCTCTAGTTCATGATTGTCAACGAGGTAGTAAGATCCATTGAGGAGCACCTTGCTAATGATGAACGATCCTTCCCATGGTGGGGATAATTTGTGTGACTTGTTCTACTTAAGTCGGAGCACCATACCCCCCTCTTTAAATGAGGGATGCCGAACGCGGCGATTATGGTAGCTGCATAGCTTCTGCTGGTAGATGGCGAATCTTTGGCATGCCAATACACGCTCTTCCTCGATAGGGTCCACATCTAGGCATCTGGATTCTTCAGCGTCATCTTCGTCATAGGCGGCAACTCTTGGTGACTTGTGAAGGATGTCGGAAGGCAGGATGGCTTCTGCTCCATATACCATGAAATAAGGGGTGTAGCCGATGGATCTATTAGGTGTAGTTCGTAAGCTCCACATAACAGATGGTCATTCCTCTGTCTAGGCTCCAGCTGCTCTATGTAGCGGGGCCGCGAGATGTGGCTTGATTCCCTGCAGAATAAATCCATTGGCTCGCTCGACTTGCCCATTGGACTATGGATGTGCCACATATGCCAAGTCAAGTCGGATGCCCTTCTCCCAACAATAGGTTTCCACTTCTCCGGGTGACAAGTTGCTACTGTTGTCGGTGATAATGCTATGTGGGAGACCAAATCTCACCACTAGATCCCGAACAAACCTAAGGGCAGTTTCCCCATGAAGCTTTCTAATTGGTTTAGCTTCTTTCCATTTGGTGAATTTATCAACTGCTACTAGCAGATGCGTAAACCCACATGGTGCCGTCTGTAATGGACCAACCATGTCTAGCCCCCAGACTACAAACGGCCAAGTTATTGGTATTGTTCGCAATTCCTGAGATGGTACATGTGGTTGTCGGGCATAATACTGGCATCCCATACATGTCTCGACCATCTTGTCAGCGACCGCCTTTGCGGTCAGCCAGTACAACCCTTGCCGGAAGGCTATCGAGACCAACGACTGAGGAGTGGCGTGATGCCCGCAATCTTCGAGATGGATATCACGAAGGATTTCAATACCTTCTTGCTGGGAAACACACTTTAGGTATACACCAGTGGTGCTTCTTTTATAGAGCTGTCCATTGATTATGGTATAGCCCTTCGCTCGACGTACTACTTGCCGACTTTTGACCTTGTCGATGGGCAAAGTTCCGTGTACGAGATATTCCATGAATGGTTTTTTCCAAGTCGGAGGGACCTTTATTAGTGTATAAACAAAAGAGTAAACTCTATCTGGGTTCTCGGGGTATGCTCCCTTCATGGATGGTGTCCGGAGATGCTCCAGGAAAACGCCAAGCAGAATTGGTTTGTGCCCCGATCCAAGCTTTTACAGCAGACCAGCTGCCTCATTTTCCTCCCTTTTGACATACTTGACTTCGTAGCCTCGAAGCACTTGGCTATCTCGTCTACTTCGTCTTGATATGCCGCCATCATAGGGTTCCACGTGTTCCAGGTGCCAGCCACCTGCTGGGCAACCAAGTCGGAATCTCCACAACAAACTATGCGCTTGATGCCAATATCCTTGGCTACGCGAAGCCCGTGAATGAGTGCTTCATATTCCGCCATGTTATTTGTAGACTAGAAGTGGATCTGCAAAACGTAATGTAGGTTTTCCCCTGTTGGTGACTGTAGCAGTACACCAGCCCCCGAGTCATTGAGTAGCTTGGATCCGTCAAAGTGCATCACCCAGTATTCTGGCTCTGGTACAGGGGTAGCATCTGGCATCTCCGTCCAATCTGCAATGAAATCCTCCAAGACCTGTGATTTGATAGCGTCGCGTCTCTTGTAGGTGATCTCTAAGGCGGCAAGCTCAATGCCCCACTTCACAACCCTTCCTATAGCGTCGCTGTTATTGATGATGTCAGAGAGTGGAGCCTTGCTCACAACTGTGACTGGGTGCTCCTGGAAATAGTGCCTTAACTTCCGAGAAGCAAGGAACACTCCATAACATAGCTTCTGGTAGTGCGGGTAACGCTGCTTGGAATCTGACAAGACCTTGCTTACATAGTAAACTGGTCGTTGTACTCCGTACTCATGCGTTGGTTCTTTCTGCTCCACCACGATGAAGATGTTGATTACCCGGTTGGTGGCCACCATGTAAATCAACATAGGCTCCATAGGTTCGGTGCTACGAGTATAGGCGACGAGGAAAGTATCTCCTTTAGCTTCTTGTGCGCAGCATCTGCCTCGTACGTCCATGTAAATTTGTCCTCCTTCTTCATTAACTTGTACAGCGGCAAAGCCTTCTCTCCAAGTCGGCTGACGAACCGGCTTACTGCTGCAATGCAGCCTATGAGTCTTTGGATGTCCTTCAGGCATGTCGGACGGTTTATGTTTAGGATGGCCTTGATATTTTCTGGGTTGAATTCGATTCCACGCTGGGAAACGATGAAGCCTAACAATTTGCCATCTGGAACCCCAAAGATGCAGTTCTTTGGGTTAAGCATCATGTTAAATTTCCGAAGATTATCAAAGGTTTATTTTAAGTGGATATTAAGTCGCTTGACTTTTTAGACATCACCACTATGTCGTCCACATAGGCGTGAACGTTTCGACCAATTTGATCGTGTAGGAAATGTTACATAGTCCGCTGGTACGTAGCACCTGCGTTTTTCAGGCCAAAGGTCATCGTGACATAACAAAATGTGCCATAAGGTGTGGTGAATGAAGTGGCCAATTGGTCCGACTTCGTCATTTTTATCTGGTGGTATCCTGAGTATGCATCTAGAAAAAACAGAAGTTCTGAATCAGCCATCGAGTAAATGACTTGGTCAATGCGAGGCAAAGCAAACGGATCTTTCGGACACACTCTGTTCAAGCCAGTGTAATCAACGCACATTCTTAATTCTTTGGTTCCCTTTTTTGGGGACAAGTATAGGATTGGCCACCTATCGGGTGTGATGGACTTCTCGAATAAAACTAGCCTTAAGTAACCTAGCTATCTCTTTGCCTATGGTGCATCTCTTCTCGTCTCTGAAGCATTGTTAAGGTTGTTTCACCGGTTTGCATTTTGGATCAAAATTCAAGCTGTGCTCGGCAAGTTCCCTAGGTACACCTTTCATGTAGGCAGGTTGCCAGGCAAATATGTCCCTATTCTCACGGAGGAACTCGATGAGCACGCTTTCCTATTTAGGGTCCAGGTTCGTCCCAATGGCGGTGGTCTTGGAGGCATCGCCTACCACAAGTTCCACCGACTTGGTTTTGATGGCGGCTTTGAAGGCGGGATCAGAGTCATAAATTTGCTTCTTTGATGTTGGCATCTGCGAGGAATTGACATTTCTCTGGATCTCCTTGAACTCTTTGCTGTAGAGGACAGCTTCTGCAAAGGCTGCTTCTCTTATCTCGCAATCCCTTGCTTTTGTAAAGCTTCCGGATACGGTGATGACACCGTTTGGTCTTGGTATCTTGAGATTGTTGTAGACGAAGCATGGCTTGGCCATGAAGGCGTGGAAGATTTCACGTCCGAATATGACATGGTACACGCTCTTGAAGGGGATCACTTCAAAGGTCATGCATTCTTGGCCGTAATTGTTAACATCACCAAAAGCGACCGGAAGCTTGATGCACCCAAGGGACCGAGCCTCCTAGCCAGGAACTATGCCTTGGAACATGGTGCTGGTCCGCCTTAGGTTGTTCTCCATCAAGTTCATCTTGTGCAGTGTATCCAGGTACATGATGTTGATGCTACTTCTATTGTCCACCATGCATTTGGTGAACTCGCTATCGTCAATCAAAGGGTTGATGACCATGGCATATTGGTTCTCCATTGGAATGAGGTCTGGGTGATCCTTCCTGTCCCAAGTGATTGGAACTTCCAACCAGCACAGGTATTGGGGAACTGGGGGTAGGGTGGCCATCAGTATCCTCATCGAGGTCTTCTATGCCCGGACAGTTGGGGTGCCAAGGAAAGTGTGGTAGACGACAGCCTGCTTCTCGAAGGGGTTCTTGCCTTTGCCATCGCCCTTGTCGGCGTGCTTGGGGTCAACGTCCTCGTCCATGTCACTTGAATCCTTGGACTCCTCTTCCTTCTTATTCCCTTTGCCCTTGCCTCACGGTATGTTCTTCTAGCTTCGTTTGTAGCCGGAATCCGGGTCTTCCTTGAGGTCGTTGACGAACTTGCAATGGCCATTGGTGTGATTGGATTTGCCATTGGCATCGAGTTGCACAAGGCATGGCATATCACGGTACTCCTCATACATTTGGAGAACGGCGAGCTGCCGAGATAGTTTCATTACCTCACTGCTGCCCACGACCAGTCCCCCATCCTCGGCCACGTTGTCCACCATCACCGTGTCATGCAAACGTCATCGCGACCATATCAGAGACTAGCTTTTATTCTGGCAGACTCTTCTGCTTTGTGCTGTTATTCCTCTTGGCTTGGGTTGGGATGGCCATTGTCGGCAAGGAACTCACTGGCTAGTGAGATCATCTGGTTGAGATCTAGCCGGTGATTGTCCTGCAGGCGCTTCAACTTATGTCAGAGCAACATACCTTTTTACAAACCATTGATGTATGCGGCCATAGCGGTTTGATTGTGCACTCTTGCGCAGGAATATTTCATGTCCATCCAGCAGGAGAGGTAAGCCCGAGATGTCTCGTTTTTCTCTTGCATGCACTGCTATAGATCGCCAATAGTGCAAGGACGCTTATAAATACCCTCAAAGTTTTTGGTGAGCGCTTCTTGCATGTCCAACCAGTTGCATATGGAATTTTCTGGCAAGTCATCAATCCATTGGCAGGCCGTGCCCGTAAACATCAGTGGGAGGTACTTGATGGCGACGTTGGGGTCTCCCCCGGTGATTTCCACCGTGTTGCCGTAATCCGGCAACCACGTAGCTGGTTTGCAGAGCCGTCATAGGGCTTGATCGTCTTGTCAATCCGGAAACCCTTGGGGTAAGTTGTGGTCCGTATTATAGGTCCAAAGCAACGTGGTCCCAGGTATTGTCCTTACCGGGCATCGTGAATCTTGTCCAGGCGCGAGCGTGCGTCGTATGGATCCGGGCTTGCTCTTTTCTTCTGGCCTCCAAGGGATGGGCTGCGTGAACGATGTGTGCCCCCTCCGCCATGGTGGCTTCTAGGTGGTGACGGAGGCGGAGGTGGCAGTGGGTTAGCCTTCTTGCTGTTACCTTACTGCGACGGCTCACGCCTGTCGCGGTTGCTTGTCGGACGTGGAGGGTCATGGCGTGACCTGCTCTTTTGTCCATGGTTGCGCTCTCCGTCGTGACGGGGCTGCTCCGTGTTGTCACGAATGACGATGCTGCTCTGAGGGTTCTTTGGCGGAGGCGTCATTGCATGACGGTGAGCCTTTGGGTCTTCGCGATGTCGAGTAGATCGGGGCGGTGGATATGGGTGACGAGGATGAGCCTTGCCTCTATGGTTGGAGGATATGGGGATAGTGTCCTTCCTGTTGCATGCATCCCTCTGTCTTTGCTCTGATGAACCCGTTTGGGACCTGAGATCATGAGGAGACCGCTCCCTTGGCGGCTTAGGATTGCTAGACTGGCAATATGCTGGGTCAGACTCAAGCCTCTGAGAGGTGGCCTTTTCCTGTTGTTTGACCACCTTTGTCACAAGGTCATAGACCTGTTCCACAGCTACAGGTGATCTATCCTGCTCCAGAAGGGTCTTGGCGACGGCTAAGTTGAGAATAGGAGTGGGCATGACCTGCCTCCCCTTGCTGTCAATGTAAGGATTGGCTTGTGGCGGCTTCGGGGGAGCCCATCCTAGGTTGCGATGTACACCAGGATCATCGATGACGCTAGCCAGAGCTTTCTTAGCCTTCTGCTCCTTGAGCAAAGTCTTGTAATCGGCCTCCATGGCTCTAGCTTTCTCGATTGACTTTTGCACCTTGGCCAGATCTTGATCTAGCCTTGCGCCCTGCTTCAGGATGGCCTGCGGTTCCTCCAGTAGCTGCTGGCGCTTCTCGTCAAGATGGACTATGTTTCGTATATGAGCCCCAGTCATGGCCTCGATGAGAACATTGCCATACAGTCGTGGGAATGGCCATGGCAGATGCTACGATTGGCAATGAGTAGAAGAACGAGGGGCAAGGGCGGCCAGCCATCTGCGGTGCGAGATGAGGGAAAAGACACACAGATTTACCTAGGTTTGGCCCCCAGAGGGTAAAGACCTACTCCTGCTAGATTGTATTGATGAGAGATTACAAAGGGCGAGCCCGACGGCTAGGCAGCGAGTCGATGGGGTGTATGATGGAACGTAAGTGCTATGCGTGCCCTAGGGAGGCTTATATAGAGTCACATCGCTAGGGTTTACAGATCTACAACTGAGTTAGATAAGGACTCGGAGGGATTTGACCTAATCCGACTAGGCCTAGCTACTCTTCTGGGCCATCAGCTTCCAGTCGCCTGGCTTCCTCTTGGGTCACGGTCTAGTCGCCATCCTGCAGGCCCACTCGCTGCAAGTATGATCCAATAGGGAACATCCTGCTGGGTATACCCCACCCGGCATATCCCCATCAGTAGTCTCCGAGGCCGTCGTTGATTCGTCGCAGGTGTTTTTTGGCAGTTGGAGTATTCGGGTCCAATTTGGACGCCCAGTCGAATCAGCGATGGACTCCTTCAATGAGAGAAAGAATCTTTAGCATGCATCTTTAGTCACAATATCGGCGACCAGTCGAATTGCCAATTGGGCGAGTAGTCGAGTCGTAGCTTTGGCAAATGGGTCGGCGAGTCGATTAGACGAAGTTGGATCGTTAGCTTGGTCAAACTAGCTGTTGGGTAATCCAACGGTAATAGCGGCGTAATCACCACAAGGTTACGGCTCCCCGAAATTGGCGGGAACCAACCGCTATATAAGGAGAGTGATGGGTGAGTTGCAAGCATTCCTCACATTTCCTCCGACTTCGCACGCCCTTCAGTCTCTCCCATTCCCTCCAAAGCCTCCTGAGCGATCCAGCGTGCCCAGATCCTCGATCCGATGGAGCCTCCAAAGGAGTTGTGGGGGAGTCCAAGTGTACCAGGGCAACACTAAAGTCCTTCGAGGATGCGGGGTTTCTCTGTGCCGGGAGATGGCGAGCTCCCGCGGCCGGGGAGGTGGAGCCATATCCGCATGCCGGTGAATTTATTTGCTTCACCAGTCATCTCGAGAGGGGGATCGGACTCCCCACCTCGCTGTTCTTCCAGAGATTCTGTGCCTACTAGGCATCCAGCCGTCAGATCTGGGGCCACAGAGCATCGAGAAGCTCGCCATTTTCGTGGCATTCTGCGAATGCTACTTGGGATGGCGCCCATACTTTCCCTTGTGGCAAGAGATGTTCCATGGGTTGATTAGTCGCGACAGGGCAGGAGGCCCGATGCTGGTAGCGGGCGGACTCACTTTCTAGCTGAAGTCCAAGGCCTCCTTTGACAACCTCATGCTGCTAAATAAGGCGGCAAGTGAGTGGAAGAAGCACTGGTTCTACGTCAGCGAATTGATGTCGGACGACGAGGTGCCTCTCCCAGCGTACTCCGCTGAGCGAACCGAACCGCACCGGCTTCAGGTCGCCAAGCTCCCGCATGACCAGAAGATGGTTGTAGACGAGATGCTAACGACAATTCGCCAACTAAAGAAGGATGGGCTCGAAACCATCAATTTATATAATTGCTGGCTTCGGCGACGATTGGTGCCCTTGTCCAGTCATGCTCACTAGATGTATGAATACACCGGTAAGGATGACGGGACCAAGGCCTGCAGCGCCGAGTGGAAGGCAGACGACTATGCCTCCGTGTTGAGAAATATCACCAACGCAGAATACCGAGATCCGAAGGCCTGGATCGCCCCATACACCGCGAAGCACAAGGCGCCATCGATAAGTCTGTTTTCCCTTGTTCATTGTCACAATCACAGGAATGCAGCCACAGTGTACTAATCATGTGTTGTTGGTTCAGCTGTTCCAAGTTGTGGAGGGTTGGCTCCCTCCCGCCGATGACGAGAGCTCGGACGAGGTCGAGGGGGACGAGAACGAGTCTTCCTCCAACAACGATGACGACAAAGATGACGATGATGATGAGGCCATGGAAGTTGCCGCACCCGTGGTTCGGAAAACTCGCGGGCAACGGCAACACGCTCGAGGCCAGCAAGGGCCTCGAGGGTCACAACAGGGGCGAGGGAAACGCTCATGAACATAGTTCGCGGCGCGTGGCCACGCCGTCCAAGAAGAAGTCTCCAAAGAAGAAGGAGGCGCCCAAGGCGGTGTTGCCGCCTCGATCGGCGACTAGCTCTAAAGCGACTAGCACGATCGATGATGCAGGGGCCGAGGCGTCGATGAAGGCTCCAGAGACGGTGAGTACGACTGTGGTGGAGGATGAGGTGCCACTGGCGTCGCTTCCACCCCTGTTCTCAACCGTCACGGGCCTCGGGTCTGCTTCAGTCGCAGAGCCCTCGCCATAGAGGGAGGCGCCCTCGTCGACCGGAGGGAACTCGGCCTAGTCGACGAAGAAGGCCTCGGTGACATGGGCCCTGGCCCTGTTCGAGACGGGCATCAATCGTAAGCTAGGCCCAGAATTGGAGTAGCCGGCTCATATCCACACTGGCCTACGTCATATCCCAGTTTCCAGGTGAGTGTTTGCCTCGTCGACTCGGATCACTAGTTTGTGGATGTTGTCTGAATCATTGATCATTTCTTTGCAGGACTAGCGTGAAGAAGAATGGTCACCCTTCAGTGGCCAAGGTTCTAGTAGACGCCTCAGGGAAGGAGGCTGATCCCTCGAAGAAGAGGAAGGGCGACGATGCCGAGGCGCCTGCTGAGGGCGCGAAGAAGACGACGTCATTGTCTTGGATGAGCCAGCCAACGCGCCAAGTGAAGCTCCGACTGGAGCGGACGCGGCCGCGAAGGTCGACGTGGATGCGGGGTCGTAGCAAGTGGAACCGGTGGCGCTGGTCGGGGCATCAGGAACCAAGACGAGTGCTTCGGGAGCGGCGGTAGTGACCTTCCCTCGCTTCATGGAGAGGGCCTCTACTGCGAGCGCCGCGACGCAATCGGCCCAAGTACCCGAGATATTGGGTTCAGACACTGAGCAGCACCGCGGACACACGCCCTTCATGCTCCCTCGATGGACGCGGTCGAGCTGCACAACATGCTGGATGTGGCAATTCAGGTATGTCCAGTCCCCGAGGATATACTCGCTAAATTTTAGTGGGTAGATTCTTGTTGCTTTTAGTTATCCAGTCCCCGAGTGGCTAGCCGCTGAATTTCAGTGGCTAGGCACTTAGGAAATTCTTTGATGTCCATTGCCCGAGTAACTAGTCACTGAATTTCAGCGGCTAGGCACTTAGGAAATTCTTTGATGTTTGCTTACATTATTTTCATATGTGCAGGGCATCCAATGTGAATCGACGGAGCGACTGGCCACCAAAGAGCGTCTGGAGCGCGACCTCCGATCCGTGCAGGAGGTGAACCAGCAGATGCATGCGACTGTGGGTAGGTATTTGAGTTACCCTCTCCATTGCTTTTTGTGCTTGATTATAATCTCACACCTCTTTTGCTGCAGAGGGGCATTCGGCCGTGATTGCAAAGGCCCGCAGAGTTTTGTCCCGGTCGGCGGGTTGACGGCTGCCCAGTCATCATTAGCCATCGCAGAGAAGCAGGTTGTCGAGCTGGAGCGGGAGATCAAGGGCGCTAAGGCGGAAGCGAGCTCGACGGAGGAGATGGCCAAGGCGCCTGTCGCTGCCGCGGCTGACGAGCGGAAGGTGTCCGATGCTCTTGTCGCAGGGCTATAAAACAACTTTTCGGGTCTGCAAGATTTCATCACAGAGCGCTGTCGTCCACTCATTGGTGAGCTTCTTAGGCTTGTAGTTATTGTATCAGCGAGTCCCCGAGCATGCGGGTCGCTTTTGGCAACGATTCCCTGAGGGGGTGGACACGAGTTGTGTGTCCTTCTGACGCTAAGTTTTTGTTGATTGCAGGGAAGATTCTTGATGACGAGCCCGAGGCGCAGTCGTATGCGCTAGGCAGTGTTTCACCATGCTGGTGGATTCTGCCACCCTTTCGGTGACCTGCATTCGCGCGTACCTCTAGGAGATCTCGCCCACGGAAGTGATTCCCAACGAACTCACAGAGGTGTGGCGCTACCTGGAGATGGCGCCGGCGATGGTGGAGTACATGTCTCGGTCAGCTTTCCACCACGGGGCCGCGACTGCGCTGAGCCTTGGGCTTGCGCATTTTCCCGACGAATTCGATCTCGATGATGTTACCAGCGGGTAACCATCAGCGACTGGCTCGGTTGAAATCGCCGAAGTGTTGAAGTTGAACGAGAAGGCGTCTGTGTATTCCGAGCGGGTGCTGGCGATGGGCGACCTCATGCCGTACCAGGAGACAATCGTTACTCCGAACGACCCCGAGCCGGCGCACCGCGACTTCAAGATGGAGCATCCGTTTCGCTCGGTGATGGCGGGCACCTTAACCATGCACCCGTCGAATCAGTGGGTTCCCTTCATCCGTGTTCGTGGTGGCGGTGGCGCGTCGTCTTCGAAGCCTGCTGAGTAGATGGCTTGCCGATTGGCGTTAGTTTAAATAAGTGTATGTCTGCCCTTGTAAGCGAACAATTTTTTTGTTTTCGTAAGGAATGCAAGTATGCTTGAGTCGGCTATGATTTCAGTTTGGATTATTTTAGTGTGCGAGTCTCCGAGTGCGTCTGCCCTTTAATGGGGTTTAACTCATGTTTCTCGGTGTATGTTTGTTTGTATAATGTTAGTTAGTTGAGGTCAACTTGCCGTGGCTTGGGAAGCCAGTCGCTTGGCGACCCCAAGGTGTGCTCTCTACTTAGCCGGATGCGAACTATGTCTGTTGGACGAGTCCTTGAGTGTGGTACTTAGCCGTTCTAGTCGCATGCCCAAGGTAGGTGAGGACGGAGCATGTTGTGCTTGGCGCGTCACTCCGCCTGACTCGAGGAGCCAATCGCGTGGCGAGTCCAGGGCGCGCTCTCATACTTGGTGTTTTCCCTAGCCGCGTAGGTTTGGACTGGCTTCAGTCCCCGAGCGTGGTACTTGACCGTTCGAGTCGCTGCTCCGAGGATGCGAATGACTAGGTCGATGTGAGAAGCGAGTGCGGTTGTATTGGCCCGAATTTCGTCGATGCCCTCGCGTCGCAATACTTAGCCGTGCCGGTCGCGCAACCAAGGGTTGACTTCCATGATTAGCGTAATGTTGTTTTTACGAGTTCAAGTGGCACAAGGGTTGGAGAGTAGACACAATTTGTGCGAGTCGAATATCTTTACTGCATGGCGAGGGGAATACATGTCGGAGTTCTATGTGTAGAACTTCCTTAGGAGGTTTACATTCCACGGCCGCTTGACCTCGAGTTATCCATCGCCCCGAACGTCGATGAGGTAGTAGGCGTCGTTGCCTAGGAATCGCCCTATGGCGAATGGTCCCTCCCATGGGGGAGATAACTTCAGCATGCCCTTCTTATCCTGCATTAGTCACAGGACCAGGAAGCCTTCCTAGAAGGTGCGAGTCCAGACTCGGCGGCTGTGGTAGCGGCGGAGTCCCTGCTGGTAGATGGCGGTGTGGGAGCGAGCCAGATGATGGAGGGGAGCTCCTCGACCCAGCATCCCGGAGTTCGCTCGAGGGGGACCTGCAGTCGCGGCTAGAGGCCATGGAGGATGCTCTGGTTGGCATGTTCCGCCTGGCCGTTGGACTCTAGGTGGGCGACTGAGGCGAGGTCGAGCCGTATGTTCTGCTCCTCGCAGTACTCGGCCATGGCACCCTTGGAGAAGTTGGTACCGTTGTCCATGATGATGTTGTGTGGGATTCCGTAGCAAAAGATGAGTTCGCATAGGAATTTGGCGGCGGTATTCCCGTCGCAATTGCGGACTGGCTTGGCGTCCACCCACTTGGTAAATTTGTCGACTGCGACCAGGATGTGATGTAGCCAGGGGGGCCTTATTGAAGGGGCCCACCATGTCCATGCCCCATACGGCGAATGGCCAGGTGATGGGTATGGTCTTGAGCGCCGAGCTGGGTGCGTGCATTTGGTTGGCGTACTTTTGGCACCCGACGCAACGTTGGACGATGTCGACCGTGTCGGCATGTGCGGTGAGCCAGTAGAAGCCGTGTCGCATGGGTTTGGAGACAAGGGACCGAGCGCTGGCGTGGTGGCCGCAGTCACCGGCGTGGATGTCTTCGAGGATCTTGCGGCCTTCCGCAGGCTGCACGCAGCGTTGGAACACGCATATCATGCTGCGCTTGTGGAGCTCGCCGTTGATGATGACGAAGGATTTGCAGCGGCGCACGATCATGCGCGCCTCCGTATTGTCTGCTGGCAGGGTCACTCCTTCGAGGTAGGCGATGTATGGCGCGATCTAGTCGCTTGGCTCCGTGATCATGGCGACCAGGGCGGGTTCTGGTTGCAGCGGGATCCCGAGGTCGATCTCCTTCGAGGGAGAGACGATGGGCTTGTGGATGGTGTCGAGGAAGACACCGCGGGTGGCGCTTAACGAGCCAAAAAAATGCGAGAGAGGGCGTCGGCCTCTTTGTTCTTGATCCGGTCGATCCACTCGACAGAGTAGACGGCGAAGTATCCCCCAGCTGGTCCACTACTTGGCGGTATGCCGCCATGGTGGGGGAGACGGCATCGCAGGTATCGGCGACTTGCGTGGCGATGAGGCCGGAGTCGCCGTAGCACTGTAGGATTGAAGTTCATCTCCTTGATGGCTGGCATGCGGTGAAGGAGGGCCTCGTACTCGGCCATGTTGTTGGTGCAGGGGGTGAAGTCAAGGTACAACACGTAGTGGAGCTTGTCACCCTTGGGGGGAGGTGAGAACGATTCCTGCCCCTACGCTGTCTGCGTTCTTGGACCCATCGAAGTGGAGCGACCAGTAGTGGAGGTACGACAACTTCTCTGGATGCTATGCCTCCTCCCAGTCGGCGCGGAAGTCTGTCAGGGCCTGTGACTTGATTGCCTTGCACGGCCCATACTTGATATTGTGGACGCCGATCTCGACGGCCCATTTTGCGACTCACCCTGTCGCCTCGCGGTTGCGGATGATGTCCTGCAATGGTGCGGAAGAGACGGCCGTGATTGGGTGCTCCTGGAAGTAGTGCGGTAGCCGTCGCTAGCCTCACAAGACCGCGTACACCAGTTTCTGGTATTAGGGTAGCACTGTCGCGACTCGGTGAGGGCCTCGCTGCTATAGTAGACGTGGTGCTCCTTGCCCTCTTCTGGCCATTCGATGACCATGACGGTGATGATGACTCGCTCGGATGCCGCCATGTAGACGAGCAATGGCTCCTTGTTGGCGGGGGAGGGGGCAAGTAGCGGGGCCGCGATTAGCACTTCTTTGACTGTGTGGAGCGCGTCGTCAGCCTCCTTGTCCCACTGGAACATGGGGTTCTTGTGCAATAGGTGGTAGAGGGGCATTGCCTTCTCGCCTATCCGAGGGATAAAGCGGCTGAGAGCCGCGACTCGCCCGGCCAGCTTCTAGACATCGTGGAGGCACTCGGGTTTGCCGGCCGAGCGATCGTATCGATCTTGGTGGGGTTCGCCTCGATTTCGTGGAGGCACTCGGATTTTTCCGGTCTTGGTTGGAGACTACGTATCCTAGTAGCTGTCTGGTGGGTACACCGAAGGTGCACTTCCCTAGGTTGAGTTTTATGTTGTACCTCCACAGATCCGCGAAGGTTTTGTCCAGGTCGGCGAGTAGATCCGCCAATTTGGCTCGCAAGGCACTCCTGCATGCACCGCTAATAAGTCGCTCCGGTGTTCTTGAGGGCAAAAATCATGGCGGTGTAGCAGAAGGCACCGAATGGCATGATGAACGCCGTCTTCTCCTTATCCTCGACCGCCATTTTGATCTGGATGTAACCAGAGTATGCATCAAGCAAGCACAGCGACTCCGAGCCCGTAGTCGAGTCGATGATCTGATCGATGCGCGGGAGGTCTAACTGCTCCTTTGGATAGGTGCTGTTGAGGTTTGTGTAGTCGATACACATTCTCTAGGTCCTGTTCTTCTTTTCCACCAGGACTGGGTTTTCCAGCCACTTGGAGTATTTGATGGGCCGGATGAATCCTGTAGCAAGTAGACGCTGCACCTCCTCGGCGGTTCCTCGACGACGCTCTTCATTGAAGGGCCGCAGCGACTGCTTGACAGGTCGCGCTTTGGGGTCGGCGTTGAGTTTGTGCTCAGCGAGTTCCCTCGGGACACCTGACATGTCAGATGGCTTCCATGTGAAGATGTCGTGATTCACACGTAGGAAATCGATGAGCATGCTTTCCTATGCGGGGCTCATGCATGTCCCGATCGCCATCTTCTGGCTAGACTTGCCTGGGACCAGCTCGACGGTGCGGGTGTGCGTGGTGGTCTTGAACACGGTCGATCCGCCGTTCTCCGTGTTGGGCCTCTTGAGTATGGCGGGGTCGTCTTTGTCGACCCTGCTCGCGTATCTGGCGAGCTCCTCCACGTGGTTGGCCTCCGCAGTGATGATGGTGTCCGCGAGCTTGGCGCCTTTCTCCTTGCACTCGATGGCGATGTTGGGGTCTCCGTGGACGGTGATGATGCCGCACGGCCCTGGGAGCTTCATCGCGTTGTACGTGTACTGCGGCGCCGCCATGAACTTGGCGAATTCTTGTCGCCCCAAGACGCAGTAGTAGGGGCTATTGAAGTTGACCAGCTCGAAGATGATCCGCTCAGTGCGGAAGTTCGCTGGTGTGCCGAAGGCGACTGGCAGCGTCGCCTTGCTGATCGGGTACGCCTCACGACCAGGGACGATGCCGTGGAAGGTGGTGAGGGTCGTCTCAATCATCGACTGCGGGGGCCGCAGCCGCCTGAACGTATCCTGGTAGAGTATGTTGATGGAGCTCCCGCCCTCCATCAATGTCTTAGGGAGCCAGTAGTCGCCCACTTTGGGCTTGACCACCAGGGCGACTCGCCCTAGGTATTCGATCCGTGGCGAGTGGTCCTCGCGGCTCCACGTGATGCGCTGCTCGGACCAGTTGAGGAAGCGGGGGACGTCGACCTGGGACACTGTGTTGGCAGCAACGGCACGGGCGAGGACCTTCTTCTCGCACTTGGCACCGAGCTCGGTGAAGGTGTGGAGAGATACGACATCGTTGCCGAATGCCCCGCGGTTTGGCGGGTTGTTGTTGGGGTCCTCCCTTGCGCGTTGTGCCTTCTCGATCTCCTTCGGGTAGTGGCAGTCGGCGGCCGTGTGCGTGGCAGGCTTCCCCTCCCTGCCGAGGAACACACAGGGTTGGTTGAGGAAGCCTGTGGGGTCGAATTTCGGTCTCAATCGGTAGTTTCTGCCATCGCGGTGTTGGCCTCTGTCACGGAGGAAACTCTTGGTGTCGTGTGGCGCGTAGCCAGCATTGGTGACGAAGTCGACTCGCCCGTCACCACGGCGCTTGCCGGTGAGTCGAGTGTTGCTGTAGCGCAGCTCATGCTGCATGCCATTGTCGTGGCTGCTTTGGCGGCGATTTCCACCCGACTCGTTGTCAATTTCTTTGTTCGGGTCCTCCTCCGCATATTGCTTGGCGATCTCTAGGAGGTATGAGATGTTTTCGAGTGTCTTGTACACCCGCTTGAGCTTGGCGACCAGGGGTTCGTAGAGGCATGAGGTCTTGAAGCAGTGGATCGCCGTCTCTGGGTGAATGTCATCCGCGTTGAACCACATGTCTTGCCACCGTTGGACCCAGTTGCGGGTGGACTCACGGGGTCCCTGGACGCATCGCTCCAGGTCCTCTATTGTGGTGGCGCGGGTGTAGGAGCCCTCAAAGTGCCTGACGAAGGCGTCACGCATGTCCTCCCAGGAATTGATGATGTCCATGGGGAGGGTGTTAATCCATTGCTGAGTCGCTCCCTCCATCATCAGGGGGAAGTAGCGAGCAATGAGGAGGTCGGTGTGGCCGGCGATTCCCATCGCCATGAGGTATGTGTCCAGCCACATGGCCGGATCGTACGAGGGGTCATACTTTTCGATCTCCTTTGGCGCTTTGAAGTTCGCTAGATATTTCTCACCTCGGATAATCGGTCCTAAGCACTAGGGGCCAACTAGGTTGAGCGAGCACCTTGGCCCGCCGTCGTGGTGGTTGGTGAGGGTATGCCTCAGGTCGTTGGGCTGGCGTGCGCGCCAGCTCTGGTTGTTGATTATGTGGGTCCATGCGTCGACTGGCTGCCCGTTGGAGGCGACCATGTTGTTCAATGGTCGCGGGTCGTTGGTGGAGAACGCCGCGTGCGCGGCCCTTGGCTGGATCTGCAGGGGTTCGGGTGGCGGGCATTTAAGGGTATTCATCATCGATGTGCGGCCGCTCGAGGCCGCCCTGCTTCCGGAGGAGCGGGAGTACATGCGCCCTCGCGAGTCGGTTCCTGCGACTTGCTGCTAGACGGCCTTGGCGAGTAGGGCCTTGGCGTACTCAATTTGCTGCGCGCCCTCCCCTGTGACGTTGAGGTTGGCAACTTATGCTCGTCCCGTGATGACATTGTCCATCGGGGTGGAGTATAGTGGGAGCCCATTCGTGTCCCGCTCTTGCGGAGAGATAAGTACTCTCGGGTGGTTGGGAGGGGGCGTGCGGCCTGGTGGCGGTGGGGGAGCTCCATTCGCTGGTGCGCCTGGTTGTGGCCGCGCACTTAAGACTGGTGGCGTGTTCTCGCAGATCGCGCGATCGGCCACGCGAGTTGGGTCGTTGTCGTCGTCGAAGTTTAGGGCGTGGCCCTGAACTGTGGGGTTCAGGAGCGTCCTGATGCGGCGTTGGTGGTAGAGCGATAGCTCCGGCGCCGTGGACTGCTCGAGGCAGAATTTTTTGCGCTCGGCTTGTTCCTTGCGTACTACCTCCTCCAGGCGCAGGCGCGCCTCCTCGACCTCCCCCGCCGTCACGGTTGGCGGGATCGGCGTGGAAAAGGGGTCCGACGGGGCGCTTGTGCCGCTCGCCATGTAGGTCGCGATGAAGCGACCGGATCCGGCGTGGAGGTCGCCAGAGTTCTCCTATCCGGAGTCAGAGTCGAAGATTCCAAGGATAGATGGATCCTCGAAATCCCCGATGTTGGAGACTTGGGTGATGGAGCCCGCTGGCGATGCGGCTACAATGGATACGGCGACTGAGCCCGGGGTCACCGAATCGGCGTTGTTGTTGAGGGCCGCGTCATCCGCGGCCGCGTTGGTCTCGACCACGTTGCTGGTGGCCGAGTCGTACTCGGCGGCGAAGCAGTGGATGTTGCGGACCTGGCTCTTAGAGAGCCGATCGCGCGGCGGTGACTTGCCGATGCGCACCGAGTCCTCCGAGACGATGATGTTGGTGAAGCCGACGAAGAGGCTGATTGTGCCGACCGACATGATGACGCTGTGGGTGATCGGGCGTGACGCTGGGACGTAGCTTTTGGGCAAGATCTGGAGGATCTTGCTGATGGCGATCATGCAACCGGTGGCCATTGTCCGGTTGATGGGCAAATAGGGTCTTGCCGCAGAACAAAGGCCTGACCGGCCAGGCCCCACGGTGGGCTCCACTGTCGTGGGAATGGCCATGGCAGATGCTGCATTGGAAGCAAGCAGTAGAACGAGGGGAAAGGGCGGCGAACCATCTGCGGTGCGAGATGAGGGAAAAAACACAGGGGTTTACCCTGGTTCAGCCCCCGGGAGGGTAACTACCTACTCCTTCTAGATTGTATTGATGAGAGATTACAAAGGGCGAGCTTGGCAGCTAGGTGGCAATTCGATCAGGTGTATGATGGAACGTAAGTGCTATGCGTGCCCTAGGAAGGCTTATATAGAGTCACCTTGCTAGGGTTTATAGTTCTACAACCGAGTTAGATAAGGACACGGAGGGATTTTATCTAATCCGACTAGGCCTAGCTACGCTTCTGGGCCTTTAGCTTCCAGTCGCCTGGCTTCCTCTTGGATCGCGATCCAGTCGCCGTCCTACAAGCCCACTTGCTGGGAGTATGATCTAGTAGGGAACGTCTTGCTGGGTATACCCCACTCGTCATATCCCCATCATGTACATCACTCTATTAGCTAGAGTGATTTGGGCGGCCGCAGACGTAGATGCTGGAGGCGGCGGATTTGCGGTGTTGGGTTTACTCGGACCGGTGTTGAGTTCCTGCAGCTGATGTACTGGGTTAATCGGAGGGGGCATGGCCTTTGCGCGATCATTGTCGGCAGCATCAATAGATCCCTTCCCCTTTTCCAGCGCATTAGGCGGAGCTTGTCCAGGATGGTCTTCTTACATCATGCTCCCAATGTCGACGAACACCTGTCGGGATGTGATGGCCTTGTCGGCCTGCTCCTCGTGCTTGATGTCCTCTTCCATCTCCTACATAGCAGAGTCGAGTTCCTCCGGGTTGATGTCCATCTCCTCCGAGTCCATGCTGATGTCTGCATAGAGCGCGTCCAAAATGGAGTCAAAGGGTGCGGGGGCTTCCTCGATGATGGAAGAAGATGCTGAGGACGCAGCGATGTTGACTGGAGGCGGTGATAGTGGTGACTGAGGCGGCGGGGTGCCGTGTATGACTGCGAGCGCTGCCTGAGCTTCTGCTTCAGCAACCGCTTAGTTATTAACGGTGTCAACCATGCCCTCCAAAGTGAGGCGTCCCAGGGCCAGTTGCCGCCTTAGCGTATGCCGGAGAAGTGTACCGCGGTCTGGTCCTTCCACAAAGTGATAAATAGCATCATCATTAGGGTAATGTTCCAGATCAGTCCGTATACAGAGCCACCTCGCGAGGTAATCGCGGGGTTTTTCACCCTCTCTCTGAACGCAACACGCCAGATCGAAGATAGTCACCAAGCCGACGTATTGATCTCTGCTTTCCAGACGCACTGGCGAAGCCGGCAGATTTTCGTCGATCTTCCACCATTATATCCTGCACAGGGACGGTTTGGGTGGGCCTTGAATTTTTCCGATCTAAGCCGGCAACCTCCAAAGAGAGATACAACTTCGATCCTTCCGCGAACGTGTCCTACCCGTAGGTGATCCATGCGGGACTTGACGATCCTCCGAATTTCAGGGAACTAGTGCTCGAGTCAATTTCGCTGAAGAAGAGGTGGATGTCCCCAATTGGGACGATCGAGCAGCGGGTGGGGTTCGTCTTTGCCGGGATCCAGAACTCGTCAGGGGGACAATCGGAACGTTGCCAGAGAAGAGAACACGGCCGATGGCTACGGTTTTGCCGATTTCCGCGAAGATCGTGGACCTTGCCCGTTGTAGAGCCTGAAGCGCATCTTGCCCCACAGTGGGCGCCAACTGTCATGGTATTGCCGACGAGTACGCCATGGAGGGTTCCTCACGGAGCATGTTTAGAGACGTGGGGTAAGGCGGAAGTTTGGCTAGTATGAGGTAATACAGCTTACCCAGGTTTAGATCCCACAATAGTGGCGGAATCCTACTCCTACTATAATCACTATAATGGCAATACGCCGAGTTACAGGGATCGGTTCGCTGTGCGAGGTATGAGTTGATTGGTAAGATTGTGCCCTAAAGGCTCCTCTAGGTCCGGCTTATATAGTCGCCATATCCTTGGGTTATAGGCAAAGTCCTAGCCGGACAGGTTACAGAGTCCTACACGGTACACTAGTCTAACGTGTCTTGCACTCCAAAGCTCCGGGTATGCTAGTGACTCCTCCGTAGCCTTCCTTTATCCGGCATGGGCCTCCCTTCTGGATCCATCTAACTGGGCCGCCTAGCAGGCCATAGGCCTTGCTACCGACTATGGGCCACCCGGGTTATCCGGATTAGAGACATGCAATGGTGTTACCCATTTAGCATATCCCCAACAGGCCTGTCATCCGGTCTCTGTCTTTGGCTGCCACCCGCAGTCGGGTCCTCATGCATCACTGCTACTTGCTTAGTGTCGTATCGGTTGTCGGGCTGGTCATATTTTGTTTTGACATGACGGTTATCATGGCCATGCCGCCTAGAGTGGTGCTCGCCCGGCTGGCGGCGCTCCGCCTGCTCATCCGTCACGATCTGGCCTTACTCGTCCACCATGATGCACTTCTTCATGGACGCGTCGGCGGTGGCATATTTGTCTGCAATAACCATGACCTGAGCCATGGTTTGGGGATCTGCCCAGCTGAGCTTGTGCTTTAGCATGGTGTCGTCTCGGCAGCCGTTGGTGAAGAAGTTGATTGCCTGATGTTCGAATTCACGCACGAGTTGTGCATGCTGGTCCACCGGGTGAGGTAGGTGCGGTCGTATTCATCCTTGCCTTGGATGCAAATGGCGAGCTCGCGAGGCCTACCCGGTCGCTTATACGTTCTGGTGAAGTTGCAGATCAATGCTTCTTCAAAGTCCAGCCAAGCGTTGATGCTATTGTCGGGGAGGCTGTTGAGCCATGTTCTTGCCGAGTAGACGAGCATGAGGGGGACGTAGCGGACATCCATGCGCAGGTTAATATTCATGATGCCCATGGCGGTGGTGTAATCCACCAGCCAATCCTCCGGCTTGACGGTGTCATTGTATTTTGGCGTGTCCCTTGGGAGCGAAAATCCCTTTGGAAATGGCTCGTTCCGGATGCGTGGGACGAAACATTTTGGGCCAGCCGGACTTTCCTCTTCCAGCGTGCGTGACTGTACCAGGAGATCGATGCGCTCACGCGCGTCAGCTGGCTCGCGAGGGCCGAGGCGTCCAGTCAAGCGTGACATGGGCGGGTCTTTGTTTCCGCCAGCTCCTTCCTCTGGCACGTGAGCCTTCTTTCCCTAGACGGCTCCTCCAGCCGGCACATGACTAACGTTGTTGATAGTGGCGTCGCGGTTGTGGTGGCCACAATTGCCAGATCCGCCGCGCGGGCAGCTATTTTGCCCGGTGCCATCTGGCGAGGATGCATGCTGGTGCTTGCTTCCCCTGGGTGTCGTCTGGTCTGCGCCTCTGCGAGGGACCACGTCCTGGGTGTTGCCTCCCTGGCTGGGAATTCCCTCGGCTTGTTGCTTGTTGGCGATGGCGACAAGGAGCTGGACGCGCTCTTGTCGGCGACGAAGATCTTCACCTTTGAGGTGCCTTAGCTCTGCGGTTGCTGCCTCCGCCGCCCTCATGGTCTTGGCTGGGGTGCTGTAGACGGGCTGGGCCACGCCAGCGTGTGAGTCTGCAGCACGGTCTAGTTCCGACCCGAGGTCACGTCTGTGATGCTGGATTTGCCTGGCGAAGCCGTGAGCGGCATTGTACTCGTCCACGGTGCCGTTCAGCCGACGCTGGTTAGCAGCGACTTTGGTGGCCTCCTCCAAGAGCTTCTGGCGCGTGGCTTTGAGCGCGTTCGCGATGGCCGTCAGATCCGTTTCGATGATGACAGGGGCGCGGAGATGCTGTATGGAGGTGGTGAGCTTATCTTTCTCCTGCTCGAGCACGGAGCCCTCTCCTCCTGCTCGACGCTCGTGTGGCGGGCGGTGGTTTTCGCGGGCGTTCACCCCATGACCTCGACACAGCCGTTTGTTGCAGCGACACCGCGGGCGACGTGGTTGAGAGGCATGCCGAAGACGGTGTCGACCTTGCTGGGGAAAGCCTCGGCGATGGTGGCGACATAGACGCGGTGGTCCCCGAAGTGCAAGATGGAGCCATTGATGGGGAAGGTGTTCCTGACAAAGCACGCGGCGTTATCGACGACGCAGTCAAAAGCGCCGAGTGTGAGGACGAGGCCAGAGGCCACGCTCTCACCGACGACAAGCGGAAGTCCCGTGCATAAGATGATCCCAGCCGAAGCGATGTGCCCCATGATGGGCGCCAACTGTCGTGGTGTGGAACACGGTAGTGCCATCGGGGATGGCTAAAGAGGGACACTTAGGTGCAATCGGTGGCTCACACAACGGGTTGGGCACGATGAACTGCAAACACAGCGATGTACCCAGGTTCGGGGCCCTCTCAGCGAGGTAACACTCCTACTCCTGCAAGATCTACTATATGGGGGCGAATGCCCTGTACAGGTGCTCCTGGAGCTTTTTCCTTAGGTACTATTGATGGCTAGAGGAAGAATAAGAACTAGAGGCGAACTCTACAACTGTTGTTCCTTACCTAGAAACCTAGCCCTACCTGCCCTTATATACTGGTCGGGGGAGGTAGGATACATTGTGGGTTCTAGGGTTTACTATTTGGATATGGGTTTATAGGGCGGGCCGGATGCAGGGCCCCCAGGCGGTGGACCAGGACCCAGTCAGCCTCCAGTACACTAATGGACGGTGCTACAGTATCCCACACCCTCCTTTTAGCGTCATCCTTTACTTTAGCGGTCACCCGGGCTTCCTTTGGGGCATCATCCAACGCTTTATCGGTCACTCTGGGCTTCTTTGACGGTCAACCGTCTGCTTTGATTTATCTTCGTCTGGTAGCGCCGGTCAGGGTGGCGCGCCAGCCTGTCTGGTGACGAGAGGCGCTAGAGGCATATCCTGCAAGGAGCGTTACCACTCTACGCTCTCCATCGAATCGGAGGCCAGCCGGGTGGGAACGGCCATCCAGCCGGTTCTTTTGGCTACCTGGCTAGATGGGCCAGTCGTGAAATCTTTAAGCCCAACCGGGTGGGACTATCCAACTGGCTAGAGCTCTTCTGTTGGAAGGCCAGGCGGCTGGTGTCCTCTGGAGCCGGCCTGCTTATCTCCGACTTTCCCCACCAAGGGGTTATCCCCATGACAAAAACGCTCTTGAGCTGTTAGTAAAATCCATGAGCCGTGCAGCAACTCATGGTGGAAACTTATAGCATGATGATCCTTTTTATATGATTTATATGTCTATTTTTCTTGTTCTTCTAGAGTACAGATACTGCCCCCCTCCCACGTTGAACATAACCAAGGAATTATATTAACTCTTATGCTAAATGAACAAATAAATACAAAAAAGGGGGGGCCTATAGCTACACAGGGACAAAGAGGTACTTGAGTGATGCGGTTTCTAAGACCAACATGAGCATACAATGACATGCCTAAGTTGAGTAGCATTAGGAGTGCAAGGTCATAGGTATGGTGCATGAAACAATCAACCTGTAAGATGTTTAGCACATACACCATATGAAGCTTTGAAATAAAAGATACTTGGGACCCCATCCTTATTAGTATTGTTCACATGAACTACATAGCTCAAAACTTATTTTACATTCTTTATGGAGGATTAACATATTTATTCAATGCTTACTTTCTATACGAGATGCAAAACATATCAAGGGAAGACATAAAACTAACAAGTGAGTCTTCTAGTCGTTCATGAAACTAAGAAGTAATCCAAAAATAAAGGCATAAAACACCAATGTCAATCATGAAAAGAGTCTCTTATTCTATAGGTTCATCAAAGTGTGCTTGAAGGTTCGTTTTGTTCATCATTTGTTTTATCACACCATTACTTATTGTTTCACATATTTATAGATGTGTAAAAGATACGACTTGATAGTACACTTGCATATTATGTTTCATTGAAAGGAATTGAGAATATGAACTTTACATGATAATGAAGGAAGCAAAGGTAACAAACTCCAAAGTCCATGTTTAGTTTTATTACCTTCATGCTCGAGGACGAGCATAGGTTAAGCTTGGGGATTTTGATGCATGTAAAATGCATACATGAACTTTGTAGTTTGTTAACATGTTATCCCACATATTTTCATCATATATAATGTCATATTTATGTTTTATATTTATTTTTTGGGATTTACCAATGATCCCCTTTATTTTGGCTATAACCCGCCAGGGCAGAAAAACCCTGTTTTTAATGTTTTTGATGTTTCAGGAAATGGACCTACACTTTTGGGAATGCCAATATTTATCCACGAGAAGCATCTAGAGCACAAGAATCCCACCAGGAGGTCCAGGAGGCCCAAAAGAGCCTGTGTGGCGCGTCCAACCTAGGTGGGCGTGCCACCCATGCTCTCTCCCTCCTCGGTCGTCCGATTGCCTTGATTATTTCGCCCACGGAGTTCTCTTGACCTAAAAATCCCTATATAAGGATTCCTCGGGGAGTACCCAAGACAGAGCACACTAGAGACGAAAACACCACCAAACAGAGTCAGATCATGCGAAGATTTGAGTGGGAAACTCCGCCGGAGCCACCTCCGGGGGATCTCCACCCTCCCCAACATCTACAGCATCCTCACCATGATGAAGAGTGTCGTGGGAATAGTCACGGCAGATGCTGCAATCGGCAGCGAGTAGTAGAACGAGGGGCAAGGGCGGCCAGCCATCTGCGGTGCGAGATGAGGGCAAAGACACAAGGTTTTACCCAGGTTCGGCCCCCCGGAGGGTAAAGACCTACTCCTGCTAGATTGTATTATGGAAGTGTTACAATGGGCGAGCTCGGCGGCTAGGCGGCGAGTCGCTTGGGTGTATGAGGGAACGTCTCTCTACTCGCCCCATAGGGAGGTTTATATAGGCTCACCTCCCCTAGGGTTTACATATCTCAACCGATTCGGTTACAGATTCAGTAGTCGTTTATCCTAGCCCGACTGGGCCTATCTACTCGCCTGGGCCTTCAGCTTCCAGTCGCTCGGTACCTTGCTGGGCTTCAATCCACTCGCCGTTCTGCAGGCCCACTCGCCAGCTCACGGGCCAGTCGGAAACGCCCTGCTGGGTATACCCCAGTAGGCATATCCCCATCAGTAGTCCCGAGGCCGTCGTCGATTGGGCGTAAGTGGTTGCTGGCAGTTGGAGTATGCGGCTTCAAGGTAGGCATCCAGTCGAATCGTCGGCGGGCTCCTGTATAAAGGAGAAAATCCGGTGAACCAAGCCGCGGCTTGGGCGAATCGAGTCGGCGGGACGCGGTCATGGTGATTGACCCGGCGAGCCGAGTGGCTGAAGTTGGACCGTCAGGCATAGTCAAACTAGCCGTTGGGGGTAATCCAACGGTAACTTTTGGCGTAATCATCGCACGGTAACGGCCCCCTGATTTGGCGGGCAACTCCCGCTATATAAGGGGAATGGCAGGCAATCGTAGAGCCAACTGCCCACCACTTCTTCCGAGTGCGCACATTTTCCTTCCCCTGCTCCGCGATCCAATCGACTCGAAATCCCCCGATCTCCAACCAACCTCTCAGCCATGGCCCTTTCCACCGAACCATGGGGCAGGTCCAAGTGTACGAGGGCGCAGCTGGCCTCTTTCGAGGAAGCCGGGATCCTGCGAGCCGGCTTTTGGCGTATCCCCGCAGCCGGAGAGACGACCCCAAACCCGCGAGAGAGGGAATTCGTCTGTTTCACCAGTCATCTCGAGCGGGGGCTAGGGTTTCCCACATCTTTGTTCTTCCGGCATTTTTGCGCCTACTACGGGATCCAGCCTTCAGATCTGGGTCCCCACAGCATCGAACAGCTCGCCATCTTCGTGGCGTTCTGCGAGTGCTACTTGGGCTGCCGGCCCTACTTTCCCTTGTGGCAAGATCTGTTCCACGGACGGATCAGCCGCGAGGAGGCAGGCGGCCCAATGCTAGCCGCGGGCGGCTTGACGTTCCAGCTCAAGTCCAAAGCTTCTTTCTTTGATCTGATGCTACCCGCCAAGGCAGCGAGCGACTGGAAGAAGTCGTGGTTCTACGTGTCCGAGGCGACCCCGGAGGACGAGGTGGCGATCCCGCGGTACTCGGACAATCGTTCTGAGCCGCGCCATCTCCAAGTTGGCAAGCTCCCCGACGACCAGCGGATGGTCGTTGACGAGATGCTCCAGACCATCCGCGGTCTGAAAAAGAAGGGCCTTCAGACGATAAACTTGTACAATTGCTGGCTTGGGCGACGGCTCGTTCCACTCGCCCAACGCGACCACTATATGTACCAGTACACGGGCCGGGGAGACTCGACGAAGGCCTGCCTCGACGAGTGGAAGCTAGAGGATTATATCCCAGCGTTGAAGAAGATCACCCAGGCGGTGTACCTGGATGCGCAGGCTGGGGTCGCCCCCTACACCGCGAAGCGTCCGGCTCCAACGGTAATTTCTTTACCTTGTTCGCAGTCGCAGTGTATGCAGTCGCGGTAATTCTGATTCTGTTTTGTATTCATCGCAGCTATTCCAAGTGGTGGAAGGGTGGCTCCCACCTTCGGACGATGAGAGCCCGGGGCCATCCGCCCAGGACATAGGCGAATCGCCACCCGCGAGGGGCAACGAGGACGACGAAGAAGAGTCCGAAGAGGAAGTCGCCCCGCTGGTCGGAAAGACCCGCGGGCAACGTCAGCGCGAGATCGAGGCGAGCAGAAGCCTCGAGCGTCATGACGACGACGACGAGCTCCCAGAGACCACCTCGCGCCGTCAAGCCACTCCGTCGAATAAGAAGAAGAAGAAGAAGAAGGAAAGGGAGGCGAGGGCCCTCCCGAAGAGGAAAACGAAACCGTCGAGGACGGCTTCACCGCCGCACTCGGCGAGCAGCTCCGATGCTCCCAGCCCAGCTGGTGACGGCGCGCCCCCAGCGATAGCCGCGCTGGATACGGCGACCGTGGAAGTGCCGCTGGCCTCGATTCCTCCGCCATTCGCCCCAGTCTCTGGGCTGTGGGAGGCTCTGGCTGCAGCGACTTCGCCTCGCAAGGAGGTTCCGGCTGCGGCGGCTTCGCCCCGCAAGGAGGCTCCGGCTGTAGCGGCTCCAACTCGCGAGGAAGTTCCTGCCGAGGATGTCCCAGAGGCGCCAGCCGCGGCCTCAACGACGAAGAAGCCGTCCATGTCTTGGGCACGCGACGTCCTGGATCTGGGGCTCAGTCGCCGACTAGGCCCTGAACTGGAAAAACCGGCCGGCCTTCGTACAGGGCTACGTTTCATCCCAGTCGCCAAGTGAGTGTGCTCACCCTTCCTTAGTTTCCATAACTATTTCAATTGTCTTTGTTGATTCGATTAATGTGCAGGACCGGAGTGAAAAGGATGGGCCATCCTACCGTGGCCAAGGTACCCTCCGCTGCTAGCGAGGAAGACCCTTCCCTCAAGAGGAAAGCAGACGAGGTCGTCACCTCAGCAGATGGCAGCAAGAAGGCCAAGGGCGACGACATCGTCACTATCTCTGACGATACGGCGGCCGCGCCGTCCGGGCCCGTGGTGGAGGCAGCCGCGTCTATGAAGGAGGGCGCTTCCTTGCCTGGAACGGCGGAGGCGACTTCCTTTGGAGCGGGTGCCTCTATCGCTACCTTCCCCCGCTTCGTGACCAAGGCGGCCGAGGCGAGCGGGGCTGCGCCCTCGAGCCTTGCTCTGGGGACCGCCGATGCTGAAGTCGACCAGCGTCGTGGGCACACACCAGCGTTACTCGCGTCCGTGGACGCGATACAACTCCATGGTATGCTTGGCGCAGCCATCCAGGTACATCCAGTCCCCGAGGATCAGGTCGGTGCTTTGCAGCGGCTTGATTCTTATAATTTCTCGTCTTTTATTTTCGTGTCTAGTCCCCGAGTGCGCACGCGCTAAATTTTAGCGGGTGGGCACTTAGGAATTTCTTGATCGCCAGTCCCCGAGTGCGTGCTCGCTGAATTTCAGCGGGTGGGCACTTAGGAGGTTCGTTTTGACTAACTTGTTCGATGATGTGCAGGGTCTGCAGCTTGAGTCGGCAGAACGATTGGCCGCGAAACAGCGCGCTAAGAAGGAGCTGGTCATCGTCCAAGAGGCGAACAAAGGGCTTCAGGCTGTTGCTGCGGAGGCAGAGGAAGCTCGCCAGGGGCTTGTCTCCGCTGGAGAGTTGGTGGCGGCGCGATCTGCTCTGGGTGCCGCTGAACAGCGGATCGCTGACCTTGAGCGCGAACTGCGGGAGGCGAGAGAAGAAGCGAGCTCGGCGGACGGGCGAGCGAGGGCCGCCGTTGCGGCCGCAGAGGAGGATCGCAAGGTGTCGGAGGTCCTTATTGCTGGGCTTCAGGACGACCACACGTCGCTTCAGTGCTTCATCACGGGACTCGCCCGCCCGTTGCTTCGTGAGTGCATCTTTCCTTTCTATTAGTTGTGATTTTTGTGGTGTCCGTTGTACTCATCGTCGTCTTCTGCTCGCAGGTCGCATCATTGATGACGAAGAAGAAGCGAGTTCGCTCGACGCGAGGCGGTGCGTAAGCATGCTCGTCGACTCGGCGACGCTGTCGGCAACGTGCATCCGCGCCTACCTCCAAGAAATATCGCCCACGGAGGTGATTCCCAGCGACCTCGTTGAGGTGTGGAAATATTTGGAGAAGGCGCCCGCGGTCGTTGAGTTCATGACGCGGTCGGTGTTTCGGCGTGGAGCGTCGACAGCACTGAGCCTTGGACTCGCCCACTTCCCCGAAGATTTCGACGTCGACGATGTGACGAGTGGGTATCCATCATCGACTGGCGCGGTGGATCTGTCCGAGGTTCTCAAGTTGCAAGAGCGTGCCGCCACGTACTCGGAGCGTGTCTGGGCGATGGGCGACCTCCTTCCCTACCAGGAAACGGTCGTCGCGCCAAACGACCCCGAGCCGCCGCATCGTGACTTCAAGGTCGAGCAGCCTTTTCGCGCGGCGATGGCGGGTGAGCTGACGACGTATCCATCAAACCCGTACACCGCGTTCATCCGTAATCGCCGGGATGCTGGCGAGTCATCATCAAAGCCTGTAGAATAGGGTAGTTTGCCTTGAAGCGTTAACAGCAGTTCTGCCATGCGGGCATATTTTGTAACATAAGACAATGCAATATGCGATTGAATGGGATGTCGTGTCTATTTGGTATTTGTTTGTGTGCTTTGGGTTGATTTTGGACGAGTCCCCGAGCGCGTCCGCCCTTTTGTGGGGTTTACCTCGTATATGATGTGTGTTGTTATCATGTGTGTTGTTGCTTTGGTCGACTCGCCCGAGCTCGGAGAGCCAGTCGCAAGGCGACTCCCTGGAGTGCTCTGTACTTTACCGTTTTCCCGTACGCGAACGAAGTCGGGTGGCCGAATCCCCGAGCGTGGTACTTGGTAGTTCTAGGCGCAACTCGAGGGTGGTTGAGGACTTAGCGCGTTGGTGTGAGCGCGTCACTCTTGCCTGGCCCGTAAGGTCAGTCGCTTGGCGAGTCCTGGGCATGCTCTCCTACTTGGCATTTTCCCTGACCGCTCTTGACGAACTGGTATTCAGTCCCCGAGCGTGGTACTTAGCCGTTCGAGTCGCTATGCCGAGGATGCGGAGGACCAAGGTCGCTATGAGAAGCGAGGGCAGTTGTCTTGGCTCGTAGAACCAGTCGAGCTAGACGACTCCAATGGTGCTCCGGGTTGGCGTTTTTCGTGGACGATGCGAGACCTGAAGTGATTCAGTGCTCTTGCACCGCACTACTTAGCCGTGCCGATCGCTGTACCAAAGGTGACTTCTGCATTTTAGCATACCGCTGTTATTACGAGTGCGAGTGGCACAAGTCATGAAGAGTGGGCGCAATTTGCGGTAATCGTTTCTTTTATTTCATAGCGACTGGAGAGTACATGTGTGGGGTTCTAGGAGTAGAACTTCCGGAGGAGGTTTACATTCCATGGTCGCTTGACGTCGAGCTCGCCGTCCCCGCGGACGTCGATGAGGTAGTAGGCGTCGTTGCCAAGTACGCGCCCGATAGCGAATGGTCCTTCCCACGGAGGGGAGAGCTTGTGCATGCCCTTCCTGTCCTGGATGAGGCGTAGCACCAGGTCGCCTTCCTGGAAGGTGCGGGCTTTCACCCGTCGGCTGTGGTAGCGGCGGAGTCCTTGCTGGTAGATGGCGGTGCGTGACCGGGCGAGGTCGCGTGCTTCGTCGAGCTGGTCGACCCCATCTTGGCGGGCCAGCTCGTTTGCAGCCTCCGTATAATGGACGACTCGCGGCGAGTCGTGTTCGAGGTCGGTGGGCATGACTGCTTCGGCGCCGTGGGAATAGTCACGGCAGATGCTGCAATCGGCAGCGAGTAGTAGAACGAGGGGCAAGGGCGGCCAGCCATCTGCGGTGCGAGATGAGGGCAAAGACACAAGGTTTTACCCAGGTTCGGCCCCCCGGAGGGTAAAGACCTACTCCTGCTAGATTGTATTATGGAAGTGTTACAATGGGCGAGCTCGGCGGCTAGGCGGCGAGTCGCTTGGGTGTATGAGGGAACGTCTCTCTACTCGCCCCATAGGGAGGTTTATATAGGCTCACCTCCCCTAGGGTTTACATATCTCAACCGATTCGGTTACAGATTCAGTAGTCGTTTATCCTAGCCCGACTGGGCCTATCTACTCGCCTGGGCCTTCAGCTTCCAGTCGCTCGGTACCTTGCTGGGCTTCAATCCACTCGCCGTTCTGCAGGCCCACTCGCCAGCTCACGGGCCAGTCGGAAACGCCCTGCTGGGTATACCCCAGTAGGCATATCCCCATCAAAGAGGGAGTAGTCCACCTCCAGGCTATAACATCCCAAAAATATTAATCAAGGTTATCAATTCCAATCACCCAAATTTAGGGTTAACAAAAACCTTTGTTAATTAAAATCCATATGAATGCATGTGTATATGTGATGAATGCATGAATGCTTGTATGGACTTGTGTGATTGTTGTGAATGGCAAGGGTTGGTTTAAAGATGATAACAACATCATCTAAATAATTTCCAAGCAGAATCAAATCATTAGAAATTCAAAAAACAAACAAAATGAGCTAATTGTCATTTTTGCCAATCTTGCTCACCAGATCACTTTGAGTGTTCCTAGTCCAAGATTTCAAAGAGAAACAAATCCATTTATTTTCACCTCTTGCTACACCAAGTGAAAGTGACCCCAAGCCCACTTTACAAACCCACAGAAACATTTGGCAACCCTATTTGAATGACATTTGAAAATTGAATCTAGTTCATATGGTAAGATCACCATTTCTCAAAACCCAACCAAACCAGTGCACCTTGAAAAATCCAATCAACCAGAGAGTACCTAGTATGTGACCAGTAAACTCACCAAGTTTCATCCAAAAATGCAAATATGAATTTCTTGCAGCCATTTCATCAAACACTTGGAGACAGAAACAAAATTTGGCCAAACTTCACTGTTTTGAGCAGTAATTTGGCTAAACCTTATTCACCATTGATCACCCTTGTCTCCCCTAGTGCCAACCAATGGATTGAACTAACCTAGCCCCTACCCAATGCACCATGCCGAGAATTCCCGAGAGAACCCTTGCCAGCCGACCATGGCTAGCTAGCAGGAGCAAGCGCCGAACCTAGCCACCGTGTCTAGGAAGCACGCCACCATCCACCGCCACCCTCTGTCCAGCCCTCGACCACTGCCAGGCACTGGACCACAGAGAACGGACGCGCCCATTTCTCTGCGACCATGTCCAGATCACGCCAGAACACCGATATTGACATGCTCGCACAGACTGCGCCCCGTCTTCGCCGCCCGTCTACGTGATCACCACTGTCCCGGGAGCCTCCCAGACAACATCGTTCGCCGTTGCGCGACCTGTAGCCATTGTGCGTCATCAAAACCGTCGTCGGTGCCACTCAGAGCACCAACGCGTTCCAACCAAACCGCACCGCCCCTTGTTGCGCCATTACCTCCTTGAGCACCGCCAGGGAACCGCACACCATCCCCTACCGTTAGACATGCCCGTAGCTCGCTATAATGTCGACCCCGACGAGCACTGCCCGCACCCTTCGGTCCCCTCGTCGCAGTATAAATAGAGGCCTTCCCCATTCGTTTTATTCACACAATCCACTCCCCACCTCTCACTGACCGTGCCCACTTCTTCCCGGAGCAAGGCGAGCGCAACATCGCCGGAATTTCGCCGTAGCCTGCCGCTGCTGGAGGAGAAGGGCGCCGTCGATTGGAGCCACCCAGGAGGAGCTGCTAGTACCAGGAGAACCGCCATTGTCGACTTCGTCGTTCGCCCCCATCGCCGACCATCGCCAGAGCCCCGGTGAGCCACCACAGACCCCCACTGGCCGCGCTAGGGTTCGAGCCCGTCGCGTTCTGTTTGACGAGGATGATGGACATGAGCCGTTGATCCTCGATCTAATCCTATGGTCGTAGTTGGCCCGTACCCCTTCGCACCCCCTGTCTCACTAACGCATGGGTACAACCACTTAACCAGCCCACGCCCGTGCAGTGGGCCAGCCCAGTTAGCTCTCCCGCGCGACCTAGTTAGTTTGAATTTAGATTTATCTATTTAGTTTCAAACCTAGTTCCGGCAGTAGATTCAAAATTCATTTCAGAGAGATTCGTTGAACCGAATTGCATGAAACCAATTTGGTTAGAGAGGAATGGAAATTCTTAATCCAAGCCCGTTGGATTCAAACCATTTGGAATTATGGCTCACGTATAGTAAAAATAAGAAGACAGAGACTTTTCTGCATTCAAACATTTTTCAAAATTCAACCATAAATGCTTTTGAGTTGATTCCAACTCTCAAAAATCACATTTGATAAGGCCTTTCCGAATATATAAAAATATTTAGGTTTACTTGCAGTAATAATGGACAAGCAATAAAATAATGCCCCACAGGCATTTCTAGTCACTTTAATTAATTAAAATAAAAAGGTTAAACCTTATTAAATTGTGACACCACTTTAAATCACATTCCCAAGTACTAAAATATGTGGTGATGATATGTGGTGATGACATGTGTCAACATGATATCATATTTTAATTGGAGAATATTAAATCTTAAGTAGTTTTTCAATGAGTAGAAATTACTTTTCTAAAATAAAATAAATAAAACCATTGCTTAAAACCTTGTGATGATGCTAGATCATCTACTATGAGCCTTTGTGTGCTAAATATAAGTAGTTAAGTATTTTTTGGTGATTGTGTACTTCGCATTTATTTATAGACACTAGTACCGACCAAGGATACGAGGAGGAAGGAGACTACTACAAGGAATAAGTCGAGGAGAACTTCAGCCACTGCATTGTAGGGTTTCGTAGCATGGAAAACAAAAATTTTCTATCGCATACAAACAAACAATCCAAGATCTATCTACTAGATTGTAGCAACGAGTCGATGGAATAACTTACCCTCGAAGATTCCAAAGTGTTTAACGAGAGCGGATTCTCGTGGGTGATGTAGTCATACTCTACCCGATCTCAAGATCGCGTAGACGATCCTTCCGGCGCTGCGTTCCGGCAGCGCTCCCGCAGTTGGTCACACGTTCGGTACTCGACAAAGACCTTCCTCTCCCTTGTTCCAGCAGGCAGCGGAGGTTGTAGTACTCTTCTCGCGATTCCGGCAGCACAACGGCGTGGTACCGGAAGTAGAGGGGAGATCTCGCAGGGTTTCGCCTTAAGCCGGAGCGAGTATGGTGGAGTATGAGAGAGCTCCTCGGCGATCTAGGGTTTAGACACACCGAGGAGGAGGTGCTAGAGCCGGCGGCTAGGGTTCCGGGGACCCCCAAGTCGGCGGCTAGGGCAAAACCCTAGGGGGGCGGCGGCGGCTATGGTGGTAGGCGCCAAGCTAGGGTTTGAGGAGAGGTACTTGTGTGTACTAGGAGGGAGCCCTGTCCCTCCTTATATAGGTGGAGGGGCCGGCGGCCAAGGGGAGGGAGGGGAGTCCCTTCCCAACTCGGCTTGGAGGGGGCGAAGCCGGTTGGAGGAGGGATTCCCTCCCCAACTCGGTTTCCCTCTTCCTCCTCTTTTCCACTTTCCAATTTTAGCCGTTTGACTTTTCAAACTAGCTATTTGAATTTTTCAAACTAGTATTCGATTAATCCTTTATTTGGAACAGCGATGACAATTAGTACATGATGCAATCATACCAAGTTTGATACAACACATTCATGTACCCTTCCCCTCCGGAGTGTCGGACATTCCGGAACCTTCTAGAACATTCTCGATGAAAACACCGGAATCATTCCCGAACTCCGAAACGGGACTTTCCTTATATGAATCTTATTATCCGGACCATTCCGGATCTCCTCGTGATATCCCGGATCCCATCCGAGACTCCGAACAACATTCGGTCTCTTTCTCATAATACCATAACTACTCAAACAACGTCGAATCCTTAAGTGTGTCTCCCTACGGTTCGTGAATTATGCGGACATGATCGAGACACTTCTCCGAACAATAACCAATAGAGGAATCTGGAAATTCATATGGCTCCCACATATTTCTACGATTACTTTGCGATCGAATGAACCAATTACATACGATACCAATTTCCCTTTGTCTCACGATAGTTTACTTATCCGAGGTTATGATCGTCGGTATCTCTGCATACCTAGTTCAACCTCGTTACCGATAAGTACTCTTTTCTCGTTCCCGTGATATGTGATCCCTTGTGAGCCAGTCACATGCTTGCAAGCTAATTGGATGACATTCCACCGAGAGGGCCCAGAGTATATCTATCCGTCATATGGATGGACAAATCCCACTCTTGATCCATGTGTCTCAACCAATACTTTCCGAACACTCAATGCCACCTTTATAGCCACCCAGTTATGGTGTGGTGTTTGGTGTCATCAAAGCATCCATCCGGTAAAGGTTATATGCATGATCTCATGGTCGAAGGGATTAGGTTACTATGTATCAGAAAGCTTATAGCAACTGAACTATTAAAATGACTTGATCTTTATGCTACGCTTATCTATAGGAGTATGTCCATCATATCATTCTCCTAACGATATGATCTTGTTGTTGATAACATCTCAATGTTCATGATAGGGAAACCACAATCATTTATCAACCAACAAGCTAGTGATGTATAGAGGCTATACTAGGGACTTCAAATTAAGTTTACAAATCACACAAGTATCAATGTTTTCTTGTTAATACTATTATAGCATGAATGTAAACATTTATCATAAACACAAAGATATAATAATAACCACATTTATTATTGCCTCTAGGGAATATCTCCAACAGTCTCCCACTTGCACTAGAGTCATCTAATCTAGATTACATGGTAATATACCGAACACCCATGGCAGTTTGGTGCTGGTCATGTTTTGCCCTCGGGAGAGGTTTAGTCAACGGATCCGCCACATTCAGATTTGTGTGTACTTTGCAAATCTTTATATCCCCATCTTGGATATGTTCTCGAATAGCGTGAAAACGTAGCTTGATGTGATTCAGCTTCTTGTGTGACCTTGGTTCTTGCGCATTGGCTATGGCGCCCATGTTATCACAGTAGATAGACATTGGGTCCAGCGCACTTGGAACCACACCCAGCTATGTAATGAACTCTTTCATCCATATCGCTTCTTGTGAAGCCTCCGAAGCAGCCATGTATTCCGATTCAGTTGAAGATCTCGCCACAACGCTTTGCTTTGCACTCCTCCAGCTAACTGCTGCACCATTCAAAATAAATACGTATCCAGATTATGATTCAGAATCATCCGGATCGGTGTTCCAACTAGCATCGGTGTAACCATTAACAACGAGCTATTCATCACCTCCATAAGAAAGAACCATATCCTTAGTTCTTCTCAAGTACTTAAGGATGTTTTTGACCGCTGTCCAATGATCCACTCCTGGATCACTTTGATATCTGCTAGTTAAACTAACAGCATATGCAATGTCGGGTCTAGTACATAGCATAACATACATTAGAGATCCTATGGCTGAGGCATAGGGAGTCTTACTCATCCTTTCTCTATCTTCTGCCGATGTCGGACTTTGAGTTTTACTCAAGGTCGTATTGGGCAACATGGGCAAGAACCCTTTCTTGCTATCTTCCATTCCAAACCTCTTTAGAACTTTGTCCAAATATGTACTCTGTGACAATGATATTTGGCGTTTCGATCTATCTCTATAAATCTTTATGCCTAATATGTAAGCTGCTTCGCCAAGATCCTTCATTGAAAAACTATTATTCAAATATTCCTTGACACTATTAAGAAGGTCTACATCATTCCCAATCAACAATATGTCATCCACATATAGTATTAAGAATGCTATAGAGCTCCCACTCACTTTCTTGTAAATACAAGATTCTCCATAAGTTTGTATAAAACCAAAACTTTTGATCACCTTATCAAAACGTTGATTCCAACTTCGGGATGCTTGCTTCAATCCATAGATGGACCGTTGAAGTTTACATACCTTGTTAGCATCTTTAGGATCGACAAAACCTTTGGGTTGCATCATATACAACTCTTCATCAATATATCCATTGAGGAATGTTGTTTTGACATCCATCTGCCATATCTCATAATCATAATATGCAGCGATTGCTAACATAATCCTCACAGACTTTAGCTTCGCTACTGGTGAGAAAGTCTCATCGTAGTCAACTCCTTGAATTTTTCGAAACCCTTTTGCGACAAGTCGAGCTTTATAGACAGTAACATTACCATCAGCATCTATTTTCTTCTTGAAGATCCATTTGTTCTCGACAGCCTTCCGGCCATCCGGTAAGTCCACCAAAGTCCATACTTGGTTTTCGTACATGGATCCAATCTCGGATTTCATGGCTTCTTGCCATTTATTGGAATCTGGGCTCATCATTGCTTCCTCATATGTCTCAGGGTCATCGGTGTTGTCCACCAACATGACACTCATAACGGGATCATACCAATCTGGAGTGGTACGAGTTCTCGTTGACCTCCGAGGCTCTGTAGCAACTTCAACCGAAGTTTCATGATCACCATCATTAGCTTCCTCTCTAATTGGTGCAGGCACCACAGGAACTTCTTCCGGTGCTGCGCTACTCGCAATTTCGAGAGAAGGTTCGACAACCTCGTCGAGTTCTACTTTCCTTCCAGTCACTTCTTTCGAGAGAAATTCCTTCTCTAGAAAGGATCCATTCTTGGCAACGAAGATTTTGCCTTCGGATCTATGATAGAAGGTATACCCAATAGTTTCCTTCGGGTATCCTATGAAGACGCATTTTTCCGCTTTGGGTTCAAGCTTGTCCGGCTGTAACTTCTTTACATAGGCTTCGCATCCCCAAACTTTAAGGAACGACAATCTAGGTTTCTTCCCAAACCATAATCCATACGGTGTCGTTTCAACGGATTTAGATGGTTCCCTATTTAAAGTGAATGCGGTTGTTTCTAATGCATAACCCCAAAATGATAGCGGTAAATCTGTAAGTGACATCATAGAACGAACCATATCTAAGAGAGTTCGATTACGACGTTCGGACACACCATTACGTTGTGGTGTTCCCGGCGGTGTCAATTGTGAAAGTATTCCGCATTTCTTCAAATGCTCGCCAAACTCGTAACTTAGATATTCACCTCCACGATCAGAACGCAGAAATTTAATCTTCTTGTTACGTTGATTCTCTACCTCACTTTGAAATTCCTTAAACTTCTCGAAAGTTTCGGACTTATGTTTCATGAAATAGATATACCCATATCTACTCAAGTCATCCGTGAAGGTAAGAACATAACGATAACCACCGCGCGATGCTACACTCATTGGACCACACACATCGGTATGTATGATTTCCAATAAGTCCGTAGCTCGCTCCATCATACCAGAAAATGGAGTCTTAGTCATTTTTCCCATCAGACATGCTTCGCATCTTTCAAGTGATTCGGAATCAAGTGATTCAAGAAGTCCATCGGAATGGAGTTTCTTCATACGCTTCACTCCAATGTGACCAAGACGATAGTGCAACATATAGGTCGAGTTATCTCTCGATTTCAAACGTTTAGCCTCAATGTTGTTGATATGTGTATTTCCACTATCGAGATTCAATAAGAATAGACCATCTATCAAAGGTGCATGTGCATAAAACATATTACTCATATAAATCGAACAACCATTATTCTCGGACTTAAACAAGTAACCGTCTCGCAATAAACAAGATCCCGATATAATGTTCATGCTCAACGCAGGCACCAAATAACAATTATTTAAGTATAAAACTAATCCCGATGGTAGATGAAGGGGTAGCGTGCCGACCGCGATCACATCAACCTTTGATCCGTTTCCCACGCGCATCGTCACCTCGTTCTTCGCTAGCTTCCGTTTATTCTGCAGCACCTGTTTCGAGTTACAAATATGAGCAACCGAACCAGTATCAAATACCCAGGCACTACTACGAGTACTAGTGAGGTACACATCAATAACATGTATATCAGATATACCTTTCTTCTTGATGTTACCGTTCTTCAAATCTGCCAAGTACTTTGGGCAATTCCGCTTCCAGTGACCTTCTCCCTTGCAGTAAAAGCACTCAGTATCAGGATTAGGTCCAGCCTTGGTCTTCTTCGCCGGTGCGGTAACTTTCTTACCACCCTTCTTGAAGTGTCCCTTCTGCTTAGACTTGCCTTTCTTGAATTTGGTGGTCTTATTGACCAACAACACTTGGTGCTCTTTCTTGATCTCCACTTCTGCAGACTTTAACATAGCAAACAGTTCTGGGAACTGCTTGTTCATGTTCTGCATGTTGTAGTTCATCACAAAGTTCTTGTAACTTGGTGGTAGTGATTGGAGGACATGGTAAATCCCCAAAGCATTAGGAATCACTATACCCAAGCTTTGAAGTTTGTTTGCGTGCCCAGACATCTTAAGCACATGCTCACTGACGGAGCTGCCCTCTTCCATCTTGCAGTTAAAGAACTTTTCAGAAGCCTCATAACTTTCAATTGCCGCATGAGTCTCAAAGATCAATTTGAGATCCTTGACAATATCATATGGGTCTGAATTCTCAAACCTTTTCTGAAGCTCCGATTCCAAACCATACAAGATAGCACACTGAACTATGGAGTACTGATTCTTCCGAGCGAGGTAAACATTCTTTACTTCATCGGAAGCATCAGCTGCAGGTGGGTCACCCAGCGGTGCATCCAGCACATAGGTCAAATTACCAGCTGTGAGGACAATCCTCAAATTGCGGAACCAATCCGCGAAGTTGCTTCCATTGTTTTTCAACTTTTCTTTCTCTAGGAACGCATTAAAATTGATGGTAGGGGCTACCATTGATCTACAACATATTTGCAATAGTTTAGACTAAGTTTATGACAAATTGAGTTCAAATTAATAATAAAGTTAATCTAGGTGAACTCCCACTCAAAACAACATCCCTCACATTGTTTTAGTGATCACACGAACCAAATCCACCACATCAACACCGATCATCACGAGAGTTGATATAGTTTCAATGGCGAACAATCGTCATGTTCATCATATCTACTATATGATTCATGCTTTACCTTTCGGTGATCCGTGTTCCGAGACCATGTCTATACATGCTAGGCTCGTCAAGTCAAACCTTAGTTTCCGCATGAGCAAATCTGGCTTGCTCACGTTGTAATCACTTGCAGAATCTAACACACCCGATCATCACGTGGTGCTTCGAAACAACAAGCTTTAGCAACGGTGCTAACTAAGGGTGAACACTTTATGACTTGAAATTCATGTGCATGAGGGATCATCTTATAATGCTACCGTCGTCTACTAAGCAATACAAGATGCATAAAGGATTAACATCACATGCAATTCAAAATATGTGATATGATATGGCCTTTCTTCTTTGTGCTTCCGATCTCCATCTTCAAGCACGAACATGATATCCATCATCACCGGCATTGCATCAAGGTCAATGACGCTTCTCCATGGTTGTCGTCCACCGGCTTCAACTATTACAACTACTTTGAATAGACACGTGGGTCTTAACATAAATTAAAGACAACCATATGGCTCCTGCCGGTTGCCAACTTACAATAAGGAACATTGCATACATCAAATATAATCACAATCATGGCCATATCACATCGCTGCACACCCCTGCAAAACAAAGTTAGACGCCTCTACTTTCTTTGCATATTTTACGTGGTTTGGGGCTTTCAATAAGTGTCGTTCTAACTTACGAACAAGAACCACAACATTGATACTAGTATTGTTAATCACCCGTTGTAAATTGGATCTTAACTATGCTAGGAGAAACAGGCACCCGCAAAGCCACTTATGCAATACAAGTTGCATGTCAAGTGTGGAGCAAGTCTCATGAACGATGTCATGTAAGGTTAGCCCGGGCCGCTTCATCCCAACATACCGCAAGATGCAAAGTACACAAGAAGCAATCAACAATAAAAGCATCAACGCCCACAATGACCATTGTGTTCTACTCGTGCAACAGATCTACATATAGACACGGCTCTGATACCACTGTAGGGTTTCGTAGCATGGAAAACAAAAAAATTCTATCGCATACAAACAAACAAGCCAAGATCTATCTACTAGATTGTAGCAACGAGTCGATGGAATAACTTACCCTCGAAGATTCCAAAGTGTTTAACGAGAGCGGATTCTCGTGGGTGATGTAGTCATACTCTTCCCGATCTCAAGATCGCGTAGACGATCCTTCCGGCGCTGCGTTCCGGCAGCGCTCCCGCAGTCAGTCACACGTTCGGTACTCGACGAAGACCTTCCTCTCCCTTGTTCCAGCAGGCAGCGGAGATTGTAGTACTCTCCTCGCAATTCCGGCAGCACAACGGCGTGGTACCGGAAGTAGAGGGGAGATCTCGCAGGGCTTCGCCTTAAGCCGGAGCGAGTATGGTGGAGTATGAGAGATCTCCTCGGTGATCTAGGGTTTAGACACACCAAGGAAGAGGTGCTAGAGCCGGCGGCTAGGGTTCCGGGGACCCCCAAGTCGGCGGCTAGGGCAAAACCCTAGGGGGCGGCGGCGGCTATGGTGGTAGGCGCCAAGCTAGGGTTTGAGGAGAGGTACTTGTGTGTACTAGGAGGGAGCCCTGCCCCTCCTTATATAGGTGGAGGGGCCGGCGGCCAAGGGGAGGGAGGGGAGTCCCTCCCCAACTCAGCTTGGAGGGGGCGCCGCCGGATGGAGGAGGGATTCCCTCCCCAACTCGGTTTCCCTCTTCCTCCTCTTTTCCACTTTCCAATTTTAGCCGTTTGACTTTTCAAACTAGCTATTTGACTTTTTCAAACTAGGATTCAATTAATCCTTTATTTGGAACAGCGATGACACTTAGTACATGATGCAATCATACCAAGTTTGATACAACACATTCATGTACCCTTCCCCTCCGGAGTGCCGGACATTCCGGAACCTTCTAGAACATTCTCGATGAAAACACCGGAATCATTCCCGAACTCCGAAATGGGACTTTCCTTATATGAATCTTATTATCCGGACCATTCCGGATCTCCTCGTGATATCCCGGATCCCATCCGAGACTCCGAACAACATTCGGTCTCTTTCTCATAATACCATAACTACTCAAACAACGTCGAATCCTTAAGTGTGTCTCCCTACGGTTCGTGAATTATGCGGACATGATCGAGACACTTCTCCGAACAATAACCAATAGAGGAATCTGGAAATTCATATGGCTCCCACATATTTCTACGATTAATTTGCGATCGAATGAACCAATTACATACGATACCAATTTCCCTTTGTCTCACGATAGTTTACTTATCCGAGGTTATGATCGTCGGTATCTCTGCATACCTAGTTCAACCTCGTTACCGATAAGTACTCTTTTCTCGTTCCCATGATATGTGATCCCTTGTGAGCCAGTCACATGCTTGCAAGCTAATTGGATGACATTCCACCGAGAGGGCCCAGAGTATATCTATCCGTCATATGGATGGACAAATCCCACTCTTGATCCATGTGTCTCAACCAATACTTTCCGAACACTCAATGCCACCTTTATAGCCACCCAGTTACGGTGTGGTGTTTGATGTCATCAAAGCATCCATCCAGTAAAGGTGATATGCATGATCTCATGGTCGAAGGAATTAGGTTACTATGTATCAGAAAGCTTATAGCAACTGAACTATTAAAATGACTTGATCTTTATGCTACGCTTATCTATAGGATTATGTCCATCATATCATTCTCCTAACGATATGATCTTGTTATTGATAACATCTCAATGTTCATGATAGGGAAACCACAATCATTTATCAACCAACAAGCTAGTGATGTATAGAGGCTATACTAGGGACTTCAAATTAAGTTTACAAATCACACAAGTATCAATGTTTCGTTGTTAATACTATTATAGCATGAATGTAAACATTTATCATAAACACAAAGATATAATAATAACCACATTTATTATTGCCTCTAGGGCATATCTCCAACATGCACTGCACAAGGCAAGCTAGAACTTTGCAAGCTAACACTGGCATGATAACTATGAAAATTAGATGCCTTAGGAATATGTGATTATATAACCTTATCATACAAAATCCCAATTTTCTTGCAAGCTTTATTAGTTTATTTCTTTATCAAAAATCTTTGTTTCCTTTTAGAAAGTGCTTGTGAAGTTTTAGAAAGATATTAAAGGTAGCATAAAGAGCATAAAACTTGGCCTAAGTTAGCTATGACTTGATGTCATCCTGAGGCATGAGATTATATTTAGATAAGTCACACTTGATTATCACCCCTCATTAGTGTTTACCCCCAACTTGAGTGGCTAGTGCTAAGCATAAAACTTGATCACTTTAGATAGGAATACTTGGTGAAAATGATTATGAAAACCTTAGAATGATGAGTCAATCTAATGAGATGTTTGGACATGTGTTATTGAACACCAGATTGTAACATCCCAAAACTATTGATCATGATCATCAAACTTTAATCACTAAAATTAGGGTTAACAAAAACTTTGATTAAATAAAAACCAAATGAATGCATGTGTGTATGTGATGATTTGATGAATGCATGAATGGACTTGATTGATTAACCTAGATAGCAAGGAATGGTTTAAGGATGAAAATAACATCATCTAAAACATTTCCAAGCAGAAACAAATCAAGAGAAAATCAAAAACAAATCAAATAAGGCAAATGGTCAATTTTGCCAATCTTGCTCACTAGGTCACTTTGAGTGTTTCTAGTCCAAGATTTCGAACAGAAACTTTTCCAATTCTTTTCACCCCTTGCAAGACCAAGTAAAAGTGAATCAAAGCCCACCTTTCAAACTTACAGAAACATTTGGCAACCCCATTGAAATGACAATTTAAAATTGAATCTTTAACATATGTGAAGATCACACCTTTTCAAAACCCAACCAAACTAGTGCCCCTTGACCAATCCAACTAACCCAATACTCCCTAGTATGTGCCTAGAAAACCCACCAAGTTTGAATCCAAAATTCAAATTTGAATTTCTTTCGGCCATTTCATCAAACACCTTGTGATCAGCGAACAACAAAACATTAAACACTATTTGTAGCAGTGAATTTGGCCAACCTTGTTCCCTCTCTGGTTGCAACAAGCTCTTAGTAGACCATCTAGCCTCTTTAACAATCCTTAGCACCACTGTGAGCAAGCCTAGCCATCAATGGTGACCATGCCAAGAGCAAATTTGCCACCCCCATGTCGCCAACGAGCTAGAGGAAGCACTAGCCACGCCAACCTTGTCTGGAGCACTGACCACCGTCCACCACCACCCTCTGTCCCAGCCCCGAGCATTGCCAGCCCTTGTACCATATGGCAAGCTCATGCCAAGCTTCTATGCGTGCGAGCCGAGAGCGCGCCAGTGCACCGCATGCGACACGAGCCCACAGACCATGCTTCGCCCTCGCCGCTTGTAGACATGATCACCAGCACCCCGCCAGACAACCCCGTTCGCTGTCGCGCGGACCATGCATGTTGTGCGACATTAAAACTTGCCGTTGGACCCGCCCAGAGCGCTGCGACATTCCGACCATTCAGCACCTCCCCACGTCGCGTGACCATGTCGATGAGCTTTGCTAGGGAGCATAGCACCGCCCCCTACCTTGCCCATGCCAATAGCATGTTGTGGAAACGACCACAACGAGGTCCACCCGTGACCGTAGGTCCCCTTCAGCCACTATAAAGGAGGCCACCCCCGCTCGATTTGAGCACACCATCTGACTCCCGATCTATCACTGATCACACCCACTCACTCCCGGAGTAAGGCGAGCACCAGGTGGCCAGAATTTCACCGGAGTTCACCGCTATAGAGGAGAAGAGGCGCCGTCGATTGGAGCCGTCCTAGGAGGAGCCACCCGTACCAGGAGGATAACTATCGTCGACTGCGTCAATCGCCCCCATCGTCGACCATCCGAAGCCCGATGAGCCCCCAACGACCCCCACTGGTCGCGCTAGGGTTCTGTCTCGCCGGTGCTGCCCGACGTGGACGATTAATCGTAGTCGTTGGACTAGAGTTAGATCGTGCGGCCCTAATCGCCCCGTACCGCTTCGCCCCTCGTTGTCTCACTGACAAGTGGGGTCACTCACTTAACCAGCCCGCACCCATGTTGTGTGTAGTGTCCCGGCCTAGTTAAACATCCCGCGCGACCCAACAATTCAAACTTAGGTTTATGCATTTAATGTCAAACTCAGTTTTGTACCTAGATTCAAAAATCAACCCAGCTCGATTCACTGCACCAAATTGCATGAAACCAATTTTGTTAGAAAGGTACTGGAGTGCTTAATCCAAGACCGTTGGATTCAAACCATTTAGATTTGTAGATCAACCATGGTAAAAATAACAAGGCAGAAGCTTTTCTGTATTCAAACATTTTTCAAAATTCAACCATAAAAGGTTTTGAGTTGATTCCAACTCTCAAAAATCACATTTAACCATACCTTTCAGAATATATAAAAATATATGGGGCTACACGCACAAATAATAATCAAGTAATAAAAGAATGCCTCATAGGCCATTCTAGTCATTTTATTTAATTAAAATAAAAAGGTTAAACCTTATTTAATTGTGACACCACTTTAAATCACATTCCCATGTACTGAAATATGTGGTGATGACATGTGCCAACATGATCCCATGTTTTAGTGGAGAATATTAAATCTTAATTAGTTTTTCAATGAGTAGAAATTACTTTCTAAAATAAAATAAATAAGACAAGTGCTTTAATCTTTGTGATAATAGTGATGATGCTAGATCCTCTAGTGTGAACCTTTGTGTGATAAATATAAATAGTTAAGTATTGTGTGGTGATTGTGTACCTCGTATTTATTTATAGACGCTAGTACCGACCAAGGATACGAGGAGGAAGGAGGATACTACGAGGAAGAAGACGAGGAGAACTTTAACCACTGCTCTGCACAAGGCAAGCTAACACTTGCAACTTAGCAGGCTTATACTACTATCTTAGCAAGATAAACCATGCAAGTTTTACTTGCAAGCTTACACCACTTGATACCCAATCCTAGTTTTACTTGCAAGCTTAATTCTTTTATTTCGTTATCAAAGCTTTCTATCAAAAGTTTATTTAGTGACTTATAGATTTTAGAAAGATATTTGAAGGTAGCATAAAGAGCATAAAACTTGACCTATGTTAGATAATCTTGATGTATTCCTAAGGCATGAGATGGAACTTAGCTAATTCCCACTTGTTTATTACCCATCATTAGTATTTACCCCCACCTATAGATGCTAGTGCTAAGCATAAAACTTGATTAACTGTAGATGGGAACACTTGATGAAAATGGTTATGAAAACCTTAGAATGATGAGTCATTCTACTGAAATGTTTTGGCATGTGTTCTCGAACACCAGATGATTTTGATGATGAAAATGTTAAGCCATGAGCCTTAGCCCTTTACAAAACTGATGGTTTTCTGGATGCGATACCATTCCAATTTTACCGTACAACCATAATACCGGAAATTTGGGTAGGGATTAACTATAAATTTATATACCTTAGTATGGGTTCCCTTGCGGCCAAGGTTTGAGCTAAGGCTACCTTGTGAAGATTTTCCACCTGTGCAGTACCAAGATGACAGTTGGTCATGGTTGGGAGGCCAAACTCATAGGAGAGGTGCCTATACTAGGGCGTGTAATTGAAAGGTTAGGATTGATTATCCGCATACTGAGTATGGTGAATTCAGGATTTGTTCCTGACGAATGTATTGAATGTTGTGGTGAAAGTGTACAATCTCTACAGAGTGTCAAACTATTCGAATAGCCGCGTCCGCGGTTATGGACAGTTGGAGTGGCAATACTGTTCCGTTGTTAGATGTTTTCAAAATGACTTATGAAATGATTTATGATTTGACTTGACCACAACAGAGTTGTGACATGAAATTCAAATTCCCACTTAGGTGTTATAAAACTTTAAACTAGCTTTCTTTGCTTCTGAACTTAGTAGAGGTAAATCTGGCTTTTTGTAAAACAACCCTACAGCTTAGTATATCCTATTCAAAACCACTTCACTTGTTAGTATTGGTTTGCGAGTACTTACAGAGTACTCATGGTTTTGTCCCTGGCTATTCCCGTGGCCAGACTATGAGGAGGAGTATCAGGAAGATGGACCGCATGAAGGTTACGACAACTAGGATCATCTCCCATCGTTAGCATTGCCTGTGACCACGAAGATGGAGCTTCACATACGCTATCGTTATATTTACATTATTCCGCTACTTGAATTGTATTAAGAACTGGATCATGAGATCCGTATTTGTGTAAGACCTTATGTATGGTTTGTAATGGATGATGTACTGTGATATCCAATGTGTTATGTATCGCAAAAATGGTAATCCTGGGATTGTGATGTATGGCATAACAGGCATCTGGGATTAAAAATCCGGGTGTTGACAAGTTGGTATCAGAGCCATCCTTACCACAGGAGACCCTTGTTTAGAATGGACGTTTGAATCAAAAACTTAGTATCAAAACCAAGGAAGTGAGTATTTATGAAAACTTATTCTCATTCTTATCACTTAGACTCTTTCATGAAAAATTCAGGTTCCCCAAAAATTTTGCAAACTCACATAAAATTTGACACACTTGATCACTCTGCTAACTTACTCATCCTATATTCTTATAGATGGACGTGAAGTACAGCAAGTTTTATCAGTTGGGGAATGGAGGAGACCTCATCTTTGAGCATGACTTGGACCAGCTGGCAGAGATGCTGGAGCGTTTGCACCCCGAATTCTTTGGAGCTCCGCTCAATGATCAGGAAGGAGAGGATTTGAAGTGGTTAGTTGTTGCAAGTCTCCGAGGAAAGATTGAACCCCCCCACTACAGAAGCAATTCAGTTCACCTTAAGAGAGAACAACTGGCTCGATGGACTTGCTAGGGCCATGTAGGAAGCTCTTGCCCGTCTGTGTGGACAGAGTATCAATCAGATCAAGGGTACCCATTTTGAGTTCTACCCAAGGCGTGATGTTATGGGACAGGCACTGGAGGCCCCATACCACCACGAGCTGAAGACTCAATTGGACCACCTCAGCTTCATGATGTATGACCGTCAGAAGGAGTTGGACAATGCCCGTTCCGAAGCCAACCACAAGTATGCCATCGCCGCCAAGAAGGATCAGACCATTGCAATACTAGTGAAGGATCGCTAGTCTCTTTGCCGTCAGCTCGACAAGAAGGAGCGCATCATAGCCCGTCTTCGCCACCGGATCACGGATTTGGAGGAGACCATCCACGAGAGGGATATGCAGTTGGAGGAGAAGGAGAATGCAGGGGAAGACCTTCGTGGAGACCCCTACTCCTATCTCCGTGACGATGATGACTTTCTGGAGGATCAGGCCATGGAATTCTTCACTGATGAGGATGACTTCGCCTTCAACGATGATGATGATGATGAGGATGATGAGGACACCGACTCCGAGGAGTAGTTGTTGGGCCACGCAGAGATAAAACAAAAACTTTTTCCTCTAACGTGGTGATCCCAAGATCTAGATAAGGTAGAAGGCCACGAGGTTTACCACTAGACGCGCAGTTGCGGATTACTGATGAAGCGTGTCAGTTGATGCAGTGCGGTCCTCACGATCTGATCGTCCTGGTGCTGATCGCACAGCACCTCTGCTAGTAACCACACGTACAAGGAGGAGCGCTGGCGGCGAACTGCTAGGTTTGTAACAACGGCTGGACTGCTGTGGAGCTAGGGTTTCCAACACACGGAATGACCTAACCGAACAACGATTAACCTTTTTGGGTTAAGGTGCTCCACTATATATAGGGAGTGAACGTGGGCTCTGCTCGTGCGACCCATTCACTAAAGCCCATATAACACTAGTCACCGTGAGTCCAACTCACTAACTCAGCCCTAATCAGGTTAAGGTCCAACCCAACCAGATTACATGTTTAGATCCAATCCGAACTTGCTCCCGCTCTTAAGTGTGTGACCCCGCAGGCTCATGGCTACTTGGACACGATTGGAGTCCGACTCACAATCGATCAGTCGGTAGCGGCTCCTAGCAGAACGTGCCGACTCCCAAGTACCAAAGAGTCATGACGACTTGCCTTTCCAATGCGACTTACGTCTGAGTCCCTTTTGCCTCACGATATACCTTGTCAGACTATAGGCGAATATATGTCATCCCTTAAATAGTCCGACTCTTTTCTCGATTCGAGATAAGTGATTCACCCGACTAACTCTTAGTCGATCGCCTCGGTTAACACTTAACCGAGTCGTGCATGGCCATGCTTTCCGAATCATATCTCACGAGAGGGCCCAGAGAATATATCTCCGAGTGGAGGGGCAAAATCCCATCTTGGTTATTCACATCACGCAGCTTGATTCTCAGTCGACCCGAACCCTGCCTTTATAACTGCCTAGTTACGGATCAGCGTTTGACAGAACCTAAGTCGGTGATCCTCAACTCGGACTATGCAACAACCTCAGGTCTAAGGATTACATTGATTGAGATATACAAATGACAGCTAGTTCGTTGTACCTCAATATGGGTCAATCCGACTCGCTAAACTCTTTAGCCGAGTTTGTGTAAGTTGGAATAGCATCTCCATGCCCATGACAAGTGGAACCGAGTCATCAAGCCAACTTTCACATTGGTCTAAGTTGTGTGTCCAGCACAACCTCAATTACCAAGGATATTTAGTACAAACAACATGAATGCATAGTTCCACAACCGAATCACATATTCAATGATACACATCAGATGTTTATACAAGGACTAATATCTTTATGAATACAATGAGAAATATCATCATACATGATTGCCTCTAGGCAATATTCCCAACAGTCTCCCACTTGCACTAGAGTCAATCTTCCGACATCACATGTCTAAGCATCTAATGCCCATGGCTCTCAGGTGCGCCTCATGCTTCGGCTGTGGTAACAGCTTTGTCAACGGATCCGCAATATTTGCATCCGTGTGTACCTTGCATAATTTGATATCACCCTGATCCACGAACTGGCGAATCAGGTGGTGTCGCATGAGTATGTGCTTGTTCTTCTGGTGTTGTCTAGGTTCCTTGGCTTGTGCAATAGCACCATTGTTGTCACAATACACGTCCAACGGATTGGACGAGCCCTGAACCACACCAAGATCCATGAGGAAATTCCTCATCCAAACAGCTTCCTTTGCTGCCTCCGAGGCGGCAATATACTCAGCCTTTGTTGTAGACGCTGACACAGTCTCTTGCTTGGACTCTTCCAGCTCACAGCACCTCCGTTTAAAATAAAAACGTATCCGGATTGCGAATGAGAATCATTAGAGTCGGTAAGATAACTCGCATCCGTGTAACCCTTTACACTGAGTTCATCTTCACCACCATAAATCAAGAACATATCCTTAGTCCTTCTCAAATACTTTAGGATATTTTTAGCCGCTGTCCAGTGGATCTCTCCAGGATCAGCCTGGTATCTGCTCACAACACTTAGAGCATAGGAAACATCCGGCCTAGTACAAATCATGGCGTACATGATGGATCCGACTGCAGAAGCATATGGAATCGCACTCGTCAGACTTCGCTCATCAGTTGTCGAAGGACACTGAGTCTTGCTAAGTTTTACACCATGGGACATCGGTAAGAACCCCTTCTTAGACGATTCCATGTTGAACTTCTTTAATGCTTTGTCCAAATAAGTACTCTGACTCAATCCAATGAGCCTCCTTGATCTATCTCTATAGATCCGGATTCTGAGGATGTATGTTGCCTCACCCAAGTCTTTCATTGAGAAACTCCTTTCCAATGATTCCTTGGTTTCTTGCAACATCTAGACATCATTTCCAATCAGTAATATGTCATCCACATATAAGATTAGAAAATTTACTTTGTTCCCACTAAACTTCTTGTACAAACAAGAATCATGATCACTCTTGATGAAGCCAAACGATTTGACTACCTCATCAAAGCGAATATTCCAACTCCGAGATGCTTGCTTCAACCCATAAATGGATTTCTGAAGTTTGCACACCTTGTCAGCATTAGCTGGATCGACAAAACCCTCGGGCTGTATCATATACACGTCCTCGGTTAAATTTCCGTTAAGGAAAGCCGTTTTGACATCCATCTGCCATATCTCGTAGTCGAAATAGGCCGCTATAGCTAACATGATCCGAACTGATTTAAGCATCGCTACGGGCGAGAAAGTCTCATCGTAATCAACTCCTTGAACTTGTCGGAACCCCTTCGCGACAAGGCGTGCTTTATAGATTGAAACATTTCCATCCATATCAGTTTTCTTCTTAAAGACCCATTTGCACTTGACGGATCTTGCACCGTCTAGCAGATCAACCAAGTTCCAAACTTGATTTTCATCCATGGACTTTATCTCGGATCTCATGGCTCCAAGCCATGACTCGGAATCAGATCCCACCATCGCTTCCGAATAATTTGCCGGCTCATCACTGTCTAACAGTAACACATCACGAACACTTCGTAATCTTGCCGATCTTCGTAGTACAAGTGCTGCTGCCGGCTCAGCTGCCACGACCGTCTCAACCTCCAAGGTTTTTGCCGACTCGCTACTAGCCGGTTCCTCTAGAATTTCTTCGAGTTGCACCGTGCTCCCACTTACTCCCTGACCGAGAAACTCTTTCTCAAGGAAGACACCGTTCCGAGCGACAAACACTTTGCCCTCTTCTCGGTTGTAGAAGTAGTAACCCAAGGTTTCCCTCGGATACCCCACGAAAATACACTTATCCGACTTGGTTGTAAGCTTGTCCGACTGGATTCGCTTGACAAAAGCTTCATAACCCCAAATCTTAAGAAAAGAAAAACTTGGCTTTTTGCCTGTCCACATATCATGCGGTGTCTTCTCTACCGATTTTGATGGTACTCTGTTTAGTGTGAACGCCGCTGTTTCTAGACAATAACCCCAAAATGATAAAGGCAGATCTGTCCGACTCATCATTGATCGTACCATGTCCAACAAGGTCCGATTCCGCCTTTCCGAAACACCATTCCTTTGTGGCGTTCCTGGCGGAGTAAGTTGAGGAACTATTCCACAACTTTTCAGATGGTCATCAAACTCATGGCTCATGTACTCGCCTCCTCGGTCCGACCGAAGAAACTTTATTTTCTTGCCGAGTTGATTCTGTGCTTCATTCTGGAATTCTTTGAACTTTTCAAAGGCTTCCGACTTATGTTTCATCAAGTATATATATCCATACCTACTCAAATCATCAGTGAAGGTAATGAAGTACTGATAACCACCCCTGGCTGTCGTGCTCATTGGTCCACATACATCACTATGTACTAGTCCCAACAAGTCGGACGCCCTTTCGCAACTCTTTGCAAAAGGTGTCTTGGTCATTTTGCCGAGTAGGCAAGATTCGCATGTCTCGAACGACTCCAAGTCGAACGAAGTTAGGAGTCCATCATCATGGAGCTTCTTCATGCGTTTCCAACTTATATGACCAAGCCGACAGTGCCAAAAGTAAGTCATATTCAGATCATTTGGTTTCAACCTTTTAACATTTATGTTATAAACCGACTCACCATCAAGATTCAAAATAAATAACCCGTCCTGGACGGGTGCAAAGCCGTGAAACATATCATTCAAATACAAAGAACAACCATTATTCTTGATATTCGACTCATAGCCTTGCCTCATCAAACATGAAGCAGAAATAATGTTTTGAGTGAGCACTAGAACATAATAACAATTATTCAGTTCCATAATGAATCTAGAAGGTAAATGAAGTTGCATCGTGCCGACTTCCAACGCAGCAACTCTTGCTTTGTTGCCGACTCGAATATCAACCTCGCCTCTTGCTACGCTCCTAGTTCTTACCAGTCCCTGCAACGAGTTGCAGATGTGAATAACTGATCCGGTATCATATACCCAAGAACTATTACGTGCATCAGCAAGATATATGTCTATAACATTGCAAACAAGTGTACCTGAGTCGGAAGTCATACCTCCACTCTTGGCTTTGTCGGCCAAGTACTTGCTGCAGTTCCTCTTCCAGTGGCCATCCGCCTTGCAGTAGAAGCAAGTGGATCCGGCTGAAGGAGATGGTTTAGTACCTGAGGAAGCGCTTGGGACCGGGTCCTGAGTCTGCTTTCCTCCTGACTTAGCCTTCTTCTTAGTCCAAGAACTCTTCTTGAACTTAGCCTTATTCCGCACCATCAACACTTGACTGGTGCCCTTCTTGAGATCCGCCTTTGCCTGCTTGAGCATCCCATGCAATTCAGTGAGCTTCTTATCCATACCATGCATGTGGTAGTTCGAAATGAACCGCCCATATGCACTAGGAAGAAAGTTCAGAATTATATCCGTAGCGAACTCTTCGCTAATGGGGTAGCCAAGCCTCTCCAAAGACTGCACGTAACCAACCATTTTGATCACATGCGGACTCAGTGGATCACCATCCTTAAGCTTGCAACTCAGCAAAGCCTGAGAGACTTGATACCTCTCAGTCTTCGCCTGAGCCTGGAACATACTTTTGAGGCTTTCGATCATATCGTAGGCCTCAACATGCTCGAACTGCTTTTGCAAGTCCGGCTCCATGTGAGCAAGCATAAGACAGCTAATATCCGTGGACTCATCCTTAGCCCGACGGTAGGCATTGGTGGCTATGATAGTCGCATTCTCATTCGGCTCATCTGGAAGTGGGTTGTCTAGGACATGGTCCTTCTTTTCTTGTTTGAGAACAATTCTCAGATTTCGATACCAGTTGGTAAAATTAGTGTCGTTCAGTTTATCTTTCTCAATAATGGTTCTCAAAGCAAAACCGGATATCTGAGAGTGACTGCTACTTGGTGCCATGATCTACAACAGAAAATATGCAAAACACTTAAGACATGTATTCATAAAAGAGCAAGCATATTAAACATTTTAATATTTTATGCTCCCACTAGAACCAACACCCCTCCGATGGTTACTTAGTAATTCAGGATCCTAAATAAGCAAGTCGGCTAGTGAGCTTTAGCATCACCGCTAGCCGCCAAGTGATCTAGGTAGACAACTCCTTGTCAATCGCATCTCATGCGACTCCTGTTGGACGGGTGGCATCACATGCCCCGGCTCCCATCCGACTTTTCCCCGCTTAAGTAAAGTGAGCGGTCGTAATGGATCGAGAGTCGGAGAGATGCCTCATCTCGGAGCGTCACGAAGTGCCTTCCAGGGGAGGCCGACTTGGGAGGCCGTAATAGGAAGAAGATATATCTTTAAGTGGACTGATTTGAGCGGGGGGTAGGCTCATGAGCGTAAGACTGAAGAAAACGGAGAGAGGAAAACCTGTCTTTTGTTTATAAATAATCTCTTCCTTCCCTTGTTCCTCTTGTTCTAGTGTTTTCTTTTCCTTTCTCTTCTTGTCTTTTGTCCTTAGGGAAGCCCCTTGCTAGCCGAGTCCCACAACCGTTGTGATAGACCCGTCTAGCTTACCGAGTGTTTCTGCAGTAAGAGTCCGACTCGAACCCACCTAGTCGGAAAGAATTGGCAGCACCTCAATTTTATGAGCCCACTACCAAAAATGTCCGACTTGTGATGGTGCAAACACTGGCGGGAAAACCGACTAGACCTTCTTTGAGGGATTAAATTTTACCGACTATCTAATAGAGGTAAAACAGAGACATAACAATAACACAAAATAAAGCAATTATAATGTGAAATTGTATGGCTCTCTTCATGGCGATTTCCATCTCCACAAAGCCTGTAATCCGAACCGTGCCAACTCTTGTCACTTGCCATCTTACTCCATGTCACCAACATGTACAATGCCTTGCATGCCTTCCAGGTTCTCCAAGCAGCTACACTAGCTTAGTAAAGTAAATTACATAGAGAATCTGACACGCAGGTTGTTATACAATAAAATGACAGCACCTAGGCTCCAACCGGCTGACAAAAACCGTGATCCGCAGATCACGTATGGATTACACACACACATCACATGCACATGAACCGTACCATTCACAACTTCCTGCAAAAACAAGTTATGCATAGATACAATATCTACCAGCGTTGTGAAACCCGCAACAACATCCAAGGCGCTACGATAGGGCGAAGCCGGCGGTCCCGCTAGCCAGATAGCGGGCGGGGATCGAAGGGGCAATGCCCCTCGCGGGTGCGGGAATCAGATCTACCATTCCCCGAGTACAGTTGATCCAATCAACTTCGTACGAAACCGATCTATCTCATAGATCGACCACCAAACAGCATATAGATCTCATCTACATCCTACCGCCTATCACATATGCGAGATCTCGAGCCTAAAACCAGAAGCTATCGCTCTGATACCACTGTTCGGCCACGCAGAGATAAAACAAAAACTTTTTCCTCTAACGTGGTGATCCCAAGATCTAGCTAAGGTAGAAGGCCACGAGGTTTACCACTAGACGCGCAGTTGCGGATTACTGATGAAGCGCGTCAGTTGATGCAGTGCAGTCCTCATGATCCGATCGTCCTGGTGCTGATCGCACAGCACCTCTTCTGGGATCCACACGTACAAGGAGAAGCGCTGGCGGCGAACTGCTAGGTTCATAACGACGGCTGGACTGCTGTGGAGCTAGGGTTTCCAACACATGGAATGACCTAACCGAACAACGATTAACCTTTTTGGGTTAAGGTGCTCCACTATATATAGGGAGTGAACGTGGGCTCTGCTCGCGCGACACGTTCACTAAACCCATATAACACTAGTCACCGTGAGTCCAACTCACTAACTCAGTCCTAATCAGGTTAAGGTCCAACCCAACCAGATTACATGTTTAGATCCAATCCGAACTTGCTCCCGCTCTTAAGTGTGTGACCCCGCAGGCTCATGGCTACTTGGACACGATTGGAGTCCGACTCACAATCGATCAGTCGGTAGCGGCTCCTAGCAGAACGTGCCGACTCCCAAGTACCAAAGAGTCATGACGACTTGCCTTTCCAATGCGACTTACGTCTGAGTCCCTTTTGCCTCACGATATACCTTGTCAGACTATAGGCGAATATATGTCATCCCTTAAATAGTCCGACTCTTTTCTCGATTCGAGATAAGTGATTCACCCGACTAACTCTTAGTCGATCGCCTCGGTTAACACTTAACCGAGTCGTGCATGGCCATGCTTTCCGAATCATATCTCACGAGAGGGCCCAGAGAATATATCTCCGAGTGGAGGGGCAAAATCCCATCTTGGTTATTCACATCACGCAGCTTGATTCTCAGTCGACCCGAACCCTGCCTTTATAACTGCCTAGTTACGGATCAGCGTTTGACAGAACCTAAGTCGGTGATCCTCAACTCGGACTATGCAACAACCTCAGGTCTAAGGATTACATTGATTGAGATATACAAATGACAGCTAGTTCGTTGTACCTCAATATGGGTCAATCCGACTCGCTAAACTCTTTAGCCGAGTCTGTGTAAGTTGGAATAGCATCTCCATGCCCATGACAAGTGGAACCGAGTCATCAAGCCAACTTTCACACTGGTTTATGTTGTGTGTCCAGGACAACCTTAATGACCAAGGATATTTAGTACAAACAACATGAATGCATAGTTCCACAACCGAATCACATATTCAATGATACACATCAGATGTGTATACAAGGACTAATATCTTTATGAATACAATGGGAAATATCATCATACATGATTGCCTCTAGGGCATATTCCCAACAGTAGTAGCACTTGAGAACTAGCGTTAGTGAGTTGTATTCGGTCCCACTGTATCGTAGCTTCACAGAATGGTTCTTAAAACCATCTGTTTTCCTTTGTTGTCGTGTGTGTTTGTATCGTGTGCTATGAATGAATGATTTAAAAACAAGTTGCTAGAAAAATCTGAGTCAAACTTAAAAAACTTTCCAAAAACCCTGAACCTTAGAAATTTCCCTCTTTTCGCATGATCTACCTCAATCTTCAGATGCCTCGCGGAGGAAGCAGTTCATCCCCGGACCCAATGTCGCAGATCTTGAAAATGTTGGTTTCTGACCGCGAAGCTGAAAGAGCCGAATGTCAAGCCAACTTAGTCACCCTTCAACACATCGCTCAGATGGCCAACAACAATCAAGGCCATGGAAATCGGGACAACCATGGATCCAAGCTCAAGAATTTCTAGAACACCAATACACCCATTTTCACTAAGTCAGAAGAGCCCCTAGATGCAGATGATTGGTTGCAAACCATGGAGAACAATCTGGAAGTTGCAGGAGTAGAAGCTAACGAGAAAGTTCTGTTCGCCACCCACTGTCTGGCAGGAGATGCAAGAGCATGGTGGAACAGCATTCGTGCCATGACTGTAGGACAGATGATGACTTGGGAAGAGTTCAAAGTCAAGTTTAGCAGAACCCATGTGCCACCGGGTTTGATCAAGAGGATGAGAGATGAATTCAGGGAATTGAAGCAAGGGAGGATGACCGTAGTGGAATACCGTGACAAATTCTTGTCATTGGCTAGGTATGCACCTGATGAGATAGACACTGAAGCCAAGAAGAAGGAGAGATTCATGAATGGTTTGCACGATGAGATGCAGACAATGTTAGTCAATATCCCGTTTGCTGATATTGAAGCCTTAGTGGACTCTGCCATTCATATGGAAGGAAAGATCAACCAAGATAATGAGCACCGCAAGCATCGCATGATGCATCAACCAGGAACCCACCATACACCCAAGTACCGCCCCAACCCATCTCCAGGATTTTCCCCAAGAAACAACAGACCCCCTATGAACCGTCCCACCTATCAAAATCGTGGAGGAGGAAACCCAAGGCCCGGAGGAAACCACAACAACCCCAGCAACCCCAGCAATTTCAACCATGCTCCGCCTAAGTTCAACAACAACAATGTCGCCACCAACACCAACACTGCCCCAAGGACTGGAAGCAGTGTTGTGCCTGTTGCAGTAAAGGACAAGTCGCAAGTGACTTGTTATGAATGTGGAACCAAGGGTCACTACTCCAATGAGTGCCCCAAGAAGATTTCCGCAGCCCCCAATGCAAATGCCCCAGCTCAGCAGCAGCGTCGTGTTCAGCCCAGAAGAAGGTTTGCCCTAGGGAACTCACTCAACCGCAATGACTGTCTCTTTCTCATGCATGCTGAAGAAGCCCAAGAAGTGCCACATGTCGTGCTGGGTATGTTTATTGTTAAATCAGTACTTGCAAGAGTGTTGTTTGATTCTAGAGCATCACACTCGTTTGTTACTGAAGAATTTGCATGCACTAGTAAGATTCAACCAACCAAATTCAAGCATGTTATGATTGTTCAAATACCTGGTTCAACCACCAAAGATAGACAAATTTGCAAATCCGTCCCTATGAATCCATGGCATAGATTTTTATGCTAATCTAATAGTACTCGGAACTAAAGGTTTGGAAGTAGTACTAGGAATGGATTGGATGCCCAAACATAAAGGATTAATCGACTGTGCCAAGAAAGCCATAACAATGACCAGTACAGCCGGAATATTAGTCGAGCATGTATCGGAAACCCTGCCCCGTCAGTTCAAGTGCAACAAGAGTATAGCCCAACCAACCCTTGACCAAATCCGGATAGTCTGTGAATACCCCGATGTATATCCAGATGTTTTGCCCGGTATACCCCTAGATCGGGATATCAAGTTTATCATTGAACTAATCCCTGGAACCAGACCCATAGCCCAGAGGCCATATAGTATGAACCTGTCTGAACTAGTTGAGCTGAAAAAGCAATTGGGTGCTATGCTGGAAATTGGATTGATTCAACCCAGCGCGTTGCCATGGAGATCACCTGTTCTATTTGTGAACAAGAAAGATGGAGGTTACCGTTTGTCTACGGATTAACGGAAGTTGAATGATGTCACCATCAAGAACAAGTACCCGTTGCCAAAGATAGAAGATTTGTTTGACCAGTTTACTAGTGCCAAAGTGTTCTCTAAGATTGATCTTAGAACTGGCTATCATCAACTCAAGATTCGCGCAGAGGATATTCCAAAGACTGCCTTTACCACCAGATATGGATTATTTGAGTATATTTTCATGTCTTTTGGATTAACCAATGCCCCTGCTTATTTCATGAACCTCATGAATAAGATTTTTATGGACTTTCTGGATAAGTTTGTCGTTGTTTTCATCGATGACATTCTGATTTATTCCATATCAGAAGAAGAACATGAGCTACACCTAAGGACCATTCTTGGAACCCTTAGAGAGCATCAGTTATATGCCAAGTTTAGCAAATGTGAATTCTGGTTACAGGAGGTAGGATTCCTTGGAGACATCATATCAGCCAGAGGAGTTGCCATTGACCCTGCAAAGGTGAAGGATGTTGAAGATTGGAAAGCCCCAACCAACCAAACTCAAGTTCGTGCATTTCTCGCATTAGCAGGATACTACCGCAAGTTTGTAGAAGGATTCTCGAGTATCGCAAGACCCATGACCCAATTGCTGAAGAAGGACAAGAAGTTTGGATGGACAGACAAATGTGAAGCGAGTTTTCAAGAACTCAAGAGAAGATTGATTTCATCCCCAATCTTGATCATGCCAGATATAACGAAGCCCTTTGATGTGTATTGTGACGCATCCAAGATCGGTCTCGGATGTGTGTTAATGCAAGAAGGAAAAGTTATATCTTATCTATCCCGACAGCTGAAGCAGCATGAACAGAATTATCCTACCCATGATCTTGAACTAGCAGCCGTATTTCTAGCCTTGAAGTCATGGAGGCATTATCTAATGGGTAATCGTTGTGAAATTTATTCGGACCACAAGAGCTTGAAGTATATATTCACTCAGAAGGAGTTGAATATGATGCAGAGAAGATGCATTGAGCTAATCAAGGACTATGATCTGGACATTCACTATCACCCCGGTAAAGCCAATGTGGGAGCAGATGACCTTAGCAGATTGTCGTGCCGCTTGAACTCCATGATTCTGAAGGAGCAACCAAGTTTGCACAAAGAGATGGAAGATTTTAGAATGCAATTAGTAAGTGAAGGATTTTTGGATAGCATAGAACTTCAACCCACTTTGATCAATCAGATCAAGGAGGCTCAGAAAGGAAATGTTAGTATCGACGAAATCAAACATCGTATCGGTACAGGCAAGGTACCCGGATTTACCGAGGAGGAAGGAGTTTTGTGGTACAAAGGACGTCTTTGTGTACCAGCAGATTCACAGTTGAAAGAATTTATTTTGAAAGAGGCCCATGATACCCTTTATTCTATCCACCCCGAAGGAACCAAGATGTATCAGGATCTGAAGGAGCAATTTTGGTGGCATAAGATGAAGAGAGAAATCGGAATCTATATCGCCAAATGTGATATTTGTCAGAGAGTCAAGGCGGGACATTAGAGACCCGCAGGACTATTGCAACCATTGCAGATTCCAGAATGGAAATGGGATTCAGTTGGAATGGACTTTATCACCAGATTACCTACTTCTAGTAGGGGAATGACTCTATTTGGGTCATAGTTGACAGATTGTCCAAGGTAGCCCATTTCTTACCAGTCAAGACCACCTACCAGAGTTCGAAGCTAGCGGAGTTATACATCGCTAGAATCGTCAGTTTGCAAGGAGTACCCAAGAACATCGTATCTGATCGAGGAACTTAGTTTACCTCGAGATTCTGGAAGAAAGTCCAAGAAGGATTAGGAACCCGATTGGATTTCAACACAGCGTATCACCCTCAGACTGATGGATAAACGGAGCGAGTAAATAAAATGCTCGCAGATATGTTGAGAGCATGTGTGCTAGAGTATGGATCTAAATGGGAAGACTGTCTGCCGTTCGCGGAATTTTCTTACAACAACTATTATCAAGCTAGTTTGCAAATGGCCCCATTTGAATTCATGTATGGAAGGAAGTGTCATACCCCTTTGAATTGGTCGGAAGTAGGAGAGAGTCAGATTTTCGGACCCGGCATCCTCTGAGAAGCAGAAGAGAAAGTACACAAGATTCGTGAGCACCTCAAGACCGCCCAGTCAAGACAGAAGAGTTACACCGACAAGAGACGTCGAGACCTCACTTTTAATATCGGAGATTTTGTGTATCTCAAAGTGTCGCCTTTGAAGGGAATGCAACATTTCCAGCTCAAAGGAAAGTTAGCCCCCAGATATATCGGACCCTTCAAGATTCTGAATCGTCGAGGAGAAGTATCATATCTATTGGAACAGCCAGAGGAAATGTCAGCAGTGCACAATGTGTTGCATATATCGTTACTTCACAAATGCCTTGAAGTTCCATAGAAGACTGAAGTTTTCAAGAACATCGATCACCAGACACTAGAGATCAACGATTACCTGACGTATCCTGAAGTACCCATCCGTATTTTGGAGGAAGCTTTCAGAACCACCAGAACCTGAAGCATCAAGTTTCTCAATATTCAGTGGAGCAACCACGCTAAAGAAGAAGCTACCTGGGAGCGAGAAGATCACATCAGGACGGAGTTTCCTGATCTCTTTAAATCCTAGGTAATCTTTTTTCTTCCTTTTCAAATCTCGATACGAGATTTTTTTAAGGAGGGAAGGTTTGTAACATCCCAAAACTATTGATCATGATCATCAAACTCTAATCACTAAAATTAGGGTTAACAAAAACTTTGATTAAATAAAAACCAAATTAATGCATGTGTGTATGTGATGATTTGATGAATGCATGAATGGACTTGTGTGATTAACCTAAATAGCAAGGAATGGTTTAAGGATGAAAATAACATCATCTAAAACATTTCCAAGCAGACACAAATCAAGAGAAAATCAAAACCAAATCAAATAAGGCAAATGGTCATTTTTGCCAATCTTGCTCACTAGGTCACTTTGAGTGTTTCTAGTCCAAGATTTCAAACAGAAACTTTTCCAATTATTTTCACCTCTTGCAATACCAAGTAAAAGTGAATCAAATCCAACCTTTCAAACTTACAGAAACATTTGGCAACCCCATTCAAATGACAATTTAAAATTGAATCTTTAACATATATGAAGATCACACCTTTTCAAAACCCAACCAAACTAGTGCCCCTTGACCAATCCAACTAACCCAATACTCCCTAGTATGTGCCTAGCAAACCCACCAAGTGTGAATCCAAAATTCAAATTTGAATTTCTTTCGGCCATTTCATCAAACACCTTATGATCAGCAAACAACAAAACATTAAACACTATTTGCAGCAGTGGTTTTGGCCAACCTTGTTCCCTCTCTGGTTGCAACAAGCTCTTAGTAAATCATCTAGCCTCTTTAACAATCCTTAGCACCACAGTGAGCAAGCCTAGCCATCAATGGTGACCATGCCGAGAGCAAACTTGCCACCCCCATGTCGCCAGCGAGCTAGAGGAAGCACTAGCCTCGCCAACCTTGTCTGGAGCACTGACCACCATCCACCGCCACCCTCTGTCCCAGCCCCGAGCATTGCTAGCCCCTGGACCACATGGCAAGCTCATGCCAATCTTCTCTGCGTGCGAGCCGAGAGCGCGCTAGTGCGCCGCATGCAACACGAGCTCACAGACCGTGCGCCGCCCTCGCCGCTTGCAGATGTGATCGCCAGCACCCCAGCACCCTGCCAGGCAACCCCGTTCGCCACCGCGCGGACCACGCACGTTGTGTGCCATTAAAACTTGCCGTCGGACCAGCCCAGAGCACCACGACATTCCGACCATTCAGCACCGCCCCATGCCGCGTGACCGTGCCGATGAGCTTCGCCAGGGAGCACAACACCGCCCCCTACCTTGCCCATGCCAATAGCACGTTGTGCCGACGACCACGACGAGCTCCACCCGCGACCATCAGTCCCCTTCAGCCACTATAAAGAAGGCCATCCCCCGCTCGATTTGAGCACACCATCTCACTCCCCACCTCTCACTAATCACACCCACTCACTCCCGTAGCAAGGCGAGGACCAGGTGGCCGGAATTTCACCAGAGTTCGCCTCTGAAGAGGAGGAGAGGCGCCGTCGATTGGAGCCGCCCCAGGAGGAGCCACCCGTAGCAGGAGGATCACAGTCGTTGACTTCGTCATTCGCCCCCATCACCGATCATCGCCGGAGCCCCGGTGAGCACCCAACGACCCCCACTGGCCGCGCTAGGGTTCTATCTCATCGGCGCTACCCGATGTGGATGATGAACCGTAGCCGTTGGATTAGAGTTAGATCGTGCGGCCCTAATCACCCCGTACCGCTTCGCCCCTCGTTGTCTCACTGCGAGTGGGGTCGCTCACTTAACCAGCCCACGCGCGTGTTGTGCATAGTGGGCTGGCCCAGTTAAACATCCCGCGCGACCCAACAATTCAAACTTAGGTTTATGCATTTAATTTCAAACTTAATTCTGTACCTAGATTCAAAAATCAACCCAGCTCGATTCACTGCACCAAATTGCATGAAACCAATTTTGTTAAAAAGGTACTAGAGTGCTTAATCCAAGCCCGTTGGATTCAAACCATTTAGATTTGTAGATCACCCATGGTAAAAATAACAAGGCAGAAGCTTTTCTGCATTCAAACATTTTTCAAAATTCAACCATAAAAGGTTTTGAGTTGATTCCAACTCTCAAAAATCACATTTAACCATACCTTTCAGAATATATAAAAATATATGGGGCTACTCGCACAAATAATAATCAAGTAATAAAAGAATGCCTCATAGGCCATTCTAGTCATTTTATTTAATTAAAATAAAAAGGTTAAACCTTATTAAATTGTGACACCACTTTAAATCACATTCCCATGTACTGAAATATGTGGTGATGACATGTGCCAACATGATCCCATGTTTTAGTGGAGAATATTAAATCTTAATTAGTTTTTCAATGAGTAGAAATTACTTTCTAAAATAAAATAAATAAGACAAGTGCTTTAATCTTTGTGATAATAGTGATGATGCTAGATCCTCTAGTGTGAACCTTTGTGTCATAAATATAAATAGTTAAGTATTGTGTGGTGATTGTGTACCTCGTATTTATTTATAGACGCTAGTACCGACCAAGGATACGAGGAGGAAGGAGGATACTACGAGGAAGAAGACGAGGAGAACTTTAACCACTGCTCTGCACAAGGCAAGCTAACACTTGCAACTTAGCAGGCTTATACTACTATCTTAGCAAGATAAACCATGCAAGTTTTACTTTCAAGCTTACACCACTTGATACCCAATCCTAGTTTTACTTGCAAGGTTAATTCTTTTATTTTGTTATCAAAGCTTTCTATCAAAAGTTTATTTAGTGACTTATAGATCTTCAAAAGATATTTGAAGGTAGCATAAATAGCATAAAACTTGACCTAGGTTAGATAATCTTGATGTCATCCTAAGGCATGCGATGGAACTTAGATAATTCCCAGTTGTTTATTACCCATCATTAGTATTTACCCCCACCTATAGATGCTAGTGCTAAGCATAAAACTTGATTAACTGTAGATGGGAACACTTGATGAAAATGGTTATGAAAACCTTAGAATGATGAGTCATTCTACTGAAATGTTTTGACATGTGTACTCGAACACTGGATGATTTTGATGATGAAAATGTTAAGGCATGAGCCTTAGCCCTTTACAAAACTGATGGTTGTCTGGATGCGATACCATTCCAATTTTACCATACAACCATAATACCCGAAATTTGGGTAGGGCTTGACTAGAAATTTATATACCTTAGTATGGGTTCCCTTGCGGCCAAGGTTTGAGCTGAGGCTACCTTGTGAAGATTGTCCACCTGTGCAGTACCCAAGATGACAGTTGGTCATGGTTGGGAAGCCAAACTCACAGGAGAGGTGCATATACTAGGGCGTGTAATTGAAAGGTTAGGATTGATTATCCACATAATGAGTATGGTGAATTCAGGATTTGTTCCTAACGGATGTATCGAATTGTAAGATCTCTCCTTTATAAAGGAAAAGGATCCCTGTGATTGCAATGCTAGTCCCTGGATCATTGCTAGCATCCACAGTTTAAGATGAAGTACAAAGATATAAAGGTCATTTATTACATCCATTCCAGAGATAAACATAGTCTTTACAACTCAAGGCCACAGGCCTAATACAAGAGTTTGAATAAGTAAATAAATATAAGTCTTCATCTTCATGTGCCACAGGCAAACATGTTGAGTGTAGACTCATGACACCTAATCCTCATCAGAGTAACCTACAACATCACAAGTTACAGCCACAGTGGGTCAATACTTTGGAATAGTATTGACAAGTGATACCTTAGTATATTTTAAGTGGACTAGATACTATATGCAAATTTGGCTAAGTGTAGCTTGGCTTGCTTTGATCAAAATAGGTTTTTCCTATTAGTTGAAATCACTAAGTTTTTCTTTGTCAAAACTTTTCCCGAGGAACCACCAATAGACATTGAGGTCCTTCACCCTTGTTCACCCACAAATTTTTACTTAGAAATTGGGATGAGGAGATTCTTGATAGCTTTCATGCCTTGATGCTCAAGTTGTCCATTGCCATGGACTTGGCTAAGTACTTAGATTTTTCCATCTGCAAAGGTTGTGCAATTTCCCCACCAGACTTGGTTTCACCAAGACAGGACCTTTCAGAAGCCTTCCCTTAGACCAAATGGACGCGCTCCAACCTATCATTCCCACTACCACCAACTGTCCAAATGGCTAAGTTCTAGCAACTTATGTGATCCAGGCAGAGCCCATATTGCCAAGTGGCTGCACTAGAAGCTTCTTAACACTTGGCCTCTAAAATCTCTTTGTTCCTAGGTGGCTTACCACAAGTGTGATACACAAGGTAAACCATAGCCATGGGCCTTGTGTAACAACTAAACCAAAACCACCAATCAAGTCCCTTTCCACCCAGGTGATTCATTTACTTAGTTGTTTTATTAAGTAAAACAAAGTCCAAAGACTTATAAATATTTTCATCATAGCATGTGTATTTCACCAACCCTTGTTTGCTACTAGCTAGGCTAAGCATGGCATAGATAGTAACTTAACTTAGAAATTTCCTAGCAATTCTAAAACTACTTAGGATTTTCCAACATGGCATATAGGCAAAATAATAACATGCAAGACTTAGCAAAATATTTCTAATGCTTAGTATAAAATATAGGGATAGAATTATTCATGAAGTACCACTTGCCTTGGTAGTTGGGAGAGTAGCACTCTTCACAATCACAATCACTAGCACCAAAGTCTACACAAAGAATGGTAGCAACAAATTACACACAACATATACAAACAAACAAAAATATATGCATGCATGCAAAATGCTAAGTGATGATTTTTTAAAAACTCAACCAAGCAAGTGCAGGGTACTAAATCACTAACAAGATAAAAACTTGCCAAACAACCAATATTTAAACTCTAAATTAAATCCTAAACAATTCATATGCTCAAATAAGCCCTACACATGTTTCTGCAATAAAAACCTTTTTAACAGAAGCTAAACACTAAACACATTGCATAATCAGAAAGATCTTGCTCTCCTGATTCCAACGGTATACAATTTGTCAAATTCTAACGTGGGAATCAAAAGTTACAAACAAAACAAATTTGAACTAAAATCTGTTTTAAATCTAACTCACTGCCACGCGTCTGTTTCCTATTGGCCCGTACCGGTTCGGGCGGATCGATCTCTGCGAGCCGCAGGATTTAAGTCAGATCTAGTGGCTTAGATGCGCGCAAACCCCTTCGTTTAAGTTCTAATTCTACCCGTAAGATCTACATCTAACACTCCTGATTGCTTTGACCAGAGATGGGCGGCGCTAGCGGCGGCGACTGGCGGCGGCGCCTCTGTCAGTGGTGGAGCTGGCGTTCTAGGTCACGCGGGAGAGGGAGAAGGGGTTTACCAGACTCGCATGGAGCTGCTGATGCTCAAGGTGGCGATGGTTCGTCATGGGGCGCGTGGACACGGCGGGGATTCCTCGTCGGAGTAGGGGCAGACGTCGGGCAGGCCTTGGCGTCGACGGAGGCGAGGTTCTGGGGCGAGCTAAGACAAACCAACGGTGCCGTTAGATGTGCAAGATGCTGGGGATCTTAGGCGTATCAAACAGAGGGCAAGGGGCGGCTGGTACTTACGGGGAGAGGTCGCCGGAGTTGAGTGGTGGCTCGGTCGTTTGCGGGAACGAACGGGGACGGCGTCCTGGGTCACAAGCAGGCAAGCAAAGGGTATCAGAAGATGCACGAGGTCCTTCTGGGCACACTCGTTTGAATCGGAGGCACAGGGGCGGTCGGGACTCACCGGAATTTGCTGCCGGAGATCGTCGGAGCTGCGGCGGTGTTTGGCGAGTTGTGAGCAGCCTGGTGGCGTGGAGAGAAATTGAGTGAGGGGAATGGAGCAGAGTGGGGAGGGGTTTAAGTAGGCAGAGGCTCGACAAGAAACGCCCGGTGATTCAATGGCAATTACGCCGCGGAATCAACGCAGCAACGGCCAGCGGCGACGGCGTCTGCGCGCGAGATTTGGGGAAGAAGGAGTCGACGTGGACGGGGCCCAGCTGTCCGCGAGAGAACCAGAGAGGGGGTGGGGTCCTGGCGTCAGCAACTCGCTGGGTGCTTCTGCGCGTGAGAGAGAGAGGGAAAACCCGGGTGGGCTAGCTGGGCTGGTTTCGCTGTTGGGCCCAAAGTCTGGCGCCGGCCCTTTTCCATTTCCTTTCTCTTTTTATTTTTCTAAATTGATTTTCTGGAATGAATTTCAAATGATTTGAAACTCAAATTGAAATCAAATCTTTTCAAGAATTTTGTAGGGTGCAACATTCATATTTCTGGGCATAGAAACATGTGGTCTCTCTGTTCAAGCTTGGTTCTTTTGAATAAACAAAATAAATAGTGCTATGGCACTTGATTTGCAAATAATTTGAAAATGGTTTTTGAAACCATATTTATTTTATATACTTTGTCCAAACTCCACACTCAAACCAAACAACAAAGAAGCAAACCAACTTGGTTTAAAAACACTTATGTTCTCAAATGAGGATGGTCATTTGATTTAAGTTTGCTCACATAAAATGATAGCACTATGTGCTTCTGTTTTCTTGAAATTGGTTTGAAATTGATCTCAAAACTATATGCATGCATGAATGATATGCAATCTTTGAAATCATGATTTTAGGGATGTTACAAATCTAACCCCCTTAAGGTGAATCTCGCCCTCGAGATTTGGATTGGCTAGAAAATAGGTGAGGGTGGTCTTTCCGAAGATCATCTTCTCTTTCCCATGTTGCTTCTTCTTCGGAATGATGATTCCACTGCACTTTGCAGAACTTGATAGTCTTAGTCCTTGTGACTCTTTCTGCAGTCTCAAGAATCTTGATAGGTTTCTCTTCATAAGTGAGATCACTTTCTAGTTGAACCTCCTCCAAAGGTATAGTATCCTTCAAAGAAGTTTCTTCCATTTCTGGATGACATTTCTTAAGTTGACTCACATGAAACACATTATGGACAGCTGACAGAGATTCTGGCAGTTCAATTTCATAGGCAACTTCTCCTTTGCGACTCAGAATCTTGAATGGCCCAACATATCTTGGTGCCAATTTTCCTTTGACTCCAAATCTCTTCACTCCATGAAGTGGTGACACTCTAAGATAAGCTCTATCACCAACTTCGTAGGTGACTTCTCTACGCTTAGGATCTGCGTAGCTCTTCTGTCGGGACTGTGCTATCTTCAACCTTTCCTTAACCAATTTGACCTTCTCTTCGGCTTCTTTGATAAGATCTGGCCCGAATAAACTTCTTTCTTCCACACCATTCCATAACAATGGGGTGGTACACTTTCTTCCGTAGAGAAACTCAAACGGTGCCATCTCAATGCTGGCTTGATAGCTGTTGTTATAAGAAAATTCTGCGTAAGGCAGACTTTCATCCCAACTGGCTCCATAGTCTAGGGCACATGCCCTCAACATGTCTTCGAGAATATGATTAGTCCTTTCCATTTGTCCATCGGTTTGAGGGTGAAAGCAGTACTGAATTCCAACCTCGTTCCTAATGACTCATGTAACTGTCTCCAAAAATGGGAAGTGAATTGAGTTCCCCTATCAGACACAATACTCTTGGGCACTCCATGTAGACATACAATTCTACTCATGTAGATTCTGGCTAACTTTGCACTTGTATAGGTTGTCTTCACGGGTATGAAATGAGCCACCTTAGTTAGGCGATCCACTACTACCCAAATAGAATCGTATCCTGACTGGGTCCTTGGTAATCTGGTAAAGAAATCCATACCAATCTTGTCCCACTTCCAATCAGGAATAGGTAGTGGTTGAAGCAAACCTGCTGGTTTCTGATGTTCCGCTTTCACTCTACTACACACATCACACAAAGCAATATGTTCGGCGATGTCCTTCTTGAGATTATTCCACCAAAATCTTTCTTTCATGTCCATGTACATTTTGGTGTTACCCGGGTGAATAGAATACGGAGAGTTGTGTGCTTCTTGCAAAATCAGTTTCCGCAGCTCCGGATCTTGTGGAACACATATACGTTTCCCATGCCATAAAGTACCCTGTTCGTCTTCATGGAACTCTTTGGTTTTACCTTTGCTAATCTTTTCTTTAATCTCTTCGATTTCCTTATCAGTCTTATGGGCTTCTTTGATCTTGTCCAACAAAGTGGGTTGAACATCCAAAGACATGATATGTCCTTCAGGCACAATCTCCAATCTGAGCTTTCTAAATTGAGTACATAGATCATCTGGCAATTCTCCTTTGGTAAGGCCATTCACAAAAACCTTACGACTTAGAGCATCTGCTACAACATTTGCTTTACCAGGGTGGTATTGCAAACTTAAGTCATAGTCCTTGATAAGTTCTAGCCATCTTCTTTGTCTCATATTAATTTCCTTCTGGGTGAAGATATACTTCAAACTTTTGTGATCTGTGAACACTTCACAACGCTTTCCCAAAAGATAGTGTCTCCATGTTTTGAGTGCATGGACAACAGAGGCTAACTCTAAATCATGAGTAGGATAGTTCACTTCATGAGTTTTGAGTTGTCTCAAGGCATAAGCCACAACTTTACCGTCTTGCATAAGTACTGCACCCAAACCTTGATGAGATGCATCACAATATACTTGGAAATCTTTTTCCAAATCTGGCAGACACAAGACTGGTGCTGTCACAAGTCTCTTCTTCAATTCCTGAAAGCTGAGTTCACAACCTTCAGACCAAGTAAACTTCTTGTCTTTCTTTAACAATTCTGTCATAGGCTTAGCTACCTTAGAGAAATTCTCAATGAACCTCCTGTAGTAACCTGCTAAGCCAAGGAAACTACGAAATTCTTTCACGGACTTGGAAGATTCCCATTCAGTCACAGCTGAAACTTTAGCATGATCAACTGCTACACCATCCTTTGTCATAACATGACCAAGAAATCCCACTTCATCCAACCAGAATTCACACTTGCTGAATTTGGCATAAAGTTTATGCTCTCTTAACTTCTCAAGTATCAAACGCAAATGTCCTTCATGCTCTTCCTTGCTCTTGGAGTAGACTAAGATGTCATCGATGAAAACGACAACAAATTTGTCAAGGAATTCCATGAACACCTTGTTCATCATATTCATGAAGTATGCTGGAGCATTGGTCAAACCAAAAGGCATTACGGTATACTCAGACAATCCATACCTTGTAGTGAACACTGTCTTAGGTATGTCTTGTTCTCTTATCTTGAGTTGAAAATAGCCTGACGGGAGATCAATCTTTGAGAACACACATGCTCCTTCTAGCTGATCAAACAAGTCATTGATTCTAGGCAAAGGGTATTTGTTCTTGATAGTCACCTCGTTGAGTGAACGGTAATCAATGCATAACCTAGGACTTCTATCTTTCTTCTCCACAAAAAAAACTGGGGCTCCCCAAGATGAAGAACTTGGTTGAATAAATCCTTTCTGCAACTGTTCTCCAAGTTGTTTCTTGAGCTCTTTCAGTTCATCAACTGACATTTTATAAGGTCTCTTTGCTATTGGTCCAGACCCTGGTACCAAATCTATAAGAAATTCCACATCTCTATCTGGTGGCATTCCCGACAATTCTTCCAGAAACACATATGGATACTCACTCACAATTGGCACACTGTCCATGCTAACGCCCTTAAGAGAATTTAGCTTACTTCCTTTAGATTCAAAGTTGGACTTGAACTTAATCCGCTTTCTTTCCGGGGTTGTGAGTGCAACCGTATGATTAGCACAATCTAGTACTCCTTCATATCTAGCCATCCAATCCATTCCCAATATTACGTCCAGTCCTTGGGAATCTAGGATTATCAGACTCACTGGAAATTTATGTTTTCCAAACTCTATTACTAGATCCCGGCATCCAAGACTTACTATCATATCTCCACCCGGAGAACTAACTTTTATTGGTGTAAGACCCCTCCTTTGTAAAGGAAAGGATCCCTGTGATTGCAATGCTAGTCCCTGGATCAATGCTAGCATCCACAGTTTAAGATGAAGTACACAGATACAAAGGTCGTTTATTACATTCATTCCAGAGATAAAACATAGTCTTTTACAACTCAGGGCCAAAGGCCTAATACAAGAGTTTATGGAATAAGTAAATAAACACAAGTCCTCATCTTCATGTGCCACAGGCAAGCATGTTGAGTGTAGACTCATGACTCCTACTCATCATCGGAGTAACCTGCAACATCACAAGTTACAGCCACAGTGGGTCAATACTTTGGAATAGTATTGGCAAGTGATACCTTAGTAAATTTTAAGTGGACTAAATTACTATATGCATTTTGGCTAAGTGTAGCTTGGCTTGCTTTGCTTGAAAATAGGTTTTTCCTATTAGTTGAAATCACTAAGTTTTTCTTTGTCAAAAACTTCCCAAGAAACCACCAATAGACATTGGGGTCCTTTCCCCTTGTTCACCCACAAGTTTTACTTAGAAGTTGGAGTGATGAGATTCTTGTAGCTTCCATGTCTTGATGCTCAAGTTGTCCATTGCCATGGACATGGCTAAGTACTTAGGTTTTCCATCTGCAGAGGTTGTGCACTTTCCCCACCAGACTTGGTTTCCCAAGACAGGACCTTTCAGAAGCCTTCCCTTAGCCAAATGGACGCGTTCCAACCTATCATCTCACTACCACCAACTGTCCAAATGACTAAGTTCTAGCAACTTATATGATCAAGGCAGAGCCCATATTGCCAAGTGGTTGCACTGTAAGCTTTCTCAACACTTGGCCTCCAAATCCCTTTGTGCCTGGGTGGCATACCACAAGTGAGATACACAAGCCAAATCCATGGCCTTGTGTAACCACTCAACATAAACCAATCTTTCCATTCCACCCAGGAGGTTTATTGACTTAGTGGTTTTATTAAGAAAACATAAGTCTCATGACTTAGAAATATAGTCATTATAGCATGAATAGATTATACCAACCCTTGTTTGCTAGTAGCTAGGCTAAGCATGGCATGGTAACATAACTTAGGAAAAATTCCCTAGCAATTCTACCATTCTAAACTACATAGGATTTTCCCAATCTTTTATTTGGCAAGAGTAGCATGCAAGACTTAGCAAAATATCTAATGCTAGTACAAAATATAGGAATGAAATATTCATGAAATATCACTTGCCTTGGTAATGGGGGGAGTAGCACTCTTCACAATCACAGTCACTAGCAAAATCTACACAAAAATTTGTAGCATACAATTACACACAATTTATATACAAGCAAAAATATGAATGCATGCATGCAAGAATTTACTAAGTGATGATTTTGAAAACTCTACCAAGCAAGTGCATGATACAGAAACATAACAAGTCACAAAGTTTGCCAATCAAACTTATTTAGCCCTAAAACAAATTACTAAACTAAATCTATGTTCAAAATATACCTAAACATGTTTCTGTATATAAAGCCATTTTAACAGTTACTATTTGCTAAACACATTGGATATCCAGAAAGGTCTTGACTCACTTAATCCAACGGTATAAAGTTTGCAAAATTCCAACGTGGGAATCAAAAGCTAGAGCCATTTGAAATTTGGATCAAATTCTGGTTTGAAATCTGTTTTTAGATCTAACCCTAGCCACGTGTCGCAGCGTCACTGGCGCGTACCGGTTCGCACCGGATCGAGCTCTACAGCCATAGGATCTAAATAAATCGCACGGCCCTGAACGCGTACCCCTTTGCTGATAAGTGAATCTATCCTAACGCTTGGATCTAGATCTAACGGTGCTCGAGCACGCGTCCATGTCCTGGCGGCGCGCGGCGTCAGTGAGCGGCGGAGCGCTCGGTCTACGGCGGCGCTAACGTTCCCGGTCGTCCGCGAGAGGGAGAAGGGTCATACCAGAACCGCAGGAGGCCGCTGAAGCTCAAGGTGGCGTTGGTTTGTGAAGGGGCGTGCTGACACGGCGATGATTTCTCGTCGGAGTTGAGTCTGGCGACAGGTGGTTCTGTCCGAGGTCGAAGGCGACGTTGTCGATCACTACGAGGCAAACGGAGGGTGTGGTCAGATGCAGAAGATCACGGAGAAAACGCGTGTGTGAAAGACAAGGCTTGGGGCGGTCTGGACTTACCACTGGAGGTCGTCGGAGTTGAAGCCGAAGACGGTGGCGGCCAGTCATCGACATTGCCGGAGCTACGGTTCATGCGAAGGCAAATGGGGTGTGTCAGTAGGTGCATAGAGACTCACTAAACAAGATAGCATGAATGAGAGGCAGAGGGGAGCTCGGAACTCACCGGAATTCGCCGGCGCAGTCGTCGGAACAGCGGCGGAGTCGTGCGAGTCGTGGGCAGCCTAGTGGCGTGAAGGCAAAATTGATTGGGGGGAAATGGTCGCGAGGAGGGGGAGATCTTATAGCCTGAGGCTCGACAGGAAATGCTCGTCGCATCAATGCTAATTAAGCTCGCGGTATCAGTGCTGCAACGGCCAGCGACGGAGATCATGCGCGGATTCAGGGGGAAGACGAAGACGACGTGGACAGGGCCCGCTGGTCGGTGAAATAGACAGAGGGAGCGTGGGGTCTGGCTGTCAGTGTCTGAAGGAGTGCTCTCGTGCGTGACAGAAGAAAGGAAATGCCCCGGGTGGGCTTGATGGGCTTGATTCGCTGCTGGGCTAGAATTCTGGCGCGCAGCCTTTTTCTTTTGTTTACTCCTTTTCCTTTTTCTATTTCGATTTTCTGAATAGGTTTTCAAATGGTTTCAAATTCAATTTGAATTCAAATCTTTCTGAGGTTTTGTAGTGGTGAATTGGTCTCAGAAATAGGTCAAAACCCATGGGGTTACTTTGTATAGGCTGGTTCAAGCTTGGATTTAAAATAATCAAAGACTTTGCATCTGATTTGCAAATGTTTTAAAAAGGGGTTTTGAAATTATTTCTAAGTTGAAAACTTTTGGTCCAAATTCTACACACAAACTATCCAAAAATGAAGATAAGCATCTAGGTTCCTAAACCTTCAAGCTTTCAAATGGTGATGGCCATTTAAATTAAATCTGCTCACATAAAATCACAGCATCAAGTGCTTCTGTTTTCCTGAAATGAGTTTGAATATGATCTCAAATCTATATGCATGCATGAGTGATATGCAAACTTGAAATCATGATTTTAGGGATGTTACAATTGGACACCCAATGTTTTCAGTTGGAAACCCATTTCTATCAACAAATGCTTTTGATATGAATGAATGCGATGCTCCAGTATCAAAAAGAACAAATGCTGGAATAGAATTGAGTCTGAACTTACCAGCAACAGCATCAGGCTCCTCATAGACCTCCTCCACACTGATGTGGTTCACCTGTCCTTTCTGGAAATTGGGCTTGTTGGGTCCTTCAACTTTCTTTTCTGAGCAGTCATTTGCATAATGCCCCATCTTCTTGCATTTGAAGCATTCAACCTGACTTATGTCTCTCTTAACAGGCTGACTTCCACTTCCACTTCCATTACCACTGTGGTGGCTCTTATGTCCACTCTTGTGGTTCTTGTACTTGTCATTGTCATGACTACGGTGATGCTTGTTGTCATGATGGTTGTGGTTGTGGTGCTTGTTGAATTTCCCATGCTTGTGGGATCCTGAGCTTCCGCTGTCATCATAATGAGATCGTTTGTGAGACGATCCCGAGTTGTGCTTGTCGGAGTGCTTTCTCTTTCTACTCTCAACTTGCTTCATTTTGTTCTCCAAAATAGCAGCCTTGTCACAGAGAGACTGATAAGTGGGAACATTGGCCACAGCCAATTGCAGATTCAGCTCATCATTCAAGCCTTCAAGAAATTTTTCCTTTCTCTTGGCATCAGTGTCAACTTCATCCATAACGCGCCAGATTGTTGAACTCCTCAATATATTCACCCACGCTGCGGTGGCGCTGCTTCAGGTTATGGAACTCTTTCTTTTTCAGACTCATCACTCCAGATGAGATATGAGCAGTGCGAAAGCCATCCTCAAAGATAGCCCATGTCACTTCATCTATGGGAGTGGTGATCTGGAAGTTGTCCCACCAAGTGGCGGCTGGTCCTTCCAGCAAATGTGCTGCAAATCTGACCTTTTCAGCATCCGTACAGCCCACTGTTACCAAGTCCTTGTTTACTGAGCGTAGCCAGTCATTGGCCACCATGGGTTCAGTCGTTCCTGAGAACTTTGCTGGCCTTAATCTCAAGAACCTGGTAAGCATGTCAAAGCCCGGTGGGTTGTTGTTGTTGTTATTGTTGTTATTGTTGTTGTTATTGTTGTTGTTGTTGTTTTGGTTCTGGATGAACGTCGTCATCATCTGCATTAGCTGAGTTTGAGCAGTCATCATTTGTTGCATTTCTGGAGTGATGTTGTTATTGTTGTTGTTGTTGTTGGGGTTGGGGTTTGCACGACGGGGAGGCATATGTGGTTTGTTCAAATAGAGATAAGAATGAGATACCCATAGATGCTTTCATGCACATTACATCACATAAGCAAACACAAAGTAAAACACACACAAATAACAAGCCATCCACATGTCGGATGGTCAAATAACAAGTTCTCGAATAACAAGTATGATAACAAAAGATAAACGAGTAGTCAAATCTACTCATCGGCATCAATCTCCTCCTCGACAATGGTAAGACCTGCGTTCTCCATCACGGTCTTGTATTCCTCGACGCTAGTGGTCAAGGTCTCTATCTTGGCCTTGAGATCCCTCTTCTGGGAACGAAGCCTCTCAATCACCGTCTGCTGCTGCTCTAGCTCGAAGTCCTTGGACTGCAGTTCTTCAGTCATGTCCCGGATCTTCTTGTTCCTATCCTGGACATGCTTCTCCTGACTCTTGAACTTCCTATCCTGGGTCTCGAACTTTGCCTCCATTTCCTTGACTATCTCGTCTTGCTCCGCGAAGAGCTTGTCCTTCTCGCGAAGCTGCACCTGGAGCTCGTCATTGCTGAGCATGACATTGGTCCTGTCCGTGTCCACGTGCCTAATAAGAGACTCTAAGTCCTAGAGGTACAGGCGTATCGGCTCTGCTGTGTCCCTCGAATCGTCCTCGAAGTCGATGGACTCTCCATCCTCATCACGTCTTCTGAAGACGTGGAAGTGGGTACCTCTAACCTGTCGGGAGTGTCGCCCTAGCAGACGTCCTATCAGATCCTGCATAACTACCTCAAGGCCCCTCTCCCTGTCATCGTGCATGAGCTTGAAGACAATGGCCTCCGTGGTAGGCTATGTCTGGCGTCCGGGCTGGTTGACCTTGAAGCCCCAGAGGTCCTTCCTCTCAAACTTGGTGAGGGGATGCACCATGATGGTGGGAAGAGGGAGATTGAGCAAGGTAGTAAGCTCAACGATACGAGGAACAAAGCGGGTAACCTGGAACTCCTCAATAGTGTTGATGGTAATAGGCATCTATTTATAAGATAGAAAAGTTAGAACAACACAAATCAAGATTAAACAAAAGACAAAACATCACATACATATCCTTGGGAAGCAAAACACACAAGTCATGCATACATGAAACCATTACAACAACCAAGGTTCAATCTTATTTTAAAGCAATATTTTGGAAAATAAGGTGATAGGTGGTGGTACAACTAACAAAGTACATTTACAATCCTATCTCACTGGATCTGTTGGCTAACACAATGTTTCTAGAAGCAATCATCCTATCCTGCTCACATGACTCCATCACTAAGTCTATAATGTCTCCTCTTAAGGTTTGGTTGGTAGCTTCCAACTCTTGGGTATGTTCCTTTTCTTTCCTTAGATCATTCTAGAGGTTGAGCATTCTGCACTTGACTCTATCACCAAGTTCTTTGATGGTCTTCCAAGCTGCATCCCTTGCTGATTCAAAGAATGTAGGGTGCACCACTGAATTGGTGAACATGCAGAATCCTTTTTCCTAATGGTTGTCTTCCTTGTTTTTATACAAGTGAAGTTGCACCCACCAGTATTCCACTCCTTCATCCATCACAGGAAAACCTTTGTACACAGCTGCACCTTGTATCTCTAATGCAACCATGAGGTCCTTGAGAGCCTTGGGGAATTCTGTCTCACACTCCAAAGTCATTGTCATGAGTGGTCCTTTCCTCACGGCTTCGTTGATGGAGTTCATCTACAAATAGAGATGAGAGAGAAGATTAGAAAAGTTTTACGAGAAGAATAGACAAGTGTAGAAGTTGCTGAAAATTTTCCTTAGTGGTTTCCAATCCTAGGGTCATAATCCTACAGGAAACACAGTGCTCTGATACCATATGTAAGATCCCTCCTTTATAAAGGAAAAGGATCCCTGTGATTGCAATGCTAGTCCCTGGATCATTGCTAGCATCCACAGTTTAAGATGAAGTACACAGATACAAAGGTCATTTATTACATCCATTCCAGAGAAAAACATAGTCTTTACAACTCAAGGCCACAGGCCTAATACAAGAGTTTGAATAAGTAAATAAATATAAGTCTTCATCTTCATGTGCCACAGGCAAACATATTGAGTGTATACTCATGACACCTAATCCTCATCAGAGTAACCTACAACATCACAAGTTACAGCCACAGTGGGTCAATACTTTGGAATAGTATTGGCAAGTGATACCTTAGTATATTTTAAGTGGACTAGATACTATATGCAAATTTGGCTAAGTGTAGCTTGGCTTTCTTTGCTCAAAATAGGTTTTTCCTATTAGTTGAAATCACTAAGTTTTTCTTTGTCAAAACTTTTCCTGAGGAACCACCAATAGACATTGAGGTCCTTCACCCTTGTTCACCCACAAATTTTTACTTAGAAATTGGGATGAGGAGATTCTTGATAGCTTTCATGCCTTGATGCTCAAGTTGTCCATTGCCATGGACTTGGCTAAGTACTTAGATTTTTCCATCTGCAGAGGTTGTGCACTTTCCCCACCAGACTTGGTTTCACCAAGACAGGACCTTTCAGAAGCCTTCCCTTAGACCAAATGGACGCGCTCCAACCTATCATTCCCACTACCACCAACTGTCCAAATGGCTAAGTTCTAGCAACTTATGTGATCCAGGCAGAGCCCATATTACCAAGTGGCTGCACTAGAAGCTTCTTAACACTTGGCCTCTAAAATCTCTTTGTTCCTGGGTGGCTTACCACAAGTGTGATACACAAGGTAAACCATAGCCATGGGCCTTGTGTAACAACTAAACCAAAACCACCAATCAAGTCCCTTTCCACCCAGGTGATTCATTTACTTAGTTGTTTTATTAAGTAAAACAAAGTCCAAAGACTTAGAAATATTTTCATCATAGCATGTGTATTTCACCAACCCTTGTTTGCTACTAGCTAGGCTAAGCATGGCATAGATAGTAACTTAACTTAGAAATTTTCTAGCAATTCTAAAACTACTTAGGATTTTCCAACATGGCATATAGGCAAAATAATAACATGCAAGACTTAGCAAAATATTTCTAATGCTTAGTATAAAATATAGGGATAGAATTATTCATGAAGTACCACTTGCCTTGGTAGTTGGGAGAGTAGCACTCTTCACAATCACAATCACTAGCACCAAAGTCTACACAAAGAATGGTAGCAACAAATTACACACAACATATACAAACAAACAAAAATATATGCATGCATGCAAAATGCTAAGTGAAGATTTTTTAAAAACTCAACCAAGCAAGTGCAGGGTACTGAATCACTAACAAGATAAAAACTTGCCAAACAACCAATATTTAAACTCTAAATTAAATCCTAAACAATTCATATGCTCAAATAAGCCCTAGACATGTTTCTGCAATAAAAACCTTTTAACAGAAGCTAAACACTAAACACATTGCATAATCAGAAATAGCTTGCTCTCCTGATTCCAACGGTACAAAATTTGTCAAATTCTAACGTGGGAATCAAAAGTTACAAACAAAACAAATTTGAACTAAAATCTGATTCATAATCTGTTTTAAATCTAACTCACTGCCACGCGTCTGTTTCCTATTGGCCCGTACCGGTTCGGGCGGATCGATCTCTGCGAGCCACAGGATTTAAGTCAGATCTAGTGGCTCAGATGCGCGCATACCCCTTCGTTTAAGTTCTAATTCTAGCCGTAAGATCTACATCTAACGCTCCTGATTGCTTTGACCAGAGATGGGCGGCGCTAGCGGCGGCGACTGGCGGCGGCGCCTCTGTTAGTGGTGGAGCTGGCGTTCTAGGTCGCGCGGGAGAGGGAGAAGGGGTTTACCAGACTCGCAGGGAGCTGCTGATGCTCAAGGTGGCGATGGTTTGTCAAGGGGCGCGTGGACACGGCGGGGATTCCTCGTCGGAGTAGGGGCAGACGTCGGGCAGGCCTTGGCGTCGACGGAGGCGAGGTTCTGGGGCGAGCTAAGACAAACCAACGGTTCCGTTAGATGTGCAAGACACTGGGGATCTTAGGCGTATCAAACAGAGGGAAAGGGGCGGCTGGTACTTATGGGGAGAGGTCGCCGGAGTTGAGTGGCAGCTCGGTCGTTTGCGGGAACGAACGGGGACGGCGTCCTGGGTCACAAGCAGGCAAGCAAAGGGTATCAGAAGATGCACGAGGTCCTGCTAGGCACACTCGTTTGAATCAGAGGCACACGGGCGGTCGGGACTCACCAGAATTTGCTGCCGGAGATCGTCGGAGCTGCGGCGGTGTTTGGCGAGTTGCGAGCAGCCTGGTGGCGTGGAGAGAAAATTGAGTGAGGGGAATGGAGCGGAGTGGAGAGGGGTTTAAGTAGGCAGAGGCTCGACAAGAAAGGCCCGGTGATTCAATGGCAATTATGCCGCGGAATCAACACAGCAATGGCCAGCGGCGACGGCGTCTGCGCGCGAGATTTGGGGAAGAAGGAGTCGACGTGGACGGGGCCCAGCTGTCCGCGAGAGAACCAGAGAGGGGGTGGGGTCCTGGCGTCAGCGACTTGCTGAGTGCGTCTGCGCGTGAGAGAGAGAGAGGGAAAATCCGGGTGGGCTAGCTGGGCTGGTTTCACTGTTGGGCCCAAAGTCTGGTGCCGGCCCTTTTCCATTTCCTTTCTCTTTTTCTTTTTCTAAATTGATTTTCTGGAATGAATTTCAAATGATTTCAAACTCAAATTGAAATCAAATATTTTCAGGAATTTTGTAGGGTGCAACATTCATATTTCTGGGCATAGAAACATGTGGTCTCTCTGTTCAAGCTTGGTTCTTTTGAATAAACAAAATAAACAGTGCTATGGCACTTGATTTGCAAATAATATGAAAATGGTTTTTGAAACCATATTTATTTTATATACTTTGTCCAAACTCCACACTCAAACCAAACAACAAAGAAGCAAACCCACTTGGTTTAAAAACACTTATGTTCTCAAATGAGGATGGTCATTTGATTTAAGTTTGCTCACATAAAATGATAGCACTATGTGCTTCTGTTTTCTTGAAATTGGTTTGAAATTGATCTCAAAACTATATGCATGCATGAATGATATGCAATATTTGAAATCATGATTTTAGGGATGTTACACGAATGTTGTGGTGAAAGTGTACAATCTCTGTAGAGTGTCAAACTATTCGAATAGTCGCGCCCGCAGTTATGGACGGTTGGAGTGGCCATACTGTTCCGTCGTCAGATGTTTTCAAAATGACTTATGAAATGATTTATGATTTGACTTGACCACAATAGAGTTGTGACATGAAATTCAAATTCCCAGTTAGGTGATATAAAACTTTCAACTAGCTTTGTTTGCTTCTGAACTTAGTAGAGGTAAATCTGGCTTTTTGCAAAACAACCCTACAGCTTAGTATATCCTATTCAAAACCACTTCACTTGTTAGTATTAGTTTGCGAGTACTTTCACTAGTGAACACTCTATCATATAAATATCCTCTCTTCATGATACTACTCTTAACTACTCTCCGGTTGGATAATCTAATCATCGGTAGGGCTATAACATCACTCCTCAAAGTCCGCCTTCCCCAATCTAGATAACCCCACACTATCACCTTGAGAGCTAGATGGTTCCAACAAACACCACAATTTCATAGAGACATCCAACTCCAAATATAACTCATAACAAATATTCAATCTAGCCAAAGTGCCACACACGGTATGCACGTTGTCACTTTCACACATGTGGGGAAAAGCATAGATCTATTAAAGCACAAAGAGTATTTATGTAGACTCAAACCTGAGTGCCACCATGGCGTGCACGCTGTCACTTTCACACACATGGGGAGAGCAGATATCTATTAAAGCACTTGAGTAGCAAGGTAGATATACTTGATTACAAAGCTCATGATCACAATATGACCATGCATAGAGAGATATGAACACATAGCTACCGGTAGAGCCCTTAGCCTCAAGGGAGAACTACTCCCTCCTCATCATGGGAATCAGGAACGGTGATGAAGATGGCGATGGAGATGGCGATGGAGATCGATGGAGATGGCTCCAAGGGCACTTCCCTGTCCCAGCAGGGTGCCGGAACAGAGACTTTCTGTCCCCCAAATTTCCCTTTCGGTCGCGGTGGTGCTACGGAGGTTTTTCTGGAAGTATGATGGACTATATTTAGGGTTTTCTCCCCGAGCGCTTCTTATAGGCGAAGGAGCAAGGCTGGGAGGCGGGCGGAGGGGCCACACCCTTCCCAGGCACAGTTCCACCCTAGCCCGTGCCTGGGGGAGGGGGTGTGGTGGCCCTATGTCACATCTCCGTCTCTGCTTCGTGGTTCCGTGTTGGTCTGGGAAAATAATGACTTTGGCTTTTGTCCTGTCCAATTCCGAGATTATTGATTTTCTGCCTTTCTGGAACCAAAAACAGAAGAAAACAGGCAACTGACACTGTGGTATCTTATTAATAGGTTAGTACCAGAAAGTGTATAAAATACCTCAAATTGTAGACAAAACATAGCAAAGTAGATACTAAACAATCATGGTGCATCAAAAATTATAGATACGTTTCTGACGTATCAAGCATCCCCAAGATTAACTCCTACTCGTCCTCGAGTAGGTAAGTGATAAAAGAATAATTTTTGAGGTGACATGCACCATCAAAACCAAGATCAAACCATTTGCAAGCATTGAAAGCTGGGAACAAAGAACTCTAAACATGTGCATGAAAGGTGGAGTTCTAACAATAGGACATAGTAACTATGCATGCAACATGAAAGGCTACAAACAAAGATCATGAATAACATGCATTGAAAAACATTTGTTTGTTTCACATACAAAAAACATAGCATAGTGGCATTCAGCTTGTACCTCATAGAGTAGCAAATAGATGCATAGGACACCTTCAAAGTTCACAAGGGTAACTAGAAACAAATAGCACAAGAACAAGTAATATCACAATATGCATCAATCAATAAGTTTTGGGACACTGCACTCAAAATGACAACTATGCTCTCTTAATGGTGCCTAAAAGGTAGAAGGTGGAGACTCAAATGATGGTGGAAGAAAGGCCCTTCATAGGGAAGCAGGGATTTCAAGTTTCAAAAAGAGCTTCCAAAAATTATGGTACTTGTTAGCTTCCAGCCCTCATTGCCCCTATCATAAGCATCTTGAAGTGATTAAGGTTAAAGTGAACAAAGATGTAGTATATGCTTGACAAAGTATAAGTTGGCAATCTCAAGTGCCTTGAATACGAGGGCCACACCTCATGCTACTCAACTTCAGTCACCTGTAAGTTCTTGCCATTGTAAGTACATGCGTATCATAAAGAACCACCAACGGGGTACCCCTTGCACATGGTACAGGAGCTATCCCATAACCAAAATGACAAGGAAAGCAGACAATGAGCATCTCAGCGATCTTTTTATTTACTATATGCATAGCTTTTTATTGAGGATGCTTCATAGATAGCTCACTATGGTGGTGCTGCAAGTTTCCACCATGATTAGGCATGGCTTAGGCTAGTGGCTCAGGCGTTTCTCTAACACAAAATACATACTCCATGGACTTACAAGTTCCCTCTTTATTTCACACCGGTGAAATCCATAGACAAAAGAGCATGATATCAACTGAGTACAAAGTACAAGTGCAATGTTGAAAATGTTCCCCGTGGCAGCACGGTTCTGCTAATTCCAGCATATAAGTGCAAGCATATAAAACATAGATGACACAATGGTTCAACTTTATTAGGGTCAAAGAATATAAAGTGTGCCATCAAGTTCGTGAGGGCTTTAATCACTAAGTTTTCACATAAAAAATAGTTTTTAATTGGAAGATAGCTGAAAACAAGAATATACTTGGAATGGTGTAACACACCATGCATAGGAGTTTATAGTCGACACTTTGGAATAACTTGGTTTCTTGGGAGTTGGAAGCATGAGTAGATCTTACTCATACAAGTGGAGGCTAGCAAAATACTGGGAGCAACCAACTAAGAGAGCAATAATGGCCATAGTCATGCAGAGCAACAAAACATTACTAATCAAAGCATAGACTGGTACTACAAGTCAAGGACTAAATGATCAAAGAGGCTATGGTGACTTGTTCATAGTCATAACATGGTGTGAGCATGTGCCAAGTCAACCCAAACAAATCATCAAAGGAGAATACCACAATACTATGATTTTGTATGCTAAAACAATGCCGATTCCTCCAAGGCACATTAAGCAATCCTATTTTTTTGGAACAATTCATGTTACATCAATAATCACTAAGCATAAGGTCAAAACAAGATCTAGCATGACATGATAAAGTCTAAGCCACAGTCAAAACAAGCTCCCTTTTGTACCACTATAAGCATGAAACTTTCTACTCTTTTCCAACACCAAACAACTTATTTGAAACAACTCACAAAGATAATAATCAATTAAGATCACTGAGCTTGTCTCACAAATCCACAAAGAAGAACTAAAAAGTTCTAAGCTTAAAGCACAAGAAAACTAAGGCTGAACGTAGTGCTAGCAAAAGTGAACACTCACAAAACAATAAGAGTGAAAAATAGAGTGTTCTAGGCAATGGAAACAGAGTGTGTCTCTCTCCAAAAGAAGTGTGATGTAACCAACCAACTTACTCAAGCAAAATAAGAAAATGAAAACAAAAAATGAAAACTAATACTCTCCAAGAACAACACAACAATGCATGAAACAATAAAAACAAAGTGTCTAGAAAGACCTGAGATTTTTATTGATGAAGAAGGGGATGCCTTGGGCATCCCCAAGCTTTGACGCTTGTACCTCTTGAATATTTCTTGGGGTGACATAGGGTGGCATCCCCAAGCTTGAGCTTTTATCCATTCTTCATCTCATTACATCATTCTCTCTCTACACCTGAAACTTTTCCTTCATACAAAACTTCACATAATCTTCATTAGCAACATTAGTCTATTCAAAAGATAATACTCCCTCTGTTTGGGATTATAGGTCCTACGCGGATACCTAGGTCATTAATTCGACCAATAAATATGAGTTATATAACATAAAAATTATACCGTTAGAAAATATAGCATCTAAAGTTTCTAATGATATAATTTTTTTTGTTATTCTATTTATATTTTATTGCTCAAATTGGCAACCTAGTTAACCGTGCATGACCAATAATCCCAAACGGAGGGATTAGACCTTTAGTCAAAGCTTTGGAACAGCAAGACTTTTCACTAAAAACACAAGCTACTGTAGAAACTTCTTCAAAAAGCTCAATTCCCCAAAAAAAACTCAAAAAGGAATCAATAAGAAGCAAATGCAAATAATGGCAGAAATCTGTCAAAACAGAAAAGCAGGTAGAAACCAATTTTTTTGAAGACCTTCTGTTGCTCAAATCAAAAATTGTTGAACTAACGAAATTTAGTTAACATACTGGGGGATTTATTCATAAATTTTCATCTCAATCTGACTTATAGAGACTTCTCACGAATTTTTATGGTGGAGGACATAAATCTGTGTTGGGACAGCAACTCCCCAAATCTTACTTCCCTCTCATTAGAGGTCATTATTGGCACAAAATATAAACAAGAAAGATAAGGAGAGGTCATTACAGAAGTAATAACTTCCAAGACTCAAGAAAACTCTTGGGTTATCTCCCAACAAGTACTTTTCTTTAACGCCTTTAAGTTAGGCTTGATAGTTTGAGAAGATGCTCATATAAGAAATATAAATTGAAATAAAAGAGAGCATCAAGAACCAAATTCAAAACACATTTAAGTCTAACCCACTTCCTATGCATAGGAATCTTGTAAAGAAACAATTCATGAAAGCACAAAGAACCAAGCATAGGAAAGCAAAACAAGTGCAACTTCAAGACTTTCAACATAAAGAGGGGAAACTTAGTTTATTAAGATGCATAAAACCATGTTTCCCTCTCTCATAATAACTTTCAGTAGCATCATGAACAAAATTAAAAATATAACTATCAAATAAAACATTCTTATCATGAGCCACATGCATAAAATGATCACTACTCTCCACATAAGCATAGTCATTCTTATTAATTGTAGTGGGAGCAAATTCAACAAAATAGATTTAATATCCTCATCACAAAATCATCAAATATAGGAGGCATATTGTAATCACAATTACTTTTCTCCTCAATAGTAGGTGGACTGAAAATATCATAGTCATCATTATAATCATCATATATTGGAGGCAAAGTATCATCAAAGTAAATTTTCTCCTCCGTTCTTGTGGGACTAAAAATTTCATTTTCAGCAAAACTAACTTCCCTAAGCTTAGACTTTTCCATAGCATTAGCAACAATGGTGTCCAAAGAATTCATACTAATAACATTGCTATTAGCATGCAAATAAAGTTCCATAGGTTTTTTTAATTTTATCTTCAAACACTTCATGTCCTAACTCATGCTATAGAGCACTCTAATTTTGTTGTTGTTTTCCATTAAGCCTAACTAGTGAAAACAAGAAACAAAAAGACAAAATTGCAGAATCTAACGGAAATAACTTCGAGCACTCACACCGGAGTATGTGAGTACCTTTTACCTTACCTCCCCGGCAATGGCGCCAGAAAATATCTTTGATGGAGCTTGACGTGGAGGAAAGGTAAAAGGCCCAAAACCTCCCCAGCAACGGCGCCAGAAAATAGCTTGATGTCTACGCACTTCTATTCTTGTATACAGTTGTTGGGCCTCCAAGTGCAGAGGTTTGTAGAACAGCAGCAAGTTTCCCTTAAGTGGATCACCCAAGGTTTATCGAACTCAGGGAGGAAGTGGTCAAAGGTATACCTCTCAAGCAACCCTGCAATCAAGATACAAGAAGTCTCTTGTGTCCCCAACACACCCAATACACTTGTCAGGTGTATTGGTGCACTAGTTCGGTGAAGAGAGAGTGAAATACAAGTGGTAACGGTGGCAGAAAAGAGCTTGACGGTGAGGTAAAGACTAAAGCAAGCAAACATGCAACAGATCTAGATGCAAACAGTGTTTCAATGTTTAGAAACAAGGCCTAAGGATCATACTTTCACTAGTGAACACTCTCTCATATAAATATCCTCTCTTCATGATACTACTCTTAAATACTCTCTGATTGGACACTCTAATCATCGGTAGGGCTATAACAACACTCTCAAAGTCCGCCTTCCCCAATCTAGATAACCCCATATTGTCACCTTGAGCGCTAGAAGGTTCCAACAAACACCACAATTTCATAGAGACATCCAACTCCAAATATAACTCATAACAAATATTCAATCTAGCCAAAGTGCCACACACAGTATGCACGCTGTCACTTTCACACACGTGGGGAAAAGCATAGATCTATTAAAGCACAAAGAGTATTTATGTAGACTCAACCGTAAGTGCCACCATGGCGTGCATGCTGTCACTTTCACACACATGGGGAGAGCAGAGATCTATTAAAGCACTTGAGTAGCAAGGTAGATCTACTTGATTACAAAGCTCATGATCGCAATATGACCATGCATAGAGAGAGAGATGAACACATATCTACCGGTAGAGCCCTTAGCCTCGAGGGAGAACTACTCCATCCTCATCATGGGAATCAGCAACCGTGATGAAGATGCGATGGAGATCGATGGAGATGGCTCCGGGGGCACTTCCCCTTCCCAGCAGGGGGTAGGAACAGAGACTTTCTGTCCCCCGAATCTCCCTTTCGGTGGCGGCGGCGCTACGGAAGTTTTTATGGAAGTATGATGGACTATATTTAGGGTTTTTTCCTCGGGGGCTTCTTATTGGCGAAGGAGCGAGGCTGGGAGGCAGACGAAGGGGCCACACGTTTCCCAGGCGTGGGTCCACCCTAGCCCGCGCCTGGGGGGTGTGGTGGCCCTCTAGCACCTCTCTGTCTCTGCTTCGTGGTTCCGTGTTGGTCCGGGAAAATAATGACTTTGGCTTTTGTTCCATCCAATTCCGAGAATATTGATTTTCTGCCTATCTAGAACCAAAAACAGAAGAAAGCAGGCAACTGGAACTATGGCATCTTGTTAATCGGTTAGTAACGTAAAGTGTATAAAAATACCTCAAAGTGTAGACAAAACATAGCAAAGTAGATACTAAACAAGGATGGAGCATCAAAAAGTATAGATACATTTCCGACGTATCAGTTATAAAACCTTAAACTAGTTTTCTTTGCTTCTAAACGCAGCTAGAGTTAAACCTGGCTTTTGCAAAACAACCTAGAGCTTAGTATTCCTACTAGAACCACCTTACCTGTTAGTGATAGTTTGTGAGGACTTAAAGAGTACTCATGGCTTTGTCCCTGGCTATTCCTATGGCCAGACTATGAAGAGGACTATCAGGATGAAGGACCGCAGGAAGGTTACGACAACTAGGATCATATCCCATCATCAGCATCGCATGTGACCATGAAGATGGAGCCTCGCCCATGCTACCGTTCTTATATTATTCCGCTGCTTTGATTGTACTAAGACTGGATCATGAGATTCTTTATTTGTAAGACCGTTATTATGGTTTGTAATGGATGATGAACTATGGTACCAATATTTTATGTCTCGCAAAAATGGTAATCCTAGGATTGCGATGTATGGCATAACAGGCATCTGGGATTAAAAATTTGGGTGTTGACAAGTTGGTATCAGAGCCATCCTGACCATAGGAGACCCTAGTTTAAAATGGACGCTTGAACCAAAAACTTAGTTTCAAAACAAAAGAAGTGAGTATTTATGAAAACCTATTCTCATTCTTATCACTTAGATTCTTTCATGAAAATTCATGTTCCTCAAAAATTCTTGCAAACTTATAGAAAATTTGACACACTTGATCACTCTACTAACCTACTCATCCTACATTCTTATAGATGGATGTGAAGTATAGCAAGTTCTATCAGTTGGGAAATTGAGGAGATCTCATCTTTGAGTGTGATTTGGACCAACTCTCAGAACTTCTGGAGCGCCCGCACCCCGAGTTCTTTGGATCCTAGCTCAACGATCAGGAAGGAGGAGAATTGCAATGGCTGATTGTTGCAAGTCTCAGAGGGAAGATTGAAGCCCCCACCTCAGAGGGAGTCCAGATCACCTTAAGGGAGAACAAGTGGTTAGATGGACTTTCCAGGGCCATGCAGGAAGCTCTTGCCCATCTGTGTGGGCAAAGCATCAATCAAATCAAGGGCACCCGCTTTGAGTTCTACCCAAGGCGTGATGTTATGGGACAGCCACTGGAGGCACCATATCACCTAGAGCTGAAGCATCAAGTGGACCATCTCATCTTTATGATGTATGACCGGCAGAAGGAGTTGGACAATGCCCGTTCCTATGCCAACCACAACTACGCCATCGCCGTCAAGAAGGACCAGACCATTTCCATGCTTGTGAAGGATCGCCAGTCTCGTCGCCATCATCTTGACAAGAAGGATCACATTATTTCCCACCTTCGTCACAAGGTGATAGACATGGAGGAGACCACCTACGAGAGGGAAAATGCAGGGGAAGATATCCGTGGAGACCCCTACTCTTACCTTAGTGAATATGATGACTTCCTAGAGGATCAAGCCATGGACTTCTTCACCGATGAGGATGACTTCGCCTTCATTGATGATGATGATAACAATGATGAGGAGGCCACCGATTCCGAGGAGTAGTATCACTTGAGCACTAGCGTAGTGAAGATGTATCTGGTCCCATTGTATCATAGTTTCCCAGAATGGTTCTTAAAACCATCTGTTTCCTTGTTGTGGTGTGTGTTTGTATTGTGTGCTATGAATGAATGAAAAGAAAGTTGCTAGAAAAAATCTGAGTCAAACTTCAAAAACTTTTCAAAAACAAAACCCCGAACCTTAGAAATTTCCCTCTTTTCTCATGATCTATCTCAATCTTTAGATGCCTCGCGGAGGAAGCAGTTCACCCTCGGACCCAATGTTGCTAATCTTGCAAATGTTGGTTTCAGACCGCCAAGCTGAAAGAGCCAAACGTCAAGCCAACTTAGCCACCCTTAAACACATAACTCAAATGGCCAATAACAACCAAGGCCATGGAAACCAGGACAACCATGGATCCAAGCTCAAGAACTTTTAGAACACCAAACCACCCGTCTTTAGTAAGTCTGAGGGGCCATTAGATGCTGATGACTGGCTGCATACTATGGAGAGCAACTTAGAAGTCGTAGGAGTATAGGCCAACGAGAAAGTACTGTTTTCCACCCACTATCTGACAGGAGATTCAAGAGCTTGGTGGAACGGCATTCGCGCCATGACTGGAGGACAGATGATGACTTGGGATGAGTTTAAACTCAAGTTCAGCAGAACCCATGTGCCACCGGGTTTGATCAAGAGGATGAGAGATGAATTCATATAATTGAAGCAAGGGAGGATGATAGTAATGGAGTACCGTGACAAATTTATGTCATTAGCTAGGTATGCACCCGATGAGATTTACACTGAAGCCAAGAAGAAAGAAAGATTCCTGAACGGTTTGCATGATGAGATGCAGACAGTGTTAGCCAATATTCCATTTTCTAACATCAAAGCCTTAGTGGATTCTGCCATTCAGATGGAAGGCAATATCAACAAAGCCAATGAGAACCGCAAGCGTAGAATGATGCATCAACCAGGAACCCACCATACCCCAAAGTATCGCCCCAACCCGTCTGCAGGATTTGCCCCAAGAAACAATAGACCCCCGATGAACCGTCCAACCTATCCCAACCGTGGAGGAGGAAACCCAAGGCCCGGAGGAAACCACAAAAACAACCCCGGTGTCACATCCCAAATTTTAGATTTGGTTTGCATGTCATTCATAAGCATTGCATTACATTCATGAAAGTTTGAGTTGCAAAACACTTTATTGGAGCCCTATTTTTGAATCACCAAAATGCACCTACAAATGATTATACAAGGATTTATAAATCCACTACTTGCAAAATAGTAAAAAGATTGCAATTATGATCCTATGTTGGTCCTCAGTTTTTTTTAGAAAAATTTGTAGACTAAAATCACTCCAATTGGAGTTATAAATAAAAAGATACAAAAGATTTACTAAAACAGAAAAGGATAAAAGCAAAAGAACAAAAAAAACTAACTAACCTAAACTACCCGGCGAGCCCCGGCCCAGCCCACCTGCCCCGCCGAGCCTATCTGCCGCGCACCCTCCCCGCGAGCAGCGCGCAGCGCCGCAGCAAGCAGCAGGCCGGCCCAGCAAGCGTAGCCAGCAGCAGCCGCGCAGCCCGCCTCCACTCTCGCTGCCACTGACGCGTGGGGCCCGTGCGTCGTCCCCTTCCCCCAACCAGGGTCCACGATGAACACGAGTTCTTCTCCACCGAACAAACCCCGCAAAATCTGCTCCGATTCGGTTCCAATCCGACCCCCCTGCACGTAAGACTCCCCATATAAGACCCCTGCTTCGATCTCCTCTGATTTTTCCTCTTTTTACTAACCCTAGCCGCCACCGGAGCAAGCTTTGGATCTCGCCGCCGCCGCTATTTCGGCTCGAGCTCGAGCTCGAGGTACTGGACCACCCGCTTCTCCCCTTTTTCCCCCTATCCTCTTTCCCGTGCTCCACCGATTCTCCCTGACCCACTTTCCCTCTCTGCAACGCATCAGGGCCGCAGGAATTCGTCGCCGGAGCTCCGTGTGAGCCGCCGCCTCCATCCGATCATCGACGCCGCCTCGGGAAACAAAACGCGACGCCGATCACGCCGTCGAGTTCGTCGTGCATAGCCGGTCGTCGTCCACTACCCTGACGTCGCCGGTGACCGCCAGAACGCCGCCGTCCTCAACCATCTGAGCTCCCGCCGCCGCCGTTGACCATCGTCGCCGCCTTGACCCCCCCAATCTCAGGAAGTTTCGTTTCTGTGCGTCGAATTTCGGAAGAACACCCCAGATTAGAAGCATCCGCGAAGAGGTACCGTCCAGTCACCGTCTGCCGCGTGGCACACACCTCGTCAGCGCGCTGCGTCATTGCCACGTGCCTGCTTAGTCAGCAGCCCAGTCAGCAGGAATATTCCTAGGGAATATTCCATGTGATTTAAAATTGAATTAAAATTTCAGAAAATTGTATAACTTGTAAATTTCATAGTAAAAGATTGGTAGGTCCAAAAATAGCGTATAATATATCAATAGATTCAGAAAATTGAATAGAATAATAATATCAAGTTGGATTTAACTTTTACAGTACGTGTTTACTGTAATAATTTAATTAGTTTTATTGGTCTTTTAGGTTAATAAATTCATAAGTTAAGCTCTGTAACTCCAAAAATTGCAAATAATATGTCCCTGGATTCAGTAGAACAAGGGGAATCTCAAACTAAATTAAAAAGTTAGGCTTATAGTAAAAACTTTTGCATAAACTATTCAATGGCTTTCTGCAGTTTTTTAATTACTCAGGGAGTTTTATAATTCCTTTTTGAGTAATTCCAATTGGTACTGTTCCTAAATAGCAATGCCTATACAGTAGTATTTTCCCAAGATTTTACAAACAGTATACTACCGGTAGTGAATTAATTGAGTACTAGCTCTAGTTTTGAGCATTATATTTTGCTTAATAGTTTTCCTGGCGCTAAAACTATTTTCCATGCATGCAATCAGTACCATTACTATTTGGTGTTGCTGTAGCATCACCCCACTTGTCATGCATGCATTTATGCATCATCTTTGTCACATATGCTTGTGGATTGTTTGTTTATGATTGCAATTGTATCGTGTAGATTGTGACGAGTGCAACGCTTGCTCGTGTGTGGATTGTTCTTCCGACCTCTACAACCAAGGCAAGTAGATGCTACCTTGTTCATGATATTGTCCTACTATTTTCAATGCATTGTCGTGTATTTTTTAGATGCATGTGTAGGATGATACTATCGCTATGCTATGTCCTATTATGTGATAGGGCTTTCCTTGTAGATGAACCACCGTTGGTAGATGTGCTTAGCCATGCTATGATGAACGAGGGCTGGGTTACATCACTGAAAGTTGTTTCTAAATGTGTTGGTTTACGAAAACTAAAACAACTTAATCAATGAATCTCCTGGGTGTGATGGGATTGATAATTTTTGGTGGTATCATTGCGGAAAGGCACCCAGGTATCGAGAGAAAATGATTGGCTTCTTTATTTTGTAGCTTACGTGTACAACCATGTGCCAATAATGAAATGGGCGGTTGGTTGGACTTAGTAGGTTGTGGTAACTCGAACCCGCGTATCCAGAGATGTAGAATTTTGGTAGGTTGGACCGGTGCGCGTCGGGATTGGGGAGCTACTTCCCGAACAGTCTCTTCTTGGACTTCTCCCTATCATCACCCAAAATGAGAGTGATGGTACGAGCTGGGCTGGCCAAGTCACATGGGTAAAGTGTACTAACCCCTGCAGGGTGTATAATCTAATCGATTAGCCGTGTCCCCGGTTATGGACAACTGAGTTGCTTGATATTGATTCCATGACATGTTTCTCGCTCATTCTAATTTCATAATTGTTTCAATATTGTTGGGTTAACTTAATCGGGATATTTTCAAATAAAATCAAAAACTGTTTATGAAAGTAGGACAAAGGTATTTGCAAATGCAAACCAGACACAGCTCCACTTGCCAAATATGCATGTAGATGTTAGTACTATTGTCTCCATTACTAGCTCTACTTGCCATACATTCCATGAATTGACCCTTCGGGGCTGCTACGTTTCATGTTGCAGGATATTGTGATTCCGAGTAATCGATATAGGCCACGGTACTCCACTCGACACATGTTCACTTGTGGGCAATTTGAAGAATGGAGGATTTGCTTTATTTATGTTGCTACCTGAATAATTTGAGCTATCCTTGAGCTAAGCTTTTATTGTAATAATGGTACTCTGGATCTTCGTTATTCATGATACACGGATATTTTGCTATGTTATTCATCTTATTCTATTGTGGGCCAATGAACCGATCCAGGGATTGGCATGTCACATAGAAGCCTCGGTCTTTTCAGAACCGCGGTGTTACAAGATGGTATCAGAGCCCGTGTGTCGACTGTAGGATCGTGACCTAGGATTGGATTAGGAAGCCATAGAATTACTAAAGCCTATATTAACTCTGTCTTTCATATTATGCCTTTCACCCACGTAAATTCTTACCATATGCTATTCTCACACTTTCCTCTTTTACTTGATAGATGGGAGAAGTCAGGACTGAGTACGCAACCACGGAGTCACCAAGGCCCTTTGCAAGGCAGTTAGCATAGCTCTCGCAATCATTGGGATTGCCACTGCCCATGTTCAAGGGAAGAAGGTTGTACACCTATGGATATGGAGAGGATGCATGGGAGATCACTACCTTCATATTCAGAGATGCCGCCTTGCCAAACCTAGTGAATCTAATCTACACCAAGACATACTGCAACTGGGGACTTGGAATCAACTTGGCCATACATGAAGCCCTGTCTCGCCAGTGCCATAATGTCCGACACCTACTGCCAGCAGATTCACCCTACCGTGACTATGGGAGGCGTGATGAAGATGGGCACATTGTAGTTACCCGGGCGACAGGAACAACATGCCGCCCCGTCGAAGGCACATAGAGGACATGGAAAGGGAGAATGGAGCTCTAGCTGAGAAGGTGATGATGATAAAGGAGATTGCAGATTTTGCTAGCAATGGTATGGTGGTCCAAGGACAGGAGATTGACACCCTGCATGAAGCTGTGGGAATTCTGGAGAATGCCCTGATAGCCAGAGATGCAACCATAGCTCATCTTCATGGTACTGTGCAGGAGAACACCCAGAACATACAACAGTTGCAAGGGACCGTCCGGAAAGGGATCAAACTATTGAAGCTATGACAGCCCAGATTGCCGCTCTCCAAGCACAGCTGAATCCACCCTCTGATGATGACAATGGAGATGATGGCAACAATGGGGATGATGATGACAGTGGAAACGATGATGATGATGAGGACGAGGATGATGATGATGATGGAGACGATGATGGTGGAGGAGATGAAGTTGTTGCAGTTGCAGCTGAGAGTGAAGAAGAAGAGGAGGATCCAGAAGAGGTGGAGTTTGAGATCTCAAGTGATGATTCAGGAGAGGTGTACACTCCGCCGCCATGGTTGTACCGCGAGCCGAAGCGTCAACGCATGACAGCAAGGACCTACCGCAACCTCTTCAAGGAGTAGATAGAAGTCCACCAATTAGTCCTCGTTAGGTAAATTCGTTAGGATTAGTCTCGATCGATGTGAAACTTAGTTGCTATTAGTTTAAGAGTGTTTAGTTGCTTATTTGTGTACTCCAATATCCCAGGAATTATTTGTGCGAATTTTATGAAAGAGTTATGGCAAGTTTGGTTAACATCTGTGTTATTTTCGCTGCAGTTTTCTGCTGATACAGAAGTACTGTATGATTTTTCATATTTTTCTGGTAACTGGGAAAAATCTGAAAAAAATTGGGCTGATGCGAAACTCTCTGTACTATATGTGCAAAAATCAGATAAATTTTCTGACGAGTTTAAGTCAGGCGGAAAAATTCGTGAACGCTGCTGGACTGTTCTGGCAGATTGCTGTTTTTGTTGTTTAGTTGATCAACTGTTTAGTTAACCATTGCCAACTCTTGTAAAACTATTTCAGTAGGTATATACTGCTAGGATAACCCCTGGGATGTTGCTGGATCACTTGTTTGTTGATGTGTTGCTTGCTTGTGATTGTCTGCTATTGTTTGTTGTTGATTGATCATATGCATGGGTAGAATCCTATTGTCGTAGTTGATTCTTTCTAACCTTACCTGTGCTGAACCGCAGATGCCTCCCCGCCGTCAACCCACTGAGTTGGAGCAACTCATGGCAGCCCAGGCACAGCTGACCCAAGTGATGACTCATTTCATGGCAGCTCAGAACAACAACAATGGAAACAATCAGCCTCGGGGAGATGCTCTCACCAGATTTCTGAGGCTAAGGCCAGCTAAGTTCTGTACTGCAACGGAGCCAATGGTTGCTCTCGACTGATTGCGTTCAGTCAACAAGGATCTAGTAACTGTCGGATGCACTGATGCCGAGAAGGTGAGGTTTGCCGCTCACCTACTGGAGGGACCAGCCGCTTCTTGGTGGGACACTTTTCAGATCACCCACCCGCTGGATACCCTAACTTGGGCAATGTTTGAGGAAGGTTTTAGGACCAACCACGTGTCTTCAGGAGTTCTGAGCCTGAAGAGGAAGGAGTTCCGCAACTTGCTCCAAACCAACCGCACCGTGGCTGAGTACATTGAGGAGTTCAACAACCTGTCCCGTTATGCACCTAAGGATGTTGACACTGATGCAAAAAGGAGGGAGAGATTCCTGGATGGTCTCAGTGATGAGCTTTCAGTGCAGCTACTGGTGGTTTATTGCCCCACTTTCCAGGAGCTTATGGACAAGGCCAGGATCTTGGAAGGGAAGCACAAACCGGTGGAAAACTGCAAGAGAAAGAGAAACAATCACCACTCTGGTTCACACCACAAGTCTCGCACTTCATATGATGGATACTCCAAGCATGGAGGGAGTGACCATGGGAGCCATGACCGCCACCACCATGGAGGCGATGGACATCGTCATGACAACCATAGGAGCAGCCACCACAGCCACAAGGAAGGACACTCTCACCACTCAGGAGGACACGGTGGACATGATCGCAACCGCGATCGCAGCTTTGTGAAGAAGGATCTGAGTGAGGTGACGTGCTTCAAGTGTAAACAGAAGGGACACTATGCTGACAACTGTCCGGAGAGGAAGGGATTGAAGCCAACCAACAACGAGAAGGCCACAGTGAACCACATGAATGTGGAGGAGATCCCAGATGAGCCTGACCTTGTGATTGGTAAGTTTCCAGTCAACACTCACCCTGCACTTATACTTTTCGATACTGGTGCATCGCATTCATTCATATCAAGGGCTTTTGTGGATAAGTATAAGCTACCTACGGAGTCTATGAAAGGGTCTATTAGAGTGAGTTAACCTGGAGGAGATATGATAGCTAGCGCGGGATGCCGCAATTTAACTGTGAGGATTGGAACACACAAATTCAGTGCACATTTGGTAGTGTTGGAATCACAGGGATTAGACGTTATTCTGGGTATGGATTGGATGTCTATGCATGGGGGACACATAGATTGTGCACAGCGAGCTGTTTCACTCAAAACCTCGGATGGTAAGAGGATTAGATTCAAGTCGGATGTACGACCAGGAAGGTGTAAGTTGAATTCTCTTAAGGGGGTTAGCATGGATACTGTGCCAGTGATTAGGGATTACCCCGACGTGTTTTCGGAAGAGCTGCCAGGAATGCCACCTGACAGGGAAGTGGAGTTTCTCATCGACCTGATGCCGGGAACAGGACCAATAGCAAAGAAACCATATAAGATGGATGTGGATGAGCTGAAGGAATTGAAGAAGCAGTTGAAAGAGCAGCTGGAAAAGGGATTCATTCAGCCTAGTTCGTCGTCATGGGGTGCACCTATTCTGTTTGTGGAGAAGAAATACAGCAGCAAGAGGTTAGTGGTGGACTATCGCTTGCTGAATGAAGTAACCATCAAGAACAAGTACCCTCTGCCGAACATAAATGATTTGTTTGATCAACTGGAAGGAGCGAAGGTGTTTAGCAAGATTGATCTGCGATCAGGCTACTTCCAATTGAAGATTCGGGAGGAGGACGTACCAAAAACCGCCTTCACCACTAGGTATGGTTTATATGAGTATACGGTTATGTCTTTTGGACTAACGAATGCCCCGGCATATTTCATGACCATGATGAACAAGGTATTTATGGAGTACTTGGATAAGTTCGTGGTGGTGTTTATTGATGACATACTGATATATTCCAAGGACGATGCTGAACATGAGAAGCATTTGTGACTGATTATGGAGAAGCTGAGGGAACACAAGTTGTATGCCAAATTCAGCAAGTGTGAATTCTGGCTTAACACTGTTGGGTTTCTTGGACACGTAGTGTCAGGAGAAGGAGTCGATGTTGATCCAAGCAAAGTGACTGCAGTAACTGAGTGGGAAGCACCCAAGAATGCGGGAGAGATAAGAAGCCTTTTGGGACTTGCCGGATATTACAGGAGGTTCATTGAAAACTTTTCCAAGATTGCTAAGCCGATGACGGAACTTCTGAAGAAGGAGAGAAAGTTTGAATGGTCAGACGTATGTGAAGCCAGCTTTCAGGAACTGAAGCGTCGACTAGTGACCGCACCTGTTCTATGTTTACCATATCTTCAGAAGGATTTCCAAGTGTACTGTGATGCTTCTCGACAGGGACTTGGGAGTGTGCTGATGCAAGATGGAAGAGTAGTGTCATATGCCTCGCGACAACTCAAGCACCATGAGCGGAATTACCCCACACACGACTTGGAGTTAACGTCAGTGGTGCATGCGCTCAAGGTATGGAGGCATTACTTAATGGGAAAACACTGTGATGTATACACCGACCACAAGATCCTGAAGTACATATTCACGCAGAAGGAACTGAACATGAGGCAAAGGAGATGGTTGGAGCTTATCAAGGACTATGATATGAATCTACAATACCACCCAGGAAAGGCCAATGTAGTAGCAGATGCTCTGAGCCGGAAGGTTTATGCCAATGGATTGACAATTGGGGAATTGCCCGAGGATTTGTGCAAGCAATTCAAGGACCTTAGACTAGAGGTAGTGTCTGAAGGATACTTGGCAGCAATGGAAGTCCAACCAACGCTACAGGACAGAATTAGGAAGGCTCAAGTGGGAGACAAAGAGATGGATGAAATCAGGGAAAAGATGAAGGAGGATCGAGCAAAGGAATTCCGCGAGGATGAGCAAGGTACCTTGTGGTATGGGGATCGTTTGTGCGTTCCCAACGATCCGGAGTTGAGGAAGTTGATTCTGCAGGAGGCTCATGACTCGTCGTATTCTATACATCCGGGCAATACGAAGATGTATATGGACCTAAAGGACAGATTCTGGTGGAACAACATGAAGGGAGACATCGCAGAGCATATTGCCCTATGTGACGTTTTTAGCCGAGTAAAGGCGGAACACCAGAAGCCAGCAGGACTGCTACAGCCATTGCCCGTGCCGGAATGGAAGTGGGATAGAGTAGGAATGGATTTTATCACAGGATTTCCTAGGACCAGGTCAGGATATGACTCCATTTGGGTAGTGGTCGACCATTTGACCAAGGTAGGCCACTTTATACCGGTGAAGACGACATATACGAGTGCAAAGTTGGCCAAGATTTACATGGACAGAATTGTGTGCCTACATGGAGTTCCCAAGAGTATCGTATCTGATAGAGGCACCCAATTTACCTCACACTTCTGGCGCCAGCTGCACGAGTCACTTGGTACTAGATTGGAGTTTAGCACAGCGTTTCACCCACAGACTGATGGACAGACCGAGAGAGTGAATCAGATTTTGGAAGACATGCTGAGAGCTTGCGCCTTGGCTCATGGTTCTAGTTGGGATGAGAATTTGCCATATGCTGAGTTTTCCTACAACAACAGCTATCAAACCAGCATCAAGACGTCACCGTTCGATGTTCTATATGGGAAACGGTGCCGGACACCATTGCTATGGGATGGAGTAGGAGAACGTCAGTTGTTTGGACCTGATTTGATCAAGGACGCTGAGGAGAAGGTCGCCTTGATTAGGGATAGGCTGAAGGTAGCACAATCAAGGCAGAAGAGCTATGCTGACGCCAAGTGCAAGGAAGTGGTGTATGAGATAGGTGATAGAGCATACCTTAGAGTGTCGCCACTTCGTGGAATCAAGAGATTTGGAATTAAGGGTAAGCTGGCACCTCGGTTTATTGGACCGTATCGGGTCTTAGCACGCAAAGGGGAAGTTGCTTACCAGTTGGAGTTGCCAGAAGCTCTGTCCGCTGTTCACAATGTGTTCCACGTATCCCAGCTGAAGAAGTGCCATCCAGAAATGGTGGATACACCATTGAGAGACACCGTGCCACTAGAGGAGGTTCAGCTTGAGAACGACTTGACCTATGAGGAGAAACCGGTCAAGATTCTAGAGACAGCGGAGAGGACTACCCGTACCAAGACGATCAGGTTTTGCAAGGTGCAGTGGAGCCACCACACCGAAGAGGAAGCCACTTGGGAGCGTGAGGATGACATCCGAGAGGACTACCCGCACCTATTTGCTAACCGCGCCGAATCTCGGGGACGAGATTCATCTTAAGGGGGTTAGTCTTGTCACATCCCAAATTTTAGATTTGGTTTGCATGTCATTCATAAGCATTGCATTACATTCATGAAAGTTTGAGTTGCAAAACACTTTATTGGAGCCCTATTTTTGAATCACCAAAATGCACCTACAAATGATTATGCAAGGATTTATAAATCCACTACTTACAAAATAGTAAAAAGATTGCAATTATGATCCTATGTTGGTCCTCAGTTTTTTTTTAGAAAAATTTGAACACTAAAATCACTCCAATTGGAGTTATAAATAAAAAGATACAAAAGATTTACTAAAACAAAAAAGGATAAAAGCAAAAGAACAAAAAAAAACTAACTAACCTAAACTACCCGGCGAGCCCCGGCCCAGCCTACCTGCCCCGCCTAGCCTATCTGCCGCGCACCCTCCCCGCGAGCAGCGCGCAGCGCCGCAGCAAGCAGCAGGCCGGCCTAGCAAGCGCAGCCAGCAGCAGCCGCGCAGCCCGCCTCCACTCTCGCTGCCACTGACGCGTGGGGCCCGCGTGTCGTCCCCTTCCCCCAACCAGGGTCCACGATGAACACGAGTTCATCTCCACCGAACAAACCCCGCAAAATCTGCTCCGATTCAGTTCCAATCTGACCCCCCCCCCCTGCACGTAAGACTCCCCATATAAGACCCCTGCTTCGATCTCCTCCGATTTTTCCTCTTTTTCCTAACCCTAGCCGCCACCGGAGCAAGCTTTGTATCTCGCCGCCGCCGCTATTTCGGCTCGAGCTCGAGCTCGAGGTACTGGACCACCCGCTTCTCCCCTTTTTCCCCCTATCCTCTTTCCCGTGCTCCACCAATTCTCCCTGACCCACTTTCCCTCTCTGCAACGCATCAGGGCCACAGGAATTCGTCGCCGGAGCTCCGTGTGAGCCGCCGCCTCCATCCGATCATCGCGCCGCCTCGGGAAACAAAACGCGACGCCGATCACGCCGTCGAGTTCGTCGTGCACAGCCGGTCGTCGTCCACTACCCCGACGTTGCCGGTGACCGCCAGAACGCCGCCGTCCTCAACCATCTGAGCTCCCGCCGCCGCCGTTGACCATCGTCGCCACCTTGACCCCCCCAATCTCAGGAAGTTTCGTTTCTGTGCGTCGGATTTCGGAAGAACGCCCCAGATTAGAAGCATCCGCGAAGAGGTACCGTCCAGTCACCGTCTGCCGCGTGGCACACGCCTCGTCAGCGCGCTGCGTCATTGCCACGTGCCTGCTTAGTCAGCAGCCCAGTCAGCAGGAATATTCCCAGGGAATATTCCCTGTGATTTAAAATTGAATCAAAATTTCAGAAAATTGTATAACTTGTAAATTTCATAGTAAAAGATTGGTAGGTCCAAAAATAGCGTATGATATATCAATAGATTCATAAAATTGAATAGAATAATAATATCAAGTTGGATTTAACTTTTACAGTACGTGTTTACTGTAATAATTTAATTAGTTTTATTGGTCTTTTAGGTTAATAAATTCATAAGCTAAGTTCCGTAACTCCAAAAATTGCAAATAATATGTCCCTGGATTCAGTAGAACAAGGGGAATCTCAAAGTGAATTAAAAATTTAGTCTTACAGTAAAAAACTTTTGCAGAAACTATTTAATGGCTTTCTGCAGTATTTTAATTACTCAGGGAGTTTTATAATTCCTTTTTGAGTAATTCCAATTGGTACTGTTCCTAAATAGCAATGCCTATACAGTAGTATTTTCCCAAGATTTTACAAACAGTATACTACCGGTAGTGAATTAATTGAGTACTAGCTCTAGTTTTGAGCATTATATTTTGCTTAATAGTTTTCCTTGCGCTAAAACTATTTTCCATGCATGCAATCAGTACCATTACTATTTGGTGTTGCTGTAGCATCACCCCACTTGTCATGCATGCATTCATGCATCATCTTTGTCACATATGCTTGTGGATTGTTTGTTTATGATTGCAATTGTATCGTGTAGATTGTGACGAGTGCAACGCTTGCTCGTGTGTGGATTGTTCTTCCGACCGCTACAACCAAGGCAAGTAGATGCTACCTTGTTCATGATATTGTCCTACTATTTTCAATGCATTGTCGTGTATTTTGTAGATGCATGTGTAGGATGATACTATCGCTATGCTATGTCCTATTATGTGGTAGGGCTTTCCTTGTAGATGAACCACCGTTGGTAGATGTGCTTATCCATGCTATGATGAACGAGGGCTGGGTTACATCACTAAAAGTTGTTTCTAAATGTGTTGGTTTACGAAAACTAAAACAACTTAATCAATGAATCTCCCGGGTGTGATGGGATTGATAATTTTTGGTGGTATCATTGCGGAAAGGCACCCAGGTATCGAGAGAAAATGATTGGCTTCTTTATTTTGTAGCTTACGTGTACAACCATGTGCCAATAATGAAATGGGCGGTTGGTTGGACTTAGTAGGTTGTGGTAACTCGAACCCGCGTATCCAGAGATGTAGAATTTTGGTAGGTTGGACCGGTGCGCGTCGGGATTGGGGAGCTACTTCCCGAACAGTCTCTTCTTGGACTTCTCCCTATCATCACCCAAAATGAGAGTGATGGTACGAGCTGGGCTGGCCAAGTCACATGGGTAAAGTGTACTAACCCCTGCAGGGTGTATAATCTAATCGATTAGCCGTGTCCCCGGTTATGGACAACTGAGTTGCTTGATATTGATTCCATGACATGTTTCTCGCTCATTCTAATTTCATAATTGTTTCAATATTGTTGGGTTAACTTAATCGGGATCTTTTCAAAGAAAATCAAAAACTGTTTATGAAAGTAGGACAAAGGTATTTGCAAATGAAAACCAGACACAGCTCCACTTGCCAAATATGCATGTAGATGTTAGTACTATTGTCTCTATTACTAGCTCTACTTGCCATACATTCCATGTATTGACCCTTCGGGGCTGCTATGTTTCATGTTGCAGGATATTCCGATTCCGAGTAATCGATATAGGCCACGGTACTCCACTCGGCACTTGTTCACTTGTGGGCAATTTGAAGAATGGAGGATTTGCTTTATTTATGTTGCTACCTGAATAATTTGAGCTAGCCTTGAGCTAAGCTTTTATTATAATAATGGTACTCTGGATCTTCGTTATTCATGATACACGGATATTTTGCTATGTTATTCATCTTATTCTATTGTGGGCCAATGTACAGATCCAGGGATTGGCATGTCACATAGAAGCCTCGGTCTTTTCAGAACCGCGGTGTTACACCCGGCAACTCCAACAACTTTAACCGTGCACCGCCCAAAGTCAACAACCCCACCAACACCAATACTGCCCCAAGGACTGGAAGCAATGATGTGCCTGTTGCAGGAAAGGACAAGTCTCTGGTGACTTGTTATGAATGCGGAACCAAGGGTAACTATTCCACTGTGTGCCCTAAGAAGATTGCAGCAGCCCCCAATGTGAATGCCCCAGCTCAGTAGCAGCGTCATGTTCAGCCTGGAAGGAGATTTGCCCTAGGGAATTCGCTCAACCGCAATGGCTGTGTGTTTCTCCTGAATGCTGAAGAAGCCCAAGAAGCGCCAGATGTCGTGTTGGGTATGTTTTCTGTTAACTCGGTACTTGCAAGAGTGTTGTTTGATTCTGGAGCATCACACTCGTTTGCTACTGAAGAATTTGCATGCACTAGTAAGATTCAACCAGCAAAATTGAAGCATGTTATGATAGTTCAAATACCTGGTTCAACCACCAAAGCTAGACAAATTTGCAAGGCTGTACCTATTAGAATCCATGGCATAGATTTTTATGCTAATCTAATAGTACTTGGAACCAAAGTTTTGGAAGTAATACTAGGAATGGATTGGATGTCAAAACGTAAAGGATTAATCGACTGTTTCAAGAAAGCCATAACCATGATCAGTACAGCCGGAATATCAATAGAGCATGTATCTGAAACCTTGCCCCATCAATTCAAGTGCAACAAGAGTCTAGCCCAACCAACCATTGACCAAGTCAGAGTATTCTGTGAATACCCCGATGTATTTCCATATGTTTTGCCTGGTATGCCCCCAGATTGGGATATCGAGTTTATCATTGAACTAATCCCTGGAACCAGACCCATAGCCTAGAGACCGTATAGTATGAACCCATCCGAATTAGTGGAGCTGAAGAAGCAACTGGATGCTATGCTTGAGATATGACTGATTCAACCAAGTGCGTCGCCATGGAGATCACTTGTCTTGTTCATGGACAAGAAAGATGGAGGTAACCGTTTGTGTATGGATTATCGGAAGCTGAATGATGTCACCATCAAGAACAAATACCCACTGCCAAAGATAGAAGATCTGTTTGACCAATTGACTAGTGCCAAAGTGTTTTCTAAGATTGATCTTAGAACTGGCTATCATCAACTCAAGATTCGCGTAGAGGAGATTCCAAAACTGCCTTTACCACCAGATATGGATTGTATGAGTACACTGTCATGTCTTTTGGATTAACCAATGCCCCCGCCTATTTCATGAACCTCATGAATAAGATTTTTATGGACTTCCTGGATAAGTTTGTCCTTGTTTTCATTGATGAAATTTTGATCTATTCCAAATCAGAAGAAGAACATGAGCTACACCTAAGGACCATCCTTGGAACCCTTAGGGAGCATCAGTTGTATGCCAAGTTTAGCAAATGTGAATTCTAGTTACAAGAAGTAGGATTCCTCTGACATATCGTGTCGGCCGAAGGAATTGCTGTTGACTCCGCCAAGGTTAAGGATGTTGAAGAATGAAAAGCCCCAACCACTCAAACCGAAGTTCGTGCATTTCTCGGATTAGCGGGATATTAACGCAAGTTTGTAGAAGGATTCTAGAGCATCGCAAGACCCATGGCCCAATTGTTGAAGAAAGATAAGAAGTTTGAATGGAAGGACAAATGTGAAGCAAGTTTTCAAGAACTTAAGAAGATATTGATCTCAGCACCAATCTTGATTATGCCGGATATCACGAAGCCTTTTGATGTGTATTGTGACACATACAAGATCGGTATCGGATGTGTGCTTATGCAAGAAGGCAAAGTCATATCATATATATCTAGACAACTGAAGCAACATGAGCAGAATTATCCTACCCATTACCTTGAATTAGCAGCCGTAGTTTTAGCCTTGAAGACATGGCGGCATTACCTTATGGGTAACCGTTTTGAAATTTATTCGGATCACAAGAGCCTAAAGTATATTTTCACTCAGAAGGAGCTGAATATGAGGCAAAGGAGATGGATAGAGTTAATCAAGGACTATGATCTGGACATCCACTATCACCCCGGTAAAGCCAATGTGGTAGCAGATGCCCTTAGCAGATTTTCGTGTCGCTTGAACTCTATGATTCTGAAGGAGCAACCAAGTTTGCACAAGGAGTTGGAAGATTTCAAAATGGAGCTCTTAAGTGAAGGATTTTGGCTAGCATAGAACTTCAACCCACTTTGATCAGTCAGATCAAGAAGGCGCAGAAAGGAAATGCTAGTATCAACGGAATCAAACATCGTATCGGTACAGAAAAGGTACCCGGATTCATCGAAGATGAAGAAGGAGATTTTTTGGTACAAAGGACGTATCTTTGTACCAACCAATTCAGAGTTGAAGCAAGCTATTTTGAAAGAAGCCCATGATACTCTTTATTCTATCCACCCCGGAGGAACGAAGATGTATCAGGATTTGAAGGAGGAATTTTGGTGGCATAAGATGAAGAGAGAAACTGGAAGCTACATAGCCAAGTGTGATATTTGTCAGAGAGTCAAGGTGGACATCAGAGACCCCCAGGACTGTTGCAACCATTGCAGATTCCGGAATGGAAATGGGATTTAGTTGGAATGGATTTTATCACCGGTTTTCCTACATCTAGTAAGGGAAATGACTCTATTTGGGTCATAGTAGATAGACTGTCCAAAGTCGCCCATTTCTTACCTGTCAAGACCACCTATCAGAGTTCGAAGCTAGCAGAGTTGTACATTGCTAGAATCATCAGTTTACATGGAGTCCCCAAGAACATCGTGTCAGATCGAGGAACTCAATTTACCTCGAGATTTTGGAAGAAAGTCCAAGAAGGATTAGGAACAAGACTGGATTTCAGCACAGCTTATCACCCTCAGACTGATGGACAAACAGAGCGAGTAAACCAAATACTCGAAGATATGTTGAGAGACTATGTGTTAGAATATGTATCTAAATGGGAAGACTGTCTACCGTTCGCAGAATTTTCATACAACAACAGTTACCAAGCCAGTTTGCAAATGGCCCCATTTGAAATTCATGTATGTAAGGAAGTTTCGTACCCCTTTGAACTGGTCGGAAGTAGGAGAGAGTCAGATTTTCGGACCCGACATCCTACGAGAAGCCGAAGAGAAAGTTCATAAGATCCGTGAGCACCTCAAGACCGCCCAATCCAGACAAAAGAGTTATGCCGACAAGAGACGTCGAGACCTAGCCTTCAATATCGGAGATTTCGTGTATCTCAAAGTGTCACCCTTGAAAGGAATGCAACGTTTTCAACTCAAAGGAAAGTTAGCCCCTAGATATATCAGACCCTTCAAGATTTAAAATCGTCGAGGAGAAGTATCGTATCAACTGGAACTTCCAGAGCAGATGCTAGCCGTGCATAATGTGTTTAACATCTCGTTACTTCGCAAATGCCTAGAAGTCTCGGAGAAGACCGAAGTTTTCAAGAATATTGTTCACCAAACCATAGAGATCAATGATGACCTGACATATCCCGAAGTACCCATCCGTATTTTGGAGGAAGATTTCAGAACCACCAGGACCCGGAGTATCAAGTTTCTCAAGATCCAGTGGAGTAACCACACTGAAGAAAAAGCTACCTAGGAGCTAGAAGACTATATTAGGATGGAGTTTCAAGATCTCTTTGAATCCTAGTTTTCTTTTCCTCAAATCTCGGGACGAGATTTTGTTGAAGGAGGTGAGGTTTCTATCAGCCCAAAAATATTAATCAAGGTTATCAATTCCAATCACCCAAATTTAGGGTTAACAAAAACTTTTGTTAATTAAAATCCATATGAATGCATGTGTGTATGTGATGAATGCATGAATGCTTGTATGGATTTGTGTGATTGTTGTGAATGGAAAGGATTGGTTTAAAGATGAAAACAACATCATCTTAATAATTTCCAAGTAGAATCAAATCATTAGAAATTCAAAAACAAACAAAATGAGCTAATTGTCATTTTTGCCAATCTTGCTCACCAGATCACTTTGAGTGTTCCTAGTCCAAGATTTCAAAGAGAAACAAATCCATTTCTTTTCACCCCTTCCTAGACCAAGTGAAAGTGACCCCAAGCCCACTTTACAAACCCACAGAAACATTTGGAAACCCTATTTGAATGACATTTGAAAATTGAATCTAGTTCATATGGTAAGATCACCATTTCTCAAAACCCAACCAAACCAGTGCACCTTGACAAATCCAATCAACCAGAGAGTACCTAGTATGTGACCAGTAAACTCACCAAGTTTCATCCAAAAATGCAAATATGAATTTCTTGCAGCCATTTCATCAAACACTTCGAGACAGAAACAAAATTTGGCCAAACTTCAGTGTTTTGAGCAGTAATTTGGCTAAACCTTATTCACCATTGATCACCCTTGTCTCCCCCAGTGCCAACAAATGCATTGAACCAACCTAGCCCCTACCCAATGCACCATGCCGAGCATGCCCAAGAGCACCCTTGCCAGCCGTCCATGGCTAGCTAGCAGGAGAAAGCGCCGAGCCTAGCCACCGTGTCTAGGAAGCACGCCACCGTCCACCGCCACCCTATGTCCAGCCCACGACCCCTGCCAGGCACTGGACCATAGAGACCGCACGCGCCCATTTCTCTGCGACCATGTCCAGAGCGCACCAGAGCGCCACGCTCGACACGCTCGCACATACCGCGCCCCGTCTTCGCCGCCCGTCTACGTGATCACCACCATCCCAGGAACCTATTAGACAAACCCGTTCGCCGCCGCGTGGCCCGTAGCCACTGTGCATCATTAAAACCGCCATCTGTGCCGCTCAGAGCACCAACGTGTTCCGACCGAACCACACCGCCCCTTGCCGCAACATTACCTCCTTGAGCACCGCCAGGGAACCGCGTACCGTCCCCTACAGTCAGCCAGGCCCATAGCTCGCTGTAATGGCGACCCCGACGAGCATTGCCCGCACCCTTTGGTCCCCTCGTCGCAGTATAAATAGAGGCCTTCCCTGTTTGTTTTCTTCACACCATTCCACTCCCCACCTCTCACTTATCGTGCCAACTTCTTCCCGGAGCAAGGCGAGCGCAGCGTCGCCGGAATTTCACAGGAGCCTGCCGCTGCTGGAGGAGAAGGGCGCCGTCGATTGGAGCCACCCCAGGAGGAAACCGCCAGTACCAGGAGAACCGTCGTCGTCGACTTCGTCGTTCACCCCCTTCGCCGACCATCTCCTGAGCCCCGGTGAGCTGCCACAGATCCCCATTGGCCACGCTAGGGTTCGAACCTATCGCGTTCTGTTCGACAAGGACGATGGCCGTGAGTCGTTGATCCTCGATCTAATCCTACGGTCGTAGTTAGCCCGTACCCCTTCGCACCACCCCTGTCTCACTGACCTGTGGGGACAACCACTTAACCAGCCCGCGCACGTTGTGCGCAGTGGGCCGGCCCAGTTATCTCTCCGCGACCCGGTTAGTTTGAATTTAGACTTATCTATTTAGTTTCAAACCCAATTCTGGAAGTATATTCAAAATTCATTTCAGAGAGATTCATTGAACCCAATTGCATGAAACCAATTTTGGTAGAAAGGTATGGAAATTCTTAATCCAAGCCCATTGGATTCAAACCATTTGGAATTATGGATCACCTATAGTAAAAATAACAAGGCAGATACTTTTCTGCATTCAAACATTTTTCAAAATTCAACCATAAATGCTTTTGAGTTGATTCCAACTCTCAAAAATCACATTTGATAAGGATTTTCTGAATATATAAAAATATCTAGGTTTACTTGCAGTAATAATGGACAAGAAATAAAAGAATGCCCCATAGGCATTTCTTGTCACTTTAATTAATTAAAATAAAAAGGTTAAACCTTATTAAATTGTGCCACCACTTTAAATCACATTCCCAAGTACTAAAATATGTGGTGATGACATTTGTCAACATAATCCCATATTTTAATTGGAGAATATTAAATCTTAAGTAGTTTTTCAATGAGTAGAAATTACTTTTCTAAAATAAAATAAATAAAACCATTGCTTAAAACCTTGTGATGATTGTGATGATGCTATATCATCTAGTGTGAGCCTTTGTGTGATAAATAGAGGTAGTTAAGTATTGTTTGGTGATTGTTTACTTCGTATTTATTTATAGACGCTAGTACCGACGGATATGAAGAGGAAGGAGACTACTACGAGGAAGAAGCCGAGGAGAAGTTCAGCCACTACACTGCACAAGGAAAGCTAGAACTTTGCAAGCTAACACTTGCATGATAACTATGCAAATTACATTCCTTAGGAATATGTGATTATATCACCTTATCATACCAAATCCCAGTTTTACTTTCAAGCTTTATTAGTTTATTTCTTTATCAAAATTCTTTGTTTCCTTTTAGAGAGTGCTTGTGAAGTTTTAGAAAGATATTAAAGGTAGCATAAAGAGCATAAAACTTGGCCTAAGTTAGGTATAACTTGATGTCATCCTGAGGCATGAGATTATACTTAGATAAGTCACACTTGATTATCACCCCTCATTAGTGTTTACCCCAACTTTAGTGGCTAGTGCTAATCATAAAACTTGATCACTTTAGATGGGAATACTTGGTGAAAATGATTATGAAAACCTTAGAATGATGAGTCATTCTAATGAGATGTTTGAACATGTGTTATTGAACACCAGATGATTTTGATGATGAAAATGTTGAGGCATGAGCCTTAGCCCCTTTATAAAACTGATGGTTGTGTCTGGATGCGATACCATTCCAATTTTACCGTACAACCACAATACCCAAAATTGGGTAGGGCTTGACTGGAAGTTTATATACCTTAGTATGGGTTCCCTTGTGGTCGAGGTTTGAGCTGAGGCTACCTCGTGATGATTGTCCACATGTGCAGTTCCCAAGATGACAGATGGTCATGGTTGGGAGGCCAAACTCATAGGAGAGGTGCCTATACTAGGGTGTGTAATTGAAAGGTTAGGATTCATTATCTGCATACTGAGTATGGTGAATTCAGGATTGCTCCTGATGGATGTATCGAATATTATGGTGAAAGTGTACCACCTCTGTAGAGTGTCAAACTATTCGAATAGCCGCGTCCGCGGTTATGGACAGTTGGAGTGGCCATACTGTTCCGTCGTCAGATGTTTTCAAAATGACTTGTGAAATGAATCATGACTTTGACTTGCCACCATAGGGTTGTGAAATATGAAAACTGAGTTCCCACTTAGGTGTTATTACACCTTAAACTAGTTTTTCTTTGCTTCTAAACTCAGCTAGAGTTAAACCTGGCATTTGCAAAACAACCTAGAGCTTAGTATTCCTACTTGAACCACTTTACCTGTTAGTGATAGTTTGCGAGTACTTAAAGAGTACGCATGGCTTTGTCCCTGGCTATTCCTATGGGCAAACTATAAAGAGGACTATCAAGATGAAGGAATGCAGGAAGGTTATGACAACTAGGATCATCTCCCATTGTCAGCATTGCCTGTGATCATGAAGATGGAGCCTCGCCCATGCTACCGTTATTATATTATTCCGCTGCTTTGATTGTACTAAGACTGGATCATGAGATCCTTTATTTGTAAGACCGTTATTATGGTTTGTAATGCATGATGAACTATGGTACCAATCTGTTATGTCTCGCAAAAATGGTAATCCTGGGATTGCAATGTATGGCATAACAGGCATCTGGGATTAAAAATCTGGGTGTTGACATAGGCTATGGGTTTGTGGTAGTAGCTTGATCTATTTCTCTCTTCTTCTTCATAGATCTAGTACCATATGAGATGCACTACATGATTATGGTCATATTTGTAATTCCTATGTGGTGGATCTTTGTTCTATGATTTGATATTTGAGATTGTAATCTATTTTGTGTAAGATGTATTGATATATGCATATCATGTACCCCAGTATTAATTTCTTGTTTTGATCCAACTTGTATGCAAGAACTTGTGTGGGGAGAAGTGTGTGTTAGATGGAGTAGCATGGTGGTAGAGATTGAATTGTGACAAACAATATTTAAGATATACTTTCGTTTTTACCTTTCTTTTGTTGCCTCACTAGGGATAAAGTGAAATCATGTTCTATAGTTATCATGTGGTAGTGTAATAATCTTGTTAGATCAAGGTAGCATATTTGTATTTCAAACATCATTTTATATTACTTAAAGTTATACTCTGATTTGTTCTTAATTCAAGATTGCATGGAGTTTCCCTTCTTGAGGAGTATAAGAGATATGTATTTCATCTCTATGTTAGAACGTGATGCCCATATTGATTTCTTTATCAAACACGTACAGAAGTTCCATGAATACTTATCATTGATGAATTGTTTTATGATCACTACAACTTAAAAACAGAGTAGACAAGTGAACCCATGAACCCGTGTCCAATTTTTATCACAAGAAACACCTTTCCATTGCATCTACTATCTTTTATATTTTCTGCAATTTATAATTTCGAAAATACAAAAATACTTTTCTTACTTGGAATCACTCATAAAAACCCAAAAACAACTCTACTATCTCCCATATCATCTAGTTTGCATTACTTTAGTTTACTTTATTTATATTTATTTCATATTACTAATACGAAACCTTGTGCTTGAAAACCACTTGGTGGAGTTGGGGACACAAGACAAGTTACTTTAGTTTACAGGTTGCTTGAAGAGGAGAAGACAAATACCCTTTCATAGCCAATTCCCCGAGAGTTCGATATAAACCCTCGATTCACCCTTGTGGGGAAAAGAAGCTTGCTACAACACTCTGACTTGGAGTCCCAAAAAAAGTGGCCACAATTGTTGCCATCACCATACACCATGATGTATCATTCGTGAAAATTCCCTCAGGGCCTTGGGCATGCCCTAATCTTGCACCTCCTTTCAAAAAACATTGGTTTTTGCGTTCAGAAAAATGGAAAGTCAAGATTCTCCAAAAGACCAGGAAATCTCTATGGAGAAGTTGCTTCTGATGCCAAGAGGGAGCTAGGTGCCAGGTTTGGACTCAATCCATGGAGCGATTCCCTGTTCTGCATAGCACGCGGGGGTGGGGTGGGGGATCTAGGATTGAAAGCCATATTAACTCCTACTCAGTTTTGCCCTCTATGTTAGTCACAAATTCTTAGAAAAGCCCTTATTATAGCTCACCCAAAAACCAGCACATCCTGATTGGTTGAGACAGTTGTAATGCGGATCGTGCCTGCCAACCTTTGATCCTCTGTGATCTATTGGCCAGGATAACCCCCTTTATCTTCCCACCCCTCTATATGTGGACGAATGCATGGTTTTGGCCGTGAGCATGAACACTTCATGCTCCGTTCATTTCCAGCCTATGCCGAGTGCGTGCTCTTGGCGGGCTTCGTGCTTGTCGCGGTTAATATTTTGACGAAATAGTTACAGTATTAACAACCCAATATTATAGCAAGACATGCTAATTACAACAATCACAATGCAGGAGGTGTCAGTTAGAACAATACTTACAATAGAACTTTACTCTACTGGTCGTCGTCATGGTCCTCGCCATCGCAGCCATCGGTCTTCTCTGATGACTCTTCATCAACTACCTCCTCATAGATGTGCGCCCTCTCCTCGTCGGATTCCTCCTCCTCCTTGCAGTCCCACGGGTCAACGTCACTCTCCTCTTCTTCTGCCTCCAACTGATCTATGAACGCCTCCTCGTTGGCCGAGTTGGATTCATCCTCATAGCTGGCTCCTCTATTCCTCCTGGCCTTCTTCATGGTGGTCTCATAGGCCTTCGTCCGACGCTCCTTCGTCTTGGCTGCTGATTGGTGCTCCTCCATCTTTGCCGGTGCATAGCCCTCCTCGGGAGCGGCGGGTACGACAAGCTTCGACGTCACGGTGTCCTCGAGCTCCGATGTCGATGGATCCAGGCATGGTTGGACACATCATGGTGCCTCAGATGGATGTCGGCAGGCATGAACGATGCTGTGAAAAGCAGGTGACGCAGGACGATCAGCCACCGGCAAGGATCTGTCACTGCCACGATGCATTTCCATCATGTGCGAGGAAGTTGTTCGGAGTGTGCGATGGCGATATGCAGAGTTGGATGCCGATCCTATGGTGCGACGAGCGTACTCGAAGTTTAGTCACGTAAAAATTGTACTATATCGTAAAAATGCTATGTACTGGGAGTGTAGTCACATAACAAATCACAAAATTCCCCCTCTGGCAGCGTATGGAAGTGTCCAGTGCGTGCATGTTGATATGGAGTTCAACGTATCAGCATGTCATGTCCGTGCAGCAGTTGCGCGCATCATGCCAACCCATTGAACACGTGACGGACGCTCGAAAGCACGCACACACGCTGTACGTCCTACCTATAATTACTTCCTCCTAGTCCCACATCGGCCCTTTTATCCATAGGATTTCGGGTGGCGCGCGTTGAAGCCCACTGAACCGTCCATCGCATTAAAGCCAGTCCAATCAAGTCCCATAGTGTGGGGTTTTACTCCCTAGTTCCGCCAGCCTCACTTTGATAAGAAATAAACATAGGCCATCGATTAAAGAATGAATGGTGTGTGTAGGTTGAGATAGCATCAGAGTAGATGGTGGTCTCGTATAAGACCATACTACCACGGACTATACTCTTTGACCATTCTCCCGCTTTAATCACTTTCTTATTCCTCATGCCCCCACCTTCCTCCATCTGCATTAGCCATGGCTCCCCTAAGGAGAGGTGGATCGACCATGCGCGCAGAGAGAAACAAGAGAGCTCGCCACAAGGCACTTCTTGCTATACCAGCTACGCAATCTCCCCCTCGCACAGTGGCCCAAACTCTCCTAGCAATGGCGTTAAATGTTCCGGCAGGCGAGGGCTCCTACCGCTATGGTCTTCTTCTTCTCTGTTTTCTTTTTCTTATCTGTCTACTTATTCTCATTCTTGTTATTCTGCTACATACTCCAGGGCGGTCGTGGATCCAGAAACCAACATGATGGCGGTGGCATTGTAGGACCCGTTCGACCCTGTTCTCCTGCTCGGCGAGGTAGGAAATAGCCACAATTTTTACTACTCATAATGTCGCTGGCATGCATTTGTTTTTATTTTTGATATTCTAAATGTGAAATTATTAGATCGTGTCCGCCCGCAAGTAGGGACCATGCTCAATCCTTCTTCAATATTGTTCTTCGTAGACACATTGTGTTTTTTTATTTGGGTTAGTATTTCCCTGAACCTGTAGTAGAATTATAGAGTATCTATTTTAAATAACATATCTATTTTAAATAACATGAACAATGCAGCAAGCGAAGGTCAAGTGCCGTGACAAGGTGTTCGCGATCAATGCTAAGATTGACAACCAACTGGAGGGTGCGCGCTCCCTAACCCAGGCTAATGAGGCATTCAAAGGAGTTTGTCTCTGTAGAAGGAGATCACACTTGATTTTTCACTTGACATTAAGAGGCTTGAAGCAGAGTGCGACGAGCTATGGAGGGTGATCGACGATTTACAGAAGTTGATCGCATACATCTTAACCTAGCAATACCTGGACATCGGGTTAAATAGGCAGCTCATGGGTGACAAGAAGAATCTCCAGAATAGATGCACCCTCTAGAAGGAGGAAGCCACCAAGGCACTCATAGAACACATCAACGAAGCAAAGGCTACCATCAAAGCATACCATGACAGGGACCGTTGACTGGATGCAGTGAGACGGATGAAAGAGGACATGGGCGAGGGATCATTGTGCTCGAGGGTCTGTAGAAGGAGAACGATGAGCTAATTATAAGGGCCAAGCTGGAGGTGTATCGGGCAATGCCCAAGTCAGGTTCCGAGTAGAGGGCGGGAATCTCACATCATGCTCCACTGCTATTGTAATTTATTTATGTCGTGTAATTAAGGAATCTTGGAGCAACTCCTTAGTTCTCTATTTATCTTATTTTCCTGCCAACTGAATTATGGATTTGTGTTCTGATGAATGGACATCATCCTTTCTTTCCATTCTGTATCTGAGCTTGCTTTAGATTATGACTACTATTTGATTACATTGAAAACCCCATAGCGCCCTTAGCTGGAGATAGTCCTAGGTTGCTTTGAAATTGCAATTAGGACTGTGTCACTAGTTGATCCTGTTGAATTGGGAAAAAGCCTATCTTGCTCTGACATTGAAATAACGACTCTGCCACTAGTTGATTCTGTTAAATTTTGAACAATCCTAGATCGCTCTGTCCTTCAAATTATGACTTTGACACTAGTTAATTGATTTAATTATGTAAAATAACCACATATTTTTGTTGCAGCAAAAGAGGTGAAAGCTCTACCCAGAAGAGCCGACTTGGCTAAAGGACAAGATGGCCATCCAAATGGAGAAGAAGAATTTTCAGAAACTGGCCTCTGACCACCTCAGAGAAGAAGTCGTGGTCATTTATGACAAGTGCCACAATCTTAAGGTGGACATCGCCGACTGCGCGGAACTTCACAAGAAATGTCTCGCATCGGCGTGTGTGAAGGAGGAGATCATCAAGGAGCTCATGGGGGTAATCTTAAGCTTACTGATAAGCTTGTCGCATCCCAGACGGAGTGCTTGAACCTGCAGGAGGCACACGTCCAAGTACTGATGGAGCAGGTAAACACCAAAGCGGACTTGATCAAACGAACCCTCCATCTGGAGCATCTCATGAAGGAAAATGAGCATCTCTAGGCCAGGCTCAATCCAAACTATACATTCTTTTGAAATTAGTTTGCAAACCATGCGTTGTCATGAACCAAAGCGTGTTTTCTTCATGTAGTAGTGATTTTGTATATGTGGACCTTACTCTATGCAAAATATGCATTCTTTTGAAATTAATTTGCTCAAGGATTCAGTTTGGATTAGCTAAGATATCACAATTGCAAGTCTTACAATTAACTAGTTTCAGAAACCGTCACGGCATAAATTATTCATCTAAAATTTCCTTCATCCTCTGTATCTTGTCCTTGTTCACCTCGCGCTCCTTCTTTAGATCCTTCAACAGATCTGCAATACAGTACTCTAGCTTCTTCTTCTCTTCGATGAGCTGACCCCTCTCTTTTTCTGCCTTCTGAAGCTTCCGTGCAGTTCCCACCACCAAGATTCCATTGATTGTGTCATTTAGTTCTAACTACAAATTCTTGATTTCCTGTTCTAGCTCCTTATTTCCTACCGAGAGCTTTTAATATTTTTCAGCTGCATCACAAGCATCAGTAAATCTTCCCGACCTTTCGAGCTCATACATATCCCATAATTGGGCTAAAAATTTCTTAAGTGTGTCTGGCTACTCAAGATCCACCCACTCTACAGCTTTCACACAAGGCCAACCTAAAAAAACACGCGACCTAATTTTCAACATAACACTATACAATTTTCTTCATGTCACAATTGTATATAATGAAAACAAACCTGATTTATATGAGGTGTGATTCCATAGACCCCCAACTCTAAAAAGTTATAAACGTCCCAAAGGATAGAATTCCCCCCGTGCGTATTAGAGGAGGGCACGCGAGGGTAGCCCACCGAAGGTCCAAAAAAACTCACCCTAAACCATGTACGCAGTGTTACAATGTTAGCGAACACATGCAAGTGTTGTATCCGAGTTGAACACTTACGTTTCCATGTCGAATGCACAGAATACCTGATTACTGACATGCTTCGAGCCTGTACAGGCGTTGGTGGGCAGTACGTACGCTGTCTAACTTTTATTAATCTTGATCGTTCCCTCACGTGTGAAGAGGTATCGGTAGATCTGAGCCATCAATCTAATCTATCTCCTTATTTTCATTTCTTTGGGGGTCTATTGAATTAGAAGTCGATTTCAAAAACCTTCTCCTAGTGTTACTGCCATCAAATGCAACACATTTCCTCAATTTTAGCCCATGGTCACATGGTACTTCCCAATCGAGATCTAGGCCCTCGTAATCAGGATCGTAGATTGTGAGTGGTACCTATAAGGGACCGAAAAGCTAGAAATAAGAACGATTGCATGGACAAATGGAGATCGGATCAAGGTAATTACCAATTCCTAACCATTTCCAAGAAAACATAGGAACTCACATCGGGGAAGGAAGACTCGATGTTGGAGAGAAGGTTGTTGCTGCTCGACTGGTCGTCCTCATCGTTCCAGGGGAAAATGTGATCGCGGCGATGGTGAGGAGAGAGAGAAGGGCAGTGAGTGGAGAGAGCAAGAGTGGTGAAAGTGAAGTGCGTCAATGTTGCAACATTGACTAAATTGGCATGTTACAATGGTTTAATTGATACCATACCCCGTGACTGGATTACTGTCTCATAGCTAATAGTTTTTATCTTCCTTCATTCTAATTTGTAATATTAATTATGTACTCCCCCTTTCCAATTTGTTTGACTTATACCAACATATAAAATCTAATATATCGAACAATATAGGATTAGGGTTTATTTTTAGGGTCTAATGCACCTTTTATTGCACTAACCCCTTACCTCTAAATCCTAGATCTGTCCGCCCAATAGATCAATGTCTCCTACTTAGTAAGTTTTTTTCCTAAACCCTACGCTCGTTCATCCATGATAGTACTTCCTTATAAGTAACAAGTAGTTATCTAGCGACTAGTCAAATTACTGATCTCACAAAGCATTATATTACATCATAATCATGTAAACTACAAGGTACTTATGTATCACTTTGTTCAGTGATGGTTTCAATGAATGATATTTCCGAAAATCGCAATAGCTCACAGAACATTATATTATAATCTCTCAAAAATCATAATCTCAGAAACAAGTATATTACATCATCTCATAAACATTATCATGTCAACTACAATGTACTTATTTCTTATTACAACAACAACAATGGTTTCATCAAGTGATATGTCCAAAAATCTCAATAGCTCACAGAATATCGGATTGCAATCTCTGAACAAACATGACCATAGAAACACAGTTTTAAATCAACAACAATCTTTGTTACAAATATAGGCAGGGAAACCCTGCGGTCCATATGACAAGCCTTGGATAGCATATCTCATTAGATCTGATCAACGTCAATCGTTCTGTTTAGCCACAACAGGGGCCTCTACATACACTATAACATTTTCAAGAACATCAGAAATGACAGCCAGGAAGAACACCTTCCTGGTTTGCTTCTTTTGTCACATAATCTGCATCAGTTCATAGGTATCTAAAACCTCTATGAATTCTTGCTTCTTATGATGCCACCACCGGAGTCGTGTCATATTCTTAGGGCCAATAATGATTTACTTACCAATCATCTCTCTTAGTTCAACAAGAGTTATATTTTTTGGAATCGACTGCTATCTCCATAATACATGACGAAACTAGCTTATTAACTCCGCCATCAAATTTTGTTGTGTATGAATCTACCTCTACATGTATATTGAACTTAGCCTGATCAGCATCTGGTGGTCCATTAACTCGAGGAGCAGAAGCTCTGGCAGAAAGATCTCAAGTATCTACATACATATCATAAATCATCGCTTCAACTTTCTCCATATGATTAGCTGCACAACACTTCCAAAGCATCTGAAGCTTGTGGGAGTGCTCAATTTGCATATAGGAATCACTCATGTTGCACCACACCAATTTTGTCCTCTGTTTGGATCCCCAAGGAATCCTATCATGAAGCATATCTATTAGCTGTGAAACAGACACAACCTCCTCACAATTCACAAGCAGACACACATCCTGCCCGAACACAACCTCTAGCAACCAAAATCTAGTTTTGCGGTGTACTAGCGGACATGAACTATGAACTCATATAGGTCCACTGCATCGAAGATGGTCCTACTTTGATTAAAAAGGGGACCTTTCAGTTCATTCTACTCTGCTTTCAGTAACTAATCTACTTGTAAGACAAGGCATAAATAAGAAAAAATCACCTCTCGCTCTTCTCCCGGGTGGTTTTCTTCGAGATCTGGGTTCCACGACCCCGCACTGCAGCCGAACACTCCTCCATCGGCCTAGCTTTTCTCTTTAACCCGCTGCTCGTAGGTACCTTGTTAGTAGACTTCTGGCTAACCTCCTCGCTTGTCTGGCGTTGTATCCGAGACTCTGTCTCTGACGGAGCCGAATTAGTCGCCGACGTAGCTACCACCTTGGCCTCTCTAGACATGCTGGGGAAGGATATTGCGGGACAGGGATAAAAATGCCACTGCCGCCGCTAGATTTAGTGTGGGGGGAGGGAGAAAAACAACCGCCGCCTCTTCCGCCGCTGGATTCAGTGTGGGAGGGATATAAAGGACCTCCACCTCCGGACTTAGTGTCGGGGGTTAAGGAAAGTACAAGGTGACTTAGAAGGGGAAAAGCAGGGGCATGACAGGTAGTAGTGTAACGGAATATGCTGACATAACGGCGAATATTCGAAAATATTTGGTTTGTCCACCATACACTCGAAGTACCCATCTCAGCAATTACCCCCACCCCACCACAACTTTTCGAACCGCGGTGATTACAGACAACTCGGACCCCGCGATTCCTTGGCGTCTGAAATTTCGAGCCAAAAAGTAACAAAGCCCATTGCCACCGTCATCTCCATGACTGACCCACTCCCCACCTTTCATCTGTTTTTGGAGCATGCTCCACATTAAAGAGTTGTAGGAGGAAAAGACAGCTGCCAACATTGCCTCGACCATCCTCATCGCCCAAGCATGCCCCATTCCCTAGTGTGTATCAGAACGGCCTACTGCAGAGACTCCTCCAACTCCTACAAGCCTCACAACCCCAAGAAAAAGACAGTCGGCAAACCCCTTCCGCGCGTCCTCTCCTGGCCCCATAGGCCCTTAGGTCCTTTTCTAACCCAGCACAGGGCAGTAGCGGGCACCCTCTAGCGCTGGCACCCTCGGCCCGCGCCCCTAGGCGTACACCGCCACGACCGTGCCCCTCTTCCAGTCGGCGTCGGCGTCATCACCCTCGCTTGCTTAGGACAACACGGGGCTGATTGCTGCCCTCAACAACCTCTACCGCCAGGGAGGCTGGGTCATGGACTCTAGAACCACCGATGGTAACATTTTTCTTTCCGAACCTCTCTCTTTACCACACTTCTTCACCGTAGGAAACGACACATCCATGCCCATCTCTTCTTCCGGTTACACCTCTTTTCGCTCTCCTTCTGGTCATCTTTCAAACTCAACCATGTTCTTCTTGTTCCCCATAATTCGCAACTAGCTTTCCATCCGTAAATTACTCATGACAATTCTTGTTCCATTGAGTTTGACCGCTCTTAGTTTTCTATGAAGGACAGTAAAGGGGATCTCTACACACTTACTGGCACCATTCGTCGTTCACCAGCCACCACCGTGCTCGCTACCACTGCTGATCTTTGGCATCAATGTCTTAGACATCTATGTAGGTGTCTGTCATGCTTGTCAATTCGGCCAATATGTGTGTTTACCATTTAATTAGTCTACTGACGACGACTTCCACGTCTAGTACCGGAACCCCGCATATTACGATGTGAGAGGCTTCCCCGTGTTTATACACAGGCTCAAGGGTAAGAGTCAACATAAAAATACGACGGTCGCTTTTATTTTTCTCCAAGTGAAAGGAGAGTGCGCCATATCTAGCCATATCTAGATATGGTTTGTAACTATGAATAACGCGTGACCTAAGAGTATCTCCAGCCGCGTTCCTAGGACGGCGTTCCCAGGGCGTTTTTTCGTCTAGATGGCGAATTTTTGCCCAGTCGAGTTCCCAGAACGCCGATTTCATCCAGATTTGTCCCAACTTTCGCCCAAACTTCCTAGGCCGATCTCGGGGGTCTGGGAACGCCCTGGAAACGCCGGACGAAGCAAAAAACGCTGGTGGGTCAACCATTTTGGTGTCTATAGACCGAGCTCCCGCCCTTTTCTTCTTTTCCTCCCGCCTTTCCTTCCCATTCCCCCCCCCCAACTCCCGCCAGTTCGCTAAGCTTCCGCCCGCCATGCCGCCCAAGGGTTTCGTCAAACCCCGAACCAACCTCGGTGAACCATAGAAGGAGAGGAAACCGAGAGCGCCGACGAAGATACCGGAAGGCTTGACCAACACCGAGTGGCTTGCCTTGTCCATAAGAGGAAGTACCCGTCAGACGAATGGAGGAAGAGGAAGGAGAGGGCGAAAGCGGCGAAGGATCTCGCCGAGACCCAGGGCCTCGCCGAAGAGCAGAAGATGAGGGCAAAGCAGGCGGCATCGCGCGCGGCGATATCGCGCCCGAGGCCGGTCGCCCCCCCGCGTCAGCTCGCCGGCCGGGTTCTCGCCGATCTCGTCGGCTGGCTTCTAGGAGAGCCAGACGAACCCTCACCAAAGGTACGCCTCATCCCCCGAGTTAGACGGTGGGTTCAACCTGAACGTGATCTTCCCCTGCCATGCGCCTCGCCCTCCTCCACCCTTCAATGTCTACATCAACGTCCCCTACTCCACCTCTCCGGCGTACGCGGGCCCTTCATCGTACATGCGCCGCGGCCCCCTTCCTTTCGCCGGCAGCTCATCACCCACAACCTTCGGCGAGGCTGACGCCCACAACATGTTCGGCGCAATGTCAGCTGAGGCTTATATGCAGGACATAATCGCATCAGGTTCGGCGTCGACCGACAACACCTCGTTCTTCACTCAAGAACTGTCCTGGGCTGATGCCAAACACGACATCGAGTATCAGGATTTCGCCGAGGGCCAGGACGAGCAGACGCAGGCCGAGGACATGGAGGACGCCGAAGGGGGTGCCTTGGCTCCGGCGAAAGCCAAAGGAAAAAAGGAAAGTCGACGCATGGGCCCTGGATCAAGTGGATGACGCTTGAAGACCTTTACCTCGCCGATGCCTGGAAATCGGTGAGCATGGATCCCATTACCTGTGTCAACCAAAACTTAGACAATTACTAGAAGCGCGTGAAGCTAGTGTTCGACGAGCGCAGCCTTTGTGACCCAAAGTATAGCAAGATTCACATGGAGCGAGGGGAGAAATCCATGACCAACCATTGGGGCCTCATCCAGCAGGCGTGCAGAAAGTGGCACAACTGTCTCGAGGAGGTCGACCGCACACCCATCAGCGGTAAAAGCATGGATAACAAGGTACTTCGCCGCACACCCATCAACCATTGGGGACTCATTCATGCATGTACTGACACACTTTGCCTTGCCTTTGCAGCTCCTCCATGCACTCAGACTCTATCGGGATGACACCAAGACGGAGTTTAAGTTTCAACATGTGTTTTCCATGATAGAGAAATGTGAGAAATTGCGGGACACTCGCCTGAGCCTCGCCAAGACCAAGGACGGCGTGTACAACCCGGAGGCTCCTCCCCTGCTGTCGGCGAAGGAAGGCCGGATCTCGGCCAGAAGAAGGCAAAGATGCTAAAAGCCGTAGGACCTCCCGCCGAGCGTCTCCATGCTTCAATCGAAAAGTGCATCGCCGATACCAAGGCCCACGCCGAGAAGAGGGAGGAGAAGGCCGACGAGAGGTGGGCGCGGCTACTCCAGAACCAAGACCGAAAGCTCGACCTCCTCAAGGCGAACTACGCCGCCAAGAAGAGGAACACGGATTTCCAGTTCCTCATGGGCCGCGAAGACTCCTCGGCGATGAGCACGCCGGTCAAGGTCTAGTACATGGCACGCCGCAACGCCATTCTCCAGGAGGACAACGCCGCCAGCAATGCCAATCTCTATGCCAACCGCTTCCGCCCTCACTACTACGCCAAGCTCTGCTTCAACCTCCTCCAACCAGTTGGCCGGCAACGCCGTCGATGCACCCATCCCCATCGCACCGGACAAGCCGGAGGAGGTCATCGCCGTCAACGACTGATCGCCGTATCGTTTACCTAGTTCTGTAATAATTTTGTCGCTGAATTTGTTGGGTGTACTTCTGTCGAACACCTTGGGCCGGAGATTTCGCCGGCGGGAACAAAAATATTTAAATATCTCGCTGTTTTCCTTCGTCTAAAAACTCAGCCTGAAAACGCGAGTGAAAAACTCACGTTCTCAGGCTGAAAGTTACGTGAGTCCGGCTCTATTTTGATCCGGATTTTGGCCAGAAAATGCCCAACGAATGGAGATGCTTAATAATTAGCTTATGCATTATTTTCTATCTACAAAATGGAACTATGCCCCATTACCTTTTTATCTGTCCGGAAAATAGAACTGTTGATAGATCGTGGTTTAGTAATGCAAAGCATGCCGTCCTCGACAGTACTGCTTATGCAGCTGCCCATGTGGTGCTGTACCCGGGAACCAATTAAAGACAGTCAAGAATCTGAAGGTTACATTTGCTGCTGCGTCTGGTGGTGCAGGAGCTCCATCTAGACGCCCTAATGCAAATTTAAAAATTGCATCACCCCTGTTGCTACATGCACTGATCGGATCACACTGTCACATTCAGGTATTCTAATGCACAACCTTTTTCCTTTTTATATAGTTCTTTTGCTTACCTTACATGGTAGGAGTATCCGATAATCTAATCTAATCCCTTACTATCATCTAAAAGAAAAAATCTAGTCTAATCTGCAGTAACGAGAAAAGGGGAGCACATGAGGCAACCCTCGCTTTTCTTTTTCTGCAAGTGAAAGCAGAAACATGCGCCATATGCTTCACTATTTTTCTTACTATCACATATCCTTCACGTCTTCGTAGTACTAGTGATCACAGAATAAAGATAGCATCCAGTCGCCCAATTGATTCAAAGAAAACCATACCAATTTTGTAGGATTTTCGTCTTTTAGAATTTCTTCTATGTGCACAGTCTGATTTGTACTATTGAAATCTTTGGAATGACGCTTATCTAAAAAAACGAAATCCTTTGGAATGGAAAAACAAAGATGAACTGAAATCAGCGTCCTACGAAGAGAGAGAGAGAGAGAGAGAGAGAGAGAGAGAGAGAGAGAGAGAGAGAGAGAGAGAGAGAGAGAGAGAGAGAGAGAGAGAGAGAGAGAGAGAGAGGCGTTTGCGTTGCTCCCCCACCCTCTCCCCTCCCCACGGCGACCGCGATGCCATCCCCGCTCGCCGGGGACTCTGCGTGAGGCGGATCTGACCAGCGGTGGTGCGGCTCGGTTGTTGCGGCTCCCTCCCTGGCGAGGTGGTCTCTAGAGTGGAGCGCTCGGAGTCTGGGGCGGTGTGGGCGGTGACATCGAGCACTTTCTTCGAGAAGCACCACGCTTGTCGGGTGGAGCAAGGAAGGGCCCCATCTGGGTTGCAGCAGACTAGGTGGGCCTAGAGCGGTCTGGTGTGGGTATGGCCAGCGCGGAGGCCCCCACTACAATACATATCACGGTTGGCGTTTATAAACGAGCTCGCGCTAGCGTGGCAAAAGAAGCTGCAAGAGATAACTGCATCAGAAAAAGTTTTTAGGCGGTGCTTTTTTTTGGCTCGGCATCCTCCACCGCCGAGCTAGCACTACCATGGCAACACAACGTTGGTGGGAATAGGAAAGCCTTGGAGTGCAAGGATATGAAGACTAGTTAGTATCTGTGTAGGACTCTGTAACCTGTCCGGCTAGGACTTTTTCCTGTAACCCTAGGTTCTGGCGTCTTTATAAGCCGGACCTCTGGGAGCCTTTAGGGCACAACTTGACACATACAATCCTACACCTCGCACAGCGAACCAATTCTTGTAACTCGGCGTATTGCCCTTATAGATATTTATAGCAGGAGTAGGGTTCTGCCACCGTCGTGAGATGTGAAACTAGGTAAGCTGTGTTACCTTGTACCCACCAACTTTCGGGCTTCCCCAACCTCTCTAAACACGTGGACCATTGTAGGCTAGCACTGGCTAGGTGCCGTGGCAGATGCGTGTGCCCGGCACAATATGATGCTATTGTACATGGCATGTGCACAACATAATTTTTAGTGCCCCAAATGATCTTTTTGGCATAGCAATTTAGCCAACTTTTTTAGAATATTTTTGGCGCAGCAATAGGCCTGGGCCACTTCATCAGCAGCGGCAAAACTATTAACAATGTTAACCATCTGCTCAAAAGTGAGGGTCCCCATGGCTTGTTGCCTTCTAAGCACATGCCAGAGAAGTGTGTCGCGCGTAAGCCCTTCGACGAAGTGGTAGACTGTGTCATTGCTTGGGTAGCCCTCCAAGTCGGCCTTAATTTGGAGCCACCTGGCGAGCTCTCACCTTCTCTCTAAATGCAACGGCCAAATCGAAGATGGTCACAACACCGACAAAGTGCGATCATTGCTTTCTAGACGCACGGGACAACCCGGCGGATTTGCATTCTTCCACCATTATATCCTACTGAGGGGAGGTCTGGGTGGGCCTTGAATTTTTCTGATCTATGCCGGCAAACTCCGTAGAGAGATCCTATATTGATCCTTCCGTGAACATGTCCTGCCCGGATGCGGTCCGTGCGGGCCATGACGATCCTCCGACTTTTAGGGAACTAGTGCCAGAGTCAGTTTCGCCGATGAAGAGGTGGATGTCCCCGATTGTGACAATCGAGAAGCGGGTGGGGTTCGTCTTCACCGGGATCCAGAACTCGTCAGGGGAAACAATCAAAACATTGCCGGAGAAGAGAACACGACCAATGGCTATGGTTTTGTTGATTCCCGCAAAGATCTTGGACCTTGCCTGTTGTAGAGTTTGAAGCTCCTCTTACCCCAGGGTGGGCGCCATGTAGATCAACATAGGCTCCATTGACTCAGGTGCTGCAAGTATAGGTGTAGAAGAAAGTTTCCATTTTAGCTCCTTAAGCGCATCATCCGCCTCATCTGTCCATACGAATTATCCGCCTTCTTCAGTAACTTGTATAGCTGCAGAGCCTTCTCTCCAAGTCGTCTGACGAACCGGCTTACTGCTGCAATGCAGCCTGTGAGCCGTTGGATGTCTTTTAGGCATGTCTAGCGATTGATGTTGAGCATGGCCTTGATTTTTTCTGGGTTGAGCTCGATTCCACGTTAGGAAACGATGAAGCCCAATAATTTGCCGGTTGAAACTCCAAAGACGCACTTCGTAGGGTTAAGCATCATGTTGTACTTTCGGAGGTTATCAAAGGTTTACTTTAAGTCGACGATTAGGTCATTTGATTTCTTTGGCATCATTGTGATATCATCCACGTAAGTGTGTATGTTCCGACCAATTTTGTTGTGGAGGCAACGTTGCATTGTCTGCTGGTACGTAGCACCTTCGTTTTTCATCCCAAAGGGCATTGTGACATAGAAAAACGTGCCGTAAGGTGTGGTGAACGAAGTGGCCAATTAGTTCAACTTTCGCATCTTGATCTGGTGGTATCCTGAGTATGCATCTAGAAAACACAGAAGTTTCGAGCCAGCCGTCGATTCAATGACTTGGTCAATACGAGGCAAAGCAAACGGATCCTTCGGACACACTTTGTTTAAGCCGATGTAATTAACGCACATTCTTAATTCTTTGCTTCTCTTTTTGGGCACAATTACAGACAACGTTGGTGTAGTCACCGACCAACCCGGAGGCTTGGAGTGCAAGACACGAATACTAGTTAGTATCTGTGTAGGACTCTATAGACTTTTCCCTGTAATCTAGGTTTTAGCGCCTTTATAAACCGGACCTCTCGGAGTCTTTAGGAAACAAATCGACACGTACAATCCTACGCCTTACACAACAAACCGATTCCTGTAACTCGGCGTATTGCCCTTATAGTGATTTATAGCAGGAGTAGGGTTCCGCCACCGTCGTGGGACTTGAACCTAGGTAAGCTGTGTTATCTCGTACCCGCCAACTTGCCGCCTTCCCCCACCACTCTAAACACGGGGACCATTGTAATCCAGCACTGACTAGGCGTCGTGGCAGTTGCGCGTGCCCGGCAGAATATGGTGGTATTTTACATGGCATAATTTTTAGTGCCCCAAATGATATTTTTGGCGCCACAATTTAGCCAGCTTTTTCAGAATATTTATAACAAAATAAATAATGACCACATATATTATATCACACGATACATCATTTAATGACATGCACACTTGCAAGAATGAATACATATGTCTATAGTGTACATTCTGTATATGTCCTACACATATTTACACCTTTATGTGCTTATTGTACACTTCAGAACAAGTTTGTTGCTACCAAAAAATAAATTAAATGATTAGCACAAAAGATATATGTAAGAATGCATGCCCATATACATATATATGATAGCTTATGCTAACCTGGTATCATAGTAAAGGATATATAGTGGATGATTTGAGATAACCACAGATATTTTTCCACTCGTAATTATTCAAATATAATTTGTATACTCCTTACTTCATCCATATAACTAATACATCTTTATCTTCACAAGCACATAGTATCTTTTGTTTATATTTATCATTATATAGAAAATATGTTCCAAGGTCTAGAAGATTAGACAAATCAACAACTCTATAAAGAGACCATACATGATCACCTTCTACTCACCTTACACTACTCCACGGTTTGCACGGTGGAATCTCTTAGAATGGCAAGGCCAACACCTCCACGCTGGCATTTGAAGGTGCAAAGTCTGCACTAGAATAAATCATAATGTGTCTCTTCAGGACACTCGACATATCGTAGAGCCTTTGTTGCATTGTAAAATGCAATGATATATCTAGATGTCGTTACCTAGTACAGAACACCACATGTCAGAGTTGTCGGACTCGATTCATGAACCCATGCCCCTGCTATTGATGGAATGGATGCAACTGAATCCCATCTGCGTGTCTCTAATGAGTATCTTTGTACTTCCACTTGTTTAGTGTTTGTTATAATCCAAACAACAAGGAAATTGCTTGTGTGACAGTTGTGGGTAAATGGTCCATCATGGTTATTGGAACATATAATTGTGCCATTAAATTTAGTCTGAAACCACGCCATAATGGTTCATACACAAATGTATCATTGTTCCTGATTGTATCCCGGACTAACAAGGCTGGATAGGCTGAAGAATGAAGAATCACACGCCCATGCCGGCATACTAGGATACGCAGGGTTTCGTACACCCCGCTGTCACTATTACTTGCAATCTCACCAACATAGTACCCATCTCTAAGGGTCAAGGTGATGCTCAATGATTAAACATCGAGCATTATCACTGTAGAAAAAATCGTAGCAAAGGGGCTCCACCGTTGTGTGACAGTGTTAGGAATGTGGAGGAATACTGAGAAAAAACTGAGCAACTACATCAGATGGTAGCTTTCCTAATGTTGCTTTTCTCCTAGTGAATTTCATTGCCTAAAAACACAAGATTGTAAATCTAGAAGAGTACAAAGGAGATCTGGACTAGTGATGTCCTTAAGATGGGGACGTACCGGGGATCGGGACTATGCAGCCGACGGAGGGCACCGTGATGACCCACAAGTATAGGGAATCGTAATAGTCTTCGAGGGTAGTATAACCCAATTTATTGATTCAACACAAGGGGAGTCAAAGAATACTTATAAGCCTTAACAACTGATTTTCAATTCAGCTGCACCTGGAAATAGTCTTGCTCACAGTACTTTATCAGTAGCAACAGTTTTGTAGTAGCAATAGCAAAGTAACAGCAGCAGTTAAACAAAAGCAATAGTAACAATAGTAGCAAACAACAGATATGAGTGTGGTAGGCATAGGGATGGATGGACGGGCGTTGCATGGACGAGACTATTCATGTAACTTCAAGATCTAGGGCATTTGCAGATAAATAAGATAAAGCATACAAGTACTAAACAATCATAGGCATCCATATATAATCATACGTGCTCGCAATGAGAACTTGCACAACATCTTTTGTCCTGCCAGCCCGTTGCAGCGGGGCCTCAAGCGAATCTACTGGCAATTAAGGTACTCCTTTTAATAGAGTATCGGAGCAAAGCATTAACACCCCATGAACACATGTGATCCTCATATCACAGCCATCCCCTCCGGTTGTCCCAATTTCTATCACTTCGGGGCCTTTGGATCCGGACAATGATATGTGTACACAACTTGCAAATAAGATCACAAACAATAGTATCATCATGAATCAATAACATGTTCAGATCCGAGATCATGGCACTTGGGCCCTAGTGACAAGCATTAAGCACAACAAGTTTCAAAAAAGTCAAATAGCAGTAATAGAGATACTAGGCACCATGCCCTAACAATCTTATTCGATTACATGATAGATCTCATCCAATCCCTACCATCCCCATAGCCTACAGCGGGGGATTACTCACTCATGGATGGGGGAGACATGGAGGAGAGGCGTCGGTGATGATTATGGCGATGATCTCCTCCAACTCCCCATCCCGGCAGGGTGCCAGAACGGAGTTTTTAGTTCTGAATCGCGGTTTCTGGTGGTGGAGGCGCAACGGAACTCTTTCTGGAAAAACGTCGAACCCCCCCCCCCCCGGAGTTTTTAGGTCAGGAGGCTTTATGTAGGCGAAGAGGGGGCCGAGGGGGTGCCCGAGGTGGCCACACCCCCTCCAGGCGGAGCCAGGGTTGTGTGCCCCTCGTGGCCCACCTCTGCATCATCTTCTGGATCCGTGAGTCTTCTGGTGAAATAGGATTTTTGCCATATTTTCCGGGATTTTTCCTCAAAGTTGATTTTCTACACAATAACTAGACACCAAGGCAATTCTGCTGAAAACAGCGTCAGTTCGTGTTAGTTGTATCCAAATCACACAAGTTTAGAGGAGAAACAATAGCAAAATCGTTCGGGAAAGTAGATACATTTTGGACGTATCAACTCCACCGAAGCTTAGCTTATTTCTTGTTCTCAAGCAATTCAGTTGAAAACTGAGTGCGATAAAAGAAACTTTCACGAACACATTTGCTTCATGTAATGTATATATTCTCAACATATGATCAGTAGTTAGACAATTCATAATAAGGAGTATGCATCTAAGTCTACTCAATAGTCATTGCAAGCTATGAAGAGATTCCAACACAATAATAATAAGTAGCATGAAACATAAACAAAAGCAACATTGCAATGCTCATAATAAGGTATGATAGAGTGGTATCTCGCTTGCCTTTGATTGTGGAGCAAAACATAAATGCCAAGGCACCTCTGAAGTTCAAGTGAATACTAGAAGTAAAGATATCAGATATACAAGCATCAAAGTTATGACATAATTAACCAAGTTTTGTGACAAGCACATTACACTAAGAATGACAAATATGCTCTCAAAAAGGTTCTCATAGAATAAGTGGTGACTCAACAAGGAAGTGAAAAGGTTTTGGAAAGTTTGAAATGCTGAAAGTATGGTACTCATTAGCTTGAAGCTCTCATTGCCCCTATCATAGGCATATTTAAATGGTTAAGGTGAAAGTGAGGTACAATATGAGTTATACGCTTGACAGACCATAAACTATAAATCTCATGTCTCTTGAGTACGAGGGACGCTCCTCATGCTACTCAACTTTAGTTACCGGTAAGTTCTTGTCATAGTAAATACATGCGTATCATAGAGAACCGCCAACGGGGTACCCCTTGCTCCATGATACAGGAGCTATCCCATATCAAAATGACAAGGCAAGCACACAATGAGCATCTGAGCAATCTTTTTATTTGCTATTTGCATAGGTTTTTATTGAGGATGCTTCACATATTGCTCATTATGGTCATGCTGCCAGTTTCCACCATGATTAGGCATGGATTAGGATAGCGGCCCAGGCGTTTCTCTAACACATATACATAACTTCATGGACTTACAAGCTCCCCATTTATTTCACACCGACGACATCCGTAAACAAAAGAGCATGATATCAACTGGGTAAATAATTACAGGTGTTGAAAGCCTTCCCCGTGACAGCACGGTTCTGCTAACTCCCAGCCTATAATTTGCAAGCATATAACTTTCATGGACAGTCACAATGGTTCAGGTTTATTAAGTGCAAGAAATAAAGTGTGCCATCAAGTTCGTGAGAGCTTTACTAACTAACTTTCTCATAACAAGCAAACATTTTATTTGGAAGAAAACCATGCATAATAAATATGCACAGAATAGCAAATGATGCTAGTAGGTAGGTATGGTGGACACTTTTGACAATATTGGTTTTGGGGAGTTGGAAGCACGAGTAGAGCTCATACTCAGTGAAAGTGAAGGCTAGCAATAGAAAGGGAGTGACAAACGAGAGAGCAATAACTGTCATAATCATGCTTGCAACAAAACAGAATTAATTATGGCATAAAAGTTATACAAGAACTCTGAGGTAAAATAAATCATCGAGGCTTAACTGACTTTTGGTTCAGTCATATGCATGCGTGAGCATGTGCCAAGTCGATTCAAATGAATCATTCAGAGGAGGATACCACAATGTCATATCAAGTTATGAATAGAACAATGCAAGAAAAAATTCATATGGCATGCTACAAACTATTAGCAAGTTGGAGCTAATCATAAGAGAGCAAGAACTACTAAGCATCCAATAAATACATACACCTTACATGAATAGACTAAGCATGCCCACAATGATGAGTATATGTACAAAAACGAAAACAAATAGAGTTTATTACCAGCCTCTTACCATACTTTAAGTTGTCATTAATCTTCATTATTTCCCTTCACTTGTGTGGCTTGAATAATAACATGAAACCAAACTCCACTGAGGACCGCTGAACCCTACAACGAACTTCACAAAACCAAAGAAGAAGAACAAATATTTTTGGTGTTTTCGAATTTTCAAAGTAATCACACAAAGATAAAACAAACCAAGAAAAATATTTTTGGATTTTTCTTGAAGCAAACCAAAGCTAAAAAGCAAAGAAACAAACAAAGAGAACCAAATAAAATATTTTTGGTCTTTTCGTGTTTTGGGAAAGCGGAAACAAAAACTAAAATAAAGCAAAACATGGATATACAAAGTACCGACAAGACATGATATGTAGATGAGTGTGATGTCGGTATACCTCCCCCCAAGCTTAGGATTTTGGCCTAAGTGGGTCTCAATAGCGTGGGTAGTAACCCCAAGCTGGTGGGTCATCGTAGGAATGATCATAGTCAGGCCCTCGCGATGAAGAAGAAGACGCGCTCCAATCATAGGAGGGCTGCTGGTATGAAGACTCCCCCATGTTGGAGGGTTGAACCGAATCATCTTTGGCATCCTCTCCAACATTCTCCTCTTGCTGGGATAGCTCTGCCACGTATGTGTCAAGTTCTTCCTCCGTGAGTGACCATCCTTGCCTAGTATCAAAGTTAAACAAAGCAGGTGCAGGCAAAGAGACTACTTTCTCAGACCTACCTCCTCTCCAACCACGCTTGAAAAAGGATATTTCATACGGTAGCTCACTCAAAGTAGACCAAGGGGAAACAAACTTATGCTAAACCATGGAATTGAGATCAAGTCTCTCTATGGGGAACTGAAAATCTGAATGATGAGGCTCCAAACCATGAAAAGCTAGCAAACAAGAGGCAATGAGACCTCCACAAATTCCACCCTTCTCGCGGTTAGTAGCAAGACGGAAAGCAAGAAAATCACCCAAGTTATAAGTTCTATCCCTATTTAAAGCAGCTGAGATAAAAGCTAGATCAAGTGAAGATAATTTTCTAGCAGTCTTTCTAGCAAGAACACACTTGGTAATGAAATAGGCAAAATATCTAATTGATGGGAACCGAATGTTCCGAATTTTACCACTTTCCTTTGAGAAGTCGCAACCTTGGCAAATTTCAGCATATAAATCCATGAGTGTCTTAGGTCTCTCTCTAATCTTATCATAAGAACCCCACTGTGGCACTCTAATAGCTGCACAAAAATCAAAAAAAGGGAGGTCGACAGCTATATTGTAAATTTTATAGTAGACCATGGGATTAGACAAGGACCAACTAAACTGAAAGTCCTGCACCATAGGCATGGTTAGCTTAACATATTGGTATGGTTCTTCTCCAACGAATTGCTCCAACCTTGCATTAGAAATCATAGTTTGGAAATCCTGGAAGATCCCCGCAACTCGCATAAATTCAGGGCATGGATATATGGAATAGAAACTTCCTCCTCACGATGGAATTTCATTGGCTCAAGTACCATCAGTTCATGTTGATTCAGTTGGTATGCACTCATATTCTTTTCTATAATTTTTAGACAGACATCAAACCAAGTGATTTCCAAGTTGACAAATGATGAGGAACTACTATAGTAACTTGCTAGAGGGATAAACATGCATCAAAATGAAATTTCTAAGCATAGAACAAGCATGCAAGCTCACACAACCTGTCACCTATAGTAGCAAAATACTCAAGATACAATCCACCAATCAAAAATCTAATTGGACAAGCGGAGGAGGCACATACCGGAAAAAATCCCTCAAAAAATCAGCGGCAAAGATGGGCTGAGCAAGAAGATCAAAAATAGGGAGCAAGAACAGCAGGAACTGGAGCTTGATAAAGTTTTCTGGTGTTTTTCTGGAGAGAGAGAAAGAAGTGGCTGGGAGGAGGCAACTTGGAGGGCCATAGGTGGGTCCCACCTAGGCCAGGCGCGCCCTGTGGCTGGACGCGCCACCATGGGGTGTGCTGGCCTGGTGGGTCCCCTGGTCCAGTCCAGGTGCCCCTCTGCCCCTTTTTCCAGGAAAAATTTAATATGAATTTTCAGGAATTTTTCGGAAAACTTTATTTTTGGCCAATTTTTAGGTTATGAAAATTGATTTTCTCGCAGAAAAAGATTTTTAAAGACACAAAAAGCAAACCAAAACCAAAACTACAGAAGTTCTAAGACACTCTAGAAAGCAAACAACTAGCAAAACTAAAACTAACAAGACGAAAAGCAAAGAATGGAAAGGAGAAAAATAAAGGTGAGCAAGTATAACAATTGTGAAAGCATTGTTTTGTTAATTAAAATCCCTTTGTTAAGAAGGTTGATCAAGTCTTGTTACCAAAATAATCTTATATGAAACAAAACTTTGAATTTCACAAAATGATTATGTTACCTCAATCTTCATAGCAATGGTCCCAATCGTAATAGTTTCAGAACTTTCTTGTGGAATGGGACAATATATTTCTGCAACTTTGATGCTCTCAATATTTTCAATTGAATTCATGCCATGGACCTTATCAATCTTCTTTGGGAAATAGACAGTATGCTCTTTGTCATTAATATTAAAAGTTACTTTTCCTTGATTACAATTGATGACAGCACCTGCAGTATTAAGAAAAGGTCTCCCAAGAATAATAGACATATTATTAGCTTCAGGCATATCAAGCACAACAAAATCAGTTAATACCAAGCAATTATGAGCCACTTGAACAGGAACATCCTCACATATACCAACAGGAATAATAGTAGACTTATCAGCCATTTGCAAAGATATATCAGTTGGTATCAACTTTTCTAGCTGGAGTCTCTTGTAGAGAGAAAAAGGCATAACACTAACTCCAGCTCCCAAATCACACAAAGCAATTCTAACATAATTATTTTTAATAGAGCAAGGAATAGTTGGAATACCTGGATCACCAAGTTTCTCTGGAACCTTACCATTGAAGGAATAATTAGCAAGCAAAGTAGAAATTTCCTTATTAAGAATCTTCCTTTTATTAGAGATAATATCCTTCATATACTTCGAATAAGGAGGCAACTTAATAGCATCATTCAAAGTAATTTGCAAAAATAAAGGTTTCATCCACTCACAAAACTTGTTATAGTGTTCTTCCTCCTTTGACTTGTGTTTCTTATTAGGAAAAAGCATTGGTTTCTGCACCCAAGGTTCTCTTTCACTACCATGTTTATTAGCAATAAAATATTCCTTAGTGTACTTAGTGTTCTTAGTGTGCTTATCAGGCTCTTCTTCAATTTCTTCCTTATCAGGAGCATCATTTTTATCAATACCACTTTCAGTTTCAGCATCAGAGACAGATATACTATTAGGATCTACAGCAGGTTCAGAGGGTTCCTCAATTGTTTTATGTTTCTTTTTCTTTCTCTTATGAGTACTACCACTATTTTCAACTTGTTGAGAATCCTGCTCAATTATTTTAGGATGTCCCTCGGGATATAAAGAATCTTGAGTGGCAGCAGCACTCCTAGTTCTAATTCCATAAGCATGTTTATCTCAAGAAGCATTAACTAGCATATCTTTTTGTACCTTAGCAAGTTGATCAATTTGGGTTTGAACCATTTGGAAGTGTTTAACAAGCATTTTAACATCATTAGAAGTTCTTTCCACAATATCTTTCAACTCATTAATAGCTCTAGAGTTTTCCAATAAATGATTCTGAACTTCTTTCTTAAAATTACCTTGTTTAACAATAAAATTGTCAAGTTCCTCTAAGCATTGATCAAGAGGTTTACCATAGGGAATATCATCTTCATCAAAGTGTTGGAGAGAGTGTACCTCAATAGTAGATGAGTGAGGAATTTGATTACATAATTCCTCTATAGGAGGTAAATTCTTCACATCTTCAGATCTAATACCCTTCTCCTTAAGACATTTCTTAGATTCTTTCATCACTTCATAATTTAATTCAATCACTCCCCTCTTCTTTGGTGTTGGTGTTGGAGTTGGTTCAAGCACAATTGGTTCAGGTGTAGTAGGATCAGGTGTAATTGGCTCAGTTGAAGTCCAATCATCATAATTCTTGCTTATTTTAGCCATTAATTCTTCAGCTTCTGCAGGAGTTCTTTTCTTGAAAACACAATCAACAAAACTATCTAGGTATGTCCTAGATTTATCTGTTAGTCCATTATAATAAATATCAAGAAGCTCATTTTAGGTAATGGACATCCAGGATGTGCATGAATCAAGGCACAGAACCTTGTCCATGACTCAGGCAATTTCTTTTCTTCTCCCTGTTTAAAATCAAAAAGTTTCTGCAAAGCACCATGTCTAGCACTAGGAGGGAAATACTTCTGAAAGAAAGTAGCAATCAAGCAATCAGGGCTATCAATGGATCCAGGAGATAAACTTTTAAACCAAGCTTTAGCTTCTCCTTTTAGTGAAAAAGGGAAGATTTAGTAACAAAGTACTTGCGCATCTTAACATCATCAGAGAATAAGGCACTCATAGTAGAAAGCTCATTCATATATGCCACAACCTTTTCATTCTCAGTTCCACAAAAAGGTTCTTTCTCAATAATGTTTATATAAGATAAATCAAGAGAGAAATCGTAATCCTTATCTTTAATATATATGGGAGAAGTAGCAAACTTAGCACCAGGAGATAGTTTAGGTATAATAGTACGTCTCTCTAGGAGACTCCTAATAGCACTAGCACCGTGTGTGTTTTGATACTCTTCAATAAATTCATCAGTCATTTCAATGTAACCATCATTAATATCATAGCTTTCTCTAGACTCAGGTGAGCTAACAGGAGTAATAGTGCCTTCACTAGGAGTTTCAGTGTTTCCCAATATAGTTCTAGAAATAGTAGCATCTAGGAAAGGACCTAATGAACCACTCTTATCAAGCACAGTAGAAGTAACATCATGAGTACCAGAAGCAATTTCAGATTCAGTAGTAGTAGCAGTGTGTGTAGCATGTGTATGTGGTGGTGGTGGTGTAACAAGCTTACTTATAACAGACGGTGAATCAAGAGCAGCAGAGGTGTTTAGGACTGTACCTCTTCTTGTAGTGGATGGTAAATTAGGGAACTTTCCATCACGAGACTTCCCCATGATGAAAGGAATAGCAGCAAACAATAATATATCCAAGTGAACTTACAAATAAAGCTATGCTCCCCGGCAACGGCGCCAGAAAATAGTCTTAATGACCCACAAGTATAGGGGATCGCAATAGTATTTGAGGGTAGTATAACCCAATTTATTGATTCGACACAAGGGGAGCCAAAGAATACTTATAAGCCTTAACAACTGAGTTGTCAATTCAGCTGCACCTGGAAATAGTCTTGCTCACAGTAGTTTATCAGTAGCAACAGTTTTGTAGTAGCAATAGAAAAGTAACAGCAGCAGTTGAACAAAAGCAATAGTAACAATAGTAGAAAATAGCGGGATATGAGTGCGGTAGGCATAGGTATGGATGGATGGGCGTTGCATGGACGAGACTATTCATGTAACTTCAAGATCTAGGGCATTTCCAGATAAATAAGATAAAGCATCCAAGTACTAAACAATCATAGGCATATGTTCCATATATAGTCATACGTGCTCGCAATGAGAACTGACACAACATCTTTTGTCCTTCCATCCCGTTGTAGCGGGGACTCAAGGGAATATACTGGCAATTAAGGTACTCCTTTTAATAGATTATCGGAGCAAATAATTAACACTCCATGAACACATGTGATCCTCATATCATAGCCATCCCCTCTGGTTGTCCCAATTTCTGTCACTTCGGGGCCTTTGGATCCGGACAATGATATGTGTACACAACTTGCAGATAAGATCACAAACAATACTATCATCATGAATCAATAACATGTTCAGATCCGAGATCATGGCACTCGAGCCCTAGTGACAAGCATTAAGCACAACAAGTTGCAACAAACTCAAATAGCACTACTAGAGATACTAGGCACCATGCCATAACAATCTTCTTCGATTACATGATAGATCTCATCTAATTCCTACCATCCCATAGCCTATAGTAGGGGATTACTCACTCATGGATGGGGGAAACATGGATGGTTGATGAAGAGGCGTTGGTGATGATGATGGCGATGATCTCCTCCAACTGCCCGTCCTGGCAGGGTGCCAGAACAGAGTTTCTGGTTCCGAATCACGGTTTCTGGTGGTGACGGCACAACGGAACTCTTTCTGGAAGAACCTTGAACCCCCCAGAGTTTTTAGGTTAGCAAGCTTTATGTAGGCAAAGAGGGAGGCTGAGGGGGTGCTCGAGGTGGCTAAACCCCCTCCAGGCGCGGCCAGGCCCAGCCCGCGTGGCCAGGGGGTGTGGGCCCCTCGTGGCCCACCTCTGCCTCATTTTCTGGCTCGTGAGTCTTCTGTAAAATAGGATTTTTGGCATATTTTCTAGGATTTTTCCTGAAATTTGATTTTCTACACAAAAACTAGACACCAAGGTAATTCTGCTGAAAACAACGTCAGTCCGTGTTAGGTGTATCCCAATCACACAAGCTTAGAGGAGAAAACAATATCAAAAGTGTTTGGGAAAGTAGATACGTTTTGGACATATCACAACGCTGCAGCAAAGAGGGGAGCGGTCTGGTCGAGAGCAGGGCCACGACAAAGATGGGAACGGTGCGATAGAGATAAGGGCCGAGTCAAAGATGTGAACGGTCTGATCAAGAGTAGCGACGTCAAGAAGAAGAGTATTTGCTCGAGGCTAGATCCGACACTGAAGGTAGGCGGCGTGGATTCGATTTATATTCAGCGCCAAGAAGCTATCGGTGAGTGGGGAATTCTGTTTAGATAAGGTTGACTAGTTAAACATTGGATCACTCGCACCCTTAAACACTATGGTTTGTGAAGCAATGTTGTGGACCCACAAGGATAACAAGCACATATAATTAAACAAGCATACTACAGAGTGCATAATAATTAGAAAAAGTGCATAATAAATCTTAAACATCCATCTCCTCCTCTGACATAATTCCCATCTCATATAGTGATGCCCCAACCGTAATTAGTGAATCACAAACTTTCTCTGACACGGTCTGAATTGCATTGAGTGATTCATTGATCTCTTCCTTCGTTCTAATCTTTGGGTCCTCCACGTATTCTTCGGGGATACTACTTTGCAGCCCGAAAGTTCGCAGGCGAAGGCAACGTGGGGCCCGAGTTGCGTGTAATCACAGCGATTCGAAAAGTTCAAGGAGTAATTACCGAGAGGGGCATTTCGAGTGAATGGTGGCCAAACCAAATATTTTCAAATCTTAGCCGTTATGCTAGGATATTCTGTTACATTAGTACCTATCGTGCCCCTGCTATGCCCCTTCTAAGTCACCTTCCACGTGCCACACGGGAAAATCCATTTATGTACTTTACTAACCCCCGACACTGAATCCAGCGGTGGCGGTCCTTTTTCTCCCTCCCCCTACACTGAATCTGGTTTGGCGGCGGCGACGGTACTTTTTATCCCTCTCCCTCCCACCCACCACCACACACACTGAATCCGGAGGCGGCATGTAAAGCAGGGCCAAGGTGGTAGCTACGTCGGCGACTGATTTGGCTTTGTCCGAGCTAGCGTCTCGGGCACAACACGAGACAAGCGAAGCAGCGGTGGGGTCTGCAGACCAGGTTAGCGAGGAGGTCAGCCAGAAGTCTGCTAACAGGGTACCTACGAGTAGCGGGTTGAAGAGAAAATCTAGTCCGGTGGCGGAGTGTTTGGCTGCAGTGCGGGGTTGTGCAACCCACATCTCAAAGAAAACCACCAGGGAGAAGAGTGAGGTCAATTTTTCTTATTTGTGCCTTGTCTTGCAAATAGATTAGTTACTGCAAAGTAGTGTCGAATAAACTAAAAGGTCCCCTTTTTAATCAAATTAGGAACAACTTCGATGGAGCGGACCTATATGAGTTCACGGTTCATGTCCACCAGTACACTGCAAAACTAGATTTTGGTTGTGAGATGGTTGTGTTTGGGCAGGATATGCGCTTGCTTGTCAACTACAAAGAGGGTGTGTCTGTTTCGCAGCTGATAGATATGCTTCATTATAGAATTCCTTAGGGATCTAGACAGAGGGAAAATTTGTGTGGCGTAACATGAGTGATACCTATGTGCAAATTGAGCACTCCCATGAGCTTCAGATGCTTTGGGAGTGTTGTGCAGCTGATCGTCAGGTGAAAGTTGAAGTGATGATTGATGATATCTATGCGGATACTAGAGATCTTGCTGCTAGAGCTTCTTCCACTCGAGTTTACAGACCACCAGATGCTAATCAAGCTAAGTTCAATATACACCTTGAGGTGGATTCATACACAGCAAAACTTGATGGCGGAGTTAGTAAGCAAATTTCGTCATGTACTCTAGAGATAGTCGTCGATTCCAAAAACATAACTCTTGTTGAACTGAGAGAGATGATTGGTAAGGAAATCATTATTGGCCCTAAGAAGATGGCATGACTCCGGTGGTGGCATCATAAGAAGCAGGAGTTCACAGAGGTTTTGTATACCGATGATCTGATGCGGATTATGCGACGAAAGAAGCAAACCAGGATGGTGTTCTTCCGGGCTACCAATTCTGATGTTGTTAGACAAGTTGTAGTGGATGCAGAGGCCCCTGATGTGGCTGAACAGAATGAGGCAATAGACGTTGATCAGATCCGATGAGAGTTGCTACCTAGGGCTTGTCAGATAGACCGCAGGGCTCCCCTACCTGTATTTGTAACAAAGATTGTTGTTTCTTTAAAACTATGTTGATGTGGTCGTGTTTGTTCAGATATTGCAATCCGATGTTCTATGAGCTGTTAAGATTTTCGAACATATCATTCGATGAAAGTATCGTTGTTGTAATAAGACACAAGTACATTGTAGTTGACATGATTGTGTTTTATGAGATGATGTGATAAATTTGTTTCTGAGATTATGATTGTTGAGAGATTGTAATATGATGTGTTGTGAGCTGTTGGGATTTTTGGACATATCATTCATTGAAATCATCACTGAACAAGGTGATATATGAGTACCTTGTAGTTGACATGATTATGATGTAATATAATGCTCTGTGGGATCAATAAAAAAACTTACTAAGTAGGAGACAATGATCTATTGGATGCACAAGTCTACGATTTAAGAATAAGGATTAAGGGGTTAATACAATAAACAGTTCACCATAATCCTATATTGTTCGGTACATAAGATTATGTATGTTTCTATAAGTCAAACAAATTGGGAAGGAGAAAGTACATGATTGATATTACAAATTAAAATGAAGGAATAGAAAAACTATTACATATGAGATAGTAATCTAGCCACGGGACATTGTATCAATTAAACCATTATAGCATGCCAATTTAGTCAATGTTGCAACGTTAACGCACTTCACTTTCCCCACTCCTTCTCTCTCCACTCACTACCCTCCTCTATCTCTCTCCTGTAGCATCCCAATTGTCTAAAATTTGTAATGCTACTTGGTCTAGTAATATAATGGCTACTTCCTATATATAATTGTTGCATCATAATTATATCATGCTCATGTCATCATGCCACCTTGCATTTGAGCATCATATAAAACCCTTTTGTTTTGGTTCTTCTCTCATATGCATTGTAAATTGTATTTGCCTCTTGATATTGTATTTGGTTCTTGATATATTGTTTAGATGCCCAAGTTGAGTTGGGGGCATATCTTTTATTCAACTCCATCACCTTTCTCTGCCACCACCTTATAATTCCACCATCCAACTAAATATGAGCTTTGCACTTTATTTGGTTTTACCTCTAGCTCATGTGGGTTGGGATGGATCCATCTCTATCTCCACATGCTCTCATATAGGCACCATAGTGTTTCCACATTATTGGTTTATGAGAGCCACATGGCCACCTTTGCATGCCTTGTGAGTGGAACCTTTTACCTAGCTTCCATATGGGTTGTTTTGGGGTTATTATCATGTTGGGATATTTTTGGGCTTACTAAATACCTAGTGGCACCTACACACTAGCATGCCCCATTTGTATTCAAATATGATCATCTCCATCTACTCCACTTGGAACTTTCATGTAAATCCTTAGCTTGGCCCTTACCCCATATTTTGGAATGCATATGTATAAATGCCATGATTAATTATTTTGTTTTCACAAGATTAAGACATGGCATTTAATGCACTTGCATGGTCCATGCAACCATCTCCATATTTTTGCCCCCTTTGTTTTTATTTGGTCTTTTTGAGTGGATCTTCCCCATATCTCCCTTTACCCCTCTTATGCTTGATCTTGCTTGAAGCATGCAAGCATCCAAAAACCTATAACCATCTCCATCTTACCTCACCACCTTTTATCTCACCCTCTCCTTTTCTTGTCTAGATCTTGTTTGAGCTTGGCATGTTCTTGCTTGATCTTGACAAAAGAAAACCCCTCCACCTAATCCCTCTCTTTAAACCCTAGGTACCCTCCCTCATCTCTCTCTCACCTCACCTCTCCTCTCTAACCCGAGCCACCACCCCATGATCTACCCTAGTTCCTCTCAAACCCTAACCCGAGCCCCCTCTAGCTAACCCTAGTTCCCACCCTCTCTCTCTCGTCCTTCCTCCTCTCTCTGCCCTGCAGGCCCCACCTGACCACCCTGGACCCACCTAGCTGCCTCTCTCCAAGCCCTAACCCGAGCCATACCCCCCTCTCTCCAAACCCTAGCCCTACCTAACCCGAAGCCTCCTCCTTCTCTTTTTGCATAAAGGTGACCCCCCATGTGCCTTCCCTGCTCGTTCTTATCTACCCCTCCTCTGCCTAGCAACCACAGCACTCCCCAGGCACCATCCTCCCTTCTTCTTCCTCCCCCACCATCCTTGCCATGGCCATGCTTCCTCTAAACCCTAGCTCCAACCTGCCTTGCTAGCCGACGATCCCGAGCGCGCCAAGGTGTACAAGGAGCACGAGGGGCTTCGTCTGCTTCCTCTACCTCACCCTGCACCGGCCAAGCCTCGCCGGAGTCCTCTGGAGCTCCCTGGTCACGCCGCGGCCACCGGATCAGAAGCTCGCGGGACCCCAGCCTCTGCTCCGATCCGATCCACCTCTAGCTCCATCAACGTCACCGACGCACTCCTGGTGAGCCCCTGCATCTCCTAGACATGGACCCCTGCCCTCTCTTGCACCGTAGCGCCGCCACGCTCCGTCGAGCAGCCTTCGTGCACCCCCGCGCGTCGCGCTCGGGCAGACAGCAGCAGCCGCAGCATCCGTCCGCCTCTGTTCCTCACCCTGCCCCGCGCGCTGTAGACCTCCTCCGTGCTAGATCCCTGAACGAAAGTTGTAGCCCGTGGATCCATCTTCGTTTTTTGTTTTTGGGTCGTCGCGTTTCGTCCAGCGTACGCGTCGCCATCGTCGCCGGAAGACGGCCAGACTTTCGCCGCCGGCAGCACCGCGTCCGCCAGCAGACAGCAGCAGTCGCCGTCGTTTTGCAAAGAAACCCCTGGCCTTTTCCCGCCTCAACCCGTGGTCCGCCGAGCCCACCAACCAGTCGCTGTGGAAACTTTGCGAATAGCACCCCGCAGATCTGAACTCCTCAACCCGCACTCCTCCGGATCCACCACGTGTCAGCGCCCGATAGCCGTGCGCGTGCGTGGCCCCTGCTCTACCCCTGGCCTGCCTGTCATCCTCCTTGGGTAGAAATCCAGCGAGTAACAAAATTCCAGAGAACCTTTTCTGAATTCAAATTCAATTTGTTTCTATTCTGTTTAAATATAAACTAATTCATAACTTTCAAATGTTTTGGAATTTGAATTCAAACTCTATATGAAATATGTTTTGTTTTTGAATGTTAATTCAAATCTTTAGTCAAATATTTTCAGAACTAATTCAAACTAGTCAAACCTTTGACTTTGACTCCATTTGACTCAATTTGACTTTAACATAAATTTAAATTCATAATTCCAAATAATACAAATAATATATGTTTTCGAATCAGAAAAATGAGAGGATTTCAAATATGCTATCCAAAATATATTTTGAACACTTTAAATTTCGAGTTGATCAAAATTACAAATAAAATGCCCTTTTTCTTAATTAATTAATAACTTTTGTTTTATAACTCCGAATTTGACAAATGATATGTCTAAATCGATCAGCGCGACGAGACCTTTCTATGTATGCATTCCATGTTCTGAATTGCAGAATGCATCATATAAATATAAAGAATACAGCAACTTATTTGAGTATAAAATATGATTAAAACTCCATAAAATGCTTTATTTCTTGTATTCCACACCTCACCCATGACATGCTACATTATTGCCATGCAAATTGTGCATCATTCATCATGGCATGATTGTTTGCTTGTCGCATTTTATTCATATGCTTGTGCACTTTATTTATGTTGGCCCTTGTTTGTTTGGTTCTTCTTCGAATAGACGCTGAGCAGGGGATATATCAAGAAACCCAGGAGCACTACTCAGATCCTTCTCTCGCTTCAACCGAGCTGCCAGGCAAGCACTACCACATGCTTGCATACATATAGTACCTATTGCCTCTTTCTTATTCTTGCATCACTGAGTCGTGATCGCATTAAACTAAATCCCAAGTACTGCATAGCCTTTACTTTTAAACTCCACCGAAGCTTGTTCCTCCATCCCATGAGCCATTACTACAGGAGTTGTTTGAGCCATGCGAGTCGTAGAACAGCATGTGTAGGGTATGTGAGTGTCTGATGGATAACGAGGTACCTAAACAACTTAACCTGAGTAGTAATGGGATAACTAATGAAAGTGGCAACGGTGAGCAATATATGCTATTTGGTTTTTCATGCTCACTTGTGTCCCGTAGGACCCCGAGTACTTGACTCCTGTTCCTTGAATATTCGCGCTATCCACATCCGGGAGGCTTATGGGACCCCCCCTGAGCCAGAGTTTGATTCATTCTTATTTCTTGGGGCCACAAAGTAGTTTGGGGCTTTATTACTATCCTGTACTTATGCCATGCTTTACTGCTTAATTTAAGATTGTGCGAGGAATGCACCTGTACTGTTTTGGAGGCGGAGTGTTTTCGCGGTATCGACAAGCCCAGTCACATTTTAGGGTTCCCAGTCGTTTACAGCCACTGACGCAAACCTTGAGTCCGTCTCGGAGTCGGCTAACTTCGTTGCGGGTAGCTTAATGGGGTGGCCCCCTGAAATATTTCTGAATCTTGTGATTGCTTTGTCGTGAATGCCTCGTTGGGTTTTGATTTGGTTTTTCCGAGGTTGATCGAGTGTGTGTTGCTATTTGTGCACCCCTGCAGGGTAAAACTTTCTGAAAGCCGTGTCCGCGGTTATGGACGACTTGGAGCACAGTTTCTCGATCATAGACAAGCATAACTAAAGTACCGCTTTAATTTGACTAAGTAACTAACTAGTAAATAGTGCAACACTCATGGAATGGATAATAAAACTGCCAACTGATGGGGGTGTTCGTCCGCTTCCTCGTTGGTAAGCGAGGAGGAGGATGGATCTGTTGATATTACTGTTATAACTGTTGTTATTAATTCACGGACATCCGTCTATCTTTGGTTAGGCGGATGGTTAGCGCGTATCTATAGAATTGTTAGGGTTTATCTTTTGCTGCAATTGTGTCACCCCAGGTTGTGTCCCCTTTAGAGGCATAAAGACTTGCTGAGTACCCCTAGGGTCTCACACGATAAATTATTTGATTCAGATGAACATGTACACTCACAAGGACAAGCTACAGATAATCAAGGAAATTATTTGATTCAGATGAACAGGTACCCCTAGGGTCTCACCCCTAGAGTACTGCATTGCGGAGCTGTTGAAGGATCTGAAGAAGGAACGCGAGGTGAACAAGGACAAGCTACAGATAATCAAGGAAATTTTAGATGAATAATTTGTGTCGTGACTATATCTGAAACTAGTTAACTGTAAGACATGCAGTTGTGATATCTTGACTAATCCAAACTCAATCCTTGAGCAAAATAACATTTCAGAAGAAAGCATAGTTTGCATAAAGAGAGGTCCACGTTTACAAAATCACTACTACACATGGATAAAACATGATTTGGTCTGTCAGAACATATAGTTTGCAAACTAACTTCAGAGGAACTTATAGTTTGCACTGAGCCTGGCGCGGATATGGTCGTGTTCCTTTCTGAGAAGCTCCAGTTTGAGGGTTCATTCGATCAGGTCTGCTTTGGTTTTTACCTGCTCCCTCAGTACTTGGGCATGCGCCTCCTGATGGTTCAAGCGCTCCATCTTGGAAGTGACAAGCTTATCAGTAAGCTTAAAATTGTCCACCATGAGATCCTTGATGATGTCCTCCTTCGCACGTGCCGAGGCGATACTTTTCTCGTGAAGTTCCTTCTAGCCGGTGATGTCCACCTTCAGACTATGGCACTTGTCATAAAGGATGGTGACTTCTTCTCTCAGGCGGTCATGGGACACTTTCTGAAAATTCTGCTTCTCTAGTTGGATAGCCATCTTGTCCTTTAGCCAGGTCGGAAATTATGGGTTGAGATTTCGCCTCTTCTGATGCAACAAAAATATGTGGTTAGTTTCCACAATTTAAACAATTAACTAGTGTCAAAGTCATAATTTGAAGGACAGAGCAATCAAGGATTGTACAAATTTAACAGAATCAACTAGTGGAATAGTCCTAATTCCCGAGATAATGTCAGTGCAATATAGGCTTTTTCCCAATTCAACTAGATAAACTAGTGGCATACTTCTAATTTATATTACTGAGCAATATACCATTTTTTCCAATTCAACATGATAAAGTAGTGGCATAGTCCTAATTTCAATTTCAGAGCAATATAGCCTTTTTCCCCAATTCAACAGGATAAAGTAGTGGCACAGTCCTAATTTCCATTTCAGAGCAATATAGCCTTTTTCCCCAATTCAAAAGGATAAAGTAGTGGCACATTACTAATTTCAATTTCAGAGCAATAAAGCCTATTTTTCCCAATTCAGCACGATAAAGTAGTGGCACAGTCCTAATTTCAATTTTAGAGTAATAAAGCCTAATTTCCCCAATTCAACAAGATAAAGTAGTGGCATGGTCCTAATTTAAATTTCAAAGAAATGTGGGACTATATCCAACTAAGGGTGTTGTGGGTTTTTCCAATGTAACCAAATAGTAGTGGCATAGTCATAATCTAATTCCAAGCTCAGATACATAATGGAAAGAAAGGATGATTACCATTCATGAGAACACAAACCCATAATTAAGTTGATAGGAAAGTAAGATGAATAGAGAAATAAGGAGTTGATCCAAGATTGCTTAATTGCACGACATGTATAAATTTAAAAAGCAGCGGAGCATGAACTGAGATTCCTGCACCCCCACCCCCTACTTTAAATCTGAATTGGGAATTGACGTTGGCTCCCCGTTCTCCTTGTTTGGACTCTTGGGCATGGTGATACCTCGGCCCATGTCCTACTTCATCTGTCTCAATGCATCCAGGCAACGGTCCATGTCATTGTAGGCTTCGATGGAAGGCTTTGCTTTGATGATGCGTTCTCTGCATGTCTCGGTGGCTTCGTCCAGCAGGAGGACACATCTATCCTGGAGATTCTTCTTGTCACGCAAGAGCTTCGTAATTAAGTTGATGGCCAGGTGTTGTTTGTACAAGCTGTGTGCGATCAACTTCTGCAGCTCGTCAATCACCTTATGCAGCTCGTCGTGCTCTGCTTCGAGCCTCCTGATGGTAAGTGAAAAATCAAGCGTGGTCTCCTTCTGCAGATACAAACGCCTTTGAGGGCGATCATTAGCCTGGGTTAGGGAGCGTGCACCCTGCAGTTGGTTGTCTATCTTGGCATTGATTGCGGCCACCTTGTCACGGCAACCGGCCTTCGCTTGCTGCATCGTTCATTTTATTTAAAATAGGCACTCTATAATTATACTGCATGTTCCAGGGAAGCACAATATTCAAGTCACAAAAACCCCAAATGTGTCTATGAAGATTGAGCGTGGTCCCTACTTGGAGGCTACTTGCGGCAGACGTAATAATATTTCCACATTTAGAATCTCAAAAATAAAACCAAATGCATGTCGGGATTTCCTACGTCGGTGAGCCGGGGAACAGTGCCGAACGGGTCCTGCGATGCCACCGCCATCGTGCTGGTTTCAGGATCCACGACCGTCCTGGAATATGTAGCAAAGTAAGAAGAAGCAGAAGAAGGAGGAGGAGAAGAAGAAGAAGAAGAAGAAGAAGAAGAAGAAGAAGAAGAAGAAGAAGATTAAGAAGAAGAAGATGATGAAGAAGAAGAAGAAGAATAAGACTGTACTAGGAGGAGCCCTGGCCTGCTGCAACATTCAGCGCCGCCGCCATTGTGCTACTTTCAGGGTCCACGGCCGCCCTGGAATATGTAGCATAGTACTGGGAAGAGCCCTGGCCTGCTACAACATGCAGCGCCGCCGTCGCCATCGTGCTGCTTTCAGGGTCCACGGTCGCCCCTGAATATGTAGTATAGTAATAATAATAATAAAAAGAAGAAGAAGAAGTAGACATAGAAGAATAAGAAGACTATACCGGGAGGATCCCTGGCCTGCTACAACATGCAACGCTGCCGCTGCCATCGTGCTGCTTTCAGGGTCCACCGCCACCCTATAATATGTAGCATAGTAATAATAAGAAGAAGAATAAGTAGTAGACATAGAAGAAGAAGAAGAAGACTATACCGGGAGGATCCCTGGCCTGCTGCAACATGCAACGGTGACGGTGCCGACACGCCGACTAGGAAAAACAAGGCGAGGGCGACGGTGCCGAGCTTCAATTAAGGGCGTGGGAGGTTGACCGGCCATGGCGGGCACGCAAGGAGAGCAACGACGAGCTACGATCTGGAGACCAGTAGCCGGAGCTAAGCAAGGTAATGGAGAGGGGAATAATAGGGGAGAAGAGCAGAGCAGCGAAGAAGATCTAGTCCTTGCAAGGGTAAACCAGTCCACGACTGCAAAGGATAACAGGAAATACTGACGGGTCAACGCAAGAAGAGTTGACCTAACGGCGGGATTTAAGTTCAACCGTTTTTTGACTGGTTCAAATGATAGTTCGACCGTTCGATTTGTATTTACCTCCATTTGGCCCCTGTCGATAATTGGCAAAGCTACTACATCCCTTCTGCGAGATTACACGCAACTTGAACCCCACGTTGCCTTGGCGTCCGGGCCGCATGTTAAAATTCTCGTATTCTTCTCTCTCCAGGTCGTCCAAAGCCGGCGATCCATCCTTGTTTCCTCTCAGTTAATCTCTCCAAAGCACAATGCATTACTTCTGTGTGCTCTTGATCAAGACATACACAGTAGTAGCACTTTGTTTTTCATAATTGCAGCCTAAAAACCTGCCGGCCAGTGGCCTTTTCCAAGAACACGATGTGATTGCGACGAGGTCATCTACAATAGCAGTTCACAATGTTGTCTTTTCAATCGCGACACCCTAGAATCGAGGATCGCTGCGCTAAGAAAACCCCTAATTGGAATCCGTGAGATCCAAGAACCAAACTGCAAAGCAAAAACCTGATAGATCGATACGAGAACGAATAACTTACAAATCCTCCGCCAATCTGACTGCCCATCATCAACTTTGTGTCGCCACCGGGCTGGGGCCTCCACAACCAAGGCCGCCGCCGCCACTGCCTAGGGAGGTTCGGGAGATGCGCAAAAGTGGAGCGCGCAGTAGAGAGGGCGCGCTATTTTCAAGGATAGACTAAGATGTGGTGGGCCACACCAGTCAGTGACATGTGTTATGTCAAGTCAAATCCACGGCGAGGAATAATACGCCACCGCTCACCTACTATGGTATTATTAAGCTTCGGTTTATCTAGCCACCTACCATGGCATTATTTTGGGTCGACATCTACAACATATTATTGGACGCCACGAAAAAATGGTGCCACGTTTGCTCATCCGCCGACTAACCAACTTTCCGAGGTATTTTTTGCTTACGCCGCCCTAAAAAAGTGTCGGGATCGAGGTAAGTTGTAGTGCCCTAGACATGATGTCGGAATGGTGTCCATGTAGTGTGGCGTCCATGAGCAGTCGTAGGTGCGTGGGGCTCCCCATGGGTGCATCTTGGGCTTGCCAGACTGTAGTTGCTATGTTAGCAGTAATCTTGAAGTGAGTTAGTTAGTTAGCTGGCCCTTGGCCGGGTCAAGTCTTGGCGGTTGTAGTGTGTGTGTGCATATGCTGGCCAGGTTGTGTGTGTGGGTTAGTGCGTGCGTGTGAGTAGCTAGTGATGAGCGAAAAGTGGATCAAGCTGGTAGTGGCCTTGACCATGTGTGCGTGTGAGGCTATAAAAAGCCAGGTACGGGGTATGTGCCCAGAGAGGAGAGTAGTAGCCGGAGTCAGTCTCCAGGTAGTCTTCCCTGTAAGGTTACGGTGTGAGCCATGTAGCCATTAAAAGGAAGAGGAAGATTAGGGCGTTTGAGCGCCCACGGCGGCGTTTGTCGCCGGCCGGAAAAAATCTCGTGTCCATTGTTCTTCTTCTTCCACCTCCGTTCGACTAAGAGAGAGAGCTAGCTAGGCTAGCGCCAACAATTGGTATCAGAGCCTCATGGTTCGGGGCCATGGCGAGCGATGAGTCCGCGGTGGATGCGGAGGCGGCGCGCTGTGCGCCGTGCGTGAGGCGAGCGCGGAGGCTGCCAAGGTGCTGCGTGGTGGCGCAGAGGTCGTGTTTGAGCACGACGGCATCAGCGGCGTATGTGCGCCGGGGCGTATGTGCGCCGAGGCGTTTGGGCGCCGGAAGGAGCTCGGCGTGTGTCGCTGAGGAAGAAGATGGAGGCTGCGTCAAGTGTGGTCGTGGCCGTTGGACGCTGGCTGCGTCGTTTGCGTACGAGCGCGCGGTACGTGTGGCCTAGGCGAGCGGACCATGAGCGGCTTGGTGCATCGTGCACGGCGGCATGGCGGCATGGAGGTGCTACACGACGGCAACGACTAGTCGGCTCAAGATTAGGAGGAAAATTGTTAGCAGTAATCTTGAAGTGAGTTAGTTAGTTAGCTGGCCCTTGGCCGGGTCAAGTCTTGGCGGTTGTAGTGTGTGTGTGCATATGCTGGCCAGGTTGTGTGTGTGGGTTAGTGCGTGCGCGTGAGTAGCTAGTGATGAGCGAAAAGTGGATCAAGCTGGTAGTGGCCTTGACCATGTGTGCGTGTGAGGCTATAAAAAGCCAGGTACGGGGTATGTGCCCAGAGAGGAGAGTAGTAGCCGGAGTCAGTCTCCAGGTAGTCTTCCCTGTAAGGTTACAGTGTGAGCCATGTAGCCATTAAAAGGAAGAGGAAGATTAGGGCGTTTGAGCGCCCACGGCGGCGTTCGTCGCGGAAAAAATCTCGTGTCCATTGTTCTTCTTCTTCCACCTCCGTTCGACTGAGAGAGAGAGCTAGCTAGGCTAGCGCCAACATGCTAGGGGTTGTCATTGCTTTGAAGGGTGCTAGGACGCCAGGGTAGCGGGCCCCATGGGTGTCTCTTCAGCGAGCACCATGGCGGCGGTTCCTTTGGTCGTGTGAGCAGTGATAGGAGTAGCAGCAGGTGGATCGGGCATGTGGTACTCCGGTCTAAATTTGGTTGGTCGCATGTGTTGTGTGTGCCATTGGGTCCTCTTCGTGACACAGGGGAGTTACTAAGCGAAATATCCATGCTTACCCGAGGGAGCTACTTTCCTTCTGAGCATATAGTTTAGGTGTTCTTTCTTGTGTCAGAGTTTTGGGTGAAAACACATGTCCTTTTGGAATCGGCAGCGGCTATGCCCTGTGATGTTACCCTGTTGGGGACACTATCGTGAAGCTCAGGTACCCTAGGGCATGTCTTGGTGGTTCGGCCTTGCGGAGTGCATACTCGGCTTCGCAGTTGTGGTGTTTTTGCCTCTTGGCGTTTTCAGTATGGCATGTGTTGCATGCTTATTTGGGATTTTCTTTGTAAGAGGGTTACCTCATTGTCGTCCGTGTTGGCTTTATTTATAAGATGAGACGAAAGCATGTTAAGAAAGAATCCTTACAAATGCATATGAATATTTCTTATAACTCACTCAAACCTCATGTTACACTTCCTTTGTTTTCCATACGATTCAAAGTTCATTGAAGAAATTTCTTGTAGGTTCTAAATCATGTAGGATTCAGTTGTACATGATAGCCTAATCCTGCGATTTTTCTATTTTTATGTTCTGAAAATTCTATGAATTAAAGAGGGCCTCATGGAAAGCAGTAGCGCAGATGTCGAGATTGATCTGGTCAAGCCTCGGAACGAAGAGACAATTTACATGCAATTGGCCACTTGCCTCGGCTCGTCGAGGTTTTGATGTCTTGTGTGCAAGAACCAGAAAATTGTGGCTACGACACCCTCAGCTCAATTTGGACTATAGCCTATGGCAGGCAAACACAGGGTCACACAACCAATTAGAGCAAGTACAATAAGTCTTAGTCAGCTGGCTATAAGAATTAAACTAGTATTATTTTGCTTAGTTGGATGAGAGAGAAGAGGTGAGAGAAGAGAGGTGGGATTTCATGCAATAGCGAGCTCTTGCGCGTGCTCCTAGACACCTTGTGAGTATGTGAGTGGGCCATTCACTTATAAAGTAGTACTCTTTAAAAGTAACTGTTGTAGTCGGGGGGATAACCCCCATTAGGGTTATACGGGGTAAAACATTGACCAGCTTGGCTTATGCCGAGTGAAGAATAAATATGGCTGGGTAACAATGGCCGAGTAAGAAGGTCATGTACTTATGTCGGCCGTATAAGACAAGTTTGTTTACCTTGCAGGAAGCAATGAGCCGAGTCTCACGAGGGAAGGCCGAGTCAGAAAGGACGCGTGGCAACTTTCCGAGTGAGGTTAAGGAGGAACCATGATAAAGCATGGTCAAAAGAGAAGGGCGACGCCAGGTGACACAAAAGGAGCCGGGTGACGCCCAAAGAAAGGGCTGACATACAAAGTCACCGTATAACGCCAAAAGAATTGTATGCTATGTAGGAGAAGACAGTTAGCTGTCTAGCTTTATGGACTGGGTCAAGGGGCTCAGGGCTAGCCCATGACCCGGCCCGTAGAGAAAGAACCAAGATCCAAACAGTAACCCTAAAACCCAAAGGGATGTAACCTAGCTGCCAACATCTATATAAGGAGGGGCATAGCTAGGGATTAAGGAGGTTGGACCAAGTAGGAAACTAGTGAGGCTATGCTCAGACAGCTCTAGGAGCACTTGTAAACTACGAGGATCAATAAAATCCTAAGTGTGGAGAGTTCATCTTGTTCTTCGTGCGCGGCTACACTGTGCACTCCCTCCCCGGTTACCACAAGCGTCCATTCGGCCCCCAACTTAAGCCTACCCATGGCATCTGCCGTGACACCACCACGACAGTTGGCGCCCACCGTGGGGCAGAAGTAGGCGCTTGCTGGAGTTTTCATCCGGACGGGCAACTTCATCGCCAAGACGGACGAACGCGTCTATTCTGGCCTCATCTAGAGGTTTGGAGCACTCAACTTCGTCAGCGACAACGCAGGTTGCTTCGGGACCAAGTCATTCCCTAGGGGCGGTCGCTTCATCAAGTTCGGAGAGCACCAAGTCTATGTCGTGGTGCACATGGAGTGCGTGTACCCGGAGCGCGTCATCCTGGCACTGGATCCACCTGCTGTTCATGCCGCAGGAAAGCTGCACCAACTCGTCTTCGTCGAGGTAATGATGACAACTCCTAACCCTCCAACACCTCGAGTAGTCCCTGTGGTGAATGAGGATGCTGAGGGAGGAAATCCAAAGGAAATGCCAAGGGTAGCAAGAACGGCAAAGGCGCCGCTAGAAAAGCCAGAGAACATAGATAGGAGTAAGAGAGCCAAATATTTGCAAGAAGCAATAGAGAAGTTAGCAGAGCCAGTAGCGCCAGTAGCTGATCTGCGCGCGTGCAGGCCGAGTTAGAGGAGGCCAGGATAAAAGTCTTGGAGAATCCAAAGGAATTAGCACAGTTACAGCAAGATGTAGATATCACAATTCGAGAGCTCAACTCGGCAAATTGAGTCAAGGGCGCTAAGACCCGGCTTGATGCGACAAGGTTGAGAGGAAGAAACCTCAATGAAGAATTGGCGGACGCAACTGTTATCGCCATATTTTGGCCAAAGGAGGAGTTGGGCCGCGATCAAGATGGGCTTAGAAGATACGTATATGCAACGTGTTGTTGAATCGGCCTCGTGTGTTGATTTGGGCTAAATTGCCCGTGTATCTTATATTGTAATAGATTCCATTTAGATTTAGGTAAGAGATAGAGTTGTAGATTTATTCCAAAGACAGAAAGTCTCCGGACTATAAATATGTACCTAAGGTTATCGAGAAAAGGAGGACAATCACGTTCACGACAAACACAATCTCGGCGCATCGCCACCCCTTGTTTCTAGGGTTTTTCTCGGGTAAGTGCCATGCTGCCTAGATCGCATCTTGCGATCTAGGCAGTATCTACTTATGCGTTATCTGGTGTTACTCGTACTGAAGCCTTGTTGATGGCGAGTAACACTATTATCATAGATTTGTTTGGGTTAGCATCAGTACTTTTCGCTATGATTGTTTAGTTATGCTACCGCTAGCTATCTCGCCGTCGTTGCACCTTTTCCCGGGTGTAAGGGTGGCATCTTGCTTGATCTTTATTTAAGTCGATTTGATCTGTTATAGTTGTGCCTTGTTCTCCAAGGTTTAGTTTGATATCCACATGATCAGGCCTTGCAAACGGGTTGAACGATCCAGTAGTATGTAAGATATGGTCTACCAATCCAAGAGGGGGTGTTCCGGGAATTGACGTTGCGTTGGTTTTTTGGCCTTCTCTAGGATTAGTTTTCTATTGTCTTTTGTATCTACCAGGCTCAATTACGTGTAGGATGTTCCAGTCATGTAGTGAAAACATTAAACTGTCGTAGATTGATTTAACTTGTATTGATGAAGCAAAACCCCATGTTATAATAGATCTAATGCAGAACCATGGGATAATCGGCTCTGGGAGCCGATTCACAGGGAAACCTGGGAGCCGGTCGCGGCTCGAATTTTACGTATACTTGTTTACCATGCAGGAAACCAATCGAAGCAATCCTTCACCTTCCTGACCAGGTATAGGTCAGGTGGCACGCCCTCGAACCAAGCCAGGACGTGTGCCGGAGTTTTGCGGGCCGTTGCCCGAGGGACCAGGGCCCACCAGCAGTTCTGGGAGCCTCCCGGATCTTCGTGTTGCCCGTCGCTGCTCGCCGGTGGGTTTTGGTAGGCAACACATTCTGGCACGCCCGGTGGGACCTAACAAACGTCTACATCAACATCCGACGCTGCGATGGACAACAGACCGGTCACGTACGATGAGCTGCCTGAGGAGCACAAGGCGAAGTATGATGACGTCAAAGCTCTCTTCGAAGCCGATCTCATCGGCTCTTTTGAGAGGACTCGTAAGCATGGCATCAGGTGGAAAGGGTTCTCACCCGAGGGTGCTCTTGATGAGGTGGATCTGTCTGTTCCTTCAGAGGAGCGCACCAGAGCTCTGCGCCAGGAAGTCAACTACATGGTGGCTCATTCTCTTCACCGCCATTCTGAGAGCTTGGTAAACGCTTCCGAGCGGATCGCAGTTCGCGTAGTTCAGGAGATCGCGAAACATCAGTACTCTCCGTCGGGGCCTACTCTGGGGACTCACCAGGGAGAAAGACCACTCCAGGCCAGGCCACCGCTGCCATTCACACTTGCAGCTCCAGAGCCACCAGGGGCACCGGCGTACGTCGTCTACAAGGTCGGAGGCGACCCTGGCGATTGCCAATTCCTGTGTGAACCACCTAAAGAAATCCCACATGGATACGTGTGCACCTACGTGCCAGACTGCAACAGCTTGACGCGCACGAACCAGGTTGCAACCGCAGGGATTGCTGGGGCAGGAGTTTCTGGAGCAGGGGCTTCGGGAGCAGGTGTTTCTGGAGCAGGAATCTTTGGGATGGACGCCGACAAACAGGCGTGGCTAGCCAAGTATGCCACTGGAACGAGTCATGAGAATCTAGCCCCTGCAGCCCAAACAACGGAACAAATCCGTACCATCTTAAGAGACCAGTTCGGCTTCGTGCCGAAGAGAAGGACAATCGGCTATTCAAAGCCGTACCCCAACGAGTTTGATCTGATCCTGCTGCCACCCAAGTATCGGCTCCCTGAGTTCTCTAGATTTAGCGGGTCAGAAGGGTCGAGCTCGATCGAGCACGTGAGCCGATACCTGGCACAGTTAGGCATGATATCAGCATCAGATCAGTTGCGCGTAAGGTTCTTTGCGCAATCTTTGATAGGACCAGCTTTTGGGTGGTACACCTCGCTACCACCTGATTCGATCCAGACATGGAAGCAACTGGAAGAGCAGTTCCACATTCAGTACCATTCAGAAGCCACCGAGGCTGGCATTGCAGACCTGGCACAGGTGCGGCAAAAGCGAGGAGAAACGGTAGCCGAGTACATCCAACGCTTCAGGACTGTCAAGAACCGATGTTACTCAGCTCGGTTAAGTGAGAAGGAAGCAGTCGAGCTGGCAGCGTTGGGTCTCGCAGCACCCATCAAAGATCTGGCTTTCCAAGTAGAGTACAACTCGTTGGCGCACATGTCCCAGAAGCTGACGATGTATGAGCAGCGCCACCCTGAGTTGTACCAGGACAAGTTCAAACGTCCGATAGGCCTGGTCGATACAGAAGAAGAAGACCCCGCGCAAGACCAGGAGGTGGCCGTGGCTGAATGGGCTCGGGGGGAAGATCCCGTAACCTTCAAATGGGTAAAACAGCAAGGGCCTGCAAAAGGTTTGACTTCGATGTGAGCAAAGCTGAGCAAATATTCGATTTACTGCTGAAAGAAAAGCAGCTGAAGTTACCTGAAGGCCACAAAATCCCTACGGCTCAAGAGATGAACGGAAGACCGTACTGCAAGTGGCATCACTCGTTCACCCACACCACCAATGACTGCAAAGAGCTACGTCACCAGATCCAAACAGCGATAGAGCAGGGCCGTCTCATCCTGGGGCAATTCGCCATGAAAGTAGACACCAACCCGTTCCCCAGCGTCAACATGGTAGAACACAGCCACTCCACGAGGCGCCAGTTGGACTTCTCGTTCGATGTCAACATGGCAGGAACAGGGTACCACCATGGCACGTACAGGGAGGAAGGCGGTCGCTCTCACGGCAGAGTAAGAGAGGAGGCTGGTCCACGCGACCGGCCCAGCTACGACAACAGGCGGTACTTAACTGAGGAACAAGTGAAAAGTGTGCGATATCAGAAACCACATTCCACGCATCTCCTTAATAAGTATGAGCGTCAGTATGACCAACGTCGCCGACGCGACGGAGAAGATGAAGGATATGAGCACCTCGCTAGGGGACCGTCAAAAGAAAAAGAAGGCGCAGACAAGCATTGGGATTGTCCGTTCTTCAAGTATTGCTGGGACGCGGGAATGAGCCGATTGCCTACGATCGATAACTGCCCGGAATGCGGACAGCAGAAGGAGGACACGGAGCCGGTGTCAGTGTTTAAGCGCCTAGGGCCTCTCCAACCTCAGAGCCGACGCAGGGAGTCGTCTCGAGCACAAGGTCTCAAGGAGCCAATGGATGACAAAGAGAAAGACAGGTATCACCGTCCAAGGTGGTGTCCCGACGGACTCAGACACACCCAAAAGCGTAGAGTGCAGCGGCTGCGTAACTTGGAGGAAGCCGAAGCGCAGTATCTCCACGCTCTAAAGAAAGCATGGCCCGATCTGGCCGTTAAGATCAGGCAGACCTTGGAAACGGAAGATCACCCGAAAAAGAAAGAATGGCGCCCCAAACCGGTAAAAGCCGATGCAAAGACATCGGCTGGCACAAACATGGTATTCATACTTCCGTTAGAGTTCTGCGCGCCAAGAACCAACGAGCTACCAGTGGCACAGTTCGACTGCGGCCCACGGCCAGTTATCTTTGAGAAGCCACGTGAAAAGGGTTACAAACATCTGAAAGCACTGTACCTACGAGGTTACATCAATGGGCAACCTGTCAGCAAGATGTTAGTGGACACCGGAGCGGCAGTCAACATAATGCCATACTCCATGCTACGGCGTTTGGGACGCTCCACTGCAGATCTGATCAAAACCAACGTCACTTTAAGCGACTTCAACGGCCAGACTTCAGAAACGCAAGGCGTATTGAACGTGGACCTGACCGTGGGCAGAAAAACCATCCCTACGTCATTCTTCGTCGTGGACAGCAAAAGCACCTACGCTGTCTTGCTAGGGAGAGATTGGATCCATGCCAACTGCTGCATTCCATCCACGATGCACCAGTGCCTCATACAGTGGGATGGAGATGAGGTGGAGGTCATTCATGCAGACGATTCCGTCGAGGTCTCCATTGCTGGCATGAACGTCTGGGAAGCAGAAGACCAAGAGCCGATCTCTGGAATCAGTCTAGACGGCTGTGAACGCATTGAGGCTACAAAAAACGGGGTGAGGCTGGTCTTATCCACCGGCCTGACAGAGTAGCAAAGTCCACGACGGTACATGGTACGGCCGATCCCGGCGATCGGCCACAAAAAACAAAAAGCAACAATCTTACGACGAGCAGATCATGCAGTCGTAGCAGGGAGATTCCCAGCCATTGTAAAACCATAAGGTGTAAACCGTCCTTGACTAATACAATCAAAAAGGGGGCCGATTCAGGCAATCGGCCCAAGTTATTTTTGTTAACCTCACCTACTGTTTGCCATGTGCTTAGCATCGATTTGACAGGTGACGGAAAGCTAGGATATGGATTTACATCTGCTGATGAACTAGAAGAGATTGACATCGGTCCTGGGGATAAGCCAAGACCAACATTTATCAGCAAGAAGTTGGATCCGAATCTGCGGGGTCCGATGATAGCTTTGTTGAAAGAATATCCAGATTGCTTTGCCTGGGATTATACAGAGATGCCCGGGCTAGACAGGAGCATCATCGAGCATCGACTCCCACTTAACAGATGAAGGCCGAAATTTTGAAAGAAGTCAAGAAGGAGATCGAGAAAATGTTGGCAGCCGATTTAATCAGGCCATGCAGGTATGCTGAGTGGATTTCTAGCATCGTACCTGTAGAGAAAAAGGATGGCCGCTGGCGTGTTGCCATAGATTTTCGGGATCTCAATAGAGCCACTCCGAAGGACGAGTATCCAATGCCAGTAGCAGAGACGTTAATCAACGCAGCTGCTGGTCATAAAATTTTGAGCTTCATGGATGGCAATGCCGGTTACAACCAAATTTTTATGGCTCCGGAAGATATACACAAGACTGCATTCAGAGTCCCAGGTTCGGTGGGGTTGTTTGAATATGTAGTCATGACGTTTGGACTAAAGAATGCCGGCGCCACATACCAAAGAGCCATGAATTACATCTTCCATGATCTGATCGGCAAGCTGGTGGAAATTTATATCGATGACGTGGTGGTCAAGTCAACTTCAGTACAAGGACACTTGGATGACCTGCGACACGTCCTGGACCGAACAAGGAAATTCGGGCTACGGATGAATCTGAAGAAGTGTGCCTTCGGTGTGACGGCCGGTCAGTTCTTGGGCTTCTTGGTCCATGAACGAGGAATCGAGATCGGCCTGAAAAGTCAGGAGGCAGTGCGAACAATGAAGCCACCTACCACGAAGAAAGAACTGCAGTCTCTCATCGGCAAGATCAACTTCGTCAGAAGATTCATCTCCAATCTGTCAGGAAGGATAGAGCCGTTCATGGGACTTGTAAAGATTAAATCTGATGAGGAGTTCAGCTGGGGGGCAGAACAACAACGAGCCTTCGACGAGATCAAAGAATATCTGACGAAGCCGCCGGTTTTAGTCCCGCCCCAGCCGGACAGGCCATTCTACATTTACTTGTCAGTAGCGGACACGTCCATCGCCTCAGTGGTGGTGCAAGTTTATGACGGGCTGGAGCGAGTGGTATTTTACATCAGCAGAAGGATGCTGGATGCAGAGACAAGGTACTCTGAGATCGACAAGTTGTGCCTCTGCCTGTTTTTCACCTGCACCAAGCTGCGCCACATTTTGCTATCAGCAGAGATTGTCATCATCTGCAAATCAGACGTCATAAAGCACATGTTGTCGGCTCCTATGTTGAAAGGCCGACTGGGTAAATGGATGTTTGCATTATCAGAGTTTGACATCCGGTATCAACCCGCGAAAGCAGTTAAGGGGCAGGCATTGGCTGACCTTATCGCTGAAAGGATCAACACCAATATAGCAGCACTGTCTATACGAGCGTGGGCTATGTTCTTCGACGGATCGGTTTGTGACGATGGGTGCGGCATCGGCATGCTACTCGTGTCACCCCGGGGGGCAACATTTTCCTTCTCTATCAGGTTATCAGCCCCTTGCACCAACAACGTCGCTGAGTATGAGGCGATACGCAAGGGAATGGAGTTGCTCATCGAAGCTGGAGCGGAAGCAGTGGAACTTTTTGGAGACTCCAAGCTGGTGATTGCTCAACTCATGGAGGAATACAAGTGTGAGAGCGAGTCGCTCTTCCCATTATGGATGCAATGCCGTGAGCTGATGGCACAGTTCCGATACATAAACTTCACCTGGATCCCACGATCGCAGAATCCCGAGGCCAATGATCTAGCACAAATGGCTTCAGGCTACAAGGAAGTGGCAGAGGGAGCCGATGTGCAGGTGCAATTCCTGGACGCAGACGACTGGAGAGCCGATATCTTCAATTACTTGAAGGATTCGGCTCGGGGGCACCTAAACGGATAAGATACAAGGCCATGAAGTATGTGCTCATTGGGGACGACATGTTTTACAGGACTCTAGAGGGGTTATTGCTCAAATGTCTGGGAACAGCTGAGGCTAATCGGCTCCTACACGAGGTACACGAAGGCGCTTGTGGAACTCACCAATCGGCTCACAAGATGAAGTGGTTGATCAGGCGATCAGGGTTTTATTGGCCTACCATGCTCGAGGACTGTTTTAAGTACTACAAAGGGTGTCAAGCATGTCAGAGATTTGGAAAAATTCAGATGGTACCCGCGTCAGCAATGAACCCCATCATCAAGCCTTGGCCATTCCGAGGTTGGGGCATGGATATGATCGGCAAGATCAATCCTCCGTCAAGCAAAGGCCACATGTGGATTTTGGCCATCACGGATTATTTCACCAAGTGGGTGGAAGCCGTCCCTATGAAGTCAGTAAGTTCAAAGGATGTCGTCGATTTTGTGAAAGAACACGTCATTCATAGGTTTGGGATTCCCCAGACTATCACGACCGATGGAGGTTCGGTCTTCACTTCTCACGAGTTCAGAGAGTTCTGTGAGGACACAGGGATCAAGCTGATTCGATCATCTCCGTACTATGCTCAAGCAAATGGGAAAGCTGAAGCGTCCAACCAGAGCCTTATCAAGCTGATCAAGAGGAAAATCGATGAGCACCCTAGGCGTTGGCACGAGGTTTTGTCAGAGGCTTTATGGGCTTACCGCATGTCATGTCATGGAGCGATAAAAACCTCGCCGTACCATCTAGTCTATGGACAAGAAGCCGTATTGCCTTGGGAAATTACGGCTGGATCGAGACGTGTCACTTTTCAGAACGATCTAACGACTAAAGAATATGCAGCCTTGATGAGTGACAGCGTTGAAGATTTGACTGAGCTTAGGCTGTGGTCGCTTGAGAAAATCAAAGAGAACAAGGCCAAAGTAGCTCGTGCATACAACAAGAAGGTGAGGCCTAAGGAGTTCCACGTTGGCGATCTGGTATGGGAAGCGGTGTTGCCATTAGGGAATAAGGATGCAGCATATGGTAAATGGTCTCCAAATTGGCACGGGCCATACAGGGTCGATCAAGTTTTAAGAGGGAACGCGTACATGCTGGAGGAGCTGGATGGCGTGAAATTCCCAGTGGCTGTCAACGGCCAGCATCTCAAGAAATATTTCCCAAGCATGTGGGATGATGGACAGTGAGATATGGGAGCCGATACACGAAATCAGCCAATAAAAAAAATTATTATTATATATTTCCCAAGCACGTGGGATGATGGACAGTGAGATATGGGGGCCGATACATGAAATCGGCCAATAAAAGTATACAGCCGATGCACAGTCATCGACTTTAGAGGTTCAAAACCGTTACAAGCAGATGCCAGTTTACATAAACAAGCTACTGAAGAAATGCCTCGAAGGCTTGGAGGGCGTCAGCACGGACACGGTCCACCTCGGCGATCTCGGCTTCGTCATCTTCATCCTTGCCCGTCACTAACTGCTTGTTCAGGGCACGTATTTCTGCCAGATCGGTCTTCAGTTCGGCTTTGAGGCTCTCTGCTTCATCTTGGGAGCGGGCGATGGAGGCTTCCTTGTCATGAATAAGTTGTTTTGTCACCCGGACCTTTTCTTCAAGATCTTCCAGCTCCTTTTTCAAAGATGCGAGCTCGGTGGTACTGACAGAGGTGTCAGTTTTGGCATCAAGGGACGCCTTTTTCTCATTGAGCTGCTGACATCTGTCGGCAATATTCGCCTTCAACGGGAGTTGGGCACGGCGCAGGTTGATCCTTTCACGAGCTAGCTTCACCCTTGACCCAAAGAAGGACAGAGTTACGACGGGCCAAAGCTTCACCTGCAATGCTACTGGGAGTTGGTCCTGGATTTCAGCAAGAACGCCCTTCACCTCTTCAGAACCCTCGATCAGCTCCTCGATCGGGGAAGACAGTAAGGCTCTAAGTCATTGGAATTGAGGTAGAACAGCCCTGGATTGTGGTTCATCGGTGGCGACAGAGGGAGTTGGATCGATGGAGTCAGGATCAAAGGTCAGCAAGCCTAAAATGTCACCACCCTGGCAGCCCGAAAAGACGTCAGTGTGCGTCCAACAGGGAAGAGTAAAGCCGACAGAAGTTAACATACCTCTCCTAAGACCGAGGGGATAGCAGATGGCGAGGCGATCGGTTTGTGTGTGGTTGCTGGGGGCGTTACCAAAGTGGTAGCCATTTCATCTGCATTTTCGGGGATTGCCAGGTCTGGTTTGGCTAAAGGCGTCGGCACGGCCCCTACCTTCCCACTAGAAGCCTCAGTTGTCTGCATGAAAGGTGATTAACCGATGTAAATGATGATGAATCGGCAGACAAAAGGGAGTAAGGGGCAAGAGCATAAAGGATGATGATTTTTCGGAACCTCTTGGCTCGATGAAGAAGCTTGTGGTCCTTTACGAGCTCTCTTGGGACCCACAGCTGGCCCGGCCTCGACTGGTGCTCGGGGGGCAGCAGGTTCAGGAACCGACCTTTTCCTGGAAGCCGATGGTGGCACGTCTGGCTGGCTCGGGGTGATGGTCCTCTCAGAATCCGTTGGGCTCGATTCTCCCTCATTGGGTTGTGTGTCCTCGTGGGATGTTTCTTCGACGGAAGCCTGCAAAAGAAGGAAGGCTGTTAGACACGAGCACATCTGCAAGAATGAAAGAATGAGAAGAATCGACCAAGACATGGATCAGCCTACATGCGAGCTTTCTGGAGAAGGGCTCCGGTGTCTCAAGGTCTTCCTGGCAGCTACATTCCTCGTCATCGTTCTTATCTTAGTGGGAACTCGAGGGGCAGCTGATGTTGAAGTTCCTTGCTTCTTAGAAGCCGATTGAGGTGTTATCGGCTGTTTCTGCATTATTACCTTTTTCAAAGGCGGCGAGTTTTTGCAGAAAAGAACCACAGGAGCTGGCGGAAAGAACTCAAAAGGGGAGCCATCACTGTGTGTGGGTTCAGGGCCATCTTGTTGCTGCAAAGGGAGAAATTGGGTTAGTAAAAGAGTCGTTTATGAGCTGCATTAAGAAGATTTATAAGTAGTGGTACCTGTTCCACGGGGATGTCATAGTCGGCATCAAGGTGTTTCAGCAACGGTCCCAGAGCTTTCCTGAAAGCGTGGGTTTTCCACATCGACCACCAGTCCTCGAAGCCATCAGTTGATGAAGCGAAGGTGAGGTCATTTGGAATGGGGATGGTCAGAGCATCAAAGAAGGAGTAACACCTCTGACTCGTGAGAGGATCAGGCAGGTCGGCTCTGCACTCCGTAAGATGATGGAGAAAGAGATGGGGAGGTACTTGCCCAAGGCCAAACTGCCGGGCCACTATGACCGGCTGGTAGAATTCATACCCAGGCTTGATGATTCTGTTGGATGTACTCATACCAACTGGAAGGAAACAGGGACGAATCACAATGGAAAAGAGTTGCCGAGTGCTGGTGTCATCGGCAAAGTTATCTAGCCTGAAGGAGAGTGGATTTTCGAAATGTTCAGATTCTTCCATGTAAGGGAAGAAGGTAGGATTGTCCAGACCTTGAAAGAAAGTTCTGAACCACTTGGCTGCTTCCTGAGGGGATAGTTTGCTGCCTGGCAGCCTGTACAAATCTTGGCCATAACTAGTGCATCGGATCTGCTTCCCTTTGACATCGGGAAAGGTACAACTCGCCAAAGGGGGGAAGTTTGGGATGTGGTTCTGAAAGTACAGCTGAGCCCATAGCTGAATGAACCACCAAGGACCACCTGTTTTGACTGCTATGCCTGAGAACAACTTGACAGACATCAACTGGAGATATCGATAGACCTCTCCAAGGAACAGTTTGCCGATGCCAAGTTGGGTACCTTTGGCCAGTTCGTGGGCTAGGGAGAGATAGTTCTTGGTTGGAGCAAGGGAAGGGCCACAGAATATGAAATGCTCCAGCCAGAAGTTGAGAAAGGCTGTATGTTCTTTCTCTGAGACAGGGCCCTTTGTTTTCATATGGCGTTGGAGGTAGGCACCCCAGTTTGTGCAGTCTGTTTTAGAAGACAGTTTGTAGGGGACTTTGGTCAGTTTAAAAGCAGAGGGGCTGGGTGATGTGACATCCAGGCCGGTGATCATCACCACGTCTAACAGGGTTGGTGACATAGGACCATGACCGAACATAAAACAGTTCAGAGCGTCAGACCAGAAGTAGCCGATGGTTTTTAGAAGGTTCTCGTGTTTCTCAAGAGGAGACAATGATAAATGCAAGGCATCGGCTATTCCTGTGGTTTCCCATTGGGATTGGTAAGCTCTAGCTACTCTACTGAACCAAGAGACCCAGTGTTCAGGGGGATTAGGTCAGGCTCGCAGACAGTCGGCCCAAGAGTTCAGATCTAGGTCTTGGCTTACGAAGGGGATGCTATTGGCTTCGCAAGAAATCAAATGAGCAGGGCTAGATTGTGTGCGAGGGCCAAGACAGAGGGAGTTTGGGAGAGAAGGATGCGGCAGCAGAATGTCTGAAACCTAGAAAATTTAATGGTGGAATAAGGCATTAATTCAGGTGTTCGCCATTAAGTCCAGCATCGTGTTCAGACTGCGAGGAGTAGGCGTACCTTCAGACCGAAGACCTCTGGGTTGATGTTGGACGATTCCGCCATCTAGTTCGCCGGCGGAGATGGATCTGTGCAGTTGGGGATCGAGGGTTTTTGTCGCTGTGAGCTCGATCTGGTCAGTGGGCGATTGAAGATCTAGGTCGCCTTTTTGAAGAAGGTCGCAGGTTACCGTTTGAGACTGGAAAGCAGCCGCTTAGGTTTGCCTAAATATGCGACCAAGTTTTGACCTTGTCAACGTTTTTGGGAAAGCCGATGTCCATCGGCTCTTTGAGCTTTGACTTAGTTAACAGAGTGAGTACAGTGTGGTAAAAGCCGATATAGCGTTATCGGCTTCTGGAGCATCGACCTATTTTGGCTATCGGCAAAATTGGGACGAAAAAAGCAATCTTCGAGAAACAGATTTTCATTCATTCATTCAAAAGCTGATTGCTTACAAAAGGGTTGATTGATTACAAAAGGGAGCTTACTACTACTACTACTGCTACTGGTTCCTAATCTAGAGGCCGAGGTCGTCGTCGCTGTCGTCGCCGCCGTCCTGTTCGCTGTCCTCAGCACTGCTGCCGGCGTCGTCTTCGCTGCTGCTGCTGAAGATGCCAGCGGGGGCCTCCTCGTCCTCGTCGTCGTCTTCGGTGTCCTCGCTGGACCCGGCGCGGAAGTACCTCACCGGCTGGTACTCGTCGGAGGAGTTGTCCTCCTCCGCTTCCTCCTCCTCGTCGGAGGAGTCGACGCCGTCCCAGGACATGGCGTCATCGGTGCTGTCCGCCTCCAGTTCCCCATCAGCGAGGAACTGCAGATCTTCCTCGCCGTCAGTCAAGGACGCGTCGTCCTCCGACCAAGCGGCGAAGTCCCAATCCCTCTCGTCCCACCATTGTGGGGCGAGAGTGTGGTACGCCGCCATCGGCGGGTGTTCTGGCGTCGGCTCTCGGTCGCTCATTGAGTTGGAGGCTTGGGAGGACAGGCCAGATGAACCGGAGGAGGCCATGGCGGAGAAAGAGGGTTTTTTCGGCGGAGGAGGAGGAAGGGTTTTTTTTGTGGCTACTGGAGGAAGATGGGGACTGCGAGCTGTTTAGGTGAATTTAAATAAGGGGAATAGTATGAAGCGGTTCAATGCTATAGCGGTTTCCTAGAATGCACTGCCGAAGTTGTCAAATCATGCGCTGCGGGGAAGTGGAGAAGACAAGGCATCATGATGAGGGGGTGGCGTGACGATCCCGTTCTGCAACGCATTCTGACGACGCGTAACCCGATACAGGAAAAAAAAAGAAGAGAAGGGAAAAAATGGAGTGGTTTTGGAATTATTATTACCAAAACCAGGGGGGCATGTGTTATCGCCATATTTTGGCCAAAGGAGGAGTTGGGCCGCGATCAAGATGGGCTTAGAAGATACGTATATGCAACGTGTTGTTGAATCGGCCTCGTGTGTTGATTTGGGCTAAATTGCCCGTGTATCTTATATTGTAATAGATTCCGTTTAGATTTAGGTAAGAGATAGAGTTGTAGATTTATTCCAAAGACAGAAAGTCTCCGGACTATAAATATGTACCTAAGGTTATCGAGAAAAGGAGGACAATCACGTTCACGACAAACACAATCTCGGCGCATCGCCACCCCTTGTTTCTAGGGTTTTTCTCGGGTAAGTGCCATGCTGCCTAGATCGCATCTTGCGATCTAGGCAGTATCTACTTATGCGTTATCTGGTGTTACTCGTACTGAAGCCTTGTTGATGGTGAGTAACACTATTATCATAGATTTGTTTGGGTTAGCATCAGTACTTTTTGCTATGATTGTTTAGTTATGCTACCTCTAGCTATCTCGCCTCCGTTGCACCTTTTCCCGGGTGTAAGGGTGGCATCTTGCTTGATCTTTATTTAAGTCGATTTGATCTGTTATAGTTGTGCCTTGTTCTCCAAGGTTTAGTTTGATATCCACATGATCAGGCCTTGCAAACGGGTTGAACGATCCAGTAGTATGTAAGATATGGTCTACCAATCCAAGAGGGGGTGTTCCGGGAATTGACGTTGCGTTGGTTTTTTGGCCTTCTCTAGGATTAGTTTTCTATTGTCTTTTGTATCTACCAGGCTCAATTACGTGTAGGATGTTCCAGTCATGTAGTGAAAACATTAAACTGTCGTAGATCGATTTAACTTGTATTGATGAAGCAAAACCCCATGTTATAATAGATCTAATGCAGAACCATGGGATAATCGGCTCTGGGAGCCGATTCACAGGGAAACCTGGGAGCCGGTCGCGGCTCGAATTTTACGTATACTTGTTTACCATGCAGGAAACCAATCGAAGCAATCCTTCACCTTCCTGACCAGGTATAGGTCAGGTGGCACGCCCTCGAACCAAGCCAGGACGTGTGCCGGAGTTTTGCGGGCCGTTGCCCGAGGGACCAGGGCCCACCAGCAGTTCTGGGAGCCTCCCGGCTCTTCGTGTTGCCCGTCGCTGCTCGCCGGTGGGTTTTGGTAGGCAACAGCAACATCAAAGATAACACCAGAAAATAGCAACGAAACAGCCATGCGGCCGACATACAACACTGCAGCAGCTAATCTGAGAGCCGCAGAGGCAGCAATGGCTGAGCTTCCTCATCTGATGGGTGAACCAAAGAGGAAACAACATGAACGAGTAAATGAATTGGTAAGAGAAGCAGGAATGCTGAATGAACCCTACTATAGAGCGAATCCAGGTGTAGTTGGAAGGTCACGGCTGGTTCACTCGGCAACTCCAATCCCGGCAAAATCAGCAGGACACACAGCCTCCTCGCCAGGAGTGGCGCCGAGACAGAGAAAAGAGAAAAGTGTGGATTCAGGAAGGAACAAGAAGATGGTTGCTTATGACCCGGCAATGGCTCAAGGAAACCCGTCCCGTGCGCAGGGAACAAGAAGAAATGTCATTCAGGGAAATGGGAACCAAGAGAATACTAGCCGAGAAAGGCAAGCAGCACAAAGAAATGACAATGGGGGGCAAAACTTTGCACCTCAACCTCGGCGTGGGACTCACTCGGCAGGAGGAGGAAACCTAGCTCTGAATCCTGCGCCAGCTCAACCCAAAAAAAGACAGCAAAGCGCGGGAAAAGTAGTGCAGCAACCTGTAGACCCGAACGCCAATAGATACAATGATGGTTACTCGGCGATGGTCAATGATGGGTATGAGTTGCCGGATCATGTGTACTAAGCAATGGGAGCCAGACTCGGAGGCAGAAATCTCCAGCCGGATGACGCAAGGCTAAAGCTCGATTGGATAAAGATGGCAGAACTGATTGAATCGCAAGGTCCACAAGGTCCACCATGTTTTGGCCCAAGGATCATGAAAGAGCCGCCAGTGCCAAACTTCCAGCTGGACAGAGGAACAAAGACCTACGATGGAAGCACAAAGCCTGAAGATTGGCTCATTGATTATGGAAATGCAGTAAAAATCGCACAGGGAAATTTGAGATGGGCAGTGCGGTATGTGCCGCAAATGCTAGAAGGACCAGCAAGGGTGTGGCTGAATAATTTGCCACCCGGAGGCATCAACAGCTGGATCAATTTTCAGGAAGCTTTCGTGAGCAATTTCACAAGCACATACAAGAGGCCGAATCGCCCACAACAGCTTGCTATGTGCAAGCAAAGGCCGAATGAAATAGACAGAGAATTCCTCACAAGGTCATGCACAATGCGCAATTCTTGTGAAGGAGTGATCGAGTCTCAGGCCATTGCATGGTTTGCACAAGGATGCAGGCATGGAAGTGTACTGTGGCAAAGGTTACAGAGAGATATGCCGGCAAGCTTGGTAGAAACAATAAGAATCGCCGACTCGTACACGTTAGGAGATCCGAATCAGCCTCTGCTTATGTCGGCAGACGGGATGACAGAGACTCAGATCTACGACGCAGCTGGGTCGCAAAGGCACCAAGAAAGGGCCGAGTATAGAAGCAAAAGAAGGGATGAGAGACCAGATTACAGATATGGTTCGACTCAAGTTTCAGCTGTGAGTCAGGATCATCCAGATGATGGAAGTAGCCAATGTCAAAGGACAAATGGGCAACAACAATGGATGCCAAAAAATGATGGCAAAAAGCCATATGAACAAATAAAGCCATATCAAGACAGACAGAAATATACTTATGAAATGATGTTGGACCAGCCGTGTAAATTCCACACACCAAGTCCGAGTAAGCCGGCAAATCACACAACAAGATAGTGTACTTGGTTCCATAAGGGAGACAGATCGCCGACTCAGCTGTTTCCACCACCTCCCCCTCCACCGCTCACAGGAGGAAATGCTCAAGCTGTTGGAGCTGAGCATAGATATGAGAACAGGCAACCGAGATATCATAACCAAGAAAGAAGGGAGGTTGTGCATCAAGTGCATAACCCAAGAGGTGATGACACTCATGTCGGCCATGGAACCAGAAATGAGTACAGGGAGCATCACCAAAGCTATGTCGTATTTGACACAGAGCCGAATGACAAGAAGAGTCAATAGAGACGGATGATAGAAGTGAATGCCACAATGCCAGCAATACCAAAGTACATGCATTGGTCTGAACAGGAGATAACTTGGAGCATAAAGGATCACCCCAAGATCATGCCAACACCAGGAGGTTATGCTCTTGTCTTGGATCCAACATTCATGGGCCCTCATATCAATGTGAAGTTCTCCAAGGTACTGATTGACGATGGCAGTAGCATCAACATCATGTACAAGGATACCATGCTCAAGTTGGGCATCACTATGAACATGCTGGAGCCGACTAAGATGACATTACATGGTATTGTGTCGGGATTTTCCTGTGAGCCAATTGGCAAGATCTGGGTTGACTTCTTATTCGGCAACAGAGAAAATTGTCGTACTGAAGCCATAGAGTTCGAGGTGGTTGACCTGGTCAACTCATACCATGACTTACTCGGCAGGCTGGCTATGGCAAAGTTTATGGCTACTCCTCACAACTTAAAGATGAAGCTGCCAGGTCCGTGCGGAGTTATCACAGTTGAGGGACATTACAAGAGATCTATTGCATGCGCCTCAGCCGGATCTTCGCTGGCCGAGTCACTGGTCATAGCACAGGAAAAGCATCAAATGATGGAAGTTGTGGCACTGGCCAAGGCGACACAAATGTCTATGCTGACACTCACTAACCCACATGGCAGTGTATCTTTCCATGATACCAAGGAAACAAAGAAGATACAAGTTGATGAGGCCTTCCCAGAGCGCACAGTCACCATTGGTGCTGGGTTGACTGACAAATAGGAAAGCGAGCTCACCAGCTTCCTCCGTGAGAATCGAGATATCTTTGCATGGTCCACACAGGACTTGCAAGGAGTTCCGAGGGAGCTGGATAAGCACTCTCTTCATGTAAGGCCAGATGCCAAGCCGGTGAAGCAACCCCTCCGCCGCTTCACCGAATATAGGAGGAAAGTGATAGCCGCCAAGATAGCCAGGCTCTTGGTTGTTGGGTTTATCATGGAAGTACTACACCCAGATTGGTTGTCAAATCCAGTCTTGGTCGAGAAGAAAAAAGATGACCCGAATGTGGCAGTGGTGTGGCGCATGTGTATTGACTACACGAAAATCAATAAGGCGTGTCCAAAAGATCCATTTCCCCTGCCACAGATCAATCAAGTCATTGACTCTACTGCCGGGTGTGAGTTGTTGTCATTTGTGGATGTGCATTCTGGTTTCCACCAGATACCACTGAATCCGGATGATCAAATAAAGACAGCTTTTATCACCCTGTATGGGGCTTATTGCTATCATACTATGCCATTTGGATTGAGAAATGCAGGTGCAACATAACAAAGGTGCATGCAAAAATGCTTGCAAGATCAATTGGACAAAAATGTTCAAGTATACATCGATGACGTGGTGATAAAAACCAAACAAAGTCATACTCTAGTTGAGGACTTGCGTCAAACATTCGCAAACTTAAGAAGATTCTCAATGAAACTTAACCCAGAAAAATGCACATTAGGTTTCCCGGATGGACAACTACTCGGATTTCTCGTGTCCAGCCGAGGAATTGAGGCTAACCCAACAAAGATCAGGGCCATCAAAAGAATGGAATTACCAAAAACCGTCAACGATGTCCAGAAGTTTACAGGATGCCTGGCCTCGTTGAGTAGGTTTGTGAGTCGGCTAGGCGAAAAAGCCTTACCATTATATCAACTGATGAAAAAAATCAGACAGGTTGACATGGACACAGCAAGCTGATAGAGCTTTCCATGAACTCAAAAAGATGTTAGCAACATCACCAATATTAGCCTCACCACTATCAAAAGAGCCAATGCTGCTCTATGTCGCTGCAACTAATAGAGTTGTTAGTGCAGTGATAGTGGTAGAGCGTGAAGAAGAGGGCAAATCAGTCCAAAGGCCAGTTTATTACTTGAGCGAAGTGCTCTCTACATCAAAGCAAAATTACCCCCACTACCAAAAAATGACATATGGGGTGTATATGGCAGCAAAGAAGCTGAAGCATTATTTCCAAAAACACCCAATCCGAGTAATATGCGAGGCACCTATCTCGGATATATTGGGCAGCAAAGATGCCAGTGGTCGAGTGGCAAAATGGGCCATATAGCTAGCACCGTACACTCCACAATATGATAGGCGAGATGCAATTAAATCTCAAGTTGTAGCTGATTTCTTCGTGGACTGGATAGAAATGCAATATGAGCCACCACTGTCAAACCTGAATTATTGGAGGATGCACTTTGACGGATCCAAGACAAAGATGGGTCTGGGTGCCGGGATAGTACCTACGTCACCAAAGAAGGATCAGCTCAAGTATGTGCTACAGATCCACTTCGCTGCATCCAATAATGTAGCCGTGTATGAAGCACTTGTCCATGGCATAAAAGTGGCCAAGGAAATTGGCATCAAAAGGATCATCTGTTTTGGTGATTCGGATTTGGTCATCCATCAAGTATCTGGGCATTGGGACGCATTGGATGCAAACATGGCATTATATCATTTTTATGTCCAATAGATTTCGGGATACTTTGACGGGTGTGAATTTCATCACGTACCCAGAGCAGAGAATGAGGTAGCTGATGTACTATCCAAGTTAGGCTCATCTCGGCAAGCAATTCCGCTAGGAGTAGCATTGGAACATCTAAGAAAACCATCGATCAAGCCGTCACTAGAGTCCGAGTCAATTAGGCTCATCCCGGCAAACCAGGAGTCAGACGCTGTGCCAATGGACATTGACTCAGGGGCAAGTTCGAGTCACTCGGGGACTGTTCCACTCACCTTAGGGGTTGCCGAATCACACTCGGGGACTCCCCAGGTTATGTCGGCAGAGCATATGTCGATGAGCCAATGGAAATTGATGAATAAATACCAGCACCGGAGATTCCAGCCTAGGCGCAACCAATATTTAATTACTTGAGAGATGGAACATTTCCTGATGATGAGATATTAGCAAGACAAATAGAAAGAAGAGCAAAAGAATACACAATAATCAACAAGGAGTTGTACAAAAGAAGTGTGACGAGTGTACTGTAGCTTTGCATAAGTTCAGAGAAAGGCCAAGAGATACTGATGGATATTCACCAAGGAGAATGTGGGCAACATGCATCGTCAAGAGCATTGGTAGCCAAGGCATTCCGACATGGATTCTACTGGCCAAGTGCACCAGCAGAGGCGCAGGAGCTAGTAAGAAAATGCAACGGTTGCCAGCGCTATGCGTCAAAGTCACACTTACCAGCACCCGAGTTAAAAACTATACCAATCACTTGGCCATTCACAGTATGGTGCCTGGATATGGTAGGAACATTCAAACCAGCGAGGGGTGGCATGACTCACATACTCGTAATGGTTGACAAGTTCACCAAATGGATAGAAGTGAAGCCCATCAAAAAATTAGATGGAAAAAACAGATGTCACATTCCTAAAAGATATAATCCTGAGATATGGTTACCCGCACAGTGTGATCACAGATAATGGCACAAACTTTGTCGAAGGAGCTTTTGCTCGCTTCTGTGAAAAACCCGAATAAGACTGACGTGGAGTCAGTCGCTCATCCAGAATCAAATGGACAAGTTGAATGAGCTAACGGCTTAGTTCTATCCGGGATAAAACCTCGCCTAATGGAACCACTCTAGAGATCACCTGGTTGCTGGATCGAGGAACTACCCTCAGTGATGTGGAGTTTAAGGACAACTCTGAATCGATCAACAGGCTATACGCCGTTCTTCCTTGTGTATGGGGCAGAAGCAGTTTTGCCTGCCGACATAGAGTATGACTCGCCAAGAGTAAGGCAATACTCGGAAGCCGAGGTGAAGGAGGCCCGAGAAGATGGAGTTGACTTACTCGAAGAAGCAAGAGAATTGGCACTGTACAGATCCGCCATATACCAAAAAAGTATCATAGCCGGAAAGTTCAACCTCGTGTTTTCCGAGAAGGGGATATGGTGCTCAGACTAGTGCAACGCACAGCTGGGATGCATAAGCTATCACCCACATGGGAAGGACCATTCATTGTAAGCAAAGCATTGCACAATGATTCATATTATTTAATAGATGCTCGTGAAGCACAAAAGAACAAGGCGGACAGATCAGGTGATGAGACCAAAAGGCCATGGAATGTGGCATTGCTCCGTCCTTTCTACACTTAGGAGAAGCAATGTATGTATCTCTCGAACTCTCATATGTCGGATACTCATGCTGGCTATGTGCTGATAATAAAATGGTATGACTCAAAAAAACAAACTCAGGGACTGCCCCTTATGTTTATCCTTGAAAATTCTATGTCGGCTGGCGTTGACACTTAAGACTTATCTCGGAACAAGTAATGTTTACTCGGATAGAATCAACTCTTCGACTATGCTATTGTCCGAAAACACGGCTTCATGGCAAGCAAGAGGAAAAGATCAACGGCGAGTAAACATGAACACCGGATAAGTAAAGGGGAAAACGCGAGTTAACAGTATGTATGTTTTTAACTAATCCACCGCAGGATATATTGGTTTGTATGTCGAATGATCCTAGGTCAAGTGGTCTAGTTTCATATCTGCTAACACAATCCTTAGAACTTTGAGACTCTAATGTCGACCGCCAAAAAAGGTAGACAAGAGCCAAATCAAGGAAAAGGGGAATGGCAAAATGAAACTCGGGGACTTGCCCCTGGATGATTGGCATTCAAAGAAAATTAGAAGTTTAAGCCTTGTTGAAAGGCACATGCCCAAAATAAGTGCACTGTATATTACATCTGCTGTGTGCCTAGCATACACTAGAAACTAGATCCCGGCGCCGGGCAATAACTGGGTCAACGGATACACTAGAAACTGGAGAACTAACGGAAGGGGTCTTCTCGGCGCCGATATTGCTGGCGCCGGGATCAAGGGTCTGTTCTGGTAAAACAACTAGGGAGCTAGGCCGGGTCTCCTCTGTCAAGCGCATCGCCATCTCAGCCTCACTCTGAGACGCATGAGTCTCAGTAGTGGGGGCAGTGACCCAGACAGGGCTCTGCATAGCGGTGTTAGTGCAAGGAGGAGAGGCAGGCCTTAATGGCGAAGAAGCCATGCTGGGTGCAGCTTGGCTAGCAGACATGGCAGCGGTGAAAATAAGAACAGAAGCCTATAAGAAAACAATCACGGAACATGAGAGAAAAGTGAAGGGTAACCAGCATAAAAACTTACCCGGAGACGGTCGGGTCACGCGGGATGCGACGAGTGACCCAGCCCCCAGCGACCTTGCGAGTCTGGGATAACGTGGCAACAGGAGGAGCAGCATGATCGATTCGTTGTTTCTTCGATGGCTGAGAACTGGAGGAGGCCCCGTGCCGCTTACTCGACTTAGCGGCAGGGATCTTGCCAAGTCCGCCTACAGCGAGAGGGGGGACCTCATGTACCTAGCCAGCTGCATGAGTAAATGACAAGCTCAAAGGGATAAGTCAGAGAATTAAGGTCAAAAGACAAGTACCTCCAGAACTTCACAGTCCACATCATCATCGTCAGACCAATCTCGCAAAGGATTTCGAGTAGAGGTCTTACCCAGAGCAGAGGCAGCAGCGGCGTGAGGGATTGGCATGAATCACTCCAGATCGAAATCAACATCGTCAGTGTCAGAGCGATCTTCATAGTAGCCCCCAGGAGGGACGGTACTGTCATCAACCTAGTGAACGAGATTCCGCAGAAGACAAACATAATAAAATCAATAAATAAACGGAACAGCAAGTGAACAAAAGAAAAGCTATGTCGACAGCAAAATCAATGACTCGGACGCTTACCCAGGGGACAGGCCTATCCCGGCTAAAAGGGGGCAACTCCAGGCCCGGTTTTCCGCTAAGGTCGCTTGAATATCGAGCTGACTCGATGGGCCACAGAGTCGTTGGTGAGCTCCAAGGTGGAGTGCCGGGTAGGATCTCGCGGGACGCTCATGAAGCACATCTTGTGGCTTCTGGCCTGGATGGGGCTGACTCGGCATGCAATAAAAGCGCACATGAGATCCTCCTCAGTTAAGTGAAAGTTCTCATCCGGTGAGAGCAGCCTCTCGAGGATCCCATGGGCCTCATTCACCACGGCATTCTTGTCACGCGGGTCAAGTTTCCAAAACACCTCGCTGGGAACCTCGTCCTTGAAGGGGGAAGCCGGATGTAGTCGTTGGACCCGCTATTCTTGACATAGAAGAAAGTTCTATGCCACTTTTTGCAAGAATCTATGCCGGTGACCCGAGGAAAGATCGAGTCCTTCCTGGGTGTGATGCTGGCAGCACCACACCTGGTGGGCCTTTTCTCGGCGCGAGGAACGCCAGGATCAGGCACAACTTGTATCTGGAAATTGAAGTACTTAGCCCAAAGAAGAACAGTGGGCCAAATAGCAAGATAGCCTTCGCAGGCAAAGATAAAGGAAGAAAGGGAGCCGATCGCATTGGCAAGAAGATGGTGAGTTTGAAGATGAAAGGTGGAAAGGAAAGACACGAAGAAATTTCTGGCGGGGAGAGCGAAACCACACTCGAAATGCGAGAGGAAAACCACCCTCTCATTAGCCTCGGGCTTAGGAACAATCTCACCTAAAGGGAGACGACAATCAACTTAGAGCGGGATGCGCCTGGTGGAGCGCAGCCACTCGAGTTCCTCCGCCGAGACCTCCGAGCCGCCGCGCTCGCCGGCGGCAACCTCGTGCTCCTCTGCCTCCTCGCCGGCGTCACGGGCGTCCATGATGTCGCTTGGTTCTGTCTCTTACGTTGTTGGAAGAGGCTTGGAGGTGCGAGGACCCGTCGTAGAATTGAAAGGGGAAGAAGAGAATCGTTGGAGAGAAGCAACAGAAGAGAGGAACCGCAAGGAGGCAGTTCAGATTTTGGGGCGCGAGGAAGAAGAAGGAGGCAAGGGGAAACTGAACAGGCAAAGGCAGTTAAGTTCCCCTTGCCCCTACTTAAGGGGAGTAAAAACCCCAGGCGTTGGATCCTCCTGTGCCGTGTGGCCGCCCTGTGGCCGTGTATTCGGCTGAGTGAGCGTATCAGCGAGCGCCACGTGTAGGCGATACACGGAAAATCCACAGCCACGTCACGCTGTGTAGGACACGAGGCACAGAGCGATGGGACTGTCACAGTGACGGGGATTTACTGCGCCGCCGTCACTGTCTGGTCAGGATTTGGGACAAAATTTGAGGCAAGTCATCATGATTATGAGCTGTCAGTGCCTAAGGCAAACCAAAAATGACTCGGCAGCGTCCAAAATGACTCGGCATGAGGCGAAAATAAGCCAGAAAGTCAAAGATGAGACTCGAAAAGGGCAAAATAAACTCGGCAAAGATCGAGATTACGCCAAACAGTGCGCCATAAGCAATAAATGCTAAGAGAAAGAGAAGTTCCAAGCACATTAAAGGAATCTGGAGACGCCTAACAGCAAAAACTGCTAGGCCTCACCAGCTTCGGGGACTAATGTCGGGGGGATAACCCCCGGTAGAGTCATCAGGGGTAAAACATTGCCCAGCTTGGCTTATGCCGAGTGAAGAATAAATTTGGCCAGGTAACAACGCCCGGGTAAGAAGGTCATGTACGGCCGACATAAAAATTATGTCGGCCCGTATAAGACAAGTTTGTTTACCTTGCAGGAAACAACGAGCCGAGTCTCACCAAGGAAGGCCGAGTCAGAAAGGACGCGTGGCAACTTTACGAGTGAGGTTTAGGAGGGACCATGATAAAGCATGGTCAAAAGAGAAGAGCGACGTCGGGTGACACAAAAGGAGCCGGGTGACGCCCAAAGCAAGGGCTGACGTACAAAGTCACCGTATGACGCCAAAAGAACTATAGGCTACGTAAGAGAAGACTGTTAGCTATCTAGCTTTATGGACTGGGTCAAGGGGCTCAGGGCTAGCCCATGACCCGGCCCGCACAGAAAGGACCAAGATCCAAACAGCAACCCTAGAATCCAAAGGGATGTAACCTAGCTGCCAACGCCTATATAAGGAGGGGCATAGCTAGGGTTTAAGGAGGTTGGACCAAGTAGGAAACTAGTGCCCTAAGATTATGCTCAAACAGCTCTAGGAGCACTTGTAAACTACGAGGATCAATAAAATCCTAAGTGTTGAGAGTTTATCTTGTTCTTCGTGCGCGGCTAGACCGTACACTCCCTCCCCGGTTACCACAAGCGTCCATTCGGCCCCCAACTTAAGCCTACCCATGGCATCTACCGTGACACCACCACGACAATTGTACTATTTGACTATAAGCTGACTATAGATATCCTTATAGCCAGCAAGCCGGCTGTATTATTTGAATTGCTCTTATGTATTATCTAGGAAACCGTAGAATGGTCGATATAGTTTCTAGAAACATTATAGATCTAAACATTGACGCAAATTTTTATTACTATAAGCATCTTCAAGAGACTTAGATAACACCACACACATCTCATTGTCGACGAAAAAAACACCTCCCGCTAGAAAAAATATTTGAATCCATGAGACACGTGGGTGTCAAATCTGGGATTTAGTAGGGCCAGGTAAAACCACCTCTCACTAAAACCAACCTCTACTACTCTAACCTCGTGTATACGTGGCACTAAAATATGGAATGCAACAATGCCAGATCTAGGGAACCTAGGCTTATCTAAAGCTTTAACCCAACCCACAGGGCTATGTCAAAAATAACCCACAGGACCAAAATAAATGGTAAGATCACAAAGCTGTGCATGATTAGAAAAACATCATAATTTCTATACAATCACTAAATATTACTCTTCGATTCATAATATAGTTGATTTAGTATGAAGATTATACTAAATCAGTGACACTTTTATTATGGATCGAAGGGAGTACTAATTTTCTATTTTAAACAGTGCGTTCATCCCCTCTAATAATTCATTGGAGCATAATTCTATGTTCACATTTTTATTCACAATCATGGTAAATAAATTCATCAAAATTATGTAGTATGATATAGATTAAGTCTAGTATATTATTTTGAAATGCTTCTACATGTATTTGTGTGAATGAAAATGAGGATGGTTAGGTTAAAGGCTGAAATGTATAGCCTAGGCTTAAAAAATCCCACCTAACTTTGATAAAAGTTCCCCGTCCAAGTAATAAATATTGGGAACATAGTTAAATTTTTACACTTTTATTTACTATCATGGTTAGTCAATTCATCAAACTATGTATGACATAGATTAATTACACATACTCCCTCTTATCCTAATTAATAGAGTCATGTTTGTCTAGATTTAGATATATCTAGAACTAAAATATGTCTATATACATAAGAATCTAGACAATTAATTTGGATGGGAGGGTGTATATTTTTTTGAAAAGGTTTCTACATATATTCTGTGGGGTAAAAATGATGACATTGATATAAAAGCTGAAAAAAATATAGCTAACGCTTAATAAAATCTCATCTAACTTAAGAACGTATTTGAAAGCACCTACTTAGGTCATCTTCATTGGGTCGATCCAATCCATCCGAGCGCGTCCAAACTCGTCCGCGCGGACACACGGGACATGCGTGACGTCCAGCGGCATGATCTATTCGGAAGAACGTATTTGGCTCGATTCATCCGTGCATCAAGTCTGGGCAACGGTTGCGTCGGCTCATACGCGCGTGGACAGCGCGGGTGTCCTACTAGTCGGCACTCGACGCCCATATGTAAGTGAAACACTAATACTTAAACAATATTTTTTTATTAGATTACCCTACCAGTTACAAAAAGACAGTTTAAACAAAATAAAAAGGGAGACTGCTATGGCTACTACTACTGCTGCTAGAGGAGGACATCGCTACGGCTACACGTCGTCATTGCTGCGGCCATCGTTGTCGCGACCACCATTGCCACGTCCACCGTTGCCACTGCCATCGGCCCCGTTGCTAGAGGCGTTCGCGGAAACGGTCACGCGCCTGGCCGCGAACCACCGCCTCCTGTCGCTTTCCTGTGGTCCTACGCCTCCCAGTTCATCCGGGCCTTCTCCATCTCGGTGGCCTAGTGGTCCCTCGCCTCCTGGTCGGCGAGCTCCTTCGCCATAGCCAAGGCAAACGCCCGACGCTGGTCTTCTGTCTCAGCCGCGATCAACTCCACCGAAGACGGAGCCGGAGCACCATTTGGGCCAAAGCCTAGTGCCTGTGTGATCTGTAGGGGGACGGCGATCGCGTCCTCCCCCTCCTCCTCCTCAACCTCCAGCTGATCCACCTCCTTCCCCTCCTTGTCATCCTCCTCCACCTCCGTCTCGTCGCCATCGACGAGAGCCCATGCGGCCACCGCCTTAGAGGCCGTAGCCATGCGCTCCTCCTCCGCCGCCGTGTCAGCGTCGTGCTTGCGCTGCACCACTTCCACCTCACTGCGCTCTTTGGCGGCGTGGCGAAGCTCACGAACGGCGACCTTGGCGGCCTCCTTGGCCACCTCCGCCAGCATGGTCATGGCCGCCTCCATGGCCATCGCCTCCTTGGAGGTGACGTGGTGTATGTCGTGCACCGCCCATTGGGTGGCCACCGTGGAGGCCGCCTCCACCACCCGCTCGAGGGCCACCTCGGCTACACGGACTTCCTCCTGAAGGCCAACAGCTGCGCCTCGCTAATGCGCCTGGCCAACAACGTGGCCTCAAGGTGGACCTCGTCGACCTCCACCTCCGGGAAGCGGGTGCGGAACATCTCCTGGATCTTGATCCAGTTGGCGATCTTGTGACGAGCCATGACTGCGGCTGGCTGGCGCTTTTTTGGCTGCTGGTTTGCTCTTGCTTGGGCATGTTGTCTCCGCTGCGCTGGCAGCCGCGGCAAAGGAGGGAAACGGCCGGGGAGGCGCGGGAAGTTTTCTGGCCGCGGGAAGCGACGCGCGTGTGGGAAATGATGGTGGGAAACGCCGGCCGCGCGGGAAGCTGCTGGCGCTGCTAGCTGGCGTCGTGTCGCCATTAACATCCCATCGCGAGGGTGTCAAGCGGTGACAGTGAGAGAAGTCGAACAGATGGGTTAGGTCGCTGTACGCGGCTGGACGAACAGGCCAAAACCGCGACCCAAAAGCGACAATAGCCCAATCTAAATAGGCAGAAACAGACTATTTCAGTCAATCAGATGGGTCAGGCCAGTGGAAATGCTTCTAGATAGAAACTAACTTAATTCATTGTAAGTTGCAGCCCATATCTAACTAAAAAAAATTAGTGCAATCTAGGTGTGACTGCTATCAGCACTAACCACGACATAAATTCAACCGATGAGTACTTGACCAAGCTTTAATTTAATGAAAATGGCACTCCTCTCCTAGAATCCCGTGATTTTATCTCCCGGGTGACTAGGTCAACACGGTAACGTGCGTTTGTAGTGGGGCCCATAGTTTTCCTCGCGACTTCTCCTTACTCGCATGTACTATTGTGCCGCCAGCCGCCCTATGCCTGCGACGCCGCCAGCCGCGTCTGCGCCACCCCTCCGTCCTGCTCCGACCACGCGCTTGCTCCGCGCTGTCGTGCCCGTGCGCCACCGCGCTCCGCACCTGCGCCGCCTAGCCCTCGCGCTTGCGCCGCCCCTGCTCCTCCCGGGTGCCGCCCCCGCTCCTCTCCGGTGATACATCTCCTGCGTCCTGCTCCTACCAGGTGCACCACCCCCCCCCCCCCCCCCCCCCCCGTCCTCTCCGGCGAGCGTCCCCTGCCTCTCCCCAATGCGCCGCCCATGCTTATCCCCCACCACGGCACGGGCGGCTGCTACACATGGAGACGACAACTGCTACCGGCTAAGATGTCTGCTGCTACACATGGGGGCTTTTGCTACATTTTTTTTGCAGGTTTCCTATAATAGCGCAAAAAAATTGCTATAAGGTCTTCGACGAAGTTTTTTTTTGCTAATTTTTTTTGCTACACTTGTTATGTGGATTTGCTATAATATCGCAAAATATTTGCTATAAGGTCTCCGACACGGTCTCCGGCGAGGTCTCTTGACGAAAGTCTCCGGCGAGGTTGGATCTGCTACATTAGCACAATATTTTTGCTATATACTCTCCGGCGAACTCTCCGACGAGATCTAGTATGTCTGTCTTTTTTCTGAAATGAACCGTTTTTCTGCTACGTATAGCAAAAACGGAACTATTTGTAGCAGAAGCGGGAAGAAGAGACAGAAAGATCTAACAGTCAATCTGGGCAAATCGGACGCCTGGAAAACTAGGGATATAAAGTTTCTATCCCAAGGGACGACACATAGCACTGTCCTTTAAAATTAACAGCTATTAATTACCATAAGAGTGAACTCATTCCTATTAACATGTCAGAGTCTTGATACTAAACCTTTCCTAGACATTTTTGAATGTATTAGGGGTGACTTCCCTGTTAAATATTTGGGGATTCCTCTTCACTTTGAGAAGCTTAAGAGAGAAGATTTGCAGCCTCTGATAGAAAACCTGTTGAATAGAATCACAGCTTGGAGGGGCAAACTTCTATCTTATGCTGCTAAGAAGGTGCTTATTCAAGCCTGTCTCTCTAGCATTCCTATCTATCTGCTTTCTTTCTTTAAGTTTCCCAAATGGGCTTTGAAACTCCTAGATTCACATTTAGCTATTTTTTTCTGGAATGATGAAGAAGGTAATCATAGGTTGCACCTAGCTAATTGGTCATCAGTATGCATGAAGAAAGAGTTTGGGGGTTTGGGTATACCAAATCTGCATGATTTGAATCTTTGCCTCCTTGGCTCCTAGATTAAAAGGTATATCCAGGGGGAGGGGGCTCTGTGGAAAAAAGTGATAGATGCTAAATATAGGACTAAGTTGCCTAATATCCTCTGTTGTCATGATGTCCATCCATCTACCTTCTGGAAAGGGGTGATGTGGGCATCTAGGGCGGTTGAAATTGGATATAAATGGCATGTGGGGAATGGTAAAACTATTAGATTTTGGGAGGATATCTGGTTTGGAAATTCTAACTTAGCTACCCAATTCTGGGAAATTTATTTGATTTCTAATCAGCAAACTAAAACGTTAGCTGAGTTATGGGATGGCACACATCTTAGATGTGACTTTAGAAGAACCTTTACTGAGGATTTAATGCTGCAATGACATGAGCTTCTGGGCATTGTTCAGTCAATTAGATTCTCTGAAGAAGATGATCAGCTAATTTGGCAGTATGAAGCTAAGGGTAAATATTCCTCAAGTTCTATGTATTCACTGGTCAATTTTAGAGGTATCACTCAGGTTTATCTTCCTGCTGTTTGGAAATTACTTATTCCACCCAGGATCCAGATTTTCCTTTGGTTATTTTCTCAAAATAAGATTCCGACTAGAGATAATCTTAGAGCCAGGGGAATTCCAAAACCTTTAGAATGCAATCTCTGCAAACAAATAGAATCTGTGCATCATTTATTTTTTGAATGCTTGGTCTCTAGCTTACTTTGGAAGGATGTGCATGATATTTTTGGTGTTAGTATTGTAGATTTTGAATCACTTGCTTCGAAATGGATTGCTAATAAGAAACATCTTCATTTGAATGTGGTTTCTTCTGCTGTTCTTTGGAGTATTTGGAACAATAGGAATAGCCTTGTCTTTAACAAGACATCTTGGATTAACATGAAACAGGTTTGGCGTCTGGTCCTTTCCTTCCTAAAGACATGGCAAAAACCATTCAAGGACCTGGAGGGGGGGAAGATCGCCCTTTTCATGGAGAAGATGATCGACAGACTGAGAAATCCTCTAACGCTCATGGCGAGATGATCTGTGCTGGCTTCGAGTGGATTTTCACTTGGAAGACTACTGCGTCATCAAGCTATGGAGGGAGAGCATCGCTGAAGCACCTCTAAGATCATCCTGATGAGGAGGAGAATGTTCATGTGGTGTTCTAGTCTATCTTTCGACTACTTCCATGAGTTTCCATGAGTCTTTTGGCTGCGTGTTTAGAGATAGTTTGTAGAGCAGCTGGCTTTGTTCTGAGCCGAAAACTTTTTTCGGTCGTTTAGGTTTGAGCGTTTAAGAGCTCCTTACTGTCGTTTTTCTTTTCCTGTTACTTGTGGAACTGGTTTTGTTTCATTATTCATAATGGAACAGGGGACAGAGTCCCTTCGATCTAAAAAAAACATAGCACTGTCCTTAATTTAATCTCATTTTTTTTCTTGATTGCAAACTTATGTGTCCCTGTGCAACTCGGAGATCAGCACGGGAGGAATGCAAAAACTATGCATTTACCGAGCTCTAACAAGATGAGATTTTTTTTTTTGAAAAAAAAAACCTGTTATTTTCACTTTGTCACCTTTATCTATTTGAACAAACCCTCGCATCGCATTCTAATTGCAGGGATCATTAAAAAACTCGTAGCATCATTTTAGAAGAAAAAAACTTGTCGGGTTGCTTGAGAAACTACTAGCAAGATGGTTCCAAATTTTCAAACCACGTACTACTGTCCTATCTCCCCCTGAAATGCAGGGCGGCGCCTATGAGGCTACGATTCCTCGGATATTGGATCCGCGCGGGAAAAAAAGCTCGTCATGTTCCCCCGACCCCGTAACCGTTTCCGGTCTGGCCGGCGGACGGTCCTTCCCAGCCGCTGAGACGAAGCCGGTGCAGGCAGGCAAGCAGGGAACGAGCACTTTCACTATCAGTAACTAATCGCTGTTCCCTTCCCTTCCCTTCCAGGCTAAGTCACCTCCAGACTCGAGTCGCACTGTCTCCCTCTTCCAAGCCACAATACTTAAACACCCCCAAAAGAACGGCGAGCACACAGCTCCAGCCAGCCAAAAGCAACCGCGAGCCACCGTCCATTATTACACCACCAAAAGCACCAAAGCGCTCTCGTGCTCATAATTAAGCATGGGTGCCGCGCGCGCACGGCGCTGGAAGCTGCTGCCCTTCCACTCCAAGCCGCCGCCGCCACCTCCAGCTCTGTCACTGCCGGGCAAGGAGGAGCAGGAGGAGGACGTGCCGCGTGAGTTCCTGTGCCCGATCCTGGGCGCGCCCATGGACGACCCGGTGATCCTGCCGTCGGGGCGGACGTATGAGCGGGCGTGCATCCGCGCCTGTGCGGAGCTCTCAATTTCTCCGGCTGGCGTGGAGGAGCAGCCGCCATCGCCGTGTGGGGTTATCATACCGAACGACGCGCTCAGGGCGGCCATCCGGACTTGGCGCGCGCGCTCTGGCCACGCGCCGTCTTCGGCCCCTTCCGCCGCCGCGGCTCGGGAGGCCGTGCTCCGCGCGGTGCCAACGCCGCGGCCACCAGGGAGGTCGTCGTCTAACCTGTCCTGCTCCTCCAGGGCGTCCGCTGCGTCGACGTCGTCGTCGTGGTCCCGCTCGTCGTCGGAGATAACAACGACGGTCGAGCTGGAGACGATGCGCGCGAAGGAGGAAGTGGGCCAAGCGGCAGTGAAGGCTGTGGAGTCCGGGGAGGAGTGGGAGGTGGAGGCTGCGATGGCGGCGCTGCGGCAGGCGACGCGGGAAAGCGCGCCCAGGAGGCGGGCGCTGTGCGTGCCGCGGCTGCTCGCCGCGCTCCGGCGCGTGCTGCTGTCCGCGCGTCACTCCAACGCGGCGCGCGCCCACGCCGCCGCTGCTCTGGCCAACCTCTCCCTCGAACCGGTGAACAGGGTGCCCATCGTTCGCGCGGGCGCCGTGCCGGTGCTCATTGAGGTGGTCGGCTCGGGCGCCGGCGCCTCGGAGGCGTGCGAGCACGCGGCCGGCGCTCTGTTCGGCCTCGCCCTCCATGAGGGCAACCGCGCCGCCATCGGCGTGCTCGGCGCCGTGCCGCCCCTTCTCGCACTCCTTACCACCGGCGGCCACGCCGCGAGAGCTCGCCGCGACGCTGGGATGGCGCTGTACCACCTTTCCCTCGCTGCCGTTAACCAGTCGAAGCTCGCGCGCGCCCCCGGAGCAGCCAAGAACCTGCTCTCCATCGCGTCCAATTCCACCGAGCCGCTGCCCGTCCGCAGGATGGCCCTCATGGTGATCTGCAACGTTGCCGCCTGCGTGGAGGGCCGGACAGCGCTCATGGACGCCGGCGCAGTGGCGACGTTTTCCGTCATTCTTTCCGACGACCCTTGCAGGTCGGAGCTTGAGGAATGGTGTGTGGCGGCGTTGTACGACATGAGCATGGGAAGCCCACGGTTCCGAGGGCTCGCCAGAGCGGCCGGCGTCGACCGCCCCCTCATCCTCATCGCCGAGCAAGCCGAGCCCGGCGCTCACAAGGACATGGCGCGGAAGGCACTGCGCGCGATGCTGGGCCTGGGCGACATCAACGGCGGAGGCCTTCATGACTTCCGTAACAGCGAGCGCAACGACGACGACGACAGCGGCACCATGGCGTCGTCCATGCCGGTCCGCCGCCGGCGCGCCGCGAGCTGGGGAGCTCCTCCTGCCTCAAAGATACCAAATTCACACCACTGGCGATCAGTATGCATCGATTAATTTACCTTCTTGAGCCAGATGTTGTTTGCGTTGTTGTCATTACCGTGGGTTCATGCGGTGCTTCTTTTTACCTGCTTGTGTGACATTTTGGATGGATGGTGAAAGTGAAAGAAAGTGAAAGTAGTGTGAAACTACAAAATTGTGCAGTTGGAATCTGGCTTTGCGCCATCTGTTAGGACCGCCAAAGTGCATATATATAGGTGCCAATGCTGTGTTGAATTTTCCTTGCAAGTTTGTCCCTGCCTCTTCCGTGCACAATTGCATTATTTCAAACCGAGCTTATTTAGGTTGGTGTGAGGGCATGTGCAGCGTTTAGATACATCTAAGGAAAAAGCAAACTAGAGTCTAAGGAATTGGGGTATGCTCCGGTGTTTAGCATCAACATTGGTCCCACAAGTCAAGAATAGAAATAATAATAAAAGAAGGGTGCTATCGAATGACAAGTGGGCCATTTTGCAGTTAGATTTCCTTAGCCTTGTGTCTAGTACTAGACACGGGTTCTAAGAAATTTTTGCTAGACTCAGAGCTAGGGGTGGACACAAAGCTCGAGGCTCGAGCTCGACAAGGCTCGGCTCAGGCTCGACTCGGCTCGAAGGTCAGACAAGCCAAGCCTAAACCTGTCTACTCAGGCTCGAGGCTCGACAAGCCAGCTCGGTAAAGCTCGCAAGCCGGCTCGAAGGCTCGATGAATTTTTTTTTGACTTGACCTTTACCAAAAATGTATCAATTCATAGTTATAATCAATAATTTATCATGAATATATCCATAACATAGTCTAACAAGTCAGACAAAAGTACCAATAATTATAACATTGTCACATCACAAGTCAGAAAACAAATGCATGCACTTAACTAGTCATGGGTAAAATCTGGCTCTGATTTTAACAGTGTATACATCACAAATTCAGATAATGCAATGTTGCGCTGATTGTGTAATGGAGAAAACTAGAGAGTACAAACAAGTTTAGAAGAGTACTCTACAACATGAACAACACCAGGCAAATGACGACACTATGTGCATTCGTTGTAAAGACTTGTCATTCTGGCCATCCCAAGCTGCAATATGCAAGCCACAAAACGTAATGTCGACGTCTCGAATCTCACGGGAAGAAGACAAGTACAGTGCTATTCTTCTTCCCCATCCAGTAGAGCATCATACTCTCTCTCTCCTAAATTTGATCTTCTGATTCTTACATATTAGTATTATCTTGAACGATTACTCCTAATCATGTCAACCATGAGAGTAATCTTATCGTCTGAAAATCTTAGTAGCAGCAAAAAAGAACCTCAAGTTCCCATGCGACCAAAGTAGGCAAGAAATAAAATAGCAGAAAATAAGTACGAGAGTTCACTGGAGCTGCAGCCGTCGGTGTTGGGAGGTGGAGGTGGAGGAAAGGACCAACCGTTGGTGGTGGGCGGCTGAGCGCCGGCGGGCGGAGGGAGGCCGGCGGCTGTCTCCATTAAACCTAGTCAAGCGATGTCGTGGGGATTTAGTATGAGAGGAGCATGCCATAGGGAGGGAAGCCATGGAAGGAGGAGGATATGAGGTCCCGTCGGTGTCAGCCAGCGTTGGTGGCGGGCGGCGTCGGCCCTAGCGAGATGAGGAAGGGCCAGAGGGAAAGCGAGGGGGAGGAATCGCGATTGGGGATTCTTCTCGGGATGGTAGTTAGTCAATGGCTGGTTTAGGCCGTCCGGCTCAGCGAGCCGTTCGAGCGAGCCACGAGCCCACCGAGCCGAGCCACGAGCCTTCATTTCAGACTTTTTTCAACAGCGAGCCGAGCCTGGCTTGGCTCGAGTTTTGCCGAGCCTGACCGAGCCGAGCCACGAGCCGGCTCGGCTCGGCTCGATTCCACCCCTACTCAGATCCTCCACCGTTTAGACATACCTCTAGGAGATGAAAAGTGCCCTTAGACACAACTTTTCTCTCACGCTGCATACGCTCTGAGGTCGAGATGTCAAGGTAGATGAGTTGAATGGTGTAGGATGGCTAGTAGCTAGACCCATTGTGGCATTGCTTTGTCGAGGATGCAAAAGATGGTCCCTCACGCTCGTTCTTTTTACTTAATTATTACTTTACTTTATTACTACCTTATTCAAAGACAAACAGTTTCGAGCCTCCACGGCGCTCCACACCGATGAACAGTGCATCACACGTTCCCGGCCGCTGATCTTTGATCTAGCGGTTCACACTAGGTACTATAGATGCTTCTTTTGGCAAATAGACTTAGGGAAATGATATGCCTCCCCCGAGGGATAGCATCCCCCGGATAACTCCCCGCAGCATGCTCCAGCGGCCGCTTCTCAGGCCAACGAATTAGCTTTTCTCGTCATGGTGCCCCTCGCGCGCCCCACCCACCATCCCCAACTCCGCCCTGCATCTCGACCCCTACCACCTCCCGGGCGCTCTCCTCCTGCTCGAGCAGCTCGACCTCGACTTCTCCACCGCCGCTCGTCCATCTGAGCGCAGCCTCCGAGGGCGGAAGCGGGCGAGACCGAGACCACCTCCGTCGCCGCCGCTACGAGCAGCAGCATCAGCGCCCTGTCGTTCCTGTGTCCGCTCCTTAAGTCCTTAGGGGTTTGACCATGTCAGTCTTTGCTAAAAACGTTTTGCTACCTTAGCACATATTTTTTGTTATGTATTCATATTTTTTTTGCTACTTTCGTGTAATTTTTTTGCTACATTTAATTTTTAAGGTTTTGGTACGAGGTCTCCGGCGAGAGTCTCCAGTGTTGTCTCCGGCGATGTCCGTTTTGCTACATTAGAAAAAATATTTTGCTACACCCATTTTATGGTTTTGCTACAATAACGTAAATTTTTGCTACGAGGTCTCCGGCGAAGTCTATCGGCGAGGTCTTCTGCGAGGTCGGGTTTGCTACATTAGTACAACTTTTTTGCTACACGGTCGCCGGCGAGGTCTCCGGCGAGGTCTAGACTAATTTTCTATTTTTTAGGACGAACCGTTTTCTGCTACATTGTAGCAAAAGCGGGACTAGTTGTAGCAAAAACGGGAATTTCTGTAGCAAATTGCAAAATTTTTGATCCAAAAAGAGGACACGTCGTTGGCTGGGGACCGGGGAGACGCGTAGGGCTGCCCATAGACTTAAGCCTTCTTCTTTTCAGCTTCTTGGTCAGCTTCTCTCAGAAGCTATCCTCAACCAGCTTCTCCCAGAATCTCATCTGTCAAAATCGTTTATACTTTTAAATTGACATTGAAACTACTAGTTAAGAAGTTTGAACGAATTTTGAAAATGAGATTCTCAAAGAAGCTGGTCGAGGGTAGCTTCTGGGAAAAGCTGGCCAAGAAGCTAAAAAGAAGGAGGCCTTAAGACACGTCGCGCTACTGTTTTTTACGGTGAATCCGACCAGCTACTACAACTCGAATAATAGATTTCCAAATTATTCTTACGTAGCAGTATTTTTTGGATAGTACTTCTTCGCCGGCCTTTTCTAACAGTGGGCCACTAATTTTTCAACATTACCTTTTTGATCTAGGTCGGTATTTCTCTGCAGTTATTTTCACATGGATATTTTTTTTAGCGTAGGTAACTCCACCTGTAATTTTCGCGTTGCTCTTATCTACGGTGTTTTCCTTTTTACAATACTTTGACTAATAATTTTTTGTCATAATTTTCCGTCAGTATTTTCCTGACCGTGATTACCTGTGGTAGGTCCTTTGCGGTCACTAGTTTTCTCGCTGCAATGGAAAAGACAAGTATAACTATCCAACTTTTTAATAAAGAGTATATTTGTCCCCTTGGTATTGTTAGAGATGTTGAAGTATTAATTGGAATGATTAAGTATCCTATTGATTTTATTGTGCTTGGTTGCTCCCAAGATGCATTTTTTCCTATTATATTCGATAGACCTTTCTTACATATTGTTGGTGCTGAAATTAATTTGCTAAAAGAGAAAGTGTTCATTAAATTTGCTGGTGAAAGGCTTGAGCTTAATTTTTCAAAGTTTACTGATAAACATTTAGAAAAGGAAAAACTCTAAAGACGTAGTGGAGACTTTTGCTTCAGTGGCAACCATTTAATGAAGAATAGAAAGATGCTCTAGAACAAATACTATCTCAACAACCACAACAGTTGCAATTACACATTCCACCTTATAATCTAGGAGAATTACCACCACCCAAAGGGGATCCTAGTTTTAAACTTAAACCATTGCTTGAATATATGAAATGTGCATTCCTTGATGATAAGAAATTATATCCTGTTATTATTAGTGCTAACCTTTCAGATGAAGAAGAATCACAATTACTTGAAGTACCGAGAACTCATAGGCCAGCCATTGGCAATTCACTTAATGATTTGAAAGGTATAAGCCTAGGTTTATGCATGCATAAGATTAACTTGGAAGAAGATGCAAAGCATATTGTTGACTATCAACGTCGTCTTCATCCAAGAATGAAATAAGTGGTAAGAAAAGAGTTAGTCGAACTCATTGAGGTAGGTATTATCTATCCCATAGTTGATAGTAAATGGGTAAGTCCTGTCCACTGTGTGCCTAAAAAGGGTGGAATCACCGTGGTTCCAAATGATGAAAATGAACTTGTTTCTCAACATACCGTTACTGGTTATAAAATGTGCATTGATTATAGAAAACTTAATAAGGCAACTCATAAAGATCACTATCCTTTACCATTCATTGATCAAATGCTTGAAAGATTATCCAAACACTCTCACTTTTGTTATTTAGATGGGTATTCAGGTTTCTCACAAATTCCGGTGCACAAGGATGATCAAGAGAAGACAACTTTCACGTGTCCCATTCGCACATATGCTTATTGGAGAATGCCATTTGGTTTGTGCAATGCTCCTGCTACTTTTCAAAGATGCATGAATGCTATATTTGTTGATTATAGTGAGAAAAATATGGATGACTTTTCTGTGTATGGTACCTCTTTTGAAAACTGCTTGTTCAATCTTAACAAAGTTTTGCAGCGCTGTGAGGATCAACACTTAGTCCTAAATTGGGAGAAGTGACATTTCATGGTGTCAGAAGGTGTTGTTCTTGGACACCGAGTTTCAGGAAGAGGCATTAAAGTGGATCGCGCCAAGATAGAAGCAATAGAGAAGCTACCATATCCTAGGGATATAAGAGGTATAAGAAGTTTTCTTGGTCATGCTGGTTTCCATAGAAGGTTTATCAAAGACTTTTCTAAAATATCCAAGCCTCTAACAAATCTTTTGCAAAAAGACATTCCATTTTCTTTTAATGACGATTGTGTATAGTCTTTTGATGTTTTAAAGAATGCTTGATTAGTGATCCTATAATTCAACCTCCTAATTGGAATTTGCCTTTTAAAATCTTGTTAATGCTAGTGACTATGCTGTAGGAGCAGTTTTAGGCCAAAGAGTGGATAAGAAACTTAATGTGATATATTATGCTAGTAAAACTCTTGATGGTGCTCAAAGAAATTATGCTACAACTGAAAAAGAATTCTTGGTTGTACTTTTTTCATGTGACAAGTTTAGACCCTGCATTGTAGACTCTAAGGTAATAGTACACACCAATCATTCTTCTATAAAATACCTAATGAACAAAAGAGATGATAATCCTAGACTCATAAGATGGCTTCTTTTACTACAAGAATTTTTACATATAGTAGATAGGAAAGGTGAGGATAATCCGGTGGCTGATCATTTATCTAGAATGGAAAAAAATTTGGTAGATCCTATTCCTATTAATGATAGCTTTGCAAATGAACAACTAGCAAACATTAATGTATGTACTGCTAGAGTGGCTTCACCATGGTTTGCTGATTATGCTAATTTCATTGTTGGAAAGGTTATTCCACCACATTTCACACATCAACAAAGAAAGAAATTCTTTTATGATCTTAGACATTACTTTTGGGATGACCCATTTATTTATAAGAAAAGTGTAGATGGTATTATTAGACATTGTGTCCCTGAGTTTGACCAATAGGCTATCATAAGGGACTGCCATGATAGCCCTTATGGAGGACATCATGCAGGAGGCCGCACTGATGCAAAGGTATTACAATCTGGTTTTTATTGGCCTACTTTATTTAAGGATTGTGCTAATTATGTTAAAGCTTGTGAAAAATGCCAACATGTTGGAAACATTGGTAAGAGAAATGAAATGCCTATAAACTATTCACTGCCTCTTGAACCATTTGATGTATTGGGATTTGACTTTATGGGACCATTCCCCCCATCAAAAACAAAACAGGCTCATATTTTTGTTGCAGTGGATTATGTTACAAAATGGGTTGAAGCTATTCCAACAAAAAGTGTCCATCATGCCATAGCAATGAAGATGCTTAAGGACATCATCTTCCCTAGGTTTAGAGTCCCCAGGTTTTTAATTATTGATGGTGGTTCTCATTTTATTCATGGAGTATTTAGAAAAACTCTAGCTAAATATGGTGTTAATCATAGAATTGCATCTACATATTATCCTCAAACTAGTGGGAAAGTTGAACTAAGTAATAGGGAAATTAAACTCATATTGGAGAAGATAGTTAATAAAGCTAGATCTGATTGGCCAACTAAAAGTAATGATGCTTTATGGGCTTATAGAACTGCTTTTAAAAATCCTATGGGTATGTCCCCTTATAAAATGGTTTATGTAAAAGCATGTCATCTTCCTGTAGAACTAGAACATAAAGCTAGATGGGCTGTTAAACAACTCAAGTTTGATTTTAAAACTGCTGGAGATAAAAGAATTCTTGACTTAACCTTATTAGATGAATGGAGAACTGAATCATATGAAAGTGCTAGACTATTTAAAGAAAAAGTAAAAATTTGGCATGCTAAGAAAATAAAAAGAAAGGAATTCAAGGTTGGAGATCAAGTATTGTTGTTCAACTCTCGTTTCATGTTTTCCGCAGGAAAGTTATCCTCAAGATGGCAGGGTCCATTAGTTGGCAGGAGGTGTACCGCTCCGGAGCCATTCGTCTTCATGGAGATTTCAATGGTAAACCTCATGTCGTTAATGGACAACGTCTTAAATATTATATTGCAGGCCAAACATTTGTTGAAAGGGTTGAAGTAATGAATCTCCAAAGTCCAGAGGCCATAATTGAAAAATTATATACCGTGCCAGACACCAAAAGTCACCAAAAGTCAAAAACAGGTGCATAACGATCTCGAAATATCTTCATATTTTAGGAAAGTCATTATATTGGAAAATTAATGTGTGCCGCGGAAGAATTGGACAAAACAGAGTCCCGAGGAGGGAAAGACACTAGGTGGCGTGCCCACCCCCTGGGCGCACCACCCGAGGTCTTTCCTGTTAGGAATATTCCCTAGAGGCAATCATGTATGATGATATTTCCCATTGTATTTATAAAGATATTAAGTTGTCCTTGTATAAACATTTGATGTGTATCATTGAATATGTAATTCAGTTATGGAACTATACATTCATGTTGTTTGTACTAAATATCCTTGGTCATCGAGGTTGTGCTGGACACATAACTTAGACCAATGTGAAAGTCGACTGATGACTCGGTTCCACTTGTCATGGGCATGGAGATGCTATTCCGACTTACACAGATTCGGCTAAAGAGTTTAGCGAGTCGGATTGACCCATATTGAGGTACAACGAACAAGTTGTCATTTGTATATCTCAATCAATGTAATCCTTAGACCTGAGGTTATTGCACAGTCCGAGTTGAGGATCACCGACTTAGGTTCTGTCAAACGCTGATCCGTAACTAGGCAATTATAAAGGCAGAGTTCGGGTCGACTAAGAATCAAGCTGCGTGATGTGAATAACCAAGATGGGATTTTGCCCCTCCACTTGGAGAGATATTCTCTGGGCCCTCTCGGATGATATGATTCGGAAAGCATGGCCATGAACAACTCGATTAAGTGTTTACCGAGGCGATCGACTAAGAGTTAGTCAGATGAATCACTTATCTTGGATCGAGAAGAGATTCAGACTATTTAAGGGATGACAAATATTCGCCTATAGTCTGACAAGGTATATCGTGACGCAAACGGGACTCGAACACAAGTCCCATTGGAAAGGAAAGTCGTCATGACTCTTTGGTACTTGGAAGTCGGCACGTTTTACTAGGAGCCTCTACTGACTGATCAATTCAGAGTTGGACTCCAATCGTGTCCAAGTAGCCATGAGCTTGCGGGGTCACACACTTAAAAGTGGGAGCAAGTTTGGATTAGATCTGAACAGGAAATTTGGTTGGGTTGGACCCGAGCTGGATTTGGACTGAGTCAGTGAGTCGGACTCACGGTGACTAATATTATATGGGCTTTAGTGAATATGGGCCACAAGTGAGTGGAGCCCACATTCACTCCCTATATATAGTGGGGCGCAGAAACCCAAGAGGGTGGATTGGTTAGGTCATTCCATGCGTTGGAAACCCTAGCTCCACATCAGTTTAGCCGTCGTATCGAACCTAGCAGTTTGCCGCCGGTGCTCCTCCTTGTATGTGTCGATACCAGCAGAGGTGTTGTATGATCAGCACCAGGACGATCGTGATCGGATCGGATCTTGAGGAATGCACTGCATTCAACTGACGCGCTTCATCATTAATCCGCAACCGCGCGTCTAGTGGTAATCCTTGTGGCCTTCTACCTCAGCTAGTTCTTAGGTTCACCGCGTATGGCAAATTTTTTTGTTTTATCTCTACGTGGCCCAACAGTGGTATCAGAGCGATAGCTCCTAGTTTTAGGCTCGAGATCTCGCACATGTGATATGCGGTTGGCTGTAGATTAGATCTATGTACTTTTTTGGTCGTCGATCTATGAGATAGATTGGTTTTGTACGATGTTAATTGGATCAACTGTACTCGGGCAATAGTAGATCTGGTTTCCATGATCATACTACTGAGGTCGTGAAACGACATACCCCTATCGATCGGTTTCTGCCATCGGGGTAAACTGTGACACATAAATCCAGAAGCGGATATCGAAGATCAAAAGATGTCGTTGAGAGTTTCACAACGTCGATCGGTAGATAGTGTATCTTTGCATAACTTGTTTTTGCAGAAAGTTGTGAGTGGTATGGTTCATGTGCATGTGATGTATGTGTGTAATCCATATGTGATCTGCGAATCACGGTTTTGTCAGCCGGCTAGAACCTAGGTGCTGTCATTTTATTGTATAACGACCTGCGTGTCGGATTTTCTATGTAATTTACTTTACTAAGCTAGTGTAGCTATTTGGAGAACCCGGATGGCATGCAAGTCGATGTACATGTCGGCAAAATGGAGTAAGACGACAAGTGACAAGAGTTGGCACGAGTCAGATTACAGGCTTTGTGGAGATGGAGATCGCCATGAAGAGAGTCATAACATTTCACATTATAATTGCTTTATTTTGTGTTGTTGATATGTCTCTGTTTTACCTCTATTAGTCGGTAAAATTTAATCCCTCAAAGAAGGTCTAGTCAGTTTCTCGCCAGTGCACCATCACGGTGTTGGAGATATGCCCTAGAGGCAATAATAAATGTAGTTATTATTATATCTTTGTGTTTATGATAAATGTTTACATTCATGCTATAATAGTATTAACAAGGAAACATTAATACTTGTGTGATTTGTAAACTTAATTTGAAGTCCCTAGTATAGCCTCTATACTTCACTAGCTTGTTGGTTGATTAATGATTGTGGTTTCCCTATCATGAACATTGAGATGTTATCAACAACAAGATCATATCGTTAGGAGAATGATATGGTGGACATACTCCTATAGATAAGCGTAGCATAAAGATCAAGTCATTTCAATAGTTCAATTGCTATATGCTTTCTGATACATAGTAACCTAATTCCTTCGACCATGAGATCATGCATATCACCTTTACCGGATGGATGCTTTGATGACATCAAACACCACACCGTAACTGGGTGGCTATAAAGGTGGCATTGAGTGTTCGGAAAGTATTGGTTGAGACACATGGATCAAGAGTGGGATTTGTCCATCCATATGACGGATAGATATTCTCTGGGCCCTCTCGGTGAAATGTCATCCAATTAGCTTGCAAGCATGTGACTGGCTCACAAGGGATCACATATCACGGGAATGAGAAAAGAGTACTTATCAGTAACGAGGTTGAACTAGGTATGCAGAGATACCGACGATCATAACCTCGGATAAGTAACATATCGTGAGACAAAGGGAAATTGGTATCGTATGTAAGTGGTTCATTCGATCGCAAAGTAATCATAGAAATATGTGGGAGCCATATGAATTTCCAGATTCCTCTATTGGTTATTGTTCGGAGAAGTGTCTCGATCATGTCCGCATAATTCACGAACCGTAGGGAGACACACTTAAGGATTCGACGTTGTTTTGAGTAGTTATGGTATTATGAGAAAGAGACCGAATGTTGTTCGGAGTCTCGGATGGGATCCGGGATATCACGAGGTGATCCGAAATGGTCCGGAGAATAAGATTCATATAAAGAAATTCCCGTTTCGGAGTTCGGAAATGATTCCGGTGAATGTTCTAGAAGGTTCCGGAATGTCCGGCACTCCGGGAGGGGGGAGGGGTACATGAATGTGTCATTACATATTGGAATGATTGCATCATGTACTAAGTGTTCTTGCTGTTCCAAATAAAGGATTAAATTGAATCCTAAAACAGAAAAGTCAAATGTCCAGTTTGAAAGTCAAACGGCTAAAACAAGAAACTGTGGGAAACAAGCAAGAGGAGGCAAAAACCGACTTGGGGGAGGAGTCCCTCCTCTCCAAGCCGGCGGCCCACCTAGGCCGAGTTGGGGAGGGACTCCCCTCCCTCCCCTGGCGTGCCGGCCCCTCCACCCATAAAAGGAGGGGCAGGGCCTCCTCCTCTAGACACACAAGTTTCTACCTCTAATCTCCGGTTTAGAGCCGTTTTGGTTTAGAGCTTCTAATTGCTTTAGCCTGCGGTTTAGAGCCTTCTAATTGGTGTGTCTAATCTCTAGACCACTAATAGCCCTCTCTCATAATCCACCATACTCGCTCCGGCTTAAGGCGAAGCCCTGCGGGATTTCCCCTCTACTTCCGGTACCACGCCGTTGTGCTGCCGGAATCGCGAGGAGAGTGCTACAACCTCCGCTGCCTGCTGGAACAAGGGAGAGGAAGGTCTTCGTCGAGTACCGAACGTGTGACCGACTGCGGGAGCACTGCCGGAACGCAGCGCCGGAAGGATCGTCTACACGATCTTGAGATCGGGAAGAGTACGACTACATCACCCACGAGAATCCGCTCTCGTTAAACACTTTGGAATCTTCGAGGGTAAGTTATTTCCATCGACTCGTTGCTACAATCTAGTAGATAGATCTTGGCTTGTTTGTTTGTATGCGATAGAAATTTTTTGTTTTCCATGCTACGAACCCCAACAGTGGTATCAGAGCCGTGTCTATATGTAGATCTGTTGCACGAGTAGAACACAATGGTCATTGTGGGCGTTGATGCTTTTATTGTCGATTACTTCTTGTGTACTTTGAATCTTGCGGTATGTTGGGATGAAGCGGCCCGGGCTAACCTTACATGACATCGTTCATGAGACTTGCTCCACGCTTGACATGCAACTTGTATTGCATAAGTGGCTTTGCGGGTGCCTGTTTCTCCTAGCATAGTTAAGATCCAATTTACAACGGGTAATCAACAATGCTAGTATCAATGTTGTGGTTCTTGTTCGTAAGTTAGAACGACACTTATTGAAAGCCCCAAACCACGTAAAATATGCAAAGAAAGTAGAGGCGTCTAACTTTGTTTTGCAGGGTGTGCAGTGATGTGATATGGCCATGATTGTGATTATATTTGATGTATGCAATGTTCCTTAGTGTAAGTTGGCAACCGGCAGGAGCCATATGGTTGTCTTTAATTTATGTTAAGACCCGCGTGTCTATTCAAAGTAGTTGTAATAGTTGAAGCCGGTGGACGACAACCATGGAGAAGCGTCATTGACCTTGATGCAATGCCGGTGATGATGGAGATCATGTTCGTGCTTGAAGATGGAGATCGGAAGCACAAAGAAGAAAGGCCATATCATATCACATATATATTGAATTGCATGTGATGTTAATCCTTTATGCATCTTGTATTGCTTAGTAGACGACGGTAGCATTATAAGATGATCCCTCATGCACATCAATTTCAAGTCATAAAGTGTTCACCCTTAGTTAGCACCGTTGCTAAAGCTTGTTGTTTCGAAGCACCACGTGATGATCGAGTGTGTTAGATTCTACAAGTGTATACAACGTGAGCAAGCCAGATTTGCTCATGCGGAAACTAAGGTTTGATCTTGACGAGCCTAGCATGTACATACATGGTCTCGGAACACGGATCACCGAAAGGTAAAGCATGAATCATATAGTAGATATGATGAACATGTCGATTGTTCGCCATTGAAACTATGTCAACTCTCGTGATGATCGGTGTTGATATGGTGGATTTGGTTCGTGTGATCACTAAAACAATGTGAGGGATATTGTTTTGAGTGGGAGTTCACCTAGTTTAATTTCATTATTAATTTGAACTCAATTTGTCATAAACTTAGTCTAAACTATTGCAAATATGTTGTAGATCAATGGCAGCCCCTACCATCAATTTTAATGCGTTCCTAGAGAAAGAAAAGTTGAAAAACAATGGAAGCAACTTCGCTGATTGGTTCCGCAATTTGAGGATTGTCCTCACAGCTGGTAATTTGACCTATGTGCTGGATGCACCGCTGGGTGACCCACCTGCAGATGATGCTCCCGATGAAGTAAAGAATGTTTACCTCGCTCGGAAGAATCAGTACTCCATAGTTCAGTGTGCTATCTTGTATGGTTTGGAATCGGAGCTTCAGAAAAGGTTTGAGGATTCAGACCCGTATGATATTGTCGAGGATCTCAAATTGATTTTTGAGACTCATGCGGCAATTGAAAGTTATGAGGCTTCTGAAAAGTTCTTTAACTGCAAGATGGAAGAGGGCAGCTCCATCAGTGAGCATGTGCTTAAGATGTCTGGGCACGCAAACAAACTTCAAAGCTTGGGTATTGTGATTCCTAATGCTTTGGGGATTTACCGTGTCCTCCAATCACTACCACCAAGTTACAAGAACTTTGTGATGAACTACAACATGCAGAACATGAACAAGACGTTGCCAGAACTCTTTGCCATGTTGAAGTCTGCAGAAGTGGAGATCAAGAAAGAGCACCAAGTGTTGATGGTCAATAAGACCACCAAATTCAAGAAAGGAAAGTCTAAGCAAAAGGGACACTTAAAGAAGGGTGGTAAGAAAGTTACCACACCGGCGAAGAAGACCAAGGCTGGACCTAAGCCTGATACTGAGTGCTTTTACTGCAAGGGAGAAGGTCACTGGAAGCGGAATTGCCCAAAGTACTTGGCGGATTTGAAGAACGGCAACATCAAGAAGAAAGGTATATCTGATATACATGTTATTGATGTGTATCTCACTAGTACTCGTAGTAGTGCCTGGGTATTTGATACTGGTTCGGTTGCTCATATTTGTAACTCGAAACAGGTGCTGCAGAATAAACGGAAGCTAGCGAGGAACGAGGTGACGATGCGCGCGGGAAACGGATCAAAGGTTGATGTGATCGCGGTCGGCACGCTACCCCTTCATCTACCATCGGGATTAGTTTTATACTTAAATAATTGTTATTTAGTGCCTGTGTTGAGCATGAACATTATATCGGGATCTTGTTTATTGCGAGACGGTTACTTGTTTAAATCAGAGAATAATGGTTGTTCGATTTATATGAGTAATATGTTTTATGCACATGCACCTTTGATAGATGGTCTATTCTTATTGAATCTCGATAGTGGAAATACACATATCAACAACATTGGCTAAACGTTTGAAATCAAGCGATAATTCGACCTATATGTGGCACTGTCGTCTTGGTCACATTGGAGTGAAGCGTATGAAGAAACTCCATTCCGATGGACTTCTTGAATCACTTGATTTTGAATCACTTGAAATATGCGAAGCATGTCTGATGGGAAAAATGACTAAGACTCCATTTTCTGGTATGATGGAGCGAGCTACGGACTTATTGGAAATCATACATACCGATGTGTGTGGTCCAATGAGTGTAGCATCGCGCGGTGGTTATCGTTATGTTCTTACCTTCACGGATGACTTGAGTAGATATGGGTATATCTATTTCATGAAACATAAGTCCGAAACTTTCGAGAACTTTAAGGAGTTTCAAAGTGAGGTAGAGAATCAACGTAACAAGAAGATTAAATTTCTACGTTCTGATCGTGGAGGTGAATATCTAAGTTACGAGTTTGGCGAGCATTTGAAGAAATGCGGAATACTTTCACAATTGACACCGCCGGGAACACCACAGCGTAATGGTGTGTCTGAACGTCGTAATCGAACTCTCTTAGATATGGTTCGTTCTATGATGTCACTTACAGATTTACCGCTATCATTTTGGGGTTATGCATTAGAAACAGCCGCATTCACTTTAAATAGGGCACCATCTAAATCCGTTGAAACGACACCGTATGAATTATGGTTTGGGAAGAAACCTAAATTGTCGTTCCTTAAAGTTTGGGGATGCGAAGCCTATGTAAAGAAGTTACAGCCGGACAAGCTTGAACCCAAAGCGGAAAAATGCGTCTTCATAGGATACCCGAAGGAAACTATTGGGTATACCTTCTATCATAGATCCGAATGCAAAATCTTCGTTGCCAAGAATGGATCCTTTCTAGAGAAGGAATTTCTCTCGAAAGAAGTGACTGGAAGGAAAGTAGAACTCGACGAGGTTGTCGAACCTTCTCTCGAAATTGCGAGTAGCGCAGCACCGGAAGAAGTTCCTGTGGTGCCTGCACCAATTAGAGAGGGAGCTAATGATGGTGATCATGAAACTTCGGTTGAAGTTGCTACAGAGCCTCGGAGGTCAACGGGAACTCGTACCACTCCAGATTGGTATGATCCCGTTATGAGTGTCATGTTGGTGGACAACACCGATGACCCCGAGACATATGAGGAAGCGATGATGAGCCCAGATTCCAATAAATGGCAAGAAGCCATGAAATCCGAGATTGGATCCATGTACGAAAACCAAGTATGGACTTTGGTGGACTTACCGGATGGCCGAAAGGCTGTCGAGAACAAATGGATTTTCAAGAAGAAAATAGATGCTGATGGTAATGTTACTGTCTATAAAGCTCGACTTGTCGCAAAAGGGTTTCGACAAATTCAAGGAGTTGACTACGATGAGACTTTGTCACCGGTAGCGAAGCTAAAGTCTGTGAGGATTATGTTAGCAATCGCTGCATATTATGATTATGAGATATGGCAGATGGATGTCAAAACAGCATTCCTCAATGGAGATATTGATGAAGAGTTGTATATGATGCAACCCAAAGGTTTTGTCGATCCTAAAGATGCTAACAAGGTATGCAAACTTCAACGGTCCATTTATGGATTGAAGCAAGCATCCCGAAGTTGGAATCAACGTTTTGATAAGGTAATCAATTTTTTTGGTTTTATACAAACTTATGGAGAAGCTTGTATTTACAAGAAAGTGAGTGGGAGCTCTGTAGCATTCTTAATACTATATGTGGATGACATATTGTTGATTGGGAATGATGTAGACCTTCTTAATAGTGTCAAAGAATATTTGAATAATAGTTTTTCAATGAAGGATCTTGGCGAAGCAGCTTACATATTAGGCATAAAGATTTATAGAGATAGATCGAAACACCAAATATCATTCTCACAGAGTACATATTTGGACAAAGTTCTAAAGAGGTTTGGAATGGAAGAAAGCAAGAAAGGGTTCTTGCCCATGTTTCCCAATACGACCTTGAGTAAAACTCAAAGTCCGACATCGGCAGAAGATAGAGAAAGGATGAGTAAGACTCCCTATGCATCAGCCATAGGATCTCTAATGTATGCCATGCTATGTACTAGACCCGATATCGCATATGCTGTTAGTCTAACTAGCAGATATCAAATTGATCCAGGAGTGGATCATTGGACAGCGGTCAAAAACATCCTTAAGTACTTGAGAAGAACTAAGGATATGGTTCTTTCTTATGGAGGTGATGAACAGCTCGTTGTTAATGGTTACACCGATGCTAGTTGGAACACCGATCCGGATGATTCTAAATCACAATCTGGATACGTATTTATTTTGAATGGTGCAGCAGTTAGCTGGAGGAGTGCAAAGCAAAGCGTTGTGGCGAGATCTTCAACTGAATCGGAATACATGGCTGCTTCGGAGGCTTCACAAGAAGCGATATGGATGAAAGAGTTCATTACAGAGCTGGGTGTGGTTCCTAGTGCGCTGGACCCAATGTCTATCTACTGTGATAACATGGGCGCCATAGCTAATGCGCAAGAACCAAGGTCACACAAGAAGCTGAAGCATATCAAGCTATGTTTTCACGCTATTCGAGAACATATCCAGGATGGGGATATAAAGATTTGCAAAGTACACACAGATCTGAATGTGGCGGATCCGTTGACTAAACCTCTCCCGAGGGCAAAACATGACCAACACCAAACTGCCATGGGTGTTCGGTATATTACCATGTAATCTAGATTAGATGACTCTAGTGCAAGTGGGAGACTGTTGGAGATATGCCCTAGAGGCAATAATAAATGTAGTTATTATTATATCTTTGTTTTTATGATAAATGTTTACATTCATGCTATAATAGTATTAACAAGGAAACATTAATACTTGTGTGATTTGTAAACTTAATTTGAAGTCCCTAGTATAGCCTCTATACTTCACTAGCTTGTTGGTTGATTAATGATTGTGGTTTCCCTATCATGAACATTGAGATGTTATCAACAACAAGATCATATCGTTAGGAGAATGATATGGTGGACATACTCCTATAGATAAGCGTAGCATAAAGATCAAGTCATTTCAATAGTTCAATTGCTATATGCTTTCTGATACATAGTAACCTAATTCCTTCGACCATGAGATCATGCATATCACCTTTACCGGATGGATGCTTTGATGACATCAAACACCACACCGTAACTGGGTGGCTATAAAGGTGGCATTGAGTGTTCGGAAAGTATTGGTTGAGACACATGGATCAAGAGTGGGATTTGTCCATCCATATGACGGATAGATATTCTCTGGGCCCTCTCGGTGAAATGTCATCCAATTAGCTTGCAAGCATGTGACTGGCTCACAAGGGATCACATATCACGGGAACGAGAAAAGAGTACTTATCAGTAACGAGGTTGAACTAGGTATGCAGAGATACCGACGATCATAACCTCGGATAAGTAACATATCGTGAGACAAAGGGAAATTGGTATCGTATGTAAGTGCTTCATTCGATCGCAAAGTAATCGTAGAAATATGTGGGAGCCATATGAATTTCCAGATTCCTCTATTGGTTATTGTTCGGAGAAGTGTCTCGATCATGTCCGCATAATTCACGAACCGTAGGGAGACACACTTAAGGATTCGACATTGTTTTGAGTAGTTATGGTATTATGAGAAAGAGACCGAATGTTGTTCGGAGTCTCGGATGGGATCCGGGATATCACGAGGTGATCCGGAATGGTCCGGAGAATAAGATTCATATAAAGAAAGTCCCGTTTCGGAGTTCGGAAATGATTCCGGTGAATGTTCTAGAAGGTTCCGGAATGTCCGGCACTCCGGGAGGGGGGAGGGGTACATGAATGTGTCATTACATATTGGAATGATTGCATCATGTACTAAGTGTTCTTGCTGTTCCAAATAAAGGATTAAATTGAATCCTAAAACAGAAAAGTCAAATGTCCAGTTTGAAAGTCAAACGGCTAAAACAAGAAACTGTGGGAAACAAGCAAGAGGAGGAAAAAACCGACTTGGGGGAGGAGTCCCTCCTCTCCAAGCCGGAGGCCCACCTAGGCCGAGTTGGGGAGGGACTCCCCTCCCTCCCTTGGCGCGCCGTCCCCTCCACCCATAAAAGGAGGGGCAGGGCCTCCTCCTCTAGACACACAAGTTTCTACCTCTAATCTCCGGTTTAGAGCCGTTTTGGTTTAGAGCTTCTAATTGCTTTAGCCTGCGGTTTAGAGCCTTCTAATTGGTGTGTCTAATCTATAGACCACTAATAGCCCTCTCTCATAATCCACCATACTCGCTCCGGCTTAAGGTGAAGCCCTGCGGGATTTCCCCTCTACTTCCGGTACCACGCCGTTGTGCTGCCGGAATCGCGAGGAGAGTGCTACAACCTCCGCTGCCTGCTGGAACAAGGGAGAGGAAGGTCTTCGTCGAGTACCGAACGTGTGACCGATTGCGGGAGCGCTGCCGGAACGCAGCGCCGGAAGGATCGTCTACACGATCTTGAGATCGGGAAGAGTACGACTACATCACCCACGAGAATCCGCTCTCGTTAAACACTTTGGAATCTTCGAGGGTAAGTTATTTCCATCGACTCGTTGCTACAATCTAGTAGATAGATCTTGGATTGTTTGTTTGTATGCGATAGAAAAATTTTGTTTTCCATGCTACGAACCCCAACACACGGACATTTTTGGTAGTGGGCTCATAAAATTGAGGTGCTGCCAATTCTTTGCGACTAGGTGGCTTCGAGTCAGACTATTACAGCGGAAACACTTGGTAAGCTAGACGGGTCTATCACAACGGTTGTGGGGCTCGGTAAAAAGTCGGACGGGAGCCGGGGCATGTGATACTACCCGACCAACAGGAGTCGTATGAGATACGATTGACAAGGAGTTGTCTACCTAGATCACTTGGCGGCTAGCGGTGATGCTAAAGCTCACTAGCCGACTTTCTTATCTAGGATCCTGAATCACTAAGTAACCATCGGAGGGGTGTTGGTTCTAGTGGGAGCATAATATATTAAAGTGGTTAATATGCTTGCTCTTTTATGAATACATTTCTTAAGTGTTTTTGCATATTTTCTGTTGTAGATCATGGCACCAAGTAACAGTCACTCTCAGATATCCGGTTTTTCTTTAAGAACCATCCTTGAGAAATATAAACTAAACGACACTAATTTTACCAACTGGTATCAAAATCTGAGAATTATTCGCAAACAATAAAAGAAGGACCATGTCCTAGACAACCCACTTCCAGATGAGCCAAATAAGAATGCGACTGTCGCTGCCACCAATGCCTACCATCGGGCTAAGGATGAGTCCATGGATATTAGTTGTCTTATGCTTGCTCACATGGAACCGGACTTGCAAAAGCAGTTCGAGAATGTTGAGGCCTACGATATGATCGAAAGCCTCAAAAGTATGTTCCAGGCTCAGGCCAAGATTGAGAGGTATCAAGTCTCTCAGGCTTAGCTGAGTTGCAAGCTTAAGGATGGTGATCCACTGAGTCCGCATGTGATCAAAATGGTTGGTTATGTGTAGTCCCTGGAGAGGCTTGGCTATCCTATTAGCGAAGAGTTCGCTACGGATATAATTTTGAACTCTCTTCCTAGTGCGTATGGTCAGTTCATTTCGAACTACCACATGCATGGTATGGATAAGAAGCTCACTGAATTGCATGGGATGCTCAAGTAGGCAGAGACGGATCTCAAGAAGGGTGCCAGTCAAGTGTTGATGGTGAAGAATAAGGCTAAGTTCAAGAAGATTTCTTGGACTAAGAAGAAGGCTAAGTCAGAAGGAAAGAAGGCTCTGGACCCGGTCCCAAGCGCTTCCTCAGGGATTAATCCATCTACTTCAGTCGGATCCACTTGCTTCTACTACAAGGCGGATGGCCACTAGAAGAGGAATTGCAGCAAGTACTTGGCTGACAAAGCCAAGAGTGGAGGTATGACTTCCGATTCAAGTACACTTGTTTGCAATGTTATAGACATTTATCTTGCTGATGCACCTAATAGTTCTTGGGTATATGATACCGGATCAGTTATTCACATCTGTAACTCGTTGAAGGGACTGGTAAGAACTAGGAGCATAGCAAGAGGCGAGGTTGATATTCGAGTCGTCAACAAAGCGAGAGTCGCTGTGTTGGAAGTCAGCATGATGCAACTTCATTTACCTTCCGAATTCATTATGGAACTAAATAATTGTTATTATGTTCTAGTGCTCAGTCGAAACATTATTTCTGCTTCATGTTTGATGAGGCAAGGTTATGAGTCGAATATCAAGAATAATGGCTGTTCTTTGTATTTGAATGATATGTTTCATGTCTTTGCACCCGTCCAGGACGGGTTACTTATTTTGAATCTTGATGGTGAGACGGTTTATAACATAAATGTTAAAAGGTTGAAACCAAATGATCTGAATATGACTTACTTTTGGCACCGTCGGCTTGGTCATATAAGTTGGAAACGCATGAAGAAGCTCCATGATGATGGACTCATAACTTCGTTCGACTTGGAGTCGTTCGAGACATGCGAATCTTGCCTACTCGGCAAAATGACCAAGACACCTTTTGCAAAGAGTTACAAAAGGGCGTCCGACTTATTCGGACTAGTACATAGTGATGTATGTGGACCAATGAGCACGATAGCCAGGGGTGGTTATGAGTACTTCATTACCTTCATTAATGATTTGAGTCGGTATGGATATATCTACTTGATGAAACATAAGTCAGAAGCCTTTGAAAAGTTCAAAGAATTTCAGAATGAAGTACATAATCAACTCAGCAAGAAAATAAAGTTTCTTTGGTCAGACCGAGGAGGCGAGTACATGAGCCATGAGTTTGATGACCATCTGAAAAGTTGCGGAATAGTTCCCCAACTTACTCCGCTGGAAAGACCGCATAGGAACGGCATCTCAGAAAGGCAGAATTGAACCTTGTTGGACATGGTACAATCAATGATGAGTCCGACAGATCTGCCTTTGTCATTTCGGGGTTATTGTCTAGAAATTGCAACGTTCACACTAAATAGAGTACCATCAAAGTCGGTAGAGAAGACACCACATGAGATGCGGACAGGCAAGAAGCCAAGTTTGTCTTTTCTTAAGATTTGGGGTTGTGAAGCATTTGTCAAGCGACTTCAGTCGGATAAGTTTATGGCCAAGTCGAATAAGTGTATTTTCATGGGGTATCCAAGGGAAACTTTGGGATACTACTTCTACAACCAAGAAGAGGGCAAAGTGTTTGTCGCTCGGAACGGTGTCTTCCTAGAGAAAGAGTTTCTCGGTCGGGGAGTCAGTGGGAGCACGGTGCAGCTCGAAGAAATTCGAGAGGAACCGGCTAGTAGCGAGTTAGCAAAAACCTTGGAGATTTAGCCGGTCATGGTGGCTGAGCCGGGAGCGGCACCTGTACTACGAAGATTGGCAAGATTACGAAGTGTTCGTGATGTGTTACTATTAGACAGTGATGAGCCGACAAATTATTCGGAAGTGATGGTGGGATCTGATTCTGAGTCATGGCTTGGAGCCATGAGATCCGAGTTAAAGTTCATGGAAGAAAATCAAGTTTGGAACTTGGTTGATCTGCCGTCGTGTGAAAATGGGTCTTTAAGAATAAAACTGATATGGATGGAAATGTTTCATCTATAAAGCATGTCTTGTCGCGAAGGGGTTCTGACAAGTTCAAGGAGTTGATTACGATAAGACTTTCTCGCCCATAGCGATGCTTAAATCAGTTCAGATCATGTTAGCTATAGCAGCCTATTTCGACTATGATATATGGCAGATGGATGTCAAAACGGCTTTCCTTAACGGAAATTTAACTGAGGACGTGTATATGATATAGCCCGAGGGTTTTTCCGATCCGGCTAATGCTGACAAAGTGTGCAAACTTCAGAAATACATTTATGGGTTTAAGCAAGCATCTCGGAGTTGGAATATTCACTTTGATGAGGTAGTCAAATCGTTTGGCTCCATTAAGAGTGATCATGATTCTTGTTTATACAAGAAGTTTAGTGGGAGAAAAGTAAACTTTCTAATCTTATATGTGGATGACATATTATTAATTGGAAATGATGTCCAGATGTTGCAAGAAACTAAGGAATCATTGGAAATAAGTTTCTCAATGAAAGACTTGGGTGAGGCAACATATATTCTTAGAATCTGGATCTATAGAGATAGATCAAGAAGGCTCATTGGATTGAGTCAGAGTACTTATTTGGACAAAGTGTTGAAGAAGTTCAACATGGAATCGTCTAAGAAGGGGTTCTTACCAATGTCCCATGGTGTAAAACTTAGCAAGACTTAGTGTCCTTCGACGACTGATGAGCAAAGTCGGATGAGTGTGATTTCGTATGCTTCTGCAGTCGGATCCATCATGTATGCCATGATTTGTACTAGGACAGATGTTTTCTATGTAAGTGTTGTGAGAAGATACCATGCTGATCCTGGATATATCCACTGGAAAGCGGCTAAAAATATCCTAAATTACTTGAGAAGGACTAAGGATATGTTTTTGGTTTATGGAGGTGAAGATGAACTCAGTGTAAAGGGTTACACGGATGCGAGTTATCTTACCGACTCTGATGATTCTAGTTCACAATCCGGGTATGTGTTTGTTATAAACGAAGGGGCTGTGAGATGGAAGAGTTCCAAGCAAGAGACTATGTCTGCATCTACAACAAAGGCTGAGTATATTGCTGCCTCAGAGGCAGCAAAGGAAGCTGTTTGGATGAGGAATTTCCTCATGGATCTTGGTGGGGTTCAGGGCTCGTCCAATCCGTTAGACGTGTATTGTCACAACAATGGTGCTATTGCACAAGCCAAGGAACCTAGACAACACCATAAGAACAAGCACATACTCATGCGGTATCATCTGATTCACCAGTTTGTGGATCAGGGTGATATCAAGTTATGCAAGGTACACACGGATGCAAATATTTCGGATCTGTTGACAAAACCGCTACCACAGCCAAAGCATGAGGCACACCTAAGAGCTATGGGCATTAGATGCCTAGACATGTGATGTTAGAAGATTGACTCTAGTGCAAGTGGGAGACTGTTAGGAATATTCCCTAGAGGCAATCATGTATGATGATATTCCCCATTGTATTCATAAAGATATTAAGTTGTCCTTGTATAAACATCTGATGTGTATCATTGAATATGTGATTCAGTTGTGGAACTATACATTCATGTTGTTTGCACTAAATATTCTTGCTCATCGAGGTTGTGCTGGACACACAACTTAGACCAATGTGAAAGTCGGCTAATGACTCGGTTCCACTTGTCATGGGCATGGAGATGCTATTAAGACTTACACAGATTCGGCTAAAGAGTTTAGCGAGTCGGATTGACCCATATTGAGGTACAACGAACAAGTTGTCATTTGTATATCTCAATCAATGTAATCCTTAGACCTGAGGTTATTGCATAGTCCGAGTTGAGGATCACCGACTTAGGTTCTGCCAAACGTTGATCCGTAATTGGGCAGTTATAAAGGCAGAGTTCAGGTCGACTAAGAATCAAGCTGTGTGATGTGAATAACCAAGATGGTATTTTGCCCCTCCACTTGGAGAGATATTCTATGGGAGTGCTCGGATGATATGATTTGGAAAGCATGGCCATGCACGACTCGGTTAAGTGTTTACCGAGGCGATCGACTAAGAGTTAGTCAGATGAATCACTTATCTTGGATCGACAAGAGAGTCAGACTATTTAAGGGATGACAAATATTCGCCTATAGTCTGACAAGGTATATCGTGAGGCAAAAGGGCCTCGGACGCAAGTCCCATTGGAAAGGAAAGTCGTCATGACTATTTGGTACTTGGTAGTCGGCACGTTCTGCTAGGAGCCGCTACCGACTGATCGATTGAGAGTCGGACTCCAACCGTGTCCAAGTAGCCATGATCCTGCGGGGTCACACACTTAAGAGCGGGAGCAACTTCGGATTAGATCTAAACAGGAAATTTGGTTGGGTTGGACCCGAGCTGGATTTGGACTGAGTCAGTGAGTCGGACTCATAGTGACTAATATTATATGGGCTTTAGTGAACATGGGCCACAAGTAAGTGGAGCCCACATTCACTCCATATATATAGTGGGGCGCAGAAACCCAAGAGGGTGGATCAGTTAGGTCATTCCATGCATTGGAAACCCTAGCTCCACAGCAGTCCAGTCGTCGTATCGAACCTAGCAGTTCGCCGCTGGTGCTCCTCCTTGTACGTGTGGATACCAGCAGAGGTGTTGTATGATCAGCACCAGGACAATCGTGATCAGATCAGATCTTGATGACTGCACTGCATTCAACTGACGCGCTTCATCAGTAATCCCCAACTGAGCATCTAGTGGTAATCCTCGTGGCCTTCTACCTCAGCTAGTTCTTGGGTTCACCGCATAGGGCAAAAAGTTTTGTTTTATCTCTACATGGCCCAACATTTCCCTCTTTCGAAGTCCATTTCCCCTCTGTTTCTTCATCAATGCTTTGTCTTACCCTAAAAACCATCTATATATACTCCTCTCTGCCGATCTAATCTTGCATTGAGTCTTTTTGAGCAAAACTTGTTTTCCAATCCTATTTCTTTAACTTTTAGCCATGGCAAGCTCCGGATCCAATCTTGGAGCAGATGACTCCAAGAAGAAAGTCATGGTGAATCATTAACTTAAGTTTGTGGTGGCTCCCATGAAGACCTTGACCTTCAAGGAAGGGTTGCTGCTCATGGAGGAGGTTAAGGCACCCAAGATTGAAGACACCATGGAGGAGAGGCTGCAAGTCCTAGAGGACACCATCTTCACATATGGTACGATTGTTGAGCGCAGCCTTGATGCTCATCACCTCATGAATCTAGATATGGATAAGAAGGTTGAGGAATATGAAGAAAGGATCAAAGATCTGGAGGAAAAGTATGTGCATACCCTCACATAGCTGGATAGGTTCCAAGCACTCATGTGGGATGTGGAAAACCAGAACTGTGAGTATGAGGATCGCTTCAAGAAGATCGCCGAGGATGCCTCCACCAAGTTCAATGATCCTCCACTGTCCTTCTATAATGGGATGCCCTACCCTTGGAAGAACAAGGAGTGGGATGCCTACTATGAGGAGAACTACGCCAAGGAAGAAGAACCGGCAGGAAACCTCTAAGCTTGGGGGAGTTCCACCATACTTTATGCTTTCTAGTTATCATATTTGCATCTAATTCATCATAATTAGGAGGGTTTTCTTGCATCCATTAGGTATCGATTTTTCCTAAAGTTTGAAGAGCTCTTAGAGCATTATCATGCATCCTTGGTTCTTGGCTACTTTACCCAGCCGATCCTCCACGGTATTTATCCTTTCCTGTAGAGCTTGCACATCATTTCTAATTGCAACGGTCTGGTTAGATAAGTTTCCTATACTACTCTCATGGTTCTCCGTGATTTTAATAAGCATGTTGTTTTGCTTGGTTTGAGCTTGTATAAAGGTTCTAACAGTTTTTTCAAACGAGATATTGCCATGATTTTCTCCATTATTATTATTATCATAATTGTTGTAAGGAGCTCCTGTAGGATTAGGATAATGTTTTTGAGCATTATAAGCATAATGATTTTTTGATGTAGGATTAAAAGGAGTGTGAGCTATAAAACTGACATCATTAACATCGGTAGCGATATCATTAACTTGGGTATCTTCTTTACCTTTTACTATACTAAGCAGCTCGTCTACCTTGGATGTAAGCTCTTCATTATTTACCTCGGTGATTGAACTTACTCTCTTCGAGGTTCTTTCCACATGACATTGGGCATGATTATTTTTCATATCATCAAGTAATTTCTTTGCAGCACTCACTTGCTTTCCCATGATTGTTCCTCCTGCTGCAGTATCTAGCATAGACTTAGACATTGGGTTAAGACCATTATAAAACAAATGTAATATAAGCCATTCTTACATCCCATGACTAGGACATTTTATTATGGATTCTTTCATCCTTTCCCATGCAAGCGCTAGTGGCTCACGGTCTTCTTGTCTAAAACTTGTAATGTTGGACTTTAGCTGCATAGTTTTAGCTGGGGGAAAATTTTAGTCATCAACAAATTAGTACATTCCTCCCAAGATTTAATGGTGCCCTTTGGTCGAGCTAGCAACCAATCATTAGCCTTTCCTCTAAGAGAGAAAGGAAACAACCTTAATTTAATAGCATTTGGATCTACATCCTTAATACACATCATATCACAAATTTCAGTGAAAGTATTTAAGTGCAAACCTGAATCCTCCGAAGATGAGCCCCCAAATTGGCTGTGTTGAACCAATCTTAAAAGGTTAGGCTTAATTTCATAAGTTTCCGCATCAACAGCGGGTTGAGTGATAGGTGCATGAATAAAACCATCAGTGGGAGTAGCATACTCCCCAAGTCTCTTTTGAGCCATGGCTCTTATATTTTTGGTAATCTTTAAGTAATGAAAACAAATAACAAGTAACTATTTTTTTGGGTTATCAAATAGATAACAAGAAATAAACTAAAAACTAATAATAAAACTAAAAACAAGGTATCTATTGACCTCACCAGGATAGCGAAATTGCTTCCCCGGCAACGACGCCAGAAAAAGGGTTGATACCTTCGATCAGGATTCACGGATGTAGTATAATAGCTTTTTCCCTAGAAGACCTAGGTTTAATCGAACCTTGGAAAGCAATGCTAAAAGGAAATAAAAAGGACACGTCTACAAGACTTTGTTTCTTTGTTTTACCTTAGTTTACCAGACAGTTTACTTTTATAATGGGTTGAATCAATGGATGGAGATAGGCCAGGATTGAAGATCCACCTGCAGTACACATCATATGGGATAAAAGATAATAATAATCATAGTCATGTGTAATGTTTGAATGGAGATAATCTCTTGTGAGCAACACATCCTAATATACTAGAGTGCGGTGACCCAACATACCACTTCATGTGTAGTACACTATAGTCGTTGACATGACATCCACAGAACACCGTTCCATAAATATCACATCCCTTAGAGTGGTACAACAGAAACATTGCGGGTCCATATTACAAAAGTACACACATTATTATTATTACAATACCGGAAGTTCAATACTTCCAAAAGATCCAACTTACAAACCAAAATATAAGATGTTCAGCAGAAATTTAAAAGAAGCAACTCCGACTAGGAGTGGGGCTCAACAGCTTATTCTATAGAGTTTATGCTGATCGGCTCCGTTAGTTACTACCAACTAGACACTTAAGTGGACTCGTTCTCATCGACACCATAGAGGATCTCGTAGTCCACGCCTTCAACTCCTCCGGATAGATTAGGTTCCTCGTAGAACACGTCTTCTTGGCAATCGGCTGCATACATTGGCACGTCTTCAGGATCCTCAGAGTCTAAGCAGAGGATCAAAGGAAATAATGAGTAACAGCGTTACCCAAAAAGTTCATTATATGCAAGGTGGGAAGTTTGATGCTCTAACTACCACCTCGGATTATAAATCCTTGGCACTATGCAGTTTTTGTAAATCTTTCTTCAAAGGTTGATTTTATTCCGAAAAACTATGACAATCAGCCTTCACAGGTTGACCAGAACTTTCATGGAGTTCCTTTCCTGCCGCGTTCGTAGCTCCTTCCCGGAACAGGGAGTAACAAGTTACAGTTCTTACACTCTGCAGAGGTGCGTTACTTTACCCATGAGAGATCAACTCCTTGTTGCACAGCTGGGCGTACTTTCCCGTCCACAATTCCATGATGTGGGGCCCAGTAATTGGTCCAAGCCAATCACTGCCCCCTTCGCGACCCCGCATGCCTCCTTGGTGTACACCATGCCCACATAATGAATTACGACAATGGTTTATACAAACCGTTAGATGCCAGAACTATCGTGGGACGATGAGGGTTCCCACCCATATGCTGCATATCCTCTACGAATTACCAATTAATATGCACGCTACGAGGATAACATCCAGGACCTGCACATCCGGCTTCATGCGAGAGGAAGAAGATACATCTGACTTCTCTGTCCCATTCCAAATCTCATGGCTAACGCGTAATATACGGCGCTAGAATCACTGATGTCAGGGGTTATTAAGTCCCTATTTTATCATCATTATTGCAATTAGAACTCTAAGTTCTATTGCTCCAATATATCACCACTTACGATGATATCTATGATTTCTTTGTTTATGAAAATATTTTTTTCTTTTATAGCATATATGATAACACACAATTTGCAAATACTTTGATAAAAACTCTTCAAAGGACATGAGAAAGTGATGAACTTGCCTTGTGATGGCAAGGTAGTGAAGTCTGATGCTTGCACTGGACCTTGAGCTTCTAGTTCTGCAAAAACATCATTATTGTCCGGTAAGGACAATATTTAAAGAAGCAAAATGATTATGCAGGTAATGAATGCATTATCTAATTCTATATGCATTTTCCTTATATAAGGTGCCTTTTAATAAAGCATTTATAAATATTAGCTTTTTATAATTATTGCATATATTGAATTATTTTATTTTATTTCCCTTTTTATTTGAATTTTATTGATTTAATAATTCTTTTAGGAATTATTAATTATACATTATTATTAAATATTTATTTAGTATTTTTCAAAAATACTATAATATTAATAAATAATGAAAGTGATTTTTATTTATTTTTATCACTTTTCAATAATTTTGTAAAATTCCATAAGGAATATATAAATTACAAAATTCTTATAAAAGTTTAAGTGTTCAAAACTGTATATTTTATTTTATTTTATTTGAACAGAGTGGATTATTGTGAATCCAAAAATATTTTATTTATAATTTTTGGACTTCTATTTTATTTTCTATAATTTTATTGAGGTCAGGGGTATTTTGGTCTTTTCCATTTGATCAAAAAGATTTATTAAGCAACTTGGGCTAGCCCCTTGGGCTTATTGGGCCAGGGTGGCCCAATAGGGCAGGGTCAAAAGATAACCCCGAAGGGTTTTGGCCCACCCAGCCCACTCTGCCTCCCTTCTCTCCTCGACCTTATCCCCTCCTCCTTTGACTCGACCCCGTGGCCGGCGATCCCGCCACCGTCGATTCCTGCCATCGTCGGCCGTTCCGGCCGCCGCCGTGGTGCGAGTTGGGGTTGTCAATGATGCTCGTTCGTTCTATCCACTTGTATTTGACTCCGGGCTTCCCCGTGGTCAGTTCCACTCCATTCTCGAACCCTAGGGTTCGTAAAAAATGTTGTCGCCGCTGCCGCGATCCCGCCTGTGGTGGTGTGCTGGTCTCGTGCACTGCTGCTGCCGCCGTCATGGCAGGTGCAGGTTGCAGCGCCCCTCTGGGTGCTCCCTGTGCCACCGCGGTTCGTCGGTCCCTTGTGATACCATTGTATTCTGGAACACAAGTGATTTGGTTTTGATTTCTGGGCTAAGCTTGATTATGCTTGTGATTAAATCTGATAAGATGATATGGAAGCTTTTATTAACTTTCCTGCCTATGATGTTGGTCTGAGGCTCTAGGATGTAATTCCTAGTTAGTTGGGCAATAGTTTGTTTGAAACTTATAGATTTAGAGGTGCTACTCTCTCTCTGAGAGATGTGCCCTGATCTGATAAGATCAAATGAAAATGATCTAAGTTGTAAAAAATAACACTGAACCCAGTGATGCTGGTCTGTGGGTTTAGTGTTTGTGGTTGAGCTTGATTTCTTATCCTTATACTTGAAATCTCTAGGATAGATGCACTCCTCTTGGGTGATTATTGAGAGATTATCTCATAAAACAGCACATGCTTTTATTTAGATATATGATGAAATCATGTGATGGTTTTATGAGGCTCACCACAGATTCTGATGTGGATGTAGTAGATTGATGATCTTGATCTTGATCTGGATCTTGATCTGCTTTTACTATGCTCCTGAGCTTGCTCTTAAGTTTGTGTGCTCCTCCTAGCTCCTGGGCTTGGCCTTGCTTTCCACCAGATCCATCCCCCTCCTTATGTCACCATCCTGGTGATGTTTGCTTTGATCTGGGTGGTTTATTTTGGCTACTATTCTTGGTTTGGTTGTTGTTCACCCTGGCTATGCTGGTGTGTTGTGTAGTGGAGTGATGCACTGAGGTGCTGCTCCACGGTTGTGTTGTGGTTTTGTGATCCTGGCTGTGCTTGTGAGGTCGACAGCACACCATCTGCATGCTTGTGTGTGTGCATCTTGTGTGCCTGCTATGCACATGTGGATAGGTTCAGAAAGTTTGAACTTACTATTACCAATCTACTTTTACCCTGGCTGGTGAATTGGTCCCTTTTGGCTGTCCTTTGCATGTTGGCTTGAATTTATGAAAGATGAAATCTTTTAGATTGGTGAAACTTGCCCCTTTTTCCACATTTCTCAATGATGAGATTGTCAAGTGCATCTCACTGACAGATCTCAGAGAAATATACTAACACTGATCCTATTTTGTTTTCTATTTAATCTTTGTTTTGCAGGTACAAAGATAAAGATGAAGATTTAGTGTAGTTTTAGATATAGGATAGTTGGTAGATATATAAATGTGATTTTCTTAATCTTTTGTAATTTTTATTTTATAATTCTTGTAATCTTTATTTGGTTCATTTGTAATAAAGATTATATATTTATTAATAAATAATATTCTTTTTATTTATTCTTTTTGTAAATTGTGAAATTTTGAATAACTTCAGTAAGTTCATTATTTGTAACTTGTTTATGTATATAAAATGAATTTCATATACCACATTGTTTTTAGATAAGATTTAAGTTATAATACATTTCTCTTAATTAATTTTAAGATTCAAATCTTATATCAAAATTGTTTAAATTATAAAACACTTAAGTTTTAAAATCCAAACTCATTTCAAAACACACATAATTCCTTTAAGATCATATCAAAGTTTATAGCAATCCTCCTTTAAGACTAAACCTACTCTCAAAGTAAGAAAAAAAACATTGATCACTTAAGGTTTTATTTGGCGAAAAATTTACTCACATTTTCTCAAATGAATGGATGCAACAATTCATATTCCTAAATCTACCCTTCGTTAGGTACTATATGCTGGGATGTTATAGACTTCCCCCCTTAAATTAAACTTCGTCCCGAAGTTTATGGAGATGTACCTGAATAGTTCTGGATAAGCTTTTCTTAAATCCTCTTCCTTCTCCCATGTGGCTTCTCTCTCAGGGTGAAGTTCCCATTGTACCTTGCAATATTTGATTGCTCTGTTCCTCAATCTTTTCCAGTTTTCTTCCAGAATCTTACAGGGCTTTTCAATATAAGTCAGGTCTGATTGTAGTTCTATCTCTTCATGTGTTATTGCATCATCTGGAACTTTCAAACATTTGAGAAGTTGTGACACATGGAAAACATTATGCACTTAAGCCAGTCTTAATGGTAACTCTAAAGCATAAGGTATAGTTCTGTTTTGACTCAGTATCTTGAATGGTTCGATGTATCTTGGACTCAATTTCCCTTTAACTCCGAATCTTTTTACTCCTTTCATTGGACTTACTTTCAAATAGACCATATCTCCTACTTCTGGATGCCATGATCTTCGGCTCTGATCCGCATAACTTTTCTGCCTGCTCTGGGCTATTTTCAGTCTATCCCTGATCTTATCAATGATGTCTTGTCTCTCCTTGATATAATCTGGTGCAAATTCTTTGCTGCTTCTAGGTTCATACCAACATATTGGTGATCTACACTTCCTTCCATACAGAATCTCATATGGGGCTGCCTTCAGACTACTCTGATAGCTATTGTTATAAGAAAATTCTGCCAATGGTAGGTGATCTTCCCATGTTCCTCCAAAATCTAGTGCACAATCTCTCAACATGTCTTCTAGTATTTGATTAGTTATTTCAGTTTGACCTCCTGTCTTAGGATGATATGCCATGCTGAAATCTAACTTTGAACCAAGTGCTTCATGCAATTGCTTCCAAAATGCTGAAGTAAACACTGATCCCCTATTAGTTACGATCTTTTTGGGTACTCCATGCTTAATTACTATCTCTTTGACATATACTTCAACTAACTTCTCGGCATTATCCTTTTGATTCACTGGAATAAAATGTGCACTCTTAGTAAGTCTGTCCACAATTACCCATATCATATCCTTCCTTTTTGGTGTCATAGGTAACCCTGTGATGAAGTACATACCTATTTCCTCCCATTTCCATTAAGGAATTTCTAAGGGTTGTAATGGTCCTGCTGGATTTTGTTGTTCATATTTCACCCTTTGACAAGTATGGCATTCAGATACATATTTAGCAATATCCCTCTTCATGTTATTCCACCAGAATAGTTCTTTCAAGTCCATATACATCTTAGTACTCCCTGGATGTATAGAATATGGGGTATCATGTGCTTCTCTGAGTATGACATTTCTGATCTCAGTCACATCTGGAACACATAGAAGATCTTGGAACGATAAAGATCCATAATCTCCAAGGCGAAAAACTGATTTTTGCCCTTGAGATATCCTCCGAATTTCCTCAGCAATAAAAGGGTCTTCTTCTTGACGTCTAAAAGTTTCTTGCTTAAGATCACTGTCCTTCTCTACAACTACTTGCATAGTCGCTAGTACTCCAAGAACCACTGTCCTGATGAATTGAAGTTCCAACCTTTCCAAGTCCATTTGTAATTCTTTTGGTAACTCTCTATTGATTGGCTGAATATCTACACTCTTTCTGCTTAAAGCATCTGCTACAATATTTGCTTTCCTTGGGGTGTAGTTGATTGTTAAATCATAATCCTTGATTAATTCCAACCAACGTTTCTGTCTCATATTCAATTCCTTTTGAGTGAAGAAATATTTGAGACTTTTATGGTCAGTGTATAACTCACATCTAGCTCCATAAAGAAAATGCCTCCATCCTTTCAGTGCAAAGACTACCGCTTCTAACTCTAAATCATGAGTTGGATAGTTGACTTCATGTGGTTTCAATTGTCTTGAACCATAAGCAATCACTTTCTGATCTTGCATTAATACACAACCCAAACCTTCTTTAGATGCATCACAATATACAGTGAAATCCTTCCCCGTTTCAGGAACTGCTAAGATTGGAGCTATGGTTAATCTAGTCTTTAACTCTTGGAAACTTGCTTCACACTTCTCATCCCACTTGAATGGTGTATTCTTCCTTAATAATTTGGTCATTGGTCTGGCTATTATGGATAAACCTTCAATGAATATCCGATAATAACCAGCCATTCCTAAGAAACCTCGAATTTGTTTCACATTGGTTGGTGCAGTCCACTCAAGTACCGACTGAACTTTATATGGATTCACAGCAATCCCATCCTTACTGATCACATGACCGAGGAATTCTACCTCATCTAACCAGAACTCACACTTACTGAACTTAGCATAAAGCTTATGTTCTCTTAAAGTCTGCAATGCTATTCTCAAATGGTCAGCATGCTCTTCCTTATCCTTGGAATATATCAGAATATTATCAATAAAGACGATGACAAACTTATCCAAATATGACATGAAAATCTTGTTCATTAGATTCATGAATATTGCCGGTGCATTGGTCAAACCGAATGGTACTACCAGATACTCATGGTGTCCATATCTTGAGACAAATGCTGTTTTTGGAACATCTTCCGGCTTGATTTTTATTTGATGGTATCCAGATCTTAAATCGATCTTTGCAAATGCTCCAGCTCCTTTCACTTGATCAAACAAATCTTGAATTCTTGGTAAAGGATAATTGTTCTTGATCATCACGTTGTTCAGATTTCTATAATCACCACACATCCGTCTTCCACCATCTCTCTTATCTACAAAGATTACTGGTGTTCCCCATGGAGATACTCTTTCCTGTATAAATCCTTTTCTTATTAACTCATCAATTTGCTCCTTGAGTTCTTTCAACTCCTTGGGTCCCATTTTATATGCCTGAGCTATTGGTGCTGTACCAGGTATTAGGTTAATGGTGAACTCTATCTCCCGGTCTAGTGGCATTCCCGGTAACTCTGTTGTAAAAACATCTTGGAATTTATTAACTATAGGGATCTCTTCTAATTTAACTTCCTTCATTGAATTCAACTGCAGATCCACCATGATATGACTATGTTTATCTGCTTGGTAAACTATCCTTGCTCCACTTGGAGTTTTGATTGAGACAGTTTTCTCCTCACAATTAATCTGAGCTCCGTGTTCCATCATCCAATCCATCCCCAGCACTACTACAATTCCCTTCAAAGGAATCACGTAAAGGTCTGCGAAATATGTACAAGCACAGATCGAGATAACCTGATCTTGTTTTATGTGGCATACAATCACATTCCCTTCTGCCGTAACTACGGTCATATGACGTTCTAACTTTGCCCTTCTAATCACGAACTTATCACAGAATTCTTCAAAAATGAATGAAGTAGTTGCACTAGTATCAAATAGAACTTTGCCGGGATTGGTAAGGATTGAGCGTACCTATTACTGCATGCTCCGAATTATCCACCTCCTCGAGGGTTGAACAGTTCAGTTTGCCGGTAGGTCGGTTTATCTTGCCATTGTTTCCTCCTTTATTGGGCTGTCCATTTCCTCCACTGGCTTGTCCTCCTCCCTTGGTAGGCCATCCTCCCGGTGGTTTTCTCGGACAATCTGGCTTGATATGCCCATTCTGGCCACAACCATAACAAATCACTACAGGCTTTTTGCACTCCCTCTGGAAATGCCCTGGAATTCCGCAGTTGTTACAGATAACATTCCTTCTCGGATTAGATTGATTTCCACCACTGCCCTTGATATTGTTATTATTATTGTTGTTGTTGCCATAATTCCTATTCCGAGGTTTGAACTCCAGATTAGGTTTAGGTTTGCTTGCCTGAATTCTCTTGGTTTCCTTCTTGGCTCTCTTCCTCCGATCCTCTTGGACATTCTTATAGCCATCTTCAAAAGTAATGGCTTCATCCAACAACTACTGATAAGTTTGCTTATTGGCTAACCTTAGCTGCATATTCACAAATAGATTTAATCCACGCAATAAACGCTTCTTCCGCTTCTCTTCGGTGTTGAAATCCTCCTCAGCATAAAGAGATAGTTGGCTAAACTCCCGGATGTACTTCATGACACTAGTATATCCTTGCTGAAGCTCCTCAAATTCTCTCCGCTTCAACTCCATGACGCTTTCCGGAACATGATATTCACGGAATCTCTGCTTGAACTCCTCCCAGGTAAACTCCCTTCCTATTTGTTGCATGGCTAACTGATTTTCCCACCAAGATGCTGCAGGTCCAGTCAGCAGATGAGTTGCATACCTCAAATTTTTCCTCATCATTGCAACCCACAGTTTTCAGCTTCCTCTCTGTATCCGCTAGCCAGTCTTCTGCATCCATTGTTTCAGGAGATGATGCAAAAGGTAACGGTCTTGCATTCTGGAAATCAGATAAACTCACTCCTCCACCTTCAGATGCCCTCTGATTTGCTCGCCCCAGCAGCTCTTCCATGAACTTGTTCTGGTTCTCTTGCATCATTTGCATGCATTGCATAAAGTTCTGCTCCATTAACAGCCTCATTGGTGGTGGTGGTAATGTTCCTTGATTTACTGTATCAGCATCGGCCTTTTCCTTGGCTTCTCGCTCCATCCGCTGCTGCTCAGTTTCCATTTCTACACCCGTATCCATGACCCTCTAGTCCTAAAACATAAAGCGAATACTCATAATTACATCATGCACGTGTGTTCTGAGCTCGACTTTACGCATAGAACTAGTCAAACAATGAAGATCCAAAGAAAATCCAAATATGCATTTCACATATTATACATAATATCATAATGATACAAAGTTCTTTCAATATATACCGTATAGGTATATTCACAAAACTACCGTATTCATCTCACTACCTTATTTCTTAAAGTACAATACACAGTGCTTGATACTGTTGACTACTTGTCTCCTTCTAGTAGTAACTACGCTCATCATACATGCCTGATGTCCAACATTGATGACGTGTTGTTCGTCGCACAGTTTGTGGAACATATGGCCTTCCAGAAGGAACATACTCTGTATCTGAAGTGTCAGGACTTGAGTCATTACTCAACCTGAGCGCATCGACTCCCTCCAGCTCAACTGAAAAGTCTTCAGAAACATATTCAACATTATCTCCAGCCTGCATCTCATGAGCTTCATCTCTAGAGTTGTCAACAGGATACGCAGATCCTGCTACTCCCCAGGTGCTCTCGTGGACAAGATAATTGAATACTGGATAATGTATATTCTCTGGTTTGAGAAGATGTTGATGATTCAAACACTCTCTCCTCAGGATCTTCTTCTTCATCCTGATCATCTATTGACATGGTATTTCTACTTCTATTATTAGGGTTCATTCTTGCACCCATCCAACTGGATTTTCCAACATTTCTATCAGAACCATATGTGGATATCTGGTGTTCATGAGATCCATTATATGATCCCATCCTCCAACCATCTGAATTCTCAATAGGAAGTTCCGAGTCAGAACCATCCTCTAAGCCCTGTGGTACTGCATACCGCATATCGATAGTAGTATCATGTGTAGGTTCATGTCTGAATAAGGATATGGTGTAAAAGATTCCGGATCTATCGGTATATCTTTAAAGATAGGTGTTGCACTACTACTTGCTTCTTTCTCTAGCTGGAATGCTAACTGCTTCCTCCTTTCCGGATCAGTTAGATCCTCTAACATGTCATTTTTGTCTTTGACAATCACTTGATGAGTCTTATAAAAAGACGCAACAAGTGTCCGGTATCTATCCATAAACTTGGAAGCTAACTTAGGATCCTTCTTAACCAAAGTAAGATGATCCGGTATAGGCTCCAAGTCTATAGAATCATGAGGTATCACAGAGAATGTGCTACCTTCTAACTCCTTAGTTTTCTGCTCCCGGATATTAGCTATCGCCTCCACAACAGCCACATGATAGGCTGCTAAATTACTCCTACCTTCTCCTATGGGTAGATAGTGATATAATCCAAGCTTCTCTGGAAGTTGGATACTCACACGATACTTGGATAACGTTCGACCATCAAGGTAAGTGATAGTGTTCACTGTAATTCTAGTGGGACAATTAAAGAGTTCTAAAAGTTGACGAAGTTGATCTGCAAATGATCCTTGATAATCATCAAGAGTCTCCTCTTTCCTTACCAAAGTCTATTTTGGAAACTTTGGTGCCATATCTCCGTATATCAGAAAAATAATTTTGATTAGTATCCAATGATATATTGCATCATAACAAAGAATTATCGCACTAAAATATATAACGGAATATTCTCATTTGAATACCCATTATATTTCTTTTAGAGAATTCTTTATCGTTGCTAGCTTTCCTACAGGTAATACCCTTTACTAGGTTTCCAACCTAAGGTCAAAGCAATTTGCTCTGATACCAACTGCAGTGACCCAACATACCACTGCATGTGTAGTACACTATAGTCGTTGACATGACATCCACAGAACACCGTTCCGTAAATATCACATCCCTCAGAGTGGTACAACAGAAACATTGCGGGTCCATATTACAAAAGTACACACATTATTATTATTACAATACCGGAAGTTCAAGACTTCCAAAAGATCCAACTTACAAACCAAAATATAAGATGTTCAGCAGAAATTTAAAAGTAGCAACTTCGACTAGGAGTGGGGCTCAACAGCTTATTCTATAGAGTTTATGCTGCTCGGCTCCATTAGTTACTACCAACTAGACACTTAAGTGGACTCGTTCTCATCGACACCGTAGCGGATCTCGTAGTCCACGCCTTCAACTCCTCCGGATAGATCAGGTTCCTCGTAGAACACGTCTTCTTGGCATTCGCCTGCATACATTGGCACGTCTTCGGGATCCTCAGAGTCTAAGCAAGGGATCAAAGGAAAGAATGAGTAACAGCGTTACCCAACAAGTTCATTATATGCAAGGTGGGAAGTTTGATGCTCTATTTACCACCTCGGATTATAAATCCTTGGCACTATGCAGTTTTTGTAAATCTTTCTTCAAAGGTTGATTTTATTCCGAAAAACTATGACAATCAGCCTTCACAGGTTGACCAGAACTTTCATGGAGTTCCTTTCCTGCCGTGTTCGTATCTCCTTCCCGGAACAGGGAGTAACAAGTTATTGTTCTTACACTCTGCAGGGGTGCGTTACTTTACCCATGAGAGATCAACTCCTTGTTGCACAATCGGGCGTACTTTCCCGTCCACAATTCCATGATGTGGGGCCCAGTAGTTGGTCCAAGCTAATCACTGCCCCCTTCGCGACCCCGCATGCCTCCTTGGTGTACACCATGCCCACATAATGAATTACGGCAATGGTTTGTACAAACCGTTAGATGCCAGAACTATCGTGGGACGATGAGTGTTCCCACCCATATGCTCCATATCCTCTACGAATTACCAATTAATATGCACGCTACGAGGATAACAGCCACGACTTGCACATCCGGCTTCATGCGAGAGGAAGAAGATATATCTGACTTCTCTGTCCCATTCCAAATCTCATGGCTAACGGGTAATATACGAATCTATAATCACTGATGTCAGGGGTTATTAAATCCCTATTTGATCATCATTGTTGCAATTAGAACTCTAAGTTCTATTGCTCCATTATATCACCACTTAGGATGATATCTATGATTTCTTTGTTTATGAAAATAATATTTTCTTTCTTTTATAGCATATATGATAACACACAATTGGCAAATACTTTGATAAAACTCTTCAAAGGACATGAGCAAGTGATGAACTTGCCTTGTGATGGCAAGGTAGTGAAGTCTGATGCTTGCACTGGACCTTGAGCTTCTAGTTCTACAAAAACATCATTATTGTCCGGTAAGGACAATATTTAAAGAAGCAAAATTATTATGCAGGTAATGTAATGCATTATCTAATTCTATATGCATTTTCCTTATGTAAGGTGCCTTTTAATAAAGCATTTATAAATATTAGATTTTTATAATTATTGCATATATTGAATTATTTTATTTTATTTCCCTTTTTATTTCAATTTTATTGATTTAATAATTCTTTTAGGAATTATTAATTATACATTAAAATATATTATTAAATATTTATTTAGTATTTTTCAAAAATACTATAATATTAATAAATAATGAAAGTGATTTTTATTTATTTTTATCACTTTTCAATAATTTTGTAAAATTCCATAAGGAATATATAAATTACAAAATTCTTATAAAAGTTTAAGTGATCAAAACTTTATATTTTATTTTATTTGAACAGAGTGGATTATTGTGAATCCAAAAATATTTTATTTATAATTTTTGGACTTTTATTTTATTTTCTATAATTTTATTGAGGTCAGGGTTATTTTGGTCTTTTCCATTTGATCAAAAAGATTTATTAAGCAACTTGGGCTGGCCCCTTGGGCTTATTGGGCCAGGGTGGCCCAATAGGGCAGGGTCAAAAGATAACCCCGAAGGGTTTTGGCCCACCCAGCCCACTCTACCTCCCTTCTCTCCCTCGACCTTATCCCCTCCTCCTTTGACTCGACCCCGTGGTCGGCGATGCCGCCACCGTCGATTCCTGCTGTCGTCGGCCGTTCTGGCCGCCGCCGTGGTGCAAGTTGGGGTTGTCGATGATGCTCGTTCGTTCTATCCACTTGGATTTGACTTCGGGCTTCCCCATGGTCAGTTCCACTCCATTCCCGAACCCTAGGGTTCAGAAAAAATGTTGTCGCCGCCGCCGCGATCCCGCCTACGGCGGTGTGCTGGTCTCGTGCGCTGCTGCGGCCCCCGTGGCAGGTGCAGGTTGCAGCGCCCCTATGGGTGCTCCCTGTGCCGCTGTGGTTCGTCGGCCCCTCTGCTTCCTCTTCGATTCAACAGCGAGGACCTCGGGTAAGTTATCTCTGTGGTGTTTGTCCATGCTACTTCCATGATTCACTCTGTGTATCTAGTGGCTTTCATGCCGAGTGACTATGTGCCGTTTGAGTTCATCTCTGGATTAGAGTTCTTGCTCTGATTAGGGTTCATAACCCCCTGTTGATCATATCTATGATGCTTTAGATCTAGTATTGTTCATAGCTGATCATGGGAAATGATTGTCTGCTGTGGTTAATGATTGATAGAGTCTTTGATGACACTAGTTGCCTGTCAGATTAATTCTAGTGGTAATCCACCATGATCCATGCTAGTGTTTCAATGAAATACTTATTTGGATTATGTTGTTGGTCTGAGAAGTTTCTCTACTGTCAAAATACTTGTACTGATAGTAGTTTCTCTTAGTGGTTGCTTACTGCAATTATAATGTGGGCTTGTTTGAGATTATACACTCTGAGTCAAATCATTACGTGTAATGATTTTCTGTGGATGTATAAATTCATTTTAAGGGTGATTCCTGGCACTTGGCTTCAGGAAAATGATATTTATTGGTTGTCCCTTTTATATATCTGTGAAGGCTAAGTAAAGATTGGTTTTAGATCATTAAGAACTTTTCCTTGTGATACCATTGTATTCTGGCACACAAGTGATTTGGTTTTTATTTCTGGGCTAAGCTTGATTATGCTTGTGATTAAATCTGATAAGATGATATGGAAGCTTTTATTAACTTTCCTGCCTATGATGTTGGTTTGAGGCTCTAGGATGTAATTCCTAGTTAGTTGGGCAATAGTTTGTTTGAAACTTATAGATTTAGAGGTGCTACTCTCTCTCTGAGAGATGTGCCCTGATCTGATAAGATCAAATGAAAATGATCTAAGTTGTAAAAAATAACACTAAACCCAGTGATGCTGGTCTGAGGGTTTAGTGTTTGTGGTTGAGCTTGATTTCTTATCCTTATACTTGAAATCTCTAGGATAGATGCACTCCTCTTGCATGATTATTGAGAGATTATCTCATAAAACAGCACATGCTTTTATTTAGATATATGATGAAATCATGTGATGGTTTTATGAGGCTCACCACATATTCTGATGTGGATGTAGTAGATTGATGATCTTGATCTGCTTTTACTGTGCTCCTGAGCTTTCTCTTAAGTTTGCCTGCTCCTACTAGCTCCTGGGCTTGGCCTTGCTGTCCACCAGATCCATCCCCCTCCTTATGTCACCATCCTGGTGATGTTTGGATTGATCTGGGTGGTTTATTTTGGCTGCTGTTCTTGTTTTGGTTGTTGTTCACCCTGGCTATGCTGGTGTGTTGTGTAGTGGAGTGATGCACTGAGGTGCTTCTCCACGGTTGTGTTGTGGTTTTGTGATCCTGGTTGTGCTTGTGAGGTCGACAGCACACCATCTGCATGCTTGTGTGTGTGCAGCTTGTGTGCCTGCTATGCACATGTGGATAGGTTCAGAAAGTTTGAACTTACTATTACCAATCTACTTTTACCCTGGCTGGTGAATTGGTCCCTTTTGGTTGTCCTTTGCATGTTGGCTTGAATTTATGAAAGATGAAATCTTTTAGATTGGTGAAACTTGCCCCTTTTTCCACATTTCTCAATTATGAGATTGTCAAGTGCATCTCACTTACAGATCTGAGAGAAATATACTTACACTGATCCTATTTTGTTTTCTATTTAATCTTTGTTTTGCAGGTACAAAGATAAAGATGAAGATTTAGTGTAGTTTTAGATATAGGATAGTTGGTAGATATATAAATGTAATTTTCTTATTATTTTGTAATTTTTCTTTTATAATTCTTGTAATCTTTATTTGGTTCATTTGTAATAAAGATTATATATTTATTAATAAAGAATATTCTTTTTCTTTATTCGTTTTGTAAATTGTGAAATTTTGAATAACTTCAGTAAGTTCATTCTTTGTAAATTGTTTATGTATATAAAATGAATTTCATATACCACATTGTTTTTAGATAAGATTTAAGTTATAATACTTTTCTCTTAATTAATTTTAAGATTCAAATATTATATCAAAATTATTTAAATTATAAAACACTTAAGTTTTAAAATCCAAACTCATTTCAAAACACACATAATTCCTTTAAGATCATATAAAAGTTTATGGCAATCCTCCTTTAAGACTAAACCTACTCTCAAAGTAAGAAAAAAACATTGATCACTTAAGGTTTTATTTGGCGAAAATTTTACTCACATTTTCTCAAATGAATGCATGCAACAATTCATATTCCTAAATCTACCCTTCGTTAGGTCCTATATGCTGGGATGTTACATAGCTCCCCCGTGATGCAGCGGGCATATCAATAGTCTTTTAATCCAACCAAGTGCACACCGAAGCAACGGGCTACAAATGATTATTAAGTGTAAAACACAGATCAAAGCATTAAGTGGTGATGTTCTTGTGATCCTGAATGGGTCGCTAAGCGAAGACCGTACTACCATTTTTGTCACTGAGGTTCCTATGAGATCGCCGCTAGCCAAGTATCTCACCTCAAGCCTTTATCAATCTATGGGATATTGGGCACCTACAAATCTACAGATCGAGACAAGAGATAAAGAAAAAAATATGCAAATCTCAATTGTAAACAATATACAATACTCCCATGATTTGATGCACATAATTGGTGCAAGGTTTCTCCCCAACCCGTGAGGACTACTCACTCATAACGAATAGATCTAGGATAGAAAACTTTGTGCAAAATACTTAGATTGAAATCAAATATTCTTACAATGGTTGCCAAATCACAAGGAAATCTAAAGTACAAAGTACTGGCTATGGCTAATGGAGGGGATGGATGATGGAGTGGATGAACGATGGCATGGATATCCTTTGGTGGTGTTGTGATGTAATCCGAGAATGGATGCCCCCTGGCTGGCGGCTGGAGCCTTAAAATATATAGGCGTCTTCACAAAAGTCATAGGGTTTGACAAGACGAAGCCGCCGCCACTTAGTACAGGCGGATGGTACGGGAGGACCTCGACCGTATCAGTGGTTGTTACGCACACTAACGCCTAGAATTTTCTTCCCAATTACTTGGTTATATGGACTTCCTAAACATCCTTCATTATGACTCCTGATTTCGCATTAAAAGCCGTGATTTCCTGCACAACACAATTCATGTCACATCCCAAGATTTTCCAAATCTTGTAATGTAAAAAATAAATTAAACAAAAATAAATTTTGCTGAAAATCAGGGTGAAAAGAAACTTTTGTTTCTAAATAGAAACTTAAAATCCCATCTTGAACAAACTTTAATTAAAGTTTGAATCCAACAAAATCCAAATCATGAGAAATGCATTCCTCAATGAATGTATCTGGAAATATAAACACTTGGAAAATAAATCCAAACCCTAAGCCCTATTGGAATAAAAATCATTTCCAAGTTATCTCCAAGCCTATGGATTTGATCCATATAAAATCTTGTCAACAAACATTCACAAATGATCAAGAAAGACAAATAGAAATATTATAAAGCCACATAAATTGGTTTCACTTAAATTGGAACCATAAATAAAATCTTATGAATTTAATAAGATAAGGAAAAGTAATTCCCAAAGCTAATAAAGCACCTATTTGGAAACCCATACCAATTGGTGAGCAAATAATCCTAAAGATCTTTAAAAGGATAAATAAATATCAAATAAGATTTCACAAATTGGAATCACCAAGTTTGGATCTCTAAATAAAAAGATATGGATTTTATAAGTTAAAGAAAGAAATATTAATTAAAGAATATTTAAAGACCAAACCAAACCTTGGCCAAATCCTTAAACAAGTGGAATGAATTTAATCCAAATCCAAATAAAAATATTGGATAAAGAATTGGCAAAGTAAAATAAAATGGCATAAACCAAATCCTATTGGAATAAAGACAAATCCAAACTTTAAATGATTAATAAATCTTAACAAAAACTTTCCCAAATAATTCAATATGAATTATTTGACACCCTTTTAAGTAAACAAAACTTACTAAAAGGTTTTGGAAGAATTTAGAAGTCAAATGGAAATTAAAGACATTATTAAATCCTATTTTGATTTAAAACAAGGGCCCTTTTTATTAATTAAAAAGACCCCAAAAGGAATAAAATAAATTTCCAAAATTAACATCAGAATGTGCTACCAATCAGTATTTAAACCTACCCAAGTTTTGGCAAAGGTTTGAATTCAAATAGGTGTTTTAATTGGTTGTTTAAAATCAAAACAGAATAAAGGAAAAGAAAAAGAAAAACAAACAGAACAAAAAAAATGCTAAAGTACTCAGCCCAGCCGGCCAGCCCAATAAGGCCCAACAGCCACTCCCTCTCTCTCCCAAAGAAAAAACGATTCACACACATTTATAAACCCACAAAGACGCTGACTGGTGGACCCTATTTCCTCTCTCTCTCACGCTGCCAAGCGGACCCCACCGCCAGCTCACCTCGTCGTCAACCCGCGACCAGTTCTTCCCCCGTTACTGCCGATTGATTCGCGTCGTCAATTCTCTTCAATGACGCAGTGATTCCGCCCCCAGACCATGCTCTCTTAATCGCCAGTATCCCCTCTACGTTTCCCCCTCAGTTCCCCACCTTAGCACGCCCCCAGGCCGCTTTGATTTTGCTTCGAAACGCCACTGCCTTTGACGCCCTCCGGCGGCGATTCTGGCCAAGTCTCGCCCCCGTTGCCCCCTAGCCACGACAAGCCTACTCCCCAGCCTCTGGCGCATCTCCCAGTGCCGCCCATTCAGCTGCGCGAGCACCATAACCTCGACAACCTCTTCAGCAGAACAGCGCCACCGTCTGCCATTTCTCCGGCGACGTTCCCAGGTAAAGTTCGACCGCGCCTCCCCGTCTCCTGGATGCACTCGTACTCGCCGCTTCTGTGTGCAGCTAACGCACCCTTTTTCATGCCTTAGCGTGGACCGTACACTCGCCTCCGACGACGAACAGAGCCGCTAGACGCCGGCAACAACTACGGCGAGGAATCACCGGTGGTTCAGAGCGCCCCTCGCCAAGATGACCACACGTTGAGCATCGCCAACCCCCTGCGAGCACGGTGAGCCACATCCCGACCTTCCTTGCTTCCTCTATCGCCAGGTCCGCCGCTAGCCGAGCAACGCCGCCGCGCGCCACCGTCGTCGCGCCGCCAGTTAGTGGCAAGTCGATGATAGCCGTTCGATCTCGATCTAGTGGATAGGAAAGAAAACTTTAAGGAAGGGGTATGGTTGCCTCTATGCCACACGATCCAACTTAGATCCAACAATTCCCAGTGCTTGATCCAACTGAAGCGGTACCAGCGAATTAAAACATGACACGTGGCTCAACTCGTTTGATTTGAAACAGAATTGTTCTATTAGATATGCCAATTTGAAAAATTCATAACTTTCAAACCACACGTCCAAATTTTGCAAACTTTATATCAATGGATTCAGAAAAACAAGCCCTATCCAACCATGGCCTTTGTTTAGAAAATAGCTTCTGTTAATTTGTTTGTTTTTACAGAAACTTGTGTGTGCTTGTTTAGGTTATAAAATTTGTTCCAAAATGATTTTGAGGATAAAATCTTTGGCAAATGGTGTATTTTGAACTTACTGACCATAGGAAACAAATTGTGGATTCAAAAATGTATTTGGAGAAACGAAAGAATGAATCTTTGATTTAAACCATTCCTAGTCAAATAAAAATATGGTTTGATTATTAAAAATGGTTTTGGAAGAAAAACCTTTGAGAAATGTTTTGGAAATAAACTCTCTGACCCTAAAAACAAGGTTATTTGGTTTGAAAACATATTTTGTTAAACCTATAGAATGTTGCCTTATTAAAAGCATTTCTTCACCACATAAAATAATGGCATGGTTTAAAAATGGTTTACGAAGAAAAATCTTATACAAATGATTTGCCACTTTATAAAATGACCATTAGGTGTTTTCAAATGTTTATGAACCATTAGAAACCACTTCTACAAATAAAACAATCTTTAGCATGCTTGCATGCATTATTTTGTTATTATTATTTTTTGTGTTGAATTGCTTGAATGGTAGTTTGAAATATTGTTTGCTTGATTGAATTGTAGTGACTTGAAGTGTGTGAACATTGCAAAGATCAAGAAGTGAACCTATACTCTACCAAAAAGGCAAGTGATGCTTCATACTTTTGTCCCATTATTTTCACTATGCATTAGTGATATTTCTAAGTAGGACTTGCATGGAATTTTGCTAAGTATAAACCATGCTATGGGAAATCCTAGTAGATGAAACCTTAGTAGAAATTTCCTAAGTTAAGGTTCCTACTACTATCATGCTTAGCTTAGCTAATAGAAAACAAGGGTGGAATATATATATTCATACTATGGAAAAACTTCTAAGTCTAAGGACTTGTGTTTTTGTTTAATAAAACAACTAAGTGAATGAATCACCTGGGTGGAATGGAAGGAATGGTTTGTGTTGAGTGGTCATGCAAGTCCAGTATGCTGGGGAAAACTCGGGCTTCACAAGGTCCAGTATACTGGGGAATACTTGATGTCTCACTTGTGGATGGCCACCCAGGAACAAAGAGATTTGAGATGTCAAATGTTGAGAAGCTTCAAGTGCAGCCACTTGGCAATATGGGCTCTGCCTGGATCATATAGGTTGCAAGAACTTAGCCAAATGGACAGTTGGTGGTAGGGGAATGATAGGTTGGAACGCGTCCATTCTGGTCTAAGGTAGGGCTTCTAAAAGATCTTGTCTTGGGAAACCAAGTCTTGTGGGGAAAGTGCACAACCTCTGCAGAGTGAAAAATCTAAGTACTTAGCCAAGTCCATGGTAATGGACAACTTGAGCATCAAGACATGGAAGCTATCAAGAATCTCATAATCCCAATTTTTAAGTTAAAAGCTTGTGGTTAAACAAGGGTTTAAGGTTCACCAATTTCTATTGGTGGTTCCTTGGGTGATTTTTGTCAAACAAAAACTTAGTGTTTTCAAATGATAAGGAAAATCTATTTTGAGCAAAGCAAGCCTAAGATCCACTTAGCCAAATGCATATAGATGATAGACTCCACTATACTACCATAGTATCACTTGCCAATACAATTCAAATGTATTGACCCTTGTGGCTGTAACTTGTTATGCTGCAGGTTTGTTTGATATTAGTGAAGTTTAATGATTAGGATTACAAGTCTATAACCAACATGTCTGCCTGTGGCACCTTGAAGATGAAGGACCCCATGCTTATAGATATTCTGCTGCAATGTAATGTAATAGCCAAATGAGCTATGTAAGATGTAATAAATTATGTTATTCCTGGTTATAAAGTTGTATTATAACCTTTGTTTCTTGATATTACATATTAACTGTGGATTCTAGCTATTGATCCAGGGACTAGCATTGTAAACACAGGGATCTCTACCTTATTAAAGGTTGGGAACCTTACAGATGGTATCAGAGCATTGTGTTGCATGTAGGATTGTAAGCCTAGGATTGGACAAAACCCTTAGAAAAATAGGAGTTGTATTTGTTCCAAAACTTATTTACAAACAATCTTGTAAACTCTTTCCTCAACCATTTTGGTTTTGATTCTACACCTCTTCTATTTCAAACTTGATGGACAAAGCCTTTCCATGGCCAAAGACTTCACCATGAGCAAAGGAATTCATCAACTCTAATGACTTCAACATATTCAACTCTAATGACTTCAACATCTTCAACATTTTCACCAAGGACTTCAACCTTGGATATCACTAAGGACTACAAGTGAGACAAGAAATGCTGCTCAAAGACTTGAAGACTAAGGAAACACAACTTGGGAATCATCATCACCTTTGAAGTATTGTGACCAAGAATTTTTCCAAGGATACAAAGATCTTGTTCAAGAAGAATCAACCAAGAAGGATGGAAAGATCTCAAGTGAACCATATAGGTGGACCACCATATTTAATATAGATCAAACCCACCAACTTATGTGGTGTAACAAAAATAATTTTGGTTGCCTAAAAATATGCTTGAAATTTGTTGTTTGAGTGAAATGTTTGTTTGTGATTGCTTGCACATTGCTTGTGTGAATTGTGATGTGTGTGATTAGAATTATTCCCTTAGAAACATTTTGCCTATTCTAATCCCAATCCAACCCAAACAGATGACTTCTCCAAGAGACTCCAACATCAAGGATGACAACAACAACAACCAAGAGAACAACATGAGAGAACAACTATTAGAAAACCAAACCCAGTTGAGCCAAGTGACAACTCAGGTTTTAGCCAACAACAATGGATTAGACCCAGCCATACAATGGATTTTGAAACTTCAATCCCAATTGTTGCAAGGGATGGCTACTCAAATGACCAACATGGGAGAAAAGTATTCCCAAGGAGTTTGTGACAACAAGGATGACAAAGATGTTATTCTAGAAGGAACCCAAGCTTGCAATATTTGTGGAGACAAGGATCACACTTCCAAGGAGCATGAAGATCAATGCCCCAATTGTGAAGAGAAACATCCAATTGACCAATGCCCCACATCCCAAGCTACTTGTTACTTATGTGAAGGAAACAATCATGTCCCTATACAATGCCCCATCAATTCCATAGTTGAACAAAGGAAACAAGGTGGAGTGCAAAAACTGATTGCAGACTACCATGAGAGAGCCAAGTCTACCAAGAAGGATGAAGACAAAGGAAAATCTCAGCTTGTACCTCCCAGCAACATGACCCAATTTAAAGGACCAAAAAGGAGACATATGTATTATCCAAGGAGCAATAGAAGGTCAAGGAAACCAGTAGACATTCCTACCTATGAGATAACATATGAAGAACATGAATTAGAAGCACTCTTAGCTTTGGAGAAACCCAAGAAAAAGAAGGACAAAATCCATGTGCAATGTGGTCATTGCAAAGAAATGGGACACTATGCCAGTGAATGTCCAGAGAAGCAGAAGTATAAGGAGATTAGCCAAGTGTAGTGCAACAACTGCAAAGAGCTAGGCCATTATGTAGCAACTTGCCCACAAAAGATACATGAAGAACTCAATCTTATCACATGCTACAATTGTGGTAACCAAGGACATTATGCAAGCAACTGTCCAGAAAAGATGAAGCACAAGATAAACAAGCCTATGAAGGATCTCAGCCTTGTCACATGTTTCAAGTGTGGAAACAAAGGACACTATGCAGATGTTTGCCCAGAGAGATTTCAACAGGATCCCAAGAAAGCCAATATGTAATTTAGTTGGAAATTTTTATTTTAAGGGTGGTAGTACCCTAGATGCTTTGAGCCAACTTGTAACCCCTAGCCTTCCCAAATCTCGGGACGAGATTTATTTTAAGGGTGGTAGCCTGTCACATCCCAAGATTTTCCAAATCTTGTAATGTGAAAAATAAACTAAACAAAAATAAATTTTGCTGAAAATCAGGGTGAAAAGAAACTTTTGTTTCTAAATAGAAACTTAAAATCCCATCTTTAACAAACTTTAATTAAAGTTTGAATCCAACAAAATCCAAATCAAGAGAAATGCATTCCTCAATGAATGTATCTGGAAATTTAAACACTTGGAAAATAAATCCAAACCCTAAGCCCTATTGGAATAAAAATCATTTCCAAGTTATCTCCAAGCCTATGGATTTGATCCATATAAAATCTTGACAACAAACATTCACAAATGATCAAGAAAGACAAATAGAAATATTATAAAGCCACGTAAATTGGTTTCACTTAAATTGGAACCATAAATAAAATCTTATGAATTTAATAAGATAAGGAAAAGTAATTCCCAAAGCTAATAAAGCACCTATCTGGAAACCCATACCAATTGGTGAGCAAATAATCCTAAAGATCTTTAAAAGGATAAATAAATATCAAATAGGATTTCACAAATTGGAATCACCAAGTTTGGATCTCTAAATAAAAAGATATGGATTTTATAAGTTAAAGAAAGAAATATTAATTAAAGAATATTTAAAGACCAAACCAAACCTTGGCCAAATCCTTAAACAACTGGAATGAATTTAATCCAAATCCAAATAAAAATATTGGATAAAGAATTGCCAAAGTAAAATAAACTGGCATAAACCAAATCCTATTGGAATAAAGACAAATCCAAATTTTAAATGATTAATAAATCTTAACAAAAACTTTCCCAAATAATTCAAGATGAATTATTTGACACCCTTTTAAGTAAACAAAACTTACTAAAAGGTTTTGGAAGAATTTAGAAGTCAAATGGAAATTAAAGACATTATTAAATCCTATTTTGATTTAAAACAAGGGCCCTTTTTATTAATTAAAAAGACCCCAAAAGGAATAAAATAAATTCCAAAATTAACATCAGAATGTGCTACCAATCAGTATTTAAACCTACCCAAGTTTTGGCAAAGGTTTGAATTCAAATAGGTGTTTTAATTGGTTGTTTAAAATCAAAACAGAATAAAGGAAAAGAAAAAGAAAAACAAACAGAACAAAAAAAATGCTAAAGGACTCAGCCCAGCCGGCCAGCCCAACAAGGCCCAACAGCCATTCCCTCTCTCTCCCGAAGAAAAACGATTCGCACCCATTTATAAACCCGCAAAGACGCTGACTGGTGGACCCTATTTCCTCTCTCTCTCTCACGCTGCCAAGCGGACCCCACCGCCAGCTCACCTCGTCGTCAACCCGCGACTAGTTCTTCCCCCGTTACTACTGATTGGTTCGCGTCGTCAATTCTCTTCAATTACGTAGTGATTCCGCCCCCAGACCATGCTCTCTTAATCGCCAGTATCCCCTCTACGTTTCCCCCTCAGTTCCCCACCTTAGCACGCCCCCAGGCCGCTTTGATTTTGCTTCGAAACGCCACTGCCTCCGACGCCCTCCGGCGGCGATTCCGGCCAAGTCTCGCCCCCCTTGCCCCCTAGCCACGACGAGCCTACTCCCCATACTCTGGCGCATCTCCCAGTGCCGCCCGTTCAACTGCGCGAGCACCATAACCTCGCCAACCTCTTCACCAGAACAGCGCCAGGTAAAGTTCGACCGTGCCTCCCCGTCTCCTGGATGCACTCGTACTCGCCGCTTCTATGCGCAGCTAACGCACCCTTTTTCATGCCTTAGCATGGACCGTACACTCGCCTCTGACGACGAACAGAGCCGCCAGACGCCGACGACAACTACGGCGAGGAATCACCGGTGGTTCAGAGTGCCCCTCGCCAAGACGACCACACGTTGAGCATCACCAACCCCCTGCGATCACGGTGAGCCACCTCCCGACCTTCCTTGCTTCCTCTATCGCCAGGTCCGCCGCTAGCCGAGCACCGCCGCCGCGTGCCACCGTCGTCGCGCCGCCAGTTAGTGGCAAGTCGATGATAGCCGTTCGATCTCGATCTAGTGGATAGGAAAGAAAACTTAAACGAAGGGGTATGGTTGCCTCTGTGCCACACGATCCAACTTAGATCCAACGCTTCCCAGTGCTTGATCCAACTGAAGCGGTACCAGCGAATTAAAACATGACACGTGACTCAACTCATTTGATTTGAAACAGAATTGTTCTATTAGATATGCCAATTTGAAAATTTCATAACTTCCAAACCACATGTCCAAATTTTGCAAACTTTATATCAATGGATTCAGAAAAACAAGCCCTAGCCAACCATGCACTTTGTTTAGAAAATAGCTTCTGTTAATTTGTTTGTTTTTACAGAAACTTGTGTGTGCTTGTTTAGGTTATAAAATTTGTTCCAAAATGATTTTGAGGATAAAATCTTTGGCAAATGGTGTATTTTGAACTTACTGACCATAGGAAACAAATTGTGGATTCAAAAATGTATTTGGAGAAACAAAAGAATGAATCTTTGATTTAAACCATTCCTAGTCAAATAAAAATATGGTTTGATTATTAAAAATGGTTTTGGAAGAAAAACCTTTGAGAAATGTTTTGGAAATAAACTCTCTGACCCTAAAAACAAGGTTATTTGGTTTGAAAACATATTGTCACATCCCAAGATTTTCCAAATCTTGTTATGTGAACAATAAATGAATAAAATAAAAACTTTGTTGATTTTCAGGGTGAGAAGAAACTTTTTGATTCCAATTGGAAACCTTCAAACCTATTTGATCAAACAAATCCTAAAGGGATTTGAAAAGATAAACAATTAATAAAGAAAATATTAAATATGTGAAATTACTATTTTTTGATCTTTTAATAAAAAGATTTGGTTTTCAAAAGCAAAGGTAAAATTATAAATAAGGATTATTTTATAAAGAATAATTAAACCTTGGCCAAGCTTTTGAAGTAAAATATTTTGTTTTGATTAAAAGAGTAAAGGTTTATTTAAATAAAATAATGAGAGTTTATTAATAAAACAATTTTGTTAAAGTAAAGGTTTTTCCCATTTTAAATAAACATTAAAACTTGTTATTTTATTATAAATTTTCCAAGTATTTTATATTTTCAAATAAAACCTACTGAAATGATTTTGGTACTATTTTAGTTTTCAAATAGAGTTTTAAATAAATCAAATCCTATTTGGTTTAATAACTAAGGACTATTTTAATTAATTAATAAATGGATCCTAAAAAGAATAAAAATATTATGTTGTTTTGGACTTTGGATTTGTGTTGGTTAACAGAACTAAAATCAATACAAAGCTTAAGTTTGAATCCATTTGTTTGAATTGTTTGATTGAAATTCAAAACAGGAAATCAATTAGAAAAAGAAAAAGACATTCAGAACAAAAAAAGGGATCAGACCAAGCCCAACCCATCTAGCCCAGCTGCCCAGTCGCAGCCCAGTTTCCCCCCTCTTTGCGAAACTTTTTCCACCGAAAAACCCACCCGCAGAGTCACTGAACGCTCGACCCCACTCCCTCTTCCTCTCTCTCGCAGACAGCGCGGCCCCACGCCACCTCAGCGTCGTCTTCACCGCGGCAATTCCTCCTCGCCGTTTCCTGCCATTGATGCTGCGATTGAATTCCCTTCAATGCCTCGCCTTAATCTCGCCGCGACCACGCCCCCTTAAACGCCTCCCTCTTATCCCCATTTGCCCTCTGCTTCCAGCTCCTCTCCGTCCCAGGGCTACTCTAATTGGTCGCTGCAACCACACCAACTCCGACAAGGTTCTGCTCAAATTCCGGCGAAGCCAGACAACCCCACTGCCCCTGGAGCACATGAGATCGCTCCTCACCTCCTGGCGCATCTCCCCGTGCCACTCATTCACTCGCGGGCGCTCCGCAACGTCGACTTCGTCATCTACTGAGCGCTGCCGCGTCTGTTTCTTTATTCGGCGACCCCCTCGTAAGTCTCGACCACCCCGGTACCTCCTATTGATGCTCACATCATCAGCAGCTCAACCCGCGTCTAACTGTACCCCTGCCTTGCCTCGGCGCAACCTGCATCCCCATCCTCGACGACCTCCAGAACCGCCTGACGCCGCCATCGTCTCCGGCGAGCAATCCCCTCCGCTCCAGCGCGCCCCTCGCCAGAGCAGCACCACCTAGAGCTTCGCCTCGACCACGCGAACGCTGTAAGCCATTTTCCCCTCTCCCTTGCTTCCTAGAATCACCGCGACGCCACCGCCAGAGCATGCTCCGCCACTCGCCGCCGCGCAGCGCCGCCAAACCTTGACCCAGCGTCTGTGACCGTTAGATGTAAATCCTGCGGCTAGGAATAGATTTAGACGAAGGGGTATGAGCGCATCTGAGCCGTATGATTTAAATGAGATCCAGCGGTCTAGAGAGCTCAATCCACCCGAAGCGGTAGCAGCCAGTAATATCTCGCCGTGTGGCACTAGTCGATTTAAAACAAATTTTGGAATCAGATTGATATGCAAATTTGTAAACCTCATACCTTTTGATCCACACGTACAAAATTTGCAAATTTTATATCAATGGATTCATAAAAACAAGCCCTAGCTAACCATGCACTTTGTTTAGTAAAAAGTTTCTGTTAAATTGTGTGTTTTTGCAGAAACTTGTGTATGCTTGTTTAGGACATAAAATTTATTCCAAAATGATTTTGGGGTTGAAATCTTTGCAAAATGGTTTGTTGTGAACCTACTGACCTTAGGAACCAACTTATGGATTTAAAAATGTATTTTGTGAAGATTTGGATTGAATAATTGAATTAGCTCATTTCTAGTCAAATAAAAATATTGAGTTTGATATGGAAATGATTTTTGAGAAAAACCTTTGGAAAATGTTTTGATTCAAACCTACTGACCCTAAACACCAAGTTTTGTGAATTAACAACTTATTTGTTGAACAATATAAAATTGTTGCTTTGCTAAAAACATTTTCCACCACATGAAATAATGATTTGATTTAAAAATGGTTTATAGATAAAACCCTTTTGCAAATGACTTTGCCACTTTAGTAAATGACCCCTTTTTGAACTTTATAATGTTTAGAGCCTAGTATAAACCACCTTTGCAAATAAAACCATCTTTTGCATGCTTGCATGCATGACCTTGTTTCTATTATTTTATGTGTGTTAAATTGTTTGAAAATTAGTTGGAATGCTAGTTTAATCTATGTTTGCTTGATTGATTTGTAGTGAAGTTAGAAGAGTGTGATATTAGCAAGATCAAGAAGTGAACCAACATCCTCTACCAAAAAGGCAAGTGACACTATCATCCAAGTCCTATTATTTTCATTACACTTAGTGGATTTTTGAAACATGCATGATAAGGTCTACTATATTTTGCTATGCTAAATCCTAATAGGATACCCTTATATATTCCTTAGTGAAAACAATGTAGTTATAAAATTCTTAGCCATGCTATATATATTGAGATGAGATACATGTTGAGATTATGAGAAGTATTGCAAAGACTTGTGTTTTATATAATAAAACAAGTACTCAATGAACCACCTGGGTGGACAAAGATACTCAAGTTTTGGACAAGGTGGCAACAAAAGGATCCATTTTTATATGGCAATCTCTTTTTTTATGTGCACCAAAATAAAACCACCCAGGGACTTAGAGATTGAACATGTTTCTCGTACAGTGGCTTCCGTGTACAGCCACATGCTAAATGGGCACTGGCTTAGTCAACTACATTGGGAAGACCCATGCATTGGCCCCTTCAGGTTAACTGGAATGAGGGAACTAGGAACCCTACATTGGTGCCTAAAGGCAAGCTAGCATTGTGTATTGGGAGGACCCTATGGAAATACTTCGTCACAATCTCAATCTGCCAGTACTCCATCTTGGTGAGTACTTATCCAGCGGCCACTGGTGGCAACAAGATGAGATTGTGTCATGTGGGTAAAGTGTACAACTTTTGCAGAAGATAATAAAAATCTAAGTACTTAGCCGTGTCCCCGGTTATGGACAATACTGAGCAACTAAGGCCTGAAGCTATGGGAAATCTCGACATTCCAATTTCTAAAAGTAAAACTTGAAAGTGACAACAAGAGACTTGAAACACTTGGGGTTTACCAAGGAGTTCAAAAAGATTTGACAAGAGATCAAAACTATTTTGAAAAGATAGGATAAATTATTGCTTTCTGCAAATGAGCCTAAAACCCTACTAAGCCAAATATGCATGTAATGATAGGATCCACTTATTTCTACATAGTAGTGAAACTTGCCAATACAATTCAAATGTATTGACCCTTGTGGCTGTAACTTGTAATGTTGCAGGTTTGTTTGGTGTTAGTGAAGTTTATTGATTAGGATTACAAGTCTACAACCAACATGTTTGCCTGTGGCACTTTGAAGATGAAGGACCCCATGCTTATAGATATTCTGCTGCAATGTAATGTAATAGCCAAATGAGCTATGTAAGATGTAATAAAATTATGTTATTCCTGGTTATAAAGTTGTATTATGACCTTTGTTTCTTGATATTACATCTTAACTGTGGATGCTAGCTATTGATCCAGGGACTAGCATTGCAATCACAGTCCTCACCTCCTGGCGCATCTCCCCGTGCCACTCATTCGCTCGCGGGCGCTCCGCAACGTCGACTTCGTCATCTACTGAGCGCCGTCGCGTCTGTTTCTTTATCCGGCGACCCCCTGGTAAGTCTCGACCACCCCGGTACCTCCTATTGATGCTCACATCATCAGCAGCTCAACCCGCGTCTAACTGTACCCCTGCCTTGCCTCGGCGCAACCTGCATCCCCATCCTCGACGACCTCCAGAACCGCCTGACGCCGCCATCGTCTCCGGCGAGCAATCCCCTCCGCTCCAGCGCGCCCCTCGCCAGAGCAGCACCACCTAGAGCTTCGCCTCGACCACGCGAACGCTGTAAGCCATTTTCCCCTCTCCCTTGCTTCCTAGAATCACCGCGACGCCACCGCCAGAGCATGCTCCGCCACTCGCCGCCGCGCAGCGCCGCCAAACCTTGACCCAGCGTCTGTGACCGTTAGATGTAAATCCTGCGGCTAGGAATAGATTTAGACGAAGGGGTATGAGCGCATCTGAGCCGTATGATTTAAATGAGATCCAGCAGTCTAGAGAGCTCAATCCACCCGAAGCGGTATCAGCCAGTAATATCTCGCCGTGTGGCACTAGTCGATTTAAAACAAATTTTGGAATCAGATTGATATGCAAATTTGTAAACCTCATAACTTTTGATCCACACGTACAAAATTTGCAAATTTTATATCAATGGATTCATAAAAACAAGCCCTAGCTAACCATGCACTTTGTTTAGTAAAAAGTTTCTGTTAAATTGTGTGTTTTTGCAGAAACTTGTGTATGCTTGTTTAGGACATAAAATTTATTCCAAAATGATTTTGGGGTTGAAATCTTTGCAAAATGGTTTGTTGTGAACCTACTGACCTTAGGAACCAACTTATGGATTTAAAAATGTATTTTGTGAAGATTTGGATTGAATAATTGAATTAGCTCATTTCTAGTCAAATAAAAATATTGAGTTTGATATGGAAATGATTTTTGAGAAAAACCTTTGGAAAATGTTTTGATTCAAACCTACTGACCCTAAACACCAAGTTTTGTGAATTAACAACTTATTTGTTGAACAATATAAAATTGTTGCTTTGCTAAAAACATTTTCCACCACATGAAATAATGATTTGATTTAAAAATGGTTTATAGATAAAACCCTTTTGCAAATGACTTTGCCACTTTAGTAAATGACCCCTTTTTGAACTTTATAATGTTTAGAGCCTAGTATAAACCACCTTTGCAAATAAAACCATCTTTTGCATGCTTGCATGCATGACCTTGTTTCTATTATTTTATGTGTGTTAAATTGTTTGAATATTAGTTGGAATGCTAGTTTAATCTATGTTTGCTTGATTGATTTGTAGTGAAGTTAGAAGAGTGTGATATTAGCAAGATCAAGAAGTGAACCAACATCCTCTACCAAAAAGGCAAGTGACACTATCATCCAAGTACTATTATTTTCATTACACTTAGTGGATTTTTGAAACATGCATGATAAGGTCTACTATATTTTGCTATGCTAAATCCTAATAGGATACCCTTATATATTCCTTAGTGAAAACAATGTAGTTGTAAAATGCTTAGCCATGCTATATATATTGAGATGAGATACATGTTGAGATTATGAGAAGTATTGCAAAGACTTGTGTTTTATATAATAAAACAAGTACTCAATGAACCACCTGGGTGGACAAAGATACTCAAGTTTTGGACAAGGTGGCAACAAAAGGATCCATGTTTATATGGCAATCTCTTTTTGTATGTGCACCAAAAGAAAACCACCCAGGGACTTAGAGATTGAACATGTTTCTCGTACAGTGGCTTCCGTGTACAACCACATGCTAAATGGGCACTGGCTTAGTCAACTACATTGGGAAGACCCATGCATTGGCCCCTTTAGGTTAACTAGAATGAGGGAACTAGGAACCCTACATTGGTGCCTGAAGGCAAGCTAGCATTGTGTATTGGGAGGACCCTATGGAAAGACTCCACTATACTACCATAGTATCACTTGCCAATACAATTCAAATGTATTGACCCTTGTGGCTGTAACTTGTTATGTTGCAGGTTTGTTTGATATTAGTGAAGTTTAATGATTAGGATTACAAGTCTACAACCAACATGTCTGCCTGTGGCACCTTGAAAATGAAGGACCCCATGCTTATAGATATTCTGCTGCAATGTAATGTAATAGCCAAATGAGCTATGTAAGATGTAATAAATTATGTTATTCCTGGTTATAAAGTTGTATTATGACCTTTGTTTCTTGATATTACATCTTAACTGTGGATGCTAGCTATTGATCCAGGGACTAGCATTGTAAACACAGGGATCTCTACCTTATTAAAGGTTGGGAACCTTACAATTCAAAGCAAGGTTTTGCATATCTTTGCATTTATTAGTCATTAGTGGCGAGGATTGAGAGTTTTTTTTGTTAATTTCTTGACTAAAAACAATGTTTAAAGGCGGTGAGAGATGGCAAATTTTGGAGCCATCAAGCGACCATCATCGCCTGATGAGGCCGTCGTCATCAACCACGTCTTGCGATGCCCACCACCGCTCAGACACTGATAAGAAGCTGGACGCACCCTCTCTTATCCTCATCTTTCCATTTCCCCTCTCTCAAACTTTCTCTCTCTGTTTCCACCCCACATCCAGAACCCTAGACACAGTCACCAGAAATCGCCGACGTCTTTGAAGTGCCCTTGCCCAACTGAGGCCACCATTGTCATCCTCGTGCTCAACTCGATCGATTGCCCCCTCTTGTGGAAGACGAAGCAGTCTCAGTCGCCTGAATCGCCACCTCCATTCCCGATATCGTCCATCGCAGGTCTCATCGTTTCCAACCTTGCTTTACCTTGTCAACCACGTCACCACCTTACTAGTGATCTACTAATGCTCAGGCATCCCTCTAATCCCTCGCTTTCTTCCTGTATCGTTACTGCCATGTTCATTTGTAAGGACCGCCACAGTAGCTCGTCGCTGACCGAGCTCCGTTGACCAAATAGGGGCGGCTCCGCTATTAGTAGGTTCCCATGCGTGCGCTCGTTCAAACGATACCAACCATGTTTGCTGGCTCGCGCTATATCATTATCATTGCTCGTCCTCTGACCGTTAACGTCGAAGTGATGTTACGTCACCCCTGCCGAGTCAGCGAGTTTGACTCAGTCAGCAGCGCATGAGGCATCTAACATGGCCATAACCCCACCTGTCTGTGACTTTGGCTAGGTATCGTCTAGGTATAAAAAGAATTTCTATTTAATGAAATTCTAGAAAATTATTAAATCTTATAAATTCAATAACTTTATTTTTTTAATTTATAAAATTATATATTATATATCAAAATTCTTAGAAAAATAGGATCTAGAATTTAGAACTATTATCGTACATTGTTATACAACTTAAATGAAATAGTTTATTATTTAAAAAATATTCAATTAAGTAATAAATCTTGAAACAAATCATATCTTATTATTAATAAATTGGAAAAATTTATACAATATATCAAAATGATCATAAAAATAATATCTACATATTAAAAATTAAATTTTTCACTTTTTAAGGAAAAAAGTTTAATGCTTTCAAATTTTGAATTTAAACCTTTTTGTTTGATCAATAATTTATAAAATGTTATATAAAAATTGCTTATGTCTTCACTATTATGAATTTAAGATCTAACTATAGTAATAATCTTAGTTCTTGCTTGTATAAACTAAATTAGTCCAAAACATCTTAATTGCATTTTCTCAAATTATCATTCATAAATAAATATATATTGTTTCCTAAAGTATTTTATCAAATATATAATCCTCAAGAATAATATTTTTGAATTATTAAACCCTTTCACCATCATTTCACTCACAAGTTTATAAATATATTGAAAATCCAAAGATAATTCATAAGTAGTTTAAGTAATATTATTTCAATGTTCATAAAATATAATCACTAAGTCCTAAATGGATGAAATATCCATTCACTTATAATGTTAAAAAACACTACTCAAATAAAATTACTACTACTTTTATTCCACCTTTATGAAGTATTATGAAGTAAACAACATATAGTACCATCTCATATTTAAGACATATAAGTCTCAACTACAAGTTTTGTGTTTAATTCAAATGTAGCAATTATTTATTTTATGAAAATTAGAGTTAGGAATAAACCCTAATAGTATTTAATTTCAAGTTTCAATGCTTTTACCTTAAAATGTAACATTTTCTTCAAAAGTTATTCTTTTCAGATATATTAATAAGATGTAGCTATTTTCTTAAAGACTCTAATAGAATCACAATCTTCATACAAGAAGTTTTTTGACCTTATATCCACACTTGGGTACTAGATTGTTGTATGCTACTTTTTTGTACTTGCATGTTATTTCACATACACTCACAAGCCTTAACAAGAAGCACATGTGTGAAACTGATATAAAAGGACAACACATTCCAAAAAATCATCACAAGTTCTAAACCCTAGATCATTGATGTTATTCTAGGGATCTTGAGTTTAAAACATTGCATTACATTACTTATGAATAATATCATCTTGCTTCTTTAATCATTAGTCCTTACCGAACGAATGATGGTGTTTTCCAAATATTGGTGTTTATATTGTCTCGAAGATCATGAGTGCATAATCTTGCAATCACAAAAGGCAAGTTCACACTTTCTCAGGTTCTTTGATTATTTTCTATCAAGTATTTCCAATCTATTATTGTTATCACCTGCATTTTAGAAAGGATGGCAGAAAACACTATTTTCATAATTGACTTGAACTATTGGTTACTGATCCAGGGTGATCAGTTAATCTATTATGACTGGCAATGGAATGTCACATCCCAAGATTTTCCAAATCTTGTAATTTGAAAAATAAATGAATAAAATAAAACTTTGTTGAATTTCAAGGTGAGAAGAAACTTTTTGAATCCAATTGGAAACTTTCAAAACCTATTTTGATCAAATAAAATCCTAAAGGGATTTAAAAAGGTAAATAAACAATAAAGCTAAAAATATTTGAATTCTATTTTGGATCTTTTTAATAAAAGATTTGGTTTTCAAATGAAAAGGTAGAAATATAAATAAGGATTATTTTATAAAGCCAAATCAAAACTTGGCCAAACCTTTGAAATAAAATATTTCCATTTGATAAAATTAGTAAAGGTTTATTTAAATAAAATAATAAGGATTTAATATCCAAGTTTAATAAAAATAAAGGTTTTACTATTTTAATTAAAACATCAAAACTTATTTATTTATTTTAAACAAGTTTTCCAAGTATTCTTTATTTTCAAATAAAACCTACTGATTTGGTTTTGAAAGTATTTAGATTTCAAATGGAGATTTTAAATAAATTAAAACCCATTTAATTTAATAACTAAGGTCCATTTTATTTAATTATTAATGGACCCTAAAATAAAAATATTATTTTATTTTGGGACTTAGATTATTGTGGTTAAACAGAACCAAAACTCAAGGCAAAATTTGGAGGAATTTTGAATTGATTTGTTGATTGATTTGTTTGGTTGAATTTCAAAACAGAAAATAGAAATAGAAAAAAGATAAAGCAATCAGAAAGAAAAAAATAGAATCAACAGCAGCCCAGCAGGCCAGCCCAACAAGCCCAACAGCAAGCCCACACCACTCTCTCTCGCGAAACGTTTTCTCACTCAAACTCTCACCCGCAGCGTCGCAGACAGTTGGACCCCACCGCACCTCTACCTCTCTCGCTGCCAGACGGCCCCACCGCCAGCTCACTCTCTTCTTCCTCGCGCAGACCCCGCCCTACCGTTGCTGCCATTTACGCCGGTGATGAATACGCGTTGAATACACCCTTGAATCCTCCTAGTAATCGCACACATTTAAACGCATGCGTCTTTCCTCTCTTTCCCCTCAGATCCCACTCGAAGAGAGCCACCAGGCTGCCCCCAATTCCATTTGCCTTGCCACTGCTCCGGCGAGTCTCACCGAGCGATTCCGGCCGAACCCTGTCGCCCCTTGCCTCCCTGAGCACACGGCCGTGAACCCCAGCCCCTGGCGTTTCTCCCTGTGATGTCCGTTCACTCGCGGGCGCCCCAGAACGTCGGCTTCAACAACCTCTGAGCGCCGCCGCGTCTGCTTCCTTCTCCGGCGACCTCCCCTGGTAAGTATCGACCGCCCCAGCACTCCTCGATGATGCTCCCATCTTCTCCAGAACAGCACGCTTCTAACCGTACCACCCGTTCGTCTTAGGGTGATCTGCAACGTCGTCCCCGACGACCACCAGAACCGCCTGACGCCGCCATCGTCTCCGGCGAGCAATTACTTCCACTCCAGTGCGCCCCTTCGCCAGCCAGTACCACCTCGAGCTTCAGCAAGCCTCTACGAGTCTGGTAAGCCTCGCCAACCTCTTACTTGCTTCCTGTAACTGCCGCTAGCACATCGTCCGACCGTGCGCCGCCGCCAGCCGCCGTCAGCACCGCTTGTGTTTGGTCAAGACAATTCGCACCGTTAGATTTCCATCTGGCGGCTTAGAAAGAATCACTAAACGAAGAGGTACAGGCAAATCTGAACCGCACCGTCTCACTTAGATCCAACGGCTGTAGTTGCGCAATCCATGCGAACCGGTATCAGCGAACCAGAAACAGACGCGTGGCACTAGTTGATTTAAAACAGAGTTTGAAATCAGATTGTTTAGCAAATTTGTAAACCTTGTAACTTTTGATCCACACGTCCAAAAATTACAAACTTTATATCAATGGAATCAGCAAGACAAGCCCTAGCCAACCATGCAATTTGTTTAGTAAAAAGCTTCTAGTAAAATGTTTGTTTTTGCAGAAACATTTGTATGCTTGTTTAAGTTATGAAAATTATTCCAAAATGATTTTGAGGTTGAAATCTTTGCAAATTGGTTTGTTGTGAACTTACTGACCCTAGGAACCAACCCATGGATTTAAAAATGGATTGTGAAATTTAGGAATAAAAACTTGAATTAGCCCATTTCTAGTCAAATAAAAATATTGATTTTGATATGGAAATGATTTTGAGAAAAACCTTTGGAAAATGTGTTGATTCAAACCTACTGACCCTAAACACCAAGTTTTGTGAATTAACAAATTATTTGGTGAACATTATAAAATTGTTGCTTTGCCAAAAGCATTTTCCACCACATAAAATAATGTTTGATTTGAAAAATGGTTTTTAGATAAAGCCCTTTTGCAAATGACTTTACCACTTTGGAAAATGACCACTTTGAACCTTACAAAGTTTAGAGCCTGGTAGAAACCACCTTTGCAAATAAAACTATCTTTTGCAATGCTTGCATGCATGACTTAGTTCCTATTATTTTCTGTGTGTTAAATTGTTTGAATATTGGTTGGAATGCTAGTTGAACCTATGTTTGCTTGATTGGTTTGTAGTGAAGATTAGAAGAGTGTGATATTAGCAAGATCAAGAAGTGATCCCACCCCCTCTACCAAAAAGGCAAGTGACACTATCATCCAAAGTCCTACTATTTTCACTATACTTAGTGGATTTTGAAACATGCATGAAAAGAATTTCTATATGCTATGCTAAATCCTAATAGGATACCCTTTACATTCCTTAGTGAAAACAATGTAGTTGTAAAATGCTTAGCCATGCTATAAATATATTTTGAGAAGAGTTACATGTTGAGAATTTTATGAAGTTGAGAAAAGACTTGTGTTTTTATATAATAAAACAAGTACTCAATGAACCACCTGGGTGGACAAGGATACTCAAGTTTTGGACAAGGTGGCAACAAGAGGAACCATGTTTATATGGCAATCTCTTTTTGTTGTGCACCAGATGAAAACCACCCAGGGACTTAGAGATTGAACATGTTTCTCCAACAGTGGCTTCCGTGTGCAGCCACATGCTAAATGGGCACTAGCTTAGTCAACTACATTGGGAAGACCCATGTATTAGCCTCTTCAGGTTAACTAAATGAGGGAACTCGGAACCCTACATTGGTGCCTGGTAGACAAGCTAGATTGGGAGGACCCTATGGAAAGACTTCGTCACATTCTCAATCTGCCGGTACTCCATCTTGGTGAGTACTTATCCAGCGGCCAATGGTGGCAACAAGATGAGAGTGTGTCATGTGGGTAAAGTGTACAACTTCTGCAGAAGATAAAAATTCTAAGTACTTAGCCGTGTCCCCGGTTATGGACAATACTGAGCAACTAAAGGCTTGAAGCTATGGGAAATCTCGACATTCCAATTTCTAAAAGAAAAACTTTAAAGTGACAACAAAAGACTTGAAGCACTTGGGGTGTACCAAGGAGCTCAAGAGATTTTGATAAAAACTTGAAGTACTTGGGGTGTACCAAGGAGCTCAAGAGATTTTGATAAAAACTTGAAGTACTTGGGGTGTACCCAGGAGCTCAAGAGATTTTGATGAAAACTTGAAACACTTGGGGATTTACCAAGGAACTCAAGGGATTTTGACAAAGACTTGAAACACTTGGGGATTTACCAAGGAGTTCAGAAAGATTTGACAAAAGATCAAAACCATTTTGAAAAGATAGGATAAATTATTGCTTTCTGCAAATGAGCCTAAAACCCTACCTAACCAAATATGCATGTAATGATAGGATCCACTTATATTCAACATAGTAGTGAAACTTTCCAATACAATTCAAATGTATTGACCCTTGTGGCTGCAACTTGTTATGTTGCAGGTTTGTTTCATAATAGTGAAGTTGATTGATTAGGATTACAAGTCTACAACCAACATGACTGCCTGTGGCACTTTGAAGATGAAGGACCCCATGCTTATAGATTTTCTGCTGCAATGTAATGTAATAGCCAAATGAGCTATGTAAGATGTAATAAAATTATGTTATTCCTAGTTATAAAGTTGTATTATGACCTTTGTTTCTTGATATTACATCTTAACTGTGGATGCTAGCTATTGATCCAGGGACTAGCATTGTAAACACAGGGATCTCTACCTTATTAAAGGATGGGACCTCTACAGATGGTATCAGAGCATTGTGTTTCCTGTAGGATTTGTAAACCCTAGGATTGGACAAAACCCTTAGAAAAATAGGAGTTGTATTTGTTCCAAAACTTATTTACAAACAATCTTGTAAACTCTTTCCTCAACCATTTTGGTTTTGATTCTACATCTCTTCTATTACAACTTGATGGACAAAACCTACCCCATGGCCAAAGACTTCACCATGTGCAAAGGACATCTTCAACTCTAATGACTTCAACTTCTTCAACTCTAGTGACTTCAACATCTTCAGCATATTCACCAAGGACTTCAACCTTGGATTTCACTAAGGACAAGTGGGACAAGAAATCTTGATCAAGATTTGGAGACTAAGGAAACACAAGTTAGAAGGAGCCCACATCACTTGAAGTTTTGTGACCAAAAGTTTTTCCAAAGAAACCCTAATCTCATCAACCAAGAAGGATGGAAAGATCACAAGTGAACCATATAGATGGACCACCATATATTGTTAAGTATAGATCAAACACCCCAACTTATGTGGTGTAACAAAAATATTTTGTTACCTAAAAATGTGCTTGAACTTCATTGTTTGAGTGAAAAGTTTGTTTGTGATTGCTTGCACATTGCTTGAGTGAAATGTAATGTGTGTGATTAGAATTATTTCCTTAGAAATATCTTGCCTATTCTAATCTCAATTCAAGCCAAACAGATGACTACTCCAAGAGACTCCAGCATCAAGGTTGATGAAATCAACACCAACCAAGAGGACAACATGAGAGAACTCATAGGAACCCAAAACCAGTTGAACCAAATGACAGCTCAGTTCATAGCCAACACCAGTGGGGAAGATCCAACCCTGCAAAAGTTTTTGGAAGACCAAGCCCAAATGTTGCATAAGGTAACATACCAAATGCTCAACATGGAAAGCAACTTTTCCAAAGGAGACAAGGATGTTATTCTAAAAGGAACCAAAGCTTGCAATATTTGTGGAGACAAGGATCACACTTCCAAGGAGCATGGAGATCAATGCCCCAATTGTGAAGAGAAACATCCTGTTGGCCAATGTCCCAACTCTCAAGCTACTTGCTACCTATGTGAAGGGAATAACCATGTCCCTATCCAATGCCCCATATATTCCATAGTTGAACAAAGGAAACAAGATGGATTGCAAAAAATGATTGCAAACTATCAAGAGGGTTCCAAATCTACCAAAAAGAATGAGGACAAAGGAAAAGCTCCACTTATACCTCCATGCAATACAACCCAATTCAAAGGACCAAAGAAGAGGCATATGAATTATCCAAAGAGCAATAGAAGATCCAAGAAACAAGTAGACATTCCTACTTATAAGATAACATATGAACAACATGAACTAGATGCACTCCTAGCTTTGGAGAAGCCCAAAAAGAAAAAGAAGGACAAAAGCCATGTGCAATGTCATCATTGTAAAGAAATGGGACACTATTCCAATGAATGTCCAGAGAAACAGGAGTATAAAGAGATTGGCCAGGTATGGTGCAACAAATGCAAAGAGCTAGGCCATTATGCAACAACTTGTCCATAAGAGACACGTGAAGAACTCAAACTTATCATATGTTTCAATTGCAAAGAACCAGGACATTATGCAAGCAATTGTCCAGAAAAGATGAAGAACAAGATAAACAAGCCTATGAAGGATCTCAGCCTTGTCACATGTGTCAAGTGTGGAAACAAAGGACACTATGCAGATGTTTGCCCAGAGAAGTTTCCCCAAGATCCCAGGCAAACCAAAATGTAATTTAGTTGGAAAACTTTTTAAGGGTGGTAGTACCCTAGATGCTTTGAGCCTACTTGTAACCCTAGCCTTCCCAAATCTCGGGACGAGATTTATTTTAAGGGTGGTAGCCTGTCACATCCCAAGATTTTCCAAATCTTGTAATGTGAAAAATAAATGAATAAAATAAAACTTTGTTGAATTTCAAGGTGAGAAGAGACTTTCTGAATCCAATTAGAAACTTTCAAAACGTATTTTGATCAAATAAAATCCTAAAGGGATTTAAAAAGGTAAATAAACAATAAAGCTAAAAATATTTGGAATTCTATTTTGGATCTTTTTAATAAAATATTTGGTTTTCAAATGAAAAGGTAGAAATATAAATAAGGATTATTTTATAAAGCCAAATCAAAACTTGGCCAAACCTTTGAAATAAAATATTTCCATTTGATAAAATTAGTAAAGGTTTATTTAAATAAAATAATAAGGATTTAATATCCAAGTTTAATAAAAATAAAGGTTTTACTATTTTAATTAAAACATCAAAACTTATTTATTTATTTTAAACAAGTTTTCCAAGTATTCTTTATTTTCAAATAAAACCTACTGATTTGGTTTTGAAAGTATTTAGATTTCAAATGGAGATTTTAAATAAATTAAAACCCATTTAATTTAATAACTAAGGTCCATTTTATTTAATTATTAATGGACCCTAAAATAAAAATATTATTTTATTTTGGGACTTAGATTATTGTGGTTAAAAAGAACCAAAACTCAAGGCAAAATTTGGAGGAATTTTGAATTGATTTGTTGATTGATTTGTTTGGTTGAATTTCAAAACAGAAAAAAGAAATAGAAAAAGATAAAGCAATCAGAAAGAAAAAAATAGAATCAACAGCAGCCCAGCCGGCCAGCCCAACAAGCCCAACAGCAAGCCCACCCCACTCTCTCTCGCGAAACGTTTTCTCACTCAAACTCTCACCCGCAGCATCGCAGACAGTTGGATCCCACCGCACCTCTACCTCTCTCGCTGCCAGACGGCACAAACCGGCAGCTCACTCTCTTCTTCCTCGCGCAGACCCCGCCCTGCCGTTGCTACCATTTACGCCGGCGATGAATACGCGTTGAATACGCCCTTGAATCCTCCCAGTAACCGCACACATTTAAACGCCTGCGTCTTTCCTCTCTTTCCCCTCAGATCCCACTCGACGAGAGCCACCAGGCTGCCCCCGATTCCATTTGCCTTGCCACTGCTCCGGCGAGTCTCACCGAGCGATTCTGGCCGAACCCTGTCGCCCCTTGCCTCCCTGAGCACACGGCCGTGAACCCCAGCCCCTGGCACTTCTCCCTGTACTGTCCGTTCACTCACGGGCGCCCCAGAACGTCGGCTTCGACAACCTCTGAGCGCCTCCGCGTCTGCTTCCTTCTCCGGCGACCTCCCCTGGTAAGTATCGACCGCCCTAGCACTCCTCGATGATGCTCCCATCTTCTCTAGAACAGCACACTTCTAACAGTACCACCCGTTCGTCTTAGGGTGATCTGCAACGTCGTCCCCGACGACCACCAGAACCGCCTGACGCCGCCATCGTCTCCGGCGAGCAATTACTTCCACTCCAGTGCGCCCCTTCGCCAGCCAGTACCACCTCGAGCTTCAGCAAGCCTCTACGAGTCTAGTAAGCCTCGCCAGCCTCTTCCTTGCTTCCTATAACCGCCGCTAGCACATCGTCCGACCGTGCGCCGCCGCCAGCCGCCGTCAGCACCGCTCGTGTTTGGTCAAGACAATTCGCACCGTTAGATTTCCATCTGGCGGCTTAGAAAGAATCACTAAACGAACAGGTACAGGCAAATCTGAACTGCACCATCTCACTTAGATCCAACGGCTGTAGTTGTGCAATCCACGCGAACCGGTATCAGCGAACCAGAAACAGACGCGTGGCACTAGTTGATTTAAAACAGAGTTTGAAATCAGATTGTTTAGCAAATTTGCAAACCTTGTAACTTTTGATCCACACGTCCAAAAATTACAAACTTTATATCAATGGAATCAGCAAGACAAGCCCTAGCCAACCATGCAATTTTTTTTAGTAAAAAGCTTCTGGTAAAATGTTTGTTTTTGCAGAAACATTTGTATGCTTGTTTAAGTTATGAAAATTATTCCAAAATGATTTTGAGGTTGAAATCTTTGCAAATTGGTTTGTTGTGAACTTACTGACCCTAGGAACCAACCCATGGATGTAAAAATGGATTTTGTGAAATTTAGGAATAAAAACTTGAATTAGCCCATTTCTAGTCAAATAAAAATATTGATTTTGATATGGAAATGATTTTGAGCAAAACCTTTGGAAAATGTGTTGATTCAAACCTACTGACCCTAAACACCAAGTTTTGTGAATTAACAAATTATTTGGTGAACATTATAAAATTGTTGCTTTGCCAAAAGCATTTTCCACCACATAAAATAATGTTTGATTTGAAAAATGGTTTTTAGATAAAGCCCTTTTGCAAATGACTTTACCACTTTGGAAAATGACCACTTTGAACCTTACAAAGTTTAGAGCCTGGTAGAAACCACCTTTGCAAATAAAACTATCTTTTGCAATGCTTGCATGCATGACTTAGTTCCTATTATTTTCTGTGTGTTAAATTGTTTGAATATTGGTTGGAATGCTAGTTGAACCTATGTTTGCTTGATTGGTTTGTAGTGAAGATTATAAGAGTGTGATATTAGCAAGATCAAGAAGTGATCCCACCCCCTCTACCAAAAAGGCAAGTGACACTATCATCCAAAGTCCTACTATTTTCACTATACTTAGTGGATTTTGAAACATGCATGAAAAGAATTTCTATATGCTATGCTAAATCCTAATAGGATACCCTTTACATTCCTTAGTGAAAACAATGTAGTTGTAAAATGCTTAGCCATGCTATAAATATATTTTGAGAAGAGTTACATGTTGAGAATTTTATGAAGTTGAGAAAAGACTTGTGTTTTTATATAATAAAACAAGTACTCAATGAACCACCTGGGTGGACAAGGATACTCAAGTTTTGGACAAGGTGGCAACAAGAGGAACCATGTTTATATGGCAATCTCTTTTTGTTGTGCACCAGATGAAAACCACCCAGGGACTTAGAGATTGAACATGTTTCTCCAACAATGGCTTCCGTGTGCAGCCACATGCTAAATGGGCACTGGCTTATTCAACTACATTGGGAATACCCATGCATTAGCCTCTTCAGGTTAACTAAATGAGGGAACTCGGAACCCTACATTGGTGCCTGGTAGACAAGCTAGATTGGGAGGACCCTATGGAAAGACTTCGTCACATTCTCAATCTGCCGGTACTCCATCTTGGTGAGTACTTATCCAGCTGCCACTAGTGGCAACAAGATGAGATTGTGTCATGTGGGTAAAGTGTACAACTTCTGCAGAAGATAAAAATTCTAAGTACTTAGCCGTGTCCCCGGTTATGGACAATACTAAGCAACTAAAGGCTTGAAGCTATGGGAAATCTCGACATTGCAATTTCTAAAAGAAAAACTTTAAAGTGACAACAAAAGACTTGAAGAACTTGGGGTGTACCAAGGAGCTCAAGAGATTTTGATAAAAACTTGAAGTACTTGTGGTGTACCAAGGAGCTCAAGAGATTTTGATTGTCACATCCCAAGATTTTCCAAATCTTGTAATGTGTAAAATAAATGAATAAAATAAAACTTTGTTGATTTTCAGGGTGAGAAGAAACTTTTTGAATCCAATTGAAAACCTTCAAAAACATTTTTGATTCAAATAAATCCTAAAGGGATCTAAAAAGATAAACATTTTATAAAGGAAAATAAAAATATTTGGAATTACTATTTTGACCCTTAAATAAAAGATTTGGTTTTCAAAGAGAAAAGTAAATTTATAAATAAGGATTATTTGATGAAACCAAAATAAACCTTGGTCAAGCATTTGAAATAAAACATTTTTTTTAATAAAGATTGGTAAAGGTTTATTTAAAATAAATTAATAAGGATTTAATATCCAAGTTTTATAAATAAAGGTTTTACTATTTTAATTAACCATCAAAACTTATTTACTTAATTCAAATAAGTTTTCCAAGTATTTTATATTCTCAAATAAAACCAACTGATTTGGTTTTGAAAATATTTAGATTTCAAAAGGAGTATTTAAATAAAACAAATCCTATTTGATTTAATAACAATGGTCTATTTATTTAATTAATAATGGACCCTAAAATAAAATTATTATTTTGGTTTTGGAATTTTGGTTTATGTTGTTAAACAGAACCAAATTCAAATGAAAAGTATGGTGATTGTTTGAATTGTTTTGTTTGTTTGATTTGTTGTTTGATTTTCAAAACAGAAAATAGGAACAGAAAAAGGAAAAACAATTTGAAAGAAAAAAAATAAGAATTGGACCAGCCCAGCCGGCCAAACCCAACAAGGCCCAGTACCAGCCCAGTTCCCCTCATCCGCAGAAAAACGCTTCGCACCCGCTCCCTGACCCGCAGAGTGACTGACTTGTGGACCCCAACCATCTCTCTCGCCCCACTGACGAAACGGCCCCACACCCGAGCCTTCTTCCTCACCCGCGCGACTTCTTCTCCCCAAACCTCGTCGCCGTTTCTGCCGTTTGAATGCACGCTTGATTCCTCCTTAACCACGCATTGATTCAGCCCGTGACTGCGTGCACTTAAGCGTCTCTCTTCCCTCTCCATTTCCCCTCGCTCACTCCTCTGTCCCGGCCACAAGGCTGCCACGATTTAACGCGTAAACCCACTCTGCTCCGACGAGCTGCAACACAAATTCCGGCCGAGCCTCTCCACCCCGTGCCTCCCCGAGCACACGAACTTACTCCCCACTCCCAGGCGCTCCTGCCAGTACCTTCCATTCAACCGCGGGAACCCTGAGCGTCGACTACGACGATCTCTGAACGCCACCGTGTCTGCAAGCAACTCCGGCAACCCTTCTGGTAATCACCTGACCGCCCCTCTTCCTCTCATTCATGCACGCAAGTTCGCCTTGATCTAGCGCATCTAACTGCGTCTTCCTTTTTCCTCGGGGCGAACCACAGCACCATCCTCGACGAGCACCGGGACCGCCTGACGCCGTTCTCGACTCCAACGAGCAATCGCTACTGTTCCAGTGCGCCCCTTCGTCTGCAAACAGCACGTCGAGCTTCACCACGTCCTTGCGATCACGGTGAGCCTCTCCTCCTATTCTCTCGCTTCCTGCTTCGCCAGCGCCGCCACCGTCTGACCGTCGCCACCGCGCGCGACCGTCGAGCGCCGCCAGTTCTTGGCAAGATAGATAAGAGCCGTTCGATTTAGATTGAAGAGACACGATGGATCCACTTAACAGCGAAAGGGTACGCAGCCAGTGCCATGCGATGCAACTTGATCCAACGGCCTACAGCACGTGATCCACCCGAACCGGTACCAGCAAATAGCGTTGCGCCGCGTGTCACCAGACGTTTAGAAAATAGAATTTGAATCAGATTTAGATGCCATTTTGAAACCTTTGTAACTTTTGATCCACACGTCCAAAAATTACAAACTTTATATCGTTAGAATCAGTGGAACAAACCCTAACCAACCATGCAATTGGTTTAGTGTATAGTATCTGTTAGATTGTTGGTTTTTGCAGAAACATTTGTATGCTTGTTTAGATTAGAAAAATTGTTCAAAAATGTTTTTGAGGTTGAAATCTTTGAAAATTAGTTGTGGTGAACTTACTGACCCTAGGAACCAACCCATGGTTTTGAAAATGGATTTGGTGAAGTTTAGGATGGATTAATTGGTTTATCCCATTTCTAGCCAAATAAAAATAATGGTTTTTGTTATGAAAATGTTTTTGGAGTAAAACTTTGGGAAAAATGATTTGGACCAAACCTACTGACCCTAAACACCAAGTTTTGAGAAACAACAACTTATTTTGTGAACAACTTAAAAGTTGTTGCTTTGATAAAAATATTTTCCACCACATAGAATAATGATTGGATTTAAAAATGGTTTTAGACAAAACTCTGTTTGCAAATGACTTTGCCACTTTGGAAAATAACCACCTTGAACCATACAAAGTTAGAAACCTAGTGGAGACCATATTTGCAAATAAACCTATCTCTTGCATGCCTACATGCATGACTTAGATCCCATTGTTTTGTGTGTGAAATTGTTTGATTGATTATTGGTGTGGAATGCTAGTTGATATTGTGTTTGCTTGATTGATTGTAGTGAAGTTAGAAAAGTGTGAGACTAGCAAGATCAAGGAGTGAACCAACATTCCCTACCAAAAGAAAGGCAAGTTACACTATCATCTAAAGTCCTACTATTTTCATTATACTTAGTGGATTTTGAAACATGCATGAAAAGAGTTTTTATACTTATGCTATGATAAATCCTAATAGGATTCCCTATACATTCCTTAGTGAAAACAATGTAGTTGTTACATGCTTAGCCATGCTATATTTTGAAAAGAGATACATGTTGAGATTTTATAAAGTTGAGAAAAGGACTTGTGTTTTTATATAATAAAACAAGGACTCAATGAACCACCTGGGTGGCCAAGGATACTTTGAGTTTTGGAGAAGGTGGCAACAAAAGGAACCATGTCTATGGAAATCTCTTTGTGTTGTGCTCCAAAGGAAACCACCCAGGAAACTTAGAGATTGAACATGTTTCTCCAATTGTGGCTTTCGTGTGCAACCACATGCTATTTATGGCTCTGGCTTAGTCAACTACATTGGGAAGACCCATGCATTATCTTCAGTTTACTGGACATGAGGACCTGGAATCCTACATGGGTGCTGAAGACAAGCTAGCAATGGTGTATGGGAGGACCCTCTGGAAAGACTTCTTCACATTCTCAATCTGCCGGTACTCCATCTTGGTGAGCACTAATCCAGTGGCCACTGGTGGCAAAAAGATGGGATTGTGACATGTGGGTAAAGTGTACTACTTCTGCAGAAGATAATAAAATCTAAGTACTTAGCCGTGTCCCCGGTTATGGACAATACTGAGCAACTAAAGTTTGAAGCTATGGGAAATCTCGACATTCTAATTTCTAAAAGAAAACTTTTAAGGACTTGATGCACTTGGGGGTACCAAGGAGCTCAGTAGATTTTGATAAAACTTGATGCACTTGGGGTTACCAAGGAGCTCAAGGGATTTTTGACAAGGACTTGAACAATTGGGAATTTATCAAGGAGTTCAAGGAATTTTGAAAAGGAGATTTGACAAAGGACCAAAACCAATTTGAAAAGATAGGATAAATTTAGCTTCTGCAAATGAGCCTTAAACCCTACTTAGCCAAAAATGCATGTAGTGATAGAATCCACTTATATTCCACATAGTAGTGAAACTTTCCAATACAATTCAAATGTATTGACCCTTGTGGCTGTAACTTGTAATGTTGCAGGTTTGATTGATTTTAGTGAAGATTGATTGATTAGGATTACAAAGTCTACAACCAACATGTCTGCCTGTGGCACTTTGAAGATGAAGGACCCATGCTTATAGTTATTCCGCTGCAATGTAATGTAATAGCCAAATGAGCTATGTAAGATGTAATAAAATTATGTTATTCCTGATTATAAAGTTACATTATGACCCTTGTTTCTTGATATTACATCTTAACTGTGGATGCTAGCTATTGATCCAGGGACTAGCATTGTAAACACAGGGGACTCCACCTTATATTGTTTAAAGGTTGGGACACTCCCTCTACATTGATAAAAACTTGAAGTACTTGGGGTGTACCCAGGAGCTCAAGAGATTTTGATGAAAACTTGAAACACTTGGGGATTTACCAAGGAACTCAAGGGATTTTGACAAAGACTTGAAACACTTGGGGATTTACCAAGGAGTTCAGAAAGATTTGACAAAAGATCAAAACCATTTTGAAAAGATAGGATAAATTATTGCTTTCTGCAAATGAGCCTAAAACCCTACCTAACCAAATATGCATGTAATGATAGGACCCACTTATATTCAACATAGTAGTGAAACTTGCCAATACAATTCAAATGTATTGACCCTTGTGGCTGCAACTTGTTATGTTGCAGGTTTGTTTGATAATAGTGAAGTTGATTGATTAGGATTACAAGTCTACAACCAACATGACTGCCTGTGGCACTTTGAAGATGAAGGACCCCATGCTTATAGATTTTCTGCTGCAATGTAATGTAATAGCCAAATGAGCTATGTAAGATGTAATAAAATTATGTTATTCCTGGTTATAAAGTTGTATTATGACCTTTGTTTCTTGATATTACATCTTAACTGTGGATGCTAGCTATTGATCCAGGGACTAGCATTGTAAACACAGGGATCTCTACCTTATTAAAGGTTGGGACCTCTACATGGAACCACCATTGCATGAGAAAGTATCATCTAGGAATTAATAACAAATGTTGCCAGTAATTCTTGCATCGTATATCACACGTTAACCATGAGATCTATAATGTCTCTAGGAAAGTCAGCTGGATCTTATTCCCCTTGTATGTCAATGGACGACCTTAACGTGATGATGGCTTAGATATGTAGAGCTCGTTGGGAACCCCAAGAGGAAGGTATGATGAGCACAACAACAAGTTTCCCTCAGTTTTGAAACCAAGGTTATCGAACCAGTAGGAGTAAGGAAATAACTCCGAGGTGTTGCTTAACAACTTGGAACCTGCACAACAAAACCACGAAACTTTTCCCCAACATATAGTGAGATTGTCAATCTCACCGGTTTGCTGAAAACAAAGGATTAAACGTATAGTATGGAAGATAGTAATTGCTTACAGAAAGTAAACAGTAAACGGTAGATGGAATATCAATGATAAAGGAATGGACCGGGATCCATAGTTCACTAGAGGTGTTTCTCCTTAAGATAAACAACATGTTGGGTGAACCGATTATAGTTGGGCAATTGACAGATTGAAAATGCATAAATATGCATGTACAAGTCATGATCATTCCTATGATATTTGTTTGAGCATTACAACATAATACATAGACCATAATACAACTACACCTATGACTAATAATCCACCTTCAGGTTATCATCCGAACCCCTTCCAGTATTAAGTTGCAAGCAACGGATAATTGCCTTAAGCAAAGTGTGTAAAGTAAACAATACAATTGCCCCATGGACAAAGTATTGTTGTTTTCTCCCTAGTAGCAACAACACATCTACAACCTTAGAGATTTATGTCACTTCCCAAGATTACAGAGGCATGAAACTACTATCGAGCATAAATACTCCCTCTTGGAGTTGAAAGCATCTACTTGGCCAAATCATCTACGAACAACAGAGAGCATGCAAGATCACAAATAACACAGACATGATAGAATCAATAATCAATCTTGAACATAGTACTCAATATCCATCGGATCCCAACAAACACGACATGTAAGATTACAAAATAAATGATCTTGATCAGGAACAGAGCTCACAAGATCTAAACATGAAAGCACAAAGAAGGAGAACCAACCATCTAGCTACTATATGGACCCATAGTCCAAGGGTTAATTACTCACGCATCACTCCGGAGGCTGGCATGCTGATGAAGAAGGCCTCTGGGATGATCTCTCCCCTCCGGCAGGGTGCCCAGAAGAGCATCATACCCCCCTAGATCCAGGGACAATGGTGGCGGCGGCTATAGACTGTTTCATGGAGATTTGATCGGTACTTAGGATTTCTGCATCGGGGTGCTTTTATAGGCGAAGGGGCAAGGTAGGTGGGCGCCCGAGGGGCCCACACCTAGGGCTGGCGCACCCCCTGGCCGCGCTGCCAGAGGGTGTGGCCCTAGTTTGGCTGCCCTTCGGACTCCATGTTCCTTCTGGTAAAATATTGAATTTTTCTTTTTTCCCGTCCAATTCCGAGAATATTTCCTTACTAGCTTTTCGGAAACCAAAAATTGTAGAAAACAGGCAACTGGCACTACGGCATCTTGTTAATAGGTTAGTTCCGGAAAATGTATAAAAATACTTCAAAGTGTAGACAAAACATAAGAAAGTTGATACAAAACAAGCATGGAGCATCAAAAATTATAGATACGTTTACGACGTATCAAGCATCCCCAAGCTTAACTCCTGGTCGTCCTCGAGTAGGTAAGTGATAAAAAGAATAATTTTTGAGGTGACATGCTATCATAATTTTGATCAAAATATTTGTAAAGCATTGATAACTAAGATCAAAGTACTCTAAACATGAGCATGAAAGATGTAGATCTAATAATAAGGCATAGCGACTATGTTGTAACATGAAAAGGTACAAACAAAAGATCATGAATAACAATGCATTGAAAGACGTTTGTTTGTTTCACATATAGAAAACATAGCTAGAGTGGTATTCATCTTGTCCTTCATGGTATAGCAAAACGTAAATGCATAGGACACCTTCAAAGTTCATAAGGGTGACTAGATACAAATAATTTAAGAACAAGCAATATCAACATTATGAATCAATTAATAAGTTTTGGGACAATGCACATTGAACTAAGAATGAAAACTATGCTCTCTTAATTGGTGATTAAAGATAGAAGATGGAGACTCAACATAAAAGTAAAAAAGAAAGGCCCTTCACAGAGGGAAGCAGAGAAGGAGGTTAAAGTGAAACAAATATGAAGTATATGCTTGACAGATGATAAGTTGGAAATCTCATGTCCCTTGAGTACGAAGGCCGTTCCTCATGCTACTCAAATTTAGTCACAAGCAAGTTCTTGTCATTGTAAGTATATGTGTATCATAGATAACCGCCAACGGGGTACCCCTTGCCCCATGACACAGGAGTTATCCCATATCAAAATAACAAGGCAACACACAATGAGCATCTCAGCGATCTTTTTATTTACCATGAGCATGGTGCTTTTTTCTATTTTTTCTATTTTTTTTTCCGAAGATGCTTCATAGATTGCTCATTATGGTTATGCTGCAAGTTTCCACCATGATTAGGCATGACTTAGGCTAGCCGCGCAGGCATTTCTCTAACACATATATAATACTCCATGGACTTACAAGCTCCCCTTTTATTTCACACCGCCGACATCCATAAACAAAAGATCATTATATCAACTGGATCATATGTACAAGTCTTGAAAGCGTTCCCCATGACTGCATGGTTCTTCTAACTCCCAAATTATAATTTGCAAGCATATAAGCAACATATATGACACAATGGTTCAAGTTTATTAGGTGCAAGAAAGTAAAGTGTGCCATCAAGTTTGTGAGAGCTTTAATCACTAATTTTCACATAACAAAAGTTTAATTTGGGAGATAGATAAAAACATGAATATACTTGGAATGGTGTAACACACCATACATAGGAATTTATAGTGGACTCTTTGGAATAACTTGGTTTCTTGGGAGTTGGATGCAGGAGTAGAGCTCATACTCAGTACAAGTGAGGGCTAGCAAAAGACTGGGAGCGACCAACTAAGAGAGCAATAAGGGACATAATCATGCAAAGCGACAAAAAATATTAATTAAAGTATAAAGTGATATCACAAGTCAAAATCTAAATGATCATAGAGGCTAAGGTGACTGGTTCATAGTCTTAATGTCACATCCCAACATTTTCCAAATTTTGAAATGTGAAAAATAAATAAACAAAATAAAATTTTGTTGAAATTTAGGGTGACAAGAAACTTCTTGATTCCAATTGGAAACATCAAAACCTATTTTGATCAAATAAAATCCTGAAGGGATTTACAAAGATAAACACATAATAAATAAAGTTATAATAGTTGGAATTACCATTTTTGGATCTTTAAATAAAAAGATATGGTTTTTATAAGCAAAGGTAGAAATAGTGAATAAGGACTATTTTTAAAAGAGCCAAATTAAATCTTGGACAAGCTTTTAAAATAAAATATTTTGTTTGATTAAAATAGTAAAGGTTTATTTAAATAAAACCATGATGATTTATTTATATACAAATTTCATTCAAGTATAGACTTTTTCCTATTTTGAATGAGCAGTAAAACTTAATAAAGTATTTTATTTCAAAGTGTTATGTTTTTAATAAAACCTACTGAAAAGGTTTTGGAAAAATTTAGAAAGTCAAATAGAGTTTTAAACATATTTGAATCCTATTTGAAATAAAGACTAAAGCCCTTTTATTTTTTTAATAAATAATTAATTTTAATTTTAATCCTAAAAAGAATTATTATTTTTGGACTTTGGATTATGTTGTTAAACAGAATTAAACTATACCTAAAGTTTGGTGGAAGTTTGATTTCATTTGGAGTTTGAATTGTTTGAATTAAAATCAAAACAGAAATTCAAAATAGAAAAAGAAAAAGAAATCAGTATAAAAAAATAGAAACTAGCCCAACCCATCTGGCCAGCCCAGCAAGCCCAGTAGCGCAGCCCAACTAAACCCCCTCACCGAACCGTTTTCTCACGCGCAACCTCACCCGCAAAGTCACTAACGCGGGGACCCCACTCTCTCTTCCTCTCTCTCGCAGACAGCGCGGCCCCACGCCGTCAGATCGTCGTCTCCACCGCGACCACGTCCCCCTCGCCGTTTCTGCCATTGATTGCGGCGAATAATTCGTGTTGATGGCTGGGTTTAAGTCGATAGTGACCACACGCCTTTAAATGCCTCGCCCTCCTCTCTCTTTCCCCCCAAGCAGCATCTCCCCTCGGCCACCAGGCTGCACGAATTGCACGCCCAAGCAACCACTGCTCCGACGAGATCCTCCATCGATTCCGGCGAACTACAACCGCCCCTCGCCTCCCACTACACGCGAGCTTGCTCCCCATCTCCTGGCACATCTCCTAGTGCCAACCGCTTGGCCGCGCCCGCTCCACAATGTCGGCAACGTCGACACCAAGCACCACCATCGTCTGCCATTTTCTCCGGCGAGTTTTCCCGGTGAGTACCGACTGCCCCGAGCCCTCCCGATGATGCTCCTGTAATCCCGAGCCCTGTACGCATCTAACCCCGTGTTCCATTTGCCTTAGCGCGCTCGCAAACTTCGTCCCTGTCGACAACCAGACGAACCCGACACCGCTGCAAGCTCCGGCGAGCAATCGTCGCTTCTCCGGTGCGCCCCTCGACAAGCCGACCACACCTCGAGCTTCTCCGCACTCCCACGAGCACGGGGAGCTACTCATTCCTCTCCCTGGCTTCCTAAATCATCGCCAACGCCAATGGCCGAGCACGCGCCGCCGTCCGCCGCCGCCAGCGCCGCCAGTCCGTGGTCAAACACGCTGTGCCCGTTGGATCTTGATCTTGCGGCTGAGATTATATTTAATTGAAGCGGTATCGTGTGCTCTGTGCCGCACGATCTCATTTAGATCCAACGACCCATAGAGCTCAATCCGCGCGAAACGGTATCAGCCAGTAATATTAAGACACGTGGCCAGACTAAGGATTTAAATTAGAAATTTGATCTATTAGATTTGCAAACTTGTAAAATTCATAACTTTAATTCTACAAGTCCAAATTTTGCAAATTTTGTATCAATGGATTCAGCAGAACAAGTACTTTGCAACCATCCACCTTGTTTAATGTTTTTCTTCTGTAAAATTGGTTGAAATTGCAGAAACTTGTGTAGGCATAATTTGAATATAAAAATTGTTCTAGATATATTTTTAAGGTGAAATCTTTGCAAAATGGATTGTTTTGAACCTACTGACCATAGGACCCAACTTATGGATTTAAAAATGTATTTTGTGAAGTTAAGGAATAAATATTTGAATTAGCACATTTCTAATAAAATAAAATATTATTTATGATTTAGAAATGATTTTTGAGTTAAGCCTTTGGGAAATGATGTGATTCAAACCTTCTGATCCTAAACACCAAGTTTTGTGATTTAAGAACATGTTTGATGAACCATATAAATTTATTACTTTGCTAAAAGATATTTTCTACAACATAAAATATCACCTTAACATAATATTTGTTTTATGAGATAAAACCTTTTGCAAATGGTTTTACCACTATAGTAAATGACCACTTTGAGCCTTAAAATGTTTAGAGCCTAATAGAAACCACTTCTCTAAATAAAACCATTTTTCTTGCATGCTTGCATGCATTGCCTTGTTTCTATTATTTTATGTGTGATAAATTGTTTGAATGTTGGTTTGAAAATGTGTTTGCTTGATTGAATTGTAGTGAAGTTAGAAGAGTGTGATATTTGCAAGATGAAGAAGCGAACCAACATTCTCTACTAAAAAGGCAAGTGACACTATCATCCATGTCCTACTATTTTATTACACTTAGTGGATTTTTGTAACATGCATGATAGTACTACTATATTTCTATGCTATGCTATGCTATATCCTATTAGGATATCCTTATATCTTCCTCAGTGAAAACATTGTAGTTGTAGTATGCTTAGACCTGCTCTATATTGGGATGGGATAGATGATATGATTAAATGTAGTGTTGGAAAAATATATGTTTTATATAATAAAACAAGTACTCAATGAACCACCTGGGTGGAAAGAGGATACTCAAGTTTTGGACAAAGTGACAACAAAGGGAACCATGTTTATATGGCTATCTTTTTGGATGTGCACTAGAAGAAAACCACCCAGGGACTTAGAGATTGAACATGTTTCTCGTACAGTGGCTTCCGTGTATAGCCACATGCTAAATGGGCTCTGGCTTAGTCAATTACATAGTGGAATACCCATACATTGGCATCTTCAGGTTAACTAGAATTGTGTATTGGAAATATATCCTTACATTGGTGCCTGGTAGACAAGCTAGCATTGTGTATTGGGAGGACTTCTATGGAAAGACTTTGTCACATTCTCGATCTGCTGGTACTCCATTAGGTGAGTACTTATCCAGCGGCCACTGGTGGCGTCAAGACGAGATTGTGTCATGTGGGTAAAGTGTACAACTTCTGCAGAAGATCAAATTCTAAGTACTTAGTCGTGTCCCCGGTTATGGACAATTCTGAGCAACTAAGGCCTGAAGCTATGGAAGGTCTCGACATTCCAATTTCTCAAAGTAAAACTTGATGGCGACAACAAGGGATTAGAAGCACTTGGAGTTTTCCAAGGAGTTCAGAAAGATTTGACAAAAGATCAAAACTATTTTGAAAAGATAGGATAAAAATATATTGCTTTCTGCAAATGAGCCTAAATCCTACTTAGCCAAATATGCATGTAATGATAGGATCCACTTATTTCTACATAGTAGTGAAACTTGCCAATACAATTCAAATGTATTGACCCTTGTGGCTGCAACTTATTATGTTGTAGGTTTGTTTGATGTTAGTGAAGTGTGTTGAATAGGATTACAAGTCTACAACCAACATGATTGCCTGTGGCACTTCGAAGATGAAGGACTCCATGCTATAATAGATATTCTGCTGCATTGTAATGAGATAGCCAAAATGAGCTATGTAAGATGTAATGAATTATTTTATTCCTGGTTATAAAGTTGTAATATGACCTTTGTTTCTTGATATTACATCTTAACTGTGGATGCTAGCTATTGATCCAGGGACTAGCATTGTAAACACAGGGATCTCTGCCTTATTAAAGGTTGGGAGCCTTACAGATGGTATCAGAGCATTGTGTTGCCTGTAGGATTGTAACCCTAGGATTGGACAAAACCCCTTAGAAAAATAGGAGTTGTATTTGTTCCAAAACTTATTTACAAACAATCTTGTAAACTTTTTCCTCAACCTTTTTAGTTTTGATTCTACATCTCTTCCTTTTCAACTTGATGGACAAAGCCTCCACCATGACCAAATACTTCAATTTCACCAAGGACTTCAACTTAGACATTACTAAAGGACTACAAATGAGAACCAAGAGACATTAGATTGCCTACCAAAAACATTGATATCATGTTAGTGTATGGATCATATTGACCTATGAGGTATGACCATACCAAGTTAATTATTTCAAGAAAACTTGTTATACCCTTCAACTCATGGGTTAAGCTCATAAGTTGTTAAGTGAATAGTTGTTTGATGATTGCTTGATTGTTTGATTTGAACTTAATTGTTTTGGATGGTGTGTTAGAACTTCTTTAGACCTATCCATCATTACTTATCCCTATCAAACTGACAGATGCCTCCCCGTCGTGCCAACCCCAACCAAAACAACAATAACAACATCACTCCTGAGATGCAGCAAATGATGACAGCTCAGACGCAGTTGATGCAGATGATGACCACGTTCATACAGAATCAGAACAACAACAACAACAACAACAACAATCAGAATAATCCTCCAGCACATGATATGCTCACCAAGTTTCTGAAGCTAAGGCCTGCAAGGTTCTCTGGAACAACTGACCCAATGGTAGCCAATGATTGGTTACGTTCGGTGAATAAGGACTTAGTGACTGTTGGCTGCACCGATGAAGAAAAAGTTAGGTTTGCATCATACCTGCTTGAAGTACCAGCAGCAACATGGTGGGATAACTTTCAGATCACCACTCCCCTTGAGGATGTGACTTGGGATATTTTTGAGGATGGATTCCGTACAGCTCACATCTCATCTGGAGTGATGCACTTGAAGAAAAAGGAATTTCACAATCTGAAACAGCGTCACCTCAGTGTGGCTGAGTACATTGAAGAATTCAACAATCTGGCACGCTATGCACCGGATGAAGTTGATATAGATGCTAAGAGGAAGGAGAAATTTCTTGAAGGAATTAATGATGAGTTGAACCTCCAGCTAGTTGTTGCCTATGTCCCAACTTATCAATCACTCTGTGACAAAGCCACCATTTTGGAAAACAAGATGAATCTAGTTGAGAATAGAAAGAGGAAGCATAAACTCAAGTATCACTCAGGATCATCACAAAAGAAGCGTTTATTCAAAAAGAGCAATGAAGATTCTAAACCACATCAGTATCACCACAACAACAATGGAAGTGATAATAATGGAAATGATACTGACAATGGAGATGACCTTGGTCAGAACCAACATGACACTTTCAGGGAGAAAGACATTAGCCAGTTGCAGTGCTATAATTGTAAGGAACTTGGACACTATGCATCAGACTGTCCTGAGAAGAAAAAGAAAAAGGATGCTAGAAACTCCAATGGAAATGACTCCCAATGTGACCCAGAAAGGACATGTGAACCACATTGACATGGATGGGAACTTTGAAGAGATAGAAGAAGTGGATGTTAGGAACTAGTTAACTCAGAAGAGTCAAATAAGGATTCCTTGTCTGGATATCAAGTGTTGAACCCATAGTCAAGTGAACCATCAATGTAACCCTATGAGACTTTCTTTTTAAGGGTGGTAGTACCCTAGTTGTCTTTAATCCAACTTGTAACCCTAGCCTTCCCAAATCTCGGGACGAGATTTATTTTAAGGGTGGTAGCCTGTCACATCCCAAAATTTTCCAAATTTTGAAATGTGAAAAATAAATAAACAAAATAAAATTTTGTTGAAATTTAGGGTGAGAAGAAACTTTTTGATTCCAATTGGAAACATCAAAACCTATTTTGATCAAATAAAATCCTGAAGCGATTTACAAAGATAAACAAATAATAAATAAAGTTATAATAGTTGGAATTACCATTTTTGGATCTTTAAATAAAAAGATATGGTTTTTATAAGCAAAGGTAGAAATAGTAAATAACGACTATTTTTAAAAGAGCCAAATTAAATCTTGGCCAAGCTTTTAAAATAAAATATTTTGTTTGATTAAAATAGTAAAGGTTTATTTAAATAAAACCATGAGGATTTATTTATATACAAATTTCATTCAAGTATAGACTTTTTCCTATTTTGAATGAGCATTAAAACTTAATAAAGTATTTTATTTCAAAGTGTTATGTTTTTAATAAAACCTACTGAAAAGGTTTTGGAAAAATTTAGAAAGTCAAATAGAGTTTTAAACATATTTGAATCCTATTTGAAATAAAGACTAAAGCCCTTTTATTTTTTTAATAAATAATAAATCCTAAAAAGAATTATTTTTTTGGACTTTGGATTATGTTGTTAAACAGAATTAAACTATACCTAAAGTTTGGTGGAAGTTTGATTTCATTTGGAGTTTGAATTGTTTGAATTAAAATCAAAACAAAAATTCAAAATAGAAAAAGAAAAAGCAATCAGTATAAAAAAATAGAAACTAGCCCAACCCATATGTCCAGCCCAGCAAGCCCAGTAGCGCAGCCCAACTAAACCCCCTCACCGAACCGTTTTCTCACGCGCAACCTCACCGGCGAAGTCACTGACGCAGGGACCCCACTCTCTCTTCCTCTCTCTCGCAGACAGCGCGGCCCCACGCCGTAAGATCGTCGTCTCCATCGTGACCACGTCCCCCTCGCCGTTTCTGCCATTGATTGCGGCGATCAATTCACGTTGATGGCTGGGTTTAACTCGACAGTGACCATGCGCCTTTAAACGCCTCGCCCTCCTCTCTCTTTCCCCCCAAGCAGCATCTCCCCTCGGCCACCAGGCTGCACGAATTGCACGCCCAAGCAACCACTGCTCCGACGAGCTCCTCCGTTGATTCAGGCGAACTGCAACCGCCCCTCGCCTCCCACTTCACGCGAGCTTGATCTCGATCTCCTGGCACATCTCCCAGTGCCAACCGCTTGGCCACGCCCGCTCCACAACATCGGCAACCTCGACACCAAGCACCACCGTCGTCTGCCATTTTCTCCGGCGAGTTTTCCCGGTGAGTACCGACTTCCCCGAGCCCTTCCGATGATGCTCCTGTAATCCCCAGACCTGTACGCATCTAACCCCGTGTTCCATTTGGCTTAGCACGCTCGCAAACTCCGTCCCCGTCGACAACTAGACGAACCCGACGCTGCTGCAAGCTCCGGCGAGCAATAGTCGCTTCTCCGGTGCGCCCCTCGACAAGCCGACCACACCTCGACCTTCTCTGCACTCCCACAAGCACGGTGAGCTACTCCTTCCTCTCCCTCCCTTCCTAAATCTTCGCCAACGCCACTGGCCGAGCACGCACCGCCGTCCGCCGCCGCCAGCGCCGCCAGTCTGTGGTCAAACACGCTGTGCCCGTTGGATCTTGATCTTGCGGCTGAGATTAGATTTAATCGAAGGGGTATCGTGTGCTCTGTGCCGCATGATCTCATTTAGATCCAACGACCCACAGAGCTCAATCCGCGTGAAACGGTATCAGCCAGTAATATTAAGACACGTGGCCAGACTCAGGATTTAAATTAGAAATTTGATCTATTAGATTTGCAAACTTGTAAATTTCATAACTTTAATTCTACACGTCCAAATTTTGCAAATTGTATATCAATGGATTCAGCAGAACAAGTACTTTGCAACCATGAACTTTTTCTAATGTTTTGCTTCTGGAAAATTGGTTGAAATTGCAGAAACTTGTGTAGGCATAATTTGAATATAAAAATTGTTCTAGATATATTTTTAAGGTGAAATCTTTGCAAAATAGATTGTTTTGAACCTACTGACCATAGGAACCAACTTATGGATTTAAAAATGTATTTTATGAAGTTAAGGAATAAATATTTGAATTAGCACATTTCTAATCAAATAAAAATATTGTTTATGATTTAGAAATGATTTTTGAGTTAAGCCTTTGGGAAATGATGTGATTCAAACCTTCTGACCCTAAACACCAAGTTTTGTGATTTAAGAACATGTTTGATGAACCATATAAATTTATTACTTTGCTAAAAGATATTTTCTACAACATAAAATATCACCTTAACATAATATTTGGTTTATGAGATAAAACCTTTTGCAAATGGTTTTACCACTATAGTAAATGACCACTTTGAGCCTTAAAATGTTTAGAGCCTAATAGAAACCACTTTTCTAAATAAAACCATTATTCTTGCATGCTTGCATGCATTGCCTTGTTTATATTATTTTATGTGTGATAAATTGTTTGAATATTGGTTTGAAAATGTGTTTTCTTGATTGAATTGTAGTGAAGTTAGAAGAGTGTGATATTTGCAAGATCAAGAAGTGAACCAACATTCTCTACTAAAAAGGCAAGTGACACTATCATCCATGTCCTACTATTTTCATTACACTTAGTGGATTTTTGTAACATGCATGATAGGACTACTATATTTCTATGCTATGCTATATCCTATTAGGATATCCTTATATCTTCCTTAGTGAAAACATTGTAGTTGTAGTATGCTTAGCCCTGCTCTATATTGGGATGGGATACATGATATGATTAAATGAAGTGTTGGAAAAATATATGTTTTACATAATAAAACAAGTACTCAATGAACCACCTGGGTGGAAAGAGGATACTCAAGTTTTGGACAAAGTGACAACAAAGGGAACCATGTTTATATGGCTATCTTTTTGGATGTGCACTAGAAGAAAACCACCCAGGGACTTAGAGATTGAACATGTTTCTCGTACAGTGGCTTCCGTGTACAGCCACATGCTAAATGGGCTCTGGCTTAGTCAACTACATAGTGGAAGACCCATACATTGGCATCTTCAGGTTAACTAGAATTGTGTATTGGAAATATATCCTTACATTGGTGCCTGGTATACAAGCTAGCATTGTGTATTGGGAGTACTTTTATGGAAAGACTTTGTCACATTCTCGATCTGCTGGTACTCCATTAGGTGAGTACTTATCCAGCGGCCACTAGTGGCGTCAAGACGAGATTGTGTCATGTGGGTAAAGTGTATAACTTCTACAGAAGATCAAATTCTAAGTACTTAGCCGTGTCCCCGGTTATGGAAATTCTGAGCAACTAAGGCCTAAAGCTATGGAAGATCTCGACATTCCAATTTCTCAAAGTAAAACTTGATGGCGACAACAAGGGATTAGAAGCACTTGGAGTTTTCCAAGGAGTTCAAAAAGATTTGACAAAAGATCAAAACTATTTTGAAAAGATAGGATAAAACTATATTGCTTTCTGCAAATGAGCCTAAATCCTACTTAGCCAAATATGCATGTAATGATAGGATCCACTTATTTCTACATATTAGTGAAACTTGTCAATACAATTCAAATGTATTGACCCTTGTGGCTGCAACTTATTATGTTGCAGGTTTGTTTCATGTTAGTGAAGTGTGCTGAATAGGATTACAAGTCTACAACCAGCATGATTGCCTGTGGCACTTTGAAGATGAAGGACTCCATGCTATAATAGATATTCTTCTACATTGTAATGAGATAGCCAAATGAGCTATGTAAGATGTAATGAATTATTTTATTCTTGGTTATAAAGTTGTAATATGACCTTTGTTTCTTGATATTACATCTTAACTGTGGATGCTAGCTATTGATCCAGGGACTAGCATTGTAAACACAGGGATCTCTGCCTTATTAAAGGTTGGGAGCCTTACACTTAACATGGTGTAACCATGTGACAAGTCAACCCAAATAAAGCATCAAAGGAGAATACCACAATATTATGCTTTTTTATGCTAACACAACGCATGATTCTTTCAAGGCACATTAAGCAATCTCAATTGTTTGGAACAAGTCATGCTATAGCAATAATCACTAAGCATATGGTCAAAGCAACATCTAGCATGACATGCTAAAGTCTAGGCCACAGTCAAAACAATGCTCCTTTTGTACCACTTAAGCATGAAGCTTCCTACTCTTTTCCAACACCAATCGAATTATTTGAAACAACTCACAAATATAATACTCAATAAAGATCAGTGAGAATCTCTCGCAAATCCACAAAGAAGAACTAAAAAATTCTAAGCTAAAAGCACAAGAAAACTAAAGCTAAACACGGTGCTAGCAAAAGAGAACACTCACAAAACAATAAGAATGAAAACTAGTGTTCTAGACAATGAAGAACTAGGTATGACTTCTCCAAAATAGGAGTGTTGGGGTCCGGCCAATTTATTTAGCAAACCAAACAAAAAGAAAACTAAAGGCAAAAACAAAGACGTTCCAAGAACAACATATAGTGCATGAAGCAATAAAAATGAAGTGTCTTGAAAGAAAACCTGAGATTTTTATTGATGAAGAAGGGGATGCCTTGGGCATCCCCAAGCTTGAAGCTTGTACCTCTTGAATATTTCTTGGGGTGACACGATTGGCATCCTCAAGCTTGAGCTTTTGTCCATACTTCATCGCATCACTTTATTCTTCCCCTACACTTGAAAATTTCCTTCATACAAAACTTCACACAATCTTCATTAGCAACATTAGTGTATTCAAGATAATAGGCCTTTGAGTTTAGTTTCAACAAAAGTAAAACTTCCATTAAAACACAAGCTACTATAGCAACTTCTTTTAAAAGCTCAAGTGATCAAAGAGAACTAAGAAAGAAACCGATAAGAGGCAAATGTAAATAATTGCAGAAATCTATCAAAACAGACCAACAGGTAAAAACCGATTTTTTCGAAGACCTTCTGTTACTCAAATCGAAAACTGTTGAACTAACGAAAGTTATATAATAACCTGGTCATAAGCTCAGAAAATTACAGCTCAATCCGACGTACTGGGATTTTTCAAGAATTTTAAATTGAATCACAGAAATCTGTTTCGGGACAGCAACTTCCCCAAATCTTACTTCTCTCTCATTAGAGATTATTCTTGGCACAAAAAACACACAAAAAGGATAAGGAGTGATTATTACAGAAGCAATAACTTCCAAGACTCAACAAAAGGAAAACTTACTGAAATAAAAATAATTTGGGTTATCTCCCAATAGTACTTTTCACGCCTTTAAGTTAGGCATAGGAAGCAAGAATCAAGTATTTTCGAATGAAGAAGCATTAAAATCAAGTTTCTTGCCCCTACATTTCTTACCTTTACTCTTAACTTTAGGGAACGTATGATTGCTTGGTGGAGAAGCAAAATGCATGATGCCTTTTCCCACATCTATTAATGCTCCAAGGAGTTTTAGTAGGGATCTTCCAAGTGTAATTTGTCCTTTTCCTACACATTCAATAACAAGATAATCAGTAGACACCACTTTCCCTAAGATCTTTGTAAACACTCCTTCAGCTATTCCAATGGGTAATATAGTGGCATTATTCGTAAGACATATTTCTTCTCCTCCTTCAGAAAGTCCCCAAAGATTCAAAGATTCATATATATCTTTAGGCATAAGACAAAATTCAGACATGATATCACAACGAGCATAAAAAGTTTCATTATTTATAACTACTTTTACTGTAGGAAGCCATTTTAAAGATTCAGAATTTATTGGAACATAGTCATGATGCTCTCTAAGAATGTTATAACATTCTTTTAAACTAGTTGTATTGGTCTCAAGAGTGTTTAATCTGTCATAAATGTTTATAAAGGATGAATTGGATTTGCTAGGCAAATTATATGTTGCAATCAATTTTTTTATGGCATTAAAATCTTCATCCTCATTGCACTGGAGAAAATCTTATCCTACTACAGCATCTAAAGCATATCTATAACAAAGAGCAAGACCATAGTAGAAACTGCTAAGAAACAAGCCTATAGTCATTTTAGGATTAGTTTTTTCATGTGAATCAGAAATTCTAAACCAAGCTTCTTTGAAAACTCTCTTCACCTCCTTGTTTGAAAGTGAAGATCATTTCCACAGGTGACATAGTGATTGTAGCAACACTAGACATGAAAGCAACTTGACGTAGAAACTAATTTTTTTGTGTTTTTGATAAGAAAAAACAAACCAAAAAAACTATTTTTTGTATTTTCGATAAAAAAACCAAGCAAAACAAAAACAAAGTAAAGAGATTGGTTGTGAGAGACTTCGCTTGCAAGAATCTTCTTTCTCCCTGAAAGGTGACTGACGAGGAGGAAGAGATTGAAGCTGTCCTTATATCCCCGACAATGGCGCCAAAAAAGTGCTTAATGGCTCTGATATGTAGAGCTTGTTGGGAACCCCAACAGGAAGGTATGATGAGCACAACAACAAGTTTCCCTCAATTATGAAACCAAGGTTATCGAACCAGTAGGAGTAAGGAAACAACTCCAAGGTGTTGCTTAACAACTTGGAACTTGCACAACACAACCAGAGAACTTTGCCCCAACTTACAGTGAGGTTGTCAATCTCACCGGTTTGCTGAAAATAAAGGATTAAACGTATAGCATGGAAGATAGTAATTGCTTGCAGAAAGTAAATAGTAAATGGTAGATGGAATATCAATGATAAAGGAATGGACCGGGGTCCATAATTCACTAGAGGTGTTTCTCCTTAAGATAAATATCATGTTGGGTGAACAAATTACAGTTGGGAAATTGATAGATTGAAAAACATAAATATGCATGTACATGTCATGATGATTCCTATGAGATTTGTTTAGGCATTACAACATAATACATAGATCGTAATCCAACTGCATCTATGACTAATAATCCACATTCAGGTTATCATCCGAACCCCTTCCAGTATTAAGTTGTAAGCAACAGATAATTGCATTAAGAAAAGTGTGTAAAGTAAACAATACAATTGCCCCATGGAAAAAGGATTGTTGTTTTGTCCCTAGTAGCAACAACACATCTACAACCTTAGAGATTTATGTCACTTCCCCAGATTACTATAGGCATGAACCTACTATCGAGCATAAATAATCCCTCTTCGAGTTGCAAGCATCTACTTGCCCAAGGCATCTATGAACAGTGGAGAGCATGCAAGATCACAAATAACACAGACATGATAGAATCAATAATCAATCTTGAACATAGTATTCAATATCCATCGGATCCCAACAAACACAACATGTAAGATTACAAAATAGATGATCTTGATCATGAACCAAGCTCACAAGATCTAAACATGAAAGCACAAAGGAGTCGAACCAACTGTCAACACCCGGATTTATAATCATAGATGCCTGTTATGCCATACATCGCAATCCCAGGATTACCATTTTTGCGAGACATAACAGATTGGATATCATAGTACATCAACCATTACAAACCATACATAAGGTCTTACACAAATAAGGATCTCATGATCCAGTTCTTAATTCAATTCAAGAAGTGGAATAACGTAATAGTAACGATAGCGTAGGTGAAGCTCCATCTTCAGGGTCACAGGCAATACTGACGATGGGAGATGATCCTAGTTGTTGTAACCTTCCTGCTGTCCTTCTTCCTGATACTCCTCTTCATAGTCTGGCCACGGGAATAGCCAGGGACAAAACCGTGAGTACTCTTTAAGTACTCACAAACTAATACTAACAAGTGAAGTGGTTTTGGAATAGGAAGTACTAAGCTATATGGTTGTTTTGCAAAAAGCCAGATTTACCTCTACTAAGTTCAGAAGCAAAGAAAGCTAGTTGAAAGTTTTATAACACCTATGTGGGAACATGAATTTCATGTCACCAGACTGTTGTAGTCAAGTAAAAGTCACAAATTATTTCACAAGTCCTTTTGAAAACATCTGACGATGGAACAGTATGGCTACTCCAACTGTCCATAACCGCGGACGCGGCTATTCGAATAGTTTGACACTCTGCAGAGATTGTACACTTTCACCACAACATTCGATACATCCGTCATACTCAGTTTCTCGATCATGAACATTGATATGTTGTTAACAACAAGATCATATCATTAGGAGAATGGTATGATGGACATACTCCTATAGATAAGTGTAGCATAAAGATCAAGTCATTTTAATAGTTCAATTGCTATAAGCTTTCTGATACATAGTAACCTAATTCCTTTGACCATGAGATCATTCTAATCACCATCAGCAGAAGTATTCTTTGATGACATCAAACACCACATTGTAACTGGGTGGCTATAAAGGTGGCATTGAGTGTTTAGAAAGTATGGGTTGAGGCACATGGATCAAGAGTGGGATTTGTCCATCCATATGACGGATAGATATATCTGGGCCCTCTCGGTGGAATGTCATCCAATTGGCTTGCAAGCATGTGACTGGCTCACAAGGGATCACATACCACGGGAACGATAAAAGAGTACTTATCAGTAACGAGGTTCAACTAGGTATGCAGAGATACCGACGATCAAAACCTCGGATAAGTAAACTATCATGAGACAAAGGGAAATTGGTATCGTATGTAAGTGGTTCATTAGATCGCAAAGTAATAATAGAAGTATGTGGGAGCCATATGAATTTCCAGATTCCTCTATTGGTTATTGATCAGATAAGTGTCTCGGTTATGTCCGCATAATTCACGAACCGTAGGGAGACACACTTAAGGATTCGATGTTGTTGAGTAGTTATGGAATGATGAGTAAGAGACCGAATGTTGTTCGGAGTCTCGGATGGGATCCGGGATATCATGAGGAGATCCGGAATGGTCCGGAGAATAAGATTCATATAAGGAAACTCCTGTTTCGGAGTTGGGGAATGATTCTGGTGTTTTCACCAGGAATGTTCTAGAAGGGTCCAGAAGGTCCGACACTCCAGAGGGGAAGGGTACATGAATGTGTTATAACAATATGGAATGGTTGCATCATGTACTAGGTCACTTGGCTGGGAAAAATAAAGGGAGAAATCAAATCCTAGTTTGAAAGTCAAACGCCAATTTGAAAAAGTCAAACGGCAAGTTTGCTTGGTGGAGGGAGAGTAGGAAACCTACTTGGGGAGGAGTTCCCCTCCCTCCACCCGCCCGCAAAGGAGGCCGAGTTGGGGGAGGACTCCCTCCTCCCAACTGGCCACCCTCCACCTATATAAGGAGTTGTAGGGCGCCCCTACCCCTCACACCCAAAACCCTAGCCCTAGCCGCCGGCCTCCTCCAAGTCGCCGCCGCCACCTAGGGTTCCTCCAACTCGCCACAGCCCTTGCCACCAGCCAAGCTTCCCCCCTTGGTGATTCTAAACCCTAGATCACCAAGGCACCTCTCTTGCTCCACCATACTCGCATCGGCTTAAGGCAAAGCCCTGCGGGATCTCCCCTCTACTTCCGACACCACGCCGTCGTGCTGCCAGAATCGCGAGGAGAGCACTACAACCTCCGCTGCCTGCTGGAACAAGGGAGAGGAAGGTCTTCATAGAGTACCGAACGTGTGATCGACTGCGGAAGCGCTGCCGGAACGCAGCGCCGGAAGGATCGTCTACGCGATCTTGAGATCGGCAAGAGTACGACTACATCACCCACGAGAATCTTCTCTCGTTAACCGCTTTGGAATCTTCGAGGGTGAGTTCCTCTATCGACTCGTTGCTACTATCTAGTAGATAGATCTTGGCTTGTTTGTTTGCATGCGGTAGAAATTTTTTGTTTTCCATGCTACGAACCCCTACAGTGGTATCAGAGCCGTGTCTATATGTAGATCTGTTGCACGAGTAGAACACAATGGTCATTATGGACGGTGGTGCTTTTATTATCAATTGGTTTTTTTGTACTTCGCATCTTGCGGTATGATGGGATGAAGCGGCCCGGGCTAACCTTACATGACATCATTCATGAGACTTGCTCCACGCTCAACATGCAACTTGTATTGCATAAGTGGCTTTGCGGGTGTCTGTCTCTCCCATTATAGTATAGATCCAATTTACAACGGGCACTTGATAGTTCAAACATCAACGTTGTGGTTCTTGTTCGTAAGTTAGATCGACACTTATTGAAAGCCCCAAACCACGTAAAATATGCAAAACAAAATTAGAGGCGTCTAACTTTGTTTTGCAGGGGTGTGCTGTGATGTGATATGGCCATGATTGTGATTATATTTGATGTATGCAATGTCCCTTATTGTAAGTTGGCAACCGGCAGGAGCCATATGGTTGTCTTTAAATTCCGTTAAGACCCGCGTGTCTATTCAAAGTAGTTGTAATAGTTGAAGCTGGTGGACGACAACCATGAAACAACGCCATTTACCTTGACGCTATACCGGTGATGATGGAGATCATGTTCGTGCTTGAAGATGGAGATCGGAAGCACAAGAAGAAAGGCCATATCATATCACATATTATGATTTGCATGTGATGTTAATCCTTTATGCATCTTGTATTGCTTAGTTAACGACGGTAGCATTATAAGATGATCCCTCAAGCACACAAATTTCAAGTTTTAAAGTGTTCATCCTTAGTAAGCATCGTTGCTAAAGCTCGTTGTTTCGAAGCACCACGTGATGATCGGGTGTGTTAGATTCTGCGGGTGTATACAACGTGAGCAAGCCAGATTTTCTCATGCGGAAGCTAAGGTTTGATCTTGACGAGCCTAGCATGTACAAACATGGTCTCGGAACACGGATCATCGAAAGGTAAAGCATGAGTCATATAGTAGATATGATGAACATGTTGGTTGTTCGCCATTGAAGCTACATCAACTCTCGTGATGATCGGTTTTGATGTGGTAGATTTGGTTCGTGTGATCACTAAAACAATTTGAGGGATATTGTTTTGAGTGGGAGTTCACCTAGATTAATTTAACTATTAATTAGAACTCAATTTGTCATAAACTTAGTCTAAACTATTGCAAATATGTTGTAGATCAATGGCGTCCCCTACCATCAATTCTAATGCGTTCCTAGAGAAAGAAAAGTTGAAAAACAATGGAAGCAACTTCGCGGATTGGTTCCTCAATTTGAGGATTGTCCTCAATGCTGGTAATTTGACCTATGCGCTGGATGCACCGCTAGGTGAACCACCTGCAGCTACTGCTACTGATGAAGTAAAGAATGTTTACCTCACTCGGAAGAATCAGTACTCCACAGTTTAGTGTGCTATCTTGTATGGTTTGGAATCGAAGCTTCAGAAAAGGTTTGAGAACCAAGACCCACATGATATTGTTCATGAACTCAAAATGATATTTGAGGCTCACGCGGCAGTTGAGAGTTACGAGGCTTCTGAAAAGTTCTTTAACTGCAAGATGGAAGAGGGCGGCTCCGTCAGTGAGCATGTGCTTAAGATGTCTGGGCACGCAAACAAACTCCAAAGTTTGGGTATAGTGATTCCTAATGCTTTGGGGATTTACCGCATCCTCCAATCACTACCACCAAGTTACAAGAACTTTGTGATGAACTACAATATGCAAAACATGAACAAGACGTTGCCAGAACTCTTCTCCATGTTGAAATCTGCAGAAGTGGAGATCAAGAAAGAGCATCAAGTGTTGTTGGTCAATAAGACCACCAAATTCAAGAAAGGCAAGTCTAAGCAAAAGGGAAACTTCAAGAAGGGTGGTAAGAAAGTTGCTGCACCGACGAAGAAGACCAAGGCTGGGCCTAAGCCTGATACTGAGTGCTTTTACTGCAAGGGAGAAGGTCACTAGAAGCGGAATTGCCCAAAGTACTTGGCGGATTTGAAGAACGGCAACATCAAGAAGAAAGGTATATCCGATATACATGTTATTGATGTGTATCTCACTAGTACTCGTAGTAGTGCCTGGGTATTTGATACTGGTTCGGTTGCTCATATTTATAACTTGAAACAGGTGCTGCAGAATAAACGAAAGCTAGCGAAGAACGAGGTGACGATGAGCGTTGGAAATGGATCAAAGGTTGATGTGATCGCGGTCGGCACGCTACCTCTTCATCTACCATCCGGATTAGTTTTATACTTAAATAATTGTTATTTGGTGCCTGCGTTAAGCATGAACATTATATCTGGATCATGTTTGTTGCGAGACGGTTACTTGCTTAAGTCCGAGAATAATGATTATTCGATTTATATGAGTAATATGTTTTATGCACATGCACCTTTGATAGATGGTCTATTCTTATTGAATCTCGATCGTGGAAATACACATATTAATAACATTGAAGCTAAACGTTTGAAATTGAGCGATAACTCGACCTATATGTGGCACTGTCATCTTGGTCATATTGGAGTGAAGCGTATGAAGAAACTCCATTCCGATGGACTTCTTGAATCACTTGATTTCGAATCACTTGAAAGATGCGAAGCATGTCTGGTAAAATGACTAAGACTCCATTTTCTGGGATGATGGAGCGAGCTATGGACTTATTAGAAATCAGACATACTGATGTGTGTGGCCCAATGAGTGTAGCATCGCGTGGTGGTTATCGTTATGTTCTTACCTTCACGGATGACTTGAGTAGATATGGGTATATCTATTTCATGAAACATAAGTCTAAAACTTTCGAGAAGTTTAAGGAATGTCAAAGTGAGGTAGAGAATCAACGTAACAAGAAGATTAAATTTCTACATTCTGATCGTGGAGGTAAATATCTAAGTTACGAGTTTGGCGAGCATTTAAAGAAATGCGAAATACTTTCACAATTGACACCGCTGGGAACACCATAGCATAATGGTGTGTCCGAACGTCGTAATCGAACTCTCTTAGATATGGTTCATTCTATGATGTCACTTATAGATTTACCGCTATCGTTTTGGGGTTATGCATTAGAAAGAGACGCATTCACTTTAAATAGGGCACCATCTAAATCCGTTGAAACGACACCGTATGAATTATGGTTTGGGAAGAAACCTAAATTGTTGTTCCTTAAAGTTTGGGGTTGCGAAGCTTATGTAAAGAAGTTACAGCCGGACAAGCTTGAACCCAAAGCGGAAAAATGCGTCTTCATAGGATACCCGAAGGAAACTATTGGGTATACCTTCTATCATAGATCCGAAGGCAAAATCTTCGTTGCTAAGAATGGATCCTTTCTAGAGAAGGAATTTCTCTCGAAAGAAGTGACTGGAAGGAAAGTAGAACTCGACGAGGTTGTTGAACCTTCTCTCGAACTTGCGAGTAGCGCAACACCGGAAGTAGTTCCTGTGGCGCCTACACCAATAAGAGAGGAAGCTAATGATGATGATCATGAAACTTCGGTTGAAGTTGCTACAGAACCTCGCAGGTCAACGAGAACATGTACCACTCCTGATTGGTATGATCCCGTTATGAGTGTCATGTTGGTGGACAACATCGATGACCCTGCGACATATGAGGAAGCGATGATGAGCCCCGATTCCAATAAATGGCAAGATGCCATGAAATCCGAGATTGGATCCATGTACGAAAACCAAGTATGGACTTTGGTGGACTTACTGGATGGCCGGAAGGCTGTCAAGAACAAATGGATTTTCAAGAAGAAAACATATGCTGATGGTAATGTTACTGTCTATAAAGCTTGACTTGTCGCAAAAGGGTTTCGACAAATTCAAGGAGTTGACTACGATGAGACTTTCTCACCGGTAGCGAAGCTAAAGTCTGTGAGGATTTTGTTAGCAATCGCTGCATATTATGATTATGAGATATGACAGATGGATTTCAAAACGGCGTTCCTCAATGGAGACATTGATTAAGAGTTGTATATGATGCAACGCAAAGGTTTTGTCGATCCTAAAGATGCTAACAAGGTATGCAAACTTCAACGTTCCATATATGGATTGAAGCAAGCATCCCGAAGTTGGAATCAACATTTTGATAAGGTAATCAAAAGCTTTGGTTTTGTACAAACTTATGGAGAAGCTTGTATTTACAAGAAAGTGAGTGGGAGCTCTGTAGCATTCTTAATACTATATGTAGATGACATATTGTTGATTGGGAATGATGTAGACCTTCTTAATAGTGTTAAGGAATATTTGAATAATAGTTTTTCAATGAAAGATCTTGGCGAAGCATCTTACATATTAGGCATAAAGATTTATAGAGATAGATCGAGACGCCTAATATCATTTTCACAAAGTACATATTTGGACAAAGTTCTAAATAGGTTTGAAATGGAAGATAGCAAGAAAGGCTTCTTCCCCATGTTGCCCAATACGACCTTGAGTAAAACTCAAAGTCCATCAACGGCAGAAGATAGAGAAAGGATGAGTAAGACTCCCTATGCCTCAGCCATAGGGTCTCTACTGTATGCCATGATATGTACTAGACCCGACATTGCATATGTTGTTAGTTTGACTAGCAGATATCAAAGTAATCTAGGAGTGGATCATTGGACAGCGGTCAAAACCATCCTTAAGTACTTGAGAAGAACTAAGGATATGGTTCTTTCTTATGGAGGTGATGAACAGCTCGTTGTTAATGGTTACACCGATGCTAGTTGGAACACTGATCCGAATGATTCTAAATCTCAATCTGGATACGTATTTACTTTGAATGGTGCAGCAGTTAGCTGGAGGAGTGCAGAGCAAAGCGTTGTGGCGAGATCTTCAACTGAATCGGAATAAATAGCTGCTTTGGAGGCTTCACAAGAAGCGATATGGATGAAGGAGTTCATTACAGAGCTCGGTGTGGTTCCAAGTGCGCTGGACCCAATGTCTATCTACTGTGATAACATGGGCGTCATAGACAATGCGCAAGAACCAAGGTCACACAAGAAGCTGAAGCACATCAAGCTACGTTTTTGCGCTATGCGATAGAATGTCCAAGATGGTGACATAAATATTTGCAAAGTACACACAGATCTGAATGTGGCAGATCCGTTGACTAAACCTCTCCCGAGGGAAAAACATGACCAGCACCAAACCGCCATGGGTGTTCGGTATATTACCATGTAATCTAGATTAGTTGACTCTAGTGCAAGTGGGAGGCTGTTGGAGATATGCCCTAGAGGCAATAATAAATGTAGTTATTATTATATCTTTGTGTTTATGATAAATGTTTACATTCATGCTATAATAGTATTAACCGGAAACATTAATACTTGTCTGATTTGCAAACTAAATTAGAGTCCCTAGTAAAGCCTCTTTATAATACTAGCTTGTTGGTTAATAGATGATCGTGGTTTCTCGATCATGAACATTGAGATGTTGTTAACAACAAGATCATATCATTAGGAGAATGGTATGATGGACATACTCCTATAGATAAGCGTATCATAAAGATCAAGTCATTTTAATAGTTCAATTGCTATAAGCTTTCTGATACATAGTAACCTAATTCCTTCGACCATGAGATCATGCTAATCACCATCACTAGAAGGATGCTTTGATGACATCAAACACCACACCGTAACTAGGTGGCTATAAATGTGGCATTGAGTGTTCAGAAAATATGGGTTGAGGCACATGGATCAAGAGTGGGATTTGTCCATCCATATGACGGATAGATATACTCTGGGCCCTCTCGGTGGAATGTCATCCAATTGGCTTGCAAGCATGTGACTGGCTCACAAGGGATCACATACCACGGGAACGAGAAAAGAGTACTTATCAATAACGAGGTTGAACTAGGTATGCAGAGATACCGACGATCAAAACCTCGGATAAGTAAACTATCGTGAGACAAAGGGAAATTGGTATCATATGTAAGTGGTTCATTCGATCGCAAAGTAATCATAGAAGTATGTGGGAGCCATATGAATTTCCATATTCCTCTATTGGTTATTGATCGGAGAAGTGTCTCGGTCATGTCCACATAATTCACGAACCGTAGGGAGACACACTTAAGGATTCGATGTTGTTGAGTAGTTATGGAATGATGAATAAGAGACGGAATGATTTTCAGAGTCTCGGATGGGATCCGGGATATCACGAGGAGATCCGGAATGGTCCAGAGAATAAGATTCATATAAGGAAAGTCCTGTTTTGGAGTTGGGGAATGATTCCGGTGTTTTCACCAGGAATGTTCTAGAAGGGTCCGGCACTCCGGAGGGGAAGGGTACATGAATGTGTCATAACAATATGGAATGGTTGCATCATGTACTAGGTCACTTGGCTGGGCAAAATAAAGGGAGAAATCAAATCCTAGTTTGAAAGTCAAACGCCAATTTGAAAAAGTCAAACGGCAAGTTTGCTTGGTGGAGGGAGAGTAGGAAACCTACTTGGGGAGGAGTTCCCTTCCCTCCACCCGCGGGCCAAGGAGGCCGAGTTGGGGGGGACTCCCTCCTCCCAACCGGCCACCCTCCACCTATATAAGGAGGGGTAGGGCGCCCCTACCCCTCACACCCAAAACCCTAGCCCTAGCCGCCGGCCTCCTCCAAGTCGCCGCCACCACCTAGGGTTCCTCCAACTCGCCGAGTTGGGGCTTGCCCAAGCCCTAGCCGCCGGCCAAGCTTCCCCCTTGGTGCTTCTAAACCCTAGATCACCAAGGCACCTCTCTTGCTCCACCATACACGCACCGGCTTAAGGCGAAGCCCTGTGGGATCTCCCCTCTACTTCTGACACCACGCCGTCGTGCTGCCGGAATCACGAGGAGAGCACTACAACCTCCGCTGCCTGCTGGAACAAGGGATAGGAAGGTCTTCATCGAGTACCGAATGTGTGACCGACTGCGGAAGCGCTACCGGAACGCAGCGCCGGAAGGATCGTCTACGCGATCTTGAGATCGGCAAGAGTACGACTACATCTCCCACGAGAAGCTGCTCTCGTTAACCGCTTTGGAATCTTCGAGGGTGAGTTCCTCTATCGACTCGTTGCTACTATATAGTAGATAGATCTTGGCTTGTTTGTTTGCATGCGGTAGAATTTTTTTGTTTTCCATGCTACGAACCCCTACATATGGTTGTACGGTAAAATTGGAATGGTATCGCATCCAGACAACCATTAGTTTTAAAAAGGGCTAAGGCTCATGACTTATCATTTTCATCATCAAAATCATCAGGTGTTCGAAAACACATGTAAAAACATTTCAGTATAATGACTCATCATTCTAAGGTTTTCGTAACCATTTTCACCAAGTATTCCCATCTAAAGTTGATCAAGTTTTGTACTTAGCACTAGCATCTACAAGTGGGGTAAATACTAATGAGGGGTGATAAGAAAGTGGGAGTTAGCTAAGTTCAATCTCATGCCTCAGGATGACATCAAGATTTATCTAACTTAGGCCTAGTTTTATGCTCTTTATGCTACCTTTAAATATCTTTCTAGAATCTACAAGTCACTAAGTAAACTTTTGATAGAAAGATTTTATTAAAGAAAATAAAATACTAATCTTGCAAGTAAAACTAAGATGGTGTGTCAAGTGGGTATAATAACATATGCTTAAGGCATATAGTTGGCATAGTAACAAGCAAGTTGTAGCTTGCTAAGTCAACATGTATTATTAGGCTTTCTAAGATATTAGTATAAGCTTGCCTTGTGCAGAGCAGTGGTTGAAGTTCTCCTCGGCTTCTTCCTCGTAGTATCCTCCTTCCTCCTCGTATCCTTGGTCGGTACTAGCGTCTATAAATAAATATGAGGTACACAATCACCAAACAATACTTAACTATTTCTAATCATCACACAAACGTTCACACTAGATGATCTAGCATCATCACTAACATTACAAGATTAAAGCACTTGTCCCATTTATTTTATTTGAGAAAATTAATTTCTACTCATTGAAAAACTACTTAAGATTTAATATTGTCCAACTCAAACATGGGATCATCTTGACACATGTCATCACCACATATTTCAGTACATGGAAATGTGATTTAAAGTGGTGTGACAATTTAATAAGATTTAACCTTTTTATTTTAATCAATTAAAGAACTTAGAAATGCCTAAGTGGCATACTTTTATTACTTGATCATTATTTCTGTAAGTAAACCTATATATTTCTATGTATTATGAAAGGTATGGTTAAATGTGATTTTTGAGAGTTGGAATCAACTCAAAAGCTCTTATGGTTGAATTTTGAAAAATGTTTGAATACAGAAAAGCTTCTGCCTTGTTATTTTTACCATGGGTGATCTATAAATCTAAATGGTTAGAATCCAACGGGCTTGGAGTAAGCATTCCAGTACCTTTCTAACAAAATTGGTTTCATGCTTTTTGCTTCGTTGAATCGAGCTGGGTTGATTTTTGAATCTAGGTACAAAACTGGGTTTGAAATTAAATGAATAAATTTAAATTTAAATTTGAATTAGTGGGTTGCGCGGGATGTTTAACTGGGCCAGACCACTATGCACAGCGCATGCTCGGGCTGGTTAAGTGAGCGACCCCACTCTTCAGTGGGACAACGAGGGGCGAAGCGGTATGGGGCGATTAGGATCGTAGGATCTAACTCTAATCGAACGGCTCTGGTTCATCGTCCACGTCGGGCAGCGCCGGCGAGACAGAACCCTAGCGCGGCCGGTGGGGGTCGTGGGAGGCTCATCGGGGCTCAGGCGATGGTCGACGACGGGGGCGAACGAAGAAGTCGGCGATGGCGATTCTACTAGTACCGGCAGCTTCTCCTGGGGCGGCTCCAATCGATGGTGCCTCTCTTCCTCTGCAGCGGCGAACTCTGGTGAAATTCCGGCCACCTGGTGCTCGCCTTGCTCCGGGAGTGAGTGGGTGTGATTAGTGAGAGGTGGGGAGTGAACTGGAGTGAAGAAAACGAACGGGGGAGGCCTCCTTTTATAGTGGCTGAAGGGGACCGAATGGTGCGGGTGGAGCTTGTCGGTGTCGACGGCACAGAATGCTACTATCATGGGCGACAATAGGGGACGGTGCTGTGATCCCTGGCAATGCTCAACGGCGTGGTAGCGAGGCGTGGGGCAGTGCGAGATGGTCGAAACGTGGAGGCGCTCTAGGCGAGTCCAAGGGCAATTTTAATGGCGCACAGCGTGCATGGTTCGCGTGGCGGCGAACGAGGTTGTCTGATGGGATGCTAGGGTGCTGGTGATCACGTCTACAAGCGGCGAGGGCGGCGTGTGGTCTGTGGGATGGTGTCGCTGATGGCGCACTCGCGCGCTCTCGGCTCGCACATAGAGGGACTGGGAAAGTGCTTGGCGGGTGGTCCAGTGGCTGACTGCGCTCGGGGCTTGGACAGGGAGTGGCGATGGACGGTGCTGCGTGTCCCAGACAAGGTTGGCGAGGCTAGTTCTTCCTCTAGCTCGCTAGCAACATGGGGGTGAAAATGATTCTCTCGGAATGCTTATCATTAATGGCTAGGCTTGCTCACAGTGGTGCTAAAGCTAGTTAGATTACTTTGATCATCTACTAAGAGTGTAGAGTGAGCCATAGAGGGAGCAAGTTAGGCACTAATCACTTCTCACTATAGTGTTTTGTGTTTGTTTGTTTGCTGCTAACAAGGTGTTTAATGAAATGGCCGAAAGAAATTAAAATTTGAATTTTGGATTCAAACTTGGTGGGTTTGCTAGGCACATACTAGGGAGTATCTGGTTAGTTGGATTGGTCAAGGGGCACTGGTTTGGTTGGGTTTTGAAAATGTGTGATCTTCACATATGTTAAAGATTCAATTTTGAATTTTCATTTGAATGGGGTTGCCAAATGTTTCTGAAGTTTGAAAGGTGGGCTTTGATTCACTTTTACTTGGTCTAGCAAGGGGTGAAAAGAATTGGAAAAGTTTCTGTTTGAAATCTTGGACTAGAAACACTCAAAGTGACCTAGTGAGCAAGATTGGCAAAAATGACCATTTGCCTTATTGGAATTGTTTGTGATTTTCTGTTGATTTGTTTCTACTTGGAAATGTTTTAGATGATGTTATATTCATATTTGAATCATTCCTTGCTATTTATTTGAATCACCAGTCCATTCATGCATTCATCAAATCATCACATACACACATGCATTCATTTGCTTTTTATTTAATCAAAGTTTTTGTTAACCCAAATTTTAGTGATTAGAGTTTGATGATCATTGTTTCATATTTTTGGGATGTTACAAACCTTCCCTCCTTAAACAAAATCTCGTCCCGAGATTTGAAAAAGAATAAAAAAGATTACCTAGGATTTAAAGAGATCGGGAAACTCCGTCCTAATGTGATCTTCTCGCTCCCAGGTAGCTTCTTCTTCAGTGTGGTTGCTCCACTGAATCTTGAGAAACTTGATGCTTTGGGTTCTGGCGGTTCTGAAAGCTTCCACCAAAATACGGATGGGTACTTCGGGATATGTTAGGTCATCGTTGATCTCTATGGTGCGGTGATCAATGTTCTTGAAAACTTCAGTCTTCTCTGGAACTTCAAGACATTTGCGAAGCAACGATATATGGAACACATTGTGCACTGCTGACATCTCCTCTGGCAGTTCTAGTTGATACGATACTTCTCCTCGACGATTCAGAATCTTGAAAGGTCCGATATATCTGGGGGATAACTTTCCTTTGAGCTGGAAACGCTACATTCCCTTCAAAGGCAACACTTTGAGGTACACAAAATCTCCGATATTGAAAGCGAGGTATCGACGTCTCTTGTTGGCATAACTCTTATATCTGGATTGGGCGGTATTAAGGTGCTCACGAATCTTGTGAACTTTCTCTTCTTCTTATCATAGGATGTTGGGTTCGAAAATCTGACTCTCTCCTACTTCCGAACAATTCAACGGGGTGCGACACTTCCTTCCATACATGAATTAAAATGGGGCCATTTGTAGACTAGCTTGATAACTGTTGTTGTATGAAAATTCTGCGAAAGGTAGACAGTCTTCCCATTTAGATCCATAATCTAGCACACATGCTCTCAACATATCTTCGAGTATTTGATTTACTAGCTCCATTTGTCCATCGGTCTGAGGGTGATACGTTGTGCTGAAATCCAGTCGGGTTCCTAAACCTTCTTGGACTTTCTTCCAGAATCTCGAGGTAAACTGAGTTCCTCAATCCAATACGATGTTCTTGGGGACTCCATGCAAACTAACGATTCTAGCGATGTACAATTCTGCTAGCTTCGAACTCTGGTAAGTGGTCTTGACTGGTAAGAAATGGGCGACTTTGGACAATCTGTCCACTATGACCCAAATAGAGTCATTTCCCCTACTAGAATTAGGCAATCCGGTGATAAAGTCCATTCCAACTGAATCCCATTTCCATTCCGGAATCTGTAAGGGTTGGAACAATCCTGCAGGTATTTGATGTCCCGCCTTGACTCTCTGGAAAATATCACACTTGGCGATATAGCTTCTGATTTCTCTCTTCATCTTATGCCACCAAAATTGCTCCTTCAAATCATGATACATCTTTGTTCCTCCGGGGTGGATAGAATGAAGAGTATCATGGGCCTCTTTCAAAATAACTTCTTTCAACTCCGAATCTGCTGGTACACAGAGGCATCCTTTGTACCACAGAACTCCTTCTTCGTCTTCGGTGAATCCGGGTACTTTTCCTATACTGATGCGACGTTTGATTCCGTCGATACTAGCATTTCCTTTCTGCGCCTCCTTGATCCGACTAATCCAAGTGGGTTGAAGTTCTATGCTAGCCCAAAATCCTTCACTCACTAATTCCATTCGGAAATCTTCCATCTCTTTGTGCAAACTGGGTTGCTCCTTCAACATCATGGAGTTCAAGCGGCACTGCAATCTGTTAAGGGCATCTGCTACCACATTGGCTTTACCGGGGTGATAGTGAATGTCCAGATCATAGTCCTTGATTAGCTCAATCCATCTTCTCTACCTCATATTCAGCTCCTTCTGAGTGAATATATACTTCAGGCTCTTTTGATCCGAATAAATCTCACAACGGTTTCCCATGAGATAATGCCTCCATGTCTTCAGGGCTAGAACTACGGTTGCTAGTTCAAGGTCATGGGTTGGATAATTCTGTTCATGCTGCTTCAGTTGTCAGGATAGATAAGATAATGCCTTCTTGCATTAGCACACATCCGAGACCGATCTTGGAGGCGTCACAATATACATCAAAGGGTTTCGTGATATCCGGCATGATCAAGATTTGGGCTGAAATCAATCTCCTCTTGAGTTCCTGAAAACTCGCTTCACATTTGTCCGTCCATTCAAACTTCTTGTCCTTCTTCAGCAATTGGGTCATGGGTCTTGCAATACTCTAGAATCCTTCTACGAACTTGCGGTAGTATCCCGTTAATCCGAGAAATGCACGAACTTGGGTTTGAGTGGTTGGGGCTTTCCAATCTTCAACATCCTTCACCTTCGCAGGGTCAACGGCAATTCCTCCAGCTGATACAATATGTCCGAGGAATCGTACCTCTTGTAACCAGAATTCACATTTGCTAAACTTGGCATACAACTGATGCTCCCTAAGGGTTCCAAGGATGGTCCTTAGGTGTAGCTCAAGTTCGTCTTCTGATTTGGAATAAATCAGAATGTCATCAATGAAAACAATGACAAACTTATCCAGGAAGTCCATAAAAATCTTATTCATGAGGTTCATGAAATAAGCGGGGGCATTGGTTAATCCAAAAGACATGATAGTATACTCATATAATCCATATCGGGTGGTAAAGGCAGTCTTTGGGATATCCTCTGCGTGAATCTTGAGTTGATGATAGCCAGTTCTAAGATCAATCTTAGAAAACACTTTGACACCAGTCAACTGGTCAAACAGGTATTCTATTTTTGGCAACGACTACTTGTTCTTCACTTGGCGATATAGCTTCTGATTTCTCTCTTCATCTTATGCCACCAAAATTGCTCCTTCAAATCATGATACATCTTTGTTCCTCCGGGGTGGATAGAATGAAGAGTATCATGGGCCTCTTTCAAAATAACTTCTTTCAACTCCGAATCTACTGGTACACAGAGGCATCCTTTGTACCACAGAACTCCTTCTTCGTCTTCGGTGAATCCGGGTACTTTTCCTATACTGATGCGACGTTTGATTCCGTCGATACTAGCATTTCCTTTCTGCGCCTCCTTGATCCGACTAATCCAAGTGGGTTGAAGTTCTATGCTAGCCCAAAATCCTTCACTCACTAATTCCATTCGGAAATCTTCCATCTCTTTGTGCAAACTAGGTTGCTCCTTCAACATCATGGAGTTCAAGCGGCACTGCAATCTGTTAAGGGCATCTGCTACCACATTGGCTTTACCGGGGTGATAGTGAATGTCCAGATCATAGTCCTTGATTAGCTCAATCCATCTTCTCTACCTCATATTCAGCTCCTTCTGAGTGAATATATACTTCAGGCTCTTTTGATCCGAATAAATCTCACAACGGTTTCCCATGAGATAATGCCTCCATGTCTTCAGGGCTAGAACTACGGTTGCTAGTTCAAGGTCATGGGTTGGATAATTCTGTTCATGCTGCTTCAGTTGTCAGGATAGATAAGATAATGCCTTCTTGCATTAGCACACATCCGAGACCGATCTTGGAGGCGTCACAATATACATCAAAGGGTTTCGTGATATCCGGCATGATCAAGATTTGGGCTGAAATCAATCTCCTCTTGAGTTCCTGAAAACTCGCTTCACATTTGTCCGTCCATTCAAACTTCTTGTCCTTCTTCAGCAATTGGGTCATGGGTCTTGCAATACTCTAGAATCCTTCTACGAACTTGCGGTAGTATCCCGTTAATCCGAGAAATGCACGAACTTGGGTTTGAGTGGTTGGGGCTTTCCAATCTTCAACATCCTTCACCTTCGCAGGGTCAACGGCAATTCCTCCAGCTGATACAATATGTCCGAGGAATCGTACCTCCTGTAACCAGAATTCACATTTGCTAAACTTGGCATACAACTGATGCTCCCTAAGGGTTCCAAGGATGGTCCTTAGGTGTAGCTCAAGTTCGTCTTCTGATTTGGAATAAATCAGAATGTCATCAATGAAAACAATGACAAACTTATCCAGGAAGTCCATAAAAATCTTATTCATGAGGTTCATGAAATAAGCGGGGGCATTGGTTAATCCAAAAGACATGATAGTATACTCATATAATCCATATCGGGTGGTAAAGGCAGTCTTTGGGATATCCTCTGCGTGAATCTTGAGTTGATGATAGCCAGTTCTAAGATCAATCTTAGAAAACACTTTGACACCAGTCAACTGGTCAAACAGGTATTCTATTTTTGGCAACGACTACTTGTTCTTGATGGTGACATCATTCAACTTCCGATAATCCGTACACAAACGGTTACCTCCATCTTTCTTGTCCACAAACAAAACAGGTGATCTCCATGGTGACGCACTTGGTTGAATCAATCCAATTTCTAGCATGGCATCCAGTTGCTTCTTCAGTTCCACTAGTTCAGACGGGTTCTTAATATATGTTCTCTTGGCTATGGGTTCGGTTCCAGATATTAGTTCAATGATAAAATCGATATCCTGGTCTAGGGGCATACCGGGCAAAACATCTGGAAATACATCGGGGTATTCACAGACTATCCGGACTTGGTAAATGGTTGGCTGGGCTATACTCTTGTTGCACTTGAATTGACGGGCATGCTCGACTGATATTCCGACTGTACTGGTCATGGTTATGGCTTTCTTAGCACAGTCAATTAATCCTTTGTGTTTGGACATCCAATCCATTCCTTGTACTACTTCCAAACCTTTAGTTCTGAGTACTATTAGGTTAGCATAAAAATCTATGCCATGGATTCGGATAGGGACGGCTTTGCAAATTTGCCTAGCTTTGGTGGTTGAATCAGGTATTTGAACAATCATAACATGCTTCAATTTGGTTGGTTGAATCTTACTAGTGCATGCAAATTCTTCAGTAACAAATGAGTGCGATGCTCCAGAATCAAACAACACTCTTGCAAGAATTGAGTTAACAGAAAACATACCCAGCACGACATCTGGCGCTTCTTGGGCTTCTTCAGCATGCATGAGAAAGAGACGGCCGTTGTGGTTGAGTGAATTCCCTGGGGCAAACCTTCTTCTGGGCTGAACACAACGCTGCTGCTAAGCTGGGGCATTTGCATTGGGGGCTACGGCAATCTTATTGGGGAACTCATTGGAATAGTGACCCTTGGTTCCACATTCATAACAAGTCACTTGCGACTTGTCCTTTGCTGCAACAGGCACAACATTGCCTCCAGTCCTTGGGGCAGTGTTGGCGTTGGTGGCGGCATTCTTGTTGTTCAACTTGGGTGGTGCACAGTTGAAATTTCTAGGATTGCCGGGGTTGTTGTGGTTTCCTCCAGGCCTTGGGTTTCCACGGTTGGGATAGGTTCGACGGTTCATCGGGGGTCTGTTGGTTCTTGGGGAAAATCCTGGAGATGGGTTGGGGTGATACTTTGGATCTTTCCTTCCATCTGAATGGTAGAGTCAACTAAGGCTTCAATATCAGCAAAGGGGATATTGACTAACACTGTATGCATCTCATCATACAGACCATTCAGGAATCTCTCCTTCTTCTTGGCTTTAGTGTCTATCTCATTTGGTGCGTACCTAGCCAATGACAAGAATTTGTCACGGTACTCCACTACTGTCATCCTTCCTTGCTTCAGTTCCCTGAATTCATCTCTCATCCTCTTGATTAAACCCGGTGGCACACGGGTTCTGCTGTACTTGACTTTGAACTCTTCCCAAGTCATCAGCTGACCTCCTGTCATTGCACGAACGCTGTTCCACCATGCTCTTGCATCTCTGGTCAGATAGTGGGTAGCAAACAACACTTTCTCGTTGGCTTCCACTCCTGCAACTTCCAGATTGTTCTCCATGGTTTGCAACCAATCATCTGCATCTAGGGGCTCTTCTGACTTAGTGAAAATAGGTGGATTGGTGTTCTGGAAATTCTTGAGCTTAGATCCATGGTTGTCCTGATTTCCATGGCCTTGATTGTTGTTGGCCATCTGAGCTATCTTTTGAAGGGTGGCTAAGTTGGCTTGATGTTCGGCTCTTTCGGCTTCACGGTGAGAAACCAACATTTGCAAGAGTTGCAACATCAGGTCTGGGGCTGAGTTGCTTCCTCCGTGAGGCATCTGAAGATTGAGATATATCATGAGAAAAGAGGGAAATTTCTAATGTTTAGGGTTTTTTGAAAAGTTTTTAAAGTTTTCAAGTTTTGACTCAGATTTTTTTTCTAGCAACTTGCTTTTTATTCATTCATAGCACACGATACAAACACATATCACAACAAAGAAAAACAGATGGTTTTAAGAACCATTCTGGGAAACTACGATATAGTGGGACCGAATACAACTCACTAACGCTAGTGCTCAAGTGCTACTACTCCTCGGAGTCAGTGTCCTCATCATCCTCATCATCATCATCATCGATGAAGGCGAAGACATCCTCATCGGTGAAGAAGTCCATGGCCTGATCCTCTAGAAAGTCATCATCATCACTGAGATAGGAGTAGGGGTCTCCACGAAGGTCTTCCCCTGTATTCTCCCTCTCCTCCAACTACATGTCTCTCTCGTGGATGGTCTCCTCCAAATCAATGATCCGGTGGCGAAGACGAGCAATGAAACTGTAGAGGGAGTGTCCCAACCTTTATTCAACATAAGGTGGTATCCCCTGTGTTTACAATGCTAGTATAACTTTATAACCAGGAATAACATAATTTTATTACATCTTACATAGCTCATTTGGCTATTACATTACATTGCAGCGGAATAACTATAAGTATGGGTCCTTCATCTTCAAAGTGCCACAGGCAGATGTTGGTTGTAGACTTTGTAATCCTAATCAATCAATCTTCACTAAACAATCAAACCTGCAACATTACAAGTTACAGCCACAAGGGTCAATACATTTGAATTGTATTGGCAAGTTTCACTAATAAGTATAATATAAGTGGATCCTATCATTACATGCAAATTTGGCTAAGTAGAGTTTTAGGCTCATTTGCATAAAGAAATATTTTATCCTAACTTTTCAAAATGATTTTGGTCCTTTGTCAAATCTTTTTTTTCCAAGTTCCTTGAACTCCTTGGTAGAAACTCAAGTGTTCAAGTCCTTGTCAAAAATCCCTTGAGCTACTTGGTAACCCCAAGTGCAACAAGTTTTATCAAAAATCTCATGAGTTCCTTGGTAACCCCAAGTGTTCATGCTTCCATCTCTTGAGCTCCTTGGTAACCCCAAGTGCATAAAGTTTTGTCAAAGTCTCTTGAGCTCCTTGGTAACCCCAAGTGCATCAAGTCCTTAAAAGTTTTTTTTATTTAGAAATTAGAATATCGAGATCTCCCATAGCTTCAAACTTTAGTTGCTCAGTATTGTCCATAACCGGGGACACGGCTAAGTACTTAGATCTTATTATCTTCTGCAGAAGGAGTACACTTTACCCACATGTCACAATCCCATCCTTTTGCCACTAGTGGCCTACTGGATTAGTGCTCACCAAGATGGAGTACTGGCAGATTGGGAATGTGACGAAGTCTTTCCAAAGGGTCCTCCCATACACCATTGCTAGCTTGCCTTCAGCACCCATGTAGGATTCCAGGTCTCCATGTCCAGTTAACTGAGGACAGTGCATGAGTCTTCCCAATGTAGTTGACTAAGCCAGAGCCATAATAGCATGTGGTTGCACACGAAAGCCACAATTGGAGAAACATGTTCAATCTCTAAGTTTCCTAGGTGGTTTTCTTTTTGGAGCACAACCCAAAGTGATTTCCATAGACATGGTTCCTTTTGTTGCCACCCTCTCCAAAACTTAAAGTATCCTCCACCTAGGTAGTTCATTGAGTCCTTGTTTTATTATGTAAAACACAAGTCCTTTTCTCAACCTTTGTAAAATCTCAACATGTATCTCTTTTCAAAATATAGCATGGCTAAGCATGTAACAACTACAATATTTTCACTAAGGAGTGTATAGGGAATCCTATTAGGATTTAGCATAGCATAAGTATAAAATTGTTTTCATGCATGTTTTCAAAATCCACTAAGTATAATGAAAATAGTAGGACTTTAGATGATAGTGTCACTTGCCTTTTTGGGTAGGGAATGATGGTTCACTCCTTGATCTTGCTAGTCTCACACTTTGCTAATTTCACTACAATCAATCAAGCAAACATAATTTCAACTAGTATACCAAATAATCAATCAAACAACAATTTACACACACATAAAACTATGGGATCTAAAATCTAAGTCATGCATGTAAGCATGCAAGAGGTGGTCCTATTTGCAAAGGTGGTCTCCACTAGGTTTCTAAACTTTGTAAGGTTCAAGGTGGTCATTTTCAAAGTGGAAAAGTCATCTGTAAAAAGGGTTTTGTTTCAAAAACTATTTTAAAATCCATCATCATTTTATGTGGTGGAAAACATTTTTATCAAAGCAAAACTTTATGTTTTTCACCAAATGAGTTGCTATTGCAAAACTTGGTGTTTTGGGTCAGTAGGTTTGGTCCAAATCATTTCCCCAAAGATTTTACTCCAAAACCATTTTCATAGTAATGAAATCAATAATTTTATTTGGCTAGAAAATGGCCAAGTCAAATAATCCAACCTAATTTTTACCGAAATCATTTTTAACACCAAGGGTTGGTTCCTAGGGTCAGTAAGTTCACAACAAACCATTTTTCCAAGGTTTCAAACTTAGAAACATTTTTGAATCATTTTTCTATTCTAAACAAGCATACAAATGTTTCTGCAAAATCAACCAATCTAACAGATACTATTTGCTAAAACAAAGGCATGGTTGGCTAGGGTTCGTTCCACTGATTCCAACAGTATCAAATTTGTAAATTTTGGACGTGTGGATCGAAAGTTACAAGGGTTTGAAAATTAAATTTATAACAGATTCAAATATGTTTTTAAAACAAAAACATGGCCACGCGTCACGTTCTGGTTGGGTGGTACCGGTTCGGCCGGATCACGCGCTGTAGCCATTGGATCTAATTAGATCGTGCGGCACAGGACACGTACCTCTTCGCGGATTAAGTGATCTATCGCAAGCGTCGGATTAAGATCCTACAGTGCTAGCGTGCTTGCCAAAGTTTGGCGGCGCTGGCGGTGGCTAGCGGCGGCGCACGGCCAGGCGAGGTGCTAGCGGTGGTTCTAGGAAGCAAGGGAGACGGAGGGGGTGCTTACCGCGTTCGCGAGGATGAGGTGGTGCTCGACGTGTGATCGACGTGGCAAGGGGCGCACGGGGTCAGGTGGAATCGCTCACCGGAGTTTGCAACGGCGTCAGACGGCTCTGTCCACGGTCGAAGGCGACGTTGTAGATCGCCCTAAGGCAAGACAGGGGCATGGTTAGGCGCGCAAGACCAAGGCAAGGATGTTTGCGTGATCGAGAAGACGCGGGGCGGTCAGTGCTTACCGGGGGAGGTCGTCGGAGAGGTTGCAGACGCGGCGGCGTTCGGAAGCTTGACGTAGCCGACGCTCTGGGGCGCCCGCGGTCGAATGAAAGGTACTGGGAGATGCGCCAAGAAGTGGTGAGTCTGGGTGCGAGGTCAGGGAGGCAAGGGGTGGTGATACTTGGCCGGAATCGACACCGAACCTCGTCGGAGCAGAGGGTGCTCGGGGAGGAAATTGGGGAGGTCTGGGGGTGTGCCAGCGCGGGGTGTTAGAGGGGAAATGTAGAGGAGGCATGGGCATTTAAGGCTGCGTGATCGAAGCAAGTAACGGTGGTCGCGTTAAGACGAATTAAGGCGCGGAATCACTGCAGGAAACAACGACGAGGGGGAAAGAATAGGTCGCGCGGGTGTGGATGATGAACAGGGGGAGTGGGGTCTACCTGGTAGTGAGAAAAGAAATGAGGGGGAGTTCCACCAGCCATTCTCTCTGTGGGTTTGATACTGCGTGCGAATCGTTTTTCCTCGGGGAGGAATAGCTGGGCTGGTTTGCTGGGCTTGTTGGGCTTGGCCGGCTGGGCTGGTCCAGATTCTATTTTTTTTCTTCCTGGAACCTTTTTCCTTTTCCAATTCTTTTTCTGTTTTTGAATTTCAAACAATCAAACAACATTCAAACTAATTCAAACAATCACTAAACTTTGTACTTTGAATTTGGTTCTGTTTATCAACATAAACCAAATCCCAAATAAAATAATAATTTTTATTCTTTTTAGGATCCATTCTTTAATTAAATAAGATGGATCTTTAGTTATTTAATAAAATAGGGTTTGATTTAATTAATAAAATTTCCATTTGAAATCCAAATATTTTCAAAACCAAATCAGTAGGTTTTATTTGGAAACAAAGAATACTTGGAAACTTGTTTAAAACAAAATAACCTTTTATTTTAGGGTCCATTAATAATTAAATACAATAGACCTCCATAAAAAAATCAACTAGGATTTATTTTATTTAAAATATTTATTTTGAAATCTAAAATAAAGCCAAAACACTTCAGTAGGTTTTATTTGAGAATATAAAATATTTGGAAAACTTATTTAAAATAATTTAATAAGTTTTTGATGTTTTAATTAAAATGGTAAAACCTTTTATTTAGATAAATTGGATATTAAATCCTTATTAATTTATTTAAATAAACCTTTGCTATTTTATTCAAAACAAAAATTTTTCATTCCAAAGCTTAGCCAAGGTTTAATCTGGCTTTATAAAATAATCTTTATTTATGAATCCACCTTTTCTTTTGAAAACCAAATCTTTTATTAAAAGACCCAAAATAGTAATTCCAAAACATTTTAATTTCCATTAATAAATTTTTATCCTTATAAATCCCTTTAGGATTTATTTGATTCAAATTGGTTTGAAGTTCCAATTAAATTCAAAAAGTTTCTGCTGGCCCTGAAAATCAAACAAAGTTTTATTTCATTCCTTTATTTTCACATTACAAGATTTGGAAAATCTTGGGATGTGACAGGCTACCACCCTTAAAATAAATCTCGTCCCGAGATTTGGGGAGGCTAGGGTTACAAGCAGGTTCAAAACAACTAGGGTACTACCACCCTTAAAAATTCTCAAACAAAAATTACATATTGGCCTTCTTGGGATCCTGGAAAAGCTTCTCTAAACAAACTTTTGCATTGTGTCCTTTGTTTCCATACTTCACTCATGGGCCAAGGTTGAGTTTCTCCATAGGCTTGTTCAACTTGTTCTTCATCTTTTCTGGACAGTTGCTTGCATAATGTCCTGGATTCTTGCAGTTGAAACAATGGATGTCCTTGAGTTCTTTACGTGGCTCTTGTGGACAAGTTGCTACATATGGCCTAGCTCTCTGCAGTTGTTGCACACTACTTGGCCAATCTCTTTATTCTTCGGGTTCTTTGGGCATTCACCAGAATAGTGTCCCATTTCCTTACACTGATGACATTGCACATGGCTTCTGTCTAACTTTTGCCTCTTGGTTTTCTTTGATCCTTTGAATTGGGTTGTCTTGTTTGGAGGTATAAGTGGTCCTTTTCCTTTGCCATCAACATTCTTGGCATACTTGGATCCTTCTTGTTTCCTTTGTTCAACAATGGCATAGATGGGGCATTGGATAGGAAAATGATTGTTTCCTTCACACAAATAACAAGTGGCTTGAGAGGTGGGAAATTTTCCAACAGGATGTTTCTCTTCACAGTTGGGGCATTGATCTCCATGCTCTTTGTAAGTATGATCCTTGTCTCCACAAATAATGCAAGCTGGGGCTCCATCTAGAATAATATTTCTGTCATCCTTGTTGTCATAGACTCTTTTGGGATATCTTTCTTCCATGTTGATCATTTGATTAGTCATCTTAAGCATCAGTTGGGTTTGTTCCTCCAAAAATCCTTGTAGCTTTGGATCTTCTCCACTAGAGTTGGCTATGAATTGAGCTGTCACTTGGTTCAATTGGTTCTGGGTTGCTATGAGCTCTTTCATGCTGTCCTCTTGGTTGGTGTTGATGTCATCAACCTTGGAGTCTTTTGGGGTAGTCATCTGTTTGGGTTTGAAGGAAGATTAGAATAGGCAAGATATTTCTAAGGAATTATTTCTAATCACACACATCACAATTCACACAATCAATGTGCATGCAGTCACAAACCAAACATTTCACTCAAACAAAGTTCAAGCACATACTTAGGCAATAAAATATTTTTTTTGTTACACCATATAAGTTGGTGGTTTTGTCTTAACTAAAATATGGTGGTCCATCTATATGGTTCACTTGTGATCTTTCCTTCCTTTATGATTCTTCTTGTATGAGATCATGGTTTCCTTGAGATAAACTCTTGGTTGCAATACTTCAAAGTTGTTGATGGCTCCTTATTTTGCATTCCCTTAGTCTCCACATCTTGAGCAAGATTTTCTTGTCTTACTTGTAGTCCTTAGTGGTATCCAAGTTGGAAGTCCTTGGTGAATATGCTGAAGATGTTGAAGTCATTTGAGTTGAAGAAGTTGAAGTCATTAGATTTGAAGAAGTTGAAGTCATTAGAGTTGAAGAAGTTGAAGTAGTCCATTGCATATAGTGTAGTCTTTGGCCATGGGTAGGTTTTTCCATCAAGTTGAAGTAGAAGAGGTGTAGAGTTGAAACCAAAATGGTTGAGGAAAGAGTTTACAAGTGTTTTTGTAAATAAGTTTTTGGATCAAAATACAACTCCTATTTTTCTAAGGGTTTTTGTCCAATCCTAGGTTTACAAAATCCTACAGGCAACACAATGCTCTGATACCATCTGTAGAGGGAGTGTCCCAACCTTTATTCAACATAAGGTGGTATCCCCTGTGTTTACAATGCTAGTCCCTGGATCAATAGATAGCATCCACAGTTAAGATGTAATATCAAGAAACAAAGGTCATAATATAACTTTATAACCAGGAATAACATAATTTTATTACATCTTACATAGCTCATTTGGCTATTACATTACATTGCAGCGGAATAACTATAAGTATGGGTCCTTCATCTTCAAAGTGCCACAGGCAGATGTTGGTTGTAGACTTTGTAATCCTAATCAATCAATCTTCACTAAACAATCAAACCTGCAACATTACAAGTTACAGCCTCAATACATTTGAATTGTATTGGCAAGTTTCACTAATAAGTATAATATAAGTGGATCCTATCATTACATGCAAATTTGGCTAAGTAGAGTTTTAGGCTCATTTGCATAAAGCAATATTTTATCCTAACTTTTCAAAATGATTTTGGTCCTTTGTCAAATCTTTTTTTTCCAAGTTCCTTGAACTCCTTGGTAGAAACTCAAGTGTTCAAGTCCTTGTCAAAAATCCCTTGAGCTACTTGGTAACCCCAAGTGCAACAAGTTTTATCAAAAATCTCATGAGTTCCTTGGTAACCCCAAGTGTTCATGCTTCCATCTCTTGAGCTCCTTGGTAACCCCAAGTGCATCAAGTTTTGTCAAAGTCTCTTGAGCTCCTTGGTAACCCCAAGTGCATCAAGTCCTTAAAAGTTTTTTTTATTTAGAAATTAGAATGTCGAGATCTCCCATAGCTTCAAACTTTAGTTGCTCAGTATTGTCCATAACCGGGGACACGGCTAAGTACTTAGATCTTATTATCTTCTGCAGAAGGAGTACACTTTACCCACATGTCACAATCCCATACTTTTGCCACCAGTGGCCTACTGGATTAGTGCTCACCAAGATGGAGTACTGGCAGATTGGGAATGTGACGAAGTCTTTCCAAAGGGTCCTCCCATACACCATTGCTAGCTTGCCTTCAGCACCCATGTAGGATTCCAGGTCCCCATGTCCAGTTAACTGAGGACAGTGCATGAGTCTTCCCAATATAGTTGACTAAGCCAGAGCCATAATAGCATGTGGTTGCACACGAAAGCCATAATTGGATAAACATGTTCAATCTCTAAGTTTCCTAGGTGGTTTTCTTTTTGTAGCACAACACAAAGTGATTTCCATAGACATGGTTCCTTTTGTTGCCACCCTCTCCAAAACTTAAAGTATCCTCCACCTAGGTAGTTCATTGAGTCCTTGTTTTATTATGTAAAACACAAGTCCTTTTCTCAACCTTTGTAAAATCTCAACATGTATCTCTTTTCAAAATATAGCATGGCTAAGCATGTAACAACTACAATATTTTCACTAAGGAGTGTATAGGGAATCCTATTAGGATTTAGCATAGCATAAGTATAAAATTGTTTTCATGCATGTTTTCAAAATCCACTAAGTATAATGAAAATAGTAGGACTTTAGATGATAGTGTCACTTGCCTTTTTGGGTAGGGAATGATGGTTCACTCCTAGATCTTGCTAGTCTCACACTTTGCTAATTTCACTACAATCAATCAAGCAAACATAATTTCAACTAGTATTCCAAATAATCAATGAAACAACAATTTACACACACATAAAACTATGGGATCTAAAATCTAAGTCATGCATGTAAGCATGCAAGAGGTGGTCCTATTTGCAAAGGTGGTCTCCACTAGGTTTCTAAACTTTGTAAGGTTCAAGGTGGTCATTTTCAAAGTGGCAAAGTCATTTCTAAAAAGGGTTTTGTTTCAAAAACTATTTTAAAATCCATCATCATTTTATGTGGTGGAAAACATTTTTATCAAAGCAAAACTTTATGTTTTTCACCAAATGAGTTGCTATTGCAAAACTTGGTGTTTTGGGTCAGTAGGTTTGGTCCAAATCATTTCCCCAAAGTTTTTACTCCAAAACCATTTTCATAGTAATGAAATCAATAATTTTATTTGGCTAGAAAATGGCCAAGTCAAATAATCCAACCTAATTTTTACCGAAATCATTTTTAACACCAAGGGTTGGTTCCTAGGGTCAGTAAGTTCACAACAAACCATTTTGCCAAGGTTTCAAACTTAGAAACATTTTTGAATCATTTTTCTATTCTGAACAAGCATACAAATGTTTCTGCAAAATCAACCAATCTAACAGATACTATTTGCTAAAACAAAGGCATGGTTGGCTAGGGTTCGTTCCACTGATTCCAACGGTATCAAATTTGTAAATTTTGGACGTGTGGATCGAAAGTTACAAGGGTTTGAAAATTGAATCTATAACAGATTCAAATCTGTTTTTAAAACAAAAACATGGCCACGCATCACGTTCTGGTTGGGTGGTACCGGTTCGGCCGGATCACGCGCTGTAGTCATTGGATCTAATTAGATCGTGCGGCACAGGACACGTACCTCTTCGCGGCTTAAGTGATCTATCGCAAGCGTCGGATTAAGATCCTACGGTGCTAGCGTGCTTGCCAAAGTTTGGCGGCGCTGGCGGTGGCTAGCGGCGGCGCACGGCCAGGCGAGGTGCTAGCGGTGGTTCTAGGAAGCAAGGGAGACGGAGGGGGTGCTTACCGCGTTTGCGAGGATGAGGTGGTGCTCGACGTGTGATCGACGTGGCAAGGGGCGCACGGGGTCAGGTGGAATCGCTCACCGGAGTTTGCAACGGCGTCAGACGGCTCTGTCCACGGTCGAAGGCGACGTTTTAGATCGCCCTAAGGCAAGACAGGGGCATGGTTAGGCGCGCAAGACCAAGGCAAGGATTTTTGCGTGATCGAGAAGACGCGGGGCGGTCAGTGCTTACCGGGGGAGGTCGTCGGAGAGGTTGCAGACGCGGCGGCGTTCGGAAGCTTGATGTAGCCAACGCTCTGGGGCGCCCGTGGTCGAATGAAAGGTAATGGGAGATGCGCCAAGAAGTGGTGAGTCTGGGTGCGAGGTCAGGGAGGCAAGGGGTGGTGATACTTGGCCGGAATCGACACCGAACCTCGTCGGAGCAGAGGGTGCTCGGGGAGGAAATTGGGGAGGTCTGGGGGTGTGCCAGCGCGGGGTGTCAGAGGGGAAATGTAGAGGAGGCATGGGCGTTTAAGGCTGCGTGATCGAAGCAAGTAACGGTGGTCGCGTTAAGACGAATTAAGGCACGGAATCACTGCAGGAAACAACGACGAGGGGGAAAGAACAGGCCGCGTGGGTGTGGACGATGAACAGGGGGAGTGGGGTCTACCTGGCAGTGAGAAAAGAAATGAGGGGGAGGTCCACCAGTCATTCTCTCTGTGGGTTTGATACTGCGTGCGAATCGTTTTTCCTCGGGGAGGAATAGCTGGGCTGATTTGCTGGGCTTGTTGGGCTTGGCCGGCTGGGCTGGTCCAGATTCTATTTTTTTTCTTCCTGGAACCTTTTTCCTTTTCCAATTCTTTTTCTGTTTTTGAATTTCAAACAATCAAACAACATTCAAACTAATTCAAACAATCACTAAACTTTGTACTTTGAATTTGGTTCTGTTTATCAACATAAACCAAATCCCAAATAAAATAATAATTTTTATTCTTTTTAGGATCCATTCTTTAATTAAATAAGATGGATCTTTAGTTATTTAATAAAATAGGGTTTGATTTAATTAATAAAATCTCCATTTGAAATCCAAATATTTTCAAAACCAAATCAGTAGGTTTTATTTGGAAACAAAGAATACTTGGAAACTTGTTTAAAACAAAATAACCTTTTATTTTAGGGTCCATTAATAATTAAATACAATAGACCTTCATAAAAAAAATCAACTAGGATTTATTTTATTTAAAATATTTATTTTGAAATCTAAAATAAAGCCAAAACACTTCAGTAGGTTTTATTTGAGAATATAAAATATTTGGAAAACTTATTTAAAATAATTTAATAAGTTTTTGATGTTTTAATTAAAATGGTAAAACCTTTTATTTAGATAAAATTGGATATTAAATCCTTATTAATTTATTTAAATAAACCTTTGCTATTTTTATTCAAAACAAAATGTTTTCATTCCAAAGCTTAGCCAAGGTTTAATTTGGCTTTATAAAATAATCTTTATTTATGAATCCACCTTTTCTTTTGAAAACCAAATCTTTTATTAAAAGACCCAAAATAGTAATTCCAAAACATTTTAATTTCCATTAATAAATGTTTATCCTTATAAATCCCTTTAGGATTTATTTGATTCAAATTGGTTTGAAGTTCCAATTAAATTCAAAAAGTTTCTGCTGGCCCTGAAAATCAAACAAAGTTTTATTTCATTCCTATATTTTCACATTACAAGATTTGGAAAATCTTGGGATGTGACAGAAACGCTCCTTCTTGTCGAGCTGACGGTGAGGAGACTTGCGATCCTTCACTAGCATGGCGATGGTCTGATCCTTCTTTGTGGTGATGGCGTACTTGTGGTTGGCGTAGGAACGGGCACTGTCCAACTCCTTCTGACGGTCATACATCATGAAGCTGAGGTGGTCCAACTGAGTCTTCAGCTCATGGTGCTATGGGGCCTCTAGTGGCCGTCCCATAACATCACGCCTTGGGTAGAACTCAAAGCGGGTACCCTTGATTTGATTGATACTCTGCCCACACAGACGGGCAAGAGCTTCCTGCATGGCCCTGGCAAGTCCATCGAGGCAGTTGTTCTCTCTTAAGGTGAACTGAATTCCCTCTATAGTGGGGGGTTCAATCTTTCCTCGGAGACTTGCAACAACTAACCACTGCAGATCTTCTCCTTCCTAATCATTGAGCTGAGCTCCGAAGAACTCGGGGTGCGGAAACTCGAGCATCTCTGACAGCTGGTCCAAGTCACGCTCAAAGATGAGGTCTCCTCCATTCCCCAACTGATAAAACTTGTTGTACTTCACGTCCATCTATAAGAATATATGATGAGTAAGTTAGTAAAGTGATCAAGTGTGTCAAATTTTATGTAAGTTTGCAATAAATTTTGGAGGAACATGAATTTTCATGAAAGAATCCAAGTGATAAGAATGAGAATAAGTTTTTGTAAATACTCACTTCCTTTGGTTTTGAAACTAAGTTTTTGATTCAAACGTCCATTCTAACTAGGGTCTCCTATGGTCAGGATGGCTCTGATACCAACTTGTCAACACCCGGATTTTTAATCACAGATTCCTGTTATGCCATACATCGCAATCCCAGGATTACCATTTTTGCGAGACATAACAGATTGGATATCATAGTACATCATCCATTACAAACCATACATAAGGTCTTACACAAATAAAGATCTCATGATCCAGTTCTTAATACAATTCAAGCAGCGGAATAACGTAATAGTAACAATAGCGTAGGTGAAGCTCCATCTTCAGGGTCATAGGCAATGCTGACGATGGGAGATGATCCTAGTTGTCGTAACCTTCATGTTGTCCTTCTTCCTGATACTCCTCTTCATAGTCTGGCCACGGGAATATCCAAGGACAAAGTTGTGAGTACTCTTTAAGTACTCGCAAACTAATACTAACAATTGAAGTGGTTTTGGAATAGGAAGTACTAAGCTCTATGGTTGTTTTGCAAAAAGTCAGATTTACCTCTACTAAGTTCAGAAGTAGAGAAAGCTAGTTGAAAATTTTACAACACCTAAGTGGGAACTTGAATTTCATGTCACCACACTGTTGTGGTCAAGTCAAAGTCACAAATTATTTCACAAGTCCTTTTGAAAACATCTGACGATGGAACAGTATGGCCACTCCAACTGTCCATAACCGCGGACGCGGCTATTCAAATAGTTTGACACTCTGCAGAGATTGTACACTTTCACCACAACATTCGATATATCCGTCAGGAACAATCCTGAATTCACCATACTCAGTATGCGGATAATAAATCCTAACCTTTCAATTACACGCCCTAGTATAGGCACCTCTCCTGTGAGTTTGGCCTCCCAACCATGAACAACTGTCATCTTGGGTACTGCACAGGTGGACAATCTTCACAAGGTAGCCTCAGCTCAGACCTTGGCCGCAAGGGAACCCATGCTATGGTATATAAATTTCTAGTCAAGCCCTACCCAATTTTCGGGTATTATGGTTGTACGGTAAAATTGGAATGGTACCTCATCGAGACAACCATCAGTTTTATAAAGGGCTAAGGCTCATGCATTAACATTGTCATCATCAAAATCATCTGGTGTTCGGAAACACATGTCAAAACATTTCAATAGAATGACTCATCATTCTAAGGTTTTCATAACCATTTTCACCAAGTATTCCCATCTAAAGTTGATCAAGTTTTATGCTTAGCACTAGCATCTACAAGTGGGGGTAAATACTAATAAGGGTTGATAAGAAAGTGGGAGTTAGCTAAGTTCAATCTCATGCCTTAGGGTGACATCAAGATTTATCTAACTTAGGCCAAGTTTTATGCTATTTATGCTACCTTTAAATATCTTTCTAGAATCTACAAGTCACTAAGTAAAAAAATTATAGAAAGCTTTTATTAAAGAAAATAAAATACTAAGCTTGCAAGTAAAACTAGGATGGTGTGTCAAGTGTGTATAATCACATATGCTTAAGGCATATAGTTGGCATAGTAACAAGCAAGTTGTAGCTTGCTAAGTCAATAGGTAGTATTAGTCTTGCTAAGATATTAGTATAAGCTTGCCTTGTGCAGAGCAGTGGTTGAAGTTCTTCCCGGCTTCTTCCTCGTAGTATCCTCCTTCCTCCTCGTATCCTTGGTCGGTACTAGCGTCTATAAATAGATACGAGGTACACAATCACCAAACAATACTTAACTATTTCTAATCATCACAAAAAGGCTCACACTAGATGATCTAGCATCATCACTAACATTACAAAATTCAAGCACTTGTCCCATTTATTTTATTCGAGAAAAGTAATTTCTACTGATTGAAAAACTACTTAAGATTTAATATTCTCCAACTCAAACATGGGATCATGTTGACACATGTCATCACCACATATTTCAGTACATGGAAATGTGATTTAAAGTGGTGTCACAATTTAATAAGGTTTAACCTTTTTATTTTAATTAATTAAAGTGACTAGAAATGCCTAAGTGGCATTATTTTATTACTTGATCATTATTTATGTAAGTAAACCTAAATATTTTTATATATTCTGAAAGTTATTGTTAAATGTGATCTTTGAGAGTTGGAATCAACTCAAAATCTCTTATGGTTGAATTTTAAAAATGTTTGAATGCAGAAAAGCTTCTGCCTTGTTATTTTTACCATGGGTGATCTACAAATCTAAATGGTTAGAATCCAACGGGCTTGGATTAAGCATTCCCGTACCTTTCTAACAAAATTGGTTTCATGCATTTTGGTTCAGTGAATCGAGCTAAGTTGATTTTTGAATCTAGGTATAGAACTAGGTTTGAAATTAAATGAATAAATCTAAATTTGAATTAGTCGGTTGCATGGGATGTTTAAATGGGCCGCCCCACTATGCACAACGCATGCGCGGGCTGGTTAAGTGAGCGACCCCACTTGTCAGTGGGACAACGAGGGGCGAAGCGGTATGGGGTGATTAGGATCGTAGGATCTAACTCTAATCGAACGGCTCTGGTTCATCGTCCACGTCGGGCAGCACCGGCGAGACAGAACCCTAGCGCGGCCGGTGGGGGTCGTGGGAGGCTCACCGGGGCTCAGGCGATGGTCGGCGACGAGGGTGAACGACGAAGTCGACAATGGCGATTCTCCTGGTACCAGGAGCTTCTCCTGGGGTGGCTCCAATCGACGGCGCCTCTCCTCCTCTGCAGCGGGGAACTCCGGTGAAATTCCGGCCACCTGGTGCTCGCCTTGCTCCGGGAGTGAGTGGGTGTGATCAGTGAGCGGTGGGAAGTTAACTAGTGTGAAGAAAACGAGCGGGAGAGGCCTCCTTTTATAGTGGCTGAAGGGGACCGAATGGTGCGGGTGGAGCTCATCGGTGTCGACGGCACAGAGTGCTACTGGCATGGGCAACAATAGGGGAGGTGCTGTGATCCCTGGCAACTCTCAACGGCATGGTGGCGAGGCGTGGGGCGGTGCGAGATGGTCGGAACGTCGAGGCGCTCTGGGCGGGTCCGATGGCAATTTTAATGGCGCACAGCATGCATGGTCCACACGGCGGCGGACGAGGTTGTCTGACGGGGTGCTGGGGTGCTGGTGATCATGTCTGCAAGCGGCGAGAGCGGCGTGTAGTCTGTGGGCTGGTGTCGCTGATGGCGCACTAGCGCGCTCTCGCCTCGCATGCAGAGCGACTAGGCGCGTGCTTGGCGGGTGGTCTAGTGGCTGGCTGCGCTCGGGGCTTGGACAGGGAGTGGCGATGGACGGTGCTGCGTGTCCTAGACAAGGTTGGCGAGGCTAGCGACATGGGGGTGACAATGGTGCTCACGGCATGCTCACCATTAATGGCTAGGCTTGCTCATAGTGGTGCTAAAGCTAGTTAGATTACTTTGATCATATACTGAGAGTGTAGAGTGAGCTATAGAGGGAGCAAAGTTAGGCACTGATCACTGCTCACTATAGTGTTTTGTGTTTGTTTGTTTGCTGCTAACAAGGTGTTTGATGAAATGGCCGAAAGAAATTCAAATTTGAATTTTGGATTCAAACTTGGTGGGTTTGCTAGGAACATACTAGGGAGTATCTGGTTAGTTGGATTGGACAAGGGGCACTGGTTTGGTTGGGTTTTGAAAATGTGTGATCTTCACATATGTTAAAGATTCAATTTTGAATTGTCATTTGAATGGGGTTGCCAAATGTTTCTGCAAGTTTGAAATGTGGGCTTTGATTCACTTTTACTAGGTCTAGCAAGGGGTGAAAAGAATTGGAAAAGTTTCTGTTTGAAATCTTGGACTAGAAACACTCAAAGTGACCTAGTGAGCAAGATTGGAAAAAATGACCATTTGCCTTATTGGAATTGTTTGTGATTTTCTCTTGATTTGTTTCTACTTGGGGAAATGTTTTAGATGATGTTATATTCATATTTGAATCATTCCTTTCTATTTAGTTGAATCACCAAGTCCATTCATGCATTCATCAAATCATCACATACACACATGCATTCATTTGGTTTTTATTTAATCAAAGTTTTTGTTAACCCAAATTTTAGTGATTAGAGTTTGATGATCAGTGTTTCATATTTTTGGGATGTTACACCAACCATCTAGATACTGTATGGACCCATAGTCCAAGGGTGAACTACTCACACATCACTCCGAAGGATGTCATGGTGATGAAGAAGGCCTGCGAGATGATCTCTCCCCTCTGGAAGGGTGCCGAGAAGAGCTTCAGATCCCCCCTGATCTAGGGACGATGGTGGCAGCGGCTCCAGACTGTTTCGTGGAGATTTGATCGTGTACTTAGGATTTATGCATCGGGGTGCTTTTATAGGAGAAGGGGCAAGGTCGGTGGGCGCCCGAGGGGCCCACACCTTGGGCTGGCGCGCCCCCTGGCAGCGCTGCCACAGGGTGTGGCCACCTTGTGAACCCACTTCGGCTGCCCTTCGGACTCTGTGTTCCTTTTGGTAAAATATTGACTTTTGCTTTTGTCCCGTTCAATTTTGAGAATATTTCCTTACTAGCTTTTCTAAAACCAAAAACATCAGAAAACAGGCAACTGGCACTACAACATCTTGTTAATAGGTTAGTTCCGGAAAATGTATAAAAATACCTCAAAGTGTAGAAAAAACATAAGAAAGTTGATACAAACCAAGCATGGAGCATCAAAAATTATAGATACGTTTATGACGTATCACATGACACTGTGATTCCTTGTGTGGATCTAGCATAAGAGTGGGAACCCTTACCACGGTTTTTGTGTCTAGGTTTTATGTGAGGCTGCTAGAGGTAGGTCAGCTATTTTAATGGGTCCTGCCAGGGGCACAACCGACTCACAGAGTCTTCAGGGGACAATAAGAGTTGTAGCATCCTGAAAGGGGTCTTAACTGAGATGTGGTGGACTAAAGGATCGTGTTGGCATATGGGGTCATGGATAAGGGCAGTGATCGGCTTGGGTCCTTATACTAGGCCTCATACCAAGAAATTATGGATAAGCTCATGACTTGGATGTGCAACATGGATAAAGATCTCTCATGGGTAAAGCAATGCACCTCTACAGAGTGTAAAAACTGTGACATGAAGGGTGACGGAGATAGATTTTCAGAATAAAAGAAACCTTTAAAGAAATGTTTACGAAAACCTGCATAACCTACAACCTTTGGTCTATGGTTGTAGATAGTACATCAAACAGTACTTTCTAGTGAACTTGCTAAGTACCCTCGTACTCAACTATACCTTATTAACCCTTGCTAGATTCTAAAGCTGATGAAGACGTGTCATCACCAACTTATGCTCAAATTAATCGTCACCGAACGCTCAAGTTCTTCAATGAAGTAAACATATACCTCAACTGAAGTGAAGGCAAAGTTCCTGATTAGATAGGAGTTTAATCTCTAGCCATAGAACCTACTTCTGTAGATTATTGCTATAGCAGCAATCGCGGGCCATAGATATATATTAATAGTAGTATTATTTCTAGAATAGGCTTCGAGTTGCTATTTATGGTTTTCTTCTGTGTAATGTTTTCCTCATTGTTTTGAGAAATGTTTTATGAATCTTTTGTAAAGAGTCGAGTTGTAATCTATAGTCATGTCCTGGACCCACGATGTTTCTGTTGTATCACTCCGAGGGATGTAATACTAGTGGAACGATGTTTATTAGTGTTATGTAAATGACTATTGTGTACTATATCATGTAGTGGTATGCCAGTTCACCGCACCTACGTGTAGTCCAACTGCCTTGTAACCTTATATCCTTCCACCTTATTCCGCCCATTGACTATAAATATTATCCTATGGCTCAGATATGATATTAGACAAGATGATGATAATATAAAACTAGGGACCTTCTCTCCCCATCCCTATGTGGGCACAAGACCTATCATAGTTAAACTACTGGTGACAAGGGTTTGACTCGTCAATGCCCATTGTTATGGACTTGGGTTTCGAGAAGATGGGGATCCTGGAAGTCGTGGAACAGTTAACAGGCAAGCAACACGGGGACATGAGGTTTACCCAGGTTCGGGCCTTCAGAGGGAAAACCCTACTCCTGCTTGTATGTTCTTGATTAGGCAGAACCGAAGGTTACAGGGTGCGCAGATGCAATCTGGCGTGGAGGTGTGTGTATGAGCTGTTGAGGATCCTTCTCACTGTACCCTCCTGGCCTTTATATAGACATGCCAGGTCTCAGGATAGATCGAGTCGGTTACAGATTAGGGTTGATACCCTTTGAAATTCTATCTAATCTAGACCTGTCCTCCAAGGAGTCGAATACGCCATGGGCTTGGGCCACCCGAAATCTTCCTGGGCTACAAATCCTCACGTGGGCCTTCCTTGGGCTGGACCGGGTATACCAATGCTATGCACCCGTTGGGTATATCCATGTTAGTAGCCCCGAGTGTTCAGTTGAATCGTAGATTTGACTGGAGACTTCACAATTTTTCTGGTGCTCTGCATTTGGTCCTGTCTTTTTAGGAATAAACAAGTTAGTTCATAGGGATTGTTGATGCGTGTGCCTGACTCACCCGACGGATTAGGGCCAGTTAACTGTCATAGGACAAAACAACACGATCTTCATTAGACTCTAGTCCCCCGACTCGAATCCAGAATGAATGCTAGCGTAATTCGAATCAGGCCGTTGAGGTCTTATAGGAGTCGAATCCCAGTGATTTTAAGTGGTGTACCCAACGCGCCCATCGGGATTTTCATCACGCCTGTTGACACGGAAGTTTTCTGGCAGAGTGTCGTCAGGTGTGTTACCAGGCCATCAGATGATATCTATAGGACTTATCTTTGTGTCGTAGACACAGCATCCGAAATTTTAGTACCACAGAGGTATTTCGGGTGGCCAAGGAGACTGTTTTTCACTTAGAGTTAGTTTGGGCAAAGTTGCCAAAAGATTTTTGTCACATCCCAAAATTTTCCAAATTTTGAAATGTGAAAAATAAATAAACAAATAAACAATTGTTGAAATTTAGGGTGAGAAGAAACTTTTTGAATCCAATTGGAAACATCAAAACCTATTTTGATCAAATAAAATCCTAAAGGGATTTAAAAAGATAAACAATTAATAAATAAAATTATGATAGTTGGAATTACTATTTTTGGATCTTTTAATAAAAATATTTGGTTTTCAAAAGAAAAGGTAGAATTATAAATAAGGATTGTTTTATTGAGCCAAATTAAATCTTGGCCCAACTTTTGAAATAAAATATTTCTATTTGATAAAAAGAGTAAATGTTTATTTAAATAAAATAATTAGGATTTATTAATATCCAATTTTATTAAAGTAAAGGCTTTTCCCATTTTTAAATAAACACTAAAACTTGTTAATTTATTTTAAATATGATTTCCAAGTGTTTTATGTTTTCAAATAAAACCTACTGAAATGATTTTGATTTCAAATAGAGTTTTTAAATAAATAAAATCCTATTTGAATTAATGACTAAGGTCTATTTATTTAATTAATAATGGATCCTAAAAAGAATAAAATTATTTTGTTTTGGACTTGGGAATATGTTGTTATCAGAATTAAAATTAATACAAAGTTTGGTGGTGGTTTGAATTGAATTGTTGTTTGAATTATTTGTTTGAAAATCAAAACAGAAATTCAAATTAGAAAAACAAAAAGCTTCAGTATAAAAAAAGGAAACAAAACAGACCCAACCCATATGGCCCACTAAGCCCAGCAAGAGCCCACCCGGCATACCCCCACCGAAACGTTTTCTCACGCGAAAACACACCCACCCAGACACTGAGCAGTGGACCCCGTGCCCCCTCTCTCTCTCACTGTCAGCACGGCCCCACATCGCCAGCCATCGTCTTCACCGCGACCATGTCCCCTGCCGTTGCTGCCGATTGATTGCGCCGATCAATTCGCATTGATGGCGGGCTTAATTCCTCTAGCGACCATGCCCTCTTAAGTACCTCTCCCTCCTCTCCATTTCCCCTTAGAAACCACTGCACGGGAGCCACCAGGCTGCCTCGAATCGGCTTTGCACCACCGCTGCTCCGGCGAGCTTCTCCAGCGAATTCCGGCCACACCTCGCCGCCCCTCGCCTCCCACTGCACGCAGCTTTGCTCGCCAGCACCAGGCGCACCTGCCAGTGCCTCGCACTCGCCCGCGCGTGCCCCGCAGCCTCGGCTTCGTCTTCATCTGAGCGCCACCGCCATCTGTCTCGTCTCCGTCAAGCTTCCCCGGTAAGCTCCGTTCTCCCCAGCACCTCCTGTTGATGTTCCCATCATCCCAGATCAGCACGCGTCTAACGCCCCCATCCGTTTGCCTTAGGGCGACCTACAGCTCCATCCCCGACGTCAAACAGAACCGCCTGACGCCGCCACCAACTCCGGCGAGGAATTGCCAGTAGCTCCGAGCGCCCCTCGCCAAGCCGACCACACCTCGAGCTTCTCCACACCGCCATGAGCACGGTGAGCACCTTCGTTTCCCCTCTTGCTTCCTGGTTCAAGCTCGCCGCCAGAGCGCTCGACCGCCTGTCGCCGTCGCGGCGCCGCCACTTTGTGGTCGAACGATTCTGCATCGTTAGATTTAGATCCGACGCGTAGGAACAGATGACTTAACGAAGGGGTATCACTCAATCTGCGCCGCGTAATCTAAATAAGATCCTGCGGTCCAGAGAGCTCGATCCACTCGAAGCGGTACCGGCCAATAGAATCACGCCACGTGGACAAGGTTTTGTTTAAAACAGAAATTAGAATCTGATTGATATGCAAACTTGTAAAATTCATAACTTTAATTCTACACGTCCAAATTTTGAAAATTTTATATCAATGGATTAAGCAGGACAAGTACTTTGCAACCATGCACTTTGTTTAATGTTTTGCTTCTGGAAAATTGGTTGAAATTGCAGAAACTTGTGTAGGCTTATTTTGAATATAAAAATTGTTCTAGATATATTTTTGAGATGAAATCTTTGCAAAATGATTTGTTTTGAACCTACTGACCATAGGAACCAACTTATGAATTTAAAAAATGTATTTTGTGAAGATAAGGAATAAATAATTGAATTAGCTCATTTCTAGTGAAATAAAAATATTGATTATGATTTAGAAATGATTTTTGAGTGAAACCTTTGGGAAATGATTTGATTCAAACCTTCTGACCCTAAACACCAAGTTTTGTGAATTAACAACTTATTTGATAAACAATATAAAATCATTACTTTGCTAATAGATATTTTCAACCACATAAGATATTGATTTGATTTAAAAATGGTTTATAGATAAAACCTTCTGCAAATGGTTTTACCACCTTAGTAAATGACCACTTTGAACTTTATAATGTTTAGAGCCTAGTAGAAACCACTTTTGCAAATAAAACTATATTTTGCATGCTTGCATGCATAACCTTGTTTCTATTATTTTATGTTTGATAAATTGGTTGGAATGTTAGTTGAAATATATGTTTGCTTGATTGAATTGTAGTGGAATTAGAAGAGTGTGATATTTGCAAGATCAAGAAGTGAACCATCATTCTCTACTAAAAAGGCAAGTGACACTATCATCCATGTCCTACTATTTTCATTACACTTAGTGGATTTTATAACATGCATGGAAAGGACTACTATATTTTATGCTATGCTAAATACTAATAGGATACCCTTATATATTCCTTAGTGAAGACATTGTAGTTGTAGTATGCTTAGCCCAGCTATATATTTGGGATGGGATACATGTTATGGGTATATGAAGAGTTGAAAAGATATATGTTTTATATAATAAAACAAGTACTCAATGAACCACCTAGGTGGACAAGGATACTCAAGTTTTGGAAAAGGTGTCAACAAAAGGAACCATGTTTATATGGCCATCTCTTTTTGTATGTGCACTAGAAGAAAACCACCCAGGGACTTAGAGATTGAACATGTTTCTCGTACAGTGGCTTCCGTGTACAGCCACATGCTAAATGGGCTCTGGCTTAGTCAACTACATAGTGGAAGACCCATGCATTGGCATCTTCAGGTTAACTAGAATTGTGTAAGGGAACTTGTAACCCTACATTGGTGCCTGGATGACAAGCTAGCATTGTGTATTGGGAGGACTTCTATGGAAAGACTTTGTCACATTCTCAATCTGCCAGTACTCCATCTTGGTGAGTACTTATCCAGCGGCCACTGGTGGCATCAAGATGAGATTGTGTCATGTGGGTAAAGTGTACAACTTCTGCAGAAGATCAAAATTCTAAGTACTTAGCCGTGTCCCCGGTTATGGACAATACTGAGCAACTAAGGCCTGAAGCTATGGAAGATCTCGACATTCCAATTTCTCAAAGTAAAACTTGATGGTGACAACAAGGGATTTGAAGCACTTGGAGTTTTCCAAGAAGTTTAGAAAGATTTGACAAAGATCAAAACTATTTTCAAAAGATAGGATAAAACTATATTGCTTTCTGCAAAAGAGCCTAAACCCTAGTTAGCCAAATATGCATGTAAATGATAGGATCCACTTATATCTACATAGTAGTGAAACTTGCCAATACAATTCAAATGTATTGACCCTTGTGGCTGCAACTTATTATGTTGCAGGTTTGTTTGATGTTAGTGAAGTGTGTTGATTAGGATTACAAGTCTACAACCAACATGTTTGCTTGTGGCACTTTGAAGATGAAGGACCCCATGCTATAGTTAATTCTGCTGCATTGTAATGAGATAGCCAAAGGAGCTATGTAAGATGTAATAAATTATTTTATTCCTGGTTATAAAGTTGTATTATGACCTTTGTATCTTGATATTACATCTTAACTGTGGATGCTAGCTATTAATCCAGGGACTAGCATTGTAAACACAGGGATCTCAATCGACGGCTCTACGGCGTCATCCTCGCCCTTTTATACCATGGGGAAAACAATAAGTTTCACCCTTCACCATTTTCTTCTGCATCATCGCTATTGTCACCATTCCTTGACCTCTCGCCTCTCATCACGCACTGGACGCCTTCCGCACTTTTCCTTCTTCTTTCCTTCGCTCACACCGTCGCACTCGCCGTGCCAGGATGGAAAAGCCAAAGAAGTCATTGTCCGCCGCAGCGGGGTCGGGCGCCGCTGACGCTAGGAAGAAAGCTGCCACTCCGGCCCGCACCACCGACGGCGGGTGGCGGCGCATGGAGATGCGCGACTCAGATTTGCGCAAATTGCGTGATGCCGGGTTGATCTCCAAGGAAAAATAAGACGCCATCCTCCCAATCCAAGTGGTAATTCCTTGCCCACCCGAAGGGTTTTGGGTGATGTTTTACGCCTTTATGATCAGGGATCTTTCTTTGCCTGCCCACAAATTCCTCCGTGGCCTTCTCTTCTTGTATGGGATTTAGTTGCATCATCTGTCTCCCAATTCTCTCCTTCACATTGCCTGCTTCATCACCCTTTGCGAGTGCTGGCTCGGCATCGATCCGCACTTTGGCCTCTTCCGGAGAATCTACTCCGTGAAGAGGCAATCTGGCACCGGTGGTGTTTATCCACTTGGCGGCTGCATCATCTCTATCCGCTCCATCGTTCAATTCTTCTATTTCTCCATTTGCGAGTCTGTCCAGTACTGGCGTAGGAAGTGGTTCTACATCCACGACGTCAAACTAGACGGTCAGCATTTTGGTCTTTCTCCTTTCGACTCCAAACAAGAGATCATCTGAAAGAGGTCGTGGGGGAACGACATCTTGAAGGGTGAATCTGCGGAGGTGGAGAAACTCTACGAGCGGGTAGAGGCTCTCCAGCTGGTGGCCGGCAAGGATGTGAATGGCGTCGACATCATCCGTACCTTCCTCAAGCGTCGGGTGCATCCGCTCCAAGCGAGGGCACACCCAATGTTTCTGTATGCTGGCTGCAGCGATCCGACAAGGGTTTCGCTTGACGAGTTGTCTTCGGTTGACCTTGATAAAGTGCTTCGACCTCTGCTGAAGTACAAGGCCGACGAGGACCTCCCGGGGAAATCTTTGACTACCCCTTTCAACGCCAAGAAAGTATTCCCCCAGGTGAAAACTTGTAGTTGCGCGTAGCGGTATCTCGAATGTGGGTTGTTTTCTATTGGTACTGATACTTGTACATCTTTCTTGTCTTCAATTTGCAGGACCTCAAGGTAGCGGGGATGATGCCCCCACTTCCTGAGAAGTATACGGATGTGCCAGATAACGAAGCGACGGAGTCCGAGTCAGACCTTCCCCCGGCGTAATCTCCTTCCGTGGAAGCCCGCGAGCCGAGCGAAGGGCAGACCCGAAATCAGTCCCGAAGTGAAACTTCGGGTGGGGCGACACCACCAACTCCGAAGGGTCCGTACTTCCTCGAGCAACATGGTGGGGATGAGGGTACGTCGTCTGCACCCTTTCCTATTGTGCCTATTCGGGTGGTGGCCCCGCAACTGCCAGCCAAGACGAAGAAGACGAAGAAGAAGAAGAAGAAGAAGAAGAAGAAGAAGAAGAAGAAGGAGAAGGAGGCTCGTCTTCAACCTGTCATACATACCGTTGTAAGTTGCACTTGGACGAACTTTTGTAGTTGTGCGGATGTGCTAAGTATTAGCCTGATGTTGATTTTATTTCTTGCAAGTGCTAGCAGTAATCACTCGGAGGAGTCCCTTGATGAGGACACCGAAGAGATGATCGCGGAATCAAAGCCGACGTCTTCGTTTCCCAAGATGGTGGCCAACTCCGAGGACGAGGTTTCGAGCTCCACGAGGCGGGAGGCTCGTGCACTCATGACTCATAAGACGATATCCAAACCTTCCGAGTTCGTGCCAGACCACATAAGCATATTTATTTCATTGCATAGGGGGAGCCCCCGAGTCCTTTTACTCATCAGACCTGCTGGCCTTTTCGTAGCCTTTTGTCCGCAGCGCCAATCTCCTCATCCAGTAGCATCTATCGCTGGAGGGTGAACTCAAGCAGCTCCAAGGTGCGTAGGTTTCTTCTTCACTATTTTTCGAGTGCATCAAGTTTGATTTTGTATTAATCCAATGTTTCTCCATGCTGCAGATGAGAATAACGCTGCTCTCCGTAGGCTGAACGCTCTCGAAAAGAGCCTTGGCCAGGCGGAGAAGAGGGCAACAGATGCCGCGAAGGCCCTTCACTTCCAGCAGAAGGAGGCCGAAGATCATGAGTATCAGATCGCGGCCGTTGCAGCCATTCGGGAGAAGGCCATGGTTGACAAGCTTATGGCTGTTGCCAAGGCTATCTCTGGTAAGCTTCCCTTGTATCCTTTTTTGAGCGTTCTGTTTTGTGAGTGAGTTTTCTCCTTCCTTAGTCGAATGTTCTATTGATTTTCTTGCCAGATGCTTCTGGCATCGCGTTTGACCGCAGCACGCTAGAGCACGGGGATCTTCTGGTGGATGTTGTTGCATCGATATATGATCGCTAAAACTTCTGCTGCGGGCTCTCTTGACGAGGCCAAGAAAGTGCTTACGCGCTTTTACAAGGAGTTTAACCCCAAGGGAGTTGCCCTCGAGGAAGTCAGCTCGCTGGCGGATGCTCTATCAGGCGACGCTCCGGCAAAGTACATACGCAAGCATAAGGGAGTCAGTGATGCCATGGGGTTGGCCATGGCAATGGCGTCCGGGGCGGAGATGGACCTGGCCCAGGTCATGTCTAGGATGCCGACGGCGGCGGAGGGCTCTGAGATAGCTTTTGCCACCTTTGCCTCCCGCTGCAAGCATTTCGGGCCTAAGCTCATTTATCTCCTTGCCGGATATTCGGCAGAGCAGCAACGAGCAGCCAAGAGTAGGCACTCTGGCTCCGAAGCTGCTCCGGGTGCTGGCGCTTAGGTCCTTCTATGTTGTAGTTAATCTAGTTTTCTTCCTTTTGCTGTAACACCCTTTTGGATGAACAAGCTTCACTTTGCCATGAAATGGCCTCGATTATGTATATGTATGGATCTGTCTTTCAACTGTTGTCGAAAGTGTTTGTGATGTTCGTGTTTGCCTTTTTTAACCTTAGGGTCCTTCGGGTGAGGCTCTAGTGACCACATCTTCTCCTGCGCCTGGTCCTCGCCCGTCGCTGAGCGAGTCATCGCAGTTGCCTTTCCTGCGTGACCACGTCCGAAGTTTGGAGAAGGATATCCTCAGCATCCGCGGTTATGTGTATGTGTGGAAGTATAAGGCTAAACGAGCCATTGCCAGGGAAAAGTTCTTGCTTGAAGAATTTTAGAAGATGGGTGAGCAACTCCAATGTGAGTCCTTGTGAACTGTTGCTTCTTCGAGTGCGACTTATTTTTATGTTGGCTCACTCAATACTTTGTGCAGTTGTAAATCTTCTTTCGAAGGAAGAGAAGGAGCGTGTCCCAATTCGGATGAATTGCCTGACGCAACAAGACTTGGAGGCCGGCGCCTTCTTCTGGATGGACCATGATCGAGCGATCGTCCTTGCGACGTTGCAAGATCGTGTACACCAAGTTCTTCGGGTGCTGAAGCGGGCAAGGTCGTCGCTTGCGGCTATTTAGGCCACCATGTTTCCTTTGGACACTGCACCTTCTAGTTTTCTAGGCTTGCTCGGGAAGTTTCGAGATGCAGGTTATGTGAAGGAGCTGATGCGCCATCAACTCATTGCGGGAGTGAAGGCGGCCCTATCTCTTGTTCGACTGCATTGTTGTGATGTTGATCTTGCGGAGATAACGGCTGGGCTGCCCCCTCCTCGAGATGGCATGGCGTGGGATATGCGTCCACATTATGCAGTTGTGGCACAGTACGCCAAAGAGATTGTAGACGTGTTTGAGGAGCGGAAAAACGTTCTGCTGCGGCCTGGTTAAGTCCTGTAAAGGAAAAACGAGATAATATAAAGTCTGTATTTATTCGAGTGGGCTTGTAATTCCCTTTGTAAAGTTTGTATGTGTTGGCACATAGTGTGTTGTGTGATTATGTAATTTTTATATCATTTTCGTTAGCCTGACATGGTCAACTACTCAGGTTATATGAGTTGTTGTTAGTCGAAGAAGTCGTAAGGTGAGGCGCAGCCCCCGAGCGTGTTTAGCGATAAATAATGCAAGGAGAAAAAGATATTTGGGCCAAGGAACTTAGCTTTTATTCATTGTAAACAAGGAGGTACATTAGTCGGCTGAGTAGCCTGGCTGAATAGTCTTATTGAAACTAAAGGGGAACTAGGGGTAGAAGCGTCGCAGTTGTGCGACGTTCCAAGGGTTGGAGTATTCGACTCCTGATGCGACGCCCATGAGGCGGTAGGCGCCACTTGGGATGGCTTCGGTGACGATGTAGGGTCCTTCCCAGGGTGACTCGAGCTTCTTGTGTCCTTTTTTCTTGAGTCGTAGGATGAGGTCTCCTTCGACGAAGGACCTTGGGCATAGCCGACGGCTGTGGTACTTGCGGGGGCTCTACTGATAGGTCACTGAGCGAGCCGCGGTGATGTTGTGTGCCTCGTCGAGTGTGTCAACGGCGTCTTCGAGTGTGGCCGATGATTCGGCCTCGCTGTAAGCGACGACCCCGGGGCCTTGTGGCGTACTTCAGCAGGTAGCACAGCTTCTGCTCTATGCATCATGAAGAATGCCGTATAGCCAGTTGAGCTGTTTGGCGTTGTGCGCAGGCTCCAGAGAACGGAGGGTAGCTCGTCTGCCTAGGCTCCTGCAAGCCTTTCGAGTGGTCATAGTAGGCGCTTCTTGACGCCGTTACCTATTAGGCCGTTGGCCTTTTTGACCTGCCCGTTGGTCTGCAGGTGCGCCACGGAGGCGTATGATATGTTGATTCCGAGGTTGCCGCAGAAGTCTCGAAATTCCTTCGAGATGAAGTTCGAGCCGTTGTCCGTTATGATGCTATGGGGCATGCTGAACCTGTAGACAATGGACTCGAAAAACTTGACGGAGGTTTTGCCGCTTTGGTTGGTGACGGGCATGGCCTCAATCCACTTGGAGAATTTGTCGACTGCGGCCAGGAGGAATATGTGGCCTCCTGGCGAGGACTTTGGCAGTTTGCCGATCATGTCCAGGTCCCACTGGGCGAAGGGCAAGGCCACTGGTATAGGCCTCAGCTCGGATCTTGGCGCGTGTGGCTTGTCCGCGTACCTCTGACAGGCGTTGCACCTCTGGACTATGTCCTTGGCGTCGTTCATTGTGGTTGGCCAGTAGAACCTAGCTCATAGAACTTTGGCGACTAGGGTGCGGTTGCTGTAGGGTTCGCAGCATAAAAAACAAAAAAATTCCTACGATGGGAACTATGTACCAAGATCTATCTACTAGATACAAACAACAGGCGGATGTATATCCGTAGAGAACATACCCTAGAAGACCGACAAATATTAACGAGTTAAACTCGTGGTTGATGTAGACAATCTCTTGCCGATCTCAAGATCAAGATGAAGTCCTAGCGCCGCAAAACAGCAGCGCATCCATTCTCGCACACACGTGAAAGACACCGAGCAACCTCCGCCTCCTCGCTCCAGCGATGCAGCGGAAGCACAACCCTTTCTTGCCGAATAGCCACCGGGAACATGTATCTCGCTAGTCCGAGACCATGGGGGATAAATTCTAGAGGGGGAGCGAGATCCTTCACGAGGAGGTGTGAGTAAGAAGTGAGGAGGGGTGCCTTTTATAGGAGAGGGGGGAACCTCAAGGGGGTGTCCGGCGCATGGGGGATGCCCCCTTGCCCTCCCCTCATTCATGTGGGTGGACACTCCACTCACAAAAATCTCTTCAATTCCCTCCACTCAAAATTGTTATTAAATTTCCACCAAATTTAATGCAAACTCTCATTAAATAAAACTCCTTTTATTTATTCAGAATTTTGTCAATTACTTTAATGAAAAACATTCACATAAAACCCCTTGCTAGTATTCCATTTCACATGCAAAAACACTTTCTGCAATTTCACCCGAAAACCTGTTTCGGTATCTAGTGAAATAAATTCTTGCGCTTGTTATTCTTTCCGGCATGAAACTTTTGCTCCATTTGGATGTCAGTGTCCCTTAAGTGTGCCACCCTACGGTTCGCAAATAATGCGGACATGATCGAGACCATTCTCCGATCAATAATTAGAAGCGGGACCTGGAGATCCATACTGACTCCGACACATTCAACGATGACTTTCCTATGATCGTCGGAACCTTTTACGCTAGTATCTTAATCCCTTCGTTTCACGATATATTACATTTCCGAGATTTGATCATCGGTATCTCCATACCGAGTTTGATCTTGTTACCGACATGCACTCTTTTCTCGTTCCCGTGATATAACATTCTAGTGATCAAATCACTTGCTTGCAAGCTAACCAATGTGATATCACCGAGAGGGCCCAGAGTATATCTATCTGTCATCGGGATGAACAAATTCCACTCTCGATCCATGAGCCTCAACATAACACTTTAGTAGTTCTGAAGCCATCTTTATAATCACCCAGTTACAGTGTGACGTTTGATGTCATCAAGAAACTCTTTCGGTGTTAGTGATTGACATGATCTCATGGTCTAAGGATTAGGATCACATCGTAAGTTGTTATAGAAATATAAACTCAATGACTTTGATCATAATTCTATACTTCAGATGAATGTTCATCACATCATTACACTAATGTTGTGACCTCGTTATTAACAACATCCAATGTCTATGATCAGGAAACTTTAATCATCTTGTTAATCAACGCGCTAGTTTATGAGAGAGGCATAACTAGGAACTTTATGTTTGTTTATTAAACACACATGTATTAACGTTTCCGTATTAATACAATTATAGCATGCAAAATAAAAATCTATCATATACTTGTAATACACATAATAAACACTTTATTATTGCCTCTCAGGGCATATTCCCTTCAGTCTCCCACTTGCACTAGAGACAATAATCTAGTTACATAGTGATGTATCTAACACCCATGGAGTTCTGGTGTTGATCATGTTTTTCTCTAGGGATAGTTTTAGTCAACGGATCTGCTACATTGAGATCCGTATGTACTTTACAAATCTTTATATCTCCATCCTTGACATGTTCACGGATGGAGTGAAATCGGCACTTAATATGCTTGGAATACTTGTGAGACCTTGGTTCTTTGGCATTGGCAATGGCACCATTGTTGTCACAATAGATCACCATTGGATCCAACGCGCTTGCAACCACACCGAGTTCGGATATGAACTCCTTCATCCAAACTGCTTCCTGAGCCGCTTCCGAAGCAGCAACATATCTGGCCTCCGTTGTTGATCCCGCCACCACAGGTTGTTTGGAGCTCCGCCATTCATGAGAAATACGTATCCGGATTGAGACTTAGATTCATCCGTATCAGTGTCAAACCTAGCTTCGACATAACACTTAGTGATGAGCTCTTCTTCACATCTGTATACAAGAAACATATCCTTAGTTCTTCACAAGTACTTAAGGATATTCTTGACCGCTTTCCAATGTTTCGAACCTGGATCCAATTGGTACCTACTAGTCAAACTATTAGCATGTGCCACATCCGGTCTTGTACATATCATGGCGTACATTATAGAGCCTATGGCTGAAACATAGGGGACTTTATCCATTATCTCTCTTTCTTCCGCCGTAGCCGGACTTTGAGTCTTACTCAATGTTGTGCCTTGCAATATAGGTAAGAACCCCTTCTTACTTTCATCCATTTTAAACTTCTTTAAAATCTTATCAAGGTATGTACTTTGCGATATCCCTATTAGGCGCCTAGATCTATCTCTATAGATCTTTATGCCTAATATGTATGACGCTTCACCTAGGTCCTTCATTGAAAATTTGTTGTTTAGATAACTTTTAACACTGTTTAAAAGATCTATATCATTTACGATCAATAATATGTCATCCACATATAATATCAGAAATGCCACATTGCTCCCACTCACTTTCTTGTAAATACAATCCACTCCATAAGTTTGGACAAATCCAAACTCTTTGATCACCTCATCAAAGCGGAGATTCCAACTTCGTGATGCTTGCTTCAATCCATAGATGGATCGCTGAAGCTTGCACACCTTGTTAGCATCCTTAGGATCAAAAAAACAATTTGGTTTTATCATATACAACTCTTCTTCAATATTACCATTGAGAAACGCGGTTTTAACATCCATCTGCCATATTTTGTAATCGAAATATGCAGCAATTGCTAACATAATCCTAACTGATTTTAGCATCGCTATGGGAGAGAATTTCTCATCGTAGTTAACTCCTTGAATTTGTCGAAACCCCGTTCTGACAAGTCGAGCTTTATAGACGGTCACATTACCATCAGCATCAGTTTTTCTTTTGAAAATCCATTTATTCTCCACGGCCTTTCGGTCGTGAGGTAAGTCCACCAAGTTCCAAACTTGATTTTCATACATGGATTCCATCTCGGATTTCATGGCTTGTAACCATTTGTTGGAATCCGGGCTCATCATCGCTTCTTCACACGTCGCAGGGTCATCATTTTCATCAACCATGAAATTCATGACAGAATTTCTGTACAGCTCGGGAGCTACACGCGTCCTGCTAGACCTGCGAGGTTAGGTAGTACTCTCTTTCGGAGTTTCATGATCATTATCATTAGTTCCTTCTTCAACTGGTGAAGCCAACTCCGGAACAACTTCTGGCTCTGCGCTACTCTCCATACTTTTAAGAGATGGTTCAATAACCTCTTCGAGTTCTGCCTTCCGACTACTCACACCTTTCGCGAGAAACTCTTTCTCTAGAAAGGATCCATTCTTGGCAACAAAAACCTTGCCCTCGGATCTATGATAGAAGGAATACCCAATAGTTTCCTTAGGGTATCCTATGAAGACGCATTTTTTCGCATTGGATTCGAGTTTATCCGGTTGAAGTTTCTTCACATAAACATCGCATCCCCAAACTTAAGAAATGACAGCTTAGGTTTGTTTCCAAACCACAATTCATACGGTGTATTTTCAATGGATTTAGATGGCGCCCGATTGAAACATCCCAGCATTATAGCCTAGAAATAAGCTGAACCCAGATGTGTGCATTGCATTCATGCATAGAAAATCCGAATAATTTTCGCGCTTTTAATCAAAACTTGTCAAAGTGATTGAAGCTTCTTTTAGCTTGATGGAATTGAAGCAGATCATCAAGTTGACTGCGATAAGTTTCAATCAGACCTTTGTCAAAATCTCATTCTGGGTAAGAGAGATTTGATCTAAGGGTAGATCAAATGTACTATAAGTTAAACCTTAATACAATGTGAATTATATTTGATCATTAGGTGATCATGTTATAGTACTCATTATAATCGTTCTTAAGAACCAAGTTAAAGATATAAAACAAATAATAAGAATATAACCACTATATCTTAATTCCATCTGCATACATCCTGAGTATCATAGTACTCCCTCCGTTTCAAAATATAAGATGTTTTATACTTGTGAAGAGAATGTATCTAGACTTGTTTTAGTATGTAGGTTCACTCCAAACCTTAATGAATCTATACACTAAAACAAGTCTAGATACATTTTGTTCACAAATCTAAAACATCTTATATTTTAAAACGGAGGGAGTAACACCTAATCTTAAAAACTCCTTTCATGAGTTGGAGTTGGAAATAGATTAAGCCAAGATCATCCACTATATAGATATCTTTCTTTCTATAGAATCTTTATAGAACTTATTTCAATATCTGTTGTTCATCAATGTTGGATAATTCCTCATTGATTCACAAATTCTTTAACTATTAATCTTTGATCTATTAATGATCTTATTAGAACATCTACTTAAATCTTCTAATAAGGGCATAATCCATTAATAACCTTAAACCAATATAAGATACTAAGAAGATAATTTCCAGACAATAAAATGTAGGATTGATAAAGCCCTGCTTAGCCAACTAAGAACTTCAGTAATAAATGATTAGATTATTATCATGGTAATGCTTTGGCCACCAATATTAAATGCTTATATTTAGTATAAGTAATACTGGTGGGTAGAACATGATTGGAACCTTAGTAGAGATAAGTGATCCTAGAGTAGTCTTTGCAAACCACATAAACATAATTCAGGGATTGAAGTGTAAGTCATGAGAGTTAAGTAAATATAGGCTGATATTATTCAATTAAATCTAGTATAGCATAGAGTTTAGAAGTAGTGTTATTCATTTTAAAAGATAATCAACCTTAGAGAAAGATCAGTGATGGCAAATTAAGGAAGATTGTGAGTGAAGTTGAAGGAACTACTGGTTGGATGGAAGTTTATCAACAGTACAATAGTAGGTGCAATCAAGCATGGATATGAAGAAGTTATGAACTATTTTTAGTATCAAACTCATTGGATTCATTCATGAGTTTAGAGGAATGATATATTAATAAGAAGATTTAAATGAGTAAAGCTCATCATGTTAATCATATTGATGGATAGGAAGAAGTATTATATCTAGGAAAAGAATTCCTTAATTAGAGATCCAAGATTTTGAAATATAATTATATGTATAAATCATTTTCCTATTTTAATCTGGTTAAGATCAACTCTACATCTCAAATCAAATATAATATCCATCTCGTACTATTGATCCATCATTTGATGCCTATAACACTTTATAGAAGCATTTCCCTATAACAAATTACATAAGCATATCTCTGTTCATTTCAACCATCATAACTATATGTGTCTAAGTATATTCTTATAAGTTCACTTCTATAAAACACTCCAATTATAACTTTCTATTAAAAAGGAAGATTTCATCCAATACTATTGTAGAGGGAGTGTCCCAACCTTACAACAATATAAGGTGGTGTCCCCTGTGTTTACGATGCTAGTCCCTAGATCAATAGCTAGCATCCACAGTTAAGATGTAATATCAAGAAACAAAGGTCATAATATAACTTTATAACGAGGAATAACATAATTTTATTACATCTTACATAGCTCATTTGGCTATTACATTACATTGCAGCGGAATAACTATAAGCATGGGTCCTTCATCTTCAAAGTGCCACAGGCAGATGTTGGTTGTAGACTTTGTAATCCTAAACAATCAATCTTCACTAAAATCAATCAAACCTGCAACATTACAAGTTACAGCCACAAAGGTCAATACATTTGAATTGTATTGGCAAGTGATACTATGGTAGTATAGTGGAGTCTATCATCTATATGCATTTGGCTAAGTGGAGTTGAGGCTTGCATTGCTCAAAATATATTTTTCCTTATCATTTGAAAATACTAAGTTTTTGTTTTGACAAAATCTTTTCCAAAGCTTTCTCAATCAAAGATTGAAGATTTCAAATAACCCTTGTTCAAACCACAAGTTTTAACTTAGAAATTTGAATGATGAGATTCTTGATTGCTTCCATGTCTTGATGCTCAAATTGTCCTTTACCAGGGACATGGCTAAGTACTTAGATTTTACACTCTGCAGAGGTGGTGCACTTTCCCCACAAGACTTGGTTTCCCAAGACAAGATCTTTCAGAAGCCTTCCCTTATACCAAAATGGACGCGCTCCAACCTATCAAACACTACCACCCACTGTCCATATGGCTAAGTTCTTGCAACCTATATGATCATGGCAGAGCCCATATTGCCAAGTGGTTGCCCTTGAAGCTTCTCAACATTTGACATCTCAAATCTCTTTGTTCCTAGGTGGCAATCCACAAGTGAGATACACAAGGTTCACTAGTCCCCTGGCCTTGTGTAACCACTCAACCAAAAACCACCATGCAATTACCAGTCCACCCAGGTGATTCATTAACTTAGTTGTTTTATTAAACAAAATCACAAGTCGTCAGACTTAGAAATTTTCCATAGTGTGAATATATATTCCACCCATGTTTTCTATTAGCTAGGCTAAGCTTGATAGTAATAGGAATCTTAACTTAGGAAGATTTCCACTAAGGTTTCATCTACTAGGTTTTCTTATAGCAAGGTTTATACTTAGCAAAATTCAATGCAAGTTTTACTTAGAGAAAATCACTAATGCATAGTGAAAGTAATGGGACAAAAAGTATGAAGCATCACTTGCCTTTTTGGTAGAGTATGGGTTCAATCCTTGTCCTTGCAACAATCACACCCTTCAAGTCACTACATTCCAATCAAACAAGGCACAAACTCAATCTACCAATCAAGCAAAACAACACACATAAAATCATAGAAATAAGATAATGCATGCAAGCATGCCAAGCTTTGTTTTGTATGAAAAAGAGGTTCCTAATGGGTCATAAGCATTCGAAAGCACCTAATGGTCATTTTGTAAAGTGGCAAAGTCATTTGCAAAAGGTTTCATTTCCTAAGCCATTTTCAAAACAAAGTATCATTTTATGTGGTGTAGAAATATTTTTTACTAAGGCATTAATCTATAGGGTTCACCAAATATATTTTCAAACCACAAAACCTTGTTTCTAGGGTCAGAGAGTTTAAAACAAAACATTTCCCAAAGGTTTTCCTTCAAAATCATTTTTTAATAAATAAACCACATTTCTATTTGACTAGAAATGGTTTTAAATCAAATAATCATTCTTCTCCTTCACCAAATACATTTTTGAATCCACAAAGTGTTTCCTATGGTCAGTAGGTTCAAATCACACCATTTTCCAAAGATTTTATCCCCAAATTCATTTTTAAACAATTTTTACATCCTTAACAAGCATACAAATGTTTCTGAAAATTCAAACATTTTAATAGAAGCTTTTTGCTAAACAAAAGGCATGGTTGGCTAGGGCTTGTCTTGCTGATTCCATTGATATAAAATTTGTAATTTTTGGACGTGTGGTTTGAAAGTTACAGGGTTTTCAAAACTGCATCTAATTCTGATTCAAATTTTGTTTTTAAACAGAAACTGGCCACGCGTCATGCCACGATTGGTTGGTACCGCTTCGTGCGGATCGATCGCTGTGGAGCGTTAGATCAAGTGGGATCGCACGACACAGATCGCATACCCCTTCGGTTTTAAGTGGTTCTATCTAAGCCTCAGGATCAAGATCCAACGGTCCTAGTCTAATGAACTAGAACTGGTGGCGCTGGACTCTGACGCGCGGCGGCGGCGGCTTGGCAGTGGCGTCGCCGGTGTTGCAGGAAGCGAGAAGGAGGGAGAGGGTGCTCACCTGGTTCGCTGAATGATGCTGATGCTCAACGTGCTCTCGGGGAAGCAGGGGGCGTACGAGGGTGGCGTTAATTTCTCGCCGGAGTTGCTGTCTGGCACGGGTACGCACGGGCGTCGTTGGAGGCGAGTCTGTGGTCCTCGAGGAGACAAACGGAAAGCACTGTAAGACGTGCAAAGTTACAGCGGTGATGCGAGCGTGAAGGAGGAGGAGAGGTGCGGTCGGAATCTACCTGTGGGGCTCGTCGGAGTTGGAGCGGACGGCGGCGTCGTTCAGTTGAAGACGAGGTCGATGCTGTGGAGCACGCGGGGTTGTGGGGTTGGTGCTAGGAGATGCAGGAGACTATGGGGATCACACCCGTGTGCTCTGGGGGCCGTGGGGCGATTCGTGCTCGCCGGAATCGGTCGAGAACCTCGTCGGAGTCGGCAAGACGTTGAGCTTGAATTCGAGGTGCTCAGTGGCTCATTAGCGGTGGTTGTTGAGGGGAAATGAGAAGGAGTCAGAGGGATTAAGAGGGTCTTGATGGTTTTGGTGATTAAGATCGCATTAGAGCGAATTTAAGCCGAGAATCAATCTCTGGCAACGGGCGCGCGAGCTTGATGACGACGTGGTCGCTAGGTGGGTCCTGGCTGTCTGTGAGAGAGAGTGCGTGAGTGTGGGGTCCAGTTGTCATTGTCTGCGTGGGTCAGTAAGTTGGTGCCGAACATTTTCTTCGGGAGGGAGGGAAACTGGGCTGGTTGGGCCTTAGTGAGCTGCTGGGTTGGGTCAGTCTGTTCTCACATTTTTTTCCTGTCTGAATCTTTTTCTTTTTCCAAATCTATTTTCTGTTTTGAAAATCAATTCACAAATCAAACAACAAATCAAACATTCAAAATAATTCAAACACTTCCAAACTTGTAATGAGTTTTTGGTTCTGTTTATCAACATGAACCAAATCCCAAATTAAAATAATATTTTTATTCTTTTTAGGTTCCATTCATTAATTAAATAAAATGGACCTTTAGTTATTTAATCAAATAGGGTTTAATTTATTTAATAAAAACTTCATTTGAAATCCAAAATACTTTCAAAACCAAATCAGTAGGTTTTATTTGAAGGTAAAGAATACTTGGAAAGCTTGTTTAAAATAAAATAACATTTTTGTTATAAGGTCCATTAATAATTAAATAAAATGGGCCTTAGTTATCAAATAGGATTTGTTTTATTAAAACTTTATTTTTGAAAACTAAAATAGTACCAAACCATTCAGTAGGTTTGATATATGAAAATATAAAATACTCGGAAAACTTATTTTAAACAAATAAACAAGTTTTGATGGTTTAGAAATAATAAAACCTTTATTATTAAAAACTTGGATATTAAATCCTTATTGCTTTAAAACCTTTACTATTTTTATCAAAACAAAATGTTTTATTTTCAAAAGCTTGGCCAAGGTTTTAATTTGGCTTTATAAAATAATCTTTTTTTTATAAATCCACCTTTTCTTTTGAAAGCCAAATCCTTTTATTAAAAGATCCAAAATAGTAATTCAAAATGTTTTTATTTTCCTTTATTAAATGTTTAACTTTTTAAATCCCTTTAGGATTTACCTTGATCAAAATAGGTTTGAAAGTTTCAAATTGGATTCAAAAAGTTTTTTTCTCACCCTGAAAATCAACAAGGTTTTATTTTATTCATTTATTTTTCACATTACAAGATTTGGAAAATCTTGGGATGTGACAACTATATACAAAAGGCAATATGCTTAGTTATTAAATCTTAACTCTTAAAAGGAATCTAAGCTTATACAAAACCCTAAAGCCAAGGGTAATACTCATAATTCAGAACCCTAAACTTCTTTGTTTATCACAATAGAATATATACATTGCCATTTTCCAAATTAATGGGAGTAATAATCACCATATGAATGTCTTTATATTTCATGTATCAAATAATGGTATAGGACCATTACACGTATAAAAGTTCTATTCAAAATATGAGCCAACTAAAATCAAGTTGATAAGCAAATAAAAATATATCATTCAAGAAATCCATAACTAAAGGAGGAAAATAAAATAATAGGAAGAGCTTTTACAAATATTAAAAGGGGTTCATATATTAAGAAAATACAAGGAATATAATAAGATATATAATAAATAAATCCACAAATAATACTAACTATGTTTTAGTGTTATTGAAATAGTCCAGCAAAGAAATCCTGCAAAAGAAAAGTTCAAAATATATAAATCAAATTCAAATCTGAATAAGAAAACAGAAAATAGAAAAAGGATAAAACAAATAAAAACCAAACCTGGCTGCAGCCCAACACACTTACACCTATCTGACGCCTATGTGCAGCCCACAACAACCTAGTAACCAGCCCAGTACTTTTTCGTCTATGACTGACAAGTGGGGTCAGGAGAGGACCGCGGGTTGAGCTAAAGAAATTGCTAGGGGGTTATCCGCAAAAGTTGCATCGTCGTCATCGTCATGCACACAGGCAGCTCGCTGGCGAAGCTCGCCGCCGCCCGATGCCGTCATCGTCGTCGTTGCGCCAAGATACTCGCCGTCGTTGCCAGGAGGGGATAAGAAGGCCACCGCGACGCATTGTGTCAACACCCGGATTTTTAATCCCAGATGCCTGTTATTCCATACATCGCAATCCCAGGATTACCATTTTTGCGAGACATAACAGAATTGGATACCATAGTACATATCCATTACAAACCATACATAAGGTCTTACACAAATAGGGATCTCATGATCCAGTTCTTAATACAACTTCAAGCAGCGGAATACGTAACAATAACGGTAGCGTAGGCGAAGCTCCATCTTCGGGGTCACAGGCAATGCTGACGATGGGAGATGATCCTAGTTGTCATAACCTTCCTGGGGTCCATCCTCCAGGTACTCCTCTTCATAGTCTGGCCACGGGAATAGCCAGGGACAAAGCCATGAGTACTCTTTAAGTACTCGCAAACTAATACTAACAAGTGAAAGGGGTTTTTGATAATAGGACACTAGGCTCTAGGGTTGTTTTGCAAAAGCCAGATTTATCTCTACTAAGCTGAGAGGCAAGAGAAGCTAGTCACAGTTTTATAACTCCTAAGTAGGAACTTGTATTTCATCTCACAACCCTGTTGTGGTCAAGTCAAAGTCTCAATTCATTTCACAAGTCTTTTGATAACATCTGACGGGGGAACAGTATGGCCAATCCAACTGTTCATAACCGCGGACGCGGCTATTCAAATAGTTTGACACTCTGCAGAGATTGTACACTTTCACCACAACATTCGGTACATCCATTAGGAACAAATCCTGAATTCACCATACTCAGTATGCGGATAATCAATCCTAACCTTTCAATTACACGCCCTAGTATAAGCACCTCTCCTGTGAGTTTGGCCTCCCAACCATGACCAACTGTCATCTTGGGTACTGCACAGGTGGACAATCTTCACAAGGTAGCCTCAGCTCAGACCTTGGCCGTGAGGGAACTAATACTAAGGTATAGAAGTTTCCAGTCAAGCCCTACCCAATCTTCGGGTATTGTGGTTGTACGATAAAAATTGGAATGGTATCGCATCCAGACAACCATTAGTTTTATAAAGGGCTAAGGCTCATGCCTCAAAATTTTCATCACCAAAATCATTTGGTGTTCGGAAACACATGTCAAAACATCTCAGTAGAATGATCCATCATTCTAAGGTTTTCATAACCATTTTCACCAAGTATTCCCATCTAATGTTGATCAAGTTTTATGCTTAGCACTAGTATCTACAAGTGGGGGTAAGTACTAATGAGGGGTGGTAAACAAGTGGAGTTCAACTAAGTTCAATATCATGCCTTAGGATGACATCAAGATTATCTAACTTAGGCCAAATTTTATGCTCTTGATGCAACCTTCAAATATCCTTCTAGTATCTACCATTTATTCCAATAACTCTAAGTAAGAGCTTTGATAAAGAAATAAAGTAATAAGCTTGCAAGTAAAACTAGGATTGGGTATCAAGTGGATATGATCACATATGCTTAAGGCATATAGTTGACATAGTGACAAACAAGTATTGGCTTGCATAGGTCAACTTGATTAGTAAGGCTTGCTAAAGTAGAGTATCTTGCAAGTGTTAGCTTGCCTTGTGCAGAGCAGTGGTTGAAGTTCTCCTCGGCTTCTTCTTCGTAGAATCCTCCTCCTTCCTCGTATCCTTGGTCGATACTAGCGTCTATGAATAAATACAAGGTACACAATCACCAAACAATACTTAACTACTTGCATTCATCACACCAAAGGGTCCTATAGATGATCTAGTATCATCACTAACATTACAATATTAAAGCTTGGTTTAATTCCTTTTATTTTTAGAAAAGTAATTTCTACTCATTGAAAAACTACTTAAGATTTAATATTATCCAAACCAAACATGGGATCATGTTGACACATGTCATCACCACATATTTTAGTCCATGGGAATGTGATTTAAAGTGGTGTCACAATTTAATAAGGTTTTACCCTTTTATTTTAATTACATAAAGTGACTAGAAATGCCTATGTAGCATATATTTTTATATATTCTGAAAGGTATGGTTAAATGTTATTTTTGAGAGTTGAAATCAACTCAAAAGCTATTATGGTTTTAATTTGAAAAATGTTTGAATGCAGAAAAGCTTCTGCCTTGTTATTTTTACCATGTATGATCTACAGATCCAAATGACTTGAATCCAACAAGATTGGATTCAGCATTCCTAGACCTTTCTATCAAAATTGGTTTCATTCAATTTGGTTCACTGAATCGACCTGGGTTGATTTTTGAAACTGGGTACAGAAGTGTGTTTGAAATAAAATGAAAAATGTTAAATTCAAATAACTGGGCTACGCGGGAAGCGATACTGGGCCGGCCTGCTAAGCACAGCGCTTACGCGGACTGGTTAAGTCTCTGTCCCCACGCGTCAGTGAGACATGGGGTGCGAAGCGGTATGGGGCGATGTGGGACGTTCGATCTGGTTCTAATCCAACGGCTGAGGGTCATCGTCAACGTTGGGCAACGCCGGCGAGACAGAAACCTAGCGCAGCCAGTGGGGGTCGTTGGGGGCTCACCGGGGTTCAGGCGAGGGTCGGCGAGGCGGGCGAACGACGAAGTCGACGACGGCGAACCTCCTGGTACCGGCAGCTTCTCCTGGGGCGGCTCCAATCGCTGGCTCCCTTCTTCTCCAGAGGCGGCAGGCTCCGGCGAAATTCCGGCGAAGTGCTGCTCGCCTTGCTTCGGGAACGGTTGGCACGATCAGTGAGGAGAGGGGAGTGAGATGGTGTGCTCAATTCGGCTGGGGGTGGCCTCTATTTATAGTGGCGAGAGGGGACCGACGGGGCGTAAGGTGAGCTCGTCGTGGTCGACGGTACAGACGGCTATCAGCGTGGGCAATGGTAGGGGCAGTGTGGTGCTCGCTGGCGATGCTCAACGACATGGTGGCGAGACGTGGGGCGGTGCGGTTTGGTCGGAACGCGACGGTGCTCTGCGCGTGCCCGACGAAAGATTTAATGGCGCACAGCACGCGTGGTCCGCGCGGCGGCGAACGAGCGTGTCTGAGGGGTTGCTGGGATGGTGGTGATCACGTATGCACGCGGCGAGGGCGGCGCGGGGTCTGTGGGCGTGTGTCGAGGGTGGCGCTCTGGCGCATGCTCGGCATGGCTGACAGAGGCACAGGCGCGGCGTTCCTGGGTGCTCTGGTCGGTGTCTTCGAGGTAGGGCTGGTCGAGAGGGGGCGGTGAGGCATGGGTGATCTCCCAAACAAGGTTGTCACGACTAGTTTCTTTCCTAGCTTGTTGTCTACACTGGGGTGGCATGGTGAGCTTCGGCTGTTCACCATTGATGTCATTGCCCAGCTTACAATGAGGCTAGTGCTTGGTTTAACTTGCTAGATGATCTACTGAGATGGTTGTGAGCTAGAGAGGGAACAAGTTAGGCTTCAATCACTGCTCACAATAGTGTTTAAGATTTTGATGATTTGTGTCTGCAATGTGTTTGATGAAATGGCCGCAAGAATTCAAGTTTTGAATTTTGAAAAGATTTTTGGTGGGTGTGCTAGGTTGGTGCTGGTGAGTCTGCAGATGCTTGGGTTTTGAAAGTTGAGCTTGTTTGAGTGGTTTTTGAAAAAGTGGGATCTTCCCATATGATAAAGATTCAATCTTGAATTGTCATTTAAACTATGCATTTGAAAGTTTCTGGATGATCACAAAGTGGGCCTTGATACTTTGTTATGAGTACAATCAAGGGGTGCAAAGATCCAGAAAAGTTTCTGTTAAGTTCTGTAAGTTTGAGATAGCCAAAGTAGGAATGGGAGTTAAGTTGGTCAAAATGACCATTCACTCATTTATCTTTGTTTTGATTTATTTGTCTTTGAGAAAAGTTTGGGAATTGTTTAGATGATGTTTATTTCACCTAAGCATCCATTTACAAGCAAAGGAACACACAAACAAGGTGGTTCAAAAGAATTCCAAATGAAATGCATACACCATGCATGCATTCTTATTTTTATTTAGCAAAGTTTTTGTTAACCCTAAATTTGATGATTAGAGTTTGATGATCCAACTTTAGTATTTTTGGGATGTTACAAACCTTCCCCCCTTAAACAAAATCTCGTCCCGAGATTTGAAAAAGGACGAAAAAGATTACCTAGGATTTGAAGAGATCGGGAAACTCTGTCCTGATGTGATCTTCGCGCTCCCATGTAGCTTCCTCTTCTGTGTGGTTGCTCCACTGAATCTTGAGAAACTATATGCTTCGGGTTCGGGTAGTTTGGAAAGCTTCTTCCAAAATACGGATGGGTACTTCGGGATAGGTCAGGTCATCGTTGATCTCTATGGTCTGGTGGTCGATATTCTTGAACACTTCGGTCTTCTCTGGGACTTCGAGACACATGCGAAGTAATGAGATATGGAACACATTGTGCACGGCTGACATCTCTTCAGGTAGTTCCAATTGATACGACACTTCTCCTCGACGGTTCAGAATCTTGAAGGGTCCGATATATCTGGGGGCTAACTTTCCTTTGAGTTGGAAACGCTGCATTCCCTTCAATGGCGACACTTTCAGATATAAAAAATCTCCTATGTTGAAGGCGAGGTCTCTACGTCTCTTGCTGGCGTAACTCTTCTGTCTTGACTGAGCTGTCTTGAGGTGCTCACAAATCTTGTGAACCTTCTCTTTTGCTTCTCGTAGGATGTCAGGTCCAAAAATCTGACTCTCTCCTACTTCCGACTAGTTCAAAGGGGTGCAACACTTCCTTCCGTACATGAACTCAAATGGGGCCATTTGTGAACTGGCTTGATAACTGTTGTTGTATGAAAATTCTGCAAACGGCAGACAACCTTCCCACTTGGATCCGTATTCTAGCACACATGCTCTCAGCATATCTTCGAGTATTTGGTTTACTCGCTCCGTTTGTCCATCGGTCTCAGGGTGATATGCGATGCTGAAATCTAGGCGGGTTCCTAAACCTTCTTGGACTTTCTTCCAGAATCTCGAGGTAAACTGAGTTCCTCGATCCGATACTATGTTCTTGGGGACTCCGTGCAAACTGACGATTCTAGCGATGTATAACTCAGCTAGTTTCGAACTCTGATATGTGGTCTTGACGGACAAGAAATGGGTGACTTTGGACAATCTGTCCACTATGACCCAGATAGAGTCATTTCCCCTACTAGAAGTAGGCAGTCCAGTGATAAAGTCCATTCCTACAGAATCCCATTTCCATTCCGGAATCTGCAAGGGTTGCAACAATCCAGCGGGTCTTTGATGTCCTGCCTTGACTCGCTGACATATATCACACTTGGCGATATAGCTTCCGATTTCTCTCTTCATCTTATGCCACCAAAATTGCTCTTTTAAATCTTGATACATCTTAGTTCCTCCGGGATGGATAGAATAAAGAGTATCATGAGCCTCCTTCAAAATAACTCATTTCAACTCGGAATCTGATGGTACACAAAGGCGTCCTTTGTACCACAAAACTCCTTCTTCGTCCTTAGTGAATCCGGGTACCTTGCCTGTACCGATGCGACGCTTGATTCCGTCGATACTAGCATTTCCTTTCTGCGCCTCTTTAATCTGACTGATCAAAGTGGGCTGGAGTTCTATGCTAGCCAAAAATCCTTCACTTACTAATTCCATTCGAAAATCTTCCATCTCTTTGTGCAAGCTTGGTTGCTCCTTCAAGATCATGGAGTTCAAGTGGCATGGAAATCTGCTAAGGGCATCGGCTACCACATTGGCTTTACCAGGGTGATAGTGAATGTCCAGGTCGTAATCCTTGATTAGCTCAATCCACCTTCTCTGTCTCATATTCATCTCCTTCTGAGTGAATATATACTTCATACTCTTGTGATCCGTATAGATCTCACAACGATTTCCCATCAGGTAATGTCTCCACGTCTTTAGGGATAGAACTACGGCTGCGAGTTCGAGGTCATGGCTTGGGTAGTTTTTCTCATGTTGCTTCAGTTGTCGAGATAGATAAGATATAACTTTTCCTTCTTACATTAGCACACATCTGAGACCGATCTTGGATGCATCACAATACACATCGAAGGGCTTCGTGATATCCGGCATGATCAAGATTGGGGCTGAAATCAATCTCCTCTTGAGTTCTTGAAAACTCGCTTCACATTTGCTGTCCATTCAAACTTCTTGTCCTTCTTCAACAATTGGGTCATGGGTCTGGCGATACTCGATAATCCTTCTACGAACTTGCGGTAATATCCCGCCAATCCGAGAAATGCACGAACTTGGGTTTGAGTGGTTGGGGCTTGCCAATCTTCGATATCTTTCACTTTGGCAGGGTCAACGGAAATTCCTCCGGCTGATACAATGTGACCGAGGAATCCTACCTCATGTAACCAGAATTCACATTTGCTAAACTTTGCATACAGCTGATGCTCTCTAAGGGTTCCAAGAATGGTCCTTAGGTGTAGCTCATGTTCTTCTTCTGATTGGAATAAATAAGAATGTCATCGATGAAAACAACGACAAACTTATCCAGGAAGTCCATAAAAATCTTATTCATGAGATTCATGAAATAAGCGGGGGAATTGGTTAATCCAAAAGACATGATTGTATACTCATACAATCCATATCTGGTGGTAAAGGCAGTCTTTGGGATATCCTCTGCACGAATCTTGAGTTGATGATAGCCTGTTCTAAGATCAATCTTAGAAAACACCTTGGCACCAGTCAACTGATCAAACAGATCTTCTATCTTGGGCAAGGGGTATTTGTTCTTGATGGTGACATCACTCAACTTCCGATAATCCGTACACACACGGTTACCTCCATCCTTCTTGTCCACAAACAAGACAGGTGACCTCCATGGTGACGCACTTGGTTGAATCAATCCAATTTCCAACATGGAATCCAGTTGCTTCTTCAGTTCTGCTAGCTCAGACGGGTTCATACTATATGGTCTCTAGGCTATGGGTCCAGTTCCGGGGATTAGTTCAATGATAAAATCGATATCCCGATCTGGGGGCATACCGGGCAAAACATCTGGAAATACATCGGGGTATTCACAGACTATACGAACTTGGTCAATGGTAGGTTGGGATATACTCTTGTTGCACTTGAATTGACGAGGTAAGTTTTCAGATATATGCTCGACTGATATTCCGGCTGTACTGGTCATGGTTATGGCTTTCTTGGCACAGTCAATCAATCCTTTATGATTGGACATCCAATCCATTCCTAGTACTACTTCCAAACCTTTAGTTCCGAGTACTATCAGATTAGCATAAAAATCTATGCCATGGATTCGGATAGGGACGGCTTTGCAAATTTGCCTAGCCTTGGTGGTTGATCCGGGAATTTGAACAATCATGACATGCTTCAGTTTGGTTGGTTGAATTTTACTAGTGCATGCTAATTCTTCGGTGACAAATGAGTGCAATGCACCAGAATCAAACAACACTCGTGCAAGTACCGAATTAACAGAAAACATACCCAGCACGACGTCTGGCGCTTCCTGAGCTTCTTCAGCATGCATGAAAAAAAGATGGCCATTGCGGTTGAGCGAATTCCCTGGGGCAAACCTTCTTCCGGGCTGAACATGATCATGTTGCTGAGCTGGGACATTGGAATTGGGGGCTGCGGCATTCTTCTTGTTGGGGCACTCGTTGGAGTAGTGACTCTTATTTCCACAGTCATAACAACTCACTTGCGACTTTTCCTTTGCTGCTACAGGCACATCATTGCTTCCAGTCCTCGGGGCAGTGTTGGTGTTGGTGGCAGCATTTTGTTGTTGAACTTGGGTGGGGCACGGTTGAAATTGCTAGCGTTGCCGGGGTTGTTGTGATTTCCTCCGGGCCTAGGGTCTCCACGGCTGGGATAGGTCGGACGGTTCATCGGGGGTCTGTTGGTTCTTGGGGAAAATCCTGGAGATGGGTTAGGGCGATACTTTGGGGTCTGATGGGTTCCGGGCTGATGCATCATGCGACGCTCACGGTTCTCATTGGCTTGGTTGATCTTTCCTTCCATGTGGATAGCAGAGTCGACAAGGGATTCAATATCAGCAAAGGGGATATTGACTAACACTGTCTGCATCTCATCGTGTAGACCATTCAGGAATCTTTCTTTCTTCTTGGTTTCGGTGTCGATATCATCCGGGGCATACCTAGCTAATGACAAGAATTTGTCACGGTATTCCACTACGGTCATCCTTCCTTGCTTCAGTTCTCTGAACTCATCTCTCATCCTCTTGATCAAACCCGGTGGCACATGGGTTCGGCTAAACTTGACCTTGAATTCCTCCCAGGTCATCATTTGGCATCCGGTCATTGCGTGAACACTGTTCCACCATGCTCGGGCATCTCCGGCTAGATAGTGGGTGGCGAACAGTACTTTCTCGTTGGCTTCCACTCCGGCGACTTCTAGGTTATTTTCCATGGTTTTCAGCCAATCATCTGCGTCTAAGGGCTCTTCCGACTTAGTGAAAACAGGTGGGTTGGTGTTCTGGAAATTCTTGAGCTTAGATCCATGGTTGTCCTGATTTCCATGGCCTTGGTTGTTGTGGGCTAGCTGGGCTATCTGCTGCAGGGTGGCTAGGTTGGCTTGACGTTCGGCTCTTTCAGCTTCGCGGTCAGAGGTCAACATTTGCAGAATCTGCAACATCGGGTCCGGGGATGAACCACTTCCTCCGCGTGGCATCTGAAGATTGAGATAGATCATGATAAAAGAGGGAAATTTTTAAGGTTCTAGGATTAAAGTTTTTAAAGTTTGACTCATATTTTTCTAGCCACTCGTTTTTCATTCATTCATTCATTCATAGCACACGATACAACACACACCACAACAAAGAAAAACAGATGGTTTTAAGAACCATTCTGGAAACTACGATACAGTGGGACCGAATACTACTCACTACGGTAGTGCTCAAGTGGTACTAATCCTCGGAATCTGTGGCTTCATCATCCTCATCATCATCGATGAAGGCGAAATCATCCTCATCGGTGAAGAAGTCCATAGCCTGATCCTCCAAAAAATCATCGTCATCGCTGAGACAGGAGTAGGGGTCTCCACGAAGATCCTCTCCTGCATTCTCCCTTTCTTCCAACTGCATGTCTCTCTCGTGGATGGTCTCCTCCAAAGATGAGATACGGTGGCGAAGACGGGCAATGATGTGCTCCTTCTTGTCGAGCTGACGGCGGCGAGACTTGCGATCCTTTGCCAGCATGGCGATGGTTTGGTCCTTCGTCTTGAGGATGGCAGACTTGTGGTTGGAGTAGTCACGGCAGTTATCCAACTCCTGCTGATGATCGTACATCATGAAGCTGAGGTGGTCCAACTGAGTCTTCAGCTCGGGGTGGTATGGGGCTTCCAGTTGTTGACCATTTGCATCACGCCTTGGGCAAAACTCAAAGCGAGTACCCTTGATCTGATTGATGCTTTGCCCACATAGACAGGAAAGAGCTTCCTGCATGGCCCTGGCAAGTCCATCGAGCCAGTTGTTCTCTCTTAAGGTAAACTGAATTCCCTCAGCAGTTTGAGGTTCAATCTTTCCTCGGAGACTTGCAACAATCAGCCACTACAGATCTTCTCCTCCTTGATCATTGAGCTGAGCTCCGAAGAACTAGGGGTGCGGACGCTCCAGAAGTTCCGAAAGCTGGTCCAAATCCCTCTCAAAGATAAGGTCTCCTCCATTCCCCAACTGATAAAACTTGTTGTACTTCAAGTCCATCTATAAGAATATAGGATGAGTAAGTTAGTAGAGTGATCAAGTGTGTCAAATTTTATGTATTTTACAAGAGTTTTTGAGGAACATGAATTTTCATGAAAGAATCAAAGGATAAGAATGATAATAAGTTTTTGTAAATATTTGTTTTCTTTGGTTTTGAAACTAAGTTTTTGATTCAAACGTCCAGTCTAACTAGGGTCTCCTATGGTCAGGATGGCTCTGATACCAACTTGTCAACACCCGGATTTTTAATCCCAGATGCCTGTTACGCCATACATCTAAATCCCAGGATTACCATTTTTGCGAGACATAACAGAATTGGATACCATAGTACATCATCCATTACAAACCATACATAAGGTCTTACACAAATAGGTATCTCATGATCCAGTTCTTAATACAACTTCAAGCAGCGGAATATGTCATAATAACGGTAGCGTAGGCGAAGCTCCATCTTCGGGGTCACAGGCAATGCTGACGATGGGAGATGATCCTAGTTGTCATAACCTTCCTGGGGTCCATCCTCCAGGTACTCCTCTTCATAGTCTGGCCACGTGAATAGCCAGGGACAAAGCCATGAGTACTCTTTAAGTACTCGCAAACTAATACTAACAAGTGAAAGGGGTTTTTGATAATAGGACACTAGGCTCTAGGGTTGTTTTGCAAAAGCCAGATTTATCTCTACTAAGATGAGAGGCAAGAGAATCTAGTCACAGTTTATAACTCCTAAGTAGGAACTTGTATTTCATCTCACAACCTTGTTGTGGTCAACTCAAAGTCTCAATTCATTTCACAAGTCTTTTGAAAACATCTGACGGGGGAACAGTATGTCCACTCCAACTTTCCATAACCGCGGACGCGGCTATTCAAATAGTTTGACACTCTACAGAGATTGTACACTTTCACCACAACATTTGATACATCCATTAGGAACAAGTCCTGTGAGTTTGGCCTCCCAACCATGACCAACTGTCATCATGGGTACTGCACAGGTGGACAATATTCACAAGGTAGACTCAGCTCAGACCTTGGCCGTGACGGAACTCATACTAAGGTATATAAGTTTCCAGTCAATCCCTACCCAATCTTCGGGTATTGTGGTTGTACGATAAAAATTGGAATGGTATCGCATCCAGACAACCATTAGTTTTATAAAGGGCTAAGGCTCATGCCTCAACATTTTCATCACCAAAATCATCTGGTGTTCGGAAACACATGTCAAAACATCTCAGTAGAATGATCCATCATTCTAAGTTTTTCATAACCACTTTAACCAAGTATTCCCATCTAATGTTGATAAAGTTTTATGCTTAGCACTAGCATCTACAAGTGGGGGTAAGTACTAATGAGGGGTGGTAAACAAGTGGAGTTCAACTAAGTTCAATCTCATGCCTTAGGATGACATCAAGATTATCTAACTTAGGCCAAATTTTATGCTCTTGATGCAACCTTCAAATATCCTTCTAGTATCTACCATTTATTCCAATAACTCTAAGTAAGAGCTTTGATAAATAAATAAAGTAATAAGCTTGCAAGTAAAACTAGGATTGGGTATCAAGTGGATATGATCACATATGCTTAAGGCATATAGTTGACATAGTGACAAACAAGTATTGGCTTGCATAGGTCAACTTGATTAGTAAGGCTTGCTAAAGTAGAGTATCTTGCAAGTGTTAGCTTGCCTTGTGCAGATCAGTGGTTGAAGTTCTCCTCGGCTTCTTCTTCGTAGAATCCTCCTCCTTCCTCGCATCCTTGGTCGGTACTAGCGTCTATGACTAAATACGAGGTACACAATCACCAAACAATACTTAACTACTTGCATTCATCACACACAAGGGTCCTATAGATGATCTAGTATCATCACTAACATTACAAGATTAAAGCTTGGTTTAATTCCTTTTATTTTTAGAAAAGTAATTTGTACTCATTGAAAAACTACTTAAGATTTAATATTCTCCAAACCAAACATGGGATCATGTTGACACATGTCATCACCACATATTTTAGTCCATGGGAATGTGATTTAAAGTGGTGTCATAATTTAATAAGGTTTTACCCTTTTATTTTAATTACATAAAGTGACTAGAAATGCCTATGTAGCATTCTTTTATTACTTGAACATTATTTCTGTAAGTAAACCTTTATATTTTTGTATATTCTGAAAGGTATGGTTAAATGTGATTTTTGAGAGTTGGAATCAACTCAAAAGCTATTATGGTTTTAATTTGAAAAATGTTTGAATGCAGAAAAGCTTTGGCCTTGTTATTTTTACCATGGATGGTCTACAGATCCAAATGACTTGAATCCAACGGGCTTGGATTCAGCATTCCTAGACCTTTCTAACAAAATTAGTTTCATTCAATTTGGTTCACCAAATCGACATGGGTTGATTTTTGAAACTGGGTATAGAAGTGTGTTTTAAATAAAATGAAAAAGGTTAAATTCAAATAACTGGGCTGCGCGGGAAGCGATACTGGGCCGTCCTGCTAAGCACAGCGCAAACGCGGGCTGGTTAAGTCGCTATCCCCACGCATTAGTGAGACAGGGGGTGCGAAGCGGTATGGGGCGATGTGGGACGTTCGATCTGGTTCTAATCCAACGGCTGAGGGTCATCGTCGACGTTGGGAAACTCCGGCGAGACAGAAACCTAGCGCGGGCAGTGGGGGTCGTTGGGGGCTCACCGGGGTTCAGGCGAGGGTCGGCGAGGCGGGCGAACGACGAAGTCGACGATGGCGAACCTCCTGGTACCGGCAGCTTCTCCTGGGGCGGCTCCAATCGCTGGCTCCCTTCTTCTCCAGAGGCGGCAGGCTCCGACAAAATTCCGGCGAAGTGCTACTCGCCTTGCTTCGGGAACGGGGTGGCACGATCAGTGAGGAGAGGGGAGTGAGATGGTGTGCTCAATTCGGCTGGGGGTGGCCTCTATTTATAGTGGCGAGAGGGGACCGACGGGGCGCAAGGTGAGCTCGTCGTGGTCGACGGTACAAACGGCTATCGGCGTGGGTGACGGTAGGGGGCGGTGCGGTTGTAACACCCTCAGAATCGACCCTATGCAAGTTTCAGCGATTCCCGCCAAACCCGCATAGAAACGATTCAAAGGTGCCCACCAGGCACTTTCGTGCGGGTGGAAAACGAAGTAATAACATTACACAACAGTCCTCGATGGGACCCACAGAACAGATATATACAACAGCGACTCCCCGAGTCAAGAATACAGATATAATGTACAAAGATCCAAATCACCTTGAAAATGATAGAGCGTCCGACTACGGACAAGATGCAAATGGGGCTAAGAGCCCTGAAGATTAACCAATGGCGTCCATAACCCTGCCCAGGCCAAGCCGGAAGGGTAACCCTGCTAACGACGTCGATCTCAAAACCTGCTTAAACAAAGGGGTGCCGACAAAGGGCAAAGGAAACAAGAGAGAGCGTTCAGTACTGAGGCCAGTACACGGCGAGGCTAGAATTCGGCGGTCCTCGCCTACATAGGTATGGTGGACTGAGCGGCAGCGGCAGCATGCACTGAACAACCTATAGAGACTCGATACAACTGGCGGCTTTCAGAGAGGGGCAAGAATGACCTATTCGGAACCAACCTGATGCTACCATCAAACAAACCCCTCCTGGTGTTTCCCCCTCGAGACCAAACGAGGAAGTCAACCGAGGAACTCACACAGTGGGCAGTTTTATTTATTCGGTTATCATTGCAGCAATTACTAGTCAAGTATAGATAATCATCCTGATAAAATAAGCAGTGGGCACTTTTAGTTAATCATTCCGTTGTAGTTGCAACACTTACTAGGTAGATACAATTAGCATGAGATAACCCAAAACCCAGCAGTTGTTGGTACTTTTATTTAGCCATTCCGTTGTAGTTGCAATACTTAATAGTCAGATACAATGGTCGCAAGCGACAACCCAAACAAGCAAGTGTGGGCAGTTTTATTTAGCCATTCCATTATAGTGAAGCTGATTACTAGTCATTATAAAGACAAATTTATAGCACTACTTTAGTTATAGTTGTCTATGATCGAGATACTGTGCTCCAAGTCGTCCATAACCGCGGACACGGCTTTCAGAAAGTTTTACCCTGCAGGGGTGCACAAATAGCAACACACACTCGATCAACCTCGGAAAAACCAAATCAAAACCCAACGAGGCTTTCACGACAAAGCAATCACAGGATTCAGAATTATTTCAGGGGGCCACCCCTTGGAGTACACCCGCAACGAAGTTAGCTGACTCCGAGACGGACCCGAGGTTTGGGTGGACGGCTGTAAACGACTGGGAACCCGAAAACTCGGGCTTGTCGATACCGCGAAAACGTGTCCCGATCCTAAACAGTACAGTGTGCTCCTCGCACAATCGTAAATAAAGCAGTAAAGCATGGCATAAGTACAGGATAGTAAATAAAACCTCAAACTAGTTTGTGGCCCCAAGAAATAAGAATGAATCAAGCTCTGGCTCAGGGGGGTCCCATAATTCCCCCGTATGTGGATAGCGCGAATATTCAAGGAACAGGTATCAAGTACTCGGGGTCCTACGGGACACAAGTGGACGGTTAACAACCAAATAACATCTATTGCCCACCTGTGCCTCTGCTTACCTACTTCAATTTTAGTTATTAAATAATAATTAAAGTGAACGATAAATAAAGCCATGACTATCTCCAACATTAAACATGCGGCAATGCTCCAACAACCGTGGTACTTGACGACACGCAACAACACTTGAGCAAGCGACTACGACGCGCAGGTCCAACTATCTACCAAACAACAGGTAATAGGAGGTGTCCAAGGCAATATAAGGCTGCAAGGTATATCACGGGTACGAAAACTAGAGCATCGCAACACAGATAGCAATAGATCAACAGGAGGGAATAAATACTATAAAAGTAAGATAGGTAGAAAGGGGGAGATGCTCGCCTGAAAACATTGCCGAAGATTCAACCGAAGATCGGGTCGACACTCGCATCAACTCAACGGCCTTATCCGCGAAGAACCAAAACACTAGAATAAACACCGGATGCAATATTTAATACTACGGCAAAAGATCGGGCATGATGCATGTATGTTGTATGACATGGCAAAGGTGCGATGCAATTGGGCAATATTAAGTGGAACCGGGGTCCCGACAATTAATTAAATGGTTCAAGTTGTTTAACTACCCCGCAATTTAAATGTCATAATAACATGGCAAAATAAGTTACCGGTTCGCTACACAAATTTAAATGAGGCGAATATAAGACTAGATTTGCCCGCATATGGGCCCCATATTTAATTATAAGGTGAATCGGCATAATGCCCCCAAACCACATGAGATGTATGCGAGCATGCTCAATTAATATGCAACAAGTTATATAGTTGACAATTTATAAAATAGGGGCTCGGAAAAAGGGGTCACACATTGGGGTTCGGCGAACTTGGTTCCGGGGTTCGGGGTTCGACAGGGTTCGGGGTTCGGTCTCAGGGTTCGGATCTGGGGTTCGGTCTCGGCGGGAGCATTCTCGGATAACAGAGTAGATCTTGGCGCATCCGTGGTCTTCGGGTCATGTAGACGGTCATGGCGTTCGGGATGAAGTCCTTGTCGTATTCGCATCGGCGACCTTGGCGTCCGGGTTCTCGACGAACTGGGCGTAACCGGGAGGGAGAGCTTGCCGTATCGGGGTCTTCGGGTCCGTGAGGTACTTCCTGGCATCCCGAGATGGAGGTCTTGAAGTTACGCTTGAACGACATTGGCGATTTGAGGCCGGTGTCGAGTCTTGACAAGGACGGAACTAGAGACAATGCTTGCGTGTAGATGAAGCCTCGGAAGATCTTGGTGAGTCCCTCGCGGCAGCAACGCAAACACACGAACACCGTCACCGGATGAAGGCAAAACAGTCGAGACGAAAACCGGTGTTCAAGGCTTGCCAGCAAACTGGCCATGTGCAGGTCTTGTTTCATTTGAACATAGGCCCGAACGCCTTGGGGGCATAAACAGAAGCCAAAGAACTTGTTTGTGGGACCTCCAACATCAGGGACGGGAGACGAGCTGGACGGGCACGCCCCCACGCGCGCGGGGCACGAGTCAGGACGCGGTCGGGGCTGCGGCTCTGAGGAGGTCGACGCGGAGGGGACACCGGCGGCTAGAGAGGTGCAGCGATGGGTGGAGAGGACGGCGACGAGGAGGCGAGGCGGCCCGCTGGTGGAGAGCCCGCAGCGGCGACGGGGAGGTGGCGACGGCGACTGCGGGCCACGGCGGTCGCGGGAGGAGGGCACCGGGCGGTGGTGGTCGAGGATGGCGGCGGGGCCGAGGCAAGCGCGTCGGAGGCGAGGGAGGAGAGGGCTTGCAGCAGCGGACGCGCGACGAGGAGGGCCGCGGTGGAGGCGGGGAGCGTCGGGGACGCAAACGCGGAGGCGGCCGGAGGGAGCTCGGGGAGGGAGAGGAGGAGGCGACCGGCGGGGAGGAAGGAGGGGCGGGCGCGGGCCGGAGGCGGGGCGAGCGAGGTCGGCGGCGCGGTGAGGCAGAGGGTGGGAGCAGCGGCGTTTGCTGCGGGACAGGGAGAGAGGGGGCGGCTAGGAGAGGAGGGCGCGGCGGCGATGCGGTGGAGGCCGACACGGCGTCGAGCTCGAGCGGGAGCGAGGCGAGGTGGGGAAGAGGAGCACGGCGGCGGTCGCTTGCGGGGAGGGCGATGCCGGCGAGGCGAGAGGGCCAGGGAGAGACGCGGCCGGAGGGCGAGGAGACGGGCGAGGCGCGGTTGGTGGGGAGCGACAGGGAGCAGAGAGACGAGAGGAGGGGGGTCACGAGGCGTCGTGGTGGGGCCGCGGGGTGGGACCGGACGTGGGTGGACCGCGTGGGTAGGTGTCTGGTTTGCTGCGGGTGGGGCCAGGGGAAGGTGGGGGCGGGGTGTAAGGGAGAGGGGGTGGAGTGGGTGCGGCTGGGGTGGGTGGAGAGTGAGAGAGGAGGTGGGGGTGGGGTTGGCTGTGAGGAAGAGAGAGAGAGGGGATGGGGTGTGGATTGGTGAGGTGGCTGAGCCGAGGATGAGGTGGAGGGGACGGTGAGGTGGAGGGAGGGGATTGGTGGGTAGAATTAGGGTAGGTAGGAAAGGAATTAGACATGCTGGTTTGTACTGGGGGTGGCTAACTGGGTCGGATCGGCCCGGTTCGGCTGCCCCCCTAAAATAATTAAATAATTTATTTATTCCCGACGGGGTTTTTGCAAATCGTAGACCGACAAAACAAAATAATCCGGAGACCCGGGTTTGAGTTGAATTAAAGACGGGGTATTTAGAAAACAAAAATAGGTTTTTCTGAAAATAGTTTTATGCAAGCAAATGCAAGATGATGACGATGCTCAAATGCAATGTGGCATGATGACATGAGCATGCGGTCATGATGATGCAATGCACAAAAACAACGCGATTTTCTAGTAGTGGTTTTGCGGGATGCCACAATTCGACACCACTAACAATGGATCTCGCCCTCGAGATCCGCCTCATGGTACCGGAAAGAAGGCCGGCGATCTGCATCTTCTCGCTTTGTGTAGATCCTCGCGACACCACTAACAAGAGGTCGTTTTCCGTGATCGTCGAAGGAACACTCCGGGAACAAAAGGTCGTAGGTAGAGGTATCAACAAATAAAGCCACCTCTAGCTTCCGTGGACGGAGTAAAATTGCTGGATCCACTGATTCAATGTACAAGAGCGAATGATAAGAGTAGTCGGATGGTGATCAGTCCATCGCGCACCCAAACCATTACCCTGCACATGAATAGGAAATTATGCAACCAACTCTCAGAATTCAGACTGTAGATCTCGACAAACGAGGTTCGGAAACAGAGGAGTGATGCGGGCTCTGCATCGGATCTGGCGTAGATGATGTCGTCGTGTCGGAAAACACCGGAAGGCACGGGAAGGAACAAAGAGAAGTCCACCAGACGAAGGGTTCCTCGGATAGCATGAAGACCAGATGTAGCAACACCGTCACCAAAGGAGGAAGCGAAACCCTGAAGGTACGATGGAACCCAACCACGAGAAATCCTGGACTCGAAGAAAGAGACGAGAGCGGATTCAAAACACGTAGAGGTAAGAGGAGAATAGCAGAGGGGTGAGGAATAAAAGCAGACCTAACTAGATCTATCCAACCGATTTTGCAAAATAGTTTTTGACACTCTACTTCGGCCGTTAGCTAGGTTATCCTACAGGCTGGACTTGTGGGGTATCGCAACTGCTGAGCTCTGATACCACTCTGTAACACCCTCAGAATCGACCCTATGCAAGTTTCAGCGATTTCCGCCAAACCCGCATAGAAACGATTCAAAGGTGCCCACCAGGCACTTTCGTGCGGGTGGAAAACGAAGTAATAACATTACACAACAGTCCTCGATGGGACCCACAGAACAGATATATACAACAGCGACTCCACGAGTCAAGAATACAGATATAATGTACAAAGATCCAAATCACCTTGAAAATGATAGAGCGTCCGACTACGGACAAGATGCAAATGGGGCTAAGAGCCCTGAAGATTAACCAATGGCGTCCATAACCCTGCCCAGGCCAAGCCGGAAGGGTAACCCTGCTAACGACGTCGATCTCAAAACCTGCTTAAACAAAGGGGTGCCGACAAAGGGCAAAGGAAACAAGAGAGAGCAGTCAGTACTGAGGCCAGTACACGGCGAGGCTAGAATTCGGCGGTCCTCGCCTACATAGGTATGGTGGACTGAGTGGCAGCGGCAGCATGCACTGAACAACCTATAGAGACTCGATACAACTGGCGGCTTTCAGAGAGGGGCAAGAATGACCTATTCGGAACCAACCTGATGCTACCATCAAACAAACTCCTCCTGGTGTTTCCCCCTCGAGACCAAACGAGGAAGTCAACCGAGGAACTCACACAGTGGGCAGTTTTATTTATTCGGTTATCGTTGCAGCAATTACTAGTCAAGTATAGATAATCATCCTGATAAAATAAGCAGTGGGCACTTTTAGTTAATCATTCCGTTGTAGTTGCAACACTTACCAGGCAGATACAATTAGCATGAGATAACCCAAAACCCAGCAGTTGTTGGTACTTTTATTTAGCCATTCCGTTGTAGTTGCAATACTTACTAGTCAGATACAATGGTCGCAAGCGACAACCCAAACAAGCAACTGTGGGCAGTTTTATTTAGCCATTCCATTATAGTGAAGCTGATTACTAGTCATTATAAAGTCAAATTTATAGCACTACTTTAGTTATAGTTGTCTATGATCGAGATACTGTGCTCCAAGTCATCCATAACCGCGGACACGGCTTTCAGAAAGTTTTACCCTGCAGGGGTGCACAAATAGCAACACACACTCGATCAACCTCGGAAAAACCAAATCAAAACCCAACGAGGCTTTCACGACAAAGCAATCACAGGATTCAGAATTATTTCAGGGGGCCACCCCTTGGAGTACACCCGCAACGAAGTTAGCTGACTCCGAGACGGACCCGAGGTTTGGGTGGACGGCTGTAAACGACTGGGAACCCGAAAACTCGGGCTTGTCGATACCGCGAAAACGTGTCCCGATCCTAAACAGTATAGTGTGCTCCTCGCACAATCGTAAATAAAGCAGTAAAGCATGGCATAAGTACAGGATAGTAAATAAAACCTCAAACTAGTTTGTGGCCCCAAGAAATAAGAATGAATCAAGCTCTGGCTCAGGGAGGTCCCATAATTCCCCCGTATGTGGATAGCGCGAATATTCAAGGAACAGGTATCAAGTACTCGGGGTCCTACGGGACACAAGTGGACGGTTAACAACCAAATAACATCTATTGCCCACCTGTGCCTCTGCTTACCTACTTCAATTTTAGTTATTAAACAATAATTAAAGTGAACGATAAATAAAGCCATGACTATCTCCAACATTAAACATGCGGCAATGCTCCAACAACCGTGGTACTTGACGACACGCAACAGCACTTGAGCAAGCGACTACGACGCGCAGGTCCAACTATCTACCAAACAACAGGTAATAGGAGGTGTCCAAGGCAATATAAGGCTGCAAGGGATATCACGGGTACGAAAACTAGAGCATCGCAACACAGATAGCAATAGATCAACAGGAAGGAATAAATACTATAAAAGTAAGATAGGTAGAAAGGGGGAGATGCTCGCCTGAAAACATTGCCGAAGATTCAACCGAAGATCGGGTCGACACTCGCATCAACTCAACGGCCTTATCCGCGAAGAACCAAAACACTAGAATAAACACCGGATGCAATATTTAATACTACGGCAAAAGATCGGGCATGATGCATGTATGCTGTATGACATGGCAAAGGTGCGATGCAATTGGGCAATATTAAGTGGAACCGGGGTCCCGACAATTAATTAAATGGTTCAAGTTGTTTAACTACCCCGCAATTTAAATGTCGTAATAACATGACAAAATAAGTTACCGGTTCGCTACACAAATTTAAATGAGGCCAATATAAGACTAGATTTGCCCGCATATGGGCCCCATATTTAATTATAAGGTGAATCGGCATAATGCCCCCAAACCACATGAGATGTATGCGAGCATGCTCAATTAATATGCAACAAGTTATATAGTTGACAATTTATAAAATAGGGGCTCGGAAAAAGGGGTCACACATTGGGGTTCGGCAAACTTGGTTCCGGGGTTCGGGGTTCGACAGGGTTCAGGGTTCGGTCTCAGGGTTCGGATCTGGGGTTCGGTCTCGGCGGGAGCGTTCTCGGATAACAGAGTAGATCTTGGCGCATCCGTGGTCTTCGGGTCATGTCGACGGTCATGGCGTTCGGGATGAAGTACTTGTCGTATTCGCATCGGCGACCTTGGCGTCCGGGTTCTCGACGAACTGGGCGTAACCGGGAGGGAGAGCTTGCCGTATGGGGGTCTTCGGGTCCGTGAGGTAGTTCCTGGCATCCCGAGATGGAGGTCTTGAAGTTACGCTTGAACGACATTGGCGATTTGAGGCCGGTGTCAAGTCTTGACAAGGACGGAACTAGAGACAATGCTTGCGTGTAGATGAAGCCTCGGAAGATCTTGGTGAGTCCCTCGCGGCAGCAATGCAAACACACGAACACCGTCACCGGATGAAGGCAAAACAGTCGAGACGAAAACCGGTGTTCAAGGCTTGCCAGCAAACTGGCCATGTGCAGGTCTTGTTTCATTTGAACATAGGCCCGAATGCCTTGGGGGCATAAACAGAAGCCAAAGAACTTGTTTGTGGGGCCTCCAACATCAGGGACGGGAGACGAGCTGGACGGGCACGCCCCCACGCGCGCGGGGCACGAGCCAGGACGCGGTCGGGCCTGCGGCTCTGAGGATGTCGACGCGGAGGCGACACCGGCGGCCAGAGAGGCGCAGCGATGGGTGGAGAGGACGGTGACGAGGAGGCGAGGCGGCCCGCTGGTGGGGAGCCCGTAGCGGCGATGGGGAGGTGGCGGCGGCGACTGCGGGCCACGGCGGTCGCGGGAGGAGGGCACCGGGCGGTGGTGGTCGAGGATGGCGGCGGGGCCGACGCGAGCGTGTCGGAGGCGAGGGAGGGGAGGGCTTGCAGTAGCAGACGCGTGACGAGGAGGGCCGCGGTGGAGGCGGGGAGCGCCGGGGACGCAAACGCGGAGGCGGCCGGAGGGAGCTCGGGGAGGGAGAGGAGGAGGCGACCGGCAGGGAGGAAGGAGGGGCGGGCGCGGGCCGGAGGCGAGGCGAGCGAGGTCGGCGGAGCGGTGAGGCAGAGGGTGGGAGCGGCGGCGTTTGCTGCGGGACAGGGAGAGAGGGGGAGGCCAGGAGAGGAGGGCGCGGCGGCGATGCGGTGGAGGCCGACACGGCGTCGAGCTCGAGCGGGAGCGGGGCGAGGTGGGGAAGAGGAGCACGGCGGCGGTCGCTTGCGGGGAGGGCGATGCCGGCGAGGCGAGAGGGCCAGGGAGAGACGCGGCCGGAGGGCGAGGAGACGGGCGAGGCGCGGTTGGTGGGGAGTGACAGGGAGCAGAGAGACGAGAGGAGGGGGGTCGCGAGGCGTCGTGGTGGGGCCGCGGGGTGGGACCGGACGCGGGTTGACCGCGTGGGTGGGTGTCTGGTTTGCTGCGGGTGGGGCCAGGGGAAGGTGGGGGCGGGGTGTAATGGGTGCGGCTGGGGTGGGTGGAGAGTGAGAGAGGAGGTGGGGGTGGGGTTGGCTGTGAGGAAGAGAGAGAGAGGGGATGGGGTGTGGATTGGTGAGGTGGCTGAGCCGAGGATGAGGTGGAGGGGACGGTGAGGTGGAGGGAGGGGATTGGTGGGTAGAATTAGGGTAGGTAGGAAAGGAATTAGACAGGCTGGTTTGTACTGGGGGTGGCCAACTGGGTCGGATCGGCCCGGTTCGGCTGCCCCCCTAAAATAATTAAACAATTAAAGACGGGGTTTTTGCAAATCGTAGACCGACAAAACAAAATAATCCGGAGACCCGGGTTTGAGTTGAATTAAAGACGGGGTATTTAGAAAACAGAAATAGGTTTTTCTGAAAATAGTTTTATGCAAGCAAATGCAAGATGATGACGATGCTCAAATGCAATGTGGCATGATGACATGAGCATGCGGTCATGATGATGCAATGCACAAAAACAACGCGATTTTCTAGTAGTGGTTTTGCGGGATGCCACAACGGTGCTCCCTGGCGATGCTCAACGACATGGTGGTGAGACGTGGGGCGGTGCGGTTTGGTCGGAACGCGACGGTGCTCTGCGCATGACCGACGGAAGATTTAATGGTGCACAACATGCATGGTCCGCGCGGTGGCGAACGAGCGTGTCTGCGGGTATGCTGGGACGGTGGTGATCACGTATGCACGCGGCGAGGGAAGCGCGCGGTCTGTGGGCGTGCATCGAGGATGGTGCTCTGGCGCATGCTCTGCATGGTTGACAGAGGCACAGGCGCGGTGTTCCTGGGTGCTCTGGTCGGTGTCTTCGAGGTAGGGCTGGTCGAGAGGGGGCGGTGAGGCATGGGTGATCTCCCAGACAAGGTTTTCACGACTAGTTTCTTTCCTAGCTTGTTGTATACACTGGGTGGCATGGTGAGCTTCGGCTGTTCACCATTGATGTCATTGCCCAGCTTACAATGAGGCTAGTGCTTGGCTTAACTTGCTAGATGATCTACTGAGATGGTTGTGAGCTAGAGAGGGAACAAGTTAGGCTTCAATCACTGCTCACAATAGTTTTTAAGATTTTGATGATTTGTGTCTGCAATGTGTTTGATGAAATGGACGCAATAATTCAAGTTTTGAATTTTGAAAAGATTTTTGGTGGGTGTTCTAGGTTGGTGTTGGTGAGTCTGCAGATGCTTGGGTTTTGAAAGTTGAGCTTGTTTGAGTGGTTTTTGAAAAAGTGGGATCTTCCCATATGATAAAGATTCAATCTTGAATTGTCATTTAAACTATGCATTGAAAGTTTCTGGATGATCACAAAGTGTTCCTTGATACTTTGTTATGAGTACAATCAAGGGGTGCAAAGATCCAGAAAAGTTTCTATTAAGTTCTGAAAGTTTGAGATAGCCAAAGTAGGCATGGGAGTTAAATTGGTCAAAATGACCATTCACTCATTTATCTTTGTTTTGATTTATTTGTCTTTGAGAAAAGTTTGGGAATTGTTTAGATGATGTTTATTTCACGTAAGCATCCATTTACAAGCAAAGGAACACACAAACAAGGTGGTTCAAAATAATTCCAATTGAAATTTGATGATTAGAGTTTGGTGATCCAAGTTTAGTATTTTTGGGATGTTACACATTTCCTCCATCCCTATCTCCAATTCCTCCTTATCCTCTCAGATACGAACAGGACCGAAACCCTAGCTCACTGGAGCCACCCCTCGCCGTCGAACCACGTATTCCCACACCATTCTGAGCCGTCATGGAGAAGCGCCTTCCTCCATAGATCCTCTCGGTAGAAGCTTGCATCAAGGGGAGCACCGGAGTGGGTGAATTTGGTCGTTCCCCTTTGCAGCAGTTCGTCGGAATCCTTGTCGAGAAGCTCGTTTCCGACCGCGCCTGTCCTCGTCGACCGCTCTATCGTCATCAGGGTAATATTACGCATCTCTGGACCCTAGTTTCGTTTGCTGATTCGCACCGTAGGTCTAGTTTTGTTGGGCACCGCCACTGGCCGCCGCAGTAGATCGTCGTCGATGACCCTCTGATGACCATTTCCGAGCGGCGCTGCCACTATTAGGTTTAGTAGGTTGCACTGATTCGAACTAGATCTATTTCGCTTGCTAGGGTGCAGTAGATCGTCGCCGGCGACTGGCGGCGGTGATGATGATGAAGCCATTGTGACGTCATGATCACACCACGTCAGCTAGTTTGTCTGGTATTTGCTAACGTGGCTGATGACCTGGCCTAGGGCCCATATGTCATTGACTGGGGGTAAGTGCGGGGTCAATAACTAATGCATTTCTTTCATCTGAGAGCTGAGGTGGACAATGGCCCACTAGTCATTGACTAGGGCTAGCGTTAGGCATGGTGTAAAAAGTAATTTTCTGTTTAGAAATAAATAAAATGTTATAATCCAATTAATAATATTCCAGAAATCAAATAAATGATTAAACTTTGTTTAATTAATAACTTTTGATTTATAATTTAGAAAACTATGTATAATATATGAAAAATTTTAGAAAAATAAAATCTACAACTTAAAACTATTACCAAATATTATTATGATGATTATTTAAATAAATGTTATTTAATAAAAGGTTTATAAGTAATAAAGCTTTGATAATTCATATTTTAATAATGGTAAATATTAAAAAATATAAATAAAACACCAAAAAATCTTGGAAAAGTAATAATTTCAAAATAAAACTATAATTATGTATTATTATTTCACTTAAATAAATACTTAATATCTATTTAGTAATTATAAAATAATAAGAATTATAAAAATCATATCTTATTATTTATTAATCACAAAAATAAATGTGATATACTAAAATGATCACAAAAATAATATCTACATGATAAAAATCTAATATTATACTTTTCAGTTAAATAAAAATTCAAATAATTTAATAAATCAAATTTAAACTTATTTACTTTATTAACAATTCATATAAGGATTAATAAAAATTTGTTAATATTTCTTAAAATGATCAATTAAATCTAATAAATAGTATGAGTCTTTAATATTAATAATATAAGACCATGATGGTTTAAAACATTATAAACATTTTTTAAAAATTGTCTTCAACCATAAATGAAGATCTTATTCTAAAAAGATTCCCATTTATAATAAAAACCTTAAAGAACAACTTATGAATACACCAAACCTTTTCTATCTACATTAACTACCAAATTGCAAAAACTATCACAACATTACATAAACTCATAAGTACTTAAGTAATAGTATGTTTTAGATTAGAAACTATACTCACTTATCTATAAAAGATAAATGATATTAATCCATAATAAAAATCAAGAAACCATTATCCAAGTAAAAAAGAATGACCATTCTTAAGTAAGCTAAAGGAAACATCTCAGATACACTATATACAAATGTTATAAGTATTATACTCTCAAAATCATCTTTGTTTTAAAGTTAACTTTAGTCTACAGAATCTTAATACAACACTATAAGCATTACTATATATTTTATAGTTAATTTTGGTCTGAAGGTTAAATTATAAAGCAACTCAAGCCAAACCATTTGAGAAAACAAATAACATCAACCACCACTAACTAACTCCAAAGTTTGTTTAGACCTTAGAAGAGAAAACCTTTTCTTCAAAGGTTATCCTTTTTGCCACTTTAAATAAGAACTCTTGTATAAGTAATCCTAACTAGTATGTCATAAGTATGTATACTTTACTCCTACATATGTGTAGTCTATAACCACTCATAAACTCTAATAAAAGTACAACTATGAAACTTATCCAAAAGGACCACACATTCCAAAGTGACCATTTCTGGAATCCAAACCTAGGACAACGTTATCCCCGGGATTTGCGTGTGGAACGTGCATCACATTACTTATGCATAAAAGCATATTGCTTCTTTAAACATTAGTCCTTACTGGACCAATGATGCTGATTTCAGATTTTGGATCTTATACCGACTCGAAGACCGTGAGCGCATAATCTTGCAATCACAAAAGGCAAGTTCACACTTGCTCCAGTGTTGTCTTCACCTACATTTGAAAAAGGTTAGAAAACACTATTTTCAATAATAATAATCACTATTGATTACTGATTCAGGGTGATCGGTTTATATATTAAGTCAGACAGTTGGAATACCACTGTTCAGAACTATATCACCTAGGACTTAACAACCAATGTCGCTAGTGATTCTTGCACCGTATATTACGCGTTGACCATGAGATTTGGAATGGGACAGAGAAGTAAGTTGTATCTTCTTCCTGTCGCATGAATCCGGATGTGCAGGTCGTGGCTGTTATCCTCGTAGCATGCATATTAATTGGTAATTCGTAGAGGATATGCAACATATGGGTGGGAACCCTCAACGTCCCACGATAGTTCTGACATCTAACGGTTTGTACAAACCATTGCCGTAATTCTTTATGTGGGCATGGTGTACACCAAGGAGGCATGCGAGGTCGTGAAGGGGGCAGTGATTGGCTTGGATCATCTTCTGGGCCCCACATCATGGAGTTGTGGACGGGAATAAGCTGCCCGGTTGTGCAACAAAGAGTTGATCTCTCATGGGTAAAGTAACGCACCTCTGCAGAGTGTAAGAACTGTAAATTGTTACTCCCTGTTCTGGGAAGGAGCTACGAACGCGGCAGGAAAGGAACTCCATGAAAGTTCTGGTAAACCCGTGAAGGCTGACGGACATAGCTTTTCATAATAAAAGCAACCTTTGAAGAAATGTTTATGAAAACTTGCATTGCCTACGACCTTTGGTCTGTGGCTATAGTTATAGTGCATCAAACACTCCTTTTCTAGTGAATTTGCTAAGTACGCTCGTACTCAAAGTATCTTCTTAACCCTTGCTAGATTCTGAAGCCATTAAATGATGTATGCATCAAGATATGCTCCAGGACTTATCAAGACCAGCTAAAGCTCTTCAATGAAGACAAGGAAGTCAACATATACCTCAACTCAAGTGAAGACGAAAGTTACTGATTAGATAGGAATATTATCTCTAGCCAAAGAACCTATTTCTGTAGTGCGTTGAAATAGCAGCAATGCTAACCTCTTAGTCTGAATATTAACTTAATAGTATAATCGTTCTTGTGTTGTTTATTTTTGATTCTTCTCCGTAAGAAGTCTTTCTCTCTCTTCAACCTAGAGTGTTCTCTGGATCTTATGTAAAAGAGTGAGTTGTAACCTTTAAGCCATGTATTGGACCCGTTGTGTTTCTGTTGTGCCATTCTGAGGGATGTAATACTAGTGAAAGGTGTTTCATTGGTGTTATGTCAACGACTATAGTATAATACATCATGCAGTGGTATGCTGGGTCACCGCAGTTGGTATTAGAGCATATGCTTTGACCTTAGGTTGGAAACCTAGTAAATGGGTAGAACTTGTAGGACATATCCTAGCAATAATGAAGAGTTCTCTAGTGATATAGGGATATTCACTTGAGAATAATCCTATTATGTTACTAGTGCGATAACTCTTTTATATGATTGCAATTCCAATAATTACCCAAGAGTTTTAACTCTATGTGACTGATGATAATTTCTTATCCACAGTTCCACATGGCACCTCGATATCCACCCCGGAATGTTCAAGTGATGAATAGGACGTTGGATGACTACGGAGGGGATTGGACAGACAATCTCCGATAACTTCTATGGAGTTTGGAATGTGAATCAAGACTTTTGGTCAAGATTTACAGTTATTATGATGGGCAGGTATTAGCTAAATACCGTGTCATGATCATGTTACCCAAGAAGTTAGGACTTAAGGGAGAAATGCCAGCAGGATAGGCAAGGTGCATGGCATCTGCATATCAGATTGCCGTAGCAGCAGCCATAACCATGATCCGAGAACATAAATCCCAAGCTCTAGAAGGTAGTACTCACACCATTATACCACATGAAACCTCAAACTCAGAGCATGAGTTAGATCACTCTACCTTAGTCCAAGTTGAACCTACTCTAGCTGTAGAGTATATGGATCGTTATCGATCTTTGCTAAACACTTATCATAACACTCACCAAGTCTTAGTTCAGGAGCTCGATACGGTCATTGAGGATTTTACTGATCCTGATAAAGCAATGGCACGTAGGAAGAAGTTAGATAAAGAAGCTAGGCATCCCAAATACATACCTTCAGGAGAGGTTTTTGAGGAAACTGAGTTTGATGACCCAAACTCAGAAAATTATGCTATTACCAAAATGACTTCAAGCCACCTGAAGACTTGTGGACCAAGTATAATTCCGAACAATATGAATGGAATAAAGTTATTCCAAATAAACCTGAGCCTAACCATTATGGAGGGGAAATAGAATCTCTAGGTAAAACCATAGGGAATCCTATACCTTGTGATACAGGTATTGAAGAAGAGACCAATTATAACCATAGAGAGTCTTATGGACCATACGGGGGTAATACTAATCCAATCAACTTAGAAGAGTATTCCAATAGCTACTATACCAATATATATGACTGGATCCAAGAAAAATCTAAGGAACCAACTTACTATGAGGAAGCGTTGCCGGAAAACCCGGATTATTCAGTGGAAGATTACGCCAACTCTAGTCATTTTTCAATGACTAATCTTAGTCTCTGTAATTCTAATCAAGAATATGCACCTCCTGGATGCTCCTATGCTCCAGAAGGCAGTCGTAGGACTTCACGTCATCATGGACGGAACTCTAGGAAGCACTAGAGGAAGATGAAAGTGAGAGAGAAACAACATCTCAAGTGATGAGGGCTTGAATAATGTATATATAGGGTAATGCGTATTGTAGTTTGAAGAGTTTGCCATAATAAGTGAGGATATATCCACAAGAGCAAGAAGTTCTGTAAGATAGTTGTGTAAATAGGTTTGGAGCAAACCGTGGGAACATCCAGTACATTTGTAAATTATCTAAAACCTATGTATGATACAGGGTATATGTTTTGTTGTTTATTGACTTTTGGATCTTTTTTATTCTTCTTTATTGACTAGATCTGTACATGAAGTTTAATTAGGTGTGCAAATGCATGATGTAACACCCAGTTATTACTTGATGTTATAGATCTAGATAGAAACGGGAATTCGTGTAAGGGAGTGATGAGTTTCAAAGATCATAAGGAAGATTAACTTGAATGATGTAGCATGATAGAAGGGGTATTTACACCATTTGGAGAATAGATAGAACATAAGTCACATTCTTGGTCAGTTTAGGAAGAAATCATGGTGGAGGAGATGTAAGGAGTAACAAGATATGATAAATTGAAAGTTCATTCAAAGTAGATAAGATGCTAAGAAGTCAATGAAGAGTTGTATCAAGTTCATGGAAGTATCATAAGAAAAATACCAAGGACATGCCTTAGAACCAAAAGGGTTTTCAAGCTCTGACAATTTAGAGAGAATGTAACTCGTAGGTTAAAAACTGTGAGATAATACATACCACTCAGAATGTTCCGCCTTGGGTACCTAATCCCTTGTCGGCATTCTAATCCACAGTCGGTATTCTGTCCGTAGCTGGTATTGGTTGACATAGTTAATCAAATTCTCATATAGGTTGCATAAAGAGCATTAAATTTGGCCTAACCTAAGTAAGACCTAAAGAAGGATAAAATTTAAAGGCCATCGTCTATCAAGATGCTCCGCAAAGTCAAACTTATCCAAGAGAGCATGTACTAAGGTAAAGGGACATATAACGCTGAAATATTTGCTTCGGAGATCCACAATTGTGTGGATACACCGTACAATCTTTCATCAGACCTTAATTAGGTAAAGTATAAACTGAACCGAGACCAACATTTTATATATTAAGCCAATAAATGCTACACCACCAATTTAAAAGACTATTAGTAAACCCTAAGGGGGAGAGAAAACACTATAAATGAAAGTTAAAGGAGTACTATAAATAATACTGGGAGATTATCTAAAACTTAATAAGGTAAAGGTTTGAAGGTGATAAAGGATACATTTAACCGATCAATTCTAAAAGAAACAACTCTTAAGTAAACCTTAAGAAATAATAGAGAACTTCCAATTAGACATAGGAAGATAATAAGAATTCTAATGGGTATGGACTAAATGAGTTCAAATCCAATTTTGGAGGGAATACCAGTATCAACTATGTTATGACAGTAATAGAAGGGTAGTCTTTTAATTACTAACACGGGAGACCCCTACACTATACTTAAATTAGTAATAAAGTTTGATGTTTAGATATAAAGAATTTGATTAGGATATTTAATTAGGTTATGGAATACTCCAATTAATTCCATTTAAAGTCATCATGAAGTGGAGAATATAGCAACCACTGCAAAACAATTTCGTGCTCCGAAACATGAGAGTTTGCGAACTTCGAGGACGAAGTTTATTTTAAGGGGGAGAGTTTGTAACATCCCAGCATTAGAGCCTAGAAATAAGCTGAACCCAGATGTGTGCATTGCATTCATGCATAGAAAATCCGAATAATTTTCGTGCTTTTAATCAAAACTTGTCAAAGTGATTGAAGCTTCTCTTAGCTTGATGGAATTGAAGTAGATCATCAAGTTGACTGCGATAAGTTTCAATCAGACCTTTGTTAAAATCTCATTTTGGGTAAGAGAGATTTGATCTAAGGGTAGATCAAATGTACTATAAGCTAAACCTTAATACAATGTGAATTATATTTGATCATTAGGTGATCATTTTATAGTACTCATTATAATCATTCATAAGTACCAAGTTAAAGATATGAAACAAATATTAAGAATATAACCACTATATCTTAATTCCATCTACATACATCATGAGTATCATAGTAACACCTAATCTTAGAAACTCCTTTGATGAGTTGGAGTTGGAAAGAGATTAAGCCAAGATCATCCACTATATAGATATCTTTCTTTCTATAGAATCTTTATAGAACTTATTTCAATATCCGTTGTTCATCAATGTTGGATAATTCCCCATTGATTCACAAATTCTTTAACTATTAATCTTTGATCTATTAATTGATCTTATCAGAACATCTACTTAAATCTTCTAATAAGGGCATAATCCATTAATAACCTTAAACCAATATAAGATACTAAGAAGATAATTTACAGACAATAAAAGGTAGGATTGATAAAGCCCTGCTTAGCCAACTAAGAACTTTAGTAATAAATGATTAGAGTATTATCATGGTAATGCTTTGGCCAACAATACGAAATGCTTATATTTATTATAAGTAATACTGGTGGGTAAACATGATTGGAACCTTAGTAGAGATAAGTGATCCTAGAGTAGTCTTTGCAAACCAAATAAACATAATTCACGGATTGAAGTGTAAGTCATGAGAGTTAAGTAAATATAGGCTGATATTATTCAATTAAAGCTAGTATAGCATAGAGTTTAGAAGTAGTGTTATTCATTTTAAAAGATAATCAACCTTAGAGAAAGATAAGTGACGAGGACCATGGCGAGGCTTTCCCTTAGTAGCCCCTCTACCTTATGGATCCAACCGTGCCAAGAACCTCCAAATGTTGGTACCCAGGTGAGGTTTCCCACTAAGTACTAGGCCAAGACAGAGCCCATAATGTATTGTGGTTGCACTGGAAGCTTCTGAATTCTGAAACATGGCAGACTTCTTTGATTCCTGGGCGGCCGTCCTCCACCAAAATCTCACTCGTTGACCCGACAACCATTCCGCCCAGAAGAAAACTTAGTTTTATTTTGAAGTGGATTTGAGAAGAAAGTTTGCTCTAGAGAGCCTTTATACTTAGAAAAATTCTTTGTCTTTCGAACCCCCCCAACGGTACTTTGTATATATAGCATAGCAAGCAATACTTAGCAAAAACAGGGATAACCTATTAGGAGGGAAAATCCTAAGTATAGAGCTACTCATGGCGTACTACAAAATCATCGCACTTGCAAAATAATACTAAGGAAAAATTCTACTAGAACATCCTACACATGCATACTACAGAATTTTGAAGATCACATGCATAGAATCAAAACTGGGACGATAATATGAACAAGTGGTGTAACTTGCCTTATGTTGATAATATGGGTGTTGATTGTATTTCCCTGCAGCAATCGCACTCTCCGAACAATCTAATACGAGGACAAGGTAGTTCCAATCAAAACAATTGCAAACATAGCAAACACAACAAGGATGATCGAAAACATGCATGATGATTTAACATTACACAATGGGTATAATTAGTTTTATGAATATTAATATATCATATGATGCATGTATGAGTTCATTTAATGCAATAGGGTACTTGTTATTAATAATTACTTGCCAATATAAGGGTTTTGATAGTTCTGTTGTAACGCCTGCTCTAACTGTAGAATTAAATTTGTTTCTTGGGTTTACAGGATAGAGGACGTTAATATGAACCAGTAGGCGTTGGATTCACCCTAATCGGAGTTATAGATCTTTTTATATGATTTAAATAGTATTTAATGGGTTTTAAATGATTCATACAGTTTTTTTGCCTAAAAATCAAACAAAAATTATATCTGTAATCTCCACGGAATTGTGATTTCAGGGACATATTATTTTTAATTTTATGAATAGTATTTATTTTCTTATGAATTTATTACTCTAAATAGGCTATTAAACCATTTAAACCTTCATGGCAAATCCTTACAGTAAAATGCTGAACTAATTGCATATTGATGATCTACATGGAACCAGCTTTCCATCGGTATATCATTTGTATTTTTGTAACAAGCAATTAATTTTCTATAAATTTAATGATTTATAAAGCCATTAAAACTAATTAAATTGCTACGGGTTAAATAATCTGCAAAGGATAGATCAACCAGATATTATTAAAGTACATTACAGTAGCTTCAATTTGATATATTATTCATATTTTTCGGAGTTACAGATAATATCCTATGAATTTATTAACCTAAAAGACCATTAAAACTAATTAAATTACTGCAGTAACCACGTACAGTAAAAGTTGGATCTATTCTGATAAGATGATTCTACGTGAAATTATCTTCAATTTGGTATATTATACGCAATTTTTGGACATGGTATGAATTTCTAATGAATTTTACAAGTTAGATCTATAATATGCAAATTTAAATTCGAACGGAATATTCCAGGGAATATTCCGCTGACTGGACAGGTTGACTTTGCATGCTGACTGGGACTAGATGTTGACCTTATGTTGACGTGGCGTTGATGAGAAAGATGACCGGGATGACGACATGGCACGCACCGGTTTGATTGGATCTCGACCGTCTGGATAGGATCCGGTGGCTAGAAGAAGAGATTGACCCGATTTTGGCTCAGAATAGACAAAAAATAGATCTGTGTTAGAGAGACAAATCAGTAGGTCAAATCGAAAAACTCAGAACATGAAAGTTGTGGGGAATCATTATTCCTACCTTCTCACCAAAGGAATTTGGATTTGAAGAAACGAGCGCGAGTACATCTTGGATTTACACCGTAAGATCTGAAATATTGCGATACGAAATTCTCCGTCTGTGGTGGATGAAAAGAGGTGAGGTTTATCGGGATTGAAATATTTCGACGCGATCTTCAACTTTCGTTTTTTGACCGAAAGCAAACGACGAAGTCTACATGGGTTAAAAAGCGAAACAAGATTCGGGAATAGGTAGATTCGGGATTTCGAGAATAGAAACTCGTACAGCCGTGGCTCCACAAGTTTATATGGAGATTTAGGATGGTGTAGAGATAGGCCTTGGAGTAGGGAACAAGTAGAAACAAACGGAAGTCGATTCGGAGTTGTAGATAAAAAGTTATAAGAGTTTTAGTAGAGATAGGTCTAGAAAATCAGTTTTCGCACGCTTTTTGGAGCAACCGACCTGTACGTGCGCGCGTGGTGCTCCCGGTCGCTGGCTGGTCTGGTGGGCCGGCGGCCCGCCCATTTTTTTTTTCTTTTTTTTATATACTTGTTTCCCTCATATCTTTTGCATACGAACTCCAAATGACATGATTCTTGTTTTTAAATTTTTCTAAAATCGAATAGATCATTATAGGATCAAATTTGTAATATTTTTACTAGTTTGGAAGTAGTGGGTTTATAAATCCTTGTATATCTCATTTTATTTATATCTTTATGTGTTTGTATTTATTCCATAACTTTTTCATACTAGCTCCAAATGAGCTCAATTTTGTTTCTAAAATTTTGTAGTATTAATTGGATCTCTTTAGGCTATGATTTAGCAATAATTTATGCCTTAGCAATAGTGGGTTTTAATAAGTCAATTTAATTGCCCTTAGGAACATTTGGGCGAATCAACTATAGGATTTAGATACCAGGATTTGGATTTAGTTTGTGAGAACTTTGCATGGATGAAATGCATATGAATGCTTCATGATTTTCATTTTGAAATCTTGCACACCAATTCTACAATCCATTATCAATCCATGCCCTTTTGCCTATATGGATACTTAGGTCTTAACAAAAGAATATAAGATTTTGAATTCAAGGTTGAGAGGATTGTCTATTCAAAAAGTTTCTTCTCTTTGAGAATTTTCAACAAAGTCAAACAATCAATCAATCTTATTTATTTGTTTCACATTCCAAAATTAGGAGAATTTTGGGATGTGACAGACTACCACCCTTAAAAGAAATCTCGTCCCGAGATTTGGGAAGGCTAGAAAGAAAGAAAGGTTCGGGATCCATTAGGATGCTACCACCCTTAAAAGAAATTGACAAGGTCACTTCTCGAGGATTCACTTAGCTCAGATTGGTTCTCCTTTAGACTTTTATTGGCACAATGTCTCTAGCACATTCTAAACATCATGATTGATAGTTTCCGAGAAAGCACTTCTTAAACTAGCAAAACTCTCATGGTGGGCAAATAGGGAATGTTTACTTCACGGTGCCCATAACTCACGGTTGGAATTCATCCTTACCGTACATCCTATGCTTAGCAATGGATGCTTTTAGAAGGGTGTAACAATATACCATTCTAGGGTTTAGGCTCAACGTCGACTCTCTACTAAGGTTGAAAAAGGCACTCAATATTCGCAAAGCCAACAGTACAAGAGCGAATAATAAGAGTAGTAGGAATGGTGATCAATCCATCCTGCACCCAAATAATTACCATGTATGAGGATAGGCGAATCACGTTTTTCTATCACTCGGGCATTCTTACTTTCCTTGAAGAATGTTTCCATGGGCACGAGCTAATGCTCTATGTATACTCCCATGTATTCAATCAACAAATCTACTACTAAAACTAAGCTATCGATACTTTAACTTTCAGGTTGCGTAATCTACTACATAACATCATGTGTAACACTTCATACTTCCACATCCTTTTTTTTCTATTAGGTGGAGCATTCCCTTCCTAAATGCATTGTTTTGTCAAACCTTCCACTTAACACATCATTATATCTCCAAGGGTTCAAGATAGGAAAGGATAGATTCTATAGGAAAGAAACGACTAAGAAAATAATCCTACCCATAACTATATGAAGCAATCAATGTCACAAACAAGGAAACAATCATAAGAAATCAACACACAAGCAAGCACCTATATAATAACATTACATGTGTATAAAATTAGTAGTATATAACCACAAAATAGTTTGAAAGCATTGGGAACAATACTAGAGTAAAATAGAGCAACATATAAGCAATAAACAAAATCTGTCAAAACGGTACAGCAGACTTCACGAATTTTTATGACCGACTTAAACTCGTCACGAATTTTAACCAATTTTTTTGCGTGTACTACAGGTAATTACGCTCCAGATCCTATTTTTGTAGATTTTTCTGAGTTACCAATAAAATATGTAAAATCGCACGGTACAACAGGTCAGGCAGAAAACTGCAGGAGTAATCCCATGAATTTCAATCAATTCACACCATTAAAATAATTTTAAAACCACACGAAAACTCCAGCAACTTTAGAGTTTCAAAACAACAGATCCTAAACAAGGCATCACACAAAATAGCTCAATACAACCAAGCAAACAACCTATATTGTCATACCACATAAGTTGGTAAGAACAATATGCTAACACGATAGCGATGATCTCCTAAAGTGATAAAATATGGTGGTCCAGACCTAAACAAACTTGGTGAGATGTTCATTTATGCCATGTTATTTGTTCTTTACTTGTAGGCCTACTCTCATATAGTGATTTGCTTTACGGAAAACTACTAATAACATTTTCCAATTCTTGTAGTTTTTATGGTAGATCACTTCTTCTACTAATCAAATGAATGGACAACCACAAATTAGAACAAGAAGAGGTTATAGAAAAGATAGACAAGAAATATAAGAACATCTAATAAGTATAGAATATGATAGTTCTCCTAATAGAGGTCTTCTATTTCTATTACCATCGTTGTTTTTATCCTTTCCAGCTACATTCACATGTTTTGGACAATTATCAGCATAATGCCTAGGATTGTGACACTGGAAGCATAGGACTTTTGCTTAGACCCTTCCTCCTTTTTGGCAAGGACATCCCGTCTTGTGGTTCTTCATGCTCTACCTCAACATTTGGAAGCCTTGGTCGTTTCCTTGAGCCAGTTTGGGGAAAATGGGCATTCCTTTCATATGCCGAGTATTGCAAAGTGATGACTTTGGGTGCAGTGTATGGAGTCTTGAATCCATCCCTTGTATTTGTCGTGTCCTCGCGGAGCTTCATGAGGTCTTGGCGCATTCCGTCTCTGACTTGTTGATTCAGTTGATATACCACCGGGTAGAGGTGCATTGAGAGGGGTTGTGATTGGTCCCTTCGCACAGGAAGAATGTAACTTGAGAGGTGGGACATTCTTCTGATGGGTGCCTTCCTTCACAGTAGGGGCGCTGATCATGATGCTCCTTGGTGATATGTCCTATTTCTCCATAGATCGTGCAAGCTAAATGTTTTGGGACTTCAACTTCTTGGATTTTTGGTATACGAGACGAGATTGAAGTGGAACCACTTTAAATTCTTCCTGAGATATCACCCCTTGATGATCATCAATGGTGTGTTGCATCTCCCACCAAGTTGGAGCGTCGTCCTTTAGGAATTGGGTGGCATAATGAAGCATTCTGTTGACTTCAATGTTGGCATCCTTCATTCTTTCTTCAACCTGGAGCATCCACTTCTTTGCATCGGCGTGGCTCTTACGCTTGGTGGAGTTGAGTTCCTTGTCTTCCTTATTGATATGGTCCATCCGTCGAGTTGACCAAGGTTTAGAGTAGGAACGAATGGAGTATGGAAGAAGAAGAATAACCCATACAAGAAATTTTATTTAGAAAACAGGTTTTCATTAGCTAAGGTAATAAACCATACAAGATAGCAAACAATTTGTCGCATCTATATTTAGCGAAATCTTATTCGGGTTTGGTTCCTAATAGGTCACTTGGAATCTTCGAGGCTTCGAGTCTCCAAAAGTCTTCGTGCTCTTGATAGTCTTCATGTTCTTCATAATCTTCAATCTTTCGAGTTCTTTAGTTAATAACATTGACTTAAGGCCTTTGAAGTCTTTAATCTTGTATCATCAGTCTTGGAACATCTTTCATGGAGGTCTTCAAGTACCAACTTAATCGAAACATTGAGATGATCTTCTTTGAAAAGGTAATCTTGAGAAAAGTTTCTTCTTGAAGTGTGTAGTGGTCATTTTCTAATGTTGAAAAGAAGAGACTTAAGAAATTTTAAAACCCCAAGGTAGATGATGAGAAGTATGAGAGTTTTCCGAAATAACTTAGAAAATATTTGTCCTAAGGTTTTTCCATGTCTAGGGTCACGATCTACAGTCAACTTATGCTCTGATACCATCTGTAGTGACCTCGGATCAAGTAAGATCCTAAGTCCCTGTGATTAACATGCTAGTCCCTGGATCAATAGCTAGCACTCACAGTCGATGAAATATCATGTAAAACACAAGTCTTTATTACATGAATCGAATAATCCAGAGTTTACATTATTACAACAGAAGCGATATAAATACAACTTGGAGTCCCATCAATGCCACAGGCAGGTTGAGTGAAGACCCGTGATCCTAGCGCACCTTTCAAAGATCTCCGAAATTCTGCACATGAAACGTGCAGCCAACAAGTTGGGTCAATACTTTGAATGTATTGGCAAATTACACCAAGGAAGGAAAGACTAACTCTACATGCAAGGCTAGTTTAGGCTTTGGAGTTCATTTTCATAAAGCTAGTTTTCTTAAGTAGAGAGAAGAGAAGATTGTCCTACTTTGTAAACATTTGCTTAGATAAAATAAGGTCGAGTGGCACACGAGGATATTACGCACCAAGTGTCCAAACAACCAAACACTTGGATATTACGCACCAAGCGTCACTTGGATATTACACACCAAGTTTCCCAAAATCCCACCCATTAGCGATATTACGCACGCCATGGGGTTTCAAAACTTTGTTTTAGAAAAGAGAGAGGAAGATCCTTCAGAGGATCCATCCTTCAGACGCTCATTGTCGTTCTGTTACCGTGAACACGGCTGATCGATCAGATTGCAATACTCTCGAGAGTTTGTGCACTTTACCCACAATCCACGATCAAGTCCTTTTATAGACAAGACCATGGCGAGGCTTTCCCTTAGTAGCCCCTCTACCTTCTGGATCCAACCGTGCCAAGAACCTCCAAATGTTGGTACCCAGGTGAGGTTTCCCACTAAGTACTAGGCCAAGACAGAGCCCATAATGTATTGTGGTTGCACTGGAAGCTTCTGAATTCTGAAACATGGCAGACTTCTTTGATTCCTGGGCGGCCGTCCTCCACCAAAATCTCACTCGTTGACCCGAGAACCATTCCGCCCAGAAGAAAACTTAGTTTTATTTTGAAGTGGATTTGAGAAGAAAGTTTGCTCTAGAGAGCCTTTATACTTAGAAAAATTCTTTGTCTTTCGAACCCCCCCAACGGTACTTTGTATATATAGCATAGCAAGCAATACTTAGCAAAAACAGGGGTAACCTATTAGGAGGGAAAATCCTAAGTATAGAGCTACTCATGGCGTACTACAAAATCATCGCACTTGCAAAATAATACTAAGGAAAAATTCTACTAGAACATCCTACACATGCATACTACAGAATTTTGAAGATCACATGCATATAATCAAAACTGGGACGATAATATGAACAAGTGGTGTAACTTGCCTTATGTTGATAATATGGGTGTTGATTGTATTTCCCTGCAGCAATCGCACTCTCCGAACAATCTAATACGGGGACAAGGTAGTTCCAATCAAAATAATTGCAAACATAGCAAACACAACAAGGATGATCGAAAACATGCATGATGATTTAACATTACACAATGGGTATAATTAGTTTTATGAATATTAATATATCATATGATGCATGTATGAGTTCATTTAATGCAATAGGGTACTTGTTCTTAATAATTACTTGCCAATATAAGGGTTTTGATAGTTCTGTTGTAACGCCTACTCTAACTGTAGAATTAAATTTGTTTCTTGGGTTTACTGGATAGAGGACGTTAATATGAACCAGTAGGCGTTGGATTCACCCTAATCGGAGTTATAGATCTTTTTATATGATTTAAATAGTGTTTAATGGGTTTTAAATGATTCATACAGTTTTTGTTGCCTAAAAATCAAACAAAAATTATATCTGTAATCTCCACGGAATTGAGATTTCAGGGACATATTATTTGTAATTTTCTGAATAGTATTTATTTTCTTATGAATTTATTACTCTAAATAGGCTATTAAACCATTTAAACCTTCATGGCAAATCCTTACAGTAAAATGCTGAACTAATTGCATATTGATGATCTACATGTAACCAGCTTTCCATCGGTATATCATTTGTATTTTTGTAACAAGCAATTAATTTTCTATAAATTTAATGATTTATAAAGCCATTAAAACTAATTAAATTTCTACGGGTTAAATAATCTGCAAAGGGTAGATCAAACCAGATATTATTAAAGTACATTACAGTAGCTTCAATTTGATATATTATTCATATTTTTCGGAGTTACAGATAATATCCTATGAATTTATTAACCTAAAAGACCATTAAAACTAATTAAATTACTGCAGTAACCACGTACAGTAAAAGTTGGATCTATTCTGATAAGATGATTCTACGTGAAATTATCTTCAATTTGGTATATTATACGCAATTTTTGGACATGATATGAATTTCTAATGAATTTTACAAGTTAGATCTATAATATGCAAATTTAAATTCGAACGGAATATTCCAGGGAATATTCCGCTGACTGGACAGGTTGACTTTGCATGCTGACTGGGACTAGATGTTGACCTTACGTTGACGTGGCGTTGATGAGGAAGATGACCGGGATGACGACATGGCACGCACCGGTTTGATTGGATCTCGACCGTCTGGATAGGATCCGGTGGCTAGAAGAAGAGATTGACCCGATTTTGGCTCAGAATAGACAAAAAATAGATCTGTGTTAGAGAGACAAATCCGTAGGTCAAATCAAACAACTCAGAACATGAAAGTTGTGGGGAATCATTATTCCTACCTTCTCACCAAAGGAATTTGGATTTGAAGAAACGAGCGCGAGTACATCTTGGATTTACACCGTAAGATCTGAAATATTGCGATACAAAATTCTCCATCTGTGGTGGATGAAAAGAGGTGAGGTTTGTCGGGATTGAAAGATTTCGACGCGATCTTCAAATTTCGTTTTTTGACCGAAAGCAAACGACGAAGTCTAGATGGGTTAAAAAGCGAAACAAGATTCGGGAATAGGTAGATTCGGGATTTCGAGAATAGAAACTCGTACAGCCGTGGCTCCATGAGTTTATATGGAGATTTAGGATGGTGTAGAGATAGACCTTGGAGTAGGGAACAAGTAGAAACAAACGGAAGTCGATTCGGAGTTGTAGATAAAAAGTTATAAGAGTTTGAGTAGAGATAGGTCTAGAAAATCAGTTTTCGCACGCTTTTTGGAGCAACCGACCTGTAGGTGCGCGCGTGGTGCTCCCGGTCGCTGGCTGGTCTGGTGGGCCGGCGGCCCGCCCGTTTTTTTTCTTTTTTTTATATACTTGTTTTCCTCATATCTTTTGCATACGAACTCCAAATGACATGATTCTTGTTTCTAAATTTTTCTAAAATCGAATAGATCATTATAGGATCAAATTTGTAATATTTTTACTAGTTTGGAAGTAGTGGGTTTATAAATCCTTGTATATCTCATTTTATTTATATCTTTATGTGTTTGTATTTATTCCATAACTTTTTCATACTAGCTCCAAATGAGCTCAATTTTGTTTCTAAAATTTTGTAGTATTAATTGGATCTCTTTAAGCTATGATTTAGCAATAATTTATGCCTTAGCAACAGTGGGTTTTAATAAGTCAATTTAATTGCCCTTAGGAACATTTGGGAGAATCAACTATAGGATTTAGATACCAGGATTTGGATTTAGTTTGTGAGAACTTTGCATGGATGAAATGCATATGAATGCTTCATGATTTTCATTTTGAAATCTTGCACACCAATTCTACAATCCATTATCAATCCATGCCCTTTTGCCTATATGGCTACTTAGGTCTTAACAAAAGAATATAAGATTTTGAATTCAAGGTTGAGAGGATTTTCTATTCAAAAAGTTTCTTCTCTTTGAGAATTTTCAACAAAGTCAAACAATCAATCAATCTTATTTATTTGTTTCACATTCCAAAATTAGGAGAATTTTGGGATGTGACAGACTACCACCCTTAAAAGAAAATCGAGCAAAGTGGTAAGCTCAACGATACGAGGACCAAAACGGGTACCCTGGAACTCCTCAACAGTGCTGATGGTAATAGGCATCTATTTATAAGATAGAAAAGTTAGAACAATACTATTTAAGATAAACAAGACAACATCACATATACATCCTTGGAACACAAAATCACACAAGTCACGCATACATGAATCCATTACATCAATCAAGGTCCAAGGTATCGTTTTTGGAAAATAAGGTGATAGGTGGTGGTCCAACTAACGAAGTGCGTTCACAATCCTATCTCACTGGATCTGGTGGCTAACACAATGTTCCTAGAGGCAATCCACCTATCTTGTTCACATGATTCCATCACTAAGTCTATAATATCTCCCCTTAATTCTTGGTTGGTGGCTTCCAACTCTTGGGTAAGTTCCTTCTCTTTCTCTAAGTCTTTTTGGAGATTGAGCATCCTGCACTTGACTCTAGCACTAAGTTCTTTGATAGTCCTCCAAGCTGCTTCTCTGGCTGACTCAAAGAATGTGGTGTGCATCACAGTGTTGGTGTACATGCAGAATCCCCTTTCTTTGTGGTTGTCTTCCTTGTTTTTGTACAAGTGAAGTTGCACCCACCAATACTCCACTCCTTCATCCATCACTGGAAAGCCCTTGTACACAGCTGCACCATGTGCTTCCATTGCCACCATGAGGTCCTTGAGAATTTTGGGAAACTCAGTTTCACACTCCAAGGTCATGGTCATGAGTGGTCCTTTCTGCACGGCTTCGTTGATGGAGTTCATCTACAAATAGAGATGAGAATGAGAAGATTAGAAAAGTTTACGAGGAGAATAGACAAGTGTAGAAGTAGTTAAAAAAATTTCCTTAGTGGTTTCCAATCCTAGGGTCATAATCCTACAGGCAACACAGTGCTCTGATACCATCTGCAAGACCCCTCCTTTGTAAAGGAAAGGATCCCTGTGATTGCAATGCTAGTCCCTGGATCAATGCTAGCATCCACAGTTTAAGATGAAGTACACAGATACAAAGGTCGTTTATTACATTCATTCCAGAGATAAAACATAGTCTTTTACAACTCAGGGCCAAAGGCCTAATACAAGAGTTTATGGAATAAGTAAATAAACACAAGTCCTCATCTTCATGTGCCACAGGCAAGCATGTTGAGTGTAGACTCATGACTCCTACTCATCATCGGAGTAACCTGCAACATCACAAGTTACAGCCACAGTGGGTCAATACTTTGGAATAGTATTGGCAAGTGATACCTTAGTAAATTTTAAGTGGACTAAATTACTATATGCATTTTGGCTAAGTGTAGCTTGGCTTGCTTTGCTTGAAAATAGGTTTTTCCTATTAGTTGAAATCACTAAGTTTTTCTTTGTCAAAAACTTCCCAAGAAACCACCAATAGACATTGGGGTCCTTTCCCCTTGTTCACCCACAAGTTTTACTTAGAAGTTGGAGTGATGAGATTCTTGTAGCTTCCATGCCTTGATGCTCAAGTTGTCCATTGCCATGGACATGGCTAAGTACTTAGGTTTTCCATCTGCAGAGGTTGTGCACTTTCCCCACCAGACTTGGTTTCCCAAGACAGGACCTTTCAGAAGCCTTCCCTTAGCCAAATGGACGCGTTCCAACCTATCATCCCACTACCACCAACTTTCCAAATGACTAAGTTCTAGCAACTTATATGATCAAGGCAGAGCCCATATTGCCAAGTGGTTGCACTGTAAGCTTTCTCAACACTTGGCCTCCAAATCCCTTTGTGCCTGGGTGGCATACCACAAGTGAGATACACAAGCCAAATCCATGGCCTTGTGTAACCACTCAACATAAACCAATCTTTCCATTCCACCCAGGAGGTTTATTGACTTAGTGGTTTTATTAAGAAAACATAAGTCTCATGACTTAGAAATATAGTCATTATAGCATGAATAGATTATACCAACCCTTGTTTGCTAGTAGCTAGGCTAAGCATGGCATGGTAACTTAACTTAGGAAAAATTCCCTAGCAATTCTACCATTCTAAACTACATAGGATTTTCCTAATCTTTTATTTGGCAAGAGTAGCATGCAAGACTTAGCAAAATATCTAATGCTAGTACAAAATATAGGAATGAAATATTCATGAAATATCACTTGCCTTGGTAATGGGGGGAGTAGCACTCTTCACAATCACAGTCACTAGCAAAATCTACACAAAAATTTGTAGCATACAATTACACACAATTTATATACAAGAAAAAATATGAATGCATGCATGCAAGAATTACTAAGTGATGATTTTGAAAACTCTACCAAGCAAGTGCATGATACAGAAACATAACAAGTCACAAAGTTTGCCAATCAAACTTATTTAGCCCTAAAACAAATTACTAAACTAAATCTATGTTCAAAATATACCTAAACATGTTTCTGTATATAAAGCCATTTTAACAGTTACTATTTGCTAAACACATTGGATATCCAGAAAGGTCTTGACTCACTGAATCCAACGGTATAAAGTTTGCAAAATTCCAACGTGGGAATCAAAAGCTAGAGCCGTTTGAAATTTGGATCAAATTCTGGTTTGAAATCTATTTTTAGATCTAACCCTAGCCACGTGTCGCAGCATCACTGGCGCGTACCGGTTTGCACCGGATCGAGCTCTGTATCCGTAGGATCTAAATAAATCGCACGGCCCTGAACGCGTACCCCTTTGCTGATAAGTGAATCTATCCTAACGCTTGGATCTAGATCTAACGGTGCTCGAGCATGCGTCCATGTCCTGGCGGCGCGTGGCGTCAGTGAGCGGCGGAGCGCTCGGTCTACGGCGGCGCTAACGTTCCCGGTCGTCCGCGAGAGGGAGAAGGGTCATACCAGAACCGCAGGAGGCCGCTGAACCTCAAGGTGGCGTTGGTTTGCGAAGGGGCGTGCTGACACGGCGATGATTTCTCGTCGGAGTTGAGTCTGGCGACAGGTGGTTCTGTTCGAGGTCGAAGGCGACGTTGTCGATCACTAGGAGGCAAACGGAGGGTGTGGTCAGATGCAGAATATCACGGAGAAAACGCGTGTGTGAAAGACAAGGCTTGGGGCGGTCTGGACTTACCACTGGAGGTCGTCGGAGTTGAAGCCAAAGACGGTGGCGGCCAGTCGTCGACGTTGCCGGAGCTACGGTTCATGCGAAGGCAAATGGGGTGTGTCAGTAGGTGCGCAGAGACTCACTGAACAACATAGCATGAATGAGAGGCAGAGGGGAGCTCGGAACTCACCGGAATTCGCCGGCGCAGTCGTCGGAACAGCGGCGGAGTCGTGCGAGTCGTGGGCAGCCTGGTGGCGTGAAGGCAAAATTGATTGGGGGGAATGGTCGCGAGGAGGGGGAGATCTTATAGCCCGAGGCTCGACAGGAAACGCTCGTCGCATCAATGCTAATTAAGCTCGCGGTATCAGTGCTGCAATGGCCAGCGGCGAAGATCATGCGCGGATTCAGGGGGAAGACGAAGACGACGTGGACGGGGCCCGCTGGTCGGTGAAATAGACAGAGGGAGCGTGGGGTCTGGCTGTCAGTGTCTGAAGGAGTGCGCTCGCGCGTGAGAGAAGAAAGGAAATGCCCCGGGTAGGCTTGATGGGCTTGATTCGCTGCTGGGCTAGAATTCTGGCGCGCGGCGTTTTTCTTTTGTTTACTCCTTTTCCTTTTTCTATTTCGATTTTCTGAATAGGTTTTCAAATGGTTTCAAATTCAATTTGAATTCAAATCTTTCTGAGGTTTTGTAGTGGTGAATTGGTCTCAGAAATAGGTCAAAACCCATGGGGTTACTTTGTATAGGCTGGTTCAAGCTTGGATTTAAAATAATCAGAGACTTTGCATCTGATTTGCAAATGTTTTAAAAAGGGGTTTTGAAATTATTTCTAAGTTGAAAACTTTTGGTCCAAATTCTACACACAAACTATACAACAATGAAGATAAGCATCTAGGTTCCTAAACCTTCAAGCTTTCAAATGGTGATGGCCATTTAAATTAAATCTGCTCACATAAAATCACAGCATCAAGTGCTTCTGTTTTCCTGAAATGAGTTTGAATATGATCTCAAATCTATATGCATGCATGAGTGATATGCAAACTTGAAATCATGATTTTAGGGATGTTACAAATCTAACCCCCTTAAGGTGAATCTCGCCCTCGAGATTCGGATTGGCTAGCAAATAGGTGAGGGTGGTCTTTCCGAAGATCATCTTCTCTTTCCCATGTTGCTTCCTCTTCGGAATGGTGATTCCATTGTACTTTGCAAAACTTGATAGTCTTTGTTCTCGTGACCCTTTCCGCAGTCTCAAGAATCTTGATAGGCTTTTCTTCATAAGTGAGATCACTTTCTAGTTGAACTTCTTCCAAAGGTATGGTATCCCTCAAAGAAGATTCTTCCATTTCTGGGTGACATTTCTTAAGCTGACTCACATGAAATACATTATGGACTGCTGATAGAGATGCTGGCAGTTCAATTTTATAAGCAACTTCTCCTTTGCGACTCAGAATCTTGAATGGCCCAACATATCTTGGTGCCAACTTTCCTTTGACTCCGAATATTTTCACTCCACGAAGTGGTGATACTCTAAGATAGGCTCTATCACCAACTTCGTAGGTGACTTCTCTACGTTTAGGATCTGCGTAGATTTTCTGTCGAGACTGTGCTATCTTCAATCTGTCCTTAACCAATTTGACCTTCTCTTCGGCTTCTTTGATAAGATCTGGTCTAAATAAACTTCTTTCTCCCACACCATTCCATAACAATGGGGTGGTACATTTTCTTCCATAGAGAAACTCAAACGGTGCCATCTCAATGCTGACTTGATAGCTGTTATTATAAGAAAATTCCGCGTAATACAGACTTTCATCCCAACTTGCTCCATAATCTAGGGTGCATGCCCTCAACATGTCTTCCAGAATTTGATTAGTCCTTTCTGTTTGCCCATTAGTTTGAGGATGAAAAGCAGTACTGAATTCCAACCTCGTTCCCAATGACTCATGTAGCTATCTCCAAAAATGAGAAGTGAATTGGGGATACAATACTCTTAGGCACACCGTGAAGGCATACAATTCTACTCATGTAGATTTTAGCTAACTTGGCACTTGTATAGGTTGTCTTCACGGGTATGAAATGTGCCACTTTAGTTAGGCGATCCACTACTATCCATATGGAATCATATCTTGATCTGGTCCTTGGTAATCCGGTGATGAAATCCATACTAATTTTGTCCCATTTCCAATCAGGAATAGGTAGTGGTTGAAGCAAACCGGCTGGTTTCTGATGCTCCGCCTTTACTCTACTACACACATGACACAAAGCAATATGTTCGGCGATGTCTCTCTTGAGATTGTTCCACCAAAATCTTTCTTTCATGTCCATGTACATTTTGGTGTTACCCGGATGAATAGAATACGGAGAGTTGTGTGCTTCTTGTAAAATCAGTTTCCGTAACTCCGGATCTTGTGGAACACATATACGTTTCCCATGCCATAACGTACCCTGTTCGTCTTCGTGGAAATTCTTAGCTTTTCCTAGACCAATATTTTTCTTAATCTCTTCAATTTCCTTATCGGATTTCTGAGCTTCTCGAATCTTGTCCAACAAAGTGGGTTGAACATCCAAAGACATGAGATGTCCTTCAGGCACAATTTCCAATCTGAGTTCTTTGAATTGCTTACACAAATCATCTGGCAATTCACCTTTGGTAAGGCCATTCACAAATACCTTACGACTTAGGGCATCTGCTACAACGTTTGCTTTACCGGGGTGGTATTGCAAACTCAAGTCATAATCCTTGATAAGCTCTAACCATCTTCTTTGTCTCATATTGATTTCCTTTTGGGTGAAGATATACTTTAAACTTTTGTGGTCCATGAACACTTCACAACGTTTTCCCAAAAGGTAATGTCTCCATGTTTTGAGTGCATGGACGACAGAGGCTAACTCCAAATCATGAGTAGGATAGTTTACTTCATGAGTTTTGAGTTGTCTCGAGGCATAGGCCACAACTTTACCGTCTTGCATAAGTACGGCACCCAAACCTTGATGAGACGCATCACAATATACTTGGAAATCCTTTTCTAAATCCGGCAGACATAGAACTGGTGCTGTCACAAGTCTCTTCTTTAATTCTTGAAAGCTGACTTCACAACCTTCAGACCAAGCAAATTTCTTGTCCTTCTTTAACAATTCAGTCATTGGCTTAGCAACCTTTGAGAAATTTTCAATGAACCTTCTGTAGTAACCTGCTAAGCCGAGAAAACTGCGAACTTCTTTCACATTCTTAGGAGATTCCCATTCTGTCACAGCTGAAACTTTAGCAGGATCAACTGCTACACCATCTTTTGTCATAACATGACCAAGAAATCCAACTTCTTCTAACCAGAACTCGCACTTGCTGAATTTGGCATAAAGTTTATGCTCTCTTAATTTTTCAAGTATCAAGCGTAAGTGCCCTTTATGTTCTTCTTTGCTTTTGGAGTAGACTAAGATGTCATCGATGAAAATGACAACGAACTTGTCAAGGAATTCCATGAACACCTTGTTCATCATATTCATGAAGTATGCTGGAGCATTTGTCAAGCCAAAAGGCATTACGGTATACTCATATAATCCATACCTTGTGGTGAATGCTGTTTTAGGTATGTCTTGCTCTCTTATCTTAAGTTGAAAATAACCTGACCGGAGATCAATCTTTGAGAACACACATGCTCCCTCTAGCTGATCAAACAAGTCATTGATTCTAGGCAAAGGATATTTGTTCTTGATAGTTACCTCGTTGAGTGAACGGTAATCTATGCATAACCTTTGGCTTCTATCCTTCTTCTCCACGAACAATACTGGGGCTCCCCAAGATGAAGAACTTGGTTGAATAAATCCTTTCTGCAACTGTTCTCCTAGTTTCTTTTTGAGTTCCTTCAGTTCATCAACTGACATTTTGTATGGTCTCTTTGCTATTGGTCCAGAACCTGGTACCAAATCTATCAGAAACTCCACATCTCTATCTGGTGGCATTCCTGGCAATTCTTCCGGAAACACATCCGGATACTCACACACAATTGGCACACTTTCCATGCTAACCCCCTTAAGAGAATTTAGCATACTCTTCTTTGCTCCAAAGCTGGTCTTGAATCTGAAACTTTTATTATCCGGAGTTGTGAGTGAGACAGTATGACTGGCACAATCTATCACTCCTTTGTACTTAGTCATCCAGTCCATTCCCAGAATGACATCCAAACCTTGGGAGTTTAATATAATCAAGTTAACGGGAAACTTATACTTCCCAAATTCTATGACTAGGTCATGGCATCCTGAATTCACTATCATTTCTCCACCAGGAGAACTTACTTTTATAGGACACCCAATAGTTTCTACCGGTAGTTCATTTCTTTCAACAAATGCTCTTGATATGAATGAATGAGATGCACCAGTATCAAAGAGTACAAATGCTGGAATGGAATTGAGTATGAACTTACCAGCAACAGCGTCAGGCTCCTCATAGACCTCCTCCACATTGATGTGGTTAACCTGTCCTTTCTGAAAAGGATTGGGCTTGTTAGGTCCTTCAACCTTCTTCTCAGGGCACTCATTAGCATAATGCCCCAGTTTTTTGCATTTGAAGCACTCAACCTGACTGATGTCCTTTTTAGTAGGCTGACTTCCACTTCCACTACCATTCCCACTGTGGTGGCTCTTATGTCCACTCTTGTGGTTCTTGTACTTGTCATTGTCATGACTGCGGTGATGCTTGTTGTCATGACGGTTGTGGTTGTGGTGCTTGTTGAATTTCCCGTGCTTATGGGATCCTGAGCTTCCACTATCATCATAGTGAGATCGTTTGTGAGACGACCCCGAGCTGTGCTTGTCGGAGTGTTTCCTCTTCTTACTCTCGACTTGCTTCATTTTACTCTCCAAAATAGCAGCCTTGTCACACAGAGACTGATAAGTTGGAACATATGCCACAGACAACTGTAAGTTTAACTCATCATTCAAGCCTTCCAGAAACTTTTCCTTTCTTTTGGCATCCGTGTCAACCTCATCCGGTGCATAGCGCGCCAGATTGTTGAACTCTTCTATGTATTCAGCCACGCTGCGGTGGCACTGCTTCAGATTGTGAAACTCCTTCTTTTTCAGACTCATCATTCCTGATGAGATATGAGCAGTGCGAAAGCCATCTTCAAAGATAGCCCAAGTCACCTCATCCAAAGGAGTGGTGATTTGGAAGTTGTCCCACCATGTGGCGGCTGGTCCTTCCAACAGATGCACTGCGAACCTGACCTTTTCAGCATCCGTGCAGCCCACGGTCACTAAGTCCTTGTTCACAGAACGTAGCCAATCATTGGCCACCATGGGATCAGTTGTCCCCGAAAACTTAGCTTGCCTCAAATGCAGAAATCTGGTGAGCATATCAAAACCCGGAGGGTTGTTGTTGTTGTTGTTATTGTTATTGTTATTGTTATTGTTGTTGTTGTTGGGGTTGTTGTTGTTGTTGTTATTCTGGTTTTGGATGAATGTTGTCATCATCTGCATAAGCTGTGTTTGAGCATTCATCATCTGTTGCATTTCTGGAGTGATGTTGTTGGGGTTGGGATTTGCGCGACGGGGGGGCATCCGTGGTTTGTTCAAATAGAGATAAGAATGAGATACCCATAGATGTTTTTATGCACATTACATCACAAGCAAACACAAAGAATGCAACACAAGAATAAAAGTTCAACAACCAGATAATAAGTTCATGAAGTAAAACACACAAGTGGCAAGCCATCCACATGTAGGATGGTCCAATAATAAGTTCACAAATAACAAGTATGATAATGAAAGATAAACGAGTAGTCAAGTCTACTCATCAGCATCAATCTCCTCCTCGACAAAAGTAAGACCTGCGTTCTCCATCGCGGTCTTGTTCTCCTCAATCGTAGTGGTCAAGGAATCGATCTTGGCCTTGAGAGCCCTCTTCTGGGAGCGAAGCCTCTCGATCACCATCTGCTGCTGCTCTAGCTCGAAATCCTTGGACTTCAGTTCCTCGGTCATGTCCCGGATCTTCTTGTTCCTATCCTGGACGCGTTTCTCCTAACTCTTGAACTTGCGGTCCTGGGCCTCGAACTTCGTCTCCATTTCCTTGACTATCTCGTCCTGCTGTGCGAAAAGCTTGTCCTTCTCGCGAAGCTGCACCTGGAGCTCATCATTGCTGAGCATGACGTTCGTCCTGTCTGTGTCCACGTGCCTGATAAGAGACTCTAAGTCCTGGAGATAGAGACGTATCGGCTTTGCTACGTCCCTCGAGTCGTCCTCAAAGTCGATGGACTCTCCATCAACATCACGTCTTCCGAAGACGTGGAAGTGGGTGCCCCTAACCTGTCGGGAGTGACGGCCTAACAGACGTCCTATCAGGTCCTACATGACTACCTCCATGCCTCTCTCCCTGTCGTCGTGTATCAGCTTGAAGACAATGGCCTCTGTAGTAGGCTTTGTCTGGCGTCCGGGCTGGTTCACCTTGAAGCCCCAGAGGTCCTTCCTCTCGAACTTGGTGAGTGGGTGCACCATGATGGTGGGAAGAGGGAGATCGAGCAAAGTGGTAAGCTCAACGATACTAGGACCAAAACGGGTAGCCTGGAACTCCTCAACAGTGCTGATGGTAATAGGCATCTATTTATAAGATAGAAAAGTTAGAAAAATACTATTTAAGATAAACAAGACAACATCACATATACATCCTTGGAACACAAAATCACACAAGTCATGCATACATGAATCCATTACATCAATCAAGGTCCAAACTTATTTAAGGTATCGTTTTTGGAAAATAAGGTGATAGGTGGTGGTTTAACTAACGAAGTGCGTTCACAATCCTATCTCACTGGATCTGGTGGCTAACACAATGTTCCTAGAGGCAATCCACCTATCTTGTTCACATGATTCCATCACTAAGTCTATAATATCTCCCCTTAATTCTTGGTTGGTGGCTTCCAACTCTTGGGTAAGTTCCTTCTCTTTCTCTAAGTCTTTTTGGAGATTGAGCATCCTGCACTTGACTCTAGCACTAAGTTCTTTGATAGTCCTCCAAGCTGCTTATCTGGCTGACTCAAAGAATGTGGTGTGCATCACAGTGTTGGTGTACATGCAGAATCCCCTTTCTTTGTGGTTGTCTTCCTTGTTTTTGTACAAGTGAAGTTGCACCCACCAATACTCCACTCCTTCATCCATCACTGGAAAGCCCTTGTACACAGCTGCACCATGTGCTTCCATTGCCACCATGAGGTCCTTGAGAATTTTGGGAAACTCAGTTTCACACTCCAAGGTCATGGTCATGAGTGGTCCTTTCTGCACGGCTTCGTTGATGGAGTTCATCTACAAATAGAGATGAGAATGAGAAGATTAGAAAAGTTTACGAGGAGAATAGACAAGTGTATAAGTAGTTAAAAAAATTTCCTTAGTGGTTTCCAATCCTAGGGTCATAATCCTACAGGCAACACAGTGCTCTGATACCATCTGTAAGACCCCTCCTTTGTAAAGGAAACGATCCCTGTGATTGCAATGCTAGTCCCTGGATCAATGATAGCATCCACAGTTTAAGATGAAGTACACAGATACAAAGGTCGTTTATTACATTCATTCCAGAGATAAAACATAGTCTTTTACAACTCAGGGCCAAAGGCCTAATACAAGAGTTTATGGAATAAGTAAATAAACACAAGTCCTCATCTTCATGTGCCACAGGCAAGCATGTTGAGTGTAGACGCATGACTCCTACTCATCATCGGAGTAACCTGCAACATCACAAGTTATAGCCACAGTGGGTCAATACTTTGGAATAGTATTGGCAAGTGATACCTTAGTAAATTTTAAGTGGACTAAATTACTATATGCATTTTGGCTAAGTGTAGCTTGGCTTGCTTTGCTTGAAAATAGGTTTTTCCTATTAGTTGAAATCACTAAGTTTTTCTTTGTCAAAAACTTCCCAAGAAACCACCAATAGACATTGGGGTCCTTTCCCCTTGTTCACCCACAAGTTTTACTTAGAAGTTGGAGTGATGAGATTCTTGTAGCTTCCATGTCTTGATGCTCAAGTTGTCCATTGCCATGGACATGGCTAAGTACTTAGGTTTTCCATCTGCAGAGGTTGTGCACTTTCCCCACCAGACTTGGTTTCCCAAGACAGGACCTTTCAGAAGCCTTCCCTTAGACAAATGGACGCGTTCCAACCTATCATCCCACTACCACCAACTTTCCAAATGACTAAGTTCTAGCAACTTATATGATCAAGGCAGAGCCCATATTGCCAAGTGGTTGCACTGTAAGCTTTCTCAACACTTGGCCTCCAAATCCCTTTGTGCCTGGGTGGCATACCACAAGTGAGATACACAAGCCAAATCCATGGCCTTGTGTAACCACTCAACATAAACCAATCTTTCCATTCCACCCAGGAGGTTTATTGACTTAGTGGTTTTATTAAGAAAACATAAGTCTCATGACTTAGAAATATAGTCATTATAGCATGAATAGATTATACCAACCCTTGTTTGCTAGTAGCTAGGCTAAGCATGGCATGGTAACTTAACTTAGGAAAAATTCCCTAGCAATTCTACCATTCTAAACTACATAGGATTTTCCCAATCTTTTATTCGGCAAGAGTAGCATGCAAGACTTAGCAAAATATCTAATGCTAGTACAAAATATAGGAATGAAATATTCGTGAAATATCACTTGCCTTGGTAATGGGGGGAGTAGCACTCTTCACAATCACAGTCACTAGCAAAATCTACACAAAAATTTGTAGCATACAATTACACACAATTTATATACAAGCAAAAATATGAATGCATGCATGCAAGAATTTACTAAGTGATGATTTTGAAAACTCTACCAAGCAAGTGCATGATACAGAAACATAACAAGTCACAAAGTTTGCCAATCAAACTTATTTATCCCTAAAACAAATTACTAAACTAAATCTATGTTCAAAATATACCTAAACATGTTTCTGTATATAAAGCCATTTTAACAGTTACTATTTGCTAAACACATTGGATATCCAGAAAGGTCTTGACTCACTGAATCCAACGGTATAAAGTTTGCAAAATTCCAACGTGGGAATCAAAAGCTAGAGCCATTTGAAATTTGGATCAAATTCTGGTTTGAAATCTGTTTTTAGATCTAACCCTAGCCACGTGTCGCAGCGTCACTGGCGCGTACCGGTTCGCACCGGATCGAGCTCTGCAGCCGTAGGATCTAAATAAATCGCATGGCCCTGAACGCGTACCCCTTTGCTGATAAGTGAATCTATCCTAACGCTTGGATCTAGATCTAACGGTGCTCGAGCACGCGTCCATGTCCTGGCGGCGCGCGGCGTCAGTGAGCGGCGGAGCGCTCGGTCTACGGCGGCGCTAACGTTCCCGGTCGTCCGCGAGAGCGAGAAGGGTCATACTAGAACCGCAGGAGGCCGCTGAAGCTCAAGGTGGCGTTGGTTTGCGAAGGGGCGTGCTGACACGGCGATGATTTCTCGTCGGAGTTGAGTCTGGCGACAGGTGGTTCTGTTCGAGGTCGAAGGCGACGTTGTCGATCACTAGGAGGCAAACCGAGGGTGTGGTCAGATGCAGAAGATCACGGAGAAAACACGTGTGTGAAAGACAAGGCTTGGGGCGGTCTGGACTTACCACTGGAGGTCGTCGGAGTTGAAGCCGAAGACGGTGGCGGCCAGTCGTCGACGTTGCCGGAGCTACGGTTCATGCGAAGGCAAATGGGGTGTGTCAGTAGGTGCGCAGAGACTCACTGAAAAAGATAGCATGAATGAGAGGCAGAGGGGAGCTCGGAACTCACCGGAATTCGTCGGCACAGTCGTCGGAACAACGGCGGAGTCGTGCGAGTCGTGGGCAGCCTGGTGGCCTGAAGGCAAAATTGATTGGGGGGAAATGGTCGCGAGGAGGGGGAGATCTTATAGCCCGAGGCTCGACAGGAAACGCTCGTCGCATCAATGCTAATTAAGCTCGCGGTATCAGTGCTGCAACGGCCAGCGGCGGAGATCATGCGCGGATTCAGGGGGAAGACGAAGACGACGTGGACGGGGCCCGCTGGTTGGTGAAATAGACAGAGGGAGCGTGGGGTCTGGCTGTCAGTGTCTGAAGGAGTGCGCTCGCGCGTGAGAGAATAAAGGAAATGCCCCGGGTGGGCTTGATGGGCTTGATTCGCTGCTGGGCTAGAATTCTGGCGCGCGGCCTTTTTCTTTTGTTTACTCCTTTTCCTTTTTCTATTTCGATTTTCTGAATAGGTTTTCAAATGGTTTCAAATTCAATTTGAATTCAAATCTTTCTGAGGTTTTGTAGTGGTGAATTGGTCTCAGAAATAGGTCAAAACCCATGGGGTTACTTTGTATAGGCTGGTTCAAGCTTGGAATTAAAATAATCAGAGACTTTACATCTGATTTGCAAATGTTTTAAAAAGGGGTTTTGAAATTATTTCTAAGTTGAAAACTTTTGGTCCAAATTCTACACACAAACTATCCAACAATGAAGATAAGCATCTAGGTTCCTAAACCTTCAAGCTTTCAAATGGTGATGGCCATTTAAATTAAATCTGCTCACATAAAATCACAGCATCAAGTGCTTCTGTTTTCCTGAAATGAGTTTGAATATGATCTCAAATCTATATGATGCATGAGTGATATGTAAACTTGAAATCATGATTTTAGGTATGTTACAAATCTAACCCCCTTAAGGTGAATCTCGCCCTCGAGATTCGGATTGGCTAGCAAATAGGTGAGGGTGGTCTTTCCGAAGATCATCTTCTCTTTCCCATGTTGCTTCCTCTTCGGAATGGTGATTCCATTGTACTTTGCAAAACTTGATAGTCTTTGTTCTCGTGACCCTTTCCGCAGTCTCAAGAATCTTGATAGGCTTTTCTTCATAAGTGAGATCACTTTCTAGTTGAACTTCTTCCAAAGGTATGGTATCCCTCAAAGAAGATTCTTCCATTTCTGGGTGACATTTCTTAAGCTGACTCACATGAAATACATTATGGAGTGCTGATAGAGATGCTGGCAGTTCCATTTCATAAGCAACTTCTCCTTTGCGACTCAGAATCTTGAATGGCCCAACATATCTTGGTGCCAACTTTCCTTTGACTCCGAATCTTTTCACTCCACGAAGTGGTGATACTCTAAGATAGGCTCTATCACCAACTTCGTAGGTGACTTCTCTACGTTTAGGATCTGCGTAGATTTTCTGTCGAGACTGTGCTATCTTCAGTCTGTCCTTAACATATTTGACCTTCTCTTCGGCTTCTTTGATAAGATCTGGTCTCAATAAACTTCTTTCTCCCACACCATTCCATAACAATGGGGTGGTACATTTTCTTCCATAGAGAAACTCAAACGGTGCCATCTCAATGCTGACTTGATAGCTGTTATTATAAGAAAATTCCGCGTAAGGCAGACTTTCATCCCAACTTGCTCCATAATCTAGGGTGCATGCCCTCAACATGTCTTCCAGAATTTGATTAGTCCTTTCTGTTTGCCCATCAGTTTGAGGATGAAAAGCAGTACTGAATTCCAACCTCGTTCCCAATGACTCATGTAGCTGTCTCCAAAAATGAGAAGTGAATTGGGTTCCCCTATCGGATACAATACTCTTAGGCACACCGTGAAGGCATACAATTCTACTCATGTAGATTTTAGCTAACTTGGCACTTGTATAGGTTGTCTTCACGGGTATGAAATGTGCCACTTTAGTTAGGCGATCCACTACTATCCATATGGAATCATATCTTGATCTGGTCCTTGGTAATCCGGTGATGAAATCCATACCAATTTTGTCCCATTTCCAATCAGGAATAGGTAGTGGTTGAAGCAAACCGGCTGGTTTCTGATGCTCCGCCTTTACTCTACTACACACATCACACAAAGCAATATGTTCGGCGATGTCTCTCTTGAGATTGTTCCACCAAAATCTTTCTTTCATGTCCATGTACATTTTGGTGTTACCCGGATGAATAGAATACGGAGAGTTGTGTGCTTCTTGTAAAATCAGTTTCCGTAACTCCGGATCTTGTGGAACACATATACGTTTCCCATGCCATAACGTACCCTGTTCGTCTTCGTGGAAATTCTTAGCTTTTCCTAGACCAATATTTTTCTTAATCTCTTCAATTTCCTTATCGGATTTCTGAGCTTCTCGAATCTTGTCCAACAAAGTGGGTTGAACATCCAAAGACATGAGATGTCCTTCAGGCACAATTTCCAATCTGAGTTCTTTGAATTGCTTACACAAATCATCTGGCAATTCACCTTTGGTAAGGCCATTCACAAATACCTTACGACTTAGGGCATCTGCTACAACGTTTGCTTTACCGGGGTGGTATTGCAAACTCAAGTCATAATCCTTGATAAGCTCTAACCATCTTCTTTGTCTCATATTGATTTCCTTTTGGGTGAAGATATACTTTAAACTTTTGTGGTCCGTGAACACTTCACAACGTTTTCCCAAAAGGTAATGTCTCCATGTTTTGAGTGCATGGACGACAGAGGCTAACTCCAAATCATGAGTAGGATAGTTTACTTCATGAGTTTTGAGTTGTCTCGAGGCATAGGCCACAACTTTACCGTCTTGCATAAGTACGGCACCCAAACCTTGATGAGACGCATCACAATATACTTGGAAATCCTTTTCTAAATCCGGTAGACGTAGAACTGGTGCTGTCACAAGTCTCTTCTTTAATTCTTGAAAGCTGACTTCACAACCTTCAGACCAAGCAAATTTCTTGTCCTTCTTTAACAATTCAGTCATTGGCTTAGCAACCTTTGAGAAATTTTCAATGAACCTTCTGTAGTAACCTGCTAAGCCGAGAAAACTGCGAACTTCTTTCACATTCTTAGGAGATTCCCATTCTGTCACAGCTGAAAATTTAGCAGGATCAACTGCTACACCATCTTTTGTCATAACATGACCAAGAAATCCAACTTCTTCTAACCAGAACTCGCACTTGCTGAATTTGGCATAAAGTTTATGCTCTCTTAATTTTTCAAGTATCAAGCGTAAGTGCCCTTTATGTTCTTCTTTGCTTTTGGAGTAGACTAAGATGTCATCGATGAAAATGACAACGAACTTGTCAAGGAATTCCATGAACACCTTGTTCATCATATTCATGAAGTATGCTGGAGCATTTGTCAAGCCAAAAGGCATTACGGTATACTCATATAATCCATACCTTGTGGTGAATGCTGTTTTAGGTATGTCTTGCTCTCTTATCTTAAGTTGAAAATAACCTGACCGGAGATCAATCTTTGAGAACACACATGCTCCCTCTAGCTGATCAAACAAGTCATTGATTCTAGGCAAAGGATATTTGTTCTTGATAGTTACCTCGTTGAGTGAACGGTAATCTATGCATAACCTTTGGCTTCTATCCTTCTTCTCCACGAACAATACTGGGGCTCCCCAAGATGAAGAACTTGGTTGAATAAATCCTTTCTGCAACTGTTCTCCTAGTTTCTTTTTGAGTTCCTTCAGTTCATCAACTGACATTTTGTATGGTCTCTTTGCTATTGGTCCAGAACCTGGTACCAAATCTATCAGAAACTCCACATCTCTATCTGGTGGCATTCCTGGCAATTCTTCCGGAAACACATCCGGATACTCACACACAATTGGCACACTTTCCATGCTAACCCCCTTAAGAGAATTTAGCATACTCTTCTTTGCTCCAAAGCTGGTCTTGAATCTGATCCTTTTATTATCCGGAGTTGTGAGTGAGACAGTATGACTGGCACAATCTATCACTCCTTTGTACTTAGTCATCCAGTCCATTCCCAGAATGACATCCAAACCTTGGGAGTTTAATATAATCAAGTTAACGGGAAACTTATACTTACCAAATTCTATGACTAGGTCATGGCATCCTGAATTCACTATCATTTCTCCACCAGGAGAACTTACTTTTATAGGACACCCAATAGTTTCTACCGGTAGTTCATTTCTTTCAACAAATGCTCTTGATATGAATGAATGAGATGCACCAGTATCAAAGAGTACAAATGCTGGAATGGAATTGAGTCTGAACTTACCAGCAACAGCGTCAGGCTCCTCATAGACCTCCTCCACATTGATGTGGTTAACCTGTCCTTTCTGAAAAGGATTGGGCTTGTTAGGTCCTTCAACCTTCTTCTCAGGGCACTCATTAGCATAATGCCCCAGTTTCTTGCATTTGAAGCACTCAACCTGACTGATGTCCTTTTTAGCAGGCTGACTTCCACTTCCACTACCATTCCCACTGTGGTGGCTCTTATGTCCACTCTTGTGGTTCTTGTACTTGTCATTGTCATGACTGCGGTGATGCTTGTTGTCATGACGGTTGTGGTTGTGGTGCTTGTTGAATTTCCCGTGCTTATGGGATCCTGAGCTTCCACTGTCATCATAGTGAGATCGTTTGTGAGACGACCCCGAGCTGTGCTTGTCGGAGTGTTTCCTCTTCTTACTCTCGACTTGCTTCATTTTACTCTCCAAAATAGCAGCCTTGTCACACAGAGACTGATAAGTTGGAACATATGCCACAGACAACTGTAAGTTTAACTCATCATTCAAGCCTTCCAGAAACTTTTCCTTTCTTTTGGCATCCGTGTCAACCTCATCCGGTGCATAGCGCGCCAGATTGTTGAACTCTTCTATGTATTCAGCCACGCTGCGGTGGCGCTGCTTCAGATTGTGAAACTCCTTCTTTTTCAGACTCATCATTCCTGATGAGATATGAGCAGTGCGAAAGCCATCTTCAAAGATAGCCCAAGTCACCTCATCCAAAGGAGTGGTGATTTGGAAGTTGTCCCACCATGTGGCGGCTGGTCCTTCCAACAGATGCGCTGCGAACCTGACCTTTTCAGCATCCGTGCAGCCCACGGTCACTAAGTCCTTGTTCACAGAACGTAGCCAATCATTGGCCACCATGGGATCAGTTGTCCCCGAAAACTTAGCTGGCCTCAAACGCAGAAATCTGGTGAGCATATCAAAACCCGGAGGGTTGTTGTTGTTGTTATTGTTATTGTTGTTGTTGTTGGGGTTGTTGTTGTTGTTATTGTGGTTTTGGATGAATGTTGTCATCATCTGCATAAGCTGTGTTTGAGCATTCATCATCTGTTGCATTTCTGGAGTGATGTTGTTGGGGTTGGGATTTGCGCGACGGGGGGGCATCCATGGTTTGTTCAAATAGAGATAAGAATGAGATACCCATAGATGTTTTTATGCACATTACATCACAAGCAAACACAAAGCATGCAACACAAGAATAAAAGTTCAACAACCAGATAATAAGTTCATGAAGTAAAACACACAAGTGGCAAGCCATCCACATGTCGGATGGTCCAATAATAAGTTCACAAATAACAAGTATGATAATGAAAGATAAACGAGTAGTCAAGTCTACTCATCAGCATCAATCTCCTCCTCGACAAAAGTAAGACCTGCGTTCTCCATCGCGGTCTTGTTCTCCTCAATCGTAGTGGTCAAGGAATCGATCTTGGCCTTGAGAGCCCTCTTTTGGGAGTGAAGCCTCTCGATCACCATCTGCTGCTGCTCTAGCTCGAAATCCTTGGACTTCAGTTCCTCGGTCATGTCCCGGATCTTCTTGTTCCTATCCTGGACGCGTTTCTCCTGACTCTTGAACTTGCGGTCCTGGGCCTCGAACTTCGTCTCCATTTCCTTGACTATCTCGTCCTGCTGTGCGAAAAGCTTGTCCTTCTCGCGAAGCTGCACCCGGAGCTCATCATTGCTGAGCATGACGTTCGTCCTGTCCGTGTCCACGTGCCTAATAAGAGACTCTAAGTCCTGGAGATAGAGACGTATCGGCTCTGCTACGTCCCTCGAGTCGTCCTCAAAGTCGATGGACTCTCCATCAACATCACGTCTTCCGAAGACGTGGAAGTGGGTGCCCCTAACCTGTCGGGAGTGACGGCCTAACAGACGTCCTATCAGGTCCTGCATGACTACCTCCATGCCTCTCTCCCTATCGTCGTGCATCAGCTTGAAGACGATGGCTTCTGTAGTAGGCTCTGTCTGGCGTCCGGGCTGGTTCACCTTGAAGCCCCAGAGGTCCTTCCTCTCGAACTTGGTGAGTGGGTGCACCATGATGGTGGGAAGAGGGAGATCGAGCAAAGTGGTAAGCTCAACGATACGAGGACCAAAACGGGTACCCTGGAACTCCTCAACAGTGCTGATGGTAATGGGCATCTATTTATAAGATAGAAAAGTTAGAACAATACTATTTAAGATAAACAAGACAACATCACATATACATCCTTGGAACACAAAATCACACAAGTCATGCATACATGAATCCATTACATCAATCAAGGTCCAAACTTATTTAAGGTATCGTTTTTGGAAAATAAGGTGATAGGTGGTGGTCCAACTAACGAAGTGCGTTCACAATCCTATCTCACTGGATCTGGTGGCTAACACAATGTTCCTAGAGGCAATCCACCTATCTTGTTCACATGATTCCATCACTAAGTCTATAATATCTCCTCTTAATTCTTGGTTGGTGGCTTCCAACTCTTGGGTAAGTTCCTTCTCTTTCTCTAAGTCTTTTTGGAGATTGAGCATCCTACACTTGACTCTAGCACTAAGTTCTTTGATAGTCCTCCAAGCTGCTTCTCTGGCTGACTCAAAGAATGTGGTGTGCATCACAGTGTTGGTGTACATGCAGAATCCCCTTTCTTTGTGGTTGTCTTCCTTGTTTTTGTACAAGTGAAGTTGCACCCACCAATACTCCACTCCTTCATCCATCACTGGAAAGCCCTTGTACACAGCTGCACCATGTGCTTCCATTGCCACCATGAGGTCCTTGAGAATTTTGGGAAACTCAGTTTCACACTCCAAGGTCATGGTCATGAGTGGTCCTTTCTGCACGGCTTCGTTGATGGAGTTCATCTACAAATAGAGATGAGAATGAGAAGATTAGAAAAGTTTACGAGGAGAATAGACAAGTGTAGAAGTAGTTAAATTTTTTTCCTTAGTGGTTTCCAATCCTAGGGTCATAATTCTACAGGCAACACAGTGCTCTGATACCATCTGTAAGACCCCTCCTTTGTAAAGGAAACGATCCCTGTGATTGCAATGCTAGTCCCTGGATCAATGCTAGCATCCACAGTTTAAGATGAAGTACACAGATACAAAGGTCGTTTATTACATTCATTCCAGAGATAAAACATAGTCTTTTACAACTCAGGGCCAAAGGCCTAATACAAGAGTTTATGGAATAAGTAAATAAACACAAGTCCTCATCTTCATGTGCCACAGGCAAGCATGTTGAGTGTAGACTCATGACTCCTACTCATCATCGGAGTAACCTGCAACATCACAAGTTACAACCACAGTGGGTCAATACTTTGGAATAGTATTGGCAAGTGATACCTTAGTAAATTTTAAGTGGACTAAATTACTATATGCATTTTGGCTAAGTGTAGCTTGGCTTGCTTTGCTTGAAAATAGGTTTTTCCTATTAGTTGAAATCACTAAGTTTTTCTTTGTCAAAAACTTCCCAAGAAACCACCAATAGACATTGGGGTCCTTTCCCCTTGTTCACCCACAAGTTTTACTTAGAAGTTGGAGTGATGAGATTCTTGTAGCTTCCATGTCTTGATGCTCAAGTTGTCCATTTCCATGGACATGGCTAAGTACTTAGGTTTTCCATCTACAGAGGTTGTGCACTTTCCCCACCAGACTTGGTTTCCCAAGACATGACCTTTCAGAAGCCTTCCCTTAGCCAAATGGACGCGTTCCAACCTATCATCCCACTACCACCAACTGTCCAAATGACTAAGTTCTAGCAACTTATATGATCAAGGCAGAGCCCATATTGCCAAGTGGTTGAACTGTAAGCTTTCTCAACACTTGGCCTCCAAATCCCTTTGTGCCTGGGTGGCATACCACAAGTGAGATACACAAGCCAAATCCATGGCCTTGTGTAACCACTCAACATAAACCAATCTTTCCATTCCACCCAGGAGGTTTATTGACTTAGTGGTTTTATTAAGAAAACATAAGTCTCATGACTTAGAAATATAGTCATTATAGCATGAATAGATTATACCAACCCTTGTTTGTTAGTATCTAGGCTAAGCATGGCATGGTAACTTAACTTAGGAAAAATTCCCTAGCAATTCTACCATTCTAAACTACATAGGATTTTCCCAATCTTTTATTTGGCAAGAGTAGCATGCAAGACTTAGCAAAATATCTAATGCTAGTACAAAATATAGGAATGAAATATTCATGAAATATCACTTGCCTTGGTAATGGGGGGAGTAGCACTCTTCACAATCACAGTCACTAGCAAAATCTACACAAAAATTTGTAGCATACAATTACACACAATTTATATACAAGCCAAAATATGAATGCATGCATGCAAGAATTTACTAAGTGATGATTTTGAAAACTCTACCAAGCAAGTGCATGATACAGAAACATAACAAGTCACAAAGTTTGCCAATCAAACTTATTTAGCCCTAAAACAAATTACTAAACTAAATCTATGTTCAAAATATACCTAAACATGTTTCTGTATATAAAGCCATTTTAACAGTTACTATTTGCTAAACACATTGGATATCCAGAAAGGTCTTGACTCACTGAATCCAACGGTATAAAGTTTTCAAAATTCCAACGTGGGAATCAAAAGCTAGAGCCATTTGAAATTTGGATCAAATTCTGGTTTTAAATCTGTTTTTAGATCTAACCCTAGCCACGTGTCGCAGCGTCACTGGCGCGTACCAGTTCGCACCGGATCGAGCTCTGCAGCCGTAGGATCTAAATAAATCGCACGGCCCTGAACGCGTACCCCTTTGCTGATAAGTGAATCTATCCTAACGCTTGGATCTAGATCTAACGGTGCTCGAGAACGCGTCCATGTCCTGGCGGCGCGCAGCGTCAGTGAGCGGCGGAGCGCTCGGTCTACGGCGGCGCTAACGTTCCCGGTCGTCCGCGAGAGGGAGAAGGGTCATACCAGAACCGCAGGAGGCAGCTGAAGCTCAAGGTGGCGTTGGTTTGCGAAGGGGCATGCTGACACGGCGATGATTTCTCGTCGGAGTTGAGTCTGGCGACAGGTGGTTCTGTTCGAGGTCGAAGGCGACGTTGTCGATCACTAGGAGGCAAACGGAGGGTGTGGTCAGATGCAGAAGATCATGGAGAAAATGCGTGTGTGAAAGACAAGGCTTGGGGCGGTCTGGACTTACCACTGGAGGTCGTCGGAGTTGAAGCCGAAGACGGTGGCGGCCAGTCGTCGACGTTGCCGGAGCTACGGTTCATGCGAAGGCAAATGGGGTGTGTCAGTAGGTGCGCAGAGACTCACTGAACAAGATAGCATGAATGAGAGGCAGAGGGGAGCTCGGAACTCACTGGAATTCGCCGGCGCAGTCGTCGGAACAGCGGCGGAGTCGTGCGAGTCGTGGGCAGCCTGGTGGCGTGAAGGCAAAATTGATTGGGGGGAAATGGTCACGAGGAGGGGGAGATCTTATAGCCCGAGGCTCGACAGGAAACGCTCGTCGCATCAATGCTAATTAAGCTCGCGGTATCAGTGCAGCAACGGCCAGCGGCGGAGATCATGCGCGGATTCAGGGGGAAGACGAAGACGATGTGGACGGGGCCCGCTGGTCGGTGAAATAGACAGAGGGTGCGTGGGGTCTGGCTGTCAGTGTCTGAAGGAGTGCGCTCGCGCATGAGATAAGAAAGGAAATGCCGCGGGTGGGCTTGATGGGCTTGATTCGCTGCTGGGCTAGAATTCTGGCGCGCGGCCTTTTTCTTTTGTTTACTCCTTTTCCTTTTTCTATTTTGATTTTCTGAATAGGTTTTCAAATGGTTTCAAATTCAATTTGAATTCAAATCTTTCTGAGGTTTTGTAGTGGTGAATTGGTCTCAGAAATAGGTCAAAACCCATGGGGTTACTTTGTATAGGCTGGTTCAAGCTTGGATTTAAAATAATCAGAGACTTTGCATCTGATTTGCAAATGTTTTAAAAAGGGGTTTTGAAATTATTTCTAAGTTGAAAACTTTTGGTCCAAATTCTACACACAAACTATCCAACAATGAAGATAAGCATCTAGGTTCCTAAACCTTCAAGCTTTCAAATGGTGATGGCCATTTAAATTAAATCTGCTCACATAAAATCACAGCATCAAGTGCTTCTGTTTTCCTGAAATGAGTTTGAATATGATCTCAAATCTATATGCATGCATGAGTGATATGCAAACTTGAAATCATGATTTTAGGGATGTTACATACGATCTGATCGTGGTGGTGAATATCTAAGTTACGAGTTTGGAAAGCATTTTAAGAAATGCGGAATACTTTCACAATTGACACCGCCGGGAACACCACAGCGTAATGGTGTGTCCGAACATCGTAATCGAACTCTCTTAGATATGGTTCATTCTATGATGTCACTTACAAATTTACCGCTATCGTTTTGGGGTTATGCATTAGAAACAGCCGCATTCACTTTAAATAGGGCACCATCTAAATACGTTGAAACGACACCGTATGGATTATGGTTTGGGAAGAAACCTAAATTATCGTTCCTTAAAGTTTGGGGTTGCGAAGCCTATGTAAAGAAGTTACAGCCAGACAAGCTTGAACCCAAAGCGGAAAAATGCGTCTTCATAGGATACCCGAAGGAAACTATTGGGTATACCTTCTATCATAGATCCGAGGGCAAAATCTTCGTTGCCAAGAATGGATCCTTTCTACAGAAGGAATTTCTCTCGAAAGAAGTGACTGGAAGGAAAGTAGAACTCGACGAGGTTGTTGAACCTTCTCTCGAACTTGCGAGTAGCGCAACACCAGAAGTAGTTCCTGTGGCGCCTACACCAATAAGAGAGGAAGCTAATGATGATGATCATGAAACTTCGGTTGAAGTTGCTACAGAACCTCGCAGGTCAACGAGAACTCGTACCACTCCTGATTGGTATGATCCCGTTATGAGTGTCATGTTGGTGGACAACACCGATGACCCTGTGACATATGAGGAAGCGATGATGAGCCCAGATTCCAATAAATGGCAAGATGCCATGAAATCCGAGATTGGATCCATGTACGAAAACCAAGTATGGACTTTGGTGGACTTACCGGATGGCCGGAAGGCTGTCAAGAACAAATGGATTTTCAAGAAGAAAACATATGTTGATGGTAATGTTATTGTCTATAAAGCTCGACTTGTCGCAGAAGGGTTTCGACAAATTCAAGGAGTTGACTACGATGAGACTTTCTCACCGGTAGAGAAGCTAAAGTCTGTGAGGATTTTGTTAGCAATCGCTGCATATTATGATTATGAGATATGGCAGATGGATGTCAAAACGGCGTTCCTCAATGGAGACATTGATGAAGAGTTGTATATGATGCAACCCAAAGGTTTTGTCGATCCTAAAGATGCTAACAAGGTATGCAAACTTCAACGGTCCATATATGGATTGAAGCAAGCATCCCGAAGTTGGAATCAACATTTTGATAAGGTAATCAAAAGCTTTGGTTTTGTACAAACTTATGGAGAAGCTTGTATTTACAAGAAAGTGAGTGGGAGCTCTGTAGCATTCTTAATACTATATGTAGATGACATATTGTTGATTGGGAATGATGTAGACCTTCTTAATAGTGTCAAGGAATATTTGAATAATAGTTTTTCAATGAAAGATCTTGGCGAAGAATCTTACATATTAGGCATAAAGATTTATAGAGATAGATCGAGACGCCTAATATCATTGTAACAAAGTACATATTTGGAAAAAGTTCTAAAGAGGTTTGGAATGGAAGATAGCAAGAAAGGGTTCTTTCCCATGTTTCCCAATACGACCTTGAGTATAACTCAAAGTCCAGCAACGGCAGAAGATAGAGAAAGGATGAGTAAGACTCCCTATGCCTCAGCCATAGGGTCTCTACTGTATGCCATGATATGTACTAGACCCGACATTGCATATGCTGTTAGTTTGACTAGCATATATCAAAGTAATCCAGGAGTGGATCATTGGACAGCGGTCAAAACCATCCTTAAGTACTTGAGAAGAACTAAGGATATGGTTCTTTCTTATGGAGGTGATGAACAGCTCATTGTTAATGGTTACACCGATGCTAGTTGGAACACCGATCCGGATGATTCTAAATCTCAATCTGGATACGTGTTTACTTTGAATGGTGCAGCAGTTAGCTGGAGGAGTGCAAAGCAAAGTGTTGTGGCGAGATCTTCAACTGAATCGGAATACATAGCAGCTTCGGAGGCTTCACAAGAGGCGATATGGATGAAGGAGTTCATCGCAGAGCTTGGTGTGGTTCCAAGTGCGCTGGACCCAATGTCTATCTATTGTGATAACATGGGCGCCATAGCCAATGCGCAAGAACCAAGGTCACACAAGAAGCTGAAGCACATCAAGCTACATTTTCACGCTATTCGAGAACATGTCCAAGATGGTGACATAAAGATTTGCAAAGTACACACAGATCTGAATGTGGCAGATCCGTTGACTAAACCTCTCCCGAGGGCAAAACATGACCAGCACAAAACCTCCATGGGTGTTCGGTATATTACCATGTAATCTAGATTAGTTGACTCTAGTGCAAGTGGGAGACTGTTGGAGATATGCCCTAGAGGCAATAATAAATGTAGTTATTATTATATCTTTGTGTTTATGATAAATGTTTACATTCATGCTATAATAGTATTAACCATAAACATTAATACGTGTGTGATTTGTAAACTAAATTAGAGTCCCTAGTAAAGCCTCTTTATAATACTAGCTTGTTGGTTAATAAATGATTGTGGTTTCTCGATCATGAACATTGAGATGTTGTTTACAACAAGATCATATCATTAGGAGAATGGTATGATGGACATACTCCTATAGATAAGCATAGCATAAAGATCAAGTCATTTTAATAGTTCAATTGCTATAAGTTTTCTGATACATAGTAACCTAATTCCTTCGACCATGAGATCATGTAAATCACCATCACCGGAAGGATACTTTGATGACATCAAACACCACACCATAACTGGGTGGTTATAAAGGTGGCATTGAGTGTTCGGAAACTATGGGGTGAGACACATGGATCAAGAGTGGGATTTGTCCATCCATATGACGCATACATATACTCTGGGCCCTCTCGGTAGAATGTCATCCAATTAGCTTGCAAGCATGTGCACAAGGGATCACATATCACGGGAACGAGAAAAGAGTACTTATCAGTAACGAGGTTGAACTAGGTATGCAGAGATACTGACGATCAAAACCTCAGGTAAGTAAACTATCGTGAGACAAAGAGAAATTGGTATTGTATGTAAGTGGTTCATTCGATCACAAAGTAATCGTAGAAATATGTGGGAACCATATGAATTTCCTGATTCCTCTATTGGTTATTGATCGGAGAAGTGTCTCGGTCATGTCCGCATAATTCACGAACCGTAGGGAGACACACTTATGGATTCGATGTTGTTGTGTAGTTATGGAATGATGAGTAAGAGACCGAATGTTGTTCGGAGTCTCGGATGGGATCCGGGATATCACGAGGAGATACGGAATGGTCCGGAGAATAAGATTCATATAAGGAAAGTCCTGTTTCGGAGTTCGGAAATGATTCCGGTGTTTTCAACAGGAATGTTCTAGAAGGGTCTGGAAGGTCCGGCACTCCGGAGGGGAAGGGTACATGAATGTGTCATAACAATGTGGAATGGTTGCATCATGTACTAGGTCACTTGGCTGTGCAATATGGAGAGAGAAATCAAATCCAAGTTTGAAAGTCAAACGCCAATTTGAAAAGTCAAATCCGAAGTTTGTTTGGTGGAGGGAGAGTAGGAAACCTACTTGGGGAGGAAGTCCCACTCCCTCCACCCGCCGGCCAAGGAGGAGGAGTTGGAGGAGGACTCCCTCCTCTCAACAGGCCCCCTCCTACCTATATAAGGAGGGGTAGGGTTGCCCCCTACCCTCACACCTAAACCCTAGCTCCTGGCGCCTCCACCACAAGTGCAGCCGCCGCCTAGGGATCTCCCAACTCACCGAGTTAGGGTTTCCCCAAACCTAGCCGCCGGCCACACCCTCCCCTTGGTGACCCTAAACCCTAGATCGCCAAGGCCTCTCTCATACTCCACCATACTCGCTTCGGCTTAAGGCGAAGCCCTGTGAGATCTCCCCTCTACTTCCGACACCACGCCGTCGTGCTACCGGAATCGCGAGGAGAGTGCTACAACCTCCGCTGCGTGCTGGAACAAGGGAGAGGAAGGTCTTCATCGAGTACCGAATGTGTGACCGACTGCGGAAGCGCTGCCGGAACGCAGCGCCGGAAGGATCGTCTACGCGATCTTGAGATCGACAAGAGTACGACTACATCACCCACGAGAATCTGCTCTCGTTAACCGCTTTGGAATCTTCAAGGGTGAGTTCCTCTATCGACTCGTTGCTACAATCTAGTAGATAGATCTTGGCTTGTTTGTGTGCATGCGGCAGAATTTTTTGTTTTCCATGCTACGAACCCCTTCATTCAGATATTAAGAAAATACAAGGAATATAATAAGATATATATAATAAAGAAATCCACAAATAATACTAACTATGTTTTAGTGTTATTGAAATAGTCCAGCAAAGAAATCCTGAAAAGAAAAGTTCAAAATATATAAATCAAATTCAAATCTGAATAAGAAAACAGAAAATAGAAAAAGGGTAAAACAAATAAAAACCAAACCTGGCCGCAGCCCAACACACTTACACCTATCTGACGCCTATGTGCAGCCCATGACAGCCCAGTAACCAGCCCAGTACTTTTTCGTCTATGACTGACAAGTGGGGTCAGGAGAGGACCGTGGGTTGAGCTAAAGAAATTGCCAGGGGGTTATCCACGAAAGTTGCATCGTCGTCATCGTCACGCACACAGGTAGCTCGCTGGCGGAGCTCGCCGCCGCCCGATGCCGTCATCGTCGTCGTTGCGCCAAGATACTCGCCGCCGTTGCCAGGAGGGGATAAGAAGGCCACCGCGACGCATTGCCTCCATCCCTATCTCCAATTCCTCCTTATCCTCTCAGATACGAACATGACCTAAACCCTAGCTCACCGGAGCCACCTCTCGCCGTCGAACCATGTCTCCCCACACCATTCTGAGCCGTCATGGAGAAGCGCCTTCCTCCGTAGATCCTCTCGGTAGAAGCTTGCATCAAGGGGAGCACTGGAGCGGGTGAATTTGGTCGTTCCCCTTCGCAGCAATTCATCGGAATCCTCGTCGGGAAGCTCGTTTTCGACCGCGCCTGTCCTCGTCGACCGCTCTATCGTCATCAGGGTAAGATTACGCATCTCTGGACCCTAGTTTCGTTTGCTGATTCGCACCGTAGGTCTAGTTTTGTTGAGCACCGCCGCTGGCCGCCGCAGTAGCTAGTCGCCGATGACCCTCCGATGACCATTTCCGAGCGGCGCTGCCACTATTAGGTTTAGTAGGTTGCACTGATTCGAACTAGATCTATTTCGCTTGCTGGGGTGCAGTAGATCGTCGCTGGCGACCAACCTCTGGCGGCGGTGGTGATGCTGACGCCATCATGACGTCATGATCGCACCAAGTCAGCTAGTTTGACTGGTCTTTGCTAACGTGGCTTATGACCTGGCCTAGGGCCCATATGTCATTGACTCGGGGTAAGTGCGGGGTCAGTAACTAATGCATTTCTTTCATATGAGAGCTGAGGTGGATAATGGCCCACTAGTCATTGACTGGGGCTAGCGTTAGACATGGTGTAAAAAGTAATTTTCTTTTTAGAAATAAATAAAATGTTATAATCCAATTAATAATATTCCAGAAATCAAATAAATGATTAAAATTTGTTTAATTAATAACTTTTGATTTATAATTCAGAAAACTATGTATAATATATGAAAATTTTCATAAAAATAAAATCTACAACTTAAAACTATTACCAAATATTATTATGATGATTATTTAAATAAATGTTATTTAATAAAAGTTATTTAATAAATGTTATTTAATAAAGCTTTGATAATTCATATTTTAATAATTATAAATATTTAAAAAATATAAATAAAATACCAAAAATCTTGGAAAAGTAATAATTTCAAAATAAAACTATAATTATGTATTATCATTTCACTTAAATAAATACTTAATATCTATCTAGTAATTATAAAATAATAAGAATTATAAAAATCATATCTTATTATTTATTAATCACAAAAATAAATGTGATATACTAAAATGATACAAAAATAATATCTACATGATAAAAATCTAATATTATACTTTTGAGTTAAATAAAAATTCAAATAATTTAATAACTCAAATTTAAACTTATTTACTTTATTAACAATTCATATAAGGATGAATAAAAATTTGTTAATATTTCTTAAAAGGATCAATTAAATCTAATAAATAGTATGAGTCTTTAATATTAATAATATAAGACCATGATGGTTTGAAACATTATAAACATTTTTTTAAAATTTTCAACCATAAATGAAGATTTTATTCTAAAAAGATTCCCATTTATAATAAAAACCTTAAAGAACAACTTATGAATACACCAAACCTTTTCTATCTATATTAACTACCAAATTGCAAAAACTATCACAACATTATATAAACTCATAAGTAGTTAAGTAATAGTATGTTTTAGATTAGAAACTATACTCACTTATCTATAAAAGATAAATGATATTAATCCATAATAAAAATCAAGAAACCATTATCCAAGTAAAAACAATGACCATTCTTAAGTAACCTAAAGGAAACATCTCAGATACACTAGATACAAATGTTATAAGTATTATACTCTCAAAATCATCTTTGTTTTAAAGTTAACTTTAGTCTACAGAATCTTAATACAACACTATAAGCATTACTATACATTTTATAGTTAATTTTGGTCTGAAGTAGTTAAATTATAAAGCAACTCAAGCCAAACCATTTGAGCAAACAAATAACATCAACCACCACTAACTAACTCCAAAGTTTGTTTAGACCTTAGAAGAGAAACCTTTTCTTCGAAGGTTATCCTTTTTACAACTTTAAATAATAACTCTTGTATAAGTAATCCTAACTAGTATGTCATAAGTATGTATACTTTACTCCTACATATGTGTTGTCTAAAACCACTCATAAACTCTAATAAAAGTACAACTATGAAACTTATCTAAAAGGACCACACATTCCAAACTGACCATTTCCGGAATCCAAACCCTACGACAACGTTATCCCCGGGATTTGCGTGTGGAACATGCATCACATTACTTATGCATAAAAGCATATTGCTTCTTTAAACATTAGTCCTTACCGGACCAATGATGCTGATTTCAGATTTTGGATCTTATACCGACTCGAAGACCGTGAGCGCATAATCTTGCAATCACAAAAGGCAAGTTCACACTTTCTCATGTCCTTTGTTTATTTTCTATAAAGTATTTTACAAATCCAGTGTTGTCTTCACCTACATTTGAAAAAGGTCAAAAAACACTATTTTCAATAATAATGAGCACTATTGATTACTGATCCAGGGTGATCAGTTAATATATTAAGTCTGACAGTTGGAATACCATTGTTCAGAACTATATCACCTAGGACTTAACAACCAATGTCGCCAGTGATTCTTGCGCCGTATATTACGCGTTGACCATGAGATTTGGAATGGGATGGAGAAGTTAGCTGTATCTTCTTCCTCTCGCATGAAGCCGGATGTGCAGGTCGTTGCTGTTATCCTCGTAGTGTGCATATTAATTGGTAATTCGTAGAGGATATGCAGCATATGGGTGAGAACCCTCAACATCCCACGATAGTTCTGACATCTAACAGTTTGTACAAACCATTGCCTTAATTCTTTATGTGGGCATGGTGTACATCAAGGAGGCATGCGAGGTCACGAAGGGGGCAGTGATTGGCTTGGATCATCTTCTGGGCCCCACATCATGGAATTGTGGACATGAATAAGCTGCCCGGTTGTGCAACAAAGAGTTGATCTCTCATGGGTAAAGTAACGCACCTCTGTAGAGTGTAAGAACTGTAACTTGTTACTCCCTGTTCCGGGAAGGAGCTACGAACGCGGCGGGAAAGGAACTCCATGAAAGTTCTGGTAAACCCGTGAAGGATGATGGACATAGCTTTTCAGAATAAAAGCAACCTTTGAAGAAATGTTTATGAAAACTTGCATTGCCTACGACCTTTGGTCTGTGGCTGTAGTTATAGTGCATCAAACACTCCTTTTCTAGTGAATTTGCTGAGTACGCTGGTACTCAAAGTATCTTCTTAACCCTTGCTAGATTCTGAAGCCATTAAAACGATGTCTGCATCAAGATATGCTCCAGGACTTATCAAGACCAGCTAAAGCTCTTCAATGAAGACAAGGAAGTCAACATATACCTCAACTCAAGTGAAGACGAAAGTTACTGATTAGATAGGAATATTATCTCTAGCCAAAGAACCTATTTTTGTAGTGCGTTGCAGTAGCAGCAATGCCAACCTCTTAGTCTGAATATTAACTTAATAGTCTTGCGTTGTTTATTTTTGATTCTTCTCCGTAAGAAATCTTTCTCTCTCTTGAACCTAGAGTGTTCTCTAGAACTTATGTAAAAGAGTGAGTTGTAACCTTTAAGCCACGTATTGGACCCGATGTGTTTCTGTTGTGCCATTCTGAGTGATGTAATACTAGTGAACGGTGTTTCATTGGTGTTATGTCAACGACTATAGTATACTATATCATGTTGTGGTATGCTGGGTCACCGCACCGATTTAAAGTGAATGCAGCAGTTTCTAGTGGATAACCCTAAAATGACAACGGCAAGTCCGTCAGAGATATCATAGATCGAACCATATTTAGTAAAGTACGATTATGACGTTCCAACACACCATTTCGCTGTGGTGTTCCGGCAGGTGATAGTTTTGAAACAATTCCACACTCTTTCATGTGAGTGCTAAACTCGTAACTTAGATACTCACCTCCACGGTCAGACCGTAGAAATTTGATCTTTCTATTACGATGATTTTCCAGTTCATTCTGAAATTCCTTGAACTTTTCAAAGGTTTCAGACTTGTGTTTCATCAAGTAGATATAACCGTATCTACTCAAATAATCCGTGAAAGTAACAAAATAAGGATATCCACCTCGCGCCAACACACTCATTGGACCACATACATCAGAATGTATGATTTCCAATAAATCTGTCGCCCATTCCATTGAACCGGAAAACGGTGTTCTAGTCATATTGCCCATAAGGCATGGCTCACATGTATCAAATGATTCAAAATCAAGTGATTCCAAAAGTCCATCCGAATGGAGCTTCTTCATGCGTTTAACGCCAATATGACCTAGACGGCAGTGCCACATATATGCGGATATATCATCATTAAGTTTAATCCTTTTAGCATCAACATTATGAATATGTGTAACACTATTATCGAGATCCAGTAGAAATAAACCATTCATCATCGTGCATGACCATAAAAGATTTCATTCATATAAATAGAACAACCATTGTTCTCGGATTTAAATGAATAACCACTTCGCATCAAACACGATCCAGATACAATGTTCATGCTCAGTGCTGGCACCAGATAACAATTATTTAAGTTTATTACTAATCCCGACGGTAAGTGGAGAGGCATCGTTCCGACGGCGATCACATCAATGCTTGATCCATTTCCGACACGCATCTTGACCTCACCCCTTGCTAGCGGTCGCTTGTTCCGCAACCCCTGATTCGAGTTACAATTATTAGCAACTGAACCGGTATCAAATACCCAGGTGCTACTACAAGCACTAGTCAAGTACACATCAATAACATGTATATCATATATACCTTTGTTTGCCTTGCCGGCCTTCTTGTCTGCCAAATACTTGTGGCAGTTGTGCTTCCAGTGGCCAGTCCCCTTACAATAGTACCACTCGGTATCAGAATTAGGTCCAACTCGGGGTTTCTTTTTAGGAACGGCAACCGACTTGCCGCCCATACTTCCCTTCCGTTTTCCATTCTTGTCTTTCTTGAAACCAGTGTTCTTATTGATCATCAACATTTGATGCTCCTTTTTGATCTCCACTTCTGCAGTTTTAACCATTGACAGAAGCTTGGGGAGAGACTTCTTCATGCCTTGCATATTATAGTTCATCACGAAGCTCTTATAGCTTGGTGGCAGAGACTGCAGAACACGATGGATGCCTAAGTCAATGGGAATCGTTATTCCCAAAGACACAAGCTTATCGCCGTAACCCGACATCTTGAGTACATGCTCACATACGGAGTTGTGCTCTTCCATCATGCAGCTAAAGAACTTTTCTGAAGAATTGTAGCTCTCTACATCAGCATGTGTGTCGAAAATCATTTTCAACGCACCCATTGTATCAAATGAATTGCCGTTTTCGAAACCCTTTCGAAGTTCCGGCTCTAGCATATACAATATGCTGCAATGAACTAAGTTGTGGTCCTCTTGACGGGTCTGATAGACATTCTTCTCCTCATCAGGGGCATCATCGAAAGGTGGGGGGCCTAGCGATGCTTCTAGCACATATTGCTTTTGTGCAGCAGAGAGTAGAATCCTCAAATTCATGGCCCATTCGGTAAAGTTGCTACCGTTCGTTGCAAGTTTCTCTTTCTCTATGAACACATTGAAATTAAAAGCAGGTGGTGCCATCTACAATAGAATTTGTAATGTTTAGACTAAGTTTATGATAGATTGAGTTCAACTAATCCACATTACGAATGAACTCCCACTCAAAAACGACATCCCTCGTGCCTTTTTGGTGATTACATGAACCAAATCCACTACACCAAGTCCGATCATCACGTGAGTCGGTGTAGCTTCAAAGGCGAGCATCAAACGGGCATCATATCTACTATATGACTCATGCTTAACCTTTCGGTCCGTGTTCTGAGGCCATGTCTGTACATGCTAGGCTCACCAAGTTAGAACCTTAGTATTCTCGTGTGTAACTGTCTTAGACCCGAAATATGGTCGTGGATCCAAGAACACCTGATCATCACGTGATGTCTTGGAGCGACGAAAACATAATCGGTGCATACTAAAGGAACAACACATTCTTATCTTGATATTTAAATGAGGAATCATCTTATTATGCTAATAAAACGCCAAACAAGCAATATAAGATGCTATCAAACATCACATGTTTATTAGTGAAATGATATGGTTCCCGCATATGATCTCTATCATGTGCACCGTGGTATGATCAATATCATACCTTTATGTGTAAGGCCAAGGTCTATGGAACTTACACGTTATGTATGTTGTAAGAGTATCATCTCATACTTCTACTTACAACATCACCATATCATAACACTAGCCCAACAATAATCTAAACTAGACGCCTCTAATTTATCCATTGCAATTTTTACGTGGGTTAAGGCTTTCAAAGATAGAACCGTTCTTACCTACGAACATGAACCACAACGAGGATAACCAAATTGTTGACAACTCGTTGCAAATTAGATATTGACTATAGTAGGAGAGACAGACATCCGCTAGCCACTTATGCAAACTAGTTGCATGTCAAGCGTGGAACAGGTCTCATGTGCGAGGACATGTAAAGTTTGTCCGGACCGCTTCATCCCACTATGCCACCAATATCTAAAATTACAACTAAGAAGCAACAACATGATGATCAACGCCCACATACTCATATGTGTACTACCCGTGTAAAACATCTACGCATAGATCCAGCTCTGATACCACTGTAGGGTTCACAGCATAGAAAACAAAAATTTCCTACGAGGGGAACTATGTACCAAGATCTATCTACTAGATAAAAACAACGGGCGGATGTATATCCGTAGAGAACATACCCTTTAAGACCAACAAAGCTTAATGAGTTAAACTCGTGGTTGATGTAGACGATGTCTTGCCGATCTCAAGATCGAGAGGAAGTCCTAGCACCGCAAAATAGCATCGCATCCATGCTCGCACACACGTACAAGACACCGAGCAACCTCCACCTCCTCGCTCCAGCGATGCAGCGGAAGCATAACCCTTTCTTGCCGAATAGCCACCGGGAACATGTATCTCGCTAGTCCGAGACCATGGGGGATAAATTCTAGAGGGGGAGAGAGATCCTTCACTAGGAGGTGTGACTGAGAAGTGAGGAGGGGGTGCCTTTTATAGGAGAGGGGGAATCCCAAGGGGGTGGCCGGCGCATGGGGGCTTCCCCCTTGCCCTCCCCTCATTTATGTGGTTGGACACTTGTAGCACCCCGGATAAAACCCTAACTAGAAAATTGCTTGTTATTTTATTTTTCTGCATCATCATGACATCATCATGTTCATCATGTCACCTTGCATGGAAAATATTATTAAATTATTCCACTTGTATTTGTTTCTTGATATTTGAATTTGAGCTTTGGTTTGCCTCTCTCTAGTTTGTCCTCCATCTGTTCTATCTCTTGTTGGTTCTACTTGTGTTGCAACCATAATGTCTAAATTATATTCTTGAGTCTTGTGTTATTTCTAATTGCTGAAATGCCCAAATTGAGTTGGGGGCATCATCTCTTAAATTCTCTCTATCACTAACTTCCCAATCTATCTTGTACTTATGATCATGTTCAACTCTATCATATATGACACATGGGTTCCTTTCATTTTTACTTATGGATTTAAATGCCCATTTGTCTGTATGAATCTATCCAATTCAAGTGCCCATCTATATTTTCTTTCTTCTATTCTATTCTATTCTATTTATCTTCATGTGTTGATCTTCCTCAGTCTATTTTGTGGTTCTCTATTTCTTGTGCCTTTTCCTAAACATATTGCCAACTCCTTTCTCCTTTCTTTTGCAAATAGCTCAAATCTGTTTGCTTGGATGATCTACCATTTTTCTGTCTTCTAAACCGTTCCATGTTCAAATCATCTTGCTCTATTTCAAAATCTACCTCTATTTAAATTTGGGCAAAATCAAGTGCAGCTTCGGTTAAGTTTCAGAAAAAAATCTAGACAAGTGGCTGCTCTTACATTCAGTTAACATGCAAGTTCAGAAAAGCAGAACAGCAGCGATCGGCAGCAACGGCAGTTCAGCGCCAGCCGCAGGCCGACCTGACCGACAGCGACACCTTCGGCCCACCCAGGGTCCCAGCACGCACATCCCCAAGCTGGCCCGTCCATCTCCTGTTTCTCTTCCTCCTGACGCCGTTCTGTTTCTCGCGCCGAACGAAAGACCGCGAGCAGTTGACCGTCACCGTCCACCCCGCCGTCAGCTGCGCATCCACCTGCCCCGCAGCGATCTCCCTCATTCCTTCTTATCCCCTCCAAGACGCCTCCCTGCAAACCTAACCCTCTCTGCATCTTGCGCTGCCACCTCCTCTCTTTTTCCCCTTCGTTTCCCCACCTAAGTGAGGCACGGCACCATGGTTGTGAGCTCCACGAGCTTGCCGCTGGGATGATCTTCGTATCTGTCCAGATGTGCACGCCAGGGATTTCGTCAAGCACGTCGCCATCTTCTCCAGTACGGAAGAGCCACATGAGCGTTGTCAAGGTCATCATCTTGTTCATGCGCTTACCAGGGGCGGCGAACCTTCTTCTTCGCTCCTGGCATCGCCGACCATCCCCGAGCCAAATTCCCCTCGCCACCAACACCTAGGTGAGACACCGCCTCGATCCGGCCCATCCCTGCGAGTTTCCTTTTTTTTCAGCGATGTCTTGGTCCGGTTTTCCCTGCGTGGTCACCATTGACGCGCACGATCTGTGTCATGCACGCCTCTGCCTTTTAACATTGGTGTCGTCCTGTCCGTTAAAAAAAATACACCGCATGGCGTAATGATCCACCTGGTATACTCATGTATACACCGGCGCCACCAATTCATGGCCACTGTCGCTGGCTCTGTCCGCCACCGCGCGTGCAGCACACCGTCGGCCCATCTGCCCCACACTTGCTTGTTTCTGAAGTACTCTGCTCCTGTGGTGTCCACCCACGCACGCACATCTCCGTGTACTGGCTGCACTGAACATCCAGGATTCAAACAGCTAGCTAGGTTTACACCTTTGTCTTGATCCAGGTGCTAGACACCTTGCTTAGCTAGCTAGGACTCGACACTATCAATTCTATATGCTTTTGCACCATACGGATCAGTTGATTCAGCTATTTTCCATTTAAACGTCTTGGCTTATCTAATGAAATCAATGGCATCCTTCCATGTATCAAAAAATAATGACAGCTGCATTTGCAGCTTTCTTTTGATTCCATCCGATAGAAACAAGATCTAATCCCAGTGAAGGAAGAAAAATAGAAGGCCCTAATCTTTTGCTATCTCCTGTTATTATTAAATGAATCTAACCTTTTCAAGTCCGTTTTGAACAAATATTATGTGTTTGAATTCAGAAAAAGATACAAGAAGTTTAGATGTCACATGTCTACCATTTTGAACACTCTAAAATTTTATGCATCAAATAATTACTTTTGTTAAATATTAAAATGACTGATGCAACTGATTCAAACTAGCAAAATTCTTATCTTCTATTTTATAAATAAATAAAAAACTTGTGAATGATATATCTATCTTATTTTTAAAAATGCAAGTAATAAGAATATGACATCTACATGCATGCATCATCCATGTTCCATTAACATTTAAATGTTTATGCAAGGAAACTTAAGTAAATATGTGTCCATCTACCATCTGTTTGCATACTACTTGCAATGGGCCATTTAATATTGCTATGTCTATTTAATTCACCTTTTATGCATCAAATAAAATGTCACGCATACATACATGCATCATGCCTGATCTTATGTCGTAGTATTAAATAGTGTAACCGGTGTTTTCTCTAGTGCTTTGCTTCTTCACGGATTAGGCCGATGAGTTGATGTGAGTATCGACCCGATCTCTGGTGAACCTTCAGCAATGTTTTCAGGCGAGCATTCTTCCCCTTTCTATCTATTTTACCTTTCTAGTCTTTATTTCCTCCTGTTGATCTATTGCTATCTGTGTTGCGATGCTCTAGTTTTCGTACCCGTGATATCCCTTGCAGCCTTATATTGCCTTGGACACATCCTATTACCTGTTGTTTGGTAGATAGTTGGACTTGCGTGTCGCAGTCGCTTGCTCAAGTGTTGTTTCGTGTTGTCAAGTACCACAATTGTTGGAGAAATGCCTTATGCTTTTATGTTGGAGATGATCATGGCTTTAATTATCGTTTAATAACTAAAATTGAAGTAGGTAAATAATGCAGAGGCACAAGTGGGCAATAGATGTTATTTGGTTTTTAACCATCCACTTGTGTCCCGTAGGACCCGGAGTACTTGATACCTGTTCTTTGAATATTCGCACTATCCGCATGTGGGACCATGAATCCCCCTAGCCAGAGCTTGAGTCATATTTATTTCTTGGGGACACAAAGTAGTTTGGGGCTTTATTACTATCCTGTACTTATGCCATGCTTTACTGCTTTATTTACAATTGCGCGTGGAGCGTCTGTACTACGTAAGTGGAATATTTTCGCGGTATCGACAAGCCCAGTCACACTTTCGGGTTCCGAGTTATTTACAGCCATTGACACAAACCTCTGGGTCCGTCTCGGAGCCGGCCAACTTCGTCGCGGGTTGCTTAGTGGGGTGGCCCCCTAAAATTTATATGAATCTTGCAATTGCTCTGTCGTGATGTCTCGTTGGATTTTTATTTGGTTTTTCCCGAGGTTGATCGTGCGTGTGTTGCTATTTGTGCCCCCCTGCAGGGTAAAACTCTCTGAAAGCCGTGTCCGCGGTTATGGACGACTTGGAGCACAATATCTCGATCATAGACAACTATAACTAAAGTAGTGCTCTAAATTTGACTTTATAATGACTAGTAATCAGCTTCACTATAATGGAATGGCTAAATAATGGGTTGTCACCTGTTACCATTGTATCTGACTAGTAAGTATTGCAACTACAACGGAATGGCTAAATAAAAGTACCAACAATTGATGGGTTTTGGGATGCCTCATGCTATATGTATCTGACTAGTAAGCACTACAACTACAACGGAATGGTTATTTAAAACTGCCCACTGCTTATTATATCATGATGACTCATACTATCTATATCTGACTAGTAATTGCCGCAACTATAACGAAATGAATAAAACTGCCAACTGTGTGAGTTCCTCCGTTGACTTCCTCGGTTGACTTCCTCGGTTGGGGAATACCAGGATGGGTATGTTTGGTGTTAGAATCAGGTTGGATCCGAGTAGGTCTTTCTTATCCCTATCTGATAGCCGCAGTTGTATTGAGTCTCTATAGGTTGTTTAGTGCATGCTGCGCTGCCGCTTCAGTCCACCATACCTATGTAGGCGAGGACCGCCGAATTCTAGTCTCGCCGTGTACTGGCCTCAGTACTGACCGCTCTCTTTTTCCTTTGCCCCTTTGTCGGCACCCCTTTTGTTTAAGCGGGTTTTGAGATCGACGTCGTTAGCAGGGTTACCCTTCTGGCTTGGCCTGGGCAGGATTATGGACGCCATTGGTCATTCTTCAGGGCTCTTAGCCCAATTTGCATCTTGTCCGTACTCGGACGCTGTATTGTTTTAAAGGTGCTTTGGATCTTTGTCTTGTATATCTGTATTCTTGACTCTTTGAGTCGTTGTTATATATATATCTGTTCGGTGGGTTCCATCGTGGACTATTGTGTAATGGTATTACTTCGTTTTCCACCCGCACGAAAGTGCCTGGTGGGCACCTTTGAATCGTTTCTATGCGGGTTTGGCGAGAATCACTGAAACTTGCATAGGGTCGATTCTAAGGGTGTTACAACACTCCACTCACAAAAATCTCTTCAATTCCCTCCACTCAAAATTGCTAATAAATTTCCACCAAATTTAATGCAAACTCTCATTAAATAAAACTCCTTTTATTTATTCAGAATTTTGTCAATTACTTTAATGACAAACATTCACATAAAACCCCTTGCTAGTATTCCATTTCACATGTAAAAACACTTTCTGCAATTTCCCTCGAAAACCTGTTTCGGTATCTAGTGAAATAAATTCTTGCGCTTGTTATTCTTTCCGGCATGAAACTTTTGCTCCATTTGGATGTCAGTGTCCCTTAAGTGTGCCGATCGAGACCCTTCTCCATTTGGATGTTCGCGAATAATGCGGACATGATCGAGACCCTTCTCTGATCAATAATCAGAAGCGGGACCTGGAGATCCATACTGACTCCCACACATTCAACGATGACTTTCCTGTGATTGTCGGAACCTTTTACGCTAGTATCTTAATCCCTTTGTTTCACGATATATTACATGTCCAAGATTCGATCATCGGTATCTCCATACCTAGTTTTATTTCGTTATCGACATGCACTCTTTTCTTATTCCCGTGATATAACATTCTAGTGATCAAATCACTTGCTTGCAAGCTAACCAATGTGATATCATCGAGAGGGCCCAGAGTATATCTATCCGTCATCGGGATGAACAAATTCCACTCTCGATCCATTAGCCTCAACATAACACTTTAGTAGTTCTGAAGCCATCTTTATAATCACCCAGTTACGGTGTGACATTTGATGTCATCAAGAAACTCTTCCGGTGTTAGTGATTGACATGATCTCATGGTCTAAGGATTAGGATCACTTCGTAAGTTGTTATAGCAATATAAACTCAATGACTTTGATCGTAATGCTATACTTCGGATGAATGTTCATCACATCATTACAATAATGTTGTGACCTCGTTATTAACAACATCGAATGTCTATGATCAGGAAACTTTGATCATCTTATTAATCAACGAGCTAGTTTATGAGAGAGGCATAACTAGGAACTTTCTGTTTGTTTATTAAACACACATGTATTAATGTTTCCATATTAATACAATTATAGCATGCAAAATAAACATCTATCATATACTTGAAATACACATAATAAACACTTTATTATTGCCTCTCAGGGCATTTTCCCTTCTGTTACCTGCGTGATGGCCGCAGATACCCTCATGGATGTGTTGGAGGATGTTTTTGCCGTCACCGATGGTGACGCATTGTTGGAGCACACCCGAAATGCTGCGCTTGTACATCTCATAATTGATGATCATGAAGGACTTTGATCGGCGAGCTATGCGCCGAGCGTCTGCCGGGTCCTTGGGCAGCTGATTATTTATCAGGTACCAAAGGTACGATTGCGTCAACGTTTCTTCAACCGCCATGACCTGCATCAGGCTAACCAACTCGACCTCCGTGCCAAGATTTTTGGGTCCTTCTTGTCCTACGGGTAATGCAGCCCCCGAGTGCTCTGCTTCTTCGGCTGAGCCTTTTAGGAATTTCCTCTAGATGGAGGGTATGCAGATTTGTTCGAGGAACACTCCTGGTGGCACTCGAGCGCATGTGGAGCCAATGTTGGCGAGTTTGTTGGCCTCCTCATTGCTTTCCCTACCGACGTGCCAAAGCTCGTAGCCGTCAAAGTCTCCTTCGAGTGAATTGTAGAGCGCACAGTATGCGATCATGTTGGCGCTATGGCCGTCGCACTCGTTCATCGTCTGCTGCACGACGAGGTTTGAATCGCCGTAAATGACAAGGCGTGTTGCGCCGCATACCTTAGCCATCCTCATGTCGTGGATGAGGACCTCGTATTCGGCCTCGTTGTTGGAAGCGCGGAATTTCATCTGAAGGACATACTTCATCTTGTCGCCTTGAGGGGACGTCAGTATGACGCCGGCCCCTGCTGATACGTCCATAACGTATCTATAATTTTTGATGGTTTCATGCTAATATTATGCTTTTGACACTTCTTTTTATATAAAGTTCATGAGTTATTTGGACTAACCTACTAATAGTTGCAAAATTGCACAATGTTCTTGTTTTACACTTTGATGTGTATGTATTATCAAGAATAAAAGTGGAACCCTTGTTGGAGTCAAATTAGGATTTTCTAGAAATCTGTCTCAGAACTCTTTTTGAACATGGTCACTTTTCGGGTCGAATACGGCGTCAAACAGAAAACTCCAACTACAAAGTTGTAGGAAATTTTGCGACAAACATTTTGGACATAAAATTTAGCTGATTCCGAGTCTGGACGGGCCTGCTAGGCCAGATTTACTGCAGCCCAAGATGGGGTGACGGGAATCGGAGAAGCTATATAAAGGGAGGAAACCTAATTTGTGGAAGACACCTCCACCCACGAATTTGCAGACACCAAAGCCACGTTTTGCCTCCCCCATGGATCTCATCTCCATGGGGGAGGGCTCCCAAGAAGCCATGAAGGAAGGGGGCTAAGGGGCAGAGCTCCCCCATGATATCGGCGGTGGGGAAGGAGTCCCCCGCGCCGCCGCCGGTGCCGCCGTCCTCTTCACCATATTTACGTCCATCTCCATCACCTAATCCTCCTAGTATGCAGTGGTTCATCCTCCCACACACCTCTGTACCGTCCTATGTAAACATGGTGTTTGATGCTATAAGTTATAGTCCTATGATCTATGTCATGTTTGTGTAGTTTCTTTGTTCTTAGATTGAATGGTTAAACGTATTTGGTTCATTAGAGTTGTATGTTGATATGGTACAGTCCTTTGGTGTCCATTATATGTGTGCGCGCATGGATTAAACATCATAGGGTTTGTAGTATGTGTAAGAGAAAGGGGAAGTTCCGCCGGAGTGACAGAAACCTAAGGACGAGAACCGGAACGTTGCACGTATGGGAGTAAGAGGACTATTAACTTAAGGCTATGGTTGGGAAAACCTTAATGCATTGTTAGTAGTTACGGATGTTTGCTAACAATCCAATCATATAGTACATGTAATTCCAAGTAGTGAAGCGCATGTATATTTAGCCTCTCCCACATAGAAAATTACATCGAAGACAATGAACCCGATTTATTCACCAATTAAACTTGGACAAATCCACCACAATTACCACCACTATTCCACACTCATGGTTCTGTTAGTTTAGTGTATTTTATTGCTGCAGCAACTAGCTTTACTTTCTTGTTATTTATTATCTTGCAAAGCTTTCTCTAGTACTCGTTTTGTTGCTCTAGTTTTATTTTCTAGATAATGCAAATATTTAGTGTGCGTAGAGTTGTATCAGTGGTTGATAGAACTTGAGAGAATATTTATCCTACCTTTAGCTCCTCGTTGGGTTCGACACTCTTACTTATTTAAAAGGCTACACATGATCCTTATACTTGTGGGATATCACCTGCCCCAGCCTCGCACTTGGAGCCATCGAAGTGCATCGTCCAGGACTACGACATGTCCGGAGTGTCATGTAGCTGGAGCTCCATCCAGTGGACGAGGAAGTCAGGTAGGACCTAGGATTTGATGGAGGTACGCCACTTGTAGATGCTGTCTCGAGGAGACAACTCAATGCCCCATAGGGCTACGCGCCCCGTGGCTTCGGGGTTGTTGAGGATGTTTGACAGCGGGGCGTCGTTGAGACTACGATCTGGTGCTCCTGGAAGTAGTGGCTCAGCCGACGCGTCATCATGAATACGCCATAGGCAAGCTTCTGGTAATGAGGGTATCTCTGCTTTGTTGGGGTCAATACCTCGCTGTGGTAGTAGATCGGGCATTGGACCCCATGGGTATTGCCATCTTCGGGTCGTTCGACCACGAGTGTGGTGCTGACCACCTGATGTGTGGCTGCAATGTATATCAGCAAAGGCTCCCGCTCCTTCGGCGTGACCAGGACAGGTGATGTGGAAAGTAGGCATTTGAGGTCCTCGAACGCATCGTCTGCTTCGGGTGTCCACTCGAATTTGTCTGTCTTGCGTAGCAGCTGATAAAAGGGGAGGGATTTCTCACCCATTCGGCCGATGAACCTACTGAGCGCAGCGATTCGTGCGGCTAGCTGCTGGACCCCCTTGAGGTTCTTCGGATTCTCCATGGCCAGTATGGCCCCGATTTTCTTCGGGTTCGCCTCGATGCCCCATTGCGAGATGAAGTACCTAAGTAACATACCAGGCGAGACGCCGAAGGAACACTTGTCTGGGTTCAGCTTGATCTTGTAGAGATCAAGGTTATCGAACGTCTCGCGGAGATCGTCGATTAGCGTCCTGGACTCCTTGGTCTTGATTACTATGTCGTTGACATAGAACTGGATGTTGCAGCCAATTTGGTTCTTCAGACATGTCTACATGCACCTCTATTAAGTGGCGCCTGCGTTCTTTAGCCCGAAGGGCATTGTGTTGAAGCAGAACACCCAGAATGGCATGATGAACACCGTTTTCTCCTGATCTTCGACCTTCGGTCGATTTTGGTTGTAGCCTGAGTAGGCGTCAAGGAAGGAGAGCTTCTCACATCCTGCAGTGGAGTCGATGATTTGATCGATCCTTGGTAGAGGGAAGTGGTCCTTGGGACAGTGCTTGTTAAGCGACATGAAGTCCACGCACATCCGCAAGATGTCCGTGTCCTTTTTGGGGACCAGCACGGTGTTGGCCAGCCACTCGCTTTCTTTGATTTCCTTGATGAGGTTGGCATCGAGGAGTCTGTTGACTTTGATTCCAACAGCCTTGGCTCTTGGTTCGGACAGTCAATGCATCGACTGCTTGACTGGATTCGCATCTAGAAACACATTGAGTGCATGCTCGGCGAATTCCCTAGGAACTCCTGACATGTCCGCAGGACACCAGGCGAAAATTTCCCAGCGCTCCCGGAGGAATTCGACGAGCGCGCTTTCCTATGTGGGACTCAGGTCGTTGGTTATCAATGCCGTCTTGGAGGCATCCGTCGGGTGAACCTACACCTTCTTTGTGTTGACTGCGGAGTCGAACGACATGTCGGGTGCGTTTTGCCTGGTGACTGGGGGTGCCCCGTTGTCTGTCACCTCCCTGAGTCTCGTGAGCTCCTCCTGCATGCCGAACATCTAAGAGATTCTATTGAAGTATCTTTCGTAGCTGTCTGACCTGGTGAAGCTTCTGGGACGGTGATGACGCCCCTAGGTCCTAGAATCTTCAGTAGCAGGAACACATAGTGCGGTACTGCCAGGAATCTTGCGAATGCCACGCGCCCGAGGATGGCGTGGTACTGTGATGGCCAGTCCACCACTTCGAACTCTAGCCGCTCACGCCTGAAGTTTTCGGGCTTTCTGAAGATGACATCGAGCCATATCTTGCCCAAGGGGTATATGCCCTTCCCTAGGACTATGTCATGGAACGTCGTGTCTGACTTCTCCAGGCTGCACAGCGGGATCCGTAGCTGCGAGTGTGCTGGCGAACATCAGGTTGATGCTGCTGCTACCGTCCATGAAGATGCGGCTCATCTCGAATCCACCGATCTGGGCCTCGAGCACCAGGGCAAAGTGACCTGGGCGAGAGATCTGGCGTGGGTGATCCGAATGGTTGAACGTGATGCAGGACTCCGAGCCACTGAGGTACTCAGGTATGGCTGGTGGGGAGGTCACGACCAGGTGGATTTGGCAGGTGATCTTCTTCTGCACCTTGTTGGTTGGACGCCCCTTCTGGATCATCAAGGCCCCTTTCGGTGGAGGGTATCCATCTGCACCGTTATTCGGTGCTGGTGCGACCGGCGGCCGCGATGGTCCGCCCGGTGGTGGTGGAGGAGCTCCGTAGGCTATGACACCTGGAGCAGGTGCAAATCTAGGATTCACTGTCTGGCGCCACATTTGGGTGAGGCCCTCGCTGAGTTTCTACAACTCCCGGCAGTCCTTGAGCATGTGGCTGGCCTTTTTTTTACCATCTTGTTTATCGATGTAGAAGTGGATGGTGTAGGGACCAGAAAACTTTTCGTATGTCGAAGGCTCATCGTCGCGGTTGCGACCTTGCCACGTTTGCGTGGGTCGTCCGTCGTCGCGGTAGTTGCTGATGCGGTATCCGCTGTTGCGGTTGCCATCATCGCGGCGATCGACGTATCCAGCCGCAACCATGTCGACTCCATCGCGATCGTCGTAGACGCGCGATCTTATCTTGCTGCGGCGCTTGCGCCTGCGGCCAAAGTCGTCTTCGTCATCCGAATGTGTTTGGTTGACGGAATCCTCGCCATCTACCCAGCGGTTGGTGATGTCCATGAGGTGATCAAGGGTTTTGGGCTTGACACGCCCGATCTCCTCCTTGAAATCTGGGCGCCTGGCACCGTCCTTGAAGGCGTCGATTGCTCTTCCTTCAGAGATGTTTGTGGCGGAGTTCTTGATGTGGTACCAACATAGTATGTATGAGCGGATGGACTCGTTCGTCCACTGGGTGCAGGCCCTCAGCTCTTCGATTGAGGCTGGCCTCTTGCTGGTGCCCTTGAAGTTGCGGATGAAGCTGTACTCCAGCTCTTCCAAGATTCGGATGGAGCCAGAGGCTATGCTACTGAGCCAAACCCTGGTTACGCCTGTCAGTTGCAGCTGAAAGCACTGTAAGGCGGTGATCTTGTTCCCGCCGTGGAGCTTGACGGACGACAGATGATCGTCGAGCCAAGCTTTTGGCTCATGTGTACCATAGAACTTCGGGTTGTTTGAAGGTATCTTGAAGTTTCTCGACATCCGCGATTTCCGAACGGATCTGCTGAAGCATCTAGCTCCACATAGTTCTCCATCGTCCTCCTCCTCTGACTCAGTCGAGCACGCGCGCTTAGCACGTGATTTATCGATCTTGCGCTGGGTGAGCTCACTACGAGCATCATAGTTGTTGATGCGGTGTCGTAGGCTCCAAAAACATCGGGGCAGGTCATGCTCCTCCTCGTCAGATGAGGGTGTGTGGCTTCAAGTGAACTTGACCGCGGCCTTCTTCTTCGGCTCTGCAGGAGTTTCGTCGTGGAGTGCAGCTCCGACGAGTCTGAGGCCTGCTAGCGAAAACTTATGCAATCCATTCTTCGGGTCACCCACCGGAGGGGGATTAGACATGAGGTAGGTGGTGTCCGCCATGATTGTAGCCTACAGTGTTTTCAGCATGACGTTGCCTTATGAGTCCATCATCATGAAGGACGTGTCGAGGGCCTTAGTGACCTCACGCCGCGCGGAAGAGTCCATGCGCTCCAGGGGAAGCGGTACTTGTTGGCGTTGTTGTCATGTGAAGACGAGCCGCCAACAGCGGAGAGCGCAACTCGCCGTGTGCTTGACTCTGCGGCTGCCTGCTTATGCTTTTCGAGCTCCTCCTGCAGCTTCACCTGCTGATTGTGCCCATCGATCAGGAGCCAGTGGTAGGCCATCGGCGGGTGTAACATCCCAAAAATCATGAATTGTAAAAGCATGCATTGCATTCATAATGTCATAGCATCTAAAGCATGCACAAATATTTTCAAAGTTTGAAACCAAATAAAACCATATTTATGCCCATTTTATTAATCTTATGAGGCATGGTTTTATTTTTATTTTCAAAGGACCAAAGTAAACTTGAGTGGACAAGTGTGTTTTACATCCTTTTGGATGCTTCGATCACATTACAAAAATTTGGAGGTGATTTGAATTTAAACAGATTTGAAAAAGGGTTTGAAAACCATTCCTAAAAAATCAAACAGAAAAAGAAAAGCTAAAGGAAAAAATAAAAACAGGCGCCAGCCTTTCGTCCTAGCACCAGATCCAGCCCAACAGCCCACCTGGTCCATTCCCCCTCTCCCTCTCTCACTCACCCGCTCTCACCCTACCCCGCTGACACTGCCATTGGGCCCTGCGCCAGCTCAGCTCATCTTCCCCAAACCCCGCGCGCAGATGTCGTCGCCGCCCGTTTCCTCCCCCATCACTGTCGCGTTTGATTCGGCTTAATTTCCATTGATTCACAGCGTAATTCTCTCACCCTTGCCGGCTACTTAAACCTCTTTGCAACGCGGCCATTTCCCCCTAAACACCCACGCTCAATCGCCGCCAGGCTCCTCGCAATTGAACTCGCACCGCCGCGGACCCGAGCGTCTCCGACGAGCTATTCCGGTGAGTGTCGTGCTCGCCCCCGTCCCTCGTTCATACGATGTTGATCCTCTGGTCTTTGCGCTTCTTCTAACACCACTGGTTCATCCTATACCCCCTAGGTCGTCGGCTTCGTCAAGCACCGTGAGCACCCGACGCCATCCCCATCTCCGGCGAGCAATCCTGGTAAGATACGAGCGCCCCTTGCCACCTAATCCAAACCAACTTGTTCTCCTTGTCCTTGTGCACACGTTGATGCCTTTGTCTTGCGCTAGGGTGAACCAGAACATCACCTCCGTCGCTGTTTGCATCAACCCGACGTTGTCCGCAACTCCAACGAGCTCCCACGGCCGTAGCAGCTCGCCCCCGTCCAAGCCGAAGCCACCTTGAGCATCCTCGTATCCTTGTGACGCTGGTAAGCACCGCCACTACCCCTAGCCCCCTATAGAATCGCCGGAACACCATCGCCAGTAGCGTCGCCACTGCCAGCACCCATTCGCGCCGCCTATCTGTGGTCGCCTGCGTTGGTACAGTTATATCTAGATCCTAGGGTTTAGATTAGATCACTTATTCGAAACGGTATCAGCAGATCTGGCCGTACATCGTCACTTAAATCCTATAGGTCATGTTGATCGATCCGCGTGAAGCAGTACAGGCCAATCAGATGCGTCCACGTGTCTCGAAATTAGATTTAAAAATCTGTTTCTGAATCTATTAGAATTGCAAACTTGTAAAATTCATATCTTCTGTTCTGTTTATCCAAAAAATGCAAATAATATATCAATGGATTTAGAAAATTAAGCCCGACATTACTATGGGCTTGAATTTGTTTTTTTCTTCCGGAAAAATGGATTTATTTACAGAACCAATTATATGCTTATTTTGGCTATATAAATTATTTAGAAAATGATTTTAAAGCAAATTTGAGTTTGTTTGGACTTTAGATATATGACTTAGTGTTCGATACTATTTGGTTTGACTTGTTTAATATAGAAAAATCATTTTCATTGCATTTGCATGCATTCATATTATTTTTTCTTGAATATTTGAATGTGAACACAAGAGCCACCACAGTGGGAATGGCAATGGAAGTCAGCCTGCTAAAAGAGATATCAGTCAGGTTGAGTGCTTCAAATGCAAGAAAATTGGGCACTATGCAAATGAATGCCCAGAAAAGAAAGTTGAAGGAGCCAACAAGCCCAACCCTTTCCAGAAGGGACAAGTAAACCACATCAATGTGGAAGAAATATATGAAGAGTCTGATGCTGTGGCCGGTAAGTTCAAGCTTAATTATTTTCCAGCACTTGTTCTTTTTTATACCGGCGCATCACATTCATTCATATCAAGAGCATTTGTTGATAAAAATGGACTTCCAACTAAAACTATTGGGTGTCCAATAAAAGTAAGCTCTCCTAGTGGAGAGATGATAGTGAACTTTGGATGTCATGATCTAGTGATAGAGTTTGGAAAGTATAAGTTTCCAGTTAGTTTCATAATCCTAGATTCCCAAGGATTGGATGTTATTCTGGGAATGGATTGGATGACTAAGTATGAAGGAGTATTAGATTGTGCCAATCGTACTGTCGCACTCACAACCCCGGATAAGAAATGGATTACGTTCAAGTCTAACTTTGAGTCTAAAGGGAGTAAGTTAAATTCTCTTAAGGGGGTTAGCATAGATAGTGTGCCAATTGTGAAGGATTATCCGGATGTGTTTCCGGAGGAATTACCAGGAATGCCACCAGATAGAGATGTAGAGTTTCTAATTGACTTACTACCAGGATCTGGACCAATAGCAAAGAGACCCTACAAGATGTCAGTTGATGAGTTGAAAGAACTCAAGAAACATCTTGGAGAATAGTTGCAGAAAGGATTTATTCAACCAAGTTCTTCGTCTTGGGGTGCACCAGTTCTGTTTGTTGAGAAGAAGGATAGAAGTCAAAGGTTATGCATAGACTATCGGTCACTCAATGAGGTGACTATAAAGAACAAGTACCCTTTGCCTAGAATCAATGATCTATTTGATCAGCTAGAAGGAGCCCGTGTGTTCTCAAAGATTGATCTCCGATCAGGCTACTTTCAGCTAAAGATTAGAGAGAAAGACATACCTAAGACTACTTTTACCACTAGGTATGGATTCTATGAGTATACCGTGATGCCATTTGGATTGACAATTGCACCAACTTATTCCATGACCATGATGAACAAAGTGTTCATGGAGTTTCTTGACAAGTTTGTTGTCATATTCATCGATGATATTTTGATCTATTCCAAGAGCAAAGAAGAGCATGAAGAACATTTGTGAAAAGATTCAACTTAAAAACCAAAATATAAGTGTTTCAGCGGAAGTTTCGAATTTAAAACTTAAACTCCATATTGAGCTCAACAACTTATTGCTATATATTGTTCATGTTGCTCGGCTCAAGAGGCTAATAGAACTATAGTAATTATTCGGACTCTTGGAACTCTCCTCCATAGACGATATTGTAGTCCTCCCCTTCTACGGCTCCATACAGGTTGGGCTCTTCATAGAACACCTCCTCCTGGCTTTCTGTTGCATACATTGGAGTATCTTCGGGATTCTCAGAGTCTAAGCAAGGATTAAAAGGAAAGGATGAGTAACAGCGTTACTCAGCAAATTCATTATATGCAAGGTAGGAAGTTTGATGCACTATCTACCACCTCGGACTATCATTCCTTGGCACTATGCAATTTTCGTAAATCTTTCTTCAAAGATTAATTTTAATATGAAAATCTATGACCATCAGCCTTCACAGGTTGACTAGAACTTTCATGGAGTTCCTTTCCTGTCACGTTCATAGCTCCTTCCCGGAACAGGGAGTAACAAGTTACAATTCTTACACTCTACAGAGGTGCGTTACTTTTCCCATGAGAGATCAACTCCTTGTTGCACAACCGGGCATACTTTCCCGTCCACAATTCCATGATGTGGGGCCTAGTAGTTGGTCCAAGCCAATCACTTCCCTCTCCGTGACCTCATATGTCTGCACGATCCTTCGGGGATGGATCACCTCCGTTAAGCCCCCTTTCGGGAAGGCTAAAACCCTGATGAGTTCCCGAAGAGTCTATGACCTGGTGATGCCCGGAATAGTACCATTTACATGGACTATATCCCTAAACACCATTCATGGATAATCTAGACACCAAAAGTGTGGGGCGTAAGGGTGCCCACCCATATGTTGGATCCGCACAAGGAATCACAACGTCACGTTAAGACCGTCTTGCCTCCATACAAGAGGAAAAGGATACAGCTGACTTCTTCGTCCCATTCCAAATCTCATGGTTAACGCGTAATATACGACACTAGAATCACTGATGTCATGGGTTATTAATCCCTAATTGTTCATCATTATTGCAATTATAAACATAAGTTCTATTGCTCCATCATATCATCACTTAGGATGATATTTAAGATTTATTATCTTGAGAAAATAATGTTTTCTTTTTCTATAATATAGATGATAACACACGATTTGCAAATACTTGATAAAGACTCTACAAAGGACATGAGCAAGTTATGAACTTGCCTTGTGATTGCAAGGTAGTTAAGTTGGATGCTTGCACTGGACCTTGAGCTTCTATGTCTACAAAATCATCATTATTGCCCGTTAAGGACAATATTTAAAGAAGCAAAATGATTATGCAAAGTAATGTAATGCATTATTTAGCTTTGTGTGTAATCTCCCCAATTATTATAAAAATTCTTTTAATAATAAAGAATTTATAAATATTAATTTTTAATATTTATTGAATATTGTATTCTTTTATTTTATTTCATTTTATTTGCATTGTATTTATTTAATAATTCTTTTAAGAATTAAATACCAAAAATTGATATCAAATATTTGTTTAGTATTTTTATAAAATACTACAATATTAATATATAATGAAAGTGATTTTTATTTATTTTTATCATCTTTCAATAATTTTATAAAATTCCATAAGGAATATATATTACAAAATTCTTAATAAAATTTATATGTCTAAAATTTTATTTCTTAATTTATTTTGATAGTTTGGATTATTGTAAATCCAAAAATATTTTATTTATAATTTTTGGATTTTTATTTTATTTTCTAGAATTTATTTAAGTTCAGGGGCATTTTGGTCTTTTCTTATTTATTAAAAACTGCCTTTAGGTAAATGGGCTGCCTTTGTTGGTTTATTGGGCCCTTGTGGCCCAATAGGGCAGAACCAAAACAATACCCCGAAGGGGTCCTGGCCCAATCCAACCCACACCCTCTGTCACTCTCTCGACCTCATCTCTCTCTTCTCCTCCTCGACCCCGTGGTCGATGGCGCCGCCGCCGTGCGCTGCTCGCCATCGTGGTCCTCCCTGGTCGCTGTTGTGATGCAAGGCGATGTTGTCGACCACGCTTTACCTTCCTGTCCAATTCGATTTGGATCTAGAGCTCCCTCGTGGCCAGACTAGCTCCATCCCGAACCCTAGGGTTTGGGGTGGTGCTGGTGCTGTCGCCGCCGCTGCTGTCGTGTGCTGTGGTGGTGTTCCTCGCCATCATGCGTGGCTGTGGTCGCCGCCGCGGCGTGGTGTTGGTCGCATCGCCCCCTTGGGGTGCTCCCCGTGCCGCCGTGGTCGTCTGCCTCCTCTGCTTCCTCTTCTATTCTACAGCGAGGACCATAGGTGAGTTGGTTCTTGGTTATAACCCATGCCTCCACCTTCTCTGAGTTCATACATGTGTAACTAGTGGCCATCCCTCATTAGGGTTCATATTTGTTCTAGGGTTCTTCCCTGGTTCTAGGATTCATCCCTCTTTGTGCTTGTAAGATGATGATCTGATCTGGTAGTGATGCCTAGTGAAGATTGTGCTCACTGCACTTCAGTGCTTCCTGTCATGTTTTGATTATCTGATGATATTCTTGATCTGATGCTAGTGGTTCAGTAGTGTTGCCTCTAACTGGTGATAAATCTTGGTTAAGCGGATGGTATAATTGTGAAACCTGGTTGGTTAGGTTGAAGCTTAGTGTGTTTCTCTACTGTTAGTACCCCAGTACTGATAGTAGCACTGCCAGTGGTGATTCACTGCATCAGTAAAGATTGGCTTGTGGATTCATGTGCAGATTAAGGTTACTTAGTTTCTTATAGTAACACTGTGCACATATAAACCTGATCCTGATTCCTGGTTATACTTTCCAGGAAAATGATAGTTATTGTCTTACTGGTTTATTTATGAAAGCTAAGTGATTGTTTGGCTTGGTTTTAAAATTTGTTCTTGTGACACCATCCTAGAATGGCACACAAGTGGTGATTCTACTACTGGGATTTAGTATGGTCAGTGCTTAAGATTGTATATATGTTAAAGATAAATTGTAAGCTTCTTTCTTTAAGGATCAATGCCTATGTTGCTGGTCTGAGGATTAGGAATTAAATTCCTATCCTACTGTCCCTCATAGATATGCTTAAGTATCAAGTTTGTTCATTGGACCTTGGATCCTGGTTGGCTAAAATGATTGGTTTGCTTATAGCTTAATGTTGGTGCATATAGTTCTTGAAATCTGAGGTGGTACTCCATTAGGAGATGTGCCCAAATTTTATAAGCTATTTGAGAACATATTGGAATATATGAGTTGTTTATGATCACCAAGATCTATGATGTTGGTCTGAGATCCTGGTGGATTTGGTAGAGTTTACTACTGGCCTTTATATTTCAAATTTCCTCTATGATAGGTTCACCCCACTTGGGTGATCACTGAGAGATTTAACTTGTAAAACAACACATGCTTTTCTGTTTGAATATGATGAACAGAATATGTGGATGTTTTATGATGCTCACCACACTTGGTGTTGTTGGGGTTGCAAGTTGTTTGTCTTGTGTTTGTGTGGCTAGCTTGATCTGGTGCTCCTCCTGATACTTCCATCTCCTAGACTTGTCCTTGATCTAGCTCTCCACCTCCTGGTCCTGGTGGCTTGATCTTGTGCTTGCTATCCACCTGATCTACCCCCTCCTTATGTCACCATCTTGATGAGATGATCAAGAGTTTGGTTGGTGTGATCTGGTTTGGCTTTGGTTTGGTTTAGCTGGGCTGCTGTGCTTCGTGTGTATGCACCAGAGAATGGTGTTGGAGATGCCTCCCACGGCTTTGCTGAGTAGTTTTGTGTGTGTGGCCTGTTGATGTTGTGCTGACACCACACACCATGCAGTTTGGTGTGTGTGCTGCTTGTGTGTCTGCTACACCTTGTGGATATGCTCTGGATATGAAATTACTTTTAATTGGTTACACTTACTTGTCTGGTGAAACTTGACCCTCCTTGTTGTTTGGAGTTATTTGACTTCTGTCTTAAATTATGAAAGACTCAGTTCTTTTATTTTGGTGAAACTTGCCCCTTTAAAGATTACTCAATGATGAAATTTTGAACAGTGCAACTCACTGTCCATTATGAGAGTAAAACATTTTTAATCCTTCACTTTCTTTAGTTTGTGTTTGTTTTGCAGGTACCAGACTTGAAGATTCAAGACTTTAGTTTAGGTTTTCTTTTCTTTATAGAATAGTCACTTGTAATATTTCTTTTATTCTTTTGTAATTTTTATTTTATTCATTTGTAATAAAGCTTGTACTATTATTCAATATATAAAGGTTCTGCTTTTATTTCATTACTATTGTAAAGATTCTTTATCATTGTCATAAGTTACATTTTGGAACTTCTTTATTGAATAAAATTATGGAATGAATATTCTTTTTCTTAATTATGTTCTTTATTTAAAGTTTGAATTACTAATTGTTAACTCTTGACTAGATCATAATACTCAAACATAATTCTAAATCCTTTTGAATTACAAATCCAACACTCAAGTTTGAATTCAAATTTCATTTCCCAAAACACACTAATCCACAAAGATCATATCAAAGTTTATAACAGTCATTCTCCAAGACTATACCTAATCTCAAAGCATGAAAGAAACTTTGATCACTTTAGGTATTTGGCAAAACATTTACCCACATTTTCACAGATGAATGCATGCAATTTCACAGATTTCTAAATCTACCCTTCGTTGGTTCCTAAATGTCGGGATGTTACAGACTTCCCCCCTTAAATTAAACTTCGTCTCGAAGTTTGTTGAGATGTACCTGAATATTTCTGGATAGGATTTTCTTAAATCCTCTTCTTTCTCCCAAGTGGCTTCCCTTTCAGGGTGATGTTCCCACTGTACCTTGCAATACTTGATTGCCCTATTCCTCAACCTTTTCCAGTTTTCTTCCAAAATTTTACAGGGTTTTTCAAGATAGGTCAAGTCTGATTGTAGTTCTATCTCTTGATGTGTGATTGCATCATCCGGAACTTTCAAACATTTACGAAGTTGTGACACACGGAAAACATTATGCACTTGAGCCAATCTTGATGGTAACTCTAAAGCATAATCTATAGTTCTGTTCTGACTCAGTATCTTGAATGGCCCGATATATCTTGGACTCAATTTTCCTTTAACTTCGAACCTTTTAACTCCTTTCATTGGACTTACTTTCAAATATACCATGTCTCCCACTTTTGGATGCCATGATCTTCGACTTTGATCAGCATAACTTTTCTGCCTACTCTGAGCTATTTTCAGTCTATCCTTGATCTTATCAATGATATCTTGTTTTTCCTGAATATAGTCTGGAGCAAATTCTTTGCTGCTTCTAGGCTCATACCAACATATTTGTGATCTACATTTCCTTGCATACAGAACATGATATGGAGCTGCCTTCAGACTACTCTGATAGCTATTATTGTAGGAAAATTCTGCCAATGGTAGATGATCTTCCCATGTACCTCCAAAATCTAATGCACAAGCCCTTAACATGTCTTCTAGTATCTGATTTGTTCTTTATGTTTGACCCCCTGTCTCTGGATGATAGGTTGTGCTGAAATCTAATTTGGAACCAAGTGTTTCATGTAATTGCTTCCAAAATGCTGAAATAAACACGGATCCCCTATCAGTTATGATCTTTTTGGGCACTCCATGCTTACTTACTATCTCTTTGATGTAAACTTCTACTAACTTCTCGGCATTATCCTTCTGATTTACCGGAATAAAATGTGCACTTTTTGTGAGTCTATCCACAATTACCCATATCATATCCTTCCGTTTATGTGTCATGGGCAATCCCGTGATGAAGTCCATACCTATTTCCTCCCACTTCCATTCAGGAATTTCCAAGGGTTGCAATGGTCCTGCTGGACTTTGATGTTCAGCTTTCACCCTTTGGCAAGTATGGCATTTTGATACATATTTTGCAATGTCTCTTTTCATGTTATTCCACCAGAATAGTTCTTTCAAATCCATATACATCTTAGTACTTCCTGGATGTATAGAATATGGTGTTTCATGTGCTTCTCTGAGTATGACATAACAAATCTTAGTCACATCTGGAACACAAAGATGATCCTGGTACCACAAAGACTCATAATCTCCAAGGCAAAAAACTGATTTTTTCCCTTGAGATATCCTCCAAATTTCCTCAGCAATAAAAGGATCTTCTGCTTGATGTCTAAAAATTTCATGCTTAAGATCACTATCCTGCTCTGCAACAACCTGCATAGTAGCTAATCCTCTAAGAACCTCTGTTTTAATGAATTGAAGCTCTAATCTTTCCAAGTCCATTTGTAACTCTTTTGGTAGCTCCCGATTGCTAGGCTGAATATCTGCACTCTTTTTGCTTAAAGCATCTGCTACAACATTTGCTTTCCCTGGAGTATAGTTGATTGTCAAATCATAATCTTTGATTAGTTCCAACCAACGCTTCTCTCTCATATTCAACTCCTTTTGAGTGAAGAAATATTTAAGACTTTTATGGTTAGTGTATAACTCACATCTAGCTCAATAAATGCCTCCATCCTTTTAGCGCAAAGACTACTGCTGCTAACTGTCACATCTCAAAATTTTCCAAATTTTGAAATGTGAAAAATAAATAAACAAAATAAATGAATGTTGAAATTTAGAGTGAAAAGAAACTTTTTGTTTATAAAAGAAAATATCAAAACCCTTCTTGAACAAAATTTGAATAAAAGGAAATTCAAACAAAATTTCAATCAAGTGAAATGCATTCATTAATATTGTATCCTGAAATTTAAACACTTGGAAAAGTTAAACCAAAACCCTAAAACCCTAATGGAATAATTCATTTCCAAGATCTCTCTAAGACTATGGATTTGATCCATATAAAAATTTGTCAACAAACATTTAAAAATGATCAAGAATGATAAAGAAAAATATTATAAAACCATAGAAATTGGTTTCACTCAATTTGGAGTCACAGATAAAAACTTATGAATTTATTAAGATAAAAGGAATTAATTTCCAAAGGTAATAAAGCCCTATCTAAAATCCATGCCAAATCTTGAGAAAATAAATCCTAAAGGGATTTAAAAAGATAAACAAATATTAAATAAAGTTATGAAATATGGAATCACCAATTTGAATCTTTAAATAAAAATATATGGATTTTATAAGGCAAAGGAAGAAATAAATAAATAAATAAATAAATAAGGAATATTTAAAAGTCAAATTAAATCTTGGCCAAACAAATGATATGAAAGATTATTGATTAATAAAAAGAGTAAAGGATTATTTAAATAAAATCATAAGGATTTATTAATATCAAATTTTCTTTAAATAAAGACAATTCCCAATTTAAATGAACATTAAATCATATTAAAGTATTTTAAATAATAATTCAAAGTGAATTATTTGCACTAAAGAATAAATAAAACCTACTGAAAAAGGTTTGGTAAAAATTAGAATTAAAATAGAGTTTGAAAACATATTTAAATCTTATTTGAAATAAAGACAAATGTCTATTTTAAATAAATAATAGACCCTAAAAGAATAAAAGAAATATTCTAAAATGGAGTTTAGAATATTCTATTAAACAGTATTAAAAATATTCTTAAAGTTTGGTAAAGGTTTGAATTCAAATGGTGTTTGAATTATTTGAACAAAAATCAAAACAGAAAAATAGAAAAGGAAAAAGAAAAAGATTCAGTACAAAAAAAAGGAAACAAACCCAACCCACTAATCAGGCCCAATCCAGACCAGCAAGCCTACTTCTTCTCTCCCTCGCAGAAAAACGTTTCGCACTCAGAAGCGCACCCACGCAGACGCTGACGACTTGGCCCCACGTGTTATCCTCTCTCTCGCAGACAGCGCGAGCCCACGCTGACAGTCGTCGTCTTCACCCGCCGCGGACGTTCCCCTCATTACGCCGGCTGTTTCTGGTCGTTACTCCATGCAGCAAATTCGCATCAACGCTGCAGTAACTCCTCGCTGTGACCATGCCATCTTAAGCGCCTCGCCCTCCTCTCTCTTTTCCCCCAGGTGCCATCTCCTCTCGGCCACGAGGCTGCCGCTATCGCGAGCTTGAGCACCACTGCCTCCGACGTGTTTCTCGGCCGATTCTGGCGAAGCCAGACCTCCCCAACCCTCTGGTGCATACTGGGTTGCTCGCCAGCATCTCCTGCATCTCCCATTACCACTATCTTGGCCTTGTACTTCCCAGAAGCTTGGCAATGACGAACCCTTCTCGCCACCGTATCCTGCCTCAACTCCGGCGACCCCTCCCCATAAGCACAAGATGCCCCCTCCTCTCTGGTTACTAGTCATGTGTTCAGCATCCTTGCGCGCATCTAACAGCGTCTCCCATTTGCCTTGGCATGACCTGCAACCTCGCCCCCGTCGACGAACAGAGACGCCTGGCGCTGCCGCGAACTTCGACGAGCAATCGCTGCCGTTCCCGTGTGCCCCTTGACAGAAGGAAGCCACCTTGAGCTTCACTGCAATCACGCGAGTCTAGTGAGCATCTTCACCCTCTCCCGCGCTTCCTAGTTGATCGGCAATGCCGCCGCTCGTCGCCGTGTTGCGCCGCCAGACTTTGGTCAGTGCATTGTAGACCGTTAGATCGTGATCGCATGGTTAGGATAAATCATTTAATCGAAAGGGTACGTTTGATTCTGAGCCGTGCGATGCGCTTTAGATCCAACAGCCCACAGAGCGCGATCCGCGTGAACCGGTACGCGCCAGTAAGAATAAGACATGTGGCCAGTGATTTTTTTAAAAACAGAAATTTGATCTATTAGATGATAGAATTTGTAAAATTCATAACTTTAAATCTGCACGTCCAAATTTTAAAAAAATTATTTCACTGGAATCAGAAAAATGTGAACTTTCCAACCTTGCACTTTATTTAGTATTTTGGTTCGATAAAATTGGTTGTTTTTGTAGAAACATATTTAGGCATATTTTGAGTATAAAATTTATTCTAAAATTGTTTTTAGGGTAAAACCTTTTGTAAATGGATTGTTTTGAACCTACTGACCCTAAGAAGCAACTTGTAGATTTAAAAGAGTATTTTGTGATACTTAGGAATTAAATCTTTGAAAAAAAGCATTTCTAGTTACATAAAAATATTGATTATGGTTTAAAAATGCTTTTTGAGTAAAACCTTTGGAAAATGATTTGATTTAAACTCTCTGACCGTAAACACCAAGTTTTAGGATTTTAGAAAAAAATTATTTGATGAACCCTAGTAAATGATTACTTTGTTTAAAGACATTTCTAGCAAATAAAAATATTGCTTTGAATTAAAAATGGGAATTTGGATGGAACCTTTTGCAAATTGATTAATATTAAACACTTTGACCATAAACACTAACATTTGTGTTTAAAGAATATATTTGGCTAAAACTACAAAATATTACTTTGTTTTAAATCATTCTTAACAAAACAAAAATAATTTAAATGGCCATCTTCACCAACTTGAATGATCAATAGGAGCTTTAAAATGTTTAGAGCCTAATAGAAACCACTTTTCCAAATAAAACAATCTTTTGCATGCTTGCATGCATTGCTTGATCTTATTGTTTTAGGTGGTGAATTGTTTGAATGTTAGTTTGAATATTGCTTGCTTGATTGAATTGTAGTGAAATTTGAAGAGTGTGATTATTGGAAGATCAAGGAGTGAACCAATATTCTCTACTAATAAGGCAAGTGACACTATCATCCATGTCCTACTATTTTCATTACACTTAGTAGAATTTTTGTAGTATGCATGATAGGGCAACTATATTACTATACTGTTCTATGTCCTATTAGGGTATCCTTATATATTCCTTAGTGAAAACATTGTAGTTGTGGTATGCTTAGCCCTGCTATAGACTTGGGGTGGAATACCATATCATGATTATATGAAGTGTTGGAAAAATATATGTTTTATATAATAAAACAAGTACTCAATGACCACCTGGGTGGAATGTGGTTACTCAATTTTGGATAAGGTGGCAACAAAGGGAACCATGTTTATATGGCTATCTTTTTGTATGTGCACTAGAGAAAACCACCCATGGACTTAGAGATCGAACATGTTTCTCATACAGTGGCTTCCATGTACAGCCACATGCTAAATGGGCTCTAGCTTAGTCAATTACATAGTGGAAGACCCTTGCATTGGCATCTACTCAGGTTAACTGGATTCGTGTATTGGAAATATATCCTTACATTGGTGCCTGGTAGACAAGCTAGCATTGTGTATTGGGAGGACTTCTATGGAAAGACTTTGTCACATTCTCGATCTGCCGGTACTCCATTTGGTGTGTACTTATCTAGCGGACACTAGTGGCGTGAAGACGAGATTGTGTCATGTGGGTAAAGTGTACAACTTCTGCAGAAGATCAAATTCTAAGTACTTAGCCGTGTCCCCGGTTACGACAACTCTGAGCAACTAAGGCCTTAAGCTATGGATGATCTCGACATTCCAATTTCTCAAAGTAAAACTTGATGGTGTCAACAAGGGATTAGAAGCACTTGGAGTTTTCCAAGGAGATCAGAAAGATTGTCAAAAGATCAAAACTATTTTGAAAAGATAGGATAAAACTATATTGCTTTCTGCAAACGAGCGTAAACCCTGCTTAGCCAAATATGCATATATTTATAGATTCAACTTATTTCTACATAGTAGTGAAACTTGCCAATACAATTCAAATGTATTGACACTTGTGGCTGCAACTTCTTTTTGCTGGTTTGTTTGATGTTAGTGAAGTGTGTTGAATAGGATTACAAGTCTACAACCAACATGATTGCCTGTGGCACTTTGAACATGAAGGACTCCATGCTATATAGTTATTTCTGCTGCATTGTAATGAGATAGCCAAATGAGCTATGTAAGATGTAATGAATTATTTTATTCCTGGTTATAAAGTTGTATTATGACCTTTGTTTCTTGATATTACATCTTAACTGTGGATGCTAGCTATTGATCCAGGGACTAGCATTGTAAACACAGGGATCTCTACCTTATTAAAGGTTGGGACCTCTACACTAACTCTAAATCATGAGTTGGATAGTTGACTTCATGTGGTTTCAGTTGTCTTGAACCATAAGAAATCACTTTCCTATCTTGCATTAACACACAACCCAACCCTTCTTTAGATGCATCATAGTATACTATAATTCTTTCCCTGTTTCTAGAACGGCTAATATTGGAGTTGTGGTTAACCTGGTCTTCAACTCCTGAAAACTCGCTTCATACTTCTCATCCCAATTGAATGGTTTATTCTTTCTTAAGAACTTGGTCATTAGTCCAGCTATTTTGGAGAAACCTTCAATGAATCTCTGATAATAACCAGCCATCCCCAAGAAACCTCGAATTTGTTTCACATTGGTCGGTGCAGTCCACTCTAATACTGACTGAACTTTAGATGGATTTACAGCAATTCCATCTTTACTGATCACATGGCCGAGGAATTCTACCTCATCTAGCCAAAATTCACATTTACTGAACTTAGCATAAAGTTTACGTTCTCTTAGAGTCTGCAATGCTATTCTCGAATGATCAGCATGCTCTTCCTTATCCTTGGAATATATCAGAATATCATCAATGAAGACTATGACAAACTTATCCAAATATGGAATGAAGATTTTGTTCATCAGGTTCATGAATATTGCTGGTGCATTGGTCAAACCAAATGGTACAACCAGATACTCATGGTGTCCATATATTGAGACAAATGTTGTCTTTGGAACATCTTCAGGTTTGATTTTTATCTGATGGTATCCAGACCTTAAGTCGATCTTTGAAAATACTCCGGCTCCTTTCACTTACTCAAACAAATCTTGAATCCTTGGTAAAGGATACTTATTCTTTATGGTAACATTATTCAGATTTCTGTAGTCTCCACACATCCTTCTTCCACCATCCCTTTTATCTACAAAGATTACTGGTGTTCCCCATGGAGATACACTTTCCTGAATAAATCATCAATTTGCTCTTTGAGTTCTTTTAATTCTTTTGGTCCCATCTTATATGGTGCTTGAGCTATTGGTGTTGTACCGGGAATTAGATCAATAGTGAACTCTATCTCCCGATCTGGTGGCATTCCAGGTAGTTCTGCTAGAAAAACATCTTGAAATTCATTTACTATAGGAATATCTTCCAACTTGACCTATTTTATTGAGTTCAACTGCAGATCCGCCATCATATGACTGTGCTTATCTGCTTGGTAAACTATCCTTGCTCCGCTTGGAGTTTTGATTCAGACAGTTTTCTCCTCGCAATTTATCTGAGCCCCATGTTCCATCATCCAGTCCATCCCCAGAACTACTGAAATTCCCTTCAAAGGAATCACATAAAGGTCTGCAAAGTGTGTACAAACATAGATCGAGATAACCTGGTCTTGTTTAATGTGGCGTACAATCACATTTCCCCTACCGTAACTACGGTCATAGGGTTTTCTAACCTTGCCCTTCTAATCCCGAACTTATCATAGAATTCTTTAGAAATGAATGATGTAGTTGCACCAATATCAAATAGAACTTTGCCGAGATTGGTAAGGATATTGAGCGTACCACTACATGCTCCGAATTATCCACCTCCTCTAGGGTTGCGCAGTTCAGCTTCCCGGTAGGTCTGTTCCTCTTGCCATTGTTGTTCTTGCCATTATTTCCTCCTTTATTGGGATGTCAATTTCCTCCAATGGCTTGCCTCCCATCTCGAACCGGCCAACCTCCTTGTGGTTTGCTTGGACAATTGGGCTTTATGTGACCTCTGTGACCACAAGCATGGCATACAATTACTGGTTTCGGGCAATCCCTGCTCATATGCCCTGGGAGTTTGCAATTGTGGAATATTATATTCTTCACGTTTGGATTTGCACTCCGATTGGAATTGTTGTTGTTATAGGGCCTATTCCTTGGTTTGAATTCCAGATTGGGCTTCCTTGCTTGTATCCTCTTGGTTTCCTTCTTAGCTCTCTTCCTTCTATCCTCTTCGACATTCTTGTAGTCAACTTCGAAAGTAATAGCTGCATCCAGCAACTGCTGATAAGTTTGCTTATTAGCCAACCTCAACTGCATCCTCACAAATGGATTTAATCCTCGCAGGAAACGCTTCTTCCGCTTCTCTTCCGTATTAACTTCTTCCTCCGCATACCGAGACAGTTGACTGAACTCCCGAATATACTTCATCACACTAGTATATCCCTGCTGCAGCATTCTCTCCGCTTCAACTCCATAACACTCTCCAGAACATGATATTCACGGAATATCTGTTTAAACTCTTCCCAAGTGTAATCCCTTCCTGGCTATTGCATGGCTAACTGATTCTCCCACCACGATGATGCAGGTCCAGTCAGAAGATGACTTGCATACCTCAATTTCTCCTCATCATTGCAACCTATAGTCTTCAGCTTTCTTGTTGTATCTGCTAGCCAATCTTCTACATCCATTGGTTCAGGGGCTGATGCAAAAGGTAACGGCTTTGCATTCTGGAAGTAAAAAAGACTCACTCCTCCACTTTCAGGTGCTCTCTGATTTGCTCGTCCCAGCAACTCCTCCATGAACTTGTTCTGGGTCTCTTGCATCATTTGCATACACTGCATAAAGTTCTGCTCCATTAACGGCCTCATTGGTGGTGGTGGTGGTAATGCTCCCTGATTTGCTGCATCTGCATCGGCCTTCTCCTTGGCCTCACGTTCCATCCGCTGCTGTTTAGATTCAGTCTCTACACCCGTATCCATGATCCCCTAGTCCCGCACATAAAGCGAATACTCATAATTACATCATGCACATGCTTACGCACAAAACTAGTCGCACAATGAAAATCCAAATAAAATCCAAATATGCATTTCACATATTATACATTACAATATCATACAAAGTCATTACAACATATACCATATGGGTATAATCACAACACTATCTTATTTCTCTAACTTATTATTTCTTGGATTACAATACACGGTACTCGATACCTCTAAATAGTTGCCTACTTTTAGTAGTAACTATGCTCATCATACATGCCTGATGTCCAACCATGATGACGTGAAGTTCGTCGCATAGTTTGTGGAACAAATGTTCTTCTAGAAGGAACATACTTAGTATCTGAAGTGTCAGGACTTGATTCATTACTCAACCTGGGCGCATTGACTCCTTCCAGCTCAGCTGAAAAGTCTTCAGAAACATATTCAGCATTATCTCCCACTTGCATCTCCTGAGCTTCATTCCTTGAGTCGTCAATAGAATACGCAGATCCTGCTGATTCCCAGGTGCTCCTTTGGGCGAGATAGTTAAACACCGGATAATGTATATTCCCTGGGTTTTGAGAAGATGTTGATGATTCAAACACTCTCTCCTCAGGATCTTCTTCTTCATCCTGATTATTTATGAACATGGCATTTCTACTACTGTTACTAGGGTTAACTCTTGCACCCATCCAGCTAGATTGTCCCACATTTCTGTTAGAACCATCTATGGACATCTCGTGTTCCTGGAATCCCTCAGATGATCCCATTCTCCAACCATCAGAATTCTCAATAGGAAGTTCTGAATCAGAACCATCCTCTGAACCCTGTGGTACTGCATACCTCATATCCACAGTAGGATCATATATAGGTTCATGCCTTGGTGAATAAGGATATGGTGTAAAAGATTCAGGATCTATAGGTATATCCTTAAAGATAGGTTTTGCACTACTACTTGCTTCCTTCTCCAACTGAAACGCTAACTGCTTCCTCCTTTTCGGATCAGTTAGATCCTCTAACATGTCATTTTTATCTTCAACAATCACTTGATGTGTCTTATAAAAAGACGCAACGAGTGTTTGGTATCTATCCATAAACTTGGAAGCTAACTTAGGATGCTTCTTAACCAAAGTAAGATGATCTGGTACCGGCTCCAAGTCAATAGAATCATGAAGTATCACAGAAAATTTGCTACCTTCCAACTCCTAGGCTTTATGCTCCCGAATATTAGCTATCGCCTCCACAACAGCAACATGAGAGGCTACTAAGTGACTCCTACCTTCTCCTATAGGTAAATCGTGATACAATACAAGCTCCTCTGGAAGTTGGATACTCACATGATACTTGGATAACATCCGGCCATCATAATAGGTTATAGTGTTCACTGGAATTCTCGTTGGACAACTAAAAATCTTTAAAAGTTGGCAAAGTTGGTCTGTGAATGATCCTTGATAATCATCTAGAGTCTCCTCTTTCCTTACCAAAGTCTGTTTTGGAAACTTTGGTGCCATAGCTCTGTATAAACAAAATATTTTTATTAGTAACCAATAATATATTGCATCATAACAAATAATTATCGCACTAAAACATATAACGGAATATTCTCATTTGAATACCCATTATATTTCTTTTAGAGAATTCTTTATCGTTGCTACACCCTCCTACAGGTAATACCCTTTACTAGGTTTCCAACCTAAGGTCAAAGCAATTTGCTCTGATACCAACTGCTGTGACCCAGCATACCACTGCATGTGTAGTACACTATAGTCGTTGACATGACATCCACAGAACATCATTCCGTAAATATCACATCCCTCAGAGTGGTACAACAGAAACATTGCGGGTCCATATTACAAACATACACACATTATTATAACAATACCGGAAGTTCAAGACTTCCAAAAGATTCAACTTACAAACCAAAATATAAGTGTTTTAGTGGAAGTTTCGAATTTCTTCATGTTGCTATATATTGCTATATATTGTTCATGTTTCTCGGCTCAAGTGGCTACTAGAACTATAGTAATTTTTCGGACTCTTGGAACTCTCCCCCGTAGACGAGATTGTAGTCCTCCCCTTCTACGGCTCCATACAGGTTGGGCTCTTCATAGAAGACCTCCTCCTGGCTTTCAGTTGCATACATTGGAGTATCTTCGGGATTCTCAGAGTCTAAGCAAGGATTCAAAGGAAAGGATGAGTAACAGCGTTACTCAGCAAATTCATTATATGCAAGGTAGGAAGTTTGATGCACTATGTACCACCTCGGACTATCAGTCCTTGGCACTATGCAATTTTCGTAAATCTTTCTTCAAAGATTAATTTTATTATGAAAATCTATGACCATCAGCCTTCACAGGTTGACCAGAACTTTCATGGAGTTCCTTTCCTGCCGTGTTCATATCTCCTTCCCGGAACAAGGAGTAACAAGTTACAATTCTTACACTCTGCAGAGGTGCGTTACTTTTCCCATGAGAGATCAACTCCTTGTTGCACAACCGGGCGTACTTTCCCGTCCACAATTCGACCTCATATGTCTGCACGATGTGGGGCCCGGTAGTTGGTCCAAGCCAATCACTGCCCTCTTCGCGACCTCATATGTCTCCACGATCCTTCGGGGTTGGCTCACCTCCGTTAAGCCCCCTTTCGGGCAGGCTAAAACCCTGATGAGTTCCCGAAGACTCTATGACCTGGTGATGCCCGGAATAGTACCATTTACATGGACTATATCCCTAAACACCATTCATGGATAATCTAGACACCAAAAGTGTGGGGCGTAAGGGTGCCCACCCATATGTTGGATCCGCACAAGGAATCACAACGTCACGTTAAGGTCATCTTGCCTCCATACAAGAGGTAAAGGATACAGCTAACTTCTTCGTCCCATTCTAAATCTCATGGTTAACGCATAATATACGGCACTAGAATCACTGATGTCATGGGTTATTAATCCCTAATTGTTCATCATTATTGCAATTAGAAACATAAGTTCTATTGCTCCATCATATCATCACTTAGGATGATATCTAAGATTTATTATCTTGAGAAAATAATGTTTTCTTTTTCTATAATATAAATGATAACACACAATTTGCAAATACTTTGATAAAGACTCTTCAAAGTACATGAGCAAGTGATGACCTTGCCTTGTGATTGCAAGGTAGTGAAGTCGGATGCTTGCACTGGACCTTGAGCTTCTATGTCTACAAAATCATCATTATTTCCAGGTAAGGACAATATTTAAGGAAGCAAAATGATTATGCAAAGTAATGTAATGCATTATTTAGCTTTGTGTGTAATCTCCCCCATTATTATAAAAATTATTTTAATAATAAAGAATTTATAAATATTAATTTTTAATATTTATTGAATATTGTATTCTTTTATTTTATTTCATTTTATTTGCATTGTATTTATTTAATAATTCTTTTAAGAATTAAATACCAAAAATTGATATCAAATATTTGTTTAGTATTTTTCTAAAATACTACAATATTAATATATAATGAAAGTAATTTTTATTTATTTTTATCATCTTTCAATAATTTTATAAAATTCCATAAGTAATATATATATATTACAAAATTCTTAATAAAATTTATATGTCTAAATTTTATTTCTTAATTTATTGTATAGTTTGGATTATTGTGAATCCAAAAATATTTTATTTATAATTTTTGGATTTTTATTTTATTTTCTAGAATGTATTTAAGTTCAGGGGCATTTTGGTCTTTTCTTATTTATTAAAAACTGCCTTTAGGTAAATGGGCTGCCTTTGTTGGTTTATTGGGCCCTTGTGGCCCAATAGGGCAGAACCAAAACGATACCCCGAAGGGGTCATGGCCCAATCCAACCCACTTCGTCTGTCACTCTCTCGACCTCATCTCTCTCTTCTCCTCCTCGACCCTATGGTCGATGGCGCCGCCGTCGTGCGCTGCTCGCCGCCGTGGTCCTCCCTGGCCGCTGTCGTGATGTAGGGTGAGGTTGTCGACCATGCTCTACCTTCCTGTCCAATTCGATTTGGATCTGGAGCTCCCCCCTGGCCAAACTAGCTCCATCTCGAACCCTAGGGTTTAGGGTGGTACTGGTGCTGTCGCCACCGCTGTTGTCGTGTGCTGTGGTGGTGTTCCTCACCATCAGGTGTGGCTATGGTCGCAGCCATGGCATGGTGTAGGTCGCAGCGCCCCCCCCCCCCGGGGTGCTCCCCGTGCCGCCGTGCTCGTCGGCCTCCTCTGCTTCCTCTTCTATTCTACAGCGAGGACCATAGGTGAGTTGGTTCTTGGTTATAAACCGTGCCTCTACCTTCTCTGAGTTCATACGTGTGTAACTAGTGGCCATCCCTCATTAGGGTTCATATTTGTTCTAGGGTTCTTCCCTGGTTCTAGGATTCATCCCTCTTTGTGCTTGTAAGATGATGATCTGATCTGGTAGTGATGCCTAGTGAAGATTGTGCTCACTGCACTTCAGTGCTTCCTATCATGTTTTGATTATCTGATGATATTCTTGATCTGATGCTAGTGGTTCAGTAGTGTTGCCTCTAACTGGTGATAAAGCGTGGTTAAGCGGATGGTATAATTGTGAAACCTGGTTGGTTAGGTTGAAGCTTAGTGTGTTTCTCTACTGTTAGTACCCCAGTACTGATAGTAGCACTGCCAGTGGTGATTCACTGCATCAGTAAAGATTGGCTCGTGGATTCATGTGCAGATTGAGGTTACTTAGTTTCTTATAGTAACACTTTGCACATATAAACCTAATCCTGATTCCTGGTTATACTTTCCAGGAAAATGATAGTTATTATCTTACTGGTTTATTTATGAAAGCTAAGTGATTGTTTGGCTTGGTTTTAGAATTTGTTCGTTTGACACCATCCTAGAATGATGCACAAGTGGTGATTCTACTACTGGGCTTTAGTATGGTCAGTGCTTATGATTGGATATCTATTAAAGATAAATTGCAAGCTTCTTTCTTTAAGGATCAATGCCTATGATGCTGGTCTGAGGCTTATGAATTAAATTCCTATCCTGCTGTCCCTCATAGATATGCTTAAGTATCAAGTTTGTTCATTGGACCTTGGATCCTGGTTGGCTAAAATGATTGGTTTGCTTATATCTTAATGTTGGTGCAAATAGTTCATGAAATCTAAGGTGCTACTCCATTAGGAGATGTGCCCAAATTTTATAAGATATTTGAGAACATATTGGAATATATGAGTTGTTTATGATCACCAGGATCTATGATGTTGGTCTGATATCCTGGTGGATTTGGTAGAGTTTACTACTGGCCTTTATATTTCAAATTTCGTCTATGATAGGTTCACCCCACTTGGGTGATCACTGAGAGATTTAACTTGTAAAACAACACATAATTTTTTGTTTGAATATGATGAACAGAATATGTGGATGTTTTATGATGCTCACCACACTTGGTGTTGTTGGGTTGCAAGTTGTTGGTCTTGTGGTTGCGTGGCTAGCTTGATCTGGTGCTCCTCCTGATACTTCCAGCTCCTAGACTTGTCCTTGATCTAGCTCTCCACCTCCTGGTCCTAGTGGCTTGATCTTGTGCTTGATATCCACCTGATCTACCCCCTCCTTATGTCACCATCTTGATGAGATGATCAAGAGTTTGGTTGGTATGATCTTGTTTGGATTTGGTTTGGTTTAGCTGGGCTGCTGTGCTTGGTGTGTATGCACCAGAGAATGGTGTTGGAGATGCCTCCCATGGCTGTGCTGAGTAGTTTTGTGTGTGTGGCCTGTTGATGATGTGCTGACAGCACACACACCATGTTGTTTGGTGTGTGTGCTACTTGTGTGTCTGCTGCACCTTGTGGATATGCTCTGGATATGAAATTACTTTTATCTGGTTACACTTACTTGTCTGGTGAAACTTGTCCCTCCTTGCTGTTTGGAGTTATTTGACTTCTGTCTTAAATTATGAAATATTCAGTTCTTTCATTTTTGTGAAACTTGCCCCTTTAAAGATTACTCAATGATGAAATTTTGAACAGTGCAACTCACTATCCATTCTGAAGGTAAAACATTTTTAATCCTTCACTTTCTTTAGTTTGTGTTTGTTTTGCAGGTCACAGACTTGAAGATTCCAGACTTTAGTTTAGGTTTTCTTTCCTTTATAGAATAGTCACTTGTAATATTTCTTTTATTATTTTGTAATTTTTATTTTATTCATTTGTAATAAAGATTGTACTATTATTCAATATATAAAGGTTCTTTTATTTCATTACTATTGTAAAGATTCTTGATCATTGTCATAAGTTGCGTTTTGTAACTTCTTTATTGAATAAAATTATGGAATGAATATTCTTTTTCTTAATTGTGTTCTTTATTTAAAGTTTGAATTACTAATTGTTAACTCTTGACTAGATCATAATATTCAAACATAATTCTAAATCCTTTTAAATTACAAATCCAACACTCAAGTTTGAATTCAAATTTCATTTCCCAAAACACACTAATCCACAAAAATAATATCAAAGTTTATAACAATCATCCTCCAAGACTATACCTAATCTCAAAGAATGAAAGAAACTTTGATCACTTTAGGTTTTTATTTGGCGAAAAATTTACCCACATTTTCACAGATGAATGCATGCAATTTGACAGATTTCTAAATCAACCCTTCGTTGGTTCTTAAATGATGGGATGTTACACTAAGCCCATGACAGAGTTACTTAAGAAAGATAAAAAGTTTGATTGGACTGAAGGATGTGAAGTTAGTTTCCAGGAATTGAAGAAGAGACTAGTGTCAGCAGCAGTCTTATGTCTGCCAGATTTGGAGAAGGATTTCCATGTCTATTGTGATGCATATCACCAAGGATTGGGTGGAGTTTTGATGCAATAAGGGAAAGTTGTGGCTTATGCCTCGAGACAACTTAAAACTCATGAAGTGAATTATCCTACTCATGATTTAGAGTTACCCTCTGTTGTCCATGCACTCAAAACATGGAGACATTATCTTTTGGGAAAACGTTGTGAAGTGTTCACGGATCACAAGATTGGAAATATATCTTCACTCAGAAGGAAACCAATATGAGACAAAGAATATGGCATGAACTCATCAAGGACTATGAATTGAGTTTGCAATACCATCCCGGTAGCAAATGTTGTAGCGGATGATTTAAGCTGTAAGGTTTATGTGAATGGCCTTACTAAAGGAGAATTGCCAAATGATCTATGTGCTCAATTCAAAGATCTTAGATTGGAGATAGTGCCCGATGGATATCTCATGTCATTGGATGTTTAACCCACATTGTTGGACAAGATCAAAGAAGCCCAAAAGTTGGACAAAGAAATTGAAGAGATTAAAGGTAAAATTAGCAAGGGAAAGGCTAAAGGATTCCATGAAGATGAACAAGGTACTTTGTGGTATGGAAAGCGTATATGCATTCCGCAAGATCCGGAACTACGGAAGTTAATTCTGCAAGAAGCACACAATTCACCATATTCTATTCATCCAGGTAACACCAAAATGTACATGGATGTGAAGGAAAGATTTTGGTGGAACAATCTCAAGAAAGATATTGCAGAACATATTGCATTGTGTGATGTGTGTAGTCAAGTAAAAGTGAAACATCAGAAATCGGCAGTGTTATTACAACCACTACCTATCCCTGATTGGAAGTGGGATAAAATTGGTATGGACTTTATCCCCGGACTGCCAAGGACCAGATCTGTATATGATTCTATTTGGGTGGTTGTGGATCGCCCAACTAAAGTGGCTCATTTCATACCCATGAAGACTACCTATACAAGTGCTAAGTTAGCCAAAATCTATATGAACAGGATTGTATGTCTACATGGAGTGCCTAAGAGTATTGTGTCTGATAGAGTAACTCAGTTCACTTAGCATTTTTGGCAACAACTGCACGAGTCATTGGGAACAAGGTTGGAGTTCAGCACAGCTTTTCACCCCCAGACTGATGGACAGACAGAATGGACCAATCAGATTTTAGAGGATATGCTGAGGGCATGTGCTCTAGACTATGGTGCTAGTTGGGATGAAAGTCTGCCTTACGTAGAATTCTCTTACAACAACAGCTATCAAGCTAGCATTGAGATGGCACCGTTTGAATTTCTTTATGGAAGGAAGTGCACTACGCCATTGCTATGGAGTGGTGTAGGAGAAAGAAATTTGTTCGGACCAGAACTGATCAAGGAAGCTGAAGAGAAAGTTAAATTGGTAAAGGACAGATTGAAGATAGCCTAGTCCCGCCAAAAGAGCTACGCAGATCCAAAACATAGAGAAGTCACTTATGAGGTAGGTGATAGAGCTTATCTTAGAGTCTCACCACTTCGTGGTGTGAAGATATTTGGAGTCAAAGGAAAATTGGCACCAAGGTATGTTGGACAATTCAAGATTTTGAGCCACAAAGGAGAAGAGGCTTATGATATTTAATTACATGAATCACTGTCAGTAGTTCACAATGTGTTTCATGTGAGTCAGTTGAGGAAATGCCATCCGAAGATGGAAGAAACTTCTTTGAAGGATACTATACCTTTGGAAGAGGTTCACTTGGAGAGTGATCTCACCTATGAGGATAAACCTATCAAGATTCTTGAGACTACAAAAAGAGTTACTCGTACTAAGACTATCAAATTCTGCAAAGTATAGTGGAATCATCATACCGAAGAAGAAGTAACTTGGGAAAGAGAAGATGACCTCCGGAAAGATCACCCTCACCTATTTGCTAGCCAATCCGAATCTTGAGGGCTAGATTCACCTTAAGGGGGTTAGATTTGTAACATCCCAAAAATCATGAATTGTAAAAGAATGCATTGCATTCATATTTTCATAGCATCTAAAGCATGCACAAATATTTTCAAAGTTTGAAACCAAATAAAACCATATTTAAGCCCATTTTATTAATCTTATGAGGCATGGTTTTATTTTTATTTTCAAAGGACCAAAGTAAATTTGAGTGGACAAGTGTGTTTGATATCCTTTTGGATGCTTGGATAACATTACAAAAATTTGGAGGTGATTTGGATTCAAACAGATTTGAAAAAGGGTTTGAAAACCATTCCTAAAAAATCAAACAGAAAAAGAAAAGCTAAAGGAAAAAATAAAAACAGGCGCCAGCCTTTCGGCCCAGCACCAGATCTAACCCAACAACCCACCCGGTCCATTCCCCCTCTCCCTCTCTCTCTCACCCGCGCTCACCCTACCCCGCTGACACTTCCACTAGGCCATGCGCCAGCTCAGCTCATCTTCCCCAAACCCTGCGTGCAGACGCCGTCGCCGCCCGTTTCCTCCCCCATCACTGCCGTGTTTGATTCGGGCTGAATTGCCATTGATTCACAACGTAATTCTCTCTCCCTCTCCGGCTACTTAAACCTCTCTACACCGCGGCCATTTCCCCCAAACACCCACGCTCAATCGCTGCCAGGCTGCTCGCAATTGAACTCGTACCGCCACGGACCCGAGCGTCTCCGACGAGCTATTCCGGTGCGTGTCGTCCTCTCCCCCATCCCTCGTTCATATGATGTTGATCCTCTGGTCTTTGTGTTTCTTCTAACACCACTGGTTCATCCTATAACCCCCTAGGTCGTCGACTTCATCAAGCACCGTGAGCACCCGACGCCATCCCCATCTCCTGCGAGCAATCCCGGTAAGATACGAGCGCCCCTCGCCTCCTAATTCAAGCCAACTTGTTCGCCTGGTCCTTGTGCACACGTTGATGCCTTTGGCTTGTGCTATGGTGAACCAGAACATCGCCTATGTCGTTTTTTGCATCAACCTGACGCTGTCCGCAACTCCGATGAGCTCGCACGGCCGGAGCAGCTCGCCCCCGTCCAAGCCGAAGCCACCTTGAGCATTGTCGCATCCTTGCGATGCTGGTAAGCACCGCCACCACCCCTAGCCCCCTCTGGAATCGCTAGAACACCGTTGCCAGTAGCGCCGCCGCCGCTAGCACCCATTCACGCCGCCCATCTGTGGTCGCATGCGTTGGCACCATTAGATCTAGATCCTAGGGTTTAGATTAGATCACTTATTCAAAACGGTATCAGCAGATCTGGCCATACATCGTCACTTAAATCCTATGGCTCACGTTGATCGATCCACGCGAAGTGGTATGGGCCAATAAAATGAGTCCACGTGTCTGGAAATTAGATTTAAAATCTGTTTTTGAATCTATTAGAATTGCAAACTTGTAAAATTCATATCTTTTGTTCTGTTTATCCAAAAAATGCAAATAATATATCAATGGATTCAGAAAATTAAGAGCTACATTACTGTAGGATTGAATTTGTATTTTTATCCTGGAAAAAGGATTTATTTACAGAACCAATTGTATGCTTATTTTGGCTATATAAATTATTTAAAAAATGATTTTAAAGCAAATTTGAGTTTTTTTAGACTTAAGATAGATCACTTAGTGTTCAGCACTATTTGGTTTGACTTGTTTAGTATAGAAAATCATTTTCATTGCATTTGCATGCATTCATATTATTTTTGCTTGAATATTTGAATGTGAATTTGGTGCTATCATTTTATGTGTAGATTTTCGTGCTAGTGGTGATTGTGAGTGTGAGGATTGTTGCTACTCCCCCAACTACCAAGGCAAGTGGTGCTTCATATATTTTGTCATATTATTTTGAATATGAACTAGTGAAATTTTGATTAGGGTTGCATGTAATTTTTCTAAGTTATATACTATGCTATGCCTTGGGAAATCCTAGTAGTTGTAGTCGTGGTAGAATTTTCTCTAAGTTAAGAAATTTGTTATGTTATCATGCTTAGCCTAGCTAGTAGCAAACAAGGGTGGATTATTCATGCTATGAATTATTTCTAAGTCATTGACTTGTGTTTTTGCTTAATAAAACAACTAAGTGAAAGAATCACCTGGGTGGAAGAGTATGATGGTTTGTGTTGAGTGTTTACACAAGGCCCATGTCTATGGTTTACCTTGTGTATCACACTTCTGGAAATCCACCCAGGAACAAAGATATTTGAGATATTTAGTGTTGAGAAGCTTCTAGTGCAACTACATGGCATATGGTCTCTGCCTTGATCATATAGGTTGCAATAACTTAGTCAAATGGACAGATGGTGGTAGGGTGATAGGATGGAAAGCGTCCATGGTGGTCTAAGGGAAGGCTTCTGAAAGATCTTGTCTCGATGCATGTCGAGTCTTGTGGGGAAAGTGCACCACCTCTCGAGAGGGTAAAAACTAAGTACTTAGTCGTGTCCCTGGCAACAGACATTTTGAGCATCAAAGACATTGAAGCTATCAAGGATCTCCTCGTCCCAATTTCTGAGTTAAAACTTGTGGTTGAACAAGGATAAAGGTTCACCAATGTCTATTGGTGGTTCCTTGGGAGTTTTGACAAACAAAAACTTAGTGTTTTTAACTGATAGGAAAAACCTATTTTGAGCAAAGCAAGCCTAAGCCACACTTAGCCAAATTCATATAGATGCTAGAACTACTACTCTACTATGGTATCACTTTCCAATACAATTCTAAATGTATTGACCCATTGTGGCTGTAACTTATGATGTTGCAGGTTACTCTGATGGAGATTAGGGTTGTGAGTCTACACTCAACATGTTTGCATGTGGCACATGAAGATGAAGACTTATAGTTATTTACTTTATGCTATGAACTCTTGTACTAGCCTTTGTAAAAGACTATGTTATCTCTGGAATGATGATGTAATAACGACCTTTGTATCTGTGTACTTCATCTTAAACTATGGATGCTAGCATTTGATCTAGGGACTAGCATTGCAATCACAGGGACACTTACCTTATAAAGGTGGGGTCTTATAGATGGTATAAGAGCACTGTGTAGCCTGTAGGATTATGACCCTAAGTTGGATTAGACTAAGGAAACCACTAGGAAAAATGCAACTCTTTGCAAATTCCACACTTGTCTTTTTCTTCTCGTAAACCTCTTCTAATCTTCTTTATCATCTCAATTTGAAGATGGCCACCATCAACGAAGCCGTCAAGAAGGGACCACTCATGACCATGACTTTAGAATGTGAGACGAAGTTTCCCAAAGCACTCAAAACCCTTATGGTTAGCTTGGGGATACATGGTGAGGCCGTGTACAAGGGATTTCCAGTGATGGATGACAGAGAAGAATATTGGTGGGTGCAGCTTCACTTGTACAAAAACAAGGGAGACAACCACAAAGAGTCGGGATTCTACATGGGCACCAACTCAGAAATGTATACGACATTCTTTGACTCTGCAAGAAATGCAGCTTGGAATGCTATAAAGGAGCTTGGTGAAAGACTCAAGTGTAGAATGCTCAACACCCAAAATGACCTTAGTGAAGAGAAGAAGTATACCCAAGACTTAGAGACTGCCATAAAACGTCTAAGGGAAGATATCATAGACTTAGCATATGAGTGAGAATTGAGACGTATTCCAATAGTTGGACCACCACACTTGTTGTTTCTCGCAAAAGTTTGTCTAAGTTATGTTTGAACCTTAGTGTTTGTAATGGATTTTTGTATGCTTGACTTTTGTTTCACTATCTTGTCTTTTTCTCACTACTTGTATTGTTTCTAACTTTTCTCTATCTTATGCAATACATGCCTAGCGTTGTTATCAGCACTGCCGAGGAGTTCAAGGGTGTAGGGTTCGCAGCATAGAAAACAAAAAATTCCTACGATGGGAACAACTATGTACCAAGATCTATCTACTAGATACAAACAACGGGTGTATGTATATCTGTAGAGAACATACCCTTGAAGACCGAAAAAGCTTAACAAGTTAAACTCGTGGTTGATGTAGACGATCTCTTGTCGATCTCAAGATCGAGAGGAAGTCCTAGCGCCGCAAATCAGCAACGCATCCGTGCTCGCACACACTTCCAAGGCACCGAGCAACCTCCGCCTCCTCGCTCCAGCGATGCAGCGGAAGCACAACTCTTTCTTGCCTAATAGCCACCGGGAACATGTATCTCGCTAGTCCGAGACCATGGGGGATAAATTCTAGAGGGGGAGAGAGATCCTTCACGAGGAGGTGTGAGTGGGAGAGAGGAGAGGGGGTGCCTTTTATAGGAGGAGGGGGCACCCAAGGGGTTGGCCGCCGGCCATGGGGGCTGCCCCCTCCCCTCCTTCATTCATGTGGGTGGACACTCCACTCACAAAAATCTCTTCAATTTCCTCCACTCAAAATTGCTATTAAATTTCCACCAAATTTAGGCCTTGTTTGATTTGTAGGAATAGCAAAGGATTTTCATGGGAATGAAATCCTATGGATTTTTTCCTACGGCTGTTGTTTGATTTGTAGGAACAGATCCTGCAGGAATTTTTCCTATGACACTTCCCCTAGTCTATTTCATAGGAAAATTTACATCAGATCATAGGCTCTTGTAAAAATTCCTGTGAAGGAAAGGAAACTTGGAGGATTTCACTGGACACACCATACCAATCCTACGATTTTCCTATCCCTTCAGTTTTACTATCCTGCAAATCAAACAAGCCCTTAATGCAAACTCTCATTAAATAAAACTCTTTTATTTATTCAGAATTTTGTCAATTAGTTTAATGACAAACATTCACATATAACCCCTTGCTAGAATTCTATTTCACATGCAAAAACACTTTCTGCAATTTCACCCAAAAACCTGTTTCGGTATCTAGTGAATAATTTCCTACGCTTGTTATTATTTCCAGCATGAAACTTTTGTTCCAATTGGATGTCGGTGTCTCTTAAGTGTGTCACCCTACGGTTCACGAATAATGCGGACATGATCGAGACCCCTCTCGGATCAATAATCAGAAGCGGGATCTGGAGACCCATACTGACTCCCACATATTCAACGATGACTTTCCTGTGATCGTCGGAACCTTTTACGCTAGTATCTTAATCCCTTTGTTTCGCGATATATTACATGTCCGAGATTCGATCATTAGTATCTCCATACCTAGTTTGATCTCGTTACTGACATGCACTCTTTTCTCGTTCCCGTGATATAACATTCTAGTGATCAAATCACTTGCTTGCAAGCTAACCAATGTGACATCACTGAGAGGGCCTAGAGTATATCTATCCGTCATCTGGATGAACAAATTCCACTCTCGATCCATGGGCCTCAACATAACACTTTATTAGTTCTGAACCCATCTTTATAATCACCCTGTTACAGTGTGATGTTTGATGTTATCAAGAAAATCTTCCGGTGTTAGTGATTGACATGATCTCATGGTCTAAGGATTAGGATTACTTTGTAAGTTGTTATAGCAATATAAACTCAATGACTTTGATCATAATGCTATACTTCGGATGAATGTTCATCACACCATTACACTAATGTTGTGATCCCGTTATTAACAACATCCAATGTCCATGATCAGGAAACCTTGATCATCTTGTTAATCAACGAGCTAGTTTATGAGAGAGGCATAACTAGGAACTTTCTATTTTTTTATTAAACACACATGTATTAATGTTTCCATATTAATACAATTATAGCATGCAAAATAAACATCTATCATATACTTGGAATACACATAATAAACACTTTATTATTGCCTCTCAGGGCATATTCCTTTTAGTCTCCCACGTGCACTAGAGACAATAATCTAGTTACATAGTGATGAATCTAACACCCATGGAGTTCTGGTGTTGATCATGTTTTGATCTAGGGAGAGTTTTAGTCAGTGGATCTGCTACATTGAGATCTGTGTGTACTTTACAAATCTTTATATCTCCATCCTTGACATGCTCGCAGATGGAGTGAAACCGGCGCTTAATATGCTTGGAATTCTCGTGAGATCTTGGTTCTTTGGCATTGGAAATGGTACCATTGTTGTCATAATAGATCACCATTGGGTCCAACGCGCTTGCAACCAAACCTAGTTCGGATATGAACTCCTTCATCCAAACCGCTTCCTGAGCCGCTTCCGAAGCAGCAACATATTTGGCATCTGTTGTTGATCCCGCCACCATAGGTTGTTTGGAACTCCTCCAACTAACTGCTCCGCCATTCATGAGAAATACGTATCCGGATTGAGACTTAGAGTCATCCGGGTCGGTGTCAAAGCTTGCGTCGACATAACACTTAGCGACGAGCTCTTCTTCACCTCCGTACACAAGAAACATATCTTTAGTTCTTCGTAAGTACTTAAGGATATTCTTAACCGCTATCCAGTGTTCCGAACCTGGATCCGATTGGTACCTACTAGTCAAACTAATAGCATGTGCCACATCCTGTCTTGTACATAGCATGGCGTACATTATAGAGCCTATGGCTGAAGCATAGGGGACTTTGTCCATTATCTCTCTTTCTTCCGCCGTAGACGAACTTTTGAGTCTTACTCAATGTCTTGCCTTGCAACATAGGTAAGAACCCCTTCTTACTTCTGTCCATTTTAAACTTCTTGAAAATCTTATCAAGGTATGTACTTTGCGATATCCCTATTAGGCGCCTAGATCTATCTCTATAGATCTTTATGCCTAATATGTATGACGCTTCACCTAGGTCCTTCATTGAAAATTTGTTGTTTAGATAACTTTTAACACTGTTTAAAATATCTATATCATTTCCGATCAATAATATGTCATCCACATACAATATCAGAAATGCCACATTGCTCCCACTCACTTTCTTGTAAATACAAGCTTCTCCATAAGTTTGGACAAATCCAAACTCTTTGATCACCTCATCAAAGCGGAGATTCCAACTTCGTGATGCTTACTTCAATCCATAGATGGATCGCTGAAGTTTACACACCTTGTTAGCATCCTTAGGATCGACAAAACCCTTTGGTTGTATCATATACAACTCTTCTTCAATATTACCATTGAGAAATGCGGTTTTGACATCCATCTGCCATATCTCATAATCGAAATATGCAGCAATTGCTAACATAATCCTAACTGACTTTAGCATTGCTACGGGAGAGAATGTCTCATCGTAGTCAACTCCTTGAATTTTCCGAAACCCCTTTGTGACAAGTCGAGCTTTATAGATGGTCACATTATCATCAGCATCAGTTCTCCTTTTGAAAACCCATTTGTCCTCCACGGCCTTTCGGTCGTGATGTAAGTCCACCAAGTTCCAAACTTGATTTTCATACATGAATTCCATCTCGGATTTCATGGCTTCTAACCATTTTTTGGAACAGGCTCATCATCGCTTCTTCATACGTCGCAGGGTCATCAATTTCACCAACCATGAAATTCACAACAGGTTTTCCGTACAGCTCGGGAGCTGCACACGTCCTTCTAGACCTGCGAGGTTCGGTAGTACTCTCTTTCGTAGTTTCACGATCATTATCATTAGTTCCCTCTTCAACTAGTGAAGCCAACTCCGGAACAACTTCCGGCGCTGCGCTACTCGCCATACTTTGAAGAGAAGGTTCAATAACCTCTTCGAGTTCTACCTTCCGACTACTCACACCTTTCGCGAGAAACTCTTTCTCTAGAAAGGATCCATTATTGGCAACAAAAACCTTGCCCTCGGATCTGTGATAGAAGGAATACCCAATAGTTTTCTTAGGGTATCCTATGAAGACGCATTTTTCCGCTTTGGGTTCGAGTTTATCCGGTTGAAGTTTCTTCACATAAACATCGCATCCCCAAACTTTAAGAAATGACAGCTTAGGTTTGTTTCCAAACCACAATTCATACGGTGTCTTTTCAAAAGATTTAGATGGTGCCTGATTTAAAGTGAATGCAGCAGTTTCTAGTGCATAACCCCAAAATGACAACGACAAGTCTGTCAGAGACATCATAGATCGAACCATATCCAATAAAGTATGATTACGACGTTCCGACACACCATTTCGCTGTGTTGTTTCGGCAGGTGTGAGTTGTGAAACAATTCCATACTCTTTCATGTGAGTGCTAAACTCGTAACTTAGATACTCACCTCCACGGTCGGACCGTAGAAATTTGATCATTCTATTATGATGATTTTCCACTTCATTCTGAAATTCCTTGAACTTTTCAAAGGTTTCAGACTTGTGTTTCATCAAGTAGATATAACCGTATCTACTCAAATCATCAGTGAAAGTAACAAAATAATCCACCTCACGCCGACACTCATTGGACCACATACATCAGAATGTATGATTTCCAATAAATCTGTCGCCCGTTCCATTGTACCGGAAAACGGCGTTCTACTCATCTTACCCATAAGGCATGGCTCACATGTATCAAATGATTCAAAATCAAGTGATTCCAAAAGTCCATCCGAATGGAGCTTCTTCATGCGTTTAACGCCTATATGACCTAGATGGCAGTGCCACATATATGCGGATATATCATCATTAAGTTTAATCCTTTTAGCATCAACATTATGAATATGTGTAACATTATTATCGAGATCCAATAGAAATAGACCATTCATCATCGGTGCATGACCATAAAAGATTTCATTCATATAAATAGAACAACCATTGTACTCGGATTTAAATGAATAACCACTTCGCATCAAATAAGATCCAGATACAATGTTCATGCTCAATGCTGGCACCAGATAACAGTTATTCAAGTTTATTACTAATCCCGACGGCAAGTAGAGAGGTAACAATCCGACGGCGATCACATCAACACTTGATCCATTGCCGACACGCATCTTGAAAAACTACTTAAGATTTAATATTCTCCAACTCAAACATGGGATCATGTTGACACATGTCATCACCACATATTTCAGTACATGGAAATGTGATTTAAAGTGGTGTCACAATTTAATAAGGTTTAACCTTTTTATTTTAATTAATTAAAGTGACTAGAAATGCCTAAATGGCATTCTTTTATTACTTGATCATTATTTATGTAAGTAAACCTAAATATTTTTATATATTCTGAAAGTTATGGTTAAATGTGATTTTTGAGAGTTGGAATCAACTCAAAATCTCTTATGGTTGAATTTTAAAAAATGTTTGAATGCGGAAAAGCTTCTGCCTTGTTATTTTTACCATCGGTGATCTACAAATCTAAATGGTTAGAATCCAACGGGCTTGGATTAAGCATTCCAGTACCTTTCTAACAAAATTGGTTTCATGCATTTTGGTTCAGTGAATCGAGCTAGGTTGATTTTTGAATCTAGGTATAGAACTGGGTTTGAAATTAAATGAATAAATCTAAATTTGAATTAGTGGGTTGCATGGGATGTTTAAATGGGCCGCCCCACTACGCACAACGCACGCGCGGGATGGTTAAGTGAGTGACCCCACTCGTCAGTGGGACAATGAGGGGCGAGCGGTATGGGGCGATTAGGATCGTAGGATCTAACTCTAATCGAACGGCTCTGGTTCATCGTCCACGTCGGGAAGCACCGGCGAGACAGAACCCTAGCGCGTCCGATGGGGGTCGTGGGAGGCTCACCGGGGCTCAGGCGATGGTCGGCGACGGGGGTGAACGACGAAGTCGACAACGGCGATTCTCCTGGTACCAGCAGCTTCTCCTGGGGTGGCTCCAATCGACGGCGCCTCTCCTCCTCTGCAGCGGGGAACTCCGGTGAAATTCCGGCCACCTGGTGCTCGCCTTGCTCCGGGAGTGAGTGGGTGTGATCAGTGAGAGGTGGGAAGTTAACTTGTGTGAAGAAAACGAGCGGGGGAGGCCTCCTTTTATAGTGGCTGAAGGGGACCGAATGGCGCGGGTGGAGCTCATCAGTGTCGACGGCATAGAGTGCTACTGGCATGGGCGACAATAGGGGAAGTGCTGTGATCCCTGGCAACTCTCAACGGCGTGGTGGCGAGGCGTGGGGTGGTGCGAGATGGTCGTAACGTGGCGCTCTTGGCGGGTCCGATGGCAATTTTAATGGCGCACAGCATGTATGGTCCACGCGGCGGCGAACGAGGTTATCTGGCAGGGTGCTGGGGTGCTGGTGATCATGTCTGCAAGCGGCGAGAGCGGCGCATAGTCTGTGGGCTGGTGTCGCTGATGGCGCACTGGCACGCTCTCGCCTCGCACGCAGAGCGACTAGGCGCGTGCTTGGCGGGTGGTCCAGTGGCTAGCTGCGCTCGGGGCTTGGACAGGGAGTGGTGATGGACGGTGCTGCGTGTCCCAGACAAGGTTGGCGAGGCTAGTTCTTCCTCTAGCTCGCTAGCGACATGGGGGTGACAATGGTGCTCACGGCATGCTCACCATTAATGGCTAGGCTTGCTCACAGTTGTGCTAAAGCTAGTTAGATTACTTTGATCATCTACTGAGAGTGTAGAGTGAGCTATAGAGGGAGCAAAGTTAGGCACTGATCACTGCTCACTATAGTGTTTTGTGTTTGTTTGTTTGCTGCTGACAAGGTGTTTGATGAAATGGCCGAAAGAAATTCAAATTTGAATTTGGATTGAAACTTGGTGGGTTTGCTAGGAACATACTAGGGAGTATCTGGTTACTTGGATTGGTCAAGGGGCACTGGTTTGGTTGGGTTTTGAAAATGTGTGATCTTCACATATGTTAAAGATTCAATTTTGAATTGTCATTTGAATGGGGTTGCCAAATGTTTCTGCAAGTTTGAAATGTGGGCTTTGATTCACTTTTACTTGGTCTAGCAAGGGGTGAAAAGAATTGGAAAAGTTTCTGTTTGAAATCTTGGACTAGAAACACTCAAAGTGACCTAGTGAGCAAGATTGGCAAAAATGACCATTTTCCTTATTGGAATTGTTTGTGATTTTCTCTTGATTTGTTTCTACTTGGAAATGTTTTAGATGATGTTATATTCATATTTGAATCATTCCTTTCTATTTAGTTGAATCACCAAGTCCATTCATGCATTCATCAAATCATCACATACACACATGCATTCATTTGGTTTTTATTTAATCAAAGTTTTTGTTAACCCAAATTTTAGTGATTAGAGTTTGATGATCAGTGTTTCATATTTTTGGGATGTTACACCAACCATCTAGCTACTGTATGGACCCATAGTCCAAGGGTGAACTACTCACACATCACTCCGAAGGATGTCATGGTGATGAAGAAGGCCTCCGAGATGATCTCTCCCCTCTGGAAGGGTGCCGAGAAGAGCTTCAGATCCCCCCGATCTAGGGACGATGGTGGCAGCGGCTCCAGACTGTTTCGTGGAGATTTGATCGTGTACTTAGGATTTCTGCATTGGGGTGCTTTTATAGGCGAAGGGGCAAGGTCGGTGGGCGCCCGAGGGGCCCACACCTTGGGCTGGCGCGCCCCTGGCAGCGCTGCCACAGGGTGTGGCCACCTTGTGGACCCACTTCGGCTGCCCTTCGGACTCTGTGTTCCTTTTGGTAAAATATTGACTTTTGCTTTTGTCCCGTTCAATTTTGAGAATATTTCCTTACTAGCTTTTCTGAAACCAAAAACATCAGAAAACGGGCAACTGGCACTACGGCATCTTTTAATAGGTTAGTTCCGGAAAATGTATAAAAATACCTCAAAGTGTAGAAAAAACATAAGAAAGTTGATACAAAACAAGCATGGAGCATCAAAAATTATAGATACATTTATGACGTATCACATGACACTGTGATTCCTTGCGTGGATCTAGCATAAGAGTGGGAACCCTTACCACGATTTTTGTGTCTAGGTTTTGTGTGAGGCTGCTGGAGGTAGGTCAGCCATTTTAATGGGTCCTGCCAGGGGCACAACCGACTCACAGAGTCTTCAGGGGACTATCAGAGTTGTAGCATCCTGAAAGGGGGCTTAACTGAGATGTGGTGGACTAAAGGATCGTGTTGGCATATGGAGTCATGGATAAGGGCAGTGATCGGCTTGGGTCCTTATACTAGGCCTCATACCAAGAAATTATGGATAAGCTCATGACTTGGATGTGCAACATGGATAAAGATCTCTCATGGGTAAAGCAATGCACCTCTACAGAGTGTAAAAACCGTGACATGTTACTCCCTGTTCTAGGAAGGAGCTAAGAACGTGGCATGAAGGGTGACGGAGATAGGTTTTCAGAATAAAATCAACCTTTGAAGAAATGTTTACGAAAACCTGCATAACCTACAACCTTTTTGTCTATGGTTGTAGATAGTACATCAAACAGTACTTTCTAGTGAACTTGCTGAGTACACTCGTACTCAACTATACCTTATTAACCCTTGCTAGATTCTAAAGCTGATGAAGACGTGTCAACACCAACTTATGCTCAAATTAATCGTCACCGAACGCTCAAGTTCTTCAATGAAGTAAACATATACCTCAACTGAAGTGAAGGAAAAGTTCCCGATTAGATAGGAGTTTAATCTCTACCCATAGAACCTACTTCTGTAGATTATTGCTATAGCAGCAATCGCGAGCCATAGATATATATTAATAGTAGTATTATTTCTAGAATAGGCTTCGAGTTGCTATTTATGGTTTTCTTCTGTGTAATGTTTTCCTCATTGTTTTGAGAAATGTTTTCTGAATCTTTTGTAAAGAGTCAAGTTATAATCTATAGTCATGTCCTGGACCCACGATGTTTCTTTTGTATCACTCCGAGGGATGTAATACTGGTGGAACGATGTTTTTTAGTGTTATGTAAATGACTATTGTGTACTATATCATGTAGTGGTATGCCATTTCACCGCACCTACGTGTAGTCCAACTGCCTTGTAACCTTATATCCTTCCACCTTATTCCGCCCATTGACTATAAATATTATCCCTATGGCTCAGATATGAGATTAGACAAGATGATGATAATATAAAACTAGGGACCTTCTCTCCCCATCCCTATGTGGGCACAAGACCTATCATAGTTAAACTACTGGTGACAAGGGTTTGACTCGTCAATGCCCATTGTTATGGACTTGGGTTTTGAGAAGATGGGGATCCTGGAAGTCGTGGAACAGTTAACAGGCAAGCAACACGGGGACACGTGGTTTACCTAGGTTCGGGCCCTCGGAGGGAAAACCCTACTCCTGCTTGTCTGTTCTTGATTACGTAGAACCGAAGGTTACAGGGTGCGCAGATGCAATATGGCGTGGAGGTGTGTGTATGAGCTGTTGAGGATTCTTCTCACTGTACCCTCCTGGCCTTTATATAGACATGCCAGGTCTTAGGATAGATCGAGTCGGTTACATATTAGGGTTGATACCCTTTGAAATTCTATCTAATCTAGACCTGTCCTCCAAGGAGTCGAATTCGCCACGGGCTTGGGCCACCCGAAATCTTCCTGGGCTGCAAATCCTCATGTGGGCCTTCCTTGGGCTGGACCGGGTATACCAATGCTATGCACTCGTTGGGTATATCCATGTTATTAGCCCCCGAGTGTTCAGTCGAATCGTAGATTCGACTGGAGACTTCACAATTTTTCCGGTGCTCTGCATTTGGTCCTGTCTTTTTAGGAATAAACAAGTTAGTTCATATGGATTGTTGATGTGTGTGCCTGACTCACCCGACGGATTAGGGCCAGTTAACTGTCATTGGACAAAACAACACAATCTTCATTAGACTCGTGTCCCCCGACTCGAATCCAGAATGAATGCTAGCGTAATTCGAATCAGGCCGTTGAGGTCTTATAGGAGTCGAATCCCAGTGATTTTAAGTGGTGCACCCAACGCGTCCTTCGGGATTTTCATCACGCCTGTTGACACGGAAGTTTTCTGGCAGAGTGCCGTCAGGTGTGTTACCAGGCCATCAGATGATATCTATAGGACTTATCTTTGTGTCGTAGACACAGCATCCGAAATTTTATCACCACAGAGGTATTTCGGGTGGCCAAGGAGACTGTTTTTCACTTAGAGTTAGTTTGGGCAAAGTTGCCAAAAGATTTTTGTCACATCCCAAAATTTTCCAAATTTTGAAATGTGAAAAATAAATAAATAAATAAACAATTGTTGAAATTTAGGGTGAGAAGAAACTTTTTGAATCCAATTGGAAACATCAAAACCTATTTTGATCAAATAAAATCCTAAAGGGATTTAAAAAGATAAACAATTAATAAATAAAATTATGATAGTTGGAATTACTATTTTTGGATCTTTTAATAAAAAGATTTGGTTTTCAAAAGAAAAGGTAGAATTATAAATAAGGATGGTTTTATTGAGCCAAATTAAATCTTGGCCCAACTTTTGAGATAAAATATTTCTATTTGATAAAAAGAGTAAAGGTTTATTTAAATAAAATAATGAGGATTTATTAATATTCAATTTTATTAAAGTAAAGGCTTTTCCCATTTTTAAATAAACACTAAAACTTGTTAATTTATTTTAAATATGATTTCCAAGTGTTTTATGTTTTCAAATAAAACTTACTGAAATGGTTTTGATTTCAAATAGAGTTTTTAAATAAATAAAATCCTATTTGAATTAATGACTAAGGTCTATTTATTTAATTAATAATGGATCCTAAAAAGAATAAAATTATTTTGTTTTGGACTTGGGAATATGTTGTTATCAGAATTAAAATTAATACAAAGTTTGGTGGTGGTTTGAATTGAATTGTTGTTTGAATTATTTGTTTGAAAATCAAAACAGAAATTCAAATTAGAAAAAGAAAAAGCTTTAGTATAAAAAAAGGAAACAAAACAGACCCAACCCATCTGGCCCACTAAGCCCGGCAAGAGCCCACCCGGCATACCCCCACCGAAACATTTTCTCACACGAAAACACACCCACCCAGACACTGAGCAGTGGACCCCGTGCCCCCTCTCTCTCTCACTGTCAGCACGGCCCCACATCGCCAGCTATCGTCTTCACCGCGACCACGTCCCCTGCCGTTGCTGCCGATTGATTGCGGCGATCAATTCGCGTTGATGGCGGGCTTAATTCCTCTAGCGACCATGCCCTCTTAAGAACCTCTCCCTCCTCTCCATTTCCCCTCAGAAACCACTGCACGGGAGCCACCAGGCTGCCTCGAATCGGCTTTGCACCACCGCTGCTCCAGCGAGCTTCTCCAGCGAATTCCGTCCACACCTCGCCGCCCCTCGCCTCCCACTGCACACAGCTTTGCTCGCCAGCACCAGGCGCACCTGCCAGTGCCTCGCACTCGCCCGCGCGTGCCCCGCAGCCTCGGCTTCGTCTTCATCTGAGCGCCACCGCCGTCTGTCTCGTCTCCGTCGAGCTTCCCCGGTAAGCTCCGTTCGCCCCAGCACCTCCTGTTGATGCTCCCATCATCCCCAGATCAGCACGCATCTAACGCCCCCATCCGTTTGCCTTAGGGCGACCTGCAGCTCCATCTCCGACGTCAAACAGAACCGCCTGACGCCGCCACCCACTCCGGCGAGGAATTGCCAGCAGCTCCGAGCGCCCCTCGCCAAGCCGACCACACCTCGAGCTTCTCCACACCCCCACGAGCACGGTGAGCACCTTCGTTTCCCCTCTTGCTTCCTGGTTCGTCGGCAAGCTCGCCGCCAGAGCGCTCCGCCGCCTGTCGCCGTCGCGGCGCCGCCACTTTATGGTCGAACGATTCTGCATCGTTAGATTTAGATCCGACGCGTAGGAAGAGATGACTTAACGAAGGGGTATCACTCAATCTGCGCTATGTAATCTAAATAAGATCCTGCGGTCCAGATAGCTCGATCCACTCAAAGCGGTACCGGCCAATAGAATCACGCCACATGGACAAGGTTTTGTTTAAAACAGAAATTAGAATCTGATTGATATGCAAACTTGTAAAATTCATAACTTTAATTCTACACGTCCAAATTTTGCAAATTTTATATCAATGGATTCAGCAGGACAAGTACTGTGCAACCATGCACTTTTTTTAATGATTTGCTTCTGGAAAATTGGTTGAAATTGCAGAAACTTGTGGAGGCTTATTTTGAATATAAAAATTGTTCTAGATATATTTTTGAGATGAAATCTTTGCAAAATGGTTTGTTTTGAACCTACTGACCATAGGAACCAACTTATGAATTTAAAAAATGTATTTTGTGAAGATAAGGAATAAATAATTGAATTAGCTCATTTCTAGTCAAATAAAAATATTGATTATGATTTAGAAATGATTTTTGAGTGAAACCTTTGGGAAATGATTTGATTCAAACCTTCTGACCCTAAACACCAAGTTTTGTGAATTAACAACTTATTTGATGAACAATATAAAATCATTACTTTGCTAAAAGATATTTTCAACCACATAAGATATTGATTTGATTTAAAAATGGTTTATAGATAAAACCTTCTGCAAATGGTCTTACCACCTTAGTAAATGACCACTTCGAACTTTATAATGTTTAGAGCCTAGTAGAAACCACTTTTGCAAATAAAACTATATTTTGCATGCTTGCATGCATAACCTTGTTTCTATTATTTTATGTGTGATAAATTGGTTGGAATGTTAGTTGAAATATATGTTTGCTTGATTGAATTGTAGTGGAATTAGAAGAGTGTGATATTTGCAAGATAAAGAAGTGAACCATCATTCTCTACTAAAAAGGCAAGTGACACTATCATCCATGTCCTACTATTTTCATTACACTTGGTGGATTTTATAGCATGCATGGAAAGGACTACTATATTTTATGCTATGCTAAATCCTAATAGGATACCCTTATATATTCCTTAGTGAAGACATTGTAGTTGTAGTATGCTTAGCCCAGCTATATATTTGGGATGGGATACATGTTATGGGTATATGAAGAGTTGAAAAGATATATGTTTTATATAATAAAACAAGTACTCAATGAACCACCTAGGTGGACAAGGATACTCAAGTTTTGGACAAGGTGGCAACAAAAGGAACCATGTTTATATGGCTATCTCTTTTTGTATGTGCACTAGAAGAAAACCACCCAGGGACTTAGAAATTGAACATGTTTCTCGTACAGTGGCTTCCGTGTACAGCCACATGCTAAATGGGCTCTGGCTGTAAGGTTCCCAACCTTTATTAAGGTAGAGATCCCTGTGTTTACAATGCTAGTCCCTGGATCAATAGCTAGCATCCACAGTTAAGATGTAATATCAAGAAACAAAGGTCATAACACAACTTTATAACCAGGAATAACATAATTTTATTACATCTTTCATAGCTCATTTGGCTATTACATTACAATGCAGCAGAATATCTATAAGCATGGGGTCCTTCATCTTCAAAGTTCCACATGCAGACATGTTGGTTGTAGACTTGTAATCCTAATCATTTAAACTTCACTAAAATCAATCAAACCTGCAACATAACAAGTTACAGCCACAAGGGTCAATACATTTGAATTGTATTGGCAAGTGTTACTATGGTAGTATAGTGGAGTCTATCATCTATATGCATTTGGCTAAGTGGAGCTTAGGCTTGCATTGCTCAAAATAGATTTTTCCTTATCATTTGAGAACACTAAGTTTTTGCTTGAAAAAAATCACCCAAGGCATCTACCAATCAAAGATTGAAGATCCTTTAACCCTTGTTCAACCACAAGTTTTTAACTTAGAAATTGGGATGAGGAGATTCTTGATAGCTTCCATTTCTTGATGCTCAAATTGTCCTTTACCAGGGACATGGCTAAGTACTTAGATTTTACACTCTGCAGAGGTGGTGCACTTTCCCCACAAGACTTGGTTTCCCAAGACAAGATCTTTCAGAAGCCTTCCCTTAGACCAAAATGGACACGCTCCAACCTATCAAACCTCTACCACCAACTGTCCATTTGTCTAAGTTATTGCAACCTATATGATCCAGGCAGAGCCCATAATGCCAAGTGGTTGCACCTGGAGCTTCTCAACATTTGACATCTCAAATCTCTTTGTTCCTCGGTGGCAATCCACAAGTGTGATACACAAGGTAAACCATAGCCATGGGCCTTGTGTAACCACTCAACAAAAAACCACCAAGCAAGTCCCTTTCCACCCAGGTGATTCATTAACTTAGTTGTTTTATTAAACAAAAACTCAAGTCCTCAGACTTAGAAATTTTTCCATAGTATGAATGTATATATTCCACCCTTGTTTTCTATTAGCTAAGCTAAGCATGATAGTAGTAGGAATCTTAACTTAGGAAATTCTACTAAGGTTTTCATTTACTAGGTTTTCCCATAGCATGGTTTATACTTAGCAAAATTCCATGCAAGTCCTACTTAGAAATATCACTAATGTATAGTGAAAATAATGGGACAAAGTATGAAGCATCACTTGCCTTTTTGGTAGAGTATAGGTTCACTTCTTGATATTTGCAATGTTCACACACTTCAAGTCACTACAATTCAATCAAGCAAACAATATTTCAATCTACCATTCAAGCAAAACATCACATAAAATGATAAAGTCAAAGTAATGCACGCAAGCATGCCATGCTTTGTTTTATTTGAAAAAGTGGTTCCTAATGGTTCATAAACATTTGAAAACACCTAATGGTCATTTTATATAGTGGCAAAGTCATTTGCAAAAGATTTCACTTCAATAAACCATTTTCAAAACAAGGTATCATTTTATGTGGTGTAGAAATGTTTTTACTAAGGCATTAATCTGTAGGATTCACAAAATAAGTTTTCAAGCCATAAAACTTTGTGTTTAGGGTCAGGGTGTTTAAAACAAAACATTTCCCAAAGGTTTTCTTCCAAAACCATTTTAATAAATAAGCCATATTTTTATTTGACTAGAATTGGTTTAAAATCCAAGTTTCATTCTTTTGCATCTCCAAATACATTTTTGAAACCACGAGGTGATTCTTATGGTCAGTAGGTTCAAAACACACCATTTTCCAAAGATTTTATCCCCAAAATCTTTTTAGAATAATTTTTATAACCTAAACAAGCCTACATAAGTTTCTGCAAAAACAAACATTTTACCAGAAGCTTTTTACTAAACAAATGGCATGGTTGGCTAGGGCTTGTTTTTCTGAATCCATTGATATAAAATTTGCAAAATTTGGACATTGGGATCAAAAGTTATGCAATTTACAAATTCAAACTACTAATAGAAATGTTTCTGTCTTTTAAATCAACTACATGCCACGTGGCGTGATTCTACTGGGCGATACCGGTTCGCGCGGATCAAGCGATGTGAGGCGTTGGATTAAAATAGATCGAGCGGCACAGGATCACTCGTACCCCTTCGTTTAAGTTTCTATCCTATCCACGCGATCCAAATCCAACGGCTGCTGCGAGCTTGACCTAGAATGAGCGGCGCTGGCGGCGGCTGGGCGGCGGCGGCGCTCTGGCGGCGAGGTTGCCGGCGATACAGGAAGCAAGGTGGATGGGGAATAAGCTCACCGGGTTCGCTGGTTCGTGCTGATGCTCAACGTAGTCTTCTTGGGTCGAGGGGCGCTCGTGGTTGCCCTGGATTGCTCACCGGAGTTCGCTCGGCGTCGGGCACGCTTTGTTCGTCTTCGCTGGCGAGAGTACAGGCGATGCCAAGGCACGAAAAATATTGTGTTAGCTGCGCACAGAAATAGCGAGAACGGGTGCATCCACAGGAGGGGAAGGCGCGGTCGAACTCTACCTGGGAACGTCGCCAGAGAAATGGCAGATGGTGGCGTAGTCAGTCGTGGTCGCTGCCGACGATGTGGGGCACGCGCGACTGAGCTGAGGAGGCAGGGAGATGCGCCAGGGTCTGGAGGTCACGTCCTTGTGCTCGAGGAGGCAAGTGGTGGCGCGGGGCTGCTGGAATTCGGTTGCGAGCTCGTCGGAGATAGGGAGGTTGTTGCAAGAAATGAGGACAGCCTGAGGGCAGAGAGGGTCGGGCGAGAGAGGGGAAAGAGAGAGGAGATGCTGGCGTTTATCACTGCGTGGTTCACGGGGTTGAATTGATGAGGCATTGACGCGAATTTACGCGAGCGATTATAGCCAGAAACGGCCGGCGAGGTGAGGGGAAGGAACGGGTCCGCGGTTGAAGACGCTGACGAGGCAAGTGGGGTCCGCTTGGTAGGGTGAGAGAAAGAGAGGGAACGGGGGTCCACCGGTCAGTCGCTGAGTGGGTGAGTTTCTGAGTGCGAACCGTTTTCTTGCGGGGAGAGAGGGAGTGGGCTAACTGGGCTTAGTTGGGCCAGGCTTAGTTGGGTCGAGTCCGTTTCATTTTTTTGTTCAGATACATTTTCCTTTTTCCATTTCTTATTTCTGTATTGATTTTGTTTTGTCTATTCAAACATCTATTTGAATTCAAACCTCTCTCAAATTTTGTGTGGATTCAAACACTGCTTAATATTACAATCTGAAAACATTTTTAGAATAAAAATCTTATTCTTTTTAGGGTCCTTTAATTATTTAAATTAGGCCTTTTCAATACTTCATATAAGATTTAGGATATTTTTAATCCTTATTTAAATTTCACTTTTCCACAAAACCTTTTCAGTAAGTTTTATTAAATTAATAGGGTGCCAAATAATTTACCTTGAATTATTTGGAAAAGATTTTCATATGTTTTATTAATCAATTAAAATTGGATTTGTCTTTATTCAAATAGAATTTGGTTTATGCCATTTTATTTTATTTTGGAAGATTCTTTATCCTTTTATTTTATTTGGATTGGGATTATAATCATTCCATTTTCTTAATGGATTAGGCAAAGATTTGATTTGGTATTTAAATATTCTTTATTTAATATTTCTTTCTTCATCTTATAAAATCCATAACTTTTTATTTAGAGATCCAAACTTGGTGATTCCAATTTGTGAAATCTTATTTATTATTTGTTTATCCTTTTAAATCCTTTTAGGATTAATTGCTCACCATTTGGTATGGGTTTCTAGATAGTTTCTTTAATAGCTTTGGGAATTCAATTATTTTATCTTATTAAATTCATAAGATTTTGTTTATGTTTCCAAATTAAGTGAAACCAATTTCTATGGTCTTATAATATTTCTATTTGCCTTTCTTGATCATTTGTGAATGTTTGTTGATCAATTTTTATATAGATCAAATCCATGGATTTGGAGATAACTTGGAAATGATTTTATTCCAATAGGGTTTTGGGTTTTGGATTTATTTTCCAAGTGTTCAAATTTCCAGATACATTCATTGAGGAATGCAATTCCCTAGATTTGGATTTTGTTGAATTCAAACTTTAACCAAAGTTTGTTCAAGATTTGATTTTAAGTTTCCATTTAGAAATAAAAGTTTCTTTTCACCCTGATTTTCAACAATAATTTTATTTTTGTTTATTTATTTTTCACATTACAAGATTTGGAAAATCTTGGGATGTGACAGGCTACCACCCTTAAAATAAATCTCGTCCCGAGATTTGGGGAGGCTAGGGTTTACAAGTAGGCTCAAAACAACTAGGGTACTACCACCCTTAAAATTTTCAACTATATTACATCTTGTCTTACTTGGGATCTTGGTGTAACTTTCCTGGACAGAGGTTTGCATAGTGGCCTAGCTCCTTGCATTTGAAACATGTGATAAGGTTGAGGTCTTGAGGTGGCTTCTCTGGACAATATGATGCATAATGTCCTAACTCTTTGAAGTGGTTGCACATCACTTGGCAAATATCCTTCCTCATCTTGGGTTTCACTAGCTTTTCTTTGTCTTCTTGGCTCTTCTTCTTTTCTGGGCATTCACTGGCATAATGTCCCATTTCTTTGCAATTGTAACATTGCAACTGGCTTTTGTCCTTCTTCTTCTTTTTGGGTCTCTCCAAAGCTAGGAGTTCTTCTAGTTCATGCTCTTCATACCTCACCTCAAAGGTGGGAAATCTTTCTCTCTTCTTGGGTCATTGATCTTCATGCTCCTTGGATGTATGATCCTTGTCTCCACAAATATTGCAAGCTTGGGTTCCTTCTAGAATAGCATCTTTGTCATCCTTGTTGTCATAAACTCCTTGGGAAGAGTTTTCTCTCATGTTGATCATTTGAGTAACCAATCCTTGCAACAATTGGGATTGCAGTTTCAAAATCCTTTGTATGGCTGGGTCTAGTCCATTGTTTTTGGCTAAAAGCTGAGTTGTCACTTGGCTCAACTGGTTTTGGGTTGCTATAAGTTCTCTCATGTTGCCCTCTTGGTTGTTGTTGGTGTCATCAACCCTGATGTTGGAGTCTCTTGGAGTAATCATCTGTTTGGGTTGGATTAGGATTAGAATAGGCAAAAGATTTCTAAGGAAATAATTCTAATCACACACATCACAATTCACACAAGCAATGTGCAAGCAATCACAAACAAACATTCCACTCAAACAACAAGTTTCAAGCATAATTTTAGGCAACCAAAATATTTTTGTTACACCACATAAGTTGGTGTGTTTGATCTATACTTAATCTGGTGGTCCATCTATATGGTTCACTTGAGATCCTTCCATCTTTCTTGGTTGATTCTTCTTGCATGAGATCATGGTTTCCTTAGGAAAACTCTTGGTCACAAAACTTCAAAGGTGATGGTCATGGTTCCTTCTAAGTTGTGTTTCCTTAGACTCCAAATCTTGGGCAAGATTTCTTGTCTCACTTGTAGTCCTTAGTGATATCCAAGGTTGAAGTCCTTGGGGAAAATGCTGAAGATGTTGAAGTCATTAGAGTTGAAGATGTTGAAGTCATTAGAGTTGATGAAGTCCTTTGCACATGGTGAAGTCTTTGGCCATGGGATAGGCTTGTCCATCAAGTTTGAAATAGAAGAGATGTAGAATCATAACCAAAATGGTTGAGGAAAGAGTTTACAAGATTGTTTGTAAATAAGTTTTGGAACAAATACAACTCCTATTTTTCTAAGGGTTTTGTCCAATCCTAGGTTTACAAATCCTACAGGCAACACAATGCTCTGATACCATCTGTAAGGTTCCCAACCTTTATTAAGGTAGAGATCCATGTGTTTACAATGCTAGTCCCTGGATCAATAGCTAGCATCCACAGTTAAGATGTAATATCAAGAAACAAAGGTCATAACACAACTTTATAACCAGGAATAACATAATTTTATTACATCTTTCATAGCTCATTTGGCTATTACATTACATTGCAGCAGAATATCTATAAGCATGGGGTCCTTCATCTTCAAAGTGCCACAGGCAGACATGTTGGTTGTAGACTTGTAATCCTAATCATTTAAACTTCACTAAAATCAATCAAACCTGCAACATAACAAGTTACAGCCACAAGGGTCAATACATTTGAATTGTATTGGCAAGTGATACTATGGTAGTATAGTGGAGTCTATCATCTATATGCATTTGGCTAAGTGGAGCTTAGGCTTGCATTGCTCAAAATAGATTTTTCCTTATCATTTGAAAACACTAAGTTTTTGCTTGACAAAAATCACCCAAGGCATCTACCAATCAAAGATTGAAGATCCTTTAACCCTTGTTCAACCACAAGTTTTTAACTTAGAATTTGGGATGAGGAGATTCTTGATAGCTTCCATGTCTTGATGCTCAAATTGTCCTTTACCAGGGACATGGCTAAGTACTTAGATTTTACACTCTGCAGAGGTGGTGCACTTTCCCCACAAGACTTGGTTTCCCAAGACAAGATCTTTCAGAAGCCTTCCCTTAGACCAAAATGGACGCGCTCCAACCTATCAAACCTCTACCACCAACTGTCCATTTGGCTAAGTTATTGCAACCTATATGATCCAGGCAGAGCCCATAATGCCAAGTGGTTGCACTTGAAGCTTCTCAACATTTGACATCTCAAATCTCTTTGTTCTTGGGTGGCAATCCACAAGTGTGATACACAAGGTAAACCATAGCCATGGGCCTTGTGTAACCACTCAACCAAAAACCACCAAGCAAGTCCCTTTCCACCCAGGTGATTCATTAACTTAGTTGTTTTATTAAACAAAAACACAAGTCCTCAGACTTAGAAATTTTTCCATAGTATGAATGTATATATTCCACCCTTGTTTTCTATTAGCTAAGCTAAGCATGATATTAGTAGGTATCTTAACTTAGGAAATTCTAATAAGGTTTTCATTTACTAGGTTTTCCCATAGCATGGTTTATACTTAGCAAAATTCCATGCAAGTCCTAAATATCACTAATGCATAGTGAAAATAATGGGACAAAGTATGAAGCATCACTTGCCTTTTTGTTAGAGTATAGGTTCACTTCTTGATCTTTGAAATGTTCACACACTTCAAGTCACTACAATTCAATCAAGCAAACAATATTTCAATCTACCATTCAAGCAAAACATCACATAAAATGATAAAGTCAAAGTAATGCATGCAAGCATGCCAAGCTTTGTTTTATTTGAAAAAGTGGTTCCTAATGGGTCATAAACATTTTAAAACACCTAATGGTCATTTTATAAAGTGGCAAAGTCATTTGCAAAAGATTTCACTTCAATAAACCATTTTCAAAACAAGGTATCATTTTATGTGGTGTAGAAATGTTTTTACTAAGGCACTAATCTATAGGATTCACAAAATAAGTTTTCAAGCCATAAAACCTTGTGTTTAGGGTCAGGGTGTTTAAAACAAAACATTTCCCAAAGGTTTTCTTCCAAAACCATTTTTAATAAATAAGCCATATTTTTATTTGACTAGAATTGGTTTTAAATCCAAGTTTCATTCTTTTGCATCTCCAAATACATTTTTGAAACCACAAGGTGATTCTTATGGTCAGTAGGTTCAAAACACACCATTTTCCAAAGATTTTATCCCCAAAATCTTTTTAGAATAATTTTTATAACCTAAACAAGCATACATAAGTTTCTGCAAAAACAAACATTTTACCAGAAGCTTTTTACTAAACAAATGGCATGGTTGGCTAGGGCTTGTTTTTCTGAATCCATTGATATAAAATTTGCAAAATTTGGACATTGGGATCAAAAGTTATGCAATTTACAAATTCAAACTACTAATAGAAATGTTTCTGTCTTTTAAATCAACTACATGCCACGTGGCGTGATTCTACTGGGCGATACCGGTTCGCGCGGATCAAGCGATGTGAGGCGTTGGATTAAAATAGATCGAGCGGCACAGGATCACTCGTACCCCTTCATTTAAGTTTCTATCCTATCCACGCGATCCAAATCCAACGGCTGCTGCGAGCTTGACCTAGAATGAGCGGCGCTGGCGGCGGCTGGGCGGCGGCGACGCTCTGGCGGCGAGGTTGCCGGCGATACAGGAAGCAAGGTGGATGGGGAATAAGCTCACCAGGTTCGCTGGTTCGTGTTGATGCTCAACGTAGTCTTCTTGGGTCGAGGGGCGCTCGTGGTTGCCCTGGATTGCTCACCGGAGTTCGCTCGGCGTCGGGCACGCTTTGTTCGTCTTCGCTGGCGAGAGTACAGGCGATGCCAAGGCACGAAAAATATTGTGTTAGTTGCGCACAGAAATAGCGAGAACGGGTGCATCCACAGAAGGGGAAGGCGCGGTCGAACTCTACCTGGGAACATCGCCAGAGAAATGGCAGACGGTGGCGTAGTCAGTCGTGGTCGCTGCCGACGATGTGGGGCACGCGCGACTGAGCTGAGGAGGCAGGGAGATGCGCCAGGGTCTGGAGGTCACGTCCTTGTGCTCGAGGAGGCAAGTGGTGGCGCGGGGCTGCTGGAATTCGGTTGCGAGCTCGTCGGAGACAGGGAGGTTGTTGCAAGAAATGAGGACAGCCTGAGGGCAGAGAGGGTCGGGCGAGAGAGGGGAAAGAGAGAGGAGATGTTGGCGTTTATCACTGCGTGGTCACGGGGTTGAATTGCTGAGGCATTGAAGCGAATTTACGTGAGCGATTATAGCCAGAAACGGCCGGCGAGGTGAGGGGAAGGAACGGGTCCGCGGTTGAAGACGCTGACGAGGCAGGTGGGGTCCGCTTGGCAGCGTGAGAGAAAGAGAGGGAACGGGGGTCCACCGGTCAGTCGCTGAGTGGCTGAGTTTCTCAGTGCGAACCGTTTTCTTGCGGGGAGAGAGGGAGTGGGCTAACTGGGCTTAGTTGGGCCAGGCTTAGTTGGGTCGAGTCCGTTTCATTTTTTTTTCAGATACATTTTCCTTTTTCCTTCCATTTCTTATTTCTGTATGGATTTTGTTTTGTCTATTCAAACATCTATTTGAATTCAAACCTCTCTCAAATTTTGTGTGGATTCAAACACTGTTTAATATTACAATCTAAAAACATTTTTAGAATAAAAATCTTATTCTTTTTAGGGTCCTTTAATTATTTAAATTAGGCCTTTTCAATACTTCATATAAGATTTAGGATATTTTTAATCCTTATTTAAATTTCACTTTTCCACAAAACCTTTTCAGTAAGTTTTATTAAATTAATAGGGTGCCAAATAATTTACCTTGAATTATTTGGAAAAGATTTCCATATGTTTTATTAATCAATTAAAATTGGATTTGTCTTTATTCAAATAGAATTTGGTTTATGCCATTTTATTTTATTTTGGAAGATTCTTTATCCTTTTATTTTATTTGGATTGGGATTATAATCATTCCATTTGCTTAATGGATTAGGCAAAGATTTGATTTGGTCTTTAAATATTCTTTATTTAATATTTCTTTCTTCATCTTATAAAATCCATATCTTTTTTTAGAGATCCAAACTTGGTGATTCCAATTTGTGAAATCTTATTTATTATTTGTTTATCCTTTTAAATCCTTTTAGGATTAATTGCTCACCATTTGGTATGGGTTTCTAGATAGGTTCTTTAATAGCTTTGGGAATTCAATTCTTTTATCTTATTAAATTCATAAGATTTTGTTTATGTTTCCAAATTGAGTGAAACCAATTTCTATGGTCTTATAATATTTCTATTTGCCTTTCTTGATCATTTGTGAATGTTTGTTGATCAATTTTTATATAGATCAAATCCATGGATTTGGAGATAACATGGAAATGATTTTATTCCAATAGGGTTTAGGGTTTTGGATTTATTTTCCAAGTATTCAAATTTCCAGATACAATCATTGAGGAATGCAATTCCCTAGATTTGGATTTTGTTGAATTCAAACTTTAACCAAAGTTTGTTCAAGATGGGATTTTAAGTTTCCATTTAGAAACAAAAGTTTCTTTTCACCCTGATTTTCAATAATAATTTTATTTTTGTCTATTTATTTTTCACATTACAAGATTTGGAAAATCTTGGGATGTGACACTGGCTTAGTCAACTACATAGTGGAAGACCCATGCATTGGCATCTTCAGGTTAACTAGAATTGTGTAAGGGAACTTGTAACCCTACATTGGTGCCTAGATGACAAGCTAGCATTGTGTATTGGGAGGACTTCTATGGAAAGACTTTGTCACATTCTCAATCTGCCGGTACTCCATCTTGGTGAGTACTTATCCAGCGGCCACTAGTGGCATCAAGATGAGATTGTGTCATGTGGGTAAAGTGTACAAGTTCTGCAGAAGATCAAAATTCTAAGTACTTAGCCGTGTCCCCGGTTATGGACAATACTGAGCAACTAAGGCCTGAAGCTATGGAAGATCTCGACATTCCAATTTCTCAAAGTAAAACTTGATGGTGACAACAAGGGATTTGAAGCACTTGGAGTTTTCCAAGAAGTTCAGAAAGATTTGACAAAAGATCAAAACTATTTTCAAAAGATAGGATAAAACTATATTGCTTTCTGCAAAAGAGCCTAAACCCTACTTAGCCAAATATGCATGTAAATGATAGGATCCACTTATATCTACATAGTAGTGAAACTTGCCAATACAATTCAAATGTATTGACCCTTGTGGCTGCATCTTATTATGTTGCAGGTTTGTTTGATGTTAGTGAAGTGTGTTGATTAGGATTACAAGTCTACAACCAACATGTTTGCCTGTGGCACTTTGAAGATGAAGGACCCCATGCTATAGTTAATTCTGCTGCATTGTAATGAGATAGCCAAAGGAGCTATGTAAGATGTAATAAATTATTTTATTCCTGGTTATAAAGTTGTATTAGGACCTTTGTATCTTGATATTACATCTTAACTGTGGATGCTAGCTATTGATCTAGGGACTAGCATTGTAAACACAGGGATCTCTACCTTATTAAAGGTTGGGAACCTTTTTAAGGATGGTATCAGAGCACCGTGTTGCCTATAGGATTGTAACCCTAGGATTGGACAAAACCACTTAGAAAAATAGGAGTTGTATTTGTTCCAAAACTTATTTACAAACAATCTTGTAAACTCTTTCCTCAACCTTTTTGGTTTTGATTCTACATCTCTTCTATTTCAAACTTGATGGGCAAAGCCTACCCCATGGCCAAAGACTTCACCATGTGCAAAAGATTTCATCAACTCTAATGACTTCAACATCTTCAAGTGATTTCAACCTTAGTTTCACCAAGGACTTCAACTTAGACATCACTAAGGACTACAAGTGAAAAACCAAGAGACATTAGATTTCCTACCAACTATCTAAGACATTGATATCAAGTTAGAGTATGGATCATATTGACCTATGAGGTATGATTATACTAAGTTATATATTTCAAGAAAACTTGTTGTTTCCTTCAACTCATGAGTTAAGCTCATAAGTTGTTAAGTGCATACTTGCTTGTTGATTGTTTGATTGTTTGATTGAACTTGGTTGGTTTGAGTTGTGTGTTAGAACTTCTTAAAACCTATCCATCATTACTTATCCCTATCAAACCAACAGATGCCTCCCCGTCATGCCAACCCCAACCAAAACAACAACATCACTCCTGAGATGCAGCAGATGATGACAGCTCAGACACAACTGATGCAGGAGATGACCACATTCATACAGAATCAGAACAACAACAACAACAACAACAACAACAACAACAACAACAACAACAACAATCAGAATAACCCTCCAGCACTTGACATGCTCACCAAGTTTCTGAAACTTAGGCCTGCAAGGTTCTCTGGAAAAACTGATCCAATGGAAGCCAATGATTGGTTACGTTCAGTGAACAAAGATTTAGTGACTGTTGGCTGCACCGATGAAGAAAAAGTTAGGTCTACAGCATTTCTGCTTGAAGGACCAGCAGCAACATGGTGGGACAACTTTCAGATCACCACTCCCCTTGAAGATGTGACTTGGGCTATTTTTGAGGATGGTTTCGGTACAACTCACATCTCACCTGGAGTGATGTACTTGAAGAAAAAGTAATTCCACAATCTGAAACAACGTCACCTCAGTGTGGCTGAGTATATTGAAGAATTCAACAATCTGGCACTCTATGCACCGGATGAAGTTGATACAGATGCTAAGAGAAAAGAAAAATTTCTTGAAGGACTTAATGATGAGTGGAACCTGCAGCTAGTTGTTGCCTATGTCCCAACTTATCAATCACTCTGTGACAAAGCCACCATTTTGGAAAACAAGATGAATCAAGTTGAGAATAGAAAGAGGAAGCATAAACTCAAGAATCACTCAGGATCATCAAAAAAGAAGCATTCATTCAAAAAGAGCTGGGAAGATTCTGAACCACATCAGTATCACCACAACAACAATGGAAGTGAGAATAATGGAAATGATACTGACAATGGAGATGACCTTGGTCAGAACCAACATGACACTTTCAGGAAGAAAGATATTAGCCAGATGTAGTGCTATAATTGTAAGGAAATTGGACACTATGCATCAGACTGTCCTGAGAAGAAAAAGAAAAAGGATGCTAGAAAAGCCAATGGAAATGACTCCAATGTGACCCAGAAAGGACATGTGAACCACATTGACATGGATGGGAACTTTGAAGAGATATAAGAAGTGGATATCAGGAACTAGTTAACTCAGTTGAGTCAAATAAGGATTCCTTGTCAGGATATAAAGTGTTGAACCCATAGTCAAGTGAACCATCAATGTAACCCTATGAGACTTTATTTTTAAGGGTGGTAGTACCCTAGTTGCCTTGAAGCCAACTTGTAACCCTAGCCTTCCCAAATCTCGGGACGAGATTTATTTTAAGGGTGGTAGCCTGTCACATCCCAAAATTTTCCAAATTTTGAAATGTGAAAAATAAATAAACAAATAAACAATTGTTGAAATTTAGGGTGAGAAGAAACTTTTTGAATCCAATTGGAAACATCAAAACCTATTTTGATCAAATAAAATCCTAAAGGGACTTAAAAAGATAAACAATTAATAAATAAAATTATGATAGTTGGAATTACTATTTTTGGATCTTTTAATAAAAAGATTTGGTTTTCAAAGAAAAGGTAGAACTATAAATAAGGATTGTTTTATTGAGCCAAATTAAATCTTGGCCCAACTTTTGAAACAAAATATTTCTATTTGATAAAAAGAGTAAAGGTTTATTTAAATAAAATAATGAGGATTTATTAATATCCAATTTTATTAAAGTAAAGGCTTTTCCCATTTTTAAATAAACACTAAAACTTGTTAATTTATTTTAAATATGATTTCCAAGTGTTTTATGTTTTCAAATAAAACCTACTGAAATGGTTTTGATTTCAAATAGAGTTTTTAAATAAATAAAATCCTATTTAAATTAATGACTAAGGTCTATTTATTTAATTAATAATGGATCCTAAAAAGAATAAAATTATTTTGTTTTGGACTTGGGAATATGTTGTTATCAGAATTAAAATTAATACAAAGTTTGGTGGTGGTTTGAATTGAATTGTTGTTTGAATTATTTGTTTGAAAATTAAAACATAAATTCAAATTAGAAAAAGAAAAAGCTTCAGTATAAAAAAAAGGAAACAAAACAGACCCAACCCATCTGGCCCACTAAGCCTAGCAAGAGCCCACCCGGCATACCCCCACCGAAACGTTTTATCACGCGAAAACACACCCACCCAGACACTGAGCAGTGGACCCCGTGCCCCCCCTCTCTCTCTCACTGTCAGCACGGCCCCACATCGCCAGCCATCGTCTTCACCACGACCACGTCCCCTACCGTTTGCTGCCGATTGATTGCGGCGATCAATTCGCGTTGATGGCGGGCTTAATTCCTCTAGCAACCATGCCCTCTTAAGAACCTCTCCCTCCTCTCCATTTCCCCTCAGAAACCACTGCACGGGAGCCACTAGGCTGCCTCGAATCGGCTTTGCACCACCGCTTCTCCGGCGAGCTTCTCCAGCGAATTCCGGCCAGACCTCGCCGCCCCTCGCCTCCCACTGCACACATCTTTGCTCGCCAGCACCAGGCGCACCTGCCAGTGCCTCGCACTCGCCCGCGCGTGCCCCGCAGCCTCGGCTTCGTCTTCATCTGAGCGCCACCGCCGTCTGTCTCGTCTCCGTCGAGCTTCCCCGGTAAGCTCCGTTCGCCCCAGCACCTCCTGTTGATGCTCCCATCATCCCCAGATCAGCACGCGTCTAACGCCCCCATCCGTTTGCCTTAGGGCGACCTGCAGCTCCATCCCCGACGTCAAACAGAACCGCCTGACGCCGCCACCCACTCCGGCGAGGAATTGCCAGCAGCTCCGAGCGCCCCTCGCCAAGCCGACCACACCTCGAGCTTATCCACACCCCCACGAGCACGGTGAGCACCTTCGTTTCCCCTCTTGCTTCCTGGTTCGTCGGCAAGCTCACTGCCAGAGCGCTCCGCCGCCTGTCGCCGTCGCGGCGCCGCCACTTTGTGGTCGAACGATTCTGCATCGTTAGATTTAGATCCGATGCGTAGGAACAGATGACTTAACGAAAGGGTATCACTCAATCTGCGCCGTGTAATCTAAATAAGATCCTGCGGTCCAGAGAGCTCGATCCACTCGAAGCGGTACCGGCCAATAGAATCACGCCACATGGACAAGTTTTTGTTTAAAACAGAAATTAGAATCTGATTGATATGCAAACTTGTAAAATTCATAACTTTAATTCTACACGTCCAAATTTTGCAAATTTTATATCAATGGATTCAGAAGGACAAGTACTGTGAAACCATGCACTTTGTTTAATGTTTTGCTTCTGGAAAATTGGTTGAAATTGCGGAAACTTGTGTAGGCTTATTTTGAATATAAAAATTGTTCTAGATATATTTTTGAGATGAAACCTTTGCAAAATGGTTTGTTTTGAACCTACTGACCATAGGAACCAACTTATGAATTTAAAAAATGTATTTTGTGAAGATAAGGAATAAATAATTGAATTAGCTCATTTCTAGTCAAATAAAAATATTGATTATGATTTAGAAATGATTTTTGAGTGAAACCTTTGGGAAATGATTTGATTCAAACCTTCTGACCCTAAACACCAAGTTTTGTGAATTAACAACTTATTTGATGAACAATATAAAATCATTACTTTTCTAAAAGATATTTTCAACCACATAAGATATTGATTTGATTTAAAAATGGTTTATAGATAAAACCTTCTGCAAATGGTTTTACCACCTTAGTAAATGACCAATTTGAACTTTATAATGTTTAGAGCCTAGTAGAAACCACTTTTGCAAATAAAACTATCTTTTGCATGCTTGCATGCATAACCTTGTTTCTATTATTTTATGTGTGATAAATTGGTTGGAATGTTAGTTGAAATATATGTTTGCTTGATTGAATTGTAGTGGAATTAGAAGAGTGTGATATTTGCAAGATCAAGAAGTGAACCATCATTCTCTACTAAAAAGGCAAGTGACACTATCATCCATGTCCTACTATTTTCATTACACTTAGTGGATTTTATAACATGCATGGAAAGAACTACTATATTTTATGCTATGCTAAATCCTAATAGGATACCCTTATATATTCCTTAGTGAAGACATTGTAGTTGTAGTATGCTTAGCCCAACTATATATTTGGGATGGGATACATGTTATGGGTATATGAAGAGTTGAAAAGATATATGTTTTATATAATAAAACAAGTACTCAATGAACCACCTAGGTGGACAAGGATACTCAAGTTTTGGACAAGGTGGCAGTAAAAGGAACCATGTTTATATGGCCATCTCTTTTTGTATGTGCACTAGAAGAAAACCACCCAGGGACTTAGAGATTGAACATGTTTCTCGTATAGTGGCTTTCGTGTACAGCCACATGCTAAATGGGCTCTGGTTTAGTCAACTACATAGTGGAAGACCCATGCATTGGCATCTTCAGGTTAACTAGAATTGTGTAAGGGAACTTTTAACCCTACATTGGTGCCTGGATGACAAGCTAGCATTGTGTATTGGGAGGACTTCTATGGAAAGACTTTGTCACATTCTCAATCTGCCAGTACTCCATCTTGGTGAGTACTTATCCAGCGGCCACTGGTGGCATCAAGATGAGATTGTGTCATGTGGGTAAAGTGTACAACTTCTGCAGAAGATCAAAATTCTAAGTACTTAGCCGTGTCCCCGGTTATGGACAATACTGAGCAACTAAGGCCTGAAGCTATGGAAGATCTCGACATTCCAATTTCTCAAAGTAAAACTTGATGGTGACAACAAGGGATTTGAAGCACTTGGAGTTTTCCAAGAAGTTCAGAAAGATTTGACAAAAGATCAAAACTATTTTCAAAAGATAGGATAAAACTATATTGCTTTCTGCAAAATAGCCTAAACCCTACTTATCCAAATATGCATATAAATGATAGGATCCACTTATATCTACATAGTAGTGAAACTTGCCAATACAATTCAAATGTATTGACCCTTGTGGCTGCAACTTATTATGTTGCAGGTTTGTTTGATGTTAGTGAAGTGTGTTGATTAGGATTACAAGTCTACAACCAACATGTTTGCCTGTGGCTCTTTGAAGATGAAGGACCCCATGCTATAGTTAATTCTGCTACATTGTAATGAGATAGCCAAAGGAGCTATGTAAGATGTAATAAATTTTTTTGTTCCTGGTTATAAAGTTGTATTATGACCTTTGTATATTGATATTACATCTTAACTGTGGATGCTAGATATTGATCCAGGGACTAGCATTGTAAACACATGCATATCTACCTTATTAAAGGTTGGGAACCTTACAATTTTTGTCGTATTTTATCCAAAGGATCTCATTCGAATAATTCATAGGGTGCGCGACCAGCGCTCCCTATGCTAGTAGCCTCCGAGTATTTGTTCGAGTCGTAGACTTGAGCAAAGACTTTAGTTCATTCGTTTACATTATTAGTACGAAGGACACATTTTTTTGAATGCGCGACCAGCGCTCCCTATGGAAGTATCCCCCGAGTCTGTAGTGGAGTCGCAGACTCGACGTAGGACTCGAAGATTTCGAGTTGAAGTTACCTTTTGTAATTAGTTAGGTGCGCGACCAGTGCTACTAATAGGAGTAGACCCCGAGTAGTTGGTTGAGTCGTAGACTCGAGTAAGTACTATTATGATCAGTCTAAATTTGCGAGCTGTTGCTGGCCTTTGCTTTGGTAACATCATTGCTGACGATTGGTGAGATCAACCGTCTGTGGCAGTAGAGACGATGCGACGGGACGATCATGGGTCCCACCGCCCGACTTGATGTTGACGTCACGCGTAGGTGTGGCGAAAGTTACGGTGTCTCCTCGGTTTCCGCGTGTAGTGGGCGGCGTGCTGGCGACGGTTCAGTTTGATGCTGACACGTGTACGGTGAGATCTGAGGCGCGTGTTAGGGCTTCTCAATCGACGGCTCTACGGCGTCATCCTCGCCCTTTTATACTGTGGGGAAAACAATAAGTTTCACCCTTCACCATTTTCTTCTACATCATCGATATTGCCACCATTCCTTGACCTCTCTCCTCTCATCACGCATTGGACGCCTTCCGCACTTTTCCTTCTTCTTTCCTTCGCTCACACCGTCGCACTCGCCGTGCCAGGATGGAAAAGCCAAAGAAGTCATTGTCCGCTGCAGCGGGGTCGGGCGCCGCTGACGCTAGGAAGAAAGCTGCCACTCCGGCCCGCACCACCGACGGCGGGTGGCGGCGCACGGAGATGCGCGACTCAGATTTGCGCAAATTGCACGATGCCGGGTTGATCTCCAAGGACAAATAAGACGCCATCCTCCCAATCCAAGAGGTAATTCCTTGCCCACCCGAAGGGTTTTGGGTGATGTTTTACGCCTTTATGATCAGGGATCTTTCTTTGCCTGCCCACAAATTCCTCTGTGGGCTTCTCTTCTTGTATGGGATTTAGTTGCATCATCTGTCTCCCAATTCTCTCCTTCACATTGCCTGCTTCATCACCCTTTGCGAGTGCTGGCTCGGCATCGATCCGCACTTTGGCCTCTTCTGGAGAATCTACTCCGTGAAGAGGCAATATGGCACCGGTGGTGTTTATCCACTTGGCGGCTGCATCATCTCTATCCGCTCCATCGTTCAATTATTCTCTTTCTCCATTTGCGAGTCCGTCCAGTACTGGCGCAGGAAGTGGTTCTACATCCACGACGTCAAACTAGACGGTCAGCATTTTGGTCTTTCTCCTTTCGACTCCAAACAAGAGACCATCTGAAAGAGGTCGTGGGGGAATGACATCTTGAAGGGTGAATCTGCGGAGGTGGAGAAGCTCTATGAGCGGGTAGAGGCTCTCTAGCTGGTGGCCGGCAAGGATGTCAACGGCGTCGACATCATCCGTACCTTCCTCAAGCGTTGGGTGCATCCTCTCCAAGCGAGGGCACACCCGATGTTTCTGTATGCTGGCTGCAGCGATCCGACAAGGGTTTCGCTTGGGGAGTTGTCTTCGGGTGACCTTGATAAAGTGCTTCGACCTCTGCTGAAGTACAAGGCCGACGAGGACCTCCCGGGGAAATCTTTGACTACCCCTTTCAACGCCAAGAAAGTAGTCCCCCAGGTGAAAACTTGTAGTTGCGCGTAGCGCTATCTCGAATGTGGGTTGATTTCTATTGGTACTGATACGTGTACATCTTTCTTGTCTTCAATTTGCAGGACCTCAAGGTAGCGGGTATGATGCCCCCACTTCCTGAGAAGTATACAGATGTGCCAGATAACGAAGCAACGGAGTCCGAGTCAGACCTTCCCCCGGCATAATCTCCTTCCGTGGAAGCCCCCGAGCCGAGCAAAGGGCGGACCCGAAAGCAGTCCCGAAGTGAAACTTCGGGTGGGGCCACACCACCAACTCCGAAGGGTCCGTACTTCCTCGAGCAACATGGTGGGGATGAGGGTGCGTCGTCTGCACCCTTTCCTGTTGTGCCTATTCGGGTGGTGGCCCCGCAACTGCCAGCCAAGAAGAAGAAGAAGAAGAAGAAGAAGAAGAAGAAGGAGGAGAAGGAGGCTCGTCTTCAACCTGTCATACATACCGTCGTAAGTTGCACTTGACCGAACTTTTGTAGTTGTGCTGATGTGCTAAGTATTAGCCTGATGTTGATTTTATTTCTTGCAAGTGCTAGCAGTAATCACTCGGAGGAGTCCCTTGATGAGGACACCGAGGAGATGATCGCGGAATCAAAGCCGACGTCTTTGTTTCCCAAGATGGTGGCCAACTCCGAGGACGAGGTTTCGAGCTCCACGAGGCGGGAGGCTCGTGCACTCATGACTCATAAGACGATATCCAAACCTTCGGAGTTCGTGCCAGAACACATAAGCATATTTCTTTCATTGCATAGGGGGAGCCCCTGAGTCCTTTTACTCATCAGGCCTGCTAGCCTTTTTGTAGCCTTTTGTCCGCAGCGCCAATCTCCTCATCCAGTAGCATCTATCGCTGGAGGGTGAACTCAAGCAGCTCCAAGGTGCGTAGGTTTCTTCTTCACTATTTTTCAAGTGCATCAAGTTTTATTTTGTATTCATCCAATGTTTCTCCATGCTGCAGATGAGAACAATGCTGCTCTCCATAGGCTGAACGCTCTCGAAAAGAGCCTCGGCCAGGCGGAGAAGAGGGCAACAGATGCCGCGGAGGCCCTTCAGCGCCAGCAGAAGGAGGCCTAAGATCGTGAGTATCAGATCGCGGCCGTTGCAGCCATTCGGGAGAAGGCCATGGTTGACAAGCTTATGGTTGTTGCCAAGGCTATCTCTGGTAAGCTTCCCTTGTATCCTTTTTTGAGCGTTCTGTTTTGTGAGTGAGTTTTCTCCTTCCTTAGTCGAATGTTCTATTGCTTTTCTTGCCAGATGCTTCTGGCATCGCGTTTGACCGCAGCACGCTAGAGCACGGGGATCTTCTCGTGGATGTTGTTGCATCCATATAGGATCACTGCACTTTTGCTGCGGGCTCTCTTGACGAGGCCAAGAAAGTGCTTACGCGCTTTTACAAGGAGTTCAACCCCAAGGGAGTTGCCCTCGAGGACGTCAGCTCGCTGGCGGATGCTCTGTCAGGCGACGCTCCGGCAAAGTACATACGCAAGCAGAAGGGAGTCGGTGATGCCATGGGGTTGGCCATGGCAATGGCGTCCGGGGCGGAGATGGACCTGGCCCAGGTCATGTCTAGGATGCCGACGGCGGCGGATGGCTCTGAGGTAGCTTTTGCCACCTTTGCCTCCCGCTGCAAGCATTTCGGGCCTAAGCTCATTTATCTCCTTGCCGACTATTCGGCAGAGCAGCAACGAGCAGCCAAGAGTAGGCACTCTGGCTCCGAAGCTGCTCCGGGTGCTGGCGCTTAGGTCCTTCTATGTTGTAGTTAATCTAGTTTTCTTCCTTTTGCTGTAACACCCTTTTGGATGAAAAAGCTTCACTTTGCCATGAAATGTCCTTAATTATGTATATGTATGGATCTGTCTTTCAACTGTTGTCGAAAGTGTTTGTGATGTTCGTGTTTGCCTTTTTTACCCTTAGGGTCCTTCGGGTGAGGCTCTAGTGATCACATCTTCTCCTGCGCCTGGTCCTCACCCGTCGCTGAGCGAGTCATCGCAGTTGCCTTTCCTGCGTGACCATGTCCGAAGTTTGGAGAAGGATATCCTCAGCATCCGCGGTTATGTGTATGTGTGGAAGTATAAGGCTAAGCGAGCCATTGCCAGGGAAAAGTTCTTGCTTGAAGAATTTTAGAAGATGGGTGAGAAAATCCAATGTGAGTCCTTGTGAACTGTTGCTTCTTCGAGTGTGACTTATTTTTATGTTGGCTCACTCAATACTTTGTGCAGTTGTAAATCTTCTTTCGAAGGAAGAGAAGGAGCGCGTCCCAATTCGGATGAATTGCCTGACGCAACAAGACTTGGAGGCCGGCACCTTCTTCTGGATGGACCATGATCGAGCGATCGTCCTTGCGACGTTGCAAGATCGTGTACACCAAGTTCTTCGGGTGCTGAAGCGGGCGAGGTCGTCACTTGCGGCTATTTGGGCCACCATGTTTCCTTTGGACGCTGCACCTTCTAGTTTTCTAGGCTTGCTCGGGAAGTTTTGAGATGAAGGTTATGTGAAGGAGCTGATGCGCCATCACTCAATGCGGGAGTGAAGGCGGCCCTATCTCTTGTTCGACTGCATTGTCGTGATGTTGATCTTGCGGAGATAACGGCTGGGCTGCCCCCTCCTCGAGATGGCATGGCGTGGGATATGCGTCCACATTATGCAGTTGTGGCACAGTACGCCGAAGATATTGTAGACGTGTTTGAGGAGCGGACAAACGTTCTGCTGCAGCGTGGTTAAGTCCTGTAAAGGAAAAACGAGATAATATAAAGTCTATATTTATTCGAGTGGGCTTGTAATTCCCTTTGTAAAGTTTGTATGTGTTGGCACATAGTGTGTTGTGTGATTATGTAATGTTTATATCATTTTCGTTAGCCTGACATGGTCAGCTACTCAGGTTATATGAGTTGTTGTCAGTCGACGAAGTCGTAAGGTGAGGCGCAGCCCCCGAGCGTGTCTAGCAATAAATAATGCAAGGAGAAAAAGATATTTGGGCCAAGGAACTTAGCTTTTATTCATTGTAAACAAGGAGGTACATTAGTCGGCTGAGTAGCCTGGCTGAATAGTCTTATTGAAAGTAAAGGGGAACTAGGGGTAGAAGTGTCGCAGTCGTGCAACGTTCCAAGGGTTGGAGTATTCGACTCCTGATGCGACGCCCATGAGGCGGTAGGCGCCACTTGGGATGGCTTCGGTGATGATGTAGGGTCCTTCCCAGGGTGACTCGAGCTTCTTGTGTCCTTCTTTCTTGAGTCGTAGGATGAGGTCTCCTTCGACGAAGGACCTTGGGCATAGCCGACGGCTGTGGTACTTGCGGGGGCTCCACTGATAGGCCGCTGAGCGAGCCGCGGTGATGTTGTGTGCCTCGTCGAGTGTGTCAACGGGGTCTTCGAGTGTGGCCGATGATTCGGCCTCGCTGTAAGCGACGACCCCGAGGCCTTGTGGCGTACTTCAGCAGGTAGCACGGCTTCTGCTCCATGCATCATGAAGAATGCCGTATAGCCAGTTGAGCTGTTTGGCGTTGTGCGCAGGCTCCAGAGAACGGAGGGTAGCTCGTCTGCCTAGGCTCCTACAAGCCTTTCGAGTGGTCATAGTAGGCGCTTCTTGACGCCGTTACCTATTAGGCCATTGGCCTTTTCGACCTGCCCGTTGGTCTGCAGGTGCGCCACGGAGGCGTATGATATGTTGATTCCGAGGTTCCCGCAGAAGTCTCGAAATTCCTTCGAGATGAAGTTCGAGCCGTTGTCCGTTATGATGCTATGGGGCACGCTGAACCTGTAGACAATGGACTCGAAAAACTTGACGGAGGTTTTGCCGCTTTGGTTGGTGACGGGCATGGCCTCAATCCACTTGGAGAATTTGTCGACTGCGGCCAGGAGGAAGACGTGGCCTCCTGGCGAGGACTTTGGCAGTTTGCCGATCATGTCGAGGTCCCACTGGGCGAAGGGCCAGGCCACTGGTATAGGCCTCAGCTCGGATCTTGGCGCGTGTGGCTTGTCCGCGTACCTCTGACAGGCGTTGCACCTTTGGACTATGTCCTTGGCGTCGTTCATTGTGGTTGGCTAGTAGAACCTAGCTCATAGAACTTTGGCGACTAGGGTGCGGTTGTTGTTGGGTTCGCAGCATAAAAAAAAATTCCTACGATGGGAACTATATACCAAGATCTATCTACTAGATACAAACAACTGGCGGATGTATATCCGTAGAGAACATACCCTTGAAGACCGACAAAGCTTAACGAGTTAAACTCGTGGTTGATGTAGACGATCTCTTGCCGATCTCAAGATCAAGATGAAGTCCTAGCGCCGCAAAACAGCAGTGCATCCATTCTCGCACACACATGAAAGACACCGAGCAACCTCCGCCTCCTCGCTCCAGCGATGCAGCGGAAGCACAACCCTTTCTTGCCGAATAGCCACCGGGAACATTATCTCGCTAGTCCGAGACCATGGGGGATAAATTCTAGAGGGGGAGCGAGATCCTTCACGAGGAGGTGTGAGTGAGAAGTGAGGAGGGGTGCCTTTTATAGGAGAGGGGGAACCCCAAGGGGGTGGCCGGCGCATGGGGGCTGCCCCCTTGCCCTCCCCTCATTCATGTGGGTGGACACTCCACTCACAAAAATCTCTTCAATTCCCTCCACTCAAAATTGTTATTAAATTTCCACCAAATTTAATGCAAACTCTCATTAAATAAAACTCCTTTTATTTATTCAGAATTTTGTCAATTACTTTAATGACAAACATTCACATAAAACCCCTTACTAGTATTCCATTTCACATGCAAAAACACTTTCTGCAATTTCACCCGAAAACCTGTTTCGGTATCTAGTGAAATAAATTCTTGCGCTTGTTATTCTTTCCGGCATGAAACTTTTGCTCCATTTGGATGTCAGTGTCCCTTAAGTGTGCCACCCTACGGTTTGCGAATAATGCGGACATGATCGAGACCATTCTCCGATCAATAATCAGAAGTGGACCTGGAGATCCATACTGACTCCCACACATTCAACGATGACTTTCCTGTGATCGTCGGAACCTTTTATGCTAGTATCTTAATCCCTTCGTTTCACGATATATTACATTTCCGAGATTCGATCATCGATATCTCCATACCTAGTTTGATCTTGTTACCGACATGCACTCTTTTCTCGTTCCCGTGATATAACATTCTAGTGATCAAATCACTTGCTTGCAAGCTAACCAATGTGATATCACCGAGAGGGCCCAGAGTATATCTATCTGTCATCGGGATGAACAAATTCCACTCTCGATCCATGAGCCTCAACATAACACTTTAGTAGTTCTGAAGCCATCTTTATAATCACCCAGTTATGGTGTGACGTTTGATGTCATCAAGAAACTCTTTCGGTGTTAGTGATTGACATGATCTCATGGTCTAAGGATTAGGATCACTTCGTAAGTTGTTATAGAAATATAAACTCAATGACTTTGATCATAATGCTATACTTCAGATGAATGTTCATCACATCATTACACTAATGTTGTGACCTCGTTATTAACAACATCCAATGTCTATGATCAGGAAACTTTGATCATCTTGTTAATCAACGAGCTAGTTTATGAGAGAGGCATAACTAGGAACTTTCTTTTTGTTTATTAAACACACATGTATTAACGTTTCCGTATTAATACAATTATAGCATGCAAAATAAACATCTATCATATACTTGTAATACACATAATAAACACTTTATTATTGCCTCTCAGGGCATATTCCCTTCAGTCTCCCACTTGCACTAGAGACAATAATCTAGTTACATAGTGATGTATCTAACACCCATGGAGTTCTGGTGTTGATCATGTTTTGCTCTAGGGAGAGTTTTAGTCAATGGATCTGCTACATTGAGATCCGTATGTACTTTACAAATCTTTATATCTCCATCCTTGACATGTTCACGGATGGAGTGAAATCGGCACTTAATATGCTTGGAATACTTGTGAGACCTTGGTTCTTTGGCATTGGCAATGGCACCATTATTGTCACAATAGATCACCATTGGATCCAACGCGCTTGCAACCACACCTTGTTCGGATATGAACTCCTTCATCCAAACTACTTCCTGAGCCGCTTCCGAAGCAGCAACATATTCGGCCTCCGTTGTTGATCCCGCCACCACAGGTTGTTTGGAGCTCCGCCATTCATGAGAAATACGTATCCGGATTGAGGCTTAGATTCATCCGTATCAGTGTCAAAGCTAGCTTAGACATAACACTCAGTGATGAGCTCTTCTTCACATCCGTATACAAGAAACATATCCTTAGTTCTTCACAAGTACTTAAGGATATTCTTGACCGCTTTCCAGTGTTCCAAACCTGGATCCAATTGGTACCTACTAGTCAAACTAATAGCATGTGCCACATACGGTCTTGTACATAGCATGGCGTACATTATAGAGCCTATGGCTGAAACATAGGGGACTTTCTCCATTATCTCTCTTTCTTCCGTCGTAGCTGGACTTTGTGTCTTACTCAATGTCGTGCCTTGCAACATAGGTAAGAACCCCTTCTTACTTTCATCCATTTTAAACTTCTTTAAAATCTTATCAAGGTATGTACTTTGCGATATCCCTATTAGGCGCCTAGATCTATCTCTATAGATCTTTATGCCTAATATGTATGACGCTTCACCTAGGTCCTTCATTGAAAATTTGTTGTTTAGATAACTTTTAACACTGTTTAAAAGATCTATATCATTTACGATCAATAATATGTCATCCACATATAATATCAGAAATGCCACATTGCTCCCACTCACTTTCTTGTAAATACAAGCCTCTCCATAAGTTTGGACAAATCCAAACTCTTTGATCACCTCATCAAAGCGGAGATTCCAACTTCGTGATGCTTGCTTCAATCCATAGATGGATCGCTGAAGCTTGCACACCTTGTTAGCATCCTTAGGATCAAAAAAACAATTTGGTTGTATCATATACAACTCTTCTTCAATATTACCATTCAGAAACGCGGTTTTAACATCCATCTGCCATATTTCGTAATCGAAATATGAAGCAATTGCTAACATAATCCTAACTGATTTTAGCATCGCTATGGGAGAGAATTTCTCATCGTAGTTAACTCCTTGAATTTGTCGAAACCCCTTTCTGACAAGTCGAGCTTTATAGACGGTCACATTACCATCAGCATCAGTTTTTCTTTTGAAAATCCATTTATTCTCCACGGCCTTTCGTCGTGAGGTAAGTCCACCAAGTTCCAAACTTGATTTTCATACATGGATTCCATCTCGGATTTCATGGCTTGTAACCATTTGTTGGAATCCGGGCTCATCATCGCTTCTTCATACGTCGCAGGGTCATCATTTTCATCAACCATGAAATTCATGACAGAATTTCCGTACAGCTCGGGAGCTACACGCGTCCTGCTAGACCTGCGAGGTTAGGTAGTACTCTCTTTCGGAGTTTCATGATCATTATCATTAGTTCCTTCTTCAACTGGTGAAGCCAACTCCGGAACAACTTCTGGCGCTGCGCTACTCTCCATACTTTGAAGAGATGGTTCAATAACCTCTTCGAGTTCTGCCTTCCGACTACTCACACCTTTCACGAGAAACTCTTTCTCTAGAAAGGATCCATTCTTGGCAACAAAAACCTTGCCCTCAGATCTGTGATAGAAGGAATACCCAATAGTTTCCTTAGGGTATCCTATGAAGACGCATTTTTCCGCATTAGATTCGAGTTTATCCGGTTGAAGTTTCTTCACATAAACATCGCATCCCCAAACTTTAAGAAATGACAGCTTAGGTTTGTTTCCAAACCACAATTCATACGGTGTATTTTCAATGGATTTAGATGGTGCCTGATTGTAACATCCCAGCATTAGAGCCTAGAAATAAGCTGAACCCAGATGTGTGCATTGCATTCATGCATAGAAAATCCGAATAATTTTCGCGCTTTTAATCAAAACTTGTCAAAGTTATTGAAGCTTCTCTTAGCTTGATGGAATTGAAGTAGATCATCAAGTTGACTGCGATAAGTTTCAATCAGACCTTTGTCAAAATCTCATTCTGGGTAAGAGATATTTGATCTAAGGTAGATCAAATGTACTATGTTAAACCTTAATACAATGTGAATTATATTTGATCATTAGGTGATCATGCTATAGTACTCATTATAATCGTTCATAGGTACCAAGTTAAAGATATAAAACAAATAATAAGAATATAACCACTATATCTTAATTCCATCTGCATACATCCTGAGTATCATAGTAACACCTAATCTTAAAAACTTCTTTCATGAGTTGGAGTTGGAAAGAGATTAAGCCAAGATCATCCATTATATAGATATCTTTCTTTCTATAGAATATTTATAGAACTTATTTCAATATCTGTTGTTCATCAATGTTGGATAATTCCTCATTGATTCACAAATTCTTTAACTATTAATCTTTGATCTATTAATGATCTTATCAGAACATCTACTTAAATCTTCTAATAAGGGCATAATCCATTAATAACCTTAGACCAATATAAGGTACTAAGAAGATAATTTCCAGACAATAAAAGGTAGGATTGATAAAGCCCTGCTTAGCCAACTAAGAACTTCAGTAATAAATGATTAGAGTATTATCATGGTCATGCTTTGGCCACCAATATTAAATGCTTATATTTATTATAAGTAATACTGGTGGGTAAAACATGATTGGAACCTTAGTAGAGATAAGTGATCCTAGAGTAGTCTTTGCAAACCACATAAACATAATTCAGGGATTGAAGTGTAAGTCATGAGAGTTAAGTAAATATAGGCTGATATTATTCAATTAAAGCTAGTATAGCATAGAGTTTAGAAGTAGTGTTATTCATTTTAAAAGATAATCAACCTTAGAGAAAGATCAGTGATGGAAAATTAAGGAAGATTGTGAGTGAAGTTGAAGGAACTACTGGTTGGATGGAAGTTTATCAACAGTAGAATAGTAGGTGCAATCAAGCATGGATATGAAGAAGTTATGAACTATTTTTAGTATCAAACTCATTGGATTCATTCATGAGTTTAGAGGAATGATATATGAATAAGAAGATTTAAATGAGTAAAGCTCATCATGTTAATCATGATGATGGATAGGAAGAAGTATTATATCTAGGAAAAGAATTCCTTAATTAGAGATCCAAGATTTTGAAATATAATTATATGTATAAATCATTTTCCTATTTTAATCTGGTTAAGATCAACTCTACATCTCAAATGAAATATACATCTCATACTATTGATCCATCATTTGATGCCTATAACACTTTATAGAAGCATTTCCCTATAACAAATTACATAAGCATATCTTTGTTCATTTCAACCATCGTAACTATATGTGTCTAAGTATATTCTTATAAGTTCACTTCTATAAAATACTCCAATTATAACCTTCTATTAAAAAGGAAGATTTCATCCAATACTATATACAAAAGGCAATATGCTTAGTTATTAAATCTTAACTCTTAAAAGGAATCTAAGCTTATACAAAACCCTAAAGCCAAGGGTAATACTCATAATTCAGAACCCTAAACTTCTTTGTTTATCACAATAGAATATATACATTGCCATTTTCCAAATTAATGGGAGTAATAATCACCATAGCAATGTCTTTATATTTCATGTATCAAATAATGGTATTGGACCATTACACGTATAAAAGTTCTATTCAAAATATGAGCCAACTGAAATTAAGTTGATAAGCAAATAAAAATATATCATTCAAGAAATCCATAACTAAAGGAGGAAAATAAAATAATAGGAAGAGCTTTTACAAATATTAAAAGGGGTTCATATATTAAGAAAATACAAGGAATATAATAAGATATATATAATAAATAAATCCACAAATAATACTAACTATGTTTTAGTGTTATTGAAATAGTCCAACACAGAAATCCTGCAAAGAAAAGTTCAAAATATATAAATCAAATTCAAATCTGAATAAGAAAACAGAAAATAGAAAAAGGATAAAACAAATAAAAACCAAACCTGGCCGTAGCCCAACACACTTACACCTATCTGACGCCTATGTGCAGCCCACAACAGCCCAGTAACCAGCCCAGTCCTTTTTCGTCTGTGACTGACAAGTGGGGTCAGGAGAGGACCACGGGTTGAGCTAAAGAAATTGCTAGGGGGTTATCCGCAAACGTTGCATCGTCGTCATCGTCATGCACACAGGCAGCTCGCTGGCGGAGCTCGCCGCCGCCCGATTCCGTCATCGTCGTCGTTGCGCCAAGATACTCGTCGTCGTTGCCAGGAGGGGATAAGAAGGCCACCGCGACGCATAGTGTCAACACCCGGATTTTTAATCCCAGATGCCTGTTATGCCATACATCGCAATCCCAGGATTACCATTTTTGCGAGACATAACAGAATTGGACACCATAGTACATCATCCATTACAAAACATACATAAGGTCTTATACAAATAGGGATCTCATGATCCAGTTCTTAATACAACTTCAAGCAGCGGAATACGTAATAATAACGACAGCATAGGCGAAGCTCCATCTTTGGGGTCACAGGCAACTGACGATGGGAGATGATCCTAGTTGTCATAACCTTCCTGGGGTCCATCCTCCAGGTACTCCTCTTCATAGTCTGGCCACGGGAATAGCCAGGGACAAAGCCATGAGTAATCTTTAAGTACTCGCAAACTAATACTAACAAGTGAAAGGGGTTTTTGATAATAGGACACTAGGCTCTAGGGTTGTTTTGCAAAAGCCAGATTTATCTCTACTAAGATGAGAGGCAAGAGAAGCTAGTCACAGTTTTATAACTCCTAAGTAGGAACTTGTATTTCATCTCACAACCCTGTTGTGGTCAAGTCAAAGTCTCAATTCATTTCACAAGTCTTTTGAAAACATCTGACGGGGGAACAGTATGGCCACTCCAACTGTGTAACATCCCTAAAATCATGTTTCAAACTAATGCATATCATCCATGCATCCATGATCATATGAATTTCATTTCAAACAAAACATTTCAAAACAAAAGCATTTATGCTTAATATTTTATGTAAGTTCACTCAAGCCCTTGTGCTACTTGTTTCTGAGAAAGGTACTGTTAATCATTCAGTATTGTTTAGAATCGAAACTCAAGTGATTTCAAAAACTTGAGCAAAGTCTCAAAGAAAAATATGAAATAAAACCAATTCTATGCCTATTATCACACCTCATAAAGGCATGGTTTTATTTTATTTTCAAAAGAACCAAGTGTGTTTGAGTGAACAGATGTGTTTGACACTTATTTGAGTACAAGATTTATTGTACAAAAATCCTGGAAAGTTTTGGAACCAAACAGATTTGAATTGAAGTTTGAAAACCTTTTTAGAAAAAGCAAACAGAAAAAGAAAAAGCTTAAAAGAGAAAAAAATAAGCCTTCAGTCGAATCTGGCTCAACTGGCCCAACTAAGCCCAGCAACCCCACCCCGCGACCGTTTTCTTCACTCACCCCCGCACCCGCTGAGTGACTGACTGACAGGACCCACTCCCCCTCTGTTTCTCTCGCTGACAGCCAAGGCCCACACGACGTCGTCGTCTCCACCCTCACCGCGACATGTTCTTCCCCAAATCACGTCGTGCGTTACTTGGTTGATTCGCTCGTCAATTCGTGTTGATTGCAGGAGTTAATCACGCCCCCGCCTGGTCTACTTAAACCCCCTCTGCCCCCTCTCCATTTCCCCCGAAACTCCGAGCACAAATCGCCCCCAGGCTGCCCGCATTCATCCTCGCACCGCCGCAGACAGAGAGCACTCCGGCGACCGATTCCGGTGATCCCCATGCGCCCCTCTCCCTCTTGTTCTTGCAGACAGCCTCGCCACTTCCTTGCGCATCTACTGACACCGTTAGTTCCTTCTATACCACCCTAGGTCATCGTCTTCGACAAGCACAGCAAGCCCCCGACGACATCCTCAACTCCGACGATCAAATTCGGTGAGCCCTTTGTTCCCCTCCGCCTCTGATGCACACGATCATGTTCGCCGTAGTCTTGTGCATCTCCTGATGCTGTTTGTACATGCTAGGGTGACCAGAAGCGTCGCCAACGTCGTCGTCCACCCAAGCCCGACGCCGCCCACAACTCCGACGAGCTCCAGCGACCGTCTCCGTGCGCCCCTTTCCAAGTCGTCACCAGGTTGAGGATCAGCGCATCGTCACGTTTCTGGTAAGCACCTCCGTCGACCCCAGGGCCATCTGTAGCGCCGCGCCTCCGTAGGAAGAGCTCGCCGCCGCCAGTAGCCACCGCCAGCGCCGCCCAGCTTTGGTCGTTTGATCCAGGGCCGTTGGATCTGGATCCAGCGTGCGAGATTAGATCACTTAACGAACCGTTACGAGTAGATCTGGGCCATGCAGATTATGTTGATCTAACGGCTCAGAAGCGTGATCCAACGCGAAGCGGTACGGGCCAATCAGAATAAGAAAAAGTGGCATCTGTTAGAGTTTAAAAACAGAATTTGAATCTATTAGATGTTTAAATTTGTTTTGGCTATAACTTTTGATCCCCACGTTAGAATTTGACAAATTTTATATCATTGGAATCGGGAAAACAAGCCCTTTCTAAATATGCAATGTGTTTAATGTTTTGCTTCTGTTAAAATGGTTTTATTTGCAGAAACATGTGTAGGGCTAATTTGGGTATATGAAATGTTTAGGAAATGTTTTAGGGTTTAAATAAATGTTGTTTGGCAAGTTTTGAACTTGTTTATGAACCAGTACTGTATACTTTCTTTGTTGAGTTTTAAAAATCATCACATATCATTTTGCATGCATGCATATATTTTTGATTGTATATGTTTTGTATGTGGTTTGTTGCTATAATTCTTTGTGTAGATTTTGGTGCTAGTGATTGTGATTGTGAGGAGTGTAGCTACTCTCCAAACTACCAAGGAAAGTGGTACTTCATGAATATTTTTATCCCTATGTTTTCTACTAAGCATTAGAAATATTTTGCTAGTCTTGCATGCTATATTTTGCTTATGCCATGTTGGGAAATCCTAGTAGTTGTAGAATTTCTAGGAAATTTCTAAGTTAAGATGCTTATCTATGCCATGCTTAGCCTAGCTAGTAGCACCAAGGGTTGGTGAAATATACATGCTATGATGAAAATATTTCTAAGTCTTTGGACTTGTGTTTTGCCTAATAAAACAACTAAGTAAATGAAACACCTGGGTGCAATGGAAGGAATGGTTTGTGTTGAGTGGTTACACAAGGCCAGGGGACTGGTGAACCTTGTGTATCTCACTTGTGGAAAGCCACCCAGGAACAAAGAGATTTTAGAGGCCAAGTGTTGAGAAGCTTCTAGTGCATCCACTTGGCAATATGGGCTCTGCCTGGATCATATAGGTTGCTAGAACTTAGCCATTTGGACAGTTGGTGGTAGTCGGAATGATAGGTTGGAGCGCGTCCATTTGGTCTAAGGGAAGGCTTCTGAAAGGTCCTGTCTTGGTGAAAATCAAGTCTGGTGGGGAAAGTGCACAACCTCTGCAGATGGAAAAACCTAAGTACTTAGCCATGTCCCTGGAAAAGGACAACTTGAGCATCAAGACATGGAAGCTATCAAGAATCTCCTCATCCCAATTTCTAAGTAAAACATGTGGGTGAACAAGGGTGAAGGACCTCAATGTCTATTGGTGGTTCCTTGGGAAAAGTTTTTGACAAAGAAAAACTTAGCGATTTCAACTAATAGGCAAAACCTATTTTGAGCAAAGCAAGCCAAGCTACACCTAGCCAAATTGCATATAGTATCTAGTCCACCTAAATTATACTAAGGTATCACTTGCCAATACTATTCCAATGTATTGACCCACTGTGGCTATAACTTGTGATGTTGCAGGTTACTCTGATGAGGATTAGGAGTCATGAGTCTACACTCAACATGTTTGCATGTGGCACATGAAGATGAAGACTTTTATTTATTTACTTATTCAAACTCTTGTATTAGGCTTGTGGCCTTGGAGTTGTAAAGACTATGTTTGTCTCTGGAATGACTGTAATAATGACCTTTGTATCTGTGTACTTCATCTTAAACCGTGGATGCTAGCATTGATCCAGGGACTAGCATTGCAATCACAGGGATCCTTTTTCCTTTATAAAGGAGGGATCTTACAAACTGTCCATAACCGCGGACGCGGCTATTAAAATAGTTTGACACTCTGCAGAGATTGTACACTTTCACCACAACATTCGATACATCCGTTAGGAACAAATCCTGAATTCACCATACTCAGTATGCGGATAATCAATCCTAACCTTTCAATTACACGCCCTAGTATAAGCACCTCTCCTGTGAGTTTGGCCTCCCAACCATGACCAACTGTCATCTTGGGTACTGCACAGGTGGACAATCTTCACAAGCTAGCCTCAGCTCAGACCTTGGCCATGAGGGAACTAATACTAAGGTATATAAGTTTCCAGTCAAGCCCTACCCAATCTTCGGGTATTGTGGTTGTACGATAAAAATTGGAATGGTATCGCATCAAGAAAACCATCAGTTTTATAAAGGGCTAAGGCTCATGCCTCAACATTTTCATCACCAAAATCATCTGGTGTTCGGAAACACATGTAAAAACATCTCAGTAGAATGATCCATCATTCTAAGGTTTTCATAACCATTTTCACCAAGTATTCCCATCTAATGTTGATCAAGTTTTATGCTTAGCACTAGCATCTACAAGTGGGGGTAAGTACTAATGAGGGGTGGTAAACAAGTGGAGTTCAACTAAGTTCAATCTCATGCCTTAGGATGACATCAAGATTATCTAACTTAGGCCAAATTTTATGCTCTTGATGCAACCTTCAAATATCCTTCTAGTATCTACCATTTATTCCAATAACTCTAAGTAAGAGCTTTGATAAAGAAATAAAGTAATAAGCTTGCAAGTAAAACTAGGATTGGGTATCAAGTGGATATGATCACATATGCTTAAGGCATATAGTTGACATAGTGACAAACAAGTATTGGCTTGCATAGGTCAACTTGATTAGTAAGGCTTGCTAAAGTAGAGTATCTTGCAAGTGTTAGATTGCCTTGTGCAGAGCAGTGGTTGAAGTTCTCCTCGGCTTCTTCTTCGTAGAATCCTCCTCCTTCCTCGTATCCTTGGTCGATACTAGCGTCTATGAATAAATACAAGGTACACAATCACCAAACAATACTTAACTACTTGCATTCATCACACACAAGGGTCCTATAGATGATCTAGTATCATCACTAACATTACAAGATTAAAGGTTGGTTTAATTCCTTTTATTTTTAGAAAAGTAATTTCTACTCATTGAAAAACTACTTAAGATTTAATATTCTCCAAACAATACATGGGATCATGTTGACACATGTCATCACCACATATTTTAGTCCATGGGAATGTGATTTAAAGTGGTGTCACAATTTAATAAGGTTTTACCCTTTTATTTTAATTACATAAAGTGACTAGAAATGCCTATGTAGCATTCTTTTATTACTTGAACATTATTTCTGTAAGTAAACCTATATATTTTTATATATTCTGAAAGGTATGGTTAAATGTGATTTTTGAGAGTTGGAATCAACTCAAAAGCTTTTATGGTTTTAATTTGAAAAATGTTTGAATGCAAAAAAGCTTCTGCCTTGTTATTTTTACCATGGATGATCTACAGATCCAAATGACTTGAATCCAACAGGCTTGGATTCAGCATTCCTAGACCTTTCTAACAAAATTTGTTTCATTCAATTTAGTTCACTGAATCGACCTGTGTTAACTTTTGAAACTGGGTACAGAAGTGTGTTTGAAATAAAATGAAAAATGTTAAATTCAAATAACTGGGCTACGCGGGAAGCGATACTGGGACGGCCTGCTAAGCACAGCGCTTACGCGGACTGGTTAAGTCGCTATCCCCACGCGTCAGTGAGACAGGGGGGTGCGAAGCGGTATGGGGCGATGTGGGACGTTCGATCTGGTTCTAATCCAACGGCTGAGGGTCATCGTCGACGTTGGGCAACGCCGGCGAGACAGAAACCTAGCGCGGCCAGTGGGGGTCATTGGGGGCTCACCGGGGTACAGGCGAGGGTCGGCGAGGCGGGCGAACGACGAAGTCGATGACGGCGAACCTCCTGGTACCGGTAGCTTCTCTTGGGGCGGATCCAATCGCTGGCTCCCTTCTTCTCCAGAGGCGGCAGGCTCCGGCGAAATTTTGGCGAAGTGCTGCTCACCTTGCTTCGGGAACGGGGTGGCACGATCAGTGAGGAGAGGGGAGTGAGATGGTGTGCTCAATTCGGCTGGGGGTGGCCTCTATTTATAGTGGCGAGAGGGGACCGACGGGGCGCAAGGTGAGCTCGTCGTGGTCGACGGTACAGACGGCTATCAGCGTGGGCGATGGTAGGGGCGGTGTGGTGCTCGCTGGCGATGCTCAACGACATGGTGGCGAGACGTGGGGCGGTGCGGTTTGGTCGGAATGCGACGGTGCTCTGCGCGTGCCCGACGGAAGATTTAATGGCGCACAGCACGCGTGGTCCGCGCGGCAGCGAACGAGCATGTCAGCAGGGTTGCTGGGACGGTGGTGATCACGTATGCACGCGGCGAGGGCGGCGCGGGGTCTGTGGGCGTGTGTCGAGGGTGGCGCTCTGGCGCATGCTCGGCATGGTTGACAGAGGCACGGGCGCGGCGTTCCTGGGTGCTCTGGTCGGTGTCTTTGAGGCAGGTCTGGTCGAGAGGGGGCGGTGAGGCATGGGTGATCTCCCAGACAAGGTTGGCACGACTAGTTTCTTTCCTAGCTTGTTGTCTACACTGGGGTGGCATGGTGAGCTTCCGCTGTTCACCATTGATGTCATTGCCCAGCTTACAGTGAGGCTAGTGCTTGGTTTAACTTGCTAGATGATCTACTGAGATGGTTGTGAGCTAGAGAGGGAACAAGTTAGGCTTCAATCACTGCTCACAATAGTGTTTAAGATTTTGATGATTTGTGTCTGCAATGTGTTTGATGAAATGGCCGCAAGAATTCAAGTTTTGAATTTTGAAAAGATTTTTGGTGGGTGTGCTAGGTTGGTGCTGGTGAGTCTGCAGATGCTTGGGTTTTGAAAGTTGAGCTTGTTTGAGTGGTTTTTGAAAAAGTGGGATCTTCCCATATGATAAAGATTCAATCTTGAATTGTCATTTAAACTATGCATTTGAAAGTTTCTAGATGATCACAAAGTGGGCCTTGATACTTTGTTATGAGTACAATCAAGGGGTGCAAAGATCCAGAAAAGTTTCTGTTAAGTTCTGTATGTTTGAGATAGCCAAAGTAGGAATGGGAGTTAAATTGGTCAAAATGACCATTCACTCATTTATCTTTGTTTTGATTTATTTTTCTTTGAGAAAAGTTTGGGAATTGTTTAGATGATGTTTATTTCACCTAAGCATCCATTTACAAGCAAAGGAACACACAAACAAGGTGGTTCAAAAGAATTCCAAATGAAATGCATACACCATGCATGCATTCTTATTTTTATTTAGCAAAGTTTTTGTTAACCCTAAATTTGATGATTAGAGTTTGATGATCCACCTTTAGTATTTTTGGGATGTTACAAACCTTCCCCCCTTAAACAAAATCTCGTCCCGAGATTTGAAAAAGGACGAAAAAGATTACCTAGGATTTGAAGAGATCGGGAAACTCTGTCCTGTTGTGATCTTCGCGCTCCCATGTAGCTTCCTCTTCTGTGTGGTTGCTCCACTGAATCTTGAGAAGCTAGATGCTTCGGGTTCGGGTAGTTTGGAAAGCTTCTTCCAAAATACGGATGGGTACTTCGGGATAGGTCAGGTCATCGTTGATCTCTATGGTCTGGTGGTCGATATTCTTGAACACTTCGGTCTTCTCTGGGACTTTGAGACACATGCGAAGTAATGAGATATGGAACACATTGTGCACGACTGACATCTCTTCAGGTAGTTCCAATTGATACGACACTTCTCCTCGACGGTTCAGAATCTTGAAGGGTCCGATATATCTGGGGGCTAACTTTCCTTTGAGTTGGAAACGCTGCATTCCCTTCAATGGCGACACTTTCAGATATACAAAATCTCCTATGTTGAAGGCGAGGTCTCTACGTCTCTTGTTGGCGTAACTCTTCTGTCTTGACTGAGCTGTCTTGAGGTGCTCATGAATCTTGTGAACCTTCTCTTCTGCTTCTCGTAGGATGTCAGGTCCAAAAATCTGACTCTCTCCTACTTCCGACTAGTTCAAAGGGGTGCGACACTTCCTTCCGTACATGAATTCAAATGGGGCCATTTGTGAACTGGCTTGATAACTATTGTTGTATGAAAATTCTGCAAACGGCAGACAGTCTTCCCACTTGGATCCATATTCTAGCACACATTCTCTCAGCATATCTTCGAGTATTTGGTTTACTCGCTCCGTTTGTCCATCGGTCTGAGGGTGATACGTGATGCTGAAATCTAGGCGGGTTCCTAAACCTTCTTGGACTTTCTTCCAGAATCTCGAGGTAAACTGAGTTCCTCGATCAGATACGATGTTCTTGGGGACTCCATGCAAACTAAAGATTCTAGCGATGTATAACTCTGCTAGCTTCGAACTCTGATATGTGGTCTTGACGGGTAAGAAATGGGCGACTTTGGACAATCGGTCCACTATGACCCAGATAGAGTCATTTCCCTTACTAGAAGTAGGCAGTCTAGTGACAAAGTCCATTCCAACGGAATCCCATTTCCATTCCGGAATCTGCAAGGGTTGCAACAATCCAGCGGGTCTCTAATGTCCTGCCTTGACTCGCTGACATATATCACACTTGGAGATATAGCTTCCGATTTCTCGACTCATCTTATGCCACCAAAATTGCTCTTTTAAATCTTGATACATCTTAGTTCCTCCGGGATGGATAGAATAAAGAGTATCATGAGCCTCCTTCAGAATCACTTCTTTCAACTCAGAATCTGCTGGTACACAAAGGCGTCCTTTGTACCACAGAACTCCTTCTTCATCTTCGGTGAATCCGGGTACCTTGCCTGTACCGATGCGACACTTGATTCCGTCGATACTAGCATTTCCTTTCTGCACCTCTTTAATCTGACTGATCAAAGTGGGCTGGAGTTCTATGCTAGCCAAAAATCCTTCACTTACTAATTCCATTCGAAAATCTTCCATCTCTTAGTGCAAGCTTGGTTGCTCCTTCAAGATCATGGAGTTCAAATGGCACGGCAATCTGCTAAGGGCATCGGCTACCACATTGTCTTTACCAGGGTGATATTGAATGTCCAGATCGTAATCCTTATTAGCTCAATCCACCTTCTCTGTCTCATATTCAGCTCCTTCTGAGTGAATATATACTTCAGACTCTTGTGATCCGTATAGATCTCACAACGATTTCCCATCAGGTAATGTCTCCACGTCTTTAGGGCTAGAACTACGGCTGCGAGTTCGAGGTCATGGGTTGGGTAGTTTTGCTCATGTTGCTTCAGTTGTCGAGATAGATAAGATATAACTTTGCCTTCTTGCATTAGCACACATCTGAGACCGATCTTGGATGCATCACAATACACATCGAAGGGCTTCGTGATATCCGGCATGATCAAGATTGGGGTTGAAATCAATCTCCTCTTGAGTTCTTGAAAACTCGCTTCACATTTGTCTGTCCATTCAAACTTCTTGTCCTTCTTCAACAATTGGGTCATGGGTCTGGCGATACTCGAGAATCCTTATATGAACTTGCGGTAATATCCCGCCAATCCGAGAAATGCACGAACTTGGGTTTGAGTGGTTGGGGCTTGCCAATCCTCGACATCTTTCACTTTGGCAGGGTCAACGGCAATTCCTCCAGCTGATACAATGTGACCGAGGAATCCTTCCTCCTGTAACCAGAATTCACATTTGCTAAACTTTGCATACAGCTGATGCTCTCTAAGGGTTCCAAGAATGGTCCTTAGGTGTAGCTCATGTTCTTCTTCTGATTTGGAATAAATCAGAATGTCATCGATGAAAACAACGACAAACTTATCCAGGAAGTCCATAAAAATCTTATTCATGAGATTCATGAAATAAGCGGGGACATTGGTTAATCCAAAAGACATGACTGTATACTCATACAATCCATATCTAGTGGTAAAGGCAGTCTTTGGTATATCCTCTGCACGAATCTTGAGTTGATGATAGCCTGTTCTAAGATCAATCTTAGAAAACACCTTGGCACCGGTCAACTGATCAAACAGATCTTCTATCTTGGGCAACGGGTATTTGTTCTTGATGGTGACATCATTCAACTTCCGATAATCCGTACACAAACGGTTACCTCCATCCTTCTTGTCCACAAACAAGACAGGTGACCTCCATGGTGACGCACTTGGTTGAATCAATCCAATTTCCAACATGGAATCCAGTTGCTTCTTCAGTTCTGCTAGCTCAGACGGGTTCATACTATATGGTCTTTGGGCTATGGGTCCAGTTCCGGGGATTAGTTCAATGATAAACTCGATATCCCGATCTGGGGGCATACCGGGCAAAACATCTGGAAATACATCGGGGTATTCACAGACTATACGAACTTGGTCAATGGTAGGTTGGGATATACTCTTGTTGCACTTGAATTGACGAGGTAAGTTTTCAGATATATGCTCGACTGATATTCCGGCTGTACTGGTCATGGTTATGGCTTTCTTGGCACAGTCAATCAATCCTTTATGGTTGGACATCCAATCCATTCCTAGTACTACTTCCAAACCTTTAGTTCCGAGTACTATCAGATTAGCATAAAAATCTATGCCATGGATTCAGATAGGGACGGCTTTGCAAATTTTCCTAGCCTTGGTGGTTGATCCGGGAATTTGAACAATCATGACATGCTTCAGTTTGTTTGGTTGAATTTTACTAGTGCATGCAAATTCTTCGGTGACAAATGAGTGCGATGCACCAGAATAAAACAACACTCGTGCAAGTACTGAATTAACAGAAAACATACCCAGCACGACGTCTGGCGCTTCCTGAGCTTCTTCAGCATGCATGAGAAAAAGATGGCCATTGCGGTTGAGCGAATTCCCTGGGGCAAACCTTCTTCTGGGCTGAACATGACGCTGTTGCTGAGCTGGGACATTGGCATTGGGGGCTGCGGCATTCTTCTTGTTGGGGCACTCGTTGGAGTAGTGACTCTTATTTCCATAGTCATAACAAGTCACTTGCGACTTGTCATTTGCTGCTATAGGCACATCATTGCTTCCAATCCTCAGGGCAGTGTTGGTGTTGGTGGCAGCATTGTTGTTGTTGAACTTGGGTGGGGCACGGTTGAAATTGCTAGCGTTGTCGGGGTTGTTGTGATTTCCTCCGGGCCTAGGGTTTCCACGGTTGGGATAGGTCGGACGGTTCATCAGGGGTATGTTGGTTCTTGGGGCAAATCCTGGAGATGGGTTAGGGCGATACTTTGGGGTCTGATGGGTTCCGGGCTGATGCATCATGCGACGCTCACGGTTCTCATTGGCTTGGTTGATCTTTCCTTCCATGTGGATAGCAGAGTCGACAAGGGATTCAATATCAGCAAAGGGGATATTGACTAACACTGTCTGCATCTCATTGTGCAGACCATTCAGGAATCTTTCTTTCTTCTTGGTTTCCGTGTCGATATCATCCGGGGCATACCTAGATAATGACAAGAATTTGTCATGGTATTCCACTACGGTCATCCTTCCTTGCTTCAGTTCTCTGAACTCATCTCTCATCCTCTTGATCAAACCCGGTGGCACATGGGTTCGGCTAAACTTGACCTTGAATTCCTCCCAGGTCATCATTTGGCCTCCGGTCATTGCGCGAACACTGTTCCACCATGCTCGGGCATCTCCGGCTAGATAGTGGGTGGAGAACAGGACTTTATCGTTGGCTTCCACTCCGGCGACTTCTAGGTTATTTTCCATGGTTTGCAGCCAATCATCTGCGTCTAAGGGCTCTTCCGACTTAGTGAAAACAGGTGGGTTGGTGTTCTAGAAATTCTTGAACTTAGATCCATGGTTGTCCTGATTTCCGTGGCCTTGGTTGTTGTGGGCTAGCTGGGCTATCTGCTGCAGGGTGGCTAGGTTGGCTTGACGTTCGGCTCTTTCAGCTTCGCGGTCAGAGGTCAACATTTGCAGAATCTGCAACATCGGGTCCAGGGATGAACCACTTCCTCCGTGTGGCATCTGAAGATTGAGATAGATCATGATAAAAGAGGGAAATTTTTAAGGTTCTAGGATTAAAGTTTTTAAAGTTTGACTCAGATTTTTCTAGCCACTCATTTTTCATTCATTCATAGCACACGATACAACACACACCACAACAAAGAAAAACATATGGTTTTAAGAACCATTCTGGAAACTACGATACAGTGGGACCGAATACTACTCACTACGCTAGTGCTCAAGTGGTACTAATCCTCGGAATCTGTGGCTTCATCATCCTCATCATCATCGATGAAGGCGAAATCATCCTCATCGGTGAAGAAGTCCATAGCCTGATCCTGCAGAAAATCATCGTCATCGCTGAGATAGGAGTAGGGGTCTCCACGAAGATCCTCTCCTGCATTCTCCCTTTCTTCCAACTGCATGTATCTCTCGTGGATGGTCTCCTCCAAAGATGAGATACGGTGGCGAAGACGGGCAATGATGCGCTCCTTCTTGTCGAGCTGAGGGCGGCGAGACTTGCGATCGTTTTCCAGCGTGGCGATGGTTTGGTCCTTCGTCTTGAGGATGGAAGACTTGTGGTTGGAGTAGTCATGGCAGTTATCCAACTCCTGCTGACGATCGTACATCATGAAGCTGAGGTGGTCCAATTGAGTCTTCTGCTCGGGGTGGTATGGGGCTTCCAGTGGTTGTCCATTTGCATCACGCCTTGGGAAAAACTCAAAGCGAGTACCCTTGATCTGATTGATGCTTTGCCCAAACAGACGGGAAAGAGCTTCCTGCATGGCCCTGGCAAGTCCATCGAGCCAGTTGTTCTCTCTTAAGGTAAACTGAATTCCCTCAGGAGTGGGAGGTTCAATCTTTCCTCGGAGACTTGCAACAATCAGCCACTGCATATCTTCTCCTCCTTGATCATTGAGCTGAGCTCCGAAGAACTCGGGGTGCGGACGCTCCAGAAGTACCGAAAGTTGGTCCAAATCCCTCTCAAAGATAAGGTCTCCTCCATTCCCCAACTGATAAAACTTGCTGTACTTCACGTCCATCTATAAGAATATAGGATGAGTAAGTTAGTAGAGTGATCAAGTGTGTCAAATTTTATGTATTTTACAAGAGTTTTTGAGGAACATGAATTTTCATGAAAGAATCAAAGGGATAAGAATGAGAATAAGTTTTTGTAAATATTTGTTTTCTTTGGTTTTGAAACTAAGTTTTTTATTCAAACGTCCAGTCTAACTAGGGTCTCCTATGGTCAGGATGGCTCTGATACCAACTTGTCAACACCCGGATTTTTAATCCCAGATGCCTGTTATGTCATACATCGCAATCCCAGGATTACCATTTTTGCGAGACATAACAGAATTGGATACCATAGTACATCATCCATTACAAACCATACATAAGGTCTTACACAAATAGGGATCTCATGATCGAGTTCTTAATAAAACTTCAAGCAGCGGAATACGTAATAATAACGGTAGCGTAGGCGAAGCTCCATCTTCGGGGTCACAGGCAATGCTGACGATGGGACATGATCCTAGTTGTCATAACCTTCCTGGGTTCCATCCTCCAGGTACTCCTCTTCATAGTCTGGCCACGTGAATAGCCAGGGACAAAGCCATGAGTACTCTTTAAGTACTCGCAAACTAATACTAACAAGTGAAAGGGGTTTTTGATAATAGGACACTAGGCTCTAGGGTTGTTTTGCAAAAGCCAGATTTATCTCTACTAAGCTGAGAGGCAAGAGAAGCTAGTCACAGTTTTATAACTCCTAAGTAGGAACTTGTATTTCATCTCACAACCCTGTTGTGGTCAAGTCAAAGTCTCAATTCATTTCACAAGTCTTTTGAAAACATCTGATGGGGGAACAGTATGGCCACTCCAACTGTACATAACCACGGACGCGACTATTCGAATAGTTTGACACTCTGCAGAGATTGTACACTTTCACCACAACATTCGATACATCCGTCAGGAACAAATCCTGAATTCACCATACTCAGTATGCGGATAATCAATCCTAACCTTTCAATTACATGCCCTAGTATAAGCACCTCTCCTGTGAGTTTGGCCTCCCAACCATGACCAACTGTCATCTTGGGTACTTCACAGGTGGACAATCTTCACAAGGTAGCCTCAGCTCAGACCTTGGCCGTGAGGGAACTCATACTAAGGTATATAAGTTTCCAGTCAAGCCCTACCCAATCTCCGGGTATTGTGGTTGTACGATAAAAATTGGAATGGTATCGCATCCAGACAACCATTAGTTTTATAAAGGGCTAAGGCTCATGCCTCAACATTTTCATCACCAAAATCATCTGGTGTTTGGAAACACATGTCAAAACATCTCAGTAGAATGATCCATCATTCTAAGGTTTTCATAACCATTTTAACCAAGTATTCCCATCTAATGTTGATCAAGTTTTATGCTTAGCACTAGCATCTACAAGTGGGGGTAAGTACTAATGAGGGGTGGTAAACAAGTGGAGTTCAACTAAGTTCAATCTCATGCCTTAGGATGGCATCAAGATTATCTAACTTAGGCCAAATTTTATGCTCTTGATGTAACCTTCAAATATCCTTCTAGTATCTACCATTTATTCCAATAACTCTAAGTAAGAGCTTTGATAAAGAAATAAAGTAATAAGGTTCTAAGTAAAACTAGGATTGGCTATCAAGTGGATATGATCACATATGCTTAAGGCATATAGCTGACATAGTGACAAACAAGTATTGGCTTGCATAGGTCAACTTGATTAGTAAGGCTTGCTAAAGTAGAGTATCTTGAAAGTGTTAGCTTTCCTTGTGCAGAGCAGTGGTTGAAGTTCTCCTCGGCTTCTTCTTCATAGAATCCTCCTCCTTCCTCGTATCCTTGGTCGGTACTAGCGTCTATGACTAAATACGAGGTACACAATCACCAAACAATACTTAACTACTTGCATTCATCACACAAAAGGGTCCTATAGATTATCTAGTATCATCACTAACATTACAAGATTAAATCTTGGTTTAATTCCTTTTATTTTTAGAAAAGTAATTTCTACTAATTGAAAAACTACTTAAGATTTAATATTCTCCAAACCAAACATGGGATCATGTTGACACATGTCATCACCACATATTTTAGTCCATGGGAATGTGATTTAAAGTGGTGTCATAATTTAATAAGGTTTTACCCTTTTATTTTAATTACATAAAGTGACTAGAAATGCCTATGTAGCATTCTTTTATTACTTGAACATTATTTCTGTAAGTAAACCTATATATTTTTGTATATTCTAAAAGGTATGGTTAAATGTGATTTTTGAGAGTTGGAATCAACTCAAAATCTATTATGGTTTTAATTTGAAAAATGTTTGAATGCAGAAAAGCTTTTGCCTTGTTATTTTTACCATGGATGATCTACAGATCCAAATGACTTGAATCCAACGGGCTTGGATTCAGCATTCGCATACCTTTCTAACAAAATTAGTTTCATTCAATTTGGTTCACCAAATCGACATGGGTTGATTTTTGAAACTGGGTACAGAAGTGTGTTTGAAATAAAATGAAAAAGGTTAAATTCAAATAACTGGGTTGCGCAGGAAGCGATACTGGGCCGTCCTGCTAAGCACAGCGCTTACGCGGGCTGGTTAAGTCGCTGTCCCCACGCGTCAGTGAGACAGGGGTGTGAAGTGGTATGGGGCGATGTGGGACGTTCGATCTGGTTCTAATCCAACGGCTGAGGGTCATCGTCGATGTTGGGCAACTCCGGCGAGACAGAAACCTAGCGCGGGCAGTGGGGGTCGTTGGGGTCTCACCGGGGTTCAGGCGAGGGTCGGCGAGGCAGGCGAACGACGAAGTCGACGACGGCGAACCTCCTGGTACCGGCAGCTTCACCTGGGGCGGCTCCAATCGCTGGCTCCCTTCTTCTCCAGAGGCAGCAGGCTCCGGCGAAATTCCGGCGAAGTGCTGCTCGCCTTGCTTCGGGAACGGGGTGGCACGATCAGTGAGGAGAGGGGAGTGAGATGGTGTGCTCAATTCTGCTGGCGGTGGCCTCTATTTATAGTGGCGAGAGGGGACCGACGGGGCGCAAGGTGAGCTCGTCGTGGTCGACGGTACAGACGGCTATCGGCGTGGGCGACGGTAGGGGGAGTTGCGGTGCTCCTTGGCGATGCTCAACGACATGGTGGCGATACGTGGGGCGGTGCGGTTTGGTCGGAACGCGACGGTGCTCTGCGCGTGCCCGACGGAAGATTTAATGGCGCACAGCAGGCGTGGTCCGCGCGGCGGCGAACGAGCGTGTCTGCGGGGTTGTTGGGACGGTGGTGATCACGTATGCATGCGGCGAGGGCGGCGCACGGTCTGTGGGCGTGTATCGAGGATGGCGCTCTGGCGCATGCTCGGCATGGTTGACAGAGGCACGGGCGTGGCCTTCTTGGGTGCTCTGGTCGGTGTATTTGAGGCAGGGCTGGTCGAGAGGGGGCGATGAGGCATGGGTGATCTCCCAGACAAGGTTGGCACGGCTAGTTTCTTTCCTAGCTTGATGTCCACACTGGGGTGGCATGGTGAGCTTCGAATGTTCACCACTGATGTCATTGCCCAGCTTATAGTGAGGCTAGTGCTTGGTTTAACTTGATAGATGATCTACTAAGATGGTTGTGAGCTAGAGAGGGAACAAGTTAGGCTTCAATCACTGCTCACAATAGTGTTTAAGATTTTGATGATTTGTGTCTGCAATGTGTTTGATGAAATGGCCGCAAGAATTCAAGTTTTGAATTTTGCAAAGATTTTTGGTGGGTGTGCTAGGTTGGTGCTGGTGAGTCTGCAGATGCTTGGGTTTTGAAAGTTGAGCTTGTTTGAGTGGTTTTTGAAAAAGTGGGATCTTCCCATATGATAAAGATTCAATCTTGAGTTGTCATTTAAACTATGCATTTGAAAGTTTCTGGATGATCACAAAGTGGTCCTTGATACTTTGTTATGAGTACAATCAAGGGGTGCAAAGATCCATAAAAGTTTCTGTTAAGTTCTGAAAGTTTGAGATAGCCAAAGTAGGCATGGGAGTTAAATTGGTCAAAATGACCATTCACTCATTTATCTTTGTTTTGATTTATTTGTCTTTGAGAAAAGTTTGGGAATTGTTTAGATGATGTTTATTTCACGTAAGCATCCATTTACAAGCAAAGGAACACACAAACAAGGTGGTTCAAAATAATTCCAATTGAAATTTGATGATTAGAGTTTGATGATCCAAGTTTAGTTTTTTTGGGATGTTACACATTGCCTCCATCCCTATCTCCAATTCCTCCTTATCCTCTCAGATACGAACAGGACCGAAACCCTAGCTCACTGGAGCCACCCCTCGCCGTCGAACCACGTCTCCCCACACCATTATGTGCCGTCATGGAGAAGCGCCTTCCTTCGTAGATCCTCTCGGTAGAAGCTTGCATCAAGGGGAGCACTGGAGTGGGTGAATTTGGTCGTTCCCCTTCGCAGCAGTTCGTCGAAATCCTTGTCGGGAAGCTCGTTTCTGACCGCGCCTGTCCTCGTCGACCGCTCTATCGTCATCAGGGTAAGATTACGCATCTCTGGACCCTAGTTTCGTTTGCTGATTCACACCGTAGGTCTAGGTTAGTTGGGCACCACCGCTGGCCGCCGCAGTAGCTCGTCACCGATGACCCTCCGATGACCATTTCCGAGCGGCGCTGCCACTATTAGGTTCAGTAGGTTGCACTGATTCTAACTAGATCTATTTCGCTTGCTGGGTGCAGTAGATCGTCGCCGGCGACTGGCGGCAGTGGTGATGCTGAAGCCATCGTGACGTCATGATCACACCACGTCAGCTAGTTTGTCTGGTATTTGCTAACGTGGCTGATGACCTGGCCTAGGGCCCATATGTCATTGACTGGGGATAAGTGCGGGGTCAGTAACTAATGCATTTCTTTCATCTGAGAGCTGAGGTGGACAATGGCCCACTAGTCATTGACTGGGGCTAGCATTAGGCATGGTGTAAAAAGTAATTTTCTGTTTAGAAATAAATAAAATGTTATAATCCAATTAATAATATTACAGAAATCAAATAAATGATTAAACTTTGTTTAATTAATAACTTTTGATTTATAATTCAGAAAACTATGTATAATATATGAATTTTTTTAGAAAAATAAAATCTACAACTTAAAACTATTACCAAATATTATTATGATGATTATTTAAATAAATGTTATTTAATAAAAGTTTTATAAGTAATAAAGCTTTGATAATTCATATTTTAATAATGGTAAATATTAAAAAATATAAATAAAATACCAAAAAATCATGGAAAAGTAATAATTTCAAAATAAAACTATAATTATGTATTATTATTTCACTTAAATAAATACTTAATATCTATTTAGTAATTATAAAATAATAAGAATTATAAAATCATATCTTATTATTTATTAATCACAAAAATAAATGTGATATACTAAAATGATCACAAAAATAATATCTACATGATAAAAATCTAATATTATACTTTTCAGTTAAATAAAAATTCAAATAATTTAATAACTCAAATTTAAACTTATTTACTTTATTAACAATTCATATAAGGATGAATAAAAATTTGTTAATATTTCTTAAAAGGATCAATTAAATCTAATAAATAGTATGAGTCTTTAATATTAATAATATAAGACCATGATGGTTTAAAACATTATAAACATTTTTTTAAAATTGTCTTCAACCATAAATGAAGATTTTATTCTAGAAAGATTCCCATTTATAATAAAAACCTTAAAGAACAACTTATGAATACACCAAACCTTTTCTATCTACATTAACTACCAAATTGCAAAAACTATCACAACATTACATAAACTCATAAGTAGTTAAGTAATAGTATGTTTTAGATTAGAAACTATACTCACTTATCAATAAAAGATAAATGATATTAATCCATAATAAAAATCAAGAAACCATTATCCAAGTAAAAAAGAATGACCATTCTTAAGTAACCTAAAGGAAACATCTCAGATACATTATATACAAATGTTATAAGTATTATACTCTCAAAATCATCTTTGTTTTAAAGTTAACTTTAGTCTACAGAATCTTAATGCAACACTATAAGAATTACTATATATTTTGTAGTTAATTTTGGTCTGAAGGTTAAATTATAAAGCAACTCAAGCCAAACCATTTGAGAAAACAAATAACATCAACCACCACTAACTAACTCCAAAGTTTGTTTAGACCTTAGAAGAGAAACCTTTTCTTCAAAGGTTATCCTTTTTGCCACTTTAAATAAATCTCTTGTATAAGTAATCCTAACTAGTATGTCATAAGTATGTATATTTTACTCCTACATATGTGTTGTCTACAACCACTCATAAACTCTAATAAAAGTACAACTATGAAACTTATCCAAAAGGACCACACATTCCAAAGTGACCATTTCCGGAATCCAAACCTAGGACAACGTTATCCCCGGGATTTGCGTGTGGAACGTGCATCACATTACTTATGCATAAAAGCATATTGCTTCTTTAAACATTAGTCCTTACCGGACGAATGATGCTGATTTCAGATTTTGGATCTTATACCAACTCGAAGACCGTGAGCGCATAATCTTGCAATCACAAAAGGCAAGTTCACACTTGCTCCAATGTTGTCTTCACCTGCATTTGAAAAAGGTTAGAAAACACTATTTTCAATAATAATAAGCACTATTGATTACTGATTCAAGGTGATCAGTTTATCTATTAAGTCTGACAGTTGGAATACCACTATTCAGAACTATATCACCTAGGACTTAACAACAAATGTCGCTAGTGATTCTTGCGCCGTATATTACGCGTTGACCATGAGATTTGGAATGGGACGGAGAAGTCAGTTGTATCTTCTTCCTCTCGCATGAAGCCGGATGTGCAGGTCGTGGCTGTTATCCTCGTAGCGTCCATATTAATTGGTAATTCGTAGAGGATATGCAGCATATGTGTGGGAACCCTCAACGTCCCACGATAGTTCTGACATCTAACGGTTTTTACAAACCATTGCCGTAATTCTTTATGTGGGCATGGTGTACACCAAGGAGGCATGCGAGGTCGCGAAGGGGGTAGTGATTGGCTTGGATCATCTTCTGGGCCCCACATCATGGAATTGTGGACGGGAATAAGCTGCCCGGTTGTGCAACAAAGATTTGATCTCTCATGGGTAAAGTAACGCACCTCTGCAGAGTGTAAGAACTGTAACTTGTTACTCCCTGTTCCGGGAAGGAGCTACGAACGCGGCGGGAAAGGAACTCCATAAAAGTTCTGGTAAACCCGTGAAGGCTGACGGACATAGCTTTTCAGAATAAAAGCAACCTTTGAAGAAATGTTTATGAAAACTTGCATTGCCTACGACCTTTGGTCTGTGGCTATAGTTATAGTGCATCAAACACTCCTTTTCTAGTGAATTTTCTAAGTACGCTCGTACTCAAAGTATCTTCTTAACCCTTGCTAGATTCTGAAGCCATTAAAATGATGTCTGCATCAAGATATGCTCCAGGACTTATCAAGACCAGCTAAAGCTCTTCAATGAAGACAAGGAAGTCAACATATACCTCAACTCAAGTGAAGACGAAAGTTACTGATTAGATAGGAATATTATCTCTAGCCAAAGAACCTATTTATGTAGTGCGTTGCAATAGCAACAATGCCAACCTCTTAGTCTGAATATTAACTTAATAGTATAATCGTTCTTGTGTTGTTTATTTTTGATTCTTCTCCGTAAGAAGTCTTTCTCTCTCTTGAACCTAGAGTGTTCTCTGGATCTTATGTAAAAGAGTGAGTTGTAACCTCTAAGCCATGTATTGGACCCGTTGTGTTTCTGTTGTGCCATTTCGAGGGATGTAATACTAGTGAACGGTGTTTCATTGGTGTTATGTCAACGACTATAGTATACTACATCATGCAGTGGTATGCTGGGTCACCGCAGTTGGTATCAGAGCATATGCTTTAACCTTAGGTTGGAAACCTAGTAAATGGGTAGAACTTGTACGACATATCCTAGCAATAATGAAGAGTTCTCTAGTGATATGAGGGATATTCACTTGAGAATAATCCTATTATGTTACTAGTGCGATAACTCTTTTATATGATTGCAATTCCAATAATTACCCAAGAGTTTTAACTCTATGTGACTGATGATAATTTCTTATCCACAGTTCCACATGGCACCTCGATATCCACCCCGGAATGTTCAAGTGATGAACAGGACGTTGGATGACTACGGAGGGGATTGGACAGACAATCTCCGATAACTTCTATGGAGTTTGGAATGTGAATCAAGACTTTTGGTCAAGATTTACAGTTATTATGATGGGCAGGTATTAGCTAAATACCGTGTCATGATCATGTTACCCAAGAAGTTAGGACTTAAGGGAGAAATGCCAGCAGGAGAGGCAAGGTGCATGGCATCTGCATATCAGATTGCCGTAGCAGCAGCCATAACCATGATCCGAGAACACAAATCCCAAGCTCTAGAAGGTAGTACTCACACCATTATACCACATGAAACCTCAAACTCAGAGCATGAGTTAGATCGCTCTACCTTAGTCCAAGTTGAACCTACTCTAGCTGTAGAGTATATGGATCGTTATCGGTCTTTGCTAAACACTTATCATAACACTCACCAAGTCTTAGTTCAGGAGATGGATACGGTCATTGAGGATTTTACTGATCCTGATAAAGCAATGGCACGTAGGAAGAAGTTAGATAAAGAAGCTAGGCATCCCAAATACATACCTTCAGGAGAGGTTTTTGAGGAAACTGAGTTTGATGACCCAAACTCAGAAAATTATGCCTATTACCAAAATGACTTCAAGCCACCTGAAGACTTGTGGACCAAGTATAATTCCGAACAACAGGAATGGAATAAAGTTATTCCAAATAAACTTGAGACTAACCATTATGGAGGGGAAATAGAATCTCAAGGTAAAACCATAGGGAATCCTATACCTTGTGATACAGGTATTAAAGAAGAGACCAATTATAACCATAGAGAGCCTTATGGACCATACGGGGGTAATACTAATCCAATCTACTTAGAAGAGTATTCCAATAGGTACTATACCAATATATATGACTGGATCCAAGAAAAATCTAAGGAACCAACTTACTATGAGGAAGCGTTGCCGGAAAACACGGATTATTCAGTGGAAGATTACGCCAACTCTAGTCATTTTTCAATGACAAATCTCAGTCTCTGTAATTCTAATCAAGAATACGCACCTCCTGGATGCTCCTATGCTCCAGAAGGCAGTCGTAGGACTTCACGTCATCATGGACGAAACTCTAGGAAGCACTAGAGGAAGATCAAAGTGAGAGAGAAACAACATCTCAAGGGATGAGGGCTTGAATAATGTATATAGAGGGTAATGCGTATTGTAGTTTGAAGAGTTTGCCATAATAAGTGAGGATATATCCACAAGAGCAAGAAGTTCTTGTAAGATAGTTGTGTAAATAGGTTTGGAGCAAACCGGAACATCCAGTACATTTGTAAATTATCTAAAACCTATGTATGATATAGGGTATATGTTTTGTTGTTTATTGACTTTTGGATCTTTTTGATTCTTCTTGATTGACTAGATCTGTACATGAAGTTTAATTAGGTGTGCAAATGCATGATGTAACACCCAGTTATTACTTGACGTTATAGATCTAGATAGAAACAGGAATTCGTGTAAGGGAGTGACGAGTTTCAAAGATCATAAGGAAGATTAACTTGAATGATGTAGCATGATAGAAGGGGTATTTACACCATTTGGAGAATAGATAGAACATAAGTCACATTCTTGGTTAGTTTAGGAAGAAAGCATGGTGGAGGAGATGTAAGGAGTAACAAGATATGATAAATTGAAAGTTCATTCAAAGTAGATAAGATGCTAAGAAGTCAATGAAGAGTTGTATCAAGTTCATGGAAGTATCATAAGAAAAATACCAAGGACATGCCTTAGAACCAAAAGGGTTTTCAAGCTCTGACAATTCAGAGAGAATGTAACTCGTAGATTGAAAACTGTGAGATAATACATACCACTCAGAATGTTCCGCCTTGGGTACCTAATCCCTTGTCGGCATTCTAATACGTAGTCGGTATTCTGTCCGCAGCTGGTATTGGTTGACATAGTTAATCAAATTCTCATAAAGGTTGCATAAAGAGCATTAAATTTGGCCTAACCTAAGTAAGACCTAAAGAAGGATAAAATTTAAAGGCGATCGTCTATCAAGATGCTCCGCAAAGTCAAACTTATCCAAGAGAGCATGTACTAAGGTAAAGGGACATATAACGCTGGAATATTTGCTTCGGAGATCCACAATTGTGTGGATACACCGTACAATCTTTCATCAGACCTTAATTAGGTAAAGTATAAACTGAACCGAGACCAACATTTTATATATTAAGCCAATAAATGCTACACCACCAATTTAAAAGACTATTAGTAAACCCTAAGGGGGAGAGCAAACACTATAAATGAAAGTTAAAGAAGTACTATAAATAATACTGGGATATTATCTAAAACTTAATAAGGTAAAGGTTTGAAGGTGATAAAGGATACATTTAACTGATCAATTCTAAAAGAAACAACTCTTAAGTAAACCTTAAGAAATAATAGAGAACTTCTGTCGAGATCCCAACCTTTAATAAGGTAGAGATCCCTGTGTTTACAATGCTAGTCCTTGGATCAATAGCTAGCATCCACAGTTAAGATGTAATATCAAGAAACAAAGGTCATAATACAACTTTATAACCAGGAATAAAATAATTCATTACATCTTACATAGCTCATTTGACTATCTCATTACAATGCAGCACAATATAGCAATAGCATTGGGTCCTTCATCTTCAAAGTGCCACAGGCAAACATGTTGGTTGTAGACTTGTAATCCTAATCAATAAACTTCACTAACACCAAACAAACCTGCAACATAATAAGTTACAGCCACAAGGGTCAATACATTTGAATTGTATTGGCAAGTTTCACTACTATGTAGAAATAAGAGGATCCTATCATTACATGCATATTTGGCTAAGTAGGGTTTAGGCTCTTTTGCAGAAAGCAATAGTTTTATCCTATATTTTCAAAACAGTTTTTGATCTTTTGTCAAATCTTTCTGAACTCCTTGGAATCCACCAAGTGCTTCAAGTCTCTTGTTGTCACTTTAAAGTTTTACTTTTAGAAATTGGAATGTCGAGATTTCCCATAGCTTCAGGCCTTAGTTGCTCAGTATTGTCCATAACCGAGGACACGGCTAAGTACTTAGATTTTTATCTTCTGCAGAAGTTGTACACTTTACCCACATGACACAATCTCATCTTGTTGCCACCAGTGGCCGCTGGATAAGTACTCACCAAGATGGAGTACTGGCAGATTGAGAATGTGACGAAGTCTTTCCATAGGGTCCTCCCAATACACAATGCTAGCTTGTCTTCAGGCACCAATCTAGGGTTCCTAGTTCCCTCATTCCAGTTAACCTGAAGAGGCCAATGCATGGGTCTTCCACTATGTAGTTGACTAAGCCAGTGCCAATTTAGCATGTGGCTGTACACGGAAGCCACTGTACGAGAAACATGTTCAATCTCTAAGTCCCTGGGTGGTTTTCTTTTAGTGCACATACAAAAAGAGATTGCCATATAAACATGGTTCCTTTTGTTGCCACCTTGTCCAAAACTTGAGTATCCTTGTCCACCCAGGTGGTTCATTGAGTACTTGTTTTCTTATATAAAACATAAGTCTTTTCCCAACTTCATAAAATCTCAACATGTATCTCATCTCAATATATATAGCAGGGCTAAGCATATTACAACTACAATGTTTCCACTAAGGAATATATAAGGGTATCCTATTAGGATTTAGCATAGCATAAAATATAGTAAACCTTTCCATGCATGTTAAAAAATCCACTAAGTGTAATGAAAATAGTAGGACTTGGATGATAGTGTCACTTGCCTTTTTGGTAGAGGATGTTGGTTCACTTCCTGATCTTGCTAATATCACACTCTTCTAACTTCACTACAAATCAATTCAACAAACATAGATTCAACTAGCATTCCAACCAATATTCAAACAATTCATCACACATAAAATAATAGAAACAAAGTCATGCATGCAAGCATCCAAAAGATAGTTTTATTTGCAAAGGTAGTTTCTACTAGGATCTATACATTGTAAGGTTCAAAGGGGTCATTTTCTAAAGTGGCAAAACCATTTGCAAAAGGGTTTTATCTATAAACCATTTTTAATCAGATCATTATTTTATGTGGTGGAAAATGTCTTTAGCAAAGCAACAATTTTATATTGTTCACCAAATAAGTTGTTAGTTCACAAAACTTGGTGTTTAGGGTCAGTAGGTTTGAATCAACACATTTTCCAAAGGTTTTTTCTCAAAAGTCATTTCCATAACAAAACCAATGTTCTTATTTGACTAGAAATGAGCTAATTCAATTATTCAATCCTAATCTTCACAAAATACATTTTTAAATCCATAAGTTGGTTCCTAGGGTCAGTAAGTTCACAACAAACCATTTTGCAAAGATTTCATCTCAAAAACATAACTAGAACAATTTTTATATTCACAATAAGCCTACACAAGTTTCTGCAAAAACAATCATTTTACCAGAAGATTTTTACTAAACAAAGTGCATGGTTGGCTAGGGCTTGTTTTTCTAAATCCATTGATATAAAATTTGCAAATTTTGGACGTGTGGTTCAAAAGTTATGCAAGTTACAAGTTTGCATATATATCAGATTCAGAATTTTGTTTTAAATCAAACTATTGCCACGCAGCGTGTTTCTACTGGCCGGTACCGGTTCGCACGGATCGGCCTCTCTGGATCATTGGATCTAAGTGTGATCGTGTGGTGCAGAGGCACCCGTACCTCTTCGTTTAATGAATCTATCTAAGCCGCCAGATGAAGATCTAACGGTGCGAAACGATCTGACCAAATTCGAGCGGCGCCGACGGTGGCTGGCGGCGGCGCACGGTCAGGCGGTGGCGTTGCGGCGGCTACAGGAAGCAAAGGAGGAAACAGGGGTTCTCACCGTGCTCGCGAGGTCGAGGTGATGCTCAACGCGTGGTCGGCTTGGTAAGGGGCGCTCAGGGACGGCGGCAATTCCTCGCCGGAGTGGGTGGCGGCGTCAGGCGGCTCTGGAGGTCGTCGAGGATGGGGCGGCAGGTCACGCCGAGGCAAGGCAGGGGCACAGTTAGACACGGGTTGAACTGCTGATGATATGAGCATCAATAGGAGGTGCCGGGGCGGTCGAGAGTTACCAGGGGGAGGTCGCCGGAGAAGGGGCAGACGCAGCGGTGCTCAGATGAAGACGAAGTCGACGTTCTGGGGCACTAGCGGGCGAGTTCGAGGCACTGGAAGGTGCGCGCTGGTCTGAGGGGCAAGCTCGCGTGCTCGGGGAGGCGAGGCGAGGCTGGACGGTGCCGGAATTTGTCGGAGACGTCGTCGGAGCAGTGGCAAAGCAAAGGGAATTGGGGACAGCCTATGGGCAGAGGGGAGGAACTATCTGGGGAAATAGATAGAGCGGAGAGGGGCATTTATGCACGCGTGGTCGCCGGGGAAGTTAACGCAGGCAATTAAGCGTATTGACGCCGGCAGTAACGCGGCAGCAACGGCAGGGCGTGGTTTGGGGGTTGAAGACGACGGTGAGGTGGCAGTGGGACATGCCTGTCAGCGAGGAAGAGAGAGAGGGAGAGGGGTCCACTCGTCTGTGACTGCGCGGGTGGGTTTTTCGGTGGAAAACGATTCACGCGTGGGGGTATTTAGTTGGGATGGAGCTGGGCTTGCTGGGCTGGCCAGTTGGGTTGCTGTTTGTTTCATTTTTTCGTACTGAAAGCTTTTCTTTTTCTATTTGATTTTCTGTTTTGAAATTCAATCAAACAATTCAAACAACACATGAATTCAAACCTTTGTCAAAGTTTGTGTAGTTTTTAATTTTGTTTAACAACAGAATCCAAAGTCCAAAATAAAATAATATTTTTATTCTTTTTAGGATCTATTTAATAATATAAAATAGTCCTTAGTTATTAATTCAAATAGGTTTTAATTTATTAAAATCTCCATTTCAAAGATAAATATTATCAAAACCAAATCAGTAGGTTTTATTTGAAAATATAAAATACTTGGAAAACTTGTTTAAAATAATTTAACAAGTTTTGATGTTTAATTAAAATGGCAAAGCCTTTACTTTAATAAATTTGGATATTAATAAATCCTCATTATTTTATTTAAATAACCCTTTACTCCTTTAATCAAAACAAAATATTTTACTTCAAAAACTTGGCCAAGGTTTAATTTGGCTCTATAAAAATAGTCCTTATTTATATTTCTACCCTTTTCATTTGAAAACCAAATCTTTTTATTAAAAGATCCAAAAAAATAGTAATTTCACATATTTAATATTTTCTTTATTAGTTGTTTATCTTTTCAAATCCCTTTAGGATTTGTTTGATCAATAGGTTTGAAGGTTTCCAATTGGAATCAAAAAGTTTCTTCTCACCCTGAAAATCAACAAAGTTTTATTTTATTTATTTATTTTTCACATAACAAGATTTGGAAAATCTTGGGATGTGACAGGCTACCACCCTTAAAATAAATCTCGTCCCGAGATTTGGGAAGGCTAGGGTTACAAGTTGGTCCAAAGCATCTAGGGTACTACCACCCTTAAAAATTTTCCAACTAAATTACATCTTGGCTTGCTTGGGATCTTGGGGAAACTTCTCTGGGCAATCATCTGCATAGTGTCCTTTGTTTCCACACTTGAAACATGTGACAAGGCTGAGATCCTTCATAGGCTTGTTTATCTTGTGCTTCATATTTTCTGGGCAGTTGCTTGCATAATGTCCTTGGTTACCACAGTTGTAACATGTGATAAGTTTGAGTTCTTCATGTATCTCTTGTGGACAGGTTGCTACATAATGGCCTAGCTCTTTGCAGTTGTTGCACCATACTTGGCCAATTTCCTTATACTTATTCTTATCTGGACATTCACTGGAATAGTGTCCCATTTCTTTACAATGATTACATTGCACATGGTTTTTGTCCTTCTTTTTCTTGGGTTTCTCCAAAGCTAGGAGTGCTTCCAGTTCATGTTCTTCATATGTTATCTCATAGGTAGGAATGTCTAATGGTTTCTTGGACCTTCTATTGCTCCTTGGATAATTCATATGCCTCTTCTTTGGTCCTTTAAATTGGGTCGTATTGCATGGAGGTACAAGTGGAGATTTTCCTTTGTCCTCATACTTCTTGGTAGACTTATCTCCCTCTTGATAGTCTGCAATCAGTTGTTGCACTCCACCTTGTTTCCTTTGTTCAACTATGGAATAGATGGGGAATTGGATAGGGACATGATTATTTCCTTCACATAGGTAACAAGTAGCTTGAGAGGTGGGACATTGGCCAACTGGATGTTTCTCTTCACAGTTGGGGCATTGATCTCCATGCTCCTTGGAAGTGTGATCCTTGTCTCCACAAATATTGCAAGCTTTGGTTCCTTCTAGAATAACATCTTTGTCATCTTTGTTGTCACAAACTCCTTTGTAAGAGTTGCTTTCCATGTTGATCATTTGATCTGTCACCTTATGCAACAATTGGGCTTGGGTTTCAAAGAAACTTTGCATGGTTGGATCTTCCCCACTGGTGTTGGCTATGAATTGAGCTGTCACTTGGTTCAATTGGTTTTGGGTTGCTATGAGTTCTCTCATGTTGTCCTCTTGGTTGTTGTTGTTGTCATCAACATTGATGTTGGAGTCTCTTGGAGTAGTCATCTGTTTGGGTTGAATTGAGATTAGAATAGGCAAAATATCTCTAAGGATTCTAATCACACACTTCACAATTCACACAAACAATGTGCAAGCAATCACAACAAACATTTCACTCAAACAACAAAGTTCAAACACATCTTTAGGCAACAAAATATTTTTGTTACACCACATAAGTTGGTGTGTTGGACTTAACCAGATATGGTGGTCCATCTATATGGTTCACTTGAGTCCTTTCCATCTTCCTTGGTTGATTCTCTCTTGAATGAGATTTTTTTTTATTCTTGAGAAAATTCTTGGTCACAAGATTTCAAAGGTGATCATGGTTCCTTCTAAGTTGTATTTCCTTAGTCTTCAAGTCTTGGGCAAGATTTCTTGTCTCACTTGTTGTCCTTAGTGATATACAAGGTTGAAGTCCTTGGTGAAAATGCTGAAGATGTTGAAGTCATTAGAGTTGAAGATGTCTTTTGCACATGGTTAAGTCTTTGGCCATGGGTAGGCTTTGTTCATCAAGTTTTGAAATAGAGGAGATGCGGAATCAAAACCAAAGTGGTTGAGAAAAGAGTTTACAAGATTGTTTGTAAATAAGTTTTGGAACAAATATAACTCTTATTTTTCTAAGGGGTTTTTGTCCAATCCTAGGTTTACAAATCCTACAGGCAACACAATGCTCTGATACCATCTGTAGAGGTCCCAACCTTTAATAAGGTAGAGATCCCTGTGTTTACAATGCTAGTCCCTAGATCAATAGCTAGCATCCACAGTTAAGATGTAATATCAAGAAACAAAGGTCATAATACAACTTTATAACCAGGAATAAAATAATTCATTACATCTTACATAGCTCATTTGGCTATCTCATTACAATGCAGCAGAATATAGCAATAGCATTGGGTCCTTCATCTTCAAAGTGCCACAGGCAAACATGTTGGTTGTAGACTTGTAATCCTAATCAATAAACTTCACTAACACCAAACAAACCTGCAACATAATAAGTTACAGCCACAAGGGTCAATACATTTGAATTGTATTGGCAAGTTTCACTACTATGTAGAAATAAGAGGATCCTATCATTACATGCATATTTGGCTAAGTAGGGTTTAGGCTCTTTTGCAGAAAGCAATAGTTTTATCCTATCTATTCAAAACAGTTTTTGATCTTTTGTCAAATCTTTCTGAACTCCTTGGAATCCACCAAGTGCTTCAAGTCTCTTGTTGTCACTTTAAAGTTTTACTTTTAGAAATTGGAATGTCGAGATTTCCCATAGCTTCAGGCCTTAGTTGCTCAGTATTGTCCATAACCGGGGACACGGCTAAGTACTTAGATTTTTATCTTCTGCAGAAGTTGTACACTTTACCCACATGACACAATCTCATCTTGTTGCCACCAGTGGCCGCTAGATAAGTACTCACCAAGATGGAGTACTGGCAGATTGAGAATGTGACGAAGTCTTTCCATAGGGTCCTCCCAATACACAATGCTAGCTTGTCTTCAGGCACCAATGTAGGGTTTCTAGTTCCCTCGTTCCAGTTAACCTGAAGAGGCCAATGCATGGGTCTTCCACTATGTAGTTGACTAAGCCCGTGCCCATTTAGCATGTGGCTGTACACGGAAGCCACTGTACGAGAAACGTGTTCAATCTCTAAGTCCCTGGGTGGTTTTCTTTTAGTGAACATACAAAAAGAGATTGCCATATAAACATGGTTCCTTTTGTTGCCACCTTGTCCAAAACTTGAGTATCCTTGTCCACCCAGGTGGTTCATTGAGTACTTGTTTTATTATATAAAACATAAGTCTTTTCCCAACTCCATAAAATCTCAACATGTATCTCATCTCAATATATATAGCAGGGCTAAGCATATTACAACTACAATGTTTCCACTAAGGAATATATAAGGGTATCCTATTAGGATTTAGCATAGCATAAAATATAGTAAACCTTTCCATGCATGTTACAAAATCCACTAAGTGTAATGAAAATATTAGGACTTGGATGATAGTGTCACTTGCCTTTTTGGTAGAGGATGTTGGTTCACTTCCTGATCTTGCTAATATCACACTCTTCTAACTTCACTACAAATCAATTCAACAAACATAGATTCAACTAGCATTCCAACCAATATTCAAACAATTCATCACACATAAAATAATAGAAACAAAGTCATGCATGCAAGCATGCAAAAGATAGTTTTATTTGCAAAGGTGGTTTCTACTAGGCTCTATACATTGTAAGGTTCAAAGGGGTCATTTTATAAAGTGGCAAAACCATTTGCAAAAGGGTTTTATCTATAAACCATTTTTAATTAGATCATTATTTTATGTGGTGGAAAATGTCTTTAGCAAAGCAACAATTTTATATTGTTCACCAAATAAGTTGTTAGTTCACAAAACTTGGTGTTTAGGGTCAGTAGGTTTGAATCAACACATTTTCCAAAGGTTTTTTCTCAAAAGTCATTTCCATAACAAAACCAATGTTCTTATTTGACTAGAAATGAGCTAATTCAATTATTCAATCCTAATCTTCACAAAATACATTTTTAAATCCATAAGTTGGTTCCTAGGGTCAGTAAGTTCACAACAAACCATTTTGCAAAGATTTCATCTAAAAAACATAACTAGAACAATTTTTGTGAAGATTAGGATTGGTAAGGGGCGCTCAGGGATGGCGAGGTCGAGGTGATGCTCAACGCGTGGTCGGCTTGGTAAGGGGCGCTCAGGGACGGCGGCAATTCCTCGCTGGAGTGGGTGGTGGCGTCAGGCGGCTCTGGAGGCCGTCGAGGATGGGGCTGCAGGTCGTGCCGAGGCAAGGCAGGGGCACAGTTAGACGCGGGTTGAACTGCTGATGATGTGAGCATCAATAGGAGGTGTCGGGGCGGTCGAGACTTACCAGGGGAGGTCGCCGGAGAAGGGGCAGACGCGGCGGCACCCAGATGAAGACGAATTCGACGTTATGGGGCACTAGCGGGCGAGTTCGAGGCACTGGAAGGTGCGCGCTGGTCTGAGGGGCAAGCTCGCATGCTCGGGGAGGCGAGGCGAGGCTGGACGGCGCCGGAATTTGTCAGAGACGTCGTCGGAGCAGTGGCAAAGCAAAGGGAATTGGGGGCAGCCTATGGGCAGAGGGGAGGAACTATCTGGGGAAATAGATAGAGCGGAGAGGGGCATTTATGCACGCGTGGTCGCCGGGGAAGTTAACGCAGGCAATTAAGCGTATTGACGCCGGCAGTAACGCGGCAGCAACGGCAGGGCGTGGTTTAGGGGTTGAAGACGACGGTGAGGTGGCAGTGGGACATGCCTGTCAGCGAGGAAGAGAGAGGGAGAGGGGTCCAGTCATCTGTGACTGCGCGGGTGGGTTTTTCGGTGGAAAACGATTCGCGCGTGGGGGGTTTTAGTTGGGCTAGAGCTGGGCTTGCTGGGCTGGCCAGTTGGGTTGTTGTTTGTTTCATTTTTTTTGTACTGAAAGCTTTTCTTTTTCTATTTGATTTTCTGTTTTGAAATTCAATCAAACAATTCAAACAACACATGAATTCAAACCTTTGTCAAAGTTTGTGTAGTTTTTAATTCTGTTTAACAACAGAATCCAAAGTCCAAAATAAAATAATATTTTTATTCTTTTTAGGATCTATTTAATAATATAAAATAGTCCTTGGTTATTAATTCAAATAGGTTTTGATTTATTAAAATCTCCATTTGAAATCTAAATATTATCAAAACCAAATCAGTAGGTTTTATTTGAAAATATAAAATACTTGGAAAACTTGTTTAAAATAATTTAACAAGTCTTGATGTTTAATTAAAATGGCAAAGCCTTTACTTTAATAAATTTGGATATTAATAAATCCTCATTATTTTATTTAAATAACCCTTTACTCCTTTAATCAAAACAAAATATTTTACTTCAAAAACTTGGCCAAGGTTTAATTTGGCTCTATAAAAATAGTCCTTATTTATATTTCTACCTTTTTCATTTGAAAACCAAATCTTTTTATTAAAAGATCCAAAAAAATAGTAATTTCACATATTTAATATTTTCTTTATTAATTGTTTATCTTTTCAAATCCCTTTAGGATTTGTTTGATCAAATAGGTTTGAAGGTTTCCAATTGGAATCAAAAAGTTTCTTCTCACCCTGAAAATCAACAAAGTTTTATTTTATTTATTTATTTTTCACATAACAAGATTTGGAAAATCTTGGGATGTGACAACTTCCAATTAGACATAGGAAGAGAATAAGAATTCTAATGGGTATGGACTAAATGAGTTCAAATCCAATTTTGGAGGGAATACCAGTATCAACTATGTTATGACAGTAATAGAAGGGTAGTCTTTTAATTACTAACACGTGTATATAGAAACTTAAAACTTATTCTTTAAGGAGACCCCTACACTATACTTAAATTAGTAATAAAGTTTGATGTTTAGATAGAAAGAATTTAATTAGGAAATTTAATCAGGTTATGGAATACTCCAATTAATTCCATTTAAAGTCATCATGAAGTGGAGAATATAGCAACCACTGCAAAACAATTTCTTGCTCCAAAACATGAGAGTTTGCGAACTTCCAGGACGAAGTTTATTTTAAGGGGGAGAGTTTGTAACATCCCAGCATTAGAGCCTAGAAATAAGCTAAACCCAGATGTGTGCATTGTAGGGATTCGTAGCATGGAAAACAAAAATTTTCTATCGCATACAAACAAACAAGCCAAGATCTATCTACTAGATTATAGCAACGAGTTGATGGAATAACTTACCCTCGAAGATTCCAAAGTGTTTAACGAGAGCGGATTCTCGTGGGTGATGTAGTCGTACTCTTCCCGATCTCAAGATCGCGTAGACGATCCTTCCGGCGCTGCATTCCGGCAGCGCTCCCGCAGTCGGTCACACGTTCGGTACTCGACAAAGACCTTCCTCTCCCTTGTTCCAGCAGGCAGCGGAGGTTGTAGCACTCTCCTCGCGATTCCGGCAGCACAACGGCGTGGTACCGGAAGTAGAGGGGAGATCTCGCAGGGCTTCGCCTTAAGCCGGAGCGAGTATGGTGGAGTATGAGAGAGCTCCTCGGCGATCTAGGGTTTAGACACACCAAGGAGGAGGTCCTAGAGCCGGCGGCTAGGGTTCCGGGGACCCCCAAGTCGGCGGCTAGGGCAAAACCCTAGGGGGCGGCGGCGGCTATGGTGGGCTGCAGCTTCTAGGGTTTGAGGTGAGGAACTTGTGTGTGCTAGGAGGGAGCCCTGCCCCTCCTTATATAGGTGGAGGGGTCGGCGGCCAAGGGGAGGGAGGGGAGTCCCTCCCCAACTCGGCTTGGGTGGGGCGCCACCGGTTGGAGGAGGGATTCCCTCCCCAACTCGGTTTCCCACTTCCTCCTCTTTTCCTCTTTCCAAATTTAGCCGTTTGACTTTTCAATTTAGCTATTTGACTTTTCAAACTAGGATTTGAATTAATCCTTTATTTGGAACAGCGATGACACTTAGTACATGATGCAATCATTCCAACTTGCAATGACACATTCATGTACCCCTTCCCCTCCGGAGTGCCGGACATTCCGGAACCTTCTAGAACATTCCCGATGAAAACACCGGAAACATTCCCCAACTCCGAAACGGGACTTTCCTTATATGAATCTTATTCTCCGGACCATTCCGGATCTCCTCGTGATATCCCGGATACCATCCGAGACTCCGAACAACATTCGGTCTCTTTCTCATAATACCATAACTACTCAAACAACGTCGAATCCTTAAGTGTGTCTCCCTACGGTTCGTGAATTATGCGGACATGATCGAGACACTTCTCCGAACAATAACCAATAGAGGAATCTGGAAATTCATATGGCTCCCAAATATTTCTACGATTACTTTGCGATCGAATGAACCACTTACATACGATACCAATTTCCCTTTGTCTCACGATAGTTTACTTATCCGAGGTTATGATCGTCGGTATCTCTGCATACCTAGTTCAACCTCGTTACCGATAAGTACTCTTTTGTCGTTCCCGTGATATGTGATCCCTTGTGAGCCAGTCACATGCTTGCAAGCTAATTGGATGACATTCCACCGAGAGGGCCCAGAGTATATCTATCCGTCATATGGATGGACAAATCCCACTCTTGATCCATGTGTCTCAACCAATACTTTCCGAACACTCAATGCCACCTTTATAGCCACCCAGTTACGGTGTGGTGTTTGATGTCATCAAAGCATCCATCCGGTAAAGGTGATATGCATGATCTCATGGTCGAAGGAATTAGGTTACTATGTATCAGAAAGCCTATAGCAATTGAACTATTGAAATGACTTGATCTTTATGCTACGCTTATCTATAGGAGTATGTCCATCATATCATTATCCTAACGATATGATCTTGTTGTTGATAACATCTCAATTTTCATGATAGGGAAACCACAATCATTTATCAACCAACAAGCTAGTGATGTATAGAGGCTATACTAGGGACTTCAAATTAAGTTTACAAATCACACAAGTATAAATGTTTCCTTGTTAATACTTTTATAGCATGAATGTAAACATTTATCATAAACACAAAGATATAATAATAACTACATTTATTATTGCCTCTAGGGCATATCTCCAACATGCATTGCATTCATGCATAGAAAATCCGAAAAAAATTCGCGCTTTTAATCAAAACTTGTCAAAGTGATTGAAGCTTCTCTTAGCTTGATGGAATTGAAGTAGATCATCAAGTTGACTACGATAAGTTTCAATCAGACCTTTGTTAAAATCTCATTTTGGGTAAGAGAGATTTGATCTAAGGGTAGATCAAATGTACTATAAGTTAAACCTTAATACAATGTGAATTATATTTGATCATTAGGTGATCATGTTATAGTACTCATTATAATCATTCATAAGTAACAAGTTAAAGATATAAAACAAATAATAAGAATATAACCACTATATCTTAATTCCATCTACATACATCATGACTATCATAGTAACACCTAATCTTAGAAACTCCTTTGATGAGTTGGAGTTGGAAAGAGATTAAGCCAAGATCATCCACTATATAGATATATTTCTTTCTATAGAATCTTTGTAGAACTTATTTCAATATCTATTGTTCATCAATGTTGGATAATTCCCCATTGATTCACAAATTCTTTAACTATTAATCTTTGATCTATTACTTGATCTTATCAGAACATCTACTTAAATCTTCTAATAAGGGCATAATCCATTAATAACCTTAAACCAATATAAGATACTAAGAAGATAATTTCCAGACAATAAAAGGTAGGATTGATAAAGCCCTGCTTAGCCAACTAAGAACTTTAGTAATAAATGATTAGAGTATTATCATGGTAATGCTTTGGCCACCAATATGAAATGCATATATTTAGTATAAGTAATACTGGTGGGTAGAACATGATTGGAACCTTAGTAGAGATAAGTGATCCTAGAGTAGTCTTTGCAAACCATATAAACATAATTCAGAGATTGAAGTGTAAGTCATGAGAGTTAAGTAAATATAGGCTGATATTATTCAATTAAAGCTAGTATAGCATAGAGTTTAGAAGTAGTGTTATTCATTTTAAAAGATAATCAACCTTAGAGAAAGATCAGTGATGGAAAATTAAGTAAGATTATGAGTGAAGTTGAAGGAACTACTGGTTGGATGGAAGTTTATCAACAGTAGAATAGTAGGTGCAATCAAGCATGGATATGAAGAAGTTTTGAACTATTTTAGTATCAAACTCATTGGATTCATTCATGAGTTTAGAGGAATGATATATGAATAAGAAGATTTAAATGAGTAAAGCTTATCATGTTAATCATGATGATGGATAGGAATAAGTATTATATCTAGGAAAGGAATTCCTTAATTAGAGATCCAAGATTTTGAAATATAATTATATGCATAAATCATTTTCCTATTTTAATCTGGTTAAGCAATCAACTCTACATCTCAAATAAAATATAATATCCATCTCATACTGTTGATCCACATCTGATGCCTATAACACTTTATAGAAGCATTTCCCGATAACAAATTACATAAGCATATCTCTGTTCATTTCAACCATCATAACTATATGTGTCTAGTATATTCTTATAAGTTCACTTCTATAAAACACTCCAATTATAACTTTCTATTAAAAAGGGAGATTTCATCCAATACTATATACATAAGGCAATATGCTTAGTTATTAAATCTTAACTCTTAAAAGGAATCTAAGCTTATACAAAACCCTAAAGCCAAGGGTAATACTCATAATTCAGAACCCTAAACTTCTTTGTTTATCACAATAGAATATATACATTGCCATTTTCCAAATTAATGGGATTAATAATCACCATATCAATGTCTTTATATTCCATGCATCAAATAATGGTATAGGACCATTACACATATAAAAGTTCTATTCAAAATATGAGCCAACTAAAATTAAGTAGATAAGCAAATAAAAATATATCATTCAAGAAATCCATAACTAAAGGAGGAAAATAAAATAATAGGAAGAGCTTTTACATAAATTAAAAGGGGTTCATTGTTGGAGATATGCCCTAGAGGCAATAATAAATGTAGTTCTTATTATATCTTTGTGTTTATGATAAATGTTTACATTCATGCTATAATAGTATTAACCAGAAACATTAATACTTGTGTGATTTGTAAACTAAATTAGAGTCCCTAGTAAAGCCTCTTTATAATACTAGCTTGTTGGTTAATAGATGATTGTGGTTTCCCGATCATGAACATTGAGATGTTGTTAACAACAAGATCATATATTAGGAGAATGGTCTGATGGACATACTCCTATAGATAAGCATAGCATAAAGATCAAGTCATTTTAATAGTTCAATTGCTATAAGCTTTCTGATACATAGTAACCTAATTCCTTCGACCATGAGCTCATGTTAATCACAATCACCGGAAGGATGCTTTGATGACATCAAACACCACACCATAACTGGGTGGTTATAAAGGTGGCATTGAGTGTTCGGAAAGTATGGGTTGAGACACATGGATCAAGAGTGGGATTTGTCCAGCCATATGACGCATAGATATACTCTGGGGCCCTCTCGGTGGAATGTCATCCAATTAGCTTGCAAGCATGTGACTGGCTCACAAGGGATCACATATCACGGGAATGAGAAAAGAGTACTTATCAGTAACGAGGTTGAACTAGGTATGCAGAGATACCGACGATCAAAACCTCGGATAAGTAAACTATCATGAGACAAAGGGAAATTGGTATCGTATGTAAGTGGTTCATTCGATCGCAAAGTAATCATAGAAATATGTGGGAGCCATATGAATTTCCAGATTCCTCTATTGGTTATTGATCGGAGAAGTGTCTCGGTCATGTCCGCATAATTCACGAACCGTAGGGAGACAGACTTAAGGATTCGATGTTGTTGTGTAGTTATGGAATGATGAGTAAGAGAAAGAATGTTGTTCAGAGTCTCGGATGGGATCCGGGATATCACGAGGAGATACGGAATGGTCCGGAGAATAAGATTCATATAAGGAAAGTCCTGTTTCGAAGTTCGGAAATGATTCCGGTGTTTCAAATAGGAATGTTCTAGAAGAGTCTGGAAGGTCCGGCACTCCGGAGGGGAAGGGCACATGAATGTGTCATAACAATGTAGAATGGTTGCATCATGTACTAGGTCACTTGGCTCTGCAATATGGAGAGAGAAATCAAATACAAGTTTAAAAGTCAAACGCCAATTTGAAAAGTCAAATCTGAAGTTTGTTTGGTGGAGGGGGAGTAGGAAACCTACTTGGGGAGGAAGTCCCACTCCCTCCACCCGCCGGCCAAGGAGGAGGACTCCCTCCTCCCAACCAGCCCCCTCCCACCTATATAAGGAGGGGTAGGGCTGCCCCCTACCCTCACACCTAAACCCTAGCTCCTGGCGCCTCCACCACAAGTGCAGCCGCTGCCTAGGGATCTCCCAACTCACCGAGTTAGGGTTTCCCCAAACCCTAGCCGCCTGCCACACCCTCCCCTTGGTGCCTCTAAACCCTAGATCGCCAAGGCCTCTCTCATACTCCGCCATACTCGCTCTGGCTTAAGGCGAAGCCCTGCGAGATCTCCCCTCTACTTCCGACACCACGCCGTCGTGCTGCCGGAATCGCGAGGAGAGTGCTACAACCTCCGCTGCTTGCTGGAACAAGGGAGAGGAAGGTCTTCATCGAGTACCGAATGTGTGACCGACTGCAGAAGAACTGTCGGAACGCAGCGCCGGAAGGATCGTCTACGCGATCTTGAGATCGACAAGAGTACGACTACATCACCCATGAGAATCTGCTCTCGTTAACCGCTTTGGAATCTTCAAGGGTGAATTCCTCTATCGACTCGTTGCTACAATCTAGTAGATAGATCTTGGCTTGTTTGTGTGCATGCGATAGAAATTTTTTGTTTTCCATGCTACGAACCCCTACAGTGGTATCAGGGCCGTGTCTATATGTAGATCTGTTGCACGAGTAGAACACAATGGTCATTGTGGGCGGGGGTGCTTTTATTATCAATTGCTTTTTGTGTACTTTGCATCTTGCGGTATGATGGGATGAAGCGGCCCGGGCTAACCTTACATGACATCGTTCATGAGACTTGCTCCATGCTCAACATGCAACTTTTATTGCATAAGTGGCTTTGCAGGTGTCTGTCTCTCCCATCATAGTATAGATTCAATTTACAACGGGCACTTGATAGTTCAAGCATCAACGTTGTGGTTCTTGTTCGTAAGTTAGAACGACACTTATTGAAAGCCCCAAACCACGTAAAACATGCAAAGAAAATTAGAGGCGTCTAACTTTGTTTTGCAGGGGTGTGCTGTGATGTGATATGGCCATGATTGTGATTATATATGATGTATGCAATGTCCCTTATTGTAAGTTGGCAACCGGCAGGAGTCATATGGTTGTCTTTTAAATTACGTTAAGACCTGCATGTCTATTCAAAGTAGTTGTAATAGTTGAAGCTGGTGGACGACAACCATGAAACGACGCCATTGACCTTGACGCCATACCGGTGATGATGGAGATCATGTTCGTGCTTGAAGATGGAGATCGGAAGCACAAGAAGAAAGGCCATTTCATATCACATATTATGAATTCCATGTGATGTTAATCCTTTATGCATCTTGTATTGCTTAGTTAATGACGGTAGCATTATAAGATCATCCCTCAAGCACACAAATTTCAAGTTTTAAATTGTTCATCCTTAGTGAGCACCGTTGCTAAAGCTCGTTGTTTCGAAGCACCACGTGATGATCGGGTGTGTTAGATTCTGCGAGTGTATACAACGTGAGCAAGCCAGATTTGCTCATGCGGAAGCTAAGGTTTGATCTTGATGAGCCTAGCATGTACAGACATGGTCTCGGAACACGGATCACCGAAAGGTAAAGCATGAGTCATATAGTAGATATGATGAACATGTTGATTGTTCGCCATTGAAGCTACATCAACTCTCGTGATGATGGGTATTGATGTGGTCGATTTGGTTCGTGTGATCACTAAAACAATTTGAGGGATATTGTTTTGAGTGGGAGTTCACCTAGAATAATTTAACTATTAATTAGAACTCAATTTGTCATAAACTTAGTCTAAACTATTGCAAATATGTTGTAGATCAATGGCAGCCTCTACCATCAATTTTAATGCGTTCCTAGAGAAAGAAAAGTTGAAAAACAATGGAAGCAACTTCGCGGATTGGTTCCGCAATTTGAGGATTGTCCTCAATGCTGGTAATTTGACCTATGTGCTGGATGCACCGCTGGGTGACCCGCCTGCAGCTACTGCTATCGATGAAGTAAAGAATGTTTACCTCACTCGAGAGAATCAGTGCTCCACAGTTCAGTGTTCTATCTTGTATGGTTCGGAATCGGAGCTTCAGAAAAGGTTTGAGAACCATGACCCACATGATATTGTCCGTGAACTCAAAATGATATTTGAGGCTCACGCGGCAGTTGAGAGTTATGAGGCTTCTGAAAAGTTCTTTAACTGCAAGATGGAAGAGGGCAGCTCCATCAGTGAGCATGTGCTTAGGATGTCTGGGCACGCAAACAAACTCCAAAGTTTGGGTACATTGATTCCTAATTCTTTGGGGATTTACCGTGTCCGCCAATCACTACAACCAAGTTACAAGAACTTTGTGATGAACTACAATATGCAAAACATGGACAAGACATTGCCAGAACTCTTCTCCATGTTGAAATCTGCAGAAGTGGAGATCAAGAAAGAGCACCAAGTGTTGTTGGTCAATAAGACCACCAAATTCAAGAAGCAAGGCCAGTCTAAGAAAAGGGAAACTTCAAGAAGGGCGGTAACAAAGTTACCGCGCCGGCGAAGAAGACCAAGGCTGGGCCTAAGCCTGATACTGAGTGTTTTTACTGCAAGGGAGAGGGTCACTGGAAGCGAAATTGCTCAAAGTACTTGGCGGATTTGAAGAACGGCAACATCAAGAAGAAATGTATATTCGATATACATGTTATTGATGTGTATCTCACTAGTACTCGTAGTAGTGCCTGGGTATTTGATACTGGTTCGGTTGCTCATATTTGTAACTCGAAAATGGTGCTGCAGAATAAACGGAAGCTAGCGAAGAACGAGGTAATGATGTGCGTTGGAAATGGATCAAAGGTTGATGTGATCGCGGTCGGCACGCTACCTCTTCATCTACCATCGGGATTAGTTTTATACTTAAATAATTGTTATTTGGTGCCTGCGTTGAGCATGAACATTATATCTGGATCATGTTTATTGCGAGACGATTACTTATTTAAGTCCGAGAATAATGGTTGTTCAATTTATATTAGTAATATGTTTTATGCACATGCACCTTTGATAGATGGTCTATTCTTATTGAATCTCGATAGTGGAAATACACATATTAATAACATTGAAGCTAAACGTTTGAAATTGAGCGATAACTCGACCTATATGTGGCACTGTCGTCTTGGTCACATTGGAGTGAAGCGTATGAAGAAAATCATTCCGATGGACTTCTTGAATCACTTGATTTCGAATCACTTGAAAGATGCGAAGCATGTCTGATGGGTAAAATGACTAAGACTCCATTTTCTGGTATGATGGAGCGAGCTACGGACTTACTGGAAATCATACATACCGATGTGTGTGGTCCAATGGGTGTATCATCGCGCGGTGGTTATCGTTATGTTCTTACCTTCACGGATGACTTGAGTAGATATGGGTATATCTATTCATGAAACATAAGTACAAAACTTTCGAGAAGTTTAAGGAATTTCAAAGTGAGGTAGAGAATCAACGTAACAAGAAGATTAAATTTCTACGATCTGATCGTGGAGGTGAATATCTTAGTTACGAGTTTGGCAAGCATTTTAAGAAATGCGGAATAGTTTCACAATTGACACCGCCGGGAACACCACAGCGTAATGGTGTGTCCGAACATCGTAATCGAACTCTCTTAGATATGGTTCGTTCTATGATGTCACTTACAAATTTACCGCTATCGTTTTGGGGTTATGCATTAGAAACAGCCGCATTCACTTTAAATAGGGCACCATCTAAATATGTTGAAACGACACCGTATGGATTATGGTTTGGGAAGAAACCTAAATTGTCGTTCCTTAAAGTTTGGGGTTGCGAAGCCTATGTAAAGAAGTTACAGCCAGACAAGCTTGAACCCAAAGCCGAAAAATGCGTCTTCATAGGATACCCGAAGGAAACTATTGGGTATACCTTCTATCATAGATCCGAGGGCAAAATCTTCGTTGCCAAGAATGGATCCTTTCTACAGAAGGAATTTCTCTCGAAAGAAGTGACTAGAAGGAAAGTAGAACTCGATGAGGTTGTTGAACCTTCTCTCGAACTTGTGAGTAGCGCAACACCGGAAGTAGTTCCTATGGCGCCTACACCAACAAGAGAGGAAGCTAATGATGATGATCATGAAACTTCAGTTGAAGTTGCTACAGAACCTCGCAGGTCAACGAGAAATCGTACCACTCCTGATTGCTATGATCCCATTATGAGTGTCATGTTGGTGGACAACACCGATGACCCTGCGACATATGAGGAAGCGATGATGAGCCCAGATTCCAATAAATGGCAAGATGCCATGAAATCCGAGATTGGATCCATGTACAAAAACCAAGTATGGACTTTGGTGGACTTACCGGATGGCCGGAAGGCTGTCAAGAACAAATGGATTTTCAAGAAGAAAACATATGCTGATGGTAATGTTATTTTCTATAAAGCTCGACTTGTCGCAAAAGGGTTTCAACAAATTCAAGGAGTTGACTACGATGAGACTTTCTCACCGGTAGCAAAGCTAAAGTCTGTGAGGATTTTGTTAGCAATCGCTGCATATTATGATTATGAGATATGGCAGATGGATGTCAAAACGGCGTTCCTCAATGGAGACATTGATGAAGAGTTGTATATGATGCAACCCAAAGGTTTTGTCGATCCTAAAGATGCTAACAAGGTATGCAAACTTCAACGGTCCATATATGGATTGAAGCAAGCATCCCGAATTTGGAATCAACATTTTGATAAGGTAATCAAAAGCTTTGGTTTTGTACAAACTTATGGAGAAGCTTGTATTTACAAGAAAGTGAGTGGGAGCTCTGTAGCATTCTTAATACTATATGTAGATGACATATTGTTGATTGGGAATGATGTAGACCTTCTTAATAGTGTCAAGGAATATTTGAATAATAGTTTTTCAATGAAAGATCTTGGTGAAGCATCTTACATATTAGGCATAAAGATTTATAGAGATAGATCGAGACGCCTAATATCATGTCACAAAGTACATATTTGGACAAAGTTCTAAAGAGGTTTGGAATGGAAGATAGCAAGAAAGGGTTCTTTCCCATGTTGCCCAATACGACCTTGAGTATAACTCAAAGTCCAGCAACGGGAGAAGATATAGAAAGGATGAGTAAGACTCCCTATGCCTCAGCCATAGGGTCTCTACTGTATGCCATGATATGTACTAGACTCGACATTGCATATGTTGTTAGTTTGACTAGCAGATATCAAAGTAATCCAGGAGTGGATCATTGGACAGCGGTCAAAACCATCCTTAAGTACTTGAGAAGAACTAAGGATATGGTTCTTTCTTATGGAGGTGATGAACAGCTCGTTGTTAATGGTTACACCGATGCTAGTTGGAACACCGATCCGGATGATTCTAAATATCAATCTGGATACGTGTTTACTTTGAATGGTGCAGCAATTAGCTGGAGGAGTGCAAAGCAAAGTGTTGTGGCGAGATGTTCAACTGAATCGGAATACATAGCTGCTTCGGAGGCTTCACAAGAGGCGATATGGATGAAGGAGTTCATCGCAGAGCTTGGTGTGGTTCCAAGTGCGCTGGACCCAATGTCTATCTATTGTGATAACATGGGCGCCATAGACATGGCGCAAGAACCAAGGTCACACAAGAAGCTGAAGCACATCAAGATATGTTTTCACGCTATTCAAGAACATGTCCAAGATGGTGACATAAAGATTTGCAAAGTACACACAGATCTGAATGTGGCAGATCCGTTGACTAAACCTCTCCCGAGGGCAAAACATGACCAGCACCAAACATCCATGGGTGTTTAGTATATTACCATGTAATCTAGATTAGTTGACTCTAGTGCAAGTGGGAGACTGTTGGAGATATGCCCTAGAGGCAATAATAAATGTAGTTATTATTATATCTTTGTGTTTATGATAAATGTTTACATTCATGCTATAATAGTATTAACCAGAAACATTAATACTTGTGTGATTTGTAATCTAAATTAGAGTCCCTAGTAAAGCCTCTTTATAATACTAGCTTGTTGGTTAATAGATGATTGTGGTTTCCCGATCATGAACATTGAGATGTTGTTAACAACAAGATCATATCATTAGGAGAATGGTATGATGGACATACTCCTATAGATAAGCATAGCATAAAGATCAAGTCATTTTAATAGTTCAATTGCTATAAGCTTTCTGATACATAGTAACCTAATTCCTTCTACCATGAGATCATGTTAATCACCATCACCGGAAGGATGCTTTGATGACATCAAACACCACACCATAACTGGGTGGTTATAAAGGTGCCATTGAGTGTTCGGAAACTATGGGTTGAGACACATGGATCAAGAGTGGGATTTGTCCATCCATATGACGCATAGATATACTCTGGGGCCCTCTCGGTGGAATGTCATCCAATTAGCTTGCAAGCATGCGACTGGCTCACAAGGGATCACATATCACGGGAACGAGAAAAGAGTACTTATCAGTAACGAGGTTGAACTAGGTATGCAGAGATACCGACGATCAAAACCTCGGATAAGTAAACTATCATGAGATAAAGGGAAATTGGTATCGTATGTAAGTGGTTCATTCGATCGCAAAGTAATCATAGAAATATGTGGGAGCCATATGAATTTCCAGATTCCTCTATTGGTTATTGATCGGAGAAGTGTCTCGGTCATGTCCGCATAATTCACGAACCGTAGGGAGACAGACTTAAGGATTCGATGTTGTTGTGTAGTTATGGAATGATGAGTAAGAGAACGAATGTTGTTCAGAGTCTCGGATGGGATCCGGGATATCACGAGGAGATACGGAATGGTCCGGAGAATAAGATTCATATAAGGAAAGTCCTGTTTCGAAGTTCGGAAATGATTCCGGTGTTTTCAATAGGAATGTTCTAGAAGGGTCTGGAAGGTCCGGCACTCCGGAGGGGAAGGGTACATGAATGTGTCATAACAATGTAGAATGGTTGCATCATGTACTAGGTCACTTGGCTCTGCAATATGGAGAGAGAAATCAAATACAAGTTTGAAAGTCAAACGCCAATTTGAAAAGTCAAATCCGAAGTTTGTTTGGTGGAGGGAGAGTAGGAAACCTACTTGGGGAGGAAGTCCCACTCCCTCCACCCGCCGGCCAAGGAGGAGGACTCCCTCCTCCCAACCAGCCCCCTCCCACCTATATAAGGAGGGGTAGGGCTGCCCCCTACCCTCACACCTAAACCCTAGCTCCTGGCGCCTCCACCACAAGTGCAGCCGCCGGCTAGGGATCTCCCAACTCACCGAGTTAGGGTTTCCCCAAACCCTAGCCGCCGGCCACACCCTCCCCTTGGTGCCTCTAAACCCTAGATCGCCAAGGCCTCTCTCATACTCCGCCATACTCGCTCTGGCTTAAGGCGAAGCCCTGCGAGATCTCCCCTCTACTTCCGACACCACGCCGTCGTGCTGCCGGAATCGCGAGGAGAGTGCTACAACCTCCGCTGCTTGCTGGAACAAGGGAGAGGAAGGTCTTCATCGAGTACCGAATGTGTGACCGACTGCAGAAGCACTGCCGGAACGCAGCACCGGAAGGATCGTCTACGCGATCTTGAGATCGACAAGAGTACGACTACATCACCCACGAGAATCTGCTCTCGTTAACCGCTTTGGAATCTTCAAGGGTGAATTCCTCTATCGACTCGTTGCTACAATCTAGTAGATAGATCTTGGCTTGTTTGTGTGCATGCGATAAAAATTTTTTGTTTTCCATGCTACGAACCCCTACAGTGGTATCAGGGCCGTGTCTATATGTAGATCTGTTGCACGAGTAGAACACAATGGTCATTGTGGGCGGGGGTGCTTTTATTATCAATTGCTTTTTGTGTACTTTGCATCTTGCGGTATGATGGGATGAAGCGGCCCGGGCTAACCTTACATGACATCGTTCATGAGACTTGCTCCATGCTCAACATGCAACTTGTATTGCATAAGTGGCTTTACAGGTGTCTGTCTCTCCCATCATAGTATAGATTCAATTTACAACGGGCACTTGATAGTTCAAGCATCAACGTTGTGGTTCTTGTTCGTAAGTTAGAACGACACTTATTGAAAGCCCCAAACCACGTAAAACATGCAAAGAAAATTAGAGGCGTCTAACTTTGTTTTGCAGGGGTGTGCTGTGATGTGATATGGCCATGATTGTGATTATATATGATGTATGCAATGTCCCTTATTGTAAGTTGGCAACCGGCAGGAGCCATATGGTTGTCTTTTAAATTACGTTAAGACCTGCATGTCTATTCAAAGTAGTTGTAATAGTTGAAGCTGGTGGACGACAACCATGAAACAACGCCATTGACCTTGACGCCATACCGGTGATGATGGAGATCATGTTCGTGCTTGAAGATGGAGATCGGAAGCACAAGAAGAAAGGCCATATCATATCACATATTATGAATTCCATGTGATGTTAATCCTTTATGCATCTTGTATTGCTTAGTTAATGACGGTAGCATTATAAGATCATCCCTCAAGCACACAAATTTAAAGTTTTAAAGTGTTCATCCTTAGTGAGCACCGTTGCTAAAGCTCGTTGTTTTGAAGCACCACGTGATGATCGGGTGTGTTAGATTCTGCGAGTGTATACAACGTGAGCAAGCCAGATTTGCTCATGCGGAAGCTAAGGTTTGATCTTGATGAGCCTAGCATGTACAGACATGGTCTCGGAACACGGATCACCGAAAGGTAAAGCATGAGTCATATAGTAGATATGATGAACATGTTGATTGTTCGCCATTGAAGCTACATCAACTCTCGTGTTGATGGGTTTTGATGTGGTCGATTTGGTTCGTGTGATCACTAAAACAATTTGAGGGATATTGTTTTGAGTGGGAGTTCACCTAGAATAATTTAACTATTAATTAGAACTCAATTGTCATAAACTTAGTCTAAACTATTGCAAATATGTTGTAGATCAATGGCAGCCTCTACCATCAATTTTAATGCGTTCCTAGAGAAAGAAAAGTTGAAAAACAATGGAAGAAACTTCGCAGATTGGTTCCGCAATTTGAGGATTGTCCTCAATGCTGGTAATTTGACCTATGTGCTGGATGCACCGCTGGGTGACCCGCCTGCAGCTACTGCTATCGATGAAGTAAAGAATGTTTACCTCACTCGGAAGAATCAGTGCTCCACAGTTCAGTGTGCTATCTTGTATGGCTAGGAATCGGAGCTTCAGAAAAGGTTTGAGAACCATGACCCATATGATATTGTCCGTGAACTCAAAATGATATTTGAGGCTCACGCGGCAGTTGAGAGTTATGAGGCTTCTGAAAAGTTCTTTAACTGCAAGATGGAAGAGGGCAGCTCCGTCAGTGAGCATGTGCTTAGGATGTCTGGGCACGCAAACAAACTCCAAAGTTTGGGTACATTGATTCCTAATTCCTTGGGGATTTACCGTATCCTCCAATCACTACCACCAAGTTACAAGAACTTTGTGATGAACTACAATATGCAAAACATGGACAAGACATTGCCAGAACTCTTCTCCATGTTGAAATCTGCAGAAGTGGAGATCAAGAAAGAGCACCAAGTGTTGTTGGTCAATAAGACCACCAAATTCAAGAAGCAAGGCCAGTCTAAGAAAAGGGAAACTTCAAGAAGGGCGGTAACAAAGTTACCGCGCCGGCGAAGAAGACCAAGGCTGGGCCTAAGCCTGATACTGAGTGTTTTTACTGCAAGGGAGAGGGTCACTGGAAGCGAAATTGCTCAAAGTACTTGGCGGATTTGAAGAACGGCAACATCAAGAAGAAAGGTATATTCGATATACATGTTATTGATGTGTATCTCACTAGTACTCGTAGTAGTGCCTGGGTATTTGATATTGGTTCGGTTGCTCATATTTGTAACTCGAAACAGGTGCTGCAGAATAAACGGAACCTAGCGAAGAACGAGGTGATGATGTGCATTGGAAATGGATCAAAGGTTGATGTGATCGCGGTCGGCACGCTACCTCTTCATCTACCATCGGGATTAGTTTTATACTTAAATAATTGTTATTTGGTGCCTGCGTTGAGCATGAACATTATATCTGGATCATGTTTATTGCGAGACGATTACTTATTTAAGTCCGAGAATAATGGTTGTTCAATTTATATTAGTAATATGTTTTATGCACATGCACCTTTGATAGATGGTCTATTCTTATTGAATCTCGATAGTGGAAATACACATATTAATAACATTGAAGCTAAACGTTTGAAATTGAGCGATAACTCGACCTATATGTGGCACTATCGTCTTGGTCACATTGGAGTGAAGCGTATGAAGAAAATCATTCCGATGGACTTCTTGAATCACTTGATTTCGAATCACTTGAAAGATGCGAAGCATGTCTGATGGGTAAAATGACTAAGACTCCATTTTCTGGTATGATGGAGCGAGCTACGGACTTACTGGAAATCATACATACCGATGTGTGTGGTCCAATGAGTGTATCATCGCGCGGTGGTTATCGTTATGTTCTTACCTTCACGGATGACTTGAGTAGATATGGGTATATCTATTCATGAAACATAAGTACAAAACTTTCGAGAAGTTTAAGGAATTTCAAAGTGAGGTAGAGAATCAACGTAACAAGAAGATTAAATTTCTACGATCTGATCGTGGAGGTGAATATCTTAGTTACGAGTTTGGCAAGCATTTTAAGAAATGCGGAATAGTTTCACAATTGACACCGCCGGGAACACCACAGCGTAATGGTGTGTCCGAACATCGTAATCAAACTCTCTTAGATATGGTTCGTTCTATGATGTCACTTACAAATTTACCGCTATCGTTTTGGGGTTATGCATTAGAAACAGCCGCATTCACTTTAAATAGGGCACCATCTAAATATGTTGAAACGACACCATATGGATTATGGTTTGGGAAGAAACCTAAATTGTCGTTCCTTAAAGTTTGGGGTTGTGAAGCCTATGTAAAGAAGTTACAGCCAGACAAGCTTGAACCCAAAGCCGAAAAATGCGTCTTCATAGGATACCCGAAGGAAACTATTGGGTATACCTTCTATCATAGATCCGAGGGCAAAATCTTCGTTGCCAAGAATGGATCCTTTCTACAGAAGGAATTTCTCTCGAAAGAAGTGACTAGAAGGAAAGTAAAACTCGACGAGGTTATTGAACCTTCTCTCGAACTTGCGAGTAGCGCAACACCGGAAGTAGTTCCTATGGCGCCTACACCAACAAGAGAGGAAGCTAATGATGATGATCATGAAACTTCGGTTGAAGTTGCTACAGAACCTCGCAGGTCAACGAGAAATCGTACCACTCCTGATTGGTATGATCCCGTTATGAGTGTCATGTTGGTGGACAACACCGATGACCGTGCGACATATGAGGAAGCGATGATGAGCCCAGATTCCAATAAATGGCAAGATGCCATGAAATCCGAGATTGGATCCATGTACAAAAACCAAGTATGGACTTTGGTGGACTTACCGGATGGCCGGAAGGCTGTCAAGAACAAATGGATTTTCAAGAAGAAAACATATGCTGATGGTAATGTTATTGTCTATAAAGCTCGACTTGTCGCAAAAGGGTTTCGACAAATTCAAGGAGTTGACTACGATGAGACTTTCTCACCGGTAGAAAAGCTAAAGTCTGTGAGGATTTTGTTAGCAATCGCTGCATATTATGATTATGAGATATGGCAGATGGATGTCAAAACGGCGTTCCTCAATGGAGACATTGATGAAGAGTTGTATATGATGCAACCCAAAGGTTTTGTCGATCCTAAAGATGCTAACAAGGTATGCAAACTTCAACGGTCCATATATGGATTGAAGCAAGCATCCCGAAGTTGGAATCAACATTTTGATAAGGTAATCAAAAGCTTTGGTTTTGTACAAACTTATGGAGAAGCTTGTATTTACAAGAAAGTGAGTGGGAGCTCTGTAGCATTCTTAATACTATATGTAGATGACATATTGTTGATTGGGAATGATGTAGACCTTCTTAATAGTGTCAAGGAATATTTGAATAATAGTTTTTCAATGAAAGATCTTGGCGAAGCATCTTACATATTAGGCATAAAGATTTATAGAGATAGATCGAGACGCCTAATATCATGTCACAAAGTACATATTTGGACAAAGTTCTAAAGAGGTTTGGAATGGAAGATAGCAAGAAAGGGTTCTTTCCCATGTTGCCCAATACGACCTTGAGTATAACTCAAAGTCCAGCAACGGCAGAAGATATAGAAAGGATGAGTAAGACTCCCTATGCCTTAGCCATAGGGTCTCTACTGTATGCCATGATATGTACTAGACTCGACATTGCATATGTTGTTAGTTTGACTAGCAGATATCAAAGTAATCCAGGAGTGGATCATTGGACAGCGGTCAAAACCATCCTTAAGTACTTGAGAAGAACTAAGGATATGGTTCTTTCTTATGGAGGTGATGAACAACTCGTTGTTAATGGTTACACCGATGCTAGTTGGAACACCGATCCGGATGATTCTAAATATCAATCTGGATACGTGTTTACTTTGAATGGTACAGCAATTAGCTGGAGGAGTGCAAAGCAAAGTGTTGTGGCGAGATGTTCAAGTGAATCGGAATACATAGCTGCTTCGGAGGCTTCACAAGAGGCGATATGGATGAAGGAGTTCATCGCAGAGCTTGGTGTGGTTCCAAGTGCGCTGGACCCAATGTCTATCTATTGTGATAACATGGGCGCCATAGCCAATGCGCAAGAACCAAGGTCACACAAGAAGCTGAAGCACATCAAGCTATGTTTTCATGCTATTCAAGATCATGTCCAAGATGGTGACATAAAGATTTGCAAAGTACACACAGATCTGAATGTGGCAGATCCGTTGACTAAACCTCTCCCGAGGGCAAAACATGACCAGCACCAAACCTCCATGGGTGTTCGGTATTGTCACATCCCAAGATTTTCCAAATCTTGTAATGTGAAAATAAATTAATAAAATAAAACTTTGTTTGAATTTCAGAGCCAGAAGAAACTTTTTGAATTTAAATGGAACCTCAAACCCATTTGAATCAAATAAAATCCTAAAAGGATTTAAAAAGATAAACATTTTTAATAAAGGAAAATAGATATTTTGGAAATAAGATTTTGGATCTTTTAAAATAAAAGGTTTGGTATTCAAAAGAAAAGAGGGATTATAAATAAAGAATTATTTCATAAAGTCAAATTAATCCTTGGCCAAGCTTTGAGAATTAAAAACATTTTTATTCTAAATAAAATTAGCAAAGGTTTGTTTAAAAACAAATTAATAAGGGTTTAATATCCAAGTTTTATTAATAAAGGTTCTATCATTTATAAACCATCAAGGACTTATTTGTTTAATTTAATAAAGTTTCCAAGTATTTAATATTTCCAAATAAAACCTACTGATTTGGTTTGGAAAATATTTAGGTTTCAAATAAAGATTTTTATTAATCAAACTCTATTTAATTTAATAACTAAGGCCCATTTTATTTAGTTACTAATGGATCCTAAGATAAGAGGTTATTTTGTTTTAAAACAAGTCTTTCAAATATTCTTTATTTTTAAATAAACCTACTGTTTTAGATTTGAAAGTGTTTTCAAATGAGAATTATTATTAAATAAATCAAACCATGTTAAATAAATAAAACTCCATTTTATTTAATTAAAGAATGGATTAATAAAGTTATTATTATTTCATTTTGGACTTTTGACCATATTACTAAACAGAACTAATTTCAATATTACAAAATTTGAGTGTTGTTTGAATTGATTTGGTTGATGATTATTTGATTGGAAATTCAAAACAGAAAATAAAATAGAAAAGGAAAAGAACACAAAATAAAAAAAAATAAGAAAGGAACCAGACCCAACCCAGCAGCCCAGGAAGCCCATCAACCAGCCCAGCTCCTCATTCCGCAGGAAAACGTTTCACACCTCGCATTTGACCCACAGAGACGATGACTGGTGGACCCTTCGCTCACTTCTTTCCCCCACTGACGACTGGACCCATTTTCCCTGTTCACCCTTCTTCTTCCTCGCGGTGACAGCGCCCCCCTCTCCTCGACCGTTTCTGGCGACATTTGCGAGCATCAATTGGCATTAACGCGGCAGTTAATCGCTCCTGCGACCGCGCATTATTAAGCACCTCCCTCTCCGCGACATTTTTCCCCAGACCACTCCTCCTCTCTGCCCCTAGGCTGTCGCCAATCTTTTCTGCACCGCCGCCGTCTCCGACGAGCTTAGCCCTCAATTCCGGCCACACACTGCCTCCCCTTGATTCATCGACCAAGCACGCACGCCCCACTCCCAGACGCTTCTCCCCGTACCCTTCTTTCAACCGCGGGAGCCCCGGAGCGTCGGCTTCGACAAGCTCCGACAGCGTCACCGTCCGTTTTTACTCCGGCGACGACTTTCAGGTGAACCAGACCGCCCCGACCCCTCTCGTTCACGCACACTGCATCGCCTTGCTCTTGCACATCTGAATGTGCTCCTGTTTTGCCTTAGGGCGATCTGCAGCGACGACTCCTACCGCCACCACCGTCTGCTTCATCTCCGACGAAGCCCACAGGTAGTATCTGACCACCCCGCGCCTCCTCGTTCACACTCCCGCACTCGCCACACCTTTTTGCATCTAACCGCATCGTTGTTTTGCTTCGGGATGATCTACAGCGTCGCCCTCGACCGCGGACAGAACCACCCGACGCCGATGAAGTCTCCGGCGAGCAATCGCCACCGTTCCCGTGCGCCCCCTGCCTCGTCGACCACACGTTGAGCTTCCCCAACCAACTACGACCTCGGTGAGCCTACTCCCTTCCTCTCTCGCCTCCTATTTCACCAGCGCCGCCACGGACCGACCGTCGCCGCCGCGCGCAGCCGACGAGCGCCGCCAGACTTTGGCAAGCGTGTTAGTAACCGTAGGATCTGGATCTGACGGATACGATAGAACGTTAACGAAGGGGTAAGTGATGATCCTGTGCTGCACGATCTGACTTGATCCAACGCGCCGCAGCACGCGATCCAGATGAATCGGTACCGGCCAATCACGGCTCGACGCGTGGCCTGTATTAGATCTAAAACCAGTTTTGAAAACAGAATAAATTGCAAACTTCAAACCCTTGTAATTTTCAAACCACACGTCCAAAAATTACAAATTTTATATCAATGAAATCAGGAGAACAAGCCCTAGCCAACCATGGCCTTAGTTTTTAAAATAGTATCTAATAGCTTGTTTGAATTTGCAGAAACATATGTGTACTTGTTTAGAGTATAAAAATTGTTTAAAAAATGATTTTTGGATTAAAACCTTTGCAAAATGGTTTGTTGTGATCTTACTGACCCTAGGAACCAACCCTTGGTGTTAAAAATGAATTTGGTGAAATATAGGATGAATTATCTAAATTAGCCATTTTTCTAGCCAAATAAACTCATTAAATTATTTATGGAAATGTTTTTGCAAGAAAAACTTTGGGAAAGTGTTTTGGACCAAAACTTACTAACCCAAAACATCAAACCTTGCCAAGGACAACTCACTTAGTGAAAAACCTAAAGTTTTGCTTTGATAAGAATAATTTTCACCACATAAAATAATGAATGAATATTAAAATGGTCTTAAGATAAAACCCAATTGCAAATAACTTTGCCATTTTGGTAAATGACCAATTTGGACCATACAAAGTTTATAAACCTAGTAGAGACCAACCTTACAAGAAGAACCCCCTTTGCATGACTTAGACTCCATTGCTATGTGTGTAAAATTGTTTGTTTAACCTTGATTTGGAATGTTAGTTGATTTGGTGATTTGCTTGATTGACTTGTAGTGAAATTAGCAAAGTGTGAAATTAGCAAGATCAAGGAAGTGAACCCCCATTCCCTACCAAAAAGGCAAGTGACACTATCATACAAAAGTCCTATTATTTTCGTTATACTTAGTGGATTTTGAAAACATGCATGAAAAGATATTTCTATACTTATGCTATGCTAAATCCTAATAGGATTCCCTATACACTCCTTAGTGAAAATATTGAAGTTGTACATGCTTAGCCATGCTATATACTATAATTTAAAAAAGAGATACATGTTGAGATTTTACAAAGATTGAGAAAACGACTTATGTTTTACATAATAAAACAAGGACTCAATGAACCACCTAGGTGGAGGATACTTTAAGTTTTGGAGAAGGTGGCAACAAAAGGGAACCATGTCTATGGCAATCACTTTGTGTTGTGCTCCAAAAGAAAACCACCTAGGAAACTTAGAGATCAAACATGCTTCTCCAATTGTGGCTTTCGTGTGCAACCACATGCTATTATGGCTCTGGCTTAGTCAATTACATTAGGAAGACCCATACATTGTCTTTAGTTACTGGACATGGGGATCTGGAATGCTTCATGGGGGCTGAAGACAACGCTAGCAATGATGTATGGGAGGACCTTTTGGAAAGACTTCGTCACATTCTCAATCTGCCAGTACTCCATCTTGGTGAGCACTAATCCAGTAGGCCACTGGTGGCAACAAGATGGGATTGTGTCATGTGGGTAAAGTGTACTCCTTCTGCAGAAGATAATAAAATCTAAGTACTTAGCCGTGTCCCCGGTTATGGACAATACTGAGCAACTAAAGTTTGAACTATGGGAGATCTCGACATTCCAACTTCTAATATAAAAACTTGATGCCCTTGTGTGTCTACCAAGGAATTCAAAGAGATTTTGTAAAGCTTGTTGCACTTGGGGTTACCAAGGTGCTCAAGTGCATGAGGTACTTGGAGCTTTACCAAGGAACTCATGAGTTTTGATAAAACTTGTTGCACTTGGGGTTACCAAGGTGCTCAAGAGATTTTGACAAGGATTTGAACACTTGAGTTTCTACCAAGGAGTTCAAGGAACTTGGAAAAGAAATTTGACAAAAGACTTTAAAACCCTTTTGAAAAGATAGGATAAAATATTGCTTTCTGCAAATAAGCCTTAAACTCTACTTAGCCAAATATGCATATAATGATAGGATCCACTATCATTGTACATAAAAGTGAAGTTTGCCAATACAATTCAAAATGTATTGACCCTTGTGGCTGTAACTTGTAATGTTGCAGGTTGATTGTTTTAAAAATGAAGATTGTTTGATTGACTAGGACTACAAAATCTACAACCAACATCTGCCTGTGGCACTTTGAAGATGATGGACCCATACTTATAGATATTCCGCTGCAAATGTAATGTAATAGCCATATGAGCTATGTTTGATGTAATAAACTTATGTTATTCCTGGTTATAAATTTATATCATGACCATTGTATCTTGATATTACATCTTAACTGTGGATGCTAGCTATTGATCCAGGGACTAGCATTGTAAAACACAGGAGGACTCTACCTTATTGGGTTGGGACCTCTACAGATGGTATCAGAGCATTGTGTTGCCTGTAGGATTTGTAAACCTAGGATTGGACAAAAACCCTTAGAAAAATAGGAGTTGTTTTGTTCAAAAACTTATTTACAAACAAGTCGTGTAAACATCTTTCCTCAACCATTTTGATTTCAACTCTACACCTCTTCTACTTCAACTTGATGGAAAACCTACCCAAGACCAAAGACTTCATCATGTGCAAAAGACTTCTTCAACAACTCCAACTCTAATGATTTCAACAACTCCAACTCTAATGACTTCAACATCTTCAACTCTAATGACTTCAACATCTTCAGCATTTTCACCAAGGACTTCCAACTTAGAAACTACTAAGGACCACAAGTGAAACAAGGTAATCTTGCTAAGACTTAGAGACTGAGGGAATGCAAAATAAGAAGAAGCCATCAACAACTTTGAAGTATTGCAACCAAGAGTTATCTCAAGAAACCATGATCCCATACAAGAAGAATCATGAAGGAAGGAAATAGCACAAGTGAACCATATAGATGGACCACCATATTTTAGTTAAGTCAAGACCACCAACTTATGTGGTGTAACAAAAATGTTTTGTTGACTAAGTATGTGCTTGAACTTTGTTGTTTGAGTGAAAAGTTGTTTGTGATTACATGCACATTGTTTGTGTAAATTGTGATGTGTGTGATTAGAAATAGTTCTTAGAAATAACATGCCTATTATAATCTCCCTTCAAACCCAAACAGATGACTACTCCAAAGGACTCCAAGGTTGATGACACCAACACCAACCAAGCGGATAGCATGAAAGAGCTCATAGCAACCCAACACCAGTTGAACCAACTAACAGCTCAGTTCCTAATCAACAATAGTGATAAGGATCCAGCACTGCAAAGGTTTTTGGAAGAGCAGTCTCAACTGATGCTTAAGGTGACTAATCAAATGATTAGCATAGAAGAAAGCTATCCACAGAGAGTTTATGATAACAGGGATGAAAAGAATATTGTTCTAGATGGAGCCCCAGCTTGCATTATTTGTGGAGACAAGGATCATACCTCCAAGGAGCATGAAGGACAATGCCCCAATTGTGAAGAAGATCATCCTGTTGGACAATGTCCTACCTCTCAAGCTACTTGCTACCTTTGTGAAGGAAGTGACCATACTCCAGGTCTATGTCCTATCTATGCCATGGTGGAACAAAGGAAACAAGAAGGATCCAAGTCCACCAAAGGAAAAGGACCACTTCTACATCCAAACAAGACAACCCAATTCAAAGGATCAAGGAAAATCAAGAAGCCCAAGCAAGACATGAGCCTTGTGCAATGTCGCAAATGTAAGGAAATGGGACACTACTCCAGTGGATGCCCAGAGAACAAGAAGAATAAAGAGATTGACCAAGTGTGGTGCAACAACTGCAAGGAACCAGGCCACTATGTAGCAACTTGCCCACAAGAGCAACGCAAAGAACTCAAGGACATTAATTGTTTCAACTGCAAGAATCCAGGACACTATGCAAGCAACTGTCCAGAAAGAATGAAGAACAAGTTGAACAAGCCTATGGAGAAACTTAACCTTGGCCCATGAGTCAAGTGTAGAAATAAAGCAAAAGTTTGCTTAGAGAAGTTTTCCAGGACCCAAGAAGGCCAATATGTAATTTTTGTTTGAAAATTTTTAAAGGGTGGTAGTACCCTAGTTGTTTTGAACTTGCTTGTAACCCCAGCCTTCCCAAATCTCGGGACGAGATTTATTTTAAGGGTGGTAGCCTGTCACATCCCAAGATTTTCCAAATCTTGTAATGTGAAAATAAATTAATAAAATAAAACTTTGTTTGAATTTCAGAGCCAGAAGAAACTTTTTGAATTTAAATGGAACCTCAAACCCATTTGAATCAAATAAAATCCTAAAAGGATTTAAAAAGATAAACATTTTTAATAAAGGAAAATAGATATTTTGGAAATAACATTTTGGATCTTTTAAAATAAAAGGTTTGGTATTCAAAAGAAAAGAGGGATTATAAATAAAGAATTATTTCATAAAGTCAAATTAATCCTTGGCCAAGCTTTGAGAATTAAAAACATTTTTATTCTAAATAAAATTAGCAAAGGTTTGTTTAAAAACAAATTAATAAGGGTTTAATATCCAAGTTTTATTAATAAAGGTTCTATCATTTATAAACCATCAAGGACTTATTTGTTTAATTTAATAAAGTTTCCAAGTATTTAATATTTCCAAATAAAACCTACTGATTTGGTTTGGAAAATATTTAGGTTTCAAATAAAGATTTTTATTAATCAAACTCTATTTAATTTAATAACTAAGGCCCATTTTATTTAGTTACTAATGGATCCTAAGATAAGAGGTTATTTTGTTTTAAAACAAGTCTTTCAAATATTCTTTATTTTTAAATAAACCTACTGTTTTAGATTTGAAAGTGTTTTCAAATGAGAATTATTATTAAATAAATCAAACCATGTTAAATAAATAAAACTCCATTTTATTTAATTAAAGAATGGATTAATAAAGTTATTATTATTTCATTTTGGACTTTTGACCATATTACTAAACAGAACTAATTTCAATATTACAAAATTTGAGTGTTGTTTGAATTGATTTGGTTGATGATTATTTGATTGGAAATTCAAAACAGAAAATAAAATAGAAAAGGAAAAGAACACAGAATAAAAAAAAATAAGAAAGGAACCAGACCCAACCCAGCAGCCCAGGAAGCCCATCAACCAGCCCAGCTCCTCATTCCGCAGGAAAACGTTTCACACCTCGCATTTGACCCACAGAGACGATGACTGGTGGACCCTTCGCTCACTTCTTTCCCCCACTGACGACTGGACCCATTTTCCCTGTTCACCCTTCTTCTTCCTCGCGGTGACAGCGCCCCCCCTCTCCTCGACCGTTTCTGGCGACATTTGCGAGCATCAATTGGCATTAACGCGGCAGTTAATCGCTCCTGCGACCGCGCATTCTTAAGAACCTCCCTCTCCGCGACATTTTTCCCCAGACCACTCCTCCTCTCTGCCCCTAGGCTGTCGCCAATCTTTTCTGCACCGCCGCCGTCTCCGACGAGCTTAGCCCTCAATTCCGGCCACACACTGCCTCCCCTTGCTTCATCGACCAAGCACGCACGCCCCACTCCCAGACGCTTCTCCCTGTACCCTTCTTTCAACCGCGGGCGCCCCGGAGCGTCGGCTTCGACAAGCTCCGATAGCGTCACCGTCCGTTTTTACTCCGGCGACGACTTTCAGGTGAACCAGACCGCCCCGACCCCTCTCGTTCACGCACACTGCATCGCCTTGCTCTTGCACATCTGAATGTGCTCCTGTTTTGCCTTAGGGCGATCTGCAGCGACGACTCCTACCGCCACCACCGTCTGCTTCATCTCCGACGAAGCCCACAGGTAGTATCTGACCACCCCGCGCCTCCTCGTTCACACTCCCGCACTCGCCACACCTTTTTGCATCTAACCGCATCGTTGTTTTGCTTCGGGATGATCTACAGCGTCGCCCTCGACCGTGGACAGAACCACCCGACGCCGACGAAGTCTCCGGCGAGCAATCGCCACCGTTCCCGTGCGCCCCCTGCCTCGTCGACCACACGTTGAGCTTCCCCAACCAACTACGACCTCGGTGAGCCTACTCCCTTCCTCTCTCGCCTCCTATTTCACCAGCGCCGCCACTGACCGACCGTCGCCGCCGCGCGCAGCCGACGAGCGCCGCCAGACTTTGGCAAGCGTGTTAGTAACCGTAGGATCTGGATCTGACAGATACGATAGAACGTTAACGAAGGGGTAAGTGATGATCCTGTGCCGCACGATCTGACTTGATCCAACGCGCCGCAGCACGCGATCCATACGAATCGGTACCGGCCAATCACGGCTCGACGCGTGGCCTGTATTAGATCTAAAACCAGTTTTGAAAACAGAATAAATTGCAAACTTCAAACCCTTGTAATTTTCAAACCACACGTCCAAAAATTACAAATTTTATATCAATGAAATCAGGAGAACAAGCCCTAGCCAACCATGGCCTTAGTTTTTAAAATAGTATCTAATAGCTTGTTTGAATTTGCAGAAACATATGTGTACTTGTTTAGAGTATAAAAATTGTTTAAAAAATGATTTTTGGATTAAAACCTTTGCAAAATGGTTTGTTGTGATCTTACTGACCCTAGGAACCAACCCTTGGTGTTAAAAATGAATTTGGTGAAATATAGGATGAATTATCTAAATTAGCCATTTTTCTAGCCAAATAAACTCATTAAATTATTTATGGAAATGTTTTTGCAAGAAAAACTTTGGGAAAGTGTTTTGGACCAAAACTTACTAACCCAAAACATCAAACCTTGCCAAGGACAACTCACTTAGTGAAAAACCTAAAGTTTTGCTTTGATAAGAATAATTTTCACCACATAAAATAATGAATGAATATTAAAATGGTCTTAAGATAAAACCCAATTGCAAATAACTTTGCCATTTTGGTAAATGACCAATTTGGACCATACAAAGTTTATAAACCTAGTAGAGACCAACCTTACAAGAAGAACCCCCTTTGCATGACTTAGACTCCATTGCTATGTGTGTAAAATTGTTTGTTTAACCTTGATTTGGAATGTTAGTTGATTTGGTGGTTTGCTTGATTGACTTGTAGTGAAATTAGCAAAGTGTGAAATTAGCAAGATCAAGGAAGTGAACCCCCATTCCCTACCAAAAAGGCAAGTGACACTATCATACAAAAGTCCTATTATTTTCGTTATACTTAGTGGATTTTGAAAACATGCATGAAAAGATATTTCTGTACTTATGATATGCTAAATCCTAATAGGATTCCCTATACACTCCTTAGTGAAAATATTGAAGTTGTACATGCTTAGCCATGCTATATACTATAATTTAAAAAAGAGATACATGTTGAGATTTTACAAAGATTGAGAAAAGGACTTGTGTTTTACATAATAAAACAAGGACTCAATGAACCACCTAGGTGGAGGATACTTTAAGTTTTGGAGAAGGTGGCAACAAAAGGGAACCATGTCTATGGCAATCACTTTGTGTTGTGCTCCAAAAGAAAACCACCTAGGAAACTTAGAGATCAAACATGCTTCTCCAATTGTGGCTTTCGTGTGCAACCACATGCTATTATGGCTCTGGCTTAGTCAATTACATTAGGAAGACCCATACATTGTCTTTAGTTACTGGACATGGGGATCTGGAATGCTTCATGGGGGCGGAAGACAAAGCTAGCAATGATGTATGGGAGGACCTTTGGAAAGACTTCGTCACATTCTCAATCTGCCAGTACTCCATCTTGGTGAGCACTAATCCAGTAGGCCACTGGTGGCAACAAGATGGGATTGTGTCATATGGGTAAAGTGTACTCCTTCTGCAGAAGATAATAAAATCTAAGTACTTAGCCGTGTCCCCGGTTATGGACAATACTGAGCAACTAAAGTTTGAACTATGGGAGATCTCGACATTCCAACTTCTAATATAAAAACTTGATGCCCTTGTGTGTCTACCAAGGAATTCAAAGAGATTTTGTAAAGCTTGTTGCACTTGGGGTTACCAAGGTGCTCAAGTGCATGAGGTACTTGGAGCTTTACCAAGGAACTCATGAGTTTTGATAAAACTTGTTGCACTTGGGGTTACCAAGGTGCTCAAGAGATTTTGACAAGGATTTGAACACTTGAGTTTCTACCAAGGAGTTCAAGGAACTTGGAAAAGAAATTTGACAAAAGACTTTAAAACCCTTTTGAAAAGATAGGATAAAATATTGCTTTCTGCAAATAAGCCTTAAACTCTACTTAGCCAAATATGCATATAATGATAGGATCCACTCTCATTGTACATAAAAGTGAAGTTTGCCAATACAATTCAAAATGTATTGACCCTTGTGGCTGTAACTTGTAATGTTGCAGGTTGATTGTTTTAAAAATGAAGATTGTTTGATTGACTAGGACTACAAAATATACAACCAACATCTGCCTGTGGCACTTTGAAGATGATGGACCCATACTTATAGATATTCCGCTGCAAATGTAATGTATTAGTCATATGAGCTATGTTTGATGTAATAAACTTATGTTATTCCTGGTTATAAATTTATATCATGACCATTGTATCTTGATATTACATCTTAACTGTGGATGCTAGCTATTGATCCAGGGACTAGCATTGTAAAACACAGGAGGACTCTACCTTATTGGGTTGGGACCTCTACAGGTATATTACCATGTAATCTAGATTAGTTGACTCTAGTGCAAGTGGGAGACTGTTGGAGATATGCCCTAGAGGCAATAATAAATGTAGTTATTATTATATCTTTGTGTTTATGATAAATGTTTACATTCATGCTATAATAGTATTAACCAGAAACATTAATACTTGTGTGATTTGTAAACTAAATTAGAGTCCCTAGTAAAGCCTCTTTATAATACTAGCTTGTTGGTTAATAGATGATTGTGGTTTCCCGATCATGAACATTGAGATGTTGTTAACAACAAGATCATATCATTAGGAGAATGGTATGATGGACATACTCCTATAGATAAGCATAGCATAAAGATCAAGTCATTTTAATAGTTCAATTGCTATAAGCTTTCTGATACATAGTAACCTAATTCCTTCTACCATGAGATCATGTTAATCACCATCACCGGAAGGATGCTTTGATGACATCAAACACCACACCATAACTGGGTGGTTATAAAGGTCTCATTGAGTGTTCGAAAACTATGGGTTGAGACACATGGATCAAGAGTGGGATTTGTCCATCCATATGACGCATAGATATACTCTGGGGCCCTCTCGGTGGAATGTAATCCAATTAGCTTGCAAGCATGTGACTGGCTCACAAGGGATCACATATCACGGGAACGAGAAAAGAGTACTTATCAGTAACGAGGTTGAACTAGGTATGCAAAGATACCGACGATCAAAACCTCGGATAAGTAAACTATCGTGAGACAAAGGGAAATTAGTATCGTATGTAAGTGGTTCATTCGATCGCAAAGTAATCGTAGAAATATGTGGGAGCCATATGAATTTCCAGATTCCTCTATTGATTATTGATCGGAGAAGTGTCTCGGTCATGTCCGCATAATTCACGAACCATAAGGAGACACACTTAAGGATTCGATGTTGTTGTGTAGTTATGGAATGATGTAGAGACCAAATGTTGTTCGGAGTCTCGGATGGGATCTTGGATATCACGAGGAGATACGGAATGGTCCAGAGAATAAGATTCATATAACGAAAGTCCTGTTTCGTAGTTCGGAAATGATTTCGGTATTTTCAATAGGAATGTTCTAGAAGGGTCTGGAAGGTCCGACACTCCGGAGGGGAAGGGTACATGAATGTGTCATAACAATGTGAAATGGTTGCATCATGTACTAGGTCACTTGGCTGTGCAATACGGAGAGAGAAATCAAATCCAAGTTTGAAAGTCAAACGCCAATTTGAAAACTCAAATCCGAATTTTGTTTGGTGGAGGGAGAGTAGGAAACCTACTTGGGGAGGAAGTCGCACTCCCTCCACCCGCCGGCCAAGGAGGAGGAGTTGGAGGAGGACTCCCTCCTCCCAACCGGCCCCCTCCTACCTATATAAGGAGGGGTAGGGCTGCCCCCTACCCTCACACCTAAACCCTACCTCCTGGCGCCTCCACCACAAGTGCAGCCGCCGCCTAGGGATCTCCCACCTCACCGAGTTAGGGTTTCCCCAAACCCTAGCCGCCGGACACGCCCTCCCCTTGGTGCCTCTAAACCCTAGATCGCCAAGGCCTCTCTCATACTCCACCATACTCGCTCCGGCCTAAGGCGAAGCCCTGCGAGATCTCCCCTCTACTTCCGACACCACGCCATCATGCTGCCGGAATCGCGAGGAGAGTGCTACAACCTCCGCTGCGTGCTGGAACAAGGGAGAGGAAGGTCTTCATCGAGTACCAAATGTGTGACCGACTGCGGAAGCGCTGCCGGAACGCAGCGCCGGAAGGATCGTCTACGCGATCTTGAGATCGACAAGAGTACGACTACATCACCCACGAGAATCTGCTCTCGTTAACCGCTTTGGAATCTTCAAGGGTGAGTTCCTCTATCGACTCGTTGCTACAATCTAGTAGATAGATCTTGGCTTGTTTGTGTGCATGCGGCAGAATTTTTTTGTTTTCCATGCTACGAACCCCTTCATTCATATATTAAGAAAATACAAGGAATATAATAAGATATATATAATAAAGAAATCCACAAATAATACTAACTATGTTTTAGTGTTATTGAAATAGTCCAGCAAAGAAATCCTGAAAAGAAAAGTTCAAAATATATAAATCAAATTCAAATCTGAATAAGAAAACAGAAAATAGAAAAAGGATAAAACAAATAAAAACCAAACCTGGCCGCAGCCCAACACACTTACACCTATCTGACGCCTATGTGCAGCCCAGTAACCAGCCCAGTCCTTTTTCGTCTATGACTGACAAGTGGGGTCAGGAGAGGACCGTGGGTTGAGCTAAAGAAATTGCCAGGGGGTTATCCGCGAAAGTTGCATCGTCGTCATCGTCACGCACACAGGTAGCTCGCTGGCGGAGCTCACCGCCGCCCGATGCCGTCATCGTCGTCGTTGCGCCAAGATACTCGTCGTCGTTGCCAGGAGGGGATAAGAAGGCCACCGCGACGCATTGCCTCCATCCCTATCTCCAATTCCTCCTTATCCTCTCATATACGAACATGACCTAAACCCTAGCTCACCAGAGCCACCTCTCGTCGTCGAACCACGTCTCCCCACACCATTCTGAGCCGTCATGGAGAAGCGCCTTCCTCCGTAGATCCTCTCGGTAGAAGCTTGCATCAAGGAGAGCACTGGAGCGGGTGAATTTGGTCGTTCCCCTTCGCAGCAATTCGTCGGAATCCTCATCGGGAAGCTCGTTTCCGATCGCGCCTGCCCTCGTCGACCGCTCTATTGTCATCAGGGTAAGATTACGCATCTCTGGACCCTAGTTTCGTTTGCTGATTCGCACCGTAGGTCTAGTTTTGTTGAGCACCGCTGCTGGCCACCGCTGCTGCCACTATTAGGTTCGGTAGGTTGCACTGATTCGAACTAGATCTATTTTGCTTGCTGGGGTGCAGTAGATCGTCGCTGGCGACCAACCTCTGGCGGTGGTGGTGATGCTGACGCCATCGTGACATCATGATCGCACCACGTCAGCTAGTTTGACTGGTCTTTGCTACCGTGGCTTATGACCTGGCCTAGGGCCCATATAACATTGACTCGGGGTAAGTGCAGGGTCAGTAACTAATGCATTTCTTTCATATGAGAGCTGAGGTGGATAATGGCCCACTAGTCATTGGCTGGGGCTAGCGTTAGGTATGGTGTAAAAAGTAATTTTCGGTTTATAAATAAATAAAATGTTATAATCCAATTAATAATATTCTAGAAATCAAATAAATGATTACAATTTTTTTAATTAATAACTTTTGATTTATAATTCAGAAAACTATGTATAATATATGAAAATTTTCATAAAAATAAAATCTACAACTTAAAACTATTACCAAATATTATTATGATGATTATTTAAATAAATGTTATTTAATAAAAGTTTTATAAGTAATAAAGCTTTGATAATTCATATTTTAATAATGATAAATATTTAAAAAATATAAATAAAATACCAAAAATCTTGGAAAAGTAATAATTTCAAAATAAAACTATAATTATGTATTATTATTTCACTTAAATAAATACTTAATATCTATTTAGTAATTATAAAATAATAAGAATTATAAAATCATATCTTATTATTTATTAATCACAAAAATAAATGTGATATACTAAAATGATCACAAAAATAATATCTACATGATAAAAATCTAATATTATACTTTTGAGTTAAATAAAAATTCAAATAATTTAATAACTCAAATTTAAACTTATTTACTTTATTAACTATTCATATAAGGATGAATAAAAATTTGTTAATATTTCTTAAAAGGATCAATTAAATCTAATAAATAGTATGAGTCTTTAATATTAATAATATAAGACCATGATGGTTTAAAACATTATAAACATTTTTTTTAAAATTTTCAACCATAAATGAAGATTTTATTCTAAAAAGATTCCCATTTATAATAAAAACCTTAAAGAACAACTTATGAACACACCAAACCTTTTCTATCTATATTAACTACCAAATTGCAAAAACTATCACAACATTATATAAACTCATAAGTAGTTAAGTAATAGTATATTTTAGATTAGAAACTATACTCACTTATCTATAAAAGATAAATGATATTAATCCATAATAAAAATCAAGAAACCATTATCCAAGTAAAAAGAATGACCATTCTTAAGTAACCTAAAGGAAACATCTCAGATACACTAGATACAAATGTTATAAGTATTATACTCTCAAAATCATCTTTGTTTTAAAGTTAACTTTAGTCTACAGAATCTTAATACAACACTATAAGCATTACTATATATTTTATAGTTCATTTTGGTCTGAAGTAGTTAAATTATAAAGCAACTCAAGCCAAACCATTTGAGCAAACAAATAACATCAACCACCACTAACTAACTCCAAAGTTTGTTTATACCTTAGAAGAGAAACCTTTTCTTCGAAGGTTATCCTTTTTACCACTTTAAATAAGAACTCTTGTATAAGTAATCCTAACTAGTATGTCATAAGTATGTATACTTTACTCCTACATATGTATTATCTACAACCACTCATACAATCTAATAAAAGTACAACTATGAAACTTATCTAAAAGGACCACACATTCCAAAGTGACCATTTCCGGAATCCAAACCCTACGACAACGTTATCCCCGGGATTTGCGTGTGGAACGTGCATCACATTACTTATGCATAAAAGCATATTGCTTCTTTAAACATTAGTCCTTACTGGACCAATGATGCTGATTTCAGATTTTGGATCTTATACCGACTCGAAGACCGTGAGCGCATAATATTGCAATCACAAAAGGCAAGTTCACACTTTCTCATGTCCTTTGTTTATTTTCTATAAAGTATTTTACAAATCCAGTGTTGTCTTCACCTACATTTGAAAAAGGTCAGAAAACACTATTTTCAATAATAATGAGCACTATTGATTACTAATCCAGGGTGATCAGTTAATCTATTAAGTCTGACAGTTGGAATACCACTATTCAGAACTATATCACCTAGAACTTAACAACCAATGTCGCCAGTGATTCTTGCGCCGTATATTACGCGTTGACCATGAGATTTGGAATGGGACGGAGAAGTCAGTTGTATCTTCTTCCTCTCGCATGAAGCCGGATGTGCAGGTCGTGGCTGTTATCCTTGTAGCATGCATATTAATTGGTAATTCGTAGAGGATATGCAGCATATGGGTGAGAACCCTCAACATCCCACGATAGTTCTGACATCTAACGGTTTGTACAAACCATTGCCGTAATTCTTTATGTGGGCATGGTGTACACCAAGGAGGCATGCGAGGTCACGAAGGGGGCAGTGATTGGCTTGGATCATCTTCTGGGCCCCACATCATGGAATTGTGGACGGGAATAAGCTGCCCGGTTGTGCAACAAAGAGTTGATCTCTCATGGGTAAAGTAACGCACCTCTGCAGAGTGTAAGAACTGTAACTTGTTACTCCCTGTTCCGGTAAGGAGCTACGAACGCGGCGGGAAAGGAACTCCATGAAAGTTCTGGTAAACCCGTGAAGGCTGCGGACATAGCTTTTCAGAATAAAAGCAACCTTTGAAGAAATGTTTATGAAAACTTGCATTGCCTACGACCTTTGGTCTGTGGCTGTAGTTATAGTGCATCAAACACTCCTTTTCTAGTGAATTTGCTGAGTACGCTAGTACTCAAAGTATCTTCTTAACCCTTGCTAGATTCTGAAGCCATTAAAACGATGTCTGCATCAAGATATGCTCCAGTACTTATCAAGACCAGCTAAAGCTCTTCAATGAAGACAAGGAAGTCAACATATACCTCAACTCAAGTGAAGAAGAAAGTTACTGATTAGATAGGAATATTATCTCTAGCCAAAGAACCTATTTCTGTAGTGCGTTGCAATAGCAGCAATGCCAACCTCTTAGTCTGAATATTAACTTAATAGTATAATCGTTCTTGCGTTGTTTATTTTTGATTCTTCTCCGTAAGAAGTCTTTCTCTCTCTTGAACCTAGAGTGTTCTCTAGAACTTATGTAAAAGAGTGAGTTGTATCCTTTAAGCCATGTATTGGACCCGATGTGTTTTTGTTGTGCCATTCTGAGTGATGTAATACTAGTGAACGGTGTTTCATTGGTGTTATGTCAACGACTATAGTATACTATATCATGTTGTGGTATGCTGGGTCACCACACCGATTTAAAGTGAATGCAGCAGTTTCTAGTGCATAACCCCAAAATGACAACGGCAAGTCCATCAGAGACATCATAGATCGAAGCATATCTAGTAAAGTACGATTATGACGTTCCAACACACCATTTCGCTGTGGTGTTCCGGCAGGTGTGAGTTGTGAAACAATTCCACACTCTTTCATGTGAGTGCTAAACTCGTAACTTAGATACTCACCTCCACGGTCGGACCGTAGAAATTTGATCTTTCTATTACGATGATTTTCCACTTCATTCTAAAATTCCTTGAACCTTTCAAAGGTTTCAGACTTGTGTTTCATCAAGTAGATATAACCGTGTCTACTCAAATAATTCGTGAAAGTAACAAAATAAGGATATCCACCTCGCGCCGACACACTCATTGGACCACATACATCAGAATGTATGATTTCCAATAAATCTGTCGCCCGTTCCATTGAACCGGAAAACGGTGTTCTAGTCATCTTGCCCATAAGGCATGGCTCACATGTATCAAATGATTCAAAATCAAGTGATTCCAAAAGTCCATCCGAATGGAGCTTCTTCATGCGTTTAACGCCAATATGACCTAGACGGCAGTGCCACATATCTGCGGATATATCATCATTAAGTTTAATCCTTTTAGCATCAACATTATGAATATGTGTAACACTATTATCGAGATCCAATAGAAATAAACCATTCATCATCGTGGATGACCATAAAATATTTCATTCATATAAATAGAACAACCATTGTTCTCGGATTTAAATGAATAACCACTTCGCATCAAACACGATCCAGATACAATGTTCATGCTCAGTGCTGGCACCAGATAACAATTATTTAAGTTTATTACTAATCCCGACGGTAAGTGGAGAGGCAGCGTTCCGACGGCGATCACATCAATGCTTGATCCATTGCCGACACGCATCTTGACCTCACCCCTTGCTAGCGGTCGCTTGTTCCGCAACCCCTGATTCGAGTTACAATTATTAGCAACTGAACCGGTATCAAATACCCAGGTGCTACTACAAGCACTAGTCAAGTACACATCAATAACATGTATATCATATATACCTTTGTTTGCCTTGTCGGCCTTCTAGTCTGCCAAATACTTGTGGCAGTTGTGCTTCGAGTGGCCAGTCCCCTTACAATAGTACCACTCGGTATCAGACTTAGGTCCAACTCGGGGTTTCTTTTTAGGCACGGCAACCGACTTGCCGCCCTTACTTCCCTTCCGTTTTCCATTCTTGTCTTTCTTGAAACCAGTATTCTTATTGATCATCAACACTTGATGTTCCTTTTTGATCTCCACTTCTACAGTTTTAACCATTGATAGAAGCTCGGGGAGAGACTTCTTCATGCCTTGCATATTATAGTTCATCACGAAGCTCTTATAGCTTGGTGGCAGAGACTGCAGAACACGATGGATGCCTAAGTCAATGGGAATCGTTATTCCCAAGGACACAAGCTTATCGACGTAACCCGACATCTTGAGTACATGCTCACATACGGAGTTGTGCTCTTCCATCATGCAGCTAAAGAACTTTTCTGAAGAATTGTAGCTCTCTACATCAGCATGTGTGTCAAAAATCATTTCCAACTCACCCATTGTATCAAATGAATTGTCGTTTTCGAAACCCTTTCGAAGTTCCGGCTCTAGCACATACAATATGCCGCAATGAACTAAGTTGTGGTCCTCTTGACGAGTCTGATAGACATTCTTCTCCTCATCAGGGTCATCATCGAAAGGTGGGGCCTAGCGATGCTTCTAGCACATATTGCTTTTGTGCAGCAGAGAGTAGAATCCTCAAATTCATGGCCCATTCGGTAAAGTTGCTACCGTTCGTTGCAAGTTTCTCTTTCTCTATGAACACATTGAAATTAAAAGCAGGTGGTGCCATCTACAACAGAATTTGTAAAGTTTAGACTAAGTTTATGATAGATTGAGTTCAACTAATCGACATTACGAATGAACTCCCACTCAAAAACGACATCCCTCGTTCCTTTTTGGTGATTACATGAACCAAATCCACTACACCAAGTCCGATCATCACGTGAGTCGGTGTAGCTTCAAAGGCGAGCATCAAACGGGCATCATATCTACTATATGACTCATGCTTAACCTTTCGGTCCGTGTTCCGAGGCCATGTCTGTACATGCTAGGCTCGCCAAGTTAGAACCTTAGTATTCTCGTGTGTAACTGTCTTAGACCCGAAATATGGTCGTGGATCCAAGAACACCCGATCATCACGTGATGTCTTGGAGCGACGAAAACATAATAGGTGCATACTAAAGGAACAACACCTTCTTATCTTGATATTTAAATGAGGGATCATCTTATTATGATAATAAAACGCCAAACAAGCAATATAAGATATTATCAAACATCACATGTTTATTAGTGAAATGATATGGTTCCCGCATATGATCTCTATCATGTGCACCGTGGTATGATCACTATCATACCTTTATGTGTAAGGCCAAGGTCTATGGAACTTACACGTTATGTATGTTGTAAGAGTATCATCTCATACTTCTACTTACAACATCACCATATCATAACACTAGCCCAGCAACAATCTAAACTAGACGCCTCTAATTTATCCATTGCAATTTTTACGTGGCTTAAGGCTTTCAAAGATAGAACCGTTCTTACCTACGAACATGAACCACAACGAGGATAACCAAATTGTTGACAACTTGTTGCAAATTAGATATTGACTATAGTAGGAGAGACAGACATCCGCTAGCCACTTATGCAAACTAGTTGCATGTCAAGCGTGGAACAGGTCTATGTGCGAGGACATGTAAAGTTTGTCCGGACCGCTTCATCCCACTATGCCACCAATATCCAAAATTACAACTAAGAAGCAACAACATGATCATCATCGCCCACATACTCATATGTGTACTACCCGTGTAAAACATCTACGCATAGATCCGACTCTGATACCACTGTAGGGTTCACAACATAGAAAACAAAAAATTCCTACGAGGGGAACTATGTACCAAGATCTATCTACTAGTTAAAAACAACGGGCGGATGTATATCCGTAGAGAACATACCCTTGAAGACCAACAAAGGTTAATGAGTTAAACTCGTGGTTGATGTAGACGATATCTTGCCGATCTCAAGATCGAGAGGAAGTCCTAGCACCGCAAAACAGCAGCGCATCCATGCTCGCACACACGTACAAGACACCGAGCAACCTCTGCCTCCTCGCTCCAGCGATGCAGCGGAAGCATAACCCTTTCTTGCCGAATAGCCACCGGAAACATGTATCTCGCTAGTCCGAGGCCATGGGGGATAAATTCTAGAGGGGGAGAGAGATACTTCACTAGGAGGTGTGAGTGAGAAGTGAGGAGGGGGTGCCTTTTATAGGAGAGGGGGAACCCCAAGGGGGTGGCCGGCGCATGGGGGCTTCCCCCTTGCCCTCCCCTCATTTATGTGGGTGGACACTTGTAGCACCCCGGATAAAACCCTAACTAGAAAATTGCTTGTTATTTTATTTTTCTGCATCATCATGACATCATCATGTTCATCATGTCACCTTGCATGGAAAATATTATTAAATTATTGCACTTGTATTTGTTTCTTGATATTTGAATTTGAGCTTTGGTTTGCCTCTCTCTAGTTTGTCCTCCATCTATTCTATCTCTTGTTGGTTCTACTTGTGTTGCAACCATAATGTCTAAAATATATTCTTGAGTCTTGTGTTATTTCTAATTGCTGAAATGCCCAAATTGAGTTGGGGGCATCATCTCTTAAATTCTCTCTATCACTAACTTCCCAATCTATCTTGTACTTATGATCATGTTCAACTCTATCATATATGACACATGGGTTCCTTTCATTTTTACTTATGGATTTAAATCATGCCCTTTGTCTGTATGAATCTATCCAATTCAAGTGCCCATCTATATTTTCTTTTTTGTATTCTATTCTATTTATCTTCATGTGTTGATCTTCCTCAGTCTATTTTGTGGTTCTCTATTTCTTGTGCCTTTTCCTAAACATATTGCCAGCTCCTTTCTCCTTTTTTTTGAAAATAGCTTAAATCTGTTTGCTTGGATGATCTACCGTTTTTCTGTCTTCTAAACCGTTCCATGTTCAAATCATCTTGCTCTATTTCAAAATCTACCTCTATTTAAATTTGGACAAAATCAAGTGCAGCTTTAGTTAAGTTTCAGAAAAAAATCTAGACAAGTGGCTGCTCTTACATTCAGTTAACATGCAAGTTCAGAAAAGAAGAACAGCAGTGATCGGTAGCAGCGGCAGTTCAGCGCCAGCCGCAGGCCGACCTGACCGACAGCGACACCTTCGGCCCACCCAGGGTCCCACCACGCACATCTAAGGCTGTAAGCGAGACTACCTGCGGGCGTTCCGCATATTGCCGCATGTAACCGTTTAATTTATGCGGACTTACGCGACCTGCTCGCGGCGGCCGCATGCGCCAGCATACCCGCATAAGCTACATCCTTATCACTAATTAATCAGGGTGGGAAAGCTAAGTACTGTAGCCTAGCCTAGCTAGCTGCACGCAAGGGGAGTCACATGGCGGGTGCTCGAACTAGACTTCTTTCTGTTGAATTCACCTCCAATCGCCAACTAACTGCCCTTAGCCTACCTTGCTGTCACCAGACTCACCGGCAACTTGCAGACCTAGCTGGCTGCCAAAAACAGAGAAGAAGCGGCGACGAGGAGGAGCTAGAGGAATGGATGGAGAAGGGCGGGAGGGGGCGAGGGAGGGATGGGGGCTGAGGAAGTGGAGGTGGTTGGAAGAGGAGCGGCGGCCATGGCACAGCAAGCCGGCGATGCTCCGGCCACACATCGAGCCGCCACAGTCATGTGCGATTTCATATGAATGCGCGTATGCGGGATATGCTGGTGGCCCGCAAAATCCACGTATTTCCTCACCTGTGCCGCGGGCCCCCGCATAAACTAATATGTGGGCTTTTATTTGCGGCGCCGCGGACGGCCTGCTCCAACTTGCACCCTGACGCACATCCCCAAGCTGGCCCGTCCATCTCCTGTTTCTCTTCCTCCTGACGCCGTTCTGTTTCTCGCACCAAACGACAGACCGCGAGCAGTTGACCGTCACCGTCCACCCCGCCGTCAGCTGCGTATCCACCTGCCCCGCAGCGATCTCCCTCATTCCTTCTTATCCCCTCCAAGACGCCTCCCTGCAAACCTAACCCTCTCTGCATCTTGCGCCGCCACCTCCTCTCTTTTTCCCCTTCGTTTCCCCACCTAAGTGAGGCAGGGGCACCATGGTTGTGAGCTCCACGAGCTTGCCGCTGGGATGATCTTCGTATCTGTCCAGATGTGCACGCCAGGGATTTCGTCAAGCACGTCGCCATCTTCTCCAGTACGGAAGAGCCACAGGAGCGTTGTCAAGGTCGTCATCTTGTTCGTGCGCTTACCAGGGGCGGAGAACCTTCTTCTCCGCTCCTGGCATCGCCGACCATCCCCGAGCCAAATTCCCCTCGCCACCAACACCTAGGTGAGACACCGCCTCGATCCGGCCCATCCCTGCGAGTTTCCTTTTTTTTCAGCGATGTCTTGGTCCGGTTTTCCCTGCGTGGTCACCATTGACGCGCACGATCTATGTCATGCACGCCTCTGCCTTTTAACATTGGTGACGTCCTGTCCGTTCAAACAAAATACACCGCATGGCATAATGATCCACCTGGTATACCCATGTATACGCCGGCACCACCAATTCATGGCCACTGTCGCTGGCTCTGTCCGCCACCGCGCGTGCAGCACACCGTCGGCCCATCTGCCCCACACTTGCTTGTTTCTGAAGTACTCTGCTCCTGTGGTGTCCACCCACGCACGCACTTCTCCGTCTACTGGCTGCACTGAACATCCAGGATTCAAACAGCTAGCTAGGTTTACACCTTTGTCTTGATCCATGTGCTAGACACCTTGCTTAGCTAGCTAGGACTCGACACTGTCAATTCTATATGCTTTTGCACCATACTGATCAGTTGATTTAGCTATTTTCCATTTAAACATCTTGGCTTATCTAATGAAATCAATGGCATCCTTCCATGTATCAACAAATAATGACAGCTGCATTTGCAGCATTCTTTTGATTCCATCAGATAGAAACAAGATCTAATCCCAGTGAAGAAAGAAAAATAGAAGGCCCTAATCTTTTGCTATCTCCTGTTATTATTAACTGAATCTAACCTTTTCAAGTCCGTTTTGAACAAATATACAAGAAAAAGATGCAACTGATGCAACTCTAAAATTGCAACACTCTAAAATTTAGATGTCACATGTCTACCATTTTGAACACTCTAAAATTTTATGCATCAAATAATTACTTTTCTTAAATATTAAAATGACTGATGCAACTGATTCAAACTAGCAAAATTCTTATCTTCTATTTTATAAATAAATAAAAAACTTGTGAATAATATATCTATCTTATTTTTAAAAATGCAAGTAATAAGAATATGACATCTACATGCATGCATCATCCATGTTCCATTAACATTTAAATGTTTATGCAAGGAAACTTAAGTAAATATGTGTCCATCTACCATCTGTTTGCATACTACTTGCAATGGGCCATTTAATATTGCTATGTCTATTTAATTCACCTTTTATGCATCAAATAAAATGTCACGCATACATACATGCATCATGCCTGATCTTATGTCGTAGTATTAAATAGTGTAACCGGTGTTTTCTCTAGTGCTTTGCTTCTTCACGGATTAGGCCGATGAGTTGATGCGAGTATCGACCCGATCTCTGGTGAACCTTCAGCAATGTTTCCAGGCGAGCATTCTTCCCCTTTCTACCTATTTTACCTTTCTAGTCTTTATTTCCTCCTGTTGATCTATTGCTATCTGTGTTGCGATGCTCTAGTTTTTGTACCCGTGATATCCCTTGCAGCCTTATATTGCCTTGGACACATCCTATTACCTGTTGTTTGGTAGATAGTTGGACTTGCGTGTCGCAGTCGCTTGCTCAAGTGCTGTTGCGTGTTGTCAAGTACCACAATTTTTGGAGAAATGCCTTATGCTTTTATGTTGGAGATGATCATGGCTTTAATTATTGTTTAATAACTAAAATTGAAGTAGGTAAATAATGCAGAGGCACAAGTGGGCAATAGATGTTATTTGGTTTTAACCGTCCACTTGTGTCACGTAGGACCCCGAGTACTTGATACCTGTTCTTTGAATATTCGCACTATCCGCATGTGGGACCATGAATCCCCTTAGCCAGAGCTTGAGTCATATTTATTTCTTGGAGCCAAAAAAGTAGTTTGGGGCTTTATTACTATCCTGTACTTATGCCATGCTTTACTGTTTTATTTACGATTGCGCGTGGAGCGCCTGTACTATTTAGGTAAATGGAATATTTTCGCGGTATCGACAAGCCCAGTCACACTTTCGGGTTCCCAGTTGTTTACAGCCATTGATACAAACCTCTGGGTCTGTCTCGGAGCCGGCCAACTTCGTCGCGGGTTGCTTAGTGGGGTGGCCCCCTGAAATTTATATGAATCTTGCAATTGCTCTGTCGTGATGCCTCGTTGGGTTTTTATTTGGTTTTTCTCGAGGTTGATCGTGCGTGTGTTGCTATTTGTGCCTCCCTGCAGGGTAAAACTTTCTGAAAGCCGTGTCCGCGGTTATGGACGACTTGGAGCATAGTATCTCGATCATAGATAACTATAACTAAAGTAGTGCTATAAATTTGACTTTATAATGACTAGTAATCAGCTTCACTATAATGGAATGGCTAAATAAAAGTGCCAACAATTGCTGGTTTGGGTTGTCACCTGTTACCATTGTATCTGACTAGTAAGTATTGCAACTACAACGAAATGGCTAAATAAAAGTACCAACAACTGATGGGTTTTGGGATGCCTCATGCTATATGTATCTGACTAGTAAGCACTACAACTACAACGGAATGGTTATTTAAAACTACCCACTGCTTATTATATCATGATGACTCATGCTATCTATATCTGACTAGTAATTGCTGCAACTATAACGAAATGAATAAAACTGCCAACTGTGTGAGTTCCTCGGTTGACTTCCTCGGTTGACTTCCTCGGTTGGGGAATACCAGGATGGGTATGTTTGGTGTTAGAATCAGGTTGGATCCGAGTAGGTCTTTCTTATCCCTATCTGATATCCGCCAGTTGTATTGAGTCTCTATAGGTTGTTTAGTGCATGTTGCGCTGCCGCTTCAGTCCACCATACCTATGTAGGCGAGGACCGCCGAATTCTAGTCTCGCCGTGTACTGGCCTCAGTACTGACCGCTCTCTTTTTCTATTTCCCCTTTGTCAGCACCCCTTTTGTTTAAGCGGGTTTTGAGATCGACGTCGTTAGCAGGGTTACCCTTCCGGCTTGGCCTGGGCAGGGTTATGGACGCCATTGGTCATTCTTCGGCTCTTAGCCCAATTTGCATCTTGTCCGTACTCGGACGCTGTATTGTTTTAAAGGTGATTTGGATCTTTGTCTTGTATATCTGTATTCTTGACTCTTTGAGTCGTTGTTATATATATATCTGTTCGGTGGGTTCCATCGTGGACTATTGTGTAATGGTATTACTTCGTTTTCCACCCGCACAAAAGTGCCTGGTGGGCACCTTTGAATCGTTTCTATGCGGGTTTGGCGAGAATCGCTGAAACTTGCATAGGGTCGATTCTGAGGGTGTTACAACACTCCACTCACAAAAATCTCTTCAATTCCCTCCACTCAAAATTGCTAATAAATTTCCACCAAATTTAATGCAAACTCTCATTAAATAAAACTCCTTTTATTTATTCAGAATTTTGTCAATTACTTTAATGACAAACATTCACATAAAACCCCTTGCTAGTATTCCATTTCACATGTAAAAACACTTTCTGCAATTTCCCCCGAAACATGTTTCGGTATCTAGTGAAATAAATTCTTGCGCTTGTTATTCTTTCCGGCATGAAACTTTTGCTCCATTTGGATGTCAGTGTCCCTTAAGTGTGCCACCCTACGGTTCGCGAATAATGCGGACATGATCGAGACCCTTCTCCGATCAATAATCAGAAGCGGGACTTGGAGATCCATACTGACTCCCACACATTCAACGATGACTTTCCTGTGATCGTCGGAACCTTTTACGCTAGTATCTTAATCCCTTTGTTTCACGATATATTACATGTCCAAGATTCAATCATCGGTATCTCCATACCTAGTTTTATCTCGTTACCGACATGCACTCTTTTCTTATTCCCGTGATATAACATTCTAGTGATCAAATCACTTGCTTGCAAGCTAACCAATGTGATATCATCGAGAGGGCCCAGAGTATATCTATCCGTCATCGGGATGAACAAATTCCACTCTCGATCCATTAGCCTCAACATAACACTTTAGTAGTTCTGAAGCCATCTTTATAATCACCCAGTTACGGTGTGACGTTTGATGTCATCAAGAAACTCTTCCGGTGTTAGTGATTGACATGATCTCATGGTCTAAGGATTAGGATCACTTCGTAATTTGTTATAGCAATATAAACTCAATGACTTTGATCGTAATGCTATACTTCGGATGAATGTTCATCACATCATTACAATAATGTTGTGACCTTGTTATTAACAACATCCAATGTCTATGATCAGGAAACTTTGATCATCTTATTAATCAACGAGCTAGTTTATGAGAGAGGCATAACTAGGAACTTTCTGTTTGTTTATTAAACACACATGTATTAACGTTTCCATATTAATACAATTATAGCATCCAAAATAAACAGCTATCATATACTTGAAATACACATAATAAACACTTTATTATTGCCTCTCAGGGCATTTTCCCTTTTGTTGCTTGCGTGATGGCCGCAGATACCCTCATGGATGTGTTGGAGGATGTTTTTGCCGTCACCGATGGTGACGCATTGTTGGAGCACACCTGAAATGTTGCGCTTGTACATCTCATAATTGATGATCATGAAGGCCTTTGATCGGCGAGCTATGCGCCGAGCATCTGCCGGGTCCTTGGGCAGCTGATTATTTATCAGGTACCAAAGGTACGATTGCGTCAACGTTTCTTCAACCGCCATGACCTGCATCAGGCTAACCAATTCGACCTCCGTGCCAATCTTTTTGGGTCCTTCTTGTCCTACGGGTAATGCAGCCCCCGAGTGCTCTGCTTCTTCGGCTGAGCCTTTTAGGAATTTCCTCTAGATGGAGGGTATGCAGATTTGTTCGAGGAACACTCCTGGTGGCACTTGAGCGCATGTGGAGCCAATGTTGGCGAGTTTGTTGGCCTCCTCATTGCTTTCCCTACCGACATGCCAAAGCTCGTAGCCGTCAAAGTCTCCTTCGAGTGAATTGTAGAGCGCACAGTATGCGATCATGTTGGCGCTATGGCCGTCGCACTCGTCCATCGTCTGCTGCACGACGAGGTTTGAATCGTCGTAAATGACAAGGCGTGTTGCGCCGCACACCTTAGCCATCCTCATGTCGTGGATGAGGACCTCGTATTCGGCCTCGTTGTTGGAAGCGCGGAATTTCATCCGAAGGACATACTTCATCTTGTCGCCTTGAGGGGACGTCAGTATGACGCCGGCCCCTGCTGATACGTCCATAACGTATCTATATTTTTTGATGGTTTCATGCTAATATTATGTTTTTGACACTTCTTTTTATATAAAGTTCATGAGTTATTTGGACTAACCTACTAATAGTTGCAAAATTGCACAATGTTCTTGTTTTACACTTTGATGTGTATGTATTATCAAGAATAAAAGTGGAACCCTTGTTGGAGTCAAATTAGGATTTTCCAGAAATCTGTCTCAGAACTCTTTTTGAATATGGTCACGTTTCGGGTTGAATACGGCGTCAAACGGAAAACTCTTCAACTACAAAGTTGTAGGAAATTTTGCGACAAACATTTTGGACATAAAATTTAGCTGATTCCGAGTCTGGACGGGCCTGCTAGGCCAGATTTACTGCAGCCCAAGATGGGGTGACGGGAATCGGAGAAGCTATATAAAGGGAGGAAACCTAATTTGTGGAAGACACCTCCACCCACGAATTTGCAGACACCAAAGCCACGTTTTGCCTCCCCCATGGATCTCATCTCCATGGGGGAGGGCTCCCAAGAAGCCATGAAGGAAGGGGGCTAAGGGGCAGAGCTCCCCCATGATATCGGCGGTGGGGAAGGAGTCCCCCGCGCCGCCGCCGGTGCCGCCATCCTCTTCACCATATTTACGTCCATCTCCATCACCTAATCCTCCTAGTATGCAGTGGTTCATCCTCCCACACACCTCTGTACCGTCCTATGTAAACATGGTGTTTGATGCTATAAGTTATAATCCTATGATCTATGTCATGTTTGTGTAGTTTCTTTGTTCTTAGATTGAATGGTTAAACGTATTTGGTTCATTAGAGTTGTATGTTGATATGGTACAGTCCTTTGGTGTCCATTATATTTGTGCACGCATGGATTAAACATCATAGGGTTTGTAGTATGTGTAAGAGAAATGGGGAAGTTCTGCCGGAGTGACAGAAACCTAAGGATGAGAACCGGAACGTTGCACGTATGGGAGTAAGAGGACTATTAACTTAAGGCTATGGTTGGGAAAACCTTAATGCATTGTTAGTAGTTACGGATGTTTGCTAACAATCCAATCATATAGTACATGTAATTCCAAGTAGTGAAGCGCATGTATATTTAGCCTCTCCCACATAGAAAATTACATCGAAGACAATGAACCCGATTTATTCACCTATTAAACTTGGACAAAGCCACCACAATTACCACCACTATTCCACACTCATGGTTCTGTTAGTTTAGTGTATTTTATTGCTGCAGCAACTAGCTTTACTTTCTTGTTATTTATTATCTTGCAAAGCTTTCTCTAGTACTCGTTTTGTTGCTCTAGTTTTATTTCCTAGATAATGCAAATATTTAGTGTGCGTAGAGTTGTATAAGTGGTTGATAGAACTTGAGAGAATATTTATCCTACCTTTAGCTCCTCGTTGGGTTCGACAGTCTTACTTATTGAAAAGGCTACACATGATCCCTATACTTGTGGGATATCACCTGCCCCGGCCTCGCACTTGGAGCCGTCGAAGTGCATCGTCCAGGACTACGACATGTCCGGAGTGTCAGGTAGCTGGAGCTCCATCCAGTGGACGAGGAAGTCAGGTAGGACCTAGGATTTGATGGAGGTACGCCACTCGTAGATGCTGTCTCGAGGAGACAACTCAATGCCCCATAGGGCTACGCGCCCCGTGGCTTCGGGGTTGTTGAGGATGTTCGACAGCGGGGCATCGTTGAGACTACGATCTGGTGCTCCTGGAAGTAGTGTCTCAGCCGATGCGTCATCATGAATACGCCATAGGCAAGCTTCTGTTAATGAGGGTATCTCTGCTTTGTTGGGGTCAATACCTCGCTGAGGTAGTAGATCGGGCATTGGACCCCATGGGTATTGCCATCTTCGGGTCGTTCGACCACAAGTGTGGTGCTGACCACCTGATGTGTGGCTGCAATGTATAGCAGCAAAGGCTCCCGCTCCTTCGGCGTGACCAGGACAGGTGATGTGGAAAGTAGGCATTTGAGGTCCTCGAACGCATCGTCTGCTTCGGGTGTCCACTCGAATTTGTCTGTCTTGCGTAGCAGCTGATAAAAGGGGAGGGATTTCTCACCCATTCGGCTGATGAACCTACTGAGCGCCGCGATTTGTGCGGCTAGCTGCTGGACCCCCTTGAGGTTCTTCGGATTCTCCATGGCCAGTATGGCCCTGATTTTCTTCGGGTTCGCCTCGATGCCCCATTGCGAGATGAAGTACCCAAGTAACTTACCAGGCGAGACGCCGAAGGAACACTTGTCTGGGTTCAGCTTGATCTTGTAGCGATCAAGGTTATCGAACGTCTCGCGGAGATCGTCGATTAGCGTCCTGGACTCCTTGGTCTTGATTACTATGTCGTTGACATAGAACTGGATGTTGCAGCCAATTTGGTTCTTCAGACATGTCTACATGCACCTCTGTTAAGTGGCGCATGCGTTCTTTAGCCCGAAGGGCATTGTGTTGCAGAAGAACACCCCGAATGGCATGATGAACACCGTTTTCTCCTGATCTTCGACCTTCATTCGATTTTGGTTGTAGCCTGAGTAGGCGTCAAGGAACGAGATCTTCTCACATCCTGCAGTGGAGTCGATGATTTGATCGATCCTTGGTAGAGGGAAGTGGTCCTTGGGACAGTGCTTGTTAAGCGACATGAAGTCCACGCACATCCGCAAGATGTCCGTGTCCTTTTTGGGGACCAGCACGGTGTTGGCCAGCCACTCGCTTTCTTTGATTTCCTTGATGAGGTTGGCATCGAGGAGTCTGTTGACTTCGATTCCAACAGCCTTGGCTCTTGGTTCGGACAGTCAATGCATCGACTGCTTGACTGGATTCGCATCTAGAAACACATTGAGTGCATGCTCGGCGAATTCCCTAGGAACTCCTGACATGTCCGCAGGACACCAGGCGAAAATTTCCCAGCGCTCACGGAGGAATTCGATGAGCGCGCTTTCCTATGCGGGACTCAGGTCGTTGGTTATCAATGCCGTCTTGGAGGCGTCCGTCGGGTGAACCTACACCTTCTTTGTGTTGACTGCGGAGTCGAACGACATGTCGGGTGCGTTTTGCCTGGTGACTGGGGGTGCCCCGTTGTCTGTCACCTCCCTGAGTCTCGTGAGCTCCTCCTGCATGCCGAACATCTGAGAGATTCTATTGAATTATCTTTTGTAGCTGTCTGACCTGGTGAAGCTTCTGGGACGGTGATGACGCCCCTAGGTCCTAGCATCTTCAGTAGCAGGAACACATAGTGCGGTACTGCCAGGAATCTTGCGAATGCCACGCGCTCGAGGATGGCGTGGTACTGTGATGGCCAGTCCACCACTTCGAACTCCAGCCGCTCACGCCTGAAGTTTTCGGGCTTGCCGAAGATGACATCGAGCCATATCTTGCCCAAGGGGTATATGCCCTTCCCTAGGACTATGTCGTGGAACGTCGTGTTTGACTGCTCCAGGCTGCACAGCGGGATCCGCAGCTGCGAGTGTGCTGGCGAACATCAGGTTGATGCTGCTGCTACCGTCCATGAAGATGCGGCTCATCTCGAATCCACCGATCTGGGCCTTGAGCACCAGGGCAAAGTGACCTGGGCGAGGGATCTGGCGTGGGTGATCCGAATGGTTGAACGTGATGCAGGACTCCGAGCCACTGAGGTACTCAGGTATGGCTGGTGGGGAGGTCACGACCAGGTGGACTTGGCAGGTGATCTTCTTCTGCACCTTGTTGGTTGGACGCCCCTTCTGGATCATCGAGGCCCCTTTCGGTGGAGGGTATCCATCTGCACCGTTATTCGGTGCTGGTGCGACCGGCGGCCGCGATGGTCCGCCCGGTGGTGGTGGAGGAGCTCCGTAGGCTACGACACCTGGAGCAGGTGCGAATCCAGGATTCACTGTCTGGCGCCACATTTGGGTGAGGCCCTCGCTGAGTTTCTACAACTCCCGGCAGTCCTTGAGCATGTGGCTGGCCTTTTTATTACCATCTTGTTTATCGATGTAGAAGTGGATGGTGCAGGGACCAGAAAACTTTTCGTATGGTGAAAGCTCATCGTCGCGGTTGCGACATTGCCACGTTTGCGTGGGTCGTCCGTCGTCGCGGTAGTTGCTGATGCAGTATCCGCTGTTGCGGTTGCCATCGTCGCGGCGATCGGCATATCCAACCGCAACCATGTCGACTCCATCGCGATCGTCGTAGACGCATGATCTTCTCTTGCTGCAGCGCTTGCGCCTGCGGCCAAAGTCGTCTTCGTCATCCGAATGTGTTTGGTTGATGGAATCCTCGCCATCTACCCAGCGGTTGGTGATGTCCATGAGGTGATCAAGGGTTTTGGGCTTGACACGCCCGAGCTCCTCCTTGAAATCTGGGCGCCTGGCACCGTCCTTGAAGGCGTCGATTGCTCTTTCTTCAGAGATGTTTGTGGCGGAGTTCTTGATGTGGTACCAACATAGTATGTATGAGCGGATGGACTCGTTCGTCCACTAGGTGCAGGCCCTCAGCTCTTTGATTGAGGCTGGCCTCTTGCTGGTGCCCTTGAAGTTGCGGATGAAGCTGTACGCCAGCTCTTCCTAGATTCGGATGGAGCCAGAGGGTAGGCTGCTGAGCCAAACCCTGGTTACGCCTGTCAGCTGCAGCTGAAAGCACTGTAAGGCGGTGATCTTGTTCCCGCCGTGGAGCTTGACGGACGGCAGATGATCGTCGAGCCAAGATTTTGGCTCATGTGTACCATAGAACTTCGGGTTGTTCGAAGGTAGCTTGAAGTTTCTCGACATCCGCGATTGCCGAACGGATCTGCTGAAGCATCTAGATCCACACAGTTCTCCATCGTCCTCCTCCTCTGACTCAGTCGAGCACGCGCGCTTAGCACGTGATTTATCGATCTTGCGCTGGGTGAGCTCACTACGAGCATCATAGTTGTTGCTGCGGTGTCGTAGGCTCCAACAGCATCGGGGCAGGTCATGCTCCTCCTCGTCAGATGAGGGTGTGTGGCTTCAAGTGAACTTGACCGCGGCCTTCTTCTTCGGCTCTGCAGGAGTTTCGTCATGGAGTGCAGCTCCGACGAGTCTGAGGCCTGCTAGTGAAAACTTGTGCATTGCATTCTTCGAGTCACCCACCGGAGGCGGATTAGACGTGAGGTAGGTGGTGGCCGCCATGATTGTAGCCTACAATGTTTTCAGCATGACGTTGCCTTGTGAGTCCATCATCATGAAGGACGTGTCGAGGGCCTTGGTGACCTCACGCCGCACGGCAGAGTCCATGCGCTCCAGGGTAAGCGGTACTTGTTGGCGTTGTTGCCATGTGAAGACGAGCCGCCAACAGCGGAGAGCGCAGCTTGCCGTGTGCTTGACTCTGCGGCTGCCTGCTTATGCTTTTCGAGCTCCTCCTGCAGCTTCACCTGCTGATTGTGCCCATCGATCAGGAGCCAGTGGTAGGCCATCGGCGGGTGTAACATCCCAAAAATCATGAATTGTAAAAGCATGCATTGCATTCATATTGTCATAGCATCTAAAGCATGCACAGATATTTTCAAAGTTTGAAACCAAATAAAACCATATTTATGCCCATTTTATTAATCTTATGAGGCATGGTTTTATTTTTATTTTCAAAGGACCAAAGTAAACTTGAGTGGACAAGTGTGTTTGACATCCTTTTGGATGCTTGGATCACATTACAAAAATTTGGAGGTGATTTGAATTCAAATAGATTTGAAAAAGGGTTTGAAAACCATTCCTAAAAAATCAAACAGAAAAAGAAAAGCTAAAGGAAAAAATAAAAACAGGCGCCAGCCTTTCGGCCTAGCACCAGATCCAGCCCAACAGCCCACCCGGTCCATTCCCCCTCTCCCTCTCTCACTCACCCGCTCTCACCCTACCCCGCTGACACTGCCACTGGCCCTGCGCCAGCTCAGCTCATCTTCCCTAAACCCCGCGCGCAGATGCTGTCGCCGCCCGTTTCCTCCCCCATCACTGTCGTGTTTGATTCGGGCTTAATTGCCATTGATTCACAGCGTAATTCTCTCGCCCTCGCCGGCTACTTAAACCTCATTGCAACGCGGCCATTTCCCCCTAAACACCCACGCTCAATCGTCGCCAGGCTCCTCGCAATTGAACTCGCACCGCCGCGGACCCGAGCGTCTCCGACGAGCTATTCCGGTGAGTGTCGTGCTCGCCCCCGTCCCTCGTTCATACGATGTTGATCCTCTGGTCTTTGCGCTTCTTCTAACACCACTGGTTCATCCTATAACCCCTAGGTCGTCGGCTTCGTCAAGCACCGTGAGCACCCGACGCCATCCCCATCTCCGGCGAGCAATCCTGGTAAGATACGAGCGCCCCTTGCCACCTAATCCAAACCAACTTGTTCTCCTTGTCCTTGTGCACACGTTGATGCCTTTGGCTTGCGCTAGGGTGAACTAGAACATCACCTCCGTCGCTATTTGCATCAACCCGACGTTGTCCGCAACTCCAATGAGCTCCCACGGCCACAGCAGCTCGCCCCCGTCCAAGCCGAAGCCACCTTGAGCATCCTCCATTCCTTGCGACGCTGGTAAGCACCGCCACGGCCCCTATCCCCCTCTAGAATCACCGGAACACCATCTCCAGTAGCGTCGCCACTGCCAGCACCCATTCACGCCGGCTATCTGTGGTCGCCTGCGTTGGTACAGTTAGATCTAGATCCTAGGGTTTGGATTAGATCACTTATTCGAAACGGTATCAGCAGATCTGGCCATACATCTTCACTTAAATCCTATAGGTCATGTTGATCAATCCACGTGAAGCAGTACAGGCCAATCAGATGCGTCCACGTGTCTCGAAATTAGATTTAAAAATCTGTTTTTGAATCTATTAGAATTGCAAACTTGTAAAATTCATATCTTTTGTTCTGTTTATCCAAAAAATGCAAATAACATATCAATGGATTCAGAAAATTAAGCCCGACATTACTATGGGATTGAATTTGTATTTTTCTTCCAGAAAAATGGATTTATTTACAGAACCAATTATATGCTTATTTTGGCTATATAAATTATTTACAAAATGATTTTAAAGCAAATTTGAGTTTGTTTGGACTTTAGATATATCACTTAGTGTTCGGTACTATTTGATTTGACTTGTTTAGTATAGAAAAATCATTTTCATTGCATTTGCATGCATTCATATTATTTTTTCTTGAATATTTGAATGTGAACACAAGAGCCACCACAGTGGGAATGGCAATGGAAGTCAGCCTGCTAAAAGAGATATCAGTCAGGTTGAGTGCTTAAAATGCAAGAAAATTGGGCACTATGCAAATGAATGTCCAGAAAAGAAATTTGAAGGAGCCAACAAGCCCAACCCTTTCTAGAAGGGACAAGTAAACCACATCAATGTGGAAGAAATATATGAAGAGTCTGATGCTGTGGCCGGTAAGTTCAAGCTTAATTCTTTTCCAGCACTTGTTCTTTTTTATACCGACGCATCACATTCATTCATATCAAGAGCATTTGTTGATAAAAATGGACTTCCAACTAAAACTATTGGGTGTCCAATAAAAGTAAGCTCTCCTAGTGGAGAGATGATAGTGAATTTTGGATGTCATGATCTAGTGATAGAGTTTGGAAAGTATAAGTTTCCAGTTAGTTTCATAATCCTAGATTCCCAAGGATTGGATGTTATTCTGGGCATGGATTGGGTGACTAAGTATGAAGGATTATTAGATTGTGCCAATCGTACTGTCACACTCATAACCCCGGATAAGAAATGGATTAGGTTCAAGTCTAACTTTGAGTCTAAAGGGAGTAAGTTAAATTCTCTTAAGGGGGTTAGCATAGATAGTGTGCCAATTGTGAAGGACTATCCGGATGTGTTTCCAGAGTAATTACCAGGAATGCCACCAGATAGAGATGTAGAGTTTCTAATTGACTTACTACCAGGATCTGGACCAATAGGAAAGAGACCCTACAAGATGTCAGTTGATGAGTTGAAAGAACTCAAGAAACATCTTGGAGAATAGTTGCGGAAAGGATTTATTCAACCAAGTTCTTCGTCTTGGGGTGCACCAGTTCTGTTTGTTGAGAAGAAGGATAGAAGTCAAAGGTTATGCATAGACTATCGCTCACTCAATGAGGTGACTATAAAGAACAAGTACCCTTTGCCTAGAATCAATGATCTATTTGATCAGCTAGAAGGAGCTCGTGTGTTCTCAAAGATTGATCTCCGATCAGGCTACTTTCAGCTAAAGATTAGAGAGAAAGACATACCTAAGACTACTTTTACCACTAGGTATGGATTCTATGAGTATACCGTGATGCCATTTGGATTGACAATTGCACCAGCTTATTCCATGACCATGATGAACAAAGTGTTCATGGAGTTTCTTGACAAGTTTGTTGTCATATTCATCGATGATATTTTGATCTATTCCAAGAGCAAAGAAGAGCATGAAGAACATTTGCGAAAAGATTCAACTTAAAAACCAAAATATAAGTGTTTCAGCGGAAGTTTCGATAAAACTTAAACTCCATATTGAGCTCAACAACTTATTGCTATATATTGTTCATATTGATCGGCTCAAGCGGCTACTAGAACTACAGTAATTATTCGGACTCTTGGAACTCTCCTCCATAAACGATATTGTAGTCCTCCCCTTCTACGGCTCCATACAGGTTGGGCTCTTCATAGAAGACCTCCTCCTGGCTTTCAGTTGCATACATTGGAGTATCTTCGGGATTCTCAGAGTCTAAGCAAGGATTCAAAGGAAAGGATGAGTAACAGCGTTACTCAGCAAATTCATTATATGCAAGGTAGGAAGTTTGATGCACTATCTACCACCTCGGACTATCATTCCTTGGCACTATGCAATTTTCGTAAATCTTTCTTCAAAGATTAATTTTATTATGAAAATCTATGATCATCAGCCTTCACAGGTTGACCAGAACTTTCATGGAGTTCCTTTCCTGTCGAGTTCGTAGCTCCTTCCCGGAACAGGGAGTAACAAGTTACAATTCTTACACTCTACAGAGGTGCGTTACTTTTCCCATGAGAGATCAACTCCATGTTGCACAACCGGGCATACTTTCCTGTCCACAATTCCATGATGTGGGGCCTAGTAGTTGGTCCAAGCCAATCACTTCCCTCTCCGCGACCTCATATTTCTGCACGATCCTTCGGGGCTGGATCACCTCCGTTAAGCCCCCTTTCGGGCAGGCTAAAACCCTGATGAGTTCCCGAAGAGTCTATGACCTGGTGATGCCCGGAATAGTACCATTTACATGGACTATATCCCTAAACACCATTCATGGATAATCTAGACACCAAAAGTGTGGGGCGTAAGGGTGCCCACCCATATGTTGGATCCGCACAAGGAATCACAACGTCACGTTAAGGCCGTCTTGCCTCCATACAAGAGGAAAAGGATACAGCTGACTTCTTCGTCCCATTCCAAATCTCATGGTTAACGCGTAATATACGGCACTAGAATCACTGATGTCATGGGTTATTAATCCCTAATTTTTCATCATTATTGCAATTAGAAACATAAGTTCTATTGCTCCATCATATCATCACTTAGGATGATATCTAAGATTTATTATCTTGAGAAAATAATGTTTTCTTTTTCTATAATATAGATGATAACACACAATTTGCAAATACTTGATAAAGACTCTACAAAGGACATGAGCAAGTGATTAACTTGCCTTGTGATTGCATGGTAGTTAAGTCGGATGCTTGCACTGGACCTTGAGCTTCTATGTCTACAAAATCATCATTATTGCCCGTTAAGGACAATATTTAAAGAAGCAAAATGATTATGCAAAGTAATGTAATGCATTATTTAGATTTGTGTGTAATCTCCCCAATTATTATAAAAAATCTTTTAATAATAAAGAATTTATAAATATTAATTTTTAATATTTATTGAATATTGTATTATTTTATTTTATTTCATTTTATTTGCATTTTATTTATTTAATAATTCTTTTAAGAATTAAATACCAAAAATTGATATCAAATATTTGTTTAGTATTTTTCTAAAATACTACAATATTAATATATCATGAAAGTGATTTTTATTTATTTTTATCATCTTTCAATAATTTTATAAAAATCCATAAGGTATATATATATTACAAAATTCTTAATAAAATTTATATGTCTAAAATTTTATTTCTTAATTTATTTTGATAGTTTGGATTATTGTGAATCCAAAAATATTTTATTTATAATTTTTGGATTTTTATTTTATTTTCTAGAATTTATTTAAGTTCAGGGGCATTTTGGTCTTTTCTTATTTATTAAAAACTGCTTTTAGGTAAATGGGATGCCTTTGTTGGTTTATTGGGCCCTTGTGGCCTAATAGGGCAGAACCAAAACGATACCCCGAAGAGGTCCTGGCCCAATCCAACCCACACCCTCTGTCACTCTCTCGACCTCATCTCTCTCTTCTCCTCCTCGACCCCGTGGTCGATGGCGCCGCCGCCGTGCGCTGCTCGCCGTCGTGGTCCTCCCTGGTCGCTGTTGTGATGTAGGGCGAGGTTGTCGACCACGCTTTACCTTCCTGTCCAATTCGATTTGGATCTAGAGCTCCCTCGTGGCCAGACTAGCTCCATCCCGAACCCTAGGGTTTGGGATGGTGCTGGTGTTGTCGCCGCCCCTGCTGTCGTGTGCTGTGGTGGTGTTCCTCGCCATCATGTGTGGCTGTGGTCACCGCCGCGGCGTGGTGTGGGTCGCAGCGCCCCCTTGGGGTGCTCCCCGTGCCGCCGTGGTCGGCTGCCTCCTCTGCTTCCTCTTCTATTCTACAGCAAGGACCATATGTTAGTTGGTTGTTGGTTATAACCCATGCCTCTACCTTCTCTGAGTTCATAACTAATGGCCATCCCTCATTAGGGTTCATATTTGTTCTAGGGTTCTTCCCTGGTTCTAGGATTCATCCCTCTTTGTGCTTGTAAGATGATGATCTGATCTGGTAGTGATGCCTAGTGAAGATTGTGCTCACTGCACTTCAGTGCTTCCTGTCATGTTTTGATTATCTGATGATATTCTTGATCTGATGCTAGTGGTTCAGTAGTGTTGCCTCTAACTGGTGATAAAGCTTGGTTAAGCTGATGGTATAACTATGAAACCTGGTTGGTTAGGTTGAAGCTTAGTGTGTTTCTCTACTGTTAGTACCCCAGTACTGATAGTAGCACTGTCAGTGGTGATTCACTGCATCAGTAAAGATTGGATTTTAGATTCATGTGCAGATTAAGGTTACTTAGTTTCTTACAGTAAAACTTTGCACATATAAACCTGATCCTGATTCCTGGTTATACTTTCCAGGAAAATGATAGTTATTGTCTTACTGGTTTATTTATGAAAGCTAAGTGATTGTTTGGCTTGGTTTTAGAATTTGTTCGTGTGACACCATCCTAGAATGATGCACAAGTGGTGATTCTACTACTGGGCTTTAGTATGGTCAGTGCTTAAGATTGGATATCTGTTAAAGATAAATTGTAAGCTTCTTTCTTTAAGGATCAATGCCTATGATGCTGGTCTGAGGCTTATGAATTAAATTCCTATCCTGCTGTCCCTCATAGATATGCTTAAGTATCAAGTTTGTTCACTTGACCTTGGATCCTGGTTGGCTAAAATGATTGGTTTGCTTATATCTTAATGTTGGTGCAAATAGTTCATGAAATCTAAGGTGCTACTCCATTAGGAGATGTGCCCAAATTTTATAAGATATTTGAGAACATATTGGAATATATGAGTTGTTTATGATCACCAGGATCTATGATGTTGGTCTGAGATCCTGGTGGATTTGGTAGAGTTTACTACTGGCCTTTATATTTCAAATTTCCTCTATGATAGGTTCACCCCACTTGGGTGATCACTGAGAGATTTAACTTGTAAAACAACACATAATTTTTTGTTTGAATATGATGAACAGAATATGTGGATGTTTTATGATGCTCACCACACTTGGTTTTGTTGGGTTGCAAGTTGTTGGTCTTGTGGTTGTGTGGATAGCTTGATCTGGTGCTCCTCCTGATACTTCCAGCTCCTAGACTTGTCCTTGATCTAGCTCTCCACCTCCTGGTCCTAGTGGCTTGATCTTGTGCTTGATATCCACCTGATCTACCCCCTCCTTATGTCACCATCTTGATGAGATGATCAAGAGTTTGGTTGGTATGATCTTTCTTGGATTTGGTTTGGTTTAGCTAGGCTGCTGTGATTGGTGTGTATGCACCAGATAATGGTGTTGGAGATGCCTCCCACGGCTGTGCTGAGTAGTTTTGTGTGTGTGGCTTGTTGATGTTGTGCTGACACCACACACCATGCAGTTTGGTGTGTGTGTCTGCTACACCTTGTGGATATGCTCTGGATATGAAATTACTTTTAATTGGTTACACTTACTTGTCTGGTGAAACTTGTCCCTCCTTGTTGTTTGGAGTTATTTGACTTCTGTCTTAAATTATGAAAGATTCAGTTCTTTCATTTTGGTGAAACTTGCCCCTTTAAAGATTACTCAATGATGAAATTTTGAACAGTGCAACTCACTGTCCATTCTGAGAGTAAAACATTTTTAATCCTTCACTTTCTTTAGTTTGTGTTTGTTTTGCAGGTACCAGACTTGAAGATTCAAGACTTTAGTTTAGGTTTTCTTTTCTTTATAGAATAGTCACTTGTAATATTTCTTTTATTCTTTTGTAATTTTTATTTTATTCATTTGTAATAAAGCTTGTACTATTATTCAATATATAAAGGTTCTGCTTTTATTTCATTACTATTGTAAAGATTCTTTATCATTGTCATAAGTTACATTTTGTAACTACTTTATTGAATAAAATTATGGAATGAATATTCTTTTTCTTAATTATGTTCTTTATTTCAAGTTTGAATTACTAATTGTTAACTCTTGACTAGATCATAATACTCAAACATAATTCTAAATCCTTTTGAATTACAAATCCAACACTCAAGTTTGAATTCAAATTTCATTTCCCAAAACACACTAATCCACAAAGATCATATCAAAGTTTATAACAGTCATTCTCCAAGACTATACCTAATCTCAAAGCATGAAAGAAACTTTGATCACTTTAGGTATTTGGCGAAAAATTTACCCACATTTTCACAGATGAATGCATGCAATTTCACAGATTTCTAAATCTACCCTTCTTTGGTTCCTAAATGCTGGGATGTTACAGACTTCCCCCCTTAAATTAAACTTCGTCCCGAAGTTTGTTGAGATGTACCTGAATAGTTCTGGATAGGCTTTTCTTAAATCCTCTTCTTTCTCCCAAGTGGCTTCCCTTTCAGGGTGGTGTTCCCACTGTACCTTGCAATACTTGATTGCCCTATTCCTCAACCTTTTCCAGTTTTCTTCCAAAATTTTACAGGGTTTTTCAAGATAGGTCAAGTCTGATTGTAGTTCTATCTCTTGATGTCTGATTGCATCATCCGGAACTTTCAAACATTTATGAAGTTGTGACACACGGAAAACATTATGCACTTGAGCCAATCTTAATGGTAACTCTAAAGCATAAGCTATAGTTCTGTTCTGACTCAGTATCTTGAATGGCCCGATATATCTTGGACTCAATTTTCCTTTAACTCCGAACCTTTTAACTCCTTTCATTGGACTTACTTTCAAATATACCATGTCTCCCACTTTTGGATGCCATGATCTTCGACTTTGATCAGCATAACTTTTTTGCCTACTCTGAGCTATTTTCAGTCTATCCTTGATCTTATCAATGATATCTTGTTTTTCCTGAATATAGTCTGGAGCAAATTCTTTGCTGCTTCTAGGCTCATACCAACATATTGGTGATCTACATTTCCTTGCATACAGAACCTGATATGGAGCTGCCTTCAGACTACTCTGATAGCTATTATTGTAGGAAAATTCTGCCAATGGTAGATAATCTTCCCATGTACCTCCAAAATCTAATGCACAAGCCCTTAACATGTCTTCTAGTATCTGATTTGTTCTTTATGTTTGACCCCCTGTCTCTGGATGATAGGTTGTGCTGAAATCTAATTTGGAACCAAGTGTTTCATGTAATTGCTTCCAAAATGCTGAAATAAACACGGATCCCCTATCAGTTACGATCTTTTTGGGCACTCCATGCTTACTTACTATCTCTTTGATGTAAACTTCTACTAACTTATCGGCATTATCCTTCTGATTTACAAGAATAAAATGTGCACTTTTAGTGAGTCTATCCACAATTACCCATATCATATCCTTCCGTTTAGGTGTCATGGGCAATCCCGTGATGAAGTCCATACCTATTTCCTCCCACTTCCATTCGGGAATTTCCAAGGGTTGCAATGGTCCTGCTGGACTTTGATGTTCAGCTTTCACCCTTTGGCAAGTATGGCATTTTGATACATATTTTGCAATGTCTCTTTTCATGTTATTCCACCAGAATAGTTCTTTCAAATCCATATACATCTTAGTACTTCCTGGATGTATAGAATATGGTGTTTCATGTGCTTCTCTGAGTATGACATCACGAATCTTAGTCACATCTGGAACACAAAGACGAACCTGGTACCACAAAGACTCATAATCTCCAAGGCAAAAAACTGATTTTTGCCCTTGAGATATCCTCCAAATTTCCTCTGCAATAAAAGGATCTTCTGCTTGATGTCTAAAAATTTCATTCTTAAGATCACTATCCTGCTCTGCAACTACCTGCATAGTAGCTAATCCTCTAAGAACCTCTATTTTAATGAATTGAAGCTCTAATCTTTCCAAGTCCATTTGTAACTCTTTTGGTAGCTCCCGATTGCTAGGCTGAATATCTGCACTCTTTTTGCTTAAAGCATCTGCTACAACATTTGCTTTCCCTGGAGTATAGTTGATTGTCAAATCATAATCTTTGATTAGTTCCAACCAACGCTTATGTCTCATATTCAACTCCTTTTGAGTGAAGAAATATTTAAGACTTTTATGGTTAGTGTATAACTCACATCTATCTCCATAAAGTAAATGCCTCCATCCTTTTAGCGCAAAGACTACTGCTGCTAACTGTCACATCCCAAAATTTTCCAAATTTTGAAATGTGAAAAATAAATAAACAAAAGAAATGAATGTTGAAATTTAGAGTGAAATGAAACTTTTTGTTTATAAAAGAAAATATCAAAACCCTTCTTGAACAAAATTTGAATAAAAGGAAATTCAAACAAAATTTCAATCAAGTGAAATGCATTCATTAATAATGTATCCTGAAATTTAAACACTTGGAAAAGTTAAACCAAAACCCTAAAACCCTAATGGAATAATTCATTTCCAAGATCTCTCTAAGACTATGGATTTGATCCATATAAAAATTTGTCAACAAACATTTATAAATGATCAAGAATGATAAAGAAAAATATTATAAAACCATAGAAATTGGTTTCTCTCAATTTGGAGTCACAGATAAAAACTTATGAATTTATTAAGATAAAAGGAATTAATTTCCAAAGGTAATAAAGCCCTATCTAAAATCCATGCCAAATCTTGAGAAAATAAATCCTAAAGGGATTTAAAAAGATAAACAAATATTAAATAAAGTTATGAAAATTGGAATCACCAATTTGAATCTTTAAATAAAAATATATGGATTTTATAAGGCAAAGGAAGAAATAAATAAATAAATAAATAAGAAATATTTAAAAGTCAAATTAAATCTTGGCCAAACAAATGATATGAAAGATTATTGATTAATAAAAAGAGTAAAGGATTATTTAAATAAAATCATAAGGATTTATTAATATCAAATTTTCTTTAAATAAAGACAATTCCCAATTTAAATGAACATTAAATCATATTAAAGTATTTTAAATAATAATTCAAAGTGAATTATTTGCACTAAAGAATAAATAAAACCTACTGAAAAAGGTTTGGTAAAAATTAGAATTAAAATAGAGTTTGAAAACATATTTAAATCTTATTTGAAATAAAGACAAATGTCTATTTTAAATAAATAATAGACCCTAAAAGAATAAAATAAATATTCTAAAATGGACTTTAGAATATGCTATTAAACAGTATTAAAAATATACTTAAAGTTTGGTAAAGGTTTGAATTCAAATGGTGTTTGAATTATTTGAACAAAAATCAAAACAGAAAAATAGAAAAGGAAAAATAAAAAGATTCAGTACAAAAAAAAGGAAACAAACCCAACCCACTAATCAAGCCCAGTCTAGACCAGCAAGCCTACTTCTTCTCTCCCTCGCAGAAAAACGTTTCGCACTCAGAAGCGCACCCACGCAGACGCTGACGACTTGGCCCCACGCATTATCCTCTCTCTCGCAGACAACGCGAGCCCACGCTGACAGTCGTCGTCTTCACCAGCCGCGGATGTTCCCCTCATTACGCCAGCTGTTTCTGGTCGTTACTCCATGTAGCAAATTCGCATCAACGCTGCAGTAACTCCTCGCTGTGACCACGCCATCTTAAGCGCCTCGCCCTCCTCTCTCTTTCCCCTAGGCGCCATCTCCTCTCGGCCACGAGGCTGCCGCTATCGCGAGCTCGAGCACCACTACCTCCGACGTGTTTCCCGGCCGATTCCGGCGAAGCCAGACCTCCCCAACCCTCTGGTGCATACTGGGTTGCTCGCCAGCATCTCCTGCATATCCCAGTATCGCTATCTTGGCCCCGCACTTCCCAGAAGTTTGGCAATGACGAACCCTTCTCGGCACCGTATCCTGCCTCAACTCAGGCGACCCCTCCCCATAAGCACAAGATGCCCCCTCCTCTCTGGTGACTAGTCATGTGTTCAGCATCCTTACGCGCATCTAACAGCGTCTCCCATTTGCCTTGGCATGACCTGCAACCTCGCCCCCGTCGACGAACAGAGACGCCTGGCGCTGCCGCGAACTTCGACGAGCAATCGCTGCCGTTCCCGTGCGCCCCTTGACAGAAGGAAGCCACCTTGAGCTTCACTGCAATCACGCGAGTCTAGTGAGCATCTTCACCCTCTCCCGCGCTTCCTAGTTCATTGGCAACGCCACCGCCAGAGCGCCACCGCCGCTCGTCGCCGTGTTGTGCCGCCAGACTTTGGTCAGTGCACTGTAGACCGTTAGATCGTGATCGCATGGTTAGGATAGATCATTTAATCAAAAGGGTACGTTTGATTTTGAGCCGTGCGATGCGCTTTAGATCCAACAGCCCACAGAGCGCGATCCGCGTGAACCGGTACGCGCCAGTAAGAATAAGACATGTGGCCAGTGATTGTTTTAAAAACAGAATTTTGATCTATTAGATGATAGAATTTGTAAAATTCATAACTTTAAATCTGCACGTCCAAATTTTTAAAAAATTATTTCACTGGAATCAGAAAAATGTGAACTTTCCAACCTTGCACTTTGTTTAGTATTTTGGTTCGATAAAATTGGTTGTTTTTGCAGAAACATATTTAGGCATATTTTGAGTATAAAATTTATTCTAAAATTGTTTTTAGGGTAAAATCTTTTGTAAATGGATTGTTTTGAACCTACTGACCCTAAGAAGCAACTTGTAGATTTAAAAGAGTATTTTGTGATACTTAGGAATTAAATCTTTGAAAAAAAGCATTTCTAGTTAAATAAAAATATTGATTATGGTTTAAAAATGCTTTTTGAGTAAAACCTTTGGAAAATTATTTGATTTAAACTCTCTGACCCTAAACACCAAGTTTTAGGATTTTAGAAAAAAATTATTTGATGAACCCTAGTAAATGATTACTTTGTTTAAAGACATTTCTAGCAAATAAAAATATTGCTTTTGAATTAAAAATGGGAATTTGGATGAAACCTTTTGCAAATGGATTGATATTAAACACTTTGACCATAAACACTAACATTTGTGTTTAAAGAATATATTTTGCTAAAACTACAAAATATTACTTTGTTTTAAATCATTCTTAACAAAACAAAAATGATTTAAATGGCCATCTTCACCAACTTGAATTTAAATGGTTTTACCACTTTTGTAAATGATCAATAGGAGCTTTAAAATGTTTAGAGCCTAATAGAAACCACTTTTCCAAATAAAACAATCTTTTGCATGCTTGCATGCATTGCTTGATCTTATTGTTTTAGGTGGTGAATTGTTTGAATGTTAGTTTGAATATTGCTTGCTTGATTGAATTGTAGTGAAATTTGAAGAGTGTGATTATTGCAAGATCAAGGAGTGAACCAATATTCTCTACTAATAAGGCAAGTGACACTATCATCCATGTCCTACTATTTTCATTACACTTAGTAGAATTTTTGTAGTATGCATGATAGGGCAACTATATTACTATACTATGCTATGTCCTATTAGGGTATCCTTATATATTCCTTAGTGAAAACATTGTAGTTGTTGTATGCTTAGCCCTGCTATAGACTTGGGGTGGAATACCATATCATGATTATATGAAGTGTTGGAAAAATATATGTTTTATATAATAAAACAAGTACTCAATGACCACCTGGGTGGAATGTGGTTACTCAATTTTGGATAAGATGGCAACAAAGGGAACCATGTTTATATGGCTATCTTTTTGTATGTGCACTAGAAGAAAACCACCCATGGACTTAGAGATCGAACATGTTTCTCGTACAGTGGCTTCCGTGTACAGCCACATGCTAAATGGGCTCTGGCTTAGTCAATTACATAGTGGAAGACCCTTGCATTGGCATCTACTCAGGTTAACTGGATTCGTGTATTGGAAATATATCCTTACATTGGTGCCTGGTAGACAAGCTAGCATTATGTATTGGGAGGACTTCTATGGAAAGACTTTGTCACATTCTCGATCTGCTGGTACTCCATTTAGTGTGTACTTATCTAGCGGACACTGGTGGCGTGAAGACGAGATTGTGTCATGTGGGTAAAGTGTACAACTTCTGCAGAAGATCAAATTCTAAGTACTTAGTCGTGTCCCCGGTTACGACAACTCTGAGCAACTAAGGCCTTAAGCTATGGATGATCTCGACATTCCAATTTCTCAAAGTAAAACTTGATGGTGTCAACAAGGGATTAGAAGCACTTGGAGTTTTCCAAGGAGATCAGAAAGATTGTCAAAAGATCAAAACTATTTTGAAAAGATAGGATAAAACTATATTGCTTTCTGCAAACGAGCGTAAACCCTACTTAGCCAAATATGCATATATTGATAGATTCAACTTATTTCTACATAGTAGTGAAACTTGCCAATACAATTCAAATGTATTGACACTTGTGGCTACAACTTATTGTGTTGCTGGTTTGTTTGATGTTAGTGAAGTGCGTTGAATAGGATTACAAGTCTACAACCAACATGATTGCCTGTGGCACTTTGAAGATGAAGGACTCCATGCTATATAGTTATTTCTGCTGCATTGTAATGAGATAGCCAAATGACCTATGTAAGATGTAATGAATTATTTTATTCCTGGTTATAAAGTTGTATTATGACCTTTGTTTCTTGATATTACATCTTAACTGTGGATGCTAGCTATTGATCCAGGGACTAGCATTGTAAACACAGGGATCTCTACCTTATTAAAGGTTGGGACCTCTACACTAACTCTAAATCATGAGTTGGACAGTTGACTTCATGTGGTTTCAGTTGTCTTGAACCATAAGCAATCACTTTCCTATCTTGCATTAACACACAACCCAACCCTTCTTTAGATGCATCATAGTATACTATAAATTCTTTCTCGGTTTCTAGAACGGCTAATATTGGAGTTGTGGTTAACCTGGTCTTCAACTCCTGAAAACTCGCTTCACACTTCTCATCCCAATTGAATGGTGTATTCTTTGTTAACAACTTGGTCATTAGTCCAGCTATTTTGGATAAACCTTCAATGAATCTCCGATAATAACCAGCCATCCCCAAGAAACCTCGAATTTGTTTCACATTGGTTGGTGCAGTCCACTCTAATACTGACTGAACTTTAGATGGATTTACAGCAATTCCATCTTTACTGATCACATGGTCGAGGAATTCTACCTCATCTAGCCAAAATTCACATTTATTGAACTTAGCATAAAGTTTATGTTCTCTTAGAGTCTACAATGTTATTCTCGAATATCAGCATGCTCTTCCTTATCCTTGGAATATATCAGAATATCATCAATGAAGACTATGACGAACTTATCCAAATATGGCATGAAGATTTTGTTCATCAGGTTCATGAATATTGCTGGTGCATTGGTCAAACCAAATGGTACAACCAGATACTCATGGTGTCCATATATTGAGACAAATGTTGTCTTTGGAACATCTTCAGGTTTGATTTTTATCTGATGGTATCCAGATCTTAAGTCAATCTTTGAAAATACTCCGGCTCCTTTCACTTACTCAAACAAATCTTGAATCCTTGGTAAAGGATACTTATTCTTTATGGTAACATTATTCAGATTTCTGTAGTCTCCACACATCCTTCTTCCACCATCCCTTTTATCCACAAAGATTACTGGTGTTCCCCATGGAGATACACTTTCCTGAATAAATCCTTTTCTGGCTAACTCATCAATTTGCTCTTTGAGTTCTTTTAATTCTTTTGGTCCCATCTTATATGGTGCTTGAGCTATTGGTGTTGTACCGGGAATTAGATCAATAGTGAACTCTATCTCCCGATCTGGTGGCATTCCAGGTAGTTCTGCTGGAAAAACATCTTGAAATTCATTTACTATAGGAATATCTTCCAACTTGACCTCTTTTATTGAGTTCAACTGCAGATCCGCCATCATATGACTATGCTTATCTTCTTGTTAAACTATCCTTGCTCCGCTTGGAGTTTTGATTGAGACAGTTTTCTCCTCGCAATTTATCTGAGCCCCATGTTCCATCATCCAGTCCATCCCCAGCACTACTGAAATTCCCTTCAAAGGAATCACATAAAGGTCTGCAAAGTGTGTACAAACATCGATCGAGATAACCTGATCTTGTTTAATGTGGCGTACAATCACATTTCCCCTACCGTAACTACGGTCATAGGGTTTTCTAACCTTGCCCTTCTAATCCCGAACTTATCATAGAATTCTTCAGAAATGAATGATGTAGTTGCACCAGTATAAAATAGAACTTTGCCGGGATTGGTAAGGATATTGAGCGTACCTATCACTGCATGCTCCGAATTATCCACCTCCTCTAGGGTTGCGCAGTTCAGCTTCCCGGTAGGTCTGTTCCTCTTGCCATTGTTGTTCTTGCCATTATTTCCTCCTTTATTGGGCTGTCCATTTCCTCCACTGGCTTGCCTCCCATCTCGAACCGGCCAACCTCCTTGTGGTTTGCTTGGACAATTGGGCTTTATGTGACCTCTCTGACCACAAGCATGGCATACAATTACTGGTTTCGGGCAATCCCTGCTCATATGCCCTGGGAGTTTGCAATTGTGGCATATTATATTCTTCACGTTTGGATTTGCACTCCGATTGGAATTGTTGTTGTTATAGGGCCTATTCCTTGGTTTGAATTCCAGATTGGGCTTGGGCTTGCTTGCTTGTATCCTCTTGGTTTCCTTCTTAGCTCTCTTCCTTCTATCCTCTTCGACATTCTTGTAGTCAACTTCGAAAGTAATAGCTGCATCCAGCAACTGCTGATAAGTTTGCTTATTAGCCAACCTCAGCTACATCCTCACAAATGGATTTAATCCTCGCAGGAAACGCTTCTTCCGCTTCTCTTCCGTATTAACTTATTCCTCCGCATACCGAGACAGTTGACTGAACTCCTGAATATACTTCATCACACTAGTATATCCCTGCTGCAGCTCCTCAAATTCTCTCCGCTTCAACTCCATAACACTCTCCAGAACATGATATTCATGGAATATCTGTTTAAACTCTTCCCAAGTGTACTCCCTTCCTGGCTGTTGCATGGCTAACTGATTCTCCCACCACGATGATGCAGGTCCAGTCAGAAGATGACTTGCATACCTCAATTTCTCCTCATCATTGCAACCTACAGTCTTCAGCTTTCTTTCTGTATCTGCTAGCCAATCTTCTACATCCATTGGTTCAGGGGCTGATGCAAAAGGTAACGGCTTTGCATTCTGGAAGTCAGAAAGACTCACTCCTCCACTTTCAGGTGCTCTCTGATTTGCTTGTCCCAGCAACTCCTCCATGAACTTGTTCTGGGTCTCTTGCATCATTTGCATACACTGCATAAAGTTCTGCTCCATTAACGGCCTCATTGGTGGTGGTGGTAGTGGTAATGCTCCCTGATTTGCTGCATCTGCATCGGCCTTCTGCTTGGCCTCACGTTCGATCCGCTGCTGTTTAGATTCAGTCTATACACCCGTATCCATGATCCCCTAGTCCTGCACATAAAGCGAATACTCATAATTACATCATGCACATGTGTCCTGAGCTCGACTTACGCACAAAACTAGTCGCATAATGAAAATCCAAATAAAATCCGAATATGCATTTCACATATGATACATTACAATATCATACAAAGTCATTACAACATATACCATATGGGTATAATCACAACACTATCTTATTTCTCTAACTTATTATTTCTTGGATTACAATACACGGTACTCGATACCTCTAAATAGTTGCCTACTTTTAGTAGTAACTATGCTCATCATACATGCCTGATGTCCAACCGTGATGACGTGACGTTCGTCGCATAGTTTGTGGAACAAATGGTCTTCCAGAAGGAACATACTTAGTATCTGAAGTGTCAGGACTTGAGTCATTACTCAACCTGAGCGCATTGACTCCTTCCAGCTCAGCTGAAAATTCTTCAGAAACATATTCAGCATTATCTCCCACTTGCATCTCCTGAGCTTCATTCATTGAGTCGTCAATAGAATATGCAGATCCTGATGATTCCCAGGTTCTCCTTTGGGCGAGATAGTTAAACAACGGATAATGTATATTCCCTGGGTTTTGAGAAGATGTTGATGATTCAAACACTCTCTCCTCAGGATCTTCTTCTTCATCCTGATTATTTATGAACATGGCATTTCTACTACTGTTACTAGGGTTAATTCTTGCACCCATCCAGCTAGATTGTCCCACATTTCTGTTAGAACCATCTATGGACATCTGGTGTTCCTGGAATCCCTCAGATGATCCCATTCTCCAACCATCAGAATTCTCAATAGGAAGTTCTGAATCAGAACCATCCTCTGAACCCTGTGGTACTGCATACCTCATATCCATAGTAGGATCATATATAGGTTCAGGCCTTGGTGAATAAGGATATGGTGTAAAAGATTCACGATCTATAGGTATATCCTTAAAGATAGGTTTTGCACTACTACTTGCTTCCTTCTCCAACTGAAATGCTAACTGCTTCCTCCTTTCCGGATCAGTTAGATCCTCTAACATGTCATTTTTATCTTCAACAATCACTTGATGTGTCTTATAAAAAGACGCAACGAGTGTTTGGTATCTATCCATAAACTTGGAAGCTAACTTAGGATGCTTGTTAACCAAAGTAAGATGATCTGGTACCGGCTCCAAGTCAATAGAATCATGAAGTATCACAGAAAATTTGCTACCTTCCAACTCCTAGGCTTTATGCTCCCGGATATTAGCTATCGCATCCACAACAGCAACATGATAGGCTACTAAGTGACTCCTACCTTCTCCTATAGGTAAATCATGATACAATCCAAGCTCCTCTGGAAGTTGGATACTCACATGATACTTGGATAACATCCGGCCATCATAATAGGTTATAGTGTTCACTGGAATTCTAGTTGGACAACTAAAAATCTTTAAAAGTTGGCAAAGTTGGTCTATGAATGATTCTTGATAATCATCTAGAGTCTCCTCTTTCCTTACCAAAGTCTGTTTTGGAAACTTTGGTGCCATAGCTCTGTATAAACAAAATATTTTTATTAGTAACCAATAATATATTGCATCATAACAAATAATTATCGCACTAAAACATATAACAGAATATTCTCATTTGAATACCCATTATATTTCTTTTAGAGAATTCTTTATCGTTGCTACACCCTCCTACAGGTAATACCCTTTACTAGGTTTCCAACCTAAGGTCAAAGCAATTTGCTCTAATACCAACTGCTGTGACCCAGCATACCACTGCATGTGTAGTACACTATAGTCGTTGACATGACATCCACAGAACATCATTCCGTAAATATCACATCCCTCAGAGTGGTACAACAGAAACATTGCGGGTCCATATTACAAACATACACACATTATTATAACAATACCGGAAGTTCAAGACTTCCAAAAGATTCAACTTACAAACCAAATTATAAGTGTTTCATCGGAAGTTTCGAATTTCTTCATGTTGTTATATATTGCTATATATTGTTCATGTTTCTCGGCTCAAGTGGCTACTAGAACTATAGTAATTATTCGGACTCTTGGAACTCTCCCCCGTAGACGATATTGTAGTCCTCCCCTTCTACGGCTCCATACAGGTTGGGCTCTGGCTTTCAGTTGCATACATTGGAGTATCTTCGGGATTCTCAGAGTCTAAGCAAGGATTCAAAGGAAAGGATGAGTAACAGCGTTACTCAGCAAATTCATTATATGCAAGGTAGGAAGTTTGATGCACTATCTACCACCTCGGACTATCAGTCCTTGGCACTATGCAATTTTCGTAAATCTTTCTTCAAAGATTAATTTTATTATGAAAATCTATGACCATCAGCCTTCACAGGTTGACCAGAACTTTCATGGAGTTCCTTTCCTTCCGTGTTCATATCTCCTTCCCGAAACAAGGAGTAACAAGTTACAATTCTTACACTCTGTAGAGGTGCGTTACTTTTCCCATGAGAGATCAACTCCTTGTTGCACAACCGGGCGTACTTTCCCGTCCACAATTCGACCTCATATGTCTGCACGATGTGGGGCCCGGTAGTTGGTCCAAGCCAATCATTGCCCTCTTCGCGACCTCATAAGTCTGCATGATCCTTCGGGGTTGGCTCACCTCCGTTAAGCCCCCTTTCGGGCAGGCTAAAACCCTGATGAGTTCCCGAAGACTCTATGACCTGGTGATGCCCGGAATAGTACCATTTACATGGACTATATCCCTAAACACCATTCATGGATAATCTAGACTCCAAAAGTGTGGGGCGTAAGGGTGCCCACCCATATGTTGGATCCGCACAAGGAATCACAACGTCACGTTAAGGTCGTCTTGCCTCCATACAAGAGGAAAAGGATACAGCTGACTTCTTCGTCCCATTCCAAATCTCATGGTTAACGTGTAATGTACGGCGCTAGAATCACTGATGTCATGGGTTATTAATCCCTAATTGTTCATCATTATTGCAATTAGAAACATAAGTTCTATTGCTCCATCATATCATCACTTAGGATGATATCTAAGATTTATTATCTTGAGAAAATAATGTTTTCTTTTTCTATAATATAAATGATAACACACAATTTGCAAATACTTTGATAAAGACTCTTCAAAGGACGTGAGCAAGTGATTAACTTGCCTTGCGATTGCAAGGTAGTGAAGTCGGATGCTTGCACTGGACCTTGAGCTTCTATGTCTACAAAATTATCATTATTGCCTGGTAAGGACAATATTTAAAGAAGCAAAATGATTATGCAAAGTAATGTAATGCATTATTTAGCTTTGTGTGTAATCTCCCCCATTATTATAAAAATTATTTTAATAATAAAGAATTTATAAATATTAATTTTTAATATTTATTGAATATTGTATTCTTTTATTTTATTTGCATTTTATTTATTTAATAATTCTTTTAAGAATTAAATACCAAAAATTGATATCAAATATTTGTTTAGTATTTTTCTAAAATACTACAATATTAATATATAATGAAAGTAATTTTTATTTATTTTTATCATCTTTCAATAATTTTATAAAATTCCATAAGGAATATATATTACAAAATTCTTAATAAAATTTATATGTCTAAAATTTTATTTCTCAATTTATTGGATAGTTTGGATTATTGTGAATCCAAAAATATTTTATTTATAATTTTAGGATTTTTATTTTATTTTCTAGAATGTATTTAAGTTTGGGGGCATTTTGGTCTTTTCTTATTTATTAAAAACTGCCTTTAGGTAAATGGGCTGCCTTTGTTGGTTTATTGGGCCCTTGTGGCCCAATAGGGCAGAACCAAAACGATACCCCGAAGGGGTCCTAGCCCAATCCAACCCACTCCGTCTGTCACTCTCTCGACCTCATCTCTCTCTTCTCCTCCTCGACCCTATGGTCGATGGCGCCGCCGCCGTGCGCTGCTCGCCGCCGTGGTTCTCCCTGGTCGGTGTCGTGATGTAGGGTGAGGTTGTCGACCATGCTCTACCTTCCTGTCCAATTCGATTTGGATCTGGAGCTCCCCCGTGGCCAAACTAGCTCCATCTCGAACCCTAGGGTTTGGGGTGGTTCTGGTGCGGTCGCCACCGCTTCTGTCGTGTGCTGTGGTGGTGTTCCTCACCATCAGGCGTGGCTATGGTCGCAGCCGTGGCATGGTGTGGGTCGCAGTGCCCCCCCGGGGTGCTCCCCGTGCCGCCGTGCTCGTCGGCCTCCTCTGCTTCCTCTTCTATTCTACAGCGAGGACCATTGGTGAGTTGGTTCTTGGTTATAAATCGTGCCTCTACCTTCTCTGAGTTCATACGTGTGTAACTAGTGGCCATCCCTCATTAGGGTTCATATTTGTTCTAGGGTTCTTCCCTGGTTCTAGGATTCATCCCTCTTTGTGCTTGTAAGATGATGATCTGATCTGGTAGTGATGCCTAGTGAAGATTGTGCTCACTGCACTTCAGTGCTTCCTGTCATGTTTTGATTATCTGATGATATTCTTGATCTAATGCTAGTGGTTCAGTAGTGTTGCCTCTAACTGGTGATAAAGCTTGGTTAAGCTGATGGTATAATTGTGAAACCTGGTTGGTTAGGTTGAAGCTTAGTGTGTTTCTCTACTGTTAGTACCCCAGTACTGATAGTAGCACTGCCAGTGGTGATTCACCGCATCAGTAAAGATTGGCTTGCGGATTCATGTGCAGATTGAGGTTACTTAGTTTCTTACAGTAACACTTTGCACATATAAACCTGATCCTGATTCCTAGTTATACTTTCCAGGAAAATGATAGTTATTGTCTTACTGGTTTATTTATGAAAGCTAAGTGATTATTTGGCTTGGTTTTAGAATATGTTCGTGTGACACCATCCTAGAATGGTGCACAAGTGGTGATTCTACTACTAGGCTTTAGTATGGTCAGTGCTTAAGATTGGATATCTGTTAAAGATAAATTGTAATCTTCTTTCTTTAAGGATCAATGCCTATGATGCTGGTCTGAGGCTTAGGAATTAAATTCCTATCCAGCTGTCCCTCATAGATATGCTTAAGTATCAAGTTTGTTCATTGGACCTTGGATCATGGTTGGCTAAAATTATTGGTTTGCTTATATCTTAATGTTGGTGCAAATAGTTCATGAAATCTAAGGTGCTACTCCATTAGGAGATGTGCCCAAATTTTATAAGATATTTGAGAACATATTGGAATATATGAGTTGTTTATGATCACCAGGATCTATGATGTTGGTCTGATATCCTGGTGGATTTGGTAGAGTTTACTATTGGCCTTTATATTTCAAATTTCGTCTATGATAGGTTCACCCCACTTGGGTGATCACTGAGAGATTTAACTTGTAAAACAACACATAATTTTCTGTTTGAATATGATGGACAGAATATGTGGACATAATTTTGAGTTTGTTGGGTTGCAAGTTGTTGGTCTTGTGGTTGTGTGGCTAGCTTGATCTGGTGCTCCTCCTGATACTTCCATCTCCTAGACTTGTCCTTGATCTAGCTCTCCACCTCCTGGTCCTAGTGGCTTGATCTTGTGCTTGATATCCACCTGATCTACCCCCTCCTTTGCCACCATCTTGATGAGATGATCAAGAGTTTGGTTGGTATGATCTTGTTTGGATTTGGTTTGGTTTAGCTGGGCTGCTGTGCTTGGTGTGTATGCACCAGAGAATGGTGTTGGAGATGCCTCCCACGGCTGTGCTTAGTAGTTTTGTGTGTGTGGCCTGTTGATGATGTGCTGACAGCACACACACCATGTTGTTTGGTGTGTGTGCTGCTTGTGTGTCTGCTGCACCTTGTGGATATGCTCTGGATATGAAATTACTTTTATCTGGTTACACTTACTTGTCTGGTGAAACTTGTCCCTCCTTGCTATTTGGAGTTATTTGACTTATGTCTTAAATTATGAAAGATTCAGTTCTTTCATTTTGGTGAAACTTGCCCCTTTAAAGATTACTCAATGATGAAATTTTGAACAGTGCAACTCACTATCCATTCTGAGAGTAAAACATTTTTAATCCTTCACTTTCTTTAGTTTGTGTTTGTTTTGCAGGTACCAGACTTGAAGATTCAAGACTTTAGTTTAGGTTTTCTTTCCTTTATAGAATAGTCACTTGTAATATGTAATTTTTATTTTATTCATTTGTAATAAACATTGTACTATTATTCAATATATAAAGGTTCTTTTATTTCATTACTATTGTAAAGATTCTTGATCATTGTCATAAGTTACATTTTGTAACTTCTTTATTGAATAAAATTATGGAATGAATATTCTTTTTCTTAATTGTGTTCTTTATTTAAAGTTTGAATTACTAATTGTTAACTCTTGACTAGATCATAATACTCAAACATAATTCTAAATCCTTTTAAATTACAAATCCAACACTCAAGATTGAATTCAAATTTCATTTCCCAAAACACACTAATCCACAAAAATAATATCAAAGTTTATAACAATCATCCTCCAAGACTATACCTAATCTCAAAGCATGAAAGAAACTTTTATCACTTTAGGTTTTTATTTGGCGAAAAATTTACCCACATTTTCATAGATGAATGCATGCAATTTGACAGATTTCTAAATCTACCCTTCGTTGGTTCCTAAATGCTGGGATGTTACACTAAGCCCATGACGGAGTTACTTAAGAAAGATAAAAAGTTTGATTGGACTGAAGGATGTGAAGTTAGTTTCCAGGAATTGAAGAAGAGACTAGTGTCAGCACCAGTCTTATGTCTGCCAGATTTGGAGAAGGATTTCCAAGTCTATTGTGATGCATATCACCAAGGATTGGGTGGAGTTTTGATGCAAGAAGGGAAAGTTGTGGCTTATGCCTTGAGACAACTTAAAACTCATGAAGTGAATTATCCTACTCATGATTTAGAGTTACCCTCTGTTGTCCATGCACTCAAAACATGGAGACATTATCTTTTGGGAAAACGTTGTGAAGTGTTCACGGATCACAAGATTGGAAATATATCTTCACTCAGAAGGAAACCAATATGAGACAAAGAATATGGCATGAACTCATCAAGGACTATGAATTGAGTTTGCAATACCATCCCGGTAAGCAAGTGTTGTAGCGGATGATTTAAGCCGTAAGGTTTATGTGAATGGCCTTACTAAAGGAGAATTGCCAAATGATCTATGTCCTCAATTCAAATATCTTAGATTGGAGATAGTGCCCGATGGATATCTCATGTCATTGGATGTTCAACCCACATTGTTGGACAAGATCAAAGAAGTCCAAAAGTTGGACAAAGAAATTGAAGAGATTAAAGGTAAAATTAGCAAGGGAAAGGCTAAAGGATTCCATGAAGATGAACAAGGTACTTTGTGGTATGGAAAGCGTATCTGCATTCCGCAAGATCTGGAACTTCGGAAGTTAATTCTGCAAGAAGCACACAATTCACCATATTCTATTCATCCAGGTAACACCAAAATGTACATGGATGTGAAGGAAAGATTTTGGTGGAACAATCTCAAGAAAGATATTGCAGAACATATTGCATTGTGTGATGTGTGTAGTCAAGTAAAAGCGAAACATCAGAAATCGGCAGTGTTATTACAACCACTACCTATCCCTGATTGGAAGTGGGATAAAATTGGTATGGACTTTATCCCCGGACTGCCAAGGACCAGATCTGTATATGATTCTATTTGGGTGGTTGTGGATCGACCAACTAAAGTGGCTCATTTCATACCCATGAAGACTACCTATACAAGTGCTAAGTTAGCCAAAATCTATATGAACAGGATTGTATGTCTGCATGGACTGCCTAAGAGTATTGTGTCTGATAGAGTAACTCAGTTCACTTCGCATTTTTGGCAACAACTGCATGAGTCATTGGGAACAAGGTTGGAGTTCAGCATAGCTTTTCACCCCCAGACTGATGGACAGACAGAATGGACCAATCAGATTTTAGAGGATATGCTGAGGGCATGTGCTCTAGACTATGGTGCTAGTTGGGATGAAAGTCTGCCTTACACAGAATTATCTTACAACAACAGCTATCAAGCTAGCATTGAGATGGCACCGTTTGAATTTCTTTATGGAAGGAAGTGCACTACGCCATTGCTATGGAGTGGTGTAGGAGAAAGAAAATTGTTCGGACCAAAACTGATCAAGGAAGCTTAAGAGAAAGTTAAATTGGTAAAGGACAGATTGAAGATAGCCCAATCCCACCAAAATATCTACGCAGATCCAAAACATAGAGAAGTCACTTATGAGGTAGGTGATAGAGCTTATCTTAGAGTCTCACCACTTCGTGGTGTGAAGATATTTGGAGTCAAAGGAAAATTGGCACCAAGGTATGTTGGACCATTCAAGATTTTGAGCCTCAAAGGAGAAGTGGCTTATGATATTGAATTACATGAATCACTGTCAGCAGTTCACAATGTGTTTCATGTGAGTCAGTTGAGGAAATGCCATCCGGAGATGGAAGAAACTTCTTTGAAGGATACTATACCTTTGGAAGAGGTTCACTTGGAGAGTGATCTCACCTATGAGGATAAACCTATCAAGGTTATTGAGACTGCAAAAAGATTTACTCGTACTAAGACTATCAAATTCTGCAAAGTACAATGGAATTATCATACCGAAGAAGAAGTAACTTGGGAAAGAGAAGATGACCTCCGGAAAGATCACCCTCACCTATTTGCTAGCCAATCCGAATCTTGAGGGCAAGATTCACCTTAAGGGGGTTAGATTTGTAACATCCCAAAACTCATGAATTGTAAAAGCATGCATTGCATTCATATTGTCATAGCATCTAAATCATGCACAAATATTTTCAAAGTTTGAAACCAAATAAAACCATATTTATGCCCATTTTATTAATCTTATGAGGAATGGTTTTATTTTTATTTTCAAAGGACCAAAGTAAATTTGAGTGGACAAGTGTGTTTGATATCCTTTTGGATGCTTGGATCACATTACAAAAATTTGGAGGTGATTTGAATTCAAACAGATTTGAAAAAGGGTTTGAAAACCATTCCTAAAAAATCAAACAGAAAAAGAAAAGCTAAAGGAAAAAATAAAAACAGGCGCCAGCCTTTCGGCCCAGCACCAGATCTAACCCAACAACCCACCCGGTCCATTCCCCCTCTCCCTCTCTCTCTCACCCGCGCTCACCCTACCCCGCTGACACTGCCACTAGGCCATGCGCCAGCTCAGCTCATCTTCCCCAAACCCCGCGTGCAGACGCCGTCGCCGCCCGTTTCCTCCCCCATCACTGCCATGTTTGATTCGGGCTTAATTGCCATTGATTCACAGCGTAATTATCTCTCCCTCTCCGTGTACTTAAACCTCTCTACACCGCGGCCATTTCCCCCAAACACCCACGCTCAATCGCCGCCAGGCTGCTCGCAATTGAACTCGTACCGCCATGGACCCGAGCGTCTCCGACGAGCTATTCCAGTGCGTGTTGTCCTCGCCCCCATCCCTCGTTCATACGATGTTGATCCTCTGGTCTTTGCGCTTCTTCTAACACCACTGGTTCATCCTATAACCCCCTAGGTCGTCGACTTCATCAAGCACCGTGAGCACCCGACGCCATCCTCATCTCCTGCGAGCAATCCCGGTAAGATACGAGCGCCCCTCGCCTCCTAATTCAAACCAACTTGTTCGACTGGTCCTTGTGCACACGTTGATCCCTTTGGCTTGTGCTAGGGTGAACCAGAACATCGCCTATGTCGTTTGTTGCATCAACCTGACGCTGTCCGCAACTCCGATGAGCTCCCACGGCCGCAGCAGCTCGCCCCCGTCCAAGCCGAAGCCACCTTGAGCATCGTCGCATCCTTGCGATGCTGGTAAGCACCGCCACCGCCCCTAGCCCCCTCTGGAATCGCTGGAACACCGTTGCCAGTAGCGCCGCCGCTGCTAGCACCCATTCACGCCGCCCATCTGTGGTCGCATGCGTTGGAACCATTAGATCTAGATCCTAGGGTTTAGATTAGATCACTTATTCGAAACGGTATCAGCAGATCTGGCCATACATAGTCACTTAAATCCTATGGCTCATGTTGATCGATCCACGCGAAGCGGTACGGGCCAATCAAATGAGTACACGTGTCTGGAAATTAGATTTAAAATCTGTTTTTGAATCTATTAGAATTGCAAACTTGTAAAATTCATATCTTTTGTTCTGTTTATCCAAAAAATGCAAATAATATATCAATGGATTCAGAAAATTAAGAGCTACTTACTGTAGTATTGAATTTGTATTTTTCTCCTGGAAAAAGGATTTATTTACAGAACCAATTGTATGCTTATTTTGGCTATATAAATTATTTAGAAAATGATTTTAAAGCAAATTTGAGTTTGTTTAGACTTTAGATAGATCACTTAGTGTTCAACACTATTTGGTTTGACTTGTTTAGTATAGAAAATCATTTTCATTGCATTTGCATGCATTCATATTATTTTTCCTTGAATATTTGAATGTGAATTTGGTGCTATCATTTTATGTGTAGATTTTCGTGCTAGTGGTGATTGTGAGTGTGAGGATTGTTGCTACTCCCCCAACTACCAAGGCAAGTGGTGCTTCTTATTATTTTGTCCTATTATTTTGAATATGCACTAGTGAAATTTTGAATAGGGTTGCATGTAATTTTTCTAAGTTATATACTATGTTATGCCTTGGGAAATCCTAGTAGTTGTAGTCTTGGTAGAATTTTCTCTAAGTTAAGAAATTTGTTATGTTATCATGCTTAGCCTAGCTAGTAGCAAACAAGGATGGATTATTCATGCTATGAATTATTTCTAAGTCATTGACTTGTGTTTTTGCTTAATAAAACAACTAAGTGAAAGAATCACCTAGGTGGAACGGTATGATGGTTTGTGTTGAGTGGTTACACAAGGCCCATGTCTATGGTTTACCTTGTGTATCACACTTGTGGAAAGCCACCCAGGAAGAAAGAGATTTGAGATATTTAGTGTTGAGAAGCTTCTAGTGCAACTACATGGCATATGGGCTCTGCCTTGATCATATAGGTTGCAATAACTTAGTCAAATGGACAGATGGTGGCAGGTTGATAGGATGGAAAGCGTCCATGGTGGTCTAAGGGAAGGCTTCTGAAAGATCTCGTCTCGATGCATGTCGAGTCTTGTGGGGAAAGTGCACCACCTCTCGAGAGGGTAAAACCTAAGTACTTAGTCGTGTCCCTGGCAACAGACATTTTGAGCATAAAAGACATCGAAGCTATCAAGGATCTCCTCGTCCCAATTTCTAAGTTAAAACTTGTGGTTGAACAAGGATAAAGGTTCACCAATGTCTCTTGGTGGTTCCTTGGGAGTTTTGACAAACAAAAACTTAGTGTTTTTAACTGATACGAAAAACCTATTTTGAGCAAAGCAAGCCTAAGCCACACTTAGCCAAATTCATATAGATGCTAGAACTACTACTCTACTATGGTATCACTTGCCAATACAATTCTAAATGTATTAACCCATTGTGGCTGTAACTTATGATGTTGCAGGTTACTCTGATGGAGATTAGGGTTGTGAGTCTACACTCAACATGTTTGCATGTGGCACATGAAGATGAAGACTTATAGTTATTTACTTTATGATATGAACTCTTGTACTAGCCTTTGTAAAAGACTATGTTATCTCTGGAATGATGATGTAATAACGACCTTTGTATCTGTGTACTTCATCTTAAACTATGGATGCTAGCATTTGATCTAGGGACTAGCATTGCAATCACAGGGACACTTACCTTATAAAGGTGGGGTCTTATAGATGGTATAAGAGCACTGTGTTGCCTGTAGGATTATGACCCTAAGTTGGATTAGACTAAGGAAACTGTAGGGTTTCGTAGCATGGAAAACAAAAAAATTCTATCGCATACAAACAAACAAGCCAAGATCTATCTACTAGATTGTAGCAACGAGTCGATGGAATAACTTACCCTCGAAGATTCCAAAGTGTTTAACGAGAGCGGATTCTCGTGGGTGATGTAGTCGTACTCTTCCCGATCTCAAGATCGCGTAGACGATCCTTCCGGCGCTGCGTTTCGGCAGCGCTCCCGCAGTCGGTCACACGTTTGGTACTCGACGAAGACCTTCCTCTCCCTTGTTCCAGTAGGCAGCGGAGGTTGTAGTACTCTCCTCGCGATTCCGGCAGCACAACAGCGTGGTACCGGAAGTAGAGGGGAGATCTCGCAGGGCTTCGCCTTAAGCCGGAGCGAGTATGGTGGAGTATGAGAGAGCTCCTCGGCGATCTAGGGTTTAGACACACCAAGGAGGAGGTGCTAGAGCCAGCGGCTAGGGTTCCGGGGACCCCCAAGTCGGCGGCTAGGGCAAAACCCTAGGGGGCGGCGGCGGCTATGGTGGTAGGCGCCAAGCTAGGGTTTGAGGAGAGGTACTTGTGTGTTCTAGGAGGGAGCCCTGCCCCTCCTTATATAGGTGGAGGGGCCGACGGCCAAGGGGAGGGAGGGGAGTCCCTCCCCAACTCGGCTTGGGTGGGCCGCCGCCGGTTGGAGCAGGGATTCCCTCCCCAACTCGGTTTCCCACTTCCTCCTCTTTCCAAATTTAGCCGTTTGACTTTTCAATTTAGCTATTTGACTTTTCAAACTAGGATTCGATTAATTCTTTATTTGGAACAGCGATGACACTTAGTACATGATGCAATCATACCAAGTTTGATACAACACATTCATGTACCCTTCCCCTCTGGAGTGCCGGACATTCCGGAACCTTCTAGAACATTCCCGATGAAAACACCGAAATCATTCCCGAACTCCGAAACGGGACTTTCCTTATATGAATCTTATTCTCCGGATCATTCCGGATCTCCTCGTGATATCCCGGATCCCATCCGAGACTCCGAACAACATTCGGTCTCTTTCTCATAATACCATAACTACTCAAACAACGTCGAATCCTTAAGTGTGTCTCCCTACGGTTCGTGAATTATGCGGACATGATCGAGACACTTCTCCGAACAATAACCAATAGAGGAATCTGGAAATTCATATGGCTCCCACATATGACGATTACTTTGCGATCGAATGAACCAATTACATACGATACCAATTTCCCTTTGTCTCACGATAGTTTACTTATCCGAGGTTATGATCGTCGGTATCTCTGCATACCTAGTTCAACCTCGTTACCGATAAGTACTCTTTTCTCCTTCCCGTGATATGTGATCCCTTGTGAGACAGTCACATGCTTGCAAGCTAATTGGATGACATTCCACCGAGAGGGCCCAGAGTATATCTATCCGTCATATGGATGGACAAATCCCACTCTTGATCCATGTGTCTCAACCAATACTTTCCGAACACTCAATGCCACCTTTATAGCCACCCAGTTACGGTGTGGTGTTTGATGTCATCAAAGCATCCATCCGATAAAGGTGATATGCATGATCTCATGGTCGAAGGAATTAGGTTACTATGTATTAGAAAGCTTATAGCAATTGAACTATTAAAATGACTTGATCTTTATGCTACGCTTATCTATAGGAGTATGTCCATCATATCATTCTCCTAACGATATGGTCTTGTTGTTGATAACATCTCAATGTTCATGATAGGGAAACCACAATCATTTATCAACCAACAAGCTAGTGATGTATAGAGGCTATACTAGGGACTTCAAATTAAGTTTACAAATCACATAAGTATCAATGTTTCCTTGTTAATACTATTATAGCATGAATGTAAACATTTATCATAAACACAAAGATATAATAATAACCACATTTATTATTGCCTCTAGGGCATATCTCCAACAGAAACCACTAGGAAAAATGCAACTCTTTCCAAATTCCACACTTGTCTTTTTCTTCTCGTAAACCTCTTCTAATCTTCTTTATCATCTCAATTTGAAGATGGCCACCATCAACGAAGCCGTCAAGAAGGGACCACTCATGACCATGACTTTAGAATGTGAGACGAAGTTTCCCAAAGCACTCAAAACCCTTATGGTTAGCTTGGGGATACATGGTGAGGCCGTGTACAAGGGATTTCTAGTGATGGATGACAGAGAAGAATATTGGTGGGTGCAGCTTCACTTGTACAAAAACAAGGGAGACAACCACAAAGAGTCGGGATTCTACATGGGCACCAACTCAGAAATGTATACGACATTCTTTGACTCTGCAAGAAATGCAGCTTGGAATGCTATAAAGGAGCTTGGTGAAAGACTCAAGTTTAGAATGCTCAACACCCAAAATGACCTTAGTGAAGAGAAGAAGTATACCCAAGACTTAGAGACTGCCATAAAACGTCTAAGGGAAGATATCATAGACTTAGCATATGAGTGAGAATTGAGACGTATTCCAATAGTTGGACCACCACACTTGTTGTTTCTCGCAAAAGTTTGTCTAAGTTATGTTTGAACCTTAGTGTTTGTAATGGATTTTTGTATGCTTGACTTTTGTTTCACTATCTTGTCTTTTTCTCACTACTTGTATTGTTTCTAATTTTTCTCTATCTTATGCAATACATGCCTAGCGTTGTTATCAGCACTGCCAAGGAGTTCAAGGGTGTAGGGTTCGCAGCATAGAAAACAAAAAAAATCCTACGATGGGAACAACTATGTACCAAGATCTATCTACTAGATACAAACAACGGGTGTATGTATATCTGTAGAGAACATACCCTTGAAGACCGAAAAAGCTTAACGAGTTAAACTCGTGGTTGATGTAGACGATCTCTTGCCGATCTCAAGATCGAGAGGAAGTCGTAGCGCCGCAAATCAGCAACGCATCCGTGCTCGCACACACGTCCGAGGCACCGAGCAACCTCCGCCTCCTCGCTCCAGCGATGCAGCGGAAGCACAACTCTTTCTTGCCGAATAGCCACCGGGAACATGTATCTCGCTAGTCCGAGACCATGGGGGATAAATTCTAGAGGGGGAGAGAGATCCTTCACGAGGAGGTGTGAGTGGGAGAGAGGAGAGGGGGTGCCTTTTATAGGAGGAGGGGGCACCCAAGGGGTTGGCCGCCGGCCATGGGGGCTGCCCCCTCCCCTCCTTCATTCATGTGGGGGGACACTCCACTCACAAAAATCTCTTCAATTGCCTCCACTCAAAATTGCTATTAAATTTCCACCAAATTTAGGCCTTGTTTGATTTGTAGGAATAGCAAAGGATTTTCATGGGAATGAAATCCTATGGATTTTTTCCTACGGCTGTCGTTTGATTTGTAGGAACAGAACCTGTAGGAATTTTTCCTATGACACTTCCCCTAGTCTATTTCATAGGAAAATTTACATTAGATCATAGGCTCTTGTAAAAATTCCTGTGAAGGAAAGGAAACTTGGAGGATTTCACTGGACATACCATACCAATCCTACGATTTTCCTATCCCTTCAGTTTTACTATCCTGCAAATCAAATAAGCCCTTAATGCAAACTCTCATTAAATAAAACTCTTTTATTTATTCAGAATTTTGTCAATTACTTTAATGAAAAACATTCACATATAACCCCTTGCTAGAATTCTATTTCACATGCAAAAAACACTTTCTGCAATTTCACCCGAAAACCTGTTTCGGTATCTAGTGAAATAAATTCCTATGCTTGTTATTATTTCCAGCATGAAACTTTTGCTCCAATTGGATGTCGGTGTCTCTTAAGTGTGTCACCCTACGGTTCACGAATAATGCGGACATGATCGAGACCCCTCTCGGATCAATAATCAGAAGCGGGATCTGGAGACCCATACTGACTCCCACATATTCAACAATGACTTTCTTGTGATCGTCGGAACCTTTTACGCTAGTATCTTAATCCCTTTGTTTCACGATATATTACATGTCCGAGATTCGATCATTAGTATCTCCATACCTAGTTTGATCTCGTTACTGACATGCACTCTTTTCTCGTTCCCGTGATATAACATTATAGTGATCAAATCACTTGCTTGCAAGCTAACCAATGTGATATCACTGAGAGGGCCCAGAGTATATCTATCCGTCATCGGGATGAACAAATTCCACTCTCGATCCATGGGCCTCAACATAACACTTTATTAGTTCTGAACCCATCTTTATAATCACCCTGTTACAGTGTGACGTTTGATGTTATCAAGAAACTCTTCCGGTGTTAGTGATTGACATGATCTCATGGTATAAGGATTAGGATTACTTTGTAAGTTGTTATAGCAATATAAACTCAATGACTTTGATCGTAGTGCTATACTTCGGATGAATGTTCATCACACCATTACACTAATGTTGTGATCCCGTTATTAACAACATCCAATGTCCATGATCAGGAAACCTTGATCATCTTGTTAATCAACGAGCTAGTTTATGAGAGAGGCATAACTAGGAACTTTCTGTTTGTTTATTAAACACACATGTATTAACGTTTCCATATTAATACAATTATAGCATGCAAAATAAACATCTATAATATACTTGGAATACACATAATAAACACTTTATTATTGCCTCTCAGGGCATATTCCTTTTAGTCTCCCACTTGCACTAGAGACAATAATCTAGTGACATAGTGATGAATCTAACACCCATGGAGTTCTGGTGTTGATCATGTTTTGCTCTAGGGAGAGTTTTAGTCAGTGGATCTGCTACATTGAGATCTGTGTGTACTTTACAAATCTTTATATCTTCATCCTTGACATGCTCGCAGATGGAGTGAAACCGGCGCTTAATATGCTTGGAATTCTCGTGAGATCTTGGTTCTTTGGCATTGGCAATGGTACCATTGTTGTCACAATAGATCACCATTGGGTCCAACGCGCTTGCAACCACTCCTAGTTCGGATATGAACTCCTTCATCCAAACCGCTTCCTGAGCCTCTTCCGAAGCAGCAACATATTTGGCATCCGTTGTTGATCCCGCCACCACAGGTTGTTTGGAACTCCTCCAACTAACTGCTCCGCCATTCATGAGAAATACGTATCTGGATTGAGACTTAGAGTCATCCGGGTTGGTGCCAAAGCTTGCGTTGACATAACACTTAGCGACGAGCTCTTCTTCACCTCCGTACACAAGAGACATATCTTTAGTTCTTCGTAAGTACTTAAGGATATTCTTAACCGCTATCCAGTGTTCCGAACCTGGATCCGATTGGTACCTACTAGTCAAACTAATAGCATGTGCCACATCCGGTCTTGTACATAGCATGGCGTACATTATAGAGCCTATGGCTGAAGCATAGGGGACTTTGTCCATTATCTCTCTTTCTTCCGCCGTAGCCGGACTTTTGAGTCTTACTCAATGTCTTGCCTTGCAACATAGGTAAGAACCCCTTCTTACTTCTGTCCATTTTAAACTTCTTGAAAATCTTATCAAGGTATGTACTTTGCGATATCCCTATTAGGCGCCTAGACCTATCTCTATAGATCTTTATGCCTAATATGTATGACGCTTCACCTAGGTCCTTCATTGAAAATTTGTTGTTTAGATAACTTTTAACACTGTTTAAAAGATCTATATCATTTCCGATCAATAATATGTCATCCACATATAATATCAGAAATGCCACATTGCTCCCACTCACTTTCTTGTAAATACAAGCTTCTCCATAAGTTTGGACAAATCCAAACTCTTTGATCACCTCATCAAAGCGGAGATTCCAACTTCGTGATGCTTACTTCAATCCATAGATGGATCGCTGAAGTTTGCACACCTTGTTAGCATCCTTAGGATCGACAAAACCCTTTGGTTGTATCATATACAACTCTTCTTCAATATTACCATTGAGAAACGCGGTTTTGACATCCATCTGCCATATCTCATAATCGAAATATGCAGCAATTGCTAACATAATCCTAACTGACTTTAGCATCGCTACGGGAGACAATGTCTCATCGTAGTCAACTCCTTGAATTTTCCGAAACCCCTTTGTGACAAGTCAAGCTTTATAGATGGTCACATTACCATCAGCATCAGTTCTCCTTTTGAAAATCCATTTGTTCTCCACGGCCTTTCGGTCGTGAGATAAGTTCACCAAGTTCCAAACTTGATTTTCATACATGAATTCCATCTCGGATTTCATGGCTTCTAACCATTTTTTGGAATCCGGGCTCATCATCGCTTCTTCATACGTCGCAGGGTCATCAATTTCATCAACCATGAAATTCACAACAGGGTTTCCGTACAGCTCGGGAGCTGCACGCGTCCTGCTAGACCTACGAGGTTCGGTAGTACTCTCTTTCGTAGTTTCATGATCATTATCATTACTTCCCTCTTCAACTAGTGAAGCCAACTCCAGAACAACTTCCGGCGCTGCGCTACTCGCCATACTTTGAAGAGAAGGTTCAATAACCTCTTCGAGCTCTACCTTCCGACTACTCACACCTTTCGCGAGAAACTCTTTCTCTAAAAAGGATCCATTATTGGCAACAAAAACCTTGCCCTCGGATCTGTGATAGAAGGAATACCCAATAGTTTTCTTAGGTATCCTATGAAGACGCGTTTTCCGCTTTGGGTTCGAGTTTATCCGGTTGAAGTTTCTTCACATAAACATCGCATCCCCAAACTTTCAGAAATGACAGCTTAGGTTTGTTTCCAAACCACAATTCATACGGTGTCTTTCCAACGGATTTAGATGGTGCCCGATTTAAAGTGAATGCAGCAGTTTCTAGTGCATAACCCCAAAATGACAACGACAAGTCTGTCAGAGACATCATAGATCGAACCATATCCAATAAAGTATGATTACGACGTTCCGACACACCATTTCGCTGTGGTGTTTCGGCAGGTGTGAGTTGTGAAACAATTCCATACTCTTTCATGTGAGTGCTAAACTCGTAACTTAGATACTCACCTCCACGGTCGGACCGTAGAAATTTGATCTTTCTATTACGATGATTTTCCACTTCATTCTGAAATTCCTTGAACTTTTCAAAGGTTTCAGACTTGTGTTTCATCAAGTAGATATAACCGTATCTACTCAAATCATTAGTGAAAGTAACAAAATAACGATATCCACCTCACGCCGACACACTCATTGGACCACATACATCAGAATGTATGATTTCCAATAAATCTGTCGCCCGTTCCATTGTACCGGAAAATGGTGTTCTAGTCATCTTACCCATAAGGCATGGCTCACATGTATCAAATGATTCAAAATCAAGTGATTCCAAAAGTCCATCCGAATGGAGCTTCTTCATGCATTTAACGCCAATATGACCTAGATGGCAGTGCCACATATATGCGGATATATCATCATTAAGTTTAATCCTTTTAGCATCAACATTATGAATATGTGTAACATTATTATCGAGATCCAATAGAAATAGACCATTCATCATCGGTGCATGACCATAAAAGATTTCATTCATATAAATAGAATAACCATTGTTCTCGGATTTAAATGAATAACCACTTCGCATCAAATATGATCCAGATACAATGTTCATGCTCAGTGCTGGCACCAGATAATAGTTATTCAAGTTTATTACTAATCCCGACGGCAAGTGGAGAGATAACGTTCCGACGGCGATCACATCAACGCTTGATCCATTGCTGACACGCATCTTGACCTCACCCCTTGCTAGCGGTCGCTTGTTCCGCAGCCCCTGATTCGAGTTACAAATATTAGCAACTGAACCGGTATCAAATACCCAGGTGCTACTACAAGCACTAGTCAAGTACACATCAATAACATGTATATCATATATACCTTTGTTTGCCTTGCCGGCCTTCTTGTCTGCCAAATACTTGGGGTAGTTGCGCTTCCAGTGGCCAGTCCCCTTACAATAGTAGCACCGGTATCATACTTAGGGCCAACTCGGGGTTTCTTTTCAGGCACGGCAACTGGCTTGCCGCCCTTACTTCCATTTCGTTTCCCTTTCTTGTCTTTCTTGAACTAGTGTTCTTATTGATCATGAACACTTGATGTTCCTTCTTGATCTCCACTTCTACAGTTTTAAGCATTGACAGAAGCTCGGGGAGAGACTTCTGCATGCCTTGCATATTATAGTTCATCATAAAGCTCTTATAGCTAGGTGGCAGAGACTACAGAACACGATGGATGCCTAAGTCAATGGGAATGGATATTCCCAAGGACACCAGCTTATTAGCGTAACCCGACATCTTGAGTACAAGCTCACTTACGGAGATGTGCTCTTCCATCATGCAACTAAAGAACTTTTCTAAAGCATTGTAGCTCTCTACAGCAGCATGTGTGTAGAAAATCATTTTGAACTCACCCATTTATCAAATGCATTGCCGTTTTCGAAATGCTTTCGAAGTTTCGACTCTAGCCCATACAATATGCCGCAATGAACTAAGTTGTGGTCCTACTGACGAGTCTGATAGACATTCTTCTCCTCGTCAGGGGCATCCTCAAAAAGTGGGGGGCCTAGCGGCGCTTCTAGCACATATTGCTTTTGTGCAGCAGAGAGGAGAATCCTCAAATTCATGGCCCATTCGGTAAAGTTGCTATCGTTCATTGCAAGTTTCTCTTTCTCCATGAACACATTGAAATTAAAAGCAGGTGGTTCCATCTACAATAGAATTTGTAAAGTTTAGACTAAGTTTATTATAGATTGAGTTCAACTAATCCACATTACGAATGAACTCCCACTCAAAAATGACATCCCTCGTGTCTTTTTGGTGATTACATGAACCAAATCCACTACACCAAGTCCGATCATCACGTGAGTGGGTGTAGCTTCAAAGGCGAGCATCAAATGGGCATCATATCTACTATATGACTCATGCTTAACCTTTCGGTCCGTGTTCTGAGGCCATGTCTGTACATGCTAGGCTCGCCAAGTAAGAAACTTAGTATTTGCGTGTGTAACTGTCTTACACCCGAAATATGGTCGTGGATCCAAGAACACCGGATCATCACGTGATGACTTGGAGCGACGAAAACATAATCGGTGCATACTACAGGAAGAACAAATTCTTATCTTGATATTCAAATGAGGGATCATCTTATTATGCTAATAAAACACCAAACAAGCAATATAAGATGCTATCAAACATCACATGTTTATTAGTGGAATGATATGGTTCCCGCATATGATCTCTATCATGTGCATCGTGGTATGATCACTATCATACCTTTATGTGTAAGGCCAAGGTCTATGGAACTTACACGTTATGCGTGTTGTAAGAGTATCATCTCATACTTCTACTTACAACATCACCATATCATAACACTAGCCCAGCAACAATCTAAACTAGACGCCTCTAATTTATCCATTGCAAGTTTTACGTGGCTTAGGGCTTTCGAAGATAGAACCGTTCATACCTACGAACATGAACCACAACGAGGATAACCAAATTGTTGACAACTCGTTGCAAAATAGATATTGAATATAGTAGGAGAGACAGACACCCGCTAGCCACTTATGCAAACTAGTTGCATGTCAAGCGTGGAACAGGTCTCATGTGCGAGGACATGTAAAGTTTGTCCGGGCCGCTTCATCCCACTATGCCACCAATATCCAAAATTACAACTAAGAAGCAACAACATGATCATCATCGCCCAGATACTCATATGTGTACTACCCATGTAAAGCATCTACGCATAGATCCGTCTATGATACCACTGTAGGGTTCGCAGCATAGAAAACAAAAAAATTCCTACGATGGGAACAACTATGTACCAAGATCTATCTACTAGATACAAACAACAGGCGGATGTATATCCATAGAGAACATACCCTTGAAGACCGACAAAGCTTAACAAGTTAAACTCGTGGTTGATGTAGATGATCTCTTGCCGATCTCAAGATCGAGAGGAAGTCCTAGCGCCGCAAATCAGCAGCGCATCCGTGCTCGCACACATGTCCGAGGCACCGAGTAACCTCCGCCTCCTCGCTCCAGCGATGCAGCGGAAGCACAACTCTTTCTTGCCGAATAGCCACCGGGAACATGTATCTCGCTAGTCCAAGACCATGGGGGATAAATTCTAGAGGGGGGGAGAGATCCTTCACGAGGAGGTGTGAGTGAGAGAGAGGAGAGGGGGTGCCTTTTATAGGAGGAGGGGGCACCCAAGGGGGTGGCCGCCAGCCATGGGGGCTGCCCCCTCCCCTCCTTCATTCATGTGGGTGGACACTCCACTCACAAAAATCTCTTCAATTCCCTCCACTCAAAATCCCACTCAAAATTGCTATTAAATTTTCACCAAATTTAATGAAAACTCTCATTAAATAAAACTCTTTTATTTATTCATAATTTTGTCAATTACTTTAATGACAAACATTCACATATAACCCCTTGCTAGAATTTTATTTCACATGCAAAAACACTTTCTGCAATTTCACCCGAAAACCTGTTTCGGTATCTAGTGAAATAAATTCCTACGCTTGTTATTCTTTCCGACATGAAACTTTTGCTCCAATTGGATGTCGGTGTCTCTTAAGTGTGTCACCCTATGGTTCGCGAATAATGCGGACATGATCGAGACCCCTCTCGGATCAATAATCAGAAGCGGGATCTGGAGACCCATACTGACTCCCACATATTCAACGATGACTTTCTTGTGACCATCGGAACCTTTTATGCTAGTATCTTAATCCCTTTGTTGCGCGATATATTACATGTCCGATATTCGATCATTAGAATCTCCATACCTAGTCTGATCTCGTTACGGACATGCACTCTTTTCTCGTTCCCGTGATATACATTCTAGTGATCAAATCACTTGCTTGCAAGGTAACCAATGTGATATCACCGAGAGGGCCCAGAGTATATCTATCCGTCATCGGGATGAAGAAATTCCACTCTCTATCCATGGGCCTCCAACCTAACACTTTATTAGTTCTGAACCCATCTTTATAATCACCCTGTTACGGTGTGACGTTTGATGTTATCAAGAAACTCTTCCGGTGTTAGTGATTGACATGATCTCATGGTCTAAGGATTAGGATTAATTTGTAAGTTGTTATAGCAATATAAACTCAATGAATTTGATCGTAATGCTATACTTCGGATGAATGTTCATCACACCATTACACTAATGTTGTGATCCCGTTATTAACAACATCCAATGTCCATGATCAGGAAACCTTGATCATCTTGTTAATCAACGAGCTAGTTTATGAGAGAGGCATAACTAGGAACTTTCTGTTTGTTTATTAAACACACATGTATTAACGTTTCCATATTAATACAATTATAGCATGCAAAATAAACATCTATCATATACTTGGAATACACATAATAAACACTTTATTATTGCCTCAGGGCATATTCCCTTGAAAGGGAACTCGTTTCGGTTCTCGTCTTGTGGAGCTCACTAGTGTGCTCAACCTCCCACTTCCTAGTATTAAGGCACTTCAGCTCACCAAGTTTGAGAGGAAGGATCTTTGGGGCTTTAGAGTCACAGCCGGGATGCGAGACGGAGCCACTCACGGAGGAGATCGCCTTCAAGCTGATGCATGATGACAAGGAGAAGCGACTAGATGTAGTCATGCAGGAGTTACTTTGACGCCTCTGCGGACGACACTCCACCGAGCTCCAGGGCCTCTAATTTCACTCGTTCGGGAGATGTGACGAGCAGGGTGAGGCTGTAGTATATGATGACGCTACTAGAGAGACGATTGAGCATGTACGTCTCTACCTCCAGGACTTAGAGAGTCTTGTTAGACACCTCGACACAGATAGGACCAATGTCATGCTTAGCAATGACTAGCTTCAGGTTCAGTTGAGGGAGAAAGACAAGCTCTTCGCGGAGCAAGACGAGATCGTCAAGGAGATGGAGGCCAGATTCGAGAGCCAGGACAAGAAGTTCAAGAATCAGGAGAAGAGAGTTCAGGACAGAAACAAGAAGATCAAGGACATGAGGGCCGAGATAGAGGCCAAGGACTTTGAGTTAGAGACTTAGCAGGGAGTGATAGAGAGGCTTCTCTCGCAGAAGAGAGCCATTCGCGCGAAGATTGAGGCCTTGACCACCAGTGTGGAGGAGTACAAGTTAGCCATGGAGACAGCCGGACTTACTCTTGTGGACGTGGAGGTCGACATGGAAGAGTAGAGTTGATTATTCAGCTATCTATTTATCTATCACCCTTTGATTTATTGTGTCATAATGATCATCCAACATGTGGATGGCTTGCTATTATGTTTACTTTTCCAAAACTTGTTCTTTACGTTGTTTAAACTCTACGTTTATCTTGTGATTATTTATTGTGTTTGTTGCTATGTGATGTATTGTGCATGGCATCTATGGGCTATATCTCATTACTTATCCTTATTGAAACCATAGATGCCTCCCCGTCGTGCCAATCCCAACCCAAACAACAACAACAACAACAACAACAACAACAACAACAACAACAACAACAACAACAACAACAACAACAACAACAACAACAACAACAACAACAACAACAACAACAACAACAACAACAACAACAACAACAACAACAACAACAACAACAACAACAATAACAACAATGTAGAGGTCCCAACCTAATAAGGTTGATCCCTCCTGTGTTTACAATGCTAGTCCCTGGATCAATAGCTAGCATCCATAGTTAAGATGTAATATCAAGAAACAAAGGTCATAATATAACTTTATAACCAGGAATAACATAAGTTTATTACATCAAAACATAGCTCATTTGGCTATTACATTACATTGCAGCGGAATAACTATAAGTATGGGTCCTTCATCTTCAAAGTGCCACAGGCAGATGTTGGTTGTAGATTTTGTAATCCTAATCAAACAATCTTCACTAAAATCAATCAAACCTGCAGCATACAAGTTACAGCCACAAAGGGTCAATACATTTTGAATTGTATTGGCAAGTGATACTATGGTAGTATAGTGGAGTCTAACATCTATATGCATTTGGCTAAGTGGAGTTGAGGCTTGCATTGCTCAAAATAGATTTTTCTTATCATTTTGAAAATACTAAGTTTTTGCTTGACAAAATCATTTTTCTCAATCAAAGATTTCAAGATCCTTGTACCAAGCCATCTCTCCATCAATGATTGAAGAATTCAAACAATCCTTGTTCAATCCACAAGATTTTAATTTAGAAATTTGAATGATGAGATTCTTGAATGCTTCCATGTCTTGATGCTCAAAATGTACTTTACCAGGGACATGGCTAAGTACTTAGATTTTACACTCTGCAGAGGTGGTGCACTTTACCCACAAGACTTGGTTTCCCAAGACAAAATCTTTCAGAAGCCTTCCCTTAGACCAAAATGGACGCGCTCCAACCTATCAAACACTACCACCCACTGTCCATATGGCTAAGTTCTTGCAACCTATATGATCATGGCAGAGCCCATATTGCCAAGTGGTTGCACTTGAAGCTTCTCAACATTTGACATCTCAAATCCCTTTGTTCCTGGGTGGCATACCACAAGTGAGATACACAATCCAAGCCTATGGCATTGTGAACCACTCAACCATTCTCCACCAAGCAAGCCCATTCCACCCAGGTGATTCATTAACTTAGTTGTTTTATTAAACAAAACTTAAGTCCTCAGACTTAGAATATTTTTCCATAGTGTGAATATATATTCCACCCATGTTTTCTATTAGCTAGGCTAAGCTTGATAGTAGTAGGAATCTTTAACTTAGGAAAATCCTACTAAGGATTCATCTACTAGGTTTTCCTATAGCAAGATCTATACTTAGCAAAATCCATGCAAGTTTACTTAGCAAAATCACTAATGCATAGAAAAAGTAATGGGATAGAAAGTATGAAGCATCACTTGCCTTTTTGGTAGAGTATAGGTTCACTTCTTGATCTTTGCAACAATCACACTCTTCAAGTCACTACAAATCAATCAAGCAAGGCACAAACTCAATCTACCAATCAAGCAAAACAACACACATAAATAACAAAGTCAAAGAAATGCATGCAAGCATGCCAAGCTTTGTTTTGTTTGAAAAAGTGGTTCCTAGTGGGTCATAGACATTTGGGTACATCTAATGGTCATTTCCTAAAGTGTCCAAGTCATTTGCAAAAGGTTTCATTTTAAAATCATTTTCAAAACAAAGTGTTATTTTATGTGGTGTAGAAATATTTTTTTTACTAAGGCATTAGCCTATAGGGTTCACCAAATGAGTTGCTATTGCAAAACTTGGTGTTTTAGGTCAGTAGGTTTGGTCCAAAACATTTCCTTAAGGTTTTCTTTCTATAAACATTTTTATAACCAAAAACTATTCTTTTTATTTGGCTAGAAAATGACTAAGTCAAGTAATCCAACCTAAATCTTACAAAAATCATTTTTAATACCAAGGGTTGGTTCCTAGGGTCAGTAAGGTCACAACAATCCAATTTGCAAAGGTTTTATCCTTAAATTCAATTTTAAACAATTTTTATTCTCTAAACAAGCACACAAAAGTTTCTGCAAATTCAAACAAGATAACAGATACTATTTGCTAAACTAACTCCACAGTTGGCTAGGGCTTGTTCTCCTGAATCCAACGACATAAAATTTGTAAAATTTGGACGTGTGGATCCAAAGATATAAGGGTTTGAAGTTTGCAAAAGTTTCTGTTTTTCAAATCTGTTTTTAAACCAAATAGGTGACACGCGGCGCTGTTTCATTGGTTGATACCGGTTCGCTGGGATCGTGGCTGTGGGGCGTTGGATCTAGTTAGATCGAGCGGTGCAGAGAGCGTACCCATTCGCGTTTAAGTGATTCTATCTAATGCGTACGATCCAGATCGAACGGTTGTGGGGTGCTCGACCACAGGCGAGCGGCGCTGCGGCGGCTGCTGGCGGCGGAGCGATCGGTCGATGACGGTGCCGGCGATACAGGAAGCGGGAGAGGAAAGGGGATTCTCACCGAGTTCGTGAAGTGACGCTGATGCTCAACTCGCTTGCGGTTTGTTAGGGGGCGCACTGGTTCAGCCGTGATTCCTCGCCGGAGTTGCTGCGGGCGGCGGTGCTCTCGGGTTGTCGTTGTTGGCGTCGCTTAGGACCGTGCTAAGGCAAAGGAGAGGCACGGTTAGGTGCGCGGAATCAAGGCAAATCTGTGTGCTTGAACAAGAGGTGAAGGGGTGGTCTGGTCTCACCGGTGGGACTCGTCGGAGCGGAGGCAGACGGCGGCGGTGTTGGAGGTTGTCGTTGCCGACACTCTGGAGCGCCCGCGGTCGTACAAAGGGCACAGGCGGATGCGCCTGGCTGTGGTGAATATGCCTGCGTGTAGAGGGAGTCGAGGGGCGGCCGTGGTTCGCCGGATTTTGCTGGAGAAGGTCGCCGGAGCAGAGAAGTCGAGTTCGAAATTCCGGCAGCCTCGTGGCAGAGAGGAGACAGGGTTTGAGGGGAAAGATAGAGCGGAGAGGGGCGAATAAGTACGCGTGATCACAGCGGGGAGTTATTCGGCCAATTACGCGTATTGACGCCGGCAGTAACTCGGCGGCAACGGCTGGGCGACGAGGTCTCGTTGAAGACGATGAATAGTGAAAGGTGGGTCCCGGCGTCAGTGGGGAAAACGTTTCAGGTGGGGTCCTCTGGTCAACGTCGGTGTGGGTATGTGTTCGTGTGCAAAACGTTTCGTGCAGGGGAGCAGACTGAGCTGGACTGGGCTGCTGTTGGGCCACTTTGTTGGGCTGGGTCTGTTTTCTCTATTTTTTTTTCTGTCTGTTTGTTTTATTCTTTTCTAATTCTTTTTCTGTTTTCTGATTCCTTTTCTTTTTCTATTTCTATTTGCTGATTTGATTTTCAATCAACATTTCAAACATTCAAACCATTCAAACAATTCAAACTATTGTAATGAGTTTTTGGTTCTGCTTAGTAGTATAAACCAACTTCAAAAATAAAATAATATTTTAAATCTTTTTAGGTTCCATTTATTAATTAAATAAAATGGACCATGGTTTATTAATAAAATAGGGTTTGGTTTAATTAATAAAATCTCCATTTTAAATCCAAATATTTTCAAAACCAAATCAGTAGGTTTTATTTGGAAATAAGGAATACTTGGAAACTTGTTTAAAATAAAATAACATTTTATTTTAAAGTCCATTATTAATTAAATATAACAGACTTCCATTATTAAATCAAATAGGATTTGTTTTATTGGAATATTTATTTTGAAATCTAAAATAAAGCCAAAACACTTTAGTAGGTTTTATTTGTGAATATCAAATATTTGGAAATCTTATTTTAAATAATTTAATAAGTTTTGATGTTTCAATTAAATTGGTAAAACCTTTCATTTAAACAAAGTTGGATATTAAATTCTTATTAATTTATTTAAATCAATCTTTTGCTATTTTTATTCAAAACAAAAATATTTTAGTTCAAATGTTTGGCCAAGGTTTACTTGAACTTTATAGAACAATCTTTACCTATAAAACTTTTATTTCAATTGAAAACCAAATCCTTTTATTTTAAAGATCTAAAATAGTAATACCAAAATATTTTATTTTCCTTTATTTAAAATGTTTATCTTTTTAAATCCTTTTAGGATTTTATTTAATTCAAATGGGTTTGAAGTTCCAATTGAATTTAAAAAGTTACTTCTGGCCCTGAAAATCAAACAAAGTTTTATTTATTTCATTTATTTTCACATTACAAGATTTGGAAAATCTTGGGATGTGACAGGCTACCACCCTTAAAATAAATCTCGTCCCGAGATTTGGGAAGGCTAGGTTACACACAGGTTCAAAACAACTAGGGTACTACCACCCTTAAAAATTTTCAAACAAAAATTACATATTGTCCTTCTTGAAAACTTCTCTAAGCAAACTTTGCATGTGTCCTTGGTTTCTTTACTTGACTCATGGGCCAAGGTTGAGTTTCTCCATAGGCTTGTTCAACTTGTTCTCCATCCTTTCTGGACAATTGTTTGCATAGTGGCCTAGTTCCTTGCATTTGAAACATGTGACAAGGTTGATATCCCTCATAGGCTTGTTTATCTTATGCTTCATCTTTTCTGGACAGTTGCTTGCATAGTGTCCTGGATTCTTGCAATTGTAACATATCAATTGGCTGATATCTTTCTTTTCCTTTGGTGTCATTGCCTCTTGTTTGTTTATTTGGTCCATCTTCTTTTCTGGGCATTCATTGGCATAATGTCCCATCTCTTTGCATTTGAAACATTGCACTTGTGTAATATCCTTCTTGCTAGTGTTGAGGCATTTCTTCTTCTGCTTGGGTCTCTCCAAAGCTAGGAGTTCTTCTAGTTCATGTTCTTCATAGGTGGGAGATCTTTCTCTCTTCTTGGGGTATTGATCTTCATGCTTCTTGGATACATGATCCTTGTCTCTAAAAATATTGCTAGCTTGGGTTCCTTCTAGAATAATGTCTTTGTCATCCTTGTTATCATTAACTCCTTGGGAAAAGTTTTCTCTCATGTTGATCATTTGAGTAACCAATCCTTGCAACAATTGGGATTGAAGTTTCAAAATCCTTTGTATGGCTGGGTCTAATCCATTGTTGTTGGCTAAAAGCTGAGTTGTCTCTTGGCTCAACTGGTTTTGGGTTGCTATAAGTTCTCTCATGTTGTCCTCTTGGTTGTTGTTGGTGTCATCAACCTTGATGTTAGAGTTTCTTGGAGAAGTCATCTGTTTGGGTTTGAAGGAAGATTAGAATAGGCAAGATATTTCTAAGGAATTATTTCTAATCACACACATCACAATTCATACAAGCAATGTGCAAGCAATTACAAACAAACATTTCACTCAAACAACTTTGCACTCAACAACAAAGTTCAAGCACATACTTAGGCAACAAAATATTTTTGTTACACCACATAAGTTGGTGTGTTTTGTCTTATCTAAAATATGGTGGTCCATCTATATGGTTCACTTGTGATCTTTCCATCCTTCTTGATTCTTCTTGTATGAGATCATGGTTCCTTTGAGAAAATCTCTTGGTCACAATACTTCAAAGTTGTTGATGGCTTCTTCTTATTTTGCATTCCCTCAGTCTCTAAATCTTAAGCAAGATTTCCTTGTCTCACTTGTAGTCCTTAGTGACATTCAAGTTGGAAGTCCTTGGTTAATATGCTGAAGATGTTGAAGTCATTAGAGTTGAAGAAGTTGAAGTCATTAGAGTTGAAAGTGTTGAAGAAGTCCTTTGCCATGGTGAAGTCTTTGGTCATGGGGTAGGTTTTTCCATCAAGTTTGAAATAGAAGAAATGTAGAGTTGAAACCAAAATGGTTGAGGAAAGAGTTTACAAGTGTTTTTGTAAATAAGTTTTTGGAACAAATACACTCCTATTTTTCTAAGGGTTTTTGTCCAGTCCTAGGGTTTACAAATCCTACAGGCAACACAATGCTCTGATACCATCTGTAGAGGTCCCAACCTAATAAGGTTGATCCCTCCTGTGTTTACAATGCTAGTCCCTGGATCAATAGCTAGCATCCACAGTTAAGATGTAATATCAAGAAACAAAGGTCATAATATAACTTTATAACCAGGAATAACATAAGTTTATTACATCAAAACATAGCTCATTTGGCTATTACATTACATTGCAGCGGAATAACTATAAGTATGGGTCCTTCATCTTCAAAGTGCCACAGGCAGATGTTGGTTGTAGACTTTCTAATCCTAATCAAACAATCTTCACTAAAATCAATCAAACCTGCAGCATACAAGTTACAGCCACAAAGGGTCAATACATTTTGAATTGTATTGGCAAGTGATACTATGGTAGTATAGTGGAGTCTAACATCTATATGCATTTGGCTAAGTGGAGTTGAGGCTTGCATTGCTCAAAATAGATTTTTCTTATCATTTTGAAAATACTAAGTTTTTGCTTGACAAAATCATTTTTCTCAATCAAAGATTTCAAGATCCTTGTACCAAGCCATCTCTCCATCAATGATTGAAGAATTCAAACAATCCTTGTTCAATCCACAAGATTTTAATTTAGAAATTTGAATGATGAGATTCTTGAATGCTTCCATGTCTTGATGCTCAAAATGTCCTTTACCAGGGACATGGCTAAGTACTTAGATTTTACACTCTGCAGAGGTGGTGCACTTTACCCACAAGACTTGGTTTCCCAAGACAAAATCTTTCAGAAGCCTTCCCTTAGACCAAAATGGACACGCTCCAACCTATCAAACACTACCACCCACTGTCCATATGGCTAAGTTCTTGCAACCTATATGATCATGGCAGAGCCCATATTGCCAAGTGGTTGCACTTGAAGCTTCTCAACATTTGACATCTCAAATCCCTTTGTTCCTGGGTGGCATACCACAAGTGAGATACACAATCCAAGCCTATGGCATTGTGAACCACTCAACCATTCTCCACCAAGCAAGCCCATTCCACCCAGGTGATTCATTAACTTAGTTGTTTTATTAAACAAAACTTAAGTCCTCAGACTTAGAATATTTTTCCATAGTGTGAATATATATTCCACCCATGTTTTCTATTAGCTAGGCTAAGCTTGATAGTAGTAGGAATCTTTAACTTAGGAAAATCCTACTAAGGATTCATCTACTAGGTTTTCCTATAGCAAGATCTATACTTAGCAAAATCCATGCAAGTTTACTTAGCAAAATCACTAATGCATAGAAAAATTATGGGATAGAAAGTATGAAGCATCACTTGCCTTTTTGGTAGAGTATAGGTTCACTTCTTGATCTTTGCAACAATCACACTCTTCAAGTCACTACAAATCAATCAAGCAAGGCACAAACTCAATCTACCAATCAAGCAAAACAACACACATAAATAACAAAGTCAAAGAAATGCATGCAAGCATGCCGAGCTTTGTTTTGTTTGAAAAAGTGGTTCCTAGTGGGTCATAGACATTTGGGTACATCTAATGGTCATTTCCTAAAGTGGCCAAGTCATTTGCAAAAGGTTTCATTTTAAAATCATTTTCAAAACAAAGTGTTATTTTATGTGGTGTAGAAATATTTTTTTTACTAAGGCATTAGCCTATAGGGTTCACCAAATGAGTTGCTATTGCAAAACTTGGTGTTTTAGGTCAGTAGGTTTGGTCCAAAACATTTCCTTAAGGTTTTCTTTCTATAAACATTTTTATAACCAAAAACTATTCTTTTTATTTGGCTAGAAAATGACTAAGTCAAGTAATCCAACCTAAATCTTACAAAAATCATTTTTAATACCAAGGGTTGGTTCCTAGGGTCAGTAAGGTCACAACAATCCAATTTGCAAAGGTTTTATCCTTAAATTCAATTTTAAACAATTTTTATTCTCTAAACAAGCACACAAAAGTTTCTGCAAATTCAAACAAGATAACAGATACTATTTGCTAAACTAACTCCACAGTTGGCTAGGGCTTGTTCTCCTGAATCCAACGACATAAAATTTGTAAAATTTGGACGTGTGGATCCAAAGATATAAGGGTTTGAAGTTTGCAAAAGTTTCAGTTTTTCAAATCTGTTTTTAAACCAAATAGGTGACACGCGGCGCTGTTTCATTGGTTGATACCGGTTCGCTGGGATCGTGGCTGTGGGGCGTTGGATCTAGTTAGATCGAGCGGTGCAGAGAGCGTACCCATTCGCGTTTAAGTGATTCTATCTAATGCGTACGATCCAGATCGAACGGTTGTGGGGTGCTCGACCACAGGCGAGCGGCGCTGCGGCGGCTGCTGGCGGCGGAACGATCGGTCGATGACGGTGCCGGCGATACAGGAAGCAGGAGAGGAAAAGGGGATGCTCACCGAGTTCGTGAAGTGACGCTGATGCTCAACTCGCTTGCGGTTTGTCAGGGGGCGCACTGGTTCAGCCGTGATTCCTCGCCGGAGTTGCTGCGGGCGGCGGTGCTCTCGGGTTGTCGTTGTTGGCGTCGCTTAGGACCGCACTAAGGCAAAGGAGAGGCACGGTTAGGTGCGCGGAATCAAGGCAAATCTGTGTGCTTGAACAAGAGGTGAAGGGGTGGTCTGGTCTCACCGGTGGGACTCGTCGGAGCGGAGGCAGACGGCGGCGGTGCTGGAGGTTGTCGTTGCCGACACTCTGGAGCGCCCGCGGTCGTACAAAGGGCACAGGCGGATGCGCCTGGCTGTGGTGAATATGCCTGCGTGTAGAGGGAGTCGAGGGGTGGCCGTGGTTCGCCGGATTTTGCTGGAGAAGGTCGCCGGAGCAGAGAAGTCGAGTTCGAAATTCCGGCAGCCTCGTGGCAGAGAGGAGACAGGGTTTGAGGGGAAAGATAGAGCGGAGAGGGGCGAATAAGTACGCGTGATCACAGAGGGGAGTTATTCGGCCAATTACGCGTATTGACGCCGGCAGTAACTCGGCGGCAACGGCTGGGCGACGAGGTCTCGTTGAAGACGATGAATAGTGAAAGGTGGGTCCCGGCGTCAGTGGGGAAAACGTTTCAGGTGGGGTCCTCTGGTCAGCGTCGGTGTGGGTATGTGTTCGTGTGCAAAACGTTTCGTGCAGGGGAGCAGACTGAGCTGGATTGGGCTGCTGTTGGGCCACTTTGTTGGGCTGGGTCTGTTTTCTCTATTTTTTTTCTGTCTGTTTGTTTTATTCTTTTCTAATTCTTTTTATGTTTTCTGATTCCTTTTCTTTTTCTATTTCTATTTGCTGATTTGATTTTCAATCAACATTTCAAACATTCAAACCATTCAAACAATTCAAACTATTGTAATGAGTTTTTGGTTCTGCTTAGTAGTATAAACCAACTTCAAAAATAAAATAATATTTTAAATCTTTTTAGGTTCCATTTATTAATTAAATAAAATGGACCATGGTTTATTAATAAAATAGGGTTTGGTTTAATTAATAAAATCTCCATTTTAAATCCAAATATTTTCAAAACCAAATCAGTAGGTTTTATTTGGAAATAAGGAATACTTGGAAACTTGTTTAAAATAAAATAACATTTTATTTTAAAGTCCATTATTAATTAAATATAACAGACTTCCATTATTAAATCAAATAGGATTTGTTTTATTGGAATATTTATTTTGAAATCTAAAATAAAGCCAAAACACTTTAGTAGGTTTTATTTGTGAATATCAAATATTTGGAAATCTTATTTTAAGTAATTTAATAAGTTTTGATGTTTCAATTAAATTGGTAAAACCTTTCATTTAAACAAAGTTGGATATTAAATTCTTATTAATTTATTTAAATCAATCTTTTGCTATTTTTATTCAAAACAAAAATATTTTAGTTCAAATGTTTGGCCAAGGTTTACTTGAACTTTATAGAACAATCTTTACCTATAAAACTTTTATTTCAATTGAAAACCAAATCCTTTTATTTTAAAGATCTAAAATAGTAATACCAAAATATTTTATTTTCCTTTATTTAAAATGTTTATCTTTTTAAATCCTTTTAGGATTTTATTTAATTCAAATGGGTTTGAAGTTCCAATTGAATTTAAAAAGTTTCTTCTGGCCCTGAAAATCAAACAAAGTTTTATTTATTTCATTTATTTTCACATTACAAGATTTGGAAAATCTTGGGATGTGACAAACAACAACAACAACAACAACAACAACAACAACAACAACAACAACAACAACAACAAAAACAACAAAAACAACAAAAACAACAACAACAACAACAACAACAACAACAACAACAACAACAACAACAACAACAACAACAACAACAACAACAACAACAACAACAACAACAACAACAACAACAACAACAACAACAACAAACAACAACAACAACAACAACAACAACAACAACAACCCACCAGCTTTTGACATGCTTACAAGGTTTTTGAGGTTGAGGCTAGCCAAGTTCTCGGGAACCACTCATCCCATGGTAGCCAATTAATGGCTACGCTCTGTGAATAAAGACTTGGTCACTGTTGGCTGCACCGATGAGGAAAAGGTCAGGTTCGCATCACATCTGCTTGATGGACCAGCAGCAACATGGTGGGATAACTTTCAGATCACCACTCCTATTGAGGATGTGACTTGGGCTATTTTTGAGGATGGTTTCCGCACTGCCCATATCTTATCGGGAGTGATGAACTTGAAGAAGAAGGAGTTCCACAATCTGAAACAGCGTCACCATAGTGTGGCTGAATACATTGAGGAGTTCAACAATCTGGCGCGCTATGCACCGGATGAGGTTGATACTGATGCCAAGAGGAAGGAAAAGTTCCTCGAGGGATTGAATGATGAGATGAACCTGCAGCTATCTGTTGCCTATGTCCCAACATATCAATCACTGTGTGACAAGGCCACCATCTTGGAAAGCAAGATGAAGCAGGTTGAGAACAGGAAGAGGAAGCATCACTTTGACAAGCACAGCTCGGGTTCGTCTCATAAATGTTCCCATGGTGATGATAGTGGAGGATCTGGGTCCCACAAGCATGGGAAGTATAACAGCCACCACAACAGTAACCGTCACCATGACAACAAGCACCATCGCAACCATGGAAATGATAGGTATAAGAACCACAAGAGTGGACACAAGAGACACCACAGTGGGAATGGCAATGGAAGTCAGCCTGCTAAAAGAGATATTAGTCAGGTTGAGTGCTTCAAATGCAAGAAATTGGGCACTATGCAAATGAATGCCCAGAAAAGAAAGTTGAAGGAGCCAACAAGCCCAACCCTTTCCAGAAGGGACAAGTAAACCACATCAATGTGGAAGAAATATATGAAGAGTCTGATGTTGTGGCTGGTAAGTTCAAGCTTAATTCTTTTCCAGCACTTGTTATTTTTTATACCGGCGCATTGCATTCATTCATATCAAGAGCATTTGTTGATAAAAATGGACTTCCAACTGAAACTATTGGGTGTCCAATAAAAGTAAGCTCTCCTAGTGGAGAGATGATAGTGCACTTTGGATGTCATGATCTAGTGATAGAGTTTGGAAAGTATAAGTTTCCAGTTAGTTTGATAATCCTAGATTCCCAAGGATTGGATGTTATTCTGGGCATGAATTGGATGACTAAGTATGAAGGATTATTAGATTGTGCCAATCGTACTGTCACACTCACAACCCCGGATAAGAAATGGATTAGGTTCAAGTCTAACTTTGAGTCTAAAGGGAGTAAGTTAAATTCTTTTAAGGGGGTTAGCATATATAGTGTGCCAATTGTGAAGGAATATCCGGATGTGTTTCCGGAGGAATTACCAGGAATGCCACCAGATAGAGATGTGGAGTTTTTGATTGACTTACTACCAGGATCTGGACCAATAGCAAACAGACCCTACAAGATGTCAGTTGATGAGTTGAAAGAACTCAAGAAACATCTTGGAGAACAATTGCAGAAAGGATTTATTCAACCAAGTTCTTCGTCTTGGGGTGCACCAGTTCTGTTTGTTGAGAAGAAGGATAGAAGTCAAAGGTTATGCATAGACTATCGCTCACTCAATGAGGTGACTATAAAGAACAAGTACCCTTTGCCTAGAATCAATGATCTATTTGATCAGCTATAATGAGCCCGTGTGTTCTCAAATATTGATCTCCGATCAGGCTACTTTCAGCTAAAGATTAGAGAGAAAGACATACCTAAGACTACTTTTACCACTAGGTATGGATTGTATGAGTATACCGTGATGCCATTTGGATTGACAAATGCACCAGCTTATTCCATGACCATGATGAAAAAAGTGTTCATGGAGTTTCTTAACAAGTTTGTTGTCGTATTCATCAATGATATTTTGATCTATTCCAAGAGCAAAGAAGAGCATGAAGAACATTTGTGTTTGATACTTGAGAAGCTCAGGGAGCACAAGCTGTATGCCAAGTTCAGCAAGTGTGAATTCTGGTTGAACGAAGTTGGATTTCTTGGACATATTGTGTCAGGAGATGGTATAGCTGTCGATCCCGCAAAGGTGTCAGTTGTAACTAAGTGGGAATCTCCCAAGTCGGTGAAAGAAGTACGTAGTTTCCTAGGCTTGGCAGATATTATAGAAGGTTCATTGAGAATTTCTCTAAAGTAGCTAAGCCCATGACGGAGTTACTTAAGAAAGATAAAAAGTTTGATTGGACTAAAGGATGTGAAGTCAGTTTCCAGGAATTGAAGAAGAGACTAGTGTCAGCACCAGTCTTATGTCTGCCAGATTTGGAGAAGGATTTCCAAGTCTATTGTGATGCATCTCACCAAGGATTGGGTGGAGTTTTGATGCAAGAAGGGAAAGTTGTAGCTTATTGAAGGGTTTCGCAGCATAGTAAATCAAAAAAATTCTACGGATGCGAACGGGAAAGCCAAGATCTAATCTAGGAGATGCAAACAACAAGGGGGAATAGATGAGATCTTCGTACCCTTGAAGATTCGCACAGTGGAATGTTCAACGTAACGTGGTTGATGTAGTCGTACTAGCTTCTCCTCCTCGTGATCCGATCCGATCCAACACCGCAAGTGGCGATGCCTCCGAGAGATGCACAGGTGGAGAGATAGATTGGATCTACAACACGACGGCATGGTGCAAAGGTGGAGAGTTTCTGCGGCAGGGCTTCGCCTACGCGCAGTCGGGAGAGGGAGAGAGAGAGAGAGAGAGATAGAGAGAGAGAGAGAGAGAGAGAGAGAGAGAGAGAGAGAGAGAGAGAGAGAGAGAGAGAGAGAGAGAGGAGGGCAGCATGTAGGAGGCTAGGGTTGAGGAGGTGTGGGGGGAGGGTGCGCCCCTGCCCTCTTTATATAGAGGGCTGGCCGGTTGCCCCTTGCCCCCTCCAAACCCTAGGGCTGGCGGCCACATGGGGTGGAGTGAGGGGCAAGTCCCCCCCCCCCTTTCTAGAAGCTCTCCCTAGTGTTTCCCCTAGGGCTTGGCCGGCTGGGCCTATGGGGCCTTGTGCCCCTGGCCCAATGCGGCCAGGGCACTCCCTCGTAGGCCCACGCCCCCTCCCGACAAGTGGGGCCATGTTGGTCCCACTCCGGAAGGTTTTAGAAGCTTCTGGTACAATACCGAACAATCCAAAACAATTCCGAAATCCAAAAACTGCTTTCCCTTATATGAATCTTATTCTCCGGACCATTCCGGAACCTCTCGCGACGTCCTGGATCTCATCTGAGACTCCGAACAAAAACTCATAAACCAATTATCCATTCTATCCTAGCGTCGAGACACGTTAAGTGTGTGACCCTACGGGTTCAAGAATATGCAGACATGATCTTCTATCAATAATCAACAGCGGGGTCTGGAAACCCATATTGACTCCCACATATTCATTGATGATCATATCGGATGAACCACGATGCCAGGATTCAATTAATCCCATATATATTCCCTTCGTCACGCGATATTTTACTTGCCCGAGATTCGATCGTCGGTATCGGCATACCTAGTTCAATCTCGTTCACAGCAAGTACTTTACTCGTTCCGTAATCCGATATCACTTTGTGATTAACTCCTTAACCACGTGCTTGCAAGCGGTGTTGATATCGATTACCGAGTGGGCCCGAAGTATATCTCTCCGACTTGGGAGGGACAAATCCCATCTCGATACATATAACCCAACAAGTACTTTCCGATCACCTGAGAGACACCTTTATGATCACCCTCTCATAGGATGACGTTTGATGACCTCAAAGCTTTCTTCCAATACCAGGGAGTTGCATTATCTCATAGTCTAAGGAATACAATATTTGACAAAAGAAAAAGCTTCGCAAAGATGAACACGATGACACGATCTAATTGCTCTGCTTGATTTGGGTCTGTCCATCATATCATTCTCCCAATGATATGATCTCATTATTAATCGACAACTCATGTCTATGGTTAGGAAACCTTAACCATCATTAATCAATGAGCTAGTCCATAGAGGCGTACTAGGGACATGACGTTGTTCATAAACCACACAAGTATCAAAGTTTCCTCTTAATACAATTCTAGCATGGAATATAAACTTTATCATGAACAAGAATTATAATAATAACATCTTTATTATTGCCTCTAGGGCATAATTCCAACAGTCTCCCACTTGCACTAGAGTCAATAATCTAGTTTACATCTGGCAACAATCTAACACCATGGCACTAAGGTGCTGATCATGTTTTGCTCGTGGAAGAGGTTTAGTCAACGGATCTGCGACATTCAGATCCGTATGTACTTTGCTAATCTTCAGATCTCCATCTGTTATATAATCTCGAATTATATGAAACTTGCGGTTGATATGCTTGGTCTTTGGATGATATCTTGGTTCCTTAGCCAGTTCTATGGCGCCAGTGTTGTCACACAATATCTCTAGTGGGTCCAAGGCACTTGGAACCACACCAAGCTCAGTGATGAAGTTCCTGATCCAAACTCCTTCACTTGACGCTTCTGTAGCAGCCATGTATTCTGCTTCTACTGTAGATCCCGCTATCACGCTTTGCTTGCAGCTTCTCCAGCTCATAGCTCCTCCATTCAAAATATAAACGTATCATGTCTGAGATTTGGAATCATGCTTGTCGGTGTCGAAACTAGCATCGACGTAACCTTTTACGACGAGCTGTTCATCACCTCCATAGACTAAGAACATTTATTTAGTTCTATTTAAATACTTTAGGATGTTCTTCACGGTTGTCCAGTGTTCCACTCCTGTATCACTTTGGTATCTACTCGTCAAACTAAGAGCATTGGACACATCTGGTCTAGTACATAGCATGGCATACATGATAGATCCTATGGCCGAGGCATAAGGCACCTTGCTCATAGCTTCTCTATCGTTTACCGTAGCTGGACACTGAGCCCTGCTCAATATCTTACCTGACAACATAGGCACTGAACCTTTCTTTGCCTTATCCATTCTGAACCTTTTCAGAACCTTGTCTAGGTATGTACTTTGGCTTAAAGCTATCAGGCGTCTTTGTCTATCTCTATAGATTTTGATGCCCAATATATAAGCAGCTTCCCCTAGGTTTTTCATTGAAAACATTTGTTCAAATAACTCTTCACATCGTTAAGCATGTCAATGTCATTTCCAATAACCAATATGTCATCCACATATAGTACCAAAAATGTCACTAAGCTCCCACTCACTTTCTTGTAGATACAAGCTTCGTAGCAATTTGGAACAAATCCAAAGCTCTTGATCACTTGATGAAAACGAAGGTTCCAACTCCGAGATGCTTGCTTCAGTCCATAAATGGAACGCTGAAGTTTGCACACCTTATTAGCATCCTTAGGATCGACAAAACCTTCAGGTTGCATCATATACAACTCTTCATCAATGCTGCCATTGAGGAACGCGGTCTCGACATCCATTTGCCATATTTCATAATCATGAAATGCAGCAATTGCTAATAAAATCCAAATGGACTTAAACATCGCTACGGGAGAGAAAGTCTCATCGTAGTCAACACCTTGAACTTGTCGAAAACCTTTCGCAACAAGTCGTGCTTTATAGACAGTAACATTACCATCCGCGTCCGTTTTCTTCTTGAAAATCCATTTGCACTCAACGGCCTTTCGGTCGCTAGGAGGGTCCACCAAAGTCCATACTTGGTTTTCGCTCATGGATCCTAATTCGGATTTCATGGCCTCTAGCCATTTCTCAGAGTCTGGGCTCATCATCGCTTCCTCATAGTTCGTAGGTTCACTGTTGTCTACCAACAAGACAGTTAAGACAGGGTTGTCGTACCACTCAGGAGGGGCACGAGACCTTGTCGACCTGCGACGTTCAGTAGTAGCATCGTCTGAAGCTTCATGATCCTTGTCATTAGCTTCCTCTATTATTGGTGCAGACGGCACTAGAACAATTTCAGGTGCTGCGCTACTCTCCAACTCAAGAGAAGGTTCAATAACCTCGTCTAGCTCTACTTTCCTCCCACTCACTTCTTTCGAGAGAAACTCCTTCTCAATAAAGGATCCGTTCTTTGCGACAAACACTTTTCCTTCGGATCTGTGATAGAAGGTATACCCAATAGTTTCCTTAGGGTATCCTATGAAGACGCATTTCTCCACTTTGGGTTCGAGCTTGTCCGGCATCAACTTCTTGACGTAAGCTTCTCATCCCCAAACTTTAAGGAATGACAACTTAGGTTTAGCACCAAACCACAGTTCATACGGTGTCGTCTCAACGGATTTAGATGGTGCCCTATTTAAAGTGAATGCAGCGGTTTCTAATGCATAACCCCAAAATGATAACGGTAAATCTGTAAGAGACATCATTGATCGCACCATATCTAATAGAGTTCGATTCAGGCGTTCAGACACACCATTGCGCTGTGGTGTTCCGGGTGGCGTGAGTTGCGAAACGATTCCGCTTGCTTTAAGATGCGTGAGAAAATCATAACTCAAATATTCACCTCCACGATCGGATTGCAGAAATTTAATTTTTCTGTTACGATGGTTTTCCACTTCGTTCTGAAATTCTTTGAACTTTTCAAATGTTTTAGATTTATGTTTCATTAAATATATATACCCATATCTACTTAAGTCATCAGTAAAATTGAGACAATAGCGATAACCACTGCGCGTCGAAACACTCATTGGTCCGCATACATCGGTATGTATGATTTACAACAAGTCTGTTGCTCGCTCCATTATTCCGGAGAATGGGGTTTTGATCATCTTGCCCATGAGGCATGGTTCGCACGTGTCAAATGATTCAAAATCAAGAGACTCTAAAATTCCATCAGAATGGAGTTTCTTCATGCGTTTTACACCAATATGACCTAGACGACAGTGCCATAAATAAGTAGAATTATCACTATCTACTTTGCATCTCTTAGCCTTAATGTTATGGATGTGTGTTTCATTGCTTTCGAGATTCAGAAGAAATAAACCATTCATAGCAGGTGCATGACCATAAAAGATGTTACTCATATAAATAGAACAACCATTATTCTCCGATTTAAATGAATAACTGTCTTGCAATAAACATGATCCAGATATGATGTTCATGCTCAACGCAGGCACATAATAACATTTATTGAGGTTTAAAACTAATCCCGAAGGTAAAACTAAGGAGAGCGTGCCGACGGCCATCACATCAACTCTTGATCCGTTGCCAACGTGCATCGTCACCTCATCCCTTGCTAGTCGCCGTCTATTCCGTAGCTCCTATTTTGAGTTACAAATATTAGCAACTGAACCAGTATCAAATACCCAGGCACTAAAACGAGGGCTAGTAAGGAAAACATCAATAACATGTATATCAAATATACCTTTGATGGTGCCAGCCTTCTTCTCCGCTAAGTACTTCGGACAGTTGCGCTTCCAGTGACCCTTGTCCTTGCAATAGAAGCACTCAGTGTCCGGCTTAGGTCCAGACTTGAGCTTCTTCTCTGCAGGGGCAACACGCTTGCCGCTGCCCTTCTTGAAGGGCTTCTTTGCACCCTTACCTTTCTTAAAGCTGGGGGGCTTGTTGACCATCAACACATGATTATCTTTCTTGATGTCCACCTCCGCAGCTTTCAGCTTAGCGAAGAGCTCGGTGATCATATCAGTGGAACCAATCTGATTATGAGTCACTACAAAACCTTTGTAGCTAGGAGGGAGTGATTGCAGAACTCTGTCAATCTTGAGCTCCTCTGGAATCTTGCAGTCCAGTTGCTCAAGGCGTTGAGTGTAGCCCGACATCTTAATGGCGTGCTCACTAACGGAACTCCCTTCCTCCATCTTGCAGTTAAAGAATTTCTCAGAGATCTCATATCTCTCAGAACGGGCCTGAGTCTAAAACATAGTTTTCAGTTCCTCAAGAATCTCAAAGGGCTCGAGGAACTCCTCAAAACGGTTTTGAAGGTCCGATTCCATAGCAAACAACATGGTGCTCTTAATCACACCATATCATCCTTGCGCGACTGATAAACAGCTTTCTCATCAGCCGGTGCATCTACAGCAGGGGCGTCACCTAGCGCTTTCTCAAGGACATAGTCCTTTTGTCCGCCAGAGAGAATGATTCTCAGATTGCGGAACCAGTTGGTGAAGTTAGACCCATTGTTCTTAAGCTTTTCTTTCTCAGAAAAAACGTTGAAGTTGAAGTTGGACTTAGCCATTTGATCTACAAAATTTGCAAGTACAATTTAGACTATGTTCATGATAACTAGTTCAACTTAATCAAATTACTAGATGAACTCCCACTAAATTCAACATCCCTCAAGTTGTTTAGTGTACATGATCCAAATTCACCACACCTAATCCGATCTTCATGAGAAGATATGTGGTTTCAATGGTGGACAACAAAGTGCCGATCATATCATTCATATGACTCACGCTTAACCTTTCGGTTCGTGTGTTCCGAGGCCATGTCTGTACATGCTAGGCTCGTTAAGTCAAACCCAAGTATTTCCATGTGTGCAAAACTGGCTTGCACCCGTTGTATGTGAACGTAGAGTTCATAGCACCCGATCATCACGTGATGCTTGAACACGACGAACTTTCGCAACGGTGAATACATGGGGAGAACACAGTTTTATCTTGATCTTTAAGTGAGGAATCATCTTATAATGCTACTATCGCGATCTAAGCATAATAAGATACATAAAATGATAAACATCACATGCATATAATTTTATGTGACATGGTATAGCCAATCTCCGCGCAATGATCTCCATCTTGTGTGTGCCAGCATGATCTCCATCACTCCACCATGATTGCCTCCACCATGAATAGCAACTACAACTATTGCTAACTACTTAGCGATAAAGTAAAGCTATTACATGGCGTATAAGAAGTTGACACACAGGTCATACACAATTATAAAGACAACCATATGGCTCCTGCCGGTTGTGTACTCATCGACATGCAAGTCGTGAAACATTATAAAACATGATCATTGCATACAACATACACATCACATCTTGGGCCATACCATATCACAGATACACTCCCTGCAAAAACAAGTTAGACGCCTCTACTTTGTTGTTGCATGTTTTACGTGGCTTATGGGAGTAACAAGCTAAGAACGATTCTTACCTACGGAAAGCCACAACGGTGATATTATGGTTGCCAACATCCGGTGTAAATCCCATGACAACTATAGTGAGAGAAACTGGCATCCACCAGCCGCATGTGTGGAACAAGACACACGTCAAGTGCGGAGCCGGTCTCGCGAACGAGGTCGCATAAAGTTGGCCTGGACCGCTTAGATCTCACTATCCTGCGTCATAAGAAGTACACAAACAAGAGGCTTGCAACAGAAAACATCAACGCCCGCAACAAGCATGTTGCGTTCTACTCGTGAAACACATCTACACATAGATCTAGCTATGATACCACTGAAGGGTTTCGCAGCATAGTAAATCAAAAAATTTCTACGGATGCGAACAGGAAAGCCAAGATCTAATCTAGGAGATGCAAACAACGAGGGGGAATAGATGAGATCTTCATACCCTTGAAGATTCACACAGCAGAACGTTCAACGGAACGTGGTTGATGTAGTCGTACTAGCTTCTCCTCCTCGCGATCCGATCTGATCCAACACTTGCAAGTGGCGATGCCTCCGAGAGATGCACACGTACGGCACCTCGATGTCTCCTCCTTCCTCGGTCTAGCAAGTGGGGTGGAGAGATAGATTGGATCTACAACACGACGGCGTGGTGCAAAGGTGGAGAGTTTCTGCGGCAGGGCTTCGCCTACGTGCAGTCGGGAGAGAGAGAGAGAGAGAGAGAGAGAGAGAGAGGAGGGCAGCAGATAGGCGGCTAGGGTTGAGGAGGTGTGGGGGAGGGTGCGCCCCTGCCCTCTTTATATAGAGGGCTGGCCGGCTGCCCCTTGCCCCCCTCCAAACCCTAGGTCCGGCGGCCACATGGGGTGGAGTGGGGGGCAAGTTTCCCCCCACCTTTTCTAGAAGCTCTCCCTAGGGTTTCCCCTAGGGCTTGGCCGGCTGGGCCTATGGGGCCTTGTTCCCCTGGCCCAATGCGGCCAGGGCACTCCCTCGTAGGCCCACGCCGCCTCCCGACAAGTGGGGCCACGTTGGTCCCACTCCGGAAGGTTCTAGAAGCTTCCAGTACAATACCGAACAATCTGAAACAATTCCGAAATCCAAAAACTGCTTTCCCTTATATGAATCTTATTCTCCGGACCATTCCGGAACCTCTCGTGACGTCCTGTATCTCATCCGAGACTCCGAACAAAAACTCATAAACCAATTATCCATTCTATCCTAGCATCAAGACACGTTAAGTGTGTGACCCTACGGGTTCGAGAATATGCAGACATGATCTTCTATCAATAATCAACAACGGGGTCTGGAAACCCATATTGACTCCCACATATTCATCGATGATCATATCTTATGAACAAACAATGCCAGGATTCAATTAATCCCATATATATATATTCCCTTCATCACGCGATATTTTACTTGCCCGAGATTCGATCGTCGGTATCGGCATACCTAGTTCAATCTCGTTCACAACAAGTACTTTGTGATTAACTCCTTAACCACGTTCTTGCAAGCGGTGTTGATATCGATTACCGAGTGGGCCCGAAGTATATCTCTCCGACTTGGGAGGGACAAATCCCATCTCGATACATACAACCCAACAAGTACTTTCCGATCACCTGAGAGACACCTTTATGATCACCCTCTCATAGGATGATGTTTGATGACCTCAAAGCTTTCTTCCGATACCAGGGAGTTGCATTATCTCATGGTCTAAGGAATACAATATTTGACATAAGAAAAAGCTTCGCAAAGATGAACACAATGACACGATCTAATTGCTCTGCTTGATTTGGGTCTGTCCATCATATCATTCTCCCAATGATATGATCTCATTATTAATCGACAACTCATGTCTATGGTTAGGAAACCTTAACCATCATTAATCAATGAGCTAGTCCATAAAGGCGTACTAGGGACACGGCGTTGTTCATAAACCACACAAGTATCAAAGTTTCCGCTTAATACAATTCTAGCATGGAATATAAACTTTATCATGAACAAGAATTATAATAATAACATCTTTATTATTGCCTCTAGGGCATAATTCCAACACTTATACCTCAAGACTACTCAAAACTCATGAAGTGAATTATCCTACTCATGATTTAGAGTTAGCCTCTGTTGTCCATGCACTCAAAACATGGAGACATTATCTTTTGGGAAAACGTTGTGAAGTGTTCACGGATCACAAGAGTTGGAAATATATCTTCACTCAGAAGGAAATCAATATGAGACAAAGAAGATGGCTTGAACTCATCAAGGACTATGAATTGAGTTTGCAATACCATCCCGATAAAGCAAATGTTGTAGCGGATGCTTTAAGCCGTAAGGTTTATGTGAATGGCCTTACTAAAGGAGAATTGCCAGATGATCTATGTGCTCAATTCAAAGATCTCAGATTGGAGATAGTGCCCAAAGGATATCTCATGTCATTGGATGTTCAACCCACATTGTTGGACAAGATCAAAGAAGCCCAAAAGTTGGACAAAGAAATTGAAGAGATTAAAGGTAAAATTAGCAAGGGAAAGGCTAAAGGATTCCATGAAGATGAACAAGGTACTTTGTGGTATGGAAAGCATATCTGCATTCCGCAAGATCCGGAACTTCGGAAGTTAATTTTGCAAGAAGCACATAATTCACCATATTCTATTCATCCAGGTAACACCAAAATGTACATGGATGTGAAGGAAAGATTTTGGTGGAACAATCTCAAGAAAGATATTGCAGAACATATTGCATTGTGTGATGTGTGTAGTCGAGTGAAAGTGGAACATCAGAAATCGGCAGGGTTATTACAACCACTAACTATTCCTAATTGGAAGTGGGATAAAATTGGTATGGACTTTATCACCGGACGACCAATGACCTGATCTGGATATGATTCTATTTGGGTGGTTGTGGATTGCCTAACTAAAGTGGCTCATTTCATACCCGTGAAGACTACCTATGCAAGTGCTAAGTTAGCCAAAATCTATATGAACAGTATTGTATGTCTGCATGGATTGCCTAAGAGTATTGTGTCTGATAGAGGAACTCAGTTCACTTCGCATTTTTGGCAACAACTGCATGAGTCATTGGGAACAAGGTTGGAGTTCAGCACAGCTTTTCATCCCCAGACTGATGGACAGACAGAAAGGACCAATCAGATTTTAGAGGATATGCTGAGGGCATGTGCTCTAAACTATGGTGCTAGTTGGGATGAAAGTCTGCCTTACGCAGAATTCTCTTACAAAAACAGCTATCAATCCAGCATTGAGATGGCATCATTTGAATTTCTTTATGGAAGGAAGTGTACTACGCCATTGCTATGGAGTGGTGTAGGAGAAAGAAATTTGTTCGGACCAGAACTGATCAAGGAAGCTGAAGAGAAAGTTAAATTGGTAAAGGACAGATTGAAGATAGACCAGTCCCGCCAATAGAGCTACGCAGATCCAAAACATAGAGAAATCACCTATGAGGTAGGTGATAGAGCTTATCTTAGAGTCTCACCACTTCGTGGTGTGAAGATATTTGGAGTCAAAGGAAAATTGGCACCAAGGTATGTTGGACCATTCAAGATTTTGAGCCGCATAGGAGAAGTGGCTTATGAGATTGAATTACCTGAATCACTGTCAGTTCACAATGTGTTTCATGTGAGTCAGTTGAAGAAATGCCATCCGGAGATGGATGAAACTTCTTTGAAGGATACTATACCTTTGGAAGAGGTTCACTTGGAGAGTGATCTCACCTATGAGGAGAAACCTATCAAGATTCTTGAGACTGCGGAAAGAGTTACTCGTACTAAGACTATAAAATTCTGCAAAGTACAGTGGAATCATCATACCGAAGAAGAAGCAACTTGGGAAAGAGAAGATGACCTCCGGAAAGATCACCCTCACCTATTTGCTAGCCAATCCGAATCTCGAGGGCGAGATTCACCTTAAGGGGGTTAGATTTGTAACATCCCAAAAATCATGAATTGTAAAAGCATGCATTGCATTCATATTGTCATAGCATCTAAAGCATGCACAAATATTTTCAAAGTTTGAAACCAAATAAAACCAAATTTATGCCCATTTTATTAATCTTATGAGGCATGGTTTTATTTTTATTTTCAAAGGACCAAAGTAAACTTGAGTGGACAAGTGTGTTTGACATCCTTTTGGATGCTTGGATCACATTACAAAAATTTGGAGGTGATTTGAATTCAAACAGATTTGAAAAAGGGTTTGAAAACCATTCCTAAAAAATCAAATAGAAAAAGAAAATCTAAAGGAAAAAATAAAAACAGGAGCCAGCCTTTCGGCCGAGCACCAGATCCAGCCCAACAGCCCACCCGGGTGTAACACCCTCAGAATCGGCCCTATACAAGTTTTAGCGAAACCCGCCAAACCCGCATAGAAACGATTCAAAGGTGCCCACCAGGCACTTTCGTGCGGGTGGAAAACGAAGTAATAACATTACACAACAGTCCTCGATGGGACCCACAGAACAGATATATATAACAACGACTCAATGAGTCAATAATGCAGATATACAATACAAAGATCCAAATCACCTTGAAAACGATAGAGCGTCCCGCTACGGACAAGATGCAAATGGGGCTAAGAGCCCTGAAGAATAACCAGTGGCGTCCATAACCCTGCCTAGGCCAAGCCGGAAGGGTAACCCTGATAATGACGTCGATCTCAAAACCTGCTTAAACAAAAGGGGTGCCAACGAAGGGAAAAGGAAAAAAGAGGAGCGTCAGTACTGAGGCCAGTACACGGCGAGACTAGAATTCGGCGGTCCTCGCCTACATAGGTATGGTGGACTGCAGCGGCAGCGCAGCATGCACTAAACATCCTATAGAGACTCGATAAAACAGGCGGCTATCAGAGAGGGGTAAGAAAGACCTATCCGGAACCAACCTGATACTAACACCAAACAATCCCATCCTGGTATTTCCCCCCTCGAGACCAAACGAGGAAGTCAACCGAGGAACTCACACAGTTGGCAGTTTTATTTATTCAGTTATTGTTGCAGCAATTACTAGTCAGGTGTAGATAATCGTCCTGATAAAATAAACAGTGGGCCGTTTTAGTTAACCATTCCGTTGTAATTGCGACACTTACTAGTCAAATACAATTAACATGAGATATCCCAAACCCAGCAGTTGTTGGTACTTTTATTTAGCCATTCCGTTGCAGTGTAGCTGATTACTAGTCATATCGGATACAAGTTAGATTATAGCAGTAAACTTTAGTTATAGTTGTCTATGATCAAGCACTGTGCTCCAAGTCGTCCATAACCGCGGACACGGCTTCTCGAAAAGATTAAACCCTGCAGGGGTGCACCAAAGTATCCACACGCACTTCGACCCTTTTTGCCAGATCAATTAACATACACCCATCGGTATGTCGGCGGGGCCTAAGTCATGACGTTTCCCAGACCCAAAGCAAGCACGGGGGGCCACCCCACTAAGTACACCCGCAACGAAGTCGGCCGGTCTCCAAGACGGACTCAGGGTTTGCGACAGTGGCTGTAAACGACAGGGGATCCCAAAACTGGGCCTGTCGATACCGCGAAAACACTCCGCTTCCAAAACAGTACAGGTGCTATCCATCGCACAATCGTAAATAAAGCAGTAAAGCATGGCATAAGTACAGGATAGTAATAAAGCCCCAAACTACTTGTGGCCCCCGGTACAGTACTTTGAAATCAGGTACTAAATCGATGGGGGGCCCATATCTCCCCACATGTGGTTAGCGCGCTCGATCTCGGAACAGGTGTCAAGAACTCGGGGTCCTACGGGACACAAGTGGACGGTTAACAACCAAATAACATCTATTGCCCACCTGTGCCTCTGCTTACCTACTTCAATTTTAGTTATTAAACAATAATTGAAATAAACAATAATTAAAGCCATGATCATCTCCAACATTAGACATGCGGCAATACTCCAACAACTGTGGTACTTGACGACACGCAACAGCACTTGAACAAGCGACTACGACGGGCAAGTCCAACTATCTACCAAACAACGGGTAATAGGATGTGTCCAAGGCAATATAAGGCTGCAAGGGATATCACGGGTACGAAAGCTAGAGCATCGCAACACAGATAGCAATAGATCAACAGGAGGGAATAAATACTATAAAAGTAAGATAGGTAGAAAGGGGGAGATGCTCGCCTGAAAACATTGCCGAAGGTTCATCCGAAGATCGGGTCGACACTCGCATCAACTCAACGGTCTTATCCGCGAAGAAGCAAAACACTAGCAAAAACACCGGATGCACTATTTAATACTACGGCAGAAGATCGGGCATGATGCATGTATGATGTATGACATGGCAAGGATGCGATGCAATTAGGCCAGATTAAGCGGAACCGGGGTCCCGACAAATATTTATTAAGTTCATGTTGTTTAGATACCCCGCAATTTAAATGTTGTCTTAACATGGCAGAAGATAGCACCGGTTCGCTACACAAATTTAAATGAGGCTAATATAAGACTAGATTTGCCCGCATATGGGCCCCATATTTAATTATAAGGTGAATCGGCATAGTGCCCCCAAACCACATGACAATTATGCATGCATGAACAATTAAACATGCAACAATTTATATGGGTATCAATTCATAAAATAGGGCTCGAGAGAAAGGGGTCACACATTAGGGTCGGAAGATCTTGGGGTTCGATGGGTTCGGGGTCGGGTCTCAGGGTTCAGGGTTCGACGGGATCGGTCTCGGCAGAAACATTCTCGGACATCGGAGTAGATCTTGTCGCATCCGGGAAGCAGGACTTGGGTCGGTGTCGGGGCGCATCGGATTCGCCCTGGTCGATGTCGTTCTTGTCGTCGTGAAGACCTTGTCGGGTCCGCGGGTCGGGTCGAACTTGGCGTCCGGGGTGAAGTGCTTGGCGTTCCGTGAAGAAGACCTCGTCGTTCCAGGAGAAGACCTTGGGGTTCCGCATCGACGGCCTTCGGTACGGGGGTCTCGGCGATCTTGGCGTGCCGAGGTTGGGTTTTCGGGTCCGGCGCCGTGGTCTTGCCTAGTTTCCGGGTCTCGACTCGTGTCGGTCTTGTCGTTAGCCGAACTTGGCATTCCAAGGGGATCTTCGGGTCGTCGACTCCGGTTGTTGACGATGCACTTGGTCTGGTGCCTATGTGTCTTCGGGTAACGCGGGTCCTTGGCGTGATAGCTCTTGGCGCAACACGGATCCTGTACATCCTCGGTCAAGGACATACCCTGTGACGCGCTGCTGTACACCTTGCCCGGGTTCTGCACAACTGTCGCCGCCAACGGGGCCCGGACGCGAGGCCACGCAAGGGACACGACCGGCAGGACGAGGGCGGCGCGGCCTGGCGAGCCGGCAGGAGGAGACGTTCGCAGGGAGACACGCGGGAGGGACCGGACGCAGACCGGCGGCGTCCTGCAGCAGGGAGGCCGGACGGGGAGCGGCGCTCGCCGGAGAGGTCGATGACGGAGGGGCGCGGCCGGCGAAGGGGAAGTAGAGACGGGCGGCGAGGAGGCAGGAGACGCGCGGGAGGCGGGCTCGCCGGCGGCGGCGAGGGGGCTCGCAGGGAGACGAGGGCGCGGCTGACGGGGAGCAGGCCGAGGCGGAGGGACTCGAGCGGCGGGGCGGGGAGGACCTCTGGCGGCGGCGGTGGGGTTGGCGACGCGGTCCGGCCGGCGAAGGGCGGAGGACGGACAGAGGTTGCGGAGCTCGGTGGCGGCGGGGACGCCGGCGGCGAGGCTCGGGGAAGGACGGCGTGGCCGACGGCGGGGTCGGCCCGAGGAGGAGGAGACGGGGCGGCGAGTGTGGGCGGCCAGGGGAGGGAGGAGCGTGGCGGCCGCGGGCTGGCGGTGGTCGGCGCCGGAGAGGAAGACGGGCGGGGCGAGCGCGGAAGCAGAGAGGCGAGGAGGCGGCGCCGGTGGGGAAGGGGAAGCCGGAGGAAGGAGGCCGGGGGCGCGCCGGCAGAGGGGCTTGAAGGGAGGCGGACGGTGGCGGCAGATGCCGGAGGGGAGGAAGAGGGGAGTGGGAGGTTGGGGACACGTCGGTGGGGGAAGTGTGGGGTGGGGTGGGATTGGTGGGGCCGGGGGGACAGGCGGTCAGGGGTGGCCGGCGTGTGTGGTGTTGTGTGTGTGAGTGCTGTGTGGGGTGGGGTGGGGCCCAGGAAGAGAGAGGGAGAGGGGGCTGCGGGGTAGGAGGGGAGTGGGGCCAGGCTGTGTGTGAGAGAGGGAGTGGGGGGAGAGAGAGGATTGGTGAGGTGGCAAGGTGGGTGGGGATTGGGGGTCCAGGGGGTGAGGTGGACTGGGGAGGTGAGGTGGAGGGCTGGGAGTGGCTGGGTAGGTAGGACTGGGGTAAGAAAAGGGTTTAGGGTTTTATTATTTGTAAAATATTTATGGTGTGGTTTTGTTTTTGATTCTTTTAGCAAATAATTTTTAGGCAATTGATTTGACAGATAATTATAAGACTTGTTTTGAGATAAGAGAAGAGGTATTGTATCACACAAAATAGTTTTTAGCTACAATATTCTGAGAGCCAAAGATGCATGATGATGTCGTGGTGATGCAATGCACAAAAACAACGCGATTTTCTAGTAGTTGTTTTTGCGGGATGCCACAATTCGACACCACTAACAATGGATCTCGCCCTCGAGATCCGCCTCATGGTACCGGAGGGAAGGTCGGCGATCTGCGTCTTCTCGCATCGTGTAGATCCTCGCGACACCACTAACGAGGGTTCCTTCTTCATCTTGAAATTGGCGACACCACCAACAATGGTCGGGGCTCACGTTCATTGAGAGAACACTCCGGAGAAACAAAGGACGGAGGTAGAGGTATCAACAAATAAAGCCACCCCTAACTCCGATAGAAAGAGAGAACCGATGCATTCTCATCCCCTTCAATGTACACAAGCGAATAGAGTGAGTAGTCGGCATGGGCGCCAATCCATCACGCACCCAAACTATTACTCTGCACAATCAGTGGAAAAGCGTGCAACCATTCTCGGAATCAGACTGAAGATCTCGACAATCGAGGTTCAGAAACAAAGGAGTGATGCAGACTCTGCATCGGATCTGGCATAGATGATGTCGTCGCGTCGGAAAAACACCGGAAGGCACGAGAAGGAACAAAGAGAAGTCCACCAGACGAAGGATTCCTCGGATAGCATGAAGACTAGATGTATCGTCACCGTTACTAAGAGAGGAAGCGAAACCCTGAAGGTACGATGGAACCCAACCATGAGAAATCCTGGACTCGAAGAGAGAGAAGAGAGCGGATTCAAAACACGCAGAGGTGAGAGGAGAGCAGCAGAGGGGTAAGGAGTAAAATCAGACCTAATCAGAACTATCCAACCGATTTTGCAAAAATAGTTTTGACACTCTACTTCGGCCGTTAGCTAGGTTATCCTACAGGCTGGACTTGTGGGGTATCGCAACTGCTGAGCTCTGATACCACTCTGTAACACCCTCAGAATCGGCCCTATACAAGTTTTAGCGAAACCCGCCAAACCCGCATAGAAACGATTCAAAGGTGCCCACCAGGCACTTTCGTGCGGGTGGAAAACGAAGTAATAACATTACACAACAGTCCTCGATGGGACCCACAGAACAGATATATATAACAACGACTCAATGAGTCAATAATGCAGATATACAATACAAAGATCCAAATCACCTTGAAAACGATAGAGCGTCCCGCTACGGACAAGATGCAAATGGGGCTAAGAGCCCTGAAGAATAACCAGTGGCGTCCATAACCCTGCCTAGGCCAAGCCGGAAGGGTAACCCTGATAATGACGTCGATCTCAAAACCTGCTTAAACAAAAGGGGTGCCGACGAAGGGAAAAGGAAAAAAGAGGAGCGTCAGTACTGAGGCCAGTACACGGCGAGACTAGAATTCGGCGGTCCTCGCCTACATAGGTATGGTGGACTGCAGCGGCAGCGCAGCATGCACTAAACATCCTATAGAGACTCGATAAAACAGGCGGCTATCAGAGAGGGGTAAGAAAGACCTATCCGGAACCAACCTGATACTAACACCAAACAATCCCATCCTGGTATTTCCCCCCTCGAGACCAAACGAGGAAGTCAACCGAGGAACTCACACAGTTGGCAGTTTTATTTATTCAGTTATTGTTGCAGCAATTACTAGTCAGGTGTAGATAATCGTCCTGATAAAATAAACAGTGGGCCGTTTTAGTTAACCATTCTGTTGTAATTGCGACACTTACTAGTCAAATACAATTAACATGAGATATCCCAAACCCAGCAGTTGTTGGTACTTTTATTTAGCCATTCCGTTGCAGTGTAGCTGATTACTAGTCATATCGGATACAAGTTAGATTATAGCAGTAAACTTTAGTTATAGTTGTCTATGATCAAGCACTGTGCTCCAAGTCGTCCATAACCGCGGACACGGCTTCTCGAAAAGATTAAACCCTGCAGGGGTGCACCAAAGTATCCACACGCACTTCGACCCTTTTTGCCAGATCAATTAACATACACCCATCGGTATGTCGGCGGGGCCTAAGTCATGACGTTTCCCAGACCCAAAGCAAGCACGGGGGGCCACCCCACTAAGTACACCCGCAACGAAGTCGGCCGGTCTCCGAGACGGACTCAGGGTTTGCGACCGTGGCTGTAAACGACAGGGGATCCCAAAACTGGGCCTGTCGATACCGCGAAAACACTCCGCTTCCAAAACAGTACAGGTGCTATCCATCGCACAATCGTAAATAAAGCAGTAAAGCATGGCATAAGTACAGGATAGTAATAAAGCCCCAAACTACTTGTGGCCCCCAGTACAGTACTTTGAAATCAGGTACTAAATCGATGGGGGGCCCATATCTCCCCACATGTGGTTAGCGCGCTCGATCTCGGAACAGGTGTCAAGAACTCGGGGTCCTACGGGACACAAGTGGACGGTTAACAACCAAATAACATCTATTGCCCACCTGTGCCTCTGCTTACCTACTTCAATTTTAGTTATTAAACAATAATTGAAATAAACAATAATTAAAGCCATGATCATCTCCAACATTAGACATGCGGCAATACTCCAACAACTGTGGTACTTGACGACACACAACAGCACTTGAACAAGCGACTACGACGGGCAAGTCCAACTATCTACCAAACAACGGGTAATAGGATGTGTCCAAGGCAATATAAGGCTGCAAGGGATATCACGGGTACGAAAGCTAGAGCATCGCAACACAGATAGCAATAGATCAACAGGAGGGAATAAATACTATAAAAGTAAGATAGGTAGAAAGGGGGAGATGCTCGCCTGAAAACATTGCCGAAGGTTCATCCGAAGATCGGGTCGACACTCGCATCAACTCAACGGTCTTATCCGCGAAGAAGCAAAACACTAGCAAAAACACCGGATGCACTATTTAATACTACGGCAGAAGATCAGGCATGATGCATGTATGATGTATGACATGGCAAGGATGCGATGCAATTAGGCCAGATTAAGCGGAACCGGGGTCCCGACAAATATTTATTAAGTTCATGTTGTTTAGATACCCCGCAATTTAAATGTTGTCTTAACATGGCAGAAGATAGCACCGGTTCGCTACACAAATTTAAATGAGGCTAATATAAGACTAGATTTGCCCGCATATGGGCCCCATATTTAATTATAAGGTGAATCGGCATAGTGCCCCCAAACCACATGACAATTATGCATGCATGAACAATTAAACATGCAACAATTTATATGGGTATCAATTCATAAAATAGGGCTCGAGAGAAAGGGGTCACACATTAGGGTCGGAAGATCTTGGGGTTCGATGGGTTCGGGGTCGGGTCTCAGGGTTCAGGGTTCGACGGGATCGGTCTCGGCAGAAACATTCTCGGACATCGGAGTAGATCTTGTCGCATCCGGGAAGCAGGACTTGGGTCGGTGTCGGGGCGCATCGGATTCGCCCTGGTCGATGTCGTTCTTGTCGTCGTGAAGACCTTGTCGGGTCCGCGGGTCGGGTCGAACTTGGCGTCCGGGGTGAAGTGCTTGGCGTTCCGTGAAGAAGACCTCGTCGTTCCAGGAGAAGACCTTGGGGTTCCGCGTCGACGGCCTTCGGGTACGGGGGTCTCGGCGATCTTGGCGTGCCGAGGTTGGGTTTTCGGGTCCGGCGCCGTGGTCTTGCCTAGTTTCCGGGTCTCGACTCGTGTCGGTCTTGTCGTTAGCCGAACTTGGCATTCCAAGGGGATCTTCGGGTCGTCGACTCCGGTTGTTGACGATGCACTTGGTCTGGTGCCTATGTGTCTTCGGGTAACGCGGGTCCTTGGCGTGATAGCTCTTGGCGCAACACGGATCCTGTACATCCTCGGTCAAGGACATACCCTGTGACGCGCTGCTGTACACCTTGCCCGGGTTCTGCACAACTGTCGCCGCCAACGGGGCCCGGACGCGAGGCCACGCAAGGGACGCGACCGGTAGGACGAGGGCGGCGCGGCCTGGCGAGCCGGCAGGAGGAGACGTTCGCAGGGAGACGCGCGGGAGGGACCGGACGCAGACCGGCGGCGTCCTGCAGCAGGGAGGCCGGACGGGGAGCGGCGCTCGCCGGAGAGGTCGACGACGGAGGGGCGCGGCCAGCGAAGGGGAAGCAGAGACGGGCGGCGAGGAGGCAGGAGACGCGCGGGAGGCGGGCTCGCCGGCGGCGGCGAGAGGGCTCGCAGGGAGACGAGGGCGCGGCCGACGGGGAGCAGGCCGAGGCAGAGGGACTCGAGCGGCGGGGCGGGCAGGACCTCTGGCGGCGGCGGTGGGGTTGGCGACACGGTCCGGCCGGCGAAGGGCGGAGGACGGACAGAGGTTGCGGAGCTCGGTGGCGGCGGGGACGCCGGCGGCGAGGCTCGGGGAAGGACGGCGTGGCCGACGGCGGGGTCGGCCCGAGGAGGAGGAGACGGGGCGGCGAGCGCGGGCGGCCAGGGGAGGGAGGAGCGTGGCGGCCGCGGGCTGGCGGTGGCCGGCGCCGGAGAGGAAGACGGGCGGGGCGAGCGCGGAAGCAGAGAGGCGAGGAGGCGGCACCGGTGGGGAAGGGGAAGCCGGAGGAAGGAGGCCGGGGGCGCGCCGGCAGAGGGGCTTGAAGGGAGGCGGACGGTGGCGGCAGACGCCAGAGGGGAGGAAGAGGGGAGTGGGAGGTTGGGGACGCGTCAGTGGGGGAAGTGTGGGGTGGGGTGGGATCGGTGGGGCCAGGGGGACAGGCGGTCAGGGGTGGCCGGCGTGTGTGGTGTTGTGTGTGTGAGTGCTGTGTGGGGTAGGGTGGGGCCCAGGAAGAGAGAGGGAGAGGGGGCTGCGGGGTAGGAGGGGAGTGGGGCCAGGCTGTGTGTGAGAGAGGGAGTGGGGGGGAGAGAGAGGATTGGTGAGGTGGCAAGGTGGGTGGGGATTGGGGGTCCAGGGGGTGAGGTGGACTGGGGAGGTGAGGTGGAGGGCTGGGAGTGGCTGGGTAGGTAGGACTGGGGTAAGAAAAGGGTTTAGGGTTTTATTATTTGTAAAATATTTATGGTGTGGTTTTGTTTTTGATTCTTTTAGCAAATAATTTTTAGGCAATTGATTTGACAGATAATTATAAGACTTGTTTTGAGATAAGAGAAGAGGTATTGTATCAGACAAAATAGTTTTTAGCTACAATATTCTGAGAGCCAAAGATGCATGATGATGTCGTGGTGATGCAATGCACAAAAACAACACGATTTTCTAGTAGTGGTTTTTGCGGGATGCCACACCGGGCCATTCCCCCTCTCCCTCTCTCTCTCTCTCACCCGCGCTCATCCTACCCCGCTGACACTGCCACTAGGCCATGCGCCAGCTCATCTCATCTTCCCTAAACCCCGCGCGTAAACGCCGTCGCTGCCCGTTTCCTCCCCCATCACTGCCGCATTTGATTCGGGATTAATTGCCATTGGTTCACAGCATAATTCTCTTGCCCTCGTCGGCTACTTAAACCTATTTGCACCGCGGCCATACCCCCCCCCCCAAACACCCATGCTCAATCGCCACCAGGCTGCTCACAATTGAACTCGCACCGCCACGGACCCGAGCATCTCCGATAAGCTATTCCGGTGAGTGTCGTGCTCGCCCCCGTCCCTCGTTCATACGATGTTGATCCTCTGGTCTTTGCGCTTCTTCTAACACCACTGGTTCATCCTATAACCCCCTAGGTCGTCGGCTTCGTCAAGCACCGTGAGCACCCGACGCCATCCCCATCTCCGGCGAGCAATCCCGGTAAGATACGAGCGCCCCTTGCCTCCTAATTCAATCCAACTTGTTTGCCTTGTCCTTGTGCACACGTTGATGCCTTTGGCTTGCACTAGGGTGAACCAGAACGTCACCTCCGTTGCCATTTGCATCAACCCGACGCTGTCCGCAACTCCGACGAGCTCTCACGGTCGCAGCAGCTCGCCCCTGTCCAAGCCGAAGCCACCTTGAGCATCCTCGCATCCTTGCGACACTGGTAAGCACCGCCACGGCCCCTATCCCCCTCTAGAATCACCAGAACACCGTCGCCAGTAGCGCCGCTACTGCCAACACCCATTCACGCCGCCTACCTGTGGTCGCATGCGTTGGTACAGTTAGATCTAGATCCTAGGGTTTAGATTAGATCACTTATTCGAAACGGTATCAGCAGATCTGGCCATACATCGTCACTTAAATCCTACAGGTCATGTTGATCGATCCGCGCGAAGCAGTACGGGGCAATCAGATGCGTCCACGTGTCTGGAAATTAGATTTAAAAATCTGTTTTTGAATCTATTAGAATTGCAAACTTGTAAAATTCATATCTTTTGTTCTGTTTATCCAAAAAATGCAAATAATATATCAATGGATTCAGAAAATTAAGCCCTACATTACTATGGGCTTGAATTTGTATTTTGCTTCTGGAAAAATGGATTTATTTACAGAACCAATTGTATGCTTATTTTGGCTATATAAATTATTTAGAAAATGATTTTAAAGCAAATTTGAGTTAGTTTAGACTTTAGATAGATCACTTAGTGTTCAGTACTATTTGGTTTGACTTGTTTAGTATAGAAAAATCATTTTCATTGCATTTACATGCATTCATATTATTTTTTCTTGAATATTTGAATGTGAATTTGGTGCTACCATTTTATGTGTAGATTTTGGTGCTAGTGGTGATTGTGAGTGTGAGGATTGTTGCTACTCCCCCAACTACCAAGGAAAGTGGTGCTTCATATATTTTGTCCTATTATTTTGACTATGCACTAGTGATATTTTGAATAGGGTTGCATGGAATTTTTCTAAGTTATATACCATGCTATGCCTTGGGAAATCCTAGTAGTTGTATTCTTGGTAGAATTTTCTCTAAGTTAAGAAACTTGTTATGTTATCATGCTTAGCCTAGCTAGTAGCAAACAAGGGTGGATTATTCATGCTATGAATTATTTCTAAGTCATTGACTTGTGTTTTTGCTTAATAAAACAACTAAGTGAAAGAATCACCTGGGTGGAACGGTATGATGGTTTGTGTTGAGTGGTTACACAAGGCCCATATCTATGGTTTACCTTGTGTATCACACTTGTGGAAAGCCACCCAGGAACAAATAGATTTGAGATATTTAGTTTTGAGAAGCTTCTAGTGCAACCACATGGCATATGGGCTCTGCCTTTATATAGGTTGCAATAACTTAGCCAGATGGATAGTTGGTGGTAAGGTGATAGGATGGAAAGCGTCCATGGTGGTCTAAGGGAAGGCTTCTGAAAGATCTCTTCTTGATGCATGTCGAGTCTTGTGGGGAAAGTGCATCACCTCTCAAGAGGGTAAAACCTAAGTACTTAGCCGTGTCCCCGGCAACAGACATTTTGAGCATCAAAGACATTGAAGCTATCAAGGATCTCCTCATCCCAATTTCTAATTTAAAACTTGTGGTTGAACAAGGGTAAAGGTTCACCAATGTCTATTGGTGGTTCCTTGGGAATTTTGACAAACAAAAACTTAGTGTTTTTAACTGATAGGAAAAACCTATTTTGAGCAAAGCATGCCTAAGACACACTTAGACAAATTCATATAGATGCTAGAAACTACTACTCTACTATGGTATCACTTGCCAATACAATTCCAAATGTATTGACCCACTGTGGCTGTAACTTATGATGTTGCAGGTTACTCTGATGGAGATTATGGTTGTGAGTCTACACTCAACATGCTTGCCTGTGGCACATGAAGATGAAGACTTATAGTTATTTACTTTATGCTATGAACTCTTGTACTAGCATTTGGGCTATTGAGTTGTAAAAGACTATGTTATCTCTGGAATGACGATGTAATAACGACCTTTGTATCTATGTACTTCATCTTAAACTGTGGATGCTAGCATTTGATCCAAGGACTAGCATTGCAATCACAGGGACACTTACCTTATAAAGGTGGGGTCTTACAGTAGGTCACGGGAGGATTTTATTGCCTTGCACAACTTCACGTGCTTTTTGCCAGCCTTCGTCATTGAGGTTGATCTGGTCATAGGCGCGATTGCTGCCCTCAGTTGCTCTAGCTGACCTGTTAGCCGGGTTTCCCCGTTTCCCTCATTCTTGATCTGGGGGTTGGGAGGTGGATTGGGAGGGATGGCACACAAACCGTTCCATTGTTGAGGTCACCACCGTGGATGACAGCGCACAGGTAGCGGTCACGGAGTGGGTCGCTACTGCCGCAGCTCTCAGACCTGGAACCGTAGGTTCCCTCATCCGAAGGGGGACCGCACAGATCGGAGTTGCAGCTGCTGCTGTCATCCGAATTGCCTATCATCATCGACGTACACAAGGCGTCGATGGGTGGGGCCCACTAAGCGTGCCTGATGGATGGTAGTGGCACCCGCTCTAGGAGGCAGAGGGTGCCGGTCTGCCCCACCTAGAAGCAGAAGCTCCCGATCAGCATCCCGAGCCCGTCGCCTATGGACTCGAAATCTTTCAGGGTGGCCGGTGAGTGGGCGGTGAAGTCGAAGGCGCCGAAGAGGAGGTGAATATCCGTCGCCGAGGAATCGTAGATCGCTCCGGATGGAATCGTCACGACCGCACAATCAGCATCCCTGCTTCCCACAGACGGCGACGAGGGTTCGACTCGTCAATGCCCATTATTATGGACTTGGGTTTCGATAAGATGGGGATGCTGGAAATCGTGGTACGGTTAACAATCAAGCAACACGGGGACACGAGGTTTACCCAGGTTCAGGCCCCCGGAGGGAAAACCCTACTCCTGCTTGTCTATTCTTGATTACGGCAGAACCGAAGGTTATAGGGTGCATAGATGCAATCTGGTGTGGAGGTGTGTGTATGAGGTGTTGAGGATCCTTCTCGTCGTACCCTCCTGGCCTTTATATAGATAGGCCAGGTCTCGAGATAGATCGAGTCGGTTACAGATTAGGATTGATACCCTTTGAAATTCTATCTAATATAGACTTGTCCTCCAAGGAGTCGGATTTGCCACGGGCTTGGGCCACCTGAAATCTTCCTGGGCTGCAAATCCCCATGTGAGCCTTCCTTGGGCTGGACCGAGTATACCAATGTTATGCATCCTCAGGGTATATCCATGTCAACTGGGTTGTACAAGGATTTCACCTGCTGATCGTGAACAGAATGAATAGGCCCTCCTCGCCGATTAGGCTCAATTGGGTCTCTCTTGACAATCTCCCCTCATGGGTTCCATTGAATTGGCGGCTACCGAGCAACCGATCAAGGGCTTTTGTGAAAAAATACATGAGAATTTGGAGGCACCCTGATTGCGGGTTGTTTCCTTATACCGCTCGCCATATTTTCCCTCATTGTTTATCTAACTTTTCTTGCATTATGTTCTTCACTGTTTCCCCAAAATCCACCGTCAATCCGTGAAGATGGGGACAACTACCCATATGAGAGCATCTCTAGCAGATACAGCATATCGGCCGACCCGCAAAATTTTGCTCCGATATCCGGTATCGAAGCCAAAAATGGATGAGGGATACTCCATATGTTTTCCCCTTCTTACCCCGCCCAGAAACTCTTGTCGTCGCCCGCCCCTATCTCCGATTCCGGCCACCTCCGCCGCCGAAAATCACATCATCGATGCACACCTCCATGTTGACCCCCCATCTACCCATGGTCGGCTAATCATGCGGCAATTTGGGTGGAACGGCTGCGCTTCTCCGTGCCACGGTGGGAGCTCTGACTTGTGAGGTCGCATGCCATCGTCGGAGGACGAGGTACACCGGCGCTTCTCCGAGCAGGGACGTGCGCGCGGCGCCCTCGTGTGCACCTGCGTGACCTCTCCTGCATGGACGGGGCTGCCGTTCAGCCCTGCTGCGAACGATGTCGAGCAGGTAGCTCGCGTGCGCTGACGAACGCTGGCCCAAAACTCCTTGCGATCATGCCAGTCGTCCGCGAGCCTGATCCCGCGCCTGCTCCCACCACTCCTGCCGACAATTACAACCCGGGCGACGAGAGCGAGGAGCTCTTGGTGAACGAGGCGAAGTTCAACTCCATCTGTACCATGCTTAGCGACATCGTGGACCATGCGAAGCGCCGCCGCCGCCTCGTGCGCGTCGCAGAGAAGCATGATCTTCGCCCTGACATCCACCTCTCCGCCTGCGAGCACCAGGAGCGGCTCACACACCACCGACGACAACAACACTGACGACAATGACAAGTAAGCGCACGTCGTTGCCATAGATGCTCCGGTGAGTAGGTACCGCTGGTGGAGCTCCGTAGATGCTATAGGTTGTAGCCATTCTACCAACATAGATATAGTCAATAGAAGTGAGCATTCACGCCGATACACTCCCCAACTTATTGTCCCTCTCCCAGTGTAGGATCTCAAGGGACATGATTTCAGATACATGCTCTCTTGGACGACTAGGTACGTCGTCATGATGTGGAAGTGAAAAAGCAACAAAATAAGAGAACCTTGGCAATGGTGATAGAGACAAAGGGTGAGTTCAAATGTTCATCCATCGGGCAAAAGAGTCCACGACGTGGTGTTAGAGGTCGGCTCCTCTAACACGTCACAGATGGCGAGCATAAAGAGGAGCATCTGCACAAGCTCGAGAATCGATGGTAGAAACACATTTTATCAACGATAAAACACATATCTAGGGCCAAATTGCAAACCGGGCAGATCTGGGACCACATACCTCTATCTCACGGCACGAGGGAACTATTGAAGCGAAGAAGGATATCAGAAGGAGGGGAAGCGATGGAGGTCAAAACAATGTCATACTATAGATCTAGTTGGACAACACGGACATAAGAACCAACACCAAACCCCGACCATCCCTCCACCTCGTCGTACATATTTATTCACAAGGAACCCTACGACACTAAACAAGAAAACTAGAGGAACTATGAGATCATAGCCCCTCCTACCCACCGTGGCCGCCGACGATGATAGGGAGAGTCTCTAGAACAACACTATGAGGAGGGAACAAGGAGGAACCTCAAAGGGAGGAAGTCGCCACAATCCACAAGCGAAAATACAACAATAACAACCAAGTCTTTTGTTTCAATCAAGTTGGGGTAGGATATATATGTAACCCAAACGTAAACTAGAGAAAAGTGCAAGTCAAGCAGAAAACAATGAAAACTACAAGTTAAACAAAAACTAGTGAAAAAAGCAAGTAAAAAAGAACAAAAAAAGTAAATCAAGGTTCGAGCACATGGATCACTGATTTCAATGCAGCCCTATCAAAACCAAATCTTTAGGGACATTTGATTCTTCATATCCCTTTTAACTGCCTTCTCCTATGTCAACTTTGGTTGTCCTCTATCCCTTTTTGCATTATCAAAACTTATTAGAATCCCACTGTTAACCGATGCTTCTAGTGACCTCCGTTGGACATGGCCAAACCACTTTAATATGTGTTGGATAAATTTCTCTTCAATTGGCGCCACCTCTACCCTCTCGCGTATCTCTTCATTCTTAATCCGGTCTTTTCTTATTGCCCACACATCCACCTTAACATACGCATCTAGACGATACTCATTTGTCGGATGTATTGCTTCTTACAATCCCACAAGCGACAATACAATTGGGCAAAAGACTCACGAACGGTGATAAATTGTCCACTTCATGAGATTTTTTGGGCTGCACTACATGAGATTCTATGATATAATAAGAATAGGAGTAATTGTTTTCCCTAATCCCTAATCAAAACCAAAAGGGTGATAAGAGCATCTCCACTCGTTGGGCGAACTCAGGCCGAAAACCGGATTTTTTTTTGGCCGGACGAAGCAAGTTTTCGGCCTGGGTACGCCGAGCTCCCCACTCGCGTACCCAAGCCGAGTCCCAGGTTCGGCGAAATTCAGTTAAAATCGGCGAAATATGGGCGAATATAGGCGGATTTTATTAAGTAGGGCAAGGGCACACATATTACATCGAATTGAAAACTTGGAAAAGGCCGCCGCCGTGGTCGAGGCCGGACGCCGCAACTACAGGCCGAGGCGGGGGTGTTTGCCGGCCTGGATGTGCTCCATGACGCCGGCGAGAGTTTGCCCTGAAACACTCCAGAAGCGGCGGCGGGAAGCCACATTGTGACGCGGCGGCGGCGAGTCTGGCGGTCCGTCGTGTCGGACGAGTTCCTCGAGGCACTTGTCCGCGAAGAACTGCCTCCAGAAGACCAGGTTGCCAGGATCCTCGGCGAGATCCGGGTCTTGCATAACGGCGATAGCCACCTGGATCTCTCCGGCGAGGTCCTCTTCGGCCGGCACTGGCGAAACAGGAATCCCGCCGACGCTGAGTTGCCAGCCTAAGGGGAGACGAGTGTCCGGCGGCGCCGTATAGCCCGCCTCGCGGAGGAGCCGGGCTTCCCACGACGGCATCGTACGTCGGCCCTCGGCCATGGCTTCTCGGCGGAGTTGAGAAGGAAGAAAGGTGCGAACGTCCGAAGTTCGCCGGAGTTGGGGGTGGTGTGAGACTGTGAAAAGAGACGGCGAGATGTACGTCTTTTATAAGCGGAGTTCGACGGCAAGGGCAGGAGGGGTGTAGCGGCGAGGGCAGGAAAAGGAAAATGGCGGGAAGGATGGCGGCGACTCGGCTTCTGCCGCTGACAGGCTGGTCCACTCGGCCAATTCACTGTGTCCGGCGTCCGAGGGCGTACCCGGAATCCTGGGTTTGGTCTGGATAGTTCGGACCAAAGTTGATCCAAATCCGGCCGAAAAAAAGTCCAAATACGCGACTGAGCCGATTTTGGACGTCCGGAAATAATTTTATCGTCCGAATCGACTTTTTTTTTTAGGTATGCGAGTAGAGATGCTCTGACGGTGACGAAGAGCCACTCGTATATTAACCAAAAGGGTCTCTAACCAAAACCACTCCCAAATCGCAAATCGCAAATTCCCGATCTCCCAACGGTCGACGGATGCGTTTCCGTCTCTCCCCTCTCCCACCGATTTTCCATTTCAAAATCACAGAGCCACACCACACGAGAAAGAGAAGAAAAAACACGGAATTCCCGATTCCCCATCTCCTCGCAGGGGCTCGCACTCGATCCGGCTCCAAACCCTTGCCGACGACGGCCGCGCGGGCCCGCCAAACCCCCAAATCGTTCCCCGTCGTCCTACCATGCGACGAGACGACGCCGGCGGCGGCGGATTCCACGAGCTGTTCGACTCGGTGCGCCGCTCCATCTCTTTCCGCCCGGGCGCGGCCCTCGACGAGCCCGCTTCCTCCTCCGGCCCTGGTGGCACCGGCGGGGGGTTCAGGGAGCGGATCAGCACTCGCCTCCGCAAGTCCCGGGGAATGGGGCTGCTTGGGATGGCCTCCAAGTGCCCCTCGCCCCCGCGCCGCTGCCGCCTCCCACCGCCCCCGTCGCAGTCTCAATCGCCTCAGCCGCCGCCATCCGCCGCGTGTGCCGCCCCCGAAGGAGGTGCCGCCGTGAAAGGGTTAGGAGGAGAGGAGAACCCGCCGATCCGGTGGCGGAAGGGCGATCTCATAGGTAGCGGCGCGTTCGGACAGGTCTACCTCGGCATGGACCTAGACTCCGGCGAGCTGCTCGCCGTCAAGCAGGTTGGCATGCTTCGGCGACGAAGATAGTATTCACGGTTTCGAGTTTAGGGGCGATTTTGTGTCACCATTTGATCTTCTGTTCATTTTCTTGTTACAGGTTTTGATTGGAACCAGCATTGCTACGAGGGATAAGGCCCAAGTGAGTACCTTTCTCCTTCGCTCTAGCAGCTTGTTGTTTTGGTAGTTTTCTTTGGCAATTGTGCAAATCTGACGCTATTTGACTCCAATGTGCTTATCATGGGAATGTTTTGATCAGGCTAATGTAAGGGAACTTGAGGACGAAGTGAAGCTACTCAAGAACCTCTCACACCCCAACATTGTTGTGAGTATACACTAGATTGTGCTGCAAGTCTTGCTCTTCTTTTCAGTTATGATGTTTGACCCATCTGGTTGGTCTGAGCAGCGATATATTGGGACGGTGCGGGAGGAAGACTCACTAAATATTCTGCTAGAGTTTGTGCCAGGAGGGTCAATCCAGTCACTCCTCGGGAGGCTTGGAGCATTTCCTGAGGCTGTAAGTATCGTTTGTCTTGTTCGTTCTTTTACTTCCATGAGTTGATCACTGAAGAGTTGTTTTGACTCAATGCATTTGTTTATCAGGTTATCAGAAAGTACACTAAGCAGATTTTGCATGGGCTGGAGTATTTGCATAGTAATGGAATCATACATAGGGATATAAAGGCATGAACATTGATCTAATATCTGAATTTTGTTTGAATAAAGCCTTCTCTTCCTTTTGTTTTAACCTAAGATTCTTTTGGTATTTTCATAATTCAGGGAGCAAATATTTTAGTTGACAACAAAGGATGCATTAAATTAGCTGATTTTGGAGCTTCAAAGCAGGTTGAGAAGTTGGTAAGTGGATAAATTACTTCTGTTCAATATGTTTTGACATGGTGCAGGCGATTTTTTTTTTTTGTGATTTTGCCATGCATTATATTGCTATGCAATTCACGGTTCACTTTTACGTAGTGAAGGCTTGGGATGTGTCCAATTGCATTAATGCATTTTTGTTCATCAATGCAAGTGAAGACAATCCCTACCGACGTTCTTCATTTATTTATCCATGCCCTTCCTTTCACATCAATAATTTTGTGATCGCTTGTTTTGTGTTAGGCCACTGCTGCAAAGACAATGAAAGGGACACCTTATTGGATGGCCCCAGAAGTAATTGTTGGGAGTGGGCATGACTTGTAAGTTAATAACCTCTTTCGTTCTTGTCATTCTTGTTAATTGCTTATGCTTGCCTTGCTGGGTTTGAGTGGGGCAGGTAGGTGACTCTCACCTCTCTGTTTGGGCATTTTGTTATGGCTGGGCAGCAACAATGTAATGCACAAATTCACAACGTGTCATAAATACAAAGCTAATCCCTCTTTTAAGTTCTTAGAGTGAACCTCAGGATAGTCTCAACCAAGAAATAAGCAAAGGAATATGCAGCAATAGTTCCAATTGACACCGTAATTTACACGGAAAACCTCCTTTAGTTGCGAGGTCCACTGTAGGGAGTCTTATGGAACCTCTGAGCTCTAAGGGTGCATCGAAGTATCAATAATATTAACAGCACGCTACAAGTTTGATACAATAGCAAGAACAGTAAAGTGAGCAGACAAGAGCTAGCACTTTTAGCTAAAACTGAGCGATTGCAGTCTGCCCCCTTCAAGGTTCAGTTTACATTAAGCGCCCAGAGATCGAAATGACGTCAAACAGGGCGGTGACATAGACCAATAACTTCATAACAAACTGATAGTTTCAGCTATTCTGGACAGTAAAAAATTGACAATTTCAGCTAATCTGGACGTCATTTGACCTTGAGCTTCTCAAAAGAATGTGCACTGCTGAATCTTCTGCTAACTCCCCTTCAAGTCTGGCGCTCATAACCAAATCGTCAATCTAACTACATAAATCTAGCTGCTAGAAGTGTATAATTGAGAAAAATGGAGTTCTCCAACACAGTTTGCGTCTCTGAGCAAAGGCGTGATGAAGATTGTACGTGACTCGCCGTTCTGGACGCATTTCTTCTCCTCTTATCTTCTCTCTTACATCTTCTTGGCTATACTATTAGTTATCGTGCTCACACAACTGGATGCTCTCACTCGCCTTCCATGTTGAACGCAAGGGTCTAGGATATTGTTGCTTCCCTTTCTCTCCCTTTCAATTAAGTTCCCCTTCAACAGTTGGTTTGCTTAATGATGAAGGATGGGGCCCACACTTTTTCAGGAAATAAGAATAATAATTGATCTTCTGAGCTAAGGGATCAGTCACTACAAGGCTAATTTTATGATACGGTTACCAAACTTGAAATGTATCTAGGAAAACTGAAGCAGAAAATTGCTTTATTACAGAATTTGGTTATTTTTCAGTTAATACTGAAGTCGTCATCAACATTAATTTGTTGACTATATTTCAGTGATTTGCGGCAAGCTGATACTCTATGGCAATGCAAGAACACCATCTCTTGAAACTCAATCTGTTGGAATCTGAGTTGATAGTAGTATTTCCTAGTAGAGTCTAGAGGAATATAGTGAGATAGAATCTACGGGACTAACTGGGGGCCACCCCACTCCTTGCTTCGCCTCCTCTAGGACCTGGGTGGGGGTGGGGTTGTAACCCTAACCACCACCCCCGAGGCCACCGCCGGACAAAGCCGGGCAACGCCGTGAAGGAGGCGGCGGGGATTTGCTCTCTCTTGGATATCAGCGTGGCAGTATGGAGGAAGGCCGACATGCTGGGGACCGAGGGTCGTTGCCGGTGGTGCTGGAATCCCCTCCCTGCCCCGCAGTGGCATCTGGCTGCTCCTCCTGCGCGTCTCCTCGACGCGACCCCCATCGTCGTCACCTTCTCCCTCGCCGTCAGGTCAGTTTGTTGACGGCTACACCTCGTAGGATCCTCTGCGCGGGAACCGTCAGATCTGGGCCGGCGGCTGCCACCACGCCAGGGGGCGTGATGTGCAGCACTGCGGCAGGAGGGTGTCCGTGGTGTTGTGTGTGTCCGGCGCACGTTGCTACAGTGTGCAGCAGCGGGTCAGATCTAGCGGCAGGGGATGGCTGACGGCCGTGCTCTTGTGAAGGCATCATGTGGGTACCCCTGTTCTGGTTCTTCCAGATCTGGGGCAGGGCTCCCCTGGTCATGGTGTGTGTTTGTGTGGTCAATGGAGTTGGCCTTCGAGGGTCTGGCGGCGGTGCTTCACGTGGATGGTGGCCTGGAGTAGGTCCAAGTGACTATCCCCATCCTGAAATTTTCCCTGAGAATCTACACAAACTATGTGTTCAAACTATTTCTCAAACTAATCTATAATTTCTTTCATTGCAGTTCAGCAGATATATGGAGCGTCGGATGCACCGTAATTGAAATGGTGACCGGTAAAACTCCATGGAATCAGGAAATTCAGGAGGTCAGTTTCAGTACCAGTGTGCCCTAAGAAAGTCATTTGCTTGCTCTTAACAATCATCAAAACTTTTCAGGTTTCTCTTCTGTATTATGTTGGGACGACGAAGTCACACCCACCAATACCAGATCATCTTTCTCCAGAAGCCAAGGATTTTCTGTTAAAATGCTTGCAAAAGTATGGCTATGATCACACTTTCGAATTTATTTTATAAAAGATGGGTATGGCTGCATGATCCTGAAAATGGATGCTATTAAATGGGCCTGAACATGTTTTATTTTCTGACTAATACTTGGTGCACTCAGGAAAGATGGAGTTGTGCAATCTAGTAAGAAAACAAAATGCAAAATAGTTGTGTATGTTAACTACAATATATATAGGTTATCTGGATATGGATGAACATGAATTCTCTTAAGCTATATCTGCATTTGTACATACAAGTAAAACTACCTCTGTTCTTCACATAGCATCTTCCTCTTGACTCTGTCCATGCATTTAAATGGTCAAATGAAAATGACATGCAGATACATTGTCAAAGTTACTATCATTATCTTGTACTTGTAGAATTTTCTCACCAGGGTACAAATGCATAGTTAAAATTGTACATTTGAGATTGTGATGGTCAAAGGCCACAACCACAACTATTAGAGAATGATACATGGTAAATTTATTAGCATGGTAATTCTTGTGATATCTTACTGTGCAGTTAGCCAGGTTATGTACATACAGTTTAGTGTTCATGTAAATTTAAATATATTACGACCTCCGATCAGATTTAATTGTTGCAGGTTTAGGCAAAGTTTTTCCTAAACCTGCAACAATTAAATCGGATTGGAGGGATTATATTGTTTTTGTATTTTAGAACATCTGAAAATTAACTTTACTAAACTCCAGATCTGAAATTATAACCAGTGTTTGGGTTGTGAAATTTCTACTTTCCTTCTTACTGCATGGTTGGTCATTTGCGACGCTGCTATGTGTATGCATGGTCCAATTAACATCTGCTTGTATATGTCATTTGCTATGAGTGGTTAGCTTACCCAGAAATGAGCAGTACCAAATTGCACATTTTTCCTGCAACTGGGAATAATATTTACTAAATGTCCCTCCATTGCCTTGACCATACTGTTTCTTCTTCCAGGGAACCAGAATTGAGATCCGCTGCATCTGACTTGTTGCGGGTACGTTTACATGGACTTCGAAATTATATTATACTAGCTCTTATAATAGTGTGGGTAACGCCTTGGGCTGAGTGCACTCACTGGGTGCTGATGCCGGAGGCAATGAATCTTTTCTTTACAAAAAGAGTAATGTCTTGAACTTTTCTTCCAGCATCCGTTTGTTACAGGAGGACTGGAGGATCATTGTCAGCTCAGTCATGCTGTGCAAAAGGTTGGTTACCACTGGTATTGTTTTTACTCACTTGCATGGCCAAAAATTGTGAATCTAAAGAATACTATGCTGGCAGGAAACCTCCACCAACAAACTTTGTACAAATGATATGCCGACAGGTGCCTTGTAAGTTCTGTAGTCTCGAGCCATGTACATTGTGTCCAACTTCAGTTTAGGCTGAGCAAATTTGTTTATTTGTAGGGGCTTGAATCATTCCGCCAACATTTCCACCATGAACTCTTACAAGTCATCAGACACGATATCACTATGGGATCGACAGTGTGGTGATGACATGTGTCAGCTTGGCGATAAGGATGACTTCGTGATGATTGGATCGGTAAGAATTTGTGGTTTACCCTGAAGCACCTTAGCTTGTACAAGTTGAAAATTGAGAATTTGTGGTTTACCCTTTGGTGACATCCTTACACGGTGTGGTCTTTTGTCAATTTCAGAGCTTCAATCCCATGTCTGAACCATTTGATGGTTGGGAAGGTGTAGAACAAATATGTAGTCAATCAAGGGACTTTGACGGATTAGCAAATCATGCAGAGAGTAACATGTCTGAAAATGATTTTACTTTCCCTTGTGAGGGAATCTCTGAAGAGGATGACGAAGTTACAGAATCAAAAATAAAGGATTTTCTGGACGAAAAGGTACTTTCATGCTTGAAGCAGTGCAAAGTCGTCCCTTTTGGTTGTTCTTATTTGATTATTCTTTGTTTCTATGCGTCTTAGGCAATAGATATGAAGAAACTGCAGTCACCTTTATATGAGTTCTACAACACAGTGAATGCGGGATTTTCTGAAGGTATTAGCGATGCTTCCAGAGCAAACATCATAACTAGTACCCAATTGTTGCCCCCTCTAGGAAGGTCACCTCCAATTAAGATGGACGGAGGTGCAGCAGTAAAACCAGCTTGCGATAATCTGTGTAATGCCAGTTCCAAGAGTTGCATGAGGACTTCCTCAAGAAGCAGCATAATGGAAAGTGGTCGGATTTTGAGAGAAATAGCTTCTCCCCAACTCAATAAGGTTGAGGACAAGGTCTATGATATTCAAGACAACCCGAGGTTTGTTTGAAGCACTCGATTTAGACCGCTAATACTCGTGCAGCAAAAACATGAATTTACTGTATTTCAGAATTCACTTTTGTTCAATTTCAATCTAGCCAATATGTGATTTGATGTCTGTGACAGCATTAGCTCGGAAAGGCAGAGGAAATGGAAAGAAGAGTTGGACCAGGAACTCGAGATAAATAGAGGTAAATGAACTTTCCCAATCTATATTTGCATGAATCACCGCTTGTTTTTCTTTGCTCCTCCTGCTCATTCATTTATTTTTTCTCCAGTGATGAGGTCAGGTGGCTATGGTAAAGCGCCATCCCCCAAGAGCCGAGGCATGACCAGAAAACGGGATCGTAGCCCTGTCTATTGACTATACATTGAGGATATCATCCAGCAGGGGACAAACTAACCGCGGTGTCGTCAATTGGTGGCCGTTCGTGTGATCTTGTGAATTTTCGAGCTGCCAAACCCCTTAGGTCAAGTTTGAGTCACTTAAAACTTCTGAGCGAGCTGGGAATGCCATGATCTGAATGGCTGACGTCCAGTTCTATGTATTCCACATTTCGGTTTTGGAGGCATAGTGTGCTATGGTTTATGTTAAGAACAAACTATTGTACAACATCTATTCTCCTTTTCATTTTGTAAACAAGCACATGTAGAAAGCGAAATAACGCAGGTGATGGAAAGTTTCCGCCTCTGTTGCCGCAAAAGTTAATCTGTATACATGCTATCTATTGCTAGAAAATGGACATATGCTACTAGAAAATCGAAATCAGGAACAGGAACAGGTCGAGAGTCACGAATTTCCAAAAGGAATTCTTGATCGGCACTGTATCTTTGACGGCGGGCAAATGTACCTTTCAATTAGATTTACAAGGTTCAAAAAATCTTATTTTTTCTGGATGTATTTAATGATCCTTACGTGTCAAATCATAAAATGTATAGATTTTTCTAGACGTCTTTTAGCATGTAGATCTGGTGAACTTACATGTGTTTCATGAAAAAGCTAAGGGCATCTCACTAGCATTCCCAGTAGGACCAAATTCGTCCGGCCGCGTTCTCAGATGTTCAATTTTTATTGGATTTGACCCATTTTACATTCGGGATTAGATTTCTAGGCTAAACACGGGGTGTCGGGCATCTAAAAACATCGAATGATGCGAAATTGGCGGAAAAAAACCCTGAGTTGGTGGCCCTATACTGTCAGCATGTGAAATCTAGCCTCGGCTCCCGCGATGTACTGTCGGGCAACGATCTCCTGTCCCATCGGCCACGCGTAGCCGTAATGACGCGCCACCACCGGCCTGCCTTCCCGCCGTTTTCACTTTTCCCGCCCATGCCGCTACACCCCTCCCGCCTTTGCCGCCATTTCCTCTTTCGGCTATAAATGTCGGAGTTCGCCGTCTCCTAGAGCACACAACCTCCTCACCTCCATTCCCCAACCAACAAGTTTCCCTGGCGACGAGAAGAAGAGTTTGGCGGCAGCGATAGCGGAGCACTATCCCGGCAACCCTGCAGTGGCTAACGGCTTAGGCCGACGCTCTCTGCAGTCGTGGGAGGCACGACTGCTCCACAACTTCCACTACCCAGCGCCGTCGGACTTCCGGTGCCCGCCGACCTGGAAGCTCAGGGGCGGGCGGCGTGCCCGTGCTTCCGGTGCCGAAGGGGCACGAGCTCGTTGAGGAGATCAAGGCGGCCATCACAGCCATGGAAGATCCGGAGCTCACCGAGGACCCGGGCAACCTCGCCTACTGGGATAACTTCTTCGTCGAGCGCCGGAACCAGCAACTGGCCACCCATGAGGGAGGAGACCCCCCGCCTCCGCGGAACAACGCCGCAGGACGACGTCGGTGGTGGAGCGCACCAGGCCGCACGCTCGCCGCTGTCCTTGAGCATATCATCACCGGGGATAGCCCGAGGTTGGGCTATCCTCCGCGCTCACCACCACCGGCCGCCCGACGTTGTGCGTCCGCCGAGAAGGATGGGCGGTATTACTTCATCCTCGACGTCGGCGTCGCGCTCATCCGGCTCGCGGCTAGCACAGTCGCCACGCGCCACGGTGCCACTCCGTACGGTGAAGCGGGAGGTGGAGTCGCCTGTGTGCTCGCCGCCACGGACACGCTCTCGATGTCTCGTCATCAACGAACGTCATGCGTCGTCGCTGCTGAGTGGCCACCTTCGGCTAGCGAGGCCCAAGCTGCGCACGCCGAAGGCCAAGCTGGCAGACTGGGCGGTTCCTATCGACGAGGACGCCTTCGTATTGAAGATGGCGCTTGAGCCCTCCCTCAACTTCGTGTCACCGATGCAGGCCCCCGGCGCGTGCGCCTCGTCTAGGGCGGACTAGGAGCGGTAGGAGGCCGAACGCCTCCGGCGTCTGCAGGCTAGTGCAGCTCTTGGCCACCGCGGCCAACGAGCGACGACGATGGACCCAGAACGCCGACTACACCTCTACCGCCACTTAGGCATGTGATCGGCGCGCCCCGTCGACATCGACATCTACATCGGCTAGTTTAGTTATTTCGATGTTTTTTAAAGTTTTCTTAGCCTAATGCAGTCAAAATTTAGATATATGTCCGAATTTAACATAATATGTACAAACTCACCTATATTATAATAAATCGTCTGTATTCTTCTAAATTTCGTCGTGTTTGTTTAGAATTTGGCCAAAGCCGGGAGCTTGGCCTGGAAACATAAGTGATAAACTGGTCGTTTTCAGGCCGAATGTTACATCCATCTGGCGCTAAATAGTGTTAGAATTGGGCCTGAAACATCGAACGAGTGAAGATGCTCTAAACTATGTTATATTTCAAACACATGGAGTATCTTACAAGCATGCACAACGTACTATTTATTTTGAATTTTTACACACTAGTAATTGTGTATGCGCAACGCACATGTTTCTCTTTTTACTATTTGTACCACGCATTTATTTTTCTGCAAAACACATCATGAGCATAGAATGAATGGAAACCATGATCAAAATGAGACTACAATCTTCTATGTAGAGCAAAAAAGGCCTATACTTTATTACAACAACAAAATACATACAAAAGCACACATCGCACGCCGACAACTCTGCTTCTTAAAAATGTCGCTTAACTATTATAATTTACAATTACATGAAATGACTTCACCTCTACAGAGAAAAAGATCCAGATTTCTTTTGTAGCTAGAATTAGTACGCCTCGGCTCATCCAAATCTTGTTCACCTAAGAAACTTTATGCATTCTATTGAATCAATTCAGCTTCATCAAAACATAGCATTGTAGCAAAATAGTTATCTCTTACATCAGAGAAGTTATTAGTTGACATGAGAACTGCACCTAATGTTGTGAGAAAATAGGAAAAACTTATCTAAATGGAAGCCTACAAAACAACCCGGGGAAAGGGTCTGGGAGTATATTCAGTAAAATATTATTGCATGACGAACATGTTGGCTCTGCCAAGTCAAAACATGATATGCATCTCATATAAAAAAAGACGATCCTATCATATTATAAATACTAAACAAAAGAAATATGACCTGCTTCATATTAACGCAAGCATAAAAGAAAACAAAGGCAGCACCATGTCCTCGCATGGAGCAATGTCGTCCCTGTATTTTACATTACAGGCTTTGTGTTTTCTTGCACAAGAAAAAGTTGTAGTCTTGTGCCCGATGAGTTATGCCATGGTGGCTTTGGATAGAATCTTCCATGAAAACACACAACTCTTGGAATAAACACTCTCTTGCTAGTGGGCAAAATGTGTTCATGGATCTGTCTTTTCTCAGTCTGCAAGTCGTAGGAATCATGGATCTCAGTTGACAACAATCTATATAAGGATTTTACAGTGGACAAAAAAAAGAGAAATCGGCAATCAATGAAGTGAGATCACGTACTCACCTACTCTCAAACTTTCTAGTCTGCATTTGCATCAGACACCTGAAACTTATACGGCTGGTGGCTATTATAAAAACACATACACGTCGGTTGGGTAGACTGGAGGGCGCTTCTTTATGATATCCAGCAACAATTGCTACTTCTTGTGAAGGTTGGAAAACATTTGAACATAAACCCCGGCCAACAGCTCTGCAAGCTCTAATCCTCTCGGGCATATTTAATGGCTTGCCCAATCTGCACGAAAATGAGTTCATAGTTTAAAATGGTAATATATGAAAAGACATTGCACATATTGACCTTTCTATGGTGGTAATATTATATCTTTTCTCACATTGTTCCTATGTTCAGTCTCTTCAGCATCGCCCATCTAGCCATTGCCCTGAACACATTTTCCGAACCTGGAGATGAGATCCTTTGTTGTTTCCAATTATCGATCTCATCAACCGTCCTGTACTTGGTTGAATCGTCAATGATGGGCGACCGACGACTCAACAAGTTATCGCCTAAAAGTTTTCAACTGATTATTCTATTCAAACATATATCCAAAAAACCATTGAAATATTGCGCACCTCAATCAAAATAAGGTTTCCTTCAGTTATAGCCATTTACCTGGCGATGCGATCTGCTTTTTACAGTGTATACAACAAGAGTATCGTTGCCATCTATCCGAAAACTGCAGATTCCATAAGCCTGATCCTAGACAACTCAATATGAAAACATTGGACCTCAGCTGACAACAAATCTAAATAAGAATTTCACAGTGGATAAAATTAAAGCTATGATGGTAATCAGCAAAATGAGATCTCGTAGTCACCTTCTCCTATACTTCCTAGTTTATGCATTTGTAGCAGATTGCATCAGATATCTGAAACTTAAACGTATGTGACGGGTGGTCGATGGAGACGGGGCACGGTGTTGCATGTACCTCGCAGACGTAGGGGTGATGAAGGTGCGTGATGACACAGAGATGCCCTAGTGCGCTTCACGCCGGGATGTATCGTCGGCATTGACTCATGCAGGGTAGTCCACGGGTTTGCAAAGCGCAGGGCGGCCTCCACGCGCGCGAGGTCAGGGCGGCCGCGGTGTGTAGGAGAGTAGGGCATGTGATGGTGGCCGCGGAGACAGAGGGATCCGTCGATTGCGGGGTTGGACAACGGAGGGATGTGGGAGGATGTGGCATCCCGCAAAACCACTACTAGAAAATCGCGTTGTTTTTGTGCATTGCATCGTCATCATCATGCATTGTTTGCTTAAAACTATTTTCGCAAAGCCTGTTTTTGTTTTCTAAAACGCCCCGTCTTGTTTTCAAATTCAAACCCGGGACTCCGGATTAATTGTTTTATCGATTTCGGTTTGCAAGAGCTCTGTTTAAATAAATAAAACTTTTAATTGTTTTTAGTGGGGCAGTCGAACGGGCCGAATCGACCCGAACGACCACCCCAGAAATATAATCGGTCCAACCTAAATCCTAAAGCTACCAGATAACCTACCCAGCCCTCCCCTCCACCTCACCCCCTCCTATCACGAGTCGCCACCTCACCTGGCCCTATCCCCCCCACCCAATCCCATGCTGCCACCTAGGCTAAGCCCACCCCCACTCCCTCTCAACACACACCACACAGCCCCACCCGACCCCACTCCCACACCCCGCGTGACCCCCTGGGCCCCACCCCTGGCCCCCTGTCCCCCACCGACGCGTTCTCCCTCCTCCCTCTCTCTTCCATCCGCGCTCGCCGCCCCTGGCCCCGCGCGGCGCCCCTCCTTCCTCCTCCAGCACCCTCTGCGCTCTCCGGCCGACCCCGCCCCTTCTCCCCAGCTCCGGCCGCCTGTCCCCCACCACGCTCCCGTCCCCAACCCGCGTCGCCGCCGCGTTCCCCCACCTCGGCCCCGACGCCGCTCCTCCCCGCTTCTCCTCCAGCGCGCCGGCTCCGCCCCGGCATCGCCTCCCCCGTCGCGGACGCCCCCGAGCTCGCCTCCGTCCCTCCCGCTGGCTCCGCCGCCCTGCAACCTCCGCCCCGCGCCGGAGCGCCCGGCCGCGCCCGCATCTCCCCCCGCAGCGCGCCGGTCCTCTCTGCAGCGGGCCGCCGCTCGCCGGCCCTCTCTCCACCCTCTCCCCCGCAGCGCCGCCGGTCCCGTCGTCCTCCGGCCGCGCCCCGCCCGCCGGCCCGTGCTCCTCTCCGCCGCGCCTCGCCAAGCCCGCTCGCCCATGCCGCGGCCCCTCCTCCGGTGGCGCCTCTGGCCGGCGTCGACTTCGCCTCGGGCCAGCGCCGCCGCCCTCCACGACCTACCCCCGCGGCCCCTGCAACACCTCGCCGGCGCTCGCTGCGACCCCCGTCGCTCCGCCGCGCTCCCCTCGGCCGCGCGTCCGCCCCGCCTCACCGCCGTCGCGACCACCTCCCCGTCCCCGCGCTCGCCGCCCTCCATCGAGCCCGCCTCCGGCCGAAGCTCCGCCATCTGCCTCGAGCGCGTCGCCCCGAAGCCGACCCTGCGCGAGCGCCGCCGCCACCTCCTGTGCACCTCGCTGCTTCGGTCCTTGGCCGCTTCCTGCGTGTGTCCCCGACCTGCCACCAGGCTCAAGCCCCACCACACCATGTCCTTCTCTGTCGCCAAGTACCAGCTCCGTGTGTGGTTCCTGCACGCGTGTCCAAGGAGAATCAAGGCAGGATGTGTTCTTCATCTTGTGGCCTCCAAAATCGTGTGCTCCGATCTCCTCGACGGCCAACAACCAAAGTCGGAACCCCCAAGGTCGTCAACACGGACTCGGAGGAACCCCTCGAAACGACAAGTTCGCCAACCCGGAACCAAAGTGCGAACCCCGGTACCGGACAAGTTCGCCATCGACCTCGAGAACGCCTACACGGAACGGCAAGATCGCCCCACGGAATCCGAAGCGCGGACCCGACAAGATCGACACGACGACAAGAACGACAGCGACCAGGAAAGTCCGATGCGCCCCCGGCGCCGAACCAAGTCCTGCTTCCCGGATGCCGAGGTCACCGACTCAGAACAACAAGATCTACCCAGTAATCCGAGAACGATCCCGGAGTCCGAGAACGCTTCCGTCGAACCCTGAACCCTGAGACCGACCCCGAACCCCGGAACCCCAAGATCTGCCGAACCCTAACGTGTGATTCCTTCCCGAGCCCTGTTTTATAAAATGGAATATGATCTGTCGCATATTAATTGATCTTGCATGCATACATTCATGTGGTTTGGGGGCCCTAGGCCGATTCACCTAATAATTAAATATGGGGCCCATATGCGGGCAAATCTAGTCTCATATTGGCCTTATTTAAATTTGTGTAGCGAACCGGTGATATATTTTGCCTTGTTAAAACAACATTTAAATTGCGGGGTAGATAAATAACTTGAACCATCTGATTATTTGTCGGGACCCCGGTTCCACCTAATATGACCTAATTTCACCGCACCTTTGCCATGCCATGCATCATACAAGCATCATGCCGATCTTCTGCCGTTGTATTAAATAGTGCATCCGGTGTTTATTCTAGTGATTTGCTTCTTCGCGGATAAGGCCGTTGAGTTGTTGTGAGCTTCGCCCCGATCTTCGGTTGAACCTTCGACAATGTTTTCAGGCGAGCATCTCCCTCTTTCTACCTATCTTACTTTTATAGTATTTGTTCCCTCCTGCTGATCTATTGCTATATGTGTTGCGATGCTCTAGTTTCCGTACCCGTACTATCCCTTGCAGCCGTATATTGCCTTGGACACATCCTATTACCTGTTGTTTGGTAGATAGTTGGACTTGCGTGTCGTAGTCGCTTGCTCAAGTGCGGTTGTGTGTCGTCATATTGCCACAGTTGTTGGAGCCTTGCCGCATGTTTGATGTTGGAGACGATCATGGCTTTACTTATCGCTCACTTTAATTCCTGTTTAACAACTAAAATTGAAGTAAGCAGAGGCATCGGTGGGTGATAGATAATATTTGGTTTCCGAACGCCCACTTGTGTCCCGTAGGACCCCGAGTACTTGATACCTGTTCCTTGATTTATCGCGCTATCCACATCCGGGAGGTATATGGGACCCCCCTGAGCCATAGCTTGATTCAGTCTTATTTCTTGGGGCCACAAACTAGTTTGAGGTTTTATTTACTATCCTGTACTTATGCCATGCTACTTCTGTATTTACGATTGTGCGAGGAGCACACTGTACTGTTTAGGATCGTGGCACGATTCCGCGGTGTCGACAAGCCCAGCCACATTTTCGGGTTCCCAGTCGTTCACAGCCGTCCCCACAACCTTAAGTCCGTCTCGGAGCCGGCCGGCTTCGTTGCGGGTCTACTTTAAGGGGTGGCCCCCTGAAATATTTCTGAATCCTGTGATTGCTTTGTCGTGAAAGCCTCGTTGGGTTTTGATTTGGTTTTTCCGAGGTTGATCGAGTGTGTGTTGCTATTGGTGCACCCCGGCCGGGTAAAACTTTCTGAAAGCCGTGTCCGCGGTTATGGACGACTTGGAGCACAATATCTCGACCATAGACAAGCATAACTAAAGTAGTGCTATAAATTTGACTTTATAATAACTAGTAATCAGCTTCCCTACAACGGAATGGCTAAATAAACTGCCCACATTTGCTTGCTTGGGTCGTCGCCAGCGACCATTGTATTTGACTAGTAAGTATTACAACTACAACGGAATGGCTAAATAAAAGTACCAACAACTGTTGGGTTTTTGGGTTATCTCATGCTAATTGTATCTGATTAGTAATTGTTGCAACTACAACGGAATGATTAACTAAAAGTGCCCACTGCTTATTTTATCAGGATGATTATCCAAATCTGACTAGTAATTGCTGCAACGATAACTGAATAAATAAAACTGCCAACTGTGTGAGTTCCTCGGTTGACTTCCTCGTTTGGTCTCGAGGGGGAAACACCAGGATGGTTTGTTTGGTGTTAGCTTCAGGTTGGATCCGGATAGGTCATTCTTATCCCTCTCTGATAACCGCCAGTTGCATCGAGTCTCTATAGGGTGTTTAGTGCATGCTGCCGCTGCCGCTTCAGTCCACCATACCTATGTAGGCGAGGACCGCCGAATTCTAGTCTCGCCGTGTACTGGCCTCAGTACTGACGCTCCTTCTTTTTCCTTTGCCCTTTGTCGGCACCTCTTTTGTTTAAGCAGGTTTGAGATCGGCGTCGTTAGCAGGGTTACCCTTCCGGCTTGGCCTAGGCAGGGTTATGGACGCCATTGGTTGTTCTTCAGGGCTCTTAGCCCCATTTGCATCTTGTCCGTAGTCGGACGCTCTATCATTCTCAAGGTGATTTGGATCTTTGTATATTATATCTGTATTCTTGACTCATGGAGTCGCTGTTATATATATCTGTTCTGTGGGTCCCATCGAGACTGTTGTGTACTGTTATTACTTCGTTTTCCACCCGCACGAAAGTGCCTGGTGGGCACCTTTGAATCGTTTCTATGCGGGTTTGGCGGGAATCGCTGAAACTTGCATAGGTCCGATTCTGAGGGTGTTACAGAGTGGTATCAAAGCTCAGCAGTTGCGATACCCCACAAGTCCAGCCTGTAGGATAACCTAGCTAACGGCCGAAGTAGGGTGTCAAAACTATTTTGCAAAACCGGTTGGATAGTTCTGGTTAGGTCTGCTTTTACTCCTTACCCCTCTGCTATTCTCCTCTTACCCCTACGTGTTTTCAATCCGCTCTCTTCTCTCTCTTCGAGTCCAGGAATTCTCGTGGTTGGGTTTCCGTCGTACCTTTAGGGTTTCGCTTCCTCCTTTGGTAACGGTGTTCCACCATCCGGTGTTCATGCGGCTTGAGGAATCCGTCTGCTGTGGTACCATTCTTTGTTCCTTGCTTGTGCTTTTCGGTGTTTTCCGACGCGACGACATCCTCTACGCCAGATCCGATGCAGAGTCTGCATCACTCCTCTGTTTCCGAACCTCGATTGTCGAGATCTTCAGTCTAACTCCGAGAGTTGGTTGCATAACCCGCCTATTCGCGTGCAGAGTAATGGTTTGGGTGCGCGATGGACTGATCACCATCCGACTACTCTTATCATTCGCTCTTGTACATCGAATCAGTGGATCCAGCAATTTTACTCCGTCCACGGAAGCTAGAGGTGGCTTTATTTGTTGATACCTCTACCTTCGACCTTTTGTTTCCGGAGTGTTTTCCTCGACGGTCACGGACAACGACCTCTTGTTAGTGGTGTCGCGAGGATCTACACGAAGCGAGAAGATTCAGATCGCCGCCCTTCTTCCCGATACCATGAGGCGGATCTCGAGGGCGAGATCCATTGATAGTGGTGTCGAATTGTGGCATCCCGCAAAACCACTACTAGAAAATCGCGTTGTTTTTGTGCATTGCATCGTCATCATCATGCATTGTTTGCTTAAAACTATTTTCGCAAAGCCTGTTTTTGTTTTCTAAAACGCCCCGTATTGTTTTCAAATTCAAACCCGGGACTCCGGATTAATTGTTTTGTCGATTTCGGTTTGCAAGGGCTCTGTTTAAATAAATAAAACTTTTAATTGTTTTTAGTGGGGCAGTCGAACGGGCCGAATCGACCCGAACGACCACCCCAGAAATATAATCGGTCCAACCTAAATCCTAAAGCTACCAGATAACCTACCCAGCCCTCCCCTCCACCTCACCCCCTCCTATCACGAGTCGCCACCTCACCTGGCCCTATCCCCCCCACCCAATCCCATGCTGCCACCTAGGCTAAGCCCACCCCCACTCCCTCTCAACACACACCACACAGCCCCACCCGACCCCACTCCCACACCCCGCGTGACCCCCTGGGCCCCACCCCTGGCCCCCTGTCCCCCACCGACGCGTTCTCCCTCCTCCCTCTCTCTTCCATCCGCGCTCGCCGCCCCTGGCCCCGCGCGGCGCCCCTCCTTCCTCCTCCAGCACCCTCTGCGCTCTCCGGCCGACCCCGCCCCTTCTCCCCAGCTCCGGCCGCCTGTCCCCCACCACGCTCCCGTCCCCAACCCGCGTCGCCGCCGCGTTCCCCCACCTCGGCCCCGACGCCGCTCCTCCCCGCTTCTCCTCCAGCGCGCCGGCTCCGCCCCGGCGTCGCCTCCCCCGTCGCGGATGCCCCCGAGCTCGCCTCCGTCCCTCCCGCTGGCTCCGCCGCCCTGCAACCTCCGCCCCGCGCCGGAGCGCCCGGCCGCGCCCGCATCCCCCCCGCAGCGCGCCGGTCCTCTCTGCAGCGGGCCGCCGCTCGCCGGCCCTCTCTCCACCCTCTCCCCCGCAGCGCCGTCGGTCCCGTCGTCCTCCGGCCGCGCCCCGCCCGCCGGCCCGTGCTCCTCTCCGCCGCGCCTCGCCAAGCCCGCTCGCCCATGCCGCGGCCCCTCCTCCGGTGGCGCCTCTGGCCGGCGTCGACTTCGCCTCGGGCCAGCGCCGCCGCCCTCCACGACCTACCCCCGCGGCCCCTGCAACACCTCGCCGGCGCTCGCTGCGACCCCCGTCGCTCCGCCGCGCTCCCCTCGGCCGCGCGTCCGCCCCGCCTCACCGCCGTCGCGACCACCTCCCCGTCCCCGCGCTCGCCGCCCTCCATCGAGCCCGCCTCCGGCCGAAGCTCCGCCATCTGCCTCGAGCGCGTCGCCCCGAAGCCGACCCTGCGCGAGCGCCGCCGCCACCTCCTGTGCACCTCGCTGCTTCGGTCCTTGGCCGCTTCCTGCGTGTGTCCCCGACCTGCCACCAGGCTCAAGCCCCACCACACCATGTCCTTCTCTGTCGCCAAGTACCAGCTCCGTGTGTGGTTCCTGCACGCGTGTCCAAGGAGAATCAAGGCAGGATGTGTTCTTCATCTTGTGGTCTCCAAAATCGTGTGCTCCGATCTCCTCGACGGCCAACAACCAAAGTCGGAACCCCCAAGGTCGTCAACACGGACTCGGAGGAACCCCTCGAAACGACAAGTTCGCCAACCCGGAACCAAAGTGCGAACCCCGGTACCGGACAAGTTCGCCATCGACCTCGAGAACGCCTACACGGAACGGCAAGATCGCCCCACGGAATCCGAAGCGCGGACCCGACAAGATCGGCACGACGACAAGAACGACAGCGACCAGGAAAGTCCGATGCGCCCCCGGCGCCGAACCAAGTCCTGCTTCCCGTATGCCGAGGTCACCGACTCAGAACAACAAGATCTACCCAGTAATCCGAGAACGATCCCGGAGTCCGAGAACGCTTCCGTCGAACCCTGAACCCTGAGACCGACTCCGAACCCCGGAACCCCAAGATCTGCCGAACCCTAACGTGTGATTCCTTCCCGAGCCCTGTTTTATAAAATGGAATATGATCTGTCGCATATTAATTGATCTTGCATGCATACATTCATGTGGTTTGGGGGCCCTAGGCCGATTCACCTAATAATTAAATATGGGGCCCATATGCGGGCAAATCTAGTCTCATATTGGCCTCATTTAAATTTGTGTAGCGAACCGGTGATATATTTTGCCTTGTTAAAACAACATTTAAATTGCGGGGTAGATAAATAACTTGAACCATCTGATTATTTGTCGGGACCCCGGTTCCACCTAATATGACCTAATTGCACCGCACCTTTGCCATGCCATGCATCATACAAGCATCATGCCGATCTTCTGCCGTTGTATTAAATAGTGCATCCGGTGTTTATTCTAGTGATTTGCTTCTTCGCGGATAAGGCCGTTGAGTTGTTGTGAGCTTCTCCCCGATCTTCGGTTGAACCTTCGACAATGTTTTCAGGCGAGCATCTCCCTCTTTCTACCTATCTTACTTTTATAGTATTTGTTCCCTCCTGTTGATCTATTGCTATCTGTGTTGCGATGCTCTAGTTTCCGTACCCGTACTATCCCTTGCAGCCGTATATTGCCTTGGACACATCCTATTACCTGTTGTTTGGTAGATAGTTGGACTTGCGTGTCGTAGTCGCTTGCTCAAGTGCGGTTGTGTGTCGTCATATTGCCACAGTTGTTGGAGCCTTGCTGCATGTTTGATGTTGGAGACGATCATGGCTTTACTTATCGCTCACTTTAATTCCTGTTTAACAACTAAAATTGAAGTAAGCAGAGGCATCGGTGGGTGATAGATAATATTTGGTTTCCGAACGCCCACTTGTGTCCCGTAGGACCCCGAGTACTTGATACCTGTTCCTTGATTTATCGCGCTATCCACATTCGGGAGGTATATGGGACCCCCCTGAGCCATAGCTTGATTCAGTCTTATTTCTTGGGGCCACAAACTAGTTTGAGGTTTTATTTACTATCCTGTACTTATGCCATGCTACTTCTGTATTTACGATTGTGCGAGGAGCACACTGTACTGTTTAGGATCGTGGCACGATTCCGCGGTGTCGACAAGCCCAGCCACATTTTCGGGTTCCCAGTCGTTCACAGCCGTCCCCACAACCTTAAGTCCGTCTCGGAGCCAGCCGGCTTCGTTGCGGGTCTACTTTAAGGGGTGGCCCCCTGAAATATTTCTGAATCCTGTGATTGCTTTGTCGTGAAAGCCTCGTTGGGTTTTGATTTGGTTTTTCCGAGGTTGATCGAGTGTGTGTTGCTATTGGTGCACCCCGGCCGGGTAAAACTTTCTGAAAGCCGTGTCCGCGGTTATGGACGACTTGGAGCACAGTATCTCGACCATAGACAAGCATAACTAAAGTAGTGCTATAAATTTGACTTTATAATGACTAGTAATCAGCTTCCCTACAACGGAATGGCTAAATAAACTGCCCACATTTGCTTGCTTGGGTCGTCGCCAGCGACCATTGTATCTGACTAGTAAGTATTACAACTACAACGGAATGGCTAAATAAAAGTACCAACAACTGTTGGGTTTTTGGGTTATCTCATGCTAATTGTATCTGATTAGTAATTGTTGCAACTACAACGGAATGATTAACTAAAAGTGCCCACTGCTTATTTTATCAGGATGATTATCCAAATCTGACTAGTAATTGCTGCAACGATAACTGAATAAATAAAACTGCCAACTGTGTGAGTTCCTCGGTTGACTTCCTCGTTTGGTCTCGAGGGGGAAACACCAGGATGGTTTGTTTGGTGTTAGCTTCAGGTTGGATCCGGATAGGTCATTCTTATCCCTCTCTGATAACCGCCAGTTGCATCGAGTCTCTATAGGGTGTTTAGTGCATGCTGCCGCTGCCGCTTCAGTCCACCATACCTATGTAGGCGAGGACCGCCGAATTCTAGTCTCGCCGTGTACTGGCCTCAGTACTGACGCTCCTTCTTTTTCCTTTGCCCTTTGTCGGCACCTCTTTTGTTTAAGCAGGTTTGAGATCGGCGTCGTTAGCAGGGTTACCCTTCCGGCTTGGCCTGGGCAGGGTTATGGACACCATTGGTTGTTCTTCAGGGCTCTTAGCCCCATTTGCATCTTGTCCGTAGTCGGACGCTCTATCATTCTCAAGGTGATTTGGATCTTTGTATATTATATCTGTATTCTTGACTCATGGAGTCGCTGTTATATATATCTGTTCTGTGGGTCCCATCGAGGACTGTTGTGTACTGTTATTACTTCGTTTTCCACCCGCACGAAAGTGCCTGGTGGGCACCTTTGAATCGTTTCTATGCGGGTTTGGCGGGAATCGCTGAAACTTGCATAGGTCCGATTCTGAGGGTGTTACAGAGGAGGGCGTTGGTAGCAGGGCAGATGCGAGGGAGGAGAGAATGCGCCTTCCGGAACACATATCGGCAGAGAAAATTTCCGACAGGGTAGATGGTAATTGCTAATTGCACACAGATAGGGGATTAGGTAAATCCTGATTGTTAGATCTAATCAAGGGAGCTGTTCGGATGGTAATGATTGGCCCGTGTACATTTAGTGGGGTGGCTATAAGAAAGAAAATGTTTGCTCTTTTATAAGTAGATTAGTATACCTTGTCTCATCCAAATCTTGTTCACCTAAGAAACTTTATGCATTCCCTTGAATCAATTCAGCTTCATCACAACATAGCATTGTAGCAAAATAGTTATCTCTTACATCATAGAAGTTATTAGTTGACATGAGAACTGCACCTAATGTTGTGAGAAAATGGGAAAAACTTATCTAAATGGAAGCCTACAAAACAACTCGGGGAAAGGGTCTGGGAGTATATCCAGTAAAATATTGCTGCATGACGAACATGTTGGCTCTGCCAAGTCAAAACATGATATGCATCTCATACAAAAAAGACAATTCTATCATATTATCAATACTAAACAAAAGAAATATGATCTGCTTCATATTGATGCAAGCATAAAAGAAAACAAAGGCAGCACCATGTCCTCGCATGGAGCAATGTCGTCCCTGCATTTTACATTACAGGCTTTGTGTTTTCTCGTACAACAAAAAGTTGCAGTCTTGTGCCCGATGGGTAATGCCATGATGGCCTTGGATAGAATCTTCCATGAAAACACACAACTCTTGGAATAAACACCCTCTTGCTAGTGGGCAAAATGTGTTCATGGATCTGTCTTTTCTCAGTCTGCAAGTTATAGTATGTTATGCTAGCTATCTATTGTACAACACTACTCCTTTTTGTCCGTCTGTTGATTACATTTTCGCGTCAAGTTGCAACATGAAGCTCATCAGAAATCATGGATCTCATTTGACAACAAATATATATAAGAATTTTATAGTGGACAAAAAAAGAGAAAGCGGCAATCAATGAAGTGAGATCACGTACTCACCTGCTCTCAAACTTCCTAGTGTGCATTTGCATCAGACACCTGAAACTTATACGGCTGGTGGCCACTATGAAAACACATACACATCAGTTGGATAGACTAGAGGGCGCTTCTTTATGGTATCCAGCAGCAATCGCTACTTCTTGTGAAGGTTGGAAAACATTTGAATATAAACCCCGGCCAACAGCTCCGTGAGCTCTAATCCTCTCGGCCATATTAATGGCTTGCCAAATCTGCACGAAAATGAGTTGATAGTTTAAAACGGTCACATATGAAGAGGCATTGCACATATTGACCTTTCTATGGTGGTAATATTATATCTTTTCTCACATTGTTCCTATGTTCAGTCTCTTCAGCATCGCCCATCTAGCCATTGCCCTGAACACATTTTCCGAACCTGGAGATGAGATCCTTTGTTGTTCCCAATTATCGATCTCATCAACCGGCCTGTACTTGGTTGAATCGTCAATGATGGGCGACTCAACAAGTCATCGCCCGAAAGTTTTCAACTGATTATTCTATTCAAACATATATCCAAAAAATTGTTGAAATATTGCGCACCTCGATCAAAACAAGGCTTCCTTCAGTTATAGCCATTTACCTGGCGATGCGATCTGCTTTTTACAGTGTACACAACAAGAGTATCGTTGCCATCTATCCGAAAACTGCAGATTCCGTAAGCCTGATCCTGGACAACTCAATATGAAAACATTGGACCTCGGCTGACAACAAATCTAAATAAGAATTTCATAGCGGATAAAATTGAAGCTATGACGGTAATCAGCAAAATGAGATCTCGTAGTCACCTGCTCCTATACTTCCTAGTTTATGCATGTGCAGAAGATTGCATCAGATATCTGAAACTTAAACATATGTGACTGGTGGTCGATGAAGACGGGGCACGGTGTTGCGTGTACCTCGCAGACACATGGGCGATGAAGGTGCGTGATGACACATAGACGCCCTAGTGCACTTCGCACCGGGATGTGTCGTCGGCATTGACTTACGCAGGGCAGTCCACGGGTTCGCAAAGCGCAGGGAGGCCTCCACGCGCGTGAGGTCAGGGCGGCCGCGGTGCGCAGGAGAGTAGGGCGTGGGATGGTGGCCGCGGCGACGGAGGGATCCCTCGATTACGGGGTTGCCGCTCGCCGCAGGACCGTGGGACAACGAAGGGATGTGGGAGGAGGGCGTTGGTAGCAGGGCAGACGCATGGGAGGAGAGAATGCGCCTTCCGGAACATGCATCGGCAGAGAAAATTTCCGACGGAGTAGATGGGAATTGCTAATTGCACACAGATAGGAGATTAGGTAAATCCTGATTTTTTTTTGAGAAAAGATAACTGCTTTATTAATCAAGGAACAGGAGTTCCATCCTGAGTACAAACTACAAAAAGTTCATCTGGTACAGAACGTAACCAAACTTTTGTACACAGTTTTAAACGACCAAGCTGGGCAAGACTATGACTCACTCTATTTATTTCTCTAGGAACATGCAGCACCTGGCACTCCCTACCTCCACAGCACAACTGCTTTATTTCATGAATTATAGCAGCATAGCTAGATCTGTTAACCTCTTTATCATTAATCATCTGCACTGCCTCCAAACAGTCAGACTCTAAAATTATAGGCTTGTCTGTCCATTGTAATGCCAAATTCATCCCCTCAGCACATGCCTGTAGCTCGGACTCAAGAGGGCTGTCACATTTGAAAAGATGGCGACAAGAGGAGAAGATAACAGTACCGAGGTCATCACGGAGTATCATGCCAGCGCCTCCCTCCATCGTATCAGCAGTCCATGAACCATCCACATTAAGTTTAGCCTAGCCTGGAGGTGGCTTAGACCATTTACATTTGAACTATAACTTCTGGCTTTGATCCCCCTTGGTCCTTAGCCTCACAGAGGCCTGATCATATGTAATCACCGTTTTCCCTTTTGCTGCATCCGCCATTGGAGCTTGTTTGATGCAGAGTAGGGAATCCATATAGCTGCTTAAAAATCGACGAGAAGCTTCAATGGCCGGCGCCGGCTTGTGATGGATGATCTCATTACGAACATGCCAGATACGCCACCAGACCATCATCATCATCATGCGTTCCTGCTCAGATGCATGGGAAAGCACCTGCAAGATCCATTCCGCGCCAGTGTTGACGATGTCCTCACACGCTGGCAGTGGCCAAACGTCCTTCATTGCTTCCCAGAGATCTCTCGCCATGGGACATCTACAGAAGGCGTGGAAGGTATCCTCCCGTTCCAAGCCACAAAGGACACAAATGTCAGAAATAACAATATTGCGTTTATGTTTATTCTCCCAAGTAGCAAGACCATTGGTAGCAATACGCCATGCCAGGACGCGTACCTTAGGAGGAGCAGGGCACCCCCATACCGTGTCCCAGACGGCACGGCGACCGTCTGGTGCCCTGCTCGCGGCGCACATAGACGTGCGATGATTTAACTCCCATGCGACCTTGTACGCGCTGCTGACGGAAAAGAGTCCCCTACGGTCAGGGGCCCAAGCAATTACATCATTGCACTGGCTTGTCGACAGCTTGATCTTGAGTATCTGCTCGGTGTCCGCCGCGCAGAAGTGCTTGCGTAGAAGTTCCCCATTCCATTCTCCAGCTTCGGTGATCAGCGCTGCCACTCGACGAAGACGACAGTCCCCTTGTATAGAGATGGGCCTGTACGAGGGTGGTCTAGGTAGCCAAGCATCCCGCCAGATACGTATCTGACTGCCATCGCCCACCCTCCATACAAGCCCTCTCTTAAGGAGCTCGAGGCCATACGTGATCGCCTGCCAGGTTGACGAAGCGTTACCTGTGGCATCCCGCAAAACCACTACTAGAAAATCGCATTGTTTTTGTGCATTGCATTGTCATCATCATGCATTGTTTGCCTAAAACTATTTTCTAAACACCCCGTTTTGTTTCAAAATGCAAAACCCGGTCTCCGGATTATTATTGTTTGAATGCTAACGGGTTGCAAAAAGGTGCTTTTAAATTAAATAAAAGATTTAATTATTTTAGCGGGGCAGTCGAACGGGCCGTTTCGATCCGAACGACCACCCCCAGGTTTTTACCATCGGTCCACCTCTAATCCTATTCCTACCAAACTACCTACCCAGCCCAACCCTCCACATCACCCCACCCAATCCCCACTTGCCACCTCACCCTCTCCCTCCCCTCAACCAACCCCAAACTGCCACCTCACTCCCTCTCTCTCTAAACACACCCAACCCACCCTGGCCGCACGCACACACGCACACAGGGCCACACAACCTCCCACCCTGACCGATCCCAACCACCCACAGACCCCCACCTCCCCTGGGACCCACCCCCTGTCGGCCCCCTGTCCTCTTCCCCCCCGCAGCACCCCCTCCCTCTCCCGCAGAAGCACCCGTGCCCGACCCGCCCGTCGCCGGCGATCCTCCTCGCCACCGGCTGCCCGCCTCCTTCCGCCACCCCCCCCTAGCGCGCGCCGCCACTCTTCCCTCCTCTGGCTCCCCGGCCTCCCTCAGCGACCGCGAGCGCCCCTGCAGCCTCCAGCCGCCGCCGCCGCTCCCTCCTCTCCCCTCGCCGGCGCGCCGCCCCGCTCGCTCCCGCCGGCTCGAGCTCGCCTCCGCCCCCTTGTCGCCGGCTCCCTCTCCCCGCCGCACCTCCCTCCGCCCCGCTCCCGCGCGCTCCCCGTCCCGCTCCGGCCGCGCCCCGCGCCGGCGACCCGCGCTCAGCTCCGCCGCCCCGAGCCGCCTCCACCTCTCCCCAGGTGCCCCGTCCGCTCCGTCTCGCCCCACCGTCCCCGACGCCGCCGCTCCCCTCCGGCCGCGCGCCTCCCTCGACGCCCCTCCCCTGGCCGCCGCCGCCGCGCGTCCCCGGAGTCCGCCGCCTCTGCCGTCCCGCCTCACCGAGCCGCCCTCACCCGCTTCTTCCCTCGACCTCGCATGGCGGGCTGCCTCTGCCAGCCACCCGACGACCCTCTGTGCTCCGCCGCCTCTGTGTCAGACTTCCTCTGTCACGGTTATACCTAGTCCAAGGGAATAGACCAAGCTTGCACCGTGTTTGGGTAATGCTAGCCGTTTTTGTCAGATGCTAAGCTGATGTGTTGTTGCGAAGGGGTACTCGTGAGATGTGGTGTTGATGGTGATTCCCGATGCCCCGTTGTTCCTGCCTCGCGGCATCACCTCGGTCTGGTTGCCTGTATCCTTGAGCTACCTGGCCCAAGGCAATACCAACCTCTACCTCGACAAGTGCGCAAGATCCTCGAACCCGCCACCCTCGAAGCGTCAAGATCTACTACCCGGGATATTTGTCCGAGGCCCAGAACCCGAAGGTCTTCGATGCGGAGCACCAAGAACTCCTTCATGGATCCGAAGGCCGAGCCCCCGACACGCCAAGTTCTCCCTCCCGGATCCGAAGACGCCGAGACCCGGGTCACCAAGATCTCCGCCGTGAAACGACAAGACCGACAACATGGCCCGACCACCGCGGATGCGACATGATCTTCTTCTCGGACGCCAAGATTCGTCGAGGGCCCGGAACGCCAAGTAATCCCTTGAGAACGCAGAGTACTTCATCCCGAACGCCACGACCGTCGACATGACCCGAAGACCACGGATACGCCAAAATATACCACCCCGACCCGAAGACCCTGAATCCCGGAGTCCGAGAACGATCCGTCGAACCCTGGACCCTGAGACCGAACCCCGGACCCCGGAACCCCAAGTTCGTCGAGACCCCCTAATGTGTGAACCCCTTTCCGAAACCCTATTTTATAATATAATACAACTGTTGCATCTTCAAATGTTCATGCATGCATATTGTCATGTGGTTTGGGGGCCTTATGCCGATTCACCTTATAATTAAATATGGGGCCCATATGCGGGCAAATCTAGTCTCATATTGGCCTCATTTAAATTTGTGTATCGAACCCGGTACTATCTTCTGCCATGTTAAGACAACATTTAATTTGCGGGGTAGATAAATAACTTGAACCATTTAATTATCTGTCGGGACCCCGGTTCCGCTTAATATGACCTAATTGCATCGCACCTGTGCCATGTCATACATCATTCATGCATCATGCCGATCTTCTGCCGTTGTATTAAATATTGCATCCGGTGTTTCTTCTAGTGTTTTGCTTCTTCGCGGATAAGGCCGTTGAGTTGATGTGAGCTTCGACCCGATCTTCGGATGAACCTTCGACAATGTTTTCAGGCGAGCATCTCCCCCTTTCTACCTATCTTACTTTTATAGTATTTATTCCCTCCTGTTGATCTATTGCTATCTGTGTTGCGATGCTTTAGTTTCCGTACCCGTGATATACCGTGCAGCCCTATATTGCCTTGGACACATCCTATTACCTGTTGTTTGGTAGATAGTTGGACTTGCGCGTCCCAGTCGCTCGCTCAAGTGCTGTTGCGTGTCGACCGGTACCACAGTTGTTGATGTATTGCCGCATGTTGATGTTGGAGATGATCATAGCTTTACTTATCGTTCACTTTAATTCCTGTTTAACAACTAAAATTGGTTTAAGCAGAGGCATCGGTGGGTGATAGATAATATTTGTTTTCCGAACGCCCACTTGTGTCCCGTAGGACCCCGAGTACTTGATACCTGTTCCTCGATTTATCGCGCTATCCACATCCGGGAGGTATATGGGACCCCCCTTAGCCAGAGCTTGATTCAGTCTTATTTCTTGGGGCCACAAACTAGTTTGAGGTTTTATTTACGATCCTGTACTTATGCCATGCTTTACTGCTTTATTTACGATTGTGCGATGTATAGCACACTGTACTGTTTAGGAGCGGGACACGATTCCGCGGTGTCGACAAGCCCAGTTTTGGGTTCCCAGTCGTTCACAGCCGTCTACCCAAACCTTGAGTCCGTCTCGGAGCTTGCTTACTTCGTTGTGGGTCTACTCAATGGGGTGGCTCCCTGAAATATTTCTGAATCCTGTGATTGCTTTGTCGTGAAGGCCTCGTTGGGTTTTGATTTGGTTTTTCCGAGGTTGATCGAGTGTGTGTTGCTATTGGTGCACCCCGGCCGGGTAAAACTTTCTGAAAGCCGTGTCCGCGGTTATGGACGACTTGGAGCACAGTATCTCGACCATAGACAAGCATAACTAAAGTTTATTGCTATAAATTTGACTTTATAATGACTAGTAATCAGCTTCATTATAATGGAATGGCTAAATAATACTGCCCACAATTGCTTGTTTGGAGTGTCGCTTGCGACCATTGCACCTGACTAGTAAGTATTGCAACTACAACGGAATGGCTAAATGAAAGTACCAACAACTGCTGGGTTTTGGGTTTATCTCATGCTATCTGTATCTGACTAGTAAGTGTTGCCACTATAACGGAATGGTTAACTAAAAGTGCCCACTGTTTATTTTATCAGGACGATTATCTACACCTGACTAGTAATTGCTGCAACGATAACGGAATAAATAAAACTGCCAACGGTGTGAGTTCCTCGGTTGACTTCCTCGTTTGGTCTCGAGGGGGAAACACCAGGATGGGTTTGTTTGGTGTTAGCTTCAGGATGGATCCGGATAGGTCACTCTTATCCCTCTCTGGTAACCGCCAGTTGTGTCGAGTCTCTATAGGTTGTTTAGTGCATGCTGCCGCTGCCGCTCAGTCCACCATACCTATGTAGGCGAGGACCGCCGAATTCTACTCTCGCCGTGTACTGGCCTCAGTACTGACGCTCCTCTTTTTCCTTTGCCCTTTGTCGGCACCCCTTTTGTTTAAGCAGGTTTTGAGATCGACGTCGTTAGCAGGGTTACCCTTCCGGCTTGGCCTGGGCAGGGTTATGGACGCCATTGGTTATTCTTCAGGGCTCTTAGCCCCATTTGCATCTTGTCCGTAGTCGGACGCTCTATCATTTTCAAGGTGATTTGGATCTTTGTATATTATACCTGTATTCTTGACTCATTGAGTCGCTGTTATATATATCTGTTCTGTGGGTCCCATCGAGGACTGTTGTGTAATGTTATTACTTCGTTTTCCACCCGCACGAAAGTGCCTGGTGGGCACCTTTGAATCGTTTCTATGCGGGTTTTGGCGGGAATCGCTGAAACTTGCATAGGGTCGATTCTGAGGGTGTTACATTACCTGCAAAGACAGTATCCTCAAGACGCCCGTTAGGATAATACCTGGCTTTTAAGACAGAAGCACACAAGCTGTCAGGCTTAACAATCAGCCGCCACGCCTGTCTCGCCAACAAGGCTTGGTTGAAGAGGCGAAAGTCACGGAAACCTAATCCACCACATTTTTTGGGACTAGTCAGAACATCCCAAGACTTCCAATGGACCTTTCTTATCCCTTTCTTTGATCCCCACCAGTAGTTTCTCACCATGCGGTTTAGGTCGTCACATAAGGCCATGGGCAATTTAAAAACGCTCATGATGTAGGTTGGAATAGATTGGGCAACAGCTTTAATGAGTGTTTCCTTAGCAGCTTGGGACGGAAATGAATCACCCCATTCCATGAAACGTTTAGTGAATTTGACCTGCAGGTTTTGTAGTTTACCTCTATTCATTCTACCTTCAGGCGTTGGCACCCCTAAGTACTTGGCTTCGAATGCTCTGGCTGGCAGCTGCAAGGTCGCCCGGATCTGCTCCTGTATATGAGACGGACACCCTTGACCGAACATGATCGAGCACTTCTCCAAATTTATCAATTGTCCCGTGGCATGTGCATACGTACCAACAACCTCCCGTAACACCTCCGCTTGCTAATTTTCTGCCTTAAAGAAGAGTAGTGTTGACGAGGTTTCATCTCGTCAATGCCCATTGTTATGGACTTGGGTTTTGGAGAAGATGGGGATGCTGGAGATCGTGGCACGGTTAACAGACAAGCAACCAGGGGACACGAGATTTACCCAGGTTCAGGCCCTCGGAGGGAAAATCCTACTCCTGCTTGTCTGCTCTTTGATTACGGCGGAACCGAAGGTTACAGGGTGCGCAGATTCGATCTGGCATGGATGCGTGTGCGAAAGTATGAGTCGAGTTGCCCTAGGACGTGCCCTCCTGGCCTTTATATAGACTTAGGCAGGTCCCAGGCGTAGTCCTAGTCGGTTACAAGTTCTAGGGTTTTACCCCTTTAAATTTCCTATCTCCTCTAGTCTTGCTCTCCAAGGATCCGAAGACGTCATGGGCCTTGGCCACTCGAAAATCTTCATGGGCCAGCATATGTCTGCCGTGGGCCTTCCTTGGGCTGGACTAGGTATGCTGAAGTTATGTACCCGTAGGGTATAACCATGTCAGTAGCCCCCGAGTGATCAGTCGAATCGTAGATTCGGCTGAGGACTCTTCCATCCTTCGAGAGCAGCTATATGTTAATAGTATATGTGTGTAGGGATTGTTGATGCGTGTGCCTGACTCACCCGACGGATCAGGGTCAGTTAACTGTCTTAGGACGAAACAACACGATCTTCTTCAGGTTCGGGTCCCTTAACCCGGGCCTGGAACATATGCTGGCGTAATTCAACTCAGGCCGCAGAGGACTTATAGGAGTGGAATTCCAGTGATTTTAATTGGTGTACCCAACGCGTCCGTTGGGATTTTTCATCGTACCTGCTGGTACGGATTCATACTAGCAGAGCGCAGTCAGGTGCGTTGCCAGGCCATCAGATGATATCTGTAGGTCTTACTTTGCGTCGCAGACGTAGCATCCGAACATTTATCACCTTGGAGGTGTTTCGGGTGGCCAAGGAGATTGTTGCTCACTTAGCGTTTTGTTGGGGCAGAGTTGCCAAAAAAGTTTTTGCATGCGGATCCGGAAGATCGCGGTCGAAGATTTCATAGGGTGCGCGACCAGCGCTCCCTATGGGAGTAGCCCCCAAGTGTCTGTTCGAGTCGTAGACTCGAACGGAGACTTTTAGTTCAAGCATTGTTTCAATCATTAGGTCCGCAGGACTCGAAAATTTTCGGATGCTTAAATCCATCCTCCCTATGGGAGTAGCCCCCGAGTCCGTAGTGGAGTCGTAAACTCGACGTAGGACTCAGAGAAATAATTTTGTCCTCATTTATCTGTCGGGTGCGCGGCCAGCGCTCCTGATAGGAGTATCCCCCAAGTATTTAGTCGAATCGTAGATTCGAGTGAGTACTTTTAGCTGTGGAGCCGAAGTGGTGCTAGTATAGCTTTTGATGACGTCAGTGCTTACGATCGATGACCTCAAGCGTCTGCTACGCCAGAGATGACTTGACTGGACGAAGCGTGGGTCCCACTTGCTGACTTTGAATTGACCGGTCACGCGCGGCGTGGAGATGATTACGGCGTCTCCACGATTTCCGCACGTAGTGGGCGGCGTGGTATCGGCGGTTCATTTTGGTGCTGACACGTGTACGGCCAGATCTACCGTTGGCGTTAGGTCTTCTCGATGGACGGCCAGCGTGCGTCGTCTTCACTATTATAATCCCTGGTGAATTCGTGGTTTGTTTTTCACCGCAGCAGTTCATCTATTCACTGCCCCCTCGTTCTTGAGCTATTCTTGCTGCGCGCTGAGAGTTTCCTCCATATTTCCTTTGTCTTTCTTCGTTGGCAACGCCACCACCACCGTAGCGCCATGGGGAAAACAAAGAAGTCCTCATCTGCAGTTCGGACCAGCGCCGCCGGAGGCAAGAAGGGCACCACCACTGCTCGCGTCACCGACGGTGGCTGGCGGCGATCAGAAACGCGGGAGAGCGATCTCCGCAAACTGCGCGAGCGGAGCCTGATCCCGCAAGACACGACGGCCGTGAGACTCCCCAGCAATGAGGTAATTCCCCGTCCCCCATCTGGGTATCGGGTTATGTTTGTTGCCTTCATGATTCGCGGGTTTTCTTTTCCGGTCCATGACTTCCTTCGTGGACTGCTCTTTTTCTATGGGGTTCAACTCCATCATCTGTCTCCCAACTCCCTTCTCCACATTGCGTGTTTTATCACGCTTTGCGAGTGTTGGCTTGGCATTGAGCCGCACTTTGGCCTCTTTCGGAAGCTTTATTCCGTGAAGAGGCAGTCTGGTTCGGATGGTGTGTATCCCATTGGGGGTTTCATCATCTCCCTCAGTCCCAATGTGCAATTCTTTTCCTTTTCCATGTCCGAATCTGTCCAGTACTGGCGGAGGAAATGGTTTTACATCCGTGACTCTGTACTGCCTGGGCAAGATTTTGGTCTCGTTCCTTTTGACCCCTCCCAATTGATTGAGAAGAAAAGATCCTGGAAAAACCAAATCTTAGACGGTGAAGTGGCGGAGATAGAGGCCCTGTACCGTCGGGTGGAGGATCTCCAATTGATTCCTGAGAAGGAGGTGAACGGTGTCGACATCATCCGGACGTTTCTTGAGCGTCGGGTTCAGCCTCTCCAAGCGAGGGCGCATCCGATGTTTCTTTACTCTGGGCGCCGTGATCCGACGAGGGTTTCGAGTGAGAAAATCTCCGAGGTGGAACTTGACAAGGCTCTTCGCGCGCCGTTGAAGTTTAAGGCCGACGAAGAAATCCCGGGGAAGTCGCTGACTCCTCCCTTTTCTTCGACGTTGGTCGTACCGAAGGTGTAGATTTGCGCACGTAGTGCTCCCCTTTTGTTTTTGTCAGCTGTGTACTTTTTCCTTTGTTTGCTAACAAAGTTCCTTTTCCTTTTGCAGAGCTTCAAAGTGCCGGGCATGGCACCACCGTTGCCCGAGAGGTATCCGAATGCCCCGGATAATGAAGTGGTGGATTCCGTGTCCGAGCTACCGTCAGCGCGATCCCCAGCGGAGGATGCCGACGAATCGAGTGAGGACCATTCACGCAAGCGATCACGGAGCTCTAGCGAGTCGTCAGATGCCTCGACTCCTCCGACTCCCAGAAATCCTCTGGGCCTTGAGCGTCATGATGATGTTCATGGGGGTTCTTCCTCTCCCCTTCCTGCCATTCCTGTGCGGGTTGTTGCTCCGCACCCGCCAGCAAAGCGGAAGAAGGAAGAAAAGAAGGAGGAGAAGAAGGAAGAAAAGAAGGAGGAGAAGAGGGCCCGAAGGGCTTCTCCTATCTTCGACCTGAGCGCGTTGGGCTCGTAAGTTTTCTTGTTGCCACTGTTGTCCTTTGCTCCCTTGTTATTTTTTGCACCTGTGTTGATTGGTTCGTATGCAGGCAATCCTCCGACGGCTCTAGTGATGGTGCGCGCGAGATGATGGGGGAGTCGAACATTGCGTCGCCTCCTCCTCGGACGGTGGCGACTTCTGGTGACGCTGCGCCAGTTCCTCCTGTGCAGGAGAGGCTGGTGGTTGCGCCTCAGAATTTCGCAGGCGGGCCTGCGGGTTCGCCTTCGGAGCACGTAAGTTTTTCTGCTTGATGTTACGGGGGGAGCCCCCGAGTGTCTTCGTATGCTGATGTTGTTTATGCTTCTTTGTGTTGGGTGTAGCCCCCAAGTCCTGCTCTTACTACTATTGCCTATTGCTGCAGCCTTTTGTCCAAGAGGCCAAGCGGCTGGTGGAGGAACGCCTGACGCTGGAGGCGAAACTGCGACAGCTTCAAGGTATTCGTCTGCCTTGTAGTACTTCTCTTGCTTATCCTGGTCCTGTTCTTTGACACTTGCTTGTTGTAAATGCAGAGGAGCATAACGACTCTCTCCGTGAGGTCGATGCTCTGAAGAAGAGCCTTGGCCAATCGGAGCAGAAGGCCGAAGCTGCCGCTGGTGCGAGAGAGCACCTTGAGCTGGAGCTGGCGAAGGCAGCCGAAGCGAAAGAGCGTCTGCAGCAGGAGGCCGCAAATCGTGAGGAGCAGCTGGCCACCGTTGCGGCTGCTCGTGAAAAAGGGGTGGCGGATAAGCTCATGGCTGCTGCCAAGGCTATTTCGGGTGAGTACAAGCTTTTGGACTTGTTTCTTTTTCTACGGATCTTCTTCTATGCTGACTTTCTTCATATTTTTCTTTGTTTTTGTCTCAGATGCCGCAGGCATCGAGTTTGACCGCGGTGCTCTGGAGCACGGGAGTGCTCTAGATGATGCCACTGTGGCGGTCGAAGACCGCTGCAGCACCGTCGTCAACTCTCTTGCCAAGGCGAAAGAGGTCCTTGGTCGCTTCTACCAGGAGCTTTTCCCGAAGGGCGCATCCCTTGAAGATGTGGATGCCCTGGCAGAGGCTCTGTCAGCCGAAGCGCCTGCAGCGTACAAGCGCAAGCAGAAGGGCATTGGCGCGTCCGTCGGGCTGGCGATGGCCATGGCGGCTGGGGCGGAGCTGGACCTGCCCCAGATTACTTCTCGGATGCCTACGGCTGCGGATGGATCCGAGGTAGCCTTCGCCGCCTACTCCGCTCGCTGCAGACGATATGGGCCCAAGCTCATTGACTTGCTGTCTGAGTATGCATTGCGGCAGCAGGGCGAGGCCAAAGCTAGGCAGTCTGGTTCTGAGGCGACTCAGTGTCCTCCGCCTTAGGCATAGTAGACGTAGGGTAGTTTTTAGTCTACTTTTGTTGTAAATATCTTTTGTAGTACCATCCTTGTGCCACGTAGTGGCCTTATATATTTTGATGAATTCCTCCGAGTTGTGCTCTATCCTTGGCTGAATGTTTGTGTGCCTTCTTTTTTCTGCTGCTATAGGTTCCTTCGGGTGCTGACCCAGTTGACACTTCATCCGAAAGGCCCTTGCGAGCATCATTGGATGATTTCTCGCAGCTCGCTTTTCTTTGAGATCGCGTGCGCAGCTTGGAGAGAGATTTGCTTGTGTTACGTGGTCGCGCTGACGTTTGGAAATCCAAAGCAGACTGTGGTGCATCCAGAGAGGAGTATTTGATGGCGGAGCTGGGTCGGCTGTCCGAGCAGCTGCAATGTAAGTTGATCCTTCTTTCGGGCTGTAGCTCAGTTCTTCGGGTGAGCCTGCTGGCCTTACTCTTGTTTTGTGCGGTTGTCGCAGGTGCCAATCTTGCTCCGAGGGAAGAAAAGGAGCGTATTGCTGTTCGAGTCAATTGCTTGACTCAACAGGACATGGAGGCCGGCGGCTTCTTCTGGATGGATCGTGATCGCGCCATAGTTCTGGCGACGGTGCAGGATCGTGTCTACCAGGTTTCGCGGGTGCTCCGCCAGGTGCAGACATCACTTTCCTCGGTGCCGCACGTCATGTTTCCGTTGGATGCCGTGCCAACGACCCTTGCAGGTCTTCTGACGAAGTTTCGGAGTGCCAGCAATGTCAAGGAGCTGGTGCGGCAGCAGCTCGTCGCAGGGGTGAAGGCTGCCTTGTCTCTTGTGAGGGTGCACCGCCCTGACGTAAATTTGGCTGTTGTGGCGACTGGGCCACCTCCTCGACCAGATGGTGGCGAGTGGAATATGCGTCCGCATTACGCGGCTGTAAGGCAGTATGCCGAACAGATTGTAGATTTGTTTGAGCAGCGTGCTCAGGTTATTCTTCAGAATAGGTAGGACCTGAAAATAAACAGATATATGTAAAATTTGTATATTGCGGCTGGGCGTGTATGTGCCCTTTGTTGTAAAGGTTTGCTTGTTTGCGAGCACGCAGTGCTTTGATTTAGTATGTGTCCTTTTCGTTTGCCTGACGTGGTCAGCTACTCAGGTGTACACGTTTTGTCCTCAGTCGATGAAATCATGAGGTGGGGGGAGCCCCCGAGTGCGTATGTAGCATATAGTAAAGTTGCAGAAAATAGTCAACCGAGGGTTGGGGGCGAGGTACTTAGCTTTATTTATATCGTAATGGAGGAGGTACATGGTTCGGCTGAGTAGCCTTGGCTGAAAGCCTTATTGAAAGTAAAAAGGGGGGTAGGTTGCTACGGGTAGAATCGTCGCAGGTGCGAGACGTTCCACGGGTTGGAGTATGCGACTCCAGACTCCACGTGCTTGAGGCGATAGGCGCCACCTGGGATGACCTCGGTGATGGCGTAGGGTCCTTCCCATGGTGAATCGAGTTTGTTCGGTCGCTTTTGCTTGAGTCGCAAGACGAGGTCTCCTTCGACGAAGGACCGTGGACGCAGCCGGCGGCTGTGATAGTTGCGGAGACTCTGTTGGTACACCGCTGATCGAGCTGCTGCTATATCCCGTGCTTCGTCGAGTGTGTCGACGGCGTCTTCGAGTGCAGCCGTGGACTCGGCTTCACTGTAAGCGACGACTCGTGGAGCCTGGTGGCGTACTTCGGCTGGTAGCACGGCCTCAGCTCCGTGCACCATGAAGAACGGTGTGTAGCCGGTGGAGCTGTTTGGCGTAGTACGTAAGCTCCACAGGACAGACGGTAGCTCTTTCCCCAGTTTCCAGCTTTGTGCTCGAGTGAGCTCATGAGGCGCTTCTTGATGCCAGCGCCGATTAGGCCGTTGGCCTTTTCCACTTGCCCGTTTGTTTGCAGGTGTGCCACTGAGGCATACGTGATATTGATCCCGAGGCCTTCGCAGAAGTCCTGGAATTCTTCGGAGATGAAGTTCGATCCGTTGTCGGTGATGATGCTGTGCGGTACGCCAAACCTGTCGAACTCCGCCGTCTCGCAACGGAGGAGCGCGGCCGGCACCGGCGCGCCCCACCTCGTGCAGTGGAGGGTGGCGCGCTTGCGCGCCCGTCTGAGCGCACACACGCACCAACGACGCTCCTCCTCCTCCTCCGCATCGGTCAGGCGACGAAAGCGCGGTGTCGACGGTCCCCTCGTCTCCGCGCTCCTCCTCCGCCGGTCCATCAAGTACTGGATTGGGCGGATCTGCTGTAGCCGGCGATAAATTGCTCGTCTGTACTCGGCGATTTGAGCGATGGTGCGCGGCAGAGGTGTCGAAGGGGTGGTGGCGGAAAAAATGTTCGAGATTTGGGAATCGAGCTCGTAACTGGGATTTTATGGGTCAAGGTCGGGCCCTTATTTCTTTTCTAGATTGGGCCTTATTTACAATGTCTGTTCTAGTTAGATTTCACGGTCCGAGAAAAAAAAACCACGGGAATTTTTTAGATCCGGCGTTTTTCGGGTGCCCGCTAGAGATTCTATACCACTAGACAATGAAGACGTGCGTTGCCGCGCCCGTCTATATTAATATTAAGACACAAAATAATTGAAGATATATGAACGGTAAAAACCTAAATATAATAGGTTTTGCTATTCTTTCAACTTTCTAGACTTCTACCGTTTTCATTACCATTACCGTATAATGGTTGTTCAGATATTTAGACAGGGATTCGGTTGAACAACAGATAAAAATGGAACAATTCGCTCCAGCATAACTTACATGAAGCTTAAAAAAGAACTCCTTTTGAATGCAGTACCTCTCTAACTTTCTTCTAAATTTTACTGGCCAAATTTTGTATTTGATGTTCGAACATCGAATTATTGTCTCTGGCTATTCCCTCTTTAATTTTTATATTTGGAGTAGTGTCACAATCCCTAAAATGCGCTATATGGAACTCTTGGGCACAATAGCTATATCATGTTACCCACCAACAATGAAAACTTGAGTAAAATAGTTCTTAAATTTACCATCGTGTAGTGCAAAATTTCCGTGGAAACCAAAATAAAATTTCTAACATATTATCAAAAGTTCTTCAAGTTATTCGGACAATCTATTCATAGCCTTATTGCCATACATTATTTGGTCGTCTCCTTCTGTGAATACATGCAAATCTGTCTCAAATTTGTTAAGTTATTAATCACTTCTACTCTTGATCAGGGCCTTGATACCAAACTGCATCATAGTAAGTTCTCCTCTGACCAACTGATGGACCGCCAACCATCTTTTGGTTTCAGCGATGAGCTCTTTTAAAACAAGCAAATATCTTTTGGACGTAGCACATAAATAACTGCTTGGCGTCAATTGAGCTAATCATGGTGAATAAAAAATCTTGCTAATAAACTTATTGTGATACCCACATCCTAGTAGCACGGGTCATCCATCATAGATATGATATATACAGTTATATCTTCTCAGGGTGACAATGGACATCACAAATGCTTATTCATTGAGAAATCTCCGAGAAAACCTATCAAATTGGGAAACTCAAATTTTAGCACTTCATCTCAAAGCAATATATCAAAATGTGAATGACACTACTATAGTGTCATGTTTGAGACAACAAGTTATATGATCTTCGAAATTCCTACGCAGCAGCTAAACTGGGGGTTGGAGTTTTGCATGGTTACTTATTTCCTAGCTATGGTTCATCTTGTGTCTACACACTATACCCTGCAATATTAAAGTTGAACTATGTATAGCGTATTAGCTCCTATAGAACTGCAGACTGAGATCAATCGATTAAAAAGTCATTAAACTGGTACAAAGAGAGTAGAAACAGTATATCTTTCCAAAAAGATCCACATGGTCTACATGGAATCTTCTCAATGGTTCTCTATGCGTTAGTGAGGGGGAGCTCGGCCTCGTGTTTACTGCAACCTTATTATGTCAAACCCCAATACCCGGACAGATCGATCCACTACCCAGTAAAAAAATATCACAATTCCCAACCAATATTAAAAGTGTGATCAGAGCATTACATTCACCATGTCGGGGCTGCTTCATTAGAATTGGCGCTTCACCTGTATAAAATTCCCATGGAAACATGGACGCGTTTAATGGTACATAGTACATATCAAGAGAAAGCTTAGAAGAAAGCATCGAACCGATCATATTGGGTATTCATATCAAGGTGCAGAATCGGCATCACCCAAGCACGCCGTATCCAGCCCCAGTAGAGAAATTCGCAGTCGTGAGCACCACTAGTCCTAAAACAAGAACAAGTTAGCTGCCCGGGGAATCACGACGATGACAAAGTGCTGATGGAGGACATGGCCTGATGGAAGAAATAAAAGGAAGCCAAGAGCAGGCATTATATATCCTAGGAAAGTAGTAAAATCCAGAAATAAGGAGGTAGACAGAAAGTAACGTATATCTACTCACAGGTACAGTAAATGGAAAGAAAACGGTCGAGCTTCCTCACCATTATTACGCCGCGAGATCTGGCGAGAACAAAGGAACTACAGGGGAAGACGATTAGCCAGATCGAGAGTCGTAACTGGGCCATAGAACCATCCAAGCGGTAACGAGAGTCCACGTAAACTGGCTCATGAAGCAGCAGCCCTTTAGCAAATCAGCAGCTTTGGCAATCAAATTGGCCCGTTGCATGAGGAAGCGCCCAGGTCGGTCTTCGGAGAAGCGGCCCGATAAATGTGCGCCAGACGGAACGAACGCAGTTGAAACGCTCGATTAGAAAACGTGAAGATCTGGATGTCAAGTACTCCGTAGTAGAGTCGGACGGCCAACAACGTCAAATCGTTGTGGGCAGCCGTAGGCAGTCCCATTTTACTGTTTCTTAATAGAGACAAAACCGAGACAAGTGCGAACGTCTAAATCCATCCATGTCATGGCAGGCGCGGCACCCTCAGCCTCCGCGCGTCAGATATCCCACACGCAATTCGTCGAGCATCTACGCCGTGCCACCCGCGCCCGCGACGGCGAGTCCCTCCACGCCTGGGCGCTCAAGTCCGGCGCCGCCTCCCACACGCCCGTGTCCAACTCCCTCATCACCTTCTACTCCTCCCTCCCGCGCCCCCTCCTCCCCGCGGCCTTCGCCGTCTTCGCCGATATCCCCGACTCCACCCGAGACGTTGCTTCATGGAACTCCCTCCTCAACCCGCTCTCCCGCCACAGCCCCAACGCCGCGCTCTCCCACTTCCGCTTCATGCTCTCCTCCTCCTCCGCCGCCGCCATCATCCCTTCACCGCACTCTTTCGCCGCGATCTTCACTGCAGCGGCGCGCGCGCGCTCCGTGTCTGCGGGAGCCGCCGCTCACGCTCTCGCTTGCAAGCTCCCCTCGGCCACTTCAAACGTGTTCGTATCCACCGCTCTGGTCAACATGTACTGCAAGCTGGACCTCGTTCCTGATGCCCGGAGGGTGTTTGACGAAATGCCGGAGCGGAACGGGGTGTCCTGGTCAGCTATGTTGTCGGGCTATGCTGCTGGAAAATTCTCCCAGGAAGAGGCCTTTGAGCTCTTCCGGTTGATGCTTGGCGAGTGCCCATCAGAGAAAAATGAGTTTGTTGCCACAGCGATCCTCAGCGCAGTTAGTGTGCCATTGGGTTTGCCGATGGGGATACAGCTCCATGGTTTGGTTGTGAAAGATGGGTTTGTTGGGTTTATAACAGTTGAAAACTCGCTTGTCACAATGTATGCGAAGGCTGCGTGTATGGATGCAGCGTTCCGTGTGTTTGAGTCGTCTAAGGAGAGGGAGTCGGTCACTTGGTCAGCAATGGTCACCGGTTACGCGCAGAATGGGGATGCAGAAAGTGCAGTCAGTATGTTCTCACATATGCATGCTGCAGGGTTCTCACCAAATGAGTTCACTTTTGTTGGTGCGCTCAATGGGTGTAGTGACATGGGAGCGTTGGTGGCAGGGAAACAGGCACATGGTTTGATAGTGAAGCTTGGGCATGAGGCGCAGATATATGTGAAGAGTGCACTGGTTGACATGTATGCCAAGTGTGGTTGCATTGATGATGCAAGGGTAGGTTTTGATCAGTTGTATGAGGTTGACATTGTCCTTTGGACGGCAATGGTTACTGGGCATGTGCAGAATGGAGAGCACGAGGAAGCCCTGAGGTTGTACTCCAGGATGGACAAAGAGGGAATTATTCCCAGTAACTTGACTATAGTTAGCGTTCTTAGAGCATGTGCTAGCATTGCAGCATTGGAGCCAGGGAAGCAACTGCACACTCAAATCCTGAAGTTCGGGTTTGATTTAGGAACTTCTGTTGGATGTGCCTTGTCCACAATGTATTCAAAATGTGGGAACCTTGAAGATAGCTTGGTTGTCTTCAGAAGGATGCCTGTCAGGGATGTAATTGCATGGAACTCGATCATTGGTGGGTTTTCACATAATGGGTGTGGCAATGGCGCACTGGACCTGTTTGAGGAGATGAAGCTAGAGGGCACTGCTCCTGATCATGTAACATTCATTAATGTATTATTTGCTTGCAGTCACATGGGCCTAGTTCACAGGGGATGGATTTATTTTAGGTCAATGACCAAAGACTACAGTTTAACTCCTAGACTGGATCACTATGCGTGCATGGTTGATATGCTTAGCCGAGCAGGGATGCTAACAGAAGCAAAGGATTTCATAGAGTCAATTACTGTTGACCATGGAACTTGTTTGTGGGCTATAGTACTAGGAGCATGTCGTAGAGTGCGGGATTTTGACATTGGAGCGTATGCAGGTGAACGGCTGATGGAATTAGGTAGTGAGGACTCCTCAGCATATATATTGTTGTCAAACATCTATGCTGCCCAGAGAAAATGGAATGATGTTGAGCGGGTGAGACATCTGATGAAACTTCGAGGAGTTAGCAAAGATCCAGGATGCAGCTGGGTTGAGCTTAACAGCCGAGTTCATGTGTTTGTTGTTGGGGAACAGCAGCATCCTGAGGCAGGAAATATAAATGCGGAGTTGAGAAGGTTAGCTAAACACATGAAGGATGAAGGTTTACTGTCCAACATCTAAAATTTCAGGGGATGAGGAACCCGGCGCACTGGAAGAATTTCACGAAGAAGATCAATTGGAATTGGAATTGATATCAGCACTATAGCAGATACCGTAAACTACAAGAACAGTAAGAATGTTGACAATTTCTACAATTCTACTAGAATTTAGAAAGTAAAGTTAAACAAGAACTGTTGTGGGAAATACTGTGCTAGTAGTATTTAGTCAGATATATTTTGTGCAAATGGAAGTTGCTGTTTCTATGCATCATTGTTAAATGGGAGTATGGGATTTGACCTGCGTTTAAATTTAGTGCCATTAGAAACACTTCAAATTTATGAATCAAATTGTCCTGTTGTGGAAGTGCATAAGTGCTGTTTGATATAAAACTGTTGTTTTCCTTGCACTAGATTTAAGCCCTTTTTTCCATATTTCGAGGCTTGTATAACACCATGTATTTTGAGATTTCATAGGTTTAAATCTCTTTTTTTTTTCTTTCGATCAAATCAAATGACAAAACGAGAGAATGTGAAGTATTACTACTAGTAAAATTGAACTGATAGAAAACTACACTTTTAATTCATTCGGTACCAACATTCTATTAAAAATGCACCACATACGCTTGTATAGCTTGTGATTCTCTTTTTGCACAATACAGTGTATTCCGTCCTTAGATCATTCTTTGTTCTGCACTTTCATGTTATGAAAGTTAATTTCTATGTTTGCACGATACAATGTATTCTGTCTTAGATCATTCTTTGTTCTGCACATGCATGTTATAAAAGTTAATCCTCTTATACACACCAATGTGTCATAAAGGGAAGGCTGTTCATTGTAACTATGCCACTACTACAGACTCGGTCAAGAATTTTCCCATGGCGTGTGAAAGAAATGCTTTGATCTGTCTTATGTGATTACTTTGGTTTTTTCAGGCTTTTGCTAGAATCCTGTTATAGACTTGGGTCTGCTTCATTGTTGCATCGAACGCTTAGGATTGCTATTTTCTTAGAGCCGTCTCTTATCATCATGCACTTACAGTCATGTTGTTCATAACTTAATATGCAGATATAGAACCAGCGATGAATACAGCTCGGCACTGCAGCCATTTCAACATGTTTGATGAGACGGGTATGTCCAGTGCATGGTGCCCCCGAGGTTTAGAACTGATAAAACAGAGCGTCTCCGAGGTTTAGAATTATTGCAAGCCAAACAGAATGAGATGACAAAAAGGCCTGGACACCAACCAGGAACCTCATATGGCATATGGCGGCCAGAGCAATAAATCTAACCTTCTGACGAAACTTCAGCCCAGAATAAACCCTTTTCAAAATTTTAGCCGGTTCTGACCCTTTTTTGTACCGCCAAATAGGCCAGACGTTCATGAGGTACCATTGGAGCCGTTGACGGTATCAGTCTACCGCCATGGCGGTACCACAGCCATACCGTCAAAGCCCTTGGCGGTAGCCATTCAACCCTACCACCAGAGCGTGTGGCGGTAGAAAAAAGGGTCAGATATGATTAAATATTTTGAGGAAAGTTCATTTTGCGTTGAAATTTCCAAGAAAGGTCAGATTTGTCAAAATGGCCCAGCCATACCAACTACAAGCGGAACAGGACAACTAAGCTAGTACTTTTCAACACTACAGCCATTGAGAAACGAAACCAACAGCACTACCTAGACTTTTTAGACACTGTCTAGCACCCTTCTTCTTTTACTTAAAAACACTCATTCAGTCCGGTCCTCCAGCCTTTCATTCTGTTGAAGAACTCAGTTGCCACCAGCAGGAGCAGTTTTGGGCTCTGATCAGAATCTCCCAAGCTATGGCCATTTGGCCACATTGGAAATAAGCATGATCAGCTTGGATCCGTCAGGGCGTACCAGAATTTGGCACCCAGACACAGCAGGACTTTGGTGCTCAGTCCCCAAATATAATTGCTGTCAAACACAGTCAGAATTACTAGTTTTTTGCAACCTTGGGCTCCAAGCCTAATATAAGTTAATGCGCAGGTACTGCATGTGGCCTTGTGCTTGTCAGTTTGGTTTCACAAGTTTTTTCATCTGTTGAACTGTTTGATCTTATTTCTAGACCACGGTGGTATCTATGGTTTGCAAACTCTTGTTGTAACAAGCTGCTGCACGGATGGAATGGTCTGTTAGTGGATGGGTAACAGCAGGAAGTAGGTGATTAAGTGGTTCTATTATTTTCAGACTTTTTGGTCATCATTATTTGGCCCTCACTGGTCCATAATAGGATTGTAAACCTTAGAGTTCACATTCACGAAGAGTTGGGGTCATCATATCCACCCGAAAAATTACTGAACGGTTTAGCAGTATTTTTTTTTTGAACGGCACAACGGGGGGCGAACTGCCCACCTGCATTTTCCATTTAACGAGAGGGCAGAAGAATGCCCAAAAACTTTTTACAGAATGGGGGAGGAGCATCGGCTCAAAGGGAATTACAAGAGCGTGGTGCACCATTGCTCTACACACTCAAAGCTAACACGCGGGGGGACCCGAGCCCGCCATAGCCGCAGGTGCTCAACGACTTGCTCGAGGATCGCCGAAGGGGGAAGACGAACAACGTCAAAGACCATCCGGTTCCTGGTTTTCCAAATCACCCAGAGGAGGCATGAGGCGACGGTGCTCCACAGCGGTACGCCCCAGGAGGGGTTGCTTGCCTGGAGCGAGACCCAGGCTGCCTCGGTAGAGGTGGGGAGAGCGCGTCGGCGAGGCCCAAGCACACGCCGCCAGAAGAGACGCAGGCGGGAGCAGGTGAAGAATAGGTGGGCGAGAGTCTCCGGCCGGCGCGGGCAGAAGGGGCATATGTCCGTGTCCAGACACCCAATGTGCCGCAGGAAAGCACGCGTGCGAGTATTGCCATGATGAAGGACCCAGACGAATACCTTGACCTTGAGCGGCGCATACCCAGCCCAATTCAGGTCGTGTAGGGGAGGGCCGCACCCAGAGCTCTTCAGCATTATGTATGCGCCCTTGGCACTGAAATGGGTGGCATCACCCCACAATAGAGACCGCTCATCGTCCGCGGTGGAGGAGCTCGCGAGGAGGTGGTCGAGAGCATCGTGGAGCAGACGAAGCTCACTCTCAGCCCGGTCGGTCACCCTATCATGCGTGCGGAGCACGAGAGCCCGATCAGCAAGCGCATCGGATACAGAGCCGGCAGCACGGACAATGTGGGAATATGCTGCAGGCAGGGCGGTCGAGAGCGCGCCAAGGGAGGTCCAATTGTCCCCCCAGAGGTCCACGGAACGGCCGTGGCCCACACGAACAGAGGTGATTGCCCGATATAGGGGCAAGAGAGATGCGAAGACCTGCCAGGCAGGAGTCAAGGGAGCAGGGCGAGCACACATGTAGTTCGCGCGGACCCAGTCCGCCCACGGGGTGCGCTGCCCAGAGAGGACAACATGAAGTTTCTTGAGCAGGAGGCACGTGTTGTGAAGAGCGAGGTCGACAATACCCAGTCCACCCTCTGAGCGGAGCCGACACACCACCTCCCACGACACCTGGCATGAGCCACCAGAGCAGGATGTCATGGCACTCCATAGCATGCCACGCCGGGGGCGATCCATCTTCGCGATTGTCCCCTTAGACAGTTGCATTACCGACATCGCATAAGCGGGGAGCGCGGATAGAACAGATGTCGAGAGTGTCAGCCTAGCACCAAGCGAGGTGGGGCGGATCTGCCAAGGGGGGATGCAACGCTCGATCTTCCCAGCCAGGTAGTCCATGGCGGAGGAAGGCAGCTTGCGATCCGACAACGGGAGTCCAAGGTACGTCTGCGGGAACGAGGATACTGGGCACCCCAATATGGCAGATAGATGTGCGGCGTCGGTAGCAGGTACGCCGATGGGCACGAAGGCGCTTTTGTGGAAGTTGATGGCGAGACCCGTCGCGTCTGAGAACTCCCGAAGTATGTCACGCAGGCGACGAAGTTGGTCGGGATCAGCGCGCACCAGGAGCAGCGTGTCGTCGGCGTACTGCACCATGGGGCACGGGAGGCCGTCCACAAGGGGATGTAGGAGGCGATGTTCGTCCATATCTTTCAGGATCATTTGGCGCAGAAGGTCGGCAACTATCAGAAACAGATACGGCGAGAGGGGGTCCCCCTGGCGCAGCCCGTTCCTGCAGTTGATCCAGCGCCCCGGAACCCCATTGAGTAGCACAGCAGCTTTGCCGGTATCAAGGAGGATGCGGATCCAAGCACACCACCGGTCACCAAATCCACGCGCCCGGAGGATTGCATCGAGGGCATCCCAATTCACTGAATCAAAGGCCTTTCTGAAGTCCAGTTTCAGGGCAACCGCAGGAACCCCCCGGATGCGGCAACACTGGACCAGGTCGGCTGCATAGAGGAACCCGTCAGTGATACAGCGCCCTCGGATGAACCCTGTCTGCTCGTATGCCACCAGTTGCTCAATGAACCGTTGTAGGCGCGAGGTCAAGATTTTCGTGAGCAGCTTCACCACACAGTTCTGGAGGGATATGGGCCTAAACCCGTCCGCGGTGGCAACATCTTCGGACTTGGGAAGTAGGGCAATGTACGCGCGGTTCAGGCCATCGAGCTCCGCACGACAATGGTAGAATTCATCAAGGAAGGCCATGAGATCAGACGAGACCGTGGTCCAGAAGCAGCGAAAGAAGGCGGGGCCGAAGTCGTCGGGCCCGGGGCTACTGTCTAGCCTCATCGACTAGAGTGCCTTCCGAAGCTCCTCGAGTGTGAAGGGATCCTCAAGCGCGGTGAGCCCAGGCACGCAGTCAAGCAACAGGCTAGGCTCACGACACCAAATGGGGGAGAGGATTCTCCCAGTAGATTTGCGTAGAAGTCACTTAGGATACGCTCCTTCCCAACATGGCACGCCACAGGCACCCCGTCGGCATGGAGCACCTTGATCTGATTCCTGCGCAGCCTCGCAGACGCCCCGGCGTGGAAGAAGGCGGTGTTGTCATCTCCTAGCTTGCACAACTTGAAGGCGAAGCGTTGTTTCCAGTATACGTCCAGCTGCTTGTACATACGGGAAAGCTGGCGCTTGACCGCATCACGAAGCAGCATCTCATGAGGCGCGAGGGCGCGGAGCTCCTCCATGCGATCCAAGAGGTCGATCACAGCTCGACAATTTGACACGACGACGGGAGGCCGCTTTTTGGCGCGGGCCCATTTTTTGGAAGAGGCACGGGCCCACTTCAACGACCTGGACAAGCGGCGGCCCGCGGAGGGGAGGTGGTTCCGGGAGTCAGCCCACACAGCACAGATACTGGCCCGGTACTCCTCAGAGTGGGCCCACCCTCGTTCAAACCTGAAGACAGAGCTGATCGGGGCGCGCGAGGATGCCTCGACAACCAGGGGCACGTGATCCGAGGTCGTTCGAACGAGCGAGCGGAGACATGAGTTAAAGAGCACTTGCTGCCAGCTAGGGTCGATGAAAGCTCGATCAAGGCGCACTAGAGTGGGCACTGCACGTCCATTTGTCCAGGTGAAACGCCGATCGAGCAGTGGGAGTTCCTGGAGCAGGAAGTCGTCGAGCACCTCATTAAAGGCTCCCGCGGAGGAAGCATCAAAATTTCCATTATTCTTGTCCCACTCGCAACGAGATACGTTGAAGTCGCCGAGGACGAGCCAGGGGACCGCAACGTCGGATGCCACGGATCGGAGTTCGACGAGGAAATCGGCGCGAAGCTCAGAGAGGCAGGGTGCATAGACGTTGGTGACCGCGAATTGGGTCCCGTCGACGGCGAACTCGAAAAAGGAGGTGAGTGTGAACACCCGCTGGTCATCTCGGATGTGAGAAAAAGACGATGGCCGCCATGCAGTGAGAAGGCCCCCCGATGCCCCGTCCGAGTTTTTGAACACGAAGGAGGTGAAGCCCCGCGGGAGAAAGGACGACGCTTTCCGAGAGGATACGTCGCGCAGCTTTGTTTCTTGGAGGCAGATCAAGTCCATAGGGTGTGCAGAAAGCCCGCGCTTAACATCGATGCATTTATCTTCATCGTTGATGCCACGAACGTTCCAGGAACCGATGGCAAGCTTTTTTAGGGGAACAGCTTCCATACCTAACATATATACACACCTCTATGGTACGCGCGCGGCGAGGCACGGCGAGCTGTACAACCAGGCATCACGGCACTGGCCAAAATACAGAGACTTAAGCAGGGAGAAGGGCACGCTCGTGACACAGCACGGCGACCTGTACACCTAAGCCCACGGACCACACACACTAGACGCTTGCAGCAGAACACACGCGCCCCAGTGCATGAAACAGAATAGCTAGCGCAAGAATATACAGGAACGGGAATATGCAGAGAAGCCATGCAGAACTCTACGCTGCAGGTCTTCACAGGAGCATACTCGAGATTCATGGAGCACCGGTCACCACCGAGACAGCAGCAACTGCACCGTCGATGTCCTCATCAGGCAGCTGGCAGGCTTCGCCAACAACACGCACCTCGAGGGCAGTGAGGGGCAGCAGCGCCTGGCGAGGAACGACCGCATCCCCGTCTTTTGCGGCGCGGTGTTGGACGGCTCGGGAGAGGACGGACTGGAACGAGGCGCCAGCTTTGCGCTTGATCCGGGCGCTCTCGCGCGGGCCTCGGCTCGGTCCAGGAACGGAGGTGCACGCAGGTCCAGGAGCACGAGCACCTTTGCAGCTACGAGGGCGGCCGACCGCAGGGAGTGCGGCAGCAGCAGACTTGAGGCGTGCGTCTCCATCCCCATGGCCACAGCAAGGGGACGCAGCGTCGGGCCCATGCACCGGAGACACCCGGCCTGGCTCCACGACACCCAAACCAGCAGCGGAACCCAGCGAGGCGAAGGTCGAAGGCGTCTCGGAGACGATGGCATCCGCGAGAAGGCCGACGGAGACGATCGTCGCAGCGCCTCGGACGACGGTGATCTCGTCGATGACACCAACGGCCCCAGTCGCGAGGTTGACGTGCGCCATGCCGCGCGGCCCGGGGTCGGAGGAGAAGGCAATCTCGCGTGGCACGCAGAAGTAGGTCTGTCCTTCGCGAGCTCCACATACGAACACGTGCAGGTATGTGTCGCATACAGCAACCTGAATGTCGGGGGAGCCATGGACGCCGCCCTTCGTGATGGAGGCAAAAGGAACGCCAGCGGTGCCGGAGGCCAGAGGCACGTCGATCTTGACGTCCAACTCATCACATGGACTGGGAGAAGAGCCCCCACAACCGCCGCCCCTGCGGCCGCCAGCGCCATGCGCCGGCAAGAGGAGGCTAGGCCAGTCGTATGCGTTGGCGACGGAGGAGTCGGGCGGAGGGCTGCCGCGGCCGCCGGGCGGGCCACCCGGAGGGCTGCCGGGGGGCCACCGGGAGGGCCGCCTGGAGGGCCGCCGGGGGGCCGCCGGGGGGCCGCCTGGAGGGCCGCCGGGGGGGCCACCGGGAGGGCCGCCGGGACCGCCTGGGGCTCCGTCGGCAAACGTCCAGCGGCGAACACGCCGCACCTGAACAACAGTGTACAGACCATCCGCGTTTACCATGTCCAGGTCCTGGGGAATGCGGTTGAAGCGATCATATTTGCACACAACAAGAACCTAAATGAATTCGTTGCCCGCCATACACAGCTCCGCGATTTCCATCGGGTTCCCGACGCCACCCACGGAGTGGCGGATGTGGGTGCGGTTCCAGTGCTCAATCGGGTAGCCGACGAGGGAAAGGGTAGCGTAGCCCTGGTGCGCGAGGCGGAGGCGGTTGGGCGCATCCTCATGGCGCTCAAAGTACACGTTGTGCTCCTGCACCGCGTAGGGGCCATCCACAGCAGCCGCGCGCGAGGCGGGGGTGCGGAAGCGCACCAGCGCACCGCCGTACGCACTTGTGGCCGTCCTGGCCTCCATGCCAAGAGGGACATGGAGAAGAAGCGCCTCTTGGATGATTGGACCGGGCGAGGACACCTCCGGGTCGACCCACGCGAAGCCGAACCGGGAGAAGGCGCTCATGTCAACGGGCGGCATGAACACGACGAGCTTGTCCGGGTGACGCTGCTGTGCCGGCACGTCGGAGTCGGTGGAGTCACTGCTCGACGACTCGCCCAGATCAAAGTGGGAGATAGGAGAGGGCGGGACGTACGGCGACGGCTGCCCGGCCGGCGAAGGCGCAGGGTGTGGAGTGACGGGGTACTGCCGACCGCCGGGGTAGCGGCGGGGCGGAGGGGTGATGTGGTGAGGTTCCATCGGAGCTGGCGGCGCCGAGCGGCACCGGGCAGCGTGGTCAGTGCACTCACGCGCACGGTGGCCGGAGCGACGACACAATTTGCATTTAATGGGGTCCCTGCACTCGTTGACGTAGTGCTCCGGTGAAAGGCACCGGTAACAGCAGAGAAGAGGGTATTAAAAGGGCGGGTCGCTGCGGGGCAAACGGGGTAGGCCTGGAGTTTTCCGGAGGTAGCGAGGGAGTTGACGCTGCGCTGGGCCCAGGCGGAGATTTCACAACTTCTGCCCACGTACGAGCCGCACGATCGGCGACGAACGATGGGGAGGGGGCGTGATTCACCCCAACTCCACCCGACGTGGCAGTGTGAAGCCCGCGGAGTCCGCCACGTATCCCGGACGGGAGGGGGCGGGCCCTGGCTTTGGCACGTCGCACCGTTGAGCGGTGTGGAACGGTACGTAGCGCCGAGCGGGGGCGACAGGGTGGGACCCACCACGGAAAGGGACAGGGAACGTTGGCGATCCAAAGGGGAAGGTCAACGCCCCGAACCGGCATGAGTTGACATCCACGCTTTGAGTTCCCGACCGTTGCACAGCGGCCGGCGGAGAGAGGTGGATGAGGAAGACGACGCCAGCGAAGATGAAAGCTGCACGGCGGCGCAGCAGCCGTGCGACGGCAGCGCACGAGACAGACGAGGAGAAAACCCCAGTGCTGAGCTCGGAGACACGGAACCTGTCCTCGAACGAGGAGAAGACATGGGTGAGCCCATTGGCGACGACGAAGGCGTTGACGCACTGTTCGCCGGGGAGCAGCGTCACCCAGATGGAGGCGGGGGAAAGGCCTCGCGCGGCAGCAGCGGTGGGGTTGCAGACGGACACACGTAGCTGGCGACAGACGCGACGGGAAAATGCATCCCCAGGGCGGCGCGATCGCAGGACGCAGAAAGAGCCGCTGCGAATATTCGCATCGCCGGCAGGCACGGGCTCGCTGCATCCTCGCGGCGGGGAAGACTGGGGAAGCAAGGTGGCCGGGAGACGGCGCGGGGAGCGTGGCCGCGAAGAGGATGGAAGTAGAGTAGGCGGCAAGCGCCGGGGAGATTGCTGCGGGCTCGCCGCGGGGGAGAGCTGCGGCGACGTGTACCTGGGTCCCGGAGGCGAGGAACTCGCACGCGACGTGGTGGTGGCGCCCCGACCGCGAAGCGCGGAGGAGATGGGCGGCAGGCAGCTAGCTAAGCGATGGCGGCGGTGGCGAGCCCCTCGCCCGGGGCGAGAGCGGGAGCGAGAGAGAGAGCGGGAGCGCATCATCCTCAAGGTTATTACACATATGTTGCCAATCCGGTTTAGCAGTATGAGCAATTATTTTGTAGCACATATAGTATGAATCAGGTTGATCACTATGAATTTGACATTGATAGTCAGAGTTGTCCGCTGCACAGATTGTCTTTTTCTCTTCCACTTTTGGTTCCATACGGTGTCTTCTATTTTATTTTTAAAATTCAGTCAAAACTAGAAATTGAGCCCAGACCTGTTATTTGGTGGTTCGTGTTGCTAAATACAGGAAGTTTGTCCTCAAGTGCTTTTTGCCGTGCGAACATACCAACATATATTCTGCTCTTGTGCAAATTGCCCCATCTATCACGAGAATTGTTTCCATCAGAAGTTATGTGCATTTCTTTCCCGTTTTGTCCACAATTTTGCAGGTGAAGACATTCAATGGACGAATACTCTAAGATGTAATTCAAACTATATTGCTTTACCTCTTAAGTGTTTGATTTTCTTATTTGCATGACATCTTGTTGAGCTGCTGCTGCTGTTGTACGCCTGTTTTCATGCAGATTTTTTTGAGGGTAACTCCCACTGCAATTTGACCAATGACATTGCAAGATACTTATAGCAGTATAACCAGTTTAAGTGACAAATGCTATTTGCCTTTCTTTGTTATAAAGAAGAGTTATCGAGTACAATCCACCAAGCAGGTCGGATTACAGAGCTTGAGCAGCTTGCTTATTACAAAAAAGGAAAAAAGATCAGTGGACATCCCAATCTGTTGGAATGATGACTCCGCGGCTGAGTGCTCCTGCCCTTTCCCACAACGCCGCTTCATCCCGGATTTTTGCTTTGAGCTGGGGGGCTAAAGGGCGTTCCTTGTCGAAGAGACACGTGTTTCGCTGCTTCCAGATCATCCAGGCCATGAGTAGCGTAGCCAAGACTAAGCCCTTGTGCATATGTTTGGGGGTGGCGTGCTTGGCCGAAATCCACCAAGTCATACAGCGTCGGCTCGTTCTCAGGTGGTCTATAGGGGATTTTCAGTATTTGTCCTTGTTGGCTAGCTAGATGAAGAATTTGACGCGAGGTGGCGCCCAAAAGGATGCAAAGGTAGCAAGATTTAGTCATGTGGATGATGTTTGTATTCCATCTCCATATCAGTTTGTCGTGTTGGTCATTGAGCGTAGTATGTTGAACCTGGTGCTAGATGCTCAAGTATTGCCTGATTTCATTGATGCCAACGACGTCGTGGATGTCTCGTACATCCACGTGCCTAATTGTGGTCGAGGAGCCCATCCGTGACCGTCCTCTGTTTTCGTCATCGCTTGGGGAGACCGGCATAGAGCTGAGGGGCTAATTCATTGATGGATTTGCCGTTAATCCATCGGTCTTCCCAGAACTTGTCGGTGTGCCTGTCATCGATGACCCAATGGTTAGAGGCGAAGAACATGTTTCTCATGTGCAGAGGTTTGCAGATCGAGCCCACTCCAAGTTCGCCCAAGATTTGTTTTGTTGTACCAAAGTCAGCGAAGCTGGAGTGCTAATCCATCCCTCTCCATAGTCTGGATGCAAACGGCGCCCCAACTAACGTGGCAGTGTCCTCTGCTGGCTTCGGTACGTCCCTCCCATAGGAACCCTCTTTCCACCTTCTCAAATATATTGATGGTCTTCTTGGTGGGGCGAATTGCCATAATCTAATGGATTGAGATGGCATTCATCACAGATTTAACGAGAGCGAGCCGCCTAGCCTTGTTCATCAGTCGAGACTTCCATGTGGGGAATTTTCCAGCAGCCTTAACGAGCAGCTGCATTTGGGCACTGGTGGGTTGTCATAACGTGAGCGGTATCCCAAGGTAGGTTAGCGACAACTCTGCAATTTGGCAGCCAAGTGTGCCAAAGACCATCGCCACATCCTTCGGTGCGTGGCCAAGCTTTTACTGTAGTTCACCTTCAGGCCTAATGCTCTGCCAAAAATATCGAAGATTGCCCTGACAGCATCAATGTCAAGCGGGGTTGGGGGCAAAACAAGGCCACGTCGTCGACATAGAGAGATCGTCGATATGGATCTCCGTGGGTGAAGTGGTTGAAGGATACCCAACTCGACGACACGTAGGATGAGGTGTTCAAGAATGTCCACTGCAAGGACAAACAGCTACGGGGAGAGGGGATCCCCCTGCCTCAATCCGCTCATGTGCCATATCGGTGGACCAGGCTCACCATTCAGCAGCACCCCCATGTTAGCAGAGGAGAGCGGGATGGCGAGTAGGTCCGGAAATTTGTCACCAAACCCGTAGCGACGAAGGACCTCGAATATGAATGCCTAGGAGATGGTGTCAAATGCCTTTGCCAGATCCAATTTCAGCAGTACCCTTGGCATGCGTAGCCGGTGGAGTAAACACATCGATTGCCGGACTATCACAAAGTTGTCATGCAGGCATCTTCCAGCGATGAATGCATTTTGGTTCTTGCTCACCAAGCTGTCGAGTCTAGGCGCGAGACGTAGCGAGAGGATTGTAACGCCCCCGAATCGGGTCTATGCAGATCTTAGCATTTCCCACAAAACCCGCATAGAAGCGATTCAAAGACGCCCACCGGACACTTTCATGTGGGTGGGATTTGATTACAAGTAATTACATCACAGTAGTTTACAACATAGTCCACAAGAACTCATATATATAACAACAACTCAACGAGTCAAGAATACAAAAGATACAATACGAAGATACAACTCAAGAAGAAGCAAGATAGTATCCGAGTACGGACAAGATTCAAATGGGACTAAGAGTTCTGAAGAATAACCAAGTGGTGTCCAACCCTGACTAGGCCAAGCCGGAAGGATAACCTTGCTAATGTCATTAATCACTTACCTGTCAAAGCCAAAAGGTGTCGGCAAAGGGCAAAAGAAAACAAAAAGAGAGCGGTCAGTACTGAGGCCAGTACACGACGAGTCTTAGAATTCAGCGGTCCTCGCCTACATAGGTATGATGAGCTCAGCGGCAGCAAAGCTTGCACTATCTAACTTATAGAGACACGCTACAACTTCGGCTATTAGAGCGAGGTAAGATAGCGCTATGCGGTAATAATAATATAACACCAAACATAACCCATCTGAAGATTTCCCCCTCGAAGACCAGTCGAGGAAGTCCTCTTACAGAACACACACTGTGATAATTTTAGTTAATCAGGTATTTAGTTGATAAGGCTAATTACTAATTATATTATTAAAGAGCGAAACATTAGTGGCGTTGTCTATGATCATGACACTGTACTCCTGAGGCGTCCATAACCGTGGACACATGGCTTCTCAAAAAGATTTACCCTGCAGGGGGTGCACTACTGTATCCAAACGCATGCTCAGCCCATCAGGCATACTATTACGCGTGCCATCTGAATCTCACAACAAGGATTGTCCCTTAACTACGCGCATATCCAGAGGCATCACCTACTGTGTGGAACCAACCAAGAGGTACGACTTCTCAAGGAAGGCACATCATTTGCGCCTACTGGTGGATCGGGCCCTACGGGGTAACTTGTACACACCGTGGGTGCCGCCATCGTGTACCGCGATTTATGATGCAAGCCATGGCAGTCCACCAAAATATCAAGTCCGAAGACATATCAACTCACTCATGTCCGAAGACATATTATGCGTATGCACCAAATGGAAAACCAATTTTGTAACCCCTGGATATATGAATAGCATCGGTAGTTGAGGGGGGATCCCAGACCCAGAGGCCCCACGTTTGATTAGAGCGATCAACTCAGAACTGGTATCGTAGAACGAACGGGTTCTAGGTCGGCTCAAGCAGTTCCCAAAGGTGGTTCATGCCGAGGTCTTATCATTAGGTGAAACCATATCCATAATCATAATCAACATCACCAGATTAATTATCTTATCACCAACAATATCCAAATATCATGTTCCACATGTATGAGAGGAATACTAAGCATGCCTACGACTCGCGAGGACAAGATTAGCTAGCCAAACAAGGCAATAGGATAACCAAGACAATATAGTGGAGCAAGTAAATAAAGGGACGATACTAAAGCATCGATAATAAGGATAGCAATAGATTAATTGGAGAAAGTAAAGACTATAAATGTAAAATAGGTAGAAAGGGGAGAATGCTCGCCTGTAAGACAAAGTCAATAACCGAAGGCTTGTTGTATCTCGTATCGACTCATCGTCCCATCCGGTGAAGAAGCAAAGTACTAGAAGAGACAAGGATGTAATATTTAATACTATGGCAAAAGATTCGGCATGTTTATGATATGATGCATGGCATGGTAATATGTAGTCCCACTTAGCAATATTAAACGGAATCAGGATCCCGACAATTATTAGAAAGGTTTAAGTTATTTATCTACCTCGCAATTTAAATGTTGGAATAACGAGACAAGATATGGCATCGGTTCGCTACATAATATTAAATTGAACGGGACAAGACAATAGCACTCTCATGTCTTCCATATTTATTTAGTAGATGAATCACCATATATTCCTGAATAAATATATGTATGCAAGCATGAATAATTTAATATGCAACAAGCTATATTATATTTATCAAATAGGATATCAAAAAGGGGTCACACGCTTGGCTTCGGCATCGAGGATCTAGGGGTCAGCGGGGTTCGGGTTTGGTCTTCAGATCCTTGGGATCTTCGGTCTTTGGTGGCAGACAAACTTGGCATGGCGACACGGTTCACCGGACGACGTCGCATTATCCGTGACGACGAGGAATAGAAAGGTGGACTGGTTCTCGGTTGCGTCCTTGTCGATCTGCAAGGATTTGAAGCGCATAGCGGTGAGGCTCATGACAAAACACATCGGACACATGATATAACGGAAGGAGTATTGCCTTCACAGTAACGCCGCACCTGCAGAATTCACAAGCAACAGGAGCAGTCCCTTGACAGGGACAACTTCGTGCCATTGAGGTGGTCTCCGCGGTAGCGCCGGTCGAACGCGTTCTTGCGCGAGCGAGCACAGGGGCATCAGAGATGACAGAGGTAGGTCGAGGACAAGCACGGGACCAAGGTCGATGCTGGACAGAGGAGGGTCACGTCCTTGGCAACGGACATGGAGGCGGGACCGGTCGGCGAGGTTGAGGTCGAGCTATGGCCGGCCAGCAAGGAGGCGGTGGCGACGGGGACATGCCCAGGAGGCGAGGGCGCGGTCGGCGCAGGACGAGGAGGCGCGGCCGGGGTCGCGCGGGGCACCGGGGATGGCGAGCTTGGCGGGGCGGAGCGGCTTAAGGCGCACACGCGCACTGGAGTTCGGGGATGCGGCCATGGAGGCGGGTCCAGGGCGACGCTGTGCTTGGCTATTGGCAAGTCGACAAGGAGAGGGGAGGCGAGGAGCGCGGCCCGGCAGAGAGGACCCGAGGTAGTTGGCAGCAGTGCAGGAGCATAGCTCGTTGGCGGTGGCTCGGGAGATTGAGGGAGGAGGCGAAGGGAGGAGAGCACCGCGGGATTCAATCGGGATGGGGTGGGGATGGGACTCGCGTGGGGTGCGTTTCCAGTGTCCACCGAGTCGTGTCCGCGTGCGTGAGTTGAGCGTGTGCGTGAGTTAGTAGCGTGTTGGGTGCGGTCAAGTGTGCGTCGTGTTGTGTGTGGGACATAAGTGTGTGTCTCCTGGCGTGTTGCATACAGCGCGTGTAGCTGGCGGCGGCGGCGGCTGCGGGTGTGAGTGCGAAGCCGGTTAGGTTTAGGGCTAGGGTTAGTCTGGGATTTGGGTAGTAGGTGGATAATTTTTAGACAAACAAAATATCCGGAAAGACCTGAATTTTTAATTTGAAATTAAAGTGTGGGACTAATTAGAAAATGAAATAGGCTTTTGGTGAAAATATTTAAAAGCAAAAGTATGCATGATGTTATGATGATGCAAAAAAGAAATTAACACGCAATTTTATTTCGAAATATTTTCCGGGGCATTACAAGGATCTTGGCAGCCACTTTCCCAATCAGGTGTACCAGGTTGATGGGACGATAATCTCCAAGAGTTTGCACATCGGTCGCTTGGGGAGAAGTGTGAGCAACGCTTGATTTAGCCTATGTAATACCTTGCCTCGTAGGGCATCAAGCTGGCAGAAGACTGCAAGGAAGTCCTGCTTCACAATTGGCCAACAAGCCTAGAGAGACTCAACCGTGAATCCGCCAGGGCCAGGCACTTTGTGCGTCGGCAGGCGCCGAATACGCTCCAAATTTCCTCCTCGGTGAAATTAGCATCAAGGCCGAGCGTCAGACGGCTCAATTAGGCCATCGAGGTTTAGCATGCACTCCTGGTCGATGCCACTGTGCCCAGCAGATTGTCGAAATGTGCAAAGGCGGCCTCAGCCATGTTGGTCTGCTCCATCAGCATGCGATCCCCAATCGCAAGGTTGTGCACACGGTTCTTTTGGCCTACGATAGGAGCACTGCAAGTGGAAGAATGTCGTGTTCGTGTCGCCGTCTTTGAGCGTGGCGATGCATGCACTCCAAAGCCGCATACCGAAGATAGCAGTGCTTGAGCGTCTTGTGCAACCAGATTTCGTGTGGCATCAGGGTCTATCCTCTTGGGCTTTGTCAAACTTGAGGATGGTCTCTCTAGAGATTGCCATCTTGTGACGAACGATCCCGATAGTTTTTTCACTCCAACTAGAAAGCTTCTTGGTTGTGGCTTGCATCCTGTGGTCAAGACGAAGGAAGGGATTTGCACTGCTCACTGACTGCTAGGCCTCTACAACTATATCGTGGAACCGTCTAGCGAAGCCAGTTGTCCTCACAATGGAATCGTCTGTGCGTTGGCGGCATGGGGGAGCATTCTAGTAGCAACAGGTTGTGTTATGAAATGACCGAGGCGAAGCAGCGCAAGTGGCATGCACTGATGAGTTCCTCCCAGTCCACCGTGCAAAGGACGCGATCAAGCCGGACCAACGTTGGTGGCGATTGGCCATTAGTCCAGGTGTAGCGCCGACCATTTAGGTAGATTTCCTTGAGGGCTAGGGAGTTGATGCATCGTCGGAAACGACTCATCATGCGTCTATCCATGCTGGAATTATTCTTGTAGAGAAGGTTAAAATTGCCACAAAGCATCCATGGGCCAGGGCAGTCACAACGGATTTCACTGATTTCTTGCAGGAACACGATCTTGTCAGTGTCTCCCTGAGGGCCATAAACACGGTTATCCACCTAGTAGCGTCAAAAGTGACCTTGGCTGTGATGGCATTGGTGGTGAGCATTGTTGGAGATATGCCTAAGAGACAATAATAAAGTGGTTATCATTATATCTTTATGTTTATGATAAGTGTTTACACCCCATGCTATAATTGTATTAACCGGAAACATTAATACTTGTATGTTTTGTAAAATAAAAGAGTCCCTAGTAAGCCTCTTGTTAAACTAGCTTGTTGATTAATAGATGATCATGATTTCCTAATCATGTACATTGAATGTTATTAATAACAAGATCATATCATTAGGAGAATGATGTGATGGACACACACCCAAAGTAAGCATAGCATAAGATCAAGTCATTAAGTTTGTTTTGCTAGAAGCTTTTAAATACATAGTAACCTAATCCTTCGACCATGAGATCATGATAATCACCATCACCGAATGAGTGCTTTGATGAAATCAAACACCACTTCCGTAACTGGATGGTTATAAAGGTGGCATTGGGTATTCTGAAAGTATGTGTTGAAGCACATGGATCAAGAGTGGGATTTGTCCATCCATATGACAGATAGATATACTCTGGGCCCCCTCAGTGGAATGTCGTCCAATTGGCTTGCAAGCATGTCAACACCCGGATTTTTAATCCCAGATGCCTGTTATGCCATACATCGCAATCCCAGGATTACCATTTTTGCGAGACTTAACATAATTGGATACCATAGTACATCATCCATTACAAACGATACATAAGTTCTTACACAAATAGGGATCTCATGATCCAGTTCTTAATACAACATCAAGCAGCGAAATACGTAATAATAACGGTAGCGTAGGCGAAGCTCCATCTTCGGGGTCACAGGCAATGCTGACGATGGGAGATCATCCTAGTTGTCGTAACCTTCCTGGGGTCCATCCTCCAGGTACTCCTCTTCATAGTCTGGCCATGGGAATAGCCAGGGACAAAGCCATGAGTACTCTTTAAGTACTCGCAAACTAATACTAACAGGTAAAGGGGTTTTTGGATAATAGGACACTAGGCTCTAGGGTTGTTTTGCAAAAGCCAGATTTATCTCTACCAAGTTTAGAAGCAATGAATGCTCGTCACAATTTTATAACTCCTAAGTGGGAACTTGTATTTCATATCACAACTCTGTTGTGGTCAAGTCAAAGTTTCAAATCATTTCACAAGTCATTTTGAAAAGTCTGACGGGGGAACAGTATGGCCACTCCAACTGACCATAACCGCGGACGCGGCTATTCGAATAGTTTGACACTCTGCAGAGATTGTACACTTTCACCACAACATTCGATACATCCGTCAGGAACAAATCCTGAATTCACCATACTCAGTATGCGGATAATCAATCCTAACCTTTCGATTACACGCCCTAGTATAAGCACCTCTCCTGTGAGTTTGGCCTCCCAACCATGACCAACTGTCATCCTGGGTACTGCACATGTGGACAATCTTCACAAGGTAGCCTCAGCTCAGACCTTGGCCGTGAGGGAACTAATACTAAGGTATATAAGTTTCCAGTCAAGCCCTACCCAATCTTCGGGTATTGTGGTTGTACGATAAAATTGGAATGGTATCGCATCCAGACAACCATCAGTTTTGTAAAGGGCTAAGGCTCATGCCTCATTGTTTTCATCACCAAAATCATCGGGTGTTTGGAAACACATGTCCAAAACATTTCAATAGAATGATCCATCATTCCAAGGTTTTCATAACCATTTTTCCACCAAGTATTCCCATCTAAAGTTGATCAAGTTTTATGCTTAGCACTAGCATCTACAGGTGGGGGTAAGCAATAATGAGGGGTGGTAAACTAGTGGAGTTCTAACTAATTTCAATCTCGTGCCTTAAGATGACATGAAGATTATCTAGCTTAGGCCAAATTTTATGCTCTTTATGCAACCTTCAGATATCTTTCTAGTATCTATAATTCACTTAAGTAAACTCTAAGTAATAGCTTTGATAAAGAAATAAAGTATAAAACTAGCAAGTAAAAACGAGGATTGGTCTGTCAAGTGGGTATGATCACATATGCTTAAGGCATATAGTAGGCATAGTAACAAGTAGTGGTTTGTTGCATCAGTAGAGTATCTTGCAAGGGTTAGCTTGCATTGGTCCACTTAGTTAATAAAGCTTGCACAATATCAGTATAAGCTTGCTAAATTGCAAGTGTTAGCTTGCAAGGTTAATAGCTTGCCTTGAGCAGAGCAGTGGTTGAAGTTCTCCTCGGCTTCTTCTTCGTAGTATCTTCCTTCCTCCTCGTATCCTTGGTCGGTACTAGCGTCTATAAATAAATACGAGGTACACAATCACCAAACAATACTTAACTACTTGCAATCATCACACACAAGGGTCCTATAGATGATCTAACATCATCTCTAACATTACAAGATTAAAGCTTGGTTTAATTCTTTTTATTTTTAGAAAAGTAATTTCTACTCATTGAAAAACTACTTAAGATTTAATATTCTCCAAACCAAACATGGTATCATGTTGACACATGTCATCACCACATATTTTAGTCCATGGGAATATGATTTAAAGTGGTGTCACAATTTAATAAGGTTTTACCCTTTTATTTTAATTATTTAAAGTGGCTAGAAATGCCTATGTAGCATTCTTTTATTACTTCAACATTATTTCTGCAAGTAAACCTATATATTTTTATATATTCTGAAAGGTATGGTTAAATGTGATTTTTGAGAGTTGGAATCAACTCAAAAGCTATTATGGTTTAAATTTGAAAAATGTTTGAATGCAGAAAAGCTTATGCCTTGTTATTTTTACCATGGGTGATCTATAGATCCAAATGACTTGAATCCAACGGGCTTGGATTCAGCATTCTCAGACCTTTCTAACAAAATTGGTTTCATTCCATTTGGGGGACTGAATCGATCTGGGTTGATTTTTGAAGTTGGGTACAGAAGTGAGTTTGAAACAAAATGAAAAAGGTTTAATTCAAATAACTGGGCTGCGCGGGAAAAGTTAACGGGCCGGCCTTCTAAGCGCAGTGCTCCCGCGGGCTGCTTAAGTGGGTGTCCCCACTCGTCAGTGAGACAGGGAGGGGCGAAGCGGTACGGGGCGATGTGGATCTTTCGATCTAGTTCTAATCCAACGGCTAAGAGTCATCGTCGACGTTGAGCAACGCCGGCGAGAAAGAAACCTAGCGAGGCAAGTGAGGGGTGCTGGGGGCTCACCGGGGTGCATGCGAGGTTCGGCGAGGCGGGCGAACGACGAAGTCGACAACGGCGAACTCAGGGGTGGTCGCGGCAGCTCCTGGGGTGGACGAAATCGATGGCGCCCTTCTTCTCTAGAGGCGGCGGGCTCCGGTGAAATTCCGGCGAGGTGGTGCTCGCCTTGCTCTGGGAACGGTGTGGCACGATCAGTGAGGAGAGGGGAGTGAGATGGTGTGAAGAAATCGAGTGGGGTGGCCTCTATTTATAGTCGAGCGAGGGGACCGACGGGGCGCACAGTGAGCTCGTCGGGGGCGATGATACAGACGGCTATTGGAATGGGCGAAGGTAAGGGGCGGTGCGGTGTTCCCTGGCGATGCTCAACGACATGGTTTTGAGGCGTGGGGGCGGTGCGGCTTGGTCTGGAACATGCGACGCTCTGCGCGGCAGAGGCGGCGTCTTCGACGGCGAGCAGTGGCTGTGCGTCACGGGGCGGCGAACGGGGATGTCCGGTGGTCTCCTGGGTCGGTGGTGATTGTGTATGCACGTGGTGAGGGCGGCGCGCGGTCTGTGGGCGCTGGTCGAGGGTGGCGCTCTGGTGCACGCTCGGCATGGTCGCTGGCGGTCTAGGCGCGGTCCGTGCGTGTGGTCCAGGGCTTGGCAACACTCGCGGCTGGGACAGTGAGTGGCGGTGGACGGTGGGCTGCCTCCCAGACATGCTGGCTAGGCTTGCTGCTGCTGCTCCTAGCTTGCTGTCGACTATGGGATGGCAAGGGTGTGCTCGGCTGTTCACCATTGATGACAATGGCAAGCTCACAGTGGTGCAAGTGCTTGGTTTAGTTAGCTAGATAATCTACTGAGATGGTTGTGAGCCAAAGAGGGGACAAGTTAGGCTCAAATCACTGCTCCAAATAGTGTTTAGATTTTGTATGATTTGTGTCTGCAACCTGTTTGATGAAATGGCCGCATGAAATAAAGTTTTGAATTTTGAAAAGATTTTTGGTGGGTTTTCTAGATTGGTGCTAGTGAGTCTGCAGATGCTTGGGTTTTGAAAGTTGAGCTTGTTTGAGTGGTTTTTGAAAAAGTGGGATCTTCCCATATGATAAAGATTCAATTTTGAATTGTCATTTAAACTATGCATTTGAAAGTTTCTGTATGATCACAAAGTGGGCCTTGATACCTTGTTATGAGTACATTCAAGGGGTACAAATATCCAGAAAAGTTTCCATTAGGTTCTGAAAGTTTGAGACAGCCAAAGTAGGCATGGGAGTTAAATTGGTCAAAATGACCATTCCTTTATTTTATTGGTTTTGATTTATTTGTCTTTAGGAAAAGTTTGGGAAATGTTTAGATGATGTTTATTTCACCTAAGAAACATTTTACAAGCAAGGAAACATACAAACAAGGTGGTTCAAAAGAATTTCAAATTAAATGCATACACATATGCATGCCTTCATAATTTTAATTAGAAAAGTTTTTGTTAACCCTAATTTTGATGATTAGAGTTTGATGATGTAAGTTTAATATTTTTGGGATGTTACAAACCTTCCCCTCTTAAACAAAATCTCGTCCCGAGATTTGAAAAAGGACGAAAAGATTACCTAGGATTTGAAGAGATCGGGAAACTCCGTCCTGATGTGATCTTCGCGTTCCCAGGTAGCTTCCTCTTCTGTGTGGTTGCTCCACTGAATCTTGAGAAACTTGATGCTTCGGGTTCGGGTAGTTCGAAAAGCTTCTTCCAAAATACGGATGGGTACTTCAGGATAGGTCAGGTCATCGTTGATCTCTATGGTCTGGTGGTCGATATTTTTGAACACTTCGGTCTTCTCGGGGACTTCGAGACACTTGTGAAGTAACGAGATATGGAACACATTGTGCACTGCGGACATCTCTTCGGGTAGTTCCAATTGATACGACACTTCTCCTCGACGGTTCAGAATTTTGAAAGGCCCCATATATCTAGGGGCTAACTTTCCTTTGAGTTGGAAACGTTGCATTCCCTTCAATGGCGACACTTTCAGATAAACAAAATATCCTATGTTGAAGGCAAGGTCTCGACGTCTCTTGGCGACGTAACTCTTCTGTCGGGATTGGGCGATCTTGAGGTGCTCACGAATCTTGTGAACCTTCTCTTCTGCTTCTCGTACGATGTCTGGTCCGAAGATCTGACTCTCTCCTACTTCCGACCAGTTCAAAGGGGTGCGACACTTCCTTCCGTACATGAATTCAAATGGGGCCATTTGCAAACTGGCTTGATAACTATTGTTGTATGAAAATTCTACAAACGACAGACAGTCTTCCCACTTGGATCCACATTCTAACACGCATGCTCTCAGCATATCTTCGAGTATTTGGTTTACACACTCCGTTTGTCCATCGGTCTGAGGGTGATACGTGGTGCTGAAATCTAGACAGGTTCCTAAACCTTCTTGGACTTTCTTCCAGAATCTCGAGGTAAACTGAGTTCCTCGATCCGATACTATGTTCTTGGGGACTCCGTGCAAACTGACGATTCTAGCGATGTATAACTCCGCTAGTTTCAAACTCTGATATGTGGTCTTGACGGGCAAGAAATGGGCGACTTTGGACAATTTGTCCACTATGACCCAGATAGAGTCATTTCCCCTACTAGAAGTAGGTAGTCCAGTGATAAAGTCCATTCCTATAGAATCCCATTTCCATTCCGGAATCTGCAAGGGTTGCAACAATCCAGCGGGTCTTTGATGTCCTGCGTTGACTCGCTGACATATATCACACTTGGCGATATAGCTTCCGATTTCTCTCTTCATCTTATGCCACCAAAATTGCTCTTTTAAATCTTGATACATCTTAGTTCCTCCGGGATGGATAGAATAAAGAGTATCATGAGCCTCCTTCAAAATAACTCATTTCAACTCGGAATCTGATGGTACACAAAGGCGTCCTTTGTACCACAAAACTCCTTCTTCGTCCTTAGTGAATCCGGGTACTTTGCCTGTACCGATACGATGCTTGATTCCGTCAATACTAGCATTTCCCTTCTGCGCCTTTTTAATCTGACTGATCAAAGTGGGCTGGAGTTCTATGCTAGCCAGAAATCCTTCACTTACTAATTCCATTCGAAAATCTTCCATCTCCTTGTGAAAACTTGGTTGCTCCTTCAAAATCATGGAGTTCAAGCAGCACGGCAATCTGCTAAGGGCATCGGCTACCACGTTGGCTTTACCAGGGTGATAGTGAATGTCCAGGTCGTAATCCTTGATTAGCTCAATCCATCTTCTCTGCCTCATATTCAGCTCCTTCTGAGTGAATATATACTTTAGGCTCTTGTGATCCGAATAAATCTCACAACGGTTTTCCATTAGGTAATGTCTCCATGTCTTCAGGGCTAGAACTACGGCTGGGAGTTCGAGGTCATGGGTTGGGTAGTTTTGCTCATGTTGCTTCAATTGTCGAGATAGATAAGATATAACTTTGCCTTCTTGCATTAGCACACATCCGAGACCAATCTTGGATGCATCACAATACACATCGAAGGGATTCGTGATATCCGGCATGATCAAGATTGGGGCTGAAATCAATCTCCTCTTGAGTTCTTGAAAACTCGCTTCACATTTGTCGGTCCATTCAAACTTCTTGTACTTCTTCAGCAATTGGGTCATGGGTCTGGCGATACTCGAGAATCCTTCTACGAATTTGCGGTAATATCTCGCCAATCCGAGAAATGCACGAACTTGGGTTTGAGTGGTTGGGGCTTGCCAATCTTCTACGTCTTTCACTTTGGCAAGGTCAACGTCAATTCCTCCGGCTGATACAATGTGACCGAGGAATCCTACCTCCTATAACCAGAATTCACATTTGCTAAACTTTGCATACAGCTGATGCTCTCTAAGGGTTCCAAGAATGGTCCTTAGGTGTAGCTCATGTTCTTCTTCTGATTTGGAATAAATCAGAATGTCATCAATGAAAACAACGACAAACTTATCCAGGAAGTCCATAAAAATCTTATTCATGAGATTCATGGAATAAGCGGGGGCATTGGTTAATCCGAAAGACATGACCGTATACTCATACAATCCATATCTGGTGGTAAAGGCAGTCTTTGGAATATCCTCTGCACGAATTTTGAGTTGATGATATCTAGTCCTAAGATCAATCTTAGAAAACACTTTGGCACCGGTCAACTGATCAAACAAATCTTCTATCTTGGGCAAGGGGTACTTGTTCTTGATGGTGACATCATTCAATTTCCGATAATCCGTACACAAACGGTTACCTCCATCCTTCTTGTTCACAAACAAGACAGGTGATCTCCAAGGTGACGCACTTGGTTGAATCAATCCAATTTCCAGCATGGAATCCAGTTGCTTCTTCAGTTCTGCGAGCTCTGACGGGTTCATACTATATGGTCTTTGGGCTATGGGTCCGGTTCCAGGAATTAGTTCAATGATAAACTCGATATCCCGATCTGGGGGCATACCGGGCAAAACATCTGGAAATACATCGGGGTATTCAAAGACTATCCGGACTTGGTCAATGGTAGGTTGGGCTATACTCTTGTTGCATTTGAATTGGCGAGGTAAGGTTTCAGATATATGCTCGACTGATATTCCGGCGCTGGTCATGGTTATGGCTTTCTTGGCACAGTCAATCAATCCTTTATGTTTGGACATCCAATCCATTCCTAGTACTACTTCCAAACCTTTAGTTCCAAATACTATCAGATTTGCATAAAAATCTATGCCATGGATTCAGATAGGGACGGCTTTGCAAATTTGCCTAGCCTTGGTGGTTGATCCGGGAATTTGAACAATCATAACATGCTTCAGTTTGGTTGGTTGAATTTTACTAGTGCAGGCAAATTCTTCGGTGACAAATGAGTGCGATGCACCAGAATCAAACAACACTCTTGCAAGTACTGAATTAACAGAAAACATACCCAGCACGACGTTTGGCGCTTCCTGAGCTTCTTCAGCATGCATGAGAAAAAGACGGCCGTTGCGGTTGAGCGAATTCCCTGGGGCAAATCTTCTTCCTGGCTGAACACGACGCTGCTGCTGAGCTGGGACATTGGTATGGCTGTAGCATTCTTCTTGTTGGGGCACTCGTTGGAATAGTGGCCTTTATTTCCACAGTCATAACAGGTCACTTGCGACTTGTCCTTGGCTGCTACAGGCACAACATTGCTTCCAGTCCTCGGGGCGGTGTTGGTGTTGGTGGTAACATTGTTGTTGTTGAACTTGGGTGGGGCAAGATTGAAATTGCTAGAGTTGCCGGGGTTGTTGTGATTTCCTCCGGGTCTAGGGTTTCCACGGTTGGGATAGGTCGGACGGTTCATCGGGGGTCTGTTGGTCCTTGGGGAAAATCCTGGAGATGGGTTACGGCGATACTTTGGGGTCTGATGGGTTCCTGGCTGATGCATCATACGACGCTTGCGGTTCTCATTGGCTTGGTTGATCTTTCCTTCCATCTGGATAGCAGAGTCGACAAGGGCTTCAATATCCGCAAAGGGGATATTGACTAACACCGTCTGCATCTCATCATGCAGACCATTCAGGAATCTTTCTTTCTTCTTGGCTTCAGTGTCTATTTCATCCGGGGCATACCTAGCTAATGACAAAAATTTGTCACGGTATTCCACTACAGTCATCCTTCCTTGCTTCAGCTCTCTGAACTCGTCTCTCAATCTCTTGATCAAACCCGGTGGCACATGGGTTCTGCTAAACTTGACCTTGAATTCCTCCCAGGTCATCATCTGGCCTCTGGTCATTGCGCGAACACTGTTCCACCATGCTCTGGCATCTCCGGCTAGATAGTGGGTGGCGAACAGGACTTTCTCGTTGGCTTCCACTCCGGCTACTTCTAAGTTATTTTCCATGGTTTGCAGCCAATCATCGGCGTCTAGGGGATCTTCGGACTTAATGAAAATAGGTGGGTTCGTATTCTGGAAATTCTTGAGTTTAGATCCATGGTTGTACTGATTTCCGTGGCCTTGGTTGTTGTGGGCTAGCTGGGCTATCTGCTGAAGGGTGGCTAGGTTGGCTTGACGTTCCGCTCTTTCAGCTTCACGGTCAGAAGTCAACATTTGCAGTATCTGCAACATCGGGTCCGGGGTTGAACCACTTCCTCCACGTGGCATCTGAAGATTTAGATAGATCATGAGAAAAGAGGGAAATTTCTAAAGTTTTGGGTCTTTAAATTTTTTTTAAAAGTTTGACTCAGATTTTCTAGCAACATGCTTTTTCATTCATTCATTCATAGCACCCGATACAACAGACACCACAACAAAGAAAAGCAGATGGTTTTAAGAACCATTCTGAGAACTACGATACAGTGGGACCGAATACTATTCAGTACGCTAGTGCTCAAGTGCTACTACTCCTCGGAATTTGTGGCTTCGTCATCCTCATCATCATCGATGAAGGCGAAATCGTCCTCATCGGTGAAGAAATCCATAGCCTGATCTTCCAGAAAATCATCATCGTCGCTGAGATAGGAGTAGGGGTCTCCACGAAGATCCTCTCCGACATTCTCCCTTTCCTCCAACTGCATGTCTCTCTCGTGGATGGTCTCCTCCAGAGATGAGATGCGGTGGCGAAGACGGGAAATGATGCGCTCCTTCTTGTCGAGCTGACGGCGGCGAGACTTGCGATCCTTTGCTAGCTTGGCGATGGTCTGGTCCTTCGTCTTGATGATGGCAGACTTGTGGTTGCAGTAGTCACGGCAGTTGTCCAACTCCTGCTGACGATCGTACATCATGAAGCTAAGGTGGTCCAATTGGGTCTTCAGCTCGGGGTGGTATGGGGCTTCCAGTGGTTGTCCATTAGCATCACGCCTTGGGCAAAACTCAAAGCGAGTACCCTTGATCTGATTGATGCTCTGCCCACACAGACGAGAAAGAGCTTCCTGCATGGCTCTGGCAAGTCCATCGAGACAGTTGTTTTCCCTCAAGGTAAACTGAATTCCCTCCGCAGTGGGAGGTTCAATCTTTCCTCGGAGACTTGAAACAATTAGCCACTGCAGATCTTCTCCTCCTTGATCATTGAGCTGAGCTCCGAAGAACTCGGGGTGCGGACGCTCCAGAAGTTCCGAAAGCTGGTCCAAATCCCTCCCAAAGATCAGGTCTCCTCCATTCCCCAGTTGGTAAAACTTGCTGTACTTCACGTCCATCTATAAGAATATAGGATGAGTAAGTTAGTAGAGTGATTAAGTGTGTCAAAATTTTATGTATTTTGCAAGAGCTTTTGGAGGAACATGAATTTTCATGAAAGAATCAAAAGGATAAGAATGAGAATAAGTTTTTCTAAATATTTTTTTCTTTGGTTTTGGGAAATAAGTTTTTGGTTTAAACGTCCAGTCTAACTAGGGTCTCCTATGGTCAGGATGGCTCTAATACCAACTTGTCAACACCCGGATTTTTAATCCCAGATGCCTGTTATGCCATACATCGCAATCCCAGGATTACCATTTTTGCGAGACATAACATAATTGGATACCATAGTACATCATCCATTACAAACGATACATAAGTTCTTACACAAATAGGGATCTCATGATCCAGTTCTTAATACAACATCAAGCAGCGGAATACGTAATAATAACGGTAGCGTAGGCGAAGCTCCATCTTCGGGGTCACAGGCAATGCTGACGATGGGAGATGATCCTAGTTGTCGTAACCTTCCTGGGGTCCATCCTCCAGGTACTCCTCTTCATAGCCTGGCCATGGGAATAGCCAGGAACAAAGCCATGAGTACTCTTTAAGTACTCGCAAACTAATACTAACAGGTAAAGGGGTTTTTGGATAATAAAACACTAGGCTCTAGGGTTGTTTTGCAAAAGCCAGATTTATCTCTACTAAGTTTAGAAGCAATGAATGCTTGTCACAATTTTATAACTCCTAAGTGGGAACTTGTATTTCATATCACAACTCTGTTGTGGTCAAGTCAAAGTTTCAAATCATTTCACAAGTCATTTTGAAAAGTCTGACGGGGGAACAGTATGGCCACTCCAACTGTCCATAACCGCGGACGCGGCTATTCGAATAGTTTGACACTCTGCAGAGATTGTACACTTTCACCACAACATTCGATACATCCGTCAGGAACAAATCCTGAATTCACCATACTCAGTATGCGGATAATCAATCCTAACCTTTTGATTACACGCCCTAGTATAAGCACCTCTCCTGTGAGTTTGGCCTCCCAACCATGACCAACTGTCATCCTGGGTACTGCACAGGTGGAAAATCTTCACAAGGTAGCCTCAGCTCAGACCTTGGCCGTGAGGGAACTAATACTAAGGTATATAAGATTCCAGTCAAGCCCTACCCAATCTTCGGGTATTGTGGTTGTTCAATAAAATTGGAATGGTATCGCATCCAGACAACCATCAGTTTTGTAAAGGGCTAAGGCTCATGCCTCATCGTTTTCATCACCAAAATCATCGGGTGTTTGGAAACACATGTCCAAAACATTTCAATAGAATGATCCATCATTCCAAGGTTTTCATAACCATTTTTCCACCAAGTATTCCCATCTAAAGTTGATCAGGTTTTATGCTTAGCACTAGCATCTACAGGTGGGGGTAAGCAATAATGAGGGGTGGTAAACTAGTGGAGTTCTAACTAAGTTCAATCTCGTGCCTTAAGATGACATGAAGATTATCTAGCTTAGGCCAAATTTTATGCTCTTTATGCAACCTTCAGATATCTTTCTAGTATCTATAATTCACTTAAGTAAACTCTAAGTAATAGCTTTGATAAAGAAATAAAGTATAAAGCTTGCAAGTAAAAACGAGGATTGGTCTGTCAAGTGGGTATGATCACATATGCTTAAGGCATATAGTAGGCATAGTAACAAGTAGTGGTTTGTTGCATCAGTAGAGTATCTTGCAAGGGTTAGCTTGCATTGGTCCACTTAGTTAATAAAGCTTGCACAATATCAGTATAAGCTTGCTAAATTGCAAGTGTTAGCTTGCAAGGTTAATAGCTTGCCTTAAGCAGAGCAGTGGTTGAAGTTCTCCTCGGCTTCTTCTTCGTAGTATCCTCCTTCCTCCTCGTATCCTTGGTCGGTACTAGCGTCTATAAATAAATACGAGGTACACAATCACCAAACAATACTTAACTACTTGCAATCATCACACACAAGGGTCATATAGATGATCTAACATCATCTCTAACATTATAAGATTAAAGCTTGGTTTAATTCTTTTTATTTTTAGAAAAGTAATTTCTACTCATTGAAAAACTACTTAAGATTTAATATTCTCCAAACCAAACATGGGATCATGTTGACACATGTCATCACCACATATTTTAGTCCATGGGAATATGATTTAAAGTGGTGTCACAATTTAATAAGGTTTTACCCTTTTATTTTAATTATTTAAAGTGGCTAGAAATGCCTATGTAGCATTCTTTTATTACTTGAACATTATTTCTGCAAGTAAACCTATATATTTTTATATATTCTGAAAGGTATGGTTAAATATGATTTTTGAGAGTTGGAATCAACTCAAAAGCTATTATGGTTTAAATTTGAAAAATGTGTGAATGTAGAAAAGCTTCTGCCTTGTTATTTTTACCATGGGTGATCTATAGATCCAAATGACTTGAAGCCAACGGGCTTGGATTCAGCATTCTCAGACCTTTCTAACAAAATTGGTTTCATTCAATTTGGTGCACTGAATCGATCTGGGTTGATTTTTGAAGTTGGGTACAGAAGTGAGTTTGAAACAAAATGAAAAAGGTTTAATTCAAATAACTGGGCTGCGCGAAAAAAGTTAACGGGCCGGCCTGCTAAGCGCAGTGCTCCCGCGGGCTGCTTAAGTGGGTGTCCCCACTCGTCAGTGAGACAGGGAGGGGCGAAGCGGTACAGGGCGATGTGGATCGTTCGATCTAGTTCTAATCCAACGGCTGAGAGTCATCGTCGACGTTGAGCAACACCGGCGAGAAAGAAACCTAGCGCGGCCAGTGAGGGGTGCTGGGGGCTCACCGGGGTGCAGGCGAGGGTCGGCGAGGCGGGCGAACGACGAAGTCGACGACGGCGAACTCAGGGGTGGTCGTGGCAGCTCCTGGGGTGGACGAAATCGATGGCGCCCTTCTTCTCCAGAGGCGGCGGGCTCCGGTGAAATTCCGGCGAGGTGGTGCTCGCCTTGCTCTAGGAACGGTGTGGCACGATCAGTGAGGAGAGGGAAGTGAGATGGTGTGAAGAAATCGAGCGGGGGTGGCCTCTATTTATAGTCGAGCGAGGGGACCGACGGGGCGCATGGTGAGCTCGTCGGGGGCGATGGTACAGACGGATATTGGCATGGGCGAAGGTAGGGGTGGTGCGGTGTTCCCTGGCGATGCTCGACGACATGGTTTTGAGGCGTGGGGCGATGCGGCTTGGTCTGGAACATGCGACGCTCTGCGCGGCAGAGGCGGCGTCTTCGACGGCGTGCGGTGGCTGTGTGTCACGGGGCGACAAACGAGGATGTCTGGTGGTCTCCTGGGTCGGTGGTGATTGTGTATGCACGCGGTGAGGGCGGCGCGCGGTCTGTGGGCGCTGGTCGAGGGTGGCGCTCTGGCGCATGCTCGGCATGGTCGCTGGCGGTCTGGGCGCGGTCCGTGCGTGTGGTCCAGGGCTTGGCAACGCTCGCGGCTGGGACTGTGAGTGGCGGTGGACGGTGGGCTGCCTCCCAGACATGCTGGCTAGGCTTGCTGCTGCTCCTAGCTTGCTGTCGACTATGGGGTGGCAAGGGTGTGCTCGGCTGTTCGCCATTGATGACAATGGCAAGCTCACAGTGGTGCTAGTGCTTGGTTTAGTTAGCTAGATGATCTACTGAGATGGTTGTGAGCCAAAGAGGGGACAAGTTAGGCTCAAATCACTGCTCCAAATAGTGTTTAGATTTTGTATGATTTGTGTCTGCAACCTGTTTGATGAAATGGCCGCATGAAATCAAGTTTTGAATTTTGCAAAGATTTTTGGTGGGTTTGCTAGATTGGTGCTAGTGAGTCTGCAGATGCTTGGGTTTTGAAAGTTGAGCTTGTTTGAGTGGTTTTTGAAAAAGTGGGATCTTCCCATATGATAAAGATTCAATTTTGAATTGTCATTTAAACTATGCATTTGAAAGTTTCTGAATGATCACAAAGTGGGCCTTGGTACCTTGTTATGAGTACATTCAAGGGGTGCAAAGATCCAGAAAAGTTTCCATTAGATTCTGAAAGTTTGAGACAGCCAAAGTAGGCATGGGAGTTAAATTGGTCAAAATGACCATTCCTTTATTTTATTGGTTTTGATTTATTTGTCTTTAGGAAAAGTTTGGGAAATGTTTAGATGATGTTTATTTCACCTAAGAAACATTTTACAAGCAAGGAAACATACAAACAAGGTGGTTCAAAAGAATTTCAAATTAAATGCATACACATATGCATGCCTTCATAATTTTAATTAGAAAAGTTTTTGTTAACCCTAATTTTGATGATTAGTGTTTGATGATTTAAGTTTAATATTTTTGGGATGTAACAAAGCATGCGACTAGGTCACAAGGGATGTTATATCACATAACGAGTAAAGAGTACTTATCGGTAACGAGGTTGAACTAGGTATAGAGATACCAACGATCGAACCTCGGATGAGTGAAGTATCGTGCAACAAAGGGAATCGGTATCGTATGTGCATGGTTCATTCGATCACGAAGTCATAGTTGAATATTGGGAGCCATTATGGATCTCCAGATCCCGCTATTGGTTACTGACCGAAGAGGTGTCTCGATCATGTATGCATAGTTCGCGAACCATAGGGTGACACACTTAAGGTTCGATGTTGTTTAAGTAGATATGGAATATGAGTTGGAGGCCGAATGTTGTTTGGAGTCTCGGATTGGATCCAGGACATCACGGAGAGATCCGGAATGGTCCGTAGAATAAGATTCATATAAGGAAAGTCAATTTCCGGGGTTCAGAAATGTTTTCGATGTTTTGACTAGAAGCTTCTAGAATGTTCTAGAGGGACCACCAGTGGGTCCACCACCGTGGGAGGGGCCAGTTGGGATGAGTCATGCCGCAGGGGAGCACTAGGTCCTGCCGCACCAAAGCCCAAGGGGAAAATTCGACCACCAAAGGATTTGGGGACAAACCCTAGTTTGTCAAACCCTAAACAGAGAAAGGGGGAAGTTTCCCACCTCTTCCCTTGGCCGAGTTGGGGAAGGAGTGGGTCAAGGGCTAGGAACCCTTGGACACACTCCCCTCCATATAAGGATGGGTGGGGGTGCACTACCCCTTGTACCTTGCCCTTTGGCTCTAAACCCTAGCCGCTGACTCACTCTCCCTCTTCCACCATATTGCTTCAGCTTAGGCGAAGCCCTGCAGGAAGTTCTCCTCCATCACCACCACCATGCCGTCGTGCTGTTGGGATTCCGAGGCAATCTACTACCTCCGCTACCTGCTGGAACATGGAGAGGACGGTCTTCATCGACTCCGTACGTGTGACCGACTGCGTAAGCGCTGCCAGAACGCGGCGCTGGAAGGATCGTCGACGCGATCTTGAGATCGGCAAGTGATCGACTACATCAACCAAGAAAATACGATCTCGTTAAACACTTTCGATCTACGAGGGTTAGTTCTCTTCAATCTCCTTGTATCGATCTCGTGGATTAGATCTTGGCTTTGCCATAGATTGGATCTTGGTTTTATGTGTTCTTGCGATAGAATTTTTTTGTTTTCCATGCAACGAACCCTACAGTGGTATCAGAGCCGTGTCTATGCGTAGATACATTACACGAGTAGAACACGATGGTTTTGTGGGCGTTGATGCTCTTGTTGTCACATGCTTTTCATGTACTTTGCATCTTGCGGGATGGTGAGATGAAGCGGCCCGGACTAACCTTACATGTCATCGCACATGAGACTTGCTCCATGCTCAACTTACAACTTGTATTCTACAAGTGGCTTTGCGGGTGTCTGTCTCTCCCACCATAGTTAAGATTTAATTTACAATGGGAACTTTACAACACTTGTATCAGCATTGTGGTTCTTGTTCATAGGTAATAACGGTTCTTGTTCGAAATCCCCAAGCCACGTAAAACATGCAAATAAAATTAGAGGCATCTAACTTGTTTTTGCCGGGGCATGTGATGTGATATGGCCATGATGTGATTGTGATTATATTTGATGTATGCAATGATCCTTATTGTATGTTGGCAACCGGCATGAGCCTAATGGTTGTCTTTAAATTCGTTAAGACATGTGTGTCTGTTCATCATATAATCGCTTTATTCCAAGTAGTTGTAATAGTTGATGTTGGTGATGGACAACCATGAAGCAGCGCCACAGACCTTGACGCAATGCTGGCGAGGATGGAGATCATGTCCGTGCTTTGGATATGGAGACCAAAGGAACAAGAATAAATACCATATCATATCACATATTATGAATTGCATGTGATGTTAATCATTTATCATCTTGTATTTTTTTAGATCGCGAAGGTAGCACTATAAGATGATCCCTCTCACTAAATATCAAGTAATAAAGTGTTTGTCCTTAGTAGGCACCGTTGCGAAGACTCGTCGTTTCGAAGCATCTCGTAATGATCAAGTGTGATAGATTCTATGTGTGCATACAACTGATACAAGCCTGATTTGCACATGCGGATACTAAGGTTTACCTTGACGAGCTTAGGATGTACATACATGGTCTTGGAACACGTAATACCGAAAGGTAAAGCATGAGTCATATGGATGATATGATGAACATGTTGATTGTTCGCCTTTGAAGCCATCGTCTCTCGTGCTGATCGGACTTGGTATAGTGTATTTGGTTTGTGTAATCATCAAAACGACTCGAGGGATATTGTTTTGAGTAGGTGTTCAAAAGTAATATGATTAAAGTTGAACACATAAATTAAATCGAAATGAATTTGCATAAATGTTGTAGTCATTGGCATCCGTTCACCACCTTACGTTTAGTTATAATTGAGATAATAAAACTATAGAATTCTAGATAGTTACTTTATGAACTGGTATCGTATTGTTATGAGTGTCAATCTAAAGTTTAAAAGTCCTATTGCAAACTTTCGGCGAACTCCGTTTACTTCATAAAGTTTAACAATTAGTATTAAATCAAGAGTAACAATTTCAGTGTTAGTATCTAAAGTATCATGTTTTCCTCCATGATTCTTGATATTCAAAAGATTTGTTTTAATATCAAGGTTATTTAGGAGCTAAAATAATTGTTTTAGAAACCATCATGCGTGGAAGATATTGCGATATCTAGAACAATATTTTGGTTGCAACATGATAGAGAATAATTTGGCAAAATATATGTTCTTATATTTGATAAGAATTTGCGAAGGTTGGAGATGCTAGACATCCTAATCCTCCAAAAGGTTTTGAAAAGCAACATTATACTCCCGATTCTCCTTTATAAGCTAGAGTAGCTTGCTCATGAAAATTGTTATGATAAGAATGAATAGAAGATGTAGGTAAAATATTTACTACACTAAAAGATTACTAAAGAATGGATTTTGAAAGAACGCCAAACATTTGATGATGATAATCTACTTCAAAGTATAAGCCCAAATGTATTAGAATTTGACTATACACGCTTTGGACTGTGTGTCATGTGTATGGCGCCACTGTTCAAAGGACTAGAAGAACGACTAACTTATTAGAATTTGTACATACTAGCACACATGCCCGTGTGTTGCAACGGGAGTAAAATTTTTTATTTACAAAAATATGCATATGGCTTAAATTTTACCTGAATTTCGATCAACCTACATACTCCCGAAATTTCAAGCCGTTCTATGGTCCTTTGCTTAAATTTTACCTGAATTTCGACCAACCTACATAATCCTTACCTCAATGGACTCCCTCCGTCCCGGTTTAAAGGACATAATTTGCAAACCATGCAATGCCAAAATATTTAGCCACAAAAGTATTTAATCTCTGTAATTACTCTAATATGAAAAGAACAAAATGGTTGCATGCACATGTGCAGATGTGAACCCTTTGCAAGGAACGTGAAAGCTTTTTTTCTTTCCACGCATGTTCTTCTCCACACTATAAAAGAGACCAATTAGAGCACATCTAGAGCCCAACGAATTGCAAATTGTGTCATTTAAACCGGGACGGAGAGAGTATATAAATTGCATGTACATTTAATTTGTGCAAACCCAGTTCCGATTTCTCTCTCTCACACACACAATCAGGTTCAGAAAAGTGATGTGTCTATAATCTGTTAAACGACTAAATAATTGAAATTCAAGAATTGGATAATGTCCTAGCTCTGAATCGACAATAATTACAGTAGCTTGGTGCAGCTCTGTACAGCACAAATCGTACCTGTCAGACCAGTTCGATCTACCACAGGCCCTAGCAAGAAAAGTAGTGAAAGCATCATCAGCTTCATCCAGCTGAAACATCTTAACGTGATCTAGGAGAAGAGATTGCCTGCGCAACATGCATATCAAACACACGACCAGGCGCCAAAAAAATATGGCAACAGTGCACACCAATTGCAAGAATGCTTTGCTCTTCACAACAGATGTTCCACAGATCAGATGCATGCTTGAGGCCCAATGGCATGCACGACCTTCTCAATCTGTTGTGCATGCTCACGGGTTGTAGCAAAGGACCGCGGAACGGCTTTCGACCAAGCCATAGTTAATCTGCTGTAAGGTTTCAGAACATAAGTCTGTGGTAGGCTGTTAGCACGATTTGCCTCGCAGTTAGACTTACCGCCGCAGTCCCGCTCCCAGAATCTGCTAACTCACACAGGTTGTGCTCGTGGCCAGTGTGATTATCGCGCTCGAGCTTACATGACCTGCTCCTCCAATCCATATTACTTGACTTAAATTTGTCTAGATTAATCTAGACACCATTTAGTATATAGAAATTAGGGCTGAGCCGCTGGGAACCCTCCTTGATCAAGACAATGGCTGGTTTATTTGAGGACATCCTTGATCGGGTTGGAGCCGGACTCGACTTCGAGCTGGCTTGTACTGTACGATGGAATTCGACACTGGGTTCAAGCCGTACTCCGCTACTCGTCTTGCCTGTATGAATACCCGACAGAGCAAGGGACCGCCAGACCAAGTTATCGGGAAACCCTACAGGATCGATCGTAGACGTTTTTTATCCTTTTTCTTTGGACCGGAGCGGGACGAAGTCGTATTTAGAAACGGACCAAAACGTAAAACCTTCCTCTGTTATTATTACTAGCTGAATGACCGTGCGTTACTACGGCCAAATAAATTTAAAGCAATATGTGGATAAAAAATTTAACCAATGTGTCTAGTGTTTAATCTTCATTGGCGGAATCAACACATGCACATTTCGTATCTATCTTCATTAGAGGATTTTGGTCAACACCGTGGCCAGACTCAATATCGATGCACAAGTCACATATTGTTAGCTTGGCGTTGACATGGACATCTATACTATTAAAAAGATTGGGACCGTTCGTCGTCCTTAGAAAATTTCCGTCTGCCAGTAAAAGACGGTTTTGCCCCTGGTAGTTCGGGGAAATTGCAAGCACTGCCACCGCCAAGTTGATCCTCTTTTCCTCTCTCTCCTGTTCCCGAAGCCTCGCGACGCCGAACTCTTCCTCACAATGCCACGTACCGGTTCAACAGGAAAAAACCCCACCCAGAGCACCCAGCCCGTTCTTCCCTTCCACCACGGTCGTGGCCGCAGCACCCTATCCTCCAACCCATGGACGGCGCGCCGCCACTTGAGGTCGAGGTGGAGACGCAGAGCTTGGTCTTGGGCTCGCGGGACTGGAGACGGAGGGAGGCCGACGCGGTTGCGACGGAGAGGGGCTCCTGCGAACGAGAGGAAACATGCCGCCCACCGCCCTCCTCTACCCTCCCACTCCGATGAGGCACGGCCCTGCCGGAACAGAACCTGTGAGCCGCTGCCCTCCTACGACCAGGGGAATTCCGTTTCCTCGAACCCCAGCTTCGTTCCCGGTTCCCTTGGGCGTCTGATCCCCCGTTCCTCTTCTCTGAAATTGGCTGCCACCACCACGATTGAACTGCGCCATTGCATGGCTCCGACCTTCTGTCGTCGACGCGGGGGACCAGGTAGCAGCGATTCGCGACGAGTTTGAGAGGATCCTGCTGCCATACTACCCAGAGAATTCGCGCCCTGTTCCTTCCAGAGCCGAGAGCGCGCGCAGTGGCCTCCCTCTCCTGTCTGCGCGTAGTGGAGGTGTCGCGCTACCGGCTGTCCTGCGTCCACGGGGGAGAAGAGGGCACACAGGCCTACAGGTTGGACGAGCGGGATGGGTCAGTGGCGTTCGTGCCTATTGCGTGCTTTCGTGTCTGACACAAACACGAACTTTGCTCCGAACTAACAACACGAAATCTGCTTCAAGATGATTCCTACACGAACTCTGCTCTAGCAGCTGCTCTTGGGTGCACATATAAATTGACTCGAGTTCCTCCATCGAAAATCAAAATCTAAACCTCAATTGAGAGTTCACGTGCCCGGAGGTCCAATCTTGACTGCCAATTTCGCTGAAATAAAAAAGTTCAATTGCAAGTTCAGACTCCCGAAGGTCCAATCTCGCCTGCCGATTTTGCTAGAAATTGAAGCGTTCAATCTCACCGTCTTGCCTTCCGATTTTGCTGGAACTCCATTAGTTCGTGCTCCACCAAAGGAATCTTGCCGACCCGCCCATCATCAACATTGCCGCAGTCTCCCTGGGCGAGGTTCAGAGTAGAGCTTTCGTGGCCCAGAACGCGGCATCACGGCGAGGATGGGAAGAAGTTCAGGGAGTGCTCGATGTTGTGCACGAGAAGATCCGGATGTGTGTTAGGGCAGCTGATGTAGATCCTCCGTCCTGAGCTACTGCGACTGGGCGACAACGAAATATTCCACGATCGCATAGGAGATAACCGTGCGTAAGCATTGAATTTTGCTATTGATGAGAAGGAGTACATGTCTGCTCACCCTTCCGTTTTCTTGACGGGAAAAAGGTTGGAGAGTATTAAAGGGCATACAAGATAACCAAGGATTTGCTAGACAAGTATGGATCTAACAGGGTTCTTCATACACCAACCAGAGGTTGGTTTCACTGGTATTGGTGTTGGTGCTCACCGCTAGGTACCAAGGTTATCTGTAGTAGTTCCTCCGACCTAAATTAGTTGACTCAAATTTGTCAAAATATAGATATGTATCTAATACTAAATCATGTCTAGATATAGTTAAATCTATACAAATCTAAATCAACTAATTTGGATCAGAGGTAGTAGTATAGTTCATGACATTTAAATTCTCAGATGCAGGCAATTGCTTACATTATTAGTTCAGCTGCCAAATCGAACTACTACATGTCCGGCTGGTAAGATAGATGTTCCTGTTATTTTCAAGGGACCAAATGGTGCTGCTGCTAAAGTTGGTGCTCAAACACTCGGGGTGTTATCTAGCTTGTTATGCACATGTTTTATGAGTGAACCCGTACCATAAACTATATAATAGGACATGCTGAGTGAATATTAACCATAACTTGTTCTGATTAAGCAAGCAGTCATACAATGTGTTCTCATAATAAATTATTACATCCATCTTCTTGATAAGCAAAGAGTAAATTATAGATGTTGGATTACATATGATTTGGATAACATTGAGTATATTAATTTAAATATATGAAATATTGTTCATTTAATATGATGTGGCACCGTAGCAACGCACGGGCTTTGTGCTAGTATGTATAATACCATTTGAGTGTTGATTCGTTCAGATTATGTTAATTTCTTAACATAATCATATAGATATATAGTATTTTCACATAAACATAAATATATAGATATATTGTATTTTCAGTATTTTCTATTTTATTTATTTTATTATTCCTTAATACTATCACTATTTTGGAAAAATATTATGTTTGAATTTCATTGGTTAATACTTTCCTTAGTATAATTGTTTGCCAAAATATTTACTTGTCAATACAAATAATACTCCCATTATTTTATCCTTGCAAAAATAGAAAGTTGCACCGTGCCGAAATATTTACTTGTCAGTACAGATAATAATCCCATTATTTTATCCATGTTCATAACTTTCTTCTTTATGGCAGAATTATGGGTCAATGTTAGAATATCGTCCGTCTACCCAAATTCAGTAGTATATAAGATATGATGCTCCCAATTTTTGAACAAACACATGATGCCACACATGGGCACATAAACCATGAGTCGCATACTTGCCATGAAAGTTTGGCTCCATCTTACGTCGATGGCCGATGCCCTTGTACTAACCTTTGGGACACTGTTATGATCTCGGTTGATCAACATCCCTTTTTTAGGAATTATGATCAACATCCCTTGATGTTGTAAGTTCCCTTCCTCTTCCCGCAAGAGCTTCTTGTTGTCCGGCAGAGCTTATGGTTGCTGTTCGTTAAGTCTAGTGGAGCCTTGGTGTTGTAATGCCATTAAACAATATGATTTAATTTTTTTCATCGAAAGCGGTTTTAACATGCTAAATAAAAATAAATGTTTCTACTATATCACCAAGATCTTTCTAGAAATTGCATTATTTAATTTATTACAAAAAATAAGAAACTCCAGATAGGTGACAAAAAGCAAGAATAGCATAAGAAAGCAGAAATTAAAGAAAATAAAAAGAGGTCTCCCGATATAAAAAAATATAAAAATTTAGATAATTATGAAAAAGTGTGAAATGTATTTTCACCTAAACATAAGCATATAGATTTTGAGCAGAGTGAAGAGTGTGTAGTAAAGATGAATCAGAGTCGAACTAATTTGTAAAGATGATTGCTTCTAAAATATTCCAAATACGTGTGCGCATACACAAGTTTGATAAGCAATTGGTCCCCTGTGCATGGAAATCCAGCGTGTGAGTCTGATGTTTGGAACTGAAAACCTGCTGGTCTCCATATAAACAGCTATATTAAACTTGGACTGAAACTAAATAAGAATGGCACTGCACTTGGACATAGTTCAGAACTTAATTGCCTAATCGTGTGCCTCCGTCATCCTCACACAGCGGTGCCTCCATTGCTTCTCTCAATTCCTGAAATTCTCTCTCAGAAATTGCAGCACTTTGGGATGGTCATGACTCCGTGCGAGATCTAAGCAAGTTTGGCGGAGAGGCACATTGAGGCAGGATTCAGACAGAGAGTAGTCGAGGCCGTCTGCAAACTTAGGGATGGGGCAAGCCAGTCTCGACTCATCATGCGCCGCCTAGAAATCAGAGACGGAGCGAGGTCGGGGTAGTCAGGGACGGGGCGAACCAGCCACGATTCGTCATGCACTGCCTGGGAAATTTCCGCTGTTGAGCAGCACCTGCACGACGACGGGCTATGGCGACGGCCGAGTCGGATTGGAGACGGGACCGCGAGGTCACGCCGACGGCCATGATCACGGCAGCGTGCGGATACTTCTCCTCGCCGCCATTGTCATCGGCGTGTCCCCATCCCCTGCTTCACCACCCCTGCGCTGGTTGGTTTAGGCAGCCATGGACCCGACCCCGAGGTTGCGCCGCCGACCATGGTGAAGGCGGCCGGCAGCATGCGGATACCTCTCCTCGCCGCCCCCGGCATCAGCGTGTCCCCATCCCCCTGCTTCACCACCCGTGTGCTGGTTTGTTTAGGCAGCCGTGGACCTGACCCCGAGGTCGCGCCGCTGACCATGGTCACGGCGGCCGCCATGGCAGCCCCCAGCATGTGGATACATTTCCTCGCCACCGCCGTCTCCGGCGTGTCCCTGCTTCACCGTCTATCGCAGCGCCAACTGGGCAGCGGCAGATCGATTGCGGCGGGAGCCGGAGGAGCTTAGGGAAAGATCTGTCATCCGTGTCTGCTCTTTTTATCGGAACGGTGCAAACAGGTTTAGACTTAGCGGTGGCAGTGGCTGTTATTTGTAAAACTGCCAGGGGTAAATCGGTCCAATAAAAAATCGGAACCAAATTTGATGGCAGATTAGTAGATAGCAGAAGAATTTAGTTAATGTTGTGTCGGTGATGAGTTTCTTTAAATGAGTAGAACCTCGCATCATAGACAATTTTTAACATGCTCAATGACATCCGCTCCTCTATCAATTAATTGTTGATTGTTTTAATTCGCAAACAAAATATTTCTTTTCTTCAAACCCTCTTCCTTGGCGTGCTTCTCTTTCGTCTCCTCGTGAAGTGCACGCCGCTGACAGCTCTGATTGTCACCATTCCGTTTAATTAGCCCACACATTTAGTTATTATCGGCTCACACAATCCCTCACAATCAATTCTGTTCAATTAGGCATCCCATAGTTTCCTTTAAATCAGCCCATAATCCTCCTGCTTAGTTGCTGCTTGTTTTGATTTTTCCCTTTAATCTTACCGATAACAGGCGGAATCGATTGTAATATAAAAAGGTGTTGATCATTGTAATACAAAGGGTGGGACTAAACACGAGGGTACCAAGTTTAATTACATGGTAAAAGAAACTGGGCCGGGCCTTGCAATCACGCTTCGGATAAAATCAAACGAAGCGTGATAGTTTTCATAAAAAAGTTGTGAGATAGTGTGAGCAGACGGGCACCCAAATCAAATCGTCTTATCCATCCACTCCATATAGGCAATAGGGGGTTCGACAAACGCATGGATCAAGACGCTCCTGTCGCGTGCTCTAACTATCAGGATTTGGCACCCCGTTGGTCAATGCTTCTGCACAGGTCCAGCAACAAGATCAAACCCGGTCAACCCTATCGCCTAGCCGGCCGCAGGTGACGGCCTGCCCATGTGTAGCGCCTTCACTTTCGCGGGGATTAGGGCCTCCCAAAGGAAGCCACGGGGCGTAGCAGCACCATGCGTTGGCCTTTCGTGCGAGACTTGGTCGATCACGAAGGTATCATTATTAGGTTAGAATCAGAGAAAAAAACTGATACGGTGACACCAGTGCGTGGATGCATCGAGAACGCACCGGATGTTCTTACTTACCGGTGACATCCATGCGTTGCACCGGAAAATAAAATGATTTCTAGTTTTGAAATATTAGATTAATTCTTTTGCATCTCGGTTACCTAATTAATAGTCATAGGGCTGCTCATGATTCTATATAGTTAGGCAACTATCGTGTCTTACATGCCCCCATCGATCACCGATCCCTCACGTTTGATTAAGCAGCTTCATGATTCTTACACGCAGACCAACCACATAGACATAACTTTATATCCCTCCATGCATCGATAATTTATAGCTCGCAAATCGCTCCCTCACACGTTTGATTAAGCTCACAAAGTCTGCCCCATATATGGGGCTTATCCTCGCTCACAACCATATCAACAATGATAAGGCCACAATTCCCTCCTTTGATCACGCTTAGTTTCGCTGTGCCCCGTACGTAGGTGACTTGCACTTGCTTGTCTATGATGAGATAGAGGTCTATTTAAGCCGATAGATTTCTTTCTGAATTTTCAATGCGGAACTAATTTTTCCACTTAATACGGACACCTAGCAGGAATAGATGTTGGGCCGGTTCACGCCGTGCGTGCATGGAAATCAAGGACGGGCCAGGTTTTCTATTACCGGTACAAACAATGCATACCAGCTAAAGTAATCCTGGACTCTAAAATAAAAAGCTAAACTAACCCATGTCAGCAAGGATAATTCATACGTTGGTGGGAGGACAAAACCGTCCAAAAAAGTGTTGGACCGAGAGAAACACTTCGTGCTTTATTATATAAATACTAGCAAAATGCCCGCACGTTGTAGCGGAAAGAAAACAATATGCTTATATACCTTTTCTCTAAGTAAACATATATTTATTAACTTATATACCTTTTCTCCGAGTAAACACATATTCATTATGGCCAAAGAGACCTAAAAATATGCGGGAGATCGATCTCCAACAGCCTCTTAATAACCTTTAGATCACCATTGCTATCCCATGGCCGCTCCAGTTGCGTTAGGAGTAAAAATATACAAATAAATAACCAAAATATAAAATTAAAAAGCTATGACGGATTTCTTAGAAATAGAGTTGGCCGATGCCTCGGTCACCGCCAAGGAGCCATGTACTACCTCCCAAATTCATCACGAATCCACCCCAAAAATCATAAGAAAGTTTGTAGCCCTCTTAGCCTTTCCATATACATGTACTCTGCTACCGGGCCATACATGTGTTGCCATACCGCCCCCATCTTCCTCGCCGCCCCGAGCATGTACCTTTGGTATGAATCAGATGGGATTTGGAGGGATATTTTTTTGCCAACAAGAAGAAAAACCTTGATCCACTGTCGATGCTCCTTGATTTGATTATATTGCCCATATCGTTGCTAGGAGAAACAACAGCGATTGGTTTTTACGTACATGCATGCATGGAGCGGTGAGTTGCTGACACACATAGGTAGACACGTTGTGTTTTAGTATTTGGAAATCACGAGGGGAAAGAAAGTGAGCTGGATAAATCGGTTCCCTAATTTGAAATCGGTTCCTTCGCTCTGGATTTGGTACCATCGCCTACGTGCTAGTTTCTTCTTTTTTTTCAGAAAAAAAAGAAACGAAGAGTTTTCTTTTGACTTACTGGTGGTATAGCAGTAATAGGTGTTTTTTTTTCACTTATCGGTGGCATTGTGGGTAATTTATTTTTTAGTCAAAGGTTAAAGTCGTCCAAAAAAGTATAGGTACTACAAGAAACACTCCTTCCTTTATTATTAGGTATATAGACTAGGAAATGTGCCCGTGCGTTGCACCGAAAGCTCTAACCTTATCTGCCGTTTCGTCTTAATCTTTTACGTTGATCTACCTCCACCAAATCATCTTCAAGTATCTGCTTTCAAAGAAATTTCTTTAATTCATAGAATTTGAAAAATCTATAGGCATCAGGTGATACCATTTATCGGCATGCACCTTCGTCATTAGCGGATACCATCCTCGTCTTCCAATTGTTGACGTGCTCGTCAGATTTCAACAGAATCCATTAGCACCGGATGATCTATAAAGTCCTGAATGTGGCACCCAAAATACAGGAGTATATAGAGACTAAATGAGAGAAGGTGAACTGTAATATGCAATGGTTAACTAACATGTAGCTGAATTTGTGATCGAATTAATGTTTTTGTGTATGGTGCAGGCGAAGCATAGCAACTTCAGTTAGTATATGAACTCTGCTATTCATGTTCTAAATGTTATGTTTTTCTCTTTGTTCTGCTCTATTTCTGAATGTCCATAATAAGGGAAAGCTAGAAGCCTAAAAGGTTAAAATTGTCCTTACGATGTTTGTATCCTGATTTTGCATTAAGCTAGCTAGAGCTCACTATAAAAAAACCAACCGTCAATTACCTGCCAAATTCTTTGATGTCCTCCCAAACTCTCCAAACTAATTTATCAATCTGTATTTGCGTCCTCCTAATTGAACCCTCTCTCCAAATAAATTGCTATCAGATCTTATCTACTATGTTCTGCCACGCATCTATGCTTCTGATGTCTCTCTCCTCACTCCATTACCACTACTTGAGTCCCAAATCTTTCTCCAATGCCCCGCATCGCGTCTCCATTTGTACGTCAAATCTGTTGTCTGCAAAACCGGCCAAATCAAGCCAGTGGTAAGTTAAATCCCAGCTCTGGACGTTGCCACTTCTCCGCGCTGGCAGGGCATGCCGCTTGCGCCGGTCTTGCCAGAGATCTTGCGGTTCCAGCGACCGTCACCACCCATGGTGCTGATGGATATATCACAAATTCAAATTAAGCTAGAGAAACCAAGGTTGTGGGTGTCGCAGGGAATGACATGGGAAACATCGAGCATACATTGAATCCTCCATAGATCGACCAGGAATTGAATCCTCCATAGATCTGAAAATCACAATCTCACCCTGTCGTTGAAAAGAATAACACCAGCTAGCTTCTAGATCCGATGAACGAAGGTGGTCGTTGTTGATTCCCATCGAGATCGTGGTCACAGGAAAAATGGGGGCTGCCGAGGTAAATAGAATTTGCCACGCTAAACGCCTCCGCACCAGGCGCCGCCGTCTTCCTCCAATAATCACCGCATATTTGTTTCGATATAAGAACGCAGCACCGACGTCCTCCCCTCCGGAACCAGCGACCAGTGGATTTCGCGGCCTCCTACTCGCTCCCGTCGGAATCAGGCCGCCATGCGTGTTGTAATCGATTCGGCGGCACCATCTGTGGAAACGGTCAGCAACCACACCAAAGGAGCAGAGAGACGCGTGCGAGACTCCTCGCCCCGTTGTGCTCTGCCACGCCGTCGTCGACTCGATCGGGGTAAAGCGCAATTCGTGGGTTAGGGATTTCATCGTGGTTGCCTATATATGGAACAGGGTGGGAGTTTGGAACATGCACGCTAGGAACGTGGGGTCTTTTTTACTTTCCGGTGGTATCCGTGCTAATACGTGTTTTGGTTGGAGGTTAAAATAGTCCCAAAAAAGTGTTGGACCGTAAGAAACACTTCGTCCTTTATTATTACTAGCAAAAGTGTCCGTGCGTTGCATCGGAAGAAACAAATATTTAAACACTCCAGTGAACCATCCGTGTCAACAGTTCTCCTCTTTGTGAGCTGTTGGACCGTAAGAAACACTTCGTCCTTTATTATTACTAGCAAAAGTGTCCGTGCGTTGCATCGGAAGAAACAAATATTTAAACACTCCAGTGAACCATCCGTGTCAACAGTTCTCCTCTTTGTGAGCTGTTAGCGTCCTGGACCCAACTCCACACACTCGTGTCGTGTTTCAGGCGTTTGGCGCATCCGGTCCAGCCCACAAGCGAAGAGCCTTCTTCATCCCAAAAGACCGACCCGATGGAAGGATGGCTACTTCCCCTCATAGATGCCCATAGCCCCCTTCTGCTAGCGAGTGAGACTAAAGTTACCAGCAACACTTGGTACCTAACACCAGTATTGTGGATGCACACGCCAACACTGGCCACTGGCGACATCTATGCATTGAGACAAATTTTCATAATAAATATACACTATCTCCGTTTATATCATAGTTTTAAGGCGTTAAGACGTCTTAAGGCGATCTGGGGATGCTTTGAGTCGCCTAGGCGGGCACTTTGGACGCCTATGCGCCTAAAGCGGTTGTTTTTGCAAAGCAGAGGGTGGACGCCTTGACGCCCCAAGTGTCGCTAGGCGTCCGCTTTTCCTTAAAAACCATGGTTCATATTAAGATTTTTTGGTAGGCTATTTATCAATAAATCAAATCGATTCACAACATATGAAAACAGTTTACCTACTACTTTTTGTAAAATAAAATTAGAGCACTACTACAGGCTGCCAATTTTACTATATCCAGGACCCATAGACAGACTTGATAGAAAATCAGGTAGCCCTTCCGAGAGAAATTAAAAGAAAAAACAACACAAAGTGGCGGTCGGCTAATCCTTCTTAATCAAAATACCACAGCACCAAGCCCATAATAACATTGCCCCTCCTATACGTTTGATCAAGGATGCTAATGGTGGGCAACAATCGAGCATAACAAATCGAAATAAACATTGTCCGCACCATCTTCTTGTTGTAATTCCTCTCATGTTAATTCAAACATTTCCAAATAGTCAAAAGAGTATCTCATGTCTTGTTCTGAGCGCATATGTGACAGCCAAGTTAATTAAGCAAGCTCTGGACGAAAATATATTAGCTTAGTGCCGTGGAAATAAACAGAAGGCTAGGCCGGTGAATTGTTAGAATTAGAAAGTGGCACTCACCAATATTATATCTGTCTCTTAGTAAGTCAGTATTCAGTAGAAGGCCGGCGTATGCAGTACAGTTTCTTCTCTCTGAATTTTCACAGCTCGAGGTCAGGTTCAGGCCTCCCATATGCAAGAAAAGTATAAGGAAGAAAGAATTAGGCATCAGCACAGAGGGGTTACAATGGACAACAATGATCCAAGCTAATTACTTCAGACGGGAAACAACACATTTGAAATACATCGGTTCAGATTGGCAGATGTAGACTTATTAGTTCAGTGGGCAAACAATTCAGTTGCAGACTTGATGAGCATGTATGTATACCATAATGTTTGACCTGGCTGGAGGTTGTTGCTTCCGGAATCTGGAAGCGACGTCGTATGCAGCCTCCATGGATCGACCCGGTTGGAAATCCAAGGACCATGAATCTCATCAAATCCAATTTTTGGCATCAAGTGACGCAGGACGGGGAGCAGCCCTAGCTCGCGGGCGACGCAGACCGCGATCCCAAGCGCGGTGTAGCCACGGCCTCCCCCAAGCGTGTTGTATCCACGGTCTCACGACGTCCTCCCCTGGTACTCGCCATGGCCGAGATTCCCATCTCGCGGGCGACGCGTCTCGTGCTGTGTTGCCTCCTGGCGATTTATGGTTACGGTTCTCTGTTCAGTTTACGCATTATCTTTTCAGTCAACCACGAGAACATGAGGGGAAAAAGTGTTCCGTGATGGTTGGATGACTCGGCGGTGGCAGGTCCTACAAAATATCCGAACCGACAGGGGTAAGATGGTCCAAAAAAGTGTAGGTACTACAAGAAACGCTCCTTCCTTTATTATTAGGTATAGATTATATATATATATATATATATATATATAGAGAGAGAGAGAGAGAGACTAGCACATGACCCGTGCGTTGCTACGAGGAGGATCTAGTTGCCGCTTAAAGAGGCACGAGTCACCCCCGTCGCACGCACTTCACAGTCATGAACTGCGGCCCACCAACATCTCTTCTTTCCTAGAGCTTCTCTTTTGGACGGAAATTGTCCCACGCTCGAGCACACCAGTCGTTTCCTCGCCTCCGTCGGCGATGTCATGGCCAGTCGCGTTGCCCTGTCTCCGGCGAGGTCTCGGACAGACATCCCTCTAAATCCCCACCCTTCACCCTCAACCCTAAGTCGCCAGCGAGCTCCCCACCCCTTCCCCTAGTTAAGTTTTCTTCCTTGCTGTGGCATCCCGCAAAACCACTACTAGAAAATCGCGTTGAATTTGTGCATTGCATCATCATCATCATGCATTGTTCACATAAAACTATTTTCGCAAGCCCGTTTTGTTTTCTAAAACGCCCCATCTTTATTCAAACGCAAAGCCCGGTTCTCCGGATTAATTATTTTGGCCGCTATCGGGTTGCATACGGCCCGTTTAAAACAAATAAAAAGTTTAATTGTTTTAGCGGGGGCAGTCGAACGGGCCGAATCGACCCGAATGACCACCCCCATTTTTAAATCGGTCCACCAGACAAATCCTACAGCTACCTAAAACCCTACCCACACCCAGCCTCCACATCACCCTGACCAACCAGACGCTGCCACCTCATCTTTTTCCCTCCCCCTAACCAACCCCAAACCGCCACATGGCACCCCCAACTCCCTCCTCTCTCCACTCAGCCCTTGGAACCGGTCCATCCCCTCTCCACCTGGCCCCACGCCGACCCCCACACCACAGGCGCCACCCTCACTTCCCAACCACCGAGCCAACCCCTCTTCCTCCCTGGCTGCTGGGCCCGCGCCCCCACCTGTCCCCACACGCCACCACCCCGGTCCCACCACCACCGACACTGCTCCTCTTCCTCCCTCCGCCCGCACGCGACCCCGTCCCCCACCAACCGCGCTTCTCTCTCCCCTGGCTCCTCCCTCCTCCAACCTCTCCAACCCCGCGAGCTCGCCTCCACCTCCCTTCCTCGGGCAACCGCCGCCGCCGGTGGCCTCGTCGCCTCGCCTCCTCCTCCCCCTCCCTCTCTGCTGCGCTCTTCTCCGCCGCCAAGCCACCGCCTCCACCCGCGCCTCCGCTCTGCCTCGCGGGAGCCTCCCTTCCCCGCCGCCGCGCCGCCCCCGTCAACCTCCGCCCTCCGTGAGCGGCCGCCACCGCCCAAGCACGTCGCCGTCTCCTCCTCGCCGACCCGCAGAGCCCCGTCGGCCCGCTCGTCCCCGGCCCCCAAGCTCCGGCCCCGACGCGCCTTCCCCGTGCTCCGGCGCCCCTCCACCGCCTGCAGCCTCCTCCCGCACCCGGCGCCTCCCACGAGCTCCTCCGCCGCCGCCCCGAGGCCGCCCGTCCTCGACCCCGCCATCCCCGCCGGCCGCGCCGCCGCTAGAGGCTCTGCCTCTCTCCGTCACCGCCACCGACAGTTCCGCCGGCGTCTTCTCAAGCACCTCCGCCGCCTCCCCGCGTCCCCTCACCTGGCCCAGCCCGTCGCCTCGTCGGCCTCCTCGGGACCGACCCCGTGCCCCTGAGCCAGCCCGTCGCCGGGTCCCCTGGCCTCGGTTCTGCCGCCCGCCGGCCTCTGCCTCCGGCGAGTCCCTGGCCCAAGCCGGTCCCGCAGCACCAACCCGTTCTCCAGCAGCGGCCCCGCATCGACCTCACGGACGCGGCCCCCTCCCAGCACCGCGTCGACCTCGGCTCCGTCAGCGATGCCTATTCGCAGTTGTGCTGGACTAGCCACTGCCATGGGTGTACCAGCGTTACCAGGGTAGAGAACGAGTGAGATTGTGTGGTCGTGAGATGGCAAAACATGAACCAGGATTATTGTGTGCTGTCTGCATCGAACCGAGGGACATCGGGCGACAAGATCTTCGTCTCGGAGACCGCCACACCTCAAGATCTCCGCCACGGAAACCCAAGGCCGTCGATGTAGGACGACGAGGCCTTCTCCACGGTTTCCAAGACCCCGACATCGAAACGACAAGATCATCGACAGGGAAACCGGAGGACCACCGATGAGAACTGTCACCGTGCCAAGATCTACCGAAGGTCGATCCCGCCGACGCCAAGCGCTGCAACGACACCGAACCGTCAAGTCGAGTTCATCCGCGGACAAGACCGACAATTAAACATGATAACCCAAGAGCGACATGAGGCCCCGACAAGAACTATCCCCGGAGTCCGAGTACGATCCCGTTGAGACCGACCCGTCGAACCCTGGACCCTGAGGCCGAACCCCGAACCCCGGAACCTCAAGATCGCCGAACCCTAATGTGTGAACCCCTTCCCGAAACCCTATTTTTACAATATAATACAACTGTCGCATATTAAATGTTCATGCATGCACCCTTGTCTGTGGTTTGGGGGCCTTATGCCGATTCACCATCTAAAAAAATATGGGGCCCATATGCGGGCAAACCTAGTCTCATATTGGCCTCATTTAAATTTGTGTAGCGAACCGGTAACTTATTTTGCCATGTTAAAACAACATTTAAATTGCGGGGTAGATAAATAACTTGAACCGTTTAATTAATTGTCGGGACCCCGATTCCGCTTAATCTGACCTAATTGCATCGCACCTTTGCCATGTCATGCATCATACATGCATCATGCCCGATCTTCTGCCATTGTATTAAATAGTGCATCCGGTGTTTCTTCTAGTGTTTTGCTTCTTCGCGGATAAGGCCGTTGAGTTGATGTGAGCTTCGCCCCGATCTTCGGTTGAACCTTCGACAATGTTTTCAGGCGAGCATCTCCCCCTTTCTACCTATCTTACTTTTATAGTATTTATTCCCTCCTGTTGATCTATTGCTATTTGTGTTGCGATGCTCTAGTTTCCGTACCTATGATATTCCATGCAGCCCTATATTGCCATGGCCACCTCCTATTACCTGTTGTTTGGTAGCTAGTCGGACTTGCGCGTCGTAGTCGCTTGCTCAAGTGTTGTTGCGTGTCGTCAAATGCCACAGTTGCTGGAGCCTTGCCGCATGTTGATGTTGGAGATGATCATAGTTTTACTTATTGTTCACTTTAATTCCTGTTTAACAATTAAAATTGAAGTAAGTAAGCAGAGGCATCGGTGGGTGATAGATAACATTTGGTTTCCGAACGCCCACTTGTGTCCCGTAGGACCCCGAGTACTTGATACCTGTTCCTTGATTTATCGCGCTATCCACATACGGGGAGTATGGGCCCTCCTTAGCCAGAGCTTGATTCAGTCTTATTTCTTGGGGCCACAAACTAGTTTGAGGTTTTATTTACGATCCTGTACTTATGCCATGTTTTACTGCTTTATTTACGATTGTGCGATGGATAGCACACTGTACTGTTTAGGTAAGCGGAATGTTTTCGCGGTATCGACAATCCCCGTTTGGGGTTCCCAGTCGTTTACAGCCATTGACGCAAACCTTGAGTCCGTCTCGGAGCTAGCTTACTTCGTTGCGGTTCTACTCAATGGGGTGGCCCCCTGAAATATTTCTGAATCCTGTGATTGCTTTGTCGTGAAAGCCTCGTTGGGTTTTGATTTGGTTTTTCCGAGGTTGATCGTGTGTGTGTTGCTATTGGTGCACCCCGGCCGGGTAAAACTTTCTGAAAGCCGTGTCCGCGGATATGGACGACTTGGAGCACAGTATCTCGACCATAGACAAGCATAACTAAAGTTTATTGCTATCAATTTGACTTTATAATGACTAGTAATCAGCTTCACTATAATGGAATGGCTAACTAATATTGCCCACAACTGCTTGCTTTGGGTGTCGCTTGCGACCATTGTACCTGACTAGTAAGTATTGCAACTACAACGGAATGGCTAATAAAAGCACCAACAACTGCTGGGTTTTGGGTTTATCTCATGCTAGTTGTATCTGATTAGTAAGTGTTGCAACTACAACGGAATGATCAACTAAAATGGCCCACTGCTTACTTTATCCGGATGATTATCTAAACCTGACTAGTAAAGTGCCGCAATTATAACTGAATAAGTAAAACTGCCAACTGTGTGAGTTCCTCGGTTGACTTTCTCGTTTGGTCTCGAGGGGGAAATACCAGGATGGGTCTGTTTGATGGTAGCATCAGGTTGGATCCGGATAGGTCTTTCTTACCCCTCTCTGATTGCCGCTAGTTGTATCGAGTCTCTATAGGTTGTTTAGTGCATGCTGCCACTGCCGCTTCAGTCCACCATACCTATGTAGGCGAGGACCGCCGAATTCTAGTCTCGCCGTGTACTGGCCTCAGTACTGACGCTCCTTCTTTTTCCTTTGCCCTTTGTCGGCACCCCCTTTTGTTTAAGCAGGTTTGAGATCGATGTCGTTAGCAGGGTTACCCTTCCGGCTTGGCCTGGGCAGGGTTATGGACGCCATTGGTTATTCTTCAGGGCTCTTAGCCCCATTTGCATCTTGTCCGTAGTCGGACGCTCTATCATTTTCAAGGTGAATTGGATCTTTGTGCTGTATATCCGTATTCTTGACTCTTGGAGTCGTGTTGTATATATATCTGTTCTGTGGGTCCCATCGAGGACTGTTGTGTAATGTTATTACTTCGTTTTCCACCCGCACGAAAGTGCCTGGTGGGCACCTTTGAATCGTTTCTATGCGGGTTTTGGCGGGTTTCGCTAAAACTTGCATAGGGCCGATTCTGAGGGTGTTACAGAGTGGTATCAGAGCCCAGCAGTTGCGATACCCCACAAGTCCAGCCTGTAGGATAACCTAGCTAACGGCCGAAGTAGAGTGTCAAAACTATTTTTGAAAATCGTTTGGATAGTTCTGATTAGGTCCGATTTTACTCCTTACCCCTCTGCTGTTCTCCTCTTACCTCTACGTGTTTTGAATCCGCTCTTGTCCCTTTCTTCGAGTCCAGGAATTCTCGTGGTTGGGTTCCGTCGTACCTTCAGGGTTTCGCTACCTCCTCTGATAACGGTGTTCTACCATCCGGTGTTCAAGCTGCCTGAGGAATCCGTCTGCTGTGGTACCATTCTTTGTTCCTTGTGTGTGCCTTCCGGTGTTTTTCGACGCGACGACATCATCTACGCCAGATCCGATGCCGAGTCTGCATCACTCCTTTGTTTCCGAACCTCGCTTGTCGAGATCTTCAGTCTAATTCCGAGAGTTGGTTGCATAATCCGCCATTCGTGTGCAGGGTAATGGTTTGGGTGCGCGATGGACTGATCACCATCCGACTACTCTTATCATTCGCTCTTGTGCATCGAATCAGTGGATCCAGCAGTTTTACTCCGTCCATGGAAGGTAGAGGTGGCCTTACCTTTAACTTCGTCCGTTGTTTATCCGGAGTGCTCTCTTGACGAACAGGATCAACGACCCTTTGTTGGTGGTGTCGCCAATTTCAAGACGGATGAAGAATCTTTGTTAGTGGTGTCGCGAGGATCTACACGAAGCGAGAAGATGCAGATCACCGACTTTTCCTTCCGGTACCATGAGGCGGATCTCGAGGGCGAGATCCTTTGTTAGTGGTGTCGAATTGTGGCATCCCGCAAAACCACTACTAGAAAATCGCGTTGAATTTGTGCATTGCATCGTCATCATCATGCATTGTTCACATAAAACTATTTTCGCAAGCCCGTTTTGTTTTCTAAAACGCCCCATCTTTATTCAAACGCAAAGCCCGGTTCTCCGGATTAATTATTTTGGCCGCTATCGGGTTGCATACGGCCCGTTTAAAACAAATAAAAAGTTTAATTGTTTTAGCGGGGGCAGTCGAACGGGCCGAATCGACCCGAACGACCACCCCCATTTTTAAATCGGTCCACCAGACAAATCCTACAGCTACCTAAAACCCTACCCACACCCAGCCTCCACATCACCCTGACCAACCAGACGCTGCCACCTCATCTTTTTCCCTCCCCCTAACCAACCCCAAACCGCCACATGGCACCCCCAACTCCCTCCTCTCTCCACTCAGCCCTTGGAACCGGTCCATCCCCTCTCCACCTGGCCCCACGCCGACCCCCACACCACAGGCGCCACCCTCACTTCCCAACCACCGAGCCAACCCCTCTCCCTCCCTGGCTGCTGGGCCCGCGCCCCCACCTGTCCCCACGCGCCACCACCCCGGTCCCACCACCACCGACACTGCTCCTCTTCCTCCCTCCGCCCGCACGCGACCCCGTCCCCCACCAATCGCGCTTCTCTCTCCCCTGGCTCCTCCCTCCTCCAACCTCTCCAACCCCGCGAGCTCGCCTCCACCTCCCTTCCTCGGGCAACCGCCGCCGCCGGTGGCCTCGTCGCCTCGCCTCCTCCTCCCCCTCCCTCTCTGCTGCGCTCTTCTCCGCCGCCAAGCCACCGCCTCCACCCGCGCCTCCGCTCTGCCTCGCGGGAGCCTCCCTTCCCCGCCGCCGCGCCGCCCCCGTCAACCTCCGCCCTCCGCGAGCGGCCGCCACCGCCCAAGCACGTCGCCGTCTCCTCCTCGCCGACCCGCAGAGCCCCGTCGGCCCGCTCGTCCCCGGCCCCCAAGCTCCGGCCCCGACACGCCTTCCCCGTGCTCCGGCGCCCCTCCACCGCCTACGGCCTCCTCCCGCACCCGGCGCCTCCCACGAGCTCCTCCGCCGCCGCCCCGAGGCCGCCCGTCCTCGACCCCGCCATCCCCGCCGGCCGTGCCGCCGCTAGAGGCTCTGCCTCCCTCCGTCACCGCCACCGACAGTTCCGCCGGCGTCTTCTCAAGCACCTCCGCCGCCTCCCCGCGTCCCCTCGCCTGGCCCAGCCCGTCGCCTCGTCGGCCTCCTCGGGACCGACCCCGTGCCCCTGAGCCAGCCCGTCGCCGGGTCCCCTGGCCTCGGTTCTGCCGCCCGCCGGCCTCTGCCTCCGGCGAGTCCCTGCCCCAAGCCGGTCCCGCAGCACCGACCCGTTCTCCAGCAGCGGCCCCGCATCGACCTCACGGACGCGGCCCCCTCCCAGCACAGCGTCGACCTCGGCTCCGTCAGCGATGCCTATTCGCAGTTGTGCTGGACTAGCCACTGCCATGGGTGTACCAGCGTTACCAGGGTAGAGAACGAGTGAGATTGTGTGGTCGTGAGATGGCAAAACATGAACCAGGATTATTGTGTGCTGTCTGCATCGAACCGAGGGACATCGGGCGACAAGATCTTCGCCTCGGAGACCGCCACACCTCAAGATCTCCGCCACGGAAACCCAAGGCCGTCGATGTAGGACGACAAGGCCTTCTCCACGGTTTCCAAGACCCCGACATCGAAACGACAAGATCATCGACAGGGAAACCGGAGGACCACCGATGAGAACTGTCACCGTGCCAAGATCTACCGAAGGTCGATCCCGCCGACGCCAAGCGCTGCAACGACACCGAACCGTCAAGTCGAGTTCATTCGCGGACAAGACCGACAATTAAACATGATAACCCAAGAGCGACATGAGGCCCCGGCAAGAACTATCCCCGGAGTCCGAGTACGATCCCGTTGAGACCGACCCGTCGAACCCTGGACCCTGAGGCCGAACCCCGAACCCCGGAACCTCAAGATCGCCGAACCCTAATGTGTGAACCCCTTCCCGAAACCCTATTTTTACAATATAATACAACTGTCGCCTATTAAATGTTCATGCATGCATCCTTGTCTGTGGTTTGGGGGCCTTATGCCGATTCACCATCTAAATAAATATGGGGCCCATATGCGGGCAAACCTAGTCTCATATTGGCCTCATTGAAATTTGTGTAGCGAACCGGTAACTTATTTTGCCATGTTAAAACAACATTTAAATTGCGGGGTAGATAAATAACTTGAACCGTTTAATTAATTGTCGGGACCCCGGTTCCGCTTAATCTGACCTAATTGCATCGCACCTTTGCCATGTCATGCATCATACATGCATCATGCCCGATCTTCTGCCGTTGTATTACATAGTGCATCCGGTGTTTCTTCTAGTGTTTTGCTTCTTCGCGGATAAGGCCGTTGAGTTGATGTGAGCTTCGCCCCGATCTTCGGTTGAACCTTCGACAATGTTTTCAGGCGAGCATCTCCCCTTTTCTACCTATCTTACTTTTATAGTATTTATTCCCTCCTGTTGATCTATTGCTATCTGTGTTGCGATGCTCTAGTTTCCGTACCTATGATATTCCATGCAGCCCTATATTGCCATGGCCACCTCCTATTACCTGTTGTTTGGTAGCTAGTCGGACTTGCGCGTCGTAGTCGCTTGCTCAAGTGCTGTTGCGTGTCGTCAAATGCCACAGTTGTTGGAGCCTTGCCGCATGTTGATGTTGGAGATGATCATAGTTTTACTTATTGTTCACTTTAATTCCTGTTTAACAATTAAAATTGAAGTAAGTAAGCAGAGGCATCGGTGGGTGATAGATAACATTTGGTTTCCGAACGCCCACTTGTGTCCCGTAGGACCCCGAGTACTTGATACCTATTCCTTGATTTATCGCGCTATCCACATACGGGGAGTATGGGCCCCCCTTAGCCAGAGCTTGATTCAGTCTTATTTCTTGGGGCCACAAACTAGTTTGAGGTTTTATTTACGATCCTGTACTTATGCCATGTTTTACTGCTTTATTTACGATTGTGCGATGGATAACACACTGTACTGTTTAGGTAAGCGGAATGTTTTCGTGGTATCGATAATCCCCGTTTGGGGTTCCCAGTCGTTTACAGCCATTGACGCAAACCTTGAGTCCGTCTCGGAGCTAGCTTACTTCGTTGTGGTTCTACTCAATGGGGTGGCCCCCTGAAATATTTCTGAATCCTGTGATTGCTTTGTCGTGAAAGCCTCGTTGGGTTTTGATTTGGTTTTTCCGAGGTTGATCGTGTGTGTGTTGCTATTGGTGCACCCCGGCCGGGTAAAACTTTCTGAAAGCCGTGTCCGCGGATATGGACGACTTGGAGCACAGTATCTCGACCATAGACAAGCATAACTAAAGTTTATTGCTATCAATTTGACTTTATAATGACTAGTAATCAGCTTCACTATAATGGAATGGCTAACTAATATTGCCCACAACTGCTTGCTTTGGGTGTCGCTTGCGACCATTGTACCTGACTAGTAAGTATTGCAACTACAACGGAATGGCTAATAAAAGTACCAACAACTGCTGGGTTTTGGGTTTATCTCATGCTAGTTGTATCTGATTAGTAAGTGTTGCAACTACAACGGAATGATCAACTAAAATGGCCCACTGCTTACTTTATCCGGATGATTATCTAAACCTGACTAGTAAAGTGCCGCAATTATAACTGAATAAGTAAAACTGCCAACTGTGTGAGTTCCTCGGTTGACTTCCTCGTTTGGTCTCGAGGGGGAAATACCAGGATGGGTCTGTTTGATGGTAGCATCAGGTTGGATCCGGATAGGTCTTTCTTACCCCTCTCTGATTGCCGCTAGTTGTATCGAGTCTCTATAGGTTGTTTAGTGCATGCTGCCGCTGCCGCTTCAGTCCACCATACCTATGTAGGCGAGGACCGCCGAATTCTAGTCTCGCCGTGTACTGGCCTCAGTACTGACGCTCCTTCTTTTTCCTTTGCCCTTTGTCGGCACCCCCTTTTGTTTAAGCAGGTTTGAGATCGACGTCGTTAGCAGGGTTACCCTTCCGGCTTGGCCTGGGCAGGGTTATGGACGCCATTGGTTATTCTTCAGGGCTCTTAGCCCCATTTGCATCTTGTCCATAGTCGGACGCTCTATCATTTTCAAGGTGAATTGGATCTTTGTGCTGTATATCCGTATTCTTGACTCTTGGAGTCGTGTTGTATATATATCTGTTCTGTGGGTCCCATCGAGGACTGTTGGGTAATGTTATTACTTCATTTTCCACCCGCACGAAAGTGCCTGGTGGGCACCTTTGAATCGTTTCTATGCGGGTTTTGGCGGGTTTCGCTAAAACTTGCATCGGGCCGATTCTGAGGGTGTTACACTTGCCTCCGTCTGCGACGGCGCGGCCAGCTGTCTCGTCCCCGTCTCCGGCGAGGTCCAGGCCTCACCTCCGTCGGCGATGGCACGACCAAACGCGTTGTCCCTATCATTGGCGAGGTTCCGGCCGACCGGCCACATTTCTAACCCCCGACCTGAACCCTAGCCCTAACTCCGGTCGCCGGCGACATCACCCACCCCTAACCTGAAGTCTGTCGAGCTCCTCACCCCTTCCTCTTCAGTTTCCTTCCTCGCCTCCCCGGCGATGTCGTGGCCAACCACGTCGTCCCCGTCTCTGGCGAGGTCCTGGCCTCACCTCCGTCGGAGCGCTGCAACCAGCCGCGTCGTCAGCGGGGTCGCGGTGCACCTGGTCTTCTTCATCACCCTCATTGTTCCGATGGAAACCACCAGTAATGGACCGGCCCGCTACAGTCTCGCACGAAGGATTGGGTACACGGCGCTGGCCAGTGGTGAAGGGATATGGGTAGGCTACACTAGCGCAAATCCAAATTTTCTACCGCGTAAACCAGGATTACTGTTGTCATAGATCACAGTATTACCACTAGACGCGCAGTTGCGGAACTTGATGAAGCGCGTCGAGGTAGTGCAGACGATCTACGTCTCCTCCTCGTTCTCGTCCCACGCGCAGCTCCCCTTGTGCGGCTCGTCCAAGCGCTACAGATGCAGCGCCTCCGAGGTATCCACACGTACATGGTGGAAGCGTCAAACACCGAACTGCAAGGTCCACGCGTGCAACACAGGCGTGAGGAGTGGCGGCTGGGTGGAATAGTCTAACCTTGATCAACACGCCCCACCCTCTCTTATATAAGCGTCCCTAGTGGGCTTCTACATTAGCAGCCCATTAGAAGCCTAAGCATGGTCTAATTCGGATCCAATCCTCATTAGGATTCCAGCCCCTTAAGTGTGTGACCCTATAGGTTTATATACGTATAGACATGACACGAATACACTTATTCTGTCAATAGTTGGTAGCAGCATCTAGCAAGACATGCCAACTCCTAAACACATACAAAGATTATATCGGACGAACCATCACAAGGTTTAGTATATGTCTTTCCCTTTGCCTCACGATATTTGGTCTAGCTCCAAGCTGACCTCCCTTTCTCGACACTGTGATTCGGAATCCCTTTATTAGGTTAACTCTTATCCATATATAGCACGGCCATGCATTTCTGGATCCGATCACTCGAGGGGCCCAGAGATATCTCTCTCAAGTAGAGAGAGGCAAATCCCATCTTGATTGACCATGCCTTGCAGCATGCTTCAGGACAAACCCGAAAGATACCTTTATAACTACCCAGTTTTGGAGCAGCGTCTAGTAGCCCCAAAGTATGTCAATCCACATCTCAAGTACATGCGACAATCTCAGGTCTAAGGACAAAACATACACGATGTGTAGAGAGAGAGCTGCAACTAATTGCCAGTCTCAAGTTGGGTTAGTCCAACCCCATGTTCATAACATGTGTCCATATCATTGGTTTGACATCTCCATGTCTATGACTTGCGAAACATAGTCATCAACCAACCGATGTGCTAGTCTAATATTCACATGTGTTCTCACATGAACTCCGACTAGGGACAACTATTAAATAACCATACAAGTAAAGAGTTTCACAAACAATTCACATAATTGACAATCAATACAAGTTGCCTGATATGGATATTCAAGGAACATTACAATAACTGATGGATACATAAGAAATATAATCATCTCTATGATTGCCTCTAGGACATATTTCCTTCAGTCTCCCACTTGCACTAGAGTCAATCTAGATTGTATCTAATACCTATTGCTCCTGCGTGCGCCTCATGCGTAGGCTGCAGGAGTGGCTTTGTAAAAGGATCAGCAACATTTGAGTCTGTATGTATTTTTCATATCATGACACTACCATCCTCAACAAACTCACGAATCTGATGATAATGCATGCGAATATGTTTGTTCTTCTGGTGTTGTCTAGGTTCCTTGGCTTGTGCAATAGCACCATTGTTGTCACAATAAACGTCCATGGGATTGGACGCGCCCTGAACTACACCAAGAGCGATCAGGAAATTCCTAATCCAAACAGCTTCCTTTGTAACCTCCGAGGCGGCAATATATTCAGCTTCTGTGAAGAGGAGGCCACCGTATCTTGCTTGGAACTTTTCCAACTCACAGCACCACCATTCATGACAAACACATAACCAGATTGCGATCTGGAATCATCTGAGTCGTTAAGGTAACTCGCATCTATGTAACCCCTTACACTGAGTTCATCCTCACCTCCATAAACTAGGAACACATCCTTAGTCCTTCTCAAGTACTTAAGGATATTCTTTACCACTATCGAGTGACATTCACCTGGATCAGCCTGATATCTTCTCGTAACACTTAGAGCATAGGAAACATCTGGGCGAGTACATATCATTGCATACATGATGGATCCAATAGCCGAAGAATATATGGAATCCTGCTCATGCGCTCACGCTCATCAGCAGTCGAAGGACACTGAGTCTTGCTGAGTTTTATGCCATGAGACATGGGCAAGAACCCCTTCTTAGCCTCTTCCATACTGAACCGTTTCAACACTTTGTCAATGTATGTACTCTGGCTTAATCCAATTAGCCTCCTTGATCTATCTCTATAGATCTTGATTCCCAGAATATATGACGCTTCTCCTAAGTCCTTCAACGAAAAACTATTTTTCAACGAGGTCTTAACAGACTCGAGCATAGGAATGTCATTTCCAATCAGCAATATGTCATCTACATATAAGATTAGAAATACCAGCTCTCTCCCACTTTCCTTCTTGTAAACACAAGGTTCTTGTTCATTTTTGATGAAGCCAAACTCCTTTACAACCTCATCAAATCGAATGTTCCAACTCCGAGATGCTTGCTTCATCCCATAAATGGACTTTAGAAATTTGCATACCTTTCCAGCATTGTTTGGATTGACAAAATCTTCGGGCTGCATCATATACTTGTCCTCAGTTAGGATTCCATTTAGGAAATCCATCTTGACATCCATCTGCCATATTTCATAGTCGAAATGTGCAGCAATGGCTAGAATGATCTGTATAGATTTAAGCATCGCTACAGGCGAGAAAGTCTCATCGTAGTCAACTCCTTGAACTTGTCGAAAACCTTTTGCAACAAGTCGAGCTTTATGGATGTGAACATTTCCATCCATATCAATCTTCTTCTTATAGATCGATTTACACTCGATGGCTTTAAAACCATCAGGCAGGTCAACCAAGTTCCAAACTTGATTGTCTCCCACGGACTCTATCTCGGATCTCATGGCGATCAGCCATTTCTCAGAGTCTGGGTCCACCGTCGCTTCTGCATAGGTCGCAGGCTCATCATTGTCTAACAATAATAATTCCCGCATTTCGTGGAGCCTCGCCGACCTTCGTGGTTGTGGTGCTGCTATTGCCACGGGTTCCTCAACTTGTTCTACTACAATAGCATCACTCGTAGAAGCATCCCTGACTGGCTCATCTTGAACTTCTTCAAGTCGCACCGACCTTCCATTCGTTCTTTTTGTCAGAAACTCTTTCTCTAGGAAAACACCGCTGCGAGCGACAAACACTTTGCCCTTTTCTCGGTTGTAGAAGTAATACCCTAAGGTTTCCCTCGGATATCCCACAAAAATGCACTTATCCGATTTGGGTGTTAGTTGTCCGACTGAAGTCGCTTGAAGTCGCTTGACAAATCCGATTTGGGTGTTAGTCCCAAATCTTTAGAAAAGACAAACTAGGATTCTTTCCAGTCCACATCTCATATGGTGTCTTAGCTACGAATTTAGATGGTACCCTGTTAAGTGTGAAAGTGTGAAATCTGCCGTTTCTAGAGCGTAACCCCAAAATGATAATGGTAAATCCGATTGGCTCATCATCGATCGAACCATGTCCAACAAAGTTTTATTGCGCCGTTCGAAGACCCCGTTTCTTTGAGGCGTTCCGGGCGGCGTGAGCTGTGGAACAATTCCGCAACTCTTAAGATGATTGCTAAATTCGTGACTCAAATATTCACCTCTGTGATCAGATCGCAAGGCCTTTATTTTCTTGCCACGTTGATTCTCTACCTTATTCTGAAACTCCTTGAACTTTTCAAAAGTTTCAGACTTATGCTTCATCAAATAGACATAACCATATCTACTGAAATCATCAGTGAAAGTAATGAAGTAGTGATATCCTCCTCTGGCTGTCTTGCTCATTGGTCCACACACATCAGTATGTATGAGTTCGAACAAGTCCGTCGCTCTCTCGCGTAAACCCGAAAAAGGTGATTTGGTCATCTTTCCAAATAAACAAGCCTGACATGTCTCGTATGATTCAAAATCAAATGAAGTTAGAAGACCATCACCATGGAGCTTCTTCATGCGCTTTTCACTTATATGCCCCAAACGATAATGCCATAAATAGGTAGGACTCAAATCATTAGGCCGAAGCCTTTTAGCACTAACATTGTAAACATATGCATCATCAAGATTTAAAATAAATAACCCATTCACAATGGGAGCATTAGCCATAAACATATCATTTTTAGAGATTACACAACCATTGCTCATACTCGCAAATGAATATCCATCCCTCATCAAACATGAAGGTGATAAAATGTTTCGACCCATACTTGGAATGTAATAATAATTATTCAACTCCATAATAAATCCTGACGGAAGGTGAAGTTGCATGACGCCGACAAACAATGCAGCAACCCTTGCTTTATTTCCGACGCGAAAATCCACTTCGCCTTTCTGCACTTCTCTAGTCCTTATTAGCCCCTGCATCGAATTGCAAATATGAGCAACCGATCCGGTATCAAATACCCAAGAGTTAACATAGGAATCAGCAAGAATAATGTCCACAACATTTACAACAAGCATACCTGAGTGGGAAGTACTCTTACTTCCACTCTTCTTCAAAGAAGCTTAGTACTTGCTGTAGTTTCTCTTCCAGTGACCATGCTCATGACAAAAGAAGCACTCAGTGTTTTCTACAGGTCCAACCTTTTGCTTGGGTGCAGTCTTAGGGATCGTATCCTTAGTCTTGCCCTTCTTCTTCCAAGAAGTACCCTTTTTCTTGAAGCTAGGCTTGTTCTGCACAACCATCACATGGCTATGCCCTGCACACTTCTTCATGTCACTTTCTGTTGTTTTTAGCATCCCGCATAACTCATTAAGGCCCTTCTCCACCCCATGCATATGGTACTTCGAAATGAACTGCCCATAGCTGGATGGAAGAGACGCCAAAATGAAGTCAGTGGCCAACTCTTGGCCTTATGGAAAACCAAGCTTTTCCAAAGTCTGACTGTAACCAACCATTTTGATCACATGGGGGCCTACAACTGCTCCCTCTGCTAGCTTGCATTCGACAAAGGACTTGGCAACATTGTACCTCTTAGTCCTTGCCTGATCTTGGAACATGTCCTTAAGTGCAACGATCATATCATACGCATCCTGTTCCTCAAGCTTCTTTTGAAGTTCAGGTTCCATGCATGCAAGCATAAGACAGCTAACCTCAAGAGAATCATCACATGCTCTCTTGTATGCGTTCTTTAGGGTAGCAGATGCATTATCAGCAGGTTCATCGGGGATTGGGGGTATCGAGAACCGTTTCCTTTTTATCAGACCTGAGAACAATTCTTAGGTTACGGACCCAGTCCAAATAGTTTGTTCCATTTAGTTTATCTTTGTCAAGAGTCGAACACAAAGAAAAAGGTGATGCAGTGTTTGGTGCCATTGATCTACAACAGAAAACATGCAAAATACTAAGCCATGTAACCATGAAAGAGTAAAACATATTAAACAATTTAATAGCATATACTCCCACTTAAATCAATATCCCTCTATTGATCCTAAGTGATTTAAGATTCACAATTAACAAGTCGACTAGTGAGCTTTAGCATCACTCCTAGAAGACAAGGTAAATCGGTAAGCAACACTTGCTAATCATATCACATATGACTCTTGTTGTTGGGTGACACCTCTATGTCAAAACTAGGCGCCCAACCTTTATGCCCCAAGGTCCTTAACTGTTAAGATGACCTTGTCAAGATCACCAACCCTTATGCGTGTAGGTATCCGATACAAACCCATCCAGTCAAGGAAAACCGCGGCACCCTAATTTCATAGGCCCACCAACGATTGTACAGGGCATAGGATGGTGCAAGGTTTGGTTGGGAGGGCATGGTTTAACTTAAACTTTGTGAGGGATCGTTCTACTTCTATCATCTAAGCATGCATAAGGAAAACACATAAGAATAGCATTCACATAGTTGTGACACAGTATGGCCCACTTTCTCATTGTGATCTCTATCGCCATAGAACTTGTTGTAACACCCTCAGAATCGGCCCTATGCAAGTTTTAGCGAAACCCGCCAAACCCGCATAGAAACAATTCAAAGGTGCCCACCAGGCACATGCGTGCGGGTGGAAAACGAAGTAATAACATTACACAACAGTCCTCGATGGGACCCACAGAACAGATATATACAACAGCGACTCAAAGAGTCAAGAATACGGATATACAATACAAAGATCCAAATCACCTTGAAAACGATATAGCGTCCGAGTACGGACAAGATGCAAATTGAGCTAAGAGCCCTGAAGAATACCCAATGGCGTCCATAACCCTGCCCAGGCCAAGCCGGAAGGGTAACCCTGCTAACGACGTCGATCTCAAAACCTGCTTAAACAAAAGGGGTGCCGACAAAGGGCAAAGGAAAAAGAGAGAGCGGTCAGTACTGAGGCCAGTACACGGCGAGGCTAGAATTCGGCGGTCCTCGCCTACATAGGTATGGTGGACTGAGCGGCAGCGCAGCATGCACTAAACAACCTATAGAGACTCGATATAACTGTCGGCGATCAGAAAGGGATAAGAAAGACCTATCCAGATCCAACCTGATACTACCACCAAACATACCCATCCTGGTGTTTCCCCCTCGAGACCAAACGAGGAAGTCAACCGAGGAACTCACACAGTTGGCAGTTTTATTTATTCAGTTATCGTTGCAGCAATTACTAGTCAGGTATAGATAATCATCCTGATAAAATAAGCAGTGGGCCGTTTTAGTTAATCATTCCGTTGTAGTTGCAACACTTACTAGTCAGATACAATTAGCATGAGATATCCCAAAACCCAGCAGTTGTTGGTACTTTTATTTAGCCATTCCGTTGTAGTTGCAATACTTACTAGTCAGATACAATGGTCGCAAGCGACAACCCAAACAAGCAATTGTTGGCAGTTTTATTTAGCCATTCCATTATAGTGAAGCTGATTACTAGTCATTATAAAGTCAAATTTATAGCACTACTTTAGTTATAGTTGTCTATGATCGAGATACTGTGCTCCAAGTCGTCCATAACCGCGGACACGGCTTTCAGAAAGTTTTACCCTGCAGGGGCGCACAAATAGCAACACACACTCGATCAACCTCGGAAAAACCAAATCAAAACCCAACGAGGCTTTCACGACAAAGCAATCACAGGATTTAGAAATATTTCAGGGGGCCACCCCATTAAGTATACCCGCAACGAAGTTAGCTGACTTCGAGACGGACTCAAGGTTTGTGGGGCCGGCTGTAAACGACTGGGAACCCAAAACTGGGCTTGTCGATACCGCGAAAACGGGTCATGATCCTAAACAGTACAGGTGCTCCTCGCACAATCGTAAATAAAGCAGTAAAGCATGGCATAAGTACAGGATAGTAAATAAAACCTCAAACTAGTTTGTGGCCCCAAGAAATAAGAATGAATCAAGCTCTGGCTCAGGGGGGTCCCATAATCCTCCCGGATGTGGATAGCGCGAATATTCAAGGAACAGGTATCAAGTACTCGGGGTCCTACGGGACACAAGTGGACGGTTAACAACCAAATAACATCTATTGCCCACCTGTGCCTCTGCTTACCTACTTCAATTTTAGTTATTAAACAATAATTAAAGTGAACGATAATTAAAGCCATGATCAACTCCAACATTTATCATACGGCAATACTCCAACAACTGTGGTACTTGACGACACGCAACAACACTTGAGCAAGCGACTACGACGCGCAAGTCCAACTATCTACCAAACAACAGGTAATAGGAGGTGTCCAAGGCAATATAAGGCTGCAAGGGATATCACAGGTACGAAAACTAGAGCATCGCAACACAGATAGCAATAGATCAATAGGAGGGAATAAATACTATAAAAGTAAGATATGTAGAAAGGGGGAGATGCTCGCCTGAAAAACATTGCCGAAGGTTCAACCGACGATCGGGTCGACACTCGCATCAACTCAACGGCCTTATCCGCGAAGAACCAAACACTAGAATAAACACCGGATGCAATATTTAATACTACGGCAAAAGATCGGGCATGATGCATGTATGATGTATGACATGGCAAAGATGCGATGCAATTAGGCAATATTAAGTGGAACCAGGGTCCCGACAATTACTTAGATGGTTCAAGTTGTTTAGACACCCCGCAATTTAAATGTTGTTTTAACAGGGCGAAACATGGCATCGGTTCGCTACACCAATTTAAATGGAGCCAATATAAGGCTAGATTTGCCCGCATATGGCCTCCATATTTAATTTAGGTGAATCATCTAGATACCCCCAAACACCCACAATATGTTTGCAACATGTTCATTTAATATGCAACAAGATCAATATCATATATTATAAAAATATGAGGGGTCTCGGATGGGGTCACACATCGAATGGCGATCTTGGGATTCCGAGGGTTCGGGGTATCGGTCTTCGAGGTCGGGGGTCTCGGCGTCCGCGATGAAGATCATGGCGTCCGGGTTCTCGGTCATCGGTAGATCTTGTCATCGCCTTGGTCTTGGACACGACACATACGATGGAGATCTTGGGGTACCATCTTGATCATCAGAGGCGAACTTGGGGCTCGACACCGGGGTCTTCCGGGCTCCGGCCATCGGATCCGTGAAGGAGAACTTGGCGATTCCGAGGGTCTTGGCCATCGGATCCGGCTCGGGGATCTTCGGGTCCGAATGTAAAACTTGGCGTCCGGCTTATGAATCTTGTGCACCGTCGTATCTCGAAAACATCCAGATGGTCATCAGTTTGGTGCAAGCTTTGCGCATACATCACTATTTCACCATGCATCCTCACCTAAACAACATTACCACCATATCATCTCTTCTTTCCAGTACATCAGGGAGAGCCCAGCGGGTGTTGAGCTGCAAGGCATCCATGGAAAGACGCGCTTGGTGAGGTCGGGGTAGGATACGAGGATAGGCGGCGAGGCATCCATGGCGATAGCCACAGCAGAGCTCGGTCAGGGGCGGTCGAGGGCGCGCGGCCACGGGCGATGCGGTCGCGGAAGGAGGCGAGGCCTCGCTGGTGACGCAGGAGCTGGGGAGGGCGACACGGGTGTCGCCGGGAACGGCCACGGCGAGCGGGCAAGGCGATGGGGACCGGTGGCCGATGGAGGACGGGGGATGATGCGGGGACAGCAGCCGGAAGAGGAGTGTCGCTGGCGGCGGACGAGGAGGTGCTCGCGGCAGAGAGTCGAGGCGGCGGCCGCTAGACGAAGCGGGGAGGACCTGACGTGGGCGACCGGCGCAGGCTCGCAGGGCGACGACAGCGTCCTCGCGAGGAGGAGACCAGAGGCGGGGCAAACGAGAGGCGAGCGGTCGAGGGCGGGTTCGCGGCTGCAGGGAAGACGGCGATGATGGCTAGCAGGGAGGCGCCGGTGAGCGGAGATGCCCTGGCGGCAGGGATCGAAGGAAAAGGGGGGACAGGCGGTAGTTGCGTGGAAGGGACGCGGGGCGAGTGGTGGGTAGTGGAGAATCAAGGCAGGGAGAGAGGAGCGAGGGCGACAACCTCGTGGTGGGGCCAGGGCGATGGACGCGGGGGCGTCGGTGTGCCTGGGTGCGTTGGGTAGCATGCTGTGTGTGAGTGAGTGTTGTGCCTGGCGGCGGCAGGGTGGAGGGAGGGGGCGACGAGGAGAGGTGTTGGGGTTTGGGGTAGAGTTAGGGTTTGGTCAGAGGGGTGGTCGGTGGCTGTGGGCTGGGCTTTTGGGCCTAGCCTGCGGCTGCCTTCCCCGGACAAAAATATTTTATATTTTATTATAAAAATATTATAGGTTTACTTTAAAGGCTTTTGTAAATAGGTTTTAGACAAACAAAATAATCGGACGAGCCCGGTTTTGATTTGAGATAAAAGAAGGGAACATTTAGAAAAGAAAGATAGGTTTTCAGAAAATAGTTTCAGGCAACCGATGCATGTTGACATGATGACATGAGCATGCGGTCATGATGATGCAATGCACAAAAACAACGCGATTTTCTAGTAGTGGTTTTGCGGGATGCCACAATTCGACACCACTAACAATGGATCTCGCCCTCGAGATCCGCCTCATGGTACCGGAAAGAAGGGCGGCGATCTGAATCTTCTCGCATCGTGTAGATCCTCGCGACACCACTAACAAGAGGTCGTTGTCCGTGATCGTCGAGTGAACACTCCGGAGAAACAAAGATGAAGTTATAGGTCTCAAAAGGGTAAAGCCACCTCTAACTTCCGCGGAAGGAGTATAACTGCAATAATTCACCATTCAACGTGCAAGAGAGAATGATAAGAGTAGTCGGATGGTGATCAGTCCATCGCGCACCCAAAGCATTACTCTGCACATGAATAGGAAATTATGCAACCAACTCTCAGAATTCAGATTGTAGATCTCGACAAGCGAGGTTCGGAAACAAAGGAGTGATGCAGACTCTGCATCGGATCTGGCGTAGATGATGTCGTCATGTCGGCAAACACCGGAAGGCACGAGAAGGAACAAAGAGAAGTCCCCCAGACGAAGGATTCCTCGGATAGCATGAAGACCAGATGTAGCAACACCGTTACCAAAGGAGGAAGCGAAATCCTGAAGGTACGATGGACCCCAACCACGAGAAATCCTGGACTCGAAGAGAGAGAAGAGAGCGGATTCAAAACACGTAGAGGTAAGAGGAGAATAGCAGAGGGGTAAGGTGTAAAATCAGACCTAATCAGAACTATCCAACCAATTTTGAAAAATAGTTTGACACTCTACTTCGGCCGTTAGCTAGGTTATCCTACAGGCTGGACTTGTGGGGTATCGTAACTGCTGGGCTCTGATACCACTCTGTAACACCCTCAGAATCGGCCCTATGCAAGTTTTAGCGAAACCCGCCAAACCCGCATAGAAACGATTCAAAGGTGCCCACCAGGCACTTGCGTGCGGGTGGAAAACGAAGTAATAACATTACACAACAGTCCTCGATGGGACCCACAGAACAGATATATACAACAACGACTCAAAGAGTCAAGAATACGGATATACAATACAAAGATCCAAATCACCTTGAAAACGATATAGCGTCCGAGTACGGACAAGATGCAAATTGAGCTAAGAGCCCTGAAGAATACCCAATGGTGTCCATAACCCTGCCCAGGCCAAGCCAGAAGGGTAACCCTACTAACAACGTCGATCTCAAAACCTGCTTAAACAAAAGGGGTGCCGACAAAGGGCAAAGGAAAAAGAGAGAGCGGTCAGTACTGAGGCCAGTACACGGCGAGGCTAGAATTCGGCGGTCCTCGCCTACATAGGTATGGTGGACTGAGCGGCAGCGCAGCATGCACTAAACAACCTATAGAGACTCGATATAACTGTCGGCGATCAGAAAGGTATAAGAAAGACCTATCCGGATCCAACCTGATACTACCACCAAACATACCCATCCTGATGTTTCCCCCTCGAGACCAAACGAGGAATTCAACCGAGGAACTCACACAGTTGGCAGTTTTATTTATTCAGTTATCGTTGCAGCAATTACTAGTCAGGTATAGATAATCATCCTGATAAAATAAGCAGTGGGCCGTTTTAGTTAATCATTCCGTTGTAGTTGCAACACTTACTAGTCAGATACAATTAGCATGAGATATCCCAAAACCCAGCAGTTGTTGGTACTTTTATTTAGCCATTCCGTTGTAGTTGCAATACTTACTAGTCAGATACAATGGTCGCAAGCGACAACCCAAACAAGCAATTGTTGGCAGTTTTATTTAGCCATTCCATTATAGTGAAGCTGATTACTAGTCATTATAAAGTCAAATTTATAGCACTACTTTAGTTATAGTTGTCTATGATCGAGATACTGTGCTCCAAGTCGTCCATAACGGCGGACACGGCTTTCAGAAAGTTTTACCCTGCAGGGGTGCACAAATAGCAACACACACTCGATCAACCTCGGAAAAACCAAATCAAAACCCAACGAGGCTTTCACGACAAAGCAATCACAGGATTCAGAAATATTTCAGGGGGCCACCCCATTAAGTATACCCGCAACGAAGTTAGCTGACTTCGAGACGGACTCAAGGTTTGTGGGGCCGGCTGTAAACGACTGGGAACCCAAAACTGGGCTTGTCGATACCGCGAAAACGGGTCACGATCCTAAACAGTACAGGTGCTCCTCGCACAATCGTAAATAAAGCAGTAAAGCATGGCATAAGTACAGGATAGTAAATAAAACCTCAAACTAGTTTGTGGCCCCAAGAAATAAGAATGAATCAAGCTCTGGCTCAGGGGGGTCCCATAATCCTCCCGGATGTGGATAGCACGAATATTCAAGGAACATGTATCAAGTACTTGGGGTCCTACGGGACACAAGTGGACGGTTAACAACCAAATAACATCTATTGCCCACCTGTGCCTCTGCTTACCTACTTCAATTTTAGTTATTAAACAATAATTAAAGTGAACGATAATTAAAGCCATGATCAACTCCAACATTTATCATACGGCAATACTCCAACAACTGTGGTACTTGACGACACGCAACAACACTTGAGCAAGCGACTACGACGCGCATGTCCAACTATCTACCAAACAACAGGTAATAGGAGGTGTCCAAGGCAATATAAGGCTGCAAGGGATATCACAGGTACGAAAACTAGAGCATCGCAACACAGATAGCAATAGATCAACAGGAGGGAATAAATACTATAAAAGTAAGATAGGTAGAAAGGGGGAGATGCTCGCCTGAAAAACATTGCCGAAGGTTCAACCGACGATCGGGTCGACACTCGCATCAACTCAACGGCCTTATCCGCGAAGAACCAAACACTAGAATAAACACCGGATGCAATATTTAATACTACGGCAAAAGATCGGGCATGATGCGTGTATGATGTATGACATGGCAAAGATGCGATGCAATTAGGCAATATTAAGTGGAACCAGGGTCCCGACAATTACTTAGATGGTTCAAGTTGTTTAGACACCCCGCAATTTAAATGTTGTTTTAACAGGGCGAAACATGGCATCGGTTCGCTACACCAATTTAAATGGAGCCAATATAAGGCTAGATTTGCCCGCATATGGCCTCCATATTTAATTTAGGTGAATCATCTAGATACCCCCAAACACCCACAATATGTTTGCAACATGTTAATTTAATATGCAACAAGATCAATATCATATATTATAAAAATATGAGGGGTCTCGGATGGGGTCACACATCGAATGGCGATCTTGGGATTCCGAGGGTTCGGGGGATCGGTCTTCGGGGTCGGGGGAATCGGCGTCCGCGACGAAGATCATGGCGTCCGGGTTCTCGGTCATCGGTAGATCTTGTCATCGCCTTGGTCTTGGACACGACAAATATGATGGAGATCTTGGGGTACCATCTTGATCATCAGAGGCGAACTTGGGGCTCGACACCGGGGTCTTCCGGGCTCTGGCCATCGGATCCGTGAAGGAGAACTTGGCGATTCCGAGGGTCTTGGCCATCGGATCCGGCTCGGGGATCTTCGGGTCCGGATGTAAAACTTGGCGTCCGGCTTATGAATCTTGTGCACCGTCGTATCTCGAAAACATCCAGATGGTCATCAGTTTGGTGCAAGCTTTGCGCATACATCACTATTTCACCATGCATCCTCACCTAAACAACATTACCACCATATCATCTCTTCTTTCCAGTACATCAGGGAGAGCCCAGCGGGTGTTGAGCTGCAAGGCATCCATGGCAAGACGCGCTTGGTGAGGTCGGGGTAGGATACGAGGATAGGCGGCGAGGCATCCATGGAGATAGCCACAACAGAGCTCGGTCAGGGGCGGTCGAGGGCGCGCAGCCACGGGCGATGCGGTCGCGGAAGGAGGCGAGGCCTCGCTGGTGACGCAGGAGCTGGAGAGGGCGACACGGGTGTCGCCGGGAACGGCCACGGCGAGCGGGCAAGGCGATGGGGACCGGTGGCCGATGGAGGACGGGGGATGATGCGGGGACAGCAGCCGGAAGAGGAGTGCCGCTGGTGGCGGACGAGGAGGTGCTCGCGGCAGAGAGTCGAGGCGGCGGCCGCTAGACGAAGCGGGGAGGACCTGACGTGGGCGACCGGTGCAGGCTCGCAGGGCGACGACAGCGTCCTCGCGAGGAGGAGACCAGAGGCGGGGCAAACGAGAGGCGAGCGGTCGAGGGCGGGTTCGCGGCTGCGGGGAAGACGGCGACGATGGCTAGCAGGGAGGCGCCGGTGAGCGGAGATGCCCTGGCGGCAGGGATCGAAGGAAAAGGGGGGGACAGGCGGTAGTTGCGTGGAAGGGACGCGGGGCGAGTGGTGGGTGGTGGAGAATCGAGGCAGGGAGAGAGGAGCAAGGGCGACAACCTCGTGGTGGGGCCAGGGCGATGGACGCGGGGGCGTCGGTGTGCCTGGGTGTGTTGGGTAGCGTGCTGTGTGTGAGTGAGTGCTGTGCCTGGCGGCGGCAGGGTGGAGGGAGGGGGCGACGGGGAGAGGTGTTGGGGTTTGGGGTAGAGTTAGGGTTTGGTCAGAGGGGTGGTCGGTGGCTGTGGGCTGGGCTTTTGGGCCTAGCCTGCGGCTGCCTTCCCCGGACAAAAATATTTTATATTTTATTATAAAAATATTATAGGTTTACTTTAAAGGCTTTTGTAAATAGGTTTTAGACAAACAAAATAATCGGACGAGCCCGGTTTTGATTTGAGATAAAAGAAGGGAACATTTAGAAAAGAAAGATAGGTTTTCAGAAAATAGTTTCAGGCAACCGATGCATGATGACATGATGACATGAGCATGCGGTCATGATAATGCAATGCACAAAAACAACGCGATTTTCTAGTAGTGGTTTTGCGGGATGCGACACTTGTCCACCATGATGATCTCCATATTCATGTTCCATGCGAGCCATCCTCCAAGTGACGAGTCCTCCAAGAACTAATATAAGCTATTATCCCTAACAACTAGTAATCAAAATTACATACAATTGGGATCATCACAAGTTGGCACGCAGGCCATTACAATAATTGACAACACACATGGCTCCAGCCTTGTTGCCCTACTCACGACATGCAGGCATGATAAATTTCATACATGCATCACATATATATATGGGCCATACTAATCACATACATCCTGCAAAAACAAGTTATGCATAGAAACGCATTCTATCGGATCATGTGACCTCGCAGCACCTAGTTACCTTAACGAGATACAAAAGGGGCTACGACTAGGGGGGGTCTCCCCCTGCGGGGTTCGAAGGGGCAGCCGCAAATAAAAAATGAGAGATCGAATCTACACAATTTTGTTTAAAGATTTTGATCGGCAAATCAAATTTACCATAAACTGTCTGTTGTTCCGATCTGATCAAACTCCTTTGATCACAGTACATTAAATTTAGATCTAGGTTCCGATTCGATCAATCATATTGATCTTCACGTGATTCAACAGGATTTATGTGTCACTGTCTACCCCGATGGCGGAAACCGACCGGTAGGGGTAAGTCGCTCGACTACCTCAGAATCACGATCATGGAAAGCAAGATCATAGATCAATCCTGAACCACCGTAATATAAATGATCATATCATTCATATCAATCTACATATCACCATATGCAAACACCCCGAATCTATAACTAAACAACATCGGCTCTGATACCACTGAAGGGATACGGGTAGGCTACACTAGCGCAAATCAAAATTTTCTACCGCGTAAACCAGGATTACTGTTGTCATAGATCACGAGATTACCACTAGACGCGCAGTTGCGGAACTTGATGAAGCGCGTCGAGGCAGTGCAGACGATCTACGTCTCCTCCTTGTTCTCGTCCCACGTGCAGCTCCCCTTGTTCGGCTCGTCCAAGCGCTACAGATGCAGCGCCTCCGAGGTATCCACACGTACAGGGTGGAAGCGTCAGACACCGGACTGCTAGGTCCGCGCGTGCAACACATGCGTGAGGAGTGGCGGCTGGGGTGGAATAGTCTAACCCTGATCAACACGCCCCATCCTCTCTTATATAGGCGTCCCTAGTGGGATTCTACATTAGCAGCCCATTAGAAGCCTAAGCCTGGTCTAATTCGGATCCAATCCTCATTAGGCTTCCAGCCCCTTAAGTGTGTGACCCTATAGGTTCATATACGTATAGACATGATACGAATACACTTATTCTGTAAATTGTTGGTAGCGGCCTCTAGCAAGACGTGCTAACTCCTAAACGCATACAAAGATTATATCGGACGAACCATCATAAGGTTTAGTACATGTCTTTCCCATTGCCTCACTGAAAGGATACAAATGTCGCCTAGAGGGGGGGGGGTGAATAGGCGATTAAAACTTTTCCTAGAGTGGCTCAACAAAGGCAGAATAAAACAAGTGTTTAATTTATTAAGAACAACCTAAAACAACTAAGGTTCACCTATGTGCACCAACAACTTATGCTAAGCAATATAAGCAACAAAGTGATAGCAAGATATATATATATGTAACACCCTCAGAATCGGCCCTATGCAAGTTTTAGCAAAACCCGCCAAAACCCGCATAGAAACGATTCGAAGGTGCCCACCAGGCACTTGCGTGCGGGTGGAAAACGAAGTAATAACATTACACAACAGTCCTCGATGGGACCCACAGAACAGATATATATACAGCAGCGACTCAAAGAGTCAAGAATACAGATATAATATACAAAGATCCAAATCACCTTAAAAATGACAAAGCGTCCGTCTACGGACAAGATGCAAATGGGGCTAAGAGCCCTGAAGAATAACCAATGGCGTCCATAACCCTGCCCAGGCCAAGCCGGAAGGGTAACCCTGCTAACGGCGTCGATCTCAAAACTTGCTAAACAAAAGGGGTGCCGACAAAGGGCAAAGGAAAAAGAGGAGCGTCAGTACTGAGGCCAGTACACGGCGAGACTAGAATTCGGCGGTCCTCGCCTACATAGGTATGGTGGACTGAGCGGCAGCGGCAGCATGCACTAAACAACCTATAGAGACTCGATACAACTGGCGACTATCAGAGAGGGGTGAGAAAGACCTATTCGGAACCGACCTGATACTTCCATCAAACAAACCCATCCTGGTGTTTCCCCCTCGAAACCAAACGAGGAAGTCAACCGAGGAACTCACACCGTTGGCAGTTTTATTTATTCAGTTATCGTTGCAGTAATTACTAGTCAGGTATAGATATTCGTCCTGATAAAATAAGCAGTGGGCACTTTTATTTAACCATTCCGTTATAGTTGCAACACTTACTAATCAGATATAGATAGCATGAGATAACCCAAAAACCCAGCAGTTGTTGGTACTTTTATTCAGCCATTCCGTTGTGGTGAATCTGATTACTAGTCATATCGGATACAAGTCAATTTATAGCAATAAACTTTAGTTATAGTTGTCTATGATCAAGCACTGTGCTCCAAGTCGTCCATAACCGCGGACACGGCTTCTCGAAAAGATTTAACCCTGCAGGGGTGCACCAAAGTATCCACAGGCACTTCGACCCTTTTTGCCAGATCAGTTAACATACACCCATCGGTATGTCGGCGGGGCCTAAGTCACGACGTTCCCAGACCCAAAGCAAGTACGTGGGGGCCACCCCACCTAGTCGACACCCGCAACGAAGTCGGCCGGTCTCCGAGACGGACTGGGGTTTGGGCAAACGGCTGTGAACGACAGCAAATCCCCAAACGGGGACTGTCGACACCGCGAAACGTGGCCCGATCCTAAACAGTACAGGTGCTATCTGTCGCACAATTTAATTAAAGCAGTAAAGCATGGCATAAAACCTCAAACTAGTTTGTGGCCCCCAGTACAATACTTTGAAATCAGGTAATAATCAATGGGGGGCCCATATCTCCCCACCTGTGGTTAGCGCGCTCGATCTCGGAACATGTGTCAAGAACTCGGGTCCTACGGGACACAAGTGGGCGGTCGGAAACCAAATCTTACCTATCACCCACCGATGCCTCTGCTTAATTCAATTTTAGTTATTAAACAGGAATTAAAGTGAACGAAAAGTGAAGCCATGATCATCTCCAACATCATCATGCGGCAATTCTCCAACAATTGTGGTACTTGACGACACGCAAAACACTTGATCAAGCGACTACGACACGCGGGTCCAACTATCTACCAAACAACAGGTAATAGGATGTGTCCAAGGATATATATGGCTGCAAGGGATATCACGGGTACGAAAAACTAGAGCATCGCAACACAGATAGCAAAGATCAACAGGAGGGAAATAAATACTATAAAAGTAAGATAGGTAGAAAGGGGGAGATGCTCGCCTAAAAACATTGTCGAAGGTTCCACCGAAGATCGGGGCGAAGCTCACATCAACTCAACGGCCTTATCCGCGAAGAAGCAAACGCTAGAAGAAACACCGGATGCACTATTTAATACTACGGCAAAAGATCGGCATGATGCATGCATGATGTATGACATGGCAAAGGTGCGATGCAAGTAGGTCAGTATTAAGCGGAACCGGGGTCCCGACATTTAATTAGGTGGTTCATGTTGTTTATCTACCCCGCAAATTAAATGTTGTTTTAGCAGGGCGAGATAAGTTACCGGTTAGCTACACAAATTTAAATGAGGCCAATAGGAGACTAGATTTGCCCGCATATGGGCCCCATATTTAATTAAGAGGTGAATCGGCCTAAGGCCCCCAAACCACAGACAAGGATGCATGCATGAACAATTAAGATGCGACAAGTTGTATTATGTTATAAAATAGGGTTTCGGGAAGGGATTCGCACAGTAGGGGTCTCGACGATCTTGGGGTTCCGGGGTTCGGGGTTCGGTCTCAGGGTCCAGGGTTCGACGGGATCGTTCTCGGACTCCGGGATCGTTCTCGGATTTCAGGGGTAGTTCTTGTCGTGCTGTGTCGGTGACCTCGGCATCTGGGAAGCAGGACTTGGGTCGGTGTCGGGGGCGCATCGGATTCTCTCTGGTCGATGTCGTTCTTGTCGCCACGAAGATCTTGTCGGATCCGTGTCATCGAGTCGGTCTTGTCGTTACACCGTGGAGATCTGGTCGTCGGCGCACTCAGGGTTTCGGGGATCGGTCTTCGGATCGAGGGATCGGAGATCTTGGCGCGGCTCCGGGTTCGGGGTGTCGAGGCTTGATCCTCGGGTCCGGGAAGAAGCACTTGGCATATCCGGGTTGGAGAGCTTGTCGTTCCGTGGCGAACTTGGCGTCCTCTAGGGGAGATCATGTCGAGCCATCGGGTTTGGTTTGGTCTTCGGGGTTGTGACGGCGTCATCGGTGCTCCAGATCAACAGCCACACGATTCCATCCGTCTGCAGATGGAGCTGCTCACTTCCTACTCCAGGTGCGCACCACGTCCGTGTACGCGCGCTTCCGGTCACTAATGGAGCCGATGCTCCCTTGTACTTGGAGATGGAGTTGATGCTTTCGGTCGCTCACCAGTCCATGCCGGCTTCACCGTGGGTAGCTTCCGCCAGATACCAAGGGGGGTCGGTCGATGTGGAGAAGGATCCGACGGGTACGTGGGTCGGCGGCGACGCGTTGGAGGCTCCGGCGGCGAGGGTCACAGCAGCGGGGCGGCGGCGGACTGCAGGGGGAAAAGGAGGAGGAGCGGCGGCTGCGGCCGGAAGAGGGAGCGGGGTGGCGCAGGGCGTCGGTGGCTGGGCGGCGCGCTGGGCTCGGGGGAGGCGCGCGCGAGGGGCAGAGGAAGGAGGGAGAGAGCATGGGGGGGAGGGGTGGGGCGCGGCCGCGAGCCCTGGCGGCGGAGGAGGCCCGACGGAGGAGCGGGGCGGAGGACGAGGCGGCGGAGAGCCCTGGCGGCCGGCGAGGAAGCCGTCGGGGAGGGGCGAGCGAGGCGGCGCGAGGCGGTCGCTGGCGGCGGTGGATGCAGGCGAGGAGGGAGGCGGCGAGGGGAGTGGCAGCGGGACAGGTGGGGAGGAAGGGGCCGGCGAGGCGAGCCATGGCGCCAGGGTGGTTGCGGACGGAGGGAGGTGGGACGCGGGCGGGCGTGGGTTGCGTGGGGATGGGCTGGGACGCGCGGGGAAGAGAGAGGGAGAAGAGAGAGAGGGACGGGGGGGCGTGCAGGGGGTGGGTCCCAGGGAAGGTGGGGTCGCGTCAGGGGGTGGACCGGTTGGGTGGCTGTGTGGCAGAGAGTGTGTGGTGTGGGTTGGGTTTGGGAGAGAGAGGAGAGAGAGAGGGGTGAGGGAGTGATGTGGCAGCGTCTGGTAGGCTAGGGGGAGGGGAGAGGGTGAGGTGGCAGGTTGCTATTGGGTGGGGTGATGTGGAGGGGGGTGTGGGTAGGGTTTTAGGTAGCTGTAGGATTTGTCTGGTGGACCGATTTAAAAATGGGGGTGGTCGTTCGGGTCGATTCGGCCCGTTCGACTGCCCCCGCTAAAACAATCAAACTTTTTATTTGTTTTAAACGGGCCGTATGCAAACCGATAGCGGCCAAAATAATTAATCCAGAGAACCGGGCTTTGCGTTTGAATAAAGATGGGGCGTTTTAGAAAACAAAACGGGCTTGCGAAAAATAGTTTTATGCGAACAATGCATGATGATGACGATGCAATGCACAAATTCAACGCGATTTTCTAGTAGTGGTTTTGCGGGATGCCACAATATATTACTTCAAGCACGAAGGCTATCACAATGTAAAGTGCATAAGTAAAGAGCTCGGGTATAGAGATAACCGAGGCACGTGGGGACAACGATATTTTATCGATTTCCTCCCAACATGGAGTACGTCTTGTTTGGAGAGGGGGTGATATCTAACCACCTACGCTACAAAAGTCCTCCCTTATTCTCCGGTGAATCTTACCCCAATGTTATCGATCCACACTTCCACTATCGGTGCACTTGTTAGTGGAAAACTAGAACCTCTCACAAGGTTGGGGAACTTCTCCATAACTTAATTGGAGGCTCCCAACAAATGCCACCAAGGCCACAACCTGCAACACCAACAAACCGTCTAGGGTTCCAAGAACCCATGAGTAAAAAGCTTCTCAACTTTCACTCAAACGAATCCTCACTGAGAACTCAAACCGATGCACCAAATGCAATGGCAAGAACACAAGTAGTGCTCAAATCCTTCTCTCCCAAATTCCACCAAAGCTACAAAAGCTTGTGGAGGAATAAGAGAGGAAGAACAATGGAGGAAATCCACAAAAGACTCCAAGATCTAGAGCCCAAGATGTTCCCCTCACTTAGAGGAGAGATGGATAGGTGGGATTGTAGATCTAGATCTCCTCTTTCAAATCCCTAAAGTATATGCAAGAATCAAGAGAGGGATTGAAGGGGGAGCAAGCTCAAGAGGATCAAGAATGGAGGAGAAAGCCTGTAAAACTCCAGCCAGGACATTTGGGAAGAAGGGCCCCTTTTTATAGGCCCATAGATTTTTGACCGTTTTCTGCCCGTTGGGGACATGCCAGACCGGAGACTCCGGTGTACAGACCGGAGACTTCGGTCTACACCGGAGATTCCGGCCCAACCTCCAGACCACCTATCAGTCTGTCCTAGGCTGAATTCTAGAGCCCCCTCCGGAGACTCCAGCAGAAACTCCGGTCCACACCGGAGACTCCGGCCCACGCAGACCGGAGACTCCGTCTGGACCAAATAAGAGACAAACTTTAAATGGCGATATCTAGAGTTTGGAAACTCCGATTGACCCGAAACCAATTTTGTTGGAAAGAGGACAACAAGAGCTACCCAACTAGAGAGAACATTTCATGTATTATAAAGTGAGATACCTCTCTTGGTGAGAAACCGGAAAACCTCAAAGTTCAAAAACGCAATATGATATAAAAGGGAAATCCGTTCTTGACGAACTAGAGCTTGTTATGAATATTACCACAAGCTCTAGAACCTCACATGGATAAGATCCAAATAACAACCAAGAAAGGATGATGCTAAGTATGCAAAGGTTTGAGCTCTCTCGGAAAGATATGATCGAGTTACTCACTTGAGATCCCCTCTTGATAGTACGGTTATCTATCCTATAAACCGGTCTCCCCAACTAACACCATGAGACCGGTAAGAAAGAAACCCTATCAATATCATACCTTTGCCTTGCGCATATTCCACTTGATCTTGATGTATACGATCTTGTCCTTCTCAAGATGGAACACCTTTCTTGATTGCTCTTGCATGCACTCGCTTGATGAAGACTTGCAAGTTTCTCCCCATTCGACATGGGCAAACCTTTACTTTGACCTTATCTTCATCGATCCATGATCACCGAGGATGGAAAGCTTTAAGCATGAGATCTTCTAGATATTGCACATCTTTAGCTTGCACATCATTTCTTCTTTTCTTCATTATGTTGATGCATGACCAATCTGTGGATCATTCTTTGAACACCTTGGTCACCACATGACACTCTTCACTTCTTCTCCAAACCTTGAAGCCAACATATGGTTCAAGCATTGCCTATGGACAATTCCTACAAGTACAACTTGATACAAGCATTAGTCCATAGAGATTGTCATAAATTACCAAAACCACACATGGGGGCCCATATGTTCTTTCAATCACGATATTTGGTCTAGCTCCAAGCTGACCTCCCTTTCTCGACACTGTGATTCAGAATCCCTTTACTAGGTTAACTCTTAACCATATGTAGCACAACCATGCATTTCTGGATCCGATCACTCGAGGGCCCCCAGAGATATCTCTCTCAAGTAGAGAGGGGCAAATCTCATCTTGATTGACCATGCCTTGCAGCATGCTTCAGGACAAACCCGAAAGCTAACTTTATACACATCTCAAGTACATGCGACAATCTCAGGTCTAATGACAAAACGTACACGATGAGTAGAGAGAGAGCTGCAACTAATTGCTAGTCTCAAGTTGGGTCAGTCCAACCCCATGTTCATAACATGTGTCCACATCATTGGTTTGACATCTCCATGTCTATGACTTGCGAAACATAAACATCAACCAATCGATGTGCTAGTCTAATATTCACCATGTGTTCTCACATGAACTCCGACTAGGAACAACTATTAAATAACCATACAAGTAAAGAGTTTCACAAACAATTTACATAATTGCCAATCAATACAAGTGGCCTGATATGGATATTTAAGGAATATTACAGTAACTCATGGATACATAAGAAATATAATCATCTCTGTGATTGCCTCTAGGGCATATTTCCTTCAAGTGGTGCCGCGTAGGATTGGATACACGGCGCTGGTCAGTGGCAACCGCCAGTAATGAGCCGACCCGCTATAGTCTCGCACGAAGGATTGGGTACACGGAGCTGGCCAGTGGTGCCGCGTTAGGTGGCATTTAGGATTTGTCGTTGCAATGGCACCCCAATTCTCAATTTTATGTATCACGTTCCCGATACATTCGGTACCATACATAAATGCACCATGAACAAATTTTTCCGTTAACTATGAAATATTATTTCATTCTAGTATCTTTTTTTGAATCATTTCATTCTAGTATCTTTTAAGCATTTGAATGAAAACTGGAGTCCAACATGGTTGCCATTTGCCTCGTTGTGACTGCCTCCATAATCGATAATGCCGTGCTCTTTTTTTATATGACCTAATTTTTATCTAACAGGTGCACCGTTGCATTAAAAATGTTTGCACTGACATGAAGCCAAAAAATGCACAGCTCACATCCGATACCTGGACTCCTTAATTAGCCACTTCGCCTCCTTTGCACTGGTTTTTTATCTTAAATTTTATCTGATGTAAAACTGCACTAAACCTTTGCATTCAGGCATTAACGCAAACACCTGCAGCGTATAAGTACAATACGTGCGCCCATTACATGAACAACTATTTTTGAAGCTTTCAACGGGGTGGGGCCACCTGAATACATGAACAACTATAATCAGATATGTGGAGACAGAGCATGATAATAGACCATAGCTAGCGGCATTATGTAGCGTGTCCATAATTTCCTCTTTCTCCTTGCAATTTTCCCCCTCTTTCTTGAACACCACGCTCCGTCTGGAGGCACATCAGCAGCGCTGCGGCCTGCGGCTGGGAGGAAGAAGATGGAGTGTGGGACGGACCTTCGGTTTTCCTGCGATATCATCTTGCAGACGCGTACTCTACGTGTTCAAATTAGATGATTCTGCTGGGCTTAATCTGGGTGGACATGGAGCTGGCTTTCCGCGCCCGCGAAGTCAGATACCCCAACGTCGAGACGGAGCTGCATCCTGCATGTCCCAATACGAGTGGAGATGGTCCTTTCGCTCCTGCGAGGTGGACGGTTCGTCTTCTTGTGCAGTCTTGCCACAAAAGCATCAAGGAAGCCAAGGGTGGCCGGAACGCCTCACTGGAGATGCACTGTAGGAGGAGAGCAGCCCGGTGGAGGAACATGAGGACGAGATTCGGCGCCGGCGACATCCTGGAAGCTGGACACCTCCTGTCTACTGAAAGCTGGGCATCTCGATCTGGGCGAGGTGACTAAGCGTTCTCCGAGAGGATTGTTGGTTACGGAACACATATCCCTTTTGTTTTGGAGACCGGGACAAGCACGTTTGAACGAGGACGACGGACGAAATTTCCTGTGTACGAAAACCACCTCAAGCTAAATTATATAGTAGAGATAGAGATAGAGATAGAGATAGAGATAGAGACTAGCAAAATGCCCGCGCGTTGCGGCGGAAGAAGTTAGTCGTTCTTGGGTTGGTGTGAGTTTTTTCAAATCAGTAGCATGTCGCAGCAAAAAAAAAGAACGGGACCTTGGACCCGGCTCGCTTCCCCGCTACAATTGGAGAGGCGACTTTTTCCCCTTCCCGTTCGATCCAGCTCGTCGGCATCGATCTACCGATTCCCCCTCCCTCCGCCGGCCGCTCCGGCGGCGGGAGGGTGGGGAAACCCTGGATCTCGTCTGTATATAGTCTAGGGTTGAGTGGGTGGACTGCCGGCGGCGTCTTGGAGAGGATGGCGCGGTTGGTACGGCGTTTTGTGGAGGCGGAGATCCTCTCCGGTGGTGGTGCTCCACGGAGCGCGGCCATGGATCTGCCTCCTCCTTCGCGCTTTGTTCCCCGTGCCAGAGTTCGTGGAGCGGCGACTTCGGCCTGAAGGGTTCGATGGCGAAGGTGATGGTGACCAGATCGAGGGCGACGACGACGTTGCGAGGTGGAGGCTCTGTCGAGACGAGTTCTTTCGACTTCCCATCCGCCTGGGGACTCCTTCCGATCCAAGGTTGCAGAGGAGGAGCGGCAGCGACACGCCGCAGTACGTCTTCTTCGACGACGGCGTCCTCGTGCTCTTGCAGGACTTGTTTGCTTTTTTCTTTAATATTTGGGTCATTCTGTAAGTATCTAGTTGTTATTACTGAAACTATCTCGCAAAAAAAAGTAGCATGTTGCAGCATAGACAGTTTTTAACTTGCTCGGTCACATCCGCTTCTCGATCAATTGATTCCAATTCGCAAGAGAATATTTTCTTTCTCCAAACCCCTCTTCCCCGTCTTTGGCGTGCTTACCTTTCATCTCCTCGTGAAATGTGCGTTGCTGTCGGCTCTGGCTGACACCATCCCGTTTAATTAGAACGCACATTAATTTATTATCAGCCCACACAATCCTTCACAATCAGGCCCGTTCAATTAGGCAGCCCATAGCTTCCTTTAAATCAGCCCACAATCCCTCCTCTTAGTTGCTGCTTTTGATTTTTTTCCTTTAATCTTGCTGATAACAGGCGGAAACAATTATAATATAAACTGGTATCGATCTTTGTAATGCAGCAGGGTGGAACTAAACACGAGGATACCAAGTTTAATTACACGGTCAAAGCACCCACTCTCCACCGCTGCTGGTCCTGCTGCACCCTGCCTCCTCGTTGCTGGTCAACTCCGACACTGTACCACTCCATAGACATTCACATTTTTAGTCCATGAAAAAACATCTACAAAAGTATCAACATAATTGAGGTTACAAGGCTTAGAAGCAATCAGGCAATATGATACCTCGAAAATATATGAAAATACATCGGATACTTAGCATTCTATGTGCACGTGCATTGCAACAGAAGAGAAAAATCTACATCATTTTAGCGACATCTTAACATTCCATGTGCTCACAAAGTCGTTTTATAAAAAACCGATATTTGTGTCGTGTGTAAAAAGAAAAAATTGGCACTTAAAAAATTCAGCTTGTATGCATCCGAGATCAAAAGTGGATTTCCGATACATTCATGAGTAGCAAGGTTGGTCCTATAACTCGATATATCAAGGCTAGATAGAGGATTTATCTATGGCTCGGACCTAAAGTCTCAAGTCCATATATGCATGTTGCTTGTGTCTAACTGCCATCTTTTTTTTTAGGGGCATCTAACTGCCATCTTTGCTATGCTAGCACAGAGTGGTCACCGTCTCATTTAATTATGCACCATGCATGTGCAAGGCAGCCCCTTATTAGTTTCCTCATCTTTAAATTTGGCCCATACATAATCTGGTTATCTCACCATCTATTCCACTATCTATTTCCTCATCACTCGCTTTTATTAAGTATCCAGTCGGTTCATTCACTTTACGCAAGTGTTGTTGTTCGTCGTTTCTCGAGTCAGCTTGCTAATATCCAGATAATTTTTACTGTATATAACTTGGTGATGTTCGGTCTATAGGGATAGGGTGGGACTAAAGTTGACTAAGCTCTCTCTTCTTTTTGTTTTGTTTATTATTTTTCTTGGGCTTTTTCTTCCACTCACCTAATTCCATGTCCTTTGGCCCATCCGGCTACTAACTATACGAGCTAGAGCGCTGCCCTCCGGAGGTCAGCTGCTAACGATTCAAACGATCAAATTCCGATGTTTTACTTAATGATCCCTAGTATGAACCGTACGTGCTAAACTACCTTTTTTCTCTTGCCCGTGGCGGTGGGTATTTTCTACATTGGTTGGAGTGCAAAACGGTCTAAAAAAGTGTTAGACCGGAAGAAACACTTCGTTCTTTATTATTAGGTATATATTAGGTAGGTATAGATTGATATATGTAATCCATTATGTGCAGTCGTGAGCGATGGATTTCAACTTTATATGCTTTCTCCGAAACTTTGCGTGAATATATGTGTATATTTACTTAATAAGGATGAAGTATGAAATTTTCTAAAAATGTTCAAAGACTTTCAAAATGAGGTGGTAAATCATTATAACAAGAGAATAAGGAGTTTATAATTGGATCGTAAAGAAAGATATTTGAGTTACAAGTTTAGCATAACACCTAAGATTTGATAAATCGTTCTATGGATTTGCATTTTCCGAAACACCACATGAGTACGGAGTGTTCGAGATATGTAATAAAATCTTGTTTGACATGGTAAAATCAAAGGCGTCAGTTATAAAAATGTCATTATATTTTAAAGATTAAAACTTTAGTGACTACCGCTTTTACACTGAAAAAATCTCCATCATGATCTGTTGAAATGATATCATATAAGTTATGGTCTGGGATAAAACCCAAGTTGTCATTTCTTAAACTTTGGTATGCTAGGCATAAATAAAATGTTTACAACCAAAGTCATATGAGAATGTCTTTGTATTTAATTTCGAATAACCCTGGGGTGTTCCTCCATAACACCGAAGACAAAAGTGTTTGTCGCTTAGAACGTCAAGTTTCTTGATAAGAAATTTTTCGTGAAAGGTTAAGTGGGAGGACAACAAAACTTTGATAAGGTTATTGAACCTTAACTAATATGTGCTGAATTGCGTACCATCGAAAAGTGTCCCGGAGGCAGCAATAATGCTCATAACTCACGTGGCTCAAAGGTTGTGGTCTCAAAGTGTCACATCCCAAAATTCTCTTAATTTTGGAATGTGAAATAAATAAAATAAGTTTGATTGATTGTTTGACTTTGTTGAAAATTCTCAAAGAAAATAAACTTTTTAAATTGAAAATCCTCTCAACCTTGAATTCAAAACCTTATATTCCTTTATTATGACCTAAGTAGCCACATAGGCAAATAGGCATGAATTGATTCTGGATTGTAGAATTGGTGTGCTAGATTTCAAAGATTCAAAAACATGTTGCATGCATGAACATCATTTTATTAAACCCCCAAGAAAATAATTCTATTGTCCCAAAAGGAATACCTAAAACTCTAAATGCAATTTTCCTAATTCTAAGTACAACCCTAAAGCTATGGCTTTGTCCATAATAAAAGAAAATTGATCAAAGGTATTCATAGATGGTTTGGATTGACAGAGGAAAATTCTGGAAAACCATAGAAAGTGGGTTGAATGATTTTGAAGCCCTAAATCAAAAGTTATAAACAAATGAAGGAAATGAAAAAGAATAAAGAAAAATAAAAGTCTAAACTAACCTAACGCGACGCGCAGCAGCGCAGCATGCGAGCTGCCGGCCTAGCAAGCAGAGCCCCTCTCCCTCCCTCATTTTTTTCCCTCGTTGCCACTTACAAGTGGGCACGTAGCCTTCTTCCATCTCAGGGTGAACTTCTGGATGCGCATGCGCCCATCTCCGCCTCCGAACCGAACCGAACCGCAAATTCAGGTCGGATTCAGCGCAGGTTGTTGCCCTACCCCACTGAATCCCCTCCATATAATATTCCGCAACTCGTAAGTACGATTTTTTCCGCGAATCATCAATCCTAGCTACCTCTCGTCCAACTCCTGATTCTGCCACAACAGTCTCTTCGGATCAATCTCGAATTGATGGTTTCGCTCGCTCAGGAGCCCGCTTTTCTCCTTGCTCCCATACTCGCCGTCTATCTTTTCACCCCAACCTGTTTCTTCATAAGCAGGTCACCGAGGCGCCCCCAATTCCTCACCGGAGTGTCGTGGTAGGCCGAGCTGCTCCAGCCGTTCCTAGGCATCGTTACAGGAAGCCACCGCTAAAGAAAATCGCACCAAAGGGCTCCCCGTCCTACAATGCTTCAGGTGGACGTTGTCCTCCATACCTAAGTTCACCGAAGCACCGCGTAGGCTCACCATCTGAGTCGCTGCCGCCATATTCTTCGTCACCGACGACCACAAGCCGACGCTCTCTTGCCATCATCAACTAGCGCTGTACAATCCCATCTGGATGGACCAGATCAAAGCAGGCCGAGCAGACAGGAGCCCAGCTCAAGCCAAGCCGGTGATCAGCCAAGCCGCCCTAGCCACGCGCCATCAGATCTTGATCCAGTGGACCGCATCAGATCATCCATCGAAGAGGTATCCGCTAGTAGTAACACGCCACATGTCGCCAGCTCGTCCGACTTTCTGGAAATAGATTTAATAGGTAGAAATATGTGAAATATTGTAAAATTCATGGAAAAAGATTTATATGTCCAAAGTTTACAAATAATATATTCGTTGGATTCAAACAATTGTGAAGCATATTAACATACCTCTATATACAACTTCTACATCATACATTTACTGTAATTATTTAAATGATTTAATAATCTATTTAGAGTAAATAAATCGTAGTAAATTATTTATAGATCCTAAAAATACAAATAATATTTATTTGGACTCCATGCTTCATGTAGAACACTTATCTGGCCTTAGATATAAATTCTGGTTAATAGAATAATTTAAATGATTTAAACCCTTATAACTAGTATTTAAATCATAGAAAATTAACCAGAACTCTAATATTAGTGAAAACAATTTCTACGGTCCTATTTTGACAATACCTATCCATGAAAATTGTAAATGTAGAAAGCTTTAAACCCATTGAAATAGTAATTTAATAAAAAAAGATTTATAACTCCCTTTTAGTTGATTCCAATTGCTACTGGTTATAAATTGCATTACCTGTCCATTAGCATTTAATTCAAAATTTAACACGACAGAAACATCGGTATTTGAATTAAAGTGAGATAAACCATACTAAATCGATATAACTTTAACATTAAATGTTTTAGTGCATTAGATGACTTTCCATATGCATCATGTGATTTAATAATGTACAGGGAATTAAATACAACCAATGTGACTTATTAAATCGTGATATATGTATTTGTTTATCATTGTTTTCTTGTATTTTTGCACTGTTGCATGTTTGCAATATTCTGAATGGTGTGTTTGTTGTGCCTTTGTTTTAAAATGTTAGATTGCAAGGAGTGCAACTACTATGATTGCAAGTATTATGGTTATTACAAATGAAGCCATTATAATTGCGAGGACTATCTGAACGACTACAACAAAAGGCAAGTGGTGCTATCTTGGTCATAAATGTCCCACTGTTTTCCTATGCATTATAGATGTTTTCGTAGAATTGCGTGTGTAGGAATTGATGTGTATATTCTATGCTATGTTCTATATTATCCCTAGTAGTACTTGTTTATAAGCCATCGTATTGGTAGATTTCTTAGCTATGTTATTTAGACAAGGAAGAGAATCACATCATGAAAAGTTATTGTCACATCCCAAGATTTTCCAAATCTTGTAATGTGAAAATAAATGAATAAAATAAAACTTTGTTTGATTTTCAGAGCCAGAAGAAACTTTTTGAATTCAATTGGAACTTCAAACCCATTTGAATTAAATAAAACCTAAAGGGATCTAAAAAGATAAACATTTAATAAAGGAAATTAAAAATGTTTTGGAATTACTATTATTGGATCCTTTAAATAAAAGATTGGTTTTCAAAAGAAAAGGTGGATTTATAAAGATTATTTTGTAAAGCCAAATTAAAACATTGGCCAAGCTTTGGGAATTAAAACATTTATTTTTAGCAAAGGTTTATTTAAAAATAATAAAGGATTGATTAAATAAAATAATAAGGATTTAATATCCAACTTTATTTAATAAAAGGTTTTACCATTTTAATTAAAACATCAAAGCTTATTAAATTATTTTAGATAAGTTTTCTAAGTATTTTATTAATTAAAACCCAGTAAAGTGTTTTGACCTTATTTTAGATTCAAAATAAATATCTCAAATAAAACAAATCCTATTTGATTTAATAATGAAAGTCTATTATATTTAATTAATAATGGACTCTAAAATAAAAGGTTATTTTGTTTTAAAACAAGTTTCCAAGTATTCTATATTTCCCAAACAAACCTACTGATTTGGTTTTGAAAATATTAGATATCAAAGGAAGATTTTATTAAATAAATCAAACCCTATTTGATTAATAAACCATAGTTCATTTTATTTAATTAATAAAATGGAACCTTTAATAAAATGGTTAATTATTTTAAATCAAGCTTTCTAGATATACCTTATTTCAAATACAACCCACTATTTTGGTTTTGGAAAATATATGGATTTAAATTGAGTTTGAAATAAATCAAAACCTAATTTGATTAATTAGCAATGGGCATTTATTTAATTAATAATGGACTTAATTATTTAAAATTATGGATTTTAGAATTAGGTTCAGGCTACTGAACAGAACCAAGTCAAATTTACAAAGTTTGGGTGTTGTTTGAATTGATGTGAACATTGTTTGTTTGTTTGTTTGAAATTCAAAACAGAAAAATAGATTTAGAAAAGGAAAAAGTGTTTAGACAAAAAAAATAGTGCAACAGACCCAGCCCAACAATCTGGCCCAACAACCCACTTAGCCCAGCTTCCCCTCACCCGAAAGAAAACATTCCTCACTCTGTTTCCGACCCACACCGAGACTGACTGGTGGACCTCCCCCTTTCTCTCCTTTTCTCACTGACAGAGGACCCCACCACCGGCCCTCTCCTTCCCCACTCCCACGACCCGTTCTTCCTCCCTTCGCCACCGTTGCAGGCTATTGATTCGTGGCTTGATTACGCCTTAACACGGACACCATAACTCGCCGCGATCAAGCACACTTAAGCGCCAGCGCCTTCTCCTCCATTTTCCCCAGACGCCCCTCCTCGACACGCCCCCAGGCCGGAGAATTTTGCCCAGCACTTCCTCTGTCTCCGACGACCGTTCTCGCCGATTCCGGCCAACACACTCCACCTCCTACCTTCCTATGCAACCTAGCAGCCTCCCCACTCTCTGGAGCATCTCCTAGTGCACTTCGTTCAACCGCGGGCGCCCCAGGAAACCGTCTTCGACAAAAGCTCTGAGCGCCGCCGTCTGTCTCGCCTCCGACGAGCTCCTCCGGTAATTCTAGACCACCCCGACCCCTCTCGTTCATGCACACGTCATCTCCGTGGCCCCCTGCATCTGATCACGACCTTTTCTTGCCTCCTGGTGAACCACAGAGCCGTCTTCGACCTCGACCGAGCGCGTCCGTCGCCAGAACCAACTCCGGCGAGGAATTCTGCCCGTCCCCGTGCGCCCCTCGACGGACCAGTCCCACGTTGAGCATCAGCGTCGCTCCACTAACCCGGTGAGCACACTCCCCCTCTACTTCGCTTCCTGTATCGCCCGCGCTGCCGTGAAACAGAGTCGCCGCCGCCAGCAGCCGTCGCAGCGCCGCCCGACTATGGTCGAGCACGCTAGCACCGTCCGATCTAGATCGCAGCGTCACGATAGATTCACTTAACCGAAGGGGTATCGAGCAATCTGTGCCGCACGACCCAACTTAAATCCAACGGTTCGCAACGTGATCCTCACTGAACCGGTATCAGCCAGTGAGATAGCGACGCGTGGCAGGATCTGTTTTAAAACAGAATTTGAAAAACAGATTAAAGTAGCAATTTGAAAACCCTATAACTTTCAAACCACACGTCCAAATTTGGAAAATTTTATATCAATGGATTCAGGAGAACAATCCCTAGCCAACCATGCCCTTAGTTTAGCAAATAGTATCTGTTAGCTTGTTTGAATTTGCAGAAACTTTTGTGAGCTTGTTTTAGAGTATAAAAATTGTTTAAAATTGAATTTAAGGATAAAACCTTTGCAAATTGGATTGTTGTGACCTTACTGACCCTAGGAACCAACCCTTGGTGTTAAAAATGATTTTTGTAAGATTTAGGTTGGATTATTTGACTTAGTCATTTTCTAGCCAAATAAAAAGAATTGATTTCATTATGGAAATGTTTATGGGAAGAAAACTTTGAGTAGTTGGTTTGGACCAAACCTACTGACCAAAACACCAAGTTTTGCAATAGCAACTCATTTGGTGAACCCTATAGGATAATGCCTTAGTAAAAATATTTCTACACCACATAAAATAACACTTTGTTTTGAAAATGGTTTTAAAGTGAAACCTTTTTGCAAATGACTTGGCCACTTTAGAAATGACCATTAGATGTACCCAAATGTCTATGACCCAATAGGAACCACTTTTTCAAACAAAACAAAGCTTGGCATGCTTGCATGCATTTCTTTGACTTTGTTATTTATGTGTGTTGTTTTGCTTGATTGGTAGATTGAGTTTGTGCCTTGCTTGATTGATTTGTAGTGACTTGAAGAGTGTGATTGTTGCAAAGATCAAGAAGTGAACCTATACTCTACCAAAAAGGCAAGTGATGCTTCATACTTTTTGTCCCATTACTTTCACTATGCATTAGTGATTTTGCTAAGTAAAACTTGCATGGATTTTGCTAAGTAAAACTTGCATGGATTTTTCTAAGTATAAACCTTACTATAGGAAAACCTGGTAGATGAATCCTTAGTAGGATTTTCCTAAGTTAAAGATTCCTACTACTACCAAGCTTAGCCTAGGTAATAGAAAACATGGGTGGAATATATATTCACACTATGGAAAAATATTCTAAGTCTGAGGACTTGTGATTTTGTCTAATAAAACAACTAAGTTAATGAATCACCTGGGTGGAATGGGATAGCTTGGTGGAGAATGGTTGAGTGGTTCACAAGGCCATGGACTTGGATTGTGTATCTCACTTGTGGATGGCCACCCAGGAACAAAGAGATTTGAGATGTCAAATGTTGAGAAGCTTCAAGTGCAACCACTTGGCAATATGGGCTCTGCCATGATCATATAGGTTGCAAGAACTTAGCCAAATGGACAGTTGGTGGTAGTGTTTGATAGGTTGGAGCGCGTCCATTTTGGTCTAAGGGAAAGCTTCTGAAAGATCTTGTCTTGGGAAACCAAGTCTTGTGGGGAAAGTGCACCACCTCTGCAGAGTGTAAAATCTAAGTACTTAGCCATGTCCCTGGTAAAGGACAATTTGAGCATCAAGACATGGAAGCAATCAAGAATCTCATCATTCAAATTTCTAAATTAAAATCTTGTGGTTTGAACAAGGGTTGTTTGAATTCTTCAATCATTGATGGAGAGATGGCTTGGTAAAAGGATCTTGAAATCCTTGATTGAGGGAAATGATTTTGTCAAGCAAAAACTTAGTATTTTCAAATGTTAAGGAAAAATCTATTTTGAGCAATGCAAGCCTCAACTCCACTTAGCCAAATGCATATAGATGATAGATTCCACTATACTACCATAGTATCACTTGCCAATACAATTCAAATGTATTGACCTTTGTGGCTGTAACTTGTATGTTGCAGGTTTGATTGATTTTAGTGAAGATTGATTGTTTCGGATTACAAAGTCTACAACCAACATCTGCCTGTGGCACTTTGAAGATGAAGGACCCCATGCTTATAGTTATTCCGCTGCAATGTAATGTAATAGCCATATGAGCTATGTTTGATGTAATAAACTTATGTTATTCCTGGTTATAAAGTTATATTATGACCTTTGTTTTTTGATATTACATCTTAACTGTGGATGCTAGCTATTGATCCAGGGACTAGCATTGTAAAACACAGGAGTGATCAATCTTATTAAAGGTTGGGACCCCTACAGTTATATGTTTTGAAAGGCTTATATTTTGCTAAATGACAAACCAACATAATTTTAATAAACCACCTAGGCGTAATGGTTTGAGTGTCATCAACGTAAAGATTTATGGTGGGGAATGCCGCCCAGGGTACTGAGAAATGATTGGTTTGTTTGTTTGGTAGCTTACATGTGCAACCATGTGCCAGTAAGAATGGGTGGCTGGTTACACTTAGTAGGTTGTGGCGACTTGAACCCTACGTATCCAGAGATGTACATAGTGTAGGTTGGTACGGTGCATTGATGGGTTTGGGAAGCTCTTTCCGAATTGTCTCGTCTTGGACTTCTGATACGTCGAAACATATCTATAATTTTTGATGTTCCATGCTTGTTTAGTATCTACTTTTCTTTGCTTTGTCTACACTTTGAGGTATTTTTATATGTTTTCTCGGACTAACCTATTAACAAGATGCCACAGTGCCAGTTGCCTATTTCCTTCTGTTTTTGGTTCCAGAAAAGTCAGAAAATGAATATTCTCGGAATTGGATGGGACAAAAGCCAAAGTCAATATTTTACCGTGGGGAACACGGAGCTAGAAGACGAGATGGAGGAGGGCCTCGAGGGGTCCACACACCCTGGTCGCACGGCCTTGCCTGGCCCGTGCCTGGGAGGGTGCATCTGCCTTGGGCACCTCCTCGGCCTCCCTCTTCACCTATAAGAAGCCGCCGATACCTAAACCCTAAGTACCCGATCAATCTTCTACAAAATAGTACGTAGCCGCCGCCACCATCGTCCCTAGATTGGGGGGATCTGAAGCTCTTCCGGGCACCCTGCCGGAGGGGAGATATCATCCCGGAGGCCTTCTTCATAACGATGCCAGCCTCAAGTATGAAGCGTGAGTAGTTCCACCTTAGACTATGGGTCCATGTAGTAGCTAGATGGTTGTTTCTCCTCCTTTGTGCTACCATGTTTAGATCTCGTGAGCTCCATTCATGATCAATATCATCTATTTGTAATCATGCATGTTGTGTTTGCGGAGATCCGATGGATATTGAGATTACTATGTCAGATTGGTTAATGATTCTATCTTATTGATTCTATCATTTCTGTGTTGTTTGAGATCTTGCAAGCTCCCCGTTTCTAGTAGCTATCTTGGCCAAGTAGATGCTAGTGACTCCAAGAGGGACTATTTATGCTCGATAGTGGTTTCATGCCTCTACTTAATCTGGGGAAGTGACAGAAATCTCTAAGGTTGTAGATGTGCTGTTGCTACTAGGGAGAAAACAACGATCTCTTGTTCATGGAACAAGTAGATTTTTTACCTTACACACTTTGCTTAAAGCAGTTTTCCGTTGCTTGCAACTTAATACTGGAGGGGTTTCAGATGATAACTTGAAGGTGGGTTACTAGTCATAGATGCAGTTGGATGGCGGTCTATGTATCTTGTTGTATTGCCCAATCAAATCTCATAGGATCATGAATGTGTAGTATTGCATTGTTATGCCTTGCTCTATCCTGTCAATTGCCCCGCTGTAATTTGTTTACATAGCATGTTATGTTGTTTATCTTAAGGAGAACACCTCTAGTGAACTAGGGACCCCGGTCCAATTTTTACCATTGATACATCTTCCACTGTTCCTGTTTACTTTCTGCAAACCACCATTACCTTGCACACCATACAGTTAATCCTTTGTTTTCAGCAAACCGGTGAGATTGACAACCTCACTGTTCGTTGGGGCAAAGACTTGAGTTTGTGTTGTGCAGGTTTCCAAGTTGCTAGCAACACCTTTGAGTCGTTTCCTTCCTCCTACTGGTTTGATAACCTTGGTTTCTTACTGAGGGAAAACTTGCTGTTGTGCTCGTCATACCTTCCTCTTGGCGTCTCCCAACGAAGCTCTACAGTGATCTGAGCTACATCATCAAGCTATTTCTGGCGCCGTTGCCGGGGGAGCTAAGGATGGCTTCACAAGGGGAGTCCTTCACAACCTTTCTCTTCACTTTGTTTTTGTTTTTCTTAGTTTCTTTTGCATTGTTTTGTTTGCCTCTTTTTATCAAAAACTCCAAAAGAAATTTGTTTTGTTTGGTTTGCTTTCTCTTATCAAAAACTCCAAAACAATTAGTTCCTGCTCTAGTTGCTGCAGCTGTTGGTTTGCTCCACTTTTGCAAAAAATGAACTCTGCTGAGAACACCAAGTGTTGGAGATATGCCCTAGAGGCAATAATAAAAGTGGTTATTATTATATCTTCGTGTTTATGATAAATGTTTACATTCATGCTATAATAGTATTAACCGGAAACATTAATACTTGTGTGATTTGTAAACTAAATTAGAGTCCCTAGTAAAGCCTCTTTATAATACTAGCTTGTTGGTTAATGGATGATCGTGGTTTCTCGATCATGAACATTGAGATGTTATTAACAACAAGATCATATCATTAGGAGAATGGTATGATGGACGTACTCCTATAGATAAGCGTAGCATAAAGATCAAGTCATTTCAATAGTTCGTTTGCTATAAGCTTTCTGATACATAGTAACCTAATTCCTTCGACCATGAGATCATGCTAATCACCATCACCAGAAGGATGCTTTGATGACATCAAACACCACACCGTAACTGGGTGGCTATAAAGGTGGCATTGAGTGTTCGGAAAGTATGTGTTGAGGCATATGGATCAAGATTGGGATTTGTCTATCCATATGACGGATAGATATACTCTGGGCCCTCTCGGTGGAATGTCATCCAATTAGCTTGCAAGCATGTGACTGGCTCACAAGGGATCACATATCACGGGAACGATAAAAGAGTACTTATCGGTAACGAGGTTGAACTAGGTATGCAGAGATACCGACGATCAAACCTCGGATAAGTAAACTATCGCGAGACAAAGGGAAATTGGTATCGTCTGTAAGTGGTTCATTCGATCGCAAAGTAATCGTTGAAATATGTGGGAGCCATATGAACTTCCAGATTCCTCTATTGGTTATTGATTGGAGAAGTGTCTCGGTCATGTCCGCATAATTCACGAACCGTAGGGAGACACACTTAAGGATTCGATGTTGTCTAGTAGATATGGAATGTAAGTAGGGAAACCGAATGTTGTTCAAAGTCTCAGATGGGATCTGGGATATCACGAGGAGATCCGGAATGGTCCGGAGAATAAGATTCATATAAGGAAAGTACGATTCCAGAGTTCGGGAATGATTTCGATGTTTTCATCAGAGAGGTTTTAGAAGGGTCTAGAAGGTTCACTGGACCGGAAGGGGAATGGTCCATGAATGTGTCATGGTTAAGTGGATTGATTGGATCATTTACTAGGTCACTTTGGTTGGGCATTTGCGAGAGAAAAATAAAGCTCTAAATTGAAAGTCAAAAGAGAGGTTTGAAAAGTCAAACTGGAACAATAGTTTCCTAGTGGAAGAAGGAAAGAGTCCTTCCTTCTATCCAACTTGGGTTTGGGTATGGATTCAAACTCTCCTCTCCCAAGCTGCCCTCCCTCTCATAAATAGAGGGGGAGGGCTACCCCAAAGCACATAACACCAGACCTCCCCACCTATGCGCCGCCGCCACCGCCCAAGCCGCCGCCGCCGCGGCGTATCCGCCGCCTCACGCCATCGCCGGCCCGTCGTCGTCTCCCTAGCCTCTGCCGACACCTCCTCCTCCTCTCCGGACTTCTAAACCTAGATCGCCGGAAACCCTAGATCCACCATAACTCGCACCGGCTCAGGCGAAGCACTGCGGGATCTTCCCTCTACTTCCGACACCACGCCGTCGTGCTGCCGAAATCGCGAGGGGAGAACTACAACCTCCGCTGCCTGCTGGAACAAGGGAGAGGAAGGTCTTCATCAAGTACCGGACGTGTGACCGACTGCAGAAGCGCTACCAGAACGCAGCGCCGGAAGGATCGTCTAGGCGATCTTGAGATCGGCAAGTGTACGACTACATCACCCACGAGAATCTGCTCTCGTTAACCGCTTTGGAATCTTCGAGGTTGAGTACTCTAATCGACTCGTTGCTTCAATCTAGTAGATAGATCTTGGCTTGTTTGTATGCATGCGGTAGAATTTTTTTGTTTTCCATGCTACAAACCCCTACAGTGGTATCAGAGCCGTGTCTATATGTAGATCTGTTGCACGAGTAGAACACAATGGTCATTATGGGTGTTGATGCTTTTGTTGTCGATTGCTTCTTGTGTACTTTGCATCTTGCGGGATGGTGGGCTGAAGTGGCCCGGGCTAACCTTACATGACATCGTTCATGAGACTTGCTCCACGCTTGACATGCAACTTGTATTGCATAAGTGGGTTTGCGGGTGCCTGTTTCTACCAACATAGTGAAGATTCAATTTACAACGGGTAATTGACAATACTAGTATCAACGTTGTGGTTCTTGTTCGTAAGTTAGAACGACACTTATTGAAAACCCCAAACCACGTAAAATATGCAAAGAAAATTAGAGGCGTCTAACTTTGTTTTGCAGGGGTGTGCTGTGATGTGATATGGCCATGATTGTGATTATATGTGATGTATGCAATGTTCCTTATTGTAAGTCGGCAACCGGCAGGAGCCATATGGTTGTCTTTTAATTTCGTTAAGACCTGCGTGTCTATTATTCAAAGTAGTTATAATAGTTGATGCTGGTGGACGACAACCATGAAGCGGCGCCATTGACCTTGACGCCATGCCTGTGAGGATGGAGATCCTGTTCGTGCTTGAAGATGGAGATAGGAAGCACAAGAAAGGCCATATCATATCACATATTTTGAATTGCATGTGATGTTAATCCTTTTATGCATCTTGTATTGCTTAGTTTGCGACGGTAGCATTATAAGATGATCCCTCTCACAAAATTTCAAGTTATAAAGTGTTCATCCTTAGTAAGCACCATTGCTAAAGCTCGTTGTTTCGAAGCACCACATGATGATCGGGTGTGTTAGATTCTGCGAGTATATACAACGGGAGCAAGTCAGATTTGCTCATGCGGTAGCTAAGGTTTGATCTTGACGAGCCTAGCATGTACAGACGTGGTCTCGGAACACAGATCACCGAAAGGTAAAGCATGAGTCATATAGTAGATATGATGAACATGTTGATCGTTCGCCATTGAAGCTACATCAACTCTCGTGATGATCGGTTTTGATGTGGTGGATTTCGTTCGTGTGAGGGATATTGTTTTGAGTGGGAGTTCACCTAGATTAATTTAACTATTAATCAGAACTCAATTTGTCATAAACTTAGTCTAAACTATTACAAATATGTTCTAGATCAATGGCGGCCCCTACCATCAATTTTAATGCGTTCCTAGAGAAAGAAAAGTTGAAAAACAATGGAAGCAACTTCGCGGATTGGTTCCGCAACTTGAGTATTGTCCTCAATGCTGATAATTTGACCTATGTAATGGATGCAACGCTGGGTGATCCACCTGCAGCTGATGCTACCGATGAGGTAAAGAATGTTTTCCTCGCTCAGAAGAATCAGTACTCCACAGTTTAGTGTGCTATCTTGTATGGTTTGGAATCAGAGCTTCAGAAAATGTTTGAGAACCATGACCCACATGATATTGTCCGTGAACTCAAAATGATATTTGAGGATCACGCGACAGTTGAGAGTTATGAGGCTTCTGAAAAGTTCTTTAACTGCAAGATGGAAGCGGGCAGTGAGCACGTGCTTAAGATGTCTGGGCACGCAAGAAAGCTTCAAAGCTTGGGTATAGTGATTCCTAATGCTTTGGGGATTCACCGTGTCCTCCAATCACTACCACCAAGTTACAAGAACTTTGTGATGAACTACAATATGCAAAACATGGACAAGTCGTTGCCCGAACTCTTCTCCATGTTAAAGTCTACGGAAGTGGAGATCAAGAAAGAGCACCAAGTGTTGATGGTCAATAAGACCACCAAATTCAAGAAGCAAGGCAAGTCTAAGAAAAAGGGAAACTTCAAGAAGGGCGGTAAGAAAGTTACCGCACTGACAAAGAAGACCAAGGTTGTGCCTAAGCCTGATACTGAGTGCTTTTACTGCAAGGCCAAGGGTCACTAGAAGCGGAATTTCCCTAAGTACTTGGCGGATTTGAAGAACGGTAACATCAAGAAGAAAGGTATATCCGATATACATGTTATTGATGTGTATCTCACTAGTACTCGTAATAGTGCCTGGGTATTTGATACTGATTCGATTGCTCATATTTGTAACTCGAAACAGGTGCTGGAGAATAAACGGAAACTAGCGAAGAACGAGGTGACGATGCGTGTTGGAAATGGATCAAAGGTTGATGTGATAGCGGTCGACACGCTACGTATTCATCTACCATCAGGATTAGTTTTATACTTAAATAATTGTTATTTGGTGCCTGCGTTGAGCATGAACATTATATCCAGATCATGTTTATTGCGAGACGGTTACTTGTTTAAGTCCGAGAATAATGTTTGTTCGATTTATATGAGTAATATGTTTTATGCACATGCACCTTTGATAGATGGTCTATTCTTATTGAATCTTGATTATAGAAATACACACATTAATAACATTGAAGCTAAACATTTGAAATTGAGCGATAACTCGACCTATATGTGGCACTGTCTTCTTGGTCATATTGGAGTGAAGCGATGAAGAAACTCCATTCCGATGGAATTCTTGAATCACTTGATTTTGAATCACTTGAAAGATGCGAAGCATATCTGATGGGTAAAATGACTAAGACTCCATTTTCTGGTATGATGGAGCGAGCTACGGACTTATTCGAAATCATACATACCGATGTGTGTGGCCGAATGAGTGTAGCATCGCGCGGTGGTTATCGTTATGTTCTTACCTTCACGGATGACTTGAGTAGATATGGGTATATCTATTTCATGAAACATAAGTCCGAAACTTTCGAGAAGTTTAAGGAATTTCAAAGTGAAGTAGAGAATCAACGTAACAAGAAGATTAAATTTTTACGATCTGATCGTGGAGGTGAATATCTAAGTTACGATTTTGGCAAGCATTTGAAGAAATGCGGAATACTTTCACAATTGACACCGCCAGGAACACCACAATATAATGGTGTGTTTGAACGTCGTAATCGAACTCTCTTAGATATGGTTCGTTCTATGATGTCACTTACAGATTTACCGCTATCATTTTGGGGTTATGCATTAGAAACAACCGCATTCAATTTAAATATGGCACCATATAAATCCGTTGAAACGACACCGTATGAATTATGGTTTGGGAAGAAACCTAAATTGCCGTTCCTTAAAGTTTGGGGTTGTGAAGCTTATGTAAAGAAGTTACAGCCAGACAAGCTTGAACCCAAAGCGGAAAAACGCGTCTTCATAGGATACCCGAAGGAAACTATTGGGTATACCTTCTATCATAGATCCGAGGGAAAAATCTTCGTTGCCAAGAATGGATCCTTTCTAGAGAAGGAGTTTCTCTCGAAAGAAGTGACTGGAAGGAAAGTAGAACTCGACGAGGTTGTTGAACCTTCTCTCGAACTTGAGAGTTGCGCAGCACCGGAAGTGGTTCCTGTGGCACCTACACCAATAAGAGAGGAACCTAATGATGTTGATCATGAAACTTCGGTTGAAGTAACTATGGAACCTCGCAGGTCAACGAGAAATCGTACCACTCCTGATTGGTATGATCCCGTTATGAGTGTCATGTTGGTGGACAACACCAATGACCCCGTGACATATGAGGAAGTGATGATGAGCCCAGATTCCAATAAATGGCAAGAAGCCATGAAATCCGAGATTGGATCCATGTACGAAAACCAAGTATGGACTTTGGTGGACTTACCGGATGGCCGGAAGGCTATCGAGAACAAAAGGATTTTCAAGAAGAAAACAAATGCTAATGGTAATGTTACTGTCTATAAAGCTCGACTTGTCATAAAAGGGTTTCGACAAATTCAAGGAGTTGACTACGATGAGACTTTCTCACCGGTAGCAAAGCTAAAGTCTATGAGGATTTTATTAGCAATCGCTGCATATTATGATTATGAGATATGGCAGATGGATGTCAAAACGGCGTTCCTCAATGGAGACATTGATGAAGAGTTGTATATGGTACAACCCAAAGGTTTTATCGATCCTAAAGATGCTAACAAGGTATGCAAACTTCAACGGTCCATTTATGGATTGAAGTTGGAATCAACGTTTTGATAAGGTGATTATAAGATCCCTCCCTTTATAAAGGTAAGGATCCCTGTGATTGCAATGCTAGTCCCTGGATCAATGCTAGCATCCACAGTTTAAGATGAAGTACACAGTAACAAAGGTCATTATTACATATCATTCCAGAGACAAACATAGTCTTTTACAAACTCCATGGCCACAGGCCTAATACAAGAGTTCAAATATATAATAAGATAAATAAGTCTTCATCTTCATGTGCCACAGGAAAACATGTTGAGTGTAGACTCATAACCCCTAAACATCATCAGAATAACCTGCAACATCAAAAGTTACAGCTACAATGGGTCAATACATTGGAATAGTATTGACAAGTGATACCTTAGTAGAATATTGGTAGACTAGATATTATATGCATTTTGGCTAAGTGTAGCTTAGGCTTGCTTTGCTCAAAATAGGTTTTACCTATTAGTTGAAAACACTAAGTTTTTCTTTGACAAAACTTTCCCAAGGAAACACCAATGGAAATTGGTGTACCTTCACCCTTGTTCACCCGCAAGTTTTAACTTAGAAATTGGGATGAGGAGATTCTTGATAGCTTCCATGTATTGATGATCAAGTTGTCCAATACCAGGGACATGGCTAAGTACTTAGATTCTTCCATCTGCAGAGGTTGTGCACTTTCCCCACAAGACTTGATTTTCACCAAGACAGGACCTTTCAGAAGCCTTCCCTTAGACCAAATGGACGCGCTCCAACCTATCATCCCACTACCACCAACTGTCCAAATGGCTAAGTTATTGCAACCTATATGATCCAGGCAGAGCCCATAATGCCATGTGGCTGCACTAGAAGCTTCTTAACATTTGGCCTCTCAAATCCCTTTGTTCCTGGGTGGCTTTCCACAAGTGAGATACACAAGGTAAGCCATAGAAATGGGCCTTGTGTAACCACTCAACATAACCCATTCTTTCCATTCCACCCAGGAGTTTCATTCACGTAGTTGTTTTATTAAGCAAAAACATAGTCCAAAGACTTAGAAATATTTACTCATAACATGAATATATAACCACCCTTGGTTGCTACTAGCTAGGCTAAGCATGGCATAGATAAGCATCTTAACTTAGAAATTTCTAGCAATTCTACAACTACTAGGATTTCCCAAGCATAGCATATAGATCAAAAATATTCATGCAAGTCTAGCAAAATATTTCTAGTGCATAGTTGAAAACATAGGAATAAAATCATGAAGCACCACTTTCCTTGGTAGTTTGGGGAGTAACAACAATCCTCACAATCACAATCACTATTTGCACCAAAATCTACACATAAAATAATGGCACAAAATCACATACACAATTTATACAAGCAAAAATACATGAATGTATGCAATATGCCATGTGATGATTTTCTACACCAAACAAGACAAGTGCACAGTACTGAAACATAAACAAGTACAAAACAAGCTAAATAAATTTTATTTTAATAACAAAACATTTTCCAAATAATTACTATACTCAAATTATGCCTACAAATGTTTCTACAAAACAACCATTTTAACAGAGGCAAAACATTAAACACATTGCATAAACAGAAATGTTTTTCTATCCTGATTCCAATGATATAAAATTTGTCAAATTTGGACGTGGGGATCAAAAGTTATGAATTAAACAAGTTTGACATCTAATAGATCTAAATCCAGATTTTTTTAAATTCAAATCCTAGCCACGCGGCGCTTCCTGATTGGGCAATACCGCTTCACTCAGGATCACGCTTCTGCGCTGTCGGATCAAGTTAGATCCAACGCGCCAGATCTAAAGAAAACGGTTCGCTCCAGATCTAATCTAAAACCCTTCGATACAGATCTAACGGCGTGTGCTGATTTGACCAAAGAGTGGCGGCACGAATGGTTCCCGTGGCGGCTGCGCGTCTGCCGGCGATGTTCCGGCGAAACCAGAGGGGTAAGGGGGTCGGGCGTGTGCTTACCGAGACTGCGGGAACGTGGAGATGCTCAACTTGTAGACGGACAAGGTCGGGGCGCTCGGACACGGCAGCAGGAGCTCGTCGGAGTTCGTCTGAGCGTAGGGTGCTCACTGTCGAAGTCGAAGACGACGTCCTGGGGCACAAGGATTCAAACGGAGAACGTTAACGGATGCGCGAGGCACTGGCGAACATGATTGCGTGAACCAGAGGCAGAGGGGAACACAGGGCTCACTGGAATGGCTCGTTGGAGTTGAGTCAAGCTTGGGCCGTTTCCAGATGTCGACGAGGGCGATGACCTAGGGCGATTCAGGATGAAATGAAAGCATGAGAAGATGCGCGAGATGATTGCGAAGCAACTCGCGTAGACCAGAAGCTAAGGGGCGCTCGATACTCACCGTGATGGGTCGTCGGAGTCTCTCGGTACAGCGGCGGTGCAACTCGAATTGCCGGCAGCCTGGTGGCGAGGAGAGTGTGAAGTGTGGGGGGAAATGAGCGGAGAGGGGAGGGGATATTATAGCCGGAGTAGGGGCAGAGATTACGCTCGCATTCATCGCCAATTAAGTGGATTAAAATCGCGGCAGTGAAGGGGGAAGAAACGGGCGGCGACGGCGTCGGCATGCGGAATTTGGGGAAGAAGGAGCTGACGTGGAGAGGGTCCACTGATCAGTGACTGTGGGGTGGGTCTCTGCCGCGTGAGAGAAGGAGGGAAAATCCCCGGGTGGGCTTGCTGGGCTGCGTTTGCTGATGGGCCAAAAGTCTGGCGCCGACCCTTTTCTAATTCTTTTTCTTTTTCTATTTTTTGTTTGATTTTCCAGGAATCAAATTCAAACAAAACCAAAAGTAAATGAATTCAAATCCTTTTTGGATTTTTGTAAAGTGTAACCTTCATACTTTTGGGCATAAAACCAAGTGGTCTCTCTGTACTTGCTTGGTCCCTTTGAATAATCAAAATAATCAGTGCCATAGCACTTGATTTGAATAAATTTTGAAGAGGGTTTCAAAACCATATTTGTTTTGTAGACTTTTATCCAAACTCCAACATTCAACCAAAACAACAAGAGCAAGCAAGGCTTGGTTTAAAACAAATAATCTCTCATTGGAGAGTAGCATTTGTCTACATAAAATATTAGCACTTAGTTCTTCTGATTACTTGAAATGAGTTTGATATCTGGTCCCTAAATGATATGCATGCATGGATGATATGCAATCTTTGAAAACATGATTTTAGGGATGTTACAAATCTAACCCCCTTAAGGTTAATCTCTCCGTCGAGATTCGGGTTGGCTAGCAAATAGGTGAGGGTGGTCTTTTCGAAGATCATCTTCTCTTTCCCATGTTGCTTCTTCTTCGGAATGATGGTTCCATTGAACTTTGCAGAATTTGATAGTCTTAGTCCGAGTAACTCTTTCTGCAGTCTCAAGAATCTTGATAGGTTTCTCCTCATAAGTGAGGTCACTCTCCAATTGAACCTCTTCCAAAGGTATAGTATCCTTCAAAGAAGTCTCCTCCATTTCTGGATGGCATTTCTTAAGCTGACTCACATGAAACACATTGTGGACGGCAGACAATGATTCTGGCAATTCAATCTCATAAGCTACTTCTCCTTTATGACTCAGAATCTTGAATGGTCCAACATATCTTGGGGCCAATTTTCCTTTGACTCTAAATCTCTTCACTCCACGAAGTGGTGACACTCTAAGATAAGCTCTATCACCCACTTCATAGGCAACTTCTCTATGCTTAGGATCTGCGTAGCTCTTCTGTCGGGACTGTGCTTTCTTCAACCTGTCCTTAACTAGCTTGACTTTCTCTTCAGCCTCATTGATTAGTTCTGGTCCGAACCAACTTCTTTCTCCCACACCATTCCATAGCAATAGGGTGATACACTTTCTCCCATAGAGAAACTCAAATGGTGCCATCTCAATACTGGCTTGATAGCTGTTATTGTAAGATAATTCTGCGTAAGGCAGACTTTCATCCCAACTGGCTCCATAGTCTAGGGCACATGCCCTCAACATATCTTCAAGAATCTGGTTGGTCCTTTCTGTTTGTCCATCAGTTTGAGGGTGAAAAGCAGTGCTGAATTCCAACCTCGTTCCCCATGACTCATGTAGTTGCCTCCAAAAATGAGAAGTTAATTGAGTTCCCCTATCAGACACAATACTTTTGGGTACTCCATGTAGACATACAATTCTACTCATATAGATCTTGGCTAACTTAGCACTTGTATAAGTTGTATTCACGGGTATGAAATGAGCTACTTTAATTAGGCGATCCACTACTACCCAAATATAATCATATCCTGACCGGGTCCTTGGCAATCCGGTAATGAAATCCATACCAATCTTGTCCCACTTCCAATCAGGAATGGGTAGTGGTTGTAACAATCCTGCTGGTTTCTTGTGTTTCTCTTTCACTCTGCTACACACATCACACAAAGCAATATGTTCGGCGATGTCTTTCTTGAGATTATTCCACCAAAATCTTTCTTTCATATCCATGTACATTTTGGTGTTACCCGGATGAATGGAATATGGTGAGTTGTGGGCTTCTTGTAAAATCAGTTTCCGAAGCTCCGGATCTTGTGGAACACAGATATGTTTTCCATACCATAAGGTACCCTGTTCATCTTCATGGAATCCTTTGGCTTTTACCTTGCCAATCTTTTCCTTAATCTCTTCAATTTCCTTATCTGTCTTTTGGGATTCTTTGATCTTGTCCAACAAAGTGGGTTGACCATCCAAGGACATGAGATGTCCCTCAGGCACAATCTCCAATCTGAGATCTATAAATTGGGTACACAGATCATCCGACAATTCTCCCTTAGTAAGGCCATTCACAAAAACCTTACGGCTTAGAGCATCCTCTACAACATTTGCTTTACTGGGGTGGTATTGCAAACTCAAGTCATAGTCCTTGATGAGTTCTAGCCATCTTCTTTGTCTCATGTTAATTTCTTTCTGGGTGAAGATATACTTCAAACTTTTGTGATCTATGAATACTTCACATCGCTTTCCCAAAAGATAATGTCTCCATGTTTTGAGTGCATGGACAACAGAGGCTAACTCTAAATCATGAGTAGGGTAATTTACCTCATGAGTTTTGAGTTGTCTCGAGGCATAAGCCACAACTTTCCCTTCTTGCATAAGTACTGCACCTAATCCATGATGAGATGCATCACAATACACTTGGAAGTCCTTCTCCAAATCTGGCAAACATAAGACTGGTGCCGTCACTAGTCTCTTCTTCAATTCTTGAAAACTGAGTTCACATCCCTCAGACCAAGCAAATTTCTTGTCTTTCTTTAGCAATTCTGTCATTGGCTTAGCTATCTTGGAGAAATTCTCAATGAACCTTCTGTAGTATCCTGCCAAGCCAAGGAAGCTATGAATCTCTTTCACTGACTTAGGAGATTCCCATTCAGTTACAGCTGAAACTTTAGCAGGATCAACTGATACACCATCTCCTGACATAACGTGTCCAAGAAATCCAAATTCATTCAACCAAAACTCACACTTGCTGAATTTGGCATACAGCTTATGCTCTCTAAGCTTCTCAAGTATTAAACGCAAATGTCCTTCATGCTCTTCTTTGCTCTTGGAATAGATCAAAATGTCATCAATGAAAACGACAACAAATTTGTCCAGGAATTCCATGAACACCTTGTTCATCATATTCATGAAATAGTCTGGTTCATTGGTCAAACCAAATGGCATCACGGTGTATTCATACAATCCATACCTAGTGGTGAAAGCAGTCTTAGGTATGTCTTGTTCCCTTATCTTAAGCTAAAAGTATCATGATCGGAGGTCAATCTTTGAGAACACACAGGCTCCTTCTAGCTGATCAAACAAGTCACTGATTCTAGGTAAAGGGTATTTGTTCTTGATAGTCACCTCATTAAGTGAACGGTAATCTATGCATAACCTTTGACTTCTATCTTTCTTTTCCACAAACAAAACTGGTGCTCCCCAAGATGAAGAACTTGGTTGAATAAATCCTTTCTGCAACTATTCTCCAAGTTGTTTCTTGAGTTCTTTCAACTCATCAACTAACATCTTGTACGGTCTTTTTGCTATTGGTCCAGATCCTGGTAGCAAATCAATAAGAAACTCCACATCTCTATCTGGTGGCATTCCCGGCAATTCTTCCGGAAACACATCCGGATATTCACTCACAATTGGCACGCTGTCTATGCTAACCCCCTTAAGAGAATTAAGCTTACTCCCTTTCGATTCAAAATTGGACTTGAATCTTATCCGTTTCTTTTCTGGGGTTGTGAGTGCAACTGTTCGATTGGCACAATCTAGTACTCCTTCATACTTGGTCATCCAATCCATTCCCAAAATTACATCCAGTCCTTGGGAATCTAAGATTATCAGACTCACTGGAAACTTATGCTTTCCAAACTCTATTACTAGATCCCGGCATCCAAGACTTACTATCATATCTCCACCTGGAGAACTTACTTTTATTGGACACCCAATGTTTTCGGTTGAAAACCCATTTCTATCAACAAATGCTTTTGATATGAATGAATGTGATGCACCAGTATCAAAAAGAACAAGTGCTGGAATAGAATTGAGTTTGAACTTACCAGCAATAGCATCAGGTTCCTCATAGATCTCTTCCACATTGATGTGGTTCACCTGTCCCTTTTGGAAAGGGTTGGGCTTGTTGGGTCCTTCAACTTTCTTTTCTGGGCATTCATTTGCATAATGCTTCATCTTATTGCACTTGAAACATTCAACCTGACTAAGATCCTTCTTCATAGGCTGGCTTCCACTACCACTTCCATTGTGGTGGCTCTTATATCCACTCTTGTGATTCTTGTACTTGTCATTGTCATGACTACGATGGTGTTTTTTGTCATGATGACGGTTGTGGTTGTGGTGCTTGTTATACTTTCCATGCTTGTGGGATCCAGAATTCCCACTGTCATCATAATGGAAACGCTTGTGAGACGATCCCGAGCTGTGCTTGTCAGAGTGTTTTCTCTTCCTGCTTTCAACTTGTTTCATCTTGCTCTCCAAAATAGCAGCCTTGTCACAAAGAGACTGGTATGTGGGAACATAGGCCACAACTAACTGCAGGTTCAATTCATCATTCAATCCTTCAAGGAATTTCTCCTTCCTCTTAGCATCAGTGTCAACTTCATCCGGTGCATAACGCGCCAGATTGTTGAACTCCTCAATATACTCTGCCACGCTGCGGTGGCGCTGCTTCAGATTATGAAACTCTTTCTTCTTCAAACTCATCACTCCGGATGAGATGTGAGCGGTACGGAAACCATCTTCAAAGATAGCCCATGTCACATCCGCAATGCGAGTGGTGATCTGGAAGTTATCCCACCAAGTGGCTGCTGGTCCCTCTAACAAGTGTGCTGCAAATCTGACTTTCTCTTCATCAGTACAGCCAACAGTTACCAAATCCTTGTTCACAGAGCGTAGCCAATCGTTGGCCACCATAGGATCAGTAGTTCCTGAGAACTTTGCTGGCCTCAGTCTTAAGAACCTGGTAAGCATGTCAAAACCCGGTGGGTTATTCTGATTGTTGTTGTTGTTGTTGTTGTTGTTGTTGTTGTTGTTGTTGTTGTTGTTGTTGTTGTTGTTGTTGTTGTTGTTGTTGTTGTTGTTGTTGTTGTTGTTGTTGTTGTTGTTGTTGTTGTTGTTGTTGTTTTTGTTGTTGTTGTTGTTGTTGTTGTTGTTGTTATTCTGGTTCTGTATAAACGTGGTCATCATCTGCATCAACTGAGTCTGAGCTGTCATCATCTGCTGCATCTTGGGGGTGATGTTGTTGTTGTTAGGGTTGGGATTGGCACGTCGGGGAGGCATCTGTGGTTTTCAATAGAGATAAGAATGAGATACCCATAGATGCTAACATGCACAATACATCACATAAACAATCACCAAACATGCATCATAGTAGTAAAAGTTCAACAACAAAGACACCAAGTTTTTGAAAAGTAAACACACCAATAGCAAGCCATCCACATGTTGGATGGTCATTGCGACTCAATAATCAAAAGTATGATAAATAACAGTAAATGAGTAGTCATCACTACTCCTCTGCATCAACCTCCTCATCCACAAGTGTAAGACCTGCATTCTCCATAGCGGTTTTGTACTCCTTGACATTGGTGGTCAAGGTCTCTATTTTGGCCTTGAGAGCCCTCTTCTATGAACAAAGCCTCTCAATCACACCTTGCTGATGCTCGAGCTCGAGCTCGAAGCCCTTGGCCTCTAGTTCTGCAGTCATGTCTCGAATCCTCTTGTTCCTATCTTGGACTCTCTTCTCTTGACTCTTGAACTTTCTATCCCGACTCTCAAACTTGGCCTCCATTTCTTTGACTATCTCATCTTGCTCCGCGAAGAGCTTGTCCTTCTCATGCAGCTGCACCTGGAGTTCGTCATTGATGAGCATGACGTTGGTCCTATCAGTATCTAGGTGCCTAAGAAGAACCTCTAAGTCCTGGAGGTATAGACGAATCGGCTCTGCCGTCTCTCTCGAAGCATCCTCGAAGTCAATGGCCTCACCATCCTCATCACGTCTACCGAAGGCGTGGAAGTGAGTACCTCTAATCTCTCGAGAGTTTCTCCCTAGTAAACGTCCAAGCAAATCCTGCATGACTACCTCTAGGCCTCTCTCCTTGTCATCATGCATGAGCTTGAAGATGATTGCCTCCGTGGTAGGCTCAGTCTGGCGTCCTGGCTGATTAACCTTGAAGCCCCAAAGGTCTTTCCTCTCAAACTTGGTGAGGGGAAGCATCATGATGGTAGGAAGTGGGAGATTGAGCAAACTAGTGAGCTCAATAATACGAGTGCCAAAACGAGTTCCCTTGAACTCTTCAGCCGTGCTGATAGTGACATTAGGCATCTATTTTATAAGATAGAAAAAGTTAGAATCAACATACATATAGATGAATCACAAGACAAGGCATCACATGCATATCTTTGACAATCAAAACATTCAAGTCATGGCATACATAAAACCATTACAAGCATCCAAGGTTCAACTTATTTTAAACAACATTTGGGGAAATAAAATGATAAGTGTGGTGGTCCAACTAATGAAGTACGTTACAATGCCATCTCACTTGCTAAGTTGGCTAATAGGGCATCTCTAGAGGCAATCTGTCGATCTTGATCACATGACTCAATGGCTAAGTCTATGATGTCCTCTCTTAAACGTTGGTTGGTAGCCTCTAACTCTTGGGTATGCTTCTTTTCTTCCCTAAGGTCATTCTGGGTGTTTAGCATTCTGCACTTGATTCTATCACCAAGCTCTTTGATGGACTTCCAAGCTGCATCCCTTGCTGAATCAAAGAATGTGGTGTGCATCACTGAGTTGGTGACCATGCAGAATCCTAAGTCCTTGTGGTTGTCTTCCTTGTTTTTATACAAGTGAAGTTGCACCCACCAGTATTCAACTCCTTCATCCATCATAGGAAAACCTTTGTACACAGCTGCACCATGTATTCCCATGGCAACCATGAGGTCCTTGAGAGCCTTGGGGAATTCTGTCTCACATTCCAAAGTCATAGTCATGAGTGGTCCCTTCCTCACGGCTTCGTTGATGGAGTTCATCTAAAAATAGAGATGAGAAATAAGATTAGAAAAGTTTACGAGAATAAAAGACAAGTGTGGAAGTTGTTGAAATTTTTTCCTTAGTGGTTTCCAATCCTAGGGTCATAATCCTATAGGCAACACAGTGCTCTGATACCATCTATAAGATCCCTCCCTTTATAAAGGTAAGGATCCCTGTGATTGCAATGCTAGTCCCTGGATCAATGCTAGCATCCACAGTTTAAGATGAAGTACACAATAACAAAGGTCATTATTACATATCATTCCAGAGACAAACATAGTCTTTTAAAAACTCCATGGCCACAGGACTAATACAAGAGTTCAAATATATAATAAGATAAATAAGTCTTCATCTTCATGTGCCACAGGCAAGCATGTTGAGTGTAGACTCATAACCCCTAAAAATCATCAGAATAACCTGCAACATCACAAGTTATAGCCACAGTGGGTCAATACATTGGAATAGTATTGGCAAGTGATACCTTAGTAGAATATTGGTAGACTAGATACTATATGCATTTAGGCTAAGTGTAGCTTAGGCTTGCTTTGCTCAAAATAGGTTTTACCTATTAGTTGAAAACACTAAGTTTTTATTTGACAAAACTTTCCCAAGAAAACACCAATGGAAATTGGTGTACCTTCACCCTTGTTCACCCGCAAGTTTTAACTTAGAAATTGGGATGAGGAGATTCTTGATAGCTTCCATGTCTTGATGCTCAAGTTGTCCAATACCAGGGACATGGCTAAGTACTTAGATTCTTCCATCTGCAGAGGTTGTGCACTTTCCCCACAAGACTTGATTTTCACCAAGACAGGACCTTTCAGAAGCCTTCCCTTAGACCAAATGGACGCTCTCCAACCTATCATCCCACTAACACCAACTGTCCAAATGGCTAAGTTATTGCAACCTATATGATCCAGGTAGAGCCCATAATGCCATGTGGCTGCACTAGAAGCTTCTTAACATTTGTCCTCTCAAATCCCTTTGTTCCTGGGTGGCTTTCCACAAGTGAGATACACAAGGTAAGCCATAGAAATGGGCCTTGTGTAACCACTCAACATAACCCATTCTTTCCATTCCAACCAGGTGTTTCATTCACTTAGTTGTTTTATTAAGCAAAAACATAGTCCAAAGACTTAGAAATATTTACTCATAGCATGAATATATAACCACCCTTGGTTGCTACTAGCTAGGATATGCATGGCATAGATAAGCATCTTAACTTAGAAATTTCTAGCAATTCTACAACTACTAGGATTTCCCAAGCATAGCATATAGATCAAAAATATTCATGCAAGTCTAGCAAAATATTTCTAGTGCATAGTTGAAAACATAGGAATAAAATCATGAAGCACCACTTGCCTTGGTATTTTGGGGAGTAGCAACAATCCTCACAATCACAATCACTATTTGCACCAAAATCTACACATAAAATAATGGCACAAAATCACATACATAATTTATACAAGCAAAAATACATGAATGTATGCAATATGCCATGTGATGATTTTCTACACCAAACAAGACAAGTGCACAGTACTGAAACATAAAAAAGTACAAAACAAGCTAAATAAACTTTATTTGAATAACAAAACATTTTCCAAATAATTACTATACTCAAATTATGCCTACAAATGTTTCTGCAAAAACAACTATTTTAACAGAGGCAAAACATTAAACACATTGCATAAACAGAAAGGTTTTTCTCTCCTTACTCCAATGATATAAAATTTGTCAAATTTGGACGTGGGGATCAAAAGTTATGAATTAAACAAGTTTGACATCTAATAGATCTAAATCCAGATTTTTTTAAATTCAAATCCTAGCCACGCAGCGCTTCCTGATTGGAAAATACCGCTTCACTCAGGATCACGCTTCCGCGCTGTCGAATCAAGTTAGATCCAACGCGCCAGATCTAAAGAAAACGGTTCGCTCCAGATCTAATCTAAAACCCTTCGATACAGATCTAACGGCGTGTGCTGCTTTGACCAAAGAGTGGCGGCGCGAATGGTTGCCGCGGCGGCTGCGCGTCTGCCGGCGATGTTCTGGCGAAACCAGAGGGGCAGGGGGGTCAGGCGTGTGCTTACTGAGACCGCGGGAACGTGGAGATGCTCAACTTGCAGACGGACAGGGTCGGGGCGCTCGGACACGATAGCAGGAGCTCGTCGGAGTTCGTCTGAGCGTAGGGTGCTCACTGTCGAAGTCGAAGACGACGTCCTGGGGCACAAGGATTCAAACAGAGAACATTAACGGATGCGCGAGGCACTGGCGAACATGATTGCGTGAACCAGAGGCAGAGGGGAACACAGGGCTCACCGGAATGGCTCGTCGGAGTTGAGTCAAGCTTCGGCCGTTTCCAGATGTCGACGAGGGCGACGACCTAGGGCGATTCAGGATGAAATGAAAGCATGAGAAGATGCGCGAGATGATTGCGAAGCAACTCGCGTAGACCAGAAGGCAAGGGGCGCTCGATACTCACCGTGATGGCTTGCCGGAGTCTCTCGGTACAGCGGCGGTGCAACTCAAATTGTCGGCAGCCTGGTGGCGAGGAGAGTGTGCAGTGTGGGGGGAAATGAGCGGAGAGGGGAGGGGATCTTATAGCCGGAGCAGGGGCAGAGATTACGCACGCATTCATCTCCAATTAAGTGGATTAAAATCGCGGCAGCGAAGGGGGAAGAAACAGGCGGCGACGGCATCTGCGCGCGTAATTTGAGGAAGAAGGAGCTGACGTGGAGAGGGTCTACTGATCAGTGACTGCGGGGTGGGTCTGTGCCGCGTGAGAGGAGGGAAAATCCCCGGGTGGGCTTGCTAGGCTGCGTTTGCTGATGGGCCAAAAGTCTGGCGCCGGGCCTTTTCTAATTCTTTCCCTTTTTCTATTTTTTGTTTGATTTTCCAGGAATCAAATTCAAACAAAACCAAAAGTAAATGAATTCAAATACTTTCTGGAATTTTTTAAAGTGTAACCTTCATACTTTTGGGCATAAAACCAAGTGGTCTCTCTGTACTTGCTTGGTCCCTTTGAATAATCAAAATAATTAGTGCCATAGCACTTGATTTGAATAATTTTTCAAGAGGGTTTCAAAACCATATTTGTTTTGTAGATTTTTATCCAAACTCCAACATTCAACCAAAACAACAAGAGCAAGCAAGGCTTGGTTTAAAAAAAAATCTCTCATTGGAGAGTAGCATTTGTCTACATAAAATATTAGCACTTAATGCTTCTGATTACTTGAAATGAGTTTGATATCTGGTCCCTAAATGATATGCATGCATGGTGTAACACCACGGTTCTGAAAAGACCGTGGCTTCTATGTGACATGCCAATCCCTGAATCGGTTCATTGGCCCACAATAGAATAAGATGAATAACATAGCAAAATATCCGTGTATCATAAATAACGAAGATCCAGAGTACCATTATTACAATAAAAGCTTAGCTCAAGGCTAGCTCAAATTATTCAGGTAGCAACATAAATAAAGCAAATCCTCCATTCTTCAAATTTCCCACAAGTGAACAAGTGCCGAGTGGAGTACCGTGGCCTATATCGATTACTCAGAATTGGAATATCCTGCAACATGAAACGTAGAAGCGCCGAAGGGTCAATACATGGAATGTATGGCAAGTAGAGCTAGTAAAAGAGACAATAATGCTAACATCTACATGCATATTTGGCAAGTGGAGCTGTGGCTAGCTTGCATTTGCAAATACCTTTGTCCTACTTTCATAAACAGTTTTTGATTTTCTTTGAAAAGATCCCGATTAAGTTAACCCAACAACTTTAAAGCAATTATGAAATTAGGATGAGCGAGAAACATGTCATGAAATCAATATCAAGCAACTCAGATGTCCATAACCGGGGACACGGCTAATCGATTAGATTACACACCCTGCAGGGGTTAGTACACTTTACCCATGTGACTTGGCCAGCCCAGCTCGTACCATCACTCTCATTCTGGGTGATGATAGGGAGAAGTCCAAGAAGAGACTGTTCGGGAAGTAGCTCCCCAATCCCGACGCGCACCGGTCCAACCTACCAAAATTCTACATCTCTAGATACGCGGGTTCGAGTTACCACAACCTACTAAGTCCAACCAACCGCCCATTTCATTATTGGCACATGGTTGTACACGTAAGCTACAGAATAAGGAAGCCAATCATTTTCTCTTGATACTTGGGTGCCTTTCCGCAATGAAACCACCAAAATTTATCAATCCCATCACACCCAGGAGATTCATTGATTAAGTTGTTTTAGTTTTCACAAACCAATACTTTTGGAAACAAGTTTCAGTGATGTAACCCAGCCCTCGTTCATCATAGCATGGCTAAGCTCATCTACCAACGGTGGTTCATCAACAAGGAAAGCCCTACCATATAATAGGACATAGCATAGCGATAGTATCATCCTACACATGCGTCTACAAAATACACGACAATGCATAGAAAATAGTAGGAAGATATCATGAACAAAGTAGCATCTACTTGCCTTGGTTGTAGCGGTCGGAAGAACAATCCACACACGAACAAGCGTTGCACTCGTCACAATCTACACGATACAATTGCAATCATAAACAAACAATCAACAAGCATATGCAACAAAGATGATGCACGAATGCATGCATGCCAAGTGGGTTGATGCTACAGCAGCACCACATAATTCTATTTAGTAAAGCTACTAATTGCATGCATGGAAAATAGTTTTAGCGCAAGGAAAACTATTATGCAAAATATAATACTCAAAACTAGAGCTAGAAAACAAATAACTCACTACCGGTAGTATACTGTTTGTAAAATCTTGGGAAAATTCTACTGTATGGGCATTGCTATTTAGGAACAGTACCAATTGGAATTACTCAAAAAGGAATTATAAAACTCCCTGAATAATTAAAACACTGCAGAAAGCCACTAAATAGTTTCTGCAGAAGTTTTTACTATAAGCCTATCTTTTTAATTCACTTGGAGATTCCCCTTGTTCTACTGAATCCAGAGACATATCATATGCAATTTTTGGAGTTACAGATCTTTTTCTATGAATTAATTACTCCAAAAAGGCCATTAACTCTTTTAATTAAACTGGACAAAATCTTGCTGCAAAAGTGTGAAACAATGGTACAGCAAGATTCTACACGACTTACTGAATCTACACATATTTTATTTGCAATTTTTGGCCCATTAGATTAATTTCTACGCAATTTACAAGTTTCTACGAAAATCTGCCAATTAAATCGATTAAAGAAGTTACCCAGTCAACTTTGACTGTTGACTGGCCTACGTGGCTGCTGACTGGGCGCTGACTGGGCATTTGACGAGTCAGCGCCTGGGGCTGACCGGTCAACGGCCGATCTGGGCCGTTGGCCACAGATCGAGTGGCAGAGGGAAGGCGGCGGCGGCTCGGCGTCGGCGGTCCGGCGGCGGGGTGGCGATCCGGCGGTGGGGTCGAGGTCCGGCGGCGCGGCGAGGTAGCGTCGGCGCGGATCGGGTCGGGGCGGCGGTGGCGGCTCGGTGCCGGGCAGCGGCGGCGTCGGCCTGCAGGGGAGAGGAGGCGGCGGTTAGGCGGCGGTGCTGCGGGGTGGCGGCGCGCGCGGGAGGAGAGAGGGGAGGCGCGGCGGCGCTTACCGGCGGCGGAGTGCGGGCGGCGGCGGCGGCTTCGCGAGGCGGCGGCGGCGGCGGCTCGCGGGGCAGGGGTCACGCGCGGGTGGCGGTTGAGAGGAGAGGCGGAGGCGGCGGCTTAAGTGCCCCCCCCACGCGGAGTTCTAGGCGGACACGGCGGCGGGGCGTTGCGGAGACGGGGCCGGTCGGCGATGTCGGCGCCGACAGGTGGGGCCCACATGTCGGTGGCCTGACGTGGGGCGGCGGCAGATTTTATCCGTCGCGCGGGCGGTGGCCGCGGCGCGCGCACTGGGCGCTGGCTGGGCCGGCGCGGCCCAGCAGGCTGGCGGCGGCGCTCTACCTTTTTTTTTCATCTTTTCTTTTTCCTTTTTTCTAATTTAGTAAAACCTCCGTAACTCCCTCATACGAACTCCGAATTGGGCGATTCTTGATCCTAAATTTTTGTAAAATCAAGGGGATCAACCTAGGGTCAAGGGGTGAGTGAATCCACTTGTCTATAGGGGTGGAAAACACAAGTCCTAGTAAAACCTCCCGCAGGAGCATTGTTGCAAATTAAAATAGGATTTAGAAAATAGCGTTTTGCCGAGTCTTCTCAATCGATGGTTTTGCATGGAAGAGTATGATGCAATGGTATGAATGCTATGCAGAACCAAATCTAAAATTTGGGATGTGACAAGACTAACCCCCTTAAGATGAATCTCGTCCCCAAGATTCGGCGCGGCTAGCAAATAGGTGCGGGTAGTCCTCTCAGATGTCATCCTCACGCTCCCAAGTGGCTTCCTCTTCGGTGTGGTGGCTCCACTGCACCTTGCAAAACCTGATCGTCTTGGTACGGGTAATCCTCTCCGCTGTCTCCAGAATCTTGACCGGCTTCTCTTCGTAGGTCAAGTCATTCTCAAGCTGAACCTCCTCTAGTGGCACAGTGTCTCTCAACGGTGTATCCACCATCTCCGGATGGCACTTCTTCAGCTAGGATACGTGGAACACATTGTGAACAGCGGACAGAGCCTCTGGAAACTCCAACTGATAAGCTACCTCTCCCTTGCGTGCTAAGACTCCATATGGTCCAATAAACCGAGGTGCCAGCTTACCCTTGATCCCAAATCTCTTGATTCCACGAAGTGGCGACACTCTGAGGTATGCTCTATCACCTATCTCATACACCACTACCTTGCGCTTGGTGTCAGCGTAGATCTTCTGCCTTGATTGTGCTACCTTCAGTCTGTCCCTAATCAAGGCGACCTTCTCCTCAGCGTCCTTGATCAAATCAGGTCCAAACAACTGACGTTCTCCTACTCCATCCCATAGCAATGGTGTCTGGCACCGTTTCCCATACAGTACGTTAAACGGTGACGTCTTGATGCTGGTTTGATAGCTGTTGTTGTAGGAAAACTCAGCATACGGCAAATTCTCATCCCAACTAGAGCCATGAGCCAAAGAGCAAGCTCTCAGCATGTCCTCCAAAATCTGATTCACCCTCTCGGTCTGTCCATCAGTCTGCGGGTGAAACGCTGTGCTAAACTCCAATCTAGTACCAAGTGACTCGTGTAGCTGGCGCCAGAAGTGTGAGGTAAATTGGGTGCCTCTATCAGATACGATACTCTTGGGGAACTCCATGTAGGCACACAATCCTATCCATGTAAATCTTGGCCAACTTTGCACTCGTATAGGTCGTCTTCACCGGTATAAAGTGGGCTACCTTGGTCAAATGGTCGACCACTACCCAGATGGAGTCATATCCTGACCTGGTCCTGGGCAATCCTGTGATGAAATCCATTCCCACTCTATCCCACTTCCAATCCGGCATGGGCAATGGCTGTAGCAATCCTGCTGGCTTCTGGTGTTCCGCCTTCACTCGGCTACATACATCACATAGGGAAATATGCTCCGCGATGTCTCCCTTCATGTTGTTCCACCAGAATCTGTCCTTTAGGTCCATATACATCTTCGTATTGCCCGGATGTATGGAATACAGCGAGTCATGAGCTTCCTGCAGAATCAACTTCCTTATCACCGGATCGTTGGGAACGCACAAACGATCTCCATACCACAAGGTTCCTTGCTCATCCTCGCGGAATTCCCTTGCTCGATCCTCCTTCATCTTTTCCTTTACTTCATCAATCTCTTTGTCTCCCATTTGATCCTTCCTGATTCTGTCCTGTAGCGTTGGTTGGACTTCCATTGCTGTCAAGTATCCTTTTGATACTACCTCCAGTCTAAGGTCCTTGAACTGCTTGCACAAATCCTCAGGCAATTCCCCAATTGTCAATCCATTGGCATAAACCTTCCGGCTCAGAGCATCTGCTACTACATTGGCCTTTCCTGGGTGGTATTGCAGATTCATATCATAGTCCTTGATAAGTTCCAACCATCTCCTTTGCCTCATGTTCAGTTCCTTCTGTGTAAATATGTACTTCGGGCTCTTGTGGTCGGTGTACACATCACAGTGTTTTCCCATTAAGTAATGCCTCCATACCTTGAGCGCATGAACCACTGACGCTAACTCCAAGTCATGTGTGGGGTAATTCCGCTCATGGTGCTTGAGTTGTCGCGAGGCATATGACACTACTCTCCCATATTGCATCAGCACGCTCCCAAGTCCCTGTCGAGAAGCATCACAGTACACTTGGAAATCCTTCTGAAGGTCCGGTAAACATAGAACATGCGCGGTCACTAGTCGACGCTTCAGTTCCTGAAAGCTGGCTTCACACACATCTGACCATTCAAACTTCCTCTCCTTCTTCAGAAGTTCTGTCATCGGCTTAGCAATCTTGGAGAAGTTTTCAATGAATCTCCTGTAATATCCAGCAAGTCCCAAAAAGCTTCGAATCTCCCCAGCATTCTTGGGCGCTTCCCACTCAGTTACTGCAGTCACCTTGCTTGGATCAACAGCGACTCCTTCTCCTGACACCACGTGTCCAAAAAACCCAACAGTGTTAAGCCAGAATTCACACTTGCTGAATTTGGCATACAACCTTGTGTTCCCTTAGCTTCTCCATAATCAGTCGCAGATGTTTCTCATGCTCCGCATCATCCTTGGAATATATCAGTATGTCATCAATAAACACCACCACGAACTTGTCCAAGTACTCCATAAATACCTTGTTCATCATGGTCATGAAGTATGCCGGGGCATTCGTTAGTCCAAAAGACATAATTGTATACTCATATAAACCATACCTAGTGGTGAAAGCGGTCTTTGGTATGTCTTCCTCCCGGATCTTCAATTGGAAGTAGCCTGATCACAGATCAATCTTGTTGAACACCTTTGCTCCTTTCAGTTGATCAAACAAATCATTTATGTTAGGCAGGGGGTATTTGTTCTTGATAGTCACTTCATTCAGTGAGCGATAGTCCACCACTAATCTCTTGCTGATGTCTTTCTTCTCCACAAACAGAACAGGTGCACCCCATGACGACGAACTAGGCTGAATGAATCCCTTGTCCAACTGCTCTTTCAGCTGCTTCTTCAATTCCTTCAGCTCATCCACATCCATCTTATATGGTCTCTTTGCTATAGGTCCTGTTCCCGGCATCAGGTCGATGAGAAACTCCACTTCCCTGTTAGGTGGCATTCCTGGCAGCTCTTCCGGAAACACGTCGGGGTAATCCTTAATCACAGGCACAGTATCCATGCTAACCCCCTTAAGATAATTCAGCTTACACCTTCCCGGTCGCACTGCCAACTTGAACCTAATTCTCTTACCATCCGGGGTTTTGAGTGAAACAGCTCGCTGTGCACAATCTATGTGTCCCCCATGCATAGACATCCAATCCATACCCATAATAACATCTAACCCTTGTGATTCCAACACTACCAAATGTGCAATGAAGTTTTGTGTTCCAATCCTCACAGTTAAGTCACGGCATCCCGCACTAGCTATCATATCTCCTCCAGGTGAACTCACTCTAATATACTCTTTCATAGAATCAGTAGGTAGCTTATACTTATCCACAAATGCCCTTGATATGAATGAATGCGATGCACCAGTATCAAAAAGTATAAGTGCAGGGTGAGTGTTGATTGGAAACTTACCAATCACAAGGTCAGGCTCATCTAGGATCTCCTCCACGTTCATGTGGTTCACTGTGGCCTTCTGGTTGTTGGTTGGCTTCAGTCCCTTCCTCTCCGGACAGTTGTCAGCATAATGCCCCTTCTGTCCACACTTGAAGCATGTCACCTCACTCAGATCCTTCTTCACAAAGTTGCGATCACGGTTGCGGTCATGTCCACCGTGTCCTCCAGAATGGTGAGAGTGTCCTCCCTTGTGGTTGTGGTGGCTGCTCTTGTGGTTGTCATGGCGATGTCCATCGCCTCCATGGTGGTGGCGATCATGGCTCCCATGGTCACTCCCTCCATGCTTGGAGTACCCATCATATGAAGTGCGAGACTTGTGGTGAGAACCAGAGTGGTGATTGTTGCTCTTCCTCTTGCGGCTTTCCACCTGCTTGTGCTTCCCTTCCAAGATCCTGGCCTTGTCCATAAGCTCCTGGAAAGTGGGGCAATAAACCACCAGTAGCTGCACTGAAAGCTCATCACTGAGGCCATCCAGGAATCTCTCCCTCCTTTTTGCATCAGTGTCAACATCCTCAGGTGCATAACGGGACAGGTTGTTGAACTCCTCAATGTACTCAGCCACGGTGCGGTTGGTTTGGCGCAAGTTGCGAAACTCCTTCCTCTTCAGACTCAGAACTCCTGAAGACACGTGGTTGGTCCTGAAACCTTCCTCAAACATTGCCCAAGTCACAGTATCCAGCGGGTGGGTGATCTGAAAAGTGTCCCACCAAGAAGCCGCTGGTCCCTCCAGTAGGTGAGCGGCAAACCTCACCTTCTCAGCATCAGTGCATCCGACAGTTACCAGATCCTTGTTGACTGAACACAACCAGTCGAGATCAACCATTGGCTCCGTTGCAGTAGATAACTTAGCTGGCCTTAGCCTCAGAAACCTGGTGAGAGCATCTCCCTGAGGCTGGTTGTTCCCATTGTTGTTGTTGTTCTGAGCTTCCATGAACTGAGTCATAACTTGGGTCAGCTGTGCCTGAGCTGCCATGAGCTGCTCTAACTCAGTGGGTTGACGGCGGGGAGGCATCTGCGGTTCAGCACAGGTAAGCTTAGAAAGAATCAACTACGATAATAGGATTCTACCCATGCATTATGATCAAACATCAACAAACAATAGCAGACAATCTCAAGCAAGCAACACATCAACAAACAAGTGATCTAGCAACATCCCAGGGGTTATCCTAGCAGTATATACCTACTGAAATAGTTTTACAAGAGTTGGCAATGGTTAACTAAACAGTTGATCAACTAAGCAACAAAAACAGCAATCTGCCAGAACAGTCCAGCAGCATTCACGAATTTTTCCACCTGACTTAGACTCATCAGAAAATTATGCTGATTTTTTGCACATACAGTACAGAGAGTTTCGCACCAGCCCTATTTCTTTCAGATTTTTCTCAGTTACCAGAAAAATATGAAAAATCGTACAGTGCTGCTGTATCAGCAGAAAACTGCAACGAAAATAACACAGATAGTAACCAAACTTGCCATAACTCTTTCATAAAATTTGCACAAATAATTCCTGGGATATTGGAGTACACAAATAAGCAACTAAACACTCTTAAACTAGCATCAACTAAGTTTCACATCGATCGAGACTAATCCTAACGATTTTACCTAACGAGGACTAATTGGTGGACTTCTATCTACTTCTTGAAGAGGTTGCGGTAGGTCCTTGCACTCATGCGTTGGCGCTTCGGTCCACGGTTCAACCATGGCGGCAGAGTATACACCTCTCCTGAGTCATCACTTGAGATCTCAAACTCCACCTCTTCTGGATCCTCCTCTTCTTCTTCACTCTCTGCTGCAACTGCAACAACTTCATCTCCTCCACCATCATCGTCTCCATCATCATCGTCCTCGTCCTCATCATCATCATCGTTCCCACTGTCATCATTATCATCATTGTTGCCACCATATCCATTGTCATCATCAGAGGGTGGATTCAGCTGTGCTTGGAGAGCGGCAATCTGGGCTGTCATAGCTTCAATAGTCTGATCCCTTTCCTAGACGGTCCCTTGCAACTGTTGTATGTTCTGGGTGTTCTCCTGCACAGTACCATGAAGATGAGCTATGGTTGCATCTCTGGCTATCAGGGCATCCTCCAAAACTCCCACAGCTTCATGAAAGGTGTCAATCTCCTGTCCTTGGACCACCATACCATTGCTAGCAAAATCTGCAATCTCCTTTATCATCATCACTTTCTCAGCTAGAGCTCCATTCTCCCTTTACATGTCCTCTATGTGCCTCCGACGGAGCGGCATGTTGTTCCTGTTGCCCGGGGTAACCACAATGTGCCCATCTTCATCACGCCTCCCATAGTCACGGTTGGGTGAGTCTCCTGGTAGTAGGTGTCGGACATGATGGCACTGGCGAGACAGGGCTTCATGTATGGCCAAGTTGATTCCAAGTCCCCAGTTGCAGTATGTCTTGGTATAGATCAGATGCACAGGGTTTGGCAAGGCGGCATCTCTGAATATGAAGGTGGTGATCTCCCATGCATCCTCACCATATCCATAGGTGTACAGCCTTCTTTCCTTGAACATGGGCAGTGGCAATCCCAATGACTGCGAGAGCTGTGCTAACTGCCTTGCAAAGGGCCTTGGTGACTCCATGGTTGCATACTCAGTCCTGACTTCTCCCATCTCTCAATTTAAAAGAGGAAAGTGTGAGAATAGCATATGATAAGGATTTATGAGAGTGAAAGGCATAAGATGAAAGACAGAGTTAACATAAGCTTTAATAGTTCTATGGCTTCCTAATCCAATCCTAGGTCACGATCCTACAGTCGACACACGGGCTCTGATACCATCTTGTAACACCACGGTTCTGAAAAGACCGTGGCTTCTATGTGACATGCCAATCCCTGGATCGGTTCATTGGCCCACAATAGAATAAGATGAATAACATATCAAAATATCCGTGTATCATAAATAACGAAGATCCAGAGTACCATTATTACAATAAAAGCTTAGCTCAAGGCTAGCTCAAATTATTCAGGTAGCAACATAAATAAAGCAAATCCTCCATTCTTCAAATTGCCCACAAGTGAACAAGTGCCGAGTGGAGTACCGTGGCCTATATCGATTACTCAGAATCGGAATATCCTGCAACATGAAACGTAGCAGCCCCGAAGGGTCAATACATGGAATGTATGGAAAGTAGAGCTAGTAAAAGATACAATAATGCTAACATCTACATGCATATTTGGCAAGTGGAGCTGTGGCTAGCTTGCATTTGTAAATACCTTTTTCCTACTTTCATAAACAGTTTTTGATTTTCTTTAAAAAGATCCCGATTAAGTTAACCCAACAACTTTAAAGCAATTATGAAATTAGGATGAGCGAGAAACATGTCATGAAATCAATATCAAGCAACTCAGATGTCCATAACCGGGGACACGGCTAATCGATTAGATTACACACCCTGCAGGGGTTAGTACACTTTACCCATGTGACTTGGCCAGCCCAGCTCGTACCATCACTCTCATTCTGGGTGATGATAGGGAGAAGTCCAAGAAGAGACTGTTCGGGAAGTAGCTCCCCAATCCCGATGCACACCGGTCCAACCTACCAAAATTCTACATCTCTGGAAACGCGGGTTCCAGTTACCACAACCTACTAAGTCCAACCAACCGCCCATTTCATTATTGGCACATGGTTGTACACGTAAGCTACAGAATAAGAAAGCCAATCATTTTCTCTTGATACCTGGGTGCCTTTCCGCAATGAAACCACCAAAATTTATCAATCCCATCACACCCAGGAGATTCATTGATTAAGTTGTTTTAGTTTTCACAAACCAATACTTTTGGAAACAAGTTTCAGTGATGTAACCCAGCCCTCGTTCATCATAGCATGGCTAAGCACATCTACCAACGGTGGTTCATCAACAAGGAAAGCCCTACCACATAATAGGACATAGCATAGCGATAGTATCATCCTACACATGCGTCTACAAAATACACGACAATGCATAGAAAATAGTAGGACGATATCATGAACAAATTAGCATCTACTTGCCTTGGTTGTAGCGGTCGGAAGAACAATCCACACACGAACAAGCGTTGCACTCGTCACAATCTACACGATACAATTGCAATCATAAACAAACAATCCACAAGCATATGCAACAAAGATGATGCATGAATGCATGCATGCCAAGTGGGTTGATGCTACAGCAGCACAACATAATTCTATTTAGTAAAGCTACTAATTGCATGCATGGAAAATAGTTTTAGCGCAAGGAAAACTATTATGCAAAATATAATACTCAAAACTAGAGCTAGAACACAAATAACTCACTACCGGTAGTATACTGTTTGTAAAATCTTGGGAAAATTCTACTGTATGGGCATTGCTATTTAGGAACAGTACCAATTGGAATTACTCAAAAAGGAATTATAAAACTCCCTGAATATTTAAAACACTGCAGAAAACCACTAAATAGTTTCTGCAGAAGTTTTTACTGTAAACCTATCTTTTTAATTCACTTTGAGATTCCCCTTGTTCTACTGAATCCAGAGACATGTCATATGCAATTTTTGGAGTTACAGATCTTTTTCTATGAATTAATTACTCCAAAAAGGCCATTAACTCTTTTAATTAAACTGGACAAAATCTTGCTGCAAAAGTGTGAAACAATGGTACAGCAAGATTCTACACGACTTACTGAATCTACACATATTTTATTTGCAATTTTTGGCCCAGTAGATTAATTTCTACGCAATTTACAAGTTTCTACGAAAATCTGCCAATTAAATCGATTAAAGAAATTACCCAGTCAACTTTGACTGTTGACTGGCCTACGTGGCTGCTGACTGGGCGCTGACTGAGCGTTTGACTAGTCAGTGCCTGGGGCTGACCGGTCAACAGCCGATCTGGGCCGTTGGCCACAGATCGAGTGGCAGAGGGAAGGCGGCGGCGGCTCGGCGTCGGCGGTCCGGCGGCGGGATGGAGGTCCAGCGGCGAGGTGGCACGAAGGGGCGGTGGCGCGGCGAGGTAGCTTCGGCGCGGAGCGGGTCGGGGCGGCGGCGACGACCTTAGGCGGCGGCGGCTCGGTGCCGGGCGGCGGCGGCGTCGACCTGCAGGGGAGAGGAGGCGGCGGTCAGGCGGCGGCGCTGCGGGGCGGCGGCGCGCGCGCAGGAGGAGAGAGGGGAGGCACGACGGCGCTTACCGGCGGCGGCGGCGGCAGAGTGCGGGCGGCGTCGGCGGCTTCGCGAGGCGGCGGCGGCTCGCGGGGCAGGGGTCGCGCGCGGGTGGCGGTTGAGAGGAGAGGGGGAGGCGGTGGCTTAAGTGGGGCCCCCACGCGGAGTTCTAGGCGGACACGGCGGCGGGGCGTTGCGGAGACGGGGCCGGTCGGCGATGTCGGCGCCGATAGGTGGGGCCCACCTGTCGGTGGCCTGACGCGGGGCGGCGGATTCTATCCGCCGCGCGGGCGGTGGCCGCGGCGCGCGCGCTGGGCGCTGGCTGGGCCGGCGCGGCCAGCAGGTTGGCGGTGGCGCTCTACCTTTTTTTTTGATCTTTTCTTTTTCCCTTTTTCTAATTTAGTAAAACCTCCGTAACTCCCTCATACGAACTCCGAATTGGGCGATTCTTGATCCTAAATTTTTGTAAAATCAAGGGGATCAACCTAGGGTCAAGGGGTGAGTGAATCCACTTGTCTACAGGGGTGGAAAACACAAGTCCTAGTAAAACCTCCCGTAGGAGCATTGTTGGAAATTAAAATAGGATTTAGAAAATAGCGTTTTGCCGAGTCTTCTCAATCGATGGTTTTGCATGGAAGGGTATGATGCAATGGTATGAATGCTATGCAGAACCAAATCTAAAATTTGGGATGTGACACATGGATGATATGCAATCTTTGAAATCATGATTTTAGGGATGTTACAGTGATCAAAAGTTTTGGTTTTATACAAACTTATGGAGAAGCTTGTATTTACAAGAAAGTGAGTGGGAGCTCTGTAGCATTCTTAATACTATATGTAGATGACATATTGTTGATTGGGAATGATGTATACCTTCTTAATAGTGTCAAGGATTATTTGAATAATAGTTTTTCAATGAAATATCTTGGCGAAGCAGCTTACTTATTAGGCATAAAGATTTATAGAGATAGATCGAGACGCCTAATATAATTGTCACAGAGTACATATTTGGACAAAGTTCTAAAGAGGTTTGGAATGGAAGAGAGCAAGAAAGGGTTCTTGCCCATTTTGCCCAATATGACCTTGAGTAAAACTCAAAGTTCTGCAACGGCAGAAGATAGAGAAAGGATGAGTAAAACTCTATGCCTCAGCCATATGATCTCTTATGTATTCCATGCTATGTACTAGACCCGGAATTGCATATGCCGTTAGTTTGACTAGCAGATATCAAAGTGATCCAGGAGTGGATCATTGGACAGCGGTCAAAAACATCCTTAAGTACTTGAGAAGAACTAAGGATATGGTTCTTTCTTATGGAGGTGATGCACAACTCCTTGTTAATGGTTACACCGATGCTAGTTGGAACACCGATCTGGATGATTCTAAATCTCAATCTGGATACGTATTTACTTTTAATGGTGCAGAAGTTAGCTGGAAGAGTGCAAAGCAAAGCGTTGTGGCGAGATCTTCAACTGAATCGGAATACATAGCTGCTTTGGAGGCTTCACAAGAGGCGATATGTATGAAGGAGTTAATTACAGAGATCGGTGTGGTTCCAAGTGCGCTGGACCCAATGTCTATCTATTGTGATAACATGGGAGCCATAGCCAATGCGCAAGAACCAAGGTCACACAAGAAGCTGAAGCATATCAAGCTCCGTTTTCACGCTATTCGAGAGCATGTCCAAGATGGTGACATAAAGATTTGCAAAGTACACACAGATCTGAATGTGGCGGATCCATTGACTAAACTCTTCCGAGGGCAAAACATGACCAGCACCAAACCGCCATGGGTGTTCGGTATATTACCATGTAATCTAGATTAGTTGACTCTAGTGCAAGTAGGAGACTGTTGGAGATATGTCCTAGAGGCAATAATAAAAGTGGTTATTATTATGGTTAACAATGCCTATGTCCATGTTGATTTCTATGTTTTGGATATTGAATACAATGCTTCTTGTCCTATTACTTTGGGAAGACTTTTTCTTAGAACAGTTGGTCCCATCATTGATATGAAAGAAGGCACCATTAAATATCAATTTCCATTTAAGAAAGGTATTGAACACTTCCCTATGAGGAGAGAGAAGTTGCTTTTTGCTCCTCTTTGAAAGCAAGGTTTGATGTTAATGCTTCTTCATTTGAAAATACTTGATTCTTGCTTTTTGTGCCTAACTTAAAGGCGTTAAAGAAAAGTACTTATTGGGAGATAACCCAATAGTTTTCTTGAGTCTTGGAAGTTATTACTTCTATAATGACCTCTCCTTATCCTTTTATTTGATTTTTGTGCCAAGAATAACCTCTAATGAGAGGGAAGTAAGATTTGGGGAGTTGCTGTCCCGAAACAGATTTTTGTGCTCCACTGTAAAAATTCATGTAAAATCTCAGTAAGTCGGATTGAGCTGTAATTTTCTGAATAAATCCCCCAGGTTGGTAGCTAACTTTAGTTAGTTAATTTTTTTTTGATTTGAGCAACATAAGGTCTTCGACAAAATCGGTTTCTACCTGCTGGTCTGTTTTTACAGATTTCTGCCATTATTTGGATTTGGTTCTTATTGATTCCTTTTTGGGTTCTTTTTGGGAAATTTAGATTTTTGAGGGAATTTCTACACTAGCTTGTGTCTTTAGTGAAAGTTTTTCTGTTTTAAAACCAAAACCCAAAGGCCTATTATCTTTTGATTACACTAATATTGCTAATGAAGATTGTGTGAAGTTTTGTATGAAGAAAAAATTTTAGGTGTAGAGAAAGAATGATGTAATGATATAAAGAATGGACAAAAGATCAACCTTGGGGATGCCACTCCGTTTCACCCCAAGAAATATGCAAGAGGTACAAGCATCAAAGCTTGGGGATGCCCAAGGCATCCCCTTCTTCATCAATAAAAATCTCAGGTCTTTCTAGACACTTCATTTTTATTGTTTCATGCATAAGTTGTGTTGTTCTTGGAGCATCTTAGTTTTCATTTCTTGTTCTTGTTTTATTAGTTTGCTTGAATAAAGTAGTTTGGACCCCCGTTCTCGCTGTGTTGTTTCAAATAAGTTGATTGGTGTTGGAGAGGAGTAGGAAGTTCTTGCTTTAGTAGTACAAGAGGAGCTTGCTTTGACTGTGACTTAGACTTTATCATGTCATGCTAGGTGTTATTTTGACCTTATGCTTAGTGATTATTGTTGTAGCATGACTTGTTCCAAACAATTAGGATTGCTTAATGTGCCTTGAAAGAATCATGCATTGTTTTAGCATAGAAAAGCATAGTATTATGGTATTATCCTTTGATGCTTTGTTTGGGTTGACTTGGCACATACTCACACCGTGTTATGACTATGAACAAGTCACCTTAGCCTCTATGATCATTTAGTTTTTTACTTGTGGTACCACTTTATGCTTTGATTAGTAATGTTTTGTCGCTCTGCATGATTATGGCCACTATTGCTCTCTTAGTTGGTCGCTCCCAGTCTTTTGCTAGCCTCCACTTGTATGAGTAAGCTCTACTCATGCATCTAACTCCCAAGAAACCAAGTTATTCCAAAGTGTCAACTATAAATTCCTATGCATGGTGTGTTACACCATTCCAAGTATATTCTTATTTTATCTATCTTCCAAATTAAACTTGTTATGTGAAAATTAGTGATTAAAGCTCTCACAAACTTGATGGCACACTTTATTTTTCTTTCCCATAAATAAACTTGAACCATTGTGTCATCTATGTTGTATATGCTTGCACTTATACGTTGCAATTAGCAGAGCCATGCTGTCATGGGGAACGCTTTCAACATTGCACTTATACATTGTACACAGTTGATATCATGCTATTTTATTTGCGGATGTTGTCGGTGTGAAATAAAAAGGGTGCTTGTAAGTCTATGGAGTTATGTATGTGTGTTATAGAAACGCTTGGGCCACTATCCTAAGTCATGCCTAATCATGGTGGAAACTTGCAGCATCACCATAGTGAGCAATCTATGAAGCTTTCTTCTTATAAAAAAAGAGACATATTGAAAAGAGGAAAGAGAGAAAAAAGCACCATTTTCCCATGGTAAATAAGAAGATTGCTGAGATGCTCATTGTCTGCTTGCCTTGTCATTTTGATTATGGGATAGCTCCTGGATCATGTGCAAGGGGTACCCTGTTGGCGGTTCTCTATAATACACATCTACTTACTATGACAAGAACTTTTGGGTGACTAAAGTTGAGTAGCATGAGGAGCGGCCCTCGTACTCAAGGGACATGAGTTGCCAATTTATACTTTGTCAAGCATATAGTCCATAGTTTGTTCACTTTAACCTTAATCACATCAAGATGCTTATGATAGGGGCAATGAGAGCTGAAAGCTAACAAGTACATAATTTTTGGAAGCTCTTTATGAGACTTGAAATCCCTGCTTCCCTTTTATGAAGGGTCTTTCTTCCACTATTATATTGAGTCTCCGCCTTCTATCCTTAGGCACCAATTAAGAGAGCATAGTTGTCATTATTAGTTCTATGTGCATTGTCCCAAAACTTATTGATTGATTCATATTGTTGATATTACTTGATCTTGAACTATTTGTATCTAGCCACTCTTATGAACTTTGAAGGTGTCGTATGCATTTATTCCTACTCCATGAGGGACAAGCTGAATGCCACTATGTTATATTTTTTATATGTGAAACAAACAAACGTCTCTCAATGCATTGTTATTCATGATCTTTATTTATAACCTTTCGTGTTGCATGCATAGTTACTTTGTCTTATTGTTAGAATTTCATCTTTCATGCTCATGATTAGAGTTCTTTTATCCCAGCTTTCAGTGCTTGCAAATGGTTTGATCTTGATTTTGATGGTGCATGTCACCTCAAAAATTATTCTTTTTATCACATACCTATTCGAGGACGAGAAGGAGTTAAGCTTGGGGATTCTTGATACGTCGAAAACGTATCTATAATTTTTGATGTTCCATGCTTGTTTAGTATCTACTTTGCTTTTCTTTGTCTATACTTTGAGGTATTTTTATATGTTTTTCGGGACTAACCTATTAACAAGATGCCACAGTGCCAGTTGCATGTTTTCTTCTGTTTTTGGTTCCAGAAAAGTCAGAAAATGAATATTCTCGGAATTGGACGGGACAAAAGCCAAAGTCAATATTTTACCGTGGGGAACACGGAGCCAGAAGACAAGACAGAGGAGGGCCTCGAGGGGGCCACACCCCTGGCCCTGCGGCCTGGCCTAGCCCGCGCCTGGGGGGTGCATTCGCCTCGGGCACCCCCTCGGCCTCCCTCTTCGCCTATAATAATCCCCCAATACCTAAACCCTAAGTACCCGATCAATCTTCCACGAAACATTCCATAGCCGTCGCCACCATCGTCCCTAGATCGAGGGGAGATCTGAAGGTCTTCTCGGCACCCCGCCGAAGGGGAGAGATCATCCCGGAGGCCTTCTTCATCACCATGCCAGCCTACGGTATGAAGCGTGAGTAGTTCCACCTTGGACTACGGGTCCATGTAGTAGCTAGATGGTTGTTTCTCCTCCTTTGTGCTACCATGTTTAGATCTTGTGAGCTCCGTTCATGACCAAGATCATCTATTTGTAATCATGCATGTTGTGTTTGCAGGGTTCCAATGGATATTGAGATTACTATGTCAGATTGGTTAATGATTCTATCTTATTGATTCTATCATGTCTGTGTTGTTTGAGATCTTGCATGCTCTCCATTTCTAGTAGCTATCTTGGCCAAGTAGATACTAGTGACTCCAAGAGGGAGTATTTATGCTCAATAGTGGGTTCATGCTTCTATTTAATCTGGGGAAGTGACAGAAATCTCTAAGGTTGTAGATGTGCTATTGCTACTAGGGAGAAAACAAAGATCTCTTGTTCATGGAACAAGTAGATTGTTTACCTTACACACTTTGCTTAAAGAAGTTATCTGTTGCTTGCAACTTAATACTAGAGGGGTTTCGGATGATAACATGAAGGTGGATTACTAGTCATAGATGCAGTTGGATGGCGGTCTATATATCTTGTTGTATTGCCCAATCAAATCTCATAGGATCATGAATGTCTAGTATTACATTGTTATGCCTTGCTCTGTCCTGTCAATTGCCCCGCTGTAATTTGTTTACCCAGCATGTTATGTTGTTTATCTTAAGGAACACCTCTAGTGAACTATGGACTCCGGTACAATCTTTACCATTGACACATCTTCCACTGTTCCTGTTTACTTTCTGCAAACCACCATTACCTTCCACACCATACAGTTAATCCTTTGTTTTCAGCAAACCGGTGAGATTGACAACCAGATTGACAACCTCACTGTTCGTTGGGGTAAAGTCTTGAGTTTGTCTTGTGTAGGTTTCCAAGTTGCTAGCAACACCTTTGAGTCGTTTCCTTCCTCTTCTGGTTCGATAACCTTGGTTTCTTACTGAGAGAAAACTTGCTGTTGTGCTCATGATACCTTCTTCTTGGGGTCTCCCAACAAAGCTCTAAAGTGATCTGAGCTACATCATCAACTTCTCCCTATCATCACACAATATGAGTGTGGTGGTACGAGCTGGTGGCCATGTCACATGGGTAAAGTGTACAAACCCCAGCAGGGTGTCTAAACTAAGTACTTAGTTGTGTCCCCGGTTATGGATAATTTGAGCGACCTGATATTGATGCCATGACATATTTCTCACTAATCCCAATTTCTCAATTACTTAAAACTTGTTGGGTGAACTTAATTGGGTAGGATCACTTGGGAGTCAACCAGAGTGTCCTATTTATCATATTGGAAAACTACTTTGTTATAAATGTTAGGATAAAACTATTGCCTTATGCAAATGTGCCTAAACTCCACCTAGCCAAATAAGCATGTAGTTGCTAGCTCTGTTGTTAACCACTTTAGCCTACTTGCCATACATTCAATCTATTGACATTCGTGGCTGCAATGTTTCATGTTGCAGGTTATATCATATCTGAGTGATCGTTCATAGGTCGCGGGACTCCACTCAACATTTGATCGCCTGTGGCACATTTGAAGGACGGAGATCTACCTTATATTCGTTTTCTGCTGTGTACTTGAATAAATAATGTAAATTCTGGATCATATTCGTTATATTTATGACACATAGTTATATTTGGTATCATTTTGTATTGTGTGTGCTAGTGAACCAATCCAGGGATTGGCACTATACACATGAACTCAGCCTTATCAGGCGAGGGTGTTACACGAAGGTCTAAGTTCCTATTGAACCAAGTAGGTCGGGTAAAACAATCAAATACTAGGATTTGAGAGTAAATCATTATTGTTTGACAATGATGAAATGACTACATGCAAAGAAGCGATGATGGGCCCTAACTCCATTAAATGGCTTGAAGCCATGAAATCCGTGATATTTCCATACACGAAAATCAAGTTTTTGAACTTGGAAGACCCTCGGGAAAGGTGTAAGACCTATCGGTCGTATTTGGATCTATAAAGAAATAGACATGGATGTTTCACATCTATGATATAGTCAACATGTCGGGAAAGAATTTACGACAATGTTTAAGGAGTTGAATATGACAAAGATTTGATCTTGCATAGCGATATTTAGTCTGGACGGATTAATGTAGAAACCCCTACATATAATTTGGTATATGGTAGTTGAAAAAACAAAACAAGTTCTTCTAATAGAATGGTTACCTAGGATGTGTACATGACACGATCCAAAGGGTTTTGTTAATTCAAAGGATGCTAAAAGAGTATGCAAACTTCAATGGTTGAAGTAAGCATCACGGAGTTGGAACCTTCACCGTGATGAAACTGTTAAAAGAGTTTAATTTCATCGGAGACGATGAAGATGCTTGCATTTGCAAGAAATTAAGTGGGAGCGCTAAGACATCGTTCTAATACATTATGTCGTGGACATATTTTTGATTGGAAATGATGTATCTTTTATTGATTTTCATTTTGATAAAAACTTAGGCAAAACCCGAATATTTGGCATCAATGTCTATATGGATAGATTGAGACGCTAATATGGTTGTGCCGAATGTACATAGATGAGATATTAGATAAGTTGAATATGGAAACGACAATAAAGGTACTTGTTGCACAGGAAGGATTGAATCAAGATTCAAGAGTATTGACACTTAGCAAGTGAAACAAGATTCAAGTGTTTTGACACTTGGTGAGTGAAATCACAAACAGTATTTTTGATCAATCATACTGTGATATGTACACATCCAGATATGTCATATGCTCTAAATATTATGAGCATATACCAGAATGACTCATAAGATGATCATTGGACGATAGTAAGGATATTCTTATGATATTTGGAAGAACTAAGAATATGTTATTTATGTAGAGGTGACAAATAGATAGATAGTTCATCGTAAAGTGTTACATTAATACTAGTTTTGTCACAATATACAAATTAAGTTTACCTAAATTTTAACTATGGGTGGGACAATGTAATGGAAAGGAAGTTCCATAAATAGATTTGGATGAGTTCCAAAGTTAAGACATTGTGACAGATACTACAACAAAAGGCTAAGTATATGAATGTTATTGCAGCAGCAAAAGAGGGCATTTGTGTCAAGTAGTTTGTTATCAAACTAGGTGTGGTTCACAGCAGGCTAGTACTATGAATATATATTGTATAACAATTGTACCGACATGTTTTAACCCCAAGGAACTAAAGGTCTCACCAAAGGACCAAATTTATATAATGCCATCTACTTGTAGAATGAGTGATGCGTAGATACGCAAAGACATGCAAATACACACAGACCTAGAAGTGTCAGATTTGAAGATTATGTTTACCACTAGCAATCGTGTATATACAACACCAGAAAGCCATAGGTGTTGAATGTACAAAGTTTTTGAAAGTAGATTATTGACTCTAGTGCAAGTGGGAGACTGCTGGAGATATGCCCAAGAGACAATAATAAAGTGGTTATTATCATATCTTCATGTTTATGATAAATGTTTACATCCCATGCTATAATTATATTAACCGGAAACATTAATACTTGTGTGTTTTGTAAACATAAAAGAGTCCCTAGTAAGACTCTTGTTAATCTAGCTTGTTGATTAGTAGATGATCATGGTTTCCTGATCATGGACATTACATGTTATTAATAACAAGATCATGTCATTAGGAGAATGATGTGATGGAAACACTCCTATAGTTAGCATAGCATAAGATCAAGTCATTTAGAGTTTGTTTTCTATAAGCTTTCAAATACATAGTAACCCAATCCTTCGACCATGAGATCATGTTAATCACCATCACCGGATGGATGCTTTGATGTCATCAAACACCACTTCCATAACTGGGTGGTTATAAAGGTGGCATTAGGTATTCTGAAAGTATGGACTGAAGCGCATGGACCAAGAGTGGGATTTGTCCATCCATATGACGGATATATATACTTTGGGCCCTCTCGGTGGAATGTCATCCAATTGGCTTGCAAGCATGTGACTAGGTCACAAGGGATGTCATATCACGGAACGAGTAAAGAGTACTTATCGGTAACGAGGTTGAACTAGGTATGGAGATACCGATGATCAAACCTGGGATAAGTAAAGTATCGCGTGACAAAGGGAATCAATATCGTATGTAAATGCTTCATGCGATCACGAAGTCATCATAGAAATATGTGGGAGCCATATGGATTTCCAGATCCCTCTATTGGTTATTGATCGGAGAGGTGTCTCGATCATGTCTGCATAGTTCACGAACCGTAGGGAGACACACTTAAGGATTCTATGTTGCTTAAGTAGATATGGAATATGAGTTGGAGACCGAATGTTGTTTGGAGTCTCGGATTGGATCTAGGACATCACGGTCCGGAGAATAAGATTCATATAAGGAAAGTGGTTTTCCGGGGTTCGGAAAAAGATTTGGTGTTTTGACCGGATACTTCTAAAATGTTCTAGAGGGACCACCAATGGTTCCACCACCCCGAGAGGGGGTCACTTGGACAGTGGCATGCTCTAGTGGCTAGCCGTACCAAACCCTAAAGGGCCAATTCAGCCAACACTAGTAAAAGTGTCAAACCGTAGTTTCAATATTCAAATCCTAGTTTGAAAAGTCAAACTCTAGTTTTTGGTAAGAGGGAAGACTTGGTGGGAAAGGTCACAACTCTCCCCTTGGTGGATGAGTTGGGGTGGGGGACATAGCCTGGGCTGGAACCCTTGGCCGTCCTCCCCCCACCTATATAATGAGGGGTGGAGGAGCACCCCCCCCCCCACACCCCTTGTCCCTTGGAGCCTAACCCTAGCCGGCGCCTCTCTTCTCTCTCGTCCACCATCCTACTCTGGCTTAGGCGAAGCTCTGTAGAAATATATCCTCCTCCACCACCATCACACCGTCGTGCTGTTGGGATTCCGAGGGGGTCTACTACCTCTGCTGCCTGATGGAACAAGGGAAAGGAAGGTCTTCATCGACAATCGTACATGTGACCGACTGTGGAAGCGCTGCCGGAACGCGGCACCGGAAGGATCGTCTACACGATCTTGAGATCGGCAAGTGATCGACTATATCAACCACGAGAATCCGATCTCGTTAAACGCTTTGGATCTACGGTGGTTAGTTCTCTTTAATTTTGTCCCACCGATCTCGTGGATTAGATCTTGGCTTTGCCATAGATTGGATCTTGGTTTTTTGTGTTCATGCGATAGATTTTTTTTGTTTTCCATGCAATGAACCCTACACGAGCCTACTCTGCCACACTAGGAGGATGCCTCCACTCATACCAATTGCAGGCAAGAAAGCGAAACCATTGAATTTAGGCCCCAGTGTTTTCAGTATCGTGCTGGTGTAAATTGACTCCATTTTGGTCTCCCGGAGATAGACGATTGTGGCATTTGTGGTCGCCAATAATGGTCAAAGGTAGTATGGCGTGCCATTGCGTTGATCCCACACACATTCGAGATCAAAATCTTAAGATTTATTGGACAGGGTACAACTAGTGCGTGACTACGTCTTAACTAGACTGCCGGCAGGTAAGACATCACTCATAGGTGCGTCCAGGTTTGCGGGAAGCTATCTGTAACGGTCGTGGCGATTTCCACTAGGATGTTGACGGGGATGGGGAATGGGAACACATGATCATAAGCCAGCATTGCCTCGTAAGTGATCTCCTCATTGACGCCAATCACTCCCAAGGTGCATAGAATTTGCACCTGTGCTCTCCTCTCTGTAGTTGGTGGTGCACTGCCCTTGGCAGATCGGCCATGCCTTAGCAAGAAGTTGAGCATGTGCTTGCATGGACGTCTTCCTGGGTTAGGCAGGGCGACTCAGATATGACACGTGGCAGCTGCCAGGAACTCACCAAGGGTGCATGAATTCTTCCGCGGCTGCTCACGGCACGCTGTGCGTCGATATTACACACGCGATGTTGCATAGAATTTCCAAGGCATCATGTTGTCATGGGCGTCTCGCCTCCATAAGTGCGGGTGGGCGTGGTCGCGATGGGATCGTCGTGGGACTCGTTGGTGTTGCGGGCCGGGGTCTCTTCCACCTGGGATTTAAGATCCAACGGATGCCCAGCTGTGGGCTCAATCGCAGATTCAAACTATGAGTCCTTGGGCGACGACACCTCCTCACGCGTCAGCATCTGAGCATGATTCTCACCAGCCTCTAAGCCGGTGTCAGGATTTGGCACCGCCAAGGCATCGGCCTATCCCAATAACACTTCTTCCTCGGGTAGTAGCGTGGCATCCGTTTGGGAACATGGTTCCTCACTGCCTACAAAGGAGGGGTTGGTCAGCGACAATTCCGGATCCCGACAAATCCTATGGTCCTCTTCGCCAGCCGGGGGAGTGTCATTTTCCCTCCTAGAATCGGCAGTTGACAATGAAGTGTCAATCGCGGTGGGCCCATGCAAAGTGGTGGTGGGTGGATCCTCCAATGTCCTTGCACCATCTGTCCCACCCGAGTCTTCCACAGGCCACGGAACAGGACTTGGTCGTGGGCTAGAAACTACCACGTCAAGCGCCACGGGAGTGGGACCAAGCTGTTTATCCTTTCTACGCCAAACCCAGTTGGCCTTGGACTAGAGTGGATGGGTGTGGGCCTCACCGTGATATGGCCATGGTTCAACGATATGAATGGTGGCGGTGTCGCTGGCGGTGGGATGAACGGCATGCGGCAACACAGGATGGGGGGCGTCCACCCAGAGCGCATCGCACGTGATGCCATCGGCACGATGACCCCGACTCATGATTGACCAGGAAAGCGCGTCGACCGCCATGCCATCCGTCCTACCGGCCAGCGCGGCTTCGCTGTTGGGGCGCCGATGTTTGTGCCTACAGCCGTGACCGCGTCCGCGTCGCCTTTGGTTGTCGGCCTATCCTCTGCACCATCAATACCATCGCGACCATCGGGATCAGGAGCGATGTCGATCACTAGCTCCCGCGTTGGAGGCTCTAGGCGCACAACGGTGATGGAGACCGGATAGGTGAGCGCCCGGACCGATGGAGCCTAGGATGGCGATGGCATGAGGACAAGATCCACAATATCGAGGATGGCCTTCCTACAGACGGCGGCATGGTCATGGGTCCGCGAAGAAAGCTTGAAGGTGGCCATCTCCTAATGTGAGCGCATGTCTTGGTGCAACGACTCAACCTAGCAACAACCATGGAGGAGAAACTCTGCAGTGGTGTGGTGCCAAGCCTACGTAGGGATCCCGTGGAGCACAATCTCAACGCGATGCTCAAGCCTATTGATGTTGGCATGCGCCAGCTTGCACCATGGCGGAGATTCAGGGTCACGTTCAGGTCGGCAATGAAGTGGTCACCGGAGACACGGTCCTTGTCGTGCTGCGACCGGAAGACGATGAGGAAGTCCTTAGGGTGGTGGAGATGGATCAAGAATGCATCCAGCTCCAAGTCAAACGAGGAACAGAGGATGTCAGAAACCATGTTGACGGCAACCGCTGGACGCGCCCCTATGATGGTAGCGACCATCGTGCACCGCATAACGTACTCCGCCTCCTCCATATAAGTGTCACGTGGCATGATGATGCGGACCGGACCTAGAGGATCGACAGTCGGTGTGGCTGCGGTCGCGATAGGGGAGCAGAGTGCCAGCTGCTGAGTAGGAGGTAATGGCGGCGGGTAGGGGCGCAACATGGTGGAGGAGGCAGGGTGGCGGCGGCGCCCGCTCTTCAGAAAGGAGGCAGGCCTGGGCATTGTCTTGCAGGGGGAGACGAGCATGGGCGCGATCGAAAACGCGCTTCTCCGGCGTGCACCCACGCGAGCTATGGCCCGAGAGCAATCACCACCGGCAACAGATTTCGTTGGTACACTAGCGCACAATGTGCCTCGGCTCAAGGAAGTGGTAGCAGAGGCCCGCCTCTGCTTCCGGCGAGGGACTGCGACGTTCTTATTGCTATGGCTGCATCGCCTAGGGATGGCGGCGCTGGTGGTGGATGCGGTGTTATTGCTGGCATCCATCGGCGTTCGCACCGGGAGGTACAACACCGTCAAGATGATGGACCTCAGAATGGGGGCCGATGCGAGTGGAAGCAGGCACATGAAGGGGCGCCGATGCGGGTTGGGGCGCGACCGCGACGGGGACGAAAGCAGATGGATCCATGGGAGGGGAGAAGGGTGGCGCCGGCGGGAGCAGGCGGCCTCACCGTAGCTGCAAGAGCCGACACTGGAGTCACTGTCCGATGCCTACCATTGGTCCTCCCGGCGGCGGGCGGAGCTACTGTCGCGAGTCATCATTGCGGGGCTGCGGAAGAGGAGAGGAGGAGCAGGGAGGTGGCTGGGTTGCCAGCATGGCTCATCATCGGCGAGGCTTAGCCGAGGGTGGATGGGGTTGGGGAGCATGGGTGGTTGCCTCTAGAATCGTGCAGGATCTCAATCATCTCTCTCCATGACTTCGTCATGTACTTGTCATATACTGGGAATAAACTATGGTGAACTAATGGAGGGGAGTGAAAGAGATCGAGGGAGATCCAAAGCATTCAAGATAATATCTCCTCAAAATACAAATAAGATACTTAAAAAGGATAAATATTAGCGGGATCACAAACTAAGCTAGCCAATTAAAGAGAGGGGCACCGTCCACCTAAAACCCGACTAAATCCCTACCTAAATATTAGGAAAATGATATTGTTCCCCCGGGGGATCCCGTCGTCGCGTCCCCCGGGTCGGGAGCCGTTCGATCGGTTTTGATCCGGCCGTCATTTTTGTGCCATGTGGCCCTCTTCCTTGCGGTTTCTACACGCTCCAGTGTTATACGATCGGCCCACTTCGCTTGCTTGCAGTTCCTCATCGCTCGAGCGAGCGAGCAGTTGAGTGAGGAGAGGCGACGCTCGCGCCGCCGCCCACCCCCTTCGTCCTCTACCGCCGGAGCGGCTCCGCCACCCGACCCTTCTTCCTTGGTGAGTATTCTCCCGCAGCCGCCCTCTGTAACCTACCCTCAACGTCCCCTCCCCTCTGATTTTACCTCTTCTTCCCGCAGGCGCCGGACCCCTTCTTCCCACAGGCGCCGCCTACTCCTTCGTCATCGACCGCCGGCGACCGCTGCCGAGCGCCGCCGACTCCTAGGTTTGTTCTCCCCCTCTCTCATCTCTCTGACCCTCTCTCATCTCTCTGACCCTCTCCCCTCTCTAACCTCCCGTGCCACAGAAACCCTAGGCGATGAGACCGCCGGCGACGACCGTGGCATCAGGAGGGAGCACCTCCGGCGGCGACAATGTTCAGGTATTGCCTTTTGTGCTTGCAATTGTTGCCGTACCGAGGGATTTTTTGAGGATTTTGTGCTTGCAATTGTTGCCCCGAGGGAATTTGGTGTGTGATGTGGGGAATTGATGTGTTGAATTGATGTGCTAACTAGTAGTAGTTGTTGCTTTGTGCCATGTTGTGATCTCTTGTTGATGAAATGTACTCTTGTTGTAGCATGATTATGCTAATTTGGTAGTAGAAATTTGCTAATTTTGTAGTAGAATTGTGCTACTCTAGTTGTATCATTTTGCTAATTTAGTAGTAGAATTGTGCTACTCTAGTTGTATCATTTTGCTAATTTAGTTGTTCTTTTGGTAGTAGCATTTTGCTATCAGTTATGGTAGCAATTTTTAGTAGTAGCATTTTTGCTACTTTAGTAGTAGCATTTTTCTAATTTAGTAGTTGCATTTTGCTATATGTAGCTACCAGTTATGCTACCAGTTGCATTTTTGCTACCAGTTATGCTACCAGTTGCATTTTTGCTACCAGTTATGCTAGCAATTTTTAGTAGTAGCATTTTTGCTACTTTAGTAGTAGCATTTTTCTAATTTAGTAGTTGAATTTTGCTATATGTAGCTACCAGTTATGCTACCAGTTGCATTTTTGCTACCAGTTATGCTACCAGTTGCATTTTTGCTACCACTTATGCTAGCAATTTTTAGTAGTAGCATTTTTGCTACTTTAGTAGTTGCATTTTGGTGATAGCATTTTTGGTTGGTTGCTACATGTAGCTTTTTTGGAGGTTGAGGTCACACCATAACCATACATGTTTCTATTTTCCTTTTGCTGCAGGCTGATGCCGTTGATAAGAGCAAAAAGGGCAAAAAGGTTGTTGTGAGCCGCAAGAAACTTGGCGAGGGAGCGAGTAATGTTAAGGAGGATATTTGGATGTCAAAGGACCGTTTGGTGCCAAGCGTTTGAGTATCCTTGCGGACAACCTTTCTCCAGCCAAGAAGCAGATTATTCAGTCAAAGAGTGCATTTCGAGCATTGTTGAATGTTGCACAGTTTAGGATTCCTAATGAGCTTACGGATTTTGTTGCTGCACATACTTCTGCTCGTCTCCATGAGTACAAGCTTCAAAAGAACTAGATGGTGTTTACCACGGATATGGTGAGGAAAGTGTTTGGAATCCGCTGCGGGAGCAAGCCTATTGATCTTTCTATTACTGGAGGTCCAGAGCTTGATGAGATTCGAGACCTCTACCATGCTAGGAAGAAGAGGGAAGAGTTAGCAACTGCTATCAATATCTTGAAGAATTGTGCTGATACAGATGAGGAAACCATCATTCGCACTTGGGATCTTGTTTCCCTGGCCACTGTTGTTGCTCCAAAAAGCTCGAACCATGTTAACTTGGAATATGTTGGTCTCATGGCTGACCCAACCAAAACAGATGAGTATGCTTGGGATGAGCATTTGTTGGGTTTGTTGATGCAAACTGTGAGCAATAGTCAGAAGAAGAAGAAGCAAGCACATGTTCTTCCAAAGGACTGTAGCAAATTTTAGTTTTGGATAACTGGCCCATTCATTCTTCTTGGTGTAAGTTATCTCCCATCTTTTATATTTGTGTGTAGCGGTTTGCAGCGTTTGTTTTGCTACTACTAACTTTATTTGGCCTCTTTTTGTAGATTGTTTATATGGATCATTTGGATTTCCCACCCTGCGATCACACGTTTGACAAGTCATTGCCTAGAGTATGCTCTGTCAAGACCAGTGACTTCACTTTTGTTGTACAAAATGACTCGGATAGGAAGATTTTATCGAACAAAACTGTTTTCGCCAGGCGAGATGTAATGTTCTTTCCAGCACCACAAACATTCTATTCTTTCGTTAATCCTCTTAATGTTAACATTACTTTTTATTGTGTGTAGTTCCTCCCATTGTCTGCAAAACCTTATGGTACTGCTCCTGGTTATGATGATTTCAACAAACCTGCTCCAGTGAAAGATGTTGATGTTAATCCTTCTGCTTCATTGAATGAATGGCTAAATTTTCCTAGCAGCCAGGATTTGCAGGTATGAAATTGCTACTGTACTGTTATTTGTTTGCTACTTCAGTGCATTGATTTTGCTACTTAGCTACATTTCTCTGCTACCTCTTTTTGCAATCAGTCTTATGTAGTTCAGTTAACATGTATTATAGGTTTTGCTACTTTAGCTTATAGGTTTTGCTACTTTAGTATATAGGTTTTGCTACTTTAGTGTATAGGTTTTGCTACTTTATTTTATTGGATATGCTACATAAGCTTTAATAGCTTATAGGTTTTGCTACTTTAGGTTACAGGTTTTGCTACTTTAGTTTATAGGTTTTGCTACATTAGCTTTATTGGTTTGCTACCACTCTGAAAATTTTTAGTGTACTTCTGAACTGGACTGTTTTGCTACTTTAGTTATTACGTTTTGCTATTTTAGTATATAATTGTTGCTACATTAGCTTTATGAATTTTCTACTCCTTATGCGTTAGCCTCGGTGTTAGGGTACCGAGGCGGAGTCGCCGTCGACGCGATAGCGGCGACGGGCGACGATGCCTCGGTACCCTAACACCCTTCAAGGTTTCGTCGCCCGTACGACGCGGTAGCGTCGATGGGCGATGAAACCGAGCCGCTGGACTAGAGTTTACGCTTTATGTATGTTGACGACTTAGGGTGGGGGTGGTGGATAAGTTACCCCAAATTATTTACCCGTATGCAAAAGAAGCTTAATAGAATTTTATTACACCATATTTTTCGAGGATTCGTCGCCCGTACGCCGCGATAGCGGCGACGGGTGACGAATCCGAGCTGCTATGCTTAGAATTTCATCATTTATCTTGTCTTTGGTTTACTAACTTGCTTCTAATGTTTACTAATAGGTTCCCGCTCTTTTCAAAGCATTGTATGAGAAGCACAAGGCTATTTTTGAAGCAGATGTTGATGTGACAATGAAGAACCTTTCTGCTGGATTGAAGCGCATGCAGGCTCAACGCATGGCTGCCCTTTTGGTTGATGTTGAATCATCAAGTAAAGAAGAAGCTAGACCAAGTGTTGTTTTTCTAACCAAAAGTACAGCAGATGATGATCAGCTGCAGGATGATGATGGTTCAGAAACTGAGGATGATGAGAAGCTTTATGCTACATTGGAGCCCGAGGACCATGGTGTTGCTGCAGCTGCTGCTAAGGATACTGACGATGCTGTAGAGGATGTTGTGGAGCAACACTACTACAGAAAGGCTCATAGCCGCTAGGTGGTTAGTGACAGGCAAAAGTATGTTTGTCACTAGTAATTATTCTTAGTGACGGGCAAGAATAAGCATGTCAATAGTACAAAACACTAGTGACAGGCGTATAAAAATGACAGTCATTAGTATTTTTTATGAAAACCGGCCAAATAAAGAAATTACTTAGTGACAGGCGTCTATAAATGCCTGTCACTGAAAATAGTACATGTAGTGACGGATTTAAAATATGTCCGTCACTAGTATGGAGACCATTTGAAAGGACATAATTTGTTAGCTACGAGTATTTAAAAGGTATGTTATCGGTCACATGTAAGGACATATTGTTGTGCCCAGTCAATCTTACCAGACCCGTGCCATCCTCGGGCCTCTCTGCCGGTCCACCCACGACTTTGTCTAAATAAAATCACGAGAGATTGTAAGGTTTTCTTAATACCAAAAATACATGTTTTTATTGGAGTATTTCCAACACTTAGTTCACAAAATCTACTGGTTTCCAATTTATATTTTGACTTCTCAGGAAACTGCACGCTAGTTTGTTTAGTGGAATAGTAGAGTGGTTTTTTAGACACAACACGAGCCGGATCTTTTAGGGAAGCACACGATTAGATGAGATAGGGAGGAGCACCAAATAAACGAAGAATGGCATGACACAAAAGAAATAGGAAAGAAGCAGTGGTAGCACGATAAATGGGCCGAGCCCGTGAAGCGTGAGAGGGTCGCTAAAACCGTCGAATAGGAGTTCCCGTTTGAGAACTCGTTCGCTCGAGATCGTCCCCGTCACCGCCCCAGATTTGCAAGTTCCCAACCACCGCCGCCCCCCCTCCAACACCAATGCCCAAGAACGCCGCCCTGCATCCCAACGACGCGCCGCCAGTCCCCCGGACGCCGCTGACACATTATCTCCACAAAGACCAACGGCCCATCCCGAACTGTCCGAAGCTGCACTGCTTCCTCGCCTACAAGATTGCCATTGGAGACGCGATCTACGTCTAATCTGTGAAAAATACCAGTTCATGCTGCTTCCGTGAATCCTCTCCTCTCCTTGCTGCCCTTCCTCCTTGCGCAGGTTTGTATGCACTTCGTCCTTGATGTACTATATGCGTGAGTTGATTTGCTTCACGTATGCGCATCCTCTGTATCTTTATGTGTTGATCTGAGAGTGGTAGGCTAGCTGGAGCCGCCTTTTTCCTGTATGCCTCGGTAGATCTTGTCTAACGTTAGACTAGTATATGTGAGTGTCGATTTCATGCATGCGTGTGGTGTTTCGCTAGCTAGGTCGTCCCTTTTACCTCCTTTATTCCAGTGTGAATTTGGAAGCATTAGGCTAGATATAATGTAACTTTTTCTGTATACATCTTTAAGTAGCTCTGCCTCTGTTCTTTGTCACATAAATCAGTCTTGCACATCACTGTCTGTAGTCTGTATATGAGCCTGTTGAAGTTATGACTAAAATCTTTTAGTATTCAAAAATAAAGTCAGAATTGTGTTATAGGTATCTTTTCATTATAGACATTATATGTAAATTAGTATTTGGTCTTCTTTGATTGGCTTAGAGATGGACGACAGTGCATAAATGAATAGACAAATTGCCTTCTTCAGCGCTTTTGTTGTGGCAAATTATGCTATTATCATATATCTAAGCGAAACTAGAGACCTTAGAAGATATTAATTGCTAGAGAGTAATATGGAAAGGATGGCTTACCTGCAGGAGAGTGCAGATACCTACAACAACTAATCAGTAAAGACGGATGGAAGTTATTGTTGGAGATATGCCCTAGAGGCAATAATAAATGTGGTTATTATTATATCTTTGTGTTTATGATAAATGTTTACATTCATGCTATAATAGTATTAACAAGGAAACATTGATACTTGTGTGATTTGTAAACTTAATTTGAAGTCCCTAGTATAGCCTCTATACATCACTAGCTTGTTGGTTGATAAATGATTGTGGTTTCCCTATCATGAACATTGAGATGTTATCAACAACAAGATCATATCGTTAGGAGAATGATATGATTGACATACTCCTATAGATAAGCGTAGCATAAAGATTAAGTCATTTCAATAGTTCAATTGCTATATGCTTTCTGATACATAATAACCTAATTCCTTCGACCATGAGATCATGCATATCACCTTTACCGGATGGATGCTTTGATGACATCAAACACCACACCGTAACTGGGTGGCTATAAAGGTGGCATTGAGTGTTCGGAAAGTATTGGTTGAGACACATGGATCAAGAGTGGGATTTGTCCATCCATATGACGGATAGATATACTCTGGGCCCTCTCGGTGGAATGTCATCCAATTAGCTTGCAAGCATGTGACTGGCTCACAAGGGATCACATATCACGGGAACGAGAAAAGAGTACTTATCGGTAACGAGGTTGAACTAGGTATGCAGAGATACTGACGATCATAACCTCGGATAAGTAAACTATCATGAGACAAAGGGAAATTGGTATCGTATGTAAGTGGTTCATTCGATCGCAAAGTAATCGTAGAAATATGTGGAAGCCATATGAATTTCTAGATTCCTCTATTGGTTATTGTTCGGAGAAGTGTCTCGATCATGTCCGCATAATTCACGAACCGTAGGGAGACACACTTAAGGATTCGACGTTGTTTGAGTAGTTATGGTATTATGAGAAAGAGACCGAATGTTTTTCGGAGTCTCGGATGGGATCCGGGATATCACGAGGAGATCCGGAATGGTCCGGAGAATAATATTCATATAAGGAAAGTCCCGTTTCGGAGTTCGGGAATGATTCCGGTGTTTTCATCGGGAATGTTCTAGAAGGTTCTGAAATGTCCGGCACTCCGGAGGGGAAGGGTACATGAATGTGTTGTATCAAACTTGGTATGATTGCATCATGTACTAAGTGTCATCGCTGTTCCAAATAAAGGATTAATCGAATCCTAGTTTGAAAAGTCAAATAGCTAGTTTGAAAAGTCAAACGGCTAAAATTGGAAAGTGGAAAAGAGGAGGAAGAGGGAAACCGAGTTGGGGAGGGAATCCCTCCTCCAACCGGCGGCGCCCCTCCAAGCCGAGTTGGGGAGGGACTCCCCTCCCTCCCCTTGGCCGCCGGCCCCTCCACCTATATAAGGAGGGGAAGGGCTCCCTCCTAGCACACACAAGTACCTCTCCTCAAACCCTAGCTTGGCGCCTACCACCATAGCCGCCGCCGCCCCCTAGGGTTTTGCCCTAGCCGCCGACTTGGGGGTCCCCGGAACCCTAGCCGCCGGCTCTAGCACCTCCTCCTTGGTGTGTCTAAACCCTAGATCGCCGAGGAGCTCTCTCATACTCCACCATACTCGCTCCGGCTTAAGGCGAAGCCCTGCGAGATCTCCCCTCTACTTCCGGTACCACGCCGTTGTGCTGCCGGAATCGCGAGGAGAGTGCTACAACCTCCGCTGCCTGCTGGAACAAGGGAGAGGAAGGTCTTCGTCGAGTACCGAACGTGTGACCGACTGCGGGAGCGCTGCCGGAACGCAGCGCCGGAACGATCGTCTACGCGATCTTGAGATCGGGAAGAGTACGACTACATCACCCACGAGAATCCGCTCTCGTTAAACACTTTGGAATCTTTGAGGGTAAGTTATTCCATTGACTCGTTGCTACAATCTAGTAGATAGATCTTGGCTTGTTTGTTTGTATGCGATAGAAAATTTTTGTTTTCCATGCTACGAATCCCTACAGTTATTCATGTGATGTATCTGTTGTTTTTATGGCAATATTTATACGTTTAGTTCATTTAATGTTTTAGCCAATGAACAAAGTGGTGATATCAGTCAGTCTGATGGGCTAATGCAAATTCATTGTTCTCCTTTTGCCTAATTTTCTGCAGGACAATGAGTTATCAAATAGAAGAAAGAGACTGCCCAACAATAGTACCACGGCTGGGCGTGACTTATGAAATCCCAAGGTTTTGGTTCAGCTGATTCAATCCAGGATGGACATTTGCTTGGTAGTCTGCTTGAGCATGATGAACCATGATGGTGTTATTCTTTGGAGTTCAAACTGCTTGCTACACAACTGATCAAGAAACTATCCATCATTAATAATCGCGTGATTGTGTCCTCATAAGGCGAGGAAATAAAAGGCTCTACCAATTTTTTGTTGATGATAGATTGCAAGTTCTTATGCCATTTGTGTTATCTGTACAAATTGTATGCCATATCCGATTATGTGAACATATCGAGTTGGTAGAACATCTTATCGTGATATCTGAAATATTCATGGAAATGGATTACTTTTTATAATACCTTATTGTGCTATCTGAAATATTCGTGTGAAGCATATTTAATCTTTTTATTACTGAAAATAAGATCGGTGACGGGCAAGTAATGTGCCTATCACTACAAAACTCCACAGGGTTGCGTCTTTTGATCGAAACTAGTGACATGCATCTTTGTTGTCTGTCACTACTATACACATACTACTGACGGGCACACGTAAATGTCTGTCATTGGTACCTATACTAGTGACAGGCACATGCCTGTCACTAGTAACCTCATACCAGTGACTAGTTATCAGTGACAGGCGCTTTGCCTGTCACTAATGGCCCTTCTGAGCCTGTCACTGATGGACTATTCTGCAGTAGTGCAAGGTGGTGCCGCAGATACTGCTGTGGAGCAAGGGGTCCTGTAGCAACAAAACATGCCGATGTTCCTCAAGCAGCAATAAACATTGATTCTACGAGCAAGGGAGATGATGCTACTGAGCAGTCGGATGTTGTTAGCCTTGACAGGTCTCCAATTCACAGCCCCAGGAAGGATATTTCTGATGAAGCTTGGGCCAATGCTCCGGACAAACCCCCGTTTGATCTTTCCGAGCCTGGGACCAATGAGTATGCAGAGTTTTGCATTTCTTAGTCTCTCCCACCTTCCTGTGATGCCCCAACCGCTGCCGTGACCACTGCCTCTGATACCTCTGAGAGTATTCAAGCAGCACCTTCCACTTTGGTCGATCTTGCACCTTTCGCTTCAGTAGAGCCTGCGACACCTGCTGTTCCCATTGCACCTGGTATGAACATTTTCTTATAGTTTCTTAGATATGCTTTCACTTGTTTGCTTCTTAGATATGCTTCCGCTTGTTTGCTTAAGACACAATTGTTTTCTCTTTTTGCAGTTGTTGTTAATATTGAGTCAAGTGTTAAAGGAGATGGTAGCTCGGGTTTGTTGACACATGAGAAGAAGACAAGGTTTAAGAGGGCTGCCAAGGAGGAGCTCACACCTCCAAAGTTGAAAAAGATGAAGGTCTCTGAAGATGTAGAACAAACATACTCCACATTTGTGATGAATGGTCGGAAATTCAAGGGCCATCCGAAGGATAGGGCACCGTAAGTTTATGTTTTTTGCTACTCTGAAGTAATGTTTTTGCTACCTTGCATCTAGCTAATTGCTACATGTGTCTATGTGTTTTGCTACTTACTTTTTTCACTTGTAGGATATAGTTTTCCATTGAATCTTCTGAACTACCTGCTACCTTAGTTCATTTTTTTTGCTACTTTACATTGAATTGTTTGCTACTTTAGTTCATAGTTTTTGCTACTGTACATTGAACTACCTGCTACCTTAGTTCATTTTTTTGCTACTTTACATTGAACTGTTTGCTACTTTAGTTCATAGTTTTTGCTACTTTAGATTGAACTGTTTGCTACTTTAGTTTATTATTTTTGCTACTTTAGATTGAACTGTTTGCTACTTTATGTCAAACTATCTGCTACATGTGCATTCCTTTGTGCAGGCCAGTTTTTGTGGAGATTGGGCGGTATTATACCTGCTACAGAACTTTCCAAACATCGATTCGGCCGCGCCAAAATCTAGATAGTGAGTTCATGAATGTTTGGATTGAGAAATTTAACCATGAGTCGGACATTGTTTGCAAGAAAAGTGCACGGCAGAAGAGGAAGTACGCTTTCACGCAGCACTTTGTGGTAAGTAGCACTTTTCTTGATCTTTTACTTGCTCAATATGCATATGACAGCTACTCTGCTACATTATTGTTAATTTCTTTATGCTATATTAGTACTAGCATTTTGCTACCTTTTGTGTGCTTGCTGAACCAATAAATATAGTAGCAATTTTTACTTGCTTTTGCTGCTGCCTCATACTACTTTTTATCTTCAACACAAAACAGGAGAAGCTTATTGTTGATCCAAAAGCATTCAATGCTAAAGCATGTATGGATGAGTTGAAAGAGCAGAATGCAAAGTTCAAGATTTTCAAGTGTGACCTTGTGAGTTAACATCCTTGCTTCCTATCTTGTTCATGTTTGCTTTCTATACAAGATGCTAAATATTAATTCATGTTTGAATGTAGCTATACTTTCCTATTGTGAATTTCAACCATTGGACAGTTCCCTGTATCAACCTAGTAGCAAAGCAGGTGCATATTTTTGATTCAATGAAAGGGGCCAAATATGCTATTGTGATGGATGATTGTGCATGCAATCTGGTTAGTAATCCAGCTACACTTGTTCATTGTGTTTGCTACATTTATAGTTGGGCCTTTTATTTGCTGCATATCATTAACCATGAAGTGTGTTTGCTTTGTTTTCCAGTTTGCAAACTTTGCAATTCTTGTGAAGCAATCAAAACTAGCAGACAATATCAACTTCGACACTTACCTGCTAACCAATCCTGATCACCCGCAGCAAACTACCATGTAAGATTTTGTTCACCTTTTTGTTTCGCTTTTTTTTCAATCCTTGTCCTGATCACTAGTTTCAACTTTTGCTACATTATTGTTTTTTAATTGCTACCTAAGTTTACAACTCTTTCTACTTTAGCTTCCTACACTTGCTACATCAGTTTCTGCTTGTTTTTTTACTAATCTATCTATTTGTTTTTTGATAGATTTGATTGTGGATTCTTCGGCATGCTCTTCATGGAAAGCTTCACCGGCAAGGTCATGCCGGAGTTAGACAACAATGTTGTACCACTTCTAAGGAAACTTCTTGCATCAGATCTGATTGAGGCAAGGCAAAACAAAGGATCAATGCTACAGCTGATGGAAGAAGAGTTACAGAAGAAGCGTAGTTAGGTTGAAACTGATGTAAAATCATTGAAACTGATGTCGTCCTTGTGATCTTATTTTGCACTTTGTAATGGTTCAAACTGATGTAATCGTGGATGTGTTCGTTGCTGCAGCATCTGTGGATTATCTTTTATGGATAGATTATGTTGGATGGATAAGTGCTACATGTTTGGAATGGTTTTATATATAGCTTTTGAAGTTTGGAATGTTAAGCTTCACATAGTGTGATTGCTTTGATAAGTTCTGTACATGCTACATACATGCTGCATAAATGCTAAAAATGAGTATTTACCTAGACATGTTGTCAATTTTTTTTGGCCACCCCCAGGTGTTAATTTGCTACATTTGTGTAGCCATATTGCTACATGCATAGAAATGGTGTGCTACCCAGGTGTTCAAGATTTGCTACTAGGTTTAATGTAGAAAATATTTCTGTGACATTCATTCATAAGAACAAGTTTTGTCTATGGTAGCAATTTTATATACAAAATGCAGGCTGTATGTTCCAAAGTGGCAATACTTTTGCTACCAACAATATTCTGTCATATCACAAAATTCATATCTTGCATCAAGATGATGCTACATCTATACTGTATGTATGCTACATAGTAATGACAAAAATGCTACTCTCTGGTAGTACATGTAGTTTCAACTCTATAGTTTCAACTCTATTTTCGCAGCATTCCCCGCAATCAGTGCTTCCATGGAGACGCGTTGTTTCACGGTGTGACCTTCTTCATTGCAGTATGGGCATTTTTTCTTTCTTGGCTTCTTCTTCTTCGGCGTTGCATCAGTTTGCTTCTTCTTTGTCGCTTGAGCTTTTTTCCTTCTCTTGGCATTTTCTTCATCATGAAGCTCAACCAATGGTTTGTTACGCTTCGACTTCTTGGTTGGTCTTCCTTTTGGCTTTACCCTCGCAGGGTTCTTGAGCGTGCTACTCGGAGCATCATTACGTTCTTCTTCTTGTTGTTGATTGTTTACACCATGATGTGGAGGAATACTTTGCTCTTGTAGAAAAATTTCCGGCCCTCCTCCTTGCTGCTCTACTTCTTGCTCATGTGTAGCATGTTGTGTGTTCCTCATATTTGCTACAACCTGCTTCGCATCATCAATCATCTTGGAAACAGCAACATATGTTTCATCACTGAAGCAAGCATCCGAAGCGAGTTCATTCATCTTTCTGCACAATGCATTGTACTTGAGAGTATTGGTTCCTGGGATCCCAAATCTGATGGTATTTGTCCCGGGATCATGTGCAGGCATTGTTGCTGCAGCAGACCATCTTCGTAGCATGTATCTCTCTGAAATTTGCTGGACATTCAAGTGCACCATCACCCTCACTATATGCGGGCATATAAGGCCACACATCTCAAATGTGTTGCATCTGCACTTGTAGCACTCATCATCTAACTTGACTTGCACCTGGTAGGTTTTGACACCATAACCAGGGTTTGGAATGAGATCAAAGCACATGCCTTCACCCTCAACCTGCATTGGATAAAACCTTGTAGATTTCTCAATCATCTTTTGGAATCTTGTGAAGATCTCCCTCGTGTAGAACTCTAGCCCCTGCTTTTCAATGTTGTAGCTGCAAAAAATGTTTGCTGACTGTCAGGGTGGTGCTACATCAGGTGTTACATTATGCTACAACAGTTTTAAAAATCTGCTACCACAGATATAAAATAATGCTACTAGAAAATCTATCTGTAAAGAGAAAATCTCACCTTCCCCATAGTGGTGCTGTTGTTGTATCCATGGCGAATGCTGCATTGTCTTCTCTGTCTAGCATCAGGTTTTGGCACAACTCGTATTGCTGCACGAAGTTCCAAACTGAGCCACTTGGGCGAATTAAAGTTTTAAAGTATGAGTTGAGGCCTTCAGATCTTCCTGTTGTGCTTGTAAAGGGAAAGAAACTTTGTCTGAAGTACACAGGTTCCCACATGTTTCTGCTCTTCCACATGTTCTGCAAATGAGTGTTCTCAGCCATAGCAAAAGTTTCCAACATATGCTGCCATCATATCTCAAATTCTGCTACGGTGTCCGTTCTATAAATGCATGAGTAGAATGCTGCAGCAAATGGGCTACCTTCTCTCAAGTGAGGACCAAGCTTTGTTCTTGCTAATCGTAGCACATGGAAGATGCAGCATCTGTGGACCGAATCAGGATATATGTTTGAAATTGCTGCAGCCATTGCTTGGTCTTGGTCTGTCATGATATGGTCTGGCACCAAACCGTTCATTGCTTCCTTAATTTTGGTGAATACCCAGCTGAATGTTTCAGTTGTTTCATCAGGTAGCAAAGCACAACCCAACACAATTGTGTGTGTGTGGTTGTTGATGCCCACAAGTGGAGCAAAGGGCATGTTGTACTTGTTGGTATAAAATGTAGTGTCGAAAAACACCGAGTCCCTATACTTGGCGTACAAGGCCCTTGTCCTGCCATCCACCCAAAAGAGAGCTCTCACTGCATTGTTTTCATCCACTTTCTTATCAAAGAAGAATGTAGGGCTTTCTTCTTGTCTCCTTTCAAAGTACTCAATAGTCATTGACATGTCTCGCAGTGAAACTTCCTCACGTAGCATAGTCCTTATGTTGGACACATCACGCTTCACAAAACCAAGGCACCTCGGGTCGCCTCCGTGCACACTTCCGAGGCATCCCATCATGTGGCATCCCGCAAAAACCACTACTAGAAAATCGCGTTGTTTTTGTGCATTGCATCATCATGACCGCATGCTCATGTCATCATGCCATATTGCATTTGAGCATCGTCATTATCTTGCATTTGCTTGCATAAAACTAATTGCGGAAAACCTGTTTTTGTTTTCTAAACGGCCCGTCTTTATTCAAACGCAAAACCCGGGTCACCGGATTATTTTTGTTTTGTTGCTATCGAGTTGCAAAAGCTTTGTTTTAAACCAATAATATATTTAATTATTTTAGGGGGGCAGTCGAACGGGCCGATTCGACCCGAACGACCACCCCCAGAAAATAAAACGGTCTACCAAAATCCTAGTCTACCCTGTCCTAGTCTAACCACCCAGCCTCCACCTCACCCCACCCAATGGCATGTAGCCACCTCACCCTCTTCCCTTCCCCTAACCAATCACAGCCCGCCACTTGTCCACAGCCTCTCCCTCACCTCTCTCTCTCTCTCCCTTCTCCCACTCAACGCCACACCCACCCAGTACACACCCCACACACTGCCACACGGGCCCACCAAGCCAGCCCCGCCCTGGGTCCCACCAACCGGCCCCACTCTGGCCGTCCCCACGCGTCCCACGCGGTACGCCCTCCCTTCTTCCACCTCCTCTTTTCCCCGCAGCTCGCACACCCGCTAGCCGCCCTCCACCCAGCCCCACTTTCCCAGCACGCGGCCCACCCCGTGGGACCCGCCCCCCACCAGCCCCGCGCCCACGTTCTCTCCCTCCTTCCTTTCTTCCTCCTCTGCCCCTCCCTCTCCTCTGGTTCCTCCACCGCCGCCGCTCGCCGGCCCTCCCCATCGCCGCTTCCGCCTCTCTCCTCCCCCGGCCTGCGCGCCCCGCCTCCTCGCCCAGTACCCCGACGCCACCTCGACCGCTCCCGCCCTCTCTCCTCTCCCCAGAGCTCCTCCTCCGCCTTCCTGTTCCCGAGCGTCGCCGCTCCCGCTGCCCTCCCCACCTCCTGCCCCTCTCCGCTCCAGCTCGCCGCCGGCCGCCGGCCGCCTCGACCCCGGCACCACCAGCGCCGCCCCCGAGCGCCCGCGGACCGCCTCCTCTGCGCCAAGCTTCGCCCCCAAGCCCGGCGCGCTTTCCCCCGACCCGCGCCGCCGCCGTGGCCTCCACCCCGCGTCTCCCCGGCGCCGCCGCGCGCGTCCCGCCGCCGCTGCTCGCCCGTCCCGTCCCCGACGCTCCGTGCCCCGCCTTCCCCTAGCGCCGCTCCGTCGATGTGCTCCCCTCCGGCCGTTCCCCCCTCGCCGCCGGCCGCGCCCCTCGCCCTCTCCGGCGTGTCCTCCGGCCGCCACCGCCCGCCCCGCGTCGGGCTTCCTCCCTGCCGCCCCTGCACCGCGTCGACCCCGCCTCTGGCCAGCCCCGACGCGAGCCGCCCTCCCCGGCCTCTCCCCGTGCGTCGCCGCTGAGGCCGCCCCGCCCGCGTCTGCCGTCGGCCGGAGCTCCGCGGCATGTGCGTCCTCGACCGGCCTCTATGCCATCCTTCGGACCAAGTCCAGCTGGTGCCAAGGGGGCTCTGCCTGTTGCTGCACCAATTCCAAGTCGAAGACCACAAGACCCCAAGCTAATCGTGACAAGACCATCAACCCCGATCCAAGTTCCACCTGCGATGCAACCCCGACACTGACACAAGTTCACCATCGGCCAACGACGGGGAACTACAAGAGATATTCGAAGATGACCTGGAGCCCGATCCACAAGAACACCAACAGAGAGCAGATGCCGAGGTCCTGGACCCGCAAGACCTTCGACGCGAACACCGAGCTCCTCTCCCCGAGTCCGAAGACCGAACCCTCGCGGCCTACCTCACGGAACACCGAGAACTACTCCCTGAACGCCAAGGTGGTCGACGCGGATGCGACAAGATCGTTTCTCGGGCGCGCCAAGTTCTTCGACCCGAGACCCCGGTGCGACAAGTACTTCGTCCCGAACGCCATGACCGTCTACGCGGACCCGAAGACCGCCAAGATCGCCACCGGTACCACAAGCACTTCACCCCGGACGCCAAGTCCGACCCGACCCGCGGACCCGACAAGATCTTCGCAGCGACAAGATTGGCACCAACCAGGGCGAGTCCGATGCGCCCCCGACGCCACACCAAGTCCTGCTCCCCGAATGCGACAAGATCTGCCCCGTTGTTCGAGAACGCTCCCGCCGAGGCCGAACCCCAGATCCGAACCCTGTCGAACCCCGAACCCCGGAACCCCAAGTTCGTCGAGACCCTCTAATGTGTGAACCCCTTCCCGAAACCCTATTTTATCATATATAACAACTTGTTGCATATTAATTGCCATACTTGCATGCATACTTGCCATGTGGTTTGGGGGCCTTATGCCGATTCACCATATAATTAATATGGGGCCCATATGCGGGCAAATCCAGTCTCATATTGGCCTCATTTAAATTTGTGTAGCGAACCGGTGATATATTCTGCCTTGTTAAACAACATTTAAATTGCGGGTAGTTAAACAACTTGAACCATTTAATTAATTGTCGGGACCCCCGGTTCCGCTTAATATGATCTAATCGCATCGCACCTTTGCCATGTCATACATCATACATGCATCATGCCCGATCTTTTGCCGTAGTATTAAATATTGCATCCGGTGTTTATTCTAGTGTTTTGCTTCTTCGCGGATAAGGCCGTTGAGTTGATGTGAGCTTCGCCCCGATCCTCGGATGAACCTTCGGCAATGTTTTCAGGCGAGCATCTCCCCCTTTCTACCTATCTTACTTTTATAGTATTTATTCCCTCTTGTTGATCTATTGCTATCTGTGTTGCGATGCTCTAGTTTTCGTACCCGTGATATCCCTTGCAGCCGTATATTGCCTTGGACACATCCTATTACCTGTTGTTTGGTAGATAGCTGGACTCGCGCGTCGTAGTCGCTTGCTCAAGTGCTGTTGCGTGTCGTCGAGTACCACGGTTGTTGGAGAATTGCCGCATGTTGATGTTGGAGATGATCATGGCTTTACTTATCGTTCACTTTAATTCCTGTTTAACAACTAAAATTGAAGTAAGTAAGCCGAGGCATCGGTGGGTGATAGATAATATTTGGTTTCCGACCGCCCACTTGTGTCCCGTAGGACCCCGAGTACTTGATACCTGTTCCTTGATTTATCGCGCTATCCACATACGGGGAATTATGGGCCCCCCTTAGCCAGAGCTTGATTCAGTCTTATTTCTTGGGGCCACAAACTAGTTTGAGGTTTTATTTACGATCCTGTACTTATGCCATGCTTTACTGCTTTATTTACGATTGTGCGAGGAGCACACTGTACTGTTTAGGTAAGCGGAGTGTTTTCGCGGTATCGACAAGCCCCGTTTTGGGGTTCCCAGTCGTTTACAGCCATTGACGCAAACCTTGAGTCCGTCTCGGAGCTAGCTTACTTCGTTGCGGGTCTACTCAATGGGGTGGCCCCCTGAAATATTTCTGAATCCTGTGATTGCTTTGTCGTGAAAGCCTCGTTGGGTTTTGATTTGGTTTTTCCGAGGTTGATCGTGTGTGTGTTGCTATTTGTGCACCCCGGCCGGGTTAAAACTTTCTGAAAGCCGTGTCCGCGGTTATGGACGACTTGGAGCACAGTATCTCGATCATAGACAACTATAACTAAAGTAGTGCTATAAATTTGACTTTATAATGACTAGTAATCAGCTCCACTATAATGGAATGACTAAATAAAACTGCCAACAACTGCTTGTTTGGGTGTCGCTTGCGACCATTGTACCTGACTAGTAAGTATTGCAACTATAACGGAATGGCTGAATAAAAGTACCAACAACTGCTGGGTTTTGGGTTATCTCATGCTAATCGTATCTGACTAGTAAGTGTTGCAACTATCACGGAATGATTAACTAAAAGTGCCCACTGCTTATTTTATCAGGATGATCATCTATACCTGACTAGTAATTACTGCAACGATAACTGAATAAGTAAAACTGCCAACGGTGTGAGCTCCTCGGTTGACTTCCTCGTTTGGTCTCGAGGGGGAAACACCAGGATGGGGTTTGTTTGGTGTTAGCTTCAGGTTGGACCCGGATAAGTCATTCTTATCCCTCTCTGATAAACGCCAGTTGTATCGAGTCTCTATAGGTTGTTTAGTGCATGTTGCCGCTGCCGCTTCAGTCCACCATACCTATGTAGGCGAGGACCGCCGAATTCTAGCCTCGCCGTGTACTGGCCTCAGTACTGACGCTCCTCTTTTTCCTTTGCCCTTTGTCGGCACCCCTTTTGTTTAAGCAGGTTTTGAGATCGACGTCGTTAGCAGGGTTACCCTTCCGGCTTGGCCTGGGCAGGGTTATGGACGCCATTGGTTATTCTTCAGGGCTCTTAGCCCCATTTGCATCTTGTCCGTAGTCGGACGCTTCATCGTATTCGAGGTGATTTGGATCTTTGTATATTATATCTGTATTCTTGTCTCGTTGAGTCGCTGTTGTATATATCTGTTCTGTGGGTCCCATCGAGGACTGTTGTGTAATGTTATTACTTCGTTTTCCACCCGCACGAAAGTGCCTGGTGGGCACCTTTGAATCATTTCTATGCGGGTTTGGCGGGTTTCGCTAAAACTTGCATAGGTCCGATTCTGAGGGTGTTACAGAGTGGTATCAGAGCTCAGCAGTTGCGATACCCCACAAGTCCAGCCTGTAGGATAACCTAGCTAACGGCCGAACAGAGTGTCGAAAACTATTTTGCAAAATCGGTTGGATAGATCTGGTTAGGTCTGCTTTTATTCCTTACCCCTCTGCTATTCTCCTCTTATCTCGACGTGTTTTGAATCCGCTCTCTCCTCTCTCTTCGAGTCCAGGATTTCTCGTGGTTGGGTTCCGTCGTACCTTCAGGGTTTCGCTTCCTTCTCTGATAACGGTGTTCTACCATCCGGTGTTCATGCTGCCTGAGGAATCCGTCTACTGTGGTACCATTCTTTGTTCCTTGTTTGTGCCTTCCGGTGTTTTCCGACGCGACGACATCATCTACGCCAGGTCCGATGCAGAGTCTGCATCACTCCGTTGTTCCGAACCTCGCTTGTTGAGATCTTCAGTCTGATTCCGAGAGTTGGTTGCATAATCCGCCAATTCGTTCGCAGAGTAATGGTTTGGGTGCGCGATGGACTGATCACCATCCGACTACTCTTATCATTCGCTCTTGTACATCGAATCAGTGGATCCAGCAATTTTACTTCGTCCATGGAAGCTAGGGGTGGCCTTTATTTGTTGATACCTCTACCTTCGACCTTTTGTTCCCGGCGTGCTCTCTCGACGATCACGGACAACGACCTCTTGTTAGTGGTGTCGCGAGGATCTACACGATGCGAGAAGACGCAGGTCGCCGACCTTCCTTCCGGTACCATGAGGCGGATCTCGAGGGCGAGATCCCTTGTTAGTGGTGTCGAATTGTGGCATCCCGCAAAAACCACTACTAGAAAATCGCGTTGTTTTTGTGCATTGCATCATCATGACCGCATGCTCATGTCATCATGCCACATTGCATTTGAGCATCGTCATTATCTTGCATTTGCTTGCATAAAACTAATTGCGGAAAACCTGTTTTTGTTTTCTAAACGGCCCGTCTTTATTCAAACGCAAAACCCGGGTCACCGGATTATTTTTGTTTTGTTGCTATCGAGTTGCAAAAGCTTTGTTTTAAACCAATAATATATTTAATTATTTTAGGGGGGCAGTCGAACGGGCCGATTCGACCCGAACGACCACCCCCAGAAAATAAAACGGTCTACCAAAATCCTAGTCTACCCTGTCCTAGTCTAACCACCCAGCCTCCACCTCACCCCACCCAATGGCATGTAGCCACCTCACCCTCTTCCCTTCCCCTAACCAATCATAGCCCGCCACTTGTCCACAGCCTCTCCCTCACCTCTCTCTCTCTCCCTTCTCCCACTCAACGCCACACCCACCCAGTACACACCCCACACACTGCCACACGGGCCCACCAAGCCAGCCCCGCCCTAGGTCCCACCAACCGGCCCCACTCTGGCCGTCCCCACGCGTCCCACGCGGTGCGCCCTCCCTTCTTCCACCTCCTCTTTTCCCCGCAGCTCGCACACCCGCCAGCCGCCCTCCACCCAGCCCCACTTTCCCAGCACGCGGCCCACCCCGTGGGACCCGCCCCCCACCAGCCCCGCGCCCACGTTCTCTCCCTCCTTCCTTTCTTCCTCCTCTGCCCCTCCCTCTCCTCTGGTTCCTCCACCGCCGCCGCTCGCCGGCCCTCCCCATCGCCGCTTCCGCCTCTCTCCTCCCCCGGCCTGCGCGCCCCGCCTCCTCGCCCAGTACCCCGACGCCACCTCGACCGCTCCCGCCCTCTCTCCTCTCCCCAGAGCTCCTCCTCCGCCTTCCTGTTCCCGAGCGTCGCCGCTCCCGCTGCCCTCCCCACCTCCTGCCCCTCTCCGCTCTAGCTCGCCGCCGGCCGCCTCGACCCCTGCACCACCAGCGCCGCCCCCGAGCGCCCGCGGACCGCCTCCTCTGCGCCAAGCTTCGCCCCCAAGCCCGGCGCCCTTTCCCCCGACCTGCGCCGCCGCCGTGGCCTCCACCTCGCGTCTCCCCGGCGCCGCCGCGCGCGTCCCGCCGCCGCTGCTCGCCCGTCCCGTCCCCGACGCTCCGCGCCCCGCCTTCCCCTAGCGCCGCTCCGTCGATGCGCTCCCCTCCGGCCGTTCCCCCCTTGCCGTCGGCCGCGCCCCTCGCCCTCTCCGGCGCGTCCTCCGGCCGCCACCGCCTGCCCCGCGTCGGGCTTCCTCCCTGCCGCCCCTGCACCGCGCCGACCCCGCCTCTGGCCAGCCCCGACACGAGCCGCCCTCCTCGGCCTCTCCCCGTGCGTCGCCGCTGAGGCCGCCCCGCCCGCGTCTGCCGTCGGCCGGAGCTCCGCGGCATGTGCGTCCTCGACCGGCCTCTGTGCCATCCTTCGGACCAAGTCCAGCTGGTGCCAAGGGGGCTCTGCCTGTTGCTGCACCAATTCCAAGTCGAAGACCACAAGACCCCAAGCTAATCGTGACAAGACCATCAACCCCGATCCAAGTTCCACCTGCGATGCAACCCCGACACTGACACAAGTTCACCATCGGCCAACGACGGGGAACTACAAGAGATATTCGAAGATGACCTGGAGCCCGATCCACAAGAACACCAACAGAGAGCGGATGCCAAGGTCCTGGACCCGCAAGACCTTCGACGCGAACACCGAGCTCCTCTCCCCGAGTCCGAAGACCGAACCCTCGCGGCCTACCTCACGGAACACCGAGAACTACTCCCTGAACGCCAAGGTGGTCGACGCGGATGCGACAAGATCGTTTCTCGGGCGCGCCAAGTTCTTCGACCCGAGACCCCGGTGCGACAAGTACTTCGTCCCGAACGCCATGACCGTCTACGCGGACCCGAAGACCGCCAAGATCGCCACCGGTACCACAAGCACTTCACCCCGGACGCCAAGTCCGACCCGACCCGCGGACTCGACAAGATCTTCGCAGCGACAAGATCGGCACCAACCAGGGCGAGTCCGATGCGCCCCCGACGCCACACCAAGTCCTGCTCCCCGAATGCGACAAGATCTGCCCCGTTTTTCGAGAACGCTCCCGCCGAGGCCGAACCCCAGATCCGAACCCTGTCGAACCCCGAACCCCGGAACCCCAAGTTCGTCGAGACCCTCTAATGTGTGAACCCCTTCCCGAAACCCTATTTTATCATATATAACAACTTGTTGCATATTAATTGCCATACTTGCATGCATACTTGCCATGTGGTTTGGGGGCCTTATGCCGATTCACCATATAATTAATATGGGGCCCATATGCGGGCAAATCCAGTCTCATATTGGCCTCATTTAAATTTGTGTAGCGAACCGGTGATATATTCTGCCTTGTTAAACAACATTTAAATTGCGGGGTAGTTAAACAACTTGAACCATTTAATTAATTGTCGGGACCCCCGGTTCCGCTTAATATGATCTAATCGCATCGCACCTTTGCCATGTCATACATCATACATGCATCATGCCCGATCTTTTGCCGTAGTATTAAATATTGCATCCGGTGTTTATTCTAGTGTTTTGCTTCTTCGCGGATAAGGCCATTGAGTTGATGTGAGCTTCGCCCCGATCCTCGGATGAACCTTCGGCAATGTTTTCAGGCGAGCATCTCCCCCTTTCTACCTATCTTACTTTTATAGTATTTATTCCCTCCTGTTGATCTATTGCTATCTGTGTTGCGATGCTCTAGTTTTCGTACCCGTGATATCCCTTGCAGCCGTATATTGCCTTGGACACATCCTATTACCTGTTGTTTGGTAGATAGCTGGACTCGCGCGTCGTAGTCGCTTGCTCAAGTGCTGTTGCGTGTCGTCGAGTACCACGGTTGTTGGAGAATTGCCGCATGTTGATGTTGGAGATGATCATGGCTTTACTTATCGTTCACTTTAATTCCTATTTAACAACTAAAATTGAAGTAAGTAAGCCGAGGCATCGGTGGGTGATAGATAATATTTGGTTTCCGACCGCCCACTTGTGTCCCGTAGGACCCCGAGTACTTGATACCTGTTCCTTGATTTATCGCGCTATCCACATACGGGGAATTATGGGCCCCCCTTAGCCAGAGCTTGATTCAGTCTTATTTCTTTTGGCCACAAACTAGTTTGAGGTTTTATTTACGATCCTGTACTTATGCCATGCTTTACTGCTTTATTTACGATTGTGCGAGGAGCACACTGTACTGTTTAGGTAAGCGGAGTGTTTTCGCGGTATCGACAAGCCCCGTTTTGGGGTTCCCAGTCGTTTACAGCCATTGACGCAAACCTTGAGTCCGTCTCGGAGCTAGCTTACTTCGTTGCGGGTCTACTCAATGGGGTGGCCCCCTGAAATATTTCTGAATCCTGTGATTGCTTTGTCGTGAAAGCCTCGTTGGGTTTTGATTTGGTTTTTCCAAGGTTGATCGTGTGTGTGTTGCTATTTGTGCACCCCGGCCAGGTTAAAACTTTCTGAAAGCCGTGTCCGCGGTTATGGACGACTTGGAGCACAGTATCTCGATCATAGACAACTATAACTAAAGTAGTGCTATAAATTTGACTTTATAATGACTAGTAATCAGCTCCACTATAATGGAATGACTAAATAAAACTGCCAACAACTGCTTGTTTGGGTGTCGCTTGCGACCATTGTACCTGACTAGTAAGTATTGCAACTATAACGGAATGGCTGAATAAAAGTACCAACAACTGCTGGGTTTTGGGTTATCTCATGCTAATTGTATCTGACTAGTAAGTGTTGCAACTATCACGGAATGATTAACTAAAAGTGCCCACTGCTTATTTTATCAGGATGATCATCTATACCTGACTAGTAATTACTGCAACGATAACTGAATAAGTAAAACTGCCAACGGTGTGAGCTCCTCGGTTGACTTCCTCGTTTGGTCTCGAGGGGGAAACACCAGGATGGGGTTTGTTTGGTGTTAGCTTCAGGTTGGACCCGGATAGGTCATTCTTATCCCTCTCTGATAAACGCCAGTTGTATCGAGTCTCTATAGGTTGTTTAGTGCATGTTGCCGCTGCCGCTTCAGTCCACCATACCTATGTAGGCGAGGACCGCCGAATTCTAGTCTCGCCGTGTACTGGCCTCAGTACTGACGCTCCTCTTTTTCCTTTGCCCTTTGTCGGCACCCCTTTTGTTTAAGCAGGTTTTGAGATCGACGTCGTTAGCAGGGTTACCCTTCCGGCTTGGCCTGGGCAGGGTTATGGACACCATTGGTTATTCTTCAGGGCTCTTAGCCCCATTTGCATCTTGTCCGTAGTCGGACGCTTCATCGTATTCGAGGTGATTTGGATCTTTGTATATTATATCTGTATTCTTGGCTCGTTGAGTCGCTGTTGTATATATCTGTTCTGTGGGTCCCATCGAGGACTGTTGTGTAATGTTATTACTTCGTTTTCCACCCGCACGAAAGTGCCTGGTGGGCACCTTTGAATCGTTTCTATGCGGGTTTGGCGGGTTTCGCTAAAACTTGCATAGGTCCGATTCTGAGGGTGTTACACATCATCTGAGCTGTGCTAATGTTTTGGTTGTGTAAAGTTTGGATGAACTGAAAGTCCTCCTCAGTAACTTCCTATGAGACCGATAGTACCGTCTTCTCCCAATTTGCTTCAGCAACTGGTGTGTGTGCTCTCCTTGAAAGACCGTTACAGTCCATATTCCATTTCTCTTTCCAACAAGCATTCTAGCTTTACAATCATGCCGCAGCACCCTATTCTCCTGCCTCAAATCTTCTACGTCCATTTTGAGGCCAGCTTGTTTGCTACGTGACTTCTGTGCACTGAAATTGCTCATGTCTATTGGACCTCCTTCTCCAGAACTATCCTTAGTAGCATTTTTTGCTTTGTCAACTGGTTTTCCGGCATGGACACACTCAAAAACCCTACTAAGAATTGCATCTTTTGGGGCACCTCTTACCGTGCTATACTTGGTGTTACCAATCCGTGTACCAAACCCTGGCTTGAAAGCATAGTCATTGTATACTTGCTTCGCAATTTCAAGGTCATCAAATGTCATTCCAACATATGGTACAAGAGGTTGCGAGCAAATCTCTTCACCACCTTCTTCAGCAACAAATGAAGCATTGCTACTAGCTGCACTTTCTGCTCTTGTAGCAAATTTTTGTCCAAAGGTTCCTGCAGCAGATTGTGGTGGAGCAATCTCGTAAGCAGATTGTGGTGGAGCAATTATTCCTTCAGCAGCATATCCTTCAGGACCGTATCCATCAGCAGGCTGGTTGAGGTCGAATCCTCCCAGTATACTGTCAGCAACAAACCCCTACAATTTAAAAAAGAAAAAGTCCAGGTCGAAGCATAATGTGCTACATAAATGTGCTGCATGTAGTATCACCCTAATTTGCTACATTAATGTGCTAGTATCACCCTAATTTGCTACAATGTAGCATCACATCTGTCTAAACTTTTTCTGCAGTGTAGCACATTGTCCAGCAAAGCATGTTGTAGCACCCCTAATTTTTCTTTTGCTACAATGTAGCACCCTTATCTGTTTTGAGGTTGTTTTCCTGCCATCTGCCTAGCAGCACCCTATTTTGCTACAATGTACAAGCCAATTAACTAGTATTTTGCTACATATGTAAGTATTTCCTGCTACCATGTAGCATAAACATGAACAACAATGGTGGAAACCTAATCTAGAGCTTACCGATGGTGCTGGAGGTTCTTCCTCAGGATTTTGATTGAAAAACACTAGAGGATTTGTGTGCTGGGCTAGATTAGGTTGCTGCGCTCGATTGGAGTCATCGGCGTTCGGAGCGCCGCCGGGTGAGAGGATTTGATCCCCCACTAGAAGCTACGATTGGCGGCGGTATAAGGTGGTGAGGCTGACCAGGAAGGGGGTAGAGTATGGTCCCTCAAATATGGCTCATCTCCGGCGCCGGCGAACGAGATAGACGGCGCAGTCGCCTCCGTCATCCTCACAGGCACCCGCACGACGCGACTCCCAGTTTGCCTCTGTTTGTTTCCAGTTTGCTGCGTGCGAAGCGGTTTCTGCTGCAACGTAGCAAAAGCGGGCGCGTGTACCGGTTAGACGGTTTGATCGGACGGCTCCGGAACCGGGGGATCGGGGGCAAATATCCCCCGGAGGACGCGTAGCGCTGTCCTAAATATTAGCGGTGATTACAAACTACGGTAACTAAATTTGATCACAGAGTGATTTAGGGAGGGTTAAGCGAGCATGGATGACCCGAAAATAAAGACAGTGACTGATCTTGTTTTCCCACGGGGATAGGAGTGGACGCATGCATGATGTGGAGCGGTGGAGGGAAGGTCGAAGGAGAGGTTTGTCGCGGAGACAAGGAGAATAGATCTTGGTTCTTGTCTCCTCTTATACTTGTGCTAGGATAGGAAATGAAAAGTATGTGTGACAAGTTAGAATATGGGGGCCGTCGTTTAGGTGGCTAAAAAACATCGTACGCGAGAACAGTCGTAAAAAGTCGGTCCCACCTATAAGGGTTTTGCTATTTTATCCATTTTCACGTCTCCTAGTCCCACCTGTAAGGGTTTTATGGTTCTACTGTCAGATATTTGCTATTTTACCTATGCCCGCATCTCCTGGTCCCATCTGTAAGGGCTATCCTACTTCACTCATATTAGTATATCAGAGAAGTAACGACCAAAGGGTTTTGACTTGACGAAAACACTCCATGCGGGTAGTTGCCAGGTTGAGTTAGAACAAGGTGGACAAAATTGGGAAGGTGTCTAACCGTTCCCGCGCCACCGACCATGAGATCAACATAACTAGAGGAAACATATGTTTTGGTTCTGGATCCAGTAGTGCATGATCTGCGCTGGAAAAAAAGTGCTATCAACCATGGACTATTTGATAAAATGCCCCACTTTACTTTGCCATTTGCCCTAAACCGGCAAATTAACTTTGCCATGGATAAAATGCCCTGTTTTACTTGGCCCATTTGCTGAAATGCCCCACTACGGTGATTTACAACTAATTAACACAATGTACTCCTTGTCTATAACCTGCAGTTACCCTTTTCCCTTGAGTGGATTTATCCAGAGCTGGGCAAGACGTCCCCCTCCCCCCGTGCCACACATCTCTATCGCCGCCTTCTCTCCCCCAATAAGAACCGACGACCGGCCAACAACGCCGGAGACAACCGGCCGAATGTTGCGACCAAGCCCAGTGTCGCGCTGTCTCTCCACCGCTGCGTCCCGCCACGCCCCACCTCGCCCCGCTCCGCTGCGCTCTCTTGGCCGCCATGTACCTCCGTGTCCTTGTGTGGCGACCTTGACGGCGACCATAGACGACTGTTGCTGCGCATCCTGGCTTGTCGAGGTCAGTATCCTCCACTTCTTACTCCCCTCGGGTACTCAGTACTTCTCTGATTTGTGATTGTTCTTTCGTTCAGTAGGCAGATTGTGTAACCAAATTCAGATTTCAGTGTACTGTTTAAATTTGAGCTGATTTAGAATAATGGCGAAGGGAAACGGGCTCAGCCGTGAGAGAGGAGATGAAAAGGGCAAAGCAGTCATTGCAAGTTTAAGATTAGAGGAAGAAACCTGTTAAACTCTAACTGGGGCATTTCAGCAAATGGACCAAGTAAAACAGGGTATTTTTGTCCATGGCAAAGTAAACGTGCCGTTTGACGCAAATGGCAAAGTAAAGTAGGGTATTTTATCAAATATCTTATCAAACATCAACCTGATCATCAACTGAAACAGAGCAAGTGAAACAGAGCAAGGAAAAGGAATACAGGAGCAAAAAACTCAACCAAAAGAGGAATTTCGATTGGACATAACTTGTCAACTGAATGCAGCGCTAATCATACAAAATGCGATAAATTGGATGTAGTATAACTAAGCAACTAGTATTTCCTCCGTTTTAAAATATAAAATATTTTAACTTTATAAAACAAATATATCTAGACTTCTTTATGTAAGTTTACTTAGATTTATTTGGAGTGAATCCACGTATTAAACGAAATTCAGATATTTTTTTTTATAAACCTAAAACGTCTTGTATTTTGAAAGGAAGGGAGTATAAACTAAGACCACCGGTGATCGACAGAACCCTGTGCTCTACTGCGGCGGCGGAGTCGAGAGCAGTTTGTCGGCTCGGCGGCGCACGTTTTCCCTGAGGCGTTGGAGCCTTGTAACAAACACCGGCAGCTCTGCCTCCCCGAGCGCGTCCACGTCGGCCTCCCACCAGAACTCTTTCCCCGCCTGCGACTGCACCTCCACCACCTTCTCCCCAACAGCGCTCATCCGTGCGGCCTCCTCTGCGACCTCGTTGCCTTTCTCCTGCGTCTCCCGAAACAGCGCCTCCAGGGCCTCCCACTCCGCCTCGTCAGCGGGAACAGGGCCGTCGACGTAGCCCAGGACGGCTTCGGCGGAGGGACTGCCGAAGGCGAACGCCTTGCCCGCCTCGGAGAAGACGACGACGGCGAGGTTGGCGCGGCAGAGCATGGCGAGCTCCGAGGCCTTCTTCCACAGCCCGGCCTTGCGCTTGGAGAAGGTCACCTGCCGGGACACCTTGTTCTCCACCCGGCAGTTCTCCCTGCGCTGCCGCCCTTTCGTCTTCTTGCCGTTATCGAGCGACGGCGGCGCCATGGGAAGCTGAACGCGGCGAAAGCGGCGGATGCTCTGCTCTGTTTAATCTGCTTCTGGTTCGTGTCTCTCTATGCGATGCGATGGAGGTGCAAGGAGCATATAAGGAGAAAGAGGCGGTACCATAAATGGCACGAGAATTGGATCTGACGCGGTCAATTTGGAAGGTGATCGCCATGGCGCGAGATTTTGGTTTCCTTACCGGGTCCGGTATGGATTTTGATTGGACGCGGTAATTTTGGAAAGAAATCATCGTCCGCGTCCACGCGCTCGGCTACGCACAGTCGCACACGCTAAACCGATCGGTGTGAAATTTGGAAGGTTTGCAAATTTAACTTAACTAGCAGAAGTGCGCTCGTGCCTTCCACCGGAAAGACCGATCCTATATAGACAATTTTTTTATCTGGCCTCATGACAGCGGTCTAGTTTTAGACATTTTTCTTATTGATGTTGAATTACATTTTTTTATCTTGGATAAAACTATTTACACGGATACGAAGCTATGCTATAAAAATTTCATGTAAAAGGAGATATGTATTTAGATGGCCGCCCACGACCTCACCTACCATGCGTGCTGCCATCCTCATGACGCCAAGCCACATAGGTGCGTCAGGGCACACTCATGACTTTTCATCCGTGTCGTGATGTCAAACAATGCCGCATCAGGCTTTAGATTCGTTTTAAAATGTAGTTTCATATTATACCGTTTTGACGAGAGTGTTTTTGTTGTTCATCAACTCCATGAAGGCACAATCATCGATGCTAGCAATAGCGTTATCAACAGCAACAAATAGCAATCAACGAGATTCTGAAAACCAAAAGATTCAGAACAGAAATGTACACGGCAAGCTATCAGCAGTAGAAGCGCACCAATATATATGTCTCCTTCCTTCTCCCCATTTTCTCTCACGCGCAGCAATCAGGGCCATAGCAAGCAGCACAACAGCACGAGCGCCTCCCATCCCCTCTACCTCTCCCCGGCATCCCACCTCCCTGTTCCACCTCTCTAGCACCCCGACCTCTCCTCCCCATCTTCTCCTTCCTGCTCCACATCTCCCAATTGCCTCCCTCCCGTCCATCGAGCTCCACGTTATCAGCAACAACAAATAGCAATCAACGAGATTCTGAAAACCAAAAGATTCAGAGCAGAAGTATACACGGCAAGCTATCAGCAATAGAAGCGCACCAATATATCAGTCTCCTCCCTCCTTCCCATCTTCTCCCACGCGCAGCAGCTGGGCCAATCAGGGCCACGGCAAGCAGCACAACGACACGAGCGCCTCCCATCCCCTCTACCTCTCCCCGGCACCCCACCTCCCAGTTCCACCTCTCTAGCACCCCGACCTCTCCTCCCCATCTTCTCCTTCCTGCTCCACATCTCCCTGGTGCCTCCCTCCCGTCCATCGAGCTCCACGTGGCGGATATATGCGATCTGTTCAACCTCGGCCGGGCAGCAGCGCCTCATCCTGTCGATCTTAGACTGGCGGCGAAAGGGAGGAAGGACAGTGTCCATAGGCCGCCAGGGTCTTCGGAGCACGACGGGAGCACACACACATCAAGGAGGAGGGAGGCCGGCCATGAAACGTGCCGATCTTGCCGGCGATCTGGTAGGCGCCGCCGTAATGGCCGCTCGACACGGACGCCACTGCCGCGCTTTCTCGGATGCCAATGCAGAACCGCGATGCAAGAGCTCGGATGGCAAGCAACAACGCCTCATCTAAGTAGCAGCGCCTCATCTTGTCGCGGGGGGATCGATTGGTGCGAGCTGGAAAAAAATAAAATAACGCTTTGGTGACACTGGTGCATAATATGTGATTTAGTGGGAGGATAAAGCCGTCCAAAAAAGTGTAGGTACTACAAGAAACACTCCTTCCTTTAAAACAACGTTTTGGTGGCACTGGTGCATAATATGTGATTTAGTGGGAGGATAAAGCCGTCCAAAAAAGCGTAGGTACTACAAGAAACACTCCTTCCTTTATTATTAGGTATAGACTAGGAGTAAGGAATCTGAAAGCATCAAATAAGATATTGATTTTAGCAAATAAAATCGCAGTTTTATTAATGAGGAACATAAACATCCAAATATTATTGATCACAAAAATAGCACAGAATATAAGGACATGTATCTATGTATCTATCTATTAATTTCTCTAGAGGTAGGTTCGTCCGTCCTTATTTTCCGTCCGATTTTTTAGACCGTTTTGCCCCTGTGTGTTTGGACCATTTACATGATTTGCCACCACAAAGTTATAGTCCAGCGAACAGACCAACAATCGTGAAATCCCCTTCCTACCTCACAGCAAGCGTTCCGTTGACCGGCTCCGGCAGCGGGGTGACGGTGCTCGACGTGGCACTTTTTGGTAACCCCAAGCGCAGGGTGTGAAGAGCACAGCAACAAGTTTTCCGCCAGTTGAGACCGGGATTATCGAACCAGAAGGAGGAAGGTAACGTCACACAGGTGTTGCAAACAACGTGGAGACCTGCACAACACAAGCTCAAGACTTTGTCCCAACGAATCAGCGAGGTTGTAAAGCTCACCGGTTTGCTGTAACAAAGGATTAAACGTATGGTGTGCAAGGTAACGGTGGTTTGCAGCAAGTAAACAAGTAACAGTGGAAGATGTATCAATGATAAATATTGGACCGGGGTCCATAGTTCACTAGAGGTGCTCTCCTTAGATAAACAACATGGCATAAAGGGTAAACAAATTACAGCAGGGCAATTGACAGGAACTGAGCAAGGCATAACAATGCAATTACTAGACAGAAAGATCCTATGAGATTCGGTTGAGCAATACAACAAGATACATAGACCGCCATCCAACTGCATCTATGACTAGAAGTCCACCTTCAGGTTATCATCCGAACCCCCTCCAGTATTAAGTTGCAAGCAACAGACAACTGCTTTAAGCAAAGTGTGTAAGGTAAACAGTCCACATGTTCCATGAACAAGAGACCGTTGTATTCTCCCTAGTAGCAACAACACATCTACAACCGAAGAGATTTCTGTCACTTCCCTTGAAAACTAGAGGCATGAACCCACTATCGAGCATAAATACCCCCTCTTGGAGTCACTAGCAACTACTTGCCAAGATAGCTACTAACAACGGAGAGCATGCAAGATCACAAACAACACAGACATGATAGAATCATAAATACAAAACCATTAATCAAACCAACATAATAATCTCAATATCCATCGGATCCCCGCAAACACAACAAGCATGATTACAAATAGATTAGATCTTGATCATGAATGGAGCTCACAAGATCTATACATGAAAGCACAAGGAGGAGATACAACCATCTAGCTACTACATGGACCCATAGTCCAAGATGGAACTACTCACACATAATACCTGAGAGAAGGCCTCCGGGATGATCTCCCCTCCGGCAGGGTGCCGGGAAGAACTTCAGATCCCCCCGATCTAGGGACGATGGTGGCGGCGGCTACAGAAGGTTTCATGGAATATTAATCGGGTACTCAGGGTTTCTGCATCGGGGCTTCTTATAGGCGAACGGGGAGGCCGAGGCGGTGGCAGGGGCCCCACACCCTGCCTAGGCGGGGGAAGGGCCCACCCGCGCCTAGGGGGTGTGGCTGCCATGGCACGCCTCTCTGTCTCCCCTCTGGACTTCTTGTTCCCCACGGAAAGTTATTGACTTTAACATTTGTCCCGTCCAATTCCGAGAATATTTCCTTACTAGTTTTTCTGGAACCAAAATTAGCAAAAAACAGGCAACTGACACTGTGGCAACTTGTTAATAGGTTAGTACCAGAAAACATGTAAAAAGCACCTTAAAGTGTAGACAAAGTAAAGAAAAGTAGATACTAAACAAGCATGGAGCATAAAAAAATTCTAGATACAATATAGACGTATCAAGCATCCCCAAGCTTAACTCCTACTCGTCCTCGAGTAGGTAAGTGATAAAAATAATAATTTTTGAGGTGACATCCACCGTCACAATAAAGATCTAACCATTTGCAAGCATTGAAAGCTGGGATCAAAGAACTCTAAGCATGTGCATGAAAGATGGAGTTCTAACAATAGGACATAGTAACTATGCATGCAGCATGACAAGCTACAAACAAAGATCATGAATAACATGCATTGAAAGACGTTTGTTTGTTTCACATACGGAAAACATAGCATAGTGGTAACCGGCTTGTCCCTCATAGAGTAGCAAATAAATGCATAGGACACCTTCAAAGTTCACAAGGGTGACTAGAAACAAATAGCACAAGAACAAGTAATATCACAATATGCATCAATATATAAGATTTGGGACACTGCACACAGAATGATAACTATGCTCTCTTAATGGTGCCTAAAGGTAGAAGGTGGAGACTCAAATAATGGTGGAAGAAAGGCCTTTTATAAAGGAAGCAGGGATTTCAAGTTTCAAAAGGAGCTTCAAAAAATTATGGTACTTGTTAGCTTTCAGCCCTCATTGCCCCTATCATAAGCATCTTGAAGTGATTAAGGTTAAATTAAACAAACTATGTAGTATATGCTTGACGAAGTATAAGTTGTCAATCTCAAGTCCCTTGAATACGAGGGCCACACCTCATGCTACTCAACTTTATCACCTGTAAGTTCTTGCCATTGTAAGTATTTGCATATCATTGAGAACCGCCAACGGGGTACCCCTTGCACATGGGACAGGAGCTTTCCCATAACCAAAATGACAAGGCAAGCAGACAATGAGCATCTCAGGAATCTTTTTATTTACTATGTGCATAGCTTTTTATTGAGGATGCTTCATAGATAGATCACTATGGTGATGCTGCAAGTTTCCATCATGATTAGGCATGGCTTAGGCTAGCGGCCCAGGCATTTCTCTAACACAAAATACAAACTCCATGGACTTACAAGTTCCATCTTTATTTCACACCGTTGACATTCATAGACAAAAGAGCATGAAATCAACTGAGTACAAAGTATAAGTGCAATGTTGAAAACGTTCCCCGTGACAGCACGGTTCTGCTAATTCCACGTATAAGTGCAAGCATATACAACATAGATGACACAATGGTTCAACTTTATTAGGGGCAAAGAATATAAAATGTGCCATCAAGTTTGTGAGGGCTTTAATCACTAAGTTTTCACATAACAAAATAGTCTTTAATTGGAAGATAGCTGAAAACAAGAATATACTTGGAATGGTGTAACACACCATGAATAGGAGTTTATAGTGGTCACTTTGGAATAACTTGGTTTCTTGGGAGTTGGAAGCATGAGTAGATCTTACTCATACAAGTGGAGTCTAGAAAAAGACTGGGAGCAACCCACTAAGAGAGCAATAATAGCCATAATCATGTAGAGCAACAAAGCATTACTAATCAAAGCATAGAGTGGTACTACAAGTCAAGGACTAAATGATCATAGAGGCTATGGTGACTTGTTCATAGTCATAACATGGTGTGAGCATGTGCCAAGTCAACCCAAGCAAAGCATCAAAGGAGAATACCACAATACTATGCTTTTTTGCATGCTAAAACAACGCATAATTTCTTCAAGGCACACTATGCAATCCCAATTGTTTGGAACAAGACATGCTACAGCAATAATCACTAAGCATAAGGTCAAAACAACACCTAGCATGTCATGCTAAAGTCTAAGTCACAATCAATGCAAGCTCCTCTTGCACTTTCAAGCAAGAACTTACTACTCCTTTCCAACACCAAGCAACTTATTTGCAAAACAACACAGCGAGAACGGCGGTCCAAACTACTTTATTCAAGCAAACTAAAAAACCTAAGCAAAGCAAATGAAAACTAAGACGCTCCAAGAACAACACAACTATGCATGAAACAATAAAAACGAAGTGTCTAAACATTCCTGAGCTTTTTATTGATGAAGAAGGGGATGCCTTGGGCATCCCCAAGCTTTGACGCTTGTACCTCTTGGGGGGTGACACCATGGTGGAATCCCCAATCTTGAGTTTTTGTCCATTCTTCATCTCATTGCATTATTCTCTCTCTACACCTGAAATTTTTCTTTCATGCAAAACTTCACACAATCTTCATTAGCAACATTAGTTTATTCAAAAGATATTAGACCTCTGGAAAAGCTTTGGAACAGCAAGGATTTTCACTAAAAACAAAAGCTACTGTAGTAACTCCTTCAAAAATCTCAATTAACCTAAAGATAACTCAAAAAGGAATCAATAAGAAGCAAATGCAAATAATGGCAGAAATCTGTCAAAACAGACCAGCAGGTAGAAACCGATTTTTTCGAAAATCCTTAGTTGCTCAAATCAAAAAGTGTTGAACTAACGAAAGTTATCTAACATACTAGGGGATTTGTTCGTAATTTTTTAGCTCAATCCGAGTTAAATAGACTCCTCATGAAGTTTTATGGTGGAGGACAGAAATCTATTTCGGGACAGCAACTCCCCAAATCTTACTTCCCTCTCATTAGAGGTCATTCTTGGCGCAAAAAAGCAAACAAAAAGGATAAGAAGAGGTCATTACTGAAGTAATAACTTCCAAGACTCAAGGAAACTCTTGGGTTATCTCCCAACAAGTACTTTTCTTTAACGCCTTTAAGTTAGGCTCAATAGTTTGAGAAGATGCTCACATAAAAATTATGAATTGAAGTAAAAGAGAGCATCAAGAAACAACTTCAAAACACATTTTAGTCTAACCCACTTACTATGCATAGGAATCTTGTAAGAAAATAAAATCACAAAGAACAAAGTGACATGCATAGGAAGATAAATCAAGAGTAACTTCAAAACTTTCAGCACATAGAGAGGTGTTTCATTACCATGAAAACTTCTACAACCATATTTTCCTCTCTCATAATAATTTTCAGTAGCCTAATGAATAAACTCAACAATATAGCTATCACATAAAGCATGCTTTTCATGATCTACAAACTCATAATTTCTATCAAGATCAAAAACAGTGGGATTAAAACCTCCACTGGTTTTATCTAGAGTAGATATTTCAAAAGGATTCACATGAACATAACATTCATCCTCCTTTGGTAAGAATGGGGGACAATCAAATAATGTAAGGGATAAAGAGTTACTCTCATTAGAAGGTAGGCATGGGTAGATCCATTCTTCCTCCTTTTGTTCATCACTCTCCTCTTCTTTTTCATCTAATGAGCTTCCCGTTTCAACAATTTCTTATTCCATAGGCTCCTGCAAGGCATTAGTTTCTTCCAAATGTGGAAAGCACCTATTAAAGTATTCAAGAATATAGCCATTTTTTTCCTTGTAATTATCAAAGCAAAATTTAAGTATCTTAAAAACCTCATGTTTATAAGGTGCATCATCAGTATTTTCAAGCAAATTGGCAAGTTCAAATGCACCCTTGAAGGAAATAAATTGTTCAATTTATTCCACATCATCAAAATCATAATTTCCTTTAACATAAGAAGATATGGTAACATTATCATTATACTCACATTAAAAGGGTAGGTGTTTATACCTCCTGCAACAACAAGTTTTATCAAAGCAATAAGTAACATTATAAGTAGAGCACACGTCTCTAGCAATAATATTCAACTTATCAATTTGTTCCCATAAGTGTTTCCCTTTTTGTGACAAACGGTGTTCCTTATAATAATACTTTTGTTCTATCGTGAACCCACCTTTGCCAATAAGAACTAGTTTCAAAGAAACCATCCATTGATAGAAAGCATGACCAAGCAAGGCAATAACAGAACACCAACTAGAGTAGGAACTAATTTTTTTTTGTGTTTTTGAATAAAGAAAGCAAACCAAACTAAACTAAACTAAACTAATTTTTTTTTGGATTTTTTGAAAAGAGGCAAACAAAACGAAGAAAATAAACAAAACAAACTAAAAACAAAGTAAATAGAAAGGAAGTGGAGGACTCCACTTGTGAAGACGTCCTTAGCCTTCCCGGCAACGGCGCCAGAAAGACTTGACGATGCTCTACGTGGCACTTTGTTGGTAACCCCAAGCGCAGGGTGTGAAGAGCACAGCAACAAGTTTTCCCTCAGTTGAGACCAAGGTTATCGAACCAGAAGGAGGAAGGAAACGTCACATAGGTGTTGCAAACAACGTGGAGACCTGCACAACACAAACTAAAGACTTTGTCCCAACGAATCAGTGAGGTTGTCAAGCTCACCTGTTTACTGTAACAAAGGCTTAAATGTATGGTGTGGAAGGTAATGGTAGTTTGCAGCAAATAAACAAGTAACAGCGGAAGATGTATCAATGGTAAAGATTGGACCGGGGTCCATAGTTCACTAGAGGTGCTCTCCTTAGATAAACAACATGGCATGAAGGGTAAACAAATTATAGCAGGGCAATTGACAGGAACTGAGCAAGGCATAACAATGCAATTACTAGTCAGAAAGATCCTATGAGATTCGATTGGGCAATACAACAAGATACATAGACCGCCATCCAACTGCATCTATGACTAGAATTCCACCTTCAGATTATCATCTGAACCCCCTCCAGTATTAAGTTGCAAGCAACAGACAACTGCTTTAAGCAAAGTGTGTAAGGTAAATAGTCCACATGTTCCATGAACAAGAGACCGTTGTTTTCTCCCTAGTAGCAAAATCACATCTACAACCGAAGAGATTTCTGTCACTATCGAGCATGAACACTCCCTCTTGGAGTCACTAGCAACTACTTGGCCAAGATAGCTACTAACAACAGAGAGCATGCAAGATCACAAACAACACATACATGGTAGAATCATAAACATAAAACCATTAATCAAACCAACATAATAATCTCAATATCCATTAGATCCCCGCAAACACAACAAGCATGATTACAAATAGATTAGATCTTGATCATGAACGGAGCTCACAATATCTATACATGAAAGCACAAGGAGGAGATACAACCATCTAGATACTATATGGACCCATAGTCCAAGGTGGAACTCATAACGCATCATACCGGAGAGAAGGCCTCCGGGATGATCTCCCCTCCGGCAGGATGCCGGGAAGAACTTTAGATCCCCCGATCTAGGGACGATGGTGGCGGCGGCTACAAAAGGTTTCGTGGAATATTGATCGGGTACTAAGGGTTTCTGCATAGGGGGCTTCTTATAGGCGAAGGGGGAGGCCGAGGCGGTGGCCAGGGACCCCACACCCTGCCTAGGCACGGGGCAGGGCCCACCCGTTCCTAGGGGGTGTGTGGCTGCCCTGACACGCCTCTCTGTATCCCCTCTGGACTTCTTGTTCCCCACGGAAAGTTATTGACTTTGACGCTTGTCCCGGCCAATTCCGAGAATATTTCCTTATTAGATTTTCTGGAACCAAAAACAACAGAAAATAGGCAACTGGCACTGTGGCAACCTGTTAATAGGTTAGTACCAGAAAACATGTAAAAAGCACCTCAAAGTGTAGACAAAGCAAAGAAAAGTAGATACTAAACAAGCATAAAAAATTATAGATATGTTTCCGACGTATCACGGGGGTGGCGGATTCCCATGGCAGACATTCTGGTGACATGATCCGACGGCGAGGAAGGTGTATTTCTTCGCGTTGGTGCCCGACGACCTTCTCCGTCTAGCATCCTTGTACCCCACCACAAACGTAAGAACTCCGATCTAGCGCAGGGGTAGGGGTCGGCGGCGACGGCGGTAGCGTCCTTGAGCATATATTCCACCACAACCCTCATGAGACCCGGCTCCGCCTCCTCTAACCGGCCACCGCTGCATGTCTCTCCATCGATGCATCTTGTCGGAGGACGCGGACAAGCCGCATCAGAGGGCTGCGCCTCGCCTCGAGGGAGGCCACTTCCATGCTCCTGTGCTCCAACCCCGAGTCGCTGGGTCCGGCAGTGGAGAGGGGCTAGAGGTGGGGAGGGGTCTGTACGGCTGGGCCCTTGGCTCCTTGCCTTTCTTGGTGGCGGCGAGCACACACTAGGAGAGGCCATAACCAGCGTTAGCCGTACAGTGGCGAGATTTATGAGGCATGGCGGAAAGAATGGAGGAGGAGGACAAGGATCCGACAAAGACTACCGCCTAAAAGATAACAGCTCTGCAGGATTGCTTTGTATTGCTACTGCCTAATCCCCTAAAAGCGATGCAGCCATGCGTCGAATCAGCCACGATTTTAGATTTGTACTGGTTCTTGCCGCCTTGATCCGGACCAACACATCTCGTCAAATTTGATCCGCGCGTGTGTGTCTAGGAAGGTCCGCGTGCTGGACATGCCAGCTCAGCGGAAGGTGCTTCTCGTTGGGCGGATGCTCTTAGGGCATCTCCATCGGGCCGACCCAAACAGTCACCCAAAATAGTCCGTTCCTGTCCGTTTGGGTCGGGCCGTGGTCGATATGGGTAGCGGGTTCGGCCTATCTAGCCGACTGCGCATAACGGTCCGACCCATTTGTCTATCTCCCTCCCGATGTCACCGGTTGACACCCTCCTGATGGGATGTTAATGGTGACGCGACATCGGCTGTGAGCGCCGGCGGCTTCCCGCGGGGCCAACATTTCCCGCCTTCGTTTCCCACGCGCGCCTCGCTTCCCGCGCATCCCAGTCCAGTCCATTTCCCGCCTCCGCCGCGGTCTATAAAAGACGGCCGTCGGCACGGCGGAGAAACAAGCCCCAAACCAAGAGAAAACCAGCCGCCAAAAAAGCTCCAGCAGCCATGCCTTGCCACAAGATCGCCACATGGTCCAAGATTCGGGAGATGTGCCACGTCCGCTTCCCGGACTTGGAGGTCGACGAGGTGCACCTCGAGGCCACAGTGCTAGCCCAGCGCATGGGCGATGCGCAGGTGCTAGCTTTCGAGAAGGAAGGCAAGGTCACCGAGGGTGCGCTACAACAGGTGGTGGAGGCGGCGACAATGGTGGCTTCCCAATGGGCGGTGAACGACGTGCACCACGTGGCCGCCAAGGAGGCGATGAAGGCGGTGGCCATGGAGGCCGCAACAGCTGCTCTTCGAGAGATCCACCACGAGGCGGCCATGACCACGTTGGAGGAGGTGGACAAGGAGGCCGCCAAGTCCGCCATCCGCGAGCTCCGCCAGGCCGCCGAAGCGCGCTGTGAAGCGGAAGAGGTGCGGCGTGAGCATGTTGCCGACTCAGCGGCGGAGGAGGAGCACATGGCTCTGGCCTCTGAGGCGACGGTCGTGTGGGGTCTCGTCGACGCTGATGACACGGAGGAGGCGGTGGACGACGACGACGACGAGGAGGGGGAGGTGGACCAGCAAGATGTGCCGCTCGCCGTCCCCGTGCAGATAGTACGGGCGCTGGTGGTGCTCCGGCGGAGGTGCTCGCCCAACAAGAAACGAGGAATCACTATGCTGCCGAGATAGACAAGGCCCTGGCGGACCGGGCGGCGGAGGACCGACAGAAGCTGGAGGGTAAGCCCGTATCCATGAACGCGTCCTGCAGCGAGCAACGGGCCATCTGGAAAGCTAGGACGGCGATCGACGGGGCCGACGGCCGCAGCAACGGTGGCCGTGGCAACAGCGGCGAGTAGCCGCCGCGCCGTCCTCCTCGAGCAGTAGCCGTAGCCGCAGCAGTAGCAATAGCACCCCTCTAATTAGTTTGAATGGCCTTTTTTGTAACTGGCTAGCTTAATCTAATAAAAAACTATCGTTAAGTACTAATGTCTCTCTTACATATGGGCCCGCGTCGCAAATTGGCACGACGTCCGCGCTGTTCGTGCACGTCTGGGCCGACGCAACCGAGCCACAGATTAGATGCATGGATGAGTCGAGCCAAACGTGTTTCACCGGATGGGTTGTCCCGCTGGGGCGCCTCGCACACCACGCTGCGTCCGCGCAGACAGTTTCGGACACGCGCAGACCATTTGGGTTGGCCTGGTGGAGATGCCCTTAGGCCTTTCACAGTGTTGTCAGTGCCGAATACACAAAAAGATTCTGAAACAGTCAGCGATGCCTAGAATTTTTTTTAAGGCAACGGTTGTATGTCGAGAATCTTGCCGAGAATAAATGACTGAAACCATAACGATTATCATCAAATGGATCAGCCAATTCCAGCGCTTTCTTTCACACTAGCTTGTCTCAATTACATGCATAATACTCTCTCTGTCTGGGATTTTAAGTCCGAAGAGCAAACTTGGCAGTACCAAAATGGGCTGCAAAACCGGAGCTAATCTCGGGAAGTTAAGATTCTATTAACTGCACTTAATGTCTCTCCATTTAAATAGGCCAACTGATCTCCTTGTTTCCTTCCCTTCCTTTTGCATCGGACGACAAACGGGAGGCAATCCACGAGAGCATTAAGGCCCCCTTCTTTTCAGCTTTTTGGCCAGCTTCTCCTAGAAGCTATCCTGGACCAGCTTCTCCCAAAATCTCATCTTCAAAATTTGTTCAAACTTCTTAACTAGTAGTTTTAATGTCAATTTAAAAGTATAAACACCATGGCCTAAGTCCCCAATCGATCGCCAGGAAAAGAGGCATGCATAGGCCAATTTTGTTTGCCACGGATCACTTTCTTCCTCCTCTAGCTAAACACCATGGCCGTCCTATTTAGCTCTCTGATCCCTCCTCTCCTTCCAGCTACAGAAAAGTAGAGGAGGAAGGACGAGCTGGAGGAGGTATTGCAGGAGGCGAACGAGGCAATGGAGATGGAGGACGAGGCAATGGATCAGGTGGATGAACACTCCAGCCTCGTCTTGGTCTTGCTGCATAGGTCCATCCACATGCGCGTCCTCGCCATGGCCGAGCTCCACTTGCTCTGCCTGGACGACGAGTACCTCCTCCCCGCCTTCACGCATGACGCCCTGAGCCGCAGCTTCTTCTTCGCGCTTGACGGCGGGCGCCAGCACTTGGTTTTCCTGGACTGCCGTGAACACCGTCTCGTTGACGGCGGCCACCACCATCTCCATCGCGGACGGCACCGTCACCTCCTTGAAACAGGCATACTTCTAGCTATATTAATATAGCAACGGTTGAGACAGCTGCTGGGCCAGAAAGCACAACGCTCAAAGAAACAACAGAAAAAATAAAAAAGAAAGAGCAGAGAAAATAAAGCCGACAACAGTGGCTTGACAAAAACGACGATGACCCACAACCGCTGCGCCCACCGAAGAAATACCACCACGCTCCTAGCACTCCAAAGCATCACGTATCAAGCAGCATCTCCAAGAAGGAAAACGACGACAACGACGCTACTGCCCGGACTGGTCCTAGGGTTTCCCCCGATACGCTGCGGGAGGTGGGGAAGAGATTCACCCGACGCCCTTCAGGAAGGACGGCTACACCCGCAGGCGTGACCACGTCGGTGCCAAGACGACAAGGATTTCTCCTGACCCCTCAAAAAACCACACACCCGGTCGCTTTGAATTGCTCCACCAACCTCACCGCCCACCAGCACATGCCATCACGGTATTGCAGTCACCATCGCTGTCTCACCGTGACCCACAGTGGGAGGCTGGTACGACCGAAGAGGAGAAACTGCGGCGGGGGTAGGCGGTACAATCACACGCGGGAGGGAACAACCTCCACCGCCGGGGGGCGATAGCCGACCGGATGTAGCAACAGGGGCAAACCAGGCCCTCGCTGGCCTGGCCGAGTCCAAACGGACTCGTGAAGCCCCGCTGCCACACTGCAGCAAGGGTGTCACCGTGGCCGCCAACCCTAGCTCTAGCTCCTACTCCTCCGTCCACCAGTGGATCTGCCGCCACCGCATATCCTCGTCGCCAAGCAGCAACGCCGTCGTCACCGTGCCCACCCAGACCAACCGGACCGCCACCGGTCTGAGGAGAACCACCGACGCAGACTCTTACCATCAACCGGTGACCACAGGAACAGCTAACTCCTTGGAGCGGGCGAGGGATATCGGAGAACAAACCAAGGATGGCGAACGAAACGGACACGACAACCTCCGTGCCGCCCGCAGGATATGCTAGCATTATGGCTGGCCAAGGCCCGTCTGGCCCTGACTGGGCCCAGATCCAGCTTGCGAGAACCTACTGCCATGCCGCGCCGCAGGCTGCCGCCGTCCTCTGCCTGGACCTCACCGCCGCCACCTCCGCTGACCCAGCCGTGCCGCATCGCCAGTTGACGGGTCCAAGACCACGCCGCGCGCCGCTGACAACCTCCGCCTGAGAGCAGCCGCCGCCGCCGCCCCGAGTAGCCCTCCATGGCCGAGCAGGGCGTCGCCGCCGCGCCTCACATCACCAAGGCTGCCACCGCGCCACCTAGCAGGCCGCCGCCGCGCCCTACCCATGCGCGCCGCCGCCGGACACCTAGCTCGGCCCGCGCCGCGAGCAGGGAGACCAGGGAGAGAGGAGGGGCCCCGCCACCGCCGACGCCGAGCGGCTTTGCCGCCGGCGCGTCCCGGCGGCGGCGAGGAGGGAGGAGAGGAAAGGAGGGGGCCTTCCCGGCGGCGCTAGGGTTTCCCCCCGGTCGCTCGTGGGAGCGACGCATGAGGGACGAAGCGTTTCTTTCGCGGCACCACCACCTCCATCGCGACATGGCTGCTGTCACCCAAGGTCTGGATCCAAGACTCCATCTCCGGGTCGAGTGTTTCTACCCATGCCCACGAAGCGACTGCTTGACCTGAAACCCTAAATCCTCATCTCTCTCTCTCCATTGGTTTTGAGTTTTTCTGGCGATGGTCCGATGGAACTGCTGCTGGTGCTGCTCCTTTTTATCTCCATGGCCTAACAGTCCTTGGGAGAAAGACGAGGAGAGAAATTAATCTGGACAGTTATAGCGAGGAGGGAGGGAGACGATGGGGTGGAGAGGAAATTGCTCGGCAGTTAATCAAGTACGGTAATTAAGGGAGTAAATACTCTGGACTTGTATTTCCTAAAAATCTGAAAAACTCTTTGGACTTAAAATCCCGAACCGAGGGAGTACACAAGTATAGTATATTTTAGTCCTTCAAATTTTTGTTGGGCACCGGTCTCACAACATGGGGCATTGGTTTCCAAAGTATCAGAACTGGTCTGGGTACCGATTTTTGCATACGTTGTGCCCTACGAGGCTGCCAAAGTCCATCTTGCCTCTATTGGTGTCCTGTGTACACGAGCATCAGAGGCTGCAATGTCTGTATTGTCTAGCTCCCAGCGATGGAATCTGCTATGATTTTTGCTGGGATTTTTCATCTATGTCTGTTGAGAAACAAGGGATTCGACCTGTGGAGAAGGGGCCAATTTCCCCAATGCGGTGCTCAAATTTGTGAGCAGACATTCAGTTCTTTGTGCTGTAGAAATCAGCAGACCTTGATGGAGTCTAAGGGATTCGTGCTCGTACTGTAGCTTGGAAGAACCTCTGTTACGTGCTGTTGTCTGGCTTAAATTCGGTAATACGTCCTCTTCCGCTGCTGAATGTTAGAAAAGTTGTTACTCAATTTTACGAGTTTTCTGCGCAGCTCTTTAGTTTTGTTTGTTGTTTTGGTCAATTGTTCAGTCAGCACTTTGTACCGTCAGCTGGTATGAGGAGTTACCTACGCGGGTTCATTCCATCCATGGTACTCTGCAACTTTCTTCTATTAGCTTGCTCTCCTTGTGATTTTGTCAATACATTTAGCTCGGTGCTTTGTGACTGAATTTGAGTTTAGAATTCATATGAACCAGGTACTCATGAAATTTACAAGAGTAATATGTAATATTTTTTAATCTTAACTATTTACATGCACATCATAAGTGATGCCCTCATCACGGACCATCGAGAGAAAAAATTAATATAAAAAAATCATGGGTGGACTGTTATGTTATATTGATGTGGCAATTACAAAGTTTAATAAAAGATACATCAGTGAAATATATAGTTCGAGACTTAGAGAGTCCACACCAAATTAGTACAGTGGATGTTTTCTAGAGAACCTGTATATGTAGATATATAAAAATTTCCGTTGTTCGATGCTATGGTAGACACAAATTGGGGGAGACCAAATTAAGACTATGGTTACGGTGGTTCCTCGATGTTTGGACAAATTTTAATTGCACGAGAACGGTTTTAGTACGGTACAAAAATTATGAGAGGTACATTTAAACGTCATATCAAAATATTCAATTTTAAACAATCAGTAGTAACACATGGAGAAATCTCCGATTTTCTATAACATTGCATAGAATATGTGGAACACACTAGGTAGGAAGTAAAAAAGTGAACTTTATCCCTACGGGGTAGAGATGCTTATACTATAATAAATTCAATAACTTGCAGACATGTCTATAGACTGATTTATCATTCTGCGGCAACGCATGATATTTTGTACGTATTATGAAGTACAAGTTCTTTGAAGTATAAGATCTAAATTTGTTAGACCATGACAACTTATGGGCATTTAGCTAGTAACCATGTATTCTTAAAGATCAATGCTTGTATTTCTTCTATATCAGGTCCTGCACCACACTATATCTTGATGCATTATCAAGCACATTATCATATAAAAAATTAAAAATTATGTATTTCACATCATAGATAATCATTGCATAACAAACAATTCAAAGAGTCATTATCATTTACCAAGCATGAACATCAATATGAATTTTTAATTCAAATTTCTTTGGATACAACAATCTAACAAACATCAATAGATTTTTTTGAATCTATGTCTAGGTTGAAAATTAATTTGAAAAATGTGAGGTCCTAATGGTGATAGATGATGATGATAAACCATGGGCTTGTTTGTAGCGGAAAATGCACAGTGGCCGAGAAGGGTTTGTGTGTGTGTGTGTGGGTGGGGTGGGGGGGGGGGGGTGGGGTAGGGGGAGTTGATAGCTGAATGAGAGGTGCTCTTTCCCTGGGTGGCAGGCACATTAGGACCACTTCTTGTATCTCTAGTGTAGTTATCTATCCTATGTCCATGTTCCTTCTACATAAAACTAATATGGAGGAAGTGAAGAAACCCACTAGATCTTTTTTTTGGATGGAGAGCTAGGAAAAGAAGATATCATTTAGTGAAATAGAAACTTGTGTGTAAACCCAGAAAGAAAGGTGGGATAGGGATAAAATACATCAGAATTTTTAACATCAGTCTCCTTTGCAAATGGTGGCGGAGATTGGAGGCTAAGGATGGACCCTGCCAGGTGTTTGTTAGATGAAAATATTTCAGAAATGGTGGCATTTTCCTTGTGCAAAAGAAGCAAAGGATTCAGTATGCTGGACTGGTATGTTGAAACCAAAAAGCTTATATTTGGCTGGGAGAAAATGGTAGTAGGGGATGGGAAGAGAACTGACTTTTGGGGTGATGTTTGGTGTTTAGATACCCATTTGAAAGACAAGTTCCCTGATATGTATGATATTTGCATTGATCAAGTAATATTACTTGTTGTGATTACTAACATAGGATGTCACTGCAATTTCAGAAGATGGCTTTACCCAGAACAACAGGTGCATTTCAAAGAGTTGTAGATGCTTCTACAAAGTGTTTCACTGAATGCTGAAACTAACAGGCCACAATGGTTCTTGACAAATGTCAGGCCAGTGGCAACCAGGGTACCACGGCCCATTTTCTACTGGGCCCTGATAACAGAGTAGCTACAACACCATGGGAAGGACCCCTCACGAAGCCCGACGCTTCATGAGAAGCGACCCTCGTGGAGCCTCAAGGGGCATCCCCTTCGGGAGGCTCCCTCGCAAAACAACACCTCTTGAACCCTTCACGATGAAAGCACACCCTCGGGGAGGCCTCCCTTGCGAGGGATCCACGCGAAGCTCACCAACACCACAACACCTAAGTCCTGGACGCCGTGCGGGACCACACAGAGGATGCATATGAAGATACGGATGGACACAGCTGGCATAGCTGTCCAGGCTTACCTACTTTGCACACGGAAGGCATCTTCCCCTTCCGCAAGAAAGGAGTGGCCGACAGCCGCTTCCACCAAGGGGGACCACCCCTCTCTGGTGTATGAAGAACATGAAGGGCACAAAGAGGAGGACGTCAGTGGCGTGATCAATGGCACCCTGCCACGGACCGTGCCTATGGTCAAAAGTAGCTTTAGCCTACCTGCCCACTCTCTTTTCACCATGTGGCAACCCTTCTCGCCAAGATAATTCGGGAAGAGGACCGACGCGCCTATAGGAAGGGCAGTGCGGAAACCTAGAGAAGGATCCAATTCGTCTTCTACCTCAGGAACCCTAGCTTCATCTTCTAGCTAGGAACCCTATATCTGATCGCCTGATCACCACCTTGTACTATAAACCTCGCCAAGCAGTATGAGCAATCTAGACATGTAGGAGTAGGGTTTTACACTGGACAGTGGCCAGATTGACTTGCAGCGAGCGCGCTCATCGTTGGGATGCCCTCACCGCCTCTTCTCGCAAGGAGCTGAACCCCAACAACAACCCTCGACGCGCCTAAAAGGGCATGTATGCCCCATGTGTGGTTTTGGTAATTAATGACAATCTCTATGGAATATTGTGTAAATTAAGTTTTCACTTATAGGTTTGTCCATTGGCATCCCTTGAGCCATGTGTTGGTCTTGAAGTTTAAAGATGAAGATGTTTGAAGGTTGATCAAGACAAGTGCAAAGAGTTGCATCAAGATGGAACAACCTCAAGAAGGAATGAAGAAGGGCAAGCTCAAGATGCACCATCTCTATAAGATCTCATGCTTGAAGCTTCCCATCCTCGGTGTTCATGGAGTTATGAAGACAAGTTCAAAGAAGAGGTTTCCCCATGGAGTATGGGGAGCAATTTGCAAGTCTTCATCAAGAAAGAACGAGCAAGAGAAATGAATAAAGGTGTTCCATCTTGAGAAGGACAAGACGGTCTACATCAAGCTCAAGTGTAATTATCAAGACAAAGGTATGATCTTGATAGGGTTTCTCTTTTGCCGATCTCATGTTGTTTGTTGAGAGACCGGGTTTAGGTTAGATAGCCATACTATCAAGAGGGTTCACAAGCGAGTGACTCAATTGCATCTTTTGGAGAGAGCTCAAACCTTTGCATACATAACATCATATTTCTTGGTTGTTATTTGGATCTTGTCCATGAGAGGATCTAGAGCTTGTGGTCATCATCATAACAAGCTCAAGTTCATCAAATAAGGATTTCCCTTGCATATCTTAGTGCAGTTTTTGATCTTGCGAGTTTTCTGGCTCCACACCTTGGGAGATATATCACATATATATATATTCATGGTATTTTCTCCCTAGGTGATACCAATAGTTCCAACTAAATTGGTTTCATATCGTTTGGAGTTCCGATGCGAAAGTTATTGCAGTTTTGGTTTCTGGAATTTCCTTGGGCGGAAGTTCCGGCCTGCCACTGGTAGTACCACTAGGGCATTTTGCCGCCTACTACCGGTGGAAGTTCCGGGGGTTCTTCCGCTCATCTTGAGTTTGGCTCAGTAACCTCTTTGTCTGTTTTATTCTATTTGTCGGAACTTTGATCGGAAGTAAAGGCGGTAGCACCGTCCATGGGCGGAAGTACCGGCCAAGTGCCGAAAGTACCGCCCGGGCAGAATTTCTGCCGGTAGTACCGGCTAAAGTACTGGGGATACTTCGGCTCATCCTGATTTTCATATTAGTAACCTCTCTGTTTATGAGTGTTATTTTCTCAAAACTTTGGTCAGATTTTGCGGCGGTAGTACAGGCCAGGCTCGTTTTTTTGTCTTTCGTCTCGTTGTTTTCTGACCGCTGAAAGGGTGTCGGCGGTAGTACCGCCCACCCAGCAGTACTACCGGCCATGCACTAATGTGAACTTAACAATCAGATCTGGGAGCCCTTTAAAAGGGCCCCTCTTCCCCTTCATGGGTACTAGCTATTTTCTTGGTTCTTGCCTTTCTCTCTCTCCTCCATTGTTAACCTTGAAGAGCTTGACCTCTCCCTTTCCCCCTTATGATTCTTGCATCTTTTAGAGAGTTTTGAGAGAGGAGATCTAGATCTACAACCCCCCAAATGAAATTCCTTCTTTGTGAAGGAATCCTTGGGATCTAGATCTTGGAGAGTTTTATGTTCTACTCTTGTGTTCTTTCTCCCTTATTCCCCCAATAACTTTTGTAGCTTTGTTGGAATTTGGGAGTGAAGGACTTGCCCTTGCATTTGTGGCATAGGTTTGAGTTCTCCATGGGGATTCAGCAAGTACAAGCTCGTGGGCTTGTTACTCTTGGGTTTCAAGGTGGCAATGGGGCCGGGTATGGCCGAGTATGGCTCCACCATACCCGCCCTGATCCCCACGAATCCCCGTACCTGCGAATCCCCATGAAGCTATCGGGGGGCAAAATATCCCCATCCCCGCGAAGGACGGGTACCCGATCCCGCCGGGGTCTCCACGAGGACCTTGCCACTGACATCGAGGCAGAAAGATGGAGGAGGAAGCCGATGAGCTAACACGGGAGGACACTAGGAACAAGGTGGCAATGAGCTAATGCAGGTGGGCGGATGTAGAGAACAACGTCTTCGATCTGAATCTGATGCAGGTGAGCAAATGCAGGAGCATGCCGGCTGTGAGCTCATCCCGCTCTTGTGGCCAGCGACGAGCTCCTCTTGGCAGTTGGCAAACTGGCGGCTCGGGCGTACTGGCAATGAGAGGAACGAATGAGGGTGACGAGGGGAATGAACAAACGAACTGGGCTACTGGAATTAGGGATTTTTATCTACATATGTTGTTTTATTAGACTGCCAGGTGGGTCTAGAGTATCTAAGGAGTCCTCGTGGAGGGAATTCCCCCCATCCATGCCCCGCCAGCTTATCGGGTACTCGCCCTGTCATCCCCGTGGAGGTGATTTCCCCCGTCCCCGCTTCTTATCGGGTATTTCCCCACGGGTACCTGTCCCCACGGGGAAAACTTCCATCTTAACTTGGGTTCTTGGAACCCTAGATGGTTGTGTGGTTGGTGTGTTGATTTCTTGAGGCCTCCATTATGGAGTGGCCTCAATCTTGTGGCCTTATGGCTTTGTGGCCTTTTGTGTCTTTGTTGCCTTTTATGTCTTTGTTTTTGGGAGCCTCCAATTGAGTTGTGGAGATATCCCCATCCTTGTACGAGTTTGGTGACCGGTCTCAAGTGTCCCTTAGTGGATCGTGAGTAGGCCTTTGTGGTGAGCTCATGGGAGAATAGGGTGAGCCTGTTGTGGCGTTGGTGAGTTGCATGACTTAGCATCCGGTGTGAGGCCTTGTGTGGCATTGGGTGAGCATCGAGCCACCACACCTCGAGGTGAGCCACTTGTGGTATTCGGAGAGCATTGCACCATCGCACCTCTCCAATGGAGATGTAGCTTCTTTGGAAGTGAATATCAGGCCAAAAATCTTTGTCTCCGCGTCCATTGGTCATCTCTCAGCCGAGCCCTTTACTTATGAATTTTACATTGTGATAGCCATCGTGCTTGAAGTATTTAATCTTGCTATCACCTTGTTGCTTGTTTTTATTAGCATAGGTTGTTGGTGCACTTAGTTGAACCTAGTGGTTAGGTTTTGTGCTCAATAAATTAAACATTAGTTTTTTATTCCATATTTATTAGAGCGTAAATCGTAATAATTTTAAAAGCCTATTCACCCCCTCTAAGCGATGTCCATTGCACTTTCAGTGCCAACGACGATCCTTCCCACCAGAAGTGTGGGGCGGGAGACGACGATTCAAACTCCTCCGTGCCCACAGGACAGTCAAAGCGCACCCACACCCTCACCACGCCCGTCTCCAAGAGCGGGCACTGATACGTCATAAACGTATCTATAATTTTTGATGCTCCATGCTTGTTTTGTATCAACTATCTTATGTTTTGTCTACACTTTGAGGCATTTTTATACATTTTCTACAACTAATCTATTGACAAGATGTCGCAGTGCCAGTTGCCTGTTTTCTGCTGTTTTTGGTTTCGGAAAATCTAGTAAAGAAATATTCTCGGAATTAGATGGAACAAAATCCAAAGTCAATATTTTATCAGATCAAACACGGAGTCTAGAGGGGGGACGAAGAGGCACCATAGGGAGACCACACGACCCCCTAGCACGGGTCCACCCAAGGACACGCCAGGGCATGGTGTGGGCCTCCTGGCCCTCAACCGACCTCGGCCCTTCGCCTATATAAACACCCCGAGGCAGAAACCCTAAGCACCCGATTAGAAATCCACAAAAGAGTCTATAGCCACCGCCACCATCGTCCCTAGATCAGGGGATCTAAATCTCTTTCCGGCACCCTGCCGGAGGGAGATATCATCCCGGAGGCCTTCTTCATCACCATGCCAGCCTCCGGAGTGATGCGTGAGTAGTTCACCCTTGGACTACACGTCCATACAGTAGCTAGATGGTTGTTTCTCCTCTTTTGTGCTATCATGTTTAGATCTTGTGAGCTCCATTCATGATCACGATCATCCATTTGTAATGCTACATGTTGTGTTTGCGGGGATCCGATGGATATTGAGTCCTATGTCAGATTGATTATTGATTCTATCATGTCTATGTTATTTGTGATCTTGCATGCTCTCCGTTGCTAGTAGATACTTTGGCCAAGTAAATGCTTGTAACCCCAAGAGGGAGTATTTAAGCTCAATAGTAGGTTCATGCCTCTAGTAACCTGGGGAAGTGACAGAAATCTCTAAGGTTATACATGTTCTGTTGCTACAAGGGAGAAAACAACAATCCTTTGTCCAAGGGCAATTGTATTGTTTACTTTACACACTTTGTTTAATGCAATTATCTATTTCTTGCAACTTAATACTGGAAGGGGTTCGGATGATAACCTGAATGTGGATTATTAGTCATAGATGCCCAAACAAATCTCGTAGAGATCAAGATGTCTAGTATATGTATTGTTATGCATTCTTAATCTGTCAATTGCCCCGCTGTAATTTGTTCACCTAGCTTGTTATTTATCTTATGGAGAACACCTCTAGTGAACTGTGGACCCCGGTCCATTCCTTACCATTGATATACCATATATTGTTTACTGTTTACTTTCAGCAATTACTATCTTCCATACTATACGTTTAATCCTTTGTTTTCAGCAAACCGGTGAGATTGACAACCTTAATGTAAGTTGGGGCAAAGTATTGGGTTTATGTTGTGCAGGTTCCAAGTTGCTAGAAACACCTTGGAGTTGTTTCCTTACTCCTACTGGTTCGATAACCCTAGTTTCATGACTGAGGGAAACTTGCTGCTATGCTCATCATACCTTCCTCTTGGGGTTCCCAACGAGCTCTACATATCTTAGTCATCAAGCACTTTTCTGGCGCTGTTGCCGAGGAAATAAGGACAACTTCAATCTCTTCCTCCCCGTCAATCAGTTTTCAGGGAGAAAGAAGATTCCTGCAAAGGGAGTCTCTCACAACCAATCTCTTTACTTTGTTTTTGTTTTGCTTAGTTTATTTTGTTTTGCTTGTTTATTTTTATCAAAAATACAAAAAAAAGTTGTACTGGTTTGTTTCTTTTTATCAAAAACACAAAAAAATAGTTTCTACTTCAGTTTTTATTTCTGTTGGCTTGCTTTAATCCTGCAACAATGAATACTCCTGAAAACACTAAGTTGTGTGACTTCACTAGCACAAACACAATGATTTTATGTGTACGCCTATTGCTCCACCTGTTCCTGAAGCTACTTTCTTTGAAATTAAACCTGCTCTGCTTAATCTTGTTATGAAAGAGGAATTTTCTGGTGCTAGTTCTGATGATGCTGCTTCTCACCTTAATAATTTTGTTGAACTTTGTGAGATGCAAAAAAATAAGGATATATATGGAGATATTATTAAGCTTAAATTGTTCCCTTTCTCTTCGAGAGGAAGAGCTAAAGAATGGTTGCTATCTTTGCCTAGAAAAAGTATTGATTCTTGGATTATATGCAAAGATGATTTTATTAGAAAATATTACCCTCCTACTAAGATTATATCTATGAGAAGTGAAATTATGAAATTTAAACAATTTGATAATGAACATGTTGCTCAAGCTTGGGAAATAATGAAATCTTTGGTAAAGAATTTCCCTACTCATGGACTGACTTCTTAGATGATTATCCAAACCTTTTATGCACGACTGGATTTTTCTTCAAGAAATCTGTTAGATTCTGCTGCTGGAGGTACCTTTATGACCATTACTTTGGGTGTTGCAACAAATCTCCTTGATAATATGATGGTTAATTATTCTGAATGGCACAATGAGAGAGGTCCACAAGGTAAGAAGGTAAATTCTGTTGAAGAAACCTCCTCCTTGAGTGATAAAATTGATGTTGTTATGTCTATGATTGTTAATGGAAAAGCTCATATTGATCCAAATAAAGTTACTTTAGCCTCTTTGGTTGCTCAAGAAGAGCAAGTTGATGTGAACTTCATTAGAAATAACAATTTTAGCAACAATGCCTATAGGAATAATTTTGGTAATAATAATTATAGGCCATATCCTAATAATGGTAATTCTTATGGAAATTCCTACAACAACAATAGAAGTGCACCATCTGAACTTGAAGTCATGCTTAAAGATTTTATTAGTAAACAAACTGCCTTCAATAAAACTGTTGAGGAAAAGCTTTCGAATGCTGAAAAAAGTATTTCATATTTGTCTAAAGCATAATCTTCTTTGATTAATAAAATGGCTTGGAACTATGGAGAATCCCTTTGCTGCTATCAATGCCATACAAGTTAGAATTGATGAAAATATTAGAATGTTAGCTGAATTGCATGCTAGGTGGGAAAGAGAAGATGAAATTTCTATAAATAATAATATGACTAAAATTTGTACTATTACCACTACTAGTAATGTTGATGCTAGCAAAACACCTAAACTCCCCATTCCTTTTTCCAATAAAAATGCTGAAATTCTTCGAAATATGGGAAACAATAATTCTACTACCTTGGATACTAATTTTGATTTTGATCTTGATGGCTGCAATATTTCTGAAGTAATTATGTTCTGACAAAATCTTGCTAGAAGTCCTAATGCTAGTGCTATGAATATGGCTTTTACAAAACATATTACAAATGCTCTCATGAAAATTAAAGAAGAAAAAATGAAACATAAAGCTTCTATTACGAGGAAATTAGGAGATGGTTGGGAACCCATCATTAATATAAAAGTGAATGATTTTGATCTTAAAGCTTTATGTGACCTTGGTGCTAGTGTCTCTATTATGCCTAGAAAATTTTATGAAATGCTTGATTTGCCACCATTGGAAGATTGTTATTTGGATGTCCATCTTGATGATAACGCTAAAAGGAAACTTATGGGGAGTATTAATGATGTTCTTATTATGGTTAACAATACCTTTTTCCCCGTTGATTTCTATGTTTTGGATGTTGAATGCAATTCTTCTTGTCCTATTATTTTGGGAAGACCTTTTCTTAGAACTGTTGGTGCCATTATTGATATGAAGGAAGGCACCATTAAATATCAATTCCCACTCAAGAAAGGTATAGAAGACTTACCTAGAAAGAGAGAGAAGATACCTTCATCTCCTATTAAAACAAAATTTGATGTTAATGCTTCTTCATTCAAAAATACTTGATTCTTGCTTCCTATGCCTAGCTGAAAGGCGTTAAAGAAAATCACTATTGGAAGATAACCCAAATTATTTTTATTTTCAGTAAGTTTTTCCTTTGTTGAGCCTTGGAAGTTATTGCCTCTGTAATAACCTCTCCTTATCCTTTTTGTGTGATTTTTGTGCCAAGAATAACCTCTAATGAGAGGGAAGTAAGATTTGGGAAAGTTGCTGTCCCGAAACAGATTTTTGTGCTTTACTGTAAACAATCGTGAAAAATCCTAGTACGTCGGATTGAGCTGTAATTTTCTGTGATTATGACCCAGGTTATTATCTAACTTTCTTTAGTTTATCACTTTTTTATTTGAGCAACATAAGGTCTTCGACAAAATCGGTTTCTACCTGCTGGTCTGTTTTTACAGATTTCTGCCATTATTTGCATTTGCCTCTTAATCGGTTTCTTTTGAGTTCTCTTTGATCACTTGAGCTTTTAAAAGTAATTGATACAGTAGCTTGTGTTTTAATGGAAGTTTTACTTGTGTTGAAACTAAACCCAAAGGCTTATTAACTTGAATACACTAATGTTTCTAATGAAGAATTGTGTGAAGTTTTGTATGATGGAAATTTTCAAGTGTAAGGAAAGAACGATGTGATGAGATGAAGTATGGACAAAAGCTCAAGATTGGGGATGCCACCCATGTAACCCCAAGAAATATTCAAGATGTACAAGCGTCAAATCTTGGGGATTCCCAAGGCATCCCCTTCTTCATCAATAAAAATCTCAGGTTTTCTTTCTAGACACTTTATTTTTATTGCTTCATGCACTATTGTGTTGTTCCTGGAGCGTCTTTGTTTTTGTTTTAGTTTTATTTTGTTTGGTTTGCTGCAATAAATTATTTGGACCCCCACATTCTTATTTTGTTTCAAATAAGTCGATTGGTGTTGGAAAAGAGTGGAAAGTTTCATGCTTATGTTGGTACAAAAGGAGCTTCTTTTTGACTGTGGCCTAGACTTTATCATGTCATGATAGATGTTTCTTTGACCCTATGCTTAGTGATTATTGTTGTAGCATGATTTGTTCCAAACAATTAAGATTGCTTAATGTGCCTTGAAAGAATCATGTGTTGTTTTAGCATACAAAAGCATAATATTGTGGTATTCTCCTTTGATGCTTTATTTGGGTTGACTTGGCACATGCTTGCACCATGTTAAGACTATGAACCAGTCACCTTAGCCTCTATGATAATTTAGTTTTTGACTTGTCATATCACTTTATGCTTTAATTAATAATGTTTTGTCGCTTTGCATGATTATGGCCATTATTGCTCTCTTAGTTGGTCGCTCCCAGTCTTTTGCTAGCCTCCACTTGTACTGAGTATGAGCTCTACTCGTGCATCCAACTCCCAAGAAATCAAGTTATTCCAAAGAGTCCTCTATAAATTCCTATGCATGGTGTGTTACACCATTCCAAGTATATTCATGTGCTTATCTATCTTCCAAATTAAACTTGTTATGTGAAAATTAGTGATTAAAGCTCTCACAAACTTGATGGCACACTTTACTTTCTTGCACTTAATAAACTTGAACTATTGTGCCCATCTATGTTGCTTATATGCATATAAATTATAAGTTGGGAGTTAGCAGAACCATGCTGTCATGGGGAACGCTTTCAACACTTGTACATATCTATCCAGTTGATATCATGATCTTTTGTTTATGGATGTTGGCGGTGTGAAATAAAAGGGGAGCTTCTAAGTCCATGGAGTATTATATATGTGTTATAGAAATGCCTGGGCGGCTAGCCTAAGCCATGCCTAATCATGGTGGAAACTTGCAGCATAACCTTAGTGAGCAATCCAGGAAGCATCTTCAGAAATAAATATAGAAAAAAAGAGAAAATAAAAAAGCACCATGCTCATGGTAAATAAAAAGATCGCTGAGATGCTCATTGTCTGTTGCCTTGTCATTTGATATGGCATAGCTCCTGTGTCATGGGGCAAGGGGTACCTCGTTGGCGATTCTCTATGATACACATATACTTACAGTGACAAGAACTTGCTTGTGACTAAAGTTGAGTAGCATGAGGAACGACCCTCGTACTCAAGGGACATGAGATTTTCAACTTATGATCTGTCAAGCATATAATTCATATTTGTCTCACTTTAACCTTAATCACTTCAAGATTCTTATGATAGGGGCAATGAGAGGTCAAAGCTAATAAGTACCATAATTTTTGGAAGCTCTTTATGAAACTTGAAGTCCCTGCTTCCCTTTGTGAAGGGCCTTTCTTTTTTACTTTTATGTTGAGTCTCCACTTTCTATCTTTATGCACCAATTAAGAGAGCATAGTTGTCATTCTTAGTTCAATGTGCATTGTCCCAAAACTTATTGATTGATTCATAATCATGGTATTGCTTGTTCTTAAATTATTTGTATCTAGTCACCCTTATGAACTTTGAAGGTGTCCTATGCATTTATGTTTTGCTATTCCATGAGGGACAAGCTGAATACCGCTCATGCTATGTTTTCTATATATGAAACAAACAAATGTCTTTCAATGCATTGTTATTCATGATCTTTTTTTGTACCTTTTCATGTTACAACTTAGTTGATTTGTCTTATTGTTAGAACTACATCTTTCATGCTCATGTTTAGAGTACTTTGATCACAGCTATCAATGATTTGCATTACCTTGATCAATATTGTGATAGTGCATGTCACCTAAAAAATTATTCTTTTTATCACTTACCTACTCGAGGACGAGGAGGAGTTAAGCTTGGGGATGCTTGATACGTTGTAAACGTATCTATAAATTTTGATGCGCCATGCTTGTTTTGTATCAACTATCTTATGTTTTGTCTACACTTTGAGGAATTTTTATACATTTTCTGGAACTAGCCTATTGACAAGATGGTGTAGTGCCAGTTGCCTGTTTTCTGCTGTTTTTGGTTTCAGAAAATCTAGTAAAGAAATATTCTCGGAATTGGACAGAACAAAAGCCACACTCAATATTTTACTGGAGCAAAAACGGAGTCCAGAGGGGGACGAAGAGGCGCCACAGGGCGGCCCCACCATCCCCTGGCGCGGGTCCACCCTAGGTTGCGCCAGGGAATGGTGTAACATCCCAAAAATACCAAACTTAGTTCATCAAACACTAATCGTCAAGATTAGGGTTAACAAAAACTTTTCTAAGTAAACCCATGAATGCATGCATATGTGTATGCATAGATTTTGAATTTCTTTAAAAACCACCTTGTTTGTGTGATCCATTGCTTGTAAATGTTTCTTAGGTGAAATGAACATCATCTAAAACATTTCCCACACTTTTCCTAAAGACAAGTAAATCAAAACAAATATATTAAGTGAATGGTCATTTTGACCAATTTAACTCCCATGCCTACTTTGGCTGTCTCAAACTTTCAGAACCTAACAGAAACTTTTCTGGATCTTTGCACCCCTTGAATGCACTCATAACAAAGTATCAAGGCCCACTTTGTGATCATCCAGAAACTTTCAAATGCATAGTTTAAATGACAATTCAAAATTGAATCTTCTTCATATGGGAAGATCCCACTTTTCCAAAACCCACTCAAACAAGCTCAACTTTCAAAACCCAAGCATCTGCAGACTCACCAGCACCAATCTAGCAAACCCACCAAAATTCATTTCAAAATTCAAAACATGATTTAATGCGGCCATTTCATCAAACAGGTTGCAGACACAAATCAAACAAAACAACAAACACTATAGTGTGCAGTGATTCTTGCCTAACTTGTTCCCTAGTTAGCTCACACACAACTCAGTAGATCATCTAGAAAGATTAGCCCAACACTAGCACCCCTGTGAGCTTGCCATTGCCATTAATGGTGAACAGCCGAGCACCTCAATGCCACCCCATAGTCGACAGCAGGCTAGAGGAAGAACTAGCCGTGCCAACCTTGTCTGGGAGGCAGCCCACCGTCCACCGCCACTCACTGTCCCAGCCGCGAGCGTTGCCAAGCCCTGGACCACGCGCACAAGACGCGGCCAGACCATGCCGAGCGTGCGCCAGAGCGCCACCCTCGACTAGCGTCCACAGACCGTGCGCCGCCCTCACCGCACGCACACCCGATCACCACCGACCCAGGAGACCGCCAGACATCCCCGTTTGCCGCCCCGTGCCATATAGCCACCGCCCGTCGTCGAAGACGCCGCCTCTGCCGCGTAGAGCACCGGCCGTTCCAGACCAAACCACACCGCCCCATGCCTCGCGACCATGTCGTTGAGCATCGCCAGGAGACACAGCACCGTCCCCTACCCTTGCCCATGCCATTAGCCGCCTGTAACGTCGCCCCCGACGAGCTCACCGTGCGCCCTGACGGTCCCCTCGCTCGACTATAAATAGAGGCCACCCCCGCACGATTTCTTCACACCATCTCACTCCCCTCTCCTCACTGACCGTGCCACCCCGTTCTCAGAGCAAGGCGAGCACCACCTCGCCGGAATTTCACCGGAGCCCGCCGCCTCTGGAGAAGAAAGGAGCCAGCGATTGGAGCCGCCCCAGGAGAAGCCACCGGTACCAGGAGGTTCGCCGTCGTCGACTTCGTCGTTCGCCCGCCTCGCCGACCCTCGCCCGTACCCCGGTGAGCCCCCAGCACCCCTCACTGGCCGTGCTAGGTTTCGTTCTCGCCGGAGCTGTCTCGCGTCAACGATGACCCACAACCGTTGGATTAGAACTAGATCGAACGATCCACGTTGCCCCATACCGCTTCGCCCAGCCCCATGTCACTGACGAGTGGGGACACCCACTTAAGCAGCCCGCGGGATCCCTGTTCTTAGCAGGCCGGCCCGTTAGAATTTCCCGCGCAGCCCAGCAATTCAAATTAAACCTTTTCTTTTTAAATTCAAACACACTTATGTACCCAACTTCAAAAATCAACCCAGATCGATTCAGTGCACCAATTTGAATGAAACCAATTTTGTTGGAAAGGTCTGTGAATGCTTAATCCAAGCCCGTTGGATTCAAGTCATTTGGATCTGTAGATCACCCATAGTAAAAATAACAAGGCAGAAGATCTTCTGCATTCAAACATTTTTCAAATTTAAACCATAAAAGCTTTTGAGTTGATTCCAACTCTCAAAAATCACATTTCACCATACCTTTCAGAATATATAAAAATATATAGGTTTACTTGCAGAAATAATGTTCAAGGAATAAAAGAATGCTTCATAAGCATTTCTAGCCACTTTAATTAATTAAAATAAAAAAGTAAAACCTTATTAAATTGTGACACCACTTTAAATCACATTCCCATGGACTACAATATGTGGTGATGACATGTGTCAACATGATCCCATGTTTAGTTTGGAGAATATTAAATCTTAAGTAGTTTTTCAATGAGTAGAAATTACTTTTCTAAAAATAGAAAGATTTAAACCAAGCCTTAACCTTATAGAGATGATGCTAGATCATCGATAGGACCCTTGTGGTGATGATTGCAAGTAGTTAAGTATTGTTTGGTGATTGTGTACCTTGTATTTATTCATAGACGCTAGTACCGACCAAGGATACGAGGAGGAAGGATGATACTACGAAGAAGAAGCCGAGGAGAACTTCAACCACTGCTCTGCACAAGGCAAGCTGATATTATACCAATGCAAGCTAACACTTGCAAGATACTATACCTATGCAAGCTTATACTAATATTGTGCAAGCTAACCCTTGCCAGATACCCTACTGTTGCCCCAAACTCATACTTGTGATATGATTACTATATGCCTTAAGCATATGTGATCATACCCACTTGATAAACCAATCCTAGTTTTATGTGCAAGCTTCTTACTTTATTTCTTTATCAAATCTTACTTAGAGTCTACCTAAGAGTTTGGTAGATACTAGACAGTTGTGCTGAAGGTTGCATAAAGAGCATAAAATTTGGCCTAAGCTAGAAACCTTGACATCAGCCTAAGATATAAGGTTGGACTAAGTATAACTCCACTAGTTACCACCCCTCATCAGTACTACCCCCACCTGTAGATGCTAGTGCTAAGCATAAAACTTGATCAACTTTAGATGGGAATACTTGGTGGAAAAATGGTTATGAAAACCTTGGAATGATGGATCATTCTATTGAAATGTTTTGGACTTGTGTTTCCAAACACTTGATGATTTTGGTGATGAAAATGTTGAGGCATGAGCCTTAGCCCCTTTATAAAACTGATGGTTGTCTGGATGCGATACCATTCCAATTTTAGCGTACAACCACAATACCCGAATATTGGGTAGGGCTTGACTGGAAACTTATATTCCTTAGTATTAGTTCCCTCACGGCCAAGGTATGAGCTGAGGCTACCTTGTGAAGATTGTCCACCTGTGCAGTACCCAAGATGACAGTGGTCATGGTTGGGAGGCCATACTCACAGGAGAGGTGCTTATACTAGGGCGTGTAATCGAAAGGTTAGGATTGATTATCCGCATACTAAGTATGGTGAATTCAGGATTTGTTCCTGACGGATGTATCGAATGTTGTGGTGAACGTGTACAATCTCTGCAGAGTGTCAAACTATTCGAATAGCCGCGTCCGCGGTTATGGACAGATGGAGTGGCCATACTGTTCCCCCGTCAGACTTTTCCAAAATGACTTGTGAAATGAATTGAGACTTTGACTTGACCACAACAGAGTTGTGACCTAAATTACAAGATCCCACTTAGGAGTTATAAAATTGTGAGTAGCTTTGGAACTTAGTAGAGATAAACCTGGCTTTTTGCAAAACAACCCTAGAGCCTAGTGTCCTATTACCCAAAAACCCCTTACCTGTTAGTATTAGTTTGCGAGTACTTAAAGAGTACTCATGGCTTTGTCCCTAGCTATTCCCATGGCCAGACTATGAAGAGGAGTACCTCGAAGATGGACCCCAGGAAGGTTACGACAACTAGGATCATCTCCCATCGTCAGCATTGCTTGTGACCCCGAAGATGGAGCTTCGCCTACGCTACCGTTATTATTACGTATTCCGCTGCTTGATGTTGTATTAAGAACTGGATCATGAGATCCCTATTTGTGTAAGAACTTATGTATCGTTTGTAATGGATGAAGTACTATGGTATCCAATTCTGTTATGTCTCGCAAAAATGGTAATCCTGGGATTGCGATGTATGGCATAACAGGCATCTAGGATTGAAAAATCCGGGTGTTGACAAGTTGGTATCAGAGCCATCCTGACCATAGGAGACCCTAGTTAGATTTGACGTTGACCCAAAAACTTAGTTTCAAAACCAAAGAATAAAAATATTTACGAAAACATATTCTCATTCTTACCTCTTTAATTCTTTCATAAAACTTCATGTTCCTCAAAAACTCTTGCAAAATAGATAAAAATTTGACACACTTGATCACTCTGCTAATCTACTCATCCTCTATTTTTATAAATGGACGTGAAGTACAACAAGTTTTACCAACTTGGGAATGGAGGAGACCTTATCTTTGAGAGGGATCTGGATCAGCTTTCGGAACTTCTGGAGCGTCCACACCCCGAGTTCTTCGGAGCTCAGCTCAATGATCAAGGAAGATAAGATCTGCAGTGGCTAATTGTTGCAAGTCTCCGAGGAAAGATTGAACCTCCCACTGCGGAGGGAATTCAGTTTACCTTGAGGGAAAACAACTGGCTCGATGGACTTGTCAGAGCAATGTAGGAAGCTCTTTCCCGTCTGTGTGGGAAGAGCATCAATCAGATCAAGGGTACTCGCTTTGAGTTTTGCCCAAGGCGTGATGCAAATGGACAACCACTGGAAGCCCCATACCACCCCGAGCTGAAGACTCAATTGGACCACCTTAGCTTCATGATGTATGATCGTCAGCAGGAATTGGACAACTGCCGTGACTATTGCAACCACAAGTCTGCCATCATCAAGACGAAGGATCATACCATCGCCATGCTAGCAAAGGATCGCAAGTCTCGTCGCCGTCAGCTTGACAAGAAGGAGCGCATTATTGCCCGTCTTCGCCATCACATCTCATCTCTGGAAGAGACCATCCACGAGAGAGACATGCAGTTAGAGGAAAGGGAGAATGCCGGAGAGGATCTTCGTGGAGACCCTGACTCCTATCTCAGCGATGACGATGATTTTCTGCAGGATCAGTCCATGGACTTCTTCACCGATGAGGATGATTTCGCCTTCATCGATGATGCTGAAGATGATGAAGCCACAAACTCCGAGGAGTAGTAGCACTGAGCACTAGCGTAGTGACTAGTAGTTGGTCCCACTGTATCGTAGTTTCCAGAATGGTTCTTAAAACCATCTGTTTTTCCTTGTTGTGGTGTGTGTTGTATTGTGTGCTATGAATGAATGAAAAAGCAAGTTGCTAGAAAAATCTGAGTCAAACATTTAAAATTTTTCAAAAACCCAAAACCTTAGAAATTTCCCTCTTTTCTCATGATCTATATCAATCTTCAGATGCCACGTGGAGGAAGTGGTTCAGCCCCGGACCCGATGTTGCAGATCCTGCAAATGTTGACTTCTGACCGCGAAGCTGAAAGAGTGGAACGTCAAGCCAACCTAGCCACTCTGCAACAGATAGCCCAGCTAGCCCATAACAACCAAGGCCATGGAAATCAGGACAACCACGGATCTAAGCTCAAGAATTTCCAGAATACCAACCCACCCGTTTTCACCAAGTCAGAAGAACCCCTAGATGCCGATGATTGGCTGCAAACCATGTAAAACAACTTAGAAGTAGCAGGAGTCGAAGCCAACGAGAAAGTCCTGTTCGCCACCCATTATCTAGCCGGAGATGCCAGGGCATGGTGGAACAGTGTTCGTGCAATGACCGGAGGCCAGATGATGACCTGGGAGGAATTCAAGGTCAAGTTTAGCAGAACCCATGTGCCACCAGGTTTGATCAAGAGAATGAGAGACGAGTTCAGAGAGTTGAAGCAAGGAAGGATGACTGTAGTGGAATACTGTGACAATTTTTTTTCATTAGCTAGGTATGCCCCGGATGAGATAGACACCGAAGCCAAGAAGAAAGAAAGATTCCTGAATGGTCTGCATGACGAGATGCAGACAGTGTTAGTCAATATCCCCTTTGTTGATATTGAAGCCCTTGTCGACTCTGCTATCCAGATGGCAGGAAAGATCAACCAGGCCAATGAGAACCGCAAGCGTCGCATGATGCATCAACCAGGAACCCATCAGACCCCAAAGTATCGCCCCAACCCATCTCCAGGATTTGCCCCAAGAACCAACAGACCCCCTATGACCCGTCCAACCTATCCCAATCGTGGAAACCCTAGACCCGGAGGAAATCACAACAACCCCGGCAACTCTAGCAATTTCACCCATGCCCCACCCAAGTTCAACACCAACAATGCTACCGCCAACCCTAACAATGCCCCGAGGACTGTAAGCAATGCTGTGCCTGTCGCAGCCAAGGACAAGTCACAAGTGACCTGTTATGACTGTGGAAATAAAGGCCACTATTCCAACGAGTGCCCCAACAAGAAGAATGCTACAGCCCCTAATACCAATGTCCCAGCTCAGCAGCAGCGTCGTGTCCAGCCAGGGAGAAGATTTGCCCCAGGGAATTCACTCAACCACAATGGCCGTCTTTTTCTCATGCATGCTGAAGAAGCTCAGGAAGCGCCAGGCGTCGTGCTGGGTATGTTTTCTGTTAATTCAGTACTTGCTAGAGTGTTGTTTGATTCTGGTGCATCACATTCATTTTTCACCAAAGAATTTGCTTGCACTAGTAAAATTCAACCAACCAAATTGAAGCATGTGATGATTGTACAAATTCCCGGATCAACCACCAAGGCTAGGCAAATTTGCAAGGCCGTCCCTATCCAAATACATGGCATAGATTTTTATGCTAACCTAATAGTACTCGGAACTAAAGGTTTGGAAGTAGTACTAGGAAAGGATTGGATGTCCAAACATAAAGGATTGATTGACTGTGCCAAGAAAGCCATCACCATAACCAGTACCGCCGGAATATCAGTCGAGCATATATCTGAAACCTTACCTCGCCAATTCAAGTGTAACAAGAGTATAGCCCAACCCACCATTGACCAAGTTCGGATAGTCTGCGAATACCCCGATGTATTTCCATATGTTTTTCCCGGTATGCCCCCAGATCGGGATATCGAGTTTATCATCGAACTAATCCCCGGAACAGGACCCATAGCCCAGAGACCCTATAGTATGAACCCGTCAGAACTAGAAGAACTGAAGAAGCAACTGGATTCCATGTTGGAAATCGGATTGATTCAACCAAGTGCGTCCCCATGGAGATCACCTGTCTTGTTTGTGGACAAGAAGGATGGAGGTAACCGCTTGTGTACGGATTATCGGAAGTTGAATGATGTCACCATCAGGAACAAGTACCCCTTTCCTAAGATAGAAGATTTGTTTGATCAGTTGACCGGTGCCCAAGTGTTTTCTAAGATTGATCTTAGGACTGGCTATCATCAACTCAAGATTCGTGCAGAGGATATTCCAAAGACTGCCTTTACCACCAGATACGGATTGTACGAGTATACAGTCATGTCTTTTGGATTAACCAATGGCCCCGCTTATTTCATGAACCTCATGAATAAGATTTTTATGGACTTCCTGGATAAGTTTGTCGTTGTTTTCATCGATGACATTCTGATTTATTCCAAATCAGAAGAAGAACATGAGCTACACCTAAGGACCATTCTTGGAACCCTTAGAGAGCATCAGCTGTATGCAAAGTTTAGCAAATGTGAATTCTGGTTACAGGAAGTAGGATTCCTCGGTCACATTGTATCAGCCGGAGGAATTGCCTTTGACCCTGCCAAATTGAAAGATGTAGAAGATTGGCAAGCCCCAACCACTCAAACCCAAGTTCGTGCTTTTCTCGGATTTGCGGGATATTACCGCAAATTCGTAGAAGGATTCTCTAGTGTCGCCAGACCCATGACCCAATTGCTGAAGAAGGACAAGAAGTTTGAATGGACCGACAAATGTGAAGCGAGTTTTCAAGAACTCAAAAGGAGATTGATTTCAGCCCCAATCTTGATCATGCCGGATATCACGAAGCCCTTCGATGTGTATTGTGACGCATCCAAGATTGGTCTCGGATGTGTGCTAATGCAAGAAGGCAAAGTTATATCTTATCTCTCGCGACAATTGAAGCAACACGAGCAAAATTACCCAACCCATGACCTCGAACTCGCAGCCGTATTTCTAGCCCTAAAGACATGGAGACATTACCTGATGGGAAACCGTTGTGAGATTTACTCGGATCACAAGAGCCTAAAGTATATATTCACTCAGAAGGAGATGAATATGAGACAAAGAAGATGGATTGAGCTAATCAAGGATTATGACCTGGACATTCACTATCACCCTGGTAAAGCCAATGCGGTAGCCGATGCCCTTAGCAGATTGCCGTGCCGCTTGAACTCCATGATTTTGAAGGAGCAACCAAGTTTGCACAAAGAGATGGAAGATTTTCAAATAGAATTAGTAAGTGAAGGATTTTTGGCTAGCATAGACTTCAGCCCACTTTGATCAGTCAGGTTAAAGAGGCGCAGAAGGGAAATGCCAGTATCGACGGAATCAAGCATCGTATCGGTACAGGCAAAGTACCCGGATTCACCGAGGACGAAGAAGGAGTTTTGTGGTACAAAGGACGCCTTTGTGTACCATCAGATTCTGAGTTAAAAGAAGTTATCTTGAAGGAGGCTCATGATACTCTTTATTCTATCCATCCCGGAGGAACTAAGATGTATCAAGATTTGAAAGAGCAATTTTGGTGGCATAAGATGAAGAGATAAATCGGAAGCTATATCGCCAAGTGTGATATATGTCAGCGAGTCAAGGCAGGACATCAAAGAGCCGCTGGATTGTTGCAACCTTTGCAAATTCCGGAATGGAAGCGGGATTCTGTAGGAATGGACTTTATCACTGGACTACCTACTTCTAGTAGGGGAAATGACTCTATTTGGGTCATAGTGGACAGATTGTCCAAAGTCGCCCATTTCTTGCCCGTCAAAACCACCTATCAGAGTTCGAAGCTAGCGGAGTTGTACATCGCTAGAATCGTTAGTTTGCATGGAGTCCCCAAGAACATAGTATCGGATCGAGGAACTCAGTTTACCTCGAGATTCTGGAAGAAAGTCCAAGAAGGTTTAGGAACCCGCCTAGATTTCAGTACCGCGTATCACCCTCAGACCGATGGACAAACGGAGCGAGTAAACCAAATACTCGAAGATATGCTGAGAGCATGTGTGTTAGAATATGGATCCAAATGGGAAGACTGTCTGCCGGTTGCAGAATTTTCATACAACAACAGTTATCAAGCCAGTTTGCAAATGGCCCCATTTGAATTTATGTACGGAAGAAAGTGCCGCACCCCTTTGAACTGGTCGGAAGTAGGAGAGAGTCAGATTTTCGGACCCGACATCCTACGAGAAGCAGAAGAGAAGGTTCACAAGATTCGTGAGCACCTCAAGACAGCCCAATCCCGACAGAAGAGTTACGCCGACAAGAGACGTCGAGACCTCGCCTTCAACATAGGAGATTTTGTTTATCTGAAAGTGTCGCCATTGAAGGGAATGCAGCGTTTCCAACTCAAAGGAAAGTTAGCCCCCAGATATATCGGACCTTTCAAAATTTTGAACCGTCGAGGAGAAGTATCGTATCAACTGGAGCTACCAGAAGAGATGTCAGCTGTGCACAATGTGTTCCACATCTCGTTACTTCGCAAGTGTCTCGAAGTCCCCGAGAAGACCGAAGTGTTCAAGAATAACGATCACCGGACCATAGAGATCAACGATGATCTAACCTATCCCGAAGTACCCATCCGCATTTTGGAAGAAGCTTTTCGAACTACCCGAACCCGAAGCATCAAGTTTCTCAAGATTCAGTGGAGCAACCACACAGAAGAGGAAGCTACCTGGGAACGCGAAGATCACATCAGGACGGAGTTTCCCGATCTCTTCAAATCCTAGGTAATCTTTTCGTCCTTTTTCAAATCTCGGGACGAGATTTTGTTTAAGGGGGGAAGGTCTGTAACATCCCAAAAACCAAACTTAGTTCATCAAACACTAATCATCAAGATTAGGGTTAACAAAAACTTTTCTAAGTAAACCCATGAATGCATGCATATGTGTATGCATAGATTTTGAATTTCTTTAAAAACCACCTTGTTTGTGTGATCCATTGCTTGTAAAATGTTTCTTAGGTGAAATGAACATCATCTAAAACATTTCCCACACTTTTCCTAAAAACAAGTAAATCAAAACAAATATATTAAGTGAATGGTCATTTTGACCAATTTAACTCCCATGCCTACTTTGGCTGCCTCAAACTTTCAGAACCTAACAGAAACTTTTCTGGATATTTGCACCCCTTGAATGTACTCATAACAAAGTATCAAGGCCCACTTTGTGATCATCCAGAAACTTTCAAATGCATAGTTTAAATGACAATTCAAAATTGGATCTTCTTCATATGGGAAGATCCCACTTTTCCAAAACCCACTCAAACAAGCTCAACTTTCAAAACCCAAGCATCTGCAGACTCACCAGCACCAATCTAGCAAACCCACCAAAATTCATTTCAAGATTCAAAACTTGATTTCATGCGGCCATTTCATCAAACAGGTTGCAGACACAAATCAATCAAAACAACAAACACTATAGTGTGCAGTGATTCTTGCTTAACTTGTTCCCTAGTTAGCTCACACACAACTCAGTAGATCATCTAGAAAGATTAGCCCAACACTAGCACCCCTGTGAGCTTGCCATTGCCATTAATGGTGAACAGCCGAGCACCTCAATTCCACCCCATAGTCGACAGCAGGCTAGAGGAAGAACTAGCCATGCCAACCTTGTCGGGGAGGCATCCCACCGTCCACCGCCACTCACTGTCCCAGCCGCGAGCGTTGCCAAGCCATGGACCACGCGCACAAGCCACGCCCAGACCATGCCGAGCGTGCGCCAGAGCGCCACCCTCGACCAGCGTCCACAGACCGCGCGCCGCCCTCACCGCGCGCACACCCGATCACCACCGACCCAGGAGACCGCCAGACATCCCCGTTTGCCGCCCTGTGCCATACAGCCACCGCCCGCCGTCGAAGACGCCGCCTCTGCCGCGTAGAGCACCGGCCGTTCCATGTCGTTGAGCATCGCCAGGAGACACAGCACCGTCCCCTACCCTTGCCCATTCCATTAGCCGCCTGTAACGTCGCCCCCGACGAGCTCACCGTGCGCCCCGACGGTCCCCTCGCTCGACTATAAATAGAGGCCACCCCCGCACGATTTCTTCACACCATCTCACTCCCCTCTCCTCACTAACCGTGCCACCCCGTTCTCAGAGCAAGGCGAGCACCACCTCGCCGAAATTTCACCGGAGCCCACCGCCTCTGGAGAAGAAAGGAGCCAGCGATTGGAGCCGCCCCAGGAGAAGCCACCGGTACCAGGAGGTTCGTCGTCGTCGACTTCGTCGTTCGCCCGCCTCGCCGTCCCTCGCCCATACCCCGGTGAGCCCCCAGCACCCCTCACTGGCCGTGCTAGGTTTCGTTCTCGCCGGAGCTGTCTCGCGTCGACGATGACCCACAACCGTTGGATTAGAACTAGATCGAATGATCCATGTTGCCCCATACCACTTCGCCCAGCCCCGTGTCACTGACGAGTGGGGACACCCACTTAAGCAGCCCGCGGGAGCCTTGTGCTTAGCAGGCCGGCCTGTTAGAATTTCCCGCGCAGCCCATCAATTCAAATTAAACATTTTCTTTTTAAATTCAAACACACTTCTATACCCAACTTCAAAAATCAACCCAGATCGATTCATTGCACCAATTTGAATGAAACCAATTTTGTTGGAAAGGTCTGTGAATGCTTAATCCAAGCCCGTTGGATTCAAGTCATTTGGATCTGTAGATCACCCATAGTAAAAATAACAAGGTAGCAGCTTTTCTGCATTCAAACATTTTTCAAATTTAAACCATAAAGGATTTTGAGTTTATTCCAACTCTCAAAAATCACATTTCACCATACCTTTCAGAATATATAAAAATATATAGGTTTACTTGCAGAAATAATGTTCAAGGAATAAAAGAATGCTTCATAAGCATTTCTAGCCACTTTAATTAATTAAAATAAAAGAGTAAAACCTTATTAAATTGTGACACCACTTTAAATCACATTCCCATGGACTACAATATGTGGTGATGACATGTGTCAACATGATCCCATGTTTAGTTTGGAGAATATTAAATCTTAAGTAGTTTTTCAATGAGTAGAAATTACTTTTCTAAAAATAAAAAGATTTAAACCAAGCCTTAACCTTGTAATGTTAGAGATGATGCTAGATCATCTATAGGACCCTTGTGGTGATGATTGCAAGTAGTTAAGTATTGTTTGGTGATTGTGTACCTCGTATTTATTCATAGACGCTAGTACCGACCAAGGATACGAGGAGGAAGGAGGATACTACGAAGAAGAAGCCGAGGAGAACTTCAACCACTGCTCTGCACAAGGCAAGCTGATATTATACCAATGCAAGCTAACACTTGCAAGATACTATACCTATGCAAGCTTATACTCATATTGTGCAAGCTAACCCTTGCCAGATACCCTACTGTTGCCCCAAACTCATACTTGTGATATGACTACTATATGCCTTAAGCATATGTGATCATACCCACTTGATAAACCAATCCTAGTTTTATGTGCAAGCTTCTTACTTTATTTCTTTATCAAAGCTTACTTAGAGTCTACCTAAGAGTTTGGTAGATACTAGACAGTTGTGCTGAAGGTTGCATAAAGAGCATAAAATTTGGCCTAAGCTAGAAACCTTGACATCAGCCTAAGATATAAGGTTGGACTTAGTAAAACTCCACTAGTTACCACCCCTCATCAGTACTACCCCCACCTGTAGATGCTAGTGCTAAGCATAAAACTTGATCAACTTTAGATGGGAATACTTGGTGGGAAAATGGTTATGAAAACCTTGGAATGATGGATCATTCTATTGAAATGTTTTGGACATGTGTTTCCAAACACTTGATGATTTTGGTGATGAAAATGTTGAGGCATGAGCCTTAGCCCCTTTATAAAACTGATGGTTGTCTGGATGCGATACCATTCCAATTTTAGCGTACAACCACAATACCCGAATATTGGGTAGGGCTTGACTGGAAACTTATATTCCTTAGTATTAGTTCCCTCACGGCCAAGGTCTGAGCTGAGGCTACCTTGTGAAGATTGTCCACCTGTGCAGTACCCAAGATGATAGTGGTCATGGTTGGGAGGCCATACTCACAGGAGAGGTGCTTATACTAGGGCGTGTAATCGAAAGGTTAGGATTGATTATCCGCATACTGAGTATGGTGAATTCAGGATTTGTTCCTGATGGATGTATCGAATGTTGTGGTGAAAGTGTACAATCTCCGCAGAGTGTCAAACTATTCGAATAGCCGCGTCCGCGGTTATGGACAGTTGGAGTGGCCATACTGTTCCCCCGTCAGAATTTTCCAAAATGACTTGTGAAATGAATTGAGACTTTGACTTGACCACAACAGAGTTGTGACCTGAATTACAAGAGCCCACTTAGGAGTTATAAAATTGTGACTAGCTTTGGAACTTAGTAGAGATAAACCTGGCTTTTTGCAAAACAACCCTAGAGCCTAGTGTCCTATTACCCAAAAACCCCTTACCTGTTAGTATTAGTTTGCGAGTACTTAAAGAGTACTCATGGCTTTGTCCCTGGCTATTCCCATGGCCAGACTATGAAGAGGAGTACCTCGAAGATGGACCCTAGGAAGGTTACGACAACTAGGATCATCTCCCATCGTCAGCATTGCCTGTGACCCCGAAGATGGAGCTTCGCCTATGCTACCGTTATTATTACGTATTCCGCTGCTTGATGTTGTATTAAGAACTGGATCATGAGATCCCTATTTGTGTAAGAACTTATGTATCGTTTGTTATGGATGAAGTACTATGGTATCCAATTCTGTTATGTCTCGCAAAAATGGTAATCCTGGGATTGCGATGTATGGCATAACAGGCATCTAGGATTGAAAAATCCGGGTGTTGACAAGTTGGTATCAGAGCCATCCTGACCATAGGAGACCCTAGTTAGATTGGACGTTGACCCAAAAACTTAGTTTCAAAACCAAAGAATAAAAATATTTACGAAAACTTATTCTCATTCTTACCTCTTTAATTCTTTCATAAAACTTCTTATTATCTTATTCCTTGTTTATGATAAATGTTTATTTCTCATGCTATAATTGTGTTAATAATCAATACATGTGTGATTAATAAACAAAGAAAGAGTTTCTAGTTATGCCTCTCATATAAACTAGCTTGTTGATTAACAAGATGATCAAGGTTTCCTGATCATGGACATTGGATGTTGTTAATAACGAGGTCACGACATTGGTGGAATCATGTGATGAGCATTCATCCAAAGTATATTAATACGATCAAAGTCATTATGCTTAAATTACTATAACATGATACAAATTAACTTTATTCCTTAGACCATGAGATCATGTTAATCACTGACACCGGAAGAGTAGCTTGATAATATCAAACGTCACACCATAACAGGGTGACTATAAAGGTGGGTTCAGATACTCCGATAGTGTTATGTAGAGGCTCACGTATCAAGAGTGGGATTTTTCCATCCCGATAACAAAGAGATATACTCTGTACCCTCTCGGTGATATCACATTGACATAGCTTGCAAGCAAGTGATAAGATCACTAGAATGTTATATCATGGGAATGAGAAAAGAGTACATGTCAGTAACAAGATCAAACTAGGTATGGAGATATTGATGATCGAATCTCGGACATGTAATATATCATGAGACAAGGGATTTAGTTACAACGTTAAAGGTTCACACAATCACAAGAGTCATTGTTGAATGTGTGGGAGTCAGTACAGATCTCCAGGTCTCGCTACTGATTATTGATCGGAGAGGGGTCTCGATCATCTCTGCATTATTTGCAAACCGTAGGGTGACTACTCAAGGGATACCAACACCATTTTGAGAAAATAAGATACTAGAGAAAGAATATCAAAGCGCTAGAATTATTTCAATGGACACCGAAATTGTTTTGGGTGAAATTGCTGAAATTGGTTCTGCATGTGATATTGAAATGTTGCAAGGGGTTTTATGTGAATGTTTTTTAATTAAAGTAATTAAAAAATTCTGCATAAAATAAATAAAATAGTTTTATTAATTGATAGATACATTAATTTTGGTGGAAAATTAATGCATGTGAGTGGACATGTGAGTGGAGGTGTGTTTATATGAGTGGGAGCTCCACCCACATGAAGGAGGAAGAGATGGGCACACCCACCATGGCCACCACACCATGGACTTGTGGCTGCCCCCTCACTTATAAAAGGCACCCCTCCCTCCATCTCACACACCTCCCGGTGAAGGATCTCTCCCCCTCTAGAATATTCCCCATGGCCTCGGACTAGTGAGGTACATGTTCCCGGTGGCTTTTTCTAGAAGGATTTGTTGCTTCCACTGCTTCGTTGGAGTGAGGACTCAGAGGTTGTCGGGGTACCAGACATGTGTGCGATCATGGATGCACCATTGCTTTGCGGTGCTAGACTTGCTGTTGCTGGACCATCATGATCTTGAGATCGGCAAGTGAACGACTACATCATCCACAAGAACCAATCTCGTAACGCTCTGTCAGTCTTAGAAGGTAAGTTCTCTATGGATGTATATCCACCCGTTGCTTGTATCTATATAGATATATCTTGGTGTTTAGTTGTTCATATCGTAGGAAAAATATTGTTTTCTATTGTGTGAACCCAGTAGTGGTATCAGAGCCAAATCTATGCGTAGATAATTATACAGGTAGAACACATATGAGTATGTGGGAGCTGATGATCATATTATTGCATCCTCTTATGTACTTTGGATATTAGTGGCATAGTGGGATGGAGCGACCTGGACTAACTTTACATGTCATTGCACATGAGACATGTACCACGCTTGACATGCAACTAGTTTTGCATAAGTGGATAACGGGTGTCTGTCTCTCCCACTATAGTTAATATCTGATTTACAACAGGTTGCTAATAATTTGATTTATCATCGTTGTGGTACCATGTTCGTAGATAAGAACGGTTCTATCTCCGAAATCCCTAAACCACGTAAAATGTGCAAAAGATAAAATAGAGGCGTCTAGTTTTATTTTTGCTGGGCAAGTGTCATGATATGGTAATGCTATAATTTAAAGTATGGTTGATACTCCTAGAAATTATAACATACCAAAGTGTAAACACCATAGACCTTAGTTTTACACAAATGGAATGATGGATATCATGACGTGTGCACAAGAGAGAGATCAAGTGCAAGATCCATATCATATCACCTTTTGCATATGATGTTTGTTTGCATCTTATTTTTCATGTATGGCGCTTTAGTAGAATTAGAAGATGATCCCTGATTTAAAATATCAAGACAAAAAATGTGTTCTTCCTTTAGTATGCACCATTAAGAAAGTTCGCCGTTTCGAGACACCACATGATGATCGGGTGTGATAGACTCTACGTTCGCATACAATGGGTGTAAGACAGTTTTATACACACTGGTACTAAGGTTCTTACTTGGTGATCCTAGCATGTACAGACATGGCCTTGGAACACGAATCGAAAGGTAAAGCATGAGTCATATAGTTGATATGATTTCCATATCGATGCTCGCCTTTGAAGCTGCACCAATTCACGTGATGATCGGTCTTGGTGTAGTGGATATGGTTCATGTAATAACCAAAATGACTAGAGGGATGTTGGTTTTAAGTGGGAATTCAAGTAGTAATATGACTAAAGTTGAACTCAATTTATCATAAATTAAATCAAAGTGAATTTGCATAATTTGTTGTACTCATTAGCATCCGTTAACTACCTTATGCTTAGTTATAATTGAGATAACAACACTATAGAATTCTAGATATTTACTTTACAAACTGGTATCGTATTGTTTTGAGTGTCAATCTAAGGTTTAAAGTCCTATTGCAAACTTTCAACAAACTCCATTTACTCTATGAAATTTAATAAGTAGTATTAAATCGAGAGTAACAATTCTAGTTTTAGTATCTAAGTATCATGTTTGCGTCCATGATCATTGATATTCAAAAGTTGATTTAGTATCAAGGTTATCTGGGAGCTAAAAGAATTGCTTCAGAAACCATCATGTGTGGAAGGTATTGCGATATGTGAAACAATTTTTTGGTTGCGATATGTAGAGTATAATTTAGCAAAATACATGTTCTCGTATTGTATGCGAATTTGCGAAGGTTGGAGACGCTAGGTATCCTAATATACCAAAAAGGTTTTGGGAACTAACATTATACTCGTGATTCACCTTTATAAGTTATAGTAGCTTGATCATGAAAGTTTTCATGATAAGGATGAATACAAGACGTAGGTAAAAGGTTTACTACATTAAAATATTACTAAATAACGGATTTTTGAAAGAACGCCAAGCATTTGATGAAGGTGGTCCACTTCAAAGTGCAAGGCCAGAGGTATTAGTATTTGACTAACACTCTTTGTGTCGTTGTGGTGGCACGACAGATGCCATGGGTAAGCTAAAGATGGGGCGAATGTGTACTAGTGGGATCAAGGGAGGGATAGCATAGTGGATCTACACACAAAGAATGCTCAATGGTTTACACTTGATCCTTGATATGTATCTGAAAGAGGAAGATGATGATAGTTCTGCTCTCTCCCACTCTAGGGTTTCTCTAGTATAAAATGAATCAATCCCCCACTAGGAGGCCCTGGCTCACCTTATAAAGGGGTGGCCAGGTTACATCTAGGGCTGAGCTGGACAACATATTCCCAGCATCTGCTCTTCCCAAAGTGGTAATCCGTCAGGTGTCTTTCCCCTGACACCCTTCTATCAACGACAACGACCTAGAGTCCATGACATGTGATCGTTGGGCTCCGGGACTATCACCTCCGTGACATCTCCTCTGTCTCTGTCCCTCTGGCTCTTGTCTGTAGCGCTTGTCACTGCTTGGATTCGTCAGGGAGAGACAGAGGACAGTGTTGACCTTGGGGTTCGCTCTCTCCTTCTCAAGCAAGCCATCTCCTGACTCCGCCTTGTCCAATATGACTCGGCCAAGTTCGTACCTATAGATAGAAAGGCGCTAGACTTTGTGCCAACATACCTTATATGTTGGCCGAGTCAAGCCAATGCTGTTTAGCTTTGGGTAATCCGGCCCTTATTCGGACGGCCGTCATGTACCTCGGCCGGGTCATGCTCTGGCCCGATCCGTACCTCGGTGGGATTTACACTTTTACCTTAGCTTGACCTACCCGGGGTCATCCCCCCAACATTAGTCCTTGATATGTCCAAAAAGTATCTACTTTCTCGAACACTTTGCTATTGTTTTTCCTCTATACTTGTGTGATTTGGATATAACTAACACAGACTGACGCTGTTTTCAGCAGAATTACCTTGGTGTCTTATTTTTGTGCAGAAAATGAACTATTAGGAAAAATCCCGGAAAATATGCCAACAACTATTTCTCACCAGATCCACGAAGCCAGAAGGGGAGACAGAAGGGAGGCCTGGGGGGCCCAGACCCACCCCAGGCGTTGTCCCACTAACCCTGCGCCTGGGAGAGGTTTGGCCACCCCAGGCAGCTTCTCGGCCTCCCTCCGCGCCTATAAGTTGCCTTCTGACATAAAAACAGAGAGGGGTTCGATCGTTTTCTAGAAAGAGTTCCGCTCCGCCGCCGCCACCATAAACCAAGATTCGGATCCAGAAACTCCGTTCTGGCACCCTGCCGAGACGGGAAATTTGGAGAGGATCATCGCCATCGTCATCACCAACGCATCTCCATCAACCACCAATGTTTCCCTCATCCATGAGTAAGTAATCCCCCGCTGTAGGCTTGGGGATGGTAGGGATTGGATGATTTCTATCATGTAATCGAATAAGATCTGTTAGGGGCATAGTGCCTAGTATCTCTATTAGTGCTATTTCACTTTGTTGCAACTTGTTGTGCTTAATGCTTGTCACTAGGGCCCGAGTGCCATGATCTCAGATCTGAACTTATTATTGAATCATTATGATAGTATTGTTTATGATATTATCTGCAAGTTGTGTACACATATCATTGTCCGGATCCAAAGGCCCAAAAGTGACAATAATTGGGACAACCGGAGGGGATGGCTGTGGTGTGAGGATCACATGTGTTCACGGAGTGTTAATTATTTGCTCCGGTGCTCTATTAAAAGGAGCACCTTAATTGCCAGTAGTTTCCCAGAGGCCCCGCTGGCACGGGCTGGCTGGACAGAAGATGTTGTGCAAGTTCTCATTGCGAGCACGTATGACTATATTTGGAGCACATGCCTAGGATTGTTTAGTACTTGGATACTTGTTATTATTTATCTGCAATGCCCTAGTTCTTGAAGTTACATGTTTAGACTCGTCCATGCAATTCCCGTCCATCCATCCATATGCCTACCGCACTCGAATCCTACTGGTACTATTACTATTACTACTGTTTCACTATTGTTGTTGCTGTTGCTACTACAAACTGTTGCTACTGATAAAATTCTGTGAGCAAGAACTATTTCCAGGTGCAGCTGAACTGACAACTCAGTTGTTAAGGCTTGCAAGTATTCTTTGGATCCCCTTGTGTTGAATCAATAAATTGGGTAATACTACCCGCAAAGACTGTTGCGATCCCCTATACTTGTGGGTCATCAAGACTATTTTTTGGCGCCGTTGCCGGGGAGCATAGCTTTATTTGTAAGTTCACTTGGTTCTATTATTGTTCACTGGTACTCCTTTCATCATGGGGAAGTCTCGTGATGGAAAGTTCCCTATTTTACCATCTACTACAAGAAGAGGTACAGTCCTAAACACCTCTATTGCTCTTGATTCACCGTCCGTTATAAGTAAGCTTGTCACACCACCACCACATGATCATGCTTCACACGCTGCTACTACTGCTGAATCTGAAACTGCTTTTGATACTCAAGATGTTACTTCTACTGTGCTTGATGCGAGTGGTTCTATGGCTAGTCTATGAAATACCGAAACTCCTAGTGAAGACACTATTACACCTGTTAGCTCACCCGAGTCTAGTGAGAGTTTTGATATTAATGATGGTTACATTGAGCTCACTGATAAATTTGTTGAAGAGTGCCGAAACACACATGGTGCTAGTGCTATTAAGAGTCTCCTTGCTAGACATACTATTATACCTAAGAAGTCCTATGATCCTAAGTTTGCCACCTCTCCCATAGATATTAAAGATAAAGATTATGATTTCTCTCTTGATTTATCTTATTTAGATATTGTTGAGAAGGAACCTTTTTGTGGTACTGAAAACGAGAGTGTTGTGGCTCATATGAATGAGCTTTCTACTATGAGTGCTTTGTTCTCTGATGATTTTAAAATGCGCAAGTACTTTGTTGCTAAGATCTTCCCTTTTTCACTAAAAGGAGAAGCTAAGGCTTGGTTTAATAGATTACCTCCTGGTTCCATTGATAGCCCTGATTGCTTGATTGCTTCTTTCTTCCATAAATATTTTCCTACCAGTGCTAGACATGCTGCTTTGTAGAGACTTTTTGATTTTAAACAGGAAGAAGAGAAATTGCCTGAGTCATGGAAAAGATTATGTTCCTTGATTCATTCATATCCTGGATGTCCATTACCTAAGAATGAGTTGCTTGATATTTATTATAATGGACTAACTGATGATTCTAGGACCTACCTAGATAGCTTTGCTGATTGTGTTTTCAGGAAAATGACTCCTATAGATGCTGAAGAATTAATGAACAAGATAAGCAAGAATTATGATGATTGGACTTCAATTGAGCTGAATACACCTGAGCCTATTACTCCTGAACCAACTGTTCCTGAACTAGTTCCACCACCAACAACAAAGAAGAGAGGAGTTATTGCATTAAATGATGAAGTGATGAAGGAATCTAAAAAGTGTCTAAAAGAGAAAGGTATTAGAGCTGAAGATGTGAAGAATCTACCTCCTATATAAGAATTATGTAAGCCAATTCCTCACTCATCTACTATTGAGGTACACTCTCTCCAATTTAATGAAGGTGATATTCCTTATGGTAAGCCTCCTGATCAATGCTTAGAGGAACTTGACACATTTATTGTTAAACAAGGTAATTTTAATAAACAAGTTCGAAATCATTTATTGGAAAACTCTAGAGCTATCCATGAGTTGAAAGATATTGTGGAAAGAACTTCTAATGATATTAAAATGTTTTGTAAACACTTTCAAATGGTTCAAACCCAACTTGATCAACTTGCTAAAGTACAAAAGGATATGCTAGTTAATGCTTCAGGAAATAAACATGCTTATGGAATTAGAACTAGGACTGGTGCAGCTACTCAAGATCCTTTATATCCTGAAGGACACCCTAAAAGAATAGAGCAGGATTCCCAACAAGGTGAGGATAGTGGTTGTCCTCATAAGAGGAAGAAAAAGAAACATAAGAAAGTTGAGGAACCACTTGAACCTGATGTAGATCCTAATAGTATATCTATCTCTGATGCTGAAACTGAGAGTGGTAATATTGATGAGTCTCCTTATAAGGAGGAAGTTGAGGAAGAACCTGATAAGCACACTAAGAACACTAGGTACACAAAGGAATATTTTATTGCTAATAAACATGGTAAAGAGAGAGAACCTTGGGTGCAAAAACCTATGCCTTTTCCAGGTAAGAAACACAAGTCAAAGGAGGAAGAACACTACAACAAGTTTTGTGAGTGGATGAAACCTTTATTCTTGCAAATTCCTTTGACTGATGCTATTAAGTTGCCTCCTTATTCAAAGTATATGAAGGATATTGTCTCTAATAAAAGGAAGATTCCTAATGAGGAGATTTCTACTCTACTTGCTAATTACTCCTTCAATGGTAAGGTTCCAAAGAAACTTGGTGATCCAGGTATACCAATTATTCCTTGCTCCATTAAGAATAATTATGTTAGAACTGCTTTATGTGATATGGGAGCTGGAGTTAGTGTTATGCCTTTTTCTCTCTATAAGAGACTCTAGCTAGAAAAGTTGATACCAACTGATATATCTTTGCAAATGGCTGATAAGTCAACTGCTGTCCCTCTTGGTATATGTGAGGATGTTCCTGTTCAAGTTGCTCATAATAGCATGGTTTTAACTGATTTTGTTGTGCTTGAAATGCCTGAAGATGATAATATGTCTATTATTCTTGGGAGACCTTTTCTTAATACTACAGGTGCTGTCATCAATTGCAATCAAGGAAAAGTAACATTCAATATTAATGACAAAGAGCACACTGTCTATTTCCCCAAGAAGGTTGTTAAGATCTATTGCCTGAATTTTATTGAAAATATTGAAGGCATCAAGGTTGGAGAAATATATTGTCCCATTCCACAAGAAAATATTGAAACTATTATGATTGGGACCATTGCTATCAAGTATGAGGTAACATAATCACCTTGTGGAATACAAAGTTTTGTCTCATTTAAGATTGTTTTGGTAAGAATACTTGATCAACCTTGTTAACAAAAGGATTTTAATGGACAGAATATTGTTTCCACTATGGTTATACTTGCTTTCTTTTTCCCTTCTCCTTCCTAGTCTTTGCTTTAGCTTTAGTTTTGTTAGTTGTTTGCTTGTTTTAGTTTCTTAGAGCTCCTGTAGTTTAGCTTTTGGTTTGCTTTTGCTTCTTCTGAAAAAACTGTTTCTGCGAGAAAATCAATTTTCATACCCTCAAAATTGGCCAAAAATAAAGTTTCCCTAAAAATTCCAGAAAATTCAAAATAATTTTTTCCTCAAAAAAGGGGCAGAGTGGCACCTGAGATGACCCAAGGGGCCACCCCTAGGCCTCACACCCATGGTAGGCGCGACCTACCTAGGGGTGGCGCCTAGGGGGGTTGGCCCAGCTGGCCCCCTCCAGGCTGCCTCCTCAAAGCCACCTTCTTTATCTCTCCTGAAAAACACCGGAAAACTTGCTCAAGCTCGAGTTCTTGCTGTTCTTGCTCATGATTTTCGATCTCCTTGTTCAGCCCATCTCAAGTGCTGATTTTTGGAGGGATTGTTCCTTGGTATGTGTCTCCTCCACTTGTCCAATTAGATTTGTGATTGGTAGATTGTATCTTGATTATTTTGTTACTATAGGTGATAGGTTGTTTGAGCTTGCATGCTTGTTCTATGCTTAGAAACTTTGTTTTGATGCATGTGTAGTCCTCTAGCAAGTTCCTATAGTAGTTTCTCATCATTTATCAACTTAGAAATCACTTGGTTTGATGGTTGTCTAAAAATTTCAGTAAAGAGAAGTCATGGACCACCACACCTTTGCTGACATTTTTGAGAGTGATGCACCTAGAAGGGCAAGGCTCCCAAGGTCATCTACCAGCTCCAGACCCTCATACAATGAGGATCTCACCACTCCGCGGTTTGGTGACGAGGGAGATGAAGGGGATGCTCACCCCTCCACCTTTCCTTGTCAAACTTTCTTGCGAGCTGATGGGATTCTTAATGATTTCATGGCTTTGATTGGGAGGGCTGGTCTAACAAGTTTCATGCAGGATGAGAGTGCACAATATGCTTCACTTACTAAAACATTTGTGGAGAGTTTCTCATTCACCAATAGTTTGTTCAATCCTTCTGTGTCTTTCAGACTTTATAGCAGGGCTCATTCTATGCCTTTGAAGAAATTTTGCAAGGCCCTGGGACTTGGTACAAATGGGTCATCAAAGAAGATTACATCTCTTCCCGCTGATTTGTTGGAACTATACCGAGGAATAACCAATGATGATGACCGCAGAGCTCAAAGAGGGAAGATAAGGAACATTCAGCTTCCAGCCATCAGGTACTTCACCTACTATCTTACCACCAGTGTTCTTGGTAGGAAGAACACTAGTAATATATCCAACTATCAATTGGCCTTTTTAGCTGCTACGCTCTACATTGAGGATAAGTATAATCTTGGTTCCCTCATTGCTCGCCGTTTAGCTGCTAGGGGACCCATTTATGGGGGAATTATTGTTACTCGTATGCTGCTACCTTGGACATTGATATTGATCCCCATGATACAGTTTTGGCTCCCCAGAGACTTGATCTTGCTGCCATGAAGGCGCACCACTTTTTCACCTCTAGCTCTACTCTTGAGAACTTGGTTTATAGAATGCTGTTTACTGACGGGGAAGAGAGAGAGATCCCTCTACCCCAAACCACTTTGTTCAGTATTTCTCAGGGACCTTGGTCATGCTCGAAGGCGGAGATGGATGAGTTGCTGCGTTCTCTTATTTTCCACGGGAACTATCAGGGGGAGCACCCGCATATGACCCCGCTGTACATTACACAGGGGAGGCCTCGAGCTCGTACCAGGACGAGGGAGCTTCCTCGACATACTATAGAGGTGCATCTACTTGGGCACCATGGGATTGAGCCTCGCTTAAGCCAAAAGCCTAAGCTTGGGGGGAGGTACACCGACGTCACACACTCATATATATATATATCATGATCGGTCGGTTCTTTGTATATCCATTGTTTCGCTTTCTTTTTGGTTCTTGTTGCTTCTTTCTCAAAAACCCAAAAATACCAAACATATTTTCGTTGTTTCTCTTGGCTTGTTTCATTGTTTTTTTGCTTTGGTTTTCCTTAAAAGAAAAAAACCCAAAAATATTTTGCTTTGTTTGGTTTGCTTTGTTTTTTTTGGTTTTTCTTTGTTTGCTTGTTTCAAAAAATCAAAAACACCAAAAATACTTGTTGTTCTTCTTTGGTTTTGTGAGTTCTTCACAGGGTTCAGCCGTCCTTAGTGGATATTGGTTTTCATGTTAATTATTCAAGTCACACAAGTGAAGGGAAATAATGAAGATTAAAACAACTCGAGGTGTGGTAAGAGGCTGGTAACGAACTCTATTTGTTTCATTTTTGTACATATACTCATCATTGTGAGCATGCTTAGCTTGTATGTGTAAGGTGTATGTCATTATGGATGCTTAGTAGTTCTTGCGTGTCTATGATTAGCTCCAGCTTGCTAATAGTTTGCAGCATGTCATATGAATGTTTGCTTGCATTATTTTATTCATACTTTGGTATGACATTGTGGTATCCTCCTCTGACTGTTCATGTGAATCGACTTGGCACATGCTCACGCATGGATATGACTAATTAATAGTCAGTAAGCCTCGATGATTTATTTTGCCTCAGAGTTCTTGTATCATTTTCATGCCATAGTTAGTTCTGTTTTGTTGCAAGCATGATTATGACAATTATTGCTCTCTCGTTTGTCGCTCCCTCTCTATTGCTAGCCTTCACTTGCACTGAGTATGTGCTCTACCTGTGATTCCAACTCCCCAAAACCAATATTGCCATCTATGTCCACCATACCTACCTATTAGCATCATTTTATATTTCAGTGCATATTCTATATGCCATGTTTTCTTCCAAAATAAAATGTTTGTCTGTTTTGAGAAAGTTAGTTAGTAAAGCTCTCACGAACTTGATGGCACACTTTATTCCTTGCACTTAATAATCTTGAACCATTGTGGCTAGTCCATGAAAGTTATATGCTGGCTTATTATATACTGGGAGTCAGCAGAACCGTGCTGTCACGGGGAACGCTTTCAACACTTTTTGGATATCTCATCCAGTTGATACTTTGCTCTTTTGTTTACGGATGTCGACGATGTGAAATAAAAGGGGAGGTTGTTAGTTCATGGAGTTTATACATTGTGTTAGAGAAATGCCTAGGCCGCTAGCCTAAGCCATGCTTAATCATGGTGGAAACTTGCAGCATCACTATAATGAGCATCTATGAAGCTTCCTCAGTAAAAAGCTATGCATATGGTAAATAAAAAGATTGCTGAGATGCTCATTGTTTGCTTGCCTTGTCATTTTGGTTATGGGAAAGCTCCTGTACTATATGCAAGGGGTACCCGTTGGCGGTTCTCGATGATATGCATGTATTTACAATGACAAGAACTTTCAGGTGACCAAAGTTGAGTACCATGCGGAGCAACCCTCATAATCAAGAGACTTGGGATTTCTAGTCTATGGTCTGTCAAGCATATGATTCAGAGTGGACCTCACTTTCACCTTAACCACATAAAGATGCTTATGATAGGGGCAATGAGAGCTCAAACCTAATGAGTACCTTCCTTTCAGCATTAGGAAGCCTTTCAAACCTCCACAAAAACCATTTTCACAATTTTGTTGAGTCACCACTTATTCTATGAGCACCTTCTCGAGAGCATAGTTGTCATTCTTGTGTTTGTTCCAAAACTTGGTTAATTATGTCATGACTTTGATGCTTGTATCTCTGATATCTTTACTTCTAGTCTTCATATGAACTTCAGAGGTGCGTCAGCATTTATATTGTGCTCTTCAAACAAAGGCAAGCGAGATACCACTCTATCATACCTTATTATGAGCATTGCAATGTTGCTTATGTTTATGTTTCATGCTACTTATTATTATTGAGTTGGTTTCTCTTCATAGCTTGCAATGACTATTGAGTAGACTTAGTTGCATACTCTTTATTATGAATTGTCTAAGCATCTACTCCTCTGCTGAGAATATTTACATCATATGAAGCAAAGTGTTTGTGAAAGTTCTTTTATCGCACTCAGTTTTCAACTGAATTGCTTGAGGACAAGCAATAATATAATCTTGGGGGGAGTTGATACGTCAAAAACGTATCTACTTTCTCGAACACTTTGCTATTGTTTCTCCTCTATACTTGTGTGATTTGGATACAACTAACACGGACCGACGCTGTTTTCAGCAGAATTACCTTGGTGTCTTGTTTTTGTGCAGAATATGAACTATCAGGAAAAATCCTTGAAAATATGCCCAAAACTATTTCTCACCAGAAGATCCATGGAGCCAGAAGGGGAGACAGAAGGGAGGCCCGGGGGTGCCAGACCCACCCCAGGCACGAGCCCACTGACCTCGCGCCTGGGGGAGGTTTGGCCACCCCAGGCAGCTTCTCAGCCTCCCTCCGCGCCTATAAGTTGCCTCCTGACCTAAAAACAGAGGGGGGTTCGGTAGTTTTTGTCAACACCCGAATTTTTCAATCCTAGATGCCTGTTGTGCCATACATCGCAATCCCAGGATTACCATTTTTGCGAGACATAACAGAATTGGATACCATAGTACTTCATCCATTACAAGCGATACATAAGTTCTTACACAAATGGGGATCTCATGATCCAGTTCTTAATACAACATCAAGCAGCGGAATACGTAATAATAACGGTAGCGTAGGCGAAGCTCCATCTTCGGGGTCACAGGCAATGCTGACGATGGGAGATGATCCTAGTTGTCGTAACCTTCCTGGGATCCATCTTCCAGGTACTCCTCTTCATAGTCTGGCCATGGGAATAGCCAGGGACAAAGCCATGAGTACTCTTTAAGTACTCGCAAACTAATACTAACAGGTAAGGGGTTTTTGGATAATAGGACACTAGGCTCTAGGGTTGTTTTGCAAAAAGCCAGGTTTATCTCTACTAAGTTCCAAAGCTAGTCACAATTTTATAACTCCTAAGTGGGATCTTGTAATTCAAGTCACAACTCTGTTGTGGTCAAGTCAAAGTCTCAATTCATTTCACAAGTCATTTTGAAAAGTCTGACGGGGGAACAGTATGGCCACTCCAACTGTCCATAACCGCGGACGCGGCTATTCGAATAGTTTGACACTCTGCAGAGATTGTACACTTTCACCACAACATTCGATATATCCGTCAGGAACAAATCCTGAATTCACCATACTCAGTATGCGGATAATCAATCCTAACCTGTCAATTACACGCCCTAGTATAAGCACCTCTCCTGTGAGTTTGGCCTCCCAACCATGACCACTGTCATCTTGGGTACTGCACAGGTGGAAAATCTTCACAAGGTAGCCTCAGCTCAGACCTTGGCCGTGAGGGAACTAATACTAAGGAATATAAGTTTCCAGTCAAGCCCTACCCAATATTCGGGTATTGTGGTTGTACGCTAAAATTGGAATGGTATCGCATCCAGACAACCATCAGTTTTATAAAGGGCTAAGGCTCATGCCTCAACATTTTCATCACCAAAATCATCAAGTGTTTGGAAACACAAGTCCAAAACATTTCAATAGAATGATCCATCATTCCAAGGTTTTCATAACCATTTTTCCACCAAGTATTCCCATCTAAAAGTTGATCAAGTTTTATGCTCAGCACTAGCATCTACAGGTGGGGGTAGTACTAATGAGGGGTGGTAACTAGTGGAGTTTCACTAAGTCCAACCTTATATCTTAGGCTGATATCAAGGCTTCTAGCTTAGGCCAAATTTTATGCTCTTTATGCAACCTTCAGCATCTTTCCAAAATCTACCAGTCACTTAAGTAAACTCTAAGTAAGCTTTGATAAAGAAATAAAGTAAGAAGCTTGCACATAAAACTAGGATTTGGTTTATCAAGTGGGTATGATCACATATGCTTAAGGCATATAGTAGTCATATCACAAGTATGGGTTTGTGGCATCAGTAGGGTATCTGGCAAGGGTTAGCTTGCATCAAGATGCGTATAAGCTTGCATAGGTATAGTATCTTTCAAGTGTTAGCTTGCCTTGTGCAGAGCAGTGGTTGAAGTTCTCCTCGGCCTCCTCTTCGTAGTATCCTCCTTCCTCCTCGTATCCTTGGTCGGTACTAGCGTCTATGAATAAATACGAGGTACACAATCACCAAACAATACTTATCTACTTGCAATCATCACACAAGGGTCCTATAGATGATCTAGCATCATCTCTAACATTACAAGGTTAAGGCTTGGTTTAAATCTTTTTATTTTAGAAAAGTAATTTCTACTCATTGAAAAATTACTTAAGATTTAATATTCTCCAAACTAAAAATGGGATCATGTTGACACATGTCATCACCACATATTGTAGTCCATGGGAATGTGATTTAAAGTGGTGTCACAATTTAATAAGGTTTTACCCTTTTATTTTAATTAATTAAAGTGGCTAGAAATGCTTATGTAGCATTCTTTTATTACTTGAACATTATTTCTGCAAGTAAACCTATATATTTTTATATATTCTGAAAGGTATGGTTAAATGTGATTTTTGAGAGTTGGAATCAACTCAAAAGCTTTTATGGTTTAAATTTGAAAAATGTTTGAATGCAGAAAAGCCTCTGCCTTGTTATTTTTACTATGGGTGATCTAGAGATCCAAATGACTTGAATCCAACGTGCTTGGATTAAGCATTCACAGACCTTTCCAAAAAAATTGGTTTCATCCAATTTGGTGCACTGAATCTATCTGGGTTGATTTTTGAAGTTGGGTACAGAAGTGTGTTTGAATTTAAAAAGAAAAAGGTTTAATTTGAATTGCTGGGCTGCGCGGGAAATTCTAACGGGCCGGCCTGCTAAGCGCAGTGCTCCCGCGGGCTGCTTAAGTGGGTGTCCCCACTCGTCAGTGACACGGGGCTGGGTGAAGCGGTATGGGGCAACGTGGATCGTTCGATCTAGTTCTAATCCACCGGCTGGGGGTCATCGTCGACGCGAGACAGCTCCGGCGAGAACGAAACCTAGCGCGGCCAGTGAGGGGTGCTGGGGGCTCACCGGGGTACTGACGAGGGTCGGCGAGGCGGGCGAACGACGAAGTCGATGACGGCGAACCTCCTGGTACCGGTGGCTTCTCCTGGGGCGACTCCAATCGCTGGCTCCCTTCTTCTCCAGAGGCGGCGGGCTCCGGTGAAATTCCGGCGAGGTGGTGCTCGCTTGCTCTGAGGACGGTGTGGCACGGCAAGTGAGGAGAGGGGAGTGAGATGGTGTGAAGAAATCGTGCGGGGGTGGCCTCTATTTATAGTCGAGCGAGGGGACCGTCGGGGCGCACGGTGAGCTCGTCGGGGGCGACGTTACAGGCGGCTAATGGCATGGGCAAGGGTAGGGGACGGTGCTGTGTGTCCTGGCGATGCTCAACGACATGGTTGCGAGGCATGGGGCGATGTGGTTTGGTCTGGAACGGCCGGTGCTCTGCGCGGCAGAGGCGGCGTCTTCGACGGCGGGCGGTGGCTGTATGGCACAGGGCGGCAAACAGGGATGTCTGGCGGTCTCCTGGGTCGGTGGTGATCGTGTGTGCACGCAGTGAGGGCGGCGCGCGGTCTGTGGACGTTGGTCGAGGGTGGCGCTCTGGCGCACGCTCGGCATGGTCTGGGCGCGGCTTGTGCGAGTGGTCCAGGGCTTGGCAACGCTCGCGGCTGGGACAGGGAGTGGCGGTGGACGGTGGGCTGCCTCCCAGACAAGGTTGGCTCGGCTAGTTCTTCCTCTAGCCTGCTGTCCACAATGGGGTGACATTGGGGTGCTCGGCTATTCACCATTGATGACAATGGCAAGCTCACAGGGGTGCTAGTGTTGGGCTAATCTTTCTAGATGATCTACTGAGTTGTGTGTGAGCTAACTAGGGGACAAGTTAGGCAAGAATCACTGCACACTATAGTGTTTGATGTTTTGTTTGATTTGTGTCTGCAACCTGTTTGATGAAATGGCCGCATGAAATCAAGTTTTGAATTTTGAAATGAATTTTGGTGAGTTTGCTAGATTGGTGCTGGTGAGTCTGCAGATGCTTGGGTTTTGAAAGTTGAGCTTGTTTGAGTGGGTTTTGGAAAAGTGGGATCTTCCCATATGATAAAGATTCAATTTTGAATTGTCATTTAAACTATGCATTTGAAAGTTTCTGGATGATCACAAAGTGGGCCTTGATACTTTGTTATGAGTACATTCAAGGGGTGCAAAGATCCAGAAAAGTTTCTGTTAGGTTTTGAAAGTTTGGGACAGACAAAGTAGGCATGTGAGTTAAATTGGTCAAAATGACCATTCACTTAATATATTTGTTTTGATTTACTTGTCTTTAGGAAAAGTGTGGGAAATGTTTTAGATGATGTTCATTTCACCTAAGAAACATTTTACAAGCAATGGATCACACAAACAAGGTGGTTTTTAAAGAAATTCAAAATCCATGCATACACATATGCATGCATTCATGAGTTTATTTAGAAAAGTTTTTGTTAACCCTAATCTTGATGATTAGTGTTTGATGATCTAAGTTTGGTATTTTTGGGATGTTACAAACCTTCCCCCCTTAAACAAAATCTTGTCCCGAGATTTGAAAAAGGACGAAAAGATTACCTAGGATTTGAAGAGATCTGGAGACTCCGTCCTGATGTGATCTTCGCGTTCCCAGGTAGCTTCCTCTTCTGTGTGGTTGCTCCACTGAATCTTGAGAAACTTGATGCTTCGGGTTCTGGTAGTTCGAAAAGCTTCTTCCAAAATGCGGATGGGTACTTCAGGATAGGTTAGGTCATTGTTGATCTCTATGGTCCGGTGATCGATATTCTTGAACACTTCGGTCTTCTCGGGGACTTCGAGACACTTGCGAAGTAACGAGATATGGAACACATTGTGCACAGCTGACATCTCTTCTGGTAGCTCCAGTTGATACGATACTTCTCCTCGACGATTCAGAATTTTGAAAGGTCCGATATATCTGGGGGCTAACTTTCCCTTCAGTTGGAAACGCTGCATTCCCTTCAATGGCGACACTTTCAGATAAACAAAATTTCCTATGTTGAAGGCGAGGTCTCGACGTCTCTTGTCGGCGTAACTCTTCTGTCGGGATTGGGCTGTCTTGAGGTGCTCACGAATCTTGTGAACCTTCTCTTCTGCTTCTCGTAGGATGTCGGGTCCGAAAATCTTACTCTCTCCTACTTCCGACAAGTTCAAAGGGGTGCGACACTTTCTTCCGTACATGAATTCAATTGGGGCCATTTGCAAACTGGCTTGGTAACTGTTGTTTTATGAAAATTATGCAAACGGCCGACAGTCTTCCCACTTGGATCCATATTTTAGCACACATGCTCTAAGCATATCTTCGAGTATTTGATTTACTCGCTCTGTTTGTCCATCGGTCTGAGGGTGATACATGGTACTAAAATCTAGGCGGGTTCCTAAACCTTCTTGGACTTTCTTCCAAAATCTCGAGGTAAACTGAGTTCCTCGATCCGATACTATGTTCTTGGGGACTCCATGCAAACTAACGATTCTAGCGATGTACAACTCCGCTAGCTTCGAACTATGATAGGTGGTTTTGACGGGCAAGAAATGGGCGACTTTGGACAATCTGTCCACTATGACCCAAATAGAGTCATTTCCCCTACTAGAAGTAGGTAGTCCAGTGATAAAGTCCATTCCTACAGAATCCCATTTCCATTCCGGAATTTTCAAAGGTTGCAACAATCCAGCGGGTCTTTGGTGTCCGGCCTTGACTCGCTGACATATATCACACTTGGCGATATAGCTTCCGATTTATCTCTTCATCTTATGCCACCAAAATTGCTCTTTCAAATCTTGATACATCTTAGTTCCTCCGGGATGGATAGAATAAAGAGTATCATGAGCCTCCTTCAAGATAACTTCTTTTAACTCAGAATCTGATGGTACACAAAGGCGTCCTTTGTACCACAAAACTCCTTCTTCGTCCTTGGTGAATCCGGGTACTTTGCCTGTACCGATACGACGCCTGATTCCGTCGATACTAGCATTTCCTTTCTGCGCCTCTTTAATCTGACTGATCAAAGTGGGCTGAAGTTCTATGCTAGCCAAAAATCCTTCACTTACTAATTCCATTCGAAAATCTTCCATCTCTTTGTGCAAACTTGGTTGCTCCTTCAAAATCATGGAGTTCAAGCGGCACGGTAATCTGCTAAGGGCATCGGCTACCACGTTGGCTTTACCAGGGTGATAGTGAATGTCCAGGTCGTAATCCTTGATTAGCTCAATCCATCTTCTCTGCCTCATATTCAGCTCCTTTTGAGTGAATATATACTTTAGGCTCTTGTGATCCGAATAAATCTCACAACGGTTTCCCATCAGGTAATGTCTCCATGTCTTCAGGGCTAGAACTACGGCTGCGAGTTCGAGGTCATGGGTTGGGTAATTTTTTTCATGTTGCTTCAATTGTCATGATAGATAAGATATAACTTTGCCTTCCTGCATTAGCACACATCCGAGACCAATCTTGGATGCGTCACAATACACATCGAAGGGCTTCGTGATATCCGGCATGATCAAGATTGGGGCTGAAATCAATCTCCTTTTGAGTTCTTGAAAACTCGCTTCACATTTGTTGGTCCATTCAAACTTCTTGTCCTTCTTCAGCAATTGGGTCATGGGTCTGGCGATACTAGAGAATCCTTCTACAAATTTGCGGTAATATCCCGCCAATCTGAGAAAAGCACGAACTTGGGTTTGAGTGGTTGGGGCTTTTCAATCTTCTACATATTTTACTTTGGCAGGGTCAACGGCAATTCCTCCGGCTAATACAATGTGACCGAGGAATCCTACTTCCTGTAACCAGAATTCACATTTGCTAAACTTTGCATACAGCTGATGCTCTCTAAGGATTCCAAGAATGGTCCTTAGGTGTAGCTCATGTTCTTCTTCTGATTTGGAATAAATCAGAATGTCATCGATGAAAACAACGACAACCTTATCCAGGAAGTCCATAAAAATCTTATTCATGAGATTCATGAAATAAGCGGGGGCATTGGTTAATCCAAAAGACATGACTGTATACTCATACAATCCATATCTGGTGGTAAAGGCAGTCTTTGGAATATCCTCTGCACGAATTTTGAGTTGATGATAGCCAGTCCTAAGATCAATCTTAGAAAACACCTGGCACCGGTCAACTGATCAAACAAATCTTCTATCTTAGGCAAGGGGTACTTGTTCTTGATGGTGACATCATTCAACTTTCGATAATCCGTACATAAACGGTTACCTCCATCCTTCTTGTCCACAAACAAGACAGGTGATCTCCATGGGGACGCACTTGGTTGAATCAATCCGATTTCCAACATGGAATCCAGTTGCTTCTTCAGTTCTTCTAGTTCCGACGGGTTCATACTATAGGGTCTCTGGGCTATGGGTCCTGTTCCGGGGATTAGTTCAATGATAAACTCGATATCCCGATCTGGGGGCATACCAGGCAAAACATCTGGAAATACATCGGGGTATTCGCAGACTATCCGGACTTGGTCAATGGTAGGTTGGGCTATACTCTTGTTACACTTGAATTGGCGAGGTAAGGTTTCAGATATATGCTCGACTGATATTCCGGCGGTACTGGTCATGGTGATGGCTTTCTTAGCACAGTCAATCAATCCTTTATGTTTGGACATCCAATCCATTCCTAGTACTACTTCCAAACCTTTAGTTCCGAGTACTATTAGGTTAGCATAAAAATCTATGCCATGGATTCGGATAGGGACGGCCTTGCAAATTTGCCTAGCCTTGGTGGTTGATCCGGGAATTTGTACAATCATCACATGCTTCAATTTGGTTGGTTGAATTTTACTAGTGCAGGCAAATTCTTCGGTGACAAATGAATGTGATGCACCAGAATCAAACAACACTCTTGCAAGTACTGAATTAACAGAAACCATACCCATCACGACGTCTGGCGCTTCCTGAGCTTCTTCATCATGCATGAGAAAAAGACAGCCATTGCGGTTGAGTGAATTCCCTGGGGCAAATCTTCTCCCTGGCTAGACACGATGCTGCTGCTGAGCTGGGACATTGGTATTAGGGGCTGTAGCATTCTTCTTGTTGGGGCACTCGTTGGAATAGTGGCCTTTATTTCCACAGTCATACTTGTCCTTGGCTGCGACAGGCACAACATTGCTTCCAGTCCTCGGGGCAGTGTTGGGGTTGGCGGTAGCATTGTTGGTGTTGAACTTGGGTGGGGCATGGGTGAAATTGCTAGAGTTGCCGGGGTTGTTGTGATTTCCTCCAGGTCTAGGGTTTCCACGGTTGGGATAGGTCGGACGGGTCATAGGGGGTCTGTTGGTTCATGGGGAAAATCCTGGAGATGGGTTGGGGCGATACTTTGGGGTCTAATGGGTTCCTGGTTGATGCATCATGCGACGCTTGCGGTTCTCATTGGCCTGGTTGATCTTTCCTTCCATCTGGATAGCAGAGTCGACAAGGGCTTCAATACCAACAAAGGGGATATTGACTAACACTGTCTGCATCTCGTCATGCAGACCATTCAGGAATCTTTCTTTCTTCTTGGCTTCGGTGTCTATCTCGTCCGGGGCATACCTAGCTAATGACAAAAATTTGTCATGGTATTCCACTACGGTCATCCTTCCTTGCTTCAATTCTCGGAACTCGTCTCTCATTCTCTTGATCAAACCTGGTGGCACATGGGTTCTGCTAAACTTGACCTTGAATTCCTCCCAGGTCACCATCTGGCCTCCGGTCATTGCACGAACACTGTTCCACCATGCCCTGGCATCTCCGGCTAGATAATGGGTGGCGAACAGGACTTTCTCGTTGGCTTCGACTCCTGCTACTTCTAAGTTGTTTTCCATGGTTTGCATCCAATCATCAGCATCTAGGAGTTCTTCTGACTTGGTGAAAACGGGTGGGTTGGTATTCTGGAAATTCTTGAGCTTAGATCCGTGGTTGTCCTGATTTCCGTGGCCTTGGTTGTTGTGGGCTAGCTGGGCTATCTGTTGCAGAGTGGCTAGGTTGGCTTGACGTTCCTCTCTTTCAGCTTCGCAGTCAGAAGTCAACATTTGCAGGATCTGCAACATCGGGTCCGGGGCTGAACCACTTCCTCCACGTGGCATTTGAAGATTGATATAGATCATGAGAAAAGAGGGAAATTTCTAAGGTTTTGGGTTTTTGAAAAGTTTTTAGAGTTTGACTCAGGTTTTTCTAGCAACTTGCTTTTTCATTCATTCAATCACTCGATACAACGCACACCACAGCAAGGGAAAACAGATGGTTTTAAGAACCATTCTGGAATCTACGATATAGTGGGACCGACTACTACTCACTACGCTAGTGCTCAGTGCTACTACTCCTCGGAGTCTGTGGCTTCATCATCTTCAGCATCATCGATGAAGGCGAGATCATCCTCATCGGTGAAGAAGTCCATGGCCTGATCCTCCAGAAAATCATCGTCATCGCTGAGATAGGAGTAAGGGTCTCCACAAAGATACTCTCTGGCATTCTCCCTTTCCTCTAACTGCATGTCTCTCTCGTGGATGGTCTCTTCCAAAGATGAGATGCGATGGCGAATACGGGCAATAATGCGCTCCTTCTTGCCGAGCTGATGGCGGCGAGACTTGCGATCCTTTGCTAGCATGGCTATGGTCTGATCCTTCGTCTTGATGATGGCAGACTTGTGGTTGCAATAGTCACGGCAGTTGTCCAATTCCTGCCGACGATCATACATCATGAAGCTAAGGTGGTCCAATTGAGTCTTCAGCTCGGGGTGGTATGGGGATTCCAATGGTTGTCCATTTGCATCACGCCTTGGGCAAAACTCAAAGCGAGTACCCTTGATCTGATTGATGCTCTGCCAACACAGACGGGAAAGAGCTTCCTGCATTGCTCTGGCAAGTCCATCGAGCCAGTTGTTTTCCCTCAAGGTAAACTGAATTCCCTCCGCAGTGGGAGGTTCAATCTTTCCTCGGAGACTTGCAACAATTAGCCACTGCAGATCTTCTCCTCCTTGATCATTGAGCTGAGCTCCGAAGAACTCGGGATGCGGACGCTCCAGAAGTTCCGAAAGCTGATCCAGATCCCTCTCAAAGATAAGGTCTCCTCCATTCCCCAGTTGGTAAAACTTGCTGTACTTCACGTCCATCTATAAAAATAGAGGATGAGTAGATTAGCAGAGTGATCAAGTGTGTCAAAATTTTATCTATTTTGCAAGAGTTTTTGAGGAACATGAAGTTTTATTAAAGAATTAAAGAGGTAAGAATGAGAATAGGTTTTCGTAAATATTTTTGTTCTTTGGTTTTGAAACTAATTTTTTGGTTCAACGTCCAATCTAACTAGGGTCTCCTATGGTCAGGATGGCTCTGATACCAACTTGTCAACACCCGGATTTTTCAATCCTAGATGCCTGTTATGCCATACATCGCAATCCCAGGATTACCATTTTTGCGAGACATAACAGAATTGGATACCATAGTACTTCATCCATTACAAGCAATACATAAGTTCTTACACAAATGGGGATCTCATGATCCAGTTCTTAATACAACATCAAGCAGCGGAATACATAATAATAACGGTAGCATAGGCGAAGCTCCATCTTCGGGGTCACAGGCAATGCTGACGATGGGAGATGATCCTAGTTGTCGTAACCTTCCTGGGGTCCATCTTCCAGGTACTCCTCTTCATAGTCTGGCCATGGGAATAGCCAGGGACAAATCCATGAGTACTCTTTAAGTACTCGCAAACTAATACTAACAGGTAAGGGGTTTTTGGATAATAGGACACTAGGCTCTAGGGTTGTTTTGCAAAAAGCCAGGTTTATCTCTACTAAGTTCCAAAGCTAGTCACAATTTTATAACTCCTAAGTGGGATCTTGTAATTCAAGGCACAACTCTGTTGTGGTCAAGTCAAAGTCTCAATTCATTTCACAAGTCATTTTAAAAGTCTGACGGGGGAACAGTATGGCCACTCCAACTGTCCATAACCGCGGACGCGGCTATTAGAATAATTTGACACTCTACAGAGATTGTACACTTTCACCACAACATTCGATACATCCGTCAGGAACAAATCCTGAATTCAGCATACTCAGTATGTGGATAATCAATCCTAACCTTTCAATTACACGCCCTAGTATAAGAACCTCTCCTGTGAGTTTGGTCTCCCAACCATGACCACTGTCATCTTGGGTACTTCACAGGTGGGCAATCTTCACAAGGTAGCCTCATCTCAGACCTTGGCCGTGAGGGAACTAATACTAAGGAATATAAGTTTCCAGTCAAGCCCTACCCAATATTCGGGTATTGTGGTTGTACGCTAAAATTGTAATGGTATCGCATCCAGACAACCATCAGTTTTATAAAGGGGCTAAGGCTCATGCCTCAACATTTTCATCACCAAAATCATCAAGTGTTTGGAAACACATGTCCAAAACATTTCAATAGAATGATCCATCATTCCAAGGTTTTCATAACCATTTTTCCACCAAGTATTCCCATCTAAAAGTTGATCAAGTTTTATGCTCAGCACTAGCATATACAGGTGGGGGTAGTACTAATGAGGGGTGGTAACTAGTGGAGTTTCACTAAGTCCAACCTTATATCTTAGGCTGATATCAAGGCTTCTAGCTTAGGCCAAATTTTATGCTCTTTATGCAACCTTCAGCATCTTTCCAAAATCTACCAGTCACTTAAGTAAACTCTAAGTAAGCTATGATAAATAAATAAAGTAAGAAGCTTGCACATAAAACTAGGATTTGGTTTATCAAGTGGGTATCATCACATATGCTTAAGGCATATAGTAGTCATATCACAAGTATGGGTTTGTGGCATCAGTAGGGTATCTGGCAAGAGTTAGCTTGCATCAAGATGATTATAAGCTTGCATAGGTATAGTATCTTGCAAGTGTTAGCTTGCCTTGTGCAGAGTAGTGGTTGAAGTTCTCCTCAGCCTCCTCTTCGTAGTATCCTCCTTCCTCCTCGTATCCTTGGTTGGTACTAGCGTCTATGAATAAATACGAGGTACACAATCACCAAACAATACTTATCTACTTGCAATCATCACACACAAGGGTCCTATAGATGATCTAGCATCATCTCTAACATTACAAGGTTAAGGCTTGGTTTAAATCTTTTTATTTTTAGAAAAGTAATTTCTACTCATTGAAAAATTACTTAAGATTTAATATTCTCCAAACTAAACATGGGATCATGTTGACACATGTCATCACCACATATTGTAGTCCATGGGAATGTGATTTAAAGTGGTGTCACAATTTAATAAGGTTTTACCCTTTTATTTTAATTAATTAAAGTGGCTAGAAATGCTTATGTAGGATTCTTTTATTACTTGAACATTATTTCTGCAAGTAAACCTATATATTTTTATATATTCTGAAAGGTATGGTTAAATGTGATTTTTGAGAGTTGGAATCAACTCAAAAGCTTTTATGGTTTAAATTTGAAAAATGTTTGAATGCAGAAAAGCCTCTGCCTTGTTATTTTTACTATGGGTGATCTATAGATCCAAATGACTTGAATCCAACGGGCTTGGATTAAGAATTCATAGGCCTTTCCAACAAAATTGGTTTCATCCAATTTGGTGCACTGAATCGATCTGGGTTGATTTTTGAAGTTGGGTACAGAAGTGTGTTTGAATTTAAAAAGAAAAAGGTTTAATTTGAATTGCTGGGCTGCGCGGGAAATTCTAACGGGCCGGCCTGCTAAGCGCAGTGCTCCTGCGGGCTGCTTAAGTGGGTGTCCCCACTCGTCAGTGACACGGGGCTGGGCGAAGCGGTATGGGGCAACGTGGATCGTTCGATCTAGTTCTAATCCAACGGCTAGGGGTCATCGTCGACGCGAGACAGCCCCGGCGAGAACGAAACCTAGCGCGGCCAGTGAGGGGTGCTGGGGGCTCACCGGGGTACTGGCGAGGGTCGGCGAGGCGGGCGAACGACGAAGTCGACGACGGCGAACCTCCTGGTACCGGTGGCTTCTCCTGGGGCGGCTCCAATCGCTGGCTCCCTTCTTCTCCAGAGGCGACGGGCTCCGGTGAAATTCCGGCGAGGTGGTGCTCGCCTTGCTCTGAGGACGGTGTGGCACGATCAGTGAGGAGAGGGAGTGAGATGGTGTGAAGAAATCGTGCGGGGATGGCCTCTATTTATAGTCGAGCGAGGGGACCGTCGGGGCGCACGGTGAGCTCGTCGGGGGCGACGTTACAGGCGGCTAATGGCATGGGCAAGGGTAGGGACGGTGCTGTGTCTCCTGGCGATGCTCAACGACATGGTCGCGAGGCATGGGGCGATGTGGTTTGGTCTGGAACGGCCGGTGCTCTGCGCGGTAGAGGTGGCGTCTTCGACGGCGGGCGGTGGCTGTATGGCATGGGGCGGCAAACGGGGATGTCTGGCGGTCTCCTGTGTCGGTCGTGATCGTGTGTGCACGTGGTGAGGGTGGCGCGCGGTCTGTGGATGTTGGTCGAGGGTGGCGCTCTGGCGCACGCTCGGCATGGTATGGGCGCAACTTGTGCGAGTGGTCCAGGGCTTGGCAACGCTCGCGGCTGGGACAGGGAGTGGCGGTGGACGGTGGGCTGCCTCCCAGACAAGGTTGGCACGGCTAGTTCTTCCTCTAGCCTGCTGTCCACAATAGGGTGACATTGGGGTGCTCGGCTGTTCACCATTGATGACAATGGCAAGCTCACAGGGGTGCTAGTGTTGGGCTAATCTTTCTAGATGATCTACTGAGTTGTGTGTGAGCTAACTAGGGGACAAGTTAGGCAAGAATCACTGCACACTATAGTGTTTGATGTTTTGTTTGATTTGTGTCTGCAACCTGTTTGATGAAATGGCCGCATGAAATCAAGTTTTGAATTTTGAAATGAATTTTGGTGAGTTTGCTAGATTGGTGCTGGTGAGTCTGCAGATGCTTGGGTTTTGAAAGTTGAGCTTGTTTGAGTGGGTTTTGGAAAAGTAGGATCTTCCCATATGATAAAGATTCAATTTTGAATTGTCATTTAAACTATGCATTTGAAAGTTTCTGGATGATCACAAAGTGGGCCTTGATACTTTGTTATGAGTACATTCAAGGGGTGCAAAGATCCAGAACAGTTTCAGTTAGGTTTTGAAAGTTTGGGACAGCCAAAGTAGGCATGTGAGTTAAATTGGTCAAAATGACCATTCACTTAATATATTTGTTTTGATTTACTTGTCTTTAGGAAAAGTGTGGGAAATGTTTTAGATGATGTTCATTTCACCTAAAAACATTTTACAAGCAATGGATCACACAAACAAGGTGGTTTTTAAAGAAATTCAAAATCCATGCATACACATATGCATGCATTCATGAGTTTATTTAGAAAAGTTTTTGTTAACCCTAATCTTGATGATTAGTGTTTGATGATCTAAGTTTGGTATTTTTGGGATGTTACAGTTTTCCAGAAAAAGTTCCGCTCCGCCGCCGCCACCAGAAACCGAGATTCGGATCCAGAAACTCCGTTCTGGCACCCTGCCGGGACGGGAAATTTGGAGAGGATCATCGCCATCGTCATCACCAACGCATCTCCATCATCCACCGATGTTTCCCTCATCGGTGAGTAAGTAATCCCCCGCTATAGGATTGGGGATATTAGGGATTGGATGAGTTCTATCATGTAATCGAATAAGATCTGTTAGGGGCATAGTGCCTAGTATCTCTATTAGTGCTATTTCACTTTGTTGCAACTTGTTGTGCTTAATGCTTGTCACTAGGGCCCGGGTGCCATGATCTTAGATCTGAACTTCTTATTGAATCGTTATGATAGTATTGTTTATGATCTTATCTACAAGTTATGTACACATTTCATTGTCTGGATCCAAAGGCCCCAAAGTGACAATAATTGGGACAACCGGAGGGGATGCCTGTGGTGTGAGGATCACATGTGTTCACGGAGTGTTAATGCTTTGCTCCGGTGATCTATTAAAAGGAGCACCTTAATTGCCAGTAGTTCCCTAGAGGCCCCGCTGCCACGGGCTGGCTAGATAGAAGATGTTGTGCAAGTTCTCATTGCGAGCACGTATGACTATATTTGGAGCACATGCCTAAGATTGTTTAGTACTTGGATACTTATTATTATTTATCTGCAATGCCCTAGTTCTTGAAGTTACATGTTTAGACTCGTCCATGCAATGCCCGTCCATCCATCCCTATGCCTACCGCACTCGAATCCTACTGTTACTGTTACTATTGCTACTGTTTCACTATTGTTGTTGTTGTTGTTGTTGTTGTTGTTGTTGTTGTTGTTGTTGTTGTTGTTGTTGTTGTTGTTGCTTTGCTGTTGCTACTGATAAACTTCTGTGAGCAAGAACTATTTCCAGGTGCAGCTAAACTAACAACTCAGTTGTTAAGGCTTGCAAGTATTCTTTGGCTCCCCTTGTGTCGAATCAATAAATTGGGTAATACTACCCGCGAAAACTGTTGCGATCCCCTATACTTGTGGGTCATCAGTCCCTGAATCTGGTGCGGTCTTAATATCTCAAGCTAGACAGAACATAGCAGGTTCACTTTATCCAAATCAGATATTTGTGTTTCCAACATATGTTTTAGTCGGCCAATCATTAGTGCGCATCTTGGCTGCACTATTGGTGATCTTATACTTGATCCGACTCTTTTTGGCCTCGTCCGAGACTTGTCTCGTCGGCCGAGTCATTCTGTTCTTTCCAGGTGATGATGCTCGACGTGGCACCTCGTTGGTAACCCCAAGCGTACGGTGTGAAGAGCAAGCATCAAGTTTTCCCTCAGTTGAGACCGAGGTTATCGAACCAGAAGGAGGAAGGAGACGTCACACAGGTATTGCAAGCAACGCGGAGACATGCACAACACAAACTCAAGACTTTGCCCCAACGAATCAGTGAGGTTGTCAAGCTCACCGGTTTGCTGTAACAAATGATTAAACGTATGGTGTGGAAGGTAATGGTTTGCAGCAAGTAAACAAGTAATAGTGGAAGATGTATCAATGGTAAAGATTGGACCGGTGTCGATAGTTCAATAGAGGTGCTCTCCTTAGATAAACAACATGGCATGAAGGGTAAACAAATTACAGCAGGGCAATTGACAGGAACTGAGCAAGGCATCACAATGCAATTACTAGTCAGAAAGATCCTATGATATTCGATTGGGCAATACAGCAAGATACATAGACCTCCATCCAACTGCTTTAAGAAAAGCAACAGACAACTGCTTTAAGCAAAGTGTGTAAGGTAAACAGTCCACATGTTCCATGAACAAGAGACCGTTGTTTTATCCCTAGTAGCAACAACACATCTACAACCGAAGAGATTATTGTCACTTCCCTTGGAAACTAGAGGCATGAACCCACTATCGAGCATAAATACCCCCTCTTGGAGTCACTAACAACTACTTGGCCAAGATAGCTACTAACAACGAAGAGCATGCAAGATCACAACCAACACAGACATGATAGAATCATAAAGACAAAACCATTAATCAAACCAACATAATAATCTCAATATCCATCGGATCCCCGCAAACACAACATGCATGATTACAAATAGATTAGATCTTGATCATGAACAGAGCTCACAAGATCTATACATGAAAGCACAAAGGAGGAGATACAACCATCTAGCTACTACATGGACCCATAGTCCAAGGTGGAACTACTCACGCATCATACAGGAGAGAAGCCCTCCGGGATGATCTCCCTTCCGGCAGGGTTCCAGGAAGAACTTCAAATCCCCCCGATCTAGGGACGATGGTGGCAGCGGCTACATATGGTTTCGTGGAGATTTGATCGGGTGCTTAGGGTTTCTGTATCGGGGGCTTCTTATAGGCGATGGGGGAGGCCGAGGAGGCGACCAGGGGGCCAAACCCTAGCCAGGCGTAGGCCCATCCCTAGCCGCGCCTAGGGGGGGGGGTCTGGCTGCCTTGGCCCATTTCCTCGTCTTCCCTATGGACTTCTTGTTCCCCACGGAAAGTAATTGACTTTGACGTTTGTCCCGTCCAATTCCGAGAATATTTCTTTACTAACTTTTCTGAAACCAAAAACAGCAGAAACAGGCATCTGGCACTGTTGCAACTTGTTAGTAGGTTAGTATCAGAAAACATGTAAAAATCACCTCAAAGTGTAGACAAGCAAATCAAAGTAGATACTAAACAAGCATGGAGCGTCAAAAATTATAGATACGTTTCCGACATATCAACATCCCCAAGCTTAACTCCTGCTCGTCCTCGAGTAGGTAAGTGATAAAAGAATAATTTTTGAGGTGACATGCACCCTCACAATAAAGATCCAACCATTTGAAAGCATTGAAAGCTAGGATCAAAGAACTCTAAACATGTGCATGAAAGATGGAGTTCTAACAATAGGACATAGTAACTATGCATGCAACATGACAAGCTACAAACAAAGATCATGAACAACATGCATCGAAAAAGTTTGTATGTTTCACATATAGAAAACATGGCGTAGTGGCAATCAGCTTGTCCCTCATAGAGCAGCAACATAGATGCATAGGACACCTTCAAAGTTCACAAGGGTGACTAAAAACAAATAGCACAAGAACAAGTAATATCACAATATGCATCAATCAATAAGCTTTGGAACACTTCACACAGAATAACAACTATCCTCTCTTAATGGTTCCTAAAGGTAGGTGGTGGAGACTCAATAATGGTGGAAGAAAGGCCTTTTTTGTAAAGGAAGCAGGGATTACAAGTTTCAAAAAGAGCTTACAAAAATTATGGTAATTGTTATATTTCATCCCTCATTGCCCCTATCATAAGCATCTTGAAGTGGTTAAGGTTAAAGTGGCAAAGGTGGAGTATATGCTTGACGAAGTATAAGTTGGAAATCTCAAGTACCTTGAATACGAGGGCCACACCTCATGCATACTCAACTTTGGGTCTAGGTAAGTTCTTGTCATTGTAAGTATTTGCATATCATTGAGAACCGCCAACGGGGTACCCCTTGCACATGAAACAGGAGCTTTCCCATAACCAAAATGACAAGGCAAGCAGACAATCAGCATCTCAGCAATCTTTTTATTTACCATATGCATAGCTTTTTATTGAGGATGCTTCATAGATAGCTCATTATGGTGATGCTGCAAGTTTCCACCATGATTAGGCATGGCTTAGGCTAGCGGCCCAGGTGTTTCTCTAATATAGGATACAAACTCCATGGACTTACAAGTTCCCTCTTTATTTCACACCGGTGACATCCATAGACAAAAGAGCATGATATCAACTGAGTACAAAGTACAAGTGCAATGTTGAAAACATTCCCCGTGATAACACGGTTATGATAATTCCAACTTATAAGTGCAAGCATATACAACAAAATTGTCACAATGGTTCAAGTTTATTAGGGGAAAAGAATATAAAGTGTGCCATCAAGTTCGTGAGGGCTTTAATCACTAAGTTTTCACATAACAAAATAGTTTTTAATTGGAAGATAGTTGAAAACAAGAATATACTTGGAATGGTGTAACACACCATGCATAGGAGTTTATAGTGTACACTTTGGAATAACTTGGTTTTTTGGGAGTTGGAAGCATGAGTAGAGCTTACTCATACAAGTGGAGGCTAGCAAAAGACTGGGAGCAACCAACTAAGAGAGCATAATGGCCATAATCATGCAGTGCAACAAAGCATACTGATCAAAGCAAAGAGTGTTACTACAAGTCAAGGACTAAATGATCATAGAGGCTAATGGTGACTTGTCATAGTCATAACATGGTGTGAGCATGTGCCAAGTCAACCCAAGCAAAGCATCAAAGGAGAATACCACAATACTATGCTTTTGCATGCTAAAACAACGCATAATTTCTTCAAGGCACACTAAGCAATCCCAATTGTTTGGAGCAAGACATGCTATAGCAATAACCACTAAGCATAATGCTAAAACAACACCTAGCATGTCATGCTAAAGTCTAAGTCACAGTCAATGCAAGCTCCTCTTGCACTTACAAGCAAGAACTTACTACTCCTTTCCAACACCAAGAAAACTTATTTGCAAAACAACATAGAGATAACGGTGGTCCAAAGTACTCAAGAAAACTAAACAAACTAAGCAAAGCAAACGAAAACTAAGACGCTCCAAGAACAACACAATTGTGCATGAAACAATAAAAAAAAGTGTCTAGACAGACCTAAGCTTTTTATTGATGAAGAAGGGGATGCCTTGGGCATCTCCAAGCTTTGATGCTTGTACCTCTTGGATGTTATTGGGGTTACACCATGGTGGCATCCCCAAGCTTGAGATTTTTCCATTCTTCATCTCATTGCATCATTCTCTCTTTACACCTGAAATTTTTCCTTCATACAAAACTTCACACAATCTTCATTAGCAACATTAGTGTATTCAAAATATTTTTAGACCCCTGGCAAAGCTTTGAAACAGCAAGGATTTTCACTAAAAACACAAGCTACTGTAGTAACTCCTTCAAAAAGCTCAATTCACCTAAAGAGAACTCAAAAAGGAATCAATAAGAAGCAAATGCAAATAGTGGCAGAAATCTGTTAAAACAGACCAGCAGGTAGAAACCAATTTTTTCGAACATCTTCTATTGCTCAAATCAAAAATTGTTGAACTAACTAAAGTTATCTAACATACTGGGGGATTTATTCGTAAATTTTTAGCTCAATACGATTTACAAAGACTCCTCACGAATTTTTTTGGTGGAGGACCGAAATCTGTTTTGGGACAGCAACTCCCCAAATTTTACTTCCCTCTCATTAGAGGTCATTCTTGGCACAAAAAACAAACAAAAAGGATAAGGAGAGGTCATTACTGAAGTAATAACTTCCAAGACTCAAGGAAACTCTTGGTTTATCTCCCAACAAGTACATTCTTTAACGCCTTTAAGTTAGGCACAAGAAGCAAGAAGAATCAAGTATTTCCTTTCTTACCTTTCTTCTTCTCTTTAGGGAAGATATGATTGCTTACCGGAGGAGCAAAGTGTATAATTCCTTTTCCCACATCTATTACTACTCTAAAGTGTTTCAGTAGGGATCTTCCAAGTGTAATATGTCCCTTGCCTACACATTCAATAACAAGATAATCAGTAGACACCATTTTCCCTGAGATTTTTGTAAACACATTTTCAGCTATTCCAGTGGGAAATATAGTGGCATTGTTGGTAATAGAGATTTCCTTTCCTCCTTTAGTAATCCCCCAAAGACTCAAGGAATCATAAATATCTTTAGGCATGAGGCAAAATTCAGACATGATATCACAACGAGCATCGAAAAGTCTAGTGTTTATTGAGACTTTGATTGTGGGAAACCATTTTGAAGGCTCAGAATATATGGGAACATATTCATGGTAAGCCCTAAGCGTGTGATATCAACTATTCATAGCAGCAATACTAGTCTCAAGAGTGTTCAACCTGACAAAAATATTTGTGAAAGAGGAATCATACTTGCCAGGTGTATTATAAATTGCAATTAACTTTATTATGGCATCAAAAGCTTCATCCTCAGTACATAGAAAATATCTTTCTCAGCCACAACATCCAAAGCATATCTATAACGAAGAGCAATACCGCGATAGAAACTATCAATAACCAAGCTAAGACTTATCTTAGGCTCAGTTTCCCTCTGTAAAGCAGAGATTCTAGACCAAGCATCTTTAAAATTTTCTTCACTTTTTTGCCTAAAAGTGGAGATTTCTACCATAGGGTAAATAAAGGTTGGTCCAAAACCATACATGGTAGCAACTAGAGCAGGAACTAATTTTTTTGTGTTTTTGAATAAAGCAAGCAAACCAAACTAGACTAATTTTTTTTTTGGTTTTTTTTGAAAAGAGGCAAACAAAACCAAGCAAAAGAAACTAAGCAAACTAAAACCAAAGTAAAGAGAAAGGAAGTGAAGGACTCCCCTAGTGAAGACGTCCTTAGCCTCCCCGGCAATGGCTCCAGAAAATCCTTGATGATGCTCGACGTGGCACCTCGTTGGTAACCCAAGCGTAGGGTGTGAGGAGCAAGCAGCAAGTTTTCCCTTAGTTGAGACCAAGGTTATCGAACTAGAAGGAAGAAGGAAACGTCACACAGGTGTTGCAAGCAATTCAGAGACCTGCACAACACAAACTAAAGACTTTTCCCCAACGAATCAGTGAGGTTGTCAAGCTCACCGGTTTGCTGTAACAAAGGATTAAACATATGGTGTGAAAGGTAATGGTTTGCAGTAAGTAAACACATAACAGTGGAAGATGTATCAATGGTAAAGATTGGACCGGGGTCCATAGTTCACTAGAGGTGCTCTCCTTAGATAAACAACATGGCATGAAGGGTAAACAAATTACAGCAGGGCAATTGACAGGAACTGAGCAAGGCATAACAATGCAATTACTAGTCAGAAAGATCCTATGAGATTCGATTGGGCAAGACAACAAGATACATAGACCGCCATCCAACTGCATCTATGACTAGAAGTCCACCTTCAGGTTATCATCCGAACCCCCTCTAGTATTAAGTTGCAAGCAACAGACAACTGATTTAAGCAAAGTGTGTAAGGTAAATAATCCACATGTTCCATGAACAAGAGACCGTTGTTTTATCCCTAGTAGCAACAACACATCTACAACCGAAGAGATTATTGTCACTTCCCTTGGAAACTAGAGGCATGAACCCACTATCAAGCATAAATACCCCCTCTTGGAGTCACTAGCAACTACTTGGCCAAGATAGCTACTAACAAAGTAGAGCATGCAAGATCACAAACAACACAGACATGATAGAATCATAAAGACAAAACCATTAATCAAACCAACATAATAATCTCAATATCCATCGGATCCCCGCAAACACAACATGCATGATTACAAATAGATTAGATCTTGATCATGAACGGAGCTCACAAGATCTATACATGAAAGCACAAAGGAGGAGATACAACCATCTAGCTACTACATGGACCCATAGTCCAAGGTGGAACTACTCACGCATCATACCGGAGAGAAGGCCTCTGGGATGATCTCCCCTCCGGCAGGGTGCCGGGAAGAACTTCAGATCCCCCGATCTAGGGACGATGGTGGCGGTGGCTACAAACGCTTTCGTGGAGATTTGATCGAGTGCTTAGGGTTTCTGCATCAGGGGCTTCTTATAGGCGAAGGGGGAGACCGAGGAGGCGACCAGGGGGGCCAAACCCTAGCCAGGTGCGGGCCCACCACTGGCCGCGCCTGGGGGACGGGTCTGGCTTCCCTGGCCCGCTTCCTCGTCTCCCCTCTGGACTTCTTGTTCCCCACAGAAAGTAATTGAATTTTACGTTTGTCCCGTCCAATTCTGAGAATATTTGTTTACTAAATTTTCCGAAAACAAAAACAGCAGAAAATAGGCATCTGGCACTGTTGCAACTTGTTAGTAGGTTAGTACCAGAAAGTATGTAAAAAGCACCTCAAAGTGTAGACAAGCAAAGCAAAGTATATACTAAACAAGCATGGAGCATCAAAAATTATAGATATGTTTCCGACGTATCACCAGGTTATTTCTCTTCCTTCTATCGTAAGTTTCTACTATCCTACGTGTCAACAATCATTGTGCCCTACCTCATTTTAAGGGCCACTACAGTGATTACTGGCACGCGCTGACAGTAATCCCTGTGATCGGTGAAGTCCTGGTGTCTCCTTGTTTATTTCTTTGGACACTGTGCCGCTTTACCTCTTCGCGGTGTAACCGCTTGTGTGGCTCCATCCCATGATGGCCACCATGGTGTACACGCGCATGTAGCGGAACCGTCACCCACACATGATCCAACAACCGTTCTCCTGTGGCCTAGATAAATAGGGGAGCGGGGAGCCCCTTTCTCACTTTCCCCTCTCCCACTCCCTTCATCTTCCTCGCGCCTCCGCCGCCGCAGTTCTTTGCTTCTGCGACCGTGTTGCACTCCTCCTCTGCTCGGACCACCACGCTGCGCGCTTTCTCCGCGCCTCTGCTCCGCTCAGGCTGCGCTCTGCCTCTCGTGCCTCTACTTCTCCGTCGTAGTGACGGGACCGTGGAATCTAGGTTGTTCCCCACCGCCATGAGCAGTTCATCCTCGAGAAGTTTCTCCGAAGAATCCATGGCGAGCTCGCACGGTATGGTCACCATCGACGAGCATGAGGAGGTGGCAACCATCTCCGAGCGGGGATCTTGGCAAGGCTCCAAGGTCACCCAGGAAGAGCTCGATTGGTTAACTCGAACGCGCCGGATCCCGTGGGGGGTCACCTATCGTTTACCCGACAAGGATCTCATCCCGGACGCGCAAGCCGGTGAGTTTGTAGTCTTTGTGTCTCACTTTGCGCGAGGATTTTGTCTTCCTGTTAGTGATTTTTCCAAGAAATTCTACGAGACGTTCGACCTCCAACCCCACCATCTGCTGGCTAATGACATAGCCTATCTTTCGATGTTTATCTCGGCAACGGGGGGTTACTTCAGCCTCTAGCCCTCCATCGAGCTCTAGGCCAAGTTATTTCAACTTAGGACCAAAGTAGTGCCGAATAAGGACCTGTCTCCCCATGAGAAACCCCTCACTCAGTGTGGCACTGCCTCCATCACACCTCGGAAGGGCTCCATTTTCCCCTGAGTCACAGGTCTAGAGTCATGCAAAAAATGGCATAAATCATTCTTCTATGTGAAGAACAATACCAAAGAGGACATGATTCGTCTGCCTTCTTTCTCAGTCGGCGCACCCTCTAAGAAGAACTGGGACCTTGACCTCGAAGAAGAACTCTTTTGTCCAATCATTTGAGAAGCGGCTCATTGAGCTGACAAAGGTCAGATTATGCTGCGAGAATCTCATGGCTAATTTCATTAGTAGCCGGGTTTGCCCTCTCTAGAGGCGCACCCACAAGATCTGCTACATGAGTGGCTGAATCGACCCCAACCGAGTTTCGATGGTCGAGTTAGATAATGATCAGATTCGGAAGCACGACAAGTCCATTTTTTAGACGGAATTGGCCGAGGCCTAGACGTGGGGCATGGAGACCTACAGCCGAGCTAACCGTCCACCCTAGGTAACTTTCTTCCGGATCACTCTTTCCGACTCATAAGCTTATCTCGGCTTATTCATTCATTTAACCTTCTTTTGTGTTCTTTTCCTTAGGAATTTTTCGAGCAATCTGCGTAGGACTGCAAGAATCTTGCCCTTACTTGGAGCAAGAACCGCGAGACCTTGATGTCGTTGGGAACCCCAAGAGGAAGGTATGATGAGCACAACCGCAAGTTTCCCTCAGTTATGAAACCAAGGTTATCAAACTAGTAGGAGTAAGGAAACAACTCCAAGGTGTTGCTAGCAACTTGGAACCTGCACAACACAAACCCAATATTTTGCCCCAACTTACAGTGAGGTTTTCAATCTCACTGGTTTGCTAAAAACAAAGGATTAAACGTATAGTGGGAAGATAGTAATTGCTGAAAGTAAACAGTAAAAGATAAACAGTAGATAGTATATCAATGTTAAGGACCGGGGTGAACAGTTCACTATAGGTGTTCTCTATAAGATAAATAACATGTTGGGTGAACAAATTATAGCGGGGCAATTGACAGATTAAGAATGCATAACAATGCATACACTAGACATCTTGATCTCTACGGGATTTGTTTGGGCATTATAACATGATACATACACCGTAATCCAACTGCATCTATGAATAATAATCCACCTTCAGGTTATCATCCGAACCCCTTCTAGTATTAAGTTGCAAGCAAAAGATAATTGCATTAAACAAAGTGTGTAAAGTAAACAATACAATTGCCCTTGGACAAAGGATTGATGTTTTCTCCCTAGTAGCAACAACACATCTACAACCTTAGAGACTTATGTCACTTCCCCAGATTACTAGAGGCATGAACCTACTATCGAGCATAAATACCCCCTCTTGGAGTTACAACCATTTACTTGGCCAAAGTATCTACTAGCAACGGAGAGCATGCAAGATCACAAATAACATAGACATGATAGAATCGATAATCAATCTGACATAGTACTCAATATCCATAGGATCCCCGCAAACACAAGATGTAGCATTACAAATAGATGATCTTGATCATGAACGGAGCTCACAAGATCTAAACATGATAGCACAAAAGAGGACAAACAACCATATAGATACTGTATGGACCCGTAGTCCAAGGGTGAACTACTCACGCATCACTCTGGAGGCTGTCATGGTGATGAAGAAAGCCTTCGGTATGATCTCTCCCCTCCGACAGGGTGCCGAGAAGAGCTTCAGATCCCTCGATCTAGGGACGATGGTGGCGGCGGCTACAGACTCTTTCATGGATTTATGATCGGGTCCTTAGGGTTTCTGCCTCGGGGTGTTTATATAGGTGAAGGAGCGAGGTCGGTTGAGGGACAGGGGGCCACACCATGCCCTGGCGCGGACTAGGGTGGACCCACGCCAGGGAGTGGTGTGGCCGCCTTGTGGTGCCTCTTCGCCCCCCTCTGGAGTCCATCTTCGTTCCGGTAAAATATTGACTTTGGCTTTTGTTCCATCCAATTCCGAGAATATTTCTTTACTAGCTTTTCTGAAACCAAAAACAGCAAAAAACAGGCAACTGGCACTACGGCATCTTATCAATAGGATAGTTCCAGAAAATGTATAAAAATGCCTCGAAGTATAGACAAAACATAAGATAGTTGATACAAAACAAGCATGGAGCATAAAAATTATAGATACGTTTACTACGTATCAGATCTTAGATGAGCGGGAGCTTGACTCTGAGGAGTTTATGCTAATCCCTGATTCGGTCTCTAGCCGAACCTTGGGTAAGGCTTCTGTCATTAAGGACTTGCCAAATGGCGACGATGATTCGGATGAGTGCGAGATTCTTAAGGTATACAACCTGGCTCCTATCTCATATGCCTATCTGTCTCCTTGTACTCCAGCTAATCCAGCTAGTGAGGTGCACGAGGTGTCCCTGTTGCCGTGGGAGGCCAAGGGACCGTGAGGAAACGCGGTGCTACTTCTGATCCTCCGGCCGAGGATCCTAGTAAACAAATGAAGAAGGCCGCCAAGAGGGATCCCAAGACAAAGACGGCACCATTAGTCTCCTTGTAAGTTTCCTTTTCCGAATCAAGCTTGTATTTCTTTCTTCTCTCTTTCTTTGTATTTCTTGTTTCTCTCTTTCTTTATCTGACCCAGTTTTTCTATCTATTTTTCATTGGTAGTGACCCGCTGAATATTCCTCAGAGCGGGTCAAGCATGGCCTCCCCCTATCGCAATACCTTCATCGCCTCTAGCTTATGAGGACGTCCGGGTTTTGAGCCCGGTATGAGATGGCTCTCCTCCTGCGTCGAATAATAGTCCACCTCGATAGGAGGAAGAGAATGTCAGCGCTGGCGGTGGCAGCGCCTCTAGAGATGCCGCCATGCCAAATCAGCCAGCTGATTGTGCTGCCCCCACCAAGACTTCTGAAGATCGTGGCGCCAACATCTCTGGCGCCGAACCAGCTTCTGCTGAGGTACCAGTTACCTCGGTCCTAGTTCAACCTCAAGCTTCCCCTTGTACTATACCTCCTCCAAGTCCAAGCCAGCAGCAACCAGCAGCACCAACATCGTCCGGGTCTTCAAGACTCGACAACGAGAGCAAACACGGCAGAGCTCACGCTCCAAGTCTCAATCTCCTTTGCCGGCTCCGTCAACCTTGCCAATTGCAGCTCGGCCAACCAAGTCACAGCCATAAGCTGATCCCACTACCAAGCAAAAGAAAGGGGGAGAAGTGAAAGAAGTGGTTCAGAAGAAAACTGGGGAGATGGTTTGTCAGCCCTCCATTACCATGATGCTGCAAAATCCTGCCTCTGCCTCTAGCTCTACCTTGGCCATTGGTAAGCAAATTGTGCCGCACAAGAGCCCGGCAGCTGCACTGGCGGCCAAGCAAGCTTCAGCCAAGAAGGGCATGGTACTGATGCGCACACTGAGTGGTGAGAGCCTCGGATCTCTTGCGGAATATGCCAATAACTGGAACAATGCTGATTATGATTAGGTCAGCTCTAGCAGCAATCCTTTGACGCAGAAATTTGGCCTGGCCGAGATTAGCGATATGATGCACCTTGCTAGTTGGGTCATAGTTGAGGCCAACCATTTTATGGAGGTAAATAACTCGTCTCACACTTTAGTTTTACCGTGCTTAGTATATAACCATTAGTCCCCGAGCCTCCGGGGGAATGATTTATCATTCGGCCGAATGCTCCCTTGGGTTAGAGCATAGTGTAGCCGAGGTATATAACCGAGTTACTGTAACTTAGCCATAATTTTCCTTAGATTTGAATATCCAGCCACCTAGATTTGAATCGAGTTCACTCGGTTCGAATCTCAAGTATTGCTTTGAATATCCATCCACCTAGATCCGGGTCAAGTTTCACTTGATTTTGGTCTCAAGTATTGCTTTAAATATCTAGCCACCTAGATCTAAGTCAAGTTTCACTTGATTCAGATCTCAAGTATTGCTTTGAATATCTAGCCACCTAGATCCGAGTCCAGTTTCACGTGATTCGGATCTCAAGTATTGCTTTGAATATCCAGCCACCTTGGTCCGAGTCAAGTTTTACTTGATTCAAATCTCAAGTATTGATTTGAATATCCATGTTCTTTAGTTCTTATCATCTGTGCTTTCTCAGATTTCTCATAACCGGCATACTGCTGAGTTCCAGAATATGCTTTTTTTCCCACAGGCACCTCTGCACCAAGTACAATAAGTTTTTTCCTATACTAAAGAAAACAGGTTTGCATTTTGCATTCTCCACCCCATTTCTTTTTGTTATCCGGCCAGGCGAATTAACTCTTGACTTGCCCTTTGCAAGGCGCTATAGATACTCAGAACAAGGAGTTGAAGGAGAATGTGGCAAAACAGGAAGGTATCTTGGTGTTTCACCTCGGCATTTCTATATTTTTCATTCTTTCTCTTGCTTTGATTGCCTCATGAGTTTTACCTCGGCTCAGCCAAATTAAAAGTCTTTGCATAATATCATCAAGACTGCATTTCTATGCCTGGCATGATGATCCATTTTCTTGAACAAACTCGAGAACATGCTGCCAAGCTGAAGGAGAAAGACGACAAGATAGATCGACTTCGTGCCGAGAGTGAAAATTTGAAGAAGCTTTAGCAGGCCGAGCTCTTGAAACTCGACCAGGAGTTCTCCAAGGAAAATAGCCAGCTTAACCTCCAAATGGAAAGGCCAAGAGCTTATCCAAACATTAGAGGCCACAACTGATTTAGGCAAGCTTGAGATTGAGAGGATGAATAAGAAACATGCTGACTGGCTTTCTGACCTTGGCTGGATAACCACTATCATGCATCGTAAGCTCCCCTTCTATTCTTCTGTTCTTAGCCAACATTGCCTTCTCTTTTTTACTAATTTGTCCTTGCCTTATATTCAGATAATTTCTCGAAGTCCAAGGTCCAAAGTGCCAAGGCTCTGGTGAAGGCTCGGGAACACCGTGGTGAATCCACTGACCCGAACCGTTCTTATGGTATAAAAGATTACTTGGTCATCTTGGGTGCCAGCATGAAGCCCATGGAGACATTCGGCGTTGATCTCATGGATGCAGCCATCCAGGTCTTCAACTTCCCCTGTCCAACAAAAGATAGCCCCACATGTGTCTCAGTATTAGCCGAGTGCCTAATGGACTGCAAGACAGCTAAACATCTGGAAGGAGTCCGCTGCGCAAGCTGGTGCCGACATAGCTTTGAGATTTGTGCTTTCATGGTACGAAGGTATCTGCCTGGATACTCTTCAGAATATGCGCACCAGCTCACTGTGGCTTTCTGATCCGGAGTACATTAAACATCGAAAAGCTCGGGCCTACCAACTTATCCAGTATGCCAATATGCATGCTTGGAATGAAGGGCCGAGCTTCCTCGAGGACGAAGTTGATGTCAACACCAACAAGGAGGGCAAAGAGGAGGCCGAGGAAGAGGCCAATGAAGAAGAGATCCTGGAGGAAGAGGCGGCAAGCTCGGACGGCCACGAAGAAACTTCAGATCACGATGCTGAAGCCGAGATTCCTTCTGCGAAAGCCGAGACTTCTCGTGCTGAAGCCGAGGTTCCCTCAATAGAAAACGAGGTTCCTTCAACAGAAACTGAGACTCCTACTGCTGACGCCAAAGCTCATACCTCGAAGTTCCCTACCTTGGAAGCCGTTGTTCCTCCACCAATTTTTGCCGATGCATCCTCTACTGCTCCTTAGGCATAACAACTTTAATTTTTTATTAAATCCCCGGTAATGCCGGGAGCAAGATGTAACATATAGTTTGAGTTATTTTGCTACTATTGTTTTTTGTAAATACAAAATCCTTTTGGGCGTAGCCCCCAAGTTTCATTTTCTTGTTCTCCCGATTCTGTTATTCGACCCGCATCTATCATTTTTTGGCATTCGACTTACGGGTCCGATATCAACAGATCGAATCAACAATACATAGAAATTTGGATAATAAGCTCAAAGTGACCTCACAAGATAAGTAAATAAAGTAAATACAAGGGTCCGTCCAAACATGAGTCGGCTCACGTACTTTTTCTTCACTTGGTCGTTTTTCACATGTTAAGCAATCACTGGCTTTTATCTTGCTTGCCATGAAGCCTATTTTTTGGACAACAGCAAGTCGAAGAGTTGGCCTTTTTTGCTGACACATTACTAATCTGGCCTAAGGATCAAGAAATTTAAGCCAGCTAACATATAAAGGTTAAATGAAATTTTTAGTAAGGCAGTCCCCGAGTTACAACTCGAGGTGCCGAGGTTTCATTCATTAGATCATTGCCGACATATAATCCAACATATTAGAGTTTGGGATACATACACTTCAGCTAAGTGTAAAACGGATGAAGTAGAGCTACATTCCATGGCCTCTTTGATTCTTCTCCTAACCCGTCCGCCTTATTCTTCTCCTATGATTAAGAATCTATAAGGTAGTATGCATTATTGTGCAATGTTTTGCTCACAATAAATGGACCCTCCCATGAAGGTGATAGCTTATGCATGCCGGTTGTGCGTTGCACAAGATGAAGCACTAGATCTCCTTCTCGAAAAACTTGAGGATTTACTTTCTTGCTATGATAACGTCTGAGATTCTGCTGATATATGGCGGATATGGATAGTGCCAATTCTCTTACCTCTTCTAGAAGATCAACATCGTTTTGCCGGGTTATTTCATTCACTTCAGCTTCTATGTACTCAGTGAATCTAGGCGAATCATGCACTATGTTGTCTGGTAATATCGCTTCTTCCCCATATACCAGAAAGAATGGCGTATAGCCTATTGATTGATTCAGAGTTGTCATCAGGCTCCATAGTACGGCCAGGAGCTCCTCGATCCAACACCCTGCTGATCTTTGCAGTGGCTTAATGATGGGCGTGTTGTCAACGCCTCGTTGGGAGACCCCAAGAGCAAGGTTTGATGAGCACAACAGCAAGTTTTCCCTCAGTAAGAAACTGAGGTTATAAAACCAGTAGGAGGAAGGAAACGACTCAAAGGTGTTGCTAGCAACTTGGAGACCTTCACAACACAAACTCAAGACTTTGCCCCAACGAACAGTGAGGTTGTCAATCTCACAGGTTTGCTGTAACAAAGGATTAACTGTATGGTGTGGAAGGTAATAGTGGTTTGCAACAAGTAACAGTGGAAGATGTATCAATGGTAAAGATTGGACCGGGGTCCATAGTTCACTAGAGGTGTTCTCCTTAGATAAACAAACATGGCATGCTGGGTAAACAAATTACAGCAGGGCAATTGAAAGGACTGAGCAAGGCATAACAATGCAATACTAGACATTCATTGTCCTATGAGATTCGATTGGGAAATACAACAAGATACATAGACTGCCATCCAACTGCATCTATGACTATAAATCCACCTTCGGGTTATCATCCGAACCCCCTCCAGTATTAATTTGCAAGCAACAGATAACTGCTTTAAGCAAAGTGTGTAAGGTAAACAATCCACTTGTTCCATGAACAAGAGACCGTTGTTTTCTCCCTAGTGGCAACAACACATCTACAACCTTAGAGATTTTTGTCACTTCCCTTAGATTAAATAGAGGCATGAACCCACTATCGAGCATAAGTACCCCCTCCGGAGTCACTAGCGTATACTTGGCCAAGATAGCTACTAGAAACGGAGAGCATGCAAGATCACAAACAACACATACATGATAGAATCAATAAGACAAAACCATTAACCAATCTGACATAGTAATCTCAATATCCATCGGATCCCCGCAAACACAACATGCATGATTACAAATAGATGAGATCTTGATCATGAACAGACCTCACAAGATCTAGACATGAAAGCACAAAGGAGGAGATACAACCATCTAGCTACTACATGGACCTGTAGTCCAAGGTGGAACTACTCACGCTTCATAACGAAGGCTGGCATGATGAAGAAGAAGGCCTCCGGGATGATCTCCCCTCTGGCAGGGTGTCGGGAAGAGCTTCAGATCCCCCGATCTAGGGACGATGGTGGCGGCGGCTACAAACGGTTTCATGGAATATTGATCGAGTACTTAGGGTTTAGGCATCGGGGGGTCTTTATAGGGGAAGAGGCGAGGCAGGGGGTCGACGGGGCGGATGCACCCCCCGGACGCGGGGTGGGCCCTCCCGCACAGCCAAAGGGTTCAGCCCCCTGGTGGCGCTCCTCCGTATCATATTCCGGCTTCGTGTTCCCCACAGTAAAATATTGACTTTGGATTTTGTCCCGTCCAATTCCGAGAATATTGATTTTCTGCCTTTCTAGAACCAAAAACAGAAGAAAATAGGCAACTGGCACCGTGGCATATTTTTAATAGATTAGTACTAGAAAACATATAAAATCACCTCAAAGTTAGACAAAGCAAAGCATAGTAGATATTAAACAAGCATGGAACATCAAAAATTATAGATACATTTCCGATGTATCATGGCTCAATGAGCCGGGTTTTTATCCCAGATAGTACCAGTTTGTTCGATCTTTCCACTTTCCCGTGCGATGCAGGATGTGCGACTGATGCAACATCAAGTCTTATATTCTTATCTCGCCAAAAACGAGCAAATGCTCGCTCTGCAAAATTAGTGCCATTATCTGTGATTATGCTATGTGGGTATCCATATCTCAAGATTATATCCTTGAGGAATGTCATAGCTATGGGACCATCACATTTTCTTGTTGGCTTAACCTCAATCCACTTGGTGAATTTATCAACCATGACCAAGATGTGAGTCATGTTGCCTCGAGCCGGCTTAAATGGGCCAACCATATCCAAGCACCATATGACAAATGGCCAAGTGATAGGTATAGTTTTTAGCTTGGATGATGGCATATAAATTTTTCTTGAGTATCATTGACAACCATTGCATTTTCTTACCAGTTCTTTTGCATCATGCAGTCTGGGCCAGTAAAACCCATGCCAGAATGCTTTGGCCACTTAGGCTCTAGATGAGGCATGATTCCCACATTCACCTTGATGGATATCCTAGATGATTTCCTGAACCTCAGCCAGATCAACGCACATCTTTAGGACACTGGTGACACTTCTTTTGTATAGCTCTTTATTGATTACGGTATATGCCTTTGATCTTCTTTGGATTTTCCTAGCAAGGACCTCATCACTCGGCAAAGTTTCATCTTTTAAAAATTTGAAGATTTTCCGAGCCCATTCTGGTACCTCATGTGCTAGGGTAACTACTTTATCAATTTCCATTACATTAGCCAGTATAACTTCTGTTGGAATGGGTTGACCAGTCCCCAGGTTCTGCGAGTTAGTCCTCGGGTTACTCGGATTGTTCCTCCCATCTATCACCATTGGGACAGCCTCAGACCCTTTGCTGGCCGGGATATGAATTGATTCAGATTCAGACGATGGGATAATTGATGGTTTTCTGAGGTGTTCAAGAGCTATGCCGGGTGGAATAGATTGCCTGGATGAGCCGAATTTCGACAATGTGTCGGCTACACCATTCTCTGCCCGAGGTACATGATGGAATTCACATCCCTCAAAGTACTCACTGATTTTTTGCACATGAAATTTGTATAATGCCATATTTGCATCTAGAGCATCCCAATGACCCGACACTTGATGTACCACCAAAGCCGAGTCAACAAAGCATTGGATTCGACGTATTCCAATGTCCTTTGCTACCTTTAAACCATGAACAAGTGCCTCATACTCTGCTACATTGTTGATGCAGCAAAATGTATTTGCAACACATATTTGCTACCTTGTATTTTTTAGGCGAGGTAAGCACTATCCCTACGCCTAGCCCAGTTCTTAACTTTGATCCATCAAAATGCAACCTCTAGTAATTTGAATCAGGCAAAGGTGGATGATATTGCATTTCAGCCCATTCGACAAAAAAGTTGGCTAGTTCCTGAGACTTGATTGCATCTCATCTATCAAACTATGGATCATAAGAGGCTAGCTCAATTGCCCATTTGATGATTTGGCCACTTGCATCTTTATTTCCCATGATCTCGGCTATGGGTGCTTCACATATCACTTTTATAAGGTGTTCCAAAAAGTGGTGCTTTAGCTTCTTGGCCGACATATAGACTTTGTATGCCATTTTCTGATAATAAGGATAATTTTGCTTTTGAAGCGGAAAGTACTTAGGTTAGATAATATACTGGCCTCTACACTGACTTACCCTCTTCATCGCGCTCCACCACTATCATGACACTTACGACTTGGATAGTCGCCGCTATGTAGAGCAACATTGGCTCTATGGACAGTGGTGAAACTGACACTGGTGTAGAGGCTAGCATCTTTTTTAATTTATGAAAAACATTATTAGCTTCTGGTGTCTAGATGAATTTATCCGACTTTTTCATTAATTGGTACAAGGGAAATACCCTTTCCCCCAGCCGACTAACAAACCTACTCAGTGATGCCAGGAAACCAATGAACTTCTGGACATCATTGAGACAATTCGGCAGTTCTATACGCTCAACTGCCTGGATCTTAGTCAGATTTGCTTCTATACCCTGACTCGACATGAGGAATCCGAGTAATTTTCTGGCTAGGACACCAAAGGTACACTTTTCTAGGTTAATCTTCATTCAGAATCTCCTTAGATTCACAAATGTTTGCCACATATCATCTAAGAGAGTATGACTCTCCTTGGTTTTTATGACCACATCATCCATATACACTTGGACAGTTTTGCCAATTTGATCATGTAAACATTTTTGCGTGCATCTTTGATACGTTTCCCCTGCATTATGTAAGCCAAATGGCATAGTGCAATAGCAATAAGCCCCGTATGGGGTAATAAAGGCAGTATTTATTTGATCAGCCGGGTTTAACGGTATCTAGTGGAAGATAGAATAAGCGTCTACACATGATAACAGTTCACAACCAACTGTCGAGTCAATGACTTGATTGATTCTAGGCAAAGGAAATGGATCCTTTGGACATGCTTTGTTCAAATTGGTGTAATCAATGCACATGCGCCACACTAATGCCACATTCGGGTCATCTTTCTTCTTTTTTTACCAGCACCGAATTTGATAGCCAATATGGATGAAGCACTTCCATGATAAACCTTGCTGCAAGGAGCAGGGCTATCTCATCCCCAATGATTTTTATCCTATCTTCGGCGAATCGGCGGAGAGGTTGCTTCACCGGCCTTGCATCTGGCATGACATGCAAAGAGTGCTCAGCCAGCTCCCTCGGCACACCGTGCAGATCTTGAGTAGACCAAGTAAAAATGTCATGATTCTCATGGAGGAAGCTGACGAGCTCGCTTTCCTATTTTTCATTCATGCCGTCACCAATGGTTACAGTGCGCTCTGGGAACTGGTCATCAATTTTAATCTTCTTGTTATCCTTAGTCGGCCAGAATGACACACTCCCATGTGGGTTACTCAGTGCCGGCATATTTAACTGTGCCGACTGAGCCAAAGATGTTACCTCTTAAATTCTCCTTTTTTCCTTGTAGTCACCAATGATTCAGCTAGGTTTTACCAGACTGAGGCACACTCCATTGATCTCCTGTAATCTCCAGCAATGGTAATAATCCCATGGGGTCCTGACATTTTCACCTTCAACTAACTGATGTGAGTGCAAGACATGAATTTTGATATAGCTGGCCCGCCTAGCAATGCATTGTAGCAACCTTCCAGGTCCACAACCTCGAACTCCAAATTCTCAGTCTTGCAGTTCTCTTGTGTGCCGAATAACACATCTATCCAGACCTTTCTGATTGGTTCACAAGACAAACCCGACACAATGCCATGAAAGGTAGTCTTATTTAACTGCGACATGTTCTCTGTGATGCCCAATTTGTGCATTGTGTCCTTGTACAATATGTTTATACTGCTGCCATTATCTATGAGTACCTTGGAGAACTTTACATTGATATTCGTCCCAATGAATGTCGGATCAAGCACCAAAGCGTACAATCCAGGATTTGGCATGATCTTGGGGTGATCCTTGATACTCCAAGTGATTTCCTGATCCGAACAATGCATATACTTTGGCACGGCCGGCATAACCGCATTGACTTCCATATGTCGCCTCTGCATACTTTGTCTATCAGTTTATTCCATTGTGAACACACAGTATGTCTGATGATGCTCTCTATAGTCAGTGTGGTCACCATTGCCGAGATTTCCCCAGTTCTCTTGGTTCTGATTCGCCACTTGGTGCACAACTTATCTTCTATCATGGCTCTCATACCTCGGCGGTGGTGGAGGTAGAGCTAGCTATTGCTGAGAATTGGCTCCTGTAAGCTGTGGTCGGTGATTCAGCTGGTTTGGTCCGCTTCACCCATTGCCAGCTTCATCCAAGCACACTGCCGAGTTGTATGATTCAATAGCTTAGCCAGATTAGGCGTGTGGAACTTGCAGGGCTGATCCAACATAGACTCATATGTATACTTCGACCTTTCCTACCATTGATTTTTCTATCCTGCACTCCATTGCTTATGACCATCATTCTTTGGTCTCCACTATTGCGCACTATTTTTCTGTCGCTGATTACCCCCAGCTGCTGGCTGATCTTGGGTTACAGTAGCAACATGGATCAAGTTATATCGATAATCCGACCTTTCTTATCTTCTCTTATTTCGGAAATCATTTCTCCGGGATGACCTGGCACCATCACGGGCGTAATGCTCTTCATTTTGCTCTGCCGACATAAGCTCGGGCTGAGTCGGGTCACCCAACACGTATGAGTCAGAATCTTGATTGTCTCGGCCAACGTAGTTGGCATATCTCTCTTTAACCTTTGGCATAACACACTTTCGTATCTGCACCCTTGTGCAAACCATGCAATTTCTTGTGACTCGATTACTCCCTCACACAAGTTTCTCAGGTTGCACCACCGAGTCAGAAATTCTCAGTCATTTTCATTCGGCCTCTGCTTGCACATGGAGAGCCACTGAGGTATGTTTGGCCTCTTGTATGTACTAGTAAAATTGCTCACAAACATCTCCTCAAAATCCAACCAATAGTTGATACTTCCTATCGGCATATTATTCAGCTAGACCCTTGTTGGTCCCTATAAAATTTGAGGTACATATCTTACTGCCCATCTGAAGTTGCCCCTATGATGTTTACAACAGTGGCATAATTTATCAACCAATCTTGTGGATTTGTGCTACCATCATATGTATTTGTCCCCCTGGCCAATTGGAAATGTTCCATAGGTAATTCCCTCATAATCCGAGGTCCAAAACATGTCGGACCTAGAGGACCCTTGAAAGTACCAACTTTGGTCGACTAGAGGGGGGTGAATAGGAGACTACCAATTTTTATCTTTTTATTGAATTTTAGGCTTTGCAAAAAGAAAAGTTCTCTAGATATGCAACTAGATGAGAAATCCTATATGCTAGAGAACATACAACAAGCAATAGAACTGTAAAGGACAAGAGTAAAGGTAAGGAGCGAGTAAACCAGAGAGGAGACACGGAGATGTAATTCCCGTAGTTTACTTCCAAGGAATCTATGTATACATTGGAGAGGTGTCGGAGCCACACAACGTCACCCGAGCACCACAAAGGCCTCACCTTCTTCTCCGGTGAGCTCCCCCCACAAAGGAGGCCTCATAATCCACTAACCGGTGACCTTAAAGGCGCCAACCGAAAACCTTTACAACAAGGTTGAGGGGGAAGCTCCACAAGTCAATTGGAGGCCCTCAACAACACCATGGAGATTTAAAACGTATGTCCTTAGCTCCGAGGATGTCCTATATCGTCTAGGGTTCCAAGAACCCAAGAGCAACAAGATCCATAAAGGATGGGTGGGGGAATCAAATCTTCTTTGGTGGAAGTGTAGATATAGGTCAACTCTCCCACTCATCAAAAGATGAGGAGGTTTGAGTGGGTAGGGAGAGAGATCTAGGGAGATGAAGCTCTGGTATTAATGGAGGAGAGAGGAATTGAAGAGGTAAACTGGGAGGAAGAAGAAGGGAGCCTTAAATAGGATCCCTTCAAAAGGAGCCATTTGGTTGTTCGCAACTCCACCAGAACTTCCGGTGGGGCACTGGAACTTCTACTCAGCGAGCCTCCAACAGCTCGAAAGCTGTTGGTGGACGCTCCAAAGTTTGACCGGAAATTCTGGTCAGCTCGACCAGAAATTCCGATGGAACTTCCGGAGCAAGTTCCGGGCCAAGTTTCGTCAAATATGACGCTTCCCTACAGAAGCATACAGTACGTGAGCGGAACTTGGAGCAGAAAATTCTGGGTCGCAAACCACCTGACCGGATTTTCTGGTGTCCGGGCGAAAGTACCGCTCAGGCACTTGGCGGGAGCAGCAAGGAATGTTCCGGTCGCAGGATCCAGTCAGGCTTGAGCAGATCCACGGACCGTAACTTCCGGTGGAAGTTCTGTCAAATAGGACACTTCTATACAGAAGTATCCAGAACGTGGGAGACACTTCTTCTAGAAGTTGGGCCGGAAATAGAGCCATACCCAGCTCCGCAGAGACCCCTGAGCGGAACTTTCGGCCCTTGACCAGAACTTCTGGTCAGGACAGAAACATCCCAAATGACTCCAAAGATCACTCTCTCGCTGATGGATAGGATTCCTTTGGTGGTGCAAGTATGGATTGTGCAAGAAAAAGTGATTCCCCACAACCTTCCAACCCCTCTTGATAGTACGGCGACCTAAAAACTATTAAATAGAGAGAAAAGCAAAAATAAGGCCGCCATCTTCGTGAGACTCTAAGAGAGGCATCCACAAACTCCACAAACTTCATCAAATGCGAATAACCTGAAACGTAAGCACACAATTAAATCACAAGTGGGATTGTCATCATCGCCAAAATACCAAGGGAAAACATAGTCCTTTGAATCTCCCCCTTTTTGGTGTTTGATGACAATCACATAAGATTTGCATAAGAATAAATGAACATATTCTTGTAATGAACAAAAAGGGCTCCCCCTATGTGTGTGCAAGTGTAGAGAGAAAGCTCAAAGGACATAACAAGCACACATATAAATGGGCTCCCCCTTTCCATTACAAAAATAGCACAAGTGCAAGGAAGAGAATGAGAGAGGACATACCTTTGCACCAACAAATATATGGTGAGAGACAATAAATGAGATCAAGAAATATCCTCCACCACATACAACCATAAAGAATACCACATAGGCATAACATACCACAAGGTCACATACAAACCACATAGAAGCACAGATAATACATAGTAGCATACATAATGAGGTCCACAAACACACACATATAAGAGGAAAGGTTCACAAGCATGAAAGGATCAAAGAAGAAGTGAGCTCATGACTAGGCCCATGCAAATCCCGTAAGCAACCTAATAGATATCTTTCTCCCCCTTTGGCATCAAAACACCAAAAAGGGAAGAAGGACCAATCTAAGTGCCCCAACCAAAGACGAGAGGAGGAGAAGGCTCGGGGTCCCAGGAGGTGTTGTCCTAGGAAGGCAGAGGACCGGTGACTTCATCCTCAGAATCTGACCATCTACAGTTGTCACGAACCCACTGATCCTTAGGCGCTGTGAAGGAGCTGGTCTCGGGAGAGCACGAAATGTTGAGCTTGGACATGATGCCTTATACCTTTGAACATTGTGACGTTGATCAACATAGGACTAATACTCATGGTCCTGCATGAAGCAAAAAAGTCTTATTTACCTTCTTCAGCAGCTTCTTAGCCCAAGATGGCTGCCTCTCAAGACTGAGGGGATGGGAGCTCTCAGGGTGACCGCTGGATCCTGCACGACCGGAAGTGCCACCTCTAGCTTCCCCACCTCCAAATGGCTTCCTTCTTTTCTTCTTGAGACAAAGGATGCTCACGCTTCATCACACGAAGCTTCTTCTCCTCATGAATAGTGATTCTATCTTGTGGGAAGCGAGAACCTGTTGCTTCCTGCCACTTGACATTGATGAGAGACTGGATGTAAGGAGCATAGGGACAAGAGCGCTTCAAAATCATAGCAAGCCAAATCTCATGGAAGATGAAGTTCATGACATCAAGCCTTTGATCAGAGTTACGATGATGGTAAGTCTGGAACATAAGGTCAAAATAGAAGGCGTGAATCTGATCAAAGTTGCCAGACTTGGGAGCAATGGTGTTCTGGTAGACCTTGCGCATGATATCATAGAATTGCTGGAGGTGGTTAGTCTGACCACACACACCCCAGACCTAATGTAGAGAGGCTCCACAACCTCAGGTGCAGATGCCTTGGAGAAGTGACAGCGCCAGCCATTTGACCCCTTGCCAGGTAGGATTGGATAGCCTTGAATATTAGCAAACTCGAACCACTTGGCAGTCAGTAGTTGGTCCTTGGTCATCCACTTCTAAGTAAAATCCACAGGGTCCGTATCCATGTGAAGGGTGGTATAGAACTAAGCAATAGACATCTCATCATAATTCTGAAGGGCTCCATGATCTTAATCATCCCAAACTTCCTGCACCACTCAAGAGCCTCCCCAAAATACTCAAGCTTGCTCTCCATATGTGCCATGTTGATGTATTTCTGAGGGGCAACAACAAACTTCTGCTTGGTGCCATAAATCTCTGAGAAGATCTCCTCTTGCCTCCGAGTATATAATAAGGGATCCACGGCAAGAGGATCACGCGGAATAGTGTAAGGATAAATTCGGCGAAAAGTTGCATAAGCCTTCTAAGGCCACTTGGAAATCTTGTTCTTTTGAGCATCGGGTCCATATGCGGTCTTCTTCTGAGAGGCCAGAGCAGGCTACTTCCATGTAGCTGCAGCAGCACGACGAGCAGCAGTAGCTCTCTAACGGGTGGTCTGAGTGGGGGGACACAGAACTTCCAAATCATCGTCATCAATCTCTGGAGGACCTGTAGAAACACGGTTGCGCTTGCCTCCATGGGAACCACCTTTCCCTAAGAAGAAAGCATAAAATAGGGAGGGAGGGAGGGTTAAGTGAACAAGTTTGATGAAGGAAACAAAGAGAGACTGAAAGAATACACGTAGTGAATCAAATATGGTGCACCGAAATTTCTGGTGAACCAATGGAACTTCCTGTGACAAATTCACCACCGGAAGTTCCACTCGTGACCCACTGGAAATTCCGGTGAAGCCACAAACACAGCGGTTCCATAGGAAATCACACAGATTATAGATCTAGGATGCACTAGTACGGATTCACACAAATGTATTAGTTCAATCTACTCTAGCAAGGGTTCCTAGGCCTACCATGATCTCCCAACAAGTTCTAGACAAAGAACAAGCCTAGACTAGGTGAGACCTAACTCAAGAAATGGAAGGAGCAAGATCTCCATCAATGGAGGGAGTTGAGGGAAAATACCAGGGTCCATGGTGGGAGATCAAGGTGGGGAAGGATCCCACAGAGCAGATCTAGAAGGGGTGGCCGGAGAAGGAGTGGACAGTATGCCTCTGCGGGGTTGGACTCGCCGGTGGCTGCTCCCTGTATATCGTGGGTCTTGGGAAAGAAAACTAGGAGTGGTCCCTATTTTCTCCCATTCCCCACAATATATAGGTCGACAAGTACCATCGGAAATTCTGTTGGGTGACCGGAATTTCTGGTGACCCAGAAGTTCCAAGCACATGTGGTAGTATCTGAGTCCGGGAGAAGTTCCGTAGAGCTTCTCACTGACCGGTACTACCAGCGGCTGGTCGGAAGTTCTGGTGATGCCAATAATACCTTCCCATGATTGGAAAGATGCAAGGAGGAACTTGTGCAGGGAATAGAAGGGGCTAGAGGAAGAGAAAACGGCCTGGGATAAAGAGCACAAACTATGAAGAAACAAAAGACAAACAAGATAAGAACAATAACACCAAAAACCAACAAGGTAAGAGGGAAAACATGCAAGAAACACGAAGAGTTGGTGGTCAAGGCCACCTTATATATGAGTATATTTGGCTTGAAACCGCGAAGATATATCTTGGGTTCATTACCAAAATTCATCATTGAAGCTCAAATGGTCTCCTTGAGAGACTATAGATGATGAATACTTTAATGTGTGCATAATAGGGTAAGTGATTGTTCATAAAGAGGAACTACACTCCCCTTAAGTCCATGCGTACATCCAAACAAACATATTCATTGAGAGATGGGTAGGTGTGCAAGGTACTCAAGCCAAATTGCTCGAATCTATGATATTTATCCCATGCCTTAACTCCCGGAACCTTGCTTCATCAAAGGATTCGTGAATAGATCCGCAAGCTTGGCCTTGTGGGAACATACTCCAATGAAAAGTCTCCTCTTGCAACATGGTCCCGAATGAAATGATGATGAATCTCAATATGCTTGGTCTGGTTGTGTTGCATAGGATTGTGAGAAATAGCAATAGAACTCTCATTGTCACAAAGAAGAGGAACCTTGTCACAAGATAATCCAAGATCCTTCAAAGTTTGCTTCATCCATAGAAATTGAGCACAATAACTTGCTGCGGAAATGTACTCAGATTCGGCCATGGACATAGACACGCAGTTTTGCTTCTTTGAGGACCAACACACCAAGGATCTTCCAAGAAATTGACAAGCACCGGAGGTTGACTTCCTTTCCACCTTGTCTCCTGCCCAACCCGAGTCCGTTTAACCAATGAGATCAAAGCTGGATCCCTTGGGGTACCACAGCCCAAAGTTCGGGGTATGAACCAAATATCGAAAGATTCTCTTGACGACCACCATGTGGCTTTATTTTGGCGTGGCTTGGAATCTTGCACACATACCCACACTCAACATAATATCCGGTCGGGATGCACAAAGATAGAGCAAATAACCAATCATAGAGCGATAATTTTTTTGATCGACATCCTTACCCTTGGGATTGAGATCAAGATTAACCTTAGTTGGCATGGGAGTCTTGGCACCTTTGGCTTGATCAAACTTGAACTTCTTGAGCATGTCTTGAATATATTTGGCTTGGTTGATGAAGGTCCCCTTCCTCAATTTTTTGACTTCAAATCCAAGGAAGAACTCCATCTCACCCATCATAGACATCTCGAAGCAGACGGTCATGAGCTTGGAAAAATCCTCATTAAAAGCTTGGGACTTCTACTTTCGTGCCCCTGGTTCGTTAATTGTACTCAGTTTTCCCCAGCCGTTTAACTTTTCCTCACTTTTGCCCTTCTCATTGTCGGAAACTCTCATACTGTCTAAAACTTGCTGTCCGTCAGCCTTGCCATTACGTGCTGACAAGTGGGGCCGTATTCAGTCAGGTCCTGTAGTGGACCCCCCGTTACGTGCTGACAAGTAGGGCCAATTGGTCAGGAATGCATTAGGCTGACGTGTGGGGCTGTGCCATGTTGGACTACGTGGGGCTGGCTTGTTGGGAACACGTTTTGGGGGATATGGTGCAGGACCAAGTGGGGCGTTTGGTAGTTACGTGCGTCCTGTCGTCTAAATTGGAAGATTTCTTTTTTTATAAGTGGCCTTTTTAAGAGCTCCTTTTCCCCTTTATGTCACTAATAGTTGTGTTTTTTTTGCCCAAAAAGGTCGCGAATCTAGAGCAGCTTCTCTCTTCATTCATGGTTCCTTTTGGCCCTCGTTTTTTCCCAATCTAGTAGCAAATCTAGAGTAGCAAATCTAACCATCACCATAAATACATTCAGTAAACATAGCAAATGTAAATAAAGCATTTTATATAGGATATATAAACAGCGTAGATGTAGATAAAGCAGCTAATATAGGATATATATATATAGTACGATACTTAAATGAGGTTCAACAATTAGGCTGCTCAGCAGAAGAAGCGGACAAGTTCAACACAAACAACAATACAAACAAAGATTCTTTACAGCAGCATCACAAGATCAGTGGCCCCTCATGGACTCCTCTAGGAGGGCCTCCGCCTCCTCCCTCTGGCACTTCCTCCACTTCTTGCTACCCAGTCCCTTGACCTTGGGCGCCTTGGGATTGATCGGGGCATGCGATCATCCTCCATGGCTACCTTTTAGAGGTTGCGGAGGTGAAAACTGAGCGCCTGGTGCTTGGCTCTGAAGCCATGGACATTCACGGACAAGTCGCATGTCTTCATGCCCTCGGCATGCTTTACGGGGGAGTTAAAGTCGGTGGCGAGGCTCCTAGTGCAGAAGGGGCACCTATAGACGTTGTCAGCAAAGAAGTTGTCGTATTTGCCAGACTTCAGCTTCCTCAGCACCTGACGAGTCTTGGTGTCCTTGGACTTGTCGTCGCTGCAGACGTCGTTGCTATCCACCTGTTGGAAAAAATAGTAGAGTGCAGTAAGGACATGATTGAGATACCTTGATTATCGGGATTGATTACTTGCATCAATTAACCGATTGAGATCCCCTGATTATTCCCCAATCTCGAAATCTCTAACCAAATTGAATACTGATCCCAACTACAGATTGATGCTTGTACTAAATAGGGAAACCCTTAAATACAACTTGGAGGAACAATAAAATAGGTTTGAAATACAAACAGGGGAATTCATCGAAATACGAGATCTAACACAAGAGGATTAGCTACTGTAAAAATACCTAGCATCCAACGATTGAAAATATGAACAGCAGAACCCTAATAACACATGATCTTGCATCCAACAATGGGAATGGGGGAAGAACAAAGAAAGGGGAGAAAACCCTATTTACCTCCAACCATGGGTCGGTGATGCTGGTGTCATAGGGGTTCTCTGGCCTGATGTAATCCTCCTCCACGTAGGGGTCCCAGCCGTGCGGGATCAGCCCGAGACTGGCGGGGGCCTCCTCGCCGGCGGCTATGGCGGAAGCGGGGACTGGGGTCTAGATGGGGAGAGATGCTATCCGTGCAGTAGCGATGCTTGTTGGCTTGATTGCCGTGCGAGCTGGAGCCACCAGAGGCAGAGAGCGCAGCTCGCTAGACTCCAAGGCTGCTTGCTTGCATTTGTCGAGGTCTTCCTGCAGCTTCACCTGCCTATTGTTCTCGCCGATGAGGAGGAGATGGTATGCCATCAGCAGGTCACGTGAAGAATTCACGGGTAGGATCTTGTTGCATGCTATGGATTCGTGTTCCTGGCGCCAACCGTCCTCATTGAGGTTGATCCGATTGTAGGCTGCAGCGTCGCCCTCGTTGGGCGGGAGGGATGGTTGCCTCCTGTTTTCTCTGTTTTCACCCTGTGGGTTGGGTGGTGGCACGTGGGCACTCGAACCTGGTGGTTGTTGTTCCACGCCGCTTTGGATGACCACGGCACACTGGTAGCATCCGTGGATTGGATCGCTGCTCCCGCAACTTTCGGATATGGAACCGTAGGTTCCCTTGTCCGATGGGAGGCCAGACAGATCTGAGTTGCAGCTGCTGCTGTCGTATGACTCGTCTGTCGGCATTGACATGCGTAGCACGCTGGGATGCGGGGCCCATGAGGCGGGCTTGATTGATGGCAGTGGCACCCGCTCTGGGAGGCGGAGAGTGCCGGTTTGTCCCACCTGGAAGAAAAAGCTCCCGAACAGAATCTCGAGCCTGTCGCCTACGGGCTCGAAGTCCTTCATGGTGGCTGGCGAGTGGGCGGTGAAGTCGAAAGCTCCGAAGAGGAGATGGCTCTCCATCGCCGAGGAGTTTTAGATCTCTTTGGTTGGTACTATCACGATCGCATAATCAGCGCCCCCGATTTCCCACAGACGGCGCCAATTGACGAAGTTTCGACTCATCAATGTCCATTGCTATGAGCTTGGGTTTTGGAGAAGATGGGGATGCTGGAGATCGTGGGACGGTTAACAGACAAGCAACCAGGGGACACTAGATTTACCCAGGTTTAGGCCCCCGGAGGGAAAACCCTACTCCTTCTTGTCTGCTCTTGATTACAGCAGAACCGAAAAGTACAAGGGTGCGCAGATGCAATCTGGTGTGGAGGTGTGTATGCGGTGAGAAGGTGCCTTCCTCGTCGTGCCCTCCTAGCCTTTATATAGAGATAGGGAGGTCTCGGGCACAAATCGAGTAGGTTACAAGTTAGGGTTTTCCCCTTTGAATATTCTATCTACTCTAGTCTTGCTCTCCAAGGATCCGAAGACGCCATGGGCTTTGGCCACAAGAAAATCTCCACAGGCCGCGTATATTCTTGTGGGCCTTCCTTGGGCTGGACCAGGTATGCTAGTGTCGTGTACCCATAGGGTATAACCATGTCAACGACAGCGGCCTTCGATGGCTTGATGGGGGCCTGTCTGGGGACGGGGGCCTCCTCGTCGGCGGCCTTGGAGGCGACGATGGCCACCGCGCCGTTCTTCTCCATCGCCGGCGTGGTTGGGGTTTTCTTGGGGGTTTGCAGAAGGTGATGCGACATTGGAGATGGTTGCGTGAGTGAGTGAGCGAGTGACGAGTGAGAGTGAGGAGGCCTCTATAAAGGTGAAGGGAGGAAACGTTTGTTGCACCACCGTACACCGCTTAACCGCATACGCTACTGCAGCATGCACAGCCACACGCATCTGCTACCGCCCCGTGCACCACGACACACGTACCATGTCTAACCTTGGCCACTTAGTTGTGCTTAGTTATCCCCTCGTGTCTAACCTTGGCCACTTAGTTGTGCTTAGTTATACCCTCAAGTGTAACACTGACCGTTTGATTGTACTCAGTTTTGCCCTCTAGTACTAACACTACTGGATGCAATATACTCACTTTTACCCTCCGGTGGCTGGTCAACAGAGAGTCAACGTAAGGGTTTTAGCTAGCTAATTGAGTCATTTTATGCACAACAAATTCAAAAAGATCAAAACATAGTTGCATCTACCCAGGGAGTCTTATTATGTGACCTGCCACCATAGGAAATGTATATAAATCAAGTTTTAACCTAAATCACCACTTCTCAAATCACCTACTATCTATGAAGGTTATGGCTTTCTACTCAAGCCTCTTCCCAAAACATCCCTCCCCAAGACATAGTTTGTCTTAATGAGGCAATAATTGTCAAACTGATATATATTTGAATTGCAAATAGTTTGATGTATGCCAAGATGTATTATATTTTATAAAAGAAGCATTTTCCATTTTTTAAATCTCTTTCTGTTTTCTATTTGAATCCCTTTGTCAGTTTTGCCCTTGGTTTTTAAGTTCTATTCAGTTTTCCCCTCTCTCTTAGTCACAAACTCTCACACACCTGTGCTCATCTTGGCTACTACGCTCTGATTGGTCGAGATAGTTATCATGCGGATCGTACCCACCAACCGTTGATCCTCTAATTGATCCTCTGTGATCTAGCTGACAGGATAACCCCTGTATCTGTCGGGGGGCACCCTCCATTCATGCAAAACAACGAGTTTGCCACCGATAATTTAACTCCATAAACAAATGATTTTAAATATAATTTGAATGGAAAGTGTTCAAAGTTGTATAATTTTTGTATATGCAATTTTATGCATTATATTTCACTCCATGAAAATGATAAATGATCATGATTTTATTAGCCAAACATTATCATGTCCTAAGTGCGATTTCAAAGAGTTCAAATGTGTATAATTTTTGCCATGTGCAAGTTTATGCATTACATTCTCTTAAAATGATAATATATCAATATTTTCTTAGCACATCATTATCACGTATTAAGTGTGATTTCACAGTGTTCAAAGGTTTATAATTTTCATATACGTAAGTTTATGCATTATATTTCACCCCATGAAAATGATAAATGATCAGGATTTTATTAGCACAACATTATCATGTCCTAAGTGCGATTTCATAGAGTTCAAAGGTGTATAATTTTCGTATATGCACAAGGCATAAAGATTTTAGTTTAGGGATCACTTTTCATGCTCTAAAAATGGTAAACTCTCAAGATTTTCTTAGGACAACATTATCATGTCCAAATTGTAATTTGAAAGTGTTCAAGAGTTGTGTCAATTATAAACACTCTTTTACATTAAGATTTGTATAATTTTTTCAATTTGAAAGTGTACAAGAGTTTTGTCAATTATAAACACTCTTTTACATTAAGAGTTGTATAATTTTTTATTTGAAAGTGTTCAAGAGTTGTGTCAATTATAAACACTCTTTTACATTAAGAGTTCTATAACTTTTTAAATTTGAAAGTTTTCAAGAGTTGTGTTAATTATAAACACTCTTTTACATTAAGAGTTGTATAATTTTTTAATTTGAAAGTGTCCAAGAGTTGTGTCAATTATAAACACTCTTTTACATTAAGAATTGTATTATTTTTTTAATTTCAAAGTGTTCAGAGTTGTGTCAATTATAAACACTATTTTACATTAAGAGTTGTATACTTTTTTTAATTTTAAAGTGTCCAAGAGTTTTGTCAATTATAAACACTCTTTTACATTAAGAGTTGTATAATTTTTTTAATGTGTTCAAGAGTTGTGTCAATTATAAACACTCTTTTACATTAAGAGTTGTATAATTTTTTTAATGTGTTCAAGAGTTGTGTCAATTATAAACACTCTTTTACATTAAGAGTTGTATAATTTTTTCTAATTTTAAAGTGTTCAAGAGTTGTGTCATTTTCTTATTTCTTATACATCCATCTCCCTATTTTTTAATTATAAACACTCTTTCACTTGATTTTAGCAGAGACATTAACTCGATAAACCAATTGAATCATCGGAACCGCTCGCCAGCCATATTCTCCATAGTAAGCGCCCCCATCTACTCGGAACATTTTGGTGCGAGATCTAACCTTCTATGTGCACGGTTGCCATTATCATCCTTCATACAGGTTAACGGGACGACACCATACTGTGGCCAGGAAGTACGGGAGGCTGAAGTGAAGCTCGACAAAGGGTCTTTGTTGCCGAAGAAGGGCCGCTGTCGCCAGAGAAGAAGAAGAAAGGGGAGGCAACGACACGGGCGTGGGAGCGGGGATGACTCATGTGGATAAGCTATGGGTCCGACGCTCACGTGGATAAGCTATGGGTCCCATGCTGATCTGGATAAGTGGAGAGGTGTCCACTATGGGAAACAACTTAACGCGACCCCACATGTCAGCATGTAATGACAAGGGTCCACTACAGGACCTGACAGACCACAACCCCACTCGTCAACATGTAACGGGGAGGGTCCACTACGGGACCCGACGGAATGCGGCCCCACTTTCCAGCATGTAACGGCAAGGCTGATGGACAACGAGTTTTATACCGTGTGAGAGTTTAGGACAAGGAGATGGGCAAAAGTGATTAAAAGTTAAGAGGCTGGGGAAAAGTGAGTACAAATAACGAACCAAGGGCACGAAAATAGAAATTCCTAAAAGCTTTATTAATGACTAGCTTGACCTTGGGAGATGTCTTGAGATGGATCCCCATCTTGGTGAGGTATATGTTGTTGATGAAGAGCTTGAGTATTGGGGCTTCAAGATTCATGAGCATGAGGAGCTTTGGAAGATCTTGAAGGGGCTTGAGCCAAAATAGTCGGTCCTTGAGGGGCAAGATGATCTTGAGAAAGTGAGGGCTCGACTTGTGTAGAGCTTGGTCCTTCTCCTTTGGCCACAAGGGGTTCCTCAATGGGGCGGAAGAATCCCACAACCATTCTTCTTATGGCCTTGGGAGGAATTTCATCACTTGGATCACGAACACCATCTTGCCTTACAAGAGACTCATGGTATTCATCAAACTTCACGTTGCATGTCTCTTGAAATCTTCCATTGGCTTTGTTGTAGACTCTATAGGCATGGGACTGATTTGAGTACCCAACAATAATTCCTTCTCGAGCCTTGAATTCAAACTTGGACAAACGAACTCCTTTATTGAGAATGTAGCACTTGCAACCAAACACTCGAAAGTAGCTAACATTGGGTTTGTTTCTTGGGAAGGTAGAGACGGTTGGTTGCATGGCAAGCGATGGAGATGGCCTCGACCCAAAAGTTGTATGGAGACTTGAATTCAACTAGCATAGACTGGCCGCATCCATCAAAGTACGGTTCTTCCTTTCAACAACACCATTTTGTTGGGGGTTATATGGAGTGGAATATTGATGCTTGATACCTTCATAACTAAGGAACTCATCCAAAGTATAGTTCTTGAACTCGGTGCCATTGTCACTTCAGATGGAGAGAATGGTTGCATTGTGTTTCCATTGAACTTCATTAGCAAAGTCGATGACGGTTTGTTGAGTTTCACTTTTGTAATTGAAGAAGAACACCGAAGTGTATCTAGAGAAATCATGCATAATATAACCAACCAATACTTCTTTCCTCCAAGACTATCATGAGAGGGAGGACCAAAGAGATCCATGTGCAAGATTTCCAAGCATCTTTTGTGGTGATTTGATTGAGAGCCTTTTGGGGAGTTTCATGCATCTTTCCTTCAATACAAGCCCTGCACACACAATCTTTGGCAAAAGACCAAGGATGTGGCCCTCAGAGTGAAGTATTTGCAAAGTCCTCATGTTGACATGGGCTAGGCGGTGATGCCATAACCAGCACTTGTCGGCCTTATCATAGAGAAAAAGAGCATGTGGAGTGGTGTAATGTTGGCTCAGTTGATGTAGAACCTATTGGGAACCCCAAGAGGAAGGTATGATGAGCACAACAGAAAGTTTTCCCTCAGTTATCGAACCAGTAGGAGAAAGAAACCACTTTCGAAGGTGTTGCTAGCAACGTGGAACCTGCACACAACACTACCAAAATACTTTGCCCCAACTTATCAATGAGGTTGTCAAGATCACTAGTTTTGCTGAAAATAAAGGATTAAACGTATAGTGTGGAAGATAATAATTGCTTGTGGTAATTGCAGAAAGTAAAAAGTAAACAGTAGATGGAATATCAGTGGGAAGGAATGGACCAAGGTCCACAGTTCACTATAGGTGTTTTATCCATAAGATAAATAGCATGTTGGGTGAAAAAATTACATCGGGGAAATTGACAAACAAGGAATGCATAACAATGCATGTACATGACATGATGATCACCATGAGATTCATTTGGCCATTACAACATGATACATAGTCCAACTGCATCTATGACTAATAATCCACCTCCGGGATATCATCCGAACAACCCTCGGGTATTAAGTTGCAAGCAACGGAGAATTGCATTAAGCAAAGTATGCAATGTAAACAATATAATTGCCCTTGGACAAAGGATTGTTGTTTTATACCTAGTAGCAACAACACATCTACAATCTTAGAAGTTTCTATCACTCTCCCAAATTACTAGAGGCATGGACCTACTATCGAGCATAAATAATCCCTCCTGGAGTCACAAGCAAATACTTGGCCAAAGTAACTACTAGCAACGGAGAGCATGCAAGATCACAAATAACATAGACATGATAGAACAATAATCAATCTGACATAATACTCAATATCCATCAGATCCCCCAAACACAACATGTAGCATTACAATAAGATGATCTTGATCATGATAGGCAGCTCACAAGATCTAAACATGGTGGCACAAATAGGAGAAAAAACATCTAGCTACTGCTATGGACCCATAGTCCAAAGATGAACTACCTACACATCACTCTGGAGGCAGGCATGGTGATGAAGAAGGCCTCCGAGATGATCTCCCCTCTCCGGCAGGGTGCCGGGAAGAGCTTTAGATCCCTCCCGATCTAGGGATGATGGTGGTGGCTATGGACTTTTTCGTGGAATTTTGATCGGGTACTTAGGGTTTTTGCCTCGGGGGGAACATATAGGCGAAGGGGCAAGGTCGGTGGAGGCTCGAGGGGGCTACACCCTAGGGCAATGTGCCCCCTAGCTGCGCCTGGACCAGGTGTGGCCACCTTGGGGTGCGCCTCCCCCTCTCCTCCGGACTCCGTGTCGTGTCGGAAAAAATAGGAACTTTGGGTTTTGTTTCATCCAATTCTGAGAATATTTCTTTACTAGTTTTCCTAAAACCAAAAATAGTAGAAAATAGGAAACTGGCTCTATGGCACTTATTAATATGTTAGTTCCAGAAAATGCATAAAAATGCCATGAAGTGCAAGAAAAACATAGAGCAATTGGTGTAAAACAAGCATGGATCATCAAAAATTGTAGATACATTTGCAACATATCATGGTGGTCTCCGAAAAGTCCACCACATACAAGTCATGCTCTACAAACCCTACGAAGGCCACCATGAGGGACTTGCTCCACATGAGGACCATGGAATGATCATTGGAAAAGGAAGAAAGACCCATAACAGCAAGAGCACAAACGGAAAGGAGATTGTAGCCAAGGGTTTTGAAAAGCATGACGTCAACCAAGGATACATCCGTGGTTACCACCACCTTGCCAAAACCCAATACCTGAGAACTTGTTTTATCACCGTAGGATACCATAGTGTTTGCAAGATTAGGCCTTATCTCTGACATGATGGACTTGCTCCCGGTCATATGACTTGTGGCGCCGCTATCAAGCACCCATTTTTCCCCACCGGAAGCATAGTCCTACAAGAAAATCAAGATTTGGTTTTAGGTACCCATTTTGCAATGGATCCCTTTTTGTTAGTGACAAGGGTCTTTGGCACTGAAATGGTCCAATGATAATCATGATTGTAAGAAGTCCCAACATATTTTGCATAAACATGACCATCATAAGATTTGAAAAGAACTTAAGAGGGATTGTTCTTGCCGTCAAAGTTGTCACTTTGCAAGAGAGTAGGACCATGAGGGGTCCTTTGAGCATTTCCCTTATTCTTTCTCCTTTTCTTGTTCTTCTTATTCTTATTCTTTTTGTCTTGGGATCACTCTCAACAACTTGCTCGTTGACTTTCATCTTGGCAAGTTGATCCTTCAACACCTTGTTCTCCTCAATGAGGTTCTCATGCTTGCAACAAAGGTTAGGAGAACTATACAAGTCTATAATTTGCACAGCAAAAGACTTAGCAAGTTCATAAGTTAGTTGAGTTTGAAGTTTCTCATGGGCTTCAAGAAGACTTGAAAATTTGCTCTCCAAGGCTTTGTGTTCCTCTTTGAGTTTATCAATATCCTCTCGATTCCTATGATGACCAACACCAAACTCAACTTTCTCCTTTTTAAGCACCTTAACCAAAGCTAGAGCATGATCACATTCTTTAGTGAGGGAGCACATGGAAATTTTATGATCATCTACAAGATTAGAGCCATTTTCTTCAAGAGTGATTCTCATATGTTGTTCATCCTCAAGGCTTTTAGTGAGAGAAGCAATTTCATCGGTGACATATCTTTCATTTTTACTTAGCAAGTCAAGAAGTTCTTACTTTTCATCGAAAGCATCCCTAGCATGATCAAGTTGACTAAGAAAAGGTTCAAAGAAAGTTTTAGTCTCATCATCTAGGGTAGCAAAGAACTCGCATATGTCAACCATCTCTTTCTTTATCTCTAGACCTTCAAGATCAAGAGAGGAAGGTTCACTAGAGATGGGTTTAGGAGTGGGCTTGGGGGTTACCTTGGTTGCGTTGGCCATGAGACACTTTTGGTTGGAGGATATGATGTTCTCATTGGGGGATTCGAAGTGGGACAATCGTGGAGTAGATGTAGTGGCAATAGCAGGAACTCCCACAATCTCACCACCTTGGATTTCATCGTAAGCATCATCCGTGCCTGAAAGGTACTCTTCATGAACCACCATATCTCTTCCTTGTTGGCAACATTCTGACAGATTATAGGCCTATTACTCCTAAAACTGTGAATGATTATAGGCCTATTACTCTGCTAAACTGCTATCTTAAAATTCTCGCTATGCAAATAGATTACAAAAAGAGGTCCTCAGAATTATGCATAAGAACCAATATGGTTTTTTAAAAGGTAGATCCATACAGGATTTCCTAGCATGGGATTTTGAATTCATTCATCAATGTGAGACTTCAAAAAAGGAAATTATACTGAATCTGTTCACTATCACACATAGGATTGCCTAATAAGGCTGAGTTCCTGCGTATAGTGCTAATCCATAGATCTGTTCACTAGCACACACAGTACAAAATGATACCAAATATAACCGTGCATCATAAATATAACGAATATGATCCATAATTTACATTATTTATTCAAGTACACACCAGAAACATATACAAGGTAGATCTCCATCCTTCAAATGTGCCACATGCGAACAATTGTTGAGTGGAGTCTCGTGACCTATGAACGATCACTCAGACACGGAAAAACCTGCAACATGAACGTTGCAGCCACGAATGGTCAATACTTTGAATGTATTGGCAAGTAGAACTAATGAGTACAAAGGATCTATCAATGTCAACACCTGTATTTTTAATCCCAGATGCCTGTTATGCCATACCTCGCAGTCCCAGGATTACCATTTTTGTGAGACATAACAGAATTGGTACCACGGTACATCATCCATTACAAACCATAATAAATGTCTTACAAATAAAGGATCTCATGATCCAGTCTTAATACAATCAATGCAGCGGAATATATAATAACGGTAGCGTGGTCGAGGCTCCATCTTCAGGGTCACAGGCAATGCTGACGATGGGAGATGATCCTAGTTGTCATAGACCTCCTGCTGTCCATCATCCTGGTAGTCCTCCTCGTAGTCTGGCCATGGGAATAGCTAGGGACAAAGCCATGAGTACTCTTTAAGTACTCACAAACTATCACTAAAAAGTAGTTCAAGTAGGAATCCTAAGCTCTAGGTTTATTTGCAAAAAGGCAGGTTTATTTCAAACTGAATTTAGAAGTAAAGAAAACTAGTTTAATGTTCTACAACACCTAAGTGGGAAATTAGTTTTCGAGTTCACAACCTTGTCGTGGTCAAGTCAAACTCATAGTTCATTTCACAAGTCATTTTGAAAACATCTGACGACAGAACAATATGGCCACTCCAACCTTCCATCACCACGGACCCGGCTATTTGAATAGTTTGACACTCTATAGAGGTGGTACACTTTCACCACAACATTCGATACATCCGTGAGGGACAACTCTTAATCATCATACTTAGTATGCGGATAATCAACCCTAACCTTTCAATTACACACCCTAGTATAGGCACCTTCCCTATGAGTTTGGCCTCCCAACCATGACCATCTGTCATCTTGGGTACTGCATAGGTGGACAGTCATCACGAGGTAGCCTCAGCTCAACCTCTTTTGCAAGGGAACCCATACTAAGACATATAAACTTCTAGTTAAGCCCTATCCAATTCAGGTATTGTGGTTGTATGGTAAAATTGGAATGGTATCTCATCCAAACCCAACCATCAATTTTTAAAAAGGGCTAAGTCTCATGACTCAACATTTTTATCGTCAAATCATCTTGTGTTCATAACGCATTTCAAAACATTTCAATAGAATGAATCCTCATTCCAAAGTTTCCATAATCATTTTCACCAAGTATTCCCATCTAAAGTGATCAACTTTTATGCTTAGCACTAGCCACTAAAGTTGAGGGTATTCACTAATGATGGGTGCTAATCAAGTGTGACTATCCAAATCTAGTCTTATGCCTTTTGATGACATCTAAGTATAACTACTTAGGCCTAGTTTTATGCTATTTATGCTATCTATACTAGTTTTCCAAAACTCACAAAGCACTAACTAAACGTAAAGAACTTTGGTAAAGATAAAGGAAATAAGCTTGCGAGTAAAACTGGGAGTTGGTATAATCAAGGTTGCATAACCAAAGCATGCCTAATGCATCTTGCATAGGTTAACTTGTAGTGTTAGGCTTGCATAGGTAACATGCAAAGTTCTAGCTTGCATAGTTAAGAAACTTGCAAGTGTTAGCTTGCCTTGATTGGTGTAGTGGTTGAAGTTTTCTTCTTCTTCTTCTTCTTCTTCTTCTTCTTCTTCTTCTTCGTACTCCTCCTCCTCGTAGCCTTGATCGATACTAGCGTCTATAAATGAATACGAGGTACACAATCACCAAACAATACTTAACTACCTTTATTTGGCACACAAAGGTTCTCACTTGATGATCTAGCATCATCACAATCATCACAAGAAATAAAGAACTAGTCTTATCTTTCTTATTTTAGAAAAGTAATTTCTAGTCATTTAAAATAGTTAAGATTTAATATTCTCCAATTAAAATAGGGGATCATGTTGACACATGTCATCATCACATATTCTAATACATGGGAATGTGATTTAAAGTGGTGGTCATATTTTATAAAGTTTAAAATTATTATTTTATACAATTAAAGTGACTAGAAATGCCTACAGAGCATTCTTTTGGTACTAGTCCAATGTCACTGCATGTAAACCTAAATATTTTTACATATTCAGATAGATCTTGTCAAATATCATTTTTTAGAGTTGGAATCAACTCAAAAGTATTTATGGTTGATTTTTGAAAAAATGTTTGAATGTGTAAAAGTCTCCGTCTTGTTATTTTTACTATAGGTGATCTATAATTCCAAATGGTTTGAATCCAACGGGTTTGGATAGATAATTTGAATACCTTTCTAGGAAAGTTGGAATCATGCAATTTGGTTCAGTACATCTCCTTGAATTGATTTTTGAATCTACTGACAGAACTAGGGTTTAACTAAAATGGAAAAAGGTTATTTGAATCACTGGGCTAAGCGCGGGAACGAAAATAGGCCGGCCCAGCTGGACTGCGCGCGCAGCGGGCTACTGATAGGAGGGTCCCATGCGTCAGCGGCTCTATCTAACCATAGCGGTACGTTTCAATCTTAGCCCTACGATTAGACTAAGATCTACGGCCAACATTCGTCGTCTCCGTTGCACAGCTCCGACGAGACCGAACCCTAACAGCGACGGTGGGGGTACGTGGTGTCTCACCTGGGCTCCAGCTAGGGTCGGCGATGGGGGCGAACGATGTTGTCGACGACGGTGGTTCGAACGGTGGTTGCAGCGGCTCTGTGTGCTTCGGTCCGCGTATCCGGAAGGATCCCTTCCCCGACAAGTGCTCCCTGCCACGGGACACCCCCAAGTATGACAGCCGCATGAAGCCGGAGGACTGGCTAACCGACTATGTCACCGCAGTCGGGATCGCCCATGGCAACAAGCGCGTGGCGGTTTGCTACATCCCCCTCATGATGATCGGCTCGGCAAGGACTTGGCTCAACATCCTCGCGCCCAACAGCATCAACGCTTGGCCGGACTTCGAGAAAGTCTTCATACAGAACTTCAACGACACGTACAAGCGCCCCGGCAGGCCCCGCGATCTTTATCTGTGCGTCCAGGGAGACCGCAAGTCGGATCACGCGTACCTCGCCCGGTGGACCGAGCTACGCAACTCCTGCGAAGGGGTGGTGGAGAACCAGGCAATCGGTTTCTTCATCGAGGGTTGTCGCGAAGGCACGATGCTGCGCCACCGGCTGCTCTATGACGAGCCCAAGACCATGGCGGAGCTGATGACCATCGCCGACTAGTACGCCACCGCGGATGCAGCGATGAAGAAGCCCCTCCGAGTAAATACGGAGGGACAGCCGGTTCCCACCGAGCCTGCTCGAGAGAAGCATGTCGGAAAAGGCGACGATGCCGGCTCGTCCAGGCGGCACGACAACGATAGCCGATACCCGGGAAAGCGTCCGGTTGAGCAGCAGGGCCCGCGCTACCACCAGCAGCAAGTCAATGTGGTGCAGGGCGCGCCGGATCACAACTACAAGAGGCAGAGGAATGCCTTCACCTTCGAGTAGATGTTCGACGAGCCCTGCAAGTACCACAGCGGCACCAAGCCGGCTACGCATACCACTCGGTAGTGCAGTTTGACTCGGCAGATCAAGGAGCATGGTGTTTTTCCTCCCCTCCCCCACCCCCTCCTGGTGGTCCCCCACCATCGGCTAGGGCAGCCGGAAACAACCGCGGCAACGGAGGCTACCCCCAGCAGCACGAGAACTACCACATCTTCGAGGCCGAACCGATTGACAATCGTGGCCGGAAGCAGCACAACACGGAGGTGAACACTGTTGATCTCCCGGTTCCCCTGCGCCTCAATTGGTCGGAGACTCCAATCACTTGGAGCCAGGCGGACCAGCCGGATCTCCTCCCGAATCCCGGGGGCTACGCGATGGTGCTGGACCCCCTCGTCATCTCCGACGTGCGCACTTGCCGGTTCTCGTGTGTTCTGGTGGACGGTGGGAGCAGCCTCAACCTGCTCTACCGGTCCTCCATGGAGAAGCTGGGCATCCGGGAGTGTGACCTGCAGCCCTCGACCACTGTGTTCCACGGCGTCGCGCCTAGGCCACCGCACGTCCCGCTAGGCAAGATCCGGCTGGATGTCATATTCGGTTCGGAAGAAAACTTCTGGCGCGAGCCAATCTGGTTCGAGGTGGTCAACCTAGCCAGCACCTACCAAGTCCTTCTTGGGTGCCTTGCTCTCGCAAAGTTCATGGCGGTACCCCCACTACGCATACCTCAAAATGAAGTTTCCGGGGCCGAATGGTGTGATCACTGTGGCCGGATGCTACAGACGGTCCATGGCTTGCGCGAAGGAAGGCGCCAAGATAGCGGAGGCCCTGCTCATCGCTAAGGAGAAGCGCGAGATGATGCACAATGTTGCCATGCTGCAGCAAGAGGTGCCGGCTGGCATGAAGCCGGCTGGGGACATGGCTTCTAGCCATCCAAGCAGACCAGGCAGATCCCGCTCGACCCGGCTGACCCCTCCAATTGCGTCACCATCGGTGCCTGCTTGGACAGCAAATAGGAAAGCGCGCTCGTCGACTTCCTCCATGAGAATCGGGACATCTTCGCATGGTCTCCCAAAGACATGCCGGGTCTGTTGAGGGAGTTCGCCGAGCACTCACTTCATGTGTGTCCTGACGCCAAGCCGGTCAAGCAGCCCCTCTATCGCTTCACGGAGGACAAGAGGAAGGTCATCGGTGATGAGATCGCTCGGCTACTTGCTGCCGGCTTCATCATGGAGGTGTACCACCCGGACTGGCTGGCCAACCCAGTCCTGGTGTTGAAGAAAAACAAGACCTGGTGCATGTGTATCGACTACACGAGTTTGAACAAGGCCTGCCCAAAAGACCCCTTCGCCCAACCCCGTATTGATCAAGTGATTGTCTCTACGTCCGGCTGCGATTTGCTTTCCTTCCTTGATTGTTATTCTGGCTATAATCAGATCCGGCTGATCAATTAAAAAAGTCGTTCATCACCCCATACGGGGCTTACTGCTATGTAACCATGCCATTCGGCCTGAAGAATGCAGGTGCTACCTACCAGCGTTGCATGCAGAAATGCTTGCACTCGCAGATCGTCCGGAATGTGCACGCGCACGTGGATGACATCGTCATCAAGACGAAGGAGAAGTAGACCCTGTTGGAAGATCTCGGCAAGATGTTCGCGAACCTCCGCTAGTACCAGATGAAGCTGAACCCGGAAAAGTGCGTGTTTGGCGTGCCATCCGGACAGCTCCTCGGCTTCCTCATGTCGAGCCGAGGAATCGAGGCCAATTCGGAGAAGATCGCGGACATCGAGAGGATGCAGCCGCCCAACAGCTTGCTCGGTGTCCATAAGTTCACCGACTGCTTGGCTGCCCTCAGCCGATTCGTAAGCCGCTGTACCAGCTGATGAAGAAGACGGACAAGTTCAATTGGACGGCTTAGGTGGACGCTATGTTCCACGACCTCAAGTGTAGGGGTTCGTAGCATGGAAAACAAAAAATTTCTACTGCATGCACACAAACAAGCCAAGATCTATCTACTAGATTGTAGCAACGAGTCGATTAGAGTACACACCCTCGAAGATTCCAAAGCAGTTAACGAGAGCAGATTCTCGTGGGTGATGTAATCGTACACTTGCCGATCTCAAGATCGCGTAGACGATCCTTCTAGCGCTACGTTCCGGCAGCGCTTCCATAGTCGGTCACACGTTCGGTACACGATGAAGACCTTCCTCTCCCTTGTTCCAGCAGGCAGCAGAGGTTGTAGTTCTCCCCTCGCGATCCCGGTAGCACGACGGCATGGTGTCGGAAGTAGAGGGAAAATCCTGCAGGCGACGGCGACGAGACTTGCGATCCTTTGCTAGCATGGCGATGGTCTGATCCTTCGTCTTGATGATGGCAGACTTGTGGTTGCAATAGTCACGGCAGTTGTCCAATTCCTGCTGACGATCATACATCATGAAGATAAGATGGTCCAATTGAGTCTTCAGCTCGGGGTGGTATGGGGCTTCCAGTGGTTGTCCATTTGCATCACGCCTTGGGCAAAACTCAAAGCGAGTACCCTTGATCTGATTGATGCTCTGCCCACACAGACGGGAAAGAGCTTCCTGCATTGCTCTGGCAAGTCCATCGAGCCAGTTGTTTTCCCTCAAGGTAAACTGAATTCCCTCCGCAGTGGGAGGTTCAATCTTTCCTCGGAGACTTGCAACAATTAGCCACTGCAGATCTTCTCCTCCTAGATCATTGAGCTGAGCTCCGAAGAAATCGGGGTGTGGACGCTCCAGAAGTTCCGAAAGCTGATCCAGATCCCTCTCAAAGATAAGGTCTCCTCCATTCCCAAGTTGGTAAAACTTGCTGTACTTCACGTCCATCTATATAAAATAGAGGATGAGTAGATTAGCAGAGTGATCAAGTGTGTCAAAATTTTATCTATTTTGCAAGAGTTTTTGAGGAACATGAAGTTTTATGAAAGAATTAAAGAGGTAAGAATGACAATAAGTTTTTGTAAATATTTTTATTCTTTGGTTTTGAAACTAAGTTTTTGGGTCAACGTCCAATCTAACTAGGGTCTCCTATGGTCAGGATGGCTCTGATACCAACTTGTCAACACCTGGATTTTTCAATTCTAGATGCCTGTTATGCCATACATCGCAATCCCAGAATTACCATTTTTGCGAGACATAACAGAATTGGATACCATAGTACTTCATCCATTACAAACGATACATAAGTTCTTACACAAATAGGGATCTCATGATCCAGTTCTTAATACAACATCAAGCAGCGGAATACTTAATAATAACGGTAGCGTAGGCGAAGCTCCATCTTCGGGGTCACAGGCAATGCTGACGATGGGAGATGATCCTAGTTGTCGTAACCTTCCTGGGGTCCATATTCGAGGTACTCCTCTTCATAGTCTAGCCATGGGAATAGCCAGGGACAAAGCCATGAGTACTCTTTAAGTACTCGCAAACTAATACTAACAGGTAAGGGGTTTTTGGGTAATAGGACACTAGGCTCTAGGGTTGTTTTGCAAAAAGCCAGGTTTATCTCTACTAAGTTCCAAAGCTAGTCACAATTTTATAACTCCTAAGTGGGATCTTGTAATTCAGGTCACAACTCTGTTGTGGTCAAGTCAAAATCTCAATTCATTTCACAAGTCATTTTGGAAATGTCTGACGGGGGAACAATATGGCCACTCCAACTGTCCATAACCGCGAACGCGGATATTCGAATAGTATGACACTCTGCAGAGATTGTACACTTTCACCACAACATTCGATACATCCGTCAGGAACAAATCCTGAATTCACCATACTCAGTATGCGGATAATCAATCCTAACCTTTCAATTACATGCCCTAGTATAAGCACCTCTCCTGTGAGTTTGGCCTCCCAACCATGACCACTGTCATCTTGGGTACTGCACAGGTGGACAATCTTCACAAGGTAGCCTCAGCTCAGACCTTGGCCGTGAGGGAACTAATACTAAGGAATATAAGTTTCCAGTCAAGCCCTACCCAATATTCGGGTATTGTGGTTGTACGCTAAAATTGGAATGGTATCGCATCCAGAGAACCATCAATTTTATAAAGGGGCTAAGGCTCATGCCTCAACATTTTCATCACCAAAATCATCAAGTGTTTGGAAACACATGTCCAAAACATTTCAATAGAATGATCCATCATTCCAAGGTTTTCATAACCATTTTTCCACCAAGTATTCCCATCTAAAGTTGATCAAGTTTTATGCTTAGCACTAGCATCTACAGGTGGGGGTAGTACTGATGAGGGGTGGTAACTAGTGGAGTTTTACTAAGTCCAACCTTATATCTTAGGCTGATGTCAAGGTTTCTAGCTTAGGCCAAATTTTATGCTCTTTATGCAACCTTCAGCACAACTGTCTAGTATCTACCAAACTCTTAGGTAGACTCTAAGTAAGCTTTGATAAAGAAATAAAGTAAGAAGCTTGCACATAAAACTAGGATTGGTTTATCAAGTGGGTATGATCACATATGCTTAAGGCATATAGTAGTCATATCACAAGTATGAGTTTGGGGCAACAGTAGGGTATCTGGCAAGGGTTAGCTTGCACAATATGAGTATAAGCTTGCATAGGTATAGTATCTTGCAAGTGTTAGCTTGCATTGGTATAATATTAGCTTGCCTTGTGCAGAGCAGTGGTTGAAGTTCTCCTCAGCTTCTTCTTCGTAGTATCCTCCTTCCTCCTCGTATCCTTGGTCGGTACTAGCGTCTATGAATAAATACGAGGTACACAATCACCAAACAATACTTAACTACTTGCAATCATCACCACAAGGGTCCTATAGATGATCTAGCATCATCTCTAACATTACAAGGTTAAGGCTTGGTTTAAATCTTTTTATTTTTAGAAAAGTAATTTCTACTCATTGAAAAACTACTTAAGATTTAATATTCTCCAAACTAAACATGGGATCATGTTGACACATGTCATCACCACATATTGTAGTCCATGGGAATGTGATTTAAAGTGGTGTCACAATTTAATAAGGTTTTACTCTTTTATTTTAATTAATTAAAGTGGCTAGAAATGCTTATGAAGCATTCTTTTATTACTTGAACATTATTTCTGCAAGTAAACCTATATATTTTTATATATTCTGAAAGGTATGGTGAAATGTGATTTTTGAGAGTTGGAATCAACTCAAAAGCTTTTATGGTTTAAATTTGAAAAATGTTTGAATGCAGAAAATCTTCTGACTTGTTATTTTTAATATGGGTGATCTACAGATCCAAATGACTTGAATCCAACGGGCTTGGATTAAGCATTCACAGACCTTTCCAAAAAAATTGATTTCATTCAAATTGGTGCACTGAATCGATCTGGGTTGATTTTTGAAGTTGGGTACAGAAGTGTGTTTGAATTTAAAAAGAAAAGGTTTAATTTGAATTGCTGGGCTGCGCTGGAAATTCTAACGGGCCGGCCTGCTAAGCACAGGGCTCCCGCGGGCTGCTTAAGTGGGTGTCCCCACTCGTCAGTGACACGGGGCTGGGCGAAGCGGTATGGGGCAACGTGGATCGTTCGATCTAGTTCTAATCCAACGGCTGTGGGTCATCGTCGACGCGAGACAACTCCGGCGAGAACGAAACCTAGCGCGGCCAGTGAGGAGTGCTGGGGGCTCACCGGGGTACGGGCGAGGGTCGGCGAGGCGGGCGAACGACGAAGTCGACGACGGCGAACCTCCTGGTACCGGTGGCTTCTCCTGGGGCGGCTCCAATTGCTGGCTCCTTTCTTCTCCAGAGGCGGCGGGCTCCGGTGAAATTCCGGCGAGGTGGTGCTCGCCTTGCTCTGAGAACGGGGTGGCACGGTCAGTGAGGAGAGGGGAGTGAGATGGTGTGAAGAAATCGTGCGGGGGTGGCCTCTATTTATAGTCGAGCGAGGCGACCGTCGGGGCGCACGGTGAGCTTGTCGGGGGCGACGTTACAGGCGGCTAATGGCATAGGCAAGGGTAGGGTACGGTGCTGTGTCTCCTGGCGATGCTCAACGACATGGTCACGAGGCATGGGGCGTTGTGGTTTGGTCTGGAATGGCCGGTGCTCTGCGCGGCAGAGGCGGCGTCTTCGACGGCGGGCGGTGGCTCTATGGCACGGGGCGGCAAACGGGGATGTCTGGCGGTCTCCTGGGTCGGTGGTGATCGTGTGTGCGCGCGGTGAGGGCGGCGCGCGGTCTATGGACGCTGGTCGAGGGTGGCGCTCTGGCGCACGCTCGGCATGGTCTGGGCGCGGCTTGCACGCATGGTCCAGGGCTTGGCAACGCTCGCGGCTGGGACAGTGAGTGGCGGTGGACGGTGGGCTGCCTCCCAGACAAGTTTGGCACGGCTAGTTCTTCCTCTAGCCTGCTGTCGACTATGGGGTGGCATTGAGGTGCTCGGCTGTTCACCATTAATGGCAATGGCAAGCTCACAGGGGTGCTAGTGTTGGGCTAATCTTTCTAGATGATCTACTGAGTTGTGTGTGAGCTAACTAGGGAACAAGTTAGGCAAGAATCACTACACACTATAGTGTTTGTTGTTTTGTTTGATTTGTGTCTGCAACCTGTTTGATGAAATGGCCGCATGAAATCAAGTTTTGAATTTTGAAATGAATTTTGGTGGGTTTGCTAGATTGGTGCTGGTGAGTCTGCAGATGCTTGGGTTTTGAAAGTTGAGCTTGTTTGAGTGGGTTTTGGAAAAGTGGGATCTTCCCATATGAAGAAGATTCAATTTTGAATTGTCATTTAAACTATGCATTTGAAAGTTTATGGATGATCACAAAGTGGGCCTTGATACTTTGTTATGAATACATTCAAGGGGTGCAAAGATCCAGAAAAGTTTCTGTTAGGTTCTGAAAGTTTGAGACAGCCAAAGTAGGCATGGGAGTTAAATTGGTCAAAATGACCATTCACTTAATATATTTGTTTTGATTTACTTGTCTTTAGGAAAAGTGTGGGAAATGTTTTAGATGATGTTCATTTCACCTAAGAAACATTTTACAAGCAATGGATCACACAAACAAGGTGGTTTTTAAAGAAATTCAAAATCTATGCATACACATATGCATGCATTCATGGGTTTACTTAGAAAAGTTTTTGTTAACCCTAATCTTGATGATTAGTGTTTGATGAACTAAGTTTGGTATTTTTGGGATGTTACAAACCTTCCCCCCTTAAACAAAATCTCGTCCCGAGATTTGAAAAAGGACGAAAAGATTACCTAGGATTTGAAGAGATCGGGAAACTCCGTCTTGATGTGATCTTCGCGTTCCCAGGTAGCTTCCTCTTCTGTGTGGTTGCTCCACTGAATCTTGAGAAACTTGATGCTTCGGGTTCGGGTAGTTTGAAAAGTTTCTTCCAAAATGCGGATGGGTACTTCAGGATAGGTTAGGTCATCGTTGATCTCTATGGTCTGGTGATCGATATTCTTGAACACTTCGGTCTTCTCGGGGACTTCGAGACACTTGCGAAGTAACGGGATGTGGAACACATTGTGAACAGCTGACATCTTTTCTGGTAGCTCCAGTTGATACGATACTTCTCCTCGACGGTTCAAAATTTTGAAAGGTCCGATATATCTAGGGGCTAACTTTCCTTTGAGTTGGAAACGCTGCATTCCCTTCAATGGCGACACTTTCAGATAAACAAAATCTCCTATCTTGAAGGCGAGGTCTCGACGTCTCTTGTCGGCGTAACTCTTCTGTCGGGATTGGGCTGTCTTAAGGTGCTCACGAATCTTGTGAACCTTCTCTTCTGCTTCTCGTAGGATGTCGGGTCCGAAAATCTGACTCTCTCCTACTTCCGACCAGTTCAAAGGGGTGCGGCACTTTCTTCCGTACATAAATTCAAATGGGGCCATTTGCAAACTGGCTTGATAACTATTGTTGTATGAAAATTCTGCAAACGGCAGACAGTCTTCCCATTTGGATCCATATTCTAACACACATGCTCTCAGCATATCTTCGAGTATTTGGTTTACTCGCTCCGTTTGTCCATCGGTCTGAGGGTGATACGCGGTACTGAAATCTAGGCGGGTTCCTAAACCTTCTTGGACTTTCTTCCAGAATCTCGAGGTAAACTGAGTTTCTCGATCCGATACTATGTTCTTGGGGACTCCATGCAAACTAACGATTCTAGCGATGTACAACTCCGCTAGCTTCGAACTCTGATAGGTGGTTTTGACGGGCAAGAAATGGGCGACTTTGGACAATCTGTCCACTATGACCCAAATAGAGTCATTTCCCCTACTAGAAGTAGGTCGTCCAGTGATAAAGTCCATTCCTACAGAATCCCACTTCCATTCCGGAATTTGCAAAGGTTGCAACAATCCAGCGGGTCTTTGATGTCCTGCCTTGACTAACTGACATATATCACACTTGGCGATATAGCTTCCGATTTATCTCTTCATCTTATGCCACCAAAATTGCTCTTTCAAATCTTGATACATCTTAGTTCCTCCGGGATGGATAGAATAAAGAGTATCATGAGCCTCCTTCAAGATAACTTCTTTTAACTCAGAATCTGATGGTACACAAAGGCGTCCTTTGTACCACAAAACTCCTTCTTCGTCCTTGATGAATCCGGGTACTTTGCCTGTACCGATACGACGCTTGATTCCGTCGATACTGGCATTTCCCTTCTGCGCCTCTTTAACCTGACTGATCAAAGTGCGCTGAAGTTCTATGCTAGCCAAAAATCCTTCACTTACTAATTCTATTTGAAAATCTTCCATCTCTTTGTGCAAACTTGGTTGCTCCTTCAAAATCATGGAGTTCAAGCGGCACGACAATCTGCTAAGGCCATCGACTACCACATTGGCTTTACCAGGGTGATAGTGAATGTCCAGGTCGTAATCCTTGATTTGCTCAATCCATCTTCTCTGTGTCATATTCAGCTCCTTCTGAGTGAATATATACTTTAGGCTCTTGTGATCCGAGTAAATCTCACAACGGTTTTCCATCAGGTAATGTCTCCATGTCTTTAGGGCTAGAACTACGGCTGCGAGTTCGAGGTCATGGGTTGGGTAATTTTGCTCGTGTTGCTTCATTTGTCGCAAGAGATAAGATATAACTTTGCCTTTTTGCATTAGCACACATCCGAGACCAATCTTGGATGCGTCACAATACACATTGAAGGGCTTCGTGATATCCGGCATGATCAAGATTGGGGCTGAAATCAATCTCCTTTTGAGTTCTTGAAAACTCGCTTCACATTTGTCGGTCCATTCAAACTTCTTGTCCTTCTTCAGCAATTGGGTCATGGGTCTGGAGATACTAGAGAATCCTTCTACGAATTTGCGTTAATATCCCGCCAATCCGAGAAAAACACGAACTTGGGTTTGAGTGGTTGGGGCTTGCCAATCTTCTACATCTTTCACTTTGGCAGGGTCAACGGCAATTCCTTCGGCTGATACAATGTGACCGAGGAATCCTACTTCCTGTAACCAGAATTCACATTTGCTAAACTTTGCATACAGCCGATGCTCTCTAAGGGTTCCAAGAATGGTCCTTAGGTGTAGCTCATGTTCTTCTTCTGATTTGGAATAAATCAGAATGTCATCAATGAAAACAACGACAAACTTATCCAGGAAGTCCATAAAAATCTTATTCATGAGGTTCATGAAATAAGCGGGGGCATTGGTTAATCCAAAAGACATGACTGTATACTCGTACAATCCGTATCTGGTGGTAAAGGCAGTCTTTGGAATATCCTCTGCACGAATCTTGAGTTGATGATAGCCAGTCCTAAGATCAATCTTAGAAAACACTTGGGCACCGGTCAACTGATCAAACAAATCTTCTATCTTAGGCAAGGGGTACTTGTTCTTGATGGTGACATCATTCAACTTCCGATGATCCGTACACAAACGGTTACCTCCATCCTTCTTGTCCACAAACAAGACAGGTGATCTCCATGGGGACGCACTTGGTTGAATCAATCCGATTTCCAACATGGAATCCAGTTGGTTCTTCAGTTCTTCTAGTTCTGACGGGTTCATACTATAGGGTCTCTGGGCTATGGGTCCTGTTCCGGGGATTAGTTCGATGTTAAACTCGATATCTTGATCTGGGGGCATACCGGGCTAAACATCTGGAAATACATCGGGGTATTCGTAGACTATCCGAACTTGGTCAATGGTGAGTTGGGCTATACTCTTCTTACACTTGAATTGGCGAGGTAAGGTTTCAGATATATGCTCGACTGATATTCCGGTGGTACTGGTCATGGTGATGGCTTTCTTGGCACAGTCAATCAATCCTTTATGTTTCGACATCCAATGCATTCCTAGTACTACTTCCAAACCTTTAGTTCCGAGTACTATTAGGTTAGCATAAAAATCTATGCCATGGATTCGGATAGGGACGACCTTGCAAATTTGCCTAGCCTTGGTGGTTGATCCGGGAATTTGTACAATCATCACATGCTTCAATTTGGTTGGTTGAATTTTACCAGTGCAAGCAAATTCTTCGGTGACAAATGAATGCGATGCACCAGAATCAAACAACACTCTTGCAAGTACTGAATTAACAGAAAACATACCCAGCACGACGTATGGCGCTTCCTGAGCTTCTTCAACATGCATGAGAAAAAGACGGCCATTGCGGTTGAGTGAATTCCCTGGGGCAAATCTTCTCCCTGGCTGGACACGACGCTGCTGCTGAGCTGGGACATTGGTATTAGGGGCTGTAGCATTATTCTTGTTGGGGCACTCCTTGGAATAGTGGCCTTTATTTCCACAGTCATAACAGGTCACTTGTGACTTGTCCTTGGCTGCGACAGACACATCATTGCTTCTAGTCCTCGGGGCAGTGTTAGGGTTGGCGGTAGCATTGTTGGTGTTGAACTTGGGTGGGGCACGGGTGAAATTGCTAGAGTTGCCGGGGTTGTTGTGATTTCCTCCGGGTCTAGGGTTTCCACGATTGGGATAGGTTGGACGGGTCATAGGGGGTCTGTTGGTTCTTGGGGAAAATCCTGGATATGGGTTGGGGCAATACTTTGGGGTCTGATGGGTTCCTGGTTGATGCATCATGCGACGCTTGCGGTTCTCATTGGCCTGGTTGATCTTTCCTTCCATCTGGATAGCAGAGTCAACAAGGGCTTCAATATCAACAAAGGGGATATTGACTAACACTGTCTGCATCTCATCATGCAGACCATTCAGGAATCTTTCTTTCTTCTTGGCTTCGGTGTCTATCTCATCCGGGGCATACCTAGCTAATGACAAAAAATTGTCACGGTATTCCACTACAGTCATCCTTCCTTGCTTCAACTCTCTGAACTCGTCTCTCATTCTCTTGATCAAACCTGGTGGCACATGGGTTCTGCTAAACTTGACCTTGAATTCCTCCCAGGTCATCATCTGGCCTCCGGTCATTGCACGAACACTGTTCCACCATGCCCTGGCATCTCCGACTAGATAATGGGTGGCAAATAGAACTTTCTCGTTGGCTTCGACTCCTGCTACTTCTAAGTTGTTTTCCATGGTTTGCAGCCAATCATCGGCATCTAGGGGTTCTTTTGACTTGGTGAAAACGGGTGGGTTGGTATTCTGGAAATTCTTGAGCTTAGATCCGTGGTTGTCCTGATTTCCATGGCCTTGGTTGTTATGGGATAGCTGGGCTATCTGTTGCAGAGTGGCTAGGTTGGCTTGACGTTCCGCTCTTTCAGCTTCGCGGTCATAAGTCAACATTTGCAGGATCTGCAACATCGGGTCCGGGGCTGAACCACTTCCTCCACGTGGCATCTGAAGATTGATATAGATCATGAGAAAAGAGGGAAATTTCTAAGGTTTTGGGTTTTTGAAATTTTTTAAATGTTTGACTCAGATTTTTCTAGCAAGTTGCTTTTTCATTCATTCATAGCACACAGTACAACACACACCACAACAAGGAAAAACAGATGGTTTTAAGAACCATTCTGGAAACTACGATACAGTGGGACCGACTACTACTCACTATGCTAGTGCTCAGTGCTACTACTCCTTGGAGTCTGTGGCTTCATCATCTTCAGCATCATCGATGAAGGCGAAATCATCCTCATCGGTGAAGAAGTCCATGGCCTGATCCTCCAGAAAATCATCGTCATCGCTGAGATAGGAGTAAGGGTCTCCACGAAGATCCTCTCCGGCATTCTCCCTTTCCTCTAACTGCATGTCTCTCTCGTGGATGGTCTCTTCCAGAGATGAGATGCGATGGCGAAGACGGGCAATAATGCGCTCCTTCTTGTCAAGCTGACGACAACGAGACTTGCGATCCTTTGCTAGCATGGCGATGGTCTGATCCTTCGTCTTGATGATGGCAGACTTGTGGTTGCAATAGTCACGGCAGTTGTCCAATTCCTGCTGACGATCGTACATCATGAAGCTAAGGTGGTCCAATTGAGTCTTAAGCTCGGGGTGGTATGGGGCTTCCAGTGGTTGTCCATTTGCATCACGCCTTGGGCAAAACTCAAAGCGAGTACCCTTGATCTGATTGATGCTCTGCCCACACAGACGGGAAAGAGCTTCCTGCATTGCTCTGGCAAGTCCATCGAGCCAGTTGTTTTCCCTCAAGGTAAAATGAATTCCCTCCGCAGTGGGAGGTTCAATCTTTCCTCGGAGACTTGCAACAATTAGCCACTGCAGATCTTCTCCTCCTTGATCATTGAGCTGAGCTTCGAAGAACTCGGGGTGTGGACGCTCCAGAAGTTCCGAAAGCTGATCCAGATCCCTCTCAAAGATAAGGTCTCCTCCATTCCCAAGTTGGTAAAACTTGCTGTACTTCACGTCCATCTATAAAAATAGAGGATGAGTAGATTAGCAGAGTGATCAAGTGTGTCAAAATTTTATCTATTTTGCAAGAGTTTTTGAGGAACATGAAGTTTTATGAAAGAATTAAAGAGGTAAGAATGACAATAAGTTTTTATAAATATTTTTATTCTTTGGTTTTGAAACTAAGTTTTTGGGTCAACGTCCAATCTTACTAGGGTCTCCTATGGTCAGGATGGCTCTGATACCAACTTGTCAACACCCGGATTTTTCAATCCTAGATGCCTCTTATGCCATACATTGCAATCCCAGAATTACCATTTTTGCGAGACATAAAAGAATTGGATACCATAGTACTTCATCCATTACAAACGATACATAAGTTCTTACACAAATAGGGATCTCATGATCCAGTTCTTAATACAACATCAAGCAGCGGAATACGTAATAATAACGGTAGCGTAGGCGAAGCTCCATCTTCGGGGTCACAGGCAATGCTGACGATGGGAGATGATCCTAGTTGTCATAACCTTCCTGGGGTCCATCTTCAAGGTAGTCCTCTTCATAGTCTGGCCATGGGAATAGCCAGGGACAAAGCCATGAGTACTCTTTAAGTACTCGCAAACTAATACTAATAGGTAAGGGGTTTTTGGGTAATAGGACACTAGGCTCTAGGGTTGTTTTGCAAAAAGCCAGGTTTATCTCTACTAAGTTCCAAAGCTAGTCACAATTTTATAACTCCTAAGTGGGATCTTGTAATTCAGGTCACAACTCTGTTGTGGTCAAGTCAAAATCTCAATTCATTTCACAAGTCATTTTGGAAAAGTCTGACGGGGGAATAGTATGGCCACTCCAACTGTCCATAACCGCGGACGCGGCTATTCGAATAGTTTGACACTCTGCAGAGATTGTACACTTTCACCACAACATTCGATACATCCGTCAGGAACAAATCCTGAATTCACCATACTCAGTATGCGGATAATCAATCCTAACCTTTCAATTACACGCCCTAGTATAAGCACCTCTCCTGTGAGTTTGGCCTCCCAACCATGACCACTGTCATCTTGGGTACTGCACAGGTGGACAATCTTCACAAGGTAGCCTCAGCTAAGACCTTGGCCGTGAGGGAACTAATACTAAGGAATATAAGTTTCCAGTCAAGCCCTACCCAATATTCGGGTATTGTGGTTGTACGCTAAAATTGGAATGGTATCGCATCCAGACAACCATCAGTTTTATAAAGGGGCTAAGGCTCATGCCTCAACATTTTCATCACCAAAATCATCAAGTGTTTGGAAACACATGTCCAAAACATTTCAATAGAATGATCCATCATTCCAAGGTTTTCATAACCATTTTTCCACCAAGTATTCCCATCTAAAGTTGATCAAGTTTTATGCTTAGCACTAGCATCTACAGGTGGGGTTAGTACTGATGAGGGGTGGTAACTAGTGGATTTTTACTAAGTCCAGCCTTATATCTTAGGCTGATGTCAAGGTTTCTAGCTTAGGCCAAATTTTATGCTCTTTATGCAACCTTCAGCACAACTATCTAGTATCTACCAAACTCTTAGGTAGACTCTAAGTAAGCTTTGATAAAGAAATAAAGTAAGAAGCTTGCACATAAAACTAGGATTGGTTTATCAAGTGGGTATGATCACATATGCTTAAGGCATATAGTAGTCATATCACAAGTATGAGTTTGGGGCAACAGTAGGGTATCTGGCAAGGGTTAGCTTGCACAATATGAGTATAAGCTTTCATAGGTATAGTATCTTGCAAGTGTTAGCTTGCATTGGTATAATATCAGCTTGCCTTGTGCAGAGGAGTGGTTGAAGTTCTCCTCGGCTTCTTCTTCGTAGTATCCTCCTTCCTCCTCGTATCCTTGGTCGGTACTAGCGTCTATGAATAAATACGAGGTACACAATCACCAAACAATACTTAACTACTTGCAATCATCACCACAAGGGTCCTATAGATGATCTAGCATCATCTCTAACATTACAAGGTTAAGGCTTGGTTTAAATCTTTTTATTTTTAGAAAAGTAATTTCTACTCATTGAAAAACTACTTAAGATTTAATATTCTCCAAACTAAACATGGGATCATGTTGACACATGTCATCACCACATATTGTAGTCCATGGGAATGTGATTTAAAGTGGTGTCACAATTTAATAAGATTTTACTCTTTTATTTTAATTAATTAAAGTGGCTAGAAATGCTTATGAAGCATTCTTTTATTCCTTGAACATTATTTCTGCAAGTAAACATATATATTTTTATATATTCTGAAAGGTATGGTGAAATGTGATTTTTGAGAGCTGGAATCAACTCAAAAGCTTTTATGGTTTAAATTTGAAAAATGTTTGAATGCAGAAAAGCTTCTGCCTTGTTATTTTTACTATGGGTGATCTACAGATCCAAATGACTTGAATCCAACGGGCTTGGATTAAGCATTCACAGCCCTTTCCAACAAAATTGGTTTCATTCAAATTGGTGCACTGAATCGATCTGGGTTGATTTTTTAAGTTGGGTACAGAAGTGTGTTTGAATTTAAAAAGAAAAGGTTTAATTTGAATTGCTCGGCTGCGCGGGAAATTCTAACGGGCCGGCCTTCTAAGCACAGGGCTCCCGCGGGCTGCTTAAGTGGGTGTCCCCACTCGTCAGTGACACGGGGCTGGGCGAAGCGGTATGGGGCAACGTGGATCGTTCGATCTAGTTCTAATACAACGGTTGTGGGTCATTGTCGACGCGAGACAGCTCCGGCGAGAACGAAACCTAGCGCGGCCAGTGAGGGGTGCTGGGGGCTCACCGGGGTACGGGCGAGGGTCGGCGATGCGGGCGAACGATGAAGTCGACGACGACGAACCTCCTGGTACCGGTGGCTTCTCCTGGGGCGGATCCAATAGCTGGCTCCTTTCTTCTCTAGAGGCGACGGGCTCCGGTGAAATTTCGGCGAGGTGGTGCTCGCCTTGCTCTGAGAACGGGGTGGCACGGTCAGTGAGGAGAGGGGAGTGAGATGGTGTGAAGAAATCGTGCGGGGGTGGCCTCTATTTATAGTCGAGCGAGGGGACCGTCGGGGCGCACGGTGAGCTCGTCGGGGGCGACGTTACAGGCGGCTAATGGCTGGGGCAAGGGTAGGGAACGGTGTTGTGTCTCCTGGCGATGCTCAATGACATGGTCGCGAGGCATGGGGCGGTGTGGTTTGGTCTGGAACGGCCGGTGCTCTGCGCGGCAGAGGCGGCGTCTTCGACGGCGGGCGGTGGTTGTATGGCACGGGGCAGAAAACGGGGATGTCTGGCGGTCTCCGGGGTCGGTGGTGATTGTGTGTGCGCGCGGTCTGTGGACGCTGGTCGAGGGTGGCGCTCTGGCGCACGCTCGGCATGGTCTGGGCGCGGCTTGTGTGCGTGGTCCAGGGCTTGGCAACGCTCGCGGCTGGGACAGTGAGTGGCGGTGGATGGTGGGCTGCCTCCCAGACAAGGTTGGCACGGCTAGTTCTTCCTCTAGCCTGCTGTCGACTATGGGGTGGCATTGAGGTGCTCGGCTGTTCACCATTAATGGCAATGGCAAGCTCACAGGGGTGCTAGTGTTGGGCTAATCTTTCTTGATGATCTACTGAGTTGTGTGTGAGCTCACTAGGGAACAAGTTAGGCAAGAATCACTGCACACTATAGTGTTTGTTGTTTTGTTTGATTTGTGTCTGCAACCTGTTTGATGAAATGGCCGCATGAAATCAAGTTTTGAATTTTGAAATGAATTTTGGTGGGTTTGCTAGATTGGTGCTGGTGAGTCTGCAGATGCTTGGGTTTTGAAAGTTGAGCTTGTTTGAGTGGGTTTTGGAAAAGTGGGATCTTCCCATATGAAGAAGATTCAATTTTGAATTGTCATTTAAACTATGCATTTGAAAGTTTCTGGATGATCACAAAGTGGGCCTTGATACTTTGTTATGAGTACATTCAAGGGGTGCAAAGATCCATAAAAGTTTATGTTAGGTTCTGAAATTTTGAGATAGCCAAAGTAGGCATGGGAGTTAAATTGGTCAAAATGACCATTCACTTAATATATTTTTTTTGATTTACTTGTCTTTAGGAAAAGTGTGGGAAATGTTTTAGATGATGTTCATTTCACCTAAGAAACATTTTACAAGCAATGGATCACACAAACAAGGTGGTTTTTAAAGAAATTCAAAATCTATGCATACACATATGCATGCATTCATGGGTTTACTTAGAAAAGTTTTTGTTAACCCTAATCTTGATGATTAGTGTTTGATGAACTAAGTTTGGTATTTTTGGGATGTTACAAACCTTCCCCCCTTAAACAAAATCTCGTCCCGAGATTTGAAAAAGGACGAAAAGATTACCTAGGATTTGAAGAGATCGGGAAACTCCATCCTGATGTGATCTTCGCGTTCCCAGGTAGCTTCCTCTTCTGTGTGGTTGCTCCACTTAATCTTGAGAAACTTGATGCTTCGGATTCGGGTAGTTCGAAAAGTTTCTTCCAAAATGCGGATGGGTACTTCGGGATAGGTTAGGGCATCGTTGATCTCTATGGTCCGGTGATCGATATTCTTGAACACTTCGGTCTTCTCGGGGACTTCGAGACACTTGCGAAGTAACGAGATGTGGAACACATTGTGCACAGCTGACATCTCTTCTGGTAGCTCCAGTTGATACGATACTTCTCCTCGACGGTTCAAAATTTTGAAAGGTCCGATATATCTGGGGGCTAACTTTCCTTTGAGTTGGAAACGCTGCATTCCCTTCAATGGCGACACTTTCAGATAAACAAAATCTCCTATGTTGAAGGCGAGGTCTCGACGTCTCTTGTCCGCGTAACTCTTCTGTCGGGATTGGGCTGTCTTAAGGTGCTCACGAATCTTGTGAACCTTCTCTTCTGCTTCTCGTAGGATGTCGGGTCCGAAAATCTGACTCTCTCCTACTTCCGACCAGTTCAAAGGGGTGCGGCACTTTCTTCCGTACATAAATTCTAATGGGGCCATTTGCAAAGTGGCTTGAAAACTGTTGTTGTATGAAAATTCTGCAAACGGCAGACAGTCTTCCCATTTGGATCCATATTCTAACTCACATGCTCTCAGCATATCTTCGAGTATTTGGTTTACTCGCTCCGTTTGTCCATCGGTCTGAGGGTGATACGTGGTACTGAAATCTAGGCGGGTTCCTAAACCTTCTTGGACTTTCTTCCAGAATCTCGAGTTAAACTGAGTTCCTCGATCCGATACTATGTTCTTGGGGACTCCATGCAAACTAACGATTCTAGCGATGTACAACTCCGCTAGCTTCGAACTCTGATAGGTGGTTTTGACGGGCAAGAAATGGGCGACTTTGGACAATCTGTCCACTATGACCCAAATAGAGTCATTTCCCCTACTAGAAGTAGGTAGTCCAGTGATAAAGTCCATTCCTACAGAATCCCACTTCCATTCCGGAATTTGCAAAGGTTGCAACAATCCAGCGGGTCTTTGATGTCCTGCCTTGACTCGCTGACATATATCACACTTGGCGATATAGCTTCCGATTTCTCTCTTCATCTTATGCCACCAAAATTGCTCTTTCAAATCTTGATACATCTTAGTTCCTCCGGGATGGATAGAATAAAGAGTATCATGAGCCTCCTTCAAGATAACTTCTTTTAACTCAGAATCTGATGGTACACAAAGGCGTCCTTTGTACCACAAAACTCCTTCTTCGTCCTCGGTGAATCCGGGTACTTTGCCTGTACCGATACGACGCTTGATTCCGTCGATACTGGCATTTCCCTTCTGCGCCTCTTTAACCTGACTGATCAAAGTGGGCTAAAGTTCTATGCTAGCCAAAAATCCTTCACTTACTAATTCTATTTGAAAATCTTCCATCTCTTTGTGCAAACTTGGTTGCTCCTTAAAAATCATGGAGTTCAAGCGGCACGGCAATCTGCTAAGGGTATCGGCTACCACATTGGCTTTACCAGGGTGATAGTGAATGTCCAGGTCGTAATCCTTGATTAGCTCAATCCATCTTCTCTGTCTCATATTCAGCTCCTTCTGAGTGAATATATACTTTAGGCTCTTGTGATCCGAGTAAATCTCACAACGGTTTCCCATCAGGTAATGTCTCCATGTCTTTAGGGCTAGAACTACGGCTGCGAGTTCGAGGTCATGGGTTGGGTAATTTTGCTCGTGTTGCTTCAATTGTCGCGAGAGATAAGATATAACTTTGCCTTCTTGCATTAGCACACATCTGAGACCAATCTTGGATGCGTCACAATACACATTGAAGGGCTTCGTGATATCCGGCATGATCAAGATTGGGGCTGAAATCAATCTCCTTTTGAGTTCTTGAAAACTCGCTTCACATTTGTCGGTCCATTCAAACTTCTTGTCCTTCTTCAGCAATTGGGTCATGGGTCTGGCGATACTAGAGAATCCTTCTACGAATTTGCGGTAATATCCCGCCAATCAGAGAAAAGCACGAACTTGGGTTTGAGTGGTTGGGGCTTGCCAATCTTCTACATCTTTCACTTTTGGCAGGGTCAACGGCAATTCCTCCGGCTGATACAATGTGACCGAGGAAGCCTACTTCCTGTAACTAGAATTTACATTTGCTAAACTTTGCATACAGCTGATGCTCTCTAAGGGTTCCAATAATGGTCCTTAGGTGTAGCTCATGTTGTTCTTCTGATTTGGAATAAATCAGAATGTCATCGATGAAAACAACGACAAACTTATCCAGGAAGTCCATAAAAATCTTATTCATGAGGTTCATGAAATAAGCGGGGGCATTGGTTAATCCAAAAGACATGACTGTATACTCGTACAATCCGTATCTGGTGGTAAAGGCAGTCTTTGGAATATCCTCTGCACGAATCTTGAGTTGATGATAGCCAGTCCTAAGATCAATCTTAGAAAACACTTGGGCACCGGTCAACTAATCAAACAAATATTCTATCTTAGGCAAGGGGTACTTGTTCTTGATGGTGATCCGTACACAAACGGTTACCTCCATCCTTCTTGTCCACAAACAAGACAGGTGATCTCCATGGGGACGCACTTGGTTGAATCAATCCGATTTCCAACATGGAATCCAGTTGCTTCTTCAGTTCTTCTAGTTCTGACGGGTTCATACTATAGGGTCTCTGGGCTATGGGTCCTGTTCTGGGGATTAGTTCGATGATAAACTCGATATCCCGATCTGGGGGCATACCGGGCAAAACATCTGGAAATACATCGGGGTATTTGTAGACTATCCGAACTTGGTCAATGGTGGGTTGGGCTATACTCTTCTTACACTTGAATTGGCGAGGTAAGGTTTCAGATATATGCTCGACTGATATTCCGGTGGTACTGGTCATGGTGATGGCTTTCTTGGCACAGTCAATCAATCCTTTATGTTACGACATCCAATCCATTCCTAGTACTACTTCCAAACCTTTAGTTCCGAGTACTATTAGGTTAGCATAAAAATCTATTCCATGGATTCGGATAGGGACGACCTTGCAAATTTGCCTAGCCTTGGTGGTTGATCCGGGAATTTGTAGAATCATCACATGCTTCAATTTGGTTGGTTGAATTTTACTAGTGCAAGCAAATTCTTCGGTGACAAATCAATGCGATGCAGCGGAATCAAACAACACTCTTGCAAGTACTGAATTAACAGAAAACATACCCAGCACGACGTCTGGCGCTTCCTGAGCTTCTTCAGCATGCATGAGAAAAAGACGGCCATTGCGGTTGAGTGAATTCCCTGGGGCAAATCTTCTCCCTGGCTGGACACGACGCTGCTGCTGAGCTGGGACATTGGTATTAGGGGCTGTAGCATTCTTCTTGTTGGGGCACTCCTTGGAATAGTGGCCTTTATTTCCACAGTCATAACAGGTCACTTGTGACTTGTCCTTGGCTGCGACAGACACATCATTGCTTCTAGTCCTCGAGGCAGTGTTAGGGTTGGCGGTAGCATTGTTGGTGTTGAACTTGGGTGGGGCACGGGTGAAATTGCTAGAGTTGCCGGGGTTGTTGTGATTTCCTCCGGGTCTAGGGTTTCCACGATTGGGATAGGTTGGACGGGTCATAGGGGGTCTGTTGGTTCTTGGGGAAAATCCTGGAGATGGGTTGGGGCGATACTTTGGGGTCTGATGGGTTCCTGGTTGATGCATCATGCGACGCTTGCGGTTCTCATTGGCCTGGTTGATCTTTCCTTCCATCTAGATAGCAGAGTCGACAAGGGCTTCAATATCAACAAAGGGGATATTGACTAACACTGTCTGCATCTCATCATGCAGACCATTCAGGAATCTTTCTTTCTTGTTGGCTTCGGTGTCTATCTCATCCGGGGCATACCTTGCTAATGACAAAAAATTGTCACGGTATTCCACTACAGTCATCCTTCCTTGCTTCAACTCTCTGATCTCGTCTCTCATTCTCTTGATCAAACCTGGTGGCACATGGGTTCTGCTAAACTTGACCTTGAATTCCTCCCAGGTCATCATTTGGCCTCCGGTCATTGCACGAACACTGTTCCACCATGCCCTGGCATCTCCGGCTAGATAATGGGTGGCAAATAGAACTTTCTCGTTGGCTTCGACTCCTGCTACTTCTAAGTTGTTTTCCATGGTTTGCAGCCAATCATCGGCATCTAGGGGTTCTTTTGACTTGGTGAAAACGGGTGGGTTGGTATTCTGGAAATTCTTGAGCTTAGATCCGTGGTTGTCCTGATTTCCATGGCCTTGGTTGTTATGGGCTAGCTGGGCTATCTGTTGCAGAGTGGCTAGGTTGGCTTGACGTTCCGCTCTTTCAGCTTCGCGGTCATAAGTCAACATTTGCAGGATCTGCAACATCGGGTCCGGGGCTGAACCACTTCCTCCACGTGGCATCTGAAGATTGATATAGATCATGAGAAAAGAGGGAAATTTCTAAGGTTTTGGGTTTTTGAAAAATTTTAAATGTTTGACTCAGATTTTTCTACCAAGTTTCTTTTTCATTCATTCATAGCACACAGTATAACACACACCACAACAAGGAAAAACAGATGGTTTTAAGAACCATTATGGAAACTACGATACAGTGGGACCGACTACTACTCACTACGCTAGTGCTCAGTGCTACTACTCCTCGGAGTCTGTGGCTTCATCATCTTCAGCATCATCGATGAAAGCGAAATCATCCTCATCGGTGAAGAATTCCATGGCCTGATCCTCCAGAAAATCATCGTCATCGCTGAGATAGGAGTAAGGGTCTCCACGAAGATCCTCTCCGGCATTCTCCCTTTCCTCTAACTGCATGTCTCTCTCGTGGATGGTCTCTTCCAGAGATGAGATGCGATGGCGAAGACGGGCAATAATGCGCTCCTTCTTGTCAAGCTGACGGCGATGAGACTTGCGATCCTTTGCTAGCATGGCGATGGTCTGATCCTTCGTCTTGATTATGGAAGACTTGTGGTTGCAATAGTCACGGCAGTTGTCCAATTCCTGCTGACGATCATACATCATGAAGCTAAGGTGGTCCAATTGAGTCTTCAGCTCGGGGTGGTATGGGGCTTCCAGTGGTTGTCCATTTGCATCACGCCTTGGGCAAAACTCAAAGCGAGTACCCTTGATCTGATTGATGCTCTGCCCACACAGACGGGAAAGAGCTTCCTGCATTGCTCTGGCAAGTCCATCGAGCCAGTTGTTTTCCCTCAAGGTAAAATGAATTCCCTCCGTAGTGGGAGGTTCAATCTTTCCTCGGAGACTTGCAACAATTAGCCACTACAGATCTTCTCCTCCTTGATCATTGAGCTGAGTTCCGAAGAAGTCGGGGTGTGGACGCTCCAGAAGTTCCGAAAGCTGGTCCAGATCCCTCTCAAAGATAAGGTCTCCTCCATTCCCAAGTTGGTAAAACTTGCTATACTTCACGTCCATCTATAAAAATAGAGGATGAGTAGATTAGCAGAGTGATCAAGTGTGTCAAAATTTTATCTATTTTGCAAGAGTTTTGAGGAACGTGAAGTTTTATGAAAGAATTAAAGAGGTAAGAATGAGAATAAGTTTTGGTAAATATTTTTATTCTTTGGTTTTGAAACTAAGTTTTTGGGTCAACGTCCAATCTAACTAGGGTCTCCTATGGTTAGGATGGCTCTGATACCAACTTGTCAACACCTGGATTTTTCAATCCTAGATGCCTGTTATGCCATACATCGCAATCCTAGAATTACCATTTTTGCGAGACATAAAAGAATTGGATACCATAGTACTTCATCCATTACAAACTATACATAAGTTCTTACACAAATAGGGATCTCATGATCCAGTTCTTAATACAACATCAAGCAGCGGATACGTAATAATAACGGTAGCATAGGCGAAGCTCCATCTTCGGGGTCACAGGCAATGGTGACGATGGGAGATGATCCTAGTTATCGTAACCTTCCTGGGGTCCATCTTCGAGGTACTCCTCTTCATAGTCTGGCCATGGGAATAGCCAGGGACAAAGCCATGAGTACTCTTTAAGTACTCGCAAACTAATACTAACAGGTAAGGGGTTTTTGGGTAATAGGACACTAGGCTCTAGGGTTGTTTTGCAAAAAGCCAGGTTTATCTCTACTAAGTTCCAAAGCTAGTCACAATTTTAAAACTCCTAAGTGGGATCTTGTAATTCAGGTCACAACTCTGTTGTGGTCAAGTCAAAATCTCAATTCATTTCACAAGTCATTTTGGAAAATTCTGACGGGGGAACAGTATGGCCACTCCAACTGTCCATAACCGCGGAGGCGGCTATTCGAATAGTTTGACACTCTGCAGAGATTGTACACTTTCACCACAACATTCGATACATCCGTCAGGAACAAATCCTGAATTCACCATACTCAGTATGCGGATAATCAATCCTAACCTTTCAATTACACGCCCTAGTATAAGCACCTCTCCTGTGAGTTTGGCCTCCCAACCATGACCACTGTCATCTTGGGTACTGCACAGGTGGACAATCTTCACAAGGTAGCCTCAGCTCAGACCTTGGCCGTTAGGGAACTAATACTAAGGAATATAAGTTTCCAGTCAAGCCCTACCCAATATTCGGGTATTGTGGTTGTACGCTAAAATTGGAATGGTATCGCATCCAGACAACCATCAGTTTTATAAAGGGGCTAAGGCTCATGCCTCAACATTTTCATCACCAAAATCATCAAGTGTTTGGAAACACATGTCCAAAACATTTCAATATAATGATCCATCATTCCAAGGTTTTCATAACCATTTTTCCACCAAGTATTCCCATCTAAAGTTGATCAAGTTTTATGCTTAGCACTAGCATCTATAGGTGGGGGTAGTACTGATGAGGGGTGGTAACTAGTGGAGTTTTACTAAGTCTAACCTTATATCTTAGGCTGATGTCAAGGTTTCTAGCTTAGGCCAAATTTTATGCTCTTTATGCAACCTTTAGCACAACTGTCTAGTATCTACCAAACTCTTAGGTAGACTCTAAGTAAGCTTTGATAAAAAATAAAGTAAGAAGCTTGCACATAAAACTAGGTTTAGTTTATCAAGTGGGTATGATCACATATGCTTAAGGCATATAGTAGTCATATCACAAGTATGAGTTTGGGGCAACAGTAGGGTATCTGGCAAGGGTTAGCTTGCACAATATGAGTATAAGCTTGCATAGGTATAGTATCTTGCAAGTGTTAGCTTGCATTGGTATAATATCATCTTGCCTTGTGCAGAGCAGTGGTTGAAGTTCTCCTCGGCTTCTTCTTCGTAGTATCCTCCTTCCTCCTCGTATCCTTGGTCGATACTAGCGTCTATGAATAAATACGAGGTACACAATCACCAAACAATACTTAACTACTTGCAATCATCACCACAAGGGTCCTATAGATGATCTAGCATCATCTCTAACATTACAAGGTTAAGGCTTGGTTTAAATCTTTTTATTTTTGGAAAAGTAATTTCTACTCATTGAAAAACTACTTAAGATTTAATATTCTCCAAACTAAACGTGGGATCATGTTGACACATGTCATCACCACATATTGTAGTCCATGGGAATGTGATTTAAAGTGGTGTCACAATTTAATAAGGTTTTACTCTTTTATTTTAATTAGTTAAAGTGGCTAGAAATGCTTATGAAGCATTCTTTTATTCCTTGAACATTATTTCTGCAAGTAAACCTATATATTTTTATATATTCTGAACGGTATGGTGAAATGTGATTTTTGAGAGCTGGAACCAACTCAAAAGCTTTTATGGTTTAAATTTGAAAAATGTTTGAATGCAGAAAAGCTTCTGCCTTGTTATTTTTACTATGGGTGATCTACAGATCCAAATGACTTGAATCCAACGGGCTTGGATTAAGCATTCACAGCCCTTTCCAACAAAATTGGTTTCATTCAAATTGGTGAAATGAATCGATCTGGGTTGATTTTTGAAGTTGGGTACAAAAGTGTGTGTGAATTTAAAAAGAAAAGGTTTAATTTGAATTGCTGGGCTGCGCGGGAAATTCTAACGGGCCGGCCTTCTAAGCACAGGGCTCCCGCGGGCTGCTTAAGTGGGTGTCCCCACTCGTCAGTGACACGGGGCTGGGCGAAGCGGTATAGGGCAACGTGGATCGTTCGATCTAGTTCTAATACAACGACTGTGGGTCATTGTCGACGCGAGACAGCTCCGGCGAGAACGAAACCTAGCGTGGCCAGTGAGGGGTGCTGGGGGCTCACCGTGGTACAGGCGAGGGTCGGCGAGGCGGGCGAACGACGAAGTCGACGACGGCGAACCTCCTGGTACCGGTGGCTTCTCCTGGGGCGGCTCCAATCGCTGGCTCCTTTCTTCTCCAGAGGCAGCGGGCTCCGGTGAAATTCCGGCGAGGTGGTGCTCGCCTTGCTCTGAGAACGGGGTGGCACGGTCAGTGAGGAGAGGGGAGTGAGATGGTGTGAAGAAATCATGTGGGGGTGGCCTCTATTTATAGTCGAGCGAGGGGACCGTCGGGGCCCACGGTGAGCTCGTCGGGGGCGACGTTACAGGCGGCTAATGGCATGGGCAAGGGTAGGGGACGGTGCTGTGTCTCCTGGCGATGCTCAACGAGATGGTCGCGAGGCATGGGGCGGTGTGGTTTGGTCTGGAATGGCCGGTGCTCTGCGTGGCAGAGGCGGCGTCTTCGACGGCGGGCGGTGGCTGTATGGCACGGGGCGGCAAACGGGGATGTCTGGCGGTCTCCTGGGTCGGTGGTGATCGTGTGTGCGCGCGGTGAGGGCGGCGCGCGGTCTGTGGACGCTGGTCGAGGGTGGCGCTCTGGCGCACGCTCGGCATGGTCTGGGCGCGGCTTGTGCGCGTGGTCCAGGGCTTGGCAACGCTCGCGGCTGGGACAGTGAGTGGCGGTGGACGGTGGGCTGCCTCCCAGACAAGGTTGGCACGGCTAGTTCTTCCTCTAGCCTGCTGTCGACTATGGGGTGGCATTGAGGTGCTCGGCTGTTCACCATTAATGGCAATGGCAAGCTCACAGGGGTGCTAGTGTTGGGCTAATATTTCTAGATGATCTACTGAGTTGTGTGTGAGCTAACTAGGGAACAAGTTAGGCAAGAATCACTACACACTATAGTGTTTGTTGTTTTGTTTGATTTGTGTCTGCCACCTGTTTGATGAAATGGCCGCATGAAATCAAGTTTTGAATTTTGAAATGAATTTTGGTGGGTTTTCTAGATTGGTGCTGGTGAGTCTGCAGATGCTTGGGTTTTGAAAGTTGAGCTTGTTTGAGTGGGTTTTGGAAAAGTGGGATCTTCCCATATGAAGAAGATTCAATTTTGAATTGTCATTTAAACTATGCATTTGAAAGTTTCTGGATGATCACAAAGTGGGCCTTGATACTTTGTTATGAGTACATTCAAGGGGTGCAAAGATCCAGAAAAGTTTCTGTTAGGTTCTGAAAGTTTGAGACAGCCAAAATAGGCATGGGAGTTAAATTGGTCAAAATGACCATTCACTTAATATATTTGTTTTGATTTACTTGTCTTTAGGAAAAGTGTGGGAAATGTTTTAGATGATGTTCATTTCACCTAAGAAACATTTTACAAGCAATGGATCACACAAACAAGGTGGTTTTTAAAGAAATTCAAAATCTATGCATACACATATGCATGCATTCATGGGTTTACTTAGAAAAGTTTTTGTTAACCCTAATCTTGATGATTAGTGTTTGATGAACTAAGTTTGGTATTTTTGGGATGTTACACCAACCAATTGACCTAGGACATGATCCAATCATTCCACTTATCCATGACACATTCATGTACCCTTCCCCTTCTGGTCCGGTGAACCTTCTAGACCCTTTTAGAACCTCTCTGATGAAATCATCGAAATCATTCCCGAACTCCGGAATTGGACTTTCCTTACATGAATCTTATTCTATGGACTATTATGGATCTCCTCGTGATATCCCGGATCCCATCCGAGACTCCGAACAATAGTCAGTCTCCCTACTTACATTCCATATCTACTAAACAACATCGAATCCTTAAGTGTGTCTCCCTACGGTTCGTGAATTATGCAGACATGACCGAGACTCTTCTCCGATCAATAACCAATAGAGGAATCTGGAAATTCATATGGCTCCCACATATTTCTACGATTACTTTGCGATTGAATGAACCACTTACATATGATACCAATTTCCCTTTGTTTCGCGATAGTTTACTTATCCGAAGTCTGATCGTGGATATCTCTACATACCTAGTTCAACCTCATTACCGATAAGTACTCTTTTCTCGTTCCCGTGATATGTGATCCCTTGTGAGCCAGTCACATGCTTGCAAGATAATTGGATGACATTCCACCGAGAGGGCCCAGAGTATATCTATCCGTCATATGGATGGACAAATCCCACTCTTGATCCATGTGCCTCAACACATACTTTCCGAACACTCAATGCCACCTTTATAGCCACCCAGTTACGGTGTGGTGTTTGATGTCATCAAAGCATCCATCCGGTGATGGTGATTAGCAGATCTCATGGTCGAAGGAATTAGGTTACTATGTATAAGAAATCTTATAGCAAACAAACTATTGAAATGACTTGATCTTTATGCTACGCTTATCAATAGGAGTATGTCCATCACACCATTCTCCTAATGATATGATATTGTTGTTAATAACATCTCAATGTTCATGATCAGGAAACCATGATCATATATTAACCAACAAGCTAGTTTAACAAGAGGCTTTACTAGGGACTCTTTTATGTTTATTAATCACACAAGTATTAATGTTTCCGGTTAATACAATTATAGCATGGTATGTAAACATTTACCATAAGCGTGAATATATTATAATAAACTCTTTATTATTGCCTCTTAGGCATATCTCCAACATCAAGCACATGCTATCCAGGGCCCGGTTCTCGCTATGCCGACTGCAAAGGAGCCGATGTTGCTATATAGAGCCTCCACCAACCGGGTCGTCAGCGTTGTCCTATCGGTGGAGCGCCACAAGGAAGGCAAGGCCTAGCCGGTTCAGCGACCCGTCTACTACCGAAGCGAGGTGCTCTCCCTCTCCAAGAATAACTACCCCCACTACCAGAAGATGTGCTATGGCGTGTACCTGGCTTGCAAGAAGCTCAAGCACTACTTCCAGGAGCACCCGCTCACCGTGGTGTCCACCTCGCCACTGGGTGAAATATTCGGCAACAAGGATGCCACGGGCCGGGTAGCCAAATGGGGCAACGAGCTAGCCTCCTACTGCATCCGGTATGAGTCGCGGATCACCATCAAGTCCCAGGAAGTGGCGGATTTCTTTGTTGACTGGGCGGAGAGCCAGTACCTGCCGCCGGTTCCAGATTCCGACTATTGGAGGCTGCACTTCGATGGCTCGAAGATGCGTGGGGCTTGGGAGCCGACATCGTGCTCACCTCGCCCAAGGGAGACCGGCTGGAGTACGTGTTGCAGATCTACTTCACGGCGTCGAACAACGTCGCCGAGTACGAAGCTCTCACGCACGGGCTCCAACTCGTGAAAGACATCGGAATTAGCCGGATCCTTTGCTTCAGTGATTTGAATCTGGTGGTGCAGCGAGTATCCGGTGAGTGGGATGCTCGGGAACCAACATGGCCCTGTAATGGTTCCACGTGCAGCTGCTCAGTGCTGGTTTCAAGGGATGCGAATTCCATCACGTCCCACGTGCCAAAAATGAGGCGGCCGACGCGCTCGCGCGAGTCGGATCCACCAGAGCAGCTATCCCGCCCGTAGTGTCCTTGGAGCATCTTCGCAAGCCCAGCATCACCCCCTCTCTAGAATCCGAGTCCATCAACTGGGTAACAGATCCATGGGCTACTGGCTCGAAAGAGCCGGGCCCCGCTGTTGTGCCCTCCGGCTCGAAAGACCCAGGGGATGCCTCCTCCTCAGGCAAGCCGTCGTCGAGCAAGGCAAGAGGCCCAGGGGCTACCGACTCGGGCATCCCACCTGGCCGCCCTCCAGACGAGCTGTAGACCGTGCTGGCAAGCGCCTTCACCATCCGGGAAGTTCCATCTAGGGCCCAGCCCTTCATGAACTACCTCCTCAATAACGAGATCCCGGATGATGAGGTGGAGGCAAGGCAAATCCGGCACCGTGCGCACACATACACCATCATCAACAAGGAGCTGTACAAGCGCAGTGCCTCATGCGTCTTCCAGCGGTGCGTCGACATGGACACCAGCTACCGGCTGCTGAAGTAAATCCACTAGGGGGAGTGCGGTCACCACGCCTAATCTCACACCCTGGTGTCGAAGGCAATGCGCCATGGATTCTACTGGCCCACCGCCATAGAGGACACGGACCAACTGGTTCGCGCGTGCAACGGGTGCCAGCAGTTCGGTCGGCTAAGGCACATGCCGGCTTCTGTGCTCAAGACTATCCTGATTACCTGGCCCTTCATGGTTTGGGGGTTGGACATGGTCGGCCTCTTCAAGCGGGCTCGAGCCGGCATGACCCACTTGCTGGTGGCGTGGACAAATTCACCAAGTGGATCGAGGCGAAGCCGATCCGTAAGCTAGACGGTGCCACCGTCATCACTTTCTTCCGCGACATCATCATCCGGTTCGGCTACCCCTATAGCATCATCACCGACAATGGCACGAACTTCGCCAAGGGTGCCTTCGCCCGATTCTGCCACAACAAAGGGATCCGACTGGACCTCGCATTCGTCGCTCATCCGTAGTCCAACGGGCAAGTAGAAAGAGCCAACGGTCTGGTGTTAGCCGGAATCAAGCCCCGGCTGATCGAGCCACTAGAACGATCACCTGGCTGATGGAGGAGCTTCCGGCTGTGATGTGGAGTCTCTGAACCACCCGAACAGATCAACCAGCTTCACCCCATTCTTCCTCACCTATGGCTCATAAGCAGTAGTCCTCGCGACGGACATCGAGTTCGACACACCCCGGAAGCTCCTTTACACGGAGAGGGAGAACTAGGAGGCGATGGAGGATAGCGTGGATCTCCTCGAGGAAGCCCGCGAGCTAGCCTTGTCCAGGTCGTCTATCTACTATCAAGGGCTGCACAGGTATCACTCCAACCACATCCGGACTGTCGCATTCCGGGAGGGTGACCTGGTGCTCCGGCTGATACAAGAAACGAATGGAATGCACAAGTTGTCCCCTCCGTGGGAGGGCCCCTTCATCATCAGCAAGGCGTTGCACAACAACTCCTACTACCTCATCGACGCGCGGCAGCCGTGCAAGAACAAGATGGACAAGTCGGATGAAGAAACGGAGTGGCCGTGGAATGCAGACCTGCTTCGACCGTTTTACACTTAGTCGCAAAAACCAGTGTATGTATCTAGAACCATGAATGAATGAAAGATATGGAACCCCGTCTGACGCTCGGGGGCTCCTTGCCAGACATTCTGTTGTTATTCGTTTTGGATTAAACCCTGCAACATTTTTTCCGACTCTCGTCGACCCCCAATCGCGGGGTCTCGCCGGTTGGCCCACCCTGCCAATTCTGCAAGACGATGCCAGAGGCCCACCCTTCGCCTCAGCTATAGACCGCAACCTGGCTGTCTGGCTAGCAAGAGCAAAACCCCGAGGGCATACCACACGAAAAACGGCGAAAGATGCGACAGATCGGACATTCCGGCCATGTGTCTAGTTGGTATTTTACGGCTACTAAGACTCTAGTACCGTGCAGGAATGTATTGTTAGCTCCCTTCAGTTCCGTCTCCAGACCGCAACCCGGCTATCCGGCAAGGTGCAGCGTAAACAACATTGCACATGGGAAAGCGACTAAGTGTTTAGAAAAGCACGAGCTAGTTTTTGAAGAAGAGAAATGTTGCTCGGATAGTAAAGATAACATATAACATTACAACGTATTGATAAGGAATCATTTTTGTACGTTTATTTTTGCACAAATCACACCGAGTCAGAAATCAAAGAAGGAAGATTCGAAGCACCTGCCTGTGGTAGCCACTCCGAATCTCGGGGGCTACACCCAGTGGGTGCGCTGACACGCCCCCACTGGAAGCATGTGGCGTCTAGCTGAAGGGTGAACCATCTGGACAGAGAAAGACGGAGTCAGATAGAAAGCAAGGTGGCAAGACCCTCTATGGAAAGGGCACAGCCCCTCCAGCCCGGCTAGGAGGGTTTAGCCGGTCAAGGAAACTAAGAAAGATAGAAGGAAGAGAAAAGATAAGGAAAGTAATAGATAAAAAGGTCCAAGGAACGACCGGTCGTGCATAGTAGGACTGCGGTGCAGCTTCCCTGATCCGGCTACGCCAGTGGCAGTCGGGAAGGCAAGGTAAAAGGGCAGATCGTTGCGAAGTCAGAAGTAGCAGAACGCAAGTGAAGGTTCACAAAAAGTACAAGACAAAAAGCAAGACAACGCCGGCTAGAGTGGACCAACCGAAAGAGCTAGTCGACCAAGGCATAAAGATAATGGGTGCACGAAGGCAAACCTAGCCAGATAGTTAATTAAACGGCGGAGGACGAAGCCCCCGCATATCCAGATTGTTTAAAAACACAAGTACCAAAAGCTAAAAAGTTATCTACAATTACGTCCGGCATCCCGGGGTCTTCTTTCTTCTTCAAGCGGCCAGGCACTTTCCGTGGGGATCAGTTGAGCCGGCCCCGCCCGACTGGGAAGACGCCTCCGCACCACCATTTGCTCCCGCGCTTCCCTCGCCGTTCATCAGCACTTCGTCGATGTCGGCGTAGCCGGTGATCGTGATGGCGGCGGAGCGGAGCCCGGGGTAGGCCTGGCAAACAGCGGCAAGATCCACACCGGCACGAAAGCCGTCCACCAGCTTGTCGAGCCGCGCATCCTTGTACCAGGAGAGCATGAGGGCCAGCGCCATCTCGGAGCCAACACCGGTGGCGAGGTCGTGTAGCCGGTCGATGGCGTTCGGCGCGTTGCCCAGCTTGATCGCCGAGACCCCCATGGTCTCTGGTGGGAGCTCTCCCGGGAAGCAAGGTCGTGGATGCCGGCTGCAGCCTTGCGCAGGTTGGCGGCTCCTCCCCGAGCTGCGCCACCAAGTCCCGGACGGCGGCCTTCTCACCCAGCGCAACCTCCTACACCCAATCGTAGGCAAGAGCATCTACTTGGGGGTAGAAGCCTTGTGATCAGAGGGGGCAAGTCAAAAGAGTAATCCGGCAAAAGGCAGTCAGAAGGAATGGAAAGCAAAGGATGAAAACTTACCCTTGGCAATGAGGCCAATGTCCATCAGCTCCCCGTCAAGGAACTCAGAGTGCTACTTTAGCTGGGTGGCCTCCTTATCCAGGAGGTCGAAGGCGGTGGGCCGGCTGGCAAGGGCGTCGTCCCGCTCCTTGAGGGTGGCCTCCAGCTGGTTTACCCGGGAGTGCCACTCCTTGTTTTGGAGCCGGACCGCGGAGTTGTCCCGGCTGAGGCACGCGTTGGAACGCGTCAGCCGGTCAATTTCGCGCTGCGCGCAAACAATGATGGATGCAGCAGGCAAAAAGGAGCGCAAGTGATTAGGTAGACGGAAACACACACAAAAGAGGAAGGATGGGAGGAACTTACTTCGTGCGGTCCCCGCGCCGTTGCCAGCTGCTTTGCGGCGGCCTCATTAGCGCCGGCTAGCGTCGCCCGGAGTTGCTTACACTCCTGGAGCCCGACCTAGAGGTTTAAGGTCTGCACATAAGGCCCCACCTCCACCAGCAGGGGCGCCAGCGGTCCGGCTAGGGCAGCCGGGGCGTCATGTATGGCCGCCTGCCACTGCGCCGTCGCCTCCTCGTTAGAGTCGATGTCCTCCACGACCACCGTCTCCTTTCTAGCGCACGAGCCTCCTGTGCCGGCTGATGAGCCCCCGCCCGGGCAAGAAGTCGCATCCGGCTGACTCATCATACATTCGGGCGTGACGGGAGTCGGCTGGACCGCGGCCACCGGCTCTGGCGAGGGCATGGTCTTGGTTGTGGGGGCAGAGCGGCCGTCGGAGGGGCATCCGGCTAGAGCGGAGGATCGCATGGTGGCGAGGCAGAGGGCGTGCTACGATCTGGGCTCGCAGCGAAGGAAAGAACAGAGTTGTGAAAGGAAGACAAGATCAAGACAGGAGCAAAGGCAGATGCAAGAAAAAGAAAGAGGAAACGTAAGAAGACCTACCCTTGCACCACGGGTGTGGACCTCTTCCGGCTACCCGTGGTCCGGCCGGGGTGTGGAGGAACCCCCACCCGGCTGCGCTTCACAGCCAGATCTTCAGTCACGGCAGCGCTGCTCGAGGAACCCTCACCGACACGTTTCTGTGTAGGCTCGGACGGCGCGGTGCCGTCTCTCTCCTCTGGCGCGGGGCCGTGTGGATCCTCCACCGCCTTATTGCCCCTGCTGGGGAAGAAGCCCTCCTCGCCATCTGATCCCTCGCCACTAGTCTGGCGCGGGCGAGGCTCGGAGAGGTCGGCGGTGAAGACCTGGAGGGGCGCGCCGCCCTCCTCCCAGATGATGCAGGGGAAAATCTACAAGGAAAGATGGAAGTCAGGGTCGGATAAAGCGGTTTAGCCGGATAAGGCAAGAACGAAAAGAGGAACAAGGAAAGAAGCAAGTGCACTCACCCGGGGGGCGCGTGTAGGGAGCCAGACCAAAGCTCCAGTCGGCTTTGATCTTCTCCTTTATGATCATCCACACCCATTCATAAAGATTGGCGAATGGGAGATCGCGGCGGAAGAGCCGGGTCGGGTCGAGGCGCCCGGAGTAGTATCACATCTTGTGTGCTCGGTGCTAGAGGGGCATCATCAGCCGGCTGGCCCAGCTGAGCATCACATCGATGCCAGTCAAGCCGGCCATGACCAACCCCCTTATCCGCTGGAGAAGTGCGTCTGACTCCGCCTTGGCACCGAATATCTTCTCATCCCAGTGCACCCGGGTGGACTTCGTGTCCTGGAAGGCCGGGAGGTTGAGGCATTCTTCAGACCCCAAGTTCCGTACATAGAAGTACGTTTGCTACCACAGTTTAACTATGTCATGCAGTTTGAACTTGGGGTAGCCGGTTTGCGAGCGGGAGTAGATGAAGGCACCGCCGCAGGGCACGGGCGGCCCTTTGGCGTATTGCACCTGCGGCCGGATCAGGAAGAGACAGCAGAAGAGCCCGAGATCCGGCTGGATCCCGAGGTAGCATTCGCAAAATGCTACGAAATGGGCCAGAATGCCGATTGCATTCGACCCAAGATGGTGGAGGCGGAGACCAAAGTGCGCAAAGAAAGAGAGGAAGAAGGCGCTGGATGGAAAAGACAGGTCGCGCGCTAGATGTGTGAGGAAGATGACGCGCTCGCCGGCTTGAGGAGCTGGCGAGACTTCGCCAGGCAGGGCGAGGTGCTCCCCAACCTCACCGGCGTTCGGCAGGAGGCGCGACCGCCGGTATTTTTTAACCTACGCCTCCGTCATGGAGGAGTCGCACCAGGCACCTCGGCTCCCTGCCATGCCAACAGTGGCGGAGGGCGGTGGAGAGGAAGGAGGAGGATAAGGTGAAAGGCGAGCGGCGGAAGAGCAATGGTGACCCGTCGCTCCGGCAAGAGAATGTCTGGCGGCGCTAGCGGAGCGGAGCAGCACGAGCTAATGGCACAAAAAGGAACTTTTTAATGACCTAATGGCACATTTCAAGTTGCCAGAATGTGCAACTGAGGACGAGACGGCTGAAATGAGAAAGAAAGTCAAGCAGTTCGCACTAAAGAAGACGGCCGAACTATTCAAGTACTGGAAGAAGTCATTATGGCAACAGTATCAAAAGGAAAAGAAAACCCCATTATTCGAAGGCTATCTAGCGAAGCAGCAGCCTTACTGGGATGCAAAATAGAAATTAAAGAACAACATACGGTATAGGGGGTCAGGAGTTGGAGTGGAAAAGTCAGAAAAAAACAAGATAAATGCTACGAAGAAGAAATATCACCATAACTTGGGGCCAGGGGGCTACGCGGCTTCCATGCCTAAGTGGGATGCAAAAGAGAAAGAGCTTCATGATAAAGGGGTCATTCCAGAACCATTTCGCGAAGAATGGGATTTGAGAGCAAGAAATTGGTTCCTTGGGCATGGGAGTACATATGACGAACTTAGAGGGGACCTTGTTTGCAGTGACAGGATAAAGGTATCGAGGACTGTATGGCTAAAAGTGGTCAAAGATATTAAATATGGAATAAAAAAGTTTCATCCCGATAGAGAGAAAGACTTGCTAACCTTGGTCCTCCGGAATCGCTAACATACAGGACGAGTCCGAGGCCTTGGCAGGAGTTTCACGTGGGAGACTAGGTTTCCTAAGGACCAAGGTACCTATATAAGCTGAGCAAGAGCAAAGCAACGACGGGAGGAGGAGGAGGCAGAAAAGTTCATGTAGCTGCTAGGAAGACTTGACAAGCAGCAACAGCAGATCGACGAACTTAGAGGAATAGCGCTCTTGCAGCAAGATCTTCCACTCGATATTACCGCCAACCCATCTCAGCGGAGAAGCAGCATCGCTGAATCGGAGGCCCCGTCTAACGATGCATCCTATACAGATGGCGGTCCCCGGCTACCCCGTGGATGGAATTAAGGAGAAAATACCTTGTGAGCTCCATAACAAATTGAAGAACGTACCTGTGAAGGTGGCGGTCGGATCGGCTTTGCCTTGTCCGCCTGACACACGTTCGCATGGCCGTGAGATTCCACCTGGCTATGCTAAAGTCAGGGTGGATCAAATCGTAAAGGAGTGGGAGTCAATGGAGCTTGATCTCCCTGGACCTGAAGGTGAGATCACACTTGGAGAAGTACTTGGTGGAATCATTCTCTGGGAAAAGAACAACATACGGTTTCTAGGCTCGGCTCCAAGGATAACACTACCGCCTCCGAGTCGTCGCAGGTCTCCTTCACCTCCACCTCCATCACCTCCAAGAAGCCCACCCCATGATGACTAGGACCACCACATCTCGAGTCCATCTCGATCTCCACCGCAGGCTCAGCAGTCTTTGCCGCCCGCTAAGGACAATAAGCGGAAGCGTGCTCCGTGAGTGAGTACTAAAGGACGCGGCAGCCCAAAACGGAAAATGTCCCCCGTCCCAACAGTGCCTCATCAGAATCTTCCCATCAGACCTTACGATCGTACTAATGCAAATCTGCAGCTATATCAAAGGCCGAAGTGGCAGCACATTTTGAGAAGAAGAAACCCGAGCCCGCTCCGGTATACACCGAGAAACAAAAGGCATATGCACTTGAATTTTTGAACACACCATCGCAATATGAATTGCACCATAATCCAGATGACTATCTACGCACACTTCAGAAAGAAGTGGCGAAGCGCAAATCAAGCAAATCAAGTGCAAGTAGTAAAAAATCAGCAAGCACAGGTGCAAGCGGGACTAAAACTGCAATCAGTAAAAAATCTGACGTTCCCCTTCTTGGACAATAGGCCAAACAAACGATTGCACCCCTCAAGGTGGTTTCACAAAATGTTCCACTCCTCGCACAACAGCCAGTAGATATGTCAATAGCTACGGAGTTGGCGGCCAGCATGGAAATTACTCTTGATGAACTGTTAGGCCCCCAACTCGACCATCTACCCAAGATGCCACTATCCCATAAATATGTCGCAGGTGAGGATTTGGTCAGCAAAGAGAGGCTAAAAGAACTGCCAACACAAATGCAGAATCTCCATCAATGGTACTCGACGGTCATAAAGCAGGGGAGAATATTTATCGTAGCCAATGTCCCACGTGAGTACTACTTCAGACCCGAAGAGGTCCATATTGAGTTTCCAGAACTGTTCCAGTTATACCATCTCGACGCCTTGGACAAATCCATCCTCAGCTGCTATTGTCTATAAGTTGTTGAATTCATTGTCTACATGTTCGGTTTTTCAGTTGTTTAGTTCAGAACATGTAATTATCCTTATTATGCAGAATGAAGATGCTGGAATGTAAAAGAAAAAGAATCTATAATATCGGGTTCATTGACCCAGATAAAGTGCATATAACCACGCTAAGGGATAACCCCGAGGAGACAGAGGAAAATCTTATAAGGTTTCCACTAGAGCAAAATTTCTCTGACCACATACTGTTTCCTTACAATTTTAGGTGAGGGTCTTACTCTGTTGTACACATTCACTTTTGATTAGTCGATGCTAATAAGTGTAAGTGATGAGTTACCGATGTATATATAAATGTTTGCAGCTTCCACTGGGTTCTGCTAGACATTCAACTTGATAAGGGAAGATTTGATGTCATGGACCCATCAAAGAGAAACCTGGAAGATTTACGCAGCATGCAGGACATGCTACAGAAGTAAGTTTTGCAATATATCGATCTCTTTCGTTGATTTCCTGAGATATCAGGTAATGAATAACTCATTGATTCATTTTCTTCGTCGGGCAGGGTTTGGATACAGTTCAAACGCGAGGTTACGGGTGTATTTAGTGAGAAGCTGACATTTAAGGCGGTCTCGGTTAGTAGCACGTGATATGTTCGTGCATCTCTTTACTTCTAGTTTCAATACAATAATGATGCTCTAGATTATTATTTTGATTGAATTCTATTCTCGTAAAGTGCGCGAGGCAACCACGGGGGTCGAATCTATGTGGATTCTACATTTGCGAGTTCATTCGCACGTTTACCACCTAACACAACGATTATAGAGTCGACGTAAGCAATGCATTCACAACATCATTTTATTGCCGTCACATTTTGTTATCATGATTGATATTCATATTGATCTCCTTTTTCTTATATATAGTTCGAGGGAATGCGGGATCAACTACTACTAGAACAACGCGTACTAGCAATTGCGGAGGAGATGGCAGGATTTATTTTCAAAGAGATCATAGAGGATGCTGGAGAATTTAGTGTGAATAGGCACTTCTGATCTCCATGTAATCGAACTATTTTGTGCTCTAGTCCCGGTATTTTGTGATATACATGTAACTATGTAAATTGTATATATTTGTATGCTTGATTTCGTAATACAAGTTATCTTATATATATGCAAGAACGTGTACGATATGTGGTGGCGTACAAATATTCAAAAACCATTTTGAAATGAAAAATAAATAAATAAAACAATACAAAACGAATTCTCTGGCACGGCAGAGAAAGGGCACAAAATGCTGCCGCGGTAGAGAAATCACTAGTCCAAGGTAATGCTCTGCCGCGGCAGAGAAAAGGCGCAAAATGCTGCCCGCGGCAGAGACCCACTAGTCCCGGTCCATAACACCAACCGTGACTAGTGGGGGTGCACCCTGAGCGCGTAGGGGCAGCCAAGTGGACACCCACTAGTCCCGGCTGGTAACTAGGCCGGGACTAGTGTTGGGCCTCTAGTCCCGCTTGATTAGTCCTGGTTCAAAAACCGGGACTAAAGTCCCTTACGGCCCGGGACTAGAGGCCCTGTTTCCACTAGTGTTCTGTCCTCCACCATAAAAATTCGTGAGGAGTCTCTGTAAGTAGAATTGAGCTCAAAAAATTTATGAATAAATCCCCCAGTATGTTAGCTAACTTTTGTCAGTTCAACACTTTTTTATTTCAGCAACATAAGGTCTTCGAAAAAATAGGTTTTTACCTGCTGGTCTGTTTTGACAGATTTCTGGCATTATTTGCATTTGCTTCTTATTGATTCCTTTTTGGGAAATTTGAGCTTTTTGAAGGAGTTGTTACAGTAGATTCTGGTTTTAGTGAAAGTTTTGTTGTTCTAAAGCTAAACCCAAGGGTCTATTATCTTTTGAATACACTAATGTTGCAAATGAAGATTGTGTGAAGTTTCGTATGAAGGAAAATTTCAGGTGTAGAGAGAGAATGATGTAATGAGATGAAGAATGGACAAAAGATCAAGATTGGGGATGCCACCCCGGTGTCACCCCAAGAAATATCCAAGAGGTACAAGCGTCAAAGCTTGGGGATGCCCAAGGCATCCCCTTCTACATCAATAAAAAGCTCAGGTCTTTCTAGACACTTCATTTGTATTGTTTCATGCACTGTTGTGTTGTTCTTGGAGCATCTTAGTTTTCGTTTGCTTTTATTAGTTTGTTTAGTTTTCTTGAATAAAGTAGTTTGGACCCTCATTCTCGCTGTGTTGTTTCAAATAAGTTGATTGGTGTTGGAAAGGAGTAGAAAGTTCTTGCTTGAAAGTGCAAGAGGATCTTGCATTGACTGTGACTTAGACTTTAGCATGTCATGGTAGGTGTTGTTCTGACCTTATGCTTATTGATTATTGCTGTAGCATGACTTGTTCCAAACAATTGGGATTGCTTAGTGTGCCTTGAAGGAATCATGCGTTGTTTTAGCATGCAAAATCATAGTAATGTGGTATTCTCCTTTGATGTTTTGTTTGGGTTGACTTGGCACATGCTCACACCATGTTATGACTATGAACAAGTCACCATAGCCTCTATGATCATTTAGTCCTTGACTTGTAGTACCACTCTATGCTTTCATTAGTAATGTTTTGTCGCTCTGCATGATTATGGCCACAATTGCTCTCTTAGTTGCTTGCTCCCAGTCTTTTGCTAGCATCCACTTGTATGAGTAAGCTCTACTCATGCTTCCAACTCCCAAGAAACCAAGTTATTCCAAAGTGTCCACTATAAATTCCTATGCATGGTGTGTTCACCATTCCAAGTATATTCTTGTTTTCAGCTATCTTTCAATTAAAAAATATTTTGTTATGTGAAAACTTAGTGATTAAAGCTCTCACGAACTTGATGGCACACTTTATATTCCTTGCCCCTAATAAACTTGAACCATTGTATCATCTATGTTGTATATGCTTGCACTTATACGTTGGAATTAGCAGAACCATGTTTTCATGGGTAACGTTTTCAACATTGCACTTGTACTTTGTACACAATTGATATCATGCTCTTTTGTCTATGGATGTCGCCGGTGTGAAGTAAAAAGGGAACTTGTAAGTCCATGGAGTTATGTATTTTGTGTTAGAGAAACACCTGGGCTGCTAGCCTAAGCCATGCCTAATCATGGTGGAAACTTGCAGCATCACCATAATGAGCAATCTGTGAAGCATCCTCGATAAAAACCTATGCAAATAGCAAATAAAAAGATCACTGAGATGCTCATTGTCTGCTTGCCTTGTCATTTTGTTCATGGGATAGCTCCTATACAATGTGCAAGGGGTACCCCGTTGGCGGTTCTCTATGATACACATATAGTTACTATGATAAGAACTTACAAGTGACTAAAGTTGTGTAGCATGAGGTGTCGCCATCATATTCAAGGGACATGAGATTGCCAACTTATACTTTGTCAAGCATATACTCCATAGTTTGTTCATTTTAACCTTAATCACTTCAAGATGCTTATGATAGGGGCAATGAGGGATGAAAGCTAACCAGTACCATAATTTTTGGAAGCTCTTTTTGAAACTTGAAATCCCTGCTTCCATTTATGAAAGGCCTTTCTTCCACTATTATATTGAGTCTCCACTTTCTACCTTTAGGCACCAGTTAAGAGAGCATAGTTGCCATTCTTAGTTCTATGTGCAGTGTCCCAGAACTTATTGATAGATGCATATTGTTGATATTGCTTGTCCTTGTGCTATTTGTATCTAGTCACTCTTATGAACATTGAAGGTGTCCTATGAATCTATTTGCTACTCCATGAGGGACAAGCTAAATGCCACTATGCCATGTTTTCTGTATGTGAAACAAACAAACGTTTTTCAATGCATGTTATATTCATGATCTTTGTTTGTAGCCTTTCATGTTGCATGCATAGTTACTTTGTCTTATTGTTAGAACTCCATCTTTCATGCACATGTTTAGAGTTCTTTGATCCCAGCTTTTAATGCTTGCAAATGGTTTGATCTTGGTTTTGATGGTGCATGTCACCTCAAAAATTATTCTTTTATCACTTAGCTACTCGAGGACGAGTAGGAGTTAAGCTTGGGGGTGCTTGATACATCGAAAACGTATCTATAATTTTTGATGTTCCATGCTTGTTTAGTATCTACTTTGCTTTGCTTTTTCCACACTTTGATGTGCTTTTCATATGTTTTCTGGTACTAACCTATTAACAAGTTGCCACAGTGCCAATTGCCTATTTTCTGCTGTTTTTGGTTCCAGAAAAGCTAGTAAGGAAATATTATCGGAATTGGACGGGACAAAAGCCAAAGTCAATATTTCACCGAGGAGAACACGGAGTCTAGAGGAGAGATGGAGGGGCGCCATAGGGTGGCCGCACCCCATCCAGGCACGGGCCCACCCTAGGCCGCGCCTAGGAAGGGTGTGGGCCCCCTAGATGCCTCCCAGCCTCGCCTCTTCGCCTATAAGAAGCCCTGGATGCTTAAACCCTAAGTACTCGATCAATATTCCACAAAATGGTCTGTAGCCGCCGCCACCACCGTCTCTAGATCGGGGGTTCTGAAGCTCTTATCGGCACCTTGCTGGAGGGGAGATCATCCCGGAGGCCTTCTTCTTCATCATGCCAGCCTCTGGTATGAAGCGTGAGTAGTTCCACCTTGGACTACGGGTCCATGTAGTAGCTAGATGGTTGTATATCCTCCTTGTGCTTTCATGTCTAGATCTTGTGAGCTCCGTTCATGATCAAGATCTCATCTATTTGTAATCATCCATGTTGTGTTTGAGGGGATCTGATGGATATTGAGATTACTATGTCAGATTGATTAATGGCTTTGTCTTATTGACTCTATCATGTCTGTGTTGTTTGTGATCTTGCATTCTCTCCGTTGTTAGTAGCTATCTTGGCCAAGTAGTTGCTAGTGACTCCAAGAGGTGGTATATATGCTCGATAGTGGGTTCATGCATCTATTTAATCAAGGGAAGTGACAGAAATCTCTAAGGTTGTAGATGTGTTGTTGCCACTAGGGAGAAAACAATGGTCTCTTGTTCATGGAACAAGTGGACTGTTTACCTTACACACTTTGCTTAAAGCAGTTGTCTGTTGCATGCAACTTAATACTGGAGGGGGTTTGGATGATAACCCAAAGGTGGACTTCTAGTCATAGATGTAGTTGGATGGCGGTCTATGTATCTTGTTGTATTGCCCAATCGAATCTCATAGGATCTTTATGTCTAGTTTTGCATTGTTATGCCTTGCTCAGTCCTGTCAATTGCCCTACTGTAATTTGTTTACCCATCATGTCATGTTTGTTTATCTAAGGAGAACACCTCTAGTGAACTATGGACCCCAGTCCAATCTTTACCATTGATACATCCTCCACTGTTACTGTTTACTTGCTGCAAACCATCATCACCTTCCACACCATATAGTTAATCCTTTGTTACAACAACTGGTGAGATTGACAACCTCACTGTTAGTTGGGGCAAAGTCTTGAGTTTGTGTTATGCAGGTTTCCATGTTGCTTGCAACACCTTTGAGACGTTTCCTTCCTCCTAATGGTTCGATAAACTTGGTTTCTTACTGAGGGAAGACTTGCTGTTCTGCTACATCATACCTTGCTCTTGGGGTTTCCCAACGAAGCGCTCCACGTTGATGCAGCACCATCACCGCCCCTCGATCGTTGGTCTCCAAACCCTTCCGGCAAGGATTCTACTGGCTGACCGCGAAGACGAACACCGACAAACTGGTTGAGACATGCATCGGATTCCAGTACTATGCCTGATAACCACATGTTCCAGCTCAAGAATTGCAAACAATACCAATAACTTGGCCGTTTGCAGTCTGGGGGCTAGACATGGTTGGTCCATTACAGACGGCACCATGTGGGTTTACGCATCTACTAGTAGCGGTTGATAAATTCACCAAATGGATAGAAGCTAAACCCATTAGAAAGCTTGACGGGGCAACTGCCTTTAGGTTTGTTCGGGATCTAGTGGTAAGATTTGGTCTCCCATATAGCATTATCACCAACAACAGCAGCAACTTGTCACTCGGATAAGTAGAAGCCTATTGTTGGGAGAAGGGCATCCGACTTGACTTAGCATCTGTGGAACATCCGCAGTCCATTGGGCAAGTTGAGCGAGCCAATGGATTAATTCTGCAGGGAATCAAGCCACGTCTCGAGGCACCGCTACATAGGGAATCTGGAGCCTGAGCGGAGGAGTTATCATCTGTTTGTGGAGTTTATGAACTACACCCAATAGATCTACTGGCTACACCCCTTATTTCATGGTATATGAAGCAGAAGCCATCCTGCCATCTGACATCCTTCACGATTCACCAAGGGTTGTCGCCTATGACAAAGATGACGCTGAAGAATCCAGGCGCCTAGATGTGGACCTTCTCGAGGAAGAGCGTGTACTGGAATGCCAAAGATCCGCCATCTACCAGTAGAAGCTACGCAACTACCATATTCGCCGTGTTCGGCATCGGTTGTTTAAAGAGGGGGATCTGGTGCTCCGTCTTAAGCAAAAGAAGTCACACAAATTATCCCCGCCATGGGAAGGACCATTCAGTATAAGCAAGGCGCTACTCAATGGGTCTTACTACCTCGTTGACAATCGTGAACTTGAGGATAGACCCAACGAAGATCATAAGCGTAAGCGACATGACCCGGATGATGACTACCCGGAGCTTGATCGACCATGGAACATAGCACATCTACGTCCTTTTTACACTTAGCATATTTTTATCTACTGTGTACCTCTTATATGATCAATGAAATAAAGCTTTTTGGTTCACTCATACTCTTGAGTATTTTACCTCCTTTAGTGTTCATTTTTGTATCTTATAAAACCTTTATGCACAAGTTTTGCATTTGCACTTGTGAAAATTCCTCCTATGGGCGTTAGCTTAAGTTTTCTAGTCTACACGTTCTTTGTTGTTTTTATGCGGATTCTGGAGTAGTGACTTTTGGCACTCAAAGTCGGCGATTTTGTGCTTAGGTTTTTGACGTAGCCAATGGGCATCATCGCCTGAGCGCATAGTTCTGACTATGAGTCTTCCGACTCACGAAAAGTCAAGCATAAAAGCCAAAGTAATGGAAAATCCAGCACTTGCTTAAAAAATATATGCATGCTGGAACTAGTACTTAAGTAGAAGGAAACATACAACTATTATTTTTCGCCTTAAGATTAACACAATAGTTTTTTCCGCATACATACATCTAGAGGAAACAAATATTACAAAGAGTTCTTTCATTCCTCTGGCGCAGGAGACTTTGAGGCAGCATCATCGGTGGCAGGAGATTCATCCTGATCATCTTCAAAGTCGGTGGTCTTGAGGGACTCGGAGGAGCTAAGCTGGTCGCCATCAATGATCTCAAGAGGCACAAAGGAGTTTGGATCGACCAACTCGGCGACCCTGGTGTCTTAGCCGGCAAGCGATGCCACTACAAGGAATCTAGCTATATATGACCTTCCATTTTCGTCACGAAATCGTCATAGTAGTCTGTTTATGAAGATTCTATGACGATTTTGAGATCGTCGAAAGCTGAGCGTCGCAAATGAACTATAACGACGATTTTGGTAAAATCGTCATAACCGTCTATGATGATATTGGATCGTCATAACCGTTATGACGATCCCATATCGTCACAGGCGGTCTAGCCTTGTCAGGTCAGATCCTATGTGGCGGATCCGACGTGGCAAAATTATGACGAAACTAAATCGTCTTAAATCAAAATCAGCCCAGTCCACTTTGATGGTGTATATGGGCCTAGCCCAGCAAATTCAGGTTTGTTTATGTTTTTTCTATCAATTTGCGTCCGTTACATGGTCACAGCCCGTCAATTATTTTCTAATTTTAGGCCTTTTTACAGACTATTTATTTCTATTTTTGGCCTTTTTGTCAAGCGGGTCCAAATTGTCAGTTCCTTCCAGAGTTGGTCCCATTTGTCAGTACCGTCGAGAGATGGTCCCAATCGTCAGGTTTTGGTTTTTTCCACAGCCAATTAATAATCAATATTCCAATCAGAAAGCAGAAAGAAAATAGATGAAAATCTTTAAATAGGAGACAATACACACTATGATAGTCAGCATAGTTATACACACATGGAATTCCCACTTTACATTACAACCAATTCAACCATCGAATCTTGCATACCCTGGAATCTACAAATTAAACTCTTAGCAGGTACTCTGGAACTTCTTCAGCACATAGCTGTTGTAAACAAGACGATTTTCTTTGTGTACTCGACCTCGGCTGTCTTTCAGCAGGTCAACCAATCAACAGCCTTGCATTTCAAACAGCTAAGTACCATTAGCACAGGAACAAATCACCAAAATGCACATGTACAAAGCAATGGAAACAATGGAATTTGTACTAGGGGATAACAAGGAATCTTCCAAATTTGTTGTGTTTTATTGATGAAGTTATAACATCAAAGTGTCCTATATGAGTCATGATAGTAATCAGTTCTTATACTACTATAGGATGGAATCACCACTAAAAACTTAGAAGATGAGATCCGACCTAGTCCGAATTGTCTCAGCATTCCACCTAGGCAGATTACTATCAATAACACAGTACTAACCATATATTTCTTCTTCTCATACTGAATCAAAATAGTATCTAACTGCCTGAGAGATTAAGTTTCCAGATGCATCAATCAACCAACAAGAATATATAGGTGCAAGGGGAAGAGAGTCGCTTACCACAGGGACCAGCTTGTTGTTGGGGTGCTTCTCCTTGTAGTCCTTCCTAAACCCCTCCCTGCAGACACAAAATACACAAACAATCTGATAAGGATGCAAGTTAAAAGCAGAACAAAATCTTCATTTAGACTTAGGAAAGCAATTTCCCAAACATTTTAGTCAGAAGAGAAGGCCTTGGCCGTGCATCTGTATTTTGGTGTGAAAGGAAAGTAAATGAACCAACAGAAAGCTATCAATGGTAGTAGTTGCAAGTTTTAGTTACAAGTAAACAAAACATTGTGCAACATTGGTCTCACAAACATTTAATTTGCTATCTACTGCAGTTGTGCTCCTTCAAGATTACTAAAAGAGGAAAAAACAAATAATCTAGTGCAGTCAGGAATACATGTGAGGCTAATATATAGCATAGTTACTCAACTAAACAAGCTAGCAGACCTTTCACAACTTCAAGAACAACACAAGTACTTGGAGTTCTGGGAGACCTCCATCTTCTTGATCTACTCACGCAAACTGGTAGTGTACCTAGCAAATACACAACACAAGTAAGAGTCACCTCACATTTGCAAGAATGAAGCAAGAAAGCATACACAGGTAACATGTCGCTACGTCAATTTCCCTTTCTCATGCTGCTTTGCTGAGGGGTACTTGTCTACAAAATTCCCAGTGCATACTACTAGTTCTGTAGCATTTAAAAGTACTACCTACTGCTGTATCTTCCTTCGGTTTTTGTGAGGAAGGGACAAATGAAGACAATGCAGCGAGCATATTGGAATCAGGAAAAACATATCATCATTCATATCTATCGGATCTGTGGTGCAAGAATAGCAGACATGTCCGAGCAAGAACAACTAACCAAAACCAGCGCCAATTTCTAATCGCAAAAGTGGTTGATGTCATGAAGAACTGAAGACGACACAAACATATATGTTGTGCATACTAGGGAGCTCCTCCTTGCAGAAAAAAATTACACCGAAACCAGGTATTCATTTCACTTAGATTCCATACCAAACAAATGAATATACTATATGCTGAACAAGTAATTCACAGGATACAGGTCATGCATGGACTCAAGTAATTCACAAATAAGGTATTTGCCTTATAACCTGATCATGCATGGACTTGAGTTGTTATTCACAGGATACAGGTCATGTAAGTACTAGGCCTACTAATCATGTAAGTACTTAGCAAATAATTCAACATCCAGACATTCAATGTTTAAGAGAGATCCTAGATATTTTCAATGATTCCTTGAATAGCTAAGCAACAAGCTACTGAAAACTTGGAATACCAATTAAAGATTGCATGACTAAAATAACCAAGCGAATGAGCATCCAACAGTTACAACTAGAAGCACAGAAGACTAGAGTTCTACCCTCAGCAATTATATGCGCCAAGAACCACGAATCCCCACCCCGCAAAAAAAACATGAATCTACGTGGTCGATCTTCCTACAGGTCACGTTCGTGTAAGTCTAGTTCCCAACTCAGAACCCCGGGAGAGCAGGCTTAGGTATTACCTGACAGCATGGTCTGAATGGGGTGTTCTTGAAGAGGAGAATGGTGACGTGCTCGTCGTCCTACAACTTCTGCGGTGTGTCGAAGAACACGGAAGACCAAGCCAGAGGGGATCTGGTGGAGGAGGCCTCTAAGGAAGGGAGCAGCTCTGCAGGGAGATCGACATCGTGGGATGCAGTTTCAACAAATACAAAGGATTAGAGGAGGATGGGCAGAAGGTGATGGGGAGAGAGGGAGATGGGTGGTGCTTCTTCCTATTCTTGCCATCGAGGAGGGGCGAAGAAGATGGAGAGGGATATCTGGACGCAACAGAGGCCGGCGCGCGACGTAGGGTAGTGGGAGTCGAGACGTCACCGACGTAGGGTAGTGGGAGTCGGGACGTCCTTGGAAACACAAACTGCTCCATTAAATACAAGCAATACACCCGATTCCAGCATACACCTGCAACAAATAAATAGTTGCAGTAGTGTAAATAAACATATGGGAACTAGCACTATGATTATATAAACTAAAACTTATGTAAACCGAATGGATGCTCAGATTATAATTACATTTATTACTACTGCGATTATGATTCAGCAGAAGAACAATCTCTGTTTATACCATACAAGAACACAATCTGTGTTCAGTAGAAGAATGAGCACACAAATGGCAAACATGCCAAATTATAAGATCAAAAATGGATAAAATAAGCATGTACTAGAATTTCTGGAGCTTGCATAGAATGGAACAATTTGAGAAGGAACTATGATTAAGCAGCATCAATTTAATTGGGAATACAACATTTCATTGATATTTTATAGAACTAAGTGTTCTGCAGAAACAGTAGTGGCAATACATAAAACAAACTTAACTAGCTAGCTAGAAATGTAGAGAAACTTGTATTGCTGGGCTAAGTTAGCTAGTAATCATCCCTAGACATGTATCGGATACAGCTTGCTAGACAAAACACTTGCAAACACTAGGATCGAACACGAGATAAAGGGAGGTTGCACCATCGTAGAGCTCACCGACATGGAGTTAGGGGTTTGGTCAGCGGTAGCAGCATCCCGTGCATCGCCGCTGTCATCGGATCAGAGCAGCATCAACAACTCGTACTCCTCGTCCTTGTACCGGATCAGCCAGAACCATCGACTAGCGGGAGCATCCAGAGTCCCGCAGCCTGGTCATGAAGGAGAAGGAGGTGCATGTCGGAGTTGTGGCTGGGGAAGAAAGAGGCGTTTTGTCCGGCTGGATGTCAGGAGCAGCTATGGTAGCATTCAGACTATGCCATATCTCAGTACGAGCTACCTGAAAGGATAATACTTAGGATATAATTATGTTCTTGTTTAGTGGTTTCAAAAACATAAAGTGCATACACAATAACTCTATATTACCAACACAAAAAAAACTAATGCATGTACTCCTACTTCAGTTGGATCTATAGGCCTTTCTACTCAAGAACCAGTTGCTTACACTTTTGATAATATACTCCTAACATCCTTGATTCAATCTACTCCTAACATCCTTCAGCTGAACTGTCACAAATGTTGGAGTTCAATCAAGGTCAAAAAATTCACTGCCTGATTCAAAATATGAGATGTACCATTATATACATAACAATTTTGATTAATAACTATCTAAATCAAGTTATATTAAGAAGGTAAGTTGATATTGCAATGTTCTGAGATGACACGGTGCACTACTTAATCTCTCCTATCACATGGGCTATTATGTCTCACAAATCAATTTAATGAGCAAAAAACTAGCTAACTAGTTCACTAGCATGTTCACGTTCTTGTATAATAGATGTAGTTTTATTATCTCAGCAAACTACAAGGTAAAACTTTTTATTATCATTCCCACTTAGTTTACATGTTAATATAAACATATGTTCAAAAGATATATTAACATTAGTATGAACTTGTTGGTATTTACTAAACATCAAAACAAAACATACAAAATAATTGAACCTGATTATTTCAGATCCACAAGAAGATTACTTCAGATCCAGATGAATACTCACAAATTAGCAAATACTAATTAGAACTAGAGGCTCAACTAAAATGCCAAGAGTGGGCCAAAGAGTATTACAAAACTGCTTTTTAGGCTCCCTCGTTGACATATTGGCAGAATTACATTTCATACTATTTCATTTCATCATAACATTGTAATTATTTTCCATATCTTTCTACAATTATCTGGAGCGGATCCCCTGCTAGCTAATAGCGCACAAGAACAAAATAACCAGCACATCATGGTTGCACGACAACACACACCTTGGGGGCGACGATGGTTGTGGCCCTGACGTTGAACCCATGGGACGCCTTTCGTGCCGAGCGTATCCATATGGATGCTAACGTGGGGACATGGAGGGCCTGGCCGGAGTCCATATCGTGCGGTTGCTGCGGGCGCGAGCAGGGAGGCGGACGAGGTGCTCCAGGGCAGCCGAAGTACAGATAGCGCGGGGTAGTCCGGGCTAGAGGGAGCTGCAGAACGTGGCCATCGAGGCGCTGCCATCCATAGCGAGGGAGGGCAGGGCTTCATCGTCATCGCCAGAGGAGAAGCTAGGGTTCGCTCGATATGGATGGGGTTGGGCGCATGGGGAAAACCAGTGAGGGGAGATGGGGGCCGAGGGTGAGGGGGCAGAGGTGGTGGGGAGGGGGAGGAGGGGCGCCAGGGATCTGGGTGGCCGACGAGGTGGTGAGGAGTTCGTCCGGGGGTGATGGCGGCGTGCGGGGTGGGTGAGAGACTGAGAGGATACAAGGGTGGGATGAAGTGAGTTTGAGTGTGGCCAAGGGACGAGAAGTGGGCGAGCGGAGATGGTCACTGGCGCGGTGTGGCGGCGGCGAGGTGAGAGGGATAAGGGTTAGGGTTAGACTTTAGAGGATGGAGGGGGTCTGGGCATCGGGGGATTTGGCATGTGCCGCGTGTGCGAATGAAATTTTGGCACTGTACGCGCGCGATGGATGCCAGGTCATCGATCCACGCCAAATTTTCACAGACCACCATCCATCCGTTCATCAAGTTCACATCAACGGCTGATATTTGTTCTTCTCTTATATCTCGGTATGCCTAGCGATTATGACGATTCCATCTATAGAAATTATAACATTTTTTAGCGAAATCGTCATAGTTTACTTAGGATTTGGTTCTGTCAAACAGTGTATGACCATCAGATGTGGAATCGTCATAAATCTATGACGATTTCGTTCACGGTCACTACCAAAACGTCATAGGCTGACACATTTCTTGTAGTGTGCCCTGATAGCTTTGTGATCAATCTTCTGGCCGTCATTGTCTACGTCGACAGACCCGAGGTCATCGTGTCGATGTCGGTATTCTTGTAGTGGGCCTTGACCATCCCCAGCGGCATTCTAGCACCAGCCCGGGTACATGAAGATTTCCAGCTTACGATACACTCGGGGGCTTGGTGCAGAATCTCCGAGTACTTCATGACGGAATCCACCGCCTGATGTTGATGTTTAGGGGCATGGAAATCTCTTTGGGTTGCTTGATGGCGGTACTGATGAAGTTGCCGGCGAGGACCATGCATTCCTCTGGCGAAGGAGGCGTATTGGTTAAACCAATAGGAGCTGCATTCTGGCCAAGCAATGGAGTACGTGAGTTCAATAACACAAAAAATTTCAAAGTACCTGGCTTTCAGAAGTACAAGACGGAGATCGCTTACCAAAGATGCTCGCCTCGGCTTGTTGGAGCGTCTCCGCCATGGAGTCCCGTTTTTGTCGGAGGACCTTGTAAGACTCAAGGTTGCGTTTGTTCTGCTCTTCGGTAGCTTTCTTCTGCTCCTTGAGGATCACAATTTCCTCCTTCAATCGGTTGATCTCCGTGTTGGCAGACTCCTGCAAGGCCTTCATGGACTCTTCATGCATCTTCAGAGTGTCAGCCCTCTCCTGCTTGAGGATCTTGTTCTCGCTATCCAAAAGTTCTATGTGCTTGGATTGCTCGACAATGTCCTCCGCCTTGGCAATAGTTTCTGCAAGCCGAAGAAATGACTGCACACAATGAGTAGTCGGAGAGTGATGGCACAAGACCAAGTTTGAATGCGAAATTGAAAAGAAAACAGACTCTTGCTCTTGGTGATTTGATCCTTCAAGAAGGCAGTTTTACCCTTTTCAGCTTCCAAGTCAGCACGCATCTTGTGGAACTTCTCGTTGGCGATGCCTCTCCGAGCATTCTCATTCTGTGAAAAAATTCAAAATTTCTTAGTCTACTTGGAGCATCTAGCCGGATAAATATCCACATAGAGGCTTGGGGGCTAAAGTGAGAGTTTTTAACTCGACAAAATGCTTAGTATTTCTTTAAAGCATCTAGTCGGAACTAATTCTATTTCAACTAGAAGCTTGGGGTCTATAGTATTGAAATTTACAAAACACTGTGTATGCTACTCTAAAAGTATCTAGTCGGAATAATTCATTCAAACTAAATACTTGGGGGCTACAGTGTGAAGTTTTCTAGCTTAGTCACTCTTAGAGCATTCAGACAAAAAGACCAATGGTTTTCGTTCTAAATCCTCGTGGGATACAGTGGGATACTACATATGAAATACAAGAGGCATATAAAACTTACAAGTGAAATGATCTTGAGGTTGGTGGCGCTCTCGGCAAGTATCTTGCTGAAGGCAAGGCTGTTTCCATGAAGGATATCTGTCTGCTTGAGCATCTCCTCAAGACCACATGTCGGAGAAGTCGACGCAGCACCAGGAACTAGAGTTGAGCTACTCGGTGTAAGCACCGGATAGACGATCTTCATAAACTATGCTGGTGTCATGGGTGCGGTGGTGCCGCCTGCGGCAAAAGTTCCACCTTCCACCATCGCTTTACCGCTACCAGTGGCATCCTTAGCCGAAGCTTCAGCCACTTTGGATGCAGTGCTTTCTTGTGTCGCCTGCTCGCCGACAATAGCAAGTTCCGCAGCAACACCTGGGTCCACTTCCATGGCAGAATGTTCAGATGTTACCTTAGCTGGAGAGCTTGTTGGTACGGTAGCAGGCTGGACGCTAGGAGTTGTAGGGTCGATGGCGGGGGATGCTTGGTGAAACATATCTTTGATATTTTTATAAGCCCCCGATGTTTTGGAGGTATTCTTCAAACTCATACTGGCCTTCTTCCTGGAACGTGCAAAAGTATAACTACAGGAACAAGACAAGCAAGGTATAGTGTCGGATGTTAAGAAGCTTACACAACGGTTGGTGCCTTGGTAAACGGGATACCAGTGATTCTTCTTTTATCTACCTCCGGGACGACGGTGGACTTCTTGGAGGCTCCACCCTCTGTCTTCTTCTTCTTGCCTCCGTCGGTAGCGTTAGAGGTGGAGCTCTTCCGCTTACACGCCAATGGGACATCATCGTCGGACACGACAGTGACTTCCTTCATCTTGGGGTCGTAGACTTGGACAGCCATGCTATCCTCGTCTTGACTCTTTAGTTGTTAAGTGAATCCCGGAGTGTTAAATTTAATGGTAATGGCTAGACGGAAGAACTGGAGTATATGTCATACACGGAAAATAAACAGGTACATCTGGGCACTTGCCGTCGTCGAACATGTCGTAGGTGATGGTGAAGCCATGCTTCATGTCCTTCACCTTGATGATGTCCTTGAGGCGGAGCTTGATGGAGTCACTTGAGAAGTTGTCCTCCGAGATGTGGAGGCTATCCTTCCTATCATTGGTATACTGGTGCATCAGCTTCGCGCGGTGCTACAGAGGCTGAATCCGCCCAATGAACCAGAACATGGATAGGTACAACCCGGTCAGACCGGTCTCTATGAACCACTCGATCCGCCTTATAGCGCGGGACGCTTCATCGTTGGAGGGGAGGAGGGCTTGGGATATCCATGGCGAGGCTTCAGCGGCGACCCCGTCGACAAATTCCGGGTACGATGCTTCTCAGCTAGCTAGAGGGATATCTGGGCCGTAGAAGTACGTCCTCTGCCAATTTTTGCAGGACTCGTGGCCTATAATGTCGGGGAACGGCCGGCCAGTCCAGATCTTGAAGCTAATGGTCCCATAATTTCCGAGCTCATCCTTGCTCACTCTGGCTTGCCTCCTGACGGTAAAGAAGTATATAAATAGATCTAACCTAGGCCTGATTCCTAGGTAGCTCTCACAAAGCGCCGCGTAGTTGCTAAGCGCGAGGATCCTATTCGGAGAAAGGTTCTGAGGTTGAAACCGGTAGTGGCTAAGGACCTCTAAGAAGAAGTCGGAGATTGGGAGGGAGACGCCACGTACCAGTTGGGCTTTGAGGTACACCTTTTCTCCGGCTTGGGGAGAAGGGATGACCTCGTCGGCCGGCGCCGCCCGCCAGACCAGCCCCTCCGTCGCAGGGAGGTACCCCTCGGAGAGCATCTCCTTGAGATCGCTCTCGGCGATATCGGAGCCGTGCCACTCTCCCTTGTGGGAGTCGCCCTCCTCCTCCAGCGGTTCCAGCGCCGCTGGAATATGGTCACCGCTGGTGGATTCCACCACCGCGGTGCGTGGCAACACCAGACCCTCTAGGGGCAAATGAACAGAGCATGCCGGCTTGGCCGCGGCGTCGCTTGTTGCCGCCATGGATGGGGTGGCGCTGTTGCTTGCCATTGGTGTGGAGAGGAAGGTGACTATAGGATTGGGGAAAAGCTAGGGTTTTTCTCGGTGCACGCGGAGAGATCGAGGAGACGTTCGTTGGAGGAAGAAGATGATGCGAGGAAGAATGCGGTGAAAAGGATAGAAATTACGATGGTTATAATTTATAGTACTCGGCGTCAAGATTCGTGCAAGTTGATCGAACGGTTTCTGCATGGACAGCGCGTGCGCAGAAATTTCGCCATGTTCCCACCGCTACCGCCAATGTTTCACATCCTTCACGCTGGAAAAATGGCTATGATTACGTTCTCTGCATGTGTGAGTTACGAGACATTGCTGACCTATGGTCTACAATGCTCTACTGACATAGGCAGGTGAACCGTCCGATCTGAAGATTTCGACATGGACGGATACTGTCAGGCTATGAGAAGAGTACGATGGAAGATTCAGCAGTTCTCCGACTTACATATTGAAGACGGAGGACATTGCAGGGTTCTTGGGAGGACTACAAGATATTGGTTGATGATTTGCCAACATTCATCTAGTCAGAGCATTCAAATTGAAGAGGCAAGACGATGCAAGATCTCTGAGTTCTCCGGGGGCTACTGTTGGGGATATGCTAAATGGGTATCACCATAGGATGTCTCTAATCCGGATAACCCGGGTGGCCCACAGCTGGTAGCAAGTCTCATGGCCTGCTGGGCGGCCCAGTTAGACAGGATCCAGAAGGGAGGCCCATGCCAGATAAAGGAAGGCTACGGAGGAGTCACCAGCGTACCTGGAGTCTTGGAGTACAAGACACGTTAGACTAGTTGTATACTGTGTAGGAATCTGTAACCTGTCCGACTAGGACTTTGCCTGTAACCCTAGGATCTGGCAACTATATAAGCCGGACCTATGGGAGCCTTTAGGGCAGAACAACTCGTATCGCGCACAACGAACCGCTCCCTGCAACTCGGCGTATTGCCATTATAGTGATTTATAGCAGGAGTAGGATCCCGCCATCGTTGTGGGATCTGAACCTGGGTAAGCTGTGTTACCTCGTACCCTCCAGCCTTACCCCACGTCTCTAAACACGCTCTGTGAGGACCCCTCCATGGCGTACTCGTCGGCAATACCACGACACCTCCCCTATGAGTTTGGCCTCCCAACCATGACCATCAGTCATCTTGGGAACTGCATAGGTGGACATTCATCACAAGGTAGCCTCGGCTCAACCTCTTCCGCAAGGGAACCCGTACTAAGACATATAAACTTCCAATTAATCCTTACCCAATTCAGGTATTGTGGTTGTACGGTAAAATTGGAATGGTATCGCATCCGAACCCAACCATCAATTTTTAAAAAGGGCTAAGGCTCATGCCTCAACATTTTCATCATCAAATCATCTTGTGTTCATAACACATGTAAAACATTTCAATAGAATGAATATTCATTCCAAGGTTTTCATAATCATTTTCACCAAGTATTCCCATCTAAAGTGATCAACTTTTATGCTTAGCACTAGCCACTAAAGTTGAGGGTATTCACTAATGAGGGGTGCTATTCAAGTGTGACTATCCAAATCTAGTCTTATGCCTTTTGACGACATCTAGTTCTAAGTACTTAGGCCTAGTTTTATGCTCTTTATGATATCTATTCTATTTTTCCAAAACTCGCAAAGAACTAACTAAAATAATAATGAACTTTGGTAAAAAAAGAATAAATCTTGCAAGTAAAACTAGGAATTGGTATAATCAAGGTTGCATAACCAAAGCATGCCTAATGCATTTTGCATAGGTTATCTTGCATTAGATAGCTTGCCAAGTTCTGGCTTGCATAGTTAAGAAACTTTCAAGTATTAGCTTGCATATTTAACTTGTAGTGTTGGGCTTGCCTTGACTGGTGCAGTGGTTGAAGTTTTCTTCTTCTTCTTCCTCGTAGTACTCATCCTCGTAGCCTTGGTCGGTACTAGCGTCTATAAATGAATACGAGGTACACAATCACCAAAAAATACTTAACTACCTCTATTTGGCACACAAAGGTTCACACTATATGATCTAGCATCATCACAAACATCACATGAAATAAAGACATAGTCCTTTCTTTCTTATTTTATAAAAGTAATTTATACTCATTGAAAATACTTAAGATTTAATATTCTCCAATTAAAATATGGGATCATTTTAACCCATGTCATCACCACATATTCTAATACTTGGTAATGTGATTTAAAGTGGTGGCTATATTTTATTAAGTTTAAAATCACTATTTTATATAAATAAAGTGACTAGAAATGCCTATATAGCATTCTTTTGGTACTAGTCCAATGTCACTGCATGTAAACCTAAATATTTATACATATTCAGATAGATGTTGTCAAATGTGATTTTTGAGAGTTGGAATCAACTCAAAAGCATTTATGGATGATTTTAAAAAAAATGTTTGCGTGTGCAAAAGTCTTTGTCTTGTTATTTTTACCATAGGTGATCTATAATTTGAAATGGTTTGAATCCAACGGGCTTGGATAGATAATTTGAATACCTTTCTAGCAAAATTGGAATCATGCAATTTGGTTTATTGAATCATTTTGAATTGATTTGTGAATCTACTAATAGAACTAGGTTTTAACTAAAATGGAAAATAACTATTTTAATCACTAGGCTACGCGCGGGAACGATAATGGGCCGGCCCAACTGCACTGCTGTGACACCCCTGGGATCAGGGCTAAACAAATCCCAGACCTCTGTCTCACATAAACTTAACCTTGAGCTCGAGAATATCCAGTGAAGAATCGGTAACACAGCAGTGACCCTACGACACAAAAATTTATTACAGCAAGTACTAACCTTCTCTTAATGCCACTTAAGATTAGCCCTCTTCCTTGGAAGGCCGACAGAGGATGGTTATACACGACCTTTACCTTGCTTTCGTCGAGACCATGAGTCACGCAATAAGTATGGTTCCGTCGTAACGGGTCAAATCCCGAAGCCGGTACTTAAAGATGTGAGGCGAGGTTGGTTTACCAGGGGCGCCATCAACCCCAAGCAACCCGGTCCATGCTTCCCTACCTGCTATGAATGCACCTCCTTCAGCTCCTCTTTCAAAAATGTTTTCAATGCGTATGTCGAATGGAACGCCCGAACTATGTGACTCATTGAATCTACTAGGCAAGTTAGTCAATCAGGGGGTCCCCATAAACCCTGTATGGTTGTACGCTCGTCTTGGTTCAAGAGGAAAGAACTCGGGTCCTAGTGGTGGCGAGCATGGGACTACAAAAACCACATCCCACCATGGCCTCCCATACAAGCCTTAGCATGTTTAACTTATACCACCTCTGATATCATCTCATCGCGTTCTCCTGTCATACTAGATTATCTGCATATGATACATCATCTGGATGGACCAGACTCAACAGCTATGCATGTCTAAGTAGGACACAGCTAAAAGCTCTAGAAGTGCACACAAGCCAAACCTAGTTATGCTAGGAGCAGTGGATCAAGTAATATAAGCTCAAAGGGAGTAATGCAACAGATAGGATACTCTATCTATCGATAAAAGACCACCGTAGAATCGTATGTATCATGGCAAGAATTGAAATGCTTTCGAAATCATAGGATTATATCATGGTGGGGCTATGCTTGCCTTTGCTAGTTGATAGCAGATAGACAGATCTTCAGAGGCATTGTACTTGACTTGGTTACAGTTGGTCAAGTATTGGTCTTCGAGCTTGGACGGTGTTGATCTCTGACTTTGATCTTGATCTCCTATTCTATCGGGAAGAAACAAACAATCAACACATGGCATCGATGCAATGCTCAAGAAAGTATGATGATATGACAATTTGAATTGTATCGAAATGTAACCCTAAAGCATGCTCGACAGTTTAATTGGGGTTCCGAGGGGTATAAACCCTAACTCGGGGAAACTCCGGAATCACCTATGAGGGGTTACTAGGTGGTTCTAATTAAACTTGCTATGAAAGTTGTTTAACAATGCATGATTATATCTTAATTAGATAGATCTCATTTTTTTGAACATTTTGATATATTATTTGTATTTTTCTGACTTATAAATTGAAAGATATTGAATTTACAAGTTTATATCAATTTCTGAAATTGTTAAACCATTTCTAGATTTAAAGAAAATAAGAAAATACTTTTTGTACTGGAGGCACCCCTAGCCAGTGAGACTGACAGAGGGCCCGGGTGCCACATCGGTAGCCACGCGACAAAGGGGGACCCACCCGAGGTTTGACTGCTTTGACCCCACGCGCCCACGTCCCGGTGACGCAGGCATGACGTCCTCACCGCCAGGACCTCCCAGGTCAAGTTCGGACTCGACGCAGGAGGCGGTGCTGGGCTTCAGGAGTGGGCGTGTTCGACGCAGGAGTCCACGGCGAGCCAAATAGTGGTGGCGCCGCCACTTCTTGGTCACCTGAACAGGAGCTATGACGGCGGCCAGCGGCGGAGCTTGCAGGTGCATGGTGCAGCGGAGATACAGAGAGTGAGGGGAAGAAAGGGCAGGTTCTGTGGCATTGCAGGCTCACCGAGAACGATATGCGGGTGACGGAGGAGCTAGAGGAAGCCGGGGACGATGGAATCGACGGTGGCCGGAGCTCGGTCATGAGGTAACAATTGGGGCGCCTGAGAGCCTCCCGGCTTTCAATTCTTGGGGCAAAAGATAGAAGAGGTCAAGGCGGTCACAGGGGTGTGCACTATGGAGCTCGGGGCGACCAGCAATGGCGAGGCACCAGCGAGGTTGGAGGCTAGGGTTAGGGCCAGAGAATAAATTTGGGCAAGATTGGTACTAGGGTTCGTCCATGGTGGCGTCTTGGGCTACTTGTAGACTAATGAGGGCGGCGACGTTCATCCTGGCGCTCGGCGACGGGGCGGTGGCATCGGACGACGAGGCGTAGTCCACCGAGCTGCTTCTCTCGCTCTCTCTGTCGCGAGGAAGGAGAAAAGAGAAAGACGTCGAAGGGGTACCGAGCAGGGTGGGATCTGGCTGGGCCGGGGATGGGCCACAGGAAAGAGAGGGAGGAAGAGAAAGAAACTGGGTTGCGCGGACTAGTTCTATGCTGCCCCTTTTTTAACAAAAACATTTCCCTTTTTGTGTTTATATATTTCTGTTTGTATTTTCATTTCAAAATATGTTTGGATTAATTTAAAATACCAGAGTGGTTTTTAAAACTAGTAAAATATTTTTTGGGCCCTTTTAGTCCATTTGGGCTCCATACATTTTTGTACTTCTCAAATATTTCAAAACCATTTGAACTGATTTTCAAATAGAGAGGGGGAATATTAGGGTTTAGGGTTTGCATTTTATTTCTTAATGCATGAAAATTTTGATATGATGCTTATGGATGCACAATCAACCCTAAATACTATTTAACTAAAACTGAGGTGTTACAGCTCTATCCCCCTTACGAGAATCTCGACCCGAGATTCCTAAGGTAGGAAGAGAGATAGAGAGAAAGGAACAGGGTTACACTAAGCATAAGGGGGAACACACTAGACAACATACTGAGTATCTCATGGTCAACTCATGGATGGAGTGTTCAGAAACAACTTTGAGATGACAAACATGAAACACATCAAGGTAACGGAGGAAACAAGAGGAGAAGGTTTCAAGTTGTTAGATAGATGGTCTTCATAAGGATTGAGACCATGGAGCTCACAGAAGAGTTTAAGCTTCTGAAAAGGAAGGTTCCAACGGAAAGAACATGACCACAGACTTCAATAGGGAATCTCTACTAAACGACTTAAGTAGAGATTTTAGGTCACAGAGATATGGATCAACAAAACAAAGATGTTGAACTACTTTTGACACAGAAGGTTCACTCTTTCATCCAACAGAAGGTCAAGAAAGAAAAGTGTTTTTTGGAGAGGACTCATAAGAGTCGCAAGGAACATGTAACAAGAGACACTACTGATTACCAAAAGCATAGTCACTCTTAAAACATGCAAAAGAAAACGAAGGAAACTATTTATTCATCAAGTTCTATAAAAAATATTTGCCAAAGATCATGATATCACTTTGCACCACTAAGATGAATAGTTAAGAAGATTCCTGATGACACGAGAAGAAAGAAATTTCATTCTCAGACTTCAATTACTTAGCACAACAAATGCTTGCCATCATAAAAGTTTTGGAGGATCGACCGAGAGACATTTAGCAACACTACTTTAAATGTTCTTTTTGATGTTCGAGACAACAGACATCAAGTGAAGGTCAAACTTCGGATACAAAGGAAACCATAAGAACAACTCCTATAATAAATCATAGAAGAAGCCTCATGAAGAGTGGTTGTTATTGCTGATTCAAGAGAATATGGCAAAGGTCTTTCCGGCTAGGTGTGTCAACCATTACATCAATCTTGCCAGACTTACAAAGATACCTATGTCAAAACCATGAAAAACACCAACCATCATTGTTTCCTGAGATTCAACTTTGGTTAGGTGGAATGATACTTTAGATTCAGCATGTCCGAGTAGAAAGTGTGCAACATTTACCATGGAGGTAAAGCTACTGGATTCTCAAGATATGGACTACAGTGTTAAGCTCGACAAGACTGAGCTAGATTGTTAGAACCATGCTTTAGCAATTTGTCGAAGGACAACTGCACACACATAAATTACTAACAATAAAACACGCATGTTCCCTTAAGGAAATAAACATAAATCTTCACAAATCCACTGTGACATCTTTCAGCAATTTCTCGTGAATCTGAGAGGGTTGCTTCTAACATCCGGATCACGTACTTTGAAATGACTCGAAGACGGTTCTCAAAGGTTTCCAACATTAATGTCAATTGTTCCATATGAATCTTGTCTAGCATGGAGAATATAAGGATGTCATTGATGGGCTCAACAACAAACTTATCAAAACAATCTATTAAGATGGGCTCATATGTTGCGTGAACGAGGCAAGAATACTGGTCAGATCAAAGGACACGAAGATGTACTCAAGTGAAACATCACAAGTAAAAACACCATCAATGTAGTCCTTGGAACTGAGTTTGATTTGACGATAACCCAAATAAAATCAAAGGTGGGAGAAATAATATATCCATAAAGGAAATACTATCTTTCTTCAACACGAACAAAACTAGATATCCCTTTAAGAAGTAACAGAGTTGGTTAGAACTTTTGTATTACAACTCTCCAAGTTGTTGTTTAAGCTCAACCAACTAGTTCAGGGGTACCCAGTATGGATCCTTGGAGAAAAGAGCAGTTCAGAGAACTTGCTTGCTCAAGAACCTGATAACACGGTCATGTGGCAACATGGCGATACTTCTAGAAAGACATCTAGAATATCATGAACCATCGTTAAGTCCCTTATTTCGAGAGGAAACTTGCTTCGTAAGGCAAGAAGACACAATCTCAGAGCTTCGGCACAAGCCTAACTCTTTGACCGAAGAGAGTGTACCAGAATAACGGACTGAAGGGTTCGCAGCATAGAAAACAAAAAAATTCCTATGATGGGAACAACTATGTACCAAGATCTATCTACGAGATACAAACAACAGGCGGATGTATATCTGTAGAGAACATACCCTTGAAGACCGACAAAACATAATGAGTCCAAACTCGTGGTTGATGTAGACGATCTCTTGCCGATCTCAAGATCGAGTGGAAGTCCTTAGCACCGCAACTTAGCGGCGCATCCGTGCTCGCACAAACGTCCGAGGCACCGAGCAACCTCCGCCTCCTCGCTCCAGCGATGCAGCGGAAGAAAAACTCTTTCTTGCTGAATAGCCACCAGGAACATGTATCTCGCTAGTCCGAGACCATGGGGGATAAATACTAGAGGGGGAGAGAGATCCTTCACGAGGAGGTGTGAGTGAGAGAGAGGGAGAGGGGCTCCTTTTATAGGGAGAGGGGGCACCCAAGGGGCTATGCACCTAGCCATGGGGCTTCCCCTCCCCTCCTTTCATTCATGTGGGTGGACACTCCACTCACACAAATACCTTTCAATTCCCTCCACTAAAAAACCCACTCAAATTCCCATTAAATTTCCACCAAATTTAATGCAAACTCTCATTAAATAAAACTCCTTTTATTTATTCAAAATTTTGTCAATTACTTTAATGAAAAACATTCACATATAACCCCTTGCTAGTATTTCATTTCACATGCAAAAAAACTTTCTGCAATTTCACCCGAAAACCTGTTTCGGTATCTAGTGAAATAAATTCCTGCGCTTGTTATTCTTTCCGACATGAAACTTTTGCTCCAAATGGATGTCGGTGTGTCTTAAGTGTGTCACCCTACGGTTCACGAATAATGCGGACATGATCAAGACCCCTCTAGGATCAATAATCAGAAGCGGGATCTGGAGACCCATACTGACTACCACACATTCAGCGATGACTTTCTTGTGATCGCGAGAACCTTTTACGCTAGTATCTTAATCCCTTTATTTCGCGATATATTACATGTCTGAGATTCGATCATCGGTATCTTCATACCTAGTTTGATCTCGTTACTGACATGCACTCTTTTCTCGTTCTCGTGATATAACATTCTAGTGATCAAATCACTTGCTTGCAAGCTAATCAATGTGATATCATCGAGAGGGCCCAGAGCATATCTATTCGTCATCAGGATGAACAAATTCCACTCTCGACCCATGGGCGTCAACATAACACTTTAGTAGTTCTGAACCCATCTTTATAATCACCCTATTATAGTGTGACGTTTGATGGTATCAAGAAACTCTTCCGGTGTTAGTGATTGACATGATCTCATGGTCTAAGGATTAGGATCACTTCGTAAGTTGTTACAGCAATATAAACTCAATGACTTTGATCGTAATGCTATACTTCGGATGAATTTTCATCACACCATTACACTAATGTTGTGACCTCGTTATTAACAACATCCAATGTCCATGATTAGGAAACCTTGATCACCTTGTTAATCAATGAGCTAGTTTATGAGAGGCATAACTAGGAACTTCCTTTTTGTTTATTAAACACACATGTATTAATGTTTCCGTATTAATACAATTATAGCATGTAAAATAAACATTTATCATAAATAAGGAATAAGATAATAACCACTTTATTATTGCCTCTCGGGCATATTCCTTTCGCGGACTTGGTAGAACAATCATTCCTTTGCTTAGTGATGGGGTTAACCAATCATGCTAAGAATGACACAAATGCCCTTGGAGTTCAAAACAATAAGAATTGCTAAGAATCTAAGATGGCTACATTATTACACACACGCATCACTCACGAGCGCGAAAGCTCAAGGGAGGATGAGTAAAGATGTGTGAAAGCATCACTTCATTAAGGGGTCATGAAACTCAGCTCGACCTCTTAGTATGAAAGAGTGTGGTACTTTAAGGTAGAACAGATAGAAGCTAATCAATGCCTCTTAATCTGCGGACTACAACACTTTGACCTAGTCCTAGATATGACGAGGTACTGGAGTTTGTTTTTCCTGACATCCCGAAATGGTTTGTCATGACGGACCACAAGAGTATCTTGCATCAGAAGACAGCGATGCACATTTACTACTTGGCTACCAACTGGTAGACAAAGGTCGAAAAACAATAAGGAAAAAGGAACATGCTCAGGATAGAATCCCGAGATGTGGATGCATAACTCAACAACCTTCCAAAAACAAATGCAAAGAAGGGGAAAGGTGTGGCAGAGTCACGAGTATAGATGTGAGACTCACGAGAAGTACTCGTGTCGTGATCTATTTGGTTCCATTAAAGAACATCTGCCGTAACATGTGGTAGGGGAAGTCTTTAATTGTCACAACTCAATCGCAACTAAGACCACAAGCTTGAAGTCTAGAATTGTAGTACCATCCATCCTGAGGTAATGTGTGAACATTGACAACAGGAGTCAAAGGAATGGATCTTGGTTTAAAGATCAGCTTCATGTACAAGATTCACAACACTAGAATCCAGCACAATCCGGGACCTTCGGTTCAAGTCCAAGGGTTAAAACCCGAGAAAAGAAGTAACTGCTACTTGAGTGACGTAGCGTACACTACAAGGTAGTAATCACAAGGTAGCTTCCAAGAGAAGAAACAACTTCTGAAGTACCCAAACAAACAAAAAGGAGGCACACGAGGAGAAATTAAACCTCGAATCCTAGAACAGAACACTAAAGATCCAACAATATAATATTGTGGGTCCAAAAGATAGACAGATCATGATAGAAAGGAATCTCTCAACTGAACAAGAGCAAAGGGAAACAAGGAGTTCATAACACACACAACTATAGAGAACTCAACACTAGGTCAACTGGAATAGAACGACATGCCAAGAAGGCACCTAAGCTTTGAAAGAATGGAAGAGATATCAAGACTTTTCCAAAATCAACACCAGATAAGATAACCCAGAATTAGAGTGAAACTAGATAAGGAATAAAAGAAGCATACTAGAGTTTTCGCAAATACTTTTCATCTTTTAAAATAGTTTCCACAAGTACTACACTCAACATCGACCAATAGCAAGGTTTTCCTACGATCGGTACTGCTCTGATACCAAAACCTGTGACACCCCTGGGATCAGGGCTAAACAAATCCCAGACCTCTGTCTGACATAAGCTTAACCTTGAGCTCGAGAATATCCAGTGAAGAATCGGTAACACAGTAGTGACCCTATGACACAAAAATTTATTACAGCAAGCTCATAACCAAGCAGAGAACCAAATTATTACAAGCAAAGGTCACTGACCACAAACATCAAACAACGGAAGGCAAATTATGCTATTAAGTATAGCAAACTTAACAAATGGCCGAAGAGGCCTGAAGCATAACGATGATAACGATGACGTCCCAACCCATAGATTCCAGGCTGCCGGACGGGAACCCCAAGCTACTCGTCGGTGTCGATGTAGTACCAAACTTATCTTCCGAGAACACTTACTCTGCCAAAATCATCAACAAAACAAGGGTGAGTACAGGGTGTACTCTGCAAGACTTATGGCTGGTGGAGTTGTTTTGCATAAAGCCACTATTTTTATAGAACAAGAGAGAGAAGAAGCTCGTCTAGTCAGAGTATTTTAAAAGGGTATAAGAGAGCAACATCTCTGAAATATTGATCATCATCTTTTGATATCCACCAAGTCATCATCATCTGAACCCTATCTAGGATCACCCCCTCGTACCCGTGAGGAAGCATCCTTAAGCACACGTTGATCTGCCAAGTTTTATGATTAGGTTACAGTTCTCTATGATCATCACATCCGTTCCCAAGTCGTCCATAACCGTGGACACGGCTTTATGAAAGATTATTATCCTGCAGGGGTGTACAACTTTACCCACACATAATAACCTTCTCTTAATGCCACTTAAGATTAGCCCTCTTCCTTGGAAGGCCGACAAAGGGTGGTTAGACACTACCTTTACCTTGCTTTCGCCGAGACCATGAGTCACGCAATAAGTATGGTTCCGCCATAACGGGTCAAATCCTGAATCCGGTACTTAAAGATGTGAGGCGAGGTTGGTTTACCAGGGGTGCCATCAACCCCAAGCAACCCGGTCCACGCTTCCCTACCTGCTATGAATGCACCTCCTTCAGCTCCTCTTTCGAAAATGTTTTCAATGCGTATGTTGAATGGAACGCCCGAACTATGTGACTCATGGAATCTACTAGGCAAGTTAGTCAATCAGGGGGTACCCATAAACCCCGTGTGGTTGTACGCTCGTCTTGGTTCAAGAGGCAAGAACTCGAGTCCTAGTGGTGGCGAGCATGGGACTACAAAAACCACATCCCACCGTGGCCTCCCATACAAGTCTTGGCATGTTTAACTTATACCACCTCTGATATCATCTCATCACGTTCTCCTGTCATACTAGATTATCTGCATATGATACATCATCTGGATGGACCAAACGCAACAGCTATGCATGGCTAAGTAGGATACAGATAAAAACTCTAGTAGTGCACGCAAGCCAAACCTAGTTATGCTAGGAGCAGTGGATCAGGTAATATAAGCTCAAAGGGAGTAATGCAATAGATAGGATACTCTATCTATCGATAAAAGACCACAGTAGAATCATATGCATCATGTCAAGAATTGAAATGCTTTCGAAATCATAGGATTACATCATGGTGGGGCTATGCTTGCCTTTGCCAGTTGATAGCAGATAGACAGATCTTTGGAGGCCTTGTACTTGACTTGGTTATAGTTGGTCAAGTATTGGTCTTTGATCTTTGACGGTGTTGATATCTGACTTCGATCTCGATCTCGTATTCTACAGGGAAGAACCAAACACCGGAAAGAGAGGGAAACAATCAACACATGGCATTGATGCAATTCTCAAGCAAGTATGATAAATATGACAATTTGAATTGTATCGAAATGTAACCCTAAAGCATGCTCGACAGTTTAATTGGGGTTCTGAGGGGTAGAAACCCTCACTTGAGGAAACTCCGGAATCACCTGTGAGGGGTTACTAGGTGGTTCTAATTAAACTTGCTATGAAAGTTGTTGAACAATGCATGATTATATCTTAATTAGGTAGATCTCATTTTTTTGAACATTTTGATATATTATTTGTATTTTTCTGACTTATAAATTGAAAGTATTGAATTTACAAGTTTATATCAATTTCTGAAATTGGTAAACCATTTCTAGATTTAAAGAAAATAAGAAAATACTTTTTATACTAGAGGCACCCCTAGCTAGTGAGACTGACAGACGGCCTGGGTGCCACATCGGCAGCCACGCGGCAAAGGGGGACCCACCTGAGGTTTGACTGCTTTGACCCCGCGCGCTGACGTCCCGGTGACGTAGGCGTGACGTCATCACCGCCAGGACCTCCCAGGTCAAGCTCGGACTCGACGCAGGAGGCGGTGCTGAGCTTCGGGAGTGGGCGCGTTCGACGCAGGAGTCCACGATGAGCCAAATAGTGATGGCGCCGCCACTTCTTGGTCGCCGGAACAGGAGCTGTGACGGCGGCGAGTGATGTCGACGCACTTCTATTCTTGTAGACAGTTGTTGGGCCTCCAAGTGCAGAGGTTTGTAGAATAGCAGCAAGTTTCCCTTAAGTGGATTACCCAAGGTTTATCAAACTCAGGGAGGAAGTGGTCAAAGGTATTCCCTCTCAAGCAATCCTGCAATCCAGATACAAGAAGTATATTGTGTCCCCAACACACCCAATACACTAGGTGTATAGGTGCACTAGTTCGGTGAAGAGATAGTGAAATACAAGTGGTAACGGTGCCAAAAAATAGCTTGACGGTGAGGTAAAGACTAAAGCAAGCAAACATGCAACAGATCTATATGCAAATGGTGTTTCAATGTTTATAAACAAGGCCTAGGGATCATACTTTCCCTAGTGAACACTTTCTCATATAAATATCCTCTCTTCATGATACTACTCTTAACTACTCTCCGATTGGACACTCTAATCATCGGTAGGACTATAACAAGACTCCTCAAAGTATGCCTTCCCCAATCTAGATAACCCCACACTGTCACCTTGAGCGCTAGATGGTTCCAACAAACACCACAATTTCATAGAGACATCCAACTCCAAATATAACTCATAACAAATATTCAATCTAGACAAAGTGCCACACACGGTATGCCTGCTGTCACTTTCACACACGTGGGGAAAAGCATAGATCTATTAAAGCACAAAGAGTATTTATGTAGACTCAAGCCTAAGTGCCACCATGGCATGCACGCTGTCACTTTCACACACATGGGGAGAGCAGAGATCTAATGAAGCACTTGAGTAGCAAGGCAGATCTACTTGATAACAAATCTCATGACCACAAGATCATGCATAGAGAGAGATGAACACATAGCTACCGGTAAGAGCCCTTAGCCTCGAGGAATAACTACTCCCTCCTCATCATGGGAATCAGCAACGATGATGAAGATGGCGATGGAGATCGATCGAGATGACTCCGGGGGCACTTCCCTGTCCCGGCAGGGTGCCGGAACAGAGACTTTCTGTCCCCTGAATTTCTCTTTTGGTGGCGGCGGCGCTACAGAGGTTTTCGTGGATTTCTTCTGGATTCCCTGGGTTTTTTTTGGGTCGGAGGCTTCTTATAGGCGCAGGAATCAAGGTCGGTGGGGGTCCAGGGGGCCCACACCCCTGTGGGCGCCCCTAGGAGTTTCCCGCGCCTAGGGGGTGCGTCCACCCTGTGGCCCCCCTCCGGCTCTGCTTCGTGGTTCCGTGTTGCTCCGAGAAAAACAATAACTTTGGCTTTTGTCCCATCCAATTCCAAGAATATTGATTTTTCTGCCTTTCTGGAACCAAAAACAGAAGAAAACAGGCAACTGGCACTGTGGCAACTTGTTAATAGTTTAGTTCCAGAAAAGATATAAAAACACCTCGAAGTGTAGACAAAGCAAATCAAAGTAGATACTAAACAAGCATGGAACATCAAAATTTATAGATACGTTTCCTACGTATCAAGCATCCCCAAGCTTAACTCCTGCTCGTCCTCGAGTAGGTAAGTGATAAAAAGAATAATTTTTGAGGTGACATGCACCATCCCAGTCAAGATCAAACCATTTGCAAGTATTGAAAGCTGGGATCAAAGAACTCTAAACATGTGCATGAAAGATGGAGTTCTAACAGTAAGACAAAGTAACTATGCATGCAACATGAAAGGCTACAAACAAAGATCATGAATAACATGCATTGAAAAACGTTTGTTTGTTTCACATACAGAAAGCATGGCATAGTGGCATTCAGCTTGTCCCTCATAGAGTAGCAAATAGATGGATAGGACACCTTCAAAGTTCACAAGGGTGACTAGAAACAAATAGCACAAGAACAAGTAATATCACAATATGCATCAATCAAAAGGTTTTGGGACACTGCACACAGAATGACAACTATGCTCTCTTAATGGTGCCTAAAGGTAGAAGGTGGAGACTCAATAGTGGTGGAAGAAAGGCCCTTTTTTGTAAAGGAAGAAGGGATTACAAGTTTCAAAAAGAGCTTCCAAAAATTATGGTACTTGTTAGCTTTTAGCCCTCATTGACCCTATCATCAACATCTTGAAGTGATTAAGGTTAAAGTGGCAAAGATGGAGTATATGCTTGACGAAGTATATGTTGGCAATCTCAAGTCCCTTGAATACGAGGGCCACACCTCATGCATACTCAACGTTGGGCACAGATAAGTTCTTGTCATTGTAAGTATTTGCATATCATTGAGAACCGCCAATGGGGTACCCCTTGCACATGGTACAGGAGATTTCCCATAACCAAAATGACAAGGCAAGCAGACAATGAGCATCTCGGCAATCTTTTTATTTACCATGGGAATATGGTGATTTTTTCTCTCTTTCCTCTTTTCTCAATGTGTCTCTTTTTTTATAAGAAGAATGCTTCATAGATGTCACTTTGGTGATGCTGCAAGTTTCCACCATGATTAGGCATGGCTTAGGCTAGCAGCCCAGGCATTTCTCTAACACAGGATACAAAATCCATGGACTTACAAGTTCCCTCTTTATTTCACAGCGGTGACATCCACAGACAAAAGAGCATGATATCAACTGAGTACAAAAAGGTACAAGTGCAATGTTGAAAACGTTCCCCATGACAACACGGTTCTGCTAATTCCAACTTATAAGTGCAAGCATATACATCAAAGTTGTCACAATGGTTCAAGTTTATTAGGGGCAAAGAATAAAGTGTGCCATCAAGTTTGAGAGGGCTTTAATCACTAAGTTTTCACATAACAAAATAGTTTTTAATTGGAAGATAGTTGAAAACAAGAATATACTGGGAATGGGGTAACATACCATGCATAGGAGTTTGCATTGGACACTTTGGAAAAACTTGGTTTCTTGGGAGTTGGAGGCATGAGTAGAACTTACTCATACAAGTGGAGGCTAGCAAAAGACTGGGAGCGACCAACTAAGAGAGCAATAATGGCCATAATCATGTAGAGCAACAAAACATTACTAATCAAAGCATAAAGTGGTACCACAAGTCAAGGACTAAATGATCATAGAGGCTATGGTGACTTGTTCATAGTCATAACATGGTGTGAGCATGTGCCAAGTCAACCCAAACAAAGCATCAAAGGAGAATACCACAATACTATGCTTTTTGCATGCTAAAACAACGCATAATTTCTTCAAGACACACTGAGTAATCCCAATTGTTTGGAGCAAGACATGCTCAAGCAATAATCACTAGGAATAAGGTCAAAACAACACCTAGCATGTCATGCTAAAGTCTAAGTCACAGTCAATGCAAGCTCCTCTTGCACTTACAAGCAAGAACTTACTACTCTTTCCCAACACCAAACAACTTATTTGAAACAACTCACAAAGATAATAATCAATAAATATCAGTGATCTTGTCTCAAAAATCCACAAAGAAGAACTAAAAAGTTCTAAGCTAAAAGCACAAGAAATCTAAGGCTGAACGCAGTGCTAGCAAAAGTGAACACTCACAGAACAATAAGAGTGAAAACTAGAGTGTTCTAGGCAATGAAAACAGAGTGTGTCTCTCTCCAAAAGAAGTGTGGTGTAACCAACCAACTTACTCAAGCAAACTAAGAAAACGAAAACCAAAAAAGAAAACTAAGACGCTCCAAGAACAACACAACAATGCATGAAACAATAAAAACGAAGTCTCTAGAAAGACCTGAGGTTTTTATTGATGAAGAAGGGGATGCCTTGGGAATCCCCAAGCTTTGATGCTTGTACCTCTTGGATATTTCTTGGGGTGACACTGGGGTGGCATCCCCAAGCTTGAGCTTTTGTCCATTCTTCATCTCATTACATCATTCTCTCTCTACACCTGAAATTTTTCCTTCATAGAAAACTTCACACAATATTCATTAGCAACATTAGTGTATTCAAAAGATTGGAATAGCAAAAATTTTCACTAAAAACACAAGCTAATGTAGTAACTCCTTCAAAAATATCAATTCCCCAAAAGAGAACTCAAAAAGGAATCAATAAGAAGAAAATGCAAATAATGGCAGAAATCTGTCAAAACAGACCAGCAGGTAGAAACCGATTTTTTCGAACATCTTCTGTTGCTCAAATCAAAATGTGTTGAACTAATGAAAGTTATCTAACATACTGGGTGAATTATTCGTAAATTCTGAGCTCAATCCGAGTTACAGAGCCTCCTCACGAATTTTTATGGTGGAGGACAGAAATCTGTTTCGGGACAGCAACTCCCAAATCTTACTTCCCGAGAAAGTACTGTTTGCCAACCATTATCTGGCAGGTGATGCAAGAGCTTGGTGGAATAGATTTCGTACCATGAATGGAGGACAAATGATGACTTGGGATGAATTCAAACTCAAGTTCAGCCGAACCCATGTGCCACCGGGTTTGATTCTGCGGATGAGGGATGAATTCAAGGAGCTGAAGCAGGGAAGGATGACTATGGTAGAGTACCGTGACAGATTTCTGTCTCTGTCTAGGTATGCCCCTGATGAAATTGGTACTAAAGCCAAGAAGAAGGAGAGATTCTTGAATGGTCTGCATGACGAGATGGAGACAGTGCTGGTCAACATTCCCTTCGTTGACCTTGAAGCTTTAGTGGATTCAGCAATCCAGATGGAAGGCAAGATCAACCAAGCCAACGAGAATCGCAAGTGTCGAATGATGCATCAACCAGGATCCCACCATACCCCGAAGTATCGCCCTAACCCGTCTGCAGGATATGCCCCGAGAAACAATAGACCCCCTATGTCCCGTCCGAACTATCCCAACCGTGGAGGAGGAAACCCAAGGACCGGAGGAAACCACAACAACAACCCCGACAACTCCAACAATTTCAACCGTGCACCGCCCAAGACCAACAACAACAACACCAACAATAACAATACTGCCCCAAGGACTGGAAGCAATGCCGTGCCTGTTGCAGGAAAAGACAAGTCTCTGATTACTTGTTTTGAATGTGGAGTCAAGGGTCACTACTCCAACGAGTGCCCCAAGAAGCTTGCAACAGCCAATGTAATTGCACCAGCTCAGCAGCAACGCCGTGTTCAGCCTGGAAGGATATTTGCCCCAGGAAACTCGCTCAACTACAACGGCCATCTATTTCACATGAATGTTGAAGAAGCTCAGGAAGCACCAGATGTCGTGCTGGGTATGTTTTCTGTTAACTCAGTACTTGCAAGAGTGTTGTTTGATTCTGGAGCATCGCACTCGTTTGTTACAGAAGAATTTTCATGCACTAGTAAGATTCAACCAACAAAAATTGAAGCATGTTATGATAGTTCAAATAACTGGTTCAACCACCAAAGCTAGACAAAATTGCAAGGCCACACCTATCAGAATCCATGGAATAGATTTTTATGCTAATCTAATAGTACTTGGAACCAAGGGTTTGGAAGTAGTACTAGGAATGGATTGGATGTCGAAACATAAAGGATTAATCAACTGTGCCAAGAAAGCCATAACCATGACTAGTACCACTGGAGTATCAGTAGAGCATGTATCTGATACTTTTCAGCGTCAATTCAAGTGCAACAAGAGTATAGCGCAACCAACCGTTGACCAAGTCAGAGTAGTTTGTGAATACCCCGACGTATTCCCAGATGAATTGCCCGGTATGCCCCAGATCGGGATATCGAGTTTATCATTGAACTAATCCCTGGAACTGGACCCATAGCTCAGAGACCTTATAGTATGAACCCGTATGAATTAGTGGAGCTAAAGAAGAAACTAGATGCTATGCTGGACACAGGTTTGATTAAACCAAGTGCGTCGCCATGGAGATCACCTATTTTGTTTGTGGATAAGAAAGATGGAGGTAACCATTTGTGCACGGATTATCGGAAGCTGAATGATGTCACCATTAAGAACAAGTACTGACTGCCGGAGATAGAAGACTTGTTTGACCAGTTGACCAGTGCCAAAGTGTTTTCTAAGATTGATCTTAGAACTAGTTATCATCAACTCAAGGTTCGCGCAACGGATATTCCAAAGAATGCCTTACCACCAGATGTGGATTATATGAGTACACTGTCATGTCTTTTGGATTAACCAATGCCCCCACTTATTTCATGAATCTCATGAATAAGATTTTTATGAACTTCCTGGATAAGTTTGTCGTTGTTTTTATCGATGATATTCTAATCTATTCCAAATAAGAAGAAGACCATGAGCTACACCCGAGGACCATCCTTGAAACCCTTAGAGAGCATTAGTTGTATGCCAAGTTTAGCAAATGTGAGTTCTGGTTAAAGGAAGTAGGATTCCTAGGACATATCGTGTCGGCAGGAGGAATTACTGTCAATCCCGCCAAGATTAAGGATGTTGAAGAATGGAAAGCCCCAACCACTCAAACTGAAGTTCACGCATTTCTCGGATTAGCGGGATATTACCGCAAGTTCGTCTAAGGATTCTCGAGAATCACAAGACCCATGACCCATTTGTTGAAGAAAGATAAGAAGTTTGAATGGACGGACAAATGTGAAGCAAGTTTTCAAGAGCTCAAGAAGAGATTGATTTCAGCCCCAATCTTGATTATGCCGGATATCAAGAAGCCTTTTTGTGTGTATTGTGATGCATCCAAGGTTGGTCTCGGATGTGTGTTAATGCAAGAAGGCAAAGTCATATCCTATCTATCCCGACAACTGAAGCAACATGAGCAAAATTACCCTACCCATGACCTCGAACTAGCAGCCATAGTTTTAGCTTTGAAGACATGGCGGCATTACCTCATGGGTAAACGCTGTGAGATTTATTCGGATCACAAGAGTCTGAAGTATATTTTCACCTGGAAGGAGCTAAATATTGGAAATGAGATGGATAGAGTTAATCAAGGACTATGACCTTGACATTCACTATCACCCTAGCAAAGACAATGTGGTAGCAGATGCTCTTAGCAGATTGCCGTGTCGATTGAACACCATGATAAAAGAAGCCTAGCCAAGTTTGCATGAGGAGATGGAAAATTTTAGAGTGGAGCTAGTTAGTGAAGGATTTTTTGGCTATCATAGAACTTCAACCCACTTTGATCAGCCAGGTCAAGGTGGTGTAGAAAGGAAATGCTAGTATCGATGGAATCAAACGTTGTATCGGTACAGGGAAGGTACCCAGATTCACCGAAGATGAAGAAGGAGTTTTATGGTACAAAGGACGAATCTGTGTGCCCGTAGATTCAGAGTTGAAACACGCTATTTTACAAGAAGCCCATGATACTCTTTATTCTATCCACCCTGGAGGAACCAAGATGTATCAGGATTAGAAGGAGCAATTTTGGTGGCACAAGATGAAGAGAGAAATCGGAAGCTACATAGAAAAATGTGATATCTGTTAGAGAGTAAAAGCGGGACATCAGAGACCTGCGGGACTTTTGCAACCTTTGCAGATCCCAGAATGGAAATGGGATTCAGTTGAATGGATTTTATCACCGGTTTGCCTACATCTAGTAGAGGAAATGACTCTATTTGGGTCATAGTGGATAGACTGTCAAAGGTAGCCCATTTTATACCTGTCAAGACCACTTACCAGAGTTCGAAGCTAGCAAAGTTGTACATTGCTAGGATAGTCAGTTTGCATGGAATACCCAAGAACATTGTGTCAGATCAAGGAACCCAGTTTACCTCGAGATTTTGGAAGAAAGTCCAAGAAGGATTTGGAACCAGACTGGATTTCAGCACAGCTTATCACCCTCAGACTGATGGACAAACAGAGCGAGTAAACCAGATACTCAAAGATATGTTGAGAGCTTGTGTGTTGGAATATGGATCTAAATGGGAAGATTGTCTGCCTTTTGCAGAATTTTCATACAACAACATCTACCAAGACAGTTTGCAAATGGCCCCATTTGAGTTTATGTATGGAAGGAAGTGTCGCACCCCACTGAATTGGTCGGAAGTAGGAGAGAGTCAGATTTTTGGACCCGACATCCTAAGAGAAGCCGAAGAGAAAGTTCACAAGATCCGTGAGCACCTTAAGACCTCCCAATCTAGACAGAAGAGTTATGCCGACAAGAGACATCAAGACCTGGCCTTTACTATCGGAGATTTTGTGTATCTGAAAGTATCACCCTTGAAAGGAATGCAACGTTTCCAACTCAAAGGAAAGCTTGCCCCCAGATATATTGGACCCTTCAAGATTTTGAATCGCCGAGGAGAAGTATCATATCAACTGGAACTGCCGGAGGAGATGTCAGCTGTGCATGACGTGTTCCATATCTCGTTACTTTGCAAATGTCTAGAAGTTCTGGAGAAGACCGAAGTTTTCAAGAATATTGATCACATAACCATAGATCTCAACCAGGACCTAACTTGTCGTGAAGTACCCATTCGTATTTTGAAAGAAGCCTTCAAAACCACCAGTACCAGGAGCATCAAGTTTCTCAAGATCCAGTGGAGTAACCATACTGAAGAAGAAGATACTTGGGAGCGAGAAGATTACATTAGGACTGAGTTTCCAGATCTCTTTAGTTCCTAGTTTCTTTTTCTTAAATCTCGGGATGAGATTTTTTTAAGGAGGGAAGGTTTGTAACACCCCAAAAATATTAAGAAAGATTACCAAGTTCTAATCACCCAAGTTTAGGGTTAACAAAAACTTTTATTATTAAACTTAATATGAATGCATGTGTGTGAGATTAATGCATGAATGATTGCAATTTCCATGTTTGATTGCTATAAATGATAAGGATTGGTTTAAAGATGAAAACAATATCATCTAGATCATTTCCAAGCAGAATCAAATGAAGAGAAAATCAAATATAAGAAATATAAGAAAATGGTCATTTTGGCCAAACTTGTTCACTAGACCACTTTGGGTGTTCCTAGTAAATGATTTCTAACAAAAACAAATCCAATTCTTTTCACCACTTTCTAGACCAAGTAAAAGTGAACCAAAGCCCACTTTACAAACTAACAGAAACAAATTCCAAATCTATTTAAAAGAAAATTCAAAATTGAATCCTTAATAGGTACTAAGATGGCCATTTCTCAAAAACCAACCGAACCACTTCACCTTGGCAAACCCTAGCAACCACAGACTACCAAGCTTATGACAAGAACACTCACCAAAATTTAGCCAAAAATTCAAATTTAAATTTCATGCGGCCATTTCATCAAACACATGACAGACACAGATCAAACTTGCCTAACTTCTACTGTGGTGATCAATAATTGATCAAACCATTGCCCCCATTTCACTCCCCTGGTCTCCCCAATTCCCAACACTTCATTGAAGCCGCCCCCTTCCTCGTCGCTGCGCTAGTGCCACGCCACTCGAGCCATACTCGCCGGTCGAGCATGGACAGCTCGCAGGAGCCAGCTCCGCGCCCGTCCAAGATGTCTAGGAGACAGGCCACCGTCCATCGCCACCCCTGTCTAACCCTCAAGAGCAGCCCAGCCATGGACCACCAGAAAACCGTCGTGCCCATTTTCTCTGCGCCATGCCGAGAGCACGCCAGAGCGCCACAACCGACACGCGCACACATGCCACATCTCTCCTTCACCGCGTGTAACTTCACTCGCCATGACCCTATCTACCCCCAGACATGCCCGTTCGCCTCCGTGTGACCAGTAGCCCCTATATGCCGCCTCGAACGCCGCCGGTTCCGCGAAGAGCACCGACCCGTTCCAACCATCCTCGACCGCCCCGTGCCACGCCTTTAAGCCAGTGACGACCGCCAGGAAACACCACACCGTCCTACGCCCTCAGCCATGCCCGTAGCTCACTTCAACAACGTCGCCGGAGGAGCCAGCCCATGCCGCTCTGCTCCTCTCGCCGGTGTATAAATAGAGGCCACCCCAGCCCTCATTCTTCACACCATATCACTCCCCTCTCTCTCTCAGAACCACCCCTGACCCTTCCCTAGAGCAAGGCGAGCACTAGCCCGCCGGAATTTGGCCGGAGTCCACCACTGCAGAGGAGGAGAGGAGCCATTGATTGGAGCCACCCCTGGAGCCACCGCGACCACCGTTCGAACCGCTGTCGTTGACAACGTCGTTAGCCACATCGCCGACCCTATATGGAGACTAGGTGAGCCACCACGTACCCCCACCATCTCCGTTAGGGTTTGGTCTCGTTGGAGCTGTTCAACGGAGACGATGAACGTCGGCCATAGATCTTGTTCTAATCGCACGGCCTAGATTGAAACTTACCGCTTCGGGTTAAATGAGCCACTAACTAGCAGGACCCCCCTGTCAGCAGCCCGCTGCGCGCAGTTGTAACACCCCAATTTTAGTTAAATAGTATTTAGGGTTGATTCTGCATCCATAAGCATCATATCAAAATTTGCATGCATTAAGAAATAAAATGCAAACCCTAAACCCTAATATTCCCCTTCTCTATTTGAAAATCAATTCAAATGGTTTTGAAATATTTGAAAAGTACAAAAATGTATGGAGCCCAAATGGACCAAAAGGGCCCCGAAAATATTTCACTAGATTTACAAACCCCTCTGGTATTTTAAATTACTCCACACAGATTTTGAAATGAAAATACAAACAGAAATATATAAATAGAGAAAGGGAAATGTTTTTGTTAAAAAAAGGGGCAGCAGAGAACTAGGCCGCGCAACCCAGTTTCTTTCTCTTCCTCCCTCTCTTTCCTGTGGCCCATCCCCGACCCAGCCAGAGCCCACCCCGCTCGGTACCCCTTCGACGTCTTTCTCTTTTCTCCTTCCTCGCGACAGAGAGAGCGAGAGAAGCAGCTCAGTGGATTGCGCCCCGTCGTCCGATGCCACCGCCTCGTTGCCGAGCGCCAGGATGAACGTTGTCGCCCTCCTTCGTCTACAAGTAGCCCAAGACGCCGCCACAGACGAACCCTAGTACAAATCTTGCCCGAATTTCTTCTCTGTTCCTAACCCTAGCCTCCAACCTCGCCGGTGCCTCTCCATTGCTGGTCGCCCCGAGCTCCATAGCGCATGCCCCTGTGACCGCCTTGACCTCCTCTATCTTTTGGGCCAAGAATTGCAAGACAGGAGGCTCTCAGGCGCCCCAATTGTTACCTCATGCCCGAGCTCCTGCCACCATCGATTCCATCATCTCTGGCTTCCTCTAGCTCCTCCGTCACCCGCATCGCGTTCCCGGTGAGCCTGCCGTGCCCCAGAACCTCCCCTTTCTCCCCCTCACTCTCTGTATCGCCACCGCGACATGCACCTGCAAGCTCCACCGCTGGCTGATATGTCGGAAATGTATCTATAATTTTTGATGTTCCATGCTTGTTTAGTATCTACTTTGCTTTGCTTTGTCTACACTTCGAGGTGTTTTTATATCTTTTCCGGAACTAACCTATTAACAAGTTGCCACAGTGCCAGTTGCCTGTTTTCTTCTATTTTTGGTTCCAGAAAGGCAGAAAATCAATATTCTTGGAATTGGACGGGACAAAAGCCAAAGTTATTATTTTTCCCGGAGCAACACGGAACCACGAAGCAGAGTCGGAGGGGGGCCACAGGGCGGCCACACCGCCTAGGCGCGGGAAAGCCCTGGATGGACCCCCACCGACCTTGATTCCTGCGCCTATAAGAAGCCTCCCACCCAAAAACCCTAGGGAATCCAGAAGAAATCCACGAAAACCTCTGTAGCGCCGCCGCCGCCACCGAAAGGGAGATTAAGGGGACAGAAAGTCTCTGTTCCGGCACCCTGCCGGGACGGGGAAGTGCCCCCGGAGCCATCTCCATCGATCTCCATCGCCATATTCATCATCGTTGCTGATTCCCATGATGAGGAGGGATGTCACATCCCAAGATTTTCCAAATCTTGTAATGTGAAAATAAATGAATAAAATAAAACTTTGTTGATTTTCAGGGTATTTTTGAATCCAGTTGGAAATATTCAAACCAAATTGGATCAAATAGATCTTAAAGGGATTTAAAAAGATAAGCATTTAAGAAAGAAAAAATAAAATATTTTGGATTCACCATTTTGAAATCTTTTAATAAAAGATTTGATTTTAAAATGAAAAGGATAGAAATAAAATAAATATTATTTCCAAAAGAGCCAAATTAAAACTTGACCAAGCCTTTGAAATAAAATAATTCTATTTGTTAAAAATAGTAAAGGTTCATATAAATAAAACAAAAGGATTTAAAATCCAATATTATTTAAGTAAAGGCTTTTCTCATTTTAAAATAAATACTAAAACTTATTTATTTATTTTAAACAAGCTTTCCAAGTGTTCTTTGTTTTCAAATAAAACCTACTGATTGGGTTTTGAAAATAGTTAGTTTTCAAATGGAGCTTTAAAATAAATTAAAACCTATTTGATTTATGAACTAAGGTCCATTTTATTTCATTATAAATGGACTCTAAATTAAAATTATTATCTTTATTTTGGACTTTGGTTTATGTGTTAAACAGAACCAAATTCAAATGAAAAGTATGGTGATTGTTTGAGTTGTTTTGCTTGTTTGATTTTCAAAACAGAAAAGGAAAAACAATTTGAAAGACAAAAAATAAGAATTGGACTCAGCCCAATTGGCCAAGCCCAACAAGACCCAATCCATCTCACCTACTCTCTCCCGCGACGAAACGTTTTCCACTCAGAACCGCACCCGCGCAATCGCTGACTGGTGGACCTCCTTTTCTTCTCGCTTCCTCACTGACGACAGGACCCCACCTCTCCTGTTCATCGTCCTCACCCCGCGCTAATTCCTTCTCGCCGTTTCCTGCCTTAACGCCGGCGATCAATTCGCGATAACCACGACCATTACTCCCCCTGTGACCACGTCCTATTAAACGCCTGCGTCTTCTCCTCCTTTCCCCTCTGTCGCCATAACCAACACGCCACCAGGATACACAAATTTCGCCAGAGACCACTCACTGCTCCGGCCACCGTCCCCAGACAATTCCGGCCGATCCTCGCCACCTCCTGCCTCCCCGAGCACACGAGCACACTCCCCACTCCCAGACGCTTATGCATGTACCCTTCGTTCAACCGCGGGTGCCCCAGAACGTCGTCTTCGACAAGCTCTGAGCGTCGCCGCGTCTGTTTTCCACTCCGGCGAACTCCACAGGTAAACCCCGTTCGCCCCAGCACTCCTCGATGATGCTCCCACACTCGCCTCACTCTACTGCACCTAACCATGCCCTATGTTTGACTTCTCGTGATTGACAGCGTCGCCGCCGACCACGACCAGAGCCGCCTGACGCCGTCCTTGACTCCGGTGAGGAATTGCTGCAGACCCTGAGCGCCCCTTGCCAAGCCGACCGTACCTCGAGCATCACCACGTTATCACAATCACGGTGAGCATCCCCACTTCGTTCTTTGCTTCCTAGAACCGCCGCTAGCCCCTCGCCTGACCGTCGTCGCCGTCCGCCGCCGCGCAGCACCGCCCATCGTTGACCAAGCAGTAGCATCCGTAGGATCTAGATCGGACGCACATGATAGAAGCTAGGCGAAGCGGTAAGTAGCGTCTCAGCACCGTGCGATGGAACTTAATCCAACGGCCCACATCGCTCGATCCGTGCGAAGCGGTACCGCCCAATAGAAACATGACGCGTGGCCAGGCTTCGTTTTAAAAACAGATTTGAATCTGATAGAGATTCAATTTTGAAACCTTTGTAACTTTTGATCCACAAGTCCAAAAATTACAAACTTTATATCATTGGAATCAGTGGAGCAAGCCCTAGCCAAACATGAAATTGGTTTAGTAAATAGTATCTGTTAGATTGTTAGGTTTTGCAGAAACATTTGTATGCTTGTTTATATTAGAAAAATTATTCAAAAATGTTTTTGAGGTTGAAACCTTTGCAAATTGGTTTGTTGTGAACTTACTGACCTTAGGAACCAACCCATAGATTTAAAAATGGATTTTGTGAAGATTAGGAATGAAAACTTGAATTAATCCATTTCTAGTCAAATGGAAACATTGCTTTTGTTATAAAAATGACTTTGAAGTAAAAACGTTGGGAAAATGATTTGGATCAAACCTACTGACCCTAAACACCAAGTTTTGAGAAACAACAACTTATTTGGTGAACAACTTAAAGTTGTTACTTTGATAAAAGTATTTTCCACCACATAAAATAATGATTGGATTTAAAAATGGTTTATGGACAAAACCCTTTGCAAATGACTTTGCCACTTTGGAAAATGACCACTTTGAACCCTACAAAGTTTAGAAGCCTAGTGGAGTCCATCTTTGCAAATAAAACTATCTCTTGCATTCTTACATGCATGACTTAGATCCCATTGTTTTATGTGAGTGAATTGTTTGATTGATTATTGGTTTGGAATGCTAGTTGATTTTGTGTTTGCTTGATTGATTGTAGTGAAGTTAGAAAAGTGTGAGACTAGAAAGATCAAGGAGTGAACCAACATTCCCTACCAAAAAAAGGCAAGTGACACTATCATCTAAAGTCCTACTATTTTCATTATACTTAGTGGATTTTGAAAACATGCATGAAAAGAATTTTTATACTTATGCTATGCTAAATCCTAATAGGATTCCCTATACATTCCTTAGTGAAAACAATGTAGTTGTTACATGCTTAGCCATGCTATATTTTGAAAAGATATACATGTTGAGATTTTATGAAGTTGAGAAAAGGACTTGTGTTTTTATATAATAAAACAAGGACTCAATGAACCACCTGGGTGGACAAGGATACTTTGAGTTTTGGAGAAGGTGGCAACAAAAGGAACCATGTCTATGGCAATCTCTTTGTGTTGTGCTCCAAAGGAAAACCACCCAGGAAACTTAGAGATTGAACATGTTTCTCCAATTGTGGCTTTCGTGTGCAACCACATGCTATTTATGGCTCTGGCTTAGTCAACTACATTTGGAAGACCCATGCATTGTCTTCAGTTTACTGGACATGAGGACCTAGAATCCTACATGGGTACTGAAGACAAGCTAGCAATGGTGTATGGGAGGACCCTCTGGAAAGACTTCGTCACATTCTCAATCTGCCGGTACTCCATCTTGGTGAGCACTAATCCAGTGGCCACTGGTGGCAAAAAGATGAGATTGTGACATGTGGGTAAAGTGTACTACTTCTACAGAAGATAATAAAATCTAAGTACTTATCCGTGTCCCCGGTTATGGACAATACTGAGCAACTAAAGTTTGAAGAAATGGGAAATCTTGACATTCTAATTTCTAAAAGAAAACTTTTAAAGACTTGAAGCACTTGGGGGTACCAAGGAGCTCAAGAGGTTTTGATAAAACTTGATGCACTTGGGGGTACCAAGGAGCTTAAGAGATTTTGATAAAACTTGATGCACTTGGGGTTACCAAGGAGCTCAAGGGATTTTTGATAAGGACTTGAACACTTGGGAATTTACCAAGGAGTTCAAGGAATTTTGAAAAGGAGATTTGACAAAGGACCAAAACCATTTTGAAAAGATAGGATAAATTTTGCTTCTGCAAATGAGCCTTAAACCCTACTTAGCCAAAAATGCATGTAGTGATAGAATCCACTTATATTCCACATAGTAGTGAAACTTGCCAATACAATTCAAATGTATTGACCCTTGTGGCTGTAACTTGTAATGTTGCAGGTTTGATTGATTTTAGTGAAGATTGATTGATTAGGATTACAAAGTCTACAACCAACATGTCTGCCTGTGGCACTTTGAAGATGAAGGACCCCATGCTTATAGTTATTCCGCTGCAATGTAATGTAATAGCCAAATGAGCTATGTAAGATGTAATAAAATTATGTTATGCCTGGTTATAAAGTTATATTATGACCTTTGTTTCTTGATATTACATCTTAACTGTGGATGCTAGCTATTGATCCAGGGACTAGCATTGTAAACACAGGGGACTCCACCTTATATTAAATAAAGGTTTAATATAAGGTATCAGAGCATTGTGTTGCCTGTAGGATTTGTAAACCCTAGGATTGGACAAAAACCCTTAGGAAAATAGGAGTTGTGCTTGTTCCAAAACTTATTTACAAATAATCTTGTAAACTCTTTCCTCAACTAATTTTAGTTTTTGATTCTACATCTCATCTATTTTCAACTTGATGGAAAAACCTACCCCATGGCCAAAGACTACACCAAGTGCAAAGGACTTCTTCAACTCTAATGACTTCAACATCTTCAACTCTAATGACTTCAACATCTTCAGCATATTCACCAAGGACTTCCAACTTGGGTATCACTAAGGACTACAAGTGAGACAAGGAAATCTTGCCCAAGATATGGAGACTAAGGGAATGCAAAAGTAAGAAGGAGATCATTTCACTAGAAGTTATTGTAACCAAGAGTTTTTCTCAAGGAAATCATGATCTCATACAAGAAGAATCAAGAAGGAAGGAAAGATCACAAGTGAACCATATAGATGGACCACCATATTATAGTTAAGTCAAACACACCAACTTATGTGGTGTAACAAAAATATTTTGTTGCCTAAGTATGTGCTTGAACTTTGTTGTTTGAGTGAGAAGTTGTTTGTGAATGCTTGCACATTGCTTGTGTGAATTGTGATGTGTGTGATTAGAATTGATTCCTTAGAAATATCTTGCCCATTCTAATCTCCATTCAACCCCAAACAGATGACTACTCCAAAAGACTCCAACATCAAGGTTGATGACACCAACACCAATCAAAAGGACAGCATGAAAGAGCTCATAGCAACCCAGAACCAGTTGAACCAAGTGACAGCTCAATTCATAGCCAACACCAGTGGAGAAGATCCAACACTGCAAGGATTTTTGGAAGCTCAAGCCCAATTGATGCTTAAGGTGACTGATCAAATGATCAACATGGAAGAAAGCTATTCCAAAAGAGTTTGTGACAACAAGGATGACATAAATGTTATTCTATATGGAGCCCCAGCTTGCATTATTTGTGGAGACAAGGATCATACTTCCAAGGAGCATGGAGATCAATGCCCCAACTGTGAAGAGAAACATCCTGTTGGACAATGTCCCACCTCTCAAGCCACTTGTTATTTGTGTGAAGGAAACAACCATGTTCCTATCCAATGCCCCATCTAATCCATTGTGGAACAAAGGAAACAAGGTGGAGTGCAACAAATGATTGCAAACTATACAGAAGGATCCAAGTCTACCAAGAAGGTTGATGACAAAGGAAAAGGTCCACTTATACCTCCAAACAAAACAACCCAATTCAAGGGATCAAGTAAGAGGAATGTGAATTTTCTAAAGAGCAATAAAAGGTCCAAGAAACATGTAGACATACCTACCTACCAGATAACATATGAACAACATGAACTAGATGCACTCCTAGCTTTGGAAAAACCCAAAAAGGAAAAGAAGGACAAAAGCCATGTGCAATGTCATAAGTGTAAAGAAATGGGACACTATTCCAGTGAATGTGTAGAGGTCCCAATCTTTAATAAGATAGAGCCCCCTGTGTTTACAATGCTAGTCCCTGGATCAATAGCTAGCATCCACAGTTTAGATGTAATATCAAGAAACAAAGGTCATAATATAACTTTATAACCAGGAATAACATAATTTTATTACATCATTACATAGCTCATTTGGCTATTACATTACACTGCAGCGGAATAACTATAAGTATGGGTCCTTCATCTTCAAAGTGCCACAGGCAGATGTTGGTTGTAGACTTTGTAATCCTAATCAATCAATCTTCACTAAAAACAATCAAACCTGCAACATACAAGTTACAGCCACAAAGGGTCAATACATTTGAATTGTATTGGCAAGTGATACTATAACAGTATAGTGGAGTCTATCATCTATATGCATTTGTCTAAGTGGAGTTGAGGCTTGCATTGCTCAAAATAGATTTTTCCTTAACATATGAAAATACTAAGTTTTTACTTTAATAAAATCATTTTTCTCAATCCAAGATTGAAGATCCTTTACAAGGCATCTCTCAATCAAAGATTGAATATTTCAAACAACCCTTGTTCAATCCACAAGTTTTAACTTAGAAATTTGAATGATGAGATTCTTGATTGCTTCCATGTCTTGATGCTCAAATTGTCCTTTACCAGGGACATGGCTAAGTACTTAGATTTTACACTCTGCAGAGGTGGTGTACTTTCCCCACAAGACTTGGTTTCCCAAGACAAGATCTTTCGGAAGCCTTCCCTTAGACCAAAATGGACGCGCTCCAACCTATCAAACACTACCACCCACTGTCCATATCGCTAAGTTCTTGCAACCTATATGATCATGGCAGAGCCCATATTGCCAAGTGGTTGCACTTGAAGCTTCTCAACATTTGACATCTCAAACCTCTTTGTTCCTGGGTGGCCATCCACAAGTGAGATACACAAGCCAAGTCCATGGCCTTGTGAACCACTCAACCAAAAACCACCAAGCAAGCCCATTCCACCCAGGTGATTCATTAACTTAGTTGTTTTATTACACAAAAACATAAGTCCTTAGACTTAGAGATTTTTCCATAGTGTGAATATATTTTCCACCCATGTTTTCTATTAGCTAGGCTAAGCTTGATAGTAGTAGGAATATTTAACTTAGGAAAATCCTACTAAGGATTCATCTACTAGGTTTTCCTATAGCAATGTTCCTACTTAGCAAAATCCATGCAAGTTTTACTTAGCAAAATCACTAATGCATAGTGAAAGTAATAGGACAAAAGTATGAAGCATCACTTGCCTTTTTGGTAGGGAATGGTGGTTCACTCCTTGATCTTGCTATTCTCACACTTCACTACAAGTCAATCAAGCAAACACAAATTCAATTCACATTCCAAACCAAAGTCAAACAAACAATTTTTCACACACAAAGTAATGGAATCTAAGTCATGCATAAGCATGCAAAGGTTGGTTCTATTGCAAGGATGGTCTCCACTAGGCTTCTAAACTTTGTAAGTTAAAATTGGTTATTTTCCAAAGTGGCAAAGTCATTTGCAAAAGGGTTTTGGTCCATAAACCATTTTTAAATCTAATCATTATTTTATGTGGTGAAAATTATTTTTATCAAAGCAAAACTTTATGTTTTTCACCAAATGAGTTGCTATTGCAAAACTTGGTGTTTTGGGTCAGTAGGTTTGGTCTAAACCATTTTCCCAAAGTTTTTACTCAAACTCATTTTCATAACAAAAATCATTATTTTCTTTTGGCTAGAAATGACTAAATCAAGTTTTCCATCCTAAACTTTACCAAATCCATTTTCCAAACTATGGGTTGGTTCCTAGGGTCAGTGAGTTTACAACAAACCAATTTGCAAAGGTTTTAACCTTAAAAACATTTTTAAACAATTTTTCTAATCTAAATAAGCATACAAATGAATCTGCAAAAACAAGCAAACAAACAGATACTATTTGCTAAACCAAGGGCATGGTTGGCTAGGTCATGCTCTCCTGAATCCAACGACATAAAATTTGTAATTTTTGGACGTGTGGATCCAAAGTTATAAGGGTTTGAAGTTTGCAAATAAATCTGATTCAAAAATTCTTTTAAACAGATCTAGTGCAACGCGGCAGGATTTCACTGGACGGTACCGCTTCGCGCGGATCAGAGTTGCGGTGCGTTGGATCTAATCGATCATGTGGTCCAGAGTGCGTACCTCTTCGCGACTTAAATGATCTATCGTAAGCGTCGGATTAAGATCCTACGGTCTGCAGCACTCGACCAAAGTTTGGCGGCGCTCGGCGGCTGCGCGCGGCGGCGATGGACAGGCAGTGGCGGTGCTTGCGATATAGGACACAAGGAGGGAAGTGAAGAGGCTCACCAGGTGCAGGAGGTTGTGGTGAAGCTCGAGGAGGCGTTGGTGGGGCGAGGGGCGTTCTGGTCTTAGCAGGATTGCTCGCCGGAGTGGAGGACAACGTCGGGTGGTCTCATTCGTGGTCGAAGACGTCGCTACAGGTCACGAGAAGGACAACCGAGGTTATGGTTAGACGCAGGAGATCATGGCGGTGTTGTGTGCATGAACGAGAAGAAGAGGGTCGGTCTGGTTTACCTGGGAGACGTCGTCGGAGAAGAACCAGTCGCGGCGGCGTTCAGAGCTTGTCGTAGCCGACGCTCTGAGGCGCCCGCGGTCGAACAGAGGGTACGGGGAGATGCGTCTGTGAGTGGGGAAGCTGCCAGGGGGCTCAGGGAGGCTCGGGGCGGTGTCGAGTCGCCGGAATCGGCACCGGACCTCGTCGGAACAGAGGGTGCTCGGGGAGGAAATTGGGGAGGTCTGGGGCGTGCCAGCGTGGTGTGTTAGAGGGGAAATGTAGAGGAGACATGGGCGTTTAAACCTGCGTGATCAAAGCTGGTAACGGTGGTCGATTTAAAGCGAATTAAGGCTGCGAGATCATCGGCAGGAACGGTGTCGAGGGAGGGAGAAAAGGTCGCGCGGGTGAGAAAGAAGAACAGTAGGAGTGGGGTCCAGTCGTCAGTGGGAAAAGAAGTGAGAGGGAGGTCCACCCGTCATTCACTCAGTGGTTTGATACTGCGTGCGAATCGTTTTCTTTCGGGGAGGGAATACTGGGCTGTTTCTGGGCCTGTTGGGCTGCTGGGTTGGGTTGTCCTATTCTTTATATTTTTCCTGCGCTGAACTCTTTTCTTTTTCCATTTCCAATTTCTGTTTCGAATTTCCAAACAAACAAACAATGTCCAAATCAAATCAAATAATCACCAAACCTTGCACTAAGAATTTGGTTCTGTTTAGTAGCATAAACCAACTTCCAAAATAAAATAATATTTTAAATCTTTTTAGGTTCCATTTATTAATTAAATAAAATGGACCATGGTTTATTAATAAAATAGGGTTTGGTTTATTTAATAAAATCTTCATTTGAACCCCAAATACTTTCAAAACCAAATCAGTAGGTTTTTAACTTGAAAGTAAAGAATACTTGGAAGCTTGTTTAAAATAAAATAACATTTTTGTTATAGGGTCCATTAATAATTAAATGAATAGACTTTATTCCTTTAATTCAAATAGGATTTGTTCTATTGAAATCTTTATTTTGAAAATTAAAAATAAAACCAAAACACTTTAGTATGTTTTATTTGAGAATATAAAATACTTGGAAAACTTATTTAAAATAAATAAATAAGTTTTAGTGTTTATTAAAATGGAAAAAGCCTTTACTTAAATAAAATTGGATATTAAATCCTTATTATTTTATTTAAATAAACCTTTACTATTTTTATCAAAGCAAAACATTTTATTTCAAAACATTGGCCAAGGTTTAATTTAGCTTTATAAAATAATCTTTATTTATAAATTCATTCTTTTCATTTGAAAACCAAAGCATTTATAAAAAGATTTCAAGTAGTAGTAAAATATTTTTTATTTTTCCATTATTAAATGTTTATCTTTTTAATCCCTTTAGGATTTCTTTGTTCAAAATAGGTTTGAAGATTCCTATTGGAATTCAAAAGTTTCTTCTGGCCCTGAAAATCAACAAAGTTTTATTTTATTCATTTATTTTTCACATTACAAGATTTGGAAAATCTTGGGATGTGACAGAATGCCCAGAGAACCAGAAGAATAAGGAGATTGGCCAAGTGGTGTGCAACAACTGCAAAGAGCTAGGCCACTATGTAGCAACTTGTCGACAAGAGCCAAGTAAAGAACTCAAAGACATCAACTGTTTCAATTGCAAGAACCCAGGACATTATGCAAGCAACTGTCCAGAAAAGATGAAGAACAAGTTGAACAAGCCTATGGAGAATCTCAACCTTGGCCCATGAGAAGTTTTCCGCAAGATCCCAAGCAAGCCAAAATATGTAATTTTGTTTGAAATTTATTTTAAGGGTGGTAGTACCCTAGTTGTTTTGAGCCTACTTGTAACCCTAGCCTTCCCAAATATCGGGACGAGATTTATTTTAAGGGTGGTAGCCTATCACATCCCAAGATTTTCCAAATCTTGTAATGTGAAAATAAATGAATAAAATAAAACTTTGTTGATTTTCAGGGTGAGAAGAAACTTTTTGAATCCAGTTAGAAATCTTCAAACCAAATTGGATCAAATAGATCTTAAAGGGATTTAAAAAGATAAGCATTTAAGAAAGAAAAAATAAAATATTTTGGATTCACCATTTTGAAATCTTTTAATAAAAGATTTGATTTTAAAATGAAAAGGATAGAAATAAAATAAATATTATTTCCAAAAGAGCCAAATTAAAACTTGACCAAGCCTTTGAAATAAAATAATTCTATTTGTTAAAAATAGTAAAGGTTCATATAAATAAAACAAAAGGATTTAAAATCCAATATTATTTAAGTAAAGGCTTTTCTAATTTTAAAATAAACACTAAAACTTATTTATTTATTTTAAACAAGCTTTCCAAGTGTTCTTTGTTTTCAAATAAAACCTACTGATTGGGTTTTGAAAATATTTAGTTTTCAAATGGAGCTTTAAAATAAATTAAAACCTATTTGATTTATGAACTAAGGTCCATTTTATTTAATTATAAATGGACTCTAAAATAAAATTATTATCTTTATTTTGGACTTTGGTTTATGTGTTAAACAGAACCAAATTCAAATGAAAAGTATGGTGATTGTTTGAATTGTTTTGTTTGTTTGATTTGTTGTTTGATTTTCAAAACAGAAAAGGAAAAACAATTTGAAAGACAAAAAATAAGAATTGGACTCAGCCCAACTGGCCAAGCCCAACAAGACCCAATCTAGCTCACCTACTCTCTCCCGCGACGAAACGTTTTCCACTCAGAACCGCACCCGCGCAATCGCTGACTGGTGGACCTCCTTTTCTTCTCGCTTCCTCACTGACGACAGGACCCCACCTCTCCTGTTCATCGTCCTCACCCCGCGCTAATTCCTCCTCGCCGTTTCCTGCCTTAACGGCGGCGATCAATTCGCGATAACCACGACCATTACTCCCCCTATGACCACGTCCTATTAAACACATGCGTCTTCTCCTCATTTCCCCTCTGTCGCCATAACCAACACGCCACCAGGCTACACAAATTTCGCCAGAGACCACTCACTGCTCCGTCCACCGTCCCCAGACAATTCCGGCCGAGCCTCGCCACCTCCTGCCTCCCCGAGCACACGAGCACACTCCCCACTCCCAGACGCTTCTGCATGTACCCTTCGTTCAACCGCGGGCGCCCCAGAACATCGTCTTCGACAAGCTCTGAGCGCCGCCGTGTTTGTTTTCCACTCCGGCGAACTCCACAGGTAAACCCCGTTCGCCCCAGCACTCCTCGATGATGCTCCCACACTCGCCTCACTTTACTGCACCTAACCATGCCCTCTGGTTGACTTCTCGTGATCGACAACGTCACCTCTGACCACGACCAGAGCCGCCTGACGCCGTCCTTGACTCCGGTGAGGAATTGCTGCAGACCCTGAGCGCCCCTTGCCAAGCTGACCGTACCTCGAGCATCACCATGTTCTCGTGATCACGGTGAGCATCCCCACTTCGTTCTTTGCTTCCTAGAACCGCCGCTAGCCCCTCGCCTGACGTCGCCTCCGTCCGCCGCCGCGTAGCACCGCCCATCGTTGACCAAGCAGTAGCATCCGTAGGATCTAGATCGGACGCACACGATAGAAGCTAGGCGAAGCGGTAAGTAGCGTCTCAGCACCGTGCGATGGAACTTAATCCCACGGCCCGCATCGCTCGATCCGTGCGAAGCGGTACCGCCCAATAGAAACATGACGCGTGGCCAGGCTTCGTTTTAAAAACAGATTTGAATCTGATAGAGATTCAATTTTGAAACCTTTGTAACTTTTGATCCACACGTCCAAAAATTACAAACTTTATATCATTGGAATCAGTGGAGCAAGCCCTAGCCAACCATGAAATTGGTTTAGTAAATAGTGTCTGTTAGATTGTTTTTTTTTGCAGAAACATTTGTATGCTTGTTTAGATTAGAAAAATTATTCAAAAATGTTTTTGAGGTTGAAACCTTTGCAAATTGGTTTGTTGTGAACTTACTGACCTTAGGAACCAACCCATAGATTTAAAAATGGATTTTGTGAATATTAGGAATGAAAACATGAATTAATCCATTTCTAGTCAAATGGAAACATTGCTTTTGTTATAAAAATGACTTTGAAGAAAAAACTTTGGGAAAATGATTTAGATCAAACCTACTGACCCTAAACACCAAGTTTTGAGAAACAACAACTTATTTGGTGAACAACTTAAAGTTGTTACTTTGATAAAAGTATTTTCCACCACATAAAATAATGATTGGATTTAAAAATGGTTTATGGACAAAACCCTTTGCAAATGACTTTGCCACTTTGGAAAATGACCACTTTGAACCCTACAAAGTTTAGAAGCCTAGTGGAGACCATGCTTGCAAATAAAACTATCTCTTGCATGCTTACATGCATGACTTAGATCCCATTGTTTATATGAGTGAATTGTTTGATTGATTATTGGTTTGGAATGCTAGTTTATTTTGTGTTTGCTTGATTGATTGTAGTGAAGTTAGAAAAGTGTGAGACTAGCAATATCAAGGAGTGAACCAACATTCCCTACCAAAAGAAAGGCAAGTGACACTATCATCTAAAGTCCTACTATTTTCATTATACTTAGTGGATTTTGAAAACATGCATGAAAAGAATTTTTATACTTATTCTATGCTAAATCCTAATAGGATTCCCTATACATTCCTTAGTGAAAAAAATGTAGTTGTTACATGCTTAGCCATGCTATATTTTGAAAAGAGATACATGTTGACATTTTATGAAGTTGAGAAAAGGACTTGTGTTTTTATATAATAAAACAAGGACTCAATGAACCACCTGGGTGGACAAGGATACTTTGTGATTTGGAGAAGGTGGCAACAAAAGGAACCATGTCTATGGCAATCTCTTTGTGTTGTGCTCCAAAGGAAAACCACCTAGGAAACTTAGAGATTGAACATGTTTCTCCAATTGTGGCTTTCGTGTGCAACCACATGCTATTTATGGCTCTGGCTTAGTCAACTACATTGCGAAGACCCATGCATTGTCTTCAGTTTACTAGACATGAGGACCTGGAATCCTACATTGGAATTGAAGACAAGCTAGCAATGGTGTATGGGAGGACCCTCTGGAAAGACTTCGTCACATTCTCAATCTGCCGGTACTCCATCTTGGTGAGCACTAATCCAGTGGCCACTGGTGGAAAAAAGATGAGATTGTGACATGTGGTTAAAGTGTACTACTTCTACAGAAGATAATAAAATCTAAGTACTTAGCCATGTCCTCGGTTATGGACAATACTGAGCAACTAAAGTTTGAAGCAATGGGAAATCTTGACATTCTAATTTCTAAAAGAAAACTTTTAAATACTTGAAGCACTTGGGGGTACCAAGCAGCTCAAGAGATTTTGATAAAACTTGATGCACTTGGGGGTACCAAGGAGCTCAAGAGATTTTGATAAAACTTGATGCACTTGGGGTTACCAAGGAGCTCAAGGGATTTTTGACAAGGACTTGAACACTTGGGAATTTACCAAGGAGTTCAAGGAATTTTGAAAAGGATATTTGACAAAGGACCAAAACCATTTTGAAAAGATAGGATAAATTTTGCTTCTGCAAATGAGCCTTAAACCCTACTTAGCCAAAAATGCATGTAGTGATAGAATCCACTTATATTCCACATAGTAGTGAAACTTGCCAATACAATTCAAATGTATTGACCCTTGTGGCTGTAACTTGTAATGTTGCAGGTTTGATTGATTTTAGTGAAGATTGATTGATTAGGATTACAAAGTCTACAACCAACATGTCTGCCTGTGGCACTTTGAAGATGAAGGACCCCATGCTTATAGTTATTCCGCTGCAATGTAATGTAATAGCCAAATGAGCTATGTAAGATGTAATAAAATTATGTTATTCCTGGCTATAAAGTTATATTATGACCTTTGTTTCTTGATATTACATCTTAACTGTGGATGCTAGCTATTGATCCAGGGACTAGCATTGTAAACACAGGGGACTCCACCTTATATTAAATAAAGGTTGGGACACTCCCTCTACAAGGGAGTAGTTATTCCTCGAGGCTAAGGGATCTTACCGGTAGCTATGTGTTCATATCTCTCTCTATGCATGATCTTGTGGTCATGAGATTTGTAATCAAGTAGATCTACCTTGCTACTCAAGTGCTTCATTAGATCTTTGCTCTCCCCATGTGTGTGAAAGTGACAGCGTGCACGCCCTGGTGGCACTTAGGCTTGAGTCTACATAAATACACTTTGTGCTTTAATAGATCTATGCTTTTCCCCACGTGTGTGAAAGTGACAGCGGGCATACCGTGTGTGGCACTTTGGCTAGATTGAATATTTTTTATGAGTTATATTTGGAGTTGGATGTCTTTATGAAATTGTGGTGTTTGTTGGAACCATCTAGCGCTCAAGGTGATAGTGTGGGGTTATCTAGATTGGGTAAGGCGGACTTTGAGGAGTGCTGTTATAGCCCTACCGATGATTAGATTGTCCAACCGGAGAGTAGTTAAGAGTAGTATCATGAAGAGAGGATATTTATATGAGAGAGTGTTCACTAGTGAAAGTATGATCCCTAGGCCTTGTTTCTAAACATTGAAACACCGTTTGCATCTAGATCTGTTGCATGTTTGCTTGCTTTAGTCTTTACCTCACCATCAAGCTATTTTCTAGCACCGTTACCACTTGTATTTCACTATCTCTTCGCCAAACTAGTGGACCTATACGCCTAGTGTATTGGGTGTGTTGGGGACACAAGAGACTTCTTGTATCTTGATTGCAGGATTGCTTGAGAGGGAATACCTTTGACCACTTCCTACCTGAGTTCGATAAACCTTGGATAATCCACTTAAGGGAAACTTGCTGCTGTTCTACAAACCTCTGCACTTCGAGGCCCAACAACTGTCTACAATAATATAAGTGCGTAGACATCAAGCTCTTTTCTGGCGCCGTTGTCGGGGAGGTAAGGTAAAAGGTACTCACATCCTCTGGTGTGAGTGCTCGAAGTTATTTCCTTTAGATTATGCAATTTTGTCTATTTGTTTCTTGTTTTCACTAGTTAGGCTTAATTGAAAACAACAACAAAATTAGAGAGCTCTATAGCATTTATCTTGAGTTAGGACATGAAGTGTTTGAAGAGAAAATTAAAAAACCTATGGAGCTTTATTTGCATGCTAATAGCAATGTTATTAGTATGAATTCTTTAGACACCATTGTTGCTAATGCTATGGAAACGTCTAAGCTTGGGGAAGCTAGTTTTTATGAAGATGATCTTTTTAGTCCCCCATCTTTGGAAGATAGCTATTCTATTGCTTGTGATGATACCAAACCTCCAATATATGATGATTACAATGATGAGTATGATATTTTCAGTCCACCTAATATTGAGGAGAAAATTTATTGTGATCACAATAAGCCTCCTATATTTTATAATTATGGTGATGAGAATAATAATGATAGCTATCTTGTTGAATTTGCTCCCACTAATTATGTGGAGAGTAATAATCATTTTATGCATGTGGCTCATGATAAGAATGTTTTATGTGATAGTTATATTGTCAATTTTATTCATGATGCTACTGAAAGTTATTATGAGAGAGGGAAACATGGTCTTATGCATCTCAAAAATATTAAGTTTCCCCTCTTTATGTTGAAAATCTTGAAGTTGCACCTATTTTGCTTTCCTATGCTTATTGCTTTGTGCTTTCATGACTTGTTTCTTTACAAGATTCCTATGCATAGGAAGTGGGTTAGACTTAAATGTGTTTTGAATTTGCTTCTTGATGCTCTCTTTGACTTCAATTCATATTTCTTATGTGAGCATCTTCTCAAATTATCATGCCTAACTTAAAGGCGTTAAAGAAAAGTACTTGTTGGGAGATAACCCAAGAGTTTTCTTGAGTCTTGGAAGTTATTGTTTCAGTAATGACCTCTACTTATCCTTTTTGTTTGCTTTTTGTGCCAAGAATGACCTCTAATGAGAGGGAAGTAAGATTTGGGGAGTTGCTGTCCCGAAACAGATTTCTGTCCTCCGCCATAAAAATTCGTGAGGAGGCTCTGTAACTCGGATTGAGCTCAAAATTTACGAATAATTCACCCAGTATGTTAGATAACTTTCGTTAGTTCAACACGTTTTGATTTGAGCAACAGAAGATGTTCGAAAAAATCGGTTTCTACCTGCTGGTCTGTTTTGACAGATTTCTGCCATTATTTGCATTTTCTTCTTATTGATACCTTTTTGAGTTCTCTTTTGGGGAATTGATATTTTTGAAGGAGTTAATACATTATCTTGTGTTTTTAGTGAAAATTTTTGCTATTCCAATCTTTTGAATACACTAATGTTGCTAATGAATATTGTGTGAAGTTTTCTATGAAGGAAAAATTTCAGGTGTAGAGAGAGAATGATGTAATGAGATGAAGAATGGACAAAAGCTCAAGCTTGGAGATGCCACCCCAGTGTCACCCCAAGAAATATCCAAGAGGTACAAGCATCAAAGCTTGGGGATTCCCAAGGCATCCCCTTCTTCATCAATAAAAACCTTAGGTCTTTCTAGAGACTTCGTTTTTATTGTTTCATGCATTGTTGTGTTGTTCTTGGAGCGTCTTAGTTTTCTTTTTTGGTTTTAGTTTTCTTAGTTTTCTTGAGTAAGTTGGTTGGTTACACCACACTTCTTTTGGAGAGAGACACACTCTGTTTTCATTGCCTAGAACACTCTAGTTTTCACTCTTATTGTTCTGTGAGTGTTCACTTTTGCTAGCACTGCGTTCAGCCTTAGATTTCTTGTGCTTTTAGCTTCGAACTTTTTAGTTCTTCTTTGTGGATTTTTGAGACAAGATCACTGATATTTATTGATTATTATCTTTGTGAGTTGTTTCAAATAAGTTGTTTGGTGTTGGGAAAGAGTAGTAAGTTCTTGCTTGTAAGTGCAAGAGGAGCTTGCATTGACTGTGACTTAGACTTTAGCATGACATGCTAGGTGTTGTTTTGACCTTATTCCTAGTGATTATTGCTTGAGCATGTCTTGCTCCAAACAATTGGGATTGCTTAGTGTGCCTTGAAGAAATTATGCGTTGTTTTAGCATGCAAAAAGCATAGTATTGTGGTATTCTCCTTTGATGCTTTGTTTGGGTTGACTTGGCACATGCTCACACCATGTTATGACTATGAACAAGTCACCATAGCCTCTATGATCATTTAGTCCTTGACTTGTGGTACCACTTTATGCTTTGATTAGTAATGTTTTCTTGCTCTACATGATTATGGCCATTATTGCTCTCTTAGTTGGTCGCTCCCAGTCTTTTGCTAGCCTCCACTTGTATGAGTAAGTTCTACTCATGCCTCCAACTCCCAAGAAACCAAGTTTTTCCAAAGTGTCCAATACAAACTCCTATGCATGGTATGTTACCCCATTCCCAGTATATTCTTGTTTTCAACTATCTTCCAATTAAAAAATATTTTTTTATGTGAAAACTTAGTGATTAAAGCCCTCTCGAACTTGATGGCACACTTTATTCTTTGCCCCTAATAAACTTGAACCATTGTGACAACTTTGATGTATATGCATGCACTTATAAGTTGGAATTAGCAGAACCGTGTTGTCATGGGGAACGTTTTCAACATTGCACTTGTACCTTTTTGTACTCAGTTGATATCATGCTCTTTTGTCTGTGGATGTCACCGGTGTGAAATAAAGAGGGAACTTGTAAGTCCATGGATTTTGTATCCTGTGTTAGAGAAATGCCTGGGCTGCTAGCCTAAGCCATGCCTAATCATGGTGGAAAGTTGCAGCATCACCAAAGTGACATCTATGAAGCATTCTTCTTATAAAAAAAGAGACACATTGAGAAAAGAGGAAAGAGATAAAAAATCACCATATTCCCATGGTAAATAAAAAGATTGCCGAGATGCTCATTGTCTTCTTGCCTTGTCATTTTGGTTATGGGAAATCTCCTGTACCATGTGCAAGGGGTACCCCATTGGCGGTTCTCAATGATATGCAAATACTTACAATGACAAGAACTTATCTGTGCCCAACGTTGAGTATGCATGAGGTGTGGCCCTCGTATTCAAGGGACTTGAGATTGCCAACATATACTTCGTCAAGCATATACTCCATCTTTGCCACTTTAACCTTAATCACTTCAAGATGTTGATGATAGGGTCAATGAGGGCTAAAAGCTAACAAGTACCATAATTTTTGGAAGCTCTTTTTGAAACTTGTAATCCCTTCTTCCTTTACAAAAAAGGGCCTTTCTTCCACCACTATTGAGTCTCCACCTTCTACCTTTAGGCACCATTAAGAGAGCATAGTTGTCATTCTGTGTGCAGTGTCCCAAAACCTTTTGATTGATGCATATTGTGATATTACTTGTTCTTGTGCTATTTGTTTCTAGTCACCCTTGTGAACTTTGAAGGTGTCCTATCCATCTATTTGCTACTCTATGAGGGACAAGCTGAATGCCACTATGCCATGCTTTCTGTATGTGAAACAAACAAACGTTTTTCAATGCATGTTATTCATGATATTTGTTTGTAGCCTTTCATGTTGCATGCATAGTTACTTTGTCTTACTGTTAGAACTCCATCTTTCATGCACATGTTTAGAGTTCTTTGATCCTAGCTTTCAATACTTGCAAATGGTTTGATCTTGACTGGGATGGTGCATGTCACCCTCAAAAATTATTCTTTTTATCACTTACCTACTCGAGGACGAGCAGGAGTTAAGCTTGGGGATGCTTGATACGTCGGAAACGTATCTATAAATTTTGATGTTCCATGCTTGTTTAGTATCTACTTTGATTTCCTTTGTCTACACTTCGAGGTGTTTTTATATCTTTTCTGGAACTAACCTATTAACAAGTTGCCACAGTGCCAGTTGCCTGTTTTCTTCTGTTTTTGGTTCCAAAAAGGCAGAAAATCAATATTCTTGGAATTGGATGGGACAAAAGCCAAAGTTATTGTTTTTATCGGAGCAACACGGAACCACGAAGCAGAGCCGGAGGGGGGCCACAGGGTGGACGCACCCCCCTAGGCGTGGGAAACTCCTAGGGGCGCCCACAGGGGTGTGGGCCCCCTGGACCCCCACCGAACTTGATTCCTGCGCCTATAAGAAGCCTCCGACCCAAAAAAACCCAGGGAATCCAGAAGAAATCCACGAAAACCTCTGTAGCGCCGCCGCCACCAAAAGAGAAATTCAGGGGACAGAAAGTCTCTGTTCCGGCACCCTGCCGGGACAGGGAAGTGCCCCCGGAGTCATCTCGATCGATCTCCATCGCCATCTTCATCATCGTTGCTGATTCCCATGATGAGGAGGGAGTAGTTATTCCTCGAGGCTAAGGGCTCTTACCGGTAGCTATGTGTTCATCTCTCTCTCTATGCATGATCTTGTGGTCATGAGCTTTGTTATCAAGTAGATCTGCCTTGCTACTCAAGTGCTTCATTAGATCTCTGCTCTCCCCATGTGTGTGAAAGTGACAGCGTGCATGCCATGGTGGCACTTAGGCTTGAGTCTACATAAATACTCTTTGTGCTTTAATAGATCTATGCTTTTCCCCACGTGTGTGAAAGTGACAGCAGGCATACCGTGTGTGGCACTTTGTCTAGATTGAATATTTGTGATGAGTTATATTTGGAGTTGGATGTCTCTATGAAATTGTGGTGTTTGTTGGAACCATCCAGCGCTCAAGGTGACAGTGTGGGGTTATCTAGATTGGGGAAGGCATACTTTGAGGAGTCTTGTTATAGTCCTACCGATGATTAGAGTGTCCAATCGGAGAGTAGTTAAGAGTAGTATCATGAAGAGAGGATATTTATATGAGAAAGTGTTCACTAGTGAAAGTATGATCCCTAGGCCTTGTTTATAAACATTGAAACACCATTTGCATATAGATCTGTTGCATGTTTGCTTGCTTTAGTCTTTACCTCACCGTCAAGCTATATTTTGGCACCGTTACCACTTGTATTTCACTATCTCTTCACCGAACTAGTGCACCTATACACCTAGTGTATTGGGTGTGTTGGGGACACAATATACTTCTTGTATCTGGAAGGGGTCGGTGCTCTTCGCGGAACCGGCGGCGTTCGAGGCGGCATATAGGGGCTACTGGTCACACGGAGGCGAACGGGCATGTCTGGGGGTAGATAGGGTCATGGCGAGTGAAGTTACACGCGGTGAAGGAGAGATGTGGCGTGTGTGCGCGTGTCGGTTGTGGCGCTCTGGCGTGCTCTCGGCATGGCGCAGAGAAAATGGGCACGGCGGTTTTCTGGTGGTCCATGGCTGGGCTGCTCTTGAGGGTTAGACAGGGGTGGCGATGGACGGTGGCCTGTCTCCTAGACATCTTGGACGGGCGCGGAGCTGGCTCCTGCGAGCTGTCCATGCTCGACCGGCGAGTATGGCTCGAGTGGCGTGGCACTAGCGCAGCGGCGAGGAAGGGGCGGCTTCAATGAAGTGTTGGGAATTGGGGAGACCAGGGGAGTGAAATGGGGGCAATGGTTTGATCAATTATTGATCACCATAGTAGAAGTTAGGCAAGTTTGATCTGTGTCTGTCATGTGTTTGATGAAATGGCCGCATGAAATTTAAATTTGAATTTTTGGCTAAATTTTGGTGAGTGTTCTTGTCATAAGCTTGGTAGTCTGTGGTTGCTAGGGTTTGCCAAGGTGAAGTGGTTTGGTTGGTTTTTGAGAAATGGCCATCTTAGTACCTATTAAGGATTCAATTTTGAATTTTCTTTTAAATAGATTTGGAATTTGTTTCTGTTAGTTTGTAAAGTGGGCTTCGGTTCACTTTTACTTGGTCTAGAAAGGGGTGAAAAGAATTGGATTTGTTTTTGTTAGAAATCATTTACTAGGAACACCCAAAGTGGTCTAGTGAACAAGTTTGGCCAAAATGACCATTTTCTTATATTTCTTATATTTGATTTTCTCTTCATTTGATTCTGCTTGGAAATGATCTAGATGATATTGTTTTCATATTTAAACCAATCCTTATCATTTATAGCAATCAAACATGGCAATTGCAATCATTCATGCATTAATCTCACACACATGCATTCATATTAAGTTTAATAATAAAAGTTTTTGTTAACCCTAAACTTGGGTGATTAGAACTCAACGAGGCATCTGAAGATTGAGATAGATAGTGAGACAAGAGGGAAATTTCTAAGGTCCATGGATTTGTTTTTGAAAATCTTTTAAACTTTGAGTGTGACTTCGGTTTTTCACACTAGCAAGTTGCTTTTCATTCATTCATAGCACCCAATACAAACACACACCACACTAGGGTAACAGATGGTTTTAGGAACCATTCTGTGAAGCTACGATACAGTGGGACTGGATACAACTCACACCTACGATTAGCAGAACCGGTGGCTTCTTGATCATCAATGAAGGCGAAATCATCATCATCAGTGTGGAAGTCCATGTCGAGATCCTCCAGGTAGTCATCATCAACCCTGAGGTAGGAGTAGGGATCTCCACGGATATCTTCCCCTTCGTTCTCCCTCTCCTCAAGCTGCATGTCCCGCTCATGGATGATCTACTCCAAAGATTACACCTTGTGACGAAGGCGGGCAATGATGTGATCCTTCTTGCCACGCAGACGGCAAAGTGACTTCTGCTCCTTCACAAGGATGGCGAGGGTCTGGTCCTTCTTGACTGCAATGGCATGGTTGTGGTTGGCGTAGGTGCGGGTGTTGTCCAACTCCTTTTGCCTATCATACAGCATGAAGTCGAGATGATCCACCGGATGCTTCAGCTCCGGATGGCCTGGCACCTCCAATGGTTGTCCCATAGCATCACGCCTTGTGTAGTTTGCAAAGCGAGTGCCATTGATCTGGTTGATGCTTTGCCCACATAGATAGGCAAGAGACTCCTACATAGCCCTGGCGAGTCCGTCTAGCCAGTTGTTCTCCCTCAAGATGAATTGGATCCCCTCTGAGGCGGGTGCCTCCATATTTCCTCTGAGATTTGCAACTATCAGCCACTGTATTTCTCCTCCTTGTTGATCATTGAGCTGTACCCCAAAGAACTCGAGGTGTGGGCGCTCAAGAAGTTCTAAAAGTTGGCTTAAATCTCCCTCGAAGATGAGCTCTCCTCCTTTGCCCAACTGGTAGAACTTTCTATACTTGACTTCCATCTATAAGAATGTAGGATGAGTAAGTTAGTGAGGTGATCAAATGTGTCAAATTTTATGTAGGATTGCAAGAATTTTTGAGGAACATGAATTTTCTTGAAAGAATATCAGTGATAAGAATGAGAATAGGTTTTTATAAATACTCACTTCTTTTGTTTTGAAACTAAGTTTTTGATTCAAGCTCCATTCTAACTAGGGTCTCCTATGGTCAGGATGGCTCTGATACCAACTTGTCAACACCCGGATTTTTAATCCCTGATGCCTGTTATGCCATACCTCGCAATCCCAGGATTACAATTTTTGCGAGACATAACAGAATTGGTACCACAGTACATCATCCATTACAAACCATAATAAAGGTCTTACAAATAAAGGATCTCATGATCCAGTCTTAATACAATCAACGCAGCGGAATATATAATAAAAGTAGCGTGGTCGAGGCTCCATCTTCAGGGTCACAGGCAATGCTGACGATGGGAGATGATCCTAGTTGTCATAGACCTCCTGCTGTCCATCATCCTGGTAGTCCTCCTCGTTGTCTGGCCATGGGAATATCCAGGGACAAAGCCATGAATACTCTTTAAGTACTCACAAACTATCGCTAACAAGTACAGTAGTTCGAGTAGGAATCCTAAGCTCTAGGTTTATTTGCAAAAAGCCAGGTTTATTTCAAACTGAATTGAGAAGTAAAGAAAACTAGTTTAATGTTCTACAACACCTAAGTGGGAACTTAGTTTTCGAGTTCACAACCCTGTCGTGGTCAAGTCAAAGTCATAGTTCATTTCACAAGTCATTTTGAAAACATCTGACGACGGAACAGCATGGCCACTCCAACTGTCCATGACCACAGACACGGCTATTCGAATAGTTTGACACTATGCAGAGGTGGTACACTTTCACCACAACATTCTATACATCCGTCAGGGACAACCCTGAATCATCATACTTAGTATGCAGATAATCAATCCTAACCTTTAAATTACACACCCTAGTATAGGCACCTCTCCTATGAGTTTGGCCTCCCAACCATGACTATCTTTCATCTTGGGAATTGCATATGTGGATATTCATCACGAGGTAGCCTCAGCTCAACCTCTTCCGCAAGGGAACCCATACTAAGACATATAAACTTCTAGTTAAGACCTACCCAATTTAGGTATTGTGGTTGTACGGTAAAATTGGAATGGTATCACAACTGAACCCAACCATGAATTTTTAAAAAGGGCTAAGGCTCATGCCTCAACATTTTCATCATCAAATCATCTTGTGTTCATAACACATGTCAAAACATTTCAATAGAATGAATCTTCATTCCAAGGTTTTCATAATCATTTTCACCAAGTATCCCCATCTAAAGTGATCAACTTTTATGCTTAGAACTAGCCACTAAAGTTGAGGGTATTCACTAATGAGGGGTGCTAGTCAAGTGTGACTATCCAAATCTAGTCTTATGCCTTTTGATGACATATAGTTCTAACTACTTAGGCCTAGTTTTATGCTCTTTATTCTATCTATACTATTTTTCCAAAACTCACAAAGCACTAACTAAAAAAATAAGGAACTTTGGTAAAAATAAAAGAATAAAGCTTGCAAGTAAAACTGTGAATTGGTATAATCAAGGTTGCATAACCAAAGCATGCCTAATGCATCTTGCATAGATTATCTTGCATTAGATAGCTTGCCAAGTTCTGGCTTGCATAGTTAATAAATTTGCAAGTTTTAGCTTGCATAGTTAACTTGTAGTGTTGGGCTTGCGTTGATTGGTGCAGTTTTTGAAGTTTTCTTCTTCTTCCTCGTAGTACTCCTCCTCCTTATAGCCTTGGTCGGTACTAGCGTCTATAAATGAATACAAGGTACACAATCACCAAACAATACTTAACTACCTCTATTTGGCACACAAAGCTTCACACTAGATGATCTAGCATCATCACAGACATCACATGAAATAAAGACCTAGTCCTTTGTTTCTTATTTTAGAGAAGTAATTTCTACTCATTGAAAATACTTAAGATTTAATATTCTCCAATTAAAATATGGGATCATGTTGACACATGTCATCACCACATATTCTAATACTTGGGAATGTTATTTAAATTGATGGTTATATTTTATAAAGTTTAAAATCACTATTTTATATAATTAAGGTGACTAGAAATGCCTATATAGCATTATTTTGGTACTAGTCCAATGTCACTACATGTAAATCTAAATATTTTCACATATTCAGATAGATCTTGTCAAATGTGATTCTTGAGAGTTGGAATCAACTCAAAAGCATTTATGGTTGATTTTTATAAAATGTTTGAGTGTGCAAAAGGCTCTGTCTTGTTATTTTTACCATAGGTGATCTATAATCTCAAATGGTTTGAATCTAACGAGGTTGGATAGATAATTTGAATACCTTTCTAGCAAAATTAAAATCATGCAATTTGGTTTAGTGAATCGTTTTGAATTGATTTTTTAATCTATTGACAGAACTAGGTTTTAACTAAAATGGCAAATAACTATTTGAATCACTGGGCTATGTGCGGGAACGATACTGGGCCGGCCCAACTGTACTGCGTGCGCAGCATGTCGCTGACAGGGGGGTCCTGCTAGTCAGTGGCTCATTTAACCCAAAGCGGTAAGTTTCAATCTAGGCCATGTGATTAGAACAAGATCTACGACCGACGTTCGTCGTCTTTGTCGAACAGCTCCGACGAGACCGAACCCTAACGGTGATGGTGGGGGTACGCGGTGGCTCACCTGGTCTCCAGCTAGGGTCAGTGATGGGGGCGAACAATGTTGTCGACGACGGTGGTTCGAACGGTGGTCGCAGCGGCTCCTAGGGTGGCTCCAATCAATGGCTCCTCTCCTCCTCTACAGCGGCGGACTCTGGCCAAATTCCGGCGGGCTGGTGCTTTCCTTGCTCCGGGGAAGGGTCAGGGTAGTTCTGAGAGAGAGGGGAGTGAGATGGTGTGAAGAATGAGGGCTGGGGTGGCCTCTATTTATACACCGGCGAGAGGGGCAGAGCGGCATGGGCTGGCTCCTCCGGCAACATCGTTGCAATGAGCTACGGGCATGGCTGAGGGCGTAGGACAGTGCGGTGTTTCCTGGCGGTCATCATTGTCTTAAAGGCGCGGCACGGGGCGGTCGAGGATGGTCGAAACGGGTCGGTGCTCTGCGCGGAACCGGCGGCATTCGAAATGGCGTACAGGGGCTACTGGTCGCGCGGTGGCAAACTGGCATGTCTGGGTGTAGCCAGAGTCATGGTGAGTGCAATTACGCGTGGTGAAGGCGAGGCGCGACATGTGCGCGCGTGTCGGATGCGGCGCTCTAGCGTGCTCTCGGCATGGCGCAGAGAAAATGGGCGCGGCGGTTTTTTGGTGGTCCACGGCTGGGCTGTGCTTGAGGGTTATACAAGGTGTGTCGATGGACGGTGGCCTGTCTCCTAGACATCATGGACGGCCGCGGGGCTGGCTCCTGCGAGTTGTGCATGCTCGTCCGGCGACTATGGCTCGGGTGGCGCGGCACTGGCACAGGGGTGAGGAAGGGGGCGGCTTCAATGCAGTGTTGGGCACTAGGGGAGACCAGGGGAGTGAAATGGGGGCAATGGTTTGATCAATTACTGTCACCATAGTAGAAGTTAGGCAAGTTTGATATGTGTCTGCCAGGTGTTTGATGAAATGGCCGCATGAAATTTGAATTTGAATTTTTGGCTCAATTTTGGTGACTTCTCTTATCATAAGCTTGGTAGTCTATGGTTGCTAGGGTTTGCCAAGGTGAAGTGGTTTGGTTGGTTTTTGAGAAATGGCCATCTTAGTACCTATTAAGGATTCAATTTTGAATTGTCCTTTAAATAGATTTGGAATTTGTTTCTGTTAGTTTGTAAAGTGGTCTTGGGTTCACTTTTACTTGGTCTAGCAAGGGGTGAAAAGAATTGTATTTGTTTCTGTTAGAAATCATTTACTAGGAACACCCAAAGTGGTCTAGTGAACAAGTTTGGCCAAAATGACCATTTGCTTATATTTCTTATATTTGATTTTTCTCTTCATTTGATTATGCTTGGAAATGATCTAGATGATATTGTTTTCATCTTTAAACCAATCCTAATCATTTATAGCAATCAAACATGGCAATTGCAATCATTCATGCATTAATCACACATGCATTCATATTAAGTTTAATAATAAAAGTTTTTGTTAACCCTAAACTTGGGTGATTAGAACTTGATAATCTTGCTTAATATTTTTGGGGTGTTACAATCAACTACATGCATATTTGGCTAGGTGGAGTTCAGGATCATTTGCTAAAATCAATATAACTTTTCCCTACTTCATAATTACTTTTCTTTCTTCAAAACAATCTTCTGAGGACATACCAGCATAAACCAATATAGAAACAAGACAGTTCAGCTTTTGTATGCTCGTAAACCCATGTTCACCCATCAAGTTTTAGTAATTAAGAAATTGGTATGAGGTGAGATCTTCCAAACAGTTCCAGGACCAGTTGCTAGTAGTTTTCCATAACCGGGACATGGCTAAGTACTTAGTTTAGACACACCCGGGTTGTACACTTTACCCGCACGACCCAGTCAACCCGATCTTATCATTACACTCATTTTGTTCCATGGTAGGGAGAAAACCAAGACAAAAACTTTCAGAAGCAGAACCCTGAGGCCTCTAGACGGACCCATACCAACCTACATCCCCTACATCTGCTAGTCACGTCGGGTCAGGTTCCCACAACATACTTAGTCAAGACAAATAATGACATGCGCCTGTACTGGAAGCTACTACACAAGAAACTTGTCCAATCTCTGAAGCCTAGGTGTGCTTTCTGCAATAAACCATCCAAAAACATCAATCCATAACACCCAGGAGATTCATTAAATTTCAGTTCTTTTCATTATAGCAAAACATAACTTTCCATAACATAATACAATCATGAATTCCCTTTGCGTATCTAATAAGCATGACTAAGAAACTACAATACGATGGCTCAAAGGAATCAAGTCATGGAGATATGGCAATCATGCCTGGGTGTCATAGCATAGCATAGTAGTAAAACACCTACACATGCATCACTACTAAAAATCATTCTACATGCATAGGAAAATAGTAGGACATTTATGATAGCTCTACTTGCCTTTATTGTAGATGTAGTCGTTCAGATAATCCTCACAATAGAAAAGGTTGCACTCGTCACAATCGCAAATGTTGCACTCCTCGCAATTTATCGATTAAAACAAGTGCACAACAAACACATCATTTAACAAAGCAATTATGCATAATAAGATAAAACAAGAATGAACAAATGCATGCATGATGACTTATTATATCACAGTGGTTGTAATTAGTTCTCTAAATAGTATTAGAATACATGATGCATGCTGGAGATCATTTAATGCAATAGAGTATTTCTTACTAAATCTTGATTGCCAATATAGAGGTTTTAATAGTTCTGTTGTAACTTCTGTACTAACTATCGAATTAAATTTAGTTCTAGAGTGTACTGGATAGGGGACATTAATATGAACCAGTAGAAATTGGATTCGCCCTAATCAGAGTTGTATATCTTTTCTCATGATTTAATTACTACTTAGTAGATTTTAATTTAGTTAAATAGTTTACGTGGTCTAAAGTTAAAACTAAAACCATATCTGTAATCTACACGAGATTTGATTCCAGGGACATATTATTTATATTTTTCGGAACTACAAATAATTTATTATGAATTTAATACTCTAAAATGCCATTAAAACTAATTGAGTTATTACCAGTTAACTTTACTATGAAAATTAGATCCAATCATATATTAATAACCCACATTAAATTAGCTTCAATTTGATACATTATTCATATTTTTATCACCTACAAATAATTTACTATAGATTTAAAACTCTAAAAGGCTATTAAAACTAATTAAATCACTACAGTAACTCTATAATGCAAGAGTTGTATCTAACAACATATTAATGTCGTATACGAAATTAGGAATCCATAGACATCTTATTTGTATTTTTAGGATCTACATATAATTTACTATGATTTATTATATCTAAATTATCCATTAAATCATTTACATTATTACAGTATATATATATATCGTACATGTCATATATAATAGCACAATAATATTCTACACGAAATTGTGAATCCATAGGTATATTATTTGATATTTTTGGACTTATAAATCTTTTTATATGATTTATACAAGATTTGACATTTTTCTGGCTATTTTATTCCTTTTTAATTATTAAATCGGTGCTGACTGGGATCTTGAGTGTGCACTGATGCTGACATGGCTCCACGTGGTGCTGACGGTGCTGCTAACGGAGCTTTCCACGCGGCGCTCGCTAGTTGGTCGGTACTGCTTCACTCCTGCTTCTCTTCTCGCGCGTTAGATGAAGATCCAAAGGCTAGGGACGAATCCTTCCTGGATGGGGAGGTCAACGATGGAGATGGGAGCTCAGGTGGTTGAGGACGGCGAAGGTCTAGCGGTTACCGGCGACGGTGGGGTAGGATACGGAGTGCGACGCGTCTTGGCGAACCCGATGGCGTTCTCTACGTTGATGTGAGCTTCCTGGAACGGTGGCCAACGACGGATGGAGGCTTTGGTCAACGGCGAAGCTCCGTCCAGCTCGTGTGCTCTCTATGGTGTGCCTATGAGGGGGAAAATAGGGTGAGAAGAAGCGGACGAGCATGGAGAAGAGGATCCGAGGGATAGAACAGAGAGGGATGATCAGAACAATGGGGAGCTTCACCTCCTGAGCTCGGTAATGGCGCACGGCAGCAGCGCAGATCGAATCGAGGCGCAATGGCGGCTAGGGTTCACGGTTTGTGAAATTTTCGGTCGGGAAGGACTCGGGGCAGTTTATATGGGGGTTTTCTTGGAGGAGGGGTCGAGGACTGCGCCGAATCGATTGGGATTCACGGGGATTTCAACTCGGGATCGAACTGTGTTCGTGAGGGACTCCTCGTCGAGAGGAAGAAGGAGGCGGGGTGGGTCCGGTCGTCAGTGGGAGAGGAGAGGGAGCGGGTTGCAGCTGCGGGAGCGTTGGGCCGTAGTGGGCCTCCGCGGTGTGTGCTACGCGGTAGGTAGAGACCCGGAGGTGGGTTGTTGCTGCCCTTGCACGTTACGCTTGGAGCTTCGGGCTGGCCTGCTAGATGTTGCGTGCTGCGTGCTGCGCGCGGGGGGTGTGAGCCGTAGATAGTGGGAGAGGAAAGCGCTTAGGCGGGCTGGGCTGTGCTGCCTGGGTAGCTGGATAGGTTAGTTTTTTATTATTATTCCTTTCCTTTTCCATTTTCTATTTTACTTCTTTCTCTCATGTCTCTCTCATTTGAACTCCAATTGAGCTGAAATTTGTTTTCATATTTTTATAAATTCAAGTAGATCACCATAGGGTGGTAGTTTGGCATTATGTTTCCCATTCAAAATATCGGATTTGTATTATCCAATTTAATCCTTATAGTTATATTTGCAAATTGTATTAGAGTTAGGGTTTTCAAATTCAATTCTTGCAAATTTTTGCATGGATGCAATGCAATGCACATGAATGACATGTAAAACAATTGTTTTAGTCCCAATTTTTAAAATCTTGGGATGTGAAATGGGGTTTGATGATAAATGGATTGAAATCATATTTGGCTCTAAAAAATATTTTATCTTACTGAATGGAGTACCAGGAAGACAATTTCATTGCAAAAGAGGTGCCAGACAAGGGGACCCCTTATCCCCTCTAATCTTTGTATTAGCTGCTAATCTATTGCAATCTTCCATCAACAAAGCATTCAGACAAGGAAACCTTCATGCACCTTTTTCCACAAGTTATAACATGGATTTCCCTGTGGTTCAATATGCTGATGACACAATTATCATCATGCCAGCAAAAATTGAATAGGTAAGGATCATGAAGGAGATTCTGGATAACTATGCCAATTCAACAGGTCTATGTATTAATTATAGTAAGTCCATAATGATCACTATAAATATGACAAATGATCTGATCCATATCATTGCTCAAGCTTTTGGATGTTCTATTGGCACCATGTGTAGGGTTCACAGCATAGAAAACAAAAAAATTCCTACGATGGGAACTATGTACCAAGATCTATCTATTAGATACAAACAAATGGCGGATGTATATCCGTAGAGAACATACCCTTGAAGACCGACAAAGCTTAACGAGTTTAACTCGTGGTTGATGTAGACGATCTCTTGCCGATCTCAAGATCGAGAGGAAGTCCTAGCGCCGCAAATCAGCAGTGCATCCGTGCTCGCACACACGTTCGAGGCACCGAGCAACCTCCGCCTCCTCGCTCCAGCGATGCAGCAGAAGCACAACTCTTTCTTGCCGAATAGCCACCGGGAACATGTATCTCGCTAGTCCGAGACCATGGGGAATAAATTCTAGAGGGGGAGAGAGATCCTTCACGAGGAGGTGTGAGTGAGAAGTGAGGAGAGGGGTGCCTTTTATAGGAGGAGGGGGCACCCAAGGGGGGTGGCCGCCGGCCATGGGGTCTGCCCCCTCCCTCCTTCATTCATGTGGGTGGACACTCCACTCACAAAAATCCATTCAAATCCCTCCACTCAAAATCCCACTCAAACTTGCCATTAAATTTCCACCAAATTTAATGCAAACTCTCATTAAATAAAACTCTTTTATTTTATTCAGAATTTTGTCAATTACTTTAATGACAAACATTCACAAATAACCCCTTGCTAGAATTCTGTTTCACATGCATAACCTCTTTATGCAATTTCACCCGAAAACCTGTTTCGGTATCTAGTGAAATAAATTCCTGCGCTTGTTCATTCTTTCGGCATGAAACTTTTGCTCCAATTGGATGTCGGTGTATCTTAAGTGTGTCACCCTACGGTTCGTGAATAATGCGGACATGATCGAGACCCCTCTCGGATCAATAATCAGAAGCGGGATCTGGAGACCCATACTGACTCCCACACATTCAACGATGACTTTCTTGTGATCGTCGGAACCTTTTACGCTAGTATCTTAATCCCTTTGTTTCACGATATATTACATGTCCGAGATTCGATCATCGGTATCTCCATACCTAGTTTGATCTCGTTACTGACATGCACTCTTTTCTCGTACCGTGATATAACAATCTAGTGATCAAATCACTTGCTTGCAAGCTAATCAATGTGATATCACCGAGAGGGCCCAGAGTATATCTATCCGTCATCGGGATGAACAAATTCCACTCTCGATCCATGAGCCTCAACATAACACTTTATTAGTTCTGAATCCATCTTTATAATCACCCTGTTACGGTGTGACATTTGATGTTATCAAGAAACTCTTCCGGTGTTAGTGATTGACATGATCTCATGGTCTAAGGATTAGGATCACTTCGTAAGTTGTTATAGCAATATAAACTCAATGACTTTGATCGTAATGCTATACTTCGGATGAATGTTCATCACACCATTACACTAATGTTGTGATCCCGTTATTAACAACATCCAATGTCCATGATCAGGAAACCTTGATCATCTTGTTAATCAACGAGCTAGTTTATGAGAGAGGCATAACTAGGAACTTTCTGTTTGTTTATTAAACACACATGTATTAACGTTTCTGTATTAATACAATTATAGCATGCAAAATAAACATCTATCATATACTTGGAATACACATAATAAACACTTTATTATTGCCTCTCAGGGCATATTCCCTTCAGTCTCCCACTTGGACTAGAGACAATAATCTAGTTACATAGTGATAAATCTAACACCCATCGATTTCTGGTGTTGATCATGTTTTGCTCTAGGGAGAGTTTTAGTCAACGGATCTTCTACATTGAGATCCGTGTGTACTTTACAAATCTTTATATCTCCATCCTTGACATGCTCGCGGATGGAGTGAAACCGGCGCTTAATATGCTTGGAATGCTTGTGAGACCTTGGCTCTTTGGCGTTGGCAATGGCACCATTGTTGTCACAATAGATCACCATTGGGTCCAACGCGTTTGCAACCACTCCTAGTTTGGATATGAACTCCTTCATCCAAACTGCTTCCTGAGCCGCTTCTGAAGCAGCAACATATTCGGCCTCCGTTGTTGATCCCGCCACCACAGGTTGTTTGGAGCTCCTGTAACTAACCGCTCCGCCATTCATGAGAAATTCGTATTCGGATTGAGACTTAGAGTCATCCGGATCGGTGTCAAAGCTAGTGTCAACATAACACTTCGCGACGAGCTCTTCTTCACCTCCATATACAAGAAACATATCCTTAGTTCTTCATAAGTACTTAAGGATATTCTTGACCGCTATCCAGTGTTCTGAACCTGGATCTGATTGGTACCTACTAGTCAAACTAATAGCATGTGCCACATCCGGTCTTGTACATAGCATGGCGTACATTATAGAGCATATGGCTGAAGCATAGGGGACTTTGTCCATTATCTCTCTTTCTTCCGCCGAAGCCGGAATTTGAGTCTTACTCAATGTCTTGCCTTGCAACATAGGTAAGAACCCCTTCTTACTTCCGTCCATTTTAAACTTCTTTAAAATCTTATCAAGGTATGTACTTTGCGATAGCCCTATTAGGCGCTTAGATCTATCTCTATAGATCTTTATGCCTAATATGTATGATGCTTCACCTAGGTCCTTCATTGAAAATTTGCTGTTTAGATAACTTTTAACACTGTTTAAAAGATCTATATCATTTCCGATCAATAATATGTCATCCACATATAATATCAGAAATGCCACATTGCTCCCACTCACTTTCTTGTAAATACAAGATTCTCCATAAGTTTGGACAAATCCAAACTCTTTGATCACCTCGTCAAAGCGGAGATTCCAACTTCGTGATGCTTGCTTCAATCCATAGATGGATCGCTGAAGCTTGCACACCTTTTTAGCATCCTTAGGATCTACAAAACCCTTTGGTTGTATCATATACAACTCTTCTTCAATATTACCATTGAGAAACGCGGTTTTGACATCCATCTGCCATATCTCATAATCGAAATATGCAGCAATTGCTAACATAATCCTAACTGACTTTAGCATCGCTACGGGAGAGAATGTCTCATCATAGTCAACTCCTTGAATTTTTCAAAACCCCTTTGTGACAAGTCGAGCTTTATAGACGGTCACATTACCATCAGCATCAGTTTTCCTTTTGAAAATCCATTTGTTCTCCACGGCCTTTCGGTCGTGAGGTAATTCCACCAAGTTCCAAACTTGATTTTCATACATGGATTCCATCTTGGATTTCATGGCTTCAAACCATTTGTTGGAATACGGGCTCATCATCGCTTCTTCATACGTCGCAGGGTCATCATTTTCATCAACCATGAAATTCATGACAGGATTTCCGTACAGCTCGGGAGTTGCACGCGTGCTGCTAGACCTGCGAGGTTTGGTAGTACTCTCTTTCAGAGTTTCATGATCATTATCATTAGTTCCCTCTTCAACAGGTGAAGCCAACTCTGGAACAACTTCCGGTGCTGCGCTACTCGCCATACTTTGAAGAGAAGGTTCATTAACCTATTTGAGTTCTACCTTCCGACTACTCACACCTTTCGTGAGAAACTCTTTCTCTAGAAAGGATCCATTCTTGGCAACAAAAACCTTGCCCTCGGATCTGTGATAGAAGGAATACCCAATAGTTTCCTTAGGGTATCCTATGAAGACGCATTTTTCCGCTTTGGGTTCAAGTTTATCCGGTTGAAGTTTCTTCACATAAACATCGCATCCCCAAACTTTAAGAAATGACAGCTTAGGTTTGTTTCCAAACCACAATTCATACGGTGTCTTTTCAACGGATTTAGATGGTGTCCAATTTAAGTGAATGCAGCAGTTTCTAGTGCATAACCCCAAAATGACAACGGCAAGTCCGTCAGAGACATCATAGATCGAACCATATCTAATAAAGTACGATTACGACGTTCCGACACACCATTTCACTGTGGTGTTCCGGAAGGTGTGAGTTGTGAAACAATTCCACACTCTTTCATGTGAGTGCTAAACTCGTAACTTAGATACTCACCTCCACGGTCGGACCGTAGAAATTTGATCTTTCTATTATGATGATTTTCCACTTCATTCTGAAATTCCTTGAACTTTTCAAAGGTTTCAGACTTGTGTTTCATCAAGTAGATATAACTGTATCTACTCAAATCATCCGTGAAAGTAACAAAATAACGATATCCACCTCGCGCCGACACACTCATTGGACCATATACATCAGAATGTATGATTTCCAATAAATCTGTCGCCCGTTCCATTGAAACGGAAAACGGCGTTCTAGTCATCTTGCCCATAAGGCATGGCTCACATGTATAAAATGATTCAAAATCAAGTGATTCCAAAAGTCCATCCGAATGGATCTTCTTCATGCGTTTAACGTCAATATGACCTAGACGGCAGTGCCACATATATGAGATATATCATCATTAAGTTCAATCCTTTTAGCATCAACATTATGAATATGTGTAACATTATCATCGAGATCTAATATAAATAAACCATTCATCATCGATGCATGACCATAAAAGATTTCATTCATATAAATAGAACAACCATTGTTCTCGGATTTAAATGAATAACCACTTCGCATCAAACACGATCTAGATACAATGTTCATGCTCAGTGCAGGCACCAGATAACAATTATTCAAGTTTATAACTAATCCCGACGGCAAATGGAGAGGTAGCGTTCTGACGGCGATCACATCAACGCTTGATCCATTGCCGACACGCATCTTGACCTCACCCCTTGCTAGCGGTCGCTTGTTCCGCAGCCCCTGATTCGAGTTAAAAATATTAGCAACTGAACCGGTATCGAATACCCAGGTGCTACTGCGAGCACTAGTCAAGTACACATCAATAACATGTATATCATATATACCTTTGTTTTCCTTGCCGGCCTTCTTGTCTGCCAAATACTTGGGGAAGTTGCGCTTCCAGTGGGCAGTCCCCTTACAATAGTAGCACTCGGTATCAGACTTAGGTCCAACTCGGGGTTTCTTTTCAGGCACGGCAACCGGCTTGCCTCCCTTACTTCCCTTCCGTTTTCCCTTCTTGTCTTTCTTGAAACCAGTGTTCCTATTGATCATCAACACTTGATGTTCCTTTTTGATCTCTATTTCTGTAGTTTTAAGCATTGACAGAAGCTCGGGGAGATACTTATTCATGCCTTGCATATTATAGTTCATCACGAAGCTCTTATAGCTAGGTGGAAGAGACTGCAGAGCATGATGGATGCCTAAGTCAATGGGAATCGTTATTCCCAAGGACACAAGCTTATCGGCGTAACCCGACATATTGAGTACATGCTCACTAACGGAGATGTGCTCTTCCATCATGCAGCTAAAGAACTTTTCTGAAGCGTTGTAGCTCTCTACAGTAGCATGTGTGTCGAAAATCATTTTCAACTCACCCATTGTATCAAATGCATTGTCGTTTTCAAAACTCTTTCGAAGTTCCGGCTCTAGCCATACAATATGCTGTAATGAACTAAGTTGTGGTCCTCCTGACGAGTCTGATAGACATTCTTCTCCTCGTCAGGGGCATCCTCAAAAGGTGGGGGGCCTAGTGGGGCTTCTAGCACGTATTGCTTTTGTGCAGCAAAGAGGAGAATCCTCAAATTCATGGCCCATTCGGTAAAGTTGCTACCGTTCGTTGCAAGTTTCTCTTTCTCCATGAACACATTGAAATTAAAAGCAGGTGGTGCCATCTACAACAGAATTTGTAAAGTTTAGACTAAGTTTATGATAGATTGAGTTCAACTAATCCATATTACGAATGAACTCCCACTCAAAAACGACATCCCCCGTGCCTTTTTGGTGATTACATGAACCAAATCCACTACACCAAGTCCGATCATCACGTGAGTCGGTATAGCTTCAAAGGCAAGCATCAAATGGGCATCATATCTACTATATGACTCATGCTTAACCTTTCGGTCCGTGTTCCAAGGCCATGTCTGTACATGCTAGGCTCGCCAAGTTAGAACCTTAGTATTCGCGTGTGTAACTGTTTTACACCTGAAATATGGTCGTGGATCCAAGAACACCCGATCATCATGTGATGTCTTGGAGCGACGAAAACATAATCGGTGCATACTAAAGGAAGAACACATTCTTATCTTGATATTTAAATGAGGGATCATCTTATTATGCTAACAAAGCGCTAAACAAGCAATATAAGATGCTATCAAACATCACATGTTTATTAGTGAAATGATATGGTTCCCGCATATGATCTCTATCATGTGCATCGTGGTATGATCACTATCATACCTATATGTGTAAGTCCAAGGTCTATGGAGATTACACGTTATGTATGTTGTAAGAGTATCATCTCATACTTCTACTTACAACATCACCATATCATAACACTAGCCCAACAACAATCTAAACTAGACGCCTCTAATTTATCCATTGCAAGTTTTACGTGGCTTAGGGCTTTCAAGATAGAACCGTTCTTACCTACGAACATGAACCACAACGAGGATAACCAAATTGTTGACAACTCGTTGCAAAATAGATATTGACTATAGTAGGAGAGACAGACACCCGCTAGACACTTATGCAAACTAGTTGCATGTCAAGCATGGAATAGGTCTCATGTGCGAGGACATGTAAAGTTTGTCCGGGCCGCTTCATCCCACTATGCCACCAATATCCAAAATTACAACTAAGGAGCAACAACATTGTCACATCCCAAGATTTTCTAAATCTTGTAATGTAAAAAATAAATAAACAGAATAAATTATTGTTGAAAATCAGGGTGAAAAGAAACTTTGTTTCTAAATGGAAACTTAAAATCCCATCTTGAACAAACTTTAATTAAAGTTTGAATTCAACAAAATCCAAATCAAGAGAAATGCATTACTCATAAAACGCATCTGGAAATTTAAACACTTGGAAAATAAATCCAAACCCTATACCCTAATGGAATAAAATCATTTCCAAGTTATCTCCAAGCTTATGGATTTGATCCATATAAAAATTTGTCAACAAACATTTACAAATGATCAAGAAAGACAAATGGAAATATTATAAAACCATAGAAATTGATTTCACTTAATTTGGAGCCTTAGATAAAATCTTATGAATATAATAAGATAAGGAAATTAAATTTCCAAAACTAATAAAGAACCTATCTATAAATCCATACCAAATGGTGAGCAAATAATCCTCAAGGGACTTAAAAGGATAAACAAATATCAAATAAGATTTTACAAATTGGAATCACCAAGTTTGGATCTTTAAATAAAAAGATATGGTTTTTATAAAGCAAAGGTAGAAATATAAATAAGGATTATTTTATAGAGCCAAATTAAATCTTGGCAAATCTTTTGAAATAAAATATTTCTATTTGATAAAAAGAGTAAAGGTTTATTTAAATAAAATAATAAGGATTTGTTAACATCCATTTTTATTAAAGTAAAGGATTTTCCATTTTAAATAAACACTAAAACTTGTTAATTTATTTTAAATAAAATTTCCAAGTGTTTTAGTTTTTCAAATGAAACCTACTGAAAATATTTTGTTATTATTTTAAATAAGAATTATTTTATTTTGGGCTTTGAAATATTTTGATAAAACAGAATTAAACTTCACCCAAAGTTTGGTGATGATTTGAATTCAAATGGAGATTTAGAAATATTATTAAATCTTTTTTAATTAATACTAGAGCCTATTTTAAATAATTATAAAACCCTAAAAAGAATAAATACTTTATTCTAAATTTGACTTTGGAATGTGCTATTAATCAGTATTTGAGTCCATACAAATTTTGGTTGAAGTTTGAAATCAAATTGATGTTTGAATTAATTAAACAAAACCAAAACAGATTAATAGAAATGGAAAAAGGAAAAAACAATCAGATCAAAAAAAATGAAAAGGACCCAGCCCATCTGGCAGCCCACTAAACCCATCAGCAGCCCACCTGCTCACACACGCAGCAAATCGTTTTCACCCACAGATGAACCCGTTGAGTCTATGACGGTTGGACCCCACTCTCCCTCTCCTTCTCTCGCTGACGCGAGACCCCACCGCCAGCTCACCTCGTCGTCTACCCCGCGACTCATTCCTCCTCTCCCTCACAGACGTTCTCTGTCGATTAATTCCTCGCTTAAATTAGCGTTAATGGCCGCGTGAATTTCGCCCGTGGCACTGCCCTCTTAAACGCTTGCCTCCCCTCTCTCTTTCCCCTCTCTCGCCCGACCCTCTCTGCCCCAGGGCTGTATCAATTTAGAGCCACACCGTCTCTGTCTCCGTCGAGCTCCACCAGCAATTCCGGCCAGCCTCCTTCGCCCCTCGCCTCCTCGACCACGCTCACTTGCTCCCCACCTCATGGCGAACCTCCCCGTAGCATCAGCTCGCTCGCACGCGCCCCCCAGCGTCGGCAGCGACGACGACCAGCAGCGCCACCGTCTGCTTTTTCTCTGACGAAGCCTCCAGGTAGTCTCTGACCGCGCCGCCCCCTCTCTTTGATGCTCCCACACTCCCTGCTCTCTTATGCGTCTAACGCATCCTTTGTTTTGCATTGACACGCCTTGTAGCCTCGTCCCCGACGACAGCCCGAGCGCACCGCCGCCAGAAGCTTCTCCGGTGAGCAATTCCCATCGACCCCGAGCGCCCCTTTGCCAGCAAGGACCACCTTGAGCTTCCCCACGCTACGGCAAACTCGGTGATCATCTCCCCTTGATTTCTCGCTTCCTGCATCGCCAGCACCGCCACCATCTGACCGCTCCGCCGCCACCTGCCGCCGCCAGCGCCGCCCATCTCTGGCAGGCACGCTGTGCGCCGTCCGATCTTGATCGCGTGGCCACGATAGAATTTTAACCGAAGGGGTACGCTTACTTCTGAGCCGTGTGATCCCACTTAAATCCAACGGCTGTCAGCGATCGATCCGCACGAAGCGGTACCGACGAATAAAAACACGCCGCGTGTCACAGAGTCTGTTTTAAAAACAAGATTTGATCTATTTGTGATTCAATTTTGTAAAATTCATAACTTTCAGACCACACGTCTAAATTTTGCAAATTTTATATCAATGGATTCAGCAAAACAAGCACTTTCTGACCATGCACTTTGTTTAGTAAAATGCTTCTGTCAAATTTATTGTTTTTGCAGAAACTTGTGTATGCATGTTTAGAATATAAAAATTGTTCTAAAATGATTTTTGAGATAAAACCTTTGGCAAATGATTTGTTTTGAACCTACTGACCATAGGAATCTCTTTTTGGTTTCAAAAATATATTTGGTGATTTAAACCATTTCTAGCCAAATAAAAATGTTGATTATGGTTTAAAAATGATTTTGGAGGAAAACGTTTGAGAAATGTTTTGTTTTAAACTCTCTGACCCCAAACACCAAGTTTTATGATTTGAAAATGTATTTGGTGAACCCTATAAAAACTATTACTTTTCTAAAAGACATTTTCAACCACATAAAATAATGACTTGGTTTAAAAATGGTTTATGAAGTAAAATCTTTTGCAAATGTTTTGCCACTTTATGAAGTGACCATTAGGTGTTTCCAAATGTTTGTAACCTATTAGAAACCATTTCTCCAAATAAAACAATCTTTGGCATGCTTGCATACATTGCTTTGTTTTTATTATTTTATGTGATGTTTGCTTGAATGGTAGATTGAATTTGTGCCTTGCTTGATTGAATTGTAGTGATTTGAAGAGTGTGATCATTTCAAGATCAAGGAGTGAACTTATATTCTCTACCAAAAAGGCAAGTGATGCTTCATACTTTTGTCCCATTATTTTCACTATGCATTAGTGATATTTCTAAGTAGGACTTGCATGGAATTTTGCTAAGTGTAAACTATGCCATGGGAAATCCTAGTATATGAAACCTTAGTAGAAATTTCCTAAGTTAAGATTCCTACTACTATCATGCTTAGCTTAGCTAGTATAAAACAAGGGTGGAATATATATTCACACTATGGAATATTTCTAAGTCTGTGGACTTGTGTTTTGTTTAATAAAACAACTAAGTGAATGAATCACCTGGGTGGAATGGAAGGAATGGTTTGTGTTGAGTGGTTCACAAGGCCCATTTCTATGGTTTACCTTTGTGTATCTCACTTGTGGATGGCCACCCAGGAACAAAGAGATTTGAGATGTCAAATGTTGAGAAGCTTCAAGTGCAACCACTTGGCATTATGGGCTCTGTCTGGATCATATAGGTTGCAATAACTTAGCCAAATGGACAGTTGGTGGTAGGGGAATGATAGGTTGGAACGCGTCCATTCTGGTCTAAGGGAAGGATTCTGAAAGATCTTGTCTTGGTGAAACCAAGTCTTGTGGGGAAAGTGCACCACCTCTACAGAGTGTAAAATCTAAGTACTTAGCCATGTCCCTGGCAAAGGACAATTTGAGCATCAAGACATGGAAGCTATCAATAATCTCCTCATCCCAATTTCTAAGTTAAAATCTTGTGGTTGAACAAGGGTTGAAGGATCACCAATTTCTATTGGGAGATGCCTTGGGTGATTTTTGTCAAGCAAAAACTTAGTGTTTTCAAATGATAAGGAAAATCTATTTTGAGCAAGCAAGCCTAAGCTCCATTTAGCCAAATGCATATAGATGATAGACTCCACTATACTACCATAGTATCACTTGCCAATACAATTAAAATGTATTGACCCTTGTGGCTGTAACTTGTTATGTTGCAGGTTTGTTTGATATTAGTGAAGTTTAGTGATTAGAATTACAAGTCTACAACCAACATGTCTGCCTGTGGCACTTTGAAGATGAAGGACCCCATGCTATTGTTATATTCTTCTGCATTGTAATGAGATAGACAAATGAGCTATGTAAGATGTAATAAATTATGTTATTCCTGGTTATAAAGTTGTATTATGACCTTTGTTTCTTGATATTACATCTTAACTGTTGATGCTAGCTATTGATCCAGGGACTAGCATTGTAAACACAGGGATCTCTACCTTATTAAAGGTTGGGAACCTTACAAACATGATCATCATCGCCCACATACTCATATGTGTACTACCCGTGTAAAGCATCTACGCATAGCTCCGGCTCTAATACCACTGTAGGGTTCACAGCATAGAAAACAAAAAATTTCCTACGATGGGAACTATGTACCAAGATCTATCTATTAGATACAAACAATGGGAGGATGTATATCCGTAGAGAACATACCTGTAGCATCCCAATTGTCTAACAATTGCAATGCTACTAGCCTAGTCTATATAATGGCTACTTCATATATATAATTGTTGCATCATAATTATATCATGCTCATGTCATCATGCCACCTTGCATTTGAGCATCATGTAAAACCCTTTTTGGTTTGGTTCTTCTCTCATATGCATTGTTAATTGTATTTGTCTCTTGATATTGTATTTGGTTCTTGATATATTGTTTAAATGCCCAAGTTGAGTTGGGGGCATATCTTTTATTCCACTCCACCACCTTTTCTTTCACCACCTTATAATTCCACCATCCAACTAAATATGAGCTTTGCACTTTATTTGGTTTTACCTCTAGCTCATGCGGGTTGGGATGGATCCAATTCTATCTCCACATGCTCTCATATATGCACCATTTTGTTTTCACATTATTGGTTTATAAGATCCACATGGCCACCTTTGCATGCCTTGTGAGTGGAACCTTTTACCTAGCTTCATATGGATTATCATGGATTTATGCTCATGTCGGGATATTTATGGGACTATTAAACATCTAGTGGAATAAACACACTAGCAAGTCCCATTTCTATTCAAATAGGGTCATCTCCATCTACTCCACATGGGGCATCCTTCTAAATTCTTTTGCTTGGCCTTTATTCCATATTTGGGAATGCATATGTCTAAATGCCATGGATATTTATTTTGTTTTCACAAGATAAAACCTAGCATTAATGTTTATGCATGGGCCATGCAAATCTCACCATCTTTCCCTCCTTTGGGTTTTTCATGTATTTTTGCAAGTGGAACATGGATCTTTGAGAGTTTTATCATGTTGGCCCTAGTCTTTTGCTTTTGACCTCACCTTCCTCACCTTCCTCTCTTTTCCACCTCCTTCCAAGCATAATCTTTGGTGATCATAGCTAAGCCCTATCCTAAACCCCCCTCTCTCTATTTCTATCTCTAAACCCTACCACCACCATGATCTACCCCATCACCCTCTCTCTCTAAACCCTCCTCTCTATCCAAAACCCTAACCCTAATCACCTACCCTCTATCACCATCCACCCTACCTAGCTAAAACCGAGACCACCTCTCTCTAACCCTAAGCCAAACCTAACCCGAGCCCCATCTAACCCTAAACCGAGGCCACCCTCTAACCTCAACCGAGCTAGCTCTCCTTCTCCTCTCTTCCTCACGCCGGCCCCACCCCGTAGCCTTACTACCTTCCCTGGCCTCACCTTGCCCCACCTGCCAGCTGCCTACCTGCCCTGCCCTGCCTCCCAGCTCGATCACGTGAGGAGAGGCAGAAAAGGTGGCCGAAGCCACCTTTATCTTCACCACCTCCCCCACGGTATCTTCCTCCCCTCCCTCCTTTCTCTTTACCCACATGGCTCTCCTCTGGCCTCTCCAGATCTGGCCGAGGCGCCCTGGCCTTCCTCCCTTCTTCTGCACCGACGCCACCCTCTCTCGCCGGCCACCGACCGTATATCGTCGCCCTCGTCGATCCGGCCGTCAAGCTCGACGTGGTGGTGATCGTGGAGACCAAGGACCTGCCCCTGCATCGCCCCGAACCCGCCAGCGAGGAGGAGGAGGCCTGCACTGCCGCTGCACGCCGAGACGCCCCCGAAACCCTAGCTTCGCTGGGCCTCTGCATCACCGTCGTCCTGCTGCTCGCCGACCCGATCCAACACCGCCGACCACCTCGCGGTGAGCCAACCTTCCTCCTAGACATCCTCAAGACCACCGTCGTTTCCTGGACGCACCGGTCGTTGTGCCGAGCACGCTCTGTGCACCGGCGTGCACGAGAGTTTCCCCGCCACGGCGTCGCGTAAGCCCTATCTAGCCGCCCAGCTTCCTCCTATCAACAACCCCAAGCCACCGCACTGGCTAGCCCCCTTAGCGCGCACGCCCGCGACCCGAGTTCGATCCCCGCCTCGCCGCGCCGCGCGCCAGACAGATTCGTCTGATGCGTAGAAGAAGCACAGTGCCACCGCGCGTTTTGCAGAAAACCCCCCTAGCTTTTTATCTTAACCCGCGCTCCGAGAGGCCCCACCCGTCGGTCACCCTGGATTTTTAACGAATAAGTCCCTGGGTTTTCCACAGCCTCATCCCGCGGTCCCCCGGGTCCACCACGTGTCGCGCCCCGGCTGGGCGACGCGCGCGCGTGGCCCCGCTGCCCCCGGACCCACCTGTCATGGGTGCAGTTAGGAAGGACCCTAGTGAGAAAAGCCGGCCCAGACCCCGCCGTGTCAGCTGCTGCTAAGTCAGCCGTTGGTCCCACCCGTCAGCGTCTGTGGCTAAGTTTGCCTGAGTAGAAAAAGACCTTCTGTTTCTCTGTTTAATTCAAATCTTTTTCAAATTAAATTAAATTCAAATTTCAAATCAGTTTTATAATAACTTTTAAATTACAAATCCAAATAATACAAATGATATATGTTTTGAAATCAGAAAAATGTGAGGAATTCAAATATGCTATCCAAAATATATTTTGAACACTTTAAATTTCAAGTTGACTAAAATTACAATAAAATGCCCTCTTTCTTAGTTAATTAATAACTTTTGTTTTATAACTCCAATGATATGTCTAAAATGATTAGCTCGACGAGACCTTTCTGTTATGCATTCCTTGTTCTGTTTTGCAGCATGCATCAAATAAATATAAAGTGTACAGCAACTTACATGAGGATAAAATGTGGCCAAAACTCAATAAAATGATTTATTCTTGTATTCCACACCTCACCCATGCCATGCTACTTTATTGCCATGCAAATTGTGCCTCATTCATCATGGCATGATTGTTTGCTTGTCGCATTTTATTCATATGCTTGTGCACTTTATTTATGTTGGCCCTTGTTTGTTTGGTTCTTCTTCGAATAGACGCTGAGCAGGGGATATATCAAGAAAACCCAGGAGCACTACCCAGATCCTTCTCTCGCTTCAACTGAGCTGCCAGGCAAGCACTACCACATGCTTGCATACATATAGTACCTATTGCCTCTATCTTATTCTTGCATCATTGAGTCGCGATTGCATTAAATTGAATCCCAAGTATTGCATAGCCTTTACTTTTAAACCCCACCGAAGCTTGTTCCTCCATCCCATGAGCCATTACTACAGGAGTTGTCTGAGCCATGCGAGTCGTAGAATAGCATGTGTAGGGTATGTGAGTGTCTGATGGATAACGAGGTACCTAAACAACTTAACCTGAGTAGTAATGGGATAACTAATGAAAGTGGCACCGGTGAGCAATATCTGCTATTTGGTTTTTCATGCTCACTTGTGTCCCGTAGGACCCCGAGTACTTGATTCCTGTTCCTTGAATATTCGCGCTATCCACATCCGGGAGGCTTATGGGACCCCCCTGAGCCAGAGCTTGATTCATTCTTATTTCTTGGGGCCACAATTAGTTTGGGGCTTTATTACTATCATGTACTTATGCCATGCTTTACTGCTTTATTTTTAAATTGTGCGAGGTACTGCACCTGTACTGTTTGGGTAAGCGGAGTGTTTTCGCGGTATCGACAAGACCAGTCACATTTTCGGGTTCCCAGTCGTTTACAGCCATTGGCGCAAACCTTGAGTCCGTCTCGGAGCCGGCCAGTTTCGTTGCGGGTAGCTTAATGGGGTGGCCCCCTGAAATATTTCTGAATCTTGTGATTGCTTTGTCGAGACTGCCTCGTTGGGTTTTGATTTGGTTTTTCCGAGGTTGATCGAGTGTGTGTTGCTATTTGTGCACCCCTGCAGGGTAAAACTTCTTGAAGGCCGTGTCCGCGGTTATGGACGAATTGGAGCACAGTTTCTCGATCATAGACAAGTATAACTAAAGTACCTCTTTTAATTTGACTAAGTAACTGACTAGTAAATAGTGCAACACTCATGGAATGGATAATAAAACTGCCAACGGATGGGGGGGTTGTTCGTCCGCTTCCTCGTTGGTAAGCGAGGAGGAGGATGGATCTGTTAATATTACTGTTATAACTGTTGTTCTTAATTCATGGACATCCGTCTATCTTTGGTTAGGCGGATGGTTAGCGAGTATCTATAGAATTGCTAGGTATTATCTTTTGCTGCAATTGCGTCACCCCAGGTTGTGTCCCCTTTAGAGGCATAAAGTCTTGTTGAGTACCCCTAGGGTCTCACACGATAAATTATTTGATTCAGATGAACAGGTACACTCACAAGATGGATACTGGGTGGAGGAGACGGACGATGTGGGCAACGATCATTCGGTGTAGAGATTCCGGGAACGGGGATCCGTGAGATCTGTGGGCGGGATGTGTTTATTTATGGGGCATCTTATGCCAATTTGCTTCTTATTCGTACTCGGATCTTGTTTGCCGCTTCCGCCTGATACTCTGATGTTTGATGTATGAGGAGCTATCCTAAACTATTATATCTATCTAGGATATTTGAATCTTGCCGTATGGCGTTGCAATATTTCTATTTCTTTTAGATGGAATGGCTCTGATGTACTGTTGTATGGTGGCTTGCATACATACTCATTTGTGTATGTAGTTGATCCCTTCGCCTGCCGATTACGCCGCCCGTTCTTGTCCCGATGTTTGGAAGTGGTTGGGACGGCCGAAAGGTCTACCTGTGAGTGGCATTTGGGCCCCACCGTACTATTTCAACCATTTCCGCTCATCCAGGCTTGTAACTAGGAGCGTAATTCACCGAGGTAGTTACAATTGGTATCAGAGCCATCCCGCCCTTCAGGGTCTCAGCCAAATGGTCGTTGTCAGTCTAGCAAATATTTTTGGTAGCTATGTATACTAGGGAAAAACAAAACGCGAGAGTAGGACTGCTTCCACTTTTCTTCTTACCCACCCACCACCCTTTTCTGGTAAGGAAGTGTAACGTTTTCAATCCTCTTCTTAAAATTCAAACTAGGATTCACGTGTTCTGGGTTTCCGTAGTACCATAGAATGTGTGTGTGTGTGTAATTCCTTGTCTATCTGTTGTATCCAACATGTTATCTTTATCTGCCTTTGGTTATCAACTGTTGGTACATTCCATACTGACAGGCTTTTGAATACCGGCGCGATCTATCTGACTCCTTGTTAACCGGTGCCATCTTCTTAAGGGTGTCCTTCCTTCTAGCAACTCCACATTCTGTGAAACCATCAGGTAGCGATTAGCAACTATTGGTATACCGCTACCTGATAAGTGTTTTTGCGCATCTATTGGTATTTTAATGCCGAAAAATGCGGAAAAATTTTCTTTGATACATCTGTGCTTCCACACTCCTTTTCAGTCGTGTGCGAAACATTATCTATCTCCCTTTTACCAGCATGTCCATGCTAACTCATTCTTTTGTCACCGGCACTTAATCCTAGAGTTTCATTTCATCTCCAATTCTCTTGGGCTAATTACATAACATGTGTCGATCCGATACTGGTGATTGTAATTTGGTTCTCGGCATAGCTATATTCTACTCATGATAAGTGTCATATCGGTCTGGATGATGGAGTGGAATATGGAAAATGCTATCAACTCTATCCTCCAAATGGTGACGGTTATCTCCTGTGATTTTGAGTACACCGTGATCATATCTATGCATATTCAAGCATCTTTGGCAATCCACAGTTTCTCCAAGCACTACGGCGGTCTATCATCTGTCCATCATGCTGCACATCCTTTTGAACCCCATATCTGCACAATTCTCCTGGATACGAGGGAATTGCATCTTTTCGTCTCTGATAGCTTTGCTTAAGGTATGAGCTATCATCGGTTCTTATCCAAGATCTCTTTATCTTTGTAACCGGTGATCCGATCGACAATGTGAACCAGGTGACATCTCTTTTCTTCCGAAGGGCCAGATAATCTATTCTTCCAGTGCATCTTCTTCAACACGAACCCGTGCTCGTAACGTTGATCTCTCAAAGAGCGTTGAGCTCAGAAAGTGTTTCGAGCATTTGTTCGTTCTCCCGCCTCTTGAACTTGGTATTTTGGGAATATCTTGTTAATCCATGGTGGTATATGTTGATAATATGCTTGCCTATTCGATATCTATGGAAGGACATGGAAGATCATCTGTGTCTCTTTCTCTCGAGCTTCGTGAGCACTACCTGTGTGCAAAGTCTCAAAGTGAGAATTCTGGCTTCTTGAAGTCACCTATCTCGACCACGTCCTTCTGCTAAATAGATCGCTTCAATTCTGGAATCAGCAATTCCATGGTTAATTCCATCTTCCATCTTCAATCAAACCCGGAGTTTCCCTTGTTGGCGAGTTATCATCGTCGTCCCGCCGAAGATTTCCTCAAGACTACTAAATCTCTCTCAATATTTTCAAGAACAACATGGAGTTCTTTCCACCTCAGTCTCGTCAAGTGATCTCTTGAAACCCTCTCGCTCTATCGTCTATGCTCAATCCACCGGAGGCCATGAAGACCTTCCAGATCTTGTATCTTTTTCTATATCTGTGGAATTTTGCAGTTGTCTCCGTGATCTTCCTTTATATCTTTCCGGTGGCTTGGTACTTCCGACATGACGACAACATCATCATCTTTATCTATCTATGAATCCGGCGAATCGTTTGCATCTATCCTTGTTTTCTAACGGAGTTCTATGAGTTTTTGCCAACACCTTCAGTCTGTTTCGGTAGTTGGGTTGCATGGTTTTCTTATTCATGTGCGGAGTAATGCTTTGAGTGCGGGATGGAGTAGCTACCATACCACTACTCTTATCATTCGCTCTTGTACATTGATTGGTGAATTAATGTGATTTCACTCATTCCACGGAAGTTAGAAGTGGCCTTTATCCCTTGATACTTTTACTTCCGTCCTTGTTTTTCCGGAGTGCTCTTTCGAAGAAAGTAATAAATAATCTCTTGTTGGTGATCTCACCCTTTCTACACGGAGCAAAATCCTCAATTATCTGGTGGAAACAAACGCAAACCTTTTTCTATCCTCGTCTTTCTACCGATGCTCGATATCCCCAAACAAGATTAAAGGAAACTATCTCTCTCTTTGTTTCATCAATTCTTTTTCTGTGGTAAAGCCAATTATGGTTGATGCCATCAGCCGCAAATCTATTGCGTTAGCCTCAAGGCTAAAGAAAGCAATAAGTATCTCTACAATAAACTCCAGATCCTCCATATTCTTTGCTTCTCGGGATTCCACCATGATCTGGCTTCACATCCATCTCTGGAAGTTATATCCGCGCACCTCAATTGCGTGATCCTTCGGTTCTTACCAGCGCAAGAAGAATCTAATCCGACGATGTCTAACTGAATCTTTCTGTTGTTATCAAGGGACTATTGTTTGAAGGCAATATTGTTTCCGAACTTCTTTTCTCAAATCCGAGAGAAGATACGATGCTATTGTCATAGTGGTTCAAAACCTCTCCAATCTAGCTCTTTTCTTCCGGCGAGATAAAGATTCATCCTCTCTCGTATCAGTAAATCTTTAATCTTAACGGTGTGTCTTTCTGTATCCATGATACATCATCTTGTCCCTTCTTTCACAAGTGGTTCTATTCTTTTATCATGATTCTTGGGAAAACCCGGAGCTATGTCCATCCTATCCTTCTTGTCTCACGACAATCCTTCAACTCTTCTAACCCGTTGTTTCTCAAGCAAAACGTAAGACTCGCAACAAGTCTAGCAGGTTTTGCAAGGTGTAGTGGTCACACCATTCCGTTGTTCATCAACTTGGGAACGTGAGGGTCACCTTCGTTCGAACACCCGCCTCTCCTTGTGTTGTTTTCTTTTTCCTAGGAATCTCGGGGCGAGATTCTTGTTTAGTGGGGGAGAGTTGTAGCATCCCAATTGTCTAACAATTGCAATGCTACTAGCCTAGTCTATATAATGGCTACTTCATATATATAATTGTTGCATCATAATTATATCATGCTCATGTCATCATGCCACCTTGCATTTGAGCATCATGTAAAACCCTTTTTGGTTTGGTTCTTCTCTCATATGCATTGTTAATTGTATTTGTCTCTTGATATTGTATTTGGTTCTTGATATATTGTTTAAATGCCCAAGTTGAGTTGGGGGCATATCTTTTATTCCACTCCACCACCTTTTCTTTCACCACCTTATAATTCCACCATCCAACTAAATATGAGCTTTGCACTTTATTTGGTTTTACCTCTAGCTCATGTGGGTTGGGATGGATCCAATTCTATCTCCACATGCTCTCATATATGCACCATTTTGTTTTCACATTATTGGTTTATAAGAGCCACATGGCCACCTTTGCATGCCTTGTGAGTGGAACCTTTTACCTAGCTTCATATGGATTATCATGGATTTATGCTCATGTCAGGATATTTATGGGACTATTAAACATCTAGTGGAATAAACACACTAGCAACTCCCATTTCTATTCAAATATGGTCATCTCCATCTACTCCACATGGGGCATCCTTTTAAATTCTTTTGCTTGGCCTTTATTCCATATTTTGGAATGCATATGTCTAAATGCCATGGATATTTATTTTGTTTTCACAAGATAAAACCTAGCATTAATGTTTATGCATGGGCCATGCAAATCTCACCATCTTTCCCTCCTTTGGGTTTTTCATGTATTTTTGCAAGTGGAACATGGATCTTTGAGAGTTTTATCATGTTGGCCCTAGTCTTTTGCTTTTGACCTCACCTTCCTTACCTTCCTCTCTTTTCCACCTCCTTCCAAGCATAATCTTTGGTGATCATAGCTAAGCCCTATCCTAAACCCCCATCTCTCTATTTCTATCTCTAAACCCTACCACCACCATGATCTACCCCATCACCCTCTCTCTCTAAACCCTCCTCTCTATCCAAAACCCTAACCCTAATCACCTACCCTCTATCACCATCCACCCTACCTAGCTAAAACCGAGACCACCTCTCTCTAACCCTAAGCCAAACCTAACCCGAGCCCCATCTAACCCTAAACCGAGGCCACCCTCTAACCTCAACCGAGCTAGCTCTCCCTCTCCTCTCTTCCTCACGCCGGCCCCACCCCGCAGCCTCACTACCCTCCCTGGCCTCACCTTGCCCCACCTGCCAGCTGCCTACCTGCCCTGCCCTGCCTCCCAGCTCGATCACGTGAGGAGAGGCAGAAAAGGTGGCTTAGAAAAGGTGGCCGAAGCCACCTTTATCTTCACCACCTCCCCCACGGCATCTTCCTCCCCTCCCTCCTTTCTCTTTACCCACACGGCTCACCTCTGGCCTCTCCAGATCTGGCCGAGGCGCCCTGTCCTTCCTCCCTTCTTCTGCACCGACGCCACCCTCTCTCGCCGGCCACCGCCCGTATATCGTCGCCCTCGTCGATCCGGTCGTCAAGCTCGACGTGGTGGTGATCGTGGAGACCAAGGACCTGCCCCTGCATCGCCCCGAACCCGCCAGCGAGGAGGAGGAGGCCTGCACCGCCGCTGCACGCCGAGACGCCCCCGAAACCCTAGCTCTGCTGGGCCTCTGCATCACCATCGTCATGCTGCTCGCCGACCCGATCCAACACCGCCGACCACCTCGCGGTGAGCCAACCTTCCTCCTAGACATCCTCACGACCACCGTCGTTTCCTGGACGCGCCGGTCGTTGTGCCGAGCACGCTCTGTGCGCCGGCGTGCACGAGCGTTTCCCCGCCGCGGCGTCGCGTAAGCCCTATCTAGCCGCCCATCTTCCTCCTATCAATAACCCCAAGCCACCGCACTGGCTAGCCCCCTCAGCGTGCACGCCCGCGACCCGAGTTCGAGCCCCGCCTCGCCGCGCCGCGCGCCGCGCGCCAGACAGATCCGTCCGATGCGTAGAAGAAGCACAGTGCCACCGCGCGTTTTGTAGAAACCCCCCCCCCTAGCTTTTTATCTTAACCCGCGCTCCGAGAGGCCCGACCCGTCGGTCACCCTGGATTTTTAACGAATAAGTCCCTGGGTTTTCCACAGCCTCATCCCGCGGTCCCCCGGATCCACCACGTGTCGCGCCCCGGCTGGGCGACGCGTGCGCGTGGCCCCGCTGCCCCCGGACCCACCTGTCATGGGTGCGGTTAGGAAGGACCCTAGTGAGAAAAGCCGGCCCAGACCCCGCCGTGTCAGCTGCTGCTGAGTCAGCCGTTGGTCCCACCCGTCAGCGTCTGTGGCTAAGTTTGCCTGAGTAGAAAAAGACCTTCTGTTTCTCTGTTTAATTCAAATCTTTTTCAAATTAAATTAAATTCAAATTTCAAATCAGTTTTATAATAACTTTTAAATTACAAATCCAAATAATACAAATGATATATGTTTTGAAATCAGAAAAATGTGAGGAATTCAAATATGCTATCCAAAATATATTTTGAACACTTTAAATTTCAAGTTGACTAAAATTACAATAAAATGCCCTCTTTCTTAGTTAATTAATAACTTTTGTTTTATAACTCCAATGATATGTCTAAAATGATTAGCTCGACGAGACCTTTCTGTTATGCATTCCTTGTTCTGTTTTGCAGCATGCATCAAATAAATATAAAGTGTACAGCAACTTACATGAGGATAAAATATGGCCAAAACTCAATAAAATGATTTATTCTTGTATTCCACACCTCACCCATGCCATGCTACTTTATTGCCATGCAAATTGTGCCTCATTCATCATGGCATGATTGTTTGCTTGTCGCATTTTATTCATATGCTTGTGCGCTTTATTTATGTTGGCCCTTGTTTGTTTGGTTCTTCTTCGAATAGACGCTGAGCAGGGGATATATCAAGAAAACCCAGGAGCACTACCCAGATCCTTCTCTCGCTTCAACTGAGCTGCCAGGCAAGCACTACCACATGCTTGCATATATATAGTACCTATTGCCTCTATCTTATTCTTGCATCATTGAGTCACGATTGCATTAAATTGAATCCCAAGTATTGCATAGCCTTTACTTTTAAACCCCACCGAAGCTTGTTCCTCCATCCCATGAGCCATTACTACAGGAGTTGTCTGAGCCATGCGAGTCGTAGAATAGCATGTGTAGGGTATGTGAGTGTCTGATGGATAACGAGGTACCTAAACAACTTAACCTGAGTAGTAATGGGATAACTAATGAAAGTGGCACCGGTGAGCAATATCTGCTATTTGGTTTTTCATGCTCACTTGTGTCCCGTAGGACCCCGAGTACTTGATTCCTGTTCCTTGAATATTCGCGCTATCCACATCCGGGAGGCTTATGGGACCCCCCTGAGCCAGAGCTTGATTCATTCTTATTTCTTGGGGCCACAATTAGTTTGGGGCTTTATTACTATCATGTACTTATGCCATGCTTTACTGCTTTATTTTTAGATTGTGCGAGGTACTGCACCTGTACTGTTTAGGTAAGCGGAGTGTTTTCGCGGTATCGACAAGCCCAGTCACATTTTCGGGTTCCCAGTCGTTTACAGCCATTGGCGCAAACCTTGAGTCCGTCTCGGAGCCGGCCAGTTTCGTTGCGGGTAGCTTAATGGGGTGGCCCCCTGAAATATTTCTGAATCTTGTGATTGCTTTGTCGAGACTGCCTCGTTGGGTTTTGATTTGGTTTTTCCGAGGTTGATCGAGTGTGTGTTGCTATTTGTGCACCCCTGCAGGGTAAAACTTCTTGAAGGCCGTGTCCGCGGTTATGGACGACTTGGAGCACAGTTTCTCGATCATAGACAAGTATAACTAAAGTACCGCTTTTAATTTGACTAAGTAACTGACTAGTAAATAGTGCAACACTCATGGAATGGATAATAAAACTGCCAACGGATGGGGGGGTTGTTCGTCCGCTTCCTCGTTGGTAAGCGAGGAGGAGGATGGATCTGTTAATATTACTGTTATAACTGTTGTTCTTAATTCACGGACATCCGTCTATCTTTGGTTAGGCGGATGGTTAGCGAGTATCTATAGAATTGCTAGGTATTATCTTTTGCTGCAATTGCGTCACCCCAGGTTGTGTCCCCTTTAGAGGCATAAAGTCTTGCTGAGTACCCCTAGGGTCTCACACGATAAATTATTTGATTCAGATGAACAGGTACACTCACAAGATGGATACTGGGTGGAGGAGACGGACGATGTGGGCAACGATCATTCGGTGTAGAGATTCTGGGAACGGGGATCCGTGAGATCTGTGGGCGGGATGTGTTTATTTATGGGGCATCTTATGCCGATTTGCTTCTTATCCGTACTCGGATCTTGTTTGCCGCTTCCGCCTGATACTCTGATGTTTGATGTATGAGGAGTTATCCTAAACTATTATATCTATCTAGGATATTTGAATCTTGCCGTATGGCGTTGCAATATTTCTATTTCTTTTAGATGGAATGGCTCTGATGTACTGTTGTATGGTGGCTTGCATACATACTCATTTGTGTATGTAGTTGATCCCTTCGCCTGCCGATTACGCCGCCCGTTCTTGTCCCGATGTTTGGAAGTGGTTGGGACGGCCGAAAGGTCTACCTGTGAGTGGCATTTGGGCCCCACCATACTATTTCAACCATTTCCGCTCATCCAGGCTTGTAACTAGGAGCGTAATTCACCGAGGTAGTTACAATACCCTTGAAGACGGACAAAGCTTAACGAGTTCAACTCGTGGTTGATGTAGACGATCTCTTGCCGATCTCAAGATCAAGAAGAAGTCCTAGCGCCGCAAGTCAGCAGCGCATCCATGCTCGCACACACGTTCGAGGCACCGAGAAACCTCCCCCTCCTCGCTCCAGCGATGCAGAGGAAGCACAACTCTTTCTTGCCGAATATCCACCGGGAACATGTATCTCGCTAGTCCGAGACCATGGGGAATAAATTCTAGAGGGGGAGAGAGATCATTCACGAGGAGGTGTGAGTGAGAAGTGAGGAGAGGGTGCCTTTTATAGGAGGAGGGGGGCTCCCAAGGGGGTGGCCGCCGGCCATGGGGGCTGCCCCCTCCCCTCCTTCATTCATGTGGGTGGACACTCCACTCACAAAAATCCATTCAAATCCCTCCACTCAAAATCCCACTCAAACTTGCCATTAAATTTCCACCAAATTTAATGCAAACTCTCATTAAATAAAACTCTTTTATTTTATTCAGAATTTTGTCAATTAATTTAATGACTATCTAGTGAAATAAATTCCTGCGCTTGTTCATTCTTTCAGCATGAAACTTTTGCTCCAATTGGATGTCGGTGTCTCTTAAGTGTGTCACCCTATGGTTTGTGAATAATGCGGACATGATCGAGACCCCTCTCAAATCAATAATCAGAAGCGGGATCTGGAGACCCATACTGACTCCCACACATTCAACGATGACTTTCTTCTGATCGTCGGAACCTTTTACGCTAGTATCTTAATCCCTTTGTTTCACGATATATTACATGTCCGAGATTCGATCATCGGTATCTCCATACCTAGTTTGATCTCGTTACTGAAATGCACTCTTTTCTCGTTCCCGTGATATAACATTCTAGTGATCAAATCACTTGCTTGCAAGCTAATCAATGTGATATCACCGAGAGGGCCCAGAGTATATCTATCCTTCATCGGGATGAACAAATTCCACTCTCGATCCATGAGCCTCAACATAACACTTTATTAGTTCTGAATCCATCTTTATAATCACCCTATTACGGTGTGACGTTTGATGTTATCAAGAAACTCTTCCGGTGTTAGTGATTGACATGATCTCATGGTCTAAGGATTAGGATCACTTCGTAAGTTGTTATAGCAATATAAACTCAATGACTTTGATCGTAATGCTATACTTCGGATGAATGTTCATCACACCATTACACTAATGTTGTGATCCCGTTATTAACAACATCCAATGTCCATGATCAGGAAACCTTGATCATCTTGTTAATCAACGAGCTAGTTTATGAGAGAGGCATAACTAGGAACTTTCTGTTTGTTTATTAAACACACATGTATTAACGTTTCCATATTAATACAATTATAGCATGCAAAATAAACATCTATCATATACTTGGAATACACATAATAAACACTTTATTATTGCCTCTCAGGGCATATTCCCTTCACCATGCCCTTTAAATACTTGGGTTTGCCTCTTGGAACCACTAGACCAACAATGAATGACTTGATGCCAATTGTTGATATAGTGGAAAGGAACTTATCAGCTAATTTCATGTTAATGTCCTAAAGTGGAAGTACTACTCTCATCAACTCTCTGTTGAATTCTCTTATAATGTTCCCAATGTGCACAATGAAGCTTCCAGCCAAACTCACTGATTGGGTGGACAAGATAACGAGACATTGTTTATGGAATAAAAAGATGACAATGGTGAACAACACTGCAATTCTCTTATTTCTTGGGACAAAGTATGTCAACCAAAGCAGAAAGGAGGTATGGGGATTATTAATCTCAAAATACAGAATGAAGGGCTACTACCAAAATTTGTACATAAATTCTATAATACAGAGGATCATCCCTAGGTACATCTATTATGGAATACATATTATAGAGAAAAGATCCCCCATGCAACTGAACTTTGTGGATCATTCTGGTGGAAAGATGTCAATAAGCTGATGCCTGTCTATAGGGGTATCACTTCATATGAGGACAAATCTGGTGATACTATTTTAATGTGGAAAGATGACTGGTTATTTAGTATAGCTTCTGAAATGTTCCCTAGAGCATTCTCTTTTGCAACTAGAGAGGATGTTTTAGTCAGAAACTTCTTATTGTCCCCTGATCTAGCTACCATCTTTACACTTCCATATCCCCCAAGCAATGAATGAACTCAAAGAACTGCAAGCCAAAATTGCTGATGTGATTCTTCAAAACAATGCTAATGATGTGGAGTTACAACTGGGGATCCAAGGAATACTCAGCAAATATGTTTTATCAGTTTTGCTTCAGGAATGTGTAGACACATATTGCCTTTTACTGGCTATGGCAAAGCAAATGTACACCCAAACTAAAATTCTCCTGTTGGCTTCTGTTAAATGACAGGTTTAACACAAAGAACATGCTCAGGAGGAGACATTATAAAATCATATCCACTTTTAATTGTAACATATTTCACAGCAATACTAAAGAAACTCTAGAGCACCTTTTTCCCCCTGCCCCTTCAATAAACAATGCTGGAATTCTTTGGGCATATGATAGGAAAGTCAGGGAGACAGACTGCATATTATACATCAAGGAAAGGTCAAGTGGAACAGAAAATTGTTCATGGAAACTTTCATATTAGCTGCCTAAAATATTTGGAAAGAAAGAAATGATCTTTGCTTCAATAACATCACTCCAGAACTAGGATCTTGGAAAGATAGATTAAAGCTAGACTTTCAGCTGTTAGTTTATAGGACCAAGGCTAACCTCCACCCCCTTATTCATTCTATTTCTAATCTCCTTTAAAATCTCTCACCATTATGTAAATATGTAACTGTTGAGTCCCCTATTTCATGAGGGGGCTCCCATTAATAGAAAAGCAGTAGGAGCCTTTCCTACTGTTAATTACTCAAAAAAACATTCTTGACAGCGAAGTTCTTGTTCATAGGATGAGGAGGTCTTGACTTGATCTTGCGAATGAGGCGTCCACCATTGTCTTCTCGGTTTTGAAAGGGACAGCTTGCAACAAAGTGACTCTTGGCATTGCAATTGTAGCATGGTCTTCATTTGGGAGCCTTAGTTGTTGAGTTGAATCTTGGGTTGTCCCTTGATCTTGACTTCATCATCGGCTTGTTCCAAAAAGCTCTTGAGGCAAGAGCAAGATGTTCCTTGAATGCACACTTGAGATCCTCTTGAGACCACTCACTAGCCACATCTTCATCATCAACCTCCACCGCATTGGCCTTCAAGGCAAGATTAACCTTAGGACTTCTTGAGATGTCATGATGTGAAAGTTGGTTCTTCCCTTGATGGAGTTAAGATTTTGTTCTTCAAATGGAAGGAGAGCTTGAACAAACTGCATCTTCGTGAACTTGTCGTCCACATAGGAAGCTCCAAGGTCCCTCATGGTGCAACAAAGTACCTTGAGCCGCCTATACATGTCTTCGGGTGTCTCATCATCATGTATTGCAAAGCCATCGCAATCATTGTTAATCTTGTCAAACTTGGAGCTTTGGATGCTAGCATTTCCCACAAAGAGCTCGGTGAGATGATCCCAAGCTTCCTTAGTAGTGGTGAATTGGCGAATGTGAGCAAAGTCCTTGGGAGTCAACGCCTTTTGAATCATGCCCAAAGTAGTGTCATTGAGTTGCTTGCCCACCACTTCACCTCGATTCAACTTCTTCGGGTCATATGGAGATAAGCCTTCTTACACAATCCTCATTAACTCAATAGAAGAGCTGGAAATATGAGATTGCATTAGATATTGCCAATTGGCGAAGTTTGATGTATCTAGCATGGGTGGTGCTCCTTGAGGAATGATATGTGGCATGGGGATAGGTGTGTACGGAGTATACTTCGGAGGTGCTGGCACTGCCAAGTAATCCTTTCCCCCTTCTCCATCTTTGGAAGGTGAGTCATCGAGCCCCTCGGTGCTCTTGCTTAGGCCCTTGGAATTTGTTTCAGCAACAAAGACAAGACCCAAGTGAGTGGTGACGGCAATGGGATTCACCCCGGGGGCGGTCTCCGGAACATTGAGAGGAGGCTCGGTGGCGTGAGGTGCAACAAGATTAGTGGTAACCATGGGGTTTGGCTTAAGGGAATGCAAGAGTGTCATCATTTCCTCGAACTTGGTCAACATGGAAGACTCCAATCTCTTGAGATCCTCCATGGAGTCCAAGTTCTTGGGGTTATCACTACCATCACCCTCATTGTCGGCCATCATGTATTAGGCGGTAAAGCCCGATGTAAGAGCCTTGGCTCTGATACCAATTGAAAGTACCAACTTTGGTCGACTAGAGGGGGTGAATAGGATACTAGCAATTTTTATCTTGTTATTCAATTTTAGGCTTTGCAAGAAGTAAAGTTCTCTAGATATACAACTAGATGAGCAATCCTATATGCTAGAGAACATAAAACAAGCAATAGAACGGTAAAGGACAAGAGTAAAGGTAAGGAGCGAGTAACCCAGAGAGGAGACGCGGATATGTAATTCTCGTAGTTCACTTCCAAGGAAGCTACATCTACGTTGGAGAGGTGTCCGGGCCACACAAGGTCACCCGAGCGCCACAAAGGCCTCACCTTCTTCTCCCGTGAGCTCTGATGGTGCGCTTCGTTGATGCAAGAGCGCTTCGTCAGGAAACCCCAAGGGCAAGGTGTGAAGCAGCACAGCATCAAGTTTTCCCTCAGTAAGAAACCAAGGTTATCGAAGCAATGGGAGGAAGGAAATGTCTCAAAGGTGTTGCAAGAAACTTGGAAACCTTCATAACACAAACTCAAGACTTTGCCCCAACAAACAGTGAGGTTGTCAATCTCACTAGTTGTTGTAACAAAGTATTAACTATATGGTGTGGAAGGTGAAAGTGGTTTGTAGAAAGTAAACAGTAACAGTGGAAGATATATCAATGGTAAAGACTGGACCGGGGTCCATAGTTCACTAGAGATGTTCTCCTTAGATAAACAAACATGGCATGCTGGGTAAACAAATTACAGCAGGGCAATTTACAGGACTGAGCAAGGCATAACAATGCAATACTAGACATCAAGATCCTATGAGATTCGATTGGGCAATACAACAAGATACATATACCGCCATCCAACTACATCTATGACTAGAAGTCCACCTTTGGGTTATCATCCGAACCCCCTCCAGTATTAAGTTGCAAGCAACAGACAACTGCTTTAAGCAAAGTGTGTAAGGTAAACAATCCACTTGTTCCATGAACAAGAGACCGTTGTTTTCTCCCTAGTGGCAACATCACATCTACAACCTTAGAGATTTCTGTCACTTCCCTTAGATTAAATAGAGGCATGAACCCACTATCGAGCATAAATACTCCCTCTTGGAGTCACTAGCAACTACTTGGCCAAGATAGCAACTAACAACGAAGAGCATGCAGGATCGCAAACAACACAGACATGATAGAATCAATAAGAAAAAACCATTAATCAGTCTGACATAGTAATCTCAATATCCATCGGATCCCCTCAAACACAACATGCATGATTACAAATAGATGAGATCTTGATCATGAACGGAGCTCACAAGATCTAGATATGAAAGCACAAAGGAGGAGATACAACCATCTAGCTACTACATGGACCCGTAGTCCAAGGTGGAACTACTCACGCTTCATACCGGAGGCTGGCATGATGAAGAAGGACTCTAGGATGATATCCCCTCCGGCAGGTTGCCGGGAAGAGCTTCAGATCCCCCCCTATATAGGGACGATGGTGGCGGCTGCTATAGACGGTTTCGTGGAATATTGATTGGGTACTTAGGATTTAGGCATCGGGGCTTCTTAGAGGCAAAGAGGCGAGGCAGGAGGGCGGCCAGGGGGCCCACACCCTGCCTAGGCGCGGCCTAGGGTGGGCCCACTCCTAGGGGTGCAGCCACCCTGTGGCTCCCCTCCGTCTCTCCTCTGGACTCCGTGTTCTCCTCGGTGAAATATTTACTTTGGTTTTTGTCCCGTCCAATTCCGAGAATATTTCCTTACTAGCTTTCCTGGAACCAAAAATAGCAGAAAACAGGCAACTGGAACTATGGCAACATGTTAATAGGTTAGTACCAAAAAACATATAAAAAACACCTCAAAGTGTGGACAAAGCAAAGCAAAGTAGATACTAAACAATCATGGAACATAAAAAATTATAGATATGTTTCTGACGTATCAAGCATCACCAAGCTTAACTCCTGATTGTGCTCGAGTAGGTAAGTGATAAAAAATAATTTTTGAGGTGACATGCACCATCAAAACCAAGATCAAACCATTTGCAAGCAATGAAAGCTGGGATCAAAGAACTCTAAACATGAGCATGAAAGATGGAGTTCTAACATTAAGACAAAGTAACTATGCATGCAACATGAAACGCTACAAACAAAGATCATGAATAACATGCATTGAAAAACGTTTGTTTGTTTCACATACAGAAAACATGGCATAGTGGCATTCATCTTGTCCCTCAAAGAGTAGAAAATAGATGCATAGGACACTTTCAAAGTTCATAAGAGTGACTAGATACAAATAGCACAAGATCAAGTAATATCAACAATATGCATCAATCAGTAAGTTTTGGGAAAATGCACATAGAACTAAGAATGGCAACTATGCTCTCTTAACTGGTGCCTAATGGTAGAAGGTGGAGACTCAATATAATAGTGGAAGAAAGACCCTTCATAAATGGAAGCAGGGATTTCAAGTTAAAAAAAACTTCCAAAAATTATGGTACTTGTTAGCTTTCAGCCCTCACTGCCCCTATCATAAGCATCTTGAAGTGATTAAGGTTAAAGTGAACAAACTATGGAGTATATGCTTGACAAAGTATAAGTTGGCAATCTCATGTCCCTTGAATATGAGGGTCGCACCTCATGCTACTCAACTTTAGTCACCTGTAAGTTCTTGTCATAGTAAGTACATGTGTATCATAGATAACCGCCAACGGGGTACCCCTTGCACATGGTACAGGAGCTATCCCATAACCAAAATGACAAGGCAAGTAGACAATGAGCATCTCATCTATCTTTTTATTTGCTATTTGCATATGTTTTTATTAAGGATGCTTCACATATTGCTCATTATGGTGATGCTGCAAGTTTCCACCATGATTAGGCATGTCTTAGGCTAGCAGCCTAGGCGTTTCACTAACACAAAATACATAACCCCATGGACTTACAAGCTCCCCTTTTATTTCACACCGGCGACATCCATAGACAAAATAGCATGATATCAACCATGTACAAAGTACAAGTGAAATGTTGAAAACGTTCCCCGTGACAGCACGGTTTTGCTAATTCCAACGTATAAGTGCAAGCATATAACATAGATGACAAAATGGTTTAAGTTTATTAGGGGCAAAAAAAATAAGGTGTGCCATCAAGTTCGTGAGAGCTTTAATCACTAAGTTTTCACATAACAAAATACTTTTTAATTGGAAGATAGCTGAAAACAAGAATATACTTGGAATGGTGTAACACACCATGCATAGGAATTTATAGTGGACACTTTGGAATAACTTGGTTTCTTGGGAGTTTTAAGCATGAGTAGAGCTTACTCATACAAGTGGAGGCTAGCAAAAGACTGGGAGCAACCAACTAAGAGAGCAATAATGGCCATAATCATGCAGAGCGACAAAACATTACTAATCAAAGCATAAAGTGGTACTACAAGTCAAGGACTAAATGATCATAGAGGCTATGGTGACTTTTTCATAGTCATAACATGGTGTGAGCATGTGCCAAGTCAACCCAAACAAAGCATCAAAGGAGAATACCACAATACTATGGTTTTGTATGCTAAAACAACGCATGATTTTTTCAAGGCACACTAATCAATCCCAATTGTTTAGAACAGGTCATTATACAGCAATAATCTCTAAGCATAAGGTCAAAACAACACCTAGCATGACAAGCTAAAGTCTAAGTCACAGTCAAAGCAAGCTCCTCTTGCACTATTCAAGCAAGAACTTTCTACTCCTTTCCAACACCAATCAACTTATTTGAAACAACACAGCGAGAACGGGGTCCAAACTACTTTATTCAATCAAACTAAACAAACTAAGAAAAGCAAACGAAAACTAAGACGCTCCAAAAACAACACAACAGTGCATGAAACAGTAAAAACGAAGTGTCTAGAAAGACCTGAGCTTTTTATTGATGAAGAAGTGGATGCCTTGGGTATCCCCAAGCTTTGACGCTTGTACCTCTTGGATATTTCTTGGGGTGACACTAGGGGTGGCATCCCTAAGCTTGAGATTTTGTCCATTCTTCATCTCATTACATCATTCTCTCTCTACACCTAAATTTTTTCCTTCATACAAAACTTCACACAATCTTCATTAGCAACATTAGTGTATTCAAAAGATAATAGACCCTTGGGTTTCGCTTTAGAACAACAAAACTTTCACTAAAAACACAAGATACTTTATCAATTCCCTCAAAAATCTCAATTTCCCAAAAAGAACCCAAAAAGGAATCAATAAGAAGCAAATGCAAATAATAGCAGAAATCTGTCAAAACAGACCAGCAGGTAGAAACCTATTTTTTCGAAGATTTTATGTTGTTCAAATCAAAAATTGTTGAACTAACTAAAGTTATCTAACATACCGGGGTATTTATTCGTAAATTTTCAGCTCAATCCGACTTACAGAGACTGCTCCCGAATATTTATGGTGGAGCACAAAGATCTGCTTCGGGACAGCAACTCCCCAAATCTTACTTCCCTCTCATTAGAGGTCATTGTTGGCACAAAAAGAAAAAAATATAAGGAGAGGTTATTACTGAAGTAATAACTTCCAAGACTCAAGAAAACTCTTGGGTTATCTCCCAACAAGTACTTTTCTTTATAGCATTTAAGTTAGGCACAAGAAGCAATAAAAATCAAGTGTTTTCAAATGAAGAAGCATTAACATCAAACCTTGCTTTAAAAGGAGGAGCAAAAAGAAACTTCTCTCTCCTCATAGGGAAGTGTTCAATACCTTTCTTAAATGTAAATTGATATTTAATGGTGCCTTCTTTCATATCAATGATGGCACCAACTGTTCTAAGAAAAGGTCTTCCCAAAGTAATAGGACAAGAAGCATTGTAACATAGAAATAAACGGGGATATAAGCATTGTTAACCATAATGAGAACATCATTAATACTCCTCATGAGTTTCTTCTTAGAATTATCATTAAGTGGGACATCCAAATAACAATCTTTTAAAGGTGGTAAATCAAGCATTTCATAAATCTTTCTAGGCATAATAGAGACACTAGAACCAAGGTCACATGAAGCTTTGAGATCAAAGTCATTCACTTGCATATTAATAATGGGTTCCCAACTATCTTCTACTTTCCTATGAATAGAAGCTTTGTGTTTTATCTTCTCTTCCTTAATTTTAACAAGAGCATCTGTAATGTGTTTGGTGAAAGCAAATGCATATCACTAGCATCAGGACTTCTAGCAATCTTTTGTAGGAACATAATCACTTCAGAAATATTGCAACCATCAAGATCAAAATCAAACTTAACATCACTAGTAGTAGGCTGATTGGCCTTAGGCATTATAGGAGGAGGAATAGGGACTTCTTTTGGTTTAGTGGCATCCATATGGGTGGTAGTAATGGTGCACACACTATTGTTTCTAGCAATTTCAGCGTCCCTTTCCAACTTAGCATGAAGTTGGGCTAACAGTCTAACACTTTCATCAATAGTAACTTGTATGGTATGAGTAGCAGCAAAGGTGCTTTCCATGGTTTTAGGTTTAGCAGCCATTTTTATTAATCAAAGAGGACTATGCTTCAGACAAAGAGGAAATATTTTTCTCTACATTCAAAAGCTTTTCCTCCATAGTCTTTTTGAAAGTGGAGTGTTTACTAATAAAGTCTTTGAGCATGACTTCAAGTTCAGAGTGGGCACTTATAGCATTGTTGTAGGAGTTTCCATAGGTATTGCCATTATTAGGAGGATAAGGCCTATAATTGTTGTTACTACCAAAATTATTCATATAGGCATTGTTGTTGAAATTGTTGTCTCTAATGAAGTTCACATCAAATTGCTCTTCTTGATCAACCAAAGAAGCTAAGGGAACATTATTTGGATCTAAAGGAACTTTCCCATTAACAAGCATAGCCATAATAACATCTATCTTATCACTCAAAGAGGAGGTTTCTTCAACAGAATTTACCTTCTTACCATGTGAAGCTCACTCAGTGTGCCATTCAGAATAATTAACCATAATATTATCAAGGAGTTTTGTTGCAGCACCCAAGGTGATGGTCATAAAGGTACCTCCAGCATCTGAATCCAACAGGTTTCTTGAAGAGAAGTTCAAACCTGCATAAAAAGTCTAGATAATCATCCAAGCAGTAAGTCCATGTGTGGGACAATTCTTAACCAAAGATTTCATTCTTTCCCAAGATTGAGCAACATGTTCATTATCAAGTTGTTTAAATTTCATAATATCACTTCTCATAGATATAATCTTAGCATGAGGGTAGTACTTTCCAATAAAAGCATTTTTGCACTTAATCCACGAATCAATACTATTTCTAGGCAAGGATAGCAACTACTCTTTAGCTTTTCCTCTAAAGGAGAAAGGAAACAACTTGAGCTTAATAATATCTCCATCTACATCCTTATACTTTTGAATCTCACAAAGTTCAACAAAGTTATTGAGATGGGCAGCAGCATCATCAGAACTAGCACCAGAAAATTGATCTCGCATCACAAGATTCAACAAAGCAGGCTTAATTTCATAAAAGGTAGCATCAGGAGCAGGTGGAGCAATAGGAGTGCTTAGGAAATCATTTTTGTTTGGGCTAGCAAAGTCACAAAACTTGGTGTTCTCAGCAGAGTTCATTTTGTCAAAAGTGGAGCAAGCCAACAACAGCAGCAATAGGTAGAGTAGTAACTAATTTTTTTGTGTTTTTTATAAGAGAAAGCAAACCAAATTAAACTAATTTTTTGGAGTTTTTGATAAAAAGAGGAAAACAAAACCAAGCAAAAGAAACTAAGCAAACCGAAAACAAACTAAAGATAAAGGTTGTGAAGGACTCCCCTTGTGAAGACGTCCTTAGCCTCCCCAGCAACGGCTCCATAAAAATCTTGATGGCACGCTTCATTGATGCAAGAGCGCTTCGTCGGGAAACCCCAAGAGCAAGGTGTGAAGAAGCACAGCAACAAGTTTTCCCTCAGTAAAAAACCAAGGTTATCGAACCAGTAGGAGGAAGGAAACGTCTCAAAGGTGTTGCAAGCAACTTGGAAACCTGCACAACACAAACTCAAGACTTTGCCCCAACTAACAGTGAGGTTGTCAATCTCACCGGTTGCTGTATCAAAGGATTAACTATATGGTGTGGAAGGTGAAAGTGGTTTGCGGAAAGTAAACAGTAATAGTGGAAGATGTATCAATGGTAAAGATTGGACCGGGGTCCATAGTTAACTAGAGGTGTTCTCCTTAGATAAACAAACATGGCATGCTGGGTAAACAAATTACAACAGGGCAATTGACAGGACTGAGCAAGGCATAACAATGCAGTACTAGACATCAAGATCCTATGATATTTGATTGGGCAATACAACAAGATACATAGACCGACATCCAACTGCATCTATGACTAGAAGTCCACCTTTGGGTTATCAACCGAACCCCCTCCAGTATTAAGTTGCAAGCAACAGACAACTGCTTTAAGCAAAGTGTGTAAGGTAAACAATCCACTTGTTCCATGAACAAGAGACCGTTGTTTTCTCCCTAGTGACAACATCACATCTACAACCTTAGAGATTTCTGTCACTTCCCTTAGATTAAATAGAGGCATGAACCCACTATCGAGCCTAAATACCCCCTCTTGGAGTCACTAGCAACTACTTGGCCAAGATAGCCACTAACAACAAAGAGCATGCAGGATCGCAAACAACACAGCCATGATAGAATCAATAAGACAAAACCATTAATCAATCTGACATAGTAATCTCAATATCCATAGGATCCCCGCAAACACAACATGCATGATTACAAATAGATGAGATCTTGATCATGAACGGAGCTCACAAGATCTAGACATGAAAGCACAAAGGAGGAGATACAACCCTCTAGCTACTACATGGACCCATAGTCCAAGGTGGAACTACTCACACTTCATACCGGAGGCTGTCATGATGAAGAAGAAGTCCTCCGGGATGATCTCCCCTCTAGCAGGGTGCCGGTAAGAGCTTCAGATCACCCCCCCCCCCCCCCCGATCTAGGGACGATGGTGGCGATGGCTACAGATGGTTTCGTGGAATATTGATCGGGTACTTAGGGTTTAGGCATCGGGGTTTCTTATAGGCGAAGAAGCGAGGCAGGAGGGCGGCCAGGGGGCCTACACCGTGCCTAGGCGTGGCCTAGGGTGGGCCCGCACCTGGGGGTGCAGTCGCCCTGTGGCTACCCTCCGTATCTCCTCTAGACTCTGTGTTCTCCTCGGTGAAATATTGACTTTGGGTTTTGTCCCATCCAATTCCGAGAATATTTCCTTACTAGCTTTTCTGGAAGCAAAAAAAGCAGAAAACATGCAACTGGCACTGTGGCAACTTGTTAATAATTTAGTACCAAAAAACATATAAAAACACCTCAAAGTGTAGACAAAGCAAAGCAAAGTAGATACTAAATAAGCATGGAACATCAAAAATTATAGATACATTTTCGACGTAGCAAGCTCCCCCACAAAGGAGGCCTCACAATCCAATAACCGGTGACCTTGAAGGCGCCAACCGAAAACCTTTACAACAAGGTTGAGGGGGAGCTCCACAACTCAATGGAGGCCCTCAACGACACCACGGAGCTTCACAACGTATGCCCTTAGCTCCAAGGATGTCCTACACCGTCTAGAGTTCCAAGAACCCAAGAGCACCAAGATCCACAAATTATGGGTGGGGGAATCAAATCTTCTTTGGTGGAAGTCTAGATCTAGGTTAACTCTCCCACTACACAAAAGATCAGGAGGTTTGAGTGGGTAGGGAGAGAGATCTAGGGAGGTGAAGCTCTGGTATTAATGGAGGAGAGAGAAATTTAAGAGGTAAACTGGGAGGAAGAAGAAGGCTCCTTAAATAGGCTCCTTTCAAAAGGAGCCGTTTGGTTGTTTGCGAGTCCACCGGAACTACCGGTGGGGCACCGGAACTTCCACTCAGCGAGCCTCCAACAGCTCGAAAGCTGTCGGTGAATGCTCCAAAGTTCGACAGGAAATTCTGATGGAACTTCCGGAGAAAGTTTTGGGCCAAGTTCTGTCAAATACGACGCTTCCATACCGAAGCATACAGTACATGAGAGGATCTTGGAGCGGAACTTGGAGCAGAAAATTCTGGGTCGCAAACCACCTGACCGGAATTTTCGGTGTCTGGGCTGAAGTGTCGCTCAGGCACTTAGCGGGAGCAGCAAGGAAAGTTCCGATTGCAGGATTCATCAGCCTTGACCAAGTCCGCAGACCAGAACTTCCAGTGCTACTTCCGGTGGAATTTCCGTCAAATAGGACACTTATATACAGAAGTATCCAGTACGTGGGCGGAACTTCTGCCGGAAGTTGGGCCGGAAATAGAGTCGGACCCAGCCCCGCAAAGACCCCTGAGAGGAACTTCCGGCCCTTGACCGAAACTTCTGGTCAGGACAGAAACATCCCAAATGACTCCAAAGATCACTCTCTCGCTGATGGATAGTATGGTTGTGGCAGTGCAAGTATGGTTTGTGCAAGAAAATGTGATTCCCCACAGCCTTCCGAGGTGGGCCCCCTCTTGATAGTACGGCAACCTAAAAACTATAAATAGAGAGAAAGGCAAAACAAAGGCCACCGTCTTTGCGAGAGTCCAAGTGAGTCATCCACAAACTCCACAAACTTCATCAATGTGAATAACCTGAAACTTAAGCACACAATTTAATCACAAGTGGGATTGCCATCATCAACAAAATACCAAGAGAAAACATAGTCCTTTCAATCTGATTCTTCCAATAGTTCTGACCTATATATTCTGTCTAGTTTCAATCTTGCATCATCCGGTTCCAAGTTCCTATTCCCCAGCCTTGTTCCCATCATGTGATGATCTGGCCTAGGGAACCCGACGTTTTCCATTGCCGAATAACCATCATTGTACCTATTTTTCTCTGGGTTCTGCAGTATTGGTCCTACATTCCATTCCTACCAAGGCATATACCTCGGTTGATGCTGCTGAGGTGGATGTTGTCCTCCTCTAGATGAGTTATGCTGGCCACCATGACCTTGGATGGGGTTTCTATTGCCTCGGCTACCACTTTCCTGATCATGAACTTGTGTTGTTTTCACTTTCCCAGCCACAACCGGGTCATAAGGTACCATCTGCTTGTTTCTTATTCCAGAGGTCACCACTTCTTATCTTCTCGGGCCTCCACCGGGTGAAGAGGCTGTGGTGGCTGATCTTGCTGGAGCACCCCAGCCAAATGAACAACACGAGAATCTCCTGACCTTGTCGGGTTGTTCTTGAGAAGTTCCTCATTTTGATGGTTTGATATGCCATTAACTCTATCTTACTACCTCTGTCGGGCTTTGCCAGATAGTGTAGGTATCTCGACAGCTGTTGCATCTGCAGCCCCTGAGGTTTTTTGTAGGTGTGCTATACCTCAGCAACCCTAGGTCAGCCGAGTCACCTGGCCTCGATACATGTTCCTTGTTGATATCACTAATGAGGTTCTTTCCTCTTATTATTACACCGTCCATATGAGTTGGTCTAGTGTTAAGCTTATTCGCTCTAGCATAATCACGCAAGGTAATGTTAAGTGACTACTGTGCAGCTGCTACTCTCTTAGCTCCGTCTAGCACTTTCTGTCGGGTTTCCTCTAGCTCAGCATGTGCCTGAGTTGGGTCTATGACAGGAGCTACAAGAGTAGTTAAGCTATCTATCTCTTCCTGCATCATATTCTACGGCGTCTCCAGTGGAGGTCCCCTCGTAAGAGGTACACTGGGAATCACATTACCCGCTTCTATTGGGTTTTATGCTATCGGGTTTTCTGCCGCCAGGTCTCTGCTAGCACTGGCTCCAGCGCCTGCGGCAGGCACAGTCATCATCACCTCGACGCTGCCTGCGGGGAGAGTGATACGCGGACCGCGAGCAACGTAGAGGGGGGCTCTCCCACGAGAACGACTCGCTGCGAGTATACGCAGGAGACGTCGACGCCGACGTAGACCTTGTGCACGCCAAGGTTGATAAAAACACCATTGCACAGAGGATTGCGCTTGGAGAAGTGGTGTGCATTGTCGCTGACGTAGTCCCATAGGTCGAAGCGCATTGTCACTGACGTAGTCCCATAGGTCGAAGCGCATTGTCGCTGACGTAGTCCCACAGGCCGGGGGACGATGTGCTCGCTGGTAGCGATGAAGTTTCATGTACGGATCTTGACTCCAGCTAGCATAGTTGTTGGCCCCACCGTGGGCACCAATTGTCATGGTGTTGGCACGACAGATGCCATGGGTAGGATAAAGATGGGGCCAATGTGTACTAGTGGGATCCAGGGAGGGATAGCATAGTGGATCTACACACAAAGAATGATCTCAAGATCTTGTATTTAGATCTACAATGGTTTACACTTGCTCCTTGATCTGTATCCGAAAGATGAAGAAGATGATACTTCTGCTCTCTCCCACTCTAGGGTTTCTATAAGTGCAAAATGAATTGATCCCCCCTCTAGGAGGCCCTGTCTCACCTTATAAAGGGGTGGACAGGTTACATCTAGGACTGAGTTGGACATCATATTCCTAGCATATGCTCTTCCCAAAGTGGTAATTCGGCTGGTGTCTTTCCCCTATCGTCCTTCTATCAACGGAAAAGACCCAGAGTCCATGACATGTGATTGTTGGGCTCTAGGACTATCACCTCCATAACATCTCCTATGTCTCTGTCCCTCTGGCTCTTGTCTGTAGCGCTTGTAACTTCTTGGACTCCTAAGGGAGAGACAGAGGATAGTGTTGACCTTCGGGTTTGCTCTCTCCTTCTTGAGCAAGCCATCTCCTAACTCGGTCAAGTTCGTACCTGTAGATAGAAAAGGCGCTAGACTTCGTGCCAACATACCTTATATGTCGACCAAGTCAAGCCAACATTTTTTAGCTTTGGGTAATCCGTCCCTTATTTGGCCGGTCGTCATATACCTCATTCAGGTGATGCTCTGGACCGATCCGTATCTCGGTGGGCTTTACCCTTTTACCTTAGCTTGACCCTACCCGGAGTCATCCCCCCAACACTTTGGACTATGAGTCATGTGTATGACACCACTATTGATGTTGATAAATTCTTCTAAAAGGAAATGTTGATAGAGAATCTCTAAATTATTTGGCAGAAAAGAAAAGGATAGAAATATCCAGCTTAGGTATATAGATGATATACATGTTATGGTTGTATTCTTTGCTTGTTAAACAATGAAGTTATTGGATATTGGATACCGAAGTTTTTGGTATGAAGTGTCATACAGAACAATACAATTCACCAACTGTAATGGCCTAAGTAACTAGCAAGAGAATATGTGATGGTGTTCAGCAAAAACAAATAAAGTGTTGTTGTGTTTATCATTGACATCAAAGCTTGCATTCAAGATTTGTTTTAATAATTGTTATTTTGATCAGGTATTATGAGAACAAAGGTTGTTCAAATAATTACCGTATTCCATAGAAGATGTATGATTTATAAGTCTAGTTGGAGAAATCATGTCCATAAGAACTAATGCTAAAAATGTCGCAAGAAAAATGATTGAAAGATCACTTACAAAGTGACATCACCGTTTAAATTAGATTGGAAAAGAAAAACATGAAGAAACTCTATGTTGATGGAATTTTGGAGTCTTTTGATTTTGATCAAATGGCGCTTGTGAGACTTTCCTGGAGATAATTAAAACTTCATTCAAAGGCCAAATAAGAATGAACGACTTAACTTATTGAAATTTGTACATGTTGATGTATGTAGTCCATTATGTGTAGTCGTGAGTGATGGATTTCAACTTCATATACTTTCTTCGTAAATTTGAGCAAATATATATGTATATTTACTTACTAAGGAAGAAGTTTGAAATATTTGAAAAAGTTCAAAGACTTTCAGTATGAAGTGGAAAATCATTGTAACAAGAAAATAAAGAATTTATGATTGGATCATAAAGGAAGATATTTGAGTTACAAGTTTAGCAAAACACCTAAGCTTTGAGGAATCGTTCCATGGATTTGCATTTACCCAAACACCATAGGAGTATGAAGTGTTCGAGATATGTAACGAAAACTTGTTTGACATGGTAAGATCAAACGTGTCATTTATAAAACTGCCATTATATTTTGAAGATTAAAGCTTTAGGTACTACCGCTTTTACACTAAAAAGAGCGCCATCATGATCCTTTGAAATGGCACCATATGAGTTATGGTTTGGGATAAAACCTAGTTGTCTTTTTCTTAAATTTTGGTATGATAGCATAAGTAAAATGTTTACAAACAAAGTCATACAATCATGTCTTTGTAGGTTATCCCAAAGATTTTATTGGGTATTCCTCCATAACACCGAGAACAAAAGAGTTTGTCTCTTGGAACGTAAAGTTTCTTAAGATGGATTTTTCGCAAAAGTTAAGTGAGAGGACAACAAAACTTTGATTAGGTTGAAGAACCTAAACAAAATGTGCTAAGTAGCGCAGCGTCGGAAAGTGTCCTAGAGGCGGCCACAACGCTCATGGTTCTCTTGGTTACAAATGTTGTGATCTTGGAGATTTGAGTTTCTATTGAACCGAGTAGGTTGGGTGACAATCAAATAGTAAGATTTGAAGAACAAGTCATTATTGTTTTGATAATGATGAACCAAATACATGCAAAGAAGCAATGATAGGCCTTGACTCCATCAAATGACTAGAAGTCATAAAGAATCCGTGATAGTTTCCATACACAAGAAATCAAATTTTTTGAACTTGGAAGACCCTCCGAAAAGGTGTAAGGCCTATTGGTCATATTTGGATCTATAAAGAAATAGACATGGATGTTTCACATCTATGAAATATTCAACATGTCAAAAAGAGTTCACGAAAATTTTCAAGGAGTTAACTATGACAAGATTTGATCTTTCCTAGCGATATTTAGTCTGGACGAATTATTGTAGCAACCACTACATATAATTTTGGTATATGGTAGTTGAACAAACAAAACAAAGTTCTTCTAATAGAATGGTTACCTAGGATGTGTATATGGCACAGTCCATAGGGTTTTGTTAATTCAAAGGATGCTAAAATGGACATGCAACCTTCAATGGTTGAAGTAAGCATATCGGAGTTGGAATCTTCATCGTGATGAAACTGTTAAAAGGTTTAATTTTATCAGAGACGATGAATATGCTTGAATTTTCAAGAAATCAAGTGGGAGCGCTAAGACATATTTCTAATACATTATATAGAAGACATCTTGTTGATTGGAAATGATGCATCTTTAATTGACACAGGTTAAGAATTTCATTAAAATTTTCTTTCGATGAAAGACTTAGGAAAAACCCGAATATTAGGCATTAATGTCTATATGGATTGATGATGACTTCAAGTGCACATATCATTTGTAGCTAGTTTCGAAATAAAGATATCGATCCCATAGGGAGCAATAGGCGAAAGACTAAAATGCTTTTAACTAAAACTAAACGAAGTACTTAAGAAATAATTATAAGATGCAAGAAAAGTAAAATTGTTTTGGGGGTTTTGATTGATCAAAGAAATTAAATAAAGTACGTTAAAACTTAATGCATAAAGTAGGAATCGAGTATGTAAGAAAGCTTGGAACTACAATAGGGAAAAAGGCATTCTCGGGGAGTGGTGGATACAACGCTAGAAATTTAGACTGAGTAATCAAGATTATCATAACAAATATTCTCATCACATGTATGTATGTGGGAGAAGCTCCATATATGGACAAATAGGCAACAACCACTGCTCACATCATCCTTCATAACCACAGCTGACAGATAAACGACATCAATAGTATTATCTCGCTATTAAGGGATTTCTCCCATGCCATGGACATGGCTTAATGAGTTCTCCTTGCAACAAGATCTAGATGGGATAGATGGAGATGATGGTGGTGCAGCAGTTGATGACGATGGAGATCGATACCTTGGCCTCCTAGATCTGCTTAGGACGAAGATGGATCCCTAGGACAAGTTCCCCCTCCAAATCCCTTCCGGAGGTGAGGTTTTCAGCGATTTCTAGGTGTTTTGTATGTTGTCTCTCCGATCCAGTTGCACGAGGTGAAACTGTTTGAGGAGGCGGTGGAGGCGCCAACTATACGGCGGGAACTATAAGGCCGGAAAAAGTATTCCTGCCATATAGTTGGTCATTAAACCTTCTATGTCCTCCAATAGCTTCGGGTTTTTTCTGGTATTATTGATATTTCCCAAATTAGAGATTTACGTTGTTTTGACTCCTTTTCACTCCAATACAACTGGTCCAAGAATTGTGTCCATCGTATCCATCATATGTCCTGATCCTGGTGAAAATAGACATAAAAGATGCGCGCGAGCCCCATAAAATACCAAGATCCTACATCTGTAGTGCAAAATAATAATATAAAACAGATGCAAATATGCACTCATCAACTTCCCCAAGCTTAGACTCTTGCTCATCCCGAGCAACTTTAGCTTAATTTATGCGATCCTCATATTCATGAAGCCAAGTCGATAAAATAAATGAGGCAGTTGCAGCATGTTTTTATCATATATGATACATAGGAATAAGTTCATGAATAGTACCTTACTCGAACCATCCGAATAATATTAGCAGGCTTCCACACCTTAGCATTTAATAGTTCACAAAAGATTACTTTCAACATGATGTAAAAGTATTTAGTTCGACCAAATGAGTTAGCGAGGTAGTCCCAAGTGTTTTAGAATTAACATATTCACATGGGATTTAAAATCTCAAACGTTTCGTTCCTGTAACACCCCGGTTCTGAAAAGACCGTGGCCTCTATGTGACATGCCAATCCCTGGATCGGTTCATTGGCCCACAATAGAGTAAGATAGATAACATAGCAAATTAACCATGTATCATGTACTACAAAGATCCAGAGTACCATTATTACAATAAAAGCTTAGCATAAAGCTAGCTCAAATTATTCAGGTAGCAACATAAACATGTAAATCCTCCATTCTTCAAATTGCCCACAAGTGAACAAGTGCCGAGTGGAGTACCATGGCCTATAACGATCAATCAGAATCAGAATAACCTGCAACATGAAACGTAGCAGCCCCGAAGGGTCAATACATGGAATGTATGGCAAGTAGAACTAGTAATGGAGACAATAGTACTAACATCTACATGCATATTTGGTAATTGGAGCTGTGTCTGGCTTGCATTTGCAAATACATTTGTCCTACTTTCATAAACAGTTTTTGATTTTCTTTGAAAAGATCCCAATTAAGTTAACCCAACAATATTAAAACAATTATGAAATTAGAATGAGCGAAAAACATGTCATGGAATCAATATCTAGCAACTCAGATGTCCATAACCGGGGACACGGCTAATCGATTAGATTATACACTCTGCAGAGGTTAGTACACTTTACCCATGTAACTTGGCCAGCCCAGCTCGTACCATCACTCTCATTTTGGGTGATGATAGGGAGAAGACCAAGAAGAGACTGTTCGGAAAGTAGCTCCTCAATCCCGACGCGCACCGGTCCAACCTACCAAAATTCTACATCTCTGGATACGCGGGTTCGAGTTACCACAACCTACTAAGTCAAACCAACCGCCCATTTCATTATTGGCACATGGTTGTACACGTAAGCTACACAATAAAGAAGCCAATCATCCTCTCTGGATACCTGGGTGCCTTTCCGCAATGAAACCACCAAAAATTATCAATACCATCACACCCAGGGGGTTCATTGATTAAGTTGTTTTTAGTTTTCACAAACCAATACTTTGAGAAAACAAGTATCATTGATGTAACCCAGCCCTCGTTCATCAAAGCATGGCTAAGCACATCTACCAACGGTGGTTCATCTACAAAGAGGGTCCTACCACATAATAGGACATAGCATAGCGATAGTATCATCCTACACATGCATCTACAAAATACACGACAATGCATAGAAAGTAGTAGGACGATATCATGAACAAAGTAGCATCTACTTGCCTTGGTTGTAGCGGTCTGGAGCACAATCGTCACACGAGCAAGCGTTGCACTCAACATAATCTACACGATACAATTGCAATCATAAACAAACAATGCACAAGCATATGCAACAAATATGATGCATGAATGCATGGACGACAAGTGAATTGGTGCTACAGCTGCACCACAACATCCTATAACATAACACTACCGATTTCATGCATGGAAAATAGTTTTAGCGCTAGGGAAACTATTAAGTAAAAGTAATGCTCCAAACTAGAGCTAGAACTTAAATAATTCACTACCGGTAGAATACTGTTCGTAAAATCTTGGGAAAATTCTACAGTATGGGCATCGCTGACTAGAAACAGTACCAATTGGAATTACTCGAAAAGGAATTATAAAACTCCCCGAGTAATTAAAACACTGCAGAAAGCCAATAGACAGTTTCTGCAGAAGTTTTTACTGTAAGCCTACCTTTTTAAATCACGATGAGATTCCCCTCGTTCCACTGAATCCAGGGACATATCATACGCGATTTTTGGAGCTACGGATCTTTTTCTACGAATTTATTACTCCGAAAAGGCCACTAAGAAGTTTGATTAAACTGTACTAAACCTTGCAGTAAAAGCCTGAACCAAAGGTACAGCGAGATTTTACACGACTCACTGAATCTGCACATATTTTATTTGAAATTTTTGGCCAAGCGGTTTAATTACTACGCAATTTATAAGATTCTACCGAAATCTGCCAACTAAAAAGGATTAACGAAATTGACCAGTCAATTGTGTCTGTTGACTGGTCAAAGTGTCTGCTGACTGGACGCTGACTGGGCGTCTGACTAGTCAACGCCTGAGTCTGACCGGTCAACTAACGATCTAAGCCGCTGATCTGAGATCTGACGGTGGCTGCTGTCTTACCGGAAACAACGACGAATCGGACTCCGAACGGGTTCCGGACGGCGGCGACGATCACCTCCGGCGACGAGGTTCTTCCTGCACGGACACACACGGTCAACTACGGGTCGAGAAAAATTACATCGCGCGCGCGAGGCGGCGCGTACGTGCGTGTATGCGTGCATGCATGCGCGCAGCGAGGCGGCGCTAGGCGGCGGTGGCGCAGGGCCAAGGCGGCGCGGCGCGCGCGGCTTGCGGCACGCGGGCAGCAGCGCGGCGCGCGGCAGGCGGCGGCCGAGGCGCTGCATGGCGGCGGTGCAGGCGAGGCGCGCGCGGGCTGCACGGGTCGCGGGCGGTGGCGGCGATGGCGGCGGTGTCGGCGGCGGGAGGCGTGGAGGCGGCGGGAATAGGGAGAGGAGGAAGAGGCGAGGCGGTGGCGGGCGAACCTGGCGTCGGCGAGGCGGCGATGGCCGGCGGCGGCGGCCAGGGCGGAAGGCGGCAGCGGCGGCAGTGCCTCGGGGGGGGGGGGCGCGCGCGATCGGGAGCAGAGGCAGCGGCTTGGTGGCGACGTGGGGGTGGGCACGGAAATCGAGGCCGGGTGGTCCCCTTTTGTGGCCCTGCGCGCGAGTCCAAAACCGAATCGGTCCAGAGTTTGACTACAACTCGGAAATCGGTCCGGATTTTCGGACCGTTTTCTGGCGGTTTACTAAAACGTCCGAAGCTTTTCCGTACGAACTCCGATTGGAGCGATTCTCGCGCCTACGGGTTCGTATCGTCGAGGGGAACAACCTAGCATCAAGGTTTGAGCGAAACCTCGAACCTACAGGGGTGGTTGTCGCAAGTCCTACTAAAGCTTCCCGCAGGAACCTCGTGGCAAAATAAAACAGGGTTTTGCAATTGGCGTTTCGCCGAACCTTTCCACTCGACGGTTTTGCAAGGAAAGATATGATGCAATGATATGAATGATATGCAAGACCAAATCTAAAATTTGGGATGTGACAAGACTAACCCCCTTAAGATGAATCTCGTCCTCGAGATTCGGCGCGCCTAGCAAATAGGTGTGGGTAGTCCTCTCGGATGTCATCCTCACGCTCCCAAGTGGCTTCTTCTTCAGTGTGGTGGCTCCACTGTACTTTGCAAAACTTGATTGTCTTGGTATGGGTAGTCCTTTCTGCTGTCTCTAGAATCTTGACCGGTTTCTCCTCATAGGTCAAATCATTCTCCAGCTGAACCTCCTCTAGCGGAACAGTGTCTCTCAATGGTGTATCCACCATCTCCGGATGGCACTTCTTCAGCTGGGACACGTGGAACACGTTGTGAACAGCGGATAGAGCTTCTGGCAACTCCAACTGATAAGCAACTTCTCCTTTGCGTGCTAAGACTCGATACGGTCCAATAAATCGAGGTGCTAGCTTACCCTTAATTCCAAATCTCTTGATTCCACGAAGTGGCGACACTCTGAGGTATGCTCTATCACCTATCTCATACACCACTTCTTTGCGCTTGGCATCGGCGTAGCTCTTCTGTCTTGACTGTGCTACCTTCAGCCTGTCCCTAATCAAGGCGACCTTCTCCTCAGCATCCTTGATCAAATCAGGCCCAAACAACTGACCTTCTCCTACTCCATCCCATAGCAATGGTGTTCGGCACCGTTTCCCATATAGCACATCGAACGGTGACGTCTTGATGCTGGTTTGATAACTGTTGTTGTAGGAAAACTCCGCATACGGCAAATTCTCATCCCAACTAGAACCATGAGCCAAAGCGCAAGCTCTCAGCATGTCCTCCAAAATCTGATTCACTCTCTCGGTCTGTCCATCAGTCTGTGGGTGAAACGCGGTGCTAAACTCCAATCTAGTACCAAGTGACTCGTGCAGCTGGCGCCAGATTTGTGAGGTAAATTGGGTGCCTCTTTCAGATACGATACTCTTGGGAACTCCATGTAGGCACACAATCCTGTCCATGTAAATCTTGGCCAACTTTGCACTCGTATAGGTCGTCTTTACCGGTATGAAGTGGGCTACCTTGGTCAAATGGTCGACCACTACCCAAATGGAGTCATACCCTGACCTGGTCCTGGGCAGTCCTGTGATAAAATCCATTCCCACTCTATCCCACTTCCAATCTGGCACGGGCAATGGCTGCAGCAGTCCCGCTGGTTTCTGGTGTTCTGCCTTCACTCGGCTGCATACATCACATAGGGAAATATGCTCCGCGATGTCTCCCTTCATGTTGTTCCACCAGAATCTGTCCTTTAGGTCCATATACATCTTCGTATTGCCCGGATGTATGGAATATGGTGAGTCATGAGCTTCTTGCAGAATCAACTTCCTTATCTCGGGATCGTTGGGAACGCACAAACGATCTCCGTACCACAGGGTTCCTTGCTCATCCTCGCGGAATTCCCTTGCTCGACCTTCCTTCATCTTTTCCTTAACTTCATCTATCTCTTTGTCTCCTATCTGAGCCTTTATGATCCTGTCCTGTAGCGTCGGTTGGACTTCCATTATTGCTAAGTATCCTTCAGATACTACCTCCAGTCTAAGGTCCTTGAACTGCTTGCACAAATCCTCAGGCAATTCACCAATTGTCAATCCATTGGCATAAACCTTCCGGCTCAGAGCATCTGCTACTACATTGGCCTTTCCTGGGTGGTATTGTAGATTCATATCATAGTCCTTGATAAGCTCCAACCATCTCCTTTGCCTCATGTTCAGTTCCTTCTGTGTAAATATGTACTTCAGGCTCTTGTGGTCGGTGTACACATCACAGTGTTTTCCCATTAAGTAATGCCTCCATACCTTGAGCGCATGAACCACTGACGCTAACTCCAAATCGTGTGTGGGGTAATTCCGCTCATGGTGCTTGAGTTGTCGCGAGGCATATGACACTACTCTCCCATCTTGCATTAGCACACTCCCAAGTCCCTATCGAGAAGCATCACAGTACACTTGGAAATCCTTCTGAAGATCTGGTAAACACAGAACAGGCGCGGTCACCAGTCGACGCTTCAGTTCCTGAAAGCTGGCTTCACACACGTCTGACCATTCAAACTTCCTCTCCTTCTTCAGAAGTTCAGTCATCGGCTTAGCAATCTTGGAAAAGTTTTCAATGAACCTCCTGTAATATTCAGCGAGTCCCAAAAAGCTTCGAATCTCTCCAGCATTCTTGGGTGCTTCCCACTCAGTTACTGCAGTCACTTTGTTTGGATCAACAGCAATTCCTTCTCCCGACACTACGTGTCCAAGAAACCCAACGGTGTTAAGCCAGAATTCACACTTGCTGAATTTGGCATACAGCTTGTGTTCCCTCAGCTTCTCCATAATCATCCTCAGATGTTTCTCATGCTCAGCATCATCCTTGGAATATATCAGTATGTCATCAATGAACACCACCACGAACTTGTCCAAATACTCCATAAATACCTTGTTCATCATGGTCATGAAGTATGCCGGGGTATTCGTTAGTCCAAAAGACATAACTGTATACTCATATAAACCATACCTAGTGGTGAAGGCGGTTTTTGGTACATCCTCTTCTCGGATCTTCAATTGGAAGTAGCCTGATCGCAGATCAATCTTGCTGAACACCTTTGCTCCTTCCAGTTGATCAAACAGATCATTTATGTTCGGCAGAGGGTACTTGTTCTTGATGGTTACTTCATTCAGTGAACGATAGTCCACCACTAATCTCTTGGTGCTGTCTTTCTTCTCTACAAACAGAACAGGTGCTCCCCATGACGACGCACTAGGCTGAATGAATCCCTTTTCCAGCTGCTCCTTCAACTGTTTATTCAATTCCTTCAGCTCATCCACATCCATCTTATATGGTTTCTTTGCTATTGGTCCTGTTCCCGGCATCAGGTCGATAAGAAACTCTACATCCCTGTCAGGTGGCATCCCTGGCAGTTCTTCCGGAAACACGTTGGGGTAATCCCTAATCACTGGCACAGTATCCATGCTAACCCCCTTAAGAGAATTCAACTTACACCTTCTCGGTCGTGTAGCCGACTTGAATCTAATCCTCTTACCATCCGGGGTTTTGAGTGAAACAGCTCGCTGTGCACAGTCTATGTGTCCCCCATGCATAGACATCCAATCCATACCCAGAATGACATCTAATCCCTGTGAATCCAACACTACCAAATGTGCAATGAAGTTGTGTGTTCCAATCCTCACAATCAAGTCGCGGCATCCCGCACTAGCTATCATATCTCCTCCAGGTGAACTCACTCTAATAGACCTTTTCATAGACTCAGTAGGTAACTTATACTTATCCACAAATGCCCTTGATATGAATGAATGCGATGCACCAGTATCAAAAAGTATAATTGCAGGGTAAGTGTTGATTGGGAACTTACCAATCACAAGGTCTGGCTCATCTGGAATCTCCTCCACATTCATGTGGTTCACTGTGGCCTTCTCGCCGTTGGTTGGCTTCAGTCCTTTCCTCTCCGGGCAGTTGTCAGCATAGTGTCCCTTCTGCTTGCACTTGAAGCACGTCACCTCACTCAGATCCTTCTTCACAAAGCTGCGATCGTGGTTGCGGTCATGTCCACCGTGTCCTCCAGAGTGGTGAGAGTGTCCTCCCTTGTGGCTGTGGTGGTTGCTCCTATGGTTGTCATGGCGATGTCCATCGCGGCGGTCATGGCTCCCATGGTCACTCCCTCCATGCTTGGAGTATCCATCATATGAAGTGCGAGACTTGTGGTGAGAACCAGAGTGGTGATTGTTGTTCTTTCTCTTGCGGTTCTCCACCTATTTGTGCTTCCCTTCCAAGATCCTGGCCTTGTCCATCAGCTCCTGGAAAGTGGGGCAGTAAACCACCAGTAGCTGTACTGAAAGCTCATCACTAAGGCCATCCAGGAATCTCTCCCTCCTTTTGGCATCAGTGTCAACATCCTCAGGTGCATAACGGGACAGGTTGTTAAACTCCTCAATGTACTCGGCCACGGTGCGATTGGTTTGGCGCAAGTTGCGGAACTCCTTCCTCTTCAGGCTCAGAACTCCTGAAGACACGTGGTTGGTCCTGAAACCTTCCCCAAACATTGCCCAAGTCACGGTATCCAGCGGATGGGTGATCTGAAACGTGTCCCACCAAGAAGCGGATGGTCCCTCCAGTAGGTGAGCGGCAAACCTCACCTTCTCAGCATCAGTGCATCCGACAGTTACTAGATCCTTGTTGACTGAACACAACCAGTCGAGAGCAACCATTGGTTCAATTGCAGTAGAGAACTTAGCTGGTCTTAACCTCAGAAATCTGGTGAGAGCATCTCCCTGAGGCTGATTGTTTCCATTGTTGTTGTTCTGATTTGCCATGAACTGAGTCATCACTTGGGTCAGCTGTGCCTGAGATGCCATGAGGGGCTCCATCTCCGTGGGTTGGCGGCGGGGAGGCATCTGCAGTTCAGCATAGGTAAGTTTAGAAAGAATCAACTACGATAATAGGATTCCACCCATGCATATGATCAAACAACAACAAGCAATGGCAGACAATCACAAGCAAGCAACACATCAACAAACAAGCGATCCAGCAACATCCCAGGTGTTATCCTAGCATTATATAACTACTGAAATAGTTTTGCAAGAGTTGGCAATGCTTAACTAAACAGTTGATCAACTAAACAACCAAAACAGCAATCTGCCAGAACAGTCCAGCAGCATTCACGAATTTTTCCGCCTGACTTAAACTCGTCAGAAAATTTAGCTGATTTTTTTGCATATAGCACAGAGAGTTTCGCATCAGCCCAATTTATTTCAGATTTTTCCGAGTTACCAGAAAAATATGAAAAATCGCGCAGTACTGCTGTATCAGCAGAAAAACTGCAGCGAAAATAACACAGATAGTAACCAAATTGCCATAACTCTTTCATTAAAATTCGCACAAATAATTCCTGGGATATTGGAGTACACAAATAAGCAACTAATCACTCTTAAACTAACACGAACTAAGCTTTACATCGATCGAGACTAATCCTAACAAATTCTCCTAACGTGGCATAATTGGTGGACTTCTATCTACTTCTTGAAGAGATTGAGGTAGGTCCTTGCGGTCATGCGTTGGCGCTTCGGCTCGCGGTACAACCATGGCGGCGGAGTGTACACCTCTCCTGAACCATCACTTGAGACCTCAAACTCCACCTCTTCTGGATCCTCCTCTTCTTCTTCATTCTCAGCTGCAACTGCAACAGCTTCATCTCCTCCACCATCATCGTCTCCATCATCATCATCCTCGTCCTCATCATCATCATCGTCTACACTGTCATCATCATCCCCATTGTTGCCATCATATCCATTGTCATCATCAGAGGGTGGATTCAGCTGTGCTTGGAGAGCGGCAATCTGGGCTGTCATAGCTTCAATGATTTGGTCCCTTTCCTGGACGGTCCCTTGCAACTGCTGTATGTTCTGGGTGTTCTCCTGCACCGTACCATGAAGATGAGCTATGGTTGCATCTCTGGCTATCAGGGCATTCTCCAGAACTCCCACAGCTTCATGCAAAGTGTCAATCTCCTGTCCTTGGACCACCATGCCATTGCTAGTAAAATCTGCAATCTCCTTTATCATCCTCACCTTCTCTGCTAGAGCTCCATTCTCCCTTTCCATGTCCTCTCTGTGCCTCCGACGGGGCAGCATGTTGTTCCTGTCGCCCGGGGTAACCACAATGTTCCCATCTTCATCACGCCTTCCATAGTCACGGTAGGGTGAATCTGCTGGTAGTAGGTGTCGGACATTATGGCACTGGCGAGACAGGGCTTCATGTATGGCCAAGTTGATTCCAAGTCCCCAGTTGCAGTATGTCTTGGTGTAGATCAAGTGCACGGGGTTTGGCAAGGCGGCATCTCTGAATATGAAGGTAGTGATCTCCCATGCATCCTCTCCATATCCATAGGTGTACAGCCTTCTTCCCTTGAACATAGGCAGTGGCAATCCCAATGACTGAGAGAGTTGAGCTAACTGCCTTGCAAAGGGCCTTGGTGACTCCATGGTGACATACTCAGTCCTGACGTCTCCCATCTATCAAGTAAGAGAGGAAAGTGTGAGAATAGCATATGGTAAGAATTTACGAGGGTGAAAGGCATAAGATGAAAGATAGAGTTAATATAGGCTTTAATAATTCTATGGCTCCCTAATCCAATCCTAGGTCACGATCCTACAGTCGACACACGGGCTCTGATACCATCCTGTAACACCCCGGTTCTGAAAAGACCGTGGCCTCCATGTGACATGCCAATCCCTGGATCGGTTCATTGGCCCACAATAGAGTAAGATAGATAACATAGCAAATTAACCGTGTATCATGTACTACAAAGATCCAGAGTACCATTATTACAATAAAAGCTTAGCATAAAGCTAGCTCAAATTATTCAGGTAGCAACATAAACATGTAAATCCTCCATTCTTCAAATTGCCCGCAAGTGAACAAGTGCCGAGTGGAGTACCGTGGCCTATAACGATCAATCAGAATCGAAATAACCTGCAACATGAAACGTAGCAGCCCCGAAGGGTCAATACATGGAATGTATGGCAAGTAGAACTAGTAATGGAGACAATAGTACTAACATCTACATGCATATTTGGTAATTGGAGCTGTGTCTGGCTTGCATTTGCAAATACATTTGTCCTACTTTCATAAACAGTTTTTGATTTTCTTTGAAAAGATCCCAATTAAGTTAACCCAACAATATTAAAACAATTATGAAATTAGAATGAGCGAGAAACATGTCATGGAATCAATATCTAGCAACTCAAATGTCCATAACCGGGGACACGGATAATCGATTAGATTATACACTCTGCAGAGGTTAGTACACTTTACCCATGTGACTTGGCCAGCCCAGCTCGTACCATCACTCTCATTTTGGGTGATGATAGGGAGAAGACCAAGAAGAGACTGTTCGGGAAGTAGCTCCTCAATCCCGACGCGTACCGGTCCAACCTACCAAAATTCTACATCTCTGGATACGCGGGTTCGAGTTACCACAACCTACTAAGTCCAACCAACCGCCCATTTCATTATTGGCACATGGTTGTACACGTAAGCTACACAATAAAGAAGCCAATCATCCTCTCTGGATACCTGGGTGCCTTTCCGCAATGAAACCACCAAAAATTATCAATACCATCACACCCAGGGGGTTCATTGATTAAGTTGTTTTTAGTTTTCACAAACCAATACTTTGAGAAAACAAGTATCATTGATGTAACCCAGCCCTCGTTCATCAAAGCATGGCTAAGCACATCTACCAACGGTGGTTCATCTACAAAGAGGGTCCTACCACATAATAGGACATAGCATAGCGATAGTATCATCCTACACATGCATCTACAAAATACACGACAATGCATAGAAAGTAGTAGGACGATATCATGAACAAAGTAGCATCTACTTGCCTTGGTTGTAGCGGTCTGGAGCACAATCGTCACACGAGCAAGCGTTGCACTCAACACAATCTACACGATACAATTGCAATCATAAACAAACAATGCACAAGCATATGCAACAAATATGATGCATGAATGCATGGACGACAAGTGAATTGGTGCTACAGCTGCACCACAACATCCTATAACATAACACTACCGATTGCATGCATGGAAAATAGTTTTAGCGCTAGGGAAACTATTAAGTAAAAGTAATGCTCCAAACTAGAGCTAGAACTTAAATAATTCACTACCGGTAGAATACTGTTCGTAAAATCTTGGGAAAATTCTACAGTATGGGCATCGCTGATTAGAAACAGTACCAGTTGGAATTACTCGAAAATGAATTATAAAACTCCCCGAGTAATTAAAACACTGCAGAAAGCCAATAGACAGTTTCTGCAGAAGTTTTTACTGTAAGCCTACCTTTTTAAATCACGATGAGATTCCCCTCGTTCCACTGAATCCAGGGACATATCATACGCGATTTTTGGAGCTACGGATATTTTTTCTACGAATTTATTACTCCGAAAAGGCCACTAACAAGTTTGATTAAACTGTACTAAACCTTGCAGCAAAAGCCTTAACCAAAGGTACAGCGAGATTCTACACGACTCACTGAATCTGCACATATTTTATTTGCAATTTTTGGCCAAGCGATTTAATTACTACGCAATTTACAAGATTCTACCGAAATCTGCCAACTAAAAAGGATTAACGAAATTGACCAGTCAATTGTGTCTGTTGACTGGTCAAAGTGTCTGCTTACTGGGCGTCTGACTAGTCAACGCCTGAGTCTGAGCGGTCAACTAACGATCTAAGCCGCTGATCTGAGATCTGACGGTGGCTGCTGTCTTACCGGAAACAACGACGAATCGGACTCCGAACGGGTTCCGAACGGCGGCGACGATCACCTCCGGCGACGAGGTTCTTCCTGCACGGACACACACGGTCAACTACGGGTCGAGAAAAATTACATCGCGCGCGCGAGGCGGCGCGTACGTGCGTGTATGCGTGCATGCATGCGCGCAGCGAGGCGGCGCTAGGCGGCGGTGGCGCAGGGCCGAGGCGGCGCGGCGCGCAGGAGCTAGCAGCGGCGCGCGCGGCAGGCGGCGGCCGAGGTGCTGCATGGCGGCGGTGCAGGCGAGGCGCGCGCGGGCTGCGCGGGTCGCGGGCGGTGGCGGCGATGGCGGCGGTGTCGGCGGCGGGAGGCGCGGAGGCGGCGGGAATAGGGAGAGGAGGAAGAGGCGAGGCGCTGGCGGGCGAACCTGGCGGCGGCGAGGCGGCGATGGCCGGCGGCGGCGGCGGCCAGGGCGGAAGGCGGCGGCGGCAGTGCCTCGGGGGGGGGGGGGGGGGGGGGGCGCGATCGGGAGCAGAGGCGGCGGCTGGGTGGCGACGTGGGGGTGGGCACGGAAATTGAGGCCGGGTGGTCCCCTTTTGTGGCCCTGCGTGCGAGTCCAAAACCGAATCGTTCCAGAGTTTGGCTACAACTCGGAAATCGGTCCGGATTTTCGGACCGTTTTCCGGCGGTTTACTAAAACGTCCGAAGCTTTTCCGTACGAACTCCGATTGAAGCGATTCTCGCGCCTACGGGTTCGTATCGTCGAGGGGAATAACCTAGCGTCAAGGTTTGAGCGAAACCTCGAACCTACAGGGGTGGTTGTTGCAAGTCCTACTAAAGCTTCCCGCGGGAACCTCGTGGCAAAATAAAACAGGGTTTTGCAATTGGCGTTTCGCCGAACCTTTCCACTCGACGGTTTTGCAAGGAAAGATATGATGCAATGATATGAATGATATGAAAGACCAAATCTAAAATTTGGGATGTGACAGTTTCCTGCTACAGTATGGTGGTATATGCCTATTTGCTCTTTGCACATTCTCTATTTTTATTCTTCTTACTTTTCTTCTTCTTTATATATATATGCTCACACTTTTGTTTCAGTGTTGTGCAAAGGAGCTAGCCATACATTCCACTTCATGTAGGAATTCAAAGTTTAACAATCGCAATTACCAAATTCCAATTGTATATGAAGCATCTTTATGACTTGAAGACTCTACCTCGACTTGCTCTCACTCTAATTTGATAGCATTTTTTAATTTTCCTTTGTTCAAGGTTTCTTTCTCAACTTGACTGAGTAGATTATTTTTATTTTTGCAAATCAAACCATGAACCTACAACATATTGATTAAATTATCTTTATATGTTTCGTTAATACCAATGGTGTGGAAGACTCCTATTACTATCATCAAGTGGAAGTAAAATTATACTCAAGCCATTCATATACCCAATAAGACAAGCACAAACTCAATAATGCTCCATATATGATAATAAACTCAGAATTTCATAAAATGGATCGACTATTCCTGAAGGGAATTCTAATGATGCATCTTTATTTCTAAGCTCAAACTAATGCAAGACTAAAACAGTAATATAAATCTTATAAGATAGATTACAAGGTATTAAAGATCTCCCCAAGCTTGGAATCAAGCTAGGTGGGATTACCTATTCCTCCTCTTGGGTGAGAAGAGCATTGCCCACTTCCCCTATGTTACCAACTTTAGCTATGCTTGCAAGGCTGATGCTGAGCTTTCCCATGTCGAGTTGAAGCTTCAAAATTTTATTTTGGAGGAATTTCTTCTCATCTGTCAACTCAAAAACAGTTTTGATAAAGAAACCAACTCTACCATCGATGTCATTGACCTTTTGCTCAAGGTCTTTGCTCATCATCCAGTAAGAGTCAATCCCTTCTCTAATAGTTTCAACACGTGCCTTTGAAGCTTTTTCCAATTGATAGATCTTATCATGAATCTCATCTTGCCGCACCTTCTTAGGTTTAAGAGGTGACAGACCGAGAAGAGGTTTATAATAAGATCCTATGTTGTGACGATAAGGATTAGGGAGATACTCATCCTTGCTCCTTCTATGATCCGCTTGCCTCATCATCTCCATCCTTTGCGGGAACATGTCATCCCAATTTGGGAGAGGCTTGATCTCCGATGATGCTTCTTTAGGTTCTACTTCCTCGATCCTCTTCACGGGCTTCTCTTCTTTCTTCCTCCAAATCTTATTGACATGGAAAGGCTTCATGAATTCGCTGCACGGATATTATGAGAAGGGGATTGTATGGAGATGGCGGTGATTTTTCGAGGCTGGAGGCTGTAGCTCTGCGAAAATTAATGAAAAAGGTTAGATGTGATCAACTTTCAAAGGGGAGGTCAAATACCCTAGCCACCGTCCGTAACGAGCAACTATACAGGCGCGGACCGTATAGGTCCCGCCGTATAGTTATGAACCGACTATAGATTTTATATCTATGTGAGTACCAACTATACGACCACAACTATACGGCCGGGAATTTAATTCTGGCTGTATAGTTGGTCGTTAAACTTACTGTATCATGGTGTAAAAATTTGGAGATGGGGTAGATAACTATACGGCTGGAAATTTAATTCCCGTCGTATAGTTGGTCGTTAAACCTACTGTGTCCGCCAAAAATTTCCTGTTTCTCCGAGAATTCTTTATTAATCCGAGACTTAATGAAATACCAATTTTTGACAGAAAAATAACAGCTTAATTGTTCGACCAACATTAACATCCATCAAACAGAATTTTAGCATTACCAAACTTCTTCTACTTCACTAGAGCTTTAAATGTTCCTTATTCAACACAAGCTTAACTAAAACTTAATTGAAAATTTAAAACTTACTCAAACCTTTATTTCACACGAGTTACCTCCCATGAAGCACTCTTTTATGGTCAATAGCTTGATCGTGGTGTTGCTCATTTCGTGTCGATTTTATCCTTCTTGCAGTTGACATACCTTGTATATCTTTGCTTAATCACCTCTTCTGGGGTGATCACTCGTATGGTGACTGCACTTATATCTTCTTTTGCTCGATAATGCTTCAAGCGTTGTCCATTCATCACCCAAGAAAGAGAGGGTGTTTTCCCTGTAGCTTCACTTCTCCCGGTGAGTAAGCTTCTTCATCTATATAGGGACCTTCCCACTTTGATCAGAGCTTTCCTGGAAACAACATAAGACGAGAATTATAGAGCGACACCTTGTATCCACTTTTAAATACCTTATTCTCTATTTTTATATCATGCCATCTTTTTAATTTTTCTTTAAACAATCTAGCATTTTCAGAAGACTCACTTCTAAACTCATCTAAAGCATGAATATCTAATAAATGTTTTTCTCCTGCTGCTTTAAAATCATAGTTTAAGTTTGTGATCGCCCAAAAGGCTTTATGTTCCAATTCTAAAGGTAAATGGCACACATTACCGTAGACCATCTTATATGGTGTCATACCAATTGGATTTTTTAAAGAAGTATGGTATGCCCAAAGAGTGTCATTTAACTTGTATGACTAATCTTTTCTTGTTTTTTCACCGTCTTCTCGAGTATGGTCTTTAATTCTCTATTGGAGAGTTCTACTTGACTACTCGTGTGAGGATGATATGGTGAACCAACACGATGAGTTACTCCATATTTGTAGAGGATTTTCCTAAAAGTTCCTTTCATAAAATGAGAACCACCATTAGTAATTAAAAATCTAGGAACTCCAAACCTGGGGAATATGACATCCTTGATCATCTTTACTGAAGTAGATGCATCTGTATGTCTTGTTGGAATAGCTTCAGCCCATTTAGTGACATAATCGACAGCAACAATAATATGAGTGTAACCATTTGATTCTACAAAAGGTCCCATGTAATCCATTCCCCATACATTAAAGGTTTCAACTATAAGACTATAATTCATTGCCATATCTTGTCTTCTACCTATATTACCTCTTTTCTGGCAAGCATCACAATGTTCTACATACATGTGTGCGTCCTTGAACAAGGTGGGCCAATAGAATTCAGATTAAAGTACCTTTGACGCAGTTCGCTTGCATGCATGATGTCCTCCATACGGGCAGTCATGACAAGCTTGCAAGATTGCATCCATTTCATGGTTAGGAACACACTTCCGAATCATTCCATCAGGTCCATGAAGATATAAATATGGATCACCCCAAAAGTAATATTTAATATCATTAAAGATATCATTCTTTTATTTATTTTCATACCAGGAGGTATAGATTTTCCTACAAGATAGTTAGCATAATCTGCAAACCAAGGATCAGCGATTTCAACATTTGCTAAATATTCTCATGGAAATGACTCACTTATAGGTACAGGGTCAGTAATTATTCCCTCCATCCTAGAGAGATGATCTTCTACCGGATTATCCTTACCCCTCCTACTACTATTTGCAAATCATATTCTTGTAGTAATAAAACCCACCTAATCAACCTAGGCTTTGCATCCTTTTTCACAAGGAGGTGACGCAAAGCTTGGTGATCTGTATGTACTATTACCTTAGAATTAATGATGTAAGATCTAAATTTTTCACAAGCAAAAATTATAGCTAGGAACTCCTTTTCTGTAGTAGCATATTTTTTCTGAATCTTATTAAGAGTTCTACTAGCATAATGAATAACATTTAAATTATTTCCATCTCGTTGTCCTAACACGGCTCCTAAAGCATAGTCACTAGCATCACACATGATTTTGAAAGGTTTGTCCCATTTTGGTGATTGCATGATAGGTGCTGAAACTCATTTGTATTTAACATTTTCAAAAGCTGCAATGCAGTCATGATCTAAGTAGAATGGAGTTTCTTTCTCAAGAAGGTTAGTGAGAGGCATAGCTATTTTAGAAAAATCTTTTATAAAACGCTTGTAAAAACCTGCATGTCCCAGAAACATTTTTAAGTTTTTTATGTCCTGAGGTATTGGAACATTTTCTATAGCATTTATATTAGTCTTATCTATTTATATACCCTTCTATGAAACCTTATATACAAAAACTTTACCTTCTCTTTCCATGAATCGACATTGGTCCCAATTAAAAACTAAATTTGTTTGCCTGCATCTATACAAAAACTTTGGTTAAATTGTAGAGACAATTATCAAATGTTGTTTCACAGACAACGAAATCATTTGTTAGAAATTCCATAGTCTTCTCAACAAGATCATCAAAGATTTTTAAAACGCATTCTTGAAAATTTGTAGCTGCATTACTTAAGCCAAACGGAATTAATCTATAAGCATATGTGCCATAAGGATAAGTGAAAGTTATTTTCTCTTGATATTTTGGTTGTATAGAAATTTGAGAATAACTAGAATAACCATCAAGAAAACAGAAATAAGAATCATTACTAAGTCTTTCTAAAATTTTATCCATAAATGGTATAAGTTTATGATTTTACTGTGTCTCGCGGTTTAGTTTTATAAAATCAATGCACATGCGATATCCAACAATAGGTCTTATAGGAACTAGATCACCATCCTCATTTATAACAGCATCAAGACCCCCTTGTCTTGGTATGCAATGAGCTGGGCTAACCCATTTACTATCAGAAATAGAATGTATTATGACGACATTTAATAAGTGTATAACTTCTTTTCTTACTACTTCCTTCATTTTCGGATTAAGCCTTCTCTGTGTGTCAACTACTGGTACAACATCTTCAAGCATGGTAATCTTATGTGTCACAATAGATGGATCTATTCCTTTAATATCACTTAGAGTATATAAAAATGCTTCACGATGCTTGATCAAGACTGAAATGAGTTTATTTGTTTCATTTTCTGATAAATTTTTACTAATAATAACAGGACATTCATTTTAATTATCTAAAAACTCATACCTCATATCATCTGTGTCGTTTCAATTCAATTGGCGGAGGTTCTTCGTCTCCTTTTCTTACCAGTTCTTCATATTCATGTGGATTTTGTGCTTCCAGAATGGAATCAAGGTAATCATCCATGTCTTCTCTTTCCTCATCATATGGTGCCTCTTCCCAATTAATTAAGCTCCTCTCTAATTCATCTTGCGGAGTGCTGAAATGAATTGCGGCAAGCTTGGCAATCGTTTTCCCTTCCTTGATATCTTCCACTTCATATGGCCTATTATTTAGTTTGGAAAAGTGGAATGTCATTTCCTCTTCTCCAAAACATCATTGAAATATTCTCCTTTTTATTATCAATTCAAGCTTTGGTTATAGAGACAAAAGGCCTGCCTAAAATTATAGGACAAAAAGCATCTCGAGGCATATCAACAATATGAAAATCAAGGGGGTACATGAGTGATCCAATAAAGACATAGATATATCTAATAACACCTTCCGGTTTTATATTAGTTCTATTAGACAATTTAATAGTAGTGTCTACCGGTTCCGCATCTGGATTATTTAAATTGTAGAGAAGTTCCTCATAAAGTGATGAAGGCATAATATTTATAGTGGAAATCGGCTCACAAATTCCGTATAAGAAAGTTTCTCCACAATATATAGGAGTCATAGGCTTAGAAGTTTCATTACCTCGTACCTTACCTTCGATGAATTCTGAAGTTTCCAAGTCTATCATAACCACTTCATTATCAATGGTTCGTTCTTCCATAAGATCCTTCAATATAACAATATTTGCACCGGTAGCTTTGGGGTTCTTTTCTAGTTTTTCAGTCTTCTCCTTATGTGTACTTCCTCCCTGCACTTTTTCTTGATATTTTCTTGAATAGGTTCATAGGAAAACTCTACCATTGGTGCACTTTCTCTTGCATGCTTGTTTTGTTCGAGGGGTTTATAGGGTTTCCATTCTGTAGGTACCTGTAGATGCCCTTCATAATTCTCAATAATTTTCTTTACTGAATAAGAATCAATACCGAGAGTTTTAATCATCGCACAAGTCCTTTCGTCTGCAAGAAAATCATTAACACAAGCATATTTAGAAGAACTATTCATAATGTTCTCCTTATCTTTAAGATTTTCTATTGTCTCCCTCATTTTCATTATTAATTTCTAGGCTTCATCATAAATATAAGATAGAAAACTACCATTAGAAGCAGCATCTAAGCTCGTTCTATTTTTATTATTAAGCCCTCCATAGAAAGTATGAGTGACTAACCAATCAGGCAAACGATGATGGGGCAATTATCTAGATAGATTTTATACCTTAGATAGCCTTCATATAAACTCTCATCGGGACTATTTTTCAAACTAATAATAGTACCTCTCATCCTGTGAGCTTTGCTTTCTGAGTAATATTTTGATAGGAAATTTGGTTGTCAATTCCGTCCAAGTCCTTGGTGCTTCTACATAAAAAGATCTATACCAGTTGCGAACATTATTAGAGAGAGTTTGTCTAAACAACTAGATTTTAATCTTATCAAGATCACAGTCATCGAATATAAAGGAACCAAAAACATCTTCGAAGAATTGTAAGTGCCCAGAAGGACTCTCTTCATCGGCTCCTGCAAATTTCTTAGAGTTGAGTAATTCAAATAATAAAGGATAGATCTCAATACCATCGAGGTTTATGCTTTTATTAAAAGTTATAACAGCGTCCATGGGTGTACCCATTTTCCTTACTGCCTCAAGCTGGATTAAGTGTTGAGTGTTGTCCATTGTTATGGTCCTGCAACTTAAATAAAAAATTAGTAGAATAAAAGTAAATAACTAAAAGTAAAGTGACTTATAGCGCTAAGTTCCCCAGCAACGGCGCCATAAAATAGCTTGATGACTACAAGTGCAGGGATCGTTTGTATCTAGTTTCGAAATAAAGATATCGATCCCACATGGAGCAATAGGCGAAAGAATAAAATGCTTTTAACTAAAACTAAACGAAGTACTTAAGAAATAATTCTAAGATGCAAGAAAAGTAGAATTGTTCTAAGGATTGTTTTTGGGTTTTTGATTGAGTAAAGCAATTAAATAAACTAAAGTAAAACTTAATGCAGAAAGTAGGAATCACGTATGTAAGTTTAACATCCCAAAAATATTAAACTTGGAGCATCAAACTCTAATCATCAAAATTAGGGTTAACAAAAACTTTTCCAACTAAAAATATGAAAGCATTCATATGTGTGTGTATTCAAAATTTGGATTCTTTTGAATTGCCATGGTTCTGTGTTTCTTTGCTTGTAAAAGGATTCTTAGGGGAAATAAACATCATCTAAACAATCCCCAAACTTTTCCCAAAGACAAATAACTCAAATTAAATAAATGAAGTGAATAGTTATTTTTGCCAAATTAACTCTCATGCCTACTTTGGCTATCTCTAGTTTTCAAAACTCAACAAAAACCTGTGTGGATCTTTGCACCCCTTGTTAGTACTCATAATAAGGTACCAAGGCCCACTTTGTGATCATCAAAAAACATTCAAATCCTAAGTTTAAATGACAGTTTAAAATTGAATCTATCTCATATGGGAAGATCCCACTATTTCAAAAACCACTCAAACAAGCTCAATTTTCAAAACCGAAGAACCCACAGAATCCTCAGCACATGCCTAGCACACCCACCAAAAATCTTTTCAAAATTCAAAAGTAAGTTTCTTGCGGCCATTTCATCAAACACCTTGCAGATTCAAATCAAACAAACAGCAAACACTATTTTGAGCAGTGATTTGGCCAACCTTGTCTCCTCTCTAGCTCACAGCAAACATCTAGTAGATCATCTAGCTTAATTGTAAACCTCTAGCACCACTGTGAGCTTGCCTTGCCATAAATGGTGAGCAGGCCGAGCCTGACCATGCCACCCCATTGTCGCTGGCCAGCTAGCAGCAACCCTATCCTTGCCAACCTTGTCTGGGACGTAGCCAGCACCTCACCGCCGCTCACTGTCCCCTCCCCAAGCCAGTGCAAGCCGTGGACCACCAGGAATGCCGTGCGCCCAGTGCCACTGCGACATGCCGAGCCCGCCCCAGAGTGCCGCACCCGGCACGCGTGCACACGCCACCCCTCGACCGCAGCCCGTGCCCACCGCTTCGTCATGATCCCAGGAACACGCTAGACACTCCCGTTCGCCGCCCCATGCCTCACAGCCACCGCTCACCATCGAAGATGCCGCCTCTGCCGCGCAGAGAACCGCATGTTCCCGACCGATTGCCACCGCCCCTAAGCGCGCATTCAAGTCTTAGAGCATCGCCAAGAGACCGCGCATCGATCGCCAACCTCAGCCATGCCTCTAGTCGCCCGTAGCCATGTCGCCATCGTCGCCTGCCCATCCCTCTCGATCTCGCCTTCGAGCCTATAAAAGGAGGCGACCCCCAGCCGATTGAAGCACACCATTCCACTCCCCTCACCTCACTGATCATTCCACCCTCTAGCCGGAGCACGAGGAGCAGCAGCTCGCCGGAATTGCGCTGGAGCACGCCGCCTCTAGAGAAGAAGGGAGCCATTGATTTCGACCACCCCCGGAGCTGCCTCGACCATCACTGAGCTCGCCGTCGACCACTCGTTCGTTTGCCCGCCTCGCCGTTGTCGCTGGAGCCCTAGTATGCCCCCTATGCACCCCCACTGAGCCGCTAGGGTTCGAGCTCGACGGTGACATGTTCATCGTCGACGACGATCCCCAGCCGTCGATCTTCCTTCTAATCCAACAAACCACATACCATCGTACCTCTTCGCGTGTTATGAGCCACTGACTGGTGGAACCCCCCTGTCAGCTGAGCCCCGCGCTGCGAAGTGACACTGGGCCGGCCCATTAACCTTTCCCAGGCAGCCCAACCATTTGAATTTACATTTTTCTATTTTAATTCAAACTCAGTTCTGTTCCTAGATTCAAAAATCAACCCAGCTCGATTCAGTGAACCAAATGGCATGAAACCAATTTTGTTAGAAAGGTACTAAAATGCTTAATCCAAACCCGTTGGATTCAAATCATTTGGATCTGTAGATCACCCTTGGTAAAAATAACAAGTCAAAAGCTTTTCTGCAGTCAAACATTATTCAAAATTCAACCATAATAGCTTTTGAGTTGATTCCAACTCTCAAAAATCACATTTGATGATACCTTTCAGAATATATAAAAACATATGGGTTTACTTACAGAAATAATGTTCAAGTAATAAAAGAATGCCACATAGGCATTTCTAGTCACTTTAATTATTTAAAATAAAAAGGTTAAACCTTATTAAATTGTGACACCACTTTAAATCACATTCCCATGTACTGAAATATGTGGTGATGACATGTGTCAATATGATCCCATGTTTGAGTTGGAGAATATTAAATCTTAAGTAGTTTTTTAGTGAGTAGAAATTACTTTTCTAAAAATAAAATAAATAAGACAAAAGCTTTAATCTTGTAAGGTTAGTGATGATGCTAGATCATCTATAGTACACCTTTGTGTGATGATTGAAAATAATTAAGTATTGTTTGGTGATTGTGTACCTCGTATTTATTTATAGACGCTAGTACCGACCAAGGATACAAGGAGGAAGGAGGATACTACGAAGAAGAAGCCGAGGAGAACTTCAACCACTGCTCTGCACAAGGAAAGCTAACACTTGCAATTATGAAAGTTAGATAACCTATGCATTGGACTAAGCATGCTTGGTTGGACACATTTGATGATACCCAATCCTAGTTTTACTTGCAAGCTTTATACTTTATTTCTTTATCAAAGCTTTCTCTTAAAGTTTACTTAAGTGACTTGTAGATTCTAGGAAGATAATGGAAGGTTGCATAAAGAGCATTAAATTTGGCCAAAGCTAGATAATCTTGATGTCATCCTAAGGCATGAGATTGAACTTAATTAATCTCCACTTGTTTACCACCCCTCATTAGTACTTACCCCACTTGTAGATGCTAGTGCTAAGCATAAAACTTGATCAACTGTAGATGGGAATACTTGGAGAAAATGGTTATGAAAACCTTGGAATGATGAGTTATTCTACTGAAATGTTTTGACATGTGTTTCCAAACACCAGATGATTTTGATGATGAAAATATTAAGGCATGAGCCTTACCCCTTTATAAAATTGATGGTTGTCTGGATGCGATACCATTCCAATTTTACCATACAACCACAATACCCGAAATTGGGTAGGGCTTGACTGGAAATTTATATACCTTAGTATGGGTTCTCTCACGGCCAAGGTCTGAGCTGAGGCTACCTTCTGAAGATTGTTCACCTGTGCAGTACCCAAGATGACAGTTGGTCATGGTTGGGAGGCCAAACTCACATGAGAGGTGCCTATACTAGGGCGTGTAATTGAAAGGTTAGGATTGATTATCCGCATACTGAGTATGGTGAATTCGGGATTTGTTCCTGACGGATGTATCGAATGTTGTGGTGAAAGTGTACAATCTCTGCAGAGTGTTAAACTATTCGAATAGCCGCGTCCGCGGTTATGGACAGTTGGAATGGCCATACTGTTCTCCTGTCAGATGTTTTCCAAATGACTTGTGAAATAAATTGAGATTTTGACTTGACCACAACAGAGTTGTGATATGAAATTCAAGTTCCCACTTAGGTGTTATAAAATTTCAACTAGCTTTATTTGCTTCTGAACTTAGTAGAGGTAAATCTGGCTTTTTGCAAAACAACCCTAGAGCTTAGTGTTCTACTACAAAAACCCCCTTAACTTGTTAGTATTAGTTTGCGAGTACTTAAAGAGTACTCATGGCTTGTCCCTGGCTATTCCCGTGGCCAGACTATGAAGAGGAGTACCAGGATGATGGACCACCGGAAGGTTATGACAACTAGGATCATCTCCCATCGTGAGCATTGCCTGTGACCCCGAAGATGGAGCTTCGCCTATGCTACCTTTATTATTACGTTATTCCGCTGCTTGAGTTGTATTAAGAACTGGATCATGAGATCCTTATTTGTTTAAAACCTTATGTATGGTTTGTAATGGATGATGTAATGTGATATCCAAATCTATTATGTGTCGCAAAAATGGTAATCCTGGGATTGCGATGTATGGCATAACAGGCATCTGGGATTAAAAATCCGGGTGTTGACAAGTTGGTATCATAGCCATCCTGGCCATAGGAGACCCGAGTTAGATTGTACGTTTGAATCCAAAACTTAGTTTCAAAACCAAAGGAAGCAAATATTTACAAAAACTTATTCCCATTCTTATCACTTTGTTTCTTTCATAAAAATTCATGTTCCTCAAAAACTCTTGCAAAATACATAAAAATTTGACACACTTGATCACTCTACTAACTTACTCATCCTATATTCTTATAGATGGACGTGAAGTACAACAAGTTTTATCAGCTGGGAAATGGAGGAGACCTCATCTTTGAGCGGGATTTGGACTAGCTTTCGGAACTTCTGGAGCGTCCGCACCCCGAGTTCTCGGAGCTCAGCTCAATGATCGGGAAGGAGAAGATCGGCAGTGGCTAGTTGTTGCAAGTATCCGAGGAAAGATTGAACCTCCCACTGCCGAGGGAAGTTCACCTTAAGAGAGAACAACTGGCTCGATGGACTTGTCAGGGCTATGCAGGAAGCTCTTGCCCGTTTGTGTGGGCATAGTATCAACCAGATCAAGGGTACCCGCTTTGAGTTTTGTCCAAGGCGTGATGCTATGGGACAGCCACTGGAAGCCCCATATCACCAGGAGCTGAAGACTCAGTTGGACCACCTCAGCTTCATGATGTATGATCGTCAGCAAGAACTGGACAATGCTCGTGACTACTCCAACCACAAGTCCGCCATCATTAGGACGAAGGATCAGACCATCGCCATGCTAGCAAAGGAACGCAAGTCTCGTCGCCGTCAGCTTGAAAAGAAGGAGCACATCATTGCCCATCTTCGCCACCGTATCTCGGATTTTGAGGAGACCATCCATGAGAGAGACATGCAGTTGGAGGAAAGGGAGAATGTCGGAGAAGACCTTCGTGGAGACCCCTACTCCTATCTCAGCGATGATGATGATTTTCTGGAGGATCAGGCCATGGACTTCTTCACCGATGATGAGGATTTCACCTTCATCGATGACGAAGAGGATGATGAGGATGATGATTACACCGACTCCGAGGAGTAGTAGCACTTGAGCACTAGCATTGTGAGTTGTATTTTGTCCCACTATATCGTAGTTTCCAGAATGGTTCTTAAAACCATCTGTTTTTCCTTTGTTGTGGTGTGTGTTGTATCGTGTGCTATGAATGAAGGAATGAAAAGCAAGTTGCAAAAAAATCTGAGTCAAACTTTAAAAACTTTTCAAAGTCCCTGAACCTTAGAAATTTCCCTCTTTTCTCATGATCTATCTCAATCTTCAGATGCCTCGCAGAGGAAGTGGTTCATCCCCGGAAACGATGTTACAGATCCTGCAAATGTTGGTTTCTGACCGCGAAGCTGAAAGAGTCGAACGTCAAGCCAACTTAGCCACCCTTCAGCAGATAGCTCAGCTGGCCCACAATAATCAAGGCCAAGGAAACCAGGACAACCATGGATCTAAGCTCAAGAATTTCCAGAACACCAACCCACATGTTTTCACTAAGTCGGAAGAGCCCTTAGACGTAGATGATTGGCTGCAAACCATGGAGAACAACCTAGAAGTCACCGGAGTGGAAGCTAACGAGAAAGTTCTGTTCGCCACCCACTATATAGCCGGAGATGCAAGAGCATGGTGGAATAGCATTCGTGCAATGACTGGAGGACAGATGATGACCTGGGAGGAATTCAAGGTCAAGTTCAGCAGAACCCATGTGCCACCAGGTTTGATCAAGAGAATGAGAGATGAGTTCAGAGAACTGAAGCAAGGAAGGATGACCGTGGTGGAATACCGTGACAAATTCTTGTCATTAGCAAGGTATGCCCCGATGAGATCGACACTGAAGCCAAGAAGAAAGAAAGATTCTTGAATGGTCTGCACGATGAGATGCAGACGGTGTTGGTCAATATCCCCTTTGCTGATATTGAAGCCCTTGTGACTCTGCCATTCAGATGGAAGGAAAGATCAACCAAGCCAATGAGAACCGCAAGCTCCGCATGATGCATCAGCCAGGAACCCATCATACCCCAAAGTATCGCCCCAACCCATCTCCAGGATTTGCCCCGAGAACCAACAGACCCCCGATGAACCGTCCGACCTATCCCAACCGTGGAAACCCAAGGCCCGGAGGAAATCACAACAACCCCAGCAACTCTAACAATTTCAACCATGCACCACCCAAGTTGAACAACAACAATGCTGCCGCCAACACCAACATTGCCCCGAGGACTGGAAGCAATGTTGTGCCTGTTGCATCACAGGACAAGTCGCAAGTGACTTGTTATGACTATGGAAATAAGGGTCACTACTCCAATGAGTGCCCCAAGAAGAATGCCGCAACCCCCAATGCAAATGCCCCAGCTCAGCAGCAGCTTCGTGTTCAGCCAGGAAGAAGGTTTGCCCCAGGGAATTCACTCAACCGCAACGGCCGTCTTTTTCTCATGCATGCTGAAGAAGCCCAGGAAGCGCCAGATGTCGTGCTGGGTATGTTTCCTGTTAATTCAGTATTTGCTATAGTGTTGTTTGATTCTAGTGCATCGCACTCATTTGTCACCGTAGAATTTGCATGCACTAGTAAGATTCAACCAACCAAACTGAAGCATGTTATGATTGTTCAAATCCCTGGTTCAACCACCAAAGCTAGGCAAATTTGCAAAGCTGTCCCTATCCGAATCCATGGCATAGATTTGTATGCTAATCTGATAGTACTCGGAACTAAAGGTTTGGATGTAGTACTAGGAATGGATTGGATGTCCAAACATAAAGGATTAATTGACTGTGCCAAGAAAGCCATAACCATGACCAGTACAGCTGGAGTATCAGTCGAGCATGTATCCGAAACCTTACCTTGTCAATTCAAGTGCAACAAGAGTATAGCCCAACCTACCATTGACCAAGTCCGGATAGTCTGTGAATACCCCGATGTATTTCCAGATGTTTTGCCCGGTATGCCCCCAGATCGGGATATCGAGTTTATCATTGAACTAATCCCTAGAACAGGACCCATAGCCCAGAGACCATATAGTATGAACCCGTCTGAACTAGCGGAACTAAAGAAGCAACTGGATGCCATGCTGGAAACTGGATTGATTCAACCAAGTGCGTCACCATGGAGATCACCTGTCTTGTTTGTGGATAAGAAGGATGGAGGTAACTGTTTGTGTACGGATTATCGGAAGTTGAATGATGTCACTATCGAGAACAAATACCCATTGCCCAAGATAGAAGATTTGTTTAATCAGTTGACCGGTGCCAAAGTGTTTTCTAAGATTGATCTTAGAACTGGCTATCATCAACTCAAGATTCGCGCAGAGGATATTCCCAAGACTGGCCTTACCACCAGATATGGATTATACGAGTATATTGTCATGTCTTTTGGATTAACCAATGCCCCCGCTTATTTCATGAATCTCATGAATAAGATTTTTATGGACTTCCTAGATAAGTTTGTCGTTGTTTTCATCGATGACATTCTGATTTATTCCAAATCAGAAGAAGAGCATCATCTACACCTAAGGACCATTCTTGGAACCCTTAGAGAGCATCAGTTGTATGCCAAGTTTAGCAAATGTGAATTCTGGTTACAGGAGGTAGGATTCCTCGGTCACATTGTATCAGCCGGAGGAATTGCCGTTGACCCTGCCAAGGTGAAAGATGTCGAAGATTGGCAAGCCCCAACCACTCAAACCCAAGTTCGTGCATTTCTCGGATTGGCGGAATACTACCGCAAGTTCGTAGAAGGATTCTCGAGTATCGCCAGACCCATGACCCAATTGCTGAAGAAGGACAAAAATTTTGAATGTACGGACAAATGTGAAGCGAGTTTCCAAGAACTCAAGAGAAGATTGATTTCAGCCCCAATCTTAATCATGTCGGATATCACGAAGCCCTTTGACGTGTATTGTGACGCATCCAAGATCGGTCTCGGATGTGTGCTAATGCAAGAAGGCAAAGTTATATCTTATTTATCCCGAAAACTAAAACAACATGAGCAGAACTATCCAACCCATGACCTCGAGCTCGCAGCAGTAGTTCTAGCCCTGAAGACATGGAGGCATTACCTGATGGGAAATCGTTGTGAGATTTATTCGAATCACAAGAGCCTGAAGTATATATTCACTCAGAAGGAGCTGAATATGAGACAGAGAAGATGGATTGAGCTAATCAAGGATTACGACCTGGACATTCACTATCACCCCGGTAAAGCCAATGTGGTAGCAGATGCCCTTAGCAGATTGTCGTGCTGCTTGAACTCCATGATTTTGAAGGAGCAACCAAGTCTGCACAAAGAGATGGAAGAGTTCCGAATGGAATTAGTGAGTGAAGGATTTTTGGCTAGCATAGAACTTCAACCCACTTTGATCAACCAGATCAAGGATGCGCAGAAGGGAAATGCTAGTATCGAAGGAATCAAGCGTCGTATCGGTACAGGCAAAGTACCCGGATTTACCGAAGATGAAGAAGGAGTTCTGTGGTACAAAGGACGCCTTTGTGTACCAGCAGATTCTGAGCTGAAGGAAGTTATTCTGAAGGAAGCTCATGATACTCTTTATTCTATCCACCCCGGAGGAACGAAGATGTATCAAGATTTGAAAGAGCAATTTTGGTGGCATAAGATGAAGAGAGAAATCGGAAGCTATATCGCCAAGTGTGATATATGTCAGCGAGTCAAGGCAGGACATCAAAGACCCGCTGGATTGTTGCAACTTTTGCAAATTCCGGAATGGAAGTGGGATTCTGTAGGAATGGACTTTATCACTGGACTACCTACTTCTAGTAGGGGAAATGACTCTATTTGGGTCATAGTGGACAGATTGTCCAAAGTCGCCCATTTCTTGCCCGTCAAAACCACCTATCAGAGTTCGAAGCTAGCGGAGTTGTACATCGCTAGAATCGTTAGTTTGCATGGAGTCTCCAAGAACATAGTATCGGATCGAGGAACTCAGTTTACCTCAAGATTCTGGAAGAAAGTCCAAGAAGGTTTAGGAACCCGCCTAGATTTCAGTACCGCGTATCACCCTCAGACCGATGGACAAACGGAGCGACTAAACCAAATACTCGAAGATATGCTGAGAGCATGTGTGTTAGAATATGGATCCAAATGGGAAGACTGTCTGCCGTTTGCAAAATTTTCATACAACAACAGTTATCAAGCCAGTTTGCAAATGGCCCCATTTGAATTTATGTACGGAAGAAAGTGCCGCACCCCTTTGAACTGGTCGGAAGTAGGAGAGAGTCAGATTTTCGGACCCGACATCCTACGAGAAGCAGAAGAGAAGGTTCACAAGGTTCGTGAGCACCTCAAGACAGCCCAATCCCGACAGAAGAGTTAAGCTGACAAGAGACGTCGAGACCTCGCCTTCAACATAGGAGATTTTGTTTATCTGAAAGTGTCGCCATTGAAGGGAATGCAGTGTTTCCAACTCAAAGGAAAGTTAGCCCCCAGATATATCGGACCTTTCAAAAATTTGAACCGTCGAGGAGAAGTATCGTATCAACTGGAGCTACCAGAAGAGATGTCAGCTGTGCACAATGTGTTCCACATCTCGTTACTTCGCAATGTCTCGAAGTCTCCGAGAAGACCGAAGTGTTCAAGAATATCGATCATCGGACCATAGAGATCAACGATGACCTAACCTATCCCGAAGTACCCATCCGCATTTTGGAAGAAACTTTTCAAACTACCCGAACCCGAAGCATCAAGTTTCTCAAGATTCAGTGGAGCAACCACACAGAAGAGGAAGCTACCTGGGAACGCGAAGATCACATCAGGACGGAGTTTCCCGATCTCTTCAAATCCTAGGTAATCTTTTCGTCCTTTTTCAAATCTCGGGACGAGATTTTATTTAAGGGGGGAAGGTTTGTAACATCCCAAAAATACCAAACTTAGTTCATCAAACACTAATCATCAAGATTAGGGTTAACAAAAACTTTTCTAAGTAAACCCATGAATGCATGCATATGTGTATGCATAGATTTTGAATTTCTTTAAAAACCACCTTGTTTGTGTGATCCATTGCTTGTAAAATGTTTCTTAGGTGAAATGAACATCATCTAAAACATTTCCCACACTTTTCCTAAAGACAAGTAAATCAAAACAAATATATTAAGTGAATGGTCATTTTGACCAATTTAACTCCCATGCCTACTTTGGCTGTCTCAAACTTTCAGAACCTAACAGAAAATTTTCTGGATCTTTGCACCCCTTGAATGTACTCATAACAAAGTATCAAGGCCCACTTTGTGATCATCCAGAAACTTTCAAATGCATAGTTTAAATGACAATTCAAAATTGAATCTTCTTCATATGGGAAGATCCCACTTTTCCAAAACCCACTCAAACAAGCTCAACTTTCAAAACCCAAGCATCTTCAGACTCACTAGCACCAATCTAGCAAACCCACCAAAATTCATTTCAAATTTAAAAACTTGATTTCATGCGGCCATTTCATCAAACAGGTTGCAGACACAAATCAAACAAAACAACAAACACTATAGTGTGCAGTGATTCTTGCCTAACTTGTTCCCTAGTTAGCTCACACACAACTCAGTAGATCATCTAGAAAGATTAGCCCAACACTAGCACCCCTGTGAGCTTGCCATTGCCATTAATGGTGAACAGCCGAGCACCTCAATGCCACCCCATAGTCGACAGCAGGCTAGAGGAAGAACTAGCCGTGCCAACCTTGTCTGGGAGGCAGCCCGCCGTCCACCGCCACTCACTGTCCCAGCCGCGAGCGTTGCCAAGCCCTGGACCACGCGCACAAGCCGCGCCCAGACCATGTCGAGCGTGTGCCAGAGCGCCACCCTCGACCAGCGTCCACAGACCGCGCGCCGCCCTCACCGCGCGCACACACGATCACCACCGACCCAGGAGACCGCCAGACATCCCCGTTTTCCGCCCCGTGCCATATAGCCACCGCCCGCCGTCGAAGACGCCGCCTCTGCCGCGCAGAGCACCGGCCGTTCCAGACCAAACCACACCGCCCCATGCCTCGCGAGCATGTCGTTGAGCATCGCCAGGAGACACAGCACCGTCCCCTACCCTTGCCCATGCCATTAGCCGCCTGTAACGTCGCCCCCGACGAGCTCACCGTGCGCCCCGACGGTCCCCTCGCTCGACTATAAATAGAGGCCACCCCCGCACGATTTCTTCACACCATCTCACTCCCCTCTCCTCACTGACCGTGCCACCCCGTTCTTAGAGCAAGGCGAGCACCACCTCACCGGAATTTCACCGGAGCCCGCCGCCTCTGGAGAAGAAAGGAGCCAGCGATTGGAGCCGCCCCAGGAGAATCCACCGGTACCAGGAGGTTCGCTGTCCTCGACTTCGTCGTTCGCCCGCCTCGCCGACCCTCGCCCGTACCCCGGTGAGCCCCCAGCACCCCTCACTGGCCGCGCTAGGTTTCGTTCTCGCCGGAGCTGTCTCGCGTCGACGATGACCCACAGTCGTTGGATTAGAACTAGATCGAACGATCCATGTTGCCCCATACCGCTTCGCCCAGCCCCGTGTCACTGACGAGTGGGGACACCCACTTAAGCATCCCGCGGGAGCCCTGTGCTTAGCAGGCCGACCCGTTAGAATTTCCCGCGCAGCCCAGCAATTCAAATTAAACCTTTTCTTTTTAAATTCAAACACACTTCTGTACCCAACTTCAAAAATCAATCCAGATCGATTCAGTGCACCAATTTGAATGAAACCAATTTTGTTGGAAAGGTCTGTGAATGCTTAATCCAAGCCCGTTGGATTCAAGTCATTTGGATCTGTACATCAAAGACCCGCATGCTTGTTGCAACCATTTCAGATTCCGGAATGGAAATGGGATTCCGTTGGAATGGACTTTATCACCGGATTGCCTACTTCTAGTAGGGGAAATTACTCTATCTGGGTCATAGTGGACAGATTGTCCAAATTCGCCCATTTCTTACCAGTCAAGACCACGTATCAGAGTTCGAAGATAGCGGAGTTATGCATTGCTAGAATCGTTAGTTTGCACGGAGTCCCGAAGAACATCGTATCTGATCGAGGAACTCAGTTTACCTCGAGATTCTGGAAGAAAGTCTAAGAAGGTTTAGGAACCCGACTAGATTTCAGCACAGCTTATCACCCTCAGACCGACGGACAAACAGAGCGAGTAAATCAAATAATCGAAGACATGTTGAGAGCATGTGTGTTAGAGTATGGATCTAAATGGGAAGACTGTCTGTCATTCGCAGAATTTTCATACAACAACAGTTATCAAGCTAGTTTGTAAATGGCCCCGTTTGAATTCATGTATGGAAGGAAGTGTCGCACCCCTTTGAACTGGTCGGAAGTAGGAGAGAGTCAGATTTTGGGACCCGACATCCTACGAGAAGCAGAAGAGAAAGTTCACAAGATTCGTGAGCACCTCAAGACAGCCCAGTCAAGACAGAAGAGTTACGCCGACAAGAGACGTCGAGACCTCGCCTTCAACGTCGGAGAATTTGTGTATCTGAAAGTGTCGCCATTGAAAGGAATGCAGCGTTTCCAACTGAAAGGAAAGTTAGCCCCCAGATATATCGGCCCCTTCAAGATTCTGAACCGTCAAGGAGAAGTGTCGTATCAATTGGAACTGCCAGAAGAAATGTTAGCTGTGCACAATGTGTTCCATATCTCATTACTTCGCAAGTGTCTCGAAGTTCTGGAGAAGACTGAAGTGTTCAAGAAGATTGATCACCGGACCATAGAAATCAACGATGACCTGACCTATCGCGAAGTACCCATCCGTATTTTGGAACAAGCTTTCAGAACTACCAGAAGCCGAAGCATCAAGTTTCTCAAGATTCAATGGAGCAACCACACAGAAGAAGAAGCTACATGGGAGGGCGAAGATCACATCAGGACGGAGTTTCCCGATCTCTTAAAATCCTAGTTAATCTTTTTCGTCCTTTTTCAACTCTTGGGACGAGATTTTGTTTAAGGGGGGAAGGTTTGTAACATCCCAAAAATATTAAACTTGGAGCATCAAACTCTAATCATCAAAATTAGGGTTAAAAAAAACTTTTCCAACTAAAAATATGAAAGCATTCATATGTGTGTGTATTCAAAATTTGGATTCTTTTGAATTGTCATGGTTCTGTGTTTCTTTGCTTGTAAAAGGATTCTTAGGTGAATAAACATCATCTAAACAATCCCCAAACTTTTCCCAAAGACAAACAACTCAAATTAAACAAATGAAGTGAATGGTCATTTTTGCCAAATTAACTCTCATGCCTACTTTGGCTATCTCTAGTTTTCAAAACTCAACAGAAACCTTTGTGGATCTTTGCACCCCTTGTTAGTACTCATAATAAGGTACCAAGGCCCACTTTGTGATCATCCAAAAACATTCAAATACTAAGTTTAAATGATAGTTTAAAATTGAATCTATCTCATATGGGAAGATCCCACTATTTCAAAAACCACTCAAACAAGCTCAATTTTCAAAACCCAAGCACCCACAGAATCCTCAGCACATGCCTAGCACACCCACCAAAAATCTTTTCAAAATTCAAAAGTAAGTTTCTTGCCGCTATTTCATCAAACACCTTGAAGATTCAAATCAAACAAACAACAAACACTATTTTGAGCAGTGATTTGGCCAACCTTGTCTCCTCTCTAGCTCACAGCAAACATCTAGTAGATCATCTAGCTTAATTGTAAACCTCTAGCACCACTGTGAGATTGCCTTGCCATCAATGGTGAGCACGCTAAGCCTCACCATGCCACCCCATTGTCGTTGGCCAGCTAGCAGCAACCCTAGCCTTGCCAACCTTGTCTGGGAGGTAGCCAGCACCTCACCGCTTCTCACTATCCTCTCCCCAAGCCAGTGCAAGCCGTGGACCACCAGGAACGCCACGCGCCCAATGCCACTTCGACATGCCGAGCCCGCCCCAGAGCACCGCACCCGGCATGCGTGCACACGCCGCCCCTCGACCGCAGCCCGTGCCCACCGCTTCGCCATGATCCCAGGAACACGGCAGACACTCCCGTTCGCCGCCCCATGCCTCACAGCCACCGCTCGCCGTCGAAGACGCCTCCTCTGCCGCGCAGAGCACCGCACGTTCCCGACCAATTGCCACCGCCCCTAAGCGCGCATTCAAGTCCTAGAGCACCGCCAGGAGACCGCGCGTCGATCGCCAACCTCAGCCATGCCTCTAGCCGCTCGTAGCCATGTTGCCACTGTCGCCTGCCCATCCCTCTCGGTCTCGTCGTCGAGCCTATAAAGGAGGCGACCCCCAGCCGATTGAAGCACACCATTCCACTCCCCTCACCTCACTGATCATTCCACCCTCTAGCCAGAGCACGAGGAGCAGCAGCTCACCGGAATTGCGCTAGAGCAGGCCGCCTCTAGAGAAGAAGGGAGCCGTTGATTTCGACCACGCCCGGAGCTGCCTCGACCATCCCTGAGCTCGTCGTCGACCACTCGTTCATTTGCCGGCCTCGCCGTCGTCGCTGGAGCCCTGGTATGCCCCCTATCCACCCCCACTAAGCCGCTAGGGTTCGAGCTCGCCGGTGACATGTTCATCGTTGACGACGATCCCCAGTCGTCGATCTTCCTTCTAATCCAACGAACCACACAGTCTCGTACCGCTTTGCTTGTTATGAGCTACTGACTGGTGGAACCCCCCTGTCAGCTGAGCCCTGCACTGCGAAGTGACATTAGGCCGGCCCATTAACCTTTCCCGCGCAGCCCAACCGTTTGAATTTAGTTTTTTTATATTTTAATTCAAACTTAGTTCTATTCCTAGATTCAAAAATCAACCTAGCTCGATTCAGTGAACCAAATTGCATGAAATCAATTTTGTTAGAAAGGTACTGAAATGCTTAATCCAAGCCCATTGGATTCAAATCATTTGGATCTGTAGATCACCCTTGGTAAAAATAAAAAGTCAGAAGCTTTTCTGTAGTCAAACATTTTTCAAAATTCAACCATAATAGCTTTTGAGTTGATTCCAACTCTCAAAAATCACATTTGATCATACCTTTCATAATATATAAAAACATATGGGTTTACTTACAGAAATAATGTTCAAGTAATAAAAGAATGCCACATAGGCATTTCTAGTCACTTTAATTATTTAAAATAAAAAGGTTAAACCTTATTAAATTGTGACACCACTTTAAATCACATTCCCATGTACTGAAATATGTGGTGATGACATGTGTCAACATGATCCCATGTTTGAGTTGGAGAATATTAAATCTTAAGTAGTTTTTCAATGAGTAGAAATTACTTTTCTAAAAATAAAATAAATAAGACAAAAGCTTTAATCTTGTAAGGTTAGTGATGATGCTAGATCATATATAGTACACCTTTGTGTGATGATTGAAAATAGTTAAGTATTGTTTGGTGATTGTGTACCTCGTATTTATTTATTGACGCTAGTACCGACCAAGGATACGAGGAGGAAGGGGGATACTACGAAGAAGATGTTGGAGATATGCCCAAGAGGCAATAATAAAGTGGTTATTATCATATCTTCACACTTATGATAAATGTTTACATACCATGCTATAATTGTATTAACCGGAAACATTAATACTTGTGTGATTTGTAAACTAAAATAAGAGTCCCTAGTAAAGCCTCTTGTTAAACTAGCTTGTTGGTTAATATATGATCATGGTTTCCTGATCATGAACATAGAGATGTTATTAACAACAGGATCATATCATTAGGAGAATGATGTGATGTACATACTCCTATAGATAAGCGTAGCATAAAGATCAAGTCATTTTAAATAGTTCAATTGCTATATGCTTTCTGATACATAGTAACCTAATTCCTTCGACCATGAGATCATGCATATCACCTCTGCCGGATGGATGCTTTGATGACATCAAACACCACACCGTAACTGGGTGGCTATAAAGGTGGCATTGAGTGTTCAGAAAGTATTGGTTGAAACACATGGATCAAGAGTGGGATTTGTCCATCCATATGACGGATAGATATACTCTGGGCCCTCTCGGTGGAATGTCATCCAATTAGCTTGCAAGCATGTGACTGGCTCACAAGGGATCACATATCACGGGAACGAGAAAAGAGTACTTATCGGTAACGAGGTTGAACTAGGTATGCAGAGATACCGACGATCATGACCTCGGATAAGTAAACTATCGTGAGACAAAGGGAAATTGGTATCGTATGTAAGTGGTTCATTCAATCGCAAAGTAATCGTAGAAATATGTGGGAGCCATATGAATTTCCAGATTCCTCTATTGGTTATTGTTCGGAGAAGTGTCTCGATCATGTCCGCATAATTCACGAACCGTAGGGAGACACACTTAAGGATTCGACGTTGTTTGAGTAGTTATGGTATTATGAGAAAGAGACTGAATGTTGTTCGGAGTCTCGGATGGGATCCGGGATATCACGAGGTGATCCGGAATGGTCCAGAGAATAAGATTCATATAAGGAAAGTCCCGTTTCGGAGTTCGGAAATGATTCCGGTGTTTTCATCGGGAATGTTCTAGAAGGTTCCAGAATGTCCGGCACTCCGGGGGGAAGGGGTACATGAATGTGTCATTACATATTGGAATGATTGCATCATGTACTAAGTGTTCTCGCTGTTCCAAATAAAGGATTAAATTGAATCCTAAAACTGAAAAGTCAAATGGCCAGTTTGAAAGTCAAACGGCTAAAACAGGAAACTGTGGGAAACAAGCAAGAGGAGGTTGAAACCGACTTGGGGGAGGAGTCCCTCCTCTCCAAGCCGGCGCGCCACCCAAGACCGACTTGGGGAGGGACTCCCTCCCCTTGGCCGCCCCTCCCACCTATAAAAGGAGGGGCAGGGCCTCCTCCTCTAGACACACAAGTTCCTATCCTCTAATCTCCGGTTTAGAGCCGTTTTGGATTAGAGCTTCTAATTGCACTAGCCTTCGGTTTAGAGCCTTCTAATTGGTGTGTCTAAACCCTAGACCACTAATAGCTCTCTCATACTCCACCATACTCGCTCCGGCTTAAGGCGAAGCCCTGCGAGATCTCCCCTCTACTTCCGGTACCACGCCGTTGTGCTGCCGGAATCGCGAGGAGAGTGCTACAACCTCCGCTGCCTGCTGGAACAAGGGAGAGGAAGGTCTTCGTCGAGTACCGAACGTGTGACCGACTGCGGGAGCGCTGCCGGAACGTGGCGCCGGAAGGATCGTCTACGCGATCTTGAGATCGGAAAGAGTACGACTACATCACCCACGAGAATCTGCTCTCGTTAACCGCTTTGGAATCTTCGAGGGTAAGTTATTCCATCGACTCGTTGCTACAATCTAGTAGATAGATCTTGGCTTGTTTGTTTGTATGCGATAGAAAATTTTTGTTTTCCATGCTACGAACCCCTACAGTGGTATCAGAGCCGTGTCTATATGTAGATCTGTTGCACGAGTAGAACACAATGGTCATTGTGGGCGTTGATGCTTTTATTGTTGATTGCTTCTTGTGTACTTTGCATCTTGCGGTATGTTGGGATGAAGCGGCCCGGGCTAACCTTACATGACATCGTTCATGAGACTTGCTCCACGCTTGACATGCAAGTTGTATTGCATAAGTGGCTTTGCGGGTGCCTGTTTCTCCTAGCATAGTTAAGATCCAATTTACAACGGGTGATTAACAATACTAGTATCAATGTTGTGGTTCTTGTTCATAAGTTAGAACGACACTTATTGAAAGCCCCAAACCACGTAAAATATGCAAAGAAAGTAGAGGCGTCTAACTTTGTTTTGCAGGGGTGTGCAGTGATGTGATATGGCCATGATTGTGATTATATATGATGTATGCAATGTTCCTTATTGTAAGTTGGCAACCGGCAAGAGCCATATGGTTGTCTTTAATTTCTGTTAAGACCCGTGTGTCTATTCAAAGTAGTTGTAATAGTTGAAGCCGGTGGACGACAACCATGGAGAGGCGTCATTGACCTTGATGCAATGCCGGTGATGATGGAGATCATGTTCATGCTGGAAGATGGAGATCGGAAGCACAAAGAAGAAAGGCCATATCATATCACAAATTATGAATTGCATGTGATGTTAATCCTTTATGCATCTTGTATTGCTTAGTAGACAACGGTAGCATTATAAGATGATCCCTCATGCACATGAATTTCAAGTCATAAAGTGTTCACCCTTAGTTAGCACCGTTGCTAAAGCTTGTTGTTTCGAAGCACCACGTGATGATCGGGTGTGTTAGATTCTGCAAGTGTATACAACGTGAGCAAGCCAGATTTGCTCATGCGGAAACTAAGGTTTGATCTTGACGAGCCTAGCATGTACAGACATGGCCTTAGGAACACGGATTACCGAAAGGTAGAGCATGAGTCATATAGTAGATATGATGAACATGTTGATTGTTCGCCATTGAAGCTATATCAACTCTCGTGATGATCGGTTTTGATGTGGTGGATTTGGTTCGTGTGATCACTAAAACAATGTGAGGGATATTGTTTTGAGTGGGAGTTCACCTAGATTAATTTAATTATTAATTAGAACTTAATTTATCATAAACTAAATCAAAGTGAATTTGCATAGTTGTTGTAGTCATTGGCATCCGTTTACCACCTTGCGCTTAGTTATAATTGAGATGATAGAACTATAGAATTCTGGTTAGTTACTTTACGAACTGGTATCGTATTGTTTTGAAGTGTTAATCTAAAGTTTAAAAGTCCTATTGCAAACTTTCAGTAAGTTCCGGTTACTCCATGAAAGTTTAATAATTGGTATTAAAACAAGAGTGACAATTCCAAGAGTTAGTGTATGAGTATCATGTTTGTATCCATGATTCTTGATATTCAAAGGATTGTCTTAATATCAAGGTTATCTAGGATCTGAAAGAGTTGTTTCAGAAACCATGATGTGTGGAAGATATTGTGATATCTGAAACAAAGTTTTGGTTGCAACATGATAGAGTATAATATGGCAAAGTTCATGTTCTCATATTTTGATGAGAATTTGCAAACGGTTGTAGACACTTGTTGTCCTAATCCTCCAAAAGGTTTTGGATAGCAACATTATACTCGTAATTCATCGTTATAAGCTAAAGGTAGCTTGATCATGGACGATTCCATGATAAGGGTGAATATTTGATGTAGGTAAAATGTTTACTACACCAAGAGATTAGTAAAGAAAGGAATTTGAAAGAACACCAAACATTTGATGATGGTGATCTACTTCAAAGTGCAAGTCCAAAGACATTGGTATTTAACTATACATGTTTTGGACTATGTGTCATATGTATGACTCCACTATTGATGTTGATAGATTCTTTCAAACAGAAAAGGAAATATTGAAAGAAAATCTCATAAGTATATGGCAGAAAGGAAAAGACTAGAATTGTTCAGCTTAAGTATATAGATGATATACATGTTATGGCTATATTCTTTGCTTATTAAACAATGTGGTTCTCAAGTATTTGATACTGAATTTGTTGGTGTGAATCGTCATACGAAACAACACAATTCATGAACTACAATGGCCTAAGTAACTAGCAAAAGAATATGTGATGGTGTTCATCGAGAACAAATAAAGGGTTATTGTGTTGCTCGTTAAACATCAAAGCTTGCCTTCAAGATTTGTTTTATCAGGTATTATGAGAACAAAAGGGTTGTTCAAATAATTTCCGTAATTCATAAAAGATGGATGATTCACAAATCTCGTTGGAGAAATCACATCCATAAAACTAGTGCTAAAAATTTCGAAAGACAAATTGATTGAAATATCACTTAGGAAGTGATATCGCCGTTTAAATTATATTGGAAAGAAAACATGAAGAAACTCCATGTGGATGGAATTTTGGAGTCTTTTGATTTTGATCAAATAACGCTTGTGAAACTTTCCTAGAGATAATTAAAACTTCATTCATAGGCCAAAAGGGAACGAATGACTAGCTTATTTGAACTTGTACATATTGTTGTACAAAGTCCATTATGTGTAGTCAAGAGCGATGAATTTCAACTTCATATGCTTTCTCCGAAAATTTGAGTGAATATATGAATATTTACTTAATAAGGATAAAGTATGAAACACTTGAAAAGTTCAAAGACTTTCAAGATGAAGTGCAAAATCATTGTAACAAGAATATGAATAGTTTATGATAAGATCATCAAGGAAGATATTTAAGTTACAAGTTTAGCATAATACCTAAGATTTAAGGAATCGTTCCGTGGATTTGCATTTTCCCGAAACACCATAAGAGTATGGAGCGTTCGAGATATGTAATTAAACCTTGTTTGACATGGTAAGATCGAAGGTGTAATTCATAAAAATGCCATTGTATTTTAAAGATTAAAAGCTTTAGAGATTACCGTTTTTCCACTAAAAAGAGCTCCATCATAATCCGTTGAAATGACACCATATCAAGTTATGGTTTGGGATAAAACCCAAGTAGTCCTTTCTTAAAAAATTGGTATGCTATGCATAAGAAAGATGTGTGCAACCAAAGTCGGATGAACCTGTCTTTGTATAACTGTTAAGTATTCCTCCATAAACACCGGAGACAAAAGTGTTTGTTTCTTAGAACATTAAGTTTCTTTGAGAAGGAATTTTTCGTGAAAAGTTAAGTGGGAGGACAATAGAACTTTGATAAGGTTAAAAGAACCTTAGCTATATGTGCAAAGTTGCGCAGCGCCGAAAAGTGTTCCGGAGTTAGCAAACAATGCTCATGGCTCGCGTACTTCAAAGGTTGTGGTCATGGAGATCTAAGTTCCTATTGAAACAAGTAGGTCGGATGAACAATCAAATACCAAGATTTGAGAGTTAAATCATTATTTAACAATAATGATCCGACTACATGCAAAGAAGCGATGATGAGCCCTAACTCCGTCAAATGGCTTGAAACCATAAAATCCGTGATAGTTCCATGCACGAGAAATCAAGTTTTGAACTTGAAAGACCCTCGAGAAAGGTGTAAGACCTTACAGTTGTGTCTGGATCTATAAAGAAATAGACATGGATGTTTACATCTATGAAATAGTCGACATGTTGGGAAAGAGTTCACAACAATGTTCAAAGGTTGACTATGACAAGATTTGATCTTTCATAGTGATATTTAGTCTAGACGGATTAATGTAGCAACCACTACATATAATTTGTTATATGGTAGTTGAATAAACAAAACAAGTTCTTCTAATAGAATCGTTACCTAGGACATGTGCATAACACGGTCCATAGGGTTTTGTTAATTCAAAGGATGCTAAAAGCATATGCAAACTTCAATGGTTAAAGTGAGCATCGCGGAGTTGGAATCTTCACTGTGATGAAACTGTTAAAGGAGTTTAAAAGTTCATTAGAGACGATGAAGATGCTTGCATTTGCAAGAAATTAAGTGGGAGTGCTAAGACATGTTTCTAATACATTATGTGGAAGACATATTGTTGATTGGAAATAATGTATCTTTTATTAACACATATTAAGAATTTCATCCCGATAAAAGACTTAGGCAAAACCCAAATATTTGGCATCAATAGACGCTAATATGGTTGTGCCAGAAGTACATAGACAAGATATTGAATGAGTTCGATATAGAAACTACAAGAGAGGTTCTTGTCGCACAGAAAGGATTGAATGAGTTCAATGTTGATGATATATTCAAGTGTATTGACATTTGGTAAAGTGAAACAAATAATCAAGTATAGATTGATACTTGATGTATGAAATCACAAAGAGTATTTATATCAATCATGCTGTGATATGTACAAATCCAGATATGTCCTAAGCTCTAAATGTTGTGAGCATATACCAGAATGATTCGTAAGATGATCATTGGACAATAGTAAGGATATTCTTATGATCTTTTGGAAGAACTAAGAGTATATTATTTGTAGAAGTATAGATGGTTAGTTCATTGTAAAAGTACTACATTGATACTAGTTTTGTCACAAAGTACAAATTAAGTTTATCTCAATCTAAACTAAGGGTGGCACAATATAATGGAAAGTGAGTTTCATAATGGATTTGGATGAGTTCCAAAGTTAAGACATTGTGACAGATACTACAACAAAAGGCTAAGTATATGACTGCTATTTTAGCAGCAAAAGAGGGCATTTGTGTCAAGTAGTTTGTTATCAAACTAGGTGTAGTTCACAGTGGGATAATACTATGAAGATATATTGTGCGACAATATTATCAACATGTTTTAACCCCAAAGAGCTAAAGGTCACACCGAAAGACCAAATTTATACAAAGCCATCTCATTAGAAAATGAGTGATGCGTAGAGACGCAAAGACATGCAATTACACACGGACCTGGAAGTGTCAGATCCAGAGATCAGTTGACCACTAGCAATCGTGTATATACAACACCGGAAAGCCATAGGTGTTGAATACACAAAGGTTTGAAACTAGATTATTGACTCTAGTGCAAGTGGGAGACTGTTGGAGATATGCCCAAGAGGCAATAATAAAGTGGTTATTATCATATCTTCACACTTATGATAAATGTTTACATACCATGCTATAATTGTATTAACCGGAAGCATTAATACTTGTGTGGTTTGTAAACTAAAATAAGAGTCCCTAGTAAAGCCTCTTGTTAAACTAGCTTGTTGGTTAATATATGATCATGGTTTCCTGATCATGAACATAGAGATGTTATTAACAACAGGATCATATCATTAGGAGAATGATGTGATGGACATACTCCTATAGATAAGCGTAGCATAAAGATCAAGTCATTTTAAATAGTTCAATTGCTATATGCTTTCTGATACATAGTAACCTAATTCCTTCGACCATGAGATCATGCATATCACCTCTGTCGGATGGATGCTTTGATGACATCAAACACCACACCGTAACTGGGTGGCTATAAAGGTGGCATTGAGTGTTCAGAAAGTATTGGTTGAAACACATGGATCAAGAGTGGGATTTGTCCATCCATATGACGGATAGATATACTCTGGGCCCTCTCGGTGGAATGTCATCCAATTAGCTTGCAAGCATGTGACTGGCTCACAAGGGATCACATATCACGGGAACGAGAAAAGAGTACTTATCGGTAACGAGGTTGAACTAGGTATGCAGAGATACCGACGATCATGACCTCGGATAAGTAAACTATCGTGAGACAAAGGGAAATTGGTATCGTATGTAAGTGGTTCATTCGATCGCAAAGTAATCTAGAAATATGTGGGAGCCATATGAATTTCCAGATTCCTCTATTGGTTATTGTTCGGAGAAGTGTCTCGATCATGTCCGCATAATTCACGAACCGTAGGGAGACACACTTAAGGATTTGACGTTGTTTGAGTAGTTATGGTATTATGAGAAAGAGACCGAATGTTGTTCGGAGTCTCGGATGGGATCCGGGATATCACGAGGTGATCCGGAATGGTCCGGAGAATAAGATTCATATAAGGAAAGTCCCGTTTCGGAGTTCGGAAATGATTCCGGTGTTTTCATCGGGAATGTTCTAGAAGGTTCCGGAATGTCCGGCACTCCGGGGGGAAGGGGTACATGAATGTGTCATTACATATTGGAATGATTGCATCATGTACTAAGTGTTCTCGCTGTTCCAAATAAAGGATTAAATTGAATCCTAAAACTGAAAAGTCAAATGGCCAGTTTGAAAGTCAAACGGCTAAAACAGGAAACTGTGGGAAACAAGCAAGAGGAGGTTGAAACCGACTTGGGGGAGGAGTCCCTCCTCTCCAAGCCGGCGCGCCACCCAAGGCCGACTTGGGGAGGGACTCCCTCCCCTTGGCCGCCCCTCCCACCTATAAAAGGAGGGGCAGGGCCTCCTCCTCTAGACACACAAGTTCCTATCCTCTAATCTCCGATTTAGAGCCGTTTTGGATTAGAGCTTCTAATTGCACTAGCCTTCGGTTTAGAGCCTTCTAATTGGTGTGTCTAAACCCTAGACCACTAATAGCTCTCTCATACTCCACCATACTGGCTCCGGCTTAAGGCGAAGCCCTGCGAGATCTCCCCTCTACTTCCGGTACCACGCCGTTGTGCTGCAGGAATCGCGAGGAGAGTGCTACAACCTCCGCTGCCTGCTGGAACAAGGGAGAGGAAGGTCTTCGTCGAGTACCGAACGTGTGACCGACTGCGGGAGCGCTGCCGGAACGTGGCGCCGGAAGGATCGTCTACGCGATCTTGAGATCGGAAAGAGTACGACTACATCACCCACGAGAATCTGCTCTCGTTAACCGCTTTGGAATCTTCGAGGGTAAGTTATTCCATCGACTCGTTGCTACAATCTAGTAGATAGATCTTGGCTTGTTTGTTTGTATGCGATAGAAAATTTTTGTTTTCCATGCTACGAACCCCTACAGAAGAAGTCGAGGAGAACTTCAACCACTGCTCTGCACAAGGCAAGATAACACTTGCAATTATGAAAGTTAGATAACCTATGCATTGGACTAAGCATGCTTGGTTGGACACATTTGATGATACCCAATCCTAGTTTTACTTGCAAGCTTTATACTTTATTTCTTTATCAAAGCTTTCTCTTAAAGTTTAATTAAATGACTTGTAGATTCTAGGAAGATAATGGAAGGTTGCATAAAGAGCATTAAATTTGGCCTAAGCTATATAATCTTGATGTCATCCTAAGGCATGAGATTGAACTTAATTAATCTCCACTTGTTTACCACCCCTCATTAGTACTTACCCCACTTGTAGATGCTAGTGCTAAGCATAAAACTTGATCCACTATAGATGGGAATACTTGGAGAAAATGGTTATGAAAACCTTGGAATGATGAGTTATTCTACTGAAATGTTTTGACATGTGTTTCCGAACACCAGATGATTTTGATGATGAAAATGTTGAGGCATGAGCCTTACCCCTTTATAAAACTGATGGTTGTCTGGATGCGATACCATTCCAATTTTATCGTACAACCACAATACCCGAAAATTGGGTAGGGCTTGACTGGAAATTTATATACCTTAGTATGGGTTCCCTCACGGCTAAGGTCTGAGCCGAGGCTACCTTGTGAAGATTGTCCACCTGTGCAGTACCCAAGATAACAGTTGGTCATGGTTGGGAGGCCAAACTCACATGAGAGGTGCCTATACTTGGGCATGTAATTGAAAGGTTAGGATTGATTATCCGCATACTGAGTATGGTGAATTCAGGATTTGTTTCTGACGGATGTATCGAATGTTGTGGTGAAAGTGTATAATCTCTGCAGAGTGTTAAACTATTCGAATAGCCGCGTCCGCGGTTATGGACAGTTGGAATGGCCATATTGTTCTCCTGTCACATGTTTTCCAAATGACTTGTGAAATAAATTGAGATTTTGACTTGACCACAACAGAGTTGTGATATGAAATTCAAGTTCCCACTTAGGTGTTATAAAATTTCAACTAGCTTTCTTTGCTTCTGAACTTAGTAGAGGTAAATCTGGATTTTTGCAAAACAACCCTAGAGCTTAGTGTTCTACTACAAAAAAACCCTTAACTTGTTAGTATTAGTTTGCGAGTACTTAAAGAGTACTCATGTCTTGTCCCTGGATATTCCCGTGGCCAGACTATGAAGAGGAGTACCAGGATGATGGACCACCGGAAGGTTACGACAACTAGGATCATCTCCCATCGTCAGCATTGCTTGTGACCCCGAAGATGGAGCTTTGCCTACGCTACCTTTATTATTACGTTATTCCGCTGCTTGAGTTGTATTAAGAACTGGATCATGAGATCCTTATTTGTGTAAAACCTTATGTATGGTTTGTAATGGATGATGTACTGTGATATCCAAATCTGTTATGTCTCGCAAAAATGATAATCCTGGGATTGCGATGTATGGCATAACAGGCATCTGGGATTAAAAATCCGGGTGTTGACACTAAGAGAGCTTGGAAATACAATAGGGAAAAAGGCGTTCTCGGGGAGTGGTGGATACAGCGCTAGCAATTTAGATAGAGTAATCAAGATTATCATAACAAATATTCTCATCACATGTATGTATGTGGGAGGAGCTCCAAATATGGGCGAATAGGCAGCAACCATTGCACACATAATCTGTCATAACCACAGCTGGTAGGTAAATGACATCAATTGTATTATCTCGCTATTAAGAGATTTCTCCTATGGCATGGACATGGCTTAATGAGTTCTCCTTGCTTCCCCAAGTTAGTACGTAAGGAATGACAACAGCTTTATAGTCACAATAAGTGCGACCATCCCTCCATCTACCAACAAGTAATCCCCTTCATCAAGTCCCCATAAGAGGAAAATATTAAAGAGGAGCACAACTCTTAACATCAAGATGAAGACAATTAACACATGCACATAATGATGCATAACATAATAATCTCTATCTTAGCTCAATCATATACTAGGGTTTCTCCATCTCCCCAAGAACTAATGATATACTCAGACATGGAGGCAATCAACATCATGGCAATGGTAATGGAAACAATTATAGATGAATAGTTCTTGTATAAATCCATAACTAGTGCTAGAATTACAATAAGATCTAGATGGGATAGATAGAGATGATCGTGGTGCAGCGGTTGATGACGATGGAGATCGATACCTTGGCCTCCTAGATCTGCTTAGGGCGAAGATGGATCCCTAGGGCAAGTTACCCCTCTAGATCCCTTCCAGAGGTGAGGTTTTCAGCGATTTATAGGTGTTTTGTATGTCGTCTCTATGATCCAGTTGCACGAGGTGAAACTATTTGAGCAGGCGGTGGAGGCGCCAACTATACGGCGGGAACTATAAGGCCGGAAAAAGTATTCCCGCCATATAGTTGGTCATTAAACCTTCTATGTCCTCCAATCGCTTCGGGTTTTTTCTGGTATTATTGATATTTCCCAAATTAGCGATTTATGTTGTTTTTGACTCCTTTTCGCTCCAATACAACTGGTCCAAGAATTGTGTCCATCATATCCATCATCTGTCCTGATCCTGGTGAGAATAGACATAAAAGATGCGCGCGAGCCCCATAAAATACTAAGATCCTACATATGCAGTGCAAAATAATAATATAAAACAGATGCAAATATGCACTCATAAATAGATTGAGGTGCTAATATGGTTGTTCCAGATGTACATATATGAGATATTCAATGAGTTTAATATGGAAACAAGAAGAAAGGTTCTTGCCGCATAGAAAATATTGAATCAAAATTAAAGTGCTTTGACACTTGGTGAAGTGAAACAAGATTCAGGTGTTTTGACACTTGGCGAGTGAAATCACATGAATGTTTTGATCAATCGTACCATGATATGTACATATCCAGATATGTCATATGCTCTAAATGTTATGAGAATATACCAGAATAAATCATAAAATGATCATTGGACGATAGTAAGGATACTCTTATGATCTTTGGAAGAACTAAGAATATGTTATTTATGTAGAGGTGACAAATAGACAGATAGTTCACTATAAAGTGTTACAATGATACTAGTTTTGTCACAAGATACAAATTAAGTTTATCTCAATTTAAACTACGGGTGGCACAATGTAACAGAAATGAGTTTCCATGATGGATATGGATGAGTTGCAAAGTTAAGACATTGTGACGGATACTACAACAAAAGGCTAAGTATATAACTGCTATTGTAGCAACAAAAGAGGGCATTTCTGTTAATTGGTTTGTTATAAAACTAGGTGTGGTTTACAACAGACTAACACTATGAAGATATATTATACGAAAATAGTATCAACGTGATTTAACCCCAAGGAACTAAAGGTCTCACCAAGGGACTAAATTTATACAATGCCATCTCATTAGAGAATGAGTGATGCGTAGAGACACAAAGACATGCAAATACACACACGGACCTTAAAGCGTCAGATCCAGATATTTTGTTTACTACTAGCAAACACGTATATACAACACCAGAAAACCATAGGTGTTGAATGCGCAAGTTTTTCAAAATAGATTATTGACTCTAGTGTAAGTGAGAGACTGAAGGGAATATGCCCGATATGCAATAATAAAGTGGTTATTATCTTCTTCCTTGTTTATGATAAATGTTTATTTCTCATGCTATAATTGTGTTAATTGGAAAAGTTAATACATGTGTGATTAATAAATAAAGAGTTTCTAGCTATGCCTCTCGTATAAACTAGCTCGTTGATTAACAAGATGATCAAGATTCCCTGATCATGGACATTGGATGTTGTTAATAACAAGGTCATAACATTGGTAGAATAATGTGATGAAAACATTCATTCGAAGTATAGTATTATGATCAAAGTCATTATGTTTAAATTACTATAACATCATACAAAGTAACTTTAGTCCTTAGACCATGAGATCATGGCAATCACCAACACCGGAAGAGTAGCTTGATAACATCAAACTTCACACTGTAATAGGGTGACTATAAAGGTGGGTTTAGATACTCTGATAGTGTTATGTAGAGGCTCATGGATTAAGAGTGGGATTTGTCCATCCCGATGAGAGAGAGATATACTTTGGACCATTTCGGTGATATCACATTGACATAGATTACAAGCAAGTGATAAGATCACTAGAATGTTATATCACGGGAACGAGAAAAGAGTACACGTCAGTAACGATATCAAACTAGGTATGGATATACCGATGTTCGAATCTCGGACATGTAATATATCGCAAGACAAAGGGATTTAGTTACAACATTAAAGGTTCACACGATCACAAGAGTCACCGTTGAATGTGTGGGAATTAGTACGGATCTCTAGGTCCCGCTGCTGATTATTGATCGGAGAGGGGTCTCGATCATGTATGCATTATCCGCGAAACGTAGGGTGACACACTTAAGGTATTCCGACACCATTTGGAGCAAATAAGATACCAGTGAAATAATATCAAAGCGATGGAATTATTCAATGGACACCAGAATTGTTTTGGGTGAAATTGCCGAAATTGGTTCTGCATGTGATATTGAAATGTTGCAAGGGTTTTATATGAATGTTTGTTAATTAAAGTAATTCAAAAATTCTAAATAAAATAGTTTTATTAATTGTGAGATACATTAATTTTGGTAGAAAATTAATGCATGTGAGTGGACATGTGAGTGGAGGTGTGTTTATGTGAGTGAGAGCTCCACCCACATGAATGAGGAAGAGGTAGGGGCACCCACCATGGCCACCACGCCATGGCCTTGGGGCTTCCCTCCTCACTTATAGAAGGCACCCCCTCCCTCCATCTCACTCACACCTCGTGAAGGATATTATCTCCCCCTTTAGAATATTCCCCATGGCCCTGTACTAGCGAGGTACATGTTCCCACTCGTTTTTTTGGAAGGATTTGCTACTTCCGTTGCTTCGCTGGAGCGGGGACTGCGGATGCACCACTTCTTTGCGGTGTTGGACTTGCTGGTGCTGGACCTGCTGGAATTCATCACGATCTTGAGATCGATAAGTGAATGACTACATCATCCACGAGAACCAATCTCGTAACGCTTTGTCGGTCTTAGAGGGTCAATTCTCTATGGATGTATATCCACATGTTGCTTGTATCTAGATGGATAGATCTTGGTGCTTAGTTGCTCATATCGTAGGATTTTTTGTTTTCTATGCTGCAAACCCAACAGGTGGAACATCTCCACCGCAATACACCCATTTCTTCTATCCTAGAGGGGTTCACACTCACGGACTACATCAACATGTGTCACGCTTTGTTGATGCTGGCACGATAGGCAGAGCATGGCTAGGCGGTGGGTGACCCGACACCCTAGCTCCTGCTTTTCCAGCAAGAGCGGGAAGAGGAGCTCGCCCACCTCTTCGGCCCCTACTTGAATGGTTCCACTGCTTGGGATAGTGCGCATGGAGGCACAAGCGCGATGTCGACAAGACACTTCGCTAGTACGACTACCGCCCACCTCCTCAACACCATCTTCCAGGCACACCTTTCTTCTTCATGGGACCCTAGCGCTCGCCATCGCGCTCGATGTTGTACCCTGCTCCTTGCTGTACCGGTGACATCGTCATCGGCGAACCGGGTTCATAGGGGTGAGGTGGGGAGGGAGGGGTTCCTCATTAATGTGGCTTCACCCAAAGCTTGAGAATAAACTGTCAGCACTGCACGCCCACCTGACTCTCCGACGTCTGAAGCAGGAGTGGCAGCTGTCACTACCGCGAGGCCACCTTTCTCTCCAGCAGCCAAAGCAGGAGAGGCCACCGTCTCCCAAGAAGGACAAGGCGTGATGGGAGATGGAACTGGAGATCCATGCGGCCTACATGGACTCTAATAGCCATGTCGACGCTTTGGGAGAAGGGGAACTCATTCCGGCCTCCTATAACACCATCCCACTATCCACCGGCGCGTGGTGGTCCGCGGAGGACGGAGGCAACATCATCGACCTCGCCATCACGCCAGATATGGTAAAAGCGTCGTTGTCCCCGACGTCAGCGGTTGCGCCCAAGCCGTAGCTGGAGGACGACAATTTGGATGAGGTGTGGGATGACGACGACGATGACGATGGAGGCGAGGACGGCGACCTCGACTTCAGCGTCTTCGACAACCAGTAGATTAGGGTTTAGTTCAAATACCGTCTATTTGGTTTACTTTTGGTGAACACTATGCAAATTATGTACATTTTTTAATGAATCATCTTTATTTTTATTGGTCGACTGTATTGGGTCGTTATGGGAAGACTCTCACATTATTTAGGGTGCCATTGCCGACGCCCCTCATAACGGTGTGCTGTAGCTCATGCCGGCGACAATTTGGGAGGTGCGGTGGAGATGCTCTCACGTAGTAGGCATATCATATGTGAAAGGACACGAAAAATAAACCTCTATGCACACGATACCATATGTTTGATATCTATATGATTGATCAATCCAGATCCGTATCAGACGTATATGTAGAGTGATCAATAGCACAAGCCCTCAAATTTGGGCCTGCGGTTTTTTATGTTAAACTACGCCAACTAATAACCAGTTTACTACTTCTATACTAGTTTATTGGGCTAACACGGAGTTTTTAAAAAATTAACCATAAAATTGGTCAATAAAACATGAATTATATGTTATAAAAATTATACCATTGAATTCATATATAAAATACCTTTTCAATGATATATTTTTTTATGACATACTATGATTTATAGTCAAACATATTTTTTAAACCACGTGTTAATCTAAGACTAGTCATAGTGGGAGTTCTATGTTACTCCTCTAAGTTAGTACCTTATTATAATGCAATAACAAAAAATATGTGGTATCATGCAAAGTGTCATTTATTGTAATATAGACTTATTTTATTTGAAATATGTGATATTATGGTAACACGGCTAGTTACTACCATTAACTCCTCTCTCATTATTTAATTGCATGTCATGTCATCTATGCTTAGTTGGCAATATATGTGAGGCTAGTCATGGTGGTAGTAACTTGAGTAGTACTTCCTCCGGTCCAGTTTATTAAGCACGCACGTAGTTTAAAAAAAATATTTGTACATCAATTTTGACCAATAAAATATACAATATATGTCCCAAAAAATATATTATTGGAAACTACTTTTAAAGATGAATCCAATGATATAATTTTTGTTACATATTATATAAAATTTGTTGACCAAAATTGATGGTCAAAGTTGTTCTTAAAATACGTACGTGTCTAATAAACCGAACCGAAGGGAGTAACATAGTCCTATATGTATTGCCACTATATGTATTGCCAATTAAGCATTTGGATAACATGGCATGCAATTAAATAATGAGAAAGAGGTTTGTGGTAACTAGCTATGTTACCATAACATCACACATTTTAAGACAAAAAAAGTCTATATTGCAATAAATGAGACTTTACATGATACAACACCTATATTATTTTTCACTATGGAAATAGTAACTTAGACTAGTAACATATGCATGTTACTACTCTAAATTACTCCCCACTATGACCAGACTCTATGTTACTATTTCTACTATGATTACCTAATAAATCGGTATGGAGAAAGTAGTTGGAATTAATCAATGCATGACTCAGGCCCCAAACTACGTACACATCTCTCCTTTCTCTTTCTCTCTCGCTTCCGGTGTGAACGTTGCTATGCACACGACGATCTGCCTACGATTTGTGCACGATGGGCACCCACCTATCTGGCAAAAGTAGTGCACATTGACATGAAAATCTAAGAACATAATCACGGAGCTATACATATGACACATCTGATTTGGTACCACACCACACATGGCAGATCGACCGTGCATGATAAGATTAGGCCTCAATCATCGGAAAATTGTCGTGTGCAGATTTACTCCTATTGGATGTCTTTGCGGTGACGCTTCCCAAACCACACATTAATAATCAATGATGATGACGAGATGAATGCGCACCTGCCCGTCAAAGCCCAGAACCTCACCGACCCCACCACCGCTATGGTCGGCGGCGAGCAGGAGCAGCTCCTTGTCCAAGAGTCCGCTGTCCCCCTCGCCGGCGGCGCCGACCCCTCACGCCCTGCCGTTCAATTGTCCCACTTCCTCCACCCTCGCGCGGGCGGTGCCCATCGGCCCGCCCTACCCTCTCCGCCCCGCAACGCCGGCCCTATTCTCGGCGACGGGCTCCAGGTCGAGTTCAAGGGCTGGGGGGAATCCCCAATTCTGTGGAGGCTTTGGGTGCACAAGCTCCGCCCTCAGTACGAGCCCCATTGGCGGAGGGTTGGGATCCTGGACGCCGTCCTCGCGACCACCTTCCGGGTGCTCCGCGACGATGGCGCGATGCTCAATCTCGCCGCGATCTGGTCCGCCGAGACCAACACGTTCCTATTCCCGTGGGGCGAGGCGACGGTCACGCTGGAGGACGTCGCCGTGCTCGGGGGGCTGCCCTTGCTCGGCCGGTGTGTGCGGGCCCCGCTGGAGGGCGCGCCTCGCGGGGACGTGGATGCGCTCCAGGCCGTCCACAGCGCGCTCTACAGAGGCAAGAGCCAGAAACCCGACCACGCCGCGTGGGCGGTGCGCTTCCTTGAACCCCCGCCGGGAGAGGGGCCCACCGCCCGCTACGGTGAAGCGGCCGGGCTGCTCGAGCACGGGGCGTTCCTCGCCATGTGGCTGTCGCTCTTCGTGCTTCCGGCGCCGCCGTTCGACGTGATCCGGGCGGAGGTGTTCCCCATCGCTGCACGGCTGGCGCGCGGCGGGTGCGTGGCGCTTGCGCCCGCTGCTCTCGCCACCATCTACAGCGACCTCTCCGCGCTGAACCGCTACATCAATTTGGACAAGAGATGCCAGCCGTTCGTGGCGTGGGCACCGCTACACATCCTCCAGCTCTGGGTTTTCGCTAGGTTCCCTGAGCTCCGCCCTGAGATGGCGACCACCCTTGATCCAGTTGCTCGTCGCCAGCCTTGGGCTGCCCGGTGGCATGAAGTTCAAAAGGAAATTGACCCCATGTATCTTCACGCAGTGATCATGTCGCCAAGGGAGTTTCAGTGGAGGCCATATGGAACTAGCAGCTTTGCTCCGGCTACTGAAAATGCTTGCTCTTGGGTTCATGGCCGGGCCATAGCAAGAAGTAAACAACTTCTATCCTTTGCACAGTGTCTGCGCGCTTGCGAGCTTGTAGGCATGCGCTGCATTGAGCACTACAATCCTCACCGTGTTGCACGGCAGCTTGGCTTCGATCAGGACGTGCCTGGATCTGTTGCCCGTCTTAACTCAAATTGGGAGATTGCTTGGGGAACATACATGATGGAGCCTCAAAATTCCGCGTTCATCGTTCCACAATACATACTGGCTGTGACGATTGAGTACGCACAATGGTGGGAGCCTTACTCGTTGGCATGTGCTACTTCTGTTGCTAACTCTGCAAAGTTGAAAGAGTTCCGTGCTTTGGTTAGTAGTCCAAGGGGAGAAACTATGAAGGTTCTTCATCATGATGATGCAAGTAAAGTGGAGGAAGCACCTGACATTGTCATTAAACCGAATAGCAGCTCGGAACATGGTGAAGTAGCCCACCATCACCTTGTCGAAGGAGCACTAACCACAAACAGCAGCAAAGCCACTGGATCTGCAACTGTAGCCCATCTGCAGTCAAGTCTGAAAGACATTGTGGTGTTCAGTGATGACGAGTCTGATGAATTAGTGGGCAAGGAACATGAGGTGGGTGCAATGCCGATTGGAGGTAATGAAAAAGCAAATAAAGATGCATCAGCCGCCTCAAACAAGCAACCAGGGTCCCTTTTGGAAGATTGTGCAGTAGTCAATGGGAAGAGCTCAGGTATGAACATGCATGAGTTGGCAGATCCATTCTTCAATCCAGACAGAAGGAAAGTCAGAGATCACAACAAACTATTGCTAATGCAGATTTCCTCACTACTATTTGTTAAATTTTGTAGGAAACAATAAGATGTCTTCTAGCAATCCAGTCGATGCAAGTCCTGAACTTCCCGAGAGAGTAGTTTCAGCTAATACACTTTACTACCTTAAACCATTCGGGCGGGTGAAGGACATGCAGGACGGAGATGCAGCTCGAACAAATGCCGACCGAGGAGCTTACCTGCCAAGACGGGAAATTGGGACGACAGAAATGATTGAAGAGGCATCTGCTGCTCGAGAAGCCGAAAAGGTTGTGCTGCAAAAAACTATCGATTCTCTGAAGGAAGATATTGCAGCAGCAAAGGCACGGTTGAGGGATGGAAACCCCTCAAAAGCTTGAGGTGCGACTTTAGTTAGTTCAGATTTGTTGCTAGACTTCCATATCAACTGTCAACTGATTTTCCTGGCCTCTAGACTGACTTTGGTTCCTTGGGCCCTTTTTCTTAGCCCTGTCCACATGGTGGAAGTGTGGAACCGACGCACACACGCGGGCAGAGTTGGAGGGAAGAGGAAGAATACTCCAGGACTGGCAAAGGAGGGAGATGACTGTATCTAAGAGGCACTACCTGAGGACATTAAGCATTGATCGTCACGTCCATCTTGTACACCTAGCATGGCCCACACGACGCTCCACGAGGTTGCCATGATGCCCTGTGATGCTATCACAAGATCGAACACTTGTCATTTGATGTTTCTGCCTTCGTGTCTGTTAGCACATAGCTACTCACCAGAGACATCGATGCAATGAATGAAGCCCCCCACATGGTCTTAGATACTACTGATGTGGTTGTCTTCCATAACGCAATGTACTCGTTGAGGAAAAGTTGATCTTGCATCTATATAATAGTTTTCCGATGGAAGGATCAATGAGCAGATTAGAGGTTGAAAATAAGGCTTGGACAAACGAGAGCCAATTCAGAACGAATTGAGCAAGTAGCAGTAGATGATAATGCTTGGCCCTGTTTGGCTTTTTTGCCTTTTATACATGAGAAAACAATGTAGCTTTCTCCTAATGTACAATCATACGTGATTTGGTTGAAGCATATCGGGACAGCTCAATCAACTGCAAGGTAGTAAAGATGTGCAAGTAGGCTAGGTGCGTATCCTTTTTTATATGGTACTATGATTGCTTGAACCAGCTTATACTGGAGTAATATTTTACCTGAACTTCCCGCAAATTTTTTCTTTACCTGAACGTTCTGCTGTATTTGTCAAACTCATCAGTGCCCATCGTTTTTGCAGGGCCATCGAATTATTTGATGTTTATCGTTTTTCAATTTTGTTTTCACTTGGTGAGTCGTTTTTCCAGGCCTCATGTAAATTTAGTATCAGTGTGGAACTCAAACTCTCTCTTTGAATTGTTAGCACATATTGATGCTGCTTGTCCTCACTGGATATACTACGATATGTGACCAATGATGCACAACTATTATGACGCTTATGCTCTAGTTCATGTGTGATTGTAGCACAGGTCAGATAGTGGTTATCTGTTTGTCTATTTTAAGTGGCAGCATGTTGTCTACATGTCTGGTTGATAGACAAGGTAGTACATTCTATAAGTGCCCATCCAGTTCTCTCCCGAACCCGTACGTCTCAGCCGTCGCCTACATTCCTGACCTAGCCATAGCATCTCTGCCTCCTCCATAAATCGATTCCCCCTCCTCCAACCGGTCTCGATAGCGTCGAGAGGGGTGGGGAACCCGATCTATGGTTGGATAGTGTTTTCAAAAATTAGATTAGTGTTTTGGTTGTCATCCTCTTGACCTCTGTGTTAATGGAGATGTCGGGTGGGGTACCCGATCTATGGGTGGATAGTGTTTTTAAAAATTAGATTAGTGTTTTGGTTGTCATCTTCTTAACCTCTGTGTTAATGGAGATGTCACCGTCTATAGTAAGAATGTGTTTGGTAGCCCAGTCCAACCGAAATATTCCCATCTCAACCGAGATTTTTAGCAATTCAAATGTTTGGTAGGCCGGTTCTCTCGTTCGGGTAGTGCCCACCTCGCACGAAAAAGGGCTCTCAGCCCTGCCCGATAGAGAAGCTCAAATTGAGCTTCGCTCCTCGGCAGGGCTAGAGTCGCCCGGAAATCTCCCCCGCGTCCCCGCGCCTGGACCTGAGACCAACAGGGGTCACAGCCCCCGCTCCTCATTCCCCCCAAAACTGCTCTCCGTTATGCGCCGTATGAACACCTCCGCCGCCGCCCTTCCATGACGCGACCTCCACCTCCTCCCTTCCTTTCGACGCCGGCCTCCACTGTCGCCTTCCACTCGACGCCGGCCTCTGCTGCAAGCAACACCGCTTCCTCGCGCCGCCATGGACCAAGCACCGTCCTTGCCCTCGGATGAACAAGGGCCCTCCACTGGCCGCCGCGTCCACCTCATCTCTCGACTTGCGGCGGCGTCCTCCTCACCTCCGAACTGCCGGTCGTCCTCGTCATCTCCCGTCGACGCCCTCCCAACCACCCGACAGCTGTCATCCTCCTCTCCCATGGGCCGCCCTCCTCCCGCGACGAGCAGAGGCATCAGGTCACGCCGGTGCGCCATCGCCCTCTACCGCATCGCTCCACCGTCACCACTGCGTCGCTCCACCGTCACCACTGCGTCCAACACCCCACAGTCCGCCACTGCCAACGAGGAGCTCCCAGCACAACGAGGTGGAGAAGAAGGGGTTGATTGCTTTTTTTTGTTTTGTTTAGGGGTCTTTCTATAAGAGTTTGGACGGCTCTGTAATTACTTCATTTTTGGATCAATCTCAGCCCATGCATGCCACCAAACAAAGTATTATTTCAGCTTGTCTCAACACATACGGGGCTAGCAAAAAACCATAGAATCTCAGGTCAGCTTGTATAAAGTCAGCATATCTCAAGTGGGAGAGTAAATTCCTAATGGCATAGGCTACCAAACACACCCTAAGTGATCTTCGGCCTTTCGTTTGACGACGAGATCTTTTTCCCGGCGTCAATGGTGGTGTTGAAAGATTAAGATTTTATAGGTACAGTCTTTCAGATCTTTCTTCTCGGAATCGATTTTAGACTTTTCCTTATGGTTGTTGCGAGGAGGATTATCCTCGCAATATTTGTCCCGGCTGCTACGTCCTCGACAATGGTGATTCGTACTCTCGGTTCGCCAGCGACGTCGATCAGGCTATTCGTTTAATTTTTCCTAGAGTATTTGTGTTAGATCTCTTGCCGATATTGATCGATTACCCTAATGGTTGTACACGTGCATGTAGCCTTGGCACTGAAGCTCAAAACATTATGGGAGAACCTTCATGGTATTTACAGGTTATGATATATGTCAGTGTTCGTCTGTCTTCAGAAAAGTACAAGATTATGTCTTGAAAAGAGAAAGAGATGTAAGACCACAAAGATTTGTTAGTTTTCTTCTGACTATTCTGTAATTGATGGAGTTAGTTTATGTATTTCTACCATATACTATTTGCTAATATGAATATAACATGCTATTGATTAAAAAAGAAATAGTACATTCTATGTATTATATTTTCAGCAAGAAAATTTGGACTACTGTTGACCTCAGTTTGCTGTGAGCAAACGTAGCAGCTCAATTTTACTTGATGGATGATGCATAATGGCATAGACTCACAGGTTCAATGTGGATTTCCCCACACAAAAAAAGTTTCAATGTGGATTTGTGCAATCAGCCATGTGATCTGTATTTTTTTTTGAAAAGGAGTATATATTAATATCAGAGGATACCAATTACACTCAGCCTCTGCAACAACGCATTGCCCTAGCGGCCACACGGATGCACGCAACCAAAAAAAAGAAGAATTATAAAAAAGAAAAGTCCCTCTATAGTGACTCATTTGTTGAAACAGCAGTACTACCACCACCAAGACAGCACCAAAAGTCCATCTTCTCCAAAAACGACGCCTCCAAGAAGGGAACAGTGCAGAAACACCATTGTCACCCGATCAAAGATCTAGGTTTTCATCCTAAAAAAAAGTCCACGTTCTCAAAACAATACCTTCAACAAGACCATTGCCAGGCACAACCAATTAAGGCCAGATCCTGGGTTTTCACCCTAAGAGGTAGGACCATGAACCTCTCCTGTGCAGTCACCCCCACTTGCATGCCACTGCTCCAATTCACAAGTCACCACCCAATTCCTCATCACCACCCAGACTCGAACCTCCATTGTCAGTTCTCAGACCTTGGTCTTCATGAATTTTTCCGTCAGCACCATAAAACAAGAACATGCCCTATGATAATAACAACCAACAAAGCTTCGAAGCACACCCTCTGAAACCAAACGGTCAGAGTAAAATATGGGTGCGTACGACCGAATTCAATCCTTCCAGCAAACTCACGGCATGAGAGCACTTATGGAGTTCGCCGGCGGAGCCTTCTGGAACACGACACAGAAACCAGATCAATGGAGACCAACATCCGACAGATCTGCGTCTTGGCTTGAGAGGGATCCAGGACCACCTCCTTTATTGATACCGAGCCAGCAACCCCCACGCCACCCGCCGAAAACTAGCAGGATCCGCCGCAAGACGGCAAGACCACCCGGCCGACCATTCCGACAGAGAAGGAGGCCACCACCACCATGCCGGGGCAGATGCCCCAAGCGCCTTAGTGTCGTGGACAAGGCCCGGGTAGCGTGGGCGCCGGCGTCGAGGGCAGCGGACAGGACAGATCGCGGCTAGGCCCAAATCTCCGCCGCCTGCCGCCATCTGGGCCGAGGTCACCGGCCGCCGCCCGCCGCAACACCACCGCTGAACCAGCAGGGGCGAACGCCGCCGCCTTCCCGCCAGATCACAGACAGGATCGCCGCCACCACCATGCCACCAGATCTTTGCCCGGCGACGATCCGGGCGGCGGCGGGAGGAGAGAACACGGGGGAGGAAGGGCTCGGCGGGGAGGGGAGGCCGCCCGGCGCGGCGCGGCGCCACCACGCGGGCGAGGGAGGTGCAGGAGCCATGTGATCTGTATGGAAATGTGTTCCTGAGAAGTGAGTACAAGTGCATAACCTCAGTGTGCGTAATAATGCATGCGAATGCTGGTCTAGTTGTTGAAGTGGAACATGCTGGAGAATACAAACAGCAAATGCATATGGTTATCAGCTAAATACGAGTGTTGGGCTACATGAATATGAATCCATCACCCACTTTTTTTTTTGAACGGAGGATTTGCCTCGTATATTAAACAAGGAGAGAGTCATGATATGACAAAAGGAAAAGGAGTGCCCAAAAACAAAAGGGATTACTCTCCCAAAATTAAAACAACACTCAAAAATTTGGTATCCGTGGTGACCCAAAGCTTTGCTTCTTCTTTAATTGTTTGGAGTAGCATTGTAGGTGGTGCATACTTCTTTCGGAAGACTCTCGCATTTCTCTCTTTCCAAATCGTCCAAGTAACAAGCATTATACTGGAAGCCATGGTTTTACGGTTGGAAGTGGCTTTGCAAGACATCAATATCCACCAACCTTGAATGGATAGCTCCAGCGTCCATAAGTGAGTTTGAATGTTTGGGATCCCGAGCCAATCTTTAACTAAACCCCAAGTCCTCTTGGTGAACCGGCAATAGGAAAAAAGGTGGGATGTTGATTCTTGGGTTTGCTTGCAAAGTGGACAAAGCCTATAATTTGTCCATCCTCTTTTTTTAAAACGGTCCGCCGTCCAAAGCCTATTTTGAATGGCCAACCACGCAAAGAATTTGATCTTGGGCGGTGCCCATGCCTTCCATACCATTTTGTTGAAGACAATGAGGACGGAGCCAAAGAATTGCGCCTTATATACCGAAGAAGAAGAATATTCTCCATTTTCCGTGAGGTTTCAACCGATTGTGTCTTCAACATCTTCACTAACTTTATTAATACGACCATCTCAGAAAACCAAATTCAGTTTACCATCTAAATTAGCCATGGCGAGTTTTCTAGTGGACTGAATGCATCATCAGTGAGCAAAAAACATAGTCAGCATCCAGAATACCCCAGGCCATGAGATAACTGACCCATATATATAGTTTTTCAGCGAGAGGAGAATACTACGTCTCAAGTCCTGCATTCCCTGGCAATGTGTCCCTGCTCGCCAAAATTTTAGCATGGTTCTGCCTGTCTCCTGCGTTTGGCGCACCGAGAAAACGTCGGATGAGCTGCTCCGTTGCTGGTCTGTTGTTTGCTGGGCCTGAGCAGACCGGCACTGGCGAGTTTCTTCTAGCACGTCGATCAACGCCCCCACCCGAGCAGCCTCCCTGATGTCTCACCCTCCAGGAACTGGAACTCGGAGAACTTCTCCTTTGACACGAGCGTCATGTCCAGGTCATAGGTGCGCGCCACGGCGTGCCACACGGCCCTGGCGGTGGCGTGGTGAGCGTAGAGACCCCACTTATCAGCCGTCTTCACCATCCGTTCCTCCAACAGAACGTACGCCATGCGAGGGTGTGGAGGCGGAGCAGCACCGACTCCTTCCAGCCACTAGTACAAAACTGACATCTGGTCCTGGTTTGTAACGAGATTTAGTTCCCGATTTAAATTCAGGACTGAGAAATCGGGTTTCGGTTTTGTTAGGAATCAGGAATATAGTTAATCTGCCGTGGCCACGTATTGGGACAACCGGCTGCCGCGGCAGGAGATGGAGTTTTAGGGTTTTAGAGTTTTTTTATGTTTAGTTATTTTTTATTTTATGTTTCCATTTCAAACAAGTTTTCATATACATATTATTCTACGCTACTACATGTTGTACACGTTGATGTATATATAATATAATTTTTCTCATAATTACATACAGACATATATATACACAACTTGGTATACGAGTGTCAACCGACACTAGAGCTCGTCTATTTGATTTACACTAAGTTCATTACATTACATGTATACTTTAAGTTCTATCCATGTTGTATTGTCCTTTTGTGTTTATGACGTCCCTGAGCAAAAATCCTGACAACTCCTCTTGAATTGCTAGTAGGTGTTGATGTGGTAGGAGCTTATCCCGCATCGCATCCAACTATATATAAAGAAGTAGATTATTATATATAAAGAAGTAGATTATCATGAATGGAACTTAACAAAAATTATGATATAAAATAAATTGTGAATATATTGTTTACGTACTTGAAGAAAGTCTGTGCTCTGTTTCATACACCCACGAATGAACTCGCATACGTAATATCCACATAAATTAGTTTCATGTGGCTGCGTCGCACACTTTTTGAGAATATAATTTAATCAAATAATAATCAAGCATGATAATTGTATGAAGACTAGAATTAAAGACATGCGAGGACCTAGCTCTCGTACTACTTACCGGGATCGGACGAAAAGTCAGCTCCTTACGCTATTTACCCTGAACCTCAACCTTTTCCAAACCCTGTCCAGCAAAAAAATGAATGAGTTATTAATTACTTAACATCTCAGAGAATGAACGAAAGAGACAGATATAGTGCGATAATGATTGAAATTACTTTTGGAGCATATCAAGTATGTTGCGGTAGTCTTTCATCGGCTTCTTTAACGAGTCTGAGATTTTAACTTTTGCACGGTCAACGTCAATGTTTACAAGAATCCAGTGGAATCTACGCACGTTTATATACACTTAACATGAGTAAACAAAAAGCGAATGTGTACAAGACAATAAGACTCTCACCCATAGTTGTAAGAAAATAGTATTTATGTCTTGTAATGTTGCTCCATTAAAAACATTAGCAAGCTATCCTCTGTTTCCTCGGGGTTCTCTATTAGTGTATGTCCATTAACTCTGTTTGGGTCAACGAACCCAATGTTGTAGATTGACTTTATTCTATATTTCCGAATCTTTATTCTTCATATATAATAGCATACATAAGTGTTAGTGTTGGGTCACGTAGAGATAAAACAAAACTTTTTTCTCTACGTGGTGATCCCAAGATCTAGCTAAGGTATAAGGCAACGAGGTTTACCACTAGACGCGCAGTTGCGGATTACTGATGAAGCGCGTCAGTTGATGCAATGCAGTCCTTTGCGATCCAATAGTCCTGGTGCTGATCGTGCAACACCTCTGCTGGTATCCACACGTGCAAGGAGGAGCACCGGCGGCGAACTTCTAGATTCGTTACGGCGGCAGGACTGCTGTGGAGCTAGGGTTTCCAACACATGGAATGACCTAACCGATTAACGATTAACCCTTTTGGGTTACTGTGCTCCACTATATATAGGGAGTGAACGTGGGCTCCACTCTTGTGGCCCATTCACTAAAGCCCATATAACACTAGTCACCATGAGTCCAACTCACTGACTTAGTCCTAATCCGGCTTGGGTCCAACCCAACCAGATTTCCGGTTCAGATCCAATCCGAACTTGCTCCTGCTCTTAAGTGTGTGACCCCGCAGACTCATGGCTACTTGGACACAATTAGAGTCTGACTCTCAATCGATCAGTCGATAGCGGCTCCTAGAAGAACGTGCCGATTTCCAAGTACCAAAGAGTCATGACGACTTGCCTTTTCAATGCGACTTACGTATGAGTCCCTTTTGCCTCGCGATATACCTTGTCAGACTATAGGCGAATATTTGTCATCCCTTAAATAGTCTGACTCTCTTCTCGATCCGAGATAAGTGATTCATCCGACTAACTCTTAGTCGATCACCTCGGTTAACACTTAACCGAGTCATGCATGGCCATGCTTTCCAAATCATATCATCCGAGAGGGCCCATAGAATGTATCTCTAAGTGGAGGGGCAAAATCCCATCTTGGTTATTCACATCATGCAGATTGATTCTCAGTCGACCCGAACTCTGCCTTTATAACTGCCTAGTTATGGATCATCGTTTGACAGAACCTAAGTCGGTGATCCTCAACTCGGACTATGCAATAACCTCAGGTCTAAGGATTACATTGATTGAGATATACAAATGATAGCTTGTTCGTTGTACCTCAATATGGGTCAATCCGACTCGCTAAACTCTTTAGTCGAATCTGTGTAAGTTGGAATAGCATCACCATGCCCATGACAAGTGGAACCGAGTCATCAAGCCAACTTTCACATTGGTCTAAGTTGTGTGTCCAGCACAACCTCAATGACCAAGGATATTTAGTACAAACAACATGAATGCATAGTTCCATAACTGAATCACATATTCAATGATACACATCAGATGTTTATACAAGGACAACTTAATAACTTTATGAATACAATGGGAAATCTCATCATACATGATTGCCTCTAGGGCATATTTACAATAGTCTCCCACTTGCACTAGAGTCAATCTTCCGACATCACATGTCTAAGCATCTAATGCCCATGGCTCTCAGGTGCGCCTCATGCTTCGGCTGGGGTAACGGCTTTGTTAACAGATCCGCAATATTTGCATCCGTGTGTACCTTGCATAACTGGATATCACCCTGATCCACGAACTGGCGAATCAGATGGTACCACATGAATATGTGCTTGTTCTTCTGGTGTTGTCTAGGTTCCTTGCCTTGTGCAATAGCACCATTGTTGTCACAATACACGTCCAATGGATTGGACGAGCCCTGAACCACACCAAGATCCATGAGGAAATTCCTCATCCAAACAGCTTCCTTTGTTGCCTCCGAGGCGGCAATATACTCAGCCTCTGTTGTAGATGCAGACACAGTCTCTTTCTTGGAACTCTTCCAACTCACAGCACCTCCATTTATAATAAACACGTATCCGGATTGCGAACGAGAATCATCAGAGTCGGTAGGATAACTCGCATCCGTGTAACCCTTTCCACTGAGTTCATCTTCACCACCATAAACCAAAAACATATCCTTAGTCCTTCTCAAGTACTTTAGGATATTTTTAGCCGCTGTCTAGTGGATTTCTCCAGGATCAGCCTGGTATCTGCTCACAACACTTAGAGCATAGGAAACATCCGGCCTAGTACAAATCATGGCATACATGATGGATCCGACTGCAGAAGCATACGGAATCGCACTCATCCGACTTCGCTCATCAGTTGTTGAAGGACACTGAGTCTTGCTAAGTTTTACACCATGGGACATCGGTAAGAACCCCTTCTTAGACAATTCCATGTTGAAATTCTTCAACACTTTGTCCAAATAAGTACTCTGACTCAATCCAATGAGCCGTCTTGATCTATCTCTATAGATCCGGATTCCTAGAATATATGTTGCCTCACCCAAGTCTTTCATTGAGAAACTCCTTTCCAATGATTCCTTGGTTTCTTGCAACATATGGATATCATTTCCAATCAATAATATGTCATCCACATATAAGATTAGAAAGTTTACTTTGTTCCCACTAAACTTCTTGTACAAACAAGAATCATGATCACTCTTGATGAAGCCAAACGATTTGACTACCTCATCAAAGCGAATATTCCAACTCCGAGATGCTTGCTTCAACCCATAAATGGATTTCTGAAGTTTGCACACCTTGTCAGCATTAGCCAGATCGACAAAACCCTCGGGTTGTATCATATACACGTCCTCGGTTAAATTTCCGTTAAGGAAAGCCGTTTTGACATCCATCTGCCATATCTCATAGCCAAAATAGGCTGCTATAGCTTACATGATCCGAACTGATTTAAGCATCGCTACGGGCGAGAAGGTCTCGTCATAATCAAATCATTGAACTTGTCGGAACCCCTTCGCGACAAGGCGTGCTTTATAGATGGAAACAATTCCATCCATATCAGTTTTCTTCTTAAAGACTGTAACATCCCAGCATTTAGGAACTAACGAAGGGTAGATTTAGGAATTTGGAATGTTGCATGCATTCATCTGTGAAAATGTGGGTAAATGTTTTGCCAAATAAAAACCTAAAGTGATCAAGGTTTCTTTCATGCTTTGAGAATAAGTTTAGTATTGAAGGATGATTGTTATAGACTTTGATATGATCTTTGCGGATTTATGCTGATCAAAGTCGAAGATCTTGGCATCCAGAAGTGGGAGACATGGTATACTTGAAAGTAAGTCCAATGAAAGGAGTGAAAAGGTTCGGAGTTAAAGGAAACTTGAGTCCAAGATACATCGGACCATTCAAGATATTGAGTCAGAACAGAACTATAGCTTATGCTTTAGAGTTACCATCAAGATTAGCTCAATTGCATAATGTTTTCCATGTGTCACAATTTCGTAAATGTTTGAAAGTTCCAGATGATGCAATCACACATCAGGAGATAGAACTACAAGAGACCTAACCTATGTTGAAAAGCCCTGTAAAATTTTGGAAGAAAACTGGAAAAGGTTGAGGAATAGAGCAATTAAATATTGCAAAGTACAGTGGGAACATCACTCTGAAAGGGAAGCCACGTGGGAGAAAGAAGAGGGTTTAAGAAAAACCTATCTAGAACTATTCAGGTACATCTCAACAAACTTCGGGACGAAGTTTAATTTAAGGGGGGAAGTCTGAAAGATCCCAACATTTAGGAACTAATGAAGGGTAGATTTAGGAATTTGGAATGTTGCATGCATTCATCTGTGAAAATGTGGGTAAATTTTTCGCCAAATAAAAACCTAAAGTGATCAAGGTTTCTTTCATGTTTTGAGAATAGGTTTAGTCTTGAAGGATGATTGTTATAGACTTTGATATGATCTTTGCGGATTTATGTGTTTAGGGAAATGAAATTTGAATTTAGAACTTGAGTGTTTGAATTGTAGTTCAAAAGAATTTTGATTAATGTTTGAATATTTGATTCAATTAAGAGTTAACCAATAATAACTCAAACTTTATATAAAGAAGGTAATTAAGAATAAGAATCTCCATTTTATATTTTCATTAAATAAATAAGTTACAAAAAATGTAACTTATGGAAATCATTCACAAATCTTACAATAATAAATAAATAAATAAAGAATAATATTTCTTTATTGATCATAGTATAATCTTTATTACAAAATAATAAAATAAAGATTACAAAAGAATAGAACTAAAATTACAAAAGAATAAAGAAGATTACATAGGGTTATTCTACAGATAAAGAAGAAAACCTAAACTAAAATCTTGAATTCCCAAGTCTGGTACCTGCAAAACAAACACAAATAAAAAATAAAGAAGGTTAAGGTTAAAATGGAATTACTCTCAGACTTGTCAGTGAAGTGCACTGATCAAGATTCATCATTGAGTAATCTTATAAAAGGGGCAAATTTCACCAATATGAAAGAATGTATCTTTCATAACTTCAAGCCATAAGGCAAATAACAATAAAGAGGGAAAGTTTCACCGGCCAGGTAGAAGTAACAAGATGAAAGTAACTTTCCAAATTCTGAACATATCCACATCTGTGCAGCAGGCACACAAGCAGCACACACACCAAACTGCATGGTGTGTGCTGTCAACACCACAGCAGCAGCACAACCAAACAAAACTTTCAACACAGCCGTGGGAAATCAATCCCCACACCATTCCATCACTTTTACACATCAAGCACAGCAGCCAGCAGCTAAACAAAGCATAGCAGCCCGTAGCTACACCAAGCCAAAGCTAAGCCAGATCAAACCAACCAAAGCCCAGGATCACATCACCAGGATGGTGACATAAGGAGGGGGAAGATCAGGTGGATAGCAAGACCAAGGTCAAGTCATCAGGATCAGGAGAGATGGGTTAGATCGGGAACAAGCCAGGAACTGGAAACACCAGGGGATCACCAGATCAAGCTACCACAAGGGCAACCACTAGCAACCACATCATCAAGTGATAGTGGTGAGTAAATAGAACATCAAATGATCTATCTGTCTAAGATTAGACAAGCATACATGATCTGTCTCTTATTTAAACTCTCAGAAAGCACCCAAGTGGAGTGAATCCATCACTGGGGTTTTAAACTCTTAAAGCAAACAGAAAAGCATAAGGATCCAACTAAATCTCAGAACAACATCATTGATTTAGCTATCAAGATATATTCCAATTCAAGAATGAACATAACTAAGATTAAACTTCTATGCACATCTCTAAGACAAGAGTAGCACCTTAGAATCCAATCTTATGGATCTATATAAGTTATCAAGCTTACAAGCATCTTTTCCCAACTTTGATTCAAGCAATAATAGATGGTATCACTATCAGAATCAATTCATGTGAACCAACTAGATAGAGGTCTAAATCCCTAAACCTCAGACCAACATCATTGGTCTTAGGATTTAAGAAAGGAAAATTTCTACTTATCTTTAAAGCCAAACTCATCTTAAGCTTGCACCAACCCAATCAATGAAATAGAATCTAACTTGTGTGCCATCCAAAGATAGTGTCACAAGAACAATTCTATATTAATCAGGTTAAGCAGTCAATCTTCCCAGATTCAACCAACCCACTGTAAATCATTTTCCTATTCTTAAACACGGGAATCATAAACAAGATATTCACCTATGTATATCTTCACTATTTGAAATCATTTGATCTCAAACTACATCTGAATTCTTAAGCCAACAGGTGTTAATACAGTGATTTCATCACACAACACACACTATCATTAACCAAGTAATGACAGTGGTGAAACAGTAAACCATAAGATTCCCTAGTATTGCTTCTAAAGCAACTAGATCATCTGATCACATCAAAAATTAATCAATAGAATCATCTGATAAGCCACTAGCACCACCACAGTTCATCTTAAGCAGCAAACCACAACTAACAATCATTTAGCATGCTTAGGAACAATCAACAAATGATCCAATTCATCAGTATCTAATCCATAACAGGGTATGAACCCTAAGTAAAACCAAGAACCCTAATCAGGACAGGGCAGTAACCAGGAAGGTCACCCCCAACATCTAGAATAGATTGGCTTAGTACAGAGAGCACGAGGGGAGAGGAATGACTCACCAAAGGTCCTCACTAGAGACTAGAAGAGGAAGCAGAGGTGGCCGACGACCATGGCGGCATGGGGAGCACCCCCAGGGGGGCGCTGTGACCCATACAGCGCCACGATGGCAACCATAGCCACGCCTAGGGGCGAGGTGAATCACCATAGCGCATGACAGCAGCGGTGGCGCCAGGATCAACGCCAATCCCAAACCCTAGGGTTCGAGACGGCATCGATATGTCGTAGGAGAGCTCCATGTCCAAATCCAGTTGGATAGGAGGGAAGAGTAGAGTCGACAACCTCTTCCTGCACCACGGCGGCGGCCAGGGCGATCCACGACGGCGGGAATCGTCGGCGGCGACATCACTGACCACGGGGTCGAGGAAGGAGAAGGAGAGGGGTGAGCTCGAGAGAGAAGACAGCGAATGAGTGGGCTGGGTGGGCCGAAAACCCTTCGGGGTGATTGTTTTGACCCTGCCCTATTGGGCCACAAGGGCCCAATAAGCCCAAATGGCCAGCCCAAGTCATTTAGAATCTGTTTTAATAAATAGGAAAAGACCAAAATGCCCCTGAACTTAATTAAATTCTAGAAAATAAAATAAAAGTCCAAAAATTATAGATAAAATATTTTGGATTCACAATAATCCAAACTATCCAAATAAATTAAGATATAAAATTTTAGACATATAAATTTTATTAAGAATTTTGTAATTTTATATTCCTTATGGAATTTTACAAAATTATTGAGAGATGATAAAAATAAATAAAAATCACTTTCATTATATATTAATATTGTAGTATTTTTGAAAAATACTAAACAAATATTTAATAACAATTTTTTATATTTAAGTGATAATTCTTAAAATAATTATTAAATCAATAAAAGTCAAATAAATGGAAAAATAAAATAAAGGAATACAATATTCTAACATAAATATTAAAAAATTAATATTTATAAATCCTTTATTATTAAAAAAAGAATTTTTATAATAATGGGGAAAATGCTTATCAAGTTAAATGATGCATTACATTACTTTGCATAATCATTTTGCTTCTTTAAATATTGTCCTTACCGGGCAATAATGATGTTTTTGTAGACATAGAAGCTCAAGGTCGAGTGCAAGCATCAGACTTCACTACCTTGCCATCACAAGGCTAGTTCATCACTTGCTCATATCCTTTGAAGAGTCTTTATCAAAGTATTATCAAATTGCGTGTTATCATATATACTCTAAAGAAAGAAAATATTATTTTCACAAATAAAGAAATCATAGATATCATCCTAAGTGATGATATAATGGAGCAATAGAACTTAGGGTTGTATTTGCAACAATGATGATCAATTAGGGACTTAATAACCCCTGACATCAGTGATTCTAGCGCCGTATATTACACGTTAGCCATGAGATTTGGAATGGGACAGAGAAGTCAATTGTATCTTCTTCCTCTCGCATTGTAACATCCCTAAAATCATGATTTTAAAGATTGCATATCATTCATGCATGCATATAGTTTTGAGATCAATTTCAAACTCATTTCAAGAAAAACAGAAGCACATAGTGCTATCATTTTATGTGAGCAAACTTAAATCAAATGGCCATCCCCATTTGAGAGCTTGAATGTTTTTAAACCAAGTTTGTTTGCTTCCCTTGTTGATTGGATTGAGTGTGGAATTTGAACAAAGTTTTACAAAATAGAAATGGCTCCAAAAACCATTTTCAAACATTTGCAAACCAAGTGCAATGTCACTATTATTTTGTCTTTCCAAAAATGACCAAGCCAACTCAAAGTGACCACATGGTTTTATGCCAAGATTTGTGACTATTGCACACTGCAAAAGTCCAGAAAAGATTCAAATTCAAATGGAGTTTGAATTCATTTGAAAACCAATCCAGAAAATCAAAACAGAAAAAGAAAAAGAATAAAGAAATGGAAAAGGGTCGGCGCCAGGAATTGAGCCTAGCAACAGACGCAGCCCATTTAGCCCACCCGGCTCCCCTCTCTCTCTCTCTCTCTCGCACGCGTAGATGCACCCACGTAGTCACTGACGCTCGGACCCCACTCCCCCTCTGTTCTATTCGCTGATAAGCGGGCCCTCTCCATGTCACTCCTTCTTCCCCAAATCTCGCGCGCAGACGCCGTCGCCGCTGGCCGTTGCTGCGTTGATTTCTCGGCGTAATTGCCATTGATTCGCTGAGCGTTTCTTGTCGAGCCTCCGCCTACTTAAGCACCTCCCCACTCCGCTCCATTCCCCTCACTCAATTTCATCTCCACGCCCCCAGGCTGCTCGCAACTCGCCAAACACCGCCGCAGCTCCGACGACCTCCGGCAGCAAATTCCGGTGAGTCCCGACCGCCCCTATGCCTCTGATTCAAACGAATATGCCCAGCGTGATCTCATGCATCTTCTGATACTCTTCGCTTGCCTGCTTGTGACCCAGGACGCCGTCCCCGTTCGTGCCCGCAACCGACCGAGCCGCCACTCAACTCCGGCGACCGATTACGGTAAGCAGAGCGCGCCCCTTGCCCCCTCTTGCATACGAGGATGTTCGCCATTGTCTTGCGCGTCTCCTAATCCATCTGGTTCGTGCTAGGGCGACGCGAAACCTCGGCAACAACTTCGACAGCAACCACCCGACGCCGTGCGCAACTTCGACGAGCTCCAGCAGCCCTTGCCGTGCGCCCCTTGCCAAGCCACCTCCACGTTGAGCTTCGCCTCGTCCTTGCGGTTCTGGTAAGCACCCCCTCTCCTCCCTGGGCGACCTAGAACGCCGGCACCGCCACTGGCAGAGCGCTCCGCCGCTCGCCGTCGTCGCGCGCCGCCAGAACTTGGTCGTTTGATCAAGAACCGTTGGATCTAGATCCAACGTGCGTAATAGAATCACTTAAGCAAAGCGGTACGTTAGATCTGAGCCGCACGATTATGTTAGATCTAGCGGCTCGGAAGCGTGATCCGACGCGAAACGGTACGCGCCAATCAGAGTGCGATGCGTGGCTAGGGTTTAGTTTAAAAACAGAATTTGAATCAGATTTATATCCAAATTTGATTTGCTTGTAACTTTTGATTCCCACGTTATATTTTAGCAAATTTTATACCATTAGAATCAGGAAGACAAGCCCTTTCTGTTTATGCAATGTGTTTAGTGTTTGGTTTCTGTTAAAATGACTTTATTTGCAGAAACTTGCTTAGAACTATTTTGAGTATATGAATTGCTTAGGAAATTGTTTTAGTGTCAAATAAACTTGGTTTAGCAAGTTTTTGACTTGGTTATGATTCAGTACCATGCACTTGCTTGGTTGAGTTTTAAAAATCATCACTTAGCATTTTTGCATGCATGCATATGTATTTTTGTTTGTTTGTATATGTTGTGTGTAATTTGTTGCTACCATTCTTTGTGTAGACTTTGGTGCTAGTGATTGTGATTGTGAAGAGTGCTACTCTCCCAACTACCAAGGCAAGTGGTACTTCATGAATATTTCCATCCCTATATATTTTTATACAAGCATTAGAAATATTTTTGCTAAGTCTTGCATGTTACTATTTTGCCAAATGCCATGATGGGAAATCCTAAGTAGTTGTAGAATTGCTAGGAAATTTTCTAAGTTAAGTACTATCTATGCCATGCTTAGCCTAGCTAGTAGCAAACAAGGGTTGGTAAAATATACATGCTATGATGAAAATATTTCTAAGTCTTTGGACTTATGTTTTTCTTAATAAAACAACTAAGTCAATGAATCACCTGGGTGGAAAGGGACTTGATTGGTGGTTTTTGGTTGAGTGGTTACACAAGGCCCATGGCTATGGTTTACCTTGTGTATCTCACTTGTGGAAGCCACCCAGGAACAAAGGGATTTTAGAGGCCAAGTGTTGAGAAGCTTATAGTGCAGCCACTTGGCAACATGGGCTCTGCCTAGATCACATAAGTTGCTAGAACTTAGCCATTTGGACAGTTGGTGGTAGTGGGAATGATAGGTTGGAGTGCGTCCATTTGGTCTAAGGAAAGGCTTCTGAAAGGTCCTGTCTTGGGAAACCAAGTCTGGTGGGGAAAGTGCACAACCTCTGCAGATGGAAAAATCTAAGTACTTAGCCAAGTCCATGGCAATGGACAACTTGAGCATCAAGGCATGGAAGCTATCAAGAATCTCATCACTCCAACTTCTAAGTAAAAACTTGTGGGTGAACAAGGGTGAAGGACCTCAATGTCTATTGGTGGTTCCTTGGGAAAAGTTTTGACAAAGAAGAACTTAGTGATTTCAACTAATAGGCAAAACCTATTTTGAGCAAAGCAAGCCAAGCTACACTTAGCAAAAATTGCATATAGTATCTAGTCCACTTAAAATATACTAAGGTATCACTTGCCAATACTATTCTAAAGTATTGACCCACTGTGGCTGTAACTTGTGATGTTGCAGGTTATTCTGATGAGGATTAGGTGTCATGAGTCTACACTCAACATGTTTGCCTGTGGCACATGAAGATGAAGACTTATATTTATTTACTTATTCAAACTCTTGTATTAGGCCTTTGGCCTTGAGTTGTAAAGACTATGTTTAACTTTGGAATGGATGTAATAAATGACCTTTGTATCTGTGTACTTAATCTTAAACTGTGGATGCTAGCATTGATCCAAGGACTAGCATTGCAATCACAGGGATCCTTTTCCTTTACAAAGGAGGGATCTTACACGAATGAAGCCGGATGTGCAGGTCGTGGCTGTTATACTCGTAGCATGCATATTAATTGGTAATTCGTAGAGGATATGCAGCATATGGGTGGGAACCCTCATCGTCCCACGATAGTTCTAGCATCTAACGGTTTGTACAAACCATTGCCGTAATTCATTATTTGGGCATGGTGTACACCAAGGAGGCATGCGAGGTCGCGAAGGGGGCAGTGATTGTCTTGAACCAACTACTGGCCCCACATCATGGAATTGCGGACGGGAAAGTACGCCCGGTTGTACAACAAGGAGTTGATCTCTCATGGGTAAAGTAAAGCACCTCTGCAGAGTGTAAGAATTGTAACTTGTTACTCCTTGTTCCGGGAAGGAGCTACGAACGCGGCAGGAAAGGAACTCCATGAAAGTTCTGGTCAACCTGTGAAGGCTGATTGTCATAGATTTTTATAATAAAATCAATCTTTGACGAAAGATTTACAAAAACTGCATAGTTCTAAGGACTTATAGTCCGAGGTGGTAGTTAGAGCATCAAACTTCCCACCTTGCATATAATGAACTTGTTGGGTAACGCTGTTACTCATCCTTTCCTTTGATCCCTTGCTTAGACTCTGAGGATTCTGAAGACGTGCCAATGTATGCAGCTAAAGTCAAGAAGATGTGTTCTACGAGGAGCCTGACCTGTCAGGAGGTGTTGAAGGAGTGGATTACAAAATACGCTATGGTGTTGATGATAACGAGTCCAACTAAGTACCTAGTTAGTAGTAACCAACGGAGCCGAGCAGCTTGAACTCTATAGATTAAGCTGCTGAGCTCAACTCCTAGTCGGAGTTGTTATCTTTAAATTCTGCTGAAACACTTTATATTTTGGTTTGTAAGTTGAAACCTTTTGAAGTCTTGAACTTCTGGTATTGTAATAATAATAATGTGTGAATGTTTGTAGTATGGACCCGCAAATTTTCTATTGTACCACTCTGAGGGATGTGATATTTAATAACGGTGTTCTGTAGGTGTCATGTCAACGACCATAGTGTACTACACATGCAGTGGTATGCTGGGTCACCGCAATTGGTATCAAAGCAAATTGCTTTGACCTTAGGTTGGAAACCTAGTAAAGGGTATTACCTGTAGGAAAGTTTAGCAACGATAAAGAATTCTCTAAAAGTAATATAATGGGTATTCAAATGAGAATATTCCGTTATATGTTTTAGTGCGATAATTCTTTGTTATGATGCAATATATTATTGGTTACTAATCAAAAATTATTTTTCTGATATACAGAGCTATGGCACCAAAGTTTCCAAAACAGACTTGGTAAGGAAAGAGGAGACTCTTGATGATTATCAAGGATCATTCACCGACCAACTTCGTCAACTTTTAAAGATCTTTAGTTGTCCAACTAGAATTCAAGTGAATACTATTACTTACCTTGATGGATGGATGTTATCCAAGTATCGTGTGAGTATCCAACTTCCAGAGGAGCATGGATTATATCACGATCTACCTATAGGTGAAGGTAGGAGTCATTTAGCAGCATATCACGTTGTTGTTGTGGAGGCGATAGCTAATATCCAGGAGCATAAAGCCAAGGAGTTAGAAGGTATCACATTCTCTGTGATACCTCATGATTCTATAGACTCGGAGCCTATACCGGATCATCTTACTTTGGTTAAGAAGCATCCTAGGTTATCTTCCAAGTTTATGGATAGATACCGAACACTCGTTGCGTCTTTTTACAAGACACATCAAGTGATTGTTGAAGATAAAAATGACATGCTAGATGATCTAACTTATCCAGAAAGGACGAAGAAGTTAGCATTCCAGTTAGAGAAGGAAGCTGGTAGTAGTGCAACACCTATCTTTAAGGATACACCTATAGATCCTGAATCTTTTATACCATATCCTTATTCACCAAGTCCTGAACCTAGACATGATCCTACTATGGATATGAGGTATGTAGTACCACAGGGCTCAGAGGATGGTTCTGACTCAGAACTTCCTATTGAGAATTCTGATGGTTGGAGAAGGGGATCATATGAAGGATCTCATGAACATCAGATGTCCACAGATGGTTCTAACAGAAATGTTGGACAATCTAGCGGGATGGGTGCAAGGATTAACCCTAGTAACAGTAGTAGAAATGCCATGTCGATAGATAATTAGGATGAAGAAGAAGATCCCGAGAGAGAGTGTTTGAATCATCAACATCTTCTCAAAACCCACGGAATATACATTATCCAGTGTTTAATTATTTTGCCCAAAGGAGCACCTGGGAAGCAGCAGGATCTGCATATCCTGTTGAGAACTCAAGGAATGAAGCTCAGGAGATGCAAGCGGGAGATAATATTGAATATGTTTCTGAAGACTTTTCAGCTGAGCTAGAGGGAGTCAATGCGCTCAGATTGAGTAATAACTCAAGCCCTGACACTTCAGATACAGAGTATGTTCCTTATGGAAGGCCATTTGTTTCACCAACTGTGCGACGAACAACACGTCATCACGGTTGGGCATCAGGCATGTATGATGAACGTAGTTACTACTAGAAGTAGGCAGATATGTAGAGGTATCAAGTACCATGTATTGTACTCCAAGAAGTAAGATAGTTAGATGAATAAGGTAGTTTTGTAATTATACCTATATGGTATATGTTGTAATGACTTTGTATTATTATGATATTATGTATAATATGTGAAATGCATATTTGGATTTTCTTTGGATCTTCATTGTGTGACTAGTTCTGTGCGTAAAGTCGAGCTCAGAACACATGTGCATGATGTAATTCTGAGTATTCGCTTTATGTTGCAGGACTAGAGGGTCATGGATACGGGTGTAGAAATTGAAACTGAGCAGCAGCGGATGGAGCGAGAGGCCAAGGAGAAGGCCGATGCAGATGCAGCAAATCAAGGAGCATTGTCACCACCACCACCAATGGGTCGTTAATGGAGTAGAACTTTATGCAGTGCATGCAAATGATGCAAGAGACCCAGAACAAGTTCATGGAAGAGTTGCTGGGACGAGCAAATCAGAGGGCACCTGAAGGTGGAGGAGTGAGTTTATCTGACTTCCAGAATGCAAGGCCGTTACCTTTTGCATCAGCTCCTGAACCAATGGATGCAGAGGATTGGTAGCAGATACAGAAAGGAAGCTGAAAACGGTAGGTTGCAATGATGAGGAGAAATTGAGGTATGCAACTCATCTTCTGACTGGACCTGCAACACCATGGTGGGAGAATCAGTTGGCTATGCAACAACCAGGAAGGGAGTTCACCTGGGAGGAGTTTAAGTAGAGATTCCATGAATATCATGTTCCGAAAAGTGTTATGGAGTTGAAGCGGAGAGAATTTGAGGAGCTTCAGCAGGGATATACTAGTGTCATGAAGTACATCCGGGAGTTTAGTCAATTGTCTCGTTATGCTAAGGAGGATGTTTACACTGAAGAGAAACGGAAGAAACGTTTTCTGCGTGGGTTAAACCCATTTGTGAAAATGCAGCTAAGGTTAGCTAATAAGCAAACTTATCAGCAGTTGCTGGTTGCATCCATTACTTTCGAAGATGATTAGAAGAATGTCCAAGAGGATAGGAGGAAGAGAGCCAAGAAGGAAACCAAGAGAATTCAGGCAAGCAAACCTAAACCCAACCTGGAGTTCAAACCTCAGAACAGGAACTATGGCAACAATAACAATAACAATAACAATGGCAGTGTTGGAAATCAATCCAATCCGAGAAGGAATGTTATTTGTAACAATTGTGGAATTCCAGGGCATTTCCAGAGGGAATGCAAAAAGCCTGTAGTGATCTGTTATGGTTGTGGTCAGAAGGGGCATATCAAGCCCGATTGTTCGAGCAAACCACCAGGAGGTTGGCCTACCAAGGGAGGAGGATAAGACAGTGGAGGAAATGGACAACCTAATAAAGGAGGAAATAATGGCAAGAACAACAATGGCAAGAGGAACCGACCTACCGGGAAACTGAACCGTGCAACCCTCGAGGAGGTGGATAATTCGGAGCATGCAGTGATAGGTACGCTCAATATCCTTACCAATCCCGACAAAGTTCTATTTGATACTGGTGTAACTACTTCATTCATTTCTGAAGAATTTTGTGATAAGTTCGGGATTAGAAGGGCAACGTTAGAAAGTTCTATGACCATAGTTACGGCAGGGGAAATGCGATTGTACGCCACATAAAACAAGATCAGGTTATCTCGATCCGTGGTTGTACATACTTCGCAGACCTTTATGTGATTCCTTTGAAGGGAATTGCAGTAGTGCTGGGAATGGATTGGATGATGGAACACGGAGCTCAGATAAATTGTGAGGAGAAAACTATCTCAATCAAAACTCCAAGTGGAGCAAGGATAGTGTACCAAGCAGATAAGCACAGTCACATTATGGTGGATCTGCAGTTGAACGCGATGAAAGAGGTCAAATTGGAAGATATTCCTATAGTAAATGAGTTTCAAAATGTTTTTCCAGCAGAGCTACCAGGAATGCCACCAGACCGGGAGATAGAGTTCACTATTGATCTAATTCCTGGTACTGCACCAATAGCTCAAGCACCATATAAAATGGGACCCAAAGAGTTAAAAGAACTCAAAGAGAAAATTGATGAGTTAACCGGAAAAGGATTTATTCAGGAAAGTGTATCTCCATGGGGAACACCAGTAATCTTTGTGGATAAGAGAGATGGTGGAAGAAGGATGTGTGGAGATTATAGAAATCTGAACAACCTTACTATCAAGAATAAGTATCCTTTACCAAGAATTCAAGATTTGTTTGATCAAGTGAAAGGAGCCGGAGTATTTTCAAAGATCGATTTAAGATCTGGATACCATCAAATAAAAATTAAACCGGAAGATGTTCCAAAGACATCATTTGTCTCAAGATATGGACACCATGAGTATCTAGTAGTACCATTTGGTTTGACCAATGCACCATCAGTATTCATGAATCTGATGAACAAGATCTTCATGCCATATTTGGACAAGTTCGTCATAGTCTTTATTGATGATATTCTGATATAATCTAAGGATAAGGAAGAGCATGCTGATCATTTGAGAATATCATTGCAGACTCTAAGGGAACACAAACTTTATGCTAAGTTTAGTAAGTGTGAATTTTGGCTAGATGAGGTAGAATTCCTCGATCATGTGATCAATAAAGATGGAATTGCTGTAAATCCATCTAAGGTTCAGTCAGTACTAGAGTGGACTGCATCGACCAATGTGAAGCAAATTCGAGGTTTCTTAGGAATGGCTGGTTATTATCGGAGATTCATTGAAGGTTTCTCCAAAATAGCCGGATCAATGACCAAATTGTTAAGAAAGAATACACCATTCAATTGGGATGAGAAGTGTGAAGCAAGTTTTTAGGAGTTGAAGACTAGGTTAACCACAGCTCCAATCTTAGCAGTTCCTGAAACAGGGAAAGACTTTACATTATACTGTGATGCATCTAAAGAAGGTCTAGGTTGTGTGTTAATGCAAGATCGGAAAGTGATTGCTTATGGTTCAAGACAACTGAAACCACATGAAGTCAACTATCCAACTCATGATTTAGAGTTAGCAGCAGTAGTTTTTGCGCTAAAAGGATGGAGGCATTTTCTTTATGGAGCCAGTTATGAGTTATACACTGACCATAAAAGTCTCAAATATTTCTTCACTCAAAAGGAATTTAATATGAGACATAAGCGTTGGTTGGAACTAATCAAAGATTATGATTTAACAATCAACTATACTCCAGGGAAAGCAAATGTTGTCGCTGATGCTTTAAGCAGAAAGAGTGCAGATATTCAGCCTAGCAATCGAGAGCTACCAAAAGAGTTACAAATGGACTTAGAAAGATTAGAGCTTCAATTCATTAGAATAGAGGTTCTTGGAGGATTAGCTACTATGCCGGTAGTTGCAGAGCAGGACAGTGATCTTAAGCACGAAATTTTTAGACATCAAGCAGAACATCCTTTTATTGCTGAAGAAATTCGGAGGATATCTCAAGGGCAAAAATCAGTTTTTCGCCTTGGAGATTATGAGTCCTTATGGTTTCAAGACCGCCTTTGTGTTCCAGATGTGACTGAGATTCGTGATGTCATACTCAGATAAGCACATGAAACACCGTACTCTATACATCCAGGAAGTACTAAGATGTATATGGATTGGAAAGAACTATTCTGGTGGAATAACATGAAAAAGGACATTGCTAAATATGTGTCAGAATGTCATACTTGCAAAAGGATTAAGGCTGAACATCAAAGTCCAGCAGGACCATTACAACCTTTAGAATTCCCGAGTGGAAGTGGGAGGAAATAGGTATGGACTTTATCACAGGATTGCCCATGACACCTAAACGGAAGGATATGATATGGGTAATTGTGGACAGACTCACTAAGATTGCACATTTTATTCCGGTAAATCAAAAAGATAATGCCGAGAAGTTAGTTGAAGTTTACATCAAAGAGATAGTAAGTAAGCATGGAGTACCCAAAAATATCATAACTGATAGGGGATCAGTGTTTACTTCAGCATTTTGGAAGCAATTGCATGAAGCACTTGGTTCAAAGTTAGATTTCAGCATAGCCTATCATCCTGAGACAGGGGGTCAAACAGAGAGAACAAATCAGATACTAGAAGACATGTGAAGAGCTTGTGCATTAGATTTTGCAGGTACATGGGAAGATCATCTACCATTAGCAGAATTTTCCTACAATAATAGCTATTAGAGTAGTCTGAAGGAAGCTCCATATCAGGTTCTGTATGGAAGGAAGTGTAGATCACCAATATGTTGGTATGAACCTGGAAGTAGCGAAGAATTTTCTCTAGATTATATCAAGGAAAGACAAGTTATCATTGATAAGATCAGGGATAGACTAAAAATAGCCCAGAGTAGGCAGAAAAGTTATGCTGATCAAAGTCGAAGATCTTGGCATCCAGAAGTGGGAGACATGGTATACTTGAAAGTAAGTCCAATGAAAGGAGTGAAAAGGTTCGGAGTTAAAGGAAAATTGAGTCCAAGATACATCGGACCATTCAAGATATTGAGTCAGAACAGAACTATAGCTTATGCTTTAGAGTTACCATCAAGATTAGCTCAAGTGCATAATGTTTTCCATGTGTCACAACTTCGTAAATGTTTGAAAGTTCCAGATGATGCAATCACACATCAGGAGATAGAACTACAAGAGACCTAACCTATGTTGAAAAGCCCTGTAAAATTTTGGAAGAAAACTGGAAAGGGTTAAGGAATAGAGCAATTAAATATTGCAAAGTACAGTGGGAACATCACCCTGAAAGGGAAGCCACGTGGGAGAAAGAAGAGGGTTTAAGAAAAACCTATCCAGAACTATTCAGGTACATCTCAACAAACTTCGGGACGAAGTTTAATTTAAGGGGGGAATTCTAAAACATCCCAACATTTAGGAACTTATGAAGGGTAGATTTAGGAATTTGGAATGTTGCATGCATTCATCTGTGAAAATGTGGGTAAATTTTTCGCCAAATAAAAACCTAAAGTGATCAAGGTTTGTTTCATGCTTTGAGAATAGGTTTAGTCTTGAAGGATGATTGTTATAGACTTTGATATGATCTTTGCGGATTTATGTGTTTAGGGAAATGAAATTTGAATTTAGAACTTGAGTGTTTGAATTGTAGTTCAAAAGAATTTTGATTAATGTTTGAATATTTGATTCAATTAAGAGTTAACCAATAATAACTCAAACTTTATATAAAGAAGGTAATTAAGAATAAGAATCTCCATTTTATATTTTCATTAAATAAATAAGTTACAAAAAAATGTAACTTATGGAAATCATTCACAATTCTTACAATAATAAATAAATAAATAAAGAATAATATTTCTTTATTGATCATAGTATAATCTTTATTACAAAATAATAAAATAAAGATTACAAAAGAATAGAACTAAAATTACAAAAGAATAAAGAAGATTACATAGGGTTATTCTACAGGTAAAGAATAAAACCTAAACTAAAATCTTGAATTCCCAAGTCTGGTACCTGCAAAACAAACAAAAATAAAAAATAAAGACGGTTAAGGTTAAAATGGAATTACTCTCAGACTTGTCAGTGAAGTGCACTGATCAAGATTCATCATTGAGTAATCTTATAAAAGGGGCAAATTTCACCAATATGAAAGAATGTATCTTTCATAAATTCAAGCCATAAGGCAAATAACAGTAAAGAGGGGCAAGTTTCACCAGCCAGGTAGAAGTAACAAGAATGACAAAGGAAGAAAGTCAGGTATAAACTATGATTATGAATGCATTAAATCTTTTATGGGAATTGATGACTTCCATGATATTAGTACTGAGTATGGACTTGATTCTCAAGTTCTTGTCAATTGTTTTAAGGCCTTTGCCTCTTATATTGAAATTCCCAAAAAGGAGTGGAACAAGTACCATGCTCCTTATAAATATATTGTTACCCATGTTCCTACTAGCATTTAAGTTTGTACTATTGATCCTATCTTGCCTGAACCTTATGTTGACAAAATCCCTTTTCCTGCTAAGGTAAAGGAACATTCTATCATAGCTAATGTGGTTAGCAAAAGTGTAAACAAAACTGTGGAACCTGATGAGAAAATAAACATTGAACCTGTGGTAGCTATTGTGAAAGATCTTGTTGCTAAAAATATTTAGGATGAGCACATTATCTTCTATGAAGACGCTTCTAATATTGTTTCTCATCCTAGTAAAGCTAGAAAAGCTAGTGTCCCTGTGTTTTATATTAGAATTGGTGATCATTGCTATTATGGTTTATGTGATATTGGTGCTAGTTCTAGTACTATTCCTTATGAGCTTTACAGAGAAATTATTCATGAAATTGGTCCTTGTGAGCTTGAGGACATTGATGTGGTTATTCACCTTTCTAATAGAGAGACAGTCTGTCCAATTCATAGTAAGAGATGTGGAGGTTCTTTGTGGTAAGATTAAATATCCTGCTAATTTTCTAGTGCTTGGTTCTGAAGCTAGTAAAACCTGTCCTATTATCTTTGGTAGACCTTTCTTGAATACTTGTGGGGATATTATAGATTGTAGGAAGGTGAATGTCAACACCCGGATTTTTAATCCCAGATGCCTGTTATGCCATACCTCACAATCCCAGGATTACCATTTTTGCGAGACATAACAGAATTGGTGCCACAGTACATCATCCATTACAAACCATAATAAAGGTCTTACAAATAAAGGATCTCATGATACAGTCTTAATACAATCAATGCAGCGGAAGTTAAACGTAGTGGGGCTTCATCTTCAGGGTCACAGGAAATGCTGACGATGGGAGATGATCCTAGTTGTCATAGACATCCTGCTGTCCATCATCCTGGTAGTCCTCCTCATAGTCTAGCCATGGGGATAGCCAGGGACAAAGCCATGAGTACTCTTTAAGTAATCGCAAACTATCACTAACAAGTAAAGTAGTTCAAGTAGGAATCCTAAGCTCTAGGTTTATCTGCAAAAGGCCAGGTTTATTTCAAACTGAATTCAGAAGTAAAGAAAACTAGTTTAATGTTCTACAACACCTAAGTGGGAAATTAGTTTTCGAGTTCACAACCCTGTCGTGGTCAAGTCAAAGTCATAGTTCATTTCACAAGTCATTTTGAAAACATCTGACGACGGAACAGTATGGCCACTCCAACCGTCCATGTCCGCGGACGCGGCTATTCGAATAGTTTGACACTTTGCAGAGGTGGTACACTTTCACAACAACATTCGATACATCCGTCAGGGACAACCCTGAATCATCATAGTTAGTATGCGGATAACCAATCCTAACCTTTCAATTACACACTCTAGTATAGGCACTTCCCCTATGAGTTTGGCCTCCCAACCATGACCATCTGTCATTTTGGGTACTGCATAGGTGGACAGTCATCACGAGGTAGCCTCATCTCAATCTCTTTCGCAAGAGAACCCATACTAAGACATATAAACTTCCAGTTAAGCCCTACCCAATTTAGGTATTATGGTTGTACGGTAAAATTGGAATGGTATCTCATCTGAACCCAACCATCAATTTTTAAAAGGGCTAAGGCTCATGCCTCAACATTTTTATCTTCAAATCTTCTTCTGTTCATAACACATGTCAAAACATTTCAATAGAATGAATCCTCATTCCAAATTTTTCATAATCATTTTCACCAAGTATTCCCATCTAAAGTGATCAACTTTTATGCTTAGCACTAGCCACTAAAGTTGAGGGTATTCACTAATGAGGGGTGATAATCAAGTGTGACTATCCAAATCTAGTCTTATGCCTTTTGATGACATCTAAGTATAACTACTTAGGCCTAGTTTTATGCTCTTTATGCTATCTATACTAGTTTTCCAAAAACTCACAAAGCACTAACTAAAAGTAAAGAACTTTGGTAAAGATACAGGAAATAAGCTTGCGAGTAAAACTAGTAGTTGGTATAATCAAGGTTGCATAACCAAAGCATGCCTAATGCATCTTGCATAGGTTAACTTGTAGTGTTAGGCTTACATAGGTAACATGCAAAGTTCTAGCTTGCATAGTTAAGAAACTTGCAAGTGTTAGCTTGCCTTGATTGGTGCAGTGGTTGAAGTTTTCTTCTTCTTCGTAGTACTCCTCCTCCTCGTAGCCTTTGTAGATACTAGCGTCTATAAATGAATACGAGGTACACAATCACCAAACAATACTTAACTACCTCTATTTGGCACACAAAGGTTCACACTTGATGATCTAGCATCATCACAATCATCACATGAAATAAAGACCTAGTCTTATCTTTCTTATTTTAGAAAAGTAATTTCTACTCATTGAAAATACTTAAGATTTAATATTCTCAAATTAAAATAGGGGATCATGTTGACACATGTCATCACCACATATTCTAATACTTGGGAATGTGATTTAAAGTGGTGGTCATATTTTATAAAGTTTAAAATTATTATTTTATACAATTAAAGTGACTAGAAATGCCTACAGAGCATTCTCTTGGTACTAGTCCAATATCACTGCATGTAAACCTAAATATTTTTACATATACAGATAGATCTTGAGAGTTGTAATCAACTCAAAAGCATTTGTGGTTGATTTTTGCAAAATGTTTGAATGTGTAAAAGTCTCTGTCTTGTTATTTTTAATATAGGTGATCTGTAATTCCAAATGGTTTGAATCCAACGGGCTTGGATAGATCATTTGAATACCTTTCTAGCAAAATTCGAATCATGCAATTTGGTTCAGTACATATTCTTGAATTAATTTTTGAATCTACCGACAGAACTAGGGTTTAACTAAGATGGAAAAAGGTTATTTGAATCACTAGGCTAAGCGCGGGAACGAAAATGGGCCGGCCCAGCTGCACTGCGCGCGCATATCAGGCTGCTGACGGGAGGGTCCCATGCGTCAGCGGCTCTATCTAACCGAAGCGGTACGTTTCAATCTCATCCCTACGATTAGACTTAGATCTATGGCCGATGTTCGTCGTCTCCGTCGCAAATCTCTGACGAGACCAAACCCTAACGGCGACAGTGGGGGTACGCGGTGGATCACCTGGGCTCCATCTAGGGTCTGTGATGGGGGCGAACGACATTGTCGATGATGGCGGTTGGAACGGTGGTTGCGACGGCTCCTGGGGTGGCTCCAATCAACGTCTCATCTCCTCCTCTGTAGTGGCAGACTCCAGCCAAATTCCGGCGGGCTAGTGCTCGCCTTTGATACGCCCAATTTTCATCACCATTCTATATCATAATTTACCTCTATTCATTGATGTTTGTCTTATTATGAGGTATTACTTATGGCTTTTTCATCTGTTTATGCATGTTGGATGATTCCTGGAGGATGGACTGCCAGAGTCTGGATTCTGATGGAAAAGAAGGCGTTTCGGTGCAATTTCGTGAAGATCAGAAAAATACCAGAAAAATATGGAAACATATTATTTTACCAGAAGACGAAGGAAGCCAGAAGGAGGGACGAAGATGGGCCTCAGGGGGCCCACACCCCCTAGGCGCAGGCCCACCTAACCCCGCACCTAGGACAGGTGTGGCCCACCTGCCTGGCCTCCGACTCTGCCCCTTCGCCTATATCTTCCCTATGGAACCCTAAGCCTCGTGGAGCGACCACAGATAGATTCCGGCTTCCTCAGGGGGGCGAAAAACACCGAGAGATAAAGATCTCTCTGGTAGACAAATTTCTGCCGGGGGAATTCCTTCCCAGAGAGTGGAGACCGTCGCCATCAACACCGTCATCAAGCTAGACTTCATCGGGATCATCATCCACACCATCATCTCTACCAGCACCATCACCACCACTCCGTCCCGCTGTAACAATTGTGTTGGATATTGCTTAGTTCATTAGGGGAAACTTTCCCGGTGTTGATTACTATTGTAGTTGATGCTTGTGAGTGGAACCATTGGACTATTGTTTATGTTCAGATTGTAATCCATTATCATATCATCTTTGATCTTGATCGATATGATGTCTTGTGAGTAGTTCGTTTAGTTCTTGAGGACATGGGAGAAGTCATGTTGTTAGTAGTGAATCTATGATGAGTTATTATTCAATGGTTTGGTATTTATGTTGTGGTGCTATTATTCTAGTGGTGTCATGTGAACGTCGACTACATGACACTTCACCATTTTTGGGCCTAGGGGGATGCATTGTGTATTTGGCTACTAATTGTGGGGTTGCCGGAGTGACAGAAACATGAACCCCTGTTAGGACACCTTTGCATAAGGGAGCGTAGGATATCAGAGTTTAAGGCTGTGGTTAGATTTATATCTTAATTACTTTCCTATAGTTATGGATGTTTGTAGGGGGTTTAATCACAAGTATGTATTAGTCCAAGTAAGGTCGGTATGTTAGCACAGGTTCACCCACACAACACTTACAACACCAGAAAAGAGTACTCAGCTATTTGAAGCGAAAGCACTTGACAGAATTCCCATGTGTCCTTGAGAACGTTTGGTCCTTATAAGTATTTCCACCGGCTTGTCCTTTGCTAAGAAAGGATTGGGCCACTTGCTCCATTTGTTTGTTACCTTTGTTACTTGCTCCTTGTTTTGTTTCCTTGTCAGAAAACCACTTAAAATCCGTTTGCTAAGTATTCACAGGGATTTCCTGCTCCATACCACTGTTCAGCACCTTCTGCTCCTCGTTGGGATCGACACTCCTATTTATCAAAAGTACTACGATACACCCCCTATACTTGTGGGTCATCAAGACTATTTTCTGGTGCCTTTGCCCAGGAGTGAAGCACTATTGAAGAGTGGAACTGGTAGGGGAAACTTTTACTATGAGTATTGCTCTTGTTACTGCTTGTTACTTTGTTTCCAATATGGATAACCCACTTGGTTTTATGTTTGGGAAAACTACTACGACTGCTAGGGTAGTATATGAACCACCTCCTGTTGAGATAGATCCTTTTAAGATACCTACAAGTATTGTTAATCGTGTTATGGATAATTATTATTTTGGGGATGGAACCGTCCATCCTCGTATCACAACTGAACAGGTGAAGAAGAAGTTACTCTTCATATCCTTGAAAGGGAGAGCTGAAGAATGGTATAAGCTGCTGAAGAATGGACAATCCATGGAATGGGAGGAGATGGCATCTCTCTTTTACTCTAAATTTTATCCTCCTAGTGAGATTCATAAGGATAGAAATCTTATATATAACTTTTGGCCTCTTGATGGAGAGAGTACAGCTCAATCTTGGGGGAGATTGAAGTTACTAATGCTTAAATGTCCTATTCATGAACTCCCTAACAATATTATTCTAAATAACTTTTATGCTAGGATTTCTCTTCATGATAAAGATTTACTAGATGGTTCTTGTGCTGGATCATTCACACGTATGAAGGAAGAAGCTAAATGGGATCTACTAGACCGTATTCAAGATAACACTGAGGCTTGGGAGAATGACAGAGGAAGAAAGTCAGGTATAAACTATGATTATGAATGCATTAAATCTTTTATGGGAACTGATAACTTCCGTGATATTAGTAATGAGTTTGGTCTTGATCCTCAAGTTCTTGTAAAATGTTTTAATGCCTTTGCCTCTTATATTGAAATTCCCAAGAAACAGTGGGACAAGTACCATGCTCCTTATAAAGACATTGTCACCCATGTTCCTGCTAGCACAGAGGTTTGTACTGTCGATCCTATTTTGCCTGAACCTTATGTTGAGGAAATTCCTTTTCCCTCCAAGGTAAGGGAGCACTCTATTATGGCTAATGTGGTTAGCAAAATCGCAAAGAAAACTGTAGGGTCCGACGAGCTTATTGATATTGAACATGTAGTACCTATTGTGAAAGATCTTGTCACTAGAAATATAGAGGATGAGCATATTGTCTTCTGCGAAGATGCTACTAATTTTTTTTCTCATCCTAAGAAAGTTAGAAAATCTAGTGTCCCTATGCTTTCTGTTAAAATTGGTAGTCATAGCTACTATGGTTTATGTGATATTGGTGCTAGTTCCAGTGCTATTCCTTATGAGCTTTATAGGGAAATTATGCATGAGATTATTCCTTGTGAGCTTGAGGACATTGATGTGGTTATTCACCTTGCTAATAGAGAGCAAGTTTGCCCTATTGGTATTGTAAGAGATGTGGAGGTCCTTTGTGGTAAGATTAAATATCCTACTGATTTTCTAGTACTTGGTAAAGAAGCTAGTAAAACCTATCCTATTATCTTTGGTAGACCCTTCCTTAATACTTGTGGGGCAATCATAGATTGTAGGAAGGAAAAAGTTTTGACTAAGTTTGCTGGAGAATCTTAAGAGTTTAATTTTTCCAAATTTGCGAAAACTCCTTATGAAAATGAACTGCCTGATGAGGATTTCATGGTTGAACAACTTTCTGCTATTTCTCTTGCTCCTAACAATGCTTTGCAGCAGTTTATGGAAGATCATGAAAGTGATGTCTTCATGAAGGAAAGAAATGAGATTAGTGAGGTTTTCCTTTGTCAGCCAGAACAACTTAAGCATAATCTACCTGTGGAAGATTTGGGTACCACACTACCACCTAAAAGGGACCCTATTTTCGAATTAAAACCTTTACCTAATGATCTAAAATATTCTTATCTTGATGATAAGAAAGTATATCCTGTTATTATTAGTTCTATACTTTTAGGAAAGGAAGAAGAAAGGTTATTGGAAGTGTTGAAGAAACACTGAGGAGCTATGGGCTATACTCTTGACGATTTAAAGGGGATTTCTCCTAATATATGTCAGCATGCTATTAATATAGAGCCTGATGCAAAACCAGTTGTTGAGCACCAACGTCGTCTAAATCCTAAAATGAAGGATGTGGTAAGAAATGAGGTATTAAAACTCCTTGATGCTGGTATTATTTATCCTATTGCTGATAGTCAATGGGTTAGCACTGTTCATTGTGTTCCCAAGAAAGGGGGAATAACTGTTGTGCCTAATGAGGATAATGAGCTTATACCCCAAAGAGTAGTGGTTGGGTATTGAATGTGCATTGATTTTAGAAAGATTAATAAAGTTACTAAGAAAGATCATTATCCATTGCCCTTTATTGATCAAATGCTTGAGAGGTTGTCCAAAAAAGACTCACTTTTTCTTTCTTGATGGTTATTCTGGGTTTTCTCAAATTGTTGTGAAAGCACAGGACCAAGAGAAAACTACTTTCACTTGTCCTTATGGTACTTATGCTTATAGGCGTATGACTTTTGGTTTATGTAATGCTCCTGCTACCATTCAGAGGTGTATGTCTGCTATCTTTCATGGTTTTTGTGAAGAAATTGTGGAGGTTTTCATGGACGACTGTCACATCCCAAAATTTTCCAAATTTTGAAATGTGAAAAATAAATAAACAAAATAAATAATTATTGAAATTTAGGGTGAAAAGAAACTTTTGTTTAAAAGTGGAAACATTAAAACCCATCTTGAACAGACTTTGAATAAAATTTGAATCCAACTAAATTCAAATCAAGTGAAATGCATCTTGAAATTTAAACACTTGGAAAATAAACCAAAACTCTAAAACCCTAATGGAAGAAAATCATTTCCAAGATATCTCAAAGACTATGGATTTGATCCATATAAAAAATTGGTCAACAAACATTTATAAATGATCAAGAATGATAAATAAATAAAACCATAGTAATTGATTTCATTCAATTTGGAACCTTGGATAAAAATCTTATGAGTTTAGTAAGATAAAGAAATTAAATTTCAAAGCTAATAAAGCTCCTATCTGAAATCCATACCAAATTGTGAGGAAATTAATCCTAACGAGATATAAAAGGCTAAACAAATATTAAATAATTTTTTTCAAATTGGAATCACCAAGTTTGGATCTTTAAATAAAAAGATATGGTTTTTATAAGATAAAGGAAGAAATAAATAAATATGGAATATTTAAAAGCCAAATTAAGTCTTGGCCAAATCCATAAGCAAATGAAAATAAAGATAATCCAAATAAAATAATAGGATAAAGAGTATTCCAATAAAATTATATGGCATTAAACCATATTCTAAATTATATATGGATAAACATAAAATTCCAAATAGAAATGATTAATTAAATCATGAGAAAGTAATAAATGGAAATTTATCAAAATGGGTTAAAAAGTTATCAAATTAACTTAAAAGAATTATTTGAATAAAAATTTATATGGTATTAAAACCAAAATAAAATTTTATTTAATTAAAGAAAAATACTAATGATTAATAAATCATATTAAAAATATTCCAAATAATTCAAAGTGAATTATTTAACACCCTTTTAAATAAATAAAACCTACTAAAAAGGTTTAGTGAAAATTAGAATTCCAATAAAGGGTTTGAGAATATAAATAAATTTTGTTTGAATAAAAATAATTGTCTATTTAAATAAATAACAAACCAAGTGTAAATGAAATATTTATTCTAAAAATGGACATTAAGTACATGTCTAAAACAGTATAGAAAACTTACAGAAAGTTTGGCAAGGATTTGAATTCAAATGTTTGATTGAATTGTTTGAACAAAATCAAAATAGAAAAAGAAAACAGAAAAAGAAAAATGAAACAGAACAAAAAAATGGAAAGGACCCAGCAGCCCAACCTGGCCCAGCTAGCCCACCTCTCTCCTATCCCCCGAACCATTTTCTTCTTCTCGCAAACGAACCCGCAAAGTTGCTGACCGCTGGACCCCATCGTCTCTCTCTCTCTCTCTCGCTGTCAAACAGACCCCACCCGTCAGTCGTCGTCTTCACCTCGCGCGATGACCACGCCAGTGGTTTCTGCCCGTTTAAACCTCGGATCAATACGCATTAATGCCTCAGCGATTGCTCCCCCCGACCACGCTATCATAATCCCCTCCTTCCCCTCTCTCTTTCCCCTCAAACTTCTCTGCTAGAGAGCCCCCGGGCTGCCTCAAATTTAACTGACACCGCCGCGGACTCCGACGAGCTTCGCAAACAATTCCGGCCACCACCGCCAGCCCTACTGCCCCCAGAGCTCACGAGCGTGATCCCCATCGTCCCCAGCATCCTCCAATAGCTCTAGCTAGATCGCGCGCGCTCTGAAACATCGACAATGACCACATCCGAACACCGTCGTCGTCTGCTCCAACTCCGGTGACGCCCCTGGTAACCTTCTGACCGCCCGTGTTTCTTCCAATGATACGGTGTGACCAGTGACCTCGCCCGCAACTAACACCGCCGATTTCGTGTCCTAGCTCGCACCGTAGCGTCGCCTCCGTCTTCGACAGTGAGCATCCATCGCCAGGAGCTTCTCCAGCGAGCGATTAACGCCGTCACCATGCGCCCCTCCTTTGGCAAAGACCACCCCGAGAGTCAGCGCTTCACGGCGAGTCTAGTAAGCCCCTTCTCCCTCTCCCGCGCACCCTAGATTCGCCGGAACCACCGTGGACAGAGTGCATGGCCGCTGTCCACCATCACCGCGCCGCCCATCTTTGGTCGATGCGATCTGAATCGTTGGATGTAGATCTGGCGGATAGGATAGAACGAGCAGCGAAGCGGTATCGTGCATCCTGTGGCATGCGATGCAACTCAGATCTAACGGCTAGTGTCGATCAATCCCCGTGAAATGGTATAGACCAGTTAGATTCTGCCACGTGGCCCTGTCTATTGTTTTAAAAACAGAATTGATCTATTAGATGTTCAAACTTGTAAAATTCATAACTTTTGATCCACACGTCCAAATTTTGAAAATTTTATATCAATGGAATCGGAAAAACAAATACTTTCCAAACATACACTTTGTTTAATGATTTGCTTCTGTAAAATCAGTTGTTTTTGCAGAAACTTGTGTAGGCATAATTTGTGTATAAAATTCTTTCTAAATTTTTTTTAGGGTAAAATCTTTTGTAATTGGTTTGTTTTGAGCCTTCTGACCATAGAAACCAACGTATGGATTTAAAAGTGTATTTTGTGAAGCTAAAGAATAAATCCTTGAATTAGAGCATTTCTAGTTAATTAAAAATATTGATTATGGTATAAAAATGTTTTTTGAGTAAAACCTTTGGAAAATGATTTGATTTAAACTCCTTGACCCTAAACACCAAGTTTTAAGATTTAAAAATATATTTGGTGAATCCTAGAAAATTATTACTTTGTTTAAAGGCATTTCTAATGAAATAAAATGTTGTTTGACTTAAAAATGGTTTATAGGTAAAAACCTTTTGCAAATGGTTTTAATAATAAACACTTGACCATAAACCACTAACATTTGTGTTTTAAAAATATATTTGTCAAACACTAGAAAATAATACTTGATTTAAATCATTTCTAGCAAAACAAGAATGATTTAAATGGCCATTTTCACTAACTTAGTATCAAATGGTTTTGCCACATTTATAAATGACCTTGCCACTTTTATAAACGACAAATAAGTGTTTCAAAATGTTTATAACCTATTAGAAACCACTATTCCAAATAGAACCATCTTTGGCATGCTTGCATGCATTGCTTTGTTTTTTATTATTCTATGTGATGAAATTGCTTGAATGGTAGATTGAATTTGTGCCTTGATTGTATTGTAGTAAAATTTGAAGAGTGTGACTATTGAAAAGATCAAGGAGTGAACTTATATTCTCTACCAAAAAGGCAAGTGGTGCTTCATACTTTTGGCCCATTTTTTTCACTATGCGTTAGTGTTATTTCTAAGTAGGACTTGCATGGAACTTTTGCTAAGTATAAACTATGCCATGGGAAATCCTAGTAGATGAAACCTTAGTAGAATTTTCCTAAGTTAAGATTCCTACTACTATCATGCTTAGCTTAGCTAGTAGAAAACAAGGGTGGATTTGTAGGGTTTGCAGCATAGAAAACAAAAATTTTCCTACGATGGGAACAACTATGTACCAAGATCTATCTACTAGATACAAACAACGGGCAGATGTATATCCATAGAGAACATACCCTTGAAGACCGACAAAGCTTAACGAGTCCAAACTCGTGGTTGATGTAGACGATCTCTTGCCGATCTCAAGATCGAGAGGAAGTCCTAGCGCCGCAAAACAGCAGCGCATCCGTGCTCGCACACACGTTCGAGGCACCGAGCAACCTCCGCCTCCTCGCTCCAGCGATGCAGCGGAAGCAAAACTCTTTCTTGCCAAAAATCCACCGGGAACATGTATCTCGCTAGTCCGAGACCATGGGGAATAAATTCTAGAGGGGGAGAGAGATCCTTCATGAGGAGGTGTGAGTGAGAGAGAGGGAGGGGGGCTCCTTTTATAGGGAGAGGGGGGCTCCTTTTATAGGGAGAGGGGGGCACCCAAGGGGCCATGCGCCCAGCCATGGGGCTGCCCCCACCTCTTCCACATTCATGTGGGTGGACACTCCACTCACTCAAATGCCTTTCAATTCCCTCCACTCAAAAACCCACTCAAATTCCCATTAAATTTCCACCAAATTTAATGCAAACTCTCATTAAATAAAACTCCTTTTATTTATTCAGAATTTTGTCAATTACTTTAATGACAAACATTCACATATAACCCCTTGCTAGTATTTCATTTCACATGCAGAAACACTTTCTGCAATTTCACCCGAAAACCCGTTCGGTATCTAGTGAAATAAATTCCTGCGCTTGTTATTCTTTTCGACATGAAACTTTTGCTCCAAATGGATGTCGGTGTATCTTAAGTGTGTCACCCTACAGTTCGCGAATAATGCGGACATGATCGAGACCCCTCTCATATCAATAATCAGAAGCGGGATCTGGAGACCCATACTGACTCCCACACATTCAACGATGACTTTCTTGTGATCGTCGAAACCTTTTACGCTAGTATCTTAATCCTTTTGTTTCGCGATATATTACAAGTCCGAGATTCGATCATCGGTATCTCCATACCTAGTTTGATCTCGTTACTGACATGTACTCTTTTCTCGTTCCCGTGATATAACATTCTAGTGATCAAATCACTTGCTTGCAAGCTAATCAATGTGATATCACCAAGAGGGCCCAGAGTATATCTATCCGTCATCGGGATGAACAAATTCCACTCTTGATCCATGGGCCTCAACATAACACTTTGTTAGTTCTGAATCCATCTTTATGATCACCCAGTTATGGTGTGACGTTTGATGTTATCAAGAAACTCTTCCAGTGTTAGTGATTGACATGATCTCATGGTCTAAGGATTAGGATCACTTCGTAAGTTGTTATAGCAATATAAACTCAATGACTTTGATCGTAATGCTATACTTCGGATGAATGTTCATCACATCATTACACTAATGTTGTGACCTCGTTATTAACAACATCCAATGTCCATGATCAGGAAACTTTGATCATCTTGTTAATCAACGAGCTAGTTTATAAGAGAGGCATAACTAGGAACTTCTTTTTTGTTTATTAAACACACATGTATTAACGTTTCCGTATTAATACAATTATAGCATGCAAAATAAACATTTATCATAAATAAGGAATACGATAATAACCACTTTATTATTGCCTCTCGGGCATATTCCCTTCAGTCTCCCACTTGCACTAGAGACAATAATGTAGTTTGAAAACTTTGCGTATTGAACACCTATGGCTTTCTGGTGTTCCATATATGCAACTACAAGTGGTTAACATAATCTAAGGATCTGACACTTTCAGGTCTGTGTGTATTTGCATGTCTTTGCGTCTTCACGCATCACTCATTCTCCAATGAGATGGCATTGTATAAATTTGGTCTTTCGGTGAGACCTTTAGTTCCTTGGGGTTAAAACACGTCGATACTATTGTCATACAATATATCTTTAGTGTTAGCCCGTTGCGAACCACACCTTAGTTTGATAACAAACTACTTGACACAAATTCCCACCTTTGCTACTACTATAGCAGTCATATACTTAGCCTTTTTGTTGTAGTATTCGTCACAATGTCTTTAACTATGGATTTCATCCAAATCCATCATGGAATCTCCTTTCCATTACATTGTGCCACCCATAGTTTAAATTGAGATAAACTTAATTTGTATCTTGTGACAAACCTAGTATCAATGTAACGCTTACAATGAACTATTTGTAATTGTTTGTCACCTCTACACAAATATATTCTTAGTTCTTTCAAAAAGATCATAAGAATATCCTCACTATAGTCCAATGATCATTTACGATTCATTCTGGTATATGCTCATAACACTTAGAGCATAGGACATATCTGTATGTGTACATATCATGGTATGATTTATCAAAACATTCTCGTGATTTCACTCATCAAGTGTCAAAGCACTTGAATCTTGTTTCACTTATCAAGTGTTGATACACTTGAATCTTGATTCACTTCCTTTCCATGCAACAAGAACTGTTTCTTGTCGTTTCTATATTGAACTCCTTCAATATCTCATATATGTACGTTTGGCACAACCATATTGGCGTCACAGTCTATCCACTATAGACATTCACGCTAAATATTCGGGTTTTGCCTAAGTATTTCATCGAAATGAAATTCTTAACCTTTGTCAATAAAAGATACATCATTTCTAATCAAAAAGATATCATCCACATAATGTATTAGAAATATGTCTCAGCGCTCCCACTTAATTTCTTGCAAATGCAAGCACCTTCATTGTCTCCTGATGAAAACTCCTTTTCATTAAGGTGAAGATTCCAACTCCGCGATGCTTACTTCAACCATTGAAGTTTGCATGCCCTTTTTAGCATCCTTTGAATTAACAAAACCCTTTGGATCGTGTCATGTACACGTCCTAGGTAATCATTCTATTAGAAGAACTTTGTTTTGTTTATTCATCTACCATATAACAAATTATATGTAGTGGTTGCTACTTTAATCCGTCCATACTAAATATCGCTATGAAAGATCAAATCTTGTCATAGTCAACTCCTTGAACATTGTCATAAAATACTTTACGACATGTCGACTATTTCATAGATGTGAAACATCCATGTCTGTTTCTTTATAGATCCAAATACGACCGATAGGTTTTTACACCTTTCCGGAGGGTCTTCCAAGTTCAAAACTTGATTTCTCGTGTATGTAACTATCATAGATTTTATGGCTTCAAGCCATTTGACGGAGTCAGGGCCCATCATCGCTTCTTTGCATATAGTCGGTTCATCATTGTCAAACAATAATTATTTACTCTCAAATCTTAGTATTTGATTGTTTATTCAACCGACTTGTTTCAATAAGAACTTAGATCTCCGTGACCACAACCTTTGAGTCACATAAGCTATGAGCATTATGGAAGCCTCCGGAACGATTTCCGACGCTGCGCAACTCAGCACATTTAGCTAAGGTTCGTTAACCTTATCAAAGTTCTATTGTCCTCCCACTTAACTTTTGCGAAAAATTCCTTTTTCAAGAAACTTCACATTTCAAGCGACAAACCCTTTTGTCCTCGGTGTTATGGAGGAATAACCAATTGTTATTCGAAATAACCTACAAAGACATGCTCATCCGACTTCGGTTGTAAACATCTTACTTATGTTTAGCATACCAAAATTTAAGAAATGACAACTTGGGTTTTACCCCAAACCATAACTCATATGGTGTCATTTCAACGGATCAAGATGGAGCTCTTTTCAGTGTAAAAGCGGTAGTCTCTAAAGCTTTAATATTTTTAAAACATAATGGCAGTTTTATAAATAACACCTTTGATCAAACCATGTCACACAAGGTTTCATTACAAATCTCAAACACTCCATACTCCTATGGTGTTTCGGGAGATGTAAATCTAGGTGTTTTGCTAAACTTGCAACTCAAATAAATCCCTTTATGATAAAATCATAATTCATTTATTTTCTTGTTACACTTGTAACTCAAACAAATCCCTTATGATAAAATCATAAACCATTTATTTTCTTGTTACAATGATTTTCCACTTCATCTTGAAAGTCTTTGAAACGTTTTTCAAATATTTCATACTTCTTTCTCATTAAGTGAATATTCACTCAAATTTCCGGAGAAAGCATATGAAGTTGAAACCCATCGCTTACGACTACACATAATGGACTACATACATCGATATGTATAAGTTCCAATATTTTAGTCGTCCGTTCTTCTTTGGCCTTTGAACGAAGTTTTAATTATCCCGAGGAAAGTCTCACAAGCGTCACTTGATCAAATCAAAGACTCCAAAAATCCATGAAAATGGAGTTTCTTCATGTTTTCCTTCCAATATAATTTAAATGGCGATGTCACTTCGTAAGTGATCTTTAAATCATTTGTCTTGCGACATTTTAGCATTAGGTTTTATGGATGTGATTTCTCCAACTAGATTTGTAAATCATCCATCTTATATGGAATACGGTAATTATTTGAACAACCTTTGTTCTCATAATACCTGATTCAAATAACAATTATTAAAACAAATCTTGAAGTCAAGCTTTGATGTCAACGAGAAATACAAACAACGGTTTGTTTATTTTTGATGAACATCATCACATATTCTCTTGCTGGTTATTTAGGCCATTGTGGTTTATGAATTGTGTCGTTCCGTATGAAATTTCATACCAACCAATTCGGTATCCAATACCCAAAAACCACATTGTTTAACTAGCAAAGAATACAACCATAACATGTATATCATCCATATACCTAAATTGGATATTTCCAATCTTTTGTTTTCTGCCAAATATATTTTATAGATTCTCTTTCAGCATTTCCTTTTCCTTTTCCTTTTTAAAAGAATCTATCAACATCAAAAGTGGTGCCATATGCATGACACATAGTCCAAAGCGTGTATATTCAAATAATAATACCTTTGTACTTGCACTTTGAAGTAGATCACCATCATCAAAATGATCGGTATTCTTTCAAAATCCATTCTTTAGTAATCTTTTAGTGCAGTAAACACTTTACATACATATTCTATTCATCCTTATCATGACGACTTTCATGATCAAGCTACTGTAGCTTATAAAGGTGAATCGTGAGTATAACATTACTTTCCAAAACCTTTTTGGATGATTAGGATGTCTAGCATCTCCAACCTTCGTAAATTCTCATCCAATATGAGAACATATATTATACTCTATCATATTGCAACCAAAACATTGTTTTAGATATCGTTATATCTGCCACACATGATGGTTTCTGAAACAATTCTTTCAGCTCCTAGATAAACTTTATATTAAAACAATCAAGAATCATGGAGGCAAACATGATACTTAAGATACTAACACTGGAATTGTTACTCTCGATTTAATACCAACTATTAAATTTCACGGAGTAAATAGAGTTTGCTGAAAGTTTGCAATAGGACTTTAAACTTTAGATTGACACTCAACACAATACGATACCAGTTCGTAAAATATATATCCAGAATTCTATAGTTCTATTATCTCAATTACAACTATGCATAAGGTGGTGAACGAATGCCAATGACTACAACAAATTATGCAAATTCACTTTGATTTAATTTATGATAAATTGAGTTCTACTAATCCAAATTAGAAATGAACTCCCACTCAAAAACGACATCCCTCGTGCCTTTTTGGTGATTACATGAACGAAATCCACTACACCAAGTCCGATCATCACGTGAGTCGGCGTAGCTTCAAAGGCGAGCATCCATATGGTCATCATATCAAAACATATGACTCATGCTTAACCTTTCGGTCCGTGTTCCGAGGCCATGTCTGTACATGCTAGGCTCGCCAAGTAAGAACCTTAGTATTCGCGCGTGTAACTGTCTTACACCCGAGATATGCTCGTGGATTCAAGTACACCCGATCATCACGTGATGCCTTGAAGCGACGAAACATTGTCGGTGCATACTTAAGGAAGAACACATTCTTATCTTGATATCTAAATGAGGGATCATCTTATTATGCTAATAAAACGCCAAACAAGCAATATAAGATGCAATCAAACATCACATGTTTGTAAGTGAAATGATATGGTTCCCGCATATGATCTCCATCATGTGCACCGTGGTATGATCACTATCATACCTTTATGTGTAAGGCCAAGGTCTATAGAACTTACACGCTATGTGTGTTGTTAGAGTATCATCTCATACTTCTACTTACAACATCACCATATCATAACACTAGCCCAACAACAATCTAAACTAGACGCCTCTAGTTTATCCATTGCAAGTTTTACGTGGTTTAGGGCTTTCGAAGATAGAACCGTTCTTACCTACGAACATGAACCACAACAAGGATAACCAAATTGTTGACAACTCGTTGCAAATTAGATATTGACTATAGTAGGAGAGACAGACACCCTATAGCCACTTATGCAAACTAGTTGCATGTCAAGCGTGGAACAGGTCTCATGTGCGAGCACATGTAAAGTTTGTCCGGGCCGCTTCATCCCACTATGCCACCAATATCCAAAGTACAACTAAGAAGCAATAAAATGATCATCATCGCCCACATACTCATATGTGTACTACCCGTGCAAAGTATCTACGCATAGATCCGGCTCTGATACCACTATAGGGTTCGCAGCATAGAAAACAAAATTTTTCCTATGATGGGAACAACTATGTACCAAGATCTATCTACTAGATACAAACAACGGGCGGATGTATATCCGTAGAGAACATACCCTTGAAGACCGACAAAGCTTAACGAGTCCAAACTCGTGGTTGATGTAGACGATGTCTTGCCGATCTCAAGATCGAGAGGAAGTCCTAGCGCCGCAAAACAACAGCGCATCCGTGCTCGCACACCCGTTCGAGGCACCGAGCAACCTCCGCCTCCTCGCTCCAGCGATGCAGCGGAAGCACAACTCTTTCTTGCCGAAAAGCCACCGGGAACATGTATCTCGCTTGTAACACCGCGGTTCTGAAAAGACCGAGGCTTCTATGTGACATGCCAATCCCTGGATCGGTTCATTGACCCACAATAGAATAAGATGAATAACATAGCAAAATATCCGTGTTTCATGAATAACGAAGATCCAGAGTACCATTATTACAATAAAGTCTTAGCCCAAGGCTAGCTCAATTATTCAGGTAGCAACATAAATAGAGTAAATCCTCCATTCTTCAAATTGCCCACAAGTGAACAAGTGCCGAGTGGAGTACCGTGGCCTATATCGATTACTCAGAATCGGAATAACCTGCAACATGAAACGTAGCAGCCCCGAAGGGTCAATACATGGAATGTATGGCAAGTAGAGCTAGTAAAGGAGACAATAGTACTAACATCTACATGCATATTTGGCAAGTGGAGCTGTGTCTGGCTTGCATTTGCAAATACCTTTGTCCTACTTCCGTAAACAGTTTTAGATTTTCTTTGAAAATATCCCAATTAAGTTAACCCAACAATATAAAAACAATTATGAAATTAGAATGAGCGAGAAACATGTCATGGAATCAATATCAAGCAACTCAGTTGTCCATAACCGGGGACACGGCTAATCGATTAGATTATACACCCTGCAGGGGTTAGTACACTTTACCCATTTGACTTGGCCAGCCCAGCTCTTACAATCACTCTCATTTTGGGTGATGATAGGGAGAAGTCCAAGAAGAGACTGTTCGGGAAGTAGCTCCCCAATCCCGACGCGCACCGGTCCAACCTACCAAAATTCTACATCTCTAGATACGCGGGTTCGAGTTACCACAACCTACTAAGTCCGACCAACCGCCCATTTCATTATTGGCACATGGTTGTACACATAAGCTACCAAATAAAGAAGCCAATCAATTTCTCTCCATACCTGGGTGCCTTTCCGCAATGAAACCACCAAAAATTATCAATACCATCACACCCAGGGGATTCATTGGTTAAGTTGTTTTAGTTTTCACAAACCAATACTTTTAGAAACAAGTCTCAATGATGTAACCCAGCCCTCGTACAACATAGCATGGCTAAGCACATCTACCAACGGTGGTTCATCTACAAGGAAAGCCCTACCACATAATAGGTCATAACATAGCGATAGTATCATCCTACACATGCATCTACAAAACACACGACAATGCATTGACAATAGTAGGACGATATCATGAACAAAGTAGCATCTACTTGCCTTGGTTGTAGCGGTCGGAAGAACAATCCACACATGAGCAAGCGTTGCACTCGTCACAATCTACACGATACAATTGCATTCATAAACAAACAATTCACAATCATATGCAACAAGGATGATGTATGAATGCATGTATGACAAGTGGGGTGACGCTAAAGCTGCACCACATAATAGTATTCAGTAGGGGTACTGATTGCATGCATGGAAAATTGTTTTAGCGCAAGGAAAACTATTATGCAAAATATAATACTCAAAACTAGAGCTAGAACCCAATTAATTCACTACCAGTAGTATACTGTTTGTAAAATCTTGGGAAAAATCTACTGTATAGACATTGCTATTTAGGAACAGTACCAATTGGAATTACTCAAAAAGGAATTATAAAACTCCCCGAGTAATTAAAACACTGCAGAAAGCCACTAGACAGTTTCTGCAGAAGTTTTCACTGTAAGCCTATCATTTTAATTCACGATGGGATTCCCCTCGTTCTACTGAATCCAGGGACATATTATACGCAATTTTTGGAGTTACAGATCTTTTTCTACGAATTAATTACCCCAAAAAGGCCATTAAATAATTTGATTAAACTGTACTAAATCTTGCTGCAAAGGTGTGAAACAAAGGTACATCAAGATTCTACACGACTTACTAAACCAACACATATTTTATTTGCAATTTTTGGCCCAGCGGTTTAATTTCTACGCAATTTACAAGTTTCTACCGAAATCTGCCAACTAAATCGATTAAAGAAAATACCCAGTCACTGTGTCTGTTGACTGGTCAACGCGGCTGCTGACTGGGCGCTGACTGGGCGTCTGACTAGTCAACGCCTGGGGGCTGACTGGTCAACGGCCGATCTGGACCGCTGATCTGAGATCCAACGATACCAAGAGATGGCGGCGGCTGCGCGGCGCGGGACGCGGGCGGCGCGCGGCGCGCGCGCGTGCAGCGGCGGTGCGGCGCGGAGGCGTGCTGGCGCGCGGCAGCGGCAGCGGCGCGGGCTGTGTGGCGGCGGCGGCAGCGAGCGGGCGTTGGCAGGCGGCGGCTGCGGGGCTACGCGCGGGCGAGGCGGCGCGGAGCAGTGCGGCGGCGCAGGCGGCGGTGCGGCGGCGTACCTAGAGGCGGCGGCGGCGGGTGCAGATCCTGAGGCGGCGGCGCGGGTTCCAGGGAGGCGGGGTGCTGGCGCGGGGTTCGAGGTGCGGAGGGAGAGGCGGCGCGCGCGGGCGGGGTCCGCCTATATGGGCCCCACGCGGGTCCTAGTCGGATACGGGGCGTGGTTGGAGGCGGACACGGCGAAGTCGGCGCCGATTTTTGATCTTTTAGTAAAACGGCCGTAACTTTTCCGTACGAGCTCCGAATCGGGCGATTCTTGCTCCTAAATTTTTGTAAAATCGAGGGGAACAACCTAGGGTCAAGGGTTGAGTGAAACCACTAGGCTAAAAGGATGGAAAACACAAGTCCTAGTAGAACCTCTCGCAGGAGCCTCGTAGTAAAATAGAGTAGGGTTTAGAAAATAGTGTTTTGCCGAATCTTTTCAATCGATGGTTTTGCATGGAAGAGTATGATGCAATGGCATGAATGATATGCAGAACCAAATTCTAAAATTTGTGATGTGACATCGCTAGTCCGAGACCATGGGGAATAAATTCTAGAGGGGGAGAGAGATCCTTCACGAGGAGGTGTGAGTCAGAGAGAGAGGGAGGGGGGCTCCTTTTATAGGGAGAAGGGGGCACCCAAGGGGCCATGCGCCCAGCCATGGGGCTTCCCCCACCTCTTCCACATTCATGTGGGTGGACACTCCACTCACTCAAATGCCTTTCAATTCCCTCCACTAAAAAACCCACTCAAATTCCCATTAAATTTCCACCAAATTTAATGCAAACTCTCATTAAATAAAACTCCTTATATTTATTCAGAATTTTGTCAATTAATTTAATGACAAAAATTCACATATAACCCCTTGCTAGTATTTCATTTCACATGCAGAAACACTTTCTGCAATTTCACCCGAAAACCCGTTTCGGTATCTAGTGAAATAAATTCCTGCGCTTGTTATTCTTTTCGGCATGAAACTTTTGCTCCAAATGGATGTCGGTGTCTCTTAAGTGTGTCACCCTAAGGTTTGCGAATAATGCGGACATGATCGAGACCCCTCTCATATCAATAATCAGAAGCAGGATCTAGAGACCCATACTGACTCCCACACATTCAACGATGACTTTCTTGTGATCGTCGAAACCTTTTACGCTAGTATCTTAATCCTTTTGTTTCGTGATATATTACATGTCCGAGATTCGATCATCGGTATCTCCATACCTAGTTTGATCTTGTTACTGACATGTACTCTTTTCTCGTTCCCGTGATATAACATTCAAGTAATCAAATCACTTGCTTGCAAGCTAATCAATGTGATATCACCGAGAGGGCCCAGAGTATATCTATCCGTCATCGGGATGAACAAATTCCACTCTTGATCCATGGGCCTCAACATAACACTTTATTATTTCTGAATCCATCTTTATGATCACCCAGTTACAGTGTGACGTTTGATGTTATCAAGAAACTCTTCTAGTGTTAGTGATGGACATGATCTCATGGTCTAAGGATTAGGATCACTTCGTAAGTTGTTATAGCAATATAAACTCAATGACTTTGATCGTAATGCTATACTTCGGATGAATGTTCATCACATCATTACACTAATGTTGTGACCTCGTTATTAACAACATCCAATGTCCATGATCAGGAAACTTTGATCATCTTGTTAATCAACGAGCTAGTTTATAAGAGAGGCATAACTAGGAACTTCCTTTTTGTTTATTAAACACACATCTATTAACGTTTCCGTATTAATACAATTATAGCATGAAAAATAAACATTTATCATAAATAAGGAATACGATAATAACCACTTTATTATTGCCTCTCGGGCATATTCCCTTCAGGATTATATTCATGCTATGGAATATTTCTAAGTCAAGGACTTGTGTTTTGTTTAATAAAACAACTAAGTGAATGAATCACCTGGGTGGAATGGTATTGCTTGGAAGGATTTTTGTTGAGTGGTTACACAAGGCCCATTTCTATGGTTTACCTTGTGTATCTCACTTGTGGAATGCCACCCAGGAACAAAGAGATTTGAGATGTCAAATGTTGAGAAGCTTCAAGTGCAGCCACTTGGCATTATGGGCTCTGCCTGGATCATATAGGTTGCAATAACTTAGCCAAATGGATAGTTGGTGGTAGGGGATGATAGGTTTGGAGCACGTCCATTCTGGTCTAAGGGAAGGCTTCTGAAAGATCTTGTCTCGATGCATGTCGAGTCTTGTGGGGAAAGTGCACCACCTCTGCAGAGAGTAAAATATAAGTACTTAGCCGTGTCCCCGGCAATGGACAATTTGAGCATCAAGACATGGAAGATATCAAGAATCTCCTCATCCCAATTTTTCTAAGTTAAAAACTTGTGGTTGAACAAGGGTTAAAGGATCACCAATTTCTATTGGTAGATGCCTTGGGTGTTTTTTGCCAAACAAAAACTTAGTGTTTTCAAATGATAAGGAAAATCTATTTTGAGCAAAGCAAGCCTAAGCTCCACCTAGCCAAATGCATATAGATGATAGACTCCACTATACTACCATAGCATCACTTGCCAATACAATTAAAATGTATTGACCCTTGTGGATGTAACTTATTATGTTACAGGTTTGTTTGATGTTAGTGAAGTGTGTTGATTAGGATTACAAGTCTACAACCAACATGATTGCCTGTGGCACTTTGAAGATGAAGGACTCCATGCTATATAGCTATTTCTGCTGCATTGTAATGAGATAGCCAAATGAGCTATGTAAGATGTAATGAATTATTTTATTCCTGGTTATAAAGTTGTATTAGGACCTTTGTTTCTTGATATTACATCTTAACTGTGGATGCTAGCTATTGATCCAGGGACTAGCATTGTAAACACAGGGATCTCTACCTTATTAAAGTTTGGGACCTCTACAGATGGTATCAGAGCACTGTGTTGCCTGTAGGATTGTAACCCTAGGATTGGACAAAACCCCTTAGAAAAATAGGAGTTGTATTTGTTCCAAAACTTATTTACAAACAATCTTGTAAACTCTTTCCTCAACCATTTTTGGTTTTGATTCTACATCTCTTCTATTTCAACTTGATGGACAAAGCCTCAACATGAGCAAAGACTTCAACAAGAACAAAGACATCAACCTAAGCAAAGGACTTCACCAACTCAAATGACTTCAACTTCAACATCATCAAAGACTTCAAATTTATTTTCACCAAGGACTTCAACTTGCATATCACTAAGGACTACAAATGAGACAAGAAATATTATTCAAGACTTGAAGACTAAAGAAACACAACTTAGAAGGAACCATCATCACCTTTGAAGTTTGTGACCAAGACACAAGAATTTTCCCAAGGAAACCATGATCTCATTCGAGAAGAAACAACAAAGAAGAATGGAATGATCTCAAGTGAACCATATAGTTGGACCACCATATTTAGTTTAGATCAAACCTACCAACTTATGTGGTGTAGCAAAAATATTTTGTTGCCTAAAAATGTGCTTGAACTTTGTTGTTTGAGTGGAATGTTTGTTTGTGATTGCTTGCACATTGCTTGTGTGATTTGTTGTGTGTTATTAGACTTCTTCCTTAGAAATCTTTGCCTATTCTAATCCCAATCCAACCCAAACAGATGACTACTCCAAGAAACTCCAACATCAAGAATGGTGACAACAACAACCAAGAGATGCTCATGAGAGAACAACTACTAGTAAACCAAACCCATTTGAATCAGATGACAACTCAGTTTTTAGCCAACAACAATGAGTTAGACCCAACCTTGCAAAAGTTTTTAGAAAATCAATATCAATTATTGCAAGGGATGACCACTCACATGATCAACATGAAATACAACCTTTCCCAAGGAGTTTGTGACAACAATGATGTCAAGAATGATATTATAGAAGGAACTCAAGCTTGCAACATTTGTGGAGACATGGATCACACTTCCAAAGAGCATGAAGATCAATGCCCCAATTGTGAAGAGAAACATCCAACTAATCAATGCCCCACATCTCAAGTGACTTGTTTCCTATGTGAAGGAAATAATCATGTCCCTATCCAATGCCCCATCTATTCTATAGTTCAACAAAGGAAACAAGGTGGAGTGCATCAAAAGTTTGTAAGCCCTCATGAGGAAACAACTTCTACCAAGAAGGATGAAGACAAAGGAAAATCTCAGCTTGCACCTCCATACATTGGAAATCACCTTGATGGACAAAAGAGGAAACGTATGTATTATCCAAAGAAACGATTAAGGAGACAAGGAGACTTTCCCACCTTTGAGGTGAGATATAAAGAGCATGAACTAGAAGAACTCCTAGCTTTGGAGAAGCCCAAGAAGAAGAAGAATAAGGAAATTAGCCAAGTGTGGTGCAAAAAGTGCAAAGAGCTAGGCCATTATGTATCAACTTGTCCACAGAAGATACGTGAAGAACTCAACCTTGTCACATGTTACAATTGTGGTGACCAAGGACATTATGCAAGAAATTGTCTAGAAAAGATGAAGTACAAGACAAACAATCCTATGAGAGATCTCAGCCTTGTCACATGTTTCAAGTGTGGAAACAGAGGACACTATGCAGATGTCTGCCCAGAGAAGTTTCTTCAAGATCCCAAGCAAGCCAAGATGTAATCTAGTTGAAATCTTTTTAAGGGTGGTAGTACCCTAGTTGCTTTGAAGCCAACATGTAACCTCTAGCCTCCCCAAATCTCGGGGCGAGATTTCTTTTAAGGGTGGTAGACTATCACATCCCAAAATTTTCCAAATTTTGAAATGTCAAAAATAAATAAACAAAATAAATAATTATTGAAATTTAGGGTGAAAAGAAACTTTTGTTTTAAAGTGGAAACATCAAAACCCATCTTGAACAGACTTTGAATAAAATTTGAATCCAACAAAATTCAAATCAAGTGAAATGCATTCTACATAAATGCATCTTGAAATTTAAACACTTGGAAAATAAACCAAAACTCTAAAACCCTAATGGAAGAAAATCATTTACAAGATATCTCAAGGACTATGGATTTGATCCATATAAAAAATTGGTCAACAAACATTTATAAATGATCAAGAATGATAAATAAATAAAACCATAGTAATTGATTTCATTCAATTTTGAACCTTGGATAAAAATCTTATGAGTTTAGTAAGATAAAGAAATTAAATTTCAAAGCTAATAAAGCTCCTATCTGAAATCCATAACAAATTGTGAGAAAATTAATCCTAAAGAGATATAAAAGGATAAACAAATATTAAATAAAAAATTTCAAATTGGAATCACCAAGTTTGGATCTTTAAATAAAAAGATATGGTTTTTATAAGACAAAGGAAGAAATAATTAAATAAGGAATATTTAAAAGCCAAATTAAATCTTGGCCAAATCCATAAGCAAATGAAAATAAAGATAATCCAAATAAACTAATAGGATAAAGATTATTCCAATAAAATTATATGGCATTAAACCATATTCTAAATTATATATGGATAAAGATAAAATTACTAATAGAAATGATTAATTAAATCATGAGAAAGTAATAAATGGAAATTTATCAAAATGGGTTAAAAAGTTATCAAATTAACTTAAAAGAATTATTTGAATAAAAATTTATATGGTATTAAAACCAAAATAAAATTTTATTTAATTAAACACAAATACTAATGATTAATAAATCATATTAAAAATATTTCAAATAATTCAAAGTGAATTATTTAACACCCTTTTAAATAAATAAAACCTACTGAAAAGGTTTAGTAAAAATTAGAATTCCAATAAAGGGTTTGAGAATATAAATAAATTTTGTTTGAATAAAAACAATTGTCTATTTAAATAAATAACAAACCATGTGTAAATGAAATATTTATTCTGAAAATGGACATTAAGTACATGTCTAAAACAGTGTAGAAAACTTACAGAAAGTTTGGCAAGGATTTGAATTCAAATGTTTGATTGAATTGTTTGAACAAAATCAAAACAAAAAAAAGAAAAAAGAAAAAGAAAAATGAAAAAAAAATGGAAAGGACCCAGCAGCCCAACCTGGCCCAGCTAGCCTAGCAAGCCCACCTCTCTCCTCTCCCCCAAACCGTTTTCTTCTACTCGCAAACGAACCCGCAAAGTCGCTGACCATTGGACCCCATCGTCTCTCTCTCTCGTTGTCAAACAAACCCCACCCGTCAGTCGTCGTCTTCACCTCACGCGGTGACAGCGCCGGCGGTTTCTGCCCGTTTAAACCTCGGATCAATACGCGTTAATGCCTCAGTGATTCCGCCCCCGACCACACTATCATAATCCCCTCCTTCCCCTCTCTCTTTCCCCTCAAACTTCTCTGCCAGAGAGCCCTCAGGCTACCTCGAATTTAACTGACACCACCGCGGACTCCGATGAGCTTCGCAAACAATTCCGGCCACCACCGCCAGCCCCACTACCCCCCAGAGCTCACGAGCATGATCCCCATCGTCCCCTGCATCCTCAAGTAGCTCTAGCTAGATCGCGCGCGCTCTGAAACATGGACTACGACCACGCCCGAACACCGTCGTCGTCTGCTCCAACTCCAGCGACGCCCCCGGTAACCTTCTGACCGCCCCTCTTTCTTCCGATGATACGCGTGTGACCAGTGACCTCGTCCGCAACTAGAGCCACCGTTTTCGTGTCCTAGATCGCACTGTAGCGTCGCCTCCGTCTTCGACAGTGAGCATCCATCGCCAGGAGCTTCTCCGGCGAGCGATTAACATCGTCACCGTGCGCCCCTCCTTCGGCAAAGACCACCCCGAGAGTCAGAGCTTCACGGCGAGTCTGGTAAGCCCATTCTCCCTCTCCCGCGCACCCTAGATTCGCCGGAACCACCGTGGGCAGAGTGCGTGGCCGCTGTCCACCGTCCCCGCGCCGCCCATCTTTGGTCGATGCGATCTGAATCGTTGGATGTAGATCTGGCAGATAGGATAGAACAAGCAGCGAAGCGGTATCGTGCGTCATGTGCCGTGTGATGCAACTAAGATCTAACGGCTAGTGTCGATCGATCCCCGCGAAACGGTATAGACCAGTTAGATTCTGCCACGTGGCCCTGTCTATTGTTTTAAAAACAGAATTGATCTATTAGATGTTCAAACTTGTAAAATTCATAACTTTTGATCCACAGGTCAAAATTTTGCAAATTTTATATCAATGGAATCGGCAAAACAAATACTTCCAAACATACACTTTGTTTAATGATTTGCTTCTGTAAAATCAGTTGTTTTTGCAGAAACTTGTGTAGGCATAATTTGTGTATAAAATTCTTTCTAAATTTTTTTTAGGGTAAAATATTTTGTAATTGGTTTGTTTTGAACCTTCTGACCATAGAAACCAACTTATGGATTTAAAAGTGTATTTTGTGAAGCTAAATAATAAATCCTTGAATTAAGGCATTTCTAGTTAATTAAAAATATTGATTATGTTATAAAAATGCTTTTTGAGTAAAACCTTTGGAAAATGATTTCATTTAAACTCCTTGACCCTAAACACCAAGTTTTAAGATTTAAAAATATATTTGGTGAACCCTAGAAAATTATTACTTTGTTTAATGAAAATTATTACTTTGTTTAATGAAATAAAATGTTGTTTGACTTAAAAATGGTTTATAGGTAAAAACCTTTTGCAAATGGTTTTAATAATAAACACTTGACCATAAACCACTAACATTTGTGTTTTAAAAATATATTTGTCAAACACTAGAAAATAATACTTGATTTAAATAATTTCTAGCAAAACAAGAATGATTTAAATGGCCATTTTCACTAACTTAGTATCAAATGGTTTTTCCACATTTATAAATGACCTTGCCACTTTTATAAACGACAAATAAGTGTTTCAAAATGTTTATAACCTATTAGAAACCACTTTTCCAAATAGAACCATCTTTGGCATGCTTGCATGCATTGCTTTGTTTTTATTATTCTATGTGATGAAATTGCTTGAATGGTAGATTGAATTTGTGCCTTGATTGAATTGTAGTGAAATTTGAAGAGTGTGACTATTGCAAAGATCAAGGAGTGAACTTATATTCTCTACCAAAAAGGGAAGTGGTGCTTCATACTTTTGTCCCATTTTTTTGAAGGGAATATGCCCTGAGAGGCAATAATAAAGTGTTTATTATGTGTATTGCAAGTATATGATAGATGTTTATTTTGCATGCTATAATTATATTAATACGGAAACGTTAATACATGTGTGTTTAATAAACAAACAAAAAGTTCCTAGTTATGCCTCTCTCATAAACTAGCTCGTTGATTAACAAGATGATCAAGGTTTCCTGATCATGGACATTGGATGTTGTTAATAACGGGATCACAACATTAGTGTAATGGTGTGATGAACATTCATCCGAAGTATAGCATTACGATCAAAGTCATTGAGTTTATATTGCTATAACAACTTACGAAGTGATCCTAATCCTTAGACCATGTGATCATGTCAATCACTAACACCGGAAGAGTTTCTTGATAACATCAAACGTCACACCGTAACAGGGTGATTATAAAGATGGATTCAGAACTAATAAAGTGTTATGTTGAGGTTCATGGATCGAGAGTGGAATTTGTTCATCCCGATGACGGATATATATACTCTGGGCCCTCTCGATGATATCACATTGATTAGCTTGCAAGCAAGTGATTTGATCACTAGATTGTTATATCACGGGAACGAGAAAAGAGTGCATGTCAGTAACAAGATCAAACTAGGTATGGAGATACCGATGATCGAATCTCGGACATGTAATATATCATGAAACAAAGGGATTAAGATACTAGCGTAAAAGGTTCCGACGATCACAAGAAAGTCATCGTTGAATGTGTGGGAGTCAGTATGGGTCTCCAGATCCCGCTTCTGATTATTGATCCGAGAGGGGTCTCGATCATGTCCGCATTATTCACGAACTGTAGGGTGACACACTTAAGAGACACCGACATCCAATTGGAGCAAAAGTTTCATGCCGAAAGAATGAACAAGCGCAGGAATTTATTTCACTAGATACCGAAACAGGTTTTCGGGTGAAATTGCATAAAGTGGTTATGCATGTGAAATAGAATTCTAGCAAGGGGTTATTTGTGAATGTTTTTCATTAAAGTAATTGACAAAATTCTAAATAAAATAAAAGAGTTTTATTTAATGAGAGTTTGCATTAAATTTGGTGGAAATTTAATGGGAATTTGAGTGGGTTTTTTGAGTGGAGAAAATTGAAGGGGCATTTTTGAGTGGAGTGTCCACCCACTTGAATGAGGGAGAGGTGGGGGCACCCTCCATGGCCAGCGGCCATGCCCCCTTGGGCTGCCCCCTCCCCTATATAAGGAGCCCCTCCTGTCACTTCTCACTCACACCTCCTCGTGAAGGATCTCTCTCCCCCTCGAGAATTTATTCCCCATGGTCTCGGACTAGCGAGATACATGTTCCCGGTGCCTATTCGGCAAGAAAGAGTTGTGCTTCCGCTGCATCGCTGGAGCGAGGAGGCGAAGGTTGCTCGGTGCCTCGAACGTGTGTGCGAGCACAGATGCGCTGCTGATTTGCGGCGCTAGGACTTCCTCTCGATCTTGAGATCGGCAAGAGATCGTCTACATCAACCACGAGTTGAAATCGTTAAGCTTTGTCGGTCTTCAAGAGTATGTTCTCTACGGATATACATCCGCCTGTTGTTTGTATCTAATAGATAGATCTTGGTACATAGTTTCCATCGTAGGAAATTTTTTGTTTTCTATACTGCGAACCCTACATTTTTTCACTATGCATTAGTGTTATTTCTAAGTAGGACTTGCATGGAAATTTTGCTAAGTATAAACTATGCCATGGGAAATCCTAGTAGATGAACCTTAGTAGAATTTTCCTAAGTTAAGATTCCTACTACTATCATGCTTAGCTTAGCTAGTAGAAAACAAGGGTGGATTATATTCATGCTATGGAATATTTCGAAGTCAAGGACTTGTGTTTTGTTTAGTAAAACAACTAAGTGAATGAATCACCTGGGTTGAATGGTATTGCTTGGAATGATTTTTGTTGAGTGGTTACACAAGGCCCATTTCTATGGTTTACCTTGTGTATCTCACTTGTGGAATGCCACCCAGGAACAAAGAGATTTGAGATGTCAAATGTTGAGAAGCTTCAAGTGCAGCCACTTGGCATTATGGGCTCTGCCTGGATCATATAGGTTGCAATAACTTAGCCAAATGGATAGTTGGTGGTAGGGGATGATAGGTTTGGAGTGCGTCCATTCTGGTCTAAGAGAAGGCTTCTGAAAGATCTTGTCTTGATGCATGTCGAGTCTTGTGGGGAAAGTGCACCACCTCTGCAGAGAGTAAAATCTAATTACTTAGCCGTGTCCCCGGCAATGGACAATTTGAGCATCAAGAAATGGAAGCTATCAAGAATCTCCTCATCCCAATTTTTCTAAGTTAAAAACTTGTGGTTGAACAAGGGTTAAAGGATCACCAATTTCTATTGGTAGATGCCTTGGGTGATTTTTGCCAAACAAAAACTTAGTGTTTTCAAATGATAAGGAAAATATATTTTGAGCAAAGCAAGCCTAAGCTCCACCTAGACAAATTCATATAGATGATAGACTCCACTATACTACCATAGCATCACTTGCCAATACAATTCAAATGTATTGACCCTTGTGGTTGTAACTTATTATGTTACAGGTTTGTTTGATGTTAGTGAAGTGTGTTGATTAGCATTACAAGTCTACAACCAACATGATTGCCTGTGGCACTTTGAAGATGAAGGACTCCATGCTATATAGCTATTTCTACTGCATTGTAACGAGATAGCCAAATGAGCTATGTAAGATGTAATGAATTATTTTATTCCTGGTTATAAAGTTGTATTATGACCTTTGTTTCTTGATATTACATCTTAACTGTGGATGCTAGCTATTGATCCAGGGACTAGCATTGTAAACACAGGGATCTCTACCTTATTAAAGTTTGGGACCTCTACAACGACTTTTCCGTCTATGGGACTTCTTTTGATAACTATTTGCACAACCTAGATAAAGTTTTGGAGAGATGTGAAGAAACCAACCTTGTTCTTAATTGGGAGATATGCCATTTCATGGTTAATGAAGGGATTGTTCTTGGACACAAGATCTCTGAAAGAGGCATTGAAGTTGACAGAGCCAAAATTGAAGCAATTGAGAAGATGCCTTGTCCTAGTGATATCAAAGGTATTCGTAGTATCCTTGGTCATGTTGGTTTCCATAGGCGGTTTATTAAAGATTTCTCCAAAATTTCAAACCCCTTACTAATCTTCTTCAAAAAGATGTACCTTTTGTTTTTGATGATGATTGTAAGGAAGCTTTTGAAACTTTAAAGAAAGCTTTGACAACCGCTCCTATAGTCCAACCACCTGATTTGAGTTTACCTTTTGAAATCATGTGTGATGCTAGTGACTTTGCTGTGGTTGCTCTCCTTGGACATCATGTTGACAAGAAGCTGAATGTTATTCATTATGCTAGCAAGACTTTGGATGCTGCTCAAAAGAATTATGCTACTACTAAAAAGAGTTCTTAGCTGTAATATTTGCTTGTGATAAGTCTAGACCTTATATTGTTGATTCTAAGGTTACTATTCATACTAATCAGGCAGCTATGAAATATCTTATGACAAAGAAGGACACTAAGCCTAGGCTTGTAAGGTGGGTGTTGCTTTTGCATGAGTTTGATCTGCATATTGTGGATAGGAAAGGTGCTGATAATCCTGTTGCTGATAATTTATCTCATTTGGAAAGTATTTCTTTTGACCCTTTGCCTGTTAATGATAGTTTTCCAAATGAGCAGTTAGCAGCAATAAGGGTAAGTCCACATGAGAGTCCTTGGTATGCTGATTATGCTAACTTTATTGTTTCCAAGTATTTGCCTCCAACCTTTACAGCTCAGCAAAGAAGGAAATTCTTTTATGATCTAAGGCATTACCTTTGGGATGACCCACACTTATATAAAGAAGGAGTTGATGGAATTATGCGAAGACGTGTTCCAGAATTTGAACAACAAGAGATATTGAGAAAATGTCATGGCAGTGCTTATGGAGGACATCATGCTGGGGATAGGACTCCATAAAAGGTTTTACAATCTGGATTTTATTGGCCTACCCTTTTTAAAGATGCAAGGAAGTTTGTCTTATCATGTGACGAATGCCAACGAGTAGGTAACATCTCGAGACGCAATGAAATGCCTATGAATTATTCTCTTGTTATTGAACCTTTTGATTGTTGGGGATTTGACTTTATGGGTCCTTTTCCTCCTTCAAAAGGGTATACTCATATTCTTGTTGCTGTTGACTATGTTACAAAGTGGGTAGAAGCCATACCTACAAACAGCGCTGATGGTAAGAGCTCTTTGAAAATGCTTAAGGATGTCATTTTCCCTAGGTTCGGTGTGCCTAGATATCTCATGACTCATGGAGGCTCTCATTTTATTCATGGGGGTTTTAGAAAAACTCTCGCTAAGTATGATGTAAACCACAGAATAGCTTCAGCTTATCACCCCCCAAACTAGTGGACAAGTAGAACTTTCCAATAGGGAAATTAAATCTATCTTGCAGAAGACTGTTAATAGGTCTAGAAAGTTAAATGACGCTTTGTGGGCTTATAGAACTGCTTATAAAAATCCTATGGGGATGTCTCCTTACAAAATTGTCTATGGGAAATCTTGTCACTTGCCTTTAGAATTAGAACACAAAGCTTATTGGGCAGTGAAAGAGTTGAATAGAGACTTTAGACTTGTTGGTGAGAAAAGACTGCTTGATATAAGTAATCTAGATGAGTGGAGAGGGGAAACTTACAAAAATGCTAGCATCTTTAAGGAAAAAGTAAAAAGATGTCATAATAGGAGAACTCTCAAAAGGGAGTTCCATGTTGGTGAGAAAGTTCTTTTGTATAGGTCTCGTCTCAGATTTTTTGCAGGGAAACTACTCTCCAAATGGGAAGGACCTTTTGTTATCAAAGAAGTGTACCGTTCAGGTGCCATCAAAATTTCTTCTCTGAAGGATGACACAACACAGGTGGTTAATGGTCAAAGACTAAAACATTATATTTCTGGAGATTCTTACAATGAAGATGTGGATGTTATTCAAATGGTGACTCCAAAAGAATTTATCAGAAACCGAACACCAGAAACTGCAGAGTTCGTCCTTGAATAGGTAAAAGTGGTGAAAACAGAAGGTTCGTGAAACTCCAATATTTTTATATTTTTGATGTTTTTAGTACATATGGGAAGTTACGAGACGAAACTGAAGAGGAAACGGAGCCCGGGATGGACAGACCCACCCTAGGCGCGGGCGCAGCCTGGCCGCGCCTGAGGGGGATGTTCCACTCTCGATGTAACATCCCGAACTTTTCCTAATTTTGGAATGTTAAAATAAAATTATTAAGTTGTTTGGATTGTTTAATCTTGTTGAAATTTTGAATGAAAAGAAACTTTTGTTGTTGTTTGATATTTTACTAAGCCACATTAAAAGAAGAGGATTACTATGACTACCAAGTTTTGAACAAATCCAAGACAATTGTTTGTTTTCTCATCCGTGAACCTTCCATTAATACAAGTTCTTAAGTTAAATCACCGTTTGCAAAACCCTATTTTGAAATTACCAAAAATACTCCTACAAGACTACAAACAAGGTTTTATGAATCCATTTGTTTAAATATGAAAACTATTGCTATAAAGGATCAACTCATTTGGTGATCATATGAAAAAGATATAAAGGAAATAAGAAAATAGAAAAAAGGGAAAAGAATAAACAAAAAAAACTAACCTACCCCGCGAACCACCCCGGCCCAGCCCACTCCCTCCTCTCCTCTATTTGCCGCCGCTCCCCACCAGCGAGCAGCGCATAGCACGGTGGGCCAGCCCAAAGCCAGAGCACACCAGGCCCGCTCCCCTCCCCTCTCTCCATGACAGGTGGGTCCCACCCAATCTTCTTCTTCCCCATGGAGGTAGAGAGGCCCCGACGAGCACGGCTCGAATTCGTTCGGTTTTCCTTCAAATCCGTGCAGATTTTGCTTCCCTTCGCACGTCATCGCCCCCATATAAACCCATCATACCTCCTCATGTATTTTTTTGCTTTTTCCCGGACCCTAGGACCCCACCTTCAAACTTCAATCTCGCCGCCGTCGGCCACCTCCAGATCGATTTGGAACCCAAGGTTCCGACCAGCCCCTCGTCTCCCCTTACCTCTGATTCTCTTCCCCATCCTCGCTCGCGTCTCCTCACCCAATTTTCCCCCTTGCAGGCGCACCAGATCAAGCTCCCGAGCCCTCCGGAGCATCACCGAAGTCGCACTGCTCTAGCTGCCTTTCGCCACCTCTGCAGGAAGCGAAGGACCGCGTCGAGACACCCATCGAGATCGCCTTGACGCGCTGCCTCCCGTCTTCTACTCCTCCGTCTCTGGTGACCACTAGAATCGCCGCCACCTGGAACCACACCGCCGCCGGTGACGTCATCGTTGCTGAGGCCACGAGGCTTCTGTTCGCGACCGTCAGATCCGAGAAGAACGGTGCAGATTAGAAGCTTTCCCAAACCGGTACCAACCAACAAGATTGCGCCACGTGTTGTCCTCGTCAGTGTACCCCAGTGCCAAGTCCTCGGCCAGGTCAGACCCCGCGCTTAGTCAACGCTGATGCAATAAAAGTAATAGATCTAATATAAAAATTATAGAAAATTGTGCAACCTTGCAAAAATCATATAAAAATATTTACAAGTCCAAAAATTATAAATAATATATCTACGGAATCAGAATTTTTTTTAGAATAATAATATGAGATTAGATCTAACATTTACCGTACATATTCACTCTAATAATCTGTTTAGTTTAATAGTCTTTTTAGACTAAATAAATCATAGTAAATCATCTGTAGATCCAAAAAATACAAATAAAGTATATATGGATCCATAATTTCATATACGACATTAATATACTCTTAGATACAATTTTTGAATTATAAAATTGCTGTAGTAATTTAATTACTTCTAATGGCCATTTAAATTATTAAATTCATAATAAATTATTTATAGATCGGAAAAATATAAATAATATGTCTCTAGATTCACAATTTCACGCAGAACACAGATCTGGTCTTAGATATAATTTATGATGAATTAAATAGTTTGAATGATTTAAATTCTATTAAATAGTAATTAAATCATAGAAAATGATTTATAACTCCAAATTTAGTAAAACCAATTTGTGATGTTTAGTTATGATCATATCTATCCAGTAAAAGTATACACAAAATTATTTGGCGTTGTTTTATCAGATGATCTTGCAGAAAGTATAAATTGCATTGTTATAGTAATTAAATTCTACAAAACTATTTATAGATCCTTTTTGCGTGTTTCCAATTGCTACTGGCTCTAATTTTAGATACCTATAAAGTGGTATTTAATTCACAATTTAATAATACGAAAACACCAGAATTTGAGTAAAGTGACTTAAACCCTGTTTAAATTAATATAGTTCATTAATAAATTGTTTTATGCATTAAATTCTTTTAATATGCTTCATGTGGTATAATAGTGTTAGGAATACTAAAATACAACCAGTGTGACATTGTAAATCATCATGCATGCATATGATCCCCATTGTTTTGTTGTATGTTTGTATTGTTGCTAAGTTTGCAGTTGTTTTGCTTGTCCACGCGATAGATTGTTCGGAGAGTGTGATTGCTGCGAAGAAATACAATCATCACCCGTATTATCAACATAAGGCAAGTTACACCACTTGTTCATATTTTGTCCCAGTTTTGATTCTATGCATGTTAGATGTTCAAATTATGTAGTGTGCATGTGTAGGATGTTCTAGTAGAATTTTTCTTAGTATTATTTTGCAAGTGCGATGATTCTGTAGTATGCCATGAGTAGCTATATACTTAGGATTTTCCCCTCCTAATAGGTTACCCCTATTTTTGCTAAGTACTGCTTGCTATGCTATATATATAAAGTATCGTTGGGGGGCTCGAAAGACAAGAAAATTCTCTAAGTATAAAGGCTCTCTTGAGCGATAATTTCTTCTCAAATCCACTTCAAAAATAAAACTAAGTTTTGTTCTGGGAGGAATGGTTGTCGGGTCAATGAGTGAGATTTTGGTGGAGGACGGCCGCCCAGGAATCAAAGAAGTCTGCCATGTTTCAGAATTCAGAAGCTTCCAGTGCAACCACAATACATATGGGCTCTGTCTTGGCCTACTACTTAGTGGGAAACCTCACCTGGGTACCAACATTTGGAGGTTCTTGGCATGGTTGGATCCAGAAGGTAGAGGGACTACTAAGGGAAAGCCTCGCCATGGTCTTGTTTGTAAAAGGACTTGATCGTGGATTGTGGGTAAAGTGCACAAACTCTCGAGAGTATTGCAATCTGATCAATTAGACGTGTTCATGGAAATAGAAAAACATTGAGCATCTGAAGGATGGAGCCTCTGAAGGATCTTCCTCTCTCTTTTCTAAACAAAGTTTGAAACCCCATGGCGTGAGTAATATCGCCAATGGGTGGGATTTTGGGAACTTGGTGCGTAATATCCAAGTGTCACTTGGTGAGTAATATCCAAGTGTTAGGTTGTTTGGACACTTGGTGAGTAATATCCTCGTGTTCCATTCGATCCTATTTTATTTACTCAAATGTTTACAAAGTAGGGTAAAACTCTTCCTCTTTTCTCCATACTTAGAGAAAATTAGCTTTATGAAAATGAACTCCAAAGCCTAAACTATCCTTGCATGTAGAGTTAGTCTTATTCCTTCCTTGGTGTAATTTTCCAATACATTCAAAATATTGACCAACTTGTTGGCTGCACGTTTCATGTGCAGAATTTTGGAGATCGTTGAAAGGTGCGCTAGGATCGCGGGTCTTCACTCAACCTGCATGTGGCATTGATGGGACTCCAAGTTGTATTTATATCGCTTCTGTTGTAACAATGTAAACTCTGGATTATTCGATTCATGTAATAAAGACTTGTGCTTTACATGATATTTCATCGACTGTGAGTGCTAGCTATTGATCCAGGGACTAGCATGTTAATCACATGTACTTAGGATCCTTCTCGATCCGAGGTCACTACACTTGAACTCCGTCTCCGCCTCGTTTCCGTGTCAGAACCTTCCTTAAGCATTGAAACTTCATAATATATAACCCCCCGGGTTCCCCGAGGTTCTTGCACCGTGTTCTTGTTGTGTTTTCATTTTGATCTGTTTCTGTCCGGAAAATTCTTAGATTTGGAGCCTCAATGTCTTTTTCTGGATCACCCACGGAGGGTTCCTCTGTGTACATCCTCAACCCGTACATGTATGAGTTGAGGATTCATCCCAAAGAGTTGATACTCAAAGAGGGGAATGTACAGATGAAAGAAGTTCAAGGCCCTAAAGGAGAAGGCAGTCTGGAAGACAGGATGGAAGCATTGGAACAGGAAGTTTTCAGGTACAAGAAGATGGCAAAACACGAAGTGGATGTTATTCACAAGATAAGTTCAGAACTCATCACCAAGCATGAGGGAGAAGTATTTGAGCTCCGAGAAGAGATCTTTTCACTCCGTCAGACCACCAACCAATTGCAAGCACAACTCTATGACATACATAACCAAAACTATGAGTATGAGGGTAGGTTTGATCGCATAATCTCTGCTGCTAGTTTCAGGATTGTGGAGACAAGGAGATCCTTTTTGGATGGGGAACCATTGCCTTGGAAGTTTTATGATGACAAGAGTACACCACTAACACCAAGGGAGTAATTCGTCATCAGGTTTGGCATCCCTTGGCTTGTTCCAAGATTGGGGTAGTGCCGCGGTATCACCACCATTATATTTTATCTTTTACCTTTTTAGTGGATTCATATCTGTGGTAGAGAGGTTATCTTATAGTTTGGTTTGCATGTGGAAGTATCTCTCCTTTAGTGAATTATCTATGTATCCCTTGGTGTGAGTGCCTTTATTGGAATACTAATGAGAAGTATCATCTTTTACTTTTTGCACTTCTTATTTTAGCTTGCAATCTCTAATATATGATGGATCTTGTTGATCACTATTGGCACCACTTTGGGATCATCAAGTGGATCTAAATTAGTTTTGGCAAACCGAGTTCTGGTCAGTAGCATTACTATGAAAGACAAAAAGAAAGAAGAAAGCCTACAGGTATTTTGTATCATTTGTTTTCTTTCTTGTTGGCTCATAAGCTTAGTATTATTTATTTAAGATTATTTTGTGTCTTCAAGGAAGATTGCATGTTTGGCTTTATTACTTGTATGTTTGCTTGTTTCTTTCAACTCTCTTGCTTGCTACCCAGCCTTGCTAGCCAAAAACCTGTTTTGAGAAGGCATACTTCTCATGTTTCCAAAATCCTTTGAACCAAAACTTTTGCCACTCGTGTCCACCATATCTACCTAGTAGCTTTTGCTATTCCAAGCAAATTCTCAAGCTTCATCTACCTTTCGAATTAAAAAGTATTTTGTTATGTGAAAACTTGTTAGTAAAGCTCTCACGAACTTGATGGCACACCTTATTTACTTGCCCCTAATAAACTTGAACCATTGTGAACATCAAAGTTGTATATTCTTGCATCTATACGTTGGAATTAGCAGAACCGTGCTGTCATGGGGAACGTTTTCAACATTGCACTTGTACTCTGTACACAGTTGATATCGTTCTCTTTTGTCTATGGATGTCAACAGTGTGAAATAAAGAGGGAGCTCGTAAGTCCATGGAGTTATGTATTTTGTGTTAGAGAAACGCCTGGGCCGCTAGCCTAAGCCATGCCTAATCATGGTGGAAACTTGCAGCATCACCATGGTGACTCATCTATGAAGCATCCTCAATAAAAAGCTATGCATATGGTAAATAAACAGATTGCTGAGATGCTCATTGTCTGCTTGCCTTATTATTTTGGTTATGGGAAAGCTCTTGTACCATGTGTAAGGGGTACCCCGTTGGCGGTTCTCAATGATATGCAAATACTTACAATGACAAGAACTTACCTGGACCCAAAGTTGAGTATGCATGAGGTGTGGCCCTCGTATTCAAGGGACATGAGATTGCCAACTTATATTTCGTCAAGCATATACTCCATATTTGTTCACTTTAACCTTAATCATCTCAAGATGCTTATGATAGGGGCAATGAGGGCTTAAAGCTAGTAAGTACCATAATCTTTTGGAAGCTCTTTATGACTTGTAATCCCTGCTACCCTCTATGAAGGGACCTTTCTCCTAGTTACCAGTTGAGTCAGTAAACCTACTTCCTCTCTATCTCCAGCAAACATTTGAGTTGTTGTGTTTCAAGCATTCATATGGTGATTTATTCAATCATGTTATTCATCTTATTTGTTTGCACAAAACTCTTATCTATTGAGTATTACTTTGAAAGCCTTCACTTGTGAAAAACCTTTTTGAACAAAGAGTGTTCCTGTTTTGAAACTTCTACAAAAAGCTTTTGTGAAACTGTTTGCCAGGTGTTCTCTGACCAAGAACAAGTTTGCCAATTCCAATTATGATTCATCTTTATGCATCTCTATTGTGACTGCTGTACTTGGTTGCAAGCTAAGTTATATAATGGTGAGTTGCTTTCTTCTATGAGTTGTGCAACGGTAAGTATGATGCTTCTTGTTCGTATTCTTTTATCGACACTTCACTCCATAAACCTGTGGACATGTTTACTGAGCTTAGTATTCGCTTGGGGACAAGCGAAGTCTAAGCTTGGGGGAGTTGATACGCCCAATTTGCATCACCATTATATATCATAATTTACCTCTATTCATTGATGTTTGTCTTATTATGAGGTATTACTTATGGCGTTTTCATCTGTTTATGCATGTTGGATGATTCCTGGAGGATGGACTGCCGGAGTTTGGATTCTGTTGGAAAAGAAGGCGTTTCGGTGCAATTTCACGAAGATCAGAAAAATACCAGAAAAATATGGAAACATATTATTTTACCAGAAGACGAAGGAAGCGAGAAGGAGGGACGAAGATTGGCCTCAGGGGGCCCACACCCCCTAGGCGCGGGCCCACCTGACCCTGCACCTAGGGCAGGTGTGGCCTACCTGCCCGTCCTCCGACTTCGCCCCTTCGCCTATATCTTCCCTACGGAACCCTAAGCCTCGGGGAGCGACCACAGATAGATTTCTGCCGCCTCTGGGGGCGGAAAACACCGAGAGAGAAAGATCTCTTCGGCAGACAGATTTCTGCCAAGGGAATTCCTTTCCGGAGAGGGGAGACTGTCGCCATCAACACTATCATCAAGCTAGGCTTCATCGGGATCATCATCATCATCATCATCCACACCATCATCTCCACCAGCACCATCACCACCACTCCGTCCTGCTGTAACAATTGTGTTGGATATTGCTTAGTTCATTAGGGGAAACTTTCCCGGTGTTGATTACTATTGTTGTTGATGCTTGTGAGTGGAACCATTGGAGAATTTTTTATGTTCAGATTGTTATCCATTATCATATCATCTTTGATCTTGATCCATATGATGTCTTGTAAGTATTTCGTTTAGTTCTTGAGGACATGGGAGAAGTCATGCTGTTAGTAGTGAATCTGTGATGAGTTATTATTCAATGGTTTAGTATTTAAGTTGTGGTGCTATTCTTCTAGTGGTGTCATGTGAACGTCGACTACATGACACTTCACCATTTATGGGCCTAGGGGGATGCATTGTGTATTTGGCTACTAATTGTGGGGTTGCCGGAGTGACAGAAACCTGAACCCCTGTTAGGACACCTTTGCCCAAGCGAGCGTAGGATCTCAGAGTTTAAGGCTGTGGTTAGATTTATATCTTAATTACTTTCCTGTAGTTACGGATGTTTGCAGGGGGTTTAATCACAAGTATGTATTAGTCCAAGTAAGGTCGGTATGTTAGCATAGGTTCACCCACACAACACGTACAACACCAGAGAAGAGTACTCAACTATTTGAAGCGAAAGCACTTGACAGAATTCCCATCTATCCTCGAGAACGTTTGGTCCTTATAAGTATTTGAAGGGTTTCGCAGCATAGTAAATCAAAAATTTTCTACGGATGCCAACGGGAAAGCCAAGATCTAATCTAGGAGATGCAAACAACGAGGGGGGGGGGGATAGATGAGATCTTCATACCCTTGAAGATTCGCACAGCGGAACGTTCAATGAACGTGGTTGATGTAGTCGTACTCGCTTCTCCTCCTCGCGATCCGATCTGATCCAACACTGCAAGTGGTGATGCCTCCGAGAGATGCACACGTGCGGCACCTCGACGTCTCCTCCTTCCTTGGTCCAGCAAGTGGGGTGGAGAGATGGATTGGATCTACAACACGACGGCGTGGTGCAAGCGGTGGAGAGTTTCTGCGGCAGGGCTTCGCCTACGCGCAGTCGGGAGGGAGAGAGAGGAGGGGCAGCAGGGCGGATAGGGTTGAGGAGGATGTGTGGAGAGGGTGCGCCCCCAGCCCTCTTTATATAGAGGGGTGGGCGGCTGGCCCTTTCCCCTCCCCCAAGCCCTAGGCCGGCGGCCAAGGAGGGAGGAGTAGGGGGCAAGTTTCGCCCCCTTCTAGAAGCTCTCCTAGGGTTTCCCTAGGTGCTTGGCCGGCTGGGCCTATGGGGCCTTGTGCCCCTGGCCCAATGCGGCCAGGGCACTCCCTCGTAGGCCCATGCCCCCTCCCGACAAGTGGGGCCACGTTGGTCCCACTCCGGAAGGTTCTAGAAGCTTCCGGTACAATAGCGAATAACCTGAAACAATTCCGAACTCCAAAAACTGCATTGCCTTAGATGAATCTTATTCTCCGAACCATTCTGGAACCTCTCGTGACGTCCTGGATCTCATCGGAGACTCCGAAAAAAAACTCATAAACCAATTATCCAATCTATCCTAGCATCGAGACACGTTAAGTGTGTGACCCTTCGGGTTCAAGAATATGTAGACATGATCTTCTATCAATAATCAACAGCGGGGTCTGGAAACCCATATTGACTCCCACACATTCATCGATGATCATATTGAATGAACCATGATGCCAGGATTCAATTAATCCCATATATATATTCCCTTCGTCACGCGATATTTTACTTTCCCGAGATTCGATCGTCGGTATCGGCATACCTAGTTCAATCTTGTTAACAACAAGTACTTTACTCGTTCCGTAATCCGATATCACTTTGTGATTAACTCCTTAACCACATGCTTGCAAGCGGTGTTGATATAGATTATCGAGTGGGCCCGAAGTATATCTCTCCGACTTGGGAGGGACAAATCCCATCTCGATACATACAACCCAACAGGTACTTTCCGATCACCTGAGAGACACCTTTATGATCACCCTCTCATAGGATGACGTTTGATGACCTCAAAGCTTTCTTTCGATACCAGGGAGTTGTATTATCTCATGGTCTAAGGAATACAATATTTGACATAAGAAAAGCTTTGCAAAGATGAACACGATGACACGATCTAATTTCTCCGCTTAGTTTGGGTCTGTCCATCAGATCATTCTCCTAATGATATGATCTCATTATTAATCGACAACTCATGTCTATGGTTAGGAAACCTTAACCATCATTAATCAATGAGCTAGTCCATAGAGGCGTACTAGGGACACGGTGTTGTTCACAAACCACACAAGTATTAAAGTTTCCGCTTAATACAATTCTAGCATGGAATATAAACTTTATCATGAATAAGAATTATAATAATAACATCTTTATTATTGGCTCTAGGGCATAATTCCAACAGTATTTCCACCGGCTTGTCCTTTGGTAAGAAAGGATTGGGCCACTTGCTCTATTTGTTCGTTACCTTTGTTACTTGCTCCTTGTTTTGTTGCCTTGTCAGAAAACCACTAAAAATCCGTTTGCTAAGTATTCACAGGGATTTCCTGCTCCATACCACTGTTCAGCACCTTCCACTCCTTGTTGGGATCGACACTCCTATTTATCAAAAGTACTACGATACACCCCCTATACTTGTGGGTCATCAGCCTTGCTCCGGGGAAGGGTCAGGGGTGGTTCTGAGAGAGAGGGGACTGAGATGGTGTGAGAATGAGGGCTGGGGTGGCCTTTATTTATCCACCGGCGAGAGGGGCAGAGCGGCATGGGCTGGCTCCTCCGGTGACGTCGTTGCAGTGAGATAACGGCATGGCTGAGGGCGTAGGACGGTGCGATGTTTCCTGGCGGCCGTTGCGTGCTTAATGGAACGACACGGGTCATCGAGGATGGCCGGGAGCGGTCCATGCTCTGCGCGGAAACGGCAGCGTTCGAGACGGTGTACAGGGGCTACTAGTCGTAGAGCGATGAACGAGCATGTCTGGTGGGTAGCTGGTGTCGCGGTGAGTGGATGCACGCGCGGTGAAGGCGAGGAGCGGCGGGTGCGCGCGTGTCGGCTATGGCGTGCTCTCGGCATGGCTGCAGAGAACTGGGCGCGGCATTTCTCGGGTGGTCCACGGCTTGCCTGCGGTCGAGGGGTGGACAGGGAGTGGCGATGGACAGTGGCCTGTCTCCTAGACATCATGGACGGCCGTGGGGCTTCCTCCTGCGGGTTGTCCATGCTCGGCCGACAAGGGCGGCTCGGGTGGGGGTGCTGGTTCAATGCAATGTTGGGCATTGGGGAGACAAGGGGAGTGAAATGGGGGCAAATAATTGATCAATTACTGCTCACCATAGTAGAAGTTAGGCAAGGTTGATCTGTGTCCACCAGGTGTTTGATGAAATGGCCGCATGAATTCAACATTTGAATTTTTGGATGAATTTTGGTGAGGGATCTTGTCTTAAGGTTGGTAGTCTGTGGTTGCTAGGGTTTTCCAAGGGGAATTGGTTTGGTTGTTTTTTGAGAAATGGCCATCTTAGTGCATGCACTTGATTCAATTTTGAATTGTCCTTTAAATAGATTTGGACTTTGTTTCTGTTGGTTTGTAAGGTGGGCTTGGGTTCACTGTTAATTGATCTAGAAAGGGGTGAAAAGAATTGGATTTGTTTCTGTTAGAAATCTTTTACTAGGAACACTCAAAGTGGTCTAGTGGTTAACTTTGGTCAAAATGACCATTTGCTTATTTTGCTTATATCTGATTTTCTCTCCATTTGATTCTGCTTAGAAATGATCTATATGATATTGTTTTCATCTTTAAACCAATCCTTATCACTCATAGAAATCAAACATGGCAAATGCAATCATTCATGCATTAATCACACACACATGCATTCATATTAATTTTAATAATAAATTTTTTTGTTAACCCTAAACTTGGGTGATTAGAACTTGATAATCTTGTTTAATATTTTTGGGATGTTACAAACCTTCCCTCCTTAAACAAAATCTCGTCCCGAGATTTAAGAAAAAGAAAACTAGGAACTAAAGAGATCTGGAAACTCAGTCCTAATGTAATCTTCTCACTCCCACGTAGCTTCTTCTTCAGTATGGTTACTCCACTAGATCTTGAGAAACTTGGTACTTCGGGTCCTGATGGTTCTGAAGGCTTCTTCCAAAATACGAATGGATACTTCATGATAAGTTAGGTCCTTGTTGATGTCTATGGTTCCGTGATCAATATTGTTGGAACACATCATGGACGGCTGACATCTCCTCCGGCAGTTCCAGTTGATATGATACTTCTCCTCGGCGATTCAAAATCTTGAAGGGTCCAATATATCTGGGGTCAAGCTTTCCTTTGAGTTGGAAACGCTACATTACTTTAAAGGGTGATGCTTTGAGATACACAAAATCTCTAATATCGAAGGCCAGGCCTCGATGTCTCTTGTCAGCATAACTCTTTTGTCTGGATTGGGCGGTCTTGAGGTGCTCACGGATATTGTGAACTTTCTCTTCGGCTTATCTTAGGATGTCGGGTCCAAAAATCTGACTCTCTCCTACTTCCGACCAATTCAGTGGGGTACGACACTTCCTTCCATACATAAACTCAAATGGGGCCATTTTCAAACTGGCTTGGTAACTATTGTTGTATGAGAATTCTGCGAAAGGCAGACAGTCCTCCCATTTAGATCCATATTCCAACACACAAGCTCTCAACATATCTTCGAGTATCTGGTTTACTCTCTCCGTTTGTCCATCAGTCTAAGGGTGATAAGCTGTGCTGAAATCCAGCTTGGTTCCTAATCCTTCTTGGACTTTCTTCCAAAATCTCGAGTTAAACTGGGTTCCTAGATCCAACACAGTGTTCTTGGGGATTCCATGCAAACTGACTATCCTAGAAATATACAGCTCTGTTATCTTCGAACTCTGGTAAGTGGCCTTGATAGGTATAAAATGGGCTACTTTGGACAGTCTATCCACTATGACCCAAATAGAGTCATTTCCCCTACTAGATGTAGCCAAACCGGTGATAAAATCCATTCCAACTGAATCCCATTTCCATTCCGGAATCTGCAAAGGTTGCAAAAGTCCGGTGGGTCTATGATGCACCGCTTTGACTCACTGACAGATATCACATTTGGCTATGTAGCTTCCAATTTCTCTCTTCATCTTGTGCCACCAAAATGGCTCCTTCAAATCCTGATACATCTTCGTTCCTCTCGGGTGGATAGAATAAAGAGTATCATGGGCTTCTCGCAAAATAGCCTGTTTCAACTCTGAATCTGCTGGTACACAAATACGTCCTTTGTACCACAAAACTCCTTCTTCATCTTCGGTGAATCCGGGTACCATCCTTGTACCGATACGATGTTTGATTCCGTCGATACTAGCATTTCCTTTCTGCGCCTCCTTGATCTGACTGATCAAAGTGGGTTGAAGTTCCCTAACTCGCTCCATTCTAAAATTTTCCATCTCCTCATGCAAACTTGGTTGGGTTTCTTTTATCATGGTGTTCAATCGACATGGAAATCTGCTAAGAGCATCTGCTACCACATTGTCTTTGCTGGGGTGATAATGAATGTCAAGGTCATAGTCCTTGATTAACTATATCATCTCATTTGCCTCATATTTATCTCTTTCTGGGTAAAAATATACTTCAGACTCTTGTGATCCGAATAAATCTCACAACAGTTACCCATGAGGTAATGCCGCCATGTCTTCAAGGCTAAAACTACAGCTTCTAGTTCGAGGTCATGGGTAGGGAAATTCTTCTCATGTTGCTTCAGTTGTCGGGACAAATAGGATATGGATTTTCCTTCTTGCCTCAACACACATCCAAGACCAACCTTGGATGCGTCACAATATACATCAAAATGCTTCTTGATATCGGGCATAATCAAGATTGGGGCTAAAATCAATCTCTTCTTTGAGCTCTTGAAAACTTGCTTCACATTTGTTCGTCCATTCAAACTTCTTATCTATCTCCAACAACTGGGTCATGGGTCTTGCGATGCTCGAGAATCCTTCTACGAACTTGCGGTAATATCCCGCTAATCCGAGAAATGCGCGAACTTGGGTTTGAGTGGTCGGGGCTTTCCATTCTTCAACATCCTTAATCTTGGTGGGATCGAAAGCAATTCCTCCTGCCGACACGATATGTCCGAGGAATCCTACTTCCTTTAACCAAAACTCACATTTGCTAAACTTGGCATACAACTGATGCTCTCTAAGGGTTTCAAGGATGGTCCTCAGGTGTAGCTCATGGTCTTCTTATGATTTGGAATAGAACAGAATATCATCGATAAAAACAACGACAAACTTATCTAGGAATTTCATAAAAATCTTATTCATGAGATTCATGAAATAAGCGGGGGCATTGGTTACTCCAAAATACATGACAATGTACTCATACAATACATATCTGGTGGTGAAAGCAGTCTTTGGAATATCTGTTGCGTGAATCTTGAGTTGATGATAACCAGTTCTAAGATCAATCTTAGAAAACACTTTGGCACCGGTCAACTGGTCAAACAGATCTTCTATCTTAAGCAGTGGGTACTTGTTCTTAATGGTGACATCATTCAGCTTCCGATAATCCGTGCACAAACGGTTACCTCCATATTTCTTATCCACAAACAAAACAGGTGATCTCCATGGCGACACCCTTGGTTGAATCAAACCTATCTCTAGCATAACATCCGGTTGCTTCTTTAACTCCGCTAATTCAGACGAGTTCATACTATAAGGTCTCTGAGCTATGAGTCCAGTTCCAGGGATTAGTTCAATGATAAAATCGATATCCCGATCTAGGGGCATACCGGGCAATTCATTTGGGAATACGTCAGGGTATTCATAGACTACACTGACTTGGTCAAGTAGTTGGGCTAGACTCTTGTTGCACTTGAATTGACGGGGCAAAGTCTCAGATACATGCTCTACTGATACTCCAGTGGTACTAGTCATGGTTATGGCTTTCTTGGCACAGTCGATTAATCCTTTATGTTTTGACATCCAATCCATTCCTAGCACTACTTCCAAACCTTTGGTTCCAAGTACTATTAGATTAGCATAAAAATCTATTCCATGGATTCTGATAGGTATAGCCTTGCAAATTTGTCTAGCTTTGGTGGTTGAACTAGGTATTTGACTATCATAACATGCTTTAATTTTGTTGGTTGAATCTTACTAGTGCATGAAAATTCTTCTATAACAAACAAGTGCGATGCTCCAGAATCAAACAACACTCTTGCAAGTACTGAGTTAATAGAAAACATACCCAGCACGACATCTGACACTTCCTGAGCTTCTTTAGCATTCATGTGAAACAGACAGCCATTGCGGTTGAGCGAGTTTCCTGGGGCAAATCTCCTTCCAGGATGAACACGACATTGCTGCTGAGTTGGTGCGTTCACATTGGTGGCTGCTGCAAGCTTCTTGGGGCACTCGTTGGAGTAGTGACCTTTGACTCTGCATTCAAAACAAGTAATCAGAGACTTGTCTTTTCCTGCAACAGGCACGGCATTGCTTCCAGTCATTGGGGCAGTATTGTTGTTGTTGGTGTTGTTGTTGCTGTTATTGGACTTGGGCGGCGCACGGTTGAAATTGTTGGAGTTTCCAGGGTTGTTGTTGTGGTTTCCCCCGGGCCTTGGGTTTCCTCTTCCACAGTTGGGATAGTTCGGACGGGACATAGGGGGTCTATTGTTTCTCGGGGCATATCCTGTAGACGGGTTGGGGCGATACTTCAGGGTATGCTGGGATCCTGGTTGATGCATCATTCTACGCTTGCGATTCTTGTTGGCTTAGTTGATCTTGCCTTCCATATGGATTGCTGAATCCACTAAGGCTTCAAGGTCAGTGAAGGGAATGTTGACCAGCACTATCTGCATCTCATCATGCAGACCGTTCAAGAATCTCTCCTTCTTGTTGGCTTCAGTGCCAATCTAATCAGGGGCATACCTAGACAGAGACAGAAATCTGTCACGGTACTCTACCACAGTCATCCTTCCCTGCTTCAGCTCCTTGAATTCATCCCTCATCCACAAAATCAAACCCGATGGCACATGGGTTCGACTGAACTTGAGTTTGAATTCATCCCAAGCCATCATATGTCCTCAATTCATGGTACGGATGCTATTCCAGCAAGCTCTTGCATCACCTGCCAGATAATGGATGGCAAACAGTACTTTCTCATTGGCCTCCACTCCTGCGACCTCTAAGTTGTTCTCCATGGTCTGCAGCCAGTCATCAGCATCTAATGGCTCTTTAGACTTACTAAATATGGGGGGATTGGTGTTTTGGAAGTTCTTGAGCTTGGATCCATGGTTATCCTGGTTTCCATGGCCTTGATTATTATGGGCCATCTGAGCTATCTGTTGAAGGGTGGCTAAATTATCTTGACGTTCAGCTCTTCCAGCTTCACGATCAGCAACCAACATTTGTAGGATTTGCAGCATTGGATCCTGAGATGAACTACTCCCTCCACGAGGCATCTGAAGATTGAGATAGACAGTGAGACAAGAGGGAAATTTCTAAGGTTCATGGATTTGTTTTTGAAAAGCTTTTAAACTATGAGTTTGATTCTGGTTTTGCCAACTAGCAACTTTCATTTCATTCATTCATTCATAGCACCCAATACAAACACACACCACACTAGGGTAACAGATGGTTTTAGGAACCGGATATAGTGGGACCGGATCCAACTCACACCTACGATTAGTGCTCAAGTGCAACTACTCATCAAAACTGGTGGCTTCCTCATCATCAATGAAGGCGGAATCATCATCATCAGTGTGGAAGTCCATGTCACATCCCAAAATTTTCCGAATTTTGAAATGTGAAAAATAAATAAACAAAATAAAATTTTGTTGAAATTTAGGGTGAGAAGAAACTTTTTGATTCCAATTGGAAACATCAGAACCTATTTTGGTCAAATAAAATCCTAAAGGGATTTAAAAAGATAAAAAATTAATAAATAAAGTTATAATAGTTGGAATCACTATTTTTGGATCTTTTAATAAAAAGATATGGTTTTCAAAAGCAAAGGTGGAAATATAAGTAAAGATTATTTTATAGAGCCAAATTAAATCTTGGCCAAGCTTTTGAAATACAATATTTCTATTTGATAAAAAGAGTAAAGGTTTAATTGAATAAAATAATGAGGATTTATTAATATCCAATTTTATTAAAGTAAAGGCTTTTTCCTTTTTAAATAAACACTAAAACTTGTTAAAATATTTTAAATAAGATTTCCAATTGTTTTGTTTTTCAAATGAAACCTACTGAAAAGGTTTTGGTATTATTTAGATTTCAAATAGAATTTTTAAATAAATTAAATCCTATTTGAATTAAAGACTAAAGGTCTATTTATTTAATTATTAATGGATCCTAAAAAGAATAAAAAATATTTTATTTTTGGACTTTGGATTATGATGTTAAACGGAATTAAAATCAATACAAAGTTTGGTGGTGGTTTGAATTGATTTGTTGTTTGAATTATTTGTTTGAAAATCAAAACAGAAATTCAAATAGAAAAAGAAAAAGCATTCTGTATAAAAAAAAGTGAAACAGACCCAACCCATCTGGCCAGCCCACTAAGCCCAACACCAGCCCACTCCTTCTCTCCCGCAGAAAACGCTTCGCACCAGAGTCTTTACCCGCTGAGTCTCCGACGCGTGGACCCCATCTCCCCACTCCCTCTCTCGCTGACAGTCGGACCCCACAGAGCTGTTCATCATTTCCACCCGCGACGACCTCGCCCTCACCTCGTGACCGTTTTCTGCATCTTGATTCGAGGCTTAATTCCGATTGATGGAGTGATCAATTCACGCCAGTAAACAGGCACACACAAACGCCACGCTCCCCTCTCTCTTTCCCCCCAAGCAGCATCTCCTCCCTGCCCCTAGGCTGCTCCAATTTCGAGCTCAACCACCTCTGTCTCCGACGGCGTTCCCGGCTAATTCCGGCGAACCGCATCCGCCCCTCTCCACACAGAGCACGCAAGCTTACTCCTCAGTTCTGTGCGCACCTGCCCGTGTGCTCCACTCGCTCGCGCGCGCTCCAAATCGTCGGCTTCGTCATCACCTGAGCACCGCCGCGTCTGTCTCGTCTCCGGCGATGTCTCCCCGTAAGTCCCGTCCTCCCCTCTCTCTCCTGATGATGCTCCCATACTCGCGACCCTCGTGCGCACCTAACTGCGCCTCTACTTTGTCTTAGCGCGGTCCTAAACGTCGCCAGCGACGACAACCCGAGAGCACCGCCGCCCGCAGCAACTCCGGTGAGCGATTCCTATCGTCCCCGTGCGCCCCCTGCCCAACGACGAGCACATTGAGCATCATAGCGTCACTGCGATCACGGTGAGCCTCTCCTCCTCTTCTCTCGCTTCCTAGAACAGCCAGACCACCTCAGACAGAGCGTGCGCCGCCAGTCGTCGCCGCCAGCGCCGCCAACTGATGGTCAAACCCATGTGAGCCGGTAGATCGTCATCCAGTGGCTACGATATAACAACTTAACGAAGGGGTATCAGCCAATCTACACCGTGTGATCTAAATGAGATCCTGCGGTCTGTAACAGCAGATCCAACCGAACCATTTTCAACCAATAGGAAACAGCCACGTGGACATGGTTTAGTTTAAAACAGAAATTAGAATCTATTAGGATTGCAAACTTGTAAAATTCATAACTTTAATTCTACACGTCCAAATTTTGCAAATTTTATATCCATGGATTCAGCAGAACAAGTACTTTGCAACCATGCATTTTGTTTAATGTTTTGCTTCTGGAAAATTGGTTGAATTTGCAGAAACTTGTGTAGGCTTATTTTGAATATAAAAATTGTTTTAGATATATTTTTAATATGAAATCTTTGCAAAATGGATTGATTTGAACCTACTGACCATAGGAACCAACTTATGGATTAAAAAATGTATTTTGTGAAGTTGAGGAGTAAATAATTGAACTAGCTTATTTCTAATCAAATAAAAATATTGATTATGATTTAGAAATGATTTTTGAGTGAAACCTTTGGGAAACCTTTTGACCCTAAAACACCAAGTTTTGTGAATTAACAACTTATTTGATGAACCATATAAAATCATTACATTGCTAAAAGATATTTTCAACTACATAAAATATCACCTTATCATAATATTTAGTTTATGAGATGAAACCTTTTGCAAATGGTTTTACCACTTTAGTAAATGACCACTTTGAACTTTATAATGTTTAGAGCCTAGTAGAAACCACTTTTGCAAATAAAACTATCTTTTGCATGCTTGCATGCATAACCTTGTTTCTATTATTTTATGTGGTGAAATGGTTGGAATGCTAGTTGAATTTGTGTTTGCTTGATTGAATTGTAGTGGAGTTAGAAGAGTGTGATATTTGCAAGATCAAGAAGTGAACCAACATTCTCTACTAAAAAAGGCAAGTGACACTATCATCCATGTCCTACTATTTTCATTACACTTAGTGGATTTTTGAAACATGCATGGAAAGGACTACTATATTTTATGCTATACTCAATCCTAATAGGATACCCTTATATCTCCCTTAGTGGAAACATTGTAGTTGTAGTAAGCTTAGCCCTGCTATATATTTAGGATGGGATACATGTTATGGTTATATGAAGAGTTGAAAAGATATAAGTTTTTATATAATAAAAAAAGTACTCAATGAACCACCTGGGTGGACAAGGATACTCAAGATTGGACAAGGTGGCAACAAAAGGAACCATGTTTATATGGCTATCTCTTTTTGTATGTGCACTAAAAGAAAACCACCCAGGGACTTAGAGATTGAACATGTTTCTCGTACAGTGGCTTCCATGTACAGCCACATGCTAAATGGGCTCTGGCTTAGTCAACTACATAGCGGAAGACTCATGCATTGGCATCTTCAGGTTAACTAGAATTGTGTAAGGGAAATTTATCCCTACATTGGTGCCTGGTAGACAAGCTAGCATTGTGTATTGAGAGGACTTCTATGGAAAGACTTTGTCACATTCTCAATCTGCCAGTACTCCATCTTGGTGAGTACTTATCCAGTGGCCACTGGTGGCATCAAGATGAGATTGTGTCATGTGGGTAAAGTGTACAACTTCTGCAGAAGATCAAATTCTAAGTACTTAGCCGTGTCCCCGGTTATGGACAACTCTGAGCAACTAAGGCCTGAAGCTATGGAAGATCTCGACATTCCAATTTCTCAAAGTAAAACTTGATGGTGATAACAAGGGATTTGAAGCACTTGGAGTTTTCCAAGAAGTTCAGAAAGATTTGATAAAAGATCAAAACTATTTTGAAAAGATAGGATAAAACTATAATGCTTTCTGCAAATGAGCCTAAACCCTACTTAGCCAAATATGCATGTAATGATAGGATCCACATATTTCTACATAGTAGTGAAACTTGCCAATACAATTCAAATGTATTGACCCTTGTGGCTGCAACTTATTATGTTGCAGGTTTGTTTGATGTTAAGTGTGTTGATTAGGATTACAAGTCTACAACCAACATGATTGCCTGTGGCACTTTGAAGATGAAGGACCCCATGCTTTATAGATATTCTGCTGCAATGTAATGTGATAGCCAAATGAGCTATGTAAGATGTAATAAATTATTTTATTCCTGGTTATAAAGTTGCATTATGACCTTTGTTTCTTGATATTACATCTTAACTGTGGATGCTATCTATTGATCCAGGGACTAGCATTGTAAACACAGGGATCTCTACCTTATTAAAGGTTGGGAACCTTACAGATGGTATCGGAGCACCGTGTTGCCTGTATATTGTAACCCTAGGATTGGACAAAACCCCTTAGAAAAATAGGAGTTGTGTTTGTTCCAAAAACTTATTTACAAACAATCTTGTAAACTCTTTTCTCAACCTTTTTGGTTTTGATTCTACATCTCTTCCTTTTCAACTTGATGGACAAAGCCTTCACCATGACCAAAGACTTCAACTTTAGTCTCACAAAGGACTTCAACTTAGACATCACTAAGGACTACAAGTGAAAAACCAAGAGACATTATATTGCCTACCAACTATCTAAGACATTGATATCAAGGTAAAGTATGGATCATATTGACCTATGAGGTATGATTATACTAAGTTATTCTATTTCAGGAAAACTTGTTGTTTCTTTGATAAGTGAATAGTTGCTTGTTGATTGCTTGATTGTTTGATTGAACTTGGTTGTTTTTGAGTTATGTGTTAGAACTTCTTAAAACCTATCCATCATTACTTATCCCTATCAAACCAACAGATGCCTCCCCGTCGTGCCAACCCTAACCAAAACAACAATATCACTCCTGAGATGCAGCAGATGATGACAACTCAGACACAACTGATGCAGGAGATGACCACATTCATACAGAATCAGAACAACAACAACAACAACAACAACAACAACAACAACAACAACAACAACAACAATCAAAATAATTCTCCCGCACATGATATGCTCACCAAGTTTCTGAAACTTAGGCCTGCAAGGTTCTCTGGAACAACTGACCCAATGGTAGCCGATGATTGGTTACGTTCGGTGAATAAGGACTTAGTGACTGTTGGCTGCACCGACGAGGAAAAAGTTAGGCTTGCAGCATTTCTGCTTGAAGGACCAGCAGCAACATGGTGGGACAACTTTCAGATCACCACTCCCCTTGAGGATGTGACTTGGGCTATTTTTGAGGATGGTTTCCGTACAACTCACATCTCACCTGGAGTGATGTACTTGAAGAAAGAGGATTTCCACAATCTGAAACAGCGTCACCTCAGTGTGGCTGAGTACATTGAAGAATTCAACAATCTGGCACGATATGCACCGGATGAAGTTGACACAGATGCTAAGAGAAAGGAGAAATTTCTTGAAGGACTTAATGATGAGTTGAACCTACAGCTAGCTGTTGCCTATGTCCCAACTTATCAATCACTCTGTGACAAAGCCACCATTTTGGAAAACAAGATGAATCAAGTTGAGAACAGAAAGAGGAAGCATAAACTCAAGAATCACTCAGGATCATCAAAAAAGAAGCATTCATTCAAAAAGATCAATGAAGATTCTGAACCACATCAGTATCACCACAACAACAATGGAAGTGATAAAAATGGAAATGATACTGACAATGGAGATTCCTTGGTCAGAACCAACATGACACTTTCAGGAAGAAAGACATTAGCCAGTTGCAGTGCTATAATTGTAAGGAGCTTGGACACTATGCATCAGACTGTCCTGAGAAGAAAAAGGAAAAGGATGCTAGAAGAGCCAATGGAAATGACTCCAATGTGACCTAGAAAGGACATGTGAACCACATTGACATGGATATAAACTTTGAAGAGATAGAAGAAGTGGATATCAGGAACTAGTTAAATCAGTTGAGTCAAATAAGGATTCCTTGTCTGGATATCAAGTGTTGAACCCATAGTCAAGTGAACCATCAATGTAATCCTATGAGATTTATTTTAAGTGTGGTAGTACCCTAGTTGCCTTGAAGCCAACTTGTAACCCTAGTCTTCCCAAATCTCGGGACGAGATTTCTTTTAAGGGTGGTAGCCTGTCACATCCCAAAATTTTCCAAATTTTGAAATGTGAAAAATAAATAAAAAAATAAAATTTTGTTGAAATTTAGGGTGAGAAGAAACTTTTTGATTCCAATTGGAAACATTAAAACCTATTTTGGTCAAATAAAATCCTAAAGGGATTTAAAAAGATAAACAATTAATAAATAAAGTTATAATAGTTGGAATCACTATTTTTGGAACCTTTAATAAAAAGATATGGTTTTCAAAAGAAAAGGTGGAAATATAAGTAAAGATTATTTTATAGAGCCAAATTAAATCTTGGCCAAGCTTTTGAAATAAAACATTTCTATTTGATAAAAAGAGTAAAGGTTTAATTGAATAAAATAATGAGTATTTATTAATATCCAATTTTATTAAAGTAAAGGCTTTTTCCTTTTTAAATAAATACTAAAACTTGTTAAAATATTTTAAATAAGATTTCCAAGTGTTTTTTTTTCAAATGAAACCTACTGAAAAGGTTTTGGTATTATTTAGATTTCAAATAGAATTTTTAAATAAATTAAATCTTATTTGAATTAAAGACTAAAGGTCTATTTATTTAATTATTAATGGATCCTAAAAAGAATAAAAATTATTTTATTTTTGGACTTTGGATTATGATGTTAAACAGAATTAAAATCAATACAAAGTTTGGTGGTGGTTTGAATTGATTTGTTGTTTGAATTATTTGTTTGAAAATCAAAACAGAAATTCAAATAGAAAAAGAAAAAGCATTCTGTATAAAAAAAGTGAAACAGACCCAACCCATCTGGCCGACCCACTAAGCCCAACACCAGCCCACTCCTTCTCTCCCGTGGAAAACGCTTCGCACCAGAGTCTTTACCCGCTGAGTCACCGACGCATGGATCCCATATCCCCACTCCCTCTCTCGCTGACAGTCGGACCCCACAGAGCTGTTCATCATTTCCACCCGCGACGACCTCGCCCTCCTCGCAACCGTTTTCTGCGTCTTGATTCGAGGCTTAATTCCGATTGGTGGAGTGATCAATTCACGCCAGTAAACATGCACACATAAACGCCACGCTCCCCTCTCTCTTTCCCCCCAAGCAACATCTCCTCCCTGCCCCTAGGCTGCTCCAATTTCGAGCTCGACCACCTCTGTCTCCGACGGCGTTCCCGGCTAATTCCGGCGAACCGCAGCCGCCCCTCTCCACACAGAGAACGCAAGCTTGCTCCTCAGTTCCATGCGCACGTGCTCGTGTGCTCCACTCGCTCGCGCGCGCTCCAAATCGTCGGCTTCGTCATCACCTGAGCACCGTCGCGTCTGTCTCATCTAAGGCGAAGTCTCCCTGTAAGCCCCGTCCTCCCCTCTCTCTCCCGATGATGCTCCCATACTCGCGACCCTCGTGCGCACCTAACCGTGCCTCTACTTTGTCTTAGCGCGGTCCTAAACATCGTCAGCGACGACAACCCGAGAGCACCGCCGCCCGCAGCAACTCCGGTGAGCGATTCCTATCGTCCCCGTGCACCCCCTTCCCAACGATGAGCACATTGAGCATCATAGCGTCACTGCGATCACGGTGAGCCTCTCCTCCTCTTCTCTCGCTTCCTAGAACAGCCGGACCACCTCGGACAGAGCGTGCGCCGCCAGTCGTCGCCGCTAGCGCCGCCAACTAATGGTTAAACCCATGTGAGTCGTTAGATCGTCATCCAGTGGCTACGATATAACAACTTAACAAAGGGGTATCAGTCAATCTACAGCGTGTGATCTAAATGAGATCCTGCGGTCTGTAGCAGCAGATCCAACCGAACCATTTTCAACCAATAGGAAACAGCCACGTGGACATGGTTTAGTTTAAAACAGAAATTAGAATCTATTAGGATTGCAAACTTGTAAAATTCATAACTTTAATTCTACACGTCCAAATTTTGCAAATTTTATATCCATGGATTCAGCAGAACAAGTACTTTGCAACCATACATTTTGTTTAATGTTTTGCTTCTGGAAAATTGGTTGAATTTGCAGAAACTTGTGTAGGCTTATTTTGAATATAAAAATTGGTCTAAATATATTTTTAATATGAAATCTTTGCAAAATGGATTGATTTGAACCTACTGACCACAGGAACCAACTTATGGATTTAAAAATGTATCTTGTGAAGTTAAGGAGTAAATAATTGAACTAGCTCATTTCTAATCAAATAAAAATATTGATTATGATTTAGAAATGATTTTTGAGTGAAAACTTTGGGAAATGATTTGATTCAAACCTTCTGACCCTAAAACACCAAGTTTTGTGAATTAACAACTTATTTGATGAACCATATAAAATCATTACTTTGCTAAAAGATATTTTCAACTACATAAAATATCATCTTATCATAATATTTAGTTTATGAGATGAAACCTTTTGCAAATGGTTTTACCACTTTAGTAAATGACCACTTTGAACTTTATAATGTTTAGAGCCTAGTAGAAACCACTTTTGCAAATAAAACTATCTTTTCCATGCTTGCATGCATGACCTTGTTTCTATAATTTTATGTGGTGAATGGGTTGGAATGCTAGTTGAATTTGTGTTTGCTTGATTGAATTGTAGTGGAGTTAGAAGAGTGTGATATTTGCAAGATCAAGAAGTGAACCAACATTCTCTACTAAAAAAGGAAAGTGATACTATCATCCATGTCCTACTATTTTCATTACACTTAGTGGATTTTTGAAACATGCATGGAAAGGACTACTATATTTTATGCTATACTCAATCCTAATAGGATACCCTTATATCTCCCTTAGTGGAAACATTGTAGTTGTAGTAAGCTTAGCCCTGCTATATATTTATGATGGGATACATGTTATGGTTATATGAAGAGTTGAAAAGATATAAGTTTTTATATAATAAAACAAGTACTCAATGAACCACCTGGGTGGACAAGGATACTCAAGATTGGACAAGGTGGCAACAAAAGGAACCATGTTTATATGGCTATCTCTTTTTGTATGTGCACTAGAAGAAAACCACCCAGGGACTTAGAGATTGAACATGTTTCTCGTACAGTGGCTTCCATGTACAGCCACATGCTAAATGGGCTCTGGCTTAGTCAACTACATAGTGGAAGACTCATGCATTGGCATCTTCAGGTTAACTAGAATTGTGTAAGGGAAATTTGTCCCTACATTGGTGCCTGGTAGACAAGCTAGCATTGTGTATTGAGAGGACTTCTATGGAAAGACTTTGTCACATTCTCAATCTGCCAGTACTCCATCTTGGTGAGTACTTATCCAGCGGCCACTGGTGGAATCAAGATGAGATTGTGTCATGTGGGTAAAGTGTACAACTTCTGTAGAAGATCAAATTCTAAGTACTTAGCCGTGTCCCCGGTTATGGACAACTCTGAGCAACTAAGGCCTGAAGCGATGGAAGATCTCGACATTCCAATTTCTCAAAGTAAAACTTGATGGTGATAACAAGGGATTTGAAGCACTTGGAGTTTTCCAAGAAGTTCAGAAAGATTTGACAAAAGATCAAAACTATTTTGAAAAGATAGGATAAAACTATAATGCTTTCTGCAAATGAGCCTAAACCCTACTTAGACAAATATGCATGTAATGATAGGATCCACATATTTCTACATAGTAGTGAAACTTGCCAATACAATTCAAATGTATTGACCCTTGTGGCTGCAACTTATTATGTTGCAGGTTTGTTTGATGTGAAGTGTGTTGATTAGGATTACAAGTCTACAACCAACATGATTGCCTGTGGCACTTTGAAGATGAAGGACCCCATGCTTTATGATATTCTGCTGCAATGTAATGTGATAGCCAAATGAGCTATGTAAGATGTAATAAATTATTTTATTCCTGGTTATAAAGTTGCATTATGACCTTTGTTTCTTGATATTACATCTTAACTGTGGATGCTAGTTATTGATCCAGGGACTAGTATTGTAAACACAGGGATCTCTACCTTATTAAAGGTTGGGAACCTTATAGTCCATGTCGAGATCCTCCAGGTAGTCATCATCATCACTGAGGTAGGAGTATGGATCTCCACAGATATCTTCCCCTTCGTTCTCCCTCTCCTCAAGATGCATGTCCCGCTCATGGATGGTCTACTCCAAAGATGACTCCTTGTGACAAAGGCGAGCAATGTTGCGATCCTTCTTTCCACGCAGACGGCAAAGTGACTTGTGCTCCTTCACAAGGATGGCGAGGTTTTGGTCCTTCTTGACTGCAATGGCATGGTTGTGGTTGGCGTAGGCGCGGGCGTTGTCCAACTCCTTCTGCCTATCATACAGCATGAAGTCGAGATAATCCACCGGATGCTTCAGCTCCGGATGGCCTGGCGTAGTAAGCAAAGCGAGTGACATTGATCTGGTTGATGCTTTGGCCACATAGATAGGCAAGAGCCTCCTGCATAGCCCTGGCGAGTCCGTCTAGCCAGTTGTTCTCCCTCAAGCTGAATTGGATCCCCTCTGAGGTGGGTGCCTCCATCTTGCCTCTGAGATTTGCAACTATCAGCCCATGTAGTTCTCCTCCTTGTTGATCATTGAGTTATGCCCCAAAGAACTCGGGGTGCAGGCGCTTAAGAAGTTCCAAGAGTTGGCTTAAATCTCGCTCGAAGATGAGCTCTCCTCCGTTGCCCAACTGGTAGAACTTGCTATACTTGAATTCCATCTATAAGAATGTAGGATGAGTAAGTTAGTGAGGTGATCAAATGTGTCAAATTTTATGTAGGATTGCAAGAATTTTTGAGGAACATGAATTTTCTTGAAAGAATCTCAGTGATAAGAATGAGAATAGGTTTTTATAAATACTCACTTCTTTTGTTTTGAAACTAAGTTTTTGATTCAAGCGTCCATTCTAACTAGGGTGTCCTATGGCCAGGATGGCTCTGATACCAACTTGTCAACACCCGGATTTTTAATCCCAGATGCCTGTTATGCCATACCTCGCAATCCCAGGATTACCATTTTTGCGAGACATAACAGAATTGGTACCACAGTTCATCATCCATTACAAACAATAATAAAGGTCTTACAAATAAAGGATCTCATGATCTAGTCTTAATACAATCAACGCAGTGGAATACATCATAACGGTAGCATGGTCGAGGCTCCATCTTCAGGAAAGTAACATGCAAAGTTCTAGCTTGCATAGTTAAGAAACTTGCAAGTGTTAGCTTGCCTTGATTGGTGCAGTGGTTGAAGTTTTCTTATTCTTCGTAGTACTCCTCCTCCTCGTAGCCTTGGTCGATACTAGCGTCTATAAATGAATACGTGGTACACAATCACCAAACAATACTTAACTACCTCTATTTGGCACACAAAGGTTCACACTTGATGATCTAGCAACATCACAATCATCACATGAAATAAACACCTAGTCTTATCTTTCTTATTTTAGAAAAGTAATTTCTACTCATTGAAAATACTTAAGATTTAATATTCTCCAATTAAAATAGGGGATCATGTTGACACATGTCATCACCACATATTCTAATACTTGGGAATGTGATTTAAAGTGGTGGTCATATTTTATAAAGTTTAAAATTATTATTTTATACAATTAAAGTGACTAGAAATGCCTATAGAGCATTCTTTTGGTATTATTCCAATGTCACTGCATGTAAACCTAAATATTATTACATATACAGATAGATCTTGTCAAATATGATTTTTGAGAGTTGTAATCAACTCAAAAGCATTTATGGTTGATTTTTGAAAAATGTTTGAATGTGTAGAAGTCTCTGTCTTGTTATTTTTACTAAAGGTGATCTATAATTCCAACTAGTTTGAATCCAACGGGCTTGGATAGATAATTTGAATACCTTTCTAACAAAATTGGAATAATGCAATTTGTTTTAGTACATCTCCTTTAATTGGTTTTTGAATCTACTGGCAAAACTAGGGTTTAACTAAAATGGAAAAAGGTTATTTGAATCACTGGGCTAAGCGCGGGAACGAAAATGGGCCAGCCCAGCTGCACTGCGCGCGCGTAGCGGGCTGCTGACAGGGGGTCCCATGTGTCAGCGGCTCTATCTAACCGAAGCGGTACGTTTAAATCTCAGCCCTACGATTAGACTAAGATCTACGGCTGATGTTCGTCGTCTCCGTCTCAGCCCAGCTGCACTTCAACCACTACCTATACCTGACTGGAAGTGGGACAAGGTAGGCATGGATTTCATCACGGGATTGCCCCGGACTCGTTCTGGATTTGATTCTATCTGGGTAGTGGTGGACCACTTCACCAAGGTGGCTCACTTCATCCCCGTAAAGACCACATATACAAGTGATAAGCTCGCTAAGATATACATGTCAAGGATTGTAAGCCTACATGGTGTTCCCAAGGGAATTGTGTCAGACAGAGGCGCCCAGTTTACTTCAAAGTTTTGGCGACAACTACATGAGTCTCTTGGGACCCGACTAGAATTCAGTACTGTCTTCCACCCTCAAACAGATGGCCCGTAGAGGAGAAGTTGCTTATCAGTTGGAGTTACCGGAAGGACTGACTGTTCATGATGTGTTTCATGTGTCGCAACTAAAGAAGTGTCACCCGGAGATGGCCGAAACACCGCTAAGAGACACCGTTTCCCTAGGTGAGGTTCAATTGGAGAATGACCTTACCTATGAGGAAAAACCCATCAAAATACTGGAAACAGCTGAAAGGATTACCCGCACCAAGACTATAAGATTCTGCAAGGTACAATGGAACCACCACTTCGAGGAAGAAGCTACGTGGGAGCGTGAAGAAGACATGAGGACAGAGCACCCACACCTATTTGCTAGCCAACCCGAATCTCGAGGATGAGATTCTTCTTAAGGGGGGTAGGTTTGTAACATCCCAGATTCTATATTAGGATGTTATTAGTGTCATGCATCATCCTTGCATCATTGCATCCTACATTTGAAAAATTGCAATAAAAATCCTGGCACATAAACCCATTTAAAAACCCTATTAAATATTTTCATAAGTGAGCACCCTTGTTGTAGTAGTTTGAACCTTCAAAAACTATGTAAAAACAGTAAACCATGGTCCTATATTGACCACCTTAATTTTATGAAAATTTAGAAACAAGTTTCATCAATTTTGGACCTAGTTTGCAAAATTTATTAGGCTTTTATGAAAACAGAAAAGGGAAAATGATTAAAGGAAAAAAAAGGAAAACCTAACCTAACTGGGCCGGCTGTGCCAGCTCGCCAGCCCGCGCGCGTCGCCTAGTTGCCAGCGCAGCCCAGCAGGACGTAGGCCGCAGGCCGCAGCCGCTGATGCGGGGGTCCCACCCCGTCGTCGTCTTCCAGAGTCCGCGGAGAGCACGCTCTCCTCCGCCGCGTCGGACTCCTACTCGCGCCGGAATCGACCGCCCCCTTCCCCAAGTCTCTGCCCCTTATAAGCTGACCCCTCTCGTTGTTTTTCCCCTCGAAAACCCTAGCCAAGCTTCGCCGAACCGCTGCCGCTCTCCCTCGCCGGAATCGCGCTCGGGTAGGTCTCGATCCGACGATTCGCGCCGCCCCAAGCCCTTACTTGCCGTTAACCGCCTTCCCCATGCAACGCCGCCTCACCCCCGACCTTCCCTTCCTCCCCTTGTGCAGCACAGCGACGGGGATTTCTCGCCGACGTGCCGCCGAAGCTCGCGGGAACCAGTGGAGGTGTGCGGCTAGAAGAGGAAAGAGGAGCCGAAGCCGATCACGCACGCAGGACCGCAAGAAGGAGTAGAGCACCGTCGTGCTCTCCGCTACTCTGGGGAACCACCGCAGCGCCGCCGACGACCACGTCCCACCGCGCCGCCGCCGTCTCGCCATCGACGCCACCGGTAAGAGTCACCACCGCTCCCGCCCGTCGGATCGAGATTGAACGCGTAAGATTAGAAGTAGGCCGAAGGGGTATCGGCGAATAACGGAGCGCCACGTGGCCACGCGCGTCAGCACGCCCGCGCCAGCGCTGAGTCACCTAGCTGGAGCCAATCAGGCACTGACACTTGGCAAGGGTTAAGTGAAGTTCAGATCTGTTTCAGATTTAGATTTCAAACTTGCGAAAATCATATAAAATCGAATATTTGTCCAAATTTAGCTTGTAATATACCGTTGGATTCCTAATTTTATGTAGAATCCAAATCTGTAATAATATTGCAGGTTTGCAGTAATGTCTTAGGTGTAGATTTTAATCATTAGATTGGAGAGTTTAATCTATAGAAAAAATTAATTAAAATTCTATTTTATTTGATTCTTGTTGCATACCCTTCCACAATACCTACTGATCCAAATCATTAAGCTTGCTTAGGATCATTAGATCTAACTTGGGCTAATTAGATGGTTTGATCTCTTTATAATCCTAGGATTTGTTTTAGTGACTCTATTAGATCTAAATTCAACCATAGTGACACCCTTACACTATCACAACACAAACTTGCTACCTTAATCAATTTAACCAATCTTGCATAAAATACCATGTTGCATGCATGCATGATATCCTTTGTGATATGCTTTGAGAAAGTTGTGATCAGATCTATGTTTGTGATTCATTAGATTGCTCGGAGTGCGCTAAGGAGTGCTATTGTGTAGAGTGATGCTCGGATCAAGGCAAGTTACACCACTTGTTCATAATTTTTTCCCAGTTTTGATTCTATGCATGTGATCTTCAAAATTCTGTAGTATGCATGTGTAGGATGATCTAGTAGAATTTTCCTTAGTATTATTTTGCAAGTGCGATGATTTTGTAGTATGCCATGAATAGCTATACTTAGGATTTTCCATCCTAGTAGGTTCCCCCTGTTTTGCTAAGTATTGCTTGCTATGCTATATATACAAAGTACCGTTGGGGGGTTCGAAAGGCAAAGAATTTTTCTAAGTATAAAGGCTCTCTAGAGCAAACTTTTCTTCTCAAATCCACTTCAAAATAAAACTAAGTTTTCTTATGGGCGGCCGCCCAGGAATCAAAGAAGTCTGCCATGTTTCAGAATTCAGAAGCTTCCGGTGCAACCACAATACATTATGGGCTCTGTCTTGGCCTAGTACTTAGTGGAAAACCTCACCTTGGTACCAACATTTGGAGGTTCTTGGCACGGTTGGATCCAGAAGGTAGAGGGGCTACTAAGGGAAAGCCTCGCCATGGTCTTGTTTGTAAAAGGACTTGATCATGGATTGTGGGTAAAGTGCACAAACTCTCGAGAGTATTGCAATCTGATCGATCAGCCGTGTTCACGGTAATAGAACAACAATGAGCGTCTGGAGGATGGAGCCTCTGAAGGATCTTCCTCTCTCTTTTCTAAAACAAAGTTTTGAAACCCCATGGCGTGCGTAATATCGCTAATGGGTGGGAATTTGGGGAACTTGGTGTGTAATATCCAAGTGACGCTTGGTGCGTAATATCCAAGTGTTTGGTTGTTTGGACACTTGGTGCATAATATCCTCGTGTGCCACTCGACCTTATTTTATCCAAGAAAATGTTTACAAATTAGGACAATCCTCTCTTCTTCTCTCTACTTAAGAAAACTAGCTTTGAGCAAATAAACTCTACAGCCTATACCAGCCTTGCATGTAGAGATAGTCTTTTCTCTCCTTGGTGTAATTTGCCAATACATTCAAAGTATTGACCCAACTTGTTGGATGCACGTCTTATGTGCAGAATCCGAAGATTGAAAGGTGCGTAGGGATCGCGGGTCTACACTCGACAAGCCTGGGGCGTTGATGGACTCATGCTGCTTTTATGTTTCCGCTGTTATTTGAGCTAGCATAATGCTAAGCAATTTTTGTAATAATTTCATACTCTGGATTCTCCGTGTAATAAAGACTTTGTGTTTTACATGATATTCATCGACTGTGAGTGCTAGCTATTGATCCAGGGACTAGCATGTTAATCACAGGGACTTAGGATCCTTACCGATCCGAGGTCACTCAAGAATGAACCCTAACGGCGAAGGTGGGGGTACGCGGTGGCTCACCTGGGCTCCAGCTAGGGTCTGCGATGGGGGCGAACGACATTGTCGATGATGGCGGTTCGAACGGTGGTTGCGGTGGCTCCTGGGGTGGCTCCAATCAACGGCTCCTCTCCTCCTCTGCAGCGGCAGACTCCGGCCAAATTCCGATGGGCTGGTGCTCGCCTTGCTCCGGGGAAGGGTTAGGGGTGGTTCTGAGAGAGAGGTAAGTGAGATGGTGTGAAGAATGAGGGCTAGGGTGGCCTCTATTTATACACCGGCGAGAGGGGCAGATCGGCATGGGCTGGCTCCTCCAGTGACGTCATTGCAGTGAACTAACGGCATGGCTGCGGGCATATGACGGTATGGTGTTTCCTGGTGGTCGTCACACACTTAATGGCGCGGCACGGGGCGATCGAGGATGGTCGGGAGTGGTCCGTGCTCTGTGCGGAAACAGCGGCGTTCGAGGCGGCGTACAGGGGCTACTGGTCGCGCGGCGGTGAATGAACATGTCTGGGGGGTAGTTGGTGTCGTGGTGAGTGCAGGCACGTGTGGTGAAGGCGAGGAGCGGAGTGTGTGCGCGTGTCGGCTACGGCGCTCTGGCGCGCTCTCGGCATGGCTGCAGAGAACTGGGTGCAGCGTTTCTCGGGTGGTCCACGGCTTGCCTACGGTCGAGGGGTGGACAGGGAGTGGCGGTGGATGGTGGCTTGTCTCCTAGACATCGAGTACAGGCGCAGGGCTTCCTCCTGCGGGTTGTCCATGCTCGACCGGCAAGGGCGGCTCGGGTGGCGCGACACTAGCGCAAACGGCAGAGGGGGTGCTGGTTCAATGCAATACTGGGCACTGGGGGAGACCAGGGGAGTGAAATGGGGCAAAGAGTTGATCAGTTACTTCTCACCACAGTAGAAGTTAGGCAAGTTGATCTATGTCCACCAGGTGTTTGATGAAATGACCGCATGAATTCAACATTTGAATTTTTGTATGAATTTTGGTGAGGGATCTTGTCATAAGCTTGGTAGTCTGTGGTTGCTAGGGTTTGCCAAGGGGAATTGGTTTGGTTGGTTTTTGAGAAATGGCCTTCTTAGTGCATACACTTGATTCAATTTTGAATTGTCCTTTAAATAGATTTGGACTTTGTTTCTGTTGGTTTGTAAGCTGGGCTTGGGTTCACTGTTACTTGGTCTAGCAAGGGGTGAAAATAATTGGATTTGTTTCTGTTAGAAATCTTTTACTAGGAACACTCAAAGTGGTCTAGTGGTTAACTTTGGTCAAAATGACCATTTGCTTATTTTGCTTATATCCGAGTTCTCTCCATTTGATTCTGCTTGGAAATGATCTAGCTGATATTGTTTTCATATTTAAACCAATCCTTATCATTCATAGCAATCAAACATGGCAAATTCAATCATTCATGCATTAATCACACACACATGCATTCATATTAATTATAATAATAAAAGTTTTTGTTAACCCTAAACTTGGGTGATTAGAACTTGATAATCTTTTTTCATATTTTTGGAATGTTACAGAGAAAGTTCTGACTAAGTTTGATGGAGAATCGTATGAGTTTAATTTTTCCAAATTTGCTAAAACTCCTTATGAAAACGAATTGCCTAATGAGGATTTCAGGGTTGAACAACTTTCTGCTATTTCTCTTGCTCCTAATAATGCCTTGCAGCAGTTTATGGAAGATCATGAAAGCAAGGTCTTCATGAAGTAAAAAATTAGATTGACGAGGTTTTACTTCGTCAACCTGAGTTACTTAAGCATAATATACCTATGGAAGATTTGGGTACCACACTACCACCTAAAGGGGGCCCTGTTTTCGAATTAAAACCTCTCCCTGATGATCTTATGTATGCTTATCTAGGTGATAGGAAAATATATCCTGTTATTATTAGTTCTAAACTTTTAGGAAAGGAAGAGGAAAGGTTATTGGAAATATTGAAGAAACACCGAGGAGCTATGGGGTATACTCTTGATGATTTAAAAGGGATTTCTCCTACTATATGTCAGCATGCTATTAATATGAACCTGATGCAAAACCAGTTGTTGAACACCAACGCCGTTTAAACCCTAAGATGAAGGATGTGGTAAGAAATGAGGTATTAAAACTCCTTGATAGTCAATGGGTTAGCCATGTTCATTATGTTCCAAAGAAAGGGGGAATCATTGTTGTGCCTAATGAAAATAATGAGCTTATACCTCAAAGAGTAGTGGTTGGTTATAGGATGTGCATTGATTTTAGAAAAGTTAATAAAGTTACTAAGAAAGATCATTATCGTCTGCCTTTTATTAATCAAATGCTAGAAAGATTGTCTAAAAAGACTCACTTTTGTTTTCTTGATGGCTATTTAAGTTCTCTCAAATTGCTGTGAGAGCACAAGACCAAGATAAAACTACCTTCACTTGTCCTTATGGAACTTATCCTTATAGGAGTATGCCTTTTGGTTTATGTAATGATCCTGCTACCTTTCAGAGATGTATGTCTGCTATCTTTCATGGTTTTTGTGAAGAAATTGTGGAGGTTTTCATGGATGATTTCTTCGTCTATGTGTAAGGGTCCCAACCTCTAAATAAGGTAGAGTCCCCTTTGTTTACAATGCTAGTCCCTGGATCAATAGCTAGCATCCACAGTTAAGATGTAATATCAAGAAACAAAGGTCATAATATAACTTTATAATCAGGAATAACATAATTTTATTACATCTTACATAGCTCATTTGGCTATTACATTACATTGCAACAGAATAACTATCAGCATGGGGTCCTTCATCTTCAAAGTGCCACAGGCAAACATGTTGGTTGTAGACTTGTAATCCTAATCAATCAACTTCACTAATATCAATCAAACCTGCAACATTACAAGTTACAGCCACAAGGGTCAATACATTTGAATTGTATTGGCAAGTTTCAATACTATGTTGAATATCAGTGGATCCTATCATTACATGCATATTTGGCTAAGTAGGGTTTAAGGCTCATTTGCAGAAGCAATAATTTATCCTATCTTTCCAAAATGGTTTTGATCTTTTGTCAAATCTCTTTGTCAAAATCCCTTGAACTCCTTGGTAAATTCCCAAGTGTTCAAGTCCTTGTCAAAATCTCTTGAGCCCCTTGGTAAATCCCCAAGTGCATCAAGTTTTATCAAAATCTCTTGATCTCCTTGGTACCCCCAAGTGCATCAAGTTTTATCAAAATCTCTTGAGCTCCTTGGTATCCCCAAGTGCATCAAGCCTTTTGTTGTCACTTAAAAGTTTTTCTTTTAGAAACTGGAATGTCGAGATTTCCCATAGCTTCAAGCTTTAGTTGCTCAGTATTGTCCATAACCGGGGACACGGCTAAGTACTTAGATTTTATTATATTCTGCAGAAGTTGTACACTTTACCCACATGTCACAATCTCATCTTGTTGCCACCAGTGGCCGCTGGATTGGTACTCGCCAAGATGGAGTACTGGCAGATTGAGAATGTGACGAAGTCTTTCCAGAGGGTCCTCCCATACACCATTGCTAGCTTGTCTTCAGTACCCATGTAGGATTCGAAGTTCCCCATTTTCAGTAACCTGAAGACAATGCATGGGTCTTCCCAATGTAGTTGACTAAGCCAGAGCCATAAGTAGCATGTGGTTGTACACGAAATCCACAATTGGAGAAACATGTTCAACCTCTAAGTTCCTGGGTTGTTTTCTTTTGGTGCACAACACAAAGAGATTGCCATAGACATGGTTCCTTTAGTTGCCACCTTCTCCAAAACTCAAAGTATCCTTGTCCACCCAGGTGGTTCATTGAGTCCTTGTTTTATTATATAAAACATAAGTCTTTTCTCAACTTCATAAAAATCTCAACATGTATATTTTATCAAAATATCTAGCATGGCTAAGAATTTTACAACTACATTGTTTCCACTAAGGAATGTATAAGGGGAATCCTATTAGGATTTAGCATAGCATAAGTATAGAAATTCTTTTCATGCATGTTTCAAAATCCACTAAGTATAATGAAAATAGTAGGACTTTTAGATGATAGTGTAACTTGCCTTTTTGGTAGGGAATGATGGTTCACTTCTTGATCTTGCTAGTTTCACACTTTTCTAACTTCACTACAAATGAATCAAGCAAACACAATATCAACTCGCATTCCAACCAATGTTCAAACAATCAAACACACATAAAATAATAGGAATTAAGTCATGCATGCAATCTTGCAAAAAGTAGTTTTATTTGCCAAGGTGGTCTCTACTAGGCTCTAAAATTTGTAAGGTTCATAGTGGTCACTTTCCGAAGTGGCAAAGTCATATGAAAAGGGGGTTTTGTCCATAAACCATTTTTAAATCCATTCATTATTTTATGTGGTGAAAAATGTTTTTATTAAAGCAAAAACTTTATGTTGTTCACCAAATGAGTTTTTAAACTAAAAACTTGGTGTTTAGGGTCAGTAGGTTTGATTCAAATCATTTTCCCAAAGTTTTTACTATAAAATCATTTTCATAACAAAAACAATAATTTTATTTGGCTAGAAATGGGCTAAATCAAGTATTCAAACCTAATCTTCACAAAATCCATTTTTTAAATCCAAGGGTTGGTTCCTAGGGTCAGTAAGTTCACCACAAACCATTTTGCAAAGATTTCAACCTCAAAAACATTTTTGAATAATTTTTATAACCTAAACAAGCATACAAATGTTTCTGCAAAAACAAACATTATAACAGAAACTTTTTACTAAACTAATTGCATGGTTGGCTAGGGCTTGTTCCACTGATTCCAATGATATAAAGTTTGTAATTTTTGGACGTGTGGATCAAAAGTTACAAGGGTTTCAAATCTGATTTCAAATCTGTTTTTAAATCGAAGACTGGCCACGCGTCGCGATGTTACTGGCTGGTACCGCTTCGGTCGGATCATGCTCTGCAGGGCGTTGGATCTAAACGGATCGCACGGTTCAGATCGCGTACCTCTTCAGCGTTAACTGGTTCTATCGTGTTCGTCCGATCTAGATCCTACGGACGCTGCTGTTCGGTCAACAACGGGCGGCGCTGTGCGGCGGTGAACGGCGGCGACGGTCAGGCGGTGGCGCTACGGCAGCTACAGGAAGAAAGGAACTAAGTGGGGATGCTCACCGTGCTCGCGAGGTCGAGGTGATGCTCAACGTGTGGTCGGCTTGGCAAGGGGCGCTCAGGGGCAGCAGCGATTCCTCGCCGGAGTGGGGAACGGCATCGGGCGGCTCTGGTCGTGGTCGGAGGCGACGCTGTGGTTCACCCCGAAGCAAAACGAGGACATGGTTAGATGCGCAAGATCAAGGCGAAGCTGTGTGCGTGAAGGAGAGGGCGCGGGGTGGTCGGTTCTTACCAGGAACTTCGCCGGAATAAGACGCAGACGCGGCGGCGCTCAGAGCTTGTCGAAGACGACGTTCCGGGGCGCCCGCGGTCGAATGGGAGGTACAGGGAGAAGCGTCAGAGGCTGGGGAGTGTGCCCGTGTGGTTGGGAAGGCAAGGCGGTGGCTGGGCTCGCCGGAATTTGCTGGGGACGGTGGTCGGAGCAGTGAGGGTGCGCGGAGGAATTCGTCCGGCCTAGGGGCAGAGAGAGGGTGGCGCGTGAGAGGAAATGGAGAGGAGAGGGAGACGTTTTAAGGGAGCGTGGTCGCTGGGGGATTAATGGCCGTTAACAGCACGAATTTATCGCCGGAGTAAAGACAGGAAACGGCGAGGAGGAGTTTGCGCGGGGTGAGGACGATGAACAGGAGAGGTGGGGTCTTGCTGTCAGTGAGGCAGTGAGAGGGAAATGAGGGTCCACTCGTCAGTCACTCTGCGGGTTAAAAATTGAGTGTGAAACGTTTTCTTCGGGAGAGAGGGAAACTGGGCTGGTTCTGGGCTGTTGGGCCTAGCCATTTGGGTTGCTATCTAGTTCCATTTTTTTTCTTTCAAATGCTTTTTATTTTTCTATTTCTAATTTCTGTTTGAAATTCAAACAACCAATCAAGCATTCAAATGAAATCAAAACTTTCACTTCACTTTGCAATTGAATTTGGTTCTGTTTAACAACATAAACCAAGTTCAAAACAAAATAATTTTATTCTTTTTAGGACCCATTAATAATTAAATAAAATGGACCTTAGTTAATAAATCAAATGGGTTTTAATTTATTTAAAACTCCATTTGAAATATAAATAGTTGCAAAACCAAATCAGTAGGTTTTATTTGAAATTAAGGAATATTTGGAAAACTTATTTAAATAAGTTTTGATGTTTAATTAAAATAGTAAAACCTTTATTTTAATAAACTTGGATATTAAATCCTTATTATTTTATTTAAATAAATCTTTACCATTTTATCAAATAGAAATATTTTATTTCAAAGGTTTGGCCAAGTTTTAGTTTGGCTTTATAAAATGATCCTCATTTCAATTTTCTATCTTCTCATTTAAAAACCAAATCTTTTATTAAAAGATTCAAAATAGTATTTCCAAACATTTTTATTTTCCTTTATAAAAAGTTTATCTTTTTAAATCCCTTTAGGATTTATCTTGATCAAGTTAGGTTTAAAGGTTCCCATTGAATTCAAAAAGTTTCTTCTCACCCTGAAATCAACAAAGTTTTATTTTATTCCTTTATTTTTCACATTACAAGATTTGGAAAATCTTGGGATGTGACACTATGGAACTTAGTTTGATAATTGTTTGCACAACCTTGATAAAGTTTTGCAGAGATGTGAAGAAACTAACCTTGTTCTTAATTGGGAGAAATGCCACTTCATGGTTAATGAAGGGATTGTTCTTGGACACAAAATTTCTGAAAGATGTATTGAAGTAGATAGAGCCAAAATTGAAGCAATTGAGAAGATGCCTTGCCCTAGGGATATAAAAGTTATTCGTAGTATCCTTGGTCATGTTGGTTTCTATAGGAGGTTTATTAAATATTTCTCCAAAATTTCAAAGCCCCTTACTAATCTTCTTCAAAAATATGTACCTTTTGTTTTTGATGATGATTGTAAGGAAGCTTTTGAAACTTTGAAGAAATCTTTGACTACCGCTCCTATTGTTCAACCACCTGATTAGAATTTACCTTTTGAAACTATGTGTGATGCTAGTGATTTTGCTATGGGTGCTGTCCTTGGGCAACGTGTTGATAAAAAGTTGAATGTTATTCGTTATGCTAGCAAGACTCTATATGTTGCTCAAAAGAATTATGCTACTACTAAAAAGGAGTTCTTAGCTGTAATATTTGCATGTGATAAGTTTAGGCCCTATATTGTTGATTCAAAGGTTACTATTCATACTGATCATGTTTCTATTAAGTACCTTATGACAAAGAAAGACGCTAAGCCTAGGCTTATTAGATGGGTGTTTCTTTTACAAGAGTTTGATCTGCATATTGTAGATAGGAAAGGTGCTGAAAATCCTGTTGCTGATAATTTGTCTCGTTTGGAAAACATTTCTTTTGACCATATGTGTGTTAATGCTAGTTTTCCAAATGAACAGTTGGCTGCAATAAGGGTAAGCCCGCATGAGTGTCCTTGGTATGCTGATTATGATAACTTTATTGTGTCCAATTATTTGCCTCCAACCTTTACAACTCAGCAAAGAAGGAAATTCTTTTATGATCTAAGGAATTACTTTTGGGATGAGCCACATTTATATAAAGAAGGAGTAGATGGTATTATGCGAAGATGTGTCCCAGAATATGAACAACAAGAGATATTAAGAAAATGTCATATCAGTGCTTATGGAGGACATCATGCTGGGGATAGAACTGCACAAAAAGTATTACAATCTTGATTTTATTGGCCTACTCTTTTCAAAGACGCAAGGAAGTTTATTTTATCATGTGACAAATGTCAAAGAGTTGGTAACATTTCTAGACACAATGAAATGCCTATGAATTATTCTCTTGTTATTGAACCTTTTGATTGCTGGGGATTTGACTTTATGGGTCCTTTTCCTCCTTCAAAAGGGTATACTCATATTCTTGTTGATGTTGATTATGTTACAAAATGGGTAGATGCCATGCCTACAAACAACACCGATGGTAAGACCTCTTTAAAAATTCTTATATATGTTATTTTTCCTAGGTTTGGTGTGCCTAGATATCTCATGGCTGATGGAGGTTCCCATTTTATTCATGGTGGTTTTAGGAAGACTCTTGCTAAATATGATGTTAACCATAGAATTGCTTCAGCTTATCACCCCCAAACCAGTGGGCAAGTAGAACTTTCCAATAGGGAAATTAAATCTATCTTGGAGAAGACTGTTAATAGATCTAGGAAGAATTGGGCTAAAAAGTTGAATGACGCTTTATGGGATTATACAACTGCTTATAAAAATCCTATGGGAATGTCTCCTTACAAAATGGTTTATGGGAAAGCTTGTCACTTGCCTCTAGAATTAGAACACAAAGCTTATTGGGAAGTGAAAGAACTGAATAGAAATTTTAAACTTGCTGGTGAGAAAAGATTGCTTGACATGAGTACTTTAGATGAGTGGAGAAGTGAAGCTTATGAAAATGCTAGACTCTTTAAGGAAAAAGTAAAAAGGTGGCATGATAGGAGAATTCTAAAAAGGGAGTTCCATGTTGGTGAGGAAGTTATTTTGTATAGGACTCGTCTCAGATTTTTTGCAGGAAAACTACTCTCAAAATGGGAAGGACCTTTTGTTATTGAGGAGGTGTATCGTTCAGGGGCTATTAAAATATCCTCCTTGAGGGACAACACTACACAAGTGGTGAATGGTCAAAGGCTCAAACATTATATTTCTAGAGATTCTTACAATGAAGACGTTGATATTATTCAAATGGTAACTCTGAAAGAATTTATTAGAAACCAAACTCCAGAATCTGCAGAGTCCGTCTTGGAATAGGTAAAAGTGCTGCAAACTGAAGGTTCGTGAAAACATTATCTTTTTATATTTTTGATATTTTTATTACATACAGAGGGTTATGAGACGAAACAGAGGAGGAAACGGAGGCCAGGTGGGACACACCCACCCTAGGCGCAGGCCCCAGCTGGTCGTGCCTATAGGGGGTGTGAGCCCCCTTGAGTCCGTCTCCGCCTCGTTTTCGCATAGTACCTTCCTTATGTAGTGAAACTTCGTAATATATAACCCCCGGATCCTCCGAGGTTCATATATCGTGTTCTCATCGTTTTTTCGTTTCGATCTGTTTCTGTCAGGAAAACTTTTCAAGTTTAGAGCGCCATGGTCTCAGCCAACGACAAAGGCAAGAAGACCATGGAAGATGATCCTCAAAACCCCAAGGAGGAGGATATCTTGGTTGGGGATGAAGAAGACATGAAGGAGGAAGAGCATCCGGACACCCGCGCTACCGTTGCAAGCATTGGAGTGGTGGCAAACCCCACCAAGCTTAGGAGGACAGCACAGATGTCTACAGGAGGGAAAACCCCATGTCATATACTCGCTTCATGGTCACTTCCATCATGACCAAGAACCCCTTTCATACTCTCTTAATTGAGCAACAATACCAAAAGGTTCCCCAAGGGAGGTTGCCCTCTGTTTGGGATCTTCCTCGTTCTAACCATGCAGGGAAGGAACACTCTAAGAAGGAAGAGTGGGGAAAGAATAACCAGGACTGGGATTCTCGGTCCGGCATGATCATGAACCGCATTGAGCATAATTCGGAGTTGATTCGTACTCTAACCTTCGAGATTGAGGATTTGAGGGAACTGATTGAAGAGCTTATCAAGAGAACACCACCATTACCAAAGGAGTAATTCGTCATCAGGTTTGGCATCCCCTTGGCTTGTTCCAAGCTTGGGGGAGTGCTGCGGTATCACATCATTATGTTTTATCTTTTTACCTTTTTAGTAGATTCATATCTTGAGTAGAGAAGTTATCTTATAGGTTGGTTTACATTGTGGAAGTATCTCTCCTTTAGTTGGTCATCTGTGTATCCCTTGGTGTGAGTGCCTTTATGGAATATTAATGAGAAGTTTCATCTTTTACTTTTTGCACTTCTTATTTTAGTTTGCAATCCCTATTATATGATTGATCTTGTTGATCAGCATTGGTATCACTTTGGGAGCATCAAGTAGATCTAAATTGGTTTTGGCAAACCGAGCTCTAGTCAGTAGCAACACTTTTTGAGGTTTTAAAGGAAAAGAGAAAAGGCTTACAAGTTTTTGTATCATTTATTTTCTTTCTTGATTGGCTCATAAGCTTAGTATTCTTCATTTAAGATCTTTTGTGTCTTCAAGGAAGATTGCATGTTTGCTTTATTACTTGTATGTTTGCTTGTTTCCTTCAACTCTTTTGCTTGCTACCGAGCCTTGCTAGCCAAAAACCTGTTTTGAGAAGGCATACTTCTCATGCATCCAACCCTTTAAACCAAAACCCGTGCCATTTGTGTCCACCATATCTACCTATTAGAACTATTGCTATTCCAAGTAAATTCTCAAGCTTCATATATCTTTCAAATTAGAAATTATTCTATTATGTGAAAACTAGTTAGTAAAGCTCTCATGAACTTGATGGCACACCTTATTTTCTTGCCCTTAATAAACTTGAACCATTGCTTTCAACGTTGCACCTGTACACTGTACACAGTTGATATCATGTTCTTTTGTTTGCGAATGTCGTCGGTGTGAAATAAAAGGGGAGCTTGTAAGTCCATGGAGTTATGTATGTGTGTTAGAGAAACGCCTGGGTCGCTAGCCTAAGCCATGCCTAATCATGGTGGAAACTTGCAGCATAACCATAATGAGCAATATGTGAAGAATCCTCAATAAAAACCTATGCAAATAGCAAATAAAAAGATCGCTGAGATGCTCATTGTATACTTGCCTTGTCATTTTGATTATGGGATAGCTCCTGTATCATGTGCAAGGGGTACCCCGTTGGCGGTTCTCTATGATACGCATGTACTTACAATTAAAAGAACTTACCGGTAACTAAAGTTGAGTAGCATGAGGAGCGACCCTCGTACTCAAGGGACATGAGATTGCCAACTTATATTTCGTCAAGCATATACTCCATCTTTGTTCACTTTAACCTTAATCACCTCAAGATGCTTATGATAGGAGCAATGAGAGCTCAAAGCTAGTAAGTACCATAATCTTTTGAAATCTATTTATGAACTTGAAATCCCTGCTTCCCTCTATGAAGGGCCCTTCTCCTACTTCTAAGTTGAGTAAGTAAACCTATTCCTCTCTATCTCCAGCAAGCATTTGAGTTGTTGTGTTTCAAGCATTCATATGATGATTTATTCAATCATGTTCTTTATCTTCTTTGTTTGCACAAGACTCTTATGTAATGAGTATTACTTTGAAGGCCATCATTGTGAAAAACCTTTTATGTTTGATCAAAGTGTACTCCTATTATAAAACTTCTACAAAAAGCTTTACTTGAAAACTGTTTGCCAACTATTCTCTGACCAAGAACAAAGTTTGCCAATCCCAATTATGATTTATCTTTATGCATCTCTATTATGACTCCTATACTTGTTGCAAGCTAAGTTATATAATGGTGAGTTGCTTTCTTATATGAGTTGTGTATTGCTAAGTGTGATGCTTCTTGTCCGTATTCTTTTTATCGGCACTTCACTCCGTAATCCTGTGGACATGTTTACTGAGCTTTGTATTCACTTGGGGACAAGCGAAGGTCTAAGCTTGGTGGAGTTGATACGTCCAATTTGCATCACCATTCTATATCATAATCTGCCTCTATTCATTGATATATTTCATATTAAGAGGTGTTACTTATGTCTTTTCATCTGTTTTTGCATGTTGGATGATTCTTGGAGGATGAACTGCCGGAGTCAGGATTTTGATGGAAAAAGTGGTGTTTTGATGCAATTTCGCGAAGATCAGAAAAATACCAGAAAAACTATAGAAAACCCTATTTTCCCAGAAGATGAAGCATGCCAGAAGGGGACGCGGAGTTGGGCCACAGGGGGCCTACACCCCCAGGCGTGGGCCACCCTAGGCCGCGCCTACAGGGGGTGTGGACACCTTGGCCCACCTCTGGCTCTGCCCTCTCTCCTATATCTTCTCCTCGAAACCCTAATACATGGGAGAGAGACCATAGAAAGATTCTGCCGCCTCTGCGGGGCGGGAAACACCGAGAGATAAAGAGCTCTCTGGCAGACAGATTTCTGCCAGGGAAGTTCCTTCCCGAAGAGGGGAGATCGTCGCCATCAATACCATCATCAAGCTAGACTTCAGCAGTATCATGATCATCATCCACACCATCATATCCACCAGCACCATCATCATCACTCCATCCCGCTGTAACAATTGAGTTGAATCTTACATAGTTCTTAGGGGAAACTTTCCCGATGTTGATTACTATTGTAGTTGATGCTTGTGAGTGGAACCATTCAATTATTGTTTATGTTCACATTGTTATCCATTACCATATCATCTCTGATCTTGATCCATATGATGTCTCATGAGTAGTTCGTTTAGTTCTTGAGGACATGGGAGAAGTCATGTTGTTAGTAGTGGATTTGTGTTGAGGTACTATTCAATCGTCTAATATTTAAGTTGTGGTGCTATTCTTCTAGTGTTGTCATGTGAACATCGACTACATGATACTTAACCATTTATGGGCCTAGGGGAATGCATTGTGTATTTGGCTACTAATTGTGGGGTTGCCGGAGTGACAGAAACCTAAACCCCCGTTAGGAAACCATTGCACAAGGGAGTGTAGGATCTCAGAGTTTAAGGCTATGGTTAGGTTTATATCTTAATTGCTTTCTTGTAGTTGTGGATGCTTGCAAGGGGTTTAATCAAAAAGTATGTATTAGTCCAAGTAAGGTCGGTACATTAGCACATGTTCACCCACACAACACTTATAAAACCAAAGAAGACTACTCAGCTATATGAAATGAAAGCACTTGACAGTATTCCCATGTGTCGTCGAGACGTTTGGTCCTCATTACTATTTCCACCGGCTTGTCCTTTGCTAAGAAAGGATTGGTCCACTTGCTACAATTGTTTGCTGTTTTATTTACTTGCACTTTATTTCCTTGCTTTATTAGAAAACCCCTAAAAATCCGTTTGCTAAGGATTTTACAGAGATTTCCTGCTCCAAACCACTAGCCAACACCTTCTGCTCCTCGTTGGGATCGACAGTACTATTTATCGAAAGTAGTACAATACACCCCCTATACTTGTGGGTCATCACTTCATCCACGGGGTAGCGAACCATCGTTTCACCGGCCGTACCATCTATCACCAGTGCATTATTCTCCATCGAAAGTAGATTATTAGCTTGTACCTCCAAGGAAGCCACGCTGCTTCTCTGCTGGGATGGGCCCACCAAACTATCGAATGTAGGATCTTGATGTCGGGCCAGTACTCTAATTCATTAATCTGCTCCTGCTGCAGCTTGAACATGGCTTGCAATTCCTTGTTCCCTTTTTCAACTGCCTCCAACCGTGCTGCCTCCTCCGCCTTCTGCCAGTTTGTTTTTCTCGATCGGCTTCTATAAGTGTCAATGTCCTGGGGAAACCCAGTCTTCCATGGAACAGATAGTCCAAAGCCTTGTGTTTGTCTGACTTTTTCAGGATTCCCGAGGGCATATGCCAGCTCATCGTTCTCTCTGTCGAGAACGAACTTTCCCTCTTTATCCTCTTTTATCACTTTAATAAGTGCATCTTTGGGTTCAACAATGGCCTTCTTTGCAACGATAATGTCCCCGTTTTCAGTGTCATACGATCCCCCATGTCCAAGTAACCAATTTTTTGACCTCACAGGCCACTGATTTGTAGCTGGAATGACCCCTTTATCACGCATGGATTTCTCAATTTTTCCCACTTAGGCCATGGCCATCTTGTAGCCACATGTCCCCATAGTATGGTGATATTTATTTTTGGCCGCATTTTTCTAATTCTTTTCTGAATTTTTCTTAGCTTCTTCTAAGTCCTTGTATGTCATAAATGCGGCCCAATTATCCCGCGGCTTCTTCAGCGGGCCAGTGAATGGCAGAGTCAGCTTCTTCTTGACAAAGTTGTTCTATAATCTTTTGTTCCAGTCCTTGAATTGTTCACCCATATTCTTAAGCGCCCACTTTCTGACTGTCAACCTCAATTCCTCATTGAGTTCACGAGTGTCCAATTCAGGTAGAGATAAGTGTGTCATGAGCGTATTCCAAAGACACTCTTTGGCTTTGTCATCGACAAAAGTTGCTCCAACTTGATCGCTTTTCTTTCATGTCTTATTCCACTTCAGAGTGGTGATCGGGATGGTGTCCCTGACTATCACTTCGCATTGATATACAAATGCACTTGCGGCCTCTATCGGCTCCAAAGGTTCACCCAGCTCAGAAACTACATCAATAGTAAAACACGCACCATCGGCCAACTTTCTAGTCGGGCCTCATTTCCTTGCAGAAGATTGGCCCGATGTGGAGGTCTAAGAGAAGAAACAGTCGTTAGTATATATATATGAATCAACTAATGCATCTACTAGCTCGTGATCAGCAGAGGCTTTATATACCTCGCCGGACTTTGCTATGGTGTCTCCATCGTTGTCTCCACCAAATTTTTCATCAAAGTCTCTACCGTTGGCTTCATCCAAGTTGAGGTATTGGGAGCCATCATCATATCCACCGCCGTCTGCTCCATCATAATCGTAACCTCATGTACCCTCATCTATCAAGTTGTACATGCTCTCTTCATCGTCTCTATCGTCCATACCTTAACTAATACAGAAGAAAGATAAAACTATTTTTCTTAATGCGATAAAGAAAGGAAGATAAAGTAATTCATCTTAATAAACCCTATTACACATAAAAGTACCAATTAACCAATGCGATAAAGAAAGATAAAGTACCAATTAAACAATAATACATCTCGAATAATCCAGCTAATACAACAAAAAGATAGTATATCCCTATTACATATCTAGCTCAACCAAGACGTTGACCCCCGGCTTCTGAGCCGCGGGAGGTGTACACCCAAAGAGTAGGAACCATCACAGGAGAATATCTCGGGTAAGGTGGCTGAAGAACCTGCCAGGTATCAGAGACCCTGACGTCCAAAATATACATGTAATGTCGGACGTGCTCGTCCTCCTCCCTGACACGACGTTGTATCACCTCATCGGGGGTTGTCTCCCTCTGCACCGCGCCAAGACCACTCGCCTGCCACCACAGAAGATCCGGGTCGACGATGAGACCCAGATTCCTCACCAAACTACGCCTCCCGGCTGGTAGCACCTCCCAGTGCCAGCCTGGCAGAGCCCAGTCCCGTGGATACCCGGCGATGGAGCCTAGTAGTCCTCCGTTGTTTCCGCCAAGTGAACGATGAGGACACGACATAATCCTAAACACTAAATTAAACCTATACACTTGATTAAACATGATGACAGTAAAGAGTATCAACTAAAATAAACTATATTAAACACTACTAAATTTTTTAAACTAAATTAATCCTAAACATAAGCAATAAATACATATATTTTCCATATAGTAAAATCTCTAAATAAAATTACACTAACAAAAATCTACTAAAATATCTAACTAAAATCTCTAATAAACTAACTAACTAAAATTCATCAACTAAATTATAACTAACTAACTACATTAACCCTAAACTTGAAACTAACTACCTAATTAACCCTAAACCTTAAAATACTCACTACCTAATTAACACTAAAATACTAACTAACTAACTAATTTACACTAATTAACACAAATAAAATACAAATAAACATTAATAACAAAACTAAATATAGTGGGCGACCGGAGCTCACCTGCGGGGCGGGGCGACGCGGGCGGCGGGGCGGGCGGCGCGGTCGGCGGGTCGCCGGGGCGGCTAACGGGGGCGCGGGCGGCTGACGGCGGTGAGTTGCGAGGGGAAGATGAAGATTGGTGCTCCGGTTCAGTGCTCAAACCTGGGCGGACAGGGTGGGTATTTATACCCCCTTTAGCCCCGGTTTGTAGTACAAACTGGGACTAAAGGTCCCCCTTTAGTCCCGGGGCTAAAGGGTTTTTGTGCCGCCGCGTTTCGCGTGCGATCAGCACCCCTTTAGTTCTGGTTTGTAATACAAACCGGGACTAAAGGGGTATTTTTGGCGCCAATATGAAAAAAATATTGACAATTAATAAAATTAATTATTATATATCAAATTTTCAAAAAAATATCTATAATTTAAAGCTATTATCCTACTCTGTTATACATATGTAAATAAAATAATTTATTTTTTAAGAAATATTCTATTAATCTTGGAAATATTCACAACCGGTTTAGGGTTTAGGGTTTTGGGCTTCTCGCCATTTCCCGCCGCTTCCCGCCAAGTTTTCCCGCCCTTTCCCTTTGACCAGAGCTTTTAGTCCCGGTTGTAGCCTCTAACCTGGACTAAAGATATTTCTCGCCATTTCCCATCGCTTCCCGCCAATTTTTTCGGGCTTTCCCTCTGAACGGAGATTTTAGTCCCGGTTGTAGCCACTAACCGGGACTAAAGATATTTGCCGCCATTTCCCACCGCTTCCCACCATGTTTTCCCTCCCTTTCCATCTATATATAGGCCGACCGCGCCATGGCTATCCACACCTTTTGTTATCACATCAATGGACATCGCCTACTGGGCCATTCTAACCCTCGAGGAGACCGAGGCGCTATGCTCCTCCAGCTACCCATGCCCGCCGGGCTACCGGTCGCCCGCCGGCTGGATGTTGAGTGTTGGAGGGTTCCTATCCCTCATGTTCCTCAAGGTTCCGCCTGGCAGGCGTCCATCATGAACCACTTCTACCTCGAGATCATGCTGGAGCAGCGGATGGATCCCTAGTGGGATCCTGACAACTACGACACCTGGAATGCCTTCTTCGCTAACCGGCAGGAAAGGGAGCTCGCTAGGTATGAGGGTGACGGCCCGCCCCCTTCTTGGGTCAGTTTTCACTTTGAATGGCGGAATTTCATGAAATTTTTATAATCTTCTGAACATGTCTGTCTTGTCCTCAACTCCCACCATGTTTATTTTCCCTGAAAGAACCGTGTGGCATTTTTGCTCATCGTATGATATTATATTCTTTTGCTTATCTTTCCTATTTCTTGGTCTAGTAGACATGTCCTTCACATAGAAAACTTGAGCTACATCATTGGCAAGGACAAATGGTTTGTCTCCATATGCAAGATTATTGAGATCCACTGCTGTCATTCCATACTGCTGTTCTACTGATGACCCACAAGTGTAGGGGATCGCAACAGTCTTCGCGGGTAGTATTACCCAATTTATTGATTCGACACAAGGGGAGCCAAAGAATACTTGCAAGCCTTAACAACTGAGTTGTCAATTCAGCTGCACCTGGAAATAGTTCTTGCTCACAGAAGTTTATCAGTAGAAAAAGTTTGGTAGTAGCAACAACAAAGCAATAGTAGCAATAAAACAGGAGCAATAGTAACAGTAACAGTAAACAGTGGGATTCGAGTGCGGTAGGCATAGGGATGGATGGACGGGCATTGCATGGAGAAGTCTAAACATGTAACTTCAAGATCTAGGGCATTGCAGATAAATAATAACAAGAATCCAAGTACTAAATAATCCTAGGCATGTGCTCCATATATAGTCCTACGTGCTCGCAGTGAGAACTTGCACAACATCTTCTGTCCAGCCAGCCCGTGGCAGCACGGCCTCTAGGGAACTACTGGCAATTAAGGTGCTCCTTTTAATAGAGCAACGGAGCAAAGCATTAACACTCCATGAACACATGTGATCCTCACACCACAGCCATCCCCTGCGGTTGTCCCAATTATTCTCACTTCGGGGCCTTTGGATCCGGATAATTATATGTGTACACAACTTGCAGATAAGAACACAAACAATACTATCATAATGATTCAATAATAAGTTCAGATCTGAGATCATGGCACTCGGGCCCTAGTGACAAGCATTAAGCACAACAATTTGCAACAAAGTCAAATAGCACTAATAGAGATACTAGGCACTATGTCCTAATAATCTTATTCGATTACATGATAGAACTCATCCAATCCCTACCATCCCCAAGCCTAGAGCGGGGGATTACTCACTCATGGATGAGGGAAACATCGATGGTTGATGGAGAGGCGTTGGTGATGACGATGGTGATGATCCTCTCCAAATTCCCTGTCCGGGTAGGGTGCCAGAACGGAGTTTCTCGATCCGAATCTTGGTTTCTGGTGGCGGCGGTGGAGCGGAAATCTTTCCGGAAAAATATCAAACCCCCCTCGGTTTTTAGGTCGAGAGGCAACTTATAGGCGCAGAGGGAGGCCAAGGGGGTGCCTGGGGTGGCTGCACGTAACATCCCAAAAATATGAAACAATGATCATAAACTCTAATCACTAAAATTAGGGTTAACAAAAAAAATTGATTAAATAAAAACCAAATGAATGCATGTGTGTATGTAATGATTTGATGAATGCATGAATGGACTTGTGTGATTCAACTAAATAGTAAGGAATGGTTCAAAGATGAATATAACATCATCTAAAACATTTCCAAGCAAAAAAAATCATGAAAAAATCAAAAACAAAACAAATAAAGCAAATGGTCATTTTTGCCAATCTTGCTCACTATGCCACTTTGAGTGTTTCTAGTTCAAGATTTCAAACAGAAACTTTTCCAATTCTTTTCACCCCTTGCTAGACCAAGTAAAAGTGAATTGAAGCCCACCTTTCAAACTTGCAGAAACATTTAGCAACCCCATTCAAATGCCAGGAATCTTTAACATATGTGAAGATCACACCTTTTCAAAACCCAACCAAACCAGTGCACCTTGACCAATCCAAGTAACTAGATACTCCCTAGTATGTGCCTAGCAAACCCACCAAGTTTGAATCCAAAATTCGGATATTTCATCAAACACCTTGTCAGCAGCAAACAAACAAACACAAAACACAATAGTGAGCAGTGGTCAGTGCCTAACTTTCTCCCTCTATAGCTCACTCTACACTCTCAGTAGATGATCAAAGTAATATAACTAGCTTTAGCACCACTGTGAGCAAGCCTAGCCATTAATGGTGAGCAGGCCGAGAGCACCATTATCACCCCCATGTCGCCAGCGAGCTAGAGGAAGAACTAGCCTCGATAACCTTGTCTGGGACATGCAGCACCGTCCACCGCCACTCCCTGTCCAAGCCTCGACCGCAGCCAGCCACTGCACCACCCGCCAAGCACGCGCCCAGTCCCTCTACGTGCGAGCCGAGAGCACGCCAGTGCACCGTCAGCGACACCAGCCCACAGACCACGCGCCGCCCTTGCCGCTTGCAGACGTGATCACCAGCACCCCAGCACCCCGCCAGACAACCTCGTTCGCCACCGCGCAGACCACACATGTTGTGCACCATTAAAATTGCCGTCGGACCCGCCTAGAGCGCCGTGATGTTCCGACCGTTCAGCACCGCCCCACGCCTCACCACCACGCCGTTGAGCTTCGCCAGGGAGCATAGCACCACCCCTATCGTCGCCCATTCCACTATCACTCTGTGCCATCGACACCGACGAGCTCCACCCGCGCCATTCGGTCCCCTTTAGCCACTATAAAAGGAGGCCTCCCCCGCTCGTTTTCTTCACACCGGTTCACTCCCCACCTCTCACTAATACCCCCCACTCACTCACAGAGCAAGGCGAGCACTAGGTGGCTAGAATTTCATTGGAGTTCGCAGCTACAGAGGAGGAGAGGCACCGTTGATTGGAGCCACCCCAGGAGAAGCTGCCGGTACCAGGAGAATCGCCGTCCTCGACTTCGTCGTTCTCCCCAGTCGCCGACCATCGCCTGAGCCCCGGTGAGCCTCCCACGACCCCCACTGGCCGCGCTAGGGTTCTGTCTCGCCAGCGCTGCCCGACGTGGACGATGAACCAGAGCCGTTCGATTAGAGTTAGGTCCTACGATCCTAATCGCCCCATACCGCTTCGCCCCTCGTTGTCTCACTGACGAGTGGGGTCGCTCACTTAACCAGCATGCGTGTGCACTGTGCATAGTGGGCTAGCCCAGTTTTAACATCCCGCGCAACCCACTAATTACAATTTAGATTTATTCATTTAATTTCAAACCCAGTTCTGTACCTAGATTCAAAAATCAACCCAGCTCGATTCACTGAACCAAAATGCATGAAACCAATTTTGTTAGAAAGGTACTGGAATGCTTAATCCAAGCCCATTGGATTCAAACTATTTAGATTTGTAGATCACCCATGGTAAATATAATAAGGCAAAAGCTTTTCTGCATTCAAACATTTTTCAAAATTCAACCATAAGAGCTTTTGAGTTGATTCCAACTCTGAAAAATCACATTTAACCATACCTTTCAAAATATATAAAAATATATAGGTTTACTTACAGAAATAATGATCAATTAATAAAAGAATGCCACATAGGCATTTCTAGTCACTTTAATTAATTAAAATAAAAGGGTTAAACCTTATTAAATTGTGACACCACTTTAAATCACATTTCCATGTACTAAAATATGTGGTGATGATATGTGTCAACATGATCCCATGTTTGAGTTGGAGAATATTAAATCTTACGTAGTTTTTAAATGAGTAGAAATTACTTTTCTCAAATCAAATTAATGATACAAGTGTTTTAATCCTTGTAATGTTAGTGATGATGATAGATCATCTAGTGTGAACCTTTGTGTGATGATTAGAAATAGGTAAGTATTGTTTGGTGATTGTGTACCTCGTATTTATTTATAGACGCTAGTACCGACCAAGGATACGAGGAGGAGGGAGGAACTACGAGGAAGAAGCCGAGGAGAACTTCAACCACTGCTCTGCACAAGGCAAGCTTATACTAATATCTTAGCAAGCCTATACTTGCAATCTTGCAAGCCAATACTTGCAAGCTACTCATTAAGCAAGCTAACACTTGTAGCTTAGCAAGCTACTACTTGCTTGTTAATATGCCAACTATATGCCTTAAGCATATGTGATTATACCCACTTGACACACCATCCTAGTTTTACTTGCAAGCTTAGTATTTTATTTTCTTTAATAAAAGTTTCTATCAAAAGTTTACTTAATGACTTGTATATTTTAGCAAGAAAATTGAAGGTAGCATAAAGAGCATAAAATTTGGCCTAAGTTAGATAATCTTGATGTTATCCTGAGGCATGAGATTTTACTTAGATAAGATACACTTGTTTACCGCCCCTCATTAGTATCTACCCCCACTTATAGATGCTAGTGCTAAGCATAAAACTTGATCAACTTTAGATGGGAATACTTGGTGAAAATGGTCATGAAAACCTTAGAATGATGAGTCATTCTACTAAAATGTTTTGACATGTGTTTCTGAACACCAGATGATTTTGATGATTAAAATGTTAAGGCATGAGCCTTAGCCCTTTATAAAACTAATGGTTTTCTAGATGCGATACCATTCCAATTTTACCGTACAACCACAATACCCGAAAATTGGGTAGGTCTTGACTGGAAATTTACATACCTTAGTATGGGTTCCCTTGCGGCCAAGGTCTGAGCTGAGGCTACCTTGTGAAGATTGTCCACCTATGTAGTACCCAAGATGATAGTTGGTCATGGTTGGGAGGCCAAACTCACATGAGAGGTGCCTATATTATGGCGTGTAATTGAAAGGTTAGGATTGATTATCCGCATACTGAGTATGGTGAATTCAGGATTGTTCCCGACGGATGTATCGAATGTTGTGGTGAAAGTGTATAATCTCTGCAGAGTGTCAAACTATTCAAATAGCCGCGTTCGTGGTTATGGACAGTTGGAGTGGCCATATTGTTCTATCGTCAGATGTTTTCAAAAGGACTTGTGAAATAATTTGTGACTTTGACTTGACTACAACAGTGTGGTGACATTAAATTCAAGTTCCCACTTAGGTGTTATAAAACTTTCACCTAGCTTTGTTTGCTTCTGAACTTAGGAGAGGTAAATCTGGCTTTTTGTAAAACAACCCTAGAGCTTAGTATATCCTATTCAAAACCACTTCACTTGTTAGTATTACTTTGTGAGTACTTAAAGAGTACTCATGGCTTTGTCCCTGGCTAGTCCCGTGGCTATACTATGAAAAGGAGTATCAGGAAGAAGGTTACGACAACTAGGATCATCTCCCATCGTCAGCATTGCCTGTGACCCTAAAGATGGAGCTTCACCTATGTTATCGTTACTATTACGTTATTCTGCTGCTTGAATTGTATTAAGACTGGATCATGAGATCCTTATTTGTGTAAGACCTTATGTATGGTTTGTAATGGATGATGTACTATGTTATCCAATCTGTTACGTCTCGCAAAAATGGTAATCCTGGGATTGCGATGTATGGCATAACAGGCATCTGTGATTAAAAATCCAGGTGTTCACAAGTTGGTATCAGAGCCATCCTGGCCATAGGAGACCCTAGTTAGAATGGACGTTTGAATCAAAAACTTAGTTTTAAAACCAAAGGAAGTGAGTATTTAAAAAAACTTATTCTCATTCTTATCACTTGGATTCTTTCATGAAAATTCATGTTCCTCAAAAATTCTTGCAAACTTACATAAAATTTGACACACTTGATCACTCTACTAACTTACTAAAAAATTCTTGCAAAGTTACGTAAAGTAAAGCAAGTTTTATCAGTTGGGGAATGAAGGAGACCTCATCTTTGAGTGTGACTTGGACCAGCTGTCGGAGATGTTGGAGCGTCCGCACCCGAGTTCTTTGAAGCTCGGCTCAATGATCAGGAAGGAGAAGATTTGAAGTGGCTAATTGTTGCAAGTCTCCGAGGAAAGATTGAACCCCCCATTGCAGAGGGAATTCAGTTCACCTTAAGAGATAACAACTAGCTCGATGGACTTTCCAGGGCAATGCAGGAAACTCTTGCACGTCTGTGTGGGCAGAGTATCAATCAAATCAAGGGTACCCGCTTTGAGTTCTACCCAAGGCGTGATGCTATGGGAAAGCCACTGGAGGCCCCATATCACCATGAGCTGAAGACTCTGTTGGACCATCTCAGCTTCATGATGTATGACCGTCAGAAGGAGCTAGACAATGAACATTCCTACGCCAACCACAGGTACGCCATCGCCGCCAAGAAGGATCAGACCACCGCCATGCTAGTGAAGGATCGCAAGTCTCATTTCCGTCAGCTCGACAAGAAGGAGTGCATCATTGCCCGTCTTCGCCACCGGATCACATATTTGGAGGAGACCATCCATGAGAGAGACATGCAGTTGGAGGAGAGGGAGAATGCAGGGGAAGACTTTCATGGAGACCCCTACTCCTATCTCAGCGATGATGATGACTTTTTGGAGGATCGGGCCATGGACTTCTTAACCGATGAGGATGACTTTGCCTTCATCGATGATGAGGAGGATGATGAGGACACTGACTCCAAGGAGTAGTAGCACTTGAGCACTAGCGTTAGTGAGTTGTATTTGGTCCCACTGTATCGTAGTTTCCCAGAATGGTTCTTAAAACCATCTGTTTTTCTTTGTTGTGGTGTGTGTTTGTATCATATGCTATGAATGAAAAGCAAGTTACTAGAAAAATCCGAGTCAAAACTTGAAAACTTTAAAAACTTTTCAAAAACCCTGAACCTTAGAAATTTCCATCTTTTCTCATGATCTATCTCAAGCTTCAGATGGCTCGCGGAGGAGCAACTCAGCCCCGGACCCGATGTTGCAACTCTTGCAAATGTTGGTTTCTGACAGCGAAGCTGAAAGAGCTGAACGTGAAGCCAATTTAGCCACCCTTCAACAGATAGCTCAGATGGCCAACAACAATCAAGGCCATGGAAATCAGGACAACCATGGATCTAAGCTCAATAATTTCCAGAACACCAATCCACCTGTTTTCACTAAGTCAGAAGAGCCCCTAGATGAAGATGATTGGTTGCAAACCATGGAGAACAATCTGGAAGTTGCAAGAGTGGAAGCCAACAAGAAAGTGTTATTTGCTACCCACTATATGGACGGAGATGTAAGAGCATGGTGGAACAGCGTTCGTGCAATGACAGGAGGTCAGCTGATGACTTGGGAAGAGTTCACAGTCAAGTTCAGCAGAACCCATGTGCCACCGGGTTTAATCAAGAGGATGAGAGATGAATTCAGGGAACTGAAGCAAGGAAGGATGACAGTAGTGGAGTACTATGAAAAATTCTTTTCATTGACTAGGTACGCACTGGATGAGATAGACACTGAAGCCAAGAAGAAGGAGAGATTCCTAAATGGTCTGCATGATGAGATGCAGACAGTGTTAGTCAATATCCCCTTTGCTGATATTGAAGCCTTAGTTGAATCTACCATTCAGATGGAAGGAAAGATCAACCAAGCTAATGAGAACCGCAAGTGTCACATGATGCATCAACCAGGAAGCCACCATACACCAAAGTATCGCCCCAACCCATCTCCAGGATTTCCCCAAGAACCAACAGACCCCCGATGAACCATCCCACCTATCCCAACTGTGGAAACCCAAGGCCAGGAGGAAACCACAACAACCCCGGCAATCCCAGCAATTTCAACCATGCACCACCCAAGTTTAACAACAACAATGCTGCCACCAACACCAACACTGCCCCAAGGACTGGAAGCAATGTTGTGCCTGTTGCAGCAAAGGACAAGTCGCAAGTGACTTGTTATGAATGTGGAACCAAGGGTCACTATTCCAATGAGTGCCCCAAGAAGATTGCCGCAGCCCCCAATGCAAATTCCCCAGCTCAGCAGCAGCGTCGTGTTCAGCCTAGAAGAAGGTTTGCCCCAGGGAATTCGCTCAACCGCAACGGCCGTCTCTTTCTCATGCATGCTTAAGAAGCCCAAGAAGCGCCAGATGTCGTGCTGAGTATGTTTTCTGTTAACTCAATACTTGCAAGAGTGTTGTTTGATTCTGGAGCATCGCACTCATTTCTTACTGAAGAATTTGCATGCACTATTAAGATTCAACCAACCAAATTGAAGCATGTTATGATTGTTCAAATACATGGTTCAACCACCAAAGATAGACAAACTTGCAAAGCCGTCCCTATCTAAATCCATGGAATAGATTTTTATGCTAATCTAATAGTACTCGGAACTAAAGGTTTGGAAGTAATACTAGGAATGGATTGGATGTCCAAACACAAAGGATTAATCTTCTATGCCAAGAAAGCCATAACCATGATCAGTACAGTCAGAATATTAGTCGAGCATGTACCTGAAACCTTGTTGTCGTGGGAATGGCCACGGCAGATGCTGCAATCGGCAGTGAATGGTAGAACAAAGGGCAAGGGCGGCCAGCCATCTGCGGTGCGAGATGAGGGCAGAGACACAAGGATTTACCAAGGTTCAGACCCCTAGAGGGTAAAGACATACTCCTGCTATATTGTATTATGGAGAGAGTACAAGGGCGAGCTCGACGAGTAGGCGGCAAGTCGCTAGGGGGTATGATGGAACGTGTCCTCTATGCGTACCCTAGGAAGATTTATATAGGCTCACCTCGCTAGGGTTTACAGATCTACAACCGAATTAGTTAAGGATTCTGAGGGTTCTTGACCTAATCCGACTAGGCCTAGCTACGCTTCTGGGACTCCGGCTTCCAATCGCCTGGATCCTTGCCAGGTCTCGATCCAGTCGCCGTCCTGCAGGCCCACTCGCTGGCAGCTTGGGCCAGTAGTAAACGTCCTGCTGGGTATACCCCGGTTGGCATATCCCCATCAGTAGTCCCTGAGGTCGTGGTTGATTCGTCGCAGGTGTTCGTTGGCAGTCGGAGTATGCGGGTCCTTGTCGGACGCCCAATCGAATTGGCGGTGGACTCCCTGAATAAAATAAGGAACTAGTCATTTTAGTCGCAATAACGGCGACTAGTCAGATCGCAGCTTGGCGAATAGGTCGGCGAGTGGTTAAGTCACTGTTACAGTGATCAGGTCGGCGAATCGTCAAGTCGTTGAAGATAGCGAGACGAATGGATGAAGTTGGACCGTCAGTGCTGGTCAAAGTAGCCGTTGGGTAATCCAACGGTAATATCAGCGTAATTACCGCGCGGTAACGGCTCCCCGAAGATGGCGGGTAACAACCGCTATATAAGGAGAGTGACCGGCGAGGGGAAAACACTTCCCTAACTTCCTCCGATCTCGTGCATTTCCAATTCTCCATTCCGCGCAGCGACCAGAGCGACCCAGAGCGACTCATAGCCCTAGATCCCTCAATAGATGGCCCCTCCAGCGGAACCGTGGGGCAGATCCAAGTGCACAAAAGTGCTGTTGAAGTTGTTCGAAGAGGGAGGGATCCTCCGTGCCGGGAGATGGCGCATCCTCACGGCCGGAGAGGTGACCCCAAATCCGCGCGAGGGAGAATTCATCTGCTTCACCAACCATCTAGAGCGGGGGCTCGGATTCCCCACTTCCCTCTTCTTCCATCGCTGCTGCGCCTACTACGACATCCAACCGTCAGATCTAGGGCAGCATAGCATCGAGCAGCTCACCATTTTCGTGGCGTTCTGCGAGTGCTATCTGGGCTACCGGCCATATTTCCCCCTATGGCAAGATCTGTTCCACGTTAGGATCAGCCACGAAGAGGCAGGCGGCCCGATGCTGGCCGCGGGCGGCCTGACCTTTCAGCTGAAGTCGAAGGCGTCCTTTTTTTTGATCTGATGCTATCCGCCAAAGCAGCGAATGAGTGGAAGAAGAACTGGTTTTACGTGACCGAGTCGCCGTCGGGCGATGAGGTGGCGCTTCCGACGTACTCCGCCGACCGGCCCGAGCCGCGTAGGCTCCAAGTCACCAAACTTCCGCTGGACCAGCGGATGGTCATCATGAGATGCTGCAAACCATCCGCAACCTGAAGAAGAAGGGCCTCCAAACCAACAACCTTTACAATTGCTGGCTCGGGCGACGGCTTGTGCCCCTGGCTAGCCGCGCCCACTATATGTACGAGTACACGGGAAAGGACGGCCCGACGAAGTCCTGCCACGATGAGTGGAGACTCAATGATTACACCCTGGCCCTAAAGAAGATCACCTTGGCGGTATATCTTGACGCCAAGGCCGGGGTCGCTCCTTACACCGCAAAGCGCGAGGCCCCAACGGTAAATACTTCCTTTCTTGTATATTCGCAGTCGCAGATTTGCATTCACGGTTATGCTGATTTGTTTTATCGTTGTAGTTGTTCCAGGTGTTGGAAGGTTGGCTCCCACCCGTAGACAACGAGAACTCGACCTCGTCCTCAGAAGATGATAGCGAGTCTTTACCCGACCAGGGCGGTGTTAGAAGTGACGGGGGCGACGACGACGATGACGACGGTGGCGACGAGGCTGTGGAGGTCGCTGCACCCACGGTTCGAAAAACCCACGGGCAGCACCAGCGCGAGCTCGAGGCCAGCAAGAGCCTCGAGGCTCATGACGAAGACGATAGCGCACTCCCCGAACACACCTCGCGGCGTGAAGCTACGCCGTCGAAGAAGAAACTAGTGTCAATGAAGAAGAAGAAGAAGAAGAAGCCAGCTTAGCCGGTATCACCGTCTCGGTCCGCGAGTAGCTCCGACGCTACCAGCGCAGCCGAGGAAGCTAAAGCCGGTGCACTGGTGCATGCGACCGTGGCGACCGAACCGGCCATTGCGGAAGGCGAGATGCCATTGGCATCACTATCGCTACCCTTCGTCCCAGTCACTGGGCTCGTGGCCGCTCCAGCCGCGGGGACCTCGCCACCGAGGGGAGTTCCCACGACGATCGCCACTGAAGCTCCTGCAGCAGCCTCGTCCTTGAAGAAGCCATCGGTGTCTTGGGCCCAGAGTGTGTTCGAGACGGGCCTCAGTCGGAAACTGGGGCCAGAGTTGGGGAAGCCGGCCAGCATTCGTACTGGCCTACGTTTCATCCCAGTCGCCAAGTGAGTGTTTCTCACTCTTTTCATTTATCTGCTTGATTTATGTCCGACTGGTGAGTTCACTAACGGAGTCGTTCCGCAGGACTGGAGTGAAGAACATAGGTCACCCTTCAGTGGCCAAGGTTCCATTGGGTGCCGCGGAGGCACCAGTCGACCCTTCAAAGAAGAGGAAGGGCGACGAGTTAGAGGTGCATGCTGAAGGCGTAAAGAAATCAAAGGGCGACGAGGTCGTCACAATTTTGGACGAACCGGCGGTCGCCCCGAGCGAGGCTCCAATTGCAGCGGACGTAACCCCGAGAGTTACAGTGGACACAGAGTCGCAGCGGGCAGAGCCCGTAGCCTCGGTTGGGGCGATAGGCCCCACTTCGAGTGGTGCGGGAGCCGTGGTGGAGACGTTCCCTTGCTTTGTAGCCAAGGCCTCCACGGCGAGTGCATCGGTGCCGTCGAGCCAACTGCCCGAGGCCGCCGACACGGAGGTCGAGTAGCATCACGGGCGTACTCCATTCGTGCTCCCATCGGTGGATGCAATGGAGCTTCACGGCATGCTAGGCGCCGCCATCCAGGTATGTCCAGTCCCCGAGGTGGTGCGGCGCCGTTAGCCATCGCGCCTGGTGGTGGCCGGGAGCTCCCTCCTGGCGGCGCGTTCTTGCAGATCGCACACTCGGCTATGCAGGCCGGGTCGTTTTCATCGTCAAAGTTCAGGGCGCGGCCCTGAATGGTGGGGTTCAGGCGCGACCTGATGCGGAGTTGGTGGTAGCACGAAAGCTCCTGCTCCGTCACCTGCTCGAGGCAAAAAAAATCACGCTCCGCTTGTTCCTTGCGGACCGCCTCCTACAACCGTAGGCGGAGTTCCTCGACCTCTGTTGCCGTCGCGGTTGGCAGGATCGGCGTGGAGAAGGGGTCTGGCGGGGCGTCCACGCCATTCGCCATGTAGGCCGTGACGTTGCAACCGGGTCCGACGTGGAGGTCGCCAGAGTTCTCCGACCCGGAGTCGAAGTCGAAGATCCCAAGGATGGAGGGATCCTTGAAGTCTCCCATGTTGGAGACCTAGGTGATGGAGCCTACGGGCGACGCGGTGACGATGGATCCAGCGGCCGATGTCAGGGTCTCCGAGTCGGCCGCGTTGTTGAGGGCCGCAATCGTCCATGACCATGGTGGTTTCGGCCATGTTGCTGTTGGCTGAGTCGTACTCGGAGGCGAGGCGGTGAATGGTTCGGACCTGACTCTCAGAGAGTCGGTCGCGTGGTGGCGACTCGCGGATGCGAGCCGAGTCCTCCGAGACGACGACGTCGGTGAAGTCGACGAAGAGGCTGATCGTGCCGACCGGCATGATCATGCTATGCATGTCGGGGCGCGCCACCGGGACGTAGCTGCTCGGAAAGATCCAGAGGATCTCGCCGATCGCAAGCATGCGGCCGGTGGTGATCCTCTCGTTGATGGGCAGATTGGATCTCACCGTAGAACACCGGCCTGACCGGCCAGGCCCCACGGTGGGCGCCACTGTCGTGGGAATGGCCACGGCAGATGCTGCAATCGGCAGCGAATGGTAGAACAAAGGGGAAGGGCGGCCAGCTGTGGCATCCCGCAAAACCACTACTAGAAAATCGCGTTGTTTTTGTGCATTGCATCCTCGCGACCGCATGCTCATGTCATCATGCCACATTGCATTTGAGCATCGTCATCATCTTGCATTTGCTCGCATAAAACTATTTCGGAAAAACCCAGTTTTGTTTTCTAAACGCCCCGACTTTGTTCAAACACAAAACCCCGGGTGCTGCCGGATACTTTGTTTGTCTAAAAACTATTTGCAAAAGTTCATTGCAAATTAAATAAAAGTTTGAATTATTTTTAGTGGGGCAGTCGAACGGGCCGAATGACCCGAACGACCACCCCAGAAAAATACAAAACGGTCCATCCCCAAAATCCTACAGCTACCCAGCTAACCTACCCAGCCCTCCCCTCCACATCACCCCACCCAATCCCGGGCCGCCACCTCACCCTCTCCCTCCCCTCCAACCAACCCCACTCTGCCACCTAGCCACCCCCACCCCCACCCCCCTCTCTCTCTAAACCCACCCCCACACGCACACGCATGCACCTGCAGGCCGCAGCCCCACTTCCCCCACACCGGCCAGCCTCCCAGCCCCTCTCAACTCCCCCCTCTGACCCCCGGGCCCCATCCCCTGGGCCCCACCTACCGCACCGAACCACCCAGCCTCAACCACTCACCCCCTGGGTCCCACCTTCCCCACCGCCCCGCCTGGCGTCCCACCATCCCGCACGCGACGCCCCACCCCGCCTCCTCCTCCCGCTCGTCTTCCTCCCTCCTCTCCTCTCTGGCTGCTTGCTCCGTCGACCCCGCCCCTCCGCCGGCCTCCACCGCTCCCCGCGTCGGCCTCCGCGCCCCCTCCTCTCCAAGCCGCCTCCACCCCGCAGCATCTGCTCGTCGCCTCTCCCCACCTCGCCCCCGATGCGGCCGCCACCCTTCCGACCCCGCGCGGCCGTCCCCAACCTCCCCGGCGCTCCTCCCGCACCTCCGCCGCCGCCGCCGCCTCCGGCGACCCCACCCGGCCCCGCATCCACCGCCCCAGGCCCCCCCGCGTCGCGTCCCCGTCCAAGCCCGTCGGCCTCCTCCCTCGGCCTCCCCTTCGCCGGCCGCTTCCTCGCCGTCTCCAGCTCCGGCCGCCTCCGGCTCCTCCGCCCTGCAAGCCGAGCGCCGCCGGCGAGCCCGCCCCGGCCCAGGTCTCCCCGAGCACCCCTCTCCCCGTGCCCGCTGGAGGCGTCGTCGACCGTCCTGCCAAGCTCTGCCCGGGGCTCGCCGCGCCTCCGGCTCTCCGCGCGCCTGGCCTGCGTCGCCGCTGAGGCCGCCCTAAGCCGCCGTCGGCCTGCAGCCGCTCTCCCGACAGCGCCTCCTCGCCCACGTGCAGGAGCTCCTCTGCGAGCGCCTCCACCTGCGGGACATGGCCCTGCTGGCCTGGGTAGAGCATGCGTGCACCAGGAGGGTGAGCCGCGCTGCTCGACTTGTGTCGGTATCGTGTTGTGTCAATTCATGTGTGGGGTCTGACGTCCGAAGAACAGGTTCCTCAACATGAATTTGACACTTCGAGATCGACCCCACAAACCCTTGAGCTCGCTCCCGGAACTCGAAGACCGAACACGATGTTCTTCTTCCCGGACCGAAGACCGATCCCGTACCCGACGCAACGCCAAGCAGTTCCCCCGGACGCGAAGACCCGAACCCTGTCGAATTCCTCCCAGTGAACGCCAAGATCGCCTCACGGACGCCATGACCTCCTTCAAGGATCCGATGGCCGAGACCCTGAAGACCGATCTAGAGCGCCAAGGCTTTCGCATGGAGTCGGCAAGATCATCCGGTAACACCAAGTTCAACTGCGCGGGCCGACAAGAACGACACCGACCCGGAAGAGCCCGATGCGCACCGACACCGAACCAAGTACTCCTTCCGGACGCCGAGACCGCCGAGAACCCGGAGGCGACAAGATCTGCCCGTTGTTCGAGAATGTTCCTGCCGAGACCGTTTCCGTCGAACCCTGGACCCTGAGACCGACCCCGACCTCGGAACCTCAAGATCTGTCGAACCCCTCGATGTGTGAACCCCTTCCCGAAACCCTAATTTTATAATATAATACAATTGTTGCATATCAAATCATTCATCTCGCATGCATATCATTGGTTTGGGGGCCTTATGCCGATTCACCTCATAATTAAATATGGGGCCCATATGCGGGCAAATCTAGCCTTATATTGGCCTCATTTAAATTTGTGCATCGAACCGTTGTCATATCTTGCCTTGTTAAAACAACATTTAAAATGCGGGGTATCTAAACAACTAGAACCATATATTTAATTGTTGGGACCCCGGTTCCACTTAATATTGCCTAATCGCGTCGCATTTTTGCCATGCCATACATCATACATGCATCATGCCGATCTTTTTGCCGTAGTATTAAATATTGCATCTGGTGTTTATTCTAGCGTTTTGCTTCTTCGCGGATAAGGCCGATGAGTTGATGTGAGCTTCGCCCCGATCTTCGGTTGAACCTTCGACAATGTTTTCAGGCGAGCATCTCCCCCTTTCTACCCATCTTACTTTTATAGTATTTATTCCCTCCTGTTGATCTATTGCTATCTGTGTTGCGATGCTTTAGTTTCCGTACCTGGTTATACCGAGCAGCCCTATATTGCCTTGGACACATCCTATTACCTGTTGTTTGGTAGATAGATGGACTTGCGCATCGTAGTCGCTTGCTCAAGTGCTGTTGCGTGTCGTCCAGTGCCACAGTTGTTGATGTTTTGCCGCATGTTGATGTTGGAGATGATCATAGTTTTATTTATCGTTCACTTTAATTCCTGTTTAACAACTAAAATTGAAGTAAGCAGAGGCATCGGTGGGTGATAGATAATATTTGGTTTCCGAACGCCCACTTGTGTCCCGTAGGACCCCGAGTACTTGATACCTGTTCCTTGAATTATCGCGCTATCCACATCCGGGAGGTATATGGGACCCCCCTGAGCCAGAGCTTGATTCAGTCTTATTTCTTGGGGCCACAAACTAGTTTGAGGTTTTATTTACTATCCTGTACTTATGCCATGCTACTGCTTTATTTACGATTGCGCGACAGATAGCACCTGTACTGTTTAGGATCGGGACACGATTCCGCGGTGTCGACAAGCCCAGTTTTGGGTTCCCAGTCGTTCACAGCCGTATACCCAAACCTTGAGTCCGTCTCGGAGCTTGCTTACTTCGTTGCGGGTAGCTTAATGGGGTGGCCCCCTGAAATATTTCTGAATCCTGTGATTGCTTTGTCGTGAAAGCCTCGTTGGGTTTTGATTTGGTTTTTCCGAGGTTGATCGAGTGTGTGTTGCTATTGGGGCACCCCGGCCGGGTAAAACTTTCTGAAAGCCGTGTCCGCGGTTATGGACGACTTGGAGCACAGTATCTCGACCATAGACAAGCATAACTAAAGTTTATTGCTATAAATTTGACTTTATAATGACTAGTAATCAGCTTCACTATAATGGAATGGCTAAATAAAACTGCCAACAATTGCTTGCTTGGGTCGTCGCCAGCGACCATTGTAACTGACTAGTAAATATTGCTACTATAACGGAATGGCTGAATAAAAGTACCAACAACTGCTGGGTTTTGGGATATCTCATGATAATTGTATTTGACTAGTAAGTGTTGCCACTACAACGGAATGATTAACTAAAATGGCCCACTGCTTACTTTATCAGGATGATTACCTACATCTGACTAGTAATTGCTGCAATGATAACTGAATAATTAAAACTGCCAACGGTGTGAGTTCCTCGGTTGACTTCCTCGTTTGGTCTCGAGGGGGAAACACCAGGATGGGTTAGTTTGATGTTAGAATCAGGTTGGATCCGAATAGGTCTTTCTTACCCCTCTCTGATTGCCGCTAGTTGTATCGAGTCTCTATAGGTTGTTTAGTGCATGTTGCCGCTGCCGCTCAGTCCACCATACCTATGTAGGCGAGGACCGCCGAATTCTAGTCTCGCCGTGTACTGGCCTCAGTACTGACGCTCCTCTTTTTCCTTTGCCCTTTGTCGGCACCCCTTTTGTTTAAGCAGGTTTGAGATCGACGTCGTTAGCAGGTTTACCCTTCCGGCTTGGCCTGGGCAGGGTTATGGACGCCACTGGTTATTCTTCAGGGCTCTTAGCCCCATTTGCATCTTGTCCGTAGTCGGACGCTGTATCGTTTTACAGGTGATTTGGATCTTTGTACTGTATATCTGTATTCTTGACTCTTTGAGTCGCTGTTGTATATATATCTGTTCTGTGGGTCCCATCGAGGACTGTTGTGTAATGTTATTACTTCGTTTTCCACCCGCACGAAAGTGCCTGGTGGGCACCTTTGAATCGTTTCTATGCGGGTTTGGCGGGTTTCGCTAAAACTTGCATAGGTCCGATTCTGAGGGTGTTACACCAGCCATCTGCAGTGCGAGATGAGGGCAGAGACACAAGGATTTACCTAGGTTCGCCCCCCGGAGGGTAAAGACCTACTCCTGCTAGATTGTATTATGGAGAGAGTACAAGGGCGAGCTCGACGAGTAGGCGGCGAGTCGCTAGGGGGTATGATGGAACGTGTCCTCTATGCATACCCTAGGGAGGTTTATATAGGCTCACCTCGCTAGGGTTTACAGATCTACAACCGAATTAGTTAAGGATTCGAAGGGTTCTTGACCTAATCCGACTGGGCCTAGCTATGCGTCTGGGCCTCCAGCTTCCAGTCGTCTAGATCCTTGCCAGGTCTCGATCCAGTCGCCGTCCTGCAGGCCCACTCGCTGGCAGCTTGGGCCAGTAGGAAATGTCCTGCTGGGTATACCCCGGTCGGCATATCCCCATCACTTACCCCGTCAATATAAGTGCAACAAGAGTATAGCCCAGCCAACCACTGACCAAGTCCACATAGTCTGTGAATACCCCGACGTATTTCCAGATGTTTTGCCCGGTATGCCCCCAGATCGGGATATCGAGATTATCATTGAACTAATGCCTGGAACTGGACCCATAGCCTAGAGACCATATAGTATGAACCCGTCTTAACTAGTGGAACTAAAGAAGAAACTGGATGCTATGCTGGAAATTGGACTAATTCAACCAAGTGCGTCACCATGGAGATCACCTGTTTTGTTTGTGGACAAGAAAGATGGAGGTAACCGTTTGTGTATGGATTATCGGAAGTTGAATGATGTCACCATCAAGAACAAGTACTCGTTGCCAAAAATAGAATACATCTTTAACTAGTTGACTGGTGCCAAAATGTTTTCTAAGATTGATCTTAGAACTGGCTATCATCAACTAAAGATTCACGTAGAGGATATTCCAACGACTGCCTTTACCACCCGATATGGATTATATGAGTATACTGTCATGTCTTTTGGATTAAAAAATGCCCCTGCTTATTTCATGAACCTCGTGAATAAGATTTTTATGGAATTCCTGGATAAGTTTGTCATTGTTTTCATCGATGACATTCTAATTTATTCCAAATCAGAAGAAGAACATGAGCTATACGTAAGAACCATCCTTGGAACCCTTAGGGAGCATCAGTTATATGCCAAGTTTAGCAAATGTGAATTCTAGTTACAGGAGGTAGGATTCCTCGAACATATCGTATCAGCCGGAGGAATTTCCGTTGACCCTGCAAAGGTGAAGGATGTTGAAGATTGGCAAGCCCCAACCACTCAAACCCAAGTTCGTGCATTTCTCGGATTAGCGGGATACTACCACAAGTTTGTAGAAGGATTCTCGAGTATTGCAAGACCCATGACCTAATTGCTGAAGAAGGACAAGAAGTTTGAGTGGACAGACAAATGTGAAGCGAGTTTTCAGGAACTCAAGAGGATATTGATTTTAGCCCCAATCTTGATCATGCCGGATATCACGATGCCCTTCGATGTGTATTGTGACACATCCAAGATCGGTCTCGGATGTGTGTTGATGCAAGAAGGAAAAGTTATATCTTATCTATCCCAATAAATGAACCAGCATGAACAGAATTATCCAACCCATGACCTTGAACTAGCAACAGTAGTTCTAGCCCTGAAGACATGGAGGCATTATCTCATGGGAAACCGTTGTGAGATTTATTCGGATCACAAGAGCCTGAAGTATATATTCACTCAGAAGGATCTGAATATGAGGCAGACAAGATGGATTGAGCTAATCAAGGACTATGATCTGGACATTCACTATCACCCCGGTAAATCCAATGTGGTAACAGATGCCCTTAGCAGGTTGCCGTGCCGCTTGAACTCCATGATTTTGAAGGAGCAACCCAGTTTGCACAAAGAGATGGAAGATTTCCGAATGGAATTAGTGAGTGAAGGATTTTTGGCTAGCATAGAACTTCAACCCACTTTGATCAGTAAGATCAAGGAGGCGCAGAAAGGAAATTCTAGTATCGACGAAATCAAACATCGTATCGGTACAGGCAAAGTACCCAGATTCACCAAAGACGAAGAAGGAGTTCTATGGTATAAAGGATGCCTATGTGTACCAGCAGATTCAGAGTTGAAAGAAGTTATTTTGAAAGAGGCCCATGATACTCTTTATTACATCCACCCCGGAGGAACAAAGATGTATCAGGATCTGAAGGAGCAATTTTGGTGGCATAAGATGAAGAGATAAATCGGAAGCTATACCGTCGAGTGTGATATTTGTCAGAGAGTCAAGGCGGGACATCTGTGGCAACCATTACAGATTCTGGAATGGAAATGGGATTCTGTTGGAATGGACTTTATCATCGGATTGCCTACTTCTAGTAGGGGAAATGATTCTATTTGGGTCATAGTTGATAGATTGTCCAAGGTAGCCCATTTCATACCAGTTAAGACCACATACCAGAGTTCGAAGCTAGCAGAGTTGTAGATTGCTAGAATCGTCAGTCTGCACAGAGTCCCCAAAAACATCGTATCAGATCGAGGAACTCAGTTTACCTCAAGATTCTAGAAGAAAGTCCAAGACGGTTTAGGAACCCGACTGGATTTCAGCACAGCGTATCACCCTCAGACCGATGGACAAATGGAGCGAGTAAATCAAATACTCGAAGATATGTTGAGAGCATGTGTGCTAGAGTATGGATCTAAATGGGAAGACTGTCTGCCTTTCGTATAATTTTCATACAACAACAGTTATCAAGCTATTCTACAAATGGCCCCATTTGAATTCATGTATGGAAGGAAGTGTCGCACCCCTTTGAATTGGTCGGAAGTGGGAGAGAGTCAGATTTTTGGACCCGACATCCTACGAGAAGCAGAAGAGAAAGTTCACAAGATTCGTGAGCACCTCAAAACCGCCCAGTCAAGACAGAAGAGTTACGCCGACAAGAGAAGTCGAGACCTCGCTTTCAATATCGGAGATTTTGTGTATCTCAAAGTGTCGCCTTTGAAGGGAATGCAGCGTTTCCAGCTCAAAGGAAAGTTATCCCCCAGATATATTGGACCCTTCAAGATTCTGAATCGTCGAGGAGAATTATCATATCAATTGGAACTTCTAGAGGAGATGTCAGCAGTACACAATGTGTTCCATATATCGTTAGTTCGCAAATGCCTTGAAGTCACGGAGAAGACTGAAGTGTTCAAGAACATTGATCACCAGACCATAGAGAACGATGACCTGATGTATCCCGAAGTACCCATCCGTATTTTGGAAGAAATTTCAGAACCACCAGAACCCGAAGCATCAAGTTTCTCAAGATTCAGTGGAGCAACCACACTGAAGAAGAAGCTACCTCGGAGTGAGAAGATCACATCAGGACGGAGTTTCCCGATCTCTTTAAATCCTAAGTAATCTTTTTTCTTCTTTTTCAAATCTCGGGACGAGATTTTGTTTAAGGAGGGAAGGTTTGTAACTTCCCAAAAATATGAAACAATGATCATCAAACTCTAATCACTAAAATTAGGGATAACAAAAAAACTTTGATTAAATAAAAACCAAATGAATGCATGTGTGTATGTAATGATTTGATGAATGCATGAATGGACTTGTGTGATTCAACTAAATAGTAAGGAATGGTTCAAAGATGAATATAACATCATCTAAAACATTTCCAAGCAGAAACAAATCAAGAGAAAATAAAAAACAAAACAAATAAAGCAAATGGTCATTTTTGCCAATATTGCTCACTAGGCCACTTTGAGTGTTTCTAGTTCAAGATTTCAAATAGAAAGTTTTCCAATTCTTTTCACCCCTTGCTATACCAAGTAAAAGTGAATCAAAGCCCGCCTTTCAAACTTGCAGAAACATTTAGTAACCCCATTCAAATGACAATTCAAAATTGAAATTTTAACATATGTGAAGATCACACCTTTTCAAAACCCAACCAAACCAGTGCACCTTGACCAATCCAACTAACCAGATACTCCCTAGTATGTGCCTAGCAAACCCACCAAGAATGAATCCAAAATTAAAATTTGATTTTCTTTCTGCCATTTCATCAAACACCTTGTCAGCAGCAAACAAACAAACACAAAACACTATAGTGAGAAGTGATCAGTGCCTAACTTGCTCCCTCTATAGCTCACTCTACACTCTCAGTAGATGATCAAAGTAATCTAACTAGCTTTAGCACCACTGTGAGCAAGCCTATACATTAATGGTGAGCAGGCCGAGAGCACCATTGTCAGTCCCATGTCGCCAGCGAGCTAGAGGAAGAAGTAGCCTCGCCAACCTTGTCTGGGACACGCAGCACCGTCCACCACCACTCCCTGTCCAAGCCCCGAGCGCAGCCAGCCATTGCACCACCCGCCAAGCACGCGCTCAGTCCCTCTGCGTGCGAGCCGAGAGCACGCCAGTGCGCCGTCAGCGACACCAGCCCACAGACTATGTGCTGCCCTCGTTGCTTGCAGACGTGATCACCAGCACCGCAGCACCCCGCCATAAAACCTCGTTTGCCGCCGCGCGGACCATGCATGATGTGCACCATTAAAATTGCCGTCGGACCCGCCCAGAGCACCGCAATGTTCCGACCGTTCAGCACCGCCCCACGCCTCGCCACCACGCCATTGAGCTTTTCCAGGGAGCACATCACCGCCCCCTATTGTCGCCCATGCCAGTAGCACTCTGTGCCGTCGACACCGACGAGCTCCACCCGCGCCATTCGGTCCCCTTCAGCCACTATAAAAGGAGGCCTCCCCCGCTCGTTTTCTTCACACCAGTTCACTCCCCACCTCTAACTGATACCCCCCACTCACTCCCGGATAAAGGCGAACACCAGGTGGCTGGAATTTCACTAGAGTTTGCCTCTGCAGAGGAGGAGAGGCGCCATCAATTAGAGCCTCCCCAGGAGAAGTTGCCGGTACCAGGAGAATCATCATCGTTGACTTTGTCGTTCGCCCCCGTCGCCGCCCATCGTCTGAGCCCCGGCGAGCCTCCCACGACCCCCACTAGCCGCGCTAGGGTTCTGTCTCGCTGGCGCTGCCCGACGTGGACCATGAACCAGAGCCGTTCGATTAGATTTAGATCCTACGATCCTAATTGCCCCATACCGATTAGCCCATCATTGTCTCACTGACAAGTGAGGTCACTCACTTAACCAGCCCACGCATGCACTGCGCGTAGTGGGCCGGCCCAGTTAAACATTCCGCGCAACCCACTAATTCAAATTTAGATTTATTCATTTAATTTCAAACCCAGTTCTATACCTCGATTCAAAAATCAACTCAGCTCTATTCACTAAACCAAAATTCATGAAACCAATTTTGTTAGAAAGGTACTAGAATGCTTAATCCAAGCCCGTTGGATTCAAACTATTTAGATTTGTGGATCACCCAAGGTAAAAATAACAAGGCAGAAGCTTTTCTGCATTCAAACATTTTTCAAAATTCAACCATAAGAGCTTTTCAGTTGATTCCAACTCTCAAAAATCAATTGAACCATACCTTTCAGAATATATAAAAATATATAGCTTTACTTACAGAAATAATGATCAAGTAATAAAATAATGCTACATAGGCATTTCTAGTCACTTTATTTTATTAAAATAAAAAGGTTAAATCTTATTAAATTGTGACACCACTTTAAATCACATTTCCATGTACTGAAATATGTGGTGATGACATGTGTCAACATGATCCCATGTTTGAGTTGGAGAATATTAAATCTTAAGAAGTTTTTCAATGAGTAGAAATTACTTTTCTCAAATAAAATAAACGAGACAAGTGTTTTAATCCTTGTAATGTTAGTGATGATGATAGATCATCTAGTGTGAACCTTTGTGTGATGATTAGAAATAGTTAAGTATTGTTTGGTGATTGTGTACCTCGTATTTATTTATAGACGCTAGTACCGACCAAGGATATGAGGAGGAAGGAGGATACTACGAGGAAGAAGCCGAGGAGAACTTCAACCACTGCTCTACCGAAGGCAAGATTATACTAATATCTTAGCAAGCCTATACTTGCAATCTTGCAAGCCAATACTTGCAAGCTACTCATTAAGCAAGCTAACACTTGCAGCTTAGAAAGCAACTACTTGCTTGTTACTATGCCAACTATATGCCTTAAGCATATGTGATTATACCCACTTGACACACCATCCTAGTTTTACTTGAAAGCTTAGTATTTTATTTTCTTTAATAAAAGCTTTCTATCAAAATTATACTTAATGACTTGTAGATTCTAGCAAGAAAATTGAAGGTAGCACAAAGAGCATAAAATTTGGCCTAAGTTAGATAATCTTGATGTTATCCTGAGGCATGAGATTTTACTTAGATAAGATACACTTGTTTACCACCCCTCATTAGTATCTACCCCCACTTATAGATGCTAGTGCTAAGCATAAAACTTGATCAACTTTAGATGGGAATACTTGGTGAAAATGGTTATGAAAACCTTAGAATGATGAGTCATTCTACTGAAATTTTTTGACATGTGTTTCCGAACACCAGATGATTTTGATGATGAAAATTTTAAGGCATGAGCCTTAGACCTTTATAAAACTGATGGTTGTATGGATGCGATACCATTCCAATTTTACCGTACAACCACAATACCCGAAAATTGGGTAAGGCTTGACTGGAAATTTACATACCTTAGTATGGGTTCCCTTGCGGCCAAGGTCTGAGCTGAGGCTACCTTGTGAAGATTGTCCACCTGTGTAGTACCCAAGATGATAGTTGGTCATGGTTGGGAGGCCAAACTCATAGGAGAGGTGCCTATACTAGGGCGTGTAATTCTAAGGTTAAGATTGATTATCCGCATACTGAGTATGGTGAATTCAGGATTGTTCCTGACGGATGTATCGAATGTTGGGGTGAAAGTGTATAATTTCTGCAGAGTGTCAAACTATTCGAATAGCCGCATCCGTGGTTATGGACAGTTGGAGTGACCATACTGTTCTATCGTCAGATGTTTTCAAAAGGACTTGTGAAATAATTTGTGACTTTGGCTTGACTACAACAGTGTGGTGACATGAAATTCAAGTTCCCACTTAGGTGTTATAAAACTTTCAACTAGCTTTCTTTGCTTCTGAACTTAGTAGAGGTAAATCTGGCTTTTTGCAAAACAACCCTAGAGCTTAGTATATCCTATTCAAAACCACTTCACTTGTTAGTATTAGTTTGCGAGTACTTAAAGAGTACTCATGGCTTTGTCCCTAGCTATTCTCGTGGCCAGACTATGAAGAGGAGTATCAGGAAGAAGGACAGCAGTAAGGTTATGACAACTAGGATCATCTCTCATCGTCAGCATTGCCTCTGACCCTGAAGATGGAGCTTCACCTACACTATCGTTATTATTATGTTATTCCGCTACTTGAATTGTATTAAGACTAGATCATGAGATCCTTATTTGTGTAAGACCTTATGTATGGTTTCTAATGGATGATGTACTGTGATATCCAATCTATTATGTCTCGCAAAAATGGTAATCCTGGGATTGTGATGTATGGCATAACAGGCATCTGTGATTAAAAATCCGGGTGTTGACACTGCACCCCCCCTAGCGCGGCCAAAGGTGGGCCCGCGCTTGGAAGGGGTGTGGGCCCCCAGGCCCCTTCTCCGTCTCGTCATCTGGCTCCGTGGATCTTCTGGTGAAATATAATTTTTGGCATATTTTCCGGGATTTTTCCTGATAGTTGATTTTTTGCACAAAAACTAGACACCAAGGTAATTCTGCTGAAAACAACATCAGTCCGTGTTAGTTGTATCCAATAACACAAGTTTAGAGGAGAAACAATAGCAAAAGTGTTCGGGAAAGTAGATATGTTTTGGATGTATCATCTATAGTTACCCCGCCTCATGTCATCTTGACCCATTTGCATCGAAACAATGGGTCCTTAAAATTAGGAACATAGTCAAGTTCCCATATGTCATCTATGTAACCATAATATGTGTCCTTATGCCCATTGTCATCTGATGCATCAAATCGGGCACCACTGTTTTGGTTGGTGCTCTTTTTATCTTGGGCGTGCGTGTAAAATATATTCCTATTTATCTCGTACCCTTGGAAAGTAAATATAGTTGAAGATGGAAACCTGGCCAACAAGTACAACTGATCTCCAACAATGGTGTCATTCATGAGATGTGTGTGCAACCAACCGCCAAAAGTCTTCATGTGTTCATCTCTAATCCAAGAGTCAGACTGCCCCGGGTAGTTGGAACATACAATATTCTTGTGTACCTCGATATATGGAGCCACCTAGAACTTTGCAGCACTGTATAGTGTGCTTTAGTGAAATAATGCCCGTCCATACATATCTTTGCTTTCTTTCCTAGTGTGCCTTTTCCACTAAGTCTCCCCTCATGTCGTGATTCAGGTACACCGATCGGCTTAAGGTCAGGTATAAAGTCAACACAAAACTGAATGACCTCCTCTGTTCCATAGCCCTTGGAGATGCTTCCTTATGGCCTAGCACGGTTATGGACATATTTCTTTAAGACTCCCATGAATATATCAAACAGGAACATATTGTGTAGAAATACAGGACCGAGAATGGTAATCTCTTCGACTAGGTGAACTAGGAGGTGCGTCATTATATTGAAGAAGGATGGTGGGAACACCAACTCAAAGCTGACAAGACACTGGACCACATTTTTCTGTAACACTGGTAAAATTTATAGATCGATTACCTTCTAAGAAATTGCATTAAGCAACACACATAGCTTCACAATGGGTACTCTAACATTTTCCGGCAGAAGCCCCCTCAATGCAACCGGAAGCAACTACATCATAAGCACGTGGCAGTCATGAGACTTCAGGTTCTGGAATTTTTTCTCTGCCATATTTATTATTTCCTTTATATTCGACGAGAAGCCAGAGGGGACCTTGATACGAATCAGGCATTCAAAAAAGATTCCTTCTCTTCTTTGGTAAGAGCTTAGCTTGCAGTACCTTGAAAAAGCTCTGGATGCATGTCGTCTCATCCTTTCATACGTTGTTGGTCCTGCTGTGCTTCTGGGGTATCTTTATTCTTTCCATACACACCCAAGAAGCCTAGAAGTATCACGCAAAGATTCTTTGTCAAGTGCATCATGTCGATTGCAGAGCGGACCTCTAGGACTTTCTAATAGGGTAGCTCCCAAAATATAGATTTCTTCTTCCACATGGATACGTGTCCGCCAGCGTCCTTCGGAATGGAATGTCCGCCAGGACACTTTCCAAAGATTACTTTTAAATCCTTCACCATATCAAATACATTATCACCAGTATGACGGATAGGCTTACTCTGGTGATCTGCTTCACCATTGAAATGCTTTACTTTTTTCTTAGGGAATGCGTGGGAGGAAGAAAATGACGATTCCCTAGGTACACATTCTTCTTACACTTATCCAAATAAATACTTTCAGTGTCATCTAAACAGTGTGTGCATGCATTGTATCCCTTGTTTATATGTCTTGAAATATTACTAAGAGCAGGCCAATCATTGATGGTTACGGACAACAATGCTCGTAGGTTAAATTGCTCATGTTTGTGCTCATCCCACACACATACACCTTGTTAGTGCCACAACTGTAAAAGTTCTTCAACTAATGGCCTTAGGTACACATCAATGTCGTTGTCGGGTTGCTTCCGACATTGGATGAGCACTGGCATCATAATGAACTTCCGCTTCATGCAGAACCAAGGAGGAAGGTTATAGATACACAGAGTCACAAGCCATGTGCTATGACTGTAGCTCTGCTCCCCAAAAGGATTCATGCCATCTATACTTAGACGAAACCATAAGTTCCTCACGTCACCTACAAAGTCCGGGTAGTTTATCTCAATTTTTCTCCACTGCGACCTGCGGTGACCCAGCATACCACTGCATGATGTAGTACACTATAGTCGCTGACATAACACCAAAGAAACACCGTTCACTAGTATTACATCCCCCGGAGTGGTACAACAGAAACACAGCAGGTCCAAGACATGACTATAGGTTACAACTCAAGTCTTTACACAAGATCCAAAGAACACTCTAGGTTAAAGAGAGAGAAAGAAACTTCTTACAAAGAAGAATCAGAAATAAACAACTCAAAAACTATCATATTAATAAGACTAGTATTTTAACTAATGGTCTGGAATTGCTGCTATTGCTATACGCTACAGAAATAGGTTCTATGGCTAGAGATTATATTCCTATCTAATCAATAACTTCGTCTTCACTTGAGTTGATGTATAGGTTGACTTTCTTGACTTTATTGAAGAACTTTAGATTCTGGTGATGATTCCTGGGGCATAACTTGATGTAGACATCATCTATATTGGCTTCAGAACCTAGCAAGGGTTAAAAAGATACATTGAGTACGAGCGTACTCAGCAAGTTCACTAGAAAAGGAGTGTTTGATGCACTACATCTATAGCCACATACCGTAGGTCGTAGGAAATGCAAGTTTTCATAAACATTTCTTCAAAGGTTGCTTTTATTCTGAAAAGCTATGTCCGTCAGCCTTCACGGGTTTACCAGAACTTTCATGGAGTTCCTTTCCCGTCGCGTTCGCAGCTCCTTCCCGGAACAGGGAGTAACAAGTTACAGTTCTTACACTCTGCAGAGGTGCGTTACTTTACCCATGAAAGACCTTAGCCTTGTTGCACAACCAAGTCATGACCTTGTCCATACTTCTTTTGTATAGGGCCCAGTCTAAGATCCAAGCCAATCACTGCCCTCTCCGCGACCTCATATGTCTGCACGATCCTTTGGGGCCGGCTCACCTCCGTTAAGCCCCCTTTCGGGCAGGCTAAAACCCTGATGAGTTACCGAAGACTCTGTGACCTGGTGTTGCCCTGGAAAGTTCCATATTAAATGGTCCATTCACTAAACACCATCCATAGATAATCTAGACACCAAAAGTGTGGGGCGTAAGGGTTCCCACCCATATGTTGGATCCGCACAAGGAATCACAACGGCACGTTAAGGTCGTCTTGCCTCCATACGAGAGGAAAGGATACAGCTGACTTCTCCATCCCATTCCAAATCTCATGGTTAACGCGTGATATACGGCGCAAGAATCACTGGAGACATTAGTTGTTAGGTCCTAGATAATATGTTCCTTTACCACCGGAACTTTCATAGTAGGTTATTACCTCATGGTAAATAACCTATAATCATATTATTATGAAAATAGTGTTTTCTAACCCTTTTCAAATGCAGGTGATGACAACACTGGATTTGCAAAATACTTTACACAAAATAATCAAAGGACATGAGCAAGTGTGAACTTGCCTTTTGTGATTGCAAGATTATGCACTCACGATCTTCAAGACAATATAAGATCCAATATTTGAAATCAGCATCATTGGTCCTTTAAGGACTAATGTTTAAAGAAGCAAGATGCTATTATGCATATGTATTGTAATGCAATTTGATAAACTCGAATCCCAGCGATAACGTTGATCTAGGGTCTGGATACTGGAAATGGTTCCTTTAGAATGTGTTGTCCTTTTATATAAGTTGCATACTTGTGCTTCTTATTAAGGCTTGTGAGTGTGTGTCAAACAACATGTAATTATAATAAAGCACACCAATAATAGAATACTCAGGTAGTAAATGTATCTGAAGACTATATATATAGGTTTCGTTCATCATTTAGAGCTTTTATAAAAATTCTTATGTTTTGTTTTATAATGTATCTTAAAAGAATAACTTTTGAAGAAAATCTTACTTAGCTAAGTGAAATTATTTAAACTTTAAGTTAACCTTATTAGGTGTTCTTTCTAGTTATAGTCCTTAAGTAAGAAAGAATTACTCCATTTGAATAATGATATTAGTAGTATTTGAGACTTATCTATCTTGGTTTTTAACTTGGTTAGTTTGGTATTGAGATGCTTTAGGTCTTAGTTAAAATAGACCAAAGTTAACTATAAACACACATAATAAAGTCTTTAGCATTATATTTGAAGTCTTGTGGACTAAAGTTAACTTTAAAGACATAGATAGACTTATGGTGTATTACTTATGATACTTGTATCTTGTTCACTTTATATTGTTTCCTTAAAGTTACTTAAGAATGGCATTACTTCTATTTGATTAGTGGTTTCTGTTGGAATTATGCCCTAGAGGCAATAATAAAGATGTTATTATTATAATTCTTGTTCATGATAATGTTTATATTCCATGCTAGAATTGTATTAAGCGGAAACTTTAATACTTGTGTGGTTTGTGAACAACACCGTGTCCCTAGTATGCCTCTATGGACTAGCTCATTGATTAATGATGGTTAAGGTTTCCTAGCCATGGACATGAGTTGTCGATTAATAATGAGATCATATCATTGGGAGAATAATATGATGGACATACCCAAACTAAGCGAAGCAATTAGATCGTGTCATCGTGTTCGTCTTTGCGAAGCTTTTCTTATGTCAAATATTGTATTCCTTAGACCATGAGATAATACAAATCCATGGTATCGGAAGAAAGCTTTGAGGTCATCAAACGTCATCCTATGAGAGGGTGATCATAAAGGTGTCTCTCACGTGATCGGAAAGTATCTGTTGGGTTGTATGTATCGAGATGGGATTTGTCCCTCCCAAGTCGGAGAGATATACTTCGGGCCCACTCGGTAATCGATATCCACACCGCTTGCAAGCATGTGGTTAAGGAGTTAATCACAAAGTGATATCGGATTACGGAACGAGTAAAGTACTTGCTGTGAACGAGATTGAACTAGGTATGACGGTACCGACGATCAAATCTCGGGCAAGTAAAATATCGCGAGACGAAGGGAATATATATATGGGATTGATTGAATCCTGGCATCATGGTTCATCCGATATGATCATCGATGAATGTGTGGGAGTCAATATGGGTTTCCAGACCCCGCTGTTGATTATTGATAGAAGATCATGTCTGCATATTCTCGAACCCGCAGGGTCACACACTTAACGTGTCTCGACGCTAGGATAGATTGGATAATTGGTTTATGAGTTTTTGTTCGGAGTCTTGGATGGGATCCAGGACATCACGAGAGGTTCCGGAGTGGTCCGGAGAATAAGATTCATATAAGGCAGTGCAGTTTTTGGAGTTCGGAATTGTTCTGGGTTAATCGGTATTGTACCGGAAGCTTCTAGAACCTTCCGGAAGGGGACCAACGTGGCCACACCTTCCGGGAGGGGGCATGGGCCTATGAGGGAGTGCCCTGGCCGCATTGGGCCAGGGGCACAAGGCCCCATAGGGCCCAGCCGGCCAAGAGGGTTTTAAACTCGAGATAGAGCTTCTAGAAAGGGGGGTTTCCTTGCCCCCCACTCCTCCTCCTTTGGGGCCGCCGGTTTGGGCTTGGGGGAGGGGCTAGGGCTGCGCCCACCCCTCTATATATAGAGGGCTGGGGAAGCACCAAACCCCCACACCTTCCCCTCCAACCCTATCCGCCCTGCTGCCCTCCTCTCTCCCTCCCGACTGTTTGTAGGCGAAGCCCTGCTACAGAAATTCTCCACCATATACAACACGCCGTCGTGTTGTAGATCCAATCCGTCTCTCCACCATACTTGCTGGTCCGAGGAAGGAGGAGACGTCGAGGTGCTGCACGTGTGCATCTCACGGAGGCACCGCCACTTGTGGTGCTAGATCGGATCGGATCGCGAGGAGGAGAAGCGAGTACGACTACATCACCCACGTTCCGACGAACGTTCCACTGTGCGAATCTTCAAGGGTATGAAGATCTAATCCAATCTCTCTCGTTGTTTGCATCTCCTAGATTAGATCTTAGCTTTCCCTCTTTTCGCATCCGTAGAAAATTTTGATTTACTATGCCGCGAAACCCTTCAGTGGTATCAGAGCTAGATCTATGCGTAGATGTGTTTCAAGAGTAGAACGCAACATGGTTGTTGCGGGCGTTGATGTTTTCTGTTGCAAGCCTCTTGTTTTTGTTCTTCTTATGACACCGGATAGTGAGATTGAAGCGGTCCAGGCCAACCTTACGCGACGTCGTTCGCGAGACCGGCTCCGCACTTGACGTGTGGCTTGTTCCACACATGCGGCTGGTGGATGTCAGTTTCTCTCACTATAGTTGTCATGGGATTAACACCGGAGTTTGGCAACCATAATATCACCGTTGTGGCTTTCCGTAGGTAATAATCGTTCTTAGCATCTACTCCCATAAGCCACGTAAAACATGCAACAACAAAGTAGAGGTGTCTGACTTGTTTTTGCAGGGAGTGTTTTCTGTGATATGGTATGGCCCAAGATGTGATGTGTATAATGTATGCGATGCTCATGCTTTGTAATGTTTCACGACTTGCATGTCGATGAGTACACAACCGGCAGGAGCCATATGGTTGTCTTTATAATTGTGTATAACATGTGTGTCAACTTCTTATGTGCCATGTAATAGTTTCACTTTATCGCTAAATAGTTAGCAATAGTTGTAGTTGCTATTCGTGGTGGAGGCAATCATGGTGGAGTGATGGAGATCATGCCGGCACGCACAAGATGGAGATCATTGCGCGAAGATTGGCTATACCATGTCACATTAAAGTTATATGCATGTGATGTTTATCCCTTTATGTATCTTATCATGCTTAGATCGCGACGGTAGCATTATAAGATGATTCCTCACTTAAAGATCAAGATAAAAACTGTGTTCTCCCCGAGTATGCACCGTTGTGAAAGTTCGTCGTGTCCAAGCACCACGTGATGATCGGGTGCTATAGACTCTACGCTCACATACAACGGGTGCAAGCCAGTTTTTGCACACGCGGAAATACTTGGGTCTAACTTGACGAGCCTAGCATCTACAAACATAGCCTCGGAACACATGAACCGAAAGGTTAAGCATGAGTCATATGAATGATATGATCGACACTTCGTTGTCCACCATTGAAACCACATCTCTTCTCGTGAAGATCGGATTAGGTGTGGTGAATTTGGATCGTGTTCACTAAACAACTTGAGGGATGTTGAATTTAGTGGGAGTTCATCTAGTAATTTGATTAAAAGTTGAACTAGTTATCATGAACATAGTCTAATTTGTACTTGCAAATATTGTAGATCACATGGCTAAGTCCAACTTCAACTTCAACGTTTTTGCTGAGAAGGAAAAGCTTAGAAACAATGGGTCTAACTTCACCAATTGGTTCCGCAATCTAAGAATCATTCTCTCTGGCGGTCAAAAGGACTATGTCCTTGGGAAAGCGTTAGGTGACCCCCCTGCTGCAACTGCGCCGACTGATGAGAAAGCTGTCTATCAGTCGCGCAAAGATGATTATGGTGTGATTAAGAGCACCATGTTGTTTGCTATGGAATCGGAACTTCAAAATCGTTTTGAAGACTATCCCGGGCCCTTTGAGATTCTCGAAGAGCTGAAAACCATGTTTCAGACTCAGGCCCATTCTGAGAGATATGAGATCTCTGAGAAGTTCTTTAACTGCAAGATGGAGGAAGGGAGTTCCGTTAGTGAGCACGCCATTAAGATGACGGGCTACACTCAATGCCTTGAGCAACTAGAATGCACGATTCCAGAGGAGCTCAAGATTGACAGGGTTCTGCAATCACTCCCTCCCAGCTACAAAAGTTTTGTAGTGACTCATAATCAGATTGGTTCCACTGATACAATCACCGAGCTCTTCGCAAAGCTGAAGGCCGCGGAGGTGGACATCAAAAAGGATAATCATGTGTTGATAGTCAACAAGCCCACCTTCAAGAAAGGTAAGGGTGCAAAGAAGCCCTTCAAGAAGGGCGGCGGCAAGCGCACTGCCCCTGCTGAGAAGAAGCTCAAGTCTGGTCCTAAGCCGGACACTGAGTGCTTCTATTGCAAGGACAAGGGCCACTGGAAGCGCAACTGTCCGAAGTACTTAGCGGACAAGAAGTCTGGCACCATCAAAGGTATATTTCATATACATGTTATTGATGTTTTCCTTACTAGCCCTCGTTGTAGTGCCTGGGTATTTGATACCGGTTCAGTTGCTAATATTTGTAACTCGAAACAGGAGCTACGGAATAGACGGCGGCTTGTGAGGGATGAGGTGACGATGCGCGTTGGCAACGGATCAAGATTTGATGTGATGTCTGTCGGCACGCTCTCCTTAGTTTTACCTTCGGGATTAGTTTTAAACCTTAATAAGTGTTATTATGTGCCTGCGTTGAGCATGAACATTATTTCTGGATCTTGTTTATTGCAAGACGGTTATTCATTTAAATCGGAGAATAATGGTTGTTCCATTTATATGAGTAACATCTTTTATGGTCATGCACCTATTGTGAATAGTTTATTTCTTCTAAATCTCGAAAGGGATGAAACACACATCCATAACATTGAGGCTAAGAGATGCAAAGTAGATAGTGATAATACTACTTATTTGTGGCACTGTCGTCTAGGTCATATTTGTGTAAAACGCATGAATAAACTCCATTCTGATGGACTTTTGGAGTCTCTTGATTTTGAATCATTTGACACATGCGAACCATGCCTCATGGGCAAGATGATCAAAACCCCGTTCTCCGGTATGATGGAGCGAGCAACGGACTTGTTGGAAATCATACATACCGATGTATGTGGACCGATGAGTGTTTCGACGCGCGGTGGATATCGCTATTTTCTCACTTTTACCGATGACTTAAGTAGATATGGGTATATCTATTTAATGAAACATAAATCTGAAACATTTGAAAAGTTTAAGGAATTTCAGAATGAAGTGGAGAACCATCGTAACAGAAAGATTAAGTTTCTACGATCCGATCGTGGGGGCGAATATTTGAGTTATGATTTTCTCACGCATCTTAAAGCAAGCGGAATTGTTTCGCAACTCACGCCACCCGGAACACCACAGCGCAATGGTGTGTCTGAACGCCGGAATCGAACCCTATTAGATATGGTCCGATCAATGATGTCTCTTACTGATTTGCCATTATCATTTTGGGGTTATGCATTGGAAACCGCTGCATTCACTTTAAATAGGGCTCCATCTAAATCCGTTGAGACGACACCGTATGAACTATGGTTTGGTGCTAAACCTAAGTTGTCCTTTCTTAAAGTTTGGGGATGCGAAGCTTACGTCAAGAAGTTGATGCCGGACAAGCTCGAACCCAAAGCGGAGAAATGCGTCTTCATAGGATACCCTAAGGAAACTTTTGGGTATACCTTCTATCACAGAACCGAAGGCAAAGTGTTTGTCACAAAGAGCGGTTCCTTTCTTGAGAAGGAGTTTCTCTCGAAAGAAGTGAGTGGAAGGAAAGTAGAGCTAGACGAGGTTATTGAACCTTCTCTTGAATTGGAGAGTAGCGCAGCACCTGAAATTGTTCCAGTGCCGCCTGCACCAACAATAGAGGAAGCTAATGACAAGGATCATGAAGCTTCGGATGATGCTGCTACTGAACGTCGCAAGTCGACAAGGTCGCGTGCCCCTCCTGAGTGGTACGGCAACCCTGTCTTGACTTTCTTGTTGGTAGAAGACAGTGAACCTACGAACTATGAGGAAGCGATGATGAGCCCAGACTCTGAGAAATGGCTAGAAGCCATGAAATCCGAATTGGGATCCATGAGCGAAAACCAAGTATGGACTTTGGTGGACCCTCCTAGCGACCGAAAGGCCGTTGAGTGCAAATGGATCTTCAAGAAGAAAACGGACGCGGATGGTAATGTTACCGTCTATAAAGCACGGCTTGTCACGAAAGGTTTTTGACAAGTTCAAGGTGTTGACTACAATGAGACTTTCTCTCCCGTAGCGATGTTTAAGTCCATTCGGATTTTATTAGCAATTGCTGCGTTTCATGATTATGAAATATGGCAGATGGATGTCAAGACTGCATTCCTCAATGGCAACATTGATGAAGAGTTGTATATGATGCAACCCGAAGGTTTTGTCGATCCTAAGGATGCTGATAAAGTATGCAAACTTCAGCGTTCCATTTATGGACTGAAGCAAGCATCTCGGAGTTGGAACCTTCGTTTTGATCAAGTGATCAAGAGCTTTGGATTTGTTCCAAATTGCTACGAAGCTTGCATCTACAAGAAAGTGAGTGGGAGCTCGGTGACGTTTCTGGTACTATATGTGGATGACATATTGATTATTGGAAATGACATCAACATGCTTAACGATGTGAAGATTTATTTGAACAAGTGTTTTTCAATGAAAGACCTAGGTGAAGCTGCTTATATATTGGGCATCAAAATCTATAGAGATAGACAAAGACACCTGATAGCTTTAAGCCAGAGTACATACCTAGACAAAGTTCTGAAAAGGTTCAGAATGGATAAGGCAAAGAAAGGTTCAGTGCCTATGTTGTCATGTAAGATATTGAGCAAGGCTCAGTGTCCAGCTATGGTAAATGATAGGGAAGCTATGAGCAAAGTGCCTTATGCCTCGGCCATAGGTTCTATCATGTATGCCATGCTGTGTACTAGACCGGATGTGTCCAATGCTCTTAGTTTGACGAGCAGGTATCAAAGTGATCCAGGAGTGGAACACTGGACAGCTGTGAAGAACATCCTAAAGTACCTAAATAGGACTAAAGAAATGTTCTTAGTCTATGGGGGTGATGAACAGCTCGTCGTAAAAGGTTACGTCGACGCTAGTTTTGACACCGACAAGGATGATTCTAAATCTCAGACAGGATACGTGTATATTTTGAATGGAGGAGCTGTGAGCTGGAGAAGCTCCAAGCAAAGCGTGATCGCGGGATCTACAGTAGAAGCGGAATACATGGCTGCTGCAGAAGCGTCAAGTGAAGGAGTTTGGATCAGAAACTTCATCACTGAGCTTGGAGTGGTTCCAAGTGCATTGGACCCACTAGATATATTGTGTGACAACACTGGCGCCATAGCACTCGCTAAGGAACCAAGATATCATCCAAAGACCAAGCATATCAACCGCAAGTTTCATATAATCCGAGATTGTATAGCAGATGGAGATCTGAAGGTTAGCAAAGTACATACAGATCTGAATGTCGCAGAGCCATTGACTAAACATCTTCCACGTGTAAAACATGATCAGCACCTCACTGCCATGGGTGTGAGATTGTTGCCAAATGTAAACTAGATTATTGACTCTAGTGCAAGTGGGAGACTGTTGGAATTATGCCCTAGAGGCAATAATAAAGATGTTATTATTATAATTCTTGTTCATGATAATGTTTATATTCCATGCTAGAATTGTATTAAGCGGAAACTTTAATACTTGTGTGGTTTGTGAACAACACCGTGTCCCTAGTATGCCTCTATGGACTAGCTCATTGATTAATGATGGTTAAGGTTTCCTAGCCATGGACATGAGTTGTCGATTAATAATGAGATCATATCATTGGGAGAATGATATGATGGACAGACCCAAACTAAGCGAAGCAATTAGATCGTGTCATCGTGTTCGTCTTTGCGAAGCTTTTCTTATGTCAAATATTGTATTCCTTAAACCATGAGATAATACAACTCCCTGGTATCGGAAGAAAGCTTTGAGGTCATCAAACGTCATCCTATGAGAGGGCGATCATAAAGGTGTCTCTCAGGTGATCGGAAAGTATCTGTTGGGTTGTATGTATCGAGATGGGATTTGTCCCTCCCAAGTCGGAGAGATATACTTCGGGCCCACTCGGTAATCGATATCAACACCGCTTGCAAGCATGTGGTTAAGGAGTTAATCACAAAGTGATATCGGATTACGGAATGAGTAAAGTACTTGCTGTGAACGAGATTGAACTAGGTATGACGGTACTGACGATCAAATCTCGGGCAAGTAAAATATCGCGAGACGAAGGGAATATATATATGGGATTGATTGAACCCTGGCATCGTGGTTCATCTGATATGATCATCGATGAATGTGTGGGAGTCAATATGGGTTTCCAGACCCCGCTGTTGATTATTGATAGAAGATCATGTCTGCATATTCTCGAACCCGCAGGGTCACACACTTAACGTGTCTCGACGCTAGGATAGATTGGATAATTGGTTTATGAGTTTTTGTTCGGAGTCTCGGATGGGATCCAGGACATCACGAGAGGTTCCAGAGTGGTCCGGAGAATAAGATTCATATAAGGCAGTGCAGTTTTTGGAGTTCGGAATTGTTCCGGGTTAATCGGTATTGTACCGGAAGCTTCTAGAACCTTCCGGAAGGGGACCAATGTGGCCACACCTTCCGGGAGGGGGCATGGGCCTATGAGGGAGTGACCTGGCCGCATTGGGCCAGGGGCACAAGGCCCCATAGGGCCCAGCCGGCCAAGAGGGTTTTAAACTCGAGATAGAGCTTCTAGAAAGGGGGGTTTCCTTGCCCCCCACTCCTCCTCCTTTGGGGCCGCCGGTTTGGGCTTGGGGGAGGGGCTATGGCTGCGCCCACCCCTCTATATATAGAGGGCTGGGGGCGCACCAAACCCCCACACCTTCCCCTCCAACCCTAGCCGCCCTGCTGCCCTCCTCTCTCCCTCCCGACTGTTTGTAGGCGAAGCCCTGCTACAGAAATTCTCCACCATATACACCACGCCGTCGTGTTGTAGATCCAATCCGTCTCTCCACCATACTTGCTGGTGCGAGGAAGGAGGAGATGTCGAGGTACTGCACGTGTTCATCTCACGGAGGCACCGCCACTTGTGGTGCTAGATCGGATCGGATCGCGAGGAGGAGAAGCGAGTACGACTACATCACCCACGTTCCGACGAACGTTCCGCTATGCGAATCTTCAAGGGTATGAAGATCTAATCAAATCTCTCTCGTTGTTTTCATCTCCTAGATTAGATCTTGGCTTTCCCTCTGTTCGCATCCGTAGAAAATTTTGATTTACTATGGCGCGAAACCCTTCAGTTTCTTAATTTTATAATGGAATAGCATCATTTATATTTTTATAAAGGTGTGGTTATGATTTGTAATCAAGGAAATAATATCACTTGAACTACTAATGGATTCACTATAGTGTTTTGGTATGTTTGTAAACTTGTGGTTGAGTAATGAAAAAGATTTGATTTAGTCAAAAATTATTCTTGAAGATTTTATATTGGATAAGAATCTTTTTAGAAAATAATCTACACTTATGGTTGAATGATAATTCAATAAAATTGCATTTAACATGTGTTGAACCATTTTGACTTCATAATATTAGTATTTAAGACTAATACTATTTATTAGACTTTGATTGTTTAATTTTAGAAATATTAACAAATTTTATTTAACATTATATGAATTATTAATTAAATAAATAGATTTAAATTCAAGTTATTAAAGTGTTTAACTTTTTATTTAACTCAAAAGTGGAATATTATATTTTTAACATGTAGATATTATTTTTTGATCATTTTGGTATATTACATTTATTTTTGTGGTTTATAAATAATAAGATATTATTATTTTTTATAAGATTTATTACTTGATAAACACTTAATAAATAATAGAGAATTATTTAAGCGAATTAATAATGCATGATTATAGTTTTAAATTATAGTTCTTATTTTTCTAAGATTTTTGGTATTTTATTTATATTTTTAACATTTACCAATATTAAAATATGAATTTTCAAAGTATTAAAACTTATAAAATCTTTATTGAATAATATTTATTTAAATTGTTGGCATAAAAATGTTTGATAATAATTTAATGCTACAGATTATATTTTTTTGAATTTTTAGGTATATTCTATCTATTTTTTCTGAATTAAACAACAAAATATATTGAAGTTCTAATGTTTAATCAATTTTTGAAAATATTAAAAAGAATTACTGCGTCACTATGACATTAGCATGACACAACTCACTTGAATTAAACTTTTGGTACATACTTAGAACCTAGTACACAGTCACAGACGTGTGGGGTCGCTGCCACGTTGGTTACCACTTCAACGAAGTGGGTCCCGACAAAGTTTGACTGGGCTTGACCGCGTGATGACATCACCATGGCGTCGCGATGATGTCACCCCGCCGGAGTTCCTTCCCAATCGAGCACAGAGACGGTGAGCTAGCGCGCGCGAGGCTTCCTGTCTAAGCGCATAGGGTGCAGGGGCGCACACTGAACGATAAAGGGGCGGCACCGCTGGTTGTTGGTTATCAGAAAAGCAACGACGACGAGTTTATGCGGCGGCTACTAGCGGTGCACGTCAGGAATACCATTCTAGAAGCAATTGAGTAAGGTAAGGGAACTGGGAGGCTCAGTGGCTTACCAGGATGCTTGTGGAGGGGTTGGTGAGTCGAGACTGGACCGGAATCGATGGCGACAATGGTGGCCGGCGTCAGAGATGGAGGTCCTGATTCGACTGCACGAGACCACCCCGACCTGAGCAAGATGGGGAAAACTACCTAGACGACCCTCAGGAGCACGAAGGTGTCCATGGAAGAGAAAGGGAAGCTATGGTTCATCAGGACGGCGAGGCACCCCCTGCTAGGGTTTCTAGAGCGTCTGCGTGCGTGCGGTATAGAGCGAGAGAGTGAGGGATTTGGGGATTGAGAGATAGAGGAGGATAAGGGCGTCGTCGTATCGTTCTTATCCTTGCATGACAACCACGACGGCGGCGGGAATCGTAGCGACGACGGCGGACGGTATCGGTGCTCTCCACGCAGCTGCTTGGCTCGTTGGGGAAGACGACGCCGAAGGGTTACTTGGGCCTGGGCCAGAGTGGGCTGCAGCAAAGTGAGCGGCTGGCGGCCGCTGCTGCACGCGAGCGACGGTTAGTTCCGTGAGGAAGTGGGCCATGGGCCATTGCTGACTCCTACTCCATTCCTTTTACCCATTTTTATTTCTGTTTTCTTTCCTAACTTTGTATTTATTTATTTGTTTTAAACTTTCTAGGAATTCTTATTTAGAAAATTGTAAGTTTATGGAAATATACTTAAGATTCTCGTATTAATAATTTTTATAATAATATATTTTTTGGATTTACCTTTTTATATACTTTCATATTCATAATCATATGAAGGTTATTATATCAAATAGAATAAGTAGAAATTAGGTTTTAGGATCTGTTTAGGATCCTATAAAATGATGTTTTGATTCTTATTGATTTATAATATTAAAGAAACTTTTATATTATTGATCCTTCATTATTATTTGATACATAAAGTTTTGAGTACTTAATATGGTTAATATTATTCTCATAATTTAGGAAATAGCAATGTAAATATTTTATTATTAATAACATAAGGGTTAAAGGTTTGAGATTATAAATGTCTACCATGAATTATGGGAGTTTTAATATTTTTATATCCTGTTATAATTGTGAATAAAGGTGAATGGTTAAGACATATTATCTTTATGTTTATGATCATGAATGATATCACCATTTAAAATAAAATAGTGGGATTGTTTTCTAGGCTAACTTATGAGAAAGAATTGATAAAGATAGTTCCTAAGAACCTATGATAATGATGGTTGAAACTTGAAAATGACAATGATGTGCTTAAGTGATTTAATACAGGAAAATACTCCTATAAAGCATTGTGAAAATACAACGATTTATCCAACAGATGAGATGGATGTTTATGCTTGATTATAGATTTAGGGTTTAGTGTTTACCAAGTATTCCTATCTTCCATAATTCACAGTTCTTGACTTCTACTTAAAGAATTCCTTTCCTAGATATACTACTTCATATCCATCATCATGTGTTAACATGATGAGCTTTGCTTCACAAAAATATCCTTATCCACCTTTTATTCTTCTAAATCCATTTATAAATCCAATTAGCTTGACACTGAAGCTCTTCATAATCTTCTCATATCCATACATGATTATATCAACTATTCTACTCCTAATAATCTCCAATCCAACAAGTGGTTACTTATAACTCCATTCATACTCTTCCTTAATCATCCATCACTAACATTACTCCAGTGGATGTATATAAATCAAATTCTACTTTCCTCAAAAGCTTGTTATCTTTTTAAGAGGAATAACACTACTTCAATAACTCCATGCTACTCTAGCTTCATCTTAATCATACTATATTATATCTACTTTACTCTAATAACTCATACCCCAACCTCACATTATATTAATGTGGTTTGTAATGGCTAACCTAGGATAACATGTCTACACTAGGTTTCAATCATGTGTTATCCACCAATGTCACTTATACATTTTTTTCCATACAATCCCCCAAAAAGAGGGATCGGGTTCCATTATCATCAGACAACGGAACAATAACCACAAACACACAAACGTAGTACTGACCCACCTAGGGGGTCAAAACGATTTAAGGAATCCATATTACAAACCAAGCAAACTAAACAGACAAAAGGGTGAAGGCTGGAGACGCAAGATCACCGCCCTCAGGGTAGTGGGGAACAGTATTATCAAACACAACGAGGAGCTATCAGACCAAGCGAAGAAAGCCACGTGAGACGCCAACGCAATCTTCTCACAAACCAGCTCTTCAGGTTCTCCTTTTCTCCCGCCCCCTTTCCAGTTCCGGAGCTTCATGAGTACGATCTTCAGGGATTGCTGGTAGTCCTAGAAAAGGAACAGGAGCCACATCCATAGTTGCCGCATCAGCCAGCGCATTCTGTTGTAGAGCATCAGCTCCAGCTTGCAACACCGCCCGGTCTTCCTCCCCATGCAGCCCTGCCCAATAACGAATGAGCACACAGGCATATATAACCAAATCAACAGGCGAATTAATAAGCTTTTTTTCAAAACAAGCCCTATTCCTGAGCTTCCAAGTAGCCCAACAAATTGCCGCCACCACTGTAATCTGCACATTCCTGCTGACGCCCACAAACTATGAAGCCCACCAAAAGTACTGAGAAAAGGACTCAGGCCTATTCGTAGCACCAATAGCTCTGGCAACCACCCCCCAAACGTATCTGGCTGCCACACAAGAAAAGAACAAATGCCCAATGTTTTCATCCTCACTACAAAATCTACAAGTAAAATCTCCTATCCAATTCTTCTTCCTCATGTTATCTTTGGTGAGAATAGCATTGTGCCAGATAAGCCACAACAAAATTTTAATCTTCAGGGGAATTTTACCTTTCCACAGATGTTTGAAACTTCTATCAATCCCTACATTCGACAAATGTGTGTACATCGACTTAACAGAAAACTTGCCAGATTTATTCCACATCCACACTGGCCTGTCTTTTTCTTGATTCAAACTCACCCCAGACAAAATATTTTTCAATTGTTCCTGATGATTCAACCCATCAACATCCAACCACCTTCTAAAAGAGCATCTCCACCTTTTTCTTGCCATATCAGCCAGAGTGATCGTTTGATTCTGGCAAATATCAAACAAGTCAGGGAACTTATCCTTCAAAGGCATATCCAGACACCAAGCATCATGCTAGAGATCAGTCAACTCCCCATTACCAATTTTCATTTTCCTACCAGCCAAATAAAGATCCCTCATCTTAATCAAATCATTCCAACATGGAGAATCATTCTGCCTGTGTTTCACAGCACTGATCCCTCCTCTCTTCAAATACTTCTTTCTCACAAAAACTTGCCATGGACCTTCCTCAGCTTCAAGGCGCCACCACCACTTACAAAGCAAGCAAATGTTAAAAAGTCTAATGTTTTTAATCCCCAGTCCTCCTTTTTTCCTGGGTCTACACACATATTTCCATTTAACCAGATGATATTTTATTTTTCCCACCTTCTCATACCAAAAGAAGGCTCTAGTTTGTTTCTCAATTTCTTCCACATTTGATTTATGTAGAAGAAACATAGTCATGGGATAAACAGCCACACTGGAAACACAAGCAGTGATTTTAACATGCCTCCCTCCCAGAGATAAAGCACCCCCCATCCATCCATCTATCTTTTTCTTTAACCTGTCTCCAATAAAACTCATCTCAGCCACTGTGCATCTCCTGCTACAAACCGGCAACCCCAAATATTTAATTGGCCAACTACCTTTCTGACAGTTGAACATTTCAGCATAATTGGAAAGTTTCTCCTCATCATCCAACACCATCATCACCTCACTCTTCTCAAAATTAATCTTGAGACCAGACATGGATTCAAACAAATACAACAACAACTTCAAGTTTCTAGCCCCCTCAGGATCATCATTAATAAAAAGGATGGTATCATCAGCATATTGCAAAATAGCAATCCCTTTATCAAACAGATTATCAGCCAACCCTGTAAACAACCCACCAGCTTGTGCAAATTAAGCACCATCTTAGCCAAACATTCCCCAGCCAAATTGAATAAGAATGTAGAAAAAGGATCTCCTTGTATGACCCCTTTATAACTGCCAAAGTAAGGGCCAGTTTCCCCATTCACTTTAACACTGAGAGTACCCTGATTCACAGCACTTTTTAACCAAATCATCCAATCCTCACTGAAACCTTTCTGCCTACAACAGTAAAACAAAAAATCCCAATTGACCTTGTCATAAGCTTTCTCAAAGTCAATTTTCAACACCACACCCTGCTGCTTCTGGCTTTTCGATTCTTTCAAGATCTCATGTAACAAAGTCACTCCATCTGCAATAAACCTCCCTTTAATAAAAGCAGTCTGACATGTGTCAATTAATTTCCCCATTACAGGCTCAGTTCTAACTGTCAGACTCTTAGTAAAAATCTTAAACAACACTTGGAGCAGACAAATAGGTCTATATTACTGGATTCTATCAGCATCATCACCTTTGGGAAACAGAGTAATCACCCCATAGTTAATGCTCCTCAAATCAATCTTATGAGAAAAAAAATCTTCAAACACAGCCATAACATCTGTTTTTATAATCATCCAACAATGTTGATAGAATTCAATAGGAATCCCTTCAGGGCCAACAGCTTTATTTTTATCCATCTAATCAATAACCTCCTTAACCTCTTTCTCAGTAAATGGTACCCCCATCTTTTCCCTATCCTCATCATTAAGCTTCTCCCAATCTTGCCAATTGTCATCTGCAAGCCTAATAGAGAACCCACCAGCAGGACCAAACAAAGTTTTATAATAATTAGTGGCATGCTGCAGGAGATCATGAGTCCCCTGAATCTCATTCTCCCCATCTTTCATAGAAAAGATCATTTTCTTTCTTCTCACCCCATTAGCAATCCTGTGAAAATACTCAGTGTTATTATCACCTTTTAGCAACCAATCATCCCTCGATCTTTGCTGCCAAAATCTCTCCTCATTCTCATACACCTCTAGCAATTCTTTCTGAATAACTGCTTTTCATTTAAGTTGTTCAGCAGTAAGCAAAATCAGCTCCTCAATTCTTTCCAATTCCTGAAGCTCCTCCACGAATCTCTTCTTCTTTTTTATCCCCACCCCTTATATGAGCACCCTATCCTTTCAGATCATTTCTTACATTCTTAAGTTTCTTCTGCAGCCTATCAAGACTGTTTTTACCATTCACACGTTTTTTCCAAACTTTCTCCACCCTGATCAAAAAAATCATCACACTGTAACCAGCTTTTTCAAATCTGAATTCCCTGCCACCCTTTTCCTGCCCTTCCATAGTATCCAGAATCAAAGGACTATGATCAGAAACTTCTCTAGACAACTTGTGCACTGTAGTAAGAGGAAATAGCTTCTCCCATTCCTTACAAACTAATATTCTATCCAACTTCTCCAAAGTAGGATTTTTCTGGTTGTTGGACCATGTAAACTGCCCTCCAGACATGAGAATCTCCCTTAAACCATATGCATTAATAATCGAATTAAACATGTGCCCCCACCTATTCAAAGAATGACCCTTATTTTTCTCAGAAGCACACCTGATCACATTAAAATCACCACCCACCAACAAAGGAATAGATTGATCCTGACAAACATCAGCTAACTCTAATAAAAACTCCTATTTATTCTCCTCTTGAGCAGCCCCATATACTACCACCAAATGCCACTGAATTTGTTTCAAAACATCAAACACCTTCATCTTAACATGGAATCTGCCCACAGACACATCAAGCTGAGTCAGTTTAGAGGAACGTAGGCCCCCCAAAATGCCCCCAGATCTTCCCACAGAAGGAAGCCAACTCCAAGAGAATTGATTCATAGGATCAATTCTCCTAAAAAAATCATCAGAATAATCCTTCTTAATAGTTTCTTGCAAACCAATAAAATCCACTCTCTCCTGTCTCAACAAATTATTCAAATAAGCACTCACACCCTTCTTCCCCACACCTCTAATATTCAAAATAACACCTATCATAATACAGATTTTCTCTCTCTTGTTCCATTCACAACACCACTCATAGGGTGATAGTTGTGAACCTTCACAGCAGCAGCTTTTAACTTTCTCTCCTTCATACCAGAACCAGCTCTCAACTTTTTCTTTTTTTTCCTAGAAACCACATGAGTAAAATCCTCCTCATCATTACTATCACCCTTCCAGTCCAGAAACAAGACCTTCTCATTCAAATCAACCTCAACCTCATTCTCTACATGTCTCCTATCCTGCAAACTATGCCTAGCAATTTCTAATTCTTTCAGAGAATTAATATGATCTAAAGATATAGAAGAAGCATCTATCCCCATCTCCAAAGCTCTATGCATAATGATATCATCATCCAAAGCAGCAAAAGAATTATGTAAAGTTAAATTTGTACCTGATAAATCTCTAGGAGGTTGTTGAGCCAAATGCCTTTCAGCCATGTTTCTAGCCCCACCTTGATCAACCACCCTTGAACTCATCCTTATAACCTGTTCTTCTACACCAGCCACATGCTCAGACTGAGAACCCACACTTTCCTGAGTAGAAACATCAGGTTGAGACAGGTCAACAGCCACCACTTCCTGGTCTTGATTAACAACCTCCATATCTTAAGCTCCCTCCATCACAAACCCCCCATAAATCCATTTTTTCCACTATCAGAAGAAGAGCCAAAGGATTCATCAGTAGAAACATTGTCATCCTTTGTCTGGGCACCCTCATCCTGTTCTTCTTCATCTTCCAACAAATGACCATATTGCTTCCTGAGCTCATAATATTTATCACTGCTCCTATCCTTCAACAAACCCCTGATAAAGTCATCAAACCTCTGAAGACCAGCAGCAACCTCAATACTGGGTTCTTTAACCAAGGTAGATGATAAATTCTGGATGACTTCCATGTGAACATCACCCAACCCACCACTATCTGACACAGCCTCCTGAATACCAACTTGCAGTCCCACATCAGTTGTTCTGGTTTGAGTAACTGTCCCACCACCATTGTCACCTTCCACATTCTCTCTGATAACAATCCCTCTTGAACGACCATCACCTCTAGAGCTAGCCCAAATGTTAGCCATTTTGGTCCCAAAAGAAACCCCCCTAGAATCCTCCTGCTCCACCAGAACCTGTTTACCCTTGTCCAACCCAGCTCCACTAGCATCACCACCACCATGTTGGTGACCATCAGCAACCCCACCACTACCTGCACCAGGTCCAGTCCTTTGCCCACTATTTCCATCAGGCCTCCTATGCTCAGCTTCCTCCTCAGTCCTCTTATCCAGCACATTATCACCATCATGTCCATCAATACCCATAGAAGAAGGCAAGGTGGGCACAGCATCAGGAGCAAAAATCTCCCTAGTCTATTTGAATTCATAAATTCCTCCCTGCATCTCCCCCCTTCTGGTATTAGGAACCAGAGATACATCCAGACAAGCAATCTTCACCCTCACATAAGCCAAATTCCTCAAACTGTTCTTGTCCAGGGCCAAAGGCTTGCCCACTAAAGAAGCAACATAGAAAATAGTTGATTTCTCCCTGTATTTCATAGGAATACCAACAATCCTAAACCAGGCCTCCTCCAACCATTCAATAGGTTCCAGGTCCCCATTCCACTTAGACAATTGGATAACAGCATCAGGAATTGTTTTCATAAACACCTTCCCAAAGTGGAAATCATCAATGGATCCGGCAGAAGGAAATATCATCAAAAATTCCACATCATTAATAGGCCTAGCATTAAATCTCCACCCAGACCCCAAAGCATCATCCCACACTTGAAATTCCTTCTCCAAATCTTTCCCAATAACATCACCTCTGACCACACTTATATGAGCATAATGAAGCTGCTCCATAGACCGAACATTAGATTCTACAAAAGGAATAGAATGAAAGCCCTGTTCAAAATCATTACTGCCAAAGAAAAGAGGAACATATTCCCAAGGTTTCCTCTCTTGACAGACCAAAATGCTATGATCCTTCCCATAGTTCTCACACACCACTTCCTCCTGAATCACATCCAACAACTGTAGATCTCCAGAAGCTCCAGCCACATTACCATCTCTCGGCACACTTACTGCTGGTGGTGGTACAGAGGACTCCACCAGAGTAGTGGCAACATCATCTGATTGATTAATTGACAAGATTGGAGACAAATTCACAGGGCGATTCCCCCCAGCAGGCACATTAACAAAAGTTGACGCAGAGGTGTTCAAGCCAGAAACAGAACGAGTCACAGGAACAGATGTGTTCATCACAACCCTAGGTATAGCAACCTACTCCACCGTACGAGCAAAAACCGTCTCTCCTCTCCTAGGGTTCGTATCAGAATTACCTGATCTGCCTGGGAACGACGAAGCAGTAGCATCCGATCCTGATACTTGCTGCATCTCTGGACGGTGACTCCAACGGCCCCGATTGCGAGCCTGCTCTCCTTCATGACGGCGAGCCTCAGACAGAGCCCTCTCCCGCGCCATGGCTTCCCTGCGCTGATCCTCCAATCTGGCCTCATTCTCCGCCTGCTGCAACTCATCCCTGTGCCTCGCATCCCGACGCCGCGCTTCATCGCGACGCTGTTCCTGCTCGCGGATCCAACCACTTTCCCTGTGATCCTCTTCCAGCCCCTACATGATATAAGCATTCAATCTTGGTGAGTAAGGCATGATCATCATAATCCTTTGATCCTTTATGGCTTAGGTTTCCAGTTGGTTAATCAAGGTCTCATCAATACAACATTACAGTTGTATTATAGTTATCTTCTTAGTAGCTCTATCTAACCATGAGATATTACTCATTGACTATACCTACTGGATCCAATAGGATTACTCCTTGGTAACTTATCTTCAGAATTCATCCTTGTAATCTTTCTTGTTACCATATTGATTTGATTTCCTTCAATCACTCCCATCCTATAGATGATATCTAATACTAGCATTACTATTTACCTCTTCTTACTTCTTTCTCTAAGGCTTTCAAGTGAATGCTATGATAAAGACAAGAATTGATAGGTTAAGAATTGGTGAATCAATAGTTGATTACTCAACATCGATGAACAAGATATATTAAAATAAGATCCAGTAGATATGATAAAGATTGATATGGAAAGAAATATATATGGTGGATGATCTTGACTTGGTTTCTTTCCTACTCAAACTCACTAAAGAGTTAAGGTTAGATATTACCATGATACTCATGGTAAAGATAAATAAGGATAAAGTGGATCAAGAGTTTGTGATTATATTCTTGTTATTTGAATTATATTCATAGTTTGGTATTCATCGTTATTGAGATGAATACCATGGATATGATTACTTAAGGACGAAATATAATTCCTTAATCAATGTGTATTGGTTTAGTTTCATTATATTTGATCTACCCTTAGATCAAATTACCAGTGCCCAAAATAATGTTTTTAGCAAAGTTCATATTGAAACTTATCGCAGTCAACTTGATGATCTACTTCAATTCCATCAAGTTAAGAGAAGCTTCAATCACTTTGACAAGATTTATTCAAAATCGCGAAAATTATTCAGATTTTCTATGCATGAATGCAATGCACACATCTGTGTTTAGCTTATTTCTAAGCTCTAATGCTAGGATGTTACAGACTCTCCCCCTTAAAATAAACTTCGTCTTCGAAGTTCGTATACTCTCATGTTTCAGAATGAGGAATTGTCCTGTATTGGTTACGACAAGTCTCAGCTCCATGGTAACCTCAATGGGAACAATTGTAGTATCCCATATCCAGATCTTTTTCCTTGAATTCTCAACATACTTGGAATCTCCAATTTGTTGTCTTTAATACTCCAAAGTTTCTTTTACTATCCTTCTTTAGGGATATGTCCTTAGTATAAACTCCTTAATTTGGGGTCTCTTCTTAGTTCCTTATCCTGATTAGGCATCCTCATCCAACTCCTTTTATTTAATTATCGAACTATCTTACTGTATTATGCAAGGTCTAGGGAGTCTCACTAAAACATGATTTTTAAATTCTATTAGATAATAGCTGAGGATAAAATACTAATCTTTGATTTATCACTGTATGAGTTGTACTGATGATCCTTCCAAGATTGGATTTGAACTTATTTAGTCCATACCCATTGGAATTTCTTGTTACTCTATACTTGTCCAATTGGATGTGTTTTACTCCATCTTAAGGATCACTTAAGAGTTATTTCTTTTAGAATTAGTCTGTTAGGACTATTCTATTTTATTACTTCAAGCTTTTACCTTATCAAGCTTTAGAAACTCTTTTATTATTTCCTTAAGTACCTTTTCAACTTCCATTTAATGTTTACTCTCCCCCTTAGGGTTTACTAATGGTCTCTAAACTTCCTTCTAAAGTAACCATTGGCTTTATAACTAGAATGCAGGGCTTTGTCTAGCTTATTCTCTACCTAGTTAGGGTCTTATGAAAGATTGTATGGTGTATCCACACAATTGTGGATCTCCGAAGCGAATCTTTCAGCATTATTTGTCTTACTTACTATTTGGAAATTTTTGCTTTGATGGGTCTGACGATCGCTTTAATTTTATACTTATTTATGTATTTATTAACTTAGGCCAAGTTTTATGCTCTTTATGCAACCATTAAGATGATCTAGTTATCTATGTCAACCAACACCGAATGTGGACAAGATACCAAATGTGGATCAGAATACCAACTATGGATCAAATACCAGCTGCGGATCATCCTAGGTTGTTGGTATTACCCTACGGCTTCCAACATCCTTATGGCATTCTCTCTGAACTGTCAGAGCTTGAATACCATTTTTCTCCGAAACTTCGTATTTACATTTATTCATGATGCTTCCATGAACTTGGTACAATTACTTTATTAACTTCCTATCAACATCACCTATTTTAGGTGAACTCTAAGTTCATGACTCCTTATTGCTCCAAGTATGTTCTACACTAAACTTCCTTCTTATATCTGGCTAAGAATAACCTGAGCATGATCTATCCTTCAAACTGCGCTAATACTCCTTATATTTTGCTTCATCCTTCATGTAAATCTTCATCTTGGTCTTTGAAAATCGTCACTCCCTTACACGAATTCCCATTCCTATCTAGGTATTTAACATCAAGTAGTAACTGGATGTTGCAACATGCATTTGCACATCAAGTCAAACTTCATGTACAGATCTAGTCAAACAAGAAGATCCAAGAAAAACAAATAAATCCAAATGTGGTACATATAACACACAATATTCTAAGCCCGGAATATAGTAGTTGAGTATAGTATCTCTAGAATTCAGGCTTAGTTGTGTAGTATATGACACCTCCTCATATAGGTTTATATCGTGATACTTAGCACATAGGGGTCAAACTATTCTTTATCTCAATATTTACCCAAATTGCGCAATTGCAACAGGATAATTTTTAACAAAGTGATCTCAATTTGGTTTTTACTAACCTTTAGTCTCACTCTTGGAATGGCTAATATAACCAACCTTTCTTTATTAGTAACTAATCCTCATATGATCTAACAAAAAGACTAATAAGTTTCTTTTGAACCCCTAAAATTGAAGGTTATCACTATTTTATGACAACTATGACTTCTATTATAGTTCTACCATGTTATTTCCCTACTTCTACTTCAGGATAATTTACTAATTTCTTGTAATAATAATATTCTCATCATGGTTTCGGAGCTAATCTCACCATGATCTTATTATGTTTTGCCTCTATATCATGATTTAAGAGCTAATCTAACCATGATGAGTTTGTTTCACACTACACTATTATTAAGCCATAACATAATTTCACTTCATCACGTAGAATTCTCAAATGAATACCACATGATTACTACTCATTACATCAACACTTACCCTAATGATATTCATCATGTTGTCTTTGGTTATCAACTAACAATAAGATTCCACTTTAATACTTGAATTCTAAGGTTAGGCTACACCATTAAGACTACTTCCATATGATGTCTTACACTTTCTTACAGTATCTTGGTGGTTTATGTCTCCCTCGGAAGACACTAAATAACACTTTACTAAGAGAATATGGACAACTATTTCTAAGAAAGATGGTTATACACCTCGGGACAAGGTTATCCACAAGTGGATGCTTATCACCAGTCAGAAGAATATTTGTTTTAGATAAGATGGCTCCTATAGTCACTATCCAACCTACAGATCTTCCTGAAAGGATTTTAATCCTAAGGTCAAAGCATATGCTCTGATACCAACTGCGGTGACCCAGCATACCATTGCATGATGTAGTACACTATAGTCGTTGACATAACACCAATGAAACACCATTCACTAATATTACATCCCTCAGAGTGGTACAACAGAAACACAGCAGGTCCAAGACATGACAATAGGTTACAAATCAACTCTTTACACAAGATCCAGAGAACACTCTAGGTTAAATAGAGAGAAAGAAACTTCTTACAAAGAAGAATCGGAAATAAACAACTCGAAAACTATCATATTAATAAGACTAGTATTTTAACTAATGGTCTGGCATTGCTGCTATTGCAATACGCAACAGAAATAGGTTCTATGGCTAGAGATTATATTCCTATCTAATCAGTAACTTCATCTTCACTTGAGTTCATGTATAGGTTGACTTTCTTGACTTCATTGAAGAACATTAGATTCTGGTGATGATTCCTGGAGCATAACTTGATGTAGACATCGTCTATACTAGCTTCAGAACCTAGCAAGGGTTAAGAAGATACGTTGAGTACGAGAGTACTCAGCAAGTTCACTAGAAAAGGAGTGTTTGATGTACTATATCTACAGCCACAGACCGTAGGTCGTAGGCAATGCAAGTTTTCATAAACATTTCTTTAAAGGTTGCTTTTATTCTGAAAATCTATGTCCGCCAGCCTTCATGGGTTTACCAAAACTTTCATGGAGTTCCTTTCCTGTCGCGTTCGCAGCTCCTTCCTGGAACAGGGAGTAACAAGTTACAGTTCTTACACTCTGCAGAGGTGTGTTACCTTACCCATGAGAGACCTTAGCCTTGTTGCACAACCAAGTCATGACCTTGTCCATACTTCCTTGGTATAGGGCCCAGTCTAAGATCCAAGCCAATCACTGCCCTCTCCACGACCACATATGTCTGCACGATCCTTCGGGGCCGGCTCACCTCCGTTAAGCCCCCTTTCGGGCAGGCTAAAACCCTGATGAGTTCCCGAAGACTCTATGACCTGGTGTTGCCCTGGCAAGTGCCATATTAAATGGTCCATCCACTAAACACCATCCATAGATAATCTAGACACCAAAAGTGTGGGGCGTAAGGGTGCCCACCCATATGTTGGATCCGCACAAGGAATCACAACATCACGTTAAGGTCGTCTTGCCTCCATACGAGAGGAAAGGATACAGATGACTTCTCCATCCCATTCCAAATCTCATAATTAACGCGTGATATATGGCGCAAGAATCACTGGTGACATTGGTTGTTAGTGAAGGGTTTCGCGACATAGTAAATCAAAATTTTCTACGGATGCGAACAGAGGGAAAACCAAGATCTAATCTAGGAGATGCAAACAACAAGAGAGATTGGATTAGATCTTCATACCCTTGAAGATTCACACAGCGGAACGTTCGTCGGAACGTGGGTGATGTAGTCGTACTCGCTTCTCCTCCTCGCGATCCGATCCGATCTAGCACCACAAGTGGCGGTGCCTCCGTGAGATGCACACGTGCAGCACCTCGACGTCTCCTCCTTCCTCGGACCAGCAAGTATGGTGGAGAGATGGATTGGATCTACAACGCGACGGCGTGGTGTATATGGTGGAGAGTTTCTGCAGCAGGGCTTCGCCTACACGCAGTCGGGAGGGAGAGAGAGAGGAGGGCAGCAGGACGGCTAGCTCTTGGAGGGGAAGGTGTGGGAGGGTGGTGCGCCCCCAGCCCTCTTTATATAGAGGGGTGGGCGGCTGCAACCCTAGCCCCCTCCCCCAAGCCAAACCGGCGGCCCCAAGGAGAAGGAGTGGGGGGCAAGGAAACCCCCCCTTCTAGAATCTCTATCTCGAGTTTAAAACCCTCTTGGCCGGCTGGGCCCTATGGGGCCTTGTGCCCCTGGCCCAATGCAGCCAGGGCACTCCCTCATAGGTCCATGCCCCCTCCCGGAAGGTGTGGCCACGTTGGTCCCCTTCCGAAAGGTTCTAGAAGCTTCCGGTACAATACCGATTAACCCGGAACAATTCCGAACTCCAAAAACTGCACTTCCTTAAATGAATCTTATTCTCCGGACCATTCCGGAACCTCTCGTGATGTCCCAGATCCCATCCGAGACTCCGAACAAAAACTCATAAACCAATTATCCAATCTATCCTAGCGTCGAGACACGTTAAGTGTGTGACCCTGCGGGTTCGAGAATATGCAGACATGATCTTCTATCAATAATCAACAGCGGGGTCTGGAAACCCATATTGACTCCCACACATTCATCTATGATCATATCGGATGAACCACGATGCCAGGATTCAATCAATCCCATATATATATATTCCCTTCGTCTCGCGATATTTTACTTGCCCGAAATTCGATCGTCGGTACCGTCATACCTAGTTCAATCTCGTTCACAGCAAGTACTTTACTCGTTCCGTAATCCGATATCACTTTGTGATTAACTCCTTAACCACATGCTTGCAAGCGGTGTTGATATCGATTACCGAGTGGGCCCGAAGTATATCTCTCCGACTTGGGAGGGACAAATCCCATCTCGATACATACAACCCAACAGATACTTTCCGATCACCTGAGAGACACCTTTATGATCACCCTCTCATAGGATGACGTTTGATGACCTCAAAGCTTTCTTCCGATACCAGGGAGTTGTATTACCTCATGGTCTAAGGAATACAATATTTAACATAAGAAAAGCTTCGCAAAGACGAACACGATGACACGATCTAATTGCTTCGCTTAGTTTGGGTTTGTCCATCATATCATTCTCCCAATGATATGATCTCATTATCAATTGACAACTCATGTCTATGGTTAGGAAACCTTAACCATCATTGATCAATGAGCTAGTCCATAGAGGCGTACTAGGGACACGGTGTTGTTCACAAACCACACAAGTATTAAAGTTTCCGCTTAATACAATTCTAGCATGGAATATAAACATTATCATGAACAAGAATTATAATAATAACAACTTTATTATTGCCTCTAGGGCATAATTCCAACAGTCTCCCACTTGCACTAGAGTCAATAATCTAGTTTACATTTGGTAACAATCTCACACCCATGGCACTGAGGTGCTGATCATGTTTTACACGTGGAAGAGGTTTAGTCAATGGATCTGCGACATTCAGATCTGTATGTACTTTGCTAATCTTCAGATCTCCATCTGCTATATAATCTCGGATTATATGAAACTTGCGGTTGATATGCTTGGTCTTTGGATGATATCTTGGTTCCTTAGCGAGTGCTATGGCGCCAGTGTTGTCACACAATATCTCCAGTGGGTCCAATGCACTTGGAACCACGCCAAGCTCAGTGATGAAGTTCCTGATCCAAACTCCTTCACTTGACGCTTCTGCAGCATCCATGTATTCCGCTTCTACTGTAGATCCCGCGATCACGCTTTGCTTGCAGCTTCTCCAGCTCACAGTTCCTCCATTCAAAATATACATGTATCCTGTCTGAGATTTAGAATCATCCTTGTCGGTGTCGAAACTAGCGTCGACGTAAACTTTTACGACGAGCTATTCATCACCCCCATAGACTAAGAACATTTCTTTAGTTCTATTTAGGTACTTTAGGATGTTCTTCACGGCTGTCCAGTGTTCCACTCCTGGATCACTTTGATACCTGCTCGTCAAACTAAGATCATTGGACACATCTGGTCTAGTACACAGCATGGCATACATGATCGAACCTATGGCCGAGGCATAAGGCACTTTGCTCATAGCTTCCCTATCATTTACCGTAGCTGGACACTGAGCCTTGCTCAATATCTTACCTGATAATATAGGCACTGAACCTTTCTTTGTCTTATCCATTCTGAACCTTTTCAGAACTTTGTCTAGATATGTACTCTGGCTTAAAGCTATCAGGCGTCTTTGTCTATCTCTATAGATTTTGATGCCCAATATATAAGCAGCTTCACCTAATTCTTTCATTGAAAAACACTTGTTCAAATAACTCTTCACATCGTTAAGCATGTTGATGTCATTTCCAATAATCAATATGTCATCCACATATAGTACCAGAAACGTCACCGAGCTCCCACTCACTTTCTTGTAGATGCAAGCTTCGTAGCAATTTGGAACAAATCCAAAACTCTTGATCACTTGATCAAAACGAAGGTTCCAACTCCGAGATGCTTGCTTCAGTCCATAAATGGAACGCTGAAGTTTGCATACTTTATCAGCATCCTTAGGATCGACAAAACCTTCGGGTTGCATCATATACAACTCTTCATAAATGTTGCCATTGAGGAAAGCAGTCTTGACATCCATCTGCCATATTTCATAATCATGAAACGCAGCAATTGCTAATAAAATCCAAATAGACTTAAACATCGCTACGGAAGAGAAAGTCTCATCGTAGTCAACACCTTGAACTTGTCGGAAACCTTTCGCGACAAGCCGTGCTTTATAGACGGTAACATTACCATCCACGTCCGTTTTCTTCTTGAAGATCCATTTGCACTCAACGGCCTTTCGGTCGCTAGGAGGGTCCACCAAAGTCCATACTTGGTTTTCGCTCATGGATCCCAATTCGGATTTCATGGCTTCTAGCCATTTCTCAGAGTCTGGGCTCATAATCGCTTCCTCATAGTTCGTAGGTTCACTGTCTTCTACTAACAAGACAGTCAAGACAGGGTTGCCGTACCACTCAGGAGGGGCACGCGACCTTGTTGACCTGCGACGTTCAGTAGCAGCATCGTCCGAAGCTTCATGATCCTTTTCATTAGCTTCCTCTATTGTTGGTGCAGGTGGCACTGGAACAATTTCAGGTGCTGTGCTACTCTCCAATTCAAGAGAAGGTTCAATAACCTCGTCTAGCTCTACTTTCCTCCCACTCACTTCTTTCGAGAGAAACTCCTTCTCAAGAAAGGAACCGTTCTTTGCGAAAAACACTTTGCCTTCGGTTCTGTGATAGAAGGTATACCCAATAGTTTCCTTAGGGTATCCTATGAAGACGCATTTCTCCGCTTTGGGTTCGATCTTGTCCGGCATCAACTTCTTGACGTAAGCTTTGCATCCCCAAACTTTAAGAAACGACAACTTAGGTTCAGCACCAAACCACAGTTCATACGGTGTCGTCTCAACGGATTTAGATGGTGCCCTATTTAAAGTGAATGCAGCGGTTTCCAATGCATAACCCCAAAATGATAACGGCAAATCAGTAAGAGACATCATCGATCGGACCATATCTAATAGGGTTCGGTTCCGGCGTTCAGACACACCATTGCGCTGTGGTGTTCCGGGTGGCGTGAGTTGCGAAACAATTCCGCTTGCTTTAAGATGCGTGAGAAAATCATAACTCAAATATTCGCCCCCACGATCGGATCGAAACTTAATCTTTCTGTTACGATGGTTCTCCACTTCATTCTGAAATTCCTTGAACTTTTCAAATGTTTCAGATTTATGTTTCATTAAATAGATATACCCATATCTACTTAAGTCATCGGTAAAAGTGAGAAAATAGCGATATTCACCGCGCGTCGAAACACTCATCGGTACGCATACATCGGTATGTATGATTTCCAACAAGTCCGTTGCTCGCTCCATCATACCTGAGAACGGGGTTTTGATCATCTTGCCCATGAGGCATGGTTCGCATGTGTCAAATGATTCAAAATCAAGAGACACCAAAAGTCCATCAGAATGGAGTTTCTTCATGCACTTTACACCAATATGACCTAGACGACAGTGCGACAAATAAGTAGTATTATCACTATCTACTTTGCATCTCTTAGCCTCAATGTTATGGATGTGTGTTTCATCCCTTTCGAGATTTATAAGAAATAAACCATTCACAATAGGTGCATGACCATAAAAGATGTTACTCATATAAATAGAACAACCATTATTCTCCGATTTAAATGAATAACCGTCTTGCAATAAACAAGATCCAAAAATAATGTTCATGCTCAACGCAGGCACATAATAACACTTATTAAGGTTTAAAACTAATCCCGAAGGTAAAACTAAGGAGAGCGTGTCGACGGCCATCACATCAACTCTTGATCCGTTGCCAACGCGCATCGTCACCTCATCCCTCGCAAGCCGCCGTCTATTCCGTAGCTCCTGTTTCAAGTTACAAATATTAGCAACTGAACCGGTATCAAATACCCAGGCACTACAACAAGGGCTAGTAAGGAAAACATCAATAACATGTATATCAAATATACCTTTGATGGTGCCAGCCTTCTTGTCCGCTAAGTACTTCGGACAGTTGCGCTTCTAGTGGCCCTTGTCCTTGCAATAGAAGCACTCAGTGTCCGGCTTAGGACCAGACTTGAGCTTCTTCTCAGCAGGGGCAGTGCGCTTGTCGCCCCCCTTCTTGAAGGGCTTTTTTGCACCCTTACCTTTCTTGAAGGTGGGCTTGTTGACCATCAACACATGATTATCCTTTTTGATGTCCACCTCCGCGGCCTTTAGCTTTGCGAAGAGCTCGGTGATCGTATCAGTGGAACCAATCTGATTATGAGTCACTACAAAACTTTTGTAGCTGGGAGGGAGTGATTGCAGAACCCTGTCAATCTTGAGCTCCTCTGGAATCGTGCATTCCAGTTGCTCAAGGCATTGAGTGTAGCCCGTCATCTTAATGGCGTGCTCACTAACGGAACTCCCTTCCTCCATCTTGCAGTTAAAGAACTTCTCAGAGATCTCATATCTCTCAGAACGGGCCTGAGTCTGAAACATGGTTTTCAGCTCTTCGAGAATCTCAAAGGGCCCGGGATAGTCTTCAAAACAATTTTGAAGTTCCGATTCCATAGCAAACAACATGGTGCTCTTAATCACACCATAATCATCTTTGCGCGACTGATAGACAGCTTTCTCATCAGCCGGCGCAGTTGCAGCAGGGGGGTCACCTAACGCTTTCCCAAGGACATAGTCCTTTTGACCGCCAGAGAGAATAATTCTTAGATTGCGGAACCAATTGGTGAAGTTAGACCCATTGTTTCTAAGCTTTTCCATCTCAGCAAAAACGTTGAAGTTGAAGTTGGACTTAGCCATTTGATCTACAATATTTGCAAGTACAAATTAGACTATGTTCATGATAACTAGTTCAACTTTTAATCAAATTACTAGATGAACTCCCACTAAATTCAACATCCCTCAAGTTGTTTAGTGAACACGATCCAAATTCACCACACCTAATCCGATCTTCACGAGAAGAGATGTGGTTTCAATGGTGGACAACGAAGTGTCGATCATATCATTCATATGACTCATGCTTAACCTTTCGGTTCATGTGTTCCGAGGCCATGTCTGTACATGCTAGGCTCGTCAAGTTAGACCCAAGTATTTCCGCGTGTGCAAAACTGGCTTGCACCCGTTGTATGTGAGCGTAGAGTCTATAGCACCCGATCATCACGTGATGCTTGGACACGACGAACTTTCGCAATAGTGCATACTTGGGGAGAACACAGTTTTTATCTTGATCTTTAAGTGAGGAATCATCTTATAATGCTACCATCGCGATCTAAGCATAATAAGATGCATAAAAGGATAAACATCACAGGCATATAACTTTATGTGACATGGTATAGCCAATCTTCGCGCAATGATCCCCATCTTGTGCGTGCCGGCATGATCTCCACCACTCCACCATGATTGCCTCCACCACGAATAGCAACTACAACTATTGCTAACTACTTAGCGATAAAGTGAAACTATTACATGGCGCATAAGAAGTTGACACACAGGTCATACACAATTATAAAGACAACCATATGGCTCCTGCCGGTTGTGTACTCATCGACATGCAAGTCGTGAAACATTACAAAACATGATCATCGCATACATTATACACATCATATCTTGGGCCATACCATATCACAGAAAACACTCCCTGCAAAAACAAGTTAGACGCCTCTACTTTGTTGTTGCATGTTTTACGTGGCTTATGGGAGTAGATGCTAAGAACGATTCTTACCTACGGAAAGCCACAACGGTGATATTATGGTTGCCAAACTCCGGTGTTAATCCCATGACAACTATAGTGAGAGAAACTGGCATCCACCAGCCGCATGTGTGGAACAAGCCACACGTCAAGTGCGGAGCCGGTCTCGCGAACGACGTCGCGTAAGTTTGGCCTGGACCGCTTCAATCTCACTATCCCGCGTCATAAGAAGAACACAAACAAGAGGCTTGCAACAGAAAACATCAATGCCCGCAACAAGCATGTTGCGTTCTACTCGTGAAACACATCTACGCATAGATCTAGCTCTGATACCACTGAAGGGCTTCGCGGCATAGTAAATCAAAATTTTCTACGGATGCGAACAGAGGGAAAACCAAGATCTAATCTAGGAGATGCAAACAACGAGAGAGATTGGATTAGATCTTCATACCCTTGAAGATTCGCATAGCGGAACGTTCGTCGGAACGTGGGTGATGTAGTCTTACTCGCTTTTCCTCCTCGCGATCCGATCCGATCTAGCACCACAAGTGGCGGTGCCTCCATGAGATGCACACGTGCAACACCTCGACGTCTCCTCCTTCCTTGGACCAGCAAGTATGGTGGAGAGACGGATTGGATCTACAACGCGACGGCGCGTTGTATATGGTGGAGAGTTTCTGCAGCAGGGCTTCGCCTACACGCAGTCGGGAGGGAGAGAGAGGAGGGCAGCAGGACGGCTAGCTCTTGGAGGGGAAGGTGTGGGGGGGGTGGTGCGCCCCCAGCCCTCTTTATATAGAGGGGTGGGCGGCTGCAACCCTAGCCCCTCCCCCAAGCCAAACCGGTGGCCCCAAGGAGAAGGAGTGGGGGGCAAGGAACCCCCCCCCCTTCTAGAAGCTCTATCTCGAGTTTAAAACCCTCTTGGCAGGCTGGGCCCTATGGGGCCTTGTGACCCTGGCCAAATGCGGCCAGGGCACTCCCTCATAGGACCATGCCCCCTCCCGGAAGGTGTGGCCACGTTGGTCCCCTTCCGGAAGGTTCTAGAAGCTTCCGGTACAATACCGATTAACCCGGAACAATTCCGAACTCCAAAAACTACACTGCCTTATATGAATCTTATTCTCCGGACCATTCTGGAACCTCTCGTGATGTCCCGGATCCCATCCGAGACTCCGAACAAAAACTCATAAACCAATTATCCAATCTACCCTAGCGTCGAGACACGTTAAGTGTGTGACCCTGCGGGTTCGAGAATATGCAGACATGATCTTCTATCAATAATCAACAGCGGGGTCTGGAAACCCATATTGACTCCCACACATTCATCGATGATCATATCGGATGAACCACGATGCCAAGATTCAATCAATCCCATATATATATTCCCTTCGTCTCGCGATATTTTACTTGCCCGAGATTCGATCGTCGGTACCGTCATACCTAGTTCAATCTCGTTCACAGCAAGTACTTTACTCGTTCCGTAATCCGATATCACTTTGTGATTAACTCCTTAACCACATGCTTGCAAGCGGTGTTGATATCGATTACCGAGTGGGCCCGAAGTATATCTCTCCGACTTGGGAGGGACAAATCCCATCTCGATACATACAACCCAACAGATACTTTCCGATCACCTGAGAGACACCTTTATGATCACCCTCTCATAGGATGACGTTTGATGACCTCAAAGCTTTCTTCCTATACCAGGGAGTTGTATTATCTCATGGTCTAAGTAATACAATATTTGACATAAGAAAAGCTTCACAAAGACGAACACTATGACACGATCTAATTGCTTCGCTTAGTTTGGGTCTGTCCATCATATCATTCTCCCAATGATATGATCTCATTATCAATTGACAACTCATGTCTATGATTAGGAAACCTTAACCATCATTGATAAATGAGCTAGTCCATAGAGGCGTACTAGGGACACGGTGTTGTTCACAAACCACACAAGTATTAAAGTTTCCGCTTAATACAATTCTAGCATGGAATATAAACATTATCATGAACAAGAATTATAATAATAATAACAGCTTTATTATTGCCTCTAGGGCATAATTCCAACAGTTAGGTCCTAGATAATATGTTCCTTTACCACCAGAACTTTCATAGTAGGTTATTACCTCATGGTAAATTACCTATAATCATATTATTATGAAAATAGTGTTTTCTAACCCTTTTCAAATGCAGGTGCAACACTAGATTTGCAAAATACTTTACAGAAAATAATCAAAGGACATTAGCAAGTGTGAACTTGCCTTTTGTGATTGCAATATTATGCCCCCACTGTCTTCAAGACAATATAAGATCCAATATCTGAAATCAGCATCATTGGTCCAGTAAGGACTAATGTTTAAAGTGTTGGAATTATGCCCTAGAGGCAATAATAAAGATGTTATTATTATAATTCTTGTTCATGATAAAGTTTATATTCCATGCTAGAATTGTATTAAGCGAAAACTTTAATACTTGTGTGGTTTGTGAACAACACCGTGTCCCTAGTACGCCTCTACGGACTAGCTCATTGATTAATGATGGTTAAGGTTTCCTAACCATAGACATGAGTTGTCGATTAATAATGAGATCATATCATTGGGAGAATGATATGATGGACAGACCCAAACTAAGCGGAGCAATTAGATTGTGTCATCATGTTCATCTTTGCGAAGCTTTTCTTATGTCAAATATTATATTCCTTAGACCATGAGATAATACAACTCCCTGGTATCGGAAGAAAGATTTGAGGTCATCAAACGTCATCCTATGAGAGGGTGATCATAAAGGTGTCTCTCAGGTGATCGGAAAGTACCTGTTGGGTTGTATGTATCGAGATGGGATTTGTCCCTCCCAAGTCGGAGAGATATACTTCGGGCCCACTCGGTAATCGATATCAACACCTCTTGCAAGCAAGTGGTTAAGGAGTTAATCACAAAGTGATATCGGATTACGGAACGAGTAAAGTACTTGCTGTGAAAAGAGATTGAACTAGGTATGCCGATACCGACGATCGAATCTCGGGCAAGTAAAATATCGCGTGACGAAGGGAATATATATGGGATTAATTGAATCCTGGCATCGTGGTTCATCCGATATGATCATCGATGAATGTGTGGGAGTCAATATTGGTTTCTAGACCCCACTGTTGGTTATTGATAGAAGATCATGTCTGCATATTCTCGAACCCGAAGGGTCACACACTTAACGTGTCTCGACGCTAGGATAGATTGGATAATTGGTTTATGAGTTTTTGTTCGGAGTCTCGGATGAGATCCAGGACGTAACGAGAGGTTCCGGAATGGTCCGGAGAATAAGATTCATATAAGGCAATGCAGTTTTTGGAGTTCGGAATTGTTTCGGGTTATTCGGTATTGTACCGGAAGCTTCTAGAACCTTCCGGAGTGGGACCAACGTGGCCCAACTTGTCGGGAGGGGGCGTGGGCCTACGAGGGAGTGCCTTGGCCGCATTGGGCCAGGGGCACAAGGCCCCATAGGCCCAACCGGACAAGCACCTAGGGAAACCCTAGGGGAGCTTCTAGAAGGGGGGGAACTTGCCCCCCACTCCTCCCTCCTTGGCCGCCGGCCTAGGGCTTGGGGGAGGGGCAAGGGCCAGCCGCCCACCCCTCTATATAAAGAGGGCTAGGGGCGCACCCTCCCCACACCTCCTCCTCAATCCTAGCCGCCCTGCTGCCCCTCCTCTCTCTCTCTCTCCCTCCCGACTGCGCGGAGGCGAAGCCCTGCCGTAGAAACTCTCCACCGCTTGCACCACGCCGTCGTGTTTTAGATCCAATCCATCTCTCCACCCCACTTGCTGGAACAAGGAAGGAGGAGACGTCGAGGTGCCTCAAGTGTGCATCTCTCGGATGCATCGCCACTTGCGGTGTTGGATCGGATCGGATCGCGAGGAGGAGAAGCGAGTACGACTACATCAACCACGTTCGTTGAACGTTCCGCTGTGCGAATCTTCAAGGGTATGAAGATATCATCTATCCCCCCCCCCTCGTTGTTTGAATCTCCTAGATTAGATCTTGGATTTCCCGTTCGCATCCGTAGAAAAAATTTGATTTACTATGCTGCGAAACCCTTCAGTGGTATCAGAGCTAGATCTATGCGTAGATGTGTTTCACGAGTAGAACGCAACATGCTTGTTGCGGGCATTGATGTTTTCTGTTGCAAGCCTCTTGTTTGTGTACTTCTTATGACGCGGGATAGTGAGATCGAAGCGGTCCAGGCCAACTTTACGCGACCTCGTTCGCGAGACCGGCTCCGCACTTGACGTGTGGCTTGTTCCACACATGCGGCTGGTGGATGCCAGTTTCTCTCACTATAGTTGTCATGGGATTTACACCGTAGTTTGGCAACCATAATATCACCGTTGTGGCTTTCCGTAGGTAAGAATCGTTCTTAGCTTGTTACTCCCATAAGCCACGTAAAACATGCAACAACAAAGTAGAGGCGTCTAACTTGTTTTTGCAGGGAGTGTTTTCTGTGATATGGTATGGCCCAAGATGTGATGTGTATGTTGTATGCAATGATCATGTTTTGTAATGTTTCACGACTTGCATGTCGATGAGTACACAACTGGTAGGAGCCATATGGTTGTCTTTATAATTGTGTATAACCTGTGTGTCAACTTCTTATGCGCCATGTAATAGTTTCACTTTATCGCTAAATAGTTAGCAATAGTTGTAGTTGCTATTCGTGGTGGAGGCAATCATGGTGGAGTGATGGAGATCATGCCGGCACGCACAAGATGGAGATCATTGCGCGAAGATTGGCTATACCATGTCACATTAAAGTTATATGCATGTGATGTTTATCCCTTTATGTATCTTATCATGCTTAGATCGCGACGGTAGCATTATAAGATGATTCCTCACTTAAAGATCAAGATAAAAACTGTGTTCTCCCCGAGTATGCACCGTTGTGAAAGTTCGTCGTGTCCAAGCATCACGTGATGATCGGGTGCTATAGACTCTACGCTCACATACAACGGGTGCAAGCCAGTTTTTGCACACGCGGAAATACTTGGGTCTAACTTGACGAGCCTATCATGTACAGACATGGCCTCGGAACACATGAACCGAAAGGTTAAGCATGAGTCATATGAATGATATGATCGACACTTCGTTGTCCACCATTAAAAACCACATCTCTTCTCGTGAAGATCGGATTAGGTGTGGTGAATTTGGATCGTGTTCACTAAACAACTTGAGGGATGTTGAATTTAGTGGGAGTTCATCTAGTAATTTGATTAAAAGTTGAACTAGTTATCATGAACATAGTCTAATTTGTACTTGCAAATATTGTAGATCACATGGCTAAGTCCAACTTCAACTTCAACGTTTTTGCTGAGAAGGAAAAGCTTAGAAACAATGGGTCTAACTTCACCAATTGGTTCCGCAATCTAAGAATCATTCTCTCTGGCGGTCAAAAGGACTATGTCCTTGGGAAAGCGTTAGGTGACCCCCCTGCTGCAACTGCGCCAGCTGATGAGAAAGCTGTCTATCAGTCGCGCAAAGATGATTATGGTGTGATTAAGAGCACCATGTTGTTTGCTATGGAATCGGAACTTCAAAATCGTTTTGAAGACTATCCCGGGCCCTTTGAGATTCTCGAAGAGCTGAAAACCATGTTTTAGACTCAGGCCCGTTCTGAGAGATATGAGATCTCTGAGAAGTTCTTTAACTGCAAGATGGAGGAAGGGAGTTCCGTTAGTGAGCACGCCATTAAGATGACGGGCTACACTCAATGCCTTGAGCAACTGGAATGCCCGATTCCAGAGGAACTCAAGATTGACAGGGTTCTGCAATCACTCCCTCCTAGCTACAAAAGTTTTGTAGTGACTCATAATCAGATTGGTTCCACTGATACGATCACCGAGCTCTTCGCAAAGCTGAAGGCCGCGGAGGTGGACATCAAAAAGGATAATCATGTGTTGATGGTCAACAAGCCCACCTTCAAGAAAGGTAAGGGTGCAAACAAGCCCTTCAAGAAGGGCGGCGGCAAGCGCACTGCCCCTGCTGAGAAGAAGCTCAAGTCTGGTCCTAAGCCGGACACTGAGTGCTTCTATTGCAAGGACAAGGGCCACTGGAAGCGCAACTGTCCGAAGTACTTAGCGGACAAGAAGGCTGGCACCATCAAAGGTATATTTGACATACATGTTATTGATGTTTTCCTTACTAGCCCTCGTTGTAGTGCCTGGGTATTTGATACCGGTTCAGTTGCTAATACTTGTAACTCGAAACAGGAGCTACGGAATAGACGGCGGCTTGCGAGGGATGAGGTGACGATGCGCGTTGGCAACGGATCAAGAGTTGATGTGATGTTCGTCGGCACGCTCTCCTTAGTTTTACCTTCGGGATTAGTTTTAAACCTTAATAAGTGTTATTATGTGCCTGCGTTGAGCATGAACATTATTTCTGGATCTTGTTTATTGCAAGACGGTTATTCATTTAAATCGGAGAATAATGGTTGTTCTATTTATATGAGTAACATCTTTTATGGTCATGCACCTATTGTGAATAGTTTATTTCTTCTAAATCTCGAAAGGGATGAAACACACATCCATAACATTGAGGCTAAGAGATGCAAAGTAGATAGTGATAATACTACTTATTTGTGGCACTGTCGTCTAGGTCATATTTGTGTAAAACGCATGAAGAAACTCCATTCTGATGGACTTTTGGAGTCTCTTGATTTTGAATCATTTGACACATGCGAACCATGCCTCATGGGCAAGATGATCAAAACCCCGTTCTCTGGTATGATGGAGCGAGCAACGGACTTGTTGGAAATCATACATACCGATGTATGTGGACCGATGAGTGTTTCGACGCGCGGTGGATATCGCTATTTTCTCACTTTTACCGATGACTTAAGTAGATATGGGTATATCTATTTAATGAAACATAAATCTGAAACATTTGAAAAGTTTAAGGAATTTCAGAATGAAGTGTAGAACCATCGTAACGGAAAGATTAAGTTTCTACGATCCGATCGTGGGGGCGAATATTTGAGTTATGATTTTCTCACGCATCTTAAAGCAAGCGGAATTGTTTCGCAACTCACGCCACCCGGAACACCACAGCGTAATGGTGTGTCTGAACGCCGGAATCGAACCCTATTAGATATGGTCCGATCAATGATGTCTCTTACTGATTTGCCATTATCATTTTGGGGTTATGCATTGGAAACCGCTGCATTCACTTTAAATAGGGCTCCATCTAAATCCGTTGAGACGACACCGTATGAACTGTGGTTTGGTGCTAAACCTAAGTTGTCGTTTCTTAAAGTTTGGGGATGCGAAGCTTACGTCAAGAAGTTGATGCCGGACAAGCTCGAACCCAAAGCGGAGAAATGCGTCTTCATAGGATACCCTAAGGAAACTATTGGGTATACCTTCTATCACAGAACCGAAGGCAAAGTGTTTGTCGCAAAGAGCGGTTCCTTTCTTGAGAAGGAGTTTCTCTCGAAAGAAGTGAGTGGAAGGAAAGTAGAGCTAGACGAGGTTATTGAACCTTCTCTTGAATTGGAGAGTAGCGCAGCACCTGAAATTGTTCCAGTGCCGCCTGCACCAACAACAGAGGAAGCTAATGACAAGGATCATGAAGCTTCGGATGATGCTGCTACTGAACGTCGCAAGTCGACAAGGTCGCGTGCCCCTCCTGAGTGAATTTGGATCATGTTCACTAAACAACTTGAGGGATGTTGAATTTAGTGGGAGTTCATCTTGTAATTTGATTAAGTTGAACTAGTTATCATGAACATAGTCTAAATTGTACTTGCAAATTTTGTAGATCAAATGGCTAAGTCCAACTTCAACTTCAACGTTTTTGCTGAGAAAGAAAATCTTAAGAACAATGGGTCTAACTTCACCAACTGGTTCCGCAATCTGAGAATCATTCTCTCTGGCGGACAAAAGGACTATGTCCTTGAGAAAGCGCTAGGTGACGCCCCTGCTGTAGATGCGCCGGCTGATGAGAAAGTTGTTTATCAGTCGCGCAAAGATGATTATGGTGTGATTAAGAGCACCATGTTGTTTGCTATGGAATCGGACCTTCAAAATCGTTTTGAAGATTTCCCCGGGCCCTTTGAGATCCCTGAGGAACTGAAAACTATGTTTCAGACTCAGGCCTGTTCTGAGAGATATGAGATCTCTGAGAAATTCTTTAACTGCAAGATGGAGGAAGGGAGTTCCGTTAGTGAGCACGCCAGAAAGATGTCGGGCTACAATCAACGCCTTGAGCAACTGGACTGCAAGATTCCAGAGGAGCTCAAGATTGACAGGGTTCTGCAATCACTCCCTCCTAGCTACAAAGGTTTTGTAGTTACTCATAATTAGATTGGTTCCACTGATACGATCACCGAGCTCTTCGCTAAGCTGAAAGCTGCGAAGGTGGACATCAAGAAGGATAATCATGTGTTGATGGTCAACAAGCCCCCCATCTTTAAGAAAGGTAAGGGTGCAAAGAAGCCCTTCAAGAAAGGCGGCGGCAAGCGCGTTGCCCCTGCTGAGAAGAAGCTCAAGTATGGACCTAAGCCAGACACTGAGTGCTTCTATTGCAAGGACAAGGGTCACTGGAAGCAAACTGTCCGAAGTACTTTGATATACATGTTATTGATGTTTTCCTTACTAGCCCTCGTTGTAGTGCCTGGGTATTTGATACTGGTTCAGTTGCTAATATTTGTAACTCGAAACAGGAGCTACGGAATAGACGGCGGCTGGCGAGGGATGAGGTGACGATGCGCGTTGGCAACGGATCAAGAGTTGATGTGATGGCCGTCGGCACGCTCTCCTTAGTTTTACCTTCGGGGTTAGTTTTAAACCTCAATAAATATTATTATGTGCCTGCGTTGAGCATGAACATCATATCTGGATCATGTTTATTGCAAGACGGTTCTTCATTTAAATCTGAGAATAACGGTTGTTCTATTTATATGAGTAACATCTTTTATGGTCATGCACCTGCTATGAATGGTTTATTTCTTCTGAATCTCGAAAGGGATGAAACACATATCCATAACATTGAGGCTAAGAGATGCAAGGTAGATAGTGATAATGCTACTTATTTGTGGCACTGCCGTCTAGGTCATATTGGTGTTAAACGCATGAAGAAACACCATTCTGATGGACTTTTGGAGTCTCTTTGTCACATCCCAAAATTTTCCAAATTTTAAATATGAAAAATAAATAAACAAAATAAACAATTGTTGATTTTTAGGGTGAGAAGAAACTTTTTGATTCCAATTGGAAACATCAAAACCTAATTTGATCAAATAAAATCCTAAAGGGATTTAAAAAGATAAACAATTAATAAATAAAATTATGATAGTTGGAATTACTATTTTTTGGATCTTTTAATAAAAAGATTTGGTTTTCAAAAGAAATGGTAGAATTATAAATAAGGATTATTTTATAGAGCCAAATTAAATCTTGGCCCAACTTTTGAAATAAATAATTCTATTTGATAAAAAGAGTAAAAGTTTATTTAAATAAAATAATGAGGATTTATTAATATCCAATTTTATTTAAGTAAAGGCTTTTCCATTTTAAATAAACACTAAAACTTGTTAAAGTATTTTAAATACGAATTCTAAGTGTTTTATGTTTTCAAATAAAACCTACTGAAATGGTTTTAATATTATTTAGATTTCAAATAGAGTTTTTAAATAAATTAAATCCTATTTGAATTAATTACTAAGGTCTATTTTATTTAATTATTAAATAGATCCTAAAAGAATAAAAGTATTATTTTATTTTTGACTTTGGATTATGTTGTTAAACAGAACTAAAAACTATACAAAGTTTGGTGGTGGTTTGATTTGAAATGGAGTTTGAATTATTTGTTTGAAAATCAAAACAGAAATTCCAAATAGAAAAAGAAAAGGCAATCAGAATAAAAAAAATGAAACAGACTCAACCCACTAAGCAAGGCCCAGCAAGCCCAACTCGCAGCCCATCTTTTCCCTCCTCAGCGAATCGTTTTCTTACCCAGCATCTCACACACGCAGTCACTGACCAGCAGGCCCCACTCCCACTTCCTCCACCTCGCTGACAGACGGACCCCACCACGCCAGCACCTCGTCTTCAACCCGCGACCACGTCCCCCTGTCGTTGCTGCCGATTAACTCCGGCGATGAATGCGAGTTACTGCCTGCGTTATTCTTGCCTCGACCATGCATACTTAAGCGCCTGCGTCTCCTCTCTCTTTCCCCTCACTCGCCCCTCCCTCTCTGCCCCCAGGCTGAGTGAATCGTGAGCTCAAACCCCACTGCTCCGGCGAGCGTCTCCGAGAAATTCCGGCGCCGTACAGCCTCCCCTCACCTCCCACTGCACACAACCTTGTTCCCCATCGTCTGACGCGTCTCCCAGTGTCAACTGCTTGGCCGTGCTTGCCCCAGAGCGTCGGCAAGGACGACCTCAACACGCCGCCGCCGTCTGTCTCGTCTCCGACGAAGTTCCCTGGTAAGCCTCGGCCGCCCCAAGCTCCCCTGTTGATGCTCCCATACTCCCCATGCTCGCATGCGTCTAACCGTGCCTCTACTTTGCCTCGGCGCGACCTGCAGCTCCATCCCCGACGTCAAACAGAACCGCCTGATGCCGCCACCGATTCCGGCGAGGAATTGCCAGCAGCTCCGAGCGCCCCTCGCCAAGCCAACGCCACCTCGAGCTTCGCCAACCCTCTGCGAGTACGGTGAGCTGTTTCCCTTCTTTCCTTGCTTCATGTAATCGCCACGACGCCACCGTCTGACCGCGCGCTGCTAGTCACCGCCGCCAGCGCCGCCCATTCCTGGTCAACCACACAGCAACCGTCTGATCTTGATCCAACGCACGAGATTAGCATTAACTTGAAAGGGTATGGGTGAATCTGAGCCGTGCGATACATTTTAGATCTAACAGTCCAGAGAGGCTGATCCGCATGAAGCGGTACCGTCCAATAGAAACACGCCGCGTGGCACTGACTCTGTTTTAAAAACAGAAAATGTTCTATTAGATATGAAATTTTGTAAAATTCATAACTTTAGTTCTACACGTCCAAATTTTGCAAATTTTATATCAATGGATTCAGCAGAACAAGTACTTTGAAACCATGCATTTTGTTTAATGTTTTGATTCTTGAAAATTGGTTGAATTTGCAGAAACATGTGTAGGATTATTTTGAATATAAAAATTGTTCTAGATATATTTTTGAGATGAAATCTTTGCAAAATGGTTTCTTGAGAACCTACTGACCATAGCAACCAACTTATGGATTTAAAAATGTATTTTGTGAAGTTAAGGAGTAAATATTTGAATTAGCACATTTCTAGTCAAATAAAAATATTGTTTTTAGTTTAGAAATGAATTTTGAGTAAAACCTTTGGGAAATGATTTGATTCAAACCTTCTGACCCTAAACACCAAGTTTTGAGAATTAAAATATATTTGGTGAACTCTTTAAAGAATATTGCTTTACTAAAAGCATTTTCAACCACATAAAATATTGATTTGATTTAAAAATGGTTTATAGATAAAACCTTTTGCAAATGGTTTTACCACTTTAGTAAATGACCACTTTGAACTTTATAATGTTTAGAGCCTAGTAGAAACCACTTTTGCAAATAAAACTATCTTTTGCATGCTTGCATGCATGACCTTGTTTTTGTTATTTTATGTGTGAGAAATGGTTTGAATGCTAGTTGAAATGGTGTTTGTTTGATTGAATTGTAGTGAAGTTAGAAGAGTGTGATATTTGCAAGATCAAGAAGTGAACCAACATTCTCTACTAAAAAGGCAAGTGACACTATCATCCATGTCCTACTATTTTCATTACACTTAGTGGATTTTTGTAACATGCATGATAAGGACTACTATATTTTATGCTATGCTAAATCCTAATAGGATACCGTATATATTCCTTAGTGGAAACATTGTAGTTGTAGTATGCTTAGCCCTGCTATATATTTGGGATGGGATACATGATATGACTATATGAAGTATTGAAAAGATATGTGTTTTATATAATAAAACAAGTATTCAATGAACCACCTGGGTGGACAAGGATACTCAAGATTGGACAATGTTGCAACAAAAGGAACCATGTTTATATGGCTATCTCTTTTTGTATGTGCACTAGAAGAAAACCACCCAGGGACTTAGAGATTGAACATGTTTCTCGTACAGTAGCTTCCGTGTACATCCACATGCTAAATGGGCTCTGTCTTAGTCAACTACATAGTGGAAGACCCATGCATTGGCATCTTCAGGTTAACTAGAATTGTGTAAGGTAATTTAACCCTACATTGGTGCCTGGTTGACAACCTAGCATTGTGTATTGGGAGGACTCCTATGGAAAGACTTTGTCACATTCTCGATCTGCCAGTACTCCATCTTGGTGAGTACTTATACAGCGGCCACTGGTGGCAACAAGACGAGATTGTGTCGTGTGGGTAAAGTGTACAACTTCTGCAGAAGATCAAATTCTAAGTAGTTAGCCGTGTCCCCGGTTATGGACAATACTGAGCAACTAAGGCCTGAAGCTATGGAATATCTCGACATTCCAATTTCTCAAAGTAAAACTTGATGGTGACAACAAGGGATTTGAAGCACTTGGAGTTTTCCAAGAAGTTCAGAAAGATTTGATAAAAGATCAAAAACTATTTTGAAAAGATAGGATAAAACTATATTGCTTTCTGCAAATGAGCCTAAACCCTACTTAGCCAAATATGCATGTAATGATAGGATCCACTTATTTCTACATAGTAGTGAAACTTGCCAATACAATTCAAATGTATTGACCCTTGTGGCTGCAACTTATTATGTTGCAGGTTTGTTTGATGTTAGTGAAGTGTGTGTTGAATAGGATTACAAGTCTACAACCAACATGATTGCCGGTGGCACTTTGAAGATGAAGGACTCCATGCTATATAGATTTCTGCTGCAATGTAATGTGATAGCCAAATGAGCTATGTAAGATGTAATAATTTATTTTATTCCTGGTTATAAAGTTGTATTATGACCTTTGCTCCTTGATATTACATCTTAACTGTGGATGCTAGCTATTGATCCAGGGACTAGCATTGTAAACACAGGGATCTCTACCTTATTAAAGGTTGGGAACCTTACAGATGGTATCAGAGCACTGTGTTGCCTGTAGGATTTGTAAACCCAAGGGTTGGACAAAACCCCTTAGAAAAATAGGAGTTGTATTTGTTCCAAAACTTATTTACAAACAATCTTGTAAACTCTTTTCTCAACCTTTTGGTTTTGATTCTTCACCTCTTCCTTTTCAACTTGATGGACAAAGCCTTCACCATGACCAATGACTTCAACTTTAATTTCACCAAGGACTTCAACCTAGACATCACTAAGGACTACAAGTGAGAACCAAGAGACATTAGATTGCCTACCAAATCATTGATATCAAGTTAGAGTATGGATCATATTGACCTATGAGGTATGACTATACTAGGTTTATTATTTCAAGAAAACTTGTTGTTTCCTTCAACTCATTAGTTAAGCTCATAAGTTGTTAAGTGAATAGTTGCTTGTTGATTGTTTGATTGATTGATTGAACTTGGTTGTTTTGAGTTGTGTGTTAGAACTTCTTAAAACCTATCCATCATTACTCATCCCTATCAAACCAACGGATGCCTCCCCGTCGTGCCAACCCCAACCAAAACAAGAACATCACTCCTGAGATGGAGCAGATGATGACAGCTCAGACGCAACTGATGCAGATGATAACCACGTTCATACATAATCAGAACAACAACAACAACAACAACAACAACAACAACAACAACAACAACAACAACAACAACAACAACAACAACAACAACAACAACAACAACAACAACAACAACAACAACAACAACAACAACAACAACAACAACAACAACAACAACAACAACAACAACAACAACAACAACAACAACAACAACAACAACAACAACAACAACAACAACAACAACAACAACAACAACAACAACAACAACAACAACAACAACAACAACAACAACAACAACAACAACAACAACAACAACAACAACAACAACAACAACAACAACAACAACAACAACAACAACAACAACAACAACAACAACAACAACAACAACAACAACAACAACAACAACAACAACAACAACAACAACAACAACAACAACAACAACAACAACAACAACAACAACAACAACAACAACAACAACAACAACAACAACAACAACAACAACAACAACAACAACAACAACAACAACAACAACAACAACAACAACAACAACAACAACAACAACAACAACAACAACAACAACAACAACAACAACAACAACAACAACAACAACAACAACAACAACAACAACAACAACAACAACAACAACAACAACAACAACAACAACAACAACAACAACAACAACAACAACAACAACAACAACAACAACAACAACAACAACAACAACAACAACAACAACAACAACAACAACAACAACAACAACAACAACAACAACAACAACAACAACAACAACAACAACAACAACAACAACAACAACAACAACAACAACAACAACAACAACAACAACAACAACAACAACAACAACAACAACAACAACAACAACAACAACAACAACAACAACAACAACAACAACAACAACAACAACAACAACAACAACAACAACAACAACAACAACAACAACAACAACAACAACAACAACAACAACAACAACAACAACAACAACAACAACAACAACAACAACAACAACAACAACAACAACAACAACAACAACAACAACAACAACAACAACAACAACAACAACAACAACAACAACAACAACAACAACAACAACAACAACAACAACAACAACAACAACAGCAACAGCAACAGCAACAGCAACAACAACAGCAACAACAACAACAACAACAACAACAACAACAACAAAAACAACAACAGCAACAACAACAACAACAACAACAACAACAACAACAACAACAACAATCAGAATAATCCTCCAGCACTTGATATGCTCACCAAGTTTCTGAAACTTAGGCGTACAAGGTTCTCTGGAACAACTGATCCAATGGAAGCCAATGACTGGTTACGTTCAGTGAACAAAGACTTAGTGACTGTTGGCTGTACCGATGAAGAAAAAGTAAGGTTTGCAGCATTTCTGCTTGAAGTACCAGCAGCAACATGGTGGGACAACTTTCATATCACCACTCCCCTTGAAGATGTAACTTGGGCTATTTTTGAGGATGGATTCAGAACAGCTCACATCTCACCTGGAGTGATGTACTTGAAGAAAAAGGAGTTTCACAATCTGAAACAGCGTCACCTCAGTGTGGTTGAGTATATTGAAGAATTCAACAATCTGGCACGCTATGCATCGGATGAAGTTGATACAGATGCTAAGAGAAAGGAGAAATTTCTTGAAGGACTTAATGATGAGTTGAACCTGTAGCTAGCTGTTGCCTATGTCCCAACTTATCAATCACTCTGTGACAAAGCCACCATTTTGGAAAACAAGATGAATCAAGTTGAGAACAGAAAGAGGAAGCATAAGCTCAAGTATCACTCAGGATCATCCAAAAAGAAGCATTCATTCAAAAAGAGCAATGAAGATTCTGAACCACATCAGTATCACCACAACAACAATGGAAGTGATAATAATGGAAATGATACTGACAATGGAGATGACCTTGGTCAGAACCAACATGAAACTTTCAGGAAGAAAGACATTAGCCAGTTGCAGTGCTATAATTGCAAGGAACTTGGACACTATGCATCAGACTGTCCTGAGAAGAAAAAGAAAAAGGATGCCAGAAGAGCCAATGGAAATGACTCCAATGTGACCCAAAAGGACATGTGAACCACATTGACATGGATGGAAACTTTGAAGAGATAGAAGAAGTGGATGTCAGAAACTAGTTAACTCAGTTGAGTCAAATAAGGATTCCTTGTCTGGATATCACGTGTTGAACTCATAGACAAGTGAACCATCAATTTAACCATATGAGACTTTCTTTTAAGGGTGGTAGTACCCTAGTTTCCTTGAAGCCAACTTGTAACCCTAGCCTTCCCAAATCTCGGGACGAGATTTCTTTTAAGGGTGGTAGCCTGTCACATCCCAAAATTTTCCAAATTTTGAAATGTGAAAAATAAATAAACAAAATAAACAATTGTTGATTTTTAGGGTGAGAAGAAACTTTTTGATTCCAATTGGAAACATCAAAACCTAATTTGATCAAATAAAATCCTAAAGGGATTTAAAAAGATAAACAATTAGTAAATAAAATTATGATAGTTGGAATTACTATTTTTGGATCTTTTAATAAAAAGATTTGGTTTTCAAAAGAAAAGGTAGAATTATAAATAAGGATTATTTTATAGAGCCAAATTAAATCTTGGCCCAACTTTTGAAATAAATATTTCTATTTGATAAAAAGAGTAAAAGTTTATTTAAATAAAATAATGAGGATTTATTAATGTCCAATTTTATTTAAGTAAAGGCTTTTCCATTTTAAATAAACACTAAAACTTGTTAAAGTATTTTAATAAGAATTCTAAGTGTTTTATGTTTTCAAATAAAACCTACTGAAATGGTTTTGATATTATTTAGATTTCAAATAGAGTTTTTTAATAAATTTAATCCTATTTGAATTAATGACTAAGGTCTATTTTATTTAATTATTAAATAGATCCTAAAAGAATAAAAGTATTATTTTATTTTTGACTTTGGATTATGTTGTTAAACAAAACTAAAAATTATACAAAGTTTGGTGGTGGTTTGATTTGAAATCAAGTTTGAATTATTTGTTTGAAAATCAAAACAGAAATTCCAAATAGAAAAATAAAAGGCAATCAGAATAAAAAAATGAAACAGACTCAACCCACTAAGCAAGGCCCAGCAAGCCCAACTCGCAGCCCATCTTTTCCCCCTCAGCGAATAAACAGACTCAACCCACTAAGCAAGGCCCAGCAAGCCCAACTCGCAGCCCATCTTTTCCCCCTCAGCGAATCGTTTTCTTACCCAGCATCTCACACACGCAGTCACTGACCAGCAGGCCCTACTCCCACTTCCTCCACCTCGCTGACAAACGGACCCCACCACGCCAGCACCTCGTCTTCAACCCGCGACCACGTCCCCCTGCCGTTGCTGCCGATTAACTCCGGCGATGAATGCGAGTTACTGCCTGCGTTATTCTCGCCCCCGACCATGCATACTTAAGCGCCTGCGTCTCCTCTCTCTTTCCCCTCACTCGCCCCTCCCTCTCTGCCCCCAGGCTGAGCGAATCGTGAGCTCAAACCCCACTGCTCCGGCGAGCGTCTCCGAGCAATTCCGGCGCCGTACAGCCTCCCCTCACCTCCCACTACACACAACCTTGTTCCCCATCGTCTGACGCGTCTCCCAGTGTCAACTTCTTGGCCGCGCTTGCCCCAGAGCGTCGGCAAGGACGACCTCAACACGCCGCCGCCGTCTGTCTCGTCTCCAACGAAGTTCCCTGGTAAGCCTCGACCGCCCCAAGCTCCCCTGTTGATGCTCCCATACTCCCCATGCTCGCCTGCGTCTAACCGTGCCTCTACTTTGCCTCGGCGCGACCTGCAGCTCCATCCCCGACGTCAAACAGAACCGCCTGATGCCGCCACCGATTCCGGCGAGGAATTGCCAGCAGCTCCGAGCGCCCCTCGCCAAGCCAACGCCACCTCGAGCTTCGCCAACCCTCTGCGAGTACGGTGAGATGTTTCCCTTCTTCCCTTGCTTCCTGTAATCGCCACGACGCCACCGTCTGACCGCGCGCCGCCAGTCGTCGCCGCCAGCGCCACCCATTCCTGGTCAACCACACAGCAACCGTCTGATCTTGATCCAACGCACGAGATTAGAATTAACTTGAAAGGGTATGGGTGAATCTGAGCCGTGCGATACATTTTAGATCTAACAGTCCAGAGAGGCTGATCCGCATGAAGCGGTACCGTCCAATAGAAACACGCCGCGTGGCACTGACTCTGTTTTAAAAACAGAAAATGTTCTATTAGATATGAAATTTTGTAAAATTCATAACTTTAGTTCTACACGTCCAAATTTTGCAAATTTTATATAAATGGATTCAGCAGAACAAGTACTTTGCAACCATGCATTTTGTTTAATGTTTTGCTTCTTGAAAATTGGTTGAATTTGCAGAAACATGTGTAGGATTATTTTGAATATAAAAATTGTTCTAGATATATTTTTGAGATGAAATCTTTGCAAAATGGTTTCTTGATAACCTACTGACCATAGGAACCAACTTATGGATTTAAAAATGTATTTTGTGAAGTTAAGGAGTAAATATTTGAATTAGCACATTTCTAGTCAAATAAAAATATTGTTTTTAGTTTAGAAATGAATTTTGAGTAAAACCTTTGGGAAATGATTTGATTCAAACCTTCTGACCCTAAACACCAAGTTTTCAGAACTAAAATATATTTGGTGAACTCTTTAAAGAATATTGCTTTACTAAAAGCATTTTCAACCACATAAAGTATTGATTTGATTTAAAAATGGTTTATAGATAAAACCTTTTGCAAATGGTTTTACCACTTTAGTAAATGACCACTTTGAACTTTATAATGTTTAGAGCCTAGTAGAAACCACTTTTGCAAATAAAACTATCTTTTGCATGCTTGCATGCATGACCTTGTTTTTGTTATTTTATGTGTGAGAAATGGTTTGAATGCTAGTTGAAATGGTGTTTGTTTGATTGAATTGTAGTGAAGTTAAAAGAGTGTGATATTTGCAAGATCAAGAAGTGAACCAACATTCTCTACTAAAAAGGCAAGTGACACTATCATCCATGTCCTACTATTTTCATTACACTTAGTGGATTTTTGTAACATGCATGATAAGGACTACTATATTTTATGCTATGCTAAATCCTAATAGGATACCCTATATATTCCTTAGTGGAAACATTGTAGTTGTAGTATGCTTAGCCCTGCTATATATTTGGGATGGGATACATGATATGACTATATGAAGTATTGAAAAGATATGTGTTTTATATAATAAAACAAGTATTCAATAAACCACCTGGGTGGACAAGGATACTCAAGATTGGACAAGGTGTCAACAAAAGGAACCATGCTTATATGGCTATCTCTTTTTGTATGTGCACTAGAAGAAAACCACCCAGGGACTTAGAGATTGAACATGTTTCTCGTACAGTGGCTTCCGTGTACAGCCACATGCTAAATGGGCTCTGGCTTAGTCAACTACATAGTGGAAGACCCATGCATTGGCATCTTCAGGTTAACTAGAATTGTGTAAGGGAATTTAACCCTACATTGCTGCCTGGTTGAGAAGCTAGCATTGTGTATTGGGAGGACTCCTATGGAAAGACTTTGTCACATTCTCGATCTGCCAGTACTCCATCTTGGTGAGTACTTATCCAGCGGCCACTGGTGGCAACAAGACAAGATTGTGTCGTGTGGGTAAAGTGTACAACTTCTGTAGAAGATCAAATTCTAAGTACTTAGCCGTGTCCCCGGTTATGGACAATACTGAGCAACTAAGGCCTGAAGCTATGGAAGATCTCGACATTCCAATTTCTCAAAGTAAAACTTGATGGTGACAACAAGGGATTTGAAGCACTTGGAGTTTTCCAAGAAGTTCAGAAAGATTTGATAAAAGATCAAAAACTATTTTGAAAAGATAGGATAAAACTATATTGCTTTCTGCAAATGAGCCTAAACCCTACTTAGCCAAATATGCATGTAATGATAGGATCCACTTATTTCTACATAGTAGTGAAACTTGCCAATACAATTCAAATGTATTGACCCTTGTGGCTGCAACTTATTATGTTGCAGGTTTGTTTGATGTTAGTGAAGTGTGTGTTGAATAGGATTACAAGTCTACAACCAACATGATTGCCTGTGGCACTTTGATGATGAAGGACTCCATGCTTTATAGATTTCTGCTGCAATGTAATGTGATAGCCAAATGAGCTATGTAAGATGTAATAATTTATTTTATTCCTGGTTATAAAGTTGTATTATGACCTTTGTTTCTTGATATTACATCTTAACTGTGGATGCTAGCTATTGATCCAGGGACTAGCATTGTAAACATAGGGATCTCTACCTTATTAAAGGTTGGGAACCTTACACTCTTGATTTTGAATCATTTGACACATGCAAGCCATGCCTCATGGGCAAGATGATCAAAACCCCGTTCTCCGGAATGATGGAGAGAGCAACAGACTTGTTGGAAATCATACATACCGATGTATGCGGACCGATGAGTGTTTCAACGCGCGGTGGATATCGCTACTTTCTCACTTTTACTGATTACTTAAGTAGATATGGGTATATCTACTTAATGAAACATAAATCTGAAACATTTGAAAAATTCAAAGAATTTCAGAATGAAGTGGAAAACCATCATAACAGAAAAATTAAGTTTCTACGATCCGATCGTGGAGGTGAATATTTGAGTTATGATTTTCTCACGCATCTTAAAGCAAGCGGAATCGTTTCGCAACTCATGCCACCCGGAACACCACAACGCAATGGTGTGTCTGAACACTGGAATCAAACTCTATTAGATATGGTGCGATCAATGATGTCTCTTACAGATTTGCCGTTATCATTTTGGGGTTATGCATTAGAAACCGCTGCATTCACTTTAAATAGGGCACCATCTAAATCCGTTGAGACGACACAGTATGAACTATGGTTTGTTGCTAAACCTAAGTTGTCGTTTCTTAAAGTTTGGGGATGCGAAGCTTACGTCAAGAAATTGATGCCAGACAAGCTCGAACCCAAAGCGGAGAAATGCGTCTTCATAGGATACCCTAAGGAAACTATTGGGTATACCTTCTATCACAGATCCGAAGGCAAAGTGTTTGTCGCAAAGAACGAATCCTTTCTTGAGAAGGAGTTTCTCTCGAAAGAAGTGAGTGGTAAGAAAGTAGAGCTAGACAAGGTTGTTGAACCTTCTCTTGAGTTGGAGAGTAGCGCAGCAACTGAAATTGTTCCAGTGCGGTCTGCACCAACAATAGAGGAAGCAAATGACAAGGATCATGAAGCTTCATATGATGCTACTACTGAACGTCGCAGGTCGACAAGGTCATGCGCCCCTCCTGAGTGGTACGGCAACCCTGTCTTAACTGTCTTGTTAGTAGACGATAGTGAACCTGCGAACTATGAGGAAGCGATGATGAGCCCAGACTCTGAGAAATGGCTAGAGGCCATGAAATCCGAATTGGGATCCATGAGCGAAAACCAAGTATGGACTTTGGTGGACCCTCCTAGCGACCGAAAGGTCGTTGAGTGCAAATGGATCTTCAAGAAGAAAACGGACGTGGATGGTAATGTTACTGTCTATAAAGCTCGACTTGTCGCTAAAGGTTTTCGACAAGTTCAAGGTGTTGACTACGATGAGACTTTCTCTCCCGTAGCGATGTTTAAGTCCATTCAGATTTTATTAGCAATTGCTGCATTTTATGATTATGAAATATGGAAGATGGATGTCAAGACTGCGTTCCTCAATGGCAACATTGATGAAGAGTTGTATATGATGCAACCCGAAGGTTTTGTCGATCCTAAGGATGCTGATAAAGTATGCAAACTTCAGCGTTCCATTTATGTACTGAAGCAAGCATCTCAGAGTTGGAACCTTCGTTTTGATCGAGTGATCAAGAGCTTTGGATTTGTTCCAAATTGCTACGAAGCTTGTATCTACAAGAAAGTGAGTGGGAGCTCAGTGACATTTATAGTACTATATGTGGATGACATATTGATTATTGGAAATGACATTGACATGCTTAACGATGTGAAGAGTTATTTGAACAAATGTTTTTCAATGAAAGACCTAGGGGAAGCTGCTTATATATTGGGCATCAAAATCTATAGAGATAGACAAAGACGCCTGATAGCTTTAAGCCAAAGTACATACCTAGACATAGTTTTGAAAAGGTTCAGAATGGATAAGGCAAAGAAAGGTTCAGTGCCTATGTTGTCAGGTAAGATATTGAGCAGGGCTCAGTGTCCAGCTACGGTAAATGATAGAGAAGCTATGAGCAAAGTGCCTTATGCCTCGGTCATAGGTTCTATCATGTATGCCATGCTGTGTACTAGACCGGATGTGTCCAACTCTCTTAGTTTGACGAGCAGATACCAGAGTGATCCAGGAGTGGAACACTGGACAGCCATGAAGAACATCCTAAAGTATTTAAATAGGACTAAAGAAATGTTCTTAGTCTATGGATGTGATGAACAGCTCGTCGTAAAGAGTTATGTCGATGCTAGTTTCGACACCGACAAGGATGATTCTAAATCTCAAATAGGATACGTTTATCGTTTGAATGGAGGAGTTGTGAGCTGGAGAAGCTGCAAGCAAAGCGTGATCGCGGGATCTATAGTAGAAGCGGAATACATGGCTGCTGCAGAAGCGTCAAGTGAAGGAGTTTGGATCAGGAACTTCATCACTGAGCTTGGTGTGGTTCCAAGTGCCTTGGACCCACTGGAGATATTGTGTGACAACACTGGCGCCATAGCACTGGCTAAGGAACCAAGATATCATCCAAATACCAAGCATATCAACCGCAAGTTTCATATAATCCGAGATTATATAACAGATGGAGATTTGAAGATTAGCAAAGTACATACAGATCTGAATGTCGCAGATCCATTGACTAAACCTCTTCCACGAGCAAAACATGATCAACACCTTAGTGCCATGGGTGTTAGATTGTTGCCAGATGTAAACTAGATTATTGACTCTAGTGCAAGTGGGAGACTGTTGGAATTATGCCCTAGAGGCAATAATAAAGATGTTATTATTATAATTCTTGTTCATGATAAAGTTTATGTTCGATGCTAGAATTGTATTAAGCGGAAACTTTAATACTTGTGTGGTTTGTGAACAACACCGTGTCCCTAGTACGCCTCTATGGACTAGCTCATTGATTAATGATGGTTAAGGTTTCCTAATCATAGACATGAGTTGTCGATTAATAATGAGATCATATCATTGGGAGAATGATATGATGGACAAACCCAAACTAAGCGGAGCAATTAGATCGTGTCATCGTGTTCATCTTTGCGAAGCTTTTCTTATGTCAAATATTGTATTCCTTATACCATGAGATAATACAACTCCCTGGTATCGGAAGAAAGATTTGAGGTCATCAAACGTCATCCTATGAGAGGATGATCATAAAGGTGTCTCTCAGGTGATCGGTAAGTACCTGTTGGGTTGTATGTATCGAGATGGGATTTGTCCCTCCCAAGTCGGAGAGATATACTTCGGGCCCACTCGGTAATGGATATCAACACCGCTTGCAAGAAAGTGGTTAAGGAGTTAATCACAAAGTGATATCGGATTACGGAACGAGTAAAGTACTTGCTGTGAACGAGATTGAACTAGGTATGCCGATACCGACGATCGAATCTCGGGCAAGTAAAATATCGCGTGACGAAGGGAATATATATATGGGATTAATTGAATCCTGGCATCGTGGTTCATACGATATGATCATCGATGAATGTGTGGGAGTCAATATGGGTTTCCGGACCCCGCTGTTGATTATTGATAGAAGATCGTGTCTGCATATTCTCGAACCCGAAGGGTCACACACTTAACATGTCTCGATGCTAGGATAGATTGGATAATTGGTTTATGAGTTTTTGTTCGGAGTCTCGGATGAGATCCAGGACGTCACGAGAGGTTCTGGAATGGTCCGGAGAATAAGATTCATATAAGGCAATGTATTTTTTGGAGTTCGAAATTGTTTCGGGTTATTCGGTATTGTACCGGAAGCTTCTAGAACCTTCCGGAGTGGGACCAACGTGGCCCCACTTGTCGGGAGGGGGCGTGGGACTACGAGGGAGTGCCCTGGCCGCATTGGGCCAGGGGCACAAGGCCCCATAGGCCCAGCCGGCCAAGCACCTAGGGAAATCCTAGGGGAGCTTCTAGAAGGGGGGAAACTTGCCCCCCACTCCTCCCTCCTTGGCCGCCGGCCTAGGGCTTAGGGGAGGGGCAAGGGCCAGCCTCCCACCCCTCTATATAAAGAGGGCTGGGGGCGCACCCTCCCCACACCTCCTCCTCAACCCTAGCCGCCCTGCTGCCCCTCCTCTCTCTCCGTCCCGACTGCGCGTAGGTGAAGCGTTGCCGCAGAAACTCTCCACCGCTTGCACCACGCCGTCGTGTTGTAGATCCAATCCATATCTCCACCCCACTTGCTGGACCGAGGAAGGAGGAGACGTCGAGGTGCCGCACGTGTGCATCTCTCGGAGGCATTGCCACTTCCGGTGTTGGATTGGATCGGATCGCGAGGAGGAGAAGCGAGTACGACTACATCAACCACGTTCGTTGAACGTTCCGCTGTGCGAATCTTAAAGGGTATGAAGATATCATCTATACCCCCCCCCCCCCCCTCGTTGTTTGCATCTCCTAGATTAGATCTTGGCTTTCCCGTTCGCATCCGTAGAAATTTTTTGATTTGCTATGTTGTGAAACCCTTCATAAAGAAGCAAGATGCTATTATGCATATGTACTGTAATGCAATTTGATAAACTCGAATCCCAGGGATAACGTTGATCTAGGGTTTGGATACTGGAAATGGTTCCTTTAGAATGTGTTGTCCTTTTAGATAAGTTTCATACTTGTGCTTCTTATTAAGGCTTGTGAGTGTGTGTGAAACAACATGTAATTATAATAAAGCACACCAATAATTGAATACTCAAGTGGGAAATGTATCTGAAGACTATTTATATAAGGTTCGTTCATCATTTAGAGCTTTCATAAAAATGCTTATGTTTTGTTTTATAATGTATCTTACAAGAATAACTTTTGAAGAAAATCTTACTTAGCTAAGTGAAATTATTTAACTTTAAGTTAACCTTATTAGGTGTTCTTTCTAGTTATAGTCCTTAAATAAGAAAGAATTACTCCATTTGAATAATAATATTAGTAGTATTTCAGACTTATCTATCTTGGTTTTTAACTTGGTTAGTTTGGTATTGAGATGCTTTAGGTTTTAGTTAAAATAGACCAAAGTTAACTATAAAACACATAATAAAGTCTTTAGCATTATATTTAAAGTCTTGTGGACTAAAGTTAACTTTAAAGACATAGATAGACTTATGGTGTATTACTTATGATACTTGTATCTTGTTCACTTTATTGTTTCCTTAAAGTTACTTAAGAATGGCATTACTTCTATTTGAGTAGTGGTTTCTTAATTTTTATAATGGAATAGAATCATTTATGTTTTTATAAAGGTGTGGTTATGATTTGAAATCAAGGAAATAATATCACTTGAACTACTAATGGATTCACTATAGTGTTTTGGTATGTTTGTAAACTTGTGGTTGAGTAATGAAAAATATTTGATTTAGTCACAAATTATTCTTGAAGATTTTATATTGGATAAGAATCTTTTTATAAAATAATCTACACTTATGGTTGAATGATAATTCAATAAAATTGCATTTAACATGTGTTGAACCATTTTGACTTCATAATATTAGTATTTTATTAGACTTTAATTGGTTAATTTTAGAAATATTAACAAATTTTATTTAACATTATATGAATTATTAATTAAAGAAATAGATTTAAATTCAAGTTATTAAAGCGTTTAACTTTTTATTTAACTCAAAAGTGGAATATTATATTTTTAACATGTAGATATTATTTTTGTGATCATTTTGGTATATTACATTTATTTTTGTGGTTTATAAATAATAAGATATTATTATTTTTTATAAGATTTATTACTTGATGAACACTTAATAAATAATAGAAATTTATTTAAGTGAAATAATAATGCATGATTATAGTTTTAAATTATAGTTCTTATTTTTCTAAGATTTTTGGTATTTTACTTATATTTTTAACATTTACCAATATTAAAATATGAATTTTCAAAGTATTAAAACTTATAAAATCTTCATTGAATAATATTTATTTAAATTGTTGGCATAAAAATGTTTGATAATAGTTTAATGCTATAGAGTATATTTTCCTGAATTTTTAGATATATTATATCTATTTTTTTGAATTAAACAACAAAAGATATTGAATTTCTAATGTTTAATCAATTTTTGAAAATATTAAAAAGAATTACTGCGTCACTGTGACATCAGCATGACACAACTCACTTGAATTAAACTTTTGGTATAGACTTAGAACCTAGTCCACAGTCATAGACATGTGGGGTCGCTGCCATGTTGGTTACCACCTCAACGAAGTGGGTCCCAACAAAGTTTGACTGGGCTTGACCGCGTGATGAAATCACCATGGCGTCGCGATGACGTCACCCCGCCGGAGTTCCTTCCCAATAGAGCACAGAGACGGTGAGCTAGCGCACGCGAGGCTTCCTGTCTAAGCGCATAGGGTGGAGGGGTGCACACTGAACGATAAAGGGGTGGCGTCGCTGGTTGTTGCCTATCTGAAAAGCAATGACGACGAGTTTATGCGGCGGCTACAGGCGGTGCACGTTGGGAGTACCATTCCAGAAGCAAATGAGGAAGGTAAGGGAACTGGGAGGCTCAGTGGCTTACCAGGATGCTTGTGGAGGGGTTGGTGAGTCGAGACTCGACCGGAATCGATGGCGGCAATGGTGGCCGGTGTCGGAGATGGAGGTCCTGATTCGGCTGCACGAGACCACCCCGACCTGAGCAAGATGGGGCAAACTACCTAGACGACCCTCAGGAGCACGAAGATGTCCATGGAAGAGCAAGGGAAGCTATGGTTTGTCGGGACAACGAGGCACCCCCTGCTAGGGTTTCCAGAGCGTCTGCGTGCGTGCAGTATAGAGCGAGAGAGTGAGGGATTTGGGGATTGAGAGATAGAGGAGGATAAGGGCGTCGTCGTATCGTTCTTATCCTAGCACGGCGACCACGACGGCGGCGGGAATCGTAGCGACGATGGCGGACGGTATCGGTGCTCTCCACGCAGCTGCTTGGCTCGTTGGGGAAGACGACGACGAAGGGTTACTTGGGCCAGGGCCAGAGTGGGCTGCTGCAAAGTGAGCGGCTGGCGGCCGCTGCTGCACGCGAGTGACGGTCAGTTCTGTGAGGAAGTGGGCCGTGGGCCATTGCTGACTCCTACTCCATTCCTTTTACCCATTTTTATTTCTGTTTTCTTTCCTAGCTTTCTATTTATTTATTTGTTTTAAACTTTTTAGGAATTCTTATTTAGAAAATTGTAAGTTTATGGAAATATACTTAAGATTCTCGTATTAATAATTTTTATAATAATATATTTTTTGGATTTACCTTTTTATATACTTTCATATTCATAATCATATGAAGGTTATTATATCAAATAGAATAAGTATAAATTAGGGTATTAGGTTTTAGGATCTGTTTAGGATCCTATAAAATGATGTTCTGATTCTTATTGATTTATAATATTAAAGAAACTTTTATATTATTGATCCTTCATTATTATTTGATACATAAAGTTTTGATTACTTAATATGGTTAATATTATTCTTATAATTTAGGAAATAGCAATGTAAATATTTTATTATTACTAACATAAGGGTTAAAGGTTTGAGATTATAAATGTCTACCATGAATTATGGGAGTTTTAATATTTTTATATCCTTTTACTAGTTAAATGCCCGTGCGCTGCCACGGGTCCTCAAATATTTTTTCATAGCACACGTAAACAAAATGCATATAAAGTTTTACATAATGGACATTTTACAATAGTACAATATCTAGTTATGGCACCATATTCGACACTCAAAAGAAAGTTTCATGTTCCTGACACATTCCTCTCGCTAAAACACACGAGATGAATCAACCAACATTCCAAGTGTTGTAACTCACACCAGCCTACGAACAAAGCATACCAATTGTTTTCCTAGCAATTTATTTAGTGAAAAATTGTCAATCGACAGTTGACTATCAAGACTTGCTAACCTATCATAACTTTCAATGCATATCAACATGTTCTAATTGCAAGAACTTGCTTCAATTAACAACAGCAGTGTTGTTCCTCTTCTCTGCAGAGTGGTGAACTGGCTCTGAAGATATTTGCAACACACTTTCTGATCGGTCCCACCATCATACACACATAGGAAAATGATCACACTTTGTTGTATATATGAACAAAATTTATGATTGGCCGATAACAGTGATTAAAATGCATATTGCATACACACATGACATGAACAGAGCGGATGCTACCCCTCCATCATGTCATCTGTCATCATCTGCTCCCATCATCTCCTCAGCCTGCATGGAAACCAAATCATTAGCAGGGTCCAAGCAGAAAGGATGGTGTAAATAATAATTGTAAGAACATCCTTGCAATTAATCTAGGTAATTTCAATACAATTCGCATCCCATACACATTCATGTTAAGGCACAAAATATAAATAAGGAACTGTAAGTTCTACTCTTCTAGATGCATATTTCGTCACAGTGAGCCATAAATCTATGTGCTTATTTGGATGCGACACAGGCCATAACACAAACATAATCAACTTTTAGGGCCATACAAATATAAGGCTGCAATTTACCAATGAAACCAAGAATACTTATGATAACAGTGCAAAGAAAACAAAGAAAATCAACTTGTCATTTGTGCAAGCATCTCAATGGTAACTACAAGGGATTCAAAAATGACATGTCTCTAACCTATAATCAGGGATTTCTAGCACGAGGCAAGTTCTGAGAAATTTTCATTGAGTGGCGCAAAACCACCGCAAATATTAACTGGCTACTGTGATTCTACAATATAAAGTGTAGTATGACATGGTCGAACAGATAAGTAGACCGTAATGCTGAACAGGTACCAATATCAGATGCCAACATTGAGAGATAATACATCGTACATGCATATTTTATTTGCTTGTGAAGTCCTCCTATTTTTGTATCAAGGAAAGAACTGTTTTATCACAAATTTCTTACATTGCGAGAACTTGCTTAGGTCACAAGTTTTAGGAAGCAAAAATTAAATATTATCCGACATGAAGCTCCCCAAATCAATGAGATTTTTATGACAATCACGTTGCAAAATGAATAAATATATGATGGCAGTTAACTCTGCGGTAAATAAGGTTAGAAAGTTGTCCAACGAATTCAAAGGTTGGCAAATTCTAGATAGAAGTAACAATCGAACTCCACTGACCTTGGTGGTTAACGTGCCCACACCTTTGGCTCAGCTCCATTCCTCCATCTACTATGTTTTCCGTGCTCATCTTCCTTCAGCCAATAAGAAATGTCGACATCTTTCCCACACTTTCTTCTCTCCGACAACCATCATGCACCTATCTAGTTGTCTTCATAGGCTCAATTATATATAAAAATGATTGACATTAGTCATCTACTTGTCCAATGTTCAGAACTTAACTCCCAACTTGATTTACATTGTATAAACAAAATTGGTTCAGCTGCCTAAAGCGAATCAAAGAAGATAACTGAATCTTACATAGTCAAACTCCAGGTTCTTTTAACAATCCAAAAAAGGTCAACATGTTTCTTTATTATTTTTAACAGTTGTTGGCATTATGTGGCGATTCTCCCAGTTAACATGGATATTGAAAAGTGAACAACATTAGTGATTATTTGAGTCATCGAATATCTGTCAATTTTGTCTCCAAATTCTGAATAGCAACAACATTACTCCTAAAAGAGAACGCACTTTTATAAATAGGAAATTGTATCAGGGTAAAAGCATATATATCCTGCATATCATCTAACTTAGAGAAGTGTCACCTTCCTATGGTAAACCACACTACCACCAAACAATACGCTAGGCATGCCTAACCATATCAACTGAGCCAAGAACAAGCAATTCAGAACCAGCACTGCAACAACATAATTCATAACAAAAGGACATTATGCTAGACATATGCTATCCATGTAGAATGTACCACATAAAAAATTGAATAGAAGCAGCCGCTTCATACTCTATCTAAAAAATTAAATACTACTACATCTGTTTCACAATATAAGCCTTTTTAGCAAGCTAAAACAGCTTTATAAAAAGGCTTATATTATGGAACAGAGGGAGTATTTCACAATAATTGATACTTTGCACCAGGATCTCTGCGACAATATAATAAAAGGTACATGCAAATGGAGAAATAATATAAGTTATAGTTTTATCTTTTAAGGTGACATATCGTACTAACATGAATTTGGCATGCATTTTGCATGTTAGAATTAGATGTTTGACTTTTCAGTCAGATGAGTTTTAATTCCTCCATTACAGTAAGCATGCATGAATAGAGAATACAGAACTCATTGGCTCCAATTTTCACTTATCACCTAAAATGTCCAAGCCCTAACCCTATAACCCATCTGACTGAAAGTGCAAACGGCGATGTGAGGTGAGGTCACTTGATAAATTAGCTTTATAAACTCTCTATCATGTAATTTAAGATATCTGACATGGTGCAATATTCTCAAAGGAGTGAGAGAAGAGACTGGGAGGAAAGTTTGCCATGTAAACCAAAGAATACCACCTTGTGTATTTCCCTTTAACCAGCTTCAGTTTTGTCATGTTTCCTGTTCTCTCATTATTTTTTCCTCTATTAAAACTTCATTGACAAAAGATGCTTTACCTCCTTTGGTTAGTACTAAGGCATTAAAATACTTAATTATCTAATGCCAATTGAGAGATGCAAAGTACAAACTTGCATATCAATTCTTCTACAACTATGTGATCGAACATTTCTGGGTCTGCCTCCATGTATTGTTTTGTTGCAGAAATGACATAACACACAGTTATACCGTGTGATACTTACCTCAGCTTTGTTGGCTGATGTGCCGACTGCAGCTAAGTCGTCTCTCCTCCTCATACCAATTCGCCATGTACTAATCTACACCTCAAGTGTGGCTGCACCCAAGAAGGCATGACTCCTTCGCAACGCCACATGAATCTTACTCACGCGATACCCTACATTTATATAAATAGTATGGCTTTATTGAATAATTTAAACACAGAAATAGAACACAGAGAAAATATGTTATCCTACTGAAAACTTGAAATTATTATAAACACATACAAGAATAGATAAAATTATGGTCACATAGTAAAGTTTTATATTACAATCTAGAGAACTATCTTGCCCAAGCAACAAAAGAGACGTTCTGTTGTTTGGATACCGGGTTGTGCACCATACAACTATTCATCTGAGATGTGGTCAATAGCATGACAAGTTCAATGGTCTCCACATAGTGGGCCAACAGCTGCATAGTGCAGAATTGGTTTTGTTCTAATTAAAATAAAATATATTCAAATCTGATTCACCTGCAACATACATTCAGATTGAGATGGGTCAGAAGTAACCATATGCCCTTTAACATGCCAGATTAGTAGTTCATTAGCTGAGTAAGCCTTGTATGCCCTTTAACATACCAGATCAGTAGTGCATACTATCTTCATTACAATCAATCATTTCAAATCAAATCATACTATCTTTGTTACAGTCTATAAAAAAAATTTGTCAGCCCCCTCTTCTACCCAAAGATGATCAACTATGACATGTAGTAAAAAAATCTATCAGGAAGTTCCAAGAAATCAAGTGTAATGTGAAAGAGTAATTTTATATTGTCAAACTGAGGCATTTTCAGATTTTCCATCCTTGCTAGTTTTGTTACCGGTCGCATGTCTACTTGATAGATAGCAAAGGAGGTAGATGAGAATTGTTCGTGCTGCTCGGAGAGAACTGCTTCGTGTGAAACAATTACACCATGTTGAGCTATAATGACCTTGTTTATCAGAAGAACATAAGATTGAAAATTACATACCTCTTTTTTATGTGTGTTGATCTATAGACGCGGGCTAGTGAGCTATCCGAGGGGACAACAAAGGAAGCGGTACTGACAACTGGTGGAGTCACAGAGGGAGCTGGATGAAGAAGGATCAAGACCATTCATCTTTCGACCGACATCACAGACCTCGCCTCCTATCCAAGAACCTACTTATGAAGGATACCAGAAATTTCAGTAAAGCAACAAGCAAAATATTAACTTCTAAGATTTGACGTTCCCAGAATCATATAATGGTTGAATCTTTCCAAACTGGTAGTCCGTACACTAATACAACGAGCACCAATTTGAGGTTTGGACATTATGAGAGCCTGCTTTTATATGATAAAAAACTAATGGTGGTAAAATCAAGAAAATAACTTATCCCTCTTAAAGAGCACCATATTAATCTTGTCAATGGCCATGTGAAGGAAACATGATTGATATTCATTGTCATATTGCAGTAGCAAATATATGGAATTTACTTCTTTGTTACAAATCTTATGGATAGATTCCAATTTTAGATGTACAAAAATTTTGGGTGTCCCATGTAAATTTTTGGACCAAAATAAATCATAAAAGTGCAAAATAACTATGCGCATGATGCTAGAATCAAGCAATCCTTCTTATAAATGAAAATCAAATCACATAAATTACTCCAAGATCCGAAATTGCATTTCCAAAATAGGAAACTAAATAAACCAACTTACGAAATTCACTTACATGGCAATTTACAACAGACCTAGGCTATTGTAGAATCCTTCTGCTTCCTCCTTCGGTACTTAGCACTTGCAGGTCAGGAGTGAGAGGACATCTGAATTTATGATAGCTTACCGTTAGCACATGTGCTTTTCAACGATACTGATTGCAAAACAAAAACATAGCTGGAAGCAAATGCCTCATAATATAAGAACCTGTGGTATCTCAGTTGCAGAAGGATTTGAAGTACCCCAACAAAAAACGTATCGCCAAGCTCCGGACGGACGGCGACATCAGCCACATATTTCCTTAGCACGGACCAATGGCTTCTGCGAATTCTGTGCCACTGCATGGGCAACGACGGAGGCCCTTGTGTCATCGGCGCAGCAAAACAACAGCAGATGATAACATAAGCTGTGGGCAAAAACCAAAGGTAATTTAGTTAGGCAACGATAAATGTTACAGATTGAGAAAGCAACCCGTGAGGTTCTTGCATCGTTCGCATTCTCCCTACTTGTTTGTCATATAGAATTTAAGGATCCTTTCAGTCAAGAACAATGTACAGAAATTTCTAAAAAAAATAGCATTACGGAGGGAGCTTACCCAGTGAAATATATGGGGTCCTTGGGAGTCCATGGCTAGTGTGCTCACTGGCGGCCGCGCCGGCCTCCTCCTCCTCATTCGCCGATTCGCGTGGTGGCCACCTCCTCCATCGCCACGTGAAGCAATGGCGCACCGCCTCCATTGAAAGAGATGATATCAAATTCCTCCATCTTCCCCATCCTGGTTGCCGTTTTTCCGCAAGCCCCGCTATCGTAGTCGGGACGCATGCTGGCCGCCATGCACAGATCTTGGGTGAGAGGCTTCTATGCCCAGATCAATCGGGGAGGTTCGATCTGGGCCTCTTGGGCACTTATGCCTAAATCTAGACCTCCAATCGCGCCTCCGTGCTGCTGTCTTGCTCGCGATCTGGGAGGGCGTCGGGCCTCCATGTATCCAAGACGTGCGGTGGTGTACAGGGACAGTCGAGGTGGAGATGGTGATGCCCGGATCCGGTGGCCGGTGTGAGGAGGCGCAAGAGGAGAGGAGTGTGATCCTGTGAGGGCCGAGGGCGACGCATGCTGGGGGGAGGCGGGTGGGGTACAAAAGGGGGACGCTATCCCGAGCACGGGGGCGGAACCCCGTGGAGCGACGAATTTTTTTTTTTGGGACAGCGGAGCGACGAAATCTTTCGTCGATGGGCAAAACGGGTACGGCAGAAAACGGAACGCTTGGCATTTTTTAAGTAGTAGAGATAATTGTGAATAAAGATGAATGGTTAAGACATATTATCTTTATGTTTATGATCATGAATGATATCACCATTTAAAGTAAAATAGTGGGATTGTTTTCTAGGCTAACTTATGAGAAATAATTGATAAAGATAGTTCCTAAGCACCTATGATAATGATGGTTGAAACTTGAAAATTACAAAGATGTGCTTAAGTGATTTAATATAGGAAAATACTCCTATAAAGCATTGTGAAAATACAATGATTTATCCAACATATGAGATGTATGTTTAAGCTTGATTATAGATTTAGGGTTTAGGGTTTACCAAGAATTCCTATCTTTCATAATTCACAATTCTTGACTTCTACTTAAATAATTCCTTTCCTAGATATACTACTTCTTCATATCCATCATCATGCGTTAACATGATGAGCTTTACTTCACAAAAATATCCTTATCCACCTTTTATTCTTCTAAATCCATTTATAAATCCAATTAGCTTGACACTGAAGCTCTTCATAATCTTCTCATATCCATACTTGATTATATCAACTATTCTACTCCTAATAATCTCCAATACAACAAGTGGTTACTTATAACTCCATTCATACTCTTCCTTAATCATCCATCACTAACATTACTCCAGTGGATGTATATAAATCAAATTCTACTTTCCTCAAAAGCTTATTATCTTTTTAAGAGGAATAACACTACTTCAATAACTCCATTGCTACTCTAGCTTCATCTTAATTATACTATCTTATATCTACTTTACTCTAATAACTCATACTCCAACCTCACATTATATTAATGTGTTTTGTAATGGCTAACCTAGGATAACATATCTATACTAGGTTTCAATCATGTGTTATCCACCAATGTCACTTATACATGATATAAGCATTCAATCTTGGTGAGTAAGGCATGATCATCATAATCCTTTGATCCTTTATGGCTTAGGTTTCCAGTTGGTTAATCAAGGTCTCATCAATACAACATTACAGTTGTATTATAGTTATCTTCTTAGTAGCTCTATCTAACCATGAGATATTACTCATTGACTATACCTACTGGATCCAATAGGATTACTCCTTGGTAACTTATCTTCAGAATTCATCCTTGTAATCTTTCTTGTTACCATATTGATTTGATTTCCTTCAATCACTCCCATCCTATAGATGATATCTAATACTAGCATTACTATTTACCTCTTCTTTCTCTAAGGCTTTCAAGTGAATGCTATGATAAAGCAAGAGTTGATAGGTCAAGAATTGATAGGTTAAGAATTGGTGAATCAATAGTTGATTACTCAACATTGATGAACAACAGATATTAAAATAAGATCTAGTAGAGATGATAAATATTGATATGGAAAGAAAGATATATGGTGAATGATCTTGACTTGGTTTCTTTCCTACTCAAACTCACTAAAGAGTTAAGGTTAGATATTACCATGATACTCATGGTAAAGATAAATAAGGATAAAGTGGATCAAGAGTTTGTGATTATATTCTTGTTACTTGAATTATATTCATAGTTTGGTATTCATGGTTATTGAGATGAATACCATGGATATGATTACTTAAGGACCAAATATAATTCATTAATCAATGTGTATTGGTTTAGTTTCATTATATTTGATCTACCCTTAGATCAAATTACCATTGCCCAAAATAATGTTTTGGCAAAGGTCATATTGAAACTTATCGCGGTCAACTTGATGATCTACTTCAATTCCATCAAGTTAAGAGAAGCTTCAATCACTTTGAAAAGATTTATTAAAAATCGCAAAAATTATTCAAATTTTCTATGCATGAATGCAATGCACACATCTGTGTTTAGCTTATTTCTAAGCTCTAATGATGGGATGTTACACGACCCATCAGCGGGGTGTCTCAACATCTTGTCTTTCTTACGGTCTTCTTTGTGCCATCACAACAACTTGGCATTCTCTTCGTTTCTGAACAAATGTTTCAACCGTGGTATTATAGGAGCATACCACATCACCTTGGTGGGAACCCTCCTCCTGGGGTGCTCCCCCTCAACATCACCAGGGGAATCTCGTCGGATCTTATACCGCAATGCAGTGCATACCGGGCATGCATCCAAATTATCGTACTGCTCACCGCGGTAGAGGATGCAGTCATTAATACATGCATGTATATTTTGTACCTCTAATCCTAGAGGGCAAACAACCTTCTTTGCTTCATAAGTATTGGCGGGCAGTTCGTTATCCTTTGGAAGTAGCTTCTTCATTATCTTCATCAACTTTTCAAATCCCTTATCAGGCACACCGATCTCTGCCTTCCATTGCAGCAATTATAGTGTGCTACCTAGCTTTTTGTGGCCATCTTCGCAATTCAGGTACAATAATTTGTTGTGATCCTCTAACATCTTCTCAAATTTTAACCTCTCCCTTTTGCTATCACATTCTCCCTTTGCATCAGCAATGGCCCGACCAAGATCATCATTTGGCTCATATGATGCACGTCTTTCTGCTTCTTCTTCATCATTGTCTTCCACTATAGTACCACCGTATTCAGGGGACATAGGATAGTTGTCATCATTCTCTTCATCTTTGTTGTCTTCCATCGTAACCCCTCTTTCTCCATGGTTGTTCCAACAATTATAGCCAGACATGAAACCTGACCAAAACAGATGGCCATGAAGGACTCTTGAGGATGAGTATTCCTTCTGATTCCGAGACTCACCACATTGACAACACATAAAACCATTCCGCTTGTTTGCCTCTGCCACAACGAGAAAAGAATGCACGCCTTTAATAAACTCGCTAGAGATTCGGTCAGCATACATCCATTGCCGTCTCATTTGCATTATATAAGTACATCAAACAAAATCATGATGCTAAGATTAGTACTAGTATAAAAATAAAAGCACATAGTGTATACATCAAACAACTATGCACTGATTTAAAAACTTTTACTCCATCTTTAGTGCCAGTTGGACACACCAACCAGGACTAAAGGGGTCGCGGCAGGCTGGGGCTGACATGAGCCCGTTTATTCCCGGATGGTGTCTCCAACCGGGACTAAAAGTGGGCGACGACACTATATGTCATGAGTGGAGACACTGTATGTCATGAGTGGAGACACTATGCCAGTGAGTGGCGACACTATTTTGATGGGTGGAGACACTATGATAGGGGTGAGTGTCAACATTATGTCATGAGTGTCGACACTATGTTGTGCTGCTTAATCTATAAAATAGGCTTCCTTGTGAAATATCAACTGCAAGGAATATCGTGTGCGAGAGCAGGGACATCACTAGGGCGGAGCTTCTCGAAGATGTCTTAGGACCTCATCCACCAGCATACTAATCTATAAATAGGCACTCCCTAATATGTGAAATTAGTTAGCTCCACCAGCATACTGATCTAGCTAGAGAAGATATAAACTAAAAGATGATGTGCGAGAGCAGGGACACCACTACGGTAGAGCTTCTCGAAGATGTCTTAGGATCCCGTCCTCAGACATCTTCGAGTAGCTCGCCATAGAGGCACTACCAAATTTAATTTGGTAGCTCCCCAGTGTGTTCATGTTTGGTTCTTACTTGCTTCAACGGTCGATGATTAAAATGTTAGGGCGCCACTATATATATGTGCCTTCATAGTTTTTGTACTTATTTTTGTTGCAATGGATTTTGTGAAGGCAAGTAGAAGAAGAAGGATATTTTGTTGCTCGATGGTGGCATGATGCATCTGTGAATCAAATGAATTTCCAGACTATGTGCCAAACCAAGATATATAGATAGGACGAACTCATGTATCTCTGTGCTTCGATGAATCAAATGAATTTCGAGAACTATATGTGCCAAATTAACCAGATATATAGAGATAGAATCCACACAAATCCCTCCATTTATAAAGCATGAAATGAGATAAACTAGCAATGAAAGATGAAAGGATGAAGTTGCTAACCTCTTAGGACCCTTAGATAGATGTGGAGCCAAAAAAATCTTCACAAATATTGAGAAAAAAGGCATGAACTCGTGTTTGAGGGAAGAATTTGAGGGAGACGCTTGTGTGAGCTTGAAATAGCTCGGGCAAGGAGAGGAAGAAAGATATAGTCGGGACATTAGTGTAACAAATCGGGACTAATAGTCCACACGGCAGGCCCTTTCCAGCGACAAACCCTTTAGTCCCGATTTGTTAAAAGAACCGGGACTAAAGGCCTCCTTCTAATCGGGACTAATGTCTGCTGGGCCCTGCGGACGTTTCTAGCCGTTGGGACCAGGGCATTAGTCCCGGTTTGTACCAGAACCGGGAATAATGCTCTGTACCAAAGTCTAATTTTCTACTAGTGAGCGGAGGTAGCCGGAAGCTACGTCCAGCAGAGGGATGGAGACCAGAGGCAGCACTGACGTGGCCGACGACAACATCGATCTGTACCTGGAAGGATGGGGCAAGATAAGCAGCAGGGGTAAGCATTTCGACAAGCAGCTGGTGCGTAGGTGGGTATTTTGAAGGTTGAACAGAAACGAGGGACGTGGCCTCTTGCCTCTTGGGTGCCTGGGGAAGTGGGGACGCACCTTAGACTTTGGGTTTTGCTGATCGACGACGATTTGTACCTCCCCGTCGATCGGAAATCTCCCCTTCTAGCTGTTGGAAGGAGATGGTGGCCGCTGGCCGGTGTGTTCACTCACTCTACCGTTTGAGGGTCCTCCGGCCAAAAAATTCCGTTAGATATGCACGTCCGGGCTATTTTTGTGCCCACGATAGAACATGCATATAGGCCCGGATATTTTCCCATCCTGGCGCTATACCCGGGCCGAAGAGCAATTTTGGAGGGAGAAATCCCTATCTTCACCCTACCACAGTCTAGCTCTCCTCTCCCACATTCCCCCTCCTTCGGCTGCACCTAGCCGTGCTATGGGGAATAGTTCCTCCGTGGAGACTGGGAGTTGTCGCGCGGTGTGGTCTACATGCACGCATGGAGAACTGCACTTCTTGCAAGTGTACAACCGCATCATCCTCTTTCAAGCGGTAAGACATCGTTGGGGAGGTGATCCCACGTTGGTCGTCTGATGTCGCGTCGCCGAGGAGGCTCTCTGTGAGTGCCAAGCAGAGATAGCACAGACACTGCGACCACACTGTGCGCCTCAACGTCGATGAGGCGACGTACGAGCATAACCTGGCAAAGGTGGTCCTCCTCTTTGTCGAGGAGGCTCATTGTGGCATCCCGCAAAACCACTACTAGAAAATCGCGTTGAATTCGTGCATTGCATCGTCATCATCATATGTTGTTTGTCAAAAACTATTTTCGGAAAGCCCGTTTTGTTTTCTAAAACGCCCCACCTTAATTATCGCGCAAACCCGGGTCACCGGAGTATTTTGTTTTGTCCGTTGTCAGTTTGCAAAAACGCTGGTTGAGATAAATAATTTAATTAATTGTTTTAGTGGGGGCAGTCGAACGGACCGATTGACCCGAACGACCACCCCCAGGAATTTTAAATCGGTCCACCTCTAATCCTAAACCTACCCATCTATCTACCCCAACCCAGCCTCCACATCACCCTGGCCACTCATACGCTGCCACCTCACCCTCCCCAAACTCCCTCACCCAATCCTATCCTGCCACCTAGACCCACACCACACAACACACACCACACAACACCCACCATACAACCCCACCAGACTCACCCCACACCGGATCCCCCTGGCCACACCCGATCCCCACCTCCCCGCGGGTCCCACGCCTGGCCACCCCCTGGCCCAGCCTCCCCTGCACGTGCTCCTCTCCCTCTCCTTCCTCCCTTCCCCGACCCCGCTCGCTCGCTCCCTCCGCGTCTGCAGCAGCCGGCGACCCCCCCCTCCTCCGGCCATCCTCCTCCCTCCGCCACGCCTGAGGCCCTCCCCGACCCCAGCAGCGCCGCTCCTCTCCACCCTCCGAGCTGCCTCGCCTCCGCCCGCTCCCCTTCACCCGCGCCGCCTCCCCGACCCAAGCTCCGGCGCCGCCTCAGCCCCCTCCCCGCGCGGACCTCACCTCGCCGCCCCGCCGACCTCTGCTCCTCCGCGCCCCGCCGCCAGCACGCGCCCTCCGCGCGCGCGTCCCGCCTACCCCCGCCTCCGGCCGCGGCGCCGCTCAACGCCCCGCGCGCCGGCGAGCCCCGCTGCCGCCTGCTCCGGCGCCCTCTGCCCTCTCTCCCTGGCGCGCGCCGCCCGCCGCCGCGACCACCTCCCCGTCCACCTCGCCCCTCGCCTGCGCCGGCGCCGCACCTTCGCGCCGTTCCCGAGCCACGCCGTCGACCCGACCCCGTGCCGTCTGCACCCCGCGAGCCCGCCCGTCGCCATCGCCCTAGCTCCGGCCATCCCATGGCGCCGACCCCGGCCTCGACCTCCTCCCGCCCGCGAACCGTGGCCGCCCAGGCCGTGCCGCCCGGTCTCCCCTCCCTGGCTCTCCCTCCTCCAGCCGGTCGTCACCCTCCGCCGCGTAGCCCCGCCCCGAGCTGTCCCCGTCTCCGCCTTCGAGCGCCCGCCAAGCTCGCCCAATCCAGTACGCCACCATCAGCCTCTGTCCGCGCGCGAGCCGCCTCCAGACCGTTTGCTGTGGGTGCCTCTGTGTGGTTGCTCCCAGGATCGATCTGATGCCGTTTCGTGCCAGGAGCCGTTCGTATGTGGGTAATCGTGACGCGGCCAAGGATGTACAGGATCCACGGCACCCGAAGACACCCGGCACCAAACCAAGAATACCATCATCAATTGGAGACGATGACCGAAGAATTCCTCGGCACACCAAGTTCTCCGTCCCGGAGTCGGACCCGGAGACGCCGTGACCCGGACGCCAAGATCGTCGACGCGAATACGCCAAGTTCGTCTCCCCCGGACCCGTGCGACAAGATCTCCCTCAAGGATCCGAAGACCCCGGTACCCGACCCACTCAAGTACGCCATCGACCCCGGAAACCAAGATCCGTCGAGACCCCTCAATGTGTGAACCCCTTCCCGAAACTCTACTTTATAATGAAATAACAACTTGTGCATATTTAGTTGTCATACTTGCATGCATCTTGTCATGTGGTTTGGGGGCCTTATGCCGATTCACCATATAATTAAATATGGGGCCCATATGCGGGCAAATCTAGCCTTATATTGGCCTCATTTAAATTTGTGTAGCAAACCGGTACTATCTTTTGCCATGCTAAAACAACATTTAATTGCGGGGTAGCTAAACAACATGAACCTATTAATTAATTGTCGGAACCCCGGTTCCGCTTAATATGACCTAATTGCATCGCACCTTTGCCATGTCATACATCATACATGCATCATGCCGATCTTCTGCCGTGTATTAAATATTGCATCCGGTGTTTCTTCTAGTATTTTGGTTCTTCGCGGATAAGGCCGTTGAGTTGATGTGAGCTTCGCCCCGATCTTCGGTTGAACCTTCGACAATGTTTTCAGGCGAGCATCTCCCCCTTTCTACCTATCTTACTTTTCTAGTATTTATTCCCTCCTGTTGATCTTTGCTATCTGTGTTGCGATGCTCTAGTTTACGTACCCCTTGACATTACTTGCAGCCTCATATTGCCTTGGACACATCCTATTACCTGTTGTTTGGTAGATAGTTGGACTTGCGCGTCATAGTCGCTTGCTCAAGTGCTGTTGCGTGTCGTCAAGTGCCACAGTTGTTGATGTATTGCCGCATGATGTGGATGGAGATGATCATAGTTTTACTTATCGTTCACTTTAATTTCTGTTTAACAACTAAAATTGAAGTAAGCAGAGGCATCGGTGGGTGATAGAAAATATTTGGTTTCCGAACGCCCACTTGTGTCCCGTAGGACCCCGAGTACTTGATACCTATTCCTTGATTTATCGCGCTATCCACATATGGGGAGTATGGGCCCCCCTTAGCCAGAGCTTGATTCCGTCTTATTTCTTGGGGCCACAACTAGTTTGAGGTTTTATTTACGATCCTGTACTTATGCCATGCTACTTATGTATTTAAATTTGTGCGAGGAGCACACTGTACTGTTTAGGTATGCGGAGTGATTACGCGGTATCGACAAGCCCAGCCACACTTTCGGGTTCCCAGTCGCTTACAGCCATTGGTGCAACCTTGAGTCCGTCCCGGAGCTTGCTTACTCCGTTGCGGGATCTACTCAAAGGGGTGGCCCCCTGAAATATTTCTGAATCTTGTGATTGCTCTGTCGTGAAGACCTCGTTGGGTTTTGATTTGGTTTTTCCGAGGTTGATCGTGTGTGTGTTGCTATTTGTGCACCCCGGCCGGGTTAAAACTTTCTGAAAGCCGTGTCCGCGGTTATGGACGACTTGGAGCACAGTATCTCGACCATAAACAAGCATAACTAAAGTTTACTGCTATAAATTTGACTTTATAATGACTAGTAATCAGCTTCACTATAACGGAATGGCTAAATAATACTGCCCACAATTGCTTGTTTGGAGTGTCGCTTGCGACCATTGTATCTGACTAGTAAGTATCGCAACTACAACGGAATGGCTGAATAAAAGTACCAACAACTGCTGGGTTTTGGGTTTATCTCATGCTATCTGTATCTGATTAGTAATTGTAGCAACTACAACGGAATGGTTAACTAAAAGTGCCCACTGCTTATTTTATCAGGACGACTATCTTTAACCTGACTAGTAATTGCTGCAACGATAACCGAATAAATAAAACTGCCAACTGTGTGAGTTCCTCGGTTGACTTCCTCGATCGGTATCGAGGGGGAAACACCAGGATGGGTTTTGTTTGGTGTTAGCTTCAGGTTGGATCCGGATAGGTCACTCTTACCCCTCACTGATTACCGCCAGTTGTACCGAGTCTCTATAGGTTGTTTAGTGCATGCTGCCGCTGCCGCTTCAGTCCACCATACCTATGTAGGCGAGGACCGCCGAATTCTAGCCTCGCCGTGTACTGGCCTCAGTACTGACGCTCCTTCTTTTTCCTTTGCCCTTTGCCGGCACCCCTTTTGTTTAAGCAGGTTTGAGATCGACGTCGTTAGCAGGGTTACCCTTCCGGCTTGGCCTGGGCAGGGTTATGGACACCATTGGTTATTCTTCAGGGCTCTTAGCCCCATTTGCATCTTGTTCGTAGCTGGACGCTCTATCGTTTTCAAGGTGATTTGGATCTTTGTATCTTATATATGTATTCTTGACTCTTTGAGTCGCTGTTATATATATCTGTTCTGTGGGACCCATCGAGGACTGTTGTGTAATGTTATTACTTCGTTTTCCACCCGCACGAAAGTGCCTGGTGGGCACCTTTGAATCGTTTCTATGCGGGTTTGGCGAATTTTGCTCAAACTTGCATAGGTCCGATTCTGAGGGTGTTACAGAGTGGTATCAGAGCTCAGCAGTTGCGATACCCCACAAGTCCAGCCTGTAGGATAACCTAGCTAACGGCCGAAGTAGAGTGTCAAAACTATTTTTCAAAATCGGTTGGAAAGTTCTGATTAGGTCTGATTTTACTCCTTACCCCTCTGCTGTTCTCCTCTTATCTCGACGTGTTTTGAATCCGCTCTCGTCTTTTTCTTCGAGTCCAGGATTTCTCGTGGTTGGGTTCCGTCGTACCTTCAGGGTTTCGCTTCCTTCTTTGATAACGGTGTTCTACCGTCCGGTGCTCCAGCTGCCAGATGAATCCGTCTACGGTGGTACCATTCTTTGTTCCTTGTCTGTGCCTTCCGGTGTTTTCCGACGCGACGACATCATCTACGCCAGATCCGATGCAGTGTCTGCATCCCTCCTTTGTTCCGAACCTCGCTTGTCGAGATCTTCAGTCTGTTTCCGAGAATGGTTGCACGCTTTTCCACTGATTGTGCAGAGTAATAGTTTGGGTGCGTGATGGATTGGCCCCCATACCGACTACCCCTTCTATTCGCTTTTGTACATTGAAGTGGACGAGAATGCATCGGTTCCCCCTTTTCCATCGGAGCTAGAGGTGGCTTATTTGTTGATGCCTCTACCTTCGACCTTTTGTTTCCCGGAGTGTTCTCTCGACGATCACGGACAACAACCTCTTGTTAGTGGTGTCGCGAGTATCTACATGAAGCGAGAAGATGCAGATCGCCGACCTTCCTTCCGGTACCATGAGGCGGATCTCGAGGGCGAGATCCATTGTTAGTGGTGTCGAATTGTGGCATCCCGCAAAACCACTACTAGAAAATCGCGTTGAATTCGTGCATTGCATCGTCATCATCATATGTTGTTTGTCAAAAACTATTTTCGGAAAGCCCGTTTTGTTTTCTAAAACGCCCCACCTTAATTATCGCGCAAACCCGGGTCACCGGAGTATTTTGTTTTGTCCGTTGTCAGTTTGCAAAAACGCTGGTTGAGATAAATAATTTAATTAATTGTTTTAGTGGGGGCAGTCGAACGGGCCGATTGACCCGAACGACCACCCCCAGGAATTTTAAATCGGTCCACCTCTAATCCTAAACCTACCCATCTATCTACCCCAACCCAGCCTCCACATCACCCTGGCCACTCATACGCTGCCACCTCACCCTCCCCAAACTCCCTCACCCAATCCTATCCTGCCACCTAGACCCACACCACACAACACACACCACACAACACCCACCATACAACCCCACCAGACTCACCCCACACGGGATCCCCCTGGCCACACCCGATCCCCACCTCCCCGCGGGTCCCACGCCTGGCCACCCCCTGGCCCAGCCTCCCCTGCACGCGCTCCTCTCCCTCTCCTTCCTCCCTTCCCCGACCCCGCTCGCTCGCTCCCTCCGCGTCTGCAGCAGCTGGCGACCCTCCCCCCTCCTCCGGCCATCCTCCTCCCTCCGCCCCGCCTGAGGCCCTCCCCGACCCCAGCAGCGCCGCTCCTCTCCACCCTCCGAGCTGCCTCGCCTCCGCCCGCTCCCCTTCACCCGCGCCGCCTCCCCGACCCAAGCTCCGGCGCCGCCTCAGCCCCTCCCCGCGCGGACCTCACCTCGCCGCCCCGCCGACCTCTGCTCCTCCGCGCCCCGCCTACCCCCGCCTCCGGCCGCGGCGCCGCTCAACGCCCCGCGCGCCGGCGAGCCCCGCTGCCGCCTGCTCCGGCGCCCTCTGCCCTCTCTCCCTGGCGCGCGCCGCCCGCCGCCGCGACCACCTCCCCGTCCACCTCGCCCCTCGCCTGCGCCGGCGCCGCACCTCCGCGCCGTTCCCGAGCCACGCCGTCGACCCGACCCCGCGCCGTCTGCACCCCGCGAGCCCGCCCGTCGCCATCGCCCCAGCTCCGGCCATCCCATGGCGCCGACCCCGGCCTCGACCTCCTCCCGCCCGCGAACCGTGGCCGCCCAGGCCGTGCCGCCCGGTCTCCCCTCCCTGGCTCTCCCTCCTCCAGCCGGTCGTCACCCTCCGCCGCGTAGCCCCGCCCCGAGCTGTCCCCGTCTCCGCCTTCGAGCGCCCGCCAAGCTCGCCCAATCCAGTACGCCACCATCAGCCTCTGTCCGCGCGCGAGCCGCCTCCAGACCGTTTGCTGTGGGTGCCTCTGTGTGGTTGATCCCAGGATCGATCTGATGCCGTTTCGTGCCAGGAGCCGTTCGTATGTGGGTAATCGTGACGCTGCCAAGGATGTACAGGATCCACGGCACCCGAAGACACCCGGCACCAAACCAAGAATACCGTCATCAATTGGAGACGATGACCGAAGAATTCCTCGGCACACCAAGTTCTGCGTCCCGGAGTCGGACCCGGAGACGCCGTGACCCGGACGCCAAGATCGTCGACGCGAATACGCCAAGTTGGTCTCCCCCGGACCCGTGCGACAAGATCTCCCTCAAGGATCCGAAGACCCCGGTACCCGACCCACTCAAGTACGCCATCGACCCCGGAAACCAAGATCCGTCGAGACCCCTCAATGTGTGAACCCCTTCCCGAAACTCTACTTTATAATGAAATAACAACTTGTGCATATTTAATTGTCATACTTGCATGCATCTTGTCATGTGGTTTGGGGGCCTTATGCCGATTCACCATATAATTAAATATGGGGCCCATATGCGGGCAAATCTAGCCTTATATTGGCCTCATTTAAATTTGTGTAGCAAACCGGTACTATCTTTTGCCATGCTAAAACAACATTTAATTGCGGGGTAGCTAAACAACATGAACCTATTAATTAATTGTCGGAACCCCGGTTCCGCTTAATATGACCTAATTGCATCGCACCTTTGCCATGTCATACATCATACATGCATCATGCCGATCTTCTGCCGTGTATTAAATATTGCATCCGGTGTTTCTTCTAGTATTTTGGTTCTTCGCGGATAAGGCCGTTGAGTTGATGTGAGCTTCGCCCCGATCTTCGGTTGAACCTTCGACAATGTTTTCAGGCGAGCATCTCCCCCTTTCTACCTATCTTACTTTTCTAGTATTTATTCCCTCCTGTTGATCTTTGCTATCTGTGTTGCGATGCTCTAGTTTACGTACCCCTTGACATTACTTGCAGCCTCATATTGCCTTGGACACATCCTATTACCTGTTGTTTGGTAGATAGTTGGACTTGCGCGTCGTAGTCGCTTGCTCAAGTGCTGTTGCGTGTCGTCAAGTGCCACAGTTGTTGATGTATTGCCGCATGATGTGGATGGAGATGATCATAGTTTTACTTATCGTTCACTTTAATTTCTGTTTAACAACTAAAATTGAAGTAAGCAGAGGCATCGGTGGGTGATAGAAAATATTTGGTTTCCGAACGCCCACTTGTGTCCCGTAGGACCCCGAGTACTTGATACCTATTCCTTGATTTATCGCGCTATCCACATATGGGGAGTATGGGCCCCCCTTAGCCAGAGCTTGATTCCGTCTTATTTCTTGGGGCCACAACTAGTTTGAGGTTTTATTTACGATCCTGTACTTATGCCATGCTACTTATGTATTTAAATTTGTGCGAGGAGCACACTGTACTGTTTAGGTATGCGGAGTGATTACGCGGTATCGACAAGCCCAGCCACACTTTCGGGTTCCCAGTCGCTTACAGCCATTGGCGCAACCTTGAGTCCGTCCCGGAGCTTGCTTACTCCGTTGCGGGATCTACTCAAAGGGGTGGCCCCCTGAAATATTTCTGAATCTTGTGATTGCTCTGTCGTGAAGACCTCGTTGGGTTTTGATTTGGTTTTTCCGAGGTTGATCGTGTGTGTGTTGCTATTTGTGCACCCCGGCCGGGTTAAAACTTTCTGAAAGCCGTGTCCGCGGTTATGGACGACTTGGAGCACAGTATCTCGACCATAGACAAGCATAACTAAAGTTTACTGCTATGAATTTGACTTTATAATGACTAGTAATCAGCTTCACTATAACGGAATGGCTAAATAATACTGCCCACAATTGCTTGTTTGGAGTGTCGCTTGCGACCATTGTATCTGACTAGTAAGTATCGCAACTACAACGGAATGGCTGAATAAAAGTACCAACAACTGCTGGGTTTTGGGTTTATCTCATGCTATCTGTATCTGATTAGTAATTGTAGCAACTACAACGGAATGGTTAACTAAAAGTGCCCACTGCTTATTTTATCAGGACGACTATCTTTAACCTGACTAGTAATTGCTGCAACGATAACCGAATAAATAAAACTGCCAACTGTGTGAGTTCCTCGGTTGACTTCCTCGATCGGTGTCGAGGGGGAAACACCAGGATGGGTTTTGTTTGGTGTTAGCTTCAGGTTGGATCCGGATAGGTCACTCTTACCCCTCACTGATTACCGCCAGTTGTACCGAGTCTCTATAGGTTGTTTAGTGCATGCTGCCGCTGCCGCTTCAGTCCACCATACCTATGTAGGCGAGGACCGCCGAATTCTAGCCTCGCCGTGTACTGGCCTCAGTACTGACGCTCCTTCTTTTTCCTTTGCCCTTTGCCGGCACCCCTTTTGTTTAAGCAGGTTTGAGATCGACGTCGTTAGCAGGGTTACCCTTCCGGCTTGGCCTGGGCAGGGTTATGGACGCCATTGGTTATTCTTCAGGGCTCTTAGCCCCATTTGCATCTTGTTCGTAGTTGGACGCTCTATCGTTTTCAAGGTGATTTGGATCTTTGTATCTTATATCTGTATTCTTGACTCTTTGAGTCGCTGTTATATATATCTGTTCTGTGGAACCCATCGAGGACTGTTGTGTAATGTTATTACTTCGTTTTCCACCCGCACAAAAGTGCCTGGTGGGCACCTTTGAATCGTTTCTATGCGGGTTTGGCGAATTTTGCTCAAACTTGCATAGGTCCGATTCTGAGGGTGTTACACTCATGTTCTTACACCCAGGGCACCACCGCCGAGCTATCCATGAGTGACGCCGCCACCACTCCCGTGACGACCAGAGCTAGGGTTAGGGTTCGGATGAACTAGCTAAGTATCTATTTTTTTTGGTTTGTAGTGTCTAATGTATGATGAACTAGGTTTGCAATGAACTAGTTGAACAAATCTCATTGCGCCAGTGGGGTCCTAACATTTCCATTTTTCTGATCCGCTAGATCCATTCTCATATCGGATAAGTATTTTTAGGCTTACCCATATGAGTTTTTTGGGTTCAGTTTATCTAGTATGCGCTAGAGATGCTCTTACCCTTATCTGGTGGATTTGGAAAAGGTGAAACTTATGTAATGAAATGGGAACTTTGACTATTTTGCACAAATAAAGTTTTTAAAAAAATTATCATAAACTAACTCTATCTTAAATATAATTAAGAAAATTACACTTTTGCATAACTCTCGCATTCAAGAAGTCATGCTCAATAGCATGACACACTTCCAAATGGGTCATGGTTAATAGCATGGCTCTCTGCCCAAGGAGTCATGATCATGGTGCCACAAAGCCATTGAGTGGCATACTTTATTTTCGTTTGGACAAAAATATTACCAATAATTGCGATAGTGATGTATCATTGATATGATGCGAATTTGAATTTAAATATGATGATATCTAATTTATCTTAGATATACTCCCTCCGTTCCAAAAATATAAGATGTTTTAGGCCTTTTAGTGTGTATGTTCATTCATTTTGCTCCAAGCATCCACACTAAAAGACATCTAGATACATGAGTTTAAAGAAAAAGATTAAAACATCTTATAATTTGAAATGGAAAGAGTACAAAACATATGCTCTTAATAAATAAATCCAATTCGGCTCATGGGTGCAGATAAACTTGTTGTTTGAAATATATTTTGAGATGTCAAAAAAATTGAAAAGAGATATTTACATGTACATCCGAACATTTTATGTCCGCACACAAGTTTTCGGGAAAAATTCGGATGCTCCAACATGATTATTCTTGGACTTTTTTTTTGTCTTTTAACACAAGTCATGTAAAAAAACCTAAAAACTTTTGTGCGAACAAAAAAGTCCGAATATACACACAAAATTTTCTTTCAGAATTTTTTGATATTTTAGTTTTTATGTATTGTTTATAATAGGTTTGTTTACATCGCGAGCCAACACACCACCTCCGTACGCTCTCCATTGTAAAACGTTTTACATCACACTAAACAATTATGTTTTCTTGTTCCTGCAACAATAAACCTAACTGATAATGGAGGGCCTATCACCTACATCAGTAAACACGGGCATGCTCACTTTGAGTCCAAAACAATGCCACCAGCAAATTGTTACGACCTCCCTGGAATGCATGATTGACTAAGACGTAGGATTACATTGTCATAATATGCTGAATCCTATAAAATAATAAAAACACAAAAGGTGCTAAGAAGAAAAATTGGATGTTCCTCGAGAAAACACATGAATTCTAAGGTTAGTGTTACCTTTTTTTAATGGCGGCAGATGTTAAACTGTTAATTGATTAGAGAGAAGGGAGGGAGAAGGCACGAGGAGCATGAATTTTCAAAGGAATTGTTTGTACACCTCATGTTTGGTTTCTTCCAAAATTTCTAGGAAAAATGGGATCATATCCTATGACAATCCATTGGTTCAATCATATGACCCAAAGGGTAGGAACAATAATTTCTCAATTGGATCGCTATCCTCTATCTTTTCTTCCAAAATTCACTTAATTTATCCAGATTCACAGGATTATCAAAACAGAAAAATGATGAAATTTGATATCATGTCGTGTTTGATCCTACATGAACTGAGAAAACATGAATGGATTATAGATTTTTTTCGGTTGCACCATAGGAAAGAACCCATGCATAAGTTCTGTTTGCTAAGTTTTGGCCCATGTTAGCTAGAAAAATAAACAAGAGTTGGGCATGCCAAAAAGAAAGAGCCACATATTCTGCTCATGATAAAACAATTAGTAGGGTTGATTTTGATCATCAACTAGGGGTTGTGTTAATTGGATTATCACCATGAGTTCTTGAGATGCCCTTGTTGGCAGACATAATATGGTCATGTTAGATAGATGCGAATGTAATCAGTGACGCAGTCATGATGCTGAGGTGTCACTGGTAGAAAAGGGCCCATGCGTCCCGGTTGGTAAGGGCCATTAGTCCCGGTTGCCCAACCAGGATGGGGCAATCGGGACTAAAGCTCTAACCATTAGTCCCGGTTGCCCCACCAACCGGGACAAATGGGGCACACGTGGCGGCATCAGAGCGCGAGGGGGGTGGAGCATTAGTCCCGGTTCGTAACACGAACCGGGACTAATAACCTGCTGCCGCGGCAGAGATTTGGCCCATTTCTCTGCCGCGGCAGAGAATTTATTTTGGCACATTTTGTTGTCGCGGCAGCATTTTCGCCACTTTTTGTGCCGCGGCAGAGAATTCATTTAGGTTGTTTTATTGTTTATTTAGTGTTTCGCACTTATCAACGAAGGAACCTTATATTACACAAGATCATCATGACAACATTACATTCAATACACGGATCGAGTTCATGCACTACATACAAAAGTTGATATTCGATGCTACCGGCCAATTTCTTGAAAGTTGCTATTTTTACAATTCCTATTGTCTATACACAGCCGAGTAGTATTCCCCTTGTGTGTTTAGGACTTCTGCATCCAAGAATCCCGCCAATTCCTCCTGAATTGCTCGTATGCGATCCTTTGGCAGAAGACCGTCCCGTAGACGTTCGATCTGATTTAAAAAAGGAGTCAGCCTATATGAATATGAAACTAAACACAATTTGATTGTAATAAAAAACTATAGAAATTGTTTACGTACGTGGAGTTGCTCTAAATTTCTGCCCTTCTCATCGCACGTCTGCCGGATGAACTCGCATACATAGTATCCACATAGATTGTTACCGGGTCCCTGCGTCATGCACTTTACGAGAACAGAGTTCAATCAAAATAATAATCAAGCATGATAATAACTGTATCAAAACTAGAATCAAGTTAGTGGTTGAAATGTAAGCTCCTCTTTCCAAACACCCCTAGCCTTCTTGGTGAACCGTTTCCAAGCGCTGCCCGGCGTAGAAAACGAATAAAATAAGTTATTAAGTACTTGATATCATAAAATTCACGAACGTTGCCGATATAGTGTCGTAATGATTAGAATTACCGCTGGATAAGTATCTGCATGTCCTTCCACGTCTCAAGGGGTTTATGTTTCGAGTCCATGACTAGTACACGCCCTTTGTCAAGTTGAATGATTAACAGAATATAGTGGTACCTGCGAATGCAGAACTAATCAATTATATACTTAACATCGAGTAAGCGAAATAGAAAGTGTATACAAGACAATAACACTCACTGGAAGTTGTAAGGAAATAGTATTTCCCTTTTGGTTTCTTAAAACCTTAACGCGTGTACTATATTATCCTTCGTATCCTGGGGGCTTATTTTGAGATTAGCTTCATGAACCCAATATGGGTCAATGAAGCCAATGTCATAGATTTGTCCTCTGCTGCATTCGAGAATCTTCATTCTGCATATTACAGTATGATTATATACATGCAATAAACAAAATAATATAGTTGGAGACTAAATTAATTACAGAATTAGTACTTACAGACAATAGGCACTCATGATCAATTTGTCCAAGGCGTCTTGATTGAATAATTGAAATAGTTCATCAAATTCAATGGATATCATGTCATCCTTATCTTTCCCATGATGCTTTTTTGTAACCCTCAGCACTATCCAGTTAGCCCCGGCCCTTGTGGCATGCATGTACCAGTTATGCAATCTTCGCATTTTTGTTGGAAGATTGTTTACCTCCTCAGGTTTGACGAGAGGTTTTCCGTACTGGTATTGGTATGCTACTTCACTCACGGGGAAGAACTCTAACTGGGATAAGTACTGGGCAATACTCATACCTTGAGCAGCGGCAGCTTCTCCGTATTGTGCAACTACCTCTGGATCATACTGCTCTTCGGCCCCATATTTGCTCGATCCCACATTGGTTTGAGAAATCACCTTGAGAGGGGCGCAAGTCTGTTTTGCTTGCTCTCCGAGCTGGGCAACAGATTTCCCGCTTGCATCAGTACTGCTCTTCGAGGCTTTTTGTGCCGCATGTGACTTGAGAATAGAACGCTCATAGTCTGATGACAGCTTTGGCTCGGGTTGATGAAGATTCTTTAGCATTTTCAACACTTTGGCTTTTTCTTCTTTGGTGCTGGGGAACTCTGGCTCTTTCGGCCGCCTCAGCTTAGCGAAAAACGCTGTCGTTTCCGCATCAACGATCGCCGCAGTCTCCTCTTCAGTACAGTCATAAGCTCTCTTGGGAGGAACCGTTGGTACTTTTGGAAGAGGCTCTTGTTTACGTTTCGGCGATCGCTTACGACGCACAGTAGCGGTACGCTTACGCTTTTTATCCTGAGGCGCCGGCGATGGCTCCCGCGGCGATGGCTGCACCGGAGATTGGTGAGGCGACGGAGCCGGGTGAGGCGACGAAGACGGCTGCCGCGGCGGCGACGACCTCGCTGGAGACGGGTGAGGCGGCGGCGAAGATGGCCTTGGCGTGTGATTTCGAAGCACGATACAATCCTTCGGCCATAGAATGGTGACGTTTTTTGCGTCACCCAGCACAGTCACATCCCCTTCACCAGCAGGGTAGTGAAGATCCAAAACCTCAAAGGTGGGCATGATTTCATCCACGCCGACAACAGCGTAGCCCTCTGGAACCGGACGATAGTGGTAAGTTGGTGTGGGTCCAATTGGTAAGGCATAGCCGACCGCCACCTTCATTGATATGTTCACAACTTTGACATGTAGCTCGCAGTGTGTCATCTCTGTGATATCATCCACTGGGTAGCCAACAGGAGCCATCGTCGGTGCATCATCGGCATCGCCATTGTCATCACCCGGGACCTCGGTGGAAGCCACACTGCTTTTTAGATTATTCGATATGCCGGTAGCATCGAATGCAGTGTGCTGCTGAGATGGGCCGGTAGTACTTTGATCTTTAAGTGTGTTAATTTCATCTTGTTGTTGCTTTAATCGTTCTTCAATTAAACGCATTCGCTCTTTCTGACTTTCTGCTTCAACTGCCGCCCTGTCCTTTCTCCTCTGACGGCTTCTATCAGGATATTTCTTCCTCTCTTCGGGAAAACCAGTCTTCCATGATTGGGAGCCTCTTGTGCCTCGTGTTCGTCCATCATGTTCCTTATTTCCAAGGGCGAGTGTGAGCTCATCATTCTCTCTATCGGGAATGAAGTCCCCATCTTTAACAGCCTTTACTGCTTTTCTGATCCTCTCGATTGGCAAGGGGTCTTCTTTATGTCATATGTTATATATACACCTCGCTTCCGAGTCCAACGTGCCCCCATGCCCGTAAAACCAATTCCTTGCACGTTCTACCCAATCGTCTGTCTCTGGGGTGATATTTTTATCACGCAGTTCCTGCTCAAGTTTCTCCCACTTAGGAATGCCAACCCTGTAGCCACCTTGCCCCATAGTATGGTGATACTTCTTTTTAGCAGCATTCAGCTTATTCGTTTCAGACATTTTCTTAGCTTTTTCTGATTTCTTGTATTCCACAAACTCATCCCATAATGGTTTTATCTTCTCAAACTGAATATTCTTGAAATCGGGAGTCTTCTTTTTCACGACATAGTCAAGGTGCAATATTTTCTTCCAGTTGGTGAAACACTGGGCCATCTTCTTCAAAGCCCACTCCCTGACCTTAGCCTCCATGGCTCTCCCATGTTGTAAGGCGTCCTCAACTAGATCCTCCGCATTTGGATCCAGCTCTATCTTCGGTAGTTTGAAATTAACCATGAGCCTCTTCCACAGTAAATCTTTGGCGTGGTTAGGGACAAATAAACATGTTTCCTCTTCATCCGCATTAGCAGGCCTATTCCAATTTCTAATGGTGATCGGGATTAAGTCCCTAACGATTACTCCGCATTGTGCCACAAATTTGGTTGCGACAACTTCGGGAGCTGTCGGTCTGCCGTCTTCAGCGACATCTTCGATCCTGAACCTCTCATGGTCTTGCAACTTTTTGGTTGGGCCTCGTCTGCTCTTTTCAGTAGATTCCTTCGATCCGGAGGGCTAAAAGAAGAAAGATCGTCGTTACTATTTCTATATAGATAGCAGATGATTAATTAATGAATTGATTTATATTACATGCACCTCGCCGGAGCGGTCGTCTTCTCGATTACACAAGGCATCGCCTTCTCCCTCGCAGAAGGCAACACCTTCAACCTTAAACAAGTTGTCTACTCCGGTAAAAAGAGGATCACCCTCACCGGAGTTGTTCAGAAACGTTGATACGTCTAAATTATCTTCCCCACGGATCACACCTTGGATCAACTCTTCCTTTTCTTCGTCTCTGACGTGTGGGTCCATATTTTCTGCATAGGTGGAAAAACGAATAAGTCAAAGCGGCTAAAGGAGAAAGTTAAGTACGGTGTTGAGAGATATAAACCCTAATTTAGAGAAACCCTAATATATACATACACAATAATAAAAATGAAGAGAAAGGGAAACCGTGTAGTAGATAGGCACATCGTCGAACCCACATGCACCTAAGTTGCTTGAAAATGTGAATCGGGTCTGGGGCTACCCACAGTGACTGACCAGTGGGGCCGAAGACCAATAATACCAAACTAATTAATAAACCTAATAATACCTAACTAATAATAAACCTAATAATCCAAACACCAAAAAGAAAGGGAAACAATCAACACATGGCATCGATGTAATGCTCAAGCAAGTATGATGATATGACAAGTTAATTTGCATTGGAATGTAACCCTAGAAATGCTCGACGATTTAATTGGGGTTCCGAGGGGTGAAAACCCTAACTCGGAGAAACTCCGGAACACATGAGAGGGGTGGATTTGTTCTTCTAATTAAACTTGTAATTTAAGTTGTTGAACAATGCATGATTATAGCTTAGATAGCTAGGTTTCATTTTTCTGAACATTTTGATATATTATTCATATTTTTATGACTTATAGATTAAAAGTTATTGAATTTATAAGATTATAATTATTTCTGAAATTATTAAAAGCTGGTTAAACTTTTTACACCGCAGGCAAACCTACCCACAGTGACTGACAGAGGGGCCCGGAGCCACCTCAGCAGCCACACAAGCAAAAGTGGTTCAGGGGGGCATTTTTCACTCGGGCTGGGGCTAGCAAGAGACGCTGACTTGTGGGCCAGAGGCTACATAGGAAAGCCATGCAGGCAAAGTGGCTCCCTGGCTGGGTCGCGCTGATGCACGGGTGACGTCACGCCGGCGGTGGCTTGCAGGACGGTGATCGGGAACGGCGTTAGGGTGCGATCTAGGGCGCGTGCGTGCGCGCGTTAGAGAGAGGAGGTTGAGGCGAGCCAAAGAGTAGCGGCGCCGCCTCCAAAAGGTCACCGGAGAGAGAGCACGACGACGGTGAGCGGCGGTAGTGGCAGGTGGTCGACGGGGAGGATGAACCAGAGTGAGAGGGGGCGAGAGAGAGGGTCCACGAGGACAAGCAGCATACTAGGTGTGCGGTGGTGGTATCGGGGAGGCGAGGCGAGGTTGGGAGCCGACGAATCGACGGCGGCGATCGTCGGGCTCGAGGGTCGTTGGCGACGATTGGGAGCGAGCGGGGCCGATTCCTTCAGGGAGAAGCCTCGGGGCGACGAGGCGAAGCTTCCTGCACGCTTGGCTGGGCGAGGGGCGGCCGGTAGGGCGTGCACGGCAGCGGGGCAGCCTGACGGCGTTGTGCGCGAGAAGAGAAGAGGAGGGGAGATGGGGAAGAAGAAGAGGAGGGGCACCCAGTTATAACCAAAGGACCTTTAGTCCCGGTTGGTGGCTCCAACCGGGACTAAAGGGTTATACGTCCCGGTTGGAGCCACCAACCGGGACCTATACTCCAATATTTTCAGCAGACCAAGGGTTGGCGCGCAGGGGGTCTTTAGTCCCGGTTGGTGGCTCCAACCGGGACATATTCCCCTGTTTTCAAAAAATTTCAGGTATTTTCTCTCTGTTCCCGCCTTATTTTTTATTTTGGGGTTTAAATTTGTATTGTTTTTTAAATGATAATTAATTTGGAATTTAGAAAAACTTTAAACATAAAAAGTGTTTGGATTTGAATAAATAATTCAAAACCATTTTCTGTTTTAAAAAATAATTAATGTAACCATTTAAAATATGAACCATTTACAATTAAAAATGAATTAACTTATATTTTTTTAATATCAATTTGGAATTTAGAAAAACTTTAAACATAAGAAGTGTATGGATTTGAAAAAATAATTCAAAAACATATTCTATTTTTAAAAAATAATTAATGTAACCTTTTAAAATGAATTAACTTATATTTTTGAATATTAATTTGGAATTTAGAAAAAAATTAAACATAAAAAGTGTTTGGATTTAAATAAATAATTCAAAAACATTTTCTGTTTTAAAAAATATAATGTAACCATTTAAAATATGAACTATTTACAATTAAAAATGAATTAACTTATATTTTTTTAATATCAATTTGGAATTTAGAAAAACTTTAAACATAACAAGTGTATGGATTTGAATAAATAATTCAAAAACATATTCTATTTTTAAAAAATAATTAATGTAACCTTTTAAAATGAATTAACTTATATTTTTGAATATTAATTTGGAATTTAGAAAAATTTTAAACATAAAAAGTGTTTGGATTTAAATAAATAATTCAAAAACATTTTCTCTTTTAAAAAATAATTAATGTAACCATTTAAACTATGAACCATTTACAATTAAAAATGAATTAACTTATATATTTTTAATATTAATTTGGAATTTAGAAAAACTTTAAACATAAAAAGTGTTTGGATTTAAATAAATAATTCAAAAAAAGTGTTCTCCATACCAATGTCCACACACATGCATAATATGGGCACAACATCACAAACTATGCCGTGATTCAGCACATAACATCGGTCATTTGGACCGAAAGCCATGAAACCTCGAACATGATAGGTCATTTTGTGAAGGTTTTTTCGAAACATGATCAATATACCAAGTCTGGTATTTTTCCTTTCAACTATGTAACATAATATGACACCACGCGAAGGATTTTCATTGTTCGGATTTTTTTGAATTTATTATGCCCGTTTTGAATTATCCGAATTTCTAACTATGGTCGAACCGGTGTGCATGAAGATAGGGGACGAGCATCGTTAGAACTTGCATTGGATTTCTGAAGAAACCACATATTGCGAGTCTAAAAATGATTTTTTCAAAAAATTACGGGCGATAGATCATGTACCTGTAGTACAAACCGGACCCACTTCCTGCCGATTCGGCAGACATTTGTCCTTTTTACCCGGGATGGACGAAAAGGTTTGAGATGTACCGGTTGGGAGATAGTCCATGTAAGGTGGTCTAGTATTTTAGGAAAATAGGACGGTGGCATTCTGAAACGGCATTTTGGTGGTTACTTCACAAAACGACCCGTTTTTTGCGCTCGGAAAATGCAAAAGGGCTTTTCTGTGCGACAAAAAGGAAAACTTCCTCCTGCAACATTGTTCTCCATACCAATGTCCACACACATGCATAATATGGGCACAACATCACAAACTATGCCGTGATTCAGCACATAACATCGGTCATTTGGACCGAAAGCCATGAAACCTCGAACATGATAGGTCATTTTGTGAAGGTTTTTTTGAAACATGATCAATATACCAAGTCTTGTATTTTTCCTTTCAACTATGTAACATAATATGACACCAGAAATGACCCTACCATTTTCTGTTTCACAGTCTCGCTTTGCATCAGAAATGACCCTACCAAGTTCATCAGCCGGCTCATCTGATGCCCGTTCTTCACCTTTTTCCTCTCCATTGTATTCCATTGCAGTATCACTGTATTCAGGAAACATATGATGATAGTTGTTATCATCATCTTCTTTTCACCATCTTCCATCATAACCCTCTTTCCCCGTGCTTGGTCCAGCAATTATAGTTGGGCATGAAACCTTTCATAATCAGGTGACCGCGAATGATTTTCGAGGAAGAGTACTCCTTGTTGTTCCGACATTGAAAACATGGACAACGTATAAATCCATTCTCTTTGTTTGCCGTAGCCACATCGATAAATTTATCCACGCCTTTGATATACCCGGCTACCCGCCGGTCACCGTACATCCATTCCCGACCGTTCATCTGCATCATATAAGTAAGTTTATCAAAAAACAGGACATCATAAATAGTGAAATAACCAATTCACACCGACACATGAATTGTATCAATGACCTAGAAAAGATAAGATTGCTAACCTCGATCGAGGGAAATAAAGAGGAGAAAGCTCAAGTGCGTCTCGGACACCTTCTATATTTTTGTTCTATGAGAAATTCAACGGGATTTTTCACTCAAACATTTCAACAAACACCTTCAATGCATGCATGAGAAAAAACTAGCACACCCCCTCACACCTTACACCATTCGAAAAAACAGAGTGGAGGCAGAGGGGGCTGGGGCGTTGCATTTATAGGGGGCAGGGGTCTTTAGTCCCGGTTGGAGCCAGCAACCGGGACTAAAGGTGCGTGCCACGCCACGTGGCTGTGGCCAAACCTTTAGTCCCGGTTGGTGGCTCCAACCGGGACGTATTCCCCCTTACCAACCGGGACGCATGCCCCCTGGCCCCGTGCCCGCTCCAACCGGGACGCGTGCCAGCATTAGTCCCGGTTGGTGGCGCAACCGGGACTAATGCTCCGAGGGGTCGCGAACGGATGACCCTTTTTCCTCTAGTGTGTTGTGGTGGTGGCAAAATCTTCCATGAGAGGAGAGGAGAGGAGAGGAGGGAGGAGTGGTGATTTCGTAAAGTAGTTTAACGTCATGTTCTATTGCTTCCAAGATGAGTATGGGGACCGTGTTTTTACTATATTTGTCGGGTGTAATCTATATGTGAGGAGAAATTTAATAAAAACATAATTATTCAATTGCATTCAATTTGTGAGGAGAATTTTGGAGTGTTAAAGAGTAAAATGCAGATTTAGGTTTAAAGTTTAAGGACCTAATGGGCATATAGCGACAAGTTTGGGGTGAAGGATCCAAGATGCATTTTACCCTTGGGTTACTAATAATGGAATGCTGATACTGCACCAAATTGGTCTGGCCGCTGAGCTAGCAGACCAAAGAACATCCATCAGTCAGTAATACAAACAGCAAAAGCAAGCAGCACACAAAAAATGTCACTGTGAGTTGACTCAAATTTGTCTAGATACGAAACTTAACTAGATATATCCGTATCTAGATGAATCTAAGTCAATTAATATGGGTCAAAGGAAGTAGATTTTATCCCATCAAACGTGCATTATTAATTCTGCTCACAATGACTAGTATGAGCACATTCGCTCAGTTTCGGCCTTATACTCGAGGTCAAGGTTCTGTTTGCGGCACTAACTGCAGAGACGTTCTCTGGTCCGCTAGCTCATCGGTGAGACCACAATTTTATGCGGTATTTAGCATGGAGCCTATTGTTGCTAACCCAACAGTAAAAATGCATCGTGGATCCTCCACCTCAAACTTTAATAATCTTGTTTTTAAAAAAACTTTATCCAACCGGTTCATTTTACTCTTATATAAAAAGTCAGTCAGAAACACTTACGTAGTTCAAGACATTGCGCGTTTATATTTTTGCAGTGCCCAAAAGAAACAGAGCGCTAACGCCATTAGAAACACTTGTGTAGTTTAGCTGAACATGCCAAGTTTTTGAAAAAACTTTGCAAAGCCTCTTATAACTTTGGCCAATATCATCTCAGTTTTGTAAGGTGTCATGCTTCTAACATACCACCATTACGGATATCCAACTTGAACGGAACGGAATAATAATGTTTTTTGTGAAAAATTCTCCTCACATATAGATTTCACGCGATAACTATCATAAAAAAAAGGTATGCATACTCGTCTTGGGAGCAACAAAAAATGAGCTAAACTACTTCATAAAATTATTTCTCCTCCCTCCTCTCACTACAGGAATAGCCAGATACGCCGATGGCCGCCTGCTACGCCGACGATCAAAGGTCGAGCGGGGCCGTCGGCGTAGGACCGAGCCAGGCCAGCCCACGTCGCCAGCCCTCGGCATATCCAAGCCGTCGGCGTAAGCTTCCCTACGCCGACGGTCACCCTCGACATAGCGTGGCCCTCGGCGTAGGCTCAAGACGCGTGGCACATACCGGCCAGGGCGGACGGCGCTCTAACGGTGCTTTCCAGTACGCCGAGGGCCACCCTCGGCATAGCGTACCTGCCAGTACGCCGACGGTCACCCTCGGCGTACCAACGACGTACGCCGACGGTCACCCTCGGCGTAGCCTCTGCGTTTTTTTTCCTATTTACAAACTTATTTTATATTTGTATCAATTATTTATGTTCTATTTTTATCAATTGGATGATTTCGTACCCTCTGAATAGCAGTCTCCACGCCCACATGAAATATCGTTGCGAATCTTCTCACACCCCGAGAAATTTCCATATGTTTGTAAGTGTTATTATCGCATGTGTGTGAATTTTATGTATCACACATTTTTGAGAAGTTGTTCAAAGATTCAATGCTTTTATCGCAAGTGGTTCTGTCAACCCTCCTGAGGAGCGGACGATAGTTTCTCTTGTAGATATAGCATGTACCAGCTCTTCATAAGGATTGAGACCATGGAAGTATGAACTTTGCACTAGACCATAAGATTCTGGAGGATGCTGAACTTCATGACCTAAACAAACACAAAAAAGAGAGAGCTACGTCGGGCTACCCCTATCAGAGGAACGTCTAGGGGGGTAGACGATCCGAGTGTGCACAGATCAGAGTTTCGTCGGAGGAAGGTCATGAGAACGTCGGAATAAGATGAAAACTTGCATGTGTCCCTAGCATATGTGTGTGAGTGTGGTGCAAGGTTGGTATAGGTGCTTGCATGTGTCTCCCCTCTCATGCATGCGCTCTAACCTAGAAGCGAAGGTTCTGGACCTGTATAAGGGGGAATCTCCCCGTTTAGGTGAAACCGGGTAGGGTAGTGCCCCAAATTGTGAACCAACATGGTTTTACATCATCCTATGACCTAAACAAACACAAAACAAGAAAGAGCTACGCCGGGCTACCCCTGTCAGAGGAACGTCTAGGGGGGTAGACGATCCGAGTGTGCACAGATCAGGGTTTCGCCAGAGGAAGACCACAAGAACGTCGGAAACAGATGAAAACTTGCATGTGTCCCTAGCATATGTGTGTGAGTGTGGTGCAAGGTTGGTATAGGTGCTTGCATGTGTCCCCCCTCGCATGCATGCGCTCTAACCTAGAAGCAAAGGTTTTGGACCTGTATAAGGGGGAATCTCCCCGTTTAGGTGAAACTGGGTAGGATAGTGCCCCAGCTTGTGAACCAACATGGTTTTACATCATCCTATAACCTAAACAAACACAAAACAAGAGGTCGGGCTACCCCTGTCAGAGGAACGTCTAGGGGGTAGACGATCCGAGTGTGCACAGATCAAGGTTTCGCCGGAGGAAGACCACGAGAACGTCGGAAACCGATGAAAACTTGCATGTGTCCCTAGCATATGTGTGTGAGTGTGGTAAAAGGTTGGTATAGATGGTTGCATGTGTCCCCCCTCGCATGCATGCGCTCTAATCTAGAAGCGAAGGTTCTGGACCCGTATAAGGGGGAATCTCCCTGTTCAGGTGAAACCGGGTAGGATAGTGCCCCAACTTGTGAACCAATATGGTTTTACATCATCCTATGACCTAATCAAACACAAAACAAGAGAGAGCTACACCGGGCTACCTATAATGCTCCAGAAAATATTCCGAAATAAAATTGCGTGTTATTTTCTATTTTGCATCATCATGACATCATGCATACTTTTGAACTAAAATATTTTAACTAAAAGCCTATTTTGTTTTATAATTAGTCCCTCCTTTAATTTCAAGTGAAAACCCCGGTCTTTTCCAAATCTTTTATTTGTCTAAAAACTATTTACAATTTTTTTTTAAAACTAAAATAAAAATAAAAGAGTTTTAGGGGAGGCAGCTAGCCAGGCCCAAAAGCCCAGCCGGCCACCTACTATCCAAATCCTAAACTAACCCAAACCCTAGACCTAATTCTAACCCCTCAACCTGGCGCCGCCGGCCACAAAACACAACACACACGCGCTCACGCGCACCACCACGTCCACACGACTCACACACACAACCACCACACCCAGGAAACGGAACGCTGGCCCTCCTCGCCCAGCCCTTCATCGCCCGTCGCCTCCTCTCGGCTCAAGTGCGCGTCGCCGCCGCGGGGCGCCGTCCCTCAAGCTCCTCGCTGGCCCTCCTCCGGCGCTTTCCCGGCGAATCCGACCTCCGAGCCACCCCCGGCGTCCTCTACCTCGAGCCCCGGGTACCCGTCCTCGATCCCCAGCAAACACCGCCTCCTCTCCGCTCGAGAGTGCGTCGCTGCTGCGGGATCCCCTTCCGACGCCCTTCGGCTCGCCCCGCGCCGTCACCGTTCATCTCCAGCGGCGCCCGTCGCCGCCGTCTCCCTGTTGTCGCCCTCCTCGACATCAGCGTGTGCGTCACCTCCTCTGTTCCTTATGCCCAGCTTGGCCTCCACCCATTGTTTTGAAACAACTGTTTTGTGCGTATCTACAGGTCCTCTGATGCCTACCAACAATGGTGTGTGATGGTAGATGCTAGATGTTGCTTCTTCCTCTCCTGGTGTTGATCATATTCCTGCCTATACCTTTTGTTCTGTGTCCATGTGGTCGTGTTCAGAAGATGGACGCATGTGTGTTCATGTGTTGGGGAAAACATGGTGAGACAGTGTAGAGGTGATGCCCGTGTGAGATTGCTGGATGCCACCCGAACGACCACGACGTGAACCGTACCCCTGCCAAGATCTTCCGAAGACCCCAGCATCCGATAAGTTTTCCATAGACCACCACGATGCCAAGGTCTCCCTCACGGAACGCCAAGACCTCCTTCACGGATCTGAAGACCGAACCCCGTCGACCCCTAGATCCTCGACGCTGAAGCCAATGTGCGACTCCTATCCGAGACCCTTATTTTGTTATAATATATATAATATAACTTGTTGCATATTAATCCATCCATACCCGCATACATATTTATTTGTCTAGGGTACCTTGTCGATTAACCTCATAATTAAATATGGAGCGCATATGCGGGCGAATCTAGTCTAATATTGGCTCCATTTAAATTCGTGTAGTGAACCGATGCCATGCTTTGCCTTGTTAATTCAAAATTTATTATGCGGGGTAGTTAAATAACTTGAACCTAATAATAAATATCGGGATCCCGATTCCACATAATATGGCTAAGTGAGACCGCATATTGCCATGTCATGCATCATATCATAAACATGCCGGATCTTCCGCCGTAGTATTAAATATTGCATCGGATGTTCTTTCTAGTGTTTGTCTCTTCACCGGATAGGACGATGAGCCGATGTGAGAAACGACAAGCCTCCGGCTATCCGACTTTGTTCCTCAGGCGAGCATTCTCCCCCTTCTACCTATTTTGCATTTATAGTCTTTACTTCCTCCAGTTGATCTATTGCTATCCTTACTGCCGATGATATAGTGTCGTTCCTTTATTTACCTGCTCCACTATATTGCCTTGGTTATCCTATTGCCTTGTTTGATTAGCTAGCTTTGTCCTTGCGAGTCGTAGGCATGCTTAGTACCGCTCTCTTACAGGTGGAACATGATACTCGAATATGGTTAGTGATAAGATAATTAATCTGATGTTATTGGTTATGGTTTCACCTAATGATAAGGCCCCAGCAGGGACCACCTTTGAGAACTGCTTGAGCCGACCTAGGACCCGTTCGTTCTACGATACCAGTTCTGAGTTGATCGCGCTAACCAAACGTGGGGGCCTCTGAGATCCCCCCCTCAACTACCGGCGCTATTAGTATATCCAGAGGGTTACAAAATTGGTTTCCCATTTGGTGCATACGCATAATATGTCCTCGGACATGGGTGAGTTGATATGTCTTCGGACTTTATGTTTTGGTGGACTGCCATGGCTTGCATTGCATAAAATCGGGATATCATGTCGGAGGTGGGATGGAGCTCTACAAGTTATCTTCCGATCATCGCCCGGCCGTGGTCTCAAACGCTATGCCTCCCTTGAGAATCATCGTACCTCTTGGTTGGATCAACACAGTAGGTGATGCCTCTGGATATGCGTGTAGTTAAGGGACAGTTCTTGTTGTGAGATTCGGATGGCACACGTAATATGTTGCCTGAAGGGTTGAGCATGCGTTTGGGTACAGTAGTGCACCCCTGCAGGGTAAATCTTTTTGAGAAGCCGTGTGTCCACGGTTATGGACGCCTCAGGAGTACAGTGTCATGATCATAGATAACACCACTAATGTTTTGCCTCTAATAATATGATTAGTAATTAGCCTTATCAACTAAACACCTGCTTAAATAAAATTGCCACTGTGTGCGTTCGGCAAGGGGATTTCCTCGACTGGTCGTCGAGGGGGAAATCTTTGGATGGGTTATGTTTGGTGTTATATATAGTTATCGTATAGTGCTCTCTTATCTCGCTCTAATAGCCGAAGTTGTAGCGTGTCTCTATAAGTTAGATAATGCAAGCTTTGCTGCCGCTTAGCCCACCATACCTATGTAGGCGAGGACCGCCGAATTCTAGTCTCGTCGTGTACTGGCCTCAGTACTGACCGCTCTCTTTCTGTTTTTCCTTTTCCCTTTGTCGGCACCCTTTTGGCTTGACAGGTATGTGATTGACGACGTTAGCAAGGTTACCCTTCCGGCTTGGCCTGGGCAGGGTTGGACACCGCTTGGTTATTCTTCAGGACTCTTAGTCCCATTTGAATCTTGTCCGTACTCGGATATTATCTTGCTTTCTTCTTGAGTTGTATCTTTGTATTGTACCTTTTGTATTCTTGACTCGTTGAGTCGTTATTGTATATATAAGTTCTTGTGGACTTTGTTGTAAACTACTGTGATGTAAATGCTTGTATTCAAATCCCACCCACACGAAAGTGTCTGGTGGGCGTCTTTGAATCGCTTCTATGCGGATTTTGGCGAGAAATGCTAAGATCTGCATAGACTCGATTCGGGGCGTTACAAGTGGTATCAGAGCAAAGATTTATGATACTCCACTAGTCCAGCCTGTAGGATAACCTAGCTAATAGCCGATGTCTAGTGTCAAAACTATTTTACTACAAATGCGTTGGATATACCTGATTAGCTCTGATTTTACTCCTTACCTCCATTTTTCCTATTCTTATCTCCGCGTGTTTTAATCTTCTCTCTTACCTTGTTCAAGTATAGGATTCTCGTGGATGGGTTTTCCGTCATACCTTTAGGGTTCCTCTTCCCTCCTTTTGTAACGGTGGTGCTACATCTGGATTTCATCCTATCTGATCTCTTTTCAAATATTTCTCGATGTTCTGCAACTTCTGCGACGACGTCATCTTCCTGAATCTTTGTTAATACCGACTGTTAAGACCCTCAGTCTAAAATTCTGAAGTTTGGTTACATAATTCTCCTATGTTTGTACAGTGTAATGCTTTGAGTGCGGGATGGATTCATGACCATACCACTACTCTTATCATTCACTCTTGTTACATTGAATTGGTGGGTCCATGTGACTTCTACTCCTCCCATGGAAGTTAAAGGTGGCCTTATCTTTGAGACCTTTACTTTCGAATTTGCTTCTCCGGAGTGTTCACTCCAAGAACGTGAGAAACAACCCTTTGTTGGTGGTGTCGAAAATTTTAAGATGGAGCAACAATTCTTGTTAGTGGTGTCGTGACCATGAACCTAACGCAAGAAGGTCCGATCATCAACCCCCTTCCCCCGGTGTCTTTGTTTGGATCTCGGGACGCGATCCTTGCTAGTGGTATCGAGTTGTAATGCCCCAGAAAATATTCCGAAATAAAATTGTGTGTTATTTTCTATTTTGCATCATCATGACATCATGCATACTTTTAAACTAAAATATTTTAACTAAAAGCCTATTTTGTTTTATAATTAGTCCCTCCTGTAATTTCAAGTGAAAACCCCGGTCTTTTTCGAATCTTTTATTTGTCTAAAAACTATTTACAAAAATCTTTTAAAACTAAAATAAAAATAAAAGAGTTTTAGGGGAGGCAGCCAGCCAGGCCCAAAAGCCCAGCCGGCCACCTACTACCGAAATCCTAAACTAACCCAAACCCTAGACCTAATTCTAACCCCTCAACCTGGCGCCGCCGGCCAGAAAACACAACACACACACGCAGTCACGTGCACCACCACGTCCACACGACTCACACACAACCACCACACCCAGGAAACGGAAGGCACGCACACACCTGGATTCACACACATGCACTAGACCCAAACACAACACGCACACCTCGGACACACGCACCACACGCAACCCCACACGCGATGTGGTAGCCCCACGCACGCGCCCTCACCGCATCGAGGCCTCCTGTCCCGGTCCTTCCTTCCTGAGACCGATGGTGCCACCTTGGCCGCGCAACACCCCCTGTCCTCCTCGATCCCTTGAAGCCTCGCCGACCGAGCCTCCATGGACGCCGCCCTCCTCTCTGCGTCGACATCCTCTCCTTCTCGCGGACCAGCGCCGCCTCCTCTCCCGGGCGTCGCCCGCGTCCCCTCACTGCCGCCACCTCTCCTCCGAGCAGAGCTACGCCGCCGTTGCTCTGCAGCGCCCCCGGCCGCACCACCCTCGCCGGCCCAGCCCTTCATCGTCCGTCGCCTCCTCTCGGCTCAAGCGCACGTCGTCGCCGCGGGGCGCCGTCCCTCAAGCTCCTCGATGGCCCTCCTCCGGCGCTTTCCCGGCGAATCCGACCTCTGAGCCACCCCCGGCGTCCTCTACCTCGAGCCCCGGGTATCCGTCCTCGATCCCCAGCAAACACCGCCTCCTCTCCGCTCGAGAGTGCGTCGCTGCTGCGGGATCCCCTTCCGACGCACTTCGGCTCGCCCCGCGCCGTCACCGTTCATCGCCAGCGGTGCCCGTCGCCGCCGTCTCCCTATTGTCGCCCTCCTCGACATCAGCGTGTGTGTCACCTCCTCTGTTCCTTATGCCCAGCTTGGCCTCCACCCATTGTTTTGATACAACTGTTTTGTGCGTATCTACAGGTCCTCTGATGCCTGCCAACAATGGTGTGTGATGGTAGATGCTAGATGTTGCTTCTGCCTCTCCTAGTGTTGATCATATTCCTGCCTATACGTTTTGTTCTGTGTCCATGTGGCCGTGTTTAGAAGATGGACGCATGTGTGTTCATGTGTTGGGGAAAACATGGCGAGACAGTGTAGAGGTGATGCCCGTGTGAGATTGCTGGATGCCACCCGAACTACCCTGACGTGGTCCGTACCCCTGCCAAGATCTACCGAAGACCCCAACATCCGATAAGTTTTCCATAGACCACCACGATGCCAAGGTCTCCCTTACGGAACGCCAAGATCTCCTTCACGGATCTGAAGAACGAACCCCGTCGACCCCTAGATCCTCGACGCCGAAGCCAATGTGCGACTCCTATCCTATAACTTGTTTCATATTAATCCATCCATACTCGCATACATATTTATTTGTCTAGGGTACCTTGTCGATTCACCTCATAATTAAATATGGAGCCCATATGCGGGCGAATCTAGCCTAATATTGGCTCCATTTAAATTCATGTAGTGAACCTATGCCATGCTTTGCCTTATTAATTCAACATTTATTATGCGGGGTAGTTAAATAACTTGAACCTAATAATAAATATCAGGATCCCGATTCCACTTAATATGGCTAAGTGAGCCCGCATATTGCCATTGTAGGGTTCGCAGCATAGAAAACAAAATTTTTCCTACGATGGGAACATCTAAGTACCAATATCTATCTACTAGATACAAGCAACGGGTGGATATACATCCATAGAATACATACCCTCGAAGACCGAATAGCATTAACGAGGTTGTACTCGTGGATGATATAGACGAACGTTTGCTGATCTCAAGATCGTGATGAAGTTCGTCTAGTCCAGCCTGTCCAGCACGATCAAGTCCACCACCTCAAAGAAGTGGTGCATCCATGATCGCACACACGTATGGGTACCCCGACAACCTCCGCGCCCTCGCTCCAGCGAAGCAGTGGAAGCAACAAATTCTTCCAGAAAAAGCCACCGGGAACATGTATCTCGCTGATCCGAGACCATGGGGAATTCTAAAGGGGGGAGAGAGATCCTTCGCGAGGAGGTGTGAGTGACAAGTGAGAGGAGGGGGTCCTTTTATAGGGGAGGGGGGCATCCCAAGGGGGAATTGCCGCCGGCCATGGAGGGTGCCCCCACCTCTCCCTCATTCATGCAGTGGAAGCTCCACTCACATAAAAACCTCTCCACTCACAATTCCACTCACATGCATTAATTTTCCACCAAAATTAATGCAAGCTCTCATTTAAATAAAACTCTTTTATTTATTTATTCAGAATTTTGTTAATTACTTTAATTAACAAACATTCACATAAAACCCTTGCTAGTATTCCATGTCACATGCAGAACCTGTTTCAGCAATTTCAACTGAAACAGTTCCGGTGTCTAGTAAAATAAATTCTTGCGCTTTCCTTTTCTTTTTCTGACATATCATTTGCTCCGAATGGTGTCGGTATCCCTTAAGTGTGTCACCCTACAGTTCGCGAATAATGCAGACATGATCGAGACCCCTCTCCGATCAATAATCAGCAGTGGGACCTGGAGATCCGTACTGACTCCCACACATTCAACGATGACTTATGTGATCGTGTGAACCTTTTACGCTAGTATCTTAATCCCTTTGTTTCACGATATATTACATGTCCGAGATTCGATCATCGGTATCTCCATACCTAGTTTGATCTCTTTACCAACATGCACTCTTTTCTTGTTCCCGTGATATAACATTCTAGTGATCAAATCACTTGCTTGCAAGCTAATCAATGTGATATCACCGAGAGCGCCCAGAGCATATCTATCCATCATCGGGATGAAAAAATTCCACTCTCGATACATGGGCCTCAACATAACACTTTAGTAGTTCTGAAGCCATCTTTATAATCACCCAGTTACGGTGTGACGTTTGATGTCATCGAGAAACTCTTCCGGTGTAAGTGATTGACATGATCTCATGGTCTAAGGATTAGGATCACTTCATAAGTTGTTATAGCAATATAAACTCAATGACTTTGATCGTAATGCTATACTTCGAATGAATATTCATCACATCATTACACTAATGTTGTAATCTCGTTATTAACAACATCCAATGTCCATGATCAGGAAAATTTTGATCATCTTGTTAATCAACGAGCTAGTTTATAAGAGAGGCATAACTAGGAACTTCCATTTGTTTATTAAACACACATGTATTAACGTTTCCGTATTAATACAATTATAGCATGTAAAATAAACATTTATCATAAATCAGGAATATGATAATAACCACTTTATTATTGCCTCTTGGGCATATTCCCTTCTGTCTCCCACTTGCACTAGAGACAATAATCTAGTTTGAAAACTTTGCGTATTTGAACACCTATGGCTTTCTGGTGTTCCATATACGCAACTGCAAGTGGTTAATATAATCTACGGATCTGACACTTTCAGGTCCGTGTGTATTTGCATGTCTTTACGTCTCCACGCATCACTCATTCTCTAATGAGATGGCATTATATAAATTTGGTCTTTTGGTGAGACCTTTAGTTCCTTGGGGTTAAAACATATCGATACTATTGTCATACAATATATCTTTAGTGTTAGCCCGTTGTGACCCACACCTTAGTTTGATAACAAACTACTTGACACAAATTCCCTCCTTTGCTGCTACTATAGCAGTCATATACTTAGCCTTTTGTTGTAGTATTTGTCATAATGTCTTAACTTTTGAATACATTCAAATCCATCATGAAAACTCCTTTCCATTTCATTGTGCCACTCATAGTTTAAATTGAGATAAACTTAATTTGTATCGTGTGACAAAACTAGTATCAATGTAACGCTTTACAATGAACTATTTGTAATTTTTTGTCACCTCTACACAAATATATTCTTAGTTCTTCCAAAAGATCATAAGAATATCCTCACTATCGTCCAATGATCATTTTATGATTCATTCTGGTATATGCTCATAACACTTAGAGCATAGGACATATCTGGATGTGTACATATCATGGTATGATTGATCAAAACATCCTTGTGATTTCACTCATCAAGTGTCAAAGCACTTGAATCTTGTTTCACTCATCAAGTGTCGATACACTTGAATCTTGATTCAATTCCTTTCCATGTGACAAGAACCTTTTCTTGTCGTTTCTATATTGAACTCCTTCAATATCTCATATATGTACGTTTGGCACAACCATATTAGCGTCATAGTCTATCCACTATAGACATTCATGCTAAATATTCGGGTTTTGCCTAAGTCTTTCGTCGAAATGAAATTCTTAACCTTTGTCAATAAAAATTACATCATTTCTAATCAACAATATGTCCTCCACATAATGTATTAGAAATATGTCTCAGCGCTCCCACTTAATTTCTTGCAAATGCAATCATCTTCATCGTCTCCTGATGAAAACTCCTTTTCATCACGGTGAAGATTCCAACTCCGCGATGCTTACTTCAACCATTGATGTTTGCATGCCCTTTTAGCATCCTTTGAATTAACAAAACCCTTTGGACCGTGTCATGTACACGTCCTAGGTAACCATTCTATTAGAAGAACTTTGTTTTGTTTATTCATCTATCATATACAAAATTATATGTAGTGATTGCTACTTTAATCCGTCCAGACTAAATATCACTATGAAAGATCAAATCTTTTCATGGTCAACTCCTTGAACATTGTCATAAAATACTTTACGACATGTCGACTATTTCATAGATGTGAAACATCCATGTCTGTTTCTTTATAGATCCAAATACGACTGATAGGTTTTTACACCTTTCCGGAGGGTCTTCCAAGTTTAAAACTTGATTTATCGTGTATGGACCTATCACGGATTTCATGGCTTCAAGCCATTTGACAGAGTCAGGGCCCATCATCGCTTCTTTGCATGTAGTCGGTTCATCATTGTCAAACAATAATGATTTACTCTCAAATCTCAACATTTGATTGTTTATCCGACCTACTTGGTTCAATAGGAACTTAGACCTCCGTGACCGCAACCTTTGAGGCACGTGAGCCATGAGCATTCTGGCTGCCTCCGGAACATTTTCCGGCGCTACGCAACTCAACACATATAGCTAAGGTTCGTTAACCTTATCAGAGTTCTATTGTCCTCCCACTTAACATTTATGAAAAATTCCTTCTTCCAGAAACTTCACGTTCCAAGCGACAAACCCTTTTGTCATTGGTGTTATGGAGGAATAACCAATTGTTATTCGAAATAACCTACAAAGACATGCTCATCCGACTTCGGTTGTAAACATCTTACTTATGTTTAGCATACCAAAATTTAAGAAATGGCAACTTGGATTTTACCCCAAACCATAAATTCCATGGTGTCATTTCAACGGATCAAGATGGATCTCTTTTCAGTGTAAAAGCGGTAGTCTCTAAAGCTTTAATCTTTTAAAACATAATGGCAGTTTTATAAATAACACCTTTGATCCAACCATGTCAAACAAGGTTTCATTACAAATCTCAAACACTCCATATTCCTATGGTGTTTCGGGAGATGTAAATCTAGGTGGTTTTGCTAAACTTGCAACTCAAATAAATCCCTTTATGATAAAATCATAATTCATTTATTTTCTTGTTACACTTGTAACTCAAATAAATCCCTTATGATAAAATCATAAACCATTTATTTTCTTATCACAATGATTTTCACTTCATCTTGAAAGTCTTTGAACATTTTCAAATATTTCACACTTCTTTCTCATTAAGTGAATATTCACTCAAATTTCCAGAGAAAGTTTATGAAGTTGAAACCCATCGCTTATGACTACACATAATGGACTACATACATCGATATGTATAAATTCCAATATTTTAGTCGTTCGTTCTTCTTTGGCCTTTGAACAAAGTTTTAATTATCCCGAGGAAATTCTCACAAGCGTCACTTGATCAAACCAAAGACTCCAAAAATCCATGAAAATGGAGATTCTTCATGTTTTCTTTCCAATATAATTTAAACGGCGATGTCACTTCGTAAGTGATCTTCCAATCATTTGTCTTGCGACATTTTAGCATTAGTTTTTATGGATGTGATTTCTCCAACTAGATTTGTAAATCATCCATCTTATATGGAATACAGTAATTATTTGAACAACCTTTGTTCTCATAATACCTGATTTAAATAACAATTATTAAAACAAATCTTGAAGTCAACGAGAAATACAAACAACGGTTTGTTTGTTTTCGATGAACATCATCACATATTCTTTTGCTAGTTACTTAGGCCATTGTGGTTCATGAATTGCGTCGTTTCGTATGAAATTTTATACCAACCAATTTGGTATCCAATACCCAAGAACCACATTGTTTAACAAGCAAAGAATACAACCATAACATGTATATCATCCATATACCTAAATTGGATATTTCTAATCTTTTCTTTTCTGCCAAATATTTTTTTTTATAGATTCTCTTTCAACATTTCCTTTTACTTTTTAAAAGAATCTATCAACATCAAAGTGGCAGCATATACATGACACATAGTCCAAAGCGTTTATATTCAAATAATAATACCTTTGGACTTGCACTTTGAAGTAGATCACCATCATCAAATGATCGGCGTTCTTTCAAAATCCATTCTTTAGTAATCTTTTAGTGTAGTAAACACTTTACATACACATTATATTCATCCTTATCATGACGACTTTCATGATCAAGCTACTGTAGCTTATAAAGATGAATCGTGAGTATAACGTTGCTTTCCAAAACCCTTTTGGATGATTAGGATGTCGAGCATCTCCAACCTTTGCAAATTCTCATCCAATATGAGAACATATATTATACTCTATCATTTTGCAACCAAAACATTGTTTCAGATATCATTATATCTGCCACACATGATGGTTTCTGAAATAATTCTTTCAGCTCCTAGATAATCTTGATGTTTAAATCAAGAATCATGGAGGCAAACATGATATTTAAGATACTAACACTGGAATTGTTACTCTCGATTTAATACCAACTATTAAATTTCACGGAGTAAGTAGATTTTGCTGAAAGTTTGCAATAGGACTTTAAACTTTAGATTGACACTCAACAAAATACGATACCAGTTTGTAAAGTATATATCCAGAATTCTATAGTTCTATTATCTCAATTACAACTATGGATAAGGTGGTGAACGAATGCCAATGACTACAACAAATTATGCAAATTCACTTTGATTTAATTTATGATAAATTGAGTTCTACTAATCCAAATTATAAATAAACTCCCACTCAAAAACGACATCCCTCGTGTCCTTTTGGTGATTACATGAACCAAATCCACTACACCAAGTCCGATCATCACGTGAGTCGGTGTAGCTTCAAAGGAGAGAATCCATATGGTCATCATATCAAAAACATATGACTCGTGCTTAACCTTTCGGTCCGTGTTCCGAGGCCATGTATGTACATGCTAGGCTCGCTAAGTAAGAACCTTAGTATTCGCATGTGTAACTGTCTTACACCCGAGATATGCTCGTGGATTCAAGTACACCCAATCATCACGTGATGTCTTGAAGCGGCGAAACATTGTCGGTGCATACTTAAGGAAGAACACATTTTTATCTTGATATATAAATGAGGGATCATCTTATTATGCTAATAAAACGCCAAACAAGCAATATAAGATGCAATCAAACATCACATGTTTATAAGTGAAATGATATGGTTCCTGCATATGATCTCCATCATGTGCACCGTGGTATGATCTCTATCATACCTTTATGTGTAAGGCCAAGGTCTATGGAACTTACACGCTATGTGTGTTGTAAGAGTATCATCTCATACTTCTACTTACAACATCACCATATCATAACACTAGCCCAGCAACAATCTAAACTAGATGCCTCTAATTTATCCATTGCAAGTTTTACGTGGCTTAGGGCTTTCGAAGATAGAACCGTTCTTACCTACGAACATGAACCAAAACGAGGATAACCAAATTGTTGACAACTCGTTGCAAATTATATATTGACTATAGTAGGAGAGATAGACACCCGATATCCACTTATGCAAAACTAGTTGCATGTCAAGCGTGGAACAGGTCTCATGTGCGAGGACATGTAAAGTTTGTCCGGGCCGATTTATCCCACTATGCCACCAATATCCAAAGTACAACTAAGAAGCAGTAAAATGATCATCATCACCCACATACTCATATGTGTACCACCCGTGCAAAGCATCTACGCATAGATCCGGCTCTGATACCACTGTAGGGTTCGTAGCATAGAAAACAAAAAATTTCCTACGATGGGAACATCTAAGTACCAAGATCTATCTACTAGATACAATCAACGGGTGGATATACATCCATAGAATACATACCCTCGAAGACCGAATAGCGTTAACGAGGTTGTACTCGTGGATGATGTAGACGAACGCTTGCCGATCTCAAGATCGTGATGAAGTCCGTCTGGTCCAGCCGGTCCAGCACGATCAAGTACAGCACCTCAAAGCAGTGGTGCATCCGTGATTGCACACACGTACGGGTACCCCGACAACCTCCGCGCCCTTGCTCCAGCGAAGAAGCGGAAGCAAAAAATCCTTCCAGAAAAAGCCACCGGGAACATGTATCTCGCTGATCCGAGACCATGGGAAATTCTAAAGGGGGAGAGAGATACTTCGCGAGGAGGTGTGAGTGACAAGTGAGAGGACGGGGTCCTTTTATAGGGGAGGGGCAGCCCAAGGGGGCATGGACGCCGGCCATGGAGGGTGCCCCCACCTCTCCCTCATTCATGTGGTGGAAGCTCCACTCACATAAAAACCTCTCCACTCACAATTCCACTCACATGCATTAATTTTCCACCAAAATTAATGCAAGCTCTCATTTAAATAAAACTCTTTTATTTATTTATTCAGAATTTTGTTAATTACTTTAATTAACAAACATTCACATAAAACCCCTTGCTAGTATTCCATTTCACATGCAGAACCAGTTTCAGCAATTTCAACCGAAACAGTTCCGGTGTCTAGTGAAATAAATTCTTGCGCTTTCCTTTTCTTTTTCTGACATATCATTTGCTCCGAATGGTGTCGGTATCCATTAAGTGTGTCACCCTATAGTTTGCTAATAATGAAGACATGATCGAGACCCCTCTCCGATCAATAATCAGCATTGGGACCTGGAGATCTGTACTGACTCCCACACATTCAACGATGACTTCTGTGATCGTGTGAACCTTTTATGCTAGTATCTTAATCCCTTTGTTTCACGATATATTACATGTCCGAGATTCGATCATCGGTATCTCCATACCTAGTTTGATCTCGTTACCAACATGCACTCTTTTCTCGTTCCCGTGATATAACATTCTAGTGATCAAATCACTTGCTTGCAAGCTAATCAATGTGATATCACCGAGAGGGCCCAGAGCATATCTATCCGTCATCGGGATGAACAAATTCCACTCTCGATCCATGGGCCTCAACATAACACTTTAGTAGTTCTGAAGCCATCTTTATAATCACCCAGTTACGATGTGACGTTTGATGTCATCGAGAAACTCTTCCAGTGTAAGTGATTGACATGATCTCATGGTCTAAGGATTAGGATCACTTCGTAAGTTGTTATAGCAATATAAACTCAATGACTTTGATCGTAATGCTATACTTCGGATGAATGTTCATCACATCATTACACTAATGTTGTGATCTCGTTATTAAAAACATCTAATGTCCATGATCAGGAAACCTTTGATCATCTTGTTAATCAACGAGCTAGTTTATAAGAGAGGCATAACTAGGAACTTCCATTTGTTTATTAAACACACATGTATTAACGTTTCCGTATTAATAAAATTATAGCATGTAAAATAAACATTTATCATAAATCAGGAATACGATAATAACCACTTTATTATTGCCTCTCGGGCATATTCCCTTCAGCCATGTCATGCATCATATCATAAACATGCCGGATCTTCCGCCATAGTATTAAATATTGCATCGGATGTTCTTTCTAGTGTTTGTCTCTTCACCGGATAGGACGATGAGCCGATGTGAGAAACGACAAGCCTCCGGCTATCCGACTTTGTTCCTCAGGCGAGCATTCTCCCCCTTCTACCTATTTTGCATTTATAGTCTTTACTTCCTCCAATTGATCTATTGCTATCCTTACTGCCGATGCTATAGTACCGTTCCTTTATTTACCTGATCCACTATATTGCCTTGGTTATCCTATTGCCTTGTTTGATTAGCTAGCTTTGTCCTTGCGAGTCGTAGGCATGCTTAGTACCGCTCTCTTACAGGTGGAACATGATACTCGAATATGGTTGGTGATAAGATAATTAATCTGATGTTATTGGTTATGGTTTCACCTAATTATAAGGCCCCAGCAGGGACCACCTTTGGGAACTGCTTGAGCCGACCTAGGACCCGTTTGTTCTACGATACCAGTTCTGAGTTGATCGCGCTAACCAAACGTGGGGGCCTCTGGGATCCTCCCCTCAACTACCGGCGCTATTCGTATATCCAGAGGGTTACAAAATTGGTTTTCCATTTGGTGCATACGCATAATATGTCCTCGGACATGGGTTGAGTTGTGATATGGTTTTGGTGGACTGCCATGGCTTGCATTGCATAAAATCGGGATACCGTGCCGGAGGTGGGATGGAGCTCTACAAGTTATCTTCCGATCATCACTCGGCCGTAGACTCAAACGCTGTGCCACCTGGAGAATCAGCTGTATCTATTGCGTGGGTAAAACACAGTAGGTGATGCCTCTGGATATGCGCGTAGTTAAGGGACAGTTCTTGTTGTGAGATTCGGATGGCACGCGTGATATGTTGCCTGATGGGTTGAGCATGAGTTTTGGGTATAGTAGTGCACCCCTGCAGGGTAAATCTTTTCGAGAAGTCGTGTGTCCATGGTTATGGACGCCTCAGGAGTACAGTGTCATGATCATAGACAACGCCACTAATGCCTTGCCCCTTTAATAATATGATTAGTAATTAGCCTTATCAACTAAACATCTGCTTAACTAAAATTGCCACTGTGTGTGTTCTGTAAGAGGATTTCCTCGGCTGGTCTTTGAGGGGGAAATCTTTGGATGGGTTATGTTTGGTGTTATATTATAGTTACCATATAGTGCTCTCTTATCTCTCTCTAATAATCGAAGTTGTAGCGTGTTGCTATAAGTTAGATAGTGCAAGATTTGCTGCCGCTGAGCCCACCATACCTATGTAGGCGAGGACCGCCGAATTATAGTCTCACCGTGTACTGGCCTCAGTACTGACCGCTCTCTTTCTGTTTTCCTTTGCCCTTTGTCGGCACCCTTTTGGCTTGACAGGTATGTGATTGACGACGTTAGCAAGGTTACCCTTCTGGCTTGGTCTGGGCAGGGTTGGACACCGCTTGGTTATTCTTCAGGACTCTTAGTCCCATTTGGATCTTGTCCGTACTCGGATACTATCTTGCTTTCTTCTTGAGTTGTATCTTCGTATTGTATCATTTGTATTCTTGACTCGTTGAGTCATTGTTATATATATATATAAGTTCTTGTGGATTCTGTTGTAAACCACTGTGATGTAACTACTTGTATTCAAATCCCACCCACACGAAAGTGTCTGGTGGGCGTCTTTGAATCGCTTCTATGAGGATTTTGGCCTCCTCTGGCGCTTTCCCGGTGAACCCGACCACCGAGCCGACCCCGGCGTCCTCTACCTCGAGCCCCGGGTACCCGTCCTTGATCCCCAGCAAACACCGCCTCCTGTCCGCTCGAGAGTGCATCGCTGCTGCGGGATCCCCTTCCGACGCCCTTCGGCTTGCCCCGCGCCATCACCGTTCATCGCCAGCGGCGCCCGTCGCCGCCGTCTCCCTGTTGTCGCCCTCCTCGACATCAGCGTGTGCGTCACCTCCTCTGTTCCTTATGCCCAGCTTGGCCTCCACCCATTGTTTTGAAACAACTGTTTTGTGCGTATCTTCAGGTCCTCTGATGCCCGCCAACAATGGTGTGTGGTGGTAGATGCTAGATGTTGCTTCTGCCTCTCCTGGTGTTGATCATATTCCTGCCTATACGTTTTGTTCCGTGTCCATGTGTCCGTGTTCAGAAGATGGACGCATGTGTGTTCATGTGTTGGGGAAAACATGGCGAGACAGTGTAGAGGTGATGCCCGTGTGAGATTGCTGGATGCCACCCGAACGACCCCGATGTGAACCGTACCCCTGCTAAGATCTTCCGAAGACCCCGGCATCCGATAAGTTTTCCATAGACCACCACGATGCCAAGGTCTCCCTCACGGAATGCCAAGACCTCCTTCACGGATCTGAAGACCGAACCCCGTCGACCCCTAGATCCTCGACGCCGAAGCCAATGTGCGACTCCTATCCGAGACCCCTATTTTGTTATAATATATATAATATAACTTGTTGCATATTAATCCATCCATACTCGCATACATATTTATTTGTCTGGGGTACCTTGTCGATTCACCACATAATTAAATATGGAGCCCATATGCGGGCGAATCTAGTCTAATATTGGCTCCATTTAAATTCGTGTAGTGAACCGATGCCATGCTTTGCCTCGTTAATTCAACATTTATTATGCGAGGTAGTTAAGTAACTTGAACCTAATAATAAATATCGGGATCCTGATTCCACCTAATATGGCTAAGTGAGACCGCATATTGCCATGTCATGCATCATATCATAAACATGCCGGATCTTCCGCCGTAGTATTAAATATTGCATCGAATGTTCTTTCTAGTGTTTGTCTCTTCACCGGATAGGACGATGAGCCGATGTGAGAAACGACAAGCCTCCGGCTATCCTACTTTGTTCCTCAGGCGAGCATTCTCCCCCTTCTACCTATTTTGCATTTATAGTCTTTACTTCCTCCAATTGATCTATTGCTATCCTTACTGATGCTATAGTATCGTTCCTTTATTTACCTGCTCCACTATATTGCCTTGGTTATCCTATTGCCTTATTTGATTAGCTAGCTTTGTCCTTGCGAGTCGTAGGCATGCATAGTACCGCTCTCTTATAGGTGGAACATGATACTCGAATATGGTTGGTGATAAGATAATTAATCTGATGTTATTGGTTATGGTTTCACCTAATGATAAGGCCCGGGCAGGGACCACCTTTGGGAACTTCTTGAGCCGACCTAGGACCCGTTCGTTCTACGATACAGTTCTGAGTTGATCACGCTAACCAAACGTGGGGGCCTCTAGGATCACCCTTTAACTACCGGTGCTATTCGTATATCCAGAGTGTTACAAAATTGGTTTTCCATTTGGTGCATACGCATAATATGTCCTCGGACATGGGTGAGTTGCTATGTCTTCGGACTTGATGTTTTGGTGGACTGCCATGGATTGCATTGCATAAAATCGGGATATCGTGTCGGAGGTAGGATGGAGCTCTACAAGTTATCTTCCGATCATCGCTCGGTCGTAGACTCAAATGTTGTGCCTCCCTTGAGAATCGTCGTACCTCTTGGTTGGATCAACACAGTAGGTGATGCCTCTGGATATGCATGTAGTTAAGGGACAGTTCTTGTTGTGAGATTCGGATGGCACACGTAATATGTTGCCTGAAGGGTTGAGCATGCGTTTGGGTACAGTAGTGCACCCCTGCGGGGTAAATTTTTTTGAGAAGCCGTGTGTCCACGGTTATGGACGTCTCAGGAGTACAGTGTCATGATCATAGATAACACTACTAACGTTTTGCCTCTAATAATATGATTAGTAATTAGCCTTATCAACTAAACACCTGTTTAACTAAAATTGCCATTGTGTGCGTTCCGCAAGGGGACTTCCTCGACTGGTCGTCGAGGGGGAAATCTTCGGATGGGTTATGTTTGGTGTTATATATAGTTATCGTATAGTGCTCTCTTATCTCGCTCTAATAGCTGAAGTTGTAGCGTGTCTCTATAAGTTAGATAGTGCAAGCTTTGCTGCCGCTGAGCCCACCGTACCTATGTAGGCGAGGACCACCGAATTCTAGTCTCGCCGTGTACTGGCCTCAGTACTAACCGCTCTTTTTCTGTTTTTCCTTTGCCCTTTGTCGGCACCCTTTTGGCTTGACAGGTATGTGATTGACGACGTTAGCAAGGTTACCCTTCCGGCTTGGCCTGGGCAGGGTTGGACACCGCTTGGTTATTCTTCAGGACTCTTAGTCCCATTTGGATGTTGTCCGTACTCGGATACTATCTTGCTTTCTTCTTGAGTTGTATCTTTGTATTGTACCTTTTGTATTCTTGACTGGTTGAGTCGTTATTGTATATATAAGTTCTTGTGGACTTTGTTGTAAACTACTGTGATGTAACTGCTTGTATTCAAATCCCACCCACACGAAAGTGTCTAGTGGGCGTCTTTGAATCGCTTCTATGCGGATTTTGGCGAGAAATGCTAAGATCTGCATAGACTCGATTCGTGGGCGTTACACTACCCCTATCAGAAGAACGTCTAGGGGGGTAGACAATCTGAGGCCCGCGGATCAGGGTTTGGTATAGGTGCCTAGCATATGTGTGTGAGTGTGGTGAAAGTTTGGTATAGGTGCTTGCATGTGTCCCCCTTTGCATGCATGCGCTCTAACCTAGAAGCGAAGGTTCTGGACCTGTATAAGGGGGAATCTCCCCGTTTAGGTGAAACCTGGTAGGATAGTTCCCCAACTTGTGAACCAACATGGTTTTACATCATCCTATGACCTAAACAAACACAAAACAAGAGAGAGCTACGCCGAGCTACCCCTGTCAGAGGAACGTCTAGGGGGTAGACGATCCGAGTGTGCACAGATCAGGGTTTCGCCGGAGGAAGACCACGAGAACGTCGAAAATAGATGAAAACTTGCATGTGTCCCTAGAATATGTGTGTGAGTGTGGTGCAAGGTTTGTATAGGTGCTTGCATGTGTCCTCCCCCCGCATGTATGCGCTATAAGCTAGAAGCGAAGGTTCTAGACCCGTATAAGGGGGAATCTCCCTGTTCCGGTGAAACCGGGTAGGATAGTGCCCCAACTTGTGAACCAACATAGTTTTACATCATCCTATGACCTAATCAAACACAAAACAAGAGAGAGCTACACCGGGCTACCCCTGTCAGCAGAACGTCTAGGGGGGTAGACGATCTGTGTGCACAGATCAGGGTTTCGCCGGAGGAAGACCACGAGAACGTCGGAATCAGATGAAAAGTTTCATGTGTCCCTAGAATATGTGTGTGAGTGTGGTGCAAGGTTGGTATAGGTGCTTGCTTGTGTCCCCTCCTCGTATGCATGCGCTCTAACCTAGAAGCGAAGGTTCTGGACCCGTATAAGGGGGAATCTCCCCGTTCCGGTGAAACCGGGTAGGATAGTGCCCCAACTTGTGAACCAACATGGTTTTACATCATCCTATGACCTAATCAAACACAAAATAAGAGAGAGCTATGCCGGGCTACCCCTGTCAGAAGAACGTTAGGGGGGTAGACGATCTGAGGCCTGTGGATCAGGGTTTCGCCGGACAAAGATCACGAGAACGTCGGAATTAGATGAAAACTTGCATGTGTCCCTAGCATATGTGTGTGAGTGTGGTGAAAGGTTGGTATCGGTGCTTGCATGTGTCCCCCCTCGCATGCATGCGCTCTAACCTAGAAGCGAAGGTTCTGGACCTGTATAAGGGGAAATCTCTCCGTTTAGGTGAAACCGGGTAGGATAGTGCCCCAACTTGTGAACCAACATGGTTTTACATCATCCTATGACCTAAACAAACACAAAACAAGAGAGAGCTACGCCAGGCTACCCCTGTCAGAGGAACGTCTAGGGCGGTAGACGATCCGAGGGTGCACAGATCAGGGTTTCGCCGGAGGAAGACCACGAGAACGTCGGAAACAGATGAAAACTGGCATGTGTCCCTAGCATATGTGTGTGAGTGTGGTGCAAGGTTGGTATAGGTTCTTGCATGTGTCCCCCCCTCCCGCATGCATGCGCTCTAACCTAGAAGCGAAGGTTCTGGACCCGTATAAGGGGGAATCTCCCCGTTCCGGTGAAACCAGGTAGGATAGTGCCCCAACTTGTGAACCAACATAGTTTTACATCATCCTATGACCTAATCAAACACAAAACAAGAGAGAGCTACGCGGGGCTACCCCTGTCAGAAGAACGTCTAGGGGGGTAGACGATCTGAGTGTGCACAGATCAGGGTTTCGCTAGAGGAAGACCACGAGAACGTCGGAATCAGATGAAAACTTGCATGTGTCCCTAGCATATGTGTGTGAGTGTGGTGAAAGGTTGGTAGATCCCATGTGGAAGTCCTAAGTGTGACCCCTTTGTAGACATGCGTTAACACTTAGTAAAATCCTAGATATATACGTGGAAACTCCCGCCATGGGGCAACCAGAGCCTATTTTATGGCAAAGTCTGCCCAACCTTTGCTTTCCATGTACATATGTCCTAAACAAAAAACCAAAAAAAAGAAACCTCCACTTGGATACCCTCGTACGGAGAAAGCTATAGGGGTAGACCACCCGTTCTCCAGGAGTTATAGCACTTGGAAAATCTGTGAGATCATCTTATCTATAATTAAATTGAAAAGATTGAATTATACAATTCCATCATAGCATATAACTACATCTCGCAAGATGGCCATTAGACTCTTGAACTGAGATCCTGGTTCTGTCAACCCTCCTGAGGAGAGGACGGTAGTTTCTCTTGTAGATATAGCATGTACCAGCTCTTCATAAGGACTGAGACCATGGAAGTTTGAACTTTGCACTACACCATAAGCTTCTGGAGGATGCTGAAGTTCATGACCTAAACAAACACAAAACAAGAGAGAGCTACGCCGGGCTACCCCTGTCAGAGGAACGTCTAGGGGGTAGACGATCCGAGTGTGCATAGATCAGGATTTCGCCAGAGGAAGATCGCGAGATGTCGGAATCAGATGAAAACTTGCATTTGTCCCTAGCATATGTGTGTGAGTGTGGTGAAAGGTTTGTATAGGTGCTTGCATGTGTACCCCCTCGCATGCATGCGCTCTAACCTAGAAGCGAAGGTTCTGGACCTGTATAAGGGGGAATCTCCCCGTTTAGGTGAAACCGGGTAGGATAGTGCCCCAACTTGTGAACCAACATGGTTTTAAATCATCTATGACCTAAACAAACACAAAACAAGAGAGAGCTACGCTGGTCTACCCCTGTCAGAGGAACGTCTAGGGGGGTAGACTATCCGAGTGTGCACAAATCAGGGTTTCGCCGGAGGAAGACCACGAGAACGTCTGAAACAGATGAAAACTTGCATGTGTCCTTAGAATTTGTGTGTGAGTGTGGTGCAAGGTTGGTATAGGTGCTTGCATGTGTCCCCCCTCGCATGCATGCGCTCTAACCTAGAAAGAAGGTTCTGGACCCGTATAAGGGGGAATCTCCCCGTTTAAGTGAAACCGGGTAGGATAGTGCCCCAACTTGTGAACCAACGTGGTTTTACATCATCCTATGACCTAATCGAACACAAAACAAGAGAGAGCTACGCCGGGATACCCCTGTCAGAAGAACGTCTAGTGGGGTAGACGATCTGAGTGTGCACAGATCAGGGTTTCGCCGGAGGAAGACCACGAGAACGTCGGAATCAGATGAAAACTTGCATGTGTCCCTAGCATATGTGTGTGAGTGTGGTGAAAGGTTGGTATAGGTGCTTGCATGTGTACCCCCTCGCATGCATGCGCTCTAACCTAGAAGCGAAGGTTCTGGACCTGTATAAGGGGGAATCTCCCCGTGTAGGTGAAACCGGGTAGGATAGTTCCCCAACTTGTGGACCAACATGGTTTTACATCATCATATGACCTAAACAAACACAAAACAAGAGAGAGCTACGCCGGGCTACCCCTGTCAGAGGAACGTCTAGGGGGGTAGATGATCCGAGTGTGCACAGATCAGGGTTTCGCCGGAGGAAGACCACGAGAACATCAAAAACAGATGAAAACTTGCATGTGTCCCTAGCATAAGTGTGTGAGTGTGGTTCAAGGTTGGTATAGGTGCTTGCATGTGTCCCCCCCCGCATGCATGCACTCTAACCTAGAAGCGAAGGTTCTGGACCCGTATAAGGGGGAATCTCCCCGTTCTGGTGAAACCGGGTAGGATAGTGCCCCAACTTGTGAACCAACATAGTTTTACATCATCCTATGACCTAATCAAACACAAAACAAGAGAGAGCTACATCGGGCTACCCTTGTCAGCAGAACGTTTAGGGGGGTAGACGATCTGAGTGTGCACAGATCAGGGTTTCGCCGGAGGAAGACCACGAGAACGTCGGAATCAGATGAAAATTTGCAGGTGTACCTAGCATATGTGTGTGAGTGTGGTGCAAGGTTGGTATAGGTGATTGCTTGTGTCTCCCCCTCGCATGCATGCGCTCTAACCTAGAACCGAAGGTTGTGGACCCGTATAAGGGGGAATCTCCCTGTTCCGGTGAAACCGGGTAGGATAGTGCCCCAACTTGTGAACCAACATAGTTTTACGTCATCATATGACCTAATCAAACACAAAACAAGAGAGAGCTACGCCGGGCTACCCCTGTCAGAAGAACGTCTAGGGGGGTAGACGATCTGACTGTGCACAAATCAGGGTTTCGCTGGAGGAAGACCACGAGAACGTTGGAATCAGATGAAAACTTGCATATGTCCCTAGCATATCTTGTGAGTGTGGTGAAAGGTTGGTATAGGTGCTTGCATGTGTCCCCCCTCGCATGCATGCGCTCTAACCTAGAAGCGAAGGTACTGGACCTGTATAAGGGGGAATCTCTCCGTTTAGGTGAAACCGGGTAGGATAGAGCCCCAAATTGTGAACCAACATAGTTTTACATCATCCTATGACCTAATCAAACACAAAACAAGAGAGAGCTACGCCGGGCTACCCCTGTCAGAAGAACGTCTAGGGGGTAGATGATCTGAGTGTGCACAAATCAGGGTTTCGCTCGAGGAAGACCACGAGAACGTCGGAAACAGATGAAAACTTGCATGTGTCCCTAGCATATGTGTGTGAGTGTAGTGAAAGGTTGGTATAGGTGCTTGCATGTGTCCCCCCCCCCCGCATGCATGCGCTCTAACCTAGAAGCGAAGGTTCTGGACCCGTATAATGGGGAATCTCCCTGTTCCGGTGAAACCGGGTAGAATAGTGCCCCAACTTGTGAACCAACATAGTTTTACATCATCCTATGACCTAATCAAACACAAAACAAGAGAGAGCTACGTTGGGCTACCCCTGTCAGAAGAACGTCTAGGGGGTAGACGATTTGAGTGTGCACAGATCAGGGTTTCGCCGAAGGAAGACCACGAGAACGTCGGAATCAGATGAAAACTTGCATGTGTCCCTAGTATATGTGTGTGAGTGTGGTGAAAGGTTGGTATAGGTGATTGCTTGTGTCTCCCCCTCGCATGCATGCGCTCTAACCTAGAAGCGAAGGTTGTGGACCCGTATAAGGGGGAATCTCCCTGTTTCGGTGAAACCGGGTAGGATAGTGCCCTAACTTGTGAACCAACATAGTTTTACATCATCATATGACCTAATCAAACACAAAACAAGAGAGAGCTACGCCCGGCTACCCCTGTCAGAGGAACGTCTAGGGGGGTAGACGATCCGAGGGTGCACAGATCACGGTTTAGCCGAAGGAAGACCACGAGAACGTCGGAATCAGATGAAAATTTGCATGTGTACCTAGCATATGTGTGTGAGTGTGGTGCAAGGTTGGTATAGGTGATTGCTTGTGTCTCCCCCTCGCATGCATGCGCTCTAACCTAGAAGCGAAGGTTGTGGACCCGTATAAGGGGGAATCTTCCTGTTCCGGTGAAACCGGGTAGGATAGTGCCCCAACTTGTGAACCAACATAGTTTTACATCATCCTATGACCTAATCAAACACAAAACAAAAGAGAGCTACGCCGGGCTACCCCTGTCAGAAGAACGTCTAGGGGGGTAGACGATCTGAGTGTGCACAGATCAGGGTTTCGCCGGAGGAAGACCACGAGAACGTCGGAATCAGATGAAAACTTGCATGTGTCCCTAGCATATGTGTGTGAGTGTGGTGAAAGGTTGGTAGGTCCCATGTGGAAGTCCTAAGTGTGACCCCCTTTGTAGACATGCGTTAACACTTAGTAAAATCCTATATATATACGTGGAAACTCCCGGCATGGGGCAACCAGAGCCTATTTTATGGCAAAGTCTGCCCAGCATTTGCTTTCCATGTACATATGTCCTAAACAAAACCAAAACAAAAAGAAATCTCCACTGGGCTACCCTCGTACGGAGAAAGCTATAGGGGTAGATCACCGGTTCTCTAGGAGTTATAGCACTTGGAAAATCTGTAAGATCATCTTATATATACTTAAGTTGCAAAGATTGAATTATACAATTCCATCATAGCATATAACTACATCTCACAAGATGGCCATTAGTCTCTTGAACAGAGATCCTGGTTCTGTCAACCCTCCTGAGGAGCGGACGATAGTTTCTCCTGTAGATCTAGCATGTACCGGCTCTTCATAAGGATTGAGACCATGGAAGTATGAACTTTGCACTAGACCATAAGGTTCTGGAGGATGCTGAACTTCATGACCTAAACAAACACAAAACAAGAGAGAGCTACGTCGGGCTACCCCTGTCAGAGGAACGTCTTGGGGGTAGAGGATCCGAGTGTGCATAGATCAGGGTTTCGTCGGAGGAAGATCACGAGAACATCGGAATCATATGAAAACTTGCATGTGTACCTAGAATATGTGTGTGAGTGTGGTGAAAGGTTGTTATTGGTGCTTGCATGTGCCCCCTCCCCCTCGCATGCATGTGCTCTAACCTAGAAGCGAAATTTCTGGACCTGTATAAGGGGAATCTCCCCGTTTAGGTGAAACCGGGTAGGATAGTGCCCCAACTTGTGAACCAACATGGTTTTACATCATCCTATGACCTAAACAAACACAAAACAAGAGAGAGCTACGCCGGGCTACCCCTGTCAGAGGAACGTCTAGGGGGTAGACGATCCGTGTGTACATAGATCAGGGTTTCGCCGGAGGAAGACCACGAGAATGTCAGAATCAGATGAAAACTTGCATGTCTCCCTAGCATATGTGTGTGAGTGTGTTGCAAGGTTGGTATAGGTTCTTGCATGTGTCACCCCTCGCATGCATGCGCTCTAACCTAGAAGCGAAGGTTCTAGACCTGTATAAGGGGGAATCTCCCCGTTTAGGTGAAACCTGGTAGGATAGTTCCCCAACTTGTGAACCAACATGGTTTTACATCATCCTATGACCTAAACAAACACAAAACAAGAGAGAGCTACGCCGAGCTACCCCTGTCAGAGGAACGTCTAGGGGGTAGACGATCCGAGTGTGCACAGATCAGGGTTTCGCCGGAGGAAGACCACGAGAACGTCGAAAATACATGAAAACTTGCATGTGTCCCTAGCATATGTGTGTGAGTGTAGTGCAAGGTTGGTATAGGTTCTTGCATGTGTCCTCCCCCCCCTCGCATGTATGCGCTATAAGCTAGAAGCGAAGGTTCTAGACCCGTATAAGGGGGATCTCCCCGTTCCAGTGAAACCGGGTAGGATAGTGCCCCAACTTGTGAACCAACATAGTTTTACATCATCCTATGACCTAATCAAACACAAAACAAGAGAGAGCTACACCGGGCTACCCCTGTCAGCAGAACGTCTAGGGGGTAGACGGTCTGTGTGCACAGATCAGGGTTTCGCCGGAGGAAGACCACGAGAACGTCGGAATCAGATGATAAGTTTCATGTGTCCCTACCATATGTGTGTGAGTGTGGTGCAAGGTTGGATCGGTGCTTGCTTGTGTCCCCTCCTCGTATGCATGCGCTCTAACCTAGAAGCGAAGGTTCTGGACCCGTATAAGGGGGAATCTCCCCGTTCCGGTGAAACCGGGTAGGATAGGGCCCCAACTTGTGAACCAACATGGTTTTACATCATCCTATGACCTAATCAAACACAAAATAAGAGAGAGCTATGCCGGGCTACCCCTGTCAGAAGAACGTCAGGGGGGTAGACGATCTGAGGCCTGTGGATCAGGGTTTCGCCGGACGAAGATCACGAGAACGTCGGAATTTGATGAAAACTTGCATGCGTCCCTAGCATATGTGTGTGAGTGTGGTGAAAGGTTGGTATAGGTGCTTGCATGTGTCCCCCCTCGCATGCATGCGCTCTAACCTAGAAGGGAAGGTTCTGGACCTGTATAAGGGGGAATCTCTCCGTTTAGGTGAAACCGGGTAGAATAGTGCCCCAACTTGTGAACCAACATGGTTTTACATCATCCTATGACCTAAACAAACACAAAAAAAGAGAGAGAGAGCTACGCCAGGCTAACCCTGTCAGAGGAACGTCTAGGGCGGTAGACGATCGAAGGGTACACAGATCAGGGTTTCGCCGGAGGAAGACCACGAGATCGTCGGAAACAGATGAAAACTGGCATGTGTCCCTAGCATATGTGTGTGAGTGTGGTGCAAGGTTGGTATAGGTTCTTTCATGTGTCCCCCGCCCCCGCATGCATGCGCTCTAACCTAGAAGCGAAGGTTCTGGACCCGTATAAGGGGGAATCTCCCCATTCCGGTGAAACCAGGTAGGATAGTGCCCCAACTTGTGAACCAACATAGTTTTACATCATCCTATGACCTAATCAAACACAAAACAAGAGAGAGCTACGCCGGTCTACCCCTGTCAGAAGAACGTCTAGGGGGGTAGACGATCTGAGTGTGCACAGATCAGGGTTTCGCTAGAGGAAGACCACGAGAACGTCGGAATCAGATGAACACTTGCATGTGTCCCTAGCATATGTGTGTGAGTGTGGTGAAAGGTTGGTAGATCCCATGTGGAAGTCCTAAGTGTGACCCCTTTGTAGACATGCGTTAACACTTAATAAAATCCTGGATATATACGTGGAAACTCCCGCCATGGGGAAACCAGAGCCTATTTTATGGCAAAGTCTGCCCAACCTTTGCTTTCCATGTACATATGTCCTAAACAAAACCAAAAAAAAAGAAATCTCCACTGGGCTACCCTCGTACGGAGAAAGTTATAGGGGTAGACCACCCTTTCTCCAGGAGTTATAGCACTTGGAAAATCTGTGAGATCATCTTATCTATAATTAAGTTGAAAAGATTGAATTATACAATTCCATCATAGCATATAACTACATCTCGCAAGATGGCCATTAGACTATTGAACTGAGATCCTGGTTCTGTCAACCCTCCTGAGGAGAGGACGTAGTTTCTCTTGTAGATATAGCATGTACCAGCTCTTCATAAGGATTGAGACCTTGGAAGTATGAACTTTGCACTACACCATAAGCTTCTTGAGGATGCTGAAGTTCATGACCTAAACAAACACAAAAACAAGAGAGAGCTACGCCGGGCTACCCCTGTCAGAGGAACGTCTAGGGGGTAGACGATCCGAGTGTGCATAGATCAGGGTTTCGCTAGAGGAAGATCGCGAGATGTCGTAATCAGATGAAAACTTGCATGTGTCCCTAGCATATGTGTGTGACTGTGGTGAAAGGTTTGTATAGGTGCTTGCATGTGTACCCCCTCGCATGCATGCGCTCTAACCTAGAAGCGAAGGTTCTGGACCTGTATAAGGGGGAATCTCCCTGTTTAGGTGAAACCGAGTAGGATAGTGCCCCAACTTGTGAACCAACATGGTTTTACATCATCTATGACCTAAACAAACACAAAACAAGAGAGAGCTACGCCGGTCTACCCCTGTCAGAGGAACGTCTAGGGGGTAGACATTCCGAGTGTGCACAGATCAGGGTTTCGCCGGAGGAAGACCACGAGAACGTCTGAAACAGATGAAAACTTGCATGTGTCCTTAGCATTTGTGTGTGAGTGTGGTGCAAGGTTGGTATAGGTGCTTGCATGTGTCCCCCCTCGCATGCATGCGCTTTAACCTAGAAACGAAGGTTCTGGACCCGTATAAGGGGGAATCTCCCCGTTTAAGTGAAACTGGGTAGGATAGTGCCCCAACTTGTGAACCAACGTGGTTTTACATCATCCTATGACCTAATCAAACACAAAACAAGAGAGAGCTACGCCGGGATACCCCTGTCAGAAGAACGTCTAGTGGGGTATACGATCTGAGTGTGCACAGATCAGGGTTTCGCCGGAGGAAGACCACGAGAACGTCGGAATCAGATGAAAACTTGCATGTGTCCCTAGAATATGTGTGTGAGTGTGGTGAAAGGTTGGTATAGGTGCTTGCATGTGTACCCCGTCGGATTCATGCGCTCTAACCTAGAAGCGAAGGTTCTGGACCTGTATAAGGGGGAATCTCCCCGTGTAGGTGAAACCGGGTAGGATAGTTCCCCAACTTGTGGACCAACATGGTTTTACATCATCATATGACCTAAACAAACACAAAACAAGAGAGAGCTATGCCGGGATACCTATGTCAGAGGAACGTCTAGGGGGGTAGACGATCCGAGTGTGCACAGATCAGGGTTTCGCTGGAGGAAGACCACGAGAACATCGAAAACAGATGAAAACTTGCATGTGTCCCTAGCATAAGTGTGTGAGTGTGGTGCAAGGTTGGTATAGGTGCTTGCATGTGTCCCCCCCCCTCGCATGCATGCGCTCTAACCTAGAAGCAAAGGTTCTGGACCCGTATAAGGGGGAATCTCCCCGTTCTGGTGAAACCGGGTAGGATAGTGCCCCAACTTGTGAACCAACATAGTTTTACATCATCCTATGACCTAATCAAACACAAAACAACAGATAGCTACACCGGGCTACCCTTGTCAGCAGAACTTTTAGGGGGGTAGACGATCTGAGTGTGCATAGATAAGGGTTTCGCCGGAGGAAGACCACGAGAACGTCGGAATCAGATGAAAATTTGCATGTGTATCTAGCATATGTGTGTGAGTGTGGTGCAAGGTTGGTATAGGTGATTGCTTGTGTCTCCCCCTCGCATGCATGCGCTCTAACCTAGAAGCGAAAGTTGTGGACCCGTATAAGGAGGAATCTCCCTGTTCCGGTGAAACCGGGTAGGATAGTGCCCCAACTTGTGAACCAACATATTTTTACGTCATCCTATGACCTAATCAAACACAAAACAAGAGAGAGCTACGCAGGGATACCCCTGTCAGAAGAACGTCTAGGGGGGTAGACGATCTGAGTGTGCACAAATCAGGGTTTCGCTGGAGGAAGACCACGAGAACGTCGAAATCAGATGAAAACTTGCATGTGTCCCTAGCATATCTCTCTGAGTGTGGTGAAAGGTTGGTATAGGTGCTTGCATGTGTCCCCCATCGCATGCATGCGCTCTAACCTAGAAGCGAAGGTTCTGGACCTGTATAAGGGGGAATCTCTCCGTTTAGGTGAAACCGGGTAGGATAGTGCCCCAACTTGTGAACCAACATAGTTTTACATCATCCTATGACCCAATCAAACACAAAACAAGAGAGATCTACGCCGGGCTACCCCTGTCAGAAGAACGTCTAGGGGGTAGACGATCTGAGTGTGCATAGATCAGGGTTTCGCTGGAGGAAGACCACGAGAATGTCGGAAACAGATGAAAACTTGCATGTGTCCCTAACATATGTGTGTGAGTGTAGTGCAAGGTTGGTATAGGTGCTTTCATGTGTCCCCCCCCCGCATGCATGCGCTCTAACCTAGAAGCGAAGGTTCTGGGCCTGTATAATGGGGAATCTCCCTGTTCCGGTGAAACCGGCTAGAATAGTGCCCCAACTTGTGAACCAACATAGTTTTACATCATCCTATGACCTAATCAAACACAAAACAAGAGAGAGCTACGTTGGGCTACCCCTGTCAGAAGAAGTTCTAGGGGTAGACGTCTGAGTGTGCACAGATCAGGGTTTCACCGAAGGAAGACCACGAGAACGTCGGAATCAGATGAAAACTTGCATGTGTCCCTAGTATATGTGTGTGAGTGTGGTGAAAGGTTGGTATAGGTGATTGCTTGTGTCTCCCCCTTGCATTCATGCGCTCTAACCTAGAAGCGAAGGTTGTGGACCCGTATAAGGGGGAATCTCCCTGTTCCGGTGAAACCGGGTAGGATAGTGCCCCAACTTGTGAACCAACATAGTTTTACATCATGATATGACCTAATCAAACACAAAACAAGAGAGAGATACGCCAGGCTACCCCTGTCAGAGGAACGTCTAGGGGGGTAGATGATCCGAGGGTGCACAGATCAGGGTTTAGCCGGAGGAAGACCACGAGAACGTCGGAATCAGATGAAAATTTGCATGTGTACCTAGCATATGTGTGTGAGTGTGGTGCAAGGTTGGTATAGGTGATTGCTTGTGTCTCCCCCTCGCATGCATGCGCTCTAACCTAGAAGCGAAGGTTGTGGACCCGTATAAGGGGGAATCTCCCTGTTCCGGTGAAACCGGGTAGGATAGTGCCCCAACTTGTGAACCAACATAGTTTTACATCATCCTATGACCTAATCAAACACAAAAAAAGAGAGAGCTACGCTAGGCTACCCCTCTCAGAGGAACGTCTAGGGGGTAGACGATCCGAGGGTGCACAGATCAGGGTTTCGCCGGAGGAAGACCACGAGAACGTCAGAAACAGATGAAAACTGGCATGTGTCCCTAGCATATATGTGTGAGTGTGGTGCAAGGTTGGTATAGGTGCTTGCATGTGTCCCCCCCTCCCCCGCATGCATGCGCTCTAACCTAGAAGCGAAGGTTCTGGACCCGTATAAGGGGGAATCTCCCTGTTCCGGTGAAACCGGGTAGGATAGTGCCCCAACTTGTGAACCAACATAGTTTTACATCATCCTATGACCTAATGAAACACAAAACAAGAGAGAGCTACGCTGGGCTACCCCTGTCAGAAGAACGTCTAGGGGGTAGACGATCTGAGTGTGCACAGATCAGGGTTTCGCCGGAGGAAGACCACGAGAACGTCGGAATCAGATGAAAACTTGCATGTGTCCCTAGCATATGTGTGTGAGTGTGGTGAAAGGTTGGTAGGTCCCATGTGGAAGTCCTAAGTGTGACCCCCTTTGTAGACATGCGTTAACAATTAGTAAAATCCTAGATATATACGTGGAAACTCCCACCATGGGGCAACCAGAGCCTATTTTATGGCAAAGTCTGCCCAAACTTTGTTTTCCATGTACATATGTCCTAAACAAAACCAAAACAAAAAGAAATCTCCACTTGGCTACCCTCGTACGGAGAAAGCTATAGGGGTAGACCACCGGTTCCCCAGGAGTTATAGCACTTGGAAAAATTGTGACATCATCTTATCTATACTTAAGTTGCAAAGATTTAATTATACAATTCCATCATAGCATATAACTACATCTCGCAAGATGTCCATTAGACTCTTGAACAGAGATCCTGGTTCTGTCAACCCTCCGGAGGAGAGGACGATAGTTTCTCTTGTAGATATAGCATGTACCAGCTCTTCATAAGGATTCAGACCATGGAAGTATGAACTTTGCACTTGACCATAAGCTTCTGGAGGAAGCTGAACTTCATGACCTAAACAAACACAAAAAAAGAGAGAGATACGCTAGGCTACCCCTGTCAGAGGAACGTCTATGGGGGTAGACGATCCGAGGGTGCACAGATCAGGGTTTCGCCGGAGGAAGACCACCAGAACGTCAGAAACAGATGAAAACTGGCATGTGCCCCTAGCATATATGTGTGAGTGTGGTGCAAGGTTGGTATAGGTGCTTGCATGTGTCCCCCCTCCCCCGCATGCATGCGCTCTAACCTAGAAGCAAAGGTTCTGGACCCGTATAAGGGGGAATCTCCCTGTTCCGGTGAAACCGGGTAGGATAGTGCCCCAACTTGTGAACCAACATAGTTTTACATCATCCTATGAACTAATCAAACACAAAACAAAAGAGATCTACGCCGGGCTACCCCTGTCAGAAGAACGTCTAGGGGGGTAGACGATCTGAGTGTGCACAGATCAGGGTTTCGCCGGAGGAAGACCACGAGAACGTCGGAATCAGATGAAAACTTGCATGTGTCCCTAGCATATGTGTGTGAGTGTGGTGAAAGGTTGGTAGGTCCCATGTGGAAGTCCTAAGTGTGACCCCCTTTGTAGACATGCGTTAACACTTAGTAAAATCCTATATATATACGTGGAAACTCCCGGCATGGGGCAACCAGAGCCTATTTTATGGCAAAGTCTGCCCAACATTTGCTTTCCATGTACATATGTCCTAAACAAAACCAAAACAAAAAGAAATCTCCACTGGGCTACCCTCGTACGGAGAAAGCTATAGGGGTAGATCACCGGTTCTCTAGGAGTTATAGCACTTGGAAAATCTGTAAGATCATCTTATATATACTTAAGTTGCAAATATTGAATTATACAATTCCATCATAGCATATAACTACATCTCACAAGATGGCCATTAGTCTCTTGAACAGAGATCCTGGTTCTGTCAACCCTCCTGAGGAGCGGACGATAGTTTCTCCTGTAGATCTAGCATGTACCGGCTCTTCATAACGATTGAGACCATGGAAGTATGAACTTTGCACTAGACCATAAGGTTCTGGAGGATGCTGAACTTCATGACCTAAACAAACACAAAACAAGAGAGAGCTACGTCGGGCTACCCCTGTCAGAGGAACGTCTTGGGGGTAGAGGATCCGAGTGTGCATAGATCAGGGTTTCGTCGGAGGAAGATCACGAGAACATCGGAATCATATGAAAACTTGCATCTGTACCTAGCATATGTGTGTGAGTGTGGTGAAAGGTTGTTATTGGTGCTTGCATGTGCCCCCCCCTCGCATGCATGCGCTCTAACCTAGAAGCGAAGTTTCTGGACCTGTATAAGGGGGAATCTCCCCGTTTAGGTGAAACCGGGTAGGATAGTGCCCCAACTTGTGAACCAACATGGTTTTACATCATCCTATGACCTAAACAAACACAAAACAAGAGAGAGCTACGCCGGGCTACCCCTGTCAGAGGAACGTCTAGGGGGTAGACGATCCGTGTGTACACAGATCAGGGTTTCGCCGGAGGAAGACCACGAGAATGTCGGAATCAGATGAAAATTTGCATGTCTCCCTAGCATATGTGTGTGAGTGTGTTGCAAGGTTGGTATAGGTGCTTGCATGTGTCACCCCTCGCATGCATGCGCTCTAACCTAGAAGCGAAGGTTCTAGACCTGTATAAGGGGGAATCTCCCCGTTTAGGTGAAACCTGGTAGGATAGTTCCCCAACTTGTGAACCAACATGGTTTTATATCATCCTATGACCTAAACAAACACAAAACAAGAGAGAGCTACGCCGAGCTACCCCTGTCAGAGGAACGTTTAGGGGGGTAGACCATCCGAGTGTGCACAGATAAGGGTTTCGCCGGAGGAAGACCACGAGAACGTCGAAAATACATGAAAACTTGCATGTGTCCCTAGCATATGTGTGTGAGTGTGGTGCAAGGTTGGTATAGGTTCTTGCATGTGTCCTCCCCCCCCCCGCATGTATGCGCTATAAGCTAGAAGCGAAGGTTCTAGACTCGTATAAGGGGGAATCTCCCTGTTCCGGTGAAACCGGGTAGGATAGTGCCCCAACTTGTGAACCAACATAGTTTTACATTATCCTATGACCTAATCAAACACAAAACAAGAGAGAGCTACACCGGGCTACCCCTGTCAGCAGAACGTCTAGGGGGTAGACGATCTGTGTGCACAGATCAGGGTTTCGCCGGACGAAGATCACGAGAACGTCGGAATTAGATGAAAACTTGCATGCGTCCCTAGCATATGTGTGTGAGTTTGGTGCAAGGTTGGTATCGGTGCTTGCTTGTGTCCCCTCCTCGCATGCATGCGCTCTAACCTAGAAGCGAAGGTTCTGGACCTGTATCAGGGGGAATCTCTCCGTTTAGGTGAAACCGGGTAGGATAGTGCCCCAACTTGTGAACCAACATTGTTTTACATCATCCTATGACCTAAACAAACACAAAACAAGAGAGAGAGCTACGCCAGGCTACCTGTAACACCCTCAGAATCGGTCCTATGCAAGTTTTAGCGAAACCCGCCAAACCCGCATAGAAACGATTCAAAGGGTGTTACAGAGTGGTATCAGAGCTCAGCAGTTGCGATACCCCACAAGTCCAGCCTGTAGGATAACCTAGCTAACGGCCGAAGTAGAGTGTCAAAACTATTTTGAAAAAAAAAATCGGTAGGATAGTTCTGATTAGGTCTGATTTTACTCCTTACCCCCTGCTGTTCTCCTCTTACCTCTACGTGTTTTGAACCCGCTCTCTTCTCTTTCTTCGAGTCCAGGAATTCTCGTGGTTGGGTTTCCGTCGTACCGTCAGGGTTTCGCTTTCTCCCCTTTGTAATGGAGGTGCTACGATCATCAATCTGCAACTTGTCCGTTGTACCCTTCATCCAATCTTTTGTTCTTGAGCTCTTCATCCATATGTGTTCCTTGCTGGATATCCGTATCGTTGAAAAACATATGAGAAGGACGAGCATTGGTGAAGTTGGAGTATACCTTGAGCATGTGTTGTTCATGCCAATGGAACCATCGCGGAACCTAATCATTGTGTCTTTCATACGATTTTTGTTTTATCTTCCGGTGTTTCCCGAGGTGATGACATCATCTACATCAAATCAAATGCAGAGCTGGCATCATTCCTTTGTTCCGGATACCGCTTGTGAAGATCTTCATTCTAAAATCTCGAGAGTTGAGTTGCCTGATTTTCCTATTCATGTATAGAGTTGATAGTTTGGGTACGGGATGGATTGATCACCCTAACCGACTTTTACTGTTTGCTCTGTACATCGAACTGGTGGATCAATGTAACTTTTCCTCTTCTAATGGAAGTTAGAGGTGGCCTTATCGTTTGATACCTCTACTTTCGTCCTTTGTTTCTCCGGAGTGTTCTCTCGACGATCAGGAACAACGACCCTTTGTTGGTGGTGTCGCCGTTTTCCAGATGAAGAAGGAACCCTCGTTAGTGGTGTCGCGAGGATCTACACGAAGCGAGAAGACGCAGATCACCGCCCTTCTTCCGGTACCATGAGGCGGATCTCAAGGGCAAGATCCATTGTTAGTGGTGTCGAATTGTGGCATCCCGCAAAACCACTACTAGAAAATCGCGTTGTTTTTGTGCATTGCATCGTCATGACCGCATGCTCATGTCATCATGCCGCATTGCATTTGAGCATCGTCAGCATCTTGCATGTGCTTGTATAAAACTATTTTCGGAAAAACCAGTTCTTGTTTTCTAAACGCCCCGTCTTTATTCAAACGCAAACCCGGGTCGCCGGAATATTTTGTTTTGACTAAATATGTTTTGCAAACGGTCCGTTTAAATAAATAAAATATTGCATTATTTTTTAGTGGGGGCAGTCGAACGGGCCGATTCGACCCGAACGACCACCCCCAGAAATTTAAACGGTCCACCTAAAATCCTACATCTACCCAACCTAATCTACCCACACCCCCTCCACCTCACCCCACCCAATCGGCTCTCGCCACGTCACTCTGCCCTTCCCCTTAACCTATCCTAGCCCTCCACCTAGCCACTCTCTCTCACCCCCACTCCACACCCAGCCAGCACACAACCCAACCCACACACGCACACAGCACCTGCACCACTCCCTCTGCCCACGCACGCAACACACACGCGGCCACGCGCACGCCCCAGACCGACCCACCCGCGCCTGGGACCCACCCCCACCTGCCCTGTTCCCCCCCCCACCGCCGCTCGGAGCTCCCGGACAAGCGTCGCCCGGACACGCGCCGCCCCGCGTCGGCTCCCCTTCGGCTTCGACCCCGCCGGCCACGAAGCTCCTCCAACCGCCGTCCCGTCGCCGCCGTGGGCCCTGGCACCGCCAGCGCTGCCTCCCCTCTCTGGCCAAGGCCGCCGCGGCATCGCCCCTCCTCCGCCGCCTCGTTCTGCCTCGCCCGGCTTGACCTCACCGTCCGGCCACACCTCCCGCTAGCGACCTCCCCGTGTCAGGCCGTGTCGTCGCCCGCATCGCTCGGCCTCGGCCCGCGTCTCCTCCCCGAGCACCTGCCGCCGCGAGTCCCTGCTCTAGGGCGTCGATGTGGTTCATCTGTTGATGTTGGCTCTGTCCCTGTTAACCAACGCTGTCTATTCCTGTCTATGTGGCTGTTGTGTTGCTCAGCTTCTGCGAGGCTGTGTGTGTTGCAAGTTTGGGTGAAAACAGGTCAGTATGAAGATCACACGTGCCCCGACTTCATCTACGACCTTACCCAGAGACCCGATGACCGAGACCAAGTTTGGCATCGTTGATCAAGATGGGACCTCGAGGCCTTCTACATGGGACGCCAAGATCTCCATCCGGGACTCCAAGGACTCCCTCATGGACATCAAGCGCCAAGATCGTCTCACGGGATCCGAAAACGCGAACCGACAAGATCTCCGTAACGACAAGCTCGTCTCCCGGACGCCATGACCGTCGACATGACCCGAAGACCACGGAGGCGACAAGATCTACTCCGCTAACCGAGAACGTTCCGTCGAACCCTGAACCCCAGATCTGGAACCTGAGACCGAACCCGTCGAACCCTGGACCCCGTCGAACCCCGAATCCCGGAACCCCAAGTCCGTCGAGACCCCTAATGTGTGACCCCTTTCTCGAACCCTATTTTCATAAATGAAATAATAACTTGTTGCATATTAATTGTTCATCTCGCATGCATATTTGTGTGGTTTGGGGGCCTTATGCCGATTCACCATATAATTAAAAATGGGGCCCATCTGCGGGCAAATCTAGTCTCATATTGGCCTCAGTTAAATTTGTGTAGCGAACCGGTGATACCTTCTGCCTTGTTAAACAACATTTAAATTGCAGGGTAGCTAAATAACATGAACCATCTAATTACTGTCGGGACCCCGGTTCCGCTTAATATGACCTAATTGCATCGCACCTTTGCCATGTCATACATCATACATGCATCATGCCCGATCTTTTGCCGTAGTATTAAATATTGCATCCGGTGTTTGTTCTAGTGTTTTGGTTCTTCGCGGATAAGGCCGTTGAGTTGATGCGAGTGTCGACCCGATCTTCGGTTGAACCTTCGGCAATGTTTTCAGGCGAGCATCTCCCCCTTTCTACCTATCTTACTTTTATAGTATTTATTCCCTCCTGTTGATCTATTGCTATCTGTGTTGCGATGCTTTAGTTTCCGTACCTGGATATACCGTGCAGCCCTATATTGCCTTGGACACATCCTATTACCTGTTGTTTGGTAGATAGATGGACTTGCGCGTCGTAGTCGCTTGCTCAAGTGCTGTTGCATGTCGTCCAGTGCCACAGTTGTTGATGTTTTGCCGCATGTTGATGTTGGAGGTGATCATAGTTTTACTTATCGTTCACTTTAATTCCTGTTTAACAACTAAAATTGAAGTAAGCAGAGGCATCGGTGGGTGATAGATAATATTTGGTTTCCGAACGCCCACTTGTGTCCCGTAGGACCCCGACTACTTGATACCTGTTCCTTGATTTATCGCGCTATCCACATCCGGGAGGTATATGGGACCCCCCTGAGCCAGAGCTTGATTCAGTCTTATTTCTTGGGGCCACAAACTAGTTTGAGGTTTTATTTACGATCTTGTACTTATGCCATGTTTTACTGCTTTATTTAAATTGTGCGACAGATAGCACCTGTACTGTTTAGGTAAGCGGAATGTTTTCGCGGTATCGACAATCCCAGTTTTGGGTTCCCAGTCGTTTACAGCCATTGTCGCAAACCTTGAGTCCGTCTCGGAGTTAGCTGGCTTCGTTGCGGGTCTACTCAATGGGGTGGCCCCCTGAAATATTTCTGAATCCTGTGATTGCTTTGTCGTGAAGGCCTCGTTGGGTTTTGATTTGGTTTTTCCGAGGTTGGTCGAGTGTGTGTTGCTATTGGTGCACCCCGGCCGGGTAAAACTTTCTGAAAGCCGTGTCCGCGGTTATGGACGACTTGGAGCACAGTATCTCGACCATAGACAAGCATAACTAAAGTTTATTGCTATAAATTTGACTTTATAATGACTAGTAATCAGCTTCACTACAACGGAATAGCTAAATAATACTGCCCACAATTGCTTGTTTGGAGTGTCGCTTGCGACCATTGTACCTGACTAGTAATTATGGCAACTACAACGGAATGGCTGAATAAAAGTACCAACAACTGCTGGGTTTTTGGGTTATCTCATGCTAATTGTATCTGATTAGTAATTTTTGCAACTACAACGAAATTATTAACTAAAAGTGTCCACTGCTTATTTTATCAGGATGATTATCCAAATCTGACTAGTAATTGCTGCAACGATAACTGAATAAATAAAACTGCCAACTGTGTGAGTTCCTCGGTGGACTTCCTCGTTTGGTCTCGAGGGGGAAACGCCAGGATGGGTTTGTTTGATGATAGTATCAGGTTGGATCCGAATAGGTCCTTCTTACCCCTCTCTGACAGCCGCCAGTTGTATCGAGTCTCTATAGGTTGTTTAGTGCATGCTGCCGCTGCCGCTTCAGTCCACCATACCTATGTAGGCGAGGACCGCCGAATTCTAGTCTCGCCGTGTACTGGCCTCAGTACTGACGCTCCTCTTTTTCCTTTGCCCTTTGTCGGCACCCCTTTTGTTTAAGCAGGTTTTGAGATCGACGTCGTTAGCAGGGTTACCCTTCCGGCTTGGCCTGGGCAGGGTTATGGACGCCATTGGTTATTCTTCAGGGCTCTTAGTCCCATTTGCATCTTGTCCGTAGTCGGACACTCTATCATTTTCAAGGTGATTTGGGTCTTTGTACCTTATATCTGTATTCTTGACTCATGGAGTCGTGTTGTATATATATCTGTTCTGTGGGTCCCATCGAGGACTGTTGTGTAATGTTATTACTTCGTTTTCCACCCGCACGAAAGTGCCTGGTGGGCACCTTTGAATCGTTTCTATGCGGGTTTGGCGGGTTTCTCTAAAACTTGCATAGGTCCGATTCTGAGGGTGTTACACTACCCCTGTCAGAGGAACGTCTAGGGCGGTAGACGATCCGAGGGTGCACAGATCAGGGTTTCGCCGGAGGAAGACCACGAGATCGTCGGAAACAGATGAAAACTGGCATGTGTCCCTAGCATATGTGTGTGAGTGTGGTGCAAGGTTGGTATAGGTTCTTTCATGTGTCCCTCCCCGCATGCATGCGCTCTAACCTAGAAGCGAAGGTTCTGGACCCGTATAAGGGGGAATCTCCCCGTTCCGGTGAAACCAGGTAGGATAGTGCCCCAACTTGTGAACCAACATAGTTTTACATCATCCCATGACCTAATCAAACATAAAACAAGAGAGAGCTACGCCGGGCTACCCCTGTCAGAAGAACGTCTAGGGGGGTAGACGATCTGAGTGGGTACAGATCAGGGTTTCGCTGGAGGAAGACCACGAGAACGTCGGAATCAGATGAAAACTTGCATGTGTCCCTAGCATATGTGTGTGAGTGTGGTGAAAGGTTGGTAGATCCCATGTGGAAGTCCTAAGTGTGACCCCTTTGTAGACATGCGTTAACACTTAGTAAAATCCTGGATATATACGTGGAAACTCCCGCCATGGGGAAACCAGAGCCTATTTTATGGCAAAGTCTGCCCAACCTTTGCTTTCCATGTACATATGTCCTAAACAAAACCAAAAAAAAAAGAAATCTCCACTGGGCTACCCTCGTATGGAGAAAGCTATAGGGGTAGACCACCCGTTCTCCAGGAGTTATAGCACTTGGAAAATCTGTGAGATCATATTATCTATAATTAAGTTGAAAAGATTGAATTATACAATTCCATTATAGCATATAACTACATCTCGCAAGATGGCCATTAGACTATTGAACTGAGATCCTGGTTCTGTCAACCCTCCTGAGGAGAGGACGTAGTTTCTCTTGTAGATATAGCATGTACCAGCTCTACATAAAGATTGAGACCATGGAAGTATGAACTTTGCACTACACCATAAGCTTCTTGAGGATGCTGAAGTTCATGACCTAAACAAACACAAAACAAGAGAGAGCTACGCCGGGCTACCCCTGTCAGAGGAACGTCTAGGGGGTAGACGATCCGAGTGTGCATAGATCAGGGTTTCGCCAAAGGAAGATCGCGAGATGTCGGAATCAGATGAAAACTTGCATGTGTCCCTAGCATATGTGTGTGACTATGGTGAAAGGTTTGTATAGGTGCTTGCATGTGTACCCCCTCGCATGCATGCGCTCTAACCTAGAAGCTAAGGTTCTGGACCTGTATAAGGGGGAATCTCCCCGTTTAGGTGAAACCGGGAAGGATAGTGCCCCAACTTGTGAACCAACATGGTTTTGCATCATCTATGACCTAAACAAACACAAAACAAGAGAGAGCTACGCCGGTCTACCCCTGTCAGAGGAACGTCTAGGGGGGTAGACGATTCGAGTGTGCACAGATCAGGGTTTCGCCGGAGGAAGACCACGAGAACGTCTGAAACTGATGAAAACTTGCATGTGTCCTTAGCATTTGTGTGTGAGTGTGGTGCAAGGTTGGTATAGGTGCTTGCATGTGTCCCCCCTCGCATGCATGCGCTTTAACCTAGAAACGAAGGTTCTGGACCCGTATAAGGGGGAATCTCCCCGTTTAAGTGAAACCGGGTAGGATAGTGCCCCAACTTGTGAACCAACGTGGTTTTACATTATCCTATGACCTAATAAAACACAAAACAAGAGAGAGCTACGCCGGGATACCCCTGTCAGAAGAACGTCTAGTGGGGTAGACGATCTGAGTGTGCACAGATCAGGGTTTCGCCGGAGGAAGACCACGAGAACGTCGGAATCAGATGAAAACTTTCATGTGTCCCTAGCATATGTGTGTAAGTGTGGTGAAAGGTTGGTATAGGTGCTTGCATGTGTACCCCCTCGCATTCATGCGCTCTAACCTAGAAGCGAAGGTTCTGGACCTGTATAAGGGTGAATCTACCCGTGTAGGTGAAACCAGGTAGGATAGTTCCCCAACTTGTGGACCAACATGGTTTTACATCATCATATGACCTAAACAAACACAAAACAAGAGAGAGCTACGCCGGGCTACCTATGTCAGAGGAACGTCTAGGGGGGTAGACGATCCGAGTGTGCACAGATCAGGGTTTCGCCGGAGGAAGACCACGAGAACATCGAAAACAGATGAAAACTTGCATGTGTCCCTAGCATAAGTGTGTGAGTGTGGTGCAAGGTTGGTATAGGTGCTTGCATGTGTCCCCCCCTCGCATGCATGCGCTCTAACCTAGAAGCAAAGGTTCTGGACCCGTATAAGGGGGAATCTCCCCGTTCTGGTGAAACCGGGTAGGATAGTGCCCCAACTTGTGAACCAACATAGTTTTACATCATCCTATGACCTAATCAAACACAAAACAAGAGAGAGCTACACCGGGCTACCCTTGTCAGCAGAACGTTTAGGGGGGTAGACGATCTGAGTGTGCACAGATAAGGGTTTCGCCGGAGGAAGACCACGACAACGTCGAAATCAGATGAAAATTTGCATGTGTATCTAGCAGATGTGTGTGAGTGTGGTGCAAGGTTGGTATAGGTGATTCCTTGTGTCTCCCCCTCGCATGCATGCGCTCTAACCTAGAAGCGAAGGTTGTGGACCCGTATAAGGGGGAAGCTCCCTGTTCCGGTGAAGCCGGGTAGGATAGTGCCCCAACTTGTGAACCAACATAGTTTTACGTCATCCTATGACCTAATCAAACACAAAACAAGAGAGAGCTACGCAGGGATACCCCTGTCAGAAGAACGTCTAGGGGGGTAGACGATCTGAGTGTGCACAAATCAGGGTTTCGCTGGAGGAAGACCACGAGAACGTCGAAATCAGATGAAAACTTGCATGTGTCCCTAGCATATCTCTGTGAGTGTGGTGAAAGGTTGGTATAGGTGCTTGCATGTGTCCCCCATCGCATGCATGCGCTCTAACCTAGAAGCGAAGGTTATGGACCTGTATAAGGGGGAATCTCTCCGTTTAGGTGAAACCGGGTAGGATAGTTCCCCAACTTGTGAACCAACATAGTTTTACATCATCCTATGACCTAATCAAACACAAAACAAGAGAGAGCTACGCCGGGCTACCCCTGTCAGAAGAACGTCTAGGGGGTAGACGATCTGAGTGTGCACAGATCAGGGTTTCGCTGGAGGAAGACCATGAGAACGTCGGAAACAGATGAAAACTTGCATGTGTCCCTAGCATATGTGTGTGAGTGTAGTGCAAGGTTGGTATAGGTGCTTGCATGTGTCCCCCCCCCCCCCGCATTCATGCGCTCTAACCTAGAAGCGAAGGTTCTGGACCCGTATAATGGGGAATCTCCCTGTTCCGGTGAAACCGGCTAGAATAGTGCCCCAACTTGTGAACCAACATAGTTTTACATCATCCTATGACCTAATCAAACACAAAACAAGAGATAGCTACGTTGGGCTACCCTTGTCAGAAGAACGTCTAGGGGGTAGACGATCTGAGTGTGCACAGATCAGGGTTTCACCGAAGGAAGACCACGAGAACGTCGGAATCAGATGAAAACTTGCATGTGTCCCTAGTATATGTGTGTGAGTGTGATGAAAGGTTGGTATAGGTGATTGCTTGTGTCTCCCACTTGCATGCATGCGCTCTAACCTAGAAGCGAAGGTTGTGGACCCGTATAAGGGGGAATCTCCCTGTTCCGGTGAAACCGGGTAGGATAGTGCCCCAACTTGTGAACCAACATAGTTTTACATCATCCTATGACCTAATCAAACACAAAACAAGAGAGAGCTACGCCAGGCTACCCCTGTCAGAGGAACGTCTAGGGGGGGTAGACGATCCGAGGGTGCACATATCAGGGTTTAGCCGGAGGAAGACCACGAGAACGTCGCAATCAGATGAAAATTTGCATGTGTACCTAGCATATGTGTGTGAGTGTGGTGCAAGGTTGGTATAGGTGATTGCTTGTGTCTCCCCCTCGCATGCATGCGCTCTAACCTAGAAGCGAAGGTTGTGGACCCGTATAAGGGGGAATCTCCCTGTTCCGGTGAAACCGGGTAGGATAGTGCCCCAACTTGTGAACCAACATAGTTTTACATCATCCTATGACCTAATCAAACACAAAAAAAAGAGAGAGCTATGCTAGGCTACCCCTCTCAGAGGAACGTCTAGGGGGTAGACGATCCGAGGGTGCACAGATCAGGGTTTCGCCGGAGGAAGACCACGAGAATGTCAGAAACAGATGAAAACTGGCATGTGTCCCTAGAATATATGTGTGAGTGTGGTGCAAGGTTGGTATAGGTGCTTGCATGTGTCCCCCCCTCCCCCGCATGCATGCGCTCTACCCTAGAAGCGAAGGTTATGGACCCGTATAAGGGGGAATCTCCCTGTTCCGGTAAAACCGGGTAGGATAGTGCCCCAACTTGTGAACCAACATAGTTTTACATCATCCTATGACCTAATCAAACACAAAACAAGAGAGAGCTACGCTGGGCTACCCCTGTCAGAAGAACGTCTAGGGGGGTAGACGATCTGAGTGTGCACAGATCAGGGTTTCGCCGGAGGAAGACCACGAGAACGTCGGAATCAGATGAAAACTTGCATGTGTCCCTAGCATATGTGTGTGAGTGTGGTGAAAGGTTGGTAGGTCCCATGTGGAAGTCCTAAGTGTGACCCCCTTTGTAGACCGCATGCTCATGTTTTTGTGCATTGCATCATCATGATCGCATGCTCATGTCATCATGCCACATTGCATTTGAGCATCATCATCATCCTGCATGGTTTTTGTCTAAACTATTTTTGAAAACGCCTAGTTTTGTTTTCTAAATATTCCTGTCTTTATTCAAATTAAAACCTGGGTCTCCGGAATATTTTGTTTTGACTAACCACGGTTTGCAAAAACCCCGTTTTAAATAAATACAATGTTTAATTATTTTTAGGGGGCAGCCAAACCGGCCCGATCTGACCCAGTTGGCCACCCCAGTACAAACCAGCCTGTCTAATTCCTAATCCTACCCAATTCTATCCTACCCACCTGCCTCCACCTCACCCCGGCCAATACCCTCTCGCCACCTCATCTCTCATCCCCCCTCCAACCAACCAGTGCCCGCCATCTCACCCTAATCCCACCTGCCCAAAAACCCCCCTCTCTCTCACCCCTGTCTCCCTGGCCCCACCCCGGCCCCACTGCCCGCTCCCTCCTCTCCCTCACGCTCCCCGCACCTCGCCTCTCTCATCCCGCGTCTCAGCTCTCCTCCCCGCACCCGCATCCTCCCTCTCCGCCCCTCGGTTTCCCCTCCCAGTCCGGCCGCCGTCTCCTTGCCGTCCCCCTCACCGGCTCTCCCCGCGCCTCTCCCGGCCTCCTCCGTTCTCGATCTGCGCGTCGCCGCCGGCCCCGACCTCGTGCCTCCTCGCCGGCCGCCCGAGGGCGCCCCTCCTTCCTCGACCCCTCCTCGGCTCCGCCACCGTGCTCCGCGCTCCCCATCCCCGAGCACCCTGCCGCTCTGCCTCTGTCCGCCTCGGCCGCCTCCGGCGCGAGCCCCGGCCGTCTCTCGCCAGCGAGCCCCGCTCCCAATCTCTGCTCCCTGATGGCGCACCTCTCCCTGGTCGCCGTCCCACCTTTCTCCTGCTCCTCGCTGTCCGCCTCCTGTCTTGGCCGTCGTCGCCTCCCTGTGCAGCGCATCCTCGCTGTCCAGGAGCCCCGACGCTGCCGTACATGGTCGCCCCATCTGTGCCGCCTGCGTCCTTTCACCACCGCGTCTCTGGCCACCGCTGTCGCCAAGCCGCCCTTCTCCCTTGCAGGCGCTGCCTTCTCCACCCAGTCCTTCCTCACCTCTGGCCGTGTGTGTCTCCTCTGCCGCAAGTCCCCGCTGCCAAGGAGCTCTGGTCAGGCGGCCTCCTGCTGTTCCGTCACGAGTTCGGTCTCGTGTCCCCTAGGCTTTTCAGGAACACATCGGCACCCCGTCATGAGTTCTTGTTCGTCAGGACATCCGTGTGATGCTTTATCTGTGTGGCTTATGTTTTGAGGCGATTTAGTGTCGTGAAGTGGTGGCAAATTGGTGTTCTAAGGATGTGAATAAAATGGCTCTCGACGTTCTACCCTTGCGTGGACGTGATGACCCTATGAGGATGCCGTGAGGCCGCCATAAAACTAATCCGATGAATATGCTACGAGAATCTTCACAACACAAGATCTTCCGAAGACCCGGTGCCAAACCCCAAGATCTCCATCTCGTACTCCAAGGACTTCCTCACGGATACACCGAGTTCTCCATCTAGGGCACCAAGATCTCCGCTGTGAAACGACAAGACCGACGACCCGACAAGACCTTCGTGACGACAAGATCGGCACCGACCCGGGCGAATCCAATGCGCCCCCGACGCCACCCCAAGTCCTTCTCCCCGGAACGCCAAGCTCTTCACCTTGTATCCGACCTTCAAAGACCGATCCCGTCGAACCCTGAACCCTGAGTCCGGCCCCGAACCCCCCGGAACCAAGATCGCCGAACCCTAATGTGTGACCCCTTTTCTCGAGCCCTATTTTATAAATGTAATATCAAATTGTTGCATATTAAATTGTTCATGCATGCATACTTGTCTGTGGTTTGGGGGCCTTATGCCGATTCATCTCATAATTAAATATGGGGCCCATATGCGGACAAATCTAGTCTCATATTGGTTCCATTTAAATTTGTGTAGTGAACCGGTGATATAATTTTGCCTTGTTAAGACAACATTTAAATTGTGGGGTAGCTAAACAACATGAACCCTTTAATTAATTGCCGGGACCTCGGTTCCGCTTAATATGACCTAATTGCATCGCAGCTTTGCCATGCCATACATCATACATGCATCATGCCCGATCTTTTGCCGTAGTATTAAATATTGCATCCGGTGTTTATTCTAGTGTTTTGCTTCTTCGCGGATAAGGCCGTTGAGTTGATGCGAGTGTCGACCCGATCTTCGGTTGAATCTTCGGCAATGTTTTCAGGCGAGCACCTCCCCCTTTCTACCTATCTTAATTTTATATAGTATTTATTCCCCCCTGTTGATCTATTGCTATCTGTGTTGCGATGCTCTAGTTTTCGTACCCGTGATATCCCTTGTAGCCTTATATTGCCTTGGACACATCCTATTACCTGTTGTTTGGTAGATAGTTGGACTTGCGCGTCGTAGTCGCTTGCTCAAGTGCTGTTGTGTGTCGTCAAGTACCACAGTTGTTGGAGTATGGCCGCATGTTTAATGTTGGATTTGATCATAACTTTAATTATTGTTTAATAACTAAAATTGAAGTAGGTAATGCAGAGGCACAGGTGGGCAATAGATGTTATTTGGTTGTTAACCGTCCACTTGTGTCCCGTAGGACCCCGAGTACTTGATACCTGTTCCTTGAATATTCGCGCTATCCACATCCGGGAGGATTATGGGACCCCCCTGAGCCAGAGCTTGATTCATTCTTATTTCTTGGGGCCACAAACTAGTTTGAGGTTTTGTTTACTATCCTGTACTTATGCCATGATTTACTCCTTTATTACGATTGTGCGAGGAGCACCTGTACTGTTTAGGTAAGCGGAGTGTTTTCCCGGTATCGACAAGCCCAGTCACATTTTCGGGTTCCCAGTCATTTACAGCCATTGACGCAAACCTTGAGTCCGTCTCGGAGTCAGCTAACTTTGTTGCGGGTGTACTCAATGGGGTGGCCCCCTGAAATATTTCTGAATCTTGTGATTGCTTTGTCGTGAATGCCTCGTTGGGTTTTGATTTGGTTTTTCCGAGGTTGATCGAGTGTATGTTTCTATTTGTGCACCCCTGCAGGGTAAAACTTTCTGAAAGCCGTGTCCGCGGTTATGGACGACTTGGAGCACAGTATCTCGATCATAGACAACTATAACTAAAGTAGTGCTATAAATTTGACTTTATAATGACTAGTAATCAGCTTCACTATAATGGAATGGCTAAATAAAACTGCCAACAATTGCTTGTTTGGGTTGTCGCTTGCGACCATTGTATCTGACTAGTAAGTATTGCAACTACAACGGAATGGCTAAATAAAAGTACCAACAACTGCTGGGTTTTGGGATATCTCATGCTAATTGTATCTGACTAGTATGTGTCGCAACTATAACGGAATGGTTAACTAAAACTGCCCACTGCTTATTATATCAGGATGATTATCTATGCTTGACTAGTAATTGCTGCAACGATAACTGAATAAATAAAACTGCCAACTGTGTGAGTTCCTCGGTTGACTTCCTCGTTTGGTCTCGAGGGGGAAACACCAGGATGGGTTTGTCTGATGGTAGCATCAGGTTGGTTCCGAATAGGTCTTTCTTATCCCTCTCTGATAACCAACAGTTGTATCGAGTCTCTATAGGTTGTTTAGTGCATGTTGCCGCTGCCGCTTCAGTCCACCATACCTATGTAGGCGAGGACTGCCGAATTCTAGCCTCGCCGTGTACTGGCCTCAGTACTGACCGCTCTCTCTTTTTCCTTTGCCCTTTGTCGGCACCCCTTTTGTTTAAGCAGGTTTTGAGATCGACGTCGTTAGCAGGGTTACCCTTCCGGCTTGGCCTGGGCAGGGTTATGGACGCCATTGGTTATTCTTCAGGGCTCTTAGCCCCATTTGCATCTTGTCCGTAGTCGGACGCTCTATCATTGTCAAGGTGATTTGGATCTTTGTACTGTATCTCGGTATTCTTGACTCCTTGAGTCGCTGTTATATATCTGTTCCGTGGGTCCCATCGAGGACTGTTGTGTAATGTTATTACTTCGTTTTCCACCCGCACGAAAGTGCCTGGTGGGCACCTTTGAATCGTTTCTATGCGGGTTTGGCGGGTTTCGCTAAAACTTGCATAGGGCTGATTCTGAGGGTGTTACAGAGTGGTATCAGAGCTCAGCAGTTGCGATACCCCACAAGTCCAGCCTGTAGGATAACCTAGCTAACGGCCGAAGTAGAGTGTCAAAACTATTTTTGAAAATCGGTTGGATAGTTTTGATTAGGTCTGATTTTACTCCTTACCCCTCTGCTGCTCTCCTCTCACCTCTGCGTGTTTTGAATCCGCTCTCTTCTCTCTCTTCGAGTCCAGGATTTCTCGTGGTTGGGTTCCATCGTACCTTCAGGGTTTCGCTTCCTCCTTTGGTAACGGTGTTGCTACATCTGGTCTTCATGCTATCCGAGGAACCCTTCGTCTGGTGGACTTCTCTTTGTTCCTTCTCGTGCCTTCCGGTGTTTTCCGACACGACGACATCATCTACGCTAGATCCGATGCAGAGTCTGCATCACTCCTTTGTTTCTGAACCTCGATTGTCGAGATCTTCAGTCTGATTCCGAGAATGGTTGCACGCTTTTCTACTGATTGTGCAGAGTAATAGTTTGGGTGCGTGATGGATTGGCCCCCATGCCGACTACCCTTTCTATTCGCTCTTGTACATTGAAGTGGGATAGGCCGCATCTTTTCTCTCCTTCTATCGAAGTTAGAGGTGGCTTTATTTGTGGATACCTCTACCTTCGCCCTTTGTTCCCGGAGTGTTCTCTGACGATCATGGACAACGACCTATTGTTAGTGGTGTCGCGAGGATCTACACGAAGCGAGAAGATTCAGATCACCGACCTTCTTTCCGGTACCATGAGGCGGATCTCGAGGGCGAGATCCATTGTTAGTGGTGTCGAATTGTGGCATCCCGCTAAAACCACTACTAGAAAATCGCGTTGTTTTTGTGCATTGCATCATCATGACCGCATGCTCATGTCATCATGCCACATTGCATTTGAGCATCGTCATCATCCTGCATGGTTTTGTCTAAACTATTTTCGAAAACGCCTAGTTTTGTTTTCTAAATATTCCTGTCTTTATTCAAATTAAAACCTGGGTCTCCGGAATATTTTGTTTTGACTAACCACGGTTTGCAAAAACCCCGTTTTAAATAAATACAATGTTTAATTATTTTTAGGGGGCAGCCAAACCGGGCCGATCTGACCCAGTTGGCCACCCCAGTACAAACCAGCCTGTCTAATTCCTAATCCTACCCAATTCTATCCTACCCACCTGCCTCCACCTCACCCCGGCCAATCCCCTCTCGCCACCTCATCTCTCATCCCCCCTCCAACCAACCAGTGCCCGCCATCTCACCCTAATCCCACCTGCCCCAAAAAAACCCTCTCTCTCACCCCTGTCTCCCTGGCCCCACCCCGGCCCCACTGCCCGCTCCCTCCTCTCCCTCACGCTCCCCGCACCTCCCCTCTCTCATCCCGCGTCTCAGCTCTCCTCCCCGCACCCGCATCCTCCCTCTCCGCCGCTCGGTTTCCCCTCCCAGTCCGGCCGCCGTCTCCTTGCCGTCCCCCTCACCGGCTCTCCCCGCGCCTCTCCCGGCCTCCTCCGTTCTCGATCTGCGTGTCGCTGCCGGCCCCGACCTCGTGCCTCCTCGCCGGCCGCCCGAGGGCGCCCCTCCTTCCTCGACCCCTCCTCGGCTCCGCCACCGTTCTCCACGCTCCCCATCCCCGAGCACCCTGCCGCTCTGCCTCTGTCCGCCTCAGCCGCCTCCGGTGCGAGCCCCGGCCGTCTCTCGCTAGCGAGCCCCGCTCCCAATCTCTGCTCCCTGATGGCGCACCTCTCCCTGGTCGCCGTCCCACCTTTCTCCTGCTCCTCGCTGTCCGCCTCCTGTCTTGGCCGTCGTCGCCTCCCTGTGCAGCGCGTCCTCGCTGTCCAGGAGCCCCGACGCTGCCGTACATGGTCGCCCCATCTGTGCCGCCTGCGTCCTTTCACCACCGCGTCTCTGGCCACCGCTGCCGCCAAGCCGCCCTTCTCCCTTGCAGGCGCTGCCTTCTCCACCCAGCCCTTCCTCACCTCTGGCCGTGTGTGTCTCCTCTGCCGCAAGTCCCCGCTGCCAAGGAGCTCCGGTCAGGCGGCCTCCTGCTGTTCCGTCACGAGTTCGGTCTCGTGTCCCCTAGGCTTTTCAGGAACACATCGGCACCCCGTCATGAGTTGTTGTTCGTCAGGACATTCGTGTGATGCTTTATCTGTGTGTCTTGTGTTTTGAGGCGATTTAGTGTCGTGAAGTGGTGGCAAATTGGTGTTCTAAGGATGTGAATCAAATCGCTCTCGACGTTCTACCCTTGCGTGGACATGATGACCCTATGAGGATGCCGTGAGGCCGCCATAAAACTAATCCGATGAATATGCTACGAGAATCTTCACAACACAAGATCTTCCAAAGACCCGGTGCCAAACCCCAAGATCTCCATCTCGTACCCCAAGGACTTCCTCACGGATACACCGAGTTCTCCATCTAGGACACCAAGATCTCCGCCGTGAAACGACAAGACCGACGACCCGACAAGACCTTCGTGACGACAAGATCGGCACCGACCCGGGCGAATCCAATGCGCCCCCGACGCCACCCCAAGTCCTTCTCCCCGGAACACCAAGCTCTTCACCTTGTATCCGACCTTCGAAGACCGATCCCGTCGAACCCTGAACCCTGAGTCCGGCCCCGAACCCCCCGGAACCAAGATCGCTGAACCCTAATGTGTGACCCCTTTTCTCGAGCCCTATTTTATAAATGTAATATCAAATTATTGCATATTAAATTGTTCATGCATGCATACTTGTCTGTGGTTTGGGGGCCTTATGCCGATTCATCTCATAATTAAATATGGGGCCCATATGCGGACAAATCTAGTCTCATATTGGTTCCATTTAAATTTGTGTAGCGAACCGGTGATATAATTTTGCCTTGTTAAGACAACATTTAAATTGTGGGGTAGCTAAACAACATGAACCCTTTAATTAATTGTAGGGACCTCGGTTCCGCTTAATATGACCTAATTGCATCGCAGCTTTGCCATGCCATACATCATACATGCATCATGCCCGATCTTTTGCCGTAGTATTAAATATTGCATACGGTGTTTATTCTAGTGTTTTGCTTCTTCGCGGATAAGGCCGTTGAGTGATGCGAGTGTCGACCCGATCTTCGGTTGAATCTTCGGCAATGTTTTCAGGCGAGCACCTCCCCCTTTCTACCTATCTTACTTTTATATAGTATTTATTCCCCCTGTTGATCTATTGCTATCTGTGTTGCGATGCTCTAGTTTTCGTACCCGTGATATCCCTTGCAGCTTTATATTGCCTTGGACACATCCTATTACCTGTTGTTTGGTAGATAGTTGGACTTGCACGTCGTAGTCGCTTGCTCAAGTGCTGTTGCGTGTCGTCAAGTACCACAGTTGTTGGAGTATGGCCGCATGTTTAATGTTGGAGTTGATCATAACTTTAATTATTGTTTAATAACTAAAATTGAAGTAGGTAATGCAGAGGCACAGGTGGGCAATAGATGTTATTTGGTTGTTAACCGTCCACTTGTGTCCCGTAGGACCCCGAGTACTTGATACCTGTTCCTTGAATATTCGCGCTATCCACATCCGGGAGGATTATGGGACCCCCCTGAGCCAGAGCTTGATTCATTCTTATTTCTTGGGGCCACAAACTAGTTTGAGGTTTTGTTTACTATCCTGTACTTATGCCATGCTTTACTGCTTTATTACGATTGTGCGAGGAGCACCTGTACTGTTTAGGTAAGCGGAGTGTTTTCGCGGTATCGACAAGCCCAGTCACATTTTCGGGTTCCCAGTCGTTTACAGCCATTGACGCAAACCTTGAGTCCGTCTCGGAGTCAGCTAACTTCGTTGCGGGTGTACTCAATGGGGTGGCCCCCTGAAATATTTCTGAATCTTGTGATTTCTTTGTCGTGAATGCCTCGTTGGGTTTTGATTTGGTTTTTCCGAGGTTGATCGAGTGTGTGTTGCTATTTGTTTACCCCTGCAGGGTAAAACTTTCTGAAAGCCATGTCCGCGGTTATGGACGACTTGGAGCACAGTATCTCGATCATAGACAACTATAACTAAAGTAGTGCTATAAATTTGACTTTATAATGACTAGTAATCAGCTTCACTATAATGGAATGGCTAAATAAAACTGCCAACAATTGCTTGTTTGGGTTGTCGCTTGCGACCATTGTATCTGACTAGTAAGTATTGCAACTACAACGGAATGGCTAAATAAAAGTACCAACAACTACTGGGTTTTGGGATATCTCATGCTAATTGTATCTGACTAGTAAGTGTCGCAACTATAACGGAATGGTTAACTAAAACTGCCCACTGCTTATTATATCAGGATGATTATCTATGCTTGACTAGTAATTGCTGCAACGATAACTGAATAAATAAAACTGCCAACTGTGTGAGTTCCTCGGTTGACTTCCTCGTTTGGTCTCGAGGGGGAAACACCAGGATGGGTTTGTCTGATGGTAGCATCAGGTTGGTTCCGAATAGGTATTTCTTATCCCTCGCTGATAACCGACAGTTGTATCGAGTCTCTATAGGTTGTTTAGTGCATGCTGCCGCTGCCGCTTCAGTCCACCATACCTATGTAGGCGAGGACCGCCGAATTCTAGCCTCGCCGTGTACTGGCCTCAGTACTGACCGCTCTCTCTTTTTCCTTTGCCCTTTGTCGGCACCCCTTTTGTTTAAGCAGGTTTTGAGATCGACGTCGTTAGCAGGGTTACCCTTCCGGCTTGGCCTGGGCAGGGTTATGGACGCCATTGGTTATTCTTCAGGGCTCTTAGCCCCATTTGCATCTTGTCCGTAGTCGGACGCTGTATCATTGTCAAGGTGATTTGGATCTTTGTACTGTATCTCGGTATTCTTGACTCCTTGAGTCGCTGTTATATATCTGTTCTGTGGGTCCCATCGAGGACTATTGTGTAATGTTATTACTTCATTTTCCACCCGCACGAAAGTGCCTGGTGGGCACCTTTGAATCGTTTCTATGCGGGTTTGGCGGGTTTCGCTAAAACTTGCATAGGGCCGATTCTGAGGGTGTTACAGGCCCCCTTTGTAGACATGCGTTAACAATTAGTAAAATCCTGGATATATACGTGGAAACTCCCACCGTGGGGCAACCAGAGCCTATTTTATGGCAAAGTCTGCCCAAACTTTGCTTTCCATGTACATATGTCCTAACAAAACCAAAACAAAAAGAAATTTCCACTTGGCTACCCTCGTACGGAGAAAGCTATAGGGGTAGACCACCGGTTCCCCAGGAGTTATAGCACTTGGAAAAATTGTGACATCATCTTATCTATACTTAAGTTGCAAAGATTTAATTATACAATTCCATCATAGCATATAACTACATCTCGCAAGATGTCCATTAGACTCTTGAACTGAGATCCTGGTTCTGTCAACCCTCCTGAGGAGAGGACGATAGTTTCTCTTGTAGATATAGCATGTACCAGCTCTTCATAAGGATTGAGACCATGGAAGTATGAACTTTGCACTTGACCATAAGCTTCTGGAGGAAGCTGAACTTCATGACCTAAACAAACAGAGAACAAGAGAGAGCTACGCCGGGCTACCCCTGTCAGAGGAACGTCTAGGGGTTAGACGATCCGAGTGTGCATAGATCAGGGTTTCGCCGGAGGAAGATCACGAGAACGTCGGAATCAGATGAAAACTTGCATGTGTCCCTAGCATATGTGTGTGAGTGTGGTGAAAGGTTGGTATAGGTCCTTGCATGTGTCCCCCATCGCATGCATGCGCACTAACCTAGAAGCGAAGGTTCTGGACCTGTATAAGGGGGAATCTCCCCGTTTAGGTGAAACCGGGTAGGATAGTGCCCCAACTTGTGAACCAACATGGTTTTACATCATCTATGACCTAAACAAACACAAAACAAGAGAGAGCTACGCCGTTCTACCCCTGTCAGAGGAACGTCTAGGGGGTAGACGATCCGAGTATACACAGATCAGGGTTTCGCCGGAGGAAGACCACGAGAACGTCGGAAACAGATGAAAACTTGCATGTATCCCTAGAATATGTGTGTGAGTGTGGTGCAAGGTTTGTATAGGTTCTTGCATGTGTCCCCCCTCACATGCATGCGCTCTAACCTAGAAGCGAAGGTTCTGGACCCGTATAAGGGGGAATCTCCCTGTTCCGGTGAAACCGGGTAGGATAGTGCCCCAACTTGTGAACCAACATGGTTTTACATCATCTATGACCTAATCAAACACAAAACAAGAGAGAGATACGCCGGGCTACCCCTATCAGAAGAACGTCTAGGGGGTAGACGATCTGAGTGTGCACATATCAGGGTTTCGCCGGAGGAAGAGCACGAGAACGTCATAATCAGATGAAAACTTGCATGTGTCCCTAGCATATGTGTGTGAGTGTGGTGAAAGGTTGGTATAGGTGCTTGCATGTGAACCCCCTCGCATGCATGCGCTCTAATCTAGAAGCAAAGGTTCTGGACCTGTATAAGGGGGAATATCCCCATTTAGGTGAAACCGGGTAGGATAGTTCCCCAACTTGTGAACCAACATGGTTTTACATCATCCTATGACCTAAAGAAACACAAAACAAGAGAGAGCTACGCCGGGCTACCCCTGTCAGAGGAACGTCTAGGGGGTAGACGATCCGAGTGTGCACAGATCAGGGTTTCGCCGGAGGAAGACCACGAGAACGTCGGAAACATATGAAAACTTGCATGTGTACCTAGCATATGTGTGTGAGTGTGGTGCAAGGTTGGTATAGGTGCTTGCATGTGTCCCCCCCCGGGCATGCATGTGATCTAACCTATAAGCGAAAGTTCTGGACCCGTATAAGGGGGAATCTCCCCGTTCCGGTGAAACCGGGTAGGATAGTGGCCCAACTTGTGAACCAACATAGTTCTACATCATCCGATGACCTAATTAAACACAAAACAAGAGAGAGCTACACCGGGCTACCCCTGTCAGCAGAACGTCTAGGGGGGTAGACGATCTGAGTGTGCACAGATCAGGGTTTCGCCGGAGGAAGACCACGAGAACGTCCGAATCAGATGAAAAATTGCATGTGTCCCTAGCATATGTGTGTGAGTGTGGTGAAAGGTTGGTATAGGTGCTTTCATGTGTCCCCCCTCGCATGCATGCGATCTAACCTAGAAGCGGAGGTTCTGGACCTGTATAAGGGGGAATCTCCCCGTTTAGGTGAAACCGGATAGGATAGCGCTCCAACTTGTGAACCAACATGGTTTTACATCATCCTATGACCCAAACAAACACAAAACAAGAGAGAGCTACACCGGGCTACCCCTGTGAGAGGAACGTGTAGGGGGGTAGACGGTCCGAGGGTGCACAGATCAGGGTTTCGCCGGAGGAAGACCACGAGAACGTCGGAAACAGATGAAAACTTGCATGTGTCCCTAGAATATGTGTCTGAGTGTGGTGCAAGGTTGGTATAGGTGCTTGCATGTGTCCTAAACAAAACCAAAACAAAAAGAAAAGTCCACTAGGCTACCCTCGTACCGAGGAGCTATAGGGGTAGCCCACGTCTAGGGTTTGCTTGGAAAACGAGCACAAGACGGAATAAAAAATTATATAGTAATAATATATTATAGTTTTTCTATAATAGTAGACACAAAATAATATATAATAATTTTTTATATTAGTAGACACCAAATAAAGTATCTTGTATAATTTTTTATTAATAAATAAATAAAAAAACCTGGGTACGCCGACGGCTGCCCTCGGCGTATGCCTGGCCGTCGGCGTAGTGGTACACAGGAAAAAAAACTAGCTACACCGACGGCTGCCCTCGGCGTATGCATGGCCATCGGCGTAGCCTGATCCATTTTGTCTCCTCGCGGCCCACCCCGAGCCACTCATCCCACCCTTCGCCTAGCTACCAGTCGACCCCGCCTCCTCCCCGAGCCCGCCCCCGACCCCGCCGCACCAGCCACCAACGGCCGCCTCTCGCCGTGCCCGCCTCCTCCTCCCCTCTCCCCCATCCCCGACCCTCGACCCCGCCTCCTCCTCCCCTATCCCCTCCACACCAGCACAAGCTCCCCGAGACCGACCCCGCCCTCCTCCTCCCCGCCAAGCCTCCCTCCTCCCTGAGTGCCGCCGCCTCCCCTTCCCCTCCCCAAGCGCCGCCAGCAGCCTCCTCCCAGTGCCGCGCCTCCCCCAGCCGACCCCGACCCCGTCGCCAGATCCCTCACCCGCCGCCTCCAGATCCCTCCCCCACCGCCACCTGCCTCGCTGAGCGACAGTGCCTGCCTCCCATGCCCAGAACCGCCTCCCCAAGCTCGGCTCCACCGCCCCGAGCTCGCCTTCGCCCCGCAGGTACCTCGTCCACTCCCCTCTTCCTCTCATCCTCTCACAGTGACCTATCAAATAGAAATAAAATTGTTTAGAATTGGTAGAAACAGAAATATAAATAAAATTGGTAGAAATAGAAATAAAGTGAAATGAGCATGTGAGAAATAAAATGAACATCTGAGAAGTATGTAGTGGTGGATTTAGGTTTTTAAAATCTATTGGTACAAATAGATATAAAATTGTTTAGAAATAGAATTGGTAGAAATAGGACTAGAAACGGTATGTGAGAAGTAGAATATTTTTTGAATGAGCCTAATTATACATGTTGTGACTAAGGTGTTCTCTTTATGTCAATTTACAGACTTTGTAGTGTTTCGGGAGTGACCATCCTTGGTGGACTGATTGTTGTTGCGGGAGATGGTGTAGGTGACACCTCGATCCCGTCTCCGAGTTCCGTCGCCGACCTCGACACTCGGTTGATCGACTACTTCCTCTACCGCCGAGGGTGAGAATATGTTCGCCTCTCTTGTACCTAGGTTTATTTTTGTGTCTATATCACCAAGTCTGTCGCGTCACCTAGGAGTCATCCCGACCCTAAGCATTACACGACTTAATATGCATTAGTGGTCTCGCATATTTTGAACTGTAATGCTTACGGCTTTTATCGGGCAGTTGGCGGATTCGTAGTTGGGTATGGTTCTCCCTGGCTCTACCTCGATTCGAGACAGGATTTTGGTGGCGCCTCCTTGTTGTTCTCCGGATGCACATCCTCTTGGCTTTTGTCGAGACATGTATCGGGAGAGCAGCGGGGAGGTGCTACCGAAATTCTGCTCGAATCGGGGTAGAACCAGGGAGAACTTACCCAATCTACGAATCTGGCGGCTGGTTAGGACCCTCTTTTCCTATTAGACATGTAGGTTGATGAATGCGTAAAAATATGAAGCATTTAGTCTCCGATTTGATATTAAATGTTATATTTGTTGTTTGTCTCCCAACAAAGTAGAAGAGGATGGCTGATAATGGGTGGATGTACAGTGGCCGTATTAGTGCGACTAATAAAATAGACGATTGGGTATGGAACACTCATTTGTTAGTGAATGATTTAGTGCGTGGTTCGAAGGCAATGGTTCGGGCACTTTGTCCCTACGCTCATTGCACTAAGCGTCATCGTCAGGGAAAGGATGACATGTATAAACATCTTCTGCAATATGGGTACATGTCTAACTATGTCACGCAAGTCGACTTGCATGTGTCCCTAGCATATATGTGTGAGTGTAGTGCAAGGTTGGTATAGGTGCTTGCATGTGCCCCCCCGCATGCATGCGCTCTAACCTAGAAGCAAAGGTTCTGGACCCGTATAAGGGGGAATCTCCCTGTTCCGGTAAAACCGGGTAGGATAGTGCCCCAACTTGTGAACCAACATAGTTTTACATCATCCTATGACCTAATCAAACACAAACCAAGAGAGAGATACGCCGGGCTACCCCTGTCAGAAGAACGTCTAGGGGGGTAGACGATCTGAGTGTGCACAGATCAGGGTTTCGCCGGAGGAAGACCACGAGAACGTCGGAATCAGATGAAAACTTGCATGTGTCCCTAGCATATGTGTGTGAGTGTGGTGAAAGGTTGGTAGGTCCCATGTGGAAGTCCTAAGTGTGACCCCCTTTGTAGACATGCGTTAACACTTAGTAAAATCCTGGATATATACGTGGAAACTCCCGCCATGGGGCAACCAGAGCCTATTTTATGGCAATGTCTGCCCAACCTTTGCTTTCCATGTACATATGTCCTAAACAAAACCAAAACAGAAATAAATCTCCACTGGGCTACCCTCATACGGAGAAAGCTATAGGGGTAGACCAACGGTTCTCCAGGAGTTATAGCACTTGGAAAATCCGTGAGATCATCTTATCTATACTTAAGTTGCAAAGATTGAATTATACAATTCCATCATAGCATATAACTACATCTCGCAAGATGGCCATTAGACTCTTGAACAGAGATCCTGGTTCTGTCAACCCTCCTGAGGAGAGGACGATAGTTTCTCTTGTAGATATAGCATGTACCATCTCTTCATAAGGATTGAGACCATGGAAGTATGAACTTTGCACTAGACCATAAGCTTCTGGAGGATGTTGAACTTCATGACCTAAACAAACACAAAACAAGAGAGAGCTACGTCGGGCTACCCCTGTCAGAGGAACGTCTAGGGGGTAGACGATCCGAGTGTGCATAGATCAGGGTTTCGCCGGAGGAAGATCACGAGAACGTCGGAATCGGATGAAAACTTGCATGTGTCCCTAGCATATGTGTGTGAGTGTGGTGAAAGGTTGGTATAGGTGCTTGCATGTGTCCCCCCTCGCATGCATGCGCTCTAACCTATAAGCGAAGGTTCTGGACCTGTATAAGGGGGAATCTCCCCGTTTAGGTGAAACCGGGTAGGATAGTGCCCCAACTTGTGAACCAACATGGTTTTACATTATCTATGACCTAAACAAACACAAAACAATAGAGATCTACGTCGGGCTACCCCTGTCAGAGGAACATCTAGGGGGGTAGACGATCCGAGTCTGCACAGATCAGCGTTTCGCCGGAGGAAGACCACGAGAATGTTGGAAACAGATGAAAACTTGCATGTGTCCCTAGCATATGTGTGTGAGTGTGGTGCAAGGTTGGTATAGGTGCTTGCATGTGTCCCCCCTCGCATGCATGCGCTCTAACCTAGAAGCAAAGGTTCTGGACCTGTATAAGGGGGAATCTCCCTGTTCCGGTGAAACCGGATAGGATAGTGCCCCAACTTGTGAACCAACATGGTTTTACATCATCCTATGACCTAATAAAACACAAAACAAGAGAGAGCTACGTCGGGCTACCCCTGTTAGAAGAACGTCTAGGGGGTAGACAATCTGAGTGTGCACAGATCAGGGTTTCTCCGAAGGAAGACCACGAGAACGTCGGAATCAGATGAAAACTTGCATGTGTCCCTAGCATATGTGTGTGAGTGTGTTGCAAGGTTGGTATAGGTGCTTGCATGTGTCCCCCTCGCATGCGTGCTCTCTAACCTAGAAGCGAAGGTTCTTGACCCGTATAAGGGGGAATCTCCCTGTTCCGGTGAAACCGGGTAGGATAGTGCCCCAACTTGTGAATCAACATGGTTTTACATCACACTATGACCTAATCAAACACAAAACAAGAGAGAGCTACGCCGGGCTACCCCTGTCAGAACAATGTCTAGGGGGGTATACGATCTGAGTGTGCACAGATCAGGGTTTTGCCGGAGGAAGACCACGAGAACGTCGGAATCAGATGAAAACTTGCATGTGTCCCTAGCATATGTGTGTGAGTGTGGTGAAAGCTTGGTAGTTCCCATGTGGAAGTCCTAAGTGTGACCCCCTTTGTAGACATGCGTTAACACTTAGTAAAACCCTATATATATACGTGGAAACTCCCGCCATGGGGCAACCAGAGCCTATTTTATGGCAAAGTCTCCCCAACCTTTGCTTTCCATGTACATATGTCCTAAACAAAACCAAAACAAAAAGAAATCTCCACTGGGCTACCCTCGTACGGAGGAAGCTATAGGGGTAGATCACCGGTTCTCTAGGAGTTATAGCACTTGGAAAATCTGTAAGATCATCTTATATATACTTAAGTTGCAAAGATTGAATTATACAATTCCATCATAGCATATAACTACATCTCACAAGATGGCCATTAGTCTCTTTAACAGAGATCCTGGTTCTGTCAACCCTCCTAAGGAGCGGACGATAGTTTCTCCTGTAGATCTAGCATGTACCGGCTCTTCATAAGGATTGAGACCATGGAAGTATGAACTTTGCACTAGACCATAAGGTTCTGGAGGATGCTAAACTTCATGACCTAAACAAACACAAAACAAGAGAAAGCTATGTCGGGCTACCCCTGTTAGAGGAACGTCTTGGGGGTAGAGGATCCGAGTGTGCATAAATCAGGGTTTCGTCGGAGGAAGATCACGAGAACATCGGAATCATATGAAAACTTGCATGTGTACCTAGCATATGTGTGTGAGTGTGGTGAAAGGTTGTTATTGGTGCTTGCATGTGCCCCCCTCGCATGCATGCGCTCTAACCTAGAAGCGAAGTTTCTGGACCCGTATAAGGGGGAATCTCCCTGTTCCGGTGAAACCGGGTAGGATAGTGCCCCAACTTGTGAACCTACATAGTTTTACATCATCCTATGACCTAAAAAAAACACAAAACAAGAGAGAGCTACGCCGGGCTACCCCTGCCAGAGGAACGTCTAGGGGGGTAGACGATCCGAGTGTGCACATATCAGGGTTTCGCTAGAGGAAGACCACGAGAACGTCGGAACATATGTCCTAAACAAAATCAAAACAAAAAGAAAAGTCCACTGGGCTACCCTCATACGGAGGAGCTATAGGGGTAGCCCACGTCTAGGGTTTGCTTGGAAAATGAGCACAAGACGAAATAAAAAAGTATATAGTAATAATATATTATAGTTTTTCTATAATAGTAGAAACCAAATAATATATTATAATTTTTTATGTTAGTAGACACCAAATAAAGTATCTTGTATGATTTGTTATTAATAAATAAATAAATAAACCTGGGTACGCTGACGGCTGCCCTCGGTGTATGCCTGGCCGTCGGCGTAGAGATACATAGGAAAAAAACCTAGCTACGCCGACGGCTGCCCTCAGCGTATGCCTGGCCGTCGGTGTAGCCTGATCCATTTTGTCTCCTTGCGTCCCACCTCGGGCCACTCATCCTACCCTTCGCCTAGCTACCAGCCGACCCCGCCTCCTCCCCGAGCCCGCCCCCGACCCCGCCGTACTAGCCGCCAACGGCCGCCTCTCGCCGTGCCCGCCTCCTCCTCCCCCTCCCCCATCCCCGACCCTCGACCCCGCCTCCTCCTCCCCCATCCCCTCCACACCAGCACAAGCTCCCCGAGACCGACCCCGCCCTCCTCCTCCCCGCCGAGCCTCCCTCCTCCCCGAGCGCCGCCGCCTCCCCTTCCCCTCCCCAAGCGCCGCCAGCAGCCTCCTCCTAGCGTCGCGCCTTCCCCAGCCGACCCCGACTCCGTCGCCAGATCCTTCACCCGCCGCCTCCAGATCCCTCCCCCGCCGCCACCTGCCTCGTTGAGCGATGGCGCCTGCCTCCCGTGCCCAGCCCCGCCTCCCCAGGCTCGACTCCGCCGCCCCGAGCTCGCCTTCGCCCCACAGGTACCTCGTCCACTCCCCTCTTCCTCTCATCCTCTCACAGTGACCTAGCAAATAGAAATAATTTTTTTTAGAATTGGTAGAAATAGAAATAAAATTGGAAGGTCGGAATTAGATGAAAACTTGCATGTGTCCCTAGCATATGTGTGTGAGTGTGGTGAAAGGTTGGTATAGGTGCTTGCATGTGTCCCCCCTCGCATGCATGCGCTCTAACCTAGAAGCGAAGGTTCTGGACCTGTATAAGGGGAAATCTCTCCGTTTAGGTGAAATCGGGTAGGATAGTGCCCCAACTTGTGAACCAACATGGTTTTACATCATCCTATGACCTCAACAAACACAAAACAAGAGAGAGCTACGCCAGGCTACCCCTGTCAGAGGAACGTCTAGGGCGGTAGACAATCCGAGGGTGCACAGATCAGGGTTTCGCCGGAGGAAGACCACGAGAACGTCGGAAATAGATGAAAACTGACATGTGTCCCTAGCATATGTGTGTGAGTGTGGTGCAAGGTTGGTATAGGTTCTTGCATGTGTCCCCCCTCCCGCATGCATGCGCTCTAACCTAGAAGCGAAGGTTCTGGATCCGTATAAGGGGGAATCTCCCCGTTCTGGTGAAACCAGGTAGGATAGTGCCCCAACTTGTGAACCAACATAGTTTTACATCATCCTATGACCTAATCAAACACAAAACAAGAGAGATCTACGCCGGGCTACCCCTGTCAGAAGAACGTCTAGGGGGGTAGACGATCTGAGTGTGCACAGATCAGGGTTTCGCTGGAGGAAGACCACGAGAACGTCGGAATCAGATGAAAACTTGCATGTGTCCCTAGCATATGTGTGTGAGTGTGGTGAAAGGTTGGTAGATCCCATGTGGAAGTCCTAAGTGTGACCCCTTTGTAGACATGCGTTAACACTTAGTAAAATCCTAGATATATACGTGGAAACTCCCGCCATGGGGCAACCAGAGCCTATTTTATGGCAAAGTCTGCCCAACCTTTGCTTTCCATGTACATATGTCCTAAACAAAACCAAAAAAAAGAAACCTCCACTGGGCTACCCTCGTACGGAGAAAGCTATAGGGGTAGACCACCCGTTCTCCAGGAGTTATAGCACTTGGAAAATCTGTGAGATCATCTTATCTATAATTAAGTTGAAAAGATTGAATTATACAATTCCATCATAGCATATAACTACATCTCGCAAGATGGCCATTAGACTCTTGAACTGAGATCCTGGTTCTGTCAATCCTCCTGAGGAGAGGACGGTAGTTTCTCTTGTAGATATAGCATGTACCAGCTCTTCATAAGGATTGAGACCATGGAAGTTTGAACTTTGCACTACACCATAAGCTTGTGGAGGATGCTGAAGTTCATGACCTAAACAAACACAAAACAAGAGAGAGCTACGCCGGGCTACCCCTGTCAGAGGAACGTCTAGGGGGTAGACGATCCGAGTGTGCATAGATCAGGATTTCGCCAGAGGAAGATCGCGAGATGTCGGAATCAGATGAAAACTTGCATGTGTCCCTAGCATATGTGTGTGAGTGTGGTGAAAGGTTTGTATAGGTGCTTGCATGTGTACCCCCTCGCATGCATGCGCTCTAACCTAGAAGCGAAGGTTCTGGACCTGTATAAGGGGGAATCTCCCCGTTTAGGTGAAACCGGGTAGGATAGTGCCCCAACTTGTGAACCAACATGGTTTTACATCATCTATGACCTAAACAAACACAAAACAAGAGAGAGCTACGCCGGTCTACCCCTGTCAGAGGAACGTCTAGGGGGGTAGACTATCCGAGTGTGCACAGATCAGGGTTTCGCCGGAGGAAGACCACGAGAACGTCTGAAACCGATGAAAACTTGCATGTGTCCTTAGCATTTGTGTGTGAGTGTGGTGCAAGGTTGGTATAGGTGCTTGCATGTGTCCCCCCTCGCATGCATGCGCTCTAACCTAGAAAGAAGGTTCTGGACCCGTATAAGGGGGAATCTCCGTGTTTAAGTGAAACCGGGTAGGATAGTGCCCCAACTTGTGAACCAACGTGGTTTTACATCATCCTATGACCTAATCGAACACAAAACAAGAGAGAGCTACGCCGGGATACCCCTGTCAGAAGAACGTCTAGTGGGGTAGACGATCTGAGTGTGCACAGATCAGGGTTTCGCCCGAGGAAGACCACGAGAACGTCGGAATCAGATGAAAACTTGCATGTGTCCCTAGCATATGTGTGTGAGTGTGGTGAAAGGTTGGTATAGGTGCTTGCATGTGTAGCCCCTCGCTTGCATGCGCTCTAACCTAGAAGCGAAGGTTCTGGACCTGTATAAGGGGGAATCTCCCCGTGTAGGTGAAACCGAGTAGGATAGTTCCCCAACTTGTGGACCAACATGGTTTTACATCATCATATGACCTAAACAAACACAAAACAAGAGAGAGCTACGCCGGGCTCCCTGTCAGAGGAACGTCTAGGGGGGTAGATGATCCGAGTGTGCACAGATGAGGGTTTCGCCGGAGGAAGACCACGAGAACATCGAAAACAGATGAAAACTTGCATGTGTCCCTAGCATAAGTGTGTGAGTGTGGTGCAAGGTTGGTATAGGTGCTTGCATGTGTCCCCCCACCCCCCGGCATGCATGCACTCTAACCTAGAAGCGAAGGTTCTGGACCCGTATAAGGGGGAATCTCCCCGTTCTGGTGAAACCGGGTAGGATAGTGCCCCAACTTGTGAACCAACATAGTTTTACATCATCATATGACCTAATCAAACACAAAACAAGAGAGAGCTACACCGGGCTACCCTTGTCAGCGGAACGTTTAGGGGGGTAGACGATCTGAGTGTGCACAGATCAGGGTTTCGCCGGAGGAAGACCACGAGAACGTCGGAATCAGATGAAAATTTGCATGTGTACCTAGCATATGTGTGTGAGTGTGGTGCAAGGTTGGTATAGGTGATTGCTTGTGTCTCCCCCTCGCATGCATGCGCTCTAACCTAGAAGCGAAGGTTGTGGACCCGTATAAGGGGGAATCTCCCTGTTCCGGTGAAACCGGGTAGGATAGTGCCCCAACTTGTGAACCAACATAGTTTTACGTCATCATATGACCTAATCAAACACAAAACAAGAGAGAGCTACGCCGGGCTACCCCTGTCAGAAGAACGTCTAGGGGGGTAGACGATCTGAGTGTGCACAAATCAGGGTTTCGCTGGAGGAAGACCACGAGAACGTTGGAATCAGATGAAAACTTGCATATGTCCCTAGCATATCTCTGTGAGTGTGGTGAAAGGTTGGTATAGGTGCTTGCATGTGTCCCCCCTCGCATGCATGCGCTCTAATCTAGAAGCGAAGGTTCTGGACCTGTATAAGGGGGAATCTCTCCGTTTAGGTGAAACCGGGTAGGATAGAGCCCCAACTTGTGAACCAACATAGTTTTACATCATCCAATGACCTAATCAAACACAAAACAAGAGAGAGCTACGCCGGGCTACCCCTGTCAGAAGAACGTCTAGGGGGTAGACGATCTGAGTGTGCACAGATCGGGGTTTCGCTGGAGGAAGACCACGAGAACGTCGGAAACAGATGAAAACTTGCATGTGTCCCTAGCATATGTGTGTGAGTGTAGTGCAAGGTTGGTATAGGTGCTTGCATGTGTCCCTCCCCCCGCATGCATGCGCTCTAACCTAGAAGCGAAGGTTCTGGACCCGTATAATGGGGAATCTCCCTGTTCCGGTGAAACCGGGTAGAATAGTGCCCCAACTTGTGAACCAACATAGTTTTACATCATCCTATGACCTAATCAAACACAAAACAAGAGAGAGCTATGTTGGGCTACCCCTGTCAGAAGAACGTCTAGGGGGTAGACGATCTGAGTGTGCACAGATCAGGGTTTCGCCGAAGGAAGACCACGAGAACGTCAGAATCAGATGAAAACTTGCATGTGTCCCTAGTATATGTGTGTGAGTGTGGTGAAAGGTTGGTATAGGTGATTGCTTGTGTCTCCCCCTCGCATGCATGCGCTCTAACCTAGAAGCGAAGGTTGTGGACCCGTATAAGGGGGAATCTCCCTGTTTCGGTGAAACCGGGTAGGATAGTGCCCCAACTTGTGAACCAACATAGTTTTACATCATCCTATGACCTAATCAAACACAAAACAAGAGAGAGCTACGCCCGGCTACCCCTGTCAGAGGAACGTCTAGGGGGGTAGACGATCCGAGGGTGCACAGATCAGGGTTTAGCCGAAGGAAGACCACGAGAACGTCGGAATCAGATGAAAATTTGCATGTGTACCTAGCATATGTGTGTGAGTGTGGTGCAAGGTTGGTATAGGTGATTGCTTGTGTCTCCCCCTCGCATGCATGCGCTCTAACCTAGAAGCGAAGGTTGTGGACCCGTATAAGTGGGAATCTCCCTGTTCCGGTGAAACCGGGTAGGATAGTGCCCCAACTTGTGAACCAACATAGTTTTACATCATCCTATGACCTAATCCAACACAAAAAAAGAGAGAGCTACGCTAGGCTACCCCTGTCAGAGGAACGTCTAGGGGGGTAGACGATCCGAGGGTGCACAGATCAGGGTTTCGCCGGAGGAAGACCACGAGAACGTCAGAAACAGATGAAAACTGGCATGTGTCCCTAGCATATATGTGTGAGTGTGGTGCAAGGTTGGTATAGGTGCTTGCATGTGTCCCCCCTCCCCCGCATGCATGTGCTCTAACCTAGAAGCGAAGGTTCTGGACCCGTATAAGGGGGGACCTCCCTGTTCCGGTGAAACCGGGTAGGATAGTGCCCCAACTTGTGAACCAACATAGTTTTACATCATCCTATGACCTAATCAAACACAAAACAAAAGAGAGATACGCTAGGCTACCCCTGTCAGAAGAACGTCTAGGGGGTAGACGATCTGAGTGTGCACAGATCAGGGTTTCGCCGGAGGAAGACCACGAGAACGTCGGAATTAGATGAAAACTTGCATGTCTCCCTAGCATATGTGTGTGAGTGTGGTGCAAGGTTGGTATAGGTGATTGCTTGTGTCTCCCCCTCGCATGCATGCGCTCTAACCTAGAAGCGAAGGTTGTGGACCCGTATAAGGGGGAATCTTCCTGTTCCGGTGAAACCGGGTAGGATAGTGCCCCAACTTGTGAACCAACATAGTTTTACATCATCCTATGACCTAATCAAACACAAAAAAAAGAGAGAGCTATGCTAGACTACCCCTGTCAGAGGAACGTCTAGGGGGGTAGACGATCCGAGGGTGCACAGATCAGGGTTTCGCCGGAGGAAGACCACGAGAACGTCAGAAACAGATGAAAACTGGCATGTGTCCCTATCATATATGTGTGAGTGTGGTGCAAGGTTGGTATAGGTGCTTGCATGTGTCCCCCCTCCCCCGCATGCATGCGCTCTAACCTAGAAGCGAAGGTTCTGGACCCGTATAAGGGGGAATCTCCCTGTTCCGGTGAAACCGGGTAGGATAGTGCCCCAACTTGTGAACCAACATAGTTTTACATCATCCTATGACCTAATCAAACACAAAACAAAAGAGAGCTACGCCGGGCTACCCCTGTCAGAAGAACGTCTAGGGGGTAGACGATCTGAGTGTGCACAGATCAGGGTTTCGCCGGAGGAAGACCACGAGAACGTCGGAATCAGATGAAAACTTGCATGTGTCCCTAGCATATGTGTGTGAGTGTGGTGAAAGGTTGGTAGGTCCCATGTGGAAGTCCTAAGTGTGACCCCCTTTGTAGACATGCGTTAACACTTAGTAAAATCCTATATATATACGTGGAAACTCCCGGCATGGGGCAACCAGAGCCTATTTTATGGCAAAGTCTGCCCAGCATTTGCTTTCCATGTACATATGTCCTAAACAAAACCAAAACAAAAAGAAATCTCCACTGGGCTACCCTCGTACGGAGAAAGCTATAGGGGTAGATCACCGGTTCTCTAGGAGTTATAGCACTTGGAAAATCTGTAAGATCATCTTATATATACTTAAGTTGCAAAGATTGAATTATACAATTCCATCATAGCATATAACTACATCTCACAAGATGGCCATTAGTCTCTTGAACAGAGATCCTGGTTCTGTCAACCCTCCTGAGGAGCGGACGATAGTTTCTCCTGTAGATCTAGCATGTACCGGCTCTTCATAAGGATTGAGACCATGGAAGTATGAACTTTGCACTAGACCATAAGGTTCTGGAGGATGGTGAACTTCATGACCTAAACAAACACAAAACAAGAGAGAGCTACGTCGGGCTACCCCTGTCAGAGGAACGTCTTGGGGGTAGAGGATCCGAGTGTGCATAGATCAGGGTTTCGTCGGAGGAAGATCACGAGAACATCGGAATCATATGAAAACTTGCATGTGTACCTAGCATATGTGTGTGAGTGTGGTGAAAGGTTGTTATTGGTGCTTGCATGTGCCCCCCCCTCGCATGCATGCGCTCTAACCTAGAAGCGAAGTTTCTGGACCTGTATAAGGGGGAATCTCCCCGTTTAGGTGAAACTGGGTAGGATAGTGCCCCCAACTTGTGAACCAACATGGTTTTACATCATCCTATGACCTAAACAAACACAAAACAAGAGAGAGCTACGCCGAGCTACCCCTGTCAGAGGAACGTCTAGGGGGGTAGACGATCCGAGTGTGCACAGATCAGGGTTTCGCCGGAGGAAGACCACGAGAACGTCGAAAATACATGAAAACTTGCATGTCTCCCTAGAATATGTGTGTGAGTGTGGTGCAAGGTTGGTATAGGTTCTTGCATGTGTCCTCCCCCCCCCCGCACATGTATGCGCTATAAGCTAGAAGCGAAGGTTCTAGACCCGTATAAGGGGGAATCTCCCCGTTCCGGTGAAACCGGGTAGGATAGTGCCCCAACTTGTGAACCAACATAGTTTTACATAATCCTATGACCTAATCAAACACAAAACAAGAGAGAGCTACACCGGGCTACCCCTGTCAGCAGAACGTCTAGGGGGGTAGACGATCTGTGTGCACAGATCAGGGTTTCGCCGGAGGAAGACCACGAGAACGTCGGAATCAGATGATAAGTTTCATGTGTCCCTACCATATGTGTGTGAGTGTGGTGCAAGGTTGGTATCGGTGCTTGCTTGTGTCCCCTCCTCGTATGCATGCGCTCTAACCTAGAAGCGAAGGTTCTGGACCCGTATAAGGGGGAATCTCCCCGTTCCGGTGAAACCGGGTAGGATAGGGCCCCAACTTGTGAACCAACATGGTTTTACATCATCCTATGACCTAATCAAACACAAAATAAGAGTGAGCTATGCCGGGCTACCCCTGTCAGAAGAACGTCAGGGGGTAGACGATCTGAGGCCCGTGGATCAGGGTTTCGCCGGACGAAGATCACGAGAACGTCGGAATTAGATGAAAACTTGCATGCGTCCCTAGCATATGTGTGTGAGTGTGGTGAAAGGTTGGTATAGGTGCTTGCATGTTTCCCCCCTCGCATGCATGCGCTCTAACCTAGAAGCGAAGGTTCTGGACCTGTATAAGGGGGAATCTCTCCGTTTAGGTGAAACCGGGTAGGATAGTGCCCCAACTTGTGAACCAACATGGTTTTACATCATCCTATGACCTAAACAAACACAAAACAAGAGAGAGAGCTACGCCAGGCTACCCCTGTCAGAGGAACGTCTAGGGCGGTAGACGATCCGAGGGTGCACAGATCAGGGTTTCGCCGGAGGAAGACCACGAGATCGTCGGAGACAGATGAAAACTGGCATGTGTCCCTAGCATATGTGTGTGAGTGTGGTGCAAGGTTGGTATAGGTTCTTTCATGTGTCCCCCCCCCGCATGCATGCGCTCTAACCTAGAAGCGAAGGTTCTGGACCCGTATAAGGGGGAATCTCCCCGTTCCGGTGAAACCAGGTAGGATAGTGCCCCAACTTGTGAACCAACATAGTTTTACATCATCCTATGACCTAATCAAACACAAAACAAGAGAGAGCTACGCCGGGCTACCCCTGTCAGAAGAACGTCTAGGGGGGTAGACGATCTGAGCGTGCACAGATCAGGGTTTCGCTGGAGGAAGACCACGAGAACGTCGGAATCAGATGAAAACTTGCATGTGTCCTTAGCATATGTGTGTGAGTGTGGTGAAAGGTTGGTAGATCCCATGTGGAAGTCCTAAGTGTGACCCCTTTTTAGACATGCGTTAACACTTAGTAAAATCCTGGATATATACGTGGAAACTCCCGCCATGGGGAAACCAGAGCCTATTTTATGGCAAAGTCTGCCCAACCTTTGCTTTCCATGTACATATGTCCTAAACAAAACCAAAAAAAAAAGAATTCTCCACTGGGCTACCCTCGTACGGAGAAAGTTATAGGGGTAGACCACCCGTTCTCCAGGAGTTATAGCACTTGGAAAATCTGTGAGATCATCTTATCTATAATTAAATTGAAAAGATTGAATTATACAATTCCATCATAGCATATAACTACATCTCGCAAGATGGCCATTAGACTCTTGAACTGAGATCCTGGTTCTGTCAACCCTCCTGAGGAGAGGACGTAGTTTCTCTTGTAGATATAGCATGTACCAGCTCTTCATAAGGATTGAGACCATGGAAGTATGAACTTTGCACTACACCATAAGCTTCTTGAGGATGCTGAAGTTCATGACCTAAACAAACACAAAACAAGAGAGAGCTACGCCGGGCTACCCCTGTCAGAGGAACGTCTAGGGGGTAGACGATCCGAATGTGCATAGATCAGGGTTTCGCTAGAGGAAGATCGCGAGATGTCGGAATCAGATGAAAACTTGCATGTGTCCCTAGCATATGTGTGTGACTGTGGTGAAAGGTTTGTATAGGTGCTTGCATGTGTACCCCCTCGCATGCATGCGCTCTAACCTAGAAGCGAAGGTTCTGGACCTGTATAAGGAGGAATCTCCCCGTTTAGGTGAAACCGGGTAGGATAGTGCCCCAACTTGTGAACCAACATGGTTTTACATCATCTATGACCTAAAAAAACACAAAACAAGAGAGAGCTACGCCGGTCTACCCCTGTCAGAGGAACGTCTAGGGGGTAGACGATCCGAGTGTGCACAGATCAGGGTTTCGCCGGAGGAAGACCACGAGAACGTCTAAAACAGATGAAAACTTGCATGTGTCCTTAGCATTTGTGTGTGAGTGTGGTGCAAGGTTGGTATAGGTGCTTGCATGTGTCCCCCCTCGCATGCATGCGCTTTAACCTAGAAACGAAGGTTCTGGACCCGTATAAGGGGGAATCTCCCTGTTTAAGTGAAACCGGGTAGGATAGTGCCCCAACTTGTGAACCAACGTGGTTTTACATCATCCTATGACCTAATCAAACACAAAACAAGAGAGAGCTACGCCGGGATACCCCTGTCAGAAGAACGTCTAGTGGGGTAGACGATCTGAGTGTGCACAGATCAGGGTTTCGCCGAAGGAAGACCACGAGAACGTCGGAATCAGATGAAAACTTGCATGTGTCCCTAGCATATGTGTGTGAGTGTGGTGAAAGGTTGGTATAGGTGCTTGCATGTGTACCCCGTCGCATTCATGCGCTCTAACCTAGAAGCGAAGGTTCTGGACCTGTATAAGGGGGAATCTCCCCGTGTAGGTGAAACCGGGTAGGATAGTTCCCCAACTTGTGGACCAACATGGTTTTACATCATCATATGACCTAAACAAACACAAAACAAGAGAGAGCTACGCCGGGCTACCTATGTCAGAGGAACGTCTAGGGGGGTAGACGATCCGAGTGTGCACAGATCAGGGTTTCGCCGGAGGAAGACCACGATAACATCGAAAACAGATGAAAACTTGCATGTGTCCCTAGCATAAGTGTGTGAGTGTGGTGCAAGGTTGGTATAGGTTCTTGCATGTGTCCCTCCCCCCCGCATGCATGCGCTCTAACCTAGAAGCAAAGGTTCTGGACCCGTATAAGGGGGAATCTCCCCGTTCTGGTGAAACCGGGTAGGATAGTGCCCCAACTTGTGAACCAACATAGTTTTACATCATCCTATGACCTAATCAAACACAAAACAAGAGAGAGCTACACCGGGCTACCCTTGTCAGCAGAACGTTTAGGGGGGTAGACGATCTGAGTGTGCACAGATAAGGGTTTCGCCGGAGGAAGACCACGAGAACGTCGGAATCAGATGAAAATTTGCATGTGTATCTAGCATATGTGTGTGAGTGTGGTGCAAGGTTGGTATAGGTGATTGCTTGTGTCTCCCCCTCGAATGCATGCGCTCTAACCTAGAAGCGAAGGTTGTGGACCCGTATAAGGGGGAATCTCCCTGTTCCGGTGAAATCGGGTAGGATAGTGCCCCAACTTGTGAACCAACATAGTTTTACGTCATCCTATGACCTAATCAAACACAAAACAAGAGAGAGCTACGCAGGGATACCCCTGTCAGAAGAACGTCTAGGGGGGTAGACGATCTGAGTGTGCACAAATCAGGGTTTCGCTGGAGGAAGACCACGAGAACGTCGAAATCAGATGAAAACTTGCATGTGTCCCTAGCATATCTCTGTGAGTGTGGTGAAAGGTTGGTATAGGTGTTTGCATGTGTCCCCCATCGCATGCATGCGCTCTAACCTAGAAGCAAAGGTTCTGGACCTGTATAAGGGGGAATCTCTCCGTTTAGGTGAAACCGGGTAGGATAGTGCCCCAACTTGTGAACCAACATAGTTTTACATCATCCTATGACCTAATCAAACACAAAACAAGAGAGATCTACGCCGGGCTACCCCTGTCAGAAGAACGTCTAGGGGGTAGACAATCTGAGTGTGCACAGATCAGGGTTTCGCTGGAGGAAGACCACGAGAACGTCGGAAACAGATGAAAACTTGCATGTGTCCCTAGCATATGTGTGTGAGTGTAGTGCAAGGTTGGTATAGGTGCTTGCATGTGTCCCCCCCCCGCATGCATGTGCTCTAACCTAGAAGCGAAGGTTCTGGACCTGTATAATGGGGAATCTCCCTGTTCTGGTGAAACCGGCTAGAATAGTGCCCCAACTTGTGAACCAACATAGTTCTACATCATCCTATGACCTAATCAAACACAAAACAAGAGAGAGCTACGTTGGGCTACCCCTGTCAGAAGAACGTCTAGGGGTAGACGATCTGAGTGTGCACAGATCAGGGTTTCACCGAAGGAAGACCACGAGAACGTCGGAAGCAGATGAAAACTTGCATGTGTCCCTAGTATATGTGTGTGAGTGTGGTGAAAGGTTGGTATAGGTGATTGCTTGTGTCTCCCCCTTGCATGCATGCGCTCTAACCTAGAAGCGAAGCATGTGGACCCGTATAAGGGGGAATCTCCCTGTTCCGGTGAAACCGGGTAGGATAGTGCCCCAACTTGTGAACCAACATAGTTTTACATCATCATATGACCTAATCAAACACAAAACAAGAGAGAGCTACGCCAGGCTACCCCTGTCAGAGGAACGTCTAGGGGGTAGACGATCCGAGGGTGCATAGATCAGGGTTTAGCCGGAGGAAGACCACGAGAACGTCGGAATCAGATGAAAATTTGCATGTGTACCTAGCATATGTGTGTGAGTGTGGTGCAAGGTTGGTATAGGTGATTGCTTGTGTCTCCCCCTCGCATGCATGCGCTCTAACCTAGAAGCGAAGGTTGTGGACCCGTATAAGGGGGAATCTCCCTGTTCCGGTGAAACCGGGTAGGATAGTGCCCCAACTTGTGAACCAACATAGTTTTACATCATCTTATGACCTAATCAAACACAAAAAAAGAGAGAGATACGCTAGGCTACCCCTCTCAGAGGAACGTCTAGGGGGTAGACGATCCGAGGGTGCACAGATCAGGGTTTCGCCGGAGGAAGACCACGAGAACGTCAGAAACAGATGAAAACTGGCATGTGTCCCTAGCATATATGTGTGAGTGTGGTGCAAGGTTGGTATAGGTGCTTGCATGTGTCCCCCCTCCCCCGCATGCATGCGCTCTAACCTAGAAGCGAAGGTTCTGGACCCGTATAAGGGGGAATCTCTCTGTTCCGGTGAAACCGGGTAGGATAGTGCCCCAACTTGTCAACCAACATAGTTTTACATCATCCTATGACCTAATCAAACACAAAACAAGAGAGAGCTACGCTGGGCTACCCCTGTCAGAAGTACGTCTAGGGGGTAGACGATCTGAGTGTGCACAGATCAGGGTTTCGCCGGAGGAAGACCACGAGAACATCGGAATCAGATGAAAACTTGCATGTGTCCCTAGCATATGTGTGTGAGTGTGGTGAAAGGTTGGTAGGTCCCATGTGGAAGTCCTAAGTGTGACCCCCTTTGTAGACATGCGTTAACAATTAGTAAAATCCTGGATATATACGTGGAAACTCCCACCATGGGGCAACCAGAGCCTATTTTATGGCAAAGTCTGCCCAAACTTTGCTTTCCATGTACATATGTCCTAAACAAAACCAAAACAAAAAGAAATCTCCACTTGGCTACCCTCGTACGGAGAAAGCTATAGGGGTAGACCACCGGTTCCCCAGGAGTTATAGCACTTGGAAAAATTGTGACATCATCTTATCTATACTTAAGTTGCAAAGATTTAATTATACAATTCCATCATAGCATATAACTGAAGGGTTTCGCGGCATAGTAAATCAAAATTTTCTACGGATGCGAATAGAGGGAAAGCCAAGATCTAATCTAGGAGATGCAATCAACGAGAGAGATTGGATTAGGTCTTCATACCCTTGAAGATTCGCACAGCGGAACGTTCGTCGGAACGTGGGTGATGTAGTCGTACTCGCTTCTCCTCCTCGCGATCCGATCCGATCTAGCACCACAAGTGGCGGTGCCTCCGTGAGATGCACACGTGCAGCACCTCGACGTCTCCTCCTTCCTCGGACCAGCAAGTATGGTGGAGAGATAGATTGGATCTACAACACGACGGCATGGTGTATATGGTGGAGAATTTCTGCTGCAGGGCTTCGCCTACAAACAGTCGGGAGGGAGAGAGGAAAGCTAGCAAGGCGGCTAGGGTTTGGAGGAGAGGTGTAGGGGGTTGGTGCGCCCCCACCCCTCTTTATATAGAGGGGGGGGCGCAGCCCTAGCCCCTCCCCCAAGCCCAAAGGATAAGGAGTGGGGGGCATGGACTCTCCCCTCTTCTAGAAACCCTATCTCTAGTTTAAACGATTTAAACTCTCTAGGATCGGCTGGGCCCTATGGGGCCTTGTGCCCCTGGCCCAATGAGGCCAGGACACTCCCTCATAGGCCCATGCCCCCTCCCGGAAGGTGGGGCCACGTTGGTCCCCTTCCGGAAGGTTCTAGAAGCTTCCGGTACAATACCGATTAACCCGGAACAATTCCGAACTCCAAAAACTGCATTGCCTTATATGAATCTTATTCTCCGGACCATTCCGGAACCTCTCGTGATATCCCGGATCCCATCCGAGACTCCGAACAAAAATTCATAAACCAATTATCCAATCTATCCTAGCGTCGAGATACGTTAAGTGTGTGACCCTGCGGGTTCGAGAATATGCAGACATGATCTTCTATCAATAATCAACAGCGGGGTCTGGGCACCCATATTGAATCCCACACATTCATCGATGATCATATCGGATGAACCACGATGCCAGGATTCAATCAATCCCATATATATATTCCCTTTGTCTCGCGATATTTTACTTGCCCGAGATTCGATCGTCGGTACCGTCATACCTAGTTCAATCTCGTTCACAGCAAGTACTTTACTCGTTCCGTAATCCGATATCAGTTTGTGATTAACTCCTTAACCACATGCTTGCAAGCGGTGTTGATATCGATTACCGAGTGGGCCTGAAGTATATCTCTCCGACTTGGGAGGGACAAATTCCATCTCGATACATACAACCCAACAGATACTTTCCGATCACCTGAGAGACACCTTTATGATCACCCTCTCATAGGATGACGTTTGATGACCTCAAAGCTTTCTTCCGGTACCAGGGAGTTGCATTATCTCATGGTCTAAGGAATACAATATTTGACATAGGAAAAGCTTCGCAAAGATGAACACGATGAAACGATCTAATTGCTTCGCTTAGTTTGGGTCTGTCCATCATATCATTCTCCAATGAAATGATCTCAATATCAATTGCCAACTCATGTCTATGGTTAGGAAACCTTAACCATCATTGATCAATGAGCTAGTCCTTAGAGGCGTACCAGGGACACGGTGTTGTTCACAAACCACACAAGTATTAATGTTTCCGCTTAATACAATTCTAGCATGGAATATAAACTTTATCATGAACAAGAATTATAATAATAACATCTTTATTATTGCCTCTAGGGCATAATTCCAACAGTCTCCCACTTGCACTAGAGTCAATAATCTAGTTTACATCTGGCAACAATCTCACACCCATGGCACTGAGGTGTTGATCATGTTTTACACGTGGAAGAGGTTTAGTCAATGGATCTGCGACATTCAGATCTGTATGTACTTTGCTAATCTTCAGATCTCCATCTGCAATATAATCTCGGATTATATGAAACTTGCGGTTGATATGCTTGGTCTTTGGATGATATCTTGGTTCCTTAGCGAGTGCTATGGCGCCAGTGTTGTCACACAATATCTCCAGTGGGTCCAATGCACTTGGAACCACGCCAAGCTCAGTGATGAAGTTTCTGATCCAAACTCCTTCACTTGACGCTTCTGCAGCAGCCATGTATTCCGCTTCCACTGTAGATCCCGCGATCACGCTTTGCTTGCAGCTTCTCCAGCTCACAGCTCCTCCATTCAAAATATAAACGTATCCTGTCTGAGATTTGGAATCATCCTTGTCGGTGTCGAAACTAGCATCGACGTAACCTTTTACGACAAGCTGTTCATCACCCCCATAGACTAAGAACATTTCTTTAGTTCTATTTAGGTACTTTAGGATGTTCTTCACGGCTGTCCAGTGTTCCACTCCTGGATCACTTTGATATCTGCTCGTCAAACTAAGAGCATTGGACACATCCGGTCTAGTACACAGCATGGCATACATGATGGAACCTATGGCCGAGGCATAAGGCACTTTGCTCATAGCTTCCCTATCATTTACCGTAGCTGGACACTGAGCCTTGCTCAATATCTTACCTGACAACATAGGTACTGAACCTTTCTTTGCCTTATCCATTCTGAACCTTTTCAGAACTTTGTCTAGGTATGTACTCTGGCTTAATGCTATCAGGCATCTTTGTCTATCTCTATAGATTTTGATGCCCAATATATAAGCAGCTTCACCTAGGTTTTTCATTGAAAAACACTTGTTCAAATAACTCTTCACATCGTTAAGCATGTTGATGTTATTTCCGATAATCAATATGTCATCCACATATAGTACCAGAAACGTCACCGAGCTCCCACTCACTTTCTTGTAGATACAAGCTTCGTAGAAATTTGGAACAAATCCAAAGCTCTTGATCACTTGATCAAAACGAAGGTTCCAACTCCGAGATGCTTGCTTTAGTCCATAAATGGAACGCTGAAGTTTGCATACTTTACTAGCATCCTTAGGATCGACAAAACCTTCGGGTTGCATCATATACAACTCTTCATCAATGTTGCCATTGAGGAACGCAGTCTTGACATCCATCTGCCATATTTCATAATCATGAAATGCAGTAATTGCTAATAAAATCCGAATGGACTTAAACATCGCTACGGGAGAGAAAGTCTCATCGTAGTCAACACCTTGAACTTGTCGAAAACCTTTCGCGACAAGCCGTGCTTTATAGACGGTAACATTACCATCTGCGTCGGTTTTCTTCTTGAAGATCCATTTGCACTCAACGGCCTTTCGGTCGCTAGGAGGGTCCACCAAAGTCCATACTTGGTTTTCGCTCATGGATCCCAATTCAGATTTCATGGCTTCTAGCCATTTCTCAGAGTCTGGGCTCATCATCGCTTCCTCATAGTTCACAGGTTCACTGTCTTCTACTAACAAGACAGTCAAGACAGGGTTGCCGTACCACTCAGGAGGGGCACGCGACCTTGTCGACCTGCGACGTTCAGTAGCAGCATCGTCCGAAGCTTCATGGTCCTTGTCATTAGCTTCCTCTATTGTTGGTGCAGGCGGCACTGGAACAATTACAGGTGCTGCGCTACTCTCCAATTCAAGAGAAGGTTCAATAACCTCGTCTAGCTCTACTTTCCTCCCACTCACTTCTTTCGAGAGAAACTCCTTCTCAAGAAAGGAACCGTTCTTTGCGACAAACACTTTGCCTTCGGTTCTGTGATAGAAGGTATACCCAATAGTTTCCTTAGGGTATCCTATGAAGACGCATTTCTCCGCTTTGGGTTCGAGCTTGTCCGGCATCAACTTCTTGACGTAAGCTTCGCATCCCCAAACTTTAAGAAACGACAACTTAGGTTTAGCACCAAACCACAGTTCATACGGTGTCGTCTCAACGGATTTAGATGGTGCCCTATTTAAAGTGAATGCAGCGGTTTCTAATGCATAACCCCAAAATGATAACGGCAAAACAGTAAGAGACATCATTGATCGGACCATATCTAATAGGGTTCGATTCCGGCGTTCAGACACACCATTGCGTTGTGGTGTTCCGGGTGGCGTGAGTTGCGAAACGATTCCGCTTGCTATAAGATGCGTGAGAAAATCATAACTCAAATATTCACCTCCACGATCGGATCGTAGAAACTTAATCTTTCTGTTACGATGGTTCTCCACTTCATTCTGAAATTCCTTGAACTTTTCAAATGTTTCAGATTTATGTTTCATTAAATAGATATACCCATATCTACTTAAGTCATCGGTAAAAGTGAGGAAATAGCGATATCCACCGCGCGTCGAAACACTCATCGGTCCGCATACATCGGTATGTATGATTTCCAACAAGTCCATTGCTCGCTCCATCATACCGGAGAACGGGGTTTTGATCATCTTGCCCATGAGGCATGGTTCGCATGTGTCAAATGATTCAAAATCAAGAGACTCCAAAAGTCCATCAGAATGGAGTTTCTTCATGCGCTTTACACCAATATGACCTAGACGACAGTGCCACAAATAAGTAGTATTATCACTATCTACTTTGCATCTCTTAGCCTCAATGTTATGGATGTGTGTTTCATCCCTTTCGAGATTTAGAAGAAATAAACCATTTACAAGAGGTGCATGACCATAAAAGATGTTACTCATATAAATAGAACAACCATTATTCTCCGACTTAAATGAATAATCGTCTTGCAATAAACACGATCCAGAAATAATGTTCATGCTCAACGCAGGCACATAATAACACTTATTAAGGTTTAAAACTAATCCCGAAGGTAAAACTAAGGAGAGCGTGCCGACGGCCATCACATCAACTCTTGATCCGTTGCCAACGCGCATCGTCACCTCATCCCTCGCAAGCCGCCGTCTATTCCGTAGCTCCTGTTTCGAGTTACAAATATTAGCAACTGAACCGGTATCAAATACCCAGGCACTACAACGAGGGCTAGTAAGGAAAACATCAATAACATGTATATCAAATATACCTTTTATGGTGCCAGCCTTCTTGTCCGCTAAGTACTTCGGACAGTTGCGCTTCCAGTGACCCTTGTCCTTGCAATAGAAGCACTCAGTGTCCGGCTTAGGACCAGACCTGAGCTTCTTCTCAGCAGGGGCATTGCGCTTGCCGCCGCCCTTCTTGAAGGGCTTCTTTGCTCCCTTACCTTTCTTAAAGGAGGGCTTGTTGACCATCAACACATGATTATCCTTCTTGATGTCCACTTCCGCAGCCTTCAGCTTAGCGAAGAGCTCGGTGATCGTATCAGTGGAACCAATTTGATTATGAGTCACTACAAAACTTTTGTAGCTAGGAGGGAGTGATTGCAGAACCCTGTCAATCTTGAGCTCCTCTGGAATCGTGCATTCCAGTAGCTCAAGGCGTTGAGTGTAGCCCGACATCTTTATGGCGTGCTCACTAACGGAACTCCCTTCCTCCATCTTGCAGTTAAAGAACTTCTCAGAGATCTCATATCTCTCAGAACGGGCTTGAGTCTGAAACATGGTTTTCAGCTCCTCGAGAATCTCAAAGGGCCCGGGATAGGTTTCAAAACGATTTTGAAGTTCCGGTTCCATAGCAAACAACATGGTGCTCTTAATCACACCATAATCATCTTTGCGCGACTGATAGACAGCTTTCTCATCAGCCGGCGCAGTTGCAGCAGGGGGGTCACCTAACGCTTTCCCAAGGACATAGTCCTTTTGTCCGCCAGACAGAATGATTCTTAGATTGCGGAACCAATTGGTGAAGTTAGACCCATTGTTTCTAAGCTTTTCCTTCTCAGCAAAAACGTTGAAGTTGAAGTTGGATTTGGCCATGTGATCTACAGTATTTGCAAGTACAATTTAGACTATGTTCATGATAAATAGTTCAACTTAATCAAATTACTAGATGAACTCCCACTAAATTCAACATCCCTCAAGTTGTTTAGTGAACACGATCCAAATTCACCACACCTAATCCGATCATCACGAGAAGAGATGTGGTTTCAATGGTGGACAACGAAGTGTCGATCATATCATTCATATGACTCATGCTTAACCTTTCGGTTCTTGTGTTCCGAGGCCATGTCTGTACATGCTAGGCTCGTCAAGCTAGACCCAAGTATTTCCGCGTGTGCAAAAACTGGCTTGCACCCGTTGTATGTGAGCGTAGAGTCTATAGCACCCGATCATCACGTGATGCTTGGACACGACGAACTTTTGCAACGGTGCATACTTGGGGAGAACACAGTTTTTATCTTGATCTTTAAGTGAGGAATCATCTTATAATGCTACCGTCGCGATCTAAGCATAATAAGATACATAAAGGGATAAACATCACATGCATATAACTTTATGTGACATGGTATAGCCAATCCTCGCGCAATGATCTCGATCTTGTGCGTTCCGGCATGATCTCCATCACTCCACCATGATTGCCTCCACCACGAATAGCAACTACAACTATTGCTAACTACTTAGCGATAAAGTAAAGCTATTACATGGCGTATAAGAAGTTGACTCGCAGGTCATACACAATTATAAAGACAACCATATGGCTCCTGCCGGTTGTGTACTCATCGACATGCAAGTCGTGAAAAATTACAAAACATGATCATCGCATACAATATACACATCACATCTTGGGCCATACCATATCACAGAAAACACTCCCTGCAAGAACAAGTTAGACGCCTCTACTTTGTTGTTGCATGTTTTACGTGGCTTATGGGAGTAGATGCTAAGAACGATTCTTACCTACGGAAAGCCACAACGGTGATATTATGGTTGCCAAACTCCGGTGTTAATCCCATGACAACTATAGTGAGAGAAACTGACATCCACCAGCCGCATGTGTGGAACAAGCCACACGTCAAGTGTGGAGCCGGTCTCGCGAACGACGTCGCGTAAGGTTGGCCTGGACCGCTTCAATCTCACTATCCCGCGTCATAAGAAGAACACAAACAAGAGGCTTGCAACAGAAAACATCAACGCCCGCAACAACCATGTTGCGTTCTACTCGTGAAACACATCTACGCATAGATCTAGCTCTCATACCACTGAAGGGTTTCGCGGCATAGTAAATCAAAATTTTCTACGGATGCGAATAGAGGGAAAGCCAAGATCTAATCTAGGAGATGCAATCAACGAGAGAGATTGGATTAGATCTTCATACCCTTGAAGATTCGCACAGCGGAACGTTCGTCGGAACGTGGGTGATGTAGTCGTACTCGCTTCTCCTCCTCGCGATCCGATCCGATCTAGCACCACAAGTGACAGTGCCTCCGTGAGATGCACACGTGCAGCACCTCGACGTCTCCTCCTTCCTCGGACCAGCAAGTATGGTGGAGAGATAGATTGGATCTACAACACGACGGCGTGGTGTATATGGTGGAGAATTTCTGCTGTAGGGCTTCGCCTACAAACAGTCGGGAGGGAGAGAGGAAAGCTAGCAAGGCGGCTAGGGTTTGGAGGAGAGGTGTAGGGGGTTGGTGTGCCCCCACCCCTCTTTATATAGAGGGGGTCGCAGCCCTAGCCCCTCCCCCAAGCCCAAAGGATAAGGAGTGGGGGGCATGGACTCTCCCCTCTTCTAGAAACCCTATCTCTAGTTTAAACGATTTAAACTCTCTAGGATCGGCTGGGCCCTATGGGGCCTTGTGCCCCTGGCCCAATGCGGCCAGGACACTCCCTCATAGGCCCATGCCCCCTCCCGGAAGGTGGGGCCACGTTGGTCCCCTTCCGGAAGGTTCTAGAAGCTTCCGGTACAATACCGATTAACCCGGAACAATTCCGAACTCCAAAAACTGCATTGCCTTATATGAATCTTATTCTCCGGACCATTCCGGAACCTCTCGTGATATCCCGGATCCCATCCGAGACTCCGAACAAAAATTCATAAACCAATTATCCAATCTATCCTAGCGTCGAGATACGTTAAGTGTGTGACCCTGCGGGTTCGAGAATATGCAGACATGATCTTCTATCAATAATCAACAGCGGGGTCTGGGCACCCATATTGACTCCCACACATTCATCGATGATCATATCGGATGAACCACGATGCCAGGATTCAATCAATCCCATATATATATTCCCTTCGTCTCGCGATATTTTACTTGCCCGAGATTCGATCGTCGGTACCGTCATACCTAGTTCAATCTCGTTCACAGCAAGTACTTTACTCGTTCCGTAATCCGATATCACTTTTTGATTAACTCCTTAACCACATGCTTGCAAGCGGTGTTGATATCGATTACCGAGTGGGCCCGAAGTATATCTCTCCGACTTGGGAGGGACAAATTCCATCTCGATACATACAACCCAACAGATACTTTCCGATCACCTGAGAGACACCTTTATGATCACCCTCTCATAGGATGACGTTTGATGACCTCAAAGCTTTCTTCCGGTACCAGGGAGTTGCATTATCTCATGGTCTAAGGAATACAATATTTGACATAGGAAAAGCTTCGCAAAGATGAACACGATTAAACGATCTAATTGCTTCGCTTAGTTTGGGTTTGTCCATCATATCATTCTCCAATGAAATGATCTCATTATCAATTGACAACTCATGTCTATGGTTAGGAAACCTTAACCATCATTGATCAATGAGCTAGTCCTTAGAGGCGTACCAGGGACACGGTGTTGTTCACAAACCACACAAGTATTAATGTTTCCGCTTAATACAATTCTAGCATGGAATATAAACTTTATCATGAACAAGAATTATAATAATAACATATTTATTATTGCCTCTAGGGCATAATTCCAACAATAACTACATCTCGCAAGATGTCCATTAGACTCTTGAACAGAGATCCTGGTTCTGTCAACCCTCCTGAGGAGAGGACGATAGTTTCTCTTGTAGATATAGCATGTACCAGCTCTTCATAAGGATTGAGACCATGGAAGTATGAACTTTGCACTTGACCATAAGCTTCTGGAGGAAGCTGAACTTCATGACCCAAACAAACACAAAAAAAGAGAGAGCTACGCTAGGCTACCCCTGACAGAGGAACGTCTAGGGGGGTAGACGATCCGAGGGTGCACAGATCAGGGTTTCGCCGGAGGAAGACCACGAGAACGTCAGAAACAGATGAAAACTGGCATGTGCCCCTAGCATATATGTGTGAGTGTGGTGCAAGGTTGGTATAGGTGCTTGCATGTGTCCCCCCTCCCCCGCATGCATGCGCTCTAACCTAGAAGCGAAGGTTCTGGACCTGTATAAGGGGGAATCTCCCTGTTTCGGTGAAACCGGGTAGGATAGTGCCCCAACTTGTGAACCAACATAGTTTTACATCATCCTATGGCCTAATCAAACACAAAACAAAAGAGAGCTACGCCGGGCTACCCCTGTCAGAAGAACGTCTAGGGGGGTAGACGATCTGAGTGTGCACAGATCAGGGTTTCGCCGGAGGAAGACCACGAGAACGTCGGAATCAGATGAAAACTTGCATGTGTCCCTAGCATATGTGTGTGAGTGTGGTGAAAGGTTGGTAGGTCCCATGTGGAAGTCCTAAGTGTGACCCCCTTTGTAGACATGCGTTAACACTTAGTAAAATCCTATATATATACGTGGAAACTCCCGGCATGGGGCAACCAGAGCCTATTTTATGGCAAAGTCTGCCCAACATTTGCTTTCCATGTACATATGTCCTAAACAAAACCAAAACAAAAAGAAATCTCCACTGGGCTACCCTCGTACGGAGAAAGCTATAGGGGTAGATCACCGGTTCTCTAGGAGTTATAGCACTTGGAAAATCTGTAAGATCATCTTATAAATACTTAAGTTGCAAAGATTGAATTATACAATTCCATCATAGCATATAACTACATCTCACAAGATGGCCATTAGTCTCTTGAACAGAGATCCTGGTTCTGTCAACCCTCCTGAGGAGCGGACGATAGTTTCTCCTGTAGATCTAGCATGTACCGGCTCTTCATAACGATTGAGACCATGGAAGTATGAACTTTGCACTAGACCATAAGGTTCTGGAGGATGCTGAACTTCATGACCTAAACAAACACAAAACAAGAGAGAGCTACGTCGGGCTACCCCTGTCAGAGGAACGTCTTGGGGGTAGAGGATCCGAGTGTGCATAGATCAGGGTTTCGTCGGAGGAAGATCACGAGAACATCGGAATCATATGAAAACTTGCATCTATACCTAGCATATGTGTGTGAGTGTGGTGAAAGGTTGTTATTGGTGCTTGCATGTGCCCCCCCCCTCGCATGCATGCGCTCTAACCTAGAAGCGAAGTTTCTGGACCTGTATAAGGGGGAATCTCCCCGTTTAGGTGAAACCGGGTAGGATAGTGCCCCAACTTGTGAACCAACATGGTTTTACATCATCCTATGACCTAAACAAACACAAAACAAGAGAGAGCTACGCCGGTCTACCCCTGTCAGAGGAACGTCTAGGGGGTAGACGATCCGTGTGTACACAGATCAGGGTTTCGCCGGAGGAAGACCACGAGAATGTCGGAATCAGATGAAAACTTGCATGTCTCCCTAGCATATGTGTGTGAGTGTGTTGCAAGGTTGGTATAGGTCCTTGCATGTGTCACCCCTCGCATGCATGCGCTCTAACCTAGAAGCGAAGGTTCTAGACCTGTATAAGGGGGAATCTCCCCGTTTAGGTGAAACCTGGTAGGATAGTTCCCCAACTTGTGAACCAACATGGTTTTACATCATCCTATGACCTAAACAAACACAAAACAAGAGAGAGCTACGCCGAGCTACCCCTGTCAGAGGAACGTCTAGGGGGGTAGACGATCCGAGTGTGCACAGATCAGGGTTTCGCCGGAGGAAGACCACGAGAACGTCGAAAATACATGAAAACTTGCATGTGTCCCTAGCATATGTGTGTGAGTGTGGTGCAAGGTTGGTATAGGTTCTTGCATGTGTCCTCCCCCCCCCCCCCCCGCCCCCCGCATGTATGCGCTATAAGCTAGAAGCGAAGGTTCTAGACTCGTATAAGGGGGAATCTCCCCGTTCCGGTGAAACCGGGTAGGATAGTGCCCCAACTTGTGAACCAACATAGTTTTACATTATCCTATGACCCAATCAAACACAAAACAAGAGAGAGCTACACCGGGCTACCCCTGTCAGCAGAACGTCTAGGGGGTAGACGATCTGTGTGCATAGATCAGGGTTTCGCCGGAGGAAGACCACGAGAACGTCGGAATCAGATGATAAGTTTCATGTGTCCCTACCATATGTGTGTGAGTGTGGTGCAAGGTTGGTATCGGTGCTTGCTTGTGTCCCCTCCTCGTATGCATGCGCTCTAACCTAGAAGCGAAGGTTCTGGACCCGTATGAGGGGGAATCTCCCCGTTCCGGTGAAACCGGGTAGGATAGTGCCCCAACTTGTGAACCAACATGGTTTTACATCATCCTATGACCTAATCAAACACAAAATAAGAGAGAGCTATGCCGGGCTACCCCTGTCAGAAGAACGTCAGGGGGGTAGACGATCTGAGGCCCGTGGATCAGGGTTTCGCCGGACGAAGATCACGAGAACGTCGGAATTAGATGAAAACTTGCATGCGTCCCTAGCATATGTGTGTGAGTGTGTTGAAAGGTTGGTATAGGTGCTTGCATGTGTCCCCCCTCGCATGCATGCGCTCTAACCTAGAAGCGAAGGTTCTGGACCTGTATTAGGGGGAATCTCTCCGTTTAGGTGAAGCCGGGTAGGATAGTGCCCCAACTTGTGAACCAACATGGTTTTACATCATCCTATGAACTAAACAAACACAAAACAAGAGAGAGAGCTACGCCAGGCTACCCTTGTCAGACGAACGTCTAGGGCGGTAGACGATCCGAGGGTGCACAGATCAGGGTTTCGCCGGAGGAAGACCACGAGATCGTCGGAAACAGATGAAAACTGGCATGTGTCCCTAGCATATGTGTGTGAGTGTGGTGCAAGGTTGGTATAGGTTCTTTCATGTGTCCCCCCCCCCCCGCATGCATGCGCTCTAACCTAGAAGCGAAGGTTCTGGACCCGTATAAGGGGGAATCTCCCCGTTCCGGTGAAACCAGGTAGGATAGTGCCCCAACTTGTGAACCAACATAGTTTTACATCATCCTATGACCTAATCAAACACAAAACAAGAGAGAGCTACGCCGGGATACCCCTGTCAGAAGAACGTCTAGGGGGGTAGACGATCTGAGTGTGCACAGATCAGGGTTTCGCTGGAGGAAGACCACGAGAACGTCGGAATCAGATGAAAACTTGCATGTGTCCCTAGCATATGTGTGTGAGTGTGGTGAAAGGTTGGTAGATCCCATGTGGAAGTCCTAAGTGTGACCCCCTTTGTAGACATGCGTTAACACTTAGTAAAATCCTGGATATATACGTGGAAACTCCCGCCATGGGGAAACCAGAGCCTATTTTATGGCAAAGTCTGCCCAACCTTTGCTTTCCATGTACATATGTCCTAAACAAAACCAAAAAAAAAAAGAAATATCCACTGGGCTACCCTCGTACGGAGAAAGCTATAGGGGTAGACCACCCGTTCGCCAGGAGGAAAATCTGTGAGATCATCTTATCTATAATTAAGTTGAAAAGATTGAATTATACAATTCCATCATAGCATATAACTACATCTCGCAAGATGGCCATTAGACTATTGAACTGAGATCCTGGTTCTGTCAACCCTCCTGAGGAGAGGACGTAGTTTCTCTTGTAGATATAGCATGTACCAGCTCTTCATAAGGATTGAGACCATGGAAGTATGAACTTTGCACTACACCATAAGCTTCTTGAGGATGCTAAAGTTCATGGCCTAAACAAACACAAAACAAGAGAGAGCTACGCCGGGCTACCCCTGTCAAAGGAACGTCTAGGGGGTAGACGATCCGAGTGTGCATAGATCAGGGTTTCGCCAGAGGAAGATTGCGAGATGTCGGAATCAGATGAAAACTTGCATGTGTCCCTAGCATATGTGTGTGACTGTGGTGAAAGGTTTGTATAGGTGCTTGCATGTGTACCCCCTCGCATGCATGCGCTCTAACCTAGAAGCTAAGGTTCTGGACCTGTATAAGGGGGAATCTCCCTGTTTAGGTGAAACCGGGTAGGATAGTGCCCCAACTTGTGAACCAACATGGTTTTACATCATCTATGACCTAAACAAACACAAAACAAGAGAGAGCTACGCCGGCTACCCCTGTCAGAGGAATGTCTAGGGGGGTAGACGATCCGAGTGTGCACAGATCAGGGTTTCGACGGAGGAAGACCACGAGAACGTCTGAAACAGATGAAAACTTGCATGTGTCCTTAGCATTTGTGTGTGAGTGTGGTGCAAGGTTGGTTTAGGTGCTTGCATGTTTCCACCCTCGCATGCATGCGCTTTAACCTAGAAACGAAGGTTCTGGACCCGTATAAGGGGGAATCTCCCCGTTTAAGTGAAACCAGGTAGGATAGTGCCCCAACTTGTGAACCAACGTGGTTTTACATCATCCTATGACCTAATCAAACACAAAACAAGAGAGAGCTACGCCGGGATACCCCTGTCAGAAGAACGTCTAGTGGGGTAGACGATCTGAGTGTGCACAGATCAGGGTTTCGCCGGAGGAAGACCACGAGAACGTCGGAATCAGATGAAAACTTGCATGTGTCCCTAGAATATGTGTGTGAGTGTGGTGAAAGGTTGGTATAGGTGCTTGCATGTGTACCCCCTCGCATTCATGCGCTCTAACCTAGAAGCGAAGGTTCTGGACCTGTATAAGGGGGAATCTCCCCGTGTAGGTGAAACCGGGTAGGATAGTTCCCCAACTTGTGGACCAACATGGTTTTACATCATCATATGACCTAAACAAACACAAAACAAGAGAGAGCTACGCCGGGCTACCTATGTCAGAAGAACGTCTAGGGGGGTAGACGATCTGAGTGTGCACAGATCAGGGTTTCGCTAGAGGAAGACCACGAGAACGTCGGAATCAGATGAAAACTTGCATGTGTCCCTAGCATATGTGTGTGAGTGTGGTGAAAGGTTGGTAGGTCCCATGTGGAAGTCCTAAGTGTGACCCCCTTTGTAGACATGCGTTAACAATTAGTAAAATCCTGGATATATACGTGGAAACTCCCACCGTGGGGCAACCAGAGCCTATTTTATGGCAAAGTCTGCCCAAACTTTGCTTTCCATGTACATATGTCCTAAACAAAACCAAAACAAAAAGAAATCTGCACTTGGCTACCCTCGTACGGAGAAAGCTATAGGGGTAGACCACCGGTTCCCAGAAGTTATAGCACTTGGAAAAATTGTGACATCATCTTATCTATACTTAAGTTGCAAAGATTTAATTATACAATTCCATCATAGCATATAACTACATCTCGCAAGATGTCCATTAGACTCTTGAACAGAGATCCTGGTTCTGTCAACCCTCCTGAGGAGAGGACGATAGTTTCTCTTATAGATATAGCATGTACCAGCTCTTCATAAGGATTGAGACCATGGAAGTATGAACTTTGCACTTGACCATAAGCTTCTGGAGGAAGCTGAACTTCATGACCTAAACAAACAGAAAACAAGAGAGAGCTACGCCGGGCTACCCCTGTCAGAGGAACGTCTAGGGGTTAGACGATCCAAGTGTGCATAGATCAGGGTATCGCCGGAGGAAGATCACGAGAACGTCGGAATCAGATGAAAACTTGCATGTGTCCCTAGCATATGTGTGTGAGTGTGGTGAAAGGTTGGTATAGGTCCTTGCATGTGTCCCCCATCGCATGCATGCGCACTAACCTAGAAGCGAAGGTTCTAGACCCGTATAAGGGGGAATCTCCCTGTTCCGGTGAAACCGGGTAGGATAGTGCCCCAACTTGTGAACCAACATGGTTTTACATCATCTATGACCTAAACAAACACAAAACAAGAGAGAGATACGCCGGTCTACCCCTATCAGAAGAACGTCTAGGGGGTAGACGATCTGAGTGTGCACATATCAGGGTTTCGCCGGAGGAAGAGCACGAGAACGTCATAATCAGATGAAAACTTGCATGTGTCCCTAGCATATGTGTGTGAGTGTGGTGAAAGGTTGGTATAGGTGCTTGCATGTGAACCCCCTCGCATGCATGCGCTCTAATCTAGAAGCAAAGGTTCTGGACCTGTATAAGGGGGAATATCCCCATTTAGGTGAAACCGGGTAGGATAGTTCCCCAACTTGTGAACCAACATGGTTTTACATCATCCTATGACCTAAAGAAACACAAAACAAGAGAGAGCTATGCCGGGCTACCCCTGTCAGAGGAACGTCTAGGGGGTAGACGATCCGAGTGTGCACAGATCAGGGTTGCCGGAGGAAGACCACGAGAACGTCGGAAACATATGAAAACTTGCATGTGTACCTAGCATATGTGTGTGAGTGTGGTGCAAGGTTGGTATAGGTGCTTGCATGTGTCCCCCCCCCCGGGCATGCATGCGATCTAACCTATAAGCGAAGATTCTGGACCCGTATAAGGGGGAATCTCCCCGTTCCGGTGAAACCGGGTAGGATAGTGGCCCAACTTGTGAACCAACATAGTTCTACATCATCCTATGACCTAATCAAACACAAAACAAGAGAGAGCTACACCGGGCTACCCCTGTCAGCAGAACGTCTAGGTGGGTAGACGATGTGAGTGTGCACAGATCAGGGTTTCGCCGGAGGAAGACCACGAGAACGTCCGAATCAGATGAAAAGTTGCATGTGTCCCTAGCATATGTGTGTGAGTGTGGTGAAAGGTTGGTATAGGTGCTTTCATGTGTCCCCCCTCGCATGCATGCGCTCTAACCTAGAAGCGAAGGTTCTGGACCTGTATAAGGGGGAATCTCCCCGTTTAGGTGAAACCGGATAGGATAGCGCTCCAACTTGTGAACGAACATGGTTTTACATCATCCTATGACCCAAACAAACACAAAACAAGAGAGAGCTACACCGGGCTACCCCTGTGAGAGGAACGTGTAGGGGGGTAGACGGTCCGAGGGTGCATAGATCAGGGTTTCGCCGGAGGAAGACCACGAGAACGTCGGAAACAGATGAAAACTTGCATGTGTCCCTAGCATATGTGTCTGAGTGTGGTGCGAGGTTGGTATAGGTGCTTGCATGTGTCCTAAACAAAACCAAAACAAAAAGAAAAGTCCACTGGGCTACCCTCGTACCGAGGAGCTATAGGGGTAGCCCACGTCTAGGGTTTGCTTGGAAAACGAGCACAAGACGGAATAAAAAATTATATAGTAATAATATATTATAGTTTTTTCTATAATAGTAGACACCAAATAATATATTATAATTTTTTATATTAGTAGACACCAAATAAAGTATCTTGTATAATTTTTTATTAATAAAAAAATAAAAAAATCTGGGTACGCTGACGGCTGCCCTCGGCGTATGCCTGGCCGTCGGTGTAGAGGTACACAGGAAAAAAAAACTAGCTACACCGACGGCTGCCCTCGGCGTATGCATGGCCATCGGCGTAGCCTGATCCATTTTGTCTCCTCGCGGCCCACCCCGAGCCACTCATCCCACCCTTCGCCTAGCTACCAGTCGACCCCGCCTCCTCCCCGAGCCCGCCCCCGACCCCGCCGCACCAGCCACCAACGGCCGCCTCTCGCCGTGCCCGCCTCCTCCTCCCCTCTCCCCCATCCCCGACCCTCGACCCCGCCTCCTCCTCCCCCATCCCCTCCACACCAGCACAAGCTCCCCGAGACCAACCCCGCCCTCCTCCTCCCCGCCAAGCCTCCCTCCTCCCTGAGCGCCGCCGCCTCCCCTTCCCCTCCCCAAGCACCGCCAGCAGCCTCCTCCCAGTGCCGCGCCTCCCCTAGCCGACCCCGACCCTGTCGCCAGATCCCTCACCCGCCGCCTCCAGATCCCTCCCCCACCGCCACCTGCCTCGCTGAGCGACAGTGCCTGCCTCCCGTGCCCAGAACCGCCTCCCCAAGCTCGGCTCCACCGCCCCGAGCTCACCTTCGCCCCGCAGGTACCTCGTCCACTCCCCTCTTCCTCTCATCCTCTCATAGTGACCTATCAAATAGAAATAAAATTGTTTAGAATTGGTAGAAACAGAAATATAAATAAAATTGGTAGAAATAGAAATAAAGTGAAATGAGCATGTGAGAAATAAAATGAACATGTGAGAAGTATGTAGTGGTGGATTTAGGTTTTTAAAATCTATTGGTACAAATAGAAATAAAATTGTTTAGAAATAGAATTGGTAGAAAGAGGACTAGAAACGGTATGTGAGAAGTAGAATATTTTTTGAATGAGCCTAATTATACATGTTGTGACTAAGGTGTTCTCTTTATGTCAATTTACAGACTTTGTAGTGTTTCGGGAGTGACCATCCTTGGTGGACTGACTGTTGTTGCGGGAGATGGTGTAGGTGACACCTCGATCCCATCTCCGAGTTCCGTCGCCGACCTCGACACTCGGTTGATCGACTACTTCCTCTACCGCCGAGGGTGAGAATATGTTCGCCTCTCTTGTACCTAGGTTTATTTTTGTGTCTATATCACCAAGTCTGTCGCGTCACCTAGGAGTTATCCTGACCCTAAGCATTACACGACTTAATATGCATTAGTGGTCTCGCATATTTTGAACTGTAATGCTTACGGCTTTTATCGGGCATTTGGCGGATTCGTAGTTGGGTATGGTTCTCCCTGGCTCTACCTCGATTCGAGACAGGATTTCGGTGGCGCCTCCTTGTTGTTCTCCGGATGCACATCCTCTTGGCTTTTGTCGAGACATGTATCGGGAGAGCAGCGGGGAGGTGCTGCCGAAATTCTGCTCGAATCGGGGCAGAACCAGGGAGAACTTACCCAATCTACGAATCCGGCGGCTGGTTAGGACCCTCTTTTCCTATTAGACATGTAGGTTGATGAATGCGTAAAAATATGAAGCATTTAGTCTCCGATTTGATATTAAATGTTATCTTTGTTGTTTGTCTCCCAACAAAGTAGAAGAGGATGGCTGATAATGGGTGGATGTACAGTGGTCGTATTAGTGCGACTAATAAAATAGACGATTGGGTACGGAACACTCATTTGTTAGTGAATGATTTAGCGCGTGGTTCTAAGGCAATGGTTCGTTCACTTTGTCCCTACGCTCATTGCACTAAGCGTCATCGTCAGGGAAAGGATGACATGTATAAACATCTTCTGCAATATGGGTACATGTCTAACTATGTCACGCAAGTCGACTTGCATGTGTCCCTAGCATATATGTGTGAGTGTAGTGCAAGGTTGGTATAGGTGCTTGCATGTGCCCCCCCCCCCCCCGCATGCATACGCTCTAACCTAGAAGCAAAGGTTCTGGACCCGTATAAGGGGGAATCTCCCTGTTCCGGTGAAACCGGGTAGGATAGTGCCCCAACTTGTGAACCAACATAGTTTTACATCATCCTATGACCTAATCTAACACAAACCAAGAGAGAGATACGCCGGGCTACCCCTGTCAGAAGAACGTCTAGGGGGGTAGACGATCTGAGTGTGCACAGATCAGGGTTTCACCGGAGGAAGACCACGAGAACGTCGGAATCAGATGAAAACTTGCATGTGTCCCTAGCATATGTGTGTGAGTGTGGTGAAAGGTTGGTAGGTCCCATGTGGAAGTCCTAAGTGTGACCCCCTTTGTAGACATGCGTTAACACTTAGTAAAATCCTGGATATATACGTGGAAACTCCCGCCATGGGGCAACCAGAGCCTATTTTATGGCAAAGTCTGCCCAACCTTTGCTTTCCATGTACATATGTCCTAAACAAAACCAAAACAAAAATAAATCTCCACTGGGCTACCCTCATACGGAGAAAGCTATAGGGGTAGACCACCGGTTCTCCAGGAGTTATAGCACTTGGAAAATCCATGAGATCATCTTATCTATACTTAAGTTGCAAAGATTGAATTATACAATTCCATCATAGCATATAACTACATATCGCAAGATGGCCATTAGACTCTTGAACAGAGATCCTGGTTCTGTCAACCCTCCTGAGGAGAGGACGATAGTTTCTCTTGTAGATATAGCATGTACCATCTCTTCATAAGGATTGAGACCATGGAAGTATGAACTTTTCACTAGACCATAAGCTTCTGGAGGATGTTGAACTTCATGACCTAAACAAACACAAAACAAGAGAGAGCTACGTCGGGCTACCCCTGTCAGAGGAACGTCTAGGGGGTAGACGATCCGATTGTGCATAGATCAGGGTTTCGCCGGAGGTAGATCACGAGAACGTCGGAATCGGATGAAAACTTGCATGTGTCCCTAGCATATGTGTGTGAGTGTGGTGAAAGGTTGGTATAGGTGCTTGCATGTGTCCCCCCTCGCATGCATGCGCTCTAACCTATAAGCGAAGGTTCTAGACCTGTATAAGGGGAATCTCCCCGTTTAGGTGAAACCGGGTAGGATAGTGCCCCAACTTGTGAACCAACATGGTTTTACATTATCTATGACCTAAACAAACACAAAACAAGAGATCTACGTCGGGCTACCCCTGTCAGAGGAACATCTAGGGGGGTAGACGATCCGAGTGTGCACAGATCAGCGTTTCGCCGGAGGAAGACCACGAGAATGTTGGAAACAGATGAAAACTTGCATGTGTCCCTAGCATATGTGTGTGAGTGTGGTGCAAGGTTGGTATAGGTGCTTGCATGTGTCCCCCCTCGCATGCATGCGCTCTAACCTAGAAGCAAAGGTTCTGGACCTGTATAAGGGGGAATCTCCCTGTTCCGGTGAAACCGGATAGGATAGTGCCCCAACTTGTGAACCAACATGGTTTTACATCATCCTATGACCTAATAAACCACAAAACAAGAGAGAGCTACGTCGGGCTACCCCTGTTAGAAGAACGTCTAGGGGGTAGACAATCTGAGTGTGCACAGATCAGGGTTTCTCCGAAGGAAGACCACGAGAACGTCGGAATCAGATGAAAACTTGCATGTGTCCCTAGCATATGTGTGTGAGTGTGTTGCAAGGTTGGTATAGGTGCTTGCATGTGTCCCCCTCGCATGCGTGCTCTCTAACCTAGAAGCGAAGGTTCTGGACCCGTATAAGGGGGAATCTCCCTGTTCCGGTGAAACCGGGTAGGATAGTGCCCCAACTTGTGAATCAACATGGTTTTAGATCACACTATGACCTAATCAAACACAAAACAAGAGAGAGCTACGCCGGGCTACCCCTGTCAGAACAATGTCTAGGGGGGTATACGATCTGAGTGTGCACAGATCGGGGTTTTGCCGGAGGAAGACCACGAGAACGTCGGAATTAGATGAAAACTTGCATGTGTCCCTAGCATATGTGTGTGAGTGTGGTGAAAGCTTGGTAGGTCCCATGTGGAAGTCCTAAGTCTGACCCCCTTTGTAGACATGCGTTAACACTTAGTAAAATCCTATATATATATACGTGGAAACTCCCGCCATGGGGCAACCAGAGCCTATTTTATGGCAAAGTCTGCCCAACCTTTGCTTTCCATGTACATATGTCCTAAACAAAACCAAAACAAAAAGAAATATCCACTGGGCTACCCTCGTACGGAGGAAGCTATAGGGGTAGATCACCGGTTCTCTATGAGTTATAGCACTTGGAAAATCTGTAAGATCATCTTATATATACTTAAGTTGCAAAGATTGAATTATACAATTCCATCATAGCATATAACTACATCTCACAAGATGGCCATTAGTCTCTTGAACAGAGATCCTAGTCCTGTCAACCCTCCTGAGGAGCGGACGATAGTTTCTCCTGTAGATCTAGCATGTACCGGCTCTTCATAAGGATTGAGACCATGGAAGTATGAACTTTGCACTAGACCATAAGGTTCTGGAGGATGCTGAACTTCATGACCTAAACAAACACAAAACAAGAGAAAGCTACGTCGGGCTACCCCTGTCAGAGGAACGTCTTGGGGGTAGAGGATCCGAGTGTGCATAAATCAGGGTTTCGTCGGAGGAAGATCACGAGAACATCGGAATCATATGAAAACTTGCATGTGTACCTAGCATATGTGTGTGAGTGTGGTGAAAGGTTGTTATTGGTGCTTGCATGTGCCCCCCCTCGCATGCATGCGCTCTAACCTAGAAGCGAAGTTTCTGGACCTGTATAAGGGGGAATCTCCCCGTTTAGGTGAAACCGGGTAGGATAGTTCCCCAACTTATGAACCAACATGGTTTTACATCATCCTATGACCTAAAAAAACACAAAACAAGAGAGAGATACGCCGGGGTACCCCTGTCAGAGGAACGTCTAGGGGGTAGACGATCCGAGTGTGCACAGATCAGGGTTTCGCCGGAGGAAGACCACGAGAATGTCGGAATCAGATGAAAACTTGCATGTCTCCCTAGAATATGTGTGTGAGTGTGTTGAAAGGTTGGTATAGGTGCTTGCATGTGTCCCCCTCGCATGCGTGCTCTCTAACCTAGAAGCGAAGGTTCTGGACCCGTATAAGGGGGAATCTCCCTGTTCCGGTGAAACCGGGTAGGATAGTGCCCCAACTTGTGAATCAACATGGTTTTAGATCACACTATGACCTAATCAAACACAAAACAAGAGAGAGCTACGCCGGGCTACCACTGTCAGAACAATGTCTAGGGGGTATACGATCTGAGTGTGCACAGATCGGGGTTTTGCCGGAGGAAGACCACGAGAACGTCGGAACATATGTCCTAAACAAAATCAAAACAAAAAGAAAAGTCCACTGGGCTACCATCATACGGAGGAGCTATAGGGGTAGCCCACGTCTAGGGTTTGCTTGGAAAATGAGCACAAGACGAAATAAAAAAGTATATAGTAATAATATATTATAGTTTTTCTATAATAGTAGAAACCAAATAATATATTATAATTTTTTATATTAGTAGACACCAAATAAAGTATCTTGTATGATTTGTTATTAATAAATAAATAAATAAACCTGGGTACGCTGACGGCTGCCCTCGGTGTATGCCTGGCCGTCGGCGTAGAGGTACACAGGAAAAAAAACCTAGCTACGCCGACGGCTGCCCTCAGCGTATGCCTGGCCGTCGGTGTTGCCTGATCCATTTTGTCTCCTTGCGTCCCACCTCGGGCCACTCATCCTACCCTTCGCCTAGCTACCAGCCGACCCCGCCTCCTCCCCGAGCCCGCCCCCGACCCCGCCGTACTAGCCGCCAACGGCCGCCTCTCGCCGTGCCCGCCTCCTCCTCCCCCTTCCCCATCCCCGACCCTCGACCCCGCCTCCTCCTCCCCCATCCCCTCCACACCAGCACAAGCTCCCCGAGACCGACCCTGCCCTCCTCCTCCCCGCGGAGCCTCCCTCCTCCCCGAGCGCCGCCGCCTCCCCTTCCCCTCCCCAAGCGTCGCCAGCAGCCTCCTCCTAGCGCCGCGCCTCCCCCAGCCGACCCCGACTCCGTCGCCAGATCCCTCACCCGCCGCCTCCAGATCCCTCCCCCGCCGCCACCTGCCTCGCTGAGCGATGGCGCCTGCCTCCCGTGCCCAGCCCCGCCTCCCCAAGCTCGACTCCGCCGCCCCGAGCTCGCCTTCGCCCCGCAGGTACCTCGTCCACTCCCCTCTTCCTCTCATCCTCTCACAGTGACCTAGCAAATAGAAATAAAATTGTTTAGAATTGGTAGAAATAGAAATAAAATTGGTAGAAATAGAAATAAAGTGAAATGAGCATGTGAGAAATAAAATGAACATGTGAGAAGTATGTAGTGATGGATTTAGGTTTTTAAAATGTATTGGTATAAATAGAAATAAAATTGTTTAGAAATAGAATTGGTAGAAATAGGACTAGAAACGGTATGTGAGAAGTAGAATATTTTTTGAATGAGCCTAATTATACATGTTGTGACTAAGGTGTTCTCTTTATGTCAATGTACAGACTTTGTAGTGTTTCGGGAGTGACCATCCTTGGCGGACTGACTGTTGTTGCGGGAGATGGTGTAGGTGACACCTCGATCCTGTCTCCGAGTTCCGTCGCCGACCTCGACACTCGGTTGATCGACTACTTCCTCTACCGCCGAGGGTGAGAATCTACTCGCCTCTCTTGTACCTAGGTTTATTTTTGTGTCTAGCTCACCAAGTCTGTCGCGTCACCTAGGCGTCATCCCAACCGTAAGCGTTACACGACTTAATATGCATTAGTGGTCTCGCATATGTTGAACCGTAACGCTTACGTCTTTTATCGGTCAGTCGGCGAATTCGTAGTTGGGTATGGTTCTCCCTGGCTCTACCTCGATTCGAGACAGGATTTCGGTGGCGCCTCTTTGTTGTTCTCCAGATGCACATCCTCTTGGCTTTTGTTGACACGTGTATCGGGAGAGCATCGGGGAGGTGCTGCCGAAATTCTGCTCAGATCGGGGTAGAACCAGGGAGAACTTACCCAATATACAAATCCGGCGGCTGGTTAGGACCCTTTTTTCCTATTAGACATGTAGGTTGATGAATGCGTAAAAATATGAAGCATTTCATCTCCTGTTTGATTTTAAATGTTATATTTATTGTTTGTCTCCCAACAAAGCAGAAGAGGATGGCTGATAATGGGTGGATGTATAGTGGCCGTATTAGTGCGACTAATAAAACAGACGACTGGGTACGGAACACTCATTTGTTAGTGAATGAGTTAGCGCGTGGTTCGAAGGCAATGGTTCGGGCACTTTTTCCCTGCGCTCATTGCACTAAGCGTCATCGTCAGGGAAAGGATGACATGTATAAACATCTTCTGCAATATGGGTACATGTCTAACTATGCCATCTCTCAGTGTCTAGCCGACAAGTGCCAGTACTCCGCCACCCGTTATCACTTTGAAGCTAATCTGAGAACATGTTGTAACAAGTTGCCCGAAGGCGATTGTCTGCCTAAAACCTTTCATGAAACAAAGAAACTCATGAAGGACCTCAACATGGTTTATGAAAAGATAGATTGTTGTCCAAAAGGTTGCCTTTTGTTTTGGAAACAGTTTGCGGGTGACAAGTACTGCTCCATTTGTAAGGCCTCTAGGTATGAAGAGATAAAGGGGAAGGATGGTCAGGTGAGGCAGTCGAAGGTCGCTAAGAATATACTTCGGTATCTCCCATTCATAAAAAGAATCCAGCGGCTTTACTTGAGCGAGGAGACTGCCAAACAGATGACGTGGCACAAGAAGGGGAAAAGATACGAGGACGAGCACGGACGGAAGAAGATGGGACATCCATCTGATGGTAAGGCATGGAAGAACTTCGATGACAAATACCCCCGGTGGGCAGAAGAGGGTAGGAATGTTAGAATTGCGATACAACAGATGGCTTCAACCCATATGGTATGTCGACGGCCTCGTACAGCTGCTGGCTGGTGTATTTTATTCCGCTCAATCTCCCTCCCGGAGTATTAATGCAACAGAAGACCATGTTTTTGTCGCTGATAATTCCAGGAACTGAGTACCCGGGGAAGAAAAACTTGAGTGTCTACATGCAGCCGATTGTGGATGATTTGAACCACTCTTGGATACACGGGATGTTGACATACGACCGAGCATCAAAGAGAAACTTTTTGATGAAAGTTTGGTTGCAGTATACTATGCATGACATGCCCGTGTACGCCCTAACATGCAGATGGTGTACAGCTGGTAAGTGGCCATGCCTAGTGTGCAGGCACCGACTTGAGTTTCTTTGGCTAAAGTCGGGTCGCAAGTATGTTGCATTTGACACGAATCGACAGTACTCAAAAGAAATCATTCATTCAGAGAAGATAGAAAGAACTTCAAGAAGGGCAAAGTCGTGCATGAAGTAAAAGAGGTACCAAAGTTCGAGGGTGCAACTGTTGATGCCAAGCTACGTGCTCTCGTGCCCGCGGCGTCAGGAACTGGCCATCAATTTGCGGGATATGGTGTAACGCATAATTGGACTCACGTGGCAGCCTTAACGAATCTCGTGTATTACAAGGACCTCGAACTTCCCCATAATATCGATGTGATGCACACCGAAAAGAATTTCGGGGAGTCCCTTTTTCACACAGTCCTGCACATTCCTGGAAAGTCAAAGGATAATGTCAAGGCTAGAGTCGATGTTGAGAAGCTTTGTGATAGGAAGAGATTACACATGTAGCCTCCTACTGTCCGTCGAAAGAATTGGTTCAGGCCGCATGCCTACTACTGCCTTGATAATGTCCAAAAGAAGGAGTCATTCAGGTGGCTCAAATACGTCGTGATGTTCCCTGACGGTTATTGTTCGCATATAAGGGAATCAATCTTTCGACGGGACAAGTCACCGGGCTCAAGAGTCACGACTATCATATATGGATTGAGTGGCTGATGCCGGTGATGGTTCGAGGGTATCTCCCCGAGAAAGTCTGGCGAGTGCTTGCGGAGTTGAGCCATTTCTTCCACACGCTTTGTGCTAAGCAGATATGTCCTCTGGTTATTGAGAAGCTGCAAGTTCAGGTGCTAGAGTTGCTATGCAATTTGGAGATGATCTTTCCGCCAGGCTTCTTTACTCCGATGGCACATCTCATTGTGCACCTCGTGAACGAGGCACTCTTGGGGGGCCGGTGCAATTTCGTTGGCAATTTTGTATTGAGAGAGAGTTTAAGTATATTCGAAAGATAATTGGAAACAAAGCCAAGATTGAAGCATGCATAGCTGAAGCAACATGCCGTCGGGAGATGGAAGACGCCACGACAACCTACTGGCCCGATGATGTTACCACTATGCATAACCCGGTCTCTCGTTACAATGTCGACCTGCCCAAGAATGACCCCAAGCTCGAACTATTCCAATTTCCCAGTGGCAAGGCCGGTAAAGGACTAAAATATAGGTTGTCAAAGGAAGAGAAGGATTGCATAATTCTCTATGTGCTTATGAATATGAAGGAAGGGTTCGATTTCATTAGGTAAAATGGTGAACAACCTATTTTCTCTATGCATAATGCTCTATGCGGCTAGTAACTCGGTCTCCGTCTAATTCTTATTTTCTCCTTCTTAGCGATTTCACGGATGAACAGCGGTCGGGACCGACGGATCCCTCTCCCATGGAGTTGGACACTCTACTGAAAGAGGGTGCTCCCGGAAATAAAAAAACTTTGTGTCCTGGTTCATGGAAAAAGTAATTTCTAACATGTCCCTATTTCCTTTGTGTCCCTCTTATTCCACGTAATTACTGAACGCAACAAATTTGAACTGTACCTGTAGGGAGCTGATCCCAACGTTGAGATGCCAGATGAGCTGAAATGTGTTTCCCAAGGTTGTAACCGTGTCATCATGAAGTATGAGAAGTATGATGTGAATGGGTTTCGCTTCCATACAGAGACACACCAGAAGGGGCGACCAAATGCAAAAATGGTAAATACTGGGGTGTTCACCAGAGGAGCCGATTCCCTTGATTACTACGGAAGGTTAGAGAATGTATACGAGCTGACTTTCAATCGTACGAATGTCGAATTCAATCTTGTTGTGTTCAAGTACCACTGGTTTGACCCAAGGGGTGGACTGAGAAGTACCCCTTCCATTGGGTTAGTTGAAGTTAGGCATTCAACCACCTATAGCAGAGCCGACGTCTTTGTTGTTGCTCACCAAGCCAACCAAGTTTATTATTTTCCCTACCTATGCCAGAAAGCGGAACTCCAGGGTTGGGAAGTCGTGTTCCAGGTATCGCCACATGGTAACCTACCGATTCCCTCCGAGGATGATTACAACAACATTAACCCTGTAACGTACGAGGGAATTTTCTATCAATAGCAAGAGGACTTCGGGCACTTTGATTTAGAACCGGTTGATCTTGAGGACCTTGGGAACGATGTAGAAACTCGGGGTGAGTCAGTGGTGAATCTACATGACATAAGTATGCTCGAGAAGCTCCATACCGAGAATGACAACGATGATGAGCCTCCACCCTTCGACGAGACTCCAGATTTCTACTCAAAAGATAGTGAGATTGAGAATGAGAATGAAAATGATAGTGAGTATTTATTTTTCAATGCATTTTATTTTGTCTTTGTGATTAATTGTTTTCTTAATTGCATTATGCCTTTATTCTTTGTGTATACATTTTATTATGTCTTTGTGCTTAACTGTTTTCTCTTACTTAATGCAGGTGATTGAACAATATGAGCAGCGGCAAGGCACCCAGTTCGTCCTTGCTTAATGTGATGAAGTAGCGCAAGAAAAGAGCTACACGGAGTGGGAGACAGCCAAATCACAATCCACGTTACCCCGATCTTGCTCCTGCTGGCAGAGGACGGGGTCGAGGCCGAGGTCGAGGAGGACGAGGACGAGGTGCCGCGGGAGGAGGCGTGGACTTTGACCCACCACCCTCTGCTTCTGGCAACGTGGCTCCTGAGTTGTTCCTGACGGAGCAGCCTTTCAGGGATGAGAGGGAGGCAGAGTCCAAGAGGGAGGCAGAGTCTGAGAGGGAGGCGAGGACCGAGAGGGAGGCAGGGACCGAGACGGAGGCGGACACTAGCCGCGAGTTGGTGGGGCCAAAGAAATTGCGGAATCATGGGGAATCGGGAGTCCCTAAGGAGAAGTTTGAGCCTAGGACCCAGGAGGCGAAAGCCCTTATTATTCTAGATGGCCTTGAGTAAGTGTACTAATTTGGCAATTTAAAACATTTTATTTCATGTTGGTCATAAATAATTTGACATGTGTACTAATGTTTATTATTGTGCAGCAATTGGACATTTCCTCCGGGGAGCAAGCCCCGCCTTCCTAACAGCCTCGTTGGAGCTTTGATTAGGAAGTTCTGGCCGGGCTATCACATACCCCCGAGGGTGACAGGAAGCTAGCTACTACTTGGGCGGACTACCAGACTACCCGTATCCCGGGCTTTCCGACAGCTGCTGATGCTGTCATCACCAAGTTTTGGGTAAGGCATATTTCTCGAGTTATGTTCATACTTGATGACCCCACCGTGCTAACTCATGACCCTTACAATTGTTTTTTATGCATGATTGAAGTGCTTTTACCGTGTGGCTGAGAAGGACCAGGAGAAGGCGGACAGGACTTTGCTTGGGGCTTGTGTGAAGTTGACACCCAAGGTGTGGTACAACCAGAAGGTCACGGCCGCTATCCACTTCTGGGCTGACAGGGGCGTGAGGGTCAGGAAGGAAGACATTGTCGGTAGGAACCCTAATCCTGAGTACTCGATGATGCCAGAAGAGTACATGTCGGTGAGTAAAATGTCAACGAGATTATACATTGCTGCTAAGTTGCCATTGCATTGTCTGAAGTTGAGTATTGCATTTTCAGGTTATCCCTGATTGGGCCGAGCCGCATCGACTCGCATGGAAGGAGCTGGTTAGGACGAGGTGGCTCAGAGAAGACGAGAAGTTTGCAGCCTTGTCGAGGCGGGACGCGGAGAACCGAGGCGATGGTGGAACACACTGCGCGGGAAACCGCAACTTTGACCTCTTCAAGGGGAAGGTGGTACGTATATACATGGAACGACCTGCGTGTATTTCTCGTCATGTTCGTACTTCATATGCATAATATTTCTTTTCGCGATGGAGGTGGCCGAGGCACAACCCGGGGAGGTGATTCATGACGTCGCCGTCTATGAGATGATGCAGCGAAAGAAGCCCAATTACTCGGAGCCTCGGCCCTCGTTGCCCATGTACTTCGGCACTGCCCAGAACGACTTGGGGAACTACAGCACGATGGTGAAGGCTCGTCATCCATGTGGATGACCCCATTCACGCGGAGATCGACAAGGAGTCGTTGGTCCTGACGGGGCACGGATTGCAGCATGGACGCCTCAAGATTCTGAATAAGAAGGTCAAGCCTACCCTCAGCACGAGCTTCAGCCGTCTCAAGGCTACCCACCCCGCCGATGGCCCCCCTATCCCGCCTCGTGGCCAGCCTCGTCGATCTAGAGATGATGTAAGTTTTTCTCGTTTTCATCATCTTTATGACTTTTGTTCCTGCATGGCTAACCGCTGACGATATTCCTTGTATTTGAAATTGTAGCCTGAGTTAGACACGGCCTACGATGCCGCTCATGAGGAATATCAGGTGGCCTTTCGGCAGCATCAGGAGGCGAATGCGATCTACATGCAATACATAAATGTAAGTCCGAACCTTTATTTTTGCAAAAGATACAAGTCCCACTTCTCCTAGTTTGTTGTATTACGGCCTGACATCTAAACTATCTTGCAGGCCATGTTGGTGAATATTTAAACTGGACAGAATAGAGATTTAGGAGTCGTGCCTCCCATGCCAGGGTCGGCGCCATTTTTGCCATCGAAGGACAGCTTCGCTAGGACATACTACGCATCGACACCGGTAAGTTCTTTGTTAACCCACTGGTTATCGCTTTACTTTGCCTCGCAAGTTGCTAACATGTAGGCAACATGTAGGGAACATGAGCTTCTGGGAACCGGCACTATGGCCACGCCTCGCCGGATGGGCGTCAGATCACACCGCTTCATGACAATGGTCCTTTTCCTGGCCATTCTGCCGGTGGTTCTTCCGAGCTTCACACTTTTACTCCCTCGCCAGGTGGCTCTTCTGCTGCTTCTACTGGACGCAACCCTTGCCAGAGGTCGCCACTTTTCACCAGGAGAGATCTCGGGTACACCCCGTCTCTCTCACCAGAGTTGTAGGCATGTGTGATGATGTTGATGCATGTATGGATGATGTATGGATCATGTATGAACGATATGATATGACCATGATTGAATAATGTATGATATGACCATGTTTGAATGATTACTACTGTGAAATATATATGCATTGCTATGAAACAGAACTGTGGAGTGGAAGAGAAAGCTGTAAAACAACAACAAAAAATGTGCAGTTGCTACGCCGAGGGCCTTGCCGTCGGCGTAGCACCCTGCTACGTGCCATTTGGTCAAGGCTACGCCGAGGACACTGCCGTTGGCGTATGCGTGGCCATACACCGAGGACCCAGTCGTGGGCCTAGCGTCAGCCTGGGAGGCCCAGGCACTGGACACGTGTCCAGATACGCCGAGGGCGCGGCCGTCGGCGTAGCCCCCTCCTGGGGAGGCCCAGCGAGAGCCACATGGCGCCCCTACGCCGAGGGTGCGGCCGTCGCCGTATCCAGCGTGCCGTTAGCGGCCGTGTAACGGCAGCGCCGCCGTTCGCTGACGGTCGTTGCGCCGACGGACAGGCTACGGCCGTCGACAAAGGCCTACGCCGATGGCCAGCCCGTACGCCGACGGCAGTTTTTGCTCCGCCGAGAAAGCTACGCCGACAGCTGCCCTCGGCGTACCGTACACCGACGGCGAAACTGGCTACGCCGAGGGCTTTTTGCCGCCGGCCTAGCCATCGCGTCGTGTAATGAACTAATATGGGTCGGACGGAGGGAGTACTTTAATCACATGCAAACTCGCCAAAAAACGCATTGATAAGTTGACGACTGAGCAGGATCACATAACAACACTGTCGATCCAGAGACAACATGTCTGGTTCCTAAAAGTTATGTTGCAATCCATGCCAGCCAGATTGCTCATAAATCTATTACATCTGAAGTAAAATAATGACTAGCAGTACTCAGCAAACCTAATTAAGCTAAGCATCCTAGAACTGAAGACATTAGCTGCTCGAGTTCCGTCGGGAAGCTAAAGCTCAACACCATTTGCTGTATAGCTTACATCTCCTCCTCCTCTTCTGCTCCGGCTAACCCTCTTGAAAGTGTTAGTCCCGTTCGTCCTCGTCACGTGACAGGCGGATTCGCTCCTGCCTCCGAGCGGCTTCCCAAACTTCGGTCATGCTTATGTTGTCTCTCAGTATCATGAGTGCCAACGGGGGATGCTTACCGCATATCTCGCGAGCCACTAAATCATCCTCGGGCGGGGGCTTGATGTCAGCGGCCAGGGCTTCCGCGTGCGCGATCTGCTCCAGGAGTGAGGCACCCTTGTCGAACTGGAAGTCGCTGAACCTTCGATACGCAGCGTGGGACGCCATGTCCACGTCGTACGTGCGCGCCACGGCGTCCCAGAGGTCCCTGGCTGTGGCGTGGCGGACGTAGTCGGGGAACAGGCGGTTGGAAAGCGTGGCGAGGATGTGGCCGCGGCAGACGGCGTCGTCATGCGCCCACTGCTTTGCCGCCTCGTCGCCGGCCGGTGGGTCTTCGGAGAGTACGTGCGCCACGCGGAAGGTGCGGATGCGGAGGAGCACCGACTCCTTCCAGCGCGGGTACCCATCGGCGCCATCCAGAGGCTTGACGGCCGCCACCATTGCGAAAGAAAGATGGGGTTGATAGATGAGATCGGTAGATTGATTTGCCTCGTGCAGCCTACGGCCGGCGGGGCTATGTCTTGCCATATATAGATACTCGGGTATAACCGTACAATCAGGTTACAAATCAATTACAACTCCCTTTAACAAGGACACAGCAAATCACAACAGTCAGGTAATGCATAGTTTAAAAAGCTGGACCAGTGACCGAACCGGCGAGGCCTCGGTTCACGGTTCACTGGTTGGACCGTCGGTTCAAACCGGTTCACTCGCTGATTTATTTGGGATAAAATAATAAGGGGAATATATGATTTTGGTAAGAAAAATGAAATATATTTAATCCATACGTGAAATACTTTGGCATAAATAAATCTTGGTCTAGTTGGTTAGCGCAACAATTGTTTTCTAGCCATTATATGGGAGGTCTTAGGATCCACTCTTAAGCTTGTTCCTTTATTTTCTCACGCTAGTGATTTTTCACCGGTTTGATCTAGGACGGTTTTTAAGAAAGTATGATCTCGTTGTCGCTTTCTCTTTGCTCTAAGAAAAAAATGGCGCTGCACCAACCTAACACGTACTGTTTCCTCTTTTTAAGTGCCACTGATGAGGCGAGGACGAGGAGGGATGAGATGTGTGTAAGTGTTACTACAGGGCAAAAAAACCGGCAGCCAGGACCCTCCCCGCCCTCCCTCTCCCTCTCACCTCTGCTGTCGGGCAAAGTTCCTGCAGCGTCTCCGGCGGACTTGACCTTCCCCGCAAGCCAGGCGAGGAGATTAGGGCCCCTCGGCCTGGCAGCAATGCACCATGGAGGCGTTGGAGCTTGGGCGGCGGGGGTCCGGTCCTAGCGATAGCGAGCGGAGCGGTGGCGCCGCCTTCTCTTGTCTGCGGAGGTAGTCCAGGCGGCACATGCTCTAGGGGAGCTCAGCCCGAGCTCTGGCGGCGGCCATGGTGGTCTGCCAGCGCAGCGGCGACGGGGTTAGGGGCTACTCGGGGTACATGCGACTAACGGCGACGGTGGCCTGGCTACAGCACGGTGGCGGAGCTGATGGGGCCCCGTGTTCTTTGGTTTATTTTAATCTGATTTGTGAAAGAGGTCTCCTGTAACACCCTCAGAATCGACCCTATGCAAGTTTTAGCGAAACCCGCCAAACCCGCATAGAAACGATTCGAAGGTGCCCACCAGGCACTTGCGTGCGGGTGGAAAACAAAGTAATAACATTACACAACAGTCCTCGATGGGACCCACAGAACAGATATATATACAACAGCGACTCAAAGAGTCAAGAATACAGATATACAATACAAAGATCCAAATCACCTGTAAAACGATACAGCGTCCGACTACGGACAAGATGCAAATGGGGCTAAGAGCCCTGAAGAATAACCAATGGCGTCCATAACCCTGCCCAGGCCAAGCCGGAAGGGTAACCCTGCTAACGACGTCGATCTCAAAACCTGCTTAAACAAAAGGGGTGCCGACAAAGGGCAAAGGAAAAAGAGGAGCGTCAGTACTGAGGCCAGTACACGGCGAGGCTAGAATTCGGCGGTCCTCTCCTACATAGGTATGGTGGACTGAAGCGGCAGCGGCAGCATGCACTAAACAACCTATAGAGACTCGATACAACTGGCGGCTATCAGAGAGGGGTGAGAAAGACCTATTCGGATCCAACCTGATACTAGCATCAAACAAACCCATCCTGGCGTTTCCCCTCGAGACCAAACGAGGAAGTCAACCGAGGAACTCACACAGTTGGCAGTTTTACTTATTCAGTTATAGTTGCGGCATTTTACTAGTCAGGTTTAGATAATCATCCTGATAAAGTAAGCAGTGGGCACTTTTAGTTAACCATTCCGTTATAGTGGCAACACTTACTAGTCAGATACAATTAGCGTGAGATAACCCAAAAACCCAGCAATTGTTGGTACTTTTACTTAGTCATTCAGTTGTAGTGGAGCTGATTACTAGTCAAATCGGATACAAATCAATTTATAACAGTAAACTTTAGTTATAGTTGTCTATGATCAAGCACTGTGCTCCAAGTCGTCCATAACCGCGGACACGGCTTCTCGAAAAGATTTAACCCTGCAGGGGTGCACCAAAGTATCCACAGGCACTTCGACCCTTTTTGCCAGATCAGTTAACATACACCCATCGATATGTCGGCGGGGCCTAAGTCACGACGTTCCCAGACCCAAAGCAAGTACGTGGGGGCCACCCCACCAAGTCGACACCCGCAACGAAGTCGGCCGGTCTCCGAGACGGACTGGGGTTTGGGCAAACGGCTGTGAACGACAGCAAATCCCCAAACGGGGACTGTCGACACCGCGAAACGTGGCCCGATCCTAAACAGTACAGTGTGCTCCTCGCACAAACGTAAATAAAGCGGTAAACATGGCATAAGTACAGGATAGTAAATAAAACCTCAAACTAGTTTGTGGCCCCCAGTACAATACTTTGAAATCAGGTAATAATCAATGGGGGGCCCATATCTCCCCACCTGTGGTTAGCGCGCTCGATCTCGGAACAGGTGTCAAGAACTCGGGTCCTACGGGACACAAGTGGGCGGTCGGAAACCAAAACTTACCTATCACCCACCGATGCCTCTGCTTAATTCAATTTTAGTTGTTAAACAGGAATTAAAGTGAACGAAAATAAAGCCATGATCATCTCCAACCTCAACATGCGGCAATTCTCCAACAATTGTGGTACTTGACGACAAACGAAAACACTTGAGCAAGCGACTACGACACGCGGGTCCATCTATCTACCAAACATCAGGTAATAGGATGTGTCCAAGGCTATATAGGGCTGCACGGTATCTCACAGGTATGGAAAACTAAAGCATCGCAACACAGATAGCAATAGATCAACAGGAGGGAATAAAGACTATGAAAGTAAGATAGGTAGAAAGGGGGAGATGCTCGCCTGGAAACATTGTCGAAGGGTGCAACCGAAGATCGGGGCGAAGCTCACATCAACTCAACGGCCTTATCCGCGAAGAAGCAAAACACTAGAAGAAACATCGGATGCACTATTTAATACAACGGCAGAAGATCGGGCATGATGCATGTATGATGCATGGCATGGCGAAGGTGCGCTGCAATTAGGTCATATTAAGCGGAACCGGGGTCCCGACAATTAATTAGGTGGTTCATGTTGTTTAGCTACCCCGCAAATTAAATGTTGTTTTAACATGGCAAAATATATCACCGGTTCGCTACACAAATTTAAATGAGGCCAATATGAGACTAGATTTGCCCGCATATGGGCCCCATATTTAATTATGAGGTGAATCGGCATAAGGCCCCCAAACCACAGATATGCATGCGAGATGACAATTAAATGTGCAACAATTCATATAGTTGACCATTTATAAAATAGGGTTCTCGGAAAGGGGTTCACACATTGAGGGGGGCCCGACGATCTTGGGGATCCGGGGGTTCGGGGTCGGTCGCAGGCTCCGGATCTGGGGTCCGGGGTCCGACGGAAACGTTCTCGGATAACTGAGGTCGATCTTGGCGCATCCGCGGTGGTCGGGTCATGTTGTCGGTCTTGATGTCTCACGCGGCGTTCCTGGCGTCTCGGGAGGTAGTACTTGTTCTGGCGTAGGGGCGCCGGATTTCCCCCGGTGGGTGTCGATCTTGTCGGTCCCGCGCAGTTGATCTTGGCGTCCCCGGATGATCACGCCGACTCCATGCGAAGGCCTTGGCGCTCTAGATCGGTCTTCGGGGTCCGGAAATGGATCCTGCGGTTTCCAAGACGGAGGTCTTGGCGTGCCGTGCCGGGTTCGGGGTGTCGAGGCTTGGTCTTCGGGTTCTAGGACGGAGATCTCGGCAGTTCCAAAATCACTTGTCGGTGTGGACTTGAAACCGGCACCGGGGTGTCGTTTTACTGCTTCTGGACCGCCTGGGGATCTTGATTAGCATCGCAGTGCACCCCACAACTCGTTCTTGTACCACATCAGCAACAACAACACAGAGGAAGGCCGGGAACCAGGGCGTGGCGCCGGGCTTGCTGCCGGGACGAGGTTGGGGCAGACGACGCCGAGGACGACCACAGCGACGGGGGGGGGAGGCGAGCTGGCTCCCGATCAGCGCGGCAGGGCTCAGAGGCAGAGGATGAGGGTGGTCTGCAACGACGCTAGCGGGAGGAGGGGCCGACGAGGTTGTTGCAGCGGGGGGCCGCGGTGGTGAGCCGCCGGGGCGGAGCTTGACGGGGAAGAGGTCGACGCCGACGACGGCCGGCTCGGAGAGGTGGTCGCGCGGGGACCCGAGGAGGCGCCGGCGGCGGACGGCGACGAGGAAGGAGAACGGCGGCGGAGGAGGGGCTGCCGGCGGGGCGAGCGGGCGCGGCAGAGACGGCGCGCGCGGTGGAGCCGGAGGGGAGGGAGGTGGCTCCGGCGAGGCGGACTGGTGGCGGGGAGGCTCGGGCAGATGGGCTCTGTCTCGGGGACGTGGGGCCGGGGACGCTGGCGGGCGGCGGGGCTCGCAGTCGGGGCAGCGGCGGTAGGAGGGCGCGGCCAGAGGAGGGAGGAGGCTGCGGGGTGGAAGGGAGCGGCGGGGAAGGTCGGTGGCCAGCGGCGGGGTGCTCGCGGGGCGTCGGCCCGCGGGGAGGCGCACGGGGAGGGGTTCAGCGGAGGCGGTCGCCGGCGAGGGAGAGGGGTGCGGCCGCGTCGGACGGTTGCGGGAGCGGGGAGGTAGCGCGGGCAAGGTGCTGCGGAGGAGGGAGGTGGGTGAGCGCGGCGGGTGAGGGAGGAGGAGGAGGCGAGGACGCGGGGATGGGGTCGGGGTCGCCAGGCGGGGGGCGGTTTGGTGGGAAGGTGGGGCCCAGGGGAAAGCGGGCCAGGGCGGTTTGGCGGGTACTGTGTGCGTGCGTGTGTGGCCAGGTGGGGTGTGGGGCGTGTGGTTGGTGTGCTGGGAAAGAGAGAGGTGTGGTTGGGGAGGATTAGGTGGCAGATGCTGGTTGGCTAGGGGGGAAGGTTAGGTGAGGTGGTAGGATGCTATTGGGTGGGATGATGTGGCTGGGGTGGGTAGGATTAGAGTTGGGTAGCTTTAGGTTTATGGTTGGACCGATATATTTTTCTGGGGTGGTCGTTCGGGTCGATTCGGCCCGTTCGACCGCCCCCACTAAAACAATTAAAAGTTTTATTTATTTTAATCGCACCGTTGCAAACCGATAGCCGACAACAAAATAGTTCCGGAGACCCGGTGTTTTGGTTTTCAATAAAGATGGGGCGTTTTAGAAAACAAAACGGGCTTTGCGAAAATAGTTTTAGACAAACAACATATGATGATGACGATGCAATGCACAAATTCAACGCGATTTTCTAGTAGTGGTTTTGCGGGATGCCACAATTCGACACCACTAACAATGGATCTCGCCCTCGAGATCCGCCTCATGGTACCGGAAGGAAGGTCGGTGATCTGCGTCTTCTCGCTTCGTGTAGATCTTCGCGACACCACTAACAAGGATGCTTTCTTCGTCTTGAAATCGGCGACACCACCAACAAGACGTCGTTGATCCCGTCCGTCAAGAGAGCACTCCGGATAAACAACGGACGAAGTTAAAGGTAAGGCCACCTCTAACTTTCATGGAAGGAGTCAGAGTTGCATCGATCCACCATTCAATATACATAAGCGAATGATCAGAGTAGTGGTATGGTCGCGACTCCATCCCGCACTCAAAGCATTACTATGTACATGAATAGACAGATTATGCAACCAACCCTCAGGATTCAGACTGAAGATCTTGACAAGCGAGGTTCAGAAACAAAGGAGTGATGCAGACTCTGCATCGGATCTGGCGTAGATGATGTCGTCGCGTCGGAAAACACCGGAAGGCACAGACAAGGAACAAAGAATGGTAACACCGTAGACGGATTCATCAGGCAGCTTGAACACCGGTTGGTAGAACACCGTTATCAAAGGAGGAAGCGAAACCCTGAAGGTACGACGAAACCCAACCACGAGAAATCCTGGACTTGAAGAAAGGTAAGAGAGTGGATTCCAAAACACGTAGAGGTAAAGGGGAATAGCAGAGGGGTGACGAATAAAATCAGACCTACTCAGAACTTTCCAACCGATTTTGCAAAAATAGTTTTGACACTCTACTTCGGCCGTTAGCTAGGTTATCCTACAGGCTGGACTTGTGGGGTATCGCAACTGCTGGGCTCTGATACCACTCTGTAACACCCTCAGAATCGACCCTATGCAAGTTTTAGCGAAACCCGCCAAACCCGCATAGAAACGATTCGAAGGTGCCCACCAGGCACTTGCGTGCGGGTGGAAAACAAAGTAATAACATTACACAACAGTCCTCGATGGGACCCACAGAACAGATATATATACAACAGCGACTCAAAGAGTCAAGAATACAGATATACAATACAAAGATCCAAATCACCTGTAAAACGATACAGCGTCCGACTACGGACAAGATGCAAATGGGGCTAAGAGCCCTGAAGAATAACCAATGGCGTCCATAACCCTGCCCAGGCCAAGCCGGAAGGGTAACCCTGCTAACGACGTCGATCTCAAAACCTGCTTAAACAAAAGGGGTGCCGACAAAGGGCAAAGGAAAAAGAGGAGCGTCAGTACTGAGGCCAGTACACGGCGAGGCTAGAATTCGGCGGTCCTCGCCTACATAGGTATGGTGGACTGAAGCGGCAGCGGCAGCATGCACTAAACAACCTATAGAGACTCGATACAACTGGCGGCTATCAGAGAGGGGTGAGAAAGACCTATTCGGATCCAACCTGATACTAGCATCAAACAAACCCATCCTGGCGTTTCCCCTCGAGACCAAACGAGGAAGTCAACCGAGGAACTCACACAGTTGGCAGTTTTACTTATTCAGTTATAGTTGCGGCACTTTACTAGTCAGGTTTAGATAATCATCCTGATAAAGTAAGAAGTGGGCACTTTTAGTTAACCATTCCGTTATAGTGGCAACACTTACTAGTCAGATACAATTAGCGTGAGATAACCCAAAAACCCAGCAATTGTTGGTACTTTTACTTAGTCATTCAGTTGTAGTGGAGCTGATTACTAGTCAAATCGGATACAAATCAATTTATAACAGTAAACTTTAGTTATAGTTGTCTATGATCAAGCACTGTGCTCCAAGTCGTCCATAACCGCGGACACGGCTTCTCGAAAAGATTTAACCCTGCAGGGGTGCACCAAAGTATCCACAGGCACTTCGACCCTTTTTGCCAGATCAGTTAACATACACCCATCGGTATGTCGGCGGGGCCTAAGTCACGACGTTCCCAGACCCAAAGCAAGTACGTGGGGGCCACCCCACCAAGTCGACACCCGCAACGAAGTCGGCCGGTCTCCGAGACGGACTGGGGTTTGGGCAAACGGCTGTGAACGACAGCAAATCCCCAAACGGGGACTGTCGACACCGCGAAACGTGGCCCGATCCTAAACAGTACAGTGTGCTCCTTGCACAAACGTAAATAAAGCGGTAAACATGGCATAAGTACAGGATAGTAAATAAAACCTCAAACTAGTTTGTGGCCCCCAGTACAATACTTTGAAATCAGGTAATAATCAATGGGGGGCCCATATCTCCCCACCTGTGGTTAGCGCGCTCGATCTCGGAACAGGTGTCAAGAACTCGGGTCCTACGGGACACAAGTGGGCGGTCGGAAACCAAAACTTACCTATCACCCACCGATGCCTCTGCTTAATTCAATTTTAGTTGTTAAACAGGAATTAAAGTGAACGAAAATAAAGCCATGATCATCTCCAACCTCAACATGCGGCAATTCTCCAACAATTGTGGTACTTGACGACAAACGAAAACACTTGAGCAAGCGACTACGACACGCGGGTCCATCTATCTACCAAACATCAGGTAATAGGATGTGTCCAAGGCTATATAGGGCTGCACGGTATCTCACAGGTATGGAAAACTAAAGCATCGCAACACAGATAGCAATAGATCAACAGGAGGGAATAAAGACTATGAAAGTAAGATAGGTAGAAAGGGGGAGATGCTCGCCTGGAAACATTGTCGAAGGGTGCAACCGAAGATCGGGGCGAAGCTCACATCAACTCAACGGCCTTATCCGCGAAGAAGCAAAACACTAGAAGAAACATCGGATGCACTATTTAATACAACGGCAGAAGATCGGGCATGATGCATGTATGATGCATGGCATGGCGAAGGTGCGCTGCAATTAGGTCATATTAAGCGGAACCGGGGTCCCGACAATTAATTAGGTGGTTCATGTTGTTTAGCTACCCCGCAAATTAAATGTTGTTTTAACATGGCAAAATATATCACCGGTTCGCTACACAAATTTAAATGAGGCCAATATGAGACTAGATTTGCCCGCATATGGGCCCCATATTTAATTATGAGGTGAATCGGCATAAGGCCCCCAAACCACAGATATGCATGCGAGATGACAATTAAATGTGCAACAATTCATATAGTTGACCATTTATAAAATAGGGTTCTCAGAAAGGGGTTCACACATTGAGGGGGGCCCGACGATCTTGGGGATCCGGGGGTTCGGGGTCGGTCGCAGGCTCCGGATCTGGGGTCCGGGGTCCGACGGAAACGTTCTCGGATAACTGAGGTCGATCTTGGCGCATCCGCGGTGGTCGGGTCATGTTGTCGGTCTTGATGTCTCACGCGGCGTTCCTGGCGTCTCGGGAGGTAGTACTTGTTCTGGCGTAGGGGCGCCGGATTTCCCCCGGTGGGTGTCGATCTTGTCGGTCCCGCGCAGTTGATCTTGGCGTCCCCGGATGATCACGCCGACTCCATGCGAAGGCCTTGGCGCTCTAGATCGGTCTTCGGGGTCCGGAAATGGATCCTGCGGTTTCCAAGACGGAGGTCTTGGCGTGCCGTGCCGGGTTCGGGGTGTCGAGGCTTGGTCTTCGGGTTCTAGGACGGAGATCTTGGCAGTTCCAAAATCACTTGTCGGTGTGGACTTGAAACCGGCACCGGGGTGTCGTTTTACTGCTTCTGGACCGCCTGGGGATCTTGATTAGCATCGCAGTGCACCCCACAACTCGTTCTTGTACCACATCAGCAACAACAACACAGAGGAAGGCCGGGAACCAAGGCGTGGCGCCGGGCTTGCTGCCGGGACGAGGTTGGGGCAGACGACGCCGAGGACGACCACAGCGACGGGGGGGAGGCGAGCTGGCTCCCGAGCAGCGCGGCAGGGATCAGAGGCAGAGGATGAGGGTGGTCTGCAGCGACGCTGGCGGGAGGAGGGGCCGACGAGGTTGTTGCAGGGGGGGCCGCGGTGGTGAGCCGCCGGGGCGGAGCTTGACGGGGAAGAGGTCGACGCCGACGACGGCCGGCTCGGAGAGGTGGTCGCGCGGGGACCCGAGGAGGCGCCGGCGGCGGACGGCGACGAGGAAGGCGAACGGCGGCGGAGGAGGGGCTGCCGGCGGGGCGAGCGGGCGCGGCAGAGGCGGCGCGCGCGGCGGAGCCGGAGGGGAGGGAGGTGGCTCCGGCGAGGCGGACTGGTGGCGGGGAGGCTCGGGCAGATGGGCTCTGTCTCGGGGACGCGGGGCCGGGGACGCTGGCGGGCGGCGGGGCTCGCGGTCGGGGCAGCGGCGGTAGGAGGGCGCGGCCAGAGGAGGGAGGAGGCTGCGGGGTGGAAGGGAGCGGCGGGGAAGGTCGGTGGCCGGCGGCGGGGTGCTCGCGGGGCGTCGGCCCGCGGGGAGGCGCACAGGGAGGGGTTCAGCGGAGGCGGTCGCCGGCGAGGGAGAGGGGTGCGGCCGCGTCGGACGGTTGCGGGAGCGGGGAGGTAGCGCGGGCGAGGTGCTGCGGAGGAGGGAGGTGGGTGAGCGCGGCGGGTGAGGGAGGAGGAGGAGGCGAGGACGCGGGGATGGGGTCGGGGTCGCCAGGCGGGGGGCGGTTTGGTGGGAAGGTGGGGCCCAGGGGAAAGCGGGCCAGGGCGGTTTGGCGGGTACTGTGTGCGTGCGTGTGTGGCCAGGTGGGGTGTGGGGCGTGTGGTTGGTGTGCTGGGAAAGAGAGAGGTGTGGTTGGGGAGGATTAGGTGGCAGATGCTGGTTGGCTAGGGGGGAAGGTTAGGTGAGGTGGCAGGATGCTATTGGGTGGGATGATGTGGCTGGGGTGGGTAGGATTAGAGTTGGGTAGCTTTAGGTTTATGGTTGGACCGATATATTTTTCTGGGGTGGTCGTTCGGGTCGATTCAGCCCGTTCGACCGCCCCCACTAAAACAATTAAAAGTTTTATTTATTTTAATCGCACCGTTGTAAACCGATAGCCGACAACAAAATAGTTCCGGAGACCCGGTGTTTTGGTTTTCAATAAAGATGGGGCGTTTTAGAAAACAAAACGGGCTTTGCGAAAATAGTTTTAGACAAACAACATATGATGATGACGATGCAATGCACAAATTCAACGCGATTTTGTAGTAGTGGTTTTGCGGGATGCCACATCTCCCCTTCACCTTGTATGTATTCAGCCGATGTGGCTTTATTTATAAAGCGGGACGAAGGGCTATTTCGTGGAGGAGTATCACTACAAGAAGTTGAGCCTATCTTGACCATCTTAATTAGGTCTCTCTCAGCATGGCCTCTCAGTCGCTGCCTCCTCTCCTGACCTAGCCGCAGCATCTCCGCCTCCTCCACAGATCAATTCCCTCTCCTCCGTCCAGTCTCGCTGGTGTCGGGAGCGGTGGAGAACCCGATCTATGGGTGGAGTTTTTAATACAAGTAGTGTTTTCAAAGATTAGATTAGTTTTTTGGTTGTCATCTTCTTTTTGACCTCTATGTCAATGGAGAAGTCATAGTCTATAATAAGTGATCTTTGGCCTTTCTTTCGATGACGAAATCTCTTTCCCGGCATTAATGGTGTTGAAATATTAAGATTCTATAGGTACGGTCTTTCAGATCTTTCTTCACCAGATCGATTCTAGATTTTTTTTCTCATGGTTGTCGCGCAATATTTGTCCCGGATGCTACGTCTTTGACAATGGTGATTCAACTCTCGGTTATACCAGCAATGTCGACCAGGATGTTCAATTAATTTTCCCTAAAATACTTGTGATGGATCTTTTGCAGATGTTGATTGATTACCATAATGGTTGCGCGTGCGCGTAGCCTTGGCACCGCGGTTTAAAAAATTATGGAATAACCTTTGTTGGTATTTACAGGTTATGGTTTGATATCTGTGAGTGTTCGGTTGCCTTAAAAAAGTGCAAGATTATGTTTTGGAAGAAGAAAAAGATTGAAGACCAAGATTTGCTAGTTTTTTTTAGACTTTATTCTGTAATCGATAGTCATCCTATGTATCTCTATCATGTACTACTGTTTGCTATTATAAATATACCGTGGTATTGATTGTTAAAAAAACAAGACGATGAGCCTGACGCTGATCAATAATGGCCTGATACTGAGTACTTAAAATCGTCACAATGGGAAGTATCATTTTGAAATATCGTGTATATGATACCATCTTTACAATACATAGTATCATATAGTACTACCATGGTGTATTTATTACTTTTGTAGAATTTCAATATAAAATTGTGGGCAAGATTTATTTAGAATTAGTTTTTTTAGTTCTATGGACTATGATACCGTATTTACCTATGATACCAACACAATCTATTTTATCATTAATTACAGTGACACGTAAGCATTTGCATGCATGTAGTTTATAATACTACTTATGATACCCTATTGGGGCTAGTCTACGGAAGACCCTCATAGTGGCTGCCAAAATGTTGGAAGGGCCGGACCCAATACATAAATTTGATAAAAAAATAAAAGAAACAACTTAATATAACAATTGATTAATAAAAAGCCTGGAGCAAGGTCTCCAACTCAAAAAAAGGACGATTCACTAATTTTTTTACTCCTTCCTATACATATTAATTTAAGCACAATTAATATGGATCAAGGGCGTACATAGTTTGCATAGATTTCACCAAAAGTAATCCAAAATATTCGAAATTCGAACTAAACCCTAAATCTACCGGTTGCCAAAGGCGTTGAAGTCAAGTTTTCATGTCTCGCCGTTGTCGTCGACATTGCTCCACGTCTTGTCGAAACTATCATCCTCCGGTTCCGGCTAAGGCGCCACCATTGGCTACGGCGCTTGTAGCATAGAGGCGAGGTCGATGACGTTGTCACTGTCCTCCGCAGACCACCATTGCGAACACATCGGTGGCCGGGGGGATGGTGTTGTAATAGGCCGCGGGGAGATCTAGCTCCACATACCACCATGCCCGCTTGAGAGACAGATGGCCGCACGTTGGTGACGACGGCTTCTCCTTCTACAGGTGAAGCAGTGGCACTAAGGACCTTCCTGTGAACCCGGTTTGTGGATGATAATGCTGCCGACGTAGCGAAGATGAGGGTATCACATCGAGCGCGGCAACTGACGTGGGGATGCTGAGCGCGAGGGGCGCCGCAGAGTATAATAGTGCATGGGAAAGAGGACACTCAAGAGGTGGATGGCAGTCGTACTGAAAGAATCTCATCGTCGTTCCCGTGCCACCATGATCACCGCCCTACGTTGTTGAATCATCTGGTGTAGGGGCCGAAGAGGCGAGCGAGCTCCGCCATCCGCTCTTGATGGAAAGCGGGAGCCAAAGCGTCGGGTCGCCTAACACCCAGCCTACCTCCGCCTATTGCACCAGCATTAGCGAATCATGGTGCATGTTGATGTAGTGTGTCGAGGTATTTTACGATGGTAGATTTATATTTGGAGGGGTCATGCTCGGAGATCGGGATGGTAGCACACCGATGCACTAGACAAACAATGTCCGGTAAAAACTCTACTCCTTTTTTGGGTGTTTGGGATTATAGTAGTGTGCTCGGGTGAAATCGAGATAAAACTCGATATCACCTATGGTGGATGGTGGTAGAAGAGATTTGGTGTCATGATCTTTCGATCTGCCTCCACTCGGCATCCCTGCAATCCTTTATATACATGGTTGGGGCTAGGATTACAAAGTGTCGAGATGTATTACAAGTGGCAGCGCCTATACAAAACCCTAATAGAATTTTCTAGATCTGATCTTGTCAAAGTAATCACAATATCCTGTAGAACCCGTTCGGTGATACACCCTGACTTGTCTGCCATGGCATCTCCATTCGGGACTTCGCCTGAGGCCCGAGTCTTCATAATTGACCACCATGGTTCTGGGTAGGCCCTTTCGATTGTCTAGGCCCACCTTGTACCTATGACCTCATCATAGTGCGTGTGCGCTTCCCCTCCAGGATAGGGGAACAGCGTAGCTAGCGGAGGAGATGTTCCACCCATGCGACAGGAGGCCATCCTTGGACATCACAGTCGCCTCCTCTTGGTTGAGGTTGTGCATATGGGCGTGGTCCTCCATGATTTCCTTGGCATTGCCAGGGATGTTGGCCTCATGGTTGTGCATCGTTGTCGCAGTGGAGACGGAGTGGAGGCGACGGGAAGGTGAGGTGGCGAGGAGATGAGAGGCGGTGTGAGAATGATGGTGTGGGCGAGGCTTTTTTATGAACATCGATGGTGTGCGCCAGGAAGGGCTAGCATGTGTCGGAGGCGATGGGATGAGTCGCTGAAGCAACCATTTTCTGGTCATTAAGCCAGCTAACCGCCTGTTGTATCGTTGCCAACTAGGGTCGGCGAGGTGTGGCTGACGTGGCGGGAAGTGTTGGTGATCCGTTGTCGGCCCCTCTAGGTTGGGGATGGATCGAGGTTGCCGGCGATTTTATTGGGCCTAGAAAACTACTAACACAGAACTAGGCGCACTAGCAGGAGACCAAAATGAGGCTGGCGCCCGAGTAATCTTGACTCCATGTATCCTAGAGACTCTGAGATGATCTCAGACCCTCGGGGTCAAGGAAAACAGCTAAGTGATGCCGTTTATCTTGATGGGACTCAAATGACTTATAAATTTCCAGCATTCAGAGGTTTAGTAAGAGCATCTCCACTCGTTGGGCGTACCCAGGCCGAAAACCGGACCAATTTTTGGCCGAACAAATCGCGTTTTCGGCCTGGGTACGCCCAGTCTCCCACTCGTGTACCGAGGCCGCATTCCCAAGTTCGGCTAAATTCACTTAAACTCGGCGAAATATGGGCGAATATAGGCGGAATTTCATTAAAGTAGGCAAGGGGCACATAATACATCGGTTTTCATAACTAGAAAAGGATGCCGCCGTGGTCGACGCCTGACGCCGCAACTACAGGCCGAGGCGGGGGTTGTTGCCGGCCTCGATGTGCGCCATGACTCTCGTGAGAGTCCGTCCTGGAACGCTCCACCATCGGTGGCGGTAAGCCATATTGTTACGCGGCGGCGGCGGCGAGCCCGGCGGTCCGTCGTGTCGGGCGAGTTCCTCGAGGCGCCTGTCGGCGAAAAACTGCCTCCAGAAGACCAGGTTGCCCTGATCCTCGGAGAGATCCGGGTCTTGCATGGCGGCGATAGCGGCCTGGATCTCTCCGGCGAGTTCTGGGTCTTGCATCGCGGCGATAGCCGCCTGGATCTCTTCGGCGAGGTCCTCTCCGTCCGACACCGGCGGAACGGGGATCCCGCCGGCGCTGAGTTTCCAGCCTAGGGGGAGGCGAGTGTCCGGCGGGGCCGTATAGCGCGCCTCGCGGAGGAGCCGGGCTTCCCACGGCGATAGCGTGCGTCGGCCGGCCATGGCTTCTCGGCGGAGTTGGGGAGGAAGCAAGGTGCGAACGTCCGAAGTTCGCCGGAGTTGTGGTGGTGTGAGGGACTGTGAAGAGAGACGGCGAGATGTACGGCTTTTGTAGGCTGGAAGAATGGCGGGAGGGGTGTAGCGACGAGGGTGGGAAAAGGAAAACGGCGGAAAGGATGGTGGCGAGTCGGCTTCTGTCGCTGACAGACTGGTCCACTCGCTGAATTCGCTTCGTCCGGCGTCCCAGGGCGTACCCGGGATCCTGGGTTCGGCCTGGGTAGTCCGGACCAAAATTGGCCCAAACCCGGCTCAAAAGAGATCCCTGGATACGCGACTGGGCCGATTTTCAGCGTCCGGACCAAATTTCGGCGTCTGGATCGGCCTCTTAGGTAGACGAGTGGAGATGCTCTAACGCCAACCCAAAAAAAATTCTGGTGAGATTCGGTCACACCAGCTCAAATGGCGTGAGCCCAAGGGGCCATAAGGAGAAATAAGTTCTGTCAAGGGCCACAAGTCGGAATAACTTCTGAAAAAGACCATTTAGGCCAAATGACTCACATATCTACATCGCCTTTATCCTCCGACCTTGGATGCTGCCACGAACATGGGAAGAACATCGCTGCTGTACCCAAAATGAAGTAACTCGAAAGTGCTTATCCTAGGTAATTTAATTCCTTACCAAGGAGAATCTAATTTCCTTGTTCTGAATAACTTACTTCTTCCTAGATCTAGTTGCAACTCTAATTGAGTTTCTTCTTCCTATATTTACATCTCAATGGCTAACTGTGTAAACTAGAAGGGAGCATATATTTACCAAAAAAGAACATCTAAGGGAGGAAAAAAAGTAACTTGCCGAAACTTTCAGAAGCAAAATTGATGGATAGAAAACTAGATTGAAAAGTAAACTATATGAACTTACTAACAGTACTGAGCAATTATGGGAGATTCATATGCTCATGACAACTAAAACTATGGTGATTGTCTACTTTCTCCGTTTGGAAATATAAGATGTTTAGGTTTGTGAAGCTAATGTATCTAGACACCTTTTTATGTCTAGGTTTAAATGAATCTACACACTAAAAAATGTCTAGATACATTTGCTTCACAAATCTAAAACATCTTATATTTCTAAATGTAGGGAGTACTTGCTAGAATCTACATCTAGGTAGTAAGACCAAGACATTGTTCTACATCTAGGTAGTTTGCCCCTGCAGAAAACTGTATTAACTCAGACAATGTTGACTTAATTAACATCGTTCTTCATTTGTGTGCTTGAGACAATGATGACCGACTTAAATATCTGGACTTGACGTTCTACGTTTATGTGCCTGAATATGTAAAAGAGGTAGGAAAGTAAGGATGCAAACTACAAAGATATTCCCACATTTTTTTAGGGGATATTCCCACGATTATTTGATGACGAAAATCTGTCCACTCGACTTACTTTAGACATTGCTTCTTTCTGCAAAATAATGTGAGCCTGCACAAGAATTAAGCAAAAAAAAATAGTTTCCTTGGTGTAACTTATAAAAATAAGTAAATAAAATGAGAAAGAATCACAAATTACTATTCGGAATACTGTTTGTACTTTTATATTCAGGAAAAAGTAACATGTAACTTAATTATCTGTATAGTTGCTATGTTGATTTGATTTAACAAATTCATATCCTCGTGCAGATAGATGTTGATCTTAACAGGCCGCTTCCAGAACAATTGCAAGATGATTTTGTCTTCGAGGAGGGGCAAGCTGTAGGAACATCTGTGGGGATGGTACTGTAGAGACAGAAGACATTGGTAATGCAACAAAATTTATCCTCTCTAGTAACCTCTCAACTCTGGAACTAGGAAGTGAAAATACTCAGAGGCCCGTCCCCTCCCTCCCTTTGAGAGTCGACCCCCAACCACCTCTGCCGCCCCTCTCCTCCCTCCCCTCCGGTAGCCATGGCGGCCGGCGTGGAGATGGAGCTGGTGGCTGGCCTCTTTCTTCTCTAGCTTTAGATCTAGTTGTTTTTCTTCTTGTGATTTGTCCCCTGGTGGCGTCTGAGGGTCGGGTAGCAGATCTCAGCAGCCAGATCTGCTGCATCTCGTCCTTCCTCCTCTCCGATGAATCTCGCTGGTGGCAGGCGGTGGTTCAAAGGAGTTGGCAGAAGACGGGCATCCCTCTAAATAAGGCTTGCACTGGGTGCTTCGAGCTGGAGACGCTGGATCTCCTCTGGCTCGATGTGGTCGTTATTTTCTTCGCAGTGGTGCTCTCATGGGGAGAGTCGGAGGCTGCGGCGGAGAAGACCACCACTCACCCCTCCAATAAGATCCAACCCTCTGCCCCGGTTCGTCGCCATCGCCATCTTCTCCGTTCGCCTCCCCAGGTCCGTGGCAGGTTCCTTGGTGCTGATGGTGAGCCGCTTCACCTGTTGCGGTGGTGGCGTGCCTTTGCTACTCTGTCTGTCCTTGCTCTGTCTCCTCTTTTCCTCTCGATCCCCATGGTGGGGATGACGAAAAGTGATGATTGAGTCAAGGCGGTGCCGGAGTGGCTCGGGAGTGCAAGAGCCTATTGGTCCTGGAGCATCCTCTCTCCGTCCACGAGGACGCGAATCTTCATCAAGACGGTGAGCTCCAGCACATCATCAACCTCCATTGGGAGGCCCTTCTCGAGGTCGGGCTCTGAGGGCTTTGCTGGGCCGGCGACAAGTGGTTGCATCCCCGTCGTCGTTCTCGGCTGCAGCGCTCGCCTCGCTTTGCTCCGCGGTGGGGAAGAGATAGGTCCTGATTGTAATTGCAATCTTTTAGCAGGGTCCTATCTACAAATGTCAGGGACCCATGTTTTAATTTTTTGCCTTTATGGGGTTCTCTGTATTATTTCTGTACACCCACTGTTATTATAAATGTCAGGCTCTAGCCCCTTCTGGGGCTCTCCGTTGTTCAAAAAAATTTATCCTCTCTAGTGAAGACAGTGGTGGTGACGATGAAGTGCATTCTACTCCTGAAGGACTTCTCCCACGGACACCGTTTGTTGGCATGAAATTTGATTCTATGGAGGAGGCAAAGGTTCATTACAACAAAGTACGCAAAACATGTTGGTTTTTTATTAGGGTTAATAGTTCAACAAAGTCTGTGTTGGATAATAAAAGGGACAAGCAACTCTTTGTTTGCAACAAATCAAGAATAAAGAGAAGGAAGGTGAAGTTCCAATTTGTAGAAACAGGAATTAATCAAGCTATATGATTGCAAGGCCAAGATGTGTGTCAAGAGAATAGGTACAAGGTGTGAAGTGACTCAGTTTACCGAGAAGCGCGCGCGCACACACACACGCGTGAATTTATTCAGCTTTTTTCTTTGAAAAAATACTTGAGATCTCACAAAGACATACCAAAGTTAGAGAAAGATTCCATCAACTAGTTGCTTGCTATGAACTTGCCTGTAGGCAGAATTATGCAGATTACAAGGGAGCTCTATGAAGGTCTCAAAAATGTTCCTTATGACACTAAAAGGATAAGCAAGTACGCTCCTAACCACAACGAAGAGCATAGGTTCCTTGACATTCCAGAAAGTTGTTTGAATATTTTAAGGAGTTGAAGAAATAAGACAGTATTTTCTTTTACATATTCAAGCTTGATGCCGATGGAAGGATAGAAATTTTTTTCTGGGTGGACGGCCCTGCAAGAGAAGTTTACAAGTTGTACAACTATTGCATCTCTTTTGATACAACTTTTTTGATCAACCACTACGAAATGCCAGGTGCTCCTTTTTTTGGGATCAACATATATGGCCAAACTATACAATTTGGATAAGGTTTCTTGAGGAATGAAAATATTCCAAACTTTTTTTGCCTTTTTGAAGCTTTAATTGAGGCAATGGGCGGCTTGGTTCCATTGAACATCATAACATCAGGATGGAGCTATGAGAACTGCTATCCTAGTAGTGCTCGATGTCAAGGTTCTCATCGCCGCCCAAGCCGCCGCCATTCAGGCCCGTGTCAAGTGGTAAGAGCTCTATGCATCATTGACCAACAACGAAGTCTCCAATGCAAACCAAGGGACACAGTCCCAAGCGTCTCCGGGATATCAAAGAGGCCCAAGGGAAGGACCAACTCCAAGGCGGATGCAAAGCGCGAGGCTTCCTGTCGGCATTGTAAGAGTTGATCAAGACAATGCTAACCGAGAAGGAGATGTCAAATGAGAAGAGGAAAGAGAGGAGGCACCGGAAAAAAAGAGAAGATCGTGAAGAGCTTCTATGCTATTCAATATAGGAAGATCGAAATTAAAGAGACCAGCGCCTGTGGAAGAGGCAAGAAAGTAGATAACAAGCAAAAAGAAATGAGGCTCGTACTACTCACCATAGGAGGCTAAGATCATGACGACTCTCATGACCAAGGACATGGATTCAATTCAAGGGCTCGGTTGGAGAAGGAGAAGAAGAAGAAGATCCATGATCGAGACGTGATCAGTCGGTCACTTCAATTTGTGTGCTTCATGAATTATATGTCACATTCTTTTGGTACCTTTGTGTATGCCTTGGACGCCGTTGGTAATTTGTTACTGTTTTCATGAAAAGAGGACTACTTATATGCGTGGAGAGCAAAATGAAGAAATGAAAAAAATGCCCAGCCTCAGACACGGACAAATGAGGACACCGCTGGGTGCAGTGAACTATCCACGGGCCACCACAAACGGATTGGATCGAACACTTTTGTGTCCAAAATGGAGGGGCAATTGGAGTAGCGCTGAACATTGTTTGATAAAAACAGGTCCCACGTGTTCCTACAACTGATGCCCATGAATTGTTCCTACAACTGATGCCCATGAATGCATCAGAAGAAATTTGACAGCATTTCCGTGAGATAAAGAGCCCTTGTGACAAATATCATACTATAAAATATAAAATTAAATCTTTTGCAAGTTGCGAATATCCTACCGTCCTACGGAACACAGCATGTTAGAGCATCTCTAGCACTACCCGTAAAACGGCGAACTGTAAATCGAAAGTACAGGTTACTGAACTTACCATTTCCACATCCGCGCAAATCAAAACCCGTAAACAGCTTCCATAAAACAAAATATTCTCTAGATCCCTTCTTCTTTCCCACAGCTCCAATAAATTTTATGTGTACAAATCGACTTTTCCAATAAATTTGCAGCAGTTATAATTTTCAGTACAAAACGACTTGAACTAAAACTTGAAGCCAAAAGGCAGAGCAGTTCAACACAGCAGCAATCAGAATCAGTATCCGGTAGACTTCCAAAGGTACAAGACAGTAATCAGTGTGTTAGTGTTAGCCCCGGTGAGCATGTTTCATCAGTATACACCTGGGACTAGAAGCAGGGGATAATATTCAATGAGCAGAATCAACAAAGAAAGAAATTCAAACACTTCTCACGAGAATAAACAGAGAATTAAGCAGGCAAGCGCATACTAGTTATATGATTTAGCAAGAATAAAACAACACGAACACGGCAGTAAAAACCAGTACTACAGCATTTCTACAGAGCATCTACACTAGTAAACGCCACCAAATAAGATTCAGAAGGGATCACCAGACTAATTGGTTGACTGCTATCATGATTCATGAGGGGAGGCAAAAACAAAAAGGGAAATCTGCGCCGCAAAGTGATGCCGACACCTACCAACCAAGTCCACGATGTCAAGATCAAGCCGTGCAGTTCCTGGCGATGTGTCCATTCTTTCCGCAGGTCCAGCACTGCCTCCTCGACTCCACGGCCATCCCCACCTTGGCCTGCCGTTCATCTTCCCTGCGAAGGCGACGCGCCTCCGCGATCCGAGCAGCACGCCAGACGACGCTCATGCTTAGAGCACCAGGACACGCTATGAGGGGTATGGCCAAGTCCTCTGGAACCGTCTGAGCTAGCGAGTGCGCCACGAAACTATCCTTGTAAGGGGGATCTGCGGCGGCGGCCAGGGCCTCCGCGTGCGCGATCTGCTCGAGCAGTGGCGCGCCCTCGTCGAACACGAAGTCGTTGAACCTCCGCTGCGCGACCTCGGAGGTGTCCACGTCGTAGGTGCGCGCCACGGCGTCCCACGCCTCCCTGGCTGTGGTGTGGCGGACGTAGTCGGGGAACAGGCGGTCCGAGAGCGTGTCGAGGATGTGGCCACGGCAGAGGGCGTCGTCGTGCGCCCGCTTCTTTGCCGCCGGTGCGCCCTCGTCGCCGGCCGGCGGGTCTTCGAAGAGCACGTAGGCGACCCGGACTGTGCGGAGGCGGAGGAGCACCGACTCCTTCCAGCGCGGGTACCCCTCAGCGCCATCCAGCGGCCTGACCACCGTCGCCATCGATTGATTAATCAGTAGTACCTGACCAAGAAATTGAAAGCGGCATCAGTGCCGATGGGACTGAAATCAGTCAGTGGAGCATTTGCACACGCAGATGGTGTGCATCGTGAAAACGATTGCGATGCCTTCGATTGGAACAGGATTAAGGATGAGAATTTGGAGAATAGAGGAGTTGGTAAGGACTAAAGGTGGTATACCTTTCGGTTCGGTGGATCTTCGGTGATGTCTTCTTCGCGCTGATCTGGAAACTGCCTTCGTTCTTGTTGCCGGAAGGGACGGAAATCACCGCAACTGCGTGTGTACTTTATCTTGAACGTTGCCCTATGCCCCTATATATGTGTGTGGGCATGGGGGAGACCGGGACTGGTAGAGTGTAGAATCTTCGAGACTTGGAAGTTCGAGGATGCGCTGCTGCTGCAGTCCACTGCGTACCGTACGTCCATCCGTACGTGGCCGACTTTCTTTTTCGAACAGGAGGAAACACCCGACCTCTACATGGATCAATGCGCAGCCGTCCTAACCAAGAAAAAGAAATGCCAACAAAGTTTCTACAAACCCAAAAGAACAAAGAAGCATATAATAAATTTAAGCGTTAAGATGCATATGTCTTCCCTCTAATCTAGTCCAACATGGATAATTATTGCTCGGAGGGTAATTTAGCAAAGAGTAATGCTACAACTATGCCGCGGGGATTTTTCGGAACTGTCGCACTCTCGTTCCTCCAATGACATAAATTCTTCCAAACGAGTTTTTGTAAGTCTAGTACGAAAGTAGGAACCAGAAATAAAGTGTGCAAATACTTTTGTAGTCAAAACAAGTTTTGTGCCCACCGGATAATGAGGACGACTTTGTGGATTGGTGGCTACAGACGTCTAGACTGACCCCCCGAGCTCTTCGCAAAGGAACTTTCTCTCTTGTCATGCTCACGACATGGTGGATATGGAAAGAGCGTAACGCGGTGGTCTTCGGCAATGCGTCGTCAAACGGTAGTAGTCTTCTCGTTACAATTCGATCTGAAGCTCGGTCATGGTCTGCCGCTAGCACGCTAGGCCTCCGGGCCTTGATCCCCACGGCTCTGTAGATCTAGTGGGTTGAGTTATAAAGAATGTGCGTCTCTTTGGGCGATTTTGTATAGTTGTATAGAACTCTCTTTTCCTATCAATGAATCGAAATGCAAAGCTTTTGCGTTTACACGAAAAAAACAAGTATTGTGAAACTATGATTCTATTACATTGGATAATCACATCATCAACAAACCGTCAACTCAACAAAACAACACACAAGCACTGCACAGAAAGTACCTAGGCCATGTAGTGCTTGTGTAGGAAGGACTTAAGCCAGTTCCCTGCGAGTAGGGGTCATCCCAAGATAGCTAAGATCTCGCACTTTGTTTTCCACGAGCTGGTTGAGAGCCCGAAGCATTGCATCCACACTTATACAGGTTCAACAGAAGTAGGAAGGTACATGGGGGATTGCTGAGGAACTCAGTGTTCCTCATGTTATTCTAAAGTGCCAATGTGGTTTATATGTGAGCTTATGAACAAGTGAAGCAAATGACACAGTGGTAGCTTAATCTATCCTTGATGTGAAGTAAGTATTGCTCATCCGCCGACACAATTGCCAATGTACATCCCACCATTAGGATCCTCTAAGATTGCACACTAGCAGCCATTTTGCTCCCCGCCTTCTCGGGTGGTCTTGACATGAGTTGACCTTAAGGCCCTAGAATTAGAATATATCACTAGAAAAATGTTATAGGTGCTTCTCTCTGAAGATCCCGGACCTTGGTAGACATGGGCCCACATGTCCTATTTAGGACAAAGGTGTACATAAAATGTGCTCATTTCATGTTCTATTATGATATGTGAGAACATTCTCATGTGATAGGAACCCTCCATGCGGTAGGGCTCCTCAACCGACTCCGACACCACTGCATTCTGAGGCAACAGTGAGGTAGTCGACAAATCTAGCGACTAATCTGCCTTAATACCAACAATAAATTGTCATTTAAGCACACAACATAAAAATCTAACGCACTACACAAGCAATTGAATGCATGCATCAATGTTACAACCTTTCATTGCATGCTATAAATAAGGGCACATCTGGTTTTAGGATGAGCACTACACTGTGTAGAACCAATCCTTGAACTGACAATCACTCTTATTTGTGAACTGCATAACAATGCAAACCACACACCACAACATACTACCATATAGGTTTTAAGAATTTTACATGTAGGAAAACACATGAATAACATGCACAATCTACCACATTGTAACAACATATCCTCAAACTAGACACGCACAAGCAACAACTACCATCACATCTATTCAAATCTGGCACATGCTTATAGATCTATGCTACACGATCAAGGGGTCGATGTTAATCTACTAGAAGGATGCAAAGGACAACTAGGAGAAGAGCAAGAAGGCACGCCCCTGTTGACCGATGCTGAGAATAAAAGAGCTACTACGTGTGGTTTCGGCTATGAGGGTGAGAGTGATAAAGGGAGGGGGAGTTTTGGCAGGAGGCGACCAAATTTCTTCCATCCCCTTTCCCATGCCGCGCGGAGCTTAGCCACCACGTTTCCTCCCTGCATGTTGAGTGTGGCTCTCTCAGAAAACGTCGGATTTGAGCGTCTCCCGACAAGGCTGTGGAGTGTTTTCAAAATCATCTTATGAAGACACAACAGCTCCCACAAGCAACAAGAAACTGAATATTTATGCACCAGCGAGCCTGGTTGCGGATAACTAAACACACCATAGAATTGCCCTGTTCACTTTACCTTATAATAAGTGTTTCCTACTTTTGTTTAAGAGTAAAATACAATACCACGCAAAATTCTGTTCTCACGACCTGAGCTAGCAGACCAGGGAACAACTCAGCTAGTAGTGCGAACAACAACGTTGTCCAGATTCAACAACACTCTTGAGTAGACGCTAGAAACACGTTGATGCTATAAGACCAGGAGAAACATGTTGTCCAGATTCAACAACACTCTTGAGTAAAGGCCACAATATAAACATTTTTATAGCAAGCTCTCAAGCTAAAAGTCTTATATTGTGGAACAGAGGGAGTAACAAGGAAACTAGATAACAATCGCACTGAACTAACCAGAGCAGAAAACAACACTGTCAAATAACGTGTCTCGGTAATTCATACTAACAAGATTGCTCATAAATCTGTAACATCTCTAGTAGGAACACATAGAAGATTACTAAAAGTACTCACCAAAGCTAATTTAATCCAATAGCATCACCGTCTCTCTAAGGCTTACTACCCTATTAGAAGTGTTGGCCTTCGTCGGCATCGCGTGATATGCGAATTCGCTCCAGCTTCCGAGCAACTTCCCAAACATTGCTCATGCTTATGTCGTCTCTCACTCCTATCGGTAGCAATGCACGATGCTTACCACATATCTCGTGAGCCACACAATCATCTGTCAACGTGGGCTTGATGTCAGCAGCCAGGGCCTCCGCGTGCGCGATCTGTTCCAGGAGTGGGGCACCCTCGTCGAACAGGAAGTCACTGAACCTTCGATACGCAGCATTGGATGCCACGTCCACGTCGTACGTGCGCGCCACGGCATCCCAGAGGTCCCTGGCTGTGGCGTGGCGGACGTAGTCGGGGAACAAGCGATCGGAAAGCGTTGCGAGGATGTGTCCACGGCAGAGGGCGTCCTCTTGCGCCCACTGCTTTGCCGCCGGCGTGACCTTGTCGCCGGCCGGTGGGCCTTCGGAGAGTACGTGCGCGACGCAGACGGTGCGGAGGCGGAGGAGCACTGACTCCTTCCAGCGCGGGTACCCCTCAGCGCCATCCAGTGGCTTGACGGTCGTCGCCATGGATTAATCAGTACCTGACAAAGAAATTGAGAGCAGCATCAGTGAAAATATGCAAAAGTAGGGTTTACTGATTCTCACGAGCATTTGCACATGCAGCTGGTGTGCATCGGAATTTGACCAGCGTGGAAACGGTTTGCGGTGCCTAGGAATAAGATTGGAGCTGTGAATTTGGAGAAAAGAGGAGGTGGCAAGGTGGTGTACCCGACGATTCTGTCCCTTGTGGATCGCTGGTGATGTGTTCTTCCTGCAGATTTGAAAACTGTCTTTGTTCTTGTCGGCGGAAGGGAGGAAAATGCTAACTCCGTGTCTGCTTTCTATTTATAGCCATCAGAAGCGGGCCGCTTTGGAGGTGGGCTGGGCTCAGGAGGTCCACCGCGTTGCCCCATCCGCAGGACCCGGTATGTGGCCAATTAACAACACCGAGATGTTTTAAGAAAAAACAGCCGAGCTGATTCTTAAAAAAAAAAACAGATAAGCTCCATTTCCTTTTGCGAATAGGACAAAGACCATACGTAGAACAAACTCTCACAAAGCACCCTCCCAGAGACTGGAAATAACATCTACGGTCCTAGAGTATCGATGCCTTATTCCTCGTGCATCCACAGTCATCGCTGTGAGGAGCTACCAATTAACTACTACTCCCTCCGTTTCAAAATATAAGATGTTTTATGTTTGTGAAGAAAATGTATCTAGACTTGTTTTAGTGTGTAGATTCACTCCAAACATAAGTGAACCTATATACTAAAAGTAGTCTAGATACATTTGCTTCACAAAGCTAAAACATCTTATATTTTAAAACGGGGAAGTATAATATACTTTCACATAATGTGTGCACGTGATTTATAAAAGAATAAAGAACATCCTCTTGCAAACCTCAACGTAAATCATTTTTTTGTTCCCCAGAATACCATCCGCTTGTATTAAGGTGTCACTTTATATCTTAGGCCGATGACAAACAAATCGTCGGACCAATACGTCACTGTTCATCTAACTTCCATCGTAGGGCCTGATATCCGATTTGCAACCCAAGGAAAAAATTGACCCGTTAAATCTGTATGACCCACAGCATAAATTCCAAAAATTATGCATAGTGCGGCTCCCCAAACCAGGCCTAGCTCGACGCCATCTAATATCCTCGCCGGTTCTTGTCATCCCATCACGCCTCCTCTCTCGTGCGCGATGCACCCTCACATCCGATGCCAGTACCCACGCATCCACCTGCATCGACCTGTGAGTCGGCTCGCATATGCATGCCATACCACCTGGGAGAATTGGCTTCGGTATCCTTGATCACCGGTGACCCACACATTAGGGAGAGATTCACCATGGATTCTTTGATGATAGGCTATCACATAATTGATATGCTTCCTAATTTCTCATGTGTACTTCCATTGCCCCATATACTTCATTATTTTTGACATTTGTTTCTCCATAGAAAGTCACAGGAAGGAATCGAGATCCTGATGCATTTTCAAATCGTATCCTAGTCTTACGACGAGCATGATTGTGGTTGTGTCGTAAATGTCTCCCTCATAGCACCTTTTCCAACATGCATCCTCGCATAGCTCCGACATTGAGCTTGTCCGCTCGGAGGCGCAACAGTTCTCGTCTAGATGAAATCTTTTCAGTGCTACGACCTCGTGGAGCAACCTAATGGTTGTGTTGTCTAGGCCTCTAGCCAGCAAGGAAGCAAGAATGTAGCGAGCATCATGATGAATTGAAGCAAAACATGATTAGCAAAGGAATCATATATGGATGCAAGGAGGCTAATTCTCTATTAGACGTGCACAAATTTTATTTCCTTTGAAAGCTGCTTATTCCATATTTCAATAATTAGAAGCACTAAGATATAATTATTCATGATGGAAACAAATATTTATATTATTGAAAGCATTTATAATACTATGCTATTTGTTGGAAGCATTTCTCTTGTTGATGGAAAAAAAATACCTACTCTAATCTATGGGAAGAGTATTTTGTAACAATTCAAACCAATTAGAGAAATATTTCTAATACATTGTAGTAGCAAATTTCATTCACGACGGAAATGTACCTAGTCTCTACCTAGTCTCCATCATATGGTTAAAATGTAAAATAGGAGTCTGAGTCCTAACATCAGCTTCCGATTCCTAGTAGGTACCTTCCGGCGTGCAGCTTCTCGTCGAGGATAGCCCACCCGAGAAGGGCGACGACGACGAGCACCACCGGGTTGAACATGGAGACGAACAGCGGGCCGCGCACCAGCTGCCTGGATGCACCAGGTCATCACCGCGGACGTGATCCCCCACACCACGATCCCCTGAATTGTACACATACATGCAACAAGGGTCAGTTATTAGTTCTCGCGCCGCTCATCAATATAATCATGTAGAGACGGTGATGATCGACTCGATTTACTACCACGTAGAACACGGAGTAGAGCATGAGGTATATAAGATAAAAACTATATATTGTCACCGTCAGTGATCGACTCGATTTACATGCAACAACCTTACCCAAGTTTTAGGCGATCATTGCTAGTACTACTCGTAGCTAAGTGCCGTGCGAGCCGAGAGCATGTGCAGTGTGGTGAAAAAACTATGTCTAAGAGAATCTTTTTAGTCTTAGATCTCTGTCTAAACACCGGAGGAGATGAGTCTAGCCAAGTTTTCTTAGACTCTGAGTCTAGTACTAGACATATGTCTAAGAAAATCATGTGCCAGACTGGCCCACTTGTCAGTGTATGATATACTTTTTATATTGAATATTTCTATTCTAGTTGGTGGGGTCTTTACATGTGCTAAACGGTGGAACACATTTTATTTCTTAGACTTGAGTCTAGCAATTTTTTTAGCATGAGTCTAGCAACGTCTCACACGCTGCACATGCCCTGACAGACTAACTCACATGGGAGAAAGAAGAGTTTGTTGAAACGATGCGTGTACATGCCCGAGGCTGGACGAAAGAAATATCTGGACGATTACTCTCTTGGTGATCATCGTCCATTTCTTCCTGCGTCAGTCCAAGAGTTACCTTGATTAATGTGACTGCTAGTACTACTTGAGAACAGTTAAGAATAATTAAGCCTCAAGTTACACAAAGACAGAGAGTAGCTAGCTAGTCTCGACCTCTCGAAACATTCTGAAAGAAACAAATGAAAAGGCAGATCCGCTGCATTTCGTCAATCTGCCAAAGAAACAAGATGACAAGAATAAGGCACGTACGCACCTCTCGAAGTAGACCGCGAACGGCGCAAGGAAGACAGCGGCCTGAGCACGTACGGGCTGGCGCGAGTTAATAGCATAAAACCACCAAATGTACTGATTGATACCACTTTACGGAAAGGATACAAAAAACCACCACAAAATTCGTTGATTGTCTCAAAAAACACCAATTCTTCTCTAAACTCGAATTGACGCTGGTTCTGACGGGTCGGGCCCACCTGCAGAGGCCACGTGGCTCCCCTTTGACGGCTCCCGACACGCCCGTTACCGCCGTTAACGGCGCGCGGGCCCCACCGCCGTCCACCGTTTGTCGGAGGAAAAGGAAGAACCAGATAGGGTTCAGACAGTTCCCCCCGCGCGCCTCCCCTCCCTCTTGTACCTGCGATGGCGGCGGCGACCCCCGGCAATGGCGGCGACAGCGGATGGCGGCGGCGACCCCCGGCAAGCTCCGATCCCGTTCCACCACCTTGTGCTCCGTCCGTGGGGTGCGGTGGCAGGATGCGCAGGGGGGCTTCTCCGACTGATGATTCGCTGCCGCCGATGCAAGCGGCGGCGACATTGTCGCCGGAGGCTAGGTCGGCTGCTGGGCTGGCGCAGGCGGTGATCGCTTCGCCCACGAAAATCAGTCACCGTTGGGCTCCCTCCTTCGGCGGTGTAGAGTAAGTTCCCTTCCAAAAGCTCGATCCATTCAGAAGATCTACCATATGTGCTTAGATTTAGAAATATAGGTTATTGCTGAGACTGTGATCAGTAGATTAAATTTAGAATATTTAGTTCAGCAATTTTAGGAAAAATTAGTAGTAGATGAATTTATTGCTATCACTAGTGCAATTTTAGGACAAATTAGTAGTAGATGAATTTATTGCTATCACTAGTGCAATTTTAGGACAAATTTTAGGTAGTTTTATTAGTTGTTAACTAAAACAGTGACTGCAATTTAACAGTAGATAATATTGATGTGATGTTTAGCAACTAGTTACCTAATCATTGTGTATTTAATTATGACAGCCTAGATGATGATGTTTGGGAGATTAGATTCAACTTTCCTGGTGAGGACAACCTGGAAAGAACCTTATGCAGATCTGACATAAGAGCTCATTTCTAGCATGACCCAAGTAAATGCCATGATTGACATGTATGAGGAGGAGCAGGTGCTGAATATCACTGTACTAAAAAAATATTCTATCTGGACATCATATGTTAACATTGATGATGTTGAGGCAGAAATACTGAATGAGCCTGTGATATTTTCAGTTGACAGTACAGGAGTGAATTACACTTCTGATGATGATGATGATTTTTTTCCTGTAGCTATGGACATGTCAGATGTGTTGTTCTTGGGCACCCAACAGAGCTCCAACTTTCAGAAGGCAATAGGACCTATCCCTATCCATGTTGATGTGGTGTCAGAAGATGAGGTGGTGTCAGAAGATGATGATTTCTTCTATCCTTGTCAGGTTGACCCTGAGGACCACAACAGGTCAGTTGTAACACCCTCAGAATCGGCCCTATGCAAGTTTCAGCGATTCCCGCCAAACCCGCATAAAAACGATTCAAAGGTGCCCACCAAGCACTTTCGTGCGGGTGGAAAACTAAGTAATACCATTACACAATAGTCCACGATGGAACCCACAGGACAGATATATACAACAATGACTCAAAGAGTCAAGAATACAGATATACAATACAAAGATCCAAATCACCTTTAAAACGATACAGCGTCCGAGTACGGACAAGATGCAAATTGAGCTAAGAGCCCTAAAGAATAACCAATGGCGTCCATAACCCTGCCCAGGCCAAGCCGGAAGGGTAACCCTGCTAACGACGTCGATCTCAAAACCTGCTAAAACAAAAGGGGTGCCGACAAAGGGCAAAGGAGAAAGAGAGCGGTCAGTACTGAGGCCAGCACACGGCGAGACTAGAATTCGGCGGTCCTCACCTACATAGGTATGGTGGACTGAAGCGGCGGCACAGCATGCACTAAACAACCTATAGAGACTCAATACAACTGGCGGCTATCAGATAGGGATAAGAAAGACCTATTTGGATCCAACCTGAAACTATCACCAAGCATACCCATCCTGGCATTTCCCCCTCGAGACCAAACGAGGAAGTCAACCGAGAAACTCACACGGTTGGCAGTTTTATTCATTCCGTTATAGTTGCGGCAATTACTAGTCAGATATAGATAGCATGAGTCATCCTGACATAAAAGGCAGTGGGCAGTTTTAGTTAACCATTCCGTTGTAGTTGTAGTACTTACTAGTCAGATACAATTAGCATGAGATATCCCAAACCCAGCAGTGGTTGGTCCTTTTATTTAGCCATTCTGTTGTAGTGAAGCTGATTACTAGTCATAACGGATACAAGTCAAATTATAACAGTAAAATTTAGTTATAGTTGTCTATGATCGAGAACTGTGCTCCAAGTCGTCCATAACCGCGGACACGGCTTCTCGAAAAGATTTAACCCTGCAGGGGTGCACCAAAGTTTCCACACGCACCTACACCCTTGTTGTCAGATCAGGTAGGTACAAGATCACAAAACATACACCCAACGGTATGTCGACGGGGTTTCGGACACGACGTTTCCCAGACCCAAAGCAAGCACATGGGGGCCACCCCACTAAGCTACCCGCAACGAAGTCGGCCGGCTCCGAGACGGACCCAGAGGTTTGTGACAGTGGCTGTAAACGACTAGGAACCCGAAAGTGTGACTGGGCTTGTCGATACCGCGAAAACATTCCACATTGGTTCCAAAATAGTACAGGCGCTCCACGCGCAATCGTAAATAAAACAGTAAAGCATGGCATAAGTACAGGATAGTAATAAAGCCCCAAACTACTTTGTGGCCCCCGGTACAGTACTTTGAAATCAGGTACTAATCGATGGGGGTGCCCACACACCCCACCTGTGGTTAGCGCGCTCGATCTCGGAACAGGTGTCAAGAACTCGGGGTCCTACGGGACACCAGTGAGCAGTTAAAACCAAATATTGTCTATTACCCACCGGTGCCTCTGCATTTACCTACTTTCAATTTTAGTTATTATACAGTAATTAAATCCATGATCATCTCTAATATTAAACATAAGGCATTACTCCAACAACTGTGGTACTTGACGACACGCAACATCACTTGAGCAAGCGACTATGACACGCAAGTCCAACTATCTACCAAGCAACAGGTAATAGGATGTGTCCAAGGCAATATAGGCTGCAAGGGATATCACGGATACGAAATCTAGAGCATCGCAACATAGATAGCAATAGATCAACAGGAAGAAATAAAGACTAGAAAGGTAAAATAGGTAGAAAGGGGGAGAATGCTCGCCTGAAAACATTGCCGAAGGTTCATCCGATGATCGGGTCGACACTCGCATCAACTCATCGGCCTATCCCATGAAGAAGCAAAACACTAGAAGAAACACCGGATGCATTATTTAATACTACGATAGAAGATCGGGCATGATGCATGCATGCTGTATGACATGGCAAGGGTGCAATGCAATTAGGCAATATTAACCGGAACCGGGTCCCGACAATTACTTAGGTGGTTTATGTTGTCTAGATCTCCCGCAATTTAATGTTATATTAACAGGACAAAATTATATCATCCGGTTCGCTACACAAATTTAAATGGAGTTATTATAAGACTAGAAAAACCTGCATATGGTCTTGGTCTCCATATTAATTATTAGGTGGAAAGGCTAATTACCCCAAACCACATGATATGTATGCAAACCGATATGAGGATGACATATTAACGTTACTTGCTTTTTTTCAGATGAACTTTTATAAATAATATTTTCAAATGGAGCTATAGATTAGAAAATATGAAATAAAATAGATTGCAAAAGATAAAAGAAATTGCAAAGATAGAGAAAAGATGATGGGCTCGATCTGCTAAGATGGATGAGCGTGTGTGCGTGCGCATGCATCATGGGCAAGAATAAGGATGGCAATTTTATCCATGGATCCGGGTATCCATGGATATCCGACCCGGTGGGCAAGGGTATGGAGGCCTAATTACATCCACGGATTTCATGGGGCGGATATCCGCTAATTTATGGGGCGGGCATGGGTAGTAGTTTCGCTCCACGGATATCCAACGGATACCCGGCTAACATGTGGGACCCACATGTCAGTGAGATTATTTTTTTATGTATACAATATTTACACAATAAATGGCCCCAAATTTCAAGACATAGGCCCAAAAGCCCACCTAAGTAGTAATCCTAATTAACCCTAATTCCCCCCAATTACTGTATGGTGTAACCCCTAGCCCAGGTCGCACTTGTTTCGCCACCCCATCCCCAGGTCGTACTCGAGTCAGCCGCCAGGAGGCAGACGACCACTCAACATTTATACTATGCATTGCTAAATCTATTGAATTTATGAGATGTTGTATTGAAAACTTGTAAAAAAAGCATTCTCTAAGACTGTTATGAGACATCTATGTACTTTGTGATGTTACCGTGTGATATTTTAAGTACTATATGGTTAAAATATTATTGCTTTGATATTTCTATGTATTATCCATATAATATTTGCTAAAATGCTGTTGAAATACTATCGGAAATTACTATTATATCGTAGTTATTCTGAATATTATTATGATTATTGTATATAGTGTGTAAACCAATGGATATCCATGGATACTGGATATCCGGCGGGTTTGGATCTGGAGCGACATCCATGCCCATGGATATCTTCGTGGGCGGGCTAGAGTGAGTTTCATGGATTTGGATTTGGATTTGGTTTTGCTATATCCGTCCAAACCCGCTCCATTGCCATCCCTAGGCAAGAAAACAGCTGAAACAAAAGCCTCCAAGAAAAAACCAGTCAGAGGCACATTATTATAAAAGACCAAGACTCGATCGAGGGCAACTGAAACGAAGCAGGTTGCAGAATCAACCAGCTGACCCCAGATTAAAACGACGATGGAGAGCGCATCACTGGTCCGTTTGGTCTGTGGTTTTCGCTGATGTGCAGATGGGACATAGGAGATGATGTTTCACCACTAGAGAATTGACGGAGGAAGGCTGTAACGCCGGGAAAAGGACGGGGAACAGACGGATTTGGTCAGACGCAAAACTGAATTTTTGGACAGGAACGTCAGCGAGATTCAACGGATTTACAAGGATGATTTCGAGCTCTACAGGTCACGGAAATGCTCGCGGTCAGATGCATTGGAGAAAAGGATGAACCGATGCGAAGAGCCGCTGATGAGACGGAATGGAGGTGAGCGGAGGCGGCCGGAAAACTCCGGGAACAGAGATACTGCAGTGGTCGATAGTGTGGTCTGTGCCTGCAGACTACACGTGTGCGCGGCGCGCGTCGTGCGCGTGCGGCGACGAGCGGGTGCGATGGCGGACAACGTCGGGCTCCGGTGTGCGCGGGATGCTGCCATGGTGCAAAGGGGGCGTGCAGCAGGTGTGCATGCGGAGGGCAGCAACAAACACCAAAGCAAGACATGGGCTTGGTCGTGGAAGCACACAGGCAGCCTGCTGAATCAAAGATGCATGCAAAACAAGCTAGCTCATTTGAAGAAATATTCGTGCAGTGCGGTGCAGCGTGTGCGGCAAGCGACTCCATTGAAAGAAGGAGTCCAAGGAGAGCATGAGGAGGGGTGCCTCGACAAGGACAATCACGAGGAACAGGTGTATGTGGTCAGCGACGATGGAATCAACGAGAGCAAAGCAAAGGATGACGACGGGCGACAGCGTAGCCAGGTTCCTCGACAGAAGGATCGCTGATGATGAAACAGTAGAGAAGGCACGGGGATGTCTGGGAGGCCAGGGGACTCACCGGCGTCCCACTTATGCAGGTGGAAGAGCTCGAGACAGAGGCGGTCGTCGTTGGGGCTTCATGGCCATCTTTCTCATGTACCCGCGGTCCACGACAGCATCGACGGCGCTCCGGCGTGTTCCAGCGTCGTCCTCCGGTTCCAGTCGACGTAGATGAGGTAGTGAAGTGCGGTGGTGCCGCTTCTTGGGCTTGGGAAGTACCAGAATGCCATGGGCAGTAGATGGACGGGGTTTTCTAGGGTTTAGAAGCTCCATGGCCATGGCAAGGATGGTGTGGGGAGGAAGGAGAGGTGTCTGGGCTTTCCCCAGATCCCGATCTGGTTGTGGAGTAGGCATGTGGGGGAGTTGGTGCTACGGATAAGAAGAGAGGGGAGGGAAGGGAGCACATGGGGTGTTGTAGATCTTTTGCAAAGGAAGGAAAAAGGGCTCACGTTGATCTCTTCTCTTCTTGCTGCTGCCAACGCGAGAGAGAGGGAAAAGGGGCCAGTGGAAGGGCTAGCTGGGCACCATCTTGCAAGGCAAGAAAAAGGAATAGGGGTGATGTGGCCACGACAAGAGGTGAGGAGAGGGGTTTAGGTGGAGTTGTGTTTGGTTAGGTGGTGAGGTCGGATTAGATTAGGAAGGTTCTTTTACTTTGAATTAAAACAACAAGCCAAACTCAAGTGCTTAACTTGAATACAACACAAGGTAGAAAAGGAAAAGAAGGAGTTGATGCTTATTTTGCATGGGACATGCAATTTGCATCCATTCAAACATGTGTGGCCATGTTGTTGTATCAAGGATATGATGGGCATGTGTGAGATATAGGTTTGGATCCATGAAATATATATGTGGGCTTGAGTTTAAATACCAAAACAAGTAGGCAATGTCCACATACATAATTATGGTAGAGAAAGGAATGGTATCAAGTGAAATATGATGTTGTCAAGTAAGTAGATGGAGAAAATTAAAGAGATATGCCCTCAACTCAACTTGGGCATTTAACATATATCAAAAGACAAATATAATTTATCAAGAGGAAAATATAATCAATAAGGCAAATGCATTATGAAGAGAAAAACCAAAAGAAGAGGAGTTTTAATATGATGCTCAAATGCAAAGTGGCATGGTGACATGAGCATGATATAATGATGATGCAATGCAGTTATAAGATGTAAGAAGTAGCAAATCTATAATAGGCAAGTAGCATTACAATTGTTAGACAATTGGGATGCTACAACTCTCCCTCCACTAAACAAGAATCTCGCCCCGAGATTCCTAGGAAAGAAATCTTCACGATCCCATGTAGCTCCTTCAAGGGTATGGTGCGGCGACTCCGCCTTTTCAAACTTGTTGAGAGAACCCTCCGGCGAACAAAGGATCAAGGTAAAGGTCTCAACAGATAAAGCCACCTCTAACTTCGATAGAAGGAGATAAAAGATGCATTCTAATACACTTCAATGTACAAGAGCAGATAGAATGAGTAGTCGGCATGGGGGCCAATCCATCACGCACCCAAACTATTACTCCACACATGCAATAGAAAATCATGCACCCATTGTTGGAATTTAGACTGAAGATCTTCACAAGCGATGTTCGGAAAAAAGGAAATGATGCAGGCTCTTCATCGGATCTGATGCAGATGGCGACGTCACAATGGAAAACTCCGGGAGATACAAAGAAAATTTTTAGTGAATTTTCGGTCCACTGAAAGATACAACAGAGAAAAATTTCTCAGATAGCATGAAGACCAGTTGCTGAAGCACCGTTACAAGAGGTTGGAAGCGAAACCCTGAAGGTACGACGGAAACCCAACCACGAGAATTCCTGGACTCGAAGAAAAGATAAGGGGGTAGATTCAAAACACGCAGAGGTACGAGGAGAATAGCAAAGGGGTAAGGAGTAAAATCAGACCTAATCAGATCTATCCAACCGATTTTCCAAAATAGTTTTGACACTCTACATCGGTCGTTAGCTAGGTTATCCTACAGGCTGGACCACTGGGGTATCGTACGAGGAGAATACAGGAGAGTGGTATCAGAGCTCAGTAGTTACGATACCCCAGTGGTCCAACCGATTTTCCAAAACTATGTGAAGTTGGCCTTTGGCAAGTCACCAGCAACAGTGGCAGAGTGCTTGCAGTGAACTTGATCAAGAGGACATGTACTTGCAGGAAGTGGGACCTCACTGGCATTCCTTGCAATCATGAATCGACAACCCTAAAGAATATATAGTAATATTGCTCTAGATAGGTTGTCGAGACCCTTCGGGGGTTCTCGACAACCATAAAGAATATATAGTAATATTGCTCTAGATAGGTTGTCGAGACCCTTCGAGGGTTCTCGACAAACCTAAAGAATATATAGTAATATTGCTCTAGATAGGTTGTCGAGACCCTTCGGGGGTTCTCGACAACCCTAAAGAATAACCATTTCAAACTTATTTGTGAATAACAATTTCCAACTAAAGGATAACCATTTTGATAGCACATAGAAGGATCAACATACAGGTTCAACCTAGAGGTTCAACATACATGACCACCCACATAAAGGGTTCGATTAAACAAATACATAAACATGCACATCATGCCAACTAGAACATGATAACTACATTACTCATCACAAACTTCTTTGATTTTCTTCAACTTCTCCTTCAGACCATCACAATGTTGGAACATATCAAAGACAGTGTACTCCAACTTCTTCTTTTCTTCCTTATGGCCATCTCTATCCTTCACCAGCTGCTTGTTTTCTTCCATGAGGCCATCTTTTTCCAATATCAGCTTCTTGTTTTCTTCCATGAGGCCATCTCTTTCCAGCTGCCACTTGTTCTGCTTACCCTTGAACACATCTGCCTGGGATCTAAGAAGATTTTTCATTTCTTCCTTAGCATTCTTGAGAACATCAATTTCATGATTCAAAGCTTCTAGATGCTTCTCCATCTGGGCAACACTCTGACTCTCACTGTCCTCACTGTAAATCCTGCGCATATTTTCTGCTAAAGCTCTCCTCTCAGTATCATCAACCCCACTTGCGTAAACTAGCAACATGATCTGCATATTTCTTCTCTATCTTGTCCTTCTCTTCAGTCAGATCCTTCACCATCTTGGAACTATGATCCCTCTCTTCAATGGCAGCAGATTTGCACTCATAGTACATTGCCCACAGCTTCTGCAGGGCATCCTTTAGACTGTCAGGCCACTCTTCATCTACCCAAGACTGGAAGCCACAGTTCTCCATTGTCTGCAAATAAGCCATAGTTCATCACTTTATGCACACTCTAGAGCTAACTAATTACACAGGCTACACTAAATCATATGAATCATAGTTGCTATATCTGAATACACAGGCACAAGTATATTATTAATTACACTGCCATAGTTTCTATTACTAATTACACAGCCATAGTTCATGACTGTTACTAATTACACAGGCTACACAGGCTACACTAAACATATGTACATTATCTGAATCATCTCAATCACAAGTACATTCTCTGAATCATAGTTGCTATATCTAAATCATATTGCACATAGTTGATATATCTGAATCATACTACTAATCTGCACACTCTGCATGCACAAGTACATTGTTTGAATCATAGTTGCTAACTCTAGTTGCTATAATCAACTATTGCATATCTGACAACATTCTAATCTAAACATTTGCAATTTCCAAAGTAAATAAAAGTACATGACAGACTTACATTCTCAATTTGACACAGATAGAATTTCCTTCCTGTGTCTGTTCCTTCAAAAGCCACACACACTTGCGCGGTGCAAGTTTGTGTGAGCGGCAGAGCACGTCGGAACCCACATCTATGCCGCAGAAATTGGGATCATCCATGGTTCCCGGAGCAAAGTCCAGTGGGAACATGTCCGTCACGATGAATTAATTGAGTCAAAGCGAGTTAAATCGAGCTAAATCGAGCAAATTCCCAAATCTTCTTCGATGAACCCTAACCGAGTAATCCATACTTACCAACAATCCGGAGGTGCTCGACGAAGAGCCGTCGTGCCAGCTGGGCATGGCGGCGGCGGGGCGAACGGACGGTGCAGGCGACATGGACGGACGGTGGCGGCGGCACGAATGGACGGCGGCGAGTGAGCATCGACCGCACGCAACGGGACTGATCAAGGGGACTGAGGAAGACGACCCTTATCCACGGTGGACGGTGGTGGGGCCCGCATGCCGTTAACGGCGGTAACGGGCATGTCGGGAGCCGTCAAAGGGGAGCCACGTGGCCTCTGCAGGTGGGCCCGACCCGTCAGAACCAGTGTCAATTTGAGTTTAGAGAAGAATTGGTGTTTTTTGAGACAATCAACGAATTTTGTGGTGGTTTTTTGTATCCTTTCCGTAAAGTGGTATCAATCAGTACATTTAGCCCGTAAAGTGGTGGTTTTATGCTATTAACTCGGCTGGCGCCATCTTGGACAGCAGGTTGTTGCCGGCGAAGCCGATCTGCACGAGCAGCATGGTAACGGCAGGCATGAACCCCATTACTGAAACCCTCTCTCCACCACCAGCTTCTTTCTTCCTCACGGCCGGGGTGCGGTAGTACGTACGGTGTGCCAAAGGTTGAAGAATGTTTTCTCTTTCTTGGAACAGGAGAATAGGAGGAGCTTGGACCGCGACTACTGATGAGTTGGGGTCAGTGGGCCGGTGGGATTTGTTCCAAGATGGACCTACCAATATAGTATGATGCCGCATAACTAACTACAGTACTGTTCCCTTGCAGTTGCGCATGTGAGCATCGTCACGTTTCGGTCAGAGCTGTGTGGAGCCTCTCAATGCTTTACTAGGACCAGTTTGTGGGCTGACGCGCGCGCGCGAGCTGTGTGAAACCTCCACGCCCGAGGCAACCCGATCGATCGAGGTCCTATCATTGTAGTAGGCGCCTATGATTCTGCCACAAGCTCCAAGCATAGGAAGGTACCAATAGGGCAATAGGCAATAGGGACTTGTCAACGGGGGTCTTGGTTGCCAGGAGACTTTGTACCTCGCGGACTTGCCAATCTTGCAGCATGTTTGGTTGCTCCACGACCTCGTGAGACAGGCTATAATAGCGCCGGCATCACTCGGACTGGAGTTGTGAGCGGCACCACCAGGACCTTTTGGATCGACTAGTGGCTCCCCGGTGAGCTGCTCGTCGAGTGGTACCATGCGCTCTTCTCACACGTCACATGACCTAATGCGATTGTGGCCACGGTCGCCTCATCAGGCTAAGTGTTGGAGCTGAGAGGGACCTCCACATGATTCAGACATATATGGACGTCGTCCGTCGGGATCGCCGCCTCATCGACTCTCCCTTGGCTCCCTCGTTCAGCTCCACGAAAGTTTACCCATGCTATCCCCTCTGCATGACGTTGACGTCTCTGTGTGCAGAGCGTGGGACCTTCATCTTCATGCCAAAATTCAGATATTCACATACCTCGCCGGCATCGACAACTCAGCACGCGCTCCAACCTCTTCTACAAGCACTGCACACCATCGACCCCTCAACTAAGATAGGGAGGCACATCTTATTCGACTGCTCACTTGCCTCGGAAGTTTGGAGTCAACTGAACTTGCCACCTCCCCTGGCACGACAGATTACATGGCAGGACCTCCTCGGCGATTACCGTGCTCTGCGGGGCTGGCGATGACCTTGTCATTTGGAGGTGGAGATACAAGATTCATGACCACAAGGGGATTGACACCCTCCGCGGCTCCATCATGTCTGCTGCTATGTAACTTTGTGTATTCTTCTGTAAGCCCCATGTACCCCCATCTTCCACATATGTACGGATCGTATGACTACCAACTCACTTCGAATAATACAACAAGTGGCGGAATTTAACCCCGCCCTCCACTCCCCCCCCCCCGCGCGTAATTCCCCAAAAAATAGAGCTAGCAAATACGATATGAACATACCAGATAGCCCAATTGTTTCAAATTGCTTCTTGAAGGGAATATGCCCTAGAGGCAAATAATAAAAGGGTTTATTATTGTCATATCCCAATAAGTTCATAATAGTTTCATATTGTGCTATAACTCTATCAAATGGAAACATTGATACATGTGTGATATGAAACAGAAGTCCCTATTAGCCTCTATTCATACTAGTTCGTTGGTCAATCGATGATCAAGGTTTTCTGATCATGTTGGTTCTTTGGCGCCAGTTGACAACGAGGCCATATCATTGATGGATGATGTGATGGATATTTCTCAAAGATTGCGATACGATCAAGTCATTAGATTCATCGTTGCAATAGTTAGAAACATAGTCTCCTTCTCCTTAGACTGTGAGATTATATTAATCACTGTCTCCCGAGGCTGCTTTAACTACATCAAACGTCACTCGGTGAAATGGTGATTATAAAGGTGTATGTTGGGTATCCGAAGGAATAGGTTGATGCCTATGAATCAAGACCGGGATTTGTTCACCTAGTGATGGGTAAGATACATTAGGCCGACTTGGTAAAATTACATCCATAATGTTGCAACATGTGACTAGGTAACGGGGATGTAATATCGCGGAAACAAATGAAACAGTACTTGCCGGTAACGAGATTGAACATGGTATGTGATACCGAACGATCAAATCTTGGACAAGTCGTATCAAAGAAACAAAGGGAATTGGACTCGACATTTACGGTTCAAACGACATCGTCATCTTGAAATGCACAGGGATCAATATGGGCATCCCGGTCCCGCTATTGATCATTGATAGAGATCATGTCTGTGCCATTCCCGATCCATGAGGGGATCCACTTAAGGGTACGATGAGCTGGAGATCATCCGTAAGTTGAAATCTTAGTAGAGAAAGAGAAACCGGAATTGTTTCGGGAAGAGATCTGAAGTTGTTCAGAGAAAGAATAAAGGAAAGGACCGAAAGGTGTTTCAGATAAATGGCAATTTATAATATATATTTATTATATGTTAATTGTGAATTAATATATTCTAAATAAATATTTAAATTAAAGTTTATTGGTCAACTTTCTCATTAGGCCAAAACCCATGAGGGAATTGGCCTAGAGAAAGCCACCCTGGAAAAGAAAATAGGAAGCAGCAAAAACCATTGCATGTGGGCCTCGCGGCCCACACATGCGGGCAGGCAAGTGTGACTGGACGCCGCGCGGGGTGGCAGGTAGCCTTCTGCCTTTGGCGGGCCTTAGCCTTGCATCCCAAAGGCAGTGGAGCTGGAATCAGGGTGCTAGGGCGGCCGGGCCATAGCCGGCCCACCCGGCCGGGGTAGGGCGTTTCTACCGTCAACCCGAGGGGCTTCCGCTGCTGGGCCACGAAGGGTGGGCGTGACGGCCCACCCGGGTTGCCACTAGTTGCAGCAACTGGCTGGGCCGCGGGGGACGCCGGCCCACGCGCCAGCTACCACCGGCTGCTGCTACTGTTTTGCTCCTACTGGTCGTTGGGCCTCGTGGCCCATCTGGCTGCCCCAGTTGGTCCAGCCGTCCAGCCCCTTCTTTTCTTGGTATTTCCTTTTATTATTAGTCCCACATGGCTAACCTGATGGGGAGGGCACACCCCCTCCTACTATATAAAGGGGTGCCCATGGGTGGGATTAAACACACAATTAGAGAATTCCTTTGGTTGACTTTCTTCCTCTCTCTATACCTTGTGACCATGGCCGTCATATAAGGGTCGTTCAAACAAAGGCTTCTCTACGGGCGCCATTGCGCTGCGGGGATTCCGGAGCCGAAGATCTACTTCCGCACTCCCGACGGGATTGGGGATACGGAGGACTCATCGTACATCGTATGTGTATGAAGCCAAGAGGTGCCACAGTTGGGGCACTTTGGATGTCGTGAGCCAGACTGCTACACAGTGATGGAACAAGGGGTGACACGAGGAGCTTCATGTCCTTGAGGTCGGCTACGAGCACGACTACTTCAACCACTTTTCCCTCGGAACGTTAACCGCTTTCGGACTATAAGGGTATCTATCCAAAACCTCGCGACTGTTACTGCATTACTAATAGATAGATCTTGGGCATTGGGGCGATTAGTCATCGGAATTTTTTTGTTTTCTGCACGGAACCCCAACAGTGGTATTACATTTGATCTATGCGTAGTATTGTTGTACGGCTAGTACGCACATGAGTTGTGCAACCATCGATACTATAGTTGTTACCCTCTCACGTGTACTTGTTTATATCGCGGTATTGTTTGATGAATCGGCCCGGACCGACCTTACGTGTACTCTTACGCGAGAGTGATTCCATGCTTGACATATGGATTGTTCCGTATAAGTGGCTAGCGGGTGTTTGTCTCTCTTTCAATAGTTTATATAGCATTTACAATGGAGGACCCCGAAAGGGGTGCAGTAGAGACAACTGTATGGATCCATATTGTGCTTGGAAAGTTCGTAGATTAGAAACGGTTCTATAACGAAAGCCCTAACAACCATGTAAAACTTACAAAATATAAAGTAGAGGCATCTAACTTTATGACACTAGAGTCGCCGAGTTGGTAGACGTTAACGTCTTTGTGCCCATGAAAACCATTGAAGACAAAGGCCAAAGCTCCTCCGAGTCCCTCAATACTGTCGACTTCGAGGGAGGTGACTCTCCTGCTACTGGTGATGTTGCTTCCAAGTCGCCTGCGCCAGAGGAATAAAAACAACTTGTAATAGTTGTTTCCTCTGTAATGTGTTATGCGGAAAAACTATGTGTTAACTTAAGGCGAAAAACAATGGTGTATGTCCTGCTACTTAAGAACTATTTCCAGCATGTATATATTTTTTAATCAAGTGCTGGCTTATCCATTACTTTGGTTTTTATGCTTGACTTTTCATGAGTCGGAAGACTCGTTGCCGGAACCATGCGCTCAGATGATGATGCCCGATGGCACCGTCAATAACCTAAGAACAAAATCGCCGACAATAAGTGCCGAAAGTCACTACTCCAAAATCCACATAAAAACAACAAAGAACGTGTAGACCAAAAAACTTAAGCTAACGCCCATAGGTGGAATTCTCACAAGTGCATTTGCAAAGATTGTGCATAAAGGTTTTATATGATCCAAAAATGAACACTAAAGGAGGTAAAAGACTCAGAAATATGAGTGAACCAAAGAGCTTTATTTCATTGATCATATAAGAGGTACACAATTAGATAAAAATGCTAAGTGTAGAAAGGACGTAGCTGTGCTATGTTCCATGGCCGATCAAGCTCCGGGTAGTCATCATCCGGTCACGTCGCTTACGCTTATGATCCTCGTTGGGTCTATCCTTCAGTTCACGATTGTCAACGAGGTAGTAAGACCCATTGAGTAGCGCCTTGCTTATGATGAATGGTCCTTCCCATGGCGGGGATAATTTGTGTGACTTCTTCTGCTTAAGTCGGATCACCAGATCCTCCTCTTTAAACGAGCGATGTCGAACGCGGCGACTATGGTAGTTGCATAGCTTCTGCTAGTAGATGGCGGATCTTTGGCATGCCAAAACGCGCTCCTCCTCGAGAAGGTCCACATCTAGGCGTCTAGATTCTTCAGCGTCATCTTCGTCGTAGGCGGCAACCCTTGGTGCATCGTGAAGTATGTCGGAAGGTAGGATGGCTTCTGCTCCATATACCATGAAATAAGGGGTGTAGCCGGTGGATCTGTTGGGTGTAGTTCGTAAACTCCATAGCACAGATGGCAATTCTTCCGCCCAGGCTCCAGCTGCTCTATGTAGCGGTGCCTCAAGACATGGCTTTATTCCCTGCAGAATTACTCCATTAACTCGCTCAACCTGACCATTGGATTGTGGATGTGCCATAGATGTAAGGTCAAGTCGGATGCCCTTCTCCCAACAATATGCCTCCACTTATCCGAGTGACAAGTTTCTACCGTTGTCGGTGATAATGCTATGTGGGAGACCAAATCTCACCACTAGATCCCGGACAAACCTGAGGGCAGTTTCCCCATCAAGCTTTCTAATGGGTTTACCTTCTATCCATTTAGTGAATTTATCAACTGCTACTAGCAGATGCGTAAACCCACATGGTGCAGTCTATAACGGTCCCACCATGTCTAGCCCCCAGACTGCAAATGGCCAAGTTATTGGTATTGTTCGCAATTCTTCAGTAGGAACATGTGGTTGTCGGGCATAATACTTGCATCCCATGCATGTCTCAACCAGCTTGTCGGCGTCCGCCTTCGCGTTCAGCCAGTAGAATCCTTGCTGGAAGGCTTTCGCGACCAACGATCGAGGAGCGACGTGATGCCCGCAATCTCCAAGATGGATTTCGCATAGGATTTCAATACCTTCTTGCTGGGAAACATACTTAAGTTATACACCAGTAGTGCTCCTTTTGTAGATCTATCCATTGATTATGGTATAGCCTTTTGCTCGACGTACTATTTTCCGTCTTTCGACCTCGTCGTCGAGCAAAGTTCCGTTTTCGAGATATTCCATGAATGGTTTTGTCCAAGCCGGAGGGACCTTTGCCACCATGTGGACGAAAGGGTCAACTCTATCCGGGTTATCGATGTCTACTCCCTTCACGGATGGTGTTCGTAGATGCTCTAAGAAAACTCCTAGAGGAATTCGTTTGCGCCCTGATCCAAGCTTAGACAGCAGATCAGCCGCCTCGTTTTGCTCCCTAGGTACATACTTGACCTCGTAGCCCAAGAAGCTCTTGGCTATCTCGTCCACTTCGTCTCGATATGCCGCCATCATAGGTTCCACGCATTCCAGGTGCCAGCCACCTGCTGGGAAACCAAGTCGGAATCTCCAGAGCAAACTATGTGCTTGATGACAATATCCTTGGCTACGCGTAATCCGTGAATGAGTGCTTCATACTCCGCCATGTTGTTCATAGCCTCGAAGTGGATCTACATAACGTAGTGTATCTTGTCCCCAGTTGGTGACTATAGCAGTACACCAGCCCCCAAGCCGTTGAGCAGCTTTGATCCGTCAAAGTGCATCACCTAGTATTCTGGTTCCAACAATGGGGTAGCATCTGGCATCTCCGTCCAATCTACAATAAAATCCGCCAAGGCTTGTGACTTGATAGCGTCGCGTCTCTTATAGGTGATCTCGAAGGCGGCAAGTTCAAAGCCCCACTTCGCGACCCTTCCCGTAGCGTCGCTGTTGTTGACAATGTCGGACAGTGGAGTCTTGCTCACTACTGTGATTGGATGCTCCTGAAAGTAATGCCTCAGCTTCCGAGAAGCAAGGAATACTCCATAAGCTATCTTATAGTAGTGCGGGTAACGCTGCTTGGACTCCGTCAAGACCTTGCTTACATAGTAAACTGGTCGTTGAACTCCGTGCTCATAGCCTGGTTCCTTCCGCTCTACCACGACGACGATGCTGATTACCCGGTTGGTGGCCGCCATGTAAATTAACATGGGCTCTCTAGGCTCGGGTGCTGCAAGGATGGGCGCTGAGGAAAGAATCTCATTGAGCTGCTTCAATGCTGCATCTGCTTCGTCCGTCCACGTGAATTTGTCTGCCTTCTTCAGCAACTTGTACAACGGTAGAGCCTTCTCTCCAAGTCGGTTAATGAACCGACTAACTGCTGCAACACAACCTGTTAGTCATTGAATGTCCTTTAGGCATGTCGGACGGTTTATGTTTAAGATGGCCTTGATTTTCTCCAGGTTGACCTCGATTCCACGCTGGGAAACGATGAAGCCCAACAATTTGCCGGCTGGAACCCCGAAGACGCACTTCTTAGGGTTAAGCATCATGTTGTATTTCCGCAGATTACCAAAGGTTTCTTTTAAGTCGGAGATTAAGTCATTTGACTTTTTAGACATCACCGCTATATCGTCCACATAGGCGTGAACGTTCCGACCAATTTGATCATGTAGGCAACATTGCATTGTCCGCTGGTACGTAGCACCTGCGTTTTTCATCCCAAAGGGCATCGTAACATAGCAAAACATGTCGTAGGGGGTAGTGAACAAAGTGGCCAATTGGTCCGACTTCCTCATCTTGATCTGGTGGTATCCTGAGTATGCATCGAGAAAACACAAAAGTTCCGAGCCAGACGTCGAGTCAATGACTTGGTCAATGCGAGGCAAAGTAAACAGATCTTTGGGGCATGCTTTGTTCAAGCCGGTGTAATCAACGCACATTCTTAATTCTTTGGTTCCCTTTTTGGGGACAAGTACATGATTGGACACCCATTGGGTGTGAAGGACTTCTCGGATAAAACTAGCCTTAAGTAACCTAGCTATCTCTTTGCCTATGGCGCATCTCTTCTCATCTCCAAAGCGTCGTAAAGGTTGCTTCACTGGTTTGCATTTTGGATCAATGTTTAAGCTGTGCTCGACAAGTTCCCTAGGTACACCTTTCATGTCGGTAGGTTGCCAGGCAAAGATGTCCCTGTTCTCACGGAGGAACTCGACGAGCGCGCTTTCCTATTTGGGATCCAGGTTTGTCCCAATGGTGGTGGTCTTGGAGGCATCGCCTACCACAAGTTCCACCGGCTTGGTCTCGATGGCGGCCTTGAATGCTGGAGAGGAGTCGGAAATCTGTTTCTTCGACGCGGGCATCTCTGAGGCATCAACCTTGCTCTGGATCTCTTTGAATTCTTCGCTGTAGAGGACAGCTTCCACGTTGGTTGCTTCACTAATCTCGCAGTCCCTAGCTTTGGCAAAGCTTCCAGATACGGTGATGACACCGTTTAGTCCGGGTATCTTGATTTTGTTATAGACGAAGCATGGCTTGGCCATGAAGGTGTGGAATATGTCGCGGCTGAATATGACGTGGTACACGCTCTTGAAGGGGACCACCTCAAAGGTCATGCGCTCTTGGCGGTAATTATTAACATCGCCAAAGGAAACCTGAAGTGTGATGCACCCAAGGGACCGAGCCTCCCGACCAGGAACTACACCGTGGAAGATGGTGTTGGTCCGCCTTAGGTTTGCCTCCGTCAAGTTCATCTTCTGCAGTGTATCCAGGTACATGATGTTGATGCTGCTTCCACTATCCACCATACATTTGGTGAACTCATTGCCGTCAATCAAAGGGTTGATGACCATGGCGTATTGGTTCTCCGTATGGAAGGTCTGGGTGATCCTTCCTGTCCCAAGTAATTGGAACCTCCGACCAGCGCAGGAACTGGGGAACTGGGGGTAGAGTAGCCATCAGTATCCTCATAGAGGTCTTCTGTTGTTGAACGGTGGGGGTGCCAAGGAAAGTGTGGAAAACTGCCGCCTTCTTCTCGAAGGGGTTCTTGCCTTTGCCGTCGCTCTTGGCGGCGTGCTTGGGGTCAACATCCTCGTCCATGTCACTTGAATCCTTGGACTCCTCCTCCTTCTTCCCCTTTCCCTTGCCTCACGGTCTGTTCTTCCGACTTTGCTTGTAGCCAGACTCCGGGTCCTCCTTAAGGTCGTTGACGAATTTGCAGTGTCGATTGGTATGGGTGGCCTTGTTTTTGACATCGAGGTGTACGAGGCACGGCATATCGCGGTACTCTTTGTAGGTTTGGAGAACACGGAGTGCTGCCGAGGTAGTTTCACTTCCTCGCTGCTGCCCACGACCAGCTCCCCGTCCTCGGCCACGTTATCCGCCATGACCTCGTCCTACAAAGGTCATAGCGACCATGTTGGGAGTTTGCTTTTCTTCTGGAGCGGTTTTCCGCTTTGTGCTACTGTTTCTCCGAGCTTGAGTTGGAACGGCCGTTGCCGGCAGAGAGTCGCGAGCATCGTCGTCGGCAGCTGCGAACTCACTAGCCAACTGAATCATCTGGTTCAAGTCAAGCTGGTGATTGTCCTGCAAGCGCTTCAGCTTATGTCGGAGCAACGTGCCCCTTTCCAACCCATCGATGAAGGCGGCCATGGCGGTCTGAGCGTGCACTCCTGCGTAGGAATTTTTCATATCCAGCCAGCGGGAGAGGTAGGCGCGAGATGTCTCGTCTTTGTCTTGCACGCACCACTGTAGATCGCCAACAGTGCAGGGATGTTTGTACGTACCTTCGAAGTTCTTGGTGAACGCTTCTTGCATGTACAACCAATTGCAGATGGATTTCTCCAGTAAGTCATCAATCCATTGACGGGCTATGCCCGCCAACATCAATGGGAGGTACTTGAAGGCAACATTGGGGTTACCCCCGGCAATCTCTACCACGTTGCCATAATCCTGCAACCATGTAGCTGGCTTAGCGGTGCCGTCATAGGGCTTGATGGTCTTGTCAATCCGAAAACCTTTGGGGTAAGTTGCGGACCGTATCGCAGTTCCAAAGCAACGTTGTCCCAGGTATGGTCCTTCCCGGGCCTCGTGGATCTTATCGATCCGCGAATGTGCGTCGTATGGCTCTAGGTTTCTTTTCTTCTTGTCAACAGAGGATGGGCTGCGTGAATGACACGGGCCTCCTCCGCCATGGTGACTGCTAGGTGGCGACAGAGGCGGAGGTGGCGGTGGGTTAGCCTTCTTGCTATTACCCTCCTGTGACGCCTCACGCCTGTCGCGATTGCTTGTTGGACGCAGAGGGTCATGGCGCGACCTGCTCTTGTGTCCTTGGTTGCGCTCTTCGTCATGACGGGTCTGCTCCGTGTTATCGCGGATGACGATGCCGCTCTGCTTTGGCGGGGGCATATCCGTACGACAGTGAGCCTTGGGGTCTTCGCGATGTCGGGGGGAGCGGGGCGGTGGCGATGGGCGATGAGGTTGGGCCTTTTCTCTGTGGTCGGAGGATATGGGGATAGCATCCTTCCTGTTGCGCGCATCCCTCCGTCTTGGTTCTGATGAACCCGTCTGAGACCCGACATCAAGAGGAGATCTGTCCCTTGGCGGCTTATGCTGCTAGACTGGCAAAACGCTAGGTCAGACTCATGCCTCTGAGAGGTGGCCTTTTCCTGCTGCTTCACCGCCTTGGACACTAGGTCATAGACCTGGTCCACCGCCTCGGGCGATCTATCCTACTCTAGAAGTGTCTGGGCGACAGCGAGGTTGAGGAGAGGAGTGGGAATCACCTGCATGCCTTCACTGTCAATGTATGGCATGTCCTGTGCCGGCTTCGGGGGAGCCCATCCTAGGTTTCGCCGTACACCAGGATCGTTGATGATGCGAGCTGGAGCTTTCTTGGCCTTCTATTGCTGTAGCAGAGTCTTGTACTCGGCCTCCATTGCTCTAGCTTTCTCTATGGATTTCTGCGCGTTGACCAGATCTCGATCTTGCTTAGCGCCTTGCTCCGCGGTAGCCTGCACTTCCTCCAGCAGCTGATGGCGCTTCTCGTCAAGCTGGGTCACATTCCGGATATGAGCTACGGTCAGTGGCTCGACGAGGAGATTGACGTACATCACTCTATCAGTTAGAGTAACTTGGGTAGTAGCAGACGTAGATGCTGGAGGTGGCAAGTTTGCGGTGCTGTTATTGCTCGGGCCGGTGCCGAGTTCCTGCGGCTGTTGCAATGGGTTAGGCGGAGGGGGCATAACCTTTGCACGATCATTATCGACAGGAACAGGTGGTCCCTTCCCTTTGTCCAGAGCTGTAGGCGGAGCTCGTCCGTGTTGATCTTCATCCATCATCGTCCCAATGGTGACGAACACCTCTCGAGACGTGATGGCATTGTTGGCTTGCTCGTCGCGCGTGTACTCTTCCTCCATCTCCTGCATGGCGGAGTCTAGTTCCTCTGGACTGAAATCTATCTCCTCTGAATCTGCACTGAAGTCGGCGTATAGCACGTCAATCACAAAGTCGGAGGGTGCCAGGACTTCCTCGATGACGGGGGGTGGAGGTGCAATAGCAGCGACGATGACTGGAGGTGGTGGTGCAACTGCGGCGATGGCGGCCGGAGGCGGTGGTGGCGGTTGCTGAGGCGGCGGTGCTCCACCAATGAGTGCAAGATCCGCCTGAGCTGCCCCCTCGGCCTTCGCGTAGCTATTGATGGTGTTCACCATGCTTTCGAAGGTGAGGAGTCCTGAAGCTTGCTGCCGCCTTAGAGAATGCTGGAGAAGCGTTCCCTGGTCCAGTCCTTCCACAAAGTGATACATAGCATCATCATTGGGGTAGTAGGCCAGATCGGCTCGTATATGGAGCCACCTGGCAAGGTAATCACGGGGGTTTTCGCCCTCTCTCTGAACGCAACGCGCCAGATCAAAGATGGTAACCACGTCGACGAACTTGGATCTCTGCTCTTCAGATGCACGGACGAAGCAGGCGGACTCGCAGTGATCTTCCACCGTTATATCCTGCACATGGGCGGTTTGGGTGGGCCTTGAATTTTTCCAATCTTTGCCGGAAAACTTCAAAGAGATATCCGGCATCAATCCTTCCGCGAACATATCCTGCCCGTAGGAGGTCCGTGCGGGTTTTGATGCTCCTCTAACTCCCAGGGAACTAGTGCCCGAGTCGGTTTCGCTGATGAAGAGGTGGATATCTCCGATGGGGACGATCGAGCATCGCGTAGGGTTTGCCTTCGCCAGGATCCAGAACTCATCGGGAGGGACGATCGAAACGTTGCCAGAGAAGAGAACACGACCGATGGATACGGTTTTGCCGATTCCCGCGAAGATCTTGGTCCTCGCCTACTGAAGAGCCTGAAGCGCCTCTTGCCCCACGGTGGGCGCCAACTGTCGTGGTATTGCCGACGAGTACGCCATGGAGGGGTCCTCACAGTGCGTGTTTAGAGACGTGGGGGAAGGCGGACGGTTGACGGGTACGAGGTAACACAGCTTACCTAGGTTCAGATCCCACAACGGTGGCGGAATCCTACTCCTGCTATAAATCACTATAAGGGAAATACGCCGAGTTACAGAGATTGGTTCGCTGTGCGAGGTGACTAGAGAGTCTAAGTTATCGTCTTCCCTAAAGGCTCCCATAGGCCCGACTTATATAGTCGCCAGGTCCTAGGGTTACAGGGAAAAGTCCTAGCCATACAGGTTACAGAGTCCTTCACCGTCTATTACTGGTTTAGCGTGTCTTGTACTCCAAGGCTCCGGGTACGCTGGTGACTCCATCGTAGCCTTCCTTTATCCGGCATGGGCCTCCCTTCTGGATCCATCGAACTGGGCCGCCCAGTAGGCTATGGGCCATGCTACCAACTGTGGGCCACCCTGGTTATCCGGATAAGAGACATGCTATGAGGATACCCATATAGCATATCCCCAACACCGTCCTAAAACCTAATTGGATTCACAGTTGATGCCACTGGCTAGCTCAAGCTGCCAGATTTTCTTTTCCTGGCCTTCTTGCCTTTTGGAGAGTGGGGAGACACCACAATCTGAGCACTAGCCGCCCTATGTAGTGTGTTAGGGCTTAGAATAAAGGGCCGCTTGGATGTATCAGCTGGCTTGGTGAAGGCGCAAGCTGGAGGCGTCTCCTGAGAACCAAACAGACGCTTGTTGCAAGTGGGTTTCTCTGCGGGGCCACTACCTAGGTCTTCGTTTGGGTCTTCGTCACAAAACTGAGTGTTGATGTACTGATCGAAATCGTCTTCATCATCCTCGTTCGGATCCTACGCCATGGGCATGTCAATATGATCAGCCGACCCATCGCGTGGAGATGACAGTGGTAGCGGTGTGGGGGTCTTGCCATGGCTTGGCGCTGGCACGACAGGCGGTGATATTGTCTGTGGGGTGATGGACCCGACCGTCCCCAAAAGAATAATGCTCTTTGGCCATAGCATGAATATGCCGAAGCAATTTCTAAGGACAACCATCTCGTCTTCATCTGCTCCTGGGGGTTGGATGGGAGGTTCTAGGTCATCGTTGCCCCTTAGCACCCAAATAATTTTAACCCTATGCATGCTATTTGGCATCATGTTTGAGTGGAACGTACGATGCAAGGGTTGAATGATGGTACCCTTAGCAACATCCCTCATCTCGTTGTTCATGTAGCTTAAGAGAATGCATTGAACATCCGTCTGCAAAAACATGTATGGCGTTAGAGATTCCATAAGAGTAATAAATGGCAAGGAGGTAAAGTAATTTGTTTACCGTGATGGCATCGAGCTGGCTAATGTCAAGGCACCGCATAGGACGATGGGCGTGCAAGAGATGGAGGGGCTGCTTGATGGCGACCACCGGTGTATTCTCCCTACCAGGTGCATTAAGCTCTGGTGCCGCCGCGATGATGGCAGGGGAGTCACCAACGCGTTCGGTGCTGCGGTGATGGCAGGGGAGTCACAAACGCTTCTGGTGCCACGATGCTAGCAGGCAGAGTCACGAACACATAATTCACCGAATTCGCTGGTGCCGTGTTGTTTGAGCGGCTACTGGCCATGCTTGGATTGGGCATGGCCCTTGTCGACTACCCGCATGCCAGTTCTCTATTGACTCCACCAAGGTAGGCAGGATGGAGGTGAGGGTGATTGCTAGGTTGTCTTGGATGATCTGTGCCACTTGTTCCTTAAGTTCTTGAACCTCGCGGTTTTCCTCGTCGCTCATTCCCACCACATGCGTCCTCGGCGGTGGACCAAAATGATCCACCCAATTCTTACCCTGAAAGCCAGCCAGACGGCCAGCCGACGACGGGTTCTGGGTAACCAGCGTGATTTCCTTGGCCTGGTTCATCGCCCTATTAAAAGGGTTATCCCTCCGGGTGGCCGTCGTCGAGCCCTGGGATTAGGAACCCTGGGATACCTGACTAGCAAATTCCTGCTCCTGCAAAAGAAGTAACATGAACTGTTTAGAAATTCGACTTCATCGATTAGAATGCAATCGACTTGATCCACGGTAATTAAATTCCTAACCACAAGAACCTCGAAGTTCTTCGCCTTAGGATCCGTGGTGAGTTGTTTGGTTTTTGGGTCCACATGGTAACAGGCCCTGATAAAGTTTCGAAGCTGCCTATTTTCGAATTTCATGAAGGGGTTAGATTGCCCCTTAGCTCTATACTCGTCGTCCTCCTTATCCCATTTGGGATCCGCAGCTCTATAACTGCCAGATCCGAGATGGTGGTGACCTATATTCATCGCCTGCAACTCCTTTCCCTACCTAATCGAGGTCGCAGCTGCTTCAAATTCGCACCGTGTCTTGAACTCCCGGTATTGATATTCGGTGATCTGCGGGTCAATCTTCTGGATCTCCTCGACTTTTCCCATATTTATAGATCTTCTTCTTTATCTGGGTTCTCTAGCTGGCTAGGGCGGTGCTCATCTTCGTGAGGGCTGATTTGTTTACTTCATTCCCATCATAATTTGTGTTCCGATACTGAGGAGGGAACTTGTATCTTGTGTGCAGCTTCTCGAAGAGGAGTGTGCGCAAATGGCCATTATCTTTATGTCGAAGATTATTGGTGTTGATCGAGATAGCGGTCCGGGTGATAGCCGCCACTTGCGCACCGTACCCTTTGACGACATGGCCGGGCGCCAAAGGAACTCCTGTTGGGCTCACTTCGGTAATTTCCTCTCTGACGGTGTCGACCATGTTTGGGCGCCATTCCTTCTTCTTCTTAGGCATATTGATACCATCTTCTATGCCCTTGCTGCCATCAGTGGTTTCATCATCCATCGTTCCTTCGGCTTCTTCCTCTGCGTCCTCCATCTCATCATCACCGCTCTTGAAAGGATTGTATTCTTCATCATCCACTGTCATTCTTTCCAGCCGCTCGGCCTCCTCCGAGAATGACAATTTCTTTTGAGGTTTGACTTCTCCTTCAACGTTGATGTGCTTAGAAGAGCCAGCCTCGTCGTTGTCACACATGTTTGCACTAAAAAGCAAATAGTAGTTAGAAAAGTTCATGGAAAAATATGGCATGACCTTTGCTAATTTTCTTAACCTAGGAGTGCCGATATCTGCCGAAACGGAAGTTAATCAACATTTCGGCAAAAACCAGGACTCATTTCATATAAGCACCTGCATACACAACAAAATAAAGTGCTTCATACAAGCACAAGAACAATTTCAATATATACTTGCACTAAATCAAGTGCTTCATACATAGAGTGTATGTCAGATCATTACAAGCACACGCACAAGCACTATTCACTGTTGAGATCATTACGTGCTAATACATGAGATAAGATACAAGTATATACAAGTAATTACAGTATAGAATAAAAACAATACTAGCATAATAGATACAAGTAACTAGTAGCATAGATGCTATCCCAGGTTCTACAGCAACTAGAAGCACTAGTAGCATTCTGAAATACTAGCAGCACTAGTATAATTCTATAGCAATCTGCAACAATACTAGCAACAATGTTCCCAGGGCTCTCTGTCTCTCTCCTATCCTCTTTGTGAAGATTGTAACGTTGTCCCTATTATATACAATACTCTCTTTTCCTATTACACTACCAGCTACTCTCTTTTTAAATTTGCAAACTACTACTTGCTACTGCTAACTACTACCACTACTGCTAACCTACTGCTTTCTAACTACTACTAATAATAACCTACTTCTAACCTAGTACTTGCTAACTACTACTAACCTACTGCTTTCTTGCTAACTACTACTAATAACCTACTACTAGTACTTGATAACCTACTACTTTCTTGCTTGCTAACTACTAATAATAATAACCTACTGCTAACCTACTACTTGCTTGCTAACTACTAATAACCTACATAGATGGCCCCCTTAGTAACAGCGGGAGATCTGACAGGACCCATAGTAGTGATAATGGATGGTAGCTAGACTATTGTAGCTAGATTACTTGAAATCCTATTGTGTCTGCATGTAACGTTACTCCGATGAACCGCTTTAGAGTTTGGACATCAATAGTAGTGTTGCTTATGGTATAGCTGCATTGGCACTAACAAAAGTAGCCCCATCTGTTCTATGCAGAATAGGATGACAGTAAAGGGGGACAATTCCAGTTTCAGATTTGATTGAAGATATATAGCAAAGGATGAAGGACATAGCAAGAACAAGTTCCCACATCAACAGTTCAACAGACCTCACTCCAATGCACTAAATCAGTAGCAAGGAATACACCAAGTTCAATCCCCTCGGTTTTTGGGCATCAAGAGTGTGTTGCTTATTGGCCCTACAGTGGCACTAGCAATGCAACACCAAGTTCATATGTATGTATTCCTATACAGAATAGGTTGACAGTAAAGGGGCACAATTTTAGTTTCAGATTCAATTAAAGATATGACCCCAAGGATGAACACAACATAGGCAAAGGGCAAGAACAGGTCCCTACACTATATAAGCAACACACTCTTGATCAATGCACTAAATCGGTAGCACATGAAGGCAAGCATAGATTAACAACATTAATACCACTATCAAATGGTGTAGAGCCATCAAAGTCCAGACGTAGGATATGGGGGCTTACCAGGCGGGAGAGGGCGGAGGCCCATCTCGGTGATGAGTGGTGGCATGGGGACGACGACGACGGTCCTCCTTATCTGGTGAGAGCGCGTGTGCGGGGCCTCCTACTCCTTGGCCGCGCGCGGGGCAGGCCTCGTCCTCCTACGTCGAGCACAGGATGGGGGCCTCCTCCTCCGGTGAGAGCAGGGGGCGAGGCGGGCCTCCTCCTCCGGTGAGAGCGCGGGGAGACGCGGTCCTCCTCCTCTGGTGATGGCTGTGAAATATAGCCATCCACGTCTTAAACTAGGTATTATTCATATATTTGAAGAAATATCTCTCTAAAAATCCTGCCACTAATGCCTAATGATCAATGGGGTATGAAATCCTTTCTTCCTATTTTTCCCTGTGCAGATAATGACGTTTGATGATGGGAATCACTACATTAAAGTCAAAGATACGAGATTTCCAACAAGTCAAAGAAACCAGGAGCCGTGAAGTGGATCCAGTTCCTTTAACAACCAACTATACCGCTGGAATAAAATTCCCGCCATATAGTTCCGGCCATATAGTTGGCACCGACATCGCCAGGTCAAACAGAACAATTTTTGTGAAGGGACCCGTATATAAAGAGGCTTCGGGCGACGAGAAAACTCTCTCTCTCTCTCTCTCTCTCTCTCTCTCTTTCAACCTCAACTCTCCCTGCCAACAGAAGCCACCACGCCAGAGTAATAGATCTAGATCTAATCTCCAAACCCTTCTCCACCACCATAGCCATATTCCACCACTTGTAATAGTAGATCTATTCTCCAATTGGCGACATTGTAATACTATTTTCTATCAATCTTATGATCTCTATTACAATATTTATGATTGTTGATTTCATATCTATGTGTTAGTAATTCTCCTTGGGCTAAGGGCTTCGGCCTAGCCATGTAGCTTTTTGTGCATGTTATTTACCATAGATGGGATCATGTATTAGTTTGTATGACATGATGATTACTGTAACCTCTCTTGCCTCAATCTAAGGACTTGTCAGGTACCCAAGACCTAGGGATTGATCTAGGTATAGGGAGTGTGAGTGATGATTGATCTGCAGGTTGGGAACCCTAGTGACAGAAGGGGTAGTACGGTTGTATGTGAGGGATTTACTTGGGATTAATGGTGACATCGCTATGCATAACATTAGTTCTCTTTCTTCTATGGATGAGACTAGTAGGTTATTGCTATAAGCGGTTGTGGAGGCAATAGCAATTATGGATGCACTGCCCACATATAATTATCTTCCTCTAACAATTACATGCATACTTTATTATTATCTTTTATTCCCATCAGATGTTTTGCATAGCTACTGGCGAAACTGAAAGCCCTAGGCCCTCTCTCTCTCTCCATCATCAACAACAACAAAAAGATCGCAAACTCTTGGTCCGGTGAAAACACAAAAGGAATTCTAAAACTCCCGAAGGTCCATTTAAGTAACTTCACTTTGCTTTATACTTCCCAAGGATTCGATAAACCTAGGTCTAGTAGGGAAAAGGAACTATACTACATCCGTAATCCGGATCAAAGGTATCAACCTTTTTCTGGCGCCGTTGCCGGGGAAGCAATAGCTGCCCTAGTGAGGCTAGTAGGAACCTTGATAGTTTTAATTCTTGTTTTTAATTTTGCTAGTTTGCTTTCAGTATTTATTTGAAAAAACAAAAAAATTAGTTAGTCTTTTAATTCTCGTTTTTACTATCATTAGTATTTGTTTAAGAAAATCCAAAAACATAGGAAATATGGCTGAAAAGAAGCTTGGGGAGTTTGCAACTCCCAACAATGATTATTTTTGTACTCTTATTACTCAGCCAACAATTACTACTAAAGATTATGAAATTAAGCCCCACTATTTAAGTTTGGTTCAACAAAATCAATTTGGAGGCTCTGCTGTTGAAGATGCAGGTATGCACTTATTTTTTTACCGAAATATGTGATATGATGTGCATTAAAGATGTTGACCCCGACGCGGTCAAGTTGTGCTTATTTCCTTTCTCTCTTAGAGGAAGGGCAAAAGAATGGTTGCTATCTTTGCCTAGAAATACTATTGCATCATGGTTTGAAAGTACTTATTTATTTATGACTAAATTCTTTCCACCTGCAAATACTATGCAACTAAGATCTAATATTACTGGTTTTAGACAGGAAGAGCGTGAGCCACTAGCGCTTGCATGTGAGAGAATGAAAGAATGCATGAGAAACTATCCTAGCCATGGGATGGAAGATTGGTTAATTTTCCATTTATTTTATAATGCTCTTAACCCTATGTCTAAGTCTATGCTTGATACTGCAGTTGGAGGGACATTTATGGATAAAAAAATTACCAAAGTAAAGCAGCTGCTAGACAATATGCAAGACAACCATGCCCAATGGCATGTGGAAAGATCAAACACGAAGAAGGTGAACTCTGTCACACCTCAAGAAAATGAAGAACTCAATGCTAAGTTGGATGAGCTCATATTATCCTTAAAAGGTAAGGAAACTCAGGTAAGATCTACTCCCGAACCAAATATTGAAGAAATATACTTCATAGCTCGTAATGATTATAACCCTGCTTGGAAGAAGAATTATAATCCAAATTTCCAAAAACACTATTCTAGTCATGCAGGTAACTCTAATAATAATACGTCATCAAGTAGTGGTAGTCTCCAAGAAACTCTTAAATCTTTTATGGATTCAAAAAATGAGCAAAATAATATCCTAGTTAAAATAATGGAGAACCATGATGCTATGCTTGGTAAATTATCTAACCAAGTTGTAATTTTGAGGAATGATTTGCAGCCCTCCAAGAAAGAACAAGGATTGTTGAGGCACAGCTAGGTAATATAACCGAGAGTCAAACTCTCATTCTAGCTAAATTTGTAGGTAAAGTTGAGCCCAATCCAGTAGAAGACCTCAAGATGATAAGAATCCAACAAGAGGAGCCTGAAGAACTTGACTATAGCAATGCTCCTTTGCCAAATTACATAGTTGAAGATCTTGTAAAAAGGATCAATATCAAGATTCCGGTAAGTGAAGGAAATGAGGAATCCATGTATCTACACTTCGTTAATCAGGTATCAATAAAGGTACGTGAGATTGAGGAAGAATATAAGAAAATTGCTAAAAAATTACCCGTTAAGCTTGATGATATATTTGAGCCTACTATTAAGATTAAAATTGGGACTAATGAAATAGCTGCACTTTGTGATTTAGGTGCAAGTGTTTCAACAAGTCCAAAGAGTCTTTTTAATAAGTTAAATCTTGGATCTTTTGAAATCACCGAGTTAAAATTGCATCTAGCAGATTCTACCTACAAACAAGCATTAGGAATTAAAGAAAATACTTTAGTGTATATTAAAGGTTGTCATGCTCTTATTGATTTTGTTATTGTTGACATGCCTAAAGATGCTACCGCTCCTATAATATTAGGTCGTCCTTTCTTAAGAACTATTAAGGCTTTGATTAATCTGCATGAAGGGAACATGAAGCTCCAATTGCCTTCACGATATCCTTTTGTTATTCATTTTCCTAGGAAAAAGAAAGCTAAGCAAGATGAGAAGGAGGTCATCACTTTGAAGGACAACTATTTTGGAGTGGGTGTTTCACTCATCTGGCCTAAGTGAGCAACATCAAGGTCAAGCTATTGACCATAAAAGAGTGCTGCATGGGAGGCAACCCATGGGAAATAAAGGTTTGAGTAAAGTTTTTTTAAGTTTTATGTTGAATAAAGAGTGCTAGAAAACTCCAGTGAGAAGGAGAGATTCAGTGGTACTAAAATTCCTGTTTATTACATGCTAATGTTGGTCGACAATTTAGTCTGTCATTTTTCTATCAAAACATGGTGTTTCGCTAAGTTTTAGTCTAAAAGTAATTCTTGAAGAAATAGAATTTTTTTGATGTATACAGTACCTTTAACGACCAACTATATGGCGGGAATAAAAATTCCAGTCGTATAGTTCCGGCTGTATAGTTTTTTGATCCATCGATAATTTTCCTTCTCCGAATACAGAAGGTTTAACGACCAACTGTACGGCGGGACCATTTTGGTCCGGCCGTATAGTGATAGCCGCCAGGAAAGAAACCCTAAAAACCCTAATTTTTGCCATCAGAACAACTATATGGCGGGAACAAATTATTTCGTCCTTATAGTTGCGTCCGACCACTTAAACACACGGAAAGGTACCCAAAACACCAAAACTTCAATCCTTTTTCTCTTTTATACCTCCAAGATCTCTCAAAACATCAAGGGATCTTCACCTCTACTCAATTTTGTTCGATTTCCTCGCACACAAGTGATCTACGGTATGTTTCTCCTCCAATCGTCCAATTACTTTTTTACAAATTCATCTCTGATCTATTGTCATTATCAATCTAGGGTGAGACTTACTTTCAACTAGTTACCATGATTCTCTTGCCTAGATTATTGTGTTGAGGAGATTCTTTAGTGTGCTATGATGAGGAATATGCTATGCTTATTATTCTTGGATCAAAAAGTTTTATTCTTTCTTATTTATTTTAGAAGATGAACAGAAGGATCCAAACGCGTGCTCGTGCCGCTGCGAGTTCTTCTCAGGATACTTTTGCAGCTTAGGACCGCATGGGGATATGTATTAGGAATGAGCTCCAACGTGATCGCTTCAACAAGATCAAGACCGATAAGTGAAGGCAACTAAGTGGGCTTGTCCTATCATATTGAACCAACTCGGTATTCCTAATGACTTCAATTTACTTTGTAATAGGGTTGGCCTGTTAAAATTTGTATTTCATGATGTGCCTACTTATCGCCGGTTAACTCTTGAATTTTTAAGTTCATTGCAAGCACCGTTAGAACATGGCAAGGAGAGGACACTATTTCTTTTCGACTTATGAACAATAATTATACATTAAAACTTGATAAATGGTGCAATTGCCTTAGTTTACCAAACAATGATGCTAATGCCCTGCGTGCATCTTATATCGACATGAACCCTTCCCCAGATCACTATTACAATAGGATGAGTTTCGCTTCTAGAGTCAATAGGGGGAGAATATTCAACATCCTGCTATTCGCTATTTGTTCTATGTCATTTCTAACACCTTGAAGGCACTTAATGATTTTAAAAGACTCAATGAAGAGGAAATCTTGGTCCTTACAAAATCTGCTTTCAATAACAACTTGTCACTCAACTTGGGCACAATTCTTGTGCGCTATTTGGAGAACTAGTCCTCCCAAAGCCAAGGACCCCTTACAGGTGGAGGCGTTATCACCGTGCTTGCCATCTCCTTAGGCATCGACCTAAGTGAGTTACAACTAGTTCTAGGTGAGCGACGTGTTGGTTTCTCTACTTTAAAAGCTTATGAAATGCTCACTAGGAGAGGTGGTGTTTATTACTTGCATATTGCAGGAGCTGGGCGTCTCTACCCCGCTCCTTTGCCTAATGATATCTTCTCCATCGAGGAGGGACGTTTGCTATATGATGTGCAGATTGAACAACATCAACCTGAGGAGGAGATTCCGGATGAGGATGATGACCAAGATGAGTAGCAAGAAGTTCCTCATCAAGGGGAGCAGCCACCAAACCGGTTCGCTACATATCAAGACTTCCAAGAATTTGGAAGGACTGTGGAGGGGATGCATAATATCGCCCTGAATCTCCGTGAAACAACAAGTAACTTATCAACTCAATTTGCGGACTGGAGTTACAACTCTTTCCCGCCACCTCAATGATTTGAAGGGCTTGCAAAAGCCTAAGCTTCGGGACGTTTTCTATCTATTTTTATTTGGCGTTCATTTTCTTTATTTTATTTTTGAGGTTATGCTTTTTAGTTTGAATTTATAATCACTCGTGTTGGTTTCCCAACACTTTATCTCTAGTCATTTTATTTTGTTTTTGAGATTTTCAAGCCAAGCTTTGCTGCCAATTTTCTATTCTTTAATTCCCTTTCTCAAAAACAACAAAAATATTTCTCCATTTATCTTTATTTTCCCTCTTTCTTATCTTTTCGCCTCGAGGTTCTCATGTATTTGCAGGAGAGTTTCCGACTTCGAGTTTCCAAGAAACAAATCAAAAGGGAAGAGAGAAGTGGAACCAAACATGAGAGGTATGCCTTATGACTCCCCACTTTTGAAGTTTGAGAAACCCATGATAGTTAGTAGTAAATGTTAAGATGTTATATCGGTGGAGTGAGTCTCTATATTGTAGTAAAATTTTGTTTACATGGGTATTTAGTTGAGTATGTTTTATTCCAGCTCTTGTAGTTAACCAAGTCTTGCCTAAAAATTTGTTAAACAATTGAAATAAAAAAGTCTCACAACTGAAGACTTGGGTGTTGTAGTGTTTAGTCTTGAAATCTTATTCCTATAGACACTCAACACCATAGAAAATAATGATTGACTTGATAGCTCTCTTTGAAACGATTTGTTCAATTGAATTAATGTTTAGCGGTATTTGTGAGCATGCCAAAGTTTGAATTGTGAATCATAAGAATGATATATATTTATGCGTGTTAAACATCATGGCATGCCAACAACTCCACTAGACTATGAACGATCTTCATGGAGGAAACTCCTAGATTTCGGCTATGAGTTGATTAAAGAAATGTAGCAGCAATGCTATAATGGGTAAGATTCTTGGCACTCCCGGGTAGCTTTGTTCATGATGGAATCACTCCTCTGGCTGATATGAGTAATCATTATGCAAAAGGAACAAAAACCTTAGTGATGCCATGAGTGTCCATCATAGCCCGATAAACTAATGATTTTTTTTGGCATGCTCTCAATTACTTAAGAACTGAAATTCTTGAAGGACAATGAATAGAAAGGTAGTGCTTGAAAAGTCTTGATTTATTGATGTGGGAGAATTGAGATACTTTAGTGTATATGCTTTTCAAGACAATCTCTCACACTGTCAATTTTACATGATTATACTTTATTGTTCAAAGGCAAGCTTATGAGTTGATTACATGACATCGAATAAAGTGTACTCATTTGAATCATCCATGCTTACAATAATTTTGCTGCGCTATAAGGATTAATGAAACCCGTATGGTATGCTTGCCATTACTCTATCTATGCTGAAGTTTTTCAGATTAATAATGTGGAGGAAACATGAGACTACCAATCACGAGTAAGATCGTCATCTCGTTATTTCAGTTTAAATGATGAGTTCCTTTTTATTTTGGTTTTCTTGATCGAGGGCGATCAAGTTTAAGCTTGGGGAGGTTGATGACTATGAAATATAGCCATCCACGTCCGCATTTAAACTAGATAGTATTCATATATTTGATGAAATATCTCTCTAAATCCTGCCACTAATGTCTAATGATCAAAGGAGTATGCAATCCTTTCTTCCTATTTTTCCCTGCGCAGATAATGATGTTTGATGATGGGAACATTAAAGTCAAAGATACGAGATTTCCGACATGTCAAAGAAACCAGGAGCTATGATGTGGATCCAGTGCCTTTAACGACCAACTATACGGCCGGAATAAAATTCCCGCCATATAGTTCCGGTCCTATAGTTGGTACCGACATCACCAGGTCAAATAGAACAACTTTCGTAAAGATACCGCTATATAAAGAGGCTTCAGGCGATGATAAAACTTGCTTTCTCTCTCTCTTTTTCGATCTCAACTCTCTCTACCACAAGAAGGCACCACACCGGAGGAATAGATCTTGATCTAATCTTCAAGCCCTTCTCCACCACCATAGCTATATTCCATCACTTATAATAGTAGATATCTTCTCCAATTAGCGATATTGTAAGACTATTTGCTATCAATCTTATGATCTCTATTATAATGTTTATGTTTGTTGATTTAATCTCTATGTGTGAGTAATTCTCCTTGGGCTAAGGGCTTCGGCCTAGCCATGTAGCTTTTTGTGCATGCTATTTATCATATATGGGATCATATATTAGTTTGTATGAAATGATGATTATTGTACCCTCTCTTGCCTCAATCTAAGGACTTGTCAGGCACCCAAGACCCCAAGAATTGATTCAGGTATAGGGAGTGAGTGATGACCGATCTGCAGGTTAGGAACCCCAGTGACAGAAGGGGTAGTACGGCTATATGTGAGGGATTTACTTGGGATTAACAGTGACATCACTATGCATATCATTAGTTCTCTTTCTTCTATGGATGAGACTAGTAGGTTATTGATATAAGCTGTTGCGGAGGCAATAGCAATTATGGATGCATTGCCCATGTATAATCATCTTGCTCTAACAATTACATGCATACTTTATTATTATCTTTTATTCCCATCAGATGTTTTGCACAGCTAGTGGCGAAACCGAAAGCCCCATGCCCTCTCTCTCCATCGTCAACAACAACAACAACAAATATATCGTGAACTCTTGGTCCGGTGAAAACACAAAAGGAATTCTAAAATTCTCAAAGGTTCGTTTAAGTAACTTCACTTTGCTTTCTTCTTTCCTAGGATTCGATAAACCTAGGTCTACTAGGGAAAAATAACTATACTACATCCGTAATCCGGATGTAGGTATCATCCGGCGGGCTTGCCGTGCACGCGTGTGGGCATGCTTGGCAGCATGGAGCGACAGATCGAGCGGAAGCGATGGCGCATGGTGCGGGGTCGATATCGATCTACTAGAGAGGAGAGAGGGAGATGAGTGAGAGGGACGTGCCCATGCACGTGGGGTTAAGGATAAGTCACAGATAGCCGTAGCGCACCCTTACCTAGTGCGCTACGGGTAAACTACTTACCTGTAACACACTAGGTAAGGGTGCGCTATGGCTATCTGCTCTGGTAACTGTTATAAGAAGGCGTGCACCCCACTAGTTAACACTACCATTGCCCTATCCCATAGGTTACGCTCTTTGCTCTATTCTGAATCTGTGAGCATCCAGGTTCGAACCCTCGTGCCCACATTTGTTTTTATTTTATTTTAAAAATACCTTTAAATGTTAAAAATGCCTAAAAATTATCTAAAGTATATAAAATATCTGTTATATGTTTTATATGTCAAAAGTGGTACATATATATCATAAAAATGGTTCAAATATGATTCAAAGTAGAAATAAATTAAATAATAACATGTCCATTAATAATATAATCATTTTTGAGCTAGCGTTTTACAATCTATTTTGAGCTAGCATTTTACAATCTTTTTCCCTTCTTTGTCGTGATTGAATAATTTAGCGCCCGCACTTTAATGTTTTTTCTCTCGAACGGGCTACTTTTTTGGGTAAGGTTGTCCTTTTTATTCTTGTGATGTATATTGCTTCATCCTAGTCGTCGTCATCTTCAATCTTTGGATCGCCATACTGGTCGAAGTCTTTCTTGTTGGCAACTCCATCCATTCCAATGATGTTTCTTTTTTCCTCTCCTCACGACAATACAGCTAGGCTTTGTCAGGTTGGTAATAAAAAATGTTGGTCCACTTTGCTAGCCAATACCCATGGTTCATTTTTTGCGGCGATGTTCACACTAGTGGGCTTAGATTTGGCTGCTTCGGGTATAACCATGGTTGTGAAATACCGGTATTCTCTTTCGACGCTCTTGGCCCATATGACACGGAACATTGACACATTTTCTCCAAAGTAGTCAAGCTCCTAGATCTCCTCGATCCTTCCGTAGAATCTTTCCTTCACATTGTCATTAGTGTAGAATTACGACATTGCCCCTGAGTTCTGATAGTCACACTTGTTGTCCTTTTCCTCCGTGTAGAATGTGTATCCATTGATATCATACGCTTCATAGGTCACTAGGTTATGCATGGTTCCCTGCGACAAGGTGAATATGATGTTTTCCTCCGCAGAATGTGATTGCGAGGGATTATCTAGGAGCATCTACCTAAACCAACGCGTGAAATCTGAGTTGTGCTCTTTGATTAATTCTCCCTGCGTCCTTCGTATGCCCCGGTCACTGTACTTCTTCTCGATTAACCTCTTATGCTTTTGTACCCATGGATCGACCAGTTCTAAATGGTGTAGCGTGACCAGGTTCGCTCTATCAAAGGTTGCGCGTCGACCATCGAAGTCTGCATGCAGTACTCGATGACCCTCTTGTGATGACCAAGGTGCCTATTGACGGGAAGACCGACAGGGTTCTCGATGTCTAGATAATTCATGCAGAAAGAGATGCACTCTTCGGCCAAGAAGCCCTTGGCTATGCTTCCATCTGGATAGGATTTATTGCGAACGTATCCTTTGATGTGTCTGTTCATCCTTTCTAATGCCATCATGCTGCTGAGGAACATCGGCCCGAGTTGGATGATATCCTCCATGATATGGACCAGAAGATGCACCATAATGTCGAAGAATGCAGGCGAGAAGTAGACCTCGAGCTCGCATAGTATCACCACGATCTCTTCCTGTAGCCTCTCGAGCTGATTCATGCCAATTAACTTTCAAGAGATGACGTCGAAAAACTTGCAGAGCCCAAACAACATTTCATGGACGTGCTCGTCCATTATCCCTCATAGTACAACCAGAAGTGTCTGTGTCATTAGCACGGCACAGTCATGAGACTTCATCCCACAGAACCTCTGGTTCGCCTCGTCTAGGTATCTGCTTATCTTGCCCGCGTGGCCGTAAAGAAATTTGTCTCCTAGAAGGCACTTGAAAAACTATTTGATCTCATGCTGGCTTAGAGTGAAGAATGAATGGGGCAGTAATATTCATTCTTCTTGACCTTTTTACCCTTTTGACGAGCTTGTGTCCCCTCCGACTGATGATCATCGTCATCTTCCTAATCATCATGAGTAGTGCGTCATCCATGAAGATCGTTCCGGATGCCCATGAATATCAAGTCATGCTTTACTTTCAAACCATCTTTTGTCCTATATGGCATGTTGATTAGGGTCACAACCAGACTCTCGCACACGTTCTTCGTGATATGCATGATGTTAAGGCTATGAGGCATGCGTAGGAACTTCCAGTATGGCAACTCCTAGAAAATAGACCTTGTTTTCCATACCTTAAGCAGTGGCTTGTCTAGATGCTTCTTTCGCTTCTTTCCTGGCTTAGGACACTCTTTCCAGTTTTTCAGCAATTCATCCACTTCTTCGCTGCTCCTCCACTCTGGGATTCCTCGGTTCTCAGATTTCCCATCGAACAAATCTCCATGTTTTCTGCATGCATCATTCTTTCCAAGCCACCTCCGGTGCCCCATGAACACAGTTTTTGAAGACCCTGGATCTTTGTCTAGTTGGAGATAGGTTATGTTATCCATGCACATAATGCATGCGGAGATGGATAACTTTCCCCGATAAATATCCGCAACCTAGATAGTCTTGCATCGTAGTGACCAACGTGGCTCTCATAGTGAAATAATCTTGAGCGACAGCTTCGTACGTATTGGCTCTAGATTCCCATAACGTGGCTAGCTCCTCTTTCAATAGCCCGAGATACAGATTGATGTCCGTACCAGGTTGTTTTGGTCCTTAAATTAGCATACTCGTTTGTATGTACTTCTCACACACAACCATGGAGGGAGGTTGTACATCCATACAAACACGGGACAAGTGATGTGTGTTTTGCTCTGGCTACCGAATGGATTGATTCCATCGGTGTTCGCACCTCTCTTAATGTTTCTCGAATCTCCACCAAATACTGGGAATTCGAGGTCCAATGTTTTCCACTAGCTATCATTTGAAGGGTGTGTCAGCAACTCATCCTCCTCGGGGTCATCGTCATCTCCTGGCTTCTTTCTTTCCGCAGCCAGCGCATAAGCTTTGCTTCCTTAGGGTCTGTGAAATAGCGCTACAGACAAGGAGTGATAGAAAATTACCATACCACTTTTCGAGGAGATTTCTTCCCTTTCTTGTATCGACTCACGCCGCACACCGGGCATGTGGTTTTCTCCATGTCCTTGTCCCGATAAATGATGCAATCATTGATGCAGACGTGGTATCTAACGTGTAATAGATTGAGAGGACACACGATTTTCTTGGCATCCTCGATACTAGTTGGACACGTGTTCCCCTGTGAGAGACGATCATGCCAGAATGCCATCATATCGTCGAAGCTTGCGTTGGTCCGGGTATCATCGGGCTTGCATCCTTCATACAATGGAGTAACCGTGTCTTTCTCAAGTTGCACAAGCTTGGCTTTCTCTCTAGCGGCAGCCCTGTCGTTACTCGTCTACTTGATAGGCAGTTCTTGAACATAAGGGTCCCGCACCCAGCCTGACATTGTTCAATCGTTTGCTCCGGCATCTAGATCATCATCATTCTGGTCTGCTTCTCCACCTTCACCATCTCCAGGAGACTCTTTGTCATCTCGTTCGTCCTCGCCGTGATCATCATGTTGCCCGCCTTCCTCATTTCTTGCCGCCCCATTTACGTCCTCATCGTCTTCATCACTTATCCATTGATTGTAGCCATCCATGAAACCATGGCGGAGTAGGTGCGCCTACAGATGCCCGGAATCTGGGTTGATCAACCAATTGAGTTTGCATCTTTTGCACAGACATCTTATCTCCGTCATATTATTTCGTATCAAGCTAACCATCGCGCATTTCAAAAATCTAGCCATAATGTCTTCACTCATTATAAGGACCATGATTTCCTGCGCGTTGTACACGGTAGAATTAGAAGTTTATTAGAACCAAAAAATCAATGCATGCATGCAATGGTCGATAGAAATTTTTGGCATGACCTATCCTAAAATTAGGACCTTTACGAAATGCCAAAGTCTTACCAAAATGGAAATGAATCAACATTTTGGCAAAACAATGGCAACTCATTCACACACAAACACATGAGAGAGCATGCATGCTCCAAACACATGAGCATCGATCCTCTCCATACATTTGAGCATATCATCCATACATATGAACACACATCCTCTTACATAGACAACTTACCAAGATGAGAGACCGAGAATATGGAAGGAGAGGTGAGAGACCGCGAGAGGATGGTGGCCGGAAGGAGAGCTTTCCTCTGTTATGTATGTATCATCCAAGGTAAGTTTTACATGCTACAAATGGTGAAAGAGTGGAGAAATTAAGGTGGGAAGGAGGAGGAGGGCGACCAGATCCAAGGAGGAAGGAGGGGAAAGTAAAGTGGGAGGTGGCAGTGGATAGCCATGTGCAAAAAGGAGCTCCCAAAAAGTCACGGCAAGCACATCCGTGGTGCACCACGGGTATGTTTGCTCAGTTACATAGTAGAATGCACCGATTTTACCCGTAGCGTATAGAGCCCACGTGCGCCACGGCTACCTCCCACACCTTAAGCGCACAGCATAGAGGTGCGCTACGGCTAGGTGGTCTGCGGCCGGCAGTGCCCTAGCCCACACGTAGCCATGGTGCACCACTACCATGTGCGCCACAATTATGCCAATTAGCCGTAGGGCACTTGTTGGTAGTGCACCACGACTATTTTACCCGTGAGGCACCATTGGCACATGTGCCACGGATGTGCGGATTACCTATAGATGTTTCCTAGTAGTGTTAGGGGCAGCGCACGGTCCGGTCTAGTCCAGTAGGTGGGCGGGGCGGTGCGATCGAGTCTGTCCCGAGCTAGGTGTGTCAGGACCCAGTTTTCTGGACTAAATCGCAAAATATGCCATCAACTCAGTTAACCTCGTTCGAAAACGGTCAAACATGGTCATATTAAATCGAATTTGATTGAATTGGATCAAAGTGCACCCGGGGAGCAACTTGTGGAACTATTTTTGTCCACTTTGCAAGTAGTGGGACTAAATTGCACCCACATGCAAATTGTGGGATGAAAAGTGTATATACCTCTAATGTATTGCCAATTCTAATGCACGAGGATAACTAAGGTGCAAATGCTCTTCTGATGTTCATTTGTGATTAATAAACGTGCATTGTGCGTGCACTTTTACTACTATTACACTTAAAGATGCCTAGAGATGCATTCACTCCGAGGTACTAAAATCATCAAGTTCACTCTCCATAAGAGAGAAACAATGGAAAATAAAATCAGGTTTACGTATTTGATGCACTAGGAAAAAACACGAGTTATACCGGAGTACTCGACTCAGAGCATAACCTATGGGACAAAATGACCATCACTACTTGAAAACACCCCTTCCGTTCGAAGTCATTCCTGCCAACCGGGACTAGTGCTAGCACTAGTCCAGGCCGTAACGCCTCCAATGGCTAGTAATCGAGATAGACTCTAGTCCTGGGCCGGACTTGATCTCTAGTCTCGGTCCGTAATACGGCCCGGGACTAGAAACCTATAGCGGGCCAGTTGCTCTTTTTGGAAACCTCTAGTCGCGATCCGTAACACGGCCTGGGACTAGTTGTTCCTCCATATATATGCAACTTCGTGTCCACACGGCTTGAGCCATGGTGGCCATTTTACTCAAATAAGCAAGCCGAGTTCATGCCATTTTTCTCAAGATTTAGTTTGTAACCCCTAAATCCAAAGTTTTAAAAGGTTAGAACTTCATCCTTTCATCTCTTATTGCTACTTTAGCTCAATGCTCTATAAGTATAGATATGGATTTGCATGCATGCTCTAGAAGTAGAAGATTTTGAATGTGTAACAAATTTTAATTAGGCATAGAGTTACTGAAAATTTAAATGTGTAATTTTAGAGTTTCAGAGCTTAGAATGGAATGAGGTTTTCACTTATAGAACAATAATCAAAAACTCCATATTTATCATGTTAATTGTTTTCTCCAATTCACAAATTGGTGCATGTAAATTTTTCAAAATTAAAAATTAATGCTCTAGAAGCTCTTATTATAAATTGGTTTTTGATATACTTTTACTGTAATGTAGATGGTCCAGGAATGGATGTACGGTACTGACCGACGCTCTAGTAAGTTCATTAATGATGTGCATGAATTCATCCGTGTTGCTAATGCAAACAAGCGGAATGGTTTTGTATTCTGTCCATGTAGTGGATGTAGGAATCAGAAGAATTACTCTGACTCAAAACCCTTCATAGCCACCAGTTGAAGTCCGGCTTCATACCCAGTTATAATTGTTGGACCAAGCACGGAGAGAGAGGGGTTATAATAGAAGACAATGAAGAAGAGGAGAATGATGACAACTATCATGGTTTCCCTGAGTACAGAGATACTTCCATGGGGGAAGCTGAAGGGGAGGCTGAAGAAGAGACACATGATGAGCCTGTTGATGATCTTGGTCGGACCATTGCTGATGCATGAAGAAACTGTGAAAATGAAAAGGAGAGGGAGAAGTTCAATCACATGTTAGAGGGTCACAAAGATTTTTTGTACCCAAAATGCAAAAATGGTCTGAAAAAGCTAGGCAGCACACTGCAATTGCTGCGATTGAAGGCAGAGTGTGCTATACCTCACTCCTCATTTGAAAAGTTGCTGAAAATAATGAAGAATATGCTTATGAAAGATAACATATTTACTGTCAGTACGTACGAAGCAAAGAAGGTTGTCTGCCCTCTAAGTTTAGAGGTTCAGGAGATACATGCATGCCCTAATGATTGCATCCTCTACCGCGTGAGGAGTACGAGAATTTGGATGTATTCCCGGTATGCACTTCACTTTGATATAAGATCAGACGAGATGACTCTGGTGACGTTGAGGGTGAGTCCCCCCCCCCCCGAAGAGGGTTCCTGCCAAGGTGATATGGTACGCTCCTATAATACCACGGTTGAAACGTTTATTCAGAAACAAAGAGCACGCCAAGTTGTTGCGATGGCATAAAGAGCACGTAAGTCAGACGGGATGATGAGACACCCCGCTGATGGGTCGCAATGGAGAAAAATCGATAGAAAGTATCCGGACTTTGCAGATGACGCAGGGAGTTTAAGGTTTGGTCTAAGTACAGATGGCATAAATCCTTTTGGGGAGCAGAGATCCAGTCACAGCACCTGACCCGTGACTCTATGCATATATATAACCTTCTTCCTTGGTTGTGCATGAAGCAGAAGTTCATTATGATGCCAGTGCTGATCCAAGGTCCGAAGCAACCCGGCAACGATATTGATGTGTACCTAAGGCCATTAGTTGAAGAACTTTTACAGTTGTGGCACGAACCCGACATACGCGTGTGGGATGAGCACAAGCGGGAAGAATTTGACCTCCGAGCGTTGCTTTTCGTAACAATCAATGATTGGCCTGCTCTTAGTAACCTTTCAGGACAGTCAAACAAGGGATACAATGCATGCACACACTGTTTAGATGACACTAAAAGTATATATTTGAAACATTGTAAGAAGAATGTGTACAATGGGCATCGTCGATTTCTTTTGGCCAAGCATCCCTTAAGAAAGAAAGGCAAGCATTTCAACGATCAGGCATGTCACCAGACGAAGCCTAAGGAACATACTGGTGCTGATATATTTGATATGGTTAAAGATCTGGATCAAATAGTAACCTTTGGAAAGGGTCCTGGCGGAAAATCTGTTCCGAAGGACGCTGACGGACACACACCCATGTGGAAGAAGAAATCTATATTTTGGGAGCTACCATATTGGAAATTCTTAGAGGTCCGCTCTACGATCGATGTGATGCATGTGACGAAGAATCTTTGCGTGAACCTGCTAGGCTTCTTGGGCGTGTATGGGAAGACAAAAGATACACCGGAAGCACGGAAGGACCATCAATGTATGAAAGACCCAGATGGCCTGCATCCAGAATGGTTTCAAGGTCATGCTAGCTTGACACACCTACTGTTTCACCTAGTCGAAGAGATTTCCATTCTCGGTCCTATATTTGTACACAATATGTTTCCCTTTGAGAGGTTCATGGGAATCTTAAAGAAATATGTTTGTAACCATGCTAGGACAGAAGAAAGAATCTCTAAGGGCTATGGAACAAAGGAGGTCATTGAGTCTTGTGTTGACTTTGTTCATGACCTTAGACCGATTGGTCTTCCTGAATCGCGACATGATGGGAGACTGAGTGGAAAGGGTACTCTAGGAAGGAAATCAATAATATGTAGGGACGGACATTCTTACACTGAAGCACATTACACAGCTCTACAGAATTCCATCTTGGCAGCCTCGTATATCGAGGAACACAAGAAAATTTTACGCTCCAACAACCCTGGAAAGCATGACTCTTGGATTAGAGATGAACACATGAAGACTTTTGGCGGTTGGTTGCAACAACTCATAAAAAAACACTCTTGGAGATCAGCTATACTTGTTGTCCAGGTCAAGGGTACGAGATAAATGGGTATACATTTTATACGATCGCCCAAGATAAAAAGAGCACCAACCAAAACAGTGGTGTCCGCTTTGATGCAACAGACAACAATGGGTCAAAGACCACATATTATGGTTACATAGAGGAGATATGGGAACTTAACTATGGACCTACTTTTAAGGTCCCCTTGTTTCGGTGCAAATGGGTCAAGCTGACAGGAGGAGGGGTTGAGGTAGACAAGAAGTACGGAATGACTTTAGTGGATCTCAACAATCTTGGGTACTTAGAAGAACCATTCGTCCTAGCCAATGACGTGGCTTAGGTTTTCTATGTGAAGGACATGTCTACCAAACCTAGAAAAAGAAAAAATAAGCAAAAGAATACATCAGACGATGAGCCAAAGCGCCACATAGTTCTTTTAGGGAAAAGAAACATCATAGGAGTGGAGGACAAGACAGACATGTCAGGAGATTGTGATAAGTTTCATGAAATTCCGCCCTTCGCGGTGAAGGATGACCCAAGCATCATGTTAATGAATGAAGATGCTCCATGGTTACGACGCAATCAGAAAGGGACACACGCGAAGAAATGACGTGTAATAATGTAACATTTTATGAATGAAGATGCTCCATGTGCCCATTTTACGTATTAAACATTTTATGAAATCAAATAGCGGACGAGCCTCGTTAGAAATTGCATTGGATATCTGAAGAAACAACATATTGTGAGTCTAAAAATGATTTTTTTTCAAAAAATCACAAGCGTTAGATCATGTACCTGTAGTTCAAACAGGACCCACTTCCTGCCGATTCGGCAGACATTTGTCTTTTTCACCCGGGAAGGTTTGAGATCTCCCGGTTGGGAGGTCGTTCATGTAAGGTGGTCTAGTATTTTAGAAAAATGGGATGGTAGCATTCTGTAACTGCATTTTGGTGGCTGCTTCACAAAACGATCTTTTTTTGTGCTTGGAAAATGGAAAATGGCTTTTTCGTGCGACGAAAAGGTAAAATTTCCCCTACAACATTGTTCCCCATCCCAAGATCCACATGCATGCACAATATGGGCATAGTATTACAAACTATGTCATGATTCTGCACATAACATCGGTCACTTGGACCGAAAGCCATGAAACCTCGAACATGATAGGTCATTTTGTGAAGTTTTTTTCGAGACATAATCAATATACCAAGTTTGTTTTTTTTCCTTGCAACTATGTCACATAATATGACACCACGTGAAGGATTTACATTGTTTGGACCTTTTATGTTTTTTTATGCCCGTTTCGAACTAAGGTCAAAACAGCGTGCAATCAGATAGGGGATGAGCCTCGATAGAACTTGCATTGGATATCTAAAGAAACAACATATTTTGAGTCTAAAAATGATTTTTTTCAAAAAATCACGGGCGTTAGATCATGTACCTGTAGTTCAAACCGGACCCACTTCCACCCGATTTGGCGGACATTTGTCTTTTTTACCCGGGAAGGACGGAAAGGTTTGAGATCTCCCGGTTGGGAGATCGTTCATGTAAGGTGGTCTAGTATTTTAGAAAAATGGGATGGTAGCATTCTGTAACTGCATTTTGGTGGCTGCGTCACAAAACGACCCGTTTTTTGCGCTTGGAAAATGGAAAATTGCTTTTCCGTGTGACGAAAAGGAAAACTTTCTCCTGCAACATTGTTCGCCATCCCAAGATCCACATGCATGCACAATATGGGCACAGGATCACAAAATATGCTGCGATTCTGCACATAACATCGGTCACTTGGACCGAAAGCCATGAAACCTCGAACATGATAGGTCATTTTGTGAAGGTTTTTTCGAGACATAATCAATATACCGAGTTTGTTATTTTTCCTTGAAACTATGTCACATAATATGACACCATGCAAAGGATTTACATTGTTCAAACCTTTTTTTGTTTTTTTATGCCCATTTCGAATAGAGGGAAAGGGTTCATCTTTAGTCCCGGTTGGAGAAACCACCATGACTGAAGGGATTGCGGCAGGCTGGGCCAGGAAGCACTAGTAATAGGGGTGAGTGTCAACATTATGCCGTGCGGCTTGTAGCTTGTCCCAGACCAACCGGGACAAAACATGGGTCAGCACTAATGATAGGGGTGAGTGTCGATATTATGTCGTGAGTGTGAACACTATGCCATGTTTCTTGTACTATAAATAGGCAACCTTGTGAGTCCTCAGGCATCTCCAAGATGATTTGTGAGAGCAGGGACACCACTACGGCCAGCTTGAGGGAGATGCCGCCGGAGCCCAGTCCTCCGGCATCTCCAACAAGCAGGCCATAGAGGCACTCCCTAATATGTGAAATTAGTTAGCTCATAGGCGTATTGATCTAGTTAGAGAAGTTACAATCTGCAATATGGTTTGCGAGAGCAGGACACCACTACGGCCAGTTTCAGGGGGATGCCGTCAGAGCCTAGTACTCCGGCATCTCCAAGGAACTGGTCATAGAGGCACTCCCTTATATGTGACCACACGCGTTTGGAGATCAGATCTTAATGGTAAGTACGAATATGGACAACATCTTCATAGTTAGGTAAAGTCATAGTACGAATCAGGACTAAATTCCCCCCCTTTAGTCCCGGTCCAGTCACAACCGGGACTAACACTCAAGACATTTATTAATATTAAAAAACCGAGACTACATAATCAGGACTAAAGGCCCCCTTTAGTCCCGGTCCAGCCACAAACCGAGACTAACATACATTTATTAATAGTAAAAAACCGAGACTACAAAATCGGGACTAAAGGCCCCCTTTAGTCCCGGTCCATCCACAAACCGGGACTAACACTCAAGACATTTATTAATATTAAAAAACTGAGACTACGGAATCGGGACTAAAGGCCCCTTTAGTCCCATTCTAGCCACAAACCCGTACTAACACTCAAGACATTTATTAATATTAAAAAACAAGACTATGGAATTGGGACTAAAGATCCCCTTTAGTCATGCTCATATCTAGCCATATAGTACACAGCTTTAGGGTCGTCTTCATCTTCGTCATTGTTGCTAGGCACGCGCGGCTGGATCCTTAGCCCAGCCATGACATATTGTGGGGGCACCTGCCACTCCATCCTCAGATTCACGTCGCGTGGGGGAGGGGGATCCCGGATGAGAATGCCACTATGGCTCTATGGCGGCTACGGGTACCGCAGGCGAGGATGGTCTCCCCCGGCGATGTAGCGCATCACGCTGATGATAGTCTGGTTCGCCCACCACAGGCGGCGGCCGGCTTCGTTGTGGTTCACCGAGGGAGGGCCGTCACCCTCGTACCTGGCGAGCTCCCTTTCCTGCCGGTTAGCAAAGAAGGCATTCCAGGTGTCATAGTTGTCGGTATCCCACTAGGGATCCATCCGCTGCTCCAGTGTGAGCTCATGGTAGAAGTGGTTCGTGATGGCCGCCTGGCATGCGGAACCTTGAGGGACAGGAGGGACAGGAACCCCTCCAGCGCTCAGCATCTAGCCGGCGGGCGGCCGGTAGCTCGACGGGCAAGGGTAGCTGGAGGCGCACAATGCCTCAGTCTCCTCGAGGGTCAGAATGGCCCAGTAGGAGCTGTCCGTTGTTGTGATATAGGAAGGTGTGGATGTGTGGATATCCATGGTGCGGTCGGCCTAGATATAGAGGGGAAGGGCGGGAAAACTTGGCGGGAAATATCTTTAGTCCTGGTTAGTGACTACAACCGGGACTAAAAGCTCTGGTCAGAGGGAAAGGGCGGGAAATCTTGGCGGGAAGCGGTGGGAAATGGCGGGAAATATCTTTAGTCCCGATTAGTGACTACAACCAGGACTAAAAACTCTAGTCAGAGGGAAAGAGCGGGAAAACTTGGCGCGAAGCGGCGGGAAAATAGCGGGAAATATCTTTAGTCCTGGTTAATGACTACATATTATATTAAGATTCTTTATATTTTTCTTATAATATAGACATATTATTTGTATTATTTGGATTTTTACAATAGGAGATATGACTTTCCAATGTTTTATATGAAAATGAAAATTTACAAATGACACAATTTATAAATGATGCAAACAGATGTATGAATATTATACTAAGATTCATTATATTTGTTTGATAATAATAGACATATTATTTGTTTTATTTGGATTTTTACAATAGGAGATATGATTTTCGAAAGTTTTATATTTGATTTGAATTATTAAATGAAAATTTACGAATGACACAATTTATAAATGATGCAAACAGATGTATGGATATTATATTAAGATTCTTTATATTTTTCTGATAATAATAGACATATTATTTGTTTTATTTGGATTTTTACAATAGGAGATATCATTTTTCAAAGTTTTATATTTGATTTGAATTTAAAAAATGAAAAATTTACAAAAAAGACACTAGTCCCGGGTGGTGGATGGACTCAGGACTAGAGGGTGCCTGTGCGCGAAAATGAAGCGGCCGAAAAAAACCTCTAGTCCCGGGCCGTGGCTTAACCCGCGACTAGAGGATGGGTCTTTAGTCGCGGGTTAAGCCACGACCCGGGACTAGAGACCCTCTATTCCCGGGCGGTGGCTTATCCCGAGACTAAAGGGGGGCTATAAATACACCGCGCCCGTCCCTGTCCATTCCCACCCAGCACTTGGCGAATTGATGACAAAGACGACCAAAGGATGAGACGAACGACGATGACGATGCAGGGGAGGTGCTACTCGGTTCCCGCATCGTCGCCCTCGTCTCCGGCCGTGCCACCACACGCCGTATCGTCGAGCCGCCTCGCCGAACCTTCGCCCCGCCGTGCCGCACCGCCTCGCCACGCTGCTCGACTCCTCCGGCCGCCCACCTTGCCGCAGGTGCATGGTTATTACTATTATTAGTAGTAATTTAGTTTGTTAGTAATTATTTGTTTATATTTGTTATTTGTTTAGGATTGTTAGTAACTTAGTTATGTTTTTTGTATAAGGTGCTTAATTATTTAGTAGTTAGTGTAGGTAGTATAGTTACTGTAGTATTAATTATATTTTTTTCGTAATTAGTAGTATATTTAGGTTTTTGTAGTAATATTTATTATTATTATTATTTGTAATATTTAGGGTTTCAAATAAATGCTATTATTAGTATTTATATTATTAATATATTATTAGGAAATGTTAGTAGTATATTATTAGTATATATATTATTATTATTATATTATAAGGGTTTTGTATAAATGCTATTATTTCTTAGTATATTATTAGGAAATGTTAGTAGTATATTGTTAATATTGTTAGTACATATTATTATAATTATTAGGAAATATTATTTTGTGGTAATATTATATTATTAGGGTTTTGTATAAATGTTATTATTATTTAGTATATTATTAGGAAATGTTGGTAGTATATATTATTATAATTATTATATTATTGGAAATTATTATATAATATATTTTTTATAACTTGTTTAACTCTTTTTCTGTTATGGTTAAGTCATGGATCATGATCGCAGTGGTGAAGATCTTCTCCAGGGCATGATAAGAGGTGAAATTCCTCTTATTACTACCGGTGAAGATATCGAGCTCGAGGAAGAGATTTCCTCATATCTAAATCCATCCGGTGTTGGACTAGAGGAAGAGCTGATGTACGAAGGGCAAGACCGGATGGAGGAAGGGCAAACAAATAACAACAATGATGGCCCCTGGACAGGATCCGGCGATATATATATATATAATATATATTATATATATATTAAGCCTCATGTTACCTCTATGCATTAATTGATCTGGATATATCTATATATATATTAATCACTCTCTCTTCTTATTTTATCCCACCAGATTGAAGCAATCGACAACTCGAACGAAAGGAGGGCCAAACAGAAAGTTGGATGGTAATCATAGGTTCAACATTGAATAAATAGATGATAATGGACAACCGATTGCTCTAGATAAGCACCGGAGGATGTTTACAAATCAATGCGGGGTGATTTTAGGGACAACCTGTCGATCACCATTCAAGAATGGAATAAGTCAAAGAAACCAGGTGAAGAATCCAATAGTTATGTCACCGATGATGCCAAAGATGACCTTTGGCAGAAGCTCATAGCGCATTTCATACTACCTCCAGAGTATGAAGAATTTGAGACAGATGGTATTACCCCAAGGCCGGGTGGGCTTGAAAGAAGAGCAAAAGTCAAGGAGTGAGCTCTAATGAAGATGGCCGAACTGTACCAGAACCACAAGAAAAGTTTATACGCGAAGTATGTCGCGAAAAAAGAAAACTCCAGACTTCTTAGGAGCAAACGAGAAGTTGAGAGAATAGTGGCCCGATTTTGTAAGGTACAAGTAATATGCTGTAGCAAAGGCGAAGTCGGCAAAGAATGCGTTAAATGCTGCCAAAAAGAAATACCATCATAAAATGGGGACAGGTGTCTACAAGAGTGCCGTCCCTAAGTGGGAAACTATGGAGCGGGACATGAGGGCTATAGGCATCACTCCTGGTACAGATGGATGGCCCGAGAGGTCAAAGCACTAGTGGTACGGGCACAGGGGATCATTGGACCTAGAAACAGGAAAGACATTATTTCATGAAAAAATTGTAGAACCCTCCAAAGAACTTGTTAAAGTAATGAACGAAGCTCAATTGGGATTGTTCCGGCCCGAGAGAGAGAACGACGAGCTGACACGCGCCCTCGGGAATCCTGAAAAGGGTGGACGGACACGAGGCAAAGGCGCCGGTGTTACGTGGAAGAAAGGGTTTCCTTAGTACGATGACAGTTACAGAAGCCATCAGAGAAAGAAGGACCGGGAGGCAGATCGGATCTTGAAGGTAGAGAGGGACCTAGCTGAGATGAAGAAGCTTATGCAAGAAATTAGCCAACGATCGTCAACTCACCCGTAGGCTGATGATCCTACATTGGATCTTAGCCAGCGGAGAAGCAACGTGGCTTCCTCGAAGGTCCAGGCTGATGATCAAGCACTGCTGGATGATGCATAGGCTCCTCGCTACCCCGTGGATGATGTCAGAGAGATGGCACAATGTGATCTACATCAGCCAATGAACAACCTGTCCTTCAAGGTGGCGATCGGCACTGCTTTACCTATCTACCTGGAGCACTCCACCATTCACTTCCGATTCCACCTGGATATGCTCGTTTCACGATGGATGACATAGTGGAGGATTTTGCGGACCTAGAGATTGACATCGCTATGCCTAAAGGCCTTACGAAACTAGGAGATGTCAAGCGCAACATCATTCTATGGAAGAAGAAGTACATCAAGTTTCCAGGCTCGGCGTCAAGGCCACCGACTCCGAGGAATCCAAGTCCACCCCGCCCCGATGATCGTCAACCTCCAAGTCCACCCCGCCCCGATTATCGTCAACCCGCAAGTCCACCCCGCCTCGATTATCGTCAACCCGCAAGTCCACCCTGCCCTAATTATCGTCAGCCTCCAAGTCCATCCCACCCTGATGTCGATCGCTGCAGCAGGAGTACATCAACTCTATCTCCGTCTCCGTGTCTGTGCAATACTACCTCGTCGAAGAAACGGAAGGTCGTCGCTCCCCCGCACCCTACATCGAAGAAAGGTAAAACAACGAAGATAGTCGATATCCCACCGGCACTTCCAAAGAGACCTTATGACAAGAACGATGAGGAAAATGCCGCGGATGTGGATGCCCAAGTTAAGGCGCATTTTGCACCCAAAAAGCCTGAGCCAAAGCCGACATTTGATGAAAAAGCCAAAAAGTGGGCTAGGTCCTTTCTTGAGCAACCATCCCAGATATCGATGAATATGGAATCAGACTATGACCAGAAAATTATTAAGCAAGCAAAGCAGAAAAAAGCACAAACGCAAAAGGCGGGAAGCAAGTTGCCCAGCTCGGACAACAGAAAATTTAATTGGTCCCCCGCTCAAAGTGATTTCAGATATCAACAAGGCATTCAGAGCCGAAATGGGTATGGACATGCAAATAATGGACCCCAGAGTCAGGACTAATGCTGCACTAATGGGCATCACTGTATCGGAGGCCAAAGCACTTGCTACCGAAGCAAATATGTTTTTTGGTCAATATTTAGGCTATGAAGATACGCCAGTGGGTCAGATAGTACGAAAGTATGTCCAATGGGAGCCTCTAGTCAGTCATGAGGAGCTCACGCGTCTATCCGCACATATGTGAAATTTGCACACATGGTACCTGTTGCAAACAGAAAAAATACACCACAAAGATTGGTTTGCGATGGACGTTCGAAAGGAGCATCACGTCAAACATACTCGATACAGGTTCAAATGACCGAACTGTTTTAGTTATACAATCAGCGCGCCCTCGACAAATCTATCATTGGTTGCTACTGTCTATAAGTGATTTATTTCTGTAATTAATTTTGTAGGTCAACTCGTTCATTGCATTTAATATATTATCCTGACTATATATCCTTTTGTACGATATTATATTCTGCAGAATGAAGATGCTTGAATGCAAAAGAGCTAGAAGATATGACCCATATATCGTTAATGAATATATGTTAAAAAATCATCCCAAGGACGTGGAGGAAGACCTGTGCATGTTCTTAACCGAGAATATTTTTGTTAAGAAAATACTATTTCCTTACAACTTCAAATGAGTGTTTCTATCTTATACATATTTTATTTTGCTTACTCTATGTTAAGTGTAATTGATGAGCTATGCATGTATGCTTATGTAAACGTCCGCAGATTTTACTAGATCTTGCTAAACATTCAAGTTGACAAGTCCCTAGTTAAAGTCCAAGACTCATTAAGTTGGGACCAAGAGTAGTGGAGTGACATGAAAGCAATGCTCCATAAATAATTTCAATTATTATCGCATTATATCGGCCTCTTTCGTTCATTTCCTGATATCAAATAACTAATAACTCCTTTATTCATTTTCTTTGCCGAGCAGGTGTTAGACATGGTTCAGACAGAAAATACCAGGTCCATTCAAAGAGGAGCTAACTTATAAAACGGTGAATTTACAGCAGCTATCGGGAACTCATTTATGTGGTTACTTCGTCTGCGAGTATATTCGCGAGTTGAGCAGTGAGCGAAAAGTTGATTCACACTATATTTACAGTTTGCAGGGGAATCTAGAGCCAGAACAGTGCGTACGAGCAACTCAAGAGGAGCTGGCGGGATTTCTGACGAAGGAGGTCCTTGATGTACATGAAGAACATTATGTGGATGACGTGGAACTCTATATGTCTTAGTGATCTCCATGTAGTTGATATGATATATCATCAATGAACATGTAATTTCAAAACATTTCTTTCTTTTGATATGATGAATCGGATATTAATTATATAGATGCATCAACGTGTACTGTGTATGTAGTAGCTTAGAATAAGTGTACTGAAATATATGTTTGAAATTATAGTGAAACACAAAACGAAAAATGAACAAAATGGAAAAAAAAAGAAACACACAATCTCTGCCGCGGCAGAGAAACACACGAACTCCATAGCGAGCCGAAACTAGAGAGGAATGCCTCTAGTCCCGATTTGGCAGTCTCGGGTTCAAAACCAGGACTAGAGCCCGTTACGGCCCGGGACTAAAAGCCCCTTTTACACTAGTGCTTGTGCACGATGAACACGCCCTGCCGACCTAATCTACCACTAGTATATATTACAATCAACATCATTAAGCCATGATTACCCATACTCTATAGCAACCAATGAGATCAATGGTCGATGGGGACGATCATTTCTTCCTCCAAACTTGGCTCAACAACTTTGCGGTCCGCTGGGCGATGATGGTGTCCAGCGCGGACTTGATGGCCCGATTCCTCGTGACATCCTTGCTCCTTCCGTAGGTGGCGCTCCCAATGGTCTCTCCGGCAAGGACGACCTTGAGGGTTCGGCTCTTGTCCCACTCTCCCTCGTCGATCTTGGCCTTGACCCTCATGCGATGGTTGAGCTCGGTGAACTGAGTCATCGGTTGCTCCCCTATGGTCAGGGGCGGAGCCAAGGGGGGGCTAGCAGGGGCTAGACCCCCCTAACCATCGGCCCCCCTCAATACATAGGTGCTGATTTTAGTACTAAACTAATGGTCTCATAGTCTTAATTAACACTAAGCCCAGATTAATTGATTTGTCGTGCTTCTCTATACTGAAAGCCAAATGTATCCCATAAATTTGTTTTATTAGTCAACCATAATAACATGTTTCAACATTTTTCGTTGGTGTAACTAGACCTAATAGCTAGCACCATATGTAATTATTCAGATCAGCTGAACCATCGCTCGCTCCTACTCAGTAGTCAGATGCCGCGGCAGTGGAGCCATGCTAGCTAGCCATGTTGTTTTCCAGTTTCTACCTTTGTTAATCATGCCGCAACGTCAGCAACAAGCATGTTGTGCCATCAAGTATAGGAATCAATCTTCCTCGCTCTGATTGAAGGTACCAAATCGTTATTATTTTGTCGATAGATTGCATAATAGTCTAATTGATTAATTTACAAAAATATATGCGTCTTTTGTTTGATGTTTGCTCGATGATGACGACAACTTATTGTATAATAATTGGGAAATAATAATAGAAAGGTCACCTATAATGGAATTATTAGGCTTTATACTCACAGAGATAAAGTTGATTCAATATAAACTTTTTTTTGTATTGTCTAAGATTTAGTGCTACATATTAATATCGATACTTTGATAAATATACTGTTATGTTTATTATCCAAACAATTCTTCCAACATAAAATAATAGGTAGCTGTTGTCTTTATAAAAAAATCTTATATATGATCATCATTATCTTGCCACCCCCTCCTCTTAAATGTTAAATCCTGGCTCCGCCCCTGCCTATGGTAGCCGTCGTCTCTGGTCCGATCAACGGATCCGCCAGCCTCTGAAATACCTGCACGTAGCAATATGTTCTATATCAGTGAAAAGATCAATACTAGTATCTATATTCGAGGTGTACTTGCCTGCCAAACTTGTTCTTGGTCGTCTTTGGAATCGATGGCGACGGCGCCTATGAGAGACTCGACAATGTCAGAGAGGAGCTTGGGCGTGGAGACCTGCCCGTTGGAGTGGAGTGGATAGCCGGCAATCTCCTCGGCGAAATCGTCCACCTGCTGTTGGAACGATGGCACCTCGTGGCGGAGAAACCTATGGAGTCCGTGCGCGACAGCGGCGCGGGCGAGCTTTTCGTTGTCGACGTTGAGGCTGTGGAGGCGGGTGAGGGAGCCGTACTTGGACAGGGGGAGCAGGTGGCGGCGCGTCACCACCTGGCTAACGACCTTGTCTCCTAGGAGCTCGAGATCCTTGAGCGTGTGGACTTGGTCGGTGAAGTTGCTCGATCGGCCAAGAAACATGTTCCCACAATTCAGTTCCATCTCATGTATAGTAAGAAGATGGACACATACTTGTTCATCTCCACCAGTTCATCGTCGGCTTGCACGCCTTTGGCGATGGGAGAGAACGCCGTCGTGCTCATCGTAGGGCAGATGGGGTCGGGGGCGGCACCGGAAGCAAGGGTTCCGATCCGATCGAGAGGTTCACAGAAAGGCTGATAAGATAATGCGCAGCCGTGAATGCGAGGGTTTTCATAACAACCATACCATATAGTATCCATCTGCTGCTGAACCCTTTAATTTGTTTCAGCCGTCAATATGTTTTCTTCCAACCTCACGCCTGAAAGATATCAGAGGTCCCCGCTTCAACTGTCTGTTTTACATGTAGTACAATTAATATCTCCGCTAGTTACGGCAGTCGCGGCGATTTCCTCCCTTCCTCCAACAAGAACGCAGACAGTTCCCAGATCTGCAGGAAGAATACATCACCAAGGGACAGAACCGTTGGGTGCAACACCTCCTCTTTCCTCCAAATTCACAGCTGCAATCCTGTTCCTAGGCACCGCTAACCGTTTCCACGCTGGTCAAATTCTGATGCACACCAGCTGCATGTGCAAATGCTCGTGAGAATCAGTAAACCCTCCTCTTGCCCTCCTCTTGCATATTTTCACTGATGCTACTCTCAATTTCTTCGTCAGGTACCGATTAATCGATGGCGCGGAGGGGTACCCGCGCTGGAAGGAGTCGGTGCTCCTCCGGCTCCGCACCGTCCGCGTCGCGCACGTACTCTCCGAAGGCCCACCAGCCAGCAACACGATCGCGCCGGCGGCAAAGCAGTGGGCGCATGACGACGCCCTCTGCCGCGGCCACATCCTTGCCATGCTTTCCAACCGCCTGTTCCCCGACTACATCCGCCACGCCATAGCCAAGGACCTCTGGGACGCGGTGGCGCGCACGTACGTACGACATGGACGTGGCATCCCATGCTGCGTATCGAAGGTTCAGCGACTTCCAGTTCAACAAGGGTGCCCCACTCCTGGAACAGATCGTGCACGCGGAGGCCCTGGCTGCTGACATCAAACCCCCGCTGACAGATGATTTTGTGGCTCACGAGATATGCCGTAAGCATCGCGCATTGCTATAATATTCTGATACTTTTGAAACAACTAATCATCTTGTTGCATGGAACAATTCTATAACAACATATTATCTTGTTGCATGGAACAATTCTAAACAAGGGTCCATCATATTCTCAGACAGACTTTCAACTTCTAAAGGAGGGAGGGCCTTGGCCCAACTGTGATTACTGAGTATAATTCGTACTAGGCTAGGGTTAATTCACTTGCCGGTTTATCATTTAGTACCTCTATATCCAGTTCTCAAGCTGTGCCTACAGGCATGCATATACATACTCGAACAGAGAGGATCTGTGATCATCTACATAGGCTTTAACTCACACACATGGTTTCCCCGCCTAGTTCTACCATGTACTCCAGTCCGCAACAGCATTTGATAGGATCAGAAACTCCCTGCAGAAAAAAAATGTTAGCCTCTTAAGGTTGCACATAGCATCATTGTAAGTAACTTACCTGTATATTGCCATGATGAGAAGGAAAATGTACGAAATGGAGCAACCAAACTGAACATTATGAGCAAAATACCTTCATTCCATTGATTCGTTCTTCAAGAGACTGCAAGTACTCAACTTCTCCAGCTCTATCACATTGTAGGGCTTTGTATTCCTCCTCCAAGGACTTCATATCCATCTGCTGTACTGCAGCCTGCAAAGCACCAGGATCAAATAACAACACGTTTACAAATTACTACTTAATAACAAAATGTTTTCTACGGAGAAAACAAAAACACAATGAACTTACAGGAAAGCTAGCGGTTATGTTCCTATCCTGCTCAAGGACCTGCTTATTCTGCATAGTACATCATTATTTTAGTTTCGTAAAACAGCAATTGTGACTGCTTGCAGATGTAGGGCTATAAGGGCCCCGAATTAGAATACCTCGCTGATTTCTATGAGGAGTCGTGATCTTTTTTCTTTGATATCATCCATCTTAAGTTGAGCCAACTCCAGCTTCTTGCTTCCAACATCAGGTTCCTGTTTATTAGTTAGTGAATGACAGTTTGAATGTTTATTTTCCACATGAGAGGAGCGGGAAGCATGGAATACCTTGTCTATGCTCCCTCTTGAGTTAAGCATCCCATACCTCTTCCCTGCAATAACACAGCACAATAATGTTTAGGTGACGTTATTAATTACACAATTTAGAAAAGTCAAAAGGCAAGATGGTATCTAGGTTGGTGTGGAAAGGTTTGGGGCCTAGTTACCTTGTTTTAAACCTTAGGGGGGTTATGTAGCCAGGCGCAAAATGTCATGACGTTAAGTAGACTTCTCCAATTGTTAGAGCATCTCCACTCGCCTACCCAGGAGGCCGATCCGGACGCCGAAATTATGTCCGGACGCCGAAAATCGGCCCAGTCGCGTACCCAGGGACCTCTTTTCGGCCGGATTTGGGCCAACTTTGGTCCAGACTACCCAGGCCGAACCCAGGATCCCGGGTACGCCCTGGGGACGCCGAACGAAGTGAATTGGCCGAGTGGACCAGCCTGTCAGCGACAGAAGCCGAGTCGCCGCCATCCTTCCCGCCGTTTTTCTTTTCCCGCCCTCGCCGCTACACCCCTCCCGCCATTCTTCCGGCCGATAAAAGCCGTACATCTTGCCGTCTCTCTTCACAGTCTCACACCACCACAAATCCGGCGAACTTCGGACGTTCGCACCTTTCTTCCTCCTCAACTCCGCCGAGAAGCCATGGCCGAGGGCCGACGCACGCTGTCGCCGTGGGAAACCCGGCTGCTCCGCGAGGCGCGCTATACGGCGCCTCCGGACACTCGTATCCCCGTAGGCTGGAAACTCAGCGCCGGCGGGATCCCCGTTCCGTCGGTGCCAGACAGAGAGGACCTCGCCGGAGAGATCCAGGCGGCTATCGCCGCCATGCAAGACCCAGAACTCGCCGGAGAGATCCAGACCGCTATCGCCGCCATGCAAGACCCGGATCTCGCCGAGGATCATGGCAACTTGGTCTTCTGGAGGCAGTTTTTCGCCGACAGGCGCCTCGAGGAACTCGCCCGACACGACGGACTGCCGGGCTCGCCGCCGCCGCGTAACAATGCGGCTTACCGCCGCCGCTAGTGGATTGTTCCAGGGCGGACTCTCGCCGGAGTCATGGCGCACATCGAGGCCGACAACCACCCCCGCCTCGGCCTGTAGTTGCGGCGTCCGGCGTCGACCACAGCGGCGGCCTTTTCCTAGTTATGAAATCCGATGTACTATGTGCGCCCTTGCCCTACTTAATGAAATTCCACCTATATTCGCCCATATTTCGCCGAGTTTAACTGAATTTAGCCGAACTTGGGAACTCGGCCTGGATACGCGAGTGGGAAACTTGGCATACCCAGGCCGAAAACGCGTTTCGTCCGGCCGAAAATTGGTCCGGTTTTCGGCCTGGGTTCGCCCAACGAGTGGAGATGCTCTTATCTTACATAGCTTGTTGACTCATTGTGTAAAACATTCACATAAAGGCTTGTTTGTGTTTGTTTACATACATCATTAAATGTTATGTTAAGAGTATTTTTTGCCATGTATATAGATGGTACTCATAGGTGTGGAAAACAAGTTTTTCCTCGACTAGTGAGGATGTGCACTGTAGAGTCCTGAGGATAGTGTAACCCCACAAATAAGCTAATTGACATGCATACAACAAGCCTATGAAAGAACCCATACCCAAATATGAAAAAGAATAACTGACAGCCAGTGCTTATTTTACTTTCTGTTTAGAAGAACCTGTACCTTCAACAAAGTTTTGCGTGTTCGGAGGTGTTTCAACCTGCATGGGTGCATATATTGCAACAATGATCATAACCATATATTTTGCCTCGCTTAACAAGATACTGAAAAGTGAGTAAACTACTAAAACTTCTTATGGTCAAACTTGCATAGTAGATGTTGAATACTTGAATATCAAAGTAAATTATTTATTAAATTCCAAGTGACTTCATAATTTGACAAAACATTCCCGGACAACTTAAGAACTGAATTATCATGAACAAACACGCCAGAAAGTGGTTCTAATGCTTAAATTACTTTTACTTCAGTTAGAGGCAAAAGGTTGCTAATGGCTATTAGGATAGAAAATACTCCCTCCGTTCACTAATATAAGACCTTCTAGATATTTCAAAGTAGACTAGATTCAGACTAAAATGGATGAACCTAAACAACAAAACGTGTCTAGATACATGCATTTTCAAGAAAAGCTAGAAGGTCTTACATTAGTGAAGGGAGGGAGTATGTTTATTACGCAGACATACTTTAGATCTATGACAGTCAACAGTCATCAGCATGAACTAGTCGGGTAAGACTCAAACTAGTACCATATTGGGCAAAAAAATAAAACGCGTACAAGAGCTGATTACACGTCAGAGATTATGCAAGATTTCATAGGAAGATCCGCCTTTTATGCTTTCAAGTTTTGCTTCTTTTTGGTCTTATATCTCTTATCCCTAGGGGGCCTTCCTCCACTAGCAGATTAATTCTTGTTTGCACAAATTAGAATAACAGGGAAATGATTTTTTTACACGAAAATAGTCATCATGTTAAGAAAACAAAATAGTTTTACTACGACCATCAAAGACTTACAAATGATTCTACAGCAACCATCTTATTCTTATTTGAATCAAGCCATTCCTGCAAAGCGAAAAATGTAGTGTTTCAAGGAAATGGCATCCAGAGTTAAGACAATCTTACTCATGAAACAAATAATTTGGTCAAGAAATATCAACACAAGAACAAACTAAAATATCAACCTTATGCTCTCGCAATTCAACAGTCAAAGTTTCCGCCGTCTTTGTGTAAAACAACCTGCCACGAAAATTAAACAATCTGACCATGTTACAACTCACAGCATGATACTTTTTAGGTGTCAGAGATGTACCTTTTCTCGCTAAGTTTTGTGGCCGTACTTGTGATTTCCTGATGGAGGAGCTCTAATGTCTGTAAATCATGAACAATGTCAAAAGAAGTAAAACTTACAAGCTTACAGACGTGATGTACGGTGCTGTGTTGTTCGAATTTTTATCAAAAAATACATGCAAAAAAATATACAGTGAACTATGATGTTGCAACTTGCAAGATATTCTAAATTCTACAAACTAAATTAATCTCTGGATACCAGGAGCAAAACATGGAAATTGAGCATTTGTGGAAAAGATAGAAAAAGCAGGAATATTAAGTTTCCACCCAGTAAAAGAATGGTCAGATATTCTATAACAGGTCTCTTCAACGAACACCTTTATAGCCTACCACATGTCTAGTATACAATTTATGTTTACTCCGGATAAAAGATATAATAAATAGCACGGAAAAATCACTCAAAACCAGCCAAACTATAGGATGTAGGTTTTAATGAAAGAAAACAATAGGAACAGTTCCACTAGGTTACAATAATCTGCATGTGTGTATAGCAGTATGCTATGTCAATGCTTTGTTGTCATAGCAGTTCAGCAGTCAGAATAAATATTGGCAGATTGCCAACATTGCCATTAACTTGGTTCAGGACAGAGGGATAATGTCCTTGGGTCCTTTACAGAGTGACCTTGGACCCAAGAAGCGTGAAGGAGCCATGAAAGGCACCCACACCTGAAGGGCAGGGAGGAAAAGGGAATGAGACCACATTGATATTGTTCTTGCTTGCTTTACTCAATGATATGGCAATGCATTATATAAAATGCATTACGGCCTACCTTGGGAGATATATACGGGTAACTAACTTGGAAACTAATCATATCTTTAATTAAAAGGGAACTAACTAAATAAGGATAATGGGGATCTGAACCGCAGCTGCAGGTCGCAGCCCTTTGTGGACTGGGTACTGCCATGGGAATTATCAGCCCACATGATATTTCCTCTCGTTTTGATGACCAGCTTGTCCTCAAGCTGCTAGGCAGCAGCTGCGGCTGCAAGCCCAGGAGTCTCCATGCTGGTGACGGACTGCAACGCTCGTTTGAAGATCTGTGTGTCTTCAAACTGCTAGGCATGACCATGGTTCTATCCCATCCAAGCCCCATGTTACTGACATGTTGCAATACAGTATTTCACTGCTGTTGCATGCAACTCCATTTCTGAAACGCTTGCACCTGAAGACACGCCTCTGATTAGCTTGATATGCTTATCCTACTGGAGAATTCTGTACAGGAGAACGATATGTTCCTTGGAAGCCCTGTCCTGTATGAAAAGAGCCTGGAATAGAGAAGAGCTCGCCACCTCTCCTTCTACACCTAGCTCCTTCTCAACGATGACAATGCTTGCGTCTTGATGCATTGCTTCCATTGCCGAGTCAATGGTCACGGCCACCTCCTGAAGTGCTGCTGCCTCTGCTGCTAAAGGTATATGGGCTGCAGCCTTTTGGAGCACTACAACAATAGAGGAAGCCCTCACTGGTGCCAGTCTTTGAAGCACTGCTGCCTTCCAGCCAGGCTGAACCACCACCGCCCTGCAGAGTGTATTAACCAGCCTAGATGGCATCTCCTCCGCTACTGCTTGGATTGCCTCCACCGCTGCAGGGTCCACTGCAGGCATACCTTGCACAGCCCCTGGTGGACTCACTACTGCCATGGGAATTATGAGCCCACAAGACAAACATATTCCTCGAGATAAAATGGAGCATGGATCACGTCGAATGAAATGTTGTGAGCCTTTTAAAAGGACAAGAAATGTATCTTGTCAACAAATACTGAAGGGAAGTAATATCTTCAAGTATACACTTGCTTGTATTGAGATAACATATTTTAAATACTCAGCGCAAGAAACAAAAATTGAGAAAAAAATGCATTTTCTAATATTTATGTACGCGAACAAACAAGTTGGACCAACTTAGAAGTTTGGAACCGTAATTAAAACTGACATTAGCTGCCAGTTAGTTTTGAAGATAAATCCTACAACAGTGAGCACAAATAAACAAACAGCCACAAATTTGGTACCAAGACACTGGTCGGAACAGTTCAGCCATGGAATCATAAATCCAAGAATGTATGCCCCACTACAGTATTGCACTGAGAGCTTTCATGTGTACACTACTGAAACACAAATGCAACAACTATATATAGTCATACAAAACTTCCAGGCAATGATGGCATAGAGAGGTACACAGAGACCCTGAGTCAGTCCTGGCATGCTAGGACTCTGTCATTATCATTTATACAAGACCCTATTTTATTCATTTATAAGGCACCCCTTTTAATGGTAACACAGAACTCAACTACTAGGATATTCAAATATCACGCTTGTTGTCATTGGCCCTATTTCTACTTAGCCTGTGGCTCTTAAGCGTCTCTCTGATGCAGAGGCCGGGGGTCATCCTCCATTTCGAAAAAAAAATTGTGGATATGCTACAGATTAGAAAATGAATGATTTGGGATGCCGAATACGAATACCAGGATTACATTTGAGCATTTGACAGTCGAGCAAACACACACTGAAGTTCAACACTCGGTTATGCAAAGCAGGAAATGCATGCCAATTTTAATCTTGAGAACATATTTTTGAAGAGTCAACCTCCACAAAAAAAAAAACATCAGATTTCATAACTACCATTGTAAGACAAATGCAAGTGCCTGCCTTCTAGTCTGTCCTTTTTGGAAATTGCAACTCATGCCTCCTCCTTAACACAAACTTCCAACCTGCTGGGACCAGGGATATTGGCAAACCTAACGCGCACCAGGATCTGAACCCTGGTGGATGGGAGTCGTCCTCCCAACTTCACCACCACAGCTAAAATTGTTTTCCCACTTCTACCAAAAAATCCTGACTATTCACTCACTAAATACCGTTCAACCTAGCATTTCGCGTCCCTACAAAAAAATCGCAACATGGCATAACAAAGGAATGTCATCAAATTCCTTAGGTGCACATATTTCCAGGATATAGAAATCCACGAGAGCTAGTACAAACAATTTGGTCACCTACCTCAAAAAAAAACGGGGGGGGGGGGGGGGGGGGGGGGTATTCACCTGCTTCAGCGTGGCGCACTCCATCTCCAGTGCGGCGATCCTACCCTGCTTCTCGACCATCTCCACGCAGACATTCGCCCTGGCCTTGGCAAGCTGTTCAGCCTCGTCGCTCACCTGCTTCGCCTGCGCCCTCACTGCCCGAGCATCAACACCGACAGCATTAACAACCCAGGCAAGGCAAAATCAGCAGAGCGAATCGAAACAAGAGGCATCTACACCTAAGGCAGTGTCGCTGTCGTGGGCATCTATGGCCGTGCGCTGCCGCTGCTCCTCCGCCGACCGCTTCGCTGCCTCCTCTTCCAGATCTGCAGCCCAGCGACACAGCCATAGCCAGTCGCACCGACGGAACAATCAGATGGACTTGATGGGTGGGATGGAAGGGGGGATCTGGTACCGCAGGACGAACCGTTCATGTAGCAGCGGAGGGTCTTCATGTTGGCCAGGTACTCATCCATGGCTGCCGGCCGGGGGGGACTGGTGGATCGAAATGGAATGTAGACAACGGCAACGAAGAGTCTCCAAGGAAATTTCGAATTGAGCGAGTGGGAAAGACGAGCCGAGGCCTGAGGCAGCGAGGAGGACACTTTTTCAAAACAAAGTTTGACCAAATGAATTAAACAACAAAATATTTATTATATTGTATATAATTAGTACTGTTGGATTCGTATTGAAAAATATTTTCCAGTGATACTAGTTTTATACCAAAACTCTTTATGTATTTAGAGTAATTCTTGGTAAAAATAACACGCAAAACGAGAACGCCTTAAGCCTCGAAACGGAGGAAGTATTACTCCTATAAATCGCCATGGCCTACCCGGCCTTCAGGCACCTCCCGAGCGCGCACCTTTCTGGGTCGTCCGATTTGGCTTGAACAGTTTATTTCACCTTCCAGCTTTTTATTTTGTTGTTCACCTCCTGTTTCTCCAAATGAACCCATGACCACTGGACCAACGAATGTGCAGGGCCGACAGTTACATGCAGCGATAGCTGCTGGTGGGGTCGCCTTTCTTTTTCGATGCGCGTGGGAGGGCAGAGAAATATCCCAACCTGCTCCCAGTCTACTGCTTCTCTCCTCCCTAATCCCCGCCTCCTCTCCTCTTCCCGATCTGCCGCCACCTCTCGTTTGCCCTTGCCGGGCCGACTTCATCGAGCCCCGCATTCCCCTCTTCCCCGACCATCTTCACCCACCTCCTGCCTAGGTTGCAGCTGCTGGGACATTGACGTGCGGCAGTCCCGTGCGCCTAGGAGGAGCCCTCGATCTGGGGAGATAGCAGGACCGAGAAGATAGGTAGAACGTGTTGGCCGTGTCTCGGTCGCGAGGCCACGCCAGCCATGGAGCTCGTGGTGGCCGACGGAGAGGGGTTCAGAAGGGAGGGGGAGACCCCACGTGGGAGATGACGACGGCGGTGGTGTGCATATCGAAGCACACCACCATGTGCTTTCTTCTGTGTCTTTTCACACGATTTCCTTCTTCTGAGTACTTGGTCTGATTTAATTTCTGTCTTTTTTGCTAATGTTTGGGGGGTGGCCTGCAGATTATTCTTACACTGACGCTAGCTTCAAAATATTCCGGGATGGCCATGGCCTAGCAGCTGCACCTCCTCTACTTTCGCAACCTCTCCAACCAGTCAAGGTGAAGCTCTCTTTTTCCGCTGTGCTCTTACAAAGTCGTATGATCCAATTATTCCCTTTTCCATTTGATTCAACTGTCAATGGAAGAGGCCAAGGCGCTCTTCGAACCCTACAAAAAGATTAGCTGCTCCATCATTGATGTCATTCTCATCTGCAAGGTACCTTCAGAAAATCTTACTTCTATCTGTTATTAGGATCAGCTAATTTGAGATAAGGTAATTGAGTTTTACTTTTTATTTAGATAAAACAAGACAGTCCATACACTGGCGTGCAATCCACATGATAAATGTTTGAACATGGTGTTTTTCAGAGAGAAAAAAAAAACGACCACGGACGTCCGACGGCTCTAGTTGGTGGAGGATGACGATGGCTGCCTAGCGATCATTGGCTTGCTAGATCCTCTTTGGTCTCTGTTCGACCAAGGTGACTGCGCCTCCTCACCATGTCTTCACGAGGCCTACTTGTCGTTTCCTCTACTGGTTATTTTCCTAAAACGTTTCACTTTTACAGGCTTAGATATAACGTTCCAAGATTCACTTTATCTTTGGTTGGGTCATGGGCTAGGTCAGATTTTCGGTCTTTACTTCTTAGGTGCTTTCATTGGCTGCTATGTCCCTCCTATATCCTCACTGTTTTGTCCTGATTTCCTTTTGATTTTACTCGTAGGATCCACTCTACGGTTCTGGCTGCCTCCTCACATGACATGGAAAGGGTTTTTGTTGGCCATATATTTACCGCGATTTCCCTCATGTTTTTAGCATTGATTCAATGGATTGGAAAAATTGTATGTCAAAAGAGTAAAACAAAGTGAGTTGTGCTGGGAGGCCAAGAGAGAAGCGCACCTGAACTAAGAGGCCTACAGGTATACTATGATTGTTCCATTCTAATGCATAGCTGTCCACTTCACTTTCTTTGAGTGCTTACACTTTGGTTCATAGTGTTTCGTTTTGCTACAATTGACATGACCATCTCAAGGCCTTGCATTGATTTGATGCGAGTGCATTGAGGCAACCATGGGCTGGAAATTAGTAGTAGTGATATTATATCTTGTGCTCCTGCTGCACTTCTAGATATTGATAGTATATCCCGTGCTCTTTGTGTCAACCTATTGAGGTAATCTTAGTAATTGTAGGAATCTTAAAGTGGTGCAGTATACTAGCCAATATCCAGGAATAGGAAATTATCCAGTTCGTTTCAACTGTACAGATTTTTAGAACTTTTCTAATTGGTTTTTTGTTTCTATGGATCGTTCACTGGTGGTCGCTCTTTTCTCAATATAGCTACATGGAACTTTTGCCCTTTATTCATTTATACGATTTATGCTGTGTGTGATGATGATTTTGTTAATAATGTCAATTGTAGTGGATCATGGCCTATAGTATCTCTCCTATGGGGTATGGCAACAGATGATGGTCTCATGAAGCGTTGGCTTTATATGATGATCATGTATTCCTCCCCTCACATATATTATGGAGTGGATTTTAGTAGATCATTTATCATTGAATGTATGGTGGTTACAACAACCTAGGAGCCATAGGATTAGAACAGGACAACACATATCGTCTCCTAGGTTAGAGTGGCCTTGCGAGAAATCTTGTGCCTGAATGAAGTAATACTGAATAGGTTACTTCTATGCTGATGTTTAATTCTCTTGCCTCTTAAAGAATTAATGTTGTTCTCATCCTATGACACCCCTACAGTTCACTGATCCCTTGAATAATTAAGGAATGTTTTCTATGAATAGTGAAAATTAATTCTCAAGTACTTCCATCCTGTAGTGATTTCTTGGTTCTTATTTATTATGCTTTTTTGGTTCAGCTTGCTGCACCGTCTGGTGTACATGGTGTGTGGATTGATTAATTAGTCCTTTCTATGAGTTTCAAATGTCTGAAGAATTGGTTGGTGTTTTCCTTGGATTGGGATAATGTTTCTTTACACCTATCAGGTTGTCTTATTGAGAGGGATGAGAGATGGTATCAGGCAGAACTTTTTTTTGTTTTGATCATTTGCTGAATTGATATTTCAGCAGGTCTGTCCTCAACAATCACTACTGTCGAAAGTTATTCTTGGAGGATCCATGTATTTATCATAGGGTTAATTCATGAGCCTTTAGTAGAATACAAAATATTGGTGCGGTTAGGTTATTGTCGCTGCATATTGGTTGCTTATATGGTCTCTATTAAGTTTTGCACTAGCAGTAGTCGCAGAGAACATCTACTTGGTGACCTTGACTACTAGCAAAAGTTGCGTTGTGCCACTGAGGCTGTTGCTATATAGGGTGAAATATAGATCTGAAGGGTTGACTCTTTAATGCAAGTCTAATTGTTTAATTCACTGGATCATTAGCCTTCTTATTCTATTGTTTTTGGTTAAAAGTTCTTTTCAACACTAATATCATTATTTGTTAGTACATAGGGAAAATCGCACAGCTACAATGAAATGAAGGTATTGTGAAGAGAATTTCAGGAACACGGGCTCGCCTCTTGGACAGTTAAAATAAAGATGTCGTTGTGAGATAACCATGTAATTGTCTTGAAAATCACCTACATGTTAGTGCTAGAGCTTTTGTATTATGGATGGCGTGAAAAAGGACATACTTGCACCTCTGTCATATTGATAGCTTGAAATTTTCTATACATCTAAAGTTCTTTTGCCTTTTAAATATTCACTATGCAGCCATTATGCTTTACTTTTCTTCACCTTGACATGGTTTCTTAACTTATGCAGAAAACTATTAGTGATCTTGACTTAAGTCTTGCATTTCAGTTTCGATAGAATAGAAATTTAAAGAGGTTTTTTTGGAGTGGTCATATGTTTACACTATCATAATTTTTTTACAGCAGCACTTTGTAGTTAGTACAAAGGCCTATGGATTCTAAAGTGTCGCGCACACAAAGTATGGGAACTATAGATTAGGTGGTAGAGACATGCTAATATGCACGAGTCATGCCTTCCCTTATAAGTTATCCTTTTTTTCAGAATTGACGGTTGCATAGCTTTTTCCACGGACATATCTGACTCTGCTTATTCAACAATAATAGTTTTAGTTCCACTTGACAATTCTTGGTGCTAGTGGAGATTTGAGTCCCACAACTTGATTCTGGAATACCAACACTGATGGAAAACGATCTTCTTATACACTAGCGTATCACACATACTTCTCTCTGACATAAGGTATGTTTCTTATCTTCTTCACTTCTTTGTTCTCTGCATTCTTTTTGACAACTCTTTCTGTGAATTAGAGAAGCGTGAGACAAGGATAGAGCCAGCCAACCATCTATTTCCAAATTTGGTAGAATATATGTGCTTATAATTTCCTTGCTATTCTGAAAATTCGGTAAGTTAAATGCAAGGCCATTCTGATACGATCTCTTCTTATACCTATTTTCAGTTTGAGTTGTTATATTTAATTGACATATTAGATTTGTGTCTTTCTTCTACTATGACATGTAGTTATGCAGTTGCGAGTTATTTCTGCAGAATTAGCTATATCACTGATCTGCTCTTTGATTACTATTACGAATCAATTATGGCGAAGAAACGCAACATAAGAAAACGCTAAAATCTGGCGCAACCATGCATGCTTGTTGTCCTATAATTTTTTCTTCAATATCACCGAATTCATGAAAATATTGTGGTGTTTTGTACTATGTTTTTGGGTTTCCTAATTCCTAGCTTAGATTTTTTGTCAAACTCCAATTTTCTTCAAAGAATAGATTGTATTTATACTGCTACTAAATTTTGTATCAGTGTTTTGGACAAACTAACTTGATGATAGTTAGGAAAATAGTAATAACATACTACGGCAAGGTATGTTAAATTCAATATCTATGTTGTCGAGTTATAGTTTGGAGAGATTGTTTATTTCCATCGTCACATTTTGCCTTAACAACAATCAATTCATCACAGTTAAAGAGTGCAACCTAAGCTACCATGGCCTTGTTGGAATTAAACTAAATGATATTGTTGATTTGCCTACATGTTTTTCTGTTGACGCCATCGGGGACGCTGGTGGTTGTCGGAACCATCTCATTGGTGTGGTAACTCACTGAATATTTGTGTTGTGGGTATTATTTGCTCCGAGTTATTAGAGTCGAAGGATGCTATTGAAAACATGTGCAGGAATATGTTATCAAAATACTGGTAATTTTCTTCTGTACTGAAACTAATGGGAATAATATCTATCACTATGAACGAGTGTTTACTGCTAACATGAGTAGCGTTCATTGAATGTTCACTCAATTATTTTCTGTTCTTGCTGTATGTGCTTGGAATTTTAGGATCATTGTACTAATTGACGATGGATTTGAAATTATGTGATGATTCACGGGAGTGTGAAATTGCTTTTTTATTGCTTAGTAAATTAAGGAATTGGATTGTCTTGGCTAAATTGCAGTCACAATGGTCAAAAGGGTGCTGTCATGAATGCAACTCGACAGTTTCCGTTCCAAAGTTGGTCTGTAGTAGGGAGCTTTTGGCTCTGTTTAGTTGCAGTATGGTCATATAGAATTAACCTCAGGTGTATCTTGTACCTGGAGCTTATTGATAAGACAAAGGTGTCCGATCTTTCGATGAGATGGTGATAATCGATTTGGTGGAGTTCGGACTTAACGATCCGACTACACGTGCGAGCACGAGCGCCAATGCAATCGCTAGGACAATCTCCTAGAGGTTACCGATCCTGCGGGAACACGGTCAGCCTGACCAGCGAAGGTCTTAATTCCTACCTGAAATCGAGAACAAGTAAAAACTAATATTGCAATCAAGATATTGCGGATTAAGATGAAAGCTTTATTGAAAAGATGGGATCCTGTATAGGTGTTGAGTACAAGAGGCCTCTATGACGCTCGAGCCTTGACGAAGTTGCTATGATGGCTAACTTAGTGTCTAAACAAAATTCGAGTCTATGGTGACGGCTAAGGCGAGTATTTAAGGAGGAAAAGGTAGGGTTTCGGCCAGCCATAGAAGTGGTGGCCGAATCCAACCCTAGAAGTCCTTTTCTCCTCAAATACGGACTCTAAAAAGTGGCTATTTAAAATCCTGCGAAAATTACATGGGCATGGCCCAAAATAAAGGTGTCGCAGCACCATATTAAGCTATGGACGAATTTGTAAAGTATTAATCTTGAATATTGCGTCCACGCCTTCTTTCTTCATTATGGTGGCCTTAAAGTTCTGAAATCTTCATCCGTGGCCTTCTCTTGGATCATCACATGCTTGCTGCCATCTCCATGCATGACCATGCTCCAATGCTTGTCCCTCTCATCCATGTTTGGTCCATCATTCCTAAAAGTAAGAAATATATCTGATTTAGGCAGCATCATATTCTCATGTATGTGAGGAATAGTTCCAAGAAACGAAAGTACCTGATAGTTAAGTTGTTTAGCACGAGATCGAGTGATAGGTCCTTGTATGTGTGTTGCTGTAGGTACAACAGTTGTATCAATAGATGGGATGTCCACATCATGCTCCCCTTCTTGAATTGAAGTCGTCCTCGACGCAATCTCATCTTCCTCACCAAAGTAAGGCTTCAAATCTGCAATGTTAAACGTAGGACTAACCGTACCAAAGTCTGCAGGCAACTCAAGTTTATATGCATTATCGTTTATTTTCTCTAACACCTTAAAGGGACCAGCAGCACGCGGCATTAACTTAGACTTGCGTAAATCAAGAAAACGATCTTTAGGCAAATATAACCAAACAAGATCTCTAACATCAAGCAAAACAATAAGGCGCGTGTCTACTACTCCTTCCTCTTCTGGTTCTCTCCTCCACCTGAGCCTCTCGGCCCCTCTCCCTCCTCCTCTCCGGCGGCCGCCGGCGACGAGATTGGGTGAGGGTCCCACCCCGTGTATAGTAGTAGTCTAGGGTAGATTTTAGTTGCTTTGGTCTTGCCCTGGTGGCGTATGCCGATATGGCGTTTGAGGGTTGGTCGGTGGTCTTTGGCAGCCAGATCCACCGCGCCTGGTTCTTCTTCTGTCTTGCTACGCTCCGCCGGTGGCAGGCGGTGGCGTTGGCGAACTGGAGAAGCCCCATCATCCCTCTCAATAAGGCCTGCCCTTGGCGCTCCAAGTCGATGTTGCTGGACAGACGCCGGCTTGGTGCGGTCGTTCTTGTTATCGCTGTGGTGCTCTCGTGGGGAGAGCCGAAGGCAGCGTCTTTGAAGCCCACCGCTCGCCAAAATAAAGTCCAAGCAAGCTCCAGCCACTGCAATTTCCGGCTGTCTCCTCTGGCTCGTGGCAGGATGCCGGAGTTTGATGACGGCCAGCGCTCCCTGTATCAGCAGTTGGATGCTTGTGTCTCCGGTGAAGAAAAGGTCCGATTCATTCTCCTCCCTCTCCTTTGCATCCATCGTGGTGATGGCCAGGGAGATGGTAAGGTGATTTTTGACCTTCTTCTTCTCCGGTGGGGAGTTGTTGCTGCTCTCGGCGGAGATCCCAAGCGGTGGCTTGTTTCAGCCATGGCTATCCTTGGTCTCGGAGACCACTCCGCGCGGCGGACTGACATCTGCTGCTTCCTCAACCTCCAGCGGAGGCCCTCCCGCGGCTCAACCACGGCAATCTTTGGCACGCCGGCGTCAAGTGGCCTCATCCCCGGCGCTAGCGCTGCCGGCCGTGGCATTGAAGTCGCCTCTGTTCCTGGTGGAGAAGGACCTGATGGACCTGATTGCCTTTTGTTTTTGTTTTGTAAGGTCCTTTTTGTAAAATTCATAGGGTTGGCTGTTTTTATGTATATCTTGAAGGCCATGCTTGTAATTATTCCCACCTATTAATGCAGCACTGGACCCTTCTGGGTCCTTCCCCTTGCTTCAAAAAAAAAATCTCTAACATCAAACACAACATGCTTTCTTCCTTTATCCCCAGCAAGTTTATACTTAGCATTCATGTGTTCTATGTTATCTTTAGTAGTCTTATGCAAGTTTAATATCATTTCAGCGCGTTGTGTAGCATCCAAATTATTTTGCACCGAAGAAGGTAAAGGAAATAAATCAATAGGTGCACGAGGAACAAAACCATACACGATCTCAAACGGGCACATCTTTGTGGTAGAATGCAGCGAACGATTATAAGAAAATTCTATATGAGGTAAACACTCTTCCCACAATTTTAAGTTCTTCTTTAAAACAGCCTGCAACATAGTAGACAAAGTTCTATTAACTACTTCAGTTTGTCCATTAGTTTGGGGATGACATGTAGTACTGAACAGCAATTTAGTCCCCAACTTAACCCATAAACATCTCCAAAAGTGGCTAAGAAATTTAGTATCACGATCAGAAACAATAGTATTGGGCACACCATGTAAACGAACAATTTCACGAAAGAATAAATCAGCAATATGCGCAGCATCATCCGTTTTATGACAAGGAATAAAGTGTGTCATCTTAGAAAACCGATCCACAACAACAAAAATATTATCCCTCCCCTTCTGTGTATGTGGCAATCCCAAAACAACGTCCATAGAAATATCCTCCCAAGGAACACTAGGAACAGGAAGAGGCATATATAAACCATGTGGATTAAGGCGAGACTTAGCTTTTTGAAAAGTAGTGCAGCGTGCCACAAATCTCTCAACATCTCGACGCATACGTGGTCAAAAGAAGTGTGCAGCAAGAACATCCTCCGTTTTCTTGACACCAAAGTGTCCCATCAATCCTCCTCCATGCGCCTCCTGTAACAACAAAAGACGAACAGAATTATCTAGAATGCATAGTTTGTTAGTACGGAACACAAATCCATCATTGAAGACGAACTTGTTCCATGTTCTACCATCTCTACAATTTTGCAACACATCTTTAAATTCAGCATCAAGCACATATTGTTCCTTAATAGTTTCCAATCCAAATATTTTGAAGTCAAGTTGAGATAACAAAGTATAACGGCGCGACAAAGCATCAGCAATAATATTATCTTTACCCTTTTGTGTTTGTTAACATAAGGAAAAGACTCAATAAATTCAACCCACTTTGCATGACGACGATTCAACTTAGCTTGACTATGAATATGCTTCAAAGATTCATGATCAGAATGTATAACAAATTCTTTAGGCCATAGATAATTGCCAAGTTTCTAATGTCCGAACCAACGCATATAATTCTTTATCATAAGTAGAATAGTTCAGACTAGCCCCACTTAATTTCTCACTAAAATATGCAACAGGTTTTCCCTCTTGTAATAACACACCTCCCAAACCAATTCCACTAGCATCACATTCAAGCTTAAAAGTCTTATTAAAATTAGGAAGTTGGAGTAAGAGAGCATGTGTTAGCTTATCTTTCAATATAACGAAGGCCTGTTGTTGTGTATCGCCCCAAACAAAGGGCACATCCTTCTTGGTAAGTTCATTCAGCGGCGCGGCAATTGATCCAAAGTCTTTGACAAAGCGCCTATAAAAACCAGCGATGCCAAGAAAACTCCTCACTTGTGTGACCGTCTTGGGCTGCGGCCAATTCTCAATAGCTTCAATCTTGGCTGGATCCACTTCAATACCCTGTGATGTAACAACATAGCCAAGAAACGCAACTCGATTGGTGCAAAAGGTGCACTTCTCAAGATTACCAAACGAACGTGCATCACGTAAAGCATTGAAAAAAACACGTAAATGGTCCAAATGATCCTCTAAAGATTTGTTATAAATCAGAATATCATCAAAGTAGACTACCACAAAACGTCCAATGAAAGCACGTAAAACTTCGTTCATTAATCTCATGAAAGTGCTGGGTGCATTAGTTAAACCAAACGGCATCACTAACCAATCATACAAACCGAACTTAATTTTAAATGCTGTTTTCCATTTATCTTCCAATTTCATACGAATCTGGTGGTAACCACTACGCAAATAAACTTTAGAAAACATGGTAGAGCCACTCAATTCATCAAGCATGTCATCCAAATATGGAATAGGATGACGATATCGAATAGTAATATTATTGATAGCTCTACAATCAGTACACATGCGCGAAGAACCATCTTTCTTAGGTACCAAAATAATATGAACAACACAGGGGCTAAGGGACTCACGAATATGATCTTTGTCGAGTAGTTCCTGAATTTGGCGTTGTATCTTCTTTGTCTCCTCTGGATTGGTTCTATATGGCGCGCGGTTGGGCAACGTAGCACCAGGAATTAGATCAATTTGGTGCTCAATTCCTCTAATAGGAGGTAGTCCTGGTGGCAGCTCAGCGGGAAAGACGTCCTCATATTCCTGCAAAAGGTTAGCAATAGCGGGTGGCAAAGAAGGAGGCATATCCTCAAATGAAAACAAAACCTCTTTGCAGACAATTGCATAACATTGAGTATTATTTACATCTAGTTCAACAATGTCAATTTTATTTGCAAGCATACATGGACTCTTCAAACGAATTTCAGTAGCATGTTCAGAATCAGATTTAGTGTTCTTTGGTGGTACAAAATCTGCAGCAACAATCTGATTCTCACTTTTATTTTTCTCCTCAGTTTTAGCTCTACTAGCTCTAGCAAGATCATCTTTTAAAATCTGTTCGGGAGTCATAGGTTTTAGACCAATTTTCTTTCCATCATTGCCATTATGAACAGATTCTCTATCAAATTGCCATGGTCTACTGTCAACACCAGGATTTTTAATCCCAGATGCCCGTTATGCCATACATCGCAATCCCAGGATTACCATTTTTGCGAGACATAATAGAACTGGATACCACAATATATCATCCATTACAAACCATACATAAGGTCCTACACAAATAAGGATGTCATGATCCAGTTCTTAATACAACTTCAAGCAGCGGAATACGTAATAACAACGGTAGCGTAGGCGAAGCTCCATCTTTGGGGTCACAGGCAATGCTGACGATGGGAGATGATCCTAGTTGTCGTAACCTTCCTGGGGTCCATCCTCCAGGTACTCCTCTTCATAGTCTGGCCACGGGAATAGCCAGGGACAAAGCCATGAGTACTCTTTAAGTACTCGCAAACTAATACTAACAAGTGAAAGGGGTTTTTGATAATTGGACACTAGGCTCTAGGGTTGTTTTGCAAGAAGCCAGATTTATCTCTACTAAGTTCAGAAGCAAGAGAGCTAGTGGAAGTTTATAACACCTAAGTGGGAACTTGTATTTCATATCACAACCTTGTTGTGGTCAAGTCAAAGTCTCAATTCATTTCACAAGTCATTTTGAAAACATCTGACGGGGGAACAGTATGGCCACTCCAACTGTCCATAACCGCGGACGCGGCTATTCCAATAGTTTGACACTCTGCAGAGATTGTACACTTTCACCACAACATTCGATACATCCGTCAGGAACAAATCCTGAATTCACCATACTCAGTATGCGGATAATCAATCCTAACCTTTCAATTACACGCCCTAGTATAAGCACCTCTCCTGTGAGTTTGGCCTCCCAACCATGACCAACTGTCATCTTGGGTACTGCACATGTGGACAATCTTCACAAGGTAGCCTCAGCTCAGACCTTGGCCGTGAGGGAACTAATACTAAGGTAGATAAGTTTCCAGTCAAGCCCTACCCAATCTTCGGGTATTGTGGTTGTACGGTAAAATTGGAATGGTATCGCATCCATACAACCATCAGTTTTATAAAGGTCTAAGGCTCAGGCCTCAACATTTTCATCACCAAAAATCATTTGGTGTTCGGAAACACATGTCAAAACATTTCAGTAGAATGATCCATCATTCTAAGGTTTTCATAACCATTTTTCCACCAAGTATTCCCATCTAAAGTTGATCAAGTTTTATGCTTAGCACTAGCATCTACAAATGGGGTAAGTACTAATGAGGGGTGGTAAACTAGTGGAGTTTAACTAAGTTCAATTTCATGCCTTAGGATGACATGAAGATTATCTAGCTTAGGCCAAGTTTTATGCTCTTTATGCAACCTTCAATTATCTTTCTAGTATCTACAATTTACTCAAGTAAACTCTAAGTAGTAGCTTTGATAAAGAAATAAAGTATAAAGCTTGTAAGTAAAAACTAGGATTGGTTTATCAAGTGGGTAGGATCATTTATGCTTAAGGAATATAGTTGGCATGGTGACAAGCAAGTATAGGCTTGCATAGGTCAACTTGATTAGTAAGGCTTGCCTTGTGCAGAGCAGTGGTTGAAGTTCTCCTCGGCTTCTTCTTCGTAGTATCCTCCTTCCTCCTCGTATCCTTGGTCGATACTAGCCACTATAAATAAATACGAGGTACACAATCACCAAACAATACTTAACTACTTTCAATCATCACACAAAAGGGGTCCTATAGATGATCTAGCATCATCTCTAACATTACAAGATTAAAGCTTGGTTTAATTCCTTTTATTTTTAGAAAAGTAATTTCTACTCATTGAAAAACTACTTACGATTTAATATTCTCCAAACCAAACATGGGATCATGTTGACACATGTCATCACCGCATATTTTAGTCCATGGGAATGTGATTTAAAGCAGTGTCACAATTTAACAAGGTTTAACCTTTTATTTTAATTAAATGAAGTGACTAGAAATGCCTATGTGACATTCTTTACTTGAACATTATTTCTGTAAGTAAACCTATATATTTTTATATATTCTGAAAGGTATGGTTAAATGTGATTTTTGAGAGTTGGAATCAACTCAAAAGCTATTATGGTTTAAATTTGAAAAATGTTTGAATGCAGAAAAGCTTCTGCCTTGTTATTTTTACCAAGGATGATCTATAGATCCAAATGACTTGAATCCAACGGGCTTGGATTCAGCATTTCAAGACCTTTCTAACAAAATTGGTTTCATTCAATTTGGTTCACTGAATCGATGTGGGTTGATTTTTGAATCTAGGTGCAGAAGTGTTGGAGATATGCCCTAGAGGCAATAATAAATGTGGTTATTATTATATCTTTGTGTTTATGATAAATGTTTACATTCATGCTATAATAGTATTAACAAGGAAAGATTGATACTTGTGTGATTTGTAAACTTAATTTGAAGTCCCTAGTATAGCCTCTATACATCACTAGCTTGTTGGTTGATAAATGATTGTGGTTTCCCTATCATGAACATTGAGATGTTATCAACAACAAGATCATATCGTTAGGAGAATGATATGATGGACATACTCCTATAGATAAGCGTAGCATAAAGATCAAGTCATTTTAATAGTTAAATTGCTATAAGCTTTCTGATACATAGTAAGCTAATTCCTTCGACCATGAGATCATGCATATCACCTTTACCGGATGGATGCTTTGATGACATCAAACACCACACCGTAACTGGGTGGCTATAAAGGTGGCATTGAGTGTTCGGAAAGTATTGGTTGAGACACATGGATCAAGAGTGGGATTTGTCCATCCATATGACGGATAGATATACTCTGGGCCCTCTCGGTGGAATGTCATCCAATTAGCTTGCAAGCATGTGACTGGCTCACAAGGGATCACATATCACGGGAACGAGAAAAGAGTACTTATCGGTAACAAGGTTGAACTAGGTATGCAGAGATACCGACGATCATAACCTCGGATAAGTAAACTATCGCGAGACAAAGGGAAATTGGTATCGTATGTAAGTGGTTCATTCGATCGCAAAGTAATCGTAGAAATATGTGGGAGCCATATGAATTTCCAGATTCCTCTATTGGTTATTGTTCGGAGAAGTGTCTCGATCATGTCCGCATAATTCATGAACCGTAGGGAGACACACTTAAGGATTCGACGTTGATTGAGTAGTTATGGTATTATGAGAAAGAGACCGAATGTTGTTCGGAGTCTCGGATGGGATCCGGGATATCACGAGGAGATCCGGAATGGTCCGGAGAATAAGATTCATATAAGGAAAGTCCTGTTTCGGAGTTCGGGAATGATTCTGGTGTTTTCATCGAGAATGTTCTAGAAGGTTCCGGAATGTCCGGCACTCCGGAGGGGAAGGGTACATGAATGTGTTGTATCAAACTTGGTATGATTGCATCATGTACTAAGTGTCATCGCTGTTCCAAATAAAGGATTAATCGAATCCTAGTTTGAAAAGTCAAATAGCTAGTTTGAAAAGTCAAACGGCCAAAATTGGAAAGTGGAAAAGAGGAGGAAGAGGGAAACCGAGTTGGGGAGGGAATCCCTCCTCCAACCGGCGGCGCCCCCTCCAAGCCGAGTTGGGGAGGGACTCCCCTCCCTCCCCTTGGCTGCCGGCCCCTCCACCTATATAAGGAGGGGCAGGGCTCCCTCCTAACACACACAAGTACCTCTCCTCAAACCCTAGCTTGGCGCCTACCACCATAGCCGCCGCCGCCCCCCTAGGGTTTTGCCCTAGCCACCGACTTGGGGGTCCCCGGAACCCTAGCCGCCGGCTCTAGCACCTCCTCCTTGGTGTGTCTAAACCCTAGATCGCCGAGGAGCTCTCTCATACTCCACCATACTCGCTCCGGCTTAAGGCGAAGCCCTGCGAGATCTCCCCTCTACTTCCGGTACCACGCCGTTGTGCTGCCAGAATCGCGAGGAGAGTGCTACAACCTCCGCTGCCTGCTGGAACAAGGGAGAGGAAGGTCTTCGTCGAGTACCGAACGTGTGACCGACTACGGGAGCGCTGCCGGAACGCAGCGCCGGAAGGATCGTCTACGCGATCTTGAGATCGGGAAGAGTACGACTACATCACCCACGAGAATCCGCTCTCGTTAAACACTTTGGAATCTTCGAGGGTAAGTTATTCCATCGACTCGTTGCTACAATCTAGTAGATAGATCTTGGCTTGTTTGTTTGTATGCGATAGAAATTTTTTGTTTTCCATGATACGAAACCCTACAGTGGTATCAGAGCCGTGTCTATATGTAGATCTGTTGCACGAGTAGAACACAATGGTCATTGTGGGCGTTGATGCTTTTATTGTCGATTGCTTCTTGTGTACTTTGCATCTTGCGGTATGTTGGGATGAAGCGGCCCGGGCTAACCTTACATGACATCGTTCATGAGACTTGCTCCACGCTTGACATGCAACTTGTATTGCATAAGTGGCTTTGCGGGTGCCTGTTTCTCCTAGCATAGTTAAGATCCAATTTACAACGGGTGATTAACAATACTAGTATCAATGTTGTGGTTCATGTTCGTAAGTTAGAACGACACTTATTGAAAGCCCCAAACCACGTAAAACATGCAAAGAAAGTAGAGGCGTCTAACTTTGTTTTGCAGGGGTGTGCAGTGATGTGATATGGCCATGATTGTGATTATATTTGATGTATGCAATGTTCCTTATTGTAAGTTGGCAACCGGCAGGAGCCATATGGTTATCTTTAATTTATGTTAAGACCCGCGTGTCTATTCAAAGTAGTTGTAATAGTTGAAGCCGGTGGACGACAACCATGGAGAAGCGTCATTGACCTTGATGCAATGTCGGTGATGATGGAGATCATGTTCGTGCTTGAAGATGGAGATCGGAAGCACAAAGAAGAAAGGCCATATCATATCACATATTTTGAATTGCATGTGATGTTAATCCTTTATGCATCTTGTATTGCTTAGTAGACGACGGTAGCATTATAAGATGATCCCTCATGCACATGAATTTCAAGTCATAAAGTGTTCACCCTTAGCACCGTTGCTAAAGCTTGTTGTTTCGAAGCACCACGTGATGATCGGGTGTGTTAGATTCTGCAAGTGTATACAACGTGAGCAAGCCAGATTTGCTCATGCGGAAACTAAGGTTTGATCTTGACGAGCCTAGCATGTACAGACATGGTCTCGGAACACGGATCACCGAAAGGTAAAGCATGAATCATATAGTAGATATGATGAACATGACGATTGTTCGCCATTGAAACTATATCAACTCTCGTGATGATCGGTGTTGATGTGGTGGATTTGGTTCGTGTGATCACTAAAACAATGTGAGGGATATTGTTTTGAGTGGGAGTTCACCTAGATTAACTTTATTATTAATTTGAACTCAATTTGTCATAAACTTAGTCTAAACTATTGCAAATATGTTGTAGATCAATGTCAGCCCCTACCATCAATTTTAATGCGTTCCTAGAGAAATAAAAGTTGAAAAACAATGGAAGCAACTTCGCGGATTGGTTCCGCAATTTGAGGATTGTCCTCACAGCTGGTAATTTGACCTATGTGCTGGATGCACCACTGGGTGACCCACCTGCGGCTGATGCTTCTGATGAAGTAAAGAATGTTTACCTCGCTCGGAAGAATCAGTACTCCATAGTTCAGTGTGCTATCTTGTATGGTTTGGAATCGGAGCTTCAGAAAAGGTTTGAGAATTCAGACCCATATGATATTGTCGAGGATCTCAAATTGATCTTTGAGACTCATGCGACAATTGAAAGTTATGAGGCTTCTGAAAAGTTCTTTAACTACAAGATGGAAGAGGGCAGCTCCGTCAGTGAGCATGTGCTTAAGATGTCTGGGCACGCAAACAAACTTCAAAGCTTGGGTATTGTGATTCCTAATGCTTTGGGGATTTACCGTGTCCTCCAATCACTACCACCAAGTTACAAGAACTTTGTGATGAACTACAACATGTAGAACATGAACAAGCAGTTGCCAGAACTGTTTGCTATGTTAAAGTCTGCAGAAGTGGAGATCAAGAAAGAGCACCAAGTGTTGTTGGTCAATAAGACCACCAAATTCAAGAAAGGCAAGTCTAAGCAGAAGGGACACTTCAAGAAGGGTGGTAAGAAAGTTACCGCACCGGCGAAGAAGACCAAGGCTGGACCTAAGCCTGATACTGAGTGCTTTTACTGCAAGGGAGAAGGTCACTGGAAGCGGAATTGCCCAAAGTACTTGGCGGATTTGAAGAACGGCAACATCAAGAAGAAAGGTATATCTGATATACATGTTATTGATGTGTATCTCACTAGTACTCGTAGTAGTGCCTGGGTATTTGATACTGGTTCGGTTGCTCATATTTGTAACTCGAAACAGGTGCTGCAGAATAAACGGAAGCTAGCGAAGAACGAGGTGACGATGCGCGTGGGAAATGGATCAAAGGTTGATGTGATCGCGGTCGGCACGCTACCCCTTCATCTACCATCGGGACTAGTTTTATACTTAAATAATTGTTATTTGGTGCCTGCATTGAGCATGAACATTATATCGGGATCTTGTTTATTGCGAGACGGTTACGTGTTTAAATCCGAGAATAATGGTTGTTCGATTTATATGAGTAATATGTTTTATGCACATGCACCTTTGATAGATGGTCTATTCTTATTGAATCTTGATAGTGGAAATACACATATCAACAACATTGAGGCTAAACGTTTGAAATCGAGCGATAACTCGACCTATATGTGGCACTGTCGTCTTGGTCACATTGGAGTGAAGCGTATGAAGAAACTCTATTCCGATGGACTTCTTGAATCACTTGATTTCGAATCACTTGAAAGATGCGAAGCATGTCTGATGGGAAAAATGACTAAGACTCCATTTTCTGGTATGATGGAGCGAGCTACGGACTTATTGGAAATCATACATACCGATGTATGTGGTCCAATGAGTGTAGCATCGCGCGGTGGTTATCGTTATATTCTTACCTTCACGGATGACTTGAGTAGATATGGGTATATCTATTTCATGAAACATAAGTCCGAAACTTTCGAGAAGTTTAAGGAATTTCAAAGTGAGGTAGAGAATCAACGTAACAAGAAGATTAAATTTCTGCGTTCTGATCGTGGAGGTGAATATCTAAGTTACGAGTTTGGCGAGCATTTGAAGAAATGCGGAATACTTTCACAATTGAAACCGCGGGGAACACCACAGCGTAATGGTGTGTTCGAACGTCGTAATCGAACTCTCTTAGATATGGTTCGATCTATGATGTCACTTACAGATTTACCGCTATCATTTTGGGATTATGCATTAGAAACAGCCGCATTCACTTTAAATAGGGCACCATCTAAATCCGTTGAAACGACACCATATGAATTATGGTTTGGGAAGAAACCTAGATTGTCGTTCCTTAAAGTTTGGGGTTGCGAAGCCTATGTAAAGAAGTTACAGCCAGACAAGCTTGAACCCAAAGCGGAAAAATGCGTCTTCATAGGATACCCGAAGGAAACTATTGGGTATACCTTCTATCATAGATCCGAAGGCAAAATCTTCGTTGCCAAGAATGGATCCTTTCTAGAGAAGGAATTTCTCTCGAAAGAAGTGACTGGAAGGAAAGTAGAACTCGACGAGGTTGTCGAACCTTCTCTCGAAATTGCGAGTAGCGCAGCACCGGAAGAAGTTCCTGTGGTGCCTGCACCAATAAGAGAGGAAGCTAATGATGGTGATCATGAAACTTCGGTTGAAGTTGCTACAGAGCCTCGGAGGTCAACGAGAACTCGTACCACTCCAGATTGGTATGATCCCGTTATGAGTGTCATGTTGGTGGACAACACCGATGACCCTGAGACATATGAGGAAGCAATGATGAGCCCAGATTCCAATAAATGGCAAGAAGCCATGAAATCCGAGATTGGATCCATGTACGAAAACCAAGTATGGACTTTGGTGGACTTACCGGATGGCCGGAAGGCTGTCGAGAACAAATGGATCTTCAAGAAGAAAACAGATGCTGATGGTAATGTTACTGTCTATAAAGCTCGACTTGTCGCAAAAGGGTTTCGACAAATTCAAGGAGTTGACTACGATGAGACTTTCTCACCAGTAGCAAAGCTAAAGTCTGTGAGGATTATGTTAGCAATCGCTGCATATTATGATTATGAGATATGGCAGATGGATGTCAAAACAACATTCCTCAATGGAGATATTGATGAAGAGTTGTATATGATGCAACCCAAAGGTTTTGTCGATCCTAAAGATGCTAACAAGGTATGTAAACTTCAACGGTCCATCTATGGATTGAAGCAAGCATCCCGAAGTTGGAATCAACGTTTTGATAAGGTGATCAAAAGTTTTGGTTTTATACAAACTTATGGAGAAGATTGTATTTACAAGAAAGTGAGTGGGAGCTCTGTAGCATTCTTAATATTATATGTGGATGACATATTGTTGATTGGGAATGATGTAGACCTTCTTAATAGTGTCAAGGAATATTTGAATAATAGTTTTTCAATGAAGGATCTTGGCGAAGCACCTTACATATTAGGCATAAAGATTTATAGAGATAGATCGAAACGCCAAATATCATTGTCACAGAGTACATATTTGGACAAAGTTCTAAAGAGGTTTGGAATGGAAGATAGCAAGAAAGGGTTCTTGCCCATGTTGCCCAATACGACCTTGAGTAAAACTCAAAGTCCGACATCGGCAGAAGATAGAGAAAGGATGAGTAAGACTCCCTATGCCTCAGCCATAGGATCTCTAATGTATGCCATGCTATGTACTAGACCCGACATTGCATATGATGTTAGTTTAACTAGCAGATATCAAAGTGATCCAGGAGTGGATCATTAGACAGCGGTCAAAAACATCCTTAAGTACTTGAGAATAACTAAGGATATGGTTCTTTCTTATGGAGGTGATGAACAGCTCGTTGTTAATGGTTACACCGATGCTAGTTGGAACACCGATCCGGATGATTCTAAATCACAATCTGGATACGTATTTATTTTGAATGGTGCAGCAGTTAGCTGGAGGAGTGCAAAGCAAAGCGTTGTGGCGAGATCTTCAACTGAATCGGAATACATGGCTGCTTCGGAGGCTTCACAAGAAGCGATATGGATGAAAGAGTTCATTACAGAGCTGGGTGTGGTTCCTAGTGCGCTGGACCCAATGTCTATCTACTGTGATAACATGGGCGCCATAGCCAATGCGCAAGAACCAAGGTCACACAAGAAGCTGAAGCACATTAAGCTACGTTTTCACGCTATTCGAGAACATATCCAAGATGGGGATATAAAGATTTGCAAAGTACACACAGATCTGAATGTGGCGGATCCGTTGACTAAACCTCTCCCGAGGGCAAAACATGACCAGCACCAAACTGCCATGGGTGTTCGGTATATTACCATGTAATCTAGATTAGATGACTCTAGTGCAAGTGGGAGACTGTTGGAGATATGCCCTAGAGGCAATAATAAATGTGGTTATTATTATATCTTTGTGTTTATGATAAATGTTTACATTCATGCTATAATAGTATTAACAAGAAAACATTGATACTTGTGTGATTTGTAAACTTAATTTGAAGTCCCTAGTATAGCCTCTATACATCACTAGCTTGTTGGTTGATAAATGATTGTGGTTTCCCTATCATGAACATTGAGATGTTATCAACAACAAGATCATATCGTTAGGAGAATGATATGATGGACATACTCCTATAGATAAGCGTAGCATAAAGATCAAGTCATTTTAATAGTTCAATTGCTATAAGCTTTCTGATACATAGTAACCTAATTCCTTCGACCATGAGATCATGCATATCACCTTTACCGGATGGATGCTTTGATGACATAAAACACCACACCGTAACTGGGTGGCTATAAAGGTGGCATTGAGTGTTCGGAAAGTATTGGTTGAGACACATGGATCAAGAGTGGGATTTGTCCATCCATATGACGGATAGATATACTCTGGGCCCTCTCGGCGGAATGTCATCCAATTAGCTTGCAAGCATGTGACTGGCTCACAAGGTATCACATATCACGGGAACGAGAAAAGAGTACTTATCGGTAACGAGGTTGAACTAGGTATGCAGAGATACCGACGATCATAACCTCGGATAAGTAAACTATCGTGAGACAAAGGGAAATTGGTATCGTATGTAAGTGGTTCATTCGATCGCAAAGTAATCGTAGAAATATGTGGGAGCCATATGAATTTCCAGATTCCTCTATTGGTTATTGTTCGGAGAAGTGTCTCGATCATGTCCGCATAATTCATGAACCGTAGGGAGACACACTTAAGGATTCGACGTTGTTTGAGTAGTTATGGTATTATGAGAAAGAGACCGAATGTTGTTCGGAGTCTCGGATGGGATCCGGGATATCACGAGGAGATCCGGAATGGTCCGGAGAATAAGATTCATATAAGGAAAGTCCCGTTTCGGAGTTCGGGAATGATTCCGGTGTTTTCATCGAGAATGTTCTAGAAGGTTCCGGAATGTCCGGCACTCCGGAGGGGAAGGGTACATGAATGTGTTGTATCAAACTTGGTATGATTGCATCATGTACTAAGTGTCATCGCTGTTCCAAATAAAGGATTAATCGATTCCTAGTTTGAAAAGTCAAATAGCTAGTTTGAAAAGTCAAACGGCCAAAATTGGAAAGTGGAAAAGAGGAGGAAGAGGGAAACCGAGTTGGGGAGGGAATCCCTCCTCCAACCGGCGGCGCCCCCTCCAAGCCGAGTTGGGGAGGGACTCCCCTCCCTCCCCTTGGCCGCCGGCCCCTCCACCTATATAAGGAGGGGCAGGGCTCCCTCCTAACACACACAAGTACCTCTCCTCAAACCCTAGCTTGGCGCCTACCACCATAGCCACCGCCGCCCCCCTAGGGTTTTGCCCTAGCCGCCGACTTGGGGGTCCCCGGAACCCTAGCCGCCGGCTCTAGCACCTCCTCCTTGGTGTGTCTAAACCCTAGATCGCCGAGGAGCTCTCTCATACTCCACCATACTCGCTCCGGCTTAAGGCGAAGCCCTGCGAGATCTCCCCTCTACTTCCGGTACCACGCCGTTGTGCTGCCGGAATCGCGAGGAGAGTGCTACAACCTCCGCTGCCTGCTGGAACAAGGGAGAGGAAGGTCTTCGTCGAGTACCGAACGTGTGACCGACTGCGGGAGCACTGCCGGAACGCAGCGCCGGAAGGATCGTCTACGCGATCTTGAGATCGGGAAGAGTACGACTACATCACCCACGAGAATCCGCTCTCGTTAAACACTTTGGAATCTTCGAGGGTAAGTTATTCCATCGACTCGTTGCTACAATCTAGTAGATAGATCTTGGCTTGTTTGTTTGTATGCGATAGAAATTTTTTGTTTTCCATGCTACGAAACCCTACAAGAAGGGTGTTTTAAATAAAATGGAAAAGGTTAAATTCAAATGAATGGGCTGCGCGGGAAACGATACTGGGACGGCCTGCTAAGCACAGCGCTTACGCGGGTTGGTTAAGTCACTGTCCCCACGCGTCAGTGAGACGAGGGGGTGCGAACGGTATGGGGCGATGTGAGCCGTGGGATCTTGTTCTAATCTAACGGCTGAGGGTCGTCGTCCATGTCGGGCAACTCCGGCGAGACTGAAACCTAACGCGGCAGGTGAGGGTCGTCGGGGGCTCACCGGGGCTCAGGCGAGGGTCGGCGAGGCGGGCGAACGACGAAGTCGACGACGGCGAACATCCTGGTACCGGCAGCTTCTCCTGGGGCGGCTCCAATCGCTGGCTCCCTTCTTCTCCAAAGGCGGCGGGCTCCGGCAAAATTCTGGCGAAGCGCTGCTCGCCTTGCTTCGGGAACGGGGTGGAACGATCAGTGAGGAGAGGGGAGTGAGATGGTGTGCTCAATTCGGCTGGGGGTGGCCTCTATTTATAGTCTCGACGACGAGACCGAAGGGGATGGGCAGGCGACGGTGGTGACATGGCTACGGGGTGCTAGAGGCATGGCCGGTGGTGGTGATCGCTTGGTGGTCTCCTGGCGATGCTCTACGGCTTTAATGCACATGTAGGGGCGGTGGCAAACGGTCTGGAACACGCGATGCTCTACGCGGACGAGGCGGCGTCTTCGACGGCGAGCGGTGGCTGTGAGGCATGGGGCAGCGAACGGGGATGTCTGGCGATCTCCTGGGACGGTGGTAATTGTGTATGCACGCGGCGAGGGCGGCGCGCGGTCTGTGGGCGTGTGTCGAGGGCGGCGCTCTGGCGCATGCTCGGCATGGTTGCTAGCGAGCTTGGCATGGTCCGTGCGTGTGGTCTAGGGGTTGGCAATGCTCGCGGCTGGGACAGGGAGTGTCGGTGGACGGTGGGCTGCCTCCTAGACAAGGTTGGTACGGCTAAATCTTCTCCTAGCTTGATGTCCACACTGGGGTGACATGGTTAGCTTCGGCTGTTCACCATTAATGGCATTGCCAAGCTTACAGTGAGGCTAGTGCTTGGTTTAGTTTGCTAGATGATCTACTTAGGTTGCTGTGAGCTAGAGAGGGAACAAGTTAGGCTCCAATCACTTCTCACAATAGTGTTTGGATTTTAGAAGATTTGAATCTGCAAGGTGTTTGATGAAATGGCCGCAAGAATTCAAGTTTTGAATTTTGAAAAGATTTTTGGTGGGTGTGATAGGTTGGTGCTAGTGAGTCTGCAGATGCTTGGATTTTGAAAGTTGAGCTTGTTTGAGTGGTTTTTGAAAAAGTGGGATCTTCCCATATGATAAAGATTCAATTTTGAATTGTCATTTAAACTATGCATTTGAAAGTTTCTGGATGATAACAAGGTGGGCCTTGATACTTTGTTAAGAGTACTATCAAGGGGTGTAAAGATCCAAACAAGTTTCTGTTAAGTTCTGAAAGTTTGGGACATCCAAAGTAGGCATGGGAGTTAAATTGGTCAAAATGACCATTCACCCAATTTGGTTTGTTTTGATTTATTTGTCTTTGGAAAAGTGTGGGGATTGTTTAGATGATGTTTATTTCACCTAAGAAACATTTTACAAGCAAAGAAACACCTAAACAAGGCAATTCAAAAGAATTCAAAATGAAATGCATACCCACATGAATGCTTTCATAATTTTATTTAGAAAAGTTTTTGTTAACCCTAATTTTGATGATTAGAGTTTGATGATCCAAGTTTAGTATTTTTGGGATGTTACAAACCTTCCCCCCTTAAACAAAATCTCGTCCCGAGATTTGAAAAAGGACGAAAAAGATTACCTAGGATTTGAAGAGATCGGGAAACTCCGTCCTGATGTGATCTTCGCGCTCCCATGTAGCTTCCTATTCGGTGTGGTTGCTCCACTGAATCTTGAGAAACTTGATGCTTCAGGTTCTGGTAGTTCGGAAGGCTTCTTCCAAAATACGGATGGGTACTTCGGGATAGGTTAGTTCATCGTTGATCTCTATGGTCCGATGATCGATATTCTTGAACACTTTGGTCTTCTCGGTGACTTCGAGACACTTGCGAAGTAATGAGATATGGAAAACATTGTGCACAGCTGACATCTCTTCGGGTAGTTCCAATTGATACGACACTTCTCCTCGATGGTTCAAAATCTTGAAGGGTCCGATATATCTGGGGGCTAACTTTCCTTTGAGTTGGAAACACTGCATTCCCTTTAATGGCGACACTTTCAGATACACAAAATCTCCTATGTTGAAGGCGAGGTCTCTACGTCTCTTGTCGGCGTAACTCTTCTGTCTGGACTGGGCGGTCTTGAGGTGCTCATGAATCTTGTGAACCTTCTCTTCCGCTTCTCGTAGGATGTCGGGTCCAAAAATCTGACTCTCTCCTACTTCCGACCAGTTCAAAGGGGTGCGACACTTCCTTTCATACATGAATTCAAATGGGGCCATTTGCAAACTAGCTTGATAACTGTTGTTGTATGAAAATTCTGCAAACGGCAGACAGTCTTCCCACTTGGATCCATATTCTAACACACAGGCTCTCAGCATATCTTCGAGTATTTGATTTACTCGCTCCGTTTGTCCATCGGTCTGAGGGTGATACGCGGTGCTGAAATCTAGGCGGGTTCCTAAACCTTCTTGGACTTTCTTCCAGAATCGCGAGGTAAACTGAGTTCCTCGATCCGATACGATGTTCTTGGGGACTCCATGCAAACTAACTATTCTCGCGATGTACAACTCCGCTAGCTTCGAGCTCTGATATATGGTCTTGACGGGTAAGAAATGGGCGACTTTGGACAATCGGTCCACTATGACCTAGATAGAGTCATTTCCCCTACTAGAAGTAGGCAATCCGGTGATAAAGTCCATTCCAACGGAATCCCATTTCCATTCCGGAATCTGTAAGGGTTGCAACAATCCAGCGGGTCTTTGATGTCCGGCCTTGACTCGCTGACATATATCACACTTGGCGATCTAGCTTCCGATTTCTCTCTTCATCTTATTCCACCAAAATTGTTCTTTCAAATCTTGATACATCTTAGTTCCTCCGGGATGGATAGAATAAAGAGTATCATGAGATTCCTTCAGAATAACTTCTTTCAACTCAGAATCTGCTGGTACACAAAGGTGTCCTTTGTACCACAGAACTCCTTCTTCGTCTTCGGTGAATCCGGGTACTTTGCCTGTACCAATGTGACGCCTGATTCCGTCGATACTAACATTTCCCTTCTGCGCCTCTTTGATCTGGCTGATCAAAGTGGGTTGAAGTTCTATGCTAGCCAAAAATCCTTCACTCACTAATTCCATGCGAAAATTTTCCATCTCTTTGTGCAAGCTTGGTTGCTCCTTCAAGATCATGGAGTTCAAGCGGCACGGCAATCTGCTAAGGGCATATGCTACCACATTGGCTTTACTAGGGTGATAGTGAATGTCCAGATCGTAATCCTTGATTATCTCAATCCATCTTATCTGTCTCATATTCATCTCCTTCTGAGTGAATATATACTTCAGACTCTTGTGATCCGAATAAATCTCACAACGGTTTCCCATCAGGTAATGCCTCCACGTCTTTAGGGCTAGAACTACGACTGCGAGTTCGAGGTCATGGGTTGGGTAATTTTGCTCATGTTGCTTCAGTTGTCGAGATACATAAGATATAACCTTGCCTTCTTGCATTAGCACACATCCGAGACCGATCTTGGATGCATCACAATACACGTCGAAGGGCTTCGTGATATCCGGCATGATCAAGATTGGGGCTGAAATCAATCTCCTCTTGAGTTCTTGAAAACTCGCTTCACATTTGTCGGTCCATTCAAACTTCTTGTCCTTCTTCAGCAATTGGGTCATGGGTCTGGCGATACTCGAGAATCCTTCTATGAACTTGCGGTAATATCCCGCCAATCCGAGAAATGCACGGACTTTGGTTTGAGTGGTTGGGGCTTGCCAATCTTCTACAACTTTTACGTTTGCGGGATCAACGGCAATTCCTTCGGCTGATACAATGTGACCGAGGAATCCTACCTCCTGTAACCAGAATTCACATTTGCTAAACTTGGCATACAACTTATGCTCTCTAAGGGTTCCAAGAATGGTCCTTAGGTGTAGCTCATGTTCTTCTTCTGATTTGGAATAAATCAGGATGTCATCAATGAAAACAACGAAAAACTTATCCAGGAAGTCCATAAAAATCTTATTCATGAGATTCATGAAATAAGCGGGGGCATTGGTTAATCCAAAAGACATGACTGTATACTCGTATAATCCATATCTGGTGGTAAAGGCAGTCTTTGGAATATCCTCTGCACGAATTTTGAGTTGATGATAGCCAGTCCTAAGATCAATCTTAGAAAACACTTTGGCACCGGTCAACTGATCAAACAAATCTTCTATCTTGGGCAAGGGGTATTTGTTCTTGATGGTGACATCATTCAACTTTCGATAATCCGTACACAAACGGTTACCTCCATCTTTCTTGTCCACAAACAAAACAGGTGATCTCCATGGTGACGCACTTGGTTGAATCAATCCAATTTCCAACATGGAATCCTGTTGCTTCTTTAGTTATTCTAGTTCCGATGGGTTCATACTATATGGTCTCTGGGCTATGGGTCCTGTTCCGGGGATTAGTTCGATGATAAACTCGATATCCCGATCTGGGGGCATACCGGGCAAAACATCTAGAAATACATCAGGGTATTCATAGACTATCCGAACTTGGTAAATGGTGGGTTGGGCTATACTCTTGTTGCACTTGAATTGGCGAGGTAAGGTTTCAGATATATGCTCGACTGATATTCAGGCTGTACTGGTCATGGTTATGGCTTTCTTGGCACAGTCAATCAATCCTTTATGTTTGGACATCCAATCCATGTCTAGTACTACTTCCAAACCTGTAGTTCCGAGTACTATCAGGTTAGCATAAAAATCTATGCCATGGATTCGGACAGGGACGACTTTGCAGATTTGCCTAGCCTTGGTGGTTGATCCGAGAATTTGAACAATCATAACATGCTTCAGTTTGGTTGGTTGAATTTTACTAGTGCATGCAAATTCTTTGGTGACAAATGAATGCGATGCACCAGAATCAAACTACACTCTTGCAAGTACTGAATTAACAGAAAACATACCCAACATGACGCCTGGCGCTTCCTGAGCTTCTTCAGCATGCATGAGAAAAAGACGACCATTGCGGTTGAGCGAATTCCCTGGGGCAAACCTCCTTCCTGGATGAACACGACGCTGCTGCTGAACTGGGGCATTTGCATTGGGTGCTGCTGCATTCTTCTTGTTGGGGCCCTCGTTGGAGTAGTGACCCTTATTTCGACAGTCCTAACAGGTTACCTGCGACTTGTCCTTTGCTGCTAGAGGCATATCATTGCTTCCAGTCCTCGGGGCAGTGTTGGTGTTGGTGGCAGCATTGTTGTTGTTGAATTTGGGTGGGGCACGGTTGAAATTGCTAGAGTTGTCGGGGTTGTTGTTATTTCCTCCGGGCCTAGGGTTTCCACGGTTGGGGTAGGTGGGACGGTTCCTCGGGGGTCTGTTTGTTCTTGGGGCAAATCCTGGAGATGGGTTAGGGCGATACTTTGGGGTCTGATGGGTTCCTGGCTGATGCATCATGCGACGCTTGCGGTTCTCATTGGCTTGGTTGATCTTTCCTTCCATCTGGATAGCAGAGGCGACAAGGGCTTCAATATCAGCAAAGGGGATATTGACTAACACAGTCTGCATCTCATCGTGCAGACCATTCAGGAATCTTTCTTTCTTCTTGGCTTCGGTGTCGATCTCATCCGGGGCATACCTAGCTAATGACAAAAATTTGTCACGGTATTCCACTACAGTCATCCTTCCTTGCTTCAGTTCTCTGAACTCGTCTCTCATCCTCTTGATTAAACCCGGTGGCACATGGGTTCTGCTAAACTTGACCTTGAATTCCTCCCAGGTCATCATCTGGCCTCCGGTCATTGCGCGAACACTGTTCCACCATGCTCTGGCATCTTCGGCTAGATAGTGGGTGGCGAACAGAACTTTCTCGTTGGCTTCCACTCCGGCGACTTCCAGGTTATTTTCCATGGTTTGCATCCAATCGTCGGCATCTAGGGGCTCTTCTGACTTCGTGAGAACAGGTGGATTGGTATTCTGGAAATTCTTGAGCTTAGATCCATGGTTGTCCTGATTTCCGTGGCCATGATTGTTGTGGGCAAGCTGAGCTATCTGTTGCAGGGTGGCTAGGTTGGCTTGACTTTCCGCTCTTTCAGCTTTGCGGTCAGAAACTAACATTTGCAGGATCTGCAACATCGGGTCCGGGGATGAACCACTTCCTCCACGTGGCATCTGAAGATTGAGATAGATCATGACATAAGAGGGAAATTTCTAAGGTTTTGGGACATTGAAAAGTTTTTAAAGTTTGACTCAGATTTTTTTAGCAACTTGCTTTTCATTCATTCATTCATAGCACACGATACAAACACACACCACAACAAGGTAAACAGATGGTTTTAGGAACCATTCTGGAAACTACGATACAGTGGGACCAAATACTACTCACTACGCTAGTGCTCAAGTGCTACTACTCCGAGGAGTCGGTGTAGTCGTCATCCTCATCGTCATCGATGAAGGCGTAATCATCCTCATCGGTGAAGAAATCCATAGCCTGATCCTCCAGAAAATCATCATCATCGCTGAGATAGGAGTAGGGGTCTCCACGAAGATCCTCTCCGGCATTCTCCCTTTCCTCCAACTGCATGTCCCTCTCGTGGATGGTCTCCTCCAAAGCCAAGATACGGCGGCGAAGACGGGCAATGATGCGCTCCTTCTTGTCGAGCTAACAGCGGCGAGACTTGCGATCCTTCTCTAGCATGGCGATGGTTTGGTCCTTCGTCTTGATGATGGCAGACTTGTGGTTGGAGTAGTCACAACAGTTATCCAACTCTTGCTGACGATCATACATCATGAAGCTAAGGTGGTCCAATTGGGTCTTCAGCTCGTGATGGTATGGGGATTCCAGTGGTTGTCCATTAGCATCACGCCTTGGACAAAAATCAAAGCGGGTACCCTTGATCTGGTTGATACTTTGCCCACACAGACGGGCAAGAGCTTCCTGCATGGCCCTGGCAAGTCCATCCAGCCAGTTGTTCTCTCTTAAGGTGAACTAAATTCCTTCCGTAGTGGGAGGTTCAATTTTTCCTCGGAGACTTGCAACAATTAGCCACTACAGATCTTCTCCTCCTTGATCATTGAGCTAAGCTCCGAAGAACTCGAGGTGAGGACGCTCTAGAAGTTCCGAAAGCTGGTCCAAATCCCTCTCAAAGATAAGGTCTCCTCCACTTCCCAATTGGAAAAACTTGCTGTACTTCACGTCCATCTAAAAGAATATAAGATGAGTAAGTTAGTAGAGTGATCAAGTGTGTCAGATTTTATGTATTTTGCAAGAGTTTTTAAGGAACATGAATTTTTGTGAAAGAATCAAAGTGATAAGAATGGGAATAAGTTTTTGTAAATATTTGCTTCCTTTGGTTTTGAAACTAAGTTTTTGATTCAAACGTCCAGTCTAACTAGGGTCTCCTATGGTCAGGATGACTCTGATACCATCTTGTCAACACCCGGATTTTTAATCCCAGATGCCTGTTATGCCATACATCGCAATCCCAGGATTACCATTTTTGCGAGACATAACAGAATTGGATACCACAGTACATCATCCACTACAAACCATACATAAGGTCTTACACAAATAAGGATCTCATGATCCAGTTCTTAATACAACTTCAAGCAGCGGAATACGTAATAACAACGATGCGTAGGCGAAGCTCCATCTTCGGGGTCACAGGCAATGCTGACGATGGGAGGTGATCCTAGTTGTCGTAACCTTCCTGGGGTCCATCCTCCAGGTACTCCTCTTCATAATCTAGCCACGAGAATATCCAGGGACAAAGCCATGAGTACTCTTTAAGTACTCGCAAACTAATACTAACAAGTGAAAGGGGTTTTTGATAATCGGACACTAGGCTCTAGGGTTGTTTTGCAAGAAGCCAGATTTATCTCTACTAAGTTCAGAAGCAAGAGAGCTAGTGGAAGTTTATAACACCTAAGTGGGAACTTGTATTTCATATCACAACCCTGTTGTGGTCAAGTCAAAGTCTCAATTCATTTCACAAGTCATTTTGAAAACATCTGACGGGGGAACAGTATGGCCACTCCAACTGTCCATAACCGCGGACGCGGCTATTCCAATAGTTTGACACTCTGCAGAGATTGTACACTTTCACCACAACATTCGATACATCCGTCAGGAACAAATCCTGAATTCACCATACTCAGTATGCGGATAATTAATCCTAACCTTTCAATTACACGCCCTAGTATAAGCACCTCTCCTGTGAGTTTGGCCTCCCAACCATGACCAACTGTCATCTTGGGTACTGCACAGGTGGACAATCTTCACAAGGTAGCCTCAACTCAGACCTTGGCCATGAGGGAACTAATACTAAGGTAGATAAGTTTCCAGTCAAGCCCTACCCAATCTTCGGGTATTGTGGTTGTACGGTAAAATTGGAATGGTATCGCATCTAGACAACCATCAGTTTTATAAAGGGCTAAGGCTCAGGCCTCAACATTTTCATCACCAAAAATCATTTGGTGTTCGAAAACACATGTCAAAACATCTCAGTAGAATGATCCATCATTCTAAGGTTTTCATAACCGTTTTTCCACCAAGTATTCCCATCTAAAGTTGATCAAGTTTTATGCTTAGCACTAGCATCTACAAATGGGGTAAGTACTAATGAGGGGTGGTAAACTAGAGGAGTTTAACTAAGTTCAATTTCATGCCTTAGGATGACATGAAGATTATCTAGCTTAGGCCAAGTTTTATGCTCTTTATGCAACCTTCAATTATCTTTCTAGTATCTACAATTTACTCAAGTAAACTCTAAGTAGTAGCTTTGATAAAGAAATAAAGTATAAAGCTTGTAAGTAAAAACTAGGATTGGTTTATCAAGTGGGTAGGATCATTTATGCTTAAGGAATATAGTTGTCATGGTGACAAGCAAGTATAGGCTTGCATAGGTCAACTTGATTAGTAAGGCTTGCCTTGTGCGGAGCAGTGGTTGAAGTTCTCCTCGGCTTCTTCTTCATAGTATCCTCCTTCCTCCTCGTATCCTTGGTCGGTACTAGCGTCTATAAATAAATACGAGGTACACAATCACCAAACAATACTTAACTACTTTCAATCATCACACAAAAGGGGTCCTATAGATGATCTAGCATCATCTCTAACATTACAATATTAAAGCTTGGTTTAATTCCTTTTATTTTTAGAAAAGTAATTTCTACTCATTGAAAAACTACTTACGATTTAATATTCTCCAAACCAAACATGGGATCATGTTGACACATGTCATCACCACATATTTTAGTCCATGGGAATGTGATTTAAAGTGGTGTCACAATTTAACAAGGTTTAACCTTTTATTTTAATTAAATGAAGTGACTAGAAATGCCTATGTGACATTCTTTTATTACTTGAACATTATTTCTGTAAGTAAACCTATATATTTTTATATATTCTAAAAGGTATGGTTAAATGTGATTTTTGAGAGTTGGAATCAACTCAAAAGCTATTATGGTTTAAATTTGAAAAATGTTTGAATGCAGAAAAGCTTCTGCCTTGTTATTTTTACCAAGGATGATCTATAGATCCAACTGAATTGAATCCAACGGGCTTGGATTCAGCATTTCGAGACCTTTCTAAAAAAATTCGTTTCATTCAATTTGGTTCACTGAATCGATCTGGGTTGATTTTTGAATCTAGGTGCAGAAGGGTGTTTGAAATAAAATGGAAAAGGTTAAATTCAAATGAATGGGCTGCGCGGGAAACAATACTGGCCGGCCTGCTAAGCACAACGCTTACGTGGGCTGGTTAAGTCGTTGTCCCCACGCGTCAGTGAGACGAGGGGGTGTGAAGCGGTACAGGGCGATGTGAGTCGTGGGATCTTGTTCTAATCTAACGACTGAGGGTCGTCGTCCACGTCGGGCAACTCCGGCGAGACTGAAACCTAACGCGGCAGGTGAGGGTCGTCAGGGGCTCACCGGGGCTCAGGCGAGGGTCGGCGAGGCGGGCGAACGACGTAGTCGACGACGGCGAACCTCCTGGTACCGGCAACTTCTCCTGGGGCGGCTCCAATCGCTGGCTCCCTTCTTCTCCAGAGGCGGCGGGCTCCGGCGAAATTCCGGCGAAGCGCTGCTCGTCTTGCTTCGGGAGCGGGGTGGAACGATCAGTGAGGAGAGGGGAGTGAGATGGTGTGCTCAATTCGGCTGGGGGTGGCCTCTATTTATAGTCTCGACGACGAGACCGAACGGGATGGGCAGGCGATGGTGGCGACATGGCTACGGGGTGCTAGAGGCATGGCCGGCGGTGGCGATCGCTTGGTGGTCTCCTGGCGATGCTCTACGGCTTTAATGCGCATGTAGGGGCGGTGGCAAACGGTCTGGAACACACGATGCTCTGCGCGGCCGAGGCGGCGTCTTCGACGGCGAGCGGTGGCTGTGAGGCATGGGGCGGCGAACGGGGATGTCTGGCGGTCTCCTGGGACGGTGGTGATCGTGTATGCACACGTTGAGAGCGGCGCGCGGTCTGTGGGCGTGTGTCGAGGGCGGCGCTCTGGCGCATGCTCGGCATGGTTGCTAGCGAGCTTGGCATGGTCCGTGCGTGTGGTCTAGGGGTTGGCAATGCTCGCGGCTGGGACAGGGAGTGTCGGTGGATGGTGGGCTGCCTCCTAGACAAGGTTGGCACGGCTAAATCTTCTCCTAGCTTGATGTCCACACTGGGGTGACATGGTTAGCTTCGGCTGTTCACCATTAATGGCATTTCCAAGCTTACAGTGAGGCTAGTGCTTGGTTTAGTTTGCTAGATGATCTACTTAGGTTGCTGTGAGCTAGAGAGGGAACAAGTTAGGCTCCAATCACTGCTCACAATAGTGTTTGGATTTTAGAAGATTTGAATCTGCAAGGTGTTTGATGAAATGGCCGCAAGAATTCAAGTTTTGAATTTTGAAAAGATTTTTGGTGGGTGTGATAGGTTGGTGCTAGTGAGTCTGCAGATGCTTGGATTTTGAAAGTTGAGCTTGTTTGAGTGGTTTTTCAAAAAGTGGGATCTTCCCATATGATAAAGATTCAATTTTGAATTGTCATTTAAACTATGCATTTGAAAGTTTCTGGATGATCACAAGGTGGTCCTTGATACTTTGTTAAGAGTACTATTAAGGGGTGTAAAGATCCAAACAAGTTTCCGTTAAGTTCTGAAAGTTTGGGACAGCCAAAGTAGGCATGGGAGTTAAATTGGTCAAAATGACCATTCACCCAATTTGGTTTGTTTTGATTTATTTGTCTTTGGGAAAAGTGTGGGAATTGTTTAGATGATGTTTATTTCACCTAAGAAACATTTTACAAGCAAAGAAACACCTAAACAAGGCAATTCAAAGGAATTCAAAATGAAATGCATACCCACATGAATGCTTTCATAATTTTATTTAGAAAAGTTTTTGTTAACCCTAATTTTGATGATTAGAGTTTGATGATCCAAGTTTAGTATTTTTGGGATGTTACATCTACCAAGTAACAAACAACAAGCTTGCATAGGTACAACATCACAATCAACAAAATCAGAATATGTACCAATAGTAAAATGCACGCGTACCGTTCTTGTTACCTTGATCTTGCGAGAACTCTCAAACCATTGGATGTAATATGAATGTGTGCGTTGTCTTGTTGGAAGTGCAAGCTTATCTACCATGTCAACAACTCCCTCCATCAATGATGAACCTGATAGCTCTTTCCTTGACAACACCACGTGTTTGGAACAGGTTGTGGCGTTGATCTTGCTCAGATTTGCTCAATTGCACACTCAACACACGTTGTGTAATTAAGCTCTTGTATTGATCAGCAGTTTCAGCTCCCATTACCTCTGTCTCTTTATTAGAATCACAATTGTCTCCATCTCGAGCAGAAATAAGGGCTAATGTATCTTCATCAAAGTCACCCGCTGAATCATATTGACCATCATCACGCACCATCATAACACGTTGTGTTGTGCACTGTCTCTCAATATGACCAAAATCCCAGCACTTGCGGCATTGTATATCCTTTGTTTTACCCGTGGAAGCCATAGAAGACGCACTACGAGCAGGAGCATTGGATGACGGTGGAGGGGCAGCTGACGGAAATCATGTGGTGGCCTTGGATGTGGTAGTAGCTGATGGAGAATCACGAGAAGGAGGCGCTGATTGTCGGGATGTCCAAGTGGATGGGCGACCTGCAGAATTATTAGTCCTCCTCTATGGTGTTTGGCGATCCTGCACTTCACGTTCAGCTTTGCAAGCAAGATGAAACAAACGAGTGATGGAATTATATTCCTTATAGTCTAATATGTGTTGAATGTCATTGTTTAATCCACCAAAGAAACGTGCACGCATTTGTTCAGTAGATTCAACAAGACCACACCGAACCATCCTCGTTTGCAATTCCTGATAATACTCTTCTACATAATATTTCCCTTGTTCCAAACGTGTCAGATTCTTTAGTAAATCATGTTGATAAGTGGGAGGCACAAAACGAACACGCATAGCAGTTTTTAAAGCAGTCCAAGTACGAGGAATAGTAGTAGGATTTAAACGACAATACTCAGACCACCAAAGGGAAGCAAATTTAGTAAATTCACATGTAGCAGCACTAACACGCATATTCTCAGGATATTTTAAACATGCAAAACGTTGTTCTACTTCCATCTCCCCTGTAAGATATGCATCGGGATTATATTTACCCTCAAAAGATGGAATATTTAATTTAATCTTTGCAACATGATCATCATCACGTACCGGTGGTCGAGCATTGCGGTGGTAATGTCGGGCAAGGCCAGCAGGGTGTGGAGGTTGTTCAACCTCCTCGTCAAACAGATCGTCGTCGTTGGGGTCATAGTAGTACCCGTCGTCTGTCCCTAATATCGCAGCAGCAGCCGCGGTGGAAGTCTGAGGTGCCTCAGCTGCAGCGGTAGCCGCCTGAGGTGCGGCGGCAGCCGAACCAGCAGTACGACCCATGATCGAAATGCGCCGTGCACCATGCCGAGGTGCCAATGGAGCGGGTGCGGGTGCCGACAATCTGTCCAAAACCTCCTTGAACCGAGCGTCAAGCTTGTCGTTGAAGGATTTCTCGAGTCCATCGATCTTGTCCATGGCGTTGATGAGCTTGGTGTCAAACTCCTCTAGTCGTGCATCCACATCTTCAGCACGACCGACCAAGAGCTCGGAGAAGTAGGCATGTAGTTCTTGGTTCGTCATTGTGGCAGGGTTACGCGAAGTATCTGTCATGGTTAGTCATTTAAAAAGCACAGGTATATATGCCTATAACTACGGAAATATGGTGAAAGGCACGCGTAATCCGTCAAGCAATATACGAAGCTCTTACAAGTTCTTACCAAACAACAGGAAAAGGCGATGTGCAACCGCGAGGAGCAGTGGGTCCAGAGATTGAACCGATCGATTACCAGGAGTCGAGACACCGCACGTGGAGAAATCTGTGGAGCTCTGGGAAGGCTTAGCAAATGGGTTAGAAATTATCAAAGCAGCAATGCAAATGTTGAAAGAATGCTCAACGATGGTACTGTGCTGGCCCTAGGCTAGACCGTACTAGAGACGCGAGCCTAGATCACCAACGATGTCACGACGCGACACAACAAGCAATGTAGGATGATATGGCACCCTGAAAAGCGAACCGAGATGTCGAAAATCACTATGATGGCGAGTGTCTAGAACTGATCGACGGGGTCTAGAAACAGGTTAGCCCCAATTTTTTTTTGAAATTTTTGTATTATGCTCCGGAAAGCGCGCAGGCGCCAAAAAAATATCGCTATAACGGCCGATGGAGAAAAGTGATCCCCAGAGCTGAAAATCAGTATAGCCAGAAAAAAATTTCGGAGGCGGTTCTAGACTTACGGCTGAACTTACGGCGGTTCCAATTTTTTTTCTCTCCTTCTGGACTTACGGCTGAACTTCTAACTCGACACGGACTTTAGCTCAACACGGAAACAACAAGGAAGGAAAGTAAAAAAGAAAAACTAGGAAACAATAACTCAACTCGGACTCGTGCCGCGGCAGGAAAGGTGATCGGATCCGTGTCGCGGTAGGAAGGCGGTGGCGGAGTTTTAGGGTTTATGGTGGCTGGGTGTATGGCGGCGGAATATGGTGGCCGGTGATCTGCGAGTGTGGCGGTGACTACTGTGATCAGAACTCGAAACTCTAAGGGACAAGACACTAAGACCAGCAACTCGACGCGACGATGCAGACACAAGTTCAACATTGCAAAACTGAAAAGATAATGCGAGGCGTAGATTGGTGATGGGATGGATCTAAACTCTAACTGTGTTTTTGGCTTTTTCGTGGGTTATAGGTAAAACATATCTAATCTACGAAAGCAGTAAAATCTCACCGAGCAACCTGAAATCTGATACCACTTGATAGGGCAAAGGTGTTCGATCTTTCGATAAGATGGTGATAGTCGATTTGGTGGAGTTCGGGCTTGACGATCCGACTACACGTGCGAGCACGAGCTCCAATGCAATCGCTGGGCCAATCTCCTGGAGGTTACCGATCCTGCGGGAACACGATCAGCCTGACCAGCGAGGGTCTTAATTCCTACCTGAAATCGAGAACAAGTAAGAACTAATATTGCAATCAAGATATTGCAGATTAAGATGAAAGCTTTATTGAAAAGGTGGGATCCTGTATAGGTGCGAAGTACAAGGGGCCTCTGCGACGCTCGAGCCTTGGCGAAGTTGCTATGATGGATAACTTAATGTCTAAACAAAATCCGAGTCTATGGTGACGGCTAAGGCGAGTATTTAGGGAGGAAAAGGTAGGGTTTTGGCCAGCCATAGAAGTGGTGGCCGAATCCAACTCTAGAAGTCATTTTCTCCTCAAATACGGACTCTAAAAAGTGGCTATTTAAAATCCTGCGAAAATTACATGGGCCTGGCCCAAAATAAAGGTGTCGCAGCACCATATTAAGCTATGGACGAATTTGTGAAGTATTAATCTTGAATATTTCGTCCAAGCCTTCTTTCTTCATTATGGTGGTCTCAAAGTTCTGAAATCTTCATCCGTGGCCTTCTCTTGGATCATCACATGCTTGCTGCCATCTCCATGCATGACCATGCTCCAATGCTTGTCCCTCTCATCCATGCTTGGTCCATCATTCCTAAGAGTAATAAATACATCTGATTTAGGCAGCATCATATTCTCATGTATGTGAGGAATAGTTCCAAGAAAGAAAGTACCTGATAGTTAAGTTGTTTAGCACGAGATCGAGTGATAGGTACTTGTATGTGTGTTGTTGTAGGTACAACGGTTGTATCAATAGATGGGATGTCCACATCACTTATCGTATGTGACTCAATCTAACAAAGTTTGATGTTGTATGTTTCTTGTATGTTAATTAAGGTGGCAAGAGTTAACGATGTTTAGATTCAGTACATTCAGTAGTTTGTTAATTAATACTATGTAACAAATCAATGTGGTTGTGCTCTTGCTGTATATGAAGCAGAAATGCCAAGAGTATCTATTGAAAACCATTTGTGTTCACTGCTAACATGAGTAACGTTCACTGAATGTTCACTCAATTACTGCAGATAAAACGTTATTTACTGCAGATTGTTTCTTATTTGAGTAAATGAAGAGTACTCCACTTGGTTCATGTAGCATAAAGCGGGTGCTGAATTGAATGATGAACACATTAACAATGTGGGGGTACACCCTGAATTTTAGTACTCTACTATTGTCCTCCTAGAGCAATCGTATTAGAAGCAATCCGCGTAACCATTCTACAACTCACTCCAAATGGACACACTTATGGTGAGATGTGAGTTCAAATCTTAGCAGTTCAATCAAATAGTTATTTCACAAGTTTCAAAATCTGTTTTGATTTTCAATTGATTACACCGGCAACTTTGGACTAGATATAGGAAAAAGTTTCAGAAACAGTGACTACTACTTTAGTCGAGTAAGAAATGACCTTGGAGCCAAGCAGGTAGTCCCCTTGGACCAGCCACAGCCCGCACCGGACATAGCGGCCAGCCGCCGAGACTTGCTGGAGCACGCAGATGAGGAGGCCGACGGCGTGGTCAGCCATGCAGCGGTGGTCACGACGCAGCGGAGGTACGACGTCGCGTCAAGGAAGGCGTTGTCGACGCAGATGGCGCCACCTATGACGACGAGCATGACGCGCGGGGGCTTGGGCTCTGAGTACTTTATTTCTTGCTATTGCTGTTATACGTTGTCATTTGCCGGCCAAATATAAATTTTACATCAGAGCTTATTGGTATTGTCAATCATCAGTACTGCAATATTCACTGAAACTGTGCAGTTAGTGATTTCATCAATGGAGTTTGTGATTGATGGAATAGTGTTATTTCCAGTGTTAGGTTTGTTTGGCCAGAGTATTTGTTGTGACTGCATAAACGTATACTTTGTATTTGGATGGTTTTGCTATAACTCTTGATTTATCCGAATGTTAGAATCAGGAGCTGCTAGCAATGGCTAAAGCTATGATGATATGCCAGCAATAACTCTGTTTTCGGCTCAGCCCGTATGCCACAGTTTCTCCTCACACCCATAGGCCACAGTTCCTCCTCACACATAGGCCACAGTCCTCTATGATGATGTGCTATTCTTTGAGCAAAAGCATGCAAGTTAGTCTTGTTCCCCTGAATTTTTTTGTGTTAGTTAAGCATCGCCTGGATCTGTACTAATATGCAACTTGTTAGTTTAAGTGAATTTATTGTAATTGTCCAGTGAGCATTTTAACTCTGTATTTCAGGTCTTTGTCACATTAAATTCCTGGCATGGAATTTGTCAAGCATTCCCAGTAATTTTTTCCTTCACTTTCATGGAGTAGTGCACTACATGGATTACTGACATCCTCTTCGTGTTCTTCAGATCGGCCTATAATTCTTTGCTAATAGGTGGACCTGCCATGCTTAGAATCTATGTGTTGGTGTCTCGCAGAGTCGATGAATCTCAATCATAAGTAACAACCCTGGAAACTTATGGTTACAATATTGTCTCCCTTTTGGGCTCGGCGCCGGTGGTGCACCGGGTCATCTAGTATCCCTAAACACTCAAACCTTCGAAAATAACAATTTTTTTACAGTTTGCGACCGACTAGAACCCTTTAATCCTCGAACCCTCAAAAAATTTAAGGGCCCAACTCTTACTCGCCCTCCCAACCTGTACATGTGAGGTTTGGAGAGGCCCAACCCCTACTCCTCCCACACGCGTGCGAGAGGGAAATTTCACCCCCGCCTCCTGCCATGCCGCTGCCTCCGACCTCCGACGATGGATGCCGCGCGCCATGGAGCCGCCCCTAACCTCCGACCTCCCGCCCGCCTCCTCCGTCGCTGCCCCCGCCGCCTCCCTCCTAGCCCCGCCCCCAATCCCCGCCCCCGCGACCACAGTGGAGCACCCGCTCCTCCCAAGCGATGCAAAGGTGGTCGCGGTGGTCGCCGCCACCCACGTCGGCGCGAAATGGCGGCGTGCTGGGCAGCATGTCGTCCAGCCGCAGCCCGCCACCGCCCCGACCCTGCCTGTCGCCCCGCTCGTCGCCCCGCCGCCCACCTCCAAGGGTTGTCGGAAGACGGCGGTGCTTGGGCCGAAGAAGCTTGCGGGCGTCAAGCCTGCCGTCAAGAATACCACCTTGCGAAAGAAGGCCCCGGCGGCGCCCACAATCGCCGACCCTCCACCCATCGTACACGAGGTGCTCGATGTAATGCCCACAACGACCACGTCATTCATGGGGCTTCTCCAAGAAGCAGAGGTGGACCTCGGGGGCTCCTTCTCTCGAACCCTTTGGGTTTGGTGATGAACTGGAGTAAAATGAGGAGGAGGAGGATTAGGAGGAGGAAGAGGAAGATGAGGAGGAGGTGACCAAGATAGATGCAAGCACCGTTGCCCGCTCCGCCGTGCGCGCGAGAAACTATAGCGTGGCCGAAGACATTCTCTTGGTTCGTGCTTGGGCTGCTGTGGGGATGGATGCAAGCACCGGTACCGATCAAACCGGTAAACGATATTGGCAACACATAGAGGACACCTTTTGCAAGATTGAAAGGATCGTATGGGCACCTAGAGGGGGGGTGAATAGGTGCTACTTCAAATTTTATTGTTTTTCAAGTTAGGGTTTGACAAGAAAGGTAAATTCTCTAGAATATGCAACTATGGTGAATTTACCTATATGTCAACCAAGCACAAACTAACACAACACTAAGCAAGAACAAGTAAGTAAGGTGCGGTAAAGGATAGAAGTAACCAAAGGAGTGGACGCGGAGACACAAGGATTTGTTTCCCGTAGTTCCTTCCTTTTAAGGGGAAGTATGTCTATGTTTGGAGAGGGGGTGGTTTCAAACCACCAACGCCACGAGAGGCCTCCCTTGTTCTCCGATGAACCTCACCCCAACGGGCTCGATTCACCTTCCACTATATCGGCAACCTTTGAGGTGGAAGCTGACACCTTTACAACAAGTTCGGGGCACACATCCACAACTGAATTGGAGGCTCCCAAATACAAGCAAGCTGTCAAGGCAAATCAAAGACAAGCTTGTAAGAACCAAATCAAAGTTAGGGTTTCCAATGAAACACTAGCGCTTGGGGGCCCACAAGTGAATGAGGGGGAAATGAAGATCTCTCTTGGTGAAGATGTAAATAAAGGCCTCCTCCTTCGATTCTCCAAAGATCAATGACTTTGGATGGTTGGATGAAGAGATCTTGTAGATTTGGTGGCTCTAATGGGGTTGGTGTTCTTGAGCAGCTCGAGAAGCTGGAGGAAGAAGATAAGGGTCCCTTTTTATAGGCAGCCCCATCCACGAACCGTTTTCTGACTGTTGTAGAAAAGTCAGACCGGAGACTCTGGTGTGTAGACCGGAGACTCCGGCCAATCTCTGGACTAGCCTCCGGACTGCCCTTCTGACTGACCCAGAGCAAACCTGCCCCTGCAACACCGGAGACTCCGGTCTTCCAGCACCGGAGACTCCGGTCTGAACAAAGTCCGGAGACTCCGGAGTAACCTCCGGTGCAGGCTCCGGACCCCCAGACAGAATGTCCCAGCCAGATCCTGGGAGGCACCACCGGAGCCAGACCCGGAAACTCCGGAACACACCGGAGACTCCGGTCTTGGCAGACCGGAGACTCCGATCTGGAGCTTCCAGAATAGTGGCCTATGAATGTGGTATTTTCCCAAGAGTGAGGGTGTTGTTTATCTATAATAATACCAACCTGTGGACAATAACAAACTGTAAAATGATCTACTTGTTGTTAACGAACACCAAAAGTGATTATGACAATAAATGCCCTTTCAATCTCCCCCTTTTTGGTGTTCGATGACAACAAGTGATTTGCATGGAATAACATTTAAATGTGGCTCCCCCTGATTATGTGCAACAAGATAATTAAGTAAAACATGTAAGGTGGATAGTATCAATGATAGCACACATAAGTCTCACATGAGTTACAATAGATGGTGCACACAAGCACATAGTCATAGACACACATAAAGTTCAAGTTCGAGAATGGAAAATAGAAGGCAAACAAGGGCAGATAGTCGCAAATACCAAACCCAAGTCCATGCAAACCGATGATAATATCTTCTCCCCCTTTGGCATCAAAACACCGAAAAAGTGAAAAGACCTACACTAGCGCCCCAACCGCTCAGTAGTCATCGTCATCCTCGTCATCCTCGGCATCCTCATCCTCCTCCTGGTCACCATCATCCTGATCATAGTCATCATCATCATCATCCTCAGGGACAGCAGGACCTTTGCCGTGAGGGCGAGAAGAAGAAGTAAAGTACTTGCTGTGAACGAGATTGAACTAGGTATGCCGATACCAACGATCGAATCTCGGGCAAGTAAAATATCGCGTGACAAAGGGAATACATATATGGGATTAATTTAATCTTGGCATCGTGGTTCATCCGATATGATCATCGATGAATATGTGGGAGTCAATATGGGTTTCCAGATCCCGCTGTTGATTATTGATAGAAGATCATGTCTGCATATTCTCGAACCCGTAGGGTCACACACTTAACGTGCATCGACGCTAGGATAGAATGGATAATTGGTTTATGAGTTTTTGTTTGGAGTCTCGGATGAGACCCAGGACATCACGAGAGGTTCCGGAATGGTCCGGAGAATAAGATTCATATAAAGCAAAGCAGTTTTTGGATTTCGGAATCGTTTCGGAGTTTATCGGTATTGTACCGAAAGGTTCTAGAAGGTTCCGGAGTGGGACCAACATGGGCCCACTTGTCGGAGGCCAGCGTGGGCCTAAGGGGAAGTGCCCTGGCCACTTTGGGCCAGGGGCACAAGGCCCCTAAGGCCCAGCCGGCCAGCCCTTAGGGGAAACCCTAAGGGAACCTTCCAGAAGAGGGGGGATGACTTGCCCCCCACTCCACCCCTTGGGCCGCCGCCCTAGGGCTTGGAGGAGGGGTCAATGGGCCAGCCAGCCCCCTATATAAGGAGGGCAGGGGTGCCGCCTCCCCCACTCCAACCATAGCCGCCGTCCAACTGTTGCCCCTCCACCTCTCTCTCTCTCTCCCGACTGCGCGTAGGTGAAGCCCTGCCGCAGAAACTCTCCACCATAAGCACCACGCCGTCGTGCTGCAGATCCAATCTATCTCTCCACCATACTTGCTGGACCAAGGAAAGGAGGAGACGTCGCTGCACCGTACGTGTGCATATCTCGGAGGCGCCGCCACTTGCTGCGTAGGATCGGATCGGATCAGATCGCGAGGAGGAGACGGCGAGTACGACTATGTCAACCACGTTCTGTTGAACGTTTCCGCTGTGCGATTTATTCAAGGGTATGAAGATCTCATCAATCTCTCTCGTTGATTACATCTCCTAGATTAGATGTTGGCTTTTCTTGTTCGCATCCGTAGAATTTTTTTGATTTACTATGCTGCGAAACCCTACAGTGGTATTAGAGCATACCTATGCGTAGATGTGTTTCACGAGTACAACGCAACATGATTGTTGCGGGCGTTGATGTTTTCTGTTGCAAACCTCTTGCTGTGTATTTCTTATGGCGCGGCATAGTGAGATCGAAGCGGTCCAGACCAACTTTACGCGACCTCGTTCGCGAGACCGGCTCCGCACTTGACGTGTGGCTTGTTCCACACATGCGGCTGGTGGATGCCAGTTTCTCTCACTATAGTAGTCATAGGATTTACAACGGATGTTAGCAACCATAATATCACCGTTGTGGCTTTCCGTAGGTAAGAATCGTCCTTAGCTTGTTACTCCCATAAGCCACGTAAAACATGCAACAACAAAGTAGAGGGGTCTAACTTGTTTTTGCAGGAAGTGTTTTGTGATATGGTATGGCCCAAGACATGATGTGTATGAATTTAGATGTATGCAATGATCATGTTTTGTAATATTTTACGACTTGTATGTCGATGAGTTCACAACCGGCAGGAGCCGTATGGTTGTCTTTATAATTGTATATGACCTGCGTGTCAACTTCTTATACGCCATGTAATAGTTTTACTTTATCGCTAAGTAGTTAGCAATAGTTGTAGTTGCTATTCGTGGTGGAGGGAATCATGGTGGAGTGATGGAGATCATGCTGGCGCGCACAAGATGGAGATCATTGCGCGGAGATTGGCTATACCATGTCACATAAAATTATATGCATGTGATGGTTATCCTTTTATGTATCTTATTATGCTTAGATCGCGACGGTAGCATTATAAGATGATTCCTCACTTAAAGATCAAGATAAAATTGTGTTCTCCCCATGTATGCACCGTTGCGAAAGTTCGTCGTTTTCAAGCACCTCGTGATGATCGGGTGCTATAAACTCTACGTTCACATACAACGGGTGCAAGCCAGTTTTGCACACGGGGAAATACCTGGGTTTGACTTGACGAGCCTAGCATGTACAGACATGGCCTCGGAACAAACGAACCGAAAGGTTAAACATGAGTCATATGAATGATATGATCGACACTTTGTTGTCCACCATTGAAACCACATCTCTTCTCATGAAGATCGGATTAGGTGTGGTGAATTTGGATCGTGTTCACTAAACAACTTGAGGGATGTTGAATTTAGTGGGAGTTCATCTAGTAATTTGATTAAGTTGAACTAGTTATCATGAACATAGTCTAAATTGTATTTGCAAATTTTGTAGATCAAATGGCTAAGTCCAACTTCAACTTCAATGTTTTTGCTGAGAAAGAAAATCTTAAGAACAATGGGTCTAATTTCACCAACTGGTTCCGCAATCTGAGAATCATTCTCGCTGGCGGACAAAAAGCCTATGTACTTGAGAAAGCGCTAGGTGACGCCCCTGCTACTGATACGTCGGCTGATGAAAAAGCTGTTTATCAGTCACGCAAAGATGATTATGGAGTGATTAAGAGTACCATGTTGTTTGCTATGGAACCGGAACTTCAAAATCGTTTTGAGGAGTTCGACGGGCCCTTTGAGATACTTGAGGAACTGAACACCATGTTTCAGACTCAGGCCCGTTCTAAGAGATATGAGATCTCTGAGAAGTTCTTTAACTGCAAGATGAAGGAAGGGAGTTCCGTTAGTGAGCACGCCATTAAGATGTCGGGTTACACTCTACGTCTTGAGCAACTGGACTGCAAGATTCCAAAAGAGCTCAAGATTGACAGAGTTCTGCAATCACTCCCTCCTAGCTACGAAGGTTTTGTAGTTACTCACAATCAAATTGGTTCCACTGATATGATCACTGAGCTCTTCGCTAAGCTGAAAGCTGCGGAGGTGGATATCAAGAAAGATAATCATGTGTTGATGGTCAACAAGACCACTAGCTTTAAGAAAGCTAAGGGTGCAAAGAAATCCTTCAAGAAAGGCAGCGGCAAGCGCGTTTCCCCTGTTGAGAAGAAGCTTAAGTCTGGACCTAAGCCGGACACTAAGTGCTTCTATTGCAAGGACAAGGGTCACTGGAAGCACAACTGTCCGAAGTACTTAGCGGACAAGAAGGCTGGCACCATTAAAGGTATATTTGATATACATGTTATTGATGTTTACCTTGCTAACGCTCGTTGTAGTGCCTGGGTATATGATACTAGTTCAGTTGCTAATATTTGTAACTCGAAACAGGAGCTACGGAATAGACGGCGGCTAGCAAGGGATGAGGTGACGATGCGCGTTGGCAATGGATAAAAATTTGATGTGATGGCCATCGGCACGCTCTCCTTAGTTTTACCTTCGGGATTAGTTTTAAACCTTAATAAGCGTTATTATCTGCCTGCGTTGAGCATGAACATTATATATCTGAATCGTGTTTATTACAAGACGGTTATTCATTTAAATCAGATAATAATGGTTGTTCTATTTATATGAATAACATCTTTTATGGTCATGCACCTGTTGTGAATGGTTTATTTCTTCTGAATCTCGAAAGCAATGAAACGCACATCCATAACATTGAGGCTAAGAGATGCAAAGTAGAAAGTGATAATCCAACTTATTTGTGGCACTGCCGTCTAGGTCATATTGGTGTAAAACGCATGAAGAAACTCCATTCTTATGGACTTTTGGAGTCTCTTGATTTTGAATCATTTGACACGTGCGAGCCGTGCCTCATGGGCAAGATGATCAAAACCCCGTTCTCCGGAATAATGGAGCGAGCAACGGACTTATTGGAAATCATACATACCGATGTATGCGGACCAATGAGTGTTTCGACGCGTGGTGGATATCGCTATTTTATCACTTTTACTAATGACTTAAGTAAATATGGGTATATCTATTTAATGAAACATAAATCTGAAACGTTTTAAAAGTTCAAAGAATTTCAGAACAAAGTGGAAAACCATCAGGAAAATTAAATTTCTACGATCTGATCGTGGAGGTGAATATTTGAGTTATGATTTCTCACGCATCTTAAAGCAAGCGGAATCGTTTCGCAACTCACGCCACCCGGAACACCACAGCGCAATGGTGTGTATAAATGCCGGAATCGAACTCTATTAGATATGGTGCGATCAATGATGTCTCTTACAGATTTGCCGTTATCATTTTGGGGTTATGCATTAGAAACTGTTGCATTCACTTTAAATAGGGCACCATCTAAATCCGTTGAGACGACACCGTATGAACTATGGTTTGGTGTTAAACCTAAGTTGTCGTTTCTTAAAGTTTGGGGATGCGAAGCTTACGTCAAGAAGTTGATGCCGGACAAGCTCGAACCCAAGTCGGAGAAATGCATCTTCATAGGATACCCTAAGGAAACGATTGAGTATACCTTCTACCACAGATCCGAAGGCAAAGTGTTTGTTGCAAAGAACGGATCCTTTCTTGAGAAGGAGTTTCTCTCGAAAGAAGTGAGTGGGAGGAAGGTAGAGCTAGACGAGGTTATTGAACCTTCTCTCGAGTTGGAGAGTAGCGTAGCACCTGAAATTGTTCCAGTGCTATCTGCACCAACAAGAGAGGAAGCTAATGACGAGGATCATGAAACTTCGAACTATGCTACTACTGAACTTCGCAGGTCGACAAGGTCACGTGCCACTCCTGAATGGTACGGCAACCCTGTCTTAACCGTCTTGTTGTTAAACAACAGTGAACCTGCGAATTATGAGGAAGCAATGATGAGCCCAGACTCTGAGAAATGGCTAGAGGCCATGAAATCCGAATTGGGATCCATGAGCGAAAACCAAGTATGGACTTTGGTGGACCCTCCTAGCGACCGTAAGGCCGTTGAGTGCAAATGGATTTTCAAGAAGAAAACGGACGCAGATGGTAATATTACTGTCTATAAAGCTCGGCTTGTCGCAAAAGGGTTTCAGCAAGTTCAAGGTGTTGACTACGATGATACTTTCTCTCCCGTAGCGATGTTTAAGTCCATTCGGATTTTATTAGCAATTGCTGCATTTCATGATTATAAAATATGGCAGATGGATGTCAAGACTGCGTTCCTCAATGGCAACATTGATGAAGAGTTGTATATGATGCAGCCCTAAGGTTTTGTCGATCCTAAGGATGCTAATAAGGTGTGCAAACTTCAGCGTTCCATTTATGGACTAAAGCAAGCATCTCGGAGTTGGAACCTTCGTTTTGGTCAAGTGATCAAGAGTTTTGGATTTGTTCCAAATTGTTATGAAGCTTGTATCTACAAGAAAGTGAGTGGGAGCTCGGTGACAATTTTAGTACTATATGTGGATGACATATTGATTATTGGAAATGACATTGGTATGCTTAACGATGTGAAGAGTTATTTGAATAAATGTTTTTCAATGAAAGACCTAGGAGAAGCTGCTTATATATTAGGCATCAAAATCTATAGAGATAGACAAAGACGCCTAATAGCTTTAAGCCAAAGTACATATCTAGACAAAGTTCTAAAAAGGTTCAGAATGGATAAAGCAAAGAAAGGTTCATTGCCCATGTTGTCAGGTAAGATATTGAGTAAGGCTTAGTGTCCAGCTATGGTAAACGATAGAGATACTATGAGCAAAGTTCCATATGCCTCGGCCATAGGTTCTATCATGTATGCCATGCTATGTACTAGACCGGATGTGTCCAATGCTCTTAGTTTGACGATCAGATACCAAAGTGATCCAGGAGTGGAACACTGGATAGCCGAAAAGAACATCCTAAAGTATTTAAATAGGACTAAAGAAATGTTCTTGGTCTATGGAGGTGATGAGCAGCTCGTCGTAAAAGGTTATGTCGACGCTAGTTTCGACACCGACCCGGATGATTCTAAATCTCAGACAGGATATGTTTATATTTTGAATGGTGGAGCTGTGAGCTGGAGAAGCTGCAAGCAAAGCGTGATCGTGGGATCTACAACAGAAGCGGAATACATGGCTACTTCAGAAGCGTCAAGTGAGGGAGTTCGGATCAGGAACTTCATCACTGAGCTTGGTGTGGTTCCAAGTGCCTTGGACCCACTAGAGATATTATGCGACAACACTGGCGCCATAGCACTGGCTAAGGAACCAAGATATCATCCAAAGACCAAGCACATCAATCGCCGTTTTCATATAATTCGAGATTATATAGCAGATGGAGATCTGAAGATTAGCAAAGTACATACGGATCTGAATGTCGCAGATCCATTGACTAAACCTCTTCCACGAGCAAAACATGATCAGCACCTTAATGCCATGGGTGTTAGATTGTTGCCAGATGTAAACTAGATTATTGACTCTAGTGCAAGTGGGAGACTGTTGGAATTATGCCCTAGAGGCAATAATAAAGATGATATTATTATAATTCTTGTTCATGATAAAGTTTATATTCCATGCTAGAATTGTATTAAGCGGAAACTTTGATACTTGTGTGGTTTATGAACAACACCGTGTCCCTAGTACGCCTCTATGGACTAGCTCATTGATTAATGATGGTTAAGGTTTCCTAACCATAGACATGAGTTGTCGATTTATAATGAGATCATGTAATTAGGAGAATGATCTGATGGACAGACCCAAATTAAGCAGAGCAATTAGATCGTGTCATCGTGTTCATCTTTGCGAAGCTTTTTCCTATGTCAAGTATTGTATTCCTTAGACCATGAGATAGTACAACTCCCTAGTATCGGAAGAAAGCTTTGAGGTCATCAAACGACATCCTATGTGAGGGTGTTCATAAAGGTGTCTCTCAGGTGATCGGAAAGTACTTGTTGGGTTGTATGTATCGAGATGGAATTTGTCCCTCCCGAGTCGGAGAGATATACTTCGGGCCCACTCGGTAATAGATATCAACACCGCTTGCAAGCACATGGTTAAGGAGTTAATCACAAAGTGATATCGGATTACAGAACGAGTAAAGTACTTGCTGTGAACGAGATTGAACTAGGTATGCCGATACCAACGATCGAATCTCGGGCAAGTAAAATATCGCGTGACAAAGGGAATACATATATGGGATTAATTTAATCCTCGCATCGTGGTTCATCCGATATGATCATCGATGAATATGTGGGAGTCAATATGGGTTTCCAGATCCCGCTGTTGATTATTGATAGAAGATCATGTCTGCATATTCTCGAACCCGTAGGGTCACACACTTAACGTGCATCGACGCTAGGATAGAATGGATAATTGGTTTATGAGTTTTTGTTCGGAGTCTCGGATGAGACCCAGGACATCACGAGAGGTTCCGGAATGGTTCGGAGAATAAGATTCATATAAAGGAAAGCAGTTTTTGGATTTCGGAATCGTTTCGGAGTTTATCGGTATTGTACCGAAAGGTTCTAGAAGGTTCCGGAGTGGGACCAACGTAGGCCCACTTGTCGGAGGCCTACGTGGGCCTAAGGGGAAGTTCCCTGGCCACTTTGGGCCAGGGGGACAAGGCCCCTAAGGCCTAGCCGGCCAGCCCTTAGGGGAAACCCTAAGGGAACCTTCCAGAAGAGGGGGGATGACTTGCCCCCCACTCCACCCCTTGGGCCGCCGCCCTAGGGCTTGGAGGAGGGGTCAAGGGGCCGGCCAGCCCCCTATATAAGGAGGGCAGGGGCGCAGCCTCCCCCCACTCCAACCCTAGCCACCGTCCAACTGCTACCCCTCCACCTCTCTCTCTCCCCCGATTGCGCGTAGGCGAAGCCCTGCCGCAGAAACTCTCCACCATAAGCACCACACCGTCGTGGTCCAGATCCAATCTATCTCTCCACCATACTTGCTGGACCAAGGAAAGGAGGAGACGTCGCTGCACCGTACGTGTGCATCTCTCGGAGGCGCCGCCACTTGCGGCGTAGGATCGGATCGGATCGCGAGAAGGAGACGACGAGTACGACTACGTCAACCACGTTCTGTTGAACGTTTCTGCTGTGCGATTTCTTCAAGGGTATGAAGATCTCATCAATCTCTCTCGTTGATTACATCTCCTAGATTAGATCTTGGCTTTTGTTGTTCGCATCCGTAGAATTTTTTTGATTTACTATGCTGCGAAACCCTACATTATTTTGATATTCTATGCATATGTGTGTTCTTGTTATGAGTGTTTATACTATGCTATTTGTGGTTTTGTAGGAGGGCATTGCCGCCATGGAGATGCCCGCTTACAAGGGCAAACCATTCGCATTTAAGCATGCTTGGCAACATCTTAAAGATTTTGACAAGTGGAAGTTGAGGGATCAAGAGACCGCACCCAAGAAGGCGGCAATGCTTAGGATGGATGATAGTGATGAGGAGGAAAGGAACGCGTGCAAGCCCGAGGGTACCAAGAAGGCAAAGTTAAGGATTAAGATGGAAGGAGAGGCATCAAGCCTGAGGGAGAAGATGGAGCACATGATTAAGTCAAGGGAGATATTGACAATGAAGACATTGGATACAAAGCTCACCGAGAAGAAGAAAGAGGTGAAGCTTGCACAAGTTGAAGCAAGGCGTCAAGAAGCCAAGCACAAGGCCGAAGAAAGAGCGCGCAAGGCCGACTTGGAGGAGAGGATGATCAAGGTCAAAGAAGCAAAGGCATGGAAAGAACTCATGGTGGAAGAGAAGGAGCACATGATGATGTCCAAGAAGGACATGTATGAAGAGAAATTTACATGGTGGAAGGAGTACAAGGAGGACATCGCGGAGAGGAAGAGGATATTCCGTGCTGCGTCCTCTACTCTTCGTGGTGACACTCCGATGAGTGGTGGTGGCGATGGCGGTGTGGAGGACTCCACCACCGACGCCTATGGAGGTGCTTGATGGACGTGGAAGTGGTCTAGGAGATTGCGCCAAGGTGCAAATTTTTGGTGACGGTGCCGATGAGAGGGGGAAGATGATGATTTTTTGATGTAAACTATTAAACCATGCATCAATGATCTTCATGTCCTAGTTTGTTTCAAGGTTGAATGTGTTTTTCTAGTGATAATTGTGATATGTCAAATAACAGTTTGAGGGTTTGAGGGTTGCGGCAAAGACTAGAACCCTCGAATCCTTAAAAGTTTGAGGGTTTGAGGGTTCTAGTCTTTGCCCTTGTTTTTCACCCCTCAAAAGTGACAAAAATGCCAATTCTCAACCCTTAAAATGCTTTGAAGATTTAAGGGTTTAGTGGTACTACTAGTGATGCTCTTACGGCCGCTCGCCGACCCGCAAGACATCAAACAGTCAAAAAGTAGAGAACGACGAGGCCACGGCGAAGAGTTTCAATCTATACCAATATTAAAAGAACCAGAGGGTCTAATCCAACACATATTATCCGTAGAATCCAATTATCTAACGCTTCAAAATCACGCTGTCTTTATCGGCTCATCACAGCCTGAGTGGATAGTCCCGCACCCCGCCCCCATCGAAGGAACCGCTCACCCCGATCCATCATCCACTCGCCAAAGCCGCCGCAGGCCCGCAGTCCTCTGCCGCCGCCATACCACTGCAAGCCTCCCGCCGCAGCCATACCGCTGCCGTTCTCCATTCATAGCCCTCTGTCGTTGTCATACCGCCACTAACATACGTATGCCACCCTCCCGTCTCAGCCCTCCTGTCGATTGCCCTATACCGCCGCTGCTACCAGCCACCGTTCCGCAAGAGTGCTGCAGTAGCCTGCACGAGAGGCCGTCGGTGCGCCGACATCCGCGCAGTCGCTCTAAACACCAGGGCGAGAGGGGCATATCCAGCGTGAGCATTTGTAGAGCCGAACACGCCTCCACCCCTGCGTCGGCCGCCCACCCACTGCGTTGCTACTCGCCCGCACAAGCTGACCATGCTCAAGGTTGGGTTCAGATTTCATAAATTCATGTTGTTTTCATTCAGTTCATAGAACAATATACACCGAGTACTGCTCCAGCGGCCATAACAGTGTGTGAAAAGGCAACTCAAGCCTTCCATGACGCAAGCATGGATGGTTTATTCATCGGGCTATTGTATATTTTGCTGCTACCGATGAGTGTCTATCATTTTAATTAGCTTAGAGCTCCTGTGGAATATGCCGTTACGGCCAGCTGGTTGCCTCAATTTGTATGTACCTTGTATGTTTGTTTTGGTTTTTCTTGAAGTTGGGAAATGAAAAAACTAATTAATAGTTTGGTGTGAAATATTGAATTGGTGGGAAGAGAATCAGGTTCAGTTAAAGCAGAAATACAACTTTCTTTTCTACATATCTCTTTTACAGTCTGCTGAAAAATGTAGAAAAGGGAACTGACCTTTTAAGGGCTGTACTTTGTGAAAGCAGTTCAACTTTGTAAAGGAATATTTACCTGAAGATCAATGCAAAGGTAGTGTACACATGTAATTCATGATCGGTCATATAATTACCAAGCTAACTATGTTTACTTACCTTTTTAGATTCACATGGTCATTATCCTTAATTAAGTTGATGTGCAGAAAAGCAAGCAATCGATATTGTTTTCTGTCCATTCAGTAACCCTCCACTTATTGCATTACATCAAATGTCATTGTTGTTAATTTCATCAACAGTATAAACTTGTACCAGCAAATGGAATTTGAGGTGACTTGGGGCCTCTATAGTTCGGAGGCGATCACTATGGCACGTCCAAAAATCAGAGGCACTTTTTATAATTGCCTCTAATTGTAACTATTTGTGGCACTTTGAATAATAGTGCTTTAAAATATGAGATTTTAGAGGTAGTTTTTAAAATGCTACTAATAGTTTAGACTTTTAAGGCACTATTGATAATGCCTCTCATGTTTTGGAAAATAGAGGCATGGTCTAGTGCCTCTATGCTGAACTATCAGTGGCACTTTGACTTATGCCTCAAAAAGATAATCTTTTAGAGACACTTTCTGTAAAATGCCACTAAAAATATATCAACTGAGGCACAATTAAAAATGTCACATTTGGTTATTATTTAGAGGCATTAAAATATGCCTTTAATAAGTGACCAATTGTGGCACTATTTATTGTGCCTCTAATAGACAGTTTTTTGAGGCACATATGATAATGCCTCTAATAGTTGGACATCGAAGCATTTTAAAAATGAGATTAGACCGAGCGGTTGCCGACCCAGTGTGGCTAGATATGTTTAGAGATACAAAAGTTTTACACCACATTGCACCCTGCTCTGACCATTGTGCTGTTATGATAAGTATTTTGCAGGACACAAGCCCACGCAGCAGTCAACCAAGGGACCATTACGAGATCCTCTGGGAATGAGCGCCTGAGCTTACGGAGAAAATTAACCAGGCATGGGACTAGGCGGGGAGCAAGGAAGACCTAGGAGGTGTTATAAAGGGCCTCGATCATGTGATGACAGAACTACAAAAATGGGGGCAAAGCCAAGTTCGGGATTACAACAAAAGAACTTGAGAAATCACGGAAGAAATTGGAGCTGTTATATAGTATGAACTCGGACCCAAGAGAAATAAGTAGTGTAACTGAACAGACCAACGAGTTATTAGAGCATCCCACTCGTTGGGGCGAATCCGAAATTCGGACCAAATTTTGGCCCGACAAAACTTAATTTCGGCCTTGGCGCTGAGTTTTCCACTCGCGTTCCCAGGCCGAGTTCCCACGTTCGGCTAAATTTCAGACGAGTTTGACAAATTTAGACGGATTTCATTAAAGATGGGCGAATATAGGCGGATTACATCGAATTTAAACTAAAGTACTAGATAATAAAATAAAAAACATTAAAAAGGCCGCCGCCGTCGCCTTCGCTGATGCCGTCGCTACTTCTACATGCCGAAGTTGCTGTAGAAGGACGTATAGACGGGATCGGCCCTGCCATCGTCTTCGCCACCATCGTCGTCGTCGTTGTCGCTCGGCGGCTGTGACGGGTGGGAGCACCCCTGGCCGGCGTCGCCGCACCTCCACGACTGGTAGGATGGGCCGGCTTCATCGTTGTCATCGAGAACGACGAGCGGCGCGCACTGGTAGGCGAGAACGCGGCCAGACCAGGCCTGGCGTTCGGCCTCCTACTGCAGGCGGTGGGTGCGCCGTCGCTCCATCTCCTCCCAGCAGTCCATCCTGGACCATTGCAGGATGTCCGGCGATGACGGATCCAACGGCGGCGGATGACATGGTTGTACCCTACGGGTGCATGACTTCAGCATACCTAGTCCAGCCCAAGGAAGGCCCACGGCGGACGTACGCCGGCCTATGAGGATTTTCGGGTGGCCAAGGCCCATGACGCCTTCGGATCCTTGGAGAGCAAGACTAGCGTAGATATGAAATTCAAAGGGGTAAAACCCTAGAACTTGTAACCGACTAGGACTATGCCCGGGACCTGCCTAAGTCTATATAAAGGCCAGGAGGGTACGGCCTAGATCTCTCGACTCGTACTTTCGCATACACACCTCCACGCCAGATTGCATCTGCGCACCCCTGTAACCTTCAGTTCCATCGTAATCAAGAGCAGACAAGCAGGAGTAGGGTTTTTCCCTCCGGGGGCCTGAACCTGGGTAAACCTTGTGTCCCCGTGTTGCTTGTTTGCTAACCGTTCCACGATCTCCAGCATCCCCATCTTCTCCAAAACCCAAGTCCATAACAATGGGCATTGATGAGATCAAACCTCGTCAATTGGCGCCGTCTGTGGGAATCGGGGGCTCTGATTGTGCGATCGTGACGGTCCCAACCCGATCGATCTACAACTCTGCAGCAACGGAGAGCCATCTCCTCTTCGGTGCTTTCGACTTCACCGCCCACTCGCCGGCCACCATGAAGGACTTCGAGCCCGTAGGCGACGGACTCGAAATCTTGTTCGGGAGCTTCTGCTTCCAGGTGGGGCAAACTAGCACCCTCCGCCTCCCTGAGCGGGTGCCGCTACCATCAATCAGGCCCGCTTCATGGGCCCCACACCCCGTTCTACGCACAACATCATTAGCAGATGATTCCTACGACAGCAGCAGCCGCAACTCCGATCTGTGCGATCCGCCATCGGATGCAGGGACCTACGGTTCCAGATCTGAAAGCTGCGGCAGCAGCGGGCCAATCTACGAGCGCTACCAATGCGCCGCAGTCATCCAAAGCGACGTGGATCAGCAAACACCCAACCTGCCGCCTAACCCGCCAGAACGAAACGGCGGGAACAGAAGAAGCCAATCTCCCCCACCCGAAGGGGAAAACAACGGCGGCCACGTCATCCGCCTTAGCAAAGAGGGATGGACCCAGGTCCGCGAAGCTGTGGCAGGCAACATAGTACTGCCCGCAGACGCCTCGCGAGATATGCTGATGGCCTACCACCTGCTCCTAATCGAGGAGCACAAGAAGCAGGTCAAGATGCAGGAGGTGCTTGACAAACGCAAGCAAGCAGCCTCAGAGTCCAGCGCGCGACGAGCCGCGCTCTCCGCCATGGGCATCGGCTCCAGCTCGAACGCCAACCCAGGCAACAAGCACCGCTCTCGGATGGAGAACATGGATCCCAAGGAGCGCCGCGAGTTGACGCGAACTCTCCACACATCCTTCATGGAGATGGACGCCGACGACAACGTCATCCCGAAAACGCCACAGGCTGCAATCATGGCAGCCACTGCGTATCTCGCGGCCCACCCACCTCCCGAGGGGGACCCGAAGAGGGCCATGCATAAGTACGCACTTACCGGACTCGGACTTGTCGGAGCTGCGCTCCACCAAGACGCTCCTGCGGAGCCGAAGAAGAAGGCTCCGGCCAGGCACGACCGGAGACCCACCCCTTCATCCGAAGAGGAAGAGGAACACGACCTTCCTCGAAGGAAGAAGAGCTCGCGTCACCATAAACGCGACTACGACGCCAGAGACGCGCTCACACAACGGAAAATCGACAAAGCACGAGCCAAGCGCGCATGCTCGTCCGAATCCGAGATGGACGAAGACGAAGGAGAACTCTGTGGAGCCCGATGCTTCAGTAGATCCGTTCGGCGAACGCGGATGCCACGCAATTTCAAGCTTCCTTCGGATACTCCGAAGTTCGACGGCACGCAAGATCCAAAAGCATGGCTCAGTGACCATCTGTCATCCGTCAAGCTGCACGGCGGTAACAAAGAAACCGCCATGCAATGCCTTCAGCTGCAGCTGACAGGCGCGGCACGGATCTGGCTCAGCAGCCTATCATCAGGGTCCATCCGAAGCTGGGAGGAGCTAGCTTACAGCTTCATCCGAAATTTCAAGGGCACCAGCAAGAGGCCCGCCTCAATCGAAGAGTTGCGCGCCTGCACTCAACGAACGGGCGAATCCATTCGCTCATACATACTACGCTGGTCCAACACCAAGAACTCCACAGCACACATCTCCGAAGAGAGGGCCATCGACGCCTTCAGGGACGGCGTCAAGCGCCAAGACTTCAAGGAGGAACTTGGGCGCGTCAAGCCCAAAACACTCGACCACCTCATGGACATCGCCAACAGGTGGGCCGATGGCAAAGATTCCATTCACCGAGCACAATCGGATGAAGAGGACGACTATGGCCGAAGACGGGAACGCCGTAGCAAGCGGAGATCGCGCGTCTACGACGATCGCGACGGACCCGACATGGTAGCGGCTGGCTACGCCGATCGCCGCAACGACGCCAACCGCAACAGCGGAGGATATCGCGGAGGAAACTTCCGCGATGGAGGACGCCCAGCGCAGTCGTGGCAACGCCGCGACCACGATAACGGACCCTCAGCATACGAAAAGCTTTCGGGTCCATGCACCATCCACTTCTACATCGACAAGCAGGATGGCAAAAAGAAAGCGAGCCACATGCTCAAGGACTGCCGCGAGTTCCAGAAGCTCAGCGAAAGCATGGTGCAGATGAGGCAGCAAGCTCCAATCCCTGCGTTCGGAAACGCACCCGCGCTAGGTGAGATAGCGCATGGAGCTCCTCCACCGCCACCTATAGGAGGCCCGAACCAACCGGTCGCACCAGCACAGAACAACGCTGGAAACGGGTATCCCCTGCCGAAAGGATCATTGATGATCCAGAAGGGGCGCCCTACGAATAGGGTGCAGAAGAAAATCACCCGACAGATCAATCTGGCCGTGGCAACTCCACCCGCCATCCCTGAGTACCTCAGCGGATCGGAGTCCTGCATCACGTTCACTCGTTCGGATCACCCTTGCCAGATCCCTCGCCCAGGTAATGCTGCTCTGGTGCTGGAGGCGCAGATTGGAGGTTTCGAGATGAGTCGCGTCTTCATGGACGGCGGCAGCGGCATCAACCTGATGTTCGCAAGCACTCTAGCAGCAATGCGGATCCCGCAGTGCAGCCTGGAACAATCAGACACAACGTTCCACGGCATCGTTCCAGGGAAGGGCATATTTCCCCTGGGCAAGATATGGCTCGACGTCATCTTCGGCAAGCCGGACAACTTCCGACTGGAACGGCTCGAATTCGAAGTAGTAGACTGGCCATCACAGTACCACGCCATCCTTGGGCGGGTAGCATTTGCAAGGTTCCTGGCTGTCCCACATTATGCATACCTGCTACTCAAGATGCCAGGACCGAAGGGCGTCATCACAGTCCACGGGAGCTTCACCCGATCGGACCAATGCGACAGAGATTTCAACAGAATCTCCCAATCATTCGGTATGCAGGAAGAGCTCCTTAGGCTCCGCGAGGTGACGGACAATGGGGCACCCCCAGTCGCACGACAAAACGCACCTGACATGTCTTTCGACTCCACGGTCAACACAAAGAAGGTGCAGGTCCACCCGACGGATGCCTCCAAGACGGCGCTGACCGCCAACGACCTCAACCCCGCATAGGAAGGCGCACTCGTTGAATTCCTCCGTGAGCGCTAGGAAATCTTCGCCTGGTGTCCTGCGGACATGCCAGGAGTTCCTAGGGAATTCGCCGAGCACACACTCAACGTCTTTCTAGACACCAAGCCCGTCAAACAGTCCATCTGAAGACTGTCCGAGCCACGCGCCGAAGCTATCGGCAAGGAAATCAACAGACTACTCGCCGCAGACTTCATCAGGGAAATCAAAGAAAGCGAGTGGCTTGCAAACACATTCATGGTCCCAAAGAAGGACACGGACATCCTACGGATGTGCGTGGATTTCACGTCGCTAAACAAGCACTGCCCAAAGGACCACTTTCCCCTTCCTCGGATCGACCAGATCATCGATTCGAATGCAGGTTGCGAGAAACTCTCCTTCCTCGACGCCTACTCAGGCTATAACCAGATTCGACTCAAGGTCGAAGACCAGGAGAAAACGGCGTTTATCACACCGTTCGGAGTATTCTGCTACAACACAATGCCTTTCGGACTAAAGAACGCAGGTGCCACGTACCAGCGATGCATGTAGGCCTGCCTCAAGGACCAGATCGGTCGCAACGTCCAAGTCTATGTTAACGACATAGTCATAAAAACCAAGGAGGCAAGGACACTTATCGACGATCTCCGCGAGACGTTCGACAACCTTGACCGCTACAGGATCAAGCTAAACCCCGAAAAGTGCGCCTTCGGCATCCCATCGGGTCAGCTGCTGGGGTACTTCATCTCCCAGCGAGGGATCGAGGCGAAACCGAAGAAAATCAGAGCCATCATGACGATGGAGAAGCCGAAAAACCTCAAAGGCGTCCAGCAGCTCGCAGGACGAATAGCGGCGTTAAGAAGATTCATCAGCCGCATGGGTGAGAAGGCCCTACCATTCTACCAGCTGCTACGCAAATCAGATAAATTCGAGTGGACACCGGAAGCCAACGATGCATTCGAAAGCCTCAAGCGGCTTCTCTCCACCTCGCCCGTCTTGGTCACGCCAAAGGAGCGCGAGCCTCTGCTGCTGTAAATAGCAGCCACACACCAAGTGGTCAGCACCGTGCTAGTGGTCGAACGACCCGAAGAAGGCAAGACCCACGGGGTCCAGCGCCCAATCTACTACCTCAGCGAGGTACTGACACCAACAAAGCAGAGGTACCCTCACTACCAGAAGCTCGCCTACGGCGTGTTCATGACAGCTCGACGGCTGAGCCATTACTTCCAGGAGCACCAGGTAATGGTCGTCAACGAGGCACCCCTAAACAGCATCCTAAATAACCCAGAGGCCACAGGACGCGTGGCCCTGTGGGGCATTGAGTTGTCACCCTTGGACATCATCTATGAGAAGCGACTCACAATCAAATCTCAAGTCCTTCCGGACTTCCTGGTACATTGGATGGAGCTGTAGCTGCCAGACACCCCTGACATGTCGCAGTCGTGGACAATGCACTTCGACGACTCCAAGCGCGAAGCTGGAGCAGGAGCCGGGGTCATATTGACATCCCCGCAGGGCGACCGGATGAAGTACGTCCTACGGATGAAATTCCGAGCCTCCAACAACGAGGCCGAATACGAAGCCCTCATCCACGGCATGAGGATGGCAAAGATATGCGGCGCAACGCGCCTGGTCATCTACGGTGACTCCAACCTCGTCGTCCAGCAGACGATGAACGAGTGCGACGCACACGCCGAAAACATGATCGCGTACCGCGCGCTTTACAATGCACTTGAAGGATAATTCGACGGCTGCGAGCTTTGGCACGTCGGAAGAGAAAGCAACGAGGAAGCCGACAGACTTGCCAACATCGGCTCCACCTGCGCAAAGGTGCCACCGGGTGTGTTCCTCGAACAGATCTGTGTACCATCCATCAAGCGGAAATTCCCCAAGGGATCACCCGAAGAAGCAGAACACTCGGGGGCTACGCTGCCCGAAGGACATGAAGGACCCGAGAAACTAGACACAGAGGTCGCCATGGTCAACCTAATGCAGGTCATGGCAGTCGAAGAAACTTGGACGCGACCATACCTCCAATTCTTGATAAACGGAGAACTGCCTGACAGCCCGACAGATGCCCGACGCATATCTCGTCGGTCAAAAGCCTTCACCATCATCAATGGCGAGCTGTACAAGCGCAGTATTACGGGTGTACTACAAAGGTGCGTCACCATCGGTGACGGGAAAGCCATCCTTTAAGACATCCACGAGGGCATCTGCGGCCATCACGCAGGCAGCCGCTCCCTAGTCGCCAAAGCTCTACGAGCCGGATTCTACTGGCCAACGGCCATGAGCGACGCAAAGGACATAGTTCGAAGATGCAACGGGTGCCAACGGTTCGCCGACAAACCGCACGCACCCGGGTCCGAGCTCAGACCCATACCTATAGCCTGGCCTTTTTCTCAATGGGGCCTCGACATGATCGGCAAACTGCCAAAGTCCTCGAAAGGGGGACACGTTTACCTCCTGGTCGCAGTCGACAAATTCACCAAGTGGATCGAGGCCATGCCGGTTACCAACCAGAAAGGCAAAACTGCCGTCAAGTTTTTCGAGTCCATTGTCTACAGGTTCGGCGTACCGCACAACATCATCACTGACAATGGATCAAACTTTATCTCCAAGGAGTTCCAGGACTTCTGCGAAGGCCTTGGGATCAACATCACGTACGCCTCAGTGGCACACCCGCAAACGAACAGGCAAGTGGAAAAGGCCAACGGCCTAATCGGCGCTGGCATCAAAAAGCGCCTCATGAGTCCACTCGAACGGAAAGCCGGAGCCTGGACGAAAGAGCTACCATCCGTCCTGTGGAGTCTACGGACTACGCCAAATAGCTCCACAGGCTACACACCGTTCTTCATGGTGCACAGATCTGAGGCCGTGCTACCAGCCGAAGTACGCCACCAGGCCCCCGGGTCGTCGCTTACAGCGAAGCCAAATCCACGGCTGCACTCGAAGACGCTGTCGACACACTCGACGAAGCAAAAGACATAGCAGCAGCTCGATCAGCGGTGTACCAGCAGAGTCTCCGCAACTACCACAGCCGCCGGCTGCGCCCAAGGTCCTTCATCGAAGGAGACCTCGTCTTGCGACTCAAGCAAGAGCGACCAAAGAAATTCGAGTCACCATGGGAAGGACCCTACGTCATCACCGAAGTCATCCAGGTGGCGCCTATCGCCTCAAGCACGTGGAGTCTGGAGTCGCATACTCCAACCCATGGAACATCGCGCACTTGCGACGATTATACCCCTAGCTACCTACCCCTTTACTTTCAATAAGGCTTTTCAGCCAAGGCTATTCAGCCAAACAATGTACTTCCTCCATTACGATATAAATAAAGCTAAGTGTCTCGCCCCAAACTTCCGTTCATTATTTGCAACTTTACTTTATACTACAAACGCACTCGGGGGCTCCCCCACCTCACGATTTCATCAACCGAGGATTACGCGTGTACACCTGAGTAGCTGACAACGTCAGGCAAACGAAAAGGACACGTACCCAAACAAAGCACTGCGTGCTTACAATAAACAAATCTTTACAACAAAGGGCACAACACGCCTTGTCAAAATATACAAATTTTACATCTATCTCTTTTACAGGTACTACCTATTCTGAAGAATAACCTGAGCACACTGCTCAAACAAATCTACGACCTGTTCGGCATACTGCCTTACAATTGCGTAATGCGGACACATGTCCCACTCATCACCATCCGGCCGAGGAGGTGGCCCAGCTGCCACAACAGCCAAATCGACATTAGGCCGGTGCAGCCTTACAAGAGACAAAGCAGCATTCACTCCTGCGACGAGCTGTTGCCGCACCAACTCCTTGACATTGCTCACGCTCTGAAACTTCGACAGAAGACCCGCAAGGCTCGTCGGTACGGCATCCAAAGGAAACATGACGTGCAACACCGAGGAAAGCGATGTCTGCACTTGGCGAAGCACCCGCGAAACCTGGTGCACACGATCCTGCACCGTCGCCAGAGCCATAGCACGGTCACGATCCATCCAGAAGAAGCCACCGGCCTCCATGTCCTGCTGAGTCAAGCAATTGACCCGAACGGCGACACGCTCTTTCTCTTCCCTCGGAGCAAGGTTAGCACCTGCGACAATTGTACAAAATAAAGGGCAAGGTCAGCAGGCTCATCCGAAGAACCGAGCTACAGCTCGAAACAAAGAACAACTTACATTGAAGATGCTCAGATAACCGAAGCAGTTCCGCCATCAAGTACTCCTCTCTGGCTGCACCACGATCTGCCTTGGACTTCCAAACATCGGCGTGACCACGCAACCCAAGCAACTCCCTCTCAAGACTACGAACACGGTCCTGAAGAAAGGCGAGTTGCGAAGGATCATCCAAAGATGGCCGCAGCTGCGCTGCAGGCGAGGTGTCAACAGGGTCAGCACCCGAACGAACCTAGAGCAGCAGAAAAAGAAAAGGACACAAACATTCAGACAATGATAGAGCACAACTCAGAAGAATTCATTAAGCATATAAGGCCACTACGTGGCACAAGGACTGTGTTCTTCAAGATATTTACAGCAAAAAGCAGACTACAAACTATCCTACATCTACAACGCCTAAGACGCGGCACCCTGAGTCGCCTCGGAGCCGGATTGCCTAGCCTTGGCCTCCCCTTGCTGCCGCAGCGCATATTCAGACAGCAAATCAATGAGCTTCGGCCCATATCACTTGCAGCGAGCAGAGTAGGCAGCAAAGGCTACCTCGGATCCGTCTGCGGTCGTCGGCATCCGGGAGGTGATCTGGGGCAGGTCCAGTTTCGCTCCAGCCGCCAAAGCCATCGCCAGCCCGACGGACGCGCCGATGCCCTTCTGCTTGCGCTTGTACGCCGCAGGCGCTTCGGCTGACAAAGCCTCCGCCAGAGCATCCACATCATCGAGGGCCGCGCCCTTAGGGACAAGCTCCTTGTAGAAGCGGCCAAGGACCTCCTTCGCCTTGGCAAGGGAGCTGACGACGGTGCTGCAACGATCTTCGACCGCTGCAGTAGCATCATCTAGAGCACTCCTGTGCTCCAGAGCGCCTCGGTCAAACTCGATGCCTGCGGCATCTGAGACAAAAAAAGGGGACATGACGAGAAGCAAAGCAGAAGAAGACAAGAAAACAAGAAGAAAGAAGCACAAATACAGCACTCACCCGAAACATCCTTGGCAGCAGCCATGAGCTTGCCTGCTACCTCTCTCTCGTGAGCAGCCGCAACAGTGGCCAGCTGCTCCTCACGGTCCGCGGCCTCCTGCTGCAGACGCTCCTTAGCTTCGGCCGCCTTGGTCAGCTCCAGCTCGAGGCGTTCCTTCGCACCAACGGCGGCCTCGGCTTTCTTCTCCGATTGACCAAGGCTCTTCTTGAGAGCGTCGACCTCACGGAGAGAAGTATTATGCTCCTCTGCATTCGAAACAAGAAAACGTCAGAGAACAGGACCGGAATAAATGAAAGAAGCACCAAAAACAAACAGGTACCTTGAAGCTGTCGGAGGTTAGCGTCTAGCACAAGGCGCTCCTGCACCAGCCGCTTGGCCTCCTCCACAAAAGGCTGCAGAAAAAGAAACACCAGTAAGAAAAAGGACTTGGGGGCTGTGCCCAACATTAAGGAATGAAGGCAAAACTCGAACACGAAGACACTCGGGGGCTTCCCCCCCGAAGATTTGAAAAAAGAACAAGACACGAAATTTTTCAGACACCCGGGGGCTCCCCCCGTGTTACGAAGCAGAGGTACTTACATGCTCTGATGGTGACTCCGAGGGCCTGCTGGCGAAATTCTGAGGCGCAACCACCTGCACCTCCTGCAGAGGAGGATTCGGAGCGGCACCCCCTGACGTTGCCACCGTTTGAGGAGGAGGAGACGCAACTTTCGACTCCCCCATCATCTCCCGAGCACCATCGCTAGAGGAGTCGTGGGAGGAATGCCTACATACGAAGCAATCAGCAGAAGTGCAAAATCAAGAAGGAAAAAGGACAGCAGTAAGACAAGAAACTTACGAGTCCAGCGAGCTCAGGTCAAAGACTGGAGGATTCCTTCGGGCTCTCTTCTCCACCTTCTTCTCTTCCTTCTTCTCTTCCTTCTTTTCTTCCTTCTTCTGCTTTGCTGGCGGGTGTGGCGCTACAGCCCGCATAGGAATTGCAGGAATGGGAGAGGAAGAGCCTCCATGCCCGTCACTATGACGCTCAAGGCCCAGAGGGTTTCTGGGAGTCGGAGGAGTCGAGGCATCCGAAGACTCGCTGGAGCTCCGTGATCGTTTGCGCGTATGGTCCTCACTCGACTCGTCGGCATCTTCCGCTGGAGATCGCGCCGACGGCAGCTCGGACACGGAATCCACCACGTCATTATCCGGGGCATTCGGATATTTTTCAGGCAATGGCGGTACCATGCCTGGCACCTTGAAGCTCTGCAAAACCAAAAGGGACTTTGTTAGCAAACAAAGGAAAATAAATACGTAGTCGACAACAAGCGCTACGCGCACAAATCTACACCTGTGGAACATCCAACGCCGAAGAAAACGACGGAGTTAGCGACTTCCCCGGGATTTCCTCTCCAGCCTTGAACTTCAGCAGCGAGCGAAGGGTCCTGTCAAGATCCCCCTCGGAGATTTTCTCAGCCGAAACCCTCGTCGGATCACGGCGCCCAGAATAAAGAAACATCGGGTGCGCCCTCGCCTGGAGAGGATGCACCCGACGCTCGAGAAACGTCCGGATGATGTCCACGCCGTTCACTTCCTTCTCCGGAATCAACTGGAGATCCTCCACCCGACGGTAAAGGGCCTCTATCTCCTTTGTCTCGCCGTCCAAGATCTGGTTTTTCCAGGATCTTTTTGGCTCGATTATCTGGGAGGGGTCGAAAGGAGCAAGACCAAAATGCTGCCTAGCAACTGTAGAGTCGCGAATGTAAAACCACCGCCAAGAGAATATTCGGACATAGAGAAAGAAAAGAAGAGAATATTGGCTTTGAGGGAGATGATGCAACCCCCAATGGGATACACACCATCCAAACCGGATTGCCTCTTCACGGAATAGAGTTTCCGGAAGAGGCCAAAATGCGGCTCGATGCCGAGCCAGCACTCACAAAAAGTGATGAAACAAGAAATGTGAAGAAGAGAATTGGGCGAAAGATGATGCAGCTGGATGCCATAGAGAAAGAGCAGCCCACGAAGGAAGTCGTGGACTAGGAAGGAAAACCCACGCATAACGAAGGCAAGAAACATAACCCGATACCCAGCGGGGGACGGGGGATTACCTCGTTGCCGGGGAGTCTGACGGCCTCCCTATCTTGCGGGATCAAACCCCACTCGCGAAGCTTGCGGAGATCACTCTCCCGCGTCTCTGATTGCCGCCAACCACCGTCGGTGACACGGGTAGCGGTGGCGCCTTTCTTTCCTCCGGCGGCGCTGGTACCAACTGCAGATGATGATTTCTTCGGTTTCCCCATCGCGCTACGGCGGCGCCGGCGGTGAAAGCGCAGAAGGGAAGATGGAAATGTGGAAGGAAATCCCAGCGCGCAGCAAGAATCGCTAGAGCACAAGGAGGCAGTGAAAACAAGAACTGATGCGGTGAAAACAAACTGCAGCTTTCCCCAAAGATTATAACGACGAAGACGACGCACGACAGCCGTCCATCCAGAAGACCTAACGCCAACGGCAGATCTGACCATACACGTGTCAGCATCACAACGAACCGTCGTTACCACGCCGTCCACTGCGCGTGGAAATCGAGGCGACGCCGTAATTATCTCCACGCCGCGCGTGACCGGTCAATTCAAGGTCAGCAAGTGGGACCCACGTTCGTCCAGTCAAGTCATCTCTGACGTAGCAGACGCTTGAGGTCATTGATCGTCAGCACTGATGTCATCAAAAGCTATACTAGCACCAACTATAATTCTTCGGCTCCACAGCTAAGAGTACTCACTCGAATCTTCGATTCGACTAAATACTCGGGGGCTACTCCTATCAGGAGCGCTGACCGCGTACCCGAAAGACGAATAAAGACAAAATATTTCTTCGAGTCCTACGTCGAGTCTACGACTCCACTACGGACTCGGGGGCTACTCCCATAGGGAGGATGGATTTAAGCATCCGAATTTTTTTGTGTCCTACGGACTTAAAAATAAACAAAGTGCTTGAATAAAAGTCTCCGCCCGAGTCTACGACTCGAACAGACACTCGGGGGCTACTCCCATAGGGAGCGCTGGTCGCGCACCCTATGAATTCTTCGACTGCGATCTTTCGGATCAAACACGCAAAACTTTTTCGGCAACTTTGCCTCAGTGGAATGCTAAGTGAGCAATGTTTCTCCTTGGCCACCCCAAACACCTCCGCGGTGACAAATGTTCGGATGCTGCGTCTGCGATGCAAAGATAAGACCTACGGATATCATCTGGTGGCCTGGAAACGCACCCGACTGCGCTCTGCTAGTATGAATCCGTGCCAGCAGGTGCGATGAAAAATCCTGACGGACGCGTTGGGTACATCAATTAAATTCACTGGAATTCAACTCCTGTAAGTCCTCCGCGGCCTGAGTCGAATTACGCCAGCATATGTTCCATTTTCGAGTTGAGGGACTCGAACCTGAGGAAGATCGTGTCGTTTCGTCCTAAGACAGTTAACTGACCCTGATCCGTCGGGTGAGTCAGGCGCACGCATCAACAATCCCTACACACATATACCATTAATACATAGTTGCACCCGAAGGATGGAAGAGTCCTCAGCCGAATCTACGATTCGACTAATAACTCGGGGGCTACTGACATGGTTGTACCCTACGGGTGCATGACTTCAGCATACCTAGTCCAGCCCAAGGAAGGCCCACGGCGGACGTACGCCGGCCTATGAGGATTTTTGGGTGGCCAAGGCCCATGACGCCTTCGGATCCTTGGAGAGCAAGACTAGCGTAGATAGAAAATTCAAAGGGGTAAAACCCTAGAACTTGTAACTGACTAGGACTATGCCCGGGACCTGCCTAAGTCTATATAAAGGCCAGGAGGGTACGACCTAGATCTCTCGACTCGTACTTTCGCATACACACCTCCACGCCAGATTGCATCTGCACACCCCTGTAACATTCGGTTCCGCCGTAATCAAGAGCAGACAAGCAGGAGTAGGGTTTTCCCTCCGGGGGCCTGAACCTGGGTAAACCTTGTGTCCCCGTGTTGCTTGTTTGCTAACCGTTCCACGATCTCCAGCATCCCCATCTTCTCCAAAACCCAAGTCCATAACAATGGGCATTGATGAGATCAAACCTCGTCAGCGGAGGCGCCGCCTCCCGGAGGGACTTCTCCATCGCCATCTTGACGGCGAACGCCTCCTCGTCGACCGGCATCGGCTAGTCCTGCGGCTCCAGCTTGGGCGTGCGAAGGCGGAGACAGTCGGTGGGCGACGTTGGAGCGCGCTCCTTGTTGATGACGGTGCCGCGCGACATGGTCTTCGGCGGTGAACGGACCGGCGTCTCTGGCTCCCGCTTAACGGGCCGGAGCGATGGCGAAGCCACCGACGCGGAGCCCGACGAGTGGGAGGCCAAAGCGGAGGATGAAGAGCTCAGGCTGGCCATCCTCCTCGGGAGCTAGTTGGCCGGAGGGCGCCGCCCCGACCTGGCCGCCGGCATGGGGTTGCGGGGGAAAGCGAGGCGAGGCTCATTAAGCGGGAGCCGAGGAGCTCAGGCTGGCCATCCTCCTCGGTGCCCGGGAGTGTGCCAAAAGCGGCGGCGCCCAGCCGCGTTATTCCTCTTCGACGACGAGCCCAGCGGCCCCTCGTGGCGGGTGAGTGCCTGCTGCCGTCGCTCAGCGAGATGCTGCTCCCAGAAGACGCGGTTGCCAGGATCCTCGGCGAGGTCCGGGTCATCCATGGCAGCGATGGCCGCCGCTATCTCGTCGTCGAGCTCCTCGGGCTTCGGTTCTGGTGGGATAGGGATCCCACCGGCGCTGAGCTTCCAGCCGGTTGGGAGGCGGATGTCCGACGGCACCATGTAGCCCGCCTCGTACAACATGCGTGCCTCCCAAGGCTGGAGGGTGTGGCGGCCGAAGCCATTCGCCACCGCCGGGTCGCCGGGTACCTTTCGCCCATGGTGTGCGGGGAAGGAGAAATCGGAGCTTGACGTTGGCGTTGTATCAATGTGAAAGCTCTTTGTCGGAAAACCCCAAGAGCAAGGTGTGATGCAGCACAACAGCGAGTTTAGGGCGCTGAATACACGAGTCTCCGCTTCGCGGGCGGCGGGCGTCGAAGTACATTATTTGAAATAGTAAACATGGGTAGTGATTTATTGTCACACCTTGTGCCTTTTAGTTCCATATTTATTTAAACACGGGTATTGAGTTCAAAAGAAACTTCATGTGGAATACGTTGCGAAATACGGCAATTTCTCCATTGTTTTCTTCTTAATTTTTTTGAACTTCAGACCCTAATCACTTCCAAACAAGGTTTTTCTCTGTTTTTGTTTTTGAGAACTCGTTTTTTATCTTTTTTTAGATGGATTTTTTCTCTGTTAATTAAAGAAAGAAATACAAATCGTGATGTACGCCCATCGCATACGGGAGCCCATCGTTCCATGAAATTCTACATGGAGGCCCGTCTCTACATGCTACTATCTCTGCACCGAGCTCGATCCCGTTTCATCCTCAACGGAAGTTTCTCCGCTTGCCGCTGGCGCCTCCGAAGCTCCGCCGTCTCCGTCGACATGCTCCGCCTCCGAAGCTGCATCGCTGCCCGTCTCCTCTCTTCTACCTCCGCCGCTCCCATCTTCCCAGCCCACCGCCTCCTCTCCGGGGCCGGGACCGCGCCCGTTTCCCCAAGCCCTAGCTTCGCCATCCAGGACTACCTCGTCGAGCCCTGCGGCCTCACCCGATCCCAGGCTCTCAAGGCCTCCATCAAGCTCTCCCACCTCAAGCCCCCCACCAAGCCCGACGCAGTCCTCGCCTTCCTCGCCGGCCTCGGCCTCCCCAGAGCCGACATCGCTGCCGTGGTCCTCGCCTTCCTCCTCCAGCTCTACCGCCTCAGGAAGCCGGTGCGTTCTCTCTTTGTTTCCACCCCGATTTTCCCACTTGTGCCTCTAATAAAGCTCGCCTGTTCGACGGTAGCTGCGTTGACGCTTGCAACTATTAGGTTGATCTCCCGTTTGGGCCCAACGGCCCGAACAAACCCTTAGTCTCGCATCCTGATCGGGGGCGCCCAACGTCACAATTGTTGGTGGGCCCCCGTCACACAGCGCAATAAATAGAGGTGGGGGCCGGGGGCACGAACGCTAAGGTTCGTTGTGCCCACTTACCCCACCGAAAACCCCAAACCTTAGCCACCGATCGGCTTGCGCGGTAGCGCCGGGTATCATCCCTGACCGCCGCCACCACTCTGACGAGCTCGATGGCGACCTCATCGTCGACCCCGAAGGCCGATGGTAAGGTTCCCTCTCTCATATCCCCCTAGATCTACCACTAGAGGTCCTAGCAGAACTAACAATGGTATCAGAGCCTACTAGTATTGGTGGATCTAGTCGAGGTAGTAGAAATCCAAAAGTAAAGAAAGAAGTAATGGGGCTAGGTTTTTTCCAGATGTGCCGCCGCGAGGCCGCGCCGTTCCTCTCGATCCCGACGCATCGGCAAGCCGAGGTCGGGAAGAAGAACATGATCCCATCTAGGATAAAGAAATGAAAAACCCCAAGCCCGGATCCTTTTCCTCGGATCTAGAATCGATCTCAAGATCAAAAGAAACTGAAGAAAACCCTAGATCCCATACTGCCCCTAGTTCCTTCCTCCCAAGTTCCTCCCAATTCAAAGAAGAAAGAAACCAAACAAACAAAAAAAGGAAAGGGGGAGGTCTCCAGATCCTCCACCCCATCTCAGAAAAGCCACACTGGCCACCGCCGGGAAGGGCGCCGCCACTGCACCGCCTGACGGCGGTGCGCCCACCCTCGGGTGGACGCACAGCCGGCAAGGGGGGCAGGGGGCCGCCGCCGCTCTCCATCGTCTCCGCACTGCCGTTTCGTGGGATGGAGATGGTGGAAGGGCTAGCAGAGAGAGGTGGGAAAGAAGAGAGGGAGGGGCTCACTGTCGGCGCTGCGCCGGGCGGCGCGGCCGCCTCACCTCGCTCGCGCGAGAGCACCGCTAGAGAGCGCCGCTCGCGGGACAGAAAGTGGCGAGTGGGCGAATGGTTCTGGGGGCTAGGGTTAGGGTTCACAGGTCGCCTTTTATTCGGCCCAGGACCACGGACAGCCGTTGGATCCATCAGACGGCTCAGATCGGCCAGGGCGGGCGGCGGCCAGGCCGCGCCAGGCCGGGCTGAAGGGCCAGCTGGGCCGCGGCCAGGTCACGCGAGCGGCGTCGTCCCATGGGCCGCTGGCAGACCGGGAAAAGCCTCAGGGGGCTCTGGGAGCGTAGGCGACGCCAAAGCAGAGAGCGCTCAGCGCGCAGCAGAGCGCGCGGGTCACTGGCTAGCGGCTGGGCCGCCGCTGGGCCACTTAGAGCCACCCAGTTTTGTCCTTTATTTATTTTCAGAAGTTGTTTTTACTGTTTTTTAATAGTTTTTTCAACCTTTTTTCTATAGCAATTTTTCTAACGAAATTTTGTGTAGAAAAATAGTGAAGTAACAGTAAAAACTATGTAAAGAAGTAAAGTTGATGTTTTTTGTCCATGTTATTCCGCTGCAAGAATTAATTGCTTAAATGCAATGAAGAGAGATTTAATTTTTAATAGTGATTATTTTATTGGATAACCAACGTCGTTAGTAAAAATTTCATTATGAATAGTAAGTTTTATCCATATTAGTTATATTTCTGCCCAACGGTGATGTAGTGTTAATATGGAGAAGTTTCATGTTTTAATTTGACCAACGTTGAATTAACTCGTTTTGATGATATTTTGCTTTCAGGCAATCCTATGAGTTTCATCTCGGCCATTGAGCCCCTCAACGGAGGGAACTATGGCTCATGGCGAGAGAAGGTAGAGATGGGGCTTGCTCTGCTTGACCTCGACTTGGCACTGATTGAAGCTTGTCCTAAAGAACCTGTCGACCCCGTCAGGGGCGAAAAAGAAAGTGAAGAGGACTTTAAGAAAAGGGTCAGTGACCATGCACCGATAAGAATGAAGTACGACCTTGAGCGTGCAAAGTGGGACTCTTCCAATAGGAAGTGCCTAATGGCGATTAAGAGCTCCATCATGAAAGCTATAAGGGGAGCAATCCCAGAGTGCACCACAGCCAGTGAGTACCTGAAAAAGGTAGAGAGTCAGTTTACTGGGTCCTCCAAGGCCTATGCAAGCTCACTCATCAAGAAACTTGTTACTACAAGATACACTGGTGGTGGTGTTAGGGACCACATCTCGCGAATGAGCAACATGTCTTCCAAGCTTAAGCCTATGGGCATGGAGCTTCCAGATGAGTTCATCATTCATCTTATCTTTGCCTCACTGCCAAACCAGTTTGAAGCTTTTGCTGTGAACTACAATGCACAGCCAGAAAAGTGGGGCATCGAGAAGATGATGGCCATGTGCGTCCAGGAAGAAGAGAGGCTGAAGGGGTAGTCCGGTGATTCTGTGAACTACCTGAGCCCAACCAAGAAGAGGAACTTTCAGGGTTCCAAGACCCAAGGGAAACCTTAGGGGCATCCCTCTTCTTCTAGGCCACATGGAAAGGCTCCTGAACACCAGGCACATGAAGTGGACAAGGACACCTGCAAGTGGTGCAAGCAGAAGGGACACTACATGAGTGACTGTGTGGCTTTCTTGAAGTATCTGTGCAAGAATGGTGAGGATTTGATTACTTTTGTTGATGAATCCTTATTTTTAAGCTATGCAAAATCTACTTGGTGGATTGACTCAGGTGCGACTGTTCATATTGCCAATTCATTACAGGGATTCCGTATGAGAAGGACCCTGCAAAGAGGAGAAAGAAGTATTAAAGTAGCAAACGACGTTCAAGCTGAAGTCAAAGCCATTGGAGATCTTCCTTTAGAGTTGTCGAATGGCTTTGTACTTTTATTAGTAGATGTGCTTTATGTATCCTCTTTGCATCGAAACTTGATAAGTGTGTCGCGCTTAGACGATTGTGGTTTTTCTTGCCATTTTGGCGATGGTAAATGTAAAATCAAGTTTACTAATCAGATTGTTGGTCTTGCCTTCAGACAAGACAAGCTTTATTTATTATCACTTTGTGAGAATGTGAATGAAATAAGCGCTGAGAATGAGAATGCCTCCTCATCCCTGAATGGATAGAGTAAGAGGAAAAGAATTGATGAAGTCTCATCGAAATTATGGCACTGTCGTTTAGGCCATATTTCGAGGGGGATAATAGAATGCTTAGTAAAAGAATCAATTCTTCCACCTCTAGAATTTTCAAATTTAGAGCAATGCATCGATTGCAGTAAAGGAAAGTTTGTAAAGAACATTAAGAAAGGCGCCAAAAGAAGCACATGAGTATTAGAAATAATTCATATAGATATATGCGGTCCATTTCCTGTGACATCTGTGGATGGCTATGACTCTTTCATAACATTCACATGGATGACTATTCACGTTATGGTTACATTTATCCTATTAAAGAACGTCCAGAAGCACTGGATAAATTCAAGATATTTAAGCTGAAGTTGAAAATCAGCATAGTTTAAAGATTAAAGTAGTAAGGTTCGACCGTGGAGGCGAGACCCTTAGAAGGTCTCAAAGAACTAGAAAGCCAGCTATTCCTAATGATTTTGAGATCTATGTCAGTGAAGAAGTTCAAATGGAGGGTGATCCCACCATATTTGAAGAAGCCATTAAAAGTCCTCACTCATCGAAGTGGCTTGAAGCCATGGAAGATGAAATGAGATCCATGAGTAGCAACAAAGTCTGAGATTTAGAAGAAATTCCTAAAGAAGCCAAAACGGTAGGCTGTAAATGGGTCTACAAAACAAAATATGACTCTAGAGGGAATATTGAAAGATATAAAGCACGACTTGTTGCTAAGGGCTTCACCCCAAGAGAAGGAATAGATTATAATGAGACATTTTCTTCAGTCTCAAGTAAGGATTCTTTTAGAATCATAATGGCTTTAGTGGCACACTACAATTTAGAATTGCATCATATGGATGTAAAGACAGCATTCCTAAATGGAGACTTGGAAGAAAATGTTTACATGGCACAGTCCAAGGGTTTTGTTGTGGAAGGAAAATAGCGTATGAGATGTCGTCTGAGAAAGTCCATTTATGGATTAAAACAGGCCTCCAGGCAATGGTACTTAAAGTTCCATGAAACAATAAGAAAGTTTGGGTTTGATGAGAATGAGGAGGACAATTGCGTATATGCAAAGTTCAAGAATGGGAAATTCATTTTCCTTATCCTGTATGTGGATGACATTCTACTCGCTAGTAGTGATGTTAGTCTACTATTGGAGACGAAGAAGTTCTTGTCCTCGAACTTTGATATGAAATATCTTGGTGAAGCTTCATTCGTTCTAGGAATTGAAATTCACCGAGATAGACAAAAGGGGTTTTTAGGGTTATCGCAGAAGGCATACTTAGAGAAGATTCTGAAGAAGTATAGTATGCATGCGAGTAATCCTACGCCTGCTCCTATAGTCAATGGCGATAGATTTGGGAACTTTCAGTGTCCTAGGAACCAATATGAGATCAATCAAATGAAAGCGGTGCCATATGCTTCTGCTGTCGGAAGCTTGATGTATGCTAAAGTGTGTACACGCCCTGACTTAGCTTTGTTACCAGGGTACTTGGCAGATTCCAAAGTAATCCAAGGATAGATCACTGGAAAATGGTGAAGAAGGCATTGCGTTATGCAAAAGGAACAAAAGGCCTCATGCTAACATACAGAAGAACTGATTCCCTCGAGATAGAAGGGTATTTAGATGCTGACTATGCGGGAGATGTAGATGAAAGAAAATCCACGTCAGGATATGTGTTTACTCTCGCAGGTGGAGCTATATCGTGGAAAAGCTCCAAGCAAACCATCACGGCATCGTCCACGATGGTACCTGAGTATGTAGCATGTTATGAGGCCACAGGGCAGGCAAACTGGTTAAAGAAGTTTATACCCAGGTTGAAAGTGGTAGACAACATTCAAAGACCACTCAAGATGTACTGCGACAATGAGCCAGCAGTATTCTATGCTCACAACAATAAGTCAAGTGTTGCTGCCAAACACATTAACATTAAGTTTTATGTTGTGAAAGAAAGAATCCAGGATCATACCATAAGTTTAGAGCATATAAGTACAAAAGAAATGCTCGCGGATCCGCTCACAAAAGGCTTACCACCCAGTGTTCAGAGAACACTTAGCCGGCATGGGTTTAAGGGAAAGCCTATGATACCTGGATATTAAGGGCCTAGTACAAGAATCTGTTTCAAAATAGAGAGGTGTATAGTGGCTGTTGAATCGATGGTGCGTAACTGACCATTATGACGAGACATGCTCTATATGTTGATCTGTGATGAAATAGGTACCAAAGTATAAGTTTAAAGTATAAGTTAAGTGAAAGATGAGATCAAGGGGGATAATGTTAGGTTGATCTCCCGTTTGGGTCCAACGGCCCGAACAAACTCTTAGTCTCGCGCCCTGATCGGGGGCGCCCAACGTCACAATCGTTGGTGGGCCCCCGTCGCGCAGCGCAATAAATAGAGATGGGGGCCGAGGACATGAACGTCAAGGTTCGTTGTGCCCACTCACCCCACCGAAAACCCCAAACCCTAGCCACTGATCGGCTTGCGCTGTAGCGGCGGGTATCAGCCCTGAACGCCGCCACCACTCCGACGAGCTTGATGGCAACCTCATCGTCGACCCCGAAGGCCGATGGTAAAGTTCCCTCTCTCATATCCCCCTAGATCTACCACTAGAGGTCCTAGCAGAACTAACAACAACTGCTTCAGGTATCAGATACAAAATTACAGACGAACTCCTTGTTTGCAACTGGTACACATCTGTGCTATTACATTACAACTGCACCTTATACAAGCTTAGTGGAAGCAAGAGCAATGGGATTCTGTGTAGTGGACTTCTGACAGGATATAACTTCCTGATGCTGTAGCACCCTTTTCTCTTCTCATATCTGCCACAATGTGTAGAGGTTGTGGACACCAGAGGAATTGTCGGCATACAACGGAACGGATGAGGCATTGCCCATACTACTTGAGATTTTGGGGTATTTGCAATTCTTTCTCTCCTTTTATTTCTGTTGTGTGTGTTACTCCCTCCGACCCATATTAGTTGACTCCAATTTGGATGTATCTATCACAAAAACTTGTCTAGATACATCCAAATTAGAGTCAACTAATATGGGTCGGAGGGAGTACTATTATAGCAGCTGGGACCTTTCAATCTCACATACTATGAAAACTGAGTTTGTTTTAGTAGAATAGAGGTTCAGTTTAATCACTTGTAAATTGTGATACACTTTGCTTAAGTTGTATGCATTGTATATTGTCCAACTCCAACTTCGGACTGTGAATGAGCTTATTTGTCCCTTTCGTTTGATAATTCAGCTTGGTGTTTGACGTCACAAAAGGAAGGTCACATTATGGCCCCGGAGGAGGTTATCATCACTTTTCTGGCAGGTTACCATCTACACTTCTATTTTGTTCTGGATTGTGCCGTCTCTTCTATTTTTTTTTACAGATTCACTGTATTCCCGTGTTATGTTGTGTTACCTCGTTGCAATCATTTATGCACAGTTTCCAAATTTCTTTAGGAGTATGGGCAGTTTCCAAGATATTGTAATGAGCGTGAAACAACTACTGGTTTTTGGGATCAACAGTTTCCATTAGGAGTACGGGCAGTCTTAGCCTAGCTGATACAGTAATAATTTTAACTTTTGGGGTACAAAAAGACAGACAAGAACATATGCAATCTATCTCAAAAAAAGAGAGGAACATATGCAATCTTAGCCCAGTCTATGATAATTTTGAATTTTAACAATTTTTAAAGAGTTTAACTCATTTTCCTTGCTATTCTTTACATGCTGATATTGAAACAGTGTTTCCTTAACAGGGACGCATCACGTAGCATTTGTTTCTAGAAATTTTACAGGTAAGATTTTTTAGCTTATTGCTAGTCAATTGCATTTAGTAAATCCAGTAGGTGATCATGAGATGTTGGCTGTAAATCCAGTAGGTGATCATTAGATGTTTGAGGGCCTCCTTGAACGTCATAAAATTTACAGTATAGACAATCTTAACTGCAAACATCATAAAATAAAATCTATTTTTTGTTTTGTTACTGCTAGCTAAGCATTAATAGATCATCCAACTACATAAGGGAAATGGGTATATCATAGACTTATAGGTGATGATGATGGAGCAACGTATCATTGAGAAGCACTTCTATATTCGGATCAAACTAGCAGTATTTGGGGGAGCAATAGTTTCTTTTGTGCGTGTTGATCCGCTATACACTTGTACAAACCCTTCATACTCTTGGTCAGGGACCTATACTCTATATACACGTGTTATTGACTGGCAAAAGTTGTTATTTGGTATTACATAGTAATTATATTTTGTTTTACTGTTCCTAGTTTTTACTATCATGTAAGCTCGTGTCTACTCGCAAAAAAAACATGTAAGCTCATATTCATAAACCATGACACCTTCTCATGTGGAACCAAAACCTTTCGCGCTCTAAAACATCTGTATACATTATTAACCTTTTCATGTTACTTTTGCTCCTAACCTTGGTTGATATTTGTATTCCTCTTTACTCCTAATTATGTTTCTAGGCAAGTAGTTCAGTTTTGTTGTTCATATGACGTCATCGCCCAAGGTTGGATTTTTCTCCAAATCGCTGCCGGCGACCAGGAGATGGCGGGCAAGGGGACCAGCAACTTCTCCACGTCGCCTCCGGCTACCTCTTACGCGACGAGCTCACATCCATCAGCCCGCAGGTGAGGATCTCTGTTTCCTGTCCTAAATTAGGTTGTACTTTGTTGATTCAGATGACCCGCCTCCAGTTCTCAAAGATTTACTTGTTTCAGTTCTCGGGGCATTAGCAAGATGGCTGCTGTTCTTAGCCACCCAACCAGGTAACCACCCAACCAACAATCATTCATTCATACCCATAAAAAGAAAATCATTCATTATTTGCGCATTAGCCTGTTATTTTATCCATTAGCCGCGGCCGGAGTTCGGTAATAAGATGGATTTATTAAGATATACACATGTCTCCATCATGCATAGAGGCCAGGGTGATATGAGAGCTTCTGAACATAGATCAGAGAATTCATATGTAGTGTTTGTACCTCTGAAAGCACTCTGTGGCTAGTTAATCACTTTATTTATGTATGTACTCCTAAATCCTAACAGTCAAGTGATTGCTACTGACATACATTTCTTTCTATATTTTGGAGTAGTGCTCTAGCATAAACTGGTGCATTTTGTTTTACTTGGAGTATTGCTCAGCATAAACTGGTGCCTACAGTATTACTCCAGCACATGTACTTGGAGTATCTGAATTTATGCTCACTAATATCTGAATTTATCCTACAGTTGGAGTATCTAGATTTATCCAACAGTAGTGTTCACTTTCAACTGAAACTTGGAGTATTTGAATGTATTCTACAGTAGTGTTCACATTCAGTTGAAACTTGGAGTATCTAACTTTATCCTATAGTAGGTGTACATGTACTTGGAGTATCTAAATTTATCCTACATGTACGTATCTGAATTTATCCTAGTGGGAGCTTGATGTAATGCTTTTGTTTCACCCTACAAGGAGCTTTTGGAAACAAATTCATGATCCATAATTTGGAAACAAACTTAATGTACATGCGTTTTCTTCAGGTGGACTGCTATTAAGGTTTGGGACATATTGCTCTGTTCTTCTCTTCTGTTCTTTGTTCAGATTGAGCTCCTAGCCACGTCTCTCTACATTGTGCATCATGGTAAGCCGGCTGTGGCTCTTGTTCAGCAGCGGCGGTGATCGCGGGAGCTTTCCCTTGCGAGCAGCAGCAGCGATCGGAGGACTGGGATCACGCCGGTTAGGTCGTCCGAGATGTCGCAGAAGTGCTGAGGCTGTTCTGCACGAGCCCGGGCACCTTGAAGCTGGCGCACACGCTAATATCAACGGGGATCCCAATGGTGAGGTAGTTGAGCCATGCAGGGACGACGCGGAAGTGTTCGAGCGCGACGCAGGCGTGGCCCACAGTGGCAGAGTGGCTGTTGAGAATGAGTTGCTAGCAAGGGAGGCATCGTCAGGGCAACGAGGGAGTCATCGTCGGGGCCAAGATCGCGCACGAGGCCCGAGCAGCCTGGGCTGCCCTGCAGCCAGAGGAGCAGCGGTGTGCGGATATGTGCACTGACGGGGTCACCTAGTAGAGGGAGGAGTTGTTGGACGGAGCCCAACAACTCCTAAGAAATTCTAAAAATTCTAAGAAATTCAAACGTAAGTATAGCTACTTAGAATCAAATTAATTATCGGTTGCAATATGAATAGTGGTTGCCTACTTGCTTTATTTTGTCTACTTGCTTGATAAACATTCAGATCCATGTATACTCAAGATTCTGAACAATGGGTTCATTGCTGGCATCTTGGCTTGACAGACTTAATATCATGTCCTTATAGTTCAGTTGGCTGTCAGCTGTACATGACACACCAAGGCAAAAACAGGTTAGTTCTTGAACATACATGGTACTGTCTAAGTGAGCTTTATTTTTGTTTCAGAAATTTTCATATGGTAAATTGTATCAACCTATCTAAACTCACTGTTATTTTGATCTATTTCTGACTTAGAGGAATATCATTCAGTTGATTTACAAACAGTATGAACCGGACGTATGCTACTTATGCATACTTATTTGAATCTGGGGCATATTATTTTTCGCCATGTTAGTTTTTTCTGCAATGAGTTTTATAAGTGAAGGCCAGCTTTGAATGCCATACTGTTAGTAGATGTGACATGCCTTTCTTGCCCTACCATCACCATTACATATTTTTTCGATGAAATAACATTGTTTTCTTCCATTAATATTTTTGGTACTTTTATCTTCAGGTATTTACATGACAGTAAACTGTTCTATTCACAAGGTTCAGCTGCATAGTTTAGGTATCTCATAGCAAGAAGATAAGTTCACAGGCTTAAGGCACAAAGAGGGAAACTAAATTTGGATTTGTTGTCATTGTAATTGTGTTAACATTGTGATTGTGCATGTAAATATTTATTGCCGTCATATTTGACTTTTGACACTGATAAGATCATGAATGTAAGATATCCATGTATGTTTGATGTTCACAATTGAAATCGTATTTAACTGCAATTACCTGGAGATCTATTGTGATATCTACTACGGTCAATTTGAGGCAATTTGAAAGTTGCCTCAAATGGTTATCTTTTAGAGGCACTCTCAAGAGTGCCTCAAATGATTATATTTTAGAGGCACTCTCAATAGTGCCTCAAATGGTTAATTTTAGAGGCACTATTGAGAGTGCCTCAAATGGTTATTTTTAGAGGCATTTTTTAAAATGCCTCAAATAATTAGGATTTTGAGGCATTTTTTGAAACTGCCTCTAATGACTTTTACCTACATGACCGTCCCCGGCATTTTTTTTAGTGCTTTGAAAATTATTTGTGGCACTAATTTGACTTAAAGGCACTTTAGAGTGCCTCTAAATGTTGGACATGCTATAGTGGATGGTATGAGCCAAGAGATTAGTCATGGTTCTGATTGTTTCCTATTTACATTGGATACCATATACTTAGGCACCCTCTCAAGCGAGATTATCACTGATTTAGACATTTTGCATAGGCATGGTGGTTGTGCTCGAATAAATTTATGTATAGCTCTCAGTCAAAATGAAATACTGCTTTTTTTTGCTATCATTTACAAGTTCTCCCAAGAGACTTTGGATTTTAAATTGTCGACAGTGGAATACCAGCGCATGGTTTGAATGAATCATGTCATGGATATAATATTAGACTTGTGTATTTGCAAATGATTTTAATAGTCCATGTTAGAAAACAAATGATTTTAGCAGAAATGGGTTTAACTAAGTTTTTATTAATATATATGTAGCGTATTATAAACTATATTGGTGAGACCAAGACGCGCATTGCGCGTGCACGATTACTAGTGTCTGAAAAAAACACAAGCACGCCGAGACCAGGGCTTAGGGCATCACTTATACTTATATATACGTATATGAAAGAACTTGTCTATATGATGGGACTCACATATCACCCCACAATCTATCATAATTTAATTGATTGCATTACAATGTATCTAACACATGTCAGTTAAAGTTGCACATATGTAAAAAAAGAATAGAAAAACTAAAATAGTATTCTATTGCTTATAGACAACCCACGAGCTTGTAAATTTTTGAGCTTATTGATAGCCTTCACTATATGGATTCTTGATCCCTCTCAATATCTCTTTCAATTCGAGGATCTAGAAAGGTGTTTTCATAGCCATCTTCGAATATTTTCGATTTCATTTTTCTATGTTATGTCTTTCTATATGAAAATTGTTATTTATGATGTACGATGATCCCTGTTAAGCATCCATGACTGAATGATTAAAAGGTCCAACTTATGATTGGTAAATTTGCGGGTTCAATTCCTGCTGGATGCACGCGAACGGAACGTTTCAGAAGTCTATTGGAACTGGCTCTTTATCCATAGAATCTCATCCATCATCCATACATAACAAAGACTATTTTTTTCTTATGGATAGCTTTGTTGCCAACATAGTGGATGCCCATAGGCTTGAATGTTCAAAAAAATCTTGCTTAATTTCAAAAATCTCATAAAAATAATACTACTACATTTGTTTTTTATTTCGATTTAACTTGTATTACTCAAAATCCAGAATTACAAAGTCTACGACGGAGGGTTGAAAAACCCGGAAAAATGATTGTTAGCCTGCCCGCCCGGTGTGGCCGTCCGTCGCCGGCGTTCTCCGCTGGTGCCCCAGCTCCCACCAGCCTCCCTTCCAACCCCTACCACCTCCCTCTACCACCCCTTCCCTGCCAACAAATTTCACTCCGGCGTTCCTGGGCTTCGGCGCTCCTCTGGTCTTCGGCAGGCTTCGCCATGGATCTGGAGCATCCTCTTCCGTGGCCTCCCCCTCTCCGGCGGGCCCCGGGCGGCTCCCCTTTTTTGGCGGTGTCCCCGGAGCGCTATGGTCAGGCCTCCCTTCCTCCACGAGCCCTCTCCCGCGGTCCAGGATTCGGTTTGTGAGGCTCTAGAGGCCTGGCGCCTTGCGGGCTGCCCCCTCCCCTGGCTCCGGCGGCGGCAACGCCGGTGGGAATCTTCTGCACCCCTCCGCTACGAGGGCCCGTGCTCCGCAACGTCTGTGCAAATCAGTGCGCTTCACCGTCCCCACCCCCTGCATTAATGACAATGGGGCCGGCACGGAAGACGACTGGATGCAGGTCCTTTCACGCCGCGGGGCCCGAAGGGTTGTGACCGTTCAGCTGGGGCACCGGCGCCGCTCTGCCTCCTCCACCAGATGCGACGCCTCCCCGGCTCCCCTGCCTACAAGAAGGACCCCGCGTCCCTGCTTCAGGTGTAAATCTGATGCGCTCAGATCACTGTAGAGCTTCGTTGGGAGACCCCAAGAGGAAGGTATGATGAGCACATCAGCAAGTCTTCCCTCAGAAAGAAACCAAGGTTATCGAACCAGTAGGAGGAAGGAAGCGACCCAAAGGTGTTGCTAGCAACTTGGAAACCTGCACAACACAAACTCAAGACTTTGCCCCAACGAACATTGAGGTTGTCAATCTCACCTGTTTGCTGAAAACAAAGGATTAACTGTATGGTGTGTAAGGTAATAGTGGTTTGCAGAAAATAATCAGTAACAGTGAAAGATGTATCAATGGTAAAGATTGGACCAGGGTCCATAGTTCACTAGAGGTGTTCTCCTTAAGATAAACAACATGGCATGCTGGGTAAACAAATTACAACGGGGCAATTGACAGGACAGAGCAAGACATAATAATATAATACTATACATTCATGATCCTATGAGATTTGATTAGGCAATACAACAAGATACATAGACCGCCATACAATTGCATCTATGACTAGTAATCCACCTTCAGGTTATCATCCGAACCCCCTCCAATATTAAGTTGCAAGAACCGGATAACTGCTTTAAGCAAAGTGTGTAAGGTAAACAATCCACTTGTTCCATGAACAAGAGATCGTTGTTTTCTCCCTAGTAGCAACAGCACATCTACAACCTTAGAGATTTCTGTCACTTCCCCATATTAAATAAAGGCATGAACCCACTATCGAGCATAAATACTCCCTCTTGGAGTCACTAGCATCTACTTGGCCAAGATAGGTACTAGAAACGGAGAGCATGCAAGATCAAAAACAACACAGACATGATAGAATCAATAAGACAGAATTATTAACCAATCTGACATAGTAATCTCAATATCCATCGGATCTTCGCAAATACAACATGCATGATTAAAAATAGATGATCTTGATCATGAACAGAGCTTACAAGATCTAAACATGGTAGCACAAAGGAGGAGAAACAACCATCTAGCTACTACATGGACCTGTAGTCCAAGGTGGAACTACTCACGCTTAATACCGGAGGCTGGCATGATGATGAAGAAGGCCCCTGGGATGATCTCTCCCCTCCGGCAGGGTGCCGGGAAGAGCTTCAGATCCCCCCGGCATGATGATGAAGAAGGCTACAGACTGTTTCATGGAAGATTGATCGGGTACTTAGGGTTTTGGTATCGGGGGATTCTTATAGGCGAAGAGGGAGGCCGAGGGGGTGCCCGAGGAGGCAGCACCCCCCAGGTGAAGGCTAGGCCTGGCCATGCAGCCAGGGGGTGTGGCCCCCTCGAGGCCCTTCTCTGTCTCGTCTTCTGGCTCCGTGTTCCCCACGGTAAAATATTGACTTTGGCTTTTGTCCCGTCCAATTCCGAGAATATTGATTTTCTGCCTTTTCTGGAACCAAAACAGAAGAAAACAGGCAACTGGAACTATGACATCTTGTTAATAGTTTAGTCCTAGGAAACATATAAAAATACCTCAAAGTGCAGGCAAAGCAAAGCAAAGTAGATACTAAACAAGCATGGAACATGAAAAATTATAGATATGTTTACGACGTATCAAAATCCCCGTAGCATCTCGTCACCTCCTGTTCGCGCCTATGTGCCCACAAGCCTCCACCGCTTCCTCCCCAGCAGCGTCACACGCCCAAGCCGCACGCGGCCCCTCCCTCCCCGGCGGGCATGTCGTTCCTCAGCCACCCCTCCATGCGCCCGAAGAAGGACACCTGCTACATCGCCACCTCCTACGATGTTGACCGCGAGCGCTTGGTTTGGGAAAGCTAGGTCATCGTGGCCTGGGTGTTGTCCGCGTCGTCGGTGATGGACCGCACCAACGTGGAAGATGTTTTCCACCGCAAGTTTTGTCTGCGCCCGTCGGAGCTGCTGGTGAGCTCCCACTTTCCAGAGTAATACCTTGTCAAGTTCTCCTCTACAGAGCTGCGCGATGAGGTGATGCGCACCGAATGCTGCAACTTCATGCTTGATGGCCTCGACATCCAATTCCAGCCATGGCGCACTGTCTCCCACGCCTACAACACCGACCTCCACTTTCACGCCCATGTGGTCGTCGATGGGCTGCCTCCCTTTTCCTGGCGGCCGAAGATGGTGGACTAGCTGATCAGAAGGAAATGCGCGGTTCAACGCCTTGATGACGGTTTCACGACTATGGAGGACACCTCTTCCTTCGGCATGTTGGTCTGGACCCCGTCGCCGCACCACATCCCCCAGGTGCTTTGGTGCACTCTCGTCAACAAGGCTCTTGGAGGCCTCTCGCCCAAGGTGCGCATTGAGGAGGACCGACCCGACCAATGGAAGGCCGACCACGTACTCCCTCCCGACAAGCCACTTGGGCACCATCGATGGCATGTGATACGTCGTAAACGTATCTATAATTTTTGATGTTCCATGCTTATTTAGTATCCACTTTGCTATGTTTTGTCTACACTTTGAGGTATTTTTATACACTTTCTGGAACTAACCTATTGACAATATGCCACAGTGCCAGTTGCCTGTTTTTTTCTGTTTTTGGTTCCAGAAAAGGCAGAAAATCAATATTCTCGGAATTGGATGGGACAAAAGACAATCTTCCTATTTTTCCCGGAGCAACACGGAACCACGAAGCAGAGACGGAGTAGGGCACCAGGGTGGCCGCACCCTCCCAGGCGCGGGCCAGCCCTGGTGGCACCTACAGGGGGTGTGGGCCCCCTGGCCCTCCATCGACCTTGCCTCCTTCGCCTATAAGAAGCCTCCGACCCAAAAACCCTAATTCATCTGGCAGAAATCCGTGAAAACCTCCACAGCGCCGCCGACACCGAAGGGGAGATTCAGGGGACAGAAATTCTCTGTTCCGGCACCCTGTCGGGATGTGGAAGTGCCCCCGGAGCCAACTCCATCGATCTTCACCACCATCTTCATCACCGTTGCTGATTCCCATGATGAGGAGGGAGTAGTTCTTCCTCGAGGCTAAGGGCTCTACAGGTAGCTATGTGTTCATCTCTCTCTCTATGCATGGTCATATTGTGATCATGAGTTTTGTAATCAAGTAGATCTACCTTGCTACTCAAGTGCTTTAATAGATCTCTGCTCTCCCCATGTGTGTGAAAGTGACAGCGTGCACGCCGTGGTGGAACTTAGGCTAGAGTCTACATAAATACTCATCGTGCTTTAATAGATCTATGATTTTCCCCACGTGTGTGAAAGTGATAGCATGCACACCGTGTGTGGCACTTAAGCTAGGTTACATATATATTTATCATGAGTATATTTGGAGTTGGATGTCTCTATGAAATTGTGGTGTTTGTTGGAACCATCTAGCGCTCAAGGTGACAGTGTGGGGTTATCTAGATTGGGGAAGACAGACTTTGAGGTGTGCTATTATAGCCCTACCATGGATTAGAGTGTCTAACCGGAGAGTAGTTAAGAGTAGTATCATTAAGAGAAGATATTTATATGAGAGAGTGTTCACTAGTGAAAGTATGATCCCTAGGCCTTGTTTCTAAACATTGAAACTCCGTTTGCATCTAGATCTGTTGCATGTTTGCTTGCTTTCATCTTTATTTCAGTTTCACACACGTTACCCCACGTCAACAAGTCAATAGCTATTTTCTGGCACCGTTACCACTTGTATTTCACTATCTCTTCGCCGAACTAGTGCACCTATACACCTGACAAGTGTATTGGGTGTGTTGGGGACACAAGTGACTTCTTGTATCTTGATTGCAGGGTTGCTTGAGAGGGATACCTTTGACCACTTCCTCCCTGAGTTCGATAAACCTTGGGTAATCCACTTAAGGGAAACTTGCCGCTGTTCTACAAACCTCTGCACTTGGAGGCCCAACAACTGTCTACAAGAATAAAAGTGCATAGACATCAAGCTATTTTCTGGCGTCGTTGCCGGGGAGGTAAGGTAAAAGGTACTCACATCCTCTGATGTGAGTGCTCAAAGTTATTTCCTTTAGATTCTGCAATTTTGTCTTTTTTTTTCTTGTTTACACTAGTTAGGCTTAATGGAAAACAACAACAAAAATAGGGAGCTTTATAGTGTTTAACTTGAGTTAGGACATGAAGTGTTTAAAGAGAAAATTAAAAAACCTATGGAGCTTTTTTTGCATGCTAATAGAAATGTTATTAGTATGAATTCTTTGGACACCATTATTGCTAATTCTATGGAAAAGTCTAAGCTTGGGGAAGCTAGTTTTGATGAAAATGATCTTTTTAGTCCGCCAGCTTTGGAAGATAGATATTCTATTGCTTATAATGATACCAAACCTCCAATATATGATGATTACAATATGCGTCCTATATTTGATGATTATGGTGATGAGAATGATAATGATAGCTATTTTGTTGAAATTGCTCCCACTATGATTAATAAGAATGACTATGCTTATGTAGAGAGTAATAATTATTTTATGCATGTGGCTCATGATAAGAATGTTTTATGTGATATTTATATTGTTAATTTTATTCATGATGCTACTGAAAGTTATTATGAGAGAGGGAAACATGGTCTTATGTATCTCAACAATATTAAGTTTCCCCTCTTTATGTTGAAAATCTTGAATTTGCACTTGTTTTGCTTTCCTATGCTTGTTTCTTTGTGATTCTTTGATTTATTTTCTTACAATATTCCTATGCATAGGAAGTGGGTTAGACTTAAATGTGTTTTAAATTTGCTTCTTGATGCTCTCTTTTACTTCAATTCATATTTCTTATGTGAGCATTTTCTCAAACTATCATGCCTAACTTTAAGGCGTTAAAGAAAAGTACTTGTTGGGAGATAACCCAAGAGTTTTCTTAAGTCTTGGAAGTTATTACCTCTATAATGACTTCTCCTTATCCTTTTTGTTTGCTTTTTGTGCCAAGAATTACCTCTAATGAGAGAGAAGTAAGATTTGGGGAGTTGATGTCCCGAAATAGATTTTTGTGCTCCACCGTAAAAATTAGTGAGGAATCTCTGTAAGTTGGATTGAGCTGAAAATTTATGAATAAATCCCCTAGTATGTTAGATAACTTTCTTTAGTTCAACACTTTTTTATTTGAGCAATAGAAGATTTTCGAAAAAATCTGAACCTATCTGCTGGCCTGTTTTGACAAATTTCTGCCATTATTTGCATTTGCTTCTTATTGATTCCTTTTTGGGAAATTGAGCTTTTTGAGGGAATTGCTAGAGTATCTTGTGTTTTTAGTGAAAGGTTTGTTGTTCTAAAGCTAAACCCAAAGGTTTATTATCTTTTGAATGAACTAATGTTGCTAATGAAGAATTGTGTAAAGTTTTGTATGAAGGAAAATTTTCAGGTGTAGAGAAAGAATGATGTAATGAGATGAAGAATGGACAAAATATCAAGCTTGGGGATGCCACCCCGTGTCAAACCAAGAAGTATTCAAGAGGTACAAGCGTCAAAGCTTGTGGATGCCCAAGGCATCCCCTTCTTCATCAATAAAAATCTCAGGTCTTTCTAGACACTTCATTTTTATTGTTTCATGCATAGTTGTGTTGTTCTTGGAGCGTCTTAGTTTTTGTTTTGATTTTCGTTTGCTTAGTTTGCTTGAGTAATTTGGTTGGATCACAACATACTTCTTTTGGAGAGAGACACACTCTGTTTTCATTGCCTAGAACACTCTAGTTTTCATTCTTATTGTCCTGTGAGTGTTCTCTTTTGCTAGCACTGTGTTTAGCCTTAGTTTTCTCGTGCTTTCAGCTTAGAACTTTTTAGTTCTTCGTTGTGGATTTGTGAGACAAGCTCACTGATCTTTATTTATTATTATCTTTGTGAGATGTTTCAAATAAGTCGATTGGTGTTGGAAAGGAGTGGAAGTTCTTGCTTGAGTAGTACAAGAGGAGCTTGCTTTGACTGTGACTTAGACTTTATCATGTCATGCTAGATGTTGCTTTGACCATATTCTTAGTGGTTATTGTTGTAGCATGACTTATTCCAAACAATTAGTATTGCTTAATGTGCCTTGAAGGAATCATGCGTTGTTTTAGCATACAAAAGCATAGTATTGTGGTATTCTCCTTTGATGCTTTGTTTGGGTTGACTTGGCACATGCTCACACCATGTTATGACTATGAACAAGTCACCATAGCCTCTATGATCATTTAGTCCTTGACTTGTAGTACCACTCTATGCTTTGATTAGTAATGTTTTTTCGCTCTGCATGATTATGGCCATTATTGCTCTCTTAGTTGGTTGCTCCCAGTCTTTTGCTAGCCTCCACTTGTATGAGTAAGCTCTACTCATGCTTCCAACTTACAAGAAACCAAGTTATTCCAAAGTGTCCACTATAAATTCCTATGCATGGTGTGTTACACCATTCCGAGTATATTCTTATTTTATCTATCTTCCAAATTAAACTTGTTATGAGAAAAAATAGTGATTAAAGCTCTCACGAACTTGATGGCACACTTTATATTCTTTGCCCCTAATAAACTTGAACCATTGTGTCATCTAAGTTGTATATTCTTGCACTTATACATTGGAATTAGCATAACCATGCTGTCATGGGGAACGTTTTCAACATTGCACTTGTACTTTGTACACAGTTGATATCATGCTCTTTTGTCTATGGATGTCACCGGTGTGAAATAAAGAGGGAGCTTGTAAGTCCATGGAGTTATGTATTTTGTGTTAGAGAAATGCCTGGGCAGCTAGCCTAAGCCATGCCTAATCATGGTGGAAACTTGCAGCATCACCATAATGAGCTATCTGTGAAGCATCCTCAATAAAAAGCTATGCACATATTAAATAAAAAGATCGCTGAGATGCTCATTGTGTGATTGCCTTATCATTTTGGTTATGGGATAGCTCCCGTACCATGTGCAAGGGGTACTCCGTTGGCGGTTCTCTATGATACACATGTACTTACTATGACAAGAACTTATAGGTGACTAAAGTTGAGTATCATGAGGTGTGGCCCTCATATTCAAGGGACTTGAGATTGCCAACTTATACTTTGTCAAGCATATACTCTATAGTTTGTTTACTTTAACCTTAATCACTTCAAGATGCTTATGATAGGGGCAATGAGGGATGAAAGCTAACAAGTACCATAATATTTGGAAGCTCTTTTTGAAATTTGAAATCCCTGCTTCCCTTTGTGAAGGGCCTTTCTTCCACCATTATTTGAGTCTCCACCTTCTACTTTTAGGCACCATTAAGAGAGCATAGTTGCCAATCTGTGTACAGTGTCCCAAAACTTATTGATTGATGCATATTGAGATATTACTTGTTCTTGTGCTATTTGTATCTAGTCACTCTTATGAACTTTGAAGGTGTCATATACATCTACTTGCTTCTCCATGAGGGACAAGCTGATTGCCACTATGCCATGTTTTCTGTATGTGAAACAAACAAACATTTTTAAATGCATGTTATTCATGATCTTTATTTGTAGACTTTCATGTTGCATGCATAGTTACTATGTCTTACTGTTAGAACTCCATCTTTCATGCTCGTGTTTAGAGTACTTTGATCCCAACTTTCAATTTTTCCAAATGGTTTGATCTTGATTTTGATGGTGCATGTCACCTCAAACATTATTGTTTTTATCACTTACCTACTCGAGGACGAGCAGGAGTTAAGCTTGGGGATGCTTGATACATCATAAACGTATCTATAATTTTTGATGTTCCATGCTTATTTAGTATCCACTTTGCTATGTTTTGTCTACACTTTGAGGTATTTTTATACACTTTCTGGAACTAACCTATTGACAAGATGCCACAGTGCCAGTTGCCTGTTTTCTTCTGTTTTTGGTTCCAGAAAAGGCAGAAAATCAATATTCTCGGAATTGGACGGGACAAAAGCCAATCTTCCTATTTTTCCCGGAGCAACACGGAACCACGAAGCAGAGACGGAGTAGGGCACCAGGGTGGACGCACCCTCCCAGGCGCGGGCCAGCCCTGGTGGCACCTGCAGGGGGTGTGGGCCCCCTGGCCCTCCATCGACCTTGCCTCCTTCGCCTATAAGAAGCCTCCGACCCAAAAACCCTAATTCATCTGGCGGAAATCCGTGAAAACCTCCACAGCGCCGCCGACACCGAAGGGGAGATTCAGGGGACAGAAATTCTTTGTTCCGGCACCTTGCCGGGATGGGGAAGTGCCCCCGGAGCCAACTCCATCGATCTTCACCACCATATTTCATCACCGTTGCTGATTCCCATGATGAGGAGGGAGTAGTTCTTCCTCGAGGCTAAGGGCTCTACCGGTAGCTATGTGTTCATCTCTCTCTCTCTCTCTCTCTATGCATGGTCATATTGTGATCATGAGCTTTGTAATCAAGTAGATCTACCTTGCTACTCAAGTGCTTTAATAGATCTCTGCTCTTCCCATGTGTGTGAAAGTGACAGCGTGCACGCCATGGTGGCACTTAGGCTAGAGTCTACATAAATACTCATCGTGCTTTAATAGATCTATGCTTTTCCCCACGTGTGTGAAAGTGACAACATGCACACCGTGTGTGGCATTTAAGCTAGGTTACATATATATTTATCATGAGTATATTTGGAGTTGGATGTCTCTATGAAATTGTGGTGTTTGTTGGAACCATCTAGCGCTCAAGGTGATAGTGTGGGGTTATCTAGATTGGGGAAGGCGGACTTTGAGGTGTGCTGTTATAGCCCTACCATGGATTAGAGTGTCCAACCGGAGAGTAGTTAAGAGTAGAGAGTGTTCACTAGTGAAAGTATGATCCCTAGGCCTTGTTTCTAAACATTGAAACACCGTTTGCATCTATATCTGTTGCATGTTTGCTTGCTTTCATCTTTATTTCAGTTTCACACACGTTACCCCACGTCAACAACAAGTCAGAAGCTATTTTCTGGCACCGTTACCACTTGTATTTCACTATCTCTTCGCCGAACTAGTGCACCTATACACCTTACAAGTGTATTGGGTGTGTTGGGGACACAAGAGACTTCTTGTATCTTGATTGCAGGGTTGCTTGAGAGGGATACCTTTGACCACTTCCTCCCTGAGTTCGATAAACCTTGGGTAATCCACTTAAGGGAAACTTGCTGCTGTTCTACAAACCTCTGCACTTCGAGGCCCAACAACTGTCCACAAGAATATAAGTGCGTAGACATCAGCATGCCAGTGGGTGCGGACTCTGGCTCCGTTTTGTTGGCCCCCATTCCCGCGCTCGGCACGCTGGACCCGGCTCACTCCTCACGCCGAGAAGAGGAAGTAAATCTTGGCATGGAGCGTGCGCCCTCCCGGAACGACCGCCGCAGCATGTCCCGCTCTCGCTCTCGACACGACGGCCGTGGAGCTTCCCACCGCTCTCACTCCGAGGGGCCTCGACCGTTGCTGCTCTCACTCCGGGGGCCTCGACCGTTGCCGCTCGTGCTCCAAGGCGCGTGGAGACCATCATCATGGCTGCTCACTTTTTGGCGACCGCTGCGATGACCGTGAGCCGCGCTTCCGCCACCAACATGAGGACGATGACGAGGATGACCGTCGCAAGCCTCGCCATGAGCAGTCAAGACGCGCTTCCTCCCGCGCTTATCATTCTAAGGACCAGTCACTGGCGGGTGGCCATCGCCGTGACCGTCGGGCAGGCCACACCTCTGGCCATTCCTCGGACGGCTATGGAGGCTACCATCGCCCCTGCGCTATGCAACTGCCCTCTGTGGTCGCAAAGGAGATCATTAATGATCCTCCTCCTCTGCTGCAGCTGCCCTGCGTGACATCGTTCGAGGCTCCCAACTCTCCTTCGTAGCGTTTGCCCCATGTTGCTACCCCGCCTCCTGCTATGGACACTCCTCGGGGGACCTGCAGGGACTGGGCAACTGACATTAAGGAGATCCCACAAGCCCTCAAGCTAGGCTCCTCGCGTCTCGCTTCGCCTCCCTCCCGCTCGGTCGGTGAGGCGGCTTTCTCGAGCACTTGGGATGATTCATCTGCACCAGAGGCATCCCTGCTGGTTCCTCCCTCTCTAGACTATACATCTATGTCGGCTCCTCTCCTTCTGCATGACAAGATCCCTGAGGTTTGGGATGTGGCTCCTGATGTTGATCAGTCTGACGCTGCGGCGGAGCTCTCTCAAGTTTCGATGACAAGTACTGCGAGCAACTCATATCCCCTCGTCGCCGACTCGTCCTCGTGCCTGGCACTTAGCTCCATCGAGGACCTCTTCGATCGCCCACAGGAGCCTCTCCTTCCATGCCCCATGCCTGCTACACCGCGCGCCCAGCAGAACAACAACCAACCTCCCTACAAATCCAGGCGGAGTACTCGCCTGAGCACCAAGCCGAAGATGCATGTTTTGGACAAGGCCATCCATGTCATGAACGCCAAGATGGGAGTTGCCTCTGACGTTTTGTCACTGATGGAGGCTAGAAAGGTGTATATCAACAGGTACAAGTCCCAGCTGCCTGGCAAGTCGATCGATGCCCTATCCAAGCTCTTCAAGCTCAATATTTGCAGCACGACGAAGGTGGACGAGGCACTTATCGCCATGAGGGGACCATGGTTATGATCCTGCTGTTTAGGACGTGGTTGTTTAGGCGGATGTGTCATCCTCCCCCTCCCCCGTTTCTGCTCTCCTCTTTCTATCAGGGTTTCCGCTATGTTCTGTTCGTGTGTGATCGACTACAAGATTTTGTGTTGTCTCTTTTCTACCCTACGTAACTCGTCTCCATGATTGGTTCAAACCTCTCCATCGCAGACTGGAATCCTCGAGGGCTAAACAACCAAGTCCGCAAAGACACTTTCCATGCTTTCCTTGCGGATACCCACTTCCAAATCATGTGTATTCAAGAGACCAAGCTTGACTTCATCGATCATCAAACCGCATCCTATGTTGGCGGCTTCAAACTGCGTTCGTTTGCTCACCGCCTGGCGATCGGCACCCGCGGAGGCATTCTTTTGCTTTGGGATGATGACCGTGTCGACATCTCCAACATCAACATCCTAAGCCGGTGTGAGTTATGGTGGAGCTAGGGTTTCCCGGTGATCTAGGGTTTAGAAGGCCGGGAGGAGGAGGAGGTGTCGGCGACGTCTAGGGCGGCGGCGACGGCGTGACGCAGCGGCGGCGTGCAGCGGCGGCGTGGCACGGGTGGAGGGCTGTCTCTTGTGTGTTGGGGCAGCCCTCCCCCTCTATTTATGAGAGGGGGCAGCCTTGGGAGGGGAGGGTTTGAATCCAAATCCAAACCCAAGTTGGATTGAAAGAGGGACTCTTTCCTTCTTCCACTAGGAAACCATTGTTCCAGTTTGACTTTTCAAACCTCCCGTTTGACTTTCAATTTAGAGCTTTAATTATCTCTTGCAAATGCCCAAACCAAGTGACCTAGGATATGATCCAATCATTCCACTTACCCATGACACATTCATGGTCCATTCCCCTTCCGGTCTGGCGAACCTTCTAGAACCTTCTAGAAGCTCTCCGATGAAAACATCGGAATCCTTCCCGAACTTCGGAATCGGACTTTCCTTATATGAATCTTATTCTCCGGACCATTACGGATCTCCTCGTGATATCCCGGATCCCATCCGAGACTCCGAACAACATTTGGTATCCCTACTTACATTCCATATCTACTAAACAACATCGAATCCTTATGTGTGTCTCCCTATGGTTCGTGAATTATGCGGACATGACCGAGACACTTCTCCGATCAATAACCAATAGAGGAATCTAGAAATTCATATGGCTCCCACATATTTCAACTATTACTTTGCGATCGAATGAACCAATTACATACGATACCAATTTCCCTTTGTCTCGCGATAGTTTACTTATCCGAGGTTTTGATCGTCGGTATCTCTGCATACCTAGTTCAACCTCGTTACCGATAAGTACTCTTTTCTCGTTCCCGTGATATGTGATCCCTTGTGAGCCAGTCACATGCTTGCAAGCCAATTGGATGACATTCCATCGAGAGGGCCCAGAGTATATCTATCCGTCATATGGATGGACAACTCCCACTCTTGATCCATGTGCCTCAACACATACTTTCCGAACACTTAATGCCACCTTTATAGCCACCCAGTTACGGTGTGGTGTTTGATGTCATCAAAGCATCCTTCCGGTGATGGTGATTAGCATGATCTCATGGTCGAAGGAATTAGGTTACTATGTATCAGAAAGCTTATAGAAAATGAACTATTGAAATGACTTGATCTTTATGCTACGCTTATCTATAGGAGTATGTCCATCATACTATTCTCCTAATGATATGATCTTGTTGTTAATAACATCTCAATTATCATGATCGAGGTACCACGATCATCTATTAACCAACAAGCCAGTATTATAAAGAGCCTTTACCAGGGACTCTAATTTAGTTTACAAATCACACAAGTATTAATGTTTCCGGTTAATACTATTATAGAATGAATGTAAACATTTATCATAAACACAAAGATATAATAATAACCACTTTTATTATTGCCTCTAGGGCATATCTCCAACAGTCTCCCACTTGCACTAGAGTCAACTAATCTAGATTACATGGTAATATACCAAACACCCATGGCAGTTTGGTGCTGGTCATGTTTTGCCCTCGGGAGAGGTTTAGTCAACGGGTTCGCCACATTCAGATCTGTGTGTACTTTGCAAATCTTTATGTCACCATCTTGGATATGCTCTCGAATAGCGTGAAAACGTAGCTGATGTGCTTTAGCTTCTTGTGTGACCTTGGTTCTTGCATTGGCTATGGCGCCCATGTTATCACGGTAGATAGACATTGGGTCCAGCGCACTTGGAACCACACCGAGCTCTATAATGAACTCCTAATTCCATATCGCCTCTTGTGAAGCCTCCGAAGCAGCTATGTATTCCGATTCAGTTGAAGATCTCGCCACAACGCTTTGCTTTGCACTCCTCTAGCTAACTGCTGCACCATTCAAAGTAAATACGTATCCAGATTGAGATTTAGAATCATCTGGATTGGTGTTCCAACTAGCATCAGTGTAACCATTAACAACGAGCTGTTCATCACCTCCATAAGAAAGAACCATATCCTTAGTTCTTCTCAAGTACTTAAGGATGTTTTCGACCGCTGTCCAATGATCCACTCCTGGATCACTTTGATATCTGCTAGTTAGACTAACAACATATGCAATGTCGGGTCTAGTATATAGCATGGCATACATAAGAGATCCTATGGCTGAGGCATAGGGAGTCTTACTCATCCTTTCTCTATCTTCTGCCGTTGCAGGACTTTGAGTTTTACTCAAGGTCGTATTGGGTAACATGGGCAAGAACCCTTTCTTGCTATGTAACACCCTCAGAATCGGCCCTATGCAAGTTTTAGCGATTCCCGCCAAACCCGCATAGAAACGATTCAAAGGTGCCCACCAGGCACTTTCGTGCGGGTGGAAAACGAAGTAATAACATTACACAACAGTCCTCGATGGGACCCACATAACAGATATATATACAACACGACTCCATGAGTCAAGAATACAGATATACAGAACAAAGGTCCAAATCACCTTTAAACGATAGAGCGTCCAACTACGGACAAGATGCAAATGGGGCTAAGAGCCCTGAAGAATAACCAATGGCGTCCATAACCCTGCCCAGGCCAAGCCGGAAGGGTAACCCTGCTAACGACGTCGAAACCTGCTAAACAAAAGGGGTGCCGACAAAGGGCAAAGGAAAAAGAGGAGCGTCAGTACTGAGGCCAGTACACGGCGAGGCTAGAATTCGGCGGTCCTCGCCTACATAGGTATGGTGGACTGAGCGGCAGCGCAGCATGCACTAAACAACCTATAGAGACTCGATGTAACTGGCGTCTATCAGAGAGGGGTAAGAAAGACCTATTCGGATCCAACCTGATACTACCACCAAACATACCCATCCTGGCATTTCCCCCTCGATTCCAAATGAGGAAGTCAACCGAGGAACTCACGCAGTTGGCAGTTTTACTTATTCAGTTATCGTTGCAGCAATTACTAGTCAGGTATAGATAATCATCCTGATATAATAAGCAGTGGGCACTTTTAGTTAACCATTCCGTTATAGTTGCAACACTTACTAATCAGATACAAATAGCATGAGATAACCCCAAAACCCAGCAGTTGTTGGTACTTTTATTTAGCCATTCCGTTATAGTTGCGATACTTACTAGTCAGATACAATGGTCGCAAGCGACAACCAAAACAAGCAATTGTTGGCAGTTTTATTTAGCCATTCCATTATAGTGAAGCTGATTACTAGTCATTATAAAGTCAAATTTATAGCACTACTTTAGTTATAGTTGTCTATGATCGAGATACTGTGCTCCAAGTCGTCCATAACCGCGGACACGGCTTTCAGAAAGTTTTACCCTGCAGGGGTGCACAAATAGCAACACACACTCGATCAACCTCGGAAAAACCAAATCAAATCCCAACGAGGCTTTCACGACAAAGCAATCACAAGATTCAGAAATATTTCAGGGGGCCACCCCATTGAGTACACCCGCAACGAAGTTAGCTGACTCCGAGACGGACCCAAGGTTTGGGTGGACGGCTGTAAACGACTGGGAACCCGAAAGTGTGACTGGGCTTGTCGATACCGCGAAAACGTGTCCCGATCCTAAACAGTACAGGTGCTCCTCGCACAATCGTAAATAAAGCAGTAAGGCATGGCATAAGTACAGGATAGTAAATAAAACCTCAAACTAGTTTGTGGCCCCAAGAAATAAGAATGAATCAAGCTCTGGCTCAGGGGGGTCCCATAATCCTCCCGGATGTGGATAGCGCGAATATTCAAGGAACAGGTATCAAGTACTCGGGGTCCTACGGGACACAAGTGGACGGTTAACAACCAAATAACATCTATTGCCCACCTGTGCCTCTGCTTACCTACTTCAATTTTAGTTGTTAAACAGTAATTAAAGTAAACGATAATGAAAGCCATGATCATCTCCAACCTTAAACATGCGGCAACACTCCAACAACTGTGGTACTGGACGACACGCAACAGCACTTGCGCAAGCGACTACGACGCGCAAGTCCAACTATCTACCAAACAACAGGTAATAGGATGTGTCCAAGGCAATATAAGGCTGCAAGGGATATCACGAGTACGAAAACTAGCGCATCGCAACACAGATAGCAATAGATCAACAGGAGGGAATAAATACTATAAAAGTAAGATAGGTAGAAAGGGGGAGATGCTCGCCTGAAAACATTGTCGAAGGTTCATCCGAAGGTCGGGTCGACACTCGCATCAACTCAACGGTCTTATCCGCGAAGAACCAAAACACTAGAATAAACACCAGATGCAATATTTAATACTACGGCAAAAGATCGGGCATGATGCATGTATGAGGTATGGCATGGTAAATATGCGGTGCAATTAGGCCATATTATGCGGAACCGGGGGTCCCGACAATTAAATGTATGGTTCTAGTTGTTTAGATACCCCGCAATTTAAATGTGGTCTTAACAAGGCAAGACTTGGCACCGGTTCGCTACCCCAAATTAAATGGGACCAATATACGACTAGATTTGCCCGCATAAGGATCCCATATTTAATTAGGTTAATCGGCATAAGGCCCCCAAACCACACACAATTATGCATGCGAGATGAATGATTTAATATGCACAATATATATAGATGGCATTTAAAAAATAGGGGCTCGGATCAGGGTCACACATCTGGAGTCGAAGGTCTTGGGGGTTTCGTGGGTTCGGGGTTCGGTCTCAGGGTTTGACGGAAGAACGGCTCGACGAGATCGGGATCGTTACAGGAAGGAGGTCTTGTCGCAACCGGGAAGCAGGGCTTGGTTGGCGTCGGGGCATACTAGATCCGCCCTGGTCGGTGCCGATCTTGATGTCACGAAGGTCTTGTCGGGTCGTCGGGCCATGTCATCGGTCTTGTCGTTCGGGATGAAGGTCTTGGCGTTTTCGAGGAAGTACTGGTCGCACCGGGATGAAGACCTTGGGGTGCCATCTCGATCATCGGTGGCGAACTTGGGGCTCGACACCGGGGTCTTTAGTTCCCGTGAGGAAGAACTTGACATCTTCTGGTTCGGGACGGAGACCTTGGCGTTCCGTGTAGCAGATCTTGTTCGGTTCACTGTCGTTGGCGTGGTGGTACTTCTTGGCACCGACCCGGTAGTTGGATCCTCGGAAAAAATCTTGGAACGGCCTCGTGATGCTAGCACACAGAGACTGGACAAAAACCGAGACATGCACAGGCACATGCACCCTCTTTACACACGCGCACAGGGGATCATCAAGGCCAAAAACTGGGCCAGCTTCACTGTAGAGGAGCAGCAACACACGGGCACAGGCGAGCTCGGCGCAAACAGCGACGGTCCCACGTCTGCAGAGGCGGCGAGCTCGGCGGCGGCAGGACTCGAGCAGAGGGGATCATCGGTGTGGGGGAAGACGCGGCAGGGGCGCGGGAGGACGTCGGGCACGCGGAGAGGCTCGCTGGCCGGAAGGGCGGCGGCCGGAGAGGAGGAAGGCGGCGGCGGTTGGGGGAACGCGGCGGCGACAGAGAGGAGGCAGACGAGGTCGGCGGTGGCGCCCTGGGAAGGAGGCGACGGCGCTGGGCGTTGGGCCTGGCGTGGAGGCGGCCGGAGGAGATTCGTGGGCGGCAGGGATCGACGGGGAGGAGCCCGGCGGTGGAGCATGGCGGAGGTGAGCTCGGGGTGGCGCGGTGGAGACGGCCACGGGTGGCGGCGCAGGTCGGGGGAGGGGAGAGAGGGCCGAGGAGGGAGGCGGTGGCCGCAGGCGCCGCTGCTGCTGCCGGGGGGCAGACGATGGCGAGGGCGCGGCCCGCGGGCGAGGGTGAGGTCGGCGGTGCTCACGCGGGGATGGAGGAGAGCGGGGGAGAGAGGGTCGGTGGGGTCGCGGGCGAGGAGAAGGGAAGTGGCGGCGGGGTTGGGCTCCTGTGGCGGCGATGGGGCCCCGGCGGTGGAGAGAGGAAGCCCGCGGCGGCGGTGCTCGGGAAGGAGGAAGATGGGGTTGCGGTGGGGAGACGAGGTGGGTGCAGGGTCGAGCGGAGAGGGCCGCGAGGGGAGGAGGGCGGCGGCCGGAGGGGAGGAAGAAGGGGTGGGGCGAGCGCATCGGGTGGGGGAAGCGGGTTGGGGCAGAGAGGAGGAAGGAGAGAGCGAGCGTGGGCAGGTGGCGCGTGGTGGGGTCGGGCCAGGAATGGTGGGACCGGGGTGTAAGGGAGAGGGGTGGAGCAGGGATAGGGGAGAGAGAGAGGGACCCGTTGGGCAGGTGGGCCAGCAGGGTGGGGCCAGGGAGTGTGGTGGTGGCTGGGGATTGGTGAGGTGGCTGAGCTGAGGATGAGGTGGAGGGAACGGTGAGATGGCAAGCGGTGGTTGGTCGGGGTGAGGTGGAGGGGGCTGGGTAGACTAGGTTTAGGTAGAAAAGGGTTTAGGGTTTCTTTAGATGGGCCGGGTGGTAGGTAGTCTGGTCAGGTTGGGCCTCTGGCCTGACTGATCGGACTGCCTCCCCGGACAAAATATTTTATTATTTATTTTATTTGTAAAACATTTTTGGTAAATACTTTTTAGACAAATAAAAGATCTGAACAGACCGATGTTTTAATTTGAAATAAAGACGGGGGTTATTTAAAAAAAATAAAACTAGGCGTTTCGAAAATAGTTTCCAGAAAACAATGCATGATGATGACGATGCAATGCACAAAAACAACGCGATTTTCTAGTAGTGGTTTTTGCGGGATGCCACAATTCGACACCACTAACAATGGATCTCGCCCTCGAGATCCGCCTCATGGTACCGGAAAGAAGGTCGGTGATCTGCATCTTCTCGCTTCGTGTAGATCCTCGCGACACCACTAACAAGAGGTCGTTGTCCGTGACCGTCGAGAGAACACTCCGGGAAACAAAAGGTCGAAGGTAGAGGTATCAACAAATAAAGCCACCTCTAGCCTCGATAGAAAGAGGGAACCGATGCATTCTCATCCACTTCAATGTACACAAGCGAATAGAGTGAGTAGTCGGCATGGGGGCCAATCCATCACGCACCCAAACTATTACTCTGCACAATCAGTAGAAAAGCGTGCAACCATTCTCGGAATCAGACTGAAGATCTCGACAATCGAGGTTCAGGAACAAAGGAGTGATGCAGACTCTGCATCGGATCTGGCGTGGATGATGTCGTCGCGTCGGAAAACACCGGAAGGCACGAGAAGGAACAGAGAGAAGTCCACCAGACGAAGGATTCCTCGGATAGCATGAAGACCAGATGTAGCAACACCGTTACCAAAGGAGGAAGCGAAAACCTAAAGGTACGACGAAAACACAACCACGAGAATTCCTGGACTCGAAGAAAGAGACGAGAGCGGATTCAAAACACGTAGAGGTAAGAGGAGAATAGCAGAGGGGTAAGGAGTAAAAGCAGACCTAATCAGAACTATCCCACCGATTTTGCAAAATAGTTTTTGACACTCTACTTCGGCCGTTAGCTAGGTTATCCTACAGGCTGGACTTGTGGGGTATCACAACTGCTGAGCTCTGATACCACTCTGTAACACCCTCAGAATCGGCCCTATGCAAGTTTTAGCGATTCCCGCCAAACCCGCATAGAAACGATTCAAAGGTGCCCACCAGGCACTTTCGTGCGGGTGGAAAACGAAGTAATAACATTACACAACAGTCCTTGATGGGACCCACAGAACAGATATATATATATATACAACACGACTCCATGAGTCAAGAATACAGATATACAGAACAAAGGTCCAAATCACCTTTAAACGATAGAGCGTCCAACTATGGACAAGATGCAAATGGGGCTAAGAGCCCTGAAGAATAACCAATGGCGTCCATAACCCTGCCCAGGCCAAGCCGGAAGGGTAACCCTGCTAACGACGTCGAAACCTGCTAAACAAAAGGGGTGCCAACAAAGGGCAAAGGAAAAATAGGAGCGTCAGTACTGAGGCCAGTACACGGCGAGGCTAGAATTCGGCGGTCCTCGCCTACATAGGTATGGTGGACTGAGCGGCAGCGCAGCATGCACTAAACAACCTATAGAGACTCGATGTAACTGGCGGCTATCAGAGAGGGGTAAGAAAGACCTATTCGGATCCAACCTGATACTACCACCAAACATACCCATCCTGGCATTTCCCCCTCGATTCCGAACGAGGAAGTCAACCGAGGAACTCACGCAGTTGGCAGTTTTACTTATTCAGTTATCGTTGCAGCAATTACTAGTCAGGTATAGATAATCATCCTGATATAATAAGCAGTGGGCACTTTTAGTTAACCATTCCGTTATAGTTGCAACACTTACTAATCAGATACAAATAGCATGAGATAACCCCAAAACCCAGCAGTTGTTGGTACTTTTATTTAGCCATTCCATTATAGTTGCGATACTTACTAGTCAGATACAATGGTCGCAAGCGACAACCAAAACAAGCAATTGTTGGCAGTTTTATTTAGTCATTCCATTATAGTGAAGCTGATTACTAGTCATTATAAAGTCAAATTTATAGCACTACTTTAGTTATAGTTGTCTATGATCGAGATACTGTGCTCCAAGTCGTCCATAACCGCGGACACGGCTTTCAGAAAGTTTTACCCTGCAGGGGTGCACAAATAGCAACACACACTCGATCAACCTCGGAAAAACCAAATCAAATCCCAACGAGGCTTTCACGACAAAGCAATCACAAGATTCAGAAATATTTCAGGGGGCCACCCCATTGAGTACACCCGCAACGAAGTTAGCTGACTCCGAGACGGACCCAAGGTTTGGGTGGACGGCTGTAAACGACTGGGAACCCGAAAGTGTGACTGGGCTTGTCGATACCGCGAAAACGTGTCCCGATCCTAAACAGTACAGGTGCTCCTCGCACAATCGTAAATAAAGCAGTAAGGCATGGCATAAGTACAGGATAGTAAATAAAACCTCAAACTAGTTTGTGGCCCCAAGAAATAAGAATGAATCAAGCTCTGGCTCAGGGGGGTCCCATAATCCTCCCGGATGTGGATAGCGCGAATATTCAAGGAATAGGTATCAAGTACTCGGGGTCCTACGGGACACAAGTGGACGGTTAACAACCAAATAACATCTATTGCCCACCTGTGCCTCTGCTTACCTACTTCAATTTTAGTTGTTAAACAGTAATTAAAGTAAATGATAATGAAAGCCATGATCATCTCCAACCTTAAACATGCGGCAACACTCCAACAATTGTGGTACTGGACGACACGCAACAGCACTTGAGCAAGCGACTACGACGCGCAAGTCCAACTATCTACCAAACAACAGGTAATAGGATGTGTCCAAGGCAATATAAGGCTGCAAGGGATATCACGGGTACGAAAACTAGCGCATTGCAACACAGATAGCAATAGATCAACAGGAGGGAATAAATACTATAAAAGTAAGATAGGTAGAAAGGGGGAGATGCTCGCCTGAAAACATTGTCGAAGGTTCATCCGAAGGTCGGGTCGACACTCGCATCAACTCAACAGTCTTATCCGCGAAGAACCAAAACACTAGAATAAACACCGGATGCAATATTTAATACTACGACAAAAGATCGGGCATGATGCATGTATGAGGTATGGCATGGTAAATATGCGGTGCAATTAGGACATATTATGCGGAACCGGGGGTCCCGACAATTAAATATATGGTTCTAGTTGTTTAGATACCCCGCAATTTAAATGTGGTCTTAACAAGGCAAGACTTGGCACCGGTTCGCTACCCCAAATTAAATGGGACCAATATACGACTAGATTTGCCCGCATAAGGATCCCATATTTAATTAGGTTAATCGGCATAAGGCCCCCAAACCACACACAATTATGCATGCGAGATGAATGATTTAATATGCACAAGATATATAGATGGCATTTAAAAAATAGGGGCTCGGATCAGGGCACACATCTGGAGTCGAAGGTCTTGGGGGTTTTGTGGGTTCGGGGTTCGGTTTCAGGGTTTGACGGAAGAACGGCTCGACGAGATCGGGATCGTTACGGGAAGGAGGTCTTGTCGCAACCGGGAAGAAGGGCTTGGTTGGCGTCGGGGCATACTAGATCCGCCCTGGTCGGTGCCGATCTTGATGTCACGAAGGTCTTGTCGGGTCGTCGGGCCATGTCATCGGTCTTGTCGTTCGGGATGAAGGTCTTGGCGTTTTCGAGGAAGTACTGGTCGCACCGGGATGAAGACCTTGGGGTGCCATCTCGATCATCGGTGGCGAACTTGGGGCTCGACACCGGGGTCTTTAGTTCCCGTGAGGAAGAACTTGACATATTCGGGTTCGGGACGGAGACCTTGGCGTTCCGTGTAGCAGATCTTGTTCGGTTCACTGTCGTTGGCGTGGTGGTACTTCTTGGAACCGACCCGGTAGTTGGATCCTCGGAAAAAATCTTGGAACGGCCTCGTGATGCTAGCACACAGAGACTGGACAAAAACCGAGACATGCACAGGCACATGCACCCTCTTTACACACGCGCACAGGGGATCATCAAGGCCAAAAACTGGGCCAGCTTCACTGTAGAGGAGCAGCAACACACGGGCACAGGCGAGCTCGGCGCAAACAGCGACGGTCCCACGTCTGCAGAGGCGGCGAGCTCGGCGGCGGCAGGACTCGAGCAGAGGGGATCGTTGGTGTGGGGGAAGACGCGGCAGGGGCGCGGGAGGACGTCGAGCACACGGCGAGGCTCGCTGGCCGGAAGGGCGGCGGCCGGAGAGGAGGAAGGCGGCGGCGGTTGGGGGAACGCGGCGGCGACAGAGAGGAGGCAGACGAGGTCGGCGGTGGCGCCCTAGGAAGGAGGCGACGGCGCTGGGCGTCGGGCCTGGCGCGTAGGCGGCCGGAGGAGATTCGTGGGCGGCAGGGATCGACGGGGAGGAGCCCGGCGGTGGAGCATGGCGGAGGTGAGCTCGGGGTGGCGCGGTGGAGAGGGCCACGGGCGGCGGCGCAGGTCGGGGGAGGGGCGAGAGGGCCGAGGAGGGAGACGGTGGCCGCAGGCGCCGCTGCTGCTGCCGGGGGGCGGACGATGGCGAGGGCGCGGCCCGCGGGCGAGGGTGAGGTCGGCGGTGCTCACGCGGGGATGGAGGCGAGCGGGGGAGAGAGGGTCGGTGGGGTCGCGGGCGAGGAGAAGGGAAGCGGCGGCGGGGTTGGGCTCCTGTGGCGGTGATGGGGCCCCGGCGGTGGAGAGAGGGAGCCCGCGGCGGCGGTGCTGGGGAAGGAGGAAGATGGGGTTGCGGTGGGGAGACGAGGTGGGTGCAGGGTCGAGCGGAGAGGGCCGCGAGGGGAGGAGGGCGGCGGCCGGAGGGGAGGAAGAAGGGGCGGGGCGAGCGCATCGGGTGGGGGAAGCGGGTTGGGGCAGAGAGGAGGAAGGAGAGAGCGAGCGTGGGCAGGTGGCGCGTGGTGGGGTCGGGCCAGGAACGGTGGGACCAGGGTGTAAGGGAGCGGGGTGGAGCAGGGATAGGGGAGAGAGAGAGGGACCCGCTGGGCAGGTGGGCCAGCAGGGTGGGGCCAGGGAGTGTGGTGGTGGCTGGGGATTGGTGAGGTGGCTGAGCTGAGGATGAGGTGGAGGGAACAGTGAGGTGGCAAGCGGTGGTTGGTCGGGGTGAGGTGGAGGAGGCTGGGTAGACTAGGTTTAGGTAGAAAAGGGTTTAGGGTTTCTTTAGATGGGCCGGGTGGTAGGTAGTCTGGTCAGGTTGGGCCTCTGGCCTGACTGATCGGACTACCTCCCCGGACAAAATATTTTATTATTTATTTTATTTGTAAAACATTTTTGGTAAATACTTTTTAGACAAATAAGAGATCTGAACAGACCGATGTTTTAATTTGAAATAAAGACGGGGGTTATTTAAAAAAAATAAAACTAGGCGTTTCGAAAATAGTTTCCAGACAAACAATGCATGATGATGACGATGCAATGCACAAAAACAACGCGATTTTCTAGTAGTGGTTTTTGCGGGATGCCACATGCTATCTTCCATTCCAAACCTCTTTAGAACTTTGCCCAAATATGTACTTTGTGACAATGATATTAGGCGTCTCGATCTATCTCTATAAATCTTTATGCCTAACATGTAAGCTGCTTCGCCAAGATCTTTCATTGAAAAACCATTATTCAAATAATCCTTAAAACTATTAAGAAGGTATACATCATTCCCAATTAACAATATGTCATCTACATATAGTATTAAGAATGCTACAGAGCTCCCACTCACTTTCTTATAAATACAAGCTTCTCCATAAGTTTGTATAAAACCAAAGCTTTTGATTTCCGTATCAAAACGTTGATTCCAACTTCGGGATGCTTGCTTCAATCCATAAATGGACCGTTGAAGTTTGCATACCTTGTTAGCATCTTTAGGATCGACAAAACCTTTGGGTTGCATCATATACAACTCTTCATCAATGTCTCCATTGAGGAACGCTGTTTTGACATCCATCTGCCATATTTCATAATCATAATATGCAACGATTGCTAATAAAATCCTCACAGACTTTAGCTTCGCTACCGGTGAGAAAGTCTCATCATAGTCAACTCCTTGAATTTGTCGAAACCCTTTTGCGACAATTCGAGCTTTATAGACAGTAACATTACCATCAGCATCTGTTTTCTTCTTGAAGATCCATTTGTTCGCGACAGCCTTCCGGTCATCCGGTAAGTCCACTAAAGTCCATACTTGTTTTTTGTACATGGATCCAATCTCAGATTTTATGGATTCTTGCCATTTATTGGAATTTGGGCTCATCATCGCTTCCTCATATGTCGCAGGGTCATCGGTGTTGTCCACCAACATGACACTCATAACGGGATCATACCAATCAGGAGTGGTACGAGTTCTCGTTGACCTGCGAGGTTTCGTAGTTACTTCAACCGAAGTTTCATGATCAACATCATTAGCTTCCTCTCTTATTGGTGTAGGCGCCACAGAAACTACTTCCGGTGTTGCGCTACTCGCAAGTTCGAGAGAAGGTTCAACAACCTCGTCGAGTTCTACTTTCCTTTCAGTCACTTCTTTCGAGAGAAACTCCTTCTCTAGAAAGGATCCATTCTTGGCAACGAATATTTTGCCCTCGGATCTATGATATAAGGTATACCCAATAGTTTCCTTCGGGTATCCTATGAAGACGCATTTTTCCGCTTTGGGTTCAAGCTTGTGGGGCTGTAACTTCTTTACATAAGCTTCGCAACCCCAAACTTTAAGGAACGACAATTTAGGTTTCTTCCCAAACCATAATTCATACGGTGTCATTTCAACGGATTTTGATGGTGCCCTATTTAAAGTGAATGCAACTGTTTCTAATGCATAACCCCAAAATGATAGCGGTAAATCTGTAAGTGACATCATAGAATGAACCATATCTAAGAGAGTTCGATTACGACGTTCGGACACACCATTACGTTGTGGTGTTCCCGGTGGTGTCAATTGTGAAAGTATTCCACATTTCTTCAAATGCTTGCCAAACTCGTAACTTAGATATCCACCTCCATGATCAGATCGTAGAAATTTAATCTTCTTGTTACTTTTATTCTCTACCTCACTTTGAAATTCCTTAAACTTCTCGAAAGTTTTGGATTTATGTTTCATGAAATAGATATACCCATATATACTCAAGTCATCCGTGAAGGTAAGAACATAACGATAACCACCGCGCAATGCTACACTCATTGGGCCACACACATCGGTATGTATGATTTCCAATAAGTCCGTAGCTCGCTCCATCATACTAGAAAATGGTGTCTTACTCATTTTACCCATCAGACATGCTTCGCATCTTTCAAGTGATTCGAAATCAAGTGATCCAAGAAGTCCATCGGAATGGAGTTTCTTCATACGCTTCACTCCAATGTGATTAAGATGACAGTGCCACATATAGGTCGAGTTATTGCTCAATTTCAAACATTTAGCTTCAATGTTATTAATGTGTGTATTTCCATAATCAAGATTCAATAAGAATAGACCATCTATCAAAGGTGCATGTGCATAAAACATATTACTCATATAAATCGAACAACCATTATTATCGGACTTAAACAAGTAACCGTCTCACAATAAACATGATCCAGATATAATGTTCATGCTCAACGCAGGCACCAAATAACAATTATTTAAGTATAAAACTAATCCCGATGGTATATGAAGAGGTAGCGTTCCGACCGCGATCACATCAACCTTTTATCCATTTCCAACGCGCATCGTCACCTCGTTCTTCGCTAGTTTCCGTCTATTCTGCAGCACCTGTTTCAAGTTACAAATGTGAGCAACCGAACCAGTATCAAATACCCAGGCACTACTATGAATACTAGTGAGATACACATCAATAACATGTATATCGGATATACCTTTCTTCTTGATGTTGCTGTTCTTCAAATCTGCCAAGTACTTAGGGCAATTCCGCTTCCAGTGACCTTCTCCCTTGTAGTAAAAGCACTCAGTATCAGGCTTAGGCCCATCCTTGGTCTTCTTCGCCAGCACGGTAACTTTCTTACCGCCCTTCTTGAAGTTTCCCTTTTTCTTAGACTTGCCTTGCTTCTTGAATTTGGTGGTATTATTGACCAACAAAACTTGGTGCTCTCTCTTGATCTCCACTTCCGCAGACTTTAACATGGAGAAGAGCTTAGGCAACGACTTGTCCATGTTTTGGATATTGTAGTTCATCACGATGTTCTTGTAACTTGGTGGTAGTGATTGGAGGACACGGTGAATCCCCAAAGCATTAGGAATCACTACCCAAGCTTTGAAGCTTGCTTGCGTGCCCAGACATCTTAAGCACGTGCTCACTAATGGAGCTGCCCTCTTCCATCTTGCAGTTAAAGAACTTTTCAGAAGCCTAATAACTCTCAACTACCGCATGAGCCTCAAATATCATTTTGAGTTCACGAACAATATCATGTGGGTCATGGTTCTCAAACCTTTTATGAAGCTCCAATTCCAAACCATACAAGATAGCACACTGAACTATGGAGTACTGATTCTTCCGAGCGAGGAAAACATTCTTTACCTCATCGGTAGCATCAGCTGCAGGTGGATCACCCAGCGGTGCATCCAGCACATAGGTCAAATTACCAGCATTGAGGAAAATCCTCAAATTGCGGAACCAATCCGCGAAGTTGCTTCCATTGTTTTTCAACTTTTCTTTCTCTAGGAACACATTAAAATTGATGGTAGGGGCCGCCGTTGATCTACAACTTATTTGCAATAGTTTAGACTAAGTTTATGACAAATTGAGTTCTAATTAATAGTTAAATTAATCTAGGTGAACTCCCACTCAAAACAATATCCCTCACATTTTCTTAGTGATCACACGAACCAAATCAACCACACCAAAACCGATCATTACGAGAGTTGATGTAGCTTCAATGGCGAACAATCAACATGTTCATCATATCTACTATTTGACTCATGCTTTACCTTTCGGTGATCCGTTTTCTGAGACCATGTCTGTACATGCTAGGCTCGTCAAGATCAAACCTTAGCTTCCGCATGAGAAAATCTGGCTTGCTCATGTTGTATACACTCGCAGAATCTAACACACCCGATCGTCATGTGGTGCTTCGAAACAACGAGCTTTAGCAACGGTGCTTACTAAGGATGAACACTTTATACCTTGAAATTTTTGTGCTTGAGGGATCATCTTATAATGCTACCGTCGCAAACTAAGCAATACAATATGCATAAAAGAATTAACATCACATGCAATTCATAATATGTGATATGATATGGCCTTTCTTCTTGTGCTTCCGATCTCCATCTTCAAGCACGAACATGATCTCCATCATCAGGTCAATGGCGCCACTTCATGGTTGTCGTCCGCTAGCATCAACTATTACAACTAATTTGAACAATAGACAAGCAAGTCTTAACAGAATTAAAAGACAACCATATGGCTCCTGCCGGTTGCCAACTTACAATAAGGAACATTGCATACATCATATATAATCACAATCATGGCCACATCACATCACAACACACCCCTGCAAAACAAAGTTAGACGCCTCTAATTTTGTTTGCATGTTTTACGTGGTTTGGGGCATTCAATAAGTGTCGTTCTAACTTACGAACAAGAACCACAACGTTGATGCTTGAACTATCAAGTGCCTATTGTAAATTGAATCTATACTATGACGGGAGAGACAGACACCCGCAAAGCCACTTATGCAATACAAGTTGCATGTTAAGCGTGGAGCAAGTCTCATGAACGATGTCATGTAAGGTTAGCCCGGGCCGCTTCATCCCATCATACCGCAAGATGCAAAGTACACAAAAAGCAATTGATAATAAAAGCACCACCGCCCACAATGACCATTGTGTTCTACTTGTGCAACATATCTACATATAAACCTGGCTCTGATACCACTGTAGGGTTTTGTAGCATGGAAAACAAAAAATTTCTACCGCATGCACACAAACAAGGCAAGATCTATGTACTAGATTGTACCAACGAGTCGATATGAGCACTCACCCTCGAAGATTCCAAAGTGGTTAACGAGAGAAGATTCTCGTGGGTGATGTAGTCGTACACTTGCCAATCTCAAGATCGCATAGACGATCCTTCTGGTGCTGCGTTCTGGCAGCGCTTCCGTAGTCGGTCACACGTTCGGTACTCGATGAATACCTTCCTCTCCCTTGTTCCAGCAGGCAGCGGAGGTTGTAGTTCCCCCCTCACGATTCCGTCAGCACGACGGTGTGGTGTCGGAAGTAGAGGGAAGATCCCGCAGGGCATCGCCTAAGCCGGTGCGAGTTATGGTGGAGCTAGGGTTTCCCGACGATCTAGGGTTTAGAAGGCCGGGAGGAGGAGGAGGTGTCATCGGCGGCTAGGGCGACGACGCGAGGCGGCGGCGGCGACGCGACATGGGTGGAGGGCTGGCTCTTGTGTGTTTGGGGCAGCCCTCCCCCTCTATGTATGAGAGGGGGGGGGGCAGCCTTGGGAGGGGAGGGTTTGAATCCAAACCCAAACCCAAGTTGGATTGAAATAAGGATTCTTTCCTTCTTCCACTAGGAAACCATTGTTCCAGTTTGACTTTTCAAACCTCCCGTTTGACTTTCAATTTAGAGCTTTAATTCTCTCTTGCAAATGCCCAAACCAAGTGATCTAGGATATGATCCAATCATTCCACTTACCCATGACACATTCATGGTCCATTCCCCTTCCGGTCTGGCGAACCTTCTAGAACCTTCTAGAAGCTCTTCGATGAAAAACATCGGAATCTTTCCCGAACTTCGGAATCGGACTTTCCTTATATGAATCTTATTCTCCGGACCATTCCGGATCTCCTCGTGATATCCCGGATCCCATCCGAGACTCCGAACAACATTCGGTATCCCTACTTACATTCCATATCTACTAAACAACATCGAATCCTTAAGTGTGTCTCCCTACGGTTCGTGAATTATGCGGACATGACCGAGACACTTCTCCGATCAATAACCAATAGAGGAATCTGGAAATTCATATGGCTCCCACATATTTCAACTATTACTTTGCGATCGAATGAACCACTTACATACGATACCAATTTCCCTTTGTCTCGTGATAGTTTACTTATCCGAGGTTTTGATCGTCGGTATCTCTGCATACCTAGTTCAACCTCGTTACCTATAAGTACTCTTTTCTCGTTCCCGTGATATGTGATCCCTTGTGAGCCATGAAGGAAATATGCCCTGAGAGGCAATAATAAAGTGTTTATTATGTGTATTCCAAGTATATGATAGATGTTTATTTTGCATGCTATAATTGTATTAATACGGAAACATTAATACATGTGTGTTTAATAAACAAACAGAAATTTCCTAGTTATGCCTCTCTCATAAACTAGTTCGTTGATTAACAAGATGATCACAGTTTCCTGATCATAGACATTGGATGTTGTTAATAACGAGATCCTAAGTATAGCATTACGATCAAAGTCTTTGAGTTTATATTGCTATAAACAACTTACGAAGTGATCCTAATCCTTATACCATGAGATCATGCCAATCACTAACACCGGAAGAGTTTCTTGTTGACATCAAACGTCACACCGTAACTGGGTGATTATAAAGATGGATTCAAAGATACTAAAGTGTTATGTTGAGAATCATGGATCAAGAGTGGAATTTCTTCATCGCGATGACGGATAGATATACTCTAGTCCTTCTCGGTGATATCACATTGGTTAGCTTGCAAGCAAGTGATTTGATCACTAGAATGTTATATCACAGGAACGAGAAAAGAGTGCATGTCAGTAATGAGATCAAACTAGGTATGGAGATACCGATGATCGAATCTCGGACATGTAATATATCGTGAAACAAAGGGATTAACATACAAGCGTAAAAGGTTCCGACAATCACAGGAAAGTCATCTTTGAATGTGTGTGAGTCAGTATGGATCTCTAGGTCCCGCTACTGAATATTGATCGGAGAAGGGTCTCGATCATGTCCGCATTATTCGCGAACCATAGGGTGACACACTTAAGGGACACTGGCATCCAATTTGAGCAAATGTTTCGTGCTGAAAGAATAGACAAGCGCAGGAATTTATTTCACTAGATACCGAAACAGGTTTTTGGGTGAAATTGCATAAAGTGGTTATGCATGTGAAATAGAATTCTAGCAAGGGGTTATATGTGAATGTTTGTCATTAAAGTAATTGACAAAATTCTGAATAAATAAAAGAGTTTTATTTAATGAGAGTTTGCATTAAATTTGGTGGAAATTTAATAGCAAGTTTGAGTGGGATTTTGAGTGGAGGGATTTGAATGGATTTTTGTGAGTGGAGTGTCCACCCACATGAAGAGGGGAGGGAAAGGGAGAAGCCCCATGCACCGGCCACCCCCTTGGGGTTCCCCCTCCTCCTATAAAAGGCACCCTCTCCTCACTTCTCACTCACACCTCCTCGTGAAGGATCTCTCCCCCCTCTAGAATTTATCCCCATGGTCTCGGACTAGCGAGATACATGTTCCCGGTGGCTATTCGGCAAGAAAGGGTTGTGCTTCCGCTCCATTTCTGGAGCGAGGAGGCGGAGGTTGCTCGGTGTCTTGTACGTGTGTGCGAGCACGGATGCGCTGCTGCTTTGGGGCGCTAGGACTTCCTCTCGATCTTGAGATCGGCAAGAGATCGTCTACATCAACCAATAGTTGAACTCGTTAAGCTTTGTCGGTCTTCAAGGGTATGTTCTCTACGGATATACATCCGCCCGTTGTTTGTATCTAGTAGATAGATCTTGGTACATAGTTCCCATCATAGGAAATTTTTTGTTTTCTATGCTACGAACCCTTCAAGCCAGTCACATGCTTGCCTAGTTGAACCTCGTTACCGATAAGTACTCTTTTCTCGTTCCCGTGATATGTGATCCCTTGTGAGCCAGTCACATGCTTGCAAGCCAATTGGATGACATTCCATCGAGAGGGCCCAGAGTATATCTATCCGTCATTGGATGGACAACTCCCACTCTTGATCCATGTGCCTCAACACATACTTTCAGAACACTTAATGCCACCTTTATAGCCACCCAGTTACGGTGTGGTGTTTGATGTCATCAAAGGATCCTTCCGGTGATGGTGATTAGCATGATCTCATGGTCGAAGGAATTAGGTTACTATGTATCAGAAAGCTTATAGCAAATGAACTATTGAAATGACTTGATCTTTATGCTACGCTTATCTATAGGAGTATGTCCATCATACCATTCTCCTAATGGTATGATCTTGTTGTTAATAACATCTCAATGTTCATGATCGAGAAACCATGATCATCTATTAACTAACAAGCCAGTATTATAAAGAGCCTTTACCAGGGACTCTAATTTAGTTTACAAATCACACAAGTATTAATGTTTCCAATTATACTATTATAGCATGAATGTAAACATTTATCATAAACACATAGATATAATAATAACCACTTTTATTATTGCCTCTAGGGAATATCTCCAACAGCTAACTGGCTCATCATTGGAGATTTGAACCTTATCTACCGCGCGGAGGATAAGAGCAACGACAACTTACACTTTTAACTTATGGGGCTTTTTAGGCGTGCCCTTACCACCTGCCAGCTGAAAGAGTTAAAGCTTCAGAACAGAAAGTTCACTTGGAGCAATGAGAGAGACAATCCAACTATTGTTCGGTTGGAACGGGCTTTCTGCAACTCAAGTTGGGATTTAGCTTTCGGGAATCATGTTCTCCATGCTCTATCGTACTCCCTCTCGGACCACTGCCCTCTCCTTCTCTCCAATCAGAGCGGCCTGATACGTCGTAAATGTATCTATAATTTTTGATGCTCCATGCTTGTTTTGTATCAACTATCTTATGTTTTGTCTACACTTTGAGGCATTTTTATACATTTTCTAGAACTAACCTGTTGACCGCAGTGCCAGTTGCCTGTTTTCTGTTTTTTTGGTTTCAGAAAATCTAGTAAAGAAATATTCTCGGAATTGGATGGAACAAAAGCCAAAGTCAATATTTTACCCGACACGACACGAAGACCGAAGGGGAGACGAAGAGGAGTCACGAGGCAGCCACAACATAGGGTGGCGCGGGCCCACCCTAGGGCGCGCCAGCCTATGGTGTGGGCCCCTCGGGCGTCCGCCTATCTTGCTCCTTCGCCTATATAAACATCCCGAGGCAAAAACCCTAAGCACCCGATCAGAAATCCATGAAAGAGTCCATAGCCGCCACCATTATCCCTAGATCGGGGATCTTAAGCTCTTCCCGGCACTCTACTGAAGGGGAGAGATCATCCTGGAGGCCTTCTTCATGACCATGCCTGCCTCCGGAGTGATGCGTGAGTAATTCACCCTTGGACTATGGGTCCATACAGTGTCTAGATGGTTGGTTCTCCTTTATGCTATCATGTTTAGATCTTGTAAGATCCGTTCATGATAAAATCATCTATTTGTAATCCTACATGTTTTGTTTGTTGGGATCCGATGGATATTGTGTACTATGTTCAAGATTTATTATTTATTCTATCATGTCTGTGTTATTTGTGATCTTGCATGCTCTTCGTTGCTAGTAGATGCTTTGGCCAAGTAGATGCTTGTAACTCAGGGCGTATTTATGCTTCATAGTAGGTTCATGACTCAAGTAATCTGGGGAAGTGATAGAAATCTCTATGGTTGTAGTTGTGATGTTGCTACTAGGGACAAAACAACAATCCTTTGTCCAAGGGCAATTGTATTGTTTACTTTACACACTTTGATCAATGCAATTATTTCTTGCTTGCAACTTAATACTGGAAGGGGTTCCGATGATAACCTGAAGGTGGATTATTAGTCATAGATGCAATTGGATTACAGTCTATGTATTATGTTGTAATGCCCAAACTAATCTCATAGAAATCATCATGACTTGTACATGCATATTTATGCATTTTTAATCTGTCAATTGCCCAACTGTAATTTGTTCACCCAACATGCTATTTATCTTATGGAGAAACACCTCTAGTGAACTGTGGACCCCGGTCCATTCCTTTACCATTGATATAGCATCTACTGTTTACCATTTATTGTTTACTTTCTGCAATTATCATAAGCAATTACTATCTTCCACACTATACGTTTAATCCTTTGTTTTCAGCAAAACTGGTGAGATTGACAACCTCACTGTAAGTTGCGGAAAAGTATTATGGTTGTGTTCTGTAGGTTCCAAGTTTCTAGCAACACCTTGGAGTTGTTTCCTTACTCCTACTAGTTCGATAACCTTGGTTTCATAACTAAGGAAAACTTGTTGATGTGCTCATCATACCTTCCTCTTGGGATTTCCAATGAGCTCTACATATCTGAGCCATCAAGCACTTTTCTGGCGCTGTTGCCGGGGAGATAAGGACAGCTTCAATCTCTTCGTCCACGTCAAAACACTTTGCTGGGAGAAAGAAGATTCTTGCAAGGGTAGTCTCTCACACCAATCTCTTTACTTTGTTTTTGTTTTGCTTTGTTTCTTTAGTTTTGTTTGGTTTGCTTCTTTTATCAAAAACAAAAAAAGAAGTTCCTACCTTAGTATTTCTGTTTGGTTTGCTTCTTTTTATCAAAAACACAAAAAATTATTTCCTACTTTAGTTTCTATTTCTATTGGCTTGCTTTAATCCTGCAAAAATGAATACTCCTGAAAACACTAAGTTGTGTGACTTCACTAGCACAAACAACAATGATTTTATGTGTACATCTATTGCTCCACCTGTTCCTGAAGCTACTTTCTTCGAAATTAAACCTGCTTTTCTGAATCTTGTTATGAAAGAGCAATTTTCTGGTGCTAGTTATGATGATGATGCTGCTCACCTTAATAATTTTGTTGAACTTTGTGAGATGCAAAAATATAAGGATGTAGATGGAGATATTATTAAGCTTAAATTGTTCCCTTTCTCTTTGAGAGGAAGAGCTAAAGAATGGTTGCTATCTTTGCCTAGAAATAGTATTGATTCTTGGATTAAATGAAAAGATGCTTTTATTGGAAAATATTATCCTCCTGCTAATATTATATCCATGAGAAGTGAAATAATGAAATTTAAACAATTTTAAAATGAATATGTTGCTCAAGCTTGGGAAAGAATGAAATCTTTGGTAAAGAATTGCCCCACTCATGGACTGACTGCTTGGATGATTATCCAAACCTTTTATCCAGGACTAAAATTTTCTTCAAGAAATCTGTTGGATTTTGCTGCTGGAGGTACCTTTATGACCATTACTTTGGGTGCTCCAACAAAGCTCCTTGATAATATGATGGTTAACTATTCTGAATGGCACACTGAGAGAGCTTCACAAGGTAAGAAGGTAAATTCTGTCAAAGAAACCTCCTCCTTGAGTAATAAAATCGATGTTATTATGTCTATGCTTGTTAATGGGAAAGCTCATATTGATCCAAATAATGTTCCTTTAGCCTCTTTGTTTGCTCAAGAAGAGTAAGTTGATGTGAACTTCATTACAAATAACAATTTTAGCAACAATGCCTATAGGAATAATTTTGGTAATAATAATTATAGGCCATATCCTCCTAATAATGGTAATTCTAATGGAAATTCCTACAAAAACAATAGAAGTAAACCCTCTAAACTTGAGGTCATGCTTAAGGATTTTATTAGTAAACAAACTGCCTTCAGTAAAACTGTTGAGTAAAAGCTTTCGAATGCTGAAAAAAATATTTCAACTTTGTCTGAAGCACAATATTCTTTGATCAATAAAATGGTTGCTAAACCTGAAACTATGGAAAATCCCTTTGGTGCTACCAATGCCATACAAGTTAGAATTGATGAAAATGTTAGAATGTGAGGTGAATTGCATGCTAGGTGGGAAAGAGAAGATGAAATTGCTAGAAATAGTAGTATGACTAAAATTTGTACTATTACCACCACCAGCAATCATGATGCTAGCAAACCACATGAAGTCCCCATTCCTTTTGCAACAATGCCTAAGCCCAATGGAACCTTTTCCAATAAAAATGCTGAAATATTTCGAAATATGGGAAACAATAATTCTACTACCTTAGATGCTAATTTTGATTTTGATCTTGATGGTTGCAATATTTCTGAATTAATTATGTTCTTACAAAAGCTAGATAGAAGTCCTAATGCTAGTGCTATGAATATGGCTTTTACAAAACACATTAAAGATGCTCTCATGAAAATCAAAGAAGAAAAATTGAAACATAAAGCTTCTATTCGTAGGAAATTAGAAGATGGTTGGGAACCCATCATTAATATGAAAGTGAATGATTTTGATCTTAAAGCTTTATGTGACCTTGGTGCTAGTGTCTCTATTATGCCTAGAAAAATTTATGAAATGCTTGATTTGCACCATTGGAGATTGTTATTTGGATGTCCATCTTGATGATAATGATAAACGGAAACTTATGGGGAGTATTAATGATTTTCTTATTATGGTTAACAATACCTTTGTCCCCGTTGATTTCTATGTTTTGGATGTTGAATTCAATACTTCTTGTCCCATTATTTTGGGAAGACATTTTCTTAGAACTGTTGGCGTCATTATTGATATGAAGGAAGGCACCATTAAATATCAATTACCACTCAAGAAAGGTATAGAACACTTCCCTAGAAAAATATAGAAGCTATATTTTGACTCTCTTATTAAAGAAAAAATTGATGTTGATGCTTCTTCATTCTAAAATACTTGATTCTTGCTTTCTATGCCTAGCTGAAAGGCGTTAAAGAAAAGCACTCTTGGGATATAACCCAATTTTTCTTTTTAGTAAGTTTTTATTTTGTTGAGTCTTGGAAGTTATTGCCTCTATAATAACCTCTTCTTATCCTTTTTGTGTGGTTTTGTACCAAGAATAACCTCTAATGAGAGATAAGTAAGATTTGGGGAAGTTGCTGTCCCGAAACAGATTTTTGTGCTTCACTATAAAAAATCATGAAAAAATACCAGTACGTCATATTGATCTGTAGTTTTTTGTGCTTTTTCCCCAGGTTATTATCTAACTTTCGTTAGTTTAGCACTTTTCGATTTGAGCAGCAGAAGGTGTTCGAAAAAATCGGTCTTTACCTGCTGGTCTGTTTTGACAGATTTCTGTCATTATTTGCATTTGCCTCTTAATCGGTTTATTTTGAGTTCTCTTTGATCACCTGAGCTTTTTAAAGGAACTTATACAGTATCTTATGTTTTAATGGATGATCTACTTGAGTTGAAACTAAATCCAAAGGCTTATTATCTTGAATACACTAATGTTGCTAATAATGAATTGTGTGAAGTTTTGTATGAAGGAAATTTTCAAGTATAGGGGAAGAATGATGTGATGATATGAAGAATGGACAAAATCTCAAGCTTGGGGATGCCACCCATGTCACCCCAATAAATATTCAAGAGGTACAAGCATCAAAGCTTGGGGATGACCAAGGCATCCCCTTCTTCATCAATAAAAATCTCATGTTTTCTTTCAAGACACTTCATTTTTATTGCTCATGCACTATATGTTGTTCTTGGAGCGTATTTATTTTTGTTTTTATTTTTATTTTTATTTTACTTTGCTTGCTGCAATAAATTGTCCGGACCCCAACACTCCTATTTTGGAGAAGTCATACCTAGTTCTTCATTGCCTAGAACACTTTAGTTTTCACTCTTAGTATTTTGTGAGTGTTCTCTTTTGCTAGCACTGTGTTTAGCCTTAGTTTTCTTATGCTTTTTGCTTAGAATTTTTTAGTTCTTTTTAGATTTGTAAGACAAGCTCACTGATGTTTATTGATTATTATCTTTGTGAGTTGTTTCAAATAAGTCGATTGGTGTTGGAAGAGAGTAGGAAGCTTCATGCTTATAGTGGTACAAAAGGAAGCTTGTTTTGACTGTGGCTTAGACTTTATAATGTCATGTTAGATGTTTCTTTGACTATATGCTTAGTCATTATTGTTGTAGCATGACTTGTTTCAAACAATTGAGATTTATTAATGTTCCATAAAATAAGCATGCGTTGTTTTAGCATACAAAAGCATAGTATTATGGTATTCTCGTCTGATGCTTTATTTGGGTTGACTTGGCACATGCTTACACCATGTTAAGACTATGAACCATTCACCTTAGCCTCTATGATCATTTAGTTTTTGACTTGTGATATCACATTATGCTTTAATAAATAATGTTTTGTCGCTTTGAATGATTATGTCCATTATTGCTATTTTAGTTGGTCGCTCCCAGTCTTTTGCTAGCCTCCACTTGTACTGAGTATGATCTCTACTCGTGCATCCAACTCCCAAGAAACCAAGTTATTCCGAAGAGTCCACTATAAATTCCTATGCATGGTGTGCTACACCATTCCAAGTATATTCATGTGTTTATTTATCTTCCAAATTAAACTTTTGTTATGTGAAAATTAGTGATTAAAGCTCTCACGAACTTGATGGCACACTTTATTTTCTTGCACTTAATAAACTTGAACCATTGTGCCATCTATGTTTCTTATATGCTTGCAAATTATAAGTTGGGAGTTAGTAGAACCATGCTGTCATGGGGAACGCTTTCAACACTTGTACATATCTATCCAACTGATATCATGATATTTTGTTTATGGATGTCGGCGGTGTGAAATAAAAGGGGAGCTTGTAAGTCCATGGAGTATTGTATATGTGTTAGAGAAATGACCGGGCGGCTAGCCTAAGCCATGCCTAATCATGGTGGAAACTTGCAGCATAACCATAGTGAGCAATCTACGAAGCATCTTCAGAAAAATATAGAAAAAAGAAAAAAAGCACCATGCTCATGGTAAATAAAAAGATCGCTGAGATGCTCTGTAACATCCCTAAAATCACATTTCAAACTTATGCATATCATCCATGCATCCATGATCATATGTTTTTCATTTCAAACAAAACACTTCAAAACAGGAGCATATGAGCTCATTATTTTATGTGAACGGCTATTAGTCTAAAGCCACTCTCAATTGAAGAGTTATATGTTTTAAACCAAGTCTTCCTTACTCTCTTGTTATTGTGTTTGATTGTTGAAGTTTGGTGAAATTTTACAAAACAAATTTGAAACAGAAACCATTTCTAAAACTTATTCAAATGATGTGCTATATCACTGCTTATCTTGTTTGAACAAAAGGACCAAGATAATACAAAGTGACCACTTGATTTTATGCCCTGAAGTGTGAATGTTGCACCCTACAAAATCCTGGAAAAAGTTTGAATTCAAAAGCATTTGAAATCATTTGAAAATCAATCCAGAAAATCAAAACAGAAAAAGAAAAAGAGAAAGGAAATAGAAAAGGGCCAGCGCCAGGATTTGAGCCCAGCAACAGATCCAGCCCAACTAGCCCACCCGGGTTCCCCCTCTCTCTCTCACTCGCAGATGCACACACGGAGTCGCTGACACCAGGACCCCACCTCACCTCTGTTTATTTCGCTGACAAGTGGACCCATCCACGTCGACTCCTTCTTCCCCAAATCTCGCGCGCCTGAGATGCTCACGCCGCCGTTACTCGCCGCAGTCACTGCCGCGTTGATTCCCATTGATTCCGCGAGTAACTCCACGACCAGCTCTGGCTATATAAACCTCTCCCCCTCGCGGCCATTTCCCCTCACTCAATTTTCTCTCCACGCCACCAGGCTGCCCACAACTCGCCAAACACCGCCGCAGCTCCGACGATCTCCGGCGTGCGATTCTGGTAAGACCCCGTCGCCCCTGTGCCTCTGATTCAAACGAGTGTGTCCAGCATGACCTCGTGCATCTTCTTATACCCTTTGCTTGCCTTCTTGTGACCCAGGACGCCGTCCCCGTTCGTTCCTGCAAGCGACCGAGCCGCCACTCAACTCCGGCGACCGATTACGGTAAGCACTGCGCGCCCCTTGATCTCTCTCGCATACGAGGTTGTTCGCCACTGTCTTGCGCATATCCTAAACCACCTGGTTCGTGCTAGGGTGATGCGGAACCTCGGCAACAACTTCGACAGCAACCACCTGACGCCGTGGACGACTCCGACGAGCTCCCTCGGCCACTCTAGAGCGCCCCTTGCCAAACCATCACCACCTTGAGCATCAGCAGCTCCCTGCGATTCTGGTAAACCCCTTCTCCCTCTCCCGCGCGACCTAGAACACCAGCTCCGCCACTGACAGAGGCGCCGCCGCCAGTCGCCGCCGCTAGCACCGCTCGACTTTGGTCAGAGCAACGGCAGCCGTTAGATCTGCATCGTAGGGATTAGATTAGAACGAGGACGAACCGTTTTCTTTAGATCTGGCGCGTTGGATCTAACTTGATCCGACGGCGCGGAAGCGTGATCCTAAGCGAAACGGTACCGGCTAATAGGATAGATCCGCGTGGCAGTAGTTTAGATTTAAAAAACAGAATTTGAATCAGATTATTGTTTGAATTTGATTTAGCTATAACTTTTGATCCCCACGTTAGAATTTGACAAATTTTATACCGTTGGAATCAGGAGAACAATCCCTTTCTATATATGCAATGTGTTTAATGTTTTGCCTCTGTTAAAATGGTTTTATTTGCAAAAACATGTGTAGGGCTTATTTGAGCATATGAATTGTTTAGGAATTAATTTAGGGTTTAAATAATTGTTGTGTGGCAAGTTTTTGACTTGTTTAGGATTCAGTACTATGCACTTGCTTGGTTGAGTTTTAAAAATCATCACTTAGCATTTTGCATGCATGCATATATTTTTGTTTGTTTGTATATGTTTTGTGTGTAATTTGTTGCTACCATTCTTTGTGTAGACTTTGATGCTAGTGATTGTGATTGTGAATAGTGCTACTATCCCAACTACCAAGGCAAGTGGTACTTCATGAATAATTCTATCCCTATATTTTATACTAAGCATTAGAAATATTTTGCTAAGTCTTGCATGTTATTATTTTGCCTATATGCCATGTTGGGAAATCCTAAGTAGATGTAGAATTGCTAGGAAATTTCTAAGTTAAGTTACTATCTATGCCATGCTTAGCCTAGATAGTAGCAAACAAGGGTTGGTGAAATATACATGCTATGATGAAAATATTTCTAAGTCTTTGGACTTGTTTTGCCTAATAAAACAACTAAGTCAATGAATCACCTGGGTGGAAAGGGACTTGATTGGTGGTTTTGGTTGAGTGGTTACACAAGGCCCATGGATATGGTTTACCTTGTGTATCTCACTTGTGGTAAGCCACCCAGGAACAAAGAGATTTTAGAGGCCAAGTGTTAAGAAGCTTCTAGTGCAGCCACTTGGCAATATGGGCTCTGCCTGGATCACATAAGTTGCTAGAACTTAGCCATTTGGACAGTTGGTGGTAGTGGGATGATAGGTTGGAACGCGTCCATTTGGTCTAAGGGAAGGCTTCTGAAAGGTCCTGTCTTGGTGAAACCAAGTCTGGTGGGGAAAGTGCACAACCTCTGCAGATGGAAAAATCTAAGTACTTAGCCAAGTCCATGGCAATGGACAACTTGAGCATCAAGGCATGGAAGCTATCAAGAATCTCCTCATCCCAATTTCTAAGTAAAAACTTGTGGGTGAACCAGGGTGAAGGACCTCAATGTCTATTGGTGGTTCCTTGGGAAAAGTTTTGACAAAGAAAAACTTAGTGTTTTCAACTAATAGGAAAAACCTATTTGGAGCAAAGCAAGCCAAGCTACACTTAGCCAAATTTGCATATAGTATCTAGTCCACTTAAAATATACTAAGGTATCACTTGGCAATACTATTCCAAAGTATTGACCCACTGTGGCTGTAACTTGTGATGTTGCAGGTTACTCTGACGAGGATTAGGTGTCATGAGTCTACACTCAACATGTTTGACTATGGCACATGAAGATGAAGACTTATATTTATTTACTTATTCAAACTCTTGTAATAGGCCTGTGGCCTTTGAGTTGTAAAGACTATGTTTATCTCTGGAATGGATGTAATAAATGACCTTTGTATCTGTGTACTTCATCTTAAACTGTGGATGCTAGCAATGATCCAGGGACTAGTATTGCAATCACAGGGATCCTTTTCCTTTACAAATGAGGGATCTTACAGATGGTATCAGAGCACTGTGTTGCCTGTAGGATTATGACCCTAGGATTGGAAACCACTAAGGAAAAATTTTCAGCAACTTCTACACTTTTCTATTCTTCTCGTAAAACTTTTCTAATCTTCTCTCTCATCTCTATTTGTAGATGAACTCCATCAACGAAGCCGTGAGGAAAGGACCACTCATGACAATGACTTTGGAGTGTGAGACAGAATTCCCCAAGGCACTCAAGGACCTCATGGTTGCATTAGAGATACAAGGTGCAGCTGTGTACAAGGGTTTTCCTGTGATGGATGAAGGAGTGGAATACTGGTGGGTGCAACTTCACTTGTATAAAAACAAGGAAGACAACCACCATGAAAAAGGATTCTGCATGTTCACCAATTCAGTGGTGCACACTACATTCTTTGAATCAGCAAAGGATGCAGCTTGGAAGACAATCAAAGAACTTGGTGATAGAGTCAAGTGCAGAATGCACAACCTCCAAAATGATCTAAGGAATGAGAAGGAACATACCCAAGAGTTGGAAGCTACCAACCAAACCTTAAGAGGAGACATTATAGACTTAGTGATGGAATCATGTGAGCAAGAAAGGCTGATTGCTTCTAGAAACATTGTGTTAGCCAACAGATCCAGTGAGATAGGATTGTAAACGTACTTCGTTAGTTGGACCACCACTATCACCTTATTTTCCAAAATGTTGCTTTAAAATAAGATTGAACCTTGGTTGTTGTAATGGTTTCATGTATGCATGACTTGTGTGTTTTGCTTCCCAAGGATATGTATGTGATGTTTTGTCTTTGGTTTTATCTTGATTTGTGTTGTTCTAACTTTTCTATCTTATAAATAGATGCCTATTACCATCAGCACTGTAGAGGAGTTCCAGGTTACCCGCTTTGGTCCTCGTATCGTTGAGCTTACTACTTTGCTCAATCTCCCTCTTCCCACCATCATGGTGCATCCCCTCACCAAGTTTGAGAGGAAGGACCTCTGGGGCTTCAAGGTCAACCAGCCCGGACGCCAGACTGAGCCTACCACGGAGGCCATTGTCTTCAAGCTCATGCACGATGACAGGGAGAGAGGCCTTGAGGTAGTTATGCAGGATCTGATAGGACGTCTGCTAGGGAGACACTCCCGACAGGTTAGAGGTACCCACTTCCACGTCTTCGGAAGACGTGATGAGGATGGAGAGTCCATCGACTTCGAGGACGATTCGAGGGACGCAGCAGAGCCGATACGCCTGTACCTCCAGGACTTAGAGTCTCTCATTAGGCACGTGGACACTGACAGGACCAATGTCATGCTCAACAATGAGGAGCTCCAGGTGCAGCTTCGCGAGAAGGACAAGCTCTTCGCGCAGCAAGACGAGATAGTCAAGGAAATGGAGGCGAAGTTCGAGACCCAGGATAGGAAGTTCAAGAGTCAGGAGAAGCGTGTCCAGGATAGGAACAAGAAGATCCGAAACATGACAGAAGAACTGCAGTCCAAGGACTTCGAGCTAGAGCAGCAGCAGACGGTGATTGAGAGGCTTCGTTCCCAGAAGAGGGCTCTCAAGGCCAAGATAGAGACCTTGACCACTAGAGTCGAGGAATACAAGACCGCGATGGAGAACGCAGGTCTTACCTTTGTCGAGGAGGATATTGATGCCGATGAGTAGATTTGACTACTCATTTATCTTTTATTATCGTACTTGTTATTTGAGAACTTGTTATTTGACCATCCGACATGTGGATGGCTTGCTACTTGTGTGTTTTACTTTGCGAACTTGTTATTTTGTTGTTGAACCTTTATCTTTGTGTTGCATGCTTTGTGTTTGCTTATGTGATGTAATGTGCATGAAAGCATCTATGGGTATCTCATTCTTATCTGTTTGAACAAACCACAGATGCCTCCCCGTCGTGCAAACCCCAACCCCAACAACAACAACAACATCACTCCAGAAATGTAGCAAATGATGACTGCTCAAACTCAGCTGATGCAGATGATGATGACGTTCATTCATAACCAAAACAACAACAACAATAACAACAACAACAACAACAACAACAATAACAATAACAATAACAATAACAATAACAACAACAACCCACCGGGTTTTGATATGCTTACCAGGTTCTTGAGATTGAGGCCAGCAAAGTTCTCAGGAACAACTGATCCCATGGTGGCCAATGATTGGCTACGCTCAGTGAACAAGGACTTGGTAACCGTGGGCTGTACGGATGCTGAAAAGGTCAGATTTGCCGCACATTTGCTGGAAGGACCAGCCGCCACTTGGTGGGACAACTTCCAGATCACCACTCCCATAGATGAAGTGACATGGGCTATCTTTGAGGATGGCTTTCGCACTGCTCATATCTCATCTGGAGTGATGAGTCTGAAAAAGAAAGAGTTCCACAATCTGAAGCAGTGCCACCGCAGCGTGGCTGAATATATTGAGGAGTTCAACAATCTGGCACGTTATGCACCGGATGAAGTTGACACCGACGCTAAGAGAAAGGAAAAGTTTCTTGAAGGCTTGAATGATGAGCTGAATCTGCAGTTGGCTGTGGCATATGTTCCCACTTATCAGTCGCTCTGTGACAAGGCTGCTATTTTGGAGAACAAAATGAAGCAAGTTGAGAGTAGAAAGAGAAAGCACTCCGACAAGCACAGCTCGGGATCGTCTCACAAACGATCTCATTATGATGACATCGGAAGCTCAGGATCCCACAAGCATGAGAAATTCAACAAGCACCACAACCACAACCGTCATGACAAACATCACCGTAATCATGACAATGACAAATACAAGAACCACAAGGGTGGATACAAGAGTCACCACAGTGGTAATGGAAGTGGAAGTGCAAGTCAGCCTGTTAAGAGAGACATTAGTCAGGTTGAATGCTTCAAATGCAATAAGATGGGGCATTATGCAAATGACTGCCCAGAAAAGAAAGTTGAAGGACCCAACAAGCCCAACCCTTTTCAGAAGGGACAAGTTAACCACATCAATGTGAAGAAATCTATGAGGAGCCTGATGCTGTTGCTGGTAAGTTCAAACTCAATTCTGTTCCAGCATTTGTTCTCTTTGATACTGGTGCATCTCATTCATTCATATCAAGAGCATTTGTTGAAAGAAATGAACTGCCGGTAGAAACTATTGGGTGTCCTATAAAAGTAAGTTCTCTTGGTGGAGAAATGATAGTGAATTCAGGATGTCACGATCTAGTCATAAATTTGGGAAGTATAAGTTTCCCGTTAACTTGATAATTCTGAACTCCCAAGGATTGGATGTCATTCTGGGAATGGAATGGATGACTAAGTACAAAGGAGTGATAGATTGTGCCAACCATACTGTCTCACTCACAACTCCAGAAAATAAAAGGATCAGATTCAAGACCAACTTTAAAGCAAAAAGGAGTATGCTTAATTCTCTTAAGGGGGTTAGCATGGACAGTGTGCCAATTGTGAGTGAATATCCGGATGTGTTTCCGGAAGAATTGCCGGGAATGCCACCAGATAGAGATGTGGAATTTCTTATAGATTTGGTACCAGGGTCTGGACCAATAGCAAACAGACCTTATAAAATGTCAGTAGATGAACTGAAAGAACTCAAGAAACAACTTGGAGAATAGTTGCAGAAAGGATTTATTCAACCAAGTTCTTCATCTTGGGGAGCCCCAGTTTTGTTTGTGGAGAAGAAAGATAGAAGTCAAAGGTTATGCATAGATTACCGTTCACTCAACGAGGTGACTATCAAAAGCAAATACCCTTTGCCTAGAATCAATGACTTGTTTGATCAGCTAGAAGGAGCATGTGTGTTCTCAAAGATTGATCTCCGGTCAGGTTATTTTCAACTCAAGATAAGGGAACAAGACATACCTAAAACAGCGTTCACTACAAGGTATGGATTGTATGAGTATACCGTAATGCCTTTTGGTTTGACCAATGCTCCAGCATACTTCATGAACATGATGAACAAGGTGTTCATGGAATTCCTTGACAAGTTTGTTGTCGTTTTCATCGATGACATCTTAGTCTACTCCAAGAGCAAAGAAGAGCATGAAGGACATTTGCGTTTGATACTTGAGAAGTTAAGAGAGCATAAACTTTATGCCAAATTCAGCAAGTGTGAGTTCTGGTTGGATGAAGTTGGTTTTCTAGGACATGTTATGACAAAGGATGGTGTAGGAGTGGATCCTGCTAAAGTTTCAGCTGTGACTGAATGGGAATCTCCCAAGTCCGTAAAAGGAGTTCGTAGTTTCCTTGGTTTAGCAGGTTACTATAGAAGGTTCATTGAGAATTTCTCTAAGGTTGCTAAGCCTATGACAGAATTGCTAAAGAAAGACAAGAAGTTTGCTTGGTCTGAAGGTTGTGAAATCAGCTTTCAGGAATTGAAGAAGAGACTAGTGACAGCACCAGTCTTGTGTCTGCCAGATTTGGAAAAATATTTCCAAGTATATTGTGATGCATCTCATCAGGGTTTGGGTGCAGTACTTATGCAAGACGGTAAAGTTGTAGCTGATGCCTTGAGACAACTCAAAACTCATGAAGTGAACTATCCCACTCATGATTTAGAGTTAGCCTCTGTTTTCCATGCACTCAAAACATGGAGACACTATCTTTTGGGAAAGCGTTGTGAAGTGTTCACAGATCACAAAAGTTTGAAGTATATCTTCACCCAGAAGGAAATTAATATGAGACAAAGAAGATGGCTAGAACTTATCAAGGACTATGACTTAAGTTTGCAATACCACCCCGGTAAAGCAAATGTTGTAGCAGATGCTCTAAGTCGTAAGGTTTTTGTGAATGGCCTTACCAAAGGAGAATTTCCAGATGATTTGTGTGCCCAATTTAGAAAACTCAGGTTGGAGATTGTGCCTGAAGGACATCTCATGTCTTTGGATGTTCAACCCACTTTGTTGGACAAGTTCAAAGAAGCCCAGAAGATTGATAAGGAAATCGAAGAGATTAAAGAAAATATTGGCAAAGGAAAAGCCAAAGGGTTCCATGAAGACGAACAAGGTACTTTATGGCATGGGAAACGTATCTGCGTTCCACAAGACCCGGAACTGCGGAAACTGATTTTGCAAGAAGCACATAACTCTTCGTATTCCATTCATCCGGGTAACACCAAAATGTACATGGACATGAAAGAAAGGTTTTGGTGGAATAATCTCAAGAAGGACATCGCCGAACATATTGCTTTGTGTGATGTGTGTAGTAGAGTGAAAGCGGAACATCAGAAACCAGCAGGTTTGCTTCAACCACTACCTATTCCTGATTGGAAGTGGGACAAGATTGGTATGGATTTCATTACCGGATTACCAAGGACCCGGTCAGGATATGATTCTATTTGGTTTGTAGTGGATCGCCTAACTAAAGTGGCTCATTTCATACCCGTGAAGACAACCTACACAAGTGCTAAGTTAGCCAGAATCTACATGAGTAGAATTGTGTGTCTACATGGAGTGCCCAAGAGTATTGTGTCTGATAGGGGAACTCAATTCACTTCCCATTTTTGGAGACAGTTACATGAGTCATTGGGAACAAGGTTGGAATTCAGTACTGCTTTTCATCCTCAAACTGATGGACAGACAGAAAGGACTAATCAGATTCTCGAAGACATGTTAAGGGCATGTGCCCTAGACTATGGAGCCAGTTGGGATGAAAGTCTGCCTTACGCGGAATTTTCTTATAACAACAGCTATCAAGCCAGCATTGAGATGGCACCGTTTGAGTTTCTCTTCGGAAGAAAGTGTACCACCCCATTGTTATGGAATGGTGTGGGAGAAAGAAGTTTATTCAGGCCAGATCTTATCAAAGAAGCCGAAGAGAAGGTCAAGTTGGTTAAGGACAGGTTGAAGATAGCACAGTCCCGACAGAAAAGCTACGCAAATCCTAAGCGTAGAGAAGTCACCTACGAAGTCGGTGATAGAGCTTATCTTAGAGTGTCACCACTTCGTGGAGTAAAGAGATTCGGAGTCAAAGGAAACTTGGCACCAAGATATGTTGGACCATTCAAGATTCTGAGTCGTAAAGGAGAAGTTGCCTATGAAATAGAACTGCCAGAATCTCTGTCAGCTGTTCATAATGTGTTTCATGTGAGTCAACTTAAGAAATGTCATCCAGAAATGGAAGAAACTTCTTTGAAGGATACTATACCTTTGGAGGAGGTTCAACTGGAAAGTGATCTCACTTATGAAGATAAACCTATCAAGATTCTTGAGACTGCAGAAAGAGTCACAAGGACTAAGACTATCAAGTTCTGCAAAGTGCAGTGGAATCATCATTCCGAAGAGGAAGCAACATGGGAAAGAGAAGATGATCTTTGGAAAGACCACCCTCACCTATTTGCTAGCCAATCCGAATCTCGAGGGCGAGATTCACCTTAAGGGGGTTAGATTTGTAACATCCCTAAAATCACATTTCAAACTTATGCATATCATCCATGCATCCATGATCATATGTTTTTCATTTCAAACAAAACACTTCAAAACAGGAGCATATGAGCTCATTATTTTATGTGAATAGCTATTAGTCTAAAGCCACTCTCAATTGAAGAGTTAAATGTTTTAAACCAAGTCTTCCTTACTCTCTTGTTATTGTGTTTGATTGTTGAAGTTTGGTGAAATTTTACAAAACAAATTTGAAACAGAAACCATTTCTAAAACTTATTCAAATGATGTGCTATAGCACTGCTTATCTTGTTTGAACAAAAGGACCAAGCTAATACAAAGTGACCACTTGATTTTATGCCCTGAAGTGTGAATGTTGCACCCTACAAAATCCTGGAAAAAGTTTGAATTCAAAAGCTTTTGAAATCATTTGAAAATCAATCCAGAAAATCAAAACAGAAAAAGAAAAAGAGAAAGGAAATAGAAAAGGGCCAGCGCCAGGATTTGAGCCCAGCAACAGATCCAGCCCAACTAGCCCACCCGGGTTCCCCCTCTCTCTCTCTCACTCGCAGACGCACACACGGAGTCGCTGACACCAGGACCCCACCTCCCCTCTATTTATTTCGCTGACAAGTGGACCCGTCCACGTCGACTCCTTCTTCCCCAAATCTCGCGCGCCTGCGACGCTCACGCCGCCGTTACTCGCCGCAGTCACTGCCGCGTTGATTCCCATTGATTCCGCGAGTAACTCCACGACCAGCTCCGGCTATATAAACCTCTCCCCCTCGCGGCCATTTCCCCTCACTCAATTTTCTCTCCACGCCACCAGGCTGCCCACAACTCGCCAAACACCGCCGCAGCTCCGACGATCTCCGGCGTGCGATTCCGGTAAGACCCCGTCGCCCCTGTGCCTCTGATTCAAACGAGTGTGTCCAGCATGACCTCGTGCATCTTCTGATACCCTTTGCTTGCCTGCTTGTGACCCAGGACGCCGTCCCCGTTCGTTCCTCCAAACGACCGAGCCGCCACTCAACTCCGGCGACCGATTACGGTAAGCACTGCGCGCCCCTTGATCTCTCTTGCATACGAGGTTGTTTGCCACTGTCTTGCGCATCTCCTAAACCACTTGGTTCGTGCTAGGGCGACGCGGAACCTCGGAAACGACTTCGACAGCAACCACCTGACGCCGTGCACGACTCCGACGAGCTCCCTCGGCCACTCTAGAGCGCCACTTGCCGAACCATCACCACCTTGAGCATCAGCAGCTCCCTGCGATTCTGGTAAACCCCTTCTCCCTCTCCCGCGCGACCTAGAACACCAGCTCCGCCACTGACAGAGGCGCCGCCGCCAGTCGCCGCCGCTAGCACCGCTCGACTTTGGTCAGAGCAACGGCAGCCGTTAGATCTGCATCGTAGGGATTAGATTAGAACGAGGACGAACCGTTTTCTTTAGATCTCGCACGTTGGATCTAACTTGATCCGACGGCGCGGAAGCGTGATCCTGAGCGAAACGGTACCGTCTAATAGGATAGCGCCGCGTGGCAGTAGTTTAGATTTAAAAACAGAATTTGAATCAGATTATTGTTTGAATTTGATTTAGCTATAACTTTTGATCCCCACGTTAGAATTTGACAAATTTTATACCGTTGGAATCAGGAGAACAAGCCTTTTCTAAATATGTAATGTGTTTAATGTTTTGCCTCTGTTAAAATGTTTTTATTTGCAGAAACATGTGTAGGGCTTATTTGAGCATATGAATTGTTTAGGAATTAATTTAGGGTTTAAATAATTGTTGTGTGGCAAGTTTTTGACTTGTTTAGGATTCAGTACTATGCACTTGCTTGGTTGAGTTTTAAAAATCATCACTTAGCATTTTGCATGCATGCATATATTTTTGTTTGTTTGTATATGTTTTGTGTGTAATTTGTTGCTACCATTCTTTGTGTAGACTTTGGTGCTAGTGATTGTGATTGTGAAGAGTGCTACTCTCCCAACTACCAAGGCAAGTGGTACTTCATGAATAATTCTATCCCTATATTTTATACTAAGCATTAGAAATATTTTGCTAAGTCTTGCATGTTATTATTTTGCCTATATGCCATGTTGGGAAATCCTAAGTAGATGTAGAATTGCTAGGAAATTTCTAAGTTAAGTTACTATCTATGCCATGCTTAGCCTAGCTAGTAGCAAACAAGGGTTGGTGAAATATACATGCTATGATGAAAATATTTCTAAGTCTTTGGACTTGTTTTGCCTAATAAAACAACTAAGTCAATGAATCACCTGGGTGGAAAGGGACTTGATTGGTGGTTTTGGTTGAGTGGTTACACAAGGCCCATGGCTATGGTTTACCTTGTGTATCTCACTTGTGGTAAGCCACCCAGGAACAAAGAGATTTTAGAGGCCAAGTGTTAAGAAGCTTCTAGTGCAGCCACTTGGCAATATGGGCTCTGCCTGGATCACATAAGTTGCTAGAACTTAGCCATTTGGACAGTTGGTGGTAGTGGGATGATAGGTTGGAACGCGTCCATTTGGTCTAAGGGAAGGCTTCTGAAAGGTCCTGTCTTGGTGAAACCAAGTCTGGTGGGGAAAGTGCACAACCGCTGCAGATGGAAAAATCTAAGTACTTAGCCAAGTCCATGACAATGGACAACTTTAGCATCAAGGCATGGAAGCTATCAAGAATCTCCTCATCCCAATTTCTAAGTAAAAACTTGTGGGTGAACCAGGGTGAAGGACCTCAATGTCTATTGGTGGTTCCTTGGGAAAAGTTTTGACAAAGAAAAACTTAGTGTTTTCAACTAATAGGAAAAACCTATTTGGAGCAAAGCAAGCCAAGCTACACTTAGCCAAATTTGCATGTAGTATCTAGTCCACTTAAAATATACTAAGGTATCACTTGCCAATACTATTCCAAAGTATTGACCCACTGTGGCTGTAACTTGTGATGTTGCAGGTTACTCTGATGAGGATTAGGTGTCATGAGTCTACACTCAACATGTTTGCCTGTGGCACATGAAGATGAAGACTTATATTTATTTACTTATTCAAACTCTTGTAATAGGCCTATGGCCTCTGAGTTGTAAAGACTATGTTTATCTCTGGAATGGATGTAATAAATGACCTTTGTATCTGTGTACTTCATCTTAAACTGTGGATGCTAGCAATGATCCAGGGACTAGCATTGCAATCACAGGGATCCTTTTCCTTTACAAAGGAGGGATCTTACATGCTCATTGTTTGTTGCCTTATCATTTTGATATGGGATAGCTCCCGTGTCATGGGGCAAGGGGTACCCCATTGGCAGTTCTGTATGATACACATATACTTACAATGACAAGAACTTGCTTGTGACTAAAGTTGAATAGCATGAGGAACGACCCTCGTACTCAAGGGACATGAGATTTTCAACTTATGATCTATCAAGCATATACCTCATACTTGTTTCACTTTAACCTTAATCACTTCAATATGCTTATGACAGGGGTAATGGGAGCTTAAAACTAATAAGTACCATAATTTTCTGAAGCTCTTTATGAAACTTGAAATCGCTGCTTCGCTTTGTGAAGGGCCTTTCTTTTTTACATTTATGTTGAGTCTCCACTTTCTATCTTTATGCACCAACTAAGAGAGCATAGTTGTCATTCTTAGTTCAATGTGCATTGTTCCAAAACTTATTGATTGATTCATAATCAGGGTATTGCTGGTTCTTAAATTATTTGTATCTAGTCACCCTTATGAACTTTAAAGGTGTCCTATGCATTTATGTTTTGCTATTCCATGAGGGACAAGCTGAATACCACTCATGCTATGTTTTCTATATGTGAAACAAACAAATGTCTTTCAATGCATTGCTATTCATGATCTTTTGTTTGTACCTTTTTCATGTTACAACTTAGTTGCTATGTCTTATTGTTATAACTACATCTTTTCATTCTCATGTTTAGAGTACTATGATCCTAGCAATCAATGCTTTACAATATCTTGATCAAGATTGTGATAGTGCATGTCACCTAAAAAATTATTCTTTTTGTCACTTACCTACTCAAGCACGAGCAAGAGTTAAGCTTGTGGATGCTTGATACGTCGTAAACTATCTATAATTTGTGATGCTCCATGCTTGTTTTGTATCAACTATCTTATGTTTTGTCTACACTTTCAGGCGTTTTTATACATTTTCTAGAAATAACCTATTGACAAGATGCCACAGTGCCAGTTACTTGTTTTCTGCTGTTTTTGGTTCTAGAAAAGCTAGTAAAGAAATATTCTCGGAATTGGATAGAACAAAAGCCAAAGTCAATATTTTATCTGACATGACATGGAGACCGAAGGGGAGATGAAGAAGAGCCACGAGGCGGCCACACCATAGGGTGGCGCGGGCCCACCCTAGGGCGCACCAGCCTATGGTGTGGGCCCCTCAGGCATCTATCGACCTTGCCCCTTCGCCTATATAAACATCCCGAGGCAGAAACCCTAAGAACGCGATAAAAAATCCACAAAAGAGCCCATATCCACCGCCACCGTCGTCCCTAGATCGGGGGGGGGGGGGGTTCTGAAGCTCTTCCCGGCACCCTGCCGGAGGGGAGAGATCATCCCGGAGGCCTTCTTCATCACCATGCCTGCTTCCGGAGTGATGCGTGAGTACTTCACCCTTGGACTATGGGTCCATACAGTAGCTAGATAGCTGGTTCTTCTCCTTTGTGCTATCATGTTTAGATCTTGTGAGCTCCATTCATAATCAAGATCATCTTTTTGTAATCCTACATGTTGTGTTTGTTGGGATTGAATGTATATTGAGTACTATGTTCAAGATTGATTATTGATTCTATCATGTCTGTGTTATTTGTGATCTTGCATGCTCTCCGTTGCTAGTAGATGCTTTGTCCAAGTAGATGCTTATAACTCCAAGAGGGAGTATTTATGCTCAATAGTAGGTTCATGCCTCTAGTAATCTGGGGAAGTGACAGAAATCTCTAAGGTTATAGATGTGTTGTTGCTACTAGGGAGAAAACAACAATCCTTTGTCCAAGGGCAATTGTATTGTTTACTTTACACACTTTGCTTAATGCAATTATCTGTTGCTTGCAACTTAATACTGGAAGGGATTCCGATGATAACATGAAGGTGGATTATTAGTCATAGATGTAGTTGGATTACGGTCTATGTATTATGTTGTAATGCCCAAACAAATCTCATAGAAATCATCATGACTTGTACATGCATATTTATGCATTTTCAATCTGTCAATTGCCCAACTATAATTTGTTCACCCAACATGCTATTTATCTTATGGAGGAACACCTCTAGTGAACCGTGGACCCCGGTTCATTCCTTACAATTGATATACCATCTAGTGTTTACCGATTATTGTTTACTTTCTGCAATTATCACAAGCAATTACTATCTTCCACACTATACGTTTAATGCTTTGTTTTTAGCAAAACTGGTGAGATTGACAACCTCACTGTAAGTTGGGGCAAAGGATTGTGGTTGTGTTGTGTAGGTTCGAAGTTTCTAGAAACACCTTGGAGTTGTTTCCTTACTCCTAATGGTTCGATAACCTTGGTTTCATAACTGAGGGAAACTTGCTATTGTGCTCATCATACCTTCCTCTTGGGGTTCCCAACAAGCTCTACATATCTGAGCAATCACGGCCCTCGGAAACCACCTTCTTTCTGCTTTGAATCCTTCTGGACTAAAATGCCAGGTTTTCAAGATATGGTTCAGGAAGCTTGGTTGACGCCTTCACGTCATTCCCATCCGATTCATATCATAAACCATAATCTGAAATCTGTGGCGTGCGGCTTGAGATCGTGGAGCAAAGGTCTTTTCTCAGGTTGCAAGCTTCAACCCCTTATGGCCCTTGACATAATTCTATATTTAGACATGGCCCAAGAATCCCGGACCCTCTCCCCGGATGAAAGGTGTCTCTTCGCCGATCTTAAGCGACGGGTTAAAGATTTGGCTGCTCTAGAAAGATCTGAAAAATGGCAGGCCTCTAGAATCAACTACCTTGTGGCATCCCGCAAAACCACTACTAGAAAATCGCGTTGTTTTTGTGCATTGCATCATCATGACCACATGCTCATGTCATCATGCCACATTGCATTTGAGCATCGTCATCATCTTGCAATTGCTTGCACAAAACTATTTGCAGAAAAACCTAATTTGTTTTCTAAACGCCCCATCTTTATTCAAACGCAAAACCCGGGTCTCCGGATTATTTTGTTTTGTTTGCTATCGGTTTGCAAAAGGCTGTTTGAAACAAATAAAATTATTAAATTATTTTGTGGGGGGCAGTCGAACGGGCCGATTCGACCCGAACGACCACCCCCAGAACAAAATCGGTCCACCCCCAAACCCTTTTCTACCAACCTATCTACCCACACCCTCCGGCCACCTCACCCGGACCAGTCCCACGCCGCCACGTCGCCCTGTCCCCAACCCTCACCCAACCAGACACCGCCACTTGGCCACAGCCCTCTCTCCCTTCCCTCTCTCTCTCAGCACCCAACACGTACCCACACAACACACACACACACTCAGCACACCCTGTCCCGCTGCCACCTGGGCCCCTCCTCCCTGGCCCCACGCGCCCCCCCGCACACACCCGCCAGCCGTCCTCCACCCAGCCCCGCGCCCACGTTCTCTCCCTCCTCCCTTTCTTCCTTCTCTGCCCCTCCCTCTCCTCTGGTTCCTCCACCGCCGCCGCTCGCCGGCCCTCCCCATTGCCGCTTCCGCCTCTCTCCTCTCCCCGGCCGCGCGTCCCCGACCGCGTCCGCTCCCCCTCCTCGCCGCCTCCTCGCTCAGTACCCGCCACCACCACCGCCCATCGCCGCCGGCTCGCGCCCCCACCCCTTCCCCTCCTCTCCGGCGCCCGCCCCGCCGCCAAGCAGAGCCCCGCCGGCGCGCCATCCTCCCCTCCGCGCCCGCACCTCCGCGCCCGCACCTCCTCGAGCTCGCCCGGCCGCCTCTCTGTAACCGCCTCCCCGTCGCCTCCTCCCCGTCGCGTCGGCCTCCGTCCCGCCCCCCTCTCCTCGCGACCACGCCCTCTGCCCCCGTCTGCGGCCGCCGCCCTTCCGACCTCGCCGCGCCGCCAGGCGTCGCCATCAACACCGCCTCCGGCGCCTCCCGCCTCTGCTCCTCCTCGCCCGCGGCTCTGCGACCACCGCCGGCCCGAGCTCCGCCCTCGGCGCTCCCTCCGCCCGCCGCGGCCGCCCGTCCCATCTCTGCGTCCGGCCTCGTCGGCGACCTGAACGCCCCATGTCGCCGTGCCCCCGTCCTCCTCCATCAACCCCCAGGTCGAGTACCACGGCCCCGAGCCACGAGCCGCGTCCGCTGTGTCTCGTCGCTCAACACCGCTCATGCTCGCTGCCTGCATCCCGATGCTGACGGTACTACAACGGGCTCGTGAAGACGTGTGTGATCAAATCAAGAACGGCTATGTGCACTGAGGAGAAGAGGTTGCTGCGTGTGTAATCTACTCGACGGCTTCATCCTTTGGTGCTTTGTTTCGTCAAGTTGTCGAGTGGGCACCGACGACCCCGGTCTCGAGGATCCGATGCCCGGACGTCAAGACCGCCACATGGAAAACCCAAAGAACCCGAAGACCCGTTCCCGGAGGCGAAGACCGATCCCGCCGAACCCCAAGATCTTCCCCGACACCGAGGACGCCTACACGGAACGACAAGATCTCCACACGGACACGAACCCAAGACCCCGATGCCCCGATCCGAAGACCGATCCGAAGCGCCAAGGCCTCCGACATGGAATCAACAAGATCATCACGAAACGCCGAGTACTTCTTCCCGAACGCCATGATCGTCGACATGACCCGAGAACCCGGATGCGACAAGATCTGCCCCGTTGATCGAGAATGTTCCGCCAAGAATGAATCCGTCGAACCCTGAACCCTGAGACCGGACCCCGAACCCCGGAACCCCCAAGTTCGTCGAGACCCCCTAATGTGTGACCCCTTTTCTCGAACCCTATTTCATAATATAATACAACTTGTTGCATATTAAATCATTCATCTCGCATGCATATTTGTGTGGTTTGGGGGCCTTATGCCGATTCACCTTATAATTAAATATGGGGCCCATATGCCGGCAAATCTAGTCTCATATTGGCCTCATTTAAATTTGTGTAGCGAACCCGGTGCTATCTTATGCCATGTTAAGACAACATTTAAATTGCGGGTATCTAAATAACATGAACCACCTAAATATCTGTCGAGACCTCGGTTCCGCTTAATATGACCTAATTGCATTGCACCTTTGCCATGCCATGCATCATATCATAAGCATGCCCGATCTTTTGCCGTAGCATTAAATATTGCATCCGGAGTTTCTTCTAGTGTTTTGCTTCTTCGCGGATAAGGCCGTTGAGTTGATGTGAGCTTCGACCCGATCTTCGGTTGAACCTTCGACAATGTTTTCAGGCGAGCATCTCCCCCTTTCTACCTATCTTACTTTTATAGTCTTTATTCCCTCCTGTTGATCTATTGCTATCTGTGTTGCGATGCTCTAGTTTTCGCACCCGTGTTATCCCTTGCAGCCTTATATTGCCTTGGACACATCCTATTACCTGTTGATTGGTAGATAGTTGGACTTGCGCGTCGCAGTCGCTTGCTCAAGTGCTGTTGCGTGTCGTCAAGTGCCACAGTTGTTGGTGTATGGCCGCATGTTGATGTTGGAGATGATCATGGTTTTACTTATCGTTCACTTTAATTCCTGTTTAACAACTAAAATTGAAGTAAGTAAGCAGAGGCATCGGTGGGTGATAGATAACATTTGGTTTCCGACCGCCCACTTGTGTCCCGTAGGACCCCGAGTACTTGATACCTGTTCCTTGATTTATCGCGCTATCCACATACGGGGAATTATGGGCCCCCCTTAGCCAGAGCTTGATTCAGTCTTATTTCTTGGGGCCACAAACTAGTTTGAGGTTTTATTTACGATCCTGTACCTATGCCATGCTACTGTTTTATTTACGATTGTGCGAGGAGCACACTGTACTGTTTAGGATCGGGACACGATTCCGCGGTGTCGACAAGCTCAGTTTTGGGTTCCCAGTCGTTCACAGCCGTCCACCCAAACCTCGGGTCCGTCTCGGAGCTAGCTTACTTCGTTGCGGGTGTACTCCAAGGGGTGGCCCCCTGAAATATTTCTGAATCCTGTGATTGCTTTGTCGTGAAAGCCTCGTTGGGTTTTGATTTGGTTTTTCCGAGGTCGATCGTGTGTGTGTTGCTATTTGTGCACCCCGGCCGGGTTAAAACTTTCTGAAAGCCGTGTCCGCGGTTATGGACGACTTGGAGCACAGTATCTCGATCATAGACAACTATAACTAAAGTAGTGCTATAAATTTGACTTTATAATGACTAGTAATTCAGCTTCACTATAATGGAATGGCTAAATAAAACTGCCAACAATTGCTTGTTGAGTTGTCGCTTGTGGCCATTGTACCTGACTAGTAAGTATTGCAACTTCAACGGAATGGCTAACTAAAAGTACCAACAACTGCTGGGTTTTGGGTTATCTCATGCTAAATGTATCTGACTAGTAAGTGTCGCAACCATCACGGAATGGTTAACTAAAACTGCCCACTGCTTATTTTATCAGGACGATTATCTACACCTGACTAGTAATTGCTGCAACCATAACTGAATAAATAAAACTGCCAACTGTGTGAGTTCCTCGGTTGACTTCCTCGTTTGGTCTCGAGGGGGACACACCAGGATGGGTTTGTTTGGTGTTAGCTTCAGGTTGGATCCGGATAGGTCATTCTTATCCCTCTTTGATAACCGCCAGTTGTATCGAGTCTCTATAGGTTGTTCAGTGCATGCTGCCGCTGCAGCTTCAGTCCACCATACCTGTGTAGGCGAGGACCGCCGAATTCTAGCCTCGCCGTGTACTGGCCTCAGTACTGACGCTCCTCTTTTTCCTTGCCTTTTGTCGGCACCCCTTTTGTTTAAGCAGGTTTTGAGATCGACGTCGTTAGCAGGGTTACCCTTCCGGCTTGGCCTGGGCAGGGTTATGGACGCCATTGGTTATTCTTCAGGGCTCTTAGCTCAATTTGCATCTTGTCCGTAGCCGGACGCTCTATCATTTTCAAGGTGATTTGGATCTTTGTATATTATATCTGTATTCTTGACTCGTTGAGTCGCTGCTGTATATATATCTGTTCTGTGGGTCCCATCGAGGACTGTTGTGTAATGTTATTACTTCGTTTTCCACCCGCACGAAAGTGCCTGGTGGGCACCTTTGAATCGTTTCTATGCAGGTTTGGCGGATTTCGCTAAAACTTGCATAGGTCCGATTCTGAGGGTGTTACATACCTTCACGAGGGTGACACAAACACACAGTTTTTCCACATGCGAGTTAACACGAGGAAATGCAATAATCACATCCTGAGACTCAAACATAATAATGGATGGGTTGTGACCCACGAAGACAAGGACAAGCTCATTTTTAGCACTTCTCCCGGGCTCTTTGCCAGCCTCCCCCCGCCATCTAGATTTTAATTGGGCTTCTCTTAACCCAACTGCCCATCGTTTGGAGGACCTTGGGCTAACTTTCTCTGAGGTCGTGATTAAGGAAGCGATTGATGACATGCCGGCGGATAAAGCCCTGGGCCCCGATGGCTTCTCCATCTCCTTTTCCGCTCTTGCTAGGAAATCATCAAGGACGATCTCATGGGGGCCATCAACGCTTTCTCCGAGTTGTCAGCGTCAAACTTCCATATCATTAACACCGCTAACGTTGTTCTGCTGCCAAAACAGGATGGTGCAGAATCCATCACTTATTTCATACCCATCAGTATCATCCATGTGATCCTGAAGATCATCGCCAAAGCTGTGGCCCGTCGGCTCAGTCCTAAGATGAATGAGATCATTTCCCTCAGCCACAGCGCCTTCATCAAGTCCAGAACCATTCATGACAACTTTATGTATGTCAGAAACACCGCTCGCCAACTTCATCGCAGTAAAACCCCGACCCTACTCATCAAGCTGGACATTGCCAAGGCTTTCAACACAGTGAGATGGGATTACATGCTGGACCTCATGCAACGCCTCGGTTCCCCCCAAAGGTGGCATGCTCTTATGTCGACCCTTTTTTCCACGACCTCCTCCCGTGTTATCATTAATGGAATCCCAGGAAGGGACATCACCCACGGGCGTGGACTTAGGCATGGAGACCCCCTTTCGCCTCTCCTTTTGACATTGTCATCGACCCCCTTCAAAGAATTCTAGAAAAGGCCATGGCTTCTGGACTTGTTCACGAGATGCCTGGCGGCTTGCAAGGACCCTGTGTTTCCTTATATGCGGATAATGCTACCATCTTCCTGACCCCCACGGTGCATGATGTGTGTGCCCTTGCCATCATCCTCCAGAGTTTTGGGGAGGTCTCCGGTCTGGTCACTAATGTGGCCAAGATCTCTATTCCTCCTATTCGCTGCACCGACATTGATCTTGAGTCAACCTTGACAAACTTCCCTGCTGTTGTTGTCCATTTTCCCCTCAAGTATTTGGGCCTACCCCTTTCTCTTGGAAGACTCACACGGGCAGATATCCAACCTTTCATTGATAAGGCTATGGCTCGGCTGAACCCTTGGAAGGGCAAATTCCTAAATTAGGATGGTTGTACTGCTCTGGTGAAGTTGATACTCTCCTCCATGCCGATTTTCCTGCTAACTGCTTTAAAAGCTAACAAAGGCATCCTGAAGGCGTTCACCAAGATTAGTCGTGGTATGCTTTGGGCCTGTAAGGAAGTTGTCAGTGGAGGGAAATGCAAGGTCAACTATAAGAAGGTCTGCCGCACCAAGGAGCTGGGCGACCTCGAGATTCAGGACCTTGAAAAGTTCTCTCATGCGCTCAGGATCCTTTTTCTATGGTATGAATGGACGGCTCTGGAGAAACCTTGGGTGGGTTATGAGACCCCTAACGATGCCTCCTATAGAGACCTCTTAAATGCTGCTACCCGGGTCACCATTGGAAATGGTGCTAAGGATTCTTTCTGGTCATCTTCCTGGACCGAAGGACCTTGCTCCTCTGATCTTCAAAGCCTTGAGAAGAAAGAACCGGACAGTGCAGGATGCTCTCGAGGGCTAGAACTGGGTGGATGATATTAATGTGGACGCTCTCACAATCGAACACCTAGAGCAGTATGTCCGTCTCTAGGACCTTGTTTTGGAGGTCCAACTTTCCCCCGGCATAGCGGACTCCATTCTTTGGACTTTGATTCCCAACGGATGTTAGTCGGCCAACTCCGCCTACAACGCCCAGTTCTTGTCCTCCCTGCCTTGCTCTTTTGGGAAAATCGCCTGGAAAACTTGAGCCCCTCCCAAATGCCGTTTCTTTGCCTGGCTCGTCATCCAAAACCGTCTGTGGACCGCCGACCGTCTTGCAAAACAAGGATGGCCACACCAACCTACTTGCCAACTATGCAGATGCACCCCCGAAACAGCACAAGACATCCTCTTTGAGTGTCGTTTCTCCAAAAGGGTTTGGATTGTCGCGGCTTCTTGGCTCTCTTGTCCAGATCTTGTCCGCCGCCTTGGAATAGGTAGATCTAAGGTGTTGGACTATTGGCAAGCCATCGCAAGGACTCCCACCTCCTCTTCCAAAGGCTTACGAACCTCCATCATGTTGATTGCTTGGGAGCTTTGGAAAGAAAGGAATGAGAGAGTATTCAACAATAAATCCTCTCTTCCTTCGGTCATCATGCAGAAGATTAGAGAGGAGGGTAGGGATTGGATTTTAGCCGATGCTAAGAACCTGAAGGAGCTTGTAGGCTGACTCTTTTCTCTTTCTCGGGGATTTTTATCTCCTTTCTTTTATGTCCGTTGGATCTAGCGAACCAATTGTTTGCTCCTCCTTTATCAATATAAGGCAAAGCTTTTTTGCCCCGTTTCAAAAAAAGTCTATGACGTGTCTTAGTTAGACCCTCTAGTCCAGAGGCTAACCACACTATTCGTTCGACTATTAGTACCAGCATAATTTGCCAAGAAGTAACCGCCAAAGTTTGTTTTTTTGCTCTAAATGGGGACTTAGCTCCGGCCTCTGTATCGGTAGATGCATATGACCTTTATTTTTTTATTTTAATGTCATTGTTTACGGTTGATTACATCGTGGTTCATATAGGATTGAAACATGTATCAATCATCTAAAGAGAAAAAAACATGAAATGGCTCTACATCAATGTGTTAATCTATGATCAAAACGTCAGCTGCACTAATCGTATAAATCACGTGTCACTGATTCCAGCCGGCTATACCCAATATTCATGGCGTCTCGCTTGTCCACATATTGTAAAAAGGATCAAATACGGATCCAGTAAGTAGTCTATGAGATAACCCGCATGAAGGAAGTATTCCTTGCTCTGCTAAAAATATAATGATCACGTATGTTTTATATAGCTCAAAGTAAAGCACAAGCACCAACTCTGATCTATACCTTAATTAAATTAGAAATACCCACTAACCAATTGCCAAATAAATTATTAATACTAGTTGGAGGTGTAATATTTAAGGCTATATATACAATACGCCATACCACTTTTTCGAGGGGACGTTGCCTTGCCAATTTCTTTTAACCAAATTGTCTTTGGTAACACTTTACGGTGACCACATAAAATTCTAATATTCAGTGAGACTCTTATTTCCCAAATATATTTAAATGTACTTTGTATGACCGTTAAAGTAATCAAGGTATAACCATTTGACTGAGAACTATCCAAACTTGATCAACTTCCAAACGAAAGTATCTTGCTGATCCGTTAGAGCAATATCCATCAACCGGCTAATAAGATGGAGCCATCTTACGCCTCTATGTCCTGTCAAGTCATGTCTAAAGTCAATATTTAAAGAGGTGTTGGAGCGTTTGACATTTTCTAACATAAGTAATATAAGTTTGACGAACCTTCAATAAAATTTTAATCTCCTCAACCATTGAGGAGTAGATAGATCGGTCTATGTCCATGTTCTTTAGCAGCTTGACAAAATTTAGACAATCTGTCTCAATAATTAATTAGGGGTTGGATGCACAATTTTAAGGCTAAGAGCATCTATAACCGAAAGAGAAAAGGCCCTTAGAGGATAAATGTTTTAATCCTGGCCCTCTGCGGCCCTAAATATGGCTGACCACGGGCGTTGGACTAAAAATTAAAAAATTAAGTACTCCACCTCTATGTCATAGCCTCGCCGCCCCGTCGGCATTCACAATGTCGACCACCAGCGGCCCTTGTCGGTAGCCCGAAATACCTGCAGCTCCTTTCCCCTCTGTCCACCCAACTCGCCAGCGCTAGCCGTCATCGGAATCGACCCCGAAACCACCACATCGAGCCGGAGCCCGCCACCTATTCAAGTTCGATTCCGGCCGCTTCGAGGTCGACTCCCGCCGACAAAAGGGATGTAGGAGCATGGGGCATGTAGATTCGACCGCCGCGGACCAAAACCGGCCGACCACGTCTGTCGTAGCCTTCCCGACGAGCTTTGCGCCCGGCGGCGTCCTTGAGATTCGTCGACGTCCGGTCGTGGCGTCTCCCCGGATGAGCGCTTTCCATGACTGATGTAGGGTAGTCCGGTCGTCCCGCAGCCCTGACGACATCCTCCAGCTCTGCCGCGGACTCTATTGTTCTGGTCGTGGACTCCACCTCCGTCACACTCAAGGTATTCAACGAAATTACACTATGAGATATTTTTTGTTCATTTGCAATCGGCTTGATTGTCAGCACCTTTGGTTGTAGATGAAGAGGTTGAGAGAGATGATATTCGATGACTCTTCGTTAGAGGAGGAAGAAGAAGACGACGAGGATTTGAAGATGGCTTTGGTGATGATTGTGAACAAAGATTTTCAGAGGCCAAGGCGAGGATCTCAATTTTCCCGTGCATGGATCAACCGGAATAGAGCCGAGGTCCATGCTTGGATCATGGATGATTATTTCAACCCCAGTGCAATCTATCAAGAAAAGCAATTCCGACGGTGGTTCTGGATGTCGAAGGACTTGCGGTGGAGGAGCATGGTCATTGCACTAGTAGGAAAAGGTTATTGTAGTCATTTTCCTAATGGTGTCTAAAAAAATTTGGGTGCTTCTACTCCAAGGCAAAATAGTAGCGGCGTCTTGAATAAAACGAATGTCACGAATGTCAGTACTATTCCTTAACAGTGGCGTTGAGTGTACTGTGGACGCCACTACTAAAGCAGACTCACAGGTGTAACCGGGCGAGATTTAGTGATGGCGTTTGGAATTTGCAAACGCCACCAATCTGGACGACATTTTTTAACCCGCGCCGCCCCGCGAACCAAATCCCCCTTCCTCACTCTTCCTCCCTCTCCCAACCGCATCGGCCACCGCCGTGCCCCGTCTTGTCCCCATCTCGCTGTCTCCGCCTCGACCGCCCCTGCCTCGTCCCTATCTCGCCGCCCGCCTCGTCCCCATCTCGCCACCCCCGCCTTGACCGCATCGGTCACCGTTGCCTCGTCCCCATCACGCTGTCGCCGCCTCGTCCCGTCTCCCCGTCGCCGCCCCCCACCTCAACCGCATCGAATACCGCTGCCTCATCCCCATCTCGCTGACGCCGCCTCGTCCTGTTCGCACACGAACATGTCACCGTGTACCCTCGGCGCCGAGCGTGATGCGCGGCAGCACGCGCCAAGGGAGGCTTGCCAGAAGCGCGACACGCAAGACAATCTAGCGGGCTCTTTTGATACCCGAAACCCAGCTCGTCCGGGAGAGACCCCGTCAGGGCGGCACGATGGCTATGGGATACTCTAGGTCAGCCTGACCACCCCTAGAGCCTCGTGGATTCGCAGCCTCCAATCTTGAATAATGACAAAGAACGAGAAGAAAGATACAAAGGGAGAGGAATAAAAGGAGATGAACACGAAAAAGTAGTAGATTTGATTGTTCGATTGGTGTTGTTTCAATCGGCCGTCACCTCATGTATATAAGGAGCGGCTAGACTTTCCGTGCAAGAAAGATGATTGGAATCACGGCCAAAACCCTATTTGGGGTCAAACTCGGATGGTCTGGTCCGAACTTTCCATAACTGTTCGGCCAAAAACTCGTCTGTCTTTACCTTCCCGACCACTTTTGAGGTAGTAAACGAGCTCAAATCAAAATCTCGTAAAATGAAAAGTTTTTCGTCTCGAAAATACAAAGAACTCTGATTTTGGACACTTTATCCGACCTAATATTGATGGTCTTTTCCTCTTATTTTTGTATCAAACTCAGATTTTGACCGAATGATTTTAGATCTATTCGGTCGTATTTTGAATCTGGAGGTGGTATACTTGCTCAACTGAATATGTCTCCAAAAGAAAAATTGTTCATCTCAAAATACCTAAGAACTTTCATGTTTTGTGATTTTCCATTCAAGTTGATTTTGACTGCTTAAATTAAGTCGTAAGCATATTGACCAAATTAGAAAGTTTTCTGGATAATCCGGTCCTTTTGCTCTCGCCTAGGGTGAGATACGGTCCGGGTCCGACGACCCCAGTTCCGTGTTAATTCGGTCTTTGGCAGTATTTTAGCTCTAACTTTTGCATACTAATTTGGATCGAGAGGACTCAAAAACCAAAGTTTCTAGTTTCGACAAGACGTACAACTTTCATGTTCGGAACTTTTTCATTTGAGGTTATCTTGAAGGAGTCATAGTTGAAGCTTCCATATATTATTGTTCAAATCTTCTTTGAACACTAGCATAATCGGATATTAAGCCTGATCATGGCTTGACGTGATATGGTGCCTATTTTATGATGATTAATATTTCTTGTAGTGGACCTTTTCGAGTGTGTGTCTCTCGCTATTTGCCTTGATTATCTACGATCCCAAAACGAGTGCCAACAGATGCCCCCCTGTTTTCTGGCAGAGCTTGCATGCTAGAAAATAACTTGCTCCACTTTTAGTCTAAGGACGATATCAACACTCTATCAGTCACCGGTTGTCTTAGAGCGAGAACTCTATATCGGCCATATGTGCTACGGGCGATAAATATATATCGGCCATTTTATGTCCAAGCTTGTTACCACTTGGGTATAATTTCTTCAACTAGTTTGCATTGAGAACAACCACTTTAATCTTGACGATTGATGGATACAATGAACGTTTTCATGAACAACTCCAACAATAATTCTCGACCCCACTAGATCTTTCATTAGTGGCCGAAGCGGTGGTCTCCAATCCGTCCTTACCTATGTTGTCGAAACAAAACATCGGCTCTTGTGAAATATGAAATATATCATGAATAACATGACAGCCGAATGTTTATTGAGCCAAGTCATTTGCCCTTCAGTTTTCATGTCTAGATATATGAGAAATAATAAATCAATCTAAGATGAAATTCACATCTAGACATGTATCAGGATAAACAACAAGTGATTCGTCGAAACTTTGGTAAACCATGGACATTGTTGCACTACTCACAATGAATCACTAGAAGTCTCAATATGTGTAGCACCTATAGCAATAAAAAGTTCTAGCACGAATATCAAAGCTGCAAATTCGGCCTGATTCTTTGTGTAAGTTATTCTAAGCAACATGAGACTTTATAAAACAGTACCATAAGGAGATAAATAAACAATACCAACGCATTGGCTATTGCTTTTAAAACTGAATAGTCAAAATGTAATCTCCATGGTACTAGAGAGATAATATTAATATCATGCTCATCATCTACGCCAATAATGAAATTAAAGACAATTTGGCCTTTTTATAGATTTTAAAGATTTATAAGCCAAATTATCAACACATAAGTATAAGCACAATTGTTAATGAATGCATACCTTGTCTCGGTCTCCAATATAACTAAGGACGATGTTAGAAAACCACATCGACCATGATTGGATAGTGATCTCAGGGCGATAGAATAAATATTGGCCATATATCTTTGCCCCAATGGGCATGCATAATCCATGCACCAAAGTATGTATAGCCGAAGTAAACAAAACAACAAAGCTGATTATGAACTTCAAATATTCGTTCTCTTGAATTAGCAACAAAAGTGCAACTAATCAAATGAATAATGAATTGGTAATACCCTTCCATGATGTATGAAATTATGATGCATCCAAGGATCAAAATAAAACCATGGTGGGTAACCAATCATACCTGGGGATGAATTCCATGGCATAGTAATTAATGGTGAAGTAGAATAATATGGTTGATGTGCTGGCCAAAGTTTTTGATAGTGATACCGAATTCTTTGGCCTAATCGCTTGTTGGCTTTATTCTTTTTGCTATTCTCTTTTGCTGCCCTTCTTATGATAGGATCTTACACATCTTCCTTCCTGGTTTACTTTGAGAACCCATTCCATGTTTAGTTTCTTCAGCTCCTCGTCCCTAAGCCGATATAGCTTCCTCTGTTGCCAATGTGATAAGCCGAGAGGGAATCTCAGCTATGGTTCTGTTTCACACAATGGCATGACTTTATTAATCTTGGGCACTTTTGACTTGGCTGGTTTGGACTCAAAAATTGGAACTTTGAAAATTACTCGCTTCACTTCCTTGCCCTTAGTAGCCAACGTTAACTCAGCTGGCTTTTTATTATTTGGAGCTAAGTCTAAAACAATCCACTTGCGTCCATTTTTTGATTCAGTATACTTTCTTGACCACTTCTTTCTTTACCCATGAACTCTAAACTGATTCTTTTTTATTGAAACAGTCTTTGACATGTGACTGTTGATCAATTGACCTTCTTGGAGCTGCATAATTTGGGTGAGATGATCTAGAATTAGATGGATAATGTGCCCATGAATCATACCTTTCCCATGATGGATATGAATAAAAATTAGCATAGGGAGGTATCCATGACATTGGCATTGGTGTCCCAAAAGGAGGATATGAATTTGTTGCATTGAATTTCTCCTTTCGCCAATCCGTGTTTTTAGAACTTTGCCTTGGGGGTGAACTTGATGCTTTTGCACTACTTGGCTGATAAGAACATTTTGCTTTACTCTTTTTTTATATTTTTCCAGGAGCTGTGCGAAAGTGACTTTTGGTTTGCTACCCATGTTCTTATTGCAGCCTTTGTATTTTTGAGTTTTGCACACATCGATCTTTGAGTTTTGTTGTTGCCTCCCAGTACTTGATGTCTTCATTGTAGATTCAATGGAACTCCCGCCCTCAAGAACATTTACAATATGCTCTTCAACGATCTGTTTGCTTGAAAGCTTGATCCCATAATCTTCCTTGTGTACCTGCTCATCATTATATGAATCGACCAGAGGTAGACGATGCAATATAATTTGGCCATCAAGACCAATCGAAATATATTGGACATCAATTTGTGTTTCAACAAATTTCAATCGTCCCTTATTAATAGCCGATTGTACTATTTGATGAAACATGTTTCAACTCTTTATACTATGCTCGAACGAATCATGCAACTTGCAATACATTCGTCCTTATAATGATGGCTGATACTCGTAAACATATCTATAATTTTTGATGTTCCATGCTTGTTTAGTATCCACTTTGCTTTGTTTTGTATACACTTTGAGGTATTTTTGTACATTTTCTAGGACTAACCTATTAACAAGATGCCGCAGTGCCAGTTGCCTGTTTTCTGCTGTTTTTGGTTTCAGAAAAGCTAGTAAGGAAATATTCTCGGAATTGGACGGGACAGAAGCCAAAGTCAATATTTTACCGAGGAGAACACGAAGTTAAGAGGAGAGACGGAGGGGAGCCGCCGGGTGGCCGCACCCCCCCTCTCGCGGGCTCACCCTAGGCCACTCCTGGGCTGGGTGTGGGCCCCCTGGCCGCCCTCCGGCCTCGCCTCTTTGCCTATATAAACCCCCCGATGCCAAAACCCTAAGTACCCGATCAGATCTCCACGAAACAGTCCGTAGCCGCCGCCACCATCGTCCCTAGATCGGGGAGATCCGAAGCTCTTCTCGGCACCCTGCCGGAGGGGAGAGATCATCCCGGAGGCCTTCTTCATCACCATGCCAGCCTCCGGTATAATACGTGAGTAGTTCCACCTTGGATTATGGGTCCATACAGTAGCTAGATAGTTGTTTCTCCTCCCTTGTGCTATCATGTTTATATCTTGTGAGCTCCGTTCATGATCAAGATCATCTATTTGTAATCATGCATGTTATGTTTGCGGGGATCCGATGGATATTGAGATTACTATGTCAGGTTGATTATTGATTCTACCATGTCTGTGTTGTTTGAGATCTTGCATGCTCTCTGTTTCTAGTAGCTATCTTGGCCAAGTAGATGCTAGTGACTCCAAGAGGGAGTATTTATGCTCGATAGTGGGTTCATGCCTCTATTGAATCTGGGGAAGTGACAGAAATCTCTAAGGTTGTAGATGTGTTGTTGCCACTAGGGAGAAAACAACAATCTCTTGTTCATGAAACAATTGTATTGTTTACTTTACACACATTTCTTAATGCAGTTATCCGTTGCTTGCAACTTAATACTGGAAGGGGTTCGGATGATAACCTGAAGGTGGATTACTAGTCATATATAAAGTTGGATGGCGGTCTATGTATATTGTTGTAATTCCCAATCTAATCTCATAGGATCATGAATTTCTAGTATTGCATTGTTGTGCCTTGCTCAGTCCTGTCAATTGCCCCGCTGTAATTTCTTCACCCAGCATGTTATGTTATTTATCTTAAGGAAAACACCTCTAGTGAACTGTGGACCCCGGTCCAATCTTTACCATTGTTACATCATCTACTATTACTGTTTACTTTCTGCAAGCAATCTCTACCTTCCACACCATACATTTAATCCTTTGTATTCAATAAACCAGTGAGATTGACAACCTCACTATAAGTTGGGGCAAAGTATTGAGTTTGTGTTGTGCAGGATTCCAAGTTGTTAGCAACACCTTGGAGTTGTTTCCTTGCTCCTACTAGTTCGATAACCTTGGTTTCTATAACTGAGGGAAAACTTACTGCCGTGCTCATCATACCTTCCTCTTGGGGTCTCCCAACGAAGCTCTACTATTGAGCCACGTCAATGGCTCAGTATTGTGATCAAGAATTCTAACATAATAGATTTTCAACAATGTATCAAAGATATCATGACACATACTCAAACTATAGGTACACCTTTTATCTTCTAACCGATCTTGTTGCGAGAACGGCTTTGGAATTGAGGAACCGAATTGTTCATATTTGACATCATCCAATTCGGCTATGCATTGTTTTTTGCACTTCTCGTCCGATGTATTTGAATACAAATTTATACTAGCATCGGCTTTCTCAAGAGACAATAACCTTGGCTTTAGGTTTTTGATCTAAAAAGATTAAAACACATATGTCTCACTTGAGACCAAATGTTAGCCAAGTACGAAATATACAAAGCTACCCATGTAGATATAAAATGCAAATGAAACAATGGGGAAAACTTTGGTCGTAATAATTTGTTACTACCGGTCTCTCTAAATGGCACACTATGTTGACCGATATGTTTTGTGACAATTATATTGCTAACAAATGATTTACCTTTCACGATTGGTCCTTCAAAGTTTCTGATAATAATCTTGCTAATAAATGCATCAATGATATAGTTTTGACCAAATCGAAATATAAATAAATTATCTGTTGGATGTACCTCTTTAAGGACGTTGGAAGCGTAAGATGGTCGGATGTCCTAAACAATATCTTGCTCGGCCTCTAGAGAATTCTCCAACGCCTTGTATTCTTCCTTTTCTATATTATTTCCTTTTTCACATTGATGTTCTTTTTCAATCGAACATTGTTCGGCTATATCTTGTTATTGATGATGTTCACAAATTTATTTTGCACCAAACTCATAGTTCCCTTACATACAGAAAAGTCAAGAATGACTATTTTTCTAAGCTTGCCATGCTCTTGATGTCTTGCTTCTTCTGAATCAATAGATTCAACATATGTATTTTCTGATTCGAATTTTTCAATAACCGAATTAACCATCCTAGTTGAATCATTGATGTGTTCTTCATGAATTTCACTAGAGAGCAAAGCTTCTTCTTTTTTCCTTCTCATAGAAAAGGGTTCAACTTGATTGCTGCGTGGAGGAGATGAATTGATTCCTTCAACTTAAGTAGTATTGTCTTGATGGTACTTTCAGCTTCTTCCTCTTCAAGTTTTTTCTTATACGCTGCATGATCTTCTTTCAGCTTCTTTTCAAGTGCATCAAACTCCTCATCACGCTTCTTCTTGAGTGTCTCAAATAACTGGAGATGTTCCTCCGATAAATGATCAAACATAATGACATTATCGGCGTTAACCTCAGCAACAAATGATTGCCCCCCAATGCTTTTAGTTTCTTTCGGCAATGTAGTGTTGCCGAAACTTAGCAATTGAGAAGGGGAAAACCTGATATTGTTTGCCTTGCACTCCTCTTCACGCTTCTTGTTGTATGCCTCATGATCCTGTATTGTAGCAAGATCATGGGGCCTCTCTTCTAGTTCTCAGTGAAGAGAATTGAGCTTTTTGAACTCAGCTGCAAGTTTTTCCTTCCAGTCATTTTTTCTGCATAAGAATGCTCCCCAATATGTTTTGTATCTTTTGGTAATGAGGTGTCACCGAAACTTTGCAATTGTGCTGGGGACATACCATACGCCACAGTACTATATGAAGGCACATTAGCTCCTACTGACTTTTCACTTATTCGGCTATAGCCATTGTAAATGCGTGGATCCGAATTATGAATATCACTAGATGCATATGGTGCTGAAACATTACTAACATAAGGTGTAGAATATGATGATTGAGAGTAATTGAGCAAATGACTAGTTATAGCATGTCCAATTTCCCTATCCATCATCATGTTTGAAGATGAATCTAGAGATTGCAAGTTATTTGCTGATGAATATAAAGATGAAACACTTGGTTCCATGCCATTGTAATTTCTAAAATCAGGTGTTTCATACAGATTAACAGAACTCATCATGTTGTTCATCGGCATATGAACTTCTAGGGTTGCCGATGCATGAGAATTTGAATTGACATGTTGCAAGTTACTAAGATAAGTTGAAGCATGTAGGTTATTTTGCATCGGCTTTTGCACATAGTAAAAACTAGGGCTAGCCAATATAGTACACATATCAAAATATCTAGCAACGTCAACATAAGAGTAATATGCATCTACGTAGCAAGGTTGAGGAATCATGATACCGTTGTAGATTGCAGCCTCTTTATGACGCTCTCTTCGTAGCAAGAACGTGCTGGAGACCGTTCAAAGCTTGGTCCCCAACAGAGTCACCAAAAAGTGTGTTCGCACACGAACATGTCACCTTGTATCCTCGACTCTAAACGCGATGCACGGCAGCACGCGCCGAGGGAGGCTCGTCGGAAGCGCGGTACGCAAGACAGTCCGACGGGCGCTTTTGAGACCCAAAACCCTGCTCGCCCGGCAAGGGCGTCGTCAGGGCATCGCGGTGGATATGGGTTGCTCTAGGTCGGCCTAACCGCCCCTAGATCCTCGTGGATTCACAGCCTCCAATCTTGAAGAATGACGAAGAACGAGAAGAAAGATACAAAGGAAGAGGGATAAACATAGATGAACACGAAAAAGTAGTAGATTTGTTTGTTCGATTGGTGTTGTTTCAATCAGCCGTCACCCCTGATGTATATAAAGAGAGGCTGGACTTCCCGTGCAAGAAAGAGGGTTGGAATCACGTCCAAAATCCTAGTTCGGGTCAAACTCAGATGGTCTGGTCTGAACTTTTCATAACTGCTCGGCCAAAAACTTGTCTTTGCCTTCTCGACCACTTTTGAGCTAGTAAATGAGCTCAAATCAAAATCTCGTAAAAAACAAGAGTTGTTCGTATCGAAAATAAATACGAAGAACTTAGATTTGGACACTTTTCCATCCGACCTGATATTGATGGTATTTTACTCTTATTTTTTTTATTAAACTCGGTTTTTGACCAAACGATTTCAGATCTGTTCGGTTGTATTTTGAATCTAGAGGTCGTATAATTTCTCAACTGAAGATGTCTCCAAAAGAAAATTATTCATCTAAAAAAATAAGAACTTTCATGTTTTGTGATTTTCCATCCGAGTTAATCTTGACCGTTTAAAGTCGTAAGCAGATTTACCGAATTAGAAAGTTTACTGGGTTATCCGGTCCTTTTGCTCTCATCTAAGATGAGATACGGTCCGGGGTCCGGCAACCCTGGTTCCGTGCTAATTTGGCCTCTAGCAGTTTTTTGTTTCTAGCTTTTGCATACTAACTCGGATTGATATGATTCAAAAACCAAAGCTTCTTGTTTCGACGAAATGCACAACTTTCATGTTCGACGCTTTTTATTTGAGGTCATATTGAAGGAGTCATAGTTGAAGCCTCTATATATCAGTTTCCAAATCTTCTCTAAACACTAGCATAATCGGCTATTAAGCCTGATCATGGCTTGACTTGATATGGTGCCTCTTTGATGATGATGAATATTCCTCGTAGTGGACCTTTTCGAATGCGTGTCTCTCGCCATTTGCCTTGATTAGCTACGATACCAAAACGAGTGTCAACACCATCTCTTCGTCGCCGCCGGTGAGCCCCTCTTTCCCCCCTTTTTATTTGTTTTCGTGTAGATCGATGAGTATAGATGATTTAGTTTAGATTATTTAGTATAGATGATTTAGTGTAGATGATTTTATAGTAGATGATTTAGTGTAGATGATTTAGTATAGATGATTTTAGGGTAGACGATTTAGTATAGATGATTTTAGTGTAGATTATTTAGTGTTAAATGATTTAGGATAGATGGTTTTAGTGTTGATGATTTAGTATAGATGATTTAATGTACTTATATATATATATCCATTTCTTATATGTTGACTAACTTTTGTATGAAATGTTGCTATTTAATTAGTATCATGTCAGAGCCGGAGCCGAGGTTTCATGGTGTTTACCGGAAACCCACGAGGACCCCGACTTGGGCATCTCAGCTCATAGTGGACAACAAGAAGATGCAGCTAGGTACCTTTAGGTGCTCATGGCAGGCGGCCCGCGCCTATCACTGCACCGCGGTCCAGCACTTGGGGGTGAGAGCGGTCCTCAACTTTGAGGAGGACCGTCGCGTGGCGCATCTATTAGCGCCAGAGGGCATGGGGATCGCCACGAGGGCCGAGGAGAGGGATAACCAGCAGGCAGAGAGGCAGTTGGCTCTCCACCATCGCCAGGAGGATGACCCCTTGGTCAGGGATCTCCTACTTGATCCCTAGGTGATGGCGGTCTAGTACGAGGTCCTTAGTGAGATCTAGCAGTGGCAGCAACGCGGGCAGGACGAGGCTGGCCCCTCTGGCACGCAGTAGCAGTGTCAACATGGGCAGGACGAGGCCGGCCCCTCCGGCATACATCAGGACGACTCTGGCAGCCTAACGTCCTCTTTCTGGGACAACTTGGGTGACGACGATGCCATGACACTCGGTCTACTCGAGTTTAGGATGTTCTCATGTGACTGTTATGCTACCTATCGTACTACTTATGTGTTATGTTGATATATTGTGCTACTCATGATGCTAGCTAATCTTACTGATGTGCTGTGTTGATATATTGTGCTACTTATGATGCTAAAATGGTTTATATAACTAAGTTTGCATGATCATATATAGGTATGATGGGTGTGAGCATTGTGGATACCAAGGGTGCAAGAAGAAGAAGGTTGTCATAGTGCTCCCTTATGACTGTGAAGTTAGTATGGTAGGTACATTCACAAGCAATCAAACTATATATACCCTGCAACTGATTTACATGCTAATTGTTACTTTCTTATGATTCTATATGCAGAACATACCCTGCAAGTTTAGAGTTGAGTTTCTGGACCATTTTGATTGGCTGTTGTGGCAGCAGGAACAGTTTCAGGTCAATCTATTGCCTCTAAAGCAACCTGCACATACCTACATGGTCCAAGTCACGAACGAGGCGAACCACACCTTTTTCGATGGTCGGAGGTGGACTGAGATGGTTGATGCCTATAATATGGACGCCCAGGAGAAGTTGATCTTCCATCTCTATGAAGATCGCATGAGCTACTTCGACTACCGAGGCCCTGGAGCATCAACAGGCTTTGACGCTTCTTCAGATGACGAGATTCCTGCTGCTTCCATTAGGTATAGAACGGACATTGCCGATAATCCTTTTGAGGACTAGTATTTAGTGCTATATAGTTAGCTACCTCAACTATATGTAGTTGTCCATAATGATGTGCTACTATATGTAGTTGACTATATGAATATATTTTGTTGTGCTATAAATATTCAATTGGATGCACCAGATTTTTTAAATTTTCGAGACCTCAATTGTGGCGTTCAAAATAAAAGGAACGCCACAAATAAGTATATAATGGTGGCGCTTATAGGAAATTCCACTATTATGATAAATAGTGGTGGCGTTCAGCGCAAACACCACCACTAGATCAACTACTGGTGGCGTTTTCCTCAGACGCCACCACTAACTTCTACTAGTGGCATGAGATTAATGGCGTGCGCATTCAATGCCACGAATCTCCTTTTACAAATGCCGCCACTAGGACTTTTCCTACTAGTGTTGGTTCAATCTTAGGAGGAGTGCATCGGGAGAGATGAGTACACAATGGGGTACTATCTTGGTGACGGGATCTATCCTCCATGGTCCACATTTGTGAAGGAAATCTTGTGGCATCTTATCAGTAGCCCCATGAAATCACACTTCACAACCATTCAAGATGCACAAAGCAAAGATGTGGAGAGAACCTTCGGTGTGCTTCAGAAGTTCTTTGCCATTGTTCGTGGACCTATCGAGTATTGAAAACCACGGACACTATGGAAGATAATGACATGTTGCATCATTTTGCATAACATGATCATTGAACATGAGAGAGACATGCCACGTAACTTTAGATACATCTCAAATGGAGGCCCTATTTACCATGAGCATGATCCAAACACGATCCACGAGTTCCTCGAAATGCACCAAAATATCGAAAACAAGGATGCACACAATAAGCTACAAGATGATCTTATTGCACATCACTGGCGTCTCCACGACAAGTAGTTTTATGTTTTTTACTTGTTTGATTTTAAACATTACTTTCATTAATTTGGTTTGTAATAATTAATAATTTCATTTATTACATTTAATTTGGTTAGTAATATTAATACTTTGGTTCAAATGGTTTGATTTGCAAAACAAAATTTTAGTCCTCTTAAGTTATTGGGGATCAAATCTATGGCGCTAAATTTAGTGTACTGATACCTTCGATCGGGATTACGAATGTAGTATAGTAGCTTTTTCTCTAGTAGACCTAGGTGTAATCAAACCTTGGGAAACAACGCTAATAGGAATGAAAATTAGGATACGTCTACAAAACTTTGTTTTCTCGTTTTAACTTTGTTTACCGAACCAATCTAGTTTAATTTATATTGTGGGTTGAATCAATGGATGGAGATAGGCCAGGGTTGAAGATCCACTGTAGCTGCACATCATATGGGATAAAAGATAATAATAAGCATAGTCATGTGTAAGGTTCCAATAGAGATAATATTTTATGGACAACGCATCCTAATATACTAGAGCACCTGAGAGGCCACATGCATAACAATAGTATTTTGATCCAACCGAGTGTACCGTGAAGCACCAGGCTACAAACGATTATTAAGTGTAAAACACAGACTAGAGCATTAACTGATGATGTTGTTGTGATACCGAATGGGTCGCTAAGCGAAGACCGTACTACCCTTTCTGTCACTGGGGTTCCTATGAGATTGCCGCAAGACAAGTATCTCACCTCAAGCCTTGATCGATCTCGGGGGTCTTGGGTACCTACAAGTCCAAAGGTTGAAGCAAGAGACAAAGAAACAAATGATACAAATTCTTATAAACCAATACACAATTCTCCCAAAGATTAGATGCACATAAACACTGCGAGGTTTCTCCCCAACCCGCAGCCCGTGAGGACTAATCACTCATAACAATAAGATCAAGGATATAAAACATTGTGTAATACTTAGATTGAAATCAAATATTCTTACAATGGTTGCCGAATCACAAGGAAATCTCAAGTACAAAGTAATGGCCATGGCTAATGGAGAGGATAGGGGATGGAAGGGATGAACTATGGCGTGGATCTCCTTTGGTGGTGGTGTGATGTATTATGAGAATGGAAGCCCTCTACACGGCGGCTGGGACCTCAAATATATAGGGGCCTTCACGATAGTTGTAGGGTTTGACAAGACAACACCGCTGCCACCCCATATGGGTGGGCTGTATGGGGGGGCCATGCCCGTACCAGTGGTCGTCACAGTGTCTGGCGCCTAGGAGTAACTCCAGGATTACTTGGTGACGAGGGTTCGACTCGTCAATGCCCATTGTTATGGACTTGTGTTTTGGAGAAGATGGGGATGCTGGAGATCGCATGACGGTTAACATACACGCAGCAAGGGGACACGATGTTTACCCAGGTTCAGGCCCCCGGAGGGAAAACTCTACTCCTGCTTGTCTGTTCTTGATTACGGCAGAATCAAAAGTTACAGGGGTGCGTAGATGCGTTCTGGAATGAGGTGTGTGTATGAGTTGTCTAAATCTTCCTCGCCGTGCCCTCCTAGATATATAGATAGGCCAGGTCTCAGGGATAGGTCGATTCGGTTACAAGTTAGGGTTTTTTTATCTACAGCTGGCCGTGTTCTCCAAGGAGTTGAACTTCTACTAGGCTTGGGCCACCCGGAGTCTTCTTGGACAGCAAGTCTTCATGTGGACCTTCCCTGGGCTGGACCGGGTATACCAATGTGAGGCACCCGTAGGGTATATCCATGTCACTTGGTCATCAAAACTTTCTCGATATCTTCATTTATGACTCCAGATTTCCCAATAAATGTGTGATTTCCTGCACAACACAAATCAAACAAGGTTTTGCATATCTTTGCAATAATTAGTCATTAGTGGAAAATCAAGAGAGATTAATGTCAATTTCTAGACAAAAACAATGTTTAAACGCGGAGAAATATGGCAATTTTTGGAGCCATCAACATCCCCAAAGCTCAAACCTTGATCGCCCTCGAGCAAGAAGAAACAAAAGAACTATAAGGAATTCAATGTTTAAACTTGAAACAACAAGAATACGAATTCACTTACGGTCAGTATCCATATGCGTATAGCACTTCTTCCATAATGAAAATCTCATCAAAGTTAGAGAAATGCTAAGAATACTATACAAGCTTCGATAACTCAAGACAATCAAAGTAGAGTTTATTATAATTATAAACAACTAGAAGTGTAATAATCAATAAATTCCTCTAGTTAACTCTCAGCTTTCCAAGGAACACTAGGATGTTTATTCTAGCAATATTGAGTAAGAGAGTTCATGTCATAAGTAGCATAACAGTTAAGTGTCTTATTGACACACACATCGGTAAGTCAAGACTATAAAAAACACTACTATTCCAAACATTGCTTCTCAAGAAAATTCATAAAGTAGTAACGAGATCATGCCAAAGACTTGTTTTGTGGATCATCATATTTTTCTCTTCTCCTTTTCCCTTTTTTTATTCCTTCTTGCAAGGATATTTCTTAATAAGGATCATTGAGTGATGCTTTTAAACAATGGTTTTCACAACCTTCGAGAGTATCAATAATTTTTCCCATACAATCACATGTATGCCACCCATGTCATTAACTCATAGCCGAAATCCGGGGTTATACCATAGATCGCTCAAAAGCTAGCGGAGTTCTTGGCATCCAAAGGTGTGCATGGGAACATAGAACTTTTTAAATTGTATCACGATTTGATCTATAAGGTTAGCTTTGGCATGCAATCACAATTACCACTAGACTTTATTTCAATCAAACAACTCCTTTCAAGAGTGATGTCAAGTCTATCAGAACATGTATGGGGTTAAGTACCTTCAAAGGTAAACTCTCAAGACAATCACTCATCAAACAAGTCATAAAATTTTAGACTTTTCTTATTGTACTTGTTTGGAAAAATTATTTCTAAGGCAAGACTCGGTTAGCTATAAGAACTAGAGAAAAAGCTTCCACAACTAATCATTCATACAAATAATAAGCTTTACTCTAACTATTTTGAATTACTTCCACTAGCATAACATCTTAGCAAATCAACTAACTAAGATAAACAAATCAAACTTCAAAAGTGAGAGATATAGGATACCTCTCATGAGTGACTTCATAATCATCTTCCTTCTAGGGATGTGTTCCTTCAAAACTTAAGAAAAATCACTCTCATAATAAAATTGAAGCAAAGAGGCAAATTGCAAATCCACTTTCATGAAAAAAGGAAAAAGGGAAAAATCTTTTTGTATTTTTGAGGATAGGGATTAAAGAATAGAAAATCACTTGCGACCAAGCAAGGGACTAAGAAAACAAAAACAAACTAAAACTAAAGAAAACGAAAAATGAAAGCAAACTAAAAACAAAAAAGCGAAGTGTTGGAACAGACCAACACGAGTGTTTCAAATCTCACAAGGAGCTAGAGTACAACCTCATTATTACACAAATAAAATTTACGATGGACACATACCCAAGCTTAGGCTTTTGCAAGCCCTTTTGTTACTCATTATGGTGGTGGTGGATAGTTACCCATGTTCCATTGGCTGCTCCAATCATGGAAATTAGTGGCGAAGTTGGTGGTAGCATCTCGAAGGTTGATGGAGAGGTTATTCATATTTTGGATACTTTGTTCGAGACAATAGATATCATCATAGGTGGTGTAGTAGTTTGGTGGCTGCACATCTTGTTTGGGCCTTCCTTGTTTCACTCCTTTATCTTCCTCTTCTCTATCCATGGGTACTTCTTGTTATGGTAGACTTGCTTCAACCTGCTCGTCATAACGCAAACCGCCCTCCTCGATAGAGAATAGACCATTAGGAAAAGGAGCAGGGATCAAGTGATCTGCTCCAGGTATATCGAAGAGTAGAAAAAACCAAGACGGCGGTTTACACACAACGGTTGGATGTTACCTAGGTTGACTTGGAGCGCATGTGCAAGCATGGTTATGACTCTTCCTTTGTATATGGGACCACAAGATTCAAGCACCTGATGGTGAAGATAAAACAAAATAAGTGTGCCCAAATTTGGCATCAAATTATAGTTAGGAATTGCAGCTTTAGCGAGGATCATCATATCCTCCTTATTAACTCTAGGAAACTCACCACATTCCTACACGGTGCTAGCAATAAAATAAAACAAATAACGAACAACAGGATGATCAATTTGGTTTCCCTTGGTTGTGTTTCCACGAATTCTCATTCTATTAAAATAACCCAAGGGTGTAGGATTTACAACAAAAGAGGTGGAGCGTATGTCGGTGGTGTTGTTGGCAAACCCAAAGTAGTGAGGCCATTGGCTGAGTGTTATGGAGTACTCATGGTTCATGAGTCGGAAGTCGATACGATCAACTCCAGGAAGTTGCTCATCGGGACAATAGTGAGAAGTCACCGAATGCATCACAATGCTAAAAAACTCGAGCGTCAAGCGGCGGTACGTGGCACAATCCTGAAAGACAAAATCATACAAGCCAACATTGTTGCACAATAAATCAAAATTACTATGGATACCAAGTTGGTTCAGGATAAAGGGACACGCTGATCGCTGTGATAATACAACACTTTTTAGCTATATAAATAGTGTCATTTTCCTATCATATCATGCTCCATCTAACTATTGCTATGCCTGATATGCATAATTACTTGTTTTTATTATATTCAATATGAGATTTACACATTTAGTAGTTTAGGTAGAATTTTACCACTCTTTCTTGTCTTTGACATGTGTGTAGGTGTTGATGATGATAATGGATAAAACATAGGCAAAAGGAATAAAGAGATTATAGTATGGAGGAACTGCAGGACCAGACTTAGCCATTTGAGGTGGTGGAAAAATTCAATTTTCCAACTTCTCAAAATAAATATCCAAGACAATGGAGTTGTAGCCCTCGACGAGACGAATCCAACGAGCCGAAGAACTCTCAAAACGGAGTTCGTATGAAGAAATTACGGCCAAAATACGAAAGGAGGCAGAAGGTTTGACGACCAACTATGCGGCCGGCCGGTCGCCGTATAGTTCTGGCCGTATAGTTGGTAAAAACATCAGAAACGATGGGATTTCGCCCCAGAAAGGCTCTAGAAGCTTCCCCAAGTCATATGACGGTATTATGGGTACCATAGGGCACCCCAAGGCCTATATAAAGAGGGGAGGAGCCAAAGGAAGCCACACCAACACCATAGCCCTCCAGGGGCGGGGCTCTGCCGCTGCCACCCATCCAATCTGCATAGCGACAGAGCTCTACCTCAACCACACCTCTGAGATATAGATCTCTCTCAACACCATCACCATCAAGGCATCCAAGTAATAAGAAGAGGACGAGAAGGAAGACATCACCACCACCACGCATCGATCTCCATCTCCCTCTCTCTCTTGTGTTTGTTAATTGTAAGATTCAACACGGTTGTGACATCATTATATATTTATATGTTTTTCCATTCATCCATGTGTGAGTTATTGATTCAATTCTAGGTTGAGGTATGATCTAGTGGCGCCAAGTTAGAATTTATTATAATCTAAGATGAGTTTATGTGATCCTTTGGTCCAGAAGTGCCTTTTGCCTTGCGGTGACGCGCGAGAACCATGCATAGTGCACACAGAGTGACAGCCCGGTAATCAATTTGGGAACATTTATTTGTCTGAGTTATCTCTTATAGATCACACATATATTTGCCCATCTAGTACTAGTGAGACCGAAGCCTAGAAGCCCTCTCTCATTCCATTCAATACTACAACTTCAATCCCTTTAATTCAGGTTATATTCTTATTTACTTTCCGTATTAGTTTATTTTGTTCTTGTTAAAAGTTCTTTGTTATTAGATACTTTAAACCTCTCTCAATTACCTTTGTTCTAGCAACTTATAGAATAGGCTATTTCCAAACCACGGCTTGGGTGCAAAACATGGCCACATGGATAACGTGGCTGCGGGGTCGTGTTGTTTCTGTTCGTCGAGCTCCCATCGAGACAAACTCTAAAATATTTGCTGCTACAAGTACTGCAATAACCCTGTTGTTGGTGCAGGAACCCAGTCATCAAATTGACGCTGTTGCCGGGGAGCAAAGCGTTTGATTATTACCTATCTACTCGCACATAGTTTATTTCTGTTTGTTGCTATTATTTTACTGTTTTCTTTTATATTGAAAACAATAAAAAAATTAGAAAACCAAAAATTTATAAAACTATTGCTACTAATCATGTCTTTCGAGATAATTTTTTTTCAACAGATAATACAAGCATCAGAGGAGATAAAGTATTCAAGTTTACCAAGCCTGGTTGCTAGACATGAGTTGATAAAGAAATTGCTGGACCAATTGGAAAAGAATTCATTATGGTTGCGTGTTAATGATGGAATTTATTGCATAATTTGTACAATAGATAACCACCTTAATTTTCAATGTAAGTATTCCAACAATCCTACTCTAGCAAATTATAATAGGGATAAATCCCATGCTAGTTTGGAAATATTAGAATATATTATTTTCAAAGGTGCATCTGAAATGGTATTTAGACTAGGAAGTATTGATGTTGAAAGTGAAGCACTTGATGGAGTTTTTAATTTAGTATACCTCATATTCCTATTTTTCGAAAATAATTTAAGTAATAATGCATTGGTATTATATTATTTGAAGCGGTCTAAAACCGCCATGGAGAAAGATAACCTTTTGCAGGATTCACTAAAGAGTAGAGAGAAAAAGGAGCACATGGAAGAGGAGGAATAACGTATTGATCACCCGCTCACACCTTCAACTCCTACTTTTGATTCTATCGTTGCTATAAAACACTAGTCTATGCAAAGGAGGAACAAAAAGGTGAGGTTGACAAAAAGATTCACACTACAACTTTTGTTTGTGATGCCTCTCACTCTAGTAGTGATTTTTATGATGCTAAAACTGTTGATAATTGTTCTGTGGAGGCCTTGTGCCTATACACTCATATGGACAACATTAATAATAATGAACTAGAGATAGAACCTTGCTATGCTAACATGCAGGGTCCTGAACTCCCTGCTATGAAGGAAGAGTACTACGAAGTGTTCCCCTACACAGGTAACCAAGGTAAAGATTTAAGAATTTTATATGAATCTCAAATCCTCTCATTGCAGCTATACACAGAGGCATGTTCAGCAAGCTTGGTGCATCAACACTCGCTTGAAAGCGAGAACTTGTTCATCTACATGATGCCGATGCACCGTAAGCGGGTACGACCCCGACCGAACTCTACTCCAAGATGCTGCAAAGTGGTATGTACAATCTCACCTCGAGTTGATATCCCTTGGGATCCAGGTGGATAATGTATGGAGCATCCTATCCTGTCTTTATGGCTTTAAAGAGAGCGCATCCCGGGAGGCAACCTAAAATTCATTAGGCGTCTTTCTTAGTTTTGTGCCTTGAGTCTAGTTGCATTCATCTTGCATTGGCACTTTTATTCTTTGTATGTCTTTCTATTAGAGTTATCTTGTTGAAGTTTTCAAAAGGTAGAATTTATTGTCACTATATTATGTGTTGCATAACTCGGTTGTACTTAAATTCCGTTTTATACATGCTAATGTTGGTCGAAAATGAAAGTTTTCATTTTCTGTCAAAACATGGTGTTTCGCTAAGTTTCAGGTTAAGAAAGAATTCTCGAAGAAACAGAAATATTTTGGCGAGTACAGAAGGCTTAACGACCAACTATGCAGCGAGAATAAAAATTCTAGTCATATAGTTAGGGTCGTATAGTTATCGATGTCATCATCAAAATTTCTTTGACAGGTACAGAAAGTTTAACGACCAACTATACGGCAAGAATAAAAATTCCGAATGTATAGTTGCCGCCGTATAGATATCGACACCTGCTTCAAATTTTTATTTCAAGGTACTGTAAGTTTAACGACCAACTATACTGCGGGAGCAAAAACTCCGGCCATATAGTTGCGCCCGTATAGTTGGTAAAAACCCCTCAAACGCCAACTAGAAGGTAACCATTGCTTAAAATTTTATTCTTTCTTCTTTCTTCTTCTTCTTCTTCCAAAAACCTCAAAACTCCACATGGGATATTCTCCCTTGACCAAGGGGAGTCCGAATATCTATAAGAAATAAAATTTCTATCCCAGAAACTTCCTAGACTGTAATTCTCTATAGAAGTTCATGTATATTTTTTACTTTCCTTTTATCGGTGGGGTAAACGAACTATGTTCATATACCAAACCAATGCATTTTATTTTGTGTGTTATTTTCGCAGGGACTTGAGCCTTGTGTGACGACATGTATGGTATTGCCAACGATGCAAACACTCACATGAGCCACTTGGTTGCTTCAATTTATGCCTACCTATTAATGTCGGATAAAACTTTCCAACTCGAACCTCTTTTAATAAACACATAGGGGCTACACACTCATGCCTCGTACCCTGTTTCACTTGCACCTCATCACAATCTAGGAGAGGCATCTTATAGAACTAGTTTGTTGACTTAAGTGTGGTGCTTAGCTTGATGAACCGACTCAGTGGGATTTGTATTTTTATCACTTGTGAGCTAAACCCGTGTCTTCAAAAACACAAAAATATTTTGTTTTCTTTTTAGTTTCTAAGAAGGTTCTCAAGGAAGGCACACCAGACCAAACACATATTGAAGAAAAGGTTCTTTGTCCATTGAAATAGAGGTTACTATTACCTCAATGATAAAATGTGTCACTCTTGCTTTAACTTAAGCTTGGGGAGGTAACCATTTCTTATACCCTCTTTTGATAACTGCATTTTCTCTTTTGTTTTCATGATCTTCTCGAGTCGGTATTGAAAAGTTCTTAGATTGGGGAGGTTATTTTGCATGCGTAGAGTCTTGTGCAATGTTCTTTATCTTAAAAAGTTTTCATGCTATTTTGTATCCCTCTGTTTTTGAATGCTTGCTTAGGTGAGTTTTTGTTCATATTTATATAAGGGATATACTTGCTCGTGTTAGGCCCCATAGGAGACAAGCCATAGCTTTGATGCACCTTTTCCAACTTTTATCTAGTTTGTGAAAAATATTATGATACTCTAAATATACATTGCCATGTGCTCTACATTTTGAAAAAATTATAATAAAGAAGTTCTTTGAAACTTGCTAGTTGTCACTATTCAGAATTGTCTTAAGTGAATAGTTATGGAGTAGCACGACCCCATAGTGTTGGAAATGATGGTCTTAATAGATGCTTACTAAGTGAGTTGGCAAATAAGAAATGATGTTTCAAAGTTTCGAGATTACATATGCTAGAACTTTGTCATGAAAATCAAAGTGAGATCTTTCTTTATGCGTGTCTTGCACCACTGTCGCACTCCATGGGGGGCTAACAACTCCGCTGGCCTATAAATGATCTACCAAGAGTGAAATCTCAGATTTTGGCTATGAGTTGATTAAACATCTATAACAACAATGTTATGATGGGTATGAGTTTTGGCTACCTCATGGGTCTGTGTTGCAAGCGAAAGTTGGAATACTCCTCTGACCGTTATGAGAAATAATTATACCTAAAAGGGAAACCTTGATAATGGTCACGAGTGTCCTTCCTAGCCTACACAGTCTCGATTAAACATATACCACTCTTTTCGCATGGTATCGTTACTAAGAAATATATTTTCTATGAGCTCAAAAATCGAAGTTTTCATTTGGAGACTTTTTAATAGATGGCATGAGTGGGCAGCATTGGAAAACTTTATCTCTATTTATGATTGACAACTAATCGTTTTTAGCTTTGCCTTATACAAATAAAAATACAAAAATACAATAAAGTGCGTATAGAAGGATCACAAGTTTACTTGCAAGCTAGATTTAACTTTGACATGGGGCATATAAGTTTTTGATTAATCTCTAGTGGTTTGGAATAATATAACTGAGCTTATATTGCCTTGTATGATTACGTGCACTCTTTCTTTGAGCTTACAATAAAAAAAAGAATACGGTACATTGATTTTCAATGATAAGCAAGATCACATCCATTAAGTTATCGATCCCTTTTGCTCGAGGACTAGCAAGATCTAGCTTGGGGAAGTTGATGGCTATGATAATACAACACTTTTTAGCTATATAAATAGTATCATTTGCCTATCATATCATGCTCCATCTCACTATTGCTATTCCTGATATGCATGATTACTTGTTTTCATTACATTCAATATGAGCTTTGTACATTTAGTAGTTTAGGTAGAATTTTACCTCTTGTCTTTGACATGTGTGTAGGTGTTGATGATGATTATAGATAAAACTAAGACAAACGGAACAAAGAGAGTATAGTATGGAGGAACTGCAAGACTATACTTAGCCATTTAAGGTGTTGGAAAAACTCAATTTTCCAACTTCTCTAAATAAATATTCAAGACTATGGGGTTGTATCCCTCGATGAGGCGAATCCAACAAGCCAAAGAACGCCCAAAAAGGACTTCGTATGAAGAAATGACGGCCAAAATACGAAAGGAGGAAGAAGGTTTGACGACCAACTATACGGCCGGCCGCCGTATAGTTCTGGCCGTATAGTTGGTAAAAACGTCAGAAACGATGGGATTTCGCCCCAAAAAGGCTTTAGAAGCTTTCCCAAGTCATATGCCTATATTATGGGTACCGTAGGGCACCCCAAGGCCTATATAAAGAGGGGAGGAGCCAAAGGAAGCCACACCAACACCATAGCCCTCCAGGGGCGGGGCTCTGCCGCCGTCGCCACCCATCCAATCTCCATAGAAGCGGAGCTCTGCCTCAACCACACCTCCAAGATCTAGATATCCCTTAACACCATCACCATCAAGGCATCCAAGCAAGAAGAAGAGGACGAGAAGGAAGACATCACCACCACCACGCATCAATCTCCATCTCCATCTCCATCATCATCTCCATCTCCCTCTCTCTCTCTCTCTCTCTCTCTCTCTCTTGTGTTTGGTAATTGTAAGATTGAACACGGTTGTGACATCTTTATATTTTTTTATGTTTTTCCGTTCATCCATGTGTGAGTGATTGATTCAATTCTAGGTTGAGGTATGATCTAGTGGCGCCAAGTTAGAATTTATTATGATCTAAGATGAGTTTATGTGATCCTTTGGTCCAGAAGTGCCTTTTGCCTTGCGGTGACGAGCGAGAACCATGCATAGTGCACAAAGAGTGACAACCTGGTAATCAATTTGGGAACGTTTATTTGTCTGAGTTATCTCTTATAGATCACACATATATTTGCCCATCTAGTACTAGTGAGACCGAAGCCTAGAAGCCCTCTCTCATTCCATTCAATCCTACAACTACAATCCCTTTATTTCAGTTCATATTCTTGTTTACTTTCTGTCTTAGTTTATTTTGTTCTCGTTAAAAGTTCTTTGTTATTAGATACTTTAAACCTCTCTCAATTACTGTGGTGACCCAGCATACCCACTGCATGTTGTAGTATACTATAGTCGAGGACATAACACTCACGGAGTACCATTCCGCAAATATTACATCCTCAGAGTGGTACAAGAGAAACAAAGCGGGTCCACATCATACATTATCATTATTACAACCAGAATTACATGTAGACTTTGAGATCCTCCTAGGTCCATAGAGGTATCCCAATGACTCCAGGCTAAACTATAATAATTCAGAGAGCAAGATAAGGAAGCGAACTAAACTTTAAGCTTTATACGAGATTTAATATTGATAGGGGACAGAGATCTATGCTACTGGACTAGATCACTATATATGATACATCTACACTCCAGATACGTCGGTCTCCATTCCATAGATGCTTTCTTAATTGTTCCCTTTGACGCTTCCGGATACTTCTGGTTCTTCATAGCGGAATTCTTCTTGGTCTTCAATTGGATATAGTATTTCCTCTTTCTGATCGTGATTGTCTTCAGAATCTAGCAATGATGAAGAAGATATGTTGAGTACGAGCATACTCAGCAAGTTTACTAAAAAGGAGTGTTTGATGTACTATATCTACAACCATAGACAATAGGTTGTAGGCAATGCAGGTTTTCGTAAACATTTCTTCCAAGGTTGCTTTTATTCTGAAAAGCTATGTCCGTCAGCCTTCACAGGTTTACCAGAACTTTTATGGAGTTACTTTCCCGCAGCATTCGCAGCTCCTTCCCGGAACAGGGAGTAACAAGTTACAGTTCTTACACTCTGCAGAGGTGCATTACTTTACCCTTGAGAGATCAAATCCTTGATACACAACCGGGCGAATCTTTCCCGTCCACACTTCCTATGGTGTGGGGCCTATAGGGGTTCGTAGCATGGAAAACAAAAAAATTCTACCGCATGAACACACAATCAAGATCTAATCTATGATCAAGCCAAGATCTATCTACTAGATCGGTGCAACAAGTTGATAGAGTACTAACCCTCAAAGATCCAAAACGGTTAACGAGAGCAGATTCTCATGGGTGATGTAGTCGTTCACTTGCCGAGCTCAAGATTGCGTAGACGATCCTTCCGGCGCCGCGTTCCAGTAGCGCTCCCACAGTCGGTCACACGTACGGTACTCGATGAAGACCTTCCTCTCCCTTGTTCCAGCAGGCAGCGGAGGTTGTAGCTATCTCCTCGCAATTCCGGCAGCACGACGGCGTGGTGTCAGAAGTAGAGGGGAGACCCGCAGGGCTTCGCCTAAGCCGGAGCGAGTATGGTGGAGTAGAGGGAGCCTGGACGATCTAGGGTTTAGAGGGCCGAGGTTTAGAGGTAGCTAGCAACTAGAGTTTAGCTAGTCGGTAGATGTTTTAGAGGAGATAGAGATTGGTCGCAACAAGAGAGGGGGGCAGCGACCAACCTAGGGTTTCTTGGGCGCCCAGGGCAAGGGGGATACCTTGGGGTGTGCCCCTACCCCTCCTTATATAGGTGGGGGCGTCCAAGGGTGTTCCCAACCCAGGTGGAAACCCTCCCTAACTCAGAAACCCTCCCTAACTCGGAAACCATGTTGGGATTTGACTTTTTCAAACTGCCTTTTTAACTTTCAAATTAGAGTTTGTTTCTCTCTTCCAAGTGTCCAGCCAAGTGACCTAGGACATGATGCAACCATTACACTTTGTCATGACACATCCATGTACCCTTCCCCTTTCGGATCGGTGAACCTTCTAGACCCTTCTAGAACATTCTGGTGAAAACACCGGAATCATTCCCAAACTCCGAAATTGGACTTTCCTTTTATGAATCTTATTCTCTGGACCATTCCGGATCTCCTCGTGATATCTCGGATCCCATCCGAGACTCCGAACAATATTCGATCTCTTTACTCACATTCCATATCTACTAAAAAACATCGAATCCTTAAGTGTGTCTCCCTACGGTTCGTGAATTATGCAGACAGGATCGAGACTCTTCTCCGATCAATAACCAATAGAGGAATCTGGAAATTCATATGGCTCCCACATATTTCTACGATTACTTCGTGATCGAATGAACCATTTACATACGATACCAATTTCCCTTTGTCTCACGATACTTTACTTATCCGAGGTTTGATCGTCGGTATCTCTGCATACCTAGTTCAACCTCGTTACCAATAAGTACTCTTTTCTCGTTCCCGTGATATGTGATCCCTTGTGATCCAGTCACATGCTTGCAAGATAATTGTATGACATTCCACCGAGAGGGCCCAGAGTATATCTATTCGTCATATGGATGGACAAATCCCAATCTTGATCCATGTGCCTCAACACATACTTTCCGAACACTCAATGCCACCTTTATAGCCACCCAGTTACGGTGTGGTGTTTAATGTCATCAAAGCATCCTTCCGGTGATGGTGATTAGCATGATCTCATGGTCGAAGGAATTAGGTTACTATGTATCAAAAAAGCTTATAGCAAGTGAACTATATTAAATGACTTGATCTTTATGCTATGCTTAACTATAGGAGTATGTCCATCACATCATTCTCCTAATGATATGACCCTATTGTTAATAACATCTCTATGTTCATGATCAGGAAACCATGAGCATATATTAACCAACAAGCTAGTTTAATAAGAGGCTTTACTAGGGACTCTTTTATGTTTACAAATCACACAGGTATTAATGTTTCCGGTTAATATAATTATAGCATGGTATGTAAACATTTATCATAAGCATGAATATATGATATTAACCACTTTATTATTGCCTCTTGGGCATATCTCCAACATGGCCATGTAGATGATCCAAGCCAATCATAGTCGGTCTCCGTGACCCCGCATACACCGCAATTGTTATATGCCCAAACTCAAGGTAGACCTTTCCCCGTATAAAACGGCTATACCTTAGTTGGATACATACAACAACCATTAACACTAGTAATCTGTCTTTTGTGAGCCTAGATCCATGGTAGACCTTTCCCCGTATAAAACGGTTATACCCATGATCTGCAACTCACAAATGCCCAGAACAGTGTCCAATGCATGCGAAAGGGAGCCGATCCAGCTGACTTCTCCGTCCCATTCCAAATCTCATGGTTAACGCATAATATATGGCGCAAGAATCACTAGCGACATTGGTTGTTAAGTCCTAGATGATATATTCCTATGCAGTGGTATCCCAACTGCCAGTCTTAATAGATTAGCTGATCACCGTGGATCAGTAACCGATACTTCAAGTTGATTATGAAAATAGTGTTTTTGACCTTTTTGAAATGCAGGTGATGACACACAGTTTACAATTACTTTACAGAAAATAATCAAAGGACATGAGCAAGTGTGAACTTGCCTTGATATAGCGAAGGATTGTAGTCGAATGTCTCGACTTGACCCTGGACCTAGGGTTCTACAAAAATATTGTCATTGCCCGGTAAGGACAATGTTTAAAGAAGCAATATGTTGTTTTGCATGAGTAATGAGATGCATAATGCAAAATCCCAAGTAATTCTTCAATTATTACCCGTGAGATATATTTATGATTTATTTAATATTTTCTTTAGTTTAAGTTTACTTCATAAGAAAGATAAACATATAAAATATGAAGAGTAAAGTACAATTATAATATAATTCTATGGTTTCATGATATCATGTAATTATTAGAAAATACATGTTTTAAGTTGTCATGGCTTTAAAGAAATGGTATAGTGTTTCTTTTGAAGTGGCAAAAAGAATAACATTTGAAGAAAATATTATTTATGTTAAGTTATTCAACTTTGAAGATTAATAGGATTGAAGCTATCGTTTTGTAATAAGGTTTAATTGATTTGAGTTATTATATATCTAGATTAGGATATCTCAGACCAAAGTAAACTATAAAAATGTAATTGGTCATGAGATATAACAATTGTAGCATTATTAATTAGAGTTTTTCATAAGCATAATTAAAGATGAAATCTTATGGTTATGGAACTTTGTTTTAAAGATTTAAATTTAGCATATGTAATATTGATAGGTCATACTATGAGATTTTTCTTTATAAAGAAAAATAGGTGGATTTTATTATAATTTATTTAGTGAATTTCAAGTTTGTTAAATATGATTATTTATGAATTGTTAATGATTTGCAAAGAATAACTTTGTAAATCCTTGACTTATAGTTAGTTAAAGATTTTAAAAGATTATAGAGTTAATTGTTTACACCTAGATTTTATATTGAATTATATTTATGGTTTTAGACTAGTTAAAGGATTATGTTTTGAATATAATCATTTCTTACTTAAGAAATAATATTAAATAATTAACAAAACAATTATATTATTTTAATAACTTAGATAATTCAACTTATATGATATAAGAACTTTAAAATGTTTTTATAATAATATACATAGCACCTTTTTAGTAAATATACTTGCTTAACTTCTTAAAAATGAATTTTATTTATTTTTTGACATTATATTTTTTTATGAAACTTCTTAATTATTTAATGATTTTTTAATATTGGTTTTATATATTATTAGTAAAATTTTAAGTTAGTATTTTTATTAGATAAGAGATTTATTTTTATTTATAAAAGTGATTTTTATTTATTTTTAGGATTTTCCTAAATTTATTAATTTCATTTAGATATTTAAGGGTGTTAATATTTATTTACATTTTATTAAACTTAATTAAATATGATTATATTTTTCTTGGGTGGATATTATTTTAATAAACACTTGGATGTATTAAATATATTTTTAGGATTTTTCTACATTTTTCTAGAGTTTAAAATGAGTAGAGGGTATTTTAATAATTCTATTTTTGTTCTTATATAATTTGGGCCAATTTCTTGGGCCCATCTAGCCCAATACCCAGCCTAGTCCACATGGTTGGACTAGGCCACAGAGCCCGCCCGACCGAGTCGGTCAACTCGATCCATTCGGCCCCTTTCCTTCTCCCACGCTGGCTCGTTCCTCACCTTCTCCCTCTCTGGCGGCATGGTGTCGCCGCCATCGCCGCGCAGCCATGGCCGGCCCCGACCTCCTTGGCCACCACCATAGGTCGCCCTCAACGCCCTCCCCTCTGCTACACCTTTCCATCCAATTCGATCTATGATATGAACCCTCTTTCGCTCGTCCTTGCTACACTCTCGTGGCTAGGGTTTCGGCCTTCATTTTCGGTGTGCTCTGGATGGTGAAGGTGGCGGAGTGGTCGTGTTCTGGTGATGCGGAGAGGGTCTGGTGGTGGTGTGCTCGTGGTTGCTGGCCACAGTTTCTTGCGGTGACGAGCTGGTGGTGCTGATTGCCGTAGATGTCAGCTCGGCGCAGGGTTAGCACTTGGTGCTCTCTGTGCCGCTGTCCCGCCGGTGTGCCCTCCGTCGCCGGTCTGCTTCCTCCTCTCGAGCTTAAGCGAGGACCACCAGTAAGTTTCTCTTCCCCCTTTATTTCTCTCTTTTCTTTTCTCTTCCTCATTGCTCTGTACAATCCCTAACTAGGGTTTCCCCTTTATAATCCTATTAATGGATCTCTAGGATTATCCCAACAATGTTGTTGAGCATGTATTTCTCAACAAGATTTATGTCTAATGCCTTCTGAAACCCGATTAGTCAGAGGCTATGTTGTTGGTGTAATTTGAGTTCATATTATACTCAGGCAACAGATGGCCTTTCTTCTAAATTTATTACATTTGAAATGCTTGGATCCCACCATGTGTTTAAATTCAATTCAGTGAGCTCTTTGTGTATCTAGATGGATTGATACTTGGGTATAAAGTACTGAAGCTTTGCTTTAGTAAGTAGTTCCTAGAATCTACTATATATGTATGTTGGCTTAAATAACTATCTCTTAAGAGTGACTATGGATTTGTATCTAAAGATGATTCCTAGAATTATCCGTAGAAAGATGATTTGTTCTTTTATTTGAGATGATTCCTAGTGGACAACAATAAGAAAATGATTTGGCTTTCAGGTATAATTGCATGTGAACTAGTGGTTGATTTGTTTAATGTGAATGGTAGTTTCTGCGAATATGGTCCTGCTATTGTGATGCCTCCTTGGAGTGTACACAATAGCCTGATCATTCCTAGCATTATCAGTTGTCATTTATTTGGCTAAGTTGGATGAGATTCATAAGATAAGCCATGGAAAGAAAGTTATTTCTGTCTCTTCCAATGATATTTAAATTGAGGCTTTAAGTTTGTAAGAATAAGCATGGAAGAAAAATGCTTTGTTTGGGATCTTAAGAAAGAGATAATCTTCCTGTCATGTGTGTAGTGAAGAAATTTATGGATCTGATTCCTAGAACATTTACTAGGAAAATGATTTGTGTTGTTTGAGTTGCCATTGTTGCTAGAGAGGAAACTTCTGTAATATGGCTATGCTGTTGTGGAACCTCCTTGAGAGTGAGCACGACAGCATAGATCATTTACATGATCTGTTATACTTTTATTTAACAGAATGTTGTCTATCTCCTGGCCAATGATGCCAAGTCTGAGGCTTTACTTGTGTTGCACATGAACATATATCATTTTTTCCTTGCAACTGATTTGGCTAATGTCTAACTACTGTCATTAAGGCAGTATCTTATGATTCCTAGATGTGTCTTATCTGGGAAAATGATTATGTGGTGCTATCCTCTTGTGTTGTGTAGATTCACTAGTGAGATGCCACTGTGATTCCTCCATTAGGATGGAACATAGTGGTTTCACCTACTGGATCTTTTTAAATTTGCCAAATAGAGTGTGGAAAAAGGATACCATCTAGTTTGCATGGTCTAGATGTACCACCCTAATATTTGATCTTGGTCAATGATGCACAAGGCTTAGGCCAAACTCTTAGAGATATAAGAACAGATAATTTGTTGGCTTTTAACAGCTCTAGGATGAACTAGTGTAGCATTTCTACACTATACTGAGAGCTCTCTCACTCTTCCCCACTGATGCTTGTTTTAATTTGACAACAATAGATACTAGCATGGTTCTAGTAGCCAACCTGATGCTTGAAGTGGAGATAGATGACTTGGTTATGGATGTTGTGGTGATTCTGTTCTGTTGCTAGATCTAGTGTCTGTCCTGCTTTCCCTTGCACTCCTGGACTTCTCCCTCTTGCTGCTCACTTGGTCTACTCCTTATGCTCCTGGCCTCCTCCTGGTGTCCTTGGATGGCTTCCTTCAGCAACCAGGGTGCTAGTGATGTGGTGGTAGTGCACTATGGAGTTTTGGTGTTAAACTTATGAACTCTGGAAATGGAAGGATGGCCTGTGTGGTTGACCTGTGTTGGTTGTGTTGGCTGTTTCTTGATATGGTGAAGTAATTTCATCATAGCACTCCCCCTGCTACGGCTGTGTACTTATCTCTCTCTCATAGTTCCTCCTGTGTTGACAGCACATAGATATGCATGTGTGTGTGAGCTGTGTGTGAGCTTGCCTCACCCAGATGGATCAGATCAAGTAAAAGGCTTGAGATTTCCTTGGATTTTACCTCTTTGCCTTTTACCTGCCCTTGGTGAAACTTGCCCCTAATTTGCCTATGATGTGGTTCTGAGACAAAGTTACTGATAAGAGCGGATAATATTTTGGTGAACTTGCCCCATTTTTATATGCTCAATGATGTAATGAACAGTGCACCTCACTGTTAGACTGAGAGCACTAACCCTAATCCCCATCCTTTGTTTTATTTTGTCTTAATTTGCATGTACCAAGAAGGAGTGTAGGAACATCAATACTAGATAGGAATTTAGTTGTAGATGTTTTTCTTTTTATCCCTTTTTGTAATTTCCTTTTCTATCAAGAAATTATGTAAGGATATTATAATGCATTTGTTTATTATTATAATTGTATCCATTTCTTATCATTTCTTTGTTGTAAAAGTATAATGTAAGATATATATTCTTTTAATAAAGAATACTTCTATTTATTTAATTGTTGTAATTTATTTTCTTTTATCCATTTTGTTATTTTATTATAATATTTCCTTTATTCTTTTATTGTAAAAGAATAATGTAATGTTGATCTTAAATAATCTTTATACTTTTGTTTCGAATACTTGTATTTGTATTATTGTGAATAATTATTTATGAGTCAAACTTCTCCCCTCATAACTCAACAAAACAATAGAGGTTATGTCAAAATTCATCCCACTCCCCTTCTGATGTTACTAAACCTAATTCACCATAGTGGGAATTCTGATCACTCCAGTCTTTTAATTTGGCGAAAAATTTACCCGGATTTTCAGATGCATGCATGCATATGCACAAAATCCTAAATCTACCCTTCGTCTAGTCCTAAATGCTGGGATGTTACAATTAACTTTGTTCTAGCAACTTATAGAATAGGCTATTTCCAAACCACGGTTTGGGTGCGAAACGTGACCGCATTGACAACGTGGCTATGGGGTCGTGTTGTTTCCGTTCGTCGAGCTCCCATCGGGACAAACTCTTAAATATTTGCTGCTACAAGTATTGCAATAACCCTGTTGTTGGTGTAGAAACCCAGTCATCACACGCCCACTTGGTGGACTTGATTTCTCGAAGCTTGAGACGGTTTAAATAGTTTAGCTAAAAGTCCTCGGTGAACTCGATACCAAATAACTCAGGGGTAGCGCATCAACAGGTTGTGTTGATTGTGCCACAACCATCACACGTGTACGGCTCCTTGTATTCATCTAATCAAAAATAAGAAATAAAGCTAATATTTTTTTAATCTAATATAAACTTATCATATATTATCTTCTACACTAGTTACAAAGAATCTCCTCTAAAACAAATATCTAAACATTCTCAACATCAAGATTAGCTCAAGAACAAGACCTAAGTCTAGATTGATAATGGTGAAATATTGAGCAAGGTTTGGATGCAAATAAGTTGGGGATCAAAGGAGAAACATAGCTTAGATTGATTGGGTGCAAGGAATCGATGAAAAAACAAGTAGAATTGAAGATCCAATGGAGGTAGTGTGGAGTTTGGAGGTAGAAGAAAAAGAATAGTGTTTTGGGAATTTTGGGTTACCTATTCCTTGGTTCATATGGCAGACGGATACGTGGTACGGGAGGATGGTACGAGCGGAGACCGCTTGTACCGAGTACATACCTTGGGGTTGATGAAACCCTTCCAGGGGTGAACTCAGTACGGGCGCACGCGCCCATACTACTGGTCGTTACGTGGCCAGTAACTTTGCTTCAATTCTGATGTTTGCTCGAGGATCCGGTACGGTTGGGCGGTATGACCGCGTCCGACCGTACTAGTGGTCGTTATGATAACTGTGTCCTACGGCAAAAATCGATCCTTGTATTTTCCAATGCTTCGATGTAGTATGGGCACGCGGTATGGGGATTTCCCACCATACCAGTGGTCCTTATGCGACCTGAAAGATGCAAAAACCCGAGGATTTGATTAGTAGCTCCGTGCACCTTTTCACATCTTGGCAAAAGGAAAAATAACAGCAAATAGGCTTTGTAAAAATCAGCAATACCTTAAGGCTATGTGTTAGCAAAATATAAAATTGAGAATTACCTTAATTTCTTATCCTCTCTCCAAAGGTCTTCTTGAACACTCTTTATTAACACCTAAAACAAAACAAAACTAACACAAAATAAGAACTTTTAATTCACATATTTAAAGTACAATTTTTGGTCGACTAGAGGGGGGGGGGTGAATAGGAGACTACCAATTTTTATCTTGTTATTCTAGTTTTAGGCTTTGCAAGAAGTAAAGTTTTCTAGATATGCAACTAGATGAGAAATCCTATATGCTAGAGAAAATACAACAATCAATAGAATGGTAAAGGACAAGAGTAAAGGTGCAGAGCGAGTAAACCAGAGAGGGGACGCGGAGATGTAATTCCCGTAGTTCACTTACGAGCAGGCTACGTCTACGTTGGAGAGGTGTAGGGGCCACACAAGATGACCTGAGCTCCACAAAGGGCTCACCTTCTTATCCGGTGATCACCACCACAAATGTGGCCTCAAAATCCACTAACCGGTGACCTTGAAGGCGCCAACTGAAACGTTTACAACAAGGTTGAGGGGGAAGCTCCACAACTCAACTGGAGGCCCTCAATGACACCACAGAGCTTCACAACGTATGATCTTAGCTCCGAGGATGTCCTACACCGTCTAGGGTTTCAAGAACCCAAGAGTAATAAGATCCACACATGATGGGTGGGGGGAATCAAATTTACTTTGGTGGAAGTGTAGATCTAGGTCACCTCTCCCACTCCTCAAAATATCAAGAGGTTTGAGTGGCTAGGGAGAGAGATCTAGGAAGATGAAGCTCTGGTATTAATGGAGGAGAGAGAAATTGAAGAGATAAGGTGCGAGGAAGAAGAAGGGTGCCTAAAATAGGCCCCCTTAAAAAGGAGTCATTTAACTATTCGTGACACCACATGAAGTTCTGGTGGGGGACCGAAATTTCCGCTCAGCGTTACCCCAACGGATCGAAAGCTATCGGTGCACGCTCCAAAGTACGACCGGAACTTCCGGTCAGTCTGAGCGAAACTTCTAATGGTACTTCCGAAGCAAGTTCTAGTGGAAGTTCCGTCAAATACATTGTTTTAATAAAGAGACAAACAGTATGTGATCGAAACTTGGAGCGGAAAAAGGAGCGGAAGTTTCTGGGTTGTGAACCACCTGACCGGAACTTCCGGTGGCTAGGAAGAAGCATCGCTGAAGAACTCAACGGAAGAAGCTAGGGTAGTACCGATCACAGAATCTGGCCAGGCTTGACCAGGTCTGCATACTGGAACTATCGGAGCTACTTTCGGTGGAAGTTCCGCCAAATAGCACACTTCTATATAAAAGTATCCAGTAGATGGAACTTGCGCCAGAAGTTGGGCCAAAATTTCTGACGAACCCACTCCCGCAAAGAACCATGATCGGAACTTCCGATCAGGACAAAATAGCACAAACAACTCCAAAGATCACTCTCACGCTAAACAATACGATGGTTGAGGCGATGCAAGTAGTTTGTGCATGAAAAAGTGATTCCCCACAGCCTTCTGAGGTGGACCCCCTCTTGATAGTATAGCGACCTAAAGCAATAAATCAAGAGAAAGGCAAAAAACAAAAGACTCCATCTTCACGAGACTCCAAGATAGGCGTCCAAAAGCTCCATAGAAATCGAATAACCTGAAACACAAGCACACAATTAAACCACAAGTGGGATTGTCATCAACACCAAAATACCTAGGGAAAACATAGTCCTTTCAATATCCCCCTTTTTGGTGATTGATGACAACACCATAAGATTTGCATATAGGAAAAACAAGCAGATTTTTTTCATGTAAGAGAGGCTCCCCCTAGGTGTGTGCAAGTGTAGAGAGTATGCTCATAGAATGCAACAAGCACACACATAAAGAAGGCTCCCCCTTACCATTGCAAAAATATCACAAGTGCAAGGAAAGAGATAAATAGAGACATACCTTTGCACCAACACATATATGGTGACAGACACTAAATGAGATGATATCAAGAATAATTCTCCACCATATACAACCAGCCATAAGAAAAACACAGGCAGAAAATACCACATAGTCTCATACATACCACATAGTAGGACAAATAAACACATAGTAGCACAAATAAATGAGGTCCACATACACACATAAGTAGAGGAAAAGTTCACGAGCATGAAAAGATCAAATAAAAACGAGCTCATGACTAGGCCGATGCAAATCCTGTAGCAACCTAATAGACATCTTTCTCCCCCTTTGGCATCGAGACGCAAAAAAAGGGAAGAAGGACCAATCTAAGCACCCCAACCAAAGACCAGAGGAGGAGGAGGCTCGGGGACCCAGGTGGCGTCGGTCCAAGTGGGCGGCGGGGGACCGATGACTGCATCCTCAGAATTTGACCACCTGTAGTTGTCACGAACCCACTGATCCTTGGGCGCTATGTAGGAGCTAGTCTCGGGGGAGCAAGAAGCTTTGTCATGATCGCCTTCTGCCTCTAAACACTATGCCTCCGATCAACATAGGCTTGATACTCGCGGTCTTGCATGAAGAAAAAATGTCTTCTTGACTTTCTTCAGCAGCTTCTTATCCCAAGAGGGTTGACTCTCAAGCCTGTGGGGAGGGGAGCTCTCAGGGTGACCACCAGCACTAGAACCTGCGTGCCCATAAGGACCAGCCCTAGCAATCCTAGTCTTCCTAATGGCAGCTTCCTTTTCAGCTTGAGACCAAGGCTACTCATGCTTCATCACGCGAAGCTTCTTCTCCTCATGAATAATGATGATGTCTTGTGGGAAGCGAGAGCTAGTTGTTTCCCTCCACTTGGCATTGATAAGAGTCTGAATGTAGGGGGCATAGGGGCAGGAGCACTTCTCAATCAAAGCAAGCCAAATCTCATGGAAGAGGTAGTTCATGACATTGTTGGGGATATGCTATATGGGTATTCTCATAGCATGTCACTTACCGGATAACCCTGGTGGCCCATAGTTGGTAGCATGGCCTATGGTCTGCTGGGAGGACCAGTTAGATGGATCTAGAAGGGAGGCCCATGCCGGATAAAGGAAGGCTACGGTGGAGTCACCAGCGTACCCGGAGCCTTGGAGTGCAAGATACGCAAGACTAGTAATAGACGGTGTAGGACTCTGTAACCTGTCCGGCTAGGACTTTTCCCTGTAACCCTAGGACCTGGCGACTATATAAGTCGGGCCTATGGGAGCCTTTATGGAACAATATCAGACAACCTAGTGTCGACTACGACGCACCTCGCACAGCGAACCAATCCCTGTAACTCGGCGTATTGCCCTTATAGTGATTTATAGTAGGAGTAGGATTCCGCCACCGTTGTGGGATCTGAACCTGGGTAAGCTGTGTTACCTTGTACCCGTCAACTGTCCGCCTTACCCCACGTCTCTAAACACGCACTGTGAGGGCCCCTCCATGGCTTACTCGTCGGCAATACCACGACAGTTGGCGCCCACCGTGGAGCAAGAGGCGCTTCATGCTCTTCAGTGGGTGAGGACCAAGACCTTCGCGGGAATCAGCAAAACCATAGCCATCGGACGTGTTCTCTTCTCCGGAAACGTTCCGATCGTCCCTCCTGACGAGTTCTGGATCCCGGCGAAGACGAACCCTACGCGGTGTTCAATCGTTCCTATCAGAGACATCCACCTCTTCATCGGAGAAACCGACTCGGGCACTAGTTCCCTGGGAGTCGGAGGAGCATCAAGGCCCGCACGGACCGCCTACGGGCTGGATACGTTCACGGAAGGATCGATGTCGGATCTCTCTTCGGAGTTTGCCGGCAAAAATCGGAAAGCATCAAGGCCCGCACGGACCGCCTATGGGCAGGATACGTTCGCGGAAGGATCGATGTCGGATCTCTCCTCGGAGTTTGCCGGCAAAGATTGGAAAAATCCAAGGCCCACCCAAACTGCCCCTGTGCAGGATATAAAGGTGGAAGGTCACTGCAAATCCGCCGGCTTCCCCCGTGCGTCTGGACAACAGAGATCCAAGTTCGTCGGCGTGGTTACCATCTTCGACCTGGCGCACTGCGTTCAGAGAGAAGGCGAAACCCCCGCGATTACCTGGCCAGATGGCTCCATATACGAGCCGATCTGGCCCACTACCCCGATGATAACGCTTTGTATCACTTCGTGGAAGGACTGGACCGTGGCACGCTTCTCCGACATTCTCTAAGACGGCAGCAGGCAACAGGATGTCTTACCCTCGAAGAGATGGTGAGCACCATCAACAACTACGCGGAAGCTGACGCAGCAGCCCAGATGGTGCTTGTGCTCAGGGACGGAGAACCTCCGATTCAGCAACTGCCACCACCGCCTCCCGCCACCATCGCCGCAGCAGCAGCCCTACCTCCAGTCATCATCGAGGCCGTTGCACCTCCACCGCCCGTCATCGAGGAAGTCCTGACACCCTCCGACTCTGTCATTGACGCGCTTTATGCTGATTTCTGTGCAGATTCAGAGGAGATAGATTTCAGTCCAGAAGAGCTAGACTCCGCTATGCAGGAGATGGAGGAGTAGTACTCGCGCGATGAGCAAACCAATAACGCCATCACATCCCGAGGGGTGTTCGTCACCATTGGGACGGCGATGGATGAAGATCAACCCGGACGAGCTCCGCCTACAACACTGGAAAAGGGGAAGGGGCCACTTATTTCTACTGACGATGATCGCGCAAAGGTCATGCCTCCTCCGCCTAACCCAGTACAGCAGCCACAGGAACTCGGCACCGTCCCGAGCAACAACAACACCACAAACTTGCCGCCTCCAGCATCCACGTCTACAACATCCCAAGTTACTCCAGCTGATAGAGTGATGTACGGAAATCTCCTCGTCGAGCCACTGACCGTTGCTCATATCCGGAACGTGACCCAAGTTGACGAGAAGCGCCAGCAGTTGCTGGAGGAAGCGCAAGCCATCGTGGAGCAAGGCTCTAAGCTAGATCGAGATCTGGTCAACGCGCAGAAGTCCATAGAGAAAGCTAGAGCAATGGAGGCCGAGTACAAGACTTTACTGCAGCAGCAGAAGGCTAAGAAAGCTCCGGCTCGCGTCATCAACGATCCTGGTGTGTAGCGTAACCTAGGATGGGCCCCCTCGAAGCCAGCACAAGCCAAGCCATACATTGACAGTGAAGGCAAGAAGGTGATGCCCACCCCACTCCTTAACCTTGCCGTCGCCAAGACCCTTCTAGAGAAGGATAGATCGCCTGAGGCAGTGGAACAGGTCTATGACCTGGTGGCCAAGGCGGTGAAGCAGCAGGAAAAGGCCACCTCTCAGAGGCTTGAGTCTGACCCAGCGCTTTGCCAGTCTAGCCAGTACAAGCCGCCAAGGGAAGGATCTCCTCTTGATGTCGGGTCCCAGACGGGTTCATCAGAACAAAGACGGAGGGACGCGCGCAACAGGAAGGACGCCATCCCCATATCCTCCGACCATGGAGAAAAGGCCCGACCTCGTCACCCGTCGCCACCGCCCCGATCTCCCTGACATCGCGAAGATTACAAGGCTCACCATCATACGGATATTCCCCCACCAAAGCAGTGTGACATCGTCATCCGCGACAACACGGAGCAGACCCGTCATGATGGAGATCACAATCACGGGCACAGGAGCAGGTCACATCATGACCCTCCATGTCCGACAAGCAACCGTGACAGGCGTGAGGCGTCACAGGAGGGTAACAGCAAGATGGCTAACCCACTGCCACCTCCGCCTCCGTCACCACCAAGCAGTCACCATGGAGGAGGAGGCCCGCATCGTTCATGCAGCCCATCCCCTGTTGACAAGAAGAAGAAGAACCCGGAGCCATACGATGCACGTTCGCGGATCGATAAGATCCACGAGGCCCGGGAAGGACCATACCTAGGACCACGTTGCTTTGGACCTGCAATACGGTCCGCAACTTACCCCAAAGGTTTCCGGATTGACAAGACCATCAAGCCCTATGACGGCACCGCCAAGCCAGCCACATGGTTGTAAGACTACGACAACGTGGTGGAGATTGCCGGAGGCAACCCCAACATCGCCGTCAAGTACCTCCCATTAATGTTGGCGGGCACGGCCCGTCAATGGATCGACGACTTGCCGGAGAAATCTATCTACAACTGGCTGGACATGCAAGAAGCATTCACCAAGAACTTTGAGGGTACATACAAGCGTCCCTGCACTGTGGGCGATCTACAGCGGTGCGTGCAAGAGAAATACGAGACATCTTGTGCCTACCTCTCTCGCTGGCTGGACATGAAGAATTCCTACACAGGAGTGCATGCTCAGACCGCCATGGCCGCCTTCATCGACGTGTTGGAAAGGGGCACGTTGCTCCGGCATAAGCTGAAGCGCTTGCAGGACAATCACCAGCTTGACTTGAACCAGATGATTCAGTTAGCTAGTGAGTTCACAGCTGCCGACGATGATGCTCGCGGCTCCTTGCCGGCAACAGCCATTCCAACTCAAGCTCGGAGGAACAGCAGTACAAAACGGAAAACCGCTCCAGAAGAAAAGCAATCTACCGACATGGTCGCTATGATTTTTGCAGGACGAGGAGAAGGCGGACAACGTGGCCGAGGAAGGGGAGTTGGTCGTGGGCAGCAACGAGGAAGTGAAACTACCTCAGCGCCGCTCTGCGTTCCCCAAACCTACGAGGAGTACCGCGATATGCCGCGCCTCGTACACCTCGACGCCAACGGCAAGGCCACCCATACCAATCAACACTGAAAGTTCGTCAACGACCTCAAGGAAGACCCGGAGTCTGGTTACAAGCAAAGTCAGAAGAACAGACCGCGAGGCAAGGGCAAGGGGAAGAAGAAGGAGGAAGAGTCCAAGGATTCGAGTGACATGGACGAAGACGTGGACCCCAAGCACGCCGCCAAGAGCGACGACAAGGGCAAGAACCCCTTCGCAAAGAAGGCTCCAGTCTACCACACTTTCCTTGGCACCCCCACCGTTCGACAACAGAAGACCTCTCTAAGGATCCTGATGGCTACTCTCCCCCCAGTTCCCCAGTACCCTGCACTGGTCGGAAGTTCCAATCACTTGGGACAGGACGGACCACCCAGACCTTATACCTACGGAGAAACAGTACGCCATGGTCATCAACCCCTTTATTGACGGCGTGGAGTTCACCAAGTGTATGGTGGATAGTGGAAGCAACATCAACATCATGTACCTGGATACAGTGCAGAAGATGAACTTGACGGAGGCAAACCTAAGGCGGACCAACACCATCTTCCACGGCGTAGTTCCTGGTCGGGAGGCTCGGTCCCTTGGGTGCATTACACTTCAAGTTGCCTTTGGCGATGTTAACAACTACTGCCAAGAGCGCATGACCTTCGAGGTGGTCCCCTTCAAGAGCGTGTACCACATCATATTCGGCCGCGACATATTCCACACGTTCATGGCCAAGCCATGCTTCGCCTACAACAAACTCAAGATACCCGGACCAAACGGTATCATCACCGTATCCAGAAGCTTTACCAAGGCAAGGGACTGCGAGATCAATGAAGCAGCCGTTGCAGAACCTGTCCTCTACAACAAAGAATTCAAAGAGATCCAGAGCAAGGTCGATGACTCAGAGATGCCCGCGTCAAAGAAGCAGATCTCCGACTCCGCTCCTGCGTTCAAGGCCGCCATCGAGACCAAGCCGGTGGAACTTGTGGTAGGCGATGCCTCCAAGGTCACCGCCATTGGGACGAACCTGGATCCCAAATAGGAAAGCGCGCTCGTCGAGTTCCTCCGTGAGAATAGGGACATCTTTGCCTAGCAACCTGCCGACATGAAAGGTGTACCTAGGGAACTTGCCGAGCACAGCTTAAACATTGATCCAAAATGCAAACCAATGAAATAACCTCTACGACTCTTTGGAGATGAGAAGAGACGTGCCATTGGCAAAGAGATAGCTAGGTTACTTAAAGCTAGATTTATCCGAGAAGTCCTTCACACCCGATGGGTGGCCAATCCTGTACTTGTCCCCAAAAAGGGAACCAATGAATTAAGAATGTGCGTTGATTACACCGGCTTGAACAAAGCATGTCCATGTGGCATCCCACAAAAATCACTACTAGAAAATCGCGTTGTTTTTGTGCATTGCATTTGAGCATCGTCATCATCATGCATTTGTTTGTCCGAAAAATATTTTCAATAAGCCTATTTTGTTTTCTAAAATTAACCTTCTTTCTTTTCGAAACAAAGTCTCATAATTATCTGCTAAACTATTTAACTAAAAATTATTTGCTAAAAAGATTTCAAACAAAACCAAACAAATAAATATCCTACAAATAATCAACCTAAAACCTAAACCCTTTTCTACCTAAACCTAGTCTACCCACCAACCGCAGCTGGCCACCTCACCGTTCCTCCACCTCACCTCTCTCACCGCCACCTCACCAATCCCCTTCTTTTTCCTCCACTCCCTCTCTCACACAGCCCCCAACTACCCCCTCTCCCTTACACCCGGCCCCACCTCCTGCACCTGGTCCCACCCCGCTGCCACCCACCCCCAGCCACCTCTCTCACCCACCAACCCTGCCAGCCTGTCCCACCTCCCAACTTCCCCCTGGACCCGCCCCCACCTGGCCGACCCCCACCACCTACCCGACCCACTCTGGCCCACCCCGGCCCCACCATCCTCCTTCTCCTCTCTCCCCGCGTCCCCAACCTCCTCCCACCCCCGTTCCGCTGCGTCGCCAGGGCCTCCCCTCCCGCCGCTCGAGCTCGCCTCGCCGGAGCCGCCCTCGCCTCGTCCTCCCACGCGCCGCCCGCGTCTGCCTTCCCGCCGGCGAGCCACCTCCCGCCGCCCTCCTTCGTTTCGCCCCCGGCCCCGAGCACCTCCCGCCGCCCGGCCTCCACCCTCCGGCCTCCACCGAGCTCCGCCCTGCCGCTCGCCCCCTCTCCCACCTACCACCTCCCCGACACCCTCTCCTCGGCTCCGCCCCGCAAGCTCAGTCGCGCCGCCGCCTTCCCCTCCTCACCTCGCCGCCGCCGGAGATCCTCCGGGCCCGCCCGAGCCCGACCGCCTCGCCGCCCTTCCTCCGCAGCGCAGGCCGCCTCCGGCTCTGCCCTCCGCCGCCTCTGCTCGACCTTCCCCGTCCGCTCCCGGCACCGCCCCACGTCGGCCTTGCCTCTCCTGTGGCCGGCGCCCCCTGCTTGCAAGCTCCGGCCGCGGTCCCTGTCGCCATGCGCCTCCCCGCAGAGTTCCTCTACCCGGCCTCCTCTCTGCCTCTCCGCAGCAAGCCCGAGCATCCCGAGTCAGGCCGCCGGCCCTCGTCCGTGCCGCCGCGGCTGCTAGACCCTCTGCAGTGGACGCACTCGTGTTGCCCCATGTCCCCTGTCTCAGGATGTGAAGATGTGGAGTGGTGATACTCTCTGTGGTGTAGTGATGTTTAGAAGACGGTGATACTCCGAAGTCGATTCGAAGAGCCATGATTTGCTACACGAGTTCAAGATCTCCGGAGCACGAACCCTCGGGACGCTTACACGGAATGGCAAGATCGCCACACGGACGCGAATCCCAAGACCCTGAGACCCCGAACCGAAGACCGATCCGAAGCGCCAAGGCCTTCGACAGGGAATCGACAAGATCATCGCGGAACTCCAAGGTCTACTTCGTAGGTTGCCGAACGCCAAGGTCGCCGACACGGAACGCCAAGTTCTCCACTTTGAACGCCATGACCGTCTACGCGGACCCGAAGACCACGAATGCGACAAGATCGACACCGACTAGGGCGAGACCGATGCGCCCCCGACACCGAACCAAGTCCTTCTTCCCGGAACGCCAAGCTCTTCACCTTGTATCCAACCCCGAGACCGATCCCGCCGAGACCGAACCCCAGATCCGGACCCTGAGACCGAACCCCGAACCCCGGAACCCCAAGATCGCCGAACCCTAATGTGTGACCCCTATTCTCGAACCCTATTTTATAAATGATATTACTTGTTGCATATTAAATGGTTCATTCGCATCGCATCATGTGGGTTTGGGGGCATTATGCCAATTCATCTCATAATTAAATATGGGGCCCATATGCGGGCAAATCTAGACTTATATTGGTCCCATATAAATTTGTGTAGCGAACCGGTGCTATCTTTTGATATGTTAAGACAACATTTAAATTGCGGGGTATCTAAACAACATAAACCTATTAATTAATTGTCGGGACCTCGGTTCCGCTTAATATGATCTAATTGCATCGCATCTTTGTCATGTCATACATCATACATGCAGCATGCCCGATCTTTTGCCATAGTATTAAATATTGCATCCGGTATTTATTCTAGTGTTTTGGTTCTTCGCGGATAAGGCCGTTGAGTTGATGCGAGTATCGACCTGATCTTCGGATGAACCCTCGGCAATGTTTTCAGGCGAGCATCTTCCCCTTTCTACCTATCTTACTTTTATAGTATTTATTCCCTCCTGTTGATCTATTGCTATCTGTGTTGCGATGCTCTAGTTTTCGTACCCGTGATATCCCTTACAGCCTTATATTGCCTTGGACACATCCTATTACCTGTTGCTTGGTAGATAGTTGGACTTGCACGTCGTAGTCGCTGGCTCAAGTGCTGTTGCGTGTCGTCCAGTACCACAGTTGTTGGAGTATTGCCGCATGTTTAATGTTGGAGATGATCATGGCTTTAATTATCGTTTAATTCAATTACTGTTTAATAACTAAAATTGAAGTAGTTAAGCAGAGGCACAGGTGGGCAATAGATGTTATTTGGTTGTTAACCGTCCACTTGTGTCCCGTAGGACCCCGAGTTCTTGACACATGTTCCGAGATCGAGCGCGCTAACCACAGGTGGGGAGATATGGGCCCCCCATCGATTTGGTACCTGATTTCAAAGTACTGTACTGGGGGCCACAAGTAGTTTGGGGCTTTATTACTATTCTGTACTTATGCCATGCTTTACTGCTTTATTTAAATTGTGCGATGGATAGCACCTGTACTGTTTAGGATCGGGACACGTTTTCGCGGTGTCGACAAGCCCGAGTTTTCGGGTTCCCAGTCGTTCACAGCCGTCCACCCAAACCCTGAGTCCATCTCGGAGACCGGCCGACTTCGTTGCGGGTGTACTTAGTGGGGTGGCCCCCCGTGCTTGCTTTGGGTCTGGGAAACGTCATGACTTAGGCCCCGCCGACATACCGATGGGTGTATGTTAACTGATCTGGCAAAAAGGGTCGAAGTGCTTGTGGATACTTTGGTGCACCCCTGCAGGGTTAAATCTTTTCGAGAAGCCGTGTCCGCGGTTATGGACGACTTGGAGCACAGGTCTCGATCATAGCCAACTATAACTAAAGTTTACTGCTATAATTTGACTTGTATCCGATATGACTAGTAATCAGCTTCACTACAACGGAATGGCTAAATAAAAGTACCAACAACTGCTGGGTTTTGGGTTATCTCATGCTATCTGTATCTGACTAGTAAGTGCTGCAACTATAACGGAATGGTTAACTAAAAGTGACCACTGCTTATTATATCAGGATGATTATCGATACCTGACTAGTAATTGCTGCAACAATAACTGAATAAATAAAACTGCCAACGGTGTGAGTTCCTCGGTTGACTTCCTCGTTTGGTCTTGAGGGGGACACACCAGGATGGGTTTGTTTGATGGTAGAATCAGGTTGGTTCCGAATAGATCTTTCTTATCCCTCTCTGATAGCCGATAGTTATATCGAGTCTCTATAGGTTGTTTAGTGCATGCTGCCGCTGCCGCTCAGTCCACCATACCTATGTAGGCGAGGACCGCCGAATTCTAGCCTCGCCGTGTACTGGCCTCAGTACTGACCGCTCTCTCTTTTTCCTTTGCCCTTTGTCGGCACCCGTTTTGTTTAAGCAGGTTTTGAGATCGACGTTGTTAGCAGGGTTACCCTTCCGGCTTGGCCTGGGCAGGGTTATGGACGCCATTGGTTATTCTTCAAGGCTCTTAGCTCAATTTGCATCTTGTCCGTACTCGGACGCTCTATCGTTTTCAAGGTGATTTGGATCTTTGTTCTGTATATCTGTATTCTTGACTCATGGAGTCGTGCTGTATATATATCTGTTCTGTGGGTCCCATCGAGGACTGTTGTGTAATGTTATTACTTTGTTTTCCACCCGCACGCAAGTGCCTGGTGGGCACCTTTGAATCGTTTCTATGCGGGTTTTGCTAAAACTTGCATAGGGCCGATTCAGAGGGTGTTACAGAGTGGCATCAGAGCTCAGCAGTTACGATACCCCACAAGTCCAGCCTGTAGGATAACCTAGCTAACGGCCAAAGTAGAGTGTCAAAACTATTTTTGCAAAATCGGTTGGATAGTTCTGATTAGGTCTGATTTTACTCCTTAACCCTCTGCTGCTCTCCTCTCACCTCTGCATGTTTTGAATCCGCTCTCTTCTCTTTCTTCGAGTCCAGGATTTCTCGTGGTTGGGTTCCATCGTACCTTCAGGGTTTCGCTTCCTCCTTTGGTAACGGTGCTGCTACATCTGGTCTTCATGCTATCCGAGGAATCCTTCGTCAGGTGGACTTCTCTTTGTTCCTTCTCGTGCCTTCCGGTGTTTTCCGACGCGACGACATCATCTACGCTAGATCCGATGCAGAGTCTGCATCACTCCTTTGTTTCCGAACCTCGATTGTCGAGATCTTCAGTCTGATTCCGAGAATGGTTGCACGCTTTTCCACTGATTGTGCAGAGTAATAGTTTGGGTGCGTGATGGATTGGCCCCCATGCCGACTACTCACTCTATTCGCTTGTGTACATTGAAGTGGATGAGAAAGCATCGATTCCCTCTTTCCATCGAAGCTAGAGGTGGCTTTATTGTTGATACCTCTACCTTCGACCTTTTGTTCCCGGAGTGTTCTCTCGACGATCACGGACAACGACCTCTTGTTAGTGGTGCGCGAAGATCTACACGATGCGAGAAGATTCAGATCGAGCCCCTTCTTCCCGGTACCATGAGGCGGATCTCGAGGGCGAGATCCATTGTTAGTGGTGTCGAATTGTGGCATCCCGCAAAAATCACTACTAGAAAATCGCGTTGTTTTTGTGCATTGCATTTGAGCATCGTCATCATCATGCATTTGTTTGTCCGAAAACTATTTTCAATAAGCCTATTTTGTTTTCTAAAATTAACCTTCTTTCTTTTCGAAACAAAGTCTCATAATTATCTGCTAAACTATTTAACTAAAAATTATTTGCTAAAAAGATTTCAAACAAAACCAAACAAATAAATATCCTACAAATAATCAACCTAAAACCTAAAACCTTTTCTACCTAAACCTAGTCTACCCACCAACCGCAGCTGGCCACCTCACCGTTCCTCCACCTCACCTCTCTCACCGCCACCTCACCAATCCCCTTCTTTTTCCTCCACTCCCTCTCTCACACAGCCCCCACCTACCCCCTCTCCCTTACACCCGGCCCCACCTCCTGCACCTGGTCCCACCCCGCTGCCACCCACCCCCAGCCACCTCTCTCACCCACCAACCCTGCCAGCCTGTCCCACCTCCCAACTTCCCCCTGGACCCGCCCCCACCTGGCCGACCCCCACCACCTACCCGACCCACTCTGGCCCACCACGGCCCCACCATCCTCCTTCTCCTCTCTCCCCGCGTCCCCAACCTCCTCCCACCCCCGTTCCGCCGCGTCGCCAGGGCCTCCCCTCCCGCCGCTCGAGCTCGCCTCGCCGGAGCCGCCCTCGCCTCGTCCTCCCGCGCGCCGCCCGCGTCTGCCTTCCCGCCGGCGAGCCGCCTCCCGCCGCCCTCCTCCGTTTCGCCCCCGGCCCCGAGCACCTCCCGCCGCCCGGCCTCCACCCTCCGGCCTCCACCGAGCTCCGCCCCGCCGCTCGCCCCCTCTCCCACCTACCACCTCCCCGACGCCCTCTCCTCGGCTCCGCCCCGCAAGCTCAGTCGCGCCGCCGCCTGCCCCCCTCACCTCGCCGCCGCCGGAGATCCTCCGGGCCCGCCCGAGCCCGGCCGCCTCGCCGCCCTTCCTCCGCAGCGCAGGTCGCCTCCGGCTCTGCCCTCCGCCGCCTCTGCTCGACCTTCCCCGTCCGCTCCCGGCGCCGCCCCACGTCGGCCTTGCCTCTCCTGTCGCCGGCGCCCCTGCTTGCAAGCTCCGGCCGCGGTCCCTGTTGCCATGCGTCTCCCCGCAGAGTTCCTCTACCCGGCCTCCTCTCTGCCTCTCCGCAGCAAGCCCGAGCATCCCGCGTCAGGCCGCCGGCCCTCGTCCGTGCCGCCGCCGCTGCTAGACCCTCTGCAGTGGACGCACTCGTGTTGCCCCATGTCCCCTGTCTCAGGATGTGAAGATGTGGAGTGGTGATACTCTCTGTGGTGTAGTGATGTTTAGAAGACGGTGATACTCCGAAGTCGATTCGAAGAGCCATGATTTGCTACACGAGTTCAAGATCTCCGGAGCACGAACCCTCGGGACGCTTACACGGAATGGCAAGATCGCCACACGGACGCGAATCCCAAGACCTTGAGACCCCGAACCGAAGACCGATCCGAAGCGCCAAGGCCTTCGACAGGGAATCGACAAGATCATCGCGGAACTCCAAGGTCTACTTCGTAGGTTGCCGAACGCCAAGGTCGTCGACACGGAACGCCAAGTTCTCCACTTTGAACGCCATGACCGTCTACGCGGACCCGAAGACCACGAATGCGACAAGATCGACACCGACTAGGGCGAGACCGATGCGCCCCCGACACCGAACCAAGTCCTTCTTCCCGGAACGCCAAGCTCTTCACCTTGTATCCAACCCCGAGACCGATCCCGCCGAGACCGAACCCTAGATCCGGACCCTGAGACCGAACCCCGAACCCCGGAACCCCAAGATCGCCGAACCCTCATGTGTGACCCCCTTTCTCGAACCCTATTTTATAAATGATATTACTTGTTGCATATTAAATGGTTCATTCGCATCGCATCATGTGGGTTTGGGGGCATTATGCCAATGCATCTCATAATTAAATATGGGGCCCATATGCGGGCAAATCTAGACTTATATTGGTCCCATATAAATTTGTGTAGCGAACCGGTGCTATCTTTTGCCATGTTAAGACAACATTTAAATTGCGGGGTACCTAAACAACATAAACCTATTAATTAATTGTCGGGACCTCGGTTCCGCTTAATATGATCTAATTGCATCGCATCTTTGCCATGTCATACATCATACATGCAGCATGCCCGATATTTTGCCATAGTATTAAATATTGCATCCGGTGTTTATTCTAGTGTTTTGGTTCTTCGCGGATAAGGCCGTTGTGTTTATGCGAGTATCGACCCGATCTTCGGATGAACCCTTGGCAATGTTTTCAGGCGAGTATCTTCCCCTTTCTACCTATCTTACTTTTATAGTATTTATTCCCTCCTGTTGATCTATTGCTATCTGTGTTGCGATGCTCTAGTTTTCGTACCCGTGATATCCCTTGCAGCCTTATATTGCCTTGGACACATCCTATTACCTGTTGCTTGGTAGATAGTTGGACTTGCACGTCGTAGTCGCTGGCTCAAGTGCTGTTGCGTGTCGTCCAGTACCACAGTTGTTGGAGTATTGCCGCATGTTTAATGTTGGAGATGATCATGGCTTTAATTATCGTTTAATTCAATTACTGTTTAATAACTAAAATTGAAGTAGTTAAGCAGAGGCACAGGTGGGCAATAGATGTTATTTGGTTGTTAACCGTCCACTTGTGTCCCGTAGGACCCCGAGTTCTTGACACCTGTTCCGAGATCGAGCGCGCTAACCACAGGTGGGGAGATATGGGCCCCCCATCGATTTGGTACCTTATTTCAAAGTACTGTACTAGGGGCCACAAGTAGTTTGGGGCTTTATTACTATTCTGTACTTATGCCATGCTTTACTGCTTTATTTAAATTGTGCGATGGATAGTACCTGTACTGTTTAGGATCGGGACACGTTTTCGCGGTGTCGACAAGCCCGAGTTTTCGGGTTCCCAGTCGTTCACAGCCGTCCACCCAAACCCTGAGTCCGTCTCGGAGACCGGCCGACTTCGTTGCGGGTCTACTTAGTGGGGTGGCCCCCCGTGCTTGCTTTGGGTCTGGGAAACGTCATGACTTAGGCCCCGCCGACATACCGATGGGTGTATGTTAACTGATCTGGCAAAAAGGGTCGAAGTGCTTGTGGATACTTTGGTGCACCCCTGCAGGGTTAAATCTTTTCGAGAAGCTGTGTCCGCGGTTATGGACGACTTGGAGCACAGGTCTCGATCATAGCCAACTATAACTAAAGTTTACTGCTATAATTTGACTTGTATCCGATATGACTAGGAATCAGCTTCACTACAACGGAATGGCTAAATAAAAGTACCAACAACTGCTGGGTTTTGGGTTATCTCATGCTATCTGTATCTGACTAGTAAGTGCTGCAACTATAACGGAATGGTTAACTAAAAGTGCCCACTGCTTATTATATCAGGATGATTATCGATACCTGACTAGTAATTGCTGCAACAATAACTGAATAAATAAAACTGCCAACGGTGTGAGTTCCTCGGTTGACTTCCTCGTTTGGTCTCGAGGGGGACACACCAGGATGGGTTTGTTTGATGGTAGAATCAGGTTGGTTCCGAATAGATCTTTCTTATCCCTCTCTGATAGCCGATAGTTATATCGAGTCTCTATAGGTTGTTTAGTGCATGCTGCCGCTGCCGCTCAGTCCACCATACCTATGTAGGCGAGGACCGCCGAATTCTAGCCTCGCCGTGTACTGGCCTCAGTACTGACCGCTCTCTCTTTTTCCTTTGCCCTTTGTCGGCACCCCTTTTGTTTAAGCAGGTTTTGAGATCGACGTCGTTAGCAGGGTTACCCTTCTGGCTTGGCCTGGGCAGGGTTATGGACGCCATTGGTTATTCTTCAGGGCTCTTAGCTCAATTTGCATCTTGTCCGTACTCGGACGCTCTATCGTTTTCAAGGTGATTTGGATCTTTGTTCTGTATATCTGTATTCTTGACTCATGGAGTCGTGCTGTATATATATCTGTTCTGTGGGTCCTATCGAGGACTGTTGTGTAATGTTATTACTTCGTTTTCCACCCGCACGCAAGTGCCTGGTGGGCACCTTTGAATCGTTTCTATGCGGGTTTGGCGGGTTTCGCTAAAACTTGCATAGGGCCGATTCAGAGGGTGTTACAGTCCCAAAGATCCGTTTGCTTTGCCTCGCATTGACCAAGTCATTGACTCGACGGCTGTCTCGGAGCTTTTCTGTTTTCTCGATGCATACTGAGGATACCACCAGATCAAGATGAAGAAGTCGGACCAATTGGCCACTTCGTTCACTACACCCTACGGTACGTTTTGCTATGTCACGATGCCCTTTGAGCTGAAAAATGCAGGTGCTATGTACCAGCGGACAATGCAACATTGCCTCCACGACCAAATTGGTCGGAACGTTCACGCCTATGTGGACGATATCGCGGTGATGTCTAAAAAGTTAAACGACTTAATCTCCGACTTAAAAGAAACCGTTGATAATCTCCGTAAATACAACATGATGCTTAACCCTAAGAAGTGCGTCTTTGGGGTCCCAGCCGGCAAATTTTTGGGTTTCATCGTTTCCCAACGCGGAATCGAGGTCAACCCGGAGAAAATCAAGGACATCTTAAACATAAACCGTTCGACATGCCTAAAGGACATTCAATGACTAACAGGTTGTGTTGTAGTAGTTAGTCGGTTCGTCAGCCGACTTGGAGAGAAGGTTCTGCCGCTGTACAAGTTGCTTTAGAAGGCGGACAAATTCACATGGACGGACGAAGCAGATGCAGCATTGAAGCAGTAAGAAGATCCTTTCCTCCGCGCCCATACTTGCAGCACCCGAGCCTGGAGAACCCCTGTTAATCTACATGGCGGTAACCAACCGGGTAATCAGCATCGTCATCGTGGTAGAGCGGAAGGAACCAGGCTATTAGCACGGATTTCAACGACCAGTTTACTATGTGAGCGAGGTCTTGACGGAGTCCAAGCAGCGTTACCCGCACTACCAGAAGATAGCTTATGGAGTATTCCTTGCTTCTCGGAAGCTGAGGCATTACTTTCAGGAGCACCCAATCACAGTGGTGAGCAAGACTCCACTGTCCGACATTATCAATAACAACGACGCTACAGGAAGGGTCGCGAAGTGGGGCATTGAACTTGCCGCCTTCGAGATCACCTACAAGAGACGCGACGCTATCAAGTCACAAGCCTTGGCGGATTTTGTTGCAGATTGGATGGAGATGCCAGATGCTACTCCGTTGCCGGAACCAGAGTATTGGGTGATGCACTTTGACGGATCAAAGCTGCTCAACGGCTCGGGGCTGGTGTATTGCTACAGTCACCAACAGGAGACAAGCTACACTACGTTCTGCAAATCCACTCATTCACGGACTACAAACAACATGGAGGAGTATGAAGCACTCATTCACGGACTACGTGTAGCCAAGGATATTGGCATCAAGCGCATAGTTTGCTGTGGAGATTCCGGCTTGGTTGGCCAGCAGGTGGCTGGCACCTAGAATGCGCGGAACCCTATGATGGCGGCATATCGAGACGAAGTGGACGAGATAGCCAAGAGCTTCTTAGGCTATGAAGTCAAGTATGTACCTAGGGAACAAAACGAGGCGGCTGATCTGCTGTCTAAGCTTGGATCAGGGTGCAAGAAAATTCCGCCAGGAGTTTTCCTAGAGCACCTGCGCACACCATCTGTGAAGGGAGACGACATCGACAACCTAGATAGAGCTGACTCTTTCGTCAACATGGTGACTAAGGTCCCTCCGGCTTGGACAAAACCGTTCATGGAATATCTCGAACACGGAACTTTGCCCGACGACAAAGTCGAAAGACGGAAAATAGTACGACGAGCAAAGGGTTATACCATAATTAATGGGCAACTCTACAAAAGGAGCACTACTGGTGTATACCTAAAGTGTGTTTCCCAGCTAGAAGGTATGGAAATCCTGCATGAAATCCATCTCGGAGATTGCAGGCATCACGCCGCTCCTCAATCGTTGGTCGCGAAAGCCTTCCGGCAAGGATTCTACTGGCTGACCGTGAAGGCAGACGCCGACAAGCTAGTTGAGACATGCATGGGATGCCAGTATTATGCCCGACAACCACATGTTCCTGTTGAAGAAGTGCGAACAATACCAATAACTTGGCCGTTTGTAGTCTAGGGGCTGGACATGATGGGACCGTTACAGACAGAACCTTGTGGGTTTACGCATCTTCTTGTAGCAGTTGACAAATTCACTAAATGGATAGAAGCTAAACCCATTAGAAAGCTCGATGGGGCAACTGCCCTCAGGTTTGTCCGGGATCTAGTGGTGAGATTTGGTCTCCCACACAACATTATCACCGACAACGGCAAAAATTTGTCACTCGGAGAAGTGGAAGCTTATTGTTGGAAGAAAGGCATCCGACTTGACCTTGCATCTGTGGCACACCCAAAATCCAACGGTCAGGTTGAGCAAGCCAATGGATTAATTCTGCTGGGAATCAAGCCACATCTTGAGGCACCGCTACATAGAGAAGCTGGAGCCTGGGCGGAAGAATTGCCATCTGTGCTGTGGAGTTTACGAACTACACCCAACAGATCCACCGGCTACACCCCTTACTTCATGGTATATGGAGCAGAAGCCATCCTGCCTTCCAACATCCTTCACGATTCACCAAGAGTTGCCGCCTACGACGAGGATGACGCTGAAGAATCCAGACTCCTAGATGTGGAACTTCTCGAGGAGGAGCATGTTTTAGCATGCCAAAGATCCGCCATCTACCAGCAGAAGCTACGCAGATACCATAGTCGCCGCGTTCGGCATTGCTTGTTTAAAGAGGGGGATTTGGTGCTCCGACTTAAGCAGAAGAAGTCACACAAATTATCCCCGCCATGGGAAGGACCGTTCATCATAAGCAAGGCGCTACTCAATGGGTCTTACTACCTTGTTGATAATCGTGAACTGAAGGATAGACCCAACGAGGATCATAAGCGTAAGCGACGTGACCCGGATGATGACTACCCGGAGCTTGATCGACCATGGAACATAGCACAACTAAGTCCTTTTTACACTTTGCATTTTTTATCTAATTGTGTACCTCTTATATGATCAATGAAATAAAGCTCTCTGGTTCACTCATATTTCTGAGTCTTTTACCTCCTTTAGTGTTCATTTTTGGATAATGTAAAACCTTTATGCACAAGCCTTGCGTTTCCACTTGTGAAAATTCCGCCTACGGGCGTTAGCTTAAGTTTTCTAGTCTACACATTCTTTGTCGTTTTTATGTGGATTCTGGAGTAGTGACTTTTGGCACTTATTATCGGCGATTTTGTGCTTAGGTTATTGACGGTGCCATTGGGCATCATCACCTGAGCGCATGGTTCCGACAACGAGTCTTCCGACTCACGAAAGGTCAAGCATAAAAACCAAAGTAATGGATAAGCCAGCACTTGCTTAAAAAATATATACATGCTGGAAACTAGTTCTTAAGTAGCAGGAAATAACAACCATTGTTTTCCGCCTTAAGTTACATCAATAAGTTTTTTCCGCACATACACCAAAGGTGAAACAAATAATACAAAGTTGTTCTTCATTCCTTTGGCGCAGGAGACTTAGAAGCAGCGTCATCACCAGCAGGAGAGCCACCCTCGAAGTCGGCGGTGTGAAGAGACTCGGAGGAGCTTTGGTTGCCGCCATCGATGGTGTTCATCGACACGAAGACGTTGATATCGACCAAGTCGGCAACTCTGGTGTCATAGACCGCGAGCGATGACAGGATGGCTTCGTGATTAATCTCTTTGCCATCATCGTCTGCGTCGGGAATGCCAGAGGTCACCGTGTCGATGTCGGCATCTTCATAGTGTGCCTTCACCATTGACAGCGCCATCCTTGCACCAGCCCGTGCACATGAAGCTTTCTAGCTTGTGATACGCTCGGGGGCTCGGCGCAGAATCTCCGAGTACTTCGCCACGGAGTCCGATGCCTTGATGTTTATCTGGAGGGGCTTGGCAATATCCTTGGCTTGCGTGATGGCGGTGTTGATGAAGTTGCTAGCAAGAACCATGCATTCCTTGTCTGAAGGAGGCGATCGGGTTAAACCCATAGGAGCTGCAAATTCCGACAATGAGCGCATGAGTTCAAAAATTCAAAGTATCCAGACTATAAAAATCCAAGACGGAGAAAACTTACTGAAGATGCTGGCCTTAGCTTGCCAGAGGGTGTCCGCCAAGGATTCATTCTCTTGTTGGAGGATCTTATACGCCTCGCTATGGCGATGATTTTTCTCATCGGCAGCTTGCTTTTGATCTTTTAAGATCGCAATCTCTTCCTTCAAGTGAGTGATTTCTGCAAAGGCGGAGTCCTGCAGGGCCTTCATTGAATCCTCATGCATTTTTAGCATGTCTTTCCTCTCCTCCTTAAGAATTTTGTTCTCGCTATCCAGCTCTTGAATGTGCTTGGATTGCTCGACAATATTCTTGGCCTTGGCGATGGTTTCTGCATGTTGGAGAAAGAAAAGTACACAGTGAGTACTCGGAGAATATAGGCACAAAACCAAGTTGGAATGCGCATTAGAAAACAGACGCTTGCTCTTGGTGACCTGTTCCTTCAAGAAGGCATTTTTACCCTTTTCAGCTTCTAAATCTGCGCGCATCTGCTGGTACTTGTCATTTCCCATGCCCCTCTGATCATTCTCGTTCTGTGGAAAAAAGAACAAAGTTAAACGTTGTTTAGTCTGCTTGGAGCATCTAGTCGGAAATTTTCCATCAAGATGCTCGGGGGCTACATCGAGAGTTTTTTACTTAACAATGTGATTGGCATTCTTTAAGCATCTAGTCGGAACTAATTCAGTTACAACTGGAAGCTTGGGGGCTACAGTACTGAAATTTATAAACACTACGTATGCTACTCTTAAAGCATCTAGTCGGAATAATTCTTTCCATCTAAATGCTTGGGGGCTATAGTGAGAGTTTTTCTAACTTAGTCACTTTTAGAGCATATAGATGCAAAAACCTATGGTTTTTCCGTCTACATCCTCGGGGGCTATAGTGGGATACTCATATGAAATGCAAAAGGCAAAGAAAACTTACAAGTGCGATGATCTTGAGGTTCATAGCACTCTCAGCCAGCAGCTTGGCAAAGGATTCGCTATTTCCTTGCAAGATTTCTGCTTGCCGACGGAGCTCCTCTAGACCACACGTCGGAGATGTCGGCGCCGCACCAGGAACCAAAGCAGTGCTACCCGGTGTAAGTACCGGATAGACTATATTCGGATAGACTATGGTTTTCTTGGGTGCAGGGGCGCCGCCAATGGCAGAAGCACCAGCTTCCACCACCGCCTTGCTGCCACCGATGGCATCCTTAGGTGGAGCTTCAGACATTTGTTGAGCGGTGCTCTCCTGCGTTGCCTGCTCGCCGACAACAGCGAGTTCGGTAGAGGCGCCAAAATCCACTTTCATGGCGGAAGGGCCTGATGCCTCCTTAGCTTGTGAGCTTGTCAGGGCAGACGTGGGCTTGACGGCAGGAGTAGCAGGGGCGATGGCGGGGGAGGCGTCACGATGCAGCATGTCCTTGATATTTCAAGAAGCCCCTGATTTTTTGGAGGTCTTCTTGAGGCTGGTCGTGGCTTTCTTCCTGAAACGTGCGAAATGCATAAGTACAGGAGCAAGACAGATAAATAGACAATGTCCAAAAATGAGAAGCTTACACAAGTGGGGCTGCTTTGGCAAAGGGGGTCCCATTAACTTTTCTCTTTTCTGCCTCCAGGGCGGCGGTAGTCTTCTTGGAGGCTCCACCCTCTGTCTTCTTCTTCTTGCCTCTGTCGGCAGCGTCAGAGGTGGGGCTCTTCCGCTTCCGCGCCAACGGAACGTCGTCGTCGGACACGACCGTGACTTCCTTCATCTTTGGATCGTAGATTTGGGCAGCCAGGTTGCCTTCCTCTAGATCACTAAGCTGTTAAGTGAGAAATCACCGTGTTAGATAAGATGATATTTGCAAGACGGAAGAACTGGAGTATATGTCATACACGAAAAATAAATACCTACCTTTGGGCACTTGCCGTCTATGAACATGTCGTAGGTGATGGTGAAGACACGCTTCTTATCCTTCACCTTGACGATGTCCTTAAGGCGGAGCTTGACGGAGTCGCTCGAGAAGTTGTCCATGGAGATGCGGAGACTATCCCTTCTGTCGCTGGTATACTCATGCATGAGCTTCGCGCAGTGCTGCAGAGGTTGGATTTTCCTGATGAACCAGCACATGGCTAGGTCCAAGCCGGTCAGACCTGTCTCTACGAACCACTCGATCCTCCTTATGGCCCGAGAAGCGTCGAGGTCGGAGGGAAGAGAGGCTTGGGATCTCCATGACGAGGCTTCAGCGGCGGCTCCGTCAACGAAGTCCGGGTATGTAACTTGTCGGCTAGCCAGAGGGATGTATGGGCCGTAAAAGTACGTCCGTTGCCAATTCTTGCAGGACTCGTGGTTGACGATGTCGGGGAACCGCCGGCCAGGTCGAATCTTGAATCTTATGGTGCCACAGTTCCTAAGCTCTTCCTTGCTATGTCCGGCTTCACGTTTGACGGTGAAGAAGTACACAAAAAGGTCTAACCTAGGCCTTATCCCTAGATATCCCTCGCAAAGTGCTGCGTAGTTTCTAAGCACTAAGATACTATTGGGGGAAAGGTTCTGGGGCTGGACCCTATAATGGTTCAAGACGGAGAGGAAGAAGTTGGAGATGGGCAGGGAGACGCCGCGTACCAGTTGAGATTTTAGGTACACCTTTTCTCCGGCTTTGGGAGTAGGTGTCACCTCGCCGGCTGGCGCCGCCCGCCAGGCAAGCCCCTCCGTCGCGGGGAGGTAGACCTCAGCGATCATCTCTTGGATGTCACGGTCAGTGATATCCGAGCCACACCAGTCGCCCTTGTGCGAGTCTGGTTCCTCCTCCAACGGCTCCAGTGCCGCCAGATTAAGGTCGCCGCCAGTGGTCTCTATAACTGCCGATGCGGGAATGACTAGGACCTCAGGAGGCACGAGGATGGAGCTCGCCGGCTTCGCCGCGGCTTTACTCGACGGCGCCATTGATGGAGAAGTGCTGCTGCTAGCCATGGAGTGAGGATTGGGTGCGACTGGTGCAGATTGGAGCTAGGGTTTTTTCGAGAGTTCTCGCGGAGAGCTCGAGGAGACACGCGACTGGAGGAAGAAGATGATGCGAGGAGAATGAGGTAAAATTGGAAATTTTCCCACGGTTACTTTTTATCATCCTCGGCGTCAAGATTCGTGCAGCTTGATCGGACGGTTGCCGCGTAGACGACGTGTTCGCGAACATGCGTGGAAATTTTGCCACATCTCCAACTGTCGCCGCCAACGGTTCGTATCGCTCGCGCGGGAAAATCGGACATGATTGTTTTCTCTGCATGTGTGAGTTACGAGGCGTCGCTGACCTAAGCCTACGACGTCCTAGCTGACATGGATAGATGAGCCGTCACATCAAATATTCCGACATAGACGGATCTAATCCGACTATGGAAGTGTACGATGGAAGATTTAGCATTTCTCCGGCTTACAAGTTGAAGACGGAGAAAGTTTTGCAGGGTTCTTTGGGAGGACTACAAGATATTGCTTGACGATTTGCCGACATCCAACTAGACGGAGCATTCATCTGAAAAGGCAAGACGACGCAAGATCTCGGAGTTCTCCGGGGGCTACTGTTGGGGATATGCTATATGGGTATCCTCATAGCATGTCACTTATCCGGATAACCGGGTGGCCCATAGTTGGTAGCATGGCCTATGGTCTGCTGGGCGGCCCAGTTAGATGGATCCAGAAGGGAGGCCCATGCCGGATAAAGGAAAGCTACGGTGGAGTCACCAGCGTACCCGGAGCCTTGGAGTGCAAGATACGCAAGACTAGTAATAGACGGTGTAGGACTCTGTAACCTGTCCGTCTAGGACTTTTCTCTGTAACCCTAGGACCTGGCGACTATATAAGTCGGGCCTATGGGAGCCTTTAGGGCACAATCTCAGACAACCTAGTGTCGACTACGACGCACCTCGCACAGTGAACCAATCCCTGTAAGTTGGCGTATTGCCCTTATAGTGATTTATAGCAGGAGTAGGATTCTGCACCGTTGTGGGATCTGAACCTGGGTAAGCTGTGTTACCTCGTACCCGTCAACCGTCCACCTTACCCCACGTCTCTAAACACGCAATGTGAGGACCCCTCCATGGCGTACTCGTCGGCAATACCACGACAGACATCAAGCTTCTCATCTAAATCACGATGACGATAAGTCTCTTACATGAGGTCAATCTGGAATGCATGAATCTGACCAAAGTGGCCAGCCTTGGGAGCAATGGTGTTCTGGTAGACCTTGTGTATGATATCATAGACCAGCTGGAGGTGATTTTTCTGACCCCACACAGCCCAGCCCTCAATATAGAGAGGCTCCAAAACCTCAGGTTAAGAGGCCTTGGTGAAGTGACAATGCCAACCATTAGCCCTGTTGCCTGGTAAGATGGGATAGCAAAAAAGTTCAGCAAACTCAGACCATTTGGCAATCAGCTGTTGGTTCTTAGTCATCCATTTCATTGTGACATACACGGGGTCCCCATCCATGTGAAGGGTGGTGTAGAACTAAGCAATAGCCCCCTCATCAAAGTTCTGACGATGCTCCATAATCTTGATCAGCCTAAACTTCCTGCACCGCTCAAGAGTGATGTTGGCTCAGCTAATTACAGAACTTCGTTGGGAGACCCCAAGAGGAAGGTGTGATGAGCACACCAACAAGTTTTCCCTTAGTAAGAAACCAAGGTTATCGAACCAGTAGGAGGAAGGAAACGACTCAAAGGTGTTGCTAGCAACTTGGAAACCTGCACAACACAAACTCAAGCCTTTGCCCCAACGAACAGTGAGGTTGTCAATCTCACTGATTTGCTGAAAACAAAGGGTTAACTGTATGGTGTGGAAGGTAATGGTGGTTTGCAGAAAGTAAACAGTAATAGTGGAAGATGTATCAATGGTAAAGATTGGACTGGGGTCCATAGTTCACTAGAGGTGTTCTCCTTAAGATAAACAAACATGGCATGCTGGGTAAACAAATTACAGCAGGGCAATTGATAGGACTGAACAAGGCATAACAATGCAATACTAGACATTCATGATCCTATGAGATTCGATTGGGCAATACAACAAGATACATAGACCGCCATCCAACTGCATCAATGACTAGTAATCCACCTTCAGGTTATCATCCAAACCCCCTCCAGTATTAAGTTGCAAGCAACGGATAACTGCTTTAAGCAAAGTGTGTAAGGTAAACAATCCACTTGTTCCATGAACAAGAGACCGTTGTTTTCTCCCAAGTAGCAACATCACAACTACAACCTTAGAGATTTTTGTCACTTCCCTTATATTAAATAGAGGCATGAACCCACTATCGAGCATAAATACCCCCTCTTGGAGTCACTAGCATCTACTTGGCCAAGATAGCTATCAGAAACGGAGAGCATGCAAGATCACAAACAACATAGACATGATAGAATCAAGATAAGACAAAACCATTAATCAATCTAACATAGTAATCTCAATATCCATCGGATCCCCGCAAACACAACATGCATGATTACAAATAGATGATCTTGATCATGAACAGAGCTCATAAGATCTAAACATGGTAGCACAAAGGAGGAGATACAACCATCTAGCTACTACATGGACCCGTAGTCCAAGGTGGAACTACTCACACTTCATACCGGAGGCTGGCATGATGAAGAAGAAGGCCTCTAGGATGATCTCCCCTCCGGCAGGGTGCCGGGAAGAGCTTCAGGTCCCCCCGATCTAGGGACGATGGTGGTGGCGGCCACAGACGGTTTCGTGGAATATTGATCGGGTACTTAGGGTTTTGGTATCGGGGGGTATTTATAGGCGAGGAGGCGAGGCAAGGGGGCAGCCAGGGCGGCCGCACCCCCCAGGCGCGGGCTAGGGCTAGCCACGCGGGCAGGGGGTGTGGACCCTGGTGGATCCCCTCTGTCTTGTCTTCTGGCTCTGTGTTCCCTACGGTAAAATATTGACTTTGGCTTTTGTCCCATCCAATTCTGAGAATATTTGATTTTCTGCCTTTTCTGGAACCAAAATCAGAAGAAAACATGCAACTGGCACTGTGGCATCTTGTTAATAGGTTAGTCCAGAAAAACATATAAAAACACCTCAAAGTGTACAAAAAGCAAAGCAAAGTAGATACTAAATAAGCATGGAACATCAAAAATTATAGATACGTTTTCAACGTATCAAAGAGCTTCTCCAAAGTACTCAGACTTGCTCTCCATATGTGCCACATTGATATACTTCTGAGGGGCAACAACAAACTTCTGCTTGGTGGCATAAATCTCTGTAAAGATGTCCTCTTGGCGACGAGTATAGGAAAAGGGGTATGTGGCAAGAGGATCACGAGGAGAACCGCAAGGATCCACCTAGCGGAATTCTTCATAGGCTTTCTGAGGCCACTTGGAGATCTTCTTCTTGTTGACATCAGGCCCAGATGTAGTCTTCTTATTCTTCTTAGAGGCCAGAGTGGACCGCTTCCCTTCAGCCTCAGCAGCACAGCGAGCAGCATCAGCTTTCTGACGGGTGTTCTGAGTGGAGGGACACACAACTTCCAGATCATCTTCATCAATCTCCGGAGGAGGACCTGAAGGAAGACATGAACGCTTGCCACCACGGGAACCACCGAGCCTTGAGAAGAAAGCATAAGGTAGGGAGGGAAGGTGAGGTAAGTGCACATGTTCGAAGTAATACAAAAATAAAGATTGAAAAAATACACATAGTGAATCAAATAGTGTGCATCGGAAGTTCCGATGAGCTGCCGGAATTTCCAACGACGAGGTCACACTGGAAGTTCCGCCCGGGACTCATCGGAAGTTCCAGTGAGGCCACGAGTGCGGCAGTTCATCATATCTAGAGTTCAAAAGTATGGATTCACACGAATGTATTGGTTCAATCTACTCTAGCAAGGGTTCCTAGGCCTACCAATATCTCCTCAACAAGTTTTAGCCGAAGAACATGCTTAGACATGGTGAGCCCTAACTCAAGTAAGGGAATTAGCAAGATATCCATCAATGGAGGGAGTTGAGGGAAAATACCAGGGTCCATGGCGGGAGATCGAGGTGGGGAAGGTTCCCACAGAGGAGATATAGAAGGGGTGGCCAGAGATGGAGGGGTTGACTTTGCCTCCTGTGGCGCCCCGCAAAAACCACTACTAGAAAATCGCGTTGTTTTTGTGCATTGCATCATCACGACCGCATGCTCATGTCATCATGCCACATTGCATTTGAGCATCGTCATCATCTTGCGCTTGTTTGCATAAAAATATTTTCGAAAAACCTGTTTTTGTTTTCTAAACGCCCCATCTTGTTTTCAAATTAAAACCCGGGTCTCCGGAATATTTTGTTTTTGTCTACCCACGGTTTGCAAAAGCCCCGTTGTAAATAAATAAATTGTTTAATTATTTTAGGGGGCAGCCGTACCGGGCCGATCCGACCCAGTTGGCCACCCCCAGTACAAAACCAGCCTACCCGAAATCCTAAAACTACCCAGTCCTATTCTACCCACCCTTCAGCCACATCACCCCGGCCAACCCCGTCCCGCCACCTCACCTCTCCCTTTCCTCCCTCCAACCCCCTGCCGCCACATCAGCCCCTGGCCCCACCTCCTCTCTCAACCTACCTCTCACCCGCAGCCTCCCCTGGCACTACACGCACACAAACCCACCCCACCCGCCTGACCCCACTCTCCCTGGGCCCCACCCCGCACTCACGCAACACCCACGCACTCGCGCGTGGCCCCACCCGCATCGATCCCCCGTGCCCCACTCTCGTCCTCGTTTCCCTCGTCGAACCGTCCCCCACCTACCCTCGCGTGCGGTCGCTCCTCTCTCTCCTCAACACCGCCGCCAGCGCCTCTCTCCGGCGCCGCCCTCCTTCTTTCACCGGCCCCTCCACCCAAGCTGCTCCCCTCCACCGGCCTTTCTCGCCGACTCGCGCTCCTCCTCCACCCTGTCGGGCACCTCGCCAACGCCAACGCCTGGCAGCTCGACGCCCGCTGCTCGCCTCCTTCTCGCCGCTAGCGCCCAGCGAGCTCGGCCGCATCGTCGTCGCCCTCCGCCGCGGTGTCCTCTCTGCGACCTCGCCGACTAGCCTCGCCTCTCTGGCCGCCTCGTTCCTCCCCTTGCAGCGCCAGTCACCATCGACCCCGCCGGCCCTCCTCTCCGGCCTCGTGTCGCCGCCCCGACAGGACCGCCCTCCGTCGGCAGCAGAGCACCGCCGCCACCGCGAGTCTCCTTCCCTCTGCAAGCTTCCGCCGCCGCTCCCTGGCGTCCTCCCTCGAGCTGGCCTCTGTCCCGGCCTGCACAAGCTCGTCGCCAAACCTCCGGGCCACCGTGTTCTGCCTCTGCGCCAGCGCGTCGACCGTCGGTCGCGCGTCTCCCTCTCCATCGCCCTGCGAGCCCCCTAATTCCCTCGGGCCGATCCCTGCCTTGGCGCGTCGCTCGCGACCTGCCTCGTCCTCGGCCTCATGCGACCCTGCCGCTCCGGCACCCTCACCGTGCCTCTGTAGCACCATCCAAGTACCCGTTCAAGTGCGGCATGTGCTCTGTTACCATGCCAGATGGAGCTGATCTAGTCACTGATTCGAGACCAACGACTTGGACCAGTTGCTAAGATCGACTTCGTCAGCTACCGCAAGATCGCCCGACGCCAAGATCGCCTCATGGAACCGAAGACCGAACCCGATAACCGCCAAGGCCGCTGACACGGATACACCAAGTTCTCCATCAAGGACACCAAGACCGTCAACATGGAATCGAATGACGCCAAGTTCTTCGACCCCGGAGACAGATCCATCTGAACGTCAAGACCTCCTTCCGAACCCCAGATCCGGACCCTGAGACTACGCCCCGAACCCCGCAATCCTCGGAACCCCAAGATCTTTGACCCCTAATGTGTGACCCCTTTCTCGAGCCCTATTTTATAAATGTAATATCAAATTGTTGCATATTAAATCAATTGTCATGTTTGCATAACATATTGTGGGTTTGGGGGCCTTATGCCGATTAACCTAATTAAATATGGGGCCATATGCGGGCAAATCTAGTCTTATATTGGCCTCATTTAAATTTGTGTAGCGAACCTATACTATGTTTTGCCTTGTTAAGACAACATTTAAATTGCGGGTTATCTAAACAACTAGAACCATATATTTAAATGTCGGGACCCCGGTTCCGCTTAATATGGTCTAATTGCACCGCATATTTACCATGCCAGGCATCATACATGCATCATGCTCGATCTTCTGCCGTAGTATTAAATAGTGCATCCGGTGTTTCTTCTAGTGTTTTGCTTCTTCGCGGACTAGGCCGATGAGTTGATGCGAGTGTCGACCCGATCTTCGGTTGAACCTTTGGCAATGTTTTCAGGCGAGCATCTCCCCCTTTCTACCTATCTTACTTTTATCGTCTTTATTTCCTCCTGTTGATCTATTGCTATCTGTGTTGCGATGCTCTAGTTTTCGTACCCGCGATATCCCTTGCAGCCTTATATTGCCTTGGACACATCCTATTACCTGTTGTTTGGTAGATAGTTGGACTTGCGCGACGTAGTCGCTCGCTCAAGTGCTGTTGCGTGTCGTCCAGTACCACAGTTTTTGGAGTATTGCCGTGTGTTTATTGTTGGAGTTGATCAAGACTTTAATTACTGTTTAACAACTAAAATTGAAGTAGGTAAATGCAGAGGCACAGGTGGGCAATAGATGTTATTTGGTTTTTAACCGTCCACTTGTGTCCCGTAGGACCCCGAGTACTTGATACCTGTTCCTTGAATATTCGCGCTATCCACATCCGGGAGGATTATGGGACCCCCCTGAGCCAGAGCTTGATTCATTCTTATTTCTTGGGGCCACAAACTAGTTTGAGGTTTTATTTACTATACTGTACTTATGCCATGCCTTACTGCTTTATTTAAATTGTGCGAGGAGCACCTGTACTGTTTAGGATCGTGACCCGTTTTCGCGGTATCGACAAGCCCAGTCACACTTTCGGGTTCCCAGTCGTTTACAGCTGGCCCCACAAACCTTGAGTCCGTCTCGAAGTCAGCTAACTTCATTGCGGGTATACTTAATGGGGTGGCCCCCTGAAATATTTCTGAATCTGGTGATTGCTTTGTCGTGAAGGCCTCGTTGGGTTTTGATTTGGTTTTTCCGAGGTTGATCGAGTGTGTGTTGCTATTTGTGCACCCCTGCAGGGTAAAACTTTCTGAAAGCCGTGTCCGCGGTTATGGACGACTTGGAGCACAGTATCTCGATCATAGACAACTATAACTAAAGTAGTGCTATAAATTTGACTTTATAATGACTAGTAATCAGCTTCACTATAATGGAAATGGCTAAATAAAATTGCCAACAATTGCTTGTTTGGGTTGACGCTTGCTATTTGTATCTCACTAGTAAGTATTGCAACTATAACGGAATGGCTAAATAAAAGTACCAACAACTGCTGGGTTTTGGGATATCTCATGCTATTTGTATCTGACTAGTAAGTGCTGTAACTACAACGGAATGGTTAACTAAAAGTGCCCACTGCTTATTATATCAGGATGACTATCTATACCTGACTAGTAATTGCTGCAACGATAACTGAATAAATAAAACTGCCAACGGTGTGAGTTCCTCGGTTGACTTCCTCGTCTGGTCTCGAGGGGGAAATACCAGGATGGGTATGTTTGGTGGTAGTATCAGGTTGGTTTCGAATAGGTCTTCTCATCTCTCTCTGATAGCCGACAGTTATCTCGAGTCTCTATAGGTTGTTCTAGTGCATGCTGCGCTGCCGCTGCAGTCCACCATACCTGTGTAGGCGAGGACCGCCGAATTCTAGCCTCGCCGTGTACTGGCCTCAGTACTGACCGCTCTCTCTTTTTCCTTTGCCCTTTGCCGGCACCCCTTTTGTTAAGCAGGTTTTGAGATCGACGTCGTTAGCAGGGTTACCCTTCCGGCTTGGCCTGGGAAGGGTTATGGAAGCCATTGGTTATTCTTCAGGGCTCTTAGCTCAATTTGCATCTTCTCCGTAGCTGGACGCTGTATCGTTTTTCAAGGTGATTTGGATCTTTGTATATTATATCTGTATTCTTGACTCATTGAGTCGCTGTTGTATATATATCTGTTCTGTGGGTCCCATCGAGGACTATTGTGTAATGGTATTACTTCGTTTTCCACCCGCACGAAAGTGCCTGGTGGGCACCTTTGAATCGTTTCTATGCGGGTTTGGCGGGAAGCGCTGAAACTTGCATAGGGTCGATTCTGAGGGTGTTACAGAGTGGTATCAGAGCTCAGCAGTTGCGATACCCCACAAGTCCAGCCTGTAGGATAACCTAGCTAACGGCCGAAGTAGAGTGTCAAAACTATTTTGGAAAAATCGGTTGGATAGTTCTGATTAGGTCTGATTTTACTCCTTACCCTCTGCTGCTCTCCTCTCGCCTCTGCGTGTTTTGAATCTGCTCTCTTACCTTCTTCTAGTCCAGGAATTCTCGTGGTTGGGTTTTCGTCGTACCTTCAGGGTTTTCGCTTCCTCTTTGGTAATGGTGTTGCTACATCTGGTCTTCAAGCTATCCGAGGAATCCTTCGTCTGGTGGACTTCTCTTTGTTCCTTCTTGTGCCTTCCGGTGCTTTCTGACGCAACGACATCATCTACGCCAGATCCGATGTAGAGTCTGCATCACTCCTTTGTTCCTGAACCTCGATTGTCGAGATCTTCAGTCTGATTCCGAGAATGGTTGCACGCTTTTCTACTGATTGTGCAGAGTAATAGTTTGGGTGCGTGATGAATTGGCCCCCATGCCGACTACTCACTCTATTCGCTTGTGTACATTGAAGTGGATGAGAATGCATCGGTTCTCTCTTTCTATCGGAGTTAGAGATGGCCTTATTTGTTGATACCTCTACCTTCGACCTTTTGTTTCCGGAGTGTTCCCTCGACGATCACGGACAACGACCTCTTTTTAGTGGTGTCGTGAGGATCTACACGAAGCGAGAAGACAAAGATCGCCGACCTTCCTTCCGGTACCATGAGGCGGATCTCGAGGGCGAGATCCATTGTTAGTGGTGTCGAATTGTGGCGCCCCGCAAAAACCACTATTAGAAAATCGCGTTGTTTTTGTGCATTGCATCATCACGACCGCATGCTCATGTCATCATGCCACATTGCATTTGAGCATCGTCATCATCTTGCGCTTGTTTGCATAAAACTATTTTCGAAAAACCTGTTTTTGTTTTCTAAACGCCCCGTCTTGTTTTCAAATTAAAACCCGGGTCTCCGGAATATTTTGTTTTTGTCTAACCACGGTTTGCAAAAGCCCCGTTGTAAATAAATAAATTGTTTAATTATTTTAGGGGGCAGCCGTACCGGGCCGATCCGACCCAGTTGGCCACCCCCAGTACAAAACCAGCCAACCCGAAATCCTAAAACTACCTAGTCCTATTCTACCCACCCTTCAGCCACATCACCCCGGCCAACCCCGTCCCGCCACCTCACCTCTCCCTTTCCTCCCTCCAACCCCCTGCCGCCACATCAGCCCCTGGCCCCACCTCCTCTCTCAACCTACCTCTCACCCGCAGCCTCCCCTGGCACTACACGCACACAAACCCACCCCACCCGCCTGACCCCACTCTCCCTGGGCCCCACCCCGCACTCACGCAACACCCACGCACTCGCGCGTGGCCCCACCCGCATCGATCCCCCGTGCCCCACTCTCGTCCTCGTTTCCCTCGTCGAACCGTCCCCCACCTACCCTCGCGTGCGGCCGCTCCTCTCTCTCCTCAACGCCGCCGCCAGCGCCTCTCTCCGGCGCCGCCCTCCTTCTTTCACCGGCCCCTCCACCCGAGCTGCTCCCCGCCGCCGGCCTTTCTCCCCGACTCGCGCTCCTCCTCCACCCTGTCGGGCACCTCGCCAACGCCAACGCCTGGCAGCTCGACGCCCGCTGCTCGCCTCCTTCTCGCCGCCAGCGCCCAGCGAGCTCGGCCGCATCGCCGTCGCCCTCCGCCGCGGTGTCCTCTCTGCGACCTCGCCGCCTAGCCTCGCCTCTCTGGCCGCCTCGTTCCTCCCCTTGCAGCGCCAGTCACCATCGACCCCGCCGGCCCTCCTCTCCGGCCTCGTGTCGCCGCCCCGACAGGACCGCCCTCCGTCGGCAGCAGAGCACCGCCGCCACCGCGAGTCTCCTTCCCTCCGCAAGCTTCCGCCGCCGCTCCCTGGCGTCCTCCCTCGAGCTGGCCTCTGTCCCGGCCTGCACAAGCTCGTCGCCGAACCTCCGGGCCGCCGTGTTCTGCCTCTGCGCCAGCGCGTCGACCGTCGGTCGCGCGTCTCCCTCTCCATCGCCCTGCGAGCCCCCTGTTTCCCTCAGGCCGATCCCTGCCTTGGCGCGTCGCTCGCGACCTGCCTCGTTCTCGGCCTCATGCGACCCTGCCGCTCCGGCACCCTCACCGTGCCTCTGTAGCACCATCCAAGTACCCGTTCAAGTGCGGCATGTGCTCTGTTACCATGCCAGATGGAGCTGATCTAGTCACTGATTCGAGACCGACGACTTGGACCAGTTGCTAAGATCGACTTCGTCAGCTACCGCAAGATCGCCCGACGCCAAGATCGCCTCATGGAACCGAAGACCGAACCCGATAACCGCCAAGGCCGCTGACACGGATACACCAAGTTCTCCATCAAGGACACCAAGACCGTCAACATGGAATCGAATGACGCCAAGTTCTTCGACCCTGGAGACCGATCCATCTGAACGTCAAGACCTCCTTCCGAACCCCAGATCTGGACCCTGAGACTACGCCCCGAACCCCGCAATCCTCGGAACCCCAAGATCTTTGACCCCTAATGTGTGACCAATTTCTCGAGCCCTATTTTATAAATGTAATATCAAATTGTTGCATATTAAATCAATTGTCATGTTTGCATAACATATTGTGGGTTTGGGGGCCTTATGCCGATTAACCTAATTAAATATGGGGCCATATGCGGGCAAATCTAGTCTTATATTGGCCTCATTTAAATTTGTGTAGCGAACCGATACTATGTTTTTCCTTGTTAAGACAACATTTAAATTGCGGGTTATCTAAACAACTAGAACCATATATTTAAATGTCGGGACCCTGGTTCCGCTTAATATGGCCTAATTGCACCGCATATTTACCATGCCAGGCATCATACATGCATCATGCTCGATCTTCTGCCGTAGTATTAAATAGTGCATCCGGTGTTTCTTCTAGTGTTTTGCTTCTTCGCGGACTAGGCCGATGAGTTGATGCGAGTGTCGACCCGATTTTCGGTTGAACCTTCGGCAATGTTTTCAGGCGAGCATCTCCCCCTTTCTACCTATCTTACTTTTATCGTCTCTATTTCCTCCTGTTGATCTATTGCTATCTGTGTTGCGATGCTCTAGTTTTCGTACCCGCGATATCCCTTGCAGCCTTATATTGCCTTGGACACATCCTATTACCTGTTGTTTGGTAGATAGTTGGACTTGCGCGTCGTAGTCGCTCGCTCAAGTGCTGTTGCGTGTCGTCCAGTACCACAGTTGTTGGAGTATTGCCGTGTGTTTATTGTTGGAGTTGATCAAGACTTTAATTAATGTTTAACAACTAAAATTGAAGTAGGTAAATGCAGAGGCACAGGTGGGCAATAGATGTTATTTGGTTTTTAACCGTCCACTTGTGTCCCGTAGGACCCCGAGTACTTGATACCTGTTCCTTGAATATTCGCGCTATCCACATCCGGGAGGATTATGGGACCCCCCTGAGCCAGAGCTTGATTCATTCTTATTTCTTGGGGCCACAAACTAGTTTGAGGTTTTATTTACTATACTGTACTTATGCCATGCCTTACTGCTTTATTTAAATTGTGCGAGGAGCACCTGTACTGTTTAGGATCGTGACCCATTTTCGCGGTATCGACAAGCCCAGTCACACTTTCGGGTTCCCAGTCGTTTACAGCCGGCCCCACAAACCTTGAGTCCGTCTCGAAGTCAGCTAACTTCATTGCGGGTATACTTAATGGGGTGGCCCCCTGAAATATTTCTGAATCTGGTGATTGCTTTGTCGTGAAGGCCTCGTTGGGTTTTGATTTGGTTTTTCCGAGGTTGATCGAGTGTGTGTTGCTATTTGTGCACCCCTGCAGGGTAAAACTTTCTGAAAGCCGTGTCCGCGGTTATGGACGACTTGGAGCACAGTATCTCGATCATAGACAACTATATCTAAAGTAGTGCTATAAATTTGACTTTATAATGACTAGTAATCAGCTTCACTATAATGGAAATGGCTAAATAAAATTGCCAACAATTGCTTGTTTGGGTTGGCGCTTGCTATTTGTATCTGACTAGTAAGTATTGCAACTATAACGGAATGGCTAAATAAAAGTACCAACAACTGCTGGGTTTTGGGATATCTCATGCTATTTGTATATGACTAGTAAGTGCTGTAACTACAACGGAATGGTTAACTAAAAGTGCGCACTGCTTATTATATCAGGATGACTATCTATACCTGACTAGTAATTGCTGCAACGATAACTGAATAAATAAAACTGCCAACGGTGTGAGTTCCTCGGTTGACTTCCTCGTCTGGTCTCGAGGGGGAAATACCAGGATGGGTATGTTTGGTGGTAGTATCAGGTTGGTTTCGAATAGGTCTTCTCATCTCTCTCTGATAGCCGACAGTTATCTCGAGTCTCTATAGGTTGTTCTAGTGCATGCTGCGCTGCCGCTGCAGTCCACCATACCTGTGTAGGCGAGGACCGCCAAATTCTAGCCTCGCCGTGTACTGGCCTCAGTACTGACCGCTCTCTCTTTTTCCTTTGCCCTTTGCCGGCACCCCTTTTGTTAAGCAGGTTTTGAGATCGACGTCGTTAGCAGGGTTACCCTTTCGGCTTGGCCTGGGCAGGGTTATGGACACCATTGGTTATTCTTCAGGGCTCTTAGCTCAATTTGCATCTTGTCCGTAGCTGGACGCTGTATCGTTTTTCAAGGTGATTTGGATCTTTGTATATTATATCTGTATTCTTGACTCATTGAGTCGCTGTTGTATATATATCTGTTCTGTGGGTCCCATCGAGGACTGTTGTGTAATGTTATTACTTCGTTTTCCACCCGCACGAAAGTGCCTGGTGGGCACCTTTGAATCGTTTCTATGCGGGTTTGGCGGGAAGCGCTGAAACTTGCATAGGGTCGATTCTGAGGGTGTTACACCTCCGTGGAATGGTCTTCACCGGTGGCTGCTCCCTGTAAAACACGGGTCTAGGGAAGAAAAGGGGAGTGACCCTGATTTTTCCCTGGGCCCTCACTTTATAGGTCGAAGAGCACCACCGGAAGTTCTGGTCATGGGACGGAACTTCCGGTGACCTGATATTTCTAAGCATAGGCGGTAGTAACCGCTTTGGGGAGAAGTTTCGGTGAGATTCTCACTGGCCGGTACTACCGGCGGCTGTTCAAAATTCTGGTGACGCCAGTAAAACCTTCCCAGATATGAATGTGGCAAGGAGGAACTTGTGCAGTGAATAGAATGGTCTAGAGGAGGGGAAAATGTCCTGGGATAGTGAGAACAAACTGACAAGAACCAAAAGACGAACAAGACTAAAAAGACAACACCAAAAAGAGAGAAACGAACAAAGCAAACAATAGGGAAAACATGCAAGGAACACACAAAGTTGGTGGCTGAGGCCACCTTATATATGAGTAAATTTGGCTTAACACCACGAAGATATATCTTGTGTTCATTACCAACACTCATCATTGGAGATCAAATGGTCTCCTTGAGAGACTATTGAGAATGAATACTTTAATGTGTGCATAATGGGGATAGTGTTTGTTCATGAGAGGAACTACACTCCCCCTAAGTCCATGCCTACATCCAAACAAAGATATACATTGAGACATGGGTAGGTGTGCAAGTTACTCAATCCACATTGCTAGAACCTACGATATTTAGCTCATTCCTTAACTCCTGGAACCTTGCTTCATCAAGGGGCTCCGTGAAAAGATCTATGAGATTGGCCTTGGTAGGAACATACTCCAAAGAAATGTCTCCTCTTGCAACATGGTCGCGAATGAAATGATGACGAATCTCAATATGCCTGGTGCGGTTGTGATGAACGGGGTTGTGAGAAATGTCAATAGCACTCTCATTGTCACAAAGACAAGGCACCTTGTCAAAAGATAGTCTAAGATCCTTCAAAGTTTGCTTCATCTAGAGCAATTGAGCACAACAACTTGCTGCGGAAATGTACTCAGCTTCGGCACTAGACATGGACACGAGGTTTTGCTTCTTTAAGGACCAACATACGAAGGATCTCCCAAGAAATTTACAAGCACCGGAGGTTGACTTCCTTTCCACCTTGTCTACCGCCCAACTTGAATCCGTGTAACCAATGAGATCAAAGCTATCTCCCTTGGGGTACCATAACCCAAAGTTTGGGGTATGAACCAACTATCGAAAGATTCACTTGACCGCTACCATGTGACTTTCTTTTGGTGTGGCTTGGAATCTTGCACGCATACCCACACTCAACATAATATCCGGTCGGGATGCACAAAGATAGAGAAAAGAACCAATTATAGAGCGATAAAGCTTTTGATTGACATCCTTACCCTTGGGATCAAGATCAAGATTAACCTTTGTGGGCATGGGAGTCTTGGCACCTTTGACTTGATCAAAATTGAACTTATTGAGCATGTCTTGAATATATTTGGCTTGGTTGATGAAGTTTCCCTTCCTCAATTGTTTGAGTTCAAATCCAAGAAAGAACTCCATCTTACCCATCATAGACATCTCGAAGCGGTCGGTCATGAGCTTTGCAAAATCCTCATTAACCGATTTGTTAATAGACCCAAAGATAATATCATAAAATTAGATTTGGCGAACGAACAAGTGGCCTCCAACTCTCTTAGTAAAAAGAGTGGGATCTATGAGGCCCACCTCGAAACCATGGTCTACAAGATCTCTCTAAGGCAATCATACCACATATGTGGGGCTTATTTAAGGCCATAGAGTGCCTTATCGAGCTTGCAAACATGGTTCGAGAAGAGGGGATCCTCAAAACCTGAAGGTTGCTTGACGTAAACCAACTCTTTCAAGGGACCGTTGAGGAAAGCACTTTTAACATCCATTTTTTGTAGTTTGAAGTTATGATGAGTGGAAAAAGAAAGAAGCATACGAATGGACTCAAGGCGAGCAACGGGGGGATACGTCTCACTGTAGTCGATGCCCTCAACTTGTGAGTATCCTTGGGAAACTAATCTTGCCTTGTTACGCACGACTATCCCATTGGCATCACGTTTGTTCTTGAATATCCACTTAATCCCAATGACGTTTTGACAATCTTTAGGCCACTCAACCAAGGTCCATACTTTTTTCGCTTAAAGTTGTGAAGTTCTTCATTCATTGTGTCAACCCAATCATCATCTTCAAGGTCCTCGAATACTTCCTGTGGTTCAACATGAGAGATAAAAGCATGGTGAGAGCTAAAGGAGGCTAATTTCCTCCTAGTAGTAGAACCCCTATTGAAATCTCCATAAACACTATCAAGGATATGGACATCCTTAATGAGCTTGGCGAGGCGATAAGCTTGTCGATGGGCTTGGGTATCAAGACGATATTCTTGAGCAACCACTTCGTCATTACCACCATTTGGGTCCCCGCCTTGACTATAAGCTCAAACACGAGGATCATCTTCATTAATATCATCCCCGGGAGAGTCTTCAACATCATTTGGAGCGGAGGAGGAAGGGCCTTGATCAACAATAGCTTGGCCTTGTTCTTGACTAGCTTGACCTTGGGAGTTTTATTGAGTTGGAGCCCCATCTTGGGTAGATAGATGTTGTTGATGAGGAGCTTGGGTACTGGTGCTAGGTGAGTCATGAGCATGAGGAGCTTCAAAAGATCTTGAGGGGTCTTGAGCCAAAATAATAGGTCCTTGAGGGGCAAGATGATCTTGTGAGAGTGAGGGCTCCACTTGAGTAGAGCTTGGTCCTTCTCCTTCGGCCACAAGGGGTTCCTCAATGAGGCGGAAGAATCCCACACCCATTCTTCTTATGGCCTTGGGAGGAATTTCATCACTTGGATCACGAACACCATCTTGCCTTAAAAGATACTCATGGTATTCATCAAACTTCACTTTTGTCGTCTCTTCAATTCTTTCATTGGCTTTTTTGTAGACTCTATAAGCATGAGAATGATTTGAGTAGCCAACGAAAATTCCTTCTTGTGCCTTGGATTCAAACTTGGAAAAATGAACTCCTTTCTTGAGAATGTAGCACTTGCAACCGAACACTCGAAAGTAGCTAACATTTGGCTTGTTCCCTGTGAGCAGCTCATAAGGGGTATTATTCTTTTTCTTGTGAAGGTAGATCGAGTTGGTTGCATGACAAGCGGTGGAGATGGCCCCAGCCCAAAAGTTGTATGGAGACTTGAATTCCTCTAGCATAGACCGGGTTGCATCCATCAAAGTATGTTTCTTCCTTTCAGCTACACCATTTTGTTGGGGGGTATAAGGAGTGGAATATTGATGATTTATGCCTTCATCACTAAGGAACTCATCAAGTATATTTTTTGAACTTGGTGCCATTGTCACTTCGGATGGAGAGAATGGTTGCATTGTGTTTCTGTTGAACTTCATTTGCAAAGTCGATGATGGTTTGTTGAGCTTAACGTTTGTACTTGAAGAAAAACACCCAAGTGTATCTTGAGAAATCATCCACAATAACCAAGCAATACTTATTTCCTCCAAGACTATCATGAGATGGAGGACCAAAGAGATCCATGTGTAGGAGTTCCAAGCATCTCTCTGTGGTGACTTGATTGAGAGCCTTTTGGGGAGTTTCATGCATCCTTACTTCAATACAAGCCCTACACACACGATCTTTGGCAAAATAAACATCATTAAGACCAAGGATGTGGCCCTCGGAGTGAAGTCTTTGCAAAGTCCTCATGTTGGCATGGGCTAGGCGGCGATTCCACAACCATCCCTTGTCGGCCTTAGCATAGAGACATAGAGCATGTGTAGTGGTGGTCCCCGAAAATTCCACCACATACAAGTCATGCTCTACATACCCTACGAAGGCCACCATGAGGGACTTGATCCATATGAGGACTACAGAATGCTCATTACAGAAATAAGAAAGACCCATAACAGCAAGATCACGAACTGAAAGGAGATTGTATCCAAGGGTTTTCACAAGCATGACATCAACCAAGGATACATCCGGGGTTACCACCACTTTGACAAAACCCAATACCTGAGAACTTGTTTTATCACCATAGGAGACAATGGTATTTGCAAGATAAGGCTTTATCTCCGACATTATGGACTTTCTCCAGGTCATATGACTTGTAGCGCCGCTATCAAGCACCCATTTTGCTCCACCGGAAGCATAGTCCTACAAGAAAATCAAGATTTGGTTTTAGGTACCCATTTTGCAATGGGTCCCTTTTTGTTAGTGACAAGGGTCTTTGGCACCCAAATGGTCCAATGATAATCATGTGTGTACAAAGTTCCAACATATTTTTCATAAACATGACCATCATAAGATTTGCAAAGAATGTAAGAGGGGTTGTTCTTTCCCGGCAAAGTTGTCACTTTGCAAGAGAGTAGGACCATGAGAGGCCCTTTGAGCATTGCCCTTGTTATTTCTCCTCTTCTTGTTCTTATTCTTCTTCTTTGGCTTGGGAGCACACTCAACAACTTTCTTGTTGACTTGCACTTTGGCAAGTTGATATTTCAACACCTTGTTCTCCTCAATGATATTATCATGCTTGTAAAAAGGGTTATGAGAACTAGAAAAGTCTATAATTTGCACAACGGAAGACTCAGCAAGTTCACAAGTTAGTTGATTTTGAAGTTGCTCATGGGCTTCCAAAAGACTTGATAATTTTCTCTCCAAGGCTTTGTGTTCCTCTTTGAGTTTCTCAAGATCATCTCGATTCCTATCATGACCAACACCAAACCTCAAGTTTCTCCTTTTTAAGCACCTTAACCAAAGCTATAACATGATCACGTTCTTTAGTGAGGAAGCACATGGATATGTTATGGTCATATACTAGCTTAGATACTTTTTCCTCAAGATTGATTCTCATATTTTGTTCATCCTCAAGGCTTTGTGTGAGCGAAGCAATTTCATCGGCGCCATCTCTTTCATTTTTACTTAGAAGGTAGAGAAGTTCTTCCTTTTCATCTAAAGAATCAATAGCATGATCAAGTTGACTAAGAAAAGCATCAAATCAGGTATTAGTCTCTTCATCTAAGGTAGCAATGAACTCGCATATGTCTACCATCTCTTTCTTTATCTCTAGACCTTCAAGATCAAGAGAGGAAGGTTCACTAGAGATGGGTTTAGGAGTGGGCTTGGGGGTTACCTCGGTGGACTTGGCCATGAGACACTTTTGGTTGGACGAGATGACTTTCTTGTTGGGGGAGTCAAAAAGGGACAATTGTGGAGTAGATGAAGTGGCAATGGCAGTGACTCCCACAATCTCACCACCTTGGACTTCATCGTCATCATCATCCGTGCCCGAGAGGTATTCTTCATGAACCACCATAGCCTGTTCCTTGCTGGCAACATTCTTGACGACAAAGTTCTTGTTCAAAGGATGAGGAGGTCTTGAATTGATCTTGCAAATGAGGCGTCCACCATTATCTTCTCGGTTCTCAAAGGGACAACTTGCCACAAAGTGACTCTTGTCATTGCAATCGTAGCATGATCTCACTTTGGGGGCCTTGTTTGTTGAGTTGAATCTTGTGTTGTCCCTTGATCTTGGCTTCATCCCCGGCTTTTTCGAAAAAGCTCTTGACGCAAGGGCAAGATGTTCATTGAAAGCATACTTGAGGTCCTCTTGAGACCAATCACTAGGATCATCTTCATCATCAACCTCCACCGCCTTGGCCTTCAAGTCAAGATTCACCTTTTGTGACCCAAAAGCATGAGAAGATTTCGCATTATTCTTGGCAATGGTCATGGAAATCACTTCACTTAAGACTTCTTGAGATGTCATGATGTGAAAGTTGGTTCTTCCCTTGATGGAGTTGAGCTTTTGGTCGTCAAATGGAAGGAGACCTTGAACAAACTTCCTCTTCGTGAAATTGTCGTCCACATAGGTAGCTCCAAGGTCCCTCATGGTGCAACAAAGGACCTTGAACCGCCTATACATGTCTTCGGGTGTCTCATCATCTTTCATAGTGAAATCATCGCACTCATTGTTGATCTCGTCAAACTTGGAGCTTTGGATTCTTGCATTTTCCACAAATAGCTTGGTGAGATGATCCCAAGCTTCCTTGGCGGTGGTGAATTGGAGAATGTGAGCAAATTCCTTCGGAGTCAATGCCTTTTTAATCATGCCTAAAGCAGTGGAATTGTGTTGCTTGTCCACCACTTCACCTCGAGTCACCTTCTTTGGGTCATATAGAGAGAAGCCTTCTTCCACAATCCTCAATAACTCAATAGAAGAGCTAGAAATATGATATTTCATTAGATATTTCCAATTGGCGAAATTTGATTTATCTAGCATGGGTGGTGATCCTTGAGGAATGATATGTTGCATGGTAATTGGTGGGTCCGGAGTGTACTTAGGAGGTTGGGCACCTCCGAGTAAACCTTTCCCTCTTCTCCCTCTTTGGATTATGAGTCGTCGAGACCCTCAGTGCTCTCTCTTAGGGCCTTGGAAGTTGTTTGAGCAACAAAGCCAAGACCCAAGTGAGTGGTGAAAGCCACGGGATTCACCCTAGGGGCGATCGCCAGAACATTGGGAGGAGGCTCGGTGGCATGAGGTGTAGCAATAGGAGTGAAAACCATGGGGTTAGGCTTAAGCGACTATAAGAGAGTCATCATTTCCTCAAACTTGGTCAACATGGAAGTCTAAAATTTCTTGAGGTCTTCCATAGAGTCCAAGTTCTTGTAGTTATCACTACCACCACCCTCATTGTCGGCCATCGTCTCTTAGGCGGTAAAGCCCGAAGTAAGAGCCTTGGCTCTAATACCAATTGAAAGTACAAACTTTAGTCGACTAGAGGGGGTGGTGAATAGGATACTACCAATTTTTATCTTTTTATTCAATTTTAGGCTTTGCAAGAAGTAAAGTTCTCTAGATATGCAACTAGATGAGCAATCCTATATGCTAGAGAACATACAACAAGCAATAGAATGGTAAACGATAAGAGTAAAGGTGTCGAGCAAGTAAACCAGAGAGGGGACGCAGAGATGTAATTCCCGTAGATCACTTCCAAGGAAGCTACGTCTATGTTGGAGAGGTGTCGGGGCCACACACGGTCACCCGAGCACCACAAAGGCCTCACCTTCTTCTTCGGTGAGAACCACCACAAAGGCGGCCTCACAATCTACAAACCGGTGACCTTGAAGGCACCAACCGAAACCTTTACAACAAGGTTGAGGGCGAATCTCCACAACTCAATTGGAGGCCCTCAACGACACCACGAAGCTTCACAATGCATTCCCTTAGCTCCGAGGATGTCCTACATCGTCTAGGGTTCCAAGAACCCAAGAGTAACAAGATCCACAAAGGATGGGTGGGGGGAATCAAATTTCCTTTGGTGGAAGTGTAGATTTAGGTCACCTCTCCCAATCTCAAAAGATCAAGAGGTTTGAGTGGCTAGGGAGAGAGATATAGGAAGATGAAGCTCTAGTATTAATGGAGGAGAGAGAAATTGAAGAGATAAGGTGGGAGGAAGAAGGGTGCCTTAAATAGGCCCTCTTTAAAAGGACCCATTTGACGGTTCGCGACACCACCGGAAGTTCTGGTCGGGGACCAGAATTTCCACTCAGCGTTCCCCAAATGGCTCGAAAGTTGTCCGTGGACGCTCCAAACTATGACCGGAAGTTCCGGTCAGACTGAGCGGAACTTCTAGTGGTACTTATGTAGAAAGTTCCTTCAAATATGTTGTTTCAATACAGAGACAAACATTACGTGGTAGGAACTTGGAGCAGAACAAGGAGCGGAAGTTTCTGGGCCGCGAACCACCTGACCGAAACTTCCGGCGGCTGGGCGGAAGTATCGCTGAAGAACTCAATGGAAGAAGCTAGGGTAGTACCAATCATAGATTCCGGACATGCTTGACTAGGTCTGCAGACCAGAACTACCAGAGCTATTTCCGGTGGAAGTTCTGCCAAATAGCACACTTCTATATAGAAGTATCCAGTATGTGGGCGGAACTTGCGCCAGAAGTTGGGCCAGAATTTCCGCCGCACCCAGTCCTGTAGAGAACTATGATCAGAACTTCCGGAGCTTGGCCGGAACTTCCGGTCAGGACAGAAACAACACAAACAACTCTAAAGACCACTCTCCCGCTGAAAAATAGGATGGGTATGGCGGTGCAAGTAGTTTGTGCATGAAAAAGTGATTCCGCACAGCCTTCCGAGGTGGACCCCCTCTTGTTAATACAACGACCTAAAGCAATAAATCAAGAGAAAGGCAAAAACAAAAGCCGTCGTCTTCATGAGAATCCAAGAGAGGCGTCCACAAGCTCCATAGAAATCGAATAACCTGAAACACAAGCACACAACTAACCAAAAGTGGGATTGTCATCAACACCAAAATACCCTGGTAAAACATAGTCCTTTCACATGGGTTGCCTCCCATGAAGCGCTTCTAGTTAAGGTTAATTGCCTAGCCACCGCCACCATCGACCCTAGATCGGGGGGATCTGAAGCTCTTCCCGGCACCCTGTCGGAGGGGATAGATCATCCCGGAGGCCTTCTTCATCACCATGCCAGCCTCCAGTATGATGCGTGAGTAGTTCACCCTTGGACTATGGGTCCATACAGTAGCTAGATGGTTGTTTCTCCTCCTTTGTGCTATCATGTTTAGATCTTGTGAGCTTCATTCATGATCAAGATCATCTATTTGTCATCATACATGTTGTGTTTGTGGGGATCCGATGGATATTGACATACTATGTTAGATTGATTATTGATTCTATCATGTATGTGTTATTTGTGATCACCATTTGATGGTTTGAAATAGGCCCCCTTCAAAATGAGCCGTCTAACGGTTCGCAACACCACCGAAAGTTCTGGTGGGGGACCGGAATTTCTGCTCAGCATTCCCCCAACGGCTCGAAAGTTGTCGGTGGACGCTCCAAAGAATGACCAGAAGTTCCAGTCAGACTGAGCGGAACTTACGCTGGTACTACTGGAGCAAGTTCCATCAAATATGTTGTTTCAATACAGAGACGAACAGTACATGACCGAAACTTGGAGTGAAACAAGGAGTGGAAGTTTCTGGGCCGCGAACCACCTTACCAAAACTTCCGGCGGCTGGGCGGAAGTATCGTGATACGTCCAAAACGTATCTACTTTCCCGAACAGTTTTGCTATTGTTTCTCCTATAAACTTGTGTGATTTGGATACAACTAACCTGGACTAACGCTGATTTCAGAAGAATTACCTTGGTGTCTAGTTTTTGTGCAGAAAATCAACTATCAGGAAAAATCTCGGAAAATATGCCAAAAATCCTATTTCACCAGAAGACTCACGGAGCCAGAATACGAGGCGGAGTGGGGCCCTGCGGGGCCCACACCCCCCATCCACGTGGGCCAGGCCTGTAGGGGGTGTGGCCACCCCAGGCACCCCCTCGGCCTCTCTCTTCACCTATAAATTGACTCTTGACCTAAAAACTCAGGGGGTCGACATTTTTCAGAAAGAGTTCCGTTGCACTGCCACCACCAGAAACCGCGATTCGGAACTAGAAACTCTGTTCTGGCACCCCATCAGGACGGGGAGTTTGGAGGGGATCATCGCCATCATCATCAACAACGCCTCTCCATCAACCATCCATGTTTCCCCATCCATGAGTGAGTAATCCCCCGCTGTAGTCTATGGGGATGGTAGGGATTGGATGAGTTCTATCATGTAATTGAATAATATTGTTAGGGCATGGTGCCTAGTATCTCTATTAGTGCTATTTGACTTTGTTGCAACTTGTTGTGCTTAATGCTTGTCACTAGGGCCCGAGTGTCATGATCTCATATCTGAACTTATTATTGATTCATGACGATAGTATTTTTTGTGATCTTATCTGCAAGTTGTGTACACATATCATTTTCTTGATCCAAAGGCCCTGAAGTGACAGAAATTGGGACAACCGGAGGGGATGGTTGTGATGTGAGGATCACATGTGTTCATGGAGTGTTAATGCTTTGCTTTGGTGCTCTATTAAAAGGAGCACCTTAATTGCCAGTAGTTCCCTTGACGCCCCGCTGCAACGGGATGGCAGGAAAAAAGATGTTGTGCAAGTTCTCATTGCGAGCACGCATGACTATATATGGATCACATGCCTATGATTGTTTAGTACTTGGATGATTATTCTTATTTATGTATAATTGCCCTAGATCTTGAAGTTACATGTTTAGACTTTTCCATGCAACACCCGTCCATCCATCCCTATGCCTACCACACTCATATCCTACTGTTTGATGCTAATGTTACTATTGCTTTTGTTCTATTGCTACTGTTACTTTCCTATTGCTACTACAAAACTATTGCTACTAATAAACTACTGTGAGCAAGAACTATTTCTAGGTGCAGCTGAATTGACACCTTAGTTGTTAAGGCGTGCAAGTATTCTTTGACTCCCCTTGTGTTGAATCAATAAATTGGGTAATACTACCCTCGAAGACTGTTGTGGTACCCTATACTTGTTGGTCATCAAGACTATTTTCTGGCTCCGTTGCCGGGGAGCATAGCTTTATTTGTGAGTTCACTTGGATCTATTATTGTTCACCCCTATTCCTTTCATCATGGGGAAGTCTCGTGATGGAAAGTTCCCTATTTTACCATCCACTACAAGAAGAGGTACAATCCTAAACACCTCTGCTTCTCTTGATTCACCGTCTGTTATAAGTAAGCTTGTTACACCACCGCCACATACTCATGCTAGACACACTTCTACTACTGCTGAATCTGAAATTGCATCTAATACTCATGATGTTACTTCTATTGTGCTTGATGCAAGTGGTTCATTAGGTCCTTTCCTAAATGCTATTGATGCGTGTTGACGCCCCGTTGGGAAACCCCAAGAGCAAGGTATGATGCAGCACAACAGCAAGTTTTGCCCTAGTAAGAAACCGAGGTTATCGAACCAGTACGAGGAAGGAAACATCTCAAAGGTGTTGCAAGCAACATGGAAACCTGCACAACAAAAAATCAAGACTTTGCCCCAACTAACAGTGAGGTTGTCAATCTCACCGGTTGCTGTAACAAAGGATTAACTGTATGGTGTGGAAGGTGATGATGGTTTGCAGAAAGTAAACAGTAACAGTGGAAGATGTATCAATGGTAAAGATTAGATCGGGGTCCATAGTTCACTAGAGGTGTTCTCCTTAGATAAACAAACACGCATGCTGGGTAAACAAATTATAGCAGGGCAATTGACAGGACTGAGCAAGGCATAACAATGCGATACTAGACAAAAAGATCCTATGAGATTCGATTGGGCAATACAACAATATACATAGACCGCCATCCAACTACATCTATGACTAGAACTCGACGTTTGGGTTATCATCCGATGGGCAACCGAAGGGGGGGCACGAGGTGGCCACACCTAGGGCTGGCCCGGCCAGGCCCTAGGGCGCGCCTCCACCAGGTGTGGGCCCCTCGGGCGCCCACTGACCTTGCCCCTTCGCTTATAAAGTCACCTCGATGCAGAAACCATAAGTACCCGATCAAATCTCCACGAAATAGTCCTTAGCCTCCGCCACCATCATCCGTAGATCAGAGCGGATCTGAAGCTCTTCTCGGCACCCTGCCGCAGGGGAGAGATCATCCCGGAGGCCTTTATCATCACCATGCCAGCCTCCGGTACGATGTGTGAGTAGTTCACCCTTGGACTATGGGTCCATATAGTAGCTAGATGGTTGTTTCTCCTCCTTTGTGCTATCATGTTTAGATCTTGTGAGCTCCGTTCATGATCAAGATCTTCTATTTGTAATCATACATGTTGTGTTTGCGGGGATCTGATGGATATTGAGATACTATGTCAGATTGATTATTGATTCTATCATGTCTGTCTTATTTGTGATCTTGCATGCTCTCTGTTGCTCGTAGCTATCTTGGGAAAGTATATGCTTGTGACTCCAAGAGGGAGTATTTATGCTCGATAGTAGGTTCATGCCTCTAGTAATCTGTGGAAGTGACAGAAATCTCTAAGGTTGTAGATGTGCTGTTGCTACTAGAGAGAAAACAACAATATTTTGTACATGGAACAATTGTATTGTTTACTTTACACAGATTGCTTAATGCAATTATCCGTTGCTTGCAACTTAATACTGGAAGGGGATCGGATGATAACCTGAAGGTGGATTATTAGTCATAGATGCAGTTGGATTACAGTCTATGTATATTGTTGTAATGCCCAATCAAATCTCATAGGAGTCATGATATCTAGTATATGCATTGTTATGCTTTCTCAATCTTTCAATTGCACCACTGTAATTTGTTCACCTAGCATGTTATGTATCTTAAGGAGAACACCTCTAGTGAACTGTGGACCCCGATCCAATCTTTATCATTTATACATCATCTACTGTTACCGTTTACTTTCTACAAGCAACTATTATCTTCCACACTACACGTTTAATCCTTTGTTTTCGGCAAACCGGTGTTCACAACCTCACTGTATGTTGGGGCAAAGTTTTGAGTTTTTGTTGTGCAGGTTCTAAGTTATTAGCAACACCTTGGAGTTGTTTCCTTCCTCCTACTGGTTCGATAACCTTGGTTTCATAACTGAGGGAAAACTTACTGCTATGCTCTTCACACCTTCCTCTTGGGGTATCCCAACGAAGCTCTACAGTGAACTGAGCCACATCAAGAAGTTTTATGGCGCTGTTGTCGGGGAGTTAAGGAAAACTTCATTCTCTTCCTCCTCGTCAATCACCTTTCAGGGAGAAAGAAGATTCTCGCAAGAGGAGTCTCTCACAACCAATCTCTTTACTTTGTTTTTGTTTTGTTTAGTTTGTTTTTGTTTGTTTCTTTCAAAAATACAAAAAATTAGTTTCGTTTGGTTTTCCTTTTCTTATCAAAAACACAAAAAAATTAGTTCCTACTTTAGTTTCTACTGCTGTTGGCTTGCTTCACTTTTGCAAAAATGAACTCTCCTGAGAACACCAAGTTGTGTGACTTCACTAGCACAAATAACAATGATTTCCTGTGTACACCTATTGCTCCATCTACTCCTGATGCTACCTTTTATGAAATTAAACCTGCTTTGTTGAATCTTGTTATGAAAGAGAAATTTTATGGTGCTAATTCTGATGATGCTGCTGCACACCTTAATAACTTTGTTGAACTTTGTGAGATGCAAAAATATAAGGATGTAGATGGAGATATTATTAAGCTCAAATTCTTTCCTTTATCCTTGAGAGGAAAAGCTAAAGAATGTTTGCTATCCTTGCCTAGAAATAGTATTGATTCTTGGATTAAATGCAAAGATGCTTTTATTGGAAAATACCATCCTCCTACTAAGATTATATGTATGAGAAGTGAAATAATGAAATTTAAACAACTTGATAATGAACATGTTGCTCAAGCTTGGTAAAGAATGAAATCTTTCGTAAAGAATTATCCCACTCATGGACTGACTACTTGGATGATTGTCCAAACTTTTTATGTAGGACTAAATTTTTCTTCAAGAAATCTGTTGGATCCTGCTGCGGAGGTACCTTTGTGACCATTACTTTGGGTGCTGCAACAAAGCTCCTTGATAATATGATGGTTAAATATTCTGAATGGCACACTAAGAGAGCTCCACAAGGTAAGAAGGTAAATTATGTTGAAGAAACCTCCTCCTTGAGTGATAAAATTGATGTCATTATGTCTATGCTTGTGAATGGAAAAGCTCATATTGATCCAAATAATGTTCCTTTATCCTCTTTGGTTGCTCACCAAGAGCAATTTGATGTGAACTTCATTAGAGATAACAATTTCAGCAACAATGCCTATAGGAATAATTTTGGTAATAATAATTATAGGCCTTATCCTCCCAAAAATGGTATTACTCATGGAAATTCCTACAACAACAATAGAAGTGCACCCTCTGAACTTGAAGTCATGCTTAAAGACTTTATTAGTAAACAAACTACTTTCAACAAAACTGTGGAGGAAAAGCTTTTGAATGTTGAGAAAAATATTTCATGTTTGTCTGAAGCACAATCCTCTTTGATTAATAAAATGGCTGCTAAACCTGAAACCATGGAAAATACCTTCGCTGCCACTCATTCTATACAAGTTAGAATTGATGAAAATGTTAGACTGTTAGCTAAATTGCATGCTAAGTGGGAAATATAAGATGAAATTGCTAGAAACAATAGTATTTTCACTATTACCACCACCAATGTTGATGCTAGAAAACCACAAGAAGTCGCCATTCCTTCTACAACAATGCCTAAACCCAATAAGAATGCTGAAATTTTTTGAACCATGGGAAACAATAAGTCCACTACCTGTGATGCTAAGTTTGATTTTGATCTTGATGGTTGCAATATTTCTGAAGTAATTATGTTCCTACAAAAGCTTGCTAGAAGTCCTAATGCTAGTGCTATGAATATGGCTTTCACAAAACACATTACAAATGCTCTCATTAAAATTAAAGAAGAAAAATTGAAACATAAAGCTTCTATTCCTAGGAAATTAGAAGATGGTTTGGAACCCATCATTAATATGGAAGTGAATGACTTTTATCTCACATCTTTATGTGACCTTGGTTCTAGTGTCTTTATTTGTCACATCCCAAAATTTTCCAAATTTTGAAATGTGAAAAATAAATAAACAAAATAAATAATTGTTGAAATTTAGGGTGAAAAGAAACTTTTTGATTCCAAATGGAAACAACAAATCCTATTTTTAACAAATAGCATCCTAAAGGGATTTAAACAGATAAACAAATATTAAATAAAATAATAAAAGTTGGAATCACCATTTTTGAATACTTAAATAAAAAGATATGGATTTTATAAGCAAAGGAAGAAATAAATAAATAAGAACTCTTTTAAAAAAGGCAAATTAAGTCTTGACCAAACAAATGAAATGAAATTTTTTTGTTTAATAAAAAGAGTGAAGGATTATTTAAATAAAAATCATAAAGATTTATTAATATCCAAATTTCATTTAGGTAAAGACATTTCCCAATTTAAATGAACATTAAAACATATTAAAGTATTTTAAATAATAATTCAAAGAGAAATTATTTTGTATAAATAAAACCTACTTAAAAAGGTTTGGTAAAATTTAGAATTCAAATAGAGTTTTAAAACATATTTAAATCCTTTTTGAAATAAAGACAAATTTCTATTTTTAAATAAATAATAGACCCTAAAGGAATAAATGAAATATTCTAAATTGGACTTTGGAATATGTTAATAAACAGTATTAGAATATACTCAAAGTTTGGCAAAGGTTTGAATTCAAATGGGGTTTGAATTATTTGAATAAAAATCAAAACAGAATAATAGAAAAGGAAAAAGAAAAAGAATCAGAACAAAAAAAATGGAAACAAGCCATACCAGGCCCAGCAAGCCCAGTCCAGCCCAGCAGCAACCCACCTCTCCCCCCCGAAGCGTTTTTCTCACCGCAGAACAAACCCCTCACTGACCGTTGGACCCCACCGCACCTCTCTATCACTCGCTGACGCCGTTGCCCCACCCGTCAGCCGTCGTCTTCACCCCCTCCAGCTGACCTCGCCGGCCGTTTCTGCCCGTTTAAACTCGCATCAATATGCGTTATTGCCGTGCTCAAACCTCGCCGCGACCACGCTCGTTAAAGCGTCTCGACGACCTCTATCTTTCCCCTCATTCGCCGCGCCTAGAGAGCCACCGGGCTGCACAAATTTGTGCTTGCTCTGCCGCTGTCTCCGACGATCTCCAACGACGATTCCGGCAACACCAGCCACCACCTTGCTCCCTCGACCACTCGAGCCTGCTCCCCTCTCCCGTGCGCACCTGCCAGCACCCTCAGCTCACTCGCGCGCACCCCAGAACCTCGGCAACGACGACAACCGAGCGTCGCTGTCCACTGCCTCGACTCCGGCGAGTTCCCCCGGTGAGTACTGACCGCCCCTCTTCCTCTCGTTGATGCACGCATGATCACCGACCTCGTGCGCAGCTAATGCAACCCTTATCTTGTCTTAGCGTGGTCCGAAACATCGCCAACGACGACAGCCCGAGCACATCGCCGCCAGAAGCTTCTCCGGCGAGAAATTGCAGCCACACCCGAGCACCCCTTCGACGATGGAGACGACCTCGAGCATCAGCAAAGCATGGAGAATCTGGTGATCTTATCCCCACCGTCTCTCGCTTCCTGCATCGCCAGCACCACCCTCGTCTGACCGCGCCGCCGCCAACCACCGCCGCTAGCGCCGCCTATTCCTGGTTATACGATTTAGGCCGTAGGATTTTGATCGGATGCACACGATAGATTCATTAACCGAAGGGGTATCTAGTGTTGTGAGCCCGTGCGATCCACATTGATCTGACGCACCACAGCAGCCGATCCGCACGAATTCTTTTCGACCAATAATAACAAGACGCGTGGCACAATTCTGATTTAAAAGACAGATTTGTTTCTATTAGATGTTAGAATTTGCAAAATTCATAACTTTTGATCCACACGTCCAAATTTTGCAAATTTTATATCAATGGAATCAGCAAAACAAGTACTTTCCAACTATGCACTTTGTTTAGTAAATTGCTTCTGTTAAATTGGTAATTTTTATAGAAACTTGTATAGGCATATTTTGTGTATAAAATTTATTCTAGAAATGTTTTTAGGATAAAGTCTTTGGCAAATGGTTTTTTTTGAACCTACTGACCATATAAACCAACTTGTGGAATTAAAAGTGTATTTTGTGAAGTTAAAGAATAAATCTTTGAATTAGAACATTTATAGTCAAATAAAAATATTGTTTATGTGTTAAAAATGCTTTTTGAGTAAAACCTTTGGAAAATGATTAGATTTAAACTCTCTGATCCTAAACACCAAGTTTTGTGATTTAGAAATATATTTGGTGAACCCTAGAAAAATTATTACTTTGTTTAAAGGCATTTCTAACAAATAAAACATTGCTTTGGTATAAAAATGGTTTATAAGTAAAACCTTTTGCAAATGGTTTTAACATTAAACACTTGACCTTAAAACACTAACATTTGTGTTTAATAATATCTTTGTCAAACAGTAGGAATTATTACCTTGATTTAAATCATTTCTAACAAAACAAAAATGATTTAAAGTAGCCATTTTACTAACTTGATATCCAATGGTTTTTCCACTTTTATAAATGACCAATAGGTGTTTTATAATGTTTATAGCCTATTAGAAACCACTTTTACAAATAAAAAATCTTTGGCATGCTTGCATGCATTGATTTGTTTTTATTATTCTATGTGATGAATTGCTTGAATGGTAGATTGAATTTGTGCCTTGCTTGATTGAATTGTAGTGGAATTTGAAGAGTGTGGCTATTGCAAGATCAAGGAGTGAACTTATATTATCTACCAAAAAGTCAAGTGATGCTTCATACTTTTGTCCCATTATTTTCACTATGCATTAGTGATATTTCTAAGTAGAACTTGCATGGAATTTTTGCTAAGTATAAATTATGCCATGGGAAAATCCTAGTAGATGAAACCTTAGTAGAATTTTCCTAAGTTAAGATTCCTACTACTATCATGCTTAGCTTAGCTAGTAGAAAACAAGGGTGGATTATATTCATGCTATGGAATATTTCTAAGTCAAGGACATGTGTTTTGTTGAATAAAACAACTAAGTGAATGAATCACCTGGGTGGAATGGAAAGAAAGGTTTGTGTTGAGTGGTTACACAAGTCCAGTATACTGGGGAAAACTTGGGCATCACCAAGTCCAGTATACTGGGGAAAACTTGGTATCTCACTTGTGGAATGCCACCCAAGAACAAAGAGATTTGAGATGTAAAATGTTGAGAAGCTTCAAGTGCAGCCACTTGGCATTATGGGCTCTGCCTGGATCATATAGGTTGCAATAACTTAGCCAAATGGACAGTTGGTGGTAGGGGATGATAGGTTGGAGCGCGTCCATTCTTGTCTAAGGGAAGGCTTCTGCAAGATCTTGTATTGGTGCATGTCGAGTCTTGTGGGGAAAGTGCACCACCTCTCCAGAGTGTAAAATATAAGTACTTAGTCGTGTCCCCGGCAATGGAAAATTTGAGCATCAAGACATGGAAGCTATCAAGAATCTCCTCATCCCAATTTTCTAAGTTAAAACTTGTGGTTGAACAAGGGTGAAGGTTCAACAATTTCTATTGGTGGTTCCTTGGGTGATTTTTTGACAAACAAAAACTTAGTGTTTTCAAAAGATAAGGAAAATCTATTTTGAGCAAAGCAAGCCTAAGCTCCACTTAGCCAAATGCATATAGATGATAGATACCACTATACCACCATAGTATCACTTGCCAATACAATTAAAATGTATTGACCCTTGTGGCTGTAACTTATTATGTTGCAGGTTTGTTTGATGTTAGTGAAGTGTGTTGATTAGGATTACAAGTCTACAACCAACATGATTGCCTGTGGCACTTTGAAGATGAAGGACTCCATGCTATAGTTAATTCTGCTTCATTGTAATGAGATAGCCAAATGAGCTATGTAAGATGTAATGAATTATTTTATTCCTGGTTATAAAGTTGTATTATGACCTTTGTTTCTTGATATTACATCTTAACTGTGGATGCTAGCTATTGATCTAGGGACTAGCATTGTAAACACAGGGATCTCTACCTTATTAAAGGTTGGGACCTCTATAGATGGTATCAAAGCACTGTGTTGCCTGTAGGATTGTAACCCTAGGATTGGACAAAACCCCTTAGAAAAAAATAGGATTTGTTTTTGTTCCAAAACTTATTTACAAACAATCTTGTAAACTCATTCCTCAACCTTTTTGGTTTTGATTCTACATCTCTTCTATTTCAACTTGATGGACAAGACCTCAACCATGAGCAAAGGACTTCACCAACTCAAGTGACTTCAACTTCAACATTATCAAAGACCTCAACTTTAGTTTCATCAAGGACTTCAACTTGGACATCACCAAGGATTACAAGTGAGACAAGAAATGTCACACAAGACTTGAAGACTAAGGGAACATAACTTAGAAGGAACCATCATCACCTTTGAAGTTTTGTGACCAAGATGCAAGAAATTCTCCAAGGATACAAAGATATTGTTCATGAAGAATCAACTAAGAAGGATGGAATGATCACAAGTGAACCATATAGTTGGACCACCATATTTACTTTAGGTCAGACCCACCAACTTATGTGGTGTAGCAAAAATATTTTGTTGCCTAAAAATGTGCTTGAAACTTGTTGTTTGAGTGGAATGTTTGTTTGTGATTGCTTGCACATTGCTTGTGTGAATTGTGATGTGTGTGATTAGAATTATTTCCTTAGAAATCTTGCCTATTCTCATCCCAATCCAACCCAAACATATGACTTCCCCAAGAAACTCCAACATCAAGAATGGTGACAATAATAACCAAGAGATGCACATGAGAGAACTCATAGTAACCCAAACCCAGTTAAACCAACTGACAAGTCAATTTTGGGCCAACAACAATGAGTTAGACCCAACCATGCAAAGGTTTATGGAAACCCAAACCCAATTATTGCAAAGGACGAAAAATCAAATGATTAACATGGGAGACAACCTTTCCCAAGGAGGTTGTGACAACAATGATGTCAAGGATGATATTATAGAAGGAACTCAAGCTTGCAATATTTGTGGAGACATGGATCACACTTCCAAAGAGCATGAAGATCATTGCCCTAATTGTGAAGAGAAACATCCAACTAATCAATGCCCTACATCTCAAGATACTTGTTTCCTATGTGAAATAATCATGTCCCTATCCAATGCCCCATCAATTCCATAGTTCAACAAAGGAAACAAGGTGGAGTGCATCAAGAGTTTGTAAACCCCCAGGAGGAAACAACTTATACCAAGAAGGATGAAGACAAAGGAAAATCTCAGCTTGCACCTCCATGCAATATGACTCACCTTGATGGACAAAAGAGGAAACATATGTATTATCCAAGGAAACGATTAAGAAAACCAGGAGACTTTCCCACCTTTGAGGTGAGATATGAAGAGCATGAACTATAAGAACTCCTAGCTTTGGAGAAACCCAAGAAGAAGAAGGACAAAAGCCAAGTGCAATGTTGCAATTGCAAAGAGATGGGACACTATGCCAATGAATGTCCATAGAAGAAGAAGAAGTATAAGGAAATTAGCCAAGTGTGGTGCAACAACTGCAAAGAGCTAGGCCATTATGTATCAACTTGTCCACAGAAGATACGTGAAGAACTCAACCTTGTCACATGTTACAATTGTGGTGACCAAGGAAATTATGCAAGCAATTGTCCAGAAAAGATGAAATACAAGACAAACAAGCCTATGAAGGATCTCAGCCTTGTCACATGTTTCAAGTGTGGAAACAAAAGACACTATGCAGATGTATGCCCAGAGAAGATTCATCAAGACCCCAAGCAAGCCAAGATGTAATCTAGTTGGGAAACTTTTTATGGGTGGTACTACCCTAGTTGTTTTGAAGCCAACTTGTAACCTCTACCTTTCCCAAATCTCGGGACGAGATTTCTTTTAAGGGTGGTAGCCTGTCACATCCCAAAATTTTCCAAATTTTGAAATGTGAAAAATAAATAAGCAAAATAAATAATTGTTGAAATTTAGGGTGAAAAGAAACTTTTTGATTCCAAATGGAAACAACAAAACCTATTTTGAACAAATAGCATCCTAAAGGGATTTAAAAAGATAAACAAATATTAAATAAAATTATAAAAGTTGGAATCACCATTTTTGAATCCTTAAATAAAAGATACGGATTTTATAAGCAAAGGAAGAAATGAATAAATAAATAAGGACTCTTTTAAAAAAAGCCAAATTAAGTCTTGACCAAACAAATGAAATGAAAGATTTTTGTTTAATAAAAAGAGTGAAGGATTATTTAAATAAAAATCATAAGGATTTATTAATATCCAATTTCATTTAGGTAAAGACATTTCCCAATTTAAATGAACATTAAAACATATTAAAGTATTTTAAATAATAATTCAAAGAGAAATTATTTTGTATAAATAGAACCTACTGAAAAAGGTTTGGTAAAATTTAGAATTCAAATAGAGTTTTAAAACATATTTAAATCCTTTTTGAAATAAAGACAAATGTCTATTTTTAAATAAATAATAGACCCTAAAAGAATAAAAGAAATATTCTAAATTGGACTTTGGAATATGTTAATAAACAGTATTAGAATATACTCAAAGTTTGGTAAATGTTTGAATTCAAATGGGGTTTGAATTATTTGAATAAAAATCAAAACAGAATAATAGAAAAGGAAAAAGAAAAAGAATCAGAACAAAAAAATTTTGAAACCAGCCAGACCAGGCCCAACAAGCCCAGTCCAGCCCAGCAGCAACCCACCTCTCCCCCCCGAAGCGTTTTTCTCCCCGCAGAACAAACCCGCCCCCTCACTGACCGCTGGACCCCACCGCACCTCTCTCTCACTCGCTGACGTCGTTGCCCCACCCGTCAGCCGTCGTCTTCACCCCCTCCCGCTGACCTCGCCGGCCGTTTCTGCCTATTTAAACTCGCATCAATACGCGTTACTTCCGAGCTTAAACCTCGCCACGACCACGCTCGTTAAAGCGCCTCGACGCCCTCTCTCTTTCCCCTCATTCGCCGTGCCTAGAGAGCCACCGGGCTGCACAAATTAGTGCTTGCTCCGCCGATGTCTCCAACGATCTCCAACGACGATTCCGGCAGCACCAGCCACCACCTTGCTCCCTCGACCACTCGAGCCTGCTCCCCTCTCCCGTGCGCACCTGCCAGCACCCTCAGCTCACTCGCGTGCACCCTAGAACCTCGGCAACAATGACAGCCGAGCGTAGCCGTCCACTGCCTCGACTCCGGCGAGTTCCCTCGGTGAGTACTGACTGCCCCTCTTCCTCTCGTTGATGCACGCATGATCGCCGACCTCGTGCGCAGCTAATGCAACCCTTATCTTGTCTTAGCATGGTCCGAAACATCGCCAACGACGACAGCCCGAGCACACCGCCGCTAGAAGCTTCTCCGGCGAGAAATTGCAGCCACACCCGAGCACCCCTTCGATGACAGAGACCACCTCGAGCATCAAAAAAGCATGGCGAATCTGGTGAGCTTCTCCCCACCGTCTCTCGCTTCTTGCATCACCAGCACCACCCTCGTCTGGCCGCGCCGCCGCCAACCACCGCCGCCAGCGCCGCCTGTTCCTGGTCATACGATTTAGGCCGTAGGATTTTGATCGGATGCACACGATAGATTCATTAACCGAAGGGGTATCTAGTGTTGTGAGCCGTGCGATCCACATTAGATCTGATGCACCACAGCAGCCGATCCGCACGAATTCTTTTCGACCAATAATAACAAGACGCGTGGCACAATTCTGATTTAAAAGACAGATTTGTTTCTATTAGATGTTAGAACTTGCAAAATTCATAACTTTTGATCCACACGTCCAAATTTTGCAAATTTTATATCAATGGAATAAAAAAACAAGTACTTTCCAACTATGCACTTTGTTTAGTAAATTGCTTCTGTTAAATTGGTAGTTTTTCCAGAAACTTATATATGCATATTTTGTGTATAAAATTTATTCTAGAAATGTTTTTAGGATAAAATCTTTGGCAAATGGTTTGTTTTGAACCTACTGACCATATAAACCAACTTGTGGAATTAAAAGTGTATTTTGTGAAGTTAAAGAATAAATCATTGAATTAGAACATTTATAGTCAAATAAAAATATTGTTTTGTGTTAAAAATGCTTTTTGAGTAAAACCTTTGGAAAATGATTAGATTTAAACTCTCTGACCCTAAATACCAAGTTTTATGATTTAAAAATATATTTGGTGAACCCTAGAAAAATTATTACTTTGTTTAAAGGCGTTTCAAACAAATAAAACATTGCTTTGGTATAAAAATGGTTTATAAGTAAAAACTTTTGCAAATGGTTTTAACATTAAACACTTGACCTTAAAACACTAACATTTGTGTTTAATAATATCTTTGTCAAACAGTAGGAGTTACTACCTTGATTTAAATAATTTCTAACAAAACAAAAATGATTTAAAGTAGCCATTTTACTAACTTGATATCCAATGGTTTTGCCACTTTTATAAATGACAAATAGGTGTTTTATAATGTTTATAGCCTATTAGAAACCACTTTTCCAAATAAAACAATCTTTGGCATGCTTGCATGCATTGCTTTGTTTTTATTATTCTATGTGATGAATTGCTTGAATGGTAGATTGAATTTGTGCCTTGCTTGATTGAACTGTAGTGGAATTTGAAGAGTGTGGCTATTGCAAGATCAAGGAGTGAACTTATATTATCTACCAAAAAGGCAAGTGATGCTTCATACTTTTGTCCCATTATTTTCACTATGCATTAGTGATATTTCTAAGTAGGACTTGCATGGAATTTTTGCTGAGTATAAATTATGCCATGGGAAAATCCTAGTAGATGAAACCTTAGTAGAATTTTACTAAGTTAAGGTTCCTACTACTATCATGCTTAGCTTAGCTAGTAGAAAACAAGGGTGGATTATATTCATGCTATGGAATATTTCTAAGTCAAGGACTTGTGTTTTGTTTAATAAAACAACTAAGTGAATGAATCACCTGGGTGGAATTGAAAGAAAGGTTTGTGTTGACTGGTTACACAAGTCCAGTATACTGGGGAAAACTGGGGCATCACCAAGTCCAGTATACTGGGGAAAACTTGGTATCTCACTTCTGGAATGCCACCCAGGAACAAAGAGATTTGAGATGTAAAATGTTGAGAAGCTTCAAGTGCAGCCACTTGGCATTATGGGTTCTACCTGGATCATATAGATTGTAATAACTTAGCCAAATGGAAAGTTGGTGGTAGGGGATGATAGGTTGGAGCACGTCCATTCTGGTCTAAGGGAAGGCTTCTGAAAGATCTTGTCTCGATGCATGTCGAGTCTTGTGGGGAAAGTGCACCACCTCTCCAGAGTGTAAAATCTAAGTACTTAGCCGTGTCCCCGGCAATGGATAATTTGAGCATCAAGACATGGAAGCTATCAAGAATCTCCTCATCCCAAATTTCTAAGTTAAAACTTGTGGTAGAACAAGGGTGAAGGTTCACCAATTTCTATTGGTGGTTCCTTGGGTGATTTTTTGACAAACAAAAACTTAGTGTTTTCAAAAGATAAGGAACATATATTTTGAGCAAAGCAAGCCTAAGCTCCACTTAGCCAAATGCATATAGATGATAGATACCACTATACCACCATAGTATCACTTGCCAATACAATTCAAATGTATTGACCCTTGTGGCTGTAACTTATTATGTTGCAGGTTTGTTTGATGTTAGTGAAGTGTGTTGATTATGATTACAAGTCTACAAACATGATTGCCTGTGGCACTTTGAAGATGAATGACTCCATGCTATAGTTAATTCTGCTGCATTGTAATGAGATAGCCAAATGAGCTATGTAAGATGTAATGAATTATTTTATTCCTGGTTATAAAGTTGTATTATGACCTTTGTTTCTTGATATTACATCTTAATTATGGATGCTAGCTATTGATCCAGGGACTAGCATTGTAAAAACTGGGATCTCTACCTTATTAAAGGTTGGGACCTCTACACTATTATGCCTAGAAAGATTTATGAAATGCTTGATTTGCCACCTTTGGAAGATTGCTATTTAGATGTCCCACTTGAGGATAATGCTAAAAAAACTTATGGGGAGTATTAATGATGTTCTTATTATGGTTAACAATGCCTATGTCCCGGATGATTTCTATGTTTTGGATGTTGAATACAATGCTTCCTGTCCTATTACTTTGGGAAGACCTTTTCTTAGAACTGTTGGTGCCATTATTGATATGAAAGAAGGCACAATTAAATATCAATTCCCATTCAAGAAAGGTATAGAACAATTACCTATAAGGAGCGAGAAGTTACCTTTTTCTCCTCCTATTAAAGCAAAATTCCATGTTAATGCTTCTTCATTTGAAAATACTTGATTCTTGCTTCTTATGCCTATCTTAAAGGCGTTAAAGAAAAGTACTTCTTGGGAGATAACCCAATAGTTTTAGTTGATTCTTGCAAGTTATTACTTCTGTAATAACCTCTACTTATCCTTTTTGTGTAGTTTTTGTGCCAAGAATAATCTCTAATGAGAGAGAAGTAAGATTTGGGGAAGTTGCTGTTCCAAAACAGATTTTTGTGCTTCACTGTAAAAATTCTTGAAAAATCCCTATAAGTAGGATTGAGCTGTAATTTTCTAATATTATGCCCCAGGTTGTTATATAACTTTCTTTAGTTCAACACTTTTGTATTTGAGCAACACAAGGTCTTCAGAAAAAATCGATTTTTACCTGCTAGTCTGTTTTGACAGATTTCTGCCATTATTTGCATTTGCCTCTTAATCGGTTTATTTTTGAGTTCTTCTTGATCACTTGAGCTTTCAAAAGGAATTGATACAGTAGCTTGTGTTTTTAATGAAAGTTTTACTTGTGTTGATACTAAACCAATGGCCTATTATTTTGAATACACTAATGTTGCTAATGAAGATTGTGTGAGGTTTTGTATGAAGGAAATTTTCAAGTGTTGGGGAAGAATGATGTGATGACATGAAGAATGGACAAAATCTCAAGCTTGGGGATTCCACCCCATGTCACCCCAAGAAATATTCAATAGGTACAAGCTTCAAAGCTTGGGGGTGCCCAAAGCATCCACTTCTTCATCAATAAAAATCTTAGGTCTCTTTCTAGACACTTTGTTTTTATTATTTCATGCACTGTTGTGTTTTTCTTAGAGCATATTAGTTTTTGTTTTTGGTTTTTGTTTGTTTAGTTTGCTTGAATAAATTAGTTGTACCCCTGAATTCGCTATTTTGTTTCAAATAAGTTGATTGGTGTTGGAAAAGAGTAGAGAGTTTCATGCTTATAGTGGTACAAAAGGGAGCTTGTTTTGACTATGGCTTAGACCTTACCATGTCATGATAGATGTTTCTTTGCCCTTATGCTTAGTTATCATTGTTGCAACATGACTTGTTCCAAACTATTGAGATTGCTTAATGTGCATTGAAAGAATCATGCGTCACAAAAGCATAATATTGTGGTATTCTCCTTTGATGCTTTGTTTGGATTGACTTGGCACATGCTCATACCATGTTATGAATATGAACCAGTCACCTTAGCTTCTATGCTCATTTAGTTTTTGACTTGTGATACCACTTTATGCTTTGATTGATAATTTTTTGTTGCTCTGGATGATTATGGCCATTATTGCTCTCTTAGTTGGTCGCTCCCAGTCCTTTTCTAGCCTCCACTTGTACTGAGTAAGCTCTACTCATGCATCCAACTCCCAAGAAACCAACTTATTCCAAAGAGTCCACTATAAATTCCTATGCATGGTGTGTTACACCATTTAGTGTATATTCATGTTTTATCTATCTTCCAAATTAAAATTGTTATGAGAAAATAAGTGATTAAAGCTCTCACAAACTTGATGGCACACTTTACTTTATTGCACCTAATAAGCTTGAACCATTGTGTCCTCTATGTTGTATATGCTTGCACTTATAAGTTGGGAATTAGCAGAACCATGTTGTCATGGGGAACGCTTTCAACACCTGTACATAGTACCCAGTTGATATCATGATCTTTTTTTATTGATGTCGGCGGTGTGAAATAAAAGGGGAGCTTGTAAGTGGATGGAGTATTATATATGTGTTAGAGAAATGCCTAGGCGGCTAGCCTAAGCCATGCCTAATCATGGTGTAAACTTGCAGCATCACCATAGTGAACAATCTATGAAGCATCCTTAGAAAAAAAATATAGAAAAAAAGAGAAGAGAAAAAATGCACCATGCTCATGGTAAATGAAAGGATCGCTGAGATGCTCATTGTCTGTTGCCTTGTCATTTTGATATGGGATAGCTCCTGTGTGATGGGGCAAGGGGTACCTCATTGGTGGTTCTCTATGATACACATATACTTACAATGACAAGAACTTGCTTGTGACTAATGTTGAGTACCATGAGGAACGTCCCTCGTACTCAAGGGACATGAGATTGCCAACTTATACTTTGTCAAGCATATACTCCATTTTTGTTTCAGTTTAATCTTAATCACTTCAAGATGCTTATGATAGGGGCAATGAGAGCTGAAAGCTAATAAGTGATAATTTTTGGAAGCTCTTTATGAAACTTGAAATCCCTGCTTCCCTTTATAAAGGGCCTTTCTTCCTACTTTTATGTTGAGTCACCACCTTCTATCTTTATGCACCAATTAAGAGAGCATAGTTGTCATTCTTAGTTTTATGTGCATTGTCCCAAAACTTATTGATTGATTCATAATGTTGATATTGCTTATTCTTGAACTATTTGTATCTAGTCACCCTTATGAACTTTGAAGGTGTCCTATGCATTTATGTTTTGCTATTCCATGAGGGACAAGCTGAATACCACTATGCTATGTTTTCTATATGTGAAAAAAAAACATCTCTCAATGCATTGCTATTCATGATCTTTGTTTGTACTTTTTCATGTTCCAACATAATTGCTTTGTCTTATTGTTAGAACTACATCTTTCATGCTCATGTTTAGAATCCTTTGATCCCAGCTATCAATGCTTTTCAAATATTCTGATCAAGATTGTGATGGTGCATGTCACCTAAAAATTATTCTTTTTATCACTTACCTACTCGAGGATGAGAAGGAGTTAAGCTTGGGGATGCTTGATACGTCGTAAACGTATCAATAATTTTTGATATTCCATGCTTGTTTAGTATCAACTTTTTTATGTTTTGTCTACACTTTTTTGGTATTTTTATGCATTTTCTGCGACTAACCTATTAACAAGATGCCGCAGTGCCAGTTTCCTGTTTTTTGCTGTTTTTGGTTTCAGAAAAGCTAGTAAGGAAATATTCTCGGAATTGGATGGGACAAAATCCAAAGTCAATATTTTACCGGAGAGAACACAAACTCCGAAGGGCAACCGAAGGGGGGCCACGAGGTGGCGACACCTAGGGCTGGCACGGCAAGGACCTAGGGTCTGCGGCCACCAGGTGTGGGCCCCTCGGGCGCCCACCGACCTTTCCCATTCGCCTATAAAGTCACCATGATGCAGAAACCCTAAGTACCCGATGAAATCTCCACAAAATAGTCCCTAGCTGCCGCCACCATCGACACTAGAACGGGGGCATCTGAAGCTCTTCCCGGCACCCTATCGAAGGGGATAGATCATCCCGGAGGCCTTCTTCATCACCATACAGTAGCTAGATGGTTGTTTCTCCTCCTTTGTGCTATCATGTTTAGATCTTATGAGCTGCGTTCATGATCAAGATCATCTATTTGTCATCATACATGTTGTGTTTGCGGGGATCCGACGGATATTGAGATACTATGTCAGATTGATTATTGATTCTATCATGTCTGTGTTATTTGTGATCACCGTTTGACGGTTTGAAATAGACCCCCTTCAAAATGAGCCGTTTGACGGTTCGCGACACCACCAGAAGTTCTGGTGGGGGACCGGAATTCCGCTCAGCTTTCCCCCAACGGCTCGAAAGTTGTCGGTGGACGCTCCAAAGTATGACCAGAAGTTCCGGTCAGACTGAGCGGAACTTCCGCTGGTACTTCTAGAGCAAGTTCCATCAAATATGTTGTTTCAATACAGAGACAAACAATACATGACCGGAACTTGGAGCGAAATAAGGAGGGGAAGTTTCAGGGCCGCGGAACACCTGACCGAAACTTCCGGCGGCTGGGCGGAAGTATCGTGATACGTCCAAAACGTATCTACTTTCCCGAACACTTTTGCTATTGTTTCTCCTCTAAACTTGTGTGATTTGGATACAACTAACCAGGACTAACGCAGATTTCAGTAGAATTACCTTGGTGTCTAGTTTTTGTGCAGAAAATCAACTATCAGGAAATATCTCGGAAAATATGCCAAAAATCCTCTTTCACCACAAGACTCACGGAGCCAGAATACGAGACAGAGTGGGGCCCTGGGGGGCCACACCCCCCAGCCGCACGGGCAAGGCCTGAAGTGGGTGTGCCCGCCCCAGGCACCCCCTCGGCCTCTCTCTTCGCCTATAAGTTGACTCTTGACCTAAAAACTCAGGAGGGTCGACATTTTTCCAGAAAGAGTTCCGTTGCACCGCCACCACCAGAAACCGCGATTCGGAACCAGAAACTATGTTCTGGCACCCTGCCGGGACGAGGAATTTGGAGGGGATCATCGCCATCGTCATCAACAACGCCTCTCCATCAACGATCCATGTTTCCCCCATCCATGAGTGAGTAATCCCCCACTGTAGTCTATGGGGATGGTAGGGATTGGATGAGATCTCTCATGTATTTGAATAATATTGTTAGGGCATGGTGCCTAGTATCTCTATTAGTCTTACTTGACCTTGTTGCAACTTGTTGTGCTTAATGCTTGTCACTAGGGCCCGTGTGCCATGATCTCATATCTGAACTTATTATTGATTCATGACAATAGTATTGTTTGTGATCTTATCTGCAAGTTGTGTACACATATCATTGTCCGGATCCAAAGGCCCTGAAGTGACAGAAATTGGGACAACCGGAGGGGATGGCTGTGATGTGAGGATCACATGTGTTCACAGAGTGTTAATGCTTTACTTTGGTGCTCTATTAAAAGGATCACCTTAATTGCCAGTAGTTCCCTTCAGGCTCCGCTGCAATGGGCTGGCAGGACAAAATATGTTGTGCAAGTTCTCATTGCGAGAACGCATGACTATATATGGAGCACATGCCTATGATTTTTTAGTACTTGGATGATTATTCTTATTTATATACAATTTCCCTAGATCTTGAAGTTACATGTTTAGACTTGTCCATGCAACGCCCGTCCATCCATCCCTATGCCTACTGCACTCATATCCTACTGTTTGATGCTAATGTTACTATTGCTTTTATTCTATTGCTACTGTTACTTTGCTATTGCTACTACAAAACTATTGCTACTGATAAACTACTGTGAGCAAGAACTATTTCCAGGTGCAACTGAATTGACACCTCAGTTGTTAAGGCTTGCAAGTATTCTTTGGCTCCCCTTGTGTTGAATCAATAAATTGGGTAATACTACGCTCGAAGACTGTTGCGATCCCCTATACTTGTGGGTCATCAAGACTATTTTCTGGCGCCGTTTCCAGGGAGCATAAATTTATTTGTAAGTTCACTTGGATCTATTATTGTTCACCCCTATTCCTTTCATCATGGGGAAGTATCGTGATGGAAAGTTCCCTATTTTACCATCCACTACAAGAGGTACAATCCTAAAAACCTCTGCTGCTCTTGATTCACCGTTTGTTATAAGTAAGCTTGTTACACCACCACCACATACTCATGCTAGACACACTGCTACTACTGTTGAATCTGAAATTGCCTCTGATACTCATGATGTTACTTCTACTGTGCTTGATGCAAGTTGTTCATTAGGTCCTTTCCTAAATGCTACTGATGCGTGTTGACGCCCCGTTGGGAAACCCCAAGAGCAAGGTATGATGCAACATAGCAGCAAGTTTTCCCTCAGTAAGAAACCAAGGTTATCGAACCAGTAGGAGGAAGGAAACGTCTCAAAGGTGTTGCAAGCAACATGGAAACCTACACAACACAAACTCAAGATTTTGCCCCAACTAACAGTGAGGTTGTCAATCTCACCGGTTGCTGTAACAAAGGATTAACTATATGGTGTGGAAGGTGATGATGGTTTGCAGAGAGTAAACAGTAACAGTGGAAGATGTATCAATGGTAAAGATTGGATCGGGGTCCATAGTTCACTAGAGGTGTTCTCCTTAGATAAACAAACACGACATGCTGGGTAAACAAATTACAGCAGGGCAAATCACAGGACTGAGCAAGGCATAACAATGCAATACTAGACAAAAAGATCCTATGAGATTCGATTGGAATAATACAACAATATACATAGACCGCCATCAAACTGCATCTATGACTAGAAGTCCAACTTTGGGTTATCATCTGAACCCCCTCTAGTATTAAGTTGCAAGCAACATACAACTGCTTTAAGCAAAGTGTGTAAGGTAAACAATCCACTTGTTCCATGAACAAGAGACCGTTGTTTTCTCCCTAGTGGCAACAACACATCTACAACCGTAGAGATTTCTGTCACTTCCCTTCATTAAGAAGAGGCATGAACCCACTATCGAGCATAAATACCCCCTCTTGGAGTCACTAGCAACTACTTGGCTAAGATGGCTCCTAACAACGGAGAGCATGCAAGATCACAAACAACACAGACATGATAGAATCAATAACACAAAACCATTAATCAATCTGACATAGTAACCTCAATATCCATTGGATCCCCGCAAACACAACATGCATGATTACAAATAGATGAGATCTTGATCATGAACGGAGCTCACAAGATCTAGACATGAAAGCACAAGGAGGAGATACAACCATGTAGCTACTACATGGACCTGTAGTCCATGGTGGAACTACTCACGCTTCATATCGAAGGCTGGCATGATGAAGAAGAAGGCCTCCGGGATTATCTCCCCTCCGGCAGGGTGCCGGGAAGAGCTTCAGATCTACCCCGATCTAGGGACGATGGTGACGGCGGCTACAAACGGTTTCATGGGATATTGATCGGGTTCCTAGGGCTTCTGTATCAGGGGCTTCTTATAGGCAAAGAGGCGAGGCTGGGAGGCATCCAGGGGGCCCACACCCTGCCTAGACACGGGCCCACCCTAGGCCGCACCTGGGGGGTGTGTCCGCCCCTCCGTCTCTCCTCTGGACTCTGTGTTCTCCTCGGTGAAATATTGACTTTGGCTTTTGTCCCATCCAATTCCGAGAATATATCCTTACTAGCTTTTCTGGAACCAAAAACAGCAGAAAACAGGCAACTGGCACTGTGGCAACTTGTTAATAGGTTAGTAACAGAAAACATATGAAAAGCACCTCAAAGTGTGGAAAAAGCAAAACAAAGTAGATACTAAACAAGCATGGAACATCAAAAATTATAGATACGTTTCCGACGTATCAGCTACTATTGCTAGAACTATTTTAGGAAACACTAAAACTCCTAGTGAAGACACTATTACACCTGTTATCTCACCTGGTACTATGATATTTGTGATGGTTACATTGAAATGACTGATGAATTTATTGAAGAGTACTAAAACACACATGGTTCTTGTGCTACTAGGAGTCTCCTTGAGAGACGTACCATTATTCCTAAATTGTCTTCTGATCCTAAGTTTTCCACCTCTCCCATAGATATTAAAGATAAAGATTATGATTTCTCTCTTGATTTATCCTAATTAGACATTGTTGAGAAAGAACCTTTTTGTGGGACTGAGAGTGAGAGTGTTGTGGCACATATGAATGAGCTTTCCACTATGAGTGCTTTATTCTCTGATGATTTTAAGATGCGCAAGTACTTTGTTACTAAGATCTTCCCTTTTTCACTAAAAGGAGAAGCTAAAGCTTGTTTTGATAGATTACATCCTGGATCCATTGATAGCCTTGATTGTTTGATTGCTTCTTTCTTCCAAAAATATTTTCCTCCTAGTGCTAGACATGCTACTTTGCAGAAACTTTTTGATTTTAAACAGGGAGAAGAAGAGAAATTGCCTGAGTCATGGACAAGGTTCTGTGCCTTGATTCATGCACATCTTGGATGTCCATTACCTAAAAATGAGCTTCTTGATATTTATTATAATGGACTAACTAATGATTCTAGGACATACCTAGATAGTTTTGCTGATTGTGTTTTTAGGAAAAGAACTCCTACAGATGCTGAAGAATTAATGGCTAAAATAAGCAAGAATTATGATGATTGGACTTCAGCTGAGCTAAATACACTTGAGCCTATTAATCCTGAACCAATTGTGCCTGAACCAGTTCCAACACAAACACCAAAGAAGAAGGGAGTCATTGCATTAAATGATGAAGTGATGAAAGAAGCTAAGAAATGTCTTAAGGAGAAAGGTATTAGAGCTAAAGACGTGAAGAATCTACCTCCTATAGAAGAATTATGTATAGTTATACAAGGTAATTTTAATAAACAAGTTCAGAATCATTTATTGGAAAACTCTAGAGCTATTAATGAGTTGAAAGATATTGTGGAAAGAACTGCTAATGGTGTTAAAATGCTTTGTAAACACTTTCAAATGGTTCAAACTCAAATTGATCAACTTTCTAAGGTACAAAAGATATGCTAGTTAATGCCTTAGGAGATAAACATGCTTATGGAATTAGAACTAGGAGTGGTATAGCCACTCAAGATCCTTTATATCTCGAAGGACACCCTAAAAGAATTGAACAGGATTCTCAACAAGCTGAAAGTAGTGGTAGTCCTCATAAGAGAAAGAAAAAGAAGCACAAAATAGTTGAGGAACCACCTGAACCTGCTGTAGATCCTAATAGTATATCTATATCTGATGCTAAACCTAAGAGTGGTAATGATAAAAATGATGCTCCTAGTTGAGGAAGAACTTGAGAAGCACACTAAGAACACTAGGTACACTAAGGAAGATTTTATTGCTAAAAAACATGGTAGTGAGAGAGAACCTTGGGTGCAGAAACCTATGCCTTTTCCCAATAAGAAACACAAGTCAAAGGAGGAAGAGCACTACAACAAGTTTTGTGAGTGGATGAAACCTTTATTTTTGCAAATTCCTTTGACTGATGCTATTAAGTTGCCTCCTTATTCAAAGTATAGGAAGGTTATTGTCTCTAGTAAAAGTAAGATTCCTAATGAGGAAATTTCTACTTTGCTTGCTAATTATTCCTTCAATGGTAAGGCTCCAAAGAAACTTGGTGATCTAGGTATACCAACTATTCCTTGCTCTATTAAGAATAATTATGTTAGAACTACTTTATGTGATTTGGGAGCTCGAGTGAGTGTTATGCCTTTTTCTCTCTACAAGAGACTCTAGCTAGAAAAATTGATACCAACTGATATATCTTGGTAAATGGCTGATAAGTCTACTACTATTCCTATTGGTATATGTGAGGATGTTCCTATCCAAGTGGCTCATAATTGCTTGGTTTTAACTGATTTTGTTGTGCTTGAGATGCCTGAAAATGATAATATGTCCATTATTCTTGGGAGACCTTTTCTTAATACTTCAGGTGTTGTAATCAATTGTAAGCAAGGAAAAGTAACTTTTAGTATTAATGACAAAGAGCATACTGTCTATTTCCCCAAGAAGATTGATGAGAACTATTGCCTGAATTTCATTGAAAATATTGAGAGCATCAAAGTTGGAGAAATATATTGTCCCATTCCACAAGAAAGTTTTGAAACTATTATGATTGGGACCATTGCTATCAAGTTTGAGGTAACATAATCACTTTGTGGAATGCAAAGTTTTGCTTCATATTAGATTGTTTTGGTAACAAGACTTGATCAACCTTGTTAACAAAGAGATTTTAATGAACAAAACAATGTTTTCACAAGTGGTTATACTTGCTTACTTTTATTTTTTTCTCCTTCCTAGTCTTTGCTCTTTCTCTTGTTAGCTTTAGTTTTGCTAGTTGTTTGCTTGTTAGAGTGTCTTAGAAATTCTATAGTTTTGGTTTTTGTTTGCTTTTGCTTCTTCTAAAAAATCTTTTTTCTGCGAGAAAATCAATTTTCATACCCTAAAAATTGGCCAAAAATAAAGTTTCTTAAAAAATTCCAGAAAATTCATATTAATTTTTCCTCGAAAAAGGGGAAGAGGGACACCTAGAGTGGCCCAGGGAGACCCACCAGGCCAGCACAACCCCGGTGGCACAGTCAACCCCCAAGGCGCGCCTGGCCTGGGTGGGGCCCACTTGTGGCCCTCGAAGTTGCCTTCTCCCACCCACTTCTTTCTATCTCCCAAAAAACACTGGAAATTTTTTGGAGGGATTACTCCTTGGTATGTGCCTCCTCCGCTTGTCCAATTAGATTTTTGATTGGTAGATTATATCTTGAGTATTTTGCTACTATAGGTGTCAGGTTGTGTGATCTTGCATGCTTGTTCTTTGCTTAGAGATTTCATTTTGATGCATGTTTAGCCCTCTAGCAAGTTCCTATAGTAGTTCCTCATCATTTATCAACTTGGAAATTACTTGGTTTGATGTTTGTCTAAAAATTTCAGAAAAGAAGATGAGTACATACCCATTGCATCAACGTGATTTGATGGTACCTGAGCCAATGAAAGTCCATCGTGAGGAAGAAGTTTTCCCTTCCATATATCCATGCCCTGAATTTATGAGAGCCGCGGGAATCTTCCAGGATTTCCAGACTATGATTACTAATGTAGGGTTGGAACACTTTGTTGAAGAAGAACAATATAAGTATGTTAAGCTAACCGTGGCTATGATGCAGGACTTCTGGTTTACTTGGTCCTCGTCTTACTCCATGGTCCATTATAAAATCTACAATATAGCTGTCGACCTGCCTTTTGCCATTTTTGTGCAGCTATTAGAGTGCCGCATTGGGGATCTTGTGAGAAGATCAAGGAGAGGCCTAAGCTACTTATGGATTTATATGCTGAAATTTTCCAAGGTTTCAACTTCTCGAAGGAAAGTGGTAAAATTCGGAACATTCAGTTCCCATCCATTAGATATTTTGCCTATTGCATTACCAAGTGTGTTCTTGCTAGAAAGATTTCTAGAAAGTTATCTTCATTTGATCTAGCTTTTATTTCCTCTGCTTTGAATAGGGATAGGTCTTATAACTTGGGTACTTTGATAGTTGACCGTATTACCACTAACCACGAGAAGGGTGGAATTTGTGGAGGTCTCATTGCGTCTCGTCTATTAGCTTTTCATGGTTTAGAGCCTCACCATTCAGATTATAGGTTCCCCATAGAGACACTTGATCTTAATTCCATGGTTCAGCATAATTTTGTTTCTTCTTGGGCTACTGTGAGAGATTTACCGTATGATTTATCCTTTGTCAAGCGTGGTTGGAGAGGGGGTAGGACTGAGAAAGTAGTCTATTTGCCTGCACCTGCATTGTTTAATTTTGATAACAGGCAAGGATGGTCGCTCACGGAAGAAGATTTTGAAACATACGTGGTGGAGCTCTCCCAGCAAGAGGAGAATGTTGGAGAGGATGTTGAAGATGATTCGGTTCAGCCCTCCAACATGGGAGAGTCTTCATACCAGCAGCCCTCCTATGATTGGAGCGCGTCTTCTTCATCGCGAGGACCTGATTATGATCATTCCTATGATGACCCACCAGCTTGGGGTTACTACCCGTGCTATTGAGCCCCACTTAGGCCAAAAGTGTAACATCCCAATTTTAGCAACCCTGATTAAATGTCCAAAAGGCAAAAATCAGGGGGAACAAAAACTTTTTTTCTTACATTGTGTGTTTACTTGTCTGCTTGTGCTCAAGCAACAGTTTGTGTATTAGTTGTGTACTCCTCATCTCAACACTAGTTTACAAAAACTATTTTACAACAGAGATGTATTTGCAGATCCTTCATATTCCCAAATGTTCTGGCATTTCAAAACATGATCCAAGATGACTTTGACACAACCAAATACTTTACTAGTCTCTATTAACAAAACTATGGAGACATATATATATACTCCCCTTATCTTTTCAAGACAAAACCTTCAACTACCCTTATCTCTAGGTTTTCCAAAAACCTTTATTAGAAACCTTCTCATCTCAATCTTGGTAGAGATACCAAGATGGTACTCATCTTACTTCAAAGCAAAACCCCTTTAAAAATACCCCTACTTACCTCAAGCTAGGCTTGATGGTAACCCTAGTATGGTAACCCTAGTAATAGATGGATAAGTAATAAGATGATTTGCCTTGATCTGCTGGTTGATGAATTGCCTTGATCTGTTGTCTGATGAATTGCCTTGATCTGCTGATTGCCTTGTTTGCTTAGGAACTAGAGTGAGATAATCTAGTAGCTCATCCCTTAGGACCCAATGCTTGCTTGTTATCATCAATCTCAAAGCAAGCATCCAAGTCTGGATCTAACCTAAGCCACTCAAGTGATCATCTCATCTCCTTCTTACCTCAAACCAAGGATAACCCTTCTGGATGGTTTCCAACTCAGTGGAGATCCAAACTAAGCATGAATCCCATATACCTATTTAGTACCTCAACCTCATCTCCTTGATCATGAGTTTGGAACCTAGCATCCTCTCAAAAGCTTCTACACTAGAACTCTAGTCAAAATCTGTAGGGTTTCGTAGCATGGAAAACAAAAAATTTCTATCGCATACAAACAAACAAGCCAAGATCTATCTACTAGATTGTAGCAACGAGTCGATGGAATAACTTACCCTCGAAGATTCCAAAGTGTTTAACGAGAGCGGATTCTCGTGGGTGATGTAGTCGTACTCTTCCCGATCTCAAGATCCCGTAGACGATCCTTCCGGCGCTACGTTCCGGCAGCGCTCCCGCAGTCGGTCACACGTTCGGTACTCGACGAAGACCTTCCTCTCCCTTGTTCCAGCAGGCAGCGGAGGTTCTAGCACTCTCCTCGCGATTCCGGCAGCACAACGGCGTGGTACCGGAAGTAGAGGGGAGATCTCGCAGGGATTCGCCTTAAGCCGGAGCGAGTATGGTGGAGTATGAGAGAGCTCCTCGGCGATCTAGGGTTTAGACACACCAAGGAGGAGAGGCTAGAGCCGGCGGCTAGGATTCCAGGGACCCCCAATTTGGCGGCTAGGGAAAAACCCTAGAGGGGCGGCGGCGGCTATGGTGGTAGGCGCTAAGCTAGGGTTTGAGGAGAGGTACTCGTGTGTGCTAGGAGGGAGCCCTGCCCCTCCTTATATAGGTGGAGGGGCCGGCGGCCAAGGGGAGGGAGGGGAGTCCCTCCCCAACTCGGCTTGGAGGGGGCGCCGCCGGTTGGAGGAGGGATTCCCTCCCCAACTCGGTTTCCCACTTCCTCCTCTTTTCCTATTTCCAAAACTTGCCGTTTGACTTTCAAACTAGCCGTTTGACTTTTCAATTTAGGATTTGAATAAACCCTTTATTTTGAACAGCGAAGACACTTAGTACATGATGCAATCATTCCAACTTGCAATGACACATTCATGTACCCCTTCCCCTCCGGAGTGCCGGACATTCCGGAACCTTCTAGAACATTCCCATGAAAACACCGGAATCATTCCCCAACTCCGAAACGGGACTTTCCTTATATGAATCTTATTCTCCAGACCATTTCGGATCTCCTCGTGATATCCCGGATCCCATCCGAGACTCCGAACAACATTCGGTCTCTTTCTCATTCATTCCATAACTACTCAAACAACGTCGAATCCTTAAGTGTGTCTCCCTACGGTTCGTGAATTATGCGGACATGATCGAGACACTTCTCCGAACAATAACCAATAGAGGAATCTGGAAATTCATATGGCTCCCACATATTTCTACGATTACTTTGCGATCGAATGAACCACTTACATACGATACCAATTTCCCTTTGTCTCACGATAGTTTACTTATCCGAGGTTATGATCGTCGGTATCTCTGCATACCTAGTTCAACCTCGTTACCGATAAGTACTCTTTTCTCGTTCCCGTGATATGTGATCCCTTGTGAGTCAGTCACATGCTTGCAAGCTAATTGGATGACATTCCACCGAGAGGGCCCAGAGTATATCTATCCGTCATATGGATGGACAAATCCCACTCTTGATCCATGTGTCTCAACCAATACTTTCCGAACACTCAATGCCACCTTTATAGCCACCCAGTTACGGTGTGGTGTTTGATGTCATCAAAGCATTCATCCGGTAAAGGTGATATGCATGATCTCATGGTCGAAGGAATCAGGTTACTATGTATCAGAAAGCATATAGCAATTGAACTATTGAAATGACTTGATCTTTATGCTACGCTTATCTATAGGAGTATGTCCATCATATCATTCTCCTAACGATATGATCTTGTTGTTGATAACATCTCAATGTTCATGATAGGGAAACCACAATCATTTATCAACCAACAAGCTAGTGATGTATAGAGGCTATACTAGGGACTTCAAATTAAGTTTACAAATCACACAAGTATCAATGTTTCCTTGTTAATACTATTATAGCATGAATGTAAACATTTATCATAAACACAAAGATATAATAATAACCACATTTATTATTGCCTCTAGGGCATATCTCCAACAGTCTCCCACTTGCACTAGAGTCATCTAATCTAGATTACATGGTAATATACCGAACACCCATGGCAGTTTGGTGCTGGTCATGTTTTGCCCTCGGGAGAGGTTTAGTCAACCGATCCGCCACATTCAGATCTGTGTGTACTTTGCAAATCTTTATATCCCCATCTTGGATATGTTCTCGAATAGCGTGAAAACGTAGCTTGATGTGCTTCATCTTCTTGTGTGACCTTGGTTCTTGCGCATTGGCTATGGCGCCCATGTTATCACAGTAGATAGACATTGGGTCCAGCGCACTAGGAACCACACCCAGCTCTGTAATGAACTCTTTCATCCATATCGCTTCTTGTGAAGCCTCCGAAGCAGCCATGTATTCCGATTCAGTTGAAGATCTCGCCACAACGCTTTGCTTTGCACTCCTCCAGCTAACTGCTGCACCATTCAAAATAAATACGTATCCAGATTGTGATTTAGAATCATCCGGATCGGTGTTCCAACTAGCATCGGTGTAACCATTAACAACGAGTTGTTCATCACCTCCATAAGAAAGAACCATATCCTTAGTTCTTCTCAAGTACTTAAGGATGTTTTTGACCGCTGTCCAATGATCCACTACTGGATCACTTTGATATCTGCTAGTTAAAATAACAGCATATGCAATGTCGGGTCTAGTACATAGCATGGCATACATTAGAGATCCTATGGCTGAGGCATAGGGAGTCTTACTCATCCTTTCTCTATCTTCTGCCGATGTCGGACTTTGAGTTTTACTCAAGGTCGTATTGGGCAACATGGGCAAGAACCCTTTCTTGCTATCTTCCATTCCAAACCTCTTTAGAACTTTGTCCAAATATGTACTCTGTGACAATGATATTTGGCGTTTCGATCTATCTCTATAAATCTTTATGCCTAATATGTAAGCTGCTTCGCCAAGATCCTTCGTTAAAAAACTATTATTCAAATATTCCTTGACACTATTAAGAAGGTCTACATCATTCCCAATCAACAATATTTCATCCACACATAGTATTAAGAATGCTACAGAGCTCCCACTCACTTTCTTGTAAATACAAGCTTCTCCATAAGTTTGTATAAAACCAAAACTTTTGATCACCTTATCAAAACGTTGATTCCAACTTCGGGATGCTTGCTTCAATCCATAGATGGACCGTTGAAGTTTACATACCTTGTTAGCATCTTTAGGATCGACAAAACCTTTGGGTTGCATCATATACAACTCTTCATCAATATCTCCATTGAGGAATGCTGTTTTGACATCCATCTGCCATATATCATAATCATAATATGCAGCGATTGCTAACATAATCCTCACAGACTTTAGCTTCGCTACTGGTGAGAAAGTCTCATCGTAGTCAACTCCTTGAATTTGTCGAAACCCTTTTGCGACAAGTCGAGCTTTATAGACAGTAACATTACCATCAGCATCTGTTTTCTTCTTGAAGATCCATTTGTTCTCGACAGCCTTCCGGCCATCCGGTAAGTCCACCAAAGTCCATACTTGGTTTTTGTACATGGATCCAATCTCGGATTTCATGGCTTCTTGCCATTTATTGGAATCTGGGCTCATCATCGCTTCCTCATATGTCTCAGGGTCATCGGTGTTGTCCACCAACATGACACTCATAACGGGATCATACCAATCTAGAGTGGTACGAGTTCTCGTTGACCTCCGAGGCTCTGTAGCAACTTCAACCGAAGTTTCATGATCATCATCATTAGCTTCCTCTCTAATTGGTGCAGGCACCACAGGAACTTCTTCCGGTGCTGCGCTACTCGCAATTTCGAGAGAAGGTTCGACAACCTCGTCGAGTTCTACTTTCCTTCCAGTCACTTCTTTCGAGAGAAATTCCTTCTCTAGAAAGGATCCATTCTTGGCAATGAAGATTTTGCCTTCGGATCTGTGATAGAAGGTATACCCAATAGTTTCCTTCGGGTATCCTATGAAAACGCATTTTTCCGCTTTGGGTTCAAGCTTGTCCGGTTGTAACTTCTTTACATAGGCTTCGCAACCCCCAACTTTAAGGAACGACAATTTAGGTTTCTTCCCAAACCATAATTCATACAGTGTCGTTTCAACGGATTTAGATGGTGCCCTATTTAAAGTGAATGCGGCTGTTTCTAATGCATAACCCCAAAATGATAGCGGTAAATCTGTAAGTGACATCATAGAACGAACCATATCTAAGAGAGTTCGATTACGACGTTCGGACACACCATTACGCTGTGGTGTTCCCGGCGGTGTCAACTGTGAAAGTATTCCGCATTTCTTCAAATGCTCGCCAAACTCGTAACTTAGATATTCACCTCCACGATCAGAACGCAGAAATTTAATATTCTTGTTACGTTGATTCTCTACCTCACTTTGAAACTCCTTAAACTTCTCGAAAGTTTCGGACTTATGTTTCATGAAATAGATATACCCATATCTACTCAAGTCATCCGTGAAGGTAAGAACATAACGATAACCACCACGCGATGCTACACTCATTGGACCACATACATCGGTATGTATGATTTCCAATAAGTCCGTAGCTCGCTCCATCATACCAGAAAATGGAGTCTTAGTCATTTTTCCCATCAGACATGCTTCGCATCTTTCAAGTGATTCGAAATCAAGTGATTCAAGAAGTCCATCGGAATGGAGTTTCTTCATACGCTTCACTCCAATGTGACCAAGATGACAGTGCCACATATAGGTCGAGTTATCGCTCGATTTCAAACGTTTAGCCTCAATGTTGTTGATATGTGTATTTCCACTATCGAGATTCAATAAGAATAGACCATCTATCAAAGGTGCATGTGCATAAAACATATTACTCATATAAATCGAACAACCATTATTCTCGGATTTAAACAAGTAACCATCTCGCAATAAACAAGATCCCGATATAATGTTCATGCTCAACGCAGGCACCAAATAACAATTATTTAAGTATAAAACTAATCCCGATGGTAGATGAAGGGGTAGCGTGCCGACCGCGATCACATCAACCTTTGATCCGTTTCCCACGCGCATCGTCACCTCGTTCTTCGCTAGCTTCCGTTTATTCTGCAGCACCTGTTTCGAGTTACAAATATGAGCAACCGAACCAGTATCAAATACCCAGGCACTACTACGAGTACTAGTGAGATACACATCAATAACATGTATATCAGATATACCTTTCTTCTTGATGTTGCCATTCTTCAAATCCGCCAAGTACTTTGGGAAATTCCGCTTCCAGTGACCTTCTCCCTTGCAGAAAAAGCACTCAGTTTCAGGCTTAGGTCCAGCCTTGGTCTTATTCGCTGGTGTGGTAACTTTCTTACCACCCTTCTTGAAGTGTCCCTTCTGCTTAGACTTGCCTTTCTTGAATTTGGTGGTCTTATTGACCAACAACACTTGGTGCTCTTTCTTGATCTCCACTTCTGCAGACTTTAACATAGCAAACAATTCTGGCAACTGCTTGTTCATGTTCTGCATGTTGTAGTTCATCACAAAGTTCTTGTAACTTGGTGGTAGTGATTGGAGGACATGGTAAATCCCCAAAGCATTAGGAATCACTATACCCAAGCTTTGAAGTTTGTTTGCGTGCCCAGACATCTTAAGCACATGCTCACTGACGGAGCTGCCCTCTTCCATCTTGCAGTTAAAGAACTTTTCAGAAGCCTCATAACTTTCAATTGCCGCATGAGTCTCAAAGATCAATTTGAGATCCTCGACAATATCATATGGGTCTGAATTCTCAAACCTTTTCTGAAGCTCCGATTCCAAACCATACAAGATAGCACACTGAACTATGGAGTACTGATTCTTCCGAGCGAGGTAAACATTCTTTACTTCATCGGAAGCATCAGCTGCAGGTGGGTCACCCAGCGGTGCATCCAGCACATAGGTCAAATTACTAGCTGTGAGGACAATCCTCAAATTGCGGAACCAATCCGCGAAGTTGCTTCCATTGTTTTTCAACTTTTCTTTCTCTAGGAACGCATTAAAATTGATGGTAGGGGCTGCAATTGATCTACAACATATTTGCAATAGTTTAGACTAAGTTTATGACAAATTGAGTTCAAATTAATAATAAAGTTAATCTAGGTGAACTCCCACTTAAAACAATATCCCTCACATTGTTTTAGTGATCACACGAACCAAATCCACTACATCAACACCGATCATCACGAGAGTTGATATAGTTTCAATGGCGAACAGTCGTCATGTTCATCATATCTACTATATGATTCATGCTTTACCTTTCGGTGATCCGTGTTCCGAGACCATGTATGTACATGCTAGGCTCGTCAAGATCAAACCTTAGTTTCCGCATGAGCAAATCTGGCTTGCTCACGTTGTATACACTTGCAGAATCTAACACACCCGATCATCACGTGGTGCTTCGAAACAACAAGCTTTAGCAACGGTGCTAACTAAGGGTGAACACTTTATGACTTGAAATTCATGTGCATGAGGGATCATCTTATAATGCTACCGTCGTCTACTAAGCAATACAAGATGCATAAAGGATTAACATCACATGCAATTCAAAATATGTGATATGATATGTCCTTTCTTCTTTGTGCTTCCGATCTCCATCTTCAAGCACGAACATGATCTCCATCATCACCGGCATTGCATCAAGGTCAATGACGCTTCTCCATGGTTGTCGTCCACCGGCTTCAACTATTACAACTACTTTGAATAGACACGCGGGTCTTAACATAAATTAAAGACAACCATATGGCTCCTGCCGGTTGCCAACTTACAATAAGGAACATTGCATACATCAAATATAATCACAATCATGGCCATATCACATCACTGCACACCCCTGCAAAACAAAGTTAGACGCCTCTACTTTCTTTGCATGTTTTACGTGGTTTGGGGCTTTCAATAAGTGTCGTTCTAACTTACGAACATGAACCACAACATTGATACTAGTATTGTTAATCACCCGTTGTAAATTGGATCTTAACTATGCTAGGAGAAACAGGCACCCGCAAAGCCACTTATGCAATACAAGTTGCATGTCAAGCGTGGAGCAAGTCTCATGAACGATGTCATGTAAGGTTAGCCCGGGCCGCTTCATCCCAACATACCGCAAGATGCAAAGTACACAAGAAGCAATCGACAATAAAAGCATCAACACCCACAATGACCATTGTGTTCTACTCGTGCAACAGATCTACATATAGACACGGCTCTGATACCACTGTAGGGTTTCGTAGCATGGAAAACAAAAAATTTCTATCGCGTACAAACAAACAAGCCAAGATCTATCTACTAGATTGTAGCAACGAGTCGATGGAATAACTTACCCTCGAAGATTCCAAAGTGTTTAACGAGAGCGGATTCTCGTGGGTGATGTAGTCATACTCTTCCCGATCTCAAGATCGCGTAGACGATCCTTCCGGCGCTGCGTTCCGGCATCGCTCCCGCAGTCGGTCACACGTTCGGTACTCGACGAAGACCTTCCTATCCCTTGTTCCAGCAGGCAGCGGAGGTTGTAGCACTCTCCTCGCGATTCTGGCAGCACAACGGCGTGGTACCGGAAGTAGAGGGGAGATCTCGCAGGGCTTCGCCTTAAGCCGGAGCGAGTATGGTGGAGTATGAGAGAGCTCCTCGGTGACCTAGGGTTTAGACACACCAAGGAGGAGAGGCTAGAGCCAGCGGCTAGGGTTCCGGGGACCCCCAAGTCGGCGGCTAGGGCAAAACCCTAGAGGGGCGGCGGCGGCTATGGTGGTAGGCGCCAAGCTAGGGTTTGAGGAGAGGTACTTGTGTGTGCTAGGATGGAGCCCTGCCCCTCCTTATATAGGTGGAGGGGCCGGCGGCCAAGGGGAGGGAGGGGAGTCCCTCCCCAACTCGGCTTGGAGGGGGCGCCGCCGGTTGGAGGAGGGATTCCCTCCCCAACTCGGTTTCCCACTTCCTCCTCTTTTCCTCTTTCCAAAACTTGTCGTTTGACTTTCAAACTAGCCGTTTGACTTTTCAATTTAGGATTTGAATAAACCCTTTATTTTGGACAGCGAAGACACTTAGTACATGATGCAATCATTCCAACTTGCAATGACACATTCATGTACCCCTTCCCCTCCGGAGTGCCGAACATTCTGGAACCTTCTAGAACATTCCCGATGAAAACACCGGAATCATTCCCCAACTCCGAAACGGGACTTTCCTTATATGAATCTTATTCTCCGGACCATTCCGGATCTCCTCGTGATATCTCGGATCCCATCCGAGACTCCGAACAACATTCGGTCTCTTTCTCATTCATTCCATAACTACTCAAACAACGTCGAATCCTTAAGTGTGTCTCCCTACGGTACGTGAATTATGCGGACATGATCGAGACACTTCTCCGAACAATAACCAATAGAGGAATCTGGAAATTCATATGGCTCCCACATATTTCTACGATTACTTTGCGATCGAATGAACCACTTACATACGATACCAATTTCCCTTTGTCTCACGATAGTTTACTTATCCGAGGTTATGATCGTCGGTATCTCTGCATACCTAGTTCAACCTCGTTACCGATAAGTACTCTTTTCTCGTTCCCGTGATATGTGATCCCTTGTGAGCCAGTCACATGCTTGCAAGCTAATTGGATGACATTCCACCGAGAGGGCCCAGAGTATATCTATCCGTCATATGGATGGACAAATCCCACTCTTGATCCATGTGTCTCAACCAATACTTTCCGAACACTCAATGCCACCTTTATAGCCACCCAGTTACGGTGTGGTGTTTGATGTCATCAAACCATTCATCCGGTAAAGGTGATATGCATGATCTCATGGTCGAAGGAATCAGGTTACTATGTATCAGAAAGCATATAGCAATTGAACTATTGAAATGACTTGATCTTTATGCTACGCTTATCTATAGGAGTATGTCCATCATATCATTCTCCTAACGATATGATCTTGTTGTAGATAACATCTCAATGTTCATGATAGGTAAACCACAATCATTTATCAACCAACAAGCTAGTGATGTATAGAGGCTATACTAGGGACTTCAAATTAAGTTTACAAATCACACAAGTATCAATGTTTCCTTGTTAATACTATTATAGCATGAATGTAAACATTTATCATAAACACAAAGATATAATAGTAACCACATTTATTATTGCATCTAGGGCATATCTCCAACAAAATCTCCAAAACTGCCAAAATGGAAGTCTGGATTTCTTCTCTAGATTCAATCCTTGGAGCTCTACCATTTCCAACCTATGTGCATTCTTGAGAATATACCTTAACCATCTTGTAGTACATCAGTAGTACTACCAAATCCCACTCTTGCCCTTGGCTGGGCCATTCTACCACCCACTCATCCTTGATGGTTTTGTAGTCAACATAATAATCTTGTCTGCAAATCTTATCATCTTGCCTACTTTGGCAGAAGCTCACATCTATATGCCACCTCCCCTTGGCCAACTCTTTGCATGGTTATGATCTAATAATCATGGAATTTCAATCCCCACTCCCCTTGTTTCCATTGGAGCCTTGTGCTTCCTAAACCCCCATGTTTAGGAGGCTACTTGATGTATCTACTATGACAGCCTTATTTTCAACAAAGTTTGCCATCTCATCTAGATCACCTCATTTGCAACCAATCCCAACTCTTTCTTCCATGATCATCTATATGACATGGTCTATCCATCCATATACCCCTTGTGTCAAGGTGAGCTCTGAGCTCCCTAATCCAACCCTGTCTAGATGGCATCAGAATAACTAAACCCTAGATCCTCTAGAACCTAGTTTCTATACTTTTCACCACCTTTCTTCAAAACCAAGGTTAAACTTGATTCCTACATCAAGTTTAAATCATATAGCTTGGATATAAGCATCCCCAAATAATTCCCCAATTATTAGGCTTATGAAACTATTTCATTTCCTCTACTTACGAAATTCTCAAAATCCTTGTCTATAAAGACAAGTTTGTTCTTCCCCAAACCACATTGCCAACTCAAGTCATATTTGATGTCTATCTATATTATCCCATATTTAAAACTCAAAAATAAATATTTTTGAGATTCTTTATTATTTCTTCTTGCCCTTTTTCTTAATTGGTAGAAACACTAAATAATTCTCCAAAAATACTTTTTCACTTCAATAAATCCCAATAAAACTCTCCAATGTGTAATATGGTATCTAGGACCATATCAGATCAAAAACCAAGCTTGACCAATGTAAAAATATCATTTTTTCTTCCATAATCTATTTTTGCACATTTTGAAGAAGTGCATTTAAATGGGATTATAATCATTAGAAAATCTCATTTAAATAATGGAGAGATTATTTGACCTATACCACCTACTAGTACCATTTCCACACTTTGCCCAATGCAAATTTATCAACTTCCTTCACAAGCCTCCAATTAATCAATTTTGCCAAAACCAACAAACCTTGATTCAAATCAAAACCACACTAGCTCAAATCTTCTTCAGCACTCCTCCCTAACAGCAGCACTCTCCCCTAGTCGACCAACACTGTAGCATCACTTGACCTCTTGTCCTTTGTGCTTGTTGATAAGGGGGACAAGGGTCCTGTCCCTTCATGCCATTTAAAAAGTCTTGCAGCTGATGCACCCCTCCACTCCACCCCTCCTTGACGACCAGAGCACACCAGCAGGACCCACTCCACCGCCCCTCTAGCCCTACCCCAGCCTAGCACCTTGCCCATGTCCAAAATGGACTTTGTCCACCATGGACCTTCCATCTCGGGTTTATAATGCCCAAGGGCCACCCAGCACCCTTCCTTCAGCTCATTTGCCCCCTCTCCCTCCCACATATCTCCCAGAGCCCCCACTCTCTTCCCCCACGCTCTGTTTTTCTCAAGGAAGAAGAAGAAGGAGCTTTGGCTCGCTTCCAAAAATCAAGCAAGGCTCCCTACCTCGAGCTCCCCTCTCTCTACATGTCACCCTGCAGTGACCCCCTCCTCCTTCTCTATCTGACCATGCCCTTAATTTTGCCCGGCCCCCTGCAGCATCGCCTAGGATGAGCCCCGGCGAGCTCCCTCTCGGATGTCTTGGCACGAGATCCTTCCCGATGATGAACCCCTCCCTGCCGCCCATCTCTGGAGTCTCCATCGTCAACCGTGCCTCCCCGTCGCCTCCCCGACCTTCCCCGAGTCCCCGGTGAGCCTCCCCGCCTCTCCCCGTCGCCAGGTAGGGTTTCCCTCGCCGGTGAGCCAGCGCCGCGAGGACGACGCCCCTCGTCCGTCAGATCCCGCCAGATCCGACGACAGGGAGCGCTCGGTACCCCTTCGCCTGGATCCCCGCGGGCAGGCCGGCGGCTGGGCCGCGGCCAGCTGCGCGCCGCTTGCACGCGAGCGCTACGCCTGGGCCGATTTGGCCTCCCAGGCCCATTTGCCCCTCAGATCTGGCACCATGACCCCCAGCCCCTTTTTCTTTTCTTTAAAATATCAGATCTGAGATTTAGCACTTGGTTTAAATCCAAATAAAAATGTAAAAGGCTTCAAAACCTTCAGATCCAAATTTTCCCAAGTGCCTGGATGTTTTCCCCAACATGCAGACCCTGTTTTGTACCAAAATAAGGTTTGGATTAAATATGATAAGTCGTATCCCCAGATCTATCCAGAACACTAAATAAATTCTCCAGGGAGTTCTACAAATCCAAATGACCTAAACCCAATTGCAACTGAAAGGCATCACCCATACCTTTCATGTCCCACTGGCCCCAGCCCATTTTGCTTCCTAGTATGCCCTGGTAAAAATAATAAAAACAATTCTTTGCTGCCTTCAATAAATTTCCTAGGTTAAGACAACTAAGGTCTTGACCTAATTCCAACTCTCATAGATCACACATAACCATATACTCCTAAATCCAGCAGCTCTTAGTTTTATGAGCCTCTGTTGAATTATGGTGAAGTAAACTCTCCTATGCATGGTTTAATCACTAATAAAATCACCCCAGTAGCTTTGTAACTCCAAAAAGGTTGAATCCAATTTCTGAAGAAAGGTATTTTCATCCCCTAACATGTGTGCCTGGAACCAACTAAAAAGCTTATGTAGAATAAATCTGATGAAAAAGACAAATCCCATCTAGTACTATCTTTGGGAATTTCTCAAGGGCATTATGGTAATTATTTTGAGGTGATTCCAACTCCTCTTGATTCAGTCCTTCAAATAGTACCTAATAACCCAAGGAAATAATTTTTGGAACTCCAGAGAAGTTCTAGTGAATTATTTCCTAAAACTAGAGCTTTATCCATTATAAATCCTAGGAAATTAATAAAATAGTGAAACCACTTTTGTTGGCTTCATCTTATCAATACCTACCTGATGGTACCATTTTTATACAATGGTATCATACAGATCAAGTCCTTGGCCAAAAACCCTCTCCTAAGTGGTTCCTAGACTATAAATCCAAAGGGATCCTTTTCCTATTGCCTCCAAATCTTCTTCCTTTCCAACCAAATCAATCCTCCAACATCCTACTGATGTTTATCATGTAATTATATTTTGCTTGCTATATGGTTTGCTGTTTGTATGCCTTGTATTGATTGGTGTATTGTTTGCTTGCATGTATGCTCGATACCGACGATAGTTGTGATTCTGTGACGCCGAGAAGAAGGAAGCATCAGGGTTTTCTCATTATTGTTATTATTTGTATTCTGGTTATTTAACGTCGTCAAGGGACTTCTCGCTGGTCACAGGCAAGCCACCATTTCTGAACTCCTTTATTAACCTACTTGTGTTTATCAATTGTTGTATATCGCGTTTATGAGTTGCATGATCAAAGGCATGGTTGATTCAAATAAACAGACGTGAGTAACTTGGCTCCTCCAAGTTATGAATGAGTGTCCATTGGACACCTACCCTATTTACACCTACTTTTACCCCTTCGAACGAGGCTAATATGATTAGCATCTTCCCTCTTGGAACCCACAGAATTTTCAATGACAAAACTATTTTGGGTTATAGCCTACTACAAAGTTTTCAAATAAAACACTTGGAAAGAGGCATCGTTTCCGAGTGGAAGTTTTAACAAAGAAAAGATGAGGTAGATGAGGAGAAAGTCAAGCAAGAGAAAGGAAGGGATGTTCTAAGCCAATGTCCGGAACAATTTTATCCGTGCAACCACATTACCCCAGACGCTGGGGCTTAGCTCGTAGTTTGTGATCTTTAGGCGGGGCTGCTCTTACTCGCTAAAGGGTAGAAATCCCCTGAAATCCAGGCAACCTGTAGGGTAAGGAAATGGTGCAACAATTGGGTCTCTCGCGGACGGTATGCTTTTAGGTAGTACGGATGGCAAATTGCCACTATTGCTACCGGTCAGACTTCGATCTAGAGGTAGGGGTCAGTACGGGAGGAAGGACCAGGGTCGTCGTACCCCATACTCGTATCAGAGAGAACAACCCAAAAGGAAAAGCCGTCGTTGCTAGGTATGGACAAATGAAAAGTCTAAGTTTGATTATCTGAGCCCCTGTCTACCGTGTGTAGCAGGCCGTGGTTTTATCCCGGTGGATGTATTGATTCTTGTGGGTAAAGTGCACAAACTCTGCAAAGTCTAATCTATTCGAATAGCCGTGTCCACGGACAAGGACAGTTGGAATGGCAAGTGCTAGGAGGAGCCTTAGGTTAAGTTGTGATGAATTAAAGGATGTGACTTGGTCACGAGGAAAGATAAAGAATAAGTTTGGTTTTGACCAGAGTTGGTCGATAAGGTTTTAAAAAGGGTTTTACAACAAAATGTTTTCTAAATCTTTTAACAAGGATGTGGAGCTGTCCGGATTTTCCAAAAAGGAGGCATATTTCAAAAAAAAAACTCTTTTTCAACAAAGAGATAGAGATTCCAATGCTAGGTCTTTCAAAAGTAACTATAGTATAGAGCTATCTCGCCATAGCCAAATATGCATTATCTTTGATTACCTTGTCTCGGTGGTTTGCGAGTACATTCAAAGTACTCACCGACATTGTCCCTGGCTATTTACTTGGCCAGATTGCAGATGCTAAGAAGGGACGAAGGTGCTGATGTCTATGCGAGCTAGGCCGTCTTCCCAGTCAGTTGCCTGTAGGTTAAGGCACGGGATCTGCACTGAAGACTTCTGCTATTTGTGTTGTAATCGCCATAATGGCCCCATTGTAAGTTTTGTATTCGTTATTGTAAGGATGATGTAATGATACTAGTCAGTTATGCTCACGGCTCACTGATCATGGGAACGTGAATTGTATGCATAACGGGTATTCTAGGACCGTAAATCCGGGGTGCCACAGACATGGTATCAGAGCCATCCTGACTGTAGGAGACCTTAGTTAGCATGGACGTTAGACAGGACTACCCCTCTTTATGAAAACACTGGCTTTTCGAAAACTATTTCCTCAAAAGCTTTTCGAAAGATTTCCTATCTCATCTTCTATGATTTAAACAATTTGAAAGTAGATTTCTCTACATCTTGTCTACTTCAAGTGTTCCGTTTTCAAAACAAAGCCCAAAACTGGAGACTATGAATATGGAGATCCCGGAACGAAGAGACCCTAACACAAGCAAAAGCAAGGAAGCTACCTACGACGTCAGACACTACAAGATCGCCCTACCAATAGAGTCCTTCATCGCCCCCAATCATGTACGACACCGATGACAAAAGATGGAAAGAGAGAAGTTAAGACCTCTGTAATGTCTGTACTTAGGAATTATCATCCAAAAAATAGGATTCCCTTATGGCGTGTAGTCACCTCCGTAGTACCTATGGTAGGCCTTGATTGCTTGTCATGTGCATGTTTGATGCTTGGAATGTGTGGCTTGTCTGCTTTCGATCGTCCGATACTTTAGTCTTGATCCCCTAGTTGGTAGATCCCGACGCTAACCCTTGCAACCTCATAAGCTGAAAAACTCTCCTCAGCAGGATGGCCACATAAAGAAGACTCGACAACCCCCAAGCAAAAGCCTTAAGGTGGAAATACTGTGTCTTTCCACTCAACTCCAATAAACCGCTCCACCCTCACCACCGGCGTTTAAATACTAACTTTGTATCCTGATAACGCTGCCCCTATCTGTTTATCTCACCCCTAAAACCGCAAACCCTCCTCTATGCAGATAGAGCCCGTTGATGAAACATGGCTAAGCGCAGGCTTCCCCGTGCTCCTATGGGATTCCCTTCAGCTTTGCGGATACACCCAACCTCCCACCTACAACCTCCACAGAGGACTAGAAACCGGACTATTTCTGGGTCAAGTGACCATTCAACCAAAGTATGGGGTACCCGGAGAACCCATTCGCGCTACGGGGTTTCATATGCCAAATCCAGTGCTGGCTCTTCAAATGGTGGCAAGAGAAGCACGGTTCCGCATTCGGGATGTCCTTCCCGAGATGAGGTAACCCACAACCCTCTTCTTACCCATCAAAGGCTCTGTGGATTCTTCCGGACAATCCCAAGATCCTCGCTTGACCTACCCCGCCCTGCAGCTGCAAGCCCGCTACAGCTATGCTGGAAATGAGATTCTCACCGCAGTTGTTGACGAGTATCGCCACACCCAGATGGAACTTCACCGGGTGCAAGCTATCCTGGATCGCAAGGAAGCTCTAGAAGTCCAGCAAAGGAATCAAGCCATAATCAAGGAATCTGAAGAAGACTCTGGAAGCCGCGTCCTAAAAGGAAGAAAGAAGTGCGTCTCCGCTCTACAATATCTCAAGAGATTCAAGCCAATCCAAGACCTCCAAGGTTCTTCCACCCACCTCCCTGAAGATGAAGAGGAAGCCATAGAGGATTCCTCTGGACCATACGCAAGCGGCAACTAGTCTAGCATGGTACCGATGTAATGTAGTACCTATGTATCGCCCCAAGACCTGTTTTGTAAAACTCTAAGTGCCTGTTCGCCCAGCAGCACAAACATGTTTCTGTAACCCCTTAAGTACCTCCGCCACCGACCGATTTGAACCTGCTTAATGTATGGATGATATGCAACGGTGATATCCTTATTTGCATGTTTTACCCACGATGTTGCATCAGACCAAACCCGGAAAGACCCCCTTCCAAAGGACCTCGTTTACTAGACCGCCAAAACTCCCATGGCATCATCCAACCCGTCGGACCCGTAACCCCGCGCAAAACTAACTCCCCGGAAGCTAGTAGAATCCCTTTTTGATAGACCTTCCATCTCATTAAACTGTTCTGACGACGTCCATAAATGATACCTACCTCGAAGCAAAGGTGTAGCGCCTTACCCGACATCAGCATACGACTCCAATCAAGAACGTCAGCGACTTCACCAACAACCCCTAGTAGCACTAAGTGATGACCACCTCTCCAAATCTGAATCAACTACCCTACAAGAAGAACAATGTTTGACACTTATCAAGAATCATAAGATAGTTCAATAAAGTCCTCCACTATAAGGTTGACCGCCCAGCCAACATCCCAGTGTATCAAGACCTGGAAGAGAGAAAAGTCGACCGCAAGACGAAGAGATATGGAAGACTCCACTCGTCGTCTCGCCTCAAGAAGAAAGTACCCCATCGACGCTAAGCCTACCTAGACTTGTCCTAAGGGGAAAAGACGGTTTTTTCCATTTGTTTAAAGCTAAAACTGCCCGACCCAAAGCCACTCAACTCCGAGCTGTAACTAACCACGTAGGGTATTTATAAAACTTGCTATCGCCTATTTTCTTCCACCGCTGAAATTGTTAAGCGGATGTTATCACCCCAACTCTACCCCTCCCTAATCTCGAGATGAGATAATTTTAAGCGGGAAAGGTATGTAACATCCCAATTTCAGCAACCCTAATTAAATGTCCAAAAGGTAAAAATTAGGGGGAACACAAACTTTTTTTCTTGCATTGTGTGTTTACTTGTCTGCTTGTGCTCAAGAAACTGTTTGTGTATTAGTTGTGTACTCCTCATCTCAACACTAGTTTACAAAATTTTACAAAAGAGATGTCTTGGCTGATCCTTCATATTCTCAAATGTTCTAGCATTTCAAAACCTGATCCAAGATGAATTTGACACAACCAAATACTTTACTAGTCTCTATTAACAAAACTATGGAGACATATATAGACTCCCCTTATGTTTTCAAGACAAAACCTTCAACTACCCTTATCTCTAGGTTTTCCAAAAACCTTTATTAGAAACCTTCTCATCTCAATCTTGGTAGACATACCAAGATGGTACTCATCTTACTTCAAAGAAAAACCCCTTTCAAAATACCCCTCCTTACCTCAAGCTAGGCTTGATGGTAACCCTAGTAATAGATGGATAAGTAATAAGATGATTTTCCTTGATCTGCTGGTTGATGAATTGCCTTGATCTGCTATCTGATGAATTGCCTTGATCTGCTGATTGCCTTGTTTGCTTAGGAACTAGAGTGAGCTAATCTATTATCTCATCCCTTAGGACCCAATCCTTGCTTGTGATCATCAATCTCAAAGCAAGCATCCAAGTCTGGATCTATCCTAAGCCACTCAAGTGATCATCTCATCTCCTGCTTACCTCAAACCAAGGATAACCCTTCTGGATGGTTTCCAACTCAGTGGAGACAAACTAAGCATGAATCCTATCTACCTAGTTAGTAAGTCAACCTCATCTACTCTATCATGCGTTTGGAACCTAGCATCCTCTCAAAAGCTTCTACACTTGCACTCTAGTCAAAATCTCCAAAACTGCCAAAATGGCTAAGTCTGGATTTCTTCTCTAGATTCAATCCTTGGAGCTCTACCATTTCCAACCTATGTGCATTCTTGAGAATATACCTGAACCATCTTCTAGTACATCAGTAGTACTACCAAATCCCACTCTTGCCATTGGTTTAGCCATTCTACCACCCACTCATCCTTGATGGTTTTGTAGTCAAGATAATAATCTTGTCTGCAAATCTTATCATCTTGCCTACTTTGGCAGAAGATCACATCTATATGCCACCTCCCCTTGGCCAACTCTTTGCATGGTTATGATCTACTAATCATGGAATCTCAATCCCCACTCCCCTTGTTTCCATTGGAGCCTTGTGCTTCCTAAACCCCCATGGTTTAGGAGGCTACCTGATGTATCTGTTATGGCAGCCTTATTTTCAGCAAAGTTTGCCATCTCATGTAGATCACCTCATTTGCAACCAAGCCCAAATCTTGCTTCCATGATCATCTATATGACATGGTCTATCCATCCATATACCCCTTTTGTCAAGGTGAGCTCTGAGATCCCTAATCCAACCCTGTCTAGATGGCATCAGAATAACTAAACCCTAGATCCTCCAGAACCTAGTTTCTATCAGTTTCACCACTTGTCTTCAAAATCAAGGTTAACCTTGATTCCTACATCAAGTTTACATCATATAACTTGTATATAAGCATCCCCAAATAATTCCCCCAATTATTTGGCTTATTAAACTATTTTATTTCCTCTACTTACCAAATTCTCAAAATCCTTGTCTATAAAGACAAGTTTGTTCTTCCCCAAACCACTTTTCCAGATCAAGGCACATTTGATGTCTATATATATTATCCCATCTTTAAAACTCAAAAATAAATACTTTTGAGATTCTTTATTATTTCTTCTTGCCCTTTTTCTTAATTGGCAGAAACATGAAATAATTCTCGAAAAATACTTTTTCACTTCAATAAATCCCAATAAAATTCTCCAATGTGTAATATGGTATCTAGGACCATATCACATCAAAAAACAAGCTTTCCCAATGTAAAAATAACATTTTTTATTCCATAATCTATTTCTGCACTTTATGAAGAAGTGCGTTTAAATGGGATTATAATCATTAGAAAAATCCCATTTAAATCATGGAGATATTATTTGAGCTATACCACCTACCAATATGATTTACACACTTTTACCAATGAAACTTTATCAACTTCCTTCACAAGCCCCCAATTAATCAATTTTGCCAAAACCAACAAACCTTGATTCAAATCAAAACCACACCAGCTCAAATCTTCTTCAGCACTCCTCCCTAACACCAGCACTCTTCCCTGGTCGACCAACACTGTAGCATCACTTGACCTCTTGTCCTTTGTGCTTGTTTATAAGGGGGACAAGGGTCATGTCCCTTCGTGCCATTTAAAAACTCTTGCAGCTGCTGCACCCCTCCACTCCACCCCTCCTGCACGACCAGAGCACACCAGCAGGACCCACTCCATCGCCCCTCTAGCCCTACCCTAGCCTAGCACCTTGCCCATGTCCAAAATGGACTTTGTCCACCATGGACCTACCCTCTTGGGTTTATAATGCCAAGGGACACCCACCACGCTTCCTTCAGCTCATTTGCCCCCTCTCCCTCCCACGTATCTCCCAGAGCCCCCACTCTCTTCCCCCACGCTCTATTTTGCTCAAGGAAGAAGAAGAAGGAGTTTCGGCTCGCTTCCAAAAATTGAGCAAGGCTCCCTCCCTCGAGCTCCCCTCTCTTTGCATGTCACCCTTTAGTGACCCCCTCCTCCTTCTCTATGTCACCATGCCCTTATTTTTTCCCAGGACCCCCCTACAGCGTCGCCTAGGACGAGTGCCGGCGAGCTCCCTCTCGAACGTCTTTGTGCGAGCTCCTTCCCTATGACGAATCCCTCCTTGCAGCCCATCTCCGGAGTCGCCGTCGTCAACCGCATCACCCCGTTGCCTCCCCGACCTTCCCCGAGCCCTCGGTGAGCCTCCCCGCCTCTCCCCGTTGCCATCTAGGGTTTCCCTTGCCGGCGAGCCAGCCCCGCGAGGACGACGCCCCTCGTCCGTCAGATCCCGCCAGATCCAACGACGGGGAGCGCTCGGTACCTCTTCTCCTAGATCCCCGCGGGCAGGCCGGCGGCTGAGCCGCGGCCAGCTGTGCGCCGCTTGCACATGAGCGCTGCGCCTAGGACGATTTGGCCTCCCAGGCCCATTTTCCCCTTGGATCTGGCCCCATGACCCCCAGCCACTTTTTCTTTTCTTTCAAATATCAGATATGAGATTTAGCACTTGGTTTAAATCCGAATAAAAGGTAAAGGCTTCAAAACCTTCAGATCCAAATTTTCCCAAGTGCCTGGATGTTTTCCCCAACATGCGGACCCTGTTTTGCACCAAAATAAGGTTTGGATTAAATATGATAAATCATATCCCTAGATCTGTCCAGAACATTAAATAAATTCTCCAGGGGGTTCTACAAATCCAAATGACCTAAACCCAATTGCAACTGAAAGGCATCACCCATACCTTTCATGTCCCACTGGCCCCACCCCATTTTGCTTGCTAGTCTGCCCCTGGTAAAAATAATTCTTTTCTTCCTTTAATAAATTTCCTAGGTCAAACCAACTGAGGTCTTGACCTAATTCCAACTCTGAGAGATCACACATAACCGTATCGTCCTAAATCCATCAGCTCATAATTTTATAAGCCTCTGTTGAATTATGGTGAAATAAACTCTCTTGTGCATGGTTTAATCACTAATAAAATCACCCCAGTAGCTTTGTAACTCCAAAAAGGTTGATTCCATCTTCTACATAAATGTAGTTTCATCACCTCACATGTGTCCCTGTAATCAACTAAAAAGCTTCTGTAGAATAAATCTGATGAAAAAGTCAAATCCCATCAAGTACTGTCTTTGGGAATTTCTCAAGGGCATTCTGGTAATTGTTTTGAGGTGAATCCAACTCCTCTTGATTCAGTCCTTCAAATAATACCTAATAACCCAAGGAAATAATTTTTGGAACTCCAGAGAAGTTCTGATGAATTATTTCCTAAAACTAGAGCTTTATCCACCATAAAATCCATTATAAATCCTAGGAAATTGATAAAATAGTGAAACCACTTTTTTTGGCTTCATCTTATCAATACCTATCTGATGGTACCATTTTTATTCAATGGTATCATACAAATCAAGTCCTTGTCCAAAAACCTTCTCCTAAGTGGTTCCTAGACTATAAATCCAAAGGGATCCTTTTCTTATTGCCTCCAAATCTTCTTCCTTTCCAACCAAATCAATCCTCCAACATCCTACTGATGTTTATCATGTAATTATATTTTGCTTGCTATATGGTTTGATGTTTGTATGCCTTGTATTGATTGGTGTATTGTTTGCTTGCATGTATGCTCGATAACGGCGATAGTTGCGATTGAGTGACGCCGAGAAGAAGGAAGCATCAGGGTTTTCTCATTATTGTTATTATTGGTATTCTGGTTATTTAACGCAGTCCAGGGACTTCTCACTGGTCACAGGCAAGCCACCATTCCTGAACTCCTTTATTAACCTACTTGTGTTTATCAATTGTTTTATATCGCGTTTATGAGTTGCATGATCAAAGTCATGGTTGATTCAAATAAACAGACGTGAGTAACTTGGCTCCTCCAAGTTATGAATGAGTGTCCATTGGATACCTACCCTATTTGCACCTACTTTTACCCCTTAGAACGAGGCTAAGATGAATAGCATCTTCCCTCTTGGAACCCACGGAATTTTCAATGACAAAACTATTTTGGGTTATACCCTACTACAAAGTTTTCAAAATAAAACACTTGGAAAGAGGCATCGTTTCCGAGTGGAAGTTTTAACAAGAAAAGATGAGGTGGATGAGGAGAAAGTCAAGCAAGATAAAGGAAGGGATGTTCTAAGCCAATGTCCGAAACAATTTTATCCGTGCAACCACATTACCCCAGACTCTGAGGCTTAGCTCGTAGTTTGTGATCTTTAGCCGGGGCTGCTCTTACTCGCTAAAGGGGAGAAATCCCCTGAAATCCAGGATACCTGTAGGGTAAGGCACTGGTGCAACAATTGGGTCTCTCGCGGACGGTATGATTTTAGGTAGTACGGATGGAAGATTGTCACTATTTCTACCGGCCAGACTTCGGTCTGGAGGTACGGGTCAATACGGGAGGAAGGACCAGGGTCGTCGTACCCAATACTCGTACCGGAGAGAACAACCCAAAAGGAAAAGACGCCGTTGCTAGGGATGGACAAATGAAAAGTCTAAGTTTGATTATCCGAGCCCCTGTCTACCGTGTGTAGAAGGTCGTGGTTTTATCCCGGTGGATGTATTGATTCTTGTGGGTAAAGTGCACAAACTCTGTAGAGTCTAATCTATTCGAATAGCCATGTCCACGGACAAGGACGGTTGGAATGGCAAGGCTAGGACGACCCTTCGGTTAAATTGTGATGAATTAAAGGATGTGACTTGGTCACGAGGAAAGATAAAGAATAAGTTTGGTTTTGACCAGAGTTGGTCGATAAGGTTTTAAAAAGGGTTTTACAACAAAATGTTTTCTAAATCTTTTAACAAGGATGTGGAGCTGTCCGGATTTTCCAAAAAGGAGGCATATTTCAAAAAAAAAACTCTTTTTCAACAAAGAGATAGAGATTCCAATGCTAGGTCTTTCAAAAGTAACTATAGTATAGAGCTATCTCGCCATAGCCAAATATGCATTATCTTTGATTACCTTGTCTCGGTGGTTTGCGAGTACATTCAAAGTACTCACCAGCATTGTCCCTGGCTATTTACTTGGCCAGATTACACATGCTAAGAAGGGACGAAGGTGTTGATGTCTATGCGAGCTAGGTTGTCTTCCCAGTCAGTTGCATGTAGGTTAAGGCACGGGCTCTACAGTGAAGACTTCCGCTATTTGTGTTGTAATCGCCATAATGGCCCCATTGTAAGTTTTGTATTCGTTATTGTAAGGATGATGTAATGATACTAGTCAGTTATGCTCACAGCTCACTTATCATGGGAACGTGAATTTTATTCTCGGACCGTAAATCCGGGGTGCCACAAAAACCCTAAGCTTGGGGGGAGGTACACCGACATAACACTCATCTATATATCATGTTTCGTCGGTTCTTTGTATATCCATGTTTCTCTTTCTTTTTGGTTTTTGTTTCCTCTTTCTTAAAACACAAAAGACCAAAAATATTTTCGTTGTTTCTCTTGGTTTATTTCTTTGCTTTTTAGCTTTGGTTTGCCTTAAGAAAAATCCAAAAAGATTTTTCTTTGTTTGTTTTTACTTTGTGTGCTTGCTTTAAAAAATCGAAAACACCAAAAATATTTGTTGTTTTTCTTTGGTTTTGTGATGTTCTTTCCAGGGTTCAGCAGTCCTCGGTGGAGTTTGGTTTCATGTTATTATTCAAGCCACACAAGTGAAGAGCAATAATGAAGATTAAGATGACTTGAGGTGTGGTAAGAGGCTGGTAATGAACGCTATTTGTTTTATTTTTGTACATATACTCATCATTGTGGGAATGCTTAGTATGTTCATGTAAGGTGTATGTTATTTATGGATGCTTAGTAGTTATTGCTTTCTTATGATTAGCTCTGGCTTGCTAATAGTTTATAGCATGTCATATGAATGTTTTCTTGAATTGTTCTATCCATAACTTGGTATGATATCGTGGTATCCTCCTCTGAATGTTTCATGTGAATCGACTTGGAACATGCTCAGGCATGCATACGAATGAACAATAGTCAGTAAGCCTCGATGATTTATTTTGCCTCAGAGTTCTTGTATCACTTTCATGCCATAATTAGTCATGTTTTGTTGCAAGCATGATTATGACAGTTATTGCTCTCTTGTTTGTCGCTCCCTCTCTATTTCTAGCCTTCACTTGGACTGAGTATGAGCTCTACTTGTGCATCCAACTCCCCAAAACCAATATTGCCAACAGTGTGCACCATACCTACCTACTAGAATTATTTGCTATTTCCATGCATATTCATTATGCCTTATTTTCTTCCAAATAAAATGTTTGACTATTTTGAGAAAGTTAGTTAGTAAAGCTCTCACGAACTTGATGGCACACTTTATTTCCTGCACTTAATAAACTTGAACCATTGTGACTGTCCATGAAAGTTATATGCTTGCAAATTATAGGCTGGGAGTTAGCAGAACCGTGCTGTCATGGGGAACGCTTTCGACATTTGTATTTATATACCCAGTTGATATCATGCTCTTTTTTTACGGATGTCGTTGGTGTGAAATAAAAGGGGAGCTTGTAAGTTCATAGAGTTATATATATGTGTTAGAGAAATGCCTGGGCCGCTAGCCTAAGCCATGCCTAATCATGGTGGAAACTTGCTGCATAACCATAATGAGCAATTTGTGAAGCATCCTCAATAAAAACCTATGCAAATAGAAAATAAAAAGATCGCTGAGATGCTCATTGTCTGCTTTCCTTATCATTTTGGTTATGGGATAGCTCCTGTACCATGTGCAAGGGGTACCCCGTTGGCGGTTCTCTATGATACGCATGTATTTACGATGACAAGAACTTACACGTAACTAAAGTTGAGTAGCATCAGGAGCGGCCCTCATACTCAAGGGACATGAGATTTCCAGTTTATGGTATGTCAAGCATAAAACTTATATTGGACCTCACTTTCACCTTAACCAGCTAAAGATGCCTATGATATGGGTAATGAGAGCTCAAAGCTAATGAGTACCTTACTTTCAGTATTTGGAAGCCTTTCAAACTTTTCAAAACCTTTTCACTTCCTTGTTGAGTCACTACTTATTCTATGAGCACCTTCTTGAGAGCATAGTTATCATTCTTAGTTTAATGTGCTTGTCTCAAAACTTGGTTAATTATGTCATGACTTTGATGCTTGTATCTTTGATATGTTTACTTCTAGTCTTCACTTGAACTTCAGAGGTGCCTTGGCATTTATATTGTGCTCTTCAAACAAAGGCAAGCGAGATACCACTCTATCATACCTTTTTATGAGCATTGCAATGTTGCTTATGTTTATGTTTCATGCTACTTATTATTATTAAGTTGGAATCTCTTCATAGCTTGCAATGACAATTGAGTAGACTTAGTTTCATACTCCTTATTATGAATTATCTAAGTATCTACTCCTGTGGTGAGAATATATACATCTTATGAAGCAAATGTGTTTGTGAAAGTTCTTTTATCACACTTAGTTTTCAACTGAATTTCTTGAGGACAAGCAATAAGACATGCTTGGGGGGAGTAGATACGTCCAAAACGTATCTACTTTCCCGAACACTTTTGCTATTGTTTCTCCTGTAAACTTGTGTGATTTGGATACAACTAACCCGGACTAACACTGTTTTCAACAGAATTACCTTGGTGTCTAGTTTTTGTGCAGAAAATCAACTATTAGGAAAAATCCCGGAAAATATGCCAAAAATCCTATTTCACCAGAAGACTCATGGAGCCATACGAGATGGAGTGGGGCCCTAGGGGGCCCACACACCCAGCCGCGCCTAGAGGGGGTGTGGCCGCCCCAGGCACCCCTCGGCCTCTCTCTTCGCCTATAAGTTGAATCTTGACCTAAAAACTCAGGGGGGGTTCGATGTTTTTCTAGAAAGAGTTCCGCTGCGCCTCCACCACCAGAAACCGCGATTCGGAACTAGAAACTTCGTTCTGGCACCCTGCCGAGATGGGGAATTTGGAGGGGATCATCATCATCGTCATCAACAACGCCTCTCCATCAACCATCCATGAGTAAGTAATCCCCGGTTGTAGGCTATGGGGATGGTAGGGATTGGATGAGTTCTATCATGTAATCGAATACGATTTTTAGGTCATGGTGCCTAGTATCTCTATTAGTGCTATTTGACTTTGTTGCAACTTGTTGTGCTTAATGCTTGTCACTAGGGCCCGAGTGCCATGATCTCAGATCTGAACTTATTATTGATTCATGATGATAGTATTTTTTGTGATCTTATCTGCATATTGTGTACACATATCATTGTTTGGGTCCAAAGGCCCCGAAGTGATAGAAATTGGGACAGCCTGAGGGGATGGTTGTTATGTGAGGATCACATGTGTTCATGGAGTGTTAATGCTTTGCTCCGGTGCTCTATTAAAATGATCACCTTTATTGCCAGTAGTTCCCTTGAGGCCCCGCAGCAATTGGCTGGCAGACAAAAGATGTTGCACAAGTTCTCATTGCGAGCACGTATGACTATATATGGAGCACATGCCTATGATTGTTTAGTACTTGGATGCTTATTCTTATTTATCTACAATTGCCCTAGATCTTGAGGTTACATGTTTATATTTGTCCATGCAACGCCCGTCCATCCATCCCTATGCCTACCGCACTCATATCCTATTGTTTGCTGCTACTGTTACTATTGCTTTTTTTTATTGCTGCTGTTACTTTGCTATTGCTACTACAAAACTGTTGCTACTGATAAACTACTATGATCAAGAACTATTTCCAGGTGCAGCTGAATTGACAACTCAGTTGTGAAGGCTTGCAAATATTCTTTGGCTCCCCTTATGTCGAATCAATAAATTGGGTAATACTACCCTTAAAGACTGTTGCGATCCCCTATACTTATGGGTCATCATACCGCTCAAGAACTCAGTGGAAGAAGCTAGGGCAGTACCGATCATATATTCCGGTCAGGCTTGACTAGGTCTACAGGACAGAACTACTAGAGCTACTTCCGGTCGAAGTTCTGCCAAATAGTACAGTTCTATACAGAAGTATCCAGTATGTGCGCGGAATTTGTGCCACACCCAGTCCCATAGAGAACCATGAGCAGAACTTCCGGCGCTTGGACGGAACTTCCGGTCAGGACAGAAATAGCACAAAACAACTCCAAAGATCACTCTCTCGCTGAAAATAGGATGGTTGTGGCGGTGCAAGTAGTTTATGCATGAAAAAGTGATTCCCCATAGCCTTCCGAGGTGGACCTGCTCTTGATAGTATAGCGACCTAAAGTAATAAATCAAGAGAAAGGAAAAAACAAAAGTCATCATCTTCACGAGACTCCAAGAGAGGATTCCACAAGCTCCATAGATATCGAATAACCTGAACCACAAGCACACAACTAACCACAAGTGGGATTGTCATCAACACCAAAATACCTAGGGAAAACATAGTCCTTTCACATGGTTTGCCTCCCATGAAGCGCTTCTAGTTAAGGTTAACTAGCTTGACCTAGATGGTGATCATTTGGGTTTTGTGAGTGGAACGACCACTCTAAAGTAATTACTTTTCAGCATGATTATACCATCATCATCATTATTAGGCTTGGCCTTCTTATTCCTAGGGAAGTGTGATACGTCGGAAACGTATCTATAATTTTTGATGCTCCATGCTTGTTTAGTATCTACTTTGCTTTTCTTTATCTACACTTTGAGGTGTTTTTATATCTTTTCTGGAACTAACCTATTAACAAGTTGCCACAGTGCCAGTTGCCTGTTTTCTTCTGTTTTTGGTTCCAGAAAGGCAAAAAATCAATATTCTTGGAATTGGACAGGACAAAAGCCAAAGTCAATATTTTACCGTGGGGGACACGAATCCAGAAGACGAGACAGAGACGCGAACTAGGGCAGCCAAAACCCCCTAGGAGCGGCCATGGGTGGGCCCGCGCCTGGGCAGGGTGTGGTCCCCTGGTCACTCCCGGCCTCGCCTCTTCGCCTATAAGAAACCCCCGATGCAGAAACCCTAAGGACCCAATCAAAACTCCACGAAACCGTCTGTAGCCGCCGCCAGCATCGTCACTAGATCAGGGGGGATATGAAGTTCTTCCTGGCACCCTACAGGAGGGGAGATCATCTCGGAGGACTTCCCTCCGGTATGATGCGTGAGTAGTTCCACCTTGGACTATGGGTCCATGTAGTAGCTAGATGGTTGCATATCCTCCTTGTGCTTTCATGTATAGATCTTGTGAGCTCCGTTCATGATCAAGATCTAATCTATTTGTAATCATGCATGTTGTGTTTGTGGGGATCCGATGGATATCGAGATTAATATGTTAGTTTGGTTAATGGTTTTTTCTTTATGATTCTACCATGTCTGTGTTGTTTGTGCGCTTGCATGCTCTCTATTGTTAGTAGCTATCTTGGCCGAGTAGTTGCTAGTGACTCCAAGAGGGGGTATTTATGCTCGATAGTGGGTTCATGCCTCTAGTTTCCAAGGGAAGTGACAGAAATATCTTCGGTTGTAGATGTGTTGTTGCCACTAGGGAGAAAACAACGGTCTCCCTAGAGGGGGAAAACAACATTGTTTACCTTACACACTTTTCTTAAAGTAGTTGTCTGTTGCGTGAAATTAATACTGGAGGGGGTTCGGATGATAACCTGAAGGTGGACTTCTAGTCATAGATTCAGTTGGATAGCGGTCTATGTATATTGTTGTATTGCCCAATCGAATCTCATAGGATCTTTCTGACTAGTATTGCATTGTTATGCCTTGCTTAGTTCCTGTCAATTGCCCTGCTGTAATTTGTTTACCCTTCATGCCATGTTGTTTATCTAAGGAGAGCACCTCTAATGAACTATGGACCCCGGTCCAATCTTTACCATTGATACATCTTCCACTGTTACTATTTACTTGCTTACCTCCATTAACTTCCACACCATACAGTTAATCCTTTGTTACAGCAAACTGGTGAGCTTGACAACCATACTGATTCGTTGGGACAAAGTCTTGAGTTTGTGTTGTGCAGGTATCCACATTGTTTGCAACACCTGTGTGACATTTCCTTACTCCTTCGTGTTCGATAACCTCGGTCTCTACTGAGGAAACTTGCTGTTGTGCTCATCACACCTTGCTCTTGGGGGTTCCTACGAAGGGTCCCACGACAACATTGGGTGCATGCATCAAATATTTCTAGCACCGTTGCCAGGGAGGCTAAGGACGTCTTCACAAGGGGAGTCCTTCACTTCCTTTCTCTTTACTTTGTTTTTAGTTTGCTTAGTTTCTTTTGCTTGGTTTGGTTTGCCTCTTTTCAAAAAACCCAAAACAATTAGTCTAGTTTGGTTTACTTGCTTTATTCAAAAACACAAAAAAAATAGTTCCTACTCTAGTTGCCACCTTTCTCTAGCTCACCATGTTGTTCCCCAAGTTCGCTCTGAAAGATCTTGCAATAGGTAGTGGCTCCATAATTGGGAAAGATAATATTGAAAAATTCTTTAATCATGTTAGCAATCATGAGGATATTGAGGATAGATCTATATCAGAACTTGCTCCTAATTATGAGATTATTGCAGCTTCTTTAGTTCATATGTTGGAGGCTATGTTTGTTAGCCTTAACCCCTTCATACAATTCTTGTTCCTAAAACTAAAAGAAGAATACAATGCTGAAAAGAGAGAATTCATTCTTGAAACTTTATTAAAAGAATTCCATGATGTTGCTAGGGAATCCAAAAAGGTCTTTGAGCATTTCAATATTCTAGGATCAAGTGTAGATGTTGTGGGTATTTTTGATAAAATTAATCCTAGAGAAGAATTTAAGATACCCATACCCTTTAAGCTTGTTGGAATGCATGAAGCCTTTGAAAAGAATTTTGATTGGATTGCTCCTGAAGATCTTTTTGATGAAAGTAGTAAACCAAAGAGAGATGAGAAGGGATCCTCCAAAACCCATTTGGATGAGATACCTTTCATAGTTGAAGACTTTTTACGTATTGATGTTAATGCTTCTTCATTTGAAAACACTTGATTCTTCTTGCTTCTTGTGTCTAACTTAAAGGCGTTAAACAAAAAGTACTTGTTGGGAGATAACCCAAGAGTTTCCTTGAGTCTTGGAGGTTTTTACTTCTGTAATGACCTTTCCTTATTCTTTTTGTTTGCTTTTTTGTTCTAAGAATGACCTCTAATGAGAGGGAAGTAAGATTTGGGGAGTTGCTGTCCCCGAAACATATTTCTGTCCTCCACCAAAAATATTCGTGAGGAGTCTCTGTAACTCGGATTGAGCTGAAAATTTATGAATAAATCCCCCAGTATGTTAGTTAACTTTCGTTAGTTCAACACTTTTTTATTTGAGTAACAGAAGATGTTCGAAAAATAGGTTTCTACCTACTGGTCTGTTTTGACAAATTTCTGTCATTATTTGCATTTGCTTCTTATTGATTCCTTTTTGAGTTCTCTTTTGGGGAATTGAGATTTTTGAAGGAGTTGCTACAGTAACTTGTGTTTTTAGTGAAAAGTTTGTCTGTTCCAAAGCTTTGCCTAAGGTCTAAAATCTTTTGAATACACTAATGTTGCTAATGAAGATTGTGTGAAGTTTTGTATGAAGGAAAAATTTCAGGTGTAGAGAGAGAATGATGTAATGAGATGAATAATGGACAAAAGCTCAAGCTTGGGGATGCCACCCCGATGTAACCCCAAGAAATATCCAAGATGTACAAGCATCAAATCTTGGGGATGCCTTGGGCATCCCCTTCTTCATCAATAAAAAGCTTAGGTCTGTCTAGACACTTCATTTTTATTGTTTCATGCACAGTTGTGTTGTTCTTGGAGCGTCTTAGTTTTTGTTTGGTTTGCTTAGGTTGTTTAGTTTGCTTGAATAAAGTAGTTTGGACCCCCGTTCTCGCTGTGTCGTTTTGCAAATAAGTTGCTTGGTGTTGGAAAGGAGTAGTAAGTTCTTGCTTGAAAGTGCAAGAGGAGCTTGCATTGACTTTGACTTTGACTTTAGCATGACATGCTAGGTGTTGTTTTGACCTTATGCTTAGTGATTATTTATGTAGAATGTCTTGTTACAAACAATTGGGATTGCTTAGTGTGCCTTGAAGAAATTATGCGTTGTTTTAGCATGCAAAAGCATAGTATTGTGGTATTCTACTTTGATGCTTTGTTTGGGTTGACTTGGCACATGCTCACACTATGTTATGACTATGACAAGTCCATAGCCTCTATGATAATTTAGTCTTTGACTTGTATTACCACTCTATGCTTTGATTAGTAATGCTTTGTTGCTCTGCATGATTATGGCCATTATTGCTCTCTTAGTTTGTTGCTCCCAGTCTTTTGCTATCCTCCACTTGTATGAGTAAGTTATACTCATGCTTCTAACTCCCAAGAAACCAAGTTATTCCAAAGTGTCCACTATAAATTCCTATGCATGGTGTGTTACACCATTCCAAGTATATTCTTGTTTTCAGCTATCTTCCAGTTAAAAAGTCTCTTTGTTATGTGAAAACTTAGTGATTAAAGCTCTCACGAACTTTATGGCACACTTTATATTCTTTGCCCCTAATAAACTTGAACCATTGTGTCGTCTATGTTGTATATGCTTGCACTTATACGTTGGAATTAGCAGAATCGTGCTGTCACGGGGAACGTTTTCAACATTGCACTTGTACTTTGTACTCAGTTGTTATCATGATATTTTGTCTATGGATGTCACCGGTGTGAAATAAATAGGAAACTTGTAAGTCCATGGAGTTTGTATTTTGTGTTAGAGAAACGCCTGGGCCGCTAGCCTAAGCTATGCCTAATAATGGTGGAAACTTGCAGCATCACCATAGTGAGCTATCTATGAAGCATCCTTAATAAAAAATTATGCACGTAGTAAATAAAAAGATCGCTAAGATGCTCATTGTCTGCTTGCCTTGTCATTTTGGTTATGGGATAGCTCCTGTACCATGTGCAAGGGGTACCCCATTGGCGGTTCTCTATGATATGCATGTACTTACAATGACAAGAACTTATAGGTGACTGAAGTTGAGTAGCATGAGGTGTGGCCATCGTATTCAAGGGACTTGAGATGGACAACTGATACTTTGTCAAGCATATACTCCATAGTTTATTCACTTTAACCTTAATCACTTCAAGATGCTTATGATAGGGGCAATGAGGGCTGAAAGCTAACAAGTACCATAATTTTTGGAAGCTCTTTTTGAAACTTGAAATCCCTGCTTCCCTTTGTGAAGGGCCTTTCTTCCACCATTATTTGAGTCTCCACCTTCTACCTTTAGGCACCATTAAGAGAGCATAGTTGTCATTCTGTGTGCAGTGTCCCAAAACTTATTGATTGATGCATATTGTGATATTAATTATTCTTGTGCTATTTGTTTCTAGTCACCCTTGTGAACTTTGAAGGTGTCCTATGCATCTATTTGCCACTCTATGAGGGACAAGCTGAATGCCACTATGCTATTTTTCTGTATGTGAAACAAACAAACATTTTTCAATGCATGTTATTCATGATCTTTGTTTGTAGCCTTTCATGCTGGATGCATAGTTACTATGTCCTATTGTTAGAACTCCATCTTTCATGCACATGTTTAGAGTTGTTTGATCCCAGCTTTCAATCCTTTAAAATGGTTTGATCTTGGTTTTGATGGTGCATGTCACCTCAAAAATTATTCTTTTTATCACTTACCTACTCGAGGACGAGCAGGAGTTAAGCTTGGGGATGCCTGATACGTCGGAAACGTATCTATAATTTTGATGCTCCATGCTTGTTTAGTATCTACTTTGCTTTGCTTTGTCTACACTTTGAGGTGTTTTTATATCTTTTCTGGAACTAACCTATTAACAAGTTGTTACACTGCTAGTTGCCTGTTTTCTTTTGTTTTTGTTTCCAGAAAGGCAGAAAATCAATACTCGGAATTGTACGGGACAAAAGCCAAAGTCAATATTTTACCGTGGGGGACACGAATCCAGAAGACGAGACGGAGACACGAACCAGGGTGGCCAAACCCCCCAGGCACAACCAGGGGTGGGACCGGGCCTGGGCAGGGTGTGGCCCCCCTGGTCGTGTAAGGTTCCCAACCTTCTAACAAGGTAGAGATCCCTGTGTTTACAATGCTAGTCCCTGGATCAATAGCTAGCATCCACAGTTAAGATGTAATATCAAGAAACAAAGGTCATAATATAACTTTATAACCAGGAATAACATAATTTTATTACATCTTACATAGCTCATTTGGATATTACATTACATTGCAGCAGAATATCTATAAGCATGGGGTCCTTCATCTTCAAAGTGCCACAGGCAAACATGTTGGTTATAGACTTTCTAATCCTAATTAATCAACTTCACTAATATCAATCAAAACCTGCAACATAACAAGTTACAGCCACAAGGGTCAATACATTTGAATTGTATTGGCAAGTTTCACTACTATGTTGAATATAAGTGGATACTATCATTACATGCATATTTGGCTAAGTAGAGTTTTAGGCTCATTTGCAGAAAGCAATAATTTATCCTATCTTTTCAAAATAGTTTTGATCTTTTGTCAAATTTTCCTGAACTCCTTGGTAAATCCCCAAGTGTCTTTGTCAAAATCTCTTGAGATCCTTGGTACCCCCAAGTACTTCAAGTTTTTATCAAAATCTCTTGAGCTCCTTGGTAAATCCCCAAGTGCTGCAAGTTTTTATCCAAATCTCTTGAGCTCCTTGGTACCCCCAAGTGATGCAAGTATTTTGTTATCACTTTAAAGTTTTTCTTTTTGAAATTGGAATGTCGAGATTTCCCATATCTTCAAGCTTTAGTTGCTCAGTATTGTCCATAACCGGGGACACGGCTAAGTACTTAGATTTTTATCTTCTGCAGAAGTTGTACACTTTACCCACATGACACACCCTCATCTTGTTGCCACCAGTGGCCGCTGGATAAGTACTCACCAAGATGGAGTACTGGCAGATTGAGAATGTGACGAAGTCTTTCCAGAGCGTCCTCCCATACACCATTGCTAGCTTGTCTTCAGGCACCCATGTAGGGTTTCGAGTTCCCTCATTTTCAGTAACCTGAAGACAATGCATGGGTCTTCCCAATGTAGTTGACTAAGCCAGAGCCATATGTAGCATGTGGCTGTACACGAAAGCCACAATTGGAGAAACATGTTCAATCTCTAAGTCCCTGGGTGGTTTTCTGTTGGTGCACAACACAAAGAGATTGCCATATACATGGTTCCTTTTGTTGCCACCTTATCCAAAACTTGAGTATCCTTGTCCACCCAGGTGGTTCATTGAGTACTTGTTTTATTATATAGAACATAAGTCCTTTTCTCAACTTCATAAAAATCTCAACATGTATCTCTTCTCAAAATATCTAGCATGGCTAAGCATCTTTACAACTACGTTGTTTTCACTAAGGAATATATAAGGTATCCTATTAGGATTTGGCATAGCATAAGTATAGAAATTCTTTTCATGCATGTTTCAAAATCCACTAAGTATAATGAAAAATAGTAGGTCTTTAGATGATAGTGTCACTTGCCTTTTTGGAAGGGAATGTTGGTTCACTTCTTGATCTTGCTAGTTTCACACTTTTCTAACTTCACTACAAATCAATCAAGCAAACACAATATCAACTAGCATTCCAAACAATAACCAAACAAACAAAACATCACACTTAAAACAATAAGAACTAAGTCATGCATGCAAGCATGCAAAAGATAGTTTTATTTGCAAAGATGGTTTCTACTAGGCTCTACACTTTGTAAAGTTTCAAAGTGGTCATTTTCCAAAGTGGCAAAGTCATTTGCAAAAAGGGTTTTATCCATAAACCATTTTTTAAACCCAATCATTATTTTATGTGGTGGAAAATATTTTTAGCAAAGCAACAACTTTATTTTGTTCACCAAATAAGTTGCTAATTCACAAAACTTGGTGTTATGGGTCAGTAGGTTTGATTCAAATCATTTTCCCAAAGTTTTTACTCCAAAATCATTTTCATAACAAAAACAATATTTTTACTTGACTAGAAATGGGCTAAATCAAGTATTCAAACATAATCTTCACAAAACACATTTTTAAATCCAAAAGATGGTTCCTAGGGTCAGTAGGTTCACAACAAACCAATTTGCAAATATTTCATCCTTAAAATCATTTTGGAATAATTTTTCTAACCTAAACAAGCATACAAATGTTTCTGCAAAAACAAACATTTTACCAGAGGCTTTTTACTAAACAAATTACATGGTTGGCTAGGGCTTGTCTTTCTGATTCCATTGATATAAAGTTTGTAATTTTTGGACGTGTGGATCAAAAGTTACAAGGTTTTCAAATCTGCATCTAAATCAGATTCAAAATTTCTTTTAAACAGAACTAGTGCCACGCGGCGCAATGCTACTGGTTGATACCGGTTCGGGTGGATCGAGTGATGATGGCCGTAGGATTAAACTAACAACGCACGGCACAGATAGATCGATACCCCTTCGGCTAAGATTCTATCGCGTGCGTACGATTAGGATCCAATGGCGCGCAGCACACTTGCCATCTGGTGGCGGCGCTGGCGGCGGCGCTCTGGCGGCAACGCTCAGACGAGGTCGTCGCCGGTGATACAGAACGCAAGGGAAAGGGTGAGGGTGCTTACAGTGTTCGTGATAATGCTCTGATGCTCAAGGTACGGTCAGCTCGTCGAGGGGCGCTCTGGTTCTAGCGGGATTGCTCGCCGAAGTGGGGGATGGCGTAGGGCGGCTCTGGTCGTTGTCGGGGACGACGCTGTGGTTCGCTCCGAGGCAAAACGAGGACACTGTTAGACGCAATCGAGTGTGGCGAGTGCAGGAGCATGAACGAGAGGGCGTGGGGCGGTCTGTGCTTACCAGGGAACGTCGCCGGAGTAAGAAGCAGACGCGGCGGCGCTCAGTCGAGGTGGTTGTCGACGTTCTGGGGCGCCCGCGAGTGAACGGATGGCACAGGGGAAGCGTCAGAGGCTGGGGAGTAAGCTCGTGTGGTTGGGGAGGTGAGGGGCGGGAGTGGTTTGCCGGAATTTACTGGAGATGCTCGTCGGAGCAGTGGTGGTGCTGCTTCGATTCAGGGCAGCCTGGTGGCTCTCGTGCAACGGGGTTTGAGGGGAAAGGAGGAGAAGGCGCAGGTGATTAAAACAGCGTGGTCGCGGGGTGGAGTAATGGCCGTTAACAGCGCGAATTGGTCGACGGAGTAAAGGACAGGAAACGGCGAGGAGGAATCAGCACGGGTTTGAAGACGATGAATAGTGGTGTGGGACCTTGCTGTCAGCGAGGGAGTGTGGGGGAAGGAGGGGCCACCGGTCAGTCGCTCTGCGGGTGCGGGTTCAGGTGAAAAACTCTTCACGCGTGGGAAAGAAGCTGGGCTGCTACTGGGCTTGTTGGGCTTGGCTAGCTGGGCTGTGTCCTTTTCTATATTTTTTTCTTTCTGAATGCTTTTTCTTTTTCTATATCTAATTTCTGTTTTGAAATTCAAACAATAAATCAAACATTCAATTCACATCAAACTTTCACCAAATTTTGTATTGAGTTTTTGGTTCTGTTTAACAACAACATTCCATCTCCCAAAATAATAAAATAATTTTATTTTAGGGTCCATTTATAATTAAATAAAATGGACATTAGTTAATAAATCAAATGGGTTTTAATTTATTTAAAATCTCCATTGGAAATCTAAATATTTTCCAAACCAAATCAGTAGGTTTTATTTGGGAAATAAAGAATACTTGGAAAACTTGTTTAAAATGAATAAATAAGTTTTGATGTTTAATTAAAATAGTAAAACCTTTATTTTTAATAAATTTGGATATTAAATCCTTATTAATTTATTTCAATAAACCTTTACTATTTTTCTCAAATGGAAATATTTTATTTCAAAGGCTTGGCCAAGTTTTAATTTGGCTTATAAAATAATCCTTATTCATAATTCTACCTTTTCTTTTGAAAACCAAATCTTTTTATTAAAAGATTCAAAAATAGCAATTTCAAATATTTTTATTTTCCTTTATTAAATGTTTATCTTTTTAAATCCCTTTAGGATTTATCTTGATCAAAATAGGTTTGAAGGTTTCCAATTGGATTCAGAAAGTTTCTTCTCACCCTGAAAATCAACAAAGTTTTATTTGATTCATTTAGTTTTCACATTACAAGATTTGGAAAATCTTGGGATGTGACAGGTCGCCTCCCCCGCCTCGCCTATAAGAAGCCCCCGATGTAGAAACCCTAAGGACCCGATCAAAACTCCACGCAACCGTCTGTAGCCACCGCCACCATCGTCCCTAGATCGGGGGGATCTGAAGTTCTTCCCGGCACCCTGCCGGAGGGGAGATCATCCCGGAGGCCTTCTCTTCGGTATGATGCGTGAGTAGTTTGACCTTGGACTATGGGTCCATGTAGTAGCTAGATGGTTATATCTCCTCCTTGTGCTTTCATGTATAGATCTTGTGAGCTCCGTTCATGATCAAGATCTAATCTATTTGTAATCATGCATGTTATGTTTGCAGGGATCCGATGGATATTAAGATTATTATGTCAGTTTTGTTAATGGTTTTGTCTTTATGATTCTATCATGTCTGTGTTTTTTGTGATCTTGCATGCTCTCCGTTGTTAGTAGCTATCTTGCCCGAGTAGTTGCTAGTGACTCCAAGAGGGGGTATTTATGCTCGATAGTGGGTTCATGCCTCTAGTTTCCAAGGGAAGTGACAGAAATCTCTTCGGTTGTAGATGTGTTGTTGTCACTAGGGAGAAAACAATGGTCTATTGTTCATGGAACAAGTGGATTGTTTACCTTACACACTTTGCTTAAAGCAGTTGTTTGTTGATTGCAGCTTAATACTAGAGGGGGTTCGGATGATAACAACAAGGTGGACTTCTAGTCATAGATGCAGTTGGATGGCGGTCTATGTATATTTTTGTATTGCCCAATCGAATCTCATAGGATATTTCTGACTAGTATTGCATTGTTATGCCTTTCTCAATTCCTATCAATTGTCCTGATGTAATTTGTTTACCCTTCATGCCATGTTGTTTATATAAGTAGAGCACCTCTAGTGAACTATGGACCCCGGTCCAATCTTTACCATTGATACATCTTCCACTGTTACTGTTTACTTGCGCAAACCACCATTACCTTCCACATCATACAGTTAATCCTTTGTTACAGCAAACCGGTGAGCTTGGCAACCTCATTGATTCGTTGGGACAAAGTCTTGAGTTTGTGTTGTGCAGGACTCCATGTTGTTTGCAACACATGTGTGACGTTTCCTTCCTCCTTCTGGTTCGATAACCTCGATCTCTACTGAGGGAAACTTGCTGATGTGCTTATCACTCCTTGCTCTTGGGGATCCAACGAAGTGTCCCACGTCAACATTGGGTGCACGCATCAAAGTGGACTATAAAAGGATCTCTAGATGGTAGTCCTATTCTCGCATTGCCTTCATGCAAATTGATTAAAGCTTTAATAGTTCTTAGGAATGGCCTACCTAGAATTATAGGTGCTATGTGATCTTTGGGAATGTCCACTATAACAAGATCAATAAGTGTGGTACTACCTTTAATTTCTATAACTATATTCTCTTTAATCCCAACAGCTTGCTTATATGTAGAATCATCTAGATGGAGTCTCATTTCAGTAGTTGTAAATGGTCCCAAATTTAGTTTATCAAATAGGATATTGGAAATTGTTGAGACGCTTGCACCAAGATCACAAAGTGCATATATCTCATTAACCCCAACCGTAATTTTAATAGTGGGCTCAAATATATCATCTAGCTTAGTCTTTTATACTCCATTTCTATCTCTTTTATACTCCATTTCTATCTCTCTAACTTTAGATGTTGATTCTTGAATAAATTATTGATAGGTAGCATCATCACCTTTTCAATACCAGGATTCTTCATGGTGATCATCTTTAGTAGATCTTCCACGGTATATTTAGGTGTTGGTGCATTGCTATAATCTAGTTCTTTAGGTTTGTCTTCATTATTTTTGACCCTTATCATCCTGAGGCCTTCCACCGGATTTGGCTCAGGCTTTCTAGCGGTGCAAGTATGAGGGCTTGCTCTTGGCTACCTTGCCCAATTGAGCCTCTATGGTCTTATCATTTCCTGTAGAGCCTATACATCATTTGTAATTACAACGACTTGATTAGATAATTTGCCAATGCTAGTTTCATGGTTCTCCGTGATTTTAATAAGCATATTATTTTGCTCGGTTTGAGCTTGCATAAAATTTCTAACTATATGTTCAAATGAGAGATTTCCAAGGTTTGCTCCATTATGATTATCGTAGTAATTATAGGATCTCCTATAGAATTAGAATAATATTTTTGAACATTAGAAGCAAAATTTTGTTTTTTCCATCCAGGATTATAAGGACTATGATCTATACAATTGATATCATTAACATCAGTAGAGATAGCATTAACTTGGGTGTCTTCCTTACTGACATGGGTATGCCCTACGGGTACCCGATATTATCCTACCCGGTCCGGCCTAGCAGAAGCCCATGTGATTATCCACTCCTGATGATGAAGCCCAGGAAGGATTCGGGTGACCCAGGCCCATGAAGGATGCGACTCCTTGGAGAACACGACTAGCGTTAGATAGAAATTCAAAGGGTAAAACCCTAATCTGTAACCGACTCGACCTATCCTGAGACCCAGCCTCCCCATATAAAGGGCAAGAGGGCATGACGAGGAGGATCTCACCTCATAACCTAGCACACAACTCGCCAGATCTCATTTGTGCACCCCTGTAACTTCCATCATCGCCATTAACAAAGAAAAGACAAGCAGGAGTAGGGTTTTCCCTCCGGGGGCCTAAACCTGGGTAAACCTCGTGTCCCCGTGTTTCAAGTCTATTATCGGTTCCGCGATCTCCAGTGTCCCCTCCTTCTCCAAAACCCAAGTCCATAACAATGGGCATTGACATGTCGAACCCTCGTCAATTGGCGCCGTCTGTGGGAACTGGGGATGTTGATCATACGGTCATGACGGCTCCATCTTCTATGATCTTCGACTCCTCTACGACAGAGAACCATATTCTCTTTGGCGCCATCGACCTCATCACCCACTCTCCAGCAACCCGCAAGGACTTATATTCCATAGGAGACAGAGTCGACTTGATGTTCGGTAGCCTATGCTTCCTGGTGGGCAAGGTTGGAACCCTCCGCCTCCCTGAACAGGTGTTTCCTCCGGCAATCGCACCTGCTTCATGGGTGACGCCAATCGGTGTCCTAAGCACACCCTCTCTGGCGTACAATTTGGATGACAGCAGTAGCTACAACTCTGATCCCTGCGACCCTCTATGGAGGAAGGAACCTATGGATCCGGATCTGAGAACTATGGGAGTAATGATCTCCCCCCACCGCTTGATGGCTCAGATGATGTAGAGCTCGTCGGGAACCCCAAGAGGAAGGTATGATGAGCACAGTAGCAAGTTTCCCTCATAGAACCAAGGTTATCGAACTAGTAGGAGATAGGAGTCACTTCCGAAGGTGTTGCTCGCAACGTGGAACCTGCACACAACACAAACACGATACTCTGCCCCAACTTCTCAATGAGGTTGTCAAGCTCACTGGTTTTGCTGAAAACCAAGGATTAAACTTATAGTGTGGAAGAAAGTAATTTCTTGTGGTAATTGCAGAAAGTAAACAGTAAACAGTAGATAGAATATCAGTGGGAAGGAATGGACCCGGGTCCATAGTTCACTATAGGTGTTTTCTCCATAAGATAAATAACATGCTGGGTGAACAAATTACAGCGCGGCAATTTACAAATAAAGAATGCATAACAATGCATGTACTTGACATGAAGATTACTATGAGATTCATTTGGGCATTACAACAAGATACATAGACCGTAATCCAACTTCATCTATGACTATTAATCCACCTCCGGTATATCATCCGAAAAACCCTCGGGTATTAAGTTGCAAGCAACAGATAATTGCATTAAACAAAGTGTGTAATGTAAAAAAATTAAATTTCCCTTGGGAAAAGGATTGTTGTTTTCCACCTAGTATCAACAGAACATCTACAATCTTAGAAGTTATTTTCACTCTCCCAGATTACTAGAGGCATGAACCTACTATCAAGCATAAATACTCCCTCTTGGATTCACACGCAACTACTTGGCCAGAGTAACTAGTAACAGCGGAGAGCATGCAAGATCACAAATAACATAGACATGATAGAATCAATAATCAATCTGACATGGTACTCAATATCCATCGGATCCCTGCAAACACAATATATAGTATTACAATAAGATGATCTTGATCATGATAGGCAGCTCACAAGATCTAAACATGGTACCAAAAAGAGGAGAAACAACCATCTAGCTACTTCTATGTACCCATAGTCCAAGGATGAACTACTCACACATCACTCCGGAGGCTGGCATGGTGATGAAGAAGGCCTCCGGGATGATCTCCTCTCTCCGACAGGGTGTCGAGAAGAGATTCAGATCCCTCCCGATCTAGGGACGATGGTGGCGCCAACTACGGACTTTTTCATGGAATTCTGATCGGGTACTTAGGGTTTCTGCCTCATGGGGTTTATATAGGCGAAGAGGTAAGGTTAGTGGACGCCCGAGGGGCCCACACCATAGGGCGGCGTGGCCTAGGGTGGGCCTGCGTGACCCCCTAGTGCGGCTGCCTCGTGGCGCTTCTTTGTCTCTCCTTCGGAGTCCATGTTGTGTCAGGAAAAATAGGAACTTTGGCTTTGGTTTTCGTCAAATTCCGAGAATATTTCTTTACTAGTTTCTCTGAAACCAAAAACAACAGAAAATAGGAACTAGCACTATGGCATCTTGTTAATAGGTTAGTTCCAGAAAATGCATAAAAATGCAACAAAGTGTAGACAAAACATAAAGCAAATGGTGCAAAACAAGCATGGAGCATAAAAAATTATAGATACGTTTGCAACGTATCAGCACCCCAAGCTTAACTCCTACTCGTCCTCGAGTAGGTAAGTGATAAAAAGAATAATTTTTGAGGTGACATGCACCATCACAATCTTGATCAAGGTATTGTAAAGGATTAATAGCTGGGATCAAAGTACTCTAAACATAAGCATGAAAGACATGTTTCTAACAATAAGACATAACAACTATGTTGCAACATGAAAGGTACACAAAAAAAGTTCATGAATAACAATGCATTAAAAGACATTTGTTTGTTTCACATATAGAAAACATAGCAAGAGTGGTATTCAACTTGTCCTTCATGGAATAGCAAAACATAAATGCATAGGAGACCTTCAAAGTTAATAAGGGTGACTAGATACAAATAATTTAAGAACAAGCAATACCATAATGAATCAATCAACAAGTTTTGGGACAATGCAGACAACTATGTTCTCTTAACTGGTTCATAAAGATAGAAGATGAAGACTCAACATAAAAGTAAAAAAGAAAGGCCCTTCGTACAGGGAAGTAGGGATTAAATGGTTTTATAAAGCTTCCAAAAATTATGGTACTTATTAGCTTTGAGATCTCATTGCCCCTATCATAAGAATCTTGAAGTGGTTAAGGTTAAAGTGAGTGCAAATATGAGTATATGCTTGACAAATCACAAGTTGAAAATCTCATGCCCCTTGCGTACGAGTACCGAACCTCATTCTACTCAACTTTGGTCACAAGCAAGTTCTTGTCATTGTAAGTATATGTGTATCATAGAGAACCACCAACGGGGTACCCCTTGCCCCATGACACATGAGCTATCCCATATCAAAATGACAAGGCAACAGATAGTGGGAATCTCAGCGATCTTTTTATTTGCTATTTTCATAGGTTTTTATTGAGGATGCTTCATAGAATGCCACTATGGTTTTGCTATAAGTTTCCACCATGATTAGGCATGGCTTGTGCTAGCCACCCAGGCATTTCCCTAACACATATACATACTCCATGAACTTACAAGCTCCCATTTTATTTCGCACCGTCGGGATCCATAAACAAAAGAACATGATATCAACTAAATAGAATAAGTGCAATGTCGAAAGTGTTCCCCATGATAGCATGGTTCTGCTAATTCCCAACTTACAACTTGCAAGCATATAAGCATCATAAGATAGTCACAATGGTTCAAGTTTATTAAATGCAAGAAATAAATGTGCCTTCAAGTTTGTGAGAGCTTTATTCACTAATTTTCACATAACAAAAATTTAATTTGGAAGATAAACAAACACATAAATATACTTGGAATGGTGTAACACACCATGCAGAGGAATTTATAGTGGGCTCTTTGGAATAAATTGGTTTCTTGGGAGTTGGATGCACGAGTAGAGCTCATACTCAGTATAGGTGGAGGCTAGCAAAATACTGGGAGCGACCAACTAAGAGAGCAATAATGGCCATAATCATGTAGAGCGATAAAACATTATTAATCAAAGCATAAAGTGATATCACAAGTAAAAAAATAAATGATCATAGAGGCTAGGGTGACTGGTTCATAGTCATAACATGGTGTAAGCATGTTCCAAGTCAACCCAAATAAAGCATCAAGGCAGAATACCATAATATAATATGCTTTTGTATGCTAAAACAATGCATGATTCTTTCATGGCACATTAAGCAATCTCAATTGTTTGAAACAAGTCATGCTACAACAATAATCACTAAGCATATGATCTAATCAACATCTAACATGCATGGTAAAGTCTAAGTCACAGTCAAAACAAGCTTCCTTTTGTACCACCATAAGCATGAAACATTCTACTATTTTTCCAACACCAATTGACTTATTTGAAACAACTCACAAAGATAATAATCAATAAATACCAGAGATCTTGTCTATCTTAACTACAAATTACAACTAAAAGGTTCTAAGCAAAAAGAAAAAATATAAAGCTAAACGCAGTGCTAGCAAAAGAGAACACTCACAGAACAATAAGAGTGAAAACTAGAGTGTTTTAGACAATGAAGAACGAGGTGTGACTTCTCCAAAAGAAGTGTGCGGGGGGCAACCAATTTATTACAGCAAACAAAACTAAATAAAACTAAAAATGAAAAACAAAGACGCTCCAAGAACAACACATAGTGCATAAGGTAATAAAAGTATAGTATCATGAAAGAGAACCTGAGATTTTTGTTGATGAAGATGGGGATGCCTTGGGCATCCCCAAACTTTGATGCTTGTATCTCTTGAATATTTCTTGGGGTGACACAGGTGGCATCTCCAAGCTTGAGCTTTTGTCCATACTTCATCTCATCGTATCATTCTCTCCCTACACTTGAAAATTTCCTTCATACAAAACTTCACACAATCTTCATTAGCAACATTAGTGTATTCAAGATAATAAGCCCTTGGGTTCAGTTTCAACTAAATTAAATCATCCATTAAAACATAAGCTACTATAGAAATTCCTTTAAAAATCTCAAGTGATCAAAAGAACTCAAAAGAAATTGATTTAAGAGGCAAGTGCAAATAATGACAGAAACCTGTCAAAACAGACCTGCAGGTAAATACCGATTTTTTCGAAAATCTTCTGTTACTTAAATCGAAAAGTGTAAAACTAATGAAAATTGGGTAAATACCAGGGGCATGCGCAAAAAACATTACAGATCAATACGACGTTCTGGGATTTTGCACGAATTTTTACAGCAAAGCACAGAAATCTGTTTCGTGACAGCAACTTCCCCAAATCTTACTTCCCTCTTATTAGAGGCTATTCTTGTCACAAAAACCAAACAAAAAGGATAAGGAGAGGTTATTACACAGGCAATAACTTCCAAGACTCACCAAAAGAAAAACTTACTGAACATAAAAATTGGGTTATCTCCCAAGAGTGCTTTCCTTATAGCCATTAAGATAGGCATGATAATTTCGATGATGCTCACATAAGAAATATGAATTTGAAGTAAAAGAGAGCATCAATAAGAACATATAAAACAAATTTAAGTCTAACCCACTTCCTATGAAAAATAATCTTGTAAAGAAACAAGTCATGAAAGCACAAAGCAACAAGCATAGGAAAGCAAAACAAAACAAGTGCAACTTCAAAATTTTCAACATAAAGAGGGGAAACTTAATATTGTTGAGATACATAAAACCATGTTTCCCTCTCCCATAATAACTTTCAGTAGAATCATGAATAAAATTAACAATATAACTATGACATAAAACATTCTTATTCTCATCAAACTTTCAGTAGATGAGCCACATGCATATAATAATTATTACTCTCCACATAAGCATAGTCATTCTTATTAATTGTAGTGGGAGAAAATTCAACAAAATAGCTATCATTATTATTCTCATCACCATAATCATCAAATATAGAAGGCATATTGTAATCATAATTAATTTTCTCCTCAATAGTAGGTGGACTGAAAATATCATAAAAACTAGCTTCCCCAAACTTAGACTTTTCCATAGCATTAGCAATAATGGTGTTCAAAGAATTCATACTAATAACATTGCTATTAGCATGCAAAATAAAGTTCCATAGGTTTTTTAATTTTCTCTTCAAACACTTCATGTCCTAACTCAACATAAATACTATAAAGCTCTCTAATTTTTTTGTTGTTTTCCATTAAGCCTAACTAGTGAAAATAAAAACAAGAAACAAAAAGGTTGATACTAAGTAGCTAGATTAAAGCAAGCCATTCAGATTAAAGCAAGCCAACAAATATAGCAACTAAAGTAGGAACTAATTTTTTTGTGTTTTTGATAAAAAGAAGCAAACCAAACAAAGCAAATTAAACAAACCAAAACAAAAACAAAATAAAGGGACTGGTAGTGAGAGACTCCCCTTTGCAGAAATCTTCTTTCTCGCCAAAAAAAAGGCTTGATGGGGAGGAAGAAGATTGAAAGCCCTATACTCCCCGGCAACGGCGCCAGAAAAGTGCTTGATGACTCAGATGATGGAGAGCTTGTTGGGAACCCCAAGAGGAAGGTATGATGAGCACAACAGCAATTTTCTGTAGCATCCCAATTGTCTACAATTGGAATGCTACTAGCCTAATCTATATATAATGGCTACTTCCTACATATAATTGTTGCATCATCATTATATCATGCTCATGTCATCATGCCACCTTGCATTTGAGCATCATATAAAACCTTTGTGATTTGGTTCTTCTCTCATAGGCATGGTAAATTGTATTTGCCTCTTGATATTGTATTTGGTTCTTGATATATTGTTAAATGCCCAAGTTGAGTTGGGGGCATATCTTTTATTCAACTCCACCACTTTTCTTTCACCACCTTACAATTCCACCATCCCATTATCCATGAGCTTGTAATTATTTTTATTTTGTTGTTTAATCTAGCTCATGAGAGATAGGGTGGGCCCAATTCTACAAATCCTTTTGCTTGACCCTTACTCCAACTTTGGAGGATGCAAATAAATAAATGCCATGAGATATTATTTTGTTTTCACAAGATAAAACCTAGCATTAAATGCTTGCATGGGCCATGCAACCATCATCATCCTTTGATCTCCTTTGTTTTTCTTTGGTTTTTGGGTGGATCATCTCTCTTCCCCCTTTGCTTGATTTTGTTTGATTTTTGCCAAAGACCCTAAGCCCCCTCTTCTCACCCTCTCCTCCAACTTTTCCTTTTGCTTGTTTGTGTGGTCCTGCCATACACCAAACCCATGTGCTTGACCATGTGTGGCCTTGGTCATGTGCTTGATCACCTCCCCCTCATCTCTCTAGCTCCATGCCACCCCTCTCTCACCTCATCTCTCACCAACCCGAGCCACCCCTAGCTACCCCATCTAACCCTAACCGAGGCTACCCCCTCTCTCTCTCGGCCTCCCTCCTCTCTCTCTAGCTCTCTCCCTGCCACAAGGCCCCATCAACCCCACCTGCCCACCTCCCATGTGCCTCCCCCTGGTCCCCCCTCTCTCCTAAACCCTAGCCAAACCCGAGCCACCCTCCTCCCTTTTTGCATAAAGGTGGCACCCCCCATGTGCCTCTCCCCTCTCCTCCCTTATCCCCCCAACCACCCAGCTCGCCACCACCCCAGATCCACCAGGAGGCCCCCAGGTCCTCCCCATCCTCCTTTCTTCTTCCCCCTCCCCACCATGATCGCACCATGCCCCTCTAAACCCTAGCCCGAGCTCGGCCACCCACTCCCCCTGCTGATCCGCTGCACCCCAGGCCAGCCAAGCTCGCCGGAAGGCTCCCGTGCTTCGCCGTCGATGATCCGTGCGGTGGAGGAGGTCAGTAGGTCGCCGGAGTTTCGCCATCGTCAGCGTGACCGTGAGGTGGCCGAAGAACCGGACCGCCAGCACCGCTACCGTACCCCGCCACCCCTGCTGCCACGGCTTCGTGGGCGCACTCACATGAGCATCTCCTCCCTCCTGGACGTCATCTCCCTTCCCCTCGCTTCTTGCATCGCCGCCGGGCGGCGTCGAACACCCCGCGTGCACGCGCGCCGCTGCGGTCACCGTCGGTCGCAGCTGCAGCAGCTTCGGCCCCCTCTGTTTCTCGCCATGTCCCGCGCGCTGCAGTCCTCCTCCGCGCTAGCTTGTTAAACAAAAAGTGTAGCCCGTTGTTCCCTCTCCATCTTCCCTTTTTGCGGCTTGGCGAGTTTCGCCGCCGTTGCGTCGCCATCGTCGTCGAAAGACGACCGGATCCGCCGCCGCACCGCGTTCGTCAGCAGACAGCAGCAGCCGCCGACGCTTTCTCAGTTAGGCCCCTGCCCTTTTTCCCGCCTGAACCCGCAGCCCCTGCGGCCCCACGTGCCAGCCGCTCTGTGCGTTTTGCAAAGAGACCCCTCACTTTGCCGGTTCCCAACCCGCCGTCCTCGGCTCGCCCACGTGTCGCGTCCGGGCTGGGCGCGCACGCAGGTGGCCCCGTTCCTGACCGGGCCCATCTGTCTGCGGTTGGGGCTAGCTCAGGCTGAGTCACAAAAGATTCTGTGCTTTTCTGTTTTAATCAAATCTTTTCAAATTCGATTTAAATTCAAATTTAAATTCTGTTTTTTAATAACTTTTAATTTATAAATCCAAATAATACAAATAATATATGTTTTTGAATCAGAAAAATGTGAGGATTTCAAAAATGCCATTCAAAATATTATTTGAGCACTTTAAATTTCAAGTTGAATTAAATTACAACAAAATGCCCTTCACCTTAATTAATTAATAACTTTTGTTTTATAACTCCAAATTTAACAAATGATATGTCTAAACTGATCAGCTCGACGAGACCTTTCTGTCTATGCATTCCATGTTTTGTTTTGCAGCATGCATCATATAAATATAATGTATACAGCAACTAATATGAGATTAAATTGTGGCCAGAACTCAATAAAATGACTTATTCTTGTATTCCACACCTCAACCATGCCATGCTACTTTATTGCCATGCAAATTGTGCATCATTCATCATGGCATGATTGTTTGCTTGTCGCATTTTATTCATATGCTTGTGCACTTTATTTATGTTGGCCCTTGTTTGTTTGGTTCTTCTTCGAATAGACACTGAGCAGGGGATATATCAAGAGAACCAGGAGCTCTACCCAGATCCTTCTCTCGCTTCAACTGAGCTGCCAGGCAAGCACTACCACATGCTTGCATACATATAGTACCTATTGCCTCTATCTTATTCTTGCATCATCGAGTCGCGATTGCATTAAACTGAATCCCAAGTATTGCATAGCTTTTACTTTTAAACCCCACCAAGCTTGTTCCTCCATCCCATGAGCCATTACTACAGGAGTTGTTTGAGCCATGCGAGTCGTAGAACAGCATGTGTAGGGTATGTGAGTGTCTGATGGATAACGAGGCACCTAAACAACTTAACCTGAGTAGTAATGGGATAACTAATGAAAGTGGCACCGGTGAGCAATATCTGCTATTTGGTTTTTCCTGCTCACTTGTGTCCCGTAGGACCCCGAGTACTTGATTCCTGTTCCTTGAATATTCGCGCTATCCACATCCGGGAGGCTTATGGGACCCCCCTGAGCCAGAGCTTGATTCATTCTTATTTCTTGGGGCCACAAACTAGTCTGAGGTTTTATTTACTATCCTGTACTTATGCCATGCTTTACTGTTTTATTTACGATTGTGCGAGGAGCACCTGTACTGTTTAGGATCGGGACACGATTTCGCGGTATCGACAAGCCCAGTCACACTTTCGGGTTCCCAGTCGTTTACAGCCGTCCACCCAAACCTTGAGTCCGTCTCGGAGTCAGCTAACTTCGTTGCGGGTGTATTCAATGGGGTGGCCCCCTAAAATACTTCTGAATCTTGTGATTGCTTTGTCGTGAAATCCTCGTTGGGATTTGATTTGGTTTTTCTGAGGTTGATCGAGTGTGTGTTGCTATTTGTGCACCCCTGCAGGGTAAAACTTTCTGAAAGCCGTGTCCGCGGTTATGGACGACTTGGAGCACAGTTTCTCGATCATAGACAAGCATAACTAAAGAACCACTTTTAATTTGACTAAGTAACTGACTAGTAAATAGTGCAACACTCATGGAATGGTTAATAAAATTGCCAACGGATGGGGGGTTGTTCGTCCGCTTCCTCGTTGGTAAGCGAGGAGGAGGATGGATCTGATGGTATTACTGTTATAACTGTTGTCATTAATTCCCGGACATCCGTCTATCTTTGGTTAGGCGGATGGTTAGCGATTATCTATAGAACTGTTAGGGTTTATCTTTTGCTGCAATAGCGTCACCCCAGGTTGTGTCCCCTTTAGAGGCATAAAGACTTGCTGAGTACCCCTAGGGTCTCACACGATAAATTATTTGATTCAGATGAACAGGTACACTCACAAGATGGATACTGGGTGGAGGAGGCGGATGATGTGGGCAACGATCGTTCGGTGTAGAGATTCCGGGAACGGGGATCCGTGAGATCTGTGGGCGGGATGTGCTTATTTATGGGGCATCTTATGCCGATTTGCTTCTTATCCGTACTCGGACCTTGTTTGCCGCTTCCGCCTGATACTCTGATGTTTGATGTATGAGGATATATCCTAAACTATTATATCTATCTAGGACATTTGAATCTTGCCGTATGGCGTTGCTATATTTCCTTTCTTTTTAGATGGTATGGCTCTGATGTACTGTTGTATGGTGGCTTGCATACATACTCATTTGTGTATGTAGTTGATCCCTTCGCCTACCGATTACGCCGCCCGTTCTTGCCCCGATGAATTGGAAATGGTTGGGACGGCCGCAAGGTCTACCTGTGAGTGGCATTTGGGCCCCACCGTACTATTTCAACCATTTCCGCTCATCCAGGCTTGTAACTAGGAGCGTAATTCACCGAGGTAGTTACAATTGGTATCAGAGCCATCCCGCCCTTCAGGGTCTCAGCCAAATGGTCGTTGTCAGTCTAGCAAATATTTTTGGTAGTTATGTATACTAGGGAAAAACAAAACGCGAGAGTAGGACTGCTTCCACTTTTCTTCTTACCCACCCACCCACCCTTTTCTGGTAAGGAAGTGTAACGTTTTCAATCCTCTTCTTAACATTCAAACTAGGATTCACGTGTTCTGGGTTTCTGTAGTACCATAGGTTGTGTGTGTGTGAGTGTGTGTGTAATTCCTTGTCTATCTGTTGCATCCAACATGTTATCTTTATCTGCCTTTTGGTTATCAACTGTTGGTACAATCCATACTGACAGGCTTTTGAAAACCGGTGCGATCTATCTGACTCCTTGTTAACCGGTGCCATCTTCTTAAGGGTGTCCTTCCTTCTAGCAAATCCTCATTCTGTGTAATCATCAGTTGCTAATCTCCACCTGATAAGTGATTTTGCGCATCTATTGGTATTTTAATGCCGAAAATGCGGAAAAATTTTCTTTGATACATCTGTGCTTCCACACTCCTTTTCAGTCGTGTGTGAAACATTATCTATCTCTCTCTTATCAGCATGTCCATGCTAACTCATTCTTTTGTCACCGGCGCTTAACCCTGGAGTTTCTTTTCATCCCCAATTCTCTTGGGCTAATTACATAACATGTGTCGATCCGATGCTGGTGATTGTAATTTGGTTCTCGGCATAGCTATATTCCACTCATGATTAGTGTCATATAGATTTGAATGATGGAGTGGAATATGGAAAATGCTATCAACTCTATCCTCCAAATGGTGACGGTTATCTCCTGTGATTTTGAGTACACCGCGATCATATCTATGCATATTCAAGCATATTTGGCAATCCAGAGTTTCTCCAAGCACTACGGCGGTCTATCATCTGTCCATCATGCTGCACATCTTTTTGAACCCCATATCTGCACAATTCTCCTGGATACGAGGGAATTGCATCTTTTCGTCTATGATAGCTTTGCTTAAGGTATGAGCTATCATCGGTTCTTATCCAAGATCTCTTCATCTTTGTAACCGGTGATCCGATCGACAATGTGAACCAGGTGACATCTCTTTTCTTCCGAAGGACCAGATAATCTATTCTTCCAGTGCATCTTCTTCAACACGAACCCGTGCTCTTAATATTGATCTTTCTAAGAGCATTGAGCTCAGAAAGTGTTTCGAGCATTTGTTCGTTCTCCCGCCTCTTGAACTTGGTATTCTGGGAATATCTTGTTAATCCATGGTGGTATATGTTGATAATATGCTTGCCTATTCGATATCTATGGAAGAACATGGAAGATCATCTGTGTCTCTTTCTCTCGAGCTTCGTGAGCACTGCCTGTGTGCAAAGTCTCAAAGTGAGAGTTCTGACTTTTTGAAGTCACATATCTCGACCACGTCCTTCTGCTAAATACATTACTTCAACTCTGGAATCAGCAAGTCCATTGTTAATTCCATCCCCCATCTTCAACCAATCCGGAGTTGTTCCTTGTTGGCAAGTTATCATCGTCGTTCCGCTGAAGATTTCCTCAAGGCTGCTAAATCTCTCTCAATCATTTCAAGAAGAACATGGAGTTCTTTCACCTCAATCTCGTTAAGTAATCTCTTGAAAACCTCTCGCTCTATCGTCTATGCTCAATCCACCGGAGGCCATGAAGACCTTCCAGATCTTGTGCTCCTTCTGTTCAAGTTGGTGATATCTTTCCTGTAGCTGTTGAATCTTGCAGTTCTTCTCCGTAATCTTCCTTCATATCTTTCCGGTGGCGGGTTACTTACGATATGACGACAACATCATCACCCTTATCTATCTTGGATCCGGTGAATCGTTTGCATCAATCTTTGTTTTCTTATGGAGTTCCATGAGCTCTTCTTGTCAATACCTTCAGTCTGTTTCGGTAGTGGGGTCGCATGGTTTTTCTTATTCATGTGCGGAGTAATGCTTTGAGTGCGGGATGGAGTAGCTACCATACCACTACTCTTATCATTCGCTCTTGTACATTGAATTGGTGAATTAATGTGATTTCACTCATTCCACGGAAGTTAGAAGTGGCCTTTATCCCTCGATACTTTACTTCCGTCTTTGTTTTTCCGGAGTGCTCTCTCGAAGAAGGTAATCAATAGTCTCTTGTTGGTGATCTCACCCTTTCTACACAGAGCAAAATCCTCAATTATCGGGTGGAAACAAACGCAAACCTTTTTCTATCCTCGTCTTTCTACCGATGCTCGATATCCCCAAACAAGGTGAAAGGAAACTATCTCTCTCTTTGTTTCATCAATTCTTTTTCTGTGGTAAAGCCAATTATGGTTGATGCCATCAGCAGCAAATCTATTGCGTTAGCCTCAAGGCTAAAGAAAGCAATAAGTACCTCTACAATAAACTCCAGATCCTCCATATTCTTTGCTTCCCGGGATTCCACCATGATCTGGCTTCACATCCATCTCTGGAAGTTATATCTGCGCACATAAATTGCGTGATCCTTGGGTTCTTACCGGCGCAAGAAGGATCTAATCCGACGTTGTCTAACTAGATCTTTCTGTTCATATCAAGGGACTCTATTGTTTGAAGGCAATATTGTTTCCGAACTTCATTTCTCCAATCCGAGGGAAGATACGATGCTATTGTCATAGTGGGTCAAAACCTCTCTAATCTAGCTCTTTTCCCTTCCGGTGGCATAAAGATTCATCCTCTCTCGTATCAGTAAATCTTTAATCTTAACGGTGTGTCTTTCTTTATCCATGATACATCATCTTGTCCTTCCTTTCTCAAGTGGTTCTTTTCCGTTATCATGTTTCTTGAGAAAACCGGAGCTATGTTCATCCTATCCTTCTTGTCTCACGACAATCCTTCAACTCCTCTACCCGTTGTTTCTCAAGCAAAACGCAAGACTCGCAACAAGTCTAGCAAGTTTTGCAAGGTGTAGTGGTCGCACCTTTCCGTTGTTCATCAACTTGGGAACGTGAGGGTCACCTTCGTTCGAACACCCGCCTCTCCTTGTGTTGTTTCTTTTTCCTAGGAATCTCGGGGCGAGATTCTTGTTTAGTGGGGGAGAGTTGTAGCATCCCAATTGTCTAACAATTGCAATGCTACTAGCCTAGTCTATATATAATGGCTACTTCCTACATATAATTGTTGCATCATCATTATATCATGCTCATGTCATCATGCCACCTTGCATTTGAGCATCATATAAAACCTTTGTGATTTGGTTCTTCTCTCATAGGCATGGTAAATTGTATTTGCCTCTTGATATTGTATTTGGTTCTTGATATATTGTTAAATGCCCAAGTTGAGTTGGGAGCATATCTTTTATTCAACTCCACCACTTTTCTTTCACCACCTTACAATTCCACCATCCCATTATCCATGAGCTTGTAATTATTTTTCTTTTGTTGTTTAATCTAGCTCATGAGAGATAGGGTGGGCCCAATTCTACAAATCCTTTTGCTTGACCCTTACTCCAACTTTGGAGGATGCAAATAAATAAATGCCATGAGATATTATTTTGTTTTCACAAGATAAAACCTAGCATTAAATGCTTGCATGGGCCATGCAACCATCATCATCCTTTGATCTCCTTTGTTTTTCTTTGGTTTTTGGGTGGATCATCTCTCTTCCCCCTTTGCTTGATTTTGTTTGATTTTTGCCAAAGACCCTAAGCCCCCTCTTCTCACCCTCTCCTCCAACTTTTCCTTTTGCTTGTTTGTGTGGTCCTGCCATACACCAAACCCATGTGCTTGACCATGTGTGGCCTTGGTCATGTGCTTGATCACCTCCCCCTCATCTCTCTAGCTCCATGCCACCCCTCTCTCACCTCATCTCTCACCAACCCGAGCCACCCCTAGCTACCCCATCTAACCCTAACCGAGGCTACCCCCTCTCTCTCTCTCGGCCTCCCTCCTCTCTCTCTAGCTCTCTCCCTGCCACAAGGCCCCATCAACCCCACCTGCCCACCTCCCATGTGCCTCCCCCTGGTCCCCCCTCTCTCCTAAACCCTAGCCAAACCCTAGCCACCCTCCTCCCTTTTTGCATAAAGGTGGCACCCCCCATGTGCCTCTCCCCTCTCCTCCCTTATCCCCCCAACCACCCAGCTCGCCACCACCCCAGATCCACCAGGAGGCCCCCAGGTCCTCCCCATCCTCCTTTCTTCTTCCCCCTCCCCACCATGATCGCACCATGCCCCTCTAAACCCTAGCCCGAGCTCGGCCACCCACTCCCCCTGCTGATCCGCTGCACCCCAGGCCAGCCAAGCTCGCCGGAAGGCTCCCGTGCTTCGCCGTCGACGATCCGTGCGGTGGAGGAGGTCAGTAGGTCGCCGGAGTTTCGCCATCGTCAGCGTGACCGTGAGGTGGCCGAAGAACTGGACCGCCAGCACCGCTACCGTACCCCGCCACCCCTGCTGCCACGGCTTCGTGGGCGCACTCACATGAGCATCTCCTCCCTCCTGGACGTCATCTCCCTTCCCCTCGCTTCTTGCATCGCCGCCGGGCGGCGTCGAACACCCCGCGTGCACGCGCGCCGCCGCGGTCACCGTCGGTCGCAGCTGCAGCAGCTTCGGCCCCCTCTGTTTCTCGCCATGTCCCGCGCGCTGCAGTCCTCCTCCGCGCTAGCTTGTTAAACAAAAAGTGTAGCCCGTTGTTCCCTCTCCATCTTCCCTTTTTGCGGCTTGGCGAGTTTCGCCGCCGTTGCGTCGCCATCGTCGTCGAAAGACGACCGGATCCGCCGCCGCACCGCGTTCGTCAGCAGACAGCAGCAGCCGCCGACGCTTTCTCAGTTAGGCCCCTGCCCTTTTTCCCGCCTGAACCCGCAGCCCCTGCGGCCCCACGTGCCAGCCGCTCTGTGCGTTTTGCAAAGAGACCCCTCACTTTGCCGGTTCCCAACCCGCCGTCCTCGGCTCGCCCACGTGTCGCGTCCGGGCTGGGCGCGCACGCAGGTGGCCCCATTCCTGACCGGGCCCATCTGTCTGCGGTTGGGGCTAGCTCAGGCTGAGTCACAAAAGATTCTGTGCTTTTCTGTTTTAATCAAATCTTTTCAAATTCGATTTAAATTCAAATTTAAATTCTGTTTTTAATAACTTTTAATTTATAAATCCAAATAATACAAATAATATATGTTTTTGAATCAGAAAAATGTGAGGATTTCAAAAATGCCATTCAAAATATTATTTGAGAACTTTAAATTTCAAGTTGAATTAAATTACAACAAAATGCCCTTCACCTTAATTAATTAATAACTTTTGTTTTATAACTCCAAATTTAACAAATGATATGTCTAAACTGATCAGCTCGACGAGACCTTTCTGTCTATGCATTCCATGTTTTGTTTTGCAGAATGCATCATATAAATATAATGTATACAGCAACTAATATGAGATTAAATTGTGGCCAGAACTCAATAAAATGACTTATTCTTGTATTCCACACCTCAACCATGCCATGCTACTTTATTGCCATGCAAATTGTGCATCATTCATCATGGCATGATTGTTTGCTTGTCGCATTTTATTCATATGCTTGTGCACTTTATTTATGTTGGCCCTTGTTTGTTTGGTTCTTCTTCGAATAGACACTGAGCAGGGGATATATCAAGAGAACCAGGAGCTCTACCCAGATCCTTCTCTCGCTTCAACTGAGCTGCCAGGCAAGCACTACCACATGCTTGCATACATATAGTACCTATTGCCTCTATCTTATTCTTGCATCATCGAGTCGCGATTGCATTAAACTGAATCCCAAGTATTGCATAGCTTTTACTTTTAAACCCCACCAAGCTTGTTCCTCCATCCCATGAGCCATTACTACAGGAGTTGTTTGAGCCATGCGAGTCGTAGAACAGCATGTGTAGGGTATGTGAGTGTCTGATGGATAACGAGGCACCTAAACAACTTAACCTGAGTAGTAATGGGATAACTAATGAAAGTGGCACCGGTGAGCAATATCTGCTATTTGGTTTTTCCTGCTCACTTGTGTCCCGTAGGACCCCGAGTACTTGATTCCTGTTCCTTGAATATTCGCGCTATCCACATCCGGGAGGCTTATGGGACCCCCCTGAGCCAGAGCTTGATTCATTCTTATTTCTTGGGGCCACAAACTAGTCTGAGGTTTTATTTACTATCCTGTACTTATGCCATGCTTTACTGTTTTATTTACGATTGTGCGAGGAGCACCTGTACTGTTTAGGATCGGGACACGATTTCGCGGTATCGACAAGCCCAGTCACACTTTCGGGTTCCCAGTCGTTTACAGCCGTCCACCCAAACCTTGAGTCCGTCTCGGAGTCAGCTAACTTCGTTGCGGGTGTATTCAATGGGGTGGCCCCCTGAAATATTTCTGAATCTTGTGATTGCTTTGTCGTGAAAGCCTCGTTGGGATTTGATTTGGTTTTTCCGAGGTTGATCGAGTGTGTGTTGCTATTTGTGCACCCCTGCAGGGTAAAACTTTCTGAAAGCCGTGTCCGCGGTTATGGATGACTTGGAGCACAGTTTCTCGATCATAGACAAGCATAACTAAAGAACCGCTTTTAATTTGACTAAGTAACTGACTAGTAAATAGTGCAACACTCATGGAATGGTTAATAAAATTGCCAACGGATGGGGGGTTGTTCGTCCGCTTCCTTGTTGGTAAGCGAGGAGGAGGATGGATCTGATGGTATTACTGTTATAACTGTTGTCATTAATTCCCGGACATCCGTCTATCTTTGGTTAGGCGGATGGTTAGCGATTATCTATAGAACTGTTAGGGTTTATCTTTTGCTGCAATTGCGTCACCCCAGGTTGTGTCCCCTTTAGAGGCATAAAGACTTGCTGAGTACCCCTAGGGTCTCACACGATAAATTATTTGATTCAGATGAACGGGTACACTCACAAGATGGATACTGGGTGGAGGAGGCGGATGATGTGGGCAACGATCGTTCGGTGTAGAGATTCCGGGAACGGGAATCCGTGAGATCTGTGGGCGGGATGTGCTTATTTATGGGGCATCTTATGCCGATTTGCTTCTTATCTGTACTCGGACCTTGTTTGCCGCTTCCGCCTGATACTCTGATGTTTGATGTATGAGGATATATCCTAAACTATTATATCTATCTAGGACATTTGAATATTGCCGTATGGCATTGCTATATTTCCTTTCTTTTTAGATGGTATGGCTCTGATGTACTGTTGTATGGTGGCTTGCATACATACTCATTTGTGTATGTAGTTGATCCCTTCGCCTGCCGATTACGCCGCCCGTTCTTGCCCCGATGAATTGGAAATGGTTGGGACGGCCGCAAGGTCTACCTGTGAGTGGCATTTGGGCCCCACCGTACTATTTCAACCATTTCCGCTCATCCAGGCTTGTAACTAGGAGCGTAATTCACCGAGGTAGTTACATTTTCCCTCAATTATAGAACATGGGTTATCGAACCAGTAGGAGATAGGAGTCACTTCCGAAGGTGTTGCTAGCAACGTGGAACCTGCACACAACCACAATACTCTGCCCCAATTTATCAATGAGGTTGTCAAGCTCACTGGTTTTGCTGAAAACAAAGGATTATATGTATAGTGTGGAAGAAAGTAATTGCTTGTGGTAATTGCCGAAAGTAAACAGTAAACAGTAGATAGAATATCAGTGGGAAGGAATGGACCGGGGTCCACAGTTCACTATAGGTGTTTCTCCATCAAATAAATAACATGTTGGGTGAACAAATTACAACGAGGCAATTGACAAATAAAGAATGCATAACAATGGATGTACTTGACATGAAGATTACTATGATATTCATTTGGGAATTACAACAAGATACATAGACCGTAATCCAACTGCATCTATGACTAATAATCCATCTCCGGGATATCATCCGAACAACCCTCGGGTATTAAGTTGCAAGCAACATATAATTGCATTAAGCAAAGTGTGTAATGTAAACAATACAATTAACCTTGGGCAAAGGATTGTTGTTTTATCCCTAGTAGCAACATCACATCTACAATCTTAGAAGTTATTGTCACTCTCCCAGATTACTAGAGGCATGAACCTACTATCGAGCATAAATACTCCCTCTTGGAGTCACAAGCAACTACTTCGCCAGAGTAACTACTAGCAACGGAGAGCATGGAAGATCACAAATAACATAGACATGATAGAATCAATAATCAATCTGACATGGTACTCAATATCCATCGGATCCCCGCAAACACAACATATAGTATTACACTAATATGATCTTGATCATGATAGGCAGCTCACAAGATCTAAACATGGTAGCACAAAGAGGAGAAACAACCATCTAGCTACTGCTATGGACCCATAGTCAGAGGATGAACTACTCACACATCACTCTGGAGGGTGGCATGGTGATGAAGAAGGCCTCCGGGATGATCTCCCCTCTCCGGCAGGGTGCCGAGAAGAGCTTCAGATCCCTCCCGATCTAGGGACGATGGTGGTGGCGGCTACGTACTTTTTCGTGGAATTATGATCGGGTACTTAGGGTTTCTGCCTCGGGGGGTTTATATAGGAGAAGGGTCAAGGTCAATGGATGCCAGAGGGACCCACACCATAGGGTGCGCGGCCTAGGGTGGACCCGCGTGCCCCCCCGGTGTTGCTGCCTCGTGGCGCTTTTTCGTCTCTCCTTCGGACTCCATTTTGTGTCGGGAAAATAGGAACTTTGGCTTTGGTTTCGTCCAATTCCGAGAATATTTCTTTACTTGATTTTCTGAAACCAAAAATAGCAGAAAACAGGAAATAGCAATGTGGCATATTTTTTATAGGTTAGTTCCAGAAAATGCATAAAAATTCCACAAAGTGTAGAAAAAACATAAAGAAAGTGGTGCAAAACAAGCGTGGAGCATCAAAAATTATAGATACGTTTGCAACGTATCACCCCTACATGTGCGCGGTCATTTTCGACGCTCACGCCGACAACGGAGTCAATCCACCGGCTCCCCCTACCGATCCACAGGATCCTAACGCCACGAATGAAGCCAATGGCCCACCGCATCCAAATACCAATGAGAACGGGCCACTTGAAGCCGTCAACGATGGTGATCACGCTCGCCAGCAGAACCATCTCAATGATGCCCAATGGAAAAGAGTTCGGGACGCCGTGCGGGGTACTAATCCTCTGCCAATCGACGCCTCTCGCGACATGTTGATGGTCTATCACTGGCTCTTCATAAAGGAGCATAATCAGTAGGTCGAGCAGAATAGAGAGCTCGAACAACGCTTGCGAGCAGCCGATGAATCAAGCATGCAACAAGCCACACTCTCCTTTGCCGGCGGGTCCTCCTCCTAAGGCTATGACAGCCACGCTGCCCATAAGAGTTGTTCTTGGATGGAACGCATGGACCCTACCACTAGGCGTGAGGCCACCAAGGAACTCGACCTGTCCTTCATGTTGATGGACTCATAGGGCAAAATAATGCCCAAAACACCGAAGGCCGATGTTATGGTGGCCACCACGTACCTAGCAGCAAACCCGCAACCGATCGGGGATCCCAGACACGCAATCCATAAATCTGTGATTGTGGGCCTTGGGCTCATGGGAGCCGCGCTAATCGGAGAAACGACTTTGGAGCCGAAGAACAAGGCTGCGGTGAAATTCACAAAGAGCCACATGCCCTCATCCGACGAGGACGGGCACAGCATATCCCACGACGAAGGAGCCGTAACTATGATGCTCGTGATGCGCTCACGCAACGCAAGATCAACAAATCACACACAAAACGTGCGTGCTCCACGGAATCGCGGGACAAAGACACAGAGCTTTGTGGAGCGAGATGCTTCAGCAGAGCCATATGGAAGATTCGGATGCCTAAGGGCTTGAAGCTCCCCTCAGACAACCCCAAGTTAGACGGCCTATAGGAGCCAAATATTTGGCTAGATGACCACATTTCATCGGTCAAAACTGCATGGCGGAAGCAAGAATACAGCCATGCAATGCCTTTATCTATAGTTGAAGGGTTCAGCTAGAGCCTGGCTCAATAACCTTCCCTCTAGGTCCATCCGCAGTTCGGAGGTGTTGGTCTATAGCTTCATCCGCAACTTCAAGGGCACATGCAAGAGGCCAGCCTCCATCGAGGAGCTGCGCGCCTGCTGCCAACGGTCCAATGAGTCGATCCGCTCCTGCATACAGCGTTGGTGCGTCATCAAGAACTCCGCCAAGGACATCTTAGAGGAGAGCGCAATTGACGCCTTTAACAACGGTGTGAGGCGTCGCGAACTCAGAGAGGAGCTGGTCCAGATCAAGCCCAAAACCATCGATCATCTGATGGACATTGCCAACCGCTGGGCGGATGGTGAAGATGCTGTCAACCGAACCTGTTCGGATGATGAAGATGACCTTGGCCGCAGACGTGACCTCTGAGGAAAAAATAAGTGCGCGTCTATGATGATCGCAAAGAGGTCGACATGGTTGTTGCTGTCTACGTTGACTGCCGCGAAGACGGGAACCGCAGCAGCGGCTACCTTAGCGGCAGCTACCGCGATAGCGGGAAACCTGCAGTCGTGGCAACACCGCACTCGGGACAACGAGCCATCCACATTTGACAAGCTATCGGGTCCTTGCACCATCCACTTCTACATCGACAAGCACGATGGTAAGAAGAAAGCCAGCCATCCGTTCAAGGACAGCAGGGAGTTCCAGAAGCACCACGAGGGGTATGCCCAACTACGGCGCGACACAGTAAACCAGGGGTTTGGCTCCGCCCCTAGGCCCATCGCATATGGTGCCCCTCCACCGCCACCCAGAGGACCCGCGCAGCCTGTGGCTGCACTGGCCCAGAACAACGGAGCAGAGCCATACCCACGACCGTTGGGTGCCATGATGATACAAAAGGGACGTCCATCCAACAGGATCCAGAAGACGATCACCCACCAGATAAACCTGGCAGTCACCTCTCCACTAGCCATACCTGAGTACCTCAGTGGCTCAGAGTCATGCATCACCTTCGATCGATCAGATCATCCCCTCCAGATACCTCGCCCAGGCCACTCTGCCCTGGTGCTCGAGGCGCAGATCGATGGATTTGAGATGAGCCGCATATTCATGGATAGTGGCAGTGGCATCAATATGATGTTTACTGGCACACTCGTAGCCATGCGAATCCCTCTCACCAGCCTGGAGGCATCTGACATGACCTTCCACGGCATAGTCCCAGGTAAAGGAGTGTACCCCCTGGGAAAAATATGGCTTGACGTCATCTTCGGCAACCCTAAGAACTTCAGGAGTGAGCGGATTGAGTTCGAAGTGGTTGAATGGCCTTCGCAATACCATGCCATCCTCGGTCATGTGGCATTCGCAAGATTCTTGGCAGTACCACACTATGCGTACCTCCTGCTAAAGATGCCAGAGCCCAATGATGTCATCATCGTTCCAGGAAGCTTCACCAAGTCTGATAGCTGCGATAGAGATTTCAATAGAATCTCTCAGTACTTTGGCATGCAAGAGGAGCTCGCAAGGTTTAAGGAGTCGACAGATAACAGTCTGTCCCCTGTGACCAAGCAAAATGCACCTGACCTGTTATTTGACTCTATAGTAAACACCAAGGCGGTGCAGGTCCACCCGACGGACCCCACCAAGACAGATCTGATCTCCAACAACCTGAGTCCTGCATAGGAACTCGCGCTCGTCAAATTCCTCCGTGAGCACTGGGAAATCTTTGCCCGGTGTCCTGCGGACATGCCATGAGTTCCCAGGGAATTCACCGAGCACACACTCAATGTGTACCCAGATGTGCGTCCAGTGAAGCAAATGATGTGTTGACTGTCTGAAATAAGAGTGGAGGCAATCAGTATCAAAGTAAGTAGACTCCTTGATGCCAACTTCATAAGGGAGATCCAAGAAAGCACCTGGGTAGCTAACCCCGTGCTGGTCCCCAAGAAGGACACGGACATCCTGCGGATGTGCGTGGACTTTACGATGCTTAACAAGCGCTGCCCAAGGGACCACTTTCCTCTATCACGGATCGATCAAATCATCGATTCCACTGTTGGATGTGAACGGCTCTTGTTACTCAACGCCTATTAAGGCTACAATCAGATTCGACTGAAGGTCGAGGACCAGGAGAAGACGGATTTCATTACACCATTTGGGGTCTTCTGCTACAACACAATGCCTTTTGGTCTCAAGAACGCAGGCGCAACCCATCAAAGGTGCATGCAGGCCTGCCTGAAAAAACAAATTGTTCAAAACATTCAGGTCTATGTCGACGACATAGTAGTCAAGACCAAGGAGTTCCAAACATTGATCGACAATCTCTATGAGACATTCGATAACCTTGATCGATGCAGGATCAAGCTGAACTGGAAAAGTGTGCCTTCGGCTTCCCATCCGGGCAATTTCTTTGTTACTTCATCTCCGAGAGATGCATCAAGGCCAACCCGAAGAAAATCAAGGCTATAGTAGCCATGGAGAATCCAAAGAACGTCAAAGGAGTCCAGCAACTAGCTGGGCGAATCGTGGCACTCGGCAGGTTCATCAGCCGCATGGGTGAAAAGTCTCTAACCTTCTACCAGCTACTCTGCAAGTCAAACAAATTCGACTGGACGGCTGAAGCAGATGAGGCATTCGAAGACCTCAAATGCCTGCTATCAACATCTCCCGTACTGGTGACACCAACGACGAGAGAACCCATGTTGCTCTACATTGCTACAACACACCAAGTGGTCAGCACATCACTCGTGGTCAAACGACCCGAAGACGCCAAAACCTATGGGGTACAGCACCCGGTGTACTACCTCAGCGAGGTGCTAACACTTACAAAGCAGAGGTACCCTCACTACCAGAAACTAGCGTATGGCATGTTCATGACTGCACGTCGGCTGCGTCACTACTTCCAGGAGCACCAGATAATGGTCATCAATGATGCACCATTGTCACACATACTCAATAACCCCGAGACAACAGGGCGAGTGGCCCTCTAGGGCATCGAGTTGTCCCTGCATGACATCAACTACGAGCGTCGCACCGCCATTAAGTCGCAGGTGCTTCCTGACTTCTTCGTCCACTGGATGGAGCTGCAACTCCTGGACACACCGGACATGTCCTAGATCTGGACAATGCACTTTGATGGGTCCAAACAGGGGAAGGAGCTGGAGCCCGAGTAATCCTGACGTCCCCCCAAGGGGGCAAGATGAGTTATGTGCTGCAGATGAGGTTCCGTGCATCCAACAACAAGGTTGAATACCAAGCGCTGATCCATGGCAGGAGGATGGCTAAAGTCTGCAGCGCCACACGACTAGTCATCTACGGCGACTTCAACATTGTCGTCCAGCAGACGATGAACCAGTGCGACGCCGTCAACGACAACATGATTTCCTACCGTGACCTATACAACTCACTCGATGGAGACTTTGACAGCTGCGAAATCCAACATGTCGGTTAGGAAAGCAATGAGGAGGCCGACAAGCTCACCAACATTGGCTCCACCTGCGCTCCAGTACCGTCGGGCGTGTTCCTCGAACAAATCTATGATTGCTTTATTAAGTGCAAAACTCCCAAGGGCACAACCGATGCTGCGGGACACTCGGGGGCTGCGCCACCTAGGAAAACGGAGGCAACTGAAGAACTAGAGACATATGTCGAGCTGGTGAGCCTCATGCAGGTCCTGGCAATCGAACAAACATGGACCCAACTATATGCCAGGTACCTGTTGAGCAAGCAACTGCCTGATGACCCAACGGATGCCTGGCAGATCGCTCGCCATTCAAAAGCCTTCACCACCATCAATGTCGAGATATACAAGCGAAGCATCACTTGGGTACTCTAGAGATGCGTCACCAACAGTGATGGGAAGAGCATCCTCCTCGACATCCATGAAGGCATTTGCGGCCACCACACTGGCAGTCGCGCCCTAGTCACCAAGGATCTGCGAGCTGACTTCTACTGGCCAACCATGATGCGCGATGCCAAGGACACCGTCGAGAAGTGCAACGCCTGCCAAAGTTTTGCCGACAAACCACACGCACCAGGCTTAGAGCTATGGCCCATACATTGGCATGGCCCTTCGCTCAATGGGAACTTGACATGGTCGGCAAGCTGCAGAATTCCTCAGCTAGAGGATACATTTTCCTCCTGGTGGCAGTCGACAAGTTCACCAAGTGGATCGAGACTACGCCTGTCACCAATCAAACTGGTGCCACTGCTGTCAAGTTCTTCCAGTCCATCGTCAACAGGTTCGGGGTGCCCCACAGCATCATCACTAACAACGGCACGAACTACACCTCGAAGGAGTTCCAAGACTTCTGCGAAGGGCTCGGCATCAACGTCACATACGCCTCGGTGGTGCACCCGCAGACCAACGGGTAGGTCGAAATGGCCAACAACCTCATCTGTAATAGGATCAAGAAGCGACTCCTATGCCCTCTCGAACGACTGGCGGGAACCTGGGCATACGAATTACCCTCTGTTCTATGGATCCTCTGCACAATGCCAAACAGTTCCACCGGCTACACGCCGTTCTTCATGGTGCACGGAGCCGAAGCAATGCTGCCCACTGAGATACGCTACAAGGCCCCACGGGTCGTTGCTTACAGTGAGGCCGAATCAACGGCCGCACTTGAAGACGTCATCGACCTCCTGTATGAGGCCCGCGACATTGCCACGACCCGCTCGACAGTGTACCAACAAAGCCTTCGCAACTACCACAGCCAATGGCTATGCCCAAGGTCCTTCGTCGAAGGAGACCTCGTCCTACGATTCAAGCAGAAAGGGCACCTAAAGCTCGAGTCACCCTGGGAAGGCCCCTACATGGTCAATGAAGTAATCCCAAGTGGCGCCTACCACCTCAAGGACATCGAGTCCGGAGTAGCATACTCCAACACCTGGAATGTCGCACAACTGCGATGCTTCTACCCTTAGCTGTCTTTATTTTCAATAAGGCTTTTCATCCATGCTACTCAACTGAAACCTGTACTCCCTACCATGCAATGAATAAAAGCTAAGTACCTTAGCCAACATACCTTTTTCTTATGCAAATTTACATTCGTAAACACGCTCGGGGGTTATGCCTCACCCAACGAATTCGTTAACTCTTATGATAACGTATCACCCTGAGTAGCTGACCAGGTCAGGATAACGAAAAGAACATGCAAAACCAACCAACAACAAGCACTACGTGCAAAACATTTTACAAACTTTACAAGGGCAAAAAAAAGCCCAAATGAAACTATACAGATTTTACATTGCTTTGTACAACTCCTGTAGGACTCAACCATGCTGAAGCAAAACGTTCGCCCGCTCGGCGAAGAAGTGCACGATACCTTCAGCATGGCAAGCGACCGCAGCATAGTGCGGGCACATGTCCCACGCCATACCATCTAGGGGAGCGGGCGGTCCCACCGCTATCTCCGCCAAGTCTACATGTCGACGGTGCAGCCGAACAAGGGCCAGTGCCGCCTTCACACCCGCAACAAGCTACTGGTCCACAAGATCCTTCACGGAATCCACACTTCAAAACTTCCCTAGCAGCCCCAGGAACCTGGATGGAGCCGCATCTAGGGGAAACATGGCAGCCCAGATGGACGCGAGTGACGACCTTCCGCTCTTTAAAACCGGAAGCACCTAATGGACACGGTCCAGCACTGTTGCGACTACGGTTGCTCAGTCGTGGTCCATCCAGAAGAATCCTCTGGCCTCCAACTCCTATTGGGTGAGGTAGTTGAGCTGGATAGTAACACGCTCTTTCTCTTCTTGCGGAAGAATATTGACAACTGCAAAAGAGAAACAGCTCAAAAGCTACAAATAGCGGACGAGGCTGCAAAACAAGTCAAAGGTACCCGACTTCCACCAACATAAGATGCTTGCCAATCTACCGAAACTCTTTGATGACATACTCCTCTCTCGTAATACCCGCTCCATCTTGGACTTCCAAACATCCGCATGGCCACGGATGATACCCTCTCCAAGCTTCGAATACGGTCACGCAGTAACGGCAACTATGAAGCCTCACTGGTTGTCAGACGGGAAACAGTCAAGGAAACTGGAAAAGTCACCGGAACAGCATCTGAAGGGCCCTAAGAGGTGCACAAATGACAACATATAAGGACAAAGCAACCGACAGCGGTACAAGGAGAGGCATATATTCACAAAAATAGACACTACGTGGTAGTCTCAAAAGTTATCTAGTACAAAACATTACATAAAGTGAAGAAAAAACAACAGTCAATCTAAAAGGATAACTAAGCAACAGACGGGCCCTGCGGGTGCATTGCATCTAAAGCATCCCCAAGCTTCTCGACCAGCGTCGCAGCCACCTTGTTTTGCGCAATGGCATAATTCGCCAGAAGAAAATTCAGGCGAGGGTCGTAGCACCTGCAGCGTGAAGCGAAGGCGGTGAAGGCTACCTCAGCGCCAGCCGCATTGACTGGCATCCTGGAGGTGGCTTGGTTCAGGTCTAGCTATGCTCCCATTGCCAACACCATCGCTAGGCCAAGGGTAGCACCTGCACCTTTCTGGGTATTCTTGTACTCTGCAGGTGCATCTCCCACCAAGGCATCCGCCAGGGAATTAACATCATCAAGGGCCACGCCTTTTGGGAAGATCTCCCGATAGAAGCGGCCAAGTACGCCTTTGGACTTGGGAAAAGTATCTACGGTGGAGCTGCAACGGTCTTTGACTGCGCAAACTGCATCCACAAGATGATACCCGTGGTCCAGGACGAAGCGATCAAACGCAACGCCTGTGTCATCTGCAGATGCGTCAAATCAGGATCAGATCGCAACAAGGAAAACAACAAAAATCTCGGATGAAGGAACTGATAAAAACGCCAAAAAACTCGAACGAACTACCAGACAATGCTTTCGCAGCAACCATCAGCTACTCCATCACCGCCTTCACCCGCAAGGCAGCGTCGGCCGCAAGTATCTCCCCGCGCTCGAGGACCTCCACAACGTCATTTGCTTTGATCTCTGCCTATATTCGACTCTTGCCGAGTGAGTCTATCTTGCGGAGAGCCTTGTTGTTTTCATCTACAAGAACCACAGGGCAAAAAGTCAAAAGACAAAGCTCCATAACATGCACCCGAAAAGCACAAAATAGCAAAGTGCATACCCTGGTGCTGTTGGAAGTTTTCCTCCAAGGAAAGATACTGCTGCCCGAGGCGCTGCAGGTGACGCAAGAAGGGCTATAGCAAGAAAACAATAGTCAGAGGAGTAAAGGGCTCGGGGGGTCACCCGCAGCAATCAAGTATACATGACCACCCAAAGACTCCAAAGGTGGAGCCTGTGTCTTCCAGGTAACAACCGCGTGAGACCTCGGCATGGAGGATCTCGACACGCCATCACCGGAGTTGGCCGCTGTCTTTGGGGAGGGCGTCATAGCTTCTCCGCTCACCGCTTTCGACTCCACGACCATCTTTTTAGTTTCATCCTTCATGGATTCACCTCAAGAGGACCTCCTGGCATAGCCTACCAGAGAAGTTGTATAAGGCATCAAGCGGAACAAACTCAACAAAGTCAAAAAACAAAAGAGGTGAGATACTTATGAAGGGATGTCAGCGAGGTTCAAGAACAACGCCATTTTCTTCACCTTCTTGGCCTTCGGCTGAGGATCCACTGCTCGGATGGGCACCGCGGTAATGGGGGAGATGGCACCTCCACCCGTGGCATGCTGCTACAAGAAGGCGGGCCCCTTCGGCGTGGGTCGTGACGTGGCATCCGAACTTTCGATTCAGGCTCTCTTGCGAGAATTCCCGTCGCTAGGCTCTGGGGCTTCCTCCTGCGCTGGCGAGTGGGCATCAGGGACCATGGAATCCGACTCCACGTCCCCACCATCTGGCGCAACTTCAAATTCCACAGTAAGGGGAGACATCATATTCACCACCTTAAGTTCCTATGGAACACAACAAAGTACAATGAACTCAAACAAAAGAGCATTACAGATAAAGTATTCACATGTGGAACTTCGTTCTTCGTGTTGAAGGGGGCAGTCGATGACTTTGCTGGAAACTCGTCGTCGTCCTTGAAGCACAGCAAGGGCAAAGAGCCCTGTCAAGGTCGGCTGAAGATAACTCCTCATATGACACTCCCGTCGGTTCGTTGGTGCCGGTACAGAAATATCGGGTATGCTCTCGCTTGGAGGGGCTGCACCCGACGCTTGCAAAAGGTCCGGATGATGTCGACGCCAGAGACCTCCTTGCCTCCCACCAATTGGAGATCATCCACTTGCTTGTACAGCTTCTCAACAACTTCAGTTTCACCCGCAAGAATTTCGTTTGACCATGAATGCTTCCAGGTGACCTCTTTGCTAGCGTCGAAGGGGCCAACCCGTAATGTTGGTTGTCCAATTTGGAGTCACGGATGTAGAACCACTTGTTCCTCCATCCTTGTACAGATTCGCAAAGGTCGAAGGAGAAGTATTGCTGGTTGGGGCGGATGGATATTCTGCACCCGTGATACGTCGTAAACGTATCTATAATTTTTGATGTTCCATGCTTGTTTAGTATCCACTTTTCTTTGCTTTGTCTACACTTTGAGGTATTTTTTATACGTTTTCTGGGACTAACCTATTAACAAGATGCCACAGTGTCAGTTGCCTGTTTTCTGTTGTTTTTGGTTCCAGAAAAGCCAGAAAATGAATATTCTCGCAATGGATGGGACAAAAGCCAAAGTCAATATTTCACCGAGGGGAACACGGAGACAGAAGACGAGACAGAGGAGGGACACGAGGGGCCCACACCCCCTGTCCGCGTGGCTAGGCCTAGCCCGTGCATGGGGGTTGCGGCCGGCTCGGGCACCCCCTCGGTCTCCCCCTTCGCCTATAAGAAGCCCCCAATACCAAAACCCTAAGGACCTGAACAGATCTCCATGAAAAAGTCTGTAGCTGCCGCCACCATCGTCCCTAGATCGCGGGGGATCTGAAGCTCTTCCCGGCACCCTGCCGGAGGGGAGAGATCATCTCGGAGGCCTTCTTCATCACCATGCCAGCCTCCGGTATGATGCGTGAGTAGTTCCACCTTGGACTATCGGTCCATACAGTAGCTAGATGGTTGGTTCTCCTCCTTTTTGCTACCATGTTTAGATCTTGTGAGCTCCATTCATGATCAAGATCATCTATTTGTAATCATCCATGTTGGGTTTGTGCGGATCCAATGGATATTGAGATTACTATGTCAGATTTGTTAATGGTTTTATCTTAATGATTCTATCATGTCTGTGTTGTTTGAGTCTTGCATGCTCTCTGTTTCTAGTAGCTATCTTGGCCAAGTAGATGCTAGTGACTCCAAGAGGGAGTATTTATGCTCGATAGTGGGTTCATGCCTCTATTGAATCTGGGAAGTGACAGAAATCTCTAAGGTTGTAGATGTGTTGTTGCTACTAGGGAGAAAACAACGATCTTTTGTTCATGGAATAATTGTATTGTTTACTTTACACAGTTTGCTTAAAGCAGTTATCTGTTGCTTGCAACTTAATACTGGAGGGGGTTCGGATGATAACCTGAAGGTGGATTACTAGTCATAGATGCAGTTGGATGGTGGTCTATGTATATTTTTGTAATTCCCCATCGAATCTCATAGGATCATGAATGTCTAGTATTGCATTGTTATGCCTTGCTCAGTCCTGTCAATTGCCCCGCCGTAATTTCTTTACCTAGCATGTTATGTTGTTTATCTTAAGGAGAACACCTCTAGTGAACTGTGGACCCCATTCCAATCTTTACCATTGATACATCTTCCACTATTACTATTTACTTTCTGCAAGCCACCATTACCTTCCACACTATACGTTTAATCCTTTGTTTTCAGCAAACCGGTGAGATTGACAACCTCACTATTCATTGGGGCAAAGTATTGAGTTTGTGTTGTGCAGTTTTCTAAGTTGCTAGCAACACCTTTGAGTCGTTTCCTTACTCCTACTGGTTCGATAACCTTAGTTTCATACTAAGGGAAGACTTACTGCTGTGCTCATCATACCTTCCTCCTGGGGTGTCCCAACAAAGCTCTACAGTGATCTGAGCCGCCATCAACGAGTTTTCTGGCGCTGTTGCTGGGGAGGCTAAGGACGGATTCACAAGGGAGTCCTTCACAATCTTTCTCTTTACTTTGTTTTTGTTTTGCTTAGTTTCTTTTGCCTTGTGTTGTTTTCTTCTTATTATCAAAAATTCCAAAAAAAAATTAGTTTCGTTTGGTTGCTTTCTCTTATCAAAAACACACAAAAAATTAGTTCCTACTTTAGTTGCTACCATGTCTGGTGTGGTTCCACTCACTGTGTCACCTATGGAAAGGATCTTTACTTTCAAACAAGGAAGTGAAGAGAGTTTCAAAGAATCTTGGTCTAGAATTTCTGATTTACAGGGAAAAAATGAGCCTAAGATGAGTCTAGGCCTAGTTATTAGCAGTTTCTATCATGTTCTTGTTGTTCGTTATAGATATGCTTTGGATGTTGTAGCAAGGAGATATATTTTTCAATGTAATGAGAATGAAGCTTTGGATGCCATAAATAAGTTGATTACAATTTATAATATGCCTAGCAAGTATGATTCTTCCTTTATAAACATCTATGCTAGGTTGAACACTCTTGAGACCAGTATAGTTGCTTTGAAAGATTGCTATAACATGCTTAGAGAGCACCATGATTATGTTCCAATAAATTTTGAGCCTTCAAAATGGTTTCCTACAATAAAAGTTGCTATAAACAGTGAAACTTTTGATGCTCGTTGTGATATCATGTCTGAATTTTATCTTATGCCTAAAGATATCTATGAGTCTTTGAATCTTTGGGGACTTTCTGAAGGAGGAGAAGAAATATATCTTACCACCCATTGGAATAGATGAAGGTGTGTTTACAAAAATCTCACGGAAAGTGGTGTCCACTGATTATCTTGTTATTGAATGTGTAGGAAAAGGACAAATTACACTTGGAAGATCCCTACTAAAACACCTTGGAGCAATAATAGATGTGGGAAAAGGCATTATGCATTTTAATGCTCCAAAAAAAATCATATATTCCCTAAAGATAAGAAGAAAGGTAGGAGCAAGAAATTTGATGTTAATGCTTCTTCATTTGAAAATACTTGATTCTTGCTTCTTGTGCCTAACTTAAAGGCGTTAGAGAAAAGTACTTCATGGGAGATAACCCAATAGTTTTCTTGAGTCTTGGAAGTTATTAATTTTGTAATAACCTCTCTTTATCTCTTTTTTTTGATTTTTGTGCCAAGAATATCCTCTAATGAGAGGGAACTAAGATTTGGGGAAGTGTTGTCCCGAAACAGATTTTTGTGCTCCACTATAAAAATTCTTGAAAACTCTCTGTATGTCGGATTGAGATATAATTTTATGAATAAATCCGCCAGGTTAGTAGCTAACTTTCGTAAGTTCAACACTTTTTGATTTGACCAACAGAAGGTCTTCGAAAAAATCGTTTTCTACCTGCTGGTCTGTTTTGACAGATTTCTGCATTATTTGCATTTGCTTCTTTATTGATTTCTTTTTGGGTTCTTTTTGGTAAATTGAGCTTTTTAAAGGAATTGCTACAGTAGGTTGTGTCTTTAGTGAAAGTTTTTATGTTTTGAAACTAAACCCAAAGGTCTATTATCTTTTGAATGCACTAATATTGCTAATGAAGATTGTGTGAAGTTTTGTATGAAGGAAAATTTTCAGGTGTAAGGAAAGAATGATGTAATGATATGAAGAATGGACAAATGATCAAGCTTGGGGATGCCACCCCGTGTTACCCAAGAAATATTCAAGAGTTGCAAGTGTCAAAGCTTGGGGATGCCCAAGGCATCCCCTTCTTCATCAATAAAAATCTCAGGTCTTTCTAGACACTTCGTTTTTATTGTTTCATGCTAGTTGTGTTGTTCTTGGATCGTCTTAGTTTTTGTTTTTGATTTTTGTTTGCTTAGTTTTCTTGAATAAAGTAGTTGGACCCCCGTTTTCTCTTTGTTGTTTCAAAGAAGTTGATTGGTGTTGGAAAGGAGTAGGAAGTTCTTGCTTTAGTAGTACAAGAAGGAGCTTGCTTTGACCGTGACTTAGACTTTATCATGTCATGCTAGATGTTGTTTTGACCTTATGCTTAGTGATTATTGTTGTAGCATGACTTGTTTCAAACAATTAGGATTACTTAATGTGCCTTGATAGAATCATGTGTTGTTTTAGCATACAAAAGCATAATATTGGTGTATTCTCCTTTGATGCTTTGTTTGGGTTGACTTGGAACATGCTCACACCATGTTATGACTATGAAACAGTCACCATAGCCTTTATGATCATTTAGTTTTTGACTTGTGGTACCACTTTATGCTTTGATTAGTAATGTTTTGTCGCTCTCCATGATTATGACCATTATTGCTCTCTTAGTTGGTTGCTCCCAGTCTTTTGCTAGCCTCCACTTGTATTGAGTAAGTTCTACTCATGCATCCAACTGCCAAGAAACCAAGTTATTCCAAAGTATTCACTATAAATTCCTATGCATGGTGTGTTACACCATTCCAAGTATATTCTTGTTTTATCCTTCCAATTAAAAAGTCACTTTGTTATGTGAAAAATGAGTGATTAAAGCTCTCACAAACTTGATGGCACACTTTATTTTTATTGCCTCTAATAAACTTGAGCCATTGTGTCATTTATGTTGTATATGCTTGCACTTATACGTTGGGATTATCAGAACCGTGCTGTCACGGGGAACACTTTCAACACCTATAAATATCTACCTAGTTGATATCATGCTCTTTTGTTTATGGATGTCGTCGGTGTGAAATGAAAGGGGAGCTTGTAAGTCCATGGAGTTATGTATGTGTGTTAGAGAAACGCCTGGGCCGCTAGCCTTAGCCTTGCCTAATCATGGTGCAAACTTGTAGCATCACCATAATGAGCAATCTATGAAGCATTCTTCTTATAAAAAAAGAGATATAGAAAAAAGAGATTGAGAAGAAAAAAATGAGAAAAGAGGAAAGAGAGAAAAAAGTACCATTTTCCAATGTAAATAAGAAGATTGCTGAGATTCTCATTGTCTGCTTGTCTTGTCATTTTCTTATGGGATAGCTCCTGTATCATTGGGCAAGGGGTACCCCGTTGGTGGTTCTCTATGATACACATGTACTTACTATGACAAGAACTTACCGGTAACTAAAGTTGAGTAGCATGAGGAGCGGCCCTCGTACTCAAGGGACATGAGATTGCCAACTTATACTTTGTCAAGCATGTACTCCATTTTTGTTCACTCTAACCTTAACCACTTCAAGATGCTTATGATAGGGTCAATGAGAGCTGAAAGCTAACAAGTGCCATAATTTTTGGAAGCTATTTATGAGACTTGAAATCCCTGCTTCCCTTTGAAGGGCCTTTCTTCCACTATTATATTGAATCTCCGCCTTCTATACTTAGGCACCAATTAAGAGATCATAATTGCCATTCTTAGTTCTATGTGCATTGTCCCAAAACTTATTGATTGATTCATATTGCTGTTATTGCTTTCTCTTGAACTATTTGTATCTAGTCACCTTATGAACTTTGAAGGTGTCCTATGCATTTATGTTTTGCTACTCTACGAGGGACATGTTGAATGCCACTATGCCATGTTTTCTATATGTGGAACAAACAAACATCTTTCAATGCATTGTTATTCATGAATCTTTGTTTGTATCCTTTCATGTTGCATGCATAGTTAATTTGTCTTATTGTTAGAACTTCATCTTTCATGCTCATGTTTAGAGTTCTTTGATCCCAAATTTCAATGCTTGCAAATGGTTTGATCTTGATTGTGATGGTGCATGTCACCACAAAAATTATTCTTTTTATCACTTACCTACTCGAGGACGAGCAGGAGTTAAGCTTGGGGATGCTTGATACGTCATAAACGTATCTATAATTTTTGATGTTCCATGCTTGTTTAGTATCCACTTTGCTTTGCTTTGTCTACACTTTGAGGTATTTTTATATGTTTTCTGGGAATAACCTATTAACAAGATGCCACAGTGCTAGTTGCTTGTTTTATGTTGTTTTTGGTTCTAGAAAAGCCAGAAAATGAATATTCTCGGAATTGGACGGGACAAAAGCCAAAGTCAATATTTCACCAAGGGGAACATAGAGCCATAAGACGAAACGGAGGAGGGCCATGAGAGGCCCACACCCCCTGGCCGTGCGGCCAGGCCTGGCCCTCGCCTGGGGGGTGCGGCCACCTTGGGCGCCCCCTCGGTCTCCCCCTTCGCCTATAAGAAGCCCCCGATACCAAAACCCTAAGGACCTAATCAGATCTCCATGAAAAAGTCTGTAGCCACCGCCAACATCGTCCCTAGATTGGGGGGTCTGAAGCTCTTCCCGGCACCCTGTTGGAGGGGAGAGATCATCCTAGAGGCCTTCTTCATCACCATGCCAGCCTCCGGGATGATGCGTGAGCAGTTCCACCTTGGACTATGGGTCCATACAGTTGCTATATGGTTGTTTCTCCTCCTTAGTGCTACCATGTTTAGATCTTGTGAGCTCCGTTCATGATCAAGATCATCTATTTGTAATCATGCATGTTATGTTTGCGGGGATCCGATGGATATTGAGATTACTATGTCAGATTGGTTAATGGTTTTATCTTATTGATTCTATCATGTCTGTGTTGTTTGAGATCTTGCATGCTCTCCGTTTCTAGTAGCTATCTTGGCCAAATATATGCTAGTGACTCCAAGAGGGAGTATTTATGCTCGATAGTGGGTTCATGCCTCTATTGAATCTGGGGAAGTGACAGAAATCTCTAAGGTTGTAGATGTGTTGTTGCTACTAGAGAGAAAACAATGATATTTTGTTCATGGAACAATTGTATTGTTTACTTTACACACTTTGCTTAAAGCAGTTATCCATTGCTTGCAACTTAATACTGGAGGGGGTTCGGATGATAACTGAAGGTGGAATACTAGTCATAGATGCAGTTGGATGGTGGTCTATGTATATTGTTGTAATTCCCAATCGAATCTTCTAGTATTGCATTGTTATGCCTTGCTCAGTCCTGTCAATTGCCCCGCTGTAATTTGTTTACCCAGCATGTTATGTTGTTTATCTTAAGGAGAACACATCTAGTGAACTGTGGACCCCAGTCCAATCTTTACCATTGATACATCTTCCACTATTACTATTTACTTTCTGCAAGCCACCATTACCTTCCACACTATACGTTTAATCCTTTGTTTTCAGCAAACCGGTGAGATTGACAACGTCACTATTTGTTGGGGCAAAGTCTTGATTTTGTGTTGTGTAGGTTTCCAAGTTGCTAGCAACACCTTTGAGTCGTTTCCTTCCTCCTACTGGTTCGATAACCTTGGTTTCATACTGAGGGAAGACTTACCGATGTTCTCATCATACCTTCCTCTTGGGGTTTCCCAACAAAGCTCTATAGTGATCTGAGCCGCCATCAACCCGCCAAGATCATATAGCACGCCTCCGTGGCCAGACTGCTTCTTCAAGAATATAGCTTCTTGAAGAGGCCAAAGTGTGTCTCGATTCCAAGCCAGCACTCGCACAGCGTGATGAAGCACGCGATACGCAAAAGAGAGTTGGGCAATAACTGGTGAAGTTGAAGCCCATAGAGAAAAAGGAGCCCATGAAGAAATTCATGGGCTGGAAGCGAAAGACCATGGATAACAAAAGCGTAGAACTTTACCCGAAAGCCTTCGGGTGGATCCGGGATTACCTTCGACTTGGGGAGTATGGTATCGCCTTTCTCCCACGGAATCAGATGTGCTTCGTGCAGGTGAAGCAAATATACTTCCCTCATCATCGACCGCCGCCATCCACCATTGGTGACGCGACCGGCGCTGGTGGTCTTCTTGGCAGCACCGGCGGTGGTAGAAGCTTTCTTCGGCTTGCCCATATTTATGGCATGGCGAGCTGCATGATGAGCACGAAGGAACGAGCATGGAAATATGCGAAGAATGTCCAACATAGGATCAAGCATGAACTTTGTAAATGGTGGAGACAGAATTGGCAAAGGCAGTGCGAATGGCGAAGTGGAGAATTACCATAGCACCTAGCAATATAAAAGGGTTGAAGACAACGAAGCAGAACCATCGATTTGCTAAACCTAACACGTGTCAGCCATCACATTGTACACGTGGTGGGCACCGCCCCGAACCGTCACGAGCACGCCGTCTACTGTGCGCGGAAATCTAGGCGACGCAGTAACTTTCGCGTGACTAGTCAAATCCCAGTCAGAAAGTGGGACCCACGATCGTCTCGTCCCATCGTATCTGCTGCCGTAGACGGTTGAGCTCACCAGGCGTCAGCAATGACGTCAACAAAAGCAAGGGACAACAATGGATCTAATCTTTCTTCTCAAGACAAAAGTACTTACTCGAGTGTGCGACTCAACCAACTACTCGGGGGGCTACTCCTATCAGGAGCGCTGGTCACGCACCTGAAAATTTGGTAGGTTCCCTATGTCAATCGAAGAAATTCACAAAGCTTCGAGTCCTCCTTCAAGTCTGCGACTCCATTACGGACAAGGGGCTACTCCTATAGGGAGCGCTGGTAGCGCATTTGAAAATATTGGTCATCCGAAGCAATTCCGGATTATTGTATCACATGAATAATAACTATAAGTCTCTGCTCAAGTCTACGACTTGAACAGACACTTGGGGGCTACTCCCATAGGGAGCTCTGGTCACGCACCCTATGAATCAACTGATCAAGATCCTTCAGATCCTTCATGATTATAGTAAAAACATAACTTACAATTGGCAGCTCTGCCCAAAATAATGCTAAGAGAGATATTGGTGTGTTTGGTTTATGCCCTAGATTGCCACACCAAATTTTTGGCTAGCCAGAATTTTGGTTGAGCCTTTGCTTGCCCACAAGTTGGCCAACATTGGCTAAAAAATTGAACTAGAGTTGGTAAGGGAGAATTGGCATGCCAAAAAGTTGGCAACAATCCAAACAAGAGCCAACCTTTTTGTCATGACAAAAATATTGGTGGGGTATACTTTGGCAACAATCCAAACACACCCAACGTATCCTTGGTCACCCAAAACGCCTCTGCATCGATAAACTATCGGATGCTATGTCCATGATGCAAAGATAGGACCTACAAATACAATTTGATGTAATATTTAGTATCAGCAGACACGATGAAAAATCCTGACGGTCGCGTTGGGTACATGACTTAAAAACACTAGAATTCGACTCATGTAAGACCTCCACGGCCTGAGTCAAATTACGGCAGCAACTTACCGGTTCAGAGTCCAGGGACTCGAGTCTGAGTAGATAGCGCTGTTTTTTCCAAAGGCGGTTATCTAGCCCTGATCCGTCGGGAGAGTCGGGCACGCGTATCAACAATACCTATGAACCAACACATTGACCCGAAACCTGTTCGGATGAAAGGCACTCGAAAAACTTAAGAGTCTCTAGTAGAATCTACAATTCGACTGGACACTCGGGGGCTACTAACATGGGTATGCCCTATGGGTACCCGATATTAGCCTACTGATCCGGCCTGGCAGAAGCCCATGCGATTATCCACTCCTAATGACGAAGCCTAGGAAGGATTCGGGTGATCTAGGTCCATGAAGGATGCGACTCCTTGGAGAACATGACTAGCTTTAGATAGAAATTCAAAGGGTAAAACCCAAATCTGTAACCGACTCGACCTATCCCAAGACCTGGCCTCCCCATATAAAGGCCAGGAGGACACAGCGAGGAGGATCTCACCTCATAACCTAGCACACAACTCACCAGATCTCATCTGCGCACCCGTGTAACTTTCGACATCGCCATTAACAAAGAGAAGACAAGCAGGAGTAGGGTTTTTCCTCCGGGGTTCTAAACCTGGATAAACCTCGTTTCCCTGTGTTGCAAGTCTCTTAGCCGTTCCGTGATCTCGAGGTCCCCTCCTTATCCAAAACCCAAGTCCATAACAATGGGCATTGATGAGTCAAACCCTCGTCACTTACCCTTTACTATATTAAGTAATCCATCTACCTTTCTAGTAAGCTCTTTATTATTTACCTCGGTGATTGAATTCACCCTTTTTGAGGTTCTTTCCACATGCCATTGAGCATGGTTATTTTGCATATCATCAACTAATTTCTTTGCAACACTCACCTGCTTTCTCATGATTGTTCCTCCTGCTATAGTATCTAGCATAGACTTGGAAATTGGGTTAAGGCTATTATAAAATAAATGCAATATAAGACACTCTTCCATCCCATGACTAGGACAATTCATTATGGCTTCTTTCATTCTTTCCCATGCAAGTGCTAGAGGATCGTGGTCTTCTTGTCTAAAACTTATAATATTAGATCTTAGTTGCATAGTTTTAGCTGCGGGAAAGAATTTAGTCATAAAGAGATTAGTACGTTCCTCCCAAGATGTGATAATGCCCTTCGATAGAGCTAGCAACCAGTCCTTAGTCTTTTCTCTAAGAGAGAAAGAAAATAATCGTAATTCAACAGTATTTGGATCAACATCCTTAATACGCATCATGTTGCAAATTTCAGTAAATGTATTTAAGTGCAAACCTAAATCTTTAGAAGATGAGCTTCCAAATTGGTTCTACTGAACCAAACTCAAAAGGTTAGGCTTTATCTCATATGCTTCCACATCAATAGTGTGCTGAGTAATAGGTGCACGAATAAAATCATTAGTGGGAGTAGCATACTCCCCAAGTTTATTTTGAACCATCGCTATTTTCTTTTTGGTATTTTTAAAGTAAGACAAACAAATAAATAAGTAATTTTTTTAATTTTTCAAATATATAACAAGAAAGTAAACTATTAACAAGAAATAAACTACAAACAAAAATTAAAACGAAAAACAAAGTCTCTAGTGACCTCACCAGGATAGCGAACTGCTTCCCTAGCAATTTCGCCACAAAAAGGGTTGATACCTTTGATCTAGATTACGTATGTTATATAGTAGCTTTTACCCTAGTAGACCTAGGTTTAATCAAACCTTGGTAAACAACGCTAATAGGAATGAAAATAAGGACACGTCTACAATACTTTGTTTTTTGTTTTACCTTTATTTACCGGATCAATCTAGTTTACTTTATATTGTGGGTTGAATCAATGGATGGAGATAGGCCACGGTTGAAGATCCACCTGCAGTTGCACATCATATGTAATAAAAGATAATAATAAGCATAGGCATGTGTAAGGTTCCAATAGAGATAATCTTTTATGGACAACACATCCTAATATACTAGAGCCCCTGAGAGGCCACAAGCATAGCAATAGTCTTTTGATCCAACCGAGTGTACCGCGAAGCACCGGGCTCTAAATGATTATTAAGTGTAAAACACAAATCAAAGCATTAAATGGTGATGTTGTTGTGATCCCGAATGGGTCGCTAAGCGAAGACTGTACTACCCTTTCTATCACCGGGGTTCCTATGAGATCGCTTCTAGCCAAGTATCTCACCTCAACCCTTGATCGATCTCGGGGGTCTTGAGTACCTACAAGTCCAAAGATCGAGGCAAGATACAAAGAAACAAATGATACAAATCCCTCTTATAAATCAATACACAATTCTCCATAGATTAGATGCACATAAACGCTACGAGGTTTCTTCCCAACCCACAGCCCGTGAGGACTACTCACTCATAATAATAAGATCAAGATAGAAAACATTGTCCAATACTTAGATTGAAATTAAATATTGTTACAAAGGTCGCTGAATCACAAGGATATCTCAAGTACAAAGTAATGGCTATGGATAATGGAGAGGATGGGGAATGGAAGGTATTAACTATAGTGTGGATCTTCTTTGGTGTTGTTGTGATGCAATCTGAGAATGGAGGCCCTCTGCACGGCGGCTGAGACCTCAAAATATATAGGTGTCTTCACGATATTTGTAGGGTTTGACGGGACGAAGCCTCCTCCACCCCGTACGGTTGGGCGGTACGGGCGTGATGCGCCCGTACCAGTGATCATTATGATGGCTGGCGCCTGGTATTAGCTCCAGGAATAATTGGTCGTCAATACTTTCTCAAAATCATCATTTATGACTCCAGATTTCACAATAAAAGTATGATTTTCTGCACAACATAAATCAAAGGAAGGTTTTGCATATCTTTACAATAATTAGTCATTAGTGGCAAATCAAGAGAGAATAATGTCAATTGATTGACGAAAAACAATGTTTAAACACGAAGAAAGATGATGATTTTTGAAGCCATCATGGACCAAATATGGGAAGTTAGTCTTTAGGGAGGATTTTTGTCCTCTAAGTTTTCTCCTTTGGTTAGAGATGCTCTAATGGTAGACCTTCATTGACCGCATGTAACTCTGATATAGCATCTATGCATGAGAAAATTTGCTGACACAACGACATAATTATGTCTCATGTATAGTTTCCAACAATCATGCCAACACCTACCACCCCTTCTGCATTGAAGTAACCATCAATATTAAATTTACCTAGCCTTCTACAGGCGGTGTCCAAGGAGAGTCTGGTGCAGCATGATGCATCTCTGCCGAATGGAAACTCCTATCATCTGGATTCATAGTAAACTTCATTTTACTTATATCATCAATAGTGTGATACTTAATTAATTGCAAGGATTTCATGTAGCTCAACAAAACCGACCGGATACTTCCAAGGGAGGAGGTTGTTTCTCAAGCACAAGATCATTACGTATATTTCAAGCCCGCTAGAGAAATCATCAAAATTTTGCAAATTGTTTCTCTGGTAGATCGCTGATCAAAGATGGTAAACATTTTGTACCTATGTTGGCCACATTGTTATGTCATGCATGTTCCAACCCTTGCACATAGTATTCCATAACATCTTAGACATGGTACACTTGATACGTGGAGGATAATTATCCTCGGTTTCCACCTAGATATACTGGACATTTTCTCTAATCTCTAAATTTCGCTTGAATTTATTTTTCCAGGTTAAGAGAGAATTGATAGCTAGCCGCCAAGACAATTGTTGTACCTTGGGAGGTGCATTTGATTTCCAAATAATGTCTCAACATTGTGCATGTCATATGGGGCAAAACTAGAAGAGACTCATGACGACCTCCATATCTCATCCATAGTCTAAATCGTCGGTAGATTTAACCGTGAACCGTCCTTCTACAAATTGTGGTGATGGTTGTATTTAAAATTTTTAGCTACTACTGCTGGTATGAAAATACTGATTTAACGTATTAGTTCTCCATTATCCATGTTGGCCTATGAGCTCAGAAACAAACCAAAGCCTACATATCCTTTTTGCTGATATTGGTTTATACGAAGTAGCTGGAATCCACGGATCCCTCCAGATATGAATGCTCTGTACATTCCCCACCCACAAGATTAGCTTTTTCTTCAATAAGTTCAATTCATAAGATATTGATTGCCATGTCGACGATGCATTCCCACAAAATACCATATTCTCTCGTAGTCTAGTTTATCATTCGGATAGAAATCCAGGCACATGGCTAAATAAGATTAATAGGATACTCATACCAACAAGTTGCAACTTCTTTTCTAGAAGCTCGTCCAAAAAGAACTCTGATGTTAAGTGTGCTTGGCCCAGAGCAATTTGAGGATGGGTGGGTGGCCGGTAAGTGGGTACCGGGTGCACATGAGTGAGGAAAAAGTGTGTAGAAAAGACTAATGAAGGTATATAGGGCCAGTCTAGAGATCCTATTATGCTATCAGGAGTGACACCCTCGGGGCCAAGAGGGAATAGGGTGCTATAAGTGGTATCAGAGCTGACCCTCGTGGTTACAAGGTGTGCAGGTCAGTGGAGGGACATGTGGAGCATGGCGTGTGTGGCCCGGAGTGGACACGGCATGGCACATGTGCCAGCACTGAACATATAGATGTGTGCCAAGAGGGAATGTTCCTGGGGTGTGCTTTATCGATGAGGGCATCAATCTTCTAAAGGGTGGGTGTATGTGAGATCCAAGTACATGGCTTAATAGGAATGATAGGATACTCATACCAATAAGTTGTAACTTCTATTTTGGAAGCTCATCCAAAAAGAACTCTGATGTTAAGTGTTCTTGGCCCAAAGCAATTTGAGGATGGGTGACCAACCGGGAAGTGCGTAGCGCGTGCATATGAGTGAGGATAAAGTACGCAAAAAAGACTAGTGATGATCTATGGGGCCAGTCTAGATATCCTACTAAGCTACCAAGAGTGACACCCCCTGGGCCAAGAAGGAACGGGGTGCTACAATTTATCCTTTAAGACTCTAGCACATAAGCTTCCAAGCTTAACACTCGATCTTCAGGTCCGTCGGGAAAGCAACGCTTGGTTGAACATAGAAAGTTACAGAATCCAAGACCTACTTGCTCATTCGGTTTTGTAACTTATCCCAAGCACTCCAATGTGTTTCCCTCTTCCCATCTTTGGTACCCCAATAGAAATTCCTTACCAATTTTTTCACGTCATCACATACCAAAAATGACAGCTTAAAGACACCCATTATATAAGTCGGCAAATATTGTACTACGGCTTTGATAAACACTTCCATTCCAGCCTGATTAAGATGACCGTTGCCCCATAATAGAAGAAGTTTAGTCAATTGTGCTTGCAGATTCTGAAGCTTCCCACTTGACATCTGACCATCAGGAGTTAGAAGACCAAGTACTACTCAAAAAAAAATGTAGTAACTCCAAGGGCATCATGAATCTCCTCATGTATATTACTCATGCAAGCATCACCAAACAGTATGAATACTTGGCAGGGTTTATGAGTTGGCTAGTACAAGAAGCATAAATATGAAGGGCTTGTTTGATACATTCACCTATTTCTCTCGAAGCTTTGAGAAATAGCAACATATCATGAGCGAATGAAAGATGTGAGATGTTAGGAGCATGCCAACACACTTCAATTGGGGAGATCATATTTCCAACAATCCATTTACTCAAAAGGGCAGATAACCCGTCAGCAACAAAAAGGAATAGAAACAGAGATAATGTGTCACCTTGTTGAAGCCCACTCGATGGTGCAAACGAATACAAAGAGGGTCCGGCTAAATTTTACAGAATACCTCACCGATGCCACACATGTCATTATCCAGTAGACAAATTGATGGGAGAAACCTAGCTTTTGCATCACCTGCTTCAAGAGCCACAAATCTACCTGATCATATGCCTTTGACAAATCCAACTTATATGCACACATGCTTTTTGCAGGATCATTTTCCTGCTTAATGTGATGGATGCACTCAAAAGCAAGAAGAGCATTATATGTAATCATTCTACCAAGCACATATGCAGTTTGAGATTTTTTTTGGAAATGGGCGCATATATTAACAAAAATGTTTAATGTTTATACCCGGCCTCTGCATAACTAAGATGCACACATCCATACGAACAACAGAGCTAGGGAATAAAAAGTAGACAAGCATTACAAAAAGGCACTATCAAAATAATTGTCTTCAATCTAAGGTAGATCAATCCTCAAATCACACGGCCATCCATGTCGGGAGAAAATATCTCTCGCCGTGTCCTCCAATCGCATACATCCCTCCACAAATAAGTCGCGAAAATCCATGCGTTGGAGAATAGTTCATGATCAAAGGATCGCCGTGGCTCGATAAATAACCTGCAGAGGAGAAGACACAATGTTATTAAAAATCTTGTCATTTCTACAAAGCCATAGCGACCATATAATGGCAAGCGCTCCCACCCTAACAAAGTTTTGTACTTATCAACAATTCTATGCAACCAATTACCAAAAACATTGGTTACTGTATGTGGAGGAGATAAACCATAAGCTATTTGGATGAATAACAATATAGAGAGAGCAAATTTGCAATGGAAAAATAAATGACTAATTGTCTCATCGTGATGACAAAAAAACGCATTGTGTACTTCCATGAAAATTCCTCTTTGCAAGATTATCTTTTATTATATTACACATTTACGCAGATATGATGCAAATATCTTTGTCTTAAGGGGTAATTTCATTTTCCAAATCTTACTATTATCATTGACCGGGATATCAGGTTGAACCAAAGCTCTATATAGTGAGCCAACAGAAAATTTACCACTTTCTAGTAATTTCCATTTGAACACGTCAACACCGTCCGACAATTGTATCATGGATAATCGTAATAGTAGATTGTTCCAAGATACCAATCGAGGACCAATGCGACTTCTTCTGAAAGACACATTAGGAGGATTGTCTTCCATCACTATGGAAATTGTATCCCTTTTGTGTCTAACAATCAAATGCAGAGCTGGATATTGTTCACAAAGAGTAGTTTAGCCAAGTCACTTATCTTCCCAAAACCTAATCTGTGATCCATCCTTAATCTCGAAAGCACCAGAACGAAAGAAATGTTTTTTGGTGGCCATAAGTGTAACACCCTCAGAATCGGCCCTATGCAAGTTTTAGCGAAACCCGCCAAACCCGCATAGAAACGATTCAAAGGTGCCCACCAGGCACTTTCGTGCGGTTGGAAAACGAAGTAATATCATTACACAATAGTCCACGATGGAACCCACAGAACAGATATATACAACGACGACTCAATGAGTCAAGAATACAGATATACAGTACCAAGATCCAAATCACCTTGAAAACGATACAGCGTCCGAGTACGAACAAGATGCAAATTGAGCTAAGAGCCCTGAAGAATAACCAAAGGCGTCCATAACCCTGCCCAGGCCAAGCCGGAAGGGTAACCCTGCTAACGACGTCGATCTCGAAACCTGCTTACACAAAAGGGGTGCCGACAAAGGGCAAAGGAAAAAGAGAGCGGTCAGTACTGAGGCTAGTACACGGCGAGACTAGAATTCGGCGGTCCTCGCCTACATAGGTATGGTGGACTGAGCGACAGCGCGGCATGCACTAAACAACCTATAGAGACTCGAGGTAACTGTCGGCTATCAGAGAGGGATAAGAAAGACCTATTCGGAACCATCCTGATACTACCACCAAACATACCCATCCTGGTATTTCCCCCTCGAGACCAAACGAGGAAGTCAACCGAGGAACTCACACCGTTGGCAGTTTTATTTATTCAGTTATCGTTGCAGCAATTACTAGTCAGGTATAGATAGTCATCCTGATAGAATAAGCAGTGGGCACTTTTAGTTAACCATTCCGTTGTAGTTGCAACACTTACTAGTCAGATACAATTAGCATGAGATATCCCCAAACCCAGCAGTTGTTGGTACTTTTATTTAGCCATTCCGTTGCAGTGAAGCTGGTTACTAGTCATATCGGATACTAGTCAAATTATAGCAGTAAACTTTAGTTATAGTTGTCTATGATCGAGAACTGTGCTCCAAGTCGTCCATAACCGTGGACACGGCTTTTCGAAAAGATTAAACCCTGCAGGGGTGCACCAAAGTATCCACACGCACTTCGACCCTTTTTGCCAGATCAGTTAACATACACCCATCGGTATGTCGGCGGGGCCTAAGTCATGACGTTTGCCAGACCCAAAGCAAGTACATGGCGGCCACCCCACTAAGCTACCCGCAACGAAGTCGGCCGGTCTCCGAGACGGACTCAGGGTTTGCGTCAATGGCTGTAAACGACTGGGAACCCGAAAGTGTGACTGGGCTTGTCGATACCGCGAAAACACTCCGCTTACCTAAACAGTACAGGTGCATTCCTCGCACAATCTTAAATTAAGCAGTAAAGCATGGAATAAGTACAGGATAGTAATAAAGCCCCAAACTAATTGTGGCCCCCGGTACAATACTTTGAAATCAGGTACTAATCGATGGGGGTGCCCATACACCCCACCTGTGGTTAGCGCGCTCGATCTCGGAACAGGTGTCAAGAACTCGGGGTCCTACGGGACACCAGTGAGCGGTTAAAAACCAAATATTTTCTATTACCCACCGGTGCCTCTGCATTTACCTACCTTCAATTTTAGTTATTAAACAGTAATTAAAGCCATGATCATCTCCAACATTAAACATGCGGCAATACTCCAACAACTGAGGTACTTGACGACACGCAACAGCACTTGAGCAAGCGACTATGACGCGCAAGTCTAACTATCTACCAATCAACAGGTAGTAGGATTTGTCCAAGGCAATATAAGGCTGCAAGGGATATCACGGGTACGAAAACTAGAGCATCGCAACACAGATAGCAATAGATCAACAGGAGGGAATAAATACTATAAAAGTAAGATAGGTAGAAAAGGGGAGATGCTCGCCTGAAAAACATTGCCGAAGTTTCATCCGAAGAACGGGCGTCACTCGCATCAACTCATCGGCCTAGTCCGTGAAGAAGCAAAGCACTAGAAGAAACACCGGATGCACTATTTAATACTACGGCAAAAGATCGGGCATGATGCATGTATGATGTATGGCATGGCAAGATGCGATGCAATTAGGCAATATTAAGCGGAACCGTGGGTCCCGACAATTAAATATATGGTTCTAGTTGTTTAGATACCCCGCATTTTAAATGTGGTATTAACATGGCAAAACATAGCATCGGTTCGCTACACAGATTTAAATGGAGACAAACTAAGACTAGAATAGCCTGCATATGGTCTCCATATTTAATTATATGGTGAATCGGCATAAGGCCCCCAAACCACATGACAATATGTATGCAAGCATGGCAATTTTATATGCAACAAGTAATATTATTTATAAAATATAGGTCACGGAAAAGAGGGTCACACTTTGGGGTTCGGCGAACTTGGTTCGGGGTCGATAGGGTTCGGTCTCGCCGGGATCGGTCTTCGGGGCTCAGGCCGTCGGATCTGCTTTGGTCGGTGCCGATCTTGTCGTCGCGAAGATCTTGTCGGGTCCGCGTATCGGGTCGGTCTTGGCGTTTTGGATGAAGAACTTGGCGTTCTGGGGTTCGGTCTTCGGATCTTGAAGGTTTCGCCTTCGGATCCGGGAAGAAGATCATGGCGGTCCGGGGGATCGTCCTTCGGGTTCCGGAGAAGAGCTCGGTGTACGCATCGATGGTCTTGGATCCGAGGGGTTTGGTTCAGTCTTAGGGGTTCGACGAGGGATCGGTCTTGTTCGGATACGAGGCTTCATTCTCGTGGATCGGGGTCATCGGCTCCATGTTGAAAACCGCAGGGGTCCGTGTAGGAGAACTTGGAGTTCCGATTCTGTGTCACAGATCGGGCCATCTGCCACACTACCAACACCGATGATCTGGACTGTTGCAGGTCACAAGACTAAAGATAGGCACCTGAACGCAACAGCGGGACAGCAGCAGCTCTCCGACACCGCTGTGGCCTTGTCCAGAACAGAGCCAGGGCGTCGATGCGCTGCAGAAGGCGGCGGCCGGCGACCGGAGATGGAGTGGCAGGATGCAGCGGGGAGGCGCAGGGCAGGTCTTGCTGGCGGGGTCGGCGATGCAGAGAGGCAGATGGGGCGGTGGTTAGAGGAGGCCTGCGGGGCGGCCGGAGGACGTGGTCGGCGAGCGGGGCCGAGGGAGGACGGGCGGAGATGGTTGAGGCCGACGGGGCCAGCGCGGAGCTCCGGACCGCGCGGGACAGAGGGAAGAGGGCGGTGACGCGTTGGGGACGAGGGCGAGAGGGGGACGCCGAGGCGATGGCGCCACGGCCTGGGCGAGCTCGGGCAGCGGCGGCGGGTACTGAGGGAGGCCGATGCGCCAAGGGGAGGCGGTGGATGGCGGCAGGGATGCGGGCGCTCAGGGAGGGGAGGATCGAGGCGAGGCCACGCAGAGGGGGATAGGTGGGCTCGATGGCCGCGGTGGCCTGCGGCGAGAGGAGGGTGGCGGACGACGAGGTAGGCGCGGTGGCAATGGGGATCAGGGCAACCACGGGCGGGGTGGTTCGTGGCGAGCCAGGGAAAGGAAGGAGACGAGGAACGTCGAGGGGCAGGGGTCGGTCTCGGGGGAGGGAATCCCGGGGTGGGACGCAGCGGCAGGAGCCTGTCGGGAGGAGGGGCTCCCCCCGGGGCGGTTGGTGTGGAGGCGTGGGGTGTGGGTGGGCCAGGCGGCGGATCAGGTGGCGGCCAGCGGGTGAGGTGGCGCGTGGCGGTTGGCTGGAGGAGGGATGATAGCTGAGGTGGCGAGCACCGATTGGGTGGGATGAGGTGGAGGCAGGGTGGGTAGATTAGGTTGGGTAGGAAAAGGGTTTAGGGTTTCTTTAGATGGGCCGGGTGGTAGGTAGTCCGATCAGGTTGGGCCCTCTGTAACACCCTCAGAATTGGCCCTATCCAAGTTTCAGCGCTTCCCGCCAAAACCCGCATAGAAACGATTCAAAGGTGCCCACCAGGCACTTGCGTGCGGGTGGAAAACGAAGTAATACCATTACACAATAGTCCTCGATGGATCCCACAAAAAAGATATATACAACGGCGACTCAATGAGTCAAGAATACTGATACACAATACAAAGATCCAAATCACCTTGAAAACAATACAGCGTCCGAGTACGGACAAGATGCAAATTGAGCTAAGAGCCCTGAAGAATAACCAATGGCGTCCATAACCCTGCCCAGACCAAGCCAGAAGGGTAACCCTGCTAACGACGTCGATCTCAAAACCTGCTTAAACAAAAGGGGTGCCGACAAAGGGCAAAGGAAAAAGAGAGAGCGGTCAGTACTGAGGCCAGTACACGGCGAGACTAGAATTCGGCGGTCCTCGCCTACAAAGGTATGGTGGACTGAAGCGGCAGCGCAGCATGCACTAAACAACCTATAGAGACTCGATACAACTGTCGGCTATCAGAGAGAGATAAGAAAGACCTATTCGAAACCAACCTGATGCTACCACCAAACATACCCATCCTGGTATTTCCCCCTCGAGACCAAACGAGGAAGTCAGCCGAGGAACTCACACAGTTGGCAGTTTTATTTATTCAGTTATCGTTGCAGCAATTACTAGTCAGGTATAGATAGTCATCCTGATAGAATAAGAAGTGGGCACTTTTAGTTAACCATTCCGTTGTAGTTGCAACACTTACTAGTCAGATACAATTATCATGAGATATCCCCAAACCCAGCAGTTGTTGGTACTTTTATTTAGCCATTCCGTTGCAGTGAAGCTGATTACTAGTCATATCGGATACAAGTCAAGTTATAACAGTAAAATTTAGTTATAGTTGTCTATGATCGAGAACTGTGCTCCAAGTCGTCCATAACCGCGGACACGGCTTTTCGAAAAGATTTAACCCTTCAGGGGTGCACCAAAGTATCCACACGCACTTCGACCCTTTTTGCCAGATCAGTTAACATACACCCATCGGTATGTCGGCGGGGCCTAAGTCATGACGTTTCCCAGACCCAAAGCAAGTACATGGGGGCCACCCCACTAAGCTACCCGCAACGAAGTCGGCCGGTCTCCGAGACGGACTCAAGGTTTGAGTCAAGAATACAGATATACAGTACCAAGATCCAAATAACCTTCAAAACGATATAGCGTCCGAGTACGGACAAGATGCAAATTGAGCTAAGAGCCCTGAAGAATAACCAAAGGCGTCCATAACCCTGCCCAGGCCAAGCCGGAAGGGTAAGCCTGCTAACGACGTCGATCTCAAAACCTGCTTACTCAAAAGGGGTGCCGACAAAGGGCAAAGGAAAAAGAGAGCGGTCAGTACTGAGGCCAGTACACGGCGAGACTAGAATTCGGCGGTCCTCGCCTACATAGGTATGGTGGACTGAGCGGCAGCGCGGCATGCACTAAACAACCTATAGAGACTCGAGGTAACTGTCGGCTATCAGAGAGGGATAAGAAAGACCTATTCGGAACCATCCTGATACTACCACCAAACATACCCATCCTGGTATTTCCCCCTCGAGACCAAACGAGGAAGTCAACCGAGGAACTCACACCGTTGGCAGTTTTATTTATTCAGTTACCGTTGCAGCAATTACTAGTCAGGTATAGATAGTCATCCTGATAGAATAAGCAGTGGGCACTTTTAGTTAACCATTCCGTTGTAGTTGCAACACTTACTAGTCAGATACAATTAGCATGAGATATCCCCAAACCCAGCAGTTGTTGGTACTTTTATTTAGCCATTCCGTTGCAGTGAAGCTGGTTACTAGTCATATCGGATACAAGTCAAATTATAGCAGTAAACTTTAGTTATAGTTGTCTATGATCGAGAACTGTGCTCCAAGTCGTCCATAACCGCGGACACGGCTTTTCGAAAAGATTAAACCCTGCAGGGGTGCACCAAAGTATCCACATGCACTTCGACCCTTTTTGCCAGATCAGTTAACATACACCCATCGGTATGTCGGCGGGGCCTAAGTCATGACGTTTCCCAGACCCAAAGCAAGTACATGGGGGCCACCCCACTAAGCTACCCGCAACGAAGTCGGCCGGTCTCCGAGACGGACTCAGGGTTTGCGTCAATGGCTGTAAACGACTGGGAACCCGAAAGTGTGACTGGGCTTGTCGATACCGCGAAACCACTCCGCTTACCTAAACAGTACAGGTGCATTCCTCGCACAATCTTAAATTAAGCAGTAAAGCATGGCATAAGTATAGGATAGTAATAAAGCCCCAAACTAATTGTGGCCCCCGGTACAATACTTTGAAATCAGGTACTAATCGATGGGGGTGCCCATACACCCCACATGTGGTTAGCGCGCTCGATCTCAGAACAGGTGTCAAGAACTCGGGGTCCTACGGGACACCAGTGAGTGGTTAAAAACCAAATATTGTCTATTACCCACCGGTGCCTCTGCATTTACCTACCTTCAATTTTAGTTATTAAACAGTAATTAAAGCCATGATCATCTCCAACATTAAACATGCGGCAATACTCCAACAACTGAGGTACTTGACGACACGCAACAGCACTTGAGCAAGCGACTACGACGCGCAAGTCCAACTATCTACCAATCAACAGGTAGTAGGATTTGTTCAAGGCAATATAAGGCTGCAAGGGATATCACGGGTACGAAAACTAGAGCATCGCAACACAGATAGCAATAGATCAACAGGAGGGAATAAATACTATAAAAGTAAGATAGGTAGAAAAGGGGAGATGCTCGCCTGAAAAACATTGCCGAAGTTTCATCCGAAGAACGGGCGTCACTCGCATCAACTCATCGGCCTAGTCCGTGAAGAAGCAAAGCACTAGAAGAAACACCGGATGCACTATTTAATACTACGGCAAAAGATTGGGCATGATGCATGTATGATGTATGACATGGCAAGATGCGATGCAATTAGGCAATATTAAGCGGAACCGGGGGTCCCGACAATTAAATATATGGTTCTAGTTGTTTAGATACCCCGCATTTTAAATGTGGTATTAACATGGCAAAACATAGCATCGGTTCGCTACACAGATTTAAATGGAGACAAACTAAGACTAGAATAGCCCGCATATGGTCTCCATATTTAATTATATGGTGAATCGGCATAAGGCCCCCAAACCACATGACAATATGTATGCAAGCATGGCAATTTTATATGCAACAAGTAATATTATTTATAAAATATAGGTCATGGAAAAGAGGGTCACACTTTGGGGTTCGGCGAACTTGGTTCGGGGTCGACAGGGTTCGGTCTCGCCGGGATCGGTCTTCGGGGCTCAGGCCATCGGATCCGCTTTGGTCGGTGTCGATCTTGTCGTCGCGAAGATCTTGTCGGGTCTGCGTATCGGGTCGGTCTTGGCGTTTTGGATGAAGAACTTGGCGTTCTGGGGTTCGGTCTTCGGATCTTGAAGGTTTCGCCTTCGGATCCGGGAAGAAGATCATGGCGGTCCGGGGGATCGGCCTTCGGGTTCCGGAGAAGAGCTCAGTGTACGCGTCGATGGTCTTGGATCCAAGGGGTTTGGTTCAGTCTTAGGGGTTCGACGAGGGATCGGTCTTGTTCGGATACGAGGCTTCATTCTCGTGGATCGGGGTCATCGGCTCCATGTTTAAAACCGCAGGGGTCCATGTAGGAGAACTTGGAGTTCCGATTCTGTGTCACAGATCGGGCCATCTGCCACACTACCAACACCGATGATCTGGACTGTTGCAGGTCACAAGACTGAAGATAGGCACCTGAACGCAACAGCGGGACAGCAGCAGCTCTCCGACACCGCTGTGGACTTATCCAGAACAGAGCCAGGGCATCGATGCGCTGCAAAAGGCGGCGGCCGGCGACCGGAGACGGAGTGGCAGGATGCAGCGCGGAGGCGCAGGGCAGGTCTTGCTGGCGGGGCCGGCGATGCAGAGAGGCAGACGGGGCGGTGGTTAGAGGAGGCCTACGGGGCGGCCGGAGGACGTGGTCGGCGAGCGGGGCTGAGGGAGGACGGGCGGAGATGGTTGAGGCCGACGGGGCCAGCGCGGAGCTCCGGACCGCGCGGGACAGAGGGAAGAGGGCGGTGACGCGTTGGGGACAAGGGCGAGAGGGGGACGCCGAGGCGATGGCGCCACGGCCTGGGCGAGCTCGGGCAGCGGCGGCGGGTACTGAGGGAGGCCGATGCGCCAAGGGGAGGCGGTGGATGGCGGCAGGGATGCGGGCGCTCAGGGAGGGGAGGATCGAGGCGAGGCCACGCAGAGGGGGATAGGTGGGCTCGACGGCCGCGGTGGCCTGCGGCGAGAGGAGGGTGGCGGACGACGAGGTAGGCGCGGTGGCGATGGGGATCAGGGCAACCATGGGCGGGGTGGTTCGTGGCGAGCCAGGGAAAGGAAGGAGACGAGGAACGTCGAGGGGGAGGGGTCGATCTCGGGGGAGGGAATCCCGGGGTGGGACCCAGCGGCATGAGCCTGTCGGGAGGAGGGGCTTCCCCCCCCCCCCCCGGGCGGTTGGTGTGGAGGCGTGGGGTGTGGGTGGGCCAGGCGGCGGATCAGGTGGCGGCCAGCGGGTGAGGTGGCGCGTGGCGGTTGGCTGGAGGAGGGATGATAGCTGAGGTGGCGAGCACCGATTGGGTGGGATGAGGTGGAGGCAGGGTGGGTAGATTAGGTTGGGTAGGAAAAGGGTTTAGGATTTCTTTAGATGGGCCGGGTGGTAGGTAGTCTGGTCAGGTTGGGCCTCTGGCCTGACCGATCGGACTGCCTCCCCGGACAAAACATTTTATTATTTATTTTATTTTTAAAACATTTTTGTAAATACTTTTTAGACAAATAAAAGATCTGAACAGACCGAGGTTTTAGTTTGAGATTAAAGGAGAGGGCTAATTAGAAAACAACTTAGGCTTTTACGAAAATAGTTTTTACGCAAAATATATGCATGATGTCATGATGATGCACAAAATATAAACAACAGGCGATTTTCTAGTAGTGGCTTTACCCGGGGTGCTACAATTCGACACCACTAACAATGGATCTCGCCCTCGAGATCCGCCTCATGGTACCGGGAAGAAGGGCGGCGATCTGAATCTTCTCGCATCGTGTAGATTCTCGCGACACCACTAACAAGAGGTCGTTGTCCGCGATCGTCGAGAGAACACTCCGGGAACAAAAGGTCGAAGGTGGAGGTATCAACAAATAAAGCCACCTCTAGCTTCGATAGAAAGAAGGAACCGATGCATTCTCCTCCACTTCAATGTACAAGAGCGAATAGAAGGGGTAGTCGGCATGGGGGCCAATCCATCACGCACCCAAACTATTACTCCGCACAATCAGTGGAAAAGCGTGCAACCATTCTCGGAATCAGACTGAAGATCTCGACAATCGAGGTTCAGAAACAAAGGAGTGATGCAGACTCTGCATCGGATCTGGTATAGATGATGTCGTCGCGTCGGAAGACACCGGAAGGCACGAGAAGGAACAAAGAGAAGTCCACCAGACGAAGGATTCCTCGGATAGCATGAAGACCAGATGTAGCAACACCGTTACCAAAGGAGGAAGCGAAACCCTGAAGGTACGATGGAACCCAACCACGAGAAATCCTGGACTCGAAGAGCGAGAAGAGAGCGGATTCAAAACACGCAGAGGTGAGAGGAGAGCAGCAGAGGGGTAAGGAGTAAAATCAGACCTAATCAGAACTATCCAACCGATTTTGCAAAAATAGTTTTGACACTCTACTTCGGCCGTTAGCTAGGTTATCCTACAGGCTGGACTTGCGGGGTATCGCAACTGCTGAGCTCTGATACCACTCTGTAACACCCTCAGAATCGGCCCTATGCAAGTTTTAGCGAAACCCGCCAAACCCGCATAGAAACGATTCAAAGGTGCCCACCAGGCACTTTCGTGCGGGTGGAAAACGAAGTAATATCATTACACAATAGTCCACGATGGAACCCACAGAACAGATATATACAACGGCGACTCAATGAGTCAAGAATACAGATATACAGTACCAAGATCCAAATCACCTTGAAAACGATACAGCGTCCGAGTACGGACAAGATGCAAATTGAGCTAAGAGCCCTGAAGAATAACCAAAGGCGTCCATAACCCTGCCCAGGCCAAGCCGGAAGGGTAACCCTGCTAACGACGTCGATCTCGAAACCTGCTTACACAAAAGGGGTGCCGACAAAGGGCAAAGGAAAAACAGAGCGGTTAGTACTGAGGCCAGTACACGTCGAGACTAGAATTCGGCGGTCCTCGCCTACATAGGTATGGTGGACTGAGGGGCAGCGCGGCATGCACTAAACAACCTATAGAGACTCGAGGTAACTGTCGGCTATCAGAGAGGGATAAGAAAGACCTATTCGGAACCATCCTGATACTACCACCAAACATACCCATCCTGGTATTTCCCCCTCGAGACCAAACAAGGAAGTCAACCGAGGAACTCACACCGTTGGCAGTTTTATTTATTCAGTTATCGTTGCAGCAATTACTAGTCAGGTATAGATAGTCATCCTGATAGAATAAGCAGTGGGCACTTTTAGTTAACCATTCCGTTGTAGTTGCAACACTTACTAGTCAGATACAATTAGCATGAGATATCCCCAAACCCAACAGTTGTTGGTACTTTTATTTAGCCATTCCGTTGCAGTGAAGCTGGTTACTAGTCATATCGGATACAAGTCAAATTATAGCAGTAAACTTTAGTTATAGTTGTCTATGATCGAGAACTGTGCTCCAAGTCGTCCATAACCGCGGACACGGCTTTTCGAAAAGATTAAACCCTGCAGGGGTGCACCAAAGTATCCACACGCACTTCGACCCTTTTTGCCAGATCAATTAACATACACCCATCGGTATGTCGGCGGGGCCTAAGTCATGACGTTTCCCAGACCCAAAGCAAGTACATGGGGGCCACCCCACTAAGCTACCCGCAACGAAGTCGGCCGGTCTCCGAGACGGACTCAGGGTTTGCGTCAATGGCTGTAAACGACTGGGAACCCGAAAGTGTGACTGGGCTTGTCGATACCGCGAAAACACTCCGCTTACCTAAACAGTACAGGTGCATTCCTCGCACAATCTTAAATTAAGCAGTAAAGCATGGCATAAGTACAGGATAGTAATAAAGCCCCAAACTAATTGTGGCCCCCGGTACAATACTTTGAAATCAGGTACTAATCGATGGGGGTGCCCATACACCCCACCTGTGGTTAGCGCGCTCGATCTCGGAACAGGTGTCAAGAACTCGGGGTCCTACGGGACACCAGTGAGCGGTTAAAAACCAAATATTGTCTATTACCCACCGGTGCCTCTGCATTTACCTACCTTCAATTTTAGTTATTAAACAGTAATTAAAGCCATGATCATCTCCAACATTAAACATGCGGCAATACTCCAACAACTGAGGTACTTGACGACACGCAACAGCACTTGAGCAAGCGACTACGACGCGCAAGTCCAACTATCTACCAATCAACAGGTAGTAGGATGTGTCCAAGGCAATATAAGGCTGCAAGGGATATCACGGGTACGAAAACTAGAGCATCGCAACACAGATAGCAATAGATCAACAGGAGGGAATAAATACTATAAAAGTAAGATAGGTAGAAAAGGGGAGATGCTCGCCTGAAAAACATTGCCGAAGTTTCATCCAAAGAACGGGCGTCACTCGCATCAACTCATCGGCCTAGTCCGTGAAGAAGCAAAGCACTAGAAGAAACACCGGATGCACTATTTAATACTACGGCAAAAGATCGGGCATGATGCATGTATGATGTATGACATGGCAAGATGCGATGCAATTAGGCAATATTAAGCGGAACCGGGGGTCCCAACAATTAAATATATGGTTCTAGTTGTTTAGATACCCCGCATTTTAAATGTGGTATTAACATGGCAAAACATAGCATCGGTTCGCTACACAGATTTAAATGGAGACAAACTAAGACTAGAATAGCCCGCATATGGTCTCCATATTTAATTATATGGTGAATCGGCATAAGGCCCCCAAACCACATGACAATATGTATGCAAGCATGGCAATTTTATATGCAACAAGTAATATTATTTATAAAATATAGGTCATGGAAAAGAGGGTCACACTTTGGGGTTCGGCGAACTTGGTTCGGGGTCGACAGGGTTCGGTCTCGCCGGGATCGGTCTTCGGGGCTTAGGCCGTCGGATCCGCTTTGGTCGGTGCCGATCTTGTCGTCGCGAAGATCTTGTCGGGTCCACGTATCGGGTCGGTCTTGGCGTTTTGGATGAAGAACTTGGCGTTCTGGGGTTCGGTCTTCGGATCTTGAAGGTTTCGCCTTCGGATCCGGGAAGAAGATCATGGCGGTCCGGGGGATCGGCCTTCGGGTTCCGGAGAAGAGCTCGGTGTACGCGTCGATGGTCTTGGATCCGAGGGGTTTGGTTCAGTCTTAGGGGTTCGACGAGGGATCGGTCTTGTTCGGATACGAGGCTTCATTCTCGTGGATCGGGGTCATCGGCTCCATGTTGAAAACCGCAGGGGTCCGTGTAGGAGAACTTGGAGTTCCGATTCTGTGTCACAGATCGGGCCATCTGCCACACTACCAACACCGATGATCTGGACTGTTGCAGGTCACAAGACTGAAGACAGGCACCTGAACGCAACAGCGGGACAGCAGCAGCTCTCCGACACCGCTGTGGCCTTGTGCAGAACAGAGCCAGGGCGTCGATGCGCTGCAGAAGGCGGCGGCCGGCGATAGGAGACGGAGTGGAAGGATGCAGCGGGGAGGCGCAGGGCAGGTCTTGCTGGCGGGGCCGGCGATGCAGAGAGGCGGACGGGGCGGTGGTTAGAGGAGGCCTGCGGGGCGGCCGGAGGACGTGGTCGGCGAGCGGGGCCGAGGGAGGACGGGCGGAGATGGTTGAGGCCGACGGGGCCAGCGCGGAGCTCCGGACCGCGCGGGACAGAGGGAAGAGGGCGGTGACGCGTTGGGGACGAGGGCGAGAGGGGGACGCCGAGGCGATGGCGCCACGGCCTGGGCGAGCTCGGGCAGCGGCGGCGGGTACTGAGGGAGGCCGATGCGCCAAGGGGAGGCGGTGGATGGCGGCAGGGATGCGGGCGCTCAGGGAGGGGAGGATCGAGGCGAGGCCACGCAAAGGGGGATAGGTGGGCTCGACGGCCGCGGTGGCCTGCGGCGAGAGGAGGGTGGCGGACGACGAGGTAGGCGCGGTGGCGATGGGGATCAGGGCAACCACGGGCGGGGTGGTTCGTGGCGAGCCAGGGAAAGGAAGGAGACGAGGAACGTCGAGGGGGAGGGTCGGTCTCGGGGGAGGGAATCCCGGGGTGGGACCCAGCGGCAGGAGCCTGTCGGGAGGAGGGGCTCCCCCCCCCCGGGCGGTTGGTGTGGAGGCGTGGGGTGTGGGTGGGCCAGGCGGCGGATCAGGTGGCGGCCAGCGGGTGAGGTGACGCGTGGCGGTTGGCTGGAGGAGGGATGATAGCTGAGGTGGCGAGCAACGATTGGGTGGGATGAGGTGGAGGCATGGTGGGTAGATTAGGTTGGGTAGGAAAAGGGTTTAGGGTTTCTTTAGATGGGCCGGGTGGTAGGTAGTCTGGTCAGGTTGGGCCTCTGGCCTGACCGATCGGACTGCCTCCCCGGACAAAACATTTTATTATTTATTTTATTTTTAAAACATTTTTGTAAATACTTTTTAGACAAATAAAAGATCTGAACAGACCGAGGTTTTAGTTTGAGATTAAAGGAGAGGGCTAATTAGAAAACAACTTAGGCTTTTACGAAAATAGTCTTTATGCAAAATATATGCATGATGTCATGATGATGCACAAAATATAAACAACAGGCGATTTTCTAGTAGTGGATTTACCCGGGGTGCTACAATAAGACCTGCCCAAAAATATGAATCATCGGGTTTCTAAACCACTTGAGACACAGCTTTGGACCCCACATATTTCCTCCATAACATGGTTTGCCAAACACCATCTTCAATAAGTAGTTTAAAAATCCATTTGCCTAGAAGCGCGGTGTTTTTGACTTGCAAATCGTGTATGAACAGTCCACCATACTCCTTCGGGTAGAAAACCACATTCCATCTGGCCAATCGATACTTCTTTTTCTCACTATCCCCTTGCCAAAAGAATCTTAAGAGGAAAAATCCACTTCGTTCAAGAAACCTTTTGGTAATTGGAAAAATGAGATCATATACAGTACCATGTTAGTAAGTACTAAATTTATGAGTACTCGTCTTCCACTAAGGGATAACAATTTCCTTTCCAACTATTAAGACGTTTTTGTAGTCTTTCCTCAACAAGTTTCCATTCAGCTATTGTGAGACGCCGATAATGAATCGGTATTCCCTAATAGTTGATTGGAAATTGCCCCTGACCACAGTCGAAAATTTCAGCATATAGGTGGGCCTATTTTTGGGCCTCGACAAAACAATACAAATCACTCTTATGGAAGTTAATTTTAAGCCCAGATAGCTACTCGAATTCTAATAAAATTAATTTTAGATTCTCAGCCTTCTTCAGATCATGTTCCATAAAAAGGATTGTGTCATCAGCGTATTGAAGAATAGAGAGTCCACCATCAATAAGATGTGGAACTAATCCTTCAATTTGACCATCAGCCTTTGCTCTCTCAATAAGCATAGCCAACATATCAGCCATTATATTAAATAGTAAAGGTGATAATGGATCTCCTTTTCTTAGTTATTTCTTGGTCTAAAAGTATTTGCCAGTATCTTCATTTACTTTAATGGCAACACTACCCCCAGACACAAACGACTAAATAAGAGTGCGCTACTCCTCAGAAAAACCTTTCATATAGAGTGTTTGTTGGAGGAAAGACCAATTAACTTTGTCGTATGCCTTCTCAAAGTCAATCTTGAACAGTACACCATTTAATTTTTTTGAGTATAGTTCATGGATTGTTTCATGCAGAATTACAACACCATCTAGGATATTTCTTCCTTGCATGAACGCATTTTGAGACGGAATAACAACATGGTCAACAACTGAGGTTAGTCTAATCGTGGCAACTTTAGTAAAAATCTTAAAGCTAACATTAAGCAAGCAGATCAGGCGATACTGTTGTATACGTTTTGCATTGTTAACCTTAGGAAGTAAAATTATATTGCCAAAGTTTAGTCTAAAGAGATCCAACTGATCGACTTGTAAGAACCCAAACAAATTCATCAGGTCCTCCTTAATAACGTCCCAGAATTTTTGGTAAAATTCCACTGGGAAGCCATCAGGTCCTCCTTAATAACGTCCCATTTGAAAAACAGCTTTCTTAACCTCGTCCTCGGTATATGAAGCAGTTAGAAAGATGTTTTCTTCATCAGAAACCTGAGGAATATCGGTCGTTTGTGACTCGTCGAGAGAGAATGAATTTTCCACTGGAGCCCCAAACAAGGATTTATAATAAGCTGTAATATATGACTTCAGTTGTTCCTGTCCCTCAATCATACCTTCATCCTGGATCAGAGAGTGAATAAGTTTCTTCTTATGCTTGCCATTGGCAACAGCGTGGAAGTACCTTGTATTCGTATCTCCTTCCAGAATGAATTTTGCTTTAGAGAGTTGGTACCATTTGAGTTCCTCTTCGCGCAGGAGTCGGGCTATCTCTGCATTCAATTGGCTTTTAAGCTCAATTTCTTGTGTAGTTAACGGCCTGACCTCCGCGGAAGCCTCTAAGTCATCAATTATAGATGTTAGGCGTATTTTTTCATTTTTAGGATTCCATCTGTGTGCCTGTCCCAGCCACGAAGGAACTTGCGTAAAGCACACATTTTGTTATTCCATCGTAGGATAGGCGTTTGGCCACCTCCCGGTTTCTCCCAAATAGCATTAACCATCTCGTAGAAACCATAACGGATCATCCATCTGAGTTCAAATTTAAACTCATTCATAGACTTCCATGGCGGTGATCCAAAAGATAAAAGTAAAGGAGCATGATCCAACAAAGCCTCAATACGCTCTAGAGCATGAACAGTTACCATAGGGAACCCATGTTCTCAGTCGGTATCCATAAGCATTCTATCTAGTTTTTTGTATGTTGGCTCCGGAAGAACATTAGCCTAGGTAAATTTCCTTCCTAACATTGTAACCTCTCTTAAGTCCAGACTGTCTATAACAGCATTGAACAAAAAAGGCCAATGTTCATCAAACCGACCCCGACTTTTCTCGTGAGGGAATCTAAGCAAATTAAAATCCCCTCCTATAAGAATAGGGTATGGATTGTCCTTTGCCAGATTCACTAGCTCACGTAAAAAGTGAGCTTTATAAACATCCTGGGCGGCCCCATAAACAGCGACTAAAGACCATGTGAAATTGTCAGCATTGTTATATATATGGAGTTTTATAAAAAAATCTCCCACCGAACTAGCTAAAACTTCCATAGTCTCATCTCAAACGCCTAACAGGATCCCCCCCAGATCGACCACGCGGCGGACGTGATATCCACGTAAATTCCACTCCACCAGAAAGGTGATTGAGTAGGGCTTGTGAAAAATTTCGTCTACCAGTCTCAAGATACCTAGAAAATCCAACTTATGGTCTCTCACACAATAAACAAAGAGTAAATGTTTAGCCAAGTCCCGAAGACCTCTGCTATTTGAAAACATTCCATTCATTGAGAAACTATAGGAATTTGGATACACGGGATCTCTTGCACGACCGCTGGCTCTTTGATTTCCGACCAGAAGCTTTTAACTCATACATAGAGGCAAGCCCAGTCTCATCAAAGTCCACTTCCGACACTTCACTAACTAAGTGAGAAAGGTGTTGACCATCTATTGTGGCATGCAACTCCTCCTCCTCGGTTAATGAAGCATTAGGAACAACATCGACCTTAGGAGTAACCGTTAGATGGTCAACCTCCATGTGTCGCAAAACATTAGAAGAAAAAAGAACATCCTGTACAGAACTACCCAAACTAATGCCGACATTGGCTAGTTTAGAAGAAATAATAATAGTAGAAAAAGACAAAAAGGATTTCAAAAAACTCAATATACCTGGCGAATCTAAGTTCTTCTCAGCCTTACGACGCATGGCCTTGACCATGGAATCCTCATCAGTAGCCGACGCCCCCGAGGAATCGACTCCATGGCGCGAGCTCCGCCTGAAGGGAGTACCACTCCCCTGCGCAACAACGGGTGTAGCAATACTAGGAGAAGAAACCCGCGTTGGAGACAAAGGCAGCCCTGACCCCTCCTGGGTCCGGCCACCCCCGTCGTCCAACGAGGTCTCATGGTCCTCCAAGGGAGGCCACCCGTCCTGATGCAGCTCCAGGTCCTCCCTGACCAGAGCCACTTGGTCCTCCCTGACCAAAGCCACGCTGCCATCCACATCATCGCGGTCGGCCGACCCCTCCTAGGCCAGCCCCACAAGAACATCGTCCACGACCTGATCACGAACGGTGCGGTCAGCCAACCCCTCCTGGGTCAGCTTCCGCGAGCACTCAGAAATAACGACCTCCTCAAGCACCGGCCGAGTACCATCAACAAGAATGGATCTACACATAACATGCGTCCTGGACCTAGCCGGTGAAGCTGAGTGAGTCCACTGAACAGCCAAAGAAGAAGAGAGAAGAGCCTCATGTAGCTGAGTTGGAGAAACACTAGTCATCGAAGAAGAACCACTTCCACGAAGGGAGGAATCCACAGGAAGTGCAGCCAGAAGTTCTCGTCCCCGGGGAGTAACCGGATTAGCATTAAAATGAGTGACAACAATCACCCTTTGCACCCCCTGCCTAGAAGATGAAGGCGCCGAGGTATCCTGTAGAGGCGTGACCGAGGAAGAACAAGAACCCGCCACCTGAGTGGCAGTAGCTGTATCAGAAATATCCATAACATCTTCCATAGGCTTTCCAATGGCCTCATCATATGCGTCATCATCTCCTTTTCTCCACAAGTAAGGAACAAACTCTGGTTCCGGAATATAACTCTCGGTCTCGATCTGGAAACGAAACACATAGACCTTATGCTTGACCACGGCATCAGACACAATATACTGACCCAAAGAATCATGCTGCTTCAGAAAGACCTTAGTATCAAACATTTCCACAAGAATACGAACTACCCCTGCTTCCGCAGACTGAACAAATCCACATCTAGAGTGTTCCCCATGACACCTCCAACAGCCCACAGTCCCTGGAAAGAGCACAAAATATGAGGGACCCCCTCAACATGAAGCCAAATCTGCTGTATCTCAAACTTATGCGGCACTTCCTTCGTCCTGTAAACAGAGAAAGTAAGCTGAGAGGTACAAAGTGGTACTGACATTTGTATCCCATCAACCCTGTTGTAACACCCTCGGATCGGCCCTATACAAGTTTCAGCGATTCCCGCCAAAACCCGCATAGAAACGATTTAAAGGTGCCCACCAGGCACTTTCGTGCGGGTGGAAGACGAAGTAATACCATTACACAATAGTCCATGATAGAACCCACAGAACAGATATATACAACAATGAATCAAAGAGTCAAGAATACAGATATACAATACAAAGATCCAGATCACATTGAAAAAGATACAGCGTCCAAGTACGGACAAGATGCAAATTGAGCTAAGAGCCCTGAAGAATAACCAATGGTATCCATAACTGTAACACCCTCAGAATCGGCCCTATGCAAGTTTCAGCGCTTCCGCCAAAACCCGCATAGAAACGATTCAAAGGTGCCCACCAGGCACTTGCGTGCGGGTGGAAAACGAAGTAATACCATTACACAATAGTCCTCGATGGAACCCACAAAACATATATATATACAACAGCGACTCAAAGAGTCAAGAATACAGATATAATATACAAAGATCCAAATCACCTTGAAAATGATAGAGCGTCCGACTACGGACAAGATGCAAATGGGGCTAAGAGCCCTGGAGAATAACCAATGGCGTCCATAAACCTGCCCAGGCCAAGCCGGAAGGGTAACCCTGCTAACGACGTCGAAACCTGCTAAAACAAAAGGGGTGCCGACAAAGGGCAAAGGAAAAAAAAGAGGAGCGTCAGTACTGAGGCCAGTACACGGCGAGGATAGAATTCGGCGGTCCTCGCCTACATAGGTATGGTGGACTGAAGCGGCAGCGGAAGTATGCACTAAACCACCTATAGAGACTCGATACAACTGTCGGCTATCAGAGAGAGATAAGAAATACCTATTCGAAACCAACCTGATACTACCACCAAACATACCCATCCTGGTATTTCCCCCTCGAGACCAAACGAGGAAGTCAACCGAGGAACTCACACAGTTGGCAGTTTTATTTATTCAGTTATCGTTGCAGCAATTACTAGTCAGGTATAGATAGTCATCCTGATATAATAAGCAGTGGGCACTTTTAGTTAACCATTCCGTTGTAGTTGCAACACTTACTAGTCAGATACAATAAGCATGAGATATCCCCAAACCCAGCAGTTGTTGGTACTTTTATTTAGCCATTCCGTTGCAGTGAAGCTGATTACTAGTCATATCGGAAACAAGTCAAATTATAACAGTAAACTTTAGTTATAGTTGTCTATGATCGAGAACTGTGCTCCAAGTCGTCCATAACCGCGGACACGGCTTCTCGAAAAGATTTAACCCTGCAGGGGTGCACCAAAGTTCCCACACGCACCTACACCCTTGTTGTCAGATCAGGTAGGTACAAGATCACAAAACATACACCCAACGGTATGTCGACGGGGTTTCGGACACGACGTTTCCCAGACCCAAAGCAAGCACGGGGGGCCACCCCACTAAGCTACTCGCAACGAAGTCGGCCGGCTCTGAGACGGACCCAGGGTTTGTGTAGACGGCTGTAAACGACTGGGAACCCGAAAGTGTGACTCGGCTTGTCGATACAGCAAAAACGTGTCACGGTCCTAAACAGTACAGGTGCTCCTCGCACAATCGTAAATAAAGCAGTAAAACATGGCATAAGTACAGGATAGTAATAAAGCCCCAAACTACTTTGTGGCCCCCAGTACAGTACTTGGAATCAGGTACTAAATCGATGGGGGTGCCCACACACCCCACCTGTGGTTAGCGCGCTCGATCTCGGAACAGGTGTCAAGAACTCGGGGTCCTACGGGACACCGGTGAGCGGTTAAAATCCAAATATTGTCTATTACCCACCGGTGCCTCTGCATTTACCTACTTTCAATTTTAGTTATTAAACAATAATTAAAGCCATGATCATCTCCAACATTAAACATGCGGCAACACTCCAACAACTGTGGTACTTGACGACACGCAACAGCACTTGAGCAAGCGACTACGACGCGCAGGTCCAACTATCTACCAAACAACAGGTAATAGGATGTGTCCAAGGCAATATAAGGCCGCAAGGGATATCACGGGTACGGAAACTAGAGCATCGCAACACAGATAGCAATAGATCAACAGGAGGGAATAAATACTATAAAAGTAAGATAGGTAGAAAGGGGGAGGTGCTCGCTTGAAAAACATTGCCGAAGGTTCATCCGAAGGTCGGGTCGACACTCGCATCAACTCATCGGCCTAGTCCGTGAAGAAGCAAAACACTAGCACAAACACCGGATGCACTATTTAATACTATGACAGAAGATCGGGCATGATGCATGTATGATGTATGACATGGCAAAGGTGCAATGCAATTAGATCATATTAAGCGGAACCGGGGCCCCGACAATTAATTACTAAGTTCATATTGTTTAGATACCCCGCAATTTAAATGTTGTCTTAACAAGGCAAAATATATCACCGGTTCGCTACACAATTTTAAATGGGACCAATATAAGACTAGATTTGCCCGCATATGGATCCCATATTTAATTTAGGTGAATCGTCTAAACACCCCCAAACACCCATAATATGTATGCAAGCATGACAATTTAATATGCACAAATTTGATATTAAATTTGTAAAATAGGGCTCGAGAAAGGGGGTCACACATTGGCGGATTGAAGATCTTGGGGTCGGAGGGGTTCGGGTTTGGTCTCGGTTGGATCGGTCTTTGGGGTCTCGACCATCGGATCCGTGGACCGGGGGTCTTCGAGGTTCGTGTGGGTGGTCTTGGCGTTCCGTGTAGACGACCTGGGCATCGTGGTGGTCAATGACGAAGTTATCATATGCCGTGGTCTTCGGAAGATCTTGCATGGGGAAAGGTTCTCGTCGGGGTCATCCGAATGTCCCTGCAGGTGGTTCTCGGTTCTTCTTCGTATCACCACACCATCTTAAATTTCACAACACCCCCAGGTAGAACTTGGCAACTATGGTGGCTTCTATCATCTGTAACAAGCATACTTGCCTCATATCACCATCACACATGGCCAAGACACACTGAACAAAATAGAACGAAGTCCTGGAGGAGGACCTACAGAGGCATCGGTAGCAGCATGGTCGGGAGACAGCCGTACTAGAGAAGTCCTTGGCGGCAAGGTGGGGCATCGCGGTTGCGGTCCAAGGGGGCCCAAGAAGCGCGCAGAGTGGCGGCCGTCTCCGGGCGAGGTCGAGCACATGGGGCAAGGTGAACGCTGGCGCTGCGGCAGCGCACTCGGGGAGGCGACGTCTCACGAGCTCGGCCTGCAGAGAGGTGGCAAGAACCGATTGGTGCAGGCGTGGTGGAGGGCTGGGTATGATTAGGATAGGGTAGGAAAAGGTTTAGATAGTTTTGACTAGGGTTTGGAGGTGGCCGGTCAGGCTTTAGGGCCTGGCTGGCTGCCTCCTAAAAATAATTTAAAATTTTATTTATTTAAAACGGGGCTTTTGCAAACCGTGGTTAGACAAAACAAAATATTCCGGAGACCCAGGTTTTGTGTTTGAATAAAGACGGGGCGTTTAGAAAACAAAAACAGATTTTTCGAAAATAGTTTTATGCAAACAAATGCAAGATGACATGACGATGCCCAAATGCAATGTGGCATGATGACATGAGCATGCGGTCATGACGATGCAATGCACAAAAACAACGCGATTTTCTAGTAGTGGTTTTGCGGGGCGCCACAATAACCCTGCCCAGGCCAAGCCGGAAGGGTAACCCTGCTAACGACGTCGATCTCAAACCTGCTTAAACAAAAGGGGTGCCGACAAAGGGCAAAGTAAAAAGAGAGGGTCAATACTGAGGCCAGTACACGGCGAGACTAGAATTCGGCGGTCCTCGAGTACATAGGTATGGTGGACTAAAGCGACAGTGCAGCATGCACTAAATAACCTATAGAGACTCAATACAACTGGCGGCTATCAGATAGGGATAAGAAAGACCTATTCGGATCCAACCTGATACTAACACCAAACAAACCCATCCTGGCGTTTCCCCCCTCGAGACCAAACGAGGAAGACGACCGAGGAACTCACACAGTTGGCAGTTTTATTCATTCCATTATAGTTGCAGCACTTACTAGTCAGATATAGATATCCTAAGTCATCCTGATATAATAGGCAGTGGACACTTTTAGTTAACCATTCCGTTGTAGTTGCGACACTTCCTAATCAGATACAAAATAGCATGAGATATCCCAAACCCAGTAGTTGTGGGTACTTTTATTTAGCCATTCCGTTGTAGTGAAGTTGTTTACTAGTCATTATAAAGTCAAATTTTTAGCACTACTTTAGTTATAGTTGTCTATGATCGAGATACTGTGCTCCAAGTCATCCATAACCGCGGACACGACTTTCAGAAAGTTTTACCCTGCAGGGGGCACAAATAGCAACACATGCACGATCAACCTCGAAAAAAACAAATGAAAACCCAACGAGGCATCACGACAAAGAAATTGCAAGATTCATATAATATTTCAGAGGGCCACCCCACCAAGCTACCCGCTACGAAGTTGGCTGGCTCCGAGACGGACCCAGAGGTTTGTGACGACGGCTGTAAATGACTGGAAACCCGAAAGTGTGACTGGGCTTGTCGATTCCGCGAAAACATGGCACGGGGTTCCAAAATAGTACAAGCGCTCCACACGCAATAGTAAATAAAAAAGTAAATCATGGCATAATCATGGCATAAGTACATGATAGTAATAAAGCCCCAAACTACTTTGTGGCCCCAAGAAATAGGATATGACTCAAGCTCATGCTAAGGGGATTCATGGGCCCACATGCGGATAGTGCGAATATTCAAGGAACAGGTATCAAGTACTCGGGTTCCTACGGGACACAAGTGGACGGTTAAAAACCAAATAACATATATTGCCCACCTGTGTCTCTGCATTATTTACCTACTTTCAATTTTAGTTATTAAACGGTAATTAAATCCATGATCATCTCCAACATTAAACATATGGCGACGTTCCAACAACTGTGGTACGTGACGGCATCGAAACAATACCTGAGCTAGCAACTGCGACTCGCAAGGCCAACTATCTACCAAACAATAGGTAATAGGAGGTGTCCAAGGCAATATATGGCTGCAAGGGATATCTCGGGTACGACAACTAGAGCATCGTAACACAGATAGCAATAGATCAACAGGAGGGAATAAATACTACTTCCTCCGTTTAGAAATATAAGATGTTTTAGGTTTGTGAAGGAGATGTATCTAGACACGTTTTAGTGTATAGGTTCAAATGAATCTAGACACTAAAATGTGTCTAGATACATCTTATTCACAAATCTAAAACATCTTATATTTCCAAACGGAGGGAGTATAAAAGTAAGATAGGTAGAAAGGGGAAGAATGCTCGCCTGAAAACATTGCCAAAGTTTCATCCGTAGATCGGGTCGACATTCGCATCAACTCAACGTCCTTATCCGTGAAAAAGCAAAACACTAGAAGAAACACCGGATGCACTATTTAATACTACGGCAGAAGATCGGCATGATGCATGTAGGATGCATGGCATGGCAAAGGTGCGATGCAATTAGGCAATATTAAATGAAACCGGGGTCCCGACAATTAATTAATAGGATCATGTTATTTAGATACCCCGCAATTTAAATGTTGTCTTATCAAGCAAAAATATGTATCGGATCGATGTACAAATTTAAATAGGGCTAATATAAGACAAGATTTGCCCGCATATGGCCTCCATATTCAATTATGAGGTGAATCGACATAAAGCCCCAAACCACAGTATGTATGCAAACATGTTCAATTAAATATGCAACAAATAGATGTCATATATATTATAAAAATAGGAGAGTTCTCGGAAAAAAGTGTCACACATTTAGGGTCGAAGATCTTGGTCTCCAAGGGTTCGGGTTCAGGGATCGGTCTTCGGGGTCTCGGCGTCTTTGGTCCCGTGAAGAAGTCCTTGACGCTCCGGGCTCCAGTCTTTGAATTCAAGGACGGAGGCCTTCAAGTTCTATGATGAGGTTCTTGTCGGGGTTCTCGACTTGAGGGACGGAACGCACACACTTGCAGCCAAAAGACTTGGTTGCATCACCGGGTACTTGACAGGGCAAGCTCATAGACAAAGGATCAAAGGTACAGTCAGACCTACACCAACATACAAATACAAGTATTCAGCAGGCACACATGTACTGCATGTTGGAGTAGGAACCTCTACCAGCAGCAAACAGAGAATGGACACGCGTGGAGAGGAGCTCACGAGACATGGCATGGTGAAGGACGACGCAGGGGTTGCTGGGAACTGCGGCACAGGGGAAGGCGGCGAGGATGACAGCGTCCAGAGGCCGGAGGCGAGCGAGAAGTCCAGGCACTGCCAGGCGACGGCGGCTGCCGGTGGCGGTCGTGCGGGGCTTGCTGCTCACGGGATAGGGTCGCAGAAGGGCAGGCTCGTAGGGGTGGCCGCGAGAGGAGGGACGCCGAGGCGGTGGCGCCATATCCGGGGCGAGCTCGAGCGGTGAGGCGCAGAGGCGGAGTCAGGGCACCCCTGGCGGCGCCTAGCGGAGCTTGGTGGGCGGCCGTGGCGGTGGGACAAGGTGGCGCCGGCGTCGTGCTCATGGGAGGAGAGGGGCTCCGTCGGGGGGAGAGGTCGAGCGGGCGGCCGGAGTCGATCTATAGGGAGGCGGGTGAGGAGATGGTGGTGAACGCGAGGCTGAAGAAGGCAACGGGGCGAGGGTTCCCATCGGGGAGGCGGTGGCTCGGCCGGTGGAAGCGGGTCATGGGTTGGTTCACGCCAGGAAGAAGGGGTCGTGAGGGGATCGAGGCCACGCGGTGGGACCGGGGAGCATGGCGTGTCTATGGGCCTGGGGTGGTTGCGGCGAGAGTGTGTGGGCTTCGCGGCAGGGGAGCGTGTTGGATGCGTGAGTGTTGTGGTGGGGTGCGTGTGTGCACAGGGACTGAGTCTGGGTGTGTATGCCGGCGGCGGGGTGGAGGAATTGTGGGGATTGGGGTTTGGGTAGGGCAAGGCTTGGGTTAGGTAGTCTAGGGTTTAATTTTGGTTAGTAGGTGGTCTGGCCGGTTGGGCCTTTGGGCCGTCTGGCTGGACTGCCTCCCCGATAAAAATATTTTATTATTTTTATAAAACAAAACATTTTTAAATATAGTTTTAGATAAATACAAGATCCAGAAAAGACCGAGGTTTCGCATTTGAATAAAGAGAGGGTCATTTGTAGAAAATGAAATAGTGCTTTTAGTAAAATAGTTTTAGACTAATATATGCATGTTGATGTCATGATGATGCATGAAGATAAACACAGGTGATTTACCAGTAATGGTTTTACCGGGGTGCTACAATTCGACACCACTAACAATGGATCTCGCCTTCGAGATCCCCCTCCTAGTACGGGGAAGAAAGCCGATGACCTGAATCTTCTCGCTTTGTGTAGATCCTCGCGACACCACTAACAAGGGTTCCTTCTTCATCTTGAAATCAGCGACACCACCAACAAGGAATCGTTGTTCACATTCGTCGAGCGAACGCTCTAGAGAACAAAGGACGAAGGTCGAGGTCTCAAAAGATATGGCCACCTCTAACTTCTGTGGAAGGAGTAAAATTGCTTGATCCATCGATTTAATGTACAAGAGCGAATGATAAGAGTAGTCAGATGGTGATCAGTCCATCGCGCACTCAAAGCATTATTCTATACATGAATAGGGGAATTATGCAACCCACTCTCGGAATTTAGACTGAAGAACTTCACAAACAATGTTCAAAAAACAAAGGAGTGATACATGCTATTCATTGGATCTGATGTAGATGATGTCTTCGTGTCGGAGAACACCGGAAGATACAAAGAAAAAATTTAGTGGATTTTTGGATCCACTAAAAGATACAACAGATGAAAGATTCATCAGATAGCGTGAAGGCCGGATGTCGAAGAACCATTACAAGAGGACAGAAACGAAACCCTAAAGGTACGAAGAAAACCCAACCACAAGAAATCCTGGACTCGAAGAAAAGATAAGAGAGCTGATTCAAAACACGTCGAGATGATAGGAGAATAGCATAGGGGTAAGAAGTAAAAGCAGACCTAATCAGATCTATCCAACTGATTTTCCAAAATAGTTTTGACACTCTACAACGACCGTTAGATAGGTTATCCTACAGGCTGGACCAGTGGGGTATCGTAACTGCTAAGCTCTGATACCACTCTGTAACACCCTCGGATCGTCCCTATACCAGTTTCAGCGATTCCCGCCAAAACCCGCATAGAAACGATTTAAAGGTGCCTACTAGGCACTTTCGTGCGGGTGGAAGACGAAGTAATACCATTACACAATAGTCCACGATAGAACCCACATAACAGATATATACAACAATGACTCAAAGAGTCAAGAATACAGATATACAATACAAAGATCCAAATCACATTAAAAACGATATAGCATCCAAGTACGGACAAGATGCAAATTGAGCTAAGAGCACTGAAGAATAACCAATGGCGTCCATAACCCTGCCCAGGCCAAGCCGGAAGGGTAACCCTGCTAATGACGTCGATCTCAAACCTGCTTAAACAAAAGGGGTGCCGACAAAGGGCAAAGTAAAAAGAGAGCGGTCAGTACTGAGGCCAGTACACGGCGAGACTATAATTCGGCGGTCCTCGCCTACATAGGTATGGTGGACTGAAGCGGCAGCGCAGCATGCACTAACAACCTATAGAGACTCAATACAATTGGAGGCTATCAGATAGGGATAAGAAAGACCTATTCGGATCCAACCTGATACTAACACCAAACAAACCCATCCTGGCGTTTCCCCCCTCGAGACCAAACGAGGAAGTCGACCGAGGAACTCACACAGTTGGCAGTTTTATTCATTCCATTATAGTTGCAGCACTTACTAGTCAGATATAGATAACCTGAGTCATCCTGATATAATAAGCAGTGGGCACTTTTAGTTAACCATTCCGTTGTAGTTGCGACACTTACTAGTCAGATACAAAATAGCATGAGATATCCCAAACCCAGCAGTTGTTGGTACTTTTATTTAGCCATTCCGTTATAATGAAGTTGCTTACTAGTCATTATAAAGTCAAATTTATAGCACTACTATAGTTATAGTTGTCTATGATCGAGATATTGTGCTCCAAGTCATCCATAACCGCAGAAACGGCTTTCAGAAAGTTTTACCCTGCAGGGGGCACAAATAGCAACACATGCACGATCAACCTCGGAAAAACCAAATGAAAACCCAACGAGGCATCACGACAAAGAAATTGCAAGATTCATATAATATTTCAGAGGGCCACCCCACCAAGTGTTGGAGATATGCCCAAGAGGCAATAATAAAGTGGTTATTATCATATCTTCATACTTATGATAAATGTTTACATACCATGCTATAATTGTATTAACAGGAAACATTAATACTTGTGTGATTTGTAAAACATAAAAGAGTCCCTAGTAAAGCCTCTTGTTAAACTAGCTTGTTGGTTAATATATGATCATGGTTTCCTAATCATGAACATAGAGATGTTATTAACAACAAGGTCATATCATTAGGAGAATGATGTGATGGACATACTCCTATAGTTAAGCGTAGCATAAAGATCAAGTCATTTAATATAGTTCATTTGCTATAAGCTTTCTGATACATAGTAACCTAATTCCTTTGACCATGAGATCATGTTAATCACCATCACCGGAAGGATGCTTTGATGACATCAAACACCACACCGTAACTGGGTGGCTATAAAGGTGGCATTGAGTGTTTGGAAAGTATGGGTTGAGGCACATGGATCAAGAGTGGGATTTGCTCATCCATACGACGGATAGATATACTCTGGGCCCTCTCGGTGGAATGTCATCCAATTAGCTTGCAATCATGTGACTGGCTCACAAGGGATCACATATCACGGGAACGAGAAAAGAGTACTTATCAGTAACGAGGTTGAACTAGGTATGCAGAGATACCGACAATCAAAACCTCGGATAAGTAAACTATCGTGAGACAAAGGGAAATTGGTATCGTATGTAAGTGGTTCATTCGATCGCAAAGTAATCGTAGAAATATGTGGGAGCCATATGAATTTCCAGATTCCTCTATTGGTTATTGATCGGAGAAGTGTCTCGGTCATGTCCGCATAATTCACGAACCGTAGGGAGACACACTTAAGGATTCAATGTTGTTGAGTAGTTATGGAATGATTAGTAAGAGACCGAATATTGTTCGGAGTTTCGGATGGGATCCGGGATATCACGAGGAGATCCGGAATGGTCCGGAGAATAAGATTCATATAAGGAAAGTCCTATTTCGGAGTTCGGAAAAGTTTCCGATGATTTCATCGGAGAGGTTCTAGAAGGGTCTAAAAGGTTCACCGGTCCGAAAGGAGAATGGTCCATGAATGTGTCATGGGTAAGTGGAATGATTGGATCATGTCCAAGGTCACTTGGTGTTGGCATATGCAAGAGAGAAATAAAACTCTAAATTGAAAGTCAAACGGGAAGTTTGAAAAGTCAAACTGGAACAATGGTTTCCTAGTGGGAGAAGAAACAAGTCCTTCTCTCAATCCAACTTGGGTTTGGGTTTGGATTCAAACCCACACCTCCCAAGGCTGCCCCTCCCTCTCATAAATAGAGGGGGAGGGCTGCCCCAAACAACACAAGTTCCAAGCCCTCTCCACGAGCCGCCGCCGCCTTAGCCGCCTCCGACACTTCCTCCTCCTCCCGGATCTCTAAACCCTAGTTTTCCGGGAAACCCTAATCCACCATACTCGCTTCGGCTTAAGGCGAAGCCCTGCGAGATCTCCCCTCTACTTCCGGTACCACGCCGTCGTGCTGCCGGAATCGCGAGGAGAGTGCTACAACCTCCGCTGCCTGCTGGAACAAGGGAGAGGAAGGTCTTCATCGAGTACCGAACGTGTGACCGACTGCGGAAGCGCTGCCGGAACGCAGCGCCAGAAGGATCGTATACGCGATCTTGAGATCGGCAAGTGTACGACTACATCACCCACGAGAATCTGCTCTCGTTAACCGCTTTGGAATCTTCGAGGGTGAGTTCCTCTATCGACTCGTTGCTACAATCTAGTAGATAGATCTTGGCTTGTTTGTGTGCATGCGGTAGAATTTTTTTGTTTTCCATGCTACGAACCCCTACAGTGGTATCAGAGCCGTGTCTATATGTAGATATGTTGCACGAGTAGAACACAATGGTCATTGTGGGCGTTGATGCTTTTGTTGTCGATTGCTTCTTATGTACTTTGCATCTTGCGGGATGGTGGGATGAAGCGGCCCGGGCTAACCTTACATGGCATCGTTCATGAGACTTGCTCCACGCTTGACATGCAACTTGTGTTGCATAAGTGGCTTTGCGGGTGCCTATTTCTCCCAACATAGTTAAGATTCAATTTACAACGGGTGATTGACAATACTAGTATCAATGGTGTGGTTCTTGTTCGTAAGTTAGAACGACACTTATTGAAAGCCCCAAACCACGTAAAATATGCAAAGAAAATTAGAGGCGTCTAAGTTTGTTTTGCAGGGGTGTGCTGTGATGTGATATGGCCATGATTGTGATTATATTTAATGTATGCAATGTTCCTTATTGTAAGTTGGCAACCGGCAGGAGCCATATGGTTGTCTTTAAATTCTATTAAGACCCGCGTGTCTATTCAAAGTAGTTGTAATAGTTGAAGCTGGTGGAAGAAAACCATGGAGCAGCATCATTGACCTTGATGCAATGCCGATGATGATGGAGATCATGTTCGTGCTTGAAGATGGAGATCGGAAGCACAAAGAAGAAAGGCCATATCATATCACATATTATGAATTGAATGTGATGCTAATCCTTTTATGCATCTTGTATTGCTTAGTTTACGACGGTAGCATTATAAGATGATCCCTCAAGCACACAATTTCAAGTTTTAAAGTGTTCATCCTTAGTTAGCACCGTTGCTAAAGCTCGTTGTTTCGAAGCACCACGTGATGATCGGGTGTGTTAGATTCTGCGAGTGTATACAACGTGAGCAAGCCAGATTTGCTCATGCGGAAGCTAAGGTTTGATCTTGACGAGCCTAGCATGTACAGACATGGTCTCGGAACACGGATCACCGAAAGGTAAAGCATGAGTCATATATTAGATATGATGAACATGTTGATTGTTCGCCATTGAAGCTACATCAACTCTCGTGATGATCGGTTTTGATGTGGTGGATTTGGTTCGTGTGATCACTAAAACAATGTGAGGGATATTGTTTTGAGTGGGAGTTCAACGGCAATATGATTAAAAGTTGAACACTATTTATCATAAATTAAATCAAAGTGTATTTGCATAATTGTTGTAGTCATTGGCATCCGTTTACCACCTTGCGCTTAGTTTTAATTGAGATGATAGAACTATAGAATTCTGGCTAGTTACTTTACGAACTGGTATCGTATTGTTTTGAAGTGTTAATCTAAAGTTTAAAAGTCCTATTGCAAACTTTCAGTAAGTTCCGGTTACTCCATGAAGTTTAATAATTGGTATTAAATCGAGAGTGAAAATTCCAAGAGTTAGTGTATGAGTATCATGTTTGTCTCCATGATTCTTGATATTCAAAGAATTGTCTTAATATCAAGGTTATCTAGGATTTGAAAGAGTTGTTTCAGAAACCATGATGTGTGGAACATATTATGATATCTGAAACGAAGTTTTGGTTGCAACATGATAGAGTATAATATGGAAAAAGTCATGTTCTCATATTTGATGAGAATTTGCAAAAGGTTGGAGACACTAGTTGTCCTAATCCTCCAAAAGGTTTTGGAGAGCAACATTATACTCGCGATTAACTGTTATAAGCTAAAAGTAGCTTGATCATGGATAAATCCATGATAAGGGTGAATATTTGATGTAGGTAAAATGTTTACTACACCAAGAGATTACTAAAGAAAGGAATTTGAAAGAACACCAAACATTTGATGATGGTGATCTACTTCAAAGTGCAAGTCCAAAGACATTAGTATTTAACTATACATGCTTTGGACTATGCGTCATGTATGTGGCTCCACTACTGATGTTGATAGATTCTTTCAAACAGAAAAGGAAATACTAAAAGAGAATCTCATAAATATATGGCAGAAAAGAAAAGACTAGAATTGTTCACTTAAGTATATAGATGATATACATGTTATGGATATATTCTTTGCTTATTAAACAATGTGGTTCTTAAGTATTTGATACTGAATTTGTTGGTGTGAATCGTCATACGAAACAACACAATTCATGAACTACAATGGCCTAAGTAACTAGCAAAAGAATATGTGATGATGTTCATCGAGAACGAATAAAGGGTTACTGTGCTGCTTGTTAAACATCAAAGCTTGTCTTCAAGATTTGTTTTATCAGGCATTATAAGAACAAAAGGGTTGTTCAAATAATTGCTGTAATCCATAAAAGATGGATGATATACAAATCTCATTGGAGAAATCACATCCATAAAACTAGTGCTAAAAAAAGTCGAAAGACAAATTGATTGAAAGATCACTTAGGAAGTGACATCGCCGTTTAAATTATATTGGAAAGAATACATGAACAAACTCCATGTGGATGGAATTTTGGAGTCTTTTGATTTTTGATCAAATGACGCTTGTGAAATTTTCCTAGAGATAATTAAAACTTCGTTCATAGGCCAAAAGGGAATGAATGACTAGCTTATTGGAACTTGTACATATTGTTGTATGAAGTCCATTATGTGTAGTCAAGAGCGATGGATTTCAACTTCATATGCTTTCTCCGAAAATTTGAGTGAATATATGAATATTTACTTAATAAGGATGAAGTATGAAACATTTGAAAAGTTCAAAGATTTTCAACATGAAGTGCAAAATCATTGAAACAAGAATATAAATAGTTTATAATAAGATCATAAAGGAAGATATTTGAGTTACAAGTTTAGCATAATACCTAAGATTTAAGGAATCGTTTCGTGGATTTGCATTTCCGAAACACCATAAGAGTATGGAGCGTTCGAGATATGTAATTAAACCTTGTTTGACATGGTAAGATCAAAGGTGTAATTAAAACTGCCATTATATTTTAAAGATTAAAAAAAAGCTTGAGAGACTACCGTTTTTCCATTGAAAAGAGATTCATCATAATCCGTTGAAATGACACCATATAAAGTTATGGTTTGGGATAAAACCCAAGTAGTCCTTTCTTAAACATTGGTATGCTATGCATAAGAAATATGTTTGCAACCAAAGTCGGATGAACCTATCTTTGTATAACTGTTAAGTATTCCTCCATAAACACCGGAGACAAAAGTGTTTGTCGCTTAGAACGTCAAGTTTCTTTGAGAAGGAATTTTTTTGAAAAGATAAGTGGGAGGACAATAGAACTTTGATAAGGTTAAAAGAACCTTAGCTATATGTGCAAATTTGCGCAGCGCCGAAAAGTGTTCCGGAGGCAGCAACAATGCTCATGGCTCACGTGCCTCAAAGGTTGCGGTCACAGAGTTCTAAGTTCCTATTGAAACAAGTAGGTCGGGTAAACAATCAAATACCAAGATTTGAGAGTTAAATCATTATTTGACAATAATGATCCGACTACATGCAAAGAAGCGATGATGAGCCCTGACTCCGTCAGATGGCTTGAAGCCATAAAATCCGTGATAGTTCCATACACGAGAAATCAAGTTTTTAACTTGAAGGACCCTCGAGAAAGGTGTAAGACCTTACAGTTGTGTTTGGATCTATAAAGAAATAGACATGGATGTTTCGCATCTATGAAATGGTCGACATGTTGGGAAAGAGTTCACTACAATGTTCAAAGGTTGACTATGACAAGATTTGATCTTTCATAGCGATATTTAGTCTAGACGGATTAATGTAGCAACCACTACATATAATTTTGTTATGTGGTACTTGAATAAACAAAACAAGTTCTTCTAATAGAATTGTTACCTAGGACATGTGCATAACACGGTCCATAGGGTTTTTTTTAATTCAAAGGATGCTAAAAGCATATGCAAACTTCAATGGTTGAAGTGAGCATCGCGGAGTTGGAATCTTCACTATGATGAAACTGTTAAAAGAGTTTAATTTCATCAGAGACAATGAAGATGCTTGCATTTGCAAGAAATTAAGTGGGAGTGCTAAGACATATTTCTAATACATTATGTGGAAGACATATTGTTGATTGGAAATGATGTATCTTTTATTAACACATATTAAGAATTTCATCCCGATGAAAGACTTAGGCAAAACCCAAATATTTGGCATCAATAGACGCTAATATGATTGTGCCAAAAGTACATAGATGATATATTGAATAAGTTCAATATAGAAACTACAAGAAAGGTTCTTGTCACACAGAAAGGATTGAATGAGTTCAATATTGATGATATATTCAAGTGTATTGACACTTGGTAAGTGAAACAAAGATTCAAGTATAGATTGATACTTGATGTATGAAATCACAAAGAGTATTTATATCAATCATACTGTGATATGTACAAATCCAGATATGTCCTATGCTCTAAATCTTATGAGCATATACCAGAATGATTCATAAGATAATCATTGGACGATAGTAAAGATATTCTTATGATCTTGTAAAAGAAATAAGAATATATTATTTTATAGAAGTGACAAATAGATGGTTAGTTCATTGTAAATGAATTACATTGATACTAGTTTTGTCACAAAGTACAAATTAAGTTTATCTCAATCTAAACAAACGGTGGCACAATATGATGGAAAGTAAGTTCCATAATGAATTTGGATGAATTCCAAAGTTAAGACATTGTGACAGATACTACAACAAAAGGCTAAGTATATGAGTGCTATTATAGCAGCAAAAGAGGGCATTTGTGTCAAGTAGTTTGTTATCATACTAGGTGTAGTTCAAAGCAGGGATAATACTATGAAGATATATTGTACGACAATATTATCAACATGTTTTAACCCCAAAGAACTAAAGGTCACACCAAAGGACCAAATTTGTACGAAGCCATCTCATTAGAGAATGAGTGATGCGTAGAGACGCAAAGACATGCAATTACACACGGACCTGGAAGTGTCAGATCCGGAGATCATTTGACCACTAGCAATCATGTACATACGACACCAGAAAGCCATAGGTGTTGAATACACAAAGGTTTGAAACTAGATTATTGACTCTAGTGCAAGTGGGAGATTGTTGAATACATAAAGTCAAATTTATAGCACTACTATAGTTATAGTTGTCTATGATCGAGATATTGTGCTCCAAGTCATCCATAACCGCAGACACGGCTTTCAGAAAGTTTTACCCTGCAGGGGGGCACAAATAGCAACACATGCACGATCAACCTCGGAAAAACCAAATGAAAACCCAACGAGGCATCACGACAAAGAAATCGCAAGATTCATATAATATTTCAGAGGGCCACCCCACCAAGTGTTGGATATATGCCCAAGAGGCAATAATAAAGTGGTTATTATCATATCTTCATACTTATGATAAATGTTTACATACCATGTTATAATTGTATTAACAGGAAACATTAATACTTGTGTGATTTGTAAAACATAAAAGAGTCCCTAGTAAAGCCTCTTGTTAAACTAGCTTGTTGGTTAATATATGATCATGGTTTCCTGATCATGAACATAGAGATGTTATTAACAACAAGGTCATATCATTAGGAGAATGATGTGATGGACATACTCCTATAGTTAAGCGTAGCATAAAGATTAAGTCATTTAATATAGTTCATTTGCTATAAGCTTTCTGATACATAGTAACCTAATTCCTTTGACCATGAGATCATGTTAATCACCATCACCGGAAGGATGCTTTGATGACATCAAACACTACACCGTAACTGGGTGGCTATAAAGGTGGCATTGAGTGTTTGGAAAGTATGGGTTGAGGCACATGGATCAAGAGTGGGATTTGCTCATCCATATGACAGATAGATATACACTGGGCCCTCTCGGTGGAATGTCATCCAATTAGCTTGCAAGCATGTGACTAGCTCACAAGGGATCACATATCACGGGAACGAGAAAAGAGTACTTATCAGTAACGAGGTTGAACTAGGTATGCAGAGATACCGACGATCAAAACCTCGGATAAGTAAACTATCATGAGACAAAGGGAAATTGGTATCGTATGTAAGTGGTTCATTCGATCGCAAAGTAATCGTAGAAATATGTGGGAGCCATATGAATTTCCAGATTCCTCTATTGGTTATTGATCGGAGAAATGTCTCGGTCATGTCCGCATAATTCACGAACCGTAGGGAGACACACTTAAGGATTCGATGTTGTTGAGTAGTTATGGAATGATTAGTAAGAGACCGAATATTGTTCGGAGTTTCGGATGGGATCCGGGATATCACGAGGATATCCGGAATGGTCCGGAGAATAAGATTCATATAAGGAAAGTCCTATTTCGGAGTTCAGGAAAGTTTCCGATGATTTCATCGGAGAGGTTCTAGAAGGGTCTAAAAGGTTCACCGGTCCGAAAGGAGAATGGTCCATGAATGTGTCATGGGTAAGTGGAATGATTGGATCATGTCCAAGGTCACTTGGTGTTGGCATATGCAAGAGAGAAATAAAACTCTAAATTGAAAGTCAAACGGGAAGTTTGAAAAGTCAAACTGGAACAATGGTTTTCTAGTGGGAGAAGAAACAAGTCCTTCTCTCAATCCAACTTGGGTTTGGGTTTGGATTAAAACCCACCCCTCCCAAGGCTGCCCCTCCCTCTCATAAATAGAGGGGGAGGGCTGCCCAAACAACACAAGTTCCAAGCCCTCTCCACGAGCCGCCGCCGCCAGCGCCGCCGCTCGTCGCCGCCTCGCCGCGCCGCCGCCGGTCCGTCGCCGCCGCCTTAGCCGCCGCCGACACTTCCTACTCCCGGATCTCTAAACCCTAGTTTTCCGGGAAACCCTAATCCACCATACTCGCTTCGGCTTAAGGCGAAGCCCTGCGAGATCTCCCCTCTACTTCCGGTACCACGCCGTCGTGCTGCCGGAATCGCGAGGAGAGTGCTACAACCTCCGCTGCCTGCTGGAACAAGGGAGAGGAAGGTCTTCATCGAGTACCGAACGTGTGACCGACTGCGGAAGCACTGCCGGAACGCAGAGCCGGAAGGATCGTCTACGCGATCTTGAGATCGGCAAGTGTACGACTACATCACCCACGAGAATCTGCTCTCGTTAACCGCTTTGGAATCTTCGAGGGTGAGTTCCTCTATCGACTCGTTGCTACAATCTAGTAGATAGATCTTGGCTTGTTTGTGTGCATGCGATAGAAATTTTTTGTTTTCCATGCTACGAACCCCTACACCAAGCTACCCGCTACGAAGTTGGCCGGCTCCGAGACAGACCCAGAGGTTTGTGACGACGGCTGTAAACGACTGGGAACCCGAAAGTGTGACTGGGTTTGTCGATACCGCGAAAACGTGGCACGGGGTTCCAAAACAGTACAAGCGCTCCACGTGCAATAGTAAATAAAGCAGTAAAGCATGGCATAAGTACATGATAGTAATAAAGCCCCAAACTACTTTGTGGCCCCAAGAAATAAGATATGACTCAAGCTCATGCTAAGGGGATTCATGGGCCCATATGCGGATAGTGCGAATATTCAAGGAACATGTATCAAGTACTCGGGGTCCTATGGGACACAAGTGGGGTCCTACGGGACACAAGTGGAAGGTTAAAAAACAAATAACATCTATTGTCCACCTGTGCCTCTGCATTATTTACCTACTTTTAATTTTAGTTATTAAACGGTAATTAAATCCATTATCATCTCCAACATTAAGCATATGGCGACGTTCCAACAACTGTGGTACATGACGGAATCGAAACAATACCTGAGCTAGCAACTGCGACTCGCAAGGCCAACTATCTGCCAAACAATAGGTAATAGGAGGTGTCCAAGGCAATATAATGGCTGCAAGGGATATCACGGATACGGCAACTAGAGCATCGTAACACAGATAGCAATAGATCAACAGGAGGGAATAAATACTATAAAAGTAAGATAGGTAGAAAGGGGAATAATGCTCGCCTGAAAATATTGCCGAAGGTTCATCCGGAGATCGGGTCGACACTCGCATCAACTCAACGGCTTTATCCGTGAAGAAGCAAAACACTAGAAGAAACACCGGATGCACTATTTAATACTACGGCAGAAGATCGGCACGATGCATGTAGGATGCATGGCATAGCAAAGGTGCGATACAATTAGGCAATATTAAACGGAACCGGGGTCCCGACAATTAATTAATAGGTTCATGTTATTTAGATACCCCGCAATTTAAATATTGTCTTATCAATCAAAAATATGTATCGGATCGATGCACAAATTTAAATAGGGCTAATATAAGACAAGATTTGCCCGCATATGGCCTCCATATTCAATTACGAGGTGAATCGACATAAGGCCCCAAACCATAATATGTATGCAAACATATTCAATTTAATATGCAACAAATAGATGTCATATATATTATAAAAATAGGAGAGTTTTCGGAAAAAGGGGTCACACATTTAGGGTCAAAGATCTTGGTCTCCAAGGGTTCAGGTTCAGGGATCGGTCTTCGGGGTCTCGGCGTCTTTGGTCCCGTGAAGAAGTCCTTGACAATCCGGGCTCCAGTCTGTGAATTCCAGGACGGAGGCCTTCAAGTTCTACGACGAGGTTCTTGTCGGGGTTCTCGACTTGAGGGACGGCAGGCACACACTTGCAGCCAAAAGACTTGATAGCATCACCGGGTACTCGACAGGGCAAGCTCATAAACAAAGGATCAAAGGTATAGTCAAAGATACACCAACATACAAATACAAGTATTCAGAAGGCACACATGTACTGCATGTTGGAGTAGGAACCTCTACCGGCAGCAAACAGAGAACGGCCACGCGTGGAGAGGAGCTCACGAGACATGGCATGGTGAAGGACGACGCAGGGGTTGCTAGGAACTACGGCACAGGGGAAGGCGGCGAGGATGACAGCGGCCAAAGGCCGTAGGAGAGCGAGAAGTCGGGGCATTGTCGGGCGACGACGGCTGCCGGTGGCGGTCGTGCGGGTCCTGCTGCTCGCGGGAGATGGTGGCAGAAGGGCAGGCTCGCAGGGGTGGCCGCGAGAGGAGGGACGCTGAGGCGGTGGCGCCATAGCCGGGGCGAGCTCGGGCGGTGAGGCGCGGAGACGGAGGCGGAGTCGGGGCACCCCTGGCGGCGCCTAGCGGAGCTTGGTGGGCAGCCGTGGCGGTGGGACAAGGTGGCGCCGGCGGCGTGCTCATGGGAGGAGAGGGGTGCCGTCGGGGGGGAGAGGTCGAGCGGCGGCCGGAGTCGATCTTCAGGGAGGCGGGTGAGGAGATGGTGGTGAGCGCGAGGCAGAAGGAGGCGAGGGTTCCCATCGGGGAGGCGGTGGCTCGGCCGGTGGAAGCGGGGTCGGGGGTTGGTTCACGCCAGGAAGGAGGGGTCGCGAGGGGATCGAGGCCACGCGGTGGGACCGGGGAGCATGGCGTGTCTACGGGCATGGGGTGGTTGCGGCGAGAGTATGTGGGCTTCGCGGCAGGGGAGCGTGTTGGATGCGTGAGCGTTGGGGTGGGGTGCGTGTGTGCACAGGGACTGGGTCTGGGTGTGTATGCCGGCTGCGGGGTGGAGGAATTGTGGGGATTAGGGTTTGGGTAGGGCAAGGCTAGGGTTAGGTAGTCTAGGGTTTAATTTTGGGTAGTACGTGGTCTGGCCGGTTGGGTCTTTGGGCCGGCCGGCTGGACTGCCTCCCCGATAAAAATATTTTATTATTTTTATAAAACAAAATGTTTTGAAATATAGTTTTAGATAAATACAAGATCCAGAAAAGACCGAGGTTTGGCATTTGAATAAAGAGAAGGACATTTGTAGAAAATGAAATAGGGCTTTTAGTAAAATAGTTTTAGACTAATATAGCATGTTGATGTCATGATGATGCATGAAGATAAACACATGCGATTTACTAGTAACGGTTTTACCGGGGTGCTACACCTGTCCAAGTCCTCAAAAGACGGGAAGCTCACTAAGAAAGCAGAATCTTCATATGGCAATGCCTCACACTTCCACTGAACATGCACCTGACACCTCCTAGCAATCTGCCGACGAATAACATTCGCAGATACCATCTGTCCAGAAACTCGTACCAGAGCTATAGGGGTCTGACTGTGCGCCAGATGATCACGAGTCACCGCATCCGGGATCTGAGTAAACAGGGTGTGCTCTCCTCTGATATCAGCCATATGAGGAATCAAGCGCGGCTGCTTCAGCACAGGACAACGCAAGGTAGAATGGGCGGCGATATCACAAATATAACAGTAATGAACCGTCTTATGATCCTTAGTCGCGTGAAATAGTATCATCCACCAACCTCCTAAGCCTATTGACAAGGCTAGCTTTTAGAAATCACTTTGTAGATGATGTCACAAAGGCCAATAGGTCGATATTCATATAACTTGCTTGGATTAGTTACCTTCAGAATTAGGACTATGGTTGTTTCATTTGCACCCTTTGGCAGAATTCCTATTTTGAAAAACTCATGGGCAGTCTGACCTTGTCGTTCAAGGTACCCCAATTACGCTGAAAAAATCTAGCAAGAAATCCATCCAACACTGTTGCCTTGAGCGGCCCTATTTGAAACAGGGCATTCGATATCTCAGTGAAATCACAACATAAATGGTCATTATCATCAGCCGATATGAACTTATAAAACAACCCTACCACATGACGAGGATCAAGATTGTTATCAGCTGTAAACAAATTCTGAAAATAATCTCTCACCATAGACTGTAAGGTAGCTATGTCATCATGTACATCACCAGCTTCATCGATAAATTTATGATTTTTTTTACTTAGCCCTCCACGCTGATTTGCTCTGAAAATATTTCGCATTTCTGTCACCCTCTCCTCCGACCATGTGAGTTGTGATCTCTGAAGCCACATCATCTCTTCTCGATACAATAGCTCGTTCATCTTATTAGTGATTTTACGGAGTCTTGTTTGTCAGCATTCATACTCATTAGTTCTTCCAATTGTGTATGAGATTTAGCCAATTCAGCTTGCACATTACCGTACTTGGTTCTGGCCCGCTCATGAAATTAAATCATAGTACTTCCGAGAGCTCTCTCAACATCACCCAAGTTCTTCATATCACCTAAAGATTCCCATGCATTCTTAATGATCTCAGAGAGTATGTGATCACTCTCCCACGTAATTTCAAACTGCTTTGTTCTTCTCCTAACACCTTGTACCTTCTCAACTTCTCCTTTAATTATCAAAGCCACGTGATCTGAACATGGTGTGACTATAAACATTACCGAGTGGAAGGGACATATTTCTCCAAAAATTAGTAGCAAGTGCACGATCGAATGGCACCTTCAAGTTGGTGTTTCCAGACCGATCTTAGATTGCATAAGGATATGATCTTGATGAAATGCAAGCCTTCGGTGACGGGTCTTCGCTCGTTAGAAGTTAGTCTTCTTATTGAATTTGGACTACAATACTTTTGTTAGAAAGATCAAATGTACTCTCTTTGTCTAAAAATATAAGACGTTTTAGCTTTGTGAAACAAACGTATCTAGACGACTTTTGTGTATAGATTCGAAGTGAACCTATATACTAAAAGACATCTCAACACATTTATTTCACAAAGCTAAAGCGTCTTATGATTTCTACTATGTATCTCATCATATTTGAGCTCTCGATCGATCGTGTGTGCCTCATCTTATGCGTGTTACCACCGCCACCAGCTCAAGCTTTAGTGAAAAGATCAGAGAGTTTGAAGAGTACTCCCTTCGTTTTAAAATATAAGATGTTTTAGGTTTGTAAAAAAAATGTATTTAGACTTTTTTTAGTGTGTTGATTCACTCTAAACCTGAGTAAATCTACATACTAAAAGAAGTCTAGATACATTTATTTCATAAAACTAAAACATGTTATATTTTGAAACAAAGGAAGTAATACGCAATGCAAAAGTGTAGACACGGATGACGAGATATAAATAATCGCAAGCCAACTACTCAGTTTTGGTGGGGCTCATCGGTTAGTGGGACTTGCTACACCAGTCTTCCGCGTTAGACCTTAAACATGGCGTAGTTTCCACAACAAACATTCATATATGCCACCGCTTCGAAGACGCCACATTAAAGACTCTTTCCCCATCCTCCCCTCTCGCTACAGTAACCTCGCTCCTTGAAAGTCGCCTTCTTATTCCCGGGCCAAACCGAAGCTGTTACCGGCGACGCTGCTGTCTGGATATGATGGAAGGGTGGTTTCGGCCTCAGTAAACTAGGTTTTAGTTTTAGATGTTGTGGTCTTTTGTCCTCTATGGCATTTAGGAGTAGAGATCCAGATCATGCCCGCAGGATTTGGGTCGGCATGTGCCTCTTCCTCTCTGTCTCGGTGCTCTATTGGCAGGAGCGGCGGCTGGAGGGGTGTCAAAGCACAGGGATCTCCGTCAATAAGGCTGGTATGTCGAGCTCTTCCCTCTTGGCGATCTGGCGTGTCATCAGGTGGTCGTCCTCTTGCTCTTCTGTTGTTCTTCCATGGAGGAATGCCAGCGAGGAGTTAGCTTGGACGAGCTCTATCAATAAGCGCCTTGCCCTCTCGATTTGGAGCTCTGCTGTGGTGAGGCTTCCTCTAGCCAGTCATGGAGGCGGGGAAAGGAAGTGATCCGTAGCGGTGGTGTCAAGATCTAGAAGGCGTTGGGGAATTTCGGCTGCTTCTTCGTGTGGAGATCATAAACGGCGATTCTACGTTGCTGTTATCCAGGGCAAATGGAACCACTCCGTCATGTAGCGTTGGATGTGTTGCAGGTTCTTCAACCTCCATGCCGATGTGCCATCTAGGGAGGCCTTCTCTGGAGTTTCTCGTCGGAATCATGCATCGTTTCGTTGCCAAGTGGTGCGTCCTAGCGATGTCACGGTGGCCTGGAGGCTCGTCCTAGGTGGAGAGGACCTAGGATTGGATCGCATTTTCCTTTTCTCCTCTAGGGTCCTTTGTGTAAAATTCTAGGGCTGTGGTGTAATTGATTTTCTCTTCTAAGGTCCTGATTGTAATTTGTACCCACCAACGTTTTATTGAATGCAGCTTAGGGGGACCCTTCACCCTGTTAAAAAAATGCCACCGCTTCTTTATTGCAGTATTTACACATTTTAGTATTATGGTATAATCTTTCGTGACACATATGATATGGTTTCATTGCCATGTGCTGCGACAAGTCGATGTGGGTGCCGGCCAAAACAAAACTTTACTTGGCACTTCCGGGTTATACTAGCCCTTTTAACCGCTCCTAAATGAAATATACTCTCGTGGCAGAGTATAGTTGATAATTTACTTCCATCTTTATTTTTAATTAACTAGTTTATTTAATAAAATAATAACGGTTAGAACATATGTTATATTTAATCTATTTTATTTACCCCAACTGTTTGCATTGTGCAATGTGAAGTTTGTAAGGTGTATTTTATCGCAAAAGAAAAAAAGAAGTTTGTAAGGTGTATTTTATTTTCCTTAGCATGATCTGAATTCCCACAGTCTAGAAAAGGATGTCATAGATTTGTCCAAATTCACACGTATTATACACGTTTTGGTGCATAGATACATATGAATTTATACAAATCTTGAACATCCATTTCTTGATGGAGGGAGTTTTATGTTCAATGTGTAACTAAATGATAGCAACAATATATATACGTTTCAATCTGGTTATTCAAGTGGATGATACATTCCGGTTGATTAACAAAATTAGCTCATCCTCTTCTCTTAAACCGATGATTAGGTGAATATGCTCTCCGTGCTAAATATATTTAGTTGGGTTTGTAGTTGCTAGCTTCATATGTTAATATCTAGTTAAATTTACAAATAGTAGTTACTATTTAAATTATACATTACCTTTTAGATTATACATTTATGAATTGCTTACTAATGTACTTTTATGTCCTTTAGCATGGGGTGGAAGAATTTGTATCCCCACTCCGGTGACAATATTCAAACTACAAAGCCTGTTTCGGTTGCCAATGAGGGTTTGGCCCGTAATCATGGGGTTGTTATGTAGTACTATGGCAGATGCTACAAGATGAGCGAGTATCTAAATTGACTCGTTTGTACAAAATCGTGTCCCTTTTATATATTATTATACAAAATTAACTACTAGTTTCTCTGGTTCATATTATAAAACATTTAAGAATTTGTAGTAGTACAAATTTTGTCACGTTACAAACTTTCCTGGGTTTCCGGTTCTGCCCCTGGCTCGCGTTCCTCGCACGGACCTCTCTCTCACCCGACCTCTCTCTTGCCGGCACATCACCGACATGGTCACCCTTACCTGCGCCGCCTCCACCCTCTAACTCGCACGCTTCGCCACAGAAGGGGTGTTCGATCTGTCGATCCAAAGCCAGGGACTATCTTCAATCGTGGTGGTGGACGGTTTTCTAGGGTTTTGTATCACCCCTGGCGGCGGGGCACGCATGGGCGCTTTGGCTTGAAGAGCGTGGAGGCGGTATAGGAGTAGGGCGCAGAGATGTTGACGGAGAAACCGAGCTGGGTTCTCCATGAGGGCCTGCAGATCTTATCCATCGACAATCTAGCCTGGCGGAGGCCTTCGCTTCGCCACTGGTGGCGGCGACCGGAAGGTTGATTTTTATCTTATGCTCTGATTTTCTTCGGTGTCATTTGAGCTACAGAGACCGGGAATTTCCGGCTTGGTTGTGCCAAGCTTCGAGTTTTTCTATCCATGAATTGGCATCAAGGTTGAGTGTGGATGGGAATGCTAGTACGAGATGGTGTGTTGTAGCGATAGACATTGCTCATCATTTATGTCATCATCTGCGTGAGCTTGCGAGTTTCAGAGTTGCCGTTTCCAACGTGGGGAAACCTGAGTGGCTATTGTTTCTCCGAGCGCTAATGCTGATTTGTACTGCTTCATTGTCGTCGATCGGAGTTGGTTCTGTAAGTTTGGAAACTTGTTGTCGTTACTGTAAGTTTGGAAATTTTTGTGCTGGATAGATATTGTAGTATGATGGAGTACTCCATATTTTAGATAATGTTGTAACTGAATATAATGTTTGTTGTACAAGTTGGATGATTTGGTTGTCTTCTGCATACACAAGTTAGTCCAAATAACTCCAAATGAAAAGTGTTGGAGTATGTCAATACATTGAATAGATAGACTAGCTAGGCTCATGGTAGATGAGCTTTCTTGTTGGAGGATTTTCTTTTTGCTAGAATAATGAACTTGGAGCAACAAATCTGTAGTAGTGCTTGCTTGGAGTAATTTTGGATTAATCAAGGATTGCTTGCTTGGAGAAACAAAACAAGGAGTAGTGCCTAATATCTTGTGTACAGTAGTAGTAGATTATTACGCACTGTTTAGCCTAGGTATCTATTGCTCCCTTGATGAGGGGCGACGCCTAGGGCGACTCTGGTGCACACCCTAGTGGGTTTACCGGCGGACGCTTCTGGTGCCTGGGTGGGTTGGACGCCGACTCCACGCCACCGCCGTCTCCCTCGCGGTCAGGTAGTACATATAGGTCCTTGCGATATCTCTGCCGCTCGCCGGTGGAGGATCGTTGCCGAGATCTTGTGGACAGGAAGGATTTCCATTTGGAGAAGAGAAGGTGGAGGAGATGGGCTGCAGAAGAGCTTCACATATCGGAATCAACACCGGAGAGGACCCCTTCTGGTCCTCCTCCGGCGAAGGTTAGACCACCACTGAAGCTACCAGTTTTGGTACCATCGGTGATGTTGGGGGACGCACTCGATGCTGCTACGTGGACCACAATCAGGAGGAAGCGTTGCCGGAGCCAGCGAAGAGACCTTCATTGCAAGGGTGTGTCGTCGTCTTCATCGTCGTCAATGAGATCGTATCCGATTTCAGATCACGGTTTTCACGGTGAGATTTCTTTTCCAAATTCAAAATCTTTTCTTTTACCATATGGGCCATTTGGACACAAGGCCCATGAGGATCGTGGGTATGACTTGACCGTGAATAGCCACAAGGGCTCGATCGTGATTGTCAATTCCTAGAATGTATCGACCTTGACTCGTGGCTGCTGATCGACAAGACACATAGTTTCTACTAGGGTTTTAGGAGATAGACAAAGTTTCTCCGTGGCGGCTGAGATGGCAGGAAGAAGAGCGAGACCGCCGTTGTCGTCTGCTAATCAAGCACGGCAGAATCAATTTCGGGCAGGGAATGATGTGGCTGGGCAGGGCGGGTGTCTTTGCAGAAGCTGGGACCGAGGGAGCTCGTGCACATGCGGTTGAGAGGAACGAAGGCGGGCGAGGCACACAAGGGTAACTCCCTCAAAACCTGCGCGAGGGATCATACAATATGGGTTCCAATCTTAGTCCAATGGATGGAACATCGATGGATAGCAGAATTTCAGAACAGAGGGGTTTAATGGCAACTTTGGAAAGTTTGACAAAGGATATTATGACGCTGGATAGGGCTAAAATCATGGTTATGGTAATAATGCCCCGGGTTTCTGTAAAAACTACAAATCGCAAGGTTTTTACAGGAACAATTATTGTGGGCATGGTGGAGGCAGCAGCCGTTTTAATGGCCATTACCAGAGAAGGGATCCTCAAGAGGATGCCCCCGTGCATAATACATCTACTGAGTCACCAAGGGCAAAATCTTATTCTTTGGGAGTGAGGGCGGCTCATATTGGGAAAATCTCTGTGACCGAGAACAGTTCTTCTGTCTCAAGGAGACTGATGTTTCTCAGATGGCTGTTGCTGCATCTACGGTTATAGCTGCGACAAAAAAGCTGATAACCTACTCTGTTTTAGGTGCAATTTGACAAGACACTTTGCAACTGAATGTACATCTGTCTTATGTATTTACTGCGAGTGGCCGTTGCATGCTGATGTTGATTGTCTGAAGCTGAGCATGCCAAAACGAACTACTATCTGTTATGGCCTTTGTAGATAGAGTCTGATGTTTTTTGAGACAACAAAGACTAGGGACCTTCGGATCAAGAATGACAGTGACAAGACTGCTAGGATCCGAGTTGAAGGAGGGGTGATGACAAAGGATCAAGTGAGTAAGGAGCTTGAGTGGCTGTTGCCTAGTGAGCACTAATGGGATATCTCTATGGCTACAAATAATATTTTCAAAGTAGTGCTCTCAACCAAGACTGATTTAGCAAGGCTATGCAAAATTAAGATGACTGACGTAGAAGATACTACTTTTATTATGCATTTTTAAGAGTGGTCTAATCAAAAGCTTGACTCTTGGCGTCTTCAAGATGTTTGGGTTCGTATCACTGGGTGTCCCGAGGCCCTTTGTCGTGATTACTTGGCTTGCTTTGGGGTGGGATCTCTGATAGGGAAAACAAAAGAGGTAGATATGAAATTTACAAGAGAAAACTTAGTGATTAGGCACTCATTGCTTGCGCTAATCCATAAGGGAATCTGAATGGAACTGATCACTATTATGATGACATTGGCTACGGAATTCAATTTTTTGTTGAGGAGCCAGACGGTGAGCTTCTCCCGAGAGAGGAGACCATGGAAGATGCAGATGATGATGATAAGGAGGATGAGGATTGCACTAAGGCTAGTGAACAGTCGAAGGATGTTTTAGGGGCACACCATTCGGACAAGAACCACGGAAGTTCGGGTGCCTTGGATAATAAAGGAAGTACAAATGCTTCAACTAGGAACACTACTGGTTTAACTGATGTTATTCAATTCAGTACCATTGATCCTTGTTTTGTGAGCCATAAGAATGTTGGTGGATCAATGTCTGCACCTCAGAAAAGTTGGTTCGAGATGGTCGAAGAGGAGGAAAAAACAAAACCTAAATCTGAACCAAGTAAAGCTTCTTCACATGATTCTACTACCACCTTTCTTCAGGAGATATCTACACCTTGTCGGCAATCTGATGAAGTGTCTGAGCATTATGATCCTATTATAGGCACCAAGGTCACCGCTATTGTATCGCTTGGAATTTCTGCGTCGCCCAAGTCTCCGGGGGACTGAGATCTCTTCAGATCAGCATTTTACTCCAGCAAAAACACAAGCGCAAGAGCACGTGGCCACGGAGGGAACATGTGTTTTCTTGGGGGGAGATATTCCAAAGAGGAGATCATCTCGTTTGGCGGCATTCCGGAGAAATCTTCTATAGGCATGCGGTCCAGCAATCGAATTCTGGCTCAACCTAATGTTGATCTGACTCAGATGGAGAGGGCGCAACAAGTCGTGCAAGCTAGGGACCCGGGAAATTTTAGCATCCCATCTTTTTCAATCGCTTCTTTGCCAGATGATGTAGTTGTTGCTAGAGCAACCAAGCTAGGGGTATCGTTAGGACTATCTCCACAAGAGGTATCTAAATTTGTTAATCTTATTAAGGATATTGATTTGAAAGAACATTAACTACCTTAGAACGAAACAAGAAGATATGCTCAGTAAGGAGGAGGGTCCGGGTAGCCTTATTCTTAATAAAGATATATCTCTTAGTGAGGACCTTGCCGATGATAAACAACATGAATTTTTAGATCACAAGGATCTACCATCTGCGTGTTGCAAAAAGATAAGGAACCATAGGAAACGTTCTTCAGAGTCTGTAGCTGTGCAAAGGAGTTCTGGAATTAAAAAGTGTGGAAAGGTATGGGAGAACGCACAACACCAATAGGGTCGGATGCTCATATATATATATATTGGCAATGTTACAGGTACAACCCTAGAATCCGGCGACGAAGGCAGTGTGGGCCGCCCGAGCCCGGAGGTGCTTGAGCAGGTGCTCCTCGAGACGGAGATAGTCCACGGCCTGCTCGAAAGTCAGCGTGGTGAGGAGCGTGAGGTTGGAGGCGGCGTTGCTAAGATCCTCGCCGAGGCCAGCTGACAGCTGTAACACTACAGTACTGAAAAGACTGTAGCTACTATGCAACTTGCCAATCCCTGGATCGGTTCATTGGCTTACATAGAACTTAGATGAATAACAAAGTAAAATATTTGTGTATCATAAATAACGAAGATCCAAAGTATACATTTATTACAATAAAGCTTAGCTCGAAGGCTAGCTCAAACTTATTCAAGTATCAAACATGAATAAATAACTCCTTCAATCTCCAAATTGCTGATGTTGCTAACGTGGAGCACTTTGTTGGAAACCCCAAGAGCAAGGTGTGATGAGCACAGCAGCAAGTCTTCCCTCAGTAGAGACCGAGGTTATCGAACCAGAAGTAGGAAGGAAACGTCACACAGGTGTTGCAAGCAACGCGGAGACCTACACAACACAAACTCAAGACTTTGCCCCAACGAATCAGTGAGGTTGTAAAGCTCACCGGTTTGCTGTAACAAAGGATTAAACATATCGTGTGGAAGGTAATGGTTTGCAGCAAGTAAGCAAGTAATAGTGGAAGATGTATCAATGGTAAAGATTGGACCGGGGTCCATAGTTCACTAGAGGTGCTCTTCTTAGATAAACAACATGGCATGAAGGGTAAATAAATTACAGTAGGGCAATTGACAGGAACTGATCAAGGCATAACAATGCAATTACTAGTCAGAAAGATCCTATGAGATTCGATTGGGCAATACAACAATATACATAGACCTGAAATTAAGTTGCAAGCAACAGACAACAATTTAAGCAAAGTGTGTAAGGTAAACAGTCCACATGTTCCATGAATAAGAGACCGTTGTTTTCTCCCTAGTAGCAACAGCACATCTACAACCGAAGAGATTTCTGTTACTTCCCTTGTAAACTAGAGGCATGAACCCACTATCGAGCATAAATACCCCCTCTTGGAGTCACTAGCAACTACTTGGCCAAGATAGCTACTAACAACGGAGAGCATGCAAGATCACAAACAACACAGACATGATAGAATCATAAAGACAAAACCATTAATCAAACAAACATAATAATCTCAATATCCATCGAATCCCTGCAAACACAACATGCATGATTACAAATATATTAGATCTTGATCATGAACGGAGCTCACAAGATCTATACATGAAAGCACAAGGAGGAGATACAACCATCTAGCTACTACATGGACCTATAGTCCAAGGTGGAACTACTCACGCATCATACCGAATAGAAGGCCTCCGGGATGATCTCCCCTCTGGCAGAGTGTCAGGAAGAACTTCAGATCCTCCCCGATCTAGGGAAGATGGTGATGGCGGCTACAGACGGTTTCGTGGAGATTTGATCGGGTACTTAGGGTTTTTGCATCGGGGGCTTCTTATAGGCGAAGGGGGAGGCCGATGCGGTGACCAGGGGGGTCAAACCCTACCCAGGCATGGGCCCACCCCTGGTCGCGCCTGGGGGGTTTGGCCGCCCTGGCACGCTTCCTCGTCTCCTCTCTGGACTTCTTGTTCCCCACGGAAAGTAATTGACTTTGGCGTTTATCCCGTCCAATTCCGAGAATATTTCTTTACTAACTTTTATGAAACCAAAAAGGCAGAAAACAGGCATCTGGCACTGTGGCAACTTGTTAATAGGTTAGTACCAGAAAACATGTAAAAAGCACCTCAAAGTGTAGACAAGCAAAGCAAAGTAGATAGAAAACAAGCATGGAGCATTAAAAATTATAGATACGTTTCTGACATATCAAGCATCCCCAAGCTTAACTCCTGCTCGTCCTAAAGTAGGTAAGTGATAAAAAGAATAATTTTTTAGGTGACATGCACCCTCACAATAAAGATCCAACCATTTGCAAGCATTGAAAGCTGGGATCAAAGAACTCTAAACATGTGCATGAAATATGGAGTTCTAACAATAGGACATAGTAACTATGCATGCAACATGACAAGCTACAAACAAAGATCATGAATAACATGCATTGAAAAACATTTGTTTGTTTCACATACAGAAAACATAGCATAGTGGCAATCAGCTTGTCCCTCATGGAATAGCAATATAGATGCATAGGACACCTTCAAAGTTCACAAGGGTGACTAGAAGCAAATAGCTCAAGAACAAGTAATATCACAATATGCATCAATTAATAAGCTTCGGAACACTGCACACATAATGAAAACTATGCTCTCTTAATGGTGCCTAAAGGTAGAAAGTGGAGACTCAATAGTGGTGGAAGAAAGGCCTTTTTGTTAAGGAAGCAGGGATTACAAGTTTCAAAAAGAGCTTCCAAAAATTATGGTACTTGTTAGCTTTCAGCCCTCATTGCCCCTATCATACGCATCTTGAAGTGGTTAAGGTTAAAGTGGCAAAGATGGAGTATATGCTTGACGAAGTATAAGTTGGAAATCTCAAGTCCCTTGAATATGTGGGCCACACCTCATGCATACTCAACTTTGGGTTCAGGTAAGTTCTTGTCATTGTAAGTATTTGCATATCATTGAGAACCGCCAACGGGGTACCCCTTGCACATGGTACAGGAGCTTTCCCATAACCAAAATGACAAGGCAAGCAGACAATGAGCATCTCAGCAATCTTTTTATTTACCATATGCATAGCTTTTTATTGAGAATGCTTCATAGATATCTCATTATGGTGATACTGCAAGTTTCCACCATGATTATACATGGCTTAGGCTAGCGGCCCAGGCATTTCTCTAACACAGGATACAAACTCCATGGACTTACAAGTTCCCTCTTTATTTCACACCGGTGACATCCATAGACAAAAGAGCATGATATCAATTGAGTACAAAGTACAAGTGCAATGTTGAAAACGTTCCCCGTGACAGCATGGTTCTGCTAATTTCAACGTATAAGTGCAAGCATATACATCAAAGTTGTCACAATGGTTCAAGTTTATTAGGGGCAAAGAATATAAAGTGTTCCATCAAGTTCGTGAGGGCTTTAATCACTAAGTTTCTACATAACAAAATAGTTTTTAATTGGAAGATAGTTGAAAACAAGAATATACTTGGAATGGTGTAACACACCATGCGTAGGAGTTTATAGTGGACACTTTGGAAAAACTTGGTTTCTTGGGAGTTGGAAGCATGAGTAGAGCTTACTCATATAAGTGGAGGCTAGCAAAAGACTGGGAGCAACCAACTAAGAGAGCATAATGGCCATAAACATGCAGAGCAACAAAGCATACTAATCAAAGCAAATAGTGGTACTACAAGTGAAGTACTAAATGATCATAGAGGCTAATGGTGACTTGTCATAGTCTTAACATGGTGTGATCATGTGCCAAGTCAACCCAAGCAAAGCATCAAAGGAGAATACCACAATACTATGCTTTTGCATGCTAAAACAACGCATAATTTCTTCAAGTACTAAGAAATCTAATCAAAGAAAATAGTGGTACTACAATTCAAGTACTAAATGATCATAGAGGCTAATCGTGACTTGTCATAGTCTTAACATGGTGTGAGCATGTGCCAAGTCAACCCAAGCAAAGCATCAAAGGAGAATACCACAATACTATGCTTTTGCATGCTAAAACAACGCATAATTTCTTCAAGGCACACTAAGCAATCCCAATTGTTTGGAACAAGACATGCTAAATCAATAATCACTAATGCTAAAACAACACCTAGCATGTCATGCTAAAGTCTAAGTCACAGTCAATGCAAGCTCCTCTTGCACTTCAAACAAGAACTTACTACTCCTTTCCAACACCAAGCAAACTTATTTGCAAAACAACACAGCAAGAATGGGGCTCCAAACTTCTTTATTCAAGCAAACTAAACAACCTAAGAAAATCAAACAAAAACTAAGACGCTCCAAGAACAACACAAATGTGCATGAAACAATAAAAATGAAGTGTCTAGACAGACCTGAGCTTTTTATTGATGAAGAAGGGGATGCCTTGGGCATCCCCAATCTTTGACGCTTGTTCATCTTGGATATTTCTTGGGGTGACATCCCCAATCTTGATATTTTGTCCATTCTTCATCTCATTGCATCATTCTCTCTTTACACCTGAAATTTTTCCTTCATACAAAACTTCACACAATCCTCATTAGCAACATTAGTGTATTCAAAAGATATTAGACCTCTGGCAAAGCTTTGAAACAGCAAGTGTTTTCACTAAAAACACAAGCTACTGTAGTAACACCTTTAAAAATCTCAGTTCACCTAAAGAGAACTCAACAAGGAATCAATAAGAAGCAAATGCAAATAATGGCAGAAATCTGTCAAAACAGACCAACAGGTAGAAACCGATTTTTAGAACATCTTATGTTGCTCAAATAAAAAAGTGTTGAACTAACTAAAGTTATCTAACATACTGGGGGATTTATTTGTAAATTTTGAGCTCAATCCGAGTTACAGAGACTCCTCACGAATTTTTTTGGTGGAGGACAGAAATCTGTTTCGGGACAGCAACTCCCCAAATCTTACTTCCCTCTCATTAGAGGTCATTCTTGGCACAAAAAGCAAACAAAAAGGATAAGCAGAGGTCATTACTGAAGTAATAACTTCCAAGACTCAAGGAAACTCTTGGGTTATCTCCCAACAAGTACTTTTCTTTAACGCATTTAAGTTAGGCACAAGAAGCAAGAAGAATCAAATATTTTCAAATGAAGAAGCATTAACATTAATACTTGCAAAGTCTTAAACTACGAAAGGTATCTCATCCAAATGGGTTTTGGAGGATCCCTTCTCATCTCTCTTTGGTCTACTACTTTTATCAAAAAGATTTTTAAGAGCAATACAACCAAAATTCTTTTCAAAGGCTTCGTGCATTCCAACAAGCTTTAAGGGTATGTGTATCTTAAATTCTTCTCTAGGATTAGTTTGATCAGAAATACCCACAACATCTACACTTGAGCCTAGCATATTGAAATGCTTAAAGAACTTTTTGGCTTCCCTAGCAACATCATTGAATTCTTTTGATAAAGTTTCAAGGATGAATTCCCTCTTTTCAGCATTCTTTTCTTCTTTTAGTTTTAGGAAAAAGAATTGTATGAAGGGGTTAAGGCTAACAAACCTAGCCTCCAACATATGAACTAAAGAAGCTGCAGCAATCTCATAATTAGGAGCAAGCTCTGCTATATATTTTTCCTCAATATCTTCATGCTTGCTAATATGATTAAAGAATTCTTCAATATTATCTTTCCCAATTATGGAGCCACTACCTATTGCAAGGTCTTTTAGGGCGAACTTTGGGAGCAACATGGTGAGCTAGAGCAAGGTGGCAACTAGGGCAGGAACTATTTTTTTGTGTTTTTGAATAAAGCAAGCAAACCAAACTAGACTAATTTTTTGGGTTTTTGAAAATAGGAAAACAAAACCAAGAAAAAGAAACAAAGCAAACTAAAAACAAAGTAAAGAGAAAGGAAGTGAAGGACTCCCCTTGTGAAGACGTCCTTAGCCTCCCCGGCAACGGCGCCAGAAAACACGTTGATGTTGCTGACTTGGAGCACTTCGTTGGAAACCTCAGGAGCAAGGTGTGATGAGCACAGCAGCAAGTCTTCCCTTCAGTAGAGACCGAGGTTATCGAACTAGAAGGAGGAAGGAAACGTCACACAGGTGTTGCAAGCAACGTGGAGACCTGCACAACACAAACTCAAGACTTTACCCCAACGAATCAGTGAGGTTGTCAAGCTCACCGGTTTGCTGTAACAAAGGATTAAACATATGGTGTGGAAGGTAATGGTTGCAGCAAGTAAACAAGTAACAGTGGAAGATGTATCAATGGTAAAGATTGGACTGGGGTCCATAGTTCACTAGAGGTGCTCTCCTTAGATAAACAACATGGCATGAAGGGTAAATAAATTACAGCAGGGCAATTGACAAGAACTGAGCAAGGCATAACAATGCAATTACTTGTCAGAAAGATCCTATGAGATTCGATTGGGCAATACAATAAGATACATAGACCGCCATCCAACTGCATCTATGACTAGAAATCCACCTTCAGGTTATCATCCGAACCCCCTCCAGTATTAAGTTGCAAGCAACAGACAACTGCTTTAAGCAAAGTGCGTAAGGTAAACAGTCCATTGTAGGGGTTCGTAGCATGGAAAACAAAAAAAATTACCGCATGCACACAAAAAAGCCAAGATCTATCTACTAAATTGTAGCAACGAGTCGATAGGAGCACTCACCCTCGAAGATTCCAAAGCGGTTAATGAGAGTAGATTCTCGTGGGTGATGTAGTCGTACACTTGACGATCTCAAGATCGTGTAGACGGTCCTTCCGGCGCTGCGTTCCGGCAGCGCTTCCGCAGTAGGTCACACGTTCGGTACTTGATAAAGACCTTCCTCTCCCTTGTTCCAGCAGGCAGCGGAGGTTGTAGTTCTCCCCTCGCGATTCCGGCAGCACGACAGCGTGGTGTCGGAAGTAGAGGGAAGATCCCACAGGGCTTCGCCTAAGCCGGTGCGAGTTATGGTGGATCTAGGGTTTTCCGGCGATCTAGGTTTAGAAGGCCGGAGTGGAGGAGGAGTTGGCGGTGGCTAGGGCGACGGCGGCGCAAGGCGGCAGCGGCGGCGCACGGGGTGGGGAGGGCTGGCTTCGTGTGTTTGGGGCAGCCCTCCCCCTATATTTATGAGAGGGGGGCAGCCTTGGGAGGGGAGGGTTTTAATCCAAACCCAAACCCAAGTTGGATTGAAGGAAGGACTCTTTCCTTCTTCCACTAGGAAACCATTGTTCCAGTTTGACTTCTCAAACCTCTCGTTTGACTTTCAATTTAGAGCTTTAAATCTCTCTCGCAAATGCCCAAACCAAGTGACCTAGGATATGATCCAATCATTCCACTTACCCATGACACATTCATGGTCCATTCCCCTTCCGGTCCGGTGAACCTTCTAGAACCTTCTAGAACCTCTCCGATGAAAACATCGAAATCTTTCTCGAACTCCGGAATCAGACTTTCCTTATATGAATCTTATTCTCCGGACCATTCTGGATCTCCTCGTGATATCCCGGATCCCATCCGAGACTCCGAACAACATTTGGTATCCCTACTAAAATTCCATATCTACCAAACAACATCGAATCCTTAAGTGTGTCTCCCTAAGGTTCGTGAATTATGCGGACATGACCGAGACACTTCTCCGATCAATAACCAATAGAGGAATCTGTAAATTCATATGGCTCCCACATATTTCAACGATTACTTTGAGATCGAATGAACCACTTACATACGATACCAATTTCCCTTTGTCTCGCGATAGTTTACTTATCCGAGGTTTGATCATCGGTATCTCTGCATAACTAGTTCAACCTCGTTACCGATAAGTACTCTTTTCTCGTTCCCATGATATGTGATCCCTTGTGATCCAGTCACATGCTTGCAAGCCAATTTGATGACATTCCACCGAGAGGGCCCAGGGTATATCTATCTGTCATATGGATGGCCAAATCCCACTCTTGATCCATGTGCCTCAACACATACTTTCCGAACACTCAATGCCACCTTTATAGCCACCCAGTTATGGTGTGGTGTTTGATATCATCAAAGCATCCTTCCGGTGATGGTTATTAGCATGATTTCATGGTCGGAAGAATTAGGTTACTATGTATCAGAAAGCTTATAGAAAATGAACTATTGAAATGACTTGATCTTAATGCTACACTTATCTATAGGAGTATGTCCATCATACCATTCTCCTAATGATATGATCTTGTTGTTAACAACATCTCAATGTTCATGATCGGGAAACCATGATCATCTATTAACCAACAAGCTAGTATTACAAAGAGGATTTACTAGGGACTCTAATTTAGTTTACAAATCACACAAGTATTAATGTTTCCGGATAATACTGTTATAGCATGAATGTAAACATTTATCATAGACACAAAGATATAATAATAACCACTTTTATTATTGCCTCTAGGGCATATCTCCAACAGTCTCCCACTTGCACTAGAGTCAACTAATCTAGATTACATGGTAATATACCGAACACCCATGGCGGTTTGGTGCTGGTCATGTTTTGCCCTCAGGAGAGGTTTAGTCAACGGATCCGTCACATTCAGATCTCTGTGTACTTTGCAAATCTTTATGTCACCATCTTGGACATGCTCTCGAATAGCATGAAAACGTAGCTTGATGTGGTTCAGCTTCTTGTGTGACCTTGGTTCTTGCGCATTGGCTATGGCACCTATGTTATCACAGTAGATAGACATTTGGTCTAGCGCAATTGGAACCACACCGAGATCTGTAATGAACTCCTTCATCCATTCGCCTCTTGTGAAGCCTCTGAAGCAGCTATGTATTCCGATTTAGTTGAAAATCTTGCCACAACGCTTTGCTTTGCACTCCTCCAGCTAACCACTGCACCATTCAAAGTAAATACGTATCCAGATTGAGATTTAGAATCATCCGGATCGGTGCTCCAACTAGCATCGGTGTAACCATTAACAACGAGTTGTTCATCACCTCCATAAGAAAGAACCATATCCTTAGTTCTTCACAAGTACATAAGGATGTTTTTGACCGCTGTCCAATGATCCACTCCTGGATCACTTTGATATCTGCTAGTCAAACTAACAGCATATGCAATGTCGGGTCTAGTACATAGCATGGCATACATAAGAGATACTATGGCTGAGGCATAGGGAGTCTTACTCATCCTTTCTCTATCTTCTGCCATTGCAGGACTTTGAGTTTTCCTCAAGGTCATATTGGGCAACATGGGCAAGAACCTTTTCTTGCTATCTTCCATTCCAAACCTCTTTAGAACTTTGTTCAAATATGTACTCTGTGACAATGATATTAGGCGTCTCGATCTATCTCTATAAATCTTTATGCCTAATATGTAAGCTGCTTCGCCAAGATCTTTCATTGAAAAACTCTTATTCAAATAATCCTTGACACTATTAAGAAGGTCTACATCATTCCCAATCAACAATATGTCATCTACATATAGTATTAAGAATGCTACAGAGCTCCCACTCACTTTCTTGTAAATACAAGCTTCTCCATAAGTTTGTATAAATCCAAAGCTTTTGATTACCTTATCAAAACATTGATTCCAACTTCAGGATGCTTGCTTCAATCCATAAATGGACCATTGAAGTTTGCATACCTTGTTAGCATCTTTAGGATCAACAAAACCTTTGGGTTGCATCATATACAACTCTTCATCAATGTCTCCATTGAGGAACGCCGTTTTGACATCCATCTGCCATATCTCATAATCATAATATGCAGCGATTGCTAACAAAATCCTCACAGACTTTAGCTTCGCTCCCGGTGAGAAAGTCTCATCGTAGTCAACTCCTTGAATTTGTCGAAACCCTTTTGCGACAAGTCGAGCTTTATAGATAGTAACATTACCATCAGCATCTGTTTTCTTCTTGAAGATCCATTTTTTCTCGACAGCATTCCGGTCATCCGGTAAGTCCACCAAACTCCATACTTGGTTTTCGTACATGGATCCAATCTCGGATTTCATGGCTTCTTGCCATTTATTGGAATCTGGGCTCATCATCGCTTCCTCATATGTCGCAGGGTCATCGGCGTTGTCCACCAACATGACACTCATAACGGGATCATACCAATCAGGAGTGGTACAAGTTCTTGTTGACCTGCGAGGTTCCATAGTAACTTCAACCGAAGTTTCATGATCAACATCATTAGCTTCCTCTCTTATTGGCGTAGGCGCCACGGGAACTACTTCCGGTGTTGCGCTACTCGCAAGTTCGAGAGAAGATTCACCAACCTCGTCGAGTTCTACTTTCCTTCTAGTCACTTCTTTCGAGAGAAACTCCTTCTCTAGAAAGGATCCATTCTTGGCAACGAAGATTTTTCCCTCGGATCTATGATATAAGGTATACCCAATAGTTTCCTTCGGGTATCCTATGAAGACGCATTTTTCCGCTTTGGGTTCAAGCTTGTCGAGCTATAACTTCTTTACATAAGCTTCACAACCCCAAACATTAAGGAACGACAATTTAGGTTTCTTCCCAAACCATAATTCATACTGTGTCGTTTCAACGGATTTAGATGGTGCCCTATTTAAAGTGAATGCGGTTGTTTCTAATGCATAACCCAAAACGATAACGGTAAATCTGTAAGTGACATCATAGAACGAACCATATATAAGAGAGTTCGATTACGACGTTCGGACACACCATTACGCTGTGGTGTTCCCGGCGGTGTCAATTGTGAAAGTATTCCGCATTTCTTCAAATGCTCGCCAAACTCGTAACTTAGATATTCACCTCAGCGATCAGATCGTAGAAATTTAATATTCTGGTTACGTTGATTCTCTACCTCACTTTGAAATTCCTTAAACTTCTCAAAAGTTTCGGATTTATGTTTCATGAAATAGATATACCCATATCTACTCAAGTCATCCGTGAAGGTAAGAACATAACGATAACCACCGCGCGATGCTACACTCATTGGTCCACACACATTGGTATGTATGATTTCTAATAAGTCCGTAGCTTGCTCCATCATACCAGAAAATGGAGTCTTAGTCATTTTACCCATCAAACATGCTTCGCATCTTTCAAGTGATTCGAAATCAAGTGATTCAAGAAGTCCATCGGAATGGAGTTTCTTCATACGCTTCACTCCAATGTGACCAAGACGATAGTGCCACATATAGGTCGAGTTATCGCTTAATTTCAAACGTTTAGCTTCAATGTTATTAATGTATGTATTTCCACAATGGAGATTCAATAAGAATAGACCATCTATCAAAGGTGCATGTGCATAAAACATATTACTCATATAAATCGAACAACCATTATTCTCGGATTTAAACAAGTAACCATCTCGCAATAAACATGATCCGGATATAATTTTCATGCTCAACGCAGGCACCAAATAACAATTATTTAAGTATAAAACTAATCCCGATGGTAGATGAAGAGGTAGCGTGCCGACCGCGATCACATAAACCTTTGATCCATTTCCAACGTGCATCGTCACCTCGTTCTTCCCTAGTTTCCGTCTATTCTGCAGCACCTGTGTTGAGTTACAAATATGAGCAACCGAACCAGTATCAAATACCCAGGTACTACTACGAGTACTAGTGAGATACACATCAATAACATGTATATCGGATATACCTTTCTTCTTGATGTTGCTGTTCTTCAAATCCGCCAAGTACTTAGGGAAATTCCGCTTCCAGTGACCTTCTCCCTTGTAGTATAAGCACTCAGTATCAGGCTTAGGCCCAGCCTTGGTCTTCTTCGCCGGCACGGTAACTTTCTTACCGCCCTTTTTGAAGTTTCCCTTTTTCTTAGACTTGCCTTGCTTCTTGAATTTGGTGGTCTTATTGACCAACAACACTTGGTGCTCTTTCTTGATCTCCACTTCCGCAGATTTTAACATGGAGAAGAGTTCAGGAAACGACTTGTCCATGTTTTGCATATTGTAGTTCATCACAAAGTTCTTGTAACTTGGTGGTAGTGATTGGAGGATACGGTGAATCTTCAAAGCATTAGGAATCACTATACCCAAGCTTTGAAGCTTGCTTGCGTGCCCAGACATCTTAAGCACGTGCTCACTAACGGAGCTGCATTCTTCCATCTTGCAGTTAAAGAACTTTTCAGAAGCCTCATAACTCTCAACTGTCGCGTGAGCCTCAAATATCATTTTGAGTTCACGGACAATATCATGTGGGTCATGGTTCTCAAACCTTTTTTGAAGCTCCGATTCCAACCATACAAGATAGCACACTGAACTGTGGAGTACTGATTCTTCCGAGCGAGGAAAACATTCTTTACCTCATCGGTAGCATCAGTTGCAGGTGGGTCATCCAGCGGTGCATCTAGCACATAGGTCAAATTACCAGCATTGAGGACGATCCTCAAATTGCGGAACCAATCCACGAAGTTGCTTCCATTATTTTTCAACTTTTCTTTCTCTAGGAACGCATTAAAATTGATGGTAGGGGCCTCCATTGATCTACAACATATTTGCAAAAGTTTAGACTAAGTTTATGACAAATTGAGTTTTAATTAATAGTTAAATTAATCTAGGTGAACTCCCACTCAAAACAATATCCCTCACATTATTTTAGTGATCACACGAACCAAATCAACCACACCAAAACCGATCATCACGAGAGTTGATGTAGCTTCAATGGCGAACAATCAACATGTTCATCATATCTACTATATGACTCATGCTTTACCTCTCGGTGATCCGTGTTCTAAGACCATGCCTGTACATGCTAGGCTCGTCAAGATCAAACCTTAGCTTCCGCATGAGGAAATCTGTCTTGCTCACATCGTATACACTCGCAGAATCTAACACACCCGATCATCACGTGGTGCTTCGAAACAACGAGCTTTAGCAACGGTGCTTACTAAGGATGAACACTTTATAACTTGAAATTTTTGTGCTTGAGGGATCATCTTATAATGCTACCGTCACAAACTAAGCAATACAAGATGCATAAAAGGATTAACATCACATGCAATTCATAATATGTGATATGATATGGTCTTTCTTCTTGTGCTTCCAATCTCCATCTTCAAGCACGAACATGATCTCCATCATCACCGGTATGGCGTCAAGGTCAATGGCGCCGCTTCATGGTTGTCGTCCACCAGCATCAACTATTACAACTACTTTGAATAATATCACAGCATAGCACACCCTGCAAAACAAAGTTAGACGCCTCTAATTTTCTTTGCATATTTTATATGGTTTGGGGCTTTCAATAAGTGTCGTTCTAAGTTACGAACAAGAACCACAACGTTGATGCTTGAACTATCAAGTTCCCGTTGTAAATTGAATCTATACTATGATGGGAGAGACAGACACCCGCAAAGCCACTTATGCAATACAAGTTGCATGTTAAGCGTGGAGCAAGTCTCATGAACGATGTCATGTAAGGTTAGCCCGGGCCGCTTCATCCCATCATACCGCAAGATGCAAAGTACACAAAAAGCAATTGATAATAAAAGCACCACCGCCCACAATGACCATTATGTTCTACTCGTGCAACGGATCTACATATAGACACGTCTCTGATACCACTGTAGGGGTTCGTAGCATGGAAAACAAAGAATTTCTACCGCATGCACACAAACAAGCCAAGATCTATCTACTAGATTGTAGCAACGAGTCGATAGGAGCACTCACCCTCGAAGACTCCAAAGCGGTTAACGAGAGCAGATTCTCGTGGGTGATGTAGTCGTACACTCGCCGATTTCAAGATCGCATAGACGATCCTTCCGGCACTGCGTTCCGATAGCGCTTCCGCAATCGGTCACACGTTCGGTACTCGATGAAGACCTTTCTTGTAGCACCCCGGGTAAAACCATTACTAGAAAATCGCTTGGTGTTTTTGTTTTGTGCATCATGTCATCATGTCACATTGCATTTGAGCATCATATAAAACCCTTTTTGTGGTTCTTATCCCATATTCATTTATATTGTATTACTTGTATTTGCCTCTTGATATATTGTAGTTGGTTCTTGAAATAATGCTTAGTGCCCAAGTTTAGTTGGGGGCATATCTTTTATTAACTCCACCACCTTTCTTTGTCATCACCTTGCAATTCCACCATCCTAATTATATATGAGCCATGGCACTTATATTTGGTATTTAAATCTAGCTCATATGTATTGGGAATGGATCCACTCCTAATCCTACATGCTCCCATATGTGAAATATGTTGTTTTCACAATATTAAATATGTGGAGCCTCATGGCCACCTTGGGATGCTATGTGAGTGGAATAACTCATATAGCTTTTATATGGATTGATTTCTATGTGTGAGCATGATTGCATGTATTTTAGGCTACACAACCATCTAGTGGAACCCACACACTAGCATTGCTCATATATATTCAATTATGCTTATTTTCATCCTTTCCATGTGTGAATCAAGCTATCTATCTTTTGGTTTGGCCTTTATTCAATTTTGGATGCATGTATGTTTATTTGCCGTTATGTAGTTATAATCGTTTTCAACATTATCAAGATGGCATTTAAAGCTCATGCATGGCCCATGCAAGCTACCATCACTTCTTCGTATGAACCCTTTTGTTTTGAGATGAGCTTGCTTTGTGGTTATACAAACAAGTTGGTTGCTTTGATCTTGTTGCCTTTTGGAGATTCTTTCTTTGAGCTTGTTTTAAACCAAACCAAATCAATTCAAACAAAACCATATCTATGCTTTTATCTCTCTCCCTCCAACCTATCTACCCGAGGCCATTTTTTCCATGTCCATCTAACCCCTCATCTTAGCTAATCTCTTCCCCTTCTATCTTGTTGATCAAGAAGATCCACTCCAGCCCAGCCCTCACCCCCCCACGCCAGCTCTCTGGTCCCCTCTCCCCTCCCTAGCTAAAGATCAAGAGAGAAGGAACCCTCCCCGAGCCTACCTTCCTCTCTACTTTTGGGAAAGCAAAAGTGCACCCCATGTGCCCTCTTCCTCTCCCCCTTAGAGCATCTCCACTCGTTGGCCGAACCTAGGGCGAAATTTGGTCCGTTTTTCGGCCGGAATGAACTTGTTTTCGGCCTGGGTACGCCCATTCTCCCACTCGCGTACCCAGGCCGAGTCCCCAAGTTCGGCTAAAATTCATCAAATTTAGGCGATTTTCATTAAGTTGGGCTAAATATAGGCGGATTACATCAAATTTAAACGAAACTAGTACATAAATAAACTTAAAAAGGCCGCCTCCGGTGCCTTCGCCGTCCTACATGCCAAAGTTGTCGTAGAACGACGTGTAGCGGGGGTCGGCTCGGCCGTCATCCTCTCCGCCGTCGTCATCATCGCTCGGCGGCTGGTTCTGGCGGGAGCTGCCCTGGCCAGGGTCGTCGTACCTCCATGGCTGGTAGGACGGGCCTGCGTTCTCGTCGTCGTCGTCCAGGACGTAGAGCGGGGCGCCTTGGTAGGCGAGCTCACGCCCAGACAGCGCCCGACGCCGTGCGGCCTGCTCCTCGGCCTGCTGCTGCAGGCTGAGGATGCGCTGATGCTCCGCCTTCTCCCAATCCCTCCTGGACCATTCCAGGATGTCCGGCGAGGAGGGCTCGACCAGCGGCATCGTCGACGTCAGCGGCAGCGTCGGCGTAAGCGGCGGTGCTTCGCGGAGCGACTTCTCCAGCGCCATCTTCAAGGCGGCGTCCTCGGCCGGCGCCGAGCCTTCTGTCTTGGGGCGGCGTAGGCACATGTGGCCTCTTGGCGGCGTGGGCGCAGACGGCTCGCCGATGACGATACTGCGCGCGCGTGTGCGCGGCGGTGAGCGCGCCGGCGAGACAGCTTCGCGCTTCACGGTCGTCGGCGTGCGAAGCGGCGCGCTGCCGAAAGAGTGGGACGCCGAAGCGGAGGAGGACGAGCTCATGCTCGCCATCCTCCTCGGCGCCTAGTTCGCTGGAGCACGCCGACCCGTCCTGGCCGCCGGCGTCGGGTTGCGCGGGAAGCCGAGCCGCGGAGTGTTCCCACGGTTGATGTGCTCCAGCACGGCGGCGAGCGTTCGCCCTGGTGCGCTCCACCAACGCCGGCGCCCCGTCGAGTTTTTGCGCGCCGGCGGGGACTCGTTCGACGGCCCCTCGTGGCGGGCGAGCTCCTGTTGACGCCGCTCCTCGAAGAAGTTCACCCAGTAGACGAGGTCGTCGGCGCTCACCGCTTCGACGGGGTTGTCCATGTCGGCGATGTACTTTTGTACATCGTACGACAACTCCTCCGGCGTCGGCCCCGGCGGGATTGGGATGCCGCCGACGCTCAGCGTCCACCCCGGAGGCATCCGCGTGTCCGGCGGCGCCATGTACCCCGCCTCGTACAGCATGCGCGTCTCCCAAGTTTGGAGGGTGCACCGGCCGAAGCCGTTCGCCGCAGCGTCGTCGCCGGGGTAGTGTTCGCGGGAGCCGAGGCGGCGACGGTGGCTCCGTAAATCGGCGACGCATGGCCGACGCGACGGGCAGTTATTGCCTGGCGGTCGCCGCGTGGTTCCGAGGATGACGACGACTCGGCTTCCGTCACTGACTCGGCGGGTCCACGCGCCGCTTTGTTTTTTTTCGCCGATATCGCTGAGTCCGACATTTTCAGGGCGTACCCGGAAACCTGGGTTCGGCCTGGGTAGTCCGGACCAAAAAATGTCAAAATCGGTCAAAAACAGATCCTTAGATACGCGACTGGGCCAGTTTTCGACGTCCGGACTAAAATTCGGCGTCCGGATCGGTCTAATGGGTAGGCGAGTGGAGATGCTCTTATCCTCGCCAACCATCGCAGGAGAACCCAGGTCGAGATGTAAACCCCAGTCATTACCCAAACTCTCTCCATCTTCCTCCCCAAGATCCAAAGCTAGCCACCCTCCATGCCTATCCCTAACCCTAGCTTTTAACCTCTTCCCACCGACGTCCTGCTGCGATTCCAAGCATGACCAAAAGCTTCAGGAGGTGCCCATGCTTCCTCCTCTTCGTCATGGACCAGGAGCCGCGCCAGGAGAGGGACCGAGCAGCACCAGCACCGCCATGAATTGCCGGAGCACCAAGCTGCCATGGCCGCGAGCCTCCCCACCGTTCTTATGGGTTCCATCTACCTGGGCTAGCTCTGCTACCTTCTGGTGAGCTCTCCTATACCTATTAGACATCCTCCTGCATGCTAACTCGTCCCCATGTCGGAGATCTTTTCGTCGTATAGCCTATGCGCGCTGCTGTCCGCCGATAACCTTACAGATGCTCGCCGTTCCTGACACCGCCGACCGTGCGCAGCATGTCCTTTTGATGAACCGCACGTATCTGCACCTGATCGAATCCGCCACAGTCTAAATCCGTCACCGGAGCATCGCCTTCGCCGCGTCTCGCCGCCGTCGACAACGGCCGCTCGCGCACGCACCTGTTTCTTTACCGTCTGTTCCCAGCAACCTGGTGCTCTCCACCGTCGTTCTCCTGTGCATTTGAGCTCATCAAATTGTAGCTGGTTGTATCAGCTATCCCTGGCCTCAAACCTCACCTAAAACGGAGCCCTACAGCTCTCGGAATCATCCCCGCAATATTGATGTATCTCGCAGTTTTTCTCCGTCGGGTTTCAGTCTCGCGTGACCTTTTCTTCAGAGAACAGCGCCCGATCCACCTCACAAACCTGTCGATCTGCATTTATACATCAAAACGTACCATAGCCAGATGGCAGCCACAGCTCCTTCTGCAGCCCAGAAGTCATGAGTTCAAGTCCAAGATCGCCCAAAAAGCCTTCCATTTCTTCTCTGTTTTGCCTGCTCGAACTCTGCAAACGAACACAGCAAAATTCAGTTAACGTTGAACTATGGATCAAATCCTGCCGGCACTAATCTATCTATCTACTAATTTACACAGAGGTAGGTTCGTCCGTTTAGAGTTTTGGTTCCGATTTTTGTTTGGACGATTTTACCCCTGGCAGTTCTAAGATATTACAAGGATGCCACCGCTAAGTACTTGACGTTCCGCAGTCAACGAGTCGTCCTCCCCGAGCGAGCAGAGGAACCCCTCCACATCGACCCAAGCTAGGGTTCCACCACCTCGCCGCTGCTGCGTTCGGCCGTTGCGTGCCGTTTCCCACTAGCCACTTCTGCCGGTCCGCCGCCTTCGTCAGGGTAGCGAAGGTTCAAACCATCAGGTCACGTGTGGCAGCTAGCATCTCGGGTCGATTCCTCTTCTGGCCCCCTGCAATTTTAGATGTGGAGGACCCTGTGTGACGAGAAAGTGGCGGCGAACGAGCAATTCATTATGGAGGTGCTCCCGATCTGGATTTGAGAAATTTGTTTCCTTTCTTAGAAAGGGATTTGGGGGTTCGTATTTTCTGAAGAAACAAAGTGAGTCAAAGACTAGATGGCGGAGGCTCTCCTCTGGAAGATGGGCACTGCCGAGAGGCGTGATTGGCCGCGACCATGCCTGGGCTTCATGCGGCGCGAATTTGGGGACCACGACCATGGCTAGGCGGGGCCGCAGCTCGTGCGGGTCGCAGTGCGGGCTGGTCACGGACAAGGCTAGAGGAGGGCGCAACCATAGCTGAGATTGAGACGCCGTGAATTGGGGGCCGCAGCTCACGCCCGCATGGGCGGGTCGCAGAGAACGAGGGCCTGAGGTCTGAGTGGATTTGGTGGAGATGATTCTGACGGGATGTCCTATAGCAGTACTTGCAGATATACCAGTTATAAACATTTGATTATCTACCTGTGACCCGTTTTTACTGTAGAATAATTGAACCAGGACGTTAGCTGATGTATAGGTATACTTTAGTTTTTAGGATCGTTAAAGATTGGAGAGAGGAAAACGAGACCCTGGTTTCTTCAACTATCATATGACTCACTTACATATGGTATCACCTTGCTCTGCTCCTCTCCCTACCCCTGCGTGTTTGGAGATTTTACCTGTGGTGCCACCGCCAAGTTACCTGGGTGGCAACCGTCGGTCCCGAACTCCCGATCAGTGTAGCGGTAGGTTCGTCCGCATAGCTTTTCCGTCCGAATTTTTCTGGTCTGTCTTGCCCCTAGCAATCTGTGAATATTACAAGCATGCCACCGTCAAGTCAATTGTGTTCATCCCGAAGTCCCGACCCCCTTCCTCCTCCTTGACCGCGCTGCCGTCTCTGTCCCTGCCGCCGCCCTTCTCTGCAGCGTCGCCTCGTGCAACAATTCGTCGTCTCCCGTGGCACTCCGCCCTACTCCAGCTCGAGCTCGGCTCGCCTCCACCGCCTCCTAGGCTTCAGAGCCAAGCTCTCCGCTAACCCCCGCGTCAAGCCCGCGCGGCTGCCCCTCCGCTACCGGCCCGCACGCCCCACGATCTCCGCCGCCGGCCGCATCCAGCCCACGTGGTGGTCCTGAGATCTCCCTACTGTCCTCCCACCCCGATCTCTCTGCTAGCTCTCGATCCTGCCTCCAAGATCTTCCTCCCCGATCTCTCTGCTAGCTCTCAATCTTGCCTCCGAGATCTTCCTCCCGCCATGTGCCCGACGCTGGCGCACGGATGTGATCTCGCTCATCTCCCGCTTGATCTGTTCATCCGTTAGGCTAATCAGCATCACAGTCAGATCTGTTGGCGCTGCTGTAGTAGAACATAGAAAGAAGGGGCAAGGGAGGGCGATAGGCTCGAAGAATATGAGCAACGCCACGGGGAGAGGCGGTCGTGGTGTACGAGCCGAGGGACCGGTTAGCAGAGCAGGATGGGGGAGGCTCCAGAGTTCAGATACGGCGTTCCACTGCTCGTACGTGCAGGTGAAGGACGACGCAGATGCAGAGTGGGGCTCAAGGCCGCATCGCATTGCTCTCTTTGTCGAGCCTTCACCCTTCGCGTCAGTCTCCTACCCTTTCCTCTACTGCCTCTCTAAGTGTTAGCGCAGATCTGATCATACCAGATTATCAGATCGAGATGCTCTGCAGTCTGTCAGGCGTCTGTGTACAATTCAGGCAAATGATTTCTTAAATTTGCTCCGTCTTTGATCTGTCGAGAATACAAGAGTGAATGACTTCTTCTTGTTGTCCATGCAGATGCTTGCGCAACTGTCCATGCTGAACCGGCTATGAACTGGTGCATTGAACCAATTTAGTGAAAGTCGATTGTGCTGAAGTCTTGTCCCTGTTGGCAAAGAATGGAGACACTCTTTTTTCTGTAGCGTTAAGAATGCTGCCAGTCGTGTTCTTGCTACTGTGCGTTTGTTCTAAAAAAATAGTACTCCCTCTGATTCCATATTAGTTGATTTAAAATTGTCTAGATTCGGATATATCTAGACATGTTTTAATACTAGATACATCTAAATCTAGACAAATCTAAGTCAACTAATATGGGTTAGAGGAAGTACTACCAATCTAAGAGGAGATGGTTAACGGGCCCTATTTGGTCAACCAATAAGGAGAAAAAGGAGGAGCAAACCAATCCGTGTAGTGTTCATAAATATATAAGATATTTTAGCTTGCCTTGCTGCGCGCGCGCCGCTGGCCGCTGCTCGTGCCTGGCCGACGCGCGTGCCAGGCCGCTGCTCTTTGCTGGCTTGCCGCGCCACGCCCGCCGCGGGCCCTGCTGGCCGCGTCGCCGCTGCGCGCTGTCGCCGCCGTGCCCGACTGCTGGCCGTGCGCCCCTGGTCGCGTGCCCGTGCATGCTGCTCGCCCCGCTGGCTGGACGCCGCGCTGGGCCGTCCACCGCCTGCCCTGCTGGCTGCGTTGCCGGCTGGCCTCTGCTCCTCCCCCGCGCGCCTCTGCTCCTCTCCGGCGACGAGCCGGCGCTCCTCTACCTCCGCCATGGCCTAGGGTTCCATGGCCGCTGCTGCAATGAAAGACGGCACTGCTCCCTCCCTGCCACGTTGGCAATTTTTGCTACGTGCGATGGTCAAATTTGCTACATACGACAATCGGTGTTGCTACATATGATGGACTATTTTGCTACATAGCATGTGTCTCCGGCGGGGTCGGTTTTTGCTACATTTTTATTATTTTTTTCCTACATTAGAAGAATTTTTTTGCTACAACCGTCTTGTGATTTTGCTATATCAGTGTCAACTATTTGCTACAAGGTCTCCGGCGAGTCTCCGGCGAGTTTTTTCGACGATGTCTTCGGCGAAGTCGTTTTTGCTTCATTAGCACAATCTATGGTCTTCGACGAGGTCTCCGGCGAGACGATCTATTTCTAAAACAAACCGTTTTTTTTGCTTCGGAAGCAAAACCGGGAACATTTGTAGCAAAAAAAGGATGTTCTGCGGCAAAACCGGAATTTTGAAGCATTTTTGGGAACACGTGACGCGCAGGGGAGGGGACGATGGGAAACCCCCATCGTCCGGGGACGCCTAGCGCTGTCCAAAAAATATTTAGATACATGTGATTCACAAACCTAAAACGTGTTATATTTTTAAACGGAGAGAGTATTGTAAGAAAATTATTCAATTGAAAACACTATGCCGTGATGACAAGTACGTGGACGGTTATGACAAGTATGTACCCACAGCGAGGCAAGTGCCCTACAACGAACATGAGGTATGTTGTTTAGCAATAAAAATCAGGCCACCGTGCTCTGCTCTCTCTTCTCGTGCTACTCATGGGTTTCAAACTGCAAGACAACATGGTTGAAGGCGCAACGCATGGGCCAAAGTTAGAAAGGAAATAAATAACTTTAATGGACCGTGGCAACGCACGGGCATTCAGCTAGTAACCTTTTTATTTTGCTCTGTTTCGGAACCGTGTTCCCTGTTCCCTGAAGTTGACTGAACTCTCGAGCTAAAATTCAATTAACTGAACTTCACAAACAGACCCTCACACCTCTATGTTTAATTGTGAAACCAGGCCCCTAATGCTAAAGCTTTTGGCAGAAACCCCTCATAGATTCAAATAGTTGCAGAATTCAAACTATTGCTCAATTGAAAAACTTTCAAAACCAAAACTGTTTGAATTTGTATAGAGATTTCGAATATAAAATTTCTTTTGATTTTGGCTTATCCTAAATACTTAAACTATTAAACTTTTTGCCTATTCTATTAAAAACGAAATGTTTAATATCTTTGCAACCATAAATCTGAATTCGACAAATAATATCCAAATTGATCAGCACGACGAGACCTCTCCAACCATGATATCCATGTTATCATTTGCATCATGCATTAAGAGCAGTTTTATAATCAATATTGTTTATGTAAGGAAAACATGATAAATAAAATTGGAACTAATTTTTTTATCAATAATGTCTCACAAATGCTATATCATCATTGTGCTATGCCCCTAATATCTTTTCGACATAGTTTGTATCATTAATTTGTCATGTCATGCATCATATCATGATCATGCCGATTCTTCCGCTTTAGTTTTAATTGCTGCATTGTTTGTTTCTTTTAGTGTTTTGCTTCTTTCCGGATAGGACGATGAGATATTGTGAGTTTCGACAAGTTCTTTGGTTATGAACCTTCGGCAATGTTTTCAGGCGAGTATTCTCCCTCTTTCTACCTATTTTACATTTCTAGTCTTTACTTCCTCCTGTTGATCTATTGCAATCTGTGTTGCGATGCTATAGATTTCGTACCCCGTTATACTTCCCTGCAACCCTTATATGTCATGGACACATCCTATTACCTGTTGTTTGGTAGATAGTCGGTCTTGCGAGTCGTAGTTGCTTGCGCAGGTGATGCATCGCGCCGTCGATCTTCCACAGTTGTTGGAGTAATGCCGCATGCTTAACGTTGGAGATGATCATGACTTTAATTACCATTTAATAACTAAAATTGAAGTAGGTAAATAATGCAGAAGCACAGGTGGACAATAGATGTTATTTGGTTTTTAACCGTCCACTTGTGTCCCGTAGGACCCTGAGTACTTGATACATGTTCTTTGAATATTCGCACTATCCGCATGTGGGACCATGAATCCCCCTAACCCTAGCTTGAGTCATATTTAATTCCTTGGGGCCACAAGTAGTTTGGGGTTTTATTATTATCCTGTACTTATGTCATGCTTTACTGCTTTATTTACTATTGCGCGTGGAGCGCCTGTACTGTTTAGGAACAAATGTGGATGTTTTCGCGGAATTGACAAGCCCAGTCACACTTTCGAGTTCCTAGTCGTTTACAGCCATTGGTACAAACCTCTGGGTCCGTCTCGGAGCCGGCCAACTTCATCGCGGGTAGCTTGGTGGGGTGGCCCCCTGAAATCAAATATGAATCTTGCGAATGTTCTGTCGTGATGCCTCGTTGGGTTTTCATTTGGTTTTTTCTAAGGTTGATCGTGCATGTGTTGCTATTTGTACACCCCTGCAGGGTAAAACTTTCTAAAAGCCGTGTCCGCGGTTATGGACGACTTGGAACACAGTATCTCGATCATAGACAACTATAACTAAAGTAGTGCTATAAATTTGACGTTATAATGACTAGTAATCAGCTTCACTACAACAGAATGGCTAAATAAAAATACCAACAACTGTTGGTTTTGGGATGCCTCATGCTATATATATGACTAGTAAGTATCGCAACTACAACGGAATGGTTAACTAAAACTGCCCACTGTTTATAATATCAGGATGACTCATGCTATCTATATCTGACTAGTAATTGCCGCAACTATAACGGAATGAATAAAACTGCCAATTGCGTGAGTTCCTCAGTTGACTTCCTCGTTTGGTCTCGAGGGGGAAATACCAGGATGGGTATGCCTGGTGATAGTTTCAGGTTGGATCCGAATAGGTCTTATCCCTATCTAATAGCCGCCAGTTGAATTGAGTCTCTATAGGTTGTTTAGTGCATGTTGTGCTGCCGCTTCAGTCCACCATACCTATGTAGACGAGGACCGCAGAATCCTAGTCTCGCCGTGTACTGGCCTCAGTACTGACCGCTCTCTTTTTCCTTTGCCCTTTGTCGGCATCCCTTTTGTTTAAGCAGGTTTTGAGATCGCCGTCGTTAGCAGGGTTACCCTTCCGGCTTGGCCTGGGCAGGGTTATGGACGCCATTGGTTATTCTTCAGGGCTCTTAGCTCAATTTGCATCTTGTCCGTACTCGGACGCTGTATCATTTTAAAGGTGATTTGGATCTTTGTATTGTATATCTATATTCTTGACTCGTGGAGTCTTTGTTGTATATATAGGTTCTGTGGGTTCCATCGTGGACAATTGTGTAATGATATTACTTCTTTTTCTACCCGCACGCAAGTGCCTGGTGGGCACCTTTGAATCGTTTCTATGCGGGTTTGGCAGGAATCGCTAAAACTTGCATCGGGCCGATTCTGAGGGTGTTACCTTCCTCTCCCTTGTTCCAGCATGCAACGGAGGTTGTAGTTCTCCCCTCGCGATTCCGGCAGCACGACGGCATGGTGTCAGAATTAGAAGGAAGATCCCGCAGGGCTTCGCCTAAGCCGGTGCGAGTTATGGTGGATCTAGGGTTTTCCGGCGATCTAGGTTTAGAAGGCCGGATTGGAGGAGGAGGAGTCGGCGACGGCTAGGGCGACGACGACGGGCCGACGACGGTGCAAGGCGGCGCTGCGGCGGCGGCGCATGGGGTGGGGAGGGATGCCTTCGTGTGTTTGGGGCAGCCCTCTCCCTCTATTTATGAGAGGGGGGCAGCCTTGGGAGGGGAGGGTTTTAATCCAAAATCAAACCAAAGTTGGATTGAAGGAAGGACTCTTTCATTCTTCCACTAGGAAACCATTGTTCTAGTTTGACTTTTCAAACCTCTCGTTTTACTTTCAATTTAGAGCTTTAATTCTCTCTCGCAAATGCCCAAACCAAGTGACCTAGGATATGATCCAATCATTTCACTTATCCATGACACATCCATGGTCCATTCCCCTTCCGGTCCGGTGAACCTTTTAGAACCTTTTAGAACCTCTCCGATGAAAACATCGGAATCTTTTCCGAACTCCGGAATCGGACTTTCCTTATATGAATCTTATTCTCCGGACCATTCTGGATCTCCTCGTGATATCCTGGATCCCATCCGAGATTCCGAACAACATTTGGTATCCCTACTAACATTCCATATCTACTAACCAACATTGAATCCTTAAGTGTGTCTCCCTACGGTTCGTGAATTATGCGGACATGACCGAGACACTTCTTCGATCATTAACCAATAGAGAAATCTGGAAATTCATATGGCTCCCACATATTTTAACAATTACTTTGTGATCGAATAAACCACTTACATACGATACCAATTTCCCTTTGTCTCGCGATAGTTTACTTATCCGAGGTTTGATCGTCGGTATCTCTGCATAACTAGTTCAACCTCGTTACCGATAAGTTCTCTTTTCTCATTCCCATGATATGTGATCCCTTGTGAGCCAGTCACATGCTTGCAAGCAATTGGATGACATTCCACCGAGAGGCCCAAGAGTATATCTATCTGTCATATGGATGGACAAATCCCACTCTTGATCCATGTGCCTCAACACATACTTTCCGAACACTCAATGCCACCTTTATAGCCACCCAGTTACGGTGTGGTGTTTGATGTCATCAAAGCATCCTTCCGGCGATGATGATTAGCATGATCTCATGGTCGAAGGAATTAGGTTACTATGTATCAGAAAGCTTATAGAAAATGAACTATTGAAATGACTTGATCTTAATGCTACGCTTATCTATAGGAGTATGTCCATCGTACCATTCTCCTAATGATATGATCTTGTTTTTAACAACATCTCAATGTTCATGATCGGGAAACCACGATCATCTATTAACCAACAAGCTAGTATTACAAAGAGGATTTACTAAGGACTCTAATTTAGTTTACAAATCACACAAGTATTAATGTTTCCGGTTAATACTGTTATAGCATGAATGTAAACATTTATCAAAAGCACAAAGATATAATAATAACCACTTTTATTATTGCCTTTAGGGCATATCTCCAACATCCACATGTTCCATGAACAAGAGACCGTTGTTTTCTCCCTAGTAGCAACCGCACATCTACAACCGAAGAGATTTCTGTCACTTCCCTTGAAAACTAGAGGCATAAACCCACTATTGAGCATAAATATCCCCTCTTGGAGTCACTAGCAACTACTTGGCCAAGATAGCTACTAACAACAGAGAGCATGCAAGATCACAAACAACACAAACATGATAGAATCATAAGGACAAAACCATTAATCAAACCAACATAATAATCTCAATATCCATCGGATCCCCGCAAACACAACATGCATGGTTACAAATAGATTAGATCTTGATCATGAATGGAGCTCACAAGATCTATACATGAAATCACAAGGAGGAGATACAACCATCTAGCTACTACATGGACCCATAGTCCAAGGTGGAACTACTCACGCATCATACCAGAGAGAAGGCTTCCAGGATGATCTCCCCTCTGGCAGAGTGTCGGGAAGAACTTCAGATCCCCCGATCTAGGGACGATGGTGGCGGCGGCTATAGACGGGTTCGTGGAGATTTGATCGGGTACTTAGGGTTTCTGCATCGGGGGCTTCTTATAGGCGAAGGGGGAGGCCGAGGCGGCGACCAGGGGGTCAAACCCTACCCAGACGCGGGCCCACCCCTGGCCGTGCCTGGGGGGGTGGCCGCCCTGGCACGCTTCCTCGTCTCCCCTCTGAACTTCTTGTTCCCCACGGAAAGTAATTGACTTTGGTGTTTGTCCCGTCCAATTCCGAGAATATTTCTTTACTAACTTTTCTGAAACCAAAAACAGTAGAAAACAGGCATCTGGCACTGTGGCAACTTGTTAATAGGTTAGTACCATAAAACATGTAAAAATCACCTCAAAGTGTAGACAAGCAAAGCAAAGTAGATACAAAACAAGCATGGAGCATCAAAAATTATAGATATGTTTCCGACGTATCAATTGCCCACAAGAGAACAAGTGCAGAGTGAAGTACCGCAACCTAGCTGATCAATCAGAGTCGGAATATCCTGCAACATAAAACGTAGCAGCCCCGAAGAGTCCATACATGGAATGTATGGCAACTAGCGCTAAATAGGGAGACAATAGACTTAGCAACTACATGCTTATTTGGTGGTGGAGTTGTGGCTAGCTTGCATTTTCCAAACACTTTGTCTTACTTTATTAAACCAATTTTGATTCACAACAATCCATTAAGTTCACCCATCAAGTTTTAGAAATCAAGAAATAAGATGAGCGAGAATATGTCATAGTATCAATATCAAGCAACTCATTTGTCCATAACCGGGGACACGGCTAAGCACTTAGTTTATACACCCTGCAGGGTTAGTACACTTTACCCATGTGACTTGGACAACCCAGCTCGTACCACCACACGAATATTGTGTGCGATAGGGAGAATCCCAAGAAGAGACCATTTGGGAAGTAGATCCCAAAACCCCACTGCGCACCGGTCCCAACCTACCATTCACTTCATCTCTGGCTACGCTGGGTTCGGGTCACCATGACCTACTGAGTCCAACCAGCCACCTATTTCTTACTGGCACATGGTTGCACACGTAAGCTACTGGAATAAAGACAACTAATCCTTCTCAGTGCCCTGGGCGGCATTCCCCACCAATATTCACACTCCGATGACTAATCCAGCCACTCCGCCCAGGTAGTTCATTGACATTATGTTGTTTTAGTAGAACAAAACCTTTACTTTATCAAATCATGATCCCTTCCTCATATCTATAGCAATGCTAAGCACATCTACCATACGGGAGCTCAACTAAGAAGAATTTTCCTACCACAATGCATAGGACATTGCATAGCATAGTAATACCTACACATGTAGCTACAAAAAATACACTACAAATGTACACGAGAAATAGTAGGACAAATTCATGATCAGAATAGCAACTACTTGCCTTGACGGTAGGAGTCGAGAGTACAGTCCTCACAGAAGCAAGCGTTGCACTCGTCACAATCTACACGATACATAATTGCAACACATAAACAATCATATACAAACATAACAATGCGAGATGCATACATGATAAGTTGAACAAGGCTTCGGTAGAATTCTATAACCTTTGTTCAGTATACCTACTGTATGCATGCATGGAAAACATTTATAAGCATGGAAAACAAAACATGCAATTTTAAATGGCCAAATAATGGAGCTCTAGTCCAATTATTAAACCACTACTATCAACTAGTTTCTAAAATCTTGGAAAAATAACTACTGTGTAGGCAACCTAAAATAGAACCAGTACCAACTAGAATCACTCAAAAAGGATTAACAGAACTTTTTATACAATTAAAATACTCCAGAAATCATTTTAATTTTGTATGCAACTTCTAGTACAGTAAGGTTACCTTTTTAATTCACAACCAGAATCTACTTCTTCTACTTATTCCAGGGACACCTCATTTGCAATTTTCTGAGTTGTAGAACTTTTCCTACGAATTTATCACTCTAAATAAGCCATTAAACTATTTAATAAATCACTGCAAAAGTCTGAAATAATTGTACAGAAATATTCTACGTGAAAAACTGAATCCATCAGTATTTTATTTGTAATTTTTGGCCTAGTAGTTTAATTTCTATAGATTTTACAAATTTCTACTAATCTGTGCAAATTTAAACCGTTTCTTAATTCGCAGATTGACTGCGTTGACTAGCGCTGACTAGGCAGACACGTGGCCTGCTGCCAGTGGCCGGTACCCCTTCACTGGCCTGTTCTAATCTGGTGCGTTCATGCTCGATCGGACGGTGGAGGGCGTTTGAGGCGAGGCTCACCTGAGATGATGGTGGCTGGCGGCGACAGTGACCCGGGCGGCGGTGCTCCGGTGGCTGCGGCGATCTCCGGCGAGGCCTGGTGGGTCTGAGGTGCGGCAAGGCGTGGCGAATCTTCTCATGCCTTCAATTCCACTCCTCCTCGCTCCTGTGGTCCTGGTCAGCTTATCCTTTCTCCTCTCCGGCGAGAAGATCGACGAGAATTTCCCGACGGTGGACTACAAGGCAGAGGGGGAAAAGTAGGTGAGGCGACGTTGTCAAGCGCGGGGAAGGTAGGGAGGTCGACGACGTGCGAGGGGGCGGCCGTATTTGGCGAGACTGAGCTCTTACCGAGAGTCAATGGCGATGGCGGGACGGGCTAGCTCCAGGGCGAGCTAGGGTTCGATGGGGTGAAAAAGAAGGGGGTTCGATGCGGGAGGGGATGAATTAAAAGGGAAAAAGAGGAATCGGCGTCTAGCGGGAGAATCGGAACCGAATTTTGGAAAATCGCTGCACTCGGCCGTGTCGGGGACGAACTCATAGATGGGAGGATGCTGACGTGCCTGCATGTCAGTCACGCGGGGCTAGGTGGGCGACACTTTGCTGTCCGCCGCACGCGCGGTTGCATCCTGGCTGTGGCGTTGGCAGGCCCCGGCCGGGCCGACCGGATGGGCCGTGGCTGGCGCGTGCTGTGGCGCGGTCTCCCCTTTTTTCCAAATCCTTTTTCCTTTTTCATTGGTGTTTTTCTTAACTGAACTTCTGTCTGAAACTGTTCAGATTTTAACCAAAAATTCAGATTGTCGTAGCTTTTTAACCGAAGCTCCAATTGAGGCGATTCAAAGTTTTACGGGTTCGTGTTGGAACCCTCTACACACCTGTGCCTTCCAAACAACTAAAATAAACCTTTCTAGCAGATGCAAGGTAGAAACCAAGCGATCATGTGCATGTGACAAAGGCATGCAAGTGGGGTTTTAACAAAAAGTTTGAACCTGATTTTTTTTTGCAATGATGCTCTTGATGCTATAACATGTACGATATGCAGTACCAAATCTAAAATTTGAGATGTGCCAAGACTAACTCCCTTAATATGAATCTTGTCCTTGAGATTCGACGCGGCTAGCAAATAGGTGTGGATGGTCCTCTCGGAGGTCGTCCTCTCTCTCCCAAGTGGATTCTTCCACCGTGTGGTGGCTCAATTGCACCTTGCAAAACCTGATCATCTTGGTACAGGTAAACCTCTCCGCTGTCTCTAGTATTTTGACCGTCTTCTCCTCATATGTCAAGTCACTCTCCAGCTGAACCTCCTCTAGTGGCACAGTGTCTCTCAACGGTGTTATCCACCATCTCCGGATGGCACTTCTTCAGCTGGGACACGTGGAACACGTCATGAACAGCGGATAGAGCCTCTGGCAACTCCAATTATATGCAACCTCTTCCTTGCGTGCTAAGACCCGGTATGGTCCTATGAATCGAGGTGCCAGCTTACCCTTGATTCCAAACCTCTTAATTCCACGCAGTGGCGATACTCAGAGGTATGCTCGATCTCCGATCTCATACACCATTTCCTTCTGCTTGGCGTCAGCGTAGCTCTTCTGTCTCGATTGTGCTACCTTCAGTCTGTCCTGAATCAAACTGACCATCTCCTTGGCATCCTTGATCAAATCAGGCCCAAACAGTTGATGGTCACCTACACCATCCCATAGAAATGGTGTTCTGCATCTTTTACCATACAACACATCGAACGGTGACGTCTTGATGCTAGATTGGTAGCTGTTGTTGTAGGAAAACTCAGCATAGGGCAAATTCTCATCCCAACTAGAGCCATGAGCCAGAGCGCAAGCTCTCAACATATCCTCCAAAGTCTGATTCACCCTCTCTGTCTGTCCATCTGTCTGAGAGTGGAATGCTGAGCTAAATTCCAATCTGGTCCCCAATGACTCATGCAGTTGGCGCCAAAAGTGAGAGGTGAATTCAGTACCTCTATCTGACACAATGCTCTTTGGCACACCATGCAAACACACAATCCTGTTCATATAGATCTTGGCTAGTTTGGCACTGGTATAAGTGGTCTTCACAGGTATAAAGTGAGCTACCTTGGTCAAATGATCCACCACTACCCATATAGAATCATAACCATACCTGGTCCTAGGCGGTCCTGTGATAAAATCGATCTCCACTTTATCCCACTTCCAATCCGGTACCGGCAATGGCTGTAGTAATCCCGCTAGCTTCTGATGTTCAGTCTTCACTCTACTACACACATCGCATAAGGCAATATGCTCGGTGATATCCACCTTCATATTGTTCCACCAGAATCTTTCCTTTAAATCCATATACATCTTGGTATTTCCTGGATGTATCAAGTATGGCGAGTCATGGGCTTCCTGAAGAATCAACTTCCTCATTTCTGGATCGTTGGGCACACACAGACGATCACCATACCACAGGGTTCCTTGGTCATCCTCGCGAAATCCCTCCTCTTTGCCCTTGGGTATGTTTTCCTTTATTCCCTCCAAGTCGCTATCCTTCTTCTAAGCTTATCCAATCTTTTCCTGGAGCGTTGGCTTGACCTCCATTGACGCCAAATATCCCTCGGATACTACCTTCAACCTAAGATTCTTGAATTGCTCGCACAAATCCCTCGGCAAATTTCCCACACTTAGTCCATTTGCATAAACCTTGCGGCTTAGTGCATCTGCCACTACATTTGCCTTTCCTGGGTGATATTGCAGACTCATGTCATAATCCTTAATGAGTTCCAATCATCTTATTTTCCTCATGTTCAGCTCCTTCTAGGTGAATATGTATTTCAAGCTCTTGTGGTCCGTGAATACATCGCAGTGCTTTCCCATCAGATAGTGTCTCCATACCTTGAGTGCATGCACGACCGATGCTAATTCCAAATCATGTGTGGGGTAGTTCCTCCCATGGTGCTTGAGCTGGCGCGAGGCATATGACAACACTCTTCCATCTTGCATCAACACACTACCCAGACCTTGTCGAGATGCGTCATAGTATACCTGGAAATCCTTCTGTAGATCAGGCAAGCACATAATAGGTGTGGTCACTAGGTGATGCTTCAGTTCGTGGAAACTAGCCTCGCATTCCTCGGTCCATTCAAACTTCATCTCCTTCTTCAATAATTCCATCATTGGTTTTGCAATCTTGGAGAAATTCTCTATGAACCTTCTGTAATATCCAGCAAGCCCCAAGAAGCTCCGAATATCGCCCACATTCTTGGGCACCTCCCATTCTGTAACTGATGATAACTTGCTTGGATCAACTACGACTCCTTATCCCGACACCACATGTCCTAGAAATCCAACAGTGTTCAACCAGAACTCGCACTTGCTAAATTTGGCATATATCTTGTGTTCTCTTAGCTTTTCCATTATCATCCGCAAATGCTTCTCATGATCCTCATCATTTCTGGAGTATATCAATATGTCGTCGATGAACACTACCACGAACTTGTCCAAGTACTCCATGAATACCTTGTTCATCATGGTCCTGAAATATGCCGGAGCATTCGTTAGTCCAAAAGACATAACTGTATACTCATATAAACCATACCCAGTGGTGAAAGTAGTTTTTGGTATGTCTTCCTCCCGGATATTCAGTTGGAAATATCCTGATCTCAGATCAATCTTGGAAAAAACCTTTGCTCCTTCCAAATGATCAAACAAATCATTTATATTGGGCAGAGGGTACTTATTCTTGATAGTCAATTCATTCAGCGAACGATAGTCCACTACCAACGTCTTGCTATTGTCCTTCTTCTCCACAAACAGAACAAGCGCACCCCATGATGATGAGCTGGGCTAAATAAATCCCTTGTCCAATTGCTCTCTCAATTTCTTCTTCAACTCCTTCAGTTCATCCACATCCATCTTGTATGGCCTTTTGGCTATTGGTCTAGTCCTCGGCATTAAGTCAATAAGAAAATCCACATCACGGTCCGGTGGCATCCCTGGTAGCTCCTCTGGAAACACGTCGGGGTATTCTCTCACTACACGTACTGTGTCCATGCTAACCCCTTAAGAGAATTCACCTCGACACTCCTAAGACGTACTAATGATATAAACTTAATCCCCGTGCCCCGTGGAGTTCTGAGTGAAATTGCTTTCCGTGCACAATCCACTTAGCCATCGTGCACGGACAACCAATCCATACCTAGTATCACATCTAGTCCCTGTGACTCCAAAACAACTAGGTGTGCTGGAAAACTGTGCGCTCCAATTCCCAGGGTCAAATCACGACAACCCACACTAGCTAACATTTATCCTCCCGGTGTGCTCACTCTAATTGTCCATTTCAGTGCCTCAGTGGGTAACTTATGTCTATCCACAAATGCCCTTGATATGAATGAATGTGATGCTCCAGTATCAAATAAAACAACTGCAATATGGGAATCGATTGGGAACTTACCAATCACGAGGTCTGACTCGTCACGTATCTCTTCCACATCCACATGGTTCACATTAGCCTTCTGGTTGGGGACAATCTTGGGTCCAACTCCTGGAATCTTCTCCGGGCAGGTGCTTGCATAGTGACCCAGCTTCTTGCACTTGTAGCACTCCACATTGCTGAGGTTGTCCTTGCTCACATAGCCGTGTCCATTGTTCCTCCCAGAGCTGCCATTGTGGTTCTTGTGACCATTGTGGTGGCGGTCGTTCCCTCCATGGTGGTTGCTGCTGCTCCTGTGTCCATCATGGCGATGTCCATTACCTCCGCGGTGGTCGCGGTCATCACCTCCATGCCTGGAGTGTCCAGAGTGTCCATCATAGGAGGTGCGAGCACGGTGGTGTGATCCAGAAGAGTGAATGCTGTGCTTCCTCTTGCGTTTTTCCACTTGCTGCTGCTTTCCTTCCAGGATCCGAGCCTTATCCATCAATTCCTGAAATGTTGGGCAATAAACCACTAACAGCTACACTGAGAACTCATCACTTAGACCATCCAGAAACCTCTCTCTCCTCTTGGAGTCAGTGTCCACATCCTTTCGAGCATAATGTGACAGATTGTTGAACTCTATGTATCCTGCCACAGTGCGGTTGGTCTGACGCAAGTTGCGGAACTCCTTCCTCTTTAGACTCAAAACCCCTGAAGAGAAATGGTTGGTTTTGAAACCTTCCTCAAACATGGGCCAGGTAACCGTATCTAGTGGGTGGGTGATCTGGAAAGTATCCCACCAGGAAGCAGCTGGTCCCTCCAGTAGGTGAGCAGCAAACCTCACCTTTTAAGCATCTGTGCATCCAACAGTTACCAGATCCTTGTTCACCGAACGCAACCAGTCGAGAGCAATCATTGGTTCAGGTGCAGTAGAGAACTTTGCTGGCCTCAGACTCAGAAACCTTGCAAGTGCATCACCTTGGGGCTGGTTGTTCCCGTTGTTGTTGTTATTGTTATTGTTATTGTTGTTGTTCTAGGCAACCATAAACTGAGTCATCACCTGCGCTAGTTGTGCCTAGGCTGCCATCAGCTGCTCCATCTCAGTGGGTTGATGGCGAGGCGGCATCTGCGGTTCAACACAGGTAAGTTTAGAAAGAGCATCTACGATAATAAAATTCTACCCATGCATTATGATCATACAACAACGAAACAAGCACAAGCAACCACACACAAACATACATCAGCAAATTAGCAAGCAAGCACTGTTCCAGGCGTTATCCTAACAGTATACAACTACTGAAATAGTTTTAGAGGCGTTATCAACAATTACAACCATAAACAGGCCAACAAAAGCACAAAACAGAAATCTGGCAGAACAGTCCAGCACTGTTCACGATTTTTTCTGCCTGACTTAAACCCGTCATAAATTTTTGCTGATTTTTGTACATATAGTACATGAAGTTTCACACCAAACCCTATGTTTTCATATTTTCCCAGTTACCAGTAAAACATGAAAAATCGTACAGTACAACAGGGTCAGTAGAAAACTGCAGCAGAAAAATCACGAATTTCAACCAAAACTTTGCCATAACTCATTTAGAAATTCGCATAAATAATCCTGGAACTTTAGAGTACACAATAGAGCATCCTAAACACTTTAATCTAACAGCAACAAAGTTTTACATTTATCAAGGCCTTAAACTAACGATGTATTCTAACAAAGACTAATTGGTGGCCATCTAACTACTTCATGAATAGGTTGCAGTAGGTCCTTGCATTCATGCTTTGACGCTTTGCTCCACGAACCATCCATGGTGGTGGAGTATACACCTCCCCTAAATCCTCGCCGGAGACATCAAAATCCACCTCTTCAAGATCCTCTTCGTCCTCATCTTCTGCTGGTTCAGCAACTGCTTCATCTCCTCCACCATCATTGCCTCCATACTCATCATCATCATCATCATCATCATCATCATCATCATTGTTCCCTCTGTCATCATCATCATTGTTCCCTCTGTCATCATCATCATTACCATCATCTCCATTGTTGTCATCATCAGGTGGTGGATTCAACTGAGCTTGGAGAGCGGCAATTTGAGTTGCCATATCAACAATAGTCTGATCCCTTTCCTGGACGGTCCCTTGTAGCTGCTCTATGGCTTGATCCTTCTCCTGGACGGTCCCATTCAGCTGTGCTACGGTCTCATCCTTCTCTTGGGCGGCCTCATTCAGCTGTGTTATGGCCGCGTCCCTGCCAATAAGTGCTTGCTCCAGAACATCCACAGCTTCGTGTAAGGTATCAATCTCCTGTCCTTGGACCACTAGATCGTTGCTGGCAAAATCAGCTATCTCCTTTACCATCATCACCTTCTCAGCTAGGACTCCATTCTCCACCTCCATATCCTCCATGTGCCTTCGACGGGGAGGCATGTTGTTCCTGTTGTCCGGGGTAACCACAACGTTCCCATCCTCATCACGCCTTCTGTAGTCACGGTAAGGGGAGTCTTCCGGCAGCAGGCGTCGAACAAGATGGCACTGGCGTGACAGGGCTTCATGCAGGTCCAAGTTTATCCCAAGCTCCCAGTTGCAATACCGCTTGGTGTAGACCAGATGCACAGGGTTCGGCAAGGCGAAGTCTTTAAAGATGATAGTGGTGATCTCCCAGGCATCCTTGCCATATCCATAGGTATATAGCCTTCTTCCCTTGAACATGGGCAGCGGCAAGCCTAATGACTGTGAGAGTTGTCCCAACTGTCTTACAAATGGCCGTGGTGACTCGATCCTAGCATACTCAGTCCTGACTTCTCCCATCTATCAATTAAAAGAGGGAAGTGTGAGAATAGCAAATGATAAAGATTTACGAGAGTGAAAGGCATAAGATGAAAGACAGAGTTAATATAAGCTTTAGTAATTCTATGGCTTCCTATTCCAACCTAGGGCACGATCCTACAGTCGACACACGGGTTCTGATACCATCCGTAACACTATAGTACTGAAAAGACTGTAGCTTCTATGCAACTTTCCAATCCCTAGATCGGTTCATTAGCTTACATAGAACTTAGATGAATAACAATGTAAAATATCCGTGTATCATAAATAATGAAAATCTAGAGTATACATTTATTACAATAAGGCTTAGCTCGAAGGCTAGCTCAAACTTATTCAAGTATCAAACATAAATAAATAACTCCTTCAATCTCCAAATTTCCCACAAGCGAACAAGTGCAGAGTGAAGTACCGCAACCTAGTTGATCAATCAGAGTCGGAATATCCTGCAACATAAAATGTAGCAGCCCCGAAGGGTCAATACATGGAATGTATGGCAAGTAGCGCTAAATAGGGAGACAATAGCCTTAGCAACTACATGCTTATTTTGCTGGTGGAGCTGTGGCTAGCTTGCATTTTCCAAATACTTTGTCCTATTTTATTAAATCAATTTTGATTCACAACAATCCATTAAGTTCACCCATCAAGTTTTAGAAATTAAGAAATAAGATGAGTGAGAATATGTCATAGTATCAATATCAAGCAACTCATTTGTCCATAACCGGGGACACGGCAAAGCACTTAGTTTATACACCCTGCAGGGTTAGTACACTTTACCCATGTGACTTGGACAACCGAGCTCGTACTACCACACGCATATTGTGTGACGATAGGGAGAATCCTAAGAAGAGACCATTCGGGAAGTAGATCTCCAAACCCCACTGCGCACCGGTCCCAACCTACCATTAACTACATCTCTGGCTACGCTTGGTTCGGGTCACCATGACCTACTGAATCCAACTAGCCACCTATTTCTTAATGGCACATGGTTGCACACGTAAGCTACTGGAATAAAGACAACTAATCCTTCTCAGTGCCTTGGGCGGCATTCCCCACCAATATTCACACTCTAATGACTAATCCAGCCACTCCGCCCAGGTAGTTCATTGACATTATGTTGTTTTAGTAAAACAAAACATTTACTTTATCAAAGCATGATCCCTTCCTCGTATATATAGCAATGCTAAGCACATCTACCATACGGGAGCTCAACTATGAAGGATTTCCCTACCACAATACGTAGGACATAGCATAACATAGTAATACCTACACATGTAGCTACAAAAAATACATGAAAAATGCAGATGGGAAATAGTATGACAAATTCATGATCAAAATTGCAACTACTTGCCTTGACAGTAGGAGTCGAGAGTACAGTCCTCACAGAAGCAAGCGTTGCACTCGTCATAATCTACACGATACACAATTGCAACACATAAACAATCATATACAAACATAACAATGAAAGATGCATGCATGACCAGTTGAACAAGGCTTCGGTAGCATTCTATAACCTTTGTTTAGTATACCCACTATATGCATGCATGGAAAACATTTATAAGCATGGAAAACAAAACATGCAATTTTCAATGGCCAAATAATGGATCCCTAGTCCAATTATTAAACCACTGCCGTCAACTAGTTTCTAAAATCTTGGAAAATAACTACTATGTAGGCAACCTAAAATAGAACTAGTACCAACTGGAATCACTCAAAAAGGATTTACAAAATTTTTTATACAATTAAAATACAACAAAAATCCTTTTAATTATTTATGCAACTTCCAGTATAGTAAGGTTACCTTTTTAATTTACAACCACAATCTACTTGTTCTACTGATTCCAGGGACACCGCATTTGCAATTTTCTGAGTTGTAGAACTTTTCCTATGAATTTATTACTCTAAATAAGCCATCAAACTATTTAATTAATCACGGCAAATCCTTGCAGAAAAAGTCTGAAACAATTGTACAGAAATAATCTTCGTGAAAACTGAATCCATCAGTATGTTATTTGCAATTTTTGGCCCAGTAGTTTAATTTCTATGGATTTTACAAGTTTCTGCTAATTTCTGCAAATTTAAACTGTTTTCTTTATTCGCAGATTGACTGCGCTGACTGGGCAGACACATGGCATACTGCCAGTGGCCGGTACCCATTCGCTGGCCTGTTCTAATCTCGCGCGTTCATGCTCGATCGGACGGTGGAGGGCGTCCGACGCGAGGCTCACCTAAGACGATGGTGGCTGGCGGCGACAGTGACCCGGGCGGCGGTGCTCTAGTGGCTGTGGCGATCTCCAGCGAGGCCTGGTGGGTCTGAGGTGCGGCAGGGTGTGGCGAATCTTCTCGTGCCTTCAATTCCTCCCCTCCTTGCTCCTGTGGTCCCGGTCAGCTTCTCCTTTCTCCTCTTCGATGAGAAGATCGGCGAGAAATCCCCGGCGGTGGACTGCAAGGCAGAGGGGGAAAAGTAGGTGAAGCGACGTTGTCGAGCGCGGGGAAGGTAGGGAGGTCGACGATGTGCGAGGGGGCGGCTGTCTTTGGCGAGACTGAGCTCTTACCGGGAGTCAATGGCGGCGGCGGGACGGGCTAGCTCGAGGGCGAGCTAGGGTTCGAGGGGGTGAAAAAGAAGGGGGGTTCGATGCGGGAGGGGATGAATTAAAAGGGAAAAGGAGGAATCGACGTCCAGCAGGAGAATCAGAACCGGATTTCGGCAAATCGCTGGGCTCGGACGTGTCGGGGACGAACTCGTCGATGGGAGGATGCTAACGTGCGGGGCCCGCCTGTCAGTCACGCGGGGCTAGGTGGGCGACGCTTTGCTGTCCGTTGCACGCGTGGTTGCGCGCTGCTGCTGGCTGCGACGCTGGTAGGCCCTGGCTGGGTCGCGGCTGGCGCGCGCTATGGCGCGGTTTCCCCTTTTTTTTCCAAATCCTTTTTCCTTTTTCGTGGGTGTTTTTATTAACTGAACTTCTGTCTGAAACTGTCCAGATTTTAACCAAAAATTCAGATTGCCGTAACTTTTGAACTGAAGCTCCGATTGAGGCGATTCAAAGTGCTACGGGTTCGTGTTGGAACCCTCTACGCACCTGTGCCTTCCAAACAACTAAAATAAACCTTCCTAGCAGATGCAAGGTGGAAACCGAGCGATCATGTGCATGTGACAAAGGCATGCAAGTGGGGTTTTGATAAAAAGTTTGAAACTGGATTTTTTTGCAAGGATGCTCATGATGCAATGAGATGTACGATATGCAGTACCAAATCTAAAATTTGGGATGTGACAACAGCGTGGAGAGCATGATCTTGTCATCGATCGGGAACTCCAAGTCGCGAAGCTCGTCAGAGAGGCTCTTGAGACGGAGGCAATAGTCGTCGAGGGACAGGTCATTTTGGTGGGTGCCAATGAACTCCTATTGGAGGAACGTGACACTCTGGATCTTGTTGTCAGTGAAGAGGCCGGTGATCTTGGTCCAAACGGTGTGCGTGGAGTCGCCGTCGTGGACGACGGTGCGGAATATCTCGTTGGAGACGGTCTGGAAAAACCAGCGAATGATGGTCGCTTCGATGGCCAACCAATCAGGGTCATGCAGCATGGCGAGGAGATCAATGGTGTCCTCGACATGATCTAGGAGATCATACTCGCGGAAGAGAAGGCCGAAGTACGTCTTCCACGGGAAGAAATTGGCAGCGATGTGAGCGAGCTTCACCAGCACTCGCTCGAGGATAGGGACGTCGCGGATAACGGCGACGGATGGGACGGCGAAGGGGTTGCTGCTCCCGGAGACGGAGGAGTTGCAGGGGTTCTCGGAGGAGGGGGAGTTGAAAACGGCCATGGCAGAGGTAGCTGTATGAAGGAAGCAGTGGAGTTGGGGAAGAAGGAGGGTTGGCAACGCCTTGGAGGAGAGGGAGGCAGCGGCTAGTGACATGGTTATACCCCATGGGTACACAACATTAGTATACCTAGTCCTGCCCGAAGGAAGGCCCACTGCAAGATATGCGGCCTGCAGAGATTCCGGGTGGCCCAGGACCATGACGCCTTCGGATGCTTGGAGAACAAGACTAGAATAGATAGAATTTCATAGGGGAAACCCTAATCTGTAACCGACTCGACCTACGCCCGGGACCTGCCTATCTATATGAAGGCTAGGAGGACACGGCGAGGAGGACACCTCTCACCGCATACACACCTCCACGCCATTATGCATTTGCGCACCCCTGTAACTTTCGGTTCCACCGTAATCAAGAGAAGACAAGCAGGAGTAGGTTTTTCTCTCCGAGGGCCTGAACCTGGGTAAACTTCGTGTCCCCGTGTTGCTTGTTTTCTAACCGTTCCGCGATCTCCAGCATCCCCACCTTCTCCAAAACCCAAGCTCATAACAATGGGCATTGACGAGATTAAACCTCATCAATTGGCGTCGTTTGTGGGAAAAGGGGGCGCTGATTGTGCAATTGTGACTGTCCCAACCGAAGCGATCTACAACTCCTCGGCGACGGAGAGCCACCTCCTCTTCGGCGCTTTCGACTTCACTGCCCACTCGCCAGCCACCATGAAGGATTTCGAGCCCGTAGGCGACGGGCTCGAGATTCTGTTCGGGAGCTTCTCCTTCCAGGTGCGGCAGACGGGCACTCTCCGCCTCCCAGAGCGGGTGCCACCACCATCCATCAGGCTCGCTTCGTGGGTCCCCACCCATCGGTGTGCTACGCACGTCGACGCTAACAGATGAGTCCTATGACAACAGAAGCTGCAACTCAGATCTGTGCGGGCCTCCATCAGACGAAGGAACCTACGGTTCCGGATCCAAAAGCCGCGGCAGCAGCGATCCAATCTGCAGGCCATACCAATGTGTCGTGGTCATCCATGGCGAAATGGAAGGACAACCAAATTCGACTGAACCCAACCCACCACCAAATCCACCGCCCAACCCGCATGCTGGGAACGGAGGAAACGGAGGGTAGCCGCCCCTCCAACCCAACGAGGGCGACGCTGCCGCCTATCAGAGGATCAACCTCAAAAAAGGATGGCTGGCGCCAGGCGCGCGAAGCTGTGGCGGGCAACAAGATCCTACCTATACATTCTTCACGGGATTTGCTGTTGGAGTCTGAGTTAGTGTAGGTAGTACTACTCTTGTAGAGTCTAGAGTATTCTAGGGAGTGTTAGTATAGTAGTAATGTCCTACTAGAGTCTAGATCATTCCAGTGTACGAGTGAAGATGTAAGGCTAGATTGTGCTATATATAAGAGGGTGTGGAGGTCCAAGGGACTAAGCCCATCCAGAAAATTTCCCCCAAAACCAACATGGTATCAGAGCTAGGCTCCTCCTAACCCTAGCTACCACCATTCCACTACTGCAGCACCCACTCCGGCTCTTGTTCTCAACAACACCGGGCACATTGTAGTCACCTAAGCGGCGGGAGGCCGCATCCCGTTGCTCTCTAGAGGCAGTAACCACCTTATGTTGCACGATGTGTTGTGCGAGGCTTGGTTGCTGCTCTGTACGGAGGTCTCTTAGTGAGCTAGTTAGAATGGTGCAATTGAGATGTTGATAGGAGGAAAATAAGTTAGCTGGATTTGGGGACCAAGAGAAACTGGAGGTGGAGGAGGACCTCTGATCTGGTTGGAGATGGGTAGATGCAGAGGTGATGGTGATGGCTGGAGCTGTGTGGTGCTGGGCTGTGGTCGTGGAAGGAGACAACTGGGTGAGGTCTCCAGTTTGGTCGTTCTTGGCTCCGGGAAGAGGCGAGCTGCAGAGCTGCAAGATGTGGACGCCTGAGGTATGAAGCGGAGCTGAGAAGAGGAGTCCAGGAGGGAGTAGCTGCTGGAGTTGATTTGGGCGGCTGTGAGGAGCAAAGTGAACAGAGCTTGGTGCTAGGAGAAGAGGAGAGAATGGAATGGATCTGAGAGAGAGGTAGAGGATGTGGTGACCGAGGCAAAGATGGTTGAGGCAAGATGGCCGGAGGGTTGATGGAGAGGTGGTAGAGGTCAAGGTTGTCACCGCGTTGGATAGGTGGAAGTCATGTGGAGGTCAGGAGAGTGTGGAACTGTAGATAGCTGACCGGTGAGGTGAGACGGTTGTGGCTCTGTAGGAGCGGTTGTTGAGGTTAAGAAGCCGTGGTTATGTGGGAGCCAGAGCTGATGAAGAGGCAATGCCGATGCTCAAGCTGATGAGGGAAGGCGTGTGGTGCCGCCGTTGTAGGCGCCGGTGTGAGAAGGCGTATGGTTGGAGAGGCAACAGTGGACCAACGCGAGAAGGATTGGAGGTGGCTAGCTTGATGCAAAGTTTGTGCATGGTGATGTTGATGTCGAGGCGGTTGTGGCTCTCTAGGAGTTGTTGTTGAGGTGAGGCAGCTGTGGTCTGTGGGAACCTGAGTTGATGAAGAGGCAATGACGATGCTCAAGCTGATGATGGAAGGCGTGTGGTGCTGCCATTGTAGGCGCCGGTGTGAGAAGGCGCATGGTTGGAGAGGCAACGGTGGACCAAAACGAGAAGGATTGGAGGTGGCCAGCTTGATGCAAAGTTTGTGCATGGTGATGTTGACGGTGAGGTGGTTGTGGCTCTGTAGGAGCTGTTGAGGTGAGGCAGCCGTGGTTCTGTGGGAACCAAAGTTAATGAAGAGACAATGATGATGCTCAAGCTGATGAGGGAAGGCGTGTGGTGCCACCGTTGTACGCACCGGTGTGAGAAGGTGCATGGTTGGAGAGGCAACGGTGGACCAACACAAGAAGGATGGGAGGAGGCTAGCTTGATGCAGAGTAGGTGTCCGGTGATGGTGATGCCTCCCATGAGCGGAGCTGGATGGTCAGAGTTGATTGGTTGCTTAACGACCACTAGAGCAAGAGCTAGAGTAAAACGCTCTCATGTAGATTTTTATGCTTGCAAGCTAGAGGTGTAGTGGTCCTAGTAAGTGTCATGGAGTTGTAGCAAGATGGTCATGGTGACTGACCCATGCTCATCTTGAGGGGGAGTGTTGGAGTCTAGGTTAGCATAGTAGTATTGTCCTAGGAGAGTCTAGAGTATTCCAGTGAGTGTTGGAGTCTGAGTTAGTGTAGGTAGTACTACTCTTGTAGAGTCTAGAGTATTCTAGGGAGTGTTAGTATAGTAGTAATGTCCTACTAGAGTCTAGATCATTCTAGTGTACGAGTGAAGATGTAACACTAGATTGTGCTATATATAAGAGGGTGTGGAGGTCCAAGGGACTAAGCCCATCCAGAAAATTTCCCCCAAAACCAACATTTGCTGATGGCATACCACCTCCTCCTCATCGGCGAGCACAACAGGCAGGTAAAACTACAGGAGGAACTCGACAAATGCAAGCAAGCAGCTTCAGAGTCTAGCGCGCGGCGAGCTGCGCTCTCCACCGCTGGTGGCTCCAGCTCGCACGGCAATCATGCCAACAAACACCGCTCTCGCACAGATAACATGGACCCCGCCGCGAGACGTGCGGTCACCAAAACCCTCAACACGTCCTTCATGGAGACGGACGTCAACGGCAACGCCATACCGAAAACGCCGCAGGCTGCGATCATGGCAGCCACCACGTACCTCGCGTCCTATCCTGCGAAGAGTGCCATGCACAAGTCCGCACTAGCCGGACTCGGACTCGTTGGAGATGCGCTCCACGAAGAAGCTCCTGCGGAGCCGAAGAAAAAGGCTACGGTCAGATTCAACCGTAGCCCCACACCCTCATCCGACGAAGAGGAAGACGAGCACGATCTACCTTGCTGGGAGATGAAGTAGCTGAGTAATTGGCCAGATGGGACGCCGAAGGCGCACTTTTCTGGATTCAGCTTGATCTTGTAATGATCAAGGTTATTGAACGTCTTGCGGAGATTGTAGATCAGTGTCTTGGCTTCCTTGGTCTTGATGACTATGTCGTCGACATAGACTTGTATGTTGTGACCAATCTGGTTCTTCAGACACGCCTGCATGCACCTCTAGTATGTGGCGCCTGCGTTCTTCAGCCCGAAGGGCATAGTTTTGTAGAAGAACACCCCGAACGGCGTGATAAATGCCGTTTTCTCCTAATCTTCGACCTTCCGTCGAATCTGGTTGTAGCCTGAGTAGGCGTCGAGGAAGGAGAGCTTCTCGCATCCTGCAGTCGAATCGATGATCTGATCGATTCGAGGAAGAGGGAAGTGGTCCTTGGGGCAGTGCTTGTTGAGCAACGTGAAGTCTACGCACATCCGAAGGATGTCCGTGTCCTTTTTGGGGACTAGCACAGTGTTGGCTAGCCACTCGCTCTCCTTGATTTCTCGGATGAAGTTGGCATTGAGGAGTCTGTTGACTTCGATTCCAACTGCTTTTGCTCGTGGTTCGGACAGTCGTCGGATCGACTGCTTGACTGGCCTTGCGTCCGGGAACACATTGAGTGCGTGCTCGGCAAATTCCTTGGAAACTCTTGGCATGTACGCAGGACACCAGGCGAAGATTTACCAGCGCTCACGGAGGAATTAGACGAGCGCGCTTTCCTATGCGGGCTGAGGTCATTTGCGATCAGCGTCGTCTTGGACGCATCGGTTGGGTGGACCTGCACCTTTTTTGTGTTGACTGTTAAGTCGAACGACGTATCGATGTCTTGGAAGCAATGCGGATCCCGTTGTGCATCCTGGAACAATCCGATACAATGTTCCACGGTATAGTCCCAGGAAAGGGCATATATCCCCTGGGAAAGATATGGCTCGACGTCATCTTCGGCAAACCCGAAAACTTTCGGTGCGAGCGGCTCGAGTTCGAATTGGTGGATTGGCCATCACAGTACCACGCCATCCTCGGGCGTGTGGCGTTTGCAAGATTCCTAGCAGTACCGCACTACGCGTACCTTCTGCTCAAGATGCCAGGGCCCAAGGGCGTCATCACAGTCCAGGGGAGATTCACCCTATCGGACCACTGCGACAGAGACTTCAACAAAATCTCCCAGTCGTTCGGCATGCAAGAGGAGCTCACGACGCTCCAAGAGGTGACAGACAACGGGGCAACCCCAGTCGCCAGGCAAAAATCACATGATACGTCGACAATCAACATGAAAAAGGTGCGGCTCCATCCAACCGATGCCTCCAAGATGGCGCTGATCGCAAACGACCTCAACCCCGCATAGGAAAGAGCGCTCGTCTAATTCCTCCGTGACCGTTGGGAAAGCTTCGCCTGGTGTCCTGCGGACATGCCAGGAGTTCCCAAGGAATTTGCCAAGCATGCACTCAATGTGTTCCCAGACGCAAGGCCGGTCAAGCAGTCGATCCGACGACTGTCCGAATCACGAGCAGAAGCAGTTGGAATTGAAGTCAACAGACTCCTCGATGCCAAATTCATCCGAGAAATCAAGGAGAGCGAGTGGCTAGCCAAAACTGTGCTATTCCCCAAAAAGGACACGGACATCCTTCGGATGTGCGTAGACTTCACGTCTCTCAACAAGCACTGCCCCAAGGACCACTTCCCTCTTCCTCGGATCGATCAGATCATCGATTCGACTGCAGGATGCGAGAAGCTATCCTTCCTCGACACCTACTCAGGCTACAACCAGATTCGACTGAAGGTCGAACATCAGGAGAAAACAGCGTTTATCACGCCGTTCGGGGTGTTCTTCTACAAAACCATGCCCCTCGGGCTGAAGAACGCAGGCGCCACGTACCATAGGTGCATGCAGGCGTGTCTGAAGAACTAGATCGGTCGCAACATACAAGTCTATATAGACGACATAGTCATCAAGACCAGGGAAGCCAAGACACTGATCGACGATCTCCGTGAGACGTTCGATAACCTTGATCATTACAAGATCAAGCCGAATCCAGAAAAGTGCGCCTTCGGCATCCCATCTGGCCAATTACTCGGCTACTTCATCTCCCAACGAGGTTTGGAGGGAGGAGGCCGGCGGTGCCCAGGGAGAGGAGGGGCGGCGGCTAGGGTAGGGAGATCGTAGTTAGGCTGATACCATGTGTAAAGGTATGTGAGAACGCACATCACCAATAGGGCCAGCTGCTCATATATGTATTGACAATGTTACAGGTACAACCCTAGAAATACACGGGGACCTATAACTAATATAACACATATCTCAACAAAAAACATTCATAGTTTTTCTCAATGAAGGGAGGTTTCTGAAATAGCGAGGGATTCAGGGATCCCGCAAAACACTTATTCATTCAAGAGACAATTAGAGAGCTGAAACTGAATTTTTTTGCTATACTAGAAACGGGCAGGGACGATTTTTCAACACCTTTCTTATAGCACCTAGCGTGAGGATTCGATTTAAATGGTATTGCCTGCCAGCACAAGGACAGTCGAGTGGTATTTTAGTTGAAATAAATTTTGCAACACTTGGGGTTAATAAGGTGGTTAATGGGGATTTTTGTGTCAAGTTTCATCTCAAATTTAAAAGTGATGGGTTTGAATGGGTTTTAATTCCAGTGTACGGCGCAGCTCAAGAAGCGAATATGCATCGCTTTTTGGCTAAGCTAGTGCGTATTTGTGAACATGAAACTCTACCTCTACTTGTAGGGATGATTTTAATATCGTAAAAAGGCAACAGGAAAAGAACAATGATAACTTTAATCCATGATGGTCTTTTATTTTTAATGCAATAATTGAGAGCTTTGATTTAAGAGAAATAGCACTATCTGGGAGACAATTCACATGGGCTAGTCGTCGGGCAAACCCAACCTATGAAAAGCTAGACATAGTGCTCGCTAGTGTTGAATGGGAACAAAAGTTTTTCTTGGTGTCTGTTAGAGCTCTTGCCTCGGCAGGATCTGATCACACCCCGATTATAGTTGATTCTGGTGAACAAGCTCACCTTGGAAACAAATCAAAATTTTCGTTTGAATTATCCTGGTTGCGTAAATAAGATTTTTTTGATTTGATCGCAAATGAGTGGAATTCGATACCTACTGAACCCAATCCCCTAAGAAATTGGCAGAACAATATCCACAATATTAGACAGTTTTTGAGAGGGTGGGCTATAAACATTAGCGGTCATTATAAGCAAGAAAATGAACGATTTATTACATTTAATTGTACTTCTTGACACAAGGGCTGAATCCACCCGTTTTTCTTTGGCCGAGATAGATGAGTTAAGAAAGGCCAATGATGAACTTGCGAAGCTTCGTCGGGATGAGGAAACTAAGTGGGCACAAAGGGCAAAAGTTAAACACATCCAAGAGGAAGGAGATAATACAAAATACTTTCACTTGAATGCAAATGGGAAACACCGTACGGAGATGATTTTCCAACTAGAGCAGGACGAAGGGACGATAGTTGGTGAAGAGAATTTGGGAGTGTATATTTTAGAGTTCTACAAAACTTTATTTGGGCCACCTACAGAAAAAATTCTCTATGAATGAGTCAGAGGTACAAGACATCCCTCAGCTTTCTTGGAGGAAAATGTAATTTTGAGCGCGGATTTTATTGAAAAGGAAATCCATGAAGCTATTATGCAAATGGAAAAAAATAAGGCACCAGGGCCGGACGGTTTTCCTGCTGAATTCTATGAAGTATTCTGGGAAGTAATTAAGCCTGACGTTATGCTGATGTTTACTGCTTTCTAAAATGGTGAACTACCGCTATTTCGCCTGAACTTTGGCACAATTGTTCTACTGCCAAAAAAAGAAAATGCTATACAGATCCAACAATATAGGCCAATATGTCTACTGAATGTGAGTTTCAAGATATTCACAAAAGTAGGGACAAACCGTATAACTGGAATAGCTCACAAAGTAACTAGACCATCACAAACAACTTTTATGCCAGAAAGACATATCGTGCTTCATGAAACTATTCATGAACTACATAAGAAAAAAATGGATGGGCTTCTTCTTAAGATTAATTTTGAGAAGGCATACGATAAAGTAAGGTGGCCTTTCTTGCAACAAGTTATGCAAATGAAAGGGTTTAACCCAAAATGGTGTATCTGGATAATGAATTTGATAACACGGAGTAGTGTGGGCATTAGGGTGAATGATAGTATTGGTCACTATTTCCAAACTCACAAGGTATTGAGACAAGAAGATACCTTATCATCGATTATATTTAATATCATTTCGGATATGCTAGAAGTTATCATTAGTCATGCCAAAGAAGATGGCCAAGTTAGTGGTTTAATCCCATACTTAGTTTATGGTGGTGTGTCAATTCTTCAGTATGCAAACGATACGATAATCTTTATGGAACATGACTTACAAAAAGCTTTGAATATGAAACTCATTCTTTGCATTTTTGAACAGCTCTCAGGGCTTAATATTAACCTTCATAAAAGTGAAGTTTTCTGCTTTGGACAAGCCAAAACGGTAGAAGAACAATGTAAGGATTTGTTTGGTGTCAATCTGGGTCTTTCTCGTTCAAGTATCTTGGCATACCTATTCACTTTCATAAATTAAGAAATGGAGAATGGAAACCCGTAGAAGATCGTTTTGAAAAAAAGTTAGGAAATTGGATAGGGAAGTTACTTTATTATGGTGATCGTTTGGTGCTTATTAATTTGATTTTAACGATCTTACCTATGTTTATGCTATATTTTATGGAAGTACCTATTGGGGTTAGAAAAAGACTAGATTTCTTTAGATCGCATTTCTTCTCGCAGAGTGATAATCATAAGAAAAATATCGTTTAACAAAATAGAACATCATATGCCGGCCCAAGGATCAAGGGGGTTTAGGAGTCGAAGACCTGGAAACCAAAAATAAATGTCTCCTTAGTAAATGGTTGTTAAATTAATGAACAGGGAGGGAGTTTGGCAGGAACTGCTAATGAATAAATATTTATACTCTAAAACCCTCTCACAAGTGATTTTACAGCCAAATGATTCTTCTTTTTGGAAAATACCAATGAAGGTGAAACAAGGTTTCCTTAATAGGGGACGATTTGAGATTAAAGATGGGACAAGTACATGTTTTTGGGAGGTTGTTTGAATCGGGGACACACCTCTATCTCAACAATATAGTTCTTTATATAACATTCTGCAAAGGAAACAAGTAACTGTTGCCGACGTACTATCCTCATAGCCGATAAACATGTTATTTAGAGGATCCCTAACAGGAAATAAGTGGGATAATTGGTTGCAATCGGTATCTAGGCTTATGCATATTAATTTAACGAATGAAAGAGATATCTTCACATGGCGCCTCAGACAAAATGGTGTTTCCTCTGTTAAATCGATGTACATTGATCTCCTAAATGGAAACACAAGGTTTCTTAAAAAATACATTTGGAAAATTAAAATACCCCTCAAAATTTGAATATTTATGTGGTTCGTCCATCGTAAGGTAATACTTACTAAAGATAACCTGAAGAAAAGACATTGGCAGGGAGATTCAATATATTGTTTTTGTGACAAGTCCGAGACTATACATCATCTTTTTATTAAATGTCCATTTGCTATAACAATATGACGCATTATTCATATGACCTTTAATATCACACCATCCTCAAATTTAAACAATTTATTTGGGAATTGGCTCACGGGTATCCCCAAAAAATAAAAATAAAATCAGATTAGGATGGGAGTATGCGCTATTATATGGGCTATCTGAGACACCCGGAATGACGTTATTTTAGCAAGGCTCGATGCAAATCGTTCTTGCAGGTTATCTTATGGCTACTCACTAGATTCATACTTGATTGCTGCTATAGCCTATGAACGACCATCAAGCTATTCATGTTGGATGCAACATATTGGATATGGCTACGCAGGACTTGTTCAGCCGGTGTGGGTGGCGATATGATCTTAGGATTGATGGAATCACTTTATACCTTTTGACTTCTCTTTTTTTCTTTGTGTTTGTGTTTGTGTTCGAGATATAGAATCGTTTTAATAATGCAATAAAGAAACCGTATGCATCGAGTTTTGATGCAGAGGCTGGGACATTGCCTTCGTTTTGAAAAAAAAAGTTCTGCCAAGAAACCCCACTTCAAGCTATGACAATTCTGGCATTGCTTTATAGGTTAGCTCAACATATTCTGGGATTATTTCTCCGGGCCGTTCTGGTGCAGGACCATCTCTGTTAGGCTTTCAACCACCAACGAACAACTCATATGGATAAGGTGCGTATGCTCCGGGTGCACCACATCTAAATTTGCACATGGAACATTCTATGAATTGGTAGCATGAGGTTATTGTCAATAGTGTATGCTAATCTCAGTTTCTCTTTTTCTGTTGCATGTCCTTCTGTCCGGTTTAGCTGAATGATGCACAACTGTATTCACTAGTATACCTGCATGTTGATTCTGATAGTCTTCTTGTTCTTCGGGTGGTGGAGTGCAGTTGAGGTCCAAAAGTGGTCGCACCATTCTTGTAGTCAAGGTCTGTGCCGTCCTGTGTGTTACCGGAGTAGGCTCCTTGCCGTCAGAGGCGGATCTAGGGAGGGGCGAGGGGTGGCCAGACCCCTGCTATGGTTCGGCCCTCCTCAAGAATATATAATGGGGGCTAGCACTAATTTTGATGCTCAATTACTGAGCGTAATAGTCTAGACCAATATGTGTAATGTGTTGATTGCTCAAGTTTTATGGGACAAGCCCAAAACATTTGCCATCAAGGGATAGTACATACTGATTGAAGTATCAGTAAAACCACATATCGAGCAACTGATCTATGGGACACATCTGAATTTCTTCTCTGTTTGGTTTCCCTCGACGATCTAATCGGCTTATATCTCCTTTCTTCGCCACCTGTGGCACCGCTTTCGGTATCGGGATTTTGTATTCAAGTGTTGGTGTGTCCGTGATTACTGATTAGTGAAGACACAAAGAACAACTCCCATGCATCTAGAAACTATCAACTATGGCGTGCTTTATCCACACGACATGTCCATTACGTGAAGTGATCGTCCTAAGGTATGATCCCAGATATATGTATGTTGGCTACTAGAATTGCTAGTTTGATTACATCATCTAATAGAAATTGCTTAATCAAATCAACTGCGGATTATATTCACCTTTTTTACAAAGTATTTAGTGTTTAAATAATTATTGAATTGTTGTGTTATTGAGTTATTTGATAGCTCTGGGCATATACCTACACTCAAACTAGTAGAATGTAGTTTGCTTTTTTTATTGCAAAACATATAATGTTCCAATTTGATATCCACAATATACACAATATAACTTGGTATACTTTCAATGTTTATCTCTTTTATGGTGAATTTCTTCTTCTCCCCACCACTGATGTGACCCTTGATTTATTTAGTATTCTTCTACAACCTTATATAGTTATTCGTATTTGTAAGGAAAATTTCTGTAAATTTTACCGTTCATAAGATCATAGACTTATTATTTAACAGATTTCTAGTTGTAAAGCAAATAAATAAGCTTTAGTTATAGAAAATATGTTCGGATAACAAAACTATATATATTTACGATTTAGTATAATGTTGTTATAAACCTATATTATGGCCATTGTCGTCTCGGCCCCCCTATGGTCAAATCCTGGATCCGCCCCTGCTTGCCGTTCCTGGTAGCGGTGATCCAACGTCGAGGTGCTGAGCGAGCATGAACACCCTAAGCGGCGAGGAGGAAGCCAGTGAGGTGCCGCTGTTGCAGATTGCCGGTGGCGAGGTGCTGAGCGAGCAGGAACAACCCCCGCAGCAAGGAGGAAGCCACTAAGGTGTTGCTGCTTCAGATCGCCTAGTGGTGAGGTGCTGGGCGAGCAAGAACACCCTGAGCGGCGAGGAGGAAGCCAGTGAGATGCTCCTACTGCAGATCGTTGGCGGCAAGGTGCCGAGCTAGTGGAACACCCTAGGCGGCGAGGAGGAAGCCGGTGAGGCGCTACTGCTGCAGATCGTCGGCAGAGGTGTTGTGCCTTGTCGATGTCCGGCAGCACCTTGCGCGCCCCCGAGGGAGCTGGTGAGGTACTGCTGCTACAGATTGCCGATAGCAAGGTGTTGTGTCTTGCCGGCGTCTGATAGCACCTTGCCCGCCTCCAGCAGGAGCACAACAGGAGGGGTGACGGCATCTGAGAAAACCACGGGGAAGGAATTGGTGGTAGGCGATGCGCGACTGGGTGGACGATCGATTCCGGCTGGCTGGATGGACGCCGCGCGAGGATTGATTCCTGCTGGGTGGATGATCGATTTCGGTTGGCTGGGTAGCTTCGGACAAACCGCAGAGGGTATTTCTGTACACGTCGCTATACTCGGGCTGTCAGAAAATTTCTAAAACGTCTTATAATATAATATGAAACGGATATTAAACGAAGGATGTAAGACTCAATATTTTTGCAATGGTAGAAGTATGCCAAACCTGTGGCACGGTGATGATACGACCTTGACTCCTATGGGAGCACTTGCGAGACAACGCATTTTAGAGCACCACATGAACCAGTCCCCTACCTCCACACATTTAGCACCTCAACATAGATATTCTATTTTCGCCGTTGACTTGAGTTTGTTTAGATATAAATGTATCTATATATGAAAACGTGTCTAATACATTCAAATTTAAAAAAATCTAAATCAATTATTTTTTAACGGAGAGAATATCTATTTTAGATTTTTTTTTGAAAAACACAGTACAATCGTAGACGCTCACAACACGTATATGCACCCACATCTATGAACGCACACACGCACACTTTACTCCTATGACCACTTCCGAGAGACCGAGTCGGCGGATCGGGTCTTGAGATTGACGAAGTCATTATGGACGCCTCGTTATCGACGGGAACGTCGCCTCCCACTGAAAAAATATTCCGTCTTTTATGCAACACACAGTGTCAAACTTGGGGTTTAAACTCTGATGGGCTGGGGGTACAACCACCCTCCTAGTCATTCAACCACATGAAATGGTTATGGCAAATCCAAATTAATGACAACTATTCACGATAAGAATTTTTTATACAGAATAATTTTCTTCATTTTTTATATGAAACATAACAAACTTATGGGCAAGCCAACCGGCCAGTCAAATTAGTTCGAGCAAAATAATCCAACAAGCTGACTCGTAGGCTACAAATCGAGAGGCTGATTTACTAAATGAGCTTCTTTTGCAACCAGGATTGTTTCTTGTCAAGACGATCTCGCCTTGGCAAAAAAAAAAGTAAAGCTCAAAAGGTGAGGTGGCAATTTTAGTCTTATATCAGCATCCTTCTTGCTACTGTTTCTTTAGACTTCAAATTGACAATACTCAAATTACTTGTGTCTCTCCTTTAAAAAAACAATAGACTCTAAAATTGACAAGACATGACTAGGATCTATTTTTGCCTTTTTGAAGCATACACCTTCTAAAACAAAAATTTAGCCCTCGCCTCTTCCATCAGTATCCATAAGGCTGTCGGTTCCGCAAGAGATAGATGTATCTTGGGTGCCCTCAGACAATCTTGTTACCGCCACCAAATTGTTTTGTGACAGTGCCAGGATTTCGCAACAGTTGTCAGCAGTAGTGTCCCTGGAAGAATGAAGAATTGCAATAGTAAAGCACCAAAAGAAATGCACATGAACTAGAACGAGTGAATTGCATTTCCTCTATAATCAATGAAATGCAGTTGGGATCTGCCTTTCCGTAAAAAATAGAACAAGAGTGAATTGCTTGTGATTACACAAGTTTTACGAGTGGAGGCAAATTATATTGTGATGTTTATCTGACACTATCCTATGTAAATGGAGTCATATATATAAACAAAAAGGAACAAATATATAAGAAGCACAAAATTGATTGAAGGCCTTTTTATGAAGAACTAGATGCAGATCTTAAATCATGTAAAGATTACAAAGGCAACCTTCCAGGGAGTAAAGAAGGTAAGTACAACATAGTATATTCTTACCTTTCTTGATGATTCCCCTTGATATTTAGAGCCTGATCATAGTGCGAAGACTGAAAAGAATTTACTTGTGTTAATAATTTCATATGTAGTAAAATAAATTGGTGAAACCACAACAAAAGCGCGAGGTATATTGTGATTTGAAGTGCTTCTGCTGCTAGTTACTCAGGCCAACTATACTGGAACAACATCGCTACTCCTTAATTATCCAACATGAAAAAATTAAGTAGTACATTATTCGGGATAAAGTGAAGACAAACAACGCTACCTTGTGGAGTTCAGCTTTTCGGTTGTCGTCTGCACTTTCATAATCCTTTTCCTTTGTCTGTTCCACAATAGCAGTGTTGACATGGTCTTCAGTGGCATTGCCAAATATTGCATCAATATCAGCAGCACTGATTTCTCGAGCTGCAACTTTTGGATCTTGAGCCATGTATTTCATTAATTCTCTCTGGAATCGAATATGGTTATCAGTAAGCACACAACATGAGCAAATAAGCATGGAACTAGCAAGTCGAGACAAACCCATAGGAACGATCTCGCAAGCGTCAGGATGACTTGTCTATAATCCAAAACAGAACGCTGGACAAAGGCAAGCCAGTCCTCCTTGATCTCAAAAAGAAGAGTCATCGCAGACTGCAATATACATACAAAAATCAAACACAAGGTTTGGATGAAATAAACTAATTTCGTGGTAGAGAAATATGCGCGCGCGCGCGCGCGCACACACACACACAAGGATGAAATACTGATAAATCGAAGTTAACCTCAGTGCTAGATGTATCTGCAGGCAAAGCCGTCAGCTTTTTCTTGATGATGTCAAGAAGCAGGATTCCTGTCTTGCACTTTTCTTCCCTCATTTCAGCAAACGGTATGGGTGCTACAATTCTTCTGTTAGGTCCACAGAACATCCATTTGAATATATCGTTCCTCGGTTTGAAGCACATGATGTCGTGCTGGTCCGAGTCTTTGCAAAAAGTTACACCACCAAAAGAAGCATCACGTTCCAGTACGTCCTTTGGGTCTAAAATTGACTTGAGCCTCGGCAAGACTTTCTTTTGGTGCTTGCTGCACAGGTGATCCAGCAGCGAACCAGTGTCCGTGTGCTTCATGGGAGCATCGCACAAGGGGCAAACCCAGAACCTCCATGACTTGTGTTCCTTCAAAAAGCTTAGTGCAGCCGATACAGTGAATGCAGCAGGCTTAGACGGGTCGACCTTGTTGTATTCCTTCTGTAGAGTATCAAGGCTGACGCGCATGAAGTCGCTCTGCCTCTCGGCGGTCATGGAATTCTTCCAGTAATCTTCGGCCAACTCAATGATCTTCAGAACCAGTTCACGGAACTGCCTGGCAAGCGAGACTAGCCTGGCGCTAGGATCGGCCCCGCTGATTGATCCAGGAGGGATGCAATCTTCATCGGGATCGTGGGGAAACTTCAAGTCGAGCGCCCTGCTGCACTCGCTCTCAGCCGCGCCGGCTCGCCCAGGAGCAACAGAAGCTTCGCGCGGAAGGCGGCGATCACGGCCGAGTTGGGGAAGCTCTGCGCCGCGCGGTCCACGGAGGCACGCGGACGTCGCAGACAAGCCCTCTTGTTGCTGGCCGCGTCGAGGCCGCGGAAGAAGTGCAGATCCATGTACGCCTCGAGGAGCTGCGCTCGAGCCGAGCGCGGGAAGCGCTCGGCGACGCCCTTGGCATGCGGCCGCGCCGCGTGCGCCCCGTCGCGCCTGAAGATGTGGAGAACACGATCGACTTCCGCAGGGACCTGCTTGTTCATCAGAACGTCGAGGGATCTCTGCGCCCTGAACCTAGCCTCCAGCACCCTGTCGTTCGCGGTGGTGGGCTCGGGTCCGTGCAGGCCGTACGCCGCGTTGTATCTCGCCGGGTCGACGGGGGAAGAGATGCCCAGCGCGCGGCGGTACTCGGTCTCCGCCTCCCGGTGCAGGGAGTATTCGGAGAGGGCGTGCCCGAGCGCGGTGGCGATGTCGACGCAGTTGGGGACGAGCTCCTTGGCGGCAGCGAGCGCGCCGCGGGCGGAGCTGAGGTGCGCATCGGCATGGTCCTCCTCCGCGCTACGGGCGTGGATGGCGGCGCAAAAGTGGAGGTTCCCCGAGAGACGGAGCGCGAGGGCCGATCTCGGGTGGTTGACAGCGAGCGCATCGGCCCGCCGCAGCGCCGAGGTGTGTTTGCCCTCGTGGTACTGCAGCAGAACATCCCTAGCCACCTTCCTCACGTTAACGGCGCTGGATTTTCCCATGAACACACAAGGCTTGATCGCGGTGGGCGCTGGGTGCTCGGCGTCGGGGGTATTAGACGCCGGCGAGCGGCGATTGTGGACGAGGAAAGGAAAGGGAACGAAGGGTTTTGAGGTCGGATTCGTGGAGGGTTAGGACTGGGCTGGGCTGGTCTGGGCTGCTCCTCTCTGGAAGCCCTGGGCTCCTCTCAAATACTAGTCCAAGTTTTTTTTAAGAACGCGCGTGCGTGTGCGTGCGTGCGCGTGTGGATGTGTAGGGGTGTGTGCGTGTGTTTTTGAACAGGGGTGGGCAACAAAAAATTATCACAATCACGCAATATCCAAGGCAGTTTATTAAACCAATCTGAATCTCTATGAATCTTCCGGAAAACCACTCCAAGAAAGCACTCAGACCTGGCTTGATTTTCTCGAGAATGTCACTTGATCGCTGATTTCGTAGGAATCGCCATACACAATTTATTAACAAGGTGCAGACAGTCGGATTCAACCTACACCCACCGGCATATTACAGTTTATCAAAAGTGCAACTATCAGAGGCTGTACGGAACTCAAAAGAGCCCCACGCTGAGTGAACAACATGGCCCCGTTAATGTTCGTCTCTCCATGATCCCTTACCAGTGTCAGCAATAAAGATATATTCCCTCCGATCTATATTACTCGTCGTTTAAATTGATGTATCTAGTACTAAAATATGTCTAAATACATTCATTTCGACGATAATTAATATAGATCGAAGGGAGTAGCATCTTTGTTCAGTTTTAGCCAACCTGAAACAGAAGGAGTCTAGTGAGTTTTCTTTGTATTATCGGATCGTGTACGGTGTGTTATTTTCGGCACAAGCACGTTCGTTTCTGTTTTCGTCTAGCTCAATATTTTCAGCCTTAATATGTTTGCGAAGTGCGTACGTGCTTTGTCAGCAAAGGTGCAGGTACATCAATTCGACATTTTCCTTTCATCAAATTTTGGTAATCTTTCGTAAGTGGCAGGAAGGCCACCAAACAAACATTAGTTTCTCCCACATAACCTCTCGTGTTCTATCATCAAGACTAAGACCCAGTCTTTACCTGTATAATCTCTCGAAAAAAAATTACCTATATAACTGGAATCCTTTTTATCTTATATGCGTTTTACAATTTCGCGTTTTACAATTTCTCAATATGATATGTAATTTGACTATTTTTATTTCGTTTGTGTGACTTTAGACTTCTTTAGGCTGTGTGTATCTGAGCTATGAACATGCCGGGGGTCTTCCTATTGATCAACATGCTCATGAATGAATGTCAGGTGTCTGGTTGTTGTTGTAGTAAGTTTTTTACACTATCCATCTCCTTGCTCTGCTCCTGTTTTGTCGGCTGAAGTGTACTTTCTTTTGACATAAACGTGGGCTTTATTGATCGCATAATCATTACATCATTACAAATAGGCTCGCGGATACAATCCGGAGTAACCCCACGCCACACCAAGCTAATAACTGAATCACTAAGTTTAGCTAAAGTATGAGCAACAACATTTAAGCCACGATAAACATGACGGAAGGCACATGTGCAGAAGGTTTTAGCAAGGTTTCTAATGTCGATGATCACCGGCCACAGATGGATCTGTCGACCGTGGTCGACGTCACCCGCTGCACCACAGACAATCAGTCAGAGCTGATGATAATCTTGCGATAACCCTCCTCCTTTGCTAGAATAAGAGCACGACGCATTGCAGGCGCCTCTGCAATCTCTGGCACCACAACCTCATCAGGTCGCTCACTGCAAGAAGTTAAGCACGATCCATTGTGGTATCTGATTACGATGCCAGTTCCCATTCGACGAGTCGAAGCTAAGATCGCTGCATCAACACTTACGAAGACTGTTCCTTCTAGCAGTGAATACCATTTACGCATTGAATGAGTAGTCTCATGCCTATTGGTAGGACCAGTATTGTAAAGATGCAAAACAATCATCTCAATGTAAGCAAGTAAGTTCTCGGCAACACTCTGTGGATGCATCGATTGTTCCCCCTCCCGGACCTTGTTTCTCGCATCCCAAATGTGCCATATGGTAGTGCTCATGACAGTTGCCTCCATCTCCGAGGCCTTTTCAAAGAAATCAAGCGTCCAGGTTCTTGTAGAGGTAAAGAAACTACGACGCAACGTGATTTTATGTACTATCGAGACTATATTCCACACATCGCGAGCAAACTGACAGAAAATCAGGTATGTTGGATGGTTTCATGACGTCCACAAAAAAATCAATTTGCCTCCACTGGGTATGTGTTGTAACTGGTGACCAGTAGGTAAACAATCATGAGAAAAATGCCAAGCTATGATTTTTATTTTTCCAGGTGCCTTGGTAGCCCACAATTTCTTCCAAATTTTTGCATCACCTTAATGTGCAGATGAGAGTCCACACTTAGCGACACTCTGATGTTCACAAAACTTGGCTGATCTTGCAAGGTTGTAACCAGAACGAACAGAGTAAGACCCAAAATGGGTGTGAGGCCAAGTAAGGAAATCATCATCCTCTCTTCGGCTAATTGGTATCTAAATAATTTTCATCGCTACTTCCTCAACAAAAATGGTGCGGACCAGGTCCACATCCCTTGACCGTGACTCATCCAAGAGCAAGGTGTCAACTTGCTGATTGTCGAGTAACGGTACCAACATTCGCAGTGAAGATGAAGGTACTCAAGGGATCCAATTATCCGACTTAATACGAACAGATACACCATTCCCAATACTCCAACGAGCTCCCTGTTTCAGTAATTCCCTTCCAAAAAGAATGCCCCTCCAAGTGTATGAGGACGATCTTGGCTTTGGGGCATCCCAGAAGGAGGTGTTTGGGAAATATCGTCCTTTTAAAACCCTGGCACAAAGAGATATAGGATCTGTCAGGATGCGCCAGCCTTGCCTAGCCAACATGGATTGGTTGAATAATTCCATATCTTTAAATCCCATCCCTCCCAGTGCCTTGGGAGTTGATAGCCACTGCCAAGAGCGCCAATGCATTTTCTTCCGACCGTCCTCTTTTCCCCACCAGTGATCAGCTATAGATTTCCTCATATCATCACAAGACGTCACTGGTATTTGAAAACAACTTATGACATAGGTCGGGATTGCTTGAATAAAAACTTCCAAAAAAAGTCTCCTTTCCCGCATGTGACATAGGCTGATCAGAGCAACCATTTATCCTCTTCCACATACGATCATATAGATATCTGAATGTGCTGACGGGTGAACAACCCACTTCAGTGGGCATTCCAAGATAGGAGTCATTCAGTGTTTCCACTTGGATTCCTAGCACATGCTTCACTTCATCCTTGACCTGATCTGAACAATGAGGGCCAAAAAGGATAGCATATTTTTTCTATTGATTTTCTACCCCGAGCCCTCACAATAGGTTTCCAAAGTGTTGTGTATATCCTTATTACTGCGAGCAAATAAAATACCGTTGTCAGCAAACAACAAGTGTGATATAGGTGGTCCAAGTCGACAATTATGAATACCTTGTAGTTCACCTTGGGCCTCCCTTTTTTGCGGAAGACAAGATAATCCCTCTGTGCAGAGAAGGAAAAGATAGGGACTTATGGGATCCCCTTACCTGATCCCTCTAGTTGGTATCACTGGATCGGTCAAATCCCCATTCATTTTAACAACATACCTCACTGACTTAACACATCGCATAATAGTTGCAATCCACGTCGGGGTAAAACCAAGCTTCACAAGATAGCCTTCTAGATAATTCCATTCCACACGGTCATAGGATTTCATCATATCCACCTTGAGAGCAAAATAGGGCCTCTTGGAGTGTTGTTGCTTGATAGAGTGAAGACATTTGAAACCAATCAGTGCATTATCCGTGATGATCCTCCCAGGCACAAAAGCACTCTGATGCTCGGAAATAATAGAAGGTAAAATTATCTTCAGTCTATTAGACAACACTTTTGAGACAATTTATAAAACATTGCACAAGATAATAGGGAGAAAATTCTTTAGATTGGCAGGATTTGGCACCTTCAGAATTATGACAACAATGGAGTCACATAGCCCTTCCGGAATCTCTCCACCTTCTAAGAGCCCTCTCACCGCTTGGGAAATCTCACTGCTGAAGAACTCCCAATGGGTCTGGTAGAACAAGGATGGGAATCCGTTGGGTCTCTGTGACTTCGTAGGGACCATTTGGAAAAGTGCAGCTTTGATCTCATCGTCAATGTATTCGTTAGATATATCTGCGTTCATAGCATCGGTAACCTTGCATGGTATAGCATCCAGGAAAACATCGATTGACACGTAAACAAGTCCCCATAAAAGTGCTACACCATACCTTTAATGCCCTCAAGATTCTCGAAGCGAGAGACATCCTCCCGAATCAGAACTTTAATTTTATTTGTTCTTTTGCACGCCGAGGCTGTTGCATGAAATAAAGCAGTATTTTGGTCACCCTCCTTGAGCCACTCAATTCGGGATCTCTGCCTCGCCATAATTTCTGCCCGCTCAAAGAGCTCACATAGTCCCCTCTCGGTCTGTTGTGTCTCGGACTCTGTGCCCATATGATGGCAACAATCGTGCCACTTTTCACTGGGACTCCAAGTGCAGAGTGTTGTAGCAAGATTTTTTCCCACAAGGGTGACTCGAGGGTTTATATCAAACTCTCAGAGAATTGGTTGTGGAAGTTTTATTCGTCTTCTCCTCTTCAAGCAACTTGTAAAGTAAAATAATTTGTCTTGTGTCCCCAATTCTACTAAGTGGTTGTCAAGCACAAGGTTACATATTAGTAATATGGAATATAAAAAAGTAAATTGAAATAAATAAAGTAATGCAAACTAGATGATATGGAAGATAGTAGGGTTATTTTTGGGTTTTTATGAGTGATTGCAAGTAGGGAAAGTATTTTTTTATTTTCGAAATAATAAATTACAGAAAATATAAAAGGTAGTAGATGCAATAGAAAGGTGTTTCTTGCGATTAAAATTGGACCAGGGTTCATGGATTCACTTGTCTACTCTCTTTTTAAGTTGTAGTGATCATAAAAAAATTATCAATGATAAATATTCATGGAACTTCTATATGTGTTTGATAAGCATTCATATGGGAATCGCATTCTAACATAGAGATTAAACACATCTCTATTATACTCCTCAAGAAAGGGAAACTCCATGAAATCTTGAATTAAGAACAAATTAGAGTATAGCTTTAAGTAATATAACATGATGTTTGAAATGAAAATATGCTACCTTGATCTAACAAGATTATCTCACTGTCACATGATAATTATGGCACATGATTTCACTTTATCCCTAGTGAGATAGGAAAATAAATGTAAAAACCAAAGTAGATCTTGAATATTGTTGTCACAATTCAATCACTACTCACATGCTACTCCATCTAATACACACTTCTCCCTATACAAGTTCTTGCATATAATTTGGATCAAAACAAGAAATTAAGAACGGGGTACATGATATGCATCTACCAATGCATCTTACAAAAAAAGTTCCAATCTCATATATCAAATCATAGAATAAATATCCACCACATAGGAAATACATATATGACCATAATCATGAAGGGCAGCTCATATGGTAGTAGATCTATGAAGAATAAGAGAAAAATATATCAAGCTACTACCACAAACCCATAGTACGGAGGTGGACTAATCCATCTTCATCATGGTGACAATGCTGGAGATGTTGGAGAGGGTGGGGTCCCCTCGGAGGTGGCTCCGACGGAGTTCCCCCTCCAATCTTCGCTGGATCTGACTATGTTTGGTGGTAGTTTCGTTTCTAGTGTGCTTCGTCTTGAGGACTCCCCAGGGGATCCTTATTTAGGGGTTTTTAGGTCAAGAGAACTCTGTGGGTGAAAGAATCAAGGCGATCGAATGACCGAGGAGCAAAAGAGGGTAGGTGGAGTGTACACCTAGTCTAGGTGTGCCACCCAGTAACTTTTGGGCCTCTTGGCCCTCTAGGTGAGGTTCTTGTGCTCCATATGCTTCTCGTGGATAAATATTGACATCCCCAAAAGTTTAGGTCCATTTTACTTTGTATAGGTCCTGAAACATCAAAAACATTGAAAATAGGGTTTTTCTGCCCGGACGGGATATAGCCAAAATAAAGGGGATCATTGGTAAATCTCCAAAAATCAATGTAAAACATGGATATAACATTATATATGATGCAAATATGTGGATAAACATGTTAACAAACTACAAAGTTCATGTATGCATTTTACATGCATCAACATCCCCAAGCTTAACCTATGCTCGTCCTCGAGCATGAAGGTGATAAAAAATAAAATGGACTTTTGAGTTTGTTACTTTTGCTTCTTTCATCTTCATGTAAAGTTCATAGGTTCAAATCCTTTTAATAAGACATAATTTGCAAGTGTACTAGCAAGTTGTATCTTTTACACATCTATAAACATGTTAAACAATAAGTAATGGTGTGATAAAACAAATGAGGGACAAAACAAACCTTCAAGCACACTTTGATGAACCTATAGAATAAGAGACTCTTCCTATAATTGTCATTGGTGTTTTATGCCTCTACTTTTATTTTTGGGCTACTTCTTAGTTTAATGAACAACTAGAAGACTCTCTTCTTAGTTTCATGTCTTCCCTTGAGATGTTTTGCATCTCATACCGAAAGTAAGCATTGAATACATATGTTAAACCTCCATAAAGAATGCGAAATAAAGTTTTGAGCTATGTAGTTCATGTCAACAATACTAATAAGGATGGGGTTCCAAGTATCTTTTATTTCAAAGCTTCATATGTTTATGTGTTAAACATCTTACAAGTTGATTGTCTCATGCACCATACCTATGATCTTGCACTCCTCATGCTACTCAACTTAGGCCTGTCATTGTAGGATACATGTTTATCATTGAAACCACATCACTGAAGTACCTCTTGCTCCTTGTGTAGCTATATGCCCCCTTATGTTTCTTAAGCATAGGAGTTAATATAATTCCATGGTCATGTTCATTGGGGGGGGGGGGGTGAGTATCTCTACTCCAGAAGAATAAGAAAAACAAACATATGCATCTCAACAAGGATCATTATGCTGTAAGTTTCCACCATGAGTGCCGCATGACACATGGATTTGACTAGCGGTTCAGAAGCGATTTATCTAAACATGTTTACTCCAGTATGCACACTTTATTTCACATCGATGCAATCCATAGGCAGAACTAACATGATTTTTAATCAACACTCAACATTGAAAGCTTGTGCCATGACATCATGGTTTGGCCAACAACTTATAAGATGTAAAGCACATAAAGTTCCATAGTGGTATCACCCCAAACCTTACTTTCTTATGAGCTTTAAAATACATGAAAAATATGTTTTAAGAATGTTAGGAGGATTAACATACATATTGTACTTGAAATTAGCTTTTGCCACAAATAGGTGGATATGCCTAGTCTAGTTTAGGGGGTTTGGAACTAGTCTTAGCTTGCATTGTGAAGGATTAGCAAAAAAAGGAGATCTAAAGAGTGTGCCATCTAGTTCATAATGCCAACATTTATTTTCTCACCTTGCTCCTTATGGTTGAAAATAAATATACACAAACAAAGGATACAAATTAATAGGCACAAACAAATCATACTTCGTATAAAGTACTTGAGCTTAAAAACTAGACACAACATGAATTTCAGCTTTTTTGCTTTTATCTCCCCTTTTCTTTTATTTCAAGGCATTCTTATTAAGTTTTAATCTCATCATGGCAAAGTTTATTTTTAGTAGCTTGATCATAAAAATTTGTAATAATAGTGATGGTGGTCCTTTTATTGCAAACAAAAGTAAAATAAACAAGACATACGCTTCGATTTTATATGATAGTTTTATGTTGCTCGAAAAACAAAGTTTAGAGGTTTGCAAACCAAGAGTTTAATAGGTACAATGGGGTGACTTGGGAATCACCAAGCTTATGGTTTTCACCATCCTTGGATTTCTATTGGTGTGATGTTCCTCTATCCCCTGTCAAAAAACTTCAACACAAAACTGTTTCTCCCATCTCTTTTCTGAGTGGTGACATTAGTGGCACAAAAGCATAATAGTTGCTGCATATATATCAAAGACAAAATTCTTTATAAATGTTCTAGCAAGCATATAATGTTTCTACATATCCCTAGCATATAATATGACTCATAACAATCATTTTTGGACACTTACAGAGGATGAAAATTTGTAAATGATGTATAAATTTGAGCGCAATCTGAGTTACAGAAAAAATTATAAAATTCTTGCACTAAAAACTGTTCTGCAGAAATTTGCTACTCCATATGTTTAACAATTTTATAACATCCAAAATGGGTCCCACTTGGTACTTTATTAAATATTACAGAAAGAACACCAAAACAAAACTCTCTTGCTACAGCAAGAGTTCAAATAAAAAAATACAAAATAAAATAACCGGGTTGTCTCCCACAAAGCGCTTTCTTTATAGCCATATAGCTAGGCTTTACTTACTTGGTTTAGGTGAAATGGAATCCATGAGATAGCTTATGTTTCTTTGCTACCTCCTTCTTCCTTGGAAAGTGTTCCATACCTTTCTTGTGAGGAAACTGAAACTTCACATTTCCTTCTTTTGTATCAATGATTGCACCTGTGGTTCTCAAGAAAGGTCTACCAAGTATTATAGGACTTGAGGTATTGCTCCCCATATCCATGACAATAAAATCAACAGGCACAAATGTCATATGTAATTCAACCATGATATCCTTAAGTTTTCCTAAGGCGTGTTTATTTGAATTATTGGCAAGTAAAAGATCTATAGAGCATTTTTCCATGGGTTTCAAATCAAGTATATCATATAGATCTTTGGATAATACCAAGACACTAGATCCTAAATCTAGAATAACATCTCTCTTTTCCAATAGTGATTAATATCTTAGGGAGACAAACATCCCCAAGCTTAGGTGGTATCATATCTTCATTATTATATCTTTCAATCTTTTGTTTTAACATAATTTGCTAGGTAGGAACCAAATCCCGCTTGATGAACATTAAAAGATGGATCATTAGCAAACTTCTGCAATAAGTTAATGAGTTCATGCAAGCTACATTTATCAAGATAAAGTAGAGGTTATTTTGTTTCACTTAGCATTTTGACTTCTTCTACTTGTTTATCATTAGTGTTTCATTTTCCTCTATCATATTAAAAGTTTCCCATGATTTATCTATTACTTCTTGCACATATTTAATAGTTTCCTCATGGCTCTTTTGAGCTTGAATAAGATTTTTAAATGATGTGACTTCTTGTGTTAGGAGATCTACCCTTTAATATAAAGCATCTTGTCTTTCAAACGTAGCTATAAATTCCTCGTTAATTTCCTTTTGAGTAGCTATAAAGGATCTCACGGTGCTTTCTAAATCATTAGAAGCATTATTACCACTAGCATATTTATTAGGAACAAAAGGTGGCCTACCATATGAGTTATTATAGTTGTTCCCATATCCATTAATACCAAAGTTTCTTATGTAGTTGACATCTACATTTTTATTGGTGTTTGTTACTAATTCTTATAGATGAACATTATCGGTATTTTGCTTAGATATGTAGGCAAATATAGCATCAAGTTTACTTCCTATGGATTCTAGTTCTTCAATGGAGTTAAATTTCCTAGATGGGTTTGGTGCTCTTTCAGTATGCCATTTACTATGGTTGTGGAGCATGATTTCTAGGATAGTTTTAGCTTCAGGCACAATTTTACTCATAAATGCACCCCCGCATCGGAATCTAGAATGCTTCTTGACATGATATTTAAGCCATTATAAAAATAATGCAATATAGTCCATTCATTTACTCCATGTGATGGGCAAGATATAAGCATTCTTTTAACTCTCTCCCAAGCTATTGCTACATGTTCATTATAATTTTGTCTAAATGATAGGATACTATTTCTATTTTGTAGAATCTTAACAGGTGGGTAGTATTTCTTAATGAAAGCTTCTTTTAAGTCATCCCAATAGTTTATACTAGAAGTGGAAAGTGATAATAACCATTCTTTAGCTCGACCTCTTAGTGAAAATGGGAATAGTTTAAGTTTGACAATGCCATTTTCCACATTTTTAAACATTTGCATATCACAAATTTGACAAAAATCATGAAAATGTATAGAGGCATCCTCACTATCACCCCCAATTGTTATTTAGTTATAAGGTTTAAAAGACCAGGACTTACTTCAAAACTTTCAGCAGTAATTTCAGGAGTGGTAATAGGTCTAGCTATGAATTGATCATTAGGAGTGTTTGTGTAGTCACAAAGTTTTGTTCCTCTTTCTCCCATGTTTGCAAATAAAAAGTTGAAACTAATTTTATGTGTTTTAAGGAAAACTTATAAAGACTAAAAACAAGACAAAGTAATAAAAATCTAAAAGGATAAGAAAAATCTCACAATGGTGTAACCTCCCCAAGCTTGGGTTATTACACAAGTTGATGAAGATGATGGTGCTAGAAGATAATTGCAAGTGTCTTTGTAACTACCTTGCTCTTCAAAATTGGTAAGGATGCAGTTGTGAAGTCACTTCGCCAATTCCCCGACATCAGCGTCAGAAAATTGTCTTGATGGCAACAATCATGCCACTTTTCATTGGGACTCTAAGTGAAGAGTGTTGTAGCAAGCTTATTTTCCCCATAAGGATGACTCGAGGGTTTATATCGAACTCTCGGGGAATTGGTTGTGGAATTTTTATTCGTCTTCTCCTTTTCAAGCAACCTATAAAGTAAAATTTTTTGTCTTGTGTTCCCAACTCAACCAAGTGGTTGTCAAGCACAAGGTTTCATATTAGTAATATGAAATATAAATAAAGTAAACTGAAATAAATAAAGTAAATAAAGTAAAGTAATGCAAACTAGAATTGTTTTTGGGTTTTTACGAGTGATTGCAAGTAGGGTAAGTATTTTTGTATTTTCGAAATTATAAATTGCAGAAAATATAAAAGGTAGTAGATGTAATAGAAAGATGTTTCTTATGATTAAAGTTGGACCAGGGTTCATGGGTTCACTTGTATACTCTCTTTTTAAGTTGTAGTGATCATAAAACAATTTATCAATGATAAATATTCATGGAACTTATATATGTATTTGATAAGAATTCATATGGGCATCACGTTCTAACATAGAGATGAAACACATCTCTCTTATACTCCTCGAGAAAGGGAAACTCCATGCAATCTTGAATTAAGAACAAATCAGAGTATAGCTTTAAGTAATACAACATGATGTTTGAAATACAAATATGCTACCTTGATCTAACAAGATTATCTCACTGTCACATGATAATTATAGCACATGATTTCACTTTATACCTAGTGCGGCAACAAAAGAAAGGCAAAAACCAAAGTATATCTTGAATATTGTTGTCACAATTCAATCACTACCCCCATGCTACTCCATTTAATAGGTTCCAATCTCATATATCAAATCATATAATAAAGATCCACTACATAGAAATTACATATATGACCATAATCATGTAGAGCAGCTCATATGGTATTAGATCTATGAAGAACAAATAGACCAAGCTACTGCCACAAACCCATAGTCCGGAGGTGGAGTACTCCCTCTTTATCATGGTGACGATGTTGGAGATGTTGGAGAGGGTGGAGATCCCCCCGGGCTGGCTCCGACAGAGTTTCTCCCTCCAATCTTCGCTGGATCTGACTATGTTTGGTGGTGTTTTCGTTTCTGGTGTGCTCCATTTCGAGGACTCCACGAGGGATCCTTATATAGGGGTTTTTAGGTCAATATAACTCCGTGGGAAAAAATCAAGGCGATCAGACGGCCGAGGAGCAAAAGAGGGTAGGTGGCGCGCCCACCTAGGCTAGGCGCGCCACTGATACATTGCAAACATATCTATAATTTTTGATGCTCCATGCTTGTTTTGCACCAATTATCTTATGTTTTTGTCTACACTTTGTGGCATTTTTATGAATTTTCTGGAACTAACATATTAACAAGTGCCACAGAGCCAGTTTCTTGTTTTCTGTTGTTTTTGTATTTTAGAAAAGCTAGTAAATAAATATTCTCGGACTTGGACAAAACAAAATCCAACTTTTCTATTTTTCAGATACGGAGATGGAGGAGAGGGGGATACGCACCCCAGGGCGGCCACACCTGGGCCAAGCGCGGCCAGGGGCGCGCCACCCTAGGGTGTGGGCCCCCTAGCTCTCCATCGACCTTGTCTCTCCTCCTATATAATCCCCCCGAGACGAAAATCCTAAGTCCCCGATCAGAATTCCACAAAAAAATACGTAGCCACTGCCACCGTTGTCCCTAGATCGGGAGGGATCTGAAGCTCTTCCCGACACCCTGCCGGAGAGGGGAGATCATCTCGGAGGCCTACTTCATCACCATGCCTGCCTCCCGAGTGATGTGTGAGTAGTTCATTCTTGGACTATGGGTCCATAGAAGTAGCTAGATGGTTGTTTCTCCTATTTGTGTTGTCATGTTTAGATCTTGTGAGCTACCTATCATGATCAAGATCATCTTATTGTAATGCTACATGCTGTGTTTTCTGGGATCTGATGAATATTGATTATTATGTCAGATTGATTATTGTTCTATCATGTCTATGTTATTTGTGATCTTGCATTCTCTCCGTTTCTAGTAGTTACTATGGCCAAGTATTTTCTTGTGACTCCAAGAGGGAGTATTTATGCTCGATCGTAGGTTCATGTCTCTAGTAATCTGGGAGAGTGACAGAAACTTCTAAGATTGTAGACATGTTGTTGCTACTAGGAAGAAAACAACAATCCTTTGTCCAAGGGAAATTGTATTGTTTACATTTCACACTTTGCTTAATGCAATTATGTGTTGCTTGCAACTTAATACCCGAGGGTTGTTTGGATGATATCCCGAAGGTAGATTATTAGTCATAGATGTAGTTGGATTACGGTCTATGTATCATGTTGTAATGCCCAAGTGAATATCATAGTGATCATCATGTCATGTACATGCATTGTTATGCATTCTCTATTTGTCAATTGCCCAGCTGTAATTTGTTCACCCAACATGTTATTTATCTTATGGAGAAACACATCTAGTGAATTGTGGACCCTTATCCATTCCTTCCCACTGATATTCCATCTACTGTTTACTGTTTACCTTATGCAATTACTTTCCTCCACACTATACATTTAATCCTTTGTTTTCAGCAAAACCAGTGAGCTTGACAACCTCACTGATAAGTTGGGGCAAAGTATTTTGGTTGTTTTGTGTGCAGGTTCTACGTTGCTAGCAACACCTTCGGAAGTGGTTTCTTTCTTCTAGTGGTTCGATAACCTTGTTCAATAATTGAGGGAAAACTTGCTAATGTACTCATCATACCTTGCTCTTGGGGTTCCCAACGGGCTCCACATCAACTGAGCCATCACAAGCTTTTTTGGTGCCGTTGCCGGGGAGAAAGAAGATTTCTGCAAGGGGAGTCTCTCACTACCAATCTCTTTACTTTATTTTTGTTTTGATTAGTTTCTTTTGCTTTGTTTGGTTTGCTTATTTTTATCAAAAACACAAAAAAATAGTTCCTTCTTTAGTTGTTAGTTTGTTACCTTGTTCTTAGCTCATTATGTTGATCCCTAAGTTCACCCTTAAAGACCTATCAATAGGTAGTGGTTCTATAATTGGGAAAGATAATATTGAAGAATTCTTTAATCATGTTAGTAAGCATAAAGATATTAAGGATAGATCCTTAGCAGAACATGCTCCAAATTATGAAACTGCTACTGCTTATTTAGATCACATGTTGGAGGCTAGGTTTGTTAACCTTAACCCCATGATGCATCTAATGTTTCTTAAACTTCATGATATTGAGGACACTGAAAAGAGAGATTTCATCCTGGAAACTTTGCTTAAAGAATTTAATGATGTTTCTATAGAAGGTAGAAAGGTATTTGATCGTTTTAATATGCTAGGCTCATGTGTAGATGTTACTTGTACACTAGAAAAGTTGGACAAAACCAAACCCAAAAATGGGGAGGAAATTAAAATACCAATACCTTTTAAACTTGTAGGAGTGCATGAAGCCTTGGAAAAGAATTTTGATTGGATTATTTCTGAAAACCCATTTGATGAAAGTAGTGAACCCAAGAGTATTGAGAGATGATCGTCTAGAACTTATTTGGACAAGATACCTTTCCTTGTTAAAAATATTTATGGTATTGATCTTAATGCTTCTTCATTCGAAAATACTTGATTCTTGCTTTCTGTGCCTAGCTGAAAGGCGTTAAAGAAAAGCACTCTTGGGAGATAACCCAATTTTTATTTCAGTAAGTTTTTCTTTTGTTTAGTCTTGGAAGTTATTGCCTCTATAATAACCTCTCCTTATCCTTTTTGTTTGGTTTTTGTGCTAATAATAGCTTCTAATGAGAGGGAAGTAAGATTTGAGGAAGTTGTTGTCCCGAAACTGATACTGTGCTGTTACCATAAAAATTTATTATCTTAGACAGAACGTCGGATTGAGCTGAAATTTTTTGTACACATGCCCCTGGTATTTACCCAACTTTCGTTATTTTTGCACTTTTAGATTTGAGCAACATAAGATTTTTGAAAAAATCGGTCTTTACCTGCAGGTCTGTTTTGACAGATTTCTACCATTATTTGCATTTGTCTCTTAATCGATTTATTTTTGAGTTATTTTGATCACTTGAGCTTTAAAAGGAGTTGATACAGTAGCTTATATTTTAATGGATGTTTTACTTGAGTTAAAACTGAACCCAAAGGTTTATTATCTTGCATACACTAATGTTGCTAATGAAGATTGTGTGAAGTTTTGTATGAAGGAAGTTTTCAAGTGTAGGGAGAGAATGATGTGATGAGATGAAGTATGTACAAAAGCTCAAGCTTGGGGATGCCACCCGTGTCACCACAAGAAATATTCAAGAGGTACAAGCGTCAAAGCTTGGGGATGCCAAGGCATCCCCTTCTTCATCAACAAAAATCTCAGGTCTTCTTTCAAGAACCTATATTTTATTGCTTCATGCACTATGTGTTGTTCTTGTAGCGTCTTTGTTTTTGTCTTTAGTTTTATTTTATTTTGTTTTCTGCAATAAGTTTGTTGGATCCCAGCACACTTCTTTTGGAGAAGTCACACCCCGTTCTTTATTCCCTAGAGCACTCTAGTTTTCACTCTTATTGTTCTGTGAGTGTTCTCTTTTGCTAGCACTACATTTAGATTTAGTTTTCTTCTTCTTTTTTCTTAGAACTTTTTAGTTATTCTTTGTAGTTAGGTGAGACAAGATCTCTGGTCTTTATTGTTTATTATCTTTGTGAGTTGCTTCAAATAAGTTGATTGGTGTCGGAAAAGAGTAGAAAGTTTCATGCTTATGGTGGTACAAAAAAGGTTGTTTTGACTGTGGCTTGGACTTTATCATGTCATGTTAGATGTTTCTTTGACCATATTCTTAGTGGTTGTTATTGTAGCATGACTTGTTTCAAACAATTGAGATTGCTTAATGTGCCATGAAAGAATCATGCGTTGTTTTAGCATAAAAAAGCATAATATTGTGGTATTCTCCTTTGATGATTTCTTTGGGTTGACTTGGCACATGCTTACAGCATATTATGACTATGAACCAGTCACCCTAGCCTCTATGATCATTTAGTTTTTGACTTGTGATATCACTTGATGCTTTGATTAATAATTTTTTGTCCCTCTGCATGATTATGGACATTATTTCTCTCTTAATTGGTCGCTCTCAGTCTTTTGCTAGCCTCCACATGTATTGAGTATGAGCTCTACTCGTGCATCCAACTCAAGAAACCAAGTTATTCCAAAGAGTCCACTATATACTCCTATGCATTGTGTGTTACACCATTCCAAGTATATTCATGATTTTATATATTTTCCAAATTAATTTTTTGTTGTGAAAATTAGTGATTAAAGTTCTCACTAACTTGAAGTCACATTTTATTTCTTGCACTTAATAAACCTGAACCATTTTGACTATCTTATGATGCTTATATGCTTGCAAATTGTAAGTTGGGAGTTAGCAAAACATGCTTTCATGGGGAACGCTTTCAACATTGCACTTATTTATTCAGTTGATATCATGTTCTTTTATTTATGGATGCCACCGGTGTGAAATTAGATGGGAGCTTGCATGTCCATGGAGTTTGTATATGTGTTAGAGAAATGCCTGGGCGGCCAGCCTAAGCCATGCCTAATCATGGTGGAAACTTGCAGCAAAAACATAGTAGCATTCTATGAAGCATCCTCAATAAAAAACTATGCAAATAGCAAACAACAGGGATTGCTGAGATGCTCACTGTCTGTTGTCTTGTCATTTTGATATGGGATAGCTCCTGTGTCATGGGGCAAGGGGTACCCCGTTGGCGGTTCTCTATGATACACATATACTTACAATGACAAGAACTTGCTTGGGACCAAAGTTGAGTAGCATGAGGCCTCGATACTCGTACTCAAGGGCCATGAGATTTCAACTTGTGATTTTTCAAGCATATAATTCATATTTTCCCTCACTTTAACCTTAATCACTTCAAGATGCTTATGATAGGGGTAATGAGAGCTCAACGCTAATGAGTACCATAATTTTTGGAAGCTTTATAAAACCATTTAATCCCTGCTTCTCTCTGCGAAGGGCCTTTCTTTTTTACTTTTTGTTTAATCTCCATCTTTTATCTTTATGCACCCGCTGTAACATCCCAAAATTATTAAACAAGATTATCAAGTTATAATCACCCAAGTTTAGGATTAACAAAAACTTTTATTATTAAAATTAATATGAATGCATGTGTGTGTGATTAATTCATGAATGATAGAAATTTCCATGTTTGATTGCTATGAATGATAAGGATTGGGTTGAAGATGAAAACAATATCATCTAAATCATTTCCAAGCAGAATCAAATAAAGAGAAAATCAAATATAAGACATATGAGCAAATGGTCATTTTGGCCAAACTTGTTCACTAGACCACTTTGGGTGTTCCTAGTCAAAGATTTCTAACAGAAACAAATCTAATTCTTTTCACCCCTTGCTAGACCAAGTAAAAGTGAAGCCAAGTCCACTTTACAAACCAACAGAAACAAATTCTAAATCTATTTAAAGGACAATTCAATATTGAATCAAGAGTAGGTACTAAGATGGCCATTTCTCAAAAATCAACCAAACCACTTCACCTTGCCAAACCCAAGCAACCAGATACTACCAATGACCAGAGCACTCACCAAAATTCATCCAAAAATTCAAACTTTGAATTCATGTGGCCATTTCATCAAACACTTGGTGGACACAGATCAAACTGCCTAACTTTCACTGTTCTTGATCAATGCCTTTCCCACTACTTGTCGCCACTACTAGCCCTTGTCTCCCCCAGCGCCCAACACTGCATTGAAGCCATCCCCTTCCTCACTATTGCACCAGTGACGCACCACCCGAGCCACTATTGTCGGCCGACCATGGCCAGCTCGCAGGAGGAAGCGCCGCGCCCATCCACGATGTCTAGGAGACATGCCAATGTCCACCGCGACTCCATGTCCACCCCTCGAGCTCAGCCAAGCCATGGACCACCAGAGCATCGCCGCGCCCATTTCTCTGCAACCATGCCAAGAGCGTGCCAGAGCGCCGCAGTCGACACGCGTGCACACTCTGCGCCTCGCTCTCGCGGCGCTTAACTGCACCCGCCACGACCCTAGATACCTCCCAGACACGACCATTCGCCACCGCGCTACACGAAGCCCCTGTACGCCGTCTCGAACACCGCTGTTTCCGCTCAGAGCACCAAACGCGCCTGACTGTTCTCGTCCGCCCCTTGCCGCACCATTAAGACAACGATGACCGCCAGGAGACACCGCATCGTCCTACGCCCTCATCCATGCCATTAGCTCGATGTATCGTGGTCATCGACGAGCCCTGACCATCCCGCTTGATCCCCATTGCCGGTGTATAAATAGGGGCCACCCCAGCCCCCATTCTTCACACCATCTCACTCCCCTCTCTCTCAGAACCACCCACACCTTTCCCCGGAGCAAGGCGAGCACCAGCCGGCCGGAATTTGGCCGGAGTCTTCCGCGGCAGAGGAGGAGAGGAGTCGTTGATTAGAGCCACCCCAGAGGCCGTCGCGACCACCGTTGGAACCGCCATCATCGACAATATCGTTCGCCCCCATCTCCGACCCTAGCTGGAGCCCTGGTAAGCCACCGCGTACCCCCACCATCGCAATTAGGGTTCAGTCTCCCCGGAGCTATCCGCCGGAGACGACGAACCACAGTCATAGATCCTAGTCTAATCGCACGGCCTAGATTGAAACGTACCGCTTCGGCGCGATGCAGCTGGGCCGGCCCAGTAACATTCCCGCGCGTAGCCCAGAGATTCAAATAATCCTTTTCCATTTTAATCAAACCGTAGTTCAGTCAGTAACTTTTAAATTCAATTCAGAGAGATTTACTAAACCAAATTGCATGAAACCATTTTTTTCCAGAAACATACTGAAATTATCAATCCAAGCCCGCTAGATTCAAACCATTTGAAATTATAGATCACCTATAGTAAAAATAACAAGATAGAGACTTTTCCACATTCAAACATTTGTCAAAAATCAACCATAAATTCTTTTGAGTTGATTCCAACTCTCAAAAATCACATTTGACAAGATCTTTCTTAATATGTAAAAATATTTAGGTTTACATGCAGTGATCTTGGACTAGTACTAAAAGAATGATCCATAGACATTTCTGGTCACTTTAATTATTTAAAATAGTAATTTTAAACTTTATAAAATATGACCACCACTTTAAATCACATTCCCAAGTATTATAATATGTGGTGATGACATGTGTCAACATGATCCCATATTTTAATTGGAGAATATTAAATCTTAAGTAGTCTTCAATGAGTAGAAATTGCTTTCCTAAAATAAAATAAATAAGACTAGGTCTTTATTTCATGTGATGATTGTGATGATTCTAGATCATCTAGTGTGAACCTTTGTGTGCGAAATATAGGTAGTTAAGTATTGTTTTGTGATTGTGTACCTCATATTCATTTATAGACGCTAGTACCGACCAAGGCTATGAGGAGGAGTACTATGAAGAAGAAGAAAACTTCAACCACTGCACTACTCAAGGCAAGCTAACACTTGCAAGTTTCTTGACTATGCAAGCTAGAACTTTGCATGCTACCTATCCAAGCTATATAACCTATGCAAGATGCATTAGGCATGCTTTGGTTATGCAACTCTGATTACACCAATTCCAGTTTTTCTTGCAAGCTTTATTTTTTTATCTTTACCAAAGTTCTTTATTACTTTTACTTAGTAACTTGTGAGTTTTGGAAAGATAGTATAGATAGCACAAAGAGAATAAAACTAGGCCTAAGTAGTTAGAACTAGATGTCATACTAAGGAATGAGACCTGATTTAGATAGTCACACTTGATTAGCACCCCTCATTGGTGAATACCCTCAATTTTAGTGGCTAGTGCTAAGTATAAAAGTGGATCACTTAGATGGGAATACTTGGTGAAAATGATTATGAAAACCTTGGAATGAAGATTCATTCTATTGAAATGTTTTGACATGTGTTATGAACACCAGATGATTTGATGATGAAAATGTTGAGGCATGAGCCTTGGCCCTTTATGAAAAATGATGGTTGGGTTCGGATGCGATACCATTCCAATTTTACCGTACAACCACAATACCCGAATTTGGGTAGGGCTTGACTAGAAGTTTATATGTCTTAGTATGGGTTCCCTTGCGGAAGAGGTTGAGCTGAGGCTACCTCGTGATGAATGTCCACCTGTGCAGTGACCAAGATGACAGATGGTCATGGTTGGGAGGATAAACTCATAGGGGAGGTGCCTATACTAGGGTGTGTAATGGAAAGGTTAGGATTGATTATCCGCTTACTAAGTATGATGGTTCAGGGTTATCCCTGACAAATGTATCAAATGTTGTGGTGAAAGTGTACAATCTCTGTAGAGTGTCAAACTATTCGAATATCCGCGTCCGCGGTTATGGAAAGTTGGATTGACCATATTGTTCCATCGTCAGATGTTTTCAAAATGACTTGTGAAATGAACCATGACTTTGACTTGACCACAATAGGGTTGTGAACATGAAAACTAAGTTCCCACTTAGGTGTTGTAGAACATTAAACTAGTCTCTTTACTTCTGAACTCAGTATGAAATAAACCTGGCTTGTTGCAAATAAACCTAGAGCTTAGGATTCCTACTCGAACTACTTTACTTGTTAGTGATAGTTTGCGAGTACTTAAAGAGTACTCATCGCTTTGTCCCTGGCTATTCCTATGGCCAGACTATGAGGAGGACTACCAAGATGATGGACAGCAGGAAGTCTATGACAACTAGGATCATCTCCCATCGTCAGCATTGCCTATGACCCTGAAGATGGAGCCTCGACCACCCTACCCTTATTATTATTCTGGTGCGTTGATTGTATTAAGATTGGATCATGAGATCCTTTATTTTTAAGACCTTTATTATGGTTTGTAATGGATGATGAACTATGGTACCAATCTGTTATGTCTCGCAAAAATGGTAATCCTGGGATTGCGATGTATGGCATAATAGGCATCTAGGATTAAAAATCCGGGTGTTGACAAGTTGGTATCAGAGCCATCCTGACCATAGGAGACCCTAGATAGAATGGACGCTTGAATCAAAAAGCTTAGTTTCAAAACAAAAGAAGTGGGTATTTATGAAAACCTATTCTCATTCTTATCACTGAGATTCTTTCAAGAAAATTTATGTTCCTCAAAAATACTTGCAATCCTACATAAAATTTGACACACTTGATCACTTCACTAACTTACTCATCCTACATTCTTATAGATGTAAGTCAAGTATAGCAAGTTCTACCAGTTGGGAAACGGAGGAGAGCTCATCTTCGAGCGAGATTTGAGCCAACTTTCAGAACTTCTTGAGCGCTTGTACCCCGAGTTCTTCGGAGCACAGCTAAATGATCAGGAAGGAGGAGAATTACAATGGCTGATAGTTGCAAATCTCAGAGGCAAGATGGAGGCACCCACCTCAGAGGGGATCCAATTCAGCTTGAGGGAGAACAGCTGGCTAGATGGACTCGCCAGGGCTATGCAGGAAGCTCTTGCCCGTCTGTGTGGGCAAAGCATCAACCAGATCAATGGAACCCGTTTTGCTTACTACGCAATGCGTGATGCTATGGGACAACCATTGGAGGTACCAGGCCATCCGGAGCTGAAGCATCAGGTGGATCATCTCGACTTCATGCTGTATGACAGGCATAAGGAGTTGGACAACACTGATGACCCACAAGTATAGGGGGTGTATCTTAGTACTTTCGATAAATAGGAGTGTCGATCCCAACGAGAAGCAGAAGGTGCTGAACATTGGTATGGAGCAGGAAATCCCTGTGAATACTTAGCAAACGGATTTTTAGTGGTTTTCTGACAAGGCAACAAAACAAAGAGCAAGTAACAGAAGTAACGACAAATGGAGCAAGTGTCCCAATCCTTTCTTAGAAAAGGACAAGACGGTGTAAATACTTATAAGGACCAAACGTTCTCGAAGACACATGGGGATTCTATCAAGTGCTTTCGCTACAAATAGCTGAATACTCTTCTTTGGTGTTTGTAAGTGTTGTGTGGGTCAACCTGTGCTAACATACTGCCCTTCCTAGGACTAATACATACTTGTGATTAAACCCCCTGCAAACATCCGTAACTACAGGAAAGTAATTAAGATATAAATCTAAACACAGCCTTAAACTCTGAGATCCTACGCTCCCTTGTGCAAAGGTGTCCTAACGGGGGTTTAGGTTTCTGTCACTCCGGCAACCCCACAATTAGTAGCCAAATACATAATGCATTCCCCTAGGCCCATAAATGGTGAAGTGTCATGTAGTCGATGTTCACATGACACCACTAGAAGAATAGCACCACAACTTAAATACTAAACCATTGAATAATAACTCAACACAGATTCACTACTAACAACATGACTTCTCCCATGTCCTCAAGAACTAAACGAACTACTCACAAGACATCATATGATCAAGATCAAAGATGATATGATAATGGATAATAATCTGAACATAAACAATAATCCAATGGTTCCACTCACAAGCATCAACTACAATAGTAATTAACACCGGGAAAGTTTCCCCTAATGAACTAAGCAATATCAAACACAATTGTTACAGCAGGACAGAGTGGTGACGATGGTGCTGGTGGAGATGATGGTGTGGATGATGATGATGATCCCGATGAAGCCTAGCTTGATGACGATGTTGATGGCGACGGTCTCCCCTCTCCAGGAAGGAGTTCCCCGGCAGAAATCTGTCTGCCGGAGAGATCTTTCTCTCTCGGTGTTTTCCGCCTCCCAGAGGCAGCGGAAGTCTATCTGTAGTCGCTCCTTGGTGTTAGGGTTCTGTAGGGAAGATATTGGTGAAGGGGTGGTGTCGGAGGCCGAAAAGGTGGGCCAAACCCACCCTAGGCGCGGGGTCAGGTGGGCCCGCGCCTAGGGGGTGTGGGCCCCCTGAGGCCCCCCTTCGCTCCTCCTTCTGGCTTCCTTCGTCTCCCGGTAAAATAATATGCTTCCATATTTTTCTGGTATTTTTCTGATCTTCGGGAAATTGCACCGAAACGCCATCTTTTCCATCAAAATCCAGACTCCGGCAGTCCATCCTCCAGGAATCATCCAACATGCATAAACAGATAAAAAGCCATAAGTAATATCTCATAATAAGATAAATATCAATGAATAGAGGTAAATTATGATATAGAATGGTCATGCAAATTGGGCGTATCAACTCCCCCAAGCTTAGACTTCGCTTGTCCCCAAGTGAATACTGGTCTCAGTAAACATGTCCAAGGGTTTATGGAGTGAAGTGTCGATAAAATAATACGAACAAGAATCATCACACTTACCTTTGCACAACTCATAGAAGAAGGCAACTCAACGTTATATAACTTAGCTTGCAACCAAGTACAACAGTTATAATAGAGATGCATAAAGATAAATTATAATTGGAATTGGCAAACTTGTTCTTGGTCAGAGAACACCTGATAAACAATTTCACAAAAGCTTTTCTTTGTAGAAGTTTCAAAACAGGAGCGCTCTTTGCTCAAAAGGGTTTTTCACAAGTGAAGGCTTTCAAAGTAATATTCAATAGATAAGAGTTTTTTGAAAACAAGGAAGATAAAGAACATGATTGAATAAATCACCATATGAATGCTTGAAACACAAAAACTCAAATGCTTGCTGGAGATAGAGAGGAAGTAGGTTTACTGACTCAACTTGGAAGTGGAAGAAAGATCCCTTCTTAGAGGGTAGCAGGGATTACAAGTCATAAAGCGCTTTCAAAAGATTTGGTACTTACTAGCTTTGAGCCCTCATTGCCCCTATCATAAGCATCTTTAGATGATTAAGGTTAAAGTGAACAAAGATGGAGTATATGCTTGATGAAATATAAGTTGGCAATCTCATGTCCCTTGAATATGAGGGCCACTCCTCATGCATACTCAACTTTGGGTCCAGGTAAGTTCTTGTCATTGTAAGTATTTTCATATCATTGAGAACCGCCAACAGGGTACCCCTTGCACATGGTACATGAGCTTTCCCATAACCAAAATGACAAGGCAAGCAGACAATGAGCATCTCAGAAATCTTTTTATTTAATATGTGTATAGCTTTTTATTGAGGATGCTTCATAGATAACTCACTATGGTGATGCTGCAAGTTTCCACCACGATTAAGCATGTCTTAGGCTAGCGTCCCAGGCGTTTCTCTAACACAAAATACAAACTCCATGGACTTATAAGTTCCCTCTTTATTTCACACCGTTGACATCCATAGACAAAAGAGCATGATATCAACTATGTACAACAAGGTACAAGTGCAATGTTGAAAGCGTTCCCCGTGACAGCACGATTCTGCTAATCCCAACGTATAGATGCAAGCATATACAACTTCGATGTCCACAATGGTTCAAGTCTATTAGGGGCAAGTAAATAAAGTGTGCCATCAAGTTCATGAGAGCTTTACTAACTAGTTTTCAAATAACAAAATACTTTTTAATTTGAAAGGTAGATGAAGCTTGAGAATTTGCTAGGAATAGCATAAGCTACTAGGTAGATGTGGTGGACACAAGTGGAAAAAGCTTTGGGTTCAAAGGGTTTTGGAAACATGAGAAGTATGCCTTCTCAAAACAGGTTTTTGGCTAGCAAGGCTGGGTAGCAAGCAAGAGAGTTGAAAGAAACAAGCAAACATACAAGTAATAAAGCCAAACATGCAATCTTCCTTGAAGACACAAAAGAATCTTAAATAAAGAATACTAAGCTTATGAGCCAACAAGAAAGAAAACAAATGATACCAAATACCTGTAAGCTTTTTCTTTCTTTTTCTTTCAAATTAATGCCACTGACCAGAACTCGGTTTGCCAAAACCAATTTAGATCCACTTGATTATCCCAAAGTGGTGCCAATACTGAACAACAAGATCCATCATATAATAGAGATTGCAAACTAAAATAAGAAGTGCAAAAAGTAAAAGATGAGACTTCTCATTAATATTCAATAAAGGCACTCACACCAAAGGATACATAGATAATCAACTAAAGGAGAGATACTTCCACATGCAAACCAAACTATAAGATAACTTCTCTACCACAGATATGAATCCACGAAAAAGTAAAAGATAAAAGATAATGGTGGTGATACCGCGGCACTCCCCCAAGCTTGGAACAAGCCAAGGGGATGCCAAACCTGATGACGAATTACTCCTTTGGTGGTGGTGTTCTCTTGATAAGCTCCTCAATAAACTTCCTTAGTTCCTCAAACACAAAATTAAAAGTACGGGCTCCGAGTTTTGCTCTAATCTTGAGAAGATTTCCTGACAAAAAAAATTGAAACGAAAACACGACGAGAACACGATGCACGAACCTCGGGGGATCCAGGGGTTATATATTACGAAGTTTCAATGCATAAGGAAGGTTTTGATATAGAAACGAAGCGGAGACGGAGTTTGAGGGTGGCAAACCCCCTCCAGGCGCGGCCAGGCTAGGCCCGCGCCTGGGGTGGGTTTGTCCACCCCGGGCTACGTTTCTTCTTCAGTTCTGTCTCGTAACTTTCCTTGTGTATTAGAAACATCAAAAATATAAAAATATTGGAGTTTCACGAACCTTCTGTTTTTACCACTTTTACCTATTCAAAGAAGACTCTGCAGTTTCTGGTGTTTGGTTCTTGATAAATTCTTCTGGAGTCACCATTTGAATGACATCCACTTCTTCATTGTAAGAATCTCCAGAAATATAATGTTTAAGTCTTTGACCATTAACCACCTGTGTTGTTTCATCCTTCAGAGAAGAGACTTTGATGGCACCTGAACGGTATACTTCCTTGATAACAAAAGGCCCTTCCCATTTGGAGAGTAGTTTCCCTGCAAAAAATCTGAGACGAGACCTATACAAAAGAACTTTCTCACTATAACATCCCAGATTTTATATTAGGATGTTATTAGTTCCATGCATCATCCTTGCATCATTGCATCCTACAAATAAAAATTTGCAACAAAATCCTAACACCTAAACCTAACAAAACCCTATTAAAGATTTCTTTATGTAAGCATTAGTGTTGTAGTAAAGCTTGATCCTTCCAAAAACTATGTAAAACTTTAAACTGTGGTCCTAAGATGACCACCTTCTTTTTACATAAATTTAGAAGTTGGTTTCAACATTTTTGGACTTTATTTGCAAAAGTTATTTAAGTTTTACTAAAACAAAAATTGAAAAATTGTTAAATAAAAAAAAGCATCGGCCTAACCTAACTGGGCCGCTGCGCCAGCCCACCCGCGCTGTAGAGGTCCCAACCTTAGATAAGATAAGATCCCTCCTGTGTTTTACAATGCTAGTCCCTGGATCAATAGCTAGCATCCACAGTTAAGATGTAATATCAAGATACAAAGGTCATAATATAAATTTTATAACCAGGAATAACATAAGTTTATTACATCAAACATAGCTCATTTGGCTATTACATTACATTTGCAGCGGAACAACTATAAGTATGGGTCCATCATCTTCAAAGTGCCACAGGCAGATGTTGGTTGTAGACTTTGTAGTCCTAGTCAATCAAACAATCTTCATTAAAAAAAACAATCAACCTGCAACATTACAAGTTACAGCCACAAGGGTCAATACATTTTGAATTGTATTGGCAAGCTTCACTTTTATGTATAATAAGAGTGGATCCTATCATTATATGCATATTTGGCTAAGTAGAGCTTGAGGCTTATTTGCATAAAGCAATATTTTATCCTATCTTTTCAAAAAGGGTTTTTAAAGTCTTTTGTCAAATTTCTTTTCCAAGTTCCTTGAACTCCTTGGTAGAAACTCAAGTGTTCAAATCCTTGTCAAAATCTCTTGAGCACCTTGGTAACCCCAAGTGCAACAAGTTTTATCAAAATCCATGAGTTCCTTGGTAACCCCAAGTACATCATGCTCTTGAGCACCTTGGTAACCCCAAGGGAAATCAATCTTAACAAAATCTCTTTGAATTCCTTGGTAGACACACAAGGGCATCAAGTTTTTATATTAGAAGTTGGAATGTCGAGATCTCCCATAGTTCAAACTTTAGTTGCTCAGTATTGTCCATAACCGGGGACACGGCTAAGTACTTAGATTTTTGTTTACTTCTGCAGAAGGAGTACACTTTACCCACATGTCACAATCCCATATTTTTGCCACCAGTGGCCTACTGGATTAGTGCTCACCAAGATGGAGTATTGGCAGATTGAGAATGTGACGAAGTCTTTCCAAAAGGTCCTCCCATACATCATTGCTAGCTTTGTCTTCAGCCCCCATGAAGCATTCCAGATCCCCATGTCCAGTAACTAAAGACAATGTATGGGTCTTCCTAATGTAATTGACTAAGCCAGAGCCATAATAGCATGTGGTTGCACACGAAAGCCACAATTGGAGAAGCATGTTTGATCTCTAAGTTTCCTAGGTGGTTTTTCTTTTGCAGCACAACACAAAGTGATTGCCATAGACATGGTTCCCTTTTGTTGCCACCTTCTCCAAAACTTAAAGTATCCTCCACCTAGGTGGTTCATTGAGTCCTTGTTTTATTATGTAAAACACAAGTCTTTTTCTCAACCTTTGTAAAATCTCAACATGTATCTCTTTTCAAAACATAGCATATAGCATGGCTAAGCATGTACAACTTCAATATTTTCACTAATGAGTGTTTAGGGAATCCTATTAGGATTTAGCATAGCATAAGTATAAAATATCTTTTCATGCATGTTTTCAAAATCCACTAAGTATAGTAATAAAAATAGTAGGACTTTTGTATGATAGTGTAACTTGCCTTTTTGTTTAGGGAATGATAGTCACTTCTTGATCTTGTTAGTCTCACACTTTGCTAATTTCACTACAATCAAACAAGCATAGTATCAAGTAGCATTCCAACATTCAAACAATAATTCACATACACAAAGCAATGGTTCCTAAGTCTTGTAAAAAGAGGGTTCTATTGCAAAGTTGGTCTCTACTAGGTTTATAAACTTTGTAAGGTCCACATTGGTCATTTACCAAAATGGCAAAGTCATTAGTTAGAGGTTTTGCCCAAGTCTATTTTAAATCCATTCAACATTTTATGTGGTGAAAATTATTCTTTTTAAAGTAAGACTTTATGTTTTTTTTTTACCAAGTAGGTTACCTTTGGCAAGGCTTGGTGTTTTGGGTCAGTAAGTTTTGTCCATAACATTTTCCTAAAGTTTTCCTTGCACAAACTTTTCCATAATAAAATCAATGAGTTTTATTTGGCTAGAAAATGACTAAGTTACTTAATTCAACTTAAATTTCACAAAAGTCATTTTTAACACTATGGGTTGGTTCCTAGGGTCAGTAGGGTCACACAAATCCATTTTGCAAAAGATTTAATCCTAAAATCAATTTTAAACAATTTTTATACTCTAAACAAGTACACAAATGTTTCTGTAATTTCAAACAAGCTAACAGATACTATTTTCAAAACTAAGGCCATGGTTAGCTAGGGCTTGTTCTCCTGAATCCAATGACATAAAATTTGTAAAATTTGGACGTGTAGATCCAAAGATATAAGGGTTTGAAATTTGCAAAAGTTTCTGTTTTTCAAATCTGTTTTAAATCCAATAGGTGACACGCGGCGTGTTTTAACTGGACGATACCGGTTCGGGTGGATCGTGTGCTGCGGAGCGTTGGATTTAAGTTGGATCGTGTGGCACAGAACGTGTACCTCTTTGCGGTAAGTGATCTAATCGTGGCCGCTAAATCTGGATCGAACGGTACTGGCGACTCTGACCTAAAGTGGGCGGCGCTGACGGCGGCGCTCTGGCAGCAGCGCTCCGGTGGGGTGGTCGCCGGTGATTCAGGATGCAAGGATGAAGAGGAGAAGGCTCACCGAGATCGCAGGGTCGTGGTGATGCTCGTCGTGCTGTTGGTTTGACAAGGGGAGCTCGGGTACTGCGGCAATTGCTCGCCGGAGTGGAGGTCGGCGTCGAGTGGTTCTGTCCGTGGTCGAGGGCGACGCTGTAGATCATCCCGAAGCAAAACAATGATGCGGTCAGACGCAGAAAGGTGTGGCGAGTATGGGAGTGTGAACGAGGAGGCGCGGGGTGGTCGGATACTACCTGTGGGCTTCGCCGGAGATGAAGCAGACGGTGGTGGCGGTAGGAGTCATCGCTGCAGATCGCCCTAAGGCAGAACAGGAGCACATTCAGATGCGCAAGAGCAAGGCGATGCTGTGTGCGTGAACGAGAGGGGTCGGGGCGGTCTGGTTCACCTGAAAGTTGTCGCCGAAGTAGAAACGGACGGTGACGCTGTCGGAGCTTGTCGAAGCCGATGCTACGGGGCACCCGCGGTTGAAGGAAGGGCACGGGGAGAAGCGTCTGGGAGTGGGGAAGATGTGTGCTAGGTCGAGGAGGATCGGGCGTTGCGGTGTTGGCCAGAATCGACAGAGGAAGCTCGTCGCTGCGGCGGCGGTGCAGGAGTGATTGGCGACAGCCTAGGGGCAGAGAGAGGGAGTGGCCTGGGGGAAAAGGAGGGGGAAACATTGGGGTTTTAACGAGCACAGTCAAAGCGAGGTAAAGGCGTGTCATTACAACGAATTGATCGCGGCATTCAAACTCAGCAAACGGTAGTGAGGTTTGGGGAAGAAAGGGTCGCGCGGTGAGGATGATGAACAGTATCGGTGGGTCTACCTGTCAGTGGGAAAACGAAATGAGGAAAGGGTCCACTGGTCATACACTATATGGGTCAGAAACGAGGTGCGAATCGTTTTCTTTCCGGGTGAGGAGCTGGGCTGGTCTGATGGGCCTTAGTGGGCTGCTGGGTTGGGTCGACCCAATTCCATTTTTTATTCTGTGTCCTTTTCTTTTCTGTTTCTGAATTTCTGTTTTGAATTTCATTCAACCATTCAAGCATTCAAATAATTCAAACAATTCAAACCATTGTAATGAGTTTTTGGTTCTGTTTATCATCATAATTTACATTCTAAAATAAAATATTATTTTAAATCTTTTTAGGTTCCATTTATTAATTAAATAAAATGGACCATGGTTTATTATTAGAATAGGGTTTGGTTTATTTAATAAAATCTTCATTTAAAATCCAATTATTTTCAAAACCAACTCAGTAGGTTTTATTTGAAAATAAAGAATATTTGGAAGGCTTGTTCAAAATAAAATAACCTTTTATTTATGGTCCATTTGTAAATTAATAAAATGGCCTTAGTGATTAAATCAAATGGAGTTTGATTTTATTAATAAAATCCTTATTTGAAACCTAAATATTTTTCAAAACCAAATTAGTAGGTTTAATTTGGGAAGTACATAATATTTGGAAATTTGTTTTAAAACAAATAACATTTTAGAGTCTATTATCAAGTAAATATATTAGACTTTCATTATTATAACAATTAGGATTTATTTTATTGAGATATTTATTTTGAAATCTAAAATAAAATCAAAACACTTTAGTAGATTTTATTTGTGAATTTCAAATAATTGAGAAAACTTATTTTAAATAATTTAATAAGTTTTGATGTTTCAATTTAAATTGGTAAAACCTCTTATCTTCAAATAAGGTTGGATATTAAATCTTTATTAATTTATTTAAATCAACTTTTGCTATTTTGATTCAAAACAAAATGTTTTAAATCCAAAGCTTGTCCAAGGTTTAATTTGGCTTTATAAGATAATCTTTATTTATAAATCCATCTTTTCTTTTGAATACCAAATCTTTTATTAAAAGATCCAAAATAGTATTTCCAAAACATTTTTAATTTCCTTTATTAAATGTTTATCTTTATGAGTCCCTTTAGGATTTTATTTAGTTCAAATGGGTTTGAAGTTCCAATTGAATTCAAAAAGTTTCTTCTGGCTCTGAAAATCAAACAAAGTTTTATTCATTTATTTTCACATTACTAGATTTGGAAAATCTTGGGATGTGACAGGCTACCACCCTTAAAATAAATCTCGTCCCGAGATTTGGGAAGGCTGGGTTACAAGCAAGTTCAAAGCAACTAGGGTACTACCACCCTTAAAAATTTTCAAACAAAAATTACATATTGGCCTTCTTGGGTCCTGGAAACTTCTCTAAGCAACTTTTGCTTTATTTCTACACTTGACTCATGGGCCAAGGTTGAGTTTCTCCATAGGCTTGTTCAACTTGTTTTTCATCCTTTCTGGACAGTTGCTTGCATAGTGCCCTGGATTCTTGTAGTTGAAACAATTAATGTCCATAAGTTCTTTGCGTTGCTCTTGTGGGCAAGTTGCTACATAGTGGCCTGGTTCCTTGCAGTTGTTGCACCACACTTGGTCAATCTCTTTATTCTTCTTGTTCTCTGGGCATCCACTGGAGTAGTGTCCCATTTCTTGACATTTACGACATTGCACAAGGCTCATGTCTTGCTTGGGCTTCTTGATTTTCCTTGATCCTTTGAATTGGGTTGTCTTGTTTGGATGTAGAAGTGGTGCTTTTCCTTTGGTAGACTTGGATCCTTCTTGTTTCCTTTGTTCCACCATGGCATAGATAGGACATAGACCTGGAGTATGATCACTTCCTTCACACATGTAGCAAGTAGCTTGAGAGGTAGGACATTGTCCAACAGGATGATCTTCTTCACAATTGGGGCATTGTCCTTCATGCTCCTTGGAAGTATGATCCTTGTCTCCACAAATAATGCAAGCTGGGGCTCCATCTAGAACAATATTCTTTTCATCCTTGTTATCATAAACTCTCTCTGGATAGCTTTATTCTATGCTAATCATTTGATTAGTCACCTTAAGCATCAGTTGAGACTGCTCTTCCAAAAACCTTTGCAGTGTTGGATCCTTATCACCATTGTTGACTAGGAACTGAGCTGTTAGTTGGTTCAACTGGTGTTGGGTTGCTATGAGCTCTTTCATGCTATCAGCTTGGTTGGTGTTGGTGTCATCAACCTTGGAGTCCTTTGGAGTAGTCATCTGTTTGGGTTTGAAGGGAGTTTAGAATAGGCAAGATATTTCTAAGGAAATATTTCTAATCACACACATCACAATTCACACAAACAATGTGCATGCAATCACAAACAAACATTTCACTCAAACAATATGGTTCAAGCACATTTTTAGGCAACAAAATATTTTTGTTACACCACATAAGTTGGTGGTTTTATTTAACTAAAATATGGTGGTCCATCTATATGGTTCACTTGTGATCTTTCCATCCTTCATGATTCTTTTTGTATGAGATCTTGGTTTCCTTGAGAAAACTCTTAGTTGTAATACTTCAAAGTTGTTGATGGCTTCTTCTTATTTTGCATTCCCTCAGTCTCTAAATCTTGAGCAAGATTTCCTTGTTTCACTTGTGGTCCTTAGTAGTTTCCAAGTTGGAAGTCCTTGGTGAACATGTTGAAGATGTTGAAGTCATTAGAGTTGAAGATGTTGAAGTCATTAGAGTTGAAGATGTTGAAGAAGTCCTTTGCATATGATGAAGCCTTTGGTCTTGGGGTAGGTTTTTCCATCAAGTTGAAGTAGAGGAGAAGTAGAGTTGAAACCAAAATGGTTGAGGAAAGAGTTTACAAGATTTTGTAAGTAAGTTTTTGGAACAAGTACAACTCCTATTTTTCTAAGGGGTTTTGTCCAATCCTAGGTTTACAAATCCTACAGGCAACACAATGCTCTGATACCATCTGTAGAGGTCCCAACCTTAGATAAGATAAGATCCCTCCTGTGTTTTACAATGCTAGTCCCTGGATCAATAGCTAGCATCCACAGTTAAGATGTAATATCAAGATACAAAGGTCATAATATAAATTTTATAACCAGGAATAACATAAGTTTATTACATCAAACATAGCTCATTTGGCTATTACATTACATTTGCAGCGGAACAACTATAAGTATGGGTCCATCATCTTCAAAGTGCCACAGGCAGATGTTGGTTGTAGACTTTGTAGTCCTAGTCAATCAAACAATCTTCATTAAAAAAAACAATCAACCTGCAACATTACAAGTTACAGCCACAAGGGTCAATACATTTTGAATTGTATTGGCAAGCTTCACTTTTATGTATAATAAGAGTGGATCCTATCATTATATGCATATTTGGCTAAGTAGAGCTTGAGGCTTATTTGCATAAAGCAATATTTTATCCTATCTTTTCAAAAAGGGTTTTTAAAGTCTTTTGTCAAATTTCTTTTCCAAGTTCCTTGAACTCCTTGGTAGAAACTCAAGTGTTCAAATCCTTGTCAAAATCTCTTGAGCACCTTGGTAACCCCAAGTGCAACAAGTTTTATCAAAATCCATGAGTTCCTTGGTAACCCCAAGTACATCATGCTCTTGAGCACCTTGGTAACCCCAAGGGCAATCAAGCTTAACAAAATCTCTTTGAATTCCTTGGTAGACACACAAGGGCATCAAGTTTTTATATTAGAAGTTGGAATGTCGAGATCTCCCATAGTTCAAACTTTAGTTCCTCAGTATTGTCCATAACTAGGGACACGGCTAAGTACTTAGATTTTTGTTCACTTCTGCAGAAGGAGTACACTTTACCCACATGTCACAATCCCATCTTTTTGCCACCAGTGGCCTACTGGATTAGTGCTCACCAAGATGGAGTACTGGAAGATTGAGAATGTGACGAAGTCTTTCCAAAAGGTCCTCCCATACATCATTGCTAGCTTTGTCTTCAGCCCCCATGAAGCATTCCAGATCCCCATGTCCAGTAACTAAAGACAATGTATGGGTCTTCCTAATGTAATTGACTAAGCCAGAGCCATAATAGCATGTGGTTGCACACGAAAGCCACAATTGGAGAAGCATGTTTGATCTCTAAGTTTCCTAGGTGGTTTTTCTTTTGGAGCACAACACAAAGTGATTGCCATAGACATGGTTCCCTTTTGTTGCCACCTTCTCCAAAACTTAAAGTATCCTCCACCTAGGTGGTTCATTGAGTCCTTGTTTTATTATGTAAAACACAAGTCTTTTTCTCAACCTTTGTAAAATCTCAACATGTATCTCTTTTCAAAACATAGCATATAGCATGGCTAAGCATGTACAACTTCAATATTTTCACTAAGGAGTGTTTAGGGAATCCTATTAGGATTTAGCATAGCATAAGTATAAAATATCTTTTCATGCATGTTTTCAAAATCCACTAAGTATAGTAATAAAAATAGTAGGACTTTTGTATGATAGTGTAACTTGCCTTTTTGTTTAGGGAATGATAGTCACTTCTTGATCTTGTTAGTCTCACACTTTGCTAATTTCACTACAATCAAACAAGCATAGTATCAAGTAGCATTCCAACATTCAAACAATAATTCACATACACAAAGCAATGGTTCCTAAGTCTTGTAAAAAGAGGGTTCTATTGCAAAGTTGGTCTCTACTAGGTTTATAAACTTTGTAAGGTCCACATTGGTCATTTACCAAAATGGCAAAGTCATTAGTTAGAGGTTTTGCCCAAGTCTATTTTAAATCCATTCAACATTTTATGTGGTGAAAATTATTCTTTTTAAAGTAAGACTTTATGTTTTTTTTACCAAGTAGGTTACCTTTGGCAAGGCTTGGTGTTTTGGGTCAGTAAGTTTTGTCCATAACATTTTCCCAAAGTTTTCCTTGCACAAACTTTTCCATAATAAAATCAATGAGTTTTATTTGGCTAGAAAATGACTAAGTTACTTAATTCAACTTAAATTTCACAAAAGTCATTTTTAACACTATGGGTTGGTTCCTAGGGTCAGTAGGGTCACACAAATCCATTTTGCAAAAGATTTAATCCTAAAATCAATTTTAAACAATTTTTATACTCTAAACAAGTACACAAATGTTTCTGTAATTTCAAACAAGCTAACAGATACTATTTTCAAAACTAAGGCCATGGTTAGCTAGGGCTTGTTCTCCTGAATCCAATGACATAAAATTTGTAAAATTTGGACGTGTAGATCCAAAGATATAAGGGTTTGAAGTTTGCAAAAGTTTCTGTTTTTCAAATCTGTTTTAAATCCAATAGGTGACACGCGGCGTGTTTTAACTGGACGATACCGGTTCGGGTGGATCGTGTGCTGCGGAGCGTTGGATTTAAGTTGGATCGTGTGGCACAGAACTGGTACCTCTTTGCGGTAAGTGATCTAATCGTGGCCGCTAAATCTGGATCGAACGGTACTGGCGACTCTGACCTAAAGTGGGCGGCGCTGACGGCGGCGCTCTGGCGGCAGCGCTCCGGTGGGGTGGTCGCCGGTGATTCAGGATGCAAGGATGAAGAGGAGAAGGCTCGCCGAGATCGCAGGGTCGTGGTGATGCTCGTCGTGCTGTTGGTTTGACAAGGGGAGCTCGGGTACTGCGGCAATTGCTCGCCGGAGTGGAGGTCGGTGTCGAGTGGTTCTGTCCGTGGTCGAGGGCGACGCTGTAGATCATCCCGAAGCAAAACAATGATGCGGTCAGACGCAGAAAGGTGTGGCGAGTATGGGAGTGTGAACGAGGAGGCGCGGGGTGGTCGGATACTACCTGTGGGCTTCGCCGGAGATGAAGCAGACGGTGGTGGCGGTAGGAGTCATCGCTGCAGATCGCCCTAAGGCAGAACAGGAGCACATTCAGATGCGCAAGAGCAAGGCGATGCTGTGTGCGTGAACGAGAGGGGTCGGGGCGGTCTGGTTCACCTGAAAGTCGTCGCCGAAGTAGAAACGGACGGTGACGCTGTCGGAGCTTGTCGAAGCCGATGCTACGGGGCGCCCGCGGTTGAAGGAAGGGCACGGGGAGAAGCGTCTAGGAGTGGGGAAGATGTGTGCTAGGTCGAGGAGGATCGGGCGTTGCGGTGTTGGCCAGAATCGACAGAGGAAGCTCGTCGCTGCGGCGGCGGTGCAGGAGTGATTGGCGACAGCCTAGGGGCAGAGAGAGGGAGTGGCCTGGGGGAAAAGGAGGGGGAAACGTTGGGGTTTTAACGAGCACAGTCAAAGCGAGGTAAAGGCGTGTCATTACGACGAATTGATCGCGGCATTCAAACTCAGCAAACGGCAGCGAGGTTTGGGGAAGAAAGGGTCGCGCGGTGAGGACGATGAACAGTATCGGTGGGTCTACCTGTCAGTGGGAAAACGAAATGAGGAAAGGGTCCACTGGTCATACACTGTATGGGTCAGAAACGAGGTGCGAATCGTTTTCTTTCCGGGTGAGGAGCTGGGCTGGTCTGATGGGCCTTAGTGGGCTGCTGGGTTGGGTCGACCCAATTCCATTTTTTATTCTGTGTCCTTTTCTTTTCTGTTTCTGAATTTCTGTTTTGAATTTCATTCAACCATTCAAGCATTCAAATAATTCAAACAATTCAAACCATTGTAATGAGTTTTCGGTTCTGTTTATCATCATAATTTACATTCTAAAATAAAATATTATTTTAAATCTTTTTAGGTTCCATTTATTAATTAAATAAAATGGACCATGGTTTATTATTAGAATAGGGTTTGGTTTATTTAATAAAATCTTCATTTAAAATCCAATTATTTTCAAAACCAACTTAGTAGGTTTTATTTGAAAATAAAGAATATTTGGAAGGCTTGTTCAAAATAAAATAACCTTTTATTTATGGTCCATTTGTAAATTAATAAAATGGCCTTAGTGATTAAATCAAATGGAGTTTGATTTTATTAATAAAATCCTTATTTGAAACCTAAATATTTTTCAAAACCAAATTAGTAGGTTTAATTTGGGAAGTACATAATATTTGGAAATTTGTTTTAAAACAAATAACATTTTAGAGTCTATTATCAAGTAAATATATTAGACTTTCATTATTATAACAATTAGGATTTATTTTATTGAGATATTTATTTTGAAATCTAAAATAAAATCAAAACACTTTAGTAGATTTTATTTGTGAATTTCAAATAATTGAGAAAACTTATTTTAAATAATTTAATAAGTTTTGATGTTTCAATTTAAATTGGTAAAACCTCTTATCTTCAAATAAGGTTGGATATTAAATCTTTATTAATTTATTTAAATCAACTTTTGCTATTTTGATTCAAAATAAAATGTTTTAAATCCAAAGCTTGTCCAAGGTTTAATTTGGCTTTATAAGATAATCTTTATTTATAAATCCATCTTTTCTTTTGAATACCAAATCTTTTATTAAAAGATCCAAAATAGTATTTCCAAAACATTTTTAATTTCCTTTATTAAATGTTTATCTTTATGAGTCCCTTTAGGATTTTATTTAATTCAAATGGGTTTGAAGTTCCAATTGAATTCAAAAAGTTTCTTCTGGCTCTGAAAATCAAACAAAGTTTTATTCATTTATTTTCACATTACTAGATTTGGAAAATCTTGGGATGTGACACGCGCCCACACGACAGCTAGCTAGCCAGGGCCCGCGCCAGCCCACTTTCCCCTCCGCCACCGACACCCGGACCCCACCTATCACCCTCCCCCTTCCTCTCTGACGAGAACCAGAGTCTACGCCGGCCATGCTTCTCCCCGCCTCCGTGTCCAGCTGTCACATCCCAAGATTTTCCAAATCTTGTAATGTGAAAATAAATGAATAAAATAAACTTTATTTGATTTTCAAGGCCAGAAGAAACTTTTTGAATTTAATTGGAACTTCAAACCAATTGGAAACAATTAAATCCTAAAGGGATTTAACAGGTTAAAACATTTAATAAAGGAAAATAAAATATTTTGGAAACACTATTTTGGATCTTTAAATAAAGAGTTTTGGTTTTCAAAAGAAAAGGTAGATTTATAAATAAAGATTACTTTATAAAGCCAAATTAAAACATTGGCCAAGCTTTTAATTAAAACACTTTGTTTGAATAAAAATAGCAAAGGTTTATTTAAATAAAATAATAGCGATTTAATATCCAAATTTTATTAAAGTAAAGGTTTTTCCCATTTTAAATAAAACACTAAAACTTATTTATTTTAAATAAATTTTCCAAATATTTTATATTCTCAAATAAAACTTACTAAAGTGTTTTGATTTTATTTTAGATTTCAAAATAAATATTCTAATAAAACAAATCTTATATGAAGTAAATGAATAAGGCCTTTTTATTTAATTGTTAATGGACCAAAAATAAAGATGTTATTTTATTTTAAAACAAGTTTTCCAAATATTCTTTATTTCCAAATAAAACCTACTGATTTGGTTTTGAAAATATTTGGATTTCAAACGGAGATTTTATTAAATAAATCAAACCCTATTTTGATTAAATAACTAAAGGGCTATTTTATTTAATTATTAAATAGATCCTAAAAATGAATAAAAATATTATTTTATTTTTGAGATTTGGTTTATGTTGATAAACAGAACCAAAATCTCATTACAATTGTTTGAATTATTTGAATGCTTGAATAGTTGGATGAAATTCAAAACAGAAAAATAGAATTAGAAAAGGAAAAAGAATTCAGAAGGAAAAAATAGAAACTGGCCGACCCAGCCGAGCTAAAGCCCACCCCAACCCAGCAGCCCATTTTCCCCACCCCTCTGACGAAACGTTTTCGCACTCAAACTCACACCCACGAGGACACTGACGACTGGACCCCGTTCCCTTTCCCTTTCTCACTGACCAGAGGACCCCACCGCCACGTCCCTCTTCTTCCCTACCCCCACGACCTGTTCTTCCTCCCTCGCCGGCCGTTGCAGGCTTTGATTCGTGGCTTGAATTCGCCTTAACACGGCCACCTTAACTCACAGCGACCAGGCACATTTAAACGCCAGTGACTCCTCTCCGTTTCCCCTCTGTCTCCTCCCCCAAGCACGCCCCCAGGCCACCCCAATTTCTCCCGAGCAGTTCTGTCTCCGACGAGCTTCCACCGTCGAATCCAGCCGAGCCACACCACCTCCTGCCTCCCGGAGCACACGAGCACGCTCACCACATCCTGGCGCATCTTCCCGTGCCAGTCATTCATCCGTGGGTGCCCTGTAACCTCGGCTTCGACGACGACCTGCAGCATCGCCGTCTGCCTCTTTCTCCGACGAAGCCTCCAGGTAGTAACTAGCCACCCCTTGTCCTTCCGATGATACGCCTGTGTCCAGTGCACTCGCCCGCATCTAACCCTACCATTCTCTTGCTTTCTGGTGGACTACAGCCCCGTCCCCGTCAACAAACAGAAGCTCCTGGCGCCAGCCCTAACTCCGGTGAGGAATCCCGCCCGTCCTCGTGCGCCCCTTCACCAACCAAGGGCAGGTTGAGCATCCCCATGCCATGGCGATCACAGTGAGCCACCTATCTTCCTTCCTCGCTTCCTGAAACGTCAACTCTGCCGCCATCTGGCCGCTCCGCCACCAGACGCCGCCGCCAGCGCCGCTGCTATTTGGCCAGGGCAATAGGAACCGTTAGATCTGCATCTGATGGCTTGGATAGAATGACTAACCGAAGGGGTAAGGATGAACCTGTGCTGCACGATCCACTTTAGATCTAACGTTCCACAGAGCTGATCCGGCCGAACCGGTATCAACCAGTAAAATAACGACACGTGTCCCCTGTTCTGTTTTAAACAGATTTGAAATCTGATTTAGTTATGAAATTCAAACCCTTGTAACTTTGGATCTACACGTCCAAAAATTACAAACTTTATGTCGTTGGAATCAGGAGAGCAAGACCTAGCCAACCATGCCTTTGGTTTAGCCAATAGTATCTGTTAGTTTGCTTGTTTTTGTAGATTCTTTTGTGAGCTTGTTTAGAGTAGAAAAATTGTTTAAAATTGAATTTAGGGTTAAAACTTTTGCAAAATGGTTTGTTGTGACCTTACTGACCCTAGGAACCAACCCATGATTTGCAAAATGGATTTGGAAAAGTTTAGAATGGATTTATTGGTTTAGTCCATTTCTAGCTAAATAAAACTATTGATTTGTTTATGAAAATGATTTTGAGTAAAAACTTTGGAGAAAATGTTTTTGACCAAACCTACTGACCATAAGTACCAAGTTTTGAGAAACAACAACTTATTTAGTGAAACCACTTAAGGTTATGGTATTGAAAATAATAATTTTCACCACATAAAATGATGAAAAGATTTAAAAATGGTTTATAGATAAAACCCATTTACAAATGACTTTGCCACTTTACAAAATGACCATTAGGTGTTTTCAAATGTCCATGACCCATTAGGAACCACTTTTTCAAACAAAACAAAGCTTGGCATGCTTGCATGCATTACTTTGACTTTGTCATTTTATGTGTTGATTTGCTTGATTGGTAGATTGAGTTTGTGCCTTGCTTTATTGAATTGTAGTGACTTGAAGAGTGTGATTGTTGCAAGGACAAGGAGTGAACCTATACCCTCTACCAAAAAGGCAAGTGATGCTTCATACTTTCTATCCCATTACTTTCACTATGCATTAGTGATTTTGCTAAGTAAAACTTGCATGGATTTTGCTAAGTATAGACCTTGCTATAGGAAAACCTAGTAGATGAAACCTTAGTGGATATCTTCCTAAGTAAGATTCCTATTACTATCAAGCTTAGCCTAGCTAGTAGAAAACAAGGGTGGAAATATATTCACTATGGAAAAGAATTTCTAAGTCTGAGGACTTGTGATTTGTTTAATAAAACAACTAAGTTAATGAATCACCTGGGTGGAATGGGACTTGCTTGGTGGTTTTTGGTTGAGTGGTTCACAAGGCCCATGTTTATGGTTTACCTTGTGTATCTCACTTGTGGATGGCCACCCAGGAACAAAGAGGTTTGAGATGTCAAATGTTGAGAAGCTTCAAGTGCAACCACTTGGCAATATGGGCTCTGCCATGATCATATAGGTTGCAAGAACTTAGCCATATGGACAGAGGGTGGTAGTGTTTGATAGGTTGGAACGCGTCCATTTTGGTCTAAGGGAAGGCTTCTGAAAGATCTTGTCTTGGGAAACCAAGTCTTGTGGGTAAAGTGCACCACCTCTGCAGAGTGTAAAATCTAAGTACTTAGCCATGCCCCTGGTAAAGGAAAATTTGAGCATCAAGACATGGAAGCAATCAAGAATCTCATCATTCAAATTTCTAAGTTAAAACTTGTGGATTGAACAAGGGTTGTCTGAAATCTTCAATCTTTGATTGAGAGATGCCTTGCAAAGGATCTTCAATCTTTGATTGAGAAAAATGATTTTGTCAAAGCAAAAACTTAGTATTTTCAAAATGATAAGGAAAATCTATTTTGAGCAATGCAAGCCTCAACTCCACTTAGCCAAATGCATATATATGATAAATTCCACTATACTACCATAGAATCACTTGCCAATACAATTCAAATGTATTGACCCTTGTGGCTGTAACTTGTAATGTTGCAGGTTTGATTGTCTTTAGTGAAGATTGATTGATTAGGATTACAAAGTCTACAACCAACATCTGCCTGTGGCACTTTGAAGATGAAGGACCCCATGCTTATAGTTATTCCGCTGCAATGTAATGTAATAGCCAAATGAGCTATGTTTGATGTAATAAACTTATGTTATTCCTGGTTATAAAGTTATATTATGACCTTTGTTTCTTGATATTACATCTTAACTGTGGATGCTAGCTATTGATCCAGGGACTAGCATTGTAAACACAGGGGGATCTATCTTATTAAAGGTTGGGACCCCTACACCAGCCAGGACTCCCCCCAGGCTGCATATAAAGACCCAGCCGCGCGCCCTCTCCTCCGTTCCCCAAAACCCTCAGAACCATAGCCTCCCTCCGATTCCGCGGGCTCGAACCACCGCTGGCCTCGGTAAGCCGATGAAGTCGACAACAGGGGAATCCCCTCCCCCTGATTTCTTCCCTAGCTTCAACCTCTCGATCAACAACGTCTACTCACCATTTTTCCCTCTGTATACTGCAGCATACCGCCACGGATTGCTCGCCGGAGCTGCGGAGAAGGAGCAGCCACCGCCACCGCTCGGGGAAGAGACGATCGAATCTGAGGCTACGGGCGGGACCGCGAGGAAGAGGCGATCATCCGCGACTGCTTCACCCTCACCGAGGAACGCCGACACCGACGCCGACCACCGTAGCGCCCAACCACCGCCAGCCGCCGCCGCCTGCCAGAGAGGTGAGCTCGTCCTTGCTCTTAACCGTTAGATCCAGGCTCGACGGTTAGGATTAGAAGGTCGATCGAAGAGGTACCGGCAAATCCCGCGCTGCCGAGTGGCAAGCTGCGCCAGCACGCTGCGTCGCCGCCGCCTTGTCTAGCTAGACCAACCATCATCTGCCACTTGGCAAGTTTTGAATTTAGGATTAGATCTGTTTGGCTGAATTGATTTAAAACTTGCGAAAATCATATGAAAATAAATACTTGGCCAAATTTAGCTTATAATATACCGTTGGATTCATAATTTTATGGAGAACACATATCTGCAATAAAATTCCAAGTTTACAGTAGGGCTTTGGGTGTAGAATTTAATCATTAGATTGGAGTATTTAATTCATAGAAAAATAGTTAGGACTCTGTTTTAGTTGATTCTTGTTGCGTTGACTTTGTTTCCGTAATACCTACTGGACAAAATTATGAAACCTTGCTTAAGATTATTAGATCTAATTTGGGGATAATTAGATGGTTGGATATCCTTTTAACCCTATGAATTGTATTAGTGACCCAAATGGATCTAAACGTATGGGAAATCAATCCTAGTAACACCCTTAACACTACTGCAACTCAATTATGCTACCTTGGTCAATTTAGAAGAACCAATCTTGCATAAAATACCATGTTTCATGCATGCATGATTATCTCTGTGACATGTTTTGAGCAAGTTGTGATCAGATCTATGTTTGTGATTTGATAGATTGTTCGGAGTGCGCTAAGGAGTGCTTTTGTGTAGAGTGCTGCTCGGATCAAGGCAAGTTACACCACTTGTTCATAATTTTGTCCCAGTTTTGATTCTATGCATGTGATCTTCAAAATTCTGTAGTATGCATGTGTAGGATGTTCTAGTAGAATTTTTTTCTTAGTATTATTTTGCAAGTGCGATGATTTTGTAGTATGCCGTGAGTAGCTCTATACTTAGGATTTCCCCTCCTAATAGGTTACCCCTGTTTTTGCTAAGTATTGCTTGCTATGCTATATATACAAAGTACCGTTGGGGGGTTCGAAAGACAAAGAATTTTTCTAAGTATAAAGGCTCTCTAGAGCAAACTTTTCTTCTCAAATCCACTTCAAAATAAAACTAAGTTTTCTTCTGGGCGGAATGGTTGTCGGGTCAATGAGTGGAATTTTGGTGGAGGACGGCCGCCCAGGAATCAAAGAAGTCTGCCATGTTTCAGAATTCAGAAGCTTCCAGTGCAACCACAATACATTATGGGCTCTGTCTTGGCCTAGTACTTAGTGGGAAACCTCACCTGGGTACCAACATTTGGAGGTTCTTGGCACGGTTGGATCCAGAAGGTAGAGGGGCTACTAAGGGAAAGCCTCGCCATGGTCTTGTCTGTAAAAAGGACTTGATCATGGATTGTGGGTAAAGTGCACAAACTCTCGAGACTATTGCAATCTGATCGATCAGCCGTGTTCACGGTAACAGAACAACAATGAGCGTCTGAAGGATGGAGTCTCTGAAGGATCTTCCTCTCTCTTTCCTAAACCAAGTTTTTAAAACCCCATGGCGTGAGTAATATCGCCAATGGGTGGGATTTTGGGAACTTGGTGTGTAATATCCAAGTGTCACTTGGTGCGTAATATCCAAGTGTTTGGTTGTTTGGACACTTGGTGCGTAATATCCTCGTGTGCCACTCGACCTTATTTTATCTAAGCAATTGTTTACAAAGTAGGAAAATTTTCTCTTCTTATCTCTACTTAAGAAAACTAGCTTTGAGCAAATGAACTCTACAGCCTAAACTAGCCTTGCATGTAGAGATAGTCTTTTCTCTCCTTGGTGTAATTTGCCAATACATTCAAAGTATTGACCCAACTTGTTGGCTGCACGTCTTATGTGCAGAATCCGAAGATTGAAAGGTGCGTAGGGATCATGAGTCTACACTCGACAAGCCTGGGGCGTTGATGGACTCAAGTTGTTTTTATGTTTCCGCTGTTATTTGAGCTAGCTTAATGCTAAGCAAATTTGTAATAAATTCATACTCTGGATTCTTCGTGTAATAAAGACTTTGTGTTTTACATGATATTTCATCGACTGTGACTGCTAGCTATTGATCCAGGGACTAGCATGTTAATCACAGGGACTTAGGATCTTACTTGATCCGAGGTCACTACACTCACCAACATGGAACTCCCTTTTGAGAATTCTCCTATCATGCCAGCTTTTTACTTTTTCCTTAAAGAGCCTAGCATTTTCGTAAGCTTCCCCTCTCCACTCATCTAGATTACTTAAATCGAGCAGTACTTTCTCACCAGCAAGTCTAAATTTTCGTAAGCTTTGTGTTCTAATTCTAAAGGCAAGTGACAAGCTTTCCCATAGACCATTTTGTAAGGAGACATCCCCATAGGATTTTTATAAGCAGTTCTATAAGCCCACAAAGCGTCATTCAACTTTTTAGCCCAATTTTTCTAGACCTATTGACAGTCTTCTGCAAGATAGATTTAATTTCCCTATTGGAAAGTTCTACTTGACCACTAGTTTGGGGGTGGTAAGATGAAGCTATTCTGTGGTTTACATCATACTTAGCGAGAGTTTTTCTAAAACCCCCATGAATTAAACGGGAGCCTCCATCAGTCATGAGATACCTAGGTACACCGAACCTAGGAAAAATGACATCTTTGAGCATTTTCAAAGAGGTCTTACCATCAGCACTGCTCGTAGGCATGGCTTCTACCCACTTTGTAACATAGTCAACAACAACAAGAATATGAGTATACCCTTTTGAAGGAGGAAAAGGCCCCATAAAGTCAAATCCCCAACAATCAAAAGGTTGAATAACAAGAGAATAATTCATAGGCATTTCATTGCGTCTAGAGATGTTACCTACTCGTTGGCATTCATCACAGGATAAGATAAACTTCCTTGCATCTTCAATAAGAGTATGCCAATAAATCCAGATTGTAAAACCTTCTGTGCAGTCCTATCCCCAGCATGATGTCCTCCATAAGCACTGCCATGACATTTTCTCAATATCTCTTGTTGTTCAAATTCTGAAACACATCTTCTCATAATGCCATCTAATCCTTCCTTATATAGGTGTGGGTCATCCCAAAAGTAATGCCTTAGATCATAGAAGAATTTCCTTCTTTTCTGGGCTGTAAAGGTTGGAGGCAAATACTTGGAAACAATAAAGTTAGCATAATCAGCATACCAAGGGTTCTCATGTGGACTTACCCTTATTGCAGCTAACTGCTCATTTGGAAAATTATCATTAACAGGCAAAGGGTCAACAGAAATGTTTTCCAAACGAGATAAATTATCAGCAACAGGATTATCAGCACCTTTCCTATCCACAAAATGCAGATCAAACTCTTGCAAAAGCAACGCCCACCTTATAAGCCTAGACTTAGCGTCGTTCTTTGTCATAAGGTACTTAATAGCTGCATGGTCAGTATGAATAGTAACTTAGAATCAACAATATAAGGTCTAAACTTATCACAAGCAAAGATTACAGCTGAGAACTCCTTTTCAGTAGTAGCATAATTATTTTGAGCAGCATCTAGAGTCTTGCTAGCATAATGAATAACATTCAGCTTCTTGTCAACACGTTGTCCAAGGAAAGAACCCACAACAAAATCACTAGCATCACACATGATTTCAAAAGGTAAATTCCAATCAGGTGGTTGGACTATAGGAGCAGTTGTTAAAGCTTTCTTCAAAGTTTCAAAAGCTTCCTTACAATAATCATCAAATACAGAAGGTACATCTTTTTGAAGAAGATTAGTAAGGGGCTTTGAAATTTTGGAGAAATCCTTAATAAATCTCCTATAGAAACCAGCATGACCAAGGATACTACGGATACCTTTGATATCCCTAGGACAAGGCATCTTTTCAATTGCTTCAATTTTGGCTCTGTCAACTTCAGTACCTCTTTCAGAGATCTTGTGTCCAAGAACAATTCCTTCATTAACCATGAAATGACATTTCTCCCAGTTAAGAAAAAGGTTGGTTTCTTCACATCTCTGCAAAACTTTATCAAGGTTGTGCAAACAGTTATCAAAAGAAGTTCCATAGACGGAAAAATATTCCATGAAAACCTCCACAATTTCTTCACAAAAACCATGAAAGATAGCAGACATACATATCTGAAAAGTAGCAGGAGCATTACATAAACCAAAAGGCATACGGCTATAAGCATAAGTAGCATAATGACAAGTGAAAGTGGTTTTCTCCTGGTCCTGAGCTTTCACAGCGATTTGAGAAAACCTAGAATGACCATCAAGAAAGCAAAAGTGAGTCTTTTTGGACAACATCTCAAGCATTTGATCAATAAAGGGCAAAGGATAATGATATTTCTTAGTAACTTTATTAATCTTTATAAAATCAATGCACATTCTATACCCAACCACTACTCTCTGGGGTATAAGCTCATTATCCTCATTAGGCACAACAGTAATTCCCCCTTTCTTGGGAACACAATGAACAGGGCTAACCCATTGACTATCAGCAATAGGATAAATAATACCACCGTTAAGGAGTTTTAATACCTCATTTCTTACCACTTCCTTCATTTTAGGATTTAAACGGCATTGGTGCTCAACAACTGGTTTTGCATCAGGCTCAATATTAATAGCATGCTGACATATAGTGGGAGAAATTCCTTTTAAATCATCAAGAGTATAACCCATAGCTCCTCGGTGCTTCTTCAATACCTCCAATAGCCTTTCTTCTTCCTTTCCTGAAAGTTTAGAACTAACAATAATAGGATAAATCTTCTTATCATCAAGTTAAACATATTTAAGATCATCAGGTAAAGGTTTTAATTCGAAAACAGGATCCCCTTTGGGTGGTAGTGTGGTACCCAAATATTCCACATGTAAATTATGCTTAAGTAACTTAGGGTGACGAAGGAAAACCTCATCAATCTCATCTCTTTCCTTCATAAAGGCATCACTTTCATGATCTTCCATGAACTGCTGCAAAGCATTATTAGGAGCAAGAGAAATAGAAGACAGTTGTTCAACCTTGAAATCCTCATCAGGAAATTCATTTTCATAAGGGGTTTTGGCAAATTTAGAAAAATTAAACTCATAAGATTCTCCATCAAACTTAGTCAAAACTTTTTCCTACAATCTATGATAGCCCCACAAGTATTAAGGAAGGGTCTACCAAAGATGATAGGATATGTTTTACTAGCTTCTTTACCAAGTACTAGAAAATCAGTAGGATATTTAATCTTACCACAAAGGACCTCCACATCCCTTACAATACCAATGGGGCAAACTTTCTCTCTATTGGAAAGGTGAATAACCACATCAATGTATTCAAGCTCACAAGGACCAATATCATGCATAATTTCCCTGTAAAGCTCATAAGGAATAGCACTAGAACTAGCACCAATATCACATAAACCATAGTAGCAATGATCACCAATTTAACAAAGAGCACATGAATACTAGATTTTCTAGCCTTACTAGGATGAGAGATAATATTAGAAGCGTATCCACAGAAGACAATATAGTCATCCTCTATATTTCTAGTAACAAGATCTTTCACAATAGCTACTATAGGCTCGATATCAATCAGCTCATCGGAACCTACAGTTTTATTTGCGCTTTTGCTAACCACATTAGCCAAAATAGAGTGCTCCCTTACCTTGGAGGGAAAAGGGATCTTCTCAACATAAGGTTCAGGCAAAATAGGATCAACAATACAAACCTATACACTAGTAGGAACGTGGGTAACAACGTCTTTATAAGGAGCATGGTACTTGTCCCACTCTTTCTTGGGAATCTCAATACAAGAGGCAAAATCATTAAAACATTCCGCAAGAACTTGAGGATCAAGGCCAAACTTATTGCTAATATCACGGAAGTTATTAGTTCCCATAAAAGATTTAATGCACTCATAATCATAGTTTATACCTGACTTTCTTCCTTTGTCATTCTCCCAAGCCTCGGTATTATCTTGAATACGGTCTAGGAGATCCCATTTAGCTTCTTCTTTCATACTCGTGAATGATCCAGCGCACGAAGCATCCAATAACCCTTTATCAAGAAGAGGAAGCGTAAAATTTATTGAGAATAATATTGTTAGGGAGTTCATGAATAGGAAATTTAAGCATTAGTAACTTCAATCTCCCCCAAGCTTGAGCATTACTTTCTCCATCAAGAGGCCAAAAGTTATATATAAGACTTCTATCCTTTTGGATTACACTGGGAGGATAAAATTTAGAGTAAAATAGAGATGCCATATCCTCCCATTCCATGGATTGCCCGTTCTTTAGCAGCTTATACCATGCCTCATCTCTCCCTTTCAAAGATATGGAGAGTAACTTCTTCTTTACCTGTTCAGTTGTGATACATGCACACTTAAACAACCCGCATAATTCATGGATATAAAGCAAGTGATCACCAGGATGGACAGTTCCATCCCCAAAATAATAATTATCCATGACACGATTTAGAATACTCGCAGGTATCTTAAAAGGATCTATCTCAATAGGTGGTGGTTCATCTACTACCATAGAAGTGGTAGTAGTTTTCCCAAACAGAAAACCAAGTGGGTTATCCATATTGTAAACAAAGTAACAAGCAATAATAAAAGCAATACTCACAGTGAAAGTTTCCTTTACCAGTTCCACTCTTCAATAGCGCTTCACTCCCCAGCAACGGCGCCAGAAAATATTCTTGATGACCCACAAGTATAGGGGGCGTATCGTAGTACTTTTAATAAATAGGAGTGTCGATCCCAACGAGGAGCAGAAGGTGCTAAACAGTGGTATGGAGCCAGAAATCCCTGTGAATACTTAACAAACGGATTTTTAGTGGTTTTCTAACAAGACAACAAAAAAAGAGCAAGTAACAGAAGTAACGACAAACAGAGCAAGTGTCCCAATCCTTTCTTAGAAAAGGACAAGCCGGTGTAAATACTTATAAGGACCAAACGTTCTCGAGGACACATGGGAATTCTGTCAAGTGCTTTCGCTACAAATAGCTGAATACTCTTCTTTGGTGTTTGTAAGCATTGTGTGGGTCAACCTGTGCTAACATACTGCTATTCTTAGGACTAATACATACTTGTGATTAAACCCCCTGCAAACATCCGTAACTACAGGAAAGTAATTAAGATATAAATCTAACCACAGCCTAAACTCTGAGATCCCTACGCTCCCTTGTGCAAAGGTGTCCTAACGGGGGTTCAGGTTTCTGTCACTCCGGCAACCCCACAATTAGTAGCCAAATACATAATGCATTCCCTTAGGCCCATAAATGGTGAAGTGTCATGTAGTCGACGTTCACATGACACCACTAGAAGAATAGTACCACAACTTAAATACTAAACCATTGAATAATAACTCAACACAGATTCACTACTAACAACATGACTTCTCCCATGTCCTCAAGAACTAAACTAACTACTCACAAGACATCATATGGATCAAGATCAAAGATGATATGATAATGGATAACAATCTGAACATAAACAATAATCCAATGGTTCCACTCACAAGCATCAACTACAATAGTAATTAACACCGGGAAAGTTTCCCCTAATGAACTAAGCAATATCCAACACAATTGTTACAGCGGGACGGAGTGGTGACGATGCTGCTGGTGGAGATGATGTTGTGGATGATGATGATGATCCCGATGAAGCCTAGCTTGATGACGATGTTGATGGCGACGGTCTCCCCTCTCCGGGAAGGAATTCCCCCGGCAGAAATCTGTCTGCCGGAGGGATCTTTCCCTCTCGGTGTTTTCCGCCTCCCAGAGGCGGCGGAAGTCTATCTGTGGTTGCTCCCTGGTGTTAGGGTTCCATAGGGAAGATATAGGCTAAGGGGCGGAGTCGTAGGCCGAACAGGTGGGCCAAACCCACACTAGGTGCGAGATCAAGTGGGCCCGCGCCTAGGGGTGTGTGGACTCCCTGAGGCCCCCCTTCTCTCCTCCTTCTGGCTTCCTTCGTCTTCCGATAAAATAATATGTTTCCATATTTTTCTGGTATTTTTCTGATCATCGCGAAATTGCACCGAAACACCGTCTTTTCCATCAGAATCCAGACTCCGGCAGTCCATCCTCCAGGAATCATCCAACATGCATAAATAGATCAAAAGCCATAAGTAATACCTCATAATAAGACAAATATCAATGAATAGAGGTAAATTATGATATAGAATGGTGATGCAAATTGGGCGTATCAAACGCCCGTGCCTACGCCAACCACAACTATGCCATTGCAGTCAAGAAGGACCAAACCCTCGCCATCCTTGTGAAGGAGCGCAAGTCACTTCGCCATCTGCGTGGCAAGAAGGATCGCATCATTGCCCGCCTTCGTCACAAAGTGTCATACTTGGAGGAGACCATTGAAGGGAATATGCCTGAGAGGCAATAATAAAGTGGTTATTATCGTATTCCTTATTTATGATAAATGTTTATTTTGCATGCTATAATTGTATTAATACAGAAACATTAATACATGTGTGTTTAATAAACAAAAAGTAAGTTCCTAGTTATGCCTCTCTTATAAACTAGCTCATTGATTAACAAGATGATCAAAGTTTCCTGATCATGGACATTGGATGTTGTTAATAACGAGGTCACAACATTAGTGTAATGATGTGATGAACATTCATCCGAAGTATAGCATTACGATCAAAGTCATTGAGTTTATATTGCTATAACAACTTACGAAGTGATCCTAATCCTTAGACCATGAGATCATGTCAATCACTAACACCGGAAGAGTTTCTTGTTGACATCAAACGTCACACCGTAACTGGGTGATTATAAAGATGGCTTCAAAACTACTAAAGTGTTATGTTGAGACTCATGGATCAAGAGTGGAATTTGTTCATCCCAATGATGGATAGATATAATATGGGCCCTCTCGGTGATATCACATTGGTTAGCTTGCAAGCAAGTGATTTGATCACTAGAATGTTATATCACGGGAACGAGAAAAGAGTGCATGTCGGTAACGAGATCAAACTAGGTATGGAGATACCGATGATCGAATCTTGGACATGTAATATATCGTGAAACAAAGGGATTAAGATACTAGCATAAAAGGTTCACACGATCACAGAAGTCATCGTTGAATGTGTGGGAGTCAGTACGGATCTCCAGGTCCCGTTGTTGATTATTGATCGGAGAGGGGTCTCGATCATGTCTGCATTATTCGCGAACCGTAGGGAGACACACTTAAGGGATACCGACATCATTCGGAGAAAATGATATGTCAGAAAAAGAAATGGAAAGCGCAAGAATTTATTTCACTAGACACCGGAACTGTTTCGGTTGAAATTGCTAAAACTGGTTCTGCATGTGAAATTGAATACTAGCAAGGGTTTTTATGTGAATGTTTGTTAATTAAAGTAAATAACAAAATTCTGAATAAATAAATAAAAGAGTTTTATTTAAATGAGAGCTTGCATTAAATTTGGTGGAAATTTAATGCATGTGAGTGGAGTTTTGAGTGGAGGCTCTTTTATGGGAGTGGAGGCTTTTCATTTTGAGTGGGAGCTCCACCCACATGAATGTGGGAGAGGTGGGGGCAGCCCCCATGGCTGGGCGCTATGCCCCTTGGGTTCCCCCCTCTCCCCTATAAAAGGCCCCCCTCTCATCCTCTCAAAGCACACCTCCTCGCGAAGGATCTCTCTCCCCTTTTAGAATTTCCCCATGGTCTCGGATCAGTAAGATACATGTTCCCGGTGGATTTTTCTGGAAGGATTTGTTGCTTCCGCTGCTTCGCTGGAGAGAGGGCGCGGAGGTTGTCGGGGTACCCGTATGTGTGTGCGATCACGGATGCACCACTGCTTTGCGCTGCTGGACTTGATGGTGCTAGACCAGATGGACTTTATCACGATCTTGAGATCGGCAAGCGTTCGTCTACATCATCCACGAGTACAACCTCGTTAAAGCTATTCGGTCTTCGATGGTATGTATTCTATGGATGTATATCCACCCGTTGCTTGTATCTAGTAGATAGATCTTGGTACTTAGATGTTCCCATCGTAGGAAATTTTTTATTTTCTATGCTGCAAACCCAACAGTGGTATCAGAGCCAGATCTATGTGTAGATGCTTTGCACGGGTAGTACACATATGAGTATGTGGGCGATGATGATCATTTTATTGCTTCTTAGTTGTACTTTGGATATTGGTGGCATAGTGGGATGAAGCGGCCCGGACAAACTTTACATGTCCTCGCACATGAGACCTGTTCCACGCTTGACATGCAACTAGTTTTGCATAAGTGGCTAGCGGGTGTCTGTCTCTCCTATTATAGTCAATATATAATTTGCAACGAGTTGTCAACAATTTAGTTATCCTCGTTGTGGTTCATGTTCGTAGGTAAGAATGGTTCTATCTTCGAAATCCCTAAGCCACGCAAAACTTGCAATGGATAAATTAGAGGCGTCTAGTTTAGATTGTTGCTAGGCTAGTGTTGTGATATGGTGATATTGTAAGTAGAAGTATAATATGATACTCTTACAACACACATAACGTGTAGGTTCCATAGACCTTGGCCTTACACATAGAGGTATGATAGAAATCATACCACGATGCACATGATGGAGATCATATGCGGGAACCATATCATTTCACTTACAAACATGTGATGTTTGATTGCATCTTATATTGCTTGTTTGGCGTTTTATTAGCATAATAAGATGACCCCTCATTTATATATCAAGATAAAAATGTGTTCTTCCTTAAGTATGCACCAACAATGTTTCGTCGCTTCAAGACATCACGTGATGATCGGGTGTACTTGAATCGACGAGCATATCTCGGGTGTAAGACAGTTACACACGCAAATACTAAGGTTCTTACTTGGCAAGACTAGCATGTAAAGACATGGCCTCGGAACACGGACATAAAGGTTAAGCATGAGTCATATGTTTTGATATGATGACCATATGGATGCTCGCCTATGAAGCTACACCGACTCACGTGATGATCGGACTTGGTGTAGTGGATTTGGTTCATGTAATCACCAAAAAGGCACGATGGATGTCGTTTTTGAGTGGGAGTTCATTTCTAATTTGGATTAGTAGAACTCAATTTATCATAAATTAAATCAAAGTGAATTTGCATAATTTGTTGTAGTCATTGGCATTCGTTCACCACCTTATGCTTAGTTGTAATTCAGATAATAGAACTATAGAATTCTGGATATTTACTTTACGAACTGGTATCGTATTGTGTTGAGTGTCAATCTAAAGTTTAAAGTCCTATTGAAAACTTTTAGCAAACTCTGTTTACTCCGTGAAATTTAATAATTGGTATTAAATCGAGAGTAACAATTCCAGTGTTAGTATCTTAAGTATCATGTTTGCCTCCATGATTCTTGATTGTTTTAATATCAAGTTTATCTAGGATCTGAAAGAATTGTTTCAGAAACCATCATGTGTGACAGATATAACAATATCTGAAATATTGTTTTGGTTGCAATATGATAGAGTATAATATATTTTCTCATACTGGATGAGAATTTGCGTAGGTTGGAGATGCTAGACATCCTAATCATCCAAAAGGGTTTTGTAAAGTAATGTTATACTCACGATTCGCCTTTATAAGCTACAGTAGCTTGATCATGAAAGTCGTCATGATAAGGATAAATAGAAGATCTATGTAAAAGTGTTTACTACACTAAAAGATTACTAAAGTATGGATTTTGAAAGAATACCGATCATTTGATGATGGTGATCTACTTCAAAGTGCAAGTCCAAAGGTATTATTATTTGAATATACACGCTTTGGACTATGTGTCATGTATATGGTGCCACTTTTGATGTTGACAGATTCTTTTGAAAAGGAAAAGGAAATGCTGAAAGAGAATCTATAAAATATATTTGGCACAAAAGAAAAGATTGGAAATATCCAATTTAGGTATATAGATGATATACATGTTATGGTTGTATTCTTTGCTTATTAAACAATGTGGTTCTTGGGTATTGGATACCAAATTGGTTGGTATGAAATTTCATACAGAATGACGCAACTCATGAACCACAATGGCCTAAGTAACTAGCAAGAGAATATGTGATGATGTTCATCGAAAACAAACAAACCGTTGTTTGTATTTCTTGTTGACATCAAAGCTTGACTTCAAGATTTGTATTAATAATAGTTATTCAAATCAGGTATTATAAGAACAAAGGTTGTTCAAATAATTACCGTATTCCATATAAGATGGATGATTTACAAATCTAGTTGAAGAAATCACATCCATAAAAAGTAATGCTAAAATGTCGCAAGACAAATGATTGAAAGACCACTTACGAAGTGACATCGCCGTTTAAATTATATTGGAAAGAAAACATGAAGAATCTCCATATTTATGGATTTTTGGAGTCTTTGATTTGATCAAGTGACGCTTGTGAGACTTTCCTCGGGATAATTAGAAACTTCGTTCAAAGGCCAAAGAAGAACGAACGACTAAAATATTGGAATTTATACATATCGATGTATGTAGTCCATTATGTGTAGTCGTAAGCGATGGGTTTCAACTTCATATACTTTCTCTGGAAATTTGAGTGAATATTCACTTAATGAGAAAGAAGTATGAAATATTTGAAAAACGTTTCAAATACTTTCAAGATAAAGTGAAAAATCATTGTAACAAGAAAATAAAATGGTTTATGATTTTATAATAAGGGATTTATTTGAGTTACAAGTGTAACAAGAAAAATAAATGAATTATGATTTATCATAAAGGGATTTATTTGAGTTACAAGTTTAGCAAAACACCTAGATTTACATCTCCCGAAACACCATATGAGTATGGATTGTTTGAGATTTGTAATGAAACCTTGTGTGACATGGTCGGATAAAAAGTGTTATTTATAAAACTACCATTATGTTTTAAAAGATTAAAGCTTTAGAGACTACTGCTTTTACACTGAAAAGAGCTTCATCTTGATCCGTTGAAATGACACCATATGAGTTATGGTTTGGGGTAAAATCCAAGTTGTCATTTCTTAAATTTTTGTACGCTAAACATAAGTAAGATGTTTACAACCGAAGTCGGATGAGCATGTCTTTGTAGGTTATTTCGAATAACAATTGGGTATTCCTCCATAACACCAAGGACAAAAGGGTTTATCGCTTGAAATGTGAAGTTTCTTGAAAAAGGAATATTTCGCAAAAGTTAAGTGGGAGGACAATAGAACTTTGATAAGGTTAACAAACCTTAGCTAAATGTGCTGAGTTGTGCAGCGCTGGAAATGGTTCCGGAGGCTACCATAATTCTCATAGCTTATGTGCCTCAAAGGTTGTGGTCACGGAGATCTTAGTTCTTATTGAACCAAGTCGGTCGGATAAACAAATCAAATGCTGAGATTTGAGAGTAAATCACTATTGTTTGACAATGATGAACCGACCACATATACAAAGAAGCGATGAAGGGCCCTGACTCCGTCAAATGGATTGAAGACATAAAGTCCGTGATAGTTCCATACACGAGAAATCAAGTTTTGAACTTGGAAGACCCTCCGGAAAGGTGTAAAAACCTATCAGTCGTATTTGGATCTATAAAGAAACAGACATGGATGTTTCACATCTATGAAATAGTCGACATGTCGTAAATTATTTTACGACAATTTTCAAGGACTTGACTATGACAAGATTTGATCTTTCATAGCGATATTTAGTCTGGACGGATTAAAGTAGCAACCACTACATATAATTTGGTATATGGTAGATGAATAAACAAAACAAAGTTCTCTAATAGAATGGTTACCTAGGACGTGTACATGACACGATCCAAAGGGTTTTGTTAATTCAAAGGATGCTAAAAAGGGCATGCAAACTTCAATGGTTGAAGTAAGCATCGCGGAGTTGGAATCTTCACCGTTATGAAAAGGAGTTTTCATCAGGAGATGATGAAGATGCTTGCATTTGCAAGAAATTAAGTGGGAGCGCTAAGACATATTTCTAATACATTATGTGGAGGACATCTTGTTGATTAGAAATGATGTAAGTTTTATTGACAAAGGTTAAGAATTTCATTTCGATGAAAGACTTAGGCAAAACCCGAATATTTAGCATGAATGTCTATAGTGGATAGACTGTGACGCTAATATGGTTGTGCCAAATGTACATATATGCGATATTGAAGGAGTTCAATATAGAAACGACAAGAAAATGTTCTTGTCGCATGGAAAGAAATTGAATCAAGATTCAAGTGTATCGACACTTGATAAGTGAAACAAGATTCAAGTGCTTTGACACTTGATGTGTGAAATCACAAGAATGTTTTGATCAATCATACCATGATATGTACACATCCAGATATGTCCTATGCTCTAAGTGTTATGAGCATATACCAGAATGAATCATAAAATGATCATTGGACGATAGTAAGGATATTCTTATGATATTTTGGTAGAATGAAGAATATATTTGTGTAGAGGTGACAAACAATTACAAATAGTTCATTGTAAAGCGTTACATTGATACTAGTTTTGTCACAAGATACAAATTAAGTTTATCTCAATTTAAACTATGGGTGGCACAATGAAATGGAAAGAAAGTTTCCATGATGGATTTGGATGAATTCCAAAGTTAAGACATTGTGACGGATACTACAACAAAAGGCTAAGTATATGACTGCTATAGTAGCAGCAAAGGAGGGAATTTGTGTCAAGTAGTTTGTTATCAAACTAAGGTGTGGTTCGCAACGGGCTAACACTCAAAATATATTGTACGACAATAGTATCGACATGATTTAACCCCAAGGAACTTAAGGTCTCACCAAAATACCAAATTTATACAATGCCATCTCATTGGAGAATGAGTGATGTGCGAAGACGCAAAGACATGCAAATACACACAGACCTGAAGTGTCAGATTCGTAGATTATGTTAACCACTTGCAGTTGCGTATATGGAACACCAGAAAGCCATAGGTGTTCAAATACGCAAAGTTTTCAAACTAGATTATTGTCTCTAGTGCAAGTGGGAGACTGAAGGGAATATGCTCGAGAGGCAATAATAAAGTGGTTATTATCGTATTACTTATTTATGATAAATGTTTATTTTGCATGCTATAATTGTATTAATACGGAAACTTTAATACATGTGTGTTTAATAAACAAAAAGGAAGTTCCTAGTTATGCCTCTCTTATAAACTAGCTCGTTGATTAACAAGATGATCAAAGTTTCCTGATCATGGACATTGGATGTTGTTAATAACGAGGTCACAACATTAGTGTAATGATGTGATGAACATTCATACGAAGTATAGCATTACGATCAAAGTCATTGAGTTTATATTTCTATAACAACTTACGAAGTGATCCTAATCCTTAGACCATGAGATCATGTCAATCACTAACACCGGAAGAGTTTCTTGTTGACATCAAACGTCACACCGTAACCGGGTGATTATAAAGATGGCTTCAAAACTACTAAAGTGTTATGTTGAGACTCATGGATCAAGAGTGGAATTTGTTCATCCCAATGATGGATAGATATAATCTGGGCCCTCTCGGTGATATCACATTGGTTAGCCTGCAAGCAAGTGATTTGATCACTAGAATGTTATATCACGGGAACGAGAAAAGAGTGCATGTCGGTAATGAGATCAAACTAGGTATGGAGATACCGATGATCGAATCTTGGACATGTAATATATCGTGAAACAAAGGGATTAAGATACTAGCGTAAAAGGTTCACACGATCACAGAAGTCATCGTTGAATGTGTGGGAGTCAGTACAGATCTCCAGGTCCCGCTGCTAATTATTGATCGGAGAGGGGTCTCGATCATGTCTGCATTATTCGCGAACCGTAGGGTGACACACTTAAGGGATACCGACACTATTCGGAGCAAATGATATGTCAGAAAAAGAAAAGGAAAGCGCAGGAATTTTTTTCACTAGACACCGGAACTGTTTCGGTTGAAATTGCTGAAACTGGTTCTGCATGTGAAATTGAATACTAGCAAGGGGTTTTATGTGAATGTTTGTTAATTAAAGTAATTAACAAAATTCTGAATAAATAAATAAAAGAGTTTTATTTAAATGAGAGCTTGCATTAAATTTGGTGGAAATTTAATGCATGTGAGTGGATTTTTGAGTGGAGGCTCTTTTATGGGAGTGGAGGCTTTTCATTTTGAGTGGGAGCTCCACCCACATGAATGTGGGAGAGGTGGGGGCAACCCCCATGGCTGGGTGCCATGCCCCTTGGGTGCCCCCCTCTCCCCTATAAAAGGCCCCCTCTCATCCTCTCAAAGCACACCTCCTCGTGAAGGATCTCTCTTCCCCCTTTAGAATTTCCCCATGGTCTCGGATCAGCAAGATACATGTTCCCGGTGGCTTTTTCTGAAAGGATTTGTTGCTTCCGCTGCTTCGCTGGAGAGAGGGCGCGGAGGTTGTCGGGGTACCCGTATGTGTGTGCGATCATGGATGCACCACTGCTTTGCGGTGCTGGACTTGATGGTGCTGGACCGGCTGGACCAGATGGACTTCATCACGATCTTGAGATCGGCAAGCGTTCATCTACATCATCCACGAGTACAACCTTGTTAACGCTATTCGGTCTTTGAGGGTATGTATTCTATGGATGTATATCCACCCGTTGCTTGTATCTAGTAGATAGATCTTGGTACTTAGATGTTCCCATCGTAGGAAATTTTTTGTTTTCTATGCTATGAACCCAACAACCATCCATGAGCGGGACATGCATCTTGAGGAGAGGGAGAACAAAGGGGAAGGTATTCATGGAGATCCATACTCCTACCTCAGTGATGATGATGACTACCTGGAGGACCTCGACATGGACTTCCACACGGATGATGATGATTCCTCCTTCATTGATGATGAAGAAGACACCGGTTCTGATGAGTAGTAGCAGTTGAGCACTATCATAGCTGTGAGTGGTATCCTGTCCCACTATATCGTAGCTTCATAGAATGGTTCCTAAAACCATCTGTTACCCTAGTATGGTGTGTGTGTTTGTATTGGGTGCTATGAATGAATGAAAAGCAAGTTGCTAGTTGGCAAAACCAGAGTCAAACTCAAAGTTTAAAAGCTTTTAAAAAACAAATCCATGAACCATAGAAATTTCCCTCTTGTCTCACTATCTATCTCAATCTTCAGATGCCTCGCGAAGGGAGAAGCTCATCTCAGGATCTAATGCTGCAAATCTTGCAAATGTTGGTTGCTGATCGTGAAGCTGGAAGAGCTGAACGTCAAGCTAACCTAGCCACCCTTCAACAGATAGCTCAGTTGACCAATAATAATTAAGGCCATGGAAACCAGGATAACCATGGATCCAAGATCAAGAACTTTCAAAACACCAATCCCCCCAAATTTATTAAGTCTGAAGAGCCATTAGATGTTGATGACTGGCTGCAGACCATGGAGAACAACTTAGAAGTCGCAGGAGTGGAAGCCAATGAGAAAGTACTGTTTGCCACCCATTATCTGGCAGGTGATGCAAGAGCTTGGTGGAATAGCATTCGTACCATAAATGGAGGACAGATGATGGCTTGGGATGAATTCAAACTCAAGTTCAGCCGAACCCATGTGCCACCAGGTTTGATTCTGCGGATGAGGGATGAATTCAAGGAGTTGAAGTAGGTAAGGATGACTATGGTAGAGTACCGTGACAGATTTCTATCTCTGTGTAGGTATGCCCCTGATGAGATTGGTACTGAAGCCAAGAAGAAGGAGAGATTCTTGAATGGTCTGCATGATGAGATGCAGATAGTGCTGGTCAACCTTGAAGCCTTAGTGGATTCTGAAATCCAGATGGAAGGCAAGATCAACCAAGCCAGCGTCGAATGATGCAACAACCAGGATCCCACCATGCCCTGAAGTATCGCCCCAACCCGTCTGCAGGATATGCCCCGAGAAACAATAGACCCCCTATATCCCGTCCGAACTATCCCAACCGTGGAGGAGGAAACCCAAGGCCTAGAGGAAACCACAACAACAACCCCGGCAACTCCAACAACTTCAACTGTGCACCTCCCAAGTCCAACAACAACAACACCAACAACAACAATACTGCCCCAAGGACTGGAAGCAGTGTCGTGCCTGTTGCGGGAAAAGACAAGTCTCTGGTTACTTGTTTTGAATGCGGAGTCAAGGGTCACTACTCCAACAAGTTCCCCAAGAAGCTTGCAGCAGCCACCAATGTGAATGCACTAGCGCAGCAGCAGCGCCGTGTTCAGCTGGAAGGAGATTTGCCCCAGGGAACTCACTCAACCGCAACGGCCGTCTGTTTCACATGAAAGCCGAAGAAGCTCAGGAAGCGCCAGATGTCGTGCTGGGTATGTTTTCTGTTAACTCAGTACTTGCAAGAGTATTGTTTGATTCTGGAGCATCGCACTCGTTTGTTACAGAAGAATTTGCATGCACTAGTAAGATTCAAGCAACAAAATTGAAGCATGTTATGATAGTTCAAATACCTGGTTCAACCACCAAATCTAGACAAATTTGCAAGGCCATACCTATAAGAATCCATGGAATAGATTTTTATTCTAATCTAATAGTACTTGGAACCAAAGGTTTGGAAGTAGTACTAGGAATGGATTGGATGTCGAAACATAAAGGATTAATCGACTGTGCCAAGAAAGCCATAACCATGACTAGTACCACTGGAGTATCAGTAGAGCATGTATCTGAGACTTTGCCCCGTTAATTAAAGTGCAACAAGAGTCTAGCCCAACCAACCATTGACCAAGTCAGAGTAGTCTATGAATACCCCGACGTATTCCCAAATGAATTGCCTGGTATGCCCCCATATCAGGATATCGAGTTTATCATTGAACTAATCCCTAGTACTGGACACATAGCTCAGAGACCTTATAGTATGAACCCGTCTAAATTAGTGGAGCTGAAGAAGCAACTGGATGCTATGCTGGAGATAGGTTTGATTCAACCAAGTGCGTCGCCATGGAGATCACCTGTTTTATTTGTGGATAAGAAAGATGGAGGTAACCGTTTATGCACGGATTATCGGAAGATGAATGATTTCACCATTAAGAACAAGTACCCACTGATGTCTACGCACTTCTATTATTGTAGACAGTTGTTGGACCTCCAAGTGTAGAGATTTGTAGAACAGCAGCAAGTTTCCCTTAAGTGGATTACCCAAGGTTTATCGAACTCAGGGAGGAAGTGGTCAAAGGTATCCCTCTCAAGCAACCCTGCAATCAAGATACAAGAAGTCTCTTGTGTCCCCAACACACCCAATACACTTGTCAGGTGTATAGGTGCACTAGTTCGGCGAATATATAGTGAAATACAAGTGGTATGGATGATTATAAGTGGTAACGGTGCCAGAAAAGAGCTTCTGATGGTGAGGAAAAGACTAAAGGCAAAAAGATGGAAGCAAGCAAACATGTAACAGATCTAGATGCAAACGGTGTTTCAATGTTTAGAAACAAGGCCTAGGGATCATACTCTCACTAGTGAACACTCTCAATAAATATATTATCTTCATGATACTACCCTGAACTACTCTCCGGTTGGACACTCTAATCCATGGTAGGGCTATAACAGCACTCCACAAAGTCCGCCTTCCCCATCTAGATAACCCGACACTGTCACCTTGAGCTCTAGATGGTTCCAAAAAACACCACAATTTCATAAAGACAACCAGCTCAAAATATAAATCATAACAAATTATATATAATCTAGCTTAAGTGCCACACATGGCGCGCAAGCTGTCACTTTCACTCACGTGGGGAAAAGCATAGATCTATTAAAGCACAATGAGTATTTATGTAGACTCTAGCCTAAGTGCCACCATGGCGCGCACGCTGTCACTTTCACACACATGGGGAGAGCAGAGATCTATTGAAGCACTTGAGTAACATAGTAGATCTACTTGATTACAAAGCTCATGACCACAACAAGATCATGCATAGAGAGAGATATGAACACATAGCTACAGGTAGAGCCCTTATCCTCGAGGAAGAACTACTCCCTCCTCATCATGGGAATCAGCAACGGCGATGGAGATGGTGGTGGAGATCGATGGAGATGGCTCCAGGGGAACTTCCCCGTCCCAGCAGGGTGCTGGAACAGAGACTTTCTATCCCCCGAATCTCCCCTGGAACTTTTCTTGGCTTTCTGGTTGATTCTTTAGGGTTTCTGAGTCGGGGGCTTCTTATAGTCGAAGGAGGCAAGGTCAATGGAGGGATAGGGGGACCACACCCCCTATAGGTGCGGCCAGGGTGGGCCTGCGCCCACCTAGGGTGTGGCCACCCTGGTGTCCTCCTCTGTCTCGTCTTCGATTTTCTATATCATTCAGGCAAAAATATGAAATTTGGCTTTTGTCCCGTCCAATTCCGAGAATATTCATTTTTTAGCTTTCTGAAACCAAAAATAGTAGAAAACAGGCAACATGCACTGTGGCATCTTTTCAATAGGTTAGTTCCAGAAAGTGTATAAAAATACCTCAAAGTGTAGACAAAACATAAGACAAATGATATAAAACAAGCATGGAGCATAAAAAATTATAGATACATTTACGACGTATCAAGCATCCCCAAGCTTAACTCCTGCTCGTCATCGAGTAGGTAAGTGATAAAAAGAATAATTTTTGAGGTGACTTGAACCATCAAAATCAAGATCAAACTATTTGCAAGCATTGAAAGCTGGGATCAGAGAACTCTAAACATCAACATGAAAGTGTCACATCCCAAGATTTTCCAAATCTTGTTATGTAAAAATAAATGGATAAAATAAACTTTGTTTGATTTTCAAGGCCAGAAAAAACTTTTTGAATTTAAATGGAACTTCAAATCTATTTGGATTAAATAAAATCCTAAAGGGATTCATAAAGATAAACATTTATTAAAGGAAATTAAAATGTTTTGGAATTACTATTTTTGGATTCTTTTAATAACAGATTTGGTTTTCAAAAGAAAAGGTGGATTTATAAATAAAGATTATTTTATAAAGCCAAAATAAACCTTGGCCAAGCTTTGGGAATTAAAACATTTTATTTTAAATAAAATTAGCAAAGGTTTATTTAAATAAATTAATAAGGATTTAATATCCAACTTTATTTAATAGAAGGTTTTACCAATTTAATTGAAACATCAAAATTTATTAAAATTATTTAAAATAAGTTTTCAAAATATTTGATATTCACAAATAAAACCTACTAGAGAGTTTTGGCTTTATTTTAGATTTCAAAATAAATATCTCAATAAAGCAAATCCTATTTGATTTAATAATGAAAGTCTATTTTATTTAATTATTAATGGACCCAAAAATAAAAGGTTATTTTCATTTAAACAAGTTTCCCAAATATTCTTTATTTCCAAATAAAACCTACTGATTTTGTTTTGAAAGTATTTGGATTTCAAATGAAGATTTTATTAAATAAATAAAACCATATTAAATAAATAAAGGTCCATTTTATTTAATTAATGAATGGATCTTAAAATGAATAAAAAATATTATTTTATTTTGGAATTTAGGTTTATGCTGATAAACAGAACCAAGTTCAAAATTGTGAAGTGTGGTGTTTGTTTGAGTTTATTTGGTTGAATGAATCATTTGTTTGAATTTCAAATCAGTAAATTGAAAATAGAAAAGGAAAAAGTTTCAGACAGAAAAAAAATAGAGCAGCCCACCATCTGGCCCAACTGCCCCAGCCCAACAGCCCACCTAGCCCACCTCCTCTTATTCCCCGAACCGTTTTTCTTCACCGCTGAAACAGCCCGCAAAGTCACTGACTTGTGGACCCTCCTCCCTCACTCCTTTTCTCGCTGACACTAGGCCCCACCGCCACGTTCCCCTTCTTCCCCACCCGCAAACGACGCCCACCCCTCGCCGGCCATTGCAGGCGGAATAACTCCGGCGTAATACGTCTTAATCACGCAATGAAGCTGCCCCTTGACCATGCAGGATAAATCGTCTGCCTCCCCTCTTCCGTTTCCCCCAGACACCCCTCCTCGACATGCCCCCAGGCCGCTCTAATTTCTCTCTGAGCATCCTCTGTTCCGACGAAGTCCGGCATCGATTCCGGCGACACGACACTGCCCCGAGCCTCCCTGAGCACGCTGACAACTTCCCCACTCCCAGACGCACCTCCCAGCACTTTTAGTTCGACCGCGGACGCCCTGGAGCATCGACTACGACAAGCTCCCGACGCCGCCGTGTTTGTCTTCTTCTCCGACGACGCCCACAGGTTGTATCCGACCGCCCCTCCTCTTCTCTTTCATGCACGCGTCACCGCCTCGACCTTGCGCAGCTAACCTTGCCTTATGCTTGCCTTGGCGTGATCTGTAGCCTCGTCCTCGACCTCGACCGCGCGCGTCCGTCGCCAGAACCAACTCCGGCGAAGAATCCTGCCCGTCCCCGTGCGCCCCTCCACCAACCAAGAGCACGTTGAGTATCAGCGCTGCATTGCGAACCTGGTGAGCATCCTCCCCCTCTTACTCGCTTCCTGTACCGCCGGCGCCATCATCGACTGGCCGTACGCCGCCGCTAGCCGCCATCGGCGCCGCTCACTTTTGGTCCAGCGAACTAGTACCGTAGGATTTAGTTTGAATGAGCAGGATTAGATCATTTAGCCACGAAGAGGTACGCGTTCTGTGCCGCACGATCTAAATTGATCCAAGGGCTACCGCGCGTGATCCGACCGAACCGGTACCATCCAACCAGAGTGTGCCGTGTGTCCCCTGTTCTGATTAAAACAGATTTTGAAACCAGATTTAAATACCATTTTCAAACCCTTGTAACTTTCAAACCACACGTCCAAAAATTACAAATTTTATACCAATGGATTCAGGAGAGCAAGCCCTAGCCAACCATGCCCTTGGTTTAGTAAATAGTATCTGTTAACTTGCTTGTTTTTGCAAAATCAAATGTGTGCTTGTTTAGAGTATAAAAATTGTTTAAAAATGATTTTTGGATTAAACCCTTTGCAAAATGGTTTGTTGTGACCTTACTGACCCTAGGAACCAACCCATGGTTTTGAAAATGGATTTGGAAAAGATTAGGATGGAATATTAGATTTGGTCCATTTCTAGCCAAGTGAAAATAATGGAATTGTTATGGAAAAGATTTTGGAACAAAAACTTTGGGAAAATATTGAGATTCAAAGCTACTGACCCCAAAACACCAAGTCCTAAGAGTTAGAAACTTTTGGTGAAGATTTAAAGGTTTTAGACTTGATAAAACTAAATTTCCACCACATAAAATGATGAATGGATTTAAAAATGGTTTTGGACAAAACCCTCTTGCTAATGACTTTGCCACTTTGGTAAATGACCAATTTGGATCTTACAAAGTTTAGAAACCCAATAGAGGCCCTCTTTGCAAAATAAAACTATCTTGTGCATGCTCCCATGCATGACTTAGATCCCATTGTTTTGTGTGTGTTAAATTGTTTGATTGATTTATTGGTTTAGAATGCTAGTTGATTTTGTGTCTACTTGATTGACTTGTAGTGAAGTTAGAAAGTGTGAGACTAGCAAGATCAAGGAGTGAACCACCATTCCCTACCAAAAAGGCAAGTGATGCTTCATACTTTTTATCCCATTACTTTCACTATGCATTAGTGATTTTGCTAAGTAAAACTTGCATGAATTTTGCTAAGTAGGAACCTTGCTATAGGAAAACCTAGTAGATGAATCCTTAGTAGGATTTTCCTAAGTTTAAGATTCCTACTACTATCAAGCTTATCCTAGCTAATAGAAAACATGGATGGCAAATATATTCACACTATGGAAAAATCTCTAAGTCTGAGAACTTATGTTTTTGTGTAATAAAACAACTAAGTTAATGAATCACCTAGGTGGAATGGGCTTGCTTGGTGGTTTTTGGTTGAGTGGTTCACAAGGCCATGGACTTGTCTTGTGTATCTCACTTGTGGTATGCCACCCAGGAACAAAGAGATTGGAGATGTCAAATGTTGAGAAGCTTCAAGTGCAACCACTTGGCAGTATGGGCTCTGCCATGATCATATAGGTTGCAAGAACTTAGCCTTATGGACAGTGGGTGGTAGTGTTTGATAGGTTGGAACGCGTCCATTTTGGTCTAAGGGAAAGCTTCTGAAAGATCTTGTCTTGGGAAACCAAGTCTTGTGGGGAAAGTGCACCACCTCTGCAGAGTGTAAAAAATCTAAGTACTTAGCCATGTCCCTGGTAAAGGACAATTTGAGCATCAAGACATGGAAGCAATCAAGAATCTCATCATTCAAATTTCTAAGTTAAAATCTTGTGGTTTGAACAAGGGTTGTTTGAAATCTTCAACCTTTGATTGAGAGATGCCTTGCAAAGGATCTTCAATCTTTGATTGAGAAAATGATTTTATCAAAGCAAAAACTTAGTATTTTCAAATGTTAAGGAAAAACCTATTTTGAGCAATGCAAGCCTCAACTCCACGTAGCCAAATGCATATAGATGATAGACTCCACTATACTACCATAGTATCACTTGCCAATACAATTCAAATGTATTGACCCTTTGTGGCTGTAACTTGTATGTTGCAGGTTTGATTGTTTTAGTGAAGATTGATTGATTAGGATTACAAAGTCTACAACCAACATCTGCCTGTGGCACTTTGAAGATGAAGGACCCCATGACTATAGTTATTCCGCTGCAATGTAATGTAATAGCCAAATGAGCTATGTATGATGTAATAAATTATGTTATTCCTGGTTATAAAGTTATATTATGACCTTTGTTTCTTGATATTACATCTTAAATGTGGATGCTAGCTATTGATCCAGGGACTAGCATTGTAAACACAGGGGGGCTCTATCTTATTAAAGATTGGCACCTCGACAGAAAGATGGAGCTCTAACAATAAGACAAAGTAACTATGTATGCAACATGAAAGGTTACAAACAAAGATCATGAATAACAATGCATCGAAAGACGTTTGTTTGTTTCACATATAGAAAACATAGCATAGTGGCATTCAGGTTGTCCCTCATGGAGTAGAAAATAGATGCATAGGACACCTTCAAAGTTCATAAGAGTGACTAGATACAAATATCACAAGAACAAGTAATATAAATAATATGCATCAATCAATAATTTTTGGGACAATGCACATAGAACTAAGAATGGAAACCATGCTCTCTTAACTCGTGCCTAAGGATAGAAGGTGGAGACTCAACATAATAGTGGAAGAAAGGCCCTTCATAAGGGAAGCAGGGATTTCAAGTTTCAAAAAGAGCTTCCAAAAGTTATGGTAGTTGTTAGCTTTTAGCCCTCATTGCCCCTATCATAAGCATCTTGTAGTGATTAAGGTTAAAGTGAACAAACTATGGAGTATATTCTTGACAAAAGTATAAGTTGGCAATCTTATGTCCCTTGAATATGAGGGCCGCTCCTCATGCTACTCAACTTTAGTCACCTGTAAGTTCTTGTCATAGTAAGTACATGTGTATCATAAAGAACCGCCAACGGGGTACCCCTTGCACATGGTACATAAGCTATCCCATAACCAAAATGACAAGGCAAGCAGACAATGAGCATCTCAGTGATCTTTTTATTTGCTATTTGCATAGGTTTTTATTGAGGATGCTTCACAGATTGCTCATTATGGTGATGCTGCAAGTTTCCACCATGATTAGGCATGGCTTAGGCTAGCGGCCTAGGAGTTTCTCTAACACAAAATACATAACTCCATTGACTTACAAGCTCCCCTTTTATTTCACACCGACGACATCCATAGACAAAAGAGTATGGTATCAACTGTGTACAAAGTACAAGTGCAATGTTGAAAGCATTCCCCATGACAGAACGGTTCTGCTAATTCCAACATATAAGTGCAAGCATATACAACATAGATGAAACAATGGTTAAAATTTATTAGGGGAAAGAAAAATAAAGTGTTCCATCAAGTTCGTGAGGGCTTTAATCACTAAGTTTTCACATAACAAAATACTTTTTAATTGGAAGATAGATAAAAACAAGAATATACTTGGAATGGTGTAACACACCATGCATAGGAATTTATAGTGGACACTTTGGAATAACTTGGTTTCTTGGGGGTTGGATGCATGAGTAGAGCTTACTCATACAAGTGGAGGCTAGCAAAAGACTAGGAGCGACCAACTAAGAGAGCAATAATGGCCATAATCATGCAGAGCGACAAAACATTACTAATCAAAGCATAAAGTGGTACTACAAGTCAAGGACTAAATGATCATAGAGGCTATGGTGACTTGTTCATAGTCATAACATGGTGTGAGCATGTGCCAAGTCAACCCAAATAAAGCATCAAAGGAGAATACCACAATACTATGCTTTTGTATGCTAAAACAACGCATGATTCTTTCAAAGCACACTAAGCAATCCCAATTGTTTGGAACAAGTTATGCTACAGCAATAATCACTAAGCATAAGTTCAAAACAACATCTAGCATGACATGATAAAGTCTAAGCCACAGTCAAAATAAGCTCCTCTTGTACTACTAAGGCAAGAACTTCCTACTCTTTTCCAACACCAATCACCTTATTTGAAACAACTCACAAAGACTATAGTCAATAAAGATCAGTGAGATTGTATCACAAATCCACAAAGAAGAACTAAAAATTTCTAAGCTGAAAGCACAACAAAACTAAGGCTAAATACAGTGCTAGAAAAAGAGAACACTCACAAGACAATAAGAATGAAAGCTAGAGTGTTCTAGGCAATGAAAACGGAGCGTGTCTCTCTCCCAAAAGAAGTGTGCTGGTAACCAACCAACTTATTCAAGCAAACTAAAACCAAAAACAAAAACAAAGACGCTCCAAGAACAACACAAGAGTGCATGAAACAATAAAAATGAAGTGTCTAGAAAGACCTGAGATTTTTATTGATGAAGAAGGGGATGCCCATGCCTTGGGCATCCCCAAGCTTTAACACTTGTACCTCTTGAATATTTCTTAGGCTGACACGGGGTGGCATCCCCAAGATTGAGCTTTTGTCCATTCTTCATCTCATTACATCATTCTTTCTCTACACCTGAAAATTTTCCTTCATACAAAACTTCACACAATCTTCATTAACAACATTAGTGTATTCAAAAGATAATAGACCTTTGGGTTTAGTTTAAAAATAGCAAAACCTTCATTAAAAACACAAGCTACTGTAGCAATTCCCTCAAAAGCTCAATTTCTCAAAAAGAACCCAAAAAAGGAATCAATAAGAAGCAAATGCAAATAATGGCAGAAATCTGTCAAAACAGACCAGCGGGTAGAAACCGATTTTTTCGAAGACCTTCTGTTACTCAAATAAAAAGGTGTTGAACTAAGAAAAGTTATCTAACATAATGGGGGATTTATTCACAAAATATAATCTCCATCCGACTTATAGAGATTCCTCATGAATGTTTACGATGGAGCACAAAAATCTGTTTCGGGACAGCAACTCCCCAAATCTTACTTTCCTCTCATTAGAGGTCATTCTTGGCACAAAAGGCAAATAAAAAGGATAAGGAGAGGTCATTACAGTAGTAATAACTTCCAAGACTCAAGAAAACTTTTGGGTTATCTTCCAATAAGTACTTTTCTTTAACGCCTTTAAGTTGGGCATGATAGTTTCAAAATATGCTCACATAAGAAATATGAATTGAAGTAAAAGACAACATCAAGAAGCAAATTCAAAACTCATTTAAGTCTAACCCACTTCCTATGCATAGGAATCTTGTAAAGAAACAAGTCATGAAAGCACAAAGCAACAAGCATAGGAAAGCAAAACAAGTGCAACTTCAAGATTTTCAACATAAAGAGGGGAAACTTAATATCGTTGAGATACATAAGACCATGTTTCCCTCTCTCATAATAACTTTAAGTAGCAACATGAATAAAATTAACAATATAACTATCACATAAAACATTCTTATCATGAGCCAGATGCATAAAATAATTATTACTCTCCACATAAGCAAAGTCACTCTTATTAATTGTAGTGGGAGAAATTTAACAAAATAGCTATCATTATTATTCTCATCACCATAGTCATCAAATATAGGAGGCATATTGTAATCACAATTAACTTTCTCCTCAATAGTAAGTGGACTGAAAATATCATAATCATCATTGTAATCATCATAATTGGAGGTATAGTATCACCATAAGAAATAGAATAGCTATCTTCCCAAGTGTGTTCATTTGTAAACATATCATCATTGGAAGGAACATGGATAGAACTAATATCACAACAACTATTAATATCATCATTTTCAAAATTGGTACTAAAGAGATTTTCAATATCAAAAGTGGTGTGCTTTTCCCAATCATGATCACTACTATAGGTAACAGGCATAGGAACATCATCTAGTTCAGACTCATCAGCAAAAACTATGATAGGAGCAACATGCTTAGAGGAAGATATTGTTTCCTCTCTCCTTCTACTCCTCTTATTATTATTATTATTATTATTCTCCTCCTCTTTAGGAGGGAGAGGCTTAAAAGGAAGCTTCTCCACATACCCTGGTTTATTGTTAGAGACAATAGAAGAAACTTTGTAGGATTCCTCCTTTTCATTAATAGGAACAAAACTCATATCAGTCCTTTCATATTTTGGTAAAATATCATCTTTTATAAGATTTTGTATGTAAGTATTCGCGTGGAAATTATCAACACAATAAATATGGCACCCATGCAGGACGCAATTCATACCAAAAGAACTCATGTCTACCAAAGAAGTTTTTCTTGATAACTCTTCACACCCCCAAAACAATGTAAGTTCATCATGTTGATTATCAGTGATCGCGTTATCACAATACAAGCTTGCAATACTCATTGGATTAGAAAGGTTATCATTATGGCCTGAGCATTGAAAATTTAAATGACCCACTTCATAGCAGAGTTCACAAATAAAACGGTAGAGGGCACAAATTTTTTTACCAAGATCATTTAGAGCCTTATACCACGTTCTGGTTTTTTCATTCCAGTGGGTGATACAATATTATTATTCTATTTGATTCTTCTCACAAGGTCTATGCATACCACAAAAATTAACATTCTTATAAGAAGTAGTACTTTCAGAAGTTTGAGCATGTTTATTGCAATCATTAATAACATTTTAATTTTCCATGCAAGTGTCTTTAAAAGGTTCATGATACATGTCACATTTTTATTTAGGAGCATTAATATGGGAAGAAAAGTCTCTATAATATATAACAAGAATTTGAGGATCAAGACCATATTTAGCACTAAGCTCTTGAAAATCAGCAGTTTCAGCGAAAAATACTTAATGCAATCATACTCATAGTTTATACCTAGTTCTTTACCTTTGTCATTATCCCAATCTTCAGTATTGCTTTGAATTGATTCAAGAAGATCCCACTTAACTTTGACCCCCTTACTTGTGAAGGATCCCTCTAAACAGGCATCTAGATAGTCCTTGTAATGTCCTGAAAGCCTTGCATAAAAATTATTGATAATAATATTACTGGGGAGCTCATGAATGGGACATTTGAGCATTAGTGACTTCATCTTCCCCAAGCTTGGGCAATACTTTCTCCATAATTTGGGTGAAAATTATAAATATAATCCCTATCTTTATGGATTTCATGAGGAGGATAAAATTTAGAGTAAAATAGAGATTCCTTCCATTCCAAATGATGAGGATCATCTAGTAGCTCATACCACTCCCTTGCTTTGCCCTAAATGATAAAGAGAATAGCTTCCTCTTAACTTGGTCCATTGAAATACCTGCACACTTGAACAACTCACATAATTCATGTATAAAGAGTAAATGATCACTAGGATGGACAGTTCCATCTGCAAAATAGTAGTTATCCATAACACGATCAACAATTTTGTAGGTATCTTAAAAGGGACACTTTCAGTATGTGGCTTTAAAATATCACGAGCATCATTAGAATTACCACATATGGGAGATAAAGTATCATCAGAGCAAATTTTCTTCCCTAAATCTGGGGAACTAAAATATATTTATCATTAAAACTAGCTTCCCCAAGTTTATACGTTTCCATACCATTAGTAACAATGGTGTTCAAAAAATTCATACTAATAACATTGCTATTAGCATGTAAAAAAAGTTCCATAGGTTTTTAAATTTTCTTTTCAAACCACTCAAGTTCTAACTTAGGAAAAATACTAAAAATCTCTCTAATTTTGTTGTTGTTTTCCATTAAGCCTAACTAGTGCAAAAAAGAAACAAAAAGACAAATTTGCAGAATTTAGAGGAAATAACTTCGAGTACTCACATAGGAGGATGTGAGTACCTTTTACCTTACCTCCCCAGCAACGGCTCCACAAAAATAGCTTGATGTCTATGCACATTGATTCTTGTAGACAGTTGTTGGGCCTCCAAGTGCAGAGGTTTGTAGAACAGCAGCAAGTTTCCCTTAAGTGGATTACCCAAGGTTTATCGAACTCAGGGAGGAAGTGGTCAAAGGTATCCCTCTCAAGCAACCCTGCAATCAAGATACAAGAAGTCTCTTGTGTCCCCAACACACCCAATACACTTGTCAGGTGTATAGGTGCACTAGTTCGGTGAAGAGATAGTGAAATACAAGTGGTATGGATGATTATAAGTGGTAACAGTGCCAGAAAAGAGCTTCTGACGGTGAGGAAAAGACTAAAGGCAAAAAGATGGAAGCAAGCAAACATGTAACAGATCTAGATGCAAACGGTGTTTCAATGTTTAGAAACAATGTCTAGGGATCATACTTTCACTAGTGAACACTCTCAATAAATATATTATCTTCATGATACTACCCTGAACTACTCTCCGGTTGGACACTCTAATCCATGGTAGGGCTATAACAACACTCCTCAAAGTCCGCCTTCCCCATCTAGATAACCCCACACTCTCACCTTGAGCTCTAGATGGTTCCAACAAACACCACAATTTCATCAAGACAACCAACTCAAAATATAACTCATAACAAATATATATAATCTAGCTTAAGTGCCACACACGGCGCGCACGCTGTCACTTTCACACATGTGGGGAAAAGCATCGATCTATTAAAGCACAATGATTATTTATGTAGACTCTAGCCTAAGTGCCACCATGGCGCGCATGCTATCACTTTCACACACATGGGGAGAGTAGAGATCTATTGAAGCACTTGAGTAACAGAGTAGATATACTTGATTATAAAGCTCATGACCACAACAAGATCATGCATAGAGAGAGAGATGAACACATAGCTATCGATAGAGCCTTTAGCCTCGAGGAAGAACTACTCCCTCCTCATCGTGGGAATCAGCAATGGCGATGGAGATGGTGGTGGAGATCGATGGAGATGGCTCCGCGGGCACTTCCCCATCCCAGCAGGGTGCCGGAATAGAGACTTTCTGTCCCCCGAATCTCCCCTTTGGTGGCGGCGGCGCAGCGGAACTTTCGTGGCTTTCTGGTTGATTCTTTAGGGTTTCTGAGTCAGGGCTTCTTATAGGCGAAGGAGGCAAGGTCGATGGAGGGACAGGGGGCCCACACCCCCTGTAGGCGTGGCCAGGGTGGGCCCGCACCCACCTAGGGTGTGGCCACCCTGGTGTCCTCCTCCATCTCATCTTTGATTTGCCGTATTGTTCAGGGAAAAATATGTACTTTGGCTTTTCTCCTGTCCAATTACGAGAATTTTCATTTTTTAGCTTTCTGAAACCAAAAACAGCAGAAAACAGGCAACTCGCACTGTAGCATCTTGTCAATAGGTTAGTTCCAGAAAGTGTATAAAACACCTCAAAGTGTAGACAAATGATATAAAACAAGCATGGAGCATCAAAAATTATAGATACGTTTACGATGTATCACCCACTGTCGAAGATAGAAGACCCGTTTGACCAGTTGACCGGTGCCAAAGTGTTTTCTAAGATTGATCTTAGAACTGGTTATCATCAACTCAAGATTCGCGCAACCGATATTCCAAAGACTGCCTTTACCACCAGATATGGATTGTATGAGTACATTGTCATGTCTTTTGGATTAACCAATGCCCCCGCTTGTTTTATGAACCTCATGAATAAGATTTTTATGAACTTCCTAGATAAGTTTGTCGTTGTTTTTATCGATGATATTCTGATCTATTCCAAATCAGAAAAAGACCATGAGCTACACCTGAGGACCATCCTTGAAACCCTTAGATAGCATCAGTTGTATGTTTAGCAAATGTGAGTTCTGGTTAAAGGTAGTAGGATTCCTAGGTCATATCATGTCAGCAGGAGGAATTGATGTCGATCCCGCCAAGATTAAGGATGTTGAAGAATGGCAAGCCCTAACCCTCTCAAACCCAAGTTCGCGCATTTCTCGGATTAGTGGTATATTACCGCAAGTTCGTAGAAGGATTCTCGAGCATCGCAATACCCATGACCCAATTGTTGAAGAAAGATAAGAAGTTTGAATGGACAGACAAATGTGAAGCAAGTTTTCAAGAGCTCAAGAAGAGATTTATTTCAGCCCCAATCTTGATTATGCCGGATATCAAGAAGCCTTTGGATGTGTATTGTGATGCATCCAAGATTGGTATCGGATGTGTGTTGATGCAATAAGGCAAAGTCATATCCTATTTGTCCCGACAAATGAAGCAACATGACCAGAATTACCCTACCCATGACCTCGAACTAGCAGCCATAGTTTTAGCCTTGAAGACATGGCGGCATTACCTCATGGGTAACCGCTGTGAGATTTATTCGGATCACAAGAGTCTGAAGTATATTTTCACCCAGGAGGAGCTAAATATGAGGCAAAGGAGATGGATAGATCTAATCAAGGACTATGACCTTGACATTCACTATCACCCAGGTAAAGCCAATGTGGTAGCAGATGCTCTTAGCAGATTGCCGTGTCGATTGAACACCATGATAAAATAAGCCCAGCCAAGTTTGCATAAGGAGATGCAAAATTTCATAATGGAGCTAGTTAGTGAAAGATTTTTGGCTAGCATAGAACTTTAACCCACTTTGATCAGTCAGATCAAGGAGGCGCAGAAAGGAAATTTTAGTATCGACGAAATCAAATGTCGTATCGGTACAGGGAAGGTACCCGGATTCACCGAAGATGGAGAAGGAGTTTTGTGGTATAAAGGACGAATCTGTGTGCCCGCAGATTCAGAGTTGAAACAAGCTATTTTGCAAGAAGCCCATGATACTCTTTATTCTATCCACCTTGGAGGAACGAAGATGTATCAGGATTTGAAGGAGAAATTTTGTTGGCATAAGATGAATAGAGAAATCGGAAGCTACATAGACAAATGTGATATCTGTCAGAGATTCAAAGCGGGACATCAGAGACTAGATTTCAGCACAACTTATCACCCGCAGACTGATGGACAAATGGAATGAGTAAACCAGATACTCGAAGATATGTTGATAGCTTGTGTGTTGGAATATGGATCTAAATGGGAGGACTGTCTGCCTTTCATGGAATTCTCATACAACAATAGTTACCAAGCCTGTTTGCAAATGGCCCCATTTGAATTTATGTATGGAAGTAAGTGTTGTACCCCACTGAATTGGTCAGAAGTAGGAGAGAGTCATATTTTTGGACCCGACATCCTAAGAGAAGCCGAAGAGAAAGTTCACAAGATCCGTGAGCACCTTAAGACCGCCCAATCTAGACAGAAGAGTTATGACGACAAGAGACGTCGAGATCTAGCCTTCACTATCAAAGATTTTGTGTATCTCAAAGTATCACCCTTGAAAGGAATGCAACGTTTCCATGTAAAAGGGAAGTTAGCCCCAAGATATATTGGACCTTTAAAGATTTTGAATCGCCGAGGAGAAGTACCATATCAATTGGAACTGCCAGAGGAGATGTTAGCCATGCATAATGTGTTCCATATATCGTTACTTCGCAAATGCCTAGAAGTCCCAGAGAAGAACGAAGTTTTCAAGAATATTGATCACATAACCATAGAGATAAACAAGGACCTAACTTATCGTGAAGTACCCATTCGTATTTTGGAAGAAGCCTTCAGAACCACCAAAACCCGGAGTATCAAGTTTCTCAAGATCCAATGGAGTAACCATACTGAAGAAGAAGCTACTTGGGAGCGAGAAGATTACATTAGGACTGAGTTTCTAGATCTCTTTAGTTCCTATTTTTCTTTTTCTTAAATCTCGGGAAGAGATTTTTTAAGGAGGGAAGGTTTGTAACATCCCAAAATTATTCAATCAGATTACCAAGTTCTAATCACCCTAGTTTAGGGTTAAGAAAAACTTTTATTATTAAAATTAATATGAATGCACGTGTGTGTGTGACTAATGCATGAATGATTGCAATTGCCAGCTATGAATGATAAGGATTGGCTTAAAGATGAAAAAAATATCATCTAGATCATTTCCAAGCAGAATCAAATAAAGAGAAAATCAAATATAAGACATATGAGAAAATGGTCATTTTGGCCAAACTTGTTCACTAGACCACTTTGGGTGTTCCTAGTCAAAGATTTCTAACAGAAACAAATCCAATTCTTTTCACCCCTTGCTAGACCAAGTAAAAGTGAACCCAAGCCCACTTTACAAACCAACAGAAACAAATTCCAAATCTATTTAAAGGACAATTCAAAATTGAATCAAGAGTAGGTACTAAGATGGCCATTTCTCAAAAACCAACTAAACCACTTCACCTTGCCAAACCCAAGCAACCATATACTACCAAGATTATGACCAGAGAAATCAACAAATTTCATCCAAAAATTCAAACTTTGAATTCATGTGGCCATTTCATCAAACACTTGGTGGACACAGATCAAACTGCCTAATTTTTACTGTTCTTGATCAATGCCTTGTCCACTACTTGTCTCCATTACTAGCCCTTGTCTCCCCCCAGCACCCAACACTGCATTGAAGCTGCTTCCTTCCTCGTCGTTGCACCAGTGACGCGCCACCCGAGCCACCATTGTCGGCCGACCATGGCCAGCTCACAGGAGGAAGCGCCGTGCCCGTCCACGATGTCTAGGACACAGGCCAACGTCCACCGCCACTCCCTGTCCACCCCTCGAACTCAGCAAAGCCCTAGACCACCAGAGCATCACCGCACCCATTTATCTGCAACCATGATGAGAGCGCACCAGAGCGCCGCAGCCGACACGCGTGCACACGCCGCGCCTCGCTCTCGCCGTGCTTAACTGCACCTGCCACGACCCTAGCTACCTCCCAGACATGACCGTTCGCTGCCGCGTGACACGAAGCCCCTGTACGCTATCTCGAACGCCGCCGTTTCCGCTCAGAGCACCGAACGCGCCCGACCATTCTCGACCACCCCTTGACGCGCCATTAAGCCAGCAACAACCGCCAGGAGACACCGCACCGTCCTACGCCCTTAGCCATGCCGTTAGCTCGATGTATCATCGTCACCGACGAGCCCTGACCATCCCGCTTGGTCCCCATCGCCGGTGTATAAATAGAGGCCACCCCAGCCCTCATTCTTTACACCATCTCACTCCCCTCTCTCTCAGAACCACCCCACACCTTTCCTCGGAGCAAGGCGAGCACCAGCCCGCCAGAATTTGGCCGGAGTCTGCCGCGGCAGAGGAGGAGAGAAGTCATTGATTGGAGCCACCCCAGGAGCCGCCACGACCACCGTTCGAACCGTCGTTGTTGACAACGTCATTTGCCCCCATTGCCGACCGTATCTAAGCCCTGGTAAGCCACCGCGTACCCCCACCGTCGCTATTAGGGTTCAGTCCCGCCGGAGCTATTCGCTAGACATGACGAACCACAGCCGTAGATCCTAGTTAATCAGACGGCCTAGATTGAAACGTACCGCTTTGGGTTAAATGAGACACTAACTAGCAGGACCCCCTGTCAGTAGTACACTACGCGCACGCTGCATAGCTGGGCCGGCCCAATAACATTCCCGCGTGTAGCCCAGAGATTCAAATAATCTTTTTCCATTTTAGTCAAACCCTAGTTCAGTCAGTAACTTTGAAATTCAATTCTGAGAGATTTACTAAACCAAATTGCATGAAATCAATTTTGTTAGAAAGATACTGAAATTATCAATCCAAGCCCATTGGATTCAAACCATTTGAAATTATAGATCACTTATAGTAAAAATAACAAGACATAGACTTTTCCACATTCAAACTTTTTCAAAAATCAACCATAAATGCTTTTGAGTTGATTCAAACTCTCAAATATCAGATTTGATAAGATCTTTCTGAATATGTAAAAATATTTAGGTTTACATGCAGTGATCTTGGACTAGTACTAAAAGAATGCTCCATAGGCATTTCTAGTCATTTTAATTATTTAAAATAGTAATTTTAAACTTTATAAAATATGACCACCACTTTAAATCACATTCCCAAGTATTAGAATATGTGGTGATGACATGTGTCAACATGATCCCATATTTTAATTGGAGAATATTAAATCTTAAGTAGTCTTCAATGAGTAGAAATTGCCTTTCTAAAATAAATTAAATAAGACTAGGTCTTTATATCATGTGATGATTGTGATGATGCTAGATCATCTAGTGTGAACCTTTGTGTGCCAAATAGAGGTAGTTAAGTATTGTTTGGTGAGTGTGTACCTCGTATTCATTTATAGACGCTAGTACCGACCAAGGCTACGAGGAGGAGGAGTGCTACGAAGAAGAAGAAGAAAACTTCAACCGCTGCACTACTCAAGGCAAGCTAACACTTGCAAGTTTCTTGACTATGCAAGCTAGAACTTTGCATCCTACCTATGCAAGCTATATAACCTATGCAAGATGCATTAGGCATGCTTTGGTTATGCAACTCTGATTACACCAATCCCAGTTTTTCTTGCAAGCTTTATTCTTTTATCTTTACCAAAGTTATTTATTACTTTTACTTAGTGACTTGTGAGTTTTGGAAAGATAGTATAGATAGCATAAATAGCATAAAACTAGGCCTAAGTAGTTAGAACTAGATGTCATACTAAGGCATGAAACTAGATTTAGATAGTCACACTTGATTAGCACCCCTCATTGGTGAATACCCTCAATTTTAGTGGCTGGTGCTAAGTATAAAAGTGGATCACTTAGATGGGAATACTTGGTGAAAATGATTATGAAAACCTTGGAATGAAGATTCATTCTATTGAAATGTTTTGACATGTGTTATGAACACCAGATGATTTGATGATGAAAATGTTGAGGCATGAGCCTTAGCCCTTTATAAAAACTGATGGTTGGGTTCGGATGCGATACCATTCCAATTTTACCGTACAACCACAATACCCGAATTTGGGTAGGGCTTGACTGGAAGTTTATATGTCTTAGTATGGGTTCCCTTGCGGAAGAGGTTGAGCTGAGGCTACCTCGTGATGAATGTCCACCTGTGCAGTACCCAAGATGACAGATGGTCATGATTGGGAGGCCAAACTCAAAGGGGAGGTGTCTATACTAGGGTGTGTAATTGAAAGGTTAGGATTGATTATCTGCATACTAAGTATGATGATTCAGGGTTATCCCTGACGGATGTATCGAATGTTGTGGTGAAAGTGTACAATCTCTGCAGATGTCAAACTATTCGAATAGTCGCGTCCGCGGTTATGGACAGTTGGAGTGGCCATACTGTTCCGTCGCCAGATGTTTTCAAAATGACTTGTGAAATGAACCATGACTTTGACTTGACCACAACAGGGTTGTGGACATGAAAGTTAAGTTCCCACTTAGGTGTTGTAGAATATTAAACTAGTCTCTTTAGTTTTGAACTCAATATGAAATAAACCTGGCTTGTTGCAAATAAATCTAGATTTTAGGATTCCTACTCGAACTACTTTACTTGTTAGTGATAGTTTGCGAGTACTTAAAGAGTACTCATGGCTTTGTCCCTGGATATTCCTATGGCCAGACTATGAGGAGGACTACCAAGATGATGGACAACAGGAAGTCTATGACACTAGGATCATCTCCCATCGGCAGCATTGCCTATGACCCTAAAGATGGAGCCTCGACCACGCTACCCTTATTATTATTTTGTTGTGTTGATTGTATTAAGACTGGCTCATGAGATACTTTATTTATAAGACCTTTATTATGGTTTGTAATGGATGATGAACTATGGTACCAATCTGTTATGTCTCGCAAACATGGTAATCCTGGGATTGCGATGTATGGCAGAACAGCCATCTGGGATTAAAAATCCGGGTGTTGACACCCGCTAAGAGAGCATAGTTGTCATTCTGAGTTCAATGTGCATTTTCCCAAAACTTGTTGATTGATTCATAATTCTGGTATTGCTTGTTCTTAAACTATTTATATCTAGTCACCCTTATGAACTTTGAAGGTGTCCTATGCATTTATGTTTTGCTATTCCATGAAGGACAAGTTGAATACCACTCTTGCTATGTTTTCTATATGTGAAACAAACAAATGTCTTTCAAAGCATTATTAATGATCTTTTGTTTGTGTTGCCTTTCATGTTGCAACATAGTTGCTATGTCTTATTGTTAGAAATATATCTTTCATGCTTATGTTTAGAGTAGTTTGATCCCAGCTATCAATGCTTTGCAATACCTTGATCAAGATTGTGATGGTGCATGTCACCTCAAAAAAAAATTTATCACTTACCTACTCGAGGACGAGAAGGAGTTAAGCTTGGGGATGCTGATACATTGCAAATGTATCTATAATTTTTGATTCTCCATGCTTGTTTTGCACCAATTATCTTATGTTTTTGTCTACACTTTGTGGCATTTTTATGAATTTTCTGGAACTAACATATTAACAAGTGCCACATCGTTAGTCTCATGTTTTCTACTATTTTTGTATTTCAGAAAAGCTAGTAAAGAAATATTTTCGGAATTGGACGAAAAAAAGCCAACTTTCCTATTTTTCAGAGACGGGGACGAAGTCTGGAGGAGAGGGGGAGACACACCCCAGGGTGGCCACACCTGGGCCAGGCGCGGCCAGGGGGTGCGCTGCCCTAGGGTGTGGGCCGCCTGGCGCTCCACCGACCTCACCTCTCCGCCTATATAATCCCCCCGAGACAAAACCCTAAGTCCCCGATCAGGATTCCACGAAAAATTTCGTAGCCGCCACCATCGTCCCTAGATCGGGAGGGATCTGAAGCTCTTCCCGGCACCCTGCCAGAGAGGGGAGATCATCCCGAAGGTCTTCTTCATCACCATGCCTACCTCCGGAGTGATGTGTGAGTAGTTCACCCTTGGACTACGGGTCCATAGCAGTAGCTAGATGGTTGTTTCTCCTATTTGTGCCGTCATGTTTAGATCTTGTGAGATTACTATGATGATCAAGATCATCTTATTGTAATGCTACATGATGTGTTTGCTGTGATCCGATGAATATTGAGTATTATGTCAGATTGATTATTGTTCTATCATGTCTATGTTATTTGTGATCTTGCATTCTCTCTGTTTCTAGTAGTTACTTTGTCCAAGTATTTGCTTGTGACTCCAAGAGGGAGTATTTATGCTCGATGGTAGGTTCATGCCTCTAGTAATCTGGGAGAGTGAGATAAACTTCTAAGATTGTAGATGTGCTATTGCTACTAGGGATAAAACAACAATCCTTTGGCCAAGGGCAATTGTATTGTTTACATTACACACTTTGCTTAATGCAATTACCTGTTGCTTGTAACTTAATACTCGAGGGTTGTTCGGATGATATCCTGGAGGTGGATTATTAGTCATAGATGCAGTTGGATTACGGTCTATGTATCATGTTGTAATGCCCAAGTCAATCTCATAGTGATCATCATGTCATGTACATGCATTGTTATGCATTATCTATTTGTCAATTGCCCAGCTATAATTTGTTCACCCAGCATGTTATTTATCTTATGGAGAAACACCTCTAGTGAACTATGGACTTTGGTCCATTCCTTCCCACTGATATTCCATCTACTATTTAATGTTTACTTTCTGCAATTACTACAAGCAATTACTTTCTTCCACATTATACATTTAATCCTTTGTTTTTAGCAAAGCCAGTGAGCTTGACAACCTCACTGATAAGTTGGGGCAAAGTATTTTGGTTGTGTTGTGTGCAGGTTCCACGTTGCTAGCAACACCTTCGGAAGTGGTTTATTTCTCCTACTGGTTCGACAACCTTGGTTCCATAACTGAGGGAAAACGTGTTGCTATGCTCATCATACCTTGCTCTTGGGGTTCCCAACAGGACCCACATCAACTGAGCCATCAACCAGCCAGTATCTTTTGGGACTCCTGGCCCTCCAGGTGAGGTTCTTGTGCTCCAGATGCTTCTTGTGGATAAATACTGACATCCCCAAAATTTCAGGTCCATTTGACTTTGTATAGGTCCTAAAACATCAAAAACATTGAAAACGGGATTTTTCTGCCCTACCGGGTGATGGCTCAGATATGTAGAGCTCGTTGGGAACGCCAAGAGGAAGGTATGATGAGCACAACAACAAGTTTCCCTTAGTTATGAAACCAAGGTTATCGAACCAGTAGGAGTAAGGAAACAATTCCAAGGTGTTGCTAGCAAGTTGGAACCTGCACAACACAAACCACAATACTTTGCCCCAACTTACAGTGAGGTTGTCAATCTCGCCGGTTTGCTGAAAACGAAGGATTAAACGTATAGTGTGGAAGATAGTAATTGCTTGTAGTAAGTAAACAGTAAACGGTAAACAATATATGGTATATCAATGATAAAGAATGGACCGGGGTCCACAGTTCACTAGAGGTGTTCTCCATAAGATAGATAGCATGTTGGGTGAACAAATTACAGCGGGGCAATTGACAGATTGAGAAGGCATACCAATGCATATACTAGACATCTTGATTCCTACGAGATTTGATTGGTAATTACAACATAATACATAGACCGTAATCCAACTGCATCTATGACTAATAATCCACCTTCAGGTTATCATCCGAACCCCTTCCAGTATTAAGTTTCAAGCAACAGATAATTGCATTAAGCAAAGTGTGTAAAGTAAACAATAAAATTTCCCCATGGACAAAGGATTGTTGTTTTCTACCTAGTAGCAATAGCACATCTACAACCTTAGAAGTTTCTGTCACTCTCCCAGATTACTAGAGGCATAAACCCACTATCGAGCATAAACACTCCCTCTTGGAGTTACAAACATCTACTTGGCCAAGATAGCTACTAGCAACGGAGAGCATGGAAGATCACAAATACCATAGACATGATAGAATCAATAATCAATCTGACATAGTATCTCAATATCCATCGGATCCCTGCAAACACAACATGTAAGATTACAAATAGATGATTCTTGATCATGAACGGAGCTCACAAGATCTAAACATGATATCACAAAGGAGGAGAAACACGCATCTAGCTACTGTATGGACCCATAGGCCAAGGGTGAACTACTCACGCATCACTCCGGAGGCTGGCATGGTGTAACACCCCCGGTCACTCTAGACCGACGGCTGTCACTTCTGGCAGCTCAATAGGATCTCCATACTAACCCCAAATACCAACACTAAACCCTAAACCCCAAAGAATGAATAATCAATCTAACATAGTATCTCAATATCCATCGGATCCCTGCAAACACAACATGCAAGATTACAAATAGATGATCTTGATCATGAACGAAGCTCACAATATTTAAACATGATAGCACAAAGGAGGAGAAACAAGCATCTAGCTACTGTATGGACCCATAGTCCAAGGTTGAACTACTCATGCATCACTCCGGAGGCTGGCATAGTGTAACACCCCCGGCCACTCTAGACCAATGGCTGTCACTTCTGGCAGCTCAATAGGATCGCCAGACTAACCCTAAAGACCAACACTAGTCTTTTCTGCGCACTTTTACCTCACTCATGCGCACCCGGTAACCACTTTCCGGTCGGTCGCCCATCCTAGAATTTCTCTAGGCAAAGCACGCTTAACCTCAGAGTTCTTTCCAGATGGGCTTCCGGAAAAGAAGTTGCAACTTGTTGGTATGGGTTTCCTATCAATACTATTGAGCCATGCGTCAGGGTATCACATACACCCACCCTTAGAAGATCGACGTCCTCGTCAATCACCCACAAGCCAGGAACGTCCCCTCTTGGCACACGTCTGTGCGTCCAGTGCTGGCACATTGCCATGACGTGTCCACTCCGGGCCACACGCGCCATGCTACACATGTCCGCCACTGACCCGCACATGCCCATGTAACCACGGGAACCTGGCTCTAATACCACTTGTAACACCCCCGGTCACTCCGGACCGACGGCTATCACTTCTGGCAGCTCAATAGGATCTCTAGACTAACCCCAAAGACCAACAATAGCCTTTTCTGCGCACTTTGTCCTCACTCGTGCGCACCCGGTACCCACTTCCCGGTCGGTCACCCATCCTAGAATTGCTCTAGGCCAAGAACGCTTAACCTCAGAGTTCTTTTTAGATGGGCTTCCGGAAAAGAAGTTGCAACTTGTTGGTATGGGTTTCCTATCAATCCTATTGAGCCATGCACCAGGATCTCACACATGGTGATGAAGAAGGCCTCCGGGAATGATATCTCCCCTCCGATAGGGTGTCCGGAAGAGTTTCAGACCCCCCCACCCGATATAGGGACGATGGTAGCGGCGGCTACGACCTATTTCGTTGATTTCTGATCGGTTGTTTAGGGTTTCTGCATCGGGGTGCTTAAATAGGCGAAGGGAAAGGTCGGTGGGCACCCGAGGGGCCCACACCATGGGGAAGAGCGCCCTAGGGGGTGGCCACGCCAGCCCTAGGTGTGGCCACCTCGTTGCCCCACTTCGGCTGCCCTTCGGTCTCCGTGTCGTGTCTGGTAAAATATTGACTTCGGCTTTTGTTCCCTCCAATTCCGAGAATGTTTCCTTACTAGCTTTTCTGAAACCAAAAACAACAGAAAGCAGGCAACTAGCACTGCGACATCTTGTTAATAGGTTAGTTTCAGAAAATGTATAAAAATGCCTCAAAGTGTAGACAAAACATAACAAAGTTAATACAAAACAAGCATGGAGCATCAAAAATTATAGATACGTTTATGACGTATCAAGCATCCCCGAGCTTAACTCCTGCTTGTTCTCGAGTAGGTAAGTGATAAAAAGAATAATTTTTGAGGTGACATGCACCATCACAATCTTGATCAAGGTTTTTGTAAAGCATTGATAGTTGGGATCAAAGTACTCTAAACATGAACATAAAATATGTAGTTCTAAAAATAAGACACAACTAAGTTGCTACATGAAAAGGTACAAACAAAAGATCATTAATAACAATGCATTGAAAGACATCTGTTTGTTTCACATATAGAAAACATAGCAAGAGTGGTATTCAGCTTGTCCTTCATGGAATAGAAAAACATAAATGCATAGGACGCCTTCAAAGTTCATAAGGGTGACTAGATACAAATAATTTAAGAACAAACAATACCAACATTATGAATCAATCAATAAGTTTTGGGACAATGCACATAAAACTAAGAATGACAACTATGCTCTCTTAATTGGTGCCTAATGGTAGAAGATGGAGACTCAACATAAATGTAAAAAAGAAAGGCCGTTCATAGAGGGAAGCAGTGATTTCAAGTTTCATAAAGAGCTTCCAAAAATTATGGTACTTATTAGCTTTCAGCTCTCATTGCCCCTATCATTGGAATCTTGAAGTGATTAAGGTTAAAGTGACATAAATATGAGTATATGCTTGACAAGTTATAAGTTGAAAATCTCATGCCTCTTGCGTACGAGTAACGAACCTCATGCTACTCAACTTTCGTCACAAGCAAGTTCTTGTCATTGTAAGTATATGTGTATCATAAAGAACTGGCAACGGGGTACCCCTTGCCCCATGACACAGGAGCTATCCCATATCAGAATGACAAAGCAACAGACAATGAGCATCTCAGCAATCTTTTTATTTGCTATTTGCATAGGTTTTTATTAAGGATGCTTCACAGAATGCTTATTATGGTTACGCTGTAAGTTTCCACCATGATTAGGCATGGCTTAGGGTGGCCGCCCAAGCGTTTCTCTAACACGTATACAAACTCCATGAGCTTACAAGCTCCCCTTTTATTTCACACCGCCGGGATCCATAAACAAAAGAACATGATATCAACTGAATATAATAAATGCAATGTTGAAAGCGTTCCCCATGACAACATGGTTCTGCTAATTCATAACTTATAATTTGCAAGCATATAAGAAACATAGATGGGCACAATGGTTCAAGTTTATTAAGTGCAAGAAATAAAGTGTGCCATCAAGTTTGTGAGAGCTTTAATCACTATTTTTCTCATAACAAAAGTCTAATTTGGAAGATAGATAAAAACATGAATATACTTGGAATGGTGTAACACACCATGCATAGGAATTTATATTGGACTCTTTGGAATAACTTGGTTCTTACTTGGCAAGACTAGCATGTACAGACATGGCCTCGGAACACGGACATAAAGGTTAAGCATGAGTCATATGTTTTGATATGATGACCATATGGATGCTCGCCTATGAAGCTACACCGACTCACGTGATGATCGGACTTGGTGTAGTGGATTTGGTTCATGTAATCACCAAAAAGGCACGAGGGATGTCGTTTTTGAGTGGGAGTTCATTACTAATTTGGATTAGTAGAACTCAATTTATCATAAATTAAATCAAAGTGAATTTGCATAATTTGTTGTAGTCATTGGCATTCGTTCACCACCTTATGCTTAGTTGTAATTGAGATAATAGAACTATAGAATTCTGGATATTTACTTTACGAACTGGTATCGTATTGTGTTGAGTGTCAATCTAAAGTTTAAAGTCCTATTGCAAACTTTTAGCAAACTCTGTTTACTCCGTGAAATTTAATAATTGGTATTAAATCGAGAGTAACAATTCCAGTGTTAGTATCTTAAGTATCATGTTTGCCTCCATGATTCTTGATTGTTTTAATATCAAGTTTATCTAGGATCTGAAAGAATTGTTTCAGAAACCATCATGTGTGACAGATATAACGATATCTGAAATAATGTTTTGGTTGCAATATGATAGAGTATAATATATTTTCTCATACTGGATGAGAATTTGCGTAGGTTGGAGATGCTAGACATCCTAATCATCCAAAAGGGTTTTGTAAAGTAATGTTATACTCATGATTCGCCTTTATAAGCTACAGTAGCTTGATCATGAAAGTCGTCATGATAAGGATGAATAGAAGATCTATGTAAAAGTGTTTACTACACTAAAAGATTACTAAAGAATGGATTTTGAAAGAATACCGATCATTTGATGATGGTGATCTACTTCAAAGTGCAAGTCCAAAGGTATTATTATTTGAATATACACGCTTTGGACTATGTGTCATGTATATGGTGCCACTTTTGATGTTGACAGATTCTTTTGAAAAGGAAAAGGAAATGCTGAAAGAGAATCTATAAAATATATTTGGCACAAAAGAAAAGATTGGAAATATCCAATTTAGGTATATAGATGATATACATGTTATGGTTGTATTCTTTGCTTATTAAACAATGTGGTTCTTGGGTATTGGATACCAAATTGGTTGGTATGAAATTTCATACAGAACGACGCAATTCATGAACCACAATGGCGTAAGTAACTAGCAAGAGAATATGTGATGATGTTCATCGAAAACAAACAAACCGTTGTTTGTATTTCTTGTTGACATCAAAGCTTGACTTCAAGATTTGTATTAATAATAGTTATTCAAATCAGGTATTATAAGAACAAAGGTTGTTCAAATAATTACCGTATTCCATATAAGATGGATGATTTACAAATCTAGTTGAAGAAATCACATCCATAAAAACTAATGCTAAAATGTCGCAAGACAAATGATTGAAAGACCACTTACGAAGTGACATCGCTGTTTAAATTATATTGGAAAGAAAACATGAAGAATCTCCATATTTATGGATTTTTGGAGTCTTTGATTTGATCAAGTGACGCTTGTGAGACTTTCCTCGGGATAATTAGAAACTTCGTTCAAAGGCCAAAGAAGAACGAACGACTAAAATATTGGAATTTATACATATCGATGTATGTAGTCCATTATGTGTAGTCGTAAGCGATGGGTTTCAACTTCATATACTTTCTCTGGAAATTCTAGTGAATATTCACTTAATGAGAAAGAACTATGAAATATTTGAAAAACGTTTCAAATACTTTCAAGATAAAGTGAAAAATCATTGTAACAAGAAAATAAAATGGTTTATGATTTTATAATAAGGGATTTATTTGAGTTACAAGTGTAACAAGAAAAATAAATGAATTATGATTTATCATAAAGGGATTTATTTGAGTTACAAGTTTAGCAAAACACCTAGATTTACATCTCCTGAAACACCATATGAGTATGGATTGTTTGAGATTTGTAATGAAACCTTGTGTGACATGGTCGGATCAAAAGTGTTATTTATAAAACTACCATTATGTTTTAAAAGATTAAAGCTTTAGAGACTACTGCTTTTACACTGAAAAGAGCTTCATCTTGATCCGTTGAAATGACACCATATGAGTTATGGTTTGGGGTAAAATCCAAGTTGTCATTTCTTAAATTTTGGTACGCTAAACATAAGTAAGATGTTTACAACCGAAGTCGGATGAGCATGTATTTGTAGGTTATTTCGAATAACAATTGGGTATTCCTCCATAACACCAAGGACAAAAGGGTTTATCGCTTGAAATGTGAAGTTTCTTGAAAAAGGAATATTTCGCAAAAGTTAAGTGGGAGGACAATAGAACTTTGATAAGGTTAACAAACCTTAGCTAAATGTGCTGAGTTGTGCAGCGCTGGAAATGGTTTCGGAGGCTACCATAATGCTCATAGCTTATGTGCATCAAAGGTTGTGGTCATGGAGATCTTAGTTCTTATTGAACCAAGTCGGTCGGATAAACAAATCAAATGCTGAGATTTGAGAGTAAATCATTATTGTTTGACAATGATGAACCGACCACATATACAAAGAAGCGATGAAGGGCCCTGACTCCGTCAAATGGATTGAAGCCATAAAATCCGTGATAGTTCCATACATGAGAAATCAAGTTTTGAACTTGGAAGACCCTCCGGAAAGGTGTAAAAACCTGTCAGTCGTATTTGGATCTATAAAGAAACAGACATGGATGTTTCACATCTATGAAATAGTCGACATGTTGTAAATTATTTTACGACAATGTTCAAGGACTTGATTATGACAAGATTTGATCTTTCATAGCGATATTTAGTCTGGACGGATTAAAGTAGCAACCACTACATATAATTTGGTATATGGTAGATGAATAAACAAAACAAAGTTCTCTAATAGAATGGTTACCTAGGACGTGTACATGACACGATCCAAAGGGTTTTGTTAATTCAAAGGATGCTAAAAAGGGCATGCAAACTTCAATGGTTGAAGTAAGCATCGCGGAGTTGGAATCTTCACCGTGATGAAAAGGAGTTTTCATCAGGAGATGATGAAGATGCTTGCATTTGCAAGAAATTAAGTGGGAGCGCTAAGACATATTTCTAATACATTATGTGGAGGACATCTTGTTGATTAGAAATGATGTAATTTTTATTGACAAAGGTTAAGAATTTCATTTCGATGAAAGACTTAGGCAAAACCCGAATATTTAGCATGAATGTCTATAGTGGATAGACTGTGACGCTAATATGGTTGTGCCAAACGTACATATATGCGATATTGAAGGAGTTCAATATAGAAACAACAAGAAAATGTTCTTGTCGCATGGAAAGAAATTGAATCAAGATTCAAGTGTATCGACACTTGATAAGTGAAACAAGATTCAAGTGCTTTGACACTTGATGTGTGAAATCACAAGAATATTTTGATCAATCATACCATGATATGTACACATCCAGATATGTCCTATGCTCTAAGTGTTATGAGCATATACCAGAATGAATCATAAAATGATCATTGGACGATAGTAAGGATATTCTTATGATATTTTGGTAGAATGAAGAATATATTTGTGTAGAGGTGACAAACAATTACAAATAGTTCATTGTAAAGCGTTACATTGATACTAGTTTTGTCACAAGATACAAATTAAGTTTATCTCAATTTAAACTATGGGTGGCACAATGAAATGGAAAGAAAGTTTCCATGATGGATTTGGATGAATTCCAAAGTTAAGACATTGTGACGGATACGACAACAAAAGGCTAAGTATATGACTTGTAGCAGCAAAGGAGGGAATTTGTGTCAAGTAGTTTGTTATCAAACTAAGGTGTGGTTCGCAACGGGCTAACACTAAAAATATATTGTACGACAATAGTATCGACATGATTTAACCCCAAGGAACTTAAGATCTCACCAAAATACCAAATTTATACAATGCCATCTCATTGGAGAATGAGTGATGTGCGAAGACGCAAAGACATGCAAATACACACAGACCTGAAGTGTCAGATCCGTAGATTATGTTAACCACTTGCAGTTGCGTATATGGAACACCAGAAAGCCATAGGTGTTCAAATACGCAAAGTTTTCAAACTAGATTATTGTCTCTAGTGCAAGTGGGAGACTGAAGGGAATATGCTTGAGAGGCAATAATAAAGTGGTTATTATCGTATTACTTATTTATGATAAATGTTTATTTTGCATGCTATAATTGTATTAATACGGAAACTTTAATACATGTGTGCTTAATAAACAAAAAGGAAGTTCCTAGTTATGCCTCTCTTATAAACTAGCTCGTTGATTAACAAGATGATTAAAGTTTCCTGATCATGGACATTGGATGTTGTTAATAACGAGGTCACAACATTAGTGTAATGATGTGATGAACATTCATCCGAAGTATAGCATTACGATCAAAGTCATTGAGTTTATATTGCTATAACAACTTACGAAGTGATCCTAATCCTTAGACCATGAGATCATGTCAATCACTAACACCGGAAGAGTTTCTTGTTGACATCAAATGTCACACCGTAACTTGGTGATTATAAAGATGGCTTCAAAACTACTAAAGTGTTATGTTGAGACTCATGGATCAAGAGTGGAATTTGTTCATCCCAATGATGGATAGATATAATCTGGGCCCTCTCGGTGATATCACATTGGTTAGCCTGCAAGCAAGTGATTTGATCACTAGAATGTTATATCACGGGAACGAGAAAAGAGTGCATGTCGGTAACGAGATCAAACTAGGTATGGAGATACCGATGATCGAATCTTGGACATGTAATATATCGTGAAACAAAGGGATTAAGATACTAGCGTAAAAGGTTCACACGATCACAGAAGTCATCGTTGAATGTGTGGGAGTCAGTACAGATCTCCAGGTCCCGCTGCTAATTATTGATCGGAGAGGGGTCTCGATCATGTCTGCATTATTCACGAACCGTAGGGTGACACACTTAAGGGATACCGACACCATTCGGAGCAAATGATATGTCAAAAAAATAAAAGGAAAGCGCAGGAATTTTTTTCACTAGACACCGGAACTGTTTCGGTTGAAATTGCTGAAACTGGTTCTGCATGTGAAATTGAATACTAGCAAGGGGTTTTATGTGAATGTTTGTTAATTAAAGTAATTAACAAAATTCTGAATAAATAAATAAAAGAGTTTTATTTAAATGAGAGCTTGCATTAAATTTGGTGGAAATTTAATGCATGTGAGTGGATTTTTGAGTGGAGGCTCTTTTATGGGAGTGGAGGCTTTTCATTTTGAGTGGGAGCTCCACCCACATGAATGTGGGAGAGGTGGGGGCAGCCCCCATGGCTGGGTGCCATGCCCCTTGGGTGCCCCCCTCTCCCCTATAAAAGGCCCCCTCTCATCCTCTCAAAGCACACCTCCTCGTGAAGGATCTCTCTTCCCCCTTTAGAATTTCCCCATGGTCTCGGATCAGCAAGATACATGTTCCCGGTGGCTTTTTCTGAAAGGATTTGTTGCTTCCGCTGCTTCGCTGGAGAGAGGGCGCGGAGGTTGTCGGGGTACCCGTATGTGTGTGCGATCATGGATGCACCACTGCTTTGCGGTGCTGGACTTGATGGTGCTGGACCGGCTGGACCAGATGGACTTCATCACGATCTTGAGATCGGCAAGCGTTCATCTACATCATCCACGAGTACAACCTCGTTAACGTTATTCGGTCTTTGAGGGTATGTATTCTATGGATGTATATCCACCCGTTGCTTGTATCTAGTAGATAGATCTTGGTACTTAGATGTTCCCATCGTAGGAAATTTTTTGTTTTCTATGCTGTGAACCCAACAACCATCCATGAGCGGGACATGCATCTTGAGGAGAGGGAGAACAAAGGGGAAGGTATTCATGGAGATCCCTACTCCTACCTCAGTGATGATGATGACTACCTGGAGGACCTCGACATGGACTTCCACACGGATGATGATGATTCCTCCTTCATTGATGATGAAGAAGACACCGGTTCTGATGAGTAGTAGCAGTTGAGCACTATCGTAGCTGTGAGTGGTATCCGGTCCCACTATATCGTAGCTTCATAGAATGGTTCCTAAAACCATCTGTTACCCTAGTATGGTGTGTGTGTTTGTATTGGGTTCTATGAATGAATGAAAAGCAAGTTGCTAGTTGGCAAAACCAGAGTCAAACTCAAAGTTTAAAAGCTTTTAAAAAACAAATCCATGAACCTTAGAAATTTCCCTCTTGTCTCACTATCTATCTCAATCTTCAGATGCCTCGCGAAGGGAGAAGCTCATCTCAGGATCCAATGCTGCAAATCTTGCAAATGTTGGTTGCTGACCGTGAAGCTGGAAGAGCTGAACGTCAAGCTAACCTAGCCACCCTTCAACAGATAGCTCAGTTGACCAATAATAATTAAGGCCATGGAAACCAGGATAACCATGGATCCAAGATCAAGAACTTTCAAAACACCAATCCCCCCAAATTTAGTAAGTCTGAAGAGCCATTAGATGTTGATGACTGGCTGCAGACCATGGAGAACAACTTAGAAGTCGCAGGAGTGGAGGCCAATGAGAAAGTACTGTTTGCCACCCATTATCTGGCAGGTGATGCAAGAGCTTGGTGGAATAGCATTCGTACCATGAATGGAGGACAGATGATGGCTTGGGATGAATTCAAACTCAAGTTCAGCCGAACCCATGTGCCACCAGGTTTGATTCTGCGGATGAGGGATGAATTCAAGGAGTTGAAGTAGGTAAGGATGACTATGGTAGAGTACCGTGACAGATTTCTATCTCTGTGTAGGTATGCCCCTGATGAGATTGGTACTGAAGCCAAGAAGAAGGAGAGATTCTTGAATGGTCTGCATGATGAGATGCAGATAGTGCTGGTCAACATTCCCTTCGCTGACCTTGAAGCCTTAGTGGATTCTGCAATCCAGATGGAAGGCAAGAGCAACCAAGCCAATGAGAATCGCAAGCGTCGAATGATGCAACAACCAGGATCCCACCATGCCCTGAAGTATCGCCCCAACCCGTCTGCAGGATATGCCCCGAGAAACAATAGACCCCCTATATCCCGTCCGAACTATCCCAACCGTGGAGGAGGAAACCCAAGGCCCAGAGGAAACCACAACAACAACCCCGGCAACTCCAACAACTTCAACTGTGCACCTCCCAAGTCCAACAACAACAACACCAACAACAACAATACTGCCCCAAGGACTGGAAGCAGTGTCGTGCCTGTTGCGGGAAAAGACAAGTCTCTGGTTACTTGTTTTGAATGCGGAGTCAAGGGTCACTACTCCAACAAGTTCCCCAAGAAGCTTGCAGCAGCCACCAATGTGAATGCACTAGCGCAGCAGCAGCGCCGTGTTCAGCTGGAAGGAGATTTGCCCTAGGAAAATCACTCAACCGCAACGGCCGTCTGTTTCACATGAAAGCCGAAGAAGCTCAGGAAGCGCCAGATGTCGTGCTGGGTATGTTTTCTGTTAACTCAGTACTTGCAAGAGTATTGTTTGATTCTGGAGCATCGCACTCGTTTGTTACAGAAGAATTTGCATGCACTAGTTTGATTCAAGCAACAAAATTGAAGCATGTTATGATAGTTCAAATACCTGGTTCAACCACCAAAGCTAGACAAATTTGCAAGGCCATACCTATAAGAATCCATGGAATAGATTTTTATTCTAATCTAATAGTACTTGGAACCAAAGGTTTGGAAGTAGTACTAGGAATGGATTGGATGTCGAAACATAAAGGATTAATCGACTGTGCCAAGAAAGCCATAACCATGACTAGTACCGCTGGAGTATCAGTAGAGCATGTATCTGAGACTTTGCCCCGTTAATTAAAGTGCAACAAGAGTCTAGCCCAACCAACCATTGACCAAGTCAGAGTAGTCTATGAATACCCCGACGTATTCCCAAATGAATTGCCCGGTATTCCCCCATATCAGGATATCGAGTTTATCATTGAACTAATCCCTAGTACTGGACACATAGCTCAGAGACCTTATAGTATGAACCCGTCTAAATTAGTGGAGCTGAAGAAGCAACTGGATGCTATGCTGGAGATAGGTTTGATTCAACCAAGTGCGTCGCCATGGAGATCACCTGTTTTATTTGTGGATAAGAAAGATGGAGGTAACCGTTTATGCACGGATTATCGGAAGATGAATGATTTCACCATTAAGAACAAGTACCCGCTGATGTCTACGCACTTCTATTCTTGTAGACAGTTGTTGGACCTCCAAGTGTAGAGATTTGTAGAACAGCAGCAAGTTTCCCTTAAGTGGATTACCCAAGGTTTATCGAACTCAGGGAGGAAGTGGTCAAAGGTATCCCTCTCAAGCAACCCTGCAATCAAGATACAAGAAGTCTCTTGTGTCCCCAACACACCCAATACACTTGTCAGGTGTATAGGTGCACTAGTTCGGCGAATATATAGTGAAATACAAGTGGTATGGATGATTATAAGTGGTAACGGTGCCAGAAAAGAGCTTCTGACGGTGAGGAAAAGAATAAAGGCAAAAAGATGGAAGCAAGCAAACATGTAACAGATCTAGATGCAAACGGTGTTTCAATGTTTAGAAACAAGGCCTAGGGATCATACTCTCACTAGTGAACACTCTCAATAAATATATTATCTTCATGATACTACCCTGAACTACTCTCCGGTTGGACACTCTAATCCATGGTAGGGCTATAACAGCACTCCTCAAAGTCCGCCTTCCCCATCTAGATAACCCGACACTGTCACCTTGAGCTCTAGATGGTTCCAACAAACACCACAATTTCATAAAGACAACCAGCTCAAAATATAAATCATAACAAATTATATATAATCTAGCTTAAGTGCCACACATGGCGCGCAAGCTGTCACTTTCACTCACGTGGGGAAAAGCATAGATCTATTAAAGCACAATGAGTATTTATGTAGACTCTAGCCTAAGTGCCACCATGGCGCGCACGCTGTCACTTTCACACACATGGGGAGAGCAGAGATCTATTGAAGCACTTGAATAACATAGTAGATCTACTTGATTACAAAGCTCATGACCACAACAAGATCATGCATAGAGAGAGATATGAACACATAGCTACAGGTAGAGCCCTTAGCCTCGAGGAAGAACTACTCCCTCCTCATCATGGGAATCAGCAACGGCGATGGAGATGGTGGTGGAGATCGATGGAGATGGCTCCAGGGGAACTTCCCCGTCCCAGCAGGGTGCTGGAACAGAGATTTTCTGTCCCCCGAATCTCCCCTTCGGTGGCGGCGGCACAACGGAACTTTTCTTGGCTTTCTGGTTGATTCTTTAGGGTTTCTGAGTCGGGGGCTTCTTATAGTCGAAGGAGGAAAGGTCAATGGAGGGATAGGGGGACCACACCCCCTATAGGTGCGGCCAGGGTGGGCCTGCGCCCACCTAGGGTGTGGCCACCCTGGTGTCCTCCTCTGTCTCGTCTTCGATTTTCTATATCATTCAGGCAAAAATATGAAATTTGGCTTTTGTCCCGTCCAATTCCGAGAATATTCATTTTTTAGCTTTCTGAAACCAAAAACAGTAGAAAACAGGCAACATGCACTGTGGCATCTTTTCAATAGGTTAGTTCCAGAAAGTGTATAAAAATACCTCAAAGTGTAGACAAAACATAAGACAAATGATATAAAACAAGCATGGAGCATCAAAAATTATAGATACATTTACGACGTATCAAGCATCCCCAAGCTTAACTCCTGCTCGTCCTCGAGTAGGTAAGTGATAAAAAGAATAATTTTTGAGGTGACTTGAACCATCAAAATCAAGATCAAACTATTTGCAAGCATTGAAAGCTGGGATCAGAGAACTCTAAACATCAACATGAAAGATGGAGTTCTAACAATAAGACAAAGTAACTATGTATGCAACATGAAAGGTTACAAACAAAGATCATGAATAACAATGCATTGAAAGACGTTTGTTTGTTTCACATATAGAAAATATAGCATAGTGGCATTCAGGTTGTCCCTCATGGAGTAGCAAATAGATGCATAGGACACCTTCAAAGTTCATAAGAGTGACTAGATACAAATATCACAAGAACAAGTAATATAAACAATATGCATCAATCAATAATTTTTGGGACAATGCACATAGAACTAAGAATGGAAACCATGCTCTCTTAATTCGTGCCTAAGGATAGAAGGTGGAGACTCAACATAATAGTGGAAGAAAGGCCCTTCATAAGGGAAGCAGGGATTTCAAGTTTCAAAAAGAGCTTCCAAAAGTTATGGTAGTTGTTAGCTTTTATCTGTAACACCCTCAGAATCGACCCTATGCAAGTTTCAGCGCTTCCCGCCAAAACCCGCATAGAAACGATTCAAAGGTGCCCACCAGGCACTTTCGTGCGGGTGGAAAACGAAGTAATAACATTACACAACAGTCCTCGATGGGACCCACAGAACAGATATATACAACAACGACTCGAGGAGTCAAGAATACAGATATAATATACAAAGATCCAAATCACCTGTAAAACGATACAGCGTCCGGCTACGGACAAGATGCAAATGGGGTTAAGAGCCCTGAAGAATAACCAATGGCGTCCATAACCCTGCCCAGGCCAAGCCGGAAGGGTAACCCTGGTAACGACGTCGATCTCATAACCTGCTTAAACAAAAGGGGTGCCGACAAAGGGCAAAGGAAAAAGAGGAGCGTCAGTACTGAGGCCAGTACACGGCGAGACTAGAATTCGGCGGTCCTCGCCTACATAGGTATGGTGGACTGAAGCGGCAGCGGCAGCATGCACTAAACAACCTATAGAGACTCGGTACAACTGGCGGTTATCAGAGAGAGGTAAGAAAGACCTATTCGGAACCAACCGGATGCTACCATCAAACAAACCCGTCCTGGTGTCTCCCCCTCGAGACCAAACGAGGAAGTCAACCGAGAAACTCACACGGTTGGCAGTTTTACTTATTCAGTTATCGTTGCAGTAATTACTAGTCAGGTATAGATAATCATCCTGATAAAATAAGCAGTGGGCCGTTTTAGTTAACCATTCCGTTGTAGTTGCGACACTTACTAGTCAGATACAATTAGCATGAGAGAACCCAAAACCCAGCAGTTGTTGGTACTTTTAATCAGCCATTCCGTTATAGTTGCAAAACTTACTAGTCAGATACAATGGTCGCAAGCGACACCCAAACAAGCAATTGTTGGCAGTTTTATTTAACCATTCCATTATAGTGAAGCTGATTACTAGTCATTATAAAGTCAAATTTATAGCAATAAACTTTAGTTATGCTTGTCTATGGTCGAGATACTGTGCTCCAAGTCGTCCATAACCGCGGACACGGCTTTCAGAAAGTTTTACCTGGCCGGGGTGCACCAATAGCAACACACACTCGATCAACCTCGGAAAAACCAAATCAAAACACTACGAGGCCTTCACGACAAAGCAATCACAGGATTCAGAAATATTTCAGGGGGCCACCCCTTAAAGTAGACCCGCAACGAAGCCGGCCGGCTCCGAGACGGACTTAAGGTTGTGGGGACGGCTGTGAACGACTGGGAACCCGAAAGTGTGGCTGGGCTTGTCGACACCGCGGAAACGTGCCACGATCCTAAACAGTACAGTGTGCTCCTCGCACAATCGTAAATACAGAAGTAGCATGGCATAAGTACAGGATAGTAAATAAAACCTCAAACTAGTTTGTGGCCCCAAGAAATAAGACTGAATCAAGCTCTGGCTCAGGGGGGTCCCATATACCTCCCGGATGTGGATAGCGCGATAAATCAAGGAACAGGTATCAAGTACTCGGGGTCCTACGGGACACAAGTGGGCGTTCGGAAACCAAAAATTATCTATCACCCACCGATGCCTCTGCTTACTTCAATTTTAGTTATTAAACAGGAATTAAAGTGAACGATAAGTAAATCCATGATCATCTCCAACATCAACATGCGGCATTACTCCGACAACTGTGGCACTTGACGACACGCAACAGCACTTGAGCAAGCGACTACGACGCGCAAGTCCAACTATCTACCAAACAATAGGTAATAGGGTGTGTCCGAGGCAATATATGGCTGCAAGGGATATCACGGGTACGGAACTAGAGCATCGCGACACAGATAGCAATAGATCAACATGAGGGAATAAATACTAGAAAAGTAAGATAGGTAGAAAGAGGGAGATGCTCGCCTGAAAACATTGTCGAAGGTTCAACCGAAGATCGGGGCGAAGCTCACATCAACTCAACGGCCTTATCCGCGAAGAACCAAAACACTAGAAGAAACACCGGATGCAATATTTAATACAACGGCAGAAGATCGGCATGATGCATGTATGATGTATGGCATGGCAAAGGTGCGATGCAATTAGGCCATATTAAGCGGAACCGGGGTCCCGACAATTAATTAAATGGTTCAAGTTATTTAGATACCCCGCAAATTAAATGTTGTTTTAACAAGGCAAGATGAGTTACCGGTTCGCTACACAAATTTAAATGAGGCCAATATGAGACTAGATTTGCCCGCATATGGGCCCCATATTTAATTATTAGGTGAATCGGCTTAAGGCCCCCAACCACACAAACAAGTATGCATGCAAGAACAATTAATATGCGACAAGTTGTATTATATTATAAAATAGGGTTTTCGGGAAGGGTTCACACATTAGGGTCTCGACGGTCTTGGTGTTCCGGGGTTCGGGGTCGGTCTCAGGGTTCGACGGGAACGAGGTTCGGACTCCGGGGTTAGGGTCTTCGGATCGGGGTAGTAGATCTTGTCGCACGAGCGTCAATGCTTCCGGGAAGGAGATCTTGTCGTCCAGGGTATCTTTGTCCGGGGTGAAGTACTCGGCGTCCTCGAGGGAGTACTTGGCGTCCGTGTCGAAAGCATCGGGGTTACCGGGGTTCGGTCCCGTGAGGCAGATCTTGGGGTCGGGCGCCATCTGGGTTCGGTGTCGATCTTGGTCAAACAGGAGGCAGCTCGAGAGGATCTTGGAAAACTTGTCGATGGACCTCCTTGTCTAATCTGTTGGGCTTGTTCACTAGCAGACCTTGGTCGGCAACAAATGTACTGCGAGTAGCATAGCCTGAAAGATGACGACGACCCGAAACCGGAGCAGACCGCGTGCGTCCTTGGAGCCGTACCCGCAACAAGCAGAGGCATCCACTCGAGGCGATCGAAGCAGAACTTGGCGACGGAACACAGGTCGGTTGGAAGGAGGCGTCCAGGCGACACGGCGGCTCGAGGCAGCAGGATGCTGAGCGGGAGCAGGAAGTCGCGGCCAGGGAAGCCACGGCGACGACCCGAGGAGGCGCTGGGCCACCCTGCAGCGGGCGGCAGGCTCGACGGGCTGGCAGGGAGGCATGGGGTGGAGCTCCGGTGTGGACGAGGTGAGCGGGGCGACGATGGAGCGGCCGGACGCGAGGCTGACGGGGGCGCCTGTGGCGGCCGGGCTAGAGGACGACGGCCGGCGGGATGTAGGCGAGGTCGAGGCGGCGGGCGAGCAGAGGTCGGCGGAGCAGAGCGGGCGGGCTCGGCGGCGGTCGGCGCTCGAGGTGGGAGGTGCGGCGCCGGAGAAGGAGCGGTGGCCGGCGGGGTGCACCGCGTGGGACTGCAGGCGGGTGGAGGCGAGAGGGTGCGCGGGGCGAGGAGGAGAGGCGGGGACGCGTGCCGGAGGAGAGGCGGGCGCGGTCGGAGCTGGCGGCGAGGTCGGCCGACGGAGGAAGGGAAGGCGGTGGAGGAGCTCGGGCCGGCGACGAGGAGAGCGCGGCGGCTGGTGGCGTTGGGCGGGCGCAGCAGGGGAGCGACGGAGCGAGGGAGGAGGTTGGAGGGGGACCGGTCGACGGTGGCGCGTCGGGAGGGGGGGTGAGCGGCGGCGGTCGGCGAGCGGACTGGGAGGGGAAAGCGGCGAGCGGGAGGTTGAGGAAGGAGAGAGGAAGGAGGTGGGGGCGGGCAGGGGACGCGGTTGGGCCAGGCGTGTGGGGGAGGCGGGTCCCGCGGGGGGGTGGGGCTCGGTTGCAGCGTGGCGTGCGTGTGTGCGTTGTGTGCTGGGGTGGGGTGTGGGCTGCTGAGTGTGTGCGTGAGTGCATGTGAGGGAGGGGAGAGGGAGTAGGTGGCGGCATAGGATTGGTAGAGGGGAGGGAGAGGGTGAGGTGGCGGCCAGGGATAGGGGGGAGTGATGTGGAGGTAGGGGTGGGTAGACTAGGTTGGGTAGATTTAGGATTTGGGGTGGACCGATTGTATTTTCTGGGGTGGTCGTTCGGGTCATTCGGCCCGTTCGACTGCCCCACTAAAAATAATTACAAATTTTATTTATTTTAAACGGACCGTTTGCAACCCGTGTTTAGTCAAAACAAAATATTCCGGAGACCCGGTTTTGGTTTTGAATTAAATACGGGACGTTTAGAAAACAAAACCAGGCTTTTCCAAAAATAGTTTTATGCGAACAGATGCAAGATGATGACAATGCTCAAATTCAATGTGGCATGATGACATGAGCATGCGGTCATGACGATGCAATGCACAAAAACAACGCGATTTTCTAGTAGTGGTTTTGCGGGATGCCACAATTCGACACCACTAACAATGGATCTCGCCCTCGAGATCCGCCTCATGGTACCGGAAGGAAGGTCGGCGATCTGATCCTTCGTGCTTCGTGTAGATCCTCGCGACACCACTAACAAGAGGTCGTTGTCCATGATCGTCGAGAGGACACTCCGGAACAAAAGGTCGAATGTAGAGGTATCAACAAATAAAGCCACCTCTAGCTTCCGTGAACGGAGTAAAATCGCTGGATCCACTGATTCGATGTACAAGAGCGAATGATAAGAGTAGTCGGATGGTGATCAGTCCATCGCGCACCCAAACCATTACTCTGCACACGAGTAGGCGGATTATGCAACCAACTCTCGGAATTAGACTGAAGATCTCGACAAACGAGGTTCGGAACAAAGGAGTGATGCAGACTCTGCATCGGATCTGGCATAGATGATGTCGTCGCGTCGGAAAACACCGGAAGGCACGAGAAGGAACAAAGAGAAGTCCTCCAGACAAAGGGTTCCTCGGATAGCATGAAGACCAGATGTAGCAACACCGTTACCAAGGAGGAAGCGAAACCCTGAAGGTACGACGGAACCCAACTACGAGAAATCCTGGACTCGAAGAAAAGATAAGAGGTGAATTCAAAACACGCAGAGGTAAGAGGAGAATAGCAGAGGGGTAAGGAGTAAAATCAGACCTAATCAGAACTATCCAACCGGTTTTGCAAAAATAATTTTGACACTCTACGTCGGCCGTTAGCTAGGTTATCCTACAGGCTGGACTTGTGGGGTATCGCAACTGCTGAGCTCTGATACCACTCTGTAACACCCTCAGAATCGACCCTATGCAATTTTCAGCGCTTCCCGCCAAAACCCGCATAGAAACGATTCAAAGGTGCCCACCAGGCACTTTCGTGCGGGTGGAAAACGAAGTAATAACATTACACAACAGTCCTCGATGGGACCCATAGAACAGATATATACAACAGCGACTCGAGGAGTCAAGAATACAGATATAATATACAAAGATCCAAATCACCTGTAAAACGATACAGCGTCCGGCTACGGACAAGATGCAAATGGGGCTAAGAGCCCTGAAGAATAACCAATGGCGTCCATAACCCTGCCCAGTCCAAGCCGGAAGGGTAACCCTGGTAACGACGTCGATCTCATAACCTGCTTAAACAAAAGGGGTGCCGACAAAGGGCAAAGGAAAAAGAGGAGCGTCAGTACTGAGGCCAGTACAGGGCGAGACTAGAATTCGGCGGTCCTCGCCTACATAGGTATGGTGGACTGAAGCAGCAGCGGCAGCATGCACTAAACAACCTATAGAGACTCGGTACAACTGGCGGTTATCAGAGAGAGGTAAGAAAGACCTATTCGGAACCAACCGGATGCTACCATCAAACAAACCCGTCCTGGTGTCTCCCCCTCGAGACCAAACGAGGAAGTCAACCGAGAAACTCACACGGTTGGCAGTTTTACTTATTCAGTTATCGTTGCAGTAATTACTAGTCAGGTATAGATAATCATCCTGATAAAATAAGCAGTGGGCCATTTTAGTTAACCATTCCGTAGTTGCGACACTTACTAGTCAGATACAATTAGCATGAGAGAACCCAAAACCCAGCAGTTGTTGGTACTTTTAATCAGCCATTCCGTTATAGTTGCAATACTTACTAGTCAGATACAATGGTCGCAAGCGACACCCAAACAAGAAATTGTTGGCAGTTTTATTTAACCATTCCATTATAGTGAAGCTGATTACTAGTCATTATAAAGTCAAATTTATAGCAATAAACTTTAGTTATGCTTGTCTATGGTCGAGATACTGTGCTCCAAGTCGTCCATAACCGCGGACACAGCTTTCAGAAAGTTTTACCCGGCCGGGGTGCACCAATAGCAACACACACTCGATCAACCTCGGAAAAACCAAATCAAAACCCAACGAGGCCTTCACGACAAAGCAATCACAGGATTCAGAAATATTTCAGGGGGCCACCCCTTAAAGTAGACCCGCAACGAAGCCAGCCGGCTCCAAGACGGACTTAAGGTTGTGGGGACGGCTATGAACGACTGGGAACCCGAAAGTGTGGCTGGGCTTGTCGACACCGTGGAATCGTGCCACGATCCTAAACAGTACAGTGTGCTCCTCGCACAATCGTAAATACAGAAGTAGCATGGGATAAGTACAGGATAGTAAATAAAACCTCAAACTAGTTTGTGGCCCCAAGAAATAAGACTGAATCAAGCTCTGGCTCAGGGGGGTCCCATATACCTCCCGGATGTGGATAGCGCGATAAATCAAGGAACAGGTATCAAGTACTCGGGGTCCTACGGGACACAAGTGGGCGTTCGGAAACCAAATATTATCTATCACCCACCGATGCCTCTGCTTACTTCAATTTTAGTTATTAAACAGGAATTAAAGTGAACGATAAGTAAAGCCATGATCATCTCCAACATCAACATGCGGCATTACTCCGACAACTGTGGCACTTGACGACACGCAACATCACTTGAGCAAGCAACTACGACGCGCAAGTCCAACTATCTACCAAACAACAGGTAATAGGGTGTGTCCGAGGCAATATATGGCTGCAAGGGATATCACGGGTACGGAACTAGAGCATCGCGACACAGATAGCAATAGATCAACAGGAGGGAATAAATACTAGAAAAGTAAGATAGGTAGAAAGAGGGAGATGCTCGCCTGAAAACATTGTCGAAGGTTCAACCGAAGATCGGGGCGAAGCTCACATCAACTCAACGGCCTTATCCGCGAAGAACCAAAACACTAGAAGAAACACCGGATGCAATATTTAATACAACGGCAGAAGATCGGCATGATGCATGTATGATGTATGGCATGGCAAAGGTGCGATGCAATTAGGCCATATTAAGCGGAACCGGGGTCCCGACAATTAATTAAATGGTTCAAGTTATTTAAATACCCCGCAAATTAAATGTTGTTTTAACAAGGCAAGATGAGTTACCGGTTCGCTACACAAATTTAAATGAGGCCAATATGAGACTAGATTTGCCCGCATATGGGCCCCATATTTAATTATTAGGTGAATCGGCTTAAGGCCCCCAACCACACAAACAAGTATGCATGCAAGAACAATTAATATGCGACAAGTTGTATTATATTATAAAATAGGGTTTTCGGGAAGGGTTCACACATTAGGGTCTCGACGGTCTTGGTGTTCCGGGGTTCGGGGTCGGTCTCAGGGTTCGACGGGAACGAGGTTCGGACTCCGGGGTTAGGGTCTTCGGATCGGGGTAGTAGATCTTGTCGCACGAGCGTCAATGCTTCCGGGAAGGAGATCTTGTCGTCCAGGGTCTCTTTGTCCGGGGTGAAGTACTCGGCGTCCTCGAGGGAGTACTTGGCGTCCGTGTCGAAAGCATCGGGGTTACCGGGGTTCGGTCCCGTGAGGCAGATCTTGGGGTCGGGCGCCATCTGGGTTCGGTGTCGATCTTGGTCAAACAGGCGGCAGCTCGAGAGGATCTTGGAAAACTTGTCGATGGACCTCCTTGTCTAATCTGTTGGGCTTGTTCACTAGCAGACCTTGGTCGGCAACAAATGTACTGCGAGTAGCATAGCCTGAAAGATGACGACGACCCGAAACCGGAGCAGACCGCGTGCGTCCTTGGAGCCGTACCCGCAACAAGCAGAGGCATTCACTCGAGGCGATCGAAGCAGAACTTGGCGACGGAACACAGGTCGGTTGGAAGGAGGCGTCCAGGCGACACGGCGGCTCGAGGCAGCAGGATGCTGAGCGGGAGCAGGAAGTCGCGGCCAGGGAAGCCACGGCGACGACCCGAGGAGGCGCTGGGCCACCCTGCAGCGGGCGGCAGGCTCGACGGGCTGGCAGGGAGGCATGGGGTGGAGCTCCGGTGTGGACGAGGTGAGCGGGGCGACGATGGAGCGGCCGGACGCGAGGCTGACGGGGGCTCCTGTGGCGGCCGGGCTAGAGGACGACGGCCGGCGGGATGTAGGCGAGGTCGAGGCGGTGGGCGAGCAGAGGTCGGCGGAGCAGAGCGGGCGGGCTCGGCGGCGGTCGGCGCTCGAGGTGGGAGGTGCGGCGCCGGAGAAGGAGCGGTGGCCGGCGGGGTGCACCGCGTGGGACTGCAGGCGGGTGGAGGCGAGAGGGTGCACGGGGCGAGGAGGAGAGGCGGGGACACGCGCCGGAGGAGAGGCGGGCGCGGTCGGAGCTGGCGGCGAGGTCGGACGACGGAGGAAGGGAAGGCGGTGGAGGAGCTCGGGCCGGCGACGAGGAGAGCGCGGCGGCTGGTGGCGTTGGGCGGGCGCAGCAGGGGAGCGACAGAGCGAGGGAGGAGGTTGGAGGGGGACCGGTCGACGGCGGCACGTCGGGGGGGGTGAGCGGCGGCGGTCGGCGAGCGGACTGGGAGGGGAAAGCGGCGAGCGGGAGGTTTAGGAAGGTGAGAGGAAGGAGGTGGGGGCGGGCAGGGGACGCGGTTGGGCCAGGCGTGTGGGGGAGGCGGGTCCCGCGGGGGGTGGGGCCCGGTTGCAGCGTGGCGTGCGTGTGTGCGTTGTGTGCTGGGGTGGGGTGTGGGCTGCTGAGTGTGTGCGTGAGTGCATGTGAGGGAGGGGAGAGGGAGTAGGTGGCGGCATAGGATTGGTAGAGGGGAGGGAGAGGGTGAGGTGGCGGCCAGGGATAGGGGGGAGTGATGTGGAGGTAGGGGTGGGTAGACTAGGTTGGGTAGATTTAGGATTTGGGGTGGACCGATTGTATTTTCTGGGGTGGTCGTTCGGGTCATTCGGCCCGTTCGACTGCCCCACTAAAAATAATTACAAATTTTATTTATTTTAAACGGACCGTTTTCAACCCGTGTTTAGTCAAAACAAAATATTCCGGAGACCCGGTTTTGGTTTTGAATTAAAGACGGGGCGTTTAGAAAACAAAACCAGGCTTTTCCAAAAATAGTTTTATGCGAACAGATGCAAGATGATGACAATGCTCAAATGCAATGTGGCATGATGACATGAGCATGCGGTCATGACGATGCAATGCACAAAAACAACGCGATTTTCTAGTAGTGGTTTTGCGGGATGCCACATTATCCCTCATTGCCCCTATCATAAGCATCTTGTAGTGATTAAGGTTAAAGTGAACAAACTATGGAGTATATGCTTGACAAAAGTATAAGTTGGCAATCTTATGTCCCTTGAATATGAGGGCCGCTCCTCATGCTACTCAACTTTAGTCACCTGTAAGTTCTTGTCATAGTAAGTACATGTGTATCATAAAGAACCGCCAACGGGGTACCCCTTGCACATGGTACATAAGCTATCCCATAACCAAAATGACAAGGCAAGCAGACAATGAGCATCTCAGTGATCTTTTTATTTGCTATTTGGATAAGTTTTTATTGAGGATGCTTCACAGATTGCTAATTATGGTGATGCTGCAAGTTTCCACCATGATTAGGCATGGCTTAGGCTAGCGGCCTAGGCGTTTCTCTAACACAAAATACATAACTCCATTGACTTACAAGCTCCCCTTTTATTTCACACCGACGACATCCATAGACAAAAGAGTATGGTATCAACTGTGTACAAAGTACAAGTGCAATGTTGAAAGCATTCCCCGTGACAGAACGGTTCTGCTAATTCCAACATATAAGTGCAAGCATATACAACATAGATGAAAGAATGGTTAAAATTTATTAGGGGAAAGAAAAATAAAGTGTTCCATCAAGTTCGTGAGGGCTTTAATCACTAAGTTTTCACATAACAAAACACTTTTTAATTGGAAGATAGATAAAAACAAGAATATACTTGGAATGGTGTAACACACCATGCATAGGAATTTATAGTGGACACTTTGGAATAACTTGGTTTCTTGGGGGTTGTATGCATGAGTAGAGCTTACTCATACAAGTGGAGGCTAGCAAAATACTGGGAGCGACCAACTAAGAGAGCAATAATGGCCATAATCATGCAGAGCGACAAAACATTACTAATCAAAGCATAAAGTGGTACTACAAGTCAAGGACTAAATGATCATAGAGGCTATGGTGACTTGTTCATAGTCATAACATGGTGTGAGCATGTGCCAAGTCAACCCAAATAAAGCATCAAAGGAGAATACCACAATACAATGCTTTTGTATGCTAAAACAACGCATGATTCTTTCAAAGCACACTAAGCAATCCCAATTGTTTGGAACAAGTTATGCTACAGCAATAATCACTAAGCATAAGGTCAAAACAACATCTAGCATGACATGATAAAGTCTAAGCCACAGTCAAAATAAGCTCCTCTTGTACTACTAAGGCAAGAACTTCCTACTCTTTTCCAACACCAATCACCTTATTTGAAACAACTCACAAAGACTATAGTCAATAAAGATCAGTGAGATTGTATCACAAATCCACAAAGAAGAACTAAAAATTTCTAAGCTGAAAGCACAACAAAACTAAGGCTAAATACAGTGCTAGAAAAAGAGAACACTCACAAGACAATAAGAATGAAAGCTAGAGTGTTCTAGGCAATGAAAACGGAGCGCGTCTCTCTCCCAAAAGAAGTGTGCTGGTAACCAACCAACTTATTCAAGCAAACTAAAACCAAAAACAAAAACAAAGACGCTCCAAGAACAACACAAGAGTGCATGAAACAATAAAAATGAAGTGTCTAGAAAGACCTGAGATTTTTATTGATGAAGAAGGGGATGCCCATGCCTTGGGCATCCCCAAGCTTTAACACTTGTACCTCTTGAATATTTCTTGGGCTGACACGGGGTGGCATCCCCAAGATTGATCTTTTGTCCATTCTTCATCTCATTACATCATTCTTTCTCTAACCTGAAAATTTTCCTTCATACAAAACTTCACACAATCTTCATTAACAACATTAGTGTATTCAAAAGATAATAGACCTTTGGATTTAGTTTAAAAACAGCAAAACCTTCATTAAAAACACAAGCTACTGTAGCAATTCCCTCAAAAGCTCAATTTCTCAAAAAGAACCCAAAAAAGGAATCAATAAGAAGCAAATGCAAATAATGGCAGAAATCTGTCAAAACAGACCAGCGGGTAGAAACCGATTTTTTCGAAGACCTTCTGTTACTCAAATAAAAAGGTGTTGAACTAAGCAAAGTTATCTAACATAATAGGGGATTTATTCACAAAATATCATCTCCATCCGGCTTATAGAGATTCCTCATGAATGTTTGCGATGGAGCACAAAAATCTGTTTCGGGACAGCAACTCCCCAAATCTTACTTTCCTCTCATTAGAGGTCATTCTTGGCACAAAAGGCAAATAAAAAGGATAAGGAGAGGTCATTATAGTAGTAATAACTTCCAAGACTCAAGAAAACTTTTGGGTTATCTTCCAATAAGTACTTTTCTTTAACGCCTTTAAGTTGGGCATGATAGTTTCAAAATATGCTCACATAAGAAATATGAATTGAAGTAAAAGACAACATCAAGAAGCAAATTCAAAACTCATTTAAGTCTAACCCACTTCCTATGCATAGGAATCTTGTAAAGAAACAAGTCATGAAAGCACAAAGCAACAAGCATAGGAAAGCAAAACAAGTGCAACTTCAAGATTTTCAACATAAAGAGGGGAAACTTAATATCGTTGAGATACATAAGACCATGTTTCCCTCTCTCATAATAACTTTCAGTAGCAACATGAATAAAATTAACAATATAACTATCACATAAAACATTCTTATCATGAGCCAGAAGCATAAAATAATTATTACTCTCCACATAAGCAAAGTCACTCTTATTAATTGTAGTGGGAGAAATTTAACAAAATAGCTATCATTATTATTCTCATCACCATAGTCATCAAATATAGGAGGCATATTGTAATCACAATTAACTTTCTCCTCAATAGTAGGTGGACTGAAAATATCATAATCATCATTGTAATCATCATAAATTGGAGGTATAGTATCACCATAAGAAATAGAATAGCTATCTTCCCAAGTGTGTTCATTTGTAAACATATCATCATTGGAAGGAACATGGATAGAACTAATATCACAACAACTATTAATATCATCATTTTCAAAATTGGTACTAAAGAGATTTTCAATATCAAAAGTGGTGTGCTTTTCCCAATCATGATCACTACTATAGGTAACAGGCATAGGAACATCATCTAGTTCAGACTCATCAGCAAAAACTATGATAGGAGCAACATGCTTAGAGGAAGATATTGTTTCCTCTCTCCTTCTACTCCTCTTATTATTATTATTATTATTATTATTCTCCTCCTCTTTAGGAGGGAGAGGCTTAAAAGGAAGCTTCTCCACATACCCTGGTTTATTGTTAGAGACAATAGAAGAAACTTTGTAGGATTCCTCCTTTTCATTAATAAGAACAAAACTCATATCAGTCCTGTCATATTTTGGTAAAATATCATCTTTTATAAGATTTTGTATGTAAGTATTCGCGTGGAAATTATCAACACAATAAATATGGCACCCATGCAGGACGCAATTCATACCAAAAGAACTCATGTCTACCAAAGAAGTTTTTCTTGATAACTCTTCACACCCCAAAAACAATGTAAGTTCATCATGTTGATTATCAGTGATCGCGTTATCACAATACAAGCTTGCAATACTCATTGGATTAGAAAGGTTATCATTATGGCCTGAGCATTGAAAATTTAAATGACCCACTTCATAGCAGAGTTCACAAATAAAACGGTAGAGGGCACAAATTTTTTTACCAAGATCATTCAGAGCCTTATACCACGTTCTGGTTTTTTCATTCCAGTGGGTGATACAATATTATTATTCTATTTCATTCTTCTCACAAGGTCTATGCATACCACAAAAATTAACATTCTTATAAGAAGTAGTACTTTCAGAAGTTTGAGCATGTTTATTGCAATCATTAATAACATTTTAATTTTCCATGCAAGTGTCTTTAAAAGGTTCATGATAGATGTCACATTTTTATTTAGGAGCATTAATATGGGAAGAAAAGTCTCTATAATATATAACAAGAATTTGAGGATCAAGACCATATTTAGCACTAAGCTCTTGAAAATCAGCAGTTTCAGCGAAAAATACTTAATGCAATCATACTCATAGTTTATACCTAGTTCTTTACCTTTGTCATTATCCCAATCTTCAGTATTGCTTTGAATTGATTCAAGAAGATCCCACTTAACTTTGACCCCCTTACTTGTGAAGGATCCCTCTAAACAGGCATCTAGATAGTCCTTGTAATGTCCTGAAAGCCTTGCATAAAAATTATTGATAATAATATTACTGGGGAGCTCATGAATGGGACATTTGAGCATTAGTGACTTCATCTTCCCCAAGCTTGGGCAATACTTTCTCCATAATTTGGGTGAAAATTATAAATATAATTCCTATCTTTATGGATTTCATGAGGAGGATAAAATTTAGAGTAAAATAGAGATTCCTTCCATTCCAAATGATGAGGATCATCTAGTAGCTCATACCACTCCCTTGCTTTGTCCCTAAATGATAAAGAGAATAGCTTCCTCTTAACTTGGTCCATTGAAATACCTGCACACTTGAACAACTCACATAATTCATGTATAAAGAGTAAATGATCACTAGGATGGACAGTTCCATCTGCAAAATAGTAGTTATCCATAACACGATCAACAATTTTTTAGGTATCTTAAAAGGGACACTTTCAGTATGTGGCTTTAAAATATCACGAGCATCATTAGAATTACCACATATGGGAGATAAAGTATCATCAGAGCAAATTTTCTTCCCTAAATCTGGGGAACTAAAATATATTTCTCATTAAAACTAGCTTCCCCAAGTTTATACGTTTCCATACCATTAGTAACAATGGTGTTCAAAAAATTCATACTAATAACATTGCTATTAGAATGTAAAGAAAGTTCCATAGGTTTTTTAATTTTCTTTTCAAACCACTCAAGTTCTAACTTAGGAAAAATACTAAAAAGCTCTCTAATTTTGTTGTTTTTTTCCATTAAGCCTAACTAGTGCAAAAAAGAAACAAAAAGACAAATTTGCAGAATTTAGAGGAAATAACTTCGAGTACTCACACAGGAGGATGTGAGTACCTTTTACCTTACCTCCCCAGCAACGGCTCCACAAAAATAGCTTGATGTCTACGCACTTCTATTCTTGTAGACAGTTGATGGACCTCCAAGTGTAGAGATTTGTAGAACAGCAGAAAGTTTCCCTTAAGTGGATTACCCAAGGTTTATCGAACTCAGGGAGGAAGTGGTCAAAGGTATCCCTCTCAAGCAACCCTGCAATCAAGATACAAGAAGTCTCTTGTGTCCCCAACACACCCAATACACTTGTCAGGTGTATAGGTGCACTAGTTCGGTGAAGAGATAGTGAAATACAAGTGGTATGGATGATTATAAGTGGTAACAGTGCCAGAAAAGAGCTTCTGACGGTGAGGAAAAGACTAAAGGAAAAAAGATGGAAGCAAGCAAACATGTAACAGATCTAGATGCAAACGGTGTTTCAATGTTTAGAAACAATGTCTAGGGATCATACTTTCACTAGTGAACACTCTCAATAAATATATTATCTTCATGATACTACCCTGAACTACTCTCCGGTTGGACACTCTAATCCATGGTAGGGCTATAACAGCACTCCTCAAAGTCCGCCTTCCCCATCTAGATAACCCCACACTATCACCTTGAGCTCTAGATGGTTCCAACAAACACCACAATTTCATCAAGACAACCAACTCAAAATATAACTCATAACAAATATATATAATCTAGCTTAAGTGCCACACACGGCGCGCACGCTGTCACTTTCACACATGTGGGGAAAAGCATCGATCTATTAAAGCACAATGATTATTTATGTAGACTCTAGCCTAAGTGCCACCATGGCGCGCATGCTATCACTTTCACACACATGGGGAGAGTAGAGATCTATTGAAGCACTTGAGTAACAGAGTAGATATACTTGATTACAAAGCTCATGACCACAACAAGATCATGCATAGAGAGAGAGATGAACACATAGCTATCGATAGAGCCTTTAGCCTTGAGGAAGAACTACTCCCTCCTCATCGTGGGAATCAGCAATGGCGATGGAGATGGTGGTGGAGATCGATGGAGATGGCTCCGCGGGCACTTCCCCATCCCAGCAGGGTGCCGGAATAGAGACTTTCTGTCCCCCGAATCTCCCCTTCGGTGGCGGCGGCGTAGCGGAACTTTCGTGGCTTTCTGGTTGATTCTTTAGGGTTTCTGAGTCAGGGCTTCTTATAGGCAAAGGAGGCAAGGTCGATGGAGGGACAGGGGGCCCACACCCCCTGTAGGCGTGGCCAGGGTGGGCCCGCACCCACCTAGGGTGTGGCCACCCTGGTGTCCTCCTCCGTCTCATCTTTGATTTGCCGTATTGTTCAGGGAAAAATATGTACTTTGGCTTTTCTCCTGTCCAATTACGAGAATTTTCATTTTTTAGCTTTCTAAAACCAAAAACAGCAGAAAACAGGCAACTCGCACTGTGGCATCTTGTCAATAGGTTAGTTCCAGAAAGTGTATAAAACACCTCAAAGTGTAGACAAATGATATAAAACAAGCATGGAGCATCAAAAATTATAGATACGTTTACGATGTATCACCCACTGTCGAAGATAGAAGACCCGTTTGACCAGTTGACCGGTGCCAATGTGTTTTCTAAGATTGATCTTAGAACTGGTTATCATCAACTCAAGATTCGCGCAACCGATATTCCAAAGACTGCCTTTACCACCAGATATGGATTGTATGAGTACATTGTCATGTCTTTTGGATTAACCAATGCCCCCGCTTGTTTTATGAACCTCATGAATAAGATTTTTATGAACTTCCTGGATAAGTTTGTCGTTGTGTTTATCGATGATATTCTGATCTATTCCAAATCAGAAAAAGACCATGAGCTACACCTAAGGACCATCCTTGAAACCCTTAGATAGCATCAGTTGTATGTTTAGCAAATGTGAGTTCTGGTTAAAGGAAGTAGGATTCCTAGGTCATATCATATCAGCAGGAGGAATTGATGTCGATCCCGCCAAGATTAAGGATGTTGAAGAATGGCAAGCCCTAACCCTCTCAAACCCAAGTTCGCGCATTTCTCGGATTAGTGGTATATTACCGCAAGTTCGTAGAAGGATTCTCGAGCATCGCAATACCCATGACCCAATTGTTGAAGAAAGATAAGAAGTTTGAATGGACAGACAAATGTGAAGCAAGTTTTCAAGAGCTCAAGAAGAGATTTATTTCAGCCCCAATCTTGATTATGCCGGATATCAAGAAGCCTTTGGATGTGTATTGTGATGCATCCAAGATTGGTATCGGATGTGTGTTGATGCAATAAGGCAAAGCCATATCCTATTTGTCCCGACAAATGAAGCAACATGACCAGAATTACCCTACCCATGACCTCGAACTAGCAGCCATAGTTTTAGCCTTGAAGACATGGCGGCATTACCTCATGGGTAACCGTTGTGAGATTTATTCGGATCACAAGAGTCTGAAGTATATTTTCACCCAGGAGGAGCTAAATATGAGGCAAAGGAGATGGATAGATCTAATCAAGGACTATGACCTTGACATTCACTATCACCCAGGTAAAGCCAATGTGGTAGCAGATGCTCTTAGCAGATTGCCGTGTCGATTGAACACCATGATAAAATAAGCCCAGCCAAGTTTGCATAAGGAGATGCAAAATTTCATAATGGAGCTAGTTAGTGAAAGATTTTTGGCTAGCATAGAACTTTAACCCACTTTGATCAGTCAGATCAAGGAGGCGCAGAAAGGAAATGCTAGTATCGACAAAATCAAATGTCGTATCGGTACAGGGAAGGTACCAGGATTCACCGAAGATGGAGAATGAGTTTTGTGGTATAAAGGACGAATCTGTGTGCCTGCAGATTCAGAGTTGAAACAAGCTATTTTGCAAGAAGCCCATGCTACTCTTTATTCTATCCACCTTGGAGGAACGAAGATGTATCAGGATTTGAAGGAGAAATTTTGGTGGCATAAGATGAATAGAGAAATCGGAAGCTACATAGACAAATGTGATATCTGTCAGAGAGTCAAAGCGGGACATCAGAGACTAGATTTCAGCACAACTTATCACCCGCAGACTGATGGACAAATGGAATGAGTAAACCAGATACTCGAAGATATGTTGATAGCTTGTGTGTTGGAATATGGATCTAAATGGGAGGACTGTCTGCCTTTCACGGAATTCTCATACAACAATAGTTACCAAGCCTGTTTGCAAATGGCCCCATTTGAATTTATGTATGGAAGTAAGTGTTGTACCCCACTGAATTGGTCAGAAGTAGGAGAGAGTCAGATTTTTGGACCCGACATCCTAAGAGAAGCCGAAGAGAAAGTTCACAAGATCCGTGAGCACCTTAAGACCGCCCAATCTAGACAAAAGAGTTATGACGACAAGAGACGTCGAGATCTAGCCTTCACTATCAAAGATTTTGTGTATCTCAAAGTATCACCCTTGAAAGGAATGCAACGTTTCCATGTAAAAGGGAAGTTAGCCCCAAGATATATTGGACCTTTAAAGATTTTGAATCGCCGAGGAGAAGTACCATATCAATTGGAACTGCCAGAGGAGATGTTAGCCATGCATAATGTGTTCCATATATCGTTACTTCGCAAATGCCTAGAAGTCCCGAAGAAGAACGAAGTTTTCAAGAATATTGATCACATAACCATAGAGATAAACAAGGACCTAACTTATCGTGAAGTACCCATTCGTATTTTGGAAGAAGCCTTCAGAACCACCAAAACCCGGAGTATCAAGTTTCTCAAGATCCAATGGAGTAACCATACTGAAGAAGAAGCTACTTGGGAGCGAGAAGATTACATTAGGACTGAGTGTCTAGATCTCTTTAGTTCCTAATTTTCTTTTTCTTAAATCTCGAGAAGACATTTTTTAAGGAGGGAAGGTTTGTAACATCCCAAAATTATTCAATAAGATTACCAAGTTCTAATCACCCAAGTTTAGGGTTAAGAAAAACTTTTATTATTAAAATTAATATGAATGCATGTGTGTGTGTGACTAATGCATGAATGATTGCAATTGCCAGCTATGAATGATAAGGATTGGCTTAAAGATGAAAAAAATATCATCTAGATCATTTCCAAGCAGAATCAAATAAAGAGAAAATCAAATATAAGACATATGAGAAAATGGTCATTTTGGCCAAACTTGTTCACTAGACCACTTTGGGTGTTCCTAGTCAAAGATTTCTAACAGAAACAAATCCAATTCTTTTCACCCCTTGCTAGACCAAGTAAAAGTGAACCCAAGCCCACTTTATAAACCAACAGAAACAAATTCCAAATCTATTTAAAGGACAATTCAAAATTGAATCAAGAGTAGGTACTAAGATGGCCATTTCTCAAAAACCAACTAAACCACTTCACCTTGCCAAACCCAAGAAACCATATACTACCAAGCTTATGACCAGAGCAATCACCAAATTTCATCCAAAAATTCAAACTTTGAATTCATGCAGCCATTTCATCAAACACTTGGTGGACACAGATCAAACTGCCTAATTTTTACTGTTCTTGATCAATGCCTTGTCCACTACTTGTCTCCATTACTAGCCCTTGTCTCCCCCCAGCACCCAACACTGCATTGAAGCTGCCTCCTTCCTCGTCGTTGCACCAGTGACGCGCCACCCGAGCCACCATTGTCGGCCGACCATGGCCAGCTCACAGGAGGAAGCGTCGTGCCCGTCCACGATGTCTAGGACACAGGCCAACGTCCACCGCCACTCCCTGTCCACCCCTCGAACTCAGCAAAGCCCTAGACCACCAGAGCATCACCGCACCCATTTATCTGCAACCATGATGAGAGCGCACCAGAGCGCCGCAGCCGACACGCGTGCACACGCCGCGCCTCGCTCTCGCCATGCTTAACTGCACCTTCCACGACCCTAGCTACCTCCCAGACATGACCGTTCGCCGCCGCGTGACACGAAGCCCCTGTACGCTATCTCGAACGCCGCCGTTTCCGCTCAGAGCACCGAACGCGCCCGACCATTCTCGACCACCCCTTGACGCGCCATTAAGCCAGCAACAACCGCCAGGAGACACCGCACCGTCCTACGCCCTTAGTCATGCCGTTAGCTCGATGTATCATCGTCACCGACGAGCCCTGACCATCCCGCTTGGTCCCCATCGCCGGTGTATAAATAGAGGCCACCCCAGCCCTCATTCTTTACACCATCTCACTCCCCTCTCTCTCAGAACCACCCCACACATTTCCTCGGAGCAAGGCGAGCACCAGCCCGCCAGAATTTGGCCGGAGTCTGCCGCGGCAGAGGAGGAGAGAAGTCATTGATTGGAGCCACCCCAGGAGCCGCCACGACCACCGTTCGAACCGTCGTTGTTGACAACGTCATTTTCCCCCATTGCCGACCCTATCTGAGCCCTGGTAAGCCACCGCGTACCCCCACCGTCGCTATTAGGGTTCAGTCCCGCCGGAGCTATTCGCCAGACATGACGAACCACAGCCGTAGATCCTAGTTAATAAGACGGCCTAGATTGAAACGTACCGCTTTGGGTTAAATGAGACACTAACTAGCAGGACCCCCTGTCAGTAGTACACTACGCGCACGCTGCACAGCTGGGCGGGCCCAATAACATTCCCGCGTGTAGCCCGGAGATTCAAATAATCTTTTTCCATTTTAGTCAAACCCTAGTTCAGTCAGTAACTTTGAAATTCAATTCTGAGAGATTTACTAAACCAAATTGCATGAAATCAATTTTGCTAGAAAGATACTGAAATTATCAATCCAAGCCCATTGGATTCAAACCATTTGAAATTATAGATCACTTATAGTAAAAATAACAAGACAGAGACTTTTCCACATTCAAACTTTTTCAAAAATCAACCATAAATGCTTTTGAGTTGATTCAAACTCTCAAAAATCAGATTTGATAAGATCTTTCTGAATATGTAAAAATATTTAGGTTTACATGCTCCATAGGCATTTCTAATCATTTTAATTATTTATGGTTCTCTATTCCCTATTCTCCATGATCAATAGGCTCTCTATTCCCTATTCTCCATTCATAATGATGCTCGTCAAGCATATGTTGCCCCATGAGGATTTTGGCACTGCTCTGGATGGAATTCACAAGCCCAAGAAAATCTACAACAAGGCTCAGAAGACCCATCACCCTTCCACTGCCCCGGAGTCCTTCATGCGTGATGCTCGGGCTAGTGGTCGTCGTTCCACGGTGTCCCCAATGGCACGCGAGGTTAAGCAGCTTACTTGGTTCCAGCGGAACATTCTTTGCATGGGCATTGACTCTCACAAGGGCCAATATGAGGCGTACCGCAGGGATCATGAGAGGGATCACACGCAGCAGCTTATTCTCCACCATGTCTCAGGTGCCACTAGCCATCCACCTCCTCCCACTGCTCCGGATCCATATGCTCAGTGGAACACCTCAGGGATCAACTATGGCGAGCTCGAGAGTTGCCTCTTTCCTCCTCCACCGAGGGCACCCACTCCTCCAGCTGATGAGTATGATGAAGAGGAAGGGGATGGGAATGACTACGATGAGGATGAGGAGGAGTGATCTCCAGGGGCGTTAGCATCGCTCTTCTTCCTTTTTGGCGTTTCGATGCCAAAGGGGGAGAAGTAGTTCTATTAGGTCTCGTGGATTTGCAAGGGTCGGGAACAAGCTTTTCGATTTTAGTCGTTTTTATTTGCTTACTTGTGCCTTTTCTAGCGTGAACTCATTTGCTATTTGTGTTTGTTTATGTAAGACTATGTCGTACTCCACTATGTTTGGTATTCATGGAACTCTGGATTTATCTATTATGGACCTCATGGAATTCTGGAATTATGGAGCATATTTGATGGCATATGGATTCATGGGATTATCTATGTATGCTTTGGCTATATTCTCATCCCGGTGGTATGACCTTGTTTCCCAAACCACCTCGTTTCAATTATCTTGGTTATGGAAGTAGTGTTCTCTCTAGTGTGTGTATTTGTATTCAAATGCAAATCTTAAATATGCATACATCTAGGGGGAGCGTCTTTCATTATTTAAGGTGGCATTTGCCGGTTTTATTGCAAATCCTAATATTGTCATCTAACACCAAAAAGGGGGAGATTGAAAGAAAATTTTATAATCCCTAGTGTTTTGTGTGTTAGATAACAATATCAAGGATTATTTTATATGTGTTGAAGTGTTGCAGCCACCTATGAGAAAAAGGGAAAGGATTCTGTTTTTGGGGGGCGGATAATCCGCCCCCACTAGGGGCGGATAATCTGCCCCTCCCTCTTCCCAAGTTGGCGCAAGCCCTAGAAGGGGGCGGAATTTTGGCCGGATTTTCCGGCCCCGCCGGATAATCCGCCCCTCAGGGGGGCCGGATAGTCCGCCCCCCTGCTCATCGCCAAGGCGCAAGCCCCAGAGAGGGGGCGGAGTATTGGCCGGACTTTCTGGCCTAGCCGGATAATCCGCCCCTCAGGGGTCCGGATTATCCGCCCCCCAAGATCTTCACCAAGTTCTGCAGGCGCCAGCCCCAGAGAGGGGGCGGAGTTTCCCCCGGAGAATCCGCCCTTGGGGCGGAGTTTTCCCAGGGGGTGGATAATCCGCCCCAAGTGGGGGGCGGATAATCCGCCCCCAAAGTTGTGCAACGGCCAGATCTGGGGAGGGTTATTTAAGCCAGCCTTCCCCCTCCTGCCAGAACTCTTGATTCATCTCGAAAAAGACCAGATCATATCTGAAAGCTTCATCCAAGAGTGCTCCACCTAGATCCACTCAAAGGCCCCATCCCTTGGGGAATCGAAGGAGGAGAACTCGATCTTCATCATTAGCAATCAAGCGCTTCATCTCCTCTCCATTCATTTGGAGAACCCCCGATCTAGTATTTCTTGCAAATACCTAGATCCTTGTTTTTGTTTATATTGATAAACCTTGTTCTGGTGGCAGCTTGTTGTCATCTCGGGATCCCCCAATTCGGTTGTGGGTGTGTGCCCCGATAGTGTTGTAAAAGGCACCAGTTCCCGCCTCGAAGGGATCCAATAGTGGAGAAGGTGGATCAGGCCTCTCGTGGCGAGATCCATCGGAGAATAGGGTGAGGCCTATTGTGGCGTGGTGGTCTTAGAACCGCCCACCCTTCCAATGCAGATGTACTTCCCTTAACAAGGAAGGAACTGCGGTAAAACAAATCCCTATGTCTCCGCGTGCTCCACTACGGTTTCCTCGCTCCTCTTTTACGTGCTTAGTAGTTAGGGTTACATATAGGGAAATTCTCGTAGTTGCATATCTAGAGAATTTACTTTGTGTCAAGGTAAAATTGAAAAAGTATTAAAAATTGGTTAGCACCTATTCACCCCCTCTAGGTGCCCATACGATCCATTTCATACTCTTTTCTCGTTCCCGTGATATGTGATCCCTTGTGATCCAGTCACATGCTTGCAAGCCAATTGGATGACATTCCACCGAGAGGGCCTAGAGTATATCTATCCATCATATGGATGGACAAATCCCACTCTTGATCCATATGCCTCAACACATACTTTCCTAACACTCAATGCCACCTTTATAGCCACCCAGTTACGGTGTAGTGTTTGATGTCATCAAAGCATCCTTCCAGTGATGGTGATTATCATGATCTCATGGTCGAAGGAATTAGGTTACTATGTATTAGAAAGCTTATAGAAAATGAACTATTGAAATGACTTGATCTTAATGCTACGCTTATCTACAGGAGTATGTCCATCATACCATTCTCCTAATGATATGATCTTGTTGTTAACAACATCTCAATGTTCATGATCGGGAAACCACGATCATCTATTAACCAACAAGCTAGTATTACAAAGAGGCTTTACTAGGGACTCTAATTTAGTTTACAAATCACACAAGTATTAATGTTTCTGGTTTAATACTGTTATAGCATGAATGTAAACATTTATCATAAACACAAAGATATAATAATAATAACCACTTTTATTATTGCCTCTAGGGCATATCTCCAACAGTCTCCCACTTGCACTAGAGTCAACTAATCTAGATTACATGGTAATATACCGAACACCCATGGAGGTTTGGTGCTGGTCATGGTTTGCCCTCGGGAGAGGTTTAGTCAACGGATCTGCCACATTCAGATATGTGTGTACTTTGCAAATCTTTATGTCACCATCTTGGACATGCTCTCGAATAACGTGAAAACGTAGCTTGATGTGCTTCAGCTTCTTGTGTGACCTTGGTTCTTGCGCATTGGCTATGGCGCCCATGTTATCATAGTAGATAGACATTGGGTCCAGCGCACTTGGAACCACACCGTGCTCTGTAATGAACTCCTTCATCCATATCGCCTCTTGTGAAGCCTCCGAAGCAGCTATGTATTCCGATTCAGTTGAAGATCTCGCCATAGCGCTTTGCTTTGCACTCCTCCAGCTAATTGCTGCACCATTCAAAGTAAATACGTATCTAGATTGAGATTTAGAATCATCCGGATCGGTGTTCCAACTAGCATCGGTGTAACCATTAACAACGAGTTGTTCATCACCTCCATAAGAAAGAACCATATCCTTAGTTCATCTCAAGTACTTAAGGATGTTTTTGACCGTTGTCCAATGATCCACTCCTGGATCACTTTGATATCTGCTAGTCAAACTAACATCATATGCAATGTCGGGTCTAGTACATATCATGGCATACATAAGAGATCATATGGCTGAGGCATAGGGAGTCTTACTCATCCTTTCTATCTTCTGCTGTTGCAGGACTTTGAGTTTTACTCAAGATCATATTGGGCAACATGGGCAAGAACCCTTTATTGATATCTTCCATTCCAAACCTCTTTAGAACTTTTTCCAAATATGTACTCTGTGACAATGATATTAGGCTTATCGATCTATCTCTATAAATCTTTATGCCTAATATGTAAGCTGCTTCGTTAAGATTTTTCATTGAAAAAACTATTATTCAAATAATCCTTGACACTATTAAGAAGGTCTACATCATTCCCAATCAACAATATGTCATCTACATATAGTATTAAGAATGCTATAGAGCTCCAACTCACTTTCTTGTAAATACAAGCTTCTCCATAAGTTTGTATAAAACCAAAGATTTTGATTACCTTATCAAAACGTTGATTCCAACTTCGGGATGCTTGCTTCAATCCATATATGGACCGTTGAAGTTTGCATACCTTGTTAGCATCTTTAGGATCGACAAAACCTTTGGGTTGCATCATATACAACTCTTCATCAATGTCTCCATTGAGGAACGCCGTTTTGACATCCATCTGCCATATCTCATAATCATAATATGCAGCGATTTCTAACATAATCCTCATAGACTTTAGCTTCGCTACTGGTGAGAAAGTCTCATCGTAGTCAACTCCTTGAACTTGTCAAAAACCTTTTGCGACAAGTCGAGCTTTATAGACAGTAACATTACCATCAACATCTGTTATCTTCCTGAAAATCCATTTGTTCTCGACAGCCTTCCGGACATCTGGTAAGTCCACCAAAGTCCATACTTGGTTTTCGTACATGGATCCAATCTCGGATTTCATGGCCTCTTGTCATTTATTGGAATTTGGGCTCATCATCGCTTCCTCATATGTCGCAGGGTCATCGGTGTTGTCCACCAACATGACACTCATAACGGGATCATACCAATCAGGAGTGGTACGAGTTCTCGTTGACCTGCGAGCTTCCGTAGTAATTTCAACCGAAGTTTCATGATCAACATCATTAGCTTCCTCTCTTATTGGTGTAGGCGCCACAGGAACTACTTCCGGTGCTGCGCTACTCGCAAGTTCGAGAGAAGTTTCAACAACCTCGTCGAGTTCTACTTTCCTTCCAATCACTTCTTTCGAGAGAAACTCCTTCTCTAGAAATGATCCATTCTTGGCAACGAAGATCTTGCCCTCGGATCTATGATAGAAGGTATACCCAATAGTTTCCTTCGGGTATCCTATGAAGACGCATTTTTCCGCTTTGGGTTCAAGCTTGTCGGGATGTAACTTCTTTACATAAGCTTCGCAACCCCAAACTTTAAGGAATGACAATTTAGGTTTCTTCCCAAACCATAATTCATACGGTGTCATTTCAACGGATTTAGATGGTGCCCTATTTAAAGTGAATGCGGCTGTTTCTAATGCATAACCCCAAAACGATAGCGGTAAATCTGTAAGTGACATCATAGAATGAACCATATCTAAGAGAGTTTGATTACGATGTTCGGACACACCATTACGCTGTGGTGTTCCCGGCGGTGTCAATTGTGAAACTATTCCACATTTCTTCAAATGCTCACCAAACTCGTAACTTAGATATTCACCTCCACGATCAGATCGTAGAAATTTAATCTTCTTTTTACGTTGATTCTCTACCTCACTTTGAAATTCCTTAAACTTCTCGAAATTTTCGGACTTATGTTTCATGAAATAGATATACCCATATCTACTCAAGTCATCCGTGAAGGTAAGAACTTAACGATAACCACCGCGCGATGCTACACTCATTGGGCCACATACATCGGTATGTATGATTTCCAATAAGTCCGTAGCTCGCTCCATCATACCAGAAAATGGATTCTTAGTCATTTTACCTATTAGACATGCTTCGCATCTTTCAAGTGATTCGAAATCAAGTGATTCAAGAAGTCCATCGGAATGGAGTTTCTTCATACGCTTCACTCCAATATGACCAAGATGACAGTCCCACATATAGGTCGAGTTATTTCTCAATTTCAAACGTTTAGCTTCAATGTTATTAATGTGTGTATTTCCACAATCGAGATTCAATAAGAATAGACCATCTATCAAAGGTGCATGTGCATAAAACATATTACTCATATAAATCGAACAACCATTATTCTCGGACTTAAACAAGTAATCGTCTCATAATAAACATGATCCAGATATAATGTTCATGCTCAACGCAGGCACCAAATAACAATTATTTAAGTATCAAACTAATCCCGATGGTAGATGAAGAGGTAGCGTGCCGACCGCGATTACATCAACCTTTGATCCATTTCCCACGCGCATCGTCACCTCGTTCTTCGCTAGCTTCCGTCTATTCTGCAGTACCTGTTTCGAGTTACAAATATGAGCAACCGAACCAGTATCAAATACTGAGGCACTACTACGAGTACTAGTGAGATACACATCAATAACATGTATATCGGATATACCTTTCTTCTTCATGTTGCCGTTCTTCAAATCCGCCAAGTACTTAGGGCAATTCCGCTTCTAGTGACCTTCTCCCTTGCAGTAAAAGCACTCAGTATCAGGCTTAGGCCCAGCCTTGGTCTTCTTCGCCGGTGCGGTAACTTTCTTACCGCCCTTCTTGAAGTTTCCCTTTTTCTTAGACTTGCCTTGCTTATTGAATTTGGTGGTCTTATTGACCATCAACACTTGGTACTCTTTCTTGATCTCCACTTATATAGACTTTAACATGGAGAAGAGTTCGGGCAACGACTTGTCCATGTTTTGCATATTGTAGTTCATCACAAAGTTCTTGTAACTTGGTGGTAGTGATTGGAGGACATGGTGAATCCCCAAAGCATTAGGAATCACTATACCTAAGCTTTGAAGCTTGCTTGCGTGCCCAGACATCTTAAGCACGTGCTTCACTGACGGAGCTACCCTCTTCCATCTTGCGGTTAAAGAACTTTTCAGAAGCCTCATAACTCTCAACTGCCGCGTGAGCCTCAAATATCATTTTGAGTTCCCGGACAATATCATGTGGGTCATGGTTCTCAAACCTTTTTTGAAGCTCCTATTCCAACCATACAAGATAGCACACTGAACTGTGGAGTACTGATTCTTCCGAGCGAGGAAAACATTCTTTACCTCATCGGTAGCATCAGCTGCAGGCGGGTCACCCAGCGGTGCATCCAGCACATAGGTCAAATTACCAGCATTGAGGACAATCCTCAAATTGCGGAACCAATCCGCGAAGTTGCTTAAATTGTTTTTCAACTTTTCTTTCTCTAGGAACGCATTAAAATTGATTGTAAGGGCCGCCATTGATCTAAAACATATTTGCAGTAGTTTAGACTAAGTTTATGACAAATTGAGTTCTAATTAATAGTTAAATTAATCTAGGTGAACTCCAACTCAAAACAATATCCTTCACATTGCTTTATTGATCACACGAACCAAATCCACCACATCAAAACCGATCATCACGAGAGTTGGTGTAGCTTCAATGGCGAACAATCAACATGTTCATCATATCTACTATATGACTCATGCTTTACCTTTCGTTGATCCGTGTTCCGAGACCATGTATGTACATGTTAGGCTCATCAAGATCAAACCTTAGCTTCAGCATGAGCAAATCTGGCTTGCTCACGTTGTATACACTCGCAGAATCTAACACACCCGATCATCACGTGATGCTTCGAAACAATGAGCTTTAGCAACGGTGCTTACTAAGGATGAACACTTTATAACTTGAAATTTTTGTGCTTGAGGAATCATCTTATAATACTACCGTCGCGAACTAAGCAATACAAGATGCATAAAACGATTAACATCACATGCAATTCATAATATGTGATATGATATGGCCTATCTTCTTGTGCTTCCGATCTCCATGTTCAAGCACGAACATGATCTCCATCATCACCGGTGTGGCGTCAAGGTCAATGGCGCCTCTTCACGGTTGTCGTCCACCAGCATCAACTATTACAACTACTTTGAATAGACAGGCAGGTCTTAACAGAATTAAAAGACAACCATACGGCTCCTGCCGGTTGCCGACTTACAATAAGGAACATTGCATACATCATATATAATCACAATCATGGCCATATCACATCACAACACACCCCTACAAAACAAAGTTAGACGCCTCTAATTTTCTTTGCATATTTTACGTGGTTTGGGGATTTCAATAAGTGTCATTCTAACTTACGAACAAGAACCACAACGTTGATGTTTGAACTATCAAGTGCCCGTTGTAAATTGAATCTATACTATGATGGGAGAGACAGACACCCGCAAAGCCACTTATGCAATACAAGTTGCATGTCAAGTGTGGAGCAAGTCTCATGAACGATGTCATGTAAGGTTAGCCCGGGCCGCTTCATCCCATCATACCGCAAGATGCAAAGTACACAAAAAGAAATTGATAATAAAAGCACCACCGCCCACAATGACCATTGTGTTCTACTCGTGCAATAGATCTACATATAGACATGGCTCTTATACCACTGTAGGGGTTCGTAGCATGGAAAACAAAAAAATTCTACCGCATGCACACAAACAAGCCAAGATCTATCTACTAGATTGTAGCAACGAGTCGATAGAAGCACTCACCCTCGAAGATTCCAAAGCGGTTAACGAGAGAAGATTCTCGTGGGTGATGTAGTCGTACACTTTCCGATCTCAAGATCGCGTAGACGATCCTTCCAGCGCTGCGTTCCGGCAGCGCTTCCGCAGTCGGTCACATGTTCGGTACTCGATGAAGACCTTCCTCTCCCTTGTTCCAGCAGGCAACGGAGGTTGTAGTTCTCCCCTCGCAATTCCGGCAGCACGACGGCGTGGTGTCGGAAGTAGAGGGAAGATCCCACAGGGCTTCGCCTAAGACGGTGCGCGTTATGGTGGATCTAGGGTTTCCTGGTGATCTAGGGGTTAGAAGACCGGGAGGAGGAGGAGGTGTCGGTGGCGGCTAGGGCGACGGCGGTGCGGGTGTGGGAGGGCTAGGGCTTCCCTTTTGGGGCAGCCCTCCCCCTCTATTTATGAGAGGGGGGCAGCCTTGGGAGGGGTGGGTTTGAATCCAAACCCAAACCCAAGTTGGATCGAGAGAAGGACTCTTTCCTTCTTCCACTAGGAAATTATTGTTCCAGTTTGACTTTTCAAACTTCCCGTTTGACTTTCAATTTAGAGATTTAAATCTCTCTTGCAAATGCCCAAACCAAGTGACCTAGGATGTGATCCAATCATTCCACTTATCCATGACACATTCATGGTCCATTCTCCTTCCGGTCCGGTGAACCATCTAGACCCTTCTAGAACCTCTCCGATGAAAACATTGGAATCTTTCCCGAACTCCGGAATCGGACTTTCCTTATATGAATCTTATTCTCTAGACCATTCCGGATCTCCTCGTGATATCCCGGATCCCATCCGAGACTCCGAACAACTTTCGGTATCCCTACTAACATTCCATATCTACTAAACAACATCGAATCCTTAAGTGTGTCTCCCTACGGTTCGTGAATTATGCGGACATGATCGAGACACTTCTCCGATCAATAACCAATAGAGGAATCTAGAAATTCATATGGCTCCCACATATTTCTACAGTTACTTTGCGATCGAATGAACCACTTACATACGATACCAATTTCCCTTTGTCTCGCGATAGTTTACTTATCCGAGGTTTTGATCGTCGGTATCTCTGCATACCTAGTTCAACCTCGTTACCGATAAGTACTCTTTTCTCGTTCCCGTGATATGTGATCCCTTGTGAGCCAGTCACATGCTTGCAAGACAATTGGATGACATTCCACCGAGAGGGCCCAGAGTGTATCTATCCGTCATATGGATGGACAAATCCCACTCTTGATCCATGTACCTCAACACATACTTTCCGAACACTCAATGCCACCTTTATAGCCACCTAGTTACGGTGTGGTGTTTGATGTCATCAAAGCATCCTTCCGGTGATGGTGATTAGCATGATCTCATGGTCGAAGGAATTAGGTTACTATGTATCAGAAAGCTTATAGCAAATGAACTATTGAAATGACTTGATCTTAATGCTATGCTTATCTACAGGAGTATGTCCATCATACCATTCTCCTAATGATATGATCTTGTTGTTAACAACATCTTAATGTTCATGATCGGGAAACCACGATCATCTATTAACCAACAAGCTAGTATTACAAAGAGGCTTTACTAGGGACTCTAATTTAGTTTACAAATCACACAAGTATTAATGTTTCTGGTTTAATACTGTTATAGCATGAATGTAAACATTTATCATAAACACAAAGATATAATAATAACCACTTTTATTATTGCCTCTATGGCATATCTCCAACATATACCTCCTACAGCAACAAGATTTATCAAAGCAATAAGTAACATTATAAGTAGAGCACACATTTCTAGCAATTGTATGCAATTTATTAATTTGTTCCCATACGTGTTTCCCTTTTTGTGACAAGCCGTGTTCCTCATAATAATATTTTTGTTCTTTCGTGAACCCACCTTGCCAATAAGATCTAGTTTCAAAGAAACCAACCATTGATAGAAAGCATGATAAAGCAAGGCAATAACAGACCAACAAAAATTTCAACTATAGTAGGAACTAATTTTTTGTGTGTTTTTGATAAAAAGAAACAAGCAAAAGAAAGAAAAATAAAATACGCAAAACAAAAACAAAGTAAAGAGATTGGTTGTGAGAGACTCCCCTTGCGAGAATCTTCTTTCTCCCTGAAAAGTGACTGACGAGGAGGAAGAGATTGAAGTTGTCCTTATCTCTCTGGCAGCGGCGCTAGAAAAGTGCTTGATGGCTCAGATATGTAGAGCTCGTTGGGAACCCCAAGAGGAAGGTATGATGAGCACACCAGCAAGTTTCCCTCAGTTATGAAACCAAGGTTATCGAACCAGTAGAAGGAAGGAAACAACTCCAAGGTGTTGCTAGCAACTTGGAACCTTCACAACACAAACCACAATACTTTGCCCCAACTTACAGTGAGGTTGTCAATCTCACCGGTTTGCTAGAAACAAAGGATTAAACGTATAGTGTGGAAGATAGTAATTGCTTGTAGTAAGTAAACAGTAAACGTCAAACAGTAGATGGTATATCAATGATAAAGAATGGATAGGGGTCCATAGTTCACTAGAGGTGTTCTCCATAACATAGATAGCATGTTGGGTAAAAAAATTACAGCGGGGAAATTGACAGATTGAGAAGGCATAACAATGCATATACTAGACATCTTGATTCCTACGAAATGTGATTGGGCATTATAACATAATACATAGACCGTAATCCAACTGCATCTATGACTAATAATCCACCTTTAGGTTATCATCCGAACCCATTTCAGTATTAAGTTGCAAGCAACAGATAATTGCATTAAGCAAAGTGTGTAAAGTAAACAATACAATTGCCCCATGGATAAAGGATTGTTGTTTTCTCCCTACTAGCAACAGCACATCTACAACATTAGAAGTTTTTGTCACTCCCCCAGATTACTAGAGGCATGAACCCACTATCGATCATAAATACTCCCTCTTGGAGTTACAAGCATCTACTTGGCCAAGATAGCTACTAACAACGGAGAGCATGCAAGATCACAAATAACATAGACATGATAGAATCAATAATCAATCTAACATAGTATCTCAATATCCATCGGATCCCCGCAAACACAACATGTAAGATTACAAATAGATAATTTTGATCATGAACGGAGCTCACAAGATCTAAACATGATAGCACAAAGGAGGAGAAACAACCATATAGCTACTGTATGGACCCATAGTCAAAGGGTGAAATACTCACGCATCACTCCAGAGGCTGGCATGGTGATACAGAAGGCCTCCGGGATGATCTGTCCCCTCCAGCAGGGTGCCGGGAAGAGCTTCAGATCCCCCAAATCTAGGGACGATGGTGGCGGCGGCTACGAACTGTTTCGTGGATTTCTGATATGGTGTTTAGGGTTTCTGCATCGGGGTGCTTAAATAGGCGAAGGGGCAAGGTCGGTGGGCGCCCGAGGGGCCCACACCATGGGGCGGCGTGCCCTAGGGGATAGATGCACCAGCCCTAGTTGTGGCCATCTCGTGGCCCCACTTCGGCTGCCCTTCGGTCTCTGTGTCGTGTCTGGTAAAATATTTACTTTGGCTTTTGTTCCGTCCAATTCCGAGAATATTTCTTTACTAGCTTTTCTGAAACCAAAAACAGCAGAAAACAGGCAACTGTCACTGCGACATCTTGTTAATATGTTAGTTCTAGAAAATGTATAAAAATGCCTTAAAGTGTAGACAAAACATAAGAAAGTTAATACAAAACAAGCATGAAGCATCAAAAATTATAGGTACATTTACGATGTATCAAGCATCCCCAAGTTTAACTCCTGCTCGTCCTCAAGTAGGTAGGTGATAAAAAGAATAATTTTTGAGGTGACATGCATCATCACAATCTTGATCAAGGTATTTGTAAAGCATTGATAGCTGTGATCAAAGTACTCTAAACATAAACATGAAAGATGTAGTTCTAACAATAAGACATAGCAACTAAGTTGTAACATGGAAAAGTACAAACAAAAGATCATCAATAGGCGGCGAAGGCGGCGGCGGCTGTAGAGCGGCGGTGGCGGTTGGATAGGCGGAAGCAAAAATTAGGTTTGCTCTGATACCATGTTATGAAACGTGTATGGTAGGATAAAAGGCTCGTACCGACTAGGGCCGGTATGATATCATTATATATGAAAAGGGGTATAGCTGGTATACAAGTATAACATGCATACGTGACAAATTATGTATAAATATGACATTTATCATGATAAACAAAACAACAACTAGTACTCTCTCCGTCCTCCTATAATAGATGTCTTAGGTTTTTAAAATTTTAAATGAATCTATATATTAAATAGTGTTTAGATTTATCTAAATTTTAACAAGTTTGAGACATCTATTTTAGAACAGAGGGAGTAATATTTTCTAACTTATATAATCAGGAAAGTTAGAGACTTTCCTCCAGCATGATGGATGCACTCATTTGACCTTCTCCATCACGCAAGCGGCAAGCACACCGTGATGGCAGAGTGCCTTTTTCAGGGCTTTTTTTTAGCCCGCCCATGATCACTTAACACGCATGAACCCCGCTGCTAGTTAGCCAAAGCATCCATGAGCCATGAGCATCAATCAATGATAATCTAATAGTGATACGGTTCGATCTGAACAATCAATTAAAGCAAGCAGCAGGGATTATCAGGCAACTAGCAGCTGCACAAATTGCATTATTTCCACATGAAAATGAGAAGAGAGATATTCGGAAGCATATCCGATCCTTCCACAGATAATACGTAATGAAATTCACACCCAGAATCTCTACAGTTCATAGTACCACATGACAGATCGATCACCTGGACCTGACCTGTTGTTGTCACCCCGGATCTCTTGTGAAGTATCGCATGTTCGGTACAGTTCCTCGCTAGCTACAGCCTCACTGCAGAGTACTAGTGGTAGTGGGTGGAGCTCAAACTTAAAACTTGCCGAGGTGATCTGGCTGGCTGGCGAATGCTCTGAGACAAGATTGACCTCTGAAGATGCTGTGCGACTCGGATAAGCCGCTAGATCCTCCATGCCTCATGCACAAGGTTTAATTTGGTCAATCACTCGTATGTGTGCAGCTCTCAACTGTCCACTTGGATGGATAGGGTACTAGTACAATACAGACAGAATCGAGCTTTTTCTTTTCTTTTCTTTTCTTTTTTTGAAACCAAACGGACTGAAACAGGGTCAAAAGGCGAAATGGTTTTCGCACATTGAGATCACTGTTTCACTCAAGGACAGGACAGAGCAAACTTTTGGTTGGTACCTTATTACTTATTGCTCCTCCCCCCTAAATGTACATTTCTACTAAGTAGGAGTAGCTCCAAACTTCAAACCTTTCTATTCTACATAATTCGCTTGTAAAAGCGTGGCAGTCAGGCCGACAGTTCAGTGATGCTCTGCAACGACGGCCGCCAGTGCCCGCCTCTGCCGCCACCGGTGGTGCTCCGGTGCCGCCGGTCTTTCTCCAGCCGCTTCCGTTCCTGAGGAACCAAGAAGCGAATCGACAGATGAGCGAGGTTGCGATTGCGATGTGGATCATAGGATAAGCTGTGTACGAAAACTGTCCAGCAATTACCTGGTGATCGGCGGGCTGTCTCTGTTCCTCGTTGGCTTCGGCGGCGTCGCCCCTCGGCTTCGGCGGCTGTCGCCTCCGGTGAAGCCGCGGCCGCTGCTCTTGCTGCTCGATTACCTCGTCGCAGACACGCATCTTCTCCTGCCTCCTCGCCTGCACTGCCTTCGTCACCTCTGCACGCACCAACCAGCCAGATTGATTAGGCGACCCATCATCGGCCAAGAACATACAGAGGGAATCCAACCAAGAAGAACACAGGGCACGAACCTTGGGAGGTGATTAGGCGGTAGACCTGGCCGAGGAGAAGCGTGTCCTTGGGCTTGAGGAGCTTCACTTTCGTGATCCTGGCGCCTCCTCCTCCATCTCCGGCGACGGCGGGGTCTGCCTTGGCGTCACCACCTCCACTCCCAGAGACGTGGAGGACGACGAGGGCGACGTAGTGGCCGGGATTCCTGCGCATGACGTCCGCCGCCGTGGCCGGCCAGTAGAGGCGCTCGACCTTGCCGTCTCCCGGGTGCTGGATCACCACGGCCGCCGCATCCGCCGCCTGGCAGTTCCCCATTTCCTCCGTTCACCACGGCGGCCTATCGATCCGTTTGTCGTGGCGGCGGCTACAGCCCGAGTCCTCCTCCGCCGTGAGTTGGTTGCGTGATGAGTTCTGTGAGAAGGACGGGGTGGGCTACTGGGGTTATTATATGGTGCCGATCGAGACGGAGAGAGGAGCTGGAGGTGAGAGGAGTGTGTGTCATTAGCGAGGGTACGGTGTGGGTTAACGAGTTTTAAATCTGCTTCTGGACGTGTAATGTTGGTTGTTGAGAGGTTGATAAAGGAAGGAGTCAACTTGTTAATTAGGGATCTTTGGAAGCAGGAGGAGTAGATAGGCATAGTGCTTGTCTTCTTCTCCGGGCATGTCGTGGACGTGCCATATGTCCACAATTTGGGACTACTTCATATCTACTTCCTCGGTTTTAAAATATAAGATGTTTTAGTATCTAGACTACTTTTAATATGTAGGTTCATTCATGTTTAGAATGAATTTATACACTAAAACAAGTCTAGATACATTTTCTTCACAAACCTAAAACATCTTATATTTTAAAACGAAGGAAGTAGTATACTCTATGGCTCTCATCACTCTGCAGGCTGCGGCCAGTTCTACCAACTGGAATTGTGAAAGAATCCTCACGCACATAATTTATATATACTCGAGATTTTAAGAAACATATGTACTAGCTAGCAGGTATAGAATTGAGTCCAGGTTGTATATATAATTAATTTTCATCGATGAATGTTACGCGATGAGTCTAGGTGTTTTTATGAATACGTGTACTATTTGGAAAGTGTCTCTGGCTTCCGAACACCAGTGATATTATTATTTTAAATGATTTCAAAAATCATATTTATAAGTTTTAAGAAATTTAAAAAATAATTCTAAACATAGTCAATAAGGTATCTCACAAACAAAAATGACAAAATATAGAAAATTTGGGGGATTTGAAAATATGCATGCATAAATACACACTTTTGTCATTTGTGTAGTTCAAAATACAAATCATTTGAAATGGATATTTTGCAAGTTTGCGAGATATCGTTGGCTACATATGGATAATTTTTTTTAACTCACAAATATAATTTTTGATTTTTAAAAAATAACATGATCACTATAGCTTGGGAGCCAAAAATCTCCACCCAGGAGAGATTTCCCTAACAATTTTATGTTTGGATTCTATAGAAATTTAAACAAATGTCACATACCACCCATTGAATACAACTTGTTCTTCTAAAAAAATAGTTCACGGGTGAAAGATCACGGATGCCGCCTAAAAGAGGAGGCTGAATAGGCGGTTAAAAACTTTTACGAGATGGGTTTAACAAAGGTGGAATAAAACTAGCGTTTTCTTTTATCAAGCAGAAAGCTTATATATACTAAGGTTCACCTATGTGTACCAACAACTTATGCTAAACAAGGCAAGTAACAAAGTGATAGCAAGATAGATTACTTAAAGCACGAAGCCTATCACAATGTAAAATGAATAAGTAAAGAGCTCGGGTATAGAGATAACCAAGGCACGCGGGGACGACGATATTTTACCAAGTTTCTCCCTACAAGGGAGTATGTCTCGTTAGAGGGGTGGGCGGTACTAAAACCACCAATACCACAAGAGGCCTCACCCTATTCTCCCGAACACTCGTCGCACGGCAAGCACCCGATCCACTATGGAACACTTGAGGGCGGTCACCAAATCCGTACAAGATTGGGACAATCTCCACAACTTAATTGGAGTCTTTTAATAATCACCACCAAGGACACAAACTTGGGAAGAGCTCCACAACTTAATTGGAAGCCCCAAGAATACACCACAAAGGCCACACACCATCTAGGGTTCCAAGAACCCAAGAGGAACAAGCTTCTTGATTTCACCAACCAAATCCTACGAGGAGAACTCAAACTGATACACCTAATGCAAATGGCAAGAATGCCACAAAGATGCTCCAATCCTTCACCCTCAAATTCCAAGAAAGCTACTAAAGCTATTGGGGAAATACGAGAGGACGAACAAAAGAAGAACACCAAATCCTCCAAGATCTAGATCCCAAAGATTCACTCACAAAGAGATGAATTGGTTTGGTCAAAGTGTAGATATAGATCTCCTCAATATTTCTCTTAAATATATGCAAGAACCATTGGATGGAGAGAGAGAATAAAGCTCAAAGAGGTCAAACAATGGGGAAAAGCTTGAGAGAAAAGAGGAAAAAGACGCAACCAAAAAGGAGAAAGAAAGGGAGCTTAAATAGGGTCCAAGAGAATCTGCCCGTTGGGGGCCAACCTGACCTGGGCCGGTAGTACGGCCGTGGGCCGTACTACCGCCCACCAAACCAGCAGTGCAAGGAACTGGCGAAGTGGACGACCAAAGCTAGCGACCTGGCGAGCAGCGAGGGAAGCTAGCGAGGTGAAGGGGATCGGGGGAGCGCAGAGACCGAGCATGCGGGATCGGCTGGCGAGCGCGCACATGAGAAAGGGCCGCAAGCAAGCGGCAGCAGCTGGAGCAGGCCACGCGAGCATGGAGTTGGCCGTCCTGGTAGTACCGGCCAGGCGGGCGGTAGCACCACTTGGGCCGATACAACCGGCCTGGGCCCGAACCACTACCAGGCAGAACAAAAGGTGGAGGCCGCGCGCAGGTGCGACCAGTAGCAGCAGCGGTAGTAACGCTCGGCCAGAAACTGTACCCTCTTTTTTCTTTTTAAATTAAATAAAAGGCAAACTTCAAATTGCAATAACTTGAGTTAGGAAACTCCGATTGAGATGAAACCAATTTTATTGAAAAGAGGACGACAAGAGCCGAAAAACCATCAAGTGAGAATATATCAAGTATTATAATGTAAGGTATATCCCTTGGTGAGGAGCCGGAAAAACCCCCAACATAAAAAACACAATAAGATATAAAAGGGAGATCCTTTTTGAAGAATTAGAGCTTGTTATGAATATTACCACAAGCTCTAGAACCAAACATGGATAAGATCCAAATAACAACCAAGAAATATGATGCTAAGTATGCAAAGGTTTGAGCTCTCTCCGAAAGATATGATCGAGTTACTCATTTGAGCGTCCCCCTTGATAGTACGGCTATCTATCCTAAACCCGGTATCCCAACTAACAACATGAGACCGGTAAAAGGAAAAACCTATCAAGATTATACCTTTGCCTTGAGCATTCCACTTAAGCTCGATGTACACGATCTTGTCCTCCTCAAGACGGAACACCCACACACTCGCTTGATGAAGACTTGCAACTTGCTCCCCCATACACCATCACTACTAGGAAAACAGCTATAGGTAATCAGCACATCCGTGGCTCACATGGTTGAAGTGCCCCACGGCTAAAACAGGCGTGGCTCACCTGTGGGCAGTGCCCTACTAGTAACTAGAACAACCGTGGCGCACATGACTATAGTGCGCCACAGATGTGTGTGGTCCAGGGCCTTGTTGGACGCTCGCCAAACATCTATAGCGCACTATAGTCATGTGCGCCACGGTTGTTAGTGTCATCTGTGGCGCACATGGGGGGGTACGCTACGCCTAAGCGCACGCCCCCTCTGCTGTGAAACGGCCACAAACATCTGTGGCGCACATGGCATAGTGCGCCACAGATGTATAAACTTAGCCGTAGGGCACTCTGCCCTAGTGCCCTACGCCTAAGTGGCATGCACCAACTCCACCCCCCCCCCCCCCCGTGGATCGCCTTTTTAGGTTTTGCAAAAAATAAACGAAAATGATAAACACTTCAAAAAATTAAATCCCTTCATATTTAGGTAGGTAATGTGGTATATCTTCTAGTAAAATTAACAGAAATGAGTTTCGACTTTATTTGCAAAAAAAAGTCATGCCACGGTAAAAAGGCCGTAACTTTTGCATACGATATCGAAAAAAATCGTATAATATACCAAAATGACCAGAACGAGATTCCAGATCCGCTTGCAACCCCTTTAGGTCGTTTAGCGATTTTTTAGATTTTCAAAATTCGAAAAGAGTAAAAAGTTACGGTCAAAAAACCGTTTTTTCCTGCAAAAAAAAAAACAGGGCGACTTATCCGTAGCGCACCTACACCTAGTGCGCCACGGATAAGCTTGGGCGGGATTCAAATTTGAATCCCCACCCTGCCCTCCTCCCTTTTCCTTTCCCCTTTTCCCTTCCCCTTTTCCCTCTTCCTCTCCCTTTCCCTTCTCCTTCTTCCTTCTTCCTTCTTCCTTCTCCCTTCTCCCTTCTCCCTTCTCCCTTCTCCTTCTCCTCTCCTTGCAGTGATGGCGCGACGTCGACCTCCTTCTCCTCCTCCTCGCAGTGACAACGGGCGACGTCGACCTCCCTTCCTCCCTCTCTTCCTCCATCTCTTCCTACCTCCCTCTCTTCTTCTCCTCCTCCTCTTCTTCTCCTCATCTTCCTCCTCTGCCTCCTCTTCTTCTTCTTCTCCTCCTCCTCCTCTTCTTCTCCTCCTCTTCTTCTCCTCCTCTTCCTCCTTTGCCTCCTCTTCTTCTTCTCCTCCTCTTCTCCTCCTCTTCCTCCTATTCTCCTCCTCCTCCTTGCAGTTCCGACGACGACAACAAGGTGACGACGAGGAGGCGACGACGGCGACCTGCACCGACGCGCGACGGCACTGACGACGAGATCCAGATCTGCTGCTTTTTTTTTGAATTTTGAAATTTATATCTGTGGCGCACAGCACCTAGTGCGCCACGGTTATCGTTTCATACGCGTGGCGCACCTGCCCAAACTTCTGTGGCGCACTGGCATATGCGCCACGCCTGTATCTAAACTTCTGTGGCGCACTAGGCAGTGCGCCACGGCTGAGAGATAGCCGTAGCGCAAGGCCCGTGGCGCACTGCTAGTGCGCCACGGATGGGCATTTTGGGTGCGCCACTAACAGCCTGTTTCCTAGTAGTGCATGGGGAAAACATCTATTTTGACCTTGTCTTCATCGATCCATGTTCACCGAGAATGACAAGCATCAAACATGAGATCTTGTAGAGATGGCGCATTTTAAGCTTGCACAATATTTCTTCTAACTCCATTTGGATGATGTCTTGAAGATACACATGAGAAACTCTATCTTCTTCTTTAAGACACCCTTGATCTTCTTTTCTTTATTCTTCTTCTTCATTTCTTCTACCTTGAAGAGAACACATACTCCAAGCAATGTCAATGCATAATTCCTATAAATGCAACTTAATACAAGCATTAGTCTATAGAGATTATAATTAATTACCAAAACCACATATAGGGATCACATACTCTTTCAGTGGGAATTCTATTAATATTAATTTGATATTTTAGATATCGATGCTTCCTTCTATATACTTAGCCAAACCTCACAAATCTTAACTTTGACCAAGAACTATACGCGACATTTTATTCCGAAGCGTGATACAAGAGTGATCTAGGGACCAATATTTGGTACTACTTAGTACAATATATCATGGGCCATATATGTAACCCTCGGTCCAATGGGAGACATGTATACATGTTTGCTACATGTGAGAGAAAATTAGTTAAGTCTTAAATTGTTTAGTCCTTCCCACTTTTTTGGCCCCATTTATCTTGCATTTAAATCTCCCTTAGTTGTTGCAACCATCCCATTTGGAGCTGAAAGTCGCGAAATCATGATTACCTAAACACATAGAAAGTTTAATTGTGAATATATATGTGGTATAATTCAAGTAATTGATGATCACGAAATCATAATAAGATGGACTTACTAGAAAGTTTACTAGTGAATGTATATGTGGTATAATTCAAGTCTTTCCATCTCACAATGGCATCATGGAGGGCACGTACTCCTTGGGTTTTGTGAGGCATGTGCAGGTCCATAATGTCACAAACATGGAGGCATGCCATCCGTGATTATGATAACAAAAAGGAAAATGATTACCTTCTCCCAGACGATCATCGTCCGGATTGTCCACCTCGTGCCCTATCGATAGAAAAAAGGCCGTCTTCAACCTCCCGCCTAGCGTTGTCTCCTCCTCCTGATTTCCCATGTTGCTCCCTCCTCCTGCTGCACCCGTGCTCTGCCTCGCCTAGCCCCCGCCCCACGCTGCTCCTTCGTCGGCCCGCATCAGCCCACGCTTCTCCTCCGCCGGCGCGTGATGGGCCCCACGAGCTCCTCCATCCCGCAACATGGTGGACAAGGGCAGCTGGGCCCGTGCCTCAGCTCTCTTGGTTCTTCTCCAGCGAGTCTACTGCTCATCTTTCGCATCTATGCTACCAGTGTCGAGGACGAGAGGCCTGCTCCTCTACCTCCATGGCCTAGGGTTCCTCCATAGGCAGCCGAGCTTGCTTCCATGGGCATCTGACCTTGCTGCCACGGGCGGCTGTGGTTGCTGCCAGCGGTGACCGTACTTGCTTCTAGCGATGCCCGAGCTTGCTTCCATGGGCGACCGAGCTTTCTCCCAGCGGTGGCCGAGCTTTCTTCCCTAGGAGGCCATGGTTGCTGCCAGCGGAGGCCGGCCTATCTTTTGCTACAACTTCTCCGACTAGGTCTTTTGGCTAAATTGTAGTTTTTTTGCTATATTAAAAGAACTTTGGTGCTACAACGATCTTGAGGTTTTGCTACAACAGTGTCAACTATTTTCTACAAGTTCTCCGGCGAGAGTCACCAGCGAGTTTTTTCCGACGATGTTTCCGACGAATTCGGTTTTGCTACATTAGCACAATTTTTTGCTGCATGGTCTCCGGCAAGGTTTCCGGTGGGACATTCTATTTCTAGAACGAACCTTTTTTGCTTCGAAAGCAAAAATAAGAACATTTGTAGCAAAACGGGGTGTTTTGCAGCAAAAGCGGGATTTGGGGCGATTTTGAGGACACGTGACGCGTGCGGAAGCAGTACGATGGGAGCCCCAAATCGTCCGGGGCACGCCTAGCACACGTCGATAAAAAAGTCCTTAACACATGACCGGAAAGGAAATTTGTTGCTTAGTGCTCAGACTGATCATCGTCATAATTACCACAACTATTAGTATAAGGAAGAGTATATCATGTCTTGGTCTAAAGGCAAGAGTACAAAGTTGTCCACTCTAAGCTAGGATGGATGGTCAGCATTATGAACTTAGGCCTTTCACAATGGGCTGTATCTTAGCATGTTTTCATATGAGCAATTAAAAATTAAGAAACAACTACTCCCCGTCCCGGTTTAACGGACACAATTTGCAAACCATGCAATCCCAAAATACTTAGACGCAAAAGCATTTAATTCCTGTAATTACTCCCGTGTGAAAAGAACAAAATGCTTGCATGCACATATGTGAACAAATGTTAACGCTTTTCTAACTCTTTTTCTCCTCATGCATGTTCTACTCCATACTATTAAATAAACCAATTAGATGACACCTAGGGCCTAGAGAGTTGCAAATTGTGTCCTTTGAACCTGGACGGAGGGAGTAGTACAATGCATTGTTTTTAAGTAGAGTCTCTATATTTAATGATTTAGAGGGCATGCATGCATGTGATTGGTCTAGCAATGTATTTTGCCTATGGTTCCGTGCATGTGGTGTTTCTTAGCTAGTAAGATACAACCCCACTCTCCTTCTTCATTAAATATAGTACCACATAAGCAAAGTGTCTAGAATATGAAGTTAAGGAACCCCCATTGTGAAAGGCCTACAATATTTTCTATAGATAGGCATGGATGACTTTAAATATTGTACTTAGCATTTATTTGGGCCAAAATGTTTTGTGTTGTTCTATGTTTAGCTGATTTTGGCAACCTCCTATTTACTATTTAAAAACTGCATGTAGTTCACAATAATGCACATCGGATTTGTAACTTGTGATGTTGTTTTCATGCAGAAGTTCTACAACAGACCACTTGTATCATCATAATCTGATAATTGTGCAAGCTCGGAGTGTATAGGTTGGTCTTGTGGTTTTTGTTCATCACCTTGAGGAGTTCTCCACACAAGTTAATGTGTCACTTTGTGCATGTTATTTTATTATTCATGTGCTTTATTTTTCATTGAAGCTATCCTCCTTGAAGTTCACTACAAGTTACCGTTTGGGTTGTGTGTATTTGTTGTGTTGGTAGGTTAGTGCATTGCTACATCGTTGATGCCATGCCCAAACAAGACATACAACTTTGTACCAGTGGTTAGCTATCAGTTTTGGGATTACGATGAGCATCATATATACTAAAGTATGTTTGCCTATATATGTCTATCTTAGTTAGATGAGTTGATATTGTTTAGGTGGTTATTATGTACTCCTTCTGTTAGGGATTAAAAGGCCTATGGACCATTTTGATAGGATTAAGAAAATCAATAACTCATCCTCTTGATTACTACATGCACCAATAGTTACACATGCATGAGAGAAGATAGAGAAAAAGAAGAACATGCATTGGAGGAGAGAGTCTAATAAATAAGAGAGGACTTATAATTCCTAACATTTTTAAAAAACTCTTGGATCTTATAATCCCTAACGGAGGGAGTATAATTGTACGAGTAGCATGTCAAATGTTGGCAGGGGTGCGTTTTTAGTGCCCTTGTTAGAAAAATTGTGGTATTTGTTGTCATCTTATAAATCGAGCTTACTCTTAATGTCTTTCACATCATCGTGTAGAGAAATAAAGGACAATTTTCACGTCGTGTAAAAAATGGCACACCGGTATATATATAGCACCGCCTATTACAACATTCTTCTCTGGGTGTAACATCATCAAACATATAACAAACAGAAATGACCTTGTAAAGAGACGGACATACATTTGTCGTATGTTATGCATGTAGATGCTACATGTGTATCCGCATGTGAGTATATATATAGCTCAACATATGTCTAGAAGGTTCGATGATTATACTCCACATTATATAGAGCGAATCGTCATACATATGCTACCATATCCGTGATGATACGTTTCTCGCAAAAAACGAACCCCTGATGATCCAGAAAGTGAACCTGCAAGGCAACATCCTGGTGAGTCATGCATGTGAAACAACGGAATGCTATTTCGTCAGTGCCAATAACGGAACCAAATTCGATTCCTTGGCCAGAAATCCGGAGAGGAAAATCTCAGAAAAAGGTGAGTGTGAGTGTTCACACTCTACTCCCTCCGTTCCGGATTATAGGCTAATACGTACTTTAAAAAAAATAGTTTAATCATAAATTTAGTCAACAATATATAAATTATATGTCATAATTTTTTTATCATTGGAAGCGTATTTTAAATATGAATCTAATAGTATAATTTTTATTAAATATAGTTTATATTTTATTAACCAAATTTACGGTTAAACTATTTTCTTAAAATACGTATTTGCTTTATAAACCCGGAACGGAGGTAGTAATACGTGAAGTGAAGTGAAAAATGCATGGACCATGCATTATTCTCACACAAATGGTGCTTATCATATCGGGGTGCTCGTGGAAGAGCATCGGTGTCTGTGTAACTTACTAGTATATCTCCTGCTGCTATCAAAGTTAAGCATGGCGTGCAGCAAACAAAAACCTGCTCCTACATGCTACTACTAGATTAGTGTATCTGTGTCTACTCCTGTCCACCGGTTGCAGCAGTCTCACCGCCGGAGTCAACGTTGGTCTGCGCCGCCTGCTGCTTCCCAAACCGGAATCAAATGGTGTCCGTCGAGTTTCACGAGGCGAGCAGAAGAGATCTACTGCCGTAGTAATTAACAGCGTGTCGTACGGCGTCTACACAGCTGACGGTTGACTCACGCTTAGCACCATTCGATTTGATTACACAGCTCTATTATTCGGATCACCGATACTACTACTACTACACACCGCGGTATCTAAATCAGTGTGGCTAGTTTGTTCCTTGTTGCAATCACATTCTTTTCTTTTCTATTCTTTTATTTTCTTCTTGCTCGAGCCTATCTTCTGGCACGAAAGGGATGGGAAATCAAAACGGAAGAATTCCTTCTCATCTCAGGCAGGCCTATCAATATGTCCTCTCGTGACTATGTCTACTTGATGGATATCGCTCGATCTGTGGTTGACGTACGGCTCCAATGGGAATGAAGATTCGCGCTCTAATTATTGGGTTGCCGGGATTAATGGGAAGCCGTACACCGCTGTCTCGAGGAAATAACGTACGAGCTCATCGCCGGAGAAGAATCACCACATAACACGGTGGCTGCTGGCAGCTAGGAGGGAAGAGAAACCAAACTTAGAGCATCTCCACCCCACCCGTAGCAAGCGCTGTAAAAGTTGGATGCAGCGGGCGACGGCAGCGCGTCCTTTACTCGAGGCGGCAAATGGCGTGGCAAAATAGGCATGCGATTTTAGCGCGTCCAAAACCACGCGCACATATTTGCAAACCAAACAAGATCTAAAAATAGCATATAAAACATTTTGAACGAATATATATTACATCGGACGAACGACTTCAACACATGCAACTAAAACAGAAATTAAACCTAATCTACTCTTCATCCTCCAAGGTGGTAGTGTCGTCGGAATCCATCCAGAGGTCGTCCCACCTCAGATCGTCATCCACGCGGTGACGAACACCTTTCAGCGGCGCCGGGCCGCCGGGTACGCCCTTCTCTTGGCCGCCCAGCAGCGTAGAACTCGTGCTCGGCTTGGACGTCATGTGGGAAGAGGCGCCTCCACTCGTCTATGGCCGCCTCATCACGCTCGACGATGAGTGGCGGCGGCGTTGCTCCTCGGTGACAAGGACTTGCGCAGGCGCGAGGATCTCGGCCCTCTGTCAACGACTCGGTTTTGAGGAAGTTCATGTCGTGCTGGGCGGCCGAGGTGCCATGCCCTCGCATCGAACGCGCGTGCGGCCTCCTCCGGCGAGTTGTACGTGGTGAGGACGAGTGGGAAGCCGGTGGCGCAGAGCTCGGCGTATAATGTTCCGTTGGGGCGCAGGAGCACGCCTCAGAAACCAGACACGTTGCGGTGGCGAGGCGGCATGCCGGCGCCGAAAGGGGAGGGGAACGAGCGGCGAGCGCCCGTAGGAGAGTGGTAGTGGAAGTGTCGGTGGGAAGGGAAAATTTCGGGCACAGGTGCACGCTTCAATTGGGACCAATATTTGGCGCTACAGATAGCACAAACGCTCGTACACGGCAAAATATTCAACATATTCAACGCCTACATGTCAGTTTTAGTGTCAATATGCCAAGTCAGTGTATAGGTGGGTCCCATTTGTCAGTATAGCCATAAATTCAAAATTTACTACTACCTTCTTCACGGTTTGCAGGGCGCTCTATAAAAATCTCATGGACCTAGGCGTATACGTATTAGCTGAAAATTAGGCCTATTAATGAGCGGTTAAGACGCATGCATTGGTGAGAGACTGTTGCATGCATAGGAAGCTGGGAGGAAAGCTGCCACATTAATCAATAATTAATTCTTATGCGCCTAGGAACGTTGCAGTTTTGAAAATACCCAAATTTGATTAGGCGTCCTGCAAACTGTAAAGGAGGGAGTACTAGATTTTGCTACGCTTAGACAAAGTGGTATCAATTAGTATATTTGCTACTAAAATGGTGATTTTATGCTATTAACTCACCAGTGTCCAGACCATAGATTTTTGGTGCAACCAACTAGAAGGTAGTACTAGCGCAAGTTTTTTACAACCAATTCAGGTGGCTTTTGACAAGCGAGTTTGGCATGTCGATGCAAAGCCGTTTCATATTATTGTACTCATGAATTTGTGTGACTGGTTCACATGGCAACTTTTGACTGTATATCTTTTGATTGGTTCACATGGCAACTTTGTGTGACTCATAACTTTAAATTCTTTGTAATAAATGATAATACGGTGATAAAGGGCGTAAAAGCATCTCCACTAGCGTTTCCAGGATGCCGATCTGGACGCCGAAAATAGGCCTGGACGCCGAAAATAGGTCCAGTCACGTTCCCAGGAACCTCTTTTCGTCCGGATTCGGGCGAACTTTGGTCCTGACTTTCCAAGCCATTCCCAGAATCCCGGAAACGCCCTGGGAATGTCGGACGAAGCGAACATGGGCGTGGGCTGCGCCAGCTCTATTGGCGAGACAGTCCCATTCCAACCCACTCCACTCGCCCAGACTGCGGCGAAGAGCTCCCAGCGCCTCTGTCGCTATGACTTCGCCAGCTCCTCCACGCCGAGACATGCCCACGCCTCTAGATATGATCGCCGTAGTCGCCACCCATTCCGCCGCTTAGTCCACCACCGCTTTCGCCCGAACTTCGTCGTAGCTCGGCTTCGCTGCGAGCTCCCACCACCACGCCCGCCAAGTGTTCGGCATTTGTCCGGTTCGGCCATGGACTCCGACGACGAGCAAATACTCGCCGTACTACTGGAGGAGGAGAACGCCGAGGTCACCGAAGATGCAGAGCACATGGATATCCTCGCCTCCCTCGTCCAGCTGTACCTGCAGATGGCGAAGCCGAAGTGCGGTGGTTCTGCGCCGGGTCGCCGGAAGTGCAAGGCGAGGCAAATGATAGAGGTCTACGACTTGTTGTATGCCGACTACTTCGCCGACGAGCAGCTGCACGGAGAGGCCGTGTTTCGGCGCCGTTTCAGGATGAGCCGGAAGCTCTTCCTCAAGATCATGCATGCCATCTAGGAGTTCCTCACTGCAGAAGTGCGCATTGGCGATGAGGTTGCTTGCATATGGATCATCGGGTGACAGTGCCGATGACTATCTTCGCATGTCCGAGTCCACCGCCATCGATTGCTTGTACAGGTTCTGCAGGACAATGATTGCAGTGTTTGAGAAACGGTACTTGAGATCACCCACTGCTGCAGACACTGCTTGGATCCTCGCAGTCAATGAAAGTAGAGGATTTCCTGGTATGCTTGGAAGCATAGACTGCATGCATTGGCAGTGGAAGAACTGTTCATTTGCATGACAGAGAATGTACAAAGGCCACAAAAGAGGTTGCACTGTGATACTCGAGGCAGTTGCTACACATGATATTTGGATCTGGCACTCCTTTTTTGGCATGGCAGGATGAAACAACGACATCAACGTTCTCAACTCCTCAAATGTCTTTGCCAAGCTTATTGAGGTTCATGCTTCCCATGTGGAATTTGAGATCAACGGGCACCATTACAATAAGGGATACTATCTAGAAGATGACATCTATCCAAGATGGCCAATATTTTTGAAGACTATCTCAAACCCAATGCTTCCCAAGCATTCTTAGTTTGCCAAGGAACAGGAAGCTTGCAGTAAGGACGTGTAGCAGGCATTTGGTATGCTCCAGCAGAGGTTTGCAGTTGTCCGGTTCCCTGCTATGACCTGGTCGAAAGATCAGATGTGGGAAGTGATGAAATATTGTGTGGTCTTGCACAACATGATCATTGAGGATGAGAGAAAGGATCCAGTGAGTTTGCTCGAGCAGAACGAGTCATACTATAGACAAGGACCTCTTACCAAGCCTGATCATCAGGTGCCTCCAACCTGGACTGCCTTCATCGCCATGCGTCAGGAGATCCGAGATCCGGCGATGCATCAACAGATGCAGGATAACCTTGTTGAGCACCTATGGATACACAGGGGCAACACGTAGATGCCGAGCATGAACTGTCCGAACTAGGTCAAGATATGTTGTATTTTCACTGTAGGCCAAACTATGTTTAAATTTACGCCAAACTATGTTTAAAATTGCCGAACTATGGTCGAATGTATGCCAAACTAGGCCGAACAATGTTCTGTATTCATATTATGGTGAACTGTGCCGAAATCTGGACGAATTTGAGCCGAATTTAGGCTAAAAAGGGCGTCCCGAAAACTCGGCCTGAGAACACGAGTGGGAACTCGGTATTCCCAGGCCAAAAACGTGTTTCGTCCGGCAAAAGTTTAGTCCAGATTTCGGCCTGGAAACACCCAACGAGTGGGGATACTCTAAGCATCGATTGATGCAGTGGCTGGATACGTCCATTTAAAAAAGTCAGGTAAACCAAAATTTTCTCTATCCAAATTAGATGTCATGGATTTATCTAAATCCGCATGATCTAAACACGTATATTCGAATCTAGAAAAATCTAGGAGATTAATTCGGGGCATAAGGAGTACTTTTTTTAGGAAATAAACAACATACTGAACGTGTAAAATTTTGTGTCAAGGAATGAAAGCAGACCCTATAGAAGGCATTGGATGGAGTAGTTTTACATGTGTTTTTTTGAAAGGAGCCTGCCAATTACGTCCAGCGCATTTGCAATAATGTGTTACCTTATTAGTATTACGGCTGTATACAAAAAAAAAAGAGTTACAGAAAAATAAAAGTCCTGCTACAACGAATCTATATTTTGCAACAGCGACAAACCATCACCAAGACAGCACCAGAAATTCATCTTCTCCAAAAGCGACGTCTCTAAGAAGAAAACAGTGCACAAACGCCATCATCATCCTGACTAGTGCCGTGTTCTCACTACTGATATCCGATACATACACCCCGGTCGTACGCATGGGGCCACATCTTTGCTTTCTTCCTTTGCATCCGCTTCTAGATAAGTTGTTCCCTAGTGCGGCATATGCACCTTTTTCTTTGTTTCGGAGCGGGCACATTACGTACCACACCAACACCACTGGGAGGCTAGCCTTCGTGCCGAGTCTTCCTCAACAGGTTGGGAAACCAAGAGAAGGCTTCGCCTTTTTTATCTTCTTCCCGGCACAAAAAGAGGGATTAACATTATTGACCCCATGAGAAAGCACTAACACCTTTCTCATTGGGGCTCCGCGTACTGGGAAAATACTCTGATCATTAATTAGTTTTCACCCCGGAGAAAGTTCACACTCATAAAACAATGTCTTTAACAAGGACATTTCCAGACACAACCAATTAAGACCAGAACTTGGATTTTCACCCTGCAAGGTAAGACTATGAACCTCTCATATGTTACCGCCCACTAACAGTCACTACTTCAAGTCACGGATCATCAATCCAGCTTCCAGAAGACTCAAACCACCATCGCTAGCCCTCATGCCCCTTCTCTCATGATATTCTCTGCATCTGAATTCACCATGGATTGTTGAAGACATGACACATGATGGTAACAGATAGCCGAGCTTCGCAACATTCCCTCTGAAACCAAACGGTCAGAAAAACATGGGTCTGCCCGATCAAATTCCTTCCGATCCAGTAATCTCCAGGCATGGTCACTCGTGGGAGTTCGTCGGTGCAGCCTTCCGGAACACGCCGTTCCAGCCAGAACAACGAGGACAGGCAGCCAACAGATCTTTGTCTTGGCGCGGTAGGAACCCGAGGACTGCCACCTTTATTCGCAAGATTCGCAACCCCCACGCCGCCAGTCACCATCCAGCAGGAGAAGGCAACATAGGAGGGGACGACAAGAACTTGGATATAGGATTGCCGCGTGACCGAGACCACCGCCAGCACCCACTGCTGAAGCCCAATCTAGGCCCTTCGACCTAGATCGAGGTCCATTCACGGTGGCATGCCCAAATCGTGATCTAGATCGGGATCCAAGGCCAGATCGCGTGCCTTCCATCGGCGCGCCGCCGCCTCCCCGTCGCCTCTCCGCTGGAGTTCCTCAGACACCGGCCACCTGTAACATCCCAAAATTATTGAACAATGATTATCAATTCCAATCACCAAAACTAGGGTTAATAAAAACTTTTGTTAATTAAATTTAATATGAATGCATGTGTGAATGTGATGATTGTATGAATGTATGAATGGGCTTGTGGGATTGATCTAAATAGCAAGGAATGGTTTAAAGATGAAAACAACATCGTCTAAAACTTTTCCAAGCAAAAACAAATCAAGAGAAAATAAAAAACAAATCACATGGTCATTTTTGCCAATCTTGCTCAGTAGACCACTTTGGGTGTTTCTAGTCCATGATTTTAAACAGAAATATTTCCATTTCTTTTCACCCCTTGCTAGACCAAGTAAAAGTGAATCAAATCCCACATTTCAAACTTACAGAAACAATTTGCAACTTGATTCAAATGACAATTCAAAATTGAATCTATATCATATGTGAAGATCACAATTTCTCAAAACCTAACCAAACCAATTCCCCTTGACCTTTCCAACTAATTAGAGACTCCCTAGTATGTAACTATCACACCCACCAAGTTTGAATCAAAAATTCAAATTTGAATCTCTTTCGGCCATTTCATCAAACACCTTGCAATCACCAAACAAACAAACATTAAACACTATTGTGAGCAGTGATCAGTGCCTAACTTGTTCCCTATCTAGCTCACACTACACCCTTAGTAGATCATCTAGCTCAATTAACCCCTCTAGCTCACTTTAAAACCGACCATGCCATCAATGGCAAGCATCCCGAGAGCACCATTGCCACCCCAATGTCGCCAGCCAGCTAGGAGCCTCACTAACCTCGCCAACCTTGTCTGGGACACTCTCCACCGTCCATCGCCACCCCGTGTCCAAGCCTCGAGAACTGCTAGCCCCTGGACCACACAGCCCGAGCGTGCCCAGCCTCTCTGCGAGAGAGCCGAGAGCGCGCCAGCATGCCGCCCGCGACACACACCCACAGACCGCGCGTCGCCCTCGCCGCGTGAAAGTAGGATCACCATCACCCCAGGAGACCGCCATACATCCTTGTTCGCCGCCGCGCGGCCCGTAGCCGCGGGGTTCCATTAAAATTGCCGTGGGACCCGCCCAGAGCGCCGCGACGTTCCGATCGTCTCGCACCGCCCCATGCCTTGCCATCAAGCCGTTGATCTTCGCCATGAGGCAATGCACCGTCCCCTACCCTTTCCCATGCCAGTAGCTCGTTGTGACAACAACACCAACGAGCTCCGCCCGCACCCTTCGGTCCCCTTTTGGCACTATAAATAGAGGCCACCCCCGCTCAATCTCTTCACACCATCTCACTCCCCTCTCTCTCAGAAACACCCCACCTCACTCCCGGAGAAAGGCGAGCAACACATTGCCAGAATTTGGCCGGAGTCTGCCGCGGAGGAGGAAGAAAAGGGCTGTTGATTGGAGCCACCCCAGGAGAAGCTGCCGATACCAGGAGGATCGCCGTCGTCGAATTCGTCGTTCGCCCCATCGCTGACCCTCGTCTGAGCCCTGGTGAGCCTCCCACGACCCCCACTGTCTGCGCTAGGGTTCTGTCTCGTCGGCGTTGCCCGACGTGGACGATGAACCACAACCGTTGGATTAGAGTTAGATCGTGCGGTCCACATCCCCCCATACAGCTTCACACCCCCTGTCTCGCTGACTGGTGGGATCGTTCACTTAAACCCACCCACGCGCTGTGCGCAGTGGGCCGGCCCAGTTAGCATCCCGCGCGACCTAGTAATTCAAATTTAGGTTTATTCTTTTAGTTTTAAACTCAGTTCTGTACCTAGATTCAAAAATCATCCCAGCTCGATTCACTGAACCAAAATGCATGAAACAATTTTTTTTAGAAAGGTACTGGAATCCTTAATCCAAGCCCGTTGGAATCAAGTAATTTGGATTTGTAGATCACCTATAGTAAAAATAACAAGGCAAAAGCTTTTCTACATTCAAACATTTTTCAAAATTCAACCACAAAAGCTTTTGAGTTGATTCCAACTCTCAAAAATCAAGTTTAACTAGACCTTTATGAATATATAAAAATATATAGGTTTACTTGCATAAATAATGGTCAAGTAATAAAAGAATGCCTCATAGGCATTTCTAGTCACTTTAATTAATTAAAATAAAAAGGTTAAACCTTATTAAATTGTGACACCACTTTAAACCATATTCCCATGTACTGAAATATGTGGTGATGACATGTGTCAACATGATCCCATGTTTTAGTTGGAGAATATTAAATCTTACGTAGTTTTTCAATGAGTAGAAATTACTTCTATAAAATAAAGGAAGTAAAACTATTGCCTTAATCTTTGTGATGTTTGTGATGATGCTAGATCATCTAGTGAAAACCTTGGTGTGATAACTAGAAATAGTTAAGTATTGTTTGATGATTGTGTACCTCGTATTTATTTATAGACGCTAGTACCGACCAAGGATACGAGGAGGAAGGAGGATACTACGAGGAAGAAGCCGAGGAGAACTTCAACCACTGCTCTATACAAGGCAAGCTATTAACTGAGCAAGCTACTATCTAAGCAAGTTAACACTTGCAACTTAGCAAGATAATACTTGCAAGCTTATCCCACTTGATACCCAATCCTAGTTTTATTTCCAAGCTTAGTTATTTTATTTCTTTATCAAATCTTTTATTTGAGTTCACTTAGTGACTCGTAGATATTAGAAAGACATTGAAGGTAGCATAAAGAGCATAAAACATGACCTCAGTTAGATAATATTGATGTCATCCTGAGGCATGAGATTGAACTTATATAAGATACACTTGTTTACCACCCCTCATTAGTGTTTATCCCCCACTTGTAGATGCTAGTGCTAAGCATAAAACTTGATCAAATTTAGATGGGAATACTTGGTGAAAATGGTTATGAAAACCTTAGAATGATGAGTCATTCTACTGAAATGGTTTGACATGTGTTTCCGAACACCAGATGATTTTGATGATGAAAATGTTAAGGCATGAGCCTTAGCCCTTTATAAAAATGATGGTTGTCTGGATGCGATACCATTCCAATTTTACCGTACAACTACAATACCCGAAATTTGGGTAGGGCTTGAGTGGAAATTTATATACCTTCGTATGGGTTCCCTTGCGGCCAAGGTTTGAGCTGAGGCTACCTTGTGAAGATTGTCCACCTGTGCAGTTTTCAAGATGACAGTTGGTCATGGTTGGGAGGCCAAACTCACAGGAGAGGTGCCTATACTAGGGCGTTGTAACATCCCAAAAATATTGATCATGCTTATCAAATTCTAATCACTAAAATTAGAGTTAACAAAAACTTTGATTAAATAAAAACCAAATGAATGCATGTGTGTATGTGATGATTGAATGAATGCATGAATGGACTTGTGTGATTAACCTAAATAGCAAGGAATGGTTTAAAGATTAAAATAACATCATCTAAAACATTTCCAAGCAGAAACAAATCAAGAGAAAATCAAAAACAAAACAAATAAGGCAAATGGTCATTTTTGCAAATCTTGCTCACTAGGTCACTTTGAGTGTTTCTAGTCCAAGATTTCAAACAGAAACTTTTCCAATTCTTTTCACCCCTTGCAATACCAAGTAAAAGTGAATCAAAGCCCACCTTTCAAACTTACAGAAACATTTGGAAACCCCATCCAAATCACAATTCAAAATTGAATCTCTAACATATGTGAAGATCACACCTTTTCAAAACCCAACCAAACCAGTGCCCCTTGACGAATCCAACTAACCCAATAGTCCCTAGTATGTGCCTAGCAAACCCACCAAGTTTGAATCCAAAATTTGAATTTGAATTTCTTTTGGCCATTTCATCAAACACCTTATGATCAACACACAACAAAACATTAAACACTATTTACACACACTGAATTTGGCCAACCTTGTTCCATTTCTGGTTGCAACAAGATCTTAGTAGACCATCTAGCCTCTTTAACAATCCTTAGCACCATTGTGAGCAAGCCTAGCCATCAATGTTGACCATGCCGAGAGCAAACTTGCCACCCCCATGTCGCCAGCGAGCTAGAGGAAGCACTAGCCTCGCCAACCTTGTCTGGAGCACTGACACTGTCCACCGCCACCCTTTGTCCCAGCCCCGAGCATTGCCAGCCCCTGGACCACATGGCAAGCTCATGCCAAGCTTCTCTGCGTGCGAGTCGAGAGAGCGTCAGTGCATCACACGCGACACAATCCCACAGACCGCGCACCACCCTCGCCTCTTGCATACGTGATCGCCAGCACCCCAACACCCTGCTAGACAACCCCGTTTGCCGCCGCGCGGACCATGCACGTTGTGCGCCATTAAAATTACCGTCAGACCCGCCCAGAGCGCCGCGACGTTCCGACCATTCAGCACCGCCCCACGCCGCGTGCCATGCCATTGAGCTTCGCCAGGGAGCACAACACCGCCCCCTACCTTTGCCCTTGCCATTAGCACGCTGTGCCAACGACACTGATGAGCTCTACCCGCGCAATTCGGTCCCTTTCAGCCACTATAAATAGAGGCCACCCCCGTTCGATTTGAGCACACCATCTCACTCCCCACCTCTCACTAATCACACACACTCACCCTAGGAACAAGGCGAGCACTAGGTGGCCGGAATTTCACCGCTGCAGAGGAGGAGAGGCGCCGTCGATTGGAGCCACCCCGGGAGGAGCCACCGATACCAGGAGGATCGCCGTCGTCGACTTCGTCGTTCGCCCCCATTGCCGACCATCGCCGGAGCCCCGATGAGCCCCCACTAACCCCCACTAGCCACGCTAGGGTTCTGTCTCGCCGCCGCTGCACGACATGGACGATGAACCGTAGCCGTTGGATTAGAGTTAGATCGTGTGGCCCTAATCGCCCCGTTCCGCTTCGCCACTCGATGTCTCACTGACGAGTGGGATTGCTCACTTAACCAGCCCCCGCGCGCGCTGTGAGTAGTGGGCTGGCCTAGTTAAACCTCCCACGCGACCCAACAATTCAAACTTAGGTTTATTCTTTTAATGTCAAACTCAGTTCTGTACCAAGATTCAAAAATCAACCCAGCTCGATTCACTAAACCAAAATGCATGAAACTAATTTTGTTAGAATGATACTGGAGTGCTTAATCCAAGACCATTGGATTCAAACCATTTAGAACTGTAGACCACCCATGGTAAAAATAACAAGGCAGAAGATTTTCTGCATTCAATCATTTTTCAAAATTCAAACATATAAGCTTTTGAGTTGATTCCAACTCTCAAAAATCACATTTAACCATACCTTTCAGAATATATAAAAATATATAGGGTTACTTGTAGAAATAATGATCAAGTAATAAAAAGAATGCCTCATAGGCATTTCTAGTCATTTTATTTAATTAAAATAAAGGTTAAACCTTATTAAATTGTGACACCACTTTAAATCACATTTCCATGTACTGAAATATGTGGTGATGACATGTGTGAACATGATCCCATGTTTGAGTTGGAGAATATTAAATCTTAAGTAGTTTTTCAATGAGTAGAAATTACTTTTTTAAAATGAAATAAATAAGACACGTGCCTTACTCTTTGTGATGATAGTGATGATGCTAGATCATCTAGTGTGAACCTTTGTCTGATAAATAGAAATAGTTAAGTATTGTGTGGTGATTGTGTACCTCGTATATATTTATAGACGCTAGTACCGACCAAGGATACGAGGAGGAAGGAGGATACTACGAGGAAGAAGCCGAGGAGAACTTCAACCACTGCTCTGCACAAGACAAGCTATTAACTAAGCAAGCTAACACTTGCAACTTAGCAAGCTACTACTTGCATTGTTACATATGCAAGCCAATACTTGCAAGCTACTCATTAAGCAAGCTACCACTTGCAAGCTCTACTTGCTAGCTTATACCCATTTGATGATACCCAATCCTAGTTTTATTTGCAAGCTTAGTTACTTTATTTCTTTATCAATGCTTTCTCTTATAGTTTACTTAGTAACTCGTAGATAATAGAAGGGTATTGGAAGGTTGCATAAAGAGCATAAAACTTGGCCTAAGTTAGATAATCTTGATGTCACCTTGAGGCATGAGATTGAACTTAGAAAAGATACACTTGTTTACCACCCCTCATTAGTATTTACCCCCACTTGTAGATGCTACTGCTAAGCATAAAACTTGATCAACTTTAAATGGGAACACTTGATGAAAATGTTTATGAAAACCTTAGAATGATGAGTCATTCTACTGAAATGTTTTGACATGTGTTCTCGGACACCAGATGATTTTGATGATGAAAATGATAAGGCATGAGCCTAGCCCTTTATAAAACTGGTGGTTGTCTGGATGCGATACCATTCCAATTTTACCGTACAACCACAATACCCGAAATTTGGGTAGGGATTGACTGCAAATTTATATACCTTAGTATGAGTTCCCTTGCGGCTAAGGTTTGAGCTGAGGCTACCTTGTGAAGATTGTCCACCTGTGCAGTACCCAAGATGATAGTTGGTCATGGTTGGGAGGCCAAACTCACAGGAGAGGTGCTTATACTAGGGAGTGTAATGGAAAGGTTAGGATTGATTATCCGCATACTGAGTATGGTGAATTCAGGATTTGTTCGTGACAGATGAATCGAATGTTATGGTGAAAGTGTACAATCTCTGTAGAGTGTCAAACTATTTGAATATCCGCATCCATGGTTATGGACAGTTGGAGTGGCCATACTGTTCCGTCGTCAGATGTTTTCAAAATGACTTATGAAATGATTTATGACTTTGACTTGACCACAACAGAGTTGTGACATGAAATTCAAGTTCCCACTTAGGTGTTATAAAATTTTCAACTAGCTTTCTTTGCTTCGGAACTTAGTATAGGTAAATCTGCCTTTTTGCAAAACAACCCTAGAGCTTAGTATATCCTATTCAAAACCAATTCACTTGTTAGTATTAGTTTGCGAGTACTTAAAGAGTACTCATGGCTTTGTCCCTGGCTATTCCTGTGGCCAGACTATGAAGAGGAGTATCAGGAAGATGGACAACATGATGGTTACGACAACTAGGATCATCTCCCATCGTCAGCATTGCCTGTGACCATGAAGATGGAGCTTCGCCCACGCTATTGTTATATTTACGTTATTCCGCTGCTTGAATTGTATTAAGACTGGATCATGAGATCCTTATTTTTGTAAGACCTTATGTATGGTTTGTAATGGATGATGTACTGTGATATCCAATCTGTTATGTCTCGCAAAAATGGTAATCCTGGGATTGCGATGTATGGCATAACAGGCATCTGGGATTAAAAATCCGGGTGTTGACAAGTTGGTATCAGAGCCATCCTGACCATAGGAGACCCTAGTTTAGAATGGACACTTGAATCAAAAACTTAGTTTCAAAACCAAGGAAGTGAGTATTTACGAAAAATTATTCTCATTCTTATCACTTAGACTCTTTCATGAAAATTCATGTTCCTCAAAGAAATTCTTGCAAACTTACATAAAAATTGACACACTTGATCACTCTACTAACTTACTCATCCTATATTCTTATAGATGGACGTGAAGTACAACAAGTTTTATCAGTTGGGGAATGGAGGAGACCTCATATTTGGGCATGACTTGGACCAGCTGGCAGAAATGCTGGAGCGTCCGCACCCCGAGTTCTTCGGAGCTTAGCTCAATGATCAAGAAGGAGAGGATTTGCAGTGGTTAGTTATTGCAAGTCTCCGAGGAAAGATTGATCCCCCCACCGCAGAGGGAATTCAGTTCACCTTGAGAGAGAACAACTGGCTCGATGGACTTGCCAGGGCCATGCAGGAAGCTCTTGCCTGTCTGTGTGGGTAGAGTATCAATCAGATCAAGGGTACCCGCTTTGATTTCTACCCAAGGTGTGATGCTACGGGACAGCCACTGGAGTCCCCATACCACCACGAGCTGAAGACTCAATCGGACCACCTCAGTTTCATGATGTATGACCATCAGAAGGAGTTAAACAATGTCCGCTCCTACGCCAACCACAAGTACGCCATCGCTGCCAAGAAGGATCAAACCATTTCCATGCTCGTGAAGGATCGCCAGTCTCATCGCCGTCATCTCGACAATAAGGAGCGCATCATTGCTCGTCTTCGCCACCGGATCACGTGTTTGGAGGAGACCATCCACGAGAGAGATATGCAGTTGGAGGAGAGGGAGAATGAAGGGGAAGACCTTCGTGGAGACCCCTACTCCTATCTCAGCGATGATGATGACTTTCTGGAGGATCAGGCCATGGACTTCTTCACTGATGAGGATGACTTCGCTTTCATCGATGATGATGACAAGGATGATGAGGACACTGACTCCGAGGAGTAGTAGCACTTGAGCACTAGCGTTAGTGAGTCTTATTCGGTTCCACTGTATCGTAGTTTCACAGAATGGTTCTTAAAACCATCTGTTTTCCTTAGTTGTGGTGTGTGTTTGCATCGTGTGCTATGAATGAAAAGCAAGTTGCTAGAAAAAACTTAGTCAAAATTTGAAAACTTTTTCAAAAACAAAACCCCGAACCTTAGAAATTTCCCTCTTTTCTCATGATCTATCTCAATCTTCAGATGCCTCGCGGAGGAAGCAGTTCATCCCCGGACCTGATGTTACAGATCTTGCAAATGTTGGTTTCTAACCGCGAAGCTGACAGAGCCGAACGTCAAGCCAACTTGGCCACCCTTCAACACATCACTCAGATGGCCAACAACAATCAAGGCCATGGACATCAGGATAACCATGGATCTAAGCTCAAGAATTTCTAGAACACCAATCCACCCGTTTTCACTAAGTCTGAAGAGCCCCTAGATGCAGATGATTGGTTGCAAACCATGGAGAACAATATGGAAGTTGCAGGAGTGGAAGCTAACGAGAAAGTTATGTTCACCACCCACTATCTGGCCGGAGATGCAAGAGCATGGTGGAACAGCGTTCGTGCCATGACTGCAGGACAGATGCTGACTTGGGAAGAGTTCAAAGTCAAGTTCAACAGAACCCATGTGCCACCGGGTTTGATCAAGAGGATGAGAGATGAATTCAGGGAACTGAAGCAAGGAAGGATGACCGTAGTGGAATACCGTGACAAATTATTGTCATCGGCTAGGTATGCCCAGATGAGATAGACACCAAAGCCAAGAAGATAGAGAGATTCCTAAATGGTCTGCATGATGAGATGCAGACAGTGTTAGTCAGTATCCCCTTTGCTGATATTGAAGCCTTGGTTGACTCTGCCATTCAGATGGAAGGAAAGATCAACCAAGCTAATGAGAACCGCAAGCGTCGCATAATGCATCAACCAGGAACGCACCATACACCGAAGTATCGCCCCAAACCATCTCCAGGATTTGCCCCAAGAAACAACAGACCTCCGATGAACCATCCGACCTATCCCAACCGTGGAAACCTGAGGCCCGGAGGAAACCACAACAACCCCGGCAACCCCAGCAATTTCAACCGTGCTCCTCCTAAGTTCAACAACAACAATGTCGCCACCAACACCAACACTGCCCCAAGGACTGGAAGCAATGTTGTGCCTGTGGCAGCAAAGGACAAGTCTCAGGTGACAAGTTATGAATGTGGAACCAAAGGTCACTATTCCAATGAGTGCCCCAAGAAGATCGCCGCAGCCCCCAATGCAAATTCCCTAGCTCAGCAGCAGCGTCGTGTTCAGCCTAGAAGAAGGTTTGCCCCAGGGAATTCACTCAACCGCAACGGCCGTCTCTTTCTCATGCATGCTGAATAAGCCCAAGAAGCGCCAGACGTCGTGCTGGTTATGTTTTCTGTTAACTCAGTACTTGCAAGAGTGTTGTTTGATTCTGTAGCATCACACTCATTTGTTACTGAAGAATTTGCATGCACTAGTAATATTCAACCCACCAAATTGAAGCATGTTATGATTGTTAAAATACCTGGTTCAACCACCAAAGCAAAGCCGTCCCTATTCGAATCCATGGCATAGATTTTTACGCTAATCTAATAGTACTCGAAACTAAAGGTTTGGAAGTAGTACTAGGAATGGATTGGATGACCAAACATAAAGGATTAATTGACTGTGCCAAGAAAGCCATAAAATGACCAGTACAACTGGCATATTAGTAGAGCATGTATCGGAAACCTTGCCCTGTCAATTCAAATGCAACAAGAGTATAGCCCAACCAACCATTGACCAAGTTTGGATAGTCTATGAATACCCCGATGTATTTCCAGATGTTTTGCCTGGTATGCTCCCAGATCGGGATATCGAGTTTATCATTGAACTAGTCCCTGGAACCGGACCCATAGCCCAGAGACCATATAGTATGAACCCATCCGAACTAGTGGAGCTGAAGAAGCAACTGGATGCTATGCTGGAAATTGGATTGATTCAACCAAGTGCGTCGCCATGGAGATCACCTATTTTATTTGTGGATAAGAAAGATGTTGGTAACTGTTTGTGTATGGATTATCGGAAGTTGAATGATGTTACCATCAAGAACAAGTACCCGTTGCCAAACATATAAGATCTGTTTGACCATTTGACTGGTGCCAAAGTGTTTTCTAAGATTAATCTTAGAACTGGTTATCACCAACTCAAGATTCGTGCAGAGGATATTCCAAAGACTGCCTTTACCACCAGATATGGATTGTACGAGTATACTGTCATGTCTTTTGGATTAACCAATGCCCCCGCTTATTTCATGAACCTCATGAATAATATTTTTATGGACTTCCTGGATAAGTTTGTCGTTGTTTTCGTTGATGACATTATGATTTATTCCAAATCAGAAGAAGAACATGAGCTACACCTTAGAACCATCCTTGGAACTCTTAGGGAGCATCAGTTGTATGCCAAGTTTAGCAAATGTGAATTCTGGTTACAGGTGGTAGGATTCCTTGGACACATTGTATCAGCCGGAGGAATTGCCGTTGACCCTGCAAAGGTGAAGGATGTGGAAGATTGGCAAGCCCCAACCACCCAAACCCAAGTTCGTGCATTTCTCGGATTAGCAGGATACTACCGCAAGTTTGTAGAAGGATTCTCGAGTATCGCGAGACCCATGACCCAATTGCTGAAGAAGGACAAGAAGTTTGAATGGACAGACAAATGTGAAGCGAGTTTTCAGGAACTCAAGAGGAGATTGATTTCAGCCCCCATCTTGATCATGCCGGATATGACGAAGCCCTTCGATGTGCATTGTGACGCATCCAAGATCGGTCTCGGATGTGTGCTGATGCAAGTGGGCAAAGTAATATCTTATCTATCCTGACAATTGAAGCAGCATGAGCAGAATTATCCAACCCATGACCTTGAACTAGCAGTCGTAGTTCTAGCCCTAAAGACATGGACGCATTACCTTATGGGTAATTGTTGTGAGATTTATTTGGATCACAAGACCCTGAAGTATATATTCACTCAGAAGGAGCTGAATATGAGGCAGAGAAGATGGATCGAGCTAATCAAGGACTATGATCTGGACATTCACTATCACCCCGGTAAAGCCAATGAGGTAACAGATGCCCTTAGCAGATTGCCGTGCCTCTTGAACTCCATGATTCTAATGGAGCAACCAAGTTTGCACAAGGAGATGGAAGATTTTAGAATGGAATTTGTCACATCCCAAGATTTTCCAAATCTTGTAATGTGAAAAATAAATAAAATAAAATAAATTATTGTTGAATTTTAGGGTGAAAAAAACTTTGTTTCTAAATGGAAACTTAAAATCCCATCTTGAACAAACTTTAATTAAAGTTTGAATTCAACAAAATCCAAATCAAGGGAAATGCATTCCTCTTAAAATGCATATGAAAATTCAAACACTTGGAAAATAAATCCAAACCCAGAAACCCTAATGGAATAAAAATCATTTCCAAGTTATCTCCAAGCCTATGGATTTGATCCATATAAAATCTGTCAACAAACATTTTCAAATGATCAAGAAAGACAAATAGAAATATTAAAATAAAGAATATTTGAAAGACCATATAAATCTTGGCCTAATCCATTAAGCAAATGGAATGAATTATAATCCAAATCCAAATAAAATAAAAGGATAAAGAATTTCCAAAATAAAATAAAATGGCAATAACCATTCTACCCATATTTTAATAAAAACAAATCTCTAGTGAGAATAGTTATTTAATTCATGAGAAAATGGTATTTTAGAAATTACCCAAATGAAATAAAAGTTGTTTCATTCAACTTAAATAAGATTAAAGAAATCTTCCAAATAATATTTAGGGAATTAAAACTATATTTAATCCCATTTGAATTAAAACAAATACCCAATCCTAAATGATTAATAAATCATATTAAAATATTCCAAATAATTCAAGTTGACTTATTTGACACCCTATTAAGTAATTAAAAGCTTACTGAAAAGGTTTTGAGGAAGAATGAAATTTAAATTAGGATTAAAAATATTTTAAGTCTTATATGAAGTAATGCAAAGGCCTATTTTGAATAATTAAAAGACATTAAAAAGAATAAATAAATTATTCTAAAAATGATTTCAGAATGTTTTATTAATCAATATTTAAACCTACACAAAATATGGCAAAGGTTTGAATTCAAATAAGTGCTTGAATTGATTAAATGAAATCAAAACAGAAATGGAAATAGAAAAAGGAAAACAAAGCAGTATAAAAAAAAGAGAACAAAGTCGAACCAGCCCAGCTAAGCCCACCTGGCCCAGTCCAGCCCAGTTCCTCTCCTTCCCACAGAAAACGATTCGAACCAGTGAACTCACCCGCAAGATCGCTGACCGGTGGACCCCATTCCCTCTCTTTCTCTCTAGCTGCCAGACGACCCCACTGACACCTCACCTTCTTCCTACCCGCGACGACCCCTTCTTCCTTCCCTCGTCTCCGTTTCTGGCTGTGATTCCGCGGGCTTAATTCGCCTTAACGCTGCAGCCATTACTCGCTGTGATCACGCACACTTAAACGCCCACGCCCCCTCTCCATTTCCCCCCAGTCGCCTCACCCTAGCACGCCCCCAGGCTACCCAATTGCTCTCTGCACCGTCCTCTGTCCGACGACGACTCCGGCCAGTAGACACCGCCCCTTGCCCCCTCGACCACACTCACTTTCTCCCCACTCCCTGGCGAACCTCCCCGTAGCGTTAGCTCGCCCGCGCGTGCTCTTCAGCGTCGACGACAACGACGAACAGTAGCGCCACCGTCTGCTTTCTTCTTCGGCGACTCCTCTCATAAGAACCTAACCGCCCCTCTCCTTCTCCTTCACGCACGCATCATCGCCATGACCTTGCGCATCTAACCATGCTTTCCTTTTGCTCCCTCGTGACCCGTAGCGCCGCCCTCGACGACGATAGAGCGTGGCCGTTGTCAGACGCAACTCCGACGAGCGATTATCAGCAACCCTGTGCGCCCCTTCGTCAACCGCGAGCAGGTTGAGAATTCCCACGTCACTGCGATCACTGTGAGCCATCTCTCTTCCCTTCTCGCTTCCTGCATCGCCAGCTCCGCCGCTAGCAGAGCGTCGCCGCCGCGCGCTGCCGCTGAACGCCACCAGTTAGTGGCAAGTCGTTGATAGCCGTTAGATGCAGATCCAAAGGACATGATAGAAACTAGACGAAGAGGTAAGTAGCAACCTAGGCCGCACGATCTATTTAGATCCAATGCCTCACGTTGCTGATCCGGCCGAAGCGGTACCGACGAATAGAAATACGCCGCGTGATACAGAGTCAGATTTAAAAACAGGATTTGATCTATTTGTGATTCAATTTTGTAAAATCTATAACTTTAAATATACACGTCCAAATTTTACAAACTTTATATCAATGGATTCAGAAAAACAAGCCCTAGCCAACAATGCCATTTGTTTAGTAAAAAGCTTCTGTTAAATTGATTGTTTTTTGCAGAAACTTGTGTATGCATGTTTAGGATATAAAATTTATTCCAAAATGATTTTGAGGATAAAATCTTTGTCAAATGGTGTGTTTTGAACCTACTGACCATAGGAAACAAATTTTGGTTTCAAAAATGTATTTGGTGAAACAAAAGAATGAATCTTTGATTTAAACCATTTCTAGTCAAATAAAAATATGGTTTAATTTTAAAAATGATTTTGGAGGAAAACCTTTGAGAAATGTTTTGGAAATAAACTCTCTGACCCTAAACACAAGGTTATATGGTTTGAAAACATATTTTGTGAAACCTATAGAATTTTGCCTTATTAAAAGCATTTCTTCAACACATAAAATAATGACTTGATCCAAAAATGGTTTATGAAGTAAAATCTTATACAAATGATTTTGCCACTTTATAAAATGACCATTAGGTGTTTTAAAATGTTTATGAACCATTAGAAACCACTTTTTCAAATAAAACAATCCTTGACATGCTTGCATGCATTGTTTTGTTTTTATCATTTTATGTGATGTTGGTTGAATGGTAGATTGAAATTTTGTTTGCTTGATTGAATTGTAGTGATTTGAAGTGAGTGAACATTGCAAAGATCAAGGAGTGAACCTATACTCTCTACCAAAAAGGCAAGTGATGCTTCATACTTTTGTCCCATTATTTTTACTAAGCATTAGTGATATTTCTAAGTAAGACTTGCATGGAATTTTGCTAAGTGTAAACTATACCATGGGAAATCCTAGTAGATGAAACCTTAGTGGAAATTTACTAAGTTAAGATCCCTACTACTATCATGCTTAGCTTAGCTAGTATAAAACAAGGGTGGAATATATATTCATACTATGGAAAAATTTCTAAGTCTGAGGACTTGTGTTTTGTTTAATAAAACAACTAAGTTAATGAATCACCTGGGTGGAATAGAAGGAATGGTTTGTGTTGAGTGGTTACACAAGGCCAGGGGACTGGTGAACCTTGTGTATCTCACTTGTGGATGGCCACCCCAGGAACACAGAGATTTGAGATGTCAAATGTTGAGAAGCTTCAAGTGCAGCCACTTGGCATTATGGGCTCTGCCTGGATCATATAGGTTGCAATAACTTAGCCAAATGGACAGTTGGTGGTAGGGGATGATAGGTTGGAACGCGTCCATTCTGGTCTAAGGGAAGGCTTCTGAAAGATCTTGTGTTGGTGAAACCAAGTCTTGTGGGGAAAGTGCACCATCTGCAGAGTGTAAAATCTAAGTACTTAGCCATGTCCCTGGCAAAGGAAAATTTGAGCATCAAGACATGGAAGCAATCAAGAATCTCAACATCCCAATTTATAAGTTAAAAACTTGTGGATTGAACAAGGGTTTAAGGTTCACCAATTTCTATTGGTGATTCCTTGGGTGATATTTTTGTCAAGCAAAAACTTAGTGTTTTCAAATGATAAGGAAAATCTATTTTTGAGAAAAGCAAGACTAAGCCCCACTTAGCCAAATGCATATAGATGATAGACTCCACTATACTACCATAGTATCACTTGCCAATACAATTCAAATGTATTGACCCTTGTGGCTGTAACTTGTTATGTTGCAGGTTTGTTTGATACTAGTGATGTTTATTGATTTAGGATTACAAGTCTACAACCAACATGTCTGCCTGTGGCACTTTGAAGATGAAGGACCCCATGCTATTGTTATATTTTGCTGCATTGTAATGAGATAGCCAAATGAGCTATGTAAGATGTAATAAATTATTTTATTCCTGGTTATAAAGTTGTATTATGACCTTTGTTTATTGATATTACATCTTAACTGTGGATGCTAGCTATTGATCCAGGGACTAGCATTGCAATCACAGGGATCCTTTTTCCTTTATAAAGGAGGGATCTTACAGATGGTATCAGAGCATTGTGTTGCCTGTAGGATTTGTAACCCTAGGATTGGACAAAAACCCCTTAGAAAAAAATAGGAGTTGTATTTGTTCCAAAACTTATTTACAAACACTCTTGTAAACTCATTCCTCAACCATTTTGGTTTTGACTCTACATCTCTTCTATTTCAAACTTGATGGACAAAGCCTACCCCATGGCCAAAGACTTCATCATGTGCAAAGGACTTCTTCAACTCTAATGACTTCAACATCTTCAACATTTTCACCAAGGACTTCAACCTTAGATATTACTAAGGACTATAAGTGAGACAAGGAATGATGCTCAAGACTTGAAGACTAAGGAAACACAACTTGGGAATCATCATCACCTTTGAAGTTTTTGTGACCAAGAATTTTTCCAAGGAAACCATGATCTTGTTCAAGAAGAATCAACCAAGAAGGATGGAAAGATCTCGAATGAACCACATAGATGGACCACCATATTTAGTATAGATCAAACCCACCAACTTATGTGGTGTAACAAAAATATTTTTGGTTGCCTAAAAATATGCTTGAAACTTGTTGTTTGAGTGGAATGTTGTTTATAATTGCTTACACATTGCTTGAGTAAATTGTGATGTGTGTGATTAGAATTGATTCCTTAGAAATATTTTGTCCATTCTAATCCCAAACCAACCCAAACAGTTGACTTCTCCAAGAGACTCCAACATCAAGGATGGTGACAACAACAACAACCAAGAGGTCAACATGAGAGACCAACTGCTTGCAAGACAAACCCAGCTGAACCAAGTGACAACTCAATTCTTAGCCAACAACAATGAGATAGACCCAACCATGCAAAAAGTTTTGGAAACTCAATCCCAATTGTTGCAAGGGATGGCTACTCAAATGATCAACATGGGAGACAACTCTTCCCAAGGAGCTTATGACAACAAGGATGACAAAGATGTTATTCTAGAAGAAACCCAAGCTTGCAATATTTGTGGAGACAAGGATCACACTTCCAAGGAGCATGGAGATCAATGCCCCAATGGTGAAGAGAAACATCCAATTGACCAATGCCCCACATCCCAAGCTACTTGTTACTTATGTGAAGGAAATAATCATGTCCATATCCAATGCCCCATCTATTCCATAGTTGAACAAAGGAAACAAGGTGGAGTGCAACAACTGATTGCAGATTACCATGAGAGAGCCAAGTCTACCAAGAAGGATTAAGACAAAGAAAAATCTCAGCTTGTACCTCCCAGCAATAGGACCCAATTTAAAGGACCAAAGAGGAGACATATGTATTATCCAAGGAGTAATAGAAAGTCAAGGAGACCAGTAGACATTCCTACCTTTGAGATAACATATGAAGAACATGAACTAGAAGCACTCCTAGCTTTGGATAAACCCAAGAAAAAGAAGGACAAAAGCCATGTGCAATGTGGTCATTGCAAAGAAATGGGACACTATGCTAGTGAATGTCCAGAGAAGCAGAAGTATAAAGAGATTAGCCAAGTGTGGTGCAACAACTGCAAAGAGCTGGGCCATTATGTAGCAACTTGCCCACAGAAGATACGTGATGAACTCAATCTTATCACCTGTTATAATTGTGGTAACCAAGGCCATTATGCAAGCAACTGCCCAGAAAAGATGAAGCACAAGATAAACAAGCCTATGAAGGATCTCAGCCTTGTCACATGTTTCAAGTGTGGAAGCAAAGAACACTATGCAGATGTTTGTCCAGAGAGATTTCAACAGGATCCCAAGAAGGCCAATATGTAATTTAGTTGGAAAAATTTTAAGGGTGGTAGTACCCTAGATGCTTTGAGCCAACTTGTAACCCCTAGCCTCCCCAAATCTTGGGACGAGATTTATCTTAAGGGTGGTAACCTGTCACATCCCAAGATTTTCCAAATCTTGTAATGTGAAAAATAAATAAAATAAAATAAATTATTGTTGAATTTTAGGGTGAAAAAAACTTTGTTTCTAAATGGAAACTTAAAATCCCATATTGAACAAACTTTAATTAAAGTTTGAATTCAACAAAATACAAATCAAGGGAAATGCATTCCTCTTAAAATGCATCTGGAAATTCAAACACTTGGAAAATAAATCCAAACCCAGAAACCCTAATGGAATAAAAATCATTTCCAAGTTATCTCCAAGCCTATGGATTTGATCCATATAAAATCTGTCAACAAACATTTTCAAATGATCAAGAAAGACAAATAGAAATATTAAAATAAATAATATTTGAAAGACCAAATAAATCTTGGCCTAATTCATTAAGCAAATGGAACGAATTATAATCCAAATCCAAATAAAATAAAAGGATAAAGAATTTCCAAAATAAAATAAAATGGCAATAACCATTCTACCCATATTTTAATAAAAACTAATCTCTAATGAGAATAGTTATTTAATTCATGAGAAAATGGTATTTTAGAAATTACCCAAATGAAATAAAAGTTGTTTCATTCAACTTAAATAAGATTAAAGAAATCTTCCAAATAATATTTAGGGAATTAAAACTATATTTAATCCCATTTGAATTAAAACAAATACCCAATCCTAAATGATTAATAAATCATATTAAAATATTCCAAATAATTCAAGTTGACTCATTTGACACCCTATTAAGTAATTAAAAGCTTACTGAAAAGGTTTTGAGGAAGAATGAAATTTAAATTAGGATTAAAAATATTTTAAGTCTTATATGAAGTAATGCAAAGGCCTATTTTGAATAATTAAAAGACATTAAAAAGAATAAATAAATTATTCTAAAAATGATTTCAGAATGTTTTATTAATCAATATTTAAACCTACACAAAATATGGCAAAGGTTTGAATTCAAATAAGTGCTTGAATTGATTAAATGAAATCAAAACAGAAATGGAAATAGAAAAAGGAAAACAAAGCAGTATAAAAAAAAGAGAACAAAGTCGAACCAGCCCAGCTAAGCCCACCTGGCCCAGTCCAGCCCAGTTCCTCTCCTCCCCGCAGAAAACGATTCGAACCAGTGAACTCACCCGCAAGATCGCTGACCGGTGGACCCCATTCCCTCTCTTTCTCTCTCGCTGCCAGACGACCCCACTTCCACCTCACCTTCTTCCTACCCGCGATGACCCCTTCTTCCTTCCCTCGTCGCCGTTTCTGGCTGTGATTCCGCGGTCTTAATTCGCCTTAACGCTGCAGCCATTACTCGCTGTGATCACGCACACTTAAATGCCCACGCCCCCTCTGCATTTCCCCCCAGTCGCCTCACCCTAGCACGCCCCTGGCTACCCAATTGCTCTCTGCACCGTCCTCTGTCCGACGACGCTCCGACGATGACTCCGGCCAGTAGACACCGCCCCTTGCCCCCTCGACCACACTCACTTTCTCCCCACTCCCTGGCGAACCTCCTCGTAGCGTTAGCTCGCCCACGCGTGCTCTGCAGCGTCGACGACAACAACGAACAGTAGCGCCACCGTCTGCTTTCTTCTCCGGCGACTCCTCTGGTAAGAACCTGACCGCCCCTCTCCTTCTCCTTCACGCATGCATCATCGCCATGACCTTGCGCATCTAACCGTGCTTTCCGTTTGCTCCCTCGTGACCCGTAGCGCTGCCCTCGACGACGACAGAGCATGGCCGTCGTCAGACGCAACTCCGACGAGCTATTATGAGCAACCCTGTGCGCCCCTTCGTCAACCGCGAGCAGGTTGAGCATCCCGACGTCACTGCGATCACTGTGAGCCATCTCTCTTCCCTTCTCGCTTCCTGCATCGCCAGCTCCGCCGCTGCGTCGCCGCCGCGCGCTGCCGCTGAACGCCGCCAGTTAGTGGCAAGTCGTTGATAGCCGTTAAATGCAGATCCAAAGGACAGGATAGAAAATAGACGAAGAGGTAAGTAGCAACCTAGGCCGCATGATCTGTTTAGATCCAACGCCTCACGTTGCTGATCCGGCTGAAGCGGTACCGACGAATATAAATACGTCGCGTGTCACAGAGTCAGATTTAAAAACAGGATTTGATCTATTAGTGATTCAATTTTGTAAAATCTATAACTTTAAATATACACGTCCAAATATTACAAACTTTATTTCAATGGATTCAGAAAAACAAGCCCTATCCAACCATGCCATTTGCTTAGTAAAAAGCTTCTGTTAAATTGATTGTTTTTTGCAGAAACTTGTGTATGCATGTTTAGGATATAAAATTTATTCCAAAATGATTTTGAGGATAAAATCTTTGTCAAATGGTGTGGTTTGAACCTACTGACCATAGGAAACAAATTGTGGTTTCAAAAATGTATTTGGTGAAACAAAAGAATGAATCTTTGATTTAAACCATTTCTAGTCAAATAAAAATATGGTTTAATTGTTAAAAATGATTTTGGAGGAAAACCTTTGAGAAATGTTTTGGAAATAAACTCTCTGACCCTAAACACAAGGTTATATGGTTTGAAAACATATTTTGTCAAACCTATAGAATTTTGCCTTATTAAAAGCATTTCTTCAACACATAAAATAATGACTTGATCTAAAAATGGTTTATGAAGTAATATCTTATACAAATGATTTTGCCACTTTATAAAATGACCATTAGGTGTTTTCAAATGTTTATGAACCATTAGAAACCACTTTTTCAAATAAAACAATCCTTGACATGCTTGCATGCATTGTTTTGTTTTTATCATTTTATGTGATGTTGGTTGAATGGTAGATTGAAATTTTGTTTGCTTGATTGAATTGTAGTGATTTGAAGTGAGTGAACATTGCAAAGATCAAGGAGTGAACCTATACTCTCTACCAAAAAGGCAAGTGATGCTTCATACTTTTGTCCCATTATTTTTACTAAGCATTAGTGATATTTCTAAGTAAGACTTGCATGGAATTTTACTAAGTGTAAACTATACCATGGGAAATCCTAGTAGATGAAACCTTAGTGGAAATTTACTAAGTTAAGATCCCTACTACTATCATGCTTAGCTTAGCTAGTAGAAAACAAGGGTGGAATATATATTCATACTATGGAAAAATTTCTAAGTCTGAGGACTTGTGTTTTGTTTAATAAAACAACTAAGTTAATGAATCACCTGGGTGGAATGAAAGGAATGGTTTGTGTTGAGTGGTTACACAGGGCCAGGGGACTGGTGAACCTTGTGTATCTCACTTGTGGATGGCCACCCAGGAACAAAGATATTTGAGATGACAAATGTTGAGAAGCTTCAAGTGCAGCCACTTGGCATTATGGGCTCTGCCTGGATCATATAGGTTGCAATAACTTAGCCAAATGGACAGTTGGTGGTAGGGGATGATAGGTTGGAACGCGTCCATTCTGTTCTAAGGGAACGCTTCTGAAAGATCTTGTCTTGGTGAAACCAAGTCTTGTGGGGAAAGTGCACCACCTCTGCAGAGTGTAAAATCTAAGTACTTAGCCATGTCCCTGGCAAAGGACAATTTGAGCATCAAGACATGGAAGCAATCAAGAATCTCAACATCCCAATTTCTAAGTTAAAAACTTGTGGATTGAACAAGGGTTTAAGGTTCACCAATTTCTATTGGTGATTCCTTGGGTGATATTTTTGTCAAGCAAAAACTTAGTGTTTTCAAATGATAAGGAAAATATATTTTTGAGCAAAGCAAGCCTAAGCCCCACTTAGCCAAATGCATATAGATGATAGACTCCACTATACTACCATAGTATCACTTGCCAATACAATTCAAATGTATTGACCCTTGTGGCTGTAACTTGTTATGTTGCAGGTTTGTTTGATACTAGTGATGTTTATTGATTTAGGATTACAAGTCTACAACCAACATGTCTTCCTGTGGCACTTTGAAGATGAAGGACCCGATGCTATTGTTATATTCTGCTGCATTGTAATGAGATAGCCAAATGAGCTATGTAAGATGTAATAAATTATTTTATTCCTGGTTATAAAGTTGTATTATGACCTTTGTTTCTTGATATTACATCTTAACTGTGGATGCTAGCTATTGATCCAGGGACTAGCATTGCAATCACAGGGATCCTTTTTCCTTTATAAAGGAGGGATCTTACAGAATTGGTAAGTGAAGGATTTTTGGCTAGCATAGAACTCCAACCCACTTTGATCAGTCAGATCAAGGAGGCACAGAAAGGAAATGCTAGTATCGACGGAATTAAATGTCGTATAGGTACATGCAAAGTACCTCGATTCACCGAAGATGAAGGAGTGTTGTGGTACAAAGGACGTCTCTGTGTACCAACAGATTCAGAGTTGAAATAAGTTATTTTGAAGGATGCCCATGATACTCGTTATTCTATCCACCCCAGAGGAACGAAGATGTATCAGGATCTGAAGGAGAAATTTTGGTGGCATAAGATGAAGAGAGAAATCGGAAGCTATATCGCCAAGTGTGATATTTGTCAGAGAGTCAAGGCGGGACATCAGAGACCCGCAGGACTGTTGCAACCCTTACATATTACATAATGCAAATGGGATTCAGTTGGAATGGACTTTATCACCAGATTGCCTACTTCTAGTAGAGGAAATGACTCTATTTGGGTCATAGTTGATAGATTGTCCAAAGTAGCCCATTTCTTACCAGTCAGGACCACCTACCGAAGTTCGAAGATAGCAGAGTTGTACATCGCTAGAATCGTCAGTTTGCATGGAGTCCCCAAGAACATCGTGTCGGATCGAGGAACTCATTTTACCTCAAGATTCTGGAGGATAGTCCAAGAAGGATTAGGAACCCGACTAGATTTCAGCAGAGCGTATCACCCTTGGAATGATGGACAAACAAAGCGAGTAAATAAAATACTAGAAGATATGTTGAGAGCATGTGTGCTAGAGTATGGATCTAAATGGGAAGACTGTCTACCGTTTGCAGAATTTTCTTACAACAACAGTTATCAAGCTAGTTTGCAAATGGCCCAATTTGAATTCATGTATGGAAGGAAGTGTCGTACCCCTTTGAATTGGTTGGAAGTAGGAGAGAGTCATATTTTCGGACCCGACATCCTACGAGAAGCAGAAGAGAAAGTTCACAAGATTCGTGAGCACCTCAAGACCGCCCAGTCCAGACAGAAGAGTTATGAAGACAAGAGATGTCGAGACCTCGCCTTTAATATCGGAGATTTTGTGTATATTAAGGTGTCTCCTTTGAAGGGAATGCAACGTTTCCAGCTCAAAGGAAATTTAGCCCCTAGATATATCGGACCCTTCAAGATTCTGAATCGTCGAGGAGAAGTATCATATCAATTGGAACTGCAAAAGGAAATGTCAGCCGTGCACAATGTGTTCCATATATCGTTACTTCGCAAATGCCTTGAAGTTCCGGAGAAGACCGAAGTTTTCAAGAACATTGATCACCGGACCATAGAGATCAACGATGACCTGACATATCTCGAAGTACCCATCCGTATTTTGGAGTAAGCTTTTAGGACCACCAGAACCCGAAGCATAAAGTTCCTTAAGATTCAATGGAGCAACCACACTGAAGAGGAAGCTACGTGGGAGCGAGAAGATCACATCAGGACGGAGTTTCCCGATCTCTTTAAATCCTAGGTAATATTTTTTTCTTCTTTCTCAAATCTCGGGACGATATTTTGTTTAAGGAGGGAAGGTTTGTAACATCCCAAAAATATTGATCATGCTTATCAAATTCTAATCACTAAAATTAGGGTTAACAAAAACTATGATTAAATAAAAAACAAATGAATGCATGTGTGTATGTGATGATTGAATGAATGCATGAATGGACTTGTGTGATTAACCTAAATATCAAGGAGTGGTTTAAAGATGAAAATAACATCATCTAAAACATTTCCAAGCAGAAACAAATCAAGAAAAAATAAAAAACAAAAACAAATAAGGCAAATGGTCATTTTTGCAAATCTTGCTCACTAGGTCACTTTGAGTGTTTCTAGTCCAAGATTTCAAACAAAAACTTTTCCAATTATTTTCACCCCTTGCAAGACCAAGTAAAAGTGAATCAAAGCCCACCTTTCAAACTTACAGAAACATTTGGCAAACCCATTCAAATGATAATTCAAAATTGAATCTTTAACATATGTGAAGATCACACCTTCTCAAAAGCCAACCAAACCAGTGCCCCTTGACTAATCCAACTAACCCAATACTCCCTAGTATGTGCCTAGCAGACCCACCAAGTTTGAATCCAAAATTCAAATTTGAATTTCTTTCGGCCATTTCATCAAACACCTTGTGATCAGCAAACAAAAAAACATTAAACACTATTTTCAGCAGTGAATTTGGCCAACCTTGTTCCCTCTCTGGTTGCAACAAGCTCTTAGTAGATCATCTAGCCTCTTTAACAATCCTTAGCACCACTGTGAGCAAGCCTAGCCATCAATGGTGACCTTGCCGAGATCAAACTTGCCACCCCCATGTCGCCGGCGAGCTAGAGGAAGCACTAGCCTCACCAACCTTGTCTGGAGCACTGACCACCGTCCACTGCCACCCTCTGTCCCAGCCCCGACCATTGCCAGCCCCTAGATCACATGGCAAGCTCATGCCAAGCTTCTCTGCGTGCGAGCGGAGAGCGCGCTAGTGCGCCGGACGCGACACCATCCCACAGACCGCGCGTCTCCCTTGCCGCTTGCATACGTGATCGCCAACACCCCAACACCCCGCCAGACAGCCCTGTTCGCCGCCGCGCGGACCATGCATGTTGTGCGCCATTAAAATTGCCATCGGACCCGCCCAGAGCACCGCGACGTTCTGACCGTTCAGCACCGCCCCATGCCACATGACCATGCCGTTGAGCTTCGCCAGGGAGCACAACACCGCCCCCTACCTTTGCCCATGCCATTAGCACGCTGTTCCGACGATACCGATGAGCTCCACCCACGCCATTCGGTCCCCTTCAGCCACTATAAATAGAGGTCACCTCCATTCGATTTGAGCACACACTCTCACTCCCCACCTCTCACTGATCACACACACTCACCCCCGGAGCAAGGCGAGCACCAGGTGGCCGGAATTTCTGTAGGGGTTCGTAGCATGGAAAACAAAAAAATTCTACCGCATACAAACAAACAAGCCAAGATCTATCTACAAGATTGTAGCAACGAGTCGATGGAATAACTCACCCTCGAAGACTCCAAAGAGTTTTACGAGAGCGGATTCTCGTGGGTGATGTAGTCGTACTCTTGCCGATCTCAAGATCGTGTAGACGATCCTTCCGGCGCTGCGTTCCGCCAGCGCTCCCGCAGTCGGTCACACGTTCGGTACTCGATGAAGACCTTCCTCTCCCTTGTTCCAGCAGGCAGCGAAGGTGGTAGCACTCTCCTTGCGATTCCGGCAGCACGAGGGCGTGGTACCGGAAGTAGAGGGGAGATCTCGCAGGGCTTCGCCTTAAGCCGGAGCGAGTATGGTGGACTATGAGAGAGGCCTCGGTGATCTAGGGTTTAGACACACCAAGGAGAGGGAGCTAGGCCGGCGGCTAGGGCAAGGGGATTGCCCCAAGTCGGCGGCTAGGGTTTGCCCTAGGGCGGCGGCGGCTTCAGAAGGGCCGGCGTCTAGGGCTAGGGTTTTGGGTGGTGGAGGTGTAGTCATGGAGGGGCATCCCTACCCCTCCTTATATAGGTGGGAGGGCGCGGCCAAGGGGAGGGGAGTCCCTCCCCAACTCGGCTTCCAAGGCCGGCGGTGGAGGGAGAGGGACTTCCTCCCCAAGTAGGTTTCCTACTCTCCCTCCACCAAGCAAACTTGCCATTTGACTTTTCAAATTGGCGTTTGACTTTTCAAACTAGGATTTAATTTATCCCTTTATTTTGCTCAGCGATGACACCTAGTACATGATGCAACCATTCCAACTTGTTATGAAACATTCATGTACCCTTCCCCTCTGGAGTGCCGGACCTTCCGGAACCTTCTAGAACATTCCCGATGAAAACACCGGAACCATTCTCCAACCCCGAAACAGGACTTTCCTTATATGAATATTATTCTCCGGACCATTCCGGATCTCTTCGTGATATCCCGGATCCCATCCGAGACTCCGAACAACATTCAGTCTCTTACTCATCACTCCATAGCTACTCAACAACATCGAATCCTTAAGTGTGTCTCCCTACGGTTCGTGAATTATGCGGACATGATCGAGACACTTCTCCGAACAATAACCAATAGAGGAATCTGGAAATTCATATGGCTCCCACATATTTCTACGATTACTTTGCGATCGAATGAACCACTTACATACGATACCAATTTCCCTTTGTCTCACGATAGTTTACTTATCCGAGGTTTTGATCGTCGGTATCTCTGCATACCAAGTTCAACCTCGTTACTGAGAAGTACTCTTTTCTCGTTCCCGTGATATGTGATCCCTTGTGAGCTAGTCACATGCTTGCAAGCCAATTGGATGACATTCCACCGAGAGGGCCCAGAGTATATCTATCCGTCATATGGATGGACAAATCCCACTCTTGATCCATGTGTCTCAACAAATACTTTCTGAACACTCAATGCCACCTTTATAACCACCCAGTTACGGTGTGGTGTTTGATGTCATCAAAGCATCCTTCTGGTAATGGTGATATGCATGATCTCATGGTCGAAGGAATTAGGTTACTATGTATCAGAAAGCATATAGCAATTGAACTATTAAAATGACTTGATCTTTATGCTACGCTTATATATAGGAGTATGTCCATCATACCATTCTCCTAACAATATGATCTTGTTGTTAATAACATCTCAATGGTCATGATAGGGAAACCACAATCATTTATTAACCAACAAGCTAGTATTATGAAGAGGCTTTACTAGGGAATTCAATTTAATTTACAAATCACACAAGTATTAATGTTTCCTTGTTAATACTATTATAGCATGAATGTAAACATTTATCATAAACACAAAGATATAATAATAACTACATTTATTATTGCCTCTAGGGCATATCTCCAACAGTCTCCCACTTGCACTAGAGTCAACTAATCTAGATCACATGGTAATATACCGAACACCCATGGCAGTTTGGTGTTGGTCATGTTTGGCCCTCGGGAGAGGTTTAGTCAACGGATCCACCACATTCAGATCTGTGTGTACTTTGCAAATCTTTATGTCACCATCTTGTACATGTTCTCAAATTGCGTGAAAACGTAGCTTGATGTGCTTCAGCTTCTTGTGTGACCTTGGTTCTTGCACATTGGCTATGGCGCCCATGTTATCATAGTAGATAGACATTGGGTCCAGCGCACTTGGAACCACACCGAGCTCTGTAATGAACTCCTTCATCCATACCGCTTCTTGTGAAGCCTCCGAAGCAGCTATGTATTCCGATTCAGTTGAAGATCTCGCCACAACGCTTTGCTTTGCACTCCTCCAGCTAACGGCTGCACCATTCAAAGTAAATACGTATCCAGATTGAGATTTAGAATCATCCGGATCGGTGTTCCAACTAGCATCTGTGTAACCATTAACAACTAGCTGTTCATCACCTCCATAAGAAAGAACCATATCCTTAGTTCTTCTCAAGTACTTAAGGATGTTTTTGACCGTTGTCCAATGATCCACTCCTGGATCACTTTGATATCTTCTAGTCAAACTAACATCATATGCAATGTCGGGTCTAGTACATAGCATGGCATACATTAGAGATCCTATGGCTGAGGCATAGGGAGTTTTACTCATACTTTCTCTATCTTCTGCCGTTGCTGGACTTTGAGTTTCACTCAAGGTCGTATTGGGCAACATGGGCAAGAACCCTTTCTTGCTATCTTCCATTCCAAACCTCTTTAGAACTTTGTCCAAATATGTACTTTGTGACAATGATATTAGGCGCCTCGATCTATCTCTATAATCTTTATGCCTAATATGTAAGCTGCTTTGCCAAGATCTTTCATTGAAAAACTATTATTCAAATATTCCTTGACACTATTAAGAAGGTATACATCATTCCCAATCAACAATATGTCATCTACATATAGTATTAAGAATGCTACAGAGCTCCCAATCACTTTCTTGTAAATACAAGCTTCTCCATAAGTTTGTATAAAACCAAAACTTTTGATCACCTTATCAAAACATTGATTCCAACTTCGGGATGCTTGCTTCAATCCATATATGGACCGTTGAAGTTTGCATACCTTGTTAGCATCTTTAGGATCGACAAAACCTTTGAGTTGCATCATATACAACTCTTCATCAATGTCTCCATTGAGGAACGTTGTTTTGACATCCATCTGCCATATCTCATAATCATAATATGCAGCGATTGCTAACAAAATCCTCACAGACATTAGCTTCACTACTCGTGAGAAGGTCTCATCGTAGTCAACTCCTTGAATTTGTCGAAACCCTTTTGCGACAAGTCGAGCTTTATAGACAGTAACATTACCATCAGCATCTGTTTTCTTCTTGAAAATCCATTTGTTCTCGATAGCCTTCCGGCCATCCGGTAATTCCACCAAAGTCCATACTTGGTTTTCGCACATGGATCCAATCTCGGATTTCATGGCTTCTTGCCATTTATTGGAATCTGGGCTCATCATCGCTTCCTCATATGTCGCAGGGTCATCGGTGTTGTCCACCAACATGACACTCATAACTGGATCATACCAATCAGGAGTGGTACGAGTTTTCGTTGACCTGCGAGGCTCTGTAGCAACTACAACCGAAGTTTCATGATCATCATCATTAGCTTCCTCTCTTATTGGTGCAGGCACCACATGAACTTCTTCCGGTGCTGCGCTACTCGCAAGTTCGAGAGAAGGTTCGACAACCTCGTCGAGTTCTACTTTCCTTCTAGTCACTTCTTTCGAGAGAAATTCCTTCTCTAGAAAGGATCCATTCTTGGCAACGAAGATTTTGCCTTCGGATCTATGATAGAAGGTATACCCAATAGTTTCCTTTGGGTATCCTATGAAGACGCATTTTTCCGCTTTGGGTTCAAGCTTGTCCGGCTGTAACTTTTTTACATAGGCTTCGCAACCCCAAACTTTAAGGAACGACAATTTAGGTTTCTTCCCAAACCATAATTCATACGGTGTCGTTTCAACGGATTTAGATGGTGCCCTATTTAAAGTGAATGTGGCTGTTTCTAATGCATAACCCCAAAATGATAGCGGTAAATCTGTAAGTGACATCATAGAACGAACCATATCTAAGAGAGTTCGATTACGACGTTCGGACACACCATTACGCTGTGGTGTTCCCAGCGATGTCAATTGTGAAAGTATTCTGCATTTCTTCAAATGCTCGCCAAACTCGTAACTTAGATATTCACCTCCACGATCAGAACGTAGAAATTTAATCTTCTTGTTACGTTGATTCTCCACCTCACTCTGAAATTCCCTAAACTTCTCGAAAGTTTTGGACTTATGTTTCATGAAATAGATATACCCATATCTACTCAAGTCATCCGTGAAGGTAAGAACATAGCGATAACCACCGCGCGATGCTACACTCATTGGACCACACACATCGGTATGTATGATTTCCAATAAGTCCGTAGCTCGCTCCATCATACCAGAAAATGGAGTCTTAGTCATTTTACCCATCAGACATGCTTCGCATCTTTCAAGTGATTCGAAATCAAGTGATTCAAGAAGTCCATCGGAATGGAGTTTCTTCATACGCTTCACTCCAATGTAACCAAGACGACAGTGCCACATATAGGTCGAGTTATCGCTCGATTTAAAATGTTTAGCTTCAATGTTATTAATATGTGTATTTCCACTATCGAGATTCAATAAGAATAGACCATCTATCAAAGGTGCATGTGCATAAAACATATTACTCATATAAATCGAACAACCATTATTTTCGGACTTAAACAAGTAACCGTCTCGCAATAAACAAGATCCCGATATAATGTTCATCCTTAACGCAGGCACCAAATAACAATTATTTAAGTATAAAACTAATCCCGATGGTAGATGAAGAGGTAGAGTGCCGAACGCGATCACATCAACCTTCGATCCATTTCCTACGCGCATCGTCACCTTGTTCTTCGCTAGCTTGCGTTTATTCTGCAGCACCTGTTTCGAGTTACAAATGTGAGCAACCAAACCAGTATCAAATACCCAGGCACTACTACGAGTACTAGTGAGATACACATCAATAACATGTATATTGGATATACCTTTCTTCTTGATGTTGCCGTTCTTCAAATCCGCCAAGTACTTTGGGAAATTCCGCTTCCAGTGACCTTCTCCCTTGCGGTAAAAGCACTCAGTATCAGGCTTTGGTCCAGCCTTGGTCTTCTTCGTCGGTGCGGTAACTTTCTTACCACCCTTCTTGAAGTGTCCCTTTTGCTTAGACTTGCCTTTCTTGAATTTGGTGGTCTTATTGACCATCAACACTTGGTGCTCTTTCTTGATCTCCACTTTTGCAGATTTTAACATGGAGAAGAGTTCTGGCAACTGCTTGTTCATGCTTTGCATATTGTAGTTCATCACAAAGTTCTTGTAACTTGGTGGCAGTGATTGGAGGACACGGTAAATCCCAAAAGCATTAGAAATCACTATACCCAAGCTTTGGAGTTTGTTTGCGTGCCCAGACATCTTAAACACATGCTCACTAACGGAGCTGCCCTCTTCCATCTTGTAGTTAAAGAATTTTTCAGAAGCCTCATAGCTCTCAACTGCCGCGTGAGTATCAAAAATCAATTTGAGTTCACGGACAATATCATGTGGGTCTGAATTCTCAAACCTTTTCTGAAGCTCCGATGCCAAACCATACAAGATAGCACACTGAACTATGGAGTACTGATTCTTTCGAGCGAGGTAAACGTTCTTTACTTCATCGGTAGCATTAGCTGCAGGCGGGTCACCTAGCGGTGCATCCAGCACATAGGTCAAATTACCAACATTGAGGACAATCCTCAAATTGCGGAACCAATTCGCAAAGTTGCTTCCATTGTTTTTCAACTTTTCTTTCTCTAGGAACGCATTAAAATTGATGGTAGGGGCCGCCATTGATCTACAACATATTTGCAATAGTTTAGACTTAGTTTATGACAAATTGAGTTCTAATTAATAGTTAAATTAATCTAGGTGAACTCCCACTCAAAACAATATCCCTCACATTGTTTTAGTGATCGCACGAACCAAATCCACCACATCAAAACCGACCATCACGAGAGTTGATGTAGCTTCAAGGGCGAACAATCGACATGTTCATCATATCTACTATATGATCCATGCTTTACCTTTCGGTGATCCGTGTTCCGAGACCATGTCTGTACATGCTAGGCTCGTCAAGATCAAACCTTAGCTTCTGCATGAGCAAATCTGGCTTGCTCACGTTGTATACACTTGCAGAATCTAACACACCCGATCATCACGTGGTGCTTCGAAACAACAAGCTTTAGCAACGGTGCTTACTAAGGATGAACACTATAGAACTTGAAATTCATGTGCATGAGGGATCATCTTATAATGCTACCGTCGTTAACTAAGCAATACAAGATGCATAAAGGATTAACATCACATGCAATTCATAATATGTGATATGATATGGCCTTTATTCTTTGTGCTTCCGATCTCCATCTTCAAGCACGAACGTGATCTCCATCATCACCAGCATTGCATCAAGCTCAATGACGCTGCTCCATGGTTGTCCTCCACTGGCTTCAACTATTACAACTACTTTGAATAGACACGCGAGTCTTAACATAAATTAAAGACAACCATATGGCTCCTGCCGGTTGCCAACTTACAATAAGGAACATTGCATACATCAAATATAATCACAATCATGGCCATATCACATCACAGCACACCCCTGCAAAACAAAGTTAGACGCCTCTAATTTCTTTGCATATTTTACGTAGTTTGGGGCTTTCAATAAGTGTCGATCTAACTTACGAACAAGAACCACAACGTTGATGGTTGAACTATCAAGTGCCTGTTGTAAATTGGATCTATACTATAATGGGAGAGACAGACACCCTCCAAAGCCACTTATGCAATAGAAGTTGCATGTTGAGCATGGAGCAAGTCTCATGAACGATGTCATGTAAGGTTAGCCCGGGCCGCTTCATCCCATCATACCGCAAGATGCAAAGTACACAAGAAGCAATTGATAATAAAAGCACCACCGCCCACAATGACCATTGTGTTCTACTCGTGCAACAGATCTACATATAGATACGGCTCTGATACCACTGTAGGGGTTCGTAGCATGGAAAACAAAAATTTTCTACCGCATACAAACAAACAAGCCAAGATCTATCTACTAGATTGTATCAACGAGTCGACGGAATAACTCACTCTCGAAGATTCCAAAGTGTTTAACGAGAGCGGATTCTCGTGGGTGATGTAGTCGTACTCTTGCCGATCTCAAGATCGCGTAGATGATCCTTCCGGCGCTGCGTTCCGGCAGCGCTCCCGCAGTCGGTCACACGTTCGGTACTCGATGAAGACCTTCCTCTCCCTTGTTCCAGCAGGCAGCGGAGGTGGTAGCACTCTCCTCGCGATTCCGGCAGCACGACGGCGTGGTACCGGAAGTAGAGGGGAGATCTCGCAGGGCTTCGCCTTAAGCCGGAGTGAGTATGGTGGACTATGAGAGAGGCCTCGGTGATCTAGGGTTTAGACACACCAAGGAGAGGGAGATAGGCCGGAGGCTAGGGCAAGGGTATTGCCCCAAGTCGGCGGCTAGGGTTTGCCCTGGGGCGGCGGCGGCTGCAGGAGGGCCGGCGGCTAGGGCAAGGGTTTTGGGTGGTGGAGGTGTAGTCTTGGAGGTGCAGCCCTGCCCCTCCTTATATAGGTGGGAGGGAGCGGCCAAGGGTAGGGGAGTCCCTCCCCAACTCGGCGTCCAAGGCCGGCGGTGGAGGGAGAGGGACTTCCTCCCCAAGTAGGGTTCCTACTCTCCCTCCACCAAGCAAACTTGTCGTTTGACTTTTCAAATTGGCGTTTGACTTTTCAAACTAGGATTTAATTTATCCCTTTATTTTGCTCAGCGATGACACCTAGTACATGATGCAACCATTCCAACTTGTTATGACACATTCATGTACCCTTCCCCTCCGGAGTGCCGGACCTTCCAGAACCTTCTAGAACATTCCCGATGAAAACACCGAAACCATTCTCCAACCCTGAAACAGTACTTTCCTTATATGAATCTTATTCTCCGGACCATTCCGGATCTCCTCGTGATATCCCGGATCCCATCCAAGACTCCGAACAACATTCGGTCTCTTACTCATCATTCCATAACTACTCAACAACATCGAATCCTTAAGTGTGTCTCCCTACGGTTCGTGAATTATGCGGACATGATCGAGACACTTCTCCGAACAATAACCAATAGAGGAATCTGGAAATTCATATGGCTCCCACATATTTCTACAATTACTTTGTGATCGAATGAACCACTTACATACGATACCAATTTCCCTTTGTCTCACGATAGTTTACTTATCCGAGGTTTTGATCGTCGGTATCTCCGCATACCTAGTTCAACCTCGTTACTGATAAGTACTCTTTTCTCGTTCCCGTGATATGTGATCCCTTGTGAGCCAATCACATGCTTGAAATCCAATTGGATGACATTCCACCGAGAGGGCCCAGAGTATATCTATCCGTCATATGGATGGACAAATCCCACTCTTGATCCATGTGTCTCAACCAATACTTTCTAAACACTCAATGCCACCTTTATAACCACCCAGTTACGGTGTGGTGTTTGATGTCATCAAAGCATCCTTCCGGTAATGGTGATATGCATGATCTCATGGTCGAAGGAATTAGGTTACTATGTATCAGAAAGCATATAGCAATTGAACTATTAAAATGACTTGATCTTTATGCTACGGTTATCTAGGAGTATGTCCATCATACCATTCTCCTAACGATATGATCTTGTTGTTAATAACATCTCAATGTTCATGATAGGGAAACCACAATCATTTATTAACCAACAAGCTAGTATTATGAAGAGGCTTTACTAGGGACTTCAGTTTAATTTACAAATCACACAAGTATTAATGTTTCCTTGTTAATACTATTATAGCATGAATGTAAACATTTATCATAAAAACAAAGATATAATAATAACTACATTTATTATTGCCTCTAGGGCATATCTCCAACAATTTCACCATAGTTCGCCGCTGCAGAGGAGGAGAGTCGCCGTCGATTGGAGCCGCCCCAAAGGAGCCACCGGTACCTAGAGGATCACCATCGTTGACTTCATCGTTTGCCCCCATCGCTGACCATCGCCGGAGCCCCGGTGATCCCCCACTGACCCCCACTGGCCGTGCTAGGGTTCTGTCTCGCCGGCGCTGCCCAACATGGACGATGAACCGTAGCCGTTGGATTAGAGTTAGATCATGCGGCCCTAATCGCCCCGTACCGCTTCGCCACTTGCTGTCTCACTGACGAGTGGGGTCGCTCACTTAACCAGAACGCGCGCGCTATGCGTAGTGGGACGGTCCAGTTAAACCTCCCGCGCGACCCAACAATTCAAACTTAGGTTTATTCTTTTAATTTCAAACTCAGTTCTATACCAAGATTCAAAAATCAACCCATCTCGATTCACTGAACCAAAATGCATGAAACTAATTTTGTTAGAAAGGTACTAGAGTGCTTAATCCAAGCCCATTGGATTCAAACCATTTAGAATTGTAGATCACCCATGGTAAAAAATAACAAGGCGGAAGCTTTTCTGCATTCAAACATTTTTCAAAATTCAACAATAAAAGCTTTTGAGTTGATTCCAACTCTCAAAAATCACATTTAACCATACTTTTCAGAATATATAAAAATATATAGGTTTACTTGCAGAAATAATGATCAAGTAATAAAAGAATGCCTCATAGGCATTTCTAGTAATTTTATTTAATTAAAATAAAAGGTTAAACCTTATTAAGTTGTTACACCACTTTAAATCATATTCCCATGTACTGAAATATGTGGTGATGACATGGTGCCAAAGTGTTTTCTAAGATTGATCTTAGAACCGGTGACAAAGTGTTTTCTAAGATTGATCTTAGAACTGGTTATCATCAACTCAAGATTCGCGCAGAGGATATTCCAAAGACTGCCTTCACCACCAGATATGGACTATACGAGTATACTGTCATGTATTTTGGATTAACCAATGCCCTCTCTTATTTCATGAACCTCATGAATAAGATTTTTATGGACTTCCTTGATAAGTTTATCGTTGTTTTCATTGATGACATTCTGATCTATTCCAAATCAGAAGAAGAACATGAGCTACACCTAAGGACCATCCTTGGAACCCTTAGGGAGCATCAGTTGTATGCCAAGTTTAGAAAATGTGAATTCTGGTTACAGGAGGTAGGATTCCTCGGACATATTGTATCAGCTAGAGGAATTGCCGTTGATCCTGCAAAGGTGAAGGATGTTGAAGATTGGCAAGCCCAACCACTCAAACCCAAGTTCGTGCATTTCTCGGATTAGCAGGATAGTACCGCAAGTTTGTAGAAGGATTCTCGAGTATCGCAAGACCTATGACCCAATTGCTGAAGAAGGAAAAGAATTTTGAATGGACAAACGAATGTGAAGCGAGCTTTCAAGAACTCAAGAGGAGATTGATTTCAGCCCCAGTCTTGAACATGCCGGATATTACGAAGCCCTTTGACGTGTATTCTGACGCATCCAAGATCGGTCTCGGATGTGTGTTGATGCAAGAAGGCAAAGTTATATCTTATCTATCCAGATAACTGAAGCAGCATGAACAGAACTATCCTACCCATGACCTTGAACTAGCAGCCGTAGTTCTAGCCCTGAAGACATGGAGGCATTACCTGATGGGAAACCGTTGTGAGATTTATTCGGATCACAAGATCCTGAAGTATATATTCACTCAGAAGGAGTTGAATATGAGGCAGAGAAGATGGATAGAGCTAATCAAGGACTATGATCTGGACATTCACTATTACCCCGGTAAAGCCATTGTGGTAGCATATGCCCTTAGTAGATTGTTGTGCCGCTTGAACTCCATGATCCTGAAGGAGCAACCAAGTTTGCACAAGGAAATGGAATATAGTAGAATGGAATTAGTAAGTGAAGGATGTTTGGCTAGCATAGAACTTCAACCCACTTTGATCAGTCAGATCAAGGAGGCACAGAAAGAAAATGCTAGTATCGACGGAATCAAACGTCGCAGCGGTACAGGCAAGGTACGCGGATTCACCGAGGATGAAGGAGTTATGTGGTACGAAGGACGTCTCTGTGTACCACAAACTCAGAATTGAAGCAGGATATTTTTAAAGAGGCCCATGATACTCTTTATTCTATCCACCCCGGAGGAACAAAGATGTAACAGGATTTGAAGGAGCAATTTTGGTGGCATAAGATGAAGAGAGAAATCGGAAGTTACATCGCCAAGTGTGATATTTGCCAGAGAGTCAAGGCGGGACATCAGTGACCCGCAGGATTGTTGCAACCATTACAGATTCCGGAATGGAAATGGGATTCCGTTAGAATGGACATTATCACCGGATTGCCTACATCTAGTAGGGGAAATGACTCTATTTGGGTCATAGTTGATAGATTGTCCAAGGTAGCCCATTTCTTACCTGTCAAGACAACCTACCAGACTTCAAAGATAGCGGAGTTATACATTGCTAGAATCGTGAGTTTGCACGGAGTCCCCAAGAACATCGTATCGGATCGAGGAACTCAGTTTACCTCGAGATTCTGGAAGAAAGTCCAAGAGGGATTGGGAACAAGATTGGATTTTAGCACCACGTATCACCCTCAAACCGATGGACAAACGGAGTGAGTAAATCAAATACTCGAAGATATGTTGAGAGCCTGTGTGCTAGAGTATGGATCTAAATGGGAAGACTGTCTGCCTTTTGAAGAATTTTCTTACAACAACATTTATCAAGCTAGTTTGCAAATGGCCCCATTTGAATTCATGTATGGAAGGAAGTGTCGAACCCCTTTGAATTTGTCAGAAGTAGGAGAGAGTCAGATCTTCAGACCCGACATCCTACGAGAAGCAGAAGAGAAAGTTCACAAGATCCGTGAGCACCTCAAGACGTCAAGATAGAAGAGTTATATCGACAAGAGACGTTGATACTTGCTTGCAATATCGGAGATTTTGTGTATCTCAAAGTGTCTCCTTTGAAGGGAATGCAGCGTTTCCAGCTCAAAGGAAAGTTAGACCCCAGATATATCGGACCTTTCAATATTCTGAGCCATCGAGGAGAAGTATTGTATCAACTGGAACTGCCGAAGGAGATGTTAGCAGTGCATAATGTGTTCCATATATCGTTACTTCGCAAATGCCTAGAAGTCCTGTAGAAGACTGGAGTTTTCAAGAACATTGATCACCGAACCATAGAGATCAATGATGAACTGACATATCCCGAAGTACCCATCCGTATTTTGGAGGAAACGTTGAGGACCACCAGGACCCAAAGCATCAAGTTTCTCAAGATTCCGTGGAGTAACCACACTGAAGAAGAAGCTACCTGGGAGTGAGAAGATCACATCAAGAAGGAGTTCCCCGATCTTTTTAAATCCTATTTTTCTTCTTTCTTCTTTCTCAAATCTCGGGACGAGATTTTGTTTAAGGAGGGAAGGTTTGTAACATCCCAAAATTATTGAACAATGATTATCATTTCCAATCACCAAAATTAGGGTTAACAAAAACTTTTGTTAATTAAATTCAATATGAATGCATGTGTGAATGTGATGATTGTATGAATGTATGAATGGACTTGTGGGATTGATCTAAATAGCAAGGAATGGTTTAAATATGCAAACAACATCATCTAAAACTTTTCCAAGCAGAAACAAATCAAGAGAAAATAAAAACAAATCAAATAAATCAAATGGTCATTTTTGCCAATCTTGCTCACTAGACCACTTTGGGTGTTTCTAGTCCAAGATTTCAAACAGAAACATTTCCATTTCTTTTCACCCCTTGCTAGACCAAGTAAAAGTGAATCAAAGCCCACCTTTCAAACTTTCAGAAACAATTGGCAACTTGATTCAAATGACAATTCAAAATTGAATCTATATCATATGTGAAGATCACCATTTCTCAAAACCCAACCAAACCAATTCCCCTTGACCTTTCCAACTAACCAGAGACTCCCTAGTATGTAACTATCACACCCACCAAGTTTGAATCAAAAATTCAAATTTTAATCTCTCTCGGCCATTTCATCAAACACCTTGCAATCACCAAACAAACAAACATTAAACACTATTGTGAGCAGTGATCAGTGCCTAAATTGTTCCCTATCTAGATCACACTACACTCTTAGTAGATCATCTAGCTCAATTAACCCCTCTAGCTCACTGTAAAACCGACCATGCCATCAATGGCAAGCATGCCGAGAGCACCATTGCCACCCCAATGTCGCCAGCCAGCTAGGAGTCTCACTAGCCTCGCCAACCTTGTGTGGGACACTCTCCACCGTCCGTCGCCACCCCCTGTCCAAGCCTCGAGCACTGCCAGCCCCTAGACCACACAGCCCGAGCATGCCAAACCTCTTTGCGAGCGAGCCGAGAGCGCGCCAGCCTGCCGCCCGCGACACACGCCCACAGACCGCGTGCCGCCCTCGCGGCGTGCAAGTAGGATCGCCACCACCCTAGGAGACCGCCAGACATCCTTGTTCGCCGCCGCACGATCCGTAGCCGCGATGCGCCATTAAAATTGCCGTCAGACCCGCCCAGAGCGTCGCGATGTTCTGACCGTCTCGCACCGCCCCATGCCTCGCCATCAAGCCGTTGAGCTTCGCCAGGAGGCAACGCACCGTACCCAACCCTTGCCCATGCCAGTAGCTCGCTGTGACGACGACACCGATGAGCTCCGCCCGCGCCCTTCTGTCCCCTTCTTTGCACTATAAATAGAGGCCACCCCCGCTCAATCTCTTCACACCATCTCACTCCCCTCTCTCTCAGAAGTACCCCACCTCATTCCTGGAGCAAGGCAAGCAGCACATCGCCGGAATTTGGCCGGAGTCTGCCGCGGAGGAGCAAGAAAAGGTCTGTTGATTGGAGCCGCCCCAGGAGAAGCTGCCGGTACCAGAAGGATCGCCGTCGTCGACTTCGTCGTTCGCCCTATCGCCGACCCTCGCTGAGCCCCTGTGAGCCTCCCACGACCCCCACTGGCTGTACTAGGGTTCTGTCTCGCCGGCGTTGCCCGACGTGGATGATGAACCACAACCGTTGGATTAGAGTTAGATCGTGCGGTCCACATCCCCCCATACCGCTTCACACACCCATGTCTTGCTGACTGGTGGGGTCATTCACTTAAACCCACCCGCACGCGCTGTGCGTAGTGGGCCGGCCCAGTTAGCAGTCCGCGTGACCCAGTAATTCAGATTTAGGTTTAATCTTTTAGTTTCAAACTCAGTTCTGTACCTAGATTCAAAAATCAACCTAGCTCGATTCACTAAACCAAAATGCATGAAACCAATTTTGTTAGAAAGGTACTGGAATCCTTAATCCAAGCCCGTTTGATTCAAGTCATTTGGATTTGTAGATCACCTATAGTAAAAATAACAAGGCAGAAGCTTTTCTACATTCAAACATTTTTCAAAATTCAACCACAAAAGCTTTTGAGTTGATTCCAACTCTCAAAAATCACATTTAACTAGACCTTTCTGAATATATAAGAATATATAGGTTTACTTGCAGAAATAATGGTCAAGTAATAAAAGAATGCCTCATAGGCATTTCTAGTCACTTTAATTAATTAAAATAAAAAGGTTAAACCTTATTAAATTGTGACACCACTTTAAACCATATTCCCATGTACTGAAATATGTGGTGATGACATGTGTCAACATGATCCCATGTTTTAGTTGGAGAGTATTAAATTTTAAGTAGTTTTTCAATGAGTAGAAATTACTTTTCTAAAATAAAGGAAGTAAAACTATTGCCTTAATCTCTGTGATGTTTGTGATGATGCTAGATCATCTAGTGAAAACCTTGGTGTGATAAATAGAAGTAGTTAAGTATTGTTTGATGATTGTGTACCTCGTATTTATTTATAGACGCTAGTACCGACCAAGGATACGAGGAGGAAGGAGGATACTACGAGGAAGAAGCCGATGAGAACTTCAACCACTGCTCTGCACAAGGCAAGCTATTAACTGAGCAAGCTACTATCTAAGCAAGTTAACACTTGCAACTTAGCAAGATAATACTTGCAAGCTTATCCCACCTCATACCCAATCCTAGTTTTATTTGCAAGCTTAGTTATTTTATTTCTTTATCAAAGCTTTTATTTGAGTTCACTTAGTGACTTGTAGATATTAGAAAGATATTGAAGGTAGCATAAAGAGCATAAAACTTGACCTAAGTTAGATAATATTGATGTCATCCCGATGCATGAGATTGAACTTAGATAAGATACACTGGTTTACCACCCCTCATTAGTGATTATCCCCCACTTGTAGATGCTAGTGCTAAGCATAAAACTTGATCAACTGTAGATGGGAATACTTGGTGAAAATGGTTATGAAAACCTTAGAATGATGAGTCATTTTACTAAAATGTTTTGACATGTGTTTCCGAACACCAGATTATTTTGATGATGAAAATGTTAAGGCATGAGCCTTAGCCGTTTATAAAACTAATGGTTGTCTGGATGCGTTACCATTCCAATATTATCGTACAACCACAATACCCGAAATTTGGGTAGGGCTTGACTGGAAATTTATATACCTTAGTATGGGTTCCCTTGCGTCCAAGGTTTGTGCTAAGGTTACCTTGTGAAGATTGTCCACCTGTGCAGTTCCCAAGATGACAGTTGGTCATGGTTGGGAGGCCAAACTCACAGGAGAGATGCCTATACTAGGGCGTGTAATCGAAAGATTAGGATTGATTATCCGCATACTGAGTATGGTGAATTCAGGATTGTTCCTGACGGATGTTTAAAATTTTGTGGTGAAAGTGCACCACCTCTACAGAGTGTCGAACTATTCGAATAGCCTCGTCCGTGGTTATGGACAGTTGGAGTGGCCATACTGTTTCGTCGTCATATGTTTTCAAAATGACTTATGAAATGATTTATGACTTTGACTTGACCACAATAGGGTTGTGATATGAAACTCAAGTTCCGACTTAAGTGTTATAAAAAAAAATTCAACTAGCTTTCTTTGCTTCTGAACTTAGTAGAGATAAATCTGGCTTTTTGCAAAACAACCTAGAGCCTAGTACTTCCTACTCAAAAACCACTTCACTTGTAGTATTAGTTTGCGAGTACTTAAAGAGTACTCATGGCTTTGTCCCTGACTATTCCCGTGGCCAGAATATGAAGAGGACTATCAGGAGGACGAACAGCAGGAAGGTTACGACAACTAGGATTATCTCCCATCGTCAGCATTGCCTGTGACCTTGAAGATGGAGCCTCGCTTACGCTATCGTTATTATTACGTTATTCTGCTGCTTGAATTGTATTAAGACCGGATTATGAGATACTTTATTTTGTTGTAAGACCTATGTATGGTTTGTAATGGATGATGTACTGTGATATCCAATCTGTTATGTCTCGCAAAAATGGTAATCCTAGGATTGTGATGTATGGCATAACAGGCATCTGGGATTAAAAATCCGGGTGTTGACACCACCCAGCCGCGCTGCCATGTACCTCCGCTGGCGCCCCCACCTACCACCATGCAGCGCCGCCTCAGACACCTCCCCTTCCCACCGTCAGATCAACGAGATGGGCACCACCATCGCTGCCGGCGTCAGCAGCAACGGCGGCTAGGAGGATAAGGGCAGGGGGAGGTCTAGGGTTGGGGAAGGGCGTCTCCGCGATTGATCGGGGAGGAGCGACTCCACTACAACCACATGGCTATTGTTGTTTTTGGAGAGGATGGATTTTTGTCGTTTTACATGTGCATATACGCATAATAATAGTTACTCGAAAAAACATACACTACTATGAAAACGCCTGTTTGTGGCGCACCTGAAAATGCCATCCGTGGCGCACTAGCAGTGCGCCACTAGCCTCGCGCTGCGGATATCTCCTAGCCGTGGCGCACTACCTTGTGCGCTACGGTTGTGTCGAGATAGGCGTGACGCACATGCCAGTGCGCCATAGAAAGTAGTCCAGGTGCACTACGGAAAGGATCTTCTGTGGCGCACGTTGCAGTGCGCCACTAAGCTGCGCAGGTGCGCTTTAGATATGGTGCGCCACAGAAGTTGTGCCATGTGCGCCACGGGCGTTTTTTTTTGTTTTTTTAATTTCAGAGCCAGATGATATACAATACATATTATATACAATATTACAGGCAGATATACACACACATATATAAGATATACAGTTATATATATAAATACACAATTTGCAAAACAAGATTGAAACAAATACATATAGATAAGTCCCATACATGAATACATAAGTTATACATTGTTTCGATCAAGTTACAAAGTAGTTGGTGACATGCGAATACATGTGTCTCGAACAAGTTAGAGCTTGGAAGCTCGCCTAGACATCTAAACTAGCTAGAAACAAGCGCGGGATAAACAACCAAAGACGATAAGCATCACCGCGACGAAGGTGTAGGTCTTCATCCGGTTCCTCATCCTAACTCCCGCTAGATAGCGCGTGTATCTAGCTTCCGCCTCCGCCATAGTGTTGTACCCTTTTGTAGCTATTGCCGCTGAAACGATACACCTGTCTTCGACAGTCTTTCCAATCATCGTAGACTCTAGGAACCCGTCCCTTGTACACGATGTACCACGTCATCTACAAGTTGACAATAATAATTAACCGGTGATTGAAAAAAACATGTATAATTAAAGTCGCATATGAAGATACACTTATAGAAAGTACTCCTAAATCAAAAATACCAAACTGAAAAAGCAAGCCTCATATATAACTAGGTTGTTCGACACAGAAATATGCTACGATGGAACTGTCCGCCAAGTAGGATGCATAGCACAAGGCAGACAATCCCATCACAGCACATTCACATATATAGTGTGCCACGACATTTCAATCATCGGCATTCTCGAAAAAGACCAAAGTAACTCAAAACTCATGCCTCATATATAACTAGGTTGTTGAACACAGGAATATGCTACGAAGGAACCGTAAGCCAAGTAGGATGCACAACACCTGGACTTGTGCATAGCACAAGGCTTACAATCCCGTCGTAGCACATTCACATATATAGTGTGCCACGACATTTCAATCATCGGCATTATTCTTGAAAAAGACCAAATTAACTCAAAAAGAATGCCTCATATATACCTAGCTAGGTCGTTGGACACAGGAATATGCTATGATGGAACTGTAAGCCAAGTAGGATGCACAACATCTGGACTTGGGCATAACACAAGGCTTGCAATCCCATCACATCACATTCACATATATAGTGTGCCACGACATTTCAATCATCGGCATTATTCTCGAAAAAGACCAAAGTAACTCGAAAAGAATGTCTCATATATATATACATAGGTCGTTGGACACAGGAATATGTTATGACGGAACAGTTAGCCAAGTAGGATGCACAACACCTGGACTTGTGCATATAACAAGTCTAACTATCTCGTCGTAGCACATTCACATATATAGTGTGCCACGACATTTCAATCATCGGCATTCTCAGAAAAAGACCAAAGTAACTTAAAAAGAATGCCTCATATATATATACATAGGTCATTGGACACAGGAATATGCTACGACAGAACCGTGATCCAAGTAGGATGCACAAGACCTGGACTTGTGGATATCACACTCACAATCCCATCATAGCACATTCACATATATAGTGTGCCACGACATTTCAATCATCGACATTCTCAAAAAAAGACTAATAAAGTAAGGAAAAAAGAAGGACCAAAGTGAGCAAAGGACCAAAGAGTAAGCAAAAAAGCCAAGCATGGATTGATATATAATAATAATAAGCAAAAGAAGTAAGCGATGATTCATAAACCTAATAAGATAAGTAGTAGCATGTAAACTTGTCCACACACACAAAGGTCATCTATGTTTGGAACTACAACTAGGCCAATATCAAGCCTTCTGGCTCGGCTTAGGGAACAGGAGGACGCCTTGTCTCGTCATGAACTTCCTATAGTCACCCTATATCTCTAGGCGATCTTCTATGTCACGGTTATTCGGGATATTTCCTCCGTAGAAGACCCCCCCCTCCCCCCCCGAAGTCATGACATCACGAAAGATGATTGCCCCAAACTGCTACTAGATGCGATACATCTCTTGTCTAATATCTGAATTAGTGATCTTGGCCTTGGCTTCGGCCCACTGTTTGAGATGATCTAGCAGCGTAGAATTCTACTGGTCTAGTAGGAACGCCCTCATGTGATGGAGTGCGTAGTAGGCTTCCTTCTTACTACTTTCCGGTTGCTTCACGCAGGGGAACTCCGTTACGTGGTTGAAGACGTGCCTGCCGAACTTGACCTTTGTACGCACGAAGGTGGTGCCTTCCGTCGAGACATATACAGTGAGAGCATCATCCAGAACTTCCTTGATCTTGTCGTAGTTTTTCTTCTTTTCTAGACTCCCCGAGTCGAAATACATGCGTGCGAATGCTTCGGCGATAAGGAGATGAGCGTGCAGTGTTCATCTCTGCGCAAAAAAATCAAATGGAATGTGTTGGAAAAAGAATGATGATAATCTAATAAATCCAATCGATGGTGGCGAGTGAATAACGACTTACTCAGGAAAGTAAGGGACGAGAATGTATTCCTTTGTCTTGTTCGCCATGAAGATTCTTTTTAGGTACGAGGCCACGATACGTCGTTCAGCGGCTCTTCCCAAGTAGCCATCACGCATGTAGTAGGGGTCCACTATAGTGATGCCCGGTGTGTTCTCTCTAATGATCTGCATGGCCAGGCTGAGAGAAAACAGGCGGACCATGGTATAGTGCAGCGGGTATAGGTGGAACATATTGAAGATGTCATCAAACCGCAGGAAAAATAGATCCGCAGGGGCATTGTCGACGAAGCCCAAGGCCGGTGGCACCTTAACCATGAATACCGGGTGCGAGGGATCTTTCTCCGCCAGAAGGCGTCTCTCTATCGTCAACACACCATCATGCACACTCTGCAGTTCCGAACTGGTGAGCCTCCGCAAATTCTTAGGTAGCATGGGCTCACCCGCCACATGAATCCTCCACATAATACCCTCGGGTCTTGGTGGCCCGTCCCGAAACCTGATCGGATTCGCAGTTGACGCCACCGGCTGGCTCGAGCTGCTAGATTTTCTTTTCCTGCCTTTTTTTCCTTTTGGAGAGCGGGCAGGCACCGCAATGTGAGCACCGGCCGCCCTATGTAGTGTGTCAGGTCTTAGAATAAAGGGTCGGTTGGTTGTATCAGCTGGCTCTATAAAGGCGCAAGCTGGAGGCGTCTCCTGAGACCAAACAAACGCTTGGTGATAGTGGGTTTCTTTGTGGGGCCACCAGCTAAGTCTTCGTTGCTAAACTGAGTGTTGAAGAAGTGATCATTCCAGTCTTCATCGTCCTCGTCCGGATCCTGTGCCATGTCCATATCATCAACATGATCATCCGACCCACCGCGTGGAGGTGACGGCGAGGGCGGTAAGGGGGCCTTTCCACCGCTTGTCGCTAGAATGACAGGAGGTGCTGTTGTCTGTGGCGTGATGGCCCCCGCCATCCCCAAACGGATCATGCTCTTTGGCCATTGCAAGAATAAGCCGAAGAAACTTCTAAGGACAGCCGACTCTTCTTCATCCGCTCCTGGGGGTTGAATGGGAGGTTCCAGGTCGTCGCAGCCCCTTAGAACCTGACTAATTTTAACCCTGTGCACGCTATCTGGCATCGGCCTTGAGTGGAACATGCGCTGCAAGGGTGGAACGATGGTACCCTTGGAAACATCCCTCAGCTTGTTGTTCACGTTGCATAAGAGAGTGCAAGGAACATCCGTCTGCGGAAAACATGTACGGCGTAGTCAGAGAGATGCCATAAGAGTAATAGATGGCGTGAAAGGCGGTAAAGCAATTTGTTTACCATGATGGCGTCGATATCGGCTAATGTCGAGGCACCGCACACAATTACGGGCGTGCAAGAGACGGAGGGGCTGCTTGATGGCGCGGTGCTGGCCGCCGGTGTATTCTCCCTACTGGGTGCTTGGAGCTCCGATGCCGTCGCGATGATGGCAGGGGGGTCACCAACATGTCCGACGCCGCGGTGATGGCAGGGGGAGTCACCAACACTTCCAGCGCCGCGGTGCTAGCGGGCGGAGTCACGAACATATAGTTCGCCTGATTCGTCGGCGCCGCGTTGTTCGAGTGGCTGCTGACCATGCTTGGAATCGGGCACGGCCCTTGTCGACCACCCGCACTCCAGTTCGCTATTGACTCCACCAAGGTAGGCAGGAAGGACGTGAGGGTGATTGTCAGGTTGTCTTGGACGATCTGCGGGATCCACGCCACTTGTTCCTTAAGTTCTTGAACCTCGCGGTTTTCCTCCTCGCTCCTTCCCGACAGCGCCAGATGCATCCTCTGCGGTGGACCAAAATGATCCACCCAATTGTTACCCCCGAGGCCGGCCAAACGGCCAGCCGACGAAGACTTCTTCGTAACCGGCTCTATTTTCTTGGCCCGGTTCATTGCCCTGTTAAAAGGGTTATCCCACCGGGTGGCCGCCATCGACCCCTGGGATGAGGAACCCTAGGATCCATGACTAGCAAGAAGAAGTAATAGTGAACTGTTTGGAAACCAGACTTCATCGATTAGAATGCAATCGAGTTGATCCGCGGTAATTAAATTACTTACCACAATTTTCTCGAATTCCTTCATCGCAGGATCCGCGGTGAGTTGTTTGGTTTTTGGGTCCACATGGTAACGGGCCCTGATGAAGTTTCGAACCTGCCTGGGTTCGAATTTCGCAAAGGGGTTATCTATCCCCTTAGATCTATACTCTTTGTCCTCCTTATTCTATTTGGCCTCCGCGGTTCTGTATCCACCAGATCCGAGATGGTGATGACCTATATTCATCGCATGCAGCACCTTTCCCCAATTACTATTGGCCAGGGCTCTTTTGGATTCACACCTCTCCTTGAACTCCCGGAACTGATCTTCGGTGATCTGCGGGTCAATCTTCTGGATCTCCTCGAGACTTTTGCCTTCTTTATAGATCTTCCTATTTATCCGGGTTCTCCAGCTGAGCAAGGCGGTGCTTATCTTTGTGAGGGCGGATTTGTTTAATTCATTCCCATGATAATTTGTGCTCCGATACTCAGCGGGGAACTTGTATCTTGCGTGCAGCTTCTCGAAGAGGAGTGTGCGCAAGTGGCCATTATCTTTATGCCGGAGATTCTCGGTGTTGATCGAGATGGTTGTCCGGGTGATCGCCGCCACTTTCCCACCGTACCCTTTGACGACAAGGTCGGGCTCCAAAGGAACCCCTGTTGGGCTCACTTCGGTAATTTCCTCCCTGACGGTGTCGACCATGTTCGGGTGTCATTCCTTCTGCTTCTTCTTCTTCATAGTAGGATTGATACCACTCCCCTGTGCCCTCACCGCCATCAGTGGTTTCATCATCCGCCATTCCTTCAGCTTATTCCTCCGCGTCTTCCATATCATCATCCTCGCTCTCCGAAGGATGGTATTATTCATCGTCTTCTAGCCGCTGGGCCGCCTCCCAGAATGTCAATTGTTTATTCGGAGGTCTGAGTTCTCCTTCAGTGCTGATGCGCTTAGAACATCCAGCCTCGTCGTTGTCACACATCTTTGCACTAATAAAAAACAAATGATTGGTTAAATGCACGGAAAAATCCGGCATGACCTTTGCTAATTTTCTTAAACTAGGAGTGCCCAATTTCTGCCGAAACGGAAGTTAATCAACATTACGGAAAAAATCAGGACTCATTTCATACAAGAACCTGCATACACGACATAAAAAAGTGCTTCATATACAAGCACAAGCACAATTTCAAGTGCTATAATTACATCACCACAGATTATATCAACTGTCATTGATGACAGCAAATATGACAGCAAGTTTGGTCAGCAGCTTTGCACATCAGTATAGACAGCAAGTATGGACAGAAAATATGACAGATTATAGACAGCAGCTTTGCACATCAGTATAGACAGCAACTTTGCACAAGTGACTGCTACAAGTGACTGCTACAAGTTGACAAAACCTACAAGGTACTATTTACATTTATCCATGCAACTATTACAAGTGATTGGATGCCCTGACTAATTTCAAGTTCTCCTAGTTGAATTTGTACTTTGTATGAGCCTTCCGTCAACTGAACAGAGGACAGCATATCATAACACCAAATATCGTACTACAAAATATGAACATCGTACTGTCCAAACATGATAGCTGCTTAAAATAAAATGTTATGGTCTAAGACCTCAAGTAAAAGCTGCTAATAAGATAATAGAACCAATTCAATGTTCCATATGTTAAGACATGCTTATGTGAAGCAATGGGGTATTACATCTAAGCACATGTTTTCCACTAATGTTTTGCATACAAAACAATGTATCAATGTTTTTTGGGGTTTTGACTAAATAGGAACATAAAGTAAAAATAACTTGCATAGTAGGAGAATTTTGCTGCCTAACCAAAAACATAGTAGGACTACCATTTAGTCACACACTTACACATTCCCTCAATGAACATTAAAAATGATCAGGATAGCCAATGAGTTCAAAAGAGCCATAGAAAAAATTATAGTCCAACTGGACAACAAAATGAAGGGATAAAGGTTCAGGGAACAGGTCACACAGTGGCAAAAATCAATTGACACATTAATAAGGTTATAAAACAATCCGTAAGAATACTATTTTCGCATCCCTAAGAATAATTGGAAGTCCCTAAGAATACTATTTGCACATCCATCATAGCAATATTATAATTGGCAGTCCCTAAGAATTTTATAATTCGCAGTCCCTAAGAATTTTGCTTCACAACAACCATCCAACTGAAGGTCGAATAGTAAAAAGCAATTCCCTTAGCAGTTCAAATAGTAAAAAACCATCCCCAGTTCAAATCCTATCAGTTCAGTAGCAGGTTGGGGAAGATCAACAATTCCCTAGACATCTGGATTATCTACTCCTAACTAAAGCAATCTACTGCTAACAAAAGCAATTCCCATATGTCAGTCAGTCTACTGCTAACTAAAGCAATCTTCTGGATTATCTTTATTATTAGCTCACTATGTGCTCAGGGTTTCTTGCTTTCATATTTGTAACAGTAGATAGCCAAGATATAATGGAGAGCACATGTTCAAATTAGAAAAGGTGATATTAATGTGCTGCGTTCTCATTATTTAGTTGAATGTTCAGATTGACTCCCTAGGTGAGGGGATAAATGTGTGTTAGGTTCTGTTTGGGAAAAAATAGACCTGGATTCAGCCATCAACCCTGTGCTACTATGATAAATGTGCCCCAGATTCGTGGCAGTCGAGGCTCATTTTGCAATGGCGAAATTTGCCTAGATATCTTTCTAGGTCCAATCAGGAGCGTCAGCGTTCTGTCCAGTGTTGTCTAGGCTCGTGCATTTTTCCACCATTTCATCTGTGGAAGCAAGCTCAAACCCTAGCTAACCAGTGGATATAGGGAGAGAGGGAGAGATGGAGAGAGGGAGATAGGGGAGGGGCTAACCTCTAAGACGAGGACGATGTTGGCGGGCGGACGACGACGAGCGAACGACGGCGGGCGGACGACGGCCTCCTCCTCCTCCTCCTCGGACACGGGCGGCCTCCTCCTCCTCGGACTCGCGCGCGGGCCTCCTCCTCGGACGCGGGCGGGGCTCCTCCTCCACGGCCTCCTCCTCGAGCGGTGGCTGCTGGGGGGGATCGAGCGCGGCGGCGGCGAGGGGGATCGAGCGCGCTGGGAGAGATGGGGATGAGTGTGTGAGATGGTGGATGAGATGGGATCGATGACGTGGATAAAACCCAGATAAGCGTAGCGCACTATGCCAGAGCGCGCTACGGATATCTGTAGCACACTCGGGCTAGTGCGCTACGCCTATCTGGGTTGTAACCACTCTATAACAACGCTGCAGCACTCCTTCTAGCAACTACACTTGCCTATCCCACTGGCTCTGCCCACTGCTCTATTCTAAACTTGTGAGCACCTAGGTTCGAATCCTGGTGCCCCTTTTTTATTTTTATTTTAAAAATACTTTTAAATGTTCCAAAAATGCCCAAAAGTGGTGATATATGCCATACAAGTTTTGTTTTTTTTGAAAAATACTTTTAAATATTACAAAAATGCCCAAAAGTGATAATATATGTCATAAAAGTGGTACAAATATGATTCAAAGTATAACAAAATTTCATAATAATTTTTTCCATGAATATTACAATCTTTTTCGACCACGTGTTTTACAATATTTTTTGAGCTAGCGTTTTACAATCTTTTTTCCTTTCTTTGTCGCGGTTGAATAATTTAGCCCCGGCACTTTAATGTTTCTTCTTTCGAACGGGCTATCTTTTTTGGGTAGGGTTGTCCTTTTTCTTCTTGTGATGTATGTTGCTGCATCGTAGTCGTCGTCATCTTCAATCTTTGGATCGCCGTACTGGTCGAAGTCTTGCTCGTTGGCGACTCCATCCATTCCGATGATGTTTCTTTTTCCTCTCCTCACGATAACACGGCTAGGCTTTGTTGGGTCGGTAATGAATTTTTTTTGGTTTGGTCCACTTTGGTAGCCAGTACCCACGGTTCATTTTTCACGTCCACGTTCGCACCGGCGGCCTTGGGTTTGGCTGCTTCGGGTATAACCATGGTTGTGAAATACCAGTCTTCTCTTTCAACGCTCTTTGCCCATCTGACATGGAACATCGGCACCTTTTCTCCATAGTAGTCGAGCTCCCAGATCTCCTCGATCCTTCCGTAAAATCTTTCCTTCACGTTGTCATCGGTGTAGAATACCGACGTAATGCCTGAGTTCTGATAATCACACTTGTTGTCCTTTTCCTCCGTGTAGAATGTGTAGCCGTTGATATCATACGCCTGATAGGTCACCAGGTTTTGCATCGGTCCCTGCAACAAGGTGAATATGATCTTTTCCGTGTCAGAAGAATGGGATTGCGAGGGATTATCAAGGAGCGTCTGCCTAAACCAATGCGTGAAATCTGAGTTGTGCTCTTTGATTATTTCTCCCTGCGTCCATTATATGCCCCGGTCAGTGTACTTCTTCTCGATTAACCTTTTGTGCTTCTGTACCAAGGATCGACTAGATCTAAATGATGTAGCGTGACGAGGTTTGATTGATCAAAGTCTATGCGTCGACAATCGAAGTCTGCATGCAGTACGCGACGACCCTCTCGGTGACTAGATCCTTCGAGCTTGCCAATGTGCCTGTTGACGGGAAGACCGACAGGGTTCTCGATGTCTAGATAATTCGTGTAGAAAGAGATGCACTCTTCGTCCAGAAAGCCCTTGGATATGCTTCCATCTGGACGGGACCTGTTGCGAACGTATCCTTTGATGTATCCGTTCATCCTTTCGAACACCATCATGCTGCGGAGGAACATCGGCCCGAGTTGGACGATGCCCTCCACGACATGGACCAGCAGATGCACCATAATGTCGAAGAATGCGTGCGGGAAGTAGACCTCAATCTCGCATAGTATCGCCATGATCTCCTCCTATAGCCTCCCGAGCTGATTCACGCCAATCGACTTCCTAGAGATGACGTCAAAAAACTTGTAGAGGCCAAATAACGTTTCACGGATGTGCTCGTCCATTATCCCTCTTAGTGCAACCAGAAGTACCTGCGTAATTAGCACGGCACAGTCGTGAGACTTTATGCCACTAAACCTCTGCTTCACCTCGTCTAGTTATCTGCTTATCTTGCCCGCGTAGCCGTAAGGAAATTTGATTCCTAGAAGGCACTTGAAAAACTGTTCGATCTCATCCTGGCTTAGAGTGAAGCAAGAAGGAGGGAAGTAATATTCGTTCTTCTTGAACTTTTTACCCTTCCGATGACCTTGTGTCGTCTTCGACTCATGATCATCGTCATCATCCTGATCATCAGGAGTAGTGCGTTGTAACACCCTCAAAATCGGCCCTATGCAAGTCTTAGCGATTCCCGCCAAACCCGCATAGAAATGATTCAAAGGCGCCCACCAGGCACTTGCGTGCGGGTGGAAAATGAAGTAATATCATTACACAATAGTCCACTATGGAACCCACAGAACAGATATATACAACAACGACTCCATGAGACAAGAATACATATATACAATACAAAGATCCAAATCACCTTGAAAACGATACAACGTCCGACTACGGACAAGATGCAAATGGGCTAAGAGCCCGGAAGAATAACCAATGGCGTCCATAACCCTGCCCAGGCCAAGCCGGAAGGGTAACCCTGCTAACGACGGCGATCTTAAAACCTGCTTAAATAAAAGGGGTGCCGACAAAGGGCAAAGGAAAAAGAGAGCGGTCAGTACTGAGGCCAGTACACGGCGAGACTAGAATTCCGCGGTCCTCGCCTACATAGGTATGGTGGACTGAAGCGGCAACGCAGCATGCACTAAACAACCTATAGAGACTCAATATAAATGGAGGCTATCAGATAGGGATAAGAAAGATCTATTCGTATCCAACCTGAAACTATCACCAAGCACACCCATCCTGGTATTTCCCCCTCGAGACCAAACGAGGAAGTCATCCGAGGAACTCACACAGTTGGCAGTGTTATTCATTCCGTTATAGTTGCGGCAATTACTAGTCAGATATAGATAGCATGAGTCATCCTGATAGAATAAGCAGTGGTCAGGTTTAGTTAACCATTCCGTTGTAGTTGTAGTACTTACTAGTCAGATACATATAGCATGAGGCATTCCAAAACCCAGCAGTTGTTGGTACTATTATTTAGCCATTCCATTGTATTTGCAATACTTACTAGTCAGATACAATGGTAATAGGTGACAACCCAAACCAGCAATTGTTGGCACTTTTATTTAGCCATTCCATTATAGTGAAGCTGATTACTAGTCATTATAAAGTCAAATTTATAGCACTACTTTAGTTATAGTTGTCTATGATCGAGATACTGTGCTCCAAGTCGTCCATAACCGCGGACACAGCTTTCAGAAAGTTTTACCCTGCAGGGGGGCACAAATAGCAACACACGCACGATCAACCTCGAGAAAAACCAAATGAAAACCCAAGGAGGCATCACGACAGAGCAATTGCAGGATTCATATAATATTTCAGGGGGCCACCCCACCAAGCTACCCGCTACGAAGTTGGCCTGCTCCGAGACGGACCCAGAGGTTTGTGACGACGACTGTAAACAAATGGGAACCCGAAAGTGTGACTGGGCTTGTCGATACCGCGAAAACGTGGCACGGGGTTCCAAAATAGTACAGGCGCTCCACACGCAATCATAAATAAAAGAAGTAAAGTATGGCATAAGTACAGGATAGTAATAAAGCCCCAAACTACTTGTGGCCCCAAGAAATAAGATATGACTCAAGCTCTGGCTAGGGGGATTCATGGTCCCACATGCGGATAGTGCGAATATTCAAAGAACAGGTATCAAGTACTCGGGGTCCTATGGGACACAAGTGGACGGTTAAAAACCAAATAACATCTATTGCCCACCTGTGCCTCTGCATTATTTACCTACTTAAATTTTAGTTATTAAATGGTAATTAAAGCCATGCTCATCTCCAACATTAAACATGAGGCATTACTCCAACAACTGTGGAACATCGACGGCGTGAGGCAACACCTGTGCAAGCAACTACAACTCGCAAGGCTGACTATCTACCAAACAACAGGTAATAGGATGTGTCCAAGGCAATTTAATGGCTGCAAGGGATATCACGGGTACGAAAACTAGAGCATCGCATTACAGTTAGCAATAGATCAACAGGAGGAAATAAAGACTATAAAAGTAAGATAGGTAGATCGGGCATGATGCATGTATGATGTATGACATGGCAAAGGTGCGATGCAATTAAGCAATATTAAGCGGAACCAGGGTCCCGACATTTAATTAAATGGTTCATGTTGTTTAGCTACCCCGCAATTTAAAAGTTGTATTAACAAGGCAAAACATGTCATCGATTCGCTACACAAATTTAAATGGGACCAATATTAGACTAGATTCGCCTGCATATGGCCTCCATATTTAATACTAGATGAGTCGACAACATACCCCCAACCCCGCAATAGGTATGCAAGGATGCTCAATTCATATGCAACAAGATATATATTTCATTTATAGAAATAAGGTCTCGGGAAGAGGGTCACACATGGGGTTTGGCGATCTTGGGGGCTCAGAGGGGTTCGACGGAATCAGTCTTTGAACTCCGGGATCGGGGCCTTGACGTTCCATGACGGAGGTCTTGATGTACCGGTCTGATGTCGATCTGCGGGTACCATAGGTCCTCGGCGTGGTTCTCTCGGGTTCAAGCACCGGTGGTTCATTGGTTTTGTCCCGGTCACACATTGATCTTGGCTTGCGTGGGGAAACACTTTAGAGCGATGCTAGCGAGGAGACAACCACCTGGGTACATACATCGAATGGGGACGGAGAGCGTCGGGCAACAAAGGCCTAGACGCACTGGTCTTGGCATGGCAGTAATAACTGGCATGAGCATAACCAAATTCAGGACTGCCAGCGGAAGTCCTTGTAGGCACCTGGACGAACACCTTGCGGACAGGGGACGGTGAAGCGCTTGCGAGACAGAGTGGCGGGCTTGCTGTGTCTCGGCGTCGCAGAGGCGGAAGCCGCGCGGGCTGCAGGCGGGTCGGAGAAGTGCGGCGATGCTTGGCAGGGGCGGTGGCCGCGGGACGCAGCGATCAACAGGGAGGTCGCCGACGAGCTCGGTTGGACATGGTGGCGGTGAAGGACGCGGAGGTCGGCCGGGCATCGCGCTACAGAGGGCGCCGAAGGGGAGGAAGGCGACGGCCAGACGCGAGGCGGCTCTGGTAGTCGATAGAGAGGAGGCGGAGGCGGCACGACAGCAGACGACAACGTGCCCGGGATGGGGAGGCGGACGGCGCACGATGGAAGGAAGGAGGATGCGGGACGCCCGGGATCCGACGGGGGGCGCTCGCGGCGGAAGAGAGCACCTGGCTCGGGGGCGAGGAGAGGGAGGCGCATGAGGCGGCGGGCGCTCGGGAAGGGAGGAGTGTCGGGAAGAGAGGGAGGGGATCACGAGACGAAGGGGTGGGGCCAGGGTCGATCGGGGGTGGGGCCAGGGGATAGCGAGTGGGGTGTGTGTTGCGTGCATACGGGTGTGGGTTGGGGTCTGGTTCGCGTGAGGCCTGGGGGTTGGTGGGCGACGTGAGCGGGAGTGGGGCCAGGCGCGGGAGGAGGTGGGGTGCATGCGTGTCTGCCCAGAGGGTGGCGACGGCAGGTAGGATGGCTGCTAGGGTTAGCTGGTAGGTTAGGGTTTGGCCATGGTCTGGGCCTTTGGGCCTGGACGGATTGGGTGTAGATTTAGGTTTACAATTTTATATAATAGTTTATTTATTCTGTTTTGTTTTAAAACTTTTTAGCAAAAAGTTTTTTAGGCAAATAGTTTAGCAGACAAGTAAAAGATTTGAAATAAGATAAGAGATATTGTAGCAAACAAAATAGTTTTTAATTGAAATATTTTGAGGGATAAAGATGCATGATGTCATGATGACGCAACAAAAGTAAAACAAATGGCAATATTATAATTAGGGTTTACCCGGGGTGCTACAATTCGACACCACTAACAATGGATCTCGCCCTCGAGATCCGCCTCATGGTACAGGGAGGAAGGCCAGCGGTCTGAATCTTCTCGTCTCGTGTAGATCCTTGCGACACCGCTAACAAAGATCCTTGCTCCATCTTGAAATCGGCGACACCACCAACAAGGGTCGGTGCTCAGGTTCATTGCGATAATACTCCGGATAAACAAAGGACGAAGGTAAAGGTATCAAACGGTAAGGCCACCTCTAGCTTCTGCAGAATGAGTTGAATTGCTTAATCCACCGATTCGATGTACACGAGCGAATGATAAGAGTAGTCAGATGGTGATCAGTCCATTGCGCACCCAAAGCATTACTTTGCACATGAATAGGAGAATTATGCGACCAACTCTTGGAATCAGACTAACGATCTTGACAATCGAGGTTTGGAAACAAAGGAGGGATGGAGATTCTCATCAGATCTGATGTAGATGACTTCGTCGTATCAGAAAAAACCGGAGGATAGAAAGAAAAAGAAATTAGTGAATCTTCGGTCCACTAAAAGTACATAGAGGGAGATTCCTCAGATGGCATGAAGACAAAATGTCGAAGCACCGTTACAAGAGGAAGCGAAACCCCGAAGGTACGACAGAATCCCAACCACGAGAATTCCGGGACTCGAAGAAAAGATAAGGGGTAGATTCAAAATACGCAAAGGTAAGAGGAGAATAGCAGAGGGGTAAGGAGTAAAAACAGACCTAATCAGATCTATCCAACCGATTTTCCAAAATAGTTTTGACACTCTACCACGTCGTTAGCTAGGTTATCCTACAGGCTGGACCAGTGAGGTATCGTAACTGCTGAGCTCTGATACCACTCTGTAACACCCTCAGAATCGGCCCTATGCAAGTCTTAGCGATTCCCGCCAAACCCGCATAGAAACGATTCAAAGGCGCCCACCAGGCACTTGCGTGCGGGTGGAAAATGAAGTAATATCATTACACAATAGTCCACGATGGAACCCACAGAACAGATATATACAACAACGACTCCATGAGTCAAGAATACAGATATACAATACAAAGATCCAAATCACCTTGAAAACAATACAACGTCCGACTACGGACAAGATGCAAATGGGCTAAGAGCCCGGAAGAATAACCAATGGCATCCATAACCCTGCCCAGGCCAAGCCGGAAGGGTAACCCTGCTAACGACGGCGATCTTAAAACCTGCTTAAACAAAAGGGGTGCTGACAAAGGGCAAAGGAAAAAGAGAGCGGTCAGTACTGAGGCCAGTACACGGCGAGACTAGAATTCGGCGGTCCTCGCCTACATAGGTATGGTGGACTGAAGTGGCAACGCAGCATGCACTAAACAACCTATAGAGACTCAATATAACTGGTGGCTATCAGATAGGGATAAGAAAGACCTATTCGGATCCAACTTGAAACTATCACCAAGCACACCCATCCTGCTATTTACCCCTCGAGACCAAACGAGGAAGCCATCCGAGGAACTCACATAGTTGGCAGTGTTATTCATTCCGTTATAGTTGCGGCAATTACTAGTCAGATATGGATAGCATGAGTCATCCTGATATAATAAGCAGTGGCCAGGTTTAGTTAACCATTCCGTTGTAGTTGTAGTACTTACTAGTCAGATACATATAGCATGAGGCATTCCAAAACCCAGCAGTTGTTGGTACTTTTATTTAGCCATTTCGTTGTAGTTGCAATACTTACTAGTCAGATACAATGGTAACAGGTGACAACCCAAACTAGCAATTGTTGGCACTTTTATTTAGCCATTCCATTATAGTGAAGCTGATTACTAGTCATTATAAAGTCAAATTTATAGCACTACTTTAGTTATAGTTGTCTATGATCGAGATACTATGCTCCAAATCGTCCATAATCGCGGACACGGCTTTCAGAAAGTTTTACCCTGCAGGGGGCACAAATAGCAACACACGCACGATCAACCTCGAGAAAAACCAAATGAAAACCCAAGGAGGCATCACGACAGAGCAATTGCAGGATTCATATAATATTTCAGGGGGCCACCCCACCAAGCTACCCGCTACGAAGTTGGCCGGCTCCGAGACGGACCCAGAGGTTTGTGACGATGGCTGTAAATGACTGGGAACCCGAAAGTGTGACTGGGCTTGTCGATACCATGAAAACGTGGCACGGGGTTCCAAAACAGTATAGGCGCTTCACGCGCAATCGTAAATAAAGCAGTAAAACATGGCATAAGTACAGGATAGTAATAAAGCCCTAAACTATTGTGGCCCCAAGAAATAAGATATGACTCAAGCTCTGGCTAGGGGGATTCATGGTCCCACATGCGGATAGTGCGAATATTCAAAGAACAGGTATCAAGTACTCGGGGTCCTATGGGACACAAGTGGACGGTTAAAAACCAAATAACATCTATTGCCCACCCGTGCCTCTGCATTATTTACCTACTTCAATTTTAGTTATTAAACGGTAATTAAAGCCATATCATCTCCAACATTAAACATGAGGCATTACTCCAACAACTGTGGAACATCGACGGCGCGAGGCAACACCTGTGCAAGCAACTACGACTCGCAAGGCTGACTATCTACCAAACAACAGGTAATAGGATGTGTCCAAGGCAATTTAATGGCTGCAAGGGATATCACGGGTACGGAAACTAGAGCATCGCATCACAGTTAGCAATAGATCAACAGGAGGAAATAACGACTATGAAAGTAAGATAGGTAAAAAGGGGGAGAATGCTCGCCTAAAAACATTGCTGAAGATTCATCCGTAGATCGGGTCAACACTCGCATCAACTCATCGGCCTAATCCGTAAAGAAGCAAAGCACTAAAATAAACACCGGATGCACTATTTAATACTACGGTAGAAGATCGGGCATGATGCATGTATGATGTATGACATGGCAAAGGTGCGATGCAATTAAGCAATATTAAGCGGAACCAGGGTCCCGACATTTAATTAAATGGTTCATGTTGTTTAGCTACCCCGCAATTTAAAAGTTGTATTAACAAGGCAAAACATGTCATCGATTCGCTACACAAATTTAAATGCGACCAATATTAGACTAGATTCACCTGCATATGGCCTCCATATTTAATATTAGATGAGTCGACAACATACCCCCAACCCCGCAATAGGTATGCAAGGATGCTCAATTCATATGCAACAAGATATATATTTCATTTATAGAAATAAGGTCTCGGGAAGAGGGTCACACATGGGGTTCGGCAATCTTGGGGGCTTAGAGGGGTTCGACGGAATCGGTCTTTGAACTCCGGGAACGGGGCCTTGACGTTCCATGAAGGAGGTCTTGATGTACCGGTATGATGTCGATCTTCGGGTACCATAGGTCCTCGGCGTGGTTCTCTCGGGTTCAAGCGCCGGTGGTTCATTGGGTTTGTCCCGGTCACACATTGATCTTGGCTTGCGTGGGGAAACACTTGAGCGATGCTAGCGAGGAGACAACAACCTGGGTACATACCTCGAATGGGGACGGAGAGCGTCGGGCAACAAAGGCCTAGACGTACTGGTCTTGGCATGGCAGTAACAACTGGCATGAGCATAACCAAATTCGGGGCTGCCAGCGGAAGTTCTTGTAGGCACCTGGACGAACACCTTGCGGATAGGGGACGGTGAAGCGCTTGCGAGATAGAGTGGCGGGCTTGCTGTGGCTCGGCGTCGCAGAGGCGGAAGCCGACGCGGGCTGCAGGCGGGTCGAAGAAGGGCGGCGATGCTTGGCAGGGGCGGTGGCCGCGGGACGCAGCGATCAACAGGGAGGTCACCGACAAGCTCGGTTGGACATGGTGGCGGTGAAGGACGCGGAGGGAGGCCAGGCATCGCGCTACAGAGGGCGCCAAAGGGGAGGAAGGCGACGGCTAGACGCGAGGCGGCTCTGGTAGTCGACAGAGAGGAGGCGGAGGCGGCCACGGCAGCAGACGACGACGTGCCCGGGATGGGGAGGCGGACGGCGCACGATGGAAGGAAGGAGGACGCGGGACGCCCGAGATCCGACGGCGGGCGCTCGCGGCGGAAGGGAGCACCTGGCTCGGGGGCAAGGAGGGAGGCGCAGGAGGCGGTGGGCGCTCGGGAAGGGTGGAGTGTCGGGGAGAGAGGGAGGGGATCACGAGACGAAGGGGTGGGGCCAGGGTTGATCGGGGGTGGGGCCAGGGGATAGCAAGTGGGGTGTGCGTTGCATGCGTACGGGTGTGGGTTGGGGTCTGGTTCGCGTGAGGCCTGGGGGTTGGTGGGCGACGTGAGCGGGAGTGGGGCTAGGCGCGGGAGGAGGTGGGGTGCATGCGTGTCTGCCCAGAGGGTGGCGGCGGCGGGTAGGATGGCTGCTAGGGTTAGCTGGTAGGTTAGGGTTTGGCCATGGTATGGGCCTTTGGGCCTGGCCAGATTGGGTGTAGATTTAGGTTTACAATTTTATATAATAGTTTATTTATTCTGTTTTGTTTTAAAACTTCTTAGCAAATAGTTTTTTAGGCAAATAGTTTAGCAGACAAGTAAAAGATTTGTTTTGAAATAAGATAATAGATATTGTAGCAAAGAAAATACTTTTTAATTGAAATATTTTGAGGGATAAAGATGCATGATGTCATGATGATGCAACAAAAGTAAAACAAATGGAAATATTATAATTAGGGTTTACCAGGGGTGCTACATGCGTCCTCCGTGAAGCTCCTTCCGGATACCCATGAATATCAGGTCGTGCCTTGCTTTCGGACCATCTTTCGTCCTATATGGCATGTTGATTACGATGGCGACCTGACTCCCGCACACGTTTTTCGTGATATGCATGATGTCAAGGCTATGAGGCGTGCGGAGAAACTTCCAGTATGGCAACTCCCAGAAAACAGAACTTGTTTTCCATACCTTCATCAGCGGCTTGTCTTGCTGCCTCTTTCGCTTCTTTCCAGGCTTAGGACAATCATTCCAGTTTTTCAGCAATTCTTCCACTTCTTCGCTGGTCCTCCGCTCTGGGATTCCTCGGGTCTCGGATTTGCTATCGAACACGTCTCCATGTTTTCTCCATGGATCTTTCTTGCCGAGCCACCTCCAGTGCGCCATGAACATGGTTTTCGAAGACCCTGGATCTTTCTCTAGTTGGAGATAGCTTGTGTTATCCATGCACCTAACGCATGCGGAGAATCCTTGGATAACCTGCCCAGAGATATACCCGCAACCAGGATAGTCTTGCACCGTAGTGACCAACGCGGCTCTCATAGTGAAATAATCTTGTGCAACGGCGTCGTAAGTATTGGCTCTAGATTCCCATAACGTGGTTAGCTCCTCTTTCAACAGCCCGAGATACAGATTGATGTCGGTACTAGGTTGTTTTGGCCCTTGAATTAGCATACTCATTTGTATGTACTTCTTCTTCATGCACAGCCATGGAGGGAGGTTGTACATCCATACAAACACGGGCCAAGTGCTGTGCGTGCTGCTCTGGCTACCAAACGGATTGAGTCCATCGGTGCTCGCACCAAGCCCGATGTTCCTCGAATCTCCACCGAATTCTAGGAATTCGAGGTCTAATGCTTTCCACTGGCTAGCATCTGAAGGGTGCGTCAGTAGCTCATCCTTTTAGGGGTCATCGTCATCTCCTGGTTTCTTCCTTTCCGCATGCCATCGCATGAGCTTCGCTTCCTTAGGATCCACGAAATAGCGCTGTAGACGAGGAGTGATAGGAAAGTACCATACCACTTTTCAAGGTGCTTTCTTCCCTTTCTTGTATCGACTCACGTCGCACACCGGACATGTGGTTTTCTCCATGTCCTCGCCCTGATAAATGATGCAATCGTTGATGCATACGTGGTATCTAACGTGCGGTAGATCGAGAGGACAGACGATTTTCTTGGCGTCCTCGATACTAGTTGGACACATGTTCCCCTCCGGGAGACGATCGTGCCAGAATACCATCATATCGTCGAAGCTTGCGTCGCTCAATTTGTGTTTTGCCTTCATCTCCATAGCCTTGAGCGTTACATTCAACCGGATATCATCGGGCCTGCATCCTTCATACAATGGAGTAACCGCGTCTTTCTCAAGTTGCGCAAGCTTGGCTTTCTCTCTAGCGGCAGCCCCGGCGTTACTCGTCTTCTTGAGAAGCAGCTCTTGCACATAAGGGTCCCGTACCCAGCCCGACGTTGTTCCATCGTTGTCTGCTCCTCCGGCATCTAGATCATCATAATCCCGGTCTGCTTCTGCACCTTCACCATCTCAAGGAGACTCTTCATCATCTCGCTCGTCCTCGCCGTGATGATCATCGTCATGTTTCCTACCTTCACCGTCTCCATCGTCTTCGTCATCGCTTATCCAACGAGTGTATCCATCCATGAAACCATGGCGGAGCAGGTGCGCCTGCAGATTCCCGAAATCTGGGTCGATCAACCAGTTGAGTTTGCATCTTCTGCACGGACATCTTATCTCCGTCTTGTTATTTGGTATCATGTCGACCGTCGCACATTTCAAAAATATAGCCACAATGCCTTCGCTCATTATGCGGACCATTTTTGCCTGCACGGTGTACACGGTACAATTAGAAGTCTATTAAAACCACATAATCAATGCATGCATGCAATGGTCAATAGAAAATTTTGGCATGACCTATCCTAAAATAAGGACCTTTGCGAAATGCCAAGTCTTGCCAAAATGGAAATGAATCAACATTTTGGCAAAACAAATGGCAACTCATTCACACACAAACACAAGAGAGAGAAACCGATCCATACACATGAACATATCATGTCCATACACACATGCATGAGCATCTCGGTCCTCTCCATATACACACATGAGCATCGAGATCCTCTCCATAATACACACACATGAGCATCGATATCCTCTTCATACACATGAGCATTGATCATCTACATACATATGAGCATATCATCCATATACGCATGAACACATCCTTACATGGACAATTTACCGAGATGAGAGACGGATCGCTAGAGAAGAAGATGGAAAAGAGGTGCGCACGAGACCGGAGAGCTTCCTCTATTATGTATGTAACATCCAAGGCAAGTTCGACATGCTAAAAATGGTGAATGAGTGGAGAAATTGAGGTGGGAAGGAGAAGGATTCCGACTAGATCTAAGGAGGAAGAAGGAGGGAAAAGTGAAATGTGGGTGGTGGATGATCACATATGTGCATAAAATGGAGCTGCCAAAAAAAAAAGGTCGACACATCCGTGTCGCACGTGGCCCTAGTGCGCCACAGGGAATAATCACAACCATGGCGCACATGCCAGAGTGCGCCACGGATGCGTCTGCCCATTTACAGAGCAGAGGGGCATTCGCTTAGGCGTAGCGCACCCCCTCCATGTGCGCCGCGGTTAACACTAACAAGCGTAGCGCACCTACCCTATATGCGCTACGGGTATCTCGCATGCGGCCAGCAGGGCCCTGGCCCGCACATATCTGTGGCGCACTATCTGGCCCGCACATATCTGCGCCACGGTTGTTTTAGTTACTAGTAGGGCACTGCCCACAGGTGCGCCATACCTGTTTTACCCGTGGGGCACTTCAACCACGTGAGCCACGGATGTTTGAATTACCTATAGCCCTTTTCCTAGTAGTGATATGCACAATAATTAAAAGGGAAATTGCAATAATTGCTAACACAGGCAACTGTAAAATTTCTATCAATGCTTATTATTCCAATGCCAACGATGGTAGTATATTGAACAGTAGGATGCATTTGCCCTTGCTAGCCAGGCATGTCGATCGTCAAACTCTAACAAGTAGGGAGTGAGAAGGTAGCCATGGAGCGCAATTCTGACGGGATCTTGATCCTGTCGTGCAGGGATGAACAGAGAAGATCGTCCAGCCCTGACACACATGAGAAGGCGAGATCAAAGAAACTCTTGAGACACGAATTGCAGGTCGCGCAGGGTTCACATTGAGTCCTCCCAGTCCAACCATACCCCAGTAAACTAATCGTGTTTGCTAACCAGTCACGGCACAGCCTGCCGCCATGCACAGAATATACTCCAGGCACAGGCAGGCGCCGATATGCTTAGCACAAGCTACAACTAGTAGTACAGTATTAAAAATCTCCCGATTAGCATGTTGGTGATGGAAACAGGCACAGTTGGGCACAGGAATCTTGCCGTGTATGGCTGTCCTTTGTCGCATTAGAGGACAAGTGCAAATCGCCTCGTGGACTGCCCTCGCGGCAGGGGACACGGCGGGGAGACACTGGGTTCATCCTCAAGGAATGGTTGGGGGCATGGAGAGCATGGATGAGAATTGAGAAAGCAAAGGAAACCAAGCAACGCATGGATTTGATTGATCTGATTAGTTAACCACTGAAAGAAGCTGAAACGAAATGCCATCTGCTCCTCTTTGTTGCAGATGGCTGCGGTTCGCTCTCTCTCTCTCTCTCTCCCACCCATCTTCCTTTGCAGCGCCAAATGGTTTTGCCACAGGATGTGCCATGTTGCAGCCAATTATCTTTTTTGTTCATGAAATTGGGTGAGTAGATGAAGAAAATAATACAGCTAGGCTAACTAACCTGCTCCTCCTTTCCAAAAAAAAAAACTAACCTGCTCCATTTGCTTTGTAGGGTGTGAGTCATCGCTCTCTTATCTTATGTGTGTATGTGTCGGAATGATTGACTCAAAGGACTCGATCGTACTACGACCGGAACTGGAAACGGGATCCGCATCCATAGACAGGCCGGACTCCTGTCAGGACAACCACGATCGCCCGATGTTTTCCTGTCCTGCATCTTCAGAATCGGCCGGAGAGCAGCTTCCTCCTGTCTTTCATGCTCCACGTGCTCTAGGAGCGGCCACAAGGTCCCGACGAACGTCCAGGATTGGATCTATGCAGTCGCTGGAAAAATCCTTCGAGTTTAAAGTTTTACAACTACACATGTTTGTTCTCCCCTCCGAATTCCACAAACTATTGCGTCCTAACCACACCAAGCAAGCGTAACCTCCTATGTTCTGCTGTCAAGTTTATTTAGCTTTATGCGCTTTCCCCCTTCATCGAGGTAGCAAGAGGCTTTAGCGCTTTTCCTCTTCGCCGAGTAGCAAGATACTGTTTTCCCCCTATGATCTATCAAAAATAGCGTTGTTCAGTATTTAATTGTATACACTCACTTCATCAAAAATCCATACAGATGAGAAACGCGCAATATGTTACTACAATCGAGCCTCTGCACATATATGCAACAACTATAACATATTACATGGCCCTCTGGATGATGTGGTGGCGATGGTGTGTTGACGAAGATATCGATACAGGCCACGTTAATGCAGACCTTGGTGACGATGCGCCGACGATGTTAGAGCAGTAGGTGTGTCGGCGGTGATACATTGCTTGAAGACGTCCCTTGCGGCGTTGATGCATGCCTTATTGTCGGAGAGGTCATATTCCATACCGGCATACGTGTGGATCATATTGCTTCTCGTGGCATGCTCGATGATGATCTTGGCTCGTAACCTTGCTTTGTAGGCATAAATAAATTAAACTGGGTGTTTGCGCTTTGTTATGGGCTATCTAGCATGTTCGGAATGACTTTATCTTTAATAAAATGAGTTTCTCTCATCATTTCTGTAGGTTACACCTTTGGCTATCTGTTGAATCCATATGTGGTATTATCTCCAACCGCTGGAAGAGCGCCAGGACATGTATACTGGGTGCAACCATTTGGCAACACTAGTACTTGATATGTATAGCTGATTTGGTTGGCGGTTTGATAGAAGACCAACATGTTGATGCCTAGCCATGGCATGCTATTTCAACTTTTTAGATGGCTTATCCATGTTTTCACGCTCTTGATCCATAATTTGTAATAATTGCTGGGTGTAGCAGTTTTTAGAGTTCTGTAAGACTTCAAATAATATACTTTTTTATTATAGGCCGTATGCATCAATTGATGCAGAGGCTGGGCTTTCCCTTTTCAAGAAAAGCTATGTAGGCATAAACCTTGATGCGGTGGTTTGGCTCGGGATGTGCATCGCAGAGGTGGTGTTGGTTGGGGTTTTGCAGATGCAGGCGGCACTACTCGTTATACTTTAAAAGAAGGTAGATATTCAAGAAAGGAACCGAGAGCTTTTCCATGTGAAAGAAGATAGTGTTGTTTTTCTTTTGTGCGGATGCAAACCCATAGAAATTTGATAGAAGAATGACATGCTTAATCTCAACAGCAGGTACCCCAAAACATATACCATGAAGTAGAAAATGCTAGAAGTACGAATATTTTGTGAAACGAGTAAAATGAATCCTAGAAATGAGGTGCCAATAGTTTCTTGTTCACAACAAAAGCAACATAGATTTTTTACATGCAAGTTGGAACATAATACCAATTTTTATTTTCTATCATATTTCCTTTTCAACATATTATTTTCTAATTTTAAAACCTTGTTTGCCTTTTATCTTCTTGTCAATTATTTTCTCTTATACTAGTATAAACATTATATATTGATGCATATGTGCAATTATACTATAGCTTAAGCTTGAGCAAAAGCGAGCCATCTGAGGCCATCTACCCGTGCGCGCGTTTCTGGATCAATCATCTCAACCGTGCAGAAGTGTTGACCAAAGTCTTACGAGTTGGTCCCTCCCATCCCCACCCCCACCCCATCCCCATCTCGATCCTGTTTGACATGGATATGCCCTACGGGTACCTAGGATTGGCCTATCCGGTCCAGCCCAATGAAGTCCCACACGAAGACTTCATGGAGACTCCGGATGGCCTAAGCCTGGTAGAAGTTCGACTCCTTGGAGAACACGGCCAAGCTGTAGATAGAATTTTGAATGGTGAAACCCTAACTGGTAGAAGTTCGACTCCTTGGAGAACATCGCCGAGAGGGTGGTTGACCACGACCTTTACCTTGCTTTCGCCGAGACCATGAGTCACGCAATAAGTATGATTCTGCCGTAACGGGTCAAATCCCGAAGACGGTACTTAAAGATGTGAGGCGAGGTTGGTTCACCAGGGGCTCCATCGATCCCAAGCTACCGCGGCCACGCTTCCCTACCTGTTATGATGCACCTCCATCACCTCCTCTTTCGAAAACGTTTTCAATGCGTATGCCAGATGGAAAGACCGAACTATGTGACTCATGGAATCTACTAGGCAAGTTAGTCACTCGAGGGGTTCCCAAGCCCCGTGTGGTTGTACGCTCGTCTCGGTTCCAAAGGCAAGAACTCAGTTCCTAGTGATGGCGAGCATGGGACTACAAATACCATACCCAACGTGGCCTCCCATACAAGCCTTAGCATGTTTAGTTAACTCCTTATATGATATCACCATCTCCTACCTTTCTAGATTCTCCGGCATCTCTGATTCATCATTCGTATAGATCAGACGTTGTTACTAAGCATGGCTAAGCTGTCGGTCTCAGAAGCTCTAGCAACGCTCAGATGCCAGTCCTGGGTATGCTAGGAGCAGTGGATCAGGAGTATACGGCTATAAAGGGAAACAGTTCAACAGATAGGTAACACTAGCTACTGACAAAAGACCACATTTGGAATCGTGTGCATCATAGTGAGAAAGTAAAATACTTTATAAAACATAGGTTCAGAAGGAGAGGCTACGCTTGCCTTGTCCGTCAGTAGACAGGTATGGATCTTCGGTGTTGTTGACTTCAGCTTCGGGTTCGGATCCTATCACGAAGAGCCAATACCGGAAAGAAAGGCGACATTCAAGACATGGCATCGATGCAATTCTCAAACAAGGATGATGATATGACAAGTTGAATTGCCTTGAAATGAAACCCTAAGGCATGCTTGACAGTTTAAACGGGGTTCCGAGGATTAAAAACCCTAACTCGAAAAAACTTCGGAATCACTTGAGAGGGGTTACTATGTTGTTCTAAATAAACTTGTCATTAAAGTTGATTAGCAATGTATGTTTATAGCTTAAATAGGTAGAACTCATTTTTCTGAACATTTTGATATATTATTTGTATTTTTCTGACTTATAATGAATTAGTTATTGAATTTACAAATTTATATCATTTTCTGAAATTATTAAAACATATTAAATCGAAATATTACATCAGGATGACATCAGCACATGAGCCAGATACTTTTTACACTCGGGATGACCCTAGCCAGAGAGACTGACAGAGGGGCCCGAGGCCACCTCAGTAGCCATGTTGGCCAGACGGGGTCAGAGGCGTTTTCCACCAGGGTTGGCTCTAGCCAGAGGGGCTGACTGGTGGGGCCTGGGCCACGCAGGCGCCACGCGGACCTTGCCGGAGAACGGCCAGACGGCAGCGACTGGCGGCGCTAGGATGCGAACAGGGACGCGCGGCTAGGCCTACTTGAACCAGGGCGTCACCACGAACCTAAAGAGGGCGGAACCGCTAGGTAGAGGTCGCCGGAGCAGGTAGCACGACGACGGCCGACGGTGGCGCGTGAAGATGGTTGCGACGACAACGATACAGAGAGGGAGAGGGGAAACAAAGAGGGTCACGGGGACCGTGAGCTTACCTTGAAGCTCGCAGAGGGGTCGTTGGCGCGAGGGGAGCACAGAGGACACCAGAATCGATGGCGCCGATGGTCGTCGGTGTCGAAGAGGAAACAGATGGGGAGGCTCGATTCTTCTCGGCCATGGATGATTCCTTCTGCAAGGAGGATGCTGGGGAGGAGGCGGAGCTCGTGGGCGTGTTGGCGAAGCTCGGGGCAGCACGGTTCAGCGGGGCACGACGGATCCCGAGGGCTAGGGTTCCGGCCGCGGCACAGAGAGGAGGAGAGAGCACGAGAGGGAAGAGGATAAGGCGAGAGAGAGACGCGCGCGCGGGTCTTATCCTCCACCGAGGGCGGCGGGACGCATTGCAGCGGCTGGCGGCATCGAGCGGCTGCAGCGGCGACAGCGAGCAGCTCGGCGTCGTGGACGAAGGCGACAGAACGCCGAAGAGGTATGTGGGCCAGGGTTGGGCCGCTGTGGGCTGCTGCTGGGCTGCGGGGAAGAATGCTAGATGCTGCTCACGCGACTAGTAGGGCAGGCAGAAGGGTTGGGCCGGCCTGTTTAGGTAGGGTTCTGTTTTTATTTTGCAAACTCCTTTTCTTTTTCTGATTTCAGTTTCGTCTTTTGTAAATCTCATTTGAAATCTGTTTTGCACAATTTCAAAAATACTCTAATAAAGTTAAAAAAATATTCAAAGGCCCTTGTAAACCATTTGGGATCCTTTATTTTAAAATTTTCAAAATCCAAACACCATTTGAATGTGGTTTCAAAGAGAGAGGGAAAAATTAGGGTTTTGGATTTGCTTAAGTACTGAGTACATATATTACAAGCTTGGGCTGTTACACAAATCCACCTCCCAACCTGCAAGCTGGGAATAGAGGAAACGGACCGCCCCTGCCCAATACCAACGGGATCAGGGCACAAAAAACACTGAGGGTATCAACCGCGTTTGGAATGAGATCAACCTCAGCAACGAGGAATGGGAGAGGGTGCGTGAAGCTATGCGAGGTACCAATCCTCTGCCAATCGACGACCCTCGCGACATGTTAATGGGTTACCATTGGCTCCTCATCGAGGAGCACAATCGACAAATCAAGCAGCAACACGAGCTCGAGCAGCGCAGGCGAGCTGCCGACGAGTCGAGCATGCGACGAGCTGCGCTCTCCTCCGCTAGTGGCTCTTACTTGAAAGGCTACGACGGCCGCAAGTATGGAGTGCATGGATCCTGCTGCACGGCGCGAGGCCACCAAGGCACTCGACATGTCCTTCATGACGATGGACTCGAAGGGCAATATCATGCCCCCAAAACACCGTAGGCCGCGGTCATGGCGGCCACCACCTACTTGGCATCAAACCCTCCACCGGCGGGGGACCCATGGTACGCAATCCACAAATCTGCGATTGCAGGTCTCAGACTTATCGAATACGCGCTCCATGACGAAGCAGCCGCTGAGCCAAATAAAAAGGCCGTGGTAAAATTCACCCGAAGCCGCACGCCCTCATACGACGAGGAAGAGCATGATCTGCCGTGGCGCCGCCACAGCCCACGACGCAGGAGCCACAACTACGACGCTCATAGTGAGCTCATGCAGCACAAGATTGGCAAGTCACGCGCAAAACACGCGTGCTCCACGGAGTCCGAGGAGGAGGACATGGAGCTATGTGGCGCCAGGTGCTTTAGCAGGGCCATACGGCAGTCGCGGATGCCTAAGGTCTTCAAACTTCCTTTGGACAACCCCAAATTCGACGACATGCAGGAGCCGAAGATCTGACTGGACGACTATCTATCGTCATTCAAACTCCATGGCAGGAATAAAAGCATAGCCATGCAATGTCTTCAGCTGCAGCTGACGGGCGCGGCAAGAGCCCGGCTCAACAGCCTCCATTTCGGATCCATACGCAGCTGGGAAAGCGAACTGCTTCATCTGCAACTTCAAGGGCACCAGCAAAAGACCAACTTCAATTAAGGAGCTAAGCACCTGTGGCCAACGGTCCAACGAGTCCATCTGCTCGTACATACATCGTTGGTTCATCATCAAGAACTCCGCCGCGAACATCTTGGAGGAAAGGGAAATCGACGCCTTCAACGGTGGCGTAAGGCGCCGAGAATTCAGAGAGGAGGTCGGGCGCGTCAAGCCCACACTACTAGGAAAACGCCTGTTCGTGGCGCACCTGTAAACAGCATCTGTGGCGCACTAGGGGTGCGCCATGGGCCTCGCGCTACGGCTATCTCCTAGCCGTGGCGCACTGCCTGGTGTGCCATGGTTATATCGAGATAGGCGTGGCGCACTACCAGGTGTGCCACGGGTAGGGGTACAGGGTGCGCCACAGATGTGTTTTTCAAAAAAGAAAAAAAATGCAAAAAACACCCTCGATTTGAATTGCAAAAGCAATCGGGTCCGTGCATCGCCGCCGCAGTAGTGTCACCTCACCGGAGCATGGCCGTGGCAGGGAGGTGCGGGCGGGGTCGTGGCCGCTCTAGTCCTCGCCGGCGTCGAGGTGGTAGGAAGGGTGTGGTTGGAGAAAGGAAGGTAGGAAGAGAGGGAGGAAGGAAGAGATGGAGGAAGAGAGGGAGGAAGGAAGAGATGGAGGAAGAGAGGGAGGAAGGGAGGTCGGACGCCGCCGTCACTGCAAGGAGAGGAGGAGGCCGCCATTGCGCCGCCGCCGCGCCACCGTCACTACAAGGAGAGGAGGAGGCCGTCGTCGCGCCGTCACTGCAAGGAGATGAGAAGGGGAAGGAGGAGAAGGAAGAAGGAAGAAGGAGAAGGAGAAGGAAGAAGGAGAAGGGAGAAGGAAGAAGGAGAAGAAAGAAGGAGAAGGGAAAGGAAAATGAAGAGGGAAAAGGGGGAAGGGAAAGGTAGGTGGGCGGGGTGAGGATTTGAAATTTGAATCCCGCCCAAGCTTATCCGTGGCGCACTAGGTGGTGGTGCGCTACGGGTAAGTCGTCCTCTATTTTTTTTTTCTGCAGGAAAAAACGGTCTTTTGACCATAACTTTTTACTCTTTTCGAATTTTGAAAATCTAAAAATCGCTAAACGACCGGAGGTGGTTTCGAGCAGATGCGAAATCTCGTTCTCGTCATTTTGATATATTATACGATTTTTTCGATATCGTATGCAAAAGTTACGGTCTTTTTACCGTGGCATGACTTTTTTTGCAAATAAAGTCGAAACTCATGTTTGTTAATTTTACTAGAAGCTAGACCACATTACCTACCAAAATATGAAAGGATTTAATTTTTTGAAGTGTTTATCATTTTCTTTTATTTTTTGCAAAGCCTAAAAAGGCGATCCAAGGGGGGGGGGTGGAGTTGGTGCAGGATAGTTAGGCGTAGGGCACTAGGGCAAGGTGCCCTACTACTAAGTTTATACATCCGTGGCGCACATGGCATAGTGCGCCATAGAACTTGCCACAACCGTAGCGCACCTACCCCATGTGCGCTACGGGTACGTGGCATGCGGCTGGCAGGCCCCTGGCCCATACATATCTGTGGCGCACATACCCCATGTGCGCCACGGTTGTTCTAGTTACTAGTAGGGCACTATCCACAGGTGAGCCACGCCTATTTTACCCGTGGGGCACTTCAACCATGTGAGATAAGGATGTGCGGATTACCTATATCCCTTTTCCTAGTAGTGCCAAAACCATCGATCACTTGATGGATATCGCCAATCGCTGGGCCGATGGCGAGGATGCCGTCAACCCAACATGTTCGTATGACGAAGATTACTATGGCCGCATGCGCGATCTCCGCAGAAAAAGAAGAATGCGTGTCTACGACGAACATGGATAAGTCGATATGGTCATGGCTGGCTAAGCCGACCGCCGCAAAGACGGAAACCGCAACATACAGTATCGTGGTGGCAACTACCGCGACGGCGGGAGACCAACACAAATGTGGCAACACTGCAACCATGACGATGATCCATCCGCTATCGAAAAGCTGTCGGGTCCCTGCACCATCCACTTCCACATCGACAAGAAGGATGTCAAATGGAAGGCCAGCCACATGCTCAAAGACTGCATGGAGTTCCAGAAACTCCATGAGGGCTACGCCCAGATGCGTCGCCAAGCGATGAACCCAGGGTTCACCCCTGCCCCAGGAGCTATCGCATATGGAGCTCCACCTCCGCCACCAGGAGCACCCGCGCAGCCTGCGGCTTCGCCGGCCCAGAATAACAGAGAAGATCCATACCCGCCACCGCTAGGGGCCATAATGATACAAAAGGGGCGCCCAACCAACAAGGTGCAGAAGACAATCACCCGACAGGTCAACCTGGTGAAATGGATCGTATGGGCACCTAGAGGGGGGGTGAATAGGTGCTACTCAATTTTTAGTTCTTTTTCAATTTTAGGCTTGACACAAAGTAAATTCTCTAGATATGCAACTACGAGAATTTCCCTATATGCAAACCTATCTACTAAACACATAAAGAGAGGAGCGAGGAAACCGTAGTGGAGCACGCGAAGACATAGGGATTAGTTTTGCCACAGTTCCTTCCTTGTTAAGGGAAGTACGTCTCTTTGGAGGGGTGGGTGGTTCTAAGACCACCATGCCACAATAGGCCTCACCCTATTCTTCGATGGATCTCACCATGAAAGGCCTGATCCACCTCTCTACTATTGATACCATTCGAGGCAGGAACCAGTGCTTTTACAACTCAAGCGGGGCACACATCCACAACCAAATTGGAGGCTCCCGTAATGACAACAAGCTGCCATAAGAACAAGGATTATCAAAATAATCAAAACAAGGATCTAGATATTTGCAAGAAATACTAGATCGAGGATCCTCCAAATGAATGGAGGGGAAGTGAAGCGCTTGATTGCTGTTGATGAAGATCGAGCCTTCCTCCTTTGATTCCCCAAAGAACGAGTCCTTTGGGTGGATGAAGGTAGAGATCTCTTGGATGGAACTTGAGGAGCAGATCTTGTGTTTTTCGAATGATCCAAGAGCTCTGGCAGGACTATCCGCCCCCCACTAGGGGCGGACTATCCTCCCTGGGGGAAAAACTGCCCCAGAGCCGGAAAGTCCAGCGGAAAATCCACCCCCCTCACAGAGAGCCGCGCCGAGCTTGTCTTGGAGAAAATCCTCGAGGGGGTGGATTATTCGGCCCCCCAAGGGGTGGATTTGGGCGCCCTGGGGAAAATTCCACCCCAGGTACGGAAAATCCGGGGGATTATCCGCCCCCACACAGTGCGCCTCACCGTGGCGCACTTTGTAAAAATCCCGGGGGGGCATATTATCCGGGCCCCTTGAGGGGCGGATTATCCAGCCTGGGCAAAAACTCTAGTCCTGGCCGGACAATCCGAGAGATATTCCGCCCCCCCCCCCCCAGCAGTGCGCCGTGCCCTTTGTGGTTGGGGAGGGATGGATTATTCGGCCCCTGGCAGGGGCAGATTATCCGCCCCCAAAAACACTTTTGAGCTCCTTTTGAAATTTCTAAGATCTGCAGCACTTCAACACACATTAAATAATCCTTGATATTGTTATCTAACACCACTATAAATCATGAAATATTCTTTCAATCTCCCCCTTTTTGGTGTTAGATGACAATACTAGGATTTGCAATGAAACCTACTAACATCATCTTCAAGAAATGAAAGAGGCTCCCCCTAAATGTGTGCATATCAATAACTTGTATTTGAATACAAATGAACACACTAAGGAACAAGCCAATTTCATAAGATTAACAGCTATATCAAAGATGAGTTAGGTAAACACTTCATACCACCGGGGGATGAATTAGCCAATATAATAAGCGAGAATATTAGGACATGAAACATCCCACCATTTTGATGCATCAATAGATATGATTCCAGAATTCCATATGACCATAGATAATTCCAAACTCCATAGATAAATCTAGAATTCCACACAGATAAGTTTCACACAAAAATGATAGTACCACACACAACATAGTCTCATACAAAACAAAGCACAAATGGTAGTTCAACACTAAAGGGGCACAAGCAAGTAATGAAGAGAACGAATGATAAAAAGGAAAATGCTTGCGCCCGACCCATGCAAATCCACGGAGACCTAAATAGAACTACTTATCCCCCTTTGGCATCGAGATGCCAAAAAGGAAAAAGAGCGATGCTAACGCCCCGAGAGATCACTCCTCGTAGTCCTCCTCGTCATCATAGTCATCCCTGTCCCCTTCCTCTTCCTCTTCATCATACTCATCATCATTAGTAGCTGGAGGAATTGCTCCCCTAGTCGGTGCAGGAAACAGGTGACGCTCGAGCTCTCCATAGTTGATCCCTGAAGTGTTCCACTGAGCATATGGTACCGAAGCAGTAGGAGGAGGAGGATGGCCAGACTCCCCAGACACATGACGGAGAATCAGCTGCTGGGTGTGGGCCATCTCATGGCACTGCTGGTAGGCCTCATACTGGCCCTTGTGAGTGTCGACCCCCATGCATAAAATGTTCCGTTGGAACCAGTTGTAAGGGTCCCAACCTTTAATAAGGTAGAGTCCCCTGTGTTTACAATGCTAGTCCCTGGATCAATAGCTAGCATCCACAGTTAAGATGTAATATCAAGAAACAAAGGTCATAATACAACTTTATAACCAGGAATAACATAATATTATTACATCTTACATAGCTCATTTGGCTATTACATTACATTACAGCAAAATATCTATAAGCATGGGGTCCTTCATCTTCAAAGTGCCACAGGCAAACATGTTGGTTGTAGACTTTGTAATCCTAATCATCAAACTTTACTAACATCAATCAAACCTGCAACATAACAAGTTACAGCCACAAGGGTCAATACTTTTGAATTGTATTGGAAAGTGATACTATGGTAGTATAGTGGAGTCTATCATCTATATGCTTTTGGCTAAGTGGAGTTGAGGCTTCATTGCTCAAAAATAGATTTTTCCTTATCATTTGAAAATACTAAGTTTTGGCTTTGACAAAATAATCTTTCCCAAGGCATCTCCCAATCAAAGATTGAAGATCCTTTAACCCTTGTTCAACCACAAGTTTTTAACTTAGAAATTTGGATGATGAGATTCTTGGTTGCTTCCATGTCTTGATGCTCAAATTGTCCTTTACCAGGGACATGGCTAAGTACTTAGATTTTACACTCTGCAGAGGTGGTGCACTTTCCCCACAAGACTTGGTTTCACCAAGACAAGATCTTTCAGAAGCCTTTCCTTAGACCAAATGGACGCGTTCCAACCTATCATTCCCACTACCACCAACTGTCCAAATGGCTAAGTTCTAGCAACCTATGTGATCCAGGCAGAGCCCATAATGCCAAGTGGTTGCACTTGAAGCTTCTCAACATTTGACATCTCAAATCTCTTTGTTCCTGGGTGGCCATCCACAAGTGAGATACACAAGGTAAACCATAAACATGGGCCTTGTGTAACCACTCAACCAAAAACCACCAAGCAATTACCATTCCACCCAGGTGATTCATTAACTTAGTTTTTTTATTAAACAAAAACACAAGTCCCCAGACATAGAAATTTTCCATAGTATGAATGTATATTCCACCCTTGTTTTCTATTAGCTAAGCTAAGCTTGATAGTAGTAGGAATCTTAACTTAGGAAATTTTCTACTAAGGTTTCATCTACTAGGATTTCCCATAGCAAGGTTTATACTTAGCAAAAATTCCATGCAAGTTTTACTTAGAAAAATCACTAATGCATAGTGAAAGTAATTGGGACAAAAGTATGAAGCATCACTTGCCTTTTTGGTAGAGTATAAGTTCACTCCTTGTCCTTGCTACAATCACACTCTTCAAGACACTACAATTCAATCAAGCAAGGCACAAGTTCAATCTACCATTCAAGCAATTCAACACATAAAATCATAAAGTCAAAGTAATGCATGCAAACATGCCAAGCTTTGTTTTATTTGAAAAAGTGGTTCCTAATGGGTCATAAACATTTGAAAGCACCTAATGGTCATTTTATAAAGTGGCAAAGTCATTTGCAAAAGGTTTCACTTCATAAACCATTTCCAAAACCATTTTTAATAAATAAACTATATTTTTATTTGACTAGAAATGGTTTTAAATCAAAGAATAATTCTTTTCCTTCACCAAATATATTTTTGAAACCACAAAGTGTTTCCTATGGTCAGTAGGTTCAAATCACATCATTTTCCAAAGATTTTATACCCAAAATCATTTTTGAACAATTTTTACATTCTAAACAAGCATACAAATGTTTCTGCAAAAACAAACATTTTACCAGAATCTTTTTACTAAACAAATTGCATGGTTAGCTAGGGCTTGTTCCACTGATTCCATTGATATAAAGTTTGCAAATTTTGGACGTGTGGAACTAAAGCTATGCAATTTACAAAATCACAAGTCTAATTGATCAAATTCTGTTTTTAAAACAAACTCTGGGACACGCGTCTGATTCCTATTCGTCGAAAACGTTTCGCATGGATCGACTAACAAAAACCGTTGGATTAAGTTATATCGCACGGCGCGCAGAGGCTACTTACCTCTTCGCTTATTTCTAATCTTATCCGTCAGATCGAGATCCAATGGACCCTATTGCTTTGACCATTTGGCAGCGGCGCTGACGCGGCGGCGACTGGCGGCACAGTCAGACGACGGCGAAACTAGCGACGCAGGAATCGAGGAAGGAAGGGAGTATGCTCACCGTGTTCGCAGGTTCGTGCTGATGCTCAATGTAGTCTTCTTGGGTCGAGGGGCGCTCGTGGTTGCCCTGGATTGCTCACCGGAGTTCGCTCGGCGTCGGGCGTGCTCTGGTCGTCGTTGTGGGCGAGGCTACAGGGCATGCCGAAGCAAAGTAGAGGGTGCATTAGACGCGCAAGGTCACGGCGATGATGCGTGCTAGAAGGAGAAGGGGAGGGGCGGTCAGCTGCTTACCAGATGAGTCATTGGAGTTGAGCTAGCCGTCGGTGGCGAGATGGCTTTGTCGGAGGCGACGTTCTAAGGAGCGCGCGGACTAGCTGAGGCTACCGGTGTGTGTGCAAGGTACTGGAGAGTGAGCTCGCGTGCACAAGGGGGCAGGGTATGGTCAAGCGTCGCCAGAATTTACACGGGACCTCGTCGGAGCCAGTGGGTTTGCCACGAGCAATTCGAGCAGCCCTGGGGCGGAGAGGAGCGGGCGACTGAGGGAGGAGGAGGGCGAGGCGTTCAAGAATGCGTGGTCGCAGGGGAGATTAACTGCCGCGTTAAATCGAATTGACGCTGATGAATTCCGCCAGAAATGGTCGAGGAGGGAGGCGCTGTCACCGTGGGTGAGAACGATGAACAGGAGGGGTGGGGTCGGTTGGTCAGCGAGAGAGAGGAGAGGGGAGTTGGGTCCACCTGTCATTGGCTCTGCGGGTGTGGGTGTGGGTGAAAACATTTCACACGTGGGGTACGTCGGGTGGGCTGGAATGGGCTGCTGGGCCGGCTTAGCTGGGTAGAGTCCGTTTTCATTTTTTTTCTGAATCTTTTTCCTTTTTCCAATTCAATTTCTGTTTTGAAATTCAAATCACAATTCAAACAACCAAATCAAATAAACTTCCACTAAACTTTATATTGAGTTTAGCTCTGTTTATCAACACAAATCAAAGTCCAAGACAAAATAATATTTTTATTTAGGATCTATTTAATAATTAATTAAAATAGACCTTAGTTAATAATTCAATTAGGTTTTGATTTATTTAATAAAATCTCTATTTGAAAACTAAATATTATCAAAACCAAATCAGTAGGTTTTATTTGAAAATATAAGATACTTGGAAAACTTGTTTAAAATAAGATAACATTTTTATTTTAGGGTCCATTAATAATTAAATAAGATGGACCTTAGTTAATAATTCAAATAGGATTTGTTTTATTAAAATCTTTATTTTGAAATCTAAAATAAAACCAAAAACACTTCAGTAGGTTTTAATTGAGAATATAAAATACTTGGAAAACTTATTTAAAATAATTTAATAAGTTTTAGTGTTTATTTAAAATGGGAAAAGCCTTTATTTTTAATAAAATTGGATATTAAATCCTTATTATTTTATTTAAATAAACCTTTACTATTTTAATCAAAACAAAATATTTTATTTCAAAATATTGGCCAAGGTTTAATTTGGCTCTATAAAATAATCTTTATTTATGAATCCACCTTTTCTTTTGAAAACCAAATCCTTTTATTAAAAGATTCAAAAATAGTAATTTTAAATATTTTTAAGTTTATTGTTTATTTATCTTTTTAAATTCCTTTAGGATTTTATTTGATCCAAATAGGTTTTAAAAGTTCCCAATTGGATTCAAAAAGTTTTCTTCTCACCCTGAAAATCAACAAAGTTTTATTTTATTCATTTATTTTTCACGTTACAAGATTTGGAAAATCTTGGGATGTGACAGGCTACCACCCTTAAAATAAATCTCGTCCCGAGATTTGGGGAGGCTAGGGGTTACAAGTTGGTTCACAAGCATCTAGGGTACTACCACCCTTAAATTTTTCCAACTAGATTGCATCTTGGCCTTCTTGGGATCCTGGGGAAACTTCTCTAGGCAAACATCTGCATAGTGTCCTTTGTTTTCACACTTGAAACATGTGACAAGGCTGAGATCCTTCATAGGATGGTTTATATTGTGCTTCATCTTTTCTGGACAGAAGTTTGCATAGTGGCCTAGCTCTTTGCATTTGAAACACATCACTTTGCTGACATCTTTCTTTTCCTTTGGTATCATTGCCTCTTGTTTGTTTCTTTGGTTCTTCTTCTTTTCTGGGCATTCATTGGCATAGTGTCCCATCTCTTTGCAATTGTAACATTGCACTTGAGTAATATCCTTCTTGTTAGGGTTGGGGCATTTCTTCTTTTTCTTGGGTTTGTCCAAAGCTAGGAGTGCTTCTAGTTCATGTTCTTCATATCTCACCTCAAAGGTGGGAAATCTTTCTCTCTTCTTGGGGCATTGGTCTTCATGCTCCTTGGATGTATGATCCTTGTCTCCACAAGTATTGCTAGCTTGGGTTCGTTCTAGAATAACATCTTTGTCATCCTTGTTGTCATTAGCTCTTTGGGAAAAGTTTTCTCCCATGTTGATCATTTGAGTAACCAATTCTTGCAACAATTGGGATTGAAGTTTCAAAATCCTTTGTATGGCTGGGTCTAGTCCATTGTTGTTGGCTAAAAGATGAGTTATCTCTTGGCTCAATTGGTTTTGGGTTGCTATAAATTCTCTCATGTTGTCCTCTTGGTTGTTGTTGGTGTCATCAACCTTGATGTTGGAGTTTCTTGGAGAAGTCATCTGTTTGGATTGGATTGGGATTAGAATAGGCAAAAGATTTCTAAGGAAATAATTCTAATCACACACATCACAATTCACACAAGCAATGTGCAAGCAATCACAAACAAACATTCCACTCAAACAACAAGTTTCAAGCATATTTTTAGGCAACCAAAAATATTTTTGTTACACCACATAAGTTGGCGGGTTTGACTTAAACTAAGTATGGTGGTCCATCTATATGGTTCACTTGTGATCTTTTCCATCCTTCTTGTCTAATTCTTCTTGCATGAGATCATGGTTTCCTTGGGAAAATTCTTGATCACAAAACTTCAAAGGTGATGATGGTTCCTTCTAATTGTGTTTCCTTAGTCTTCAAGTCTTGGGCAATATTTCTTGTCTCACTTGTAGTCCTTAGTTCTATCCAAGGTTGATGTCCTTGGTGAATATGCTGAAGATGTTGAAGTCATTAGAGTTGAAGAAGTTGAAGTCATTAGAGTTGAAGATGTTGAAGTCATTAGAGTTGAAGAAGTCCTTTGCACATGGTGAAGTCTTTGGCCATGGGGTAGGTTTTTCCATCAAGCTTGAAATAGAAGAGATGTAGAGTCAAAACCAAAATGGTTTAAGGAAAAAGTTTACAAGATTGTGTTGTAAATAATTTTTTTTGGAACAAATACAACTCCTATTTTCTAAGGGTTTTTGTCCAATCCTAGGGTTTACAAATCCTACAGGCAACACAATGCTCTGATACCATCTGTAAGGGTCCCAACCTTTAATAAGGTAGAGTCCCCTGTGTTTACAATGCTAGTCCCTGGATCAATAGCTAGCATCCACAGTTAAGATTTAATATCAAGAAACAAAGGTCATAATACAACTTTATAACCAGGAATAACATAATTTTATTACATCTTACATAGCTCATTTGGCTATTACATTACATTGCAGCAGAATATCTATAAGCATGGGGTCCTTCATCTTCAAAGTGCCACAGGCAAACATGTTGGTTGTAGACTTTGTAATCCTAATCATCAAACTTTACTAACATCAATCAAACCTGCAACATAACAAGTTACAGCCACAAGGGTCAATACTTTTGGATTGTATTGGCAAGTGATACTATGGTAGTATAGTGGAGTATATCATCTATATGCTTTTGGCTAAGTGGAGTTGAGGCTTGCATTGCTCAAAAATAGATTTTTCCTTATCATTTGAAAATACTAAGTTTTTGCTTTGACAAAATAATCTTTCCCAAGGCATCTCCCAATCAAAGATTGAAGATCCTTTAACCCTTGTTCAACCACAAGTTTTTAACTTAGAAATTTGGATGATGAGATTCTTGGTTGCTTCCATGTCTTGATGCTCAAATTGTCCTTTACCAGGGACATGGCTAAGTACTTAGATTTTACACTCTGCAGAGGTGGTGCACTTTCCCCACAAGACTTGGTTTCACCAAGACAAGATCTTTCAGAAGCCTTTCCTCAGAACAAATGGACGCGTTCCAACCTATCATTCCCACTACCACCAACTATCCAAATGGCTAAGTTCTAGCAACCTATGTGATCGAGGCAGAGCCCATAATGCCAAGTGGTTGCACTTGAAGCTTCTCAACATTTGACATCTCAAATCTCTTTGTTCCTGGGTGGCCATCCACAAGTGAGATACACAAGGTAAACCATAAACATGGGCCTTGTGTAACCACTCAACCAAAAACCACCAAGCAATTACCATTCCACCCAGGTGATTCATTAACTTAGTTGTTTTATTAAACAAAAACACAAGTCCTCAGACATAGAAATTTTCCATAGTATGAATGTATATTCCACCCTTGTTTTCTATTAGCTAAGCCAAGCTTGATAGTAGTAGGAATCTTAACTTAGGAAATTTTCTACTAAGGTTTCATCTACTAGGATTTCCCATAGCAAGGTTTATACTTAGCAAAAATTCCATGCAAGTTTTACTTAGAAAAATCACTAATGCATAGTGAAAGTAATTGGGACAAAAGTATGAAGAATCACTTGCCTTTTTGGTAGAGTATAAGTTCACTCCTTGTCCTTGCTACAATCACACTCTTCAAGTCACTACAATTCAATCAAGCAAGGCACAAGTTCAATCTACCATTCAAGCAATTCAACACATAAAATCATAAAGTCAAAGTAATGCATGCAAACATGCCAAGCTTTGTTTCATTTGAAAAAGTGGTTCCTAATGGGTCATAAACATTTGAAAGCACCTAATGGTCATTTTATAAAGTGGCAAAGTCATTTGCAAAAGGTTTCACTTCATAAACCATTTTCAAAACAAGGTATCATTTTATGTGGTGTAGAAATGTTTTTACTAAGGCATTAATATATAGGGTTCACCAAATATGTTTTCAAACCACAAAACCTTGTGTTTAGGGTCAGAGAGTTTGAAACAAAACATTTCCCAAAGGTTTTCTTCCAAAACCATTTTTAATAAATAAACTATATTTTTATTTGACTAGAAATGGTTTTAAATCAAAGAATCATTCTTTTCCTTCACCAAATATATTTTTGAAACCACAAAGTGTTTCCTATGGTAAGTAGGTTCAAATCACATCATTTGCCAAAGATTTTATCCCCAATATCATTTTTGAACAATTTTTACATTCTAAACAAGCATACAAATGTTTCTGCAAAAACAAACATTTTACCAGAAACTTTTTACTAAACAAATTGCATGGTTGGCTAGGGCTTGTTCCACTGATTCCATTGATATAAAGTTTGCAAATTTTGGACGTGTGGAACTAAAGCTATGCAATTTACAAAATCACAAGTCTAATTGATCAAATTCTGTTTTTAAAACAAACTCTGGGACACGCGTCTGATTCCTATTCGTCGAAAACGTTTCGCGTGGATCGACTAACACAAACCGTTGGATTAAGTTATATCGCACGGCGCGCAGAGGCTACTTACCTCTTCGCTTATTTCTAATCTTATCCGTCAGATCGAGATCCAATGGACCCTATTGCTTTGACCATTTGGCAGCGGTGCTGACGCGGCGGCGACTGGCGGCGCGGTCAGACGACGGCGAAACTGGCGATGCAGGAAGCGAGGAAGGAAGTGAGTATGCTCACCGTGTTCGCAGGTTCGTGCTGATGCTCAACGTAGTCTTCTTGGATCGAGGGGCGCTCGTGGTTGCCCTGGATTGCTCACCGGAGTTCGCTCGGCGTCGGGCGTGCTCTGGCCGTCGTTGTGGGCGAGGCTACAAGGCATGCCAAAGCAAAGTAGAGGGTGCATTAGACGCGCAAGGTCACGGCGATGATGCGTGCTTGAAGGAGAAGGGGAGGGGCAGTCAGGTGCTTACCAGATGAGTCGCCGGAGTTGAGCTAGCCGTCGGTGGCGAGATGGCTTTGTCGGAGGCGACGTTCTAAGGCGCGCGCGGACTAGCTGAGGCTACTGGTGTGTGTGCAAGGTACTGGAGAGTGAGCTCGCGTGCACAAGGGGGCAGGGTATGGTTAGGCGTCGCCAGAATTTACACGGGACCTCGTCGGAGCCAGTGGGTTTGCCATGAGCAATTCGAGCAGCCCTGGGGCGGAGAGGAGCGGGCGACTGAGGGAAAATGAGGAGGAGGGCGAGGAGTTTAAGAATGCGTGGTCGGAGGGGAGATTAACTGCTGCGTTAACGCGAATTGACGCTGATGAATTCCGCCAGAAACGGTCGAGGAGGGAGGCGCTGTCACAGTGGGTGAGAACGATGAACAGGAGGGGTGGGGTCGGTTGGTCAGCGAGAGAGAGGAGAGGCGAGTTGGGTCCACCTGTCATTGTCTCTGCGGGTGTGGGTGTGGGTGAAAACGTTTCGCACGTGGGGTACGCCGGGTGGGCTGGAATGGGCTGCTAGGCCGGCTTAGCTGGGTAGAGTCCGTTTTCATTTTTTTTTGTTCTGAATCTTTTTCCTTTTTCCAATTCAATTTCTGTTTTGAAATTCAAATCACAATTCAAACAACCAAATCAAATAAACTTCCACTAAACTTTATATTGAGTTTAGCTCTGTTTATCCACACAAATCAAAGTCCAAGACAAAATAATATTTTTATTTTAGGATCTATTTAATAATTAATTAAAATAGACCTTAGTTAATCATTCAAATAGGTTTTGATTTATTTAATAAAATCTCTATTTGAAAACTAAATATTATCAAAACCAAATCAGTAGGTTTTATTTGAAAATATAAGATACTTGGAAAACTTGTTTAAAATAAGATAACATTTTTATTTTAGGGTCCATTAATAATTAAATAAGATGGACCTTAGTTAATAACTCAAATAGGATTTGTTTTATTAAAATATTTATTTTGAAATCTAAAATAAAACCAAAAACACTTCAGTAGGTTTTAATTGAGAATATAAAATACTTGGAAAACTTATTTAAAATAATTTAATAAGTTTTAGTGTTTATTTAAAATGGGAAAAGCCTTTATTTTTAATAAAATTGGATATTAAATCCTTATTATTTTATTTAAATAAACCTTTACTATTTTAATCAAAACAAAACATTTTATTTCAAAATATTGGCCAAGGTTTAATTTGGCTCTATAAAATAATCTTTATTTATGAATCCACCTTTTCTTTTGAAAACCAAATCCTTTTATTAAAAGATTCAAAAATAGTAATTTTAAATATTTTTAAGTTTATTGTTTATTTATATTTTTAAATTCCTTTAGGATTTTATTTGAGCCAAATAGGTTTTGAAAGTTCCCAATTGGATTCAAAAAGTTTACAAATAAAACAACCCTTTTGCATGCTTGCATGTGTTGTTTTGTTTTATTATTTCATGTGATGTTTTGCTCTGTTAGGGTCCCAACCTTTAATAAGGTAGAGTCCCCTGTGTTTACAATGCTAGTCCCTGGATCAATAGCTAGCATCCACAGTTAAGATGTAATATAAAGAAACAAAGGTCATAATACAACTTTATAACCAGGAATAACATAATTTTATTACATCTTACATAGCTCATTTGGCTATTACATTACATTGCAGCAGAATATCTATAAGCATGGGGTCCTTCATCTTCAAAGTGCCACAGGCAAACATGTTGGTTGTAGACTTTGTAATCCTAATCATCAAACTTTACTAACATCAATCAAACCTGCAACATAACAAGTTACAGCCACAAGGGTCAATACTTTTGAATTGTATTGGCAAGTGATACTATGGTATTATAGTGGAGTCTATCATCTATATGCTTTTGGCTAAGTGGAGTTGAGGCTTGCATTGCTCAAAAATAGATTTTTCCTTATCATTTGAAAATACTAAGTTTTTGCTTTGACAAAATAATCTTTCCCAAGGCATCTCCCAATCAAAGATTGAAGATCCTTTAACCCTTGTTCAACCACAAGTTTTTAACTTAGAAATTTGGATGATGAGATTCTTGGTTGCTTCCATGTCTTGATGCTCAAATTTTCCTTTACCAGGGACATGGCTAAGTACTTAGATTTTACACTCTGCAGAGGTGGTGCACTTTCCCCATAAGACTTGGTTTCACCAAGACAAGATCTTTCAGAAGCCTTTCCTTAGAACAAATGGACGCGTTCCAACCTATCATTCCCACTACCACCAACTATCCAAATGGCTAAGTTCTAGCAACCTATGTGATCGAGGCAGAGCCCATAATGCCAAGTGGTTGCACTTGAAGCTTCTCAACATTTGACATCTCAAATCTCTTTGTTCCTGGGTGGCCATCCACAAGTTAGATACACAAGGTAAACCATAAACATGGGCCTTGTGTAACCACTCAACCAAAAACCACCAAGCAATTACCATTCCACCCAGGTGATTCATTAACTTAGTTGTTTTATTAAACAAAAACACAAGTCCTCAGACTTAGAAATTTTCCATAGTATGAATGTATATTCCATCCTTGTTTTCTATTAGCTAAGCTAAGCTTGATAGTAGTAGGAATCTTAACTTAGGAAATTTTCTACTAAGGTTTCATCTACTAGGATTTCCCATAGCAAGGTTTATACTTAGCAAAAATTCCATGCAAGTTTTACTTAGAAAAATCACTAATGCATAGTGAAAGTAATTGGGACAAAAGTATGAAGCATCACTTGCCTTTTTGGTCGAGTATAAGTTCACTCCTTGTCCTTGCTAAAATCACACTCTTCAAGTCACTACAATTCAATCAAGCAAGGCACAAGTTCAATCTACCATTCAAGCAATTCAACACATAAAATCATAAAGTCAAAGTAATGCATGCAAACATGCCAAGCTTTCTTTTATTTTAAAAAGTGGTTCCTAATGGGTCATAAACATTTGAAAGCACCTAATGGTCATTTTATAAAGTGGCAAAGTCATTTGCAAAAGGTTTCACTTCATAAACCATTTTCAAAACAAGGTATCATTTTATGTGGTGTAGAAATGTTTTTACTAAGGCATTAATATATAGGGTTCACCAAATATGTTTTCAAACCACAAAACCTTGTGTTTAGGGTCAGAGAGTTTGAAACAGAACATTTCCCAAAGGTTTTCTTCCAAAACCATTTTTAATAAATAAACTATATTTTTATTTGACTAGAAATGGTTTTAAATCAAAGAATCATTCTTTTCCTTCACCAAATATATTTTTGAAACCACAAAGTGTTTCCTATGGTCAGTACGTTCAAATCACATCATTTGCCAAAGATTTTATCCCCAAAATCATTTTTGAACAATTTTTACGTTCTAAACAAGCATACAAATGTTTCTGCAAAAACAAACATTTTACCAAAGCTTTTTACTAAACAAATTGCATGGTTGGCTAGGTCTTGTTCCACTGATTCCATTGATATAAAGTTTGCAAATTTTGGACGTGTGGAACTAAAGCTATGCAATTTACAAAATCACAAGTCTAATTGATCAAATTCTGTTTTTAAAACAAACTCTGGGACACGCGTCTGATTCCTATTCGTCGAAAACGTTTCGCGTGGATCGACTAACACAAACCGTTGGATTAAGTTATATCGCATGGCGCGCAGAGGCTACTTACCTCTTCACTTATTTCTAATCTTATCCGTCAGATCGAGATCCAATGGACCCTATTGTTTTGACCATTTGGCAGCGGCGCTGACGCGGCGGCGACTGGCGGCGCGGTCAGACGATGGCGAAACTGGCGATGCAGGAAGCGAGGAAGGAAGGGAGTATGCTCACCATGTTCGCAGGTTCGTGCTGATGCTCAACGTAGTCGTCTTGGGTCGAGGGGCGCTCGTGGTTTCCCTGGATTGCTCACCGGAGTTCGCTCGGCATCGGGCATGCTCTGAGGTCGTCGTTGTGGGCGAGGCTACAGGGCATGCCGAAGCAAAGTAGAGGGTGCATTAGACGCGCAAGGTCACGGCGATGATACGTGCTTGAAGGAGAAGGGGAGGGGCGGTCAGGTGCTTACCAGATGAGTCGCCGGAGTTGAGCTAGCCGTCGGTGGCGAGATGGCTTTGTCGGAGGCGACGTTCTAAGGCGCGCGCGGACTAGCTGAGGCTACTGGTGTGTGTGCAAGGTACTAGAGAGTAAGCTCGCATGCACAAGGGGGCAGGGTATGGTCAGGCGTCTCCAGAATTTACACGGGACGTCGTCGGAGCCAGTGGGTTTGCCACGAGCAATTCGAGCAGCCCTGGGGCGGAGAGGAGCGGACGACTGAGGGAAAATGAGGAGGAGGGTGTAACACCCTCAGAATCGGCCCTATGCAAGTTTTAGCGAAACCCGCCAAACCCGCATAGAAACGATTCGAAGGTGCCCACCAAGCACTTTCGTGCAGGTGGAAAACGAAGTAATAACATTACACAACAGTCCTCGATGGGACCCACAGAACAGATATATACAACAGCGACTCAAAGAGTCAAGAATACAGATATAATATACAAAGATCCAAATCACCTTGAAAACGATAGAGCGTCCAGCTACGGACAAGATGCAAATGGGGCTAAGAGCCCTGAAGAATAACCAATGGCGTCCATAACCCTGCCCAGGCCAAGCCGGAAGGGTAACCCTGCTAACGGCGTCGATCTCAAAACCTGCTTAAACAAAAGGGGTGCCGACAAAGGGCAAAGGAAAAAGAGGAGCGTCAGTACTGAGGCCAGTACACGGCGAGGCTAGAATTCGGCGGTCCTCGCCTACATAGGTATGGTGGACTGAGCGGCAGTGGCAGCATGCACTAAACAACCTATAGAGACTCGATACAACTGGCGGCTATCAGAGAGGGTGAGAAAGACATATTCGGGTCCAACCTGATACTATCATCAAACAAACCCATCCTGGCGTTTCCCCCTCGAGACCAAACGAGGAAGTCAACCGAGGAACTCACACGGTTGGCAGTTTTACTTATTCAGTTATAGTTGCGGCACTTTACTAGTCAGGTTTAGATAATTGTCCTGATAAAGTAAGCAGTGGGCACTTTTAGTTAACCATTCCGTTATAGTGGCAACACTTACTAGTCAGATACAATTAGCATGAGATAACCCCAAAACCCAGCAGTTGTTGGTACTTTTATTTAGCCATTCCGTTGTAGTGAAGCTGATTACTAGTCATATCGGATACAAGTCAATTTATAACAATAAACTTTAGTTATAGTTGTCTATGATCAAGCACTGTGCTCCAAGTCGTCCATAACCGCGGACACGGCTTCTCGAAAAGATTTAACCCTGCAGGGGTGCACCAAAGTATCCACAAGCACTTCGACCCTTTTTGCCAGATCAGTTAACATACACCCATCGGTATGTCAGCGGGGCCTAAGTCACGACGTTCCCAGACCCAAAGCAAGTACGTGGGGGCCACCCCACCAAGTCGACACCCGTAACGAAGTCGGCCGGTCTCCGAGACGGACTTAGTGTTTGGGTAGACGGCAGTGAGCGACAGCAAATCCCCAAACGGGGACTGTCGACACCGCGAAAACGTGTCCCGATCCTAAACAGTACAGGTGCTATATGTCGCACAATTTAAATAAAGCAGTAAAGCATGGCATAAAACCTCAAACTAGTTTGTGGCCCCCAGTACAGTACTTTGAAATCAGGTAATAATCAATGGGGGGCCCATATCTCCCCACCTGTGGTTAGCGCGCTCGATCTCGGAACAGGTGTCAAGAACTCGGGTCCTACGGGACACAAGTGGGCGGTCGGAAACCAAATAGTATCTATCACCCACCGATGCCTCTGCTTAATTCAATTTTAGTTGTTAAACAGGAATTAAAGTGAACAATAAGTAAACCATGATCATCTCCAACATCAACATGCGGCAATTCTCCAACAATTGTGGTACTCGGCGACATGCAACAACACTTGAGCAAGCGACTATGACGCGCGGGTCCAACTAGCTACCAAGCAACAGGTAATAGGGTGTGTCCAGGGCAATATAAGGCTGCAAGTAATATCAAGGGTACGGAAACTAGAGCATCGCGACACAGATAGCAATAGATCAACAAGAGGGAATAAATACTATAAAAGTAAGATAGGTAGAAAGGGGGAGATGCTCGCCTGAAAACATTGTCGAAGGATTCAACCGAAGATCGGGGCGAAGCTCACATCAACTCATCGGCCTTATCCGCGAAGAAGCAAAACGCTAGAATAAACACCGGATGCAATATTTAATACAACGGCAGAAGATCGGCATGATGCATGTATGATGCATGGCATGGCAAAGGTGCGATGCAATTAGGTCATATTAGGCGGAACCGGGGTCCCGTCGATTATTTAAGCGGTTCAAGTTGGTTAGAACCCCGCAATTTTAAATGTTGTTTTAACAAGGCAAAAGATAGTGCCGGGTTCGCTACTCAAATTTAAATGAGGCCAATATAAGGCTAGATCTGCCCGCATATGGGCCCCATATTTAATTATATGGTGAATCGGCATAAGGCCCCCAAACCACATGATTATGCATGCAAGTATGGCAGTTAATATGCAACCAGTTGTTATATATGATAAAATAGGGTTTCGGGGAGGGGTTCACACATTGAGGGGTCTCGACGAACTTTGGGTTCCGGGGTTCGGGGTCGGTCTCAGGGTTCGACGGATCTGGGGTTCGGGGTTCGACGGAAGCGGTCTCGGATAGCGGGGGTAGATCTTGTTGTCCGGGATGAAGCACTTGTCGCACCGGGGTCTCGGAGCAGTTCTGGGATGACGTACTCGGCGTCTTCGCGTCGGTGGCCTTGGCGGTATCGGGTTCGGACTCCGGATCCGGGCACGGTCTTAGCGCTCCGTCTTCAGTGTCGTTGGCGAACTCGGGCCCGATACCGGGGGTCCTTCGGATCCTTGAGGCGATCTTGGCGTTCCGGGCATCTTCGGGCCGTGGTGCGTCCGTGATGTAGATCTTGTGCTACCGGCGTCTTCGGGTCCCATGTGGAATTACTTGTCGATGGTCCGTCGAGTGTCAACATGCTCATCTTTCGATATCCTCTCGATGCGAAGGTCTTGCGGTCTTGCTGTCCCGACACCCCACAACTTAGCACCAACTTGGTACTACACCGGAAAACCGCACGTGCGGAGGCAGACTCGTCGGCCCGACCCAAGGCGGCGCTGGAGGCGGTCGACGTCGGCGACCACGGCGAGGGGGCTCAGGGGCGAGGACGAAGGTCGGTCGCGGAGGGCTGGTGGGAGGCGAGGCGGCACCGTCGGCGACGGGGAGGCGCTGGCGGCGCGGGCGGGACAGAGGCGGCCGCGGACAGAGGTCCGGTGGCGGGGCGCGGGGCCGGCGAGACGGGGCTTGGTGGAGGCCGAGGACGGCGGGGTCGACGCCGGCGGCGCGACAGCGCGGAGGCAGAGGGCGTGGGCGGCTGGTCGCGGGGCAGAGGTGGGGCCGCGGAGCGGTCGCGCCCAGGCGGCGGCGGATGCGGCCGGAGGAGCGGCCGGAACGCCGAGGCGGAGGCCGACGCGGTCGGGGACGGAGGGGTAGCCGGGACGCACGGCCCGAGGCGGCGGCATGCTGGAGGTTGGTGGAGGAGGGGCCTGGCGGCGGCGCCGGCGGTCGCGCGGCTGGAGGCGAGCCAGGCGCGGGTGGCGGCGGGGTCTGACGGGGAGAGCAGAGGCGAGAGGGAGCGGGCGGAGCCGACGCGCGGCGGGGAAGCTCGCCGGCGAGCGGCGGCGCGGGAGAGAAGTTGGGCGGAGCCGGAGGTGAGGGAGAGGAGGAAGAGGTGAGGGAGGAGAGACGCGGCGGGCGCGGGCTGGGCGAGAGAGAGCGCGGCCAGGGGAGGGAGGAGAGAGGTTGGGGGAGAGGGTCACGCGGAGGGCCTGGGGGTGGGCCAGGGCGCGCCAGGTGGGGGGGGGGTGTGCTCTGCGTGCGCGCGTGGTGTGCGTGTGCGGTGGGCTGGGTGAGTGGGTTGAGTGGTGGGGGTTAGGGTGATGTGGCAGGAGTTGATTGGGTGAGGGATAGGGCCAGGTGAGGTGGCAGCCTGCTACTGGTTGGGGTGAGGTGGAGGTTTGGGCTGGGTAGGTAGTTTGGTAGGTTTAGGATTATGGGTGGGACTGGTTGGACCGATTTAAAATCCTGGGGGTGGTCGTTCGGGTCGATCTGGCCCGTTCGACTGCCCCGCTAAAAAATAATTTAATATTTTATTTATTTTCAAATATCTTTTGTAACTAGTTTTAGACAAACAAAATATCCGGAACATCCGGGGGTTTGGCGTTTGAATAAAAGTCGGGGCGTTTTAGAAACCAAAACGGGCTTTGCGAACATAGTTTTATGCAAACAATGTCTGATGATGACGATGCAATGCACAAATTCAACGCGATTTTCTAGTAGTGGTTTTGCGGGATGCCACAATTCGACACCACTAACAAGGGATCTCGCCCTCGAGATCCGCCTCATGATACCGGAAAGGAAGGTCGGCGATCTGCGTCTTCTCGCTTCGTGTAGATCTTCGCGACACCACTAACAAGAGGTCGTTGCCCACGTTCGTCAAGAGAGCACTCCGGATAAACAACGGACGAAGTTAAAGGTAAGGCCACCTCTAACTTCCACGGAAGGAGTAGACTTGCATCGATCCACTATTCAATATACAGAGCAAATGATAAGAGTAGTGGTATGGTCGCGACTCCATCCCGCACCCAAAGCATTACTCTATACTCGAACAGATAGATTATGCAACCAACCCTCAAGATTCAGACTGAAGATCTCGACAAGCGAGGTTCGGATCAAAGGAGTGATGCAGACTCTGCATCGGATCTGGCATAGAGGATGTCGTCGCGTCGGAAAACACCGGAAGGCACAAACAAGGAACAAAGAATGGTACCACAGAAGATGGATTCCTCGGGCAGCATGAACACCGGACGTAGCATCACCGTTACCAAAGGAGGAAGCGAAACCCTAAAGGTACGACGGAAACCCAACCACGAGAATTCCTGGACTCGAAGAAAGAGACGAGAGCGGATTCAAAACACGTAGAGGTAAGAGGAGAACAGCAGAGGGGTAAGGAGTAAAATCAGACCTAATCAGAACTATCCAACCGATTTTGCAAAATAGTTTTGACACTCTACTTCGGCCGTTAGCTAGGTTATCCTACAGGCTGGACTTGTGGGGTATCGCAACTTCTGAGCTCTGATACCACTCTGTAACACCCTCAGAATCGGCCCTATGCAAGTTTTAGCGAAACCCGCCAAACCCGCATAGAAAAGATTCGAAGGTGCCCACCAAGCACTTTCGTGCGGGTGGAAAACGAAGTAATAACATTACACAACAGTCCTCGATGGGACCCACAGAACAGATATATACAACAGCGACTCAAAGAGTCAAGAATACAGATATAATATACAAAGATCCAAATCACCTTGAAAACGATAGAGCGTCCAGCTACGGACAAGATGCAAATGGGGCTAAGAGCCCTGAAGAATAACCAATGGCGTCCATAACCCTGCCCAGGCCAAGCCGGAAGGGTAACCCTGCTAACGGCGTCGATCTCAAAACCTGCTTAAACAAAAGGGGTGCCGACAAAGCGCAAAGGAAAAAGAGGAGCGTCAGTACTGAGGCCAGTACACGGCGAGGCTAGAATTCGGCGGTCCTCGCCTACATAGGTATGGTGGACTGAGCGGCAGCGGCAGTATGCACTAAACAACCTATAGAGACTCGATACAACTGGCGGCTATCAGAGAGGGGTGAGAAAGACATATTCGGGTCCAACCTGATACTATCATCAAACAAACCCATCCTGGCGTTTCCCCCTCGAGACCAAACGGGGAAGTCAACCGAGGAACTCACACGGTTGGCAGTTTTACTTATTCAGTTATAGTTGTGGCACTTTACTAGTCAGGTTTAGATAATCGTCCTGATAAAGTAAGCAGTGGGCACTTTTAGTTAACCATTCCGTTATAGTGGCAACACTTACTAGTCAGATACAATTAGCATGAGATAACCCCAAAACCCAGCAGTTGTTGGTACTTTTATTTAGCCATTCCGTTGTAGTGAAGGTGATTACTAGTCATATCGGATACAAGTCAATTTATAACAATAAACTTTAGTTATAGTTGTCTATGATCAAGCACTGTGCTCCAAGTCGTCCATAACCGCGGACACGGCTTCTCGAAAAGATTTAACCCTGCAGGGGTGCACCAAAGTATCCACAAGCACTTCGACCCTTTTTGCCAGATCAGTTAACATACACCCATCGGTATGTCGGCGGGGCCTAAGTCACGACGTTCCCAGACCCAAAGCAAGTACGTGGGGGCCACCCCACCAAGTCGACACCCGTAACGAAGTCGGCCGGTCTCCGAGACGGACTTAGGGTTTGGGTAGACGGTAGTGAGCGACAGCAAATCCCCAAACGGGGACTGTCGACACCGCGAAAACGTGTCCTGATCCTAAACAGTACAGGTGCTATATGTCGCACAATTTAAATAAAGCAGTAAAGCATGGCATAAAACCTCAAACTAGTTTGTGGCCCCCAGTACAGTACTTTGAAATCAGGTAATAATCAATGGGGGGCCCATATCTCCCCACCTGTGGTTAGCGCGCTCGATCTCGGAACAGGTGTCAAGAACTCGGGTCCGATACCGGGGGTCCTTCGGATCCTTGAGGCGATCTTGGCGTTCCGGGCATCTTTGGGCCGTGGTGCGTCCGTGATGTAGATCTTGTGCTACCGGCGTCTTCGGGTCCCATGTGGAATTACTTGTCGATGGTCCGTCGAGCGTCAACATGCTCATCTTTCGATATCCTCTCGATGCGAAGGTCTTGCGGTCTTGCTGTCCCGACACCCCACAACTTAGCACCAACTTGGTACTACACCGGAAAACCGCACGTGCGGAGGCAGACTCGTCGGCCCGACCCAAGGCGGCGCTGGAGGCGGTCGACGTCGGCGACCACGGCGAGGGGGCTCAGGGGCGAGGACGAAGGTCGGTCGCGGAGGGCCGGTGGGAGGCGAGGCGGCACCGTCGGCGACGGGGAGGCGCTGGCGGCGCGGGCGGGACAGAGGCGGCCGCGGACAGAGGTCCGGTGGCGGGGCGCGGGGCCGGCGAGACGGGGCTTGGTGGAGGCCGAGGACGGCGGGGTCGACGCCGGCGGCGCGACGGCGCGGAGGCAGAGGGCGTGGGCGGCTGGTCGCGGGGCAGAGGTGGGGCCGCGGAGCGGTCGCGCCCAGGCGGCGGCGGATGCGGCCGGAGGAGCGGCCGGAACGCCGAGGCGGAGGCCGACGCGGTCGGGGACGGAGGGGTAGCCGGGACGCACGGCCCGAGGCGGCGGCATGCTGGAGGTTGGTGGAGGAGGGGCCTGGCGGCGGCGCCGGCGGTCGCGCGGCTGGAGGCGAGCCAGGCGCGGGTGGCGGCGGGGTCTGACGGGGAGAGCAGAGGCGAGAGGGAGCGGGCGGAGCCGACGCGCGGCGGGGAAGCTCGCCGGCGAGCGGCGGCGCGGGAGAGAAGTTGGGCGGAGCCGGAGGTGAGGGAGAGGAGGAAGAGGTGAGGGAGGAGAGACGCGGCGGGCGCGGGCTGGGCGAGAGAGAGCGCGGCCAGGGGAGGGAGGAGAGAGGTTGGGGGAGAGGGTCACGCGGAGGGCCTGGGGGTGGGCCAGGGCGCGCCAGGTGGGGGGGTGTGCTCTGCGTGCGCGCGTGGTGTGTGTGTGCGGTGGGCTGGGTGAGTGGGTTGAGTGGTGGGGGTTAGGGTGATGTGGCAGGAGTTGATTGGGTGAGGGATAGGGCCAGGTGAGGTGGCAGCCTGCTACTGGTTGGGGTGAGGTGGAGGTTTGGGCTGGGTAGGTAGTTTGGTAGGTTTAGGATTATGGGTGGGACTGGTTGGACCGATTTAAAATCCTGGGGGTGGTCGTTCGGGTCGATCTGGCCCGTTCGACTGCCCCGCTAAAAAATAATTTAATATTTTATTTATTTTCAAATATCTTTTGTAACTAGTTTTAGACAAACAAAATATCCGGAACATCCGGGGGTTTGGCGTTTGAATAAAAGTCGGGGCGTTTTAGAAACCAAAACGGGCTTTGCGAACATAGTTTTATGCAAACAATGCCTGATGATGACGATGCAATGCACAAATTCAACGCGATTTTCTAGTAGTGGTTTTGCGGGATGCCACAATTCGACACCACTAACAAGGGATCTCGCCCTCGAGATCCGCCTCATGATACCGGAAAGGAAGGTCGGCGATCTGCGTCTTCTCGCTTCGTGTAGATCTTCGCGACACCACTAACAAGAGGTCGTTGCCCACGTTCGTCAAGAGAGCACTCCGGATAAACAACGGACGAAGTTAAAGGTAAGGCCACCTCTAACTTCCACGGAAGGAGTAGACTTGCATCGATCCACTATTCAATATACAGAGCAAATGATAAGAGTAGTGGTATGGTCGCGACTCCATCCCGCACCCAAAGCATTACTCTGTACTCGAACAGATAGATTATGCAACCAACCCTATTTTGAAATCTAAAATAAAACCAAAAACACTTCAGTAGGTTTTAATTGAGAATATAAAATACTTGGAAAACTTATTTAAAATAATTTAATAAGTTTTAATGTTTATTTAAAATGGGAAAAGCCTTTATTTTTAATAAAATTGGATATTAAATCCTTGTTATTTTATTTAAATAAACCTTTACTATTTTAATCAAAACAAACCATTTTATTTCAAAATATTGGCCAAGGTTTAATTTGGCTCTATAAAATAATCTTTATTTATGAATCCACCTTTTCTTTTGAAAACCAAATCCTTTTATTAAAAGATTCAAAAATAGTAATTTTAAATATTTTTAAGTTTATTGTTTATTTATCTTTTTAAATTCCTTTAGGATTTTATTTGATCCAAATAGGTTTTGAAAGTTCCCAATTGGATTCAAAAAGTTTTCTTCTCACCCTGAAAATCAACATAGTTTTATTTTATTCATTTATTTTTCACATTACAAGATTTGGAAAATCTTGGGATGTTACACCAGTTGAGGTAATTGACCTCACGGGCCATAGGGGGCACTGCGGGCCTGCATCCACTAGCCCGTGCACCTCGCATGAAGGACTCAGGAGCTGTGGAAGGGTGGGAGGTCTTCTATGCCTTGTTGTAGATCTTCTTGGACTTGTGTACTCCATCCAAATTGCTACCGAACTCCTCATGTGGCCGCATGTGCTTGATAAGCATCATAATATAGGGACCAAAAGGGATGGAGAGCCTATTGAACATTGCATATGTCATCTCATGGTAGATGTAATCCATGACATCCAACTTGTTCCCCGTAGATGACTCGGTATTGGTGGCACATTCATGGGAAAAGGCAAGTAGGGGCACCAGGTGACCACGAATCTTATCATTATTGCCCCCGCTCAGAGAATGTTGTCCCGGAACAAACTAACAAGAGCTGCATATAAAGGAGATAGTCCAGCGAAAGTACCGGCTACACCATCGGAAGTCGAGCGTGGAGCGAGAACACTATCCTTGCTGGGCTTGATAGGAGAAATGATGCGGTGGCCAAAAGCTATGTAACAACCATGGAAGGCGTAGCCAAGGACCTGACCAAAAGTGCGGAAGTCCGACTGAATCATATTGTTCTAGGTCATCCACTTCATGGTGCGAAGCTCATCTCCGCAAATCATAAGTGTAGAGAAGAATTGCTTCACAACTGATGAGTCATAGCTGCATTTCAAAGTCATGAGATGGTGCAAACCCATTCTACCAGTCACTTCCAAAGCCTCATGAAGTCTTGGCTTGGATTGAGCCTCATTCAAATTCAGAGGATGCATAGGGCGGATCTTGAGGGAAGCATAACATCATCATGAATGTACCTGAAGTGAGCGCAGTAGAACATACTGTCCACTTGAGGGCCATCACTGTCAGCCTCATCATACAAATCACGGTGGCGAATGGCAGAGTACTCAATGATATCCATTCCCTTGTAGTTGACACGGGACTTCTTGCCCTTGCCCTTCCACTAGGTAGTCTTCTTGGCTTTTCTAGCTTGCTTGACCATCCGTTCAGCCTCTCTTTGCCTCCTTCGGATTTCAACATCGTCAACAAGCACACCGTCTTTGTTCTGCCTAAGATAACGAGCACTGGGATGACACTTTTAGGTCTTGGGAGCACTAGAACCACCTATGAGTAGAAATAGATAGGTAGCATGGGGGTAAGCATACACACAAGTCCAAGAGGAATTTCAGATACAGTAGAAAAACAACCCACAGTCTAATGATGCACAATAGGAGAAGCTAAGACAAAACTGAAAACATGCAATGAACTGAAACATGAAATTTTTCAGTTCCTCCATAGATTCACCACATCAACGCAGATCGGGACCTAGGGTTGCAAGACTACGGAATCTAACATACAAAGGAACCATATATGATATTCTACAATAAGTTTCCACCAAGAACAACAACTTCCACACACAAGAGATGAATGAAGGATTTACCCTCACTCATTGGAGGAAGAGCTCGGAGGAGAAGATACCCGGAGGTGTGATACATCGTAAACGTATCGATAATTTTTGATGCTCCATGCTTGTTTTGTGCCAACTATCTTATGTTTTGTCTACACTTTGAGGTATTTTTAAATTTTTCTGGTACTAACCTATTAGTAAGATGCCACAATGTCAGTTGCCTGTTTTCTTCTGTTTTTGGTTCCAGAAAAGGCAGAAAATGAATATTCCCAGAATTGGATGGGACAAAAGCCAAAGTCATTATTTTACCCGACATGACACGGAACCATGAAGAAGAGATGGAGGAGGACACCATGGTGGCCACACCCTAGGTGGGCGCAGGCCAGCCTTGGTGGCGCCCACAGGGGGTGCGGGCCCCCTAGCCCTCCACCGACATTGCCTTGTGCGCCTATAAGAAGCCTCCGACCCAGAAACCCTAAATAATCTGGCGGAAATCCACGAAAACCTCCACAGCGCCACCGCCACTGAAGGGGAGATTCGGGAGACATAAAGTCTCTGTTCCGGCACCCTGCGATTCATTCTTGTGCTTTCAGCTTAGAACTTTTTTAGTTCTTCTTTGTGGATTGTGAGACAAGATTACTGATCTTTATTGATTATTATCTTTGTGAATTGTTTAAAATAAGTCGATTGGTGTTGGAAAAGAGTAGAAAGTTTCGTGCTTATAGTGGTAGAAAAGGGAGCTTGTTTTGACTGTGACTTAGACTTTATCATGTCATGCTAGATGTTGTTTTGACCTTATGCTTAGTGATTATTGCTGTAGCATGACTTGTTCCAAACAATTGAGATTTCTTAATGTGCCTTGAAGGAATGATGCATTGTTTTACCATACAAAAGCATAGTATTGTGGTATTCTCCTTTGATGCTTTATTTGGGTTGACTTGGCACATGATCACACCATGTTATGAATATGAACCAGTCACCTTAGCCTCTATGATCATTTAGTCCTTGACTTGCAGTACCACTTTATGCTTTGATTGATAATGTTTTGTCGCTCTGCATGATTATGTTCATTATTTCTCTCTTAGTTGCACCTATACATTGTACCCAGTTGATATCATGATCTTTTGTTTGCGGATGTCGTCGGTGTGAAATTAAAGGGGAGGTTGTAAGTCCATGGAGTTATGTATGTGTGTTAGAGAAACGCCCGGGCCGCTAGAATAAGCCATGCCTAATCATGGTGGCAAGTTGCAGCATCACCATAGTGAGCAATCTATGAATCATTCTTCTTATAAAAAAGGAGAGATAGAAAAAAAGATATTGAGAAAAAGAAAAAAAGAGATGAGAAAAAGGAAAGAGAGAAAAAAGCACCATTTTCCCATGGTAAATAAGAAGATTGCTGAGATGCTCATTGTCTGCTTGCCTTGTCATTTTGATATGGGATAGCTCTTGTATCATTGGGCAAGGAGTACCCCATTGGTGGTTCTCTATGATACACATGTGATTACTATGACAAGAACTTACAGGTTACTAAAGTTGAGTATCATGAGGAGCGTCCCTCGTATTCAAGGGACATGAGATTGCCAACTTATACTTTGTCAAGCATACACTCCATAGTTTGTTCACTTTAACCTTAATCACTTCAAGATGCTTATGATAGGGGCAATGAGAGCCGAAAGCTAACAAGTACCATAATTTTTGGAAGCTCTTTTTGAAACTTGAAATCCCTGCTTCCCTTATGAAGGGCCTTTCTTCCACCATTATATTGAGTCTCCACCTTATATACTTTGGCACCAATTAAGAGAGCATAGTTGTCATTCTTAGTTCTATGTGCATTGTCCCAAAACTTATTGATTGATGCATATTGTTGATATTGCTTGTTCTTGTGCTATTTGTATCTAGTCACTCTTATGAACTTTCAAGGTGTCCTATGCATAAATTTGCTACTCCATGAGGGACAAGCTGAATGCCATTATGCCATGTTTTCTATATGTGAATCAAACAAATGTTTTTCAATGCATGTTATTCATGATCTTTGTTTGTAACCTTTCATGTTGCATGCAAGTTACTTTGTCTTACTGTTAGAACTTCATCTTTCATGCTCATGTTTAGAGTAATTTGATCCCAGCTTTCAATGCTTACAAATTGTTTGATCAAGATTGTGATGGTGCATGTCACCTCAAAAATTATTCCTTTTATCACTTACCTACTCGAGGACGAGTAGGAGTTAAGCTTGGGGATGCTTGATACGTCGTAAACGTATCTATAATTTTTGATGCTCCATGCTTGGTTTGTGCCAACTATCTTATGTTTTGTCTACACTTTCAGGTATTTTTATATGTTTTCTGGTACTAATCTGTTTACAAGATGCCATAGTGCCAGTTGCCTGTTTTCTTCTGTTTTTGGTTCTAGAAAAGGAAGAAAATTAATATTCTCGGAATTGGATGGGACAAAAGCCAAAGTCATTATTTTGCCCGACATGACACAGAACCACGAAGCAGAGATGGAGGAGGACACCAGGGTGGCCACACCCTAGGTGGGTGTGGGCCATCCCTGGTGGCGCCCATAGGGGGTGTGGGCCCCCTGGCCCTCCACCGACCATGCCTCCTTCGCCTATAAGAAGGCTCCGACCCAGAAACCCTAAATAATCTGGCAGAAATACACGAAAACCTCCACAACGCCGCCGCCACCGAAGGGGATATTCAGGAGATAGAAAGTCTCTGTTCCGGCACCCTGTCGAGACGGGGAAGTGCCCCCGGAGCCATCTCCATCGATCTCCACCACCATCTCCATCACCGTTGCTGATTCCCATGATGAGGAGGGAGTAGTTCTTTTTCGAGGCTAAGGGCTCTACCGGTAGCTATGTGTTCATCTCTCTCTATGCATGATCATATTGTGGTCATGAGCTTTGTAATCAAGTAGATCTACCTTGATACTCAAGTGCTTTAATAGATCTGTGCTCTCTCCATGTGTGTGAAAGTGACAGCGTGCATGCCATGGTGGCACTTAGGCTAGAGTCTACATAAATACTCATCGTGCTTTAATAGATCTATGCTTTTCCCCACGTGTGTGAAAGTGACAGCCTGCACACCGTGTGTGGCACTTAAGCTAGGTTACATATATATTTATCATGAGTATATTTTGAGTTGGTTGTCTCTATGAAATTGTGGTGTTTGTTGGAACCATCTAGCGCTCAAGGTGACAGTGTGGGGTTATCTAGATAGGAAAGACGAACTTTGAGGTGTGATGTTATATCCCTACCATGGATTAGAGTGTCCAACCGGAGAGTAGTTAAGAGTAGTATCATGAAGATAATATATTTATTGAGAGTGTTCACTAGTGAAAGTATGATCCCTAGGCCTTGTTTCTAAACATTGAAACACCATTTGCATCTAGATCTATTACATGTTTGCTTGCTTCCTTCTTTTTGCCTTTAGTCTTTTCCTCCCCGTTAGAAACTCTTTTCTGGCATCGTTACCACTTATAATCATACATACCACTTGTATTTCACTATCTCTTCGCCGAACTAGTGCACCTATACACTTGACAAGTGTATTGGGTGTGTTGGGGACACAAGAGACTTCTTGTATCTTGATGCAGGGTTGCTTGAGAGGGATACCTTTGACCACTTCCTCCCTGAGTTCGATAAACCTTGGGTAATCCACTTAAGGGAAACTTGCTGCTGTTCTACAAACCTCTGCACTTGGAGGCCCAACAACTATCTACAAGAATAGAATTGCGTAGACATCAAGGCACTATGAAGAAGATCCGGAGAGAGACCGGAGAATCTGGCGGTCGAATCGACTCCGGGGAGGGGCGGAGGCTGGGGGAGGACACGGGGTGAGGGAGGACGAGTTGCTCTGCTTGAGCCCTCCCCGGATCCCTAGTCCTTAAAGGACAAAACCGCCCATGGCAGATTATCCGGCCCTCACTAGGGGCGGATTATCCGGCCCCTCTCTAAATTTTCTATAAACAAAGATTCAGGTCGGAGCACTCCAAACAAAACCCTCGCAAGGATACATGGGACTTGTGTGCAAGAAAAGATGGCTCGAGATGAGTAAAAGGCTTGGGTTTAGAGCACCAAACTGAGATGGTACTACACAACCAAAACTTGCAAGAACAAATCAACTAAAGGCCAAGATTCGGTGTGTTTTCCATAAGAACACAAGATATGCAATAAAATCCAAAAAGATCCAATAGAAACTGATGCGTGCACCCCGTGTTGACGTGGGACACTTCATTGGAACCCCAAGAGCAAGGTGTGATGAGCACAATAACAAGTTTCCCTCAGTAGAGACCGAGGTTATCGAACCTAAAGGAGGAAGGAAACGTCTCAAAGGTGTTGCTGATAATATGGAGACCTGCATAACACAAACTCAAGACTTTTCCCCAACGAATCAGTGAGGTTGTCAAACTCACCGGTTTGCCGTAACAAAGGATTAAACATATGGTGTGGAAGGTAATGGTTTGCAGCAAGTAAACAAGTAACAGTGGAGGATTTATCAATGTTAAAGATTGGACCGGGGTCCATACTTCACTAGAGGTGCTCTCCTTAGATAAACAACATGGCATGAAGGGTAAACAAATTACAGAGGGGCAATTGACAGGAACTGAGCAAGGCATAACAATGTAATTACTAGCTAGAAAGATCCTATGAAGTTGTTTGGGCAATACAACATTATACATAGACCGTAATCCAACTGCATCTATGACTAGATGTCCACCTTCAGGTTATCATCCGAACCCCCTCCAGTATTAAGTTGCAAGAAACAGACAACTTCTTTAAGCAAAGTGTGTAAGGTAAACAATCCACATGTTCTATGAACAAGGGACAATGTTTTCTCCCTAGTAGCAACAGCACATCTACAACCGAAGAGATTTCTGTCACTTCCCTTGGAAACTAGATAACCACTATCGAGCATAAATACTCCCTCTTGGAGTCACTAGCAACTACTTGGCAAAGATAACCACTAGCAACGGGGAGCATGCAAGATCACAAACAACACAGACATGTAGAATCATAAAGATAAAACCATTAATCAAACCAACATAATAATCTCAATATCCATCGGATCCCCGCAAACACAACATGCATGATTACAAATATATTAGATCTTGATCATGAACGGAGCTCACAAGATCTATACATGAAAGCGCAAAGGAGAAGATACACCCATCTAGCTACTACATGGACCCATAGTCCAAGGTGGAACTACTCACAAATCATATAACAACCTATATTGTCATACCACATAAGTTGATAAGAACAATATGCTAACACGATAGCGATGATCTCCTAAAGAGATAGAACATGGTGGTCTAGACCTAACCAAACTTGATGAGATGTTTATTTATGTCATACTATTTATTCTTTTACTTAGCTAACTCTCATATAGGTATCATAAGAATGGACAACTACAAATTTTGAACAAGAAGAGGTTATAGAAAAGATAGACAAGGAATATAAGAACTCTAATAACTATAAAATATGATAGTTCTCCTAATAGAGGTCTTCTATTGCTAATCCATTTCTAAGGTCACGATCATATAGTCAACACACAGCTCTGATACCATCTTGTAACTACCCTCGCCTGATAAGGCTGAGTTCATGTGTATAGTGCCAATCCCTGGATCGGTTCACTGGCACACACAGTACCAAATGATACCAAATATAACTGTGCATCATAAATACAACGAATATGATCCAGAATTTACATTATTTATCCAAGTACACGGCGGAAAACGAATATAAGGTAGATCTCCATCCTTCAAATGTGCCACAGGCGAACAATTATTGAGTGGAGTCTCGCGACCTATGAACGATCACTCAGATACGATATAACCTGCAACATGAAACGTAGCAGCCCCAAAGGGTCAATACATTGAATGTATGGCAAGTAGGCTAAAGTGGTTAACAACAGATCTATCAACTACATGCTTATTTGGCCAAGTGGAGTTCAGGCTCATTTGCATAAAGCAACAGTTTTATCCTAACATTTGTAACAAAGTAGTTTTCCAATATGATAAATAGGACACTCTGGTTCACTCCCAGGTGCTCCTACCCAATTATGTTCACCCAACAAGTTTTAAGTAATTAAGAAATAAGGATGAGTGAGAAATATCATAGCATCAGTATCAGGTCGCTCAAATTGTCCATAACCGGGGACACGGCTAATCGATTAGTTTATACACCCTGCAGGGGTTAGTACACTTTACCCATGTGACTTGGCCAGCCCAGCTCGTACCACCACTCTCATATTGGGTGATGATAGGGAGAAGTCCAAGATGGAACCGTTCGGGAAGTAGCTCCCCAATCCCGACGCGCACCGGTCCAACCTACACTATCTACATCTCTGGATACGCGGGTTCGAGTTACCACAACCTACTGAGTTCAGCCAACCGCCCATTCCATTATTGGCACATGGTTGCACACGAAAGCTTCCAAACAAAGAAACCAATCATTTCTCAGTGTCCTGGGCGGCATTCCCCACCAAAATCCACACTCGATGACCCAATCAATGCCATTCCGCCCAGGTGGTTCATTAAAACATGTTGGTTTGTCATTTAGCAAAACATAATCCTTTCAAAACATATAACTTTTCATGATGTGATTCCCTTCCTCGTCTAAATAGCATAGCTAAGCAATCTACCAATACGATGGCTCATAAACAAGGAATACTAGGGAATAATATGGGATATAGCATAGCATATACACATCAATTCCTACAGATGCAATTCTACAAAAGCATCTACAATGCATAGGAAAACAATAGGACATTTATGACCAAGATAGAACCACTTGCCTTTGTTGTAGATGTAGTCGATTATATAATCCTCACAATCCTCATAGATATAATGGTTGCACTCGTCATAACCACAATACTTGCAATCATAGTAGTTGCAATCACAGTAGTTGCACTCCTCGCAATCTAACGTTTGAAGCAAACACAACAAACACACCATTCAAAACATTGCAAACATACAACAGTGCAACATTACAAGAAAACAATGATGAACAGATGCATGCATGACGATTTAATGAGTCACAATGGTTGCATTTAGTGTTCTAAACATAGTTAGATTACATGATGGAAAGTCATTTAATGCACTAAAGCTTTTATTACTAAAGTTGTATCGATTTAATATGGTGTATACCACTTTAATTGAACTAAATATGTTTATGTCATATTATATTGTGAACTAGATGCTACTGGATAGGTAATGCAATTTAGAGACAGTGGCAATTTGAATCACCTAAAAAGGAGTTATAGAAATTTTCCTATGATTAAAACACTATTTCAATGGGTTTAAATAATTCTATATGAATTTCTGTTTTAACAGTACCAAATAATTTGTCATGCAATTTCTCTATATAGCTAATGTCAATACAAAACCTTAGCACTTGGATTCTCCCTAATCGGAGTTATAGATCTTTTTGTATGATTTAAATAGTTTTTAATGGTTTTAAATGATTCATATAGTTTCTGTTGTCTAAAAATCAAACCAAAATTATATCTGTAATCTCCACGGAATTGTGATTTCAGGGACATATTATTTGTAATTTTCTGAATAGTATTTATTTTCTTATGAATTTATTACTCTAGATAGGCCATTAAACCATTTAAATATTCACGGAAAAACCTTACAGTAAAATGCTGGACTAATTGCATATTGATGATCTACATGGAACCAGCTTTCCATCGGTATATCATTTATATTTTTGTGACAAGCAATTAATTTACTATGAATTTAATGATTTGTAAAGCCATTAAAATTAATTAAATTGCTACGGGTTAAATAATCTTCAAAGGCTAGATCCAACCAGATATTATTAAAGTACATTACAGTAGCTTCAATTTGATATATTATTCATATTTTTCGGAGTTACAGATATTTTTTTATGAATTTATTAACCTAAAAGACCATTAAAACTAATTAAATTACTGCCGTAACCACGTACAGTAAAAGTTGGATCTATTCCAATAAGATGATTCTACGTGAAATTATCTTCAATTTGATATATTATACGTAATTTTTGGACATGGTATGAATTTCTAATGAATTTTACAAGTTAGATCTATAATATGCAATTTTAAATTCGAACGGAATATTCCAGGGAATATTTCGCTGACTGGACAGATTGACTTTGCATGCTGACTGGGACTAGATGTTGACCTTACGTTGACGTGACGTTGACAAGGAAGATGACCGGGATGACGACATGGCACGCACCGGTTTGATTGGATCTCGACCGTCTGGATAGGATCCGGTGGCTAGAAGAACAGATTGACCTGATTTTGGCTCAGAATAGACAAGAAAGAGATCTGTGTTAGAGAGACAAATTCGTAGGTCAAATCGAAAAACTCAGAACATGAAAGTTGTAGGGAATCATTATTCCTACCTTCCCACCAAAGGAATTTGGATTTGAAGAAACGAGCGCGAGTACATCTTGGATTTACACCGTAAGATCTGAAATATTGCGATACAAAATTCTCCGGCTGTGGTGGATGAAAAGAGGTGAGGTTTGTCGGGATTGAAAGATTTCGACGATCCCTACAACTTTCGTTTTTTGACCGAAGGCAAACGACGAAGTCTAGATGGGTTAAAAAGCGAAATAAGATTCGGGCATGCATAGATTCGGGATTTCGAGAGGAAACACTCGTACAACTGTGGCTCCACGAGTTTATATGAAGGTTTAGGATGGTTTAGAGATAGGCCTTGGAGTAGGGAACAAGTAGAAACAAACGGAAGTCGATTCAGAGTTGTAGATAAAAAGTTATAAGAGTTTGAATAGAGATAGGTATAGAAAATCAGTTTTCGCACGTTTTTTGGAGCAATTTGGACATGTACGTGCGCGCTGGCCGGCTGGCTCGGTCCGGGTGGGCCGGCCCGTTAGGAATTTTTTTTTCTTTTTTCTTTTTCTATTTACTTGTTTTCCTTATATCTTTTGCATACGAACTCCAAATGACATGATTCTTGTTTCTAAATTTTTCTAAAATCGTATAGATTATTGTAGGATCAAATTTGTAATCTTTTTACTAGTTTGGAAGTAGTGAATTTATAAATCCTTATATATTTTATTTTATTTATATCTTTATGTGTTTGTATTTGTTCCATAACTTTTTCATACTAGCTCCAAATGAGCTCAATTTTGTTTCCAAAATTTTGTAATATTAATTGGATCTTTTTAGGCTATAATTTAGCAATAATCGCTGTCTTAGCAATAGTGGGTTTTATAAAGTCAATTTAATTTCCTTTAGGGATATTTGGGCGAATCAACTATAGGATTTAGATACCAGAATTTGGATTTAGTTTGTGAGAACTTTGCATGGATGTAATGAAATGCTTATGAATACTTCATGATTTTCATTTTGAAATCTTGCACACCAATTCTACAATCCATAATCAATCCCTGACCTTTTTCCTATATGGCTACTTAGGTCATAACAAAAGAATATAGGATTTTGAATTCAAGGTTGAGAGGATTTTCTATTCAAAAAGTTTCTTCTCTTTGAGAATTTTCAACAAAGTCAAACAATCAATCAATCTTATTTATCTATTTCACATTCCAAAATTAGGAGAATTTTGGGATGTGACAGACTACCACCCTTAAAAGAAATCTCGTCCCGAGATTTGGGAAGGCTAGAAAGAAAGAAAGGTTCAGAATCTATTAGGATGCTACCACCCTTAAAAGAAATCTGACTAGATCACTTCTTCAGGGTTCACTTGGCTCAATTGGTTTTCATTACACATTCTAATTCCATGATTGATAGTTTTTGAGGAATCACTTCTTAAACTAGCGAAACTCTCATGGTGGGCAATTAGGAAACGTTTACTTCACGGTACCCATTAATCATGGTCGAGATTCATCCTTATCGTACATTCCTATGCTTAGCAATGGATGCTTTTAGAAGGGTGTAACAATATACCATTCTAGGGTTTAGGCTCAACGTCGACTCTCTGCTAAGGTTGAAAAGGGCACTCAAGATTCACAAAGCCAACAGTACAAGAGCAAATAATAAGAGTAGTAGGAATGGTGATCAATCCATCCTGCACCCAAATCATTACCCTGTATGAGGATAGGTGAATCACATTTTTCTATACTCAGGCATTCTCACTTGCCTTGAAGAATGTTTCCATGGGCACGAGCTAATACTCTATGTATACTCCCATGTATTCAATCAACAAATCTACTACTAAAACTAAGCTATCGATACTTCAACTTTCAGGTTGCATAATCTACTACATAACATCATTTCAACACTTCATACTTCCACATCTCTTTTTTTTCCATTAGATAAAGCATTCTCCTTCCTAAAGGCATTGTGTTGTCAAACCTTCCACTTATCACATCATTATATCTCCAAGGGTTCAAGATAGGGAAGAATAGATTCTATAGGAAAGAAACGACTAAGGAAATAATCCTACCCATAACTATCTGAAGCAATCAATGTCACAAACAAGGAAATAATCATAGAAATCAACACGCAAGCAAGCACTTGCATAAAAATAATATAAAGGTCTAAATTTAGTAGTATATAACCACAAAATAGTTTGAAAGCATTGGGAACAATACTAGACTAAAATAGAGCAACCTATAAGCAATAAACAAAATCTGTCAAAACGGTACAGCAGGTTTCACGAATTTTTCTGACCGACTTAAACGCGTCAGGAATTTTAGCCAATTTTTGTGCATGTACTACAGGTAATTAAGATCCAGATCCTATTTTTTTAGATTTTTCTGAGTTACCAGTAAAATATGAAAAATCGCGCGGTACAACAGGTCCGGCAGAAAACTGCAGCAGTTATTCCACGAATTTCAATCAATTCACACCATTAAACTAATTTAAAAACCTCATCACAATTTCAGAAACATTAGAGTTAAAAACTAACTGATCCTAAACAAAGCATCACACAAAATAGCTCAATACAACCAAGCAAACAACCTATATTGTCATACCACATAAGTTGATAAGAACAATATGCTAACACGATAGCGATGATCTCCTAAAGAGATAGAACATGGTGGTCTAGACCTAACCAAACTTGATGAGATGTTTATTTATGTCATACTATTTATTCTTTTACTTAGCTAACTCTCATATAGGTATCATAAGAATGGACAATTACAAATTTTGAACAAGAAGAGGTTATAGAAAAGATAGACAAGGAATATAGGAACTCTAATAACTATAAAATATGATAGTTCTCCTAATAGAGGTCTTCTATTGCTAATCCATTTCTAAGGTCACGATCCTACAGTCAACACACAGCTCTGATACCATATTGTAACACCCTCGCCTGATAAGGCTGAGTTCATGTGTATAGTGCCAATCCCTGGATCGGTTCACTGGCACACACAGTACAAAATGATACCAAATATAACTGTGCATCATAAATACAACGAATATGATCCAGAATTTACATTATTTATCCAAGTACACGGCGGAAAACGAATATAAGGTAGATCTCCATCCTTCAAATGTGCCACAGGCGAACAATTGTTGAGTGGAGTCTCGCGACCTATGAACGATCACTCAGATACGATATAACCTGCAACATGAAACGTAGCAGCCCCAAAGGGTCAATACATTGAATGTATGGCAAGTAGACTAAAGTGGTTAACAACAGATCTATCAACTACATGCTTATTTGGCCAAGTGGAGTTCAGGCTCATTTGCATAAAGCAACAGTTTTATCCTAACATTTGTAACAAAGTAGTTTTCCAATACGATAAATAGGACACTCTGGTTCACTCCCAGGTGCTCCTACCCAATTATGTTCACCCAACAAGTTTTAAGTAATTAAGAAATAAGGATGAGTGAGAAATATCATAGCATCAGTATCAGGTCGCTCAAATTGTCCATAACCGGGGACACGGCTAATCGATTAGTTTATACACCCTGCAGGGGTTAGTACACTTTACCCATGTGACTTGGCCAGCCCAGCTCGTACCACCACTCTCATATTGGGTGATGATAGGGAGAAGTCCAAGAAGGAACCGTTCGGGAAGTAGCTTCCCAATCCCGACGCGCACCGGTCCAACCTACACTATCTACATCTCTGGATACGCGGGTTCGAGTTACCACAACCTACTGAGTTCAGCCAACCGCCCATTCCATTATTGGCACATGGTTGCACACGAAAGCTTCCAAACAAAGAAACCAATCCTTTCTCAGTGTCCTGGGCGGCATTCCCCACCAAAATCCACACTCGATGACCCAATCAATGCCATTCCGCCCAGGTGGTTCATTAAAACATGTTGGTTTGTCATTTAGCAAAACATAATCCTTTCAAAACATATAACTTTTCATGATGTGATTCCCTTCTTCGTCTAAATAGCATAGCTAAGCAATCTACCAATACGATGGCTCATAAACAAGGAATACTAGGGAATAATATGGGATATAGCATAGCATATACACATCAATTCCTACAGATGCAATTCTACAAAAGCATCTACAATGCATAGGAAAACAATAGGACATTTATGACCAAGATAGCACCACTTGCCTTTGTTGTAGATGTAGTCGATTATATAATCCTCACAATCCTCATAGATATAATGGTTGCACTCGTCATAACCACAATACTTGCAATCATAGTAGTTGCAATCACAGTAGTTGCACTCCTCGCAATCTAACGTTTGAAGCAAACACAACAAACACACCATTCAAAACATTGCAAACATACAACAGTGCAACATTACAAGAAAACAATGATAAACAGACGCATGCATAACGATTTAATGAGTCACAATGGTTGCATTTAGTGTTCTAAACATAGTTCGATTACATGATGCATGTGGAAAGTCATTTAATGCACTAAAGCTTTTATTACTAAAGTTGTATCGATTTAATATGGTGTATACCACTTTAATTGAACTAAATATGTTTATGTCATATTATATTGTGAACTAGATGCTACTGGATAGGTAATGCAATTTAGAGACAGTGGCAATTTGAATCACCTAAAAAGGAGTTATAGAAATTTTCCTATGATTAAAACACTATTTCAATGGGTTTAAATATTTCTGTATGAATTTCTGTTTTAACAGTACCAAATAATTTGTCATGCAATTTCTCTGTATAGCTAATGTCAATACAAAACCTTAGCACTTGGATTCTCCCTAATCGGAGTTATAGATCTTTTTGTATGATTTAAATAGTTTTTAATGGTTTTAAATGATTCATATAGTTTCTGTTGTCTAAAAATCAAACTAAAATTATATCTGTAATCTCCACGGAATTGTGATTTCAGGGACATATTATTTGTAATTTTCTGAATAGTATTTATTTTCTTATGAATTTATTACTCTAGATATGCCATTAAACCATTTAAATATTCACGGAAAAACCTTACAGTAAAATGCTGGACTAATTGCATATTGATGATCTACATGGAACCATCTTTCCATCGGTATATCATTTATATTTTTTTGACAAGCAATTAATTTACTATGAATTTAATGATTTATAAAGCCATTAAAACTAATTAAATTGCTACGGGTTAAATAATCTTCAAAGGCTAGATCCAACCAGATATTATTAAAGTACATTACAGTAGCTTCAATTTGATATATTATTCATATTTTTCGGAGTTACAGATAATTTTTTATGAATTTATTAACCTAAAAGACCATTAAAACTAATTAAATTACTGCAGTAACCACGTACAGTAAAAGTTGGATCTATTCCAATAAGATGATTCTACGTGAAATTATATTCAATTTGATATATTATACGTAATTTTTGGACATGGTATGAATTTCTAATGAATTTTACAAGTTAGATCTATAATATGCAATTTTAAATTCGAACGGAATATTTCAGGGAATATTTCGCTGACTGGACAGATTGACTTTGCATGCTGACTGGGACTAGATGTTGACCTTACGTTAACGTGACGTTGACAAGGAAGATGACCGGGATGACGACATGGCACGCACCGGTTTGATTGGATCTCGACCGTCTGGATAGGATCCGGTGGCTAGAAGAACAGATTGACCAGATTTTGGCTCAGAATAGACAAGAAAGAGATCTGTGTTAGAGAGACAAATCCCTAGGTCAAATTGAAAAACTCAGAACATGAAAGTTGTGGGGAATCATTATTCCTACCTTCTCACCAAAGGAATTTGGATTTGAAGAAACGAGCGCGAGTACATCTTGGATTTACACCGTAAGATCTGAAATATTGCGATACGAAATTCTCCGGCTGTGGTGGATGAAAAGAGGTGAGGTTTGTCGGGATTGAAAGATTTCGACGATCCCTACAACTTTCGTTTTTTGACCGAAGGCAAACGACGAAGTCTAGATGGGTTAAAAAACGAAATAAGATTCGGGCATGCGTAGATTCAGGATTTCGAGAGGAAAAACTCGTACAGCTGTGGCTCCACGAGTTTATATGAAGGTTTAGGATGGTTTAGAGATAGGCCTTGGAGTAGGGAACAAGTAGAAACAAACGGAAGTCGATTCGGAGTTGTTGATAAAAAGTTATAAGAGTTTGAATAGAGATAGGTATAGAAAATCAGTTTTCGCACGTTTTTTTGGAGCAATTTGGACACGTACGTGCGCGCTGGCCGGCTGGCTCGGTCCGGGTGGGCCGGCCCGTTAGGAATTTTTTTTTCTTTTTTTTTTCTTTTTCTATTTACTTGTTTTCCTTATATCTTTTGCATACGAACTCCAAATGACATGATTCTTGTTTCTAAATTTTTCTAAAATCGTATAGATTATTGTAGGATCAAATTTGTAATCTTTTTACTAGTTTGGAAGTAGTGAATTTATAAATCCTTGTATATTTTATTTTATTTATATCTTTATGTGTTTGTATTTGTTCCATAACTTTTTCATACTAGCTCCAAATGAGCTTAATTTTGTTTCTAAAATTTTGTAATATTAATTGGATCTTTTTAGGCTATAATTTAGCAATAATCGCTGTCTTAGCAATAGTGGGTTTTATAAAGTCAATTTAATTTCCTTTAGGGATATTTGGGCGAATCAACTATAGGATTTAGATACCAGGATTTGGATTTAGTTTGTGAGAACTTTGCATGGATGTAATGAAATGCTTATGAATGCTTCATGATTTTCATTTTGAAATCTTGCACACCAATTCTACAATCCATAATCAATCCCTGCCCTTTTGCCTATATGGCTACTTAGGTCATAACAAAAGAATATAGGATTTTGAATTCAAGGTTGAGAGGATTTTCTATTCAAAAAGTTTCTTCTCTTTGAGAATTTTCAACAAAGTCAAACAATCAATCAATCTTATTTATCTATTTCACATTCCAAAATTAGGAGAATTTTGGGATGTGACAGGCTACTTGTGGTTTAGTGGTGATAGTTCACACACTATTGTTTCTATCAAATTCAGCTTCCTTTTCCCACCTAGCATGAAGTGAGGTAACATCCTAATATTTTCATCAATAGTAACTTGTATGGCATGAGCAGTAGCAAAGGTTTTTTCCATAGTTTCAGGTTTAGCAGCCATTTTATTAACAAAGGAAGTTTGAGCTTCAGACAAAGAGGATATATTTTTCTCAGCACTCAAAATTTTTGACTGTAAACTAGGAATTTCTCTATTCAGATTCTCAAGCTGAAGACTAATGTTTTCAAGATAATAGATTGTTCCTCCATAGTTTTAGTGAAAATTTTGTTTTGCTAATATTGCATTTGCATAAATTTTTTAGTGGATCTCTCAACTTCTAGAATCCTCTCTTCACTAGGCATTCCAGATCTATCCTGATAAGCATTTCCACTAGGAGGGTAAGGCCTATAATTGTTGTTGCTACCAAAATTATTCATGTAGGCATTATTGTTGAAATTTTTGTTTCTAATGAAGTTCACATCAACTTGCTCTTCTTGAGCAACCAAAGAGGCTAAGGGAACACTATTAGGATCTAGAGGAGCTTTCCCATTAACAAGCATAGCCATAATAACATCAATCTTTTCACTCAAAGAGGAAGTTTCCTCAACAAAATTCCTTCTTACCATGTGGAGCTCTCTCAACATGCCATTCATAATAGTTAACCATCATATTAGCAAGGAGCCTTGTTGCAGCACCCAAGGTGAGTCCCATAAAAGTACCTCTAGCAGTAGAATCCAATAGGTTTCTTGAGGAGAAGTTCAAACCTGCATAAAAAGTTTGGATAATCATCCAAGCAGTGAGTCCATGAGTAGGGCAATTTTTAACCAAAGATTTCATTCTTTCCCAAGCATGAGCAACATGTTCACTATCAAGCTGTTTAAATTTCATAATGTCAATTCTCATAGCAATAATCTTAGTAGGAGGAAAGTACTTTCCAATAAATGCATCTTTGCACATAGTCCAAGAATCAATACCATTTTTAGGAAAAGATAGCAACCATTCTTTAGCTTTTCCCCTCAAAGAGAAAGGAAAAAGCCGGAGCTTAATAATATCTCCATCTACATCCTTATACTTTTGCATCTCACAAAGTTCAACAAAGCTATTAAGATGGGCAGCAGGATCATCACAACCAGCACCAGAAAATTGCTCTCTCATCACAAGATTCAACAAAGCAGGCTTAATTTCATAAAAGTTGACATCAGGAGTAGGTGGAGCAATAGGTGTGCTTAGGAAATCATTGTTGTTGGTGCTAGTGAAGTCACACAACTTGGTGTTCTCAGCAGATTTTATTTTGGAAAAGGTGGGCAAGCCAAAAACAGCAGCAGCTGCTAGAGCAGGAACTATTTTTTTTGTATTTTTGAATAAAGCAAGCAAACCAAACTAGACTAATTTTTTTTGGTTTTTTGAAAAGAGGCAAACAAAACCAAACAAAATAAACTAAGCAAACTAAAAACAAAGTAAAGAGAAAGGAAGTGAAGGACTCCCCTAGTGAAGACGTCCTTAGCCTCCTCGGCAACGGCACCAGAAATCTTGATGCGTGCACCCGTGTTGACGTGGGACACTTTGTTGGAACCCCAAGAGCAAGGTGTGATGAGCATAGCAGCAAGTTTCCCTCTGTAGAGACCGAGGTTATCGGACCTGAAGGAGGAAGGCAACGTATCAAAGGTGTTGCTGACAACATGGAGACCTGCACAACACAAACTCAAGACTTTGCCGCAACGAATCAGTGAGGTTGTCAAGCTCACCGGTTTGCTGTAACAAAGGATTAAACGTATTATGTGGAAGGTAATGGTTTGCAGCAAGTAAACAAGTAACAGTGGAGGATGTATCAATGGTAAAGATTGGACCTGGGTCCATAGTTCACTAGAGGTGCTCTCCTTAGATAAACAACATGGCATGAAGGGTAAACAAATTACAGAGGGGCAATTGACAGGAACTTAGCAAGGCATAACAATGTAATTACTAGCTAGAAATATCCTATGAAGTTGATTGGGCAATACAACATTATACATAGACCATAATCCAACTGCATCTATGACTAGAAGTCCACCTTCAGGTTATCATCCGAACCCCCTGCAGTATTAAGTTGCAAGCAACAAACAACTGCTTTAAGCAAAGTGTGTAAGGTAATCAATACATATGTTCTATGAACAAGGGACCGTTGTTTTCTCCCTAGTAGCAACAACACATCTACAACCGAAGAGATTTCTGTCACTTCCCTTGGAAACTAGAGGCATGAACCCACTATCGAGCATAAATACTCCCTCTTGGAGTCACTAGCAACTACTTGCCAAGATAACTACTAGCAACGGAGAGCATGCAAGATCACAAACAACACATACATGATAGAATCATAAAGATAAAACCATTAATCAAACCAACATAATAATCGCAATATCCATTGGATCCCCGCAAACACAACATGCATGATTACAAATAGATTAGATCTTGATCATGAACGGAGCTCACAAGATCTATACATGAAAGCACAAAGGAGGAGATACAACCATCTAGCTACTACATGGACCCATAGTACAAGGTGGAACTACTCACAAATCATACCGGAGAGAAGGCCTCCGGGATGATATCCCCTCCGGCAGGGTGCCGGGAAGAGCTTCAGATCCCCCGATCTAGGGACGATGGTGGCGGCGGCTACAGACGGTTTCGTGGATTTCTGATCGGGTCCCAAGAGTTTCTGTATCGGGGGCTTCTTATAGGCGAAGGGGTGAGCCCGGGAGGCGACTAGGGTCGCCAAACCCTACCCAGGCGCGGGTCCACCTAACCCCGCTTCGGGGGTGGGTCTGCCCCCCTGGCCAGCCCCTCCGGCTCTCCTCTGGACTTCTTGTTCCCCACCGAAAGTTATTGACTTTGGCGTTTGTCCCGTCCAATTCCGAGAATATTTATTTACTAACTTTTATGAAACCAAAAACAACAGAAAATAGGCATCTGGCACTATTGCAACTTGTTAATAGGTTAGTACCAGAAAACATGTAAAAAGAACCTCAAAGTGTAGACAAGTAAAGCAAAGTAGATACTAAACAAGCATGGAGCATCAAAAATTATAGATACGTTTCCAACGTATCAGAAACCAACTCTTCTAAAGGAAGAGGGCGGTGGCCATGTTGGAGCGCATGGCATGACACCGCGAAGATGTATCTTGAGTTCAAAACCAATGCTCATCGATAACGCACATATCACAAAATGATATTAAGGGAAATGATTTTTCTTTCTTTCGGCATTATGGGGGGAGGGTTAGCCCAATCAATTAGGACCACACTCTCCCTATGTTTATGCCCGCATATAAACCAAATACATGAGGAAGTGCAAGTGAGTATGCAAGGGTAGTCAAGCCAAGCTCCTTGAATCTACGATATTTAGCTCATTCCTCAAATAACAAAACCTTGCTTCATCAAGTGGCTTCGTGAAAATATCAGCAAGTTGGTTCTTCGTGCTCACAAAATATAGGGCAATATCACCATGAGCAACATGATCCGGAATAAAATGATTGCGAATCTCAATATGTTTTATCCTTGTATGCTGCACCGGATTGTAAGAAATTTTAATAGAACTTTAATTATCGCATAAAAGAGGCACTTTGTCACAATTGACACCATATTCCTTAAATTTTGCCTCATCGATAATATTTGCGTACACGCACTTGCAGCAGCCACATATTCAGCTTCCATGGTTGAGAGGGATATACAATTTTGTTTCTTCGAAGACCAACGCACTAGAGACCTGCCCAAGAATTGACATGCACCAGAAGTTGATTTTCGATCATCCTTGTCACCAGCCCAATCTGAATCAGTATATCCACAGAGAGAAACTAGAGACTTTGGGATACCAGAGACCAAAATTTAGGGAATGAACCAAATATCTAAAGCTTCTCTTGACCGCCACTAAGTGGCTTTATTTAGGAGTGGCTTGATACCTTGCACACACTCCTACACTCAACATGATATCGGTTCTAGATGCACAGAGGTCAAGGAGAGAGCCAATCATGGATCGGTATACCTTCTGGTCCACATCTTTACCCTTTGGATTAAGCTCGGGATGACATTTAGTTTGCATTGGAGTAGCAATGCCATTTAGATCCGTCGTCTTGAACCTATTGAGCATGTCTTGGATGTATTTTGCTTGATTAATAAAGGTTCCCTCTCTAAGTTGCTTCATCTCGAATCCAAGAAAGAACCTTAATTCTCCCATCATAGACATCGCAAACCTGTCAGTCATAAGGTTTGAAAATTCATCATTAAAAGCTTGATTAGTAGAGCCAAAAATGATATCATCTACATATATTTGGCATACAAAAAGCTCCCCGTTAACCTTCTTAGTAAAAAGAGTGGGATCGATTTTCCCAACTTTGAATCCACGGTCTAACAAAAGCTCTTTAAGGTGATCATACCACACACGTGGGGCTTGTTTAAGGCCATATAGAGCCTTATCAAGTTTGTAGACATTGTTCAGAAACTTGGGATCCTCAAAACCCAGGGGTTGCTTGACATATACCAACTCATGTAGAGGACCATTAAGAACTGCACTCTTAACATCCATTTGCTATAATTTAAAATTATGATGAGAAACATAAGCAAGGAGGATACAGATGGACTCAAGGCGAGCCATAGGAGCATAAGTTTCGCCAAAATCGATGCCTTCCACTTGAGAGAATCCTTGAGCCACTAGCCTTTCCTTATCCCTTACAACAATCCCATTTTCATCCTGCTTGTTCTTGAAAATCCACTTTGTGCCGATAACATTGCGACACTCTTTGGGTTTTTCTACGAGCTTCCAAACCTTGTTGCGCTCGAATTTATTTAGTTCTTCATGCATTGCAATCACCCAATCTGGATCTTCAAGAGCATCAAAAACCTTCTTGGGTTCCACCATTGATATATGAGCTTGATGATCACAGAAACTCGCAAGCTCACTTCTAGTGGACACTCTTCTTCTTAGATCACCTACAACCTTGTCAAGAGTTTGACCCCTTAACTCAAGGTTCCTTTCAGCACGTGTTTTGTGATGATATTCAATCTCCTTATTTTTTCTTGGAGGGGTTTCTTCAACATTTGGGAGCTTGTCTTGACCACTACCTTGTCCTTCGTCAACAATTTGATCACTGCGAACAGGAGATGAAGAATCTTGCCCTTGATCTTGATCTTCATTCATAACAGGAGACTGGGTTTGCTCTTCCTGGTTGCCCCTGTCATGAGTTGGAGTGCCAGGCCCGGATAACCCGCCCCTAGTAGGGGCCGGATAATCCGGCCTAGGATTTTCAGCGCCTTCCTGTTCGTCCTGATTTCCTTGGCATGGGTTGGAGTGTAGGGCTGGATAGTCCGCCCCTTGGAGGGGCCGGATATTCCGGCCTGTGACTACCAGTTTTCCCAGAAGACTAATGATCTTCAGGAGGTTATGGTGTTGGTACAGTATTTTCTCTAGCATGAGGAGCTTGTTGATCTTATGTAGATGAGGGATCTACTTGAGTAGAGCATTGTCCTTCCCGATCCGCCACAAGGGGTTCCTCAATGGGGAGTAAAAATCCCACACCCATTATTCTTATGGAATCTTGGGGTATTTCAACATCTGCATCACAAACATCAACTTGCCCCACATGGGAGCCATCATTCTCATCGAATTCCACACTACAAGATTCTACAAAATTTCTGGAGAGCTTATTGTAGATTCTATAAGTGTGGGATTCGACACCGTAACCAACAAAAATGCCTTCTAAAGCCTTAGACTCAAATTGGACAAACGAACTCCTTTTATAAGAAAGAAACATTACAACCATATACTCGAAAATATGATATGTTGGGCTTGTTACCAGTAAGTATCTCATATGGAGTTTTGTCCAAGATCTTGTGGAGGTAGAGCCGGTTTGATGAGTGACATGTAGTGGATATGGCTTCAGCCCATAAGTTGTACGGTGACTTGAATTCAGCCAACATAGATCTAGCCATATCCATCAAAGTCCAGTTCTTCCTCTCGGCTACACCATTTTGTTGAGGGGTGTACGCAGTGGAATATTGATGTCTTAACCCCTCTTCACTTAGAAATTCATTCAAGGTGTAGTTTTTGAACTCGGAGCCATTGTTACTTCTTATTGCCAAAATTGGGACATTGTGTTGGCGTTGAACTTCATTGGAGAAATCAACTACGGTTTGTTGAGTCTCACTCTTTAACTTGAAAAAATAGACCCATGTATATCTTGAGTAATCATCGACTATCACCAAGCAATATTTCTTCCCACCGAGGCTAACACGAGATGGAGGACCAAACAGATCCACATGAAGTAATTCCAAAATCCTTTGAGGAAACTATAGTTTTGTTCTTGTGGGGAGAGTCATGCATCTTGACTTCAACACATGCCCTGCAAACACGATCTTTGGCAAAGGAAAAATTGTCTTTTAGTCCAAGGATGTGGCCACCTGTGAAAACTTTGCAAAGTTCTCATGTTGACGTGGGCTAGACAGCTATGCCATAACCAGCCCGTGTCGGTGTAAGATCCCACCTTTATAAAGGTAAAGATCCCTGTGATTGCAATGCTAGTCCCTGGATCAATTGCTAGCATCCACAGTTTGAGATGAAGTACACAGAAAAAAGGTCATTATTACATCGTCATTCCAGAGATACCATAGTATTTTACAACTCCATAGCCATAGGCTAGTACAAGAGTTTAACTTAACAATATAAAAATAGAAGTCTTCATCTTCATGTGCCACAGGCAAGCATGTTGAGTGTAGACTCATAACCCATAATCAACATCAGAGTAACCTGCAACATCACAAGTTACAGCCACAGTGGGTTAATACATTGGAATAGTATTGGCAAGTGATACCTTAGTAGAATATTAGCATATAGTTACTACATGAATTTGGCTAAGTGTAGCTTAGTCTTTCTTTGCTCAAAAAAGGTTTTACCTATCATTTGAAAACACTAAGTTTTTGTTCGGCAGAAACGTTCCCAAGGAACCACCAATAGAAATTGGTGAACCTTCACCCTTGTTCAACCACAAGTTTTAACTTAGAAAATTGGGATGAGGAGATTCTTGATAGCTTCCATGTCTTGATGCTTAAATTGTCCATTACCGGGGACACGGCTCAGTACTTAGTTTCTTCCATCTACAGAGGTGGTGCACTTTCCCCACAAGAATTGATTTTCACCAAGATAGGACCTTTCAGAAGCCTTCTCTTAGACCAAATGGATGAGTTCCAACCTATCATCCCACTACCACCAACTGTCCAAATGGCTAAGTTAGTGCAACCTATATGATGCAGGCAGAGCCCATAATGCCATATGGCTGCACTAGAAGCTTCTTAACATTTGGCATCTCAAATCCCTTTGTTCCTAGGTGGCAATCCACAAGTGAGATACACAAGGTAAACCATAGAAATGGGCCTTGTGTAACCACTCAACCAAAAACCACCAAGCAATTACCATTCCACCAAGGTGTTTCATTCACTTAGTTGTTTTATTAAGCAAAAACCATAAGTCAAAGACTTAGCAATATTTTTACATAGCATGTATATATTCCACCCTTAGTTGCTACTATCTAGGCTAAGCATGGCAATAGTAAGTATCTTAATTCAGAAATAATTCTTAACAATTCTACAACTACTAGGATTTCCCAAGCATAGCATATAGATACTTAGCAAAATATTCATGCAAGCCCTATACAAAATATTTCTAATGTATAGTTAAAATATTGGGACAAAGATATGAAGCACCACTTGCCTTGGTAGTTGGGGGAGTAGCAACAATCTTCACAACCACAATCACTATTTGCACCAAATTCACATATCAAAATAAACAAGAAAAAATATATGAATGCATGCAAATGCCATGTGATGATTTTTATACATCAAACAAGACAAGTGAAATAGTACTGAATCATTAACAAAACAATTATACACTAACTAAAATTAATTTGGCCCTTAGAACATTTTCCATACAATTTTTATATACAAAATAATCTTATAAATGTCTTTGCAAAAACAACCCATTTTACAGATTAAATTTATTAAACAAAGTGCATAATTGGATAGAATTCTTTTTCCTGATTCCAATGATATAAAATTTACAAAATTTGAACGTGTGGATCAAAAGTTATGAATTTTGCAAGTTTGAACAACTAATAGATCTAATTCCAGATTTTAAATCAAAACACAGGCCACGCGGCGCTTTCTGATTGGTTGATACCGCTTCGCACTGGATCACGCTCACGGGCCGTTGGATTAAAACGCATCGCACGGCTCAGATCTAACTTACCTCTTCGCTTAAGTGATCTATTCCTACCCGCCCGGTCTAGATCTAACGACCCACATCAAACAGACCAAAAGTCAACGGCGCTGCGACAGTGGCTGGCGGCGGCGCAGTCAGACGGTGATGTCGCCGGTGTGATAGGAAGCGAGAAGGGCAGTGGGGTAGCTCACCGTGTTCGCGTGACGATGCTGGAGCTCAAGGTGGTCTTCGTTGGCGGAGGGGCGCTCGGAGTCGTCAGGGATTGCTCGCCAGAGTTCGTGAAGGCATCGGGCACGGCTGTTCGTCGACGTTGCCAAGGATGTAGATCATGCTAGAGATAATTAAGCAGTGTGTTAGATGCGGGAAGCGATGCTAGTCATGCGAGTATCAAAGAGAGGGCAAGGCGCGCTCGGGTCTAACCAGAACAGCTCTCCAGAGTTGAGTGCTTCGTCGGGCTCGTGCAGTCGTCGATGTTGCCGATGTTCGGGGTTGTCCTAGTACACAACAAAGGTGTTAAATGATGCGCAAGTATGCAGGGAACACGCTAGCAAGACCAGGAGGCAAGGGGCGGGGAGTTCTATAACACCCTCAGAATCGGACCTATGCAAGGTTTAACGAAAACCCGCCAAACCCGCATAGAAACGATTCAAAGGTGCCCACCAGGCACTTTCGTGCGGGTGGAAAACGAAGTAATAACATTACACAACAGTCCTCGATGGGACCCACATAACAGATATATATACAACATGACTCCATGAGTCAAGAATACAGATATAATATACAAAGATCCAAATCACCTTGAAAATGATAGAGCGTCCGACTACGGACAAGATGCAAATGGGGCTAAGAGCCCTGAAGAATAACCAATGGCGTCCATAACCCTGCCCAGGCCAAGCCGGAAGGGTAACCCTGCTAACGACGTCGATCTCAAAACCTGCTTAAACAAAAGGGGTGCCGACAAAGGGCAAAGGAAAAAGAGGAGCGTCAGTACTGAGGCCAGTACACGGCGAGGCTAGAATTCGGCGTTCCTCGCCTACATAGGTATGGTGGACTGAGCGGCAGCGGCAGCATGCACTAAACAACCTATAGAGACTCGATACAACTGGCGGCTATCAGAGAGGGGTAAGGAAGACCTATCCGGATCCAACCTGAATCTTACACCAAACAAACCCATCCTGGTGTTCCCCCCTCGAGACCAAGCGAGGAAGTCAACCGAGGAACTCACACAGTTGGCAGTTTTATTTATTAAGTTATCGTTGCAGCAATTACTAGTCATGTATAGATAATCGTCCTGATAAAATAAACAGTGGGCCGTTTTAGTTAATCATGCCGTGGTAGTGGCATGACTTACTAGTCAGATACAATTAACATGAGATAACCCAAAACCCAGCAGTTGTTGGTACTTTTATTTAGCCATTCCGTTGTAGTTGCAATACTTACTAGTCAGATACAATTGTCGCAAGCGACAAACCAACAAGCAATTGTGGGTAGTATTATTTAGCCATTCCATTATAGTGAAGCTGATTACTAGTCATTATAAAGTCAAATTTATAGCGATAAACTTTAGTTATGCTTGTCTATGGTCGAGATACTGTGCTCCAAGTCGTCCATAACCGCGGACACGGCTTTCAGAAAGTTTTAACCCGGCCGGGGTGCACAAATAGCAACACACACACGATCAACCTCGGAAAAACTAAATCAAAACCCAACGAGGTCTTCACGACAGAGCAATCACAAGATTCAGAAATATTTCAGGGGGCCACCCCTTGGAGTACACCCGCAACGAAGTAAGCAAGCCCCGAGACGGACTCAAGATTTGCGACAATGGCTGTAAACGACAGCAAATCCCCAAACGGGGACTGTCGATACCGCGAAAACATTCCGCTTCCAAAACAGTACAGCGTGCTCCTCACACAATCGTAAATAAAGCAGTAAAGCATGGCATAGGTACAGGATAGTAAATAAAACCTCAAACTAGTTGTGGCCCCAAGAAATAAGACGGAATCAAGCTCTGGCTAAGGGGGGCCCATACTCCCCGTATGTGGATAGCGCGATAAATCAAGGAACATGTATCAAGTACTCGGGGTCCTACGGGACACAAGTGGGCGTTCGGAAACCAAATATTTTCTATCACCCACCGATGCCTCTGCTTACTTACTTCAATTTTTAGTTGTTAAACAGGAATTAAAGTGCATAATAAGTAAAGCCATGATCATATCCAACATCAACATGCGGCAATACATCAACAACTGTGGCACTTGACGACACGCAACAGCACTTGAGCAAGCGACTACGACGCACAAGTCCAGCTATCTACCAAACAACAGGTAATAGGAGGTGGCCATGGCAATATAGGGCTGCAAGGGATATCACGGGTACGAAACTAGAGCAACGCAACACCGATAGCACTAGATCAACAGGAGGGAATAAATACTATAAAAGTAAGATAGGTAGAAAGGGGGAGATGCTCGCCTGAAAACATTGCCGAAGGTTCAACAGAAGATCGGGTCGACACTCGCATCAACTCAACGGTCTTATCCGCGAAGAACCAAAACACTAGAGGAAACACCGGATGCAATATTTAATACAACGACAGAAGATCGGCATGATGCATGTATGATGTATGGCATGGCAAAGGTGCGATGCAATTAGGTCATATTAAGCGGAACCGGGGTCCCGACAATTAATAAAATGGTTCAAGTTGTTTATCTACCCCGCAAATTAAATGTTGTTTAGCAAGCCAACAGATGGCACCGGTTCGCTACACATGTTTAAATGAGGCCAATATGAGACTAGATTTGCCCGCATATGGGCCCCATATTTAATTATGAGGTGAACCGGCATAAGGCCCCCAAACCACATGATATGCATGCGAGATGAATGATTTAATATGCAACAATTGTGTTATAAAGCATTTGTAAAATAGGGGCTCGGGGAAAGGGTCACACATTAGGGTTCGGCAGGTCTTGGGGTTCCGGGGTTCGAGGTCGGTCTCAAGGTCCAGGGTTCGACGGACCGGTCTCGGCGGGAACGGAGTAGATCTTGGCGTTCCGGGGGGGAAGTTCTCGGTGTTCCGTGAGGTAGACATTGTCGCATCCGTGGTCCTCGGGCATCGGATCTGGGGAAGTACTTGTCGTATCTACCGTCTTCGGGTTTGCTTCAATCAGGTCCATGTCGGAGTACTTGTCGTCCCATGGGGTCTTCGGGTCCGGGGTCCCAGTCGTGGCGTCCCAGGGAAGTACATGCCGTGTCCGTGACGGAGATCTTGGAGGTCCTTGAACTCGGCGAACTTGGCGTACTCCCGGTTCGGTTCCTGGCATTTTGGATCGGTCTTCAGGCAGGTGCCAGCGGGTTCCAGGAGGAAGAGCTTGGCAAGGCGAGGGGAACTTGGTGACGAATAGGTTCACGGCCACCGTCTCGACACCACATCGGAAACATCGATCACGAACACCGGGCGCCAGCGAGCAACAACAAACATCTTGTCGACGGGTTGCCACTGTGACTTCCATCTACCGCATAGAAGACCTTCTGTGGCGTCGGTTTGGAGGGCCACGCGACGATGAACGCCCCCCTGGCTCGGTTCTGGTACTTGGCGGCAGAAACACGGGCTTGGGAGGACGCCCAGGAGGACGGCGGTATGGCGACGCGGCAGCTCGGGGAGGTCGCCGGCGAACGCTGATGGCAGCGGCAACACGCACGAGCCCGGGAGGAGAGGCAACAGGAGGCATGGGTGGCGACGGGGGCGCTGTGCAGGCAGGGTCGTCGCGCGGCGGCGGTTGGTGGCGCAGGAGGCGGAGGAGGAGATGGAAGGCGCGTGGCCGGAGGCGGGGCGGCCGCGCCGGCGGGCGGCGTCTCGCAGGCGGCGCGCGGGCGCCGTCGGGAGGGGGCCAGAGGAAGGAGCCGAAGGGGGCAAGCGCGGCGGACGTCGCGGTGGAGGAGAGCTCGCGGGGGCGGTGGAAGGTGGGGTTTGGTGGTGAGCGGGAGGGTCCGGCGAGGGCGAGCGGGGCGCGCGCCGGCGAGGGAGGTCGCCGGAGGGGAGCGGGTGAGGGAGGATCCGGCGCTGAGAGAGAGGGAGAAGGCGGACGGGGCCAGGCGGGGTGCGGGCGGGGGAGAGAGAGGGCGAACGCGGCGGTGGGGGTGGGTCCCGCGGTGGGCCGGGGCCGACCGCGTGGGGGACGCGGGCTGGGCACTGCGTGCGTGTAGTGCGTGTGTGTGGGGTGTGTGGTTAGGTGGGGCCACAGGGGAGAGAGGAGAGAGGGGTGAGAGAGGAGGGGTGAGGTGGCAGTTTGGGGTTGGTTAGGGGGGAGGAAGAGGGTGAGGTGGCGCATGGCGATTGGCCAGGGTGAGGTGGAGGCTGGGTGTGGGTAGAGTTTTAGGTGGTTTAGGATTATGGGTAGGACTGGTTGGTTGGACCGATTTAATCTGGGGTGGTCGTTCGGGTCATTCGGCCCGTTCGACTGCCCCACTAAAATAATATAATCTTTTATTTACTTTAAATGCACCGTTTGCAAACCGATAGTGGACAACAAAAATATTCCGGCGACCCGGGTTTTGATATTCGAATAAAGATGGGGCGTTTTAGAAAACAAAACGGGCTTTGCGAAAATAGTTTTAGACAAACAACATATGATGATGACGATGCAATGCACAAATTCAACGCGATTTTCTAGTAGTGGTTTTGCGGGATGCCACAATTCGACACCACTAACAATGGATCACGCCCTCGAGATCCGCCTCATGGTACCGGAAGGAAAGGTCGGCGATCTGAATCTTCTCGCTTTGTGTAGATCTTCGCGACACCACTAACAAGAGGTCGTTGTCCGTGATCGTCGGGAGAACACTCCGGAACAAAAGGTCGAAGGTAGAGGTATCAAAAGACAAGGCCACCTCTAACTTTCATGGACGGAGTAAAATCGCTGGATCCACTGATTCGATGCACAAGAGCGAATGTTAAGAGTAGTCGGATGGTGATCAGTCCATCGCGCACCCAAACCATTACTCTGCACACGAATAGGCGGATTATGCAACCAACTCTCGGAATTAGACTGAAGATCTCGACAAGCGAGGTTCGGAAACAAAGGAGTGATGCAGACTCTGCATCGGATCTGGCGTAGATGATGTCGTCGCGTCGGAAAACACCGGAAGGCACAAACAAGGAACAAAGGATGGTACCACAGTAGACGGATTCCTCAGGCAGCTTGAACACCGGATGGTAGAACACCGTCATCAGAGGAGGAAGCGAAAACCCTGAAGGTACGACGGAACCCAACCACGAGAAATCCTGGACTCGAAGAGAGAGAAGAGAGCGGATTCAAAACGCGTAGAGGTAAGAGGAGAGCAGCAGAGGGGTAAGGAGTAAAATCAGACCTAATCAGAACTATCCAACCGATTTTCAAAAATAGTTTTGACACTCTATTTCGGCCGTTAGCTCGGTTATCCTACAGGCTGGACTTGTGGGGTATCGCAACTGCTGAGCTCTGATACCACTCTGTAACACCCTCAGAATCGGACCTATGCAAGGTTTAGCGAAAACCCGCCAGACCCGCATAGAAACGATTCAAAGGTGCCCACCAGGCACTTTCGTGCGGGTGGAAAACGAAGTAATAACATTACACAACAGTCCTCGATGGGACCCACAGAACAGATATATATACAACACGACTCCATGAGTCAAGAATACAGATATAATATACAAAGATCCAAATCACCTTGAAAATGATAGAGCGTCCGACTACGGACAAGATGCAAATGGGGCTAAGAGCCCTGAAGAATAACCAATGGCGTCCATAACCCTGCCCAGGCCAAGCCGGAAGGGTAACCCTGCTAACGACGTCGATCTCAAAACCTGCTTAAACAAAATGGGTGCCGACAAAGGGCAAAGGAAAAAGAGGAGCGTCAGTACTGAGGCCAGTACACGGCGAGGCTAGAATTCGGCGGTCCTCGCCTACATAGGTATGGTGGACTGAGCGGCAGCGGCAGCATGCACTAAACAACCTATAGAGACTCGATACAACTGGCGGCTATCAGAGAGGGGTAAGGAAGACCTATCCGGATCCAACCTGAATCTTACACCAAACAAACCCATCCTGGTGTTCCCCCCTCGAGACCAAGCGAGGAAGTCAACCGAGGAACTCACACAGTTGGCAGTTTTATTTATTAAGTTATCGTTGCAGCAATTACTAGTCATGTATAGATAATCGTCCTGATAAAATAAATAGTGGGCCGTTTTAGTTAATCATGCCGTGGTAGTGGCATCACTTACTAGTCAGATACAATTAACATGAGATAACCCAAAACCCAGCAGTTGTTGGTACTTTTATTTAGCCATTCCGTTGTAGTTGCAATACTTACTAGTCAGATACAATTGTCGCAAGCGACAAACCAACAAGCAATTGTGGGCAGTATTATTTAGCCATTCCATTATAGTGAAGCTGATTACTAGTCATTATAAAGTCAAATTTATAGCGATAAACTTTAGTTATGCTTGTCTATGGTCGAGATACTGTGCTCCAAGTCGTCCATAACCGCGGACACGGCTTTCAGAAAGTTTTAACCCGGCCGGGGTGCACAAATAGCAACACACACACGATCAACCTCGGAAAAACCAAATCAAAACCCAACGAGGTCTTCACGACAGAGCAATCACAAGATTCAGAAATATTTCAGGGGGCCACCCCTTGGAGTACACCCGCAACGAAGTAAGCAAGCTCCGAGACGGACTCAAGGTTTGCGACAATGGCTGTAAACGACAGCAAATCCCCAAACGGGGACTGTCGATACCGCGAAAACATTCCGCTTCCAAAACAGTACAGCGTGCTCCTCACACAATCGTAAATAAAGTAGTAAAGCATGGCATAGGTACAGGATAGTAAATAAAACCTCAAACTAGTTGTGGCCCCAAGAAATAAGACGGAATCAAGCTCTGGCTAAGGGGGGCCCATACTCCCCGTATGTGGATAGCGCGATAAATCAAGGAACATGTATCAAGTATTCGGGGTCCTACGGGACACAAGTGGGCGTTCGGAAACCAAATATTTTCTATCACCCACCGATGCCTCTGCTTACTTACTTCAATTTTTAGTTGTTAAACAGGAATTAAAGTGCATAATAAGTAAAGCCATGATCATATCCAACATCAACATGCGGCAATACATCAACAACTGTGGCACTTGACGACACGCAACAGCACTTGAGCAAGCGACTACGACGCGCAAGTCCAGCTATCTACCAAACAACAGGTAATAGGAGGTGACCATGGCAATATAGGGCTGCAAGGGATATCACGGGTACGAAACTAGAGCAACGCAACACCGATAGCACTAGATCAACAAGAGGGAATAAATACTATAAAAGTAAGATAGGTAGAAAGGGGGAGATGCTCGCCTGAAAACATTGCCGAAGGTTCAACCGAAGATCGGGTCGACACTCGCATCAACTCAACGGCCTTATCCACGAAGAACCAAAACACTAGAGGAAACACCGGATGCAATATTTAATACAACGGCAGAAGATCGGCATGATGCATGTATGATGTATGGCATGGCAAAGGTGCGATGCAATTAGGTCATATTAAGCGGAACTGGGGTCCCGACAATTAATAAAATGGTTCAAGTTGTTTATCTACCCCGCAAATTAAATGTTGTTTAGCAAGCCAACAGATGGCACCGGTTCGCTACACATGTTTAAATGAGGCCAATATGAGACTAGATTTTCCCGCATATGGGCCCCATATTTAATTATGAGGTGAACCGGCATAAGGCCCCCAAACCACATGATATGCATGCGAGATGAATGATTTAATATGCAACAATTGTGTTATAAAGCATTTGTAAAATAGGGGCTCGGGGAAAGGGTCACACATTAGGGTTCGGCAGGTCTTGGGGTTCCGGGGTTCGAGGTCGGTCTCAGGGTCCAGGGTTCGACGGACCGGTCTCGGCGGGAACGGAGTAGATCTTGGCGTTCCGGGGGGGAAGTTCTCGGTGTTCCGTGAGGTAGACATTGTCGCATCCGTGGTCCTCGGGCATCGGATCTGGGGAAGTACTTGTCGTATCTACCGTCTTCGGGTTTGCTTCAATCGGGTCCATGTCGGAGTACTTGTCGTCCCATGGGGTCTTCGGGTCCAGGGTCCCAGTCGTGGCGTCCCAGGGAAGTACATGCCGTGTCCGTGACGGAGATCTTGGAGGTCCTTGAACTCGGCGAACTTGGCGTACTCCCGGTTCGGTTCCTGGCATTTTGGATCGGTCTTCAGGCAGGTGCCAGCGGGTTCCAGGAGGAAGAGCTTGGCAAGGCGAGGGGAACTTGGTGACGAATAGGTTCACGGCCACCGTCTCGACACCACATCGGAAACATCGATCACGAACACCGGGCGCCAGCGAGCAACAACAAACATCTTGTCGACGGGTTGCCACTGTGACTTCCATCTACCGCATAGAAGACCTTCTGTGGCGTCGGTTTGGAGGGCCACGCGACGATGAACGCCCCCCTGGCTCGGTTCTGGTACTTGGCGGCAGAAACACGGGCTTGGGAGGACGCCCAGGAAGACGGCGGTATGGCGACGCGGCAGCTCGGGGAGGTCGCCGGCGAACGCTGATGGCAGCGGCAACACGCACGAGCCCGGGAGGAGAGGCGGCAGGAGGCAGGGGTGGCGACGGGGGCGCTGTGCAGGCAGGGTCCTCGCGCGGCGGCGGTTGGTGGCGCAGGAGGCGGAGGAGGAGATGGAAGGCGCGTGGTCGGAGGCGGGGCGGCCGCGCCGGCGGGCGGCGTCTCGCAGGCGGCGCGCGAGCGCCGTCGGGAGGGGGCCAGAGGAAGGAGCCGAAGGGGGCAAGCGCGGCGGACGTCGCGGTGGAGGAGAGCTCGCGGGGGCGGTGGAAGGTGGGGTTTGGCGGTGAGCGGGAGGGTCCGGCGAGGGCGAGCGGGGCGCGCGCCGGCGAGGGAGGTCGCCGGAGGGGAGCGGGTGAGGGAGGAGCCGGCGCTGAGAGAGAGAGGGAGAAGGCGGACGGGGCCAGGCGGGGTGCGGGCGGGGGAGAGAGAGGGCGAACGCGGCGGTGGGGGTGGGTCCCGCGGTGGGCCGGGGCCGACCGCGTGGGGGACGCGGGCTGGACACTGCGTGCGTGTAGTGCGTGTGTGTGGGGTGTGTGGTTAGGTGGGGCCACAGGGGAGAGAGGAGAGAGGGGTGAGAGAGGAGGGGTGAGGTGGCAGTTTGGGTTGGTTAGGGGGGAGGAAGAGGGTGAGGTGGCGCATGGCGATTGGCCAGGGTGAGGTGGAGGCTGGGTGTGGGTAGAGTTTTAGGTGGTTTAGGATTATGGGTAGGACTGGTTGGTTGGACCGATTTAATCTGGGGTGGTCGTTCGGGTCATTCGGCCCGTTCGACTGCCCCACTAAAATAATATAATCTTTTATTTACTTTAAATGCACCGTTTGCAAACCGATAGTGGACAACAAAAATATTCCGGCGACCCGGGTTTTGATATTCGAATAAAGATGGGGCGTTTTAGAAAACAAAACGGGCTTTGCGAAAATAGTTTTAGACAAACAACATATGATGATGACGATGCAATGCACAAATTCAACGCGATTTTCTAGTAGTGGTTTTGCGGGATGCCACAAGTTCTCACCGGAATTCGCTGCCGGAGTTCATCAGTACAGCGTCGAAGTGAGCTCGATTGCGGGCATCCTGGTGGCTCTCTGTGGTTGTGGCTTGAGGGGAAATGAGCGTAAGGAGGAGGAGGTTAAATAGCCGGGGCGAGAGAGGAAATCACTCTGGCGTTTACTCGCAATCAAGCGCGGAATCAAATCGGAGAAACGGCCGCGGGGAGCAGTTCCTCTGGCGCGTGATTGACGACGATGCTGAGATGGATGGTGGGGTCGGAGCGTCTCTCAGGGGGTGTGCGCGGTTTGAGTGAGAAACAGATGGAGAAGGGAAACCCCGGGTGGGATGCTTTTTCTTCTGGGCCGGAAGAGTGGCGCCAGCCCGTTTTCATTTCTTTTATCTTTTTCCATTTCTGATTTGATTTTCTGGTTTGAATTCAAATGCCCATTTCAAATCTGTTTCAATTGAAATTTTCTCCAAACTTTTGTATTGTGATTCTTGTATCCCGGGGTGTGTAAAACATCTATTCACACTCAAATTCAAATTAGGTTTGAAGATGAAATTTGAACCATGACCTAATTAAATGTTTATAATTAGTATATGAATGGTTTCTAATTCATAATTTGTTTTGAAAGCCTTGACCAAACCTTATAAACATCACTCAAGTTCATGATCAAATCCTTACTGATTAAAATAAGTATTTTTCTTATTAGAAGGTAGCAATATGGCCATTGCCTTACTTACATAAAATAATAAATCACAAAGTTTTTGTTTTTGAAGAAATGATCCTAAAATGATTATGAATGCATGAATGAGGTGCAAACTTTGAAATCATGATTTTTAGGGATGTTACAAATCTAACCCCCTTAAGGTGAATCTCTCCCTCGAGATTCGGATTGGCTAGCAAATAGGTGAGGGTGGTCTTTCCGAAGGTCATCTTCTCTTTCCCATGTTGCTTCTTCTTCGGAATGATGGCTCCACTGAACTTTGCAGAATTTGATAGTCTTTGTCCGAGTAACTCTTTCTGCACTCTCAAGAATCTTGATAGGTTTTTCCTCATAGGTGAGATCACTTTCCAATTGGACCTCCTCCAAAGGTATAGTATCCTTCAAAGAAGTCTCTTCCATCTCTGGATGGCATTTCTTTAGCCAACTCACATGAAACACATTGTGAACGACAGACAATGATTACGGAAGTTCAATTTCATAAGATACTTCTCCTTTACGACTCAGAATCTTGAATGGTCCAACATATCTTGGGGACAATTTTCCTTTGACTCCAAATCTCTTCACTCCACGAAGTGGTGACACTCTAAGATAAGCTCTATCACCCCCCTCATAGGTGACTTCTCTATGCTTAGGTTCTGCGTAGCTCTTCTGTCGGGACTGTGCTATCTTCAATCTGTCCTTTACTAACCTGACTTTCTCTTCAGCCTCTTTGATTAGTTCTGGCCCGAACAAGTTTCTTTCTCCCACACCATTCCATAGTAATGGGGTAGTACACTTTCTCCCATAGAGAAACTCAAACGGTGCCATCTAAATACTGGCTTGATATCTGTTGTTGTAAGAGAATTCTGCGTAAGGCAGACTTACATCCCAACTAGCTCCATAGTCTAGGGCACATGCCCTCAACATATCCTCTAAAATTTGGTTGGTTCTTTCTGTTTGTCCATCAGTCTGGGGATGAAAAGCAGTACTGAATTCCAATCTCGTTCCCAATGACTCATGCAGTTGCCTCCAAAAATGAGAAGTGAATTGTGTTCCTCTATCAGACACAATACTCTTGGGTACTCCATGCAGACACACAATCCTATTCATATAGATCTTGGACAACTTAGCACTTGTGTAGGTTGTCTTCACGGGTATGAAATGAGCCACTTTAGTTAGGCGATCCACTACTACCCAAATAGAATCATATCCTGACCTGGTCCTAGGCAATCCGGTGATGAAATCCATGCCAATCTTGTCCCACTTACAATCAGGAATAGGTAGTGGTTGTAACAATCCTGCTGGTTTCTGATGTGCCGCTTTCACTCTACTACATACATCACACAAGGCAATATGTTCGGCGATGTCTTTCTTGAGATTATTCCACCAAAATCTTTCCTTCATATCCATGTACATTTTGGTGTTACCCGGATGAATGGAATATGGTGAGTTGTGTGCTTCTTGTAATATCAGTTTCCGAAGCTCCGGATCTTGCGGAACAAAGATACATTTTCCATACCATAAAGTACCCTGTTCGTCTTCATGGAATCCTTTGGCTTTTCCTTTGCCAATCTTTTCCTTAATCTCTTCAATTTCCTTGTCCGTCTTTTGGGCTTCCTTGATGTTGTCCAACAAGGTGGGTTGAACATCCAATGACATGAGATGTCCCTCAGGCACAATCTCCAATCTAAGGTCTCTAAATTGGGCACACAGATCATCTGGCAACTCTCCCTTAGTAAGGCCATTTACAAATACCTTACGGCTTAGTGCATCCGCTACAACATTTGCTTTACCTGGGTGGTATTGCATACTCAAGTCATAGTCCTTGATGAGTTCTAGCCATCTTCTTTGTCTCATGTTGATTTCTTTCTGAGTGAAGATATACTTCAAACTTTTGTGATTTGTGAACACTTCACATCGCTTTCCCAAAAGATAATGTCTCCATGTCTTGAGTGCATGGACAACATAGGCTAACTCTAAATAATGAGTAGGATAATTGACCTCATGAGTTTTGAGTTGTCTCGAGGCATAAGCCACAAATTTCCCTTCTTGCCTCAGAATTGCACCTAATCCATGATGAGATGCATTGCAATAAACTTGGAAATCCTTCTCCAAATCTGGCAGACATAGGACTGGTGCTGTCACTAGTCTCTTCTTCAGTTCTTGGAAACTGAGTTCACATCCTTCAGTCCAAGCAAATTTCTTGTCTTTCTTTAGTAACTCCGTCATTGGCTTAGCTACCTTGGAGAAATTCTCAATGAATCTTCTATAGTATCCTGCCAAGCCATGAAAACTACGAACTTCTTTCACTGACTTAGGAGATTCCCATCCAGTTACAACTGACACTTTTGCGGGATCAACTGCTACACCATCTCCTGACACAATGTGTCCAAGAAATCCAACTTCATTCAACCAGAATTCACACTTGCTGAATTTGGCATACAACTTATGCTCTCTAAGCTTCTCAAGTATCAAACGCAAATGTCCTTCATGCTCTTCTTTGCTCTTGGAGTAGATCAAAATGTCATCGATGAAAACGACAACAAACTTGTCAAGAAACTCCATGAACACCTTGTTCATCATATTCATGAAGTAAGCTGGTGCATTGGTCAAACCGAATGGCATCACGGTGTACTCATACAATCCATACCTAGTGGTGAAAGCTGTCTTAGGTATGTCTTGTTCCCTTATCTTAAGCTGAAAATAACCTAACCGGAGATCAATCTTTGAGAACACACAGGCTCCTTCTAACTGATAAAACAAGACATTGATTCTGGGCAAAGGATATTTGTCCTTGATAGTCACCTCATCGAGTGAACAATAATCGATGCATAACCTTTGACTTCTATCTTTCTTTTCCACAAACAAGACTGGTGCTCCCTAGGATGAAGAACTTGGTTGAATAAATCCTTTCTGCAACTGTTCTCCAAGTTGTTTCTTGAGTTCTTTCAACTCATCAACTGACATCTTGTAAGGTCTCTTTGCTATTGGTCCTGATCCTGGCAGCAAGTCAATCAAAAATTCCACATCTCTATCTGGTGGCATTCCTGGCAACTCTTCTGGAAACACATCCGAATATTCCCTCACAATTAGCACGCTCTCTATGCTAACCCCCTTAAGAGAATTTAGTTTACTCCCTTTTGATTCAAACTTAGTCTTGAATCTAATCCTTTTATTGTTCAGGGTTGTGAGTGTGACAGTATGATTGGCACAATCTAGCACTCCCTTGTACTTAGTCATCCAGTCCATTCCGAAAATGACATCCAATCCTTGGGAATTTAGCATTATCAAATTAACGGGAAACTTATACTTCCCAAACTCTATGACTAGGTCATGACATCCTGAGTTCACTATCATTTCTCCACCAGGAGAACTTACTTTTATAGGACACCCAATAGTTTCAACTGGAAGTTCATTTCTATCAACAAATGCTCTTGATATGAATGAATGTGATGCGCCAGTATAAAAAAGAACAAGTGTTGGAACAGAATTGAGTTTGAACTTACCAGCCACAGCATCAGGTTCCTCATAAATCTCTTCCACATTGATGTGGTTTACTTGTCCCTTCTGGAAAGTGTTGGGCTTGGTGGCTCGTTCAACCTTCTTCTCTGGGCACTCATTTGCATAATGCCCCATCTTCTTGCACTTGAAACATTTAGCCTGACTGATATCCCTCTTTGCCGGCTGACTACCACTTCCACTTCCACCTCCACCTCCACTGTGGTGACTCTTGTGTCCACTCTTGTGGTTCTTGTACTTGTCATTATCATGACTACGGTGATTCTTGTTGTCATGATGACGGTTGTGGCTGTGGTGGTTGTTGTGCTTTCCATGTTTGTGGGATCCAGAACTCCCACCATCATCGTGATGGGAACGCTTGTGAGACGATCCCGAGCTGTGCTTGTCAAAGCTGTGCTTCCTCTTTCTGCTTTCAACCTGTTTCATCTTGTTCTCCAAGATGGTAGCCTTGTCACAAAGTAATTGGGAGGTTGGGACATAGGCAACAGATAGCTGCAGATTCAGTTCATCGTTCAGTCCTTCGAGGATTTATCCTTCCTATTGGCATCAGTATCAACTTCATTCGGTGCATAACGCGCCAGATTGTTGAACTCCTCAATATATTCAGCCACGCTGCGGTGACGCTGTTTCAGGTTATGGAACTCCTTCTTCTTCAAATTCATCACCCCGGATGAGATGTGAGCTGTATGGAATCCATCTTCAAAGATAGACCATGTCACATCCTCAATGGGAGTGGTGATCTGGAAGTTATCCCACCAAGTAGCTGCTGGTCCTTCCAACAGATGTGCTGCAAACCTGACCTTCTCCTCGTCGGTGCAGCCGACAGTTACCAAATCCTTGTTCACCGAACGTAGCCAATCATTGGTCACCATTGGATCAGTGGTTCCTGAGAACTTTGCAGGCCTCAGTCTTAGGAATCTGGTGAGCATGTCAAATCCTGGTGGATTGTTCGGATTGTTGTTGTTGTTGTTGTTGTTGTTGTTGTTGTTGTTGTTGTTTTGTTGTTGTTGTTGTTGTTGTTGTTGTTGTTGTTGTTGTTGTTGTTGTTGTTGTTGTTGTTGTTGTTGTTGTTGTTGTTATTCTGATTCTGCATAAAAGTGGTCATCATCTGCATCAGCTGTGCCTGTGCTGTCATCAACTGCTGCATCTCGGGGGTGACATTGTTGTTGTTTGCGTTGGGGTTGGCACGTCGAGGAGGCATCTATGGTTTTCATAAGGATAAGAATGAGATACCCATAGATGCTTATCATGCACAATACATCACATAAAGAATCACCAAACCAAGCATCACAATAACATAAGGTTCGAACGATGTAAACAACAAGTTTGGAAAAGAAAACACACCATAGCAAGCAACCAACATGTTGGATGGTCATTGTGACTCAAAAAAATCATAAGTATGGTAGATGAAAGATAAATGAGTAGTCATCACTACTCCTCCACATCAATCTCCACATCAACAAGTGTAAGACCTGCATTCTCCATAGCGGTCTTGTATTCCTCAACATTGGTAGTCAAGGCCTCTATCTTGGCCCTAAGATCCCTCTTCTGTGAGCGAAGTCTCTCGATCACTCCCTGCTGATGCTCGAGCTCGAAGTCCTTGGCCTCCAGTTCTTCCTTCATCTCCCAGATCTTCTTGTTCCGGTCTTGGACTCTCTTCTCTTGGCTCTTGAATTTCTTGTCCTTGCTTTCAAACTTGGCCTCCATTTCCTTGACTATCTCTTCTTGCTCCGCGAAGAGCTTGTCCTTCTCACGAAGCTGCACCTGGAGCTTGTCATTGCTAAGCATGACGTTGCTCCTATCAGTATCTAGGTGCCTAATAAGAACCTCTAGGTCCTGAAGGTACAGACGAATCGGCTCCACCGTCTCTCTAGCAGCATCCTCCAACTCAATAGCCTCACCCTCCTCGTCGCGTCTCCCGAAGGGGTGAAAGTAAGGACCTCTAAGCTCTCTGGAGTGTCTCCCTACCAGACACCCAAGTAACTCCTGCATAACTATATCTAAGCCTTTGTCCTTGTCGTCATGCATCAGCTTGAAAGTGATGGTCTCCGTGGTTGGCTCTGCCTGGCGTCCGGGCTGAGTGACTCTGAAGCCCCAAAGGTCCTTCCTCTCAAACTTGGTGAGGGGAAGTGTCATGATGCTAGGAAGTGGAAGGTTGAGCACGCTAGTGAGCTCAATGAGACGAGTACCAAAACGAGTTCCCTTGAACTCCTCGGTCGTGTTGATAATAACATTAGGCATCTATTTTTATAAGATAGAGAAAAGTTAGAATCAACATCAATAGAGAAAAATCACAATACAAAATATCACAAGCATATATTTTGCAAAAATCACACAAGTCATGGCATACACAAATCCATTACAAGCATCAAAGGTTCAACATAACTTAGATAATTTGTTTGGAAATAAAACAATAAGTGTGGTGGTCCAACTAACGAAGTACATTACAATCCCCACTCACTTGCCAAGTTGGCTATCAGGGCATCCCTAGAGGAAATCTGTCGATCTTGATCACATGACTCCATTGCTAAGTCTATGATGTCTTCTCTCAAACGTTTGTTGGTAGCCTCTAACTCTTGGGTATGCTTCTTTTCTTCCCTAAGGTCATTTTGGGTGTTAAGCATTCTACACTTGAGTCTATCACCAAGTTCCTTGATGGCATTCCAAGCTGCATTTCTTGCAGAGTCAAAGAAGGTTGTGTGCATTTCTGAGTTTGTGACCATGCAGAATCCTGACTCCTTGTGGTTGTCTTCCTTGTTTTTGATCAAGTGAAGTTGCACCCACCAGTACTCTACTCCTTCATCCATCACGGGGAATCCTTTATACACAGCTGCACCATGTATCCCCATGGTAACCATGAGGTTGTTGAGGGCCTTGGGGAATTCTGTCTCACACTCCAAGGTCATGGTCATGAGTGGTCCCTTCCTCACGGCTTCGTTGATGGAGTTCATCTACAAATAGAGATGAGAAAGAAGATTAGAAAATTTTACGAGAAGAAAAAGACAAGTGTGGAAATTGTTGAATTTTTTTCCTTAGTGGTTTCTAATCCAATCCTAGGGTCATAATCCTACAAGCAACACAGTGCTCTGATACCATCTGTAAGATCCCACCTTTATAAAGGTAAAGATACCTGTGATTGCAATGCTAGTCCCTGTATCAATTGCTAGCATCCATAGTTTAAGATGAAGTACATAGAAACAAAGGTCATTATTACATCGTCATTCCAAAAGATAACATAGTCTTTTACAACTCCATAGCCATAGGATAGTACAAGAGTTTAACTTAACAATATAAAAATAGAAGTCTTCATCTTCATGTGCCACATGCAAGCATGTTGAGTGTAGACTCATAACCCCTAATCAACATCACATTAACCTGCAACATCACAAGTTACAGCCACAGCGGGTCAATACATTGGAATAGTATTGACAAGTGATACCTTAGTAGAATATTAGCATCTAGTTACTACATGAATTTGGCTAAGTATATCTTAGGCTTGCTTTGCTCAAAATAGGTTTTACCTATAAGTTTAAAACACTAAGTTTTTGTTCGGCAAAAACTTTCCCATGGAACCACCAATAGAAATTGGTGAACCTTCACCCTTGTTTAACCACAAGTTTTAACTTAGAAAATTGGGATGAGGAGATTCTTGATAGCTTCCATGTCTTGATGCTCAAATTGTCCATTACCGGGGACATGACTAAGTACTTAGTTTCTTCCATCTACAGAGGTGGTGCACTTTCCCCACAAGACTTGATTTTCACCAAGATAGGACCTTTCAGAAGCCTTCCCTTAGACCAAATGGACGCATTCCAACCTATCATCCCACTACCACCAACTGTCCAAATGGCTAAGTTATTGGAACCTATATGATCCAGGCAGAGCCCATAATGCCATGTGGCTGCACTAGAAGCTTCTTAACATTTGGCATCTCAAATACCTTTGTTCCTGGGTGGCAATCCACAAGTGAGATACACAAGGTAAACCATAGAAATGGGCCTTGTGTAACCACTCAACCAAAAACCACCAAGCAATTACCATTCCACCCAGGTGTTTCATTCACTTAGTTGTTTTATTAAGCAAAAACCATAAGTCAAAGACTTAGCAATATGTTTACATAGCATGTATATATTCCACCCTTGGTTGCTACTCGCTAGGATAAGCATGGCAATAGTAAGTATCTTAATTTAGAAATAATTCTTAACAATTCTACAACTACTAGGATTTCCCAAGCATAGCATATAGATACTTAGCAAAATATTCATGCAAGCCCTATACAAAATATTTCTAATGTATAGTTAAAATATTGGGACAATGATATGAAGAAACACTTGCCTTGGTAGTTGGGGGAGTAGCAACAATCTTCACAACCACAATCACTATTTGCACCAAACTCTACACATAAAATGATAGCACCAAATTCACATATCAAAATAAACAACCAAAATATATGAATGCATGAAAATACCATGTGATGATTTTTCTAAATCAAACAAGACAAGTGAAACAGTACTGAATCTTAAACAAAACAATTATACACTAAATAAAATTAATTTGGCCCTTAGAAAATTTTCCATACAATTTTTATATACAAAATAAGCTTATAAATGTCTCTTAAAAAACAACCCATTTTACAGATGCAATTTATTAAACAAAGTTCATACTTGGATATAATTCTTTCTCCTGATTCCAATGATATAAAATTTACAAAATTTGAACGTGTGGATTAAAAGTTATGAATTTTTCAAGTTTGAACAACTAATAGATCTAATTCCAGATTTTAAATCAAAACACATGCCACGTGGCGATTTCTTATTGGTCGATACCGCTTCGCACTGGATCACGCTCGCGGGCCATTGGATTAAAACGCATCGCATGGCTCATATCTAATTTACCTCTTCGCTTAAGTGATCTATTCCTACATGCCCGATCTAGATCTAACGACCCACATCAAACAGACCAAAAGTCAGCGGTGCTGCGACGGTGGCTGGCGGCGGCGCGGTCAGACGGTGATGTCGCCGGTGTTATAGGAAGTGAGAATAGCAGTGGGGTAGCTCACCGTGTTCGCGTGACAATGCTGGAGCTCAAGGTGGTCTTCGTTGGCGGAGGGGCGCTCGGAGTCGTCAGGGATTGCTCGCCGGAGTTCGTGAAGGCGTCGGGCATGGCTGTTCGTCGATGTTGCTGAGGATGTAGATCATGCCAGAGAGAAATAAGCAGTGCGTGAGAATCGGAAAGCGATGCTGGTCATGCGAGTATCAAAGAGAGGGCCAGGCGTGCTCGGGTCTAACCAGAACAGCTCGCCGGAGTTGAGTGCTTCGTCGGGCTCACGCAGTCATCGACGTTGCCGACGTTCGGGGTTCTCCTAGCACACAGCAAAGGTGTTAAACGATGCGCTAGGATGCAGGGAACGCGCTAGCAAGACCAGGAGGCAAGGGGCAGGGAGTTCTCACCGGAATTCGCTGCCGGAGTTCGTGAGTACAGCGGTGGAGTGAGCTCGATTGCGGGCAGCCTGGTGGCTCTCTGTGGTTGAGGCTTAAGGGGAAATGAGCGGAAGGAGGAGGAGGTTAAATAGCCGGGGCGAGAGAGGAAATCACGCTGGAGTTTACTCGTAATCAAGCACGAAATCAAATCAGAGAAATGGCCGCGGGGAGCAGTTCCTCCGGCGCGTGATTGACGACGATGCTGAGGTGGATGGTGGGGTCGGAGCGTCAGTGAGGGGGTGTGCGTGGTTTGAGTGAGAAACAGAGGGAGAAGGGAAACCCCGGGTGGGCTGATTTTGCTTCTGGACCGGAAGAGTGGCGCCGGCCCGTTTTCATTTCTTTTATCTTTTTCCATTTCTGATTTGATTTTCTGGTTTGAATTCAAATGCCCATTTCAAATATGTTTCAATTGAAATTTTCTCCAAACTTTTGTATTGTGATTCTTGTATCCTGGGGTGTGTAAAACATCTATTCACACTCAAATTCAAATTGGGTTTGAAGATGAAGTTTAAACCATGCCCTAATTAAATGTGTATAATTAGTATAGGAATTGTTTCTAATTCATAATTTGTTTTTGAAAGCCTTGACCAAACCTTATAAACATCACTCAAGTTCATGATCAAATCCTTACTAATTAAAATAAGTATTTTTCTTATTAGAAGGTAGCAATATGGCCATTGCCTTGCTTACATAAAATAATAGATCACAAAGTTTCTGTTTTTGAAGAAATGATCCTAAAATTTATTATGAATGCATGAATGGGTGCAAACTATGAAATCATGATTTTAGGGATGTTACAGTCGGCCTTTCCGAATAAGCACAACGGACGCGCATTGGTTTTCCCTGAAAAGTCCACCACATACTGGTCATTTTTGACATACCAAACGAAAGCGACCTTTAGTGACTTGCTCCACATGAGTACCACTAAATCACCATCTATGAAAACAGCAAATACCATCTTACCAAGGGCACAAACAGAAAGTAAGTTTTAACCGAGGGTCTCAACAAGCATAATGTCCACGAGAGAGATATCGTGGGCAACCACAAGCTAGTCGAGACCCAATACCTCCGATTTAGACTAATCACCATAGGAGACTGTAATATGATCATGGTTGGGTCTCATATCCGTGATGATCTCTTTGCTTCTGGTCATATGACTAGTGCACCCACTATCCAACACCCATTTAGAACCACCGAAAGCATAGCCCTACAGGAAATTTACTTCTTGGTTTTAGGTACCCATTTTTCAGTGGGTCCTCTCATGTTAGTAACAAGGGTCTTTGGAACCCAAATATACCAAGCAATATATTCATCAAAAGGACCAATATAGTTAGCATAGATATCACCATAGTAATCACAAAACATCTCATAATTTGGATTGTTAGACCCTGCAAAACCAATATGTTTAGTTTTGTCCTTTGTGATGTTCTTTTCAATGGTGATTGTCTTTGTTTGTGCACTCTTGGTCTTAATTTTCTTGTTCTTCTTCTTCTTGGACTTGGGAACATAGCCAAGTCCCTCTTTTCCAAGGTTTGTGTAACATCCCTAAAATCATGTTTCAAACTCATGCATATCATCCATGCATCCATGATCATATGAAATTCATTTCAAACAAAACAGTTCAAAACAGAAGCATTTATGCTTAATATTTCATGTAAGTGTGCTCTAGCCTTAATGCTATCTTCCAAGGAGAAGAATACTTGTTTTGATTCAGTAAAGGTTTGAAATTCGAACTTAGGCACTTTCAAAAGTTTTAACAAGTTTCAAAACAAATGAGAAATAAAACCAATATTATGCCTATTGAATATATATCAAAAAGGCTTGGTTTTATTTTTATTTTCACTTGATCAAAGTGTTTGGATTGGGCAGTAATGTTTGACACACATTTGAATGCAAGGTTTGCAGTATAAACACCTAGAGAATATTTGAATTCAAACTCATTTGATTTGGATTTAAAAATCATTCCAGAAAATCAAAACAGAAAAAGAAAAGGAGAAAAGAAATAGAAAAGGGCCAGCGCTACCTATCTGGCCCAACTGCTAATCCACCCCACTAAGGCCACCCGGGGTCTCCCTCTCTCTCGCTCACCCGCAGACACCCCCCCCCCCCAGGTCACTGACTACACGACCCCACCTCCTCGCTGATTAGCTCGCTGACGAGTGGACCCTGCGACCATGTCGCCTTCGTCGTCAATCACGCGCGCCTGCGCCGCTCGCTCCGCCGTTACCTCGCCGCTGTTACTGCGCGCTTAATTGCCATTGATACGCCGCGCGATCCTTGCCTCCGCTCTGGCTATAAGACCCCCTCTGCACCGCGGCCATTTCCCCTCACCTAGCGCCACCTCTACGCCCCCAGGCTGCCCGTAATTGCCCTTGCGCTGCCGCAGACAGAGCAACTCCGGCAGGCGATTCCGGTAAGCTCCGACCGCCCCTCTGTCCCTGGTTCAAACGAGCATGACCACCACGTCCTTGTGCATCTGCTAACACCCATGGCTTGTCTGCTCGTGACCCAGGTCGCCGTCTTCGTTCACGCCCGCAACCACCAGAGCCACCGCTCGACTCCTACGAGCAATAGCGGTAAGAATCGAGCGCGCCTTGCCTTCCCTTTGGTACCGTCCTGTTCGCCAGACCCTTGCGCGTCTCCTAAACCATCTGGCTTGTGCTAGGTCGACGCAGAGCCTCGGCAACGACCTCGACATCAAGCAACAGACGCCGCCCGCAACTCCGACGAGCTCCAGCGACTGTGTCCGTGCGCCCCTTGCCAAGTCGTCGCCAGGTTGAGCATCAGCACGTCGTCGCGTTTCTGGTAAGCATCTCCGACGACCCCCTAGCCATCTGTAGCACCGCTCCGCCGTAGGCAGAGCTCGCCGCCGCCAGTAGCCACGGCCAGCGCCGCCCAGCTTTGGTCATTTGATCCAGAGCCATTGGATCTGGATCCAGCGTGCGAGATTAGTTCACTTAACGAACCGTTACGAGTAGATATGGGCCGTGCAGATTATGTTGATCTAACGGCTCATAGGCGCGATCCAACGCGAAGTGGTACGGGCCAATTAGATTAAGACGCGTGGCAGTGGTTTAGATTTAAAAACTGGATTTGAATCTATTAGATGTTCAAATTTGTTTTGGCTATAACTTTTGATTCCCACGTTAGAATTTGACAAATTTTATATCAATGGAATCAGGAGAGCAAGCCCTTTCTAAATATGCAATGTGTTTAATGTTTTGCTTCTGTTAAAATGGTTTTATTTGCAGAAACTTGTGTAGGGCTAATTTGAGTATATGAAATGTTTAGGAAATGTTTTAGGGTTTAAATAAATGTTGTTTGACAAGTTTTTAACTTGTTAATGAACCAGTACTGTATAATTGCTTGGTTGAGTTTTAAAAATCATCACATATAATTTTGCATGCATGCATATATTTTTGATTGTATATGTTTTGTATGTGATTTTTTACTATAATTCTTGTGTAGATTTTGGTGCTAGTGATTGTGATTGTGAAGAGTGTAACTACTCTCCAAACTACCAAGGCAAGTGGTACTTCATGAATATTTTTATCCCTATGTTTTTACTAAGCATTAGAAATATTTTGTTAGACTTGCATGTTATATTTTTCTTATATGCCATGTTGGGAAATCCTAGTAGTTGTAGAATTGCTAGAAAATTTATAAGTTAAGATACTATCTATGCCATGCTTAGCCTAGCTAGTAGCAACCAAGGGTTGGTGAAATATGTACATGCTATGATGAAAATATTTCTAAGTCCTTTGGACTTGTGTTTTGCCTAATAAAACAACTAAGTAAATGAAACACCTGGGTGGAATGGAAGGAATGGTTTGTGTTGAGTGGTTACACAAGGCTAGGGGACTGGTGAACCTTGTGTATCTCACTTGTGGAAAGCCACCTAGGAACAAAGAGATTTTAGAGGCCAAGTGTTGAGAAGCTTCTAGTGCAGCCACTTGGCAATATGGGCTCTGCCTGGATCATATAGGTTGCTAGAACTTAGCCATTTGGACAGTTGGTGGTAGTGGGAATGATAGGTTGGAACGCGTCCATTTGGTCTAAGGGAAGGCTTCTGAAATGTCCTGTATTGGTGAAAATCAAGTCTCGTGGGGAAAGTGCACAACCTCTGCAGATGGAAAAATCTAAGTACTTAGCCATGTCCCTAGAAAAGGACAACTTGAGCATCAAGACATGGAAGCTATCAAGAATCTCCTCATCCCAATTTCTAAGTAAAACTTGTGGGTGAACAAGGGTGAAGGACCTCAAAGTCTATTGGTGGTTCCTTGGGAAAAGTTTTGACAAAGAAAAACTTAGTGATTTCAACTAATAGGCAAAACTTATTTGAGCAAAGCAAGCCAAGCTACACTTAGCCAAATTGCATATAGTATCTAGTCCACCTAAATTATACTAAGGTATCACTTGCCAATACTATTCCAATGTATTGACCCACGTAACTTGTGATGTTGCAGGTTACTCTGATGAGGATTAGGAGTCATGAGTCTACACTCAACATGTTTGCCTGTGGCACATGAAGATGAAGACTTTTATTTATTTAATTATTCAAACTCTTGTACTAGGCCTGTGGCCTTGGAGTTGTAAAGACTATGTTTGACTTTGGAATGCCTGTAATAATGACCTTTGTATCTGTGTACTTCATCTTAAACTATGGATGCTAGCAATGATCCAGGGACTAGCATTGCAATCACAGGGATCCTTTTCCTTTATAAAGGAGGGATCTTACAGTTTGATCTTTGCTTGCCAACAATATCATCAAGAGCTCCCTTACCTTTGGAAGTGGAGGCTTTGGCAAGCTCATCTTCCACCCTAGAATTTTCTTCATGGGCATATGTTGACTTAGATGTGCTAGGTATATCATACTTAGTCAATCGAATTTGGAGCTGATCATAAGACTCATTGAGAATAGATAATTCACTTTCCAAAGCCTTATGAGAAATGTCAAGTTTCTCCAACTCCTCGGAGAGTCTAGCATGAGCAGCCCCAAAGTCAACTTTTTCTTTCTTTAGTTTCTTTACTTTGGCTACTGCATTGTCATGTTCCTTTACAAGCTTATTCACAACTTCTCGTGTGGCTCCTCGATTCACTCAAGTCTCTCTACAAGAGAGAATCGAGCCTCTTCCTCTTCTTCTAGAGCATTTTTTAGAGATGCAATATCCATTGCATCCTCTATTTCAATCCTACCCTTTTCTTTAAGAAGCACTTCATTTTGGGCCAGCCGGTCCATGAGAGCCTCAAAATGTCTTTTGTGCTCACCTTGCAAGTTAGTGATAAAATAGTCCAAAGCAATAATTTCTTCCTTGACCTTTAGACTAGTAGGATCATCCATTTCAATCATAGCCTTAGGAAAAGAAGTGATGGAAGATGATACCTCGGAACCTATTGCCATGAGGCAAGTGACGTTCTTGTTGATGATGTTTTCATTCGGTGAGTCGAAGAGAGATACCGGTGTAGACGTGGTGACTATGGAAGCCACCTCTTGTGAGCTATCATCCTCATCTTCATCTTCGTTTCCCGAGGAATACTCCTCTTGGTCCACTAAGACAATCTTTGGTTGCCTTTTGAATGGAGCACTTTCTTCACAAATTGCTTCTTTCGTGGAGCCTTTGGCTTCTCTTTGAGGATGAGTCTTTCTCCATTATCCTAACTACTTTGATAAGGGAACTCATCTACAAAGTGCAGCCGATCTCCACAATTGAAGCAAGTTCTCAGCTTGGGACAGTTTTCCCTTCTTCCATTTGCTCCACTCTTGCGTTCTAGTTCAGATTTGGCTTTGGCTGGATCCTTCCAGAAGTTTCTGGAATAGAAGGCCATGTACTCGCCGTGATACCTCTTTACATCCTCGAGACAGTCCATATCTTCTATGTCATCTTCATCTTGTTCAGCCACACTTGTCTTCAAATCCATGTTGACCCCCTTTTGCATTCCAATGGCTCGTGCACGGGAATCTTCGGCATTCTTGGCAGCCACTTTCAAAGCTGCTAGTTCTTGCATTACCTCATTGAATGTCATTAGGTGGTAGTTATTACATCCTTGAATACTCTTCAAAACTGTGGGCTCAAAAGGCATAAGAGCACTAACATACTTTCACTTGATCCATGCATCATCAACATGGGAAGCGCCATGATTTCTAAAGGTGGTGGCTATTGACTAGATCCACCCATACATATCTGATACGTCATAAACGTATCTATAATTTTTGATGTTCCATGCTTGTTTAGTATCAACTTTGATATGCTTTGTCTAAACTTTAACGTATTTTTATACATTTTATGGGACTAACCTACTAACCAGACGCCGCAGTGCGAGTTGCCTGTTTTATGCTATTTTTGGTTTTAGAAAAGCTAGTAAGGAAATATTCTTGGAATTGCACGGGGCAAAATCCAAAGTCAATATTTTACCGAAACGAACACAGAGACCGAAGGGCAACCGAAGGAGGGCCACGAGGCCGCCACACCCTAGGGTGGTGCCCCCTTAGGGCGCGCCGCCACCTGGTATGGGCGCCTCGGGTGACCCCTGCCTTGCCTCTTCGCCTATAAAAGCCCCCCGATACCAAAACCCTAGGCACCCAATCAGATCTCCATGAAACAGTCCGTAGCTGCCGCCACCATCGTCCCTACATGGGGGGGGGGATTTGAAGCTCTTCCCGGCACCCTGTCGGAGGGGAGAGATCATCCCGGAGGCCTTCTTCATCACCATGATAGCCTCCGGTATGATGCGTGAGTAGTTCACCCTTGGACTATGGGTCCATATAGGATCTAGATGGTTGTTTCTCCTCCTTTGTGCTATCATGTTTAGATCTTGTGAGCTCCATTCATGATCAAGATCATCTATTTGTAATCTTACATGTTGTGTTGGGATCCAATGGATATTGAGATACTATGTCAGATTGATTATTAATTCTATCATGTCAGATTGATTATTGATTCTATCATGTCTATGTTGTATGTGATCTTGCATGCTCTCCATTGCTAGTAGCTATCTTGGCCAAGTAGATGCTAGTGACTCCAAGAGGGAGTAATTATGCTCGATAGTAGGTTCATGCCTCTAGTAACCTGGGGAAGTGACAGGAATCTCTAAGGTTGTAGATGTGCTATTTCTACTAGGGAGAAAACAACAATCTTTTGTTCATGAAACTATTGTATTGTTTACTTTAAACACATTGCTTAATGCAGTTATTCGTTGCTTGCAACTTAATACTAGAGGGGGTTCAGATGATAACCTGGAGGTGGATTATTAGTTATAGATGCAGTTGGATGGCGGTCTATGTATATTGTTGTAATGCCCAATCAAATATCATAGGAATCATGATGTCTAGTATTTGCATTGTTATGCCTTGCTCAGTCCTGTGAATTGCGCCGCTGTAATTTGTTCACCCAGCATGTTATTTATCTTAAGGAGAACACCTCTAGTGAACTGTGGACCCCGGTTCAATCTTTACCATTGTTACATCATTTACTATTACCGTTTACTTTCTACCAGCAACCATTACCTTCCACACTATACGTTTAATCCTTTGTTTTTAGCAAACGAGTGAGATTGACAACCTCACTATAAGTTGGGGCAAAGTCTTGAGTTTGTGTTGTGTAGGATTCCAAGTTGCTAGCAACACCTTGGAGTTGTTTCCTTGCTCCTACCGGTTCGATAACCTTGGTTTTATAACTGAGGGAATACTTGATGTTGTGCTCATCACGCGTTGCTCCTGGGGTCTCCCAACGAAGCTCTGCAATTGACTGAGCCACGTCAAGATTTTTCTAGCACCGTTGCCGGGGAGTTAAGGACAGCTTCACAAGGGGAGTCCTTCACAACCATTCTCTTTACTTTGTTTTTGTTTTGCTTAGTTACTTTTGCTTTGGTTTGCTTGCTTATTTTTACCAAAAATTGCAAAAAAATAGTTTCGTTTGGTTTGCCTTTTCTTATCAAAAAACACAAAAAAATTAGTTCCTACTCTAGTTGCTGCTGCTACTGTTGGCTTGCTTCACCTCTGCAAAAATGAATTCTGCTGAGAACACCAAGTTGTGTGACTTCACTAGCACAAACAAAAATGATTTCATGAGTACACCTATTGCTCCACCTGCTCCTGATGCTACCTTTTATGAAATTAAACTTTCTTTATTAAATCTTGTTATGAAAGAGCAATTTTCTGGTGCTAGTTCTAATGATGCTGCTGCCCACCTTAATAACTTTGTTGAACTTTGTGAGATGCAAAAATATAAGGATGTAGATGGAGATATTATTAAGCTCAAATTGTTTCAATTCTCTCTGAGAGGAAAATCCAAAGAATGGTTGCTATCCTTGCGTAGAAATAGTATTGATTCTTAGATTAAATGCAAAGATGCTTTTATAGGAAAATACTATCCTCATGCTAAGATTATATCTATGAGAAGGTGAACAATGAAATTTAAACAACTTGATAATGAACATGTTGCTCAAGCTTGGGAAAGAATGAAATATTTGGTAAATAATTGTCCCACTCATGGACTGACTGCTTGGATGATTATCCAAACTTTTTATGTTGGACTAAATTTTTCTTCAAGAAATTTGTTAGATTCTGCTGCTGGAGGTACCTTTATGAACATTACTTTGTGCAACAAAGCTCCTCGATAGTATGATGGTTAATTATTCTGAATGGCACACTGAGAGAGCTCCACATGGTAAGAAGGTAAATTCTGTTCAAGAAACCTCCTCCCTGAGTGATAAAATTGATATTATCATGTCTATGCTTGTTAATGGAAAATCTCATATTGATCCAAATAATGTTCCTTTAGCCTCTTTGGTTTCTCAAGAAGAGAAAGTTGACGTGAACTTCATAAAAAATAACAATTTCAACAACAATGCCTATAGGAATAATTTTGGTAACAATAATTATAGGCCTTAGCCTCCCAATAATGGTAATACTTATGGAAATTCCTACAACAACAATAGAAGTGATCCCTCAGAACTTGAAGTCATGATTAAATACTTTATTAGTAAACAAACTACATTCAACAAGACCGTGGAGCAAAAGCTTGTGAATGTTGAGAAAATATTTCATCTTTGTCTGAAGCACAATCATGTTTGATTAATAAAATGGCTGCTAAACTTGAAACCTTGGGAAGTACCTTTGCTTCTACTCATGCCATACAAGTTACTATTGATGAAAATGTTAGACTTTTAGCTAAATTGCATGCTAAGTGGGAAAGAGAAATGAAATTGCTAGAAACAATAGTATTTGTACTATTACTACCACTAATGTTGATGCTAGTAAACCACAAGAAGTCCCCATTCCTTCTACAACAATGCCTAAACCCAATAAGAATGCTGAAAGTTTTCAAAATATGGGAAAAATAAGTCTACTACATATGATGATAAGTTTGATTTTGATCTTGATGGTTGCAATATTTCTGAAGTGATTATGTTCTTACAAAAGCCTTCTAGAAGTCCTAATGCTAGTGCTATGAATATGGCTTTTACAAAACACATTACAGATACTCTCATTAAAATTAAGGAAGAAAAATTGAAACACAAAGCTTCTATTCCTAGGAAAGTAGAAGATAGTTGGGAACCCATCATCAATATGCAAGTGAATGACTTTGATCTCAAAGCTCTATGTGACCTTGGTTCTAGTGTCTCTATTATGCCTAGAAAGATTTATGAAATGCTGGATTTTCCACCTTTGGAAGATTCCTATTTAGATGTCCCACTTGATAATAATGCTAAAAAGAAACTAATGGGCAGTATTAATGATGTTCTTATTATGGTTAACAATTCCTATGTCCCTGTTGATTTCTATGTTTTGGATGTTGAATGCAATGCTTCCTGTCCTATTACTTTGGGAAGACCTTTTCTTAGAATTGTTGGTGCCATCATTGATATGAAAGAAGGCACCATTAAATATAAATTCCCATTCAAGAAAGGTATAGAAAACTTCCCTATAAGGAGAGAGAAGTTACCTTTTGATCCTTCTTTGAAAGCAAAATTTGATATTAATGCTTCTTCATTTGAAAATACTTGATTCTCGCTTCTTGTGCCTAAGTTAAAGGCGTTAAAAAAAGTACTTCTTGAGAGATAACCCAATAGTTTTCTTGAGTCTTGGAATTACTTATGTAATAAACTCTCCTTATCCTTTTTATTTGATTTTTGTGCCAAGAATAACCTCTAATGAGAGAGAAGTAAGATTTGGGAAAGTTCCTGTCCCGAAACAGATTTTTGTAATTCACTGTACAAATTCATAAACAATATCTATATGTCGTATTGAGCTGTAATTTTCTGAGTAAATGCTCCAGGTTGTTATCTAACTTCCATTAGTTCAACACTTTTCTATTTGAGCAACATAAGGTTTTCGAAAAAATTGGTTTTTACCTGCTGGTCTGTTTTGACAGATTTCTGCCATTATTTGCATTTTCCTCTTTATCGATTTATTTTTGAGTTCTCTTTGGTAAATTGAGCTTTTTAAAGGAATTGCTATAGTATATTTTATTTTTAATGAATGTTTTGCTGTGTTTAAACTAAACCCAAAGGTTTATTATCTTGAATGCACTAATGTTGCTAATGAAGATTGTGTGAAGTTTTGTATGAAGGAAATTTTCAGGTGTAGGGGAAGAATGATGTGATGAGATGAAGAATGGACAAAAACTCAAGATTGGGGATGCCACCCCGTGTCACCCCAAGAAATATTTAAGAGTTACAAGCATCAAAGCTTGGGGATGCCCAAGGCATCCCCTTCATCAATAAAAATCTTAGGTCTCTTTCTAGACACTACGTTTTTATTGTTTCATGCATTGTTGTGTTGTTCTTGGAGCGTCTTAGTTTTAGTTTTTGGTTTTATTTTGCTTAGTTTGCTTGAATAAATTAGTTGGACCCCCGCTTTCGCTGTGTTGTTTTCAAATAATTTGATTGGTGTTGGAAAAGAGTAGAAAGTTTTATGCTTATAGTGGTACAAAAGGGAGCTTGTTTTGACTGTGGTCTAGACTATATCATGTCATGCTAGCTGTTTTTTTGACCTTATGCTTAGTGATTATTGCTGTAGCATGACTTGTTCCAAACAATTGAGATTGCTGAATATGCCTTGAAAGAACCATGTGTTGTTTTAGCATAAAAAGCATAATATTGTGGTATTATCCTTTGATGCTTTGTTTGGGTTGACTTGGCACATGCTAACACCATGTTATGACTATGAACCAGTCACCTTAGCCTCTATGATCATTTAGTTTTTTACTTGTGATGCCACTTTATGATTTGATTGATAATGTTTTGTCGCTCTGCATGATTATGTCCATTATTGCTCTCTTAGTTGATCGCTCCCAGTCTTTTGCTAGCCTCCACTTGTATTGAGTAAGCTCTACTCATGCATCCAACTCCCAAGAAACCAAGTTATTCCAAAGTGTCCACTATAAATTCCTATGTGTGGTGTGTTACACCATTCCAAGTATATTCTTGTTTTATCTATCATCCAAATTAAACTTGTTATGTGAAAATTAGTGATTAAAGCTCTCACAAACTTGATGGCACACTTTATTTTTCTTGCCCCTAATAAACTTGAACCATTGTGTCATCTATGTTGTATATGCTTGGACTTATAAGTTGGGAATTAGTAGAACCGTGCTATCACGGGGAACGCTTTCAACACCTGTAAATATCTACCCAGTTGATATCATGCTCTTTTGTTTATGGATGTCGGCGGTGTAAAATAAAAAGGGGCGCCTGTAAGTTCATGGAGTTATGTATATGTGTTAGAGAAACTCCTGGGCCGCTAGCCTAAACCATGCCTAATCATGGTGGAAACTTGCAGCATCACCATAGTGAGTAATCCATGAAGCATCCTCAGAAAAAAAAGAAAAATGAGAGAGAAAAAGGAAAAAAAATGCACCATGCTCATGGTAAATAAAAGGATTGTTGAGATGCTCACTATATGTTGCCTTGTCATTTTGATATGGGATAGCTCCTATGTCATGGTGCAAGGGGTACCCCGTTGGCGGTTCTCTATGATACACATGTACTTACAATGACAAGAACTTGCTTGTGACTCAAGTTGAGTAGCATGAGGAACGACCCTCATACTCAAGGGACATGAGATTTCCAACTTATGATTTGTCAAGCATATACTCCATACTTTGTTCACTTTAACCTTAATCACTTCAATATTCTTATGATAGGGGCAATGAGAGCTGAAAGCTAACAAGTACCATAATTTTTGGAAGCTCTTTATGAAACTTGAAATCCCTGCTTCCTTGTGAAGGTCCTTTCTTCCACTTTTATATTGAGTATCCACCTTCTATCTTTATGCACCAATTAAGAGAGAATAGTTTTCATTCTTAGTTTTATGTGCATTATCCCAAAATTTATTGATTGATTCATAATGTTGATATTGCTTGTTCTTGAACTATTTGTATCTAGTCACCCTTATGAACTTTGAAGGTGTCCTATGCATTTATATTTTGTTATTCCATGAGGGACAAGCTGAATGCCACTATTCTATGTTTTATATATGTGAATCAAACAAATGTATTTCAATGCATTGTTATTCATGATCTTTGTTTGTATCCTTTCATGTTGCAACATAGTTACTATGTCCTATTGTTAGAACTTCATCTTTCATGCTCATGTTTAGAGTAATTTGATCCCATCTTTCAATGCTTTGCAAATGGTTTAATCAAGATTGTGATGGTGCGTGTCACCTAAAAAATTATTCATTTTTATCGCTAACCTACTCGAGGATGAGCAGGAGTTAAGCTTGGGGATGCTTGATACGTCGTAAACGTATCTATAATTTTTGATGTTCCATGCTTGTTTAGTATCAACTTTGCTATGCTTTATCTACACTTTGAGGTATTTTTATACATTTTCTGGGACTAACGTACTAACAAGATGTCGTAGTGCCAGTTGCCTGTTTTCTACTGTTTTTGGTTACAGAAATGCTAGTAAGGAAATATTCTCAGAATTGGACGGGACAAAAGCCAAAGTCAATATTTTACCGGAACGAACACAAAGATAGAAGGGCAACCTAAGGAAGGCCACGAGGCATCCACACCCTAGGGTGGCTCCCCCCTAGGGCATGCCGCCATCTCGTGTCGGCGCCTCGGTTGCCCCTGCCTCACCTCTTCGCCTATAAAAGCCCCCCAATTCCAAAACCCTAGGCACCCGATCAGATCTCCACGAAACAGTCTGTAGCGCCACCACCACCATCCCTAGATCGGGGGGATCTGAAGATCTTCCCGGCACCCTGCCGCAGGGGAGAGATCATCCCGGAGGCCTTCTTCATCACCATGCTAGCCTCCAATATGATGCGTGAGTAGTTCACCCTTGGACTATGGGTCCATACAGTAGCTAGATGGTTGTTTTTCCTCCTTTGTGCTATCATTTTTAGATCTTGTGAGCTTCGTTAATGATCAAGATCATCTATTTGTAATCTTACATGTGTTTGCGGGGATCCGATGGATATTGAGATACTATATCAGATTGATTATTGATTCTATCATGTCAGATTGATTATTGATTCTATCATGTTTGTGTTGTTTGTGATCTTGCATGCTCTCCGTTGCTAGTAGGTATCTTGGCCAAGTAGATGCTAGTGACTCCAAGAGGGAGTATTTATGCTCGATAGTAGGCTCATGCCTCTAGTAACCTGGGGAAGTGATAGGAATCTCTAAGGTTGTAGATGTGCTATTGCTACTAGGGAGAAAAAAACAATCTTGTGTTCATGAAATAATTGTATTGTTTACTTTACACACATTGCTTAATACAGTTATCCGTTTCTTGCAACTTAATACTGGAGGGGGTTCGGATGATAACCTGAAGGTGGATTATTAGTCATAGATGCAGTTGGATGGCGGTCTATGTATATTGTTGTAATGCCTAATCAAATCTCATTGGAATCATGATGTCTAGTATTTGCATTGTTATGCCTTTCTAAGTTCTGTCAATTGCCATGCGGTAATTTGTTCACCCAACATGTTATCTATCTTAAGGAGAATACCTCTAGTGAACTGTGGACCCCAGTCCAATATTTACCATTGTTACATCATTTACTGTTACCGTTTACTTTCTACCAGCAACCATTATCTTCCACACTATACGTTTAATACTTTGTTTTCAGCAAACCAGTGAGATTGACAACCTCACTGTAAGTTGGGGCAAAGTCTTGAGTTTGTGTTTTGTAGGATTCCAAGTTGCTAGCAACACCTTGGAGTTGTTTCCTTGCTCCTACTGGTTCGATAACCTTGGTTTCATAACTGAGGGAAGACTTGTTGCTGTGCTCATCACACCTTGCTCTTGGGGTCTCCCGACGAAGCTCTGCAATTGACTGAGCCATGTCAATATCCTCATGATCTTCTCCATCCATGATATAGAACCCTTCGGCTTGGTTACTCAAAGCATCATACCTATTCCTTCTCATGGTTTCATTTACAATGAAGATCTCGGTGAGGGCATCCCAAGCTTCCTTCGCTGTGTTGAGATGCTCTATGTGGGGCATTTATTTGGTATCCACACCAAGATGAATCATGTGTAGAGCCGTTGCATTGAGTTGACTGTCTACAACCTCTCTTCTTGTTAGGTTGTTTGGATCTCCAACATGAAGACCATTCTCTATGATTTTCCATAACTCAATGGAGGTGCTGCACACATGAGACTTCATCAAAAATTGCCATTGATTAAAAGTAGATGCTAAAAGTTTGGGTGGATCACTCCTATTATGTATATGAGGGTGTGGGATAGGTTCATCAGGTGAATACACATGAGAAACCTCATTGTATCCTTCCTTACCACTATCCATTTTTGAGGAGGAGCTCTTACTAGTGCCATCACCCACCACCTCGTTTTCTTTGGAATTGGTGTTATCCTTTTCCTTAGATTGCGGAGTGCTGGTCTCAGAGGCAGATGGAGGTGGTTCTACGGGTCTGGAGCGACGCATTATCATTTGGCGCATCTCTTCCATCTTAGCCTCCATAGAACTAATCAAGGTTGTTTCCAACGTCTTGAGATCGTTCATGGTGACTATTTCCGCAACATCACTACCATCTCCCTTGGAACCCATACTTCTCTTAGGCGGTTAAGCCCGAATAAAGAGCCGGGGCTCTGATACCAATTGAAATGGATCGTATGGGCACCTAGAGGGGGGGGGTGAATAGGTGCTACTGATACGTCCAAAACGTATATACTTTCCCGAAAACTTTTGCTATTGTTTCTCCTCTAAACTTGTGTGATTTGGATACAAGTAACACGGACTAACGCTGTTTTCAGCAGAATTACCTTGGTGTCTATATTTTGTGCAGAAAATCAACTATCAGGAAAAATCCCGGAAAATATGGCAAAAATCCTATTTCACCAGAAGATCTACCGAGCCAGAGTACGAGAAGGAGTGGAGGCCTGGGGGGCCCACACCCCTGCCAGGTGCGGGCTAGGCCTGGCCGCACCTAGGGGGGTGCAGCCACCCCAGGCACCCCCTCGGCCTCCCTCTTCGCCTATAAGTTGCCTCTTGATCTAAAAACCGACGGGGGTTCGTCGTTTTTCCAGAAAGAGTTCCGCTGTGTCGCCACCACCAGAAACCAAGATTCGGATCTAGAAACTCCGTTTTGGCACCCTGTCGGGATGGGGAATTTGGGGAGGATCATCGCCATCGTCATCACCAACGCCTCTCCATCAACCATCAATGTCTCCCTCATCCATGAGTGAGTAATCCCCCGCTATAGGCTATGGGGATGGTAGGTATTGGCTGAGTTCTATCAGGTAATCGAATAAGATTGTTAGGGCATAGTGCCTAGTATCTCTATTAGTGCTATTTGACTTTGTTGCAACTTGTTGTGCTTAATGCTTGTCACTAGGGCCCGAGTGCCATGATCTTAGATCTGAACTTATTAATGAATCATTATGATAGTATTGTTTGTGATCTTATCTGCAAGTTGTGTACACATATCATTGTCTAGATCTAAAGGCCCCAAAGTGACAGAAATTGGGACAACCGGAGGGGATGGCTGTGGTGTGAGGATCACATGTGTTCACGGAGTATTAATGCTTTGCTCCGGTGCTCTATTAAAAGGAGGACCTTAATTGCCAGTAGTTCCCTAGAGGCCCCGCTGCCATGGGCTGGCAGGACAAAAGATGTTGTGCAAGTTCACATTGCGAGCACACATGACTATATATGGAGCACATGCTTATGATTGTTTAGTACATGGATGCTTATTATTATTTATCTGCAATGCCCTAGTTCTTAAAGTTACATGTTTAGACTCATCCATGCAACGCCCTTCCATCCATCCCTATGCCTACCGCGCTCATATCCTACTGTTTGATACTACTGTTACTATTGCTCATGTTCCACCGCTGCTGTTGCTTTGCTGTTGCTATTACAAACTGTTGCTACTGATAAACTTCTATGAGCAAGAACTATTTCCAGGTGCAACTGAATTGACAACTCAGTTGTTAAGGCTTGCAAGTATTCTTTGGCTCCCCTTGTGTCGAATCAATAAATTGGGTAATACTACCCGCGAAGACTATTGCGATCCCCTATACTTGTCAATCATCAAGACTATTTTTTGGCGCCGTTGCCGGGGAGCATATGTAACATCCCAGCATTAGAGCTTCGAAATAAGCTGAACACAGATGTGTGCATTGCATTCATGTATAGAAAATCTGAATAATTTTCGCGCTTTTGAACAAAACTTTTCAAAGTGATTGAAGCTTCTCTTAACTTGATGGAATTGAAGTAGATCATCAAGTTGATTGCGATAAGTTTCAATATGACCTTTGCTAAAACCTTATTTTGGGTAAACATGATTTGATCTAAGGGTAGATCAAATGTAATAAAATTAAAATCTAATATATTACTTAGTGATTTATACTTAATCCTCAGGTGATCACATCATAGTATTCATTATAATCACTCATGAGTATCAAGTTAAGGATATAACCCAAATAATAAGAATGTAACAACTATAGTTTATTCTCATCTACTTATACCATGAGTATCATGGAAATACCTAACTTCAACTCTCTAGTGAGATTGAGTAGGAGAGAAACCAAAGTCAAGATCAATCATCATATATCTTTCTTTCCATATCAATCCTTATCATCTCTATTGAGTCAAGATCATTCACCAATTTTTAACCTATTAATTCTTGACCTATCAACTCTTGTACTTATTATAGAATTCACTTAAGGCTTATAAAGAAAGAAGTCAGAAGAGGTAAATAGCGATGCTAGTTCTATATGTCATCTATAGGATGGGAGTAATTGGAGGAAATCAAATCAATATGGTAACAAAGAAGATTACAAGGATGAAGTCTGAAGATAGGTACCAGGAGTAGTCCTATTGGATCAAGTAGGTATAGTCAATGAATTATATCTCTTAATCCAATAGAGCTAAACAGAAGATAATTATAATACAACTGTAATGTTGTACTGATGAAGCCTTGTTCAGCCAACTGGAAACCTGAATCATAAAAGATCAAAGGATTATAATGATCGTGCCTTATTCACCAATATTGAATGCTTATATCATGTATAAGTGACATTGGTGGATAAACCATGATTGAACCATAGTATAGATATATTATCCTAGGTTAGCCATTACAGGTCACATTAATATAATGTGAGTTGGAGTATTTGTTATTAGAGTTAAGTAGAGACAAGAATATAATTAAGATGATGTTAGAGCAACATTGGATTAAAGAAGTAGTATTTTCCTCTTTGGAAATACTAAGCACTTGAAGTGAAGTAAGATTTGATGAATACATCTATTGAGGAGATATTAGTGAAGGATTATTAAGGAAGAGTATGAGAAGACTATGAAGAGCTTTAGTGTTAAGCTCATTGGAATTTACAAGTGGATTTAGAAGAATAAAAGGTGGATGAGAATATTTTTGTGAAGCAAAGCTCATCATGTTAGCACATGATGATCCACATAGAGAAGTAATATATCTAGGAAAGGAATTCCTTAATCAGAAGTTTAGAATTATGAATTATGGAATATATGAATCCTTGCTGAACACTAAACCCTAAATCTAAGACCAAACCTAATATCCACTTTCTTGTTGGAATTATGCCCTAGAGGCAATAATAAAGATGTTATTATTATAATTCTTGTTCATGATAAAGTTTATATTCCATGCTAGAATTGTATTAAGCGGAAACATTAATACTTGTGTGGTTTGTGAACAACACCGTGTCCCTGGTACGCCTCTAAGGACTAGCTCATTGATCAATGATGGTTAAGGTTTCCTAACCATAGACATGAGTTGTCAATTGATAATGAGATCATATCATTGGGAGAATGATATGATGGACAGACCCAAACTAAGCGAAGCAATTAGATCGTTTCATCGTGTTCATCTTTGCGAAGCTTTTCCTATGTCAAATATTGTATTCCTTAGACCATGAGATAATGCAACTCCCTGGTACCGGAAGAAAGATTTGAGGTCATCAAACGTCATCCTATGAGAGGGTGATCATAAAGGTGTCTCTCAGGTGATCGGAAAGTATCTGTTGGGTTGTATGTATCGAGATGGAATTTGTCCCTCCCAAGTCGGAGAGATATACTTCGGGCCCACTCGGTAATCGATATCAACACCTCTTGCAAGCATGTGGTTAAGGAGTTAATCACAAAGTGATATCGGATTACGGAACGAGTAAAGTACTTGCTGTGAACGAGATTGAACTAGGTATGACGGTACCGACGATCGAATCTCGGGCAAGTAAAATATCGCGAGACGAAGGGAATATATATATGGGATTGATTGAATCCTGGCATCGTGGTTCATCCGATATGATCATCGATGAATGTGTGGGAGTCAATATGGGTGCCCAGACCCCGCTGTTGATTATTGATAGAAGATCATGTCTGCATATTCTCGAACCCGCAGGGTCACACACTTAACGTATCTCAACGCTAGGTTGATTGGATAATTGGTTTATGAATTTTTGTTCGGAGTCTCGGATGGGATCCGGGACATCACGAGAGGTTCCGGAATGGTCCGGAGAATAAAATTCATATAAGGCAGTGCAGTTTTTGGAGTTCGGAATTGTTCCGGGTTAATCGGTATTGTACCGGAAGCTTCTAGAACCTTCCGGAAGGGGACCAACGTGGCCCCACCTTCCGGGAGGGGGCATGGGCCTATGAGGGAGTGTCCTGGCGGCATTGGGCCAGGGGCACAAGGCCCCATAGGGCCCAGCCGATCCTAGAGAGTTTAAATCGTTTAAACTAGAGATAGGGTTTCTAGAAGAGGGGAGAGTCCATGCCCCCCACTCCTTATCCTTTGGGATTGGGGGAGGGGCTAGGGCTGCGCCCCCCCTCTATATAAAGAGGGGTGGGGGCGCACCAACCCCCCACACCTCTCCTCCAAACCCTAGCTGCCTTGCTAGCTTTCCTCTCTCCCTCCCGACTGTTTGTAGGCGAAGCCCTGCTGTAGAAATTCTCCACCATATACACCACGCCGTCGTGTTGTAGATCCAATCTATATCTCCACCATACTTGCTGGTCCGAGGAAGGAGGAGACGTCGAGGTGCTGCACGTGTGCATCTCACGGAGGCACCGCCACTTGTGGTGCTAGAATGGATCGGATCGCGAGGAGGAGAAGCGAGTACGACTACATCACCCACGTTCCGACGAACGTTCCGCTGTGCGAATCTTCAAGGGTATGAAGATCTAATCCAATCTCTCTCGTTGATTTCATCTCCTAGATTAGATCTTGGCTTTCCCTCTGTTCGCATCCGTAGAAAATTTTGACTTACTATGCCGTGAAACCCTTCAGTGGTATCAGACCTAGATCTATGCGTAGATGTGTTTCACGAGTAGAACGCAACATGGTTGTTGCGGGCGTTGATGTTTTCTGTTGCAAGCCTCTTGTTTGTGTTCTTCTTATGACGCGGGATAGTGAGATTGAAGCGGTCCAGGCCAACCTTAGGCGACGTCGTTCGCGAGACCGGCTCCGCACTTGACGTGTGGCTTGTTCCACACATGCGGCTGGTGGATGTCAGTTCCTCTCACTATAGTTGTCATGGGATTAACACCGGAGTTTGGCAAGCATAATATCACCGTTGTGGCTTTCCGTAGGTAAGAATCGTTCTTAGCATCTACTCCCATAAGCCACGTAAAACATGCAACAACAAAGTAGAGGCGTCTAACTTGTTTTTGCAGGGAGTGTTTTCTGTGATATGGTATGGCCCAAGATGTGATGTGTATATTGTATGCGATGATCATGTTTTGTAATGTTTCACGACTTGCATGTCGATGAGTACACAACTGGCAGGAGCCATATGGTTGTCTTTATAATTGTGTATGACCTGCGAGTCAACTTCTTATACGCCATGTAATAGCTTTACTTTATCGCTAAGTAGTTAGCAATAGTTTTAGTTGCTATTCGTGGTGGAGGCAATCATGGCTGAGTGATGGAGATCATGCCGGAATGCACAAGATGGAGATCATTGCGCGAGGATTGGCTATACCATGTCACATAAAGTTATATGCATGTGATGTTTATCCCTTTATGTATCTTATTATGCTTAGATCGCGACGGTAGCATTATAAGATGATTCCTCACTTAAAGATCAAGATAAAAATTGTGTTCTCCCCAAGTATGCACCGTTGCGAAAGTTCGTCGTGTCCAAGCATCACGTGATGATCGGGTGCTATAGACTCTACGCTCACATACAACGGGTGCAAGCCAGTTTTGCACACGCAGAAATACTTGGGTCTAGCTTGACGAGCCTAGCATGTACAGACATGGCCTCGAAACACAAGAACCGATAGGTTAAGCATGAGTCATATGAGTGATATGATCGACACTTTGTTGTCCACCATTGAAACCACATCTCTTCTCGTGATGATCGGATTAGGTGTGGTGAATTTGGATCGTGTTCACTAAACAACTTGAGGGATGTTGAATTTAGTGGGAGTTCATCTAGTAATTTGATTAAGTTGAACTGTTTATCATGAACATAGTCTAAATCATACTTGCTAATACTGTAGATCACATGGCCAAATCCAACTTCAACTTCAACGTTTTTGCTGAGAAGGAAAAGCTTAGAAACAATGGGTCTAACTTCACCAATTGGTTCCGCAATCTAAGAATCATTCTGTCTGGCGGACAAAAGGACTATGTCCTTGGGAAAGCATTAGGTGACCCCCCTGCTGCAACTGCGCCGGCTGATGAGAAAGCTGTCTATCAGTCGCGCAAAGATGATTATGGTGTGATTAAGAGCACCATGTTGTTTGCTATGGAACCAGAGCTTCAAAATCGTTTTGAAGAGTATCCCGGGCCCTTCGAGATTCTCGAGGAGCTGAAAACCATGTTTCAGACTCAGGCCCGTTCTGAGAGATATGAGATCTCCGAGAAGTTCTTTAACTGCAAGATGGAGGAAGGGAGTTCCGTTAGTGAGCACGCCATAAAGATGTCGGGCTACACTCAACGTCTTGAGCAACTGGAATGCACGATTCTAGAGGAGCTCAAGATTGACAGGGTTCTGCAATCACTCCCTCCCAGCTACAAAAGTTTTGTAGTGACTCATAATCAGATTGGTTCCACTGATACGATCACCGAGCTCTTCGCAAAGCTGAAGGCTGCAGAGGTGGACATCAAGAAGGATAATCATGTGTTGATGGTCAACAAGCCTTCCTTTAAGAAAGGTAAGGGATCAAAGAAACCCTTCAATAAGGGCGGCGGCAAGCGCAATGCCCCTGCTGAGAAGAAGCTCAAGTCTGGTCCTAAGCCCGACACTGAGTGCTTCTATTGCAAGGACAAGGGTCACTGGAAGCGCAACTGTCCGAAGTACTTAGCGGACAAGAAGGCTGGCACCATCAAAGGTATATTTGATATACATGTTATTGATGTTTTCCTTACTAGCCCTCGTTGTAGTGCCTGGGTATTTGATACCGGTTCAGTTGCTAATATTTGTAACTCGAAACAGGAGCTACGGAATAGACGGCGGCTTGCGAGGGATGAGGTGATGATGCGTGTTGGCAACGGATCAACAGTTGATGTGATGGCCGTCGGCACGCTCTCCTTAGTTTTACCTTCGGGATTAGTTTTAAACCTTAATAAGTGTTATTATGTGCCTGCGTTGAGCATAAACATTATTTCTGGATCGTTTTTATTGCAAGACGGTTATTCATTTAAATCAGAGAATAATGGTTGTTCTATTTATATGAGTAACATCTTTTATGGTCATGCACCTCTTGTGAATGGTTTATTTCTTCTAAATCTCGAAAGGGATGAAACACACATCCATAACATTGAGGCTAAGAGATGCAAAGTAGATAGTGATAATACTACTTATTTGTGGCACTGTCGTCTAGGTCATATTGGTGTAAAGCGCATGAAGAAACTCCATTCTGATGGAATTTTGGAGTCTCTTGATTTTGAATCATTTGACACATGCGAACCATGCCTCATGGGCAAGATGATCAAAACCCCGTTCTCCGGTATGATGGAGCGAGCAACGGACTTGTTGGAAATCATACATACCGATGTATGCGGACCGATGAGTGTTTCGACGCGCGGTGGATATCGCTATTTCCTCACTTTTACCGATGACTTAAGTAGATATGGGTATATCTATTTAATGAAACATAAATCTGAAACATTTGAAAAGTTCAAGGAATTTCAGAATGAAGTGGAGAACCATCGTAACAGAAAGATTAAGTTTCTACGATCCGATCGTGGAGGTGAATATTTGAGTTATGATTTTCTCACGCATCTTAAAGCAAGTGGAATCGTTTCACAACTCACGCCACCCGGAACACCACAGCGCAATGGTGTGTCTGAACGCCGGAATCGAACCCTATTAGATATGGTCCGATCAATGATGTCTCTTACTGATTTGCCGTTATCATTTTGGGGTTATGCATTAGAAACCGCTGCATTCACTTTAAATAGGGCTCCATCTAAATCCGTTGAGACGACACCGTATGAACTATGGTTTGGTGCTAAACCTAAGTTGTCGTTTCTTAAAGTTTGGGGATGCGAAGCTTACGTCAAGAAGTTGATGCCGGACAAGCTCGAACCCAAAGCGGAGAAATGCGTCTTCATAGGATACCCTAAGGAAACTATTGGGTATACCTTCTATCACAGAACCAAAGGCAAAGTGTTTGTCGCAAAGAACAGTTCCTTTCTTGAGAAGGAGTTTCTCTCGAAAGAAGTGAGTGGGAGGAAAGTAGAGCTAGACGAGGTTATTGAACCTTCTCTTGAATTGGAGAGTAGCGTAGCACCTGAAATTGTTCCAGTGCCGCCTGCACCAACAATATAGGAAGCTAATGACAAGGATCATGAAGCTTCGGACGATGCTGCTACTGAACGTCGCAGGTCGACAAGGTCGCGTGCCCCTCCTGAGTGGTACGGCAACCCTGTCTTGACTGTATTGTTGGTAGAAGACAGTGAACCTACGAACTATGAGGAAGCGATGATGAGCCTAGACTCTGAGAAATGGCTGGAAGCCATGAAATCCGAATTGGGATCCATGAGCGAAAACCAAGTATGGACTTTGGTGGATCCTCCTAGCTACCGAAAGGCCGTTGAGTGCAAATGGATATTCAAGAAGAAAACGGACGCGGATGGTAATGTTACCGTCTATAAAGCACGGCTTGTCGCAAAAGGTTTTCAACAAGTTCAAGGTGTTAACTACGATGAGACTTTCTCTCCCGTAGCGATGTTTAAGTCCATTCGGATTTTATTAGCAATTGCTGCGTTTCATGATTATGAAATATGGCAGATGGATGTCAATACTGCTTTCCTCAATGGCAACATTGATGAAGAGTTGTATATGATGCAACCCGAAGGTTTTGTCGATCCTAAGGATGCTAGTAAAGTATGCAAACTTCAGCGTTCCATTTATGGACTGAAGCAAGCATCTCGGAGTTGGAACCTTCGTTTTGATCAAGTGATCAAGAGTTTTGGATTTGTTCCAAATTGCTACGAAGCTTGTATCTACAAGAAAGTGAGTGGGAGCTTGGTGACGTTTCTGGTACTATATGTGGATGACATATTGATTATCGGAAATGACATCAACATGCTTAACGATGTGAAGAGTTATTTGAACAAGTGTTTTTCAATGAAAGACCTAGGTGAAGCTGCTTATATATTGGGCATCAAGATCTATAGAGATAGACAAAGACGCCTGATAGCTTTAAGCCAAAGTACATACCTAGACAAAGTTCTGAAAAGGTTCAGAATGTATAAGGCAAAGAAAGGTTCAGTGCCTATGTTGTCAGGTAAGATATTGAGCAAGGCTCAGTGTCCAGCTACGGTAAATGATAGGGAAGCTATGAGCAAAGTGCCTTATGCCTCGGCCATAGGTTCCATCATGTATGCCATGCTGTGTACTAGACCGGATGTGTCCAATGCTCTTAGTTTGACGAGCAGATATCAAAGTGATCCAGGAGTGGAACACTGGACAGCCGTGAAGAACATCCTAAAGTACCTAAATAGGACTAAAGAAATGTTCTTAGTCTATGGGGGTGATGAACAGCTTGTCGTAAAAGGTTACGTCGACGCTAGTTTTGACACCGACAAGGATGATTCCAAATCTCAGACAGGATACGTTTATATTTTGAATGGAGGATCTGTGAGCTGGAGAAGCTGCAAGCAAAGCGTGATCGCGGGATCTACAGTGGAAGCGGAATACATGGCTGCTGCAGAAGCGTCAAGTGAAGGAGTTTGGATCAGAAACTTCATCACTGAGCTTGGCGTGGTTCCAAGTGCATTGGACCCACTGGAGATATTGTGTGACAACACTGGCGCCATAGCACTCGCTAAGGAACCAAGATATCATCCAAAGACCAAGCATATCAACCGCAAGTTTCATATAATCCGAGATTATATAGCAGATGGAGATCTGAAGATTAGAAAAGTACATACGGATCTGAATGTCGCAGATCCATTGACTAAACCTCTTCCACGTGTAAAACATGATCAACACCTCAGTGCCATGGGTGTGAGATTGTTGCCAGATGTAAACTAGATTATTGACTCTAGTGCAAGTGGGAGACTGTTGGAATTATGCCCTAGAGGCAATAATAAAGATGTTATTATTATAATTCTTGTTCATGATAAAGTTTATATTCCATGCTAGAATTGTATTAAGCGGAAACATTAATACTTGTGTGGTTTGTGAACAACACCGTGTCCCTGGTACGCCTCTAAGGACTAGCTCATTGATCAATGATGGTTAAGGTTTCCTAACCATAGACATGAGTTGTCAATTGATAATGAGATCATATCATTGGGAGAATGATATGATGGACAGACCCAAACTAAGCGAAGCAATTAGATCGTTTCATCGTGTTCATCTTTGCGAAGCTTTTCCTATGTCAAATATTGTATTCCTTAGACCATGAGATAATGCAACTCCCTGGTACCGGAAGAAAGCTTTGAGGTCATCAAACGTCATCCTATGAGAGGGTGATCATAAAGGTGTCTCTCAGGTGATCGGAAAGTATCTGTTGGGTTGTATGTATCGAGATGGAATTTGTCCCTCCCAAGTCGGAGAGATATACTTCGGGCCCACTCGGTAATCGATATCAACACCGCTTGCAAGCATGTGGTTAAGGAGTTAATCACAAAGTGATATCGGATTACGAAACGAGTAAAGTACTTGCTGTGAACGAGATTGAACTAGGTATGACGGTACCGACGATCGAATCTCGGGCAAGTAAAATATCGCGAGACGAAGGGAATATATATATGGGATTGATTGAATCCTGGCATCGTGGTTCATCCGATATGATCATCGATGAATGTGTGGGAGTCAATATGGGTGCCCAGACCCCGCTGTTGATTATTGATAGAAGATCATGTCTGCATATTCTCGAACCCGCAGGGTCACACACTTAACGTATCTTGACGCTAGGATAGATTGGATAATTGGTTTATGAATTTTTGTTCGGAGTCTCGGATGGGATCCGGGACATCACGAGAGGTTCCGGAATGGTCTGGAGAATAAGATTCATATAAGGCAGTGCAGTTTTTGGAGTTCGGAATTGTTCCGGGTTAAACGGTATTGTATCGGAAGCTTCTAGAACCTTCCGGAAGGGGACCAACGTGGCCCCACCTTCCGGGAGGGGGCATGGGCCTATGAGGGAGTGTCCTGGCCGCATTGGGCCAGGGGCACAAGGCCCCATAGGGCCCAGCCGATCCTAGAGAGTTTAAATCGTTTAAACTAGAGATAGGGTTTCTAGAAGAGGGGAGAGTCCATGCCCCCCACTCCTTATCCTTTGGGCTTGGGGGAGGGGCTAGGGCTGCGCCCCCCCCTCTATATAAAGAGGGGTGGGGGCGCACCAACCCCCCACACCTCTCCTCCAAACCCTAGCCGCCTTGCTAGCTTTCCTCTCTCCCTCCCGACTGTTTGTAGGCGAAGCCTTGCTGCAGAAATTCTCCACCATATACACCACGCCGTCGTGTTGTAGATCCAATCTATCTCTCCACCATACTTGCTGGTCCGAGGAAGGAGGAGACGTCGAGGTGCTGCACGTCTGCATCTCATGGAGGCACCGCCACTTGTGGTGCTAGATCGGATCGGATCGCGAGGAGGAGAAGCGAGTACGACTACATCACCCACGTTCCGACGAACGTTCCGCTGTGCGAATCTTCAAGGGTATGAAGATCTAATCCAATCTCTCTCGTTGATTGCATCTCCTAGATTAGATCTTGGCTTTCCCTCTGTTCGCATCCGTAGAAAATTTTGATTTACTATGCCGCGAAACCCTTCATTTCTATGGTTGATCTATCATCTTGTTTCCACAATGCTTTATAGGAATATTTTCCTATAACAAATCAATTAAGCACATCATTATCATTTCTAATTATCATTTGTGCTTAAGAATTAACTTTATCAATTCTTTCTCATAAGTTATCCTAGAAAACAAATCCATTTATTTTACTTTGAATGGTGATGTTATTAAAGGTCAAAAACATAAAGAAAATGTGCTTAACCATTAATATTTATTCACATTGACAAAAGAAAATAAGTATAGTAAGTACCTTAAACCCTAGGATGAGTAATTACAATTCAGAACTCTAAACTTATTAATAAGTTTTCTTATCAACATCCCATAAATATTCTATCTAAAATCATTAGACCAAGTCTTTAATTCATTTCTCTAACCACTTATCCCATATGAGCATGGAATAAGTGGGGATCCAATATTGTAAACCATTATATCCTATACTATGTGATTAAATACATATAAATAAACCCCATGAATATTATTAAACATTTTAAAACTTAATCACTCCAATTAAAAGTGAAAACAATGTTACAGAAAAGTATATACATAAATAAAATAATAAAATCATTTTTATAGGATTATAAACAAATCCCAAACCCTAAAACCCTAGATTCTATTTATTCTATTTAATATAATAACTCCTTATATGTTAATGATTAAGGGAATGTAGAAGACTAAATAAATAAAGTATATAATAGTAATAATAATTCATACCAGAATCTTAAGTAAAAATTTCTAAAGAAAAATTTCTGGGAAAACTTAAAATAAAAGTGTGAATAATTCAAATCTGAAAAGAAAGTAAAATACAAGGAAGAAAACATAAGAAAATAAAGGAACGAGCCCAGTCCAGAAAGTGGCCCACGGTCCAGTACCTCACCTTCTAACTGATGCTCACGTGTAGCAGTAGAAAGATTTCACTTGGTTTGCTGCAGCCCAATACCAGCCCAGCCTGCCTTTCTCTCTGGTTGACAAGTGGGACCGAGGAGGGACCGTAGAGCAAATCAGAAAAATTGCTAGGGGGTTTTCCGTGAAAAATACATCGTCGTCTTCCTCCCCGACGTCACAAGCAGCTGGCTGTCAGCATCGCCGCCGACCGCCGCCGCGCCATGACGTCCGGCCGCGCCAAGATCCGCGCCACCTCTCATGGTCGTCTACAAGTAGCCTAGACGCCGCCGGAGAACCCTAATCCTCTTCTTCCTCTTCGATTTCTCCCAGTAGCCGAAAACCTAGCTCGCCGGTGTTCGTAGTTCCGGCCACGTCCGACCACCTCTTGACTCGCGGAGATGTCTGGGAACTCTGCCTCGTTCTTCTCCGTCGATTTCCCCGAAGCGTGCATGCAGATGAGGTCTCCACTATCGCAATCGGACCCTCGTTCCTCGCCTCGGTCGTCGCGCTCGCCATCGATTCCGGCCACCTCGTTCCTCAACGACCCTTCCATCCGCTTCATGGTGAGTCCCTGGTCCTTAGGGACCTCCCCGTTTTCTCTCTCTCGATCTGAATCATCCTCCCCGCGAGAGCCCGACGCCGTCGTCGCTCACTGTCGTTGCACCGCCGTCACCAGTGACCGTTTCAAGGTGGCCCTGCCACTATAATGCACCTCGCGATGTCCTCTTTCCGATACACACGATCTCAGCCGCGCGCGCGAGCAGAATCCTTTGATTGGTAATCGATCTGGGAGGTTCATCCTTGGATGATGTCACCCTGACATCAGCACCGCATCAGCCCAGCCCAGTCAGTCAGTTTGACTCGGTCCTTGCACGCGTGGCGGATGACGTGGTCACTGGCCCACTGGTGAGTGACCGTGGGTAGATCTAGCCTAGGTACACAATATCTTTTATGTCTGGGAATTAAATAAAACCATATTCATTCCAATAGAAATAAAATAATTAAATCTTGTTTAGTTAATAACTTTTGTTTTATAAATCAGAAAAATACATATAGTATATGAAAATGTTTAGAAAAAAAATCTACAACTTAAAACTATTATTAAATATTATTACGATAATTATTTAAATAAATATTATTTAATAAATACTTTATAAAGTTTTAATACTTTGATAATTAATATTTTAATAATGGTAAATGTTAAAAATCTAAATAAAATACCAAAAATCTTAGAAAAATAAGAAATAGAGTTTAAAACTATAATCATGCATTATTATTCCTCTTAATTAAATATTTATTATTTATTAAGTATTTTATAATAATAAACCTTACTAAAATCATATCTTATTATTTATAAATCACAAAAATAAATATAATATACCAAAGTGATCACAAAAATAATACCTACATGTTAAAAAATGTGATATTCCACTTTTGAGTTAAAAAAGTTAAACACTTTCATAACTTGAATTTAAACCTATTTCTTTAGTTAATAATTCATAAAATGACAAATAAATTTTGTTAATATTTCTTAAATTAACCAATTATGATGGGGATATGCCTACCGGTGTATACCCAGCAGGACGTTTCCGACTGGCCTAGGAGCTGGCGAGTGGGCCTAGAAGACGGCGACTGAATCAAGGCCCGGTGTGGATCCAAGCGACTAGAAGCTGAAGGCCCAGGCGAGTAGATAGGCCCAGTCGGATTAGGTTAAATGAGTACCGAAGCCTTAACTGATTCGGTTGAGATATGTAAACCCTAGGGGAGGTAAGTCTATATAAACCTCCCTACAGGGCGTGTAGAGATACGTTCCATCATACACCCAAGCGACTCGCCGCCTAGCCACCGAGCTCGCCCATTGTACCACCATCATAATACAATCTAGCAGGAGTAGGTATTTACCCTCCGGGGGGCCGAACCTGGGTAAAACCCTGTGTCTCCGCCCTCATCTCGCACCGCAGATGTCTGGCCGCCCTTGCCCCTTGTTCTACTACTCGCTGCCGATTGCAGCATCTGCCGTGACCATCCCCACGACAGTGGCGCCTGGCCGGTCTGGCCGGTGTTCTGCGGCGAGATCCAATCTGCCCATCAACGAGACGGTCGCCATCGGCCGCATGATAGCGATCGGCGAGATGCTCTAGATCTTGCCGAGTAGCTACATCCCGGCGGCGCGACCCGTCACGCACAGCATGATCTTGCCGGTCGGCACGATTAACCTCTTCGTCGGCCTCACCGACGTCATCGTCTCGGAGGATTCTGCTCGCATCCGCGAGTCGCCGCCACGCGATCGGCTCTCCGAGAGCCAGGTCCGCACGATCCATCGCCTCGCCTCCGAGTACAACTCGGCCCACAGCGACGTGGCCGAAAACTCAGCGGCCGCGGAAGACGCGACCCTCAACGACGACGCCGACTCGGCGACCCCGGCATCACTCGCCGGATCCATCACCGCGGCTTCGCCCGCAGGCTCCATCACCCAGGTCTCCAACTTGGGAGACTTCGAGGATCCCTCCATCCTTGGGATCTTCGACTTCGACTCCGGGTCGGAAAATTTCGCCGATCTCCGCGACGGGACCGGTCGCCACGCCGCGACCTACATGGCGACCGGCACCGATCCGTCGGAGGACCCCTTCTCCACCCCGATCCCTCCTAACGCCACAGCAACGGAGGTCGAGGAACTCCGCCTGAAGCTGGCGGAGGCAGTCCGCAAGGAGCAAGCCGAGCGCGAATTTTTTTGCCTCGAGCAGGTGACGGCGCAGGAGCTGTCGCGCTACCACCAGCAGCGAATCAGGTCGCGCCTGAACCCCACAGTCCAGGGGCGCTCCCTGAACTTCGACGACAAGAACGACCCGGCCCGCGTGGCCGAGCGCACGATCTACGAGAATGCGCCGCCAGGAGGAAGCGCTCGGCCCCCACCAGGGTTGACGGCGAACGGCGCCGCACCTCCACCCAACCGCACACCTCCCAGGGACCAACCGCGGATAGTGGTCTCCTCACGGGAGAGATACGCGAATGGCCTACCACTGTTCTCCACCCCGATGGACAACCTCGTGGAGGGCCGAGCAGCGGCCGACAACATCTTGGCCACTGGTGACGGCGCCCTACAAATCCAGTACGTCAGGGCCCTGCTCGCAAAGGCGGTCGAGCAGCAAAACGCCAGCGCCGACTCGCAGGGTCGGGTGTACTCGCGTTCTTCAGGCAGCAGAGCGGCCTCAAGTGGCCGCCCACTGGCGGCAATCAACCTTAACTGCCTACCACCAGAGCCATTGCAGCTCCAACATCGACCCGCGAACGCGGCACTCTCTACCAACGACCCCAGGCCAGCGAACAACTTCGTCGCCGCCAACGGTCAGCCCATCGACGCCCGCACCCACATCATCAACAACCAAAGCTGGCGTGCACGCCAGCCCGAAGACTTGCGACACGCCCTAACCAATCGCCACGACGGCGAGCCGATGGGGTCGCTAAGCCGACTCGGGCCCAGGTGCTTCGGACCGATGATCCGAGGCGAAAAATACCCGGCGAACTTCAAAGCGCCGAAGGAAATAGAGAAGTACGACCCTTCGTACGACCCCTCCGTGTGGCTGGATACATACCTCATGGCGATGGGGATCGCTGGCCACACCGACCTGCTAGCCGCCCGTTACCTCCCCTTGATGATGGAGGGGACGTGCAGGCAGTGGATCAACACCCTCCCCCAGGATAGCATCGACTCCTGGGAGGATATGCGCGACGCTTTCGTCACGCACTTCGAGTGCTCCTACACCCGCGCCACCACCATCGAGGACCTGGAGCGATGCGTCCAGGGACCCCGCGAATCGACCCGCAACTGGGTCCAGCGGTGGCAAGAACTATGGTACAACGCGGTCGGCATCCACCCGGACACCGCGATCCATTGCTTCAATACCTCGTGTCGCTACGAGCCCTTGGTCGCCAAGATCAAGCGACATTCTCGCACGCTCGACAACATATCGGACCTCCTTGAGATCGCCAAACGGTACGCGGAGGAAGATCCAAACCAGGAAACCGACGACGAGTCGGGAGGCCAACGCCGCACGAGCGGCAACGACAACGGACGACGGTCCGACCTACGCTACAACAACACTCGCCTCACCGGCAAACGCCACAGTGACGGGCGAGTCGACTTTGACGCCAATGCCGGGCACGCGCAGCGCGAGCCCAAGAGCTTCCGCCGCGACGTAGGGCAACGCCGCGACGGCGGCAACTACAAGGCGAAACCATGGTTCGACCCCGCGGCCCTCCTTAACCAATCGTGTGCGTTTCACAGCAGGGAAGGGAAGCCCGCTACACACTCAACCGCCGACTGCCACACTCTCAGGGAGATTGAGAAGGCACGACGAGTGCGGGAGGACCCCGACAACAACCCGCCAAACGGCGGAAAATTCGGCAATGTGGCCGGCTCGCTCCATACCTTCACAGGCTTCAACACGAAGCGCGAGAAGAAGGTCATCGCCCGCGTCGTCGCCGTCAACGCGGTGGCCCAGGTGGACGTTCCCCAGTTCCTCAACTTGTCGGAGCAACCCATCACCTGGAGACGCCAGGACCACTCGCCACGCATCGAGTACCCAGGCCGAGTCACCCTGGTGGTCAAGCCTAAGGTGGGCGACTACTGGATCCCCAAGACATTGATGGACGGCGGCAGCTCCATCAACATCCTGTACCTGGACACCTTTAGGCGACTGCGGCTCCCGCATTCGATGGTCTAGACGACCTACACCACGTTCCACGGCATCGTCCCCGGTCGGAAAGCGTACCCGATCGGCAAGGTCACGCTGCCTGTCACTTTCGGCACACCAGCAAACTTCCGCACCGAGCGGATCGTCTTCGAGCTAGTACCCTTCGACAGCCCTTACCACTGCATCCTAGGGCGCCAGGCGTTCGCCAAGTTCATGGCAGTGCCCCACTACGAGTACAACGCGATGAAGCTCCCCGGACCGTGCGGCGTCATCACCATCAACGGCGACCCCGACATGGCCGCCGAGTGCGAGGCCAAAGGAGCCGAACTCCCCGACGCCGTCATCGCGCCAGAGACCAACCACGCCGACGAGCTCGCCAAGTACGCGAGCGGGGTCAACAACGACAACCCCACCATACTCAAAAAGCCCAACTCGGAGGGCGAAACGCCTCAGCCTTCGAGGCAACGACGCACACCCGCACCATCGAGTTGGTCCTAGGCGACTCCAGCCAAACGGTGACGATCGGGACGGGCATGAGCCCAGCCTAGGAAGGCGCGCTCATCGAGTTCCTCCGTGAGAACAGGGACATCTTCGCATGGAAGCCCTCTGACATGCCTGGTGTCCCTAGGGAGCTCGCTGAGCACAAACTAAACGCCGACCCCAAAGTGCGACCCGTCAAGCAGTCGCTGCGGCCCTTCAATGAAGAGCGCCACCGAGCTATCGCCGAGGAGGTGCAGCGTCTACTCGCTGCAGACTTCATCCGGCCAATCAAATACTCCAAGTGGCTGGCGAACCCAGTCTTGGTCGAGAAGAATAACGGGACCTGGAGGATGTGTATCGACTACACAAACTTGAACAGCGCCTGCTCGAAGGAGCAGTTCGTCCTCCTACGGATCGACCAAATAATCGACTCCACCGCGGGCTCGGAGTCGCTATGTATCCTCGACGCCTACTCTGGGTACAACCAGATCAAATTATTGACTCGGCACCGATCCGCCGGAGGACCCCTTATCCACCCCGATCCCTCCTAACGCCACGGCAAAGGAGGTCGAGGAACTCCGCCTGAAGCTGGCAGAGGCAGTCCTCAAGGAGCAAGCCGAGCGCGAAAAATTTCGCCTCGAGCAGGTGACGACGCAGGAGCTGTCGTGCTACCACCGGCAGCGAATCAGGTCGCGCCTAAACCCCACAGTCCAGGGGCACGCCCTGAACTTCGACGACAAGAACGACCCGGCCCGCGTGGCCGAGCGCGCGATCTGCGAGAACGCGCCGCCAGGAGGAAGCGCCCGGCCCCCACCAGGGTCGACGGCGAACGGCGCCCCACCTCCACCCAACCGCACACCTCCTAGGGACCAACCGCGGATAGTGGTATCCTCACGGGAGAGAGACGCGAATGGCCTACCACTGTTCTCCACCCCGATGGACAACCTCGTGGCGGGCCGAGCAGCGGCCGACAACATCTCGGCCACTGGTGACGGCGCCCTATAGATCCAGTACGTCAGGGCCCTGCTCGCAAAGGCGGTCGAGCAGCAAAACGCCAGCGCCGACTCACAGGGTCGGGTGTACTCGCGTTCTTCAGGCAGCAGAGCGGCCTCAAGCGGCCGCCCACTGGTGGCAAACACCCTCAATTGCCCGTCGCCAGAGCCACTGCAGCTCCAACATTGACCCGCGAACGCGGCACTCTCCACCAACGACCCAGGCCAGCGAACAACTTCGTCGCTGCCAACGGTCAGCCCATCGACGCCCGCACCCACATCATCAACAACCAAAGCGGACGCGCACGCCAGCCCGACGACTTGCGACACAACCTAACCAATCGCCGCGACAGCGAGCCGATGGGGTCGCTAAGCCGACTCGGGCCCAGGTGCTTCGGACCGATGATCCGAGGCGAAAAATACCCGGCGAACTTCAAAGCGCCGAAGGAAATAGAGAAGTACGACCCTTCGTACGACCCCTCCGTGTGGCTGGATACATACCTCATGGCGATGGGGATCGCTGGCCACACCGACCTGCTAGCCGCCTGTTACCTCCCCTTGATGATGGAGGGGACGTGCAGGCAGTGGATCAACACCCTCCCCCAGGATAGCATCGACTCCTGGGAGGAGATGCGCGACGCTTTCGTCAGGCACTTCGAGTGCTGCTACACCCGCGCCACCACCATCGAGGACCTGGAGCAATGCGTCCAGGGACCCCGCGAATCGACCCGCAACTGGGTCCAGCGGTGGCAAGAACTATGGTACAACGCGGTCGGCATCCACCCGGACACCGCGAACCATTGCTTCAAGACCTCGTGTCGCTATGAGCCCTTGGTCGCCAAGCTCAAGCGACATTCTCGCACGCTCGACAACATACCGGACCTCCTTGAGATCGCCAAACGGTACGCGGAGGAAGATCCAAACCAGGAAACCGACGACGAGTCGGGAGGCCAACGCCGCACGAGCGGCAACGACAACGGACGCGGTCCGACCTACGCTACAGCAACACTCGCCTCACCGGCAAACGCCGCAGTGACGGGCGAGTCGACTTCGTCGCCAACGGGCATGCGCAGCGCGAGCCCAAGAGCTTCCGCCGCGACGGAGGGCTACGCCGCGACGGCGGCAACTACAAGGCGAAACCAAGGTTCGACCCCGCGGCCCTCCTTAACCAACCGTGTGCGTTTCACAACAGAGAAGGGAAGCCCGCTACACACATGACCGCCGACTGCCACACTCTCAGGGAGATTGAGAAGGCACGGCGAGCGCGGGAGGACCCCGACAACAACCCACCAAACGGCAGAAACTTCGGCAATGTGGCCGGCTCGCTCCATACCTTCACAGGCTTCAACACGAAGCGCGAGAAGAAGGTCATCGCCCGCGCCGTCGACGTCAATGCGGTGGCCCAGGTGGACGTTCCCCAGTTCCTCAACTGGTCGGAGCAACCCATCACCTGGAGCCGCCAGGACCACTCGCCACGCATCGAGTACCCAGGCCGAGTCGCCCTGGTGGTCAAGCCTAAGGTGGGTGACTACTGGATCCCCAAGACATTGATGGACGGCGGCAGCTCCATCAACATCCTGTACCTGGACACCTTCAGGCGACTGCGGCTCCCGCATTCGATGGTCGAGACGAGCTACACCACGTTCCACGGCATCGTCCCTGGTCGGAAAGCGTACCCGATCGGCAAGGTCACGCTGCCAGTCACCTTCGGCACACCAGCAAACTTCCGCACCGAGCGGATCGTCTTCGAGCTGGTACCCTTCGACAGCCCTTACTACTGCGTCCTGGGGCGCCAGGCGTTCGCCAAGTTCATGGCAGCGCCCAACTACGCGTACAACGCGATGAAGCTCCCCGGACCGTGCGGCGTCATCACCATCAACGGTGACCCCGACATGGCCGCCGAGTGCGAGGCCAAAGGAGCCGAACTCCCCGACGCCGTCATCGCGGCAGAGACCAACCACGCCGATGAGCTCGCCAAGTACGCGAGCGGGGTCAACAACGACGACCCCACTATACTCAAAAAGCCCAACTCGGCGGGCGAAACACCTCAGCCTTCGAGGCAACGACGCACACCCGCACCGTCGAGCTGGTCCCAGGCGACTCCAGCCAAACGGTGACGATCGGGACGGGCATGAGCCCAGCCTAGGAAGGCGTGTTCATCGAGTTCCTCCGTGAGAACAGGGACATCTTCGCATGGAAGCCCTCTGACATGCCTGGTGTCCCTAGGGAGCTCGCTGAGCACAAACTAAACGCCGACCCCAAAGTGCGACCCGTCAAGCAGTCGCTGGGGCCCTTCAATGAAGAGCGCTGCCGAGCTATCTCCGAGGAGGTGCAGCGTCTACTCGCTGCAGGCTTCATCCGGCCAATCAAATACTCCAAGTGGCTGGCGAACCCAGTCTTGGTCGAGAAGAAGAACAGGACCTGGAGGATGTGTATCGACTACACAAACTTGAACAGCGCCTGCCCGAAGGAGCAGTTCGTCCTCCTGCGGATCGACCAAATAATCGACTCCACCGCGGGCTCGGAGTCGCTATGTTTCCTCGATGCCTACTCTGGGTACAACCAGATCAAAATGGATGTTGAGGACGAGGAGAAGACGGCGTTCATCACGCCATTCGGAGCCTTCTGCTACACCGCCATGACCTTCGGCCTCAAGAACGCCGGGGCGACCTACCAGCGGTGCATGCAGGAGTGCCTCGCGAGCCAAATTGGCCGCCACATCCACGTCTACATCGATGACATGGTCGTGAAGTCCGCTCGCCAGGGCGATCTACTCGCTGACCTGGCGGAAACATTCGCCAACCTGCGGAAATACAAGATAAAGCTCAACCCAGGCAAATGCACCTTCGGCGTACCAGCAGGGCAACTACTGGGTACGTCGTCTCAAAGCGCGGGATCGAGGTGAACCCCACCAAGATCGACACGATCGCTCGACTCAGCAAACCCGAGTGCCTGCGCGACGTCCAGAAGCTGGCCAGGCGAGTAGCGGCTCTCAGTCGCTTCATCCCCCGCCTGGGCGAAAAGGCGATGCCCCTATACCGCCTGATGCGCAAGAACCCCACCTTCTAGTGGGATAAGGAGGCGGACGACGCGCTCCGCGACCTCAAGATGGTGCTACTCGCCGCACCGCTACTTGCCGCCCCCGCCGACAAAGAACCCATGCTGGTCTATGTCACGGCTTCCGAGCGCGTCGTCAGTGCCGTCATGGTCGTCGAACAGCCAGAGGAAGGAAAGGAGCGCCCGGTACAGCGACCGGTGTACTACATCAGCGAGGTCCTCACCGAGTCGCGCCAGCGGTACCCGCGGTACCAGCAACTGGTATACGCTGTCTTTAGAGCACAACGGCGCCTGCCGCACTACTTCCAGGAGCACCAGATCACGGTCGTCTCCTCAGCGCCGTTGCAGGACATCATCCACAACCGTGAGGCGACCGGGCGAGTGGCCAAGTGGGCCGTCGAAATTGGCGTCCACAACATCAAGTATGAGCCACGAAAAGCGATCAAATCACAGGCTCTAGCGGACTTAATCGCCGACTGGGAAGAGCCCCAGCAGCCAGAAAAGCTGCCATACCTCCATTACTGGAGCCTGCACTTCGACGGCTCCAAGAACGCTGAAGGCGCAGGAGCAGGAATCGTGCTGACTTCGCCGAAGGGCGACAAGCTTCGCTACGTCCTCTGCCTCGACTTCACCCCCTGCACCAACAACATGGCCGAGTACGAGGCACTACTCCACGGCATGCGAGCTGCCAAGGAGATGAACGTCAACCGCCTACGCTGCTACGGAGACTCCGACCTCGTCGCTGGGCAAGTCGCTGGCACGTGCGACGCCGTCTCTCCAACCATGGCGGCATACCGCCAAGCAGTAGACAAGCTGGGGGACACTTCGCAGGGTATTCCGTCGAATGGATCGACATGCAGAAGAACGAGGAGGCTGACGCACTCTCTCGCATCGGGTTGGCTCGACTCGCACCACCCGCCGGCGTCTTCCTCGACACGTTCACCAAGCCAGTCTCTCCCCCAAGGGAGATCGACATCGGAGTCTTGCTGCAGCTAGAGGCAGCCCTGGTCGCACTCGTCGCCGAGCCAGACGACTGGACCAAGCCCTACGTCGCCTACCTGGAAGCTGGCACATTGCCGGTAGACGAGACAGACGCCCGGATGATTGCACGCCGATGCAAATCCTTCATCATCATCGACGGCGAGCTCCATAAGCGCAGCGTCACCGGCGTGTTCCAACGCTGCGTCCAACCCGCCGAAGGACGCAAGATCCTCCACGACATCCACTCTGGCGACTGCGACCACCACGCCGGCGCCCGCTCTCTGGTCGCCAAGGCCATGCGACACGGCTTCTACTGGCCCACCGCACATGCTGATGCCGTCGACATTGTCCAGCGGTGCGGTGGGTGCCAGAAGTACGCCAACCAGACACACGTGCCGACCTTAGCGCTCAAGACAATCCCTATCACCTGGCCATTCGCCGTGTGGGGTATGGACATGGTTCGCCCCTTCAAAAAGGCCCCCTCCGTATTCACCCACCTTCTTGTCGCGGTCGACAAATTCACAAAGTGGGTGGAGGCCAAGCCAGTCCGGAAATGCGACGAGAAGACCGCGACCAAATTCCTACGCGAGCTCATATATCGCTACGGGTTCCCAAACAGCATTATCACGGACAACGGCACCAACTTCGCCAAAGGAGCCATGGCCGAGTTCTGCGAGGAACACCACATCCGGCTCGACCTCGCGTCAGTCGCCCACCGGGAGTCCAACGGCCAAGCGGAACAGGCCAACCAGAGCATCCTCCACGGCCTGAAGCCGCGGCTCCAAGTACCACTCGAGCGCACCGCCGGGTGCTGGGTCGAGGAGCTACCCTCCGTCATCTGGGGTATTCGCACCTCGGTCAACAGGTCGACAGGGTTCACCTCCTTCTTCATGGTGTACAGCGCCGAGGCAGTCATGCCCACCGACCTGGAGCACGACTCGCCAAGGGTCGTCCATTACACGGAGGCTGCGAATGAACTCGCACGACAGGATGGAATCGATCAACTCGATGAGGCACGCGACCTCGCTCGATCACGCACCGCCATCTACCGACAAGGACTTCGCCGCTACCACAGCCGGCGGGTGAAAACTTGCACCTTCCAAGAAGGCGACCTGGTGCTGCGCCTCATCCAAGACAAGAAAGGCATGCACAAGCTTCCCCCCCCATGGGAGGGACCATTCGCCATCGGGAGAGTACTCGGCAACGACGCCTACTACCTCATCGACGTCCGCGGGGACGGCAAACTCGATGTCAAGCGACCGTGGAATGTAAACCTACTACGGAAGTTCTACTCCTAGAACCCCACATATGTATCCTCCAATCGCTATGAAATAAAAAGAATTGGTTACCGCAAATTGCGCCTACTCTCCGTGTCTTGTGCCACTCGCACTCGTAATAACAACATCAAGCTAACTGCAGAAGTCAACCTCTGGTACAGCGATCGGCACGGCCAAGTAGTGCGTTACGAGGGCACTGGGTCACCCCAGGTCTTGTAACGTCCACGAAAAACGCCTACCCGGAGCCCCATTGGAGTCGCCTAGCTCGACTGGTTCTACGAGCCAAGACAACTGCCTTCGCTTCTCACAGCGACCATGATCCTCCGCATCCTCGACATAGCGACTCGAACGGCCAAGTACCACGCTTGGGGACTGACGACCAGTCCAGCACGAGCGGCTAGGGAAAACGCCAAGTATGAGAGCATGCCCAGGACTCGCCACGCGACTGGCCCAACGGGCCAGGCAGGAGCGATGCGGTCACCATAACGCGCCAAGTCCTCACCCACCCTCGAGTCGCGCCTAGAACAACCAAGTACCACGCTCGGGGACTCGGCAACCCGACCTTGTTCGCGCATGGGAAAACGGTGAAGTACAGAGCACTCATGGGAGTCGCCTTGCGACTGACTCTCTGAGTTCGGGCGGGTCGACACCAATAAACAAAACACTCAAAACCGCAAACACATAACAAACGAGGTAAACCCCATAAAAAAGGGCGGACGCGCCCGGGGACTCGTTCAAACCTCAATCAGAGACACTCAGCAATTCACAAAACAACACGATATTTCATTAAATAGCATGTCGCAAGCGTTACAACATACAAAGTATGCCCAATGGTAGCACTGTTACTAACGCCCCAGGGCACAGTATTCTACTCTGCAGGCTTCGACGACGACTCACCAACACCCTTGCGGTTGTGAATGAAGGGAGTGTACGGGTTTGACGGGTACGTCGTCAGCTCACCCGCCATCGCTGCACGGAAGGGTTGCTCGATCTTGAAGTCCCGATGCTGCGGATCGGGGTCGTTGGGTGCGACGACCGTCTCCTGATAAGGAAGGAGGTCGCCCATCGCCCAGACGCGCTCGGAGTATACTGCGGCGCGGTCCGTCAGCTTCAGCACCTCGGAGATCTCCACCGAGCCGGTTGACGACGGGTAGCCACTCGTCACGTCGTCCAGATCGAAGTCCTCCGGGAAGTGAGAGAGCCCAAGGCTAAACGCCGTCGCCGCTCCACGTCGGAACGCCGATCGCGTCATAAATTCAACGACCGACGGCGCCTTCTCCAAGTACCGCCACACCTCGACGAGGTCGCTGGGAATCACCTCCGTGGGCGACATCTCCTGGAGATACGCCCGTATGCACGTCGCCGACAATATGGCCGAGTCGACCAGCGTGGCCCCACATTGCCGTGCGTCGAACGAACTCGCCTCTTCCGCACTGTCAATGATTCGACCTGCGGACAGAAAGCGACAGTGAGGACTTCAAAGATTACACAATGCAAACGTTACAGGCACAGGAAGGCACACTCACCAATCAAGGGACGGGCGAGATCCATGATGAAGCTCTAAAGAGAGGTGTAGTTGTCTTGAAGCCCAGCAACAAGGGCATCGGAGACCTTACGCTCCTCAGCGGCGGCTGTAACGGCAGCCTTGGCTCGCCCATCCGCCGAAGTTGCCTCCTCCCTCGCCTCCTTCAGCTCGCGCTTAAGGTGGGTGATGCGATCCTCAGCTGAGCTTAAAGCAGTCTGAGCTGCCGCCAACTCAGTCGCTGGGACGAGGCCCTGGCGGACCTCCTCTGCCTTCGCAGCAATCGCCTGGAGCCCCTTGTTCGCCTCCTGGACGGTGGCCAGTTCCTTCTCCGCGTGACGTCTTGCAGCGAGCCGGTCGGCTGACTCGCGCTGCAAACCCTGTACACAAGTCAAACAGTTAGCAAAAGCGGAACCCTAAGTGCCCACCCGCTGAAATTCAGCGAGTGCGCACTCGGGGACTGGTAACCAAAATCCTAAGTGCCCACCCGCTGAAATTCAGCAAGTGCGCACTCGGGGACTGGCAACCAAAATCCTAAGTGCCCACCCGTTGAAATTCAGCGAGTGCGCACTCGGGGACTGGCAATCAAAAACCCTAAGTGCCCACCCGCTGAAATTCAGCGAGTGCGCACTTGGGGACTGGCAACCAAAAATCCAAAGTGCCCACCCGCTGAAATTCAGCGAGAGCGCACTCGGGGACTGGACGCGAAAAATAAAAGCAAGACACTAAAAGAATCAGACCGCCGCTACATAGCGGCCTGATCTTCGGGGACTGGACATACCTGGATGGCTGCGCCAAGCATACGATGAAGCTATATCGCGTCCATGGATGCGAGGAGAGCCGGCGTGTGCCCGCGGCGTTGCTCGACCTCCGTGTCAGCGACCCCAGGTGCGCGGCTCGAGGGCGAGGTACCACTCGCTGTAGCCGCTCTGGTTATAAAGCGCGGGAAGGTTGCGATGGATGCGCCAGCACCAAAGGAGGCCGGCTCGGCTGCTCCAGATGAGGGAGCACCCTCCTTGGTCGGCAAGGCCGCCTCTGCCACGGGCTCACTCGGCGCGATCGCCGTGTCATCAGATACCGTGACGACTTCGTCGCCCTTGGCCTTCTTGGCGCTATACGCGGGGGCGACGACCTCGTTCGCTTTCCTTTTCCGGGAGGGATCCTCCACACTGACGACTGGTGGCACCTTGGCCACGGTCGGGTGACCTATCTTCTTGGCTCCAGTCCTACAAATTAGTCACATGAGCAAGTGGTCCGAGTAAAAATTAATCACATGAGACAGGTGAACAAAACTCACTTGGCGACCGATAGGAACCACAACCCTGTGTGGATGCCGGCCGGCTTCTCCAATTCGGGGCCCAGTCGCCGACTGAGGCCCATCTCCAGGCCCATCCCCAGTTTCTTCGTTGTCGAGGCCGCGACTGGAGCTTCCGAAACATTTTTGGCAGGAGCATCCTTGGGCGGTGAAGCTACCGCGACCGGAGTGGCCCCTGACCCAGAGACTGGGGCGAACGGCAGAGGCATCAAGGCCAGAGGCACCTCATTCAGGACGGCGGTAATATCCGACGCCGTTGTCGTCTGTGGAGCTTCACCCTTGGCCAGGCTGGTGGCGTCGGAGCTCCTTTTCGAATGAGGCGGAGACGCCTGTTTCGCTGGCTTCGTCTTCTTCTTTGGAGGGGCCTTCACCTCCTTCTTCTTCTTCTTCTTCTTCTTCTTCTTCTTCTTCTTCTTCTTCTTCTTCTTCTTCTTCTTCTTATTCGATGGAGTGGCCTCGCGACGCGAGGTGTGCTCGGGGAGCTCGTCGTCGTCATCGTCATGACGCTCAAAGCTTTTGCTCGATTCGAGCTCACGCTGCCGCTGTTCGCGTGTTTTCCGGACCAGTGGGGCGACCTCTTCCTCGGATTCATCGTCGTCGCCGCTCCCGTCACTCTCGACGCCTACCCGTGCTGGAGGCGATTCGCCCACCTCCTGGACGGACGAGCTCGAATTCTCGTCGTCCGCGGGCGGAAGCCACTCTTCCACCACTTGAAATAGCTGCAATAGGCATGAACAACATCAGTTTGACCGCGACTGCATTTAACTGCGACTGCGAATGACAGAAAGATAACTTACCGTTCGGGCTGGATGCTTCACGGTGTAGGGGGCGACCCCAGCCTTTGCGCCGAGGTACGCCGCCTGGGTGATCTTCTTCAGCGCTAGGAGGTAGTCCTCGAGTTGCCACTCGACAAGATAGGACTTCGTCGAGTCCTCCTGGCCCGCGTACTCATACATGTAGTGGTCGCGGCGGGCCAGGGGGACGAGTCGCCGCCCGAGCCAGCAGTTGTACAAATTGATGGGCTGGAGACCCCTCTTCTTCAGGTCGCGGATGGTCTGAAGCATTTCATCCACAACCATTCGCTGGTCCGTTGGAAGCTTGCCGACTTGGAGTCGACGTGGTTCAGGCCGGTCGGCGGAGTACCTTGGGATCGCCACCTCGACGTCCAGAGTCGCCTCGGTGACGTAGAACCAAGACTTCTTGCATTCACTCGACGCCTTGGCGGGTAGCATCAGATCAAAGAAGGAAGCCTTCGATTTCAGCTGAAATGTCAGGCCGCCCGCAGCAAGCATTGGGTCGCCCGCTTCCTCGCGACTGATCCGCCCGTGGAATAGATCTTGCCACAGGGGGAAGTAGGGCCTGCAGCCCAGGTAGCACTCGCAGAACGCCACAAAAATGGCGAGCTGCTCGATGCTATGCGGGCCCAGGTTCGACGGTTGGATCCCGTAGAAGGCGCAGAAGCGCCGGAAGAAAAGGGATGTTGGGAATCCCAGCCCCTGCTCTAGGTGGCTGGTGAAGCAGACAAACTCTCCCTCGCGCGGGTCTGGGGTCACCTCTCCGGCCGCAGGGATACACCACTTGTCGGCGCGCAGGATCCCGGCCTCCTCGAAGGACGCCAGTTGCGCCCTCGTGCACTTGGACCTGCCCCATGGTTCGGTGGAGGGAGCCATTGGCGGAAGGGTTCGTGGGGGTCGGGAGATTTCGGTTCGGCTGGATCGCGATGCGGGGGAAAACGAAGGTGCGCACAATCGGAGGAAATGACAAGGAGGTGGTTCTACGATCGCCTACCATTCCCTTTATATAGTGGTTGTTACCCGCCAAATCAGGAAGCCGTTACTACGCGGTGATTACGCCGAAAGTTACTGTTGGATTACCCCCAACGGCTAGTTTGACTGTGTGTGGACGGTCCAACTTCAGCCACTCGGCTCGCCGACCCGATCACTAAACAGTGACTAAATATTTCGCCGACCCGATTATTTCGCCGACTACAAACAGTGACTAAATATTTCGCCGACCCAATCACCAAAGCTGCGACCAGAATGAATAGTTTCCTCCTTTATTCAGGAGCCCGCCGCCGATTCGACTGGATGCCCGCGTTGAAAGCCGTATACTCCGACTGCCAGCAACCACCTGCGCCCAATCAACGACGGCCTCGGGGACTACTGATGGGGATATGCCTACCGGGGTATACCCAGCAGGACGTTTTCGACTGGCCCAGGAGCTGGCGAGTGGGCCTGCAAGACGGCGACTGGATCAAGGCCTGGTGTGGATCCAAGCGACTAGAAGCTGAAGGCCCAGGCGAGTAGATAGGCCCAGTCGGATTAGGTTAAACGAGTACCGAAGCCTTAACTGATTCGGTCGAGATATGTAAACCCTAGGGGAGGTAAGTCTATATAAACCTCCCTACAGGGCGTGTAGAGATACATTCCATCATACACCCAAGCGACTCGCCGCCTAGCCGCCGAGCTCGCCCATTGTACCACCATCATAATACAATCTAGCAGGAGTAGGTCTTTACCCTCCGGGGGCCGAACCTGGGTAAAACCCTGTGTCTCCGCCCTCATCTCGCACCGCAGATGGCTGGCCGCCCTTGCCCCTCGTTCTACTACTCGCTGCTGATTGCAGCATCTGCCGTGACCATCCCCACTACAAATTAAATGTAATAAATAGTATTAATCTTAAATACTAAAATTATGAGGTCAAAATGATTTAACACCATTTAAATGCAATCATATTGAATGATCCTTCAACCATAAGTATAAATTATTTTATAAAAGAATTCTTATTTAATATAAAATCTCCAAGAATAATTTGTAAAGAGATAAAACCTATTCCTTTACTTTAACCACAAGTTTATAAACAAATGAAAACACTATAGTGAGTTCATAAGTAATAAATAATGTTGTTTATTTATTCATAAACCTTAACCACACCATTGTAGGTTGATAAATTCCTTTATAGATTTATAATGTAAAGAAACCATTACCAACTAAAAATAATGCCATTCTTAAGTAACTTTCAAGAAACAGCATAAGGTGAACAAGACATAAGTATAACAAGCATTACACCTAAATTCCATATATGTTTTAAAGTTAACTTTAGTCTACCAAACTTTAAGTATAATGCTAAAAACTATATTATATGCTTTATAGTTAACTTTGGTCTGTTACAATTAAATATAAAGCATCTTAAATACAAACTATTCAAGCAAGCACAAACAACATCAATCACATCTGATTAACCACAAAGATTTTTTAAACCTTAATAAAGGAATTTTTCTTCAAAAGTTATTCATTTTGCCACTTCAATTAACATATGACAATTAATAGTAAACACCTTACTTTATACTTTACTTGTATAATAAGATTGTTAATACTTAAATTATTTATAAGTGACAATAATTGTTAAGTAAAACTTGAAGATAAACAATTAAGATGTAAGCAACCTTGAATAGCATTCCATACTGTATATTTTGTTGTTGTATAAATACATGTTGTTTTACACACACTCACAAACCTTAATAAGAAGCACAAGTGTGAAACTTAATCTAAAAGGGCAACACATTCTAACAGGAACCATTTCCAGTATCCAAACCATAGAACGACGTTATTCTCGGGATTCGCGTTTATCAACTTGCATTACATTGCTTATGCATAAAAGCATCTTGCTTCTTTAAACATTAGTCCTTACCAGAAAATGATCCAGATTTCTGCTATTGGATCTTATATTCTCTTGAAGACCGTGAGTGCATAATCTTGCAATCACAAAAGGAAAGTTCACACTTTCTCATGTCCTTTGATTATTTTCTGTAAAGTATTTTACAAATCCAGTGTTGTCATCACCTGCATTTGTAAAAGGACAGAAAACACTATTTTCATAATAAAGTGATTATAGGTTATTTACCATGAGGTAATAACCTACTATAAGAGTTTCAGTGGTAAAGGAACATATTATCTAGGACTTAATAACCAATGTCGCCAATGATTCTTGCGCCGTATATCACGCGTTGACCATGAGATTTGGAATGGGACGGAGAAGTCAGCTGTATCTTTTCCCTCTCGCATGGAGCTGGATGTGCGGGTCGTGGCTATTATCACTCGTAGCAAGCATATTATTTATGGTAATTAGTAGAGGATATGCAGCATATGGGTGGGAGCCCTCAATGTCCGACGATAGTTCCGGCATCTGAATGGTCTGTACTGCCATTGCCGTAATTCAATAGGTGGGTTGGCGTACACCAAAGAGACATGCAGGGTCGTGGAGAAGGCAGTGATTGGGTTGGATCTTAGTCTGGGCCTCACACCATGGAAGTGTGAACGAACCTGCAATTCGGATGTCCAACAAAGCAAAGATCTCTCATGGGTAAAGTGACGCGCCTCTACAGAGTGTAAGAACTGTAACTTATAACTCCCTGTTCCGGGAAGGAGCTGGGAATGCGGCGGGAAAGGAACCCCATGAAGGTTCTGGTAAACCCATGAAGGCTGACGGACATAGCTTTTCAGAATAAAATCAACCTTTGAAGAAATGTTTATGAAAACTTGCATTGCCTACGACCTACGGTCTATGGCTGTAGTTATAGCGCATCAAACACTCCTTTTCTAGTGGACTTGCTGAGTATGCTCGTACTCAAAGTATCTTCTTAACCCTTGCTAGGTTCTAAAGCCAGTACAGACGACGTCTACATCAAGTTATGCTCCAGGAATCATCATCAAAAGCTAACGCTCTTCAATGATGTCAAGAAAGTCAACATATACATCAACTCAAGTGAAGACGAAGTTGCTGATTAGATAAAAATAGAATTTCTAACCATAGAACCTACTTCTATAGAGTATTGCAATAGCAACAATGCAAGCCTCGTAGTTCATCTACTAGTTTTATAAGTATGGCAGCTATGAGTTATTTATTCCTGATTCTTCTTTGTAAGAGGTTTCTTTCTCTCTCTTTAACCTAAAGTGTTCTCTGGATCTTGTGTAAATAGTTGAGTTGTAACCTATAGTCATGTCTTGGACCTGCTATGTTTCTGTTGTACTACTCTGAGGGATGTAATACTAGTGAACGGTGTTTCATTGGTGTTATATCAACGACTATAGTGTACTACATCATGCAGTGGTATGCTGGGTCACCGCAGTTGGTATCAGAGCATATGCTTTGACCTTAGGATTGAAACCCTTTTAGGAAGATCTGTAGGTTGGATAGTGACTATAGGAGCCATCTTATCTAAACCAAATGATCTTATGACTTGTGATGATTTTCCACTTGAGGATAACCTTGTCACACTCAAGTCAGATACTTAAGTCATTCTTTCTTAGGAGTAATTATTTATCTTTACTCAAGTATAGTGCTCTTTAGTGTCTTCCGAGGGAGATATAAACCACCAAGATACGGTAGGAAAGTGTAAGACATCAATTGAAGTAGTCTTAATGGTGTAGCCTAATCCTAGAATTTAAGTAAGAACAGTAAAATCCTAGTGTCAGTTGCTAACCAAAGGCAACATGATGAATATCATTAGGATCAATGTTGATGTAATGAGTAGTAATCATGTGGGATTCACTTGAGAATTTCACGTGATGAAGTGAAATTATGATAAGAATGAATGATAGAGTCATGAGAAATAAAGTCATCATGGCTAGATTAACTCTTAAATCATAATGTACAGGTAAAACATAATAAGATCATGGTGAGATTAGCTCCGAAACCATGATGAGAGTATAAATATGATGAGTAATTAGTAAATTATCTTTAGATTGAGTAATAAGATAACTTGGGAGAATCAAGATTGAAGTCAAAGGTGTCTAAAATAGTGATAACCTTCAATCTTAGGGGTTCAAAAGAATCTTATTAGTTATTTAGAGAAATCATGTGAGGATAGTTTATTAATAAAGGAAGGATGGTTATAGCTAGTCATTCCAAAGGTGGGACAAAAGTTTAGTCAAAACCAAATTTGAGACCACTTTGCTTAAGATTATCCTATTGCAATTGAGCAATTTGGGTAAATTAAGAAACAAAGAATAGTTTGACCCTATGTGCTAAGTATCACAATGTAACCTATATGAGGAGGTGTCATATACTACACAACTAAGCCGGAATTCTAGAGATATTATACTCAACTTCTATATTCTGGGCTTAGAATATTGTGTGACATATGTATCACATTTGGATTTATTTGTTTTTCTTGGATCTTCTTGATTGGCTAGATCTGTACATGAAGTTTGACTTGGTGTGCAAATGCATGTTGCAACATCCAGTTACTACTTGATGTCATAGACCTAGATAGAAAAGGGAATTCATGTAAGGGAGTGACGAGTTCCGAAGACCAAGATGAAGACCTACCTGAAGGGTAAAGCCAAATATGAGGAGTATCAATCCAATTTGGAGGATGGATCAAGCTTAGATCATCACTAATCAATAATAAGAAGGAAGATTAGTATACAAAATATATGGAACAACAAGAAGTAATGAACTTAAGGTTCATTTAAAGTAGGTAAGTTGCTAAGAAGTCAATGGAGTACTGATACAAGTTCATGGAAGCATCATGAATAAGTGCAAATAAGAAGTTTTGGAATCCAAAATGGTATTCAAGCTCGAACAATTCAGAGAGAATGCTAGAAGTATGTTGGGAACCGTAGGGTAATACATACACTCTAGGATGGTTCACAGTTGGTAATTATACGCAGCTGGTATTTGATCCATAACTTGTATTTGATCCACAATTGGTATCTTGACCATAGCCGGTGTTGGTTGACATAGTTAACCAGATCATCTTAAAAGTTCCATAAAGAGCATAAAATTTGGCCTAAGCAAGTAAGACCTAAAGGAGTATAAAACTTAAGCGATCGTCTTTCGAGACTCTTCGTGAAAATTGACCTATCAAAGCAAAAATATCCGAATAAGTAAGTAAGACAGATAATGCTGAAAGATTCACTTCGGAGATCCACAACTGTGTGCATACACCGTACAATCTTTCATCAAACTCTAACTAGGTAGAGTATGAGATGGATAGAGATCAATATTCTACTTATAAAGCCAATAAATACTAAATAGGCAGTTTGAAGACTATTAGTAAACCCTAAGGGGGAGAGTAAACATAATAAATGAAAGTTGAAGAAGTACTATAGGTGATAATGAAAGATTATCTAAAGCTTATTAAGGAAAAAGCTTGAAGGTGATAAAATATTAAGCCTAACAGACTAATTCTAGAAGAAACAACTCTTAAGTAATCCTTAAGAGGGAATAAAACACATCTAATTGGTCATGAATAGAGGAACAAAAAAATTCCAATGGGTTTGTCCTAAATGAGTTCAAATCCAATTTTCGGAAGGACCACCCGTATAAATCGTACAATGACAAATCAAAGATTAGTCTTTTGACCACACTATTGATTAATAAACTTTAAAACCTGTTTTAGTGAGACTTCCTAGACCTTACATAATATAGTAGGGAAGTTCAATGATCAAGTAAAGAAGTTGGATTAGGATACTTAATCAGGGAAATCAACTAAAGTAGAGACCTCAATTTAAGGATTTTACAAGGACATATCCCTAAGGGAGTAAAGTAAAAGGAACTATGGAGTATTGGAGATAACAAGTTTAAGATTGCCAAGTATAATGAGGATTCAAGGAAAAGATCTGGATATGGAATAATATAATTATTTCCACTTAAGGTTACCATGGAGTTGAGAAATGACGTAACCAAAAGAAGACAATTCATCATTCCGAAACAAAAGAGTGTGCAAACTTCGAGGACGAAGTTTATTTTAAGGGGGAGAGTCTGTAACATCCCAACATTAGAGCTTAGAAATAAGCTGAACAAATATGTGTGCATTGCATTCATGAATAGAAAATCTGAATAATTTTCGCGCTTTTGAACAGAACTTGTCAAAGTGATTGAAGCTTCTCTCAACTTGATGGAATTGAAGTAGATCATCAAGTTGACTGCGATAAGTTTCAATATGACCTTTGCTAAAACCTTATTTTGGGTAAACATGATTTGATCTAAGGGTAGATCAAATGTAATAAAATTAAACCCTAATATATTACTTAGTGATTTATACTTAATCCTCAGGTGATCACATCATAGTATTCATTATAATCACTCATGAGTATCAAGTTAAGGATATAACCCAAATAATAAGAATGTAACAACTATAGTTTATTCTCATCTACTTATACCATGAGTATCATTGAAATACCTAACTTTAACTCTCTAGTGAGATTGAGTAGGAGAGAAACCAAAGTCAAGATCAATCATCATATATCTTTCTTTCCATATCAATCCTTATCATCTCTATTGAATCCTATCCTTATATTTGTTGTTCATCAATATTGAGTAATCAACTATTGATACACTTGTACTTATTATAGCATTCACTTAAGGCTTATAAAGAAAGAAGTCAGAAGAGGTAAATAGTGATGCTAGTTCTAGATGTGATCTATTGGATGGGAGTAATTGGAGGAAATTAAATCAATATGGTAACAAAGAAGATTACAAGGATAAAGTCTGAAGATAGTTACCAGGAGTAGTCCTATTGGATCAAGTAGGTATAGTCAATGAATTATATCTCTTAATCCAATAGAGCTAAACAGAAGATAATTATAATACAGCTGTAATGTTGTATTGATGAAGCCTTGTTCAACCAACTGGAAACCTGAATCATAAAATATCAAAGGATTATAATGATCATGCCTTATTCACCAATATTGAATGCTTATATCATGTATAAGTGACATTGGTGGATAAACCATGATTGAACCATAGTATAGATATATTATCCTAGGTTAGCCATTACAGGTCACATTAATATAATGTGAGGTTGGAGTATTTGTTATTAGAGTTAAGTAGAGACAAGATAATATAATTAAGATGATGTTGGAGCAACATTGGATTAAAGAAGTAGTATTTTCCTCTTTGGAAATACTAAGCACTTGAAGTGAAGTAAGATTTGATGAATACATCTATTGAGGAGATATTAGTGAAGGATTATTAAGGAAGAGTATGAGAAGACTATGAAAAGCTTTAGTGTTAAGCTCATTGGAATTTACAAGTGGATTTAGAAGAATAAAAGGTGGATGAGAATATTTTTGTGAAGCAAAGCTCATCATGTTAGCACATGATGATGGACATAGAGAAGTAATATATCTAGGAAAGGAATTCCTTAATCAGAAGTTTAGAATTATGAAGTATGGAATATAGGAATCCTTGCTAAACACTAAACCCTAAATCTAAGACCAAACCTAATATCCACTTTCTATGGTTGATCTATCATCTTGTTTCCACAATGCTTTATAGGAATATTTTCCTATAACAAATCAATTAAGCACATCATTATCATTAGTGCTTAAGAATTAACTTTATCAATTCTTTCTCATAAGTTATCCTAGAAAACAAATCCATTATTTTAATTTGAATGGTGATGTTATTATAGGTCACAATCATAAAGACAATGTGCTTAACCATTAATATTTATTCACATTAACACAAGAAAATAAGTATAGTAAGTACCTTAAACCCTAGGGTGAGTAATTACAATTCAGAACTCTAAATTTATTAATAAGTTTTCTTATCAACATCCCATAAATATTCTATCTAAAATCATTAGACCAAGTCTTTAATTCATTTCTCTAACCACTTATCCCATATGAGCATGGAATAAGTGGGAATCCAATATTGTAAACCATTCTATCCTATACTATGTGATTAAATACATATAAATAAACCCCATGAATATTAATAAACATTTTAAAACTTAATCACTCCAATTAAAAGTGAAACCAATGTTACAGAAAATATATACATAAAGAAAATAATAAAATCATTTTTATAGGATTATAAACTAATTCTAAACCCCAAAACCCTAGATTCTATTTATTCTATTTAATATAATAACTCCTTACATGTTAATTATTAAGGCAATGTAGAAGAGTAAATAAATAAAGTATATAATAGTAATAATAATTCATACCAGAATCTTAAGTAAAAATTTCTAAAGAAAAATTTCTGGGAAAACTTAAAATAAAAGTGTGAATAATTCAAATCTGAAAAGAAAGTAAAATACAAAGCAGAAAACATAAAAAAATAAAGGAACGAGCCCAGTCCAGAAAGTGGCCCACGGTCCAGTACCTCACCTTCTAACTGACGCTCACGTGCAGCAGCAGAAAGATTTCGCTTGGTTTGTTGTAGCCCAGCAACAGCCCAATACCAGCCCAGCCTGCCTTTCTCTCTGGTTGACAAGTGGGACCGAGAGGGACCGCGGAGCAAATCAGAAAAATTGCTAGGGGGTTTTCCGCGAAAAAGACATCGTCGTCTTCCTCCCCGATGTCACAAGCAGCTGGCTGTCAGCATCGCCGCCGACCGCTGCTGTGCCATGACGTCCAGCCAAGCCAAGATCCGCGCCACCGCTCATGGTCGTCTACAAGTAGCCTAGACGCCGCCGGAGAACCCTAATCCTCTTCTTCCTCTTCGATTTCTCCCAGTAGCCGAAAACCTAGCTCGCCGGTGTTCGTAGTTCCGGCCACATCCGACTACCTCTTGACTCGCCGAGATGTCTGGGAACTCCGCCTCGTTCATCTCCGTCGATTGCCCCGAAGCGTGCATGCAGACGAGGTCTCCACTGTCGCAATCGGACCCTCGTTCCTCGCCTCGGTCGTCGCGCTCGCCATCGATTCCGGCCACCTCGTTCCTCAACGACCCTTCCATCTGCTTCATGGTGAGTCCCCAGTCCTTAGGGACCTCCCCTTTTTCTCTCTCTCGATCTGAATCATCCTCCCCGCGAGAGCCCGACGCCGTCGCCGCTCACTGTCATTGCACCGCCGTCACCAGTGGCAGTTTCAAGGTGGCGCCGCCACTATAATGCACCTCGCGATGTCCTCTTTGCGATACACACGATCTCATCCACGCGCGCGAGCAGAATCCTTCGATCGGTAATCGATCTGGGAGGTTCATCCTTGGATGATGTCACCCTGACATCAGCACCGCGTCAGCCCAGCCCAGTTAGTCAGTTTGACTCGGTCCTTGCACACGTGGCGGATGACGTGGTCACTGGCCCACTGGTCAGTGAACGTGGGTAGATCTAGCCTAGGTACACAATATCTTTTATGTCTGGGAATTAAATAAAACCATATTCATTCCAATATAAATAAAATAATTAAATCTTGTTTAGTTAATAACTTTTGTTTTATAAATCAGAAAAATACATATAATATATTTAAAATGTTTAGAAAAATAAAATCTACAACTTAAAACTATTATTAAATATTATTATGATATTTAATTAAATAAATATTATTTAATAAATACTTTATAAAGTTTTAATACTTTGATAATTAATATTTTAATAATGGTAAATGTTAAAAATCTAAATAAAATACCAAAAATCTTATAAAAATAAGAAATAGAGTTTAAAACTATAATCATTCATTATTATTCCTCTTAATTAAATATTTATTATTTATTAAGTATTTATATAGTAATAAACCTTACTAAAATCATATCTTATTATTTATAAATCACAAAAATAAATAAAATATACCAAAGTGATCACAAAAATAATACCTACATGTTAAAAATGTGATATTCCACTTTTGAGTTAAATAAAAAGTTAAACACTTTCATAACTTGAATTTAAACCTATTTCTTTAGTTAATAATTCATAAAATGACAAATAAATTTTGTTAATATTTCTTAAATTAACCAATTAAATGTAATAAATAGTATTAATCTTAAATACTAACATTATGAGGTCAAAATGATTTAACACCATTTAAATGCAATCTTATTGAATGATCCTTCAACCATAATTATAAATTATTTTATAAAAGAATTCGTATTTCATATAAAATCTCCAAGAATAATTTGTAAAGAGATAAAACCTATTCTTTTACTTTAACCACAAGTTTATAAACAAATGAAAACACTATACTGAGTTCATAAGTAATAAATAATGTTGTTTATTTATTCATAAACCTTAACCACACCATTGTAGGTCGATAAATTACTTTATACTTTTATAATGTAAAGAAACCATTACCAACTAAAAATAATGCCATTCTTAAGTAACTTTCAAGAAACATCATAAGGTGAACAAGACATAAGTATAACAAGCATTACACCTAAATTCCATATATGTTTTAAAGTTAACTTTAGTCTACCAAACTTTAAGTATAATGCTAAAAACTTTATTATATGCTTTATAGTTAACTTTGGTCTGTTACAATTAAATATAAAGCATCTTAAATACAAACTATTCAAGCAAGAACAAACAACATCAATCACATCTGATTAACCACAAAGATTGTTTAAACCTTAATAAAGGAATCTTTTCTTCAAAAGTTATTCGTTTTGCCACTTCAATTAACATATGACAATTAAAAGTAAACACCTTACTTTATAATTTACTTGTATAATAAGATTGTTAATACTTAAATTCTTTATAAGTGACAATAATTGTAAAGTAAAACTTGAAGATAAACAATTAAGATGTAAGCAACCTTGAATAGCATTCCATATTGTGTATTTTGTTGTTGTATAAATACATGTTGTTTTACACACACTCACAAACCTTAATAAGAAGCACAAGTGTGAAACTTAATCTAAAAGGGCAACACATTCTAACAGGAACCATTTCCAGTATCCAAACCCAAGAACAACGTTATTCTCGGGATTCGCGTTTATCAACTTGCATTTTATTTCTTATGCATAAAAGCATCTTGCTTCTTTAAACATTAGTCCTTACCGGACCAATGGTGCAGATTTCCGCTATTGGATCTTATATTGTCTTGAAGACCGTGAGTGCATAATCTTGCAATCACAAAAGGCAAGTTTCACACTTGCTCATGTCCTTTGATTATTTTCTGTAAAGTATTTTACAAATCCAGTGTTGTCATCACCTGCATTTGAAAAATGACAGAAATCACTATTTTCATAATAAAGTGATTATAGGTTATTTACCATGAGGTAATAACCTACTATAAGAGTTTCGGTGGTAAAGGAACATATTATCTAGGATTTAACAACCAATGTTGCCAATGATTATTGCGCTGTATATCACGCGTTGACCATGAGATTTGGAATGGGACAGAGAAGTCAGCTGTATCTTTTCCCTCTCGCATGGAGCTCGATGTGCGGGTCGTGGCTGTTATCACTCGTAGCGTGCATATTATTTATGGTAATTCGTAGAGGATATGCAACATATGGGTGGGATCCCTCAACATCCCATGATAGTTCCGGCATCTGAATGGTCTATACTGCCATTGCCGTAATTCAATAGGTGGGCTGGCGTACACCAAAGAGACATGCGGGGTCACGAAGAAGGCAGATTGGCTTGGATCTTAGTCTGGGCCTCACACCAAGGAAGTTTGAACGAACCTGCAATTCGGATGTGCAACAAAGCTAAGATCTCTCATGGGTAAAGTGACGCACCTCTGCAGAGTGTAAGAACTGTAACTTGTTACTCCCTGTTCCGGTAAGGAGCTGCGAACGCGGCGGGAAAGGAACCCCATGAAGGTTCTGGTAAACCCGTGAAGACTGACGGACATAGCTTTTCAGAATAAAATCAACCTTTGAAGAAATGTTTATGAAAACTTGCATTGCCTATGACCTACGGTCTATGGCTGTAGTTATAGTGCATCAAACACCTTTTCTAGTGGACTTGCTGAGTACGCTCGTACTCAAAGTTTCTTCTTAACCCTTGCTAGGTTGTAAAGCCAGTACAGACGACGTCTACATCAAGTTATGCTCCAGGAATCATCATCAAAAGCTAACACTCTTCAATGAAGTCAAGAAAGTCAACATATACATCAACTCAAGTGAAGACGAAGTTGCTGATTAAATAAGGATAGAATTTCTAACCATAGAACCTACTTCTGTAGAGTATTGCAATAGCAGCAATGCAAGCCTCGTAGTTCAGCTACTAGTTTTATATGTATGGTAGCTATGAGTTATTTATTCCTGATTCTTCTTTGTAAGAGGTTTCGTTCTCTCTCTTTAACCTAGAGTGTTCTATGGATCTTTTATAAAGAGTTGAGTTGTAACCTATAGTCATGTCTTGGACCTGCTATGTTTCTGTTGTACTACTCTAAGGGATGTAATACTAGTGAACGGTGTTTCATTGGTGTTATATCAACGACTATAGTGTACTACATCATGCAGTGGTATGCTGGGTCACCGCAGCATAGCTTCATTTGCAAGTTCACTTGGATCTACTATTGTTCACTACTACTCCTTTCATCATGGGGAAATCTCGTGATGGAAAGTTTCCCATTTTACCATCCACTACAAGAAGAGAAATGGTCCTGAACACCTATGTTGCTCTTGATTTACCATTTTATATAAGTAAGCTTGTTACACCACCACATACTCATGCTACACACACTGCTACTACTGCTGAGTCTGAAGCTGCTTTTGATACTCATGATGTTACTTCTACTGTGCTTGATGCGAGTGGTTCATTAGGTCCTTTCCTAGATGCTTGTAAGACCCCATCTTTGTAAAGGTAAATGTCCCTGTGATTGCAATGCTAGTCCCTGGATCAATTGCTAGCATCCACAATTTAAGATGAAGTACACAGAAACAAAGGTCATTATTACATCGTCATTCCAGAGATAACATAGTATTTTACAACTCCATAGCCATAGGATAGTACAAGAGTTTAACTTAAAAATATAAATAAAAGTCTTCATCTTCATGTGCCACAGGCAAGCATGTTGAGTGTAGACTCATAACCTTAATCCTCATCAGAGTAACCTGCAACATCAGAAGTTATAGCCACAGTGGGTCAATACATTGGAATAGTATTGGCAAGTGATACCTTAGTAGAATAATAGTATCTAGCTTCTACATGAATTTGTCTAAGTGTAGCTTAGGCTTGCTTTGCTCAAAATTGGTTTTACCTATGAGTTGAAACACTAAGTTTTTATTTGTCAACAACTCCCAAGGAACCACCAATAGACATTGGTGAACCTTCACCCTTGTTCAACCACAAGTTTTAACTTAGAAAATTGGGATGAGGAGATTCTTGATAGCTTCCATGTCTTGATGCTCAAATTGTCCATTACCGGGGACACGGCTAAGTACTTAGTTTCTTCCTTCTGCAGAGGTGGTGCACTTTCCCCACAAGACTTGATTTTCATCAAGACAAGATCTTTCAGAAGCCTTCCCTTAGACCAAAATGGACACGCTCCAAACCTATCATTCCCCTACCACCAACTGTCCATTTGGCTAAGTTATTGCAACCTATATGATCCAGGCAGAGCCCATAATGCCAAGTGGATGTTCTAGAAGCTTCTTAAAATATGGCATCTCAAATCCCTTTATTCCTGGGTGGCATTCCACAAGTGAGATACACAGGGTAGACCATTAGAAAATGGGCCCTGGTAACCACTCAACCAAAAACCACCAAGCAATTACCATTCCACCCAGGTGTTTCATTCACTTAGTTGTTTTATTAAGCAAAAACATAAGTCAAAGACTTAGCAATATTTTTCCATAGCATGAATATATTCCACCCTTGGTTGCTACTAGCTAGGCTAAGCATGGTAACAGAAAGTATCTTAACTTATAGGAAATTCTAACAATTCTACAACTGCTAGGATTTCGCAAGCATAGCATATAGATACTTAGTAAAAATTATCATGCAAGCCCTATAAAAAATATTTCCAATGCAAAGTCAAAATATTGGGACAAAATTATGAAGCACCACTTGCCTTGGTAGTTGGGGGAGTAACAACAATCCTCACAGTCACAATCACCACTAGCACCAAAATCTACACATAAAATGATAGCACCAATTTCACATATCAAAATAAACAAGCAAAAAAATATATGAATGCATGCAAATGACATGTGATGATTTTTCTAAACCCAACAAGACAAGTCAAACAGTACTGAACAATAAACTAAACATTTATACATCAAATAAACTTTATTTGGTTTTTAAAACATTTTCCAATTAATTTTTATACACAAAATAAGCCTACAAATGCCTCTGCAAAAACAACTAGTTTTACATAAGCAATTCATTAAACAAAGTACATAGTTGGATAGAATTCTTTTTCCTGATTCCATTGATATAAAATTTGCAAAATTTTGACATGTGGATCAAAAGTTATGAATTTTGCAAGTTTGAACATCTAATAGAAATGATTCTGTTTTTAAATCAAACTACACGCCACGCGTCATGTTCTGATTCGCTGATACCGATTCGCACGGATCGATCGATGAGGGCAATTGGTTTTAAGTGATTGCGCATGGCCCTGATCTAATCGTACCGCTTCACTTAAGTCATCTATCATATGCGTTGGTTGTAGATCTAACGGCCCAAAACTAATAGACCAAAAACGAGCGGCGCTGCGACGGTGGCTGGCAGCGGCGCGCTCGGGCGGTGATGCTGCCGGCTATACAGGAAGCGAGGAAGGTAGTGGAGCATCTCACCGAGTTCGCGTGATGTCGCTGATGCTCGAGGTGGTCTTTGTAGGGACAGGGGCGCATGAGGTTGGCGTAGATTGCTCGTCGGAGTTCCTTCTGGCGACAGGCGCTTCTGTTCGTCGTTGTTGGTGAGGGTACAGATCATGCCAAGGCAAGAGAAGCAGTGTGTCATATGCGCAAGACGATGCTGGTCACGCGGGTGTCAACGAGGGGGAGAGGGGCGGTCGGAAATTACCACGGGAGGTCGTCGGAGTTGAAGCCGAAGACGGTGGCGCTCAGTCGATTACGTTGCCGACTCTCTAGGGCACGCGCTGGCGAGCTAGTGGTACTGGGAGGTGCGTAAGGTGAAGTGGAGTGTGCTCGTGTTAACCAGGAGCAGAGGGGTGGTCGGGGTTGGCCGGAATCGGCGCTGCAGTTTGTCGGAGCAGCGAGGTTGCGGCGAGGAATTCTCGTAGCCTAGGGGCGCTCAGGGCTTGGGGTTTGGGGGGAAATGGAGAGGGGCTGAGGGGGTTTAAGTAGCGAGGATGAGCAGGGCAATTACGCCGGAAATCAAGCGCAATCAATCGGATTTGATTCGGGGAGGAAACGGCAGAGAGGAGCAGGTCCTCTGGCGCGGGATTGAATACGAGTTGACGTGGCAGTGGGTCCGGGGCGTCAGCGAGTGGGTGTGCACAGGTAGAGTGAGAAACAGAGAGGAGAGGGGGAGGTTCCCGGGTGGGCTCGTGGGCTGTTTTCGGTGCTAGGCCTGTTTGGTGGCGCCGGCCTTTTCTTTATTCCTTTCCCTTTTTATTTTTCTAAATGATTTTCTAGGAATCTTTTTCTAATGATTTCAAATGAGTTTTGAATTCAAATCCTTTCTAGATTTTTGTAAAGTGGAACATGTATATATTTGGGTATAAAACATTGATGTTTCATTCAAAGTACTTTGCCCCCTTGAATTTAACAGAAAAACATGCCTTAGTTATATATTCCTTAATGGGCATATGAATGGTTTGAATTTATATTTTGTTTTGAATTTTTTTGACCAAACTTTGGAAACAACAAACAAAACACATAACCAAACATTTTCTGATTAAATCAAGTGTTCTCATAGTAGAGAGTGAAAAGTAAATCATTGCCTTTCCTACATAGAATAATAGGCATCAGATTTACTTCTGTTTTGAAAACTTAATTGAAAAATGATCCAAATGTTTATGAATGCATGCATGATATGCAAACTTTATAAATCATGATTTTTGGGATGTTACAAATCTAACCCCCTTAAGGTGAATCTCGCCCTCGAGATTCGGATTGACTAGCAAATAGGTGAGCATGGTCTTTCCGAAGATCATCTTCTCTTTCTCGTGTTGCTTCATCCTCAGAATGATGGTTCCACTGAACCTTGTAGAAACTGATAGTCCTTGTCTGCGGTGACCCAGCATACCACTGCATGATGTAGTACACTATAGTCATTGATATAACACCAATAAAACACCGTTCACTAGTATTACATCCCTCAGAGTAGTACAACAGAAACATAGCAGGTCCAAGACATGACTATAGGTTACAACTCAACTCTTTACACAAGATCCAGAGAACACTCTAGGTTAAAGAGAGAGAAAGAAACCTCTTACAAAGAAGAATCAGGAATAAATAACTCATAGCTACCATACTTATAAAACTAGTAGCTGAACTACGAGGCTTGCATTGCTGCTATTGCAATACTCTACATAAGTAGGTTCTATGGTTAGAAATTCTATTCTTATCTAATCAGCAACTTCGTCTTCACTTGACTTGATGTATATGTTGACTTTCTTGACTTCATTGAAGAGCGTTAGATTTTGATGATGATTCCTGGAGCATAACTTGATGTAGACGTCGTCTGTACTGGCTTTATAACCTAGCAAGGGTTAAGAAGATACTTTCAGTATGAGCGTACTCAGCAAGTCCACTAGAAAAGGAGTGTTTGATGCACTATAACTATAGCCATAGACCGTAGGTCGTAGGCAATGCAAGTTTTCATAAACATTTCTTCAAAGGTTGCTTTTATTCTGAAAAGCTATGTCCGTCAGCCTTCACGGGTTTACCACAACCTTCATGGGGTTCCTTTCCCGCCGTGTTCGCAGCTCCTTCCCGGAACAGGGAGTAACAAGTTACAGTTCTTACACTCTTCAGATGTGCGTCACTTTACCCATGCGAGATCTTAGCTTTGTTGCACATCCGAATTGCAGGTTCATTCACACTTCCTTGGTGTGAGGCCGATACTAAGATCCAAGCCAATCACTGCCTTCTCCGCGACCCCGCATGTTTCTTTGGTGTACGCCAGCCCACCTATTGAATTACAGCAATGGCAGTACAAACCGTTCAGATGCCGGAACTATCGTAGGACGTTGAGGGCTCCCACCCATATGATGCATATCCTCTACAAATTACCATAAATAATATGCATGCTATGAGTGATAACAGCCACGACCCACACATCCAGCTCCATGCGAGAGGGAAGAGATACAGCTGACTTCTCCGTCCCATTCCAAATCTCATGGTCAACACGTGATATATGGCGCAAGAATCACTGGCGACATTGGTTGTTAAGTCCTATATAATATGTTCCTTTACCACCGGAACTCTTATAGTAGGTTATTACCTCATGGTAAATAACATATAATCACTTTATTATGAAAATAGTGTTTTCTGTCCTTTTTCAAATGCAGGTGATGACAACACTGGATTTGTAAAATACTTTACAGAAAATAATCAAAGGACATGAGCAAGTGTGAACTTGCCTTTTGTGATTGCAAGATTATGCACTCACGGTCTTCAAGACAATATAAGATCCAATAGCGGAAATCTGCATCATTGGTCCAGTAAGGACTAATGTTGAAAGAAGAAAGATGCTTTTATGCATAAGCAATGTAATGCAAGTTGATAAATGCGAATCCCGAGAATAACGTTGTTCTAGGGTTTGGATACTGGAAATGGTTCCTGTTAGAATGTGTTGCCCTTTTAGATTAAGTTTCACACTTGTGCTTCTTATTAAGGTTTGTGTGTGTAAAACAACATGTATTTATACAACAACAAAATACATAGTATGGAATGCTATTCAAGGTTGCTTACATCTTAATTGTTTATCTTCAAGTTTTACTTTACAATTATTGTCACTTATAAAGAATTTAAGTATTAACAATCTTATTATACAAGTAAATTATAAAGTAAGGTGTTTACTTTTAATTGTCATATGTTAATTGAAGTGGCAAAACGAATAACTTTTGAAGAAAAGATTCCTTTATTAAGGTTTAAACAATCTTTGTGGTTAACTAGATGTGATTGATGTTGTTTGTTCTTGCTTGAATAGTTTGTATTTAAGATGCTTTATATTTAATTGTAACAGACCAAAGTTAACTATAAAGCATATAATAAAGTTTTTAGCATTATACTTAAAGTTTGGTAGACTAAAGTTAACTTTAAAACATATATGGAATTTAGGTGTAATGCTTGTTATACTTATGTCTTGTTCACCTTATGATGTTTCTTGAAAGTTACTTAAGAATGGCATTATTTTTAGTTGGTAATGGTTTCTTTACATTATAAAAGTATAAAGGAATTTATCGACCTACAATGGTGTGGTTAAGGTTTATGAATAAATAAACAACATTATTTATTACTTATGAACTCAGTATAGTGTTTTCATTTGTTTATAAACTTGTGGTTAAAGTAAAAGAATAGGTTTTATCTCTTTACAAATTATTCTTGGAGATTTTATATGAAATACGAATTCTTTTATAAAATAATTTATAATTATGGTTGAAGGATCATTCAATAAGATTGCATTTAAATGGTGTTAAATCATTTTGACCTCATAATGTTAGTATTTAAGATTAATACTATTTATTACATTTAATTGGTTAATTTAAGAAATATTAACAAAATTTATTTGTCATTTTATGAATTATTAACTAAAGAAATAGGTTTAAATTCAAGGTATGAAAGTGTTTAACTTTTTATTTAACTCAAAAGTGGAATATCACATTTTTAACATGTAGGTATTATTTTTGTGATCACTTTGGTATATTATATTTATTTTTGTGATTTATAAATAATAAGATATGATTTTAGTAAGGTTTATTACTATATAAATACTTAATAAATAATAAATATTTAATTAAGAGGAATAATAATGCATGATTATAGTTTTAAACTCTAATTCTTATTTTCTAAGATTTTTGGTATTTTATTTAGATTTTTAACATTGACCATTATTAAAATATTAATTATCAAAGTATTAAAACTTTATAAAGTATTTATTAAATAATATTTATTTAAATGATTATCATAATAATATTTAATAATAGTTTTAAGTTGTAGATTTTATTTTTCTTAACATTTTCATATATTATATGTATTTTTCTAATTTATAAAACAAAAGTTATTAACTAAACAAATTTAATTATTTTATTTATATTGAAATGAATATGGTTTTATTTAATTCCCAGACATAAAAGATATTGTGTACCTAGGCTAGATCTACCCACGGTCACTGACCAGTGGGCCAGTGACTACGTCATCCGCCACGCGTGCAAGGACCGAGTCAAACTGACTGACTGGGTTGGGCTGACGCGGTGCTGATGTCAGGGTGACATCATCCAAGGATGAACCTCCAAGATCGATTACCGATCGAAGGATTCTGCTCGCGCGTGCGGTTGAGATCGTGTGTATCGTAAATAGGACATCGCGAGGTGCATTATAGTGGCGGCGCCGCCTTGAAACAGTCACTGGTGACGGCGGTGCAACGACAACGAGCGGCGGCGGCGTCGGGCTCCGGCGGGGATGATGATTTAGAACGAGAGAGAGAAAAAGGGGAGGTCCCTAAGGAACAGGGGCTCACCCCGAAGCGGATGGAAGGGTCATTGAGGAACGAGGCGGCTGGAATCGATGGCGAGCGCGATGGCCGAAGGCGAGGAAAGAGGGTCCGATTGCGATAGTGGAGACCTCGTTTGCATGCACGCTTCGGGGCAATCGACGGAGATGAACAAGGCGGAGTTCCCAGACATCTCGGCGAGTCAAGAGGTGGTCGGACGTGGCCGGAACTACGAACACCGACGAGCTAGGTTTTTGGCTACTGTGAGAAATCGAAGAGGAAGAAGAGGATTAGGGTTCACCGACGGCGTCTAGGATACTTGTAGACGACCATGAGCGGTGGCGCGGATCTTGGCGCGGGCGGACGTCATGGTGCTGCGGCGGACGGCGGCGATGCTGACAGCCAGCTGCTTGTGACGTCGGGGAGGAAGACGACGATGTATTTTTCGCGGAAAACCCCCTAGCAATTTTTCTGATTTGCTCCGCGGTCCCTCCTCGGTCCCACTTGTCAACCAGAGAGAAAGGCAGGCTGGGCTGGTATTGGGCTGTTGCTTGGCTGCAGCAAACTAAGTGAAATCTTTCTGCTGCTGCAGGTGAGCGTCAGTTAGAAGGTGAGGTACTAGACCGTGGGCCACTTTCTGGACTGGGATCGTTCCTTTATTTTTTCTGTTTTCTGCTTTGTATTTTCCTTTCTTTTCAGATTTGAATTATTCACACTTTTATTTTAAGTTTTCCCAGAAATTTTTCTTTAGAAATTTTTACTTAAGATTCTGGTATGAATTATTATTATTATATACTTTATTTATTTACTCTTCTACATTCCCTTAATCATTAACATATAAGTAGTTATTATATTAAATAGAATAAATAGAATCTAGGGTTTTAGGGTTTAGGATTTGTTTATAATCCTATAAAAATGATTTTATTATTTTCTTTATGTATATACTTTTCTGTAACATTGTTTTCACTTTTAATTGGACTGATTAAGTTTTAAAATGTTTAATAATATTCATGGGGTTTATTTATATGTATTTAATCACATAGTATAGGATAGAATGGTTTACAATATTGGATCCCCACTTATTCCATGCTCATATGGGATAAGTGGTTAGAGAAATGAATTAAAGACTTGGTCCAATGATTTTAGATAGAATATTTATGGGATGTTGATAAGAAAACTTATTAATAAGTTTAGAGTTCTGAATTGTAATTATTCACCCTAGGGTTTAAGGTACTAACTATACTTATTTTCTTTTCTTATTGTGAATAAATATTAATGGTTAAGCACATTGTCTTTATGTTTCTGACCTTTAATAACATCACCATTCAAAGTAAAATAATGGATTTGTTTTCTAGGATAACTTATGCGAAAGAATTGATAAAGTTAATTCTTAAGCACAAATGATAATTAGAAATGATAAAGATGTGCTTAATTGATTTGTTATAGGAAAATATTCCTATAAAGCATTGTGGAAACAAGATGATAGATCAACCATAGAAAGTGGATATTAGGTTTGGTCTTAGATTTAGGGTTTAGTGTTCAGCAAGGATTCCTATATTCCATACTTCATAATTCTAAACTTCTGATTAAGGAATTCCTTTCCTAGATATATTACTTCTCTTTGTCCATCATCATGTGCTAACATGATGAGCTTTGCTTCACAAAAATGTTCTCATCCACCTTTTATTCTTCTAAATCCACTTGTAAATTCCGATGAGCTTAACACTAAAGCTTTTCATAGTCTTCTCATACTCTTCCTTAATAATCCTTCACTAATATCTCCTCAATAGATGTATTCATCAAATCTTACATCACTTCAAGTGCTTAGTATTTCCAAAGAGGAAAATACTACTTCTTTAATCCAATTTTGCTCTAACATCATCTTAATTATATTATCTTGTCTCTACTTAACTCTAATAACAAATACTCCAACCTCACATTATATTAATGTGACCTGTAATGGCTAACCTAGAATAATATATCTATACTATGGTTCAATCATGGTTTATCCACCAATGTCACTTATACATGATATAAGCATTCAATATTGGTGAATAAGGCACGATCATTATAATCCTTTGATCTTTTATGATTCAGGTTTCCAGTTGGCTGAACAAGGCTTCATCAGTACAACATTACAGTTTTATTATAATTATCTTCTGTTTAGCTCTATTGGATTAAGAGATATAATTCATTGACTATACCTACTTGATCCAATAGGACTACTCCTGGTACCTATCTTCAGACTTCATCCTTGTAATCTTCTTTGTTACCATATTGATTTGATTTCCTCCAATTACTCCCATCCTATAGATGACATATAGAACTAGCATCACTATTTACCTCTTCTGACTTCTTTCTTTATAAGCCTTAAGTGAATGCTATAATAAGTATAAGAGTTGATAGGTCAAGAATTAATAGGTTAAAAATTGGTGAATCAATAGTTGATTACTCAATATTGATGAACAACAAATATAAGGATAGGATTCAATAGAGATGATAAGGATTGATATGGAAAGAAAGATATATGATGATTGATCTTGACTTTGGTTTCTCTCCTACTCAATCTCACTAGAGAGTTGAAGTTAGGTATTTCCATGATACTCATGGTATAAGTAGATGAGAATAAACTATAGTTGTTACATTCTTATTATTTGGGTTATATCCTTAACTTGATAATCATGAGTGATTATAATGAATACTATGATGTGATCACCTAAGGATTAAGTATAAATCACTAAGTAATATATTATGGTTTAATTTTATTACATTTGATCTACCCTTAGATCAAATCATGTTTACCCAAAATAAGGTTTTAGAAAGGTCATATTGAAACTTATCGCAGTCAACTTGATGATCTACTTCAATTCTATCAAGTTGAGAGAAGCTTCAATAACTTTGACAAGTTTTGTTCAAAAGCGCGAAAATTATTCAGATTTTCTATGCATGAATGCAATGCACAGATCTATGTTCAGCTTATTTCTAAGCTCTAATGCTGGGATATTACAGACTGTCCCCCTTAAAATAAACTTCGTCCTCGAAGTTCGCACACTCTTTTGTTTCGGAATGAGGAATTGTCTTGTTTTGGTTATATTATTCCATATCCAGATCTTTTCCTTGAATCCTCATTATACTTGGCAATCTTCAACTTGTTGTCTCCAATACTCCACAGTTCCTTTTACTTTACTCCCTTAGGGATATGTCGTTGTAAAATCCTTAAATTGAGGTCTCTGCTTTAGTTGATTTCCCTGATTAAGTATCCTAATCCAACTTCTTTACTTGATCATCGAACTTCCCTACTATATTATGTAAGGTCTAGGAAGTCTCACTAAAACAGGTTTTAAAGTTTATTAATCAATAGTGTGGTCAAAAGACTAATCTTTGATTTGTCATTGTACGATTTATACGGGTGGTCCTTCCGAAAATTGGATTTGAACTCGTTTAGGACAAACCCATTGGAATTTTTTTGTTCCTCTATTCATGACCAATTAGATGTGTTTTATTCCCTCTTAAGGATTACTTAAGAGTTGTTTCTTCTAGAATTAGTCTGTTAGGCTTAATATTTTATCACCTTCAAGCTTTTTCCTTAATAAGCTTTAGATAATCTTTCATTATCACCTATAGTACTTCTTCAACTTTCATTTATTATGTTTACTCTCCCCCTTAGGGTTTACTAATAGTCTTCAAACTGCCTATTTAGTATTTATTGGCTTTATAAGTAGAATATTGATCTCTATCCATCTCATACTCTACCTAGTTAGAGTTTGATGAAAGATTGTACGGTGTATGCACACAGTTGTGGATCTCCGAAGTGAATCTTTCAGCATTATCTGTCTTACTTACTTATTCGGATATTTTTGCTTTGATAGGTCAATTTTCACGAAGAGTCTCGAAAGACGATCGCTTAAGTTTTATACTCCTTTAGGTCTTACTTGGCTTAGGCCAAATATTATGCTCTTTATGCAACTTTTAAGATGATCTGGTTAACTATGTCAACCAACACCGGCTATGGTCAAGATACCAATTGTGGATCAAATACAAGTTATGGATCAAATACCAGCTGCGTATAATTACCAACTGCGAACCATCCTAGAGTGTATGTATTACCCTATGGTTCCCAACATACTTCTAGCATTCTCTCTGAATTGTTCGAGCTTGAATACCATTTTGGATTCCAAAACTTCTTATTTGCACTTATTCATGATGCTTCCATGAACTTGTATCAGTACTCCATTGACTTCTTAGCAACTTACCTACCTTAAATGAACCTTAAGTTCATTACTTCTTGTTGTTCCATATATTTTCTATACTAATCTTCCTTCTTATTGTTTATTAGTGATGATCTAAGCTTGATCCATCCTCCAAATTGGATTGATACTCCTCATATTTGGCTTTACCCTTCAGGTAGGTCTTCATCTTAGTCTTCGGAACTCGTCACTCCCTTACACGAATTCCCTTTTCTATCTAGGTCTATGACATCAAGTAGTAACTAGATGTTGCAACATGCATTTGCACACCAAGTCAAACTTCATGTACAGATCTAGTCAATCAAGAAGATCCAAGAAAAACAAATAAATCCAAATGTGATACATATATCACACAATATTCTAAGCCCAGAATATAGTAGTTGAGTATAATATCTCTAGAATTCCAGCTTAGTGGTGTAGTATATGACACCTCCTCATATAGGATACATTGTGATACTTAGCACATAGGGTCAAACTATTCTTTGTTTCTTAATTTACCCAAATTGCTCAATTGCAATAGGATAATCTTAAGCAAAGTGGTCTCAAATTTGGTTTTGACTAAACTTTTGTCTCACCTTTGGAATGACTAGCTATAACCATCCTTCCTTTATTAATAAACTATCCTCACATGATTTCTCTAAATAACTAATAAGATTCTTTTGAACCCCTAAGATTGAAGGTTATCACTATTTTATGACACCTTTGACTTCAATCTTGATTCTACCAAGTTATCTTATTACTCTATCTAAAGATAATTTACTAATTAATCATCATATTTATACTCTCATCATGGTTTCAGAGGTAATCTCACCATGATCTTATTATGTTTTACCTGTACATTATGATTTAAGAGTTAATCTAGCCATGATGACTTTATTTCTCATGACTCTATCATTCATTCTTATCATAATTTCACTTCATCACGTGAAATTCTCAAGTGAATCCCACATGATTACTACTCATTACATCAACACTGATCCTAATGATATTCATCATGTTGCCTTTGGTTAGCAACTGACACTAGGATTTTACTGTTCTTACTTAAATTCTAGGATTAGGCTACACCATTAAGACTACTTCAATTGATGGCTTACACTTTACTACCGTATCTTGGTGGTTTATATCTCCCTCGGAAGACACTAAAGAGCACTATACTTGAGAAAAGATAAATAATTACTCCTAAGAAAGAATGACTTAAGTATCTGACTTGAGTGTGACAAGGTTATCCTCAAGTGGAAAATCATCACAAGTCATAAGATCATTTGGTTTAGATAAGATGGCTCCTATAGTCACTATCCAACCTACAGATCTTCCTAAAAGGGTTTCAATCCTAAGTTCAAAGCATATGCTCTGATACCAGCTGCGGTGACCCAGCATACCACTGCATGATGTAGTACACTATAGTCGTTGATATAACACCGATGAAACACCGTTCACTAGTATTACATCCCTCAGAGTAGTTACAACTTAACTCTTTACACAAGATCCAAAAAACACTCTAGGTTAAAGAGGGAGAAAGAAACCTCTTACAAAGAAGAATCAGGAATAAATAACTCATAGCTACCATACTTATAAACCTAGTAGCTGAACTACGAGGCTTGCATTGCTGCTATTGCAATACTCTACAGAAGTAGGTTCTATGGTTAGAAATTCTATTCTTATCTAATCAGCAACTTCGTCCTCACTTGAGTTGATGTATATGTTGACTTTCTTGACTTCATTGAAGAGCGTTAGCTTTTGATGATAATTCCTGGAGCATAACTTGATGTAGACGTCATCTGTACTGGCTTTAGAACCTAGCAAGGGTTAAGAAGATACTTTGAGTACGAGCGTACTCAGCGAGTCCTCTAGAAAAGGAGTGTTTGATGCACTATAACTACAGCCATAGACCATAGGTCGTAGGCAATGCAAGTTTTTATAAACATTTCTTCAAAGGTTGCTTTTATTCTGAAAAGCTATGTCCGTCAGCCTTCACGTGTTTACCAGAACCTTCATGGGGTTCCTTTCCCGCCGCGTTCGCAGCTCCTTCCCGGAACAGGGAGTAACAAGTTACAGTTCTTACACTCTGCAGAGGTGCGTCACTTTACCCATGAGAGATCTTAGCTTTGTTGCACATCCGAATTGCAGGTTCGTTCACACTTCCTTGGTATGAGGACCAGACTAAGATCCAAGCAAATCACTGCCTTCTCCGCGACCCCGCATGTCTCTTTGGTGTATGCTAGCCCACCTATTGAATTACGTCAATGGCAGTACAGACCATTCAGATGCCGGAACTATCATGGGACGTTGAGGGCTCCCACCCATATGCTGCATATCCTCTACGAATTACCATAAATAATATGCATGCTACGAGTGATAACAGCCACGACCCGCACATCCAGCTCCATGCGAGAGGGAAAAGACACAGCTGACTTCTCCGTCCCATTCCAAATCTCATGGTCAACGCATGATATACAGTGCAAGCATCACTGGCGACATTGGTTGTTAAGTCCTAGATAATATGTTCCTTTACCACCGGAACTCTTATAGTAGGTTATTACCTCATGGTAAATAACCTATAATCACTTTATTATGAAAATAGTGTTTTCTGTCCTTTTTCAAATGCAGGTGATGACAACACTGGATTTGTAAAATACTTTACAGAAAATAATCAAAGGACACGAGCAAGTGTGAACTTGCCTTTTGTGATTGTAAGATTATGCACTCACGGTCTTCAAGACAATATAAGATCCAATAGCGGAAATCTGCATCATTGGTCCGGTAAGGACTAATGTTTAAAGAAGCAAGATGCTTTTATGCATAAGCAATGTAATGCAAGTTGATAAACGCGAATCCCGAGAATAACGTTGTTCTAGGGTTTGGATACTGGAAACGGTTCCTGTTAGAATGTGTTTCCCTTTTAGATTAAGTTTCACACTTGTGCTTCTTATTAAGTTTTGTGAGTGAGTGTAAAACAACATGTATTTATACAACAACAAAATAAACAGTATGGAATGCTATTCAAGGTTGCTTACATCTTAATTGTTTATCTTCAAGTTTTACTTTACAATTATTGTCCCTTCTAAAGAATTTAAGTATTAACAATCTTATTATACAAGTAAAGTATAAAGTAAGGTGTTTACTATTAATTGTCATATGTTAATTGAAGTGGCAAAACAAATAACTTTTGAAGAAAAGATTCCTTTATTAAAGTTTAAACAATCTTTGTGGTTAATCAGATGTGATTGATGTTGTTTGTGATTGCTTGAATAGTTTGTATTTAAGATGCTTTATATTTAATTGTAACAGACCAAAGTTAACTATAAAGCATATAATAAAGTTTTTAGCATTATACTTAAAGTTTGGTAGACTAAAGTTAACTTTTAAACATAGATGGAATTTAGGTGTAATGCTTGTTATACTTATGTCTTGTTCACCTTATGATGTTTCTTGAAAGTTACTTAAGAATGGCATTATTTTTAGTTGGTAATGGTTTCTTTACATTATAAATGTATAAAGGAATTTATCGACCTACAATGGTGTGGTTAAGGTTTATGAATAAATAAACAACATTATTTATTACTTATGAACTCACTATAGTGTTTTCATTTGTTTATAAACTTGTGATTAAAGTAAAGGAATAGGTTTTATCTCTTTACAAATTATTCTTGGAATATTAAATAATAATACTTTTATAAAATAATTTATACTTATGGTTGAAGGATCATTCAATAAGATTGCATTTAAATGGTGTTAAATCATTTTTACCTCATAATTTTAGTATTTAAGATTAATACTATTTATTACATTTAATTGGTTAATTTAAGAAATATTAACAAAATTTATTTGTAATTTTATGAATTATTAACTAAGGAAATAGGTTTAAATTCAAGTTATGAAAGTGTTTAACTTTTTATTTAAATCAAAAGTGGAATATCACATTTTTAACATGTAGGTATTATTTTTGTGATCACTTTGGTACATTATATTTATTTTTTTGATTTATAAATAATAATATATGATTTTAGTAAGGTTTATTACTATATAAATACTTAATAAATAATAAATATTTAATTAAGAGGAATAATAATGCATGATTATAGTTTTAAACTCTAATTCTTATTTTTTCTAAGATTTTTGGTATTTTATTTAGATTTTTAACATTTACCATTATTAAAATATTAATTATCAAAGTATTAAAACTTTATAAAGTATTTATTAAATAATATTTATTTAAATAATTATCATAATAATATTTAATAATAGTTTTAAGTTGTATATTTTATTTTTCTAAACATTTTCATATATTATATGTATTTTTCTGATTTATAAAAAAAAGTTATTAACTAAACAAGATTTAATAATTTTATTTATATTGGAATGAATATGGTTTTATTTAATTCCCGGACATAAAAGATATTATGTACCTAGGCTAGATCTACCCATGGTCACTGACCAGTGGGCCAGTGACCACGTCATCCGCCACGCGTGCAAGGACCGAGTCAAACTGACTGACTGACTGGGCTGGGCGGACGCGGTGCTGATGTCAGGGTGACATCATCCAAGGATGAACCTCCCAGATCGATTACCGATTGAAGGATTCTGCTCGCGTGCGCGGTTGAGATTGTGTGTATCGGAAAGAGGACATCGCGAGGTGCATTATAGTGGCGGCGCCGCCTTGAAACGGTCACTGGTGACGGCGATGCAACGACAGCGAGCGGCGGCGGCGTCGGGCTCTCGCGGGGAGGATGATTCAGATCGAGAGAGAGAAAAAGGGGAGGTCCCTAAGGACTGGGGACTCACCACGAAGCGGATGGAAGGGTCGTTGAGGAACGAGGTGGCTGGAATCGATGGCGAGCGCGACGGTCGGAGGCGAGGAACGAGGGTCCGATTGCGATAGTGGAGACCTCGTCTGCATGCACGCTTCGGGGCAATCGAAGGAGATGAGATTGCGATAGCGGAGTTCCTAGACATCTCGGCGAGTCAAGAGGTGGTCGGATGTGGCCGGAACTACGAACACCGGAGATCTAGGTTTTCGGCTGCTGGGAGAAATCGAAGAGGAAGAAGAGGATTAGGGTTCTCCGGCGGCGTCTAGGCTACTTGTAGACGACCATGAGCGGTGGCGCGGATCTTGGCGCGGCCGGACCTCATGGCGCGGCGTCGGACGGCGGTGATGCTGACAGCCAGCTGCTTGTGACGTCGGGGAGGAAGACGGCGATGTATTTTTCGCTGAAAACCCCCTAGCAATTTTTCTGTTTTGCTCCGCGGTCCCTCCTCGGTCCCTCTTGTCAACCAGAGAGAAAGGCAGGCTGGGCTGGTATTGGGATATTGCTGGGCTGCAGCAAACCAAGCGAAATCTTTCTGCTGCTGCATGTGAGCGTCAGTTAGAAGGTGAGGTACTGGACCGTGGGCCACTTTCTGGACTGGGCTCGTTCCTTTATTTTTTTCTGTTTTCTGCTTTGTATTTTACTTTATTTTCACATTTGAATTATTCACACTTTTATTTTAAGTTTTCCCAGAAATTTTTCTTTAGAAATTTTTACTTAAGATTCTGTTATGAATTATTATTATTATTATTATATACATTATTTATTTACTATTCCACATTCCCTTAATCATTAACATATAAGGAGTTATTATATTAAATAGAATCTAGAGTTTTGGGGTTTAGGTTTTGTTTATAATCCTATAAAAATGATTTTATTATTTTATTTATGTATATACTTTTCTGTAACATTGTTTTCACTTTTAATTGGAATGATTAAGTTTTAAAATGTTTAATAATATTCATGGGGTTTATTTATATGTATTTAATCACATAGTATAGGATAGAATGGTTTACAATATTGGATCCCCACTTATTCCATGCTCATATGGGATAAGTGGTTAGAGAAATGAATTAAAGACTTGGTCTAATGATTTTAGAAAGAATATTTATGGGATGTTGATAAGAAAACTTATTAATAAGTTTAGAGTTCTGAATTGTAATTACTCACCCTAGGGTTTAAGGTACTTACTATACTTAATTTCTTTTGTTAATGTGAATAAATATTAATGGTTAAGCACATTGTCTTTATGTTTGTGACCTTTAATAACATCACCATTCAAAGTAAAATAATGGATTTGTTTTCTAGGATAACTTATGAGAAAGAATTGATAAAGTTAATTCTTAAGCACAAATGATAATTAGAAATGATAAAGATGTGCTTAATTGATTTGTTATAGGAAAATATTCCTATAAAGCATTGTGGAAACAAGATGATAGATCAACCATAGAAAGTGGATATTAGGTTTGGTCTTAGATTTAGGGTTTAGTGTTCAGCAAGGATTCCTATATTCCATACTTCATAATTCTAAACTTCTGATTAAGGAATTCCTTTCCTAGATATATTACTTCTCTATGTCCATCATCATGTGCTAACATGATGAGCTTTTCTTCACAAAAATATTCTCATCCACCTTTTATTCTTGTAAATCCACTTGTAAATTCCAATGAGCTTAACACTAAAGATTTTCATACTCTTCCTTAATAATCCTTCACTAATATCTCCTCAATAGATGTATTCATCAAATCTTACTTCACTTCAAGTGCTTAGTATTTCCAAAGAGGAAAATACTACTTCTTTAATCCAATGTTGCTCTAACATCATCTTAATTATATTATCTTGTCTCTACTTAACTCTAATAACAAATACTCCAACCTCACATTATATTAATGTGACCTGTAATGGCTAACCTAGGATAATATATCTATACTATGGTTCAATCATGGTTTATCCACCAATGTAACGTATACATGATATAAGCATTCAATATTGGTGAATAAGGCATGATCATTATAATCCTTTGATCTTTTATGATTCAGGTTTCTAGTTGGCTGAACAAGGCTTCATCAATACAACATTACAGTTGTATTATAATTATCTTCTGTTTAGCTCTATTGGATTAAGAGATATAATTCATTGACTATACCTACTTGATCCAATAGGACTACTCCTGGTACCTATCTTCAGACTTCATCCTTGTAATCTTCTTTGTTACCATATTGATTTGATTTCCTCCAATTACTCCCATCCTATAGATGACATATAGAACTAGCATCACTATTTACCTCTTCTGACTTCTTTCTTTATAAGCCTTAAGTGAATGCTATAATAAGTACAAGAGTTGATAGGTAAAGAATTGATAGGTTAAAAATTGGTGAATCAATAGTTGATTACTCAATATTGATGAACAACAAATATAAGGATAGGATTCAATAGAGATGATAAGGATTGATATGGAAAGAAAGATATATGATGATTGATCTTGACTTTGGTTTCTCTCCTACTCAATCTCACTAGAGAGTTGAAGTTAGGTATTTCCATGATACTCATGGTATAAGTAGATGAGAATAAACTATAGTTGTTACATTCTTATTATTTGGGTTATATTCTTAACTTGATACTCATGAGTGATTATAATGAATACTATGATGTGATCACCTAAGGATTAAGTATAAATCACTAAGTAATATATTAGGGTTTAATTTTATTACATTTGATCTACTCTTAGATCAAATCATGTTTACCCAAAATAAGGTTTTAGCAAAGGTCATATTGAAACTTATCGCAGTCAACTTGATGATCTACTTCAATTCCATCAAGTTGAGAGAAGCTTCAATCACTTTGACAAGTTTTGTTCAAAAGCGCGAAAATTATTCAGATTTTCTATGCATGAATGCAATGCACACATCTGTGTTCAGCTTATTTCTAAGCTCTAATGCTGGGATGTTACATTGTCCGAGTAATACTGTGGATATACCAAATGGGTATACCTATGGCATAGTCTCATACCGGCAAGCCCGGATGGCCCACAGTTGGTGGTTAGGCCTATGGCATAACCGGGCGGCCCAGTTGCTGATAGACAAGACGGAGGTCCAGTAGGATAAAGGAAGGCGACGTGCCACCGCCTATGATGGAAGCCGGAGCCTTGAAGGACACGAAGACTAGTTAGTGTTAGTCTAGGACTCTGTAACCGTATCCGGCTGGGACTCTCCATGTAACACTAGGTCCTGGCGCTCTTATAAGACGGCCTACGGGAGCCTTTAGGGCACAAGCTAAACAATAGACAAGTGCATAGCACTACTCGCACACAGCGAACCCCCCAATCCTGTAACTCGGTGTATTGCCATTATAGTGATTTATAGCAGGAGTAGGATCTCGCCACCATCGTGAGATCTGAACCTGGGTAAACTTGGTCATGCCGACCCGGATGCTCTCCGTATTCCCCCCACATCTCTAAACTCGCCATTGGGATACCCCTATGGCGTACGTGTTGACAAAACCACGACAGTTTAAGCCCACCGTGGGGCAAGAGGCGCTTACAGCACGGATCCGGGCGGGATCCCTCGCCATCTTCGAAGACGGACAAATCGCATCTCCATCGACGCGCCGACTTATTCATCGCCCTTGAGAGTACGAGGACGATTTATTGTCTCTCCTCTCGTGCGTGCGGCTAAGTCGGCGGCATCACAGAAATCTTCACCAAAACCTTCTTCAATCTTGCTGGAGTGTGGAGAAATTCCGATTATGCGCTCGTGGATTGACATCAACATACGCTCAAGCGTATGGCAGATCAGATCAGAATTGTCGTTGATCGTCCAGGAAAAAATTGCTAATCATAGTTTTTTCATGACTAGCTAACTGGACAATTCCGCTTCTGATTAGTATTCAGCGCATCGTCTAAAATTAATCCAAGGGAGACGATTTGATCACATGTGTAACATCCCTAAAATCATGATTTCAAAGATTGCATATCATTCATGCATGCATATAGTTTTGAGATCAATTTCAAACCAAAGTCAAGAAAACAGAAGCACCTAGTGCTATCATTTTATGTGAGCAAACTTAAATCAAAAGACCACCCTCATTTGAGAGCTTGCATGTTTTAAAACCAAGTTTGATTGTTTCCCTTGTTGATTGGTTTGAGTGTGGAGTTAGAACAAAAATTTACAAAATAAAAATGGTTTCAAAACCATTTTCAAAACATTTGCAAATCTAGTGCTATGGCACTGTTTATTTTGTTATTTCAAAAGAACCAAGCTTGAACAGAGAGACCACTTGATTTTATGTCCTTAAATGTGATTGTTGCACACTACAAAAATCCCAAAAAGATTTGAATTCAAATAGCTTTTGAAATCATTTGAAAACCATTCCTGAAAATCATTCTGGAAAAAGAAAAGGGAATAAGAAATCTAGCTGGGCCTGGCGCCACCATTCAAGCCCAACAGGCAAAGCAGCCCACCCGGGCCACTCTTCTCTCTGTCTTCTCACACCCGCGACGAACCAACCCCGCAGCCACTGAGCACTGGGCCCTCTCCACGTCAGCGTCGTCTTCCCCAATTTCTCGCGCGCAGACACCGCTCCGCCGTTACCACCGTGCAGTGACATCGCGATTAAAACTCGCTTAAATTCCATAGATTCAGCGCGCAATCCTCGCCCCGCTTCAGGCTACTTAAACCCCTCGCCACCGCGGTCACTTCCCCCCACTTTCCTCGCTCACTCCGCCACCAGGCTGCACGCATTCGATCTCAAAACCCCGCAACACCGACGACCTCCGGCGAATGATTCCGGTGAGCTAAGACCGCCCCCCTTTCTCTGGTTCAAACTATCGTGACCATCATGTTCTTGCGCGTTCCCTGATACCTTTCATTTGCATTCTCATGACCCAGCTCATCGTCATCATCCACGCCCGCGAGTGACAGAACCGTCGTCTGACTCCGACGAGCAATTGAGGTATAATCCGACCGCCCCTTGTATTCTCCTTGATCCGTTAGTGTTCGCCGTAGACTTGCGCACCCTCTGATGCCACTGGTTTATGCTAGGGTGACCCAGAGCATCGCCAACATCTTCGTCACCGTGCATCCGACGTTGTGCTCAACTCCGACGAGGATTTCCGGCCGTGCCAGTGCGCCCCTGTCCAAGCAAAGACCACGTTGAGCTTCCTCGTGACCGTGCGAGTCTGGTAAGCCACGCCACACACCCCAGCCATCCTGTATTCGCCGGACCATCGCCGCTAGTAGCGCCACCGCCGCCAGCAGTCATTTGCGCCGCCCATCCTTGGTCACGCGCTTAGCAGCCGTAGGATCTAGATCCAGCGCTCTAGATTAGATCTGCATCAAAGGGGTAAGTGACAATCTGAGCCGTGCGCGTTAAGTTAGATCTGACGGTCCACGCTGGTCGATCCAAGCGAAGCGGTACCAACGAATCAGAGCGCGACGCGTGGCTAGGGTTTAGTTTAAAAACAGAATTTGAATCAGATTTATATCCAAACTTGATTTGCTTGTAACTTTTGATTCCCACGTTAGATTTTAGCAAATTTTATACCGTTGGAATCAGGGAGACAAGCCCTTTATGTTTATGCAATGTGTTTAGTGTTTAGCTTCTGTTAAACTGATTTTTACGGCAGAAACTTGTTTAGGACTATTTTAAGTATATGAATTGTTTAGGAAATTGTTTTAGTGTCAAATAAACTTGGTTTAGCAAGTTTTTGACTTGTTTATGATTCAGTACTATGCACTTGCTTGGTTGAGTTTCAAAAATCATCACTTAGCATCTTGCATGCATGCATATATATTTTTGCTTGTATATGACTTGTATGTGATTGTGGTTATATTCTTTGTGTAGACTTTGGTGCTAGTGATTGTGATTGTGAAGAGTGCTACTCTCCCAACTACCAAGGCAAGTGGTACTTCATGAATATTTCCATCCCTATATTTTTATACAAGCATTAGAAATATTTTGCTAAGTCTTGCATGTTACTATTTTTGCCAAATGCCATGTTGGGAAATCCTAAGTAGTTGTAGAATTGCTAGGGAATTTCTAAGTTAAGTTACTATCTATGCCATGCTTAGCCTAGCTAGTAGCAAACAAGGGTTGGTGAATTATACATGCTATGATGAAAATATTTCTAAGTCTTTGGACTTATGTTTTCTTAATAAAACAACTAAGTCAATGAATCACCTGGGTGGAAAGGGACTTGATTGGTGGTTTTTGGTTGAGTGGTTACACAAGGCCCATGGCTATGGTTTACCTTGTGTATCTCACTTGTGGAAAGCCACCCAGGAACAAAGGGATTTTAGAGGCCAAGTGTTGAGAAGCTTATAGTGCAGCCAGTTGGCAATATGGGCTCTGCCTGGATCACATAGGTTGCTAGAACTTAGCCATTTGGACAGTTGGTGGTAGTGGGAATGATAGGTTGGAGCGCGTCCATTTGGTCTAAGGAAAGGCTTCTGAAAGGTCCTGTCTTGGGTAACCAAGTCTGGTGGGGAAAGTGCACAACCTCTGCAGATGGAAAAATCTAAGTACTTAGCCAAGTCCATGGCAATGGACAACTTGAGCATCAAGACATGGAAGCTATCAAGAATCTCATCACTCTAACTTCTAAGTAAAACTTATGGGTGAACAAGGGTGCAGGACCTCATTGTCTATTGGTGGTTCCTTGGGAAAAGTTTTGACAAAGAAAAACTTAGTGATTTCAACTAATAGGAAAAACCTATTTTGAGCAAAGCAAGCCAAGATACACTTAGCCAAATTGCATATAGTAATTTAGTCCACCTAAATTTACTAAGGTATCACTTGCCAATACTATTCCAAAGTATTGACCCACTGTGGCTGTAACTTGTGATGTTGCAGGTTACTCTGATGAGGATTAGGTGTCATGAGTCTACACTCAACATGTTTGCCTGTGGCACATGAAGATGAAGACTTATATTTATTTACTTATTCAAACTCTTGTAATAGGCATGTGGCCTTGAGTTGTAAAGACTATGTTATCTCTGGAATGGATGTAATAAATGACCTTTGTATCTGTGTACTTCATCTTAAACTGTGGATGCTAGCAATGATCCAGGGACTAGCATTGCAATCACAGGGATCCTTTTCCTTTACAAAGGAGGGATCTTACAGATGGTAAGTGCACAACCTCTGCAGATGGAAAAATCTAAGTACTTAGCCAAGTCCATGGCAATGGAAAACTTGAGCATCAATACATGGAAGCTATCAAGAATCTCATCACTCCAACTTCTAAGTAAAACTTGTGGGTGAACAAGGGTGAAGGACCTCAATGTCTATTGGTGGTTCCTTGGGAAAAGTTTTGACAAAGAAAAACTTAGTGATTTCAACTAATAGGAAAAACCTATTTTGAGCAAAGCAAGCCAAGCTACACTTAGCCAAATTGCATATAGTAATTTAGTCCACCTAAATTTACTAAGGTATCACTTGCCAATACTATTCCAAAGTATTGACCCACTGTGGCTGTAACTTGTAATGTTGCAGGTTACTCTGATGAGGATTAGGTGTCATGAGTCTACACTCAACATGTTTGCCTGTGGCACATGAAGATGAAGACTTATATTTATTTACTTATTCAAACTCTTGTAATAGGCCTGTGGCCTTGAGTTGTAAAGACTATGTTATCTCTGGAATGGATGTAATAAATGACCTTTGTATCTGTGTACTTCATCTTAAACTGTGGATGCTAGCAATGATCCAGGGACTAGCATTGCAATCACAGGGATCCTTTTCCTTTACAAAGGAGGGATCTTACAGATGGTATCAGAGCATTGTGTTGCCTGTAGGTTTATGACCCTAGGATTGGAAACCACTAAGGAAAAAATTTCAACTACTTCTACACTTGTCTATTCTTCTCGTAAACTTTTCTAATCTTCTCTCTCATCTCTATTTGTAGATGAACTCCATCAACGAAGCCGTGAGGAAAGGACCACTCATGACAATGACTTTGGAGTGTGAGACAGAATTTCCCAAGGCTCTCAAGGACCTCATGGTTGCATTAGAGATACAAGGTGCAGCTGTGTACAATGGTTTTGCAGTGATGGATGAAGGAGTGGAATACTGGTGGGTGCAACTTCACTTGTATAAAAACAAGGAAGACAACCATCAGGAAAAAGGATTCTGCATGTTCACCAATTCAGTGGTGCACCCTACATTCTTTGAATCAGCAAGGGATGTAGCTTGTAATACCATCAAAGAACTTGGTGACAGAGTCAAGTGCAGAATGCTCAACCTCCAAAATGATCTAAGGAAAGAGAAGGAACATACCCAAGAGTTGGAAGCCACCAACCAAACCTTAAGAGGAGATATTATAGACTTAGTGATAGAATCATGTGAGCAAGATAGGCTGATTGCCTCTAGAAACATTGTGTTAGCCAACAGATCCAATGAGATAGGATTGTAAACGTACTTCGTTAGTTGGACCACCACCTATCACCCTATTTTCCAAAATGTTGCTTAAAATAAGATTGAACCTTGGTTGTTGTAATGGTTTCATGTATGCATGACTTGTGTGTTTTGCTTTCCAAGGATATGTATGTGTTGTTATGTCTTTTGTTTTATCATGATTGGGTTGTTCTAACTTTTCTATCTTATAAATAGATGCCTATTACCATCAGCACTGTTGAGGAGTTCTAGGTTACTCGCTTTGGTCCTCGTATCATTGAGCTTACCACCTTGCTCAATCTCCCTCTTCCCACCATCATGGTGCATCCCCTCACCAAGTTTGAGAGGAAGGGCCTCTGGGGCTTCAAGGTGAACCAGCCCGGACGCGAGACAGAGCCTACTACGGAGGCCATCGTCTTCAAGCTCATGCACGATGACAGGGAGAGAGGCATCGAGGTAGTTTTGAAGGATCTGATAGGACGTCTGCTAGGGCGACACTCCCGACAGGTTAGAGGCACTCACTTCCACGTCTTCGGAAGACGTGATGAGGACGGAGAGTCCATCGACTTTGAGGACGACTCGAGGGACACAGCAGAGCCGATACGCCTGTACCTCCAGGACTTAGAGTCTCTCATTAGACACGTGGACACGGACATGACCAATGTCATGCTCAGCAATGATGAGCTCCAGGTGCAACTTCGCGAGAAGGACAAGCTCTTCGCGCAGCAAGACGAGATAGTCAAGGAAATGGAGGCGAAGTTCGAGACCCAGGACAGGAAGTTCAAGAGTCAGGAGAAGCGTGTCCAGGATAGGAACAAGAGGATTCGGGACATGACTGAAGAACTGCAGTCTAAGGACTTCGAGCTGGAGCAGCAGCAGATGGTGATCGAGAGGCTTCGTTCCCAGAAGAGGGCTCTCAAGGCCAAGATAGAGTCCTTGACCACTACCATTGAGGAGAACAAGGCCGCAATGGAGAACGCAGGTCTTACCTTTGTCGAGGAGGAGATTGATGCCGATGAGTAGACTTGACTACTCGTTTATCTTTTATTATCATACTTGTTATTTGAGAACTTGTTATTGGACCATCCGACATGTGGATGGCTTGCTACTTGTGTGTTTTACTTTGTGAACTTGTTATTTTGTTGTTGAATCTTTACCTTTGTGTTGCATGCTTTGGGTTTGCTTATGTGATGTAATGTGCATGAAAGCATCTATGGGTATCTCATTCTTATCTCTATTTGAACAAACCACAGATGCCTCCCCGTCGTGCAAACCCCAACCCCAACAACAACAACATCACTCCAGAAATGCAACAAATGATGACTGCTCAAACACAGCTGATGCAGATGATGACAACATTCATCCAGAACCAAAACAATAACAACAACAACAACAATAACAACAACAACAACAACAACAACAACAACCCTCCGGGCTTTGATATGCTCACCAGGTTCTTGAGATTGAGGCCAGCTAAGTTCTCAGGGACGACTGATCCCATGGTGGCCAACGATTGGCTACGTTCTGTGAACAAGGACTTAGTAACCGTGGGCTGTACGGATGCTGAAAAGGTCAGATTTGCAGCACATCTGCTGGAAGGGCCAGCCGCCACTTGGTGGGACAACTTCCAGATCACCACTCCCATAGATGAAGTGACATGGGCTATCTTTGAGGATGGCTTTCGCACTGCTCATATCTCATCAGGAGTGATGAGCCTAAAAAAGAAAGAGTTCCACAATCTGAAGCAGCGCCACCGCAGCGTGGCTGAATACATTGAGGAGTTCAACAATCTGGCGCGTTATGCACCGGATGAAGTTGACACTGATGCCAAGAGAAAGGAAAAATTTCTTGAAGGCTTGAATGATGAGCTGAATCTGCAACTGGCTGTGGCATATGTTCCCACTTATCAGTCGCTCTGTGACAAAGCTGCAATATTGGAGAACAAAATGAAGCAAGTCGAGAGTAGAAAGAGGAAGCACTCCGACAAGCACAGCTCGGGATCGTCTCACAAACGATCTCACTATGATGACAACGGAAGCTCAGGATCCCACAAGCATGGGAAATTTAACAAGCACCACAACCACAACCGTCATGACAACAAGCATCATCGCAGTCATGACAACGACAAGTACAAGAACCACAAGAGTGGACATAATAACCACCATAGTGGTAATGGAAGTGGAAGTGTAAGTCAGCCTGTTAAAAGAGACATCAGTCAGGTTGAATGCTTCAAATGCAAGAAGATGGGGCATTATGCAAATGAATGCCCAGAAAAGAAAGTTGAAGGACCTATCAAGCCCAATCCTTTCCATAAAGGACAGGTGAACCACATCAGTGTGGAGGAGGTCTATGAGGAGCCTGATGCTATTGCTGGTAAGTTCAGACTCAATTCTATTCCAGCATTTGTTCTTTTTGATACTGGAGCATCGCATTCATTCATATCAAAAGCATTTGTTGATAGAAATGGGTTTCCAACTGAAAATATTGGGTGTCCAATAAAAGTTAGTTCTCCGGGTGGAGATATGATAGTAAGTCTTGGATGCCGGGATCTAGTAATAGAGTTTGGAAGGCATAAATTTCCAGTGAGTCTGATAATCCTAGATTCCCAAGGACTGGACGTAATATTGGGAATGGATTGGATGGCTAAGTATGAAGGAGTACTAGATTGTGCCAATCGTACTGTTGCACTCACAACCCCGGAAAGAAAACGGATTAAATTCAAGACCAACTTTGAATCTAAAGGATGTAAGCTAAATTCTCTTAAGGGGGTTAGCATGGACAGTGTGCCAATTGTGAGTGAGTATCCGGATGTGTTTCCGGAAGAATTGTCGAGAATGCCACCTGATAGAGATGTGGATTTTCTGATAGATTTGGTACCAGGGTCTGGACCAATAGCAAAGAGACCGTATAAAATGTCAGTTGATGAACTGAAAGAGCTCAAGAAGCAACTTGGAGAACATCTACAGAAAGGATTTATTCAACCAAGTTTTTCATCTCGGGGAGCCCCAGTTTTGTTCGTGGAGAAAAAAGATAGAAGTCAAAGGTTATGCATAGATTACCGTTCACTCAACAAGGTAACTATCAAGAACAAATATCCTTTGCCTAGAATAAATGACTTGTTTGATCAGCTAGAAGGAGCATGTGTATTCTCAAAGATTGATCTAAGGTCAGGCTATTTTCAACTCAAGATAAGGGAACAAGACATACCTAAGACAACATTCACTACAAGGTATGGATTGTATGAGTATACCGTAATGCCTTTTGGCTTGACCAATGCTTCAGCATAATTCATGAATATGATGAACAAGGTGTTCATGGAATTTCTTGACAAGTTTGTTGTCGTTTTCATCGATGACATCTTAGTCTACTCCAAGAGCAAAGAAGAGCATGAAGGACATTTGCGTTTGATACTTGAGAAGTTAAGAGAGCATAAACTTTATGCCAAATTCAGCAAGTGTGAGTTCTGGTTGGAAGAAGTTGGTTTTCTTGGTCATGTTATGACAAAGGCTGGTGTAGCAGTTGATCCTGCTAAGGTTTCAGCCGTGACTGAATGGGAATCTCCCAAGTCCGTGAAAGAAGTTCGTAGTTTCCTTAGCTTAGCAGGTTACTACAGAAGGTTCATTGAGAATTTCTCAAAGGTAGCTAAGCCCATGACTGAATTGTTAAAGAAAGACAAGAAGTTTGCTTGGTCTGAAGGTTGTGAACTCAGCTTTCAGGAATTGAAGAAGAGACTTGTGACAGCACCAGTCTTGTGTCTGCCAGACTTGGAAAAGGATTTCCAAGTATATTGTGATGCATCTCATCAAGGTTTGGGTGCAGTTCTTATGCAAGACGGTAAAGTTGTGGCTTATGCCTCGACACAACTCAAAACTCATGAAGTAAACTATCCTACTCATGATTTAGAGTTAGACTATGTCGTCCATGCACTCAAAACATGGAGACACTATCTTTTGGGAAAGTGTTGTGAAGTGTTCACGGATCACAAAAGTTTGAAGTATATCTTCACTCAGAAGGAAATTAATATGAGACAAAGAAGATGGCTAGAACTTATCAAAGACTATGACTTAAGTTTGCAATACCACCCGGTAAAGCAAATGTTGTACCAGATGCTCTAAGTCGTAAGGTATTTGTGAATGGCCTTACCAAAGGAGAATTGTCAGATGATCTGTGTACCCAATTTAGAAAACTCAGATTGGAGATTGTGCCTGAAGGACATCTCATGTCTTTGGATGTTCAACCCACTTTGTTGGACAAGATCAAAGAGGCCCAGAAGACGGATAAAGAAATCGAAGAGATTAAGGAAAAGATTGGCAAAGGAAAAGCCAAAGGGTTCCATGAAGACGAACAAGGTACTTTATGGCATGGGAAACGTATATGTGTTCCACAAGATCTGGAGCTACGGAAACTGATTTTGCAAGAAGCACACAACTCTCCGTACTCTATTCACCCGGGTAACACCAAAATGTACAGGGACATGAAAGAAAGATTTTGGTGGAATAATCTCAAGAAGGACATCGCCGAACATATTGCTTTGTGTGATGTGTGTAGTAGAGTGAAAGCGGAGCATCAGAAACCAGCAGGTTTGCTTCAACCACTACCTATTCCTGATTGGAAGTGGGATAAAATTGGTATGGATTTCATTACCGGATTACCAAGGACCAGGTCAGGATATGATTCCATATGGGTAGTAGTGGATCGCCTAACTAAAGTGGCTCATTTCATACCCGTGAAGACAACCTATACAAGTGCTAAGTTAGCCAAAATCTGCATGAGTAGAATTGTATGTCTGCATGGAGTGCCCAAGAGTATTGTATCTGATAGGGGAACTCAATTCACTTCCCATATTTGGAGACAGTTACATGAGTCATTGGGAACGAGGTTGGAGTTCAGTACTACTTTTCATCCTCAAACTGATGGACAAACAGAAAGGACTAATCAAATTCTTGAAGACATGTTGAGGGCATGTGCCCTAGACTATGGAGCCAGTTGGGATGAAAGTCTGCCTTACGCAGAATTTTCTTATAACAACAGTTATCAAGCCAGCATTGAGATGGCACCGTTTGAGTTTCTCTACGGAAGAAAGTGTACCACCCCATTGTTATCGAATGGTGTGGGAGAAAGAAGTTTATTCGGGCCAGATCTTATCAAAGAAGCCGAAGAGAAAGTCAAGTTGGTTAAGGACAGGTTGAAGATAGCACAGTCCCGACAGAAAAGCTACGCAGACCCTAAGCGTAGAGAAGTCACCTACGAAGTCGGTGATAGAGCTTATCTTAGAGTATCACCACTTCGTGGAGTAAAAAGATTCGGAGTCAAAGGAAAATTGGCACCAAGATATTTTGGGCCATTCAAGATTCTAAGTCGCAAAGGAGAAGTTGCCTATGAAATTGAACTGCCAGAATCTCTATCAGCAGTCCATAATGTGTTTCATGTGAGTCAGCTTAAGAAATGCCACCCAGAAATGGAAGAAACTTCTTTGAAGGATACTATACCTTTGGAGGAGGTTCAATTGGAAAGTGATCTCACCTGAAGAGAAACCTATCAAGATTCTTGAGACTACAGAAAGAGTCACAAGGACTAAGACTATCAAGTTCTGCAAAGTACAGTGGAATCATCATTCCGAAGAGGAAGCAACATGGGAACGAGAAGACGATCTTCGGAAAGACCACCCTCACCTATTTGCTAGCCAGTCCGAATCTCGAGGGCGAGATTCACCTTAAGGGGATTAGATTTGTAACATCCCTAAAATCATGATTTCAAAGATTGCATATCATTCATGCATGCATATAGTTTTGAGATCAATTTCAAACCAAATTCAAGAAAACAGAAGCACATAGTGCTATCATTTTATGTGAGCAAACTTAAATCAAAATACCACCCTCATTTGAGAGCTTGAATGTTTTAAAACCAAGTTTGATTGTTTCCCTTGTTGATTGGTTTGAGTGTGGAGTTTGAACAAAATTTTACAAAATAAAAATGGTTTCAAAACCATTTTCAAAACATTTGCAAATCTAGTGCTATGGCACTGTTTATTTTGTTATTTCAAAAGAACCAACCTTGAACAGAGAGACCACTTGATTTTATGTCCTGAAATGTGATTGTTGCACACTACAAAAATCCCAAAAAGATTTGAATTCAAATAGCTTTTGAAATCATTTGAAAACCATTCCTGAAAATCATTCTGGAAAAGAAAAGGGAATAAGAAATCTAGCTGGGCCTGGCGCCACCATTCCAGCCCAACAGGCAAAGCAGCCCACCCGGGCCACTCTTCTCTCTGTCTTCTCAAACCCGCGACGAACCAACCCCGCAGCCACTGAGCACTGGGCCCTCTCCACGTCAGCGTCGTCTTCCCCAATTTCTCGCGCGCAGACACCGCTCCGCCGTTACCACCGCGCAGTGACGCCGCGATTAAAACTCGCTTAAATTCCATTGATTTAGCGTGCAATCCTCGCCCTGCTTCAGGCTACTTAAACCCCTCTCCACCGCGGTCACTTGCCCCCACTTTCCTCGCTCACTCCGCCACCAGGCTGCGCGCATTCGATCTCAAAACCCCGCAACACCGACGACTGATTCCGGTGAGCTTCGACCGCCCCCCTTTCTCTGGTTCAAACTATCATGACCAGCATGTTCTTGCGCGTTCCTTGATACCTTTCATTTGCATTCTCATGACCCAGCTCGTCATCATCATCGACGCCCGCGAGTGACAGAACCGCCGTCTGACTCCGACGAGCAATTGAGGTATAATCCGACCGCCCCTTGTATTCTCCTTGATCCGTTAGTGTTCGCCGTAGACTTGCGCACCCTCTGATGCCACTGGTTTATGCTAGGGTGACCCAGAGCGTCGCCAACTTCTTCGTCACCGTGCATCCGACGTTGTGCTCAACTCCGACGAGGATTTCCGGCCGTGCCAGTGCGCCCCTGTCCAAGCAAAGACCACGTTGAGCTTCCTCGTGACCGTGCGAGTCTGGTAAGCCACGCCACACACCCCAGCCATCCTGTATTCTCCGGACCATCGCCGCTAGTAGCGCCACCGCCGCCAGCAGTCATTTGCGCCGCCCATCCTTGGTCACGCGCTTAGCAGCCGTAGGATCTAGATCCAGCGCTCTAGATTAGATCTGCATCGAAGGGGTAAGTGACAATCTGAGCCGTGCGCGTTAAGTTAGATCTGACGGTCCACGCTGGTCGATCCAAGCGAAGCGGTACCAACGAATCAGAGCGCGACGCGTGGCTAGGGTTTAGTTTAAAAACAGAATTTGAATCAGATTTATATCCAAACTTGATTTGCTTGTAACTTTTGATTATCACGTTAGATTTTTTCAAATTTATACCGTTGGAATCAGGGAGACAAGCCCTTTCTGTTTATGCAATGTGTTTAGTGTTTAGCTTCTGTTAAAATGATTTTTATGGCAGAAACTTGTTTAGGACTATTTTAAGTATATGAATTGTTTAGGAAATTGTTTTAGTGTCAAATAAACTTGGTTAGCAAGTTTTTGACTTGTTTATGATTCATTACTATGCACTTGCTTGGTTGAGTTTCAAAAATCATCACTTAGCATCTTGCATGCATGCATATATATTTTTGCTTGTATATGACTTGTATGTGATTGTGGTTATATTCTTTGTGTAGACTTTGGTGCTAGTGATTGTGATTGTGAAGAGTGCTACTCTCCCAACTACCAAGGCAAGTGGTACTTCATGAATATTTCCATCCCTATATTTTTATACAAGCATTAGAAATATTTTGCTAAGTCTTGCATGTTACTATTTTTGCCAAATGCCATGTTGGGAAATCCTAAGTAGTTGTAGAATTGCTAGGGAATTTCTAAGTTAAGTTACTATCTATGCCATGCTTAGCCTAGCTAGTAGCAAACAAGGGTTGGTGAATTATACATGCTATGATGAAAATATTTCTAAGTCTTTGGACTTATGTTTTCTTAATAAAACAACTAAGTCAATGAATCACCTGGGTGGAAAGGGACTTGATTGGTGGTTTTTGGTTGAGTGGTTACACAAGGCCCATGGCTATGGTTTACCTTGTGTATCTCACTTGTGGAAAGCCACCCAGGAACAAAGGGATTTTAGAGGCCAAGTGTTGAGAAGCTTATAGTGCAGCCAGTTGGCAATATGGGCTCTGCCTGGATCACATAGGTTGCTAGAACTTAGACATTTGGACAGTTGGTGGTAGTGGGAATGATAGGTTGGAGCGCCTCCATTTGGTCTAAGGAAAGGCTTCTGAAAGGTCCTGTCTTGGGTAACCAAGTCTGGTGGGGAAAGTGCACAACCTCTGCAGATGGAAAAATCTAAGTACTTAGCCAAGTCCATGGCAATGGACAACTTGAGCATCAAGACATGGAAGCTCTCAAGAATCTCATCACTCCAACTTCTAAGTAAAACTTGTGGGTGAACAAGGGTGAAGGACCTCAATGTCTATTGGTGGTTCCTTGGGAAAAGTTTTGACAAAGAAAAGCTTAGTGATTTCAACTAATAGGAAAAACCTATTTTGAGCAAAGCAAGCCAAGCTACACTTAGCCAAATTGCATATAGTAATTTAGTCCACCTAAATTTACTAAGGTACCACTTGCCAATACTATTCCAAAGTATTGACCCACTATGGCTGTAACTTGTGACGTTGTAGGTTACTCTGATGAGGATTAGGTGTCATGAGTCTACACTCAACATGTTTGCCTGTGGCACATGAAGATGAAGACTTATATTTATTTACTTATTCAAACTCTTGTAATAGGCCTGTGGCCTTGAGTTGTAAAGACTGTTATCTCTGGAATGGATGTAATAAATGACCTTTGTATCTGTGTACTTCATCTTAAACTATGGATGCTAGCAATGATCCAGGGACTAGCATTTCAATCACAGGGATCCTTTTCCTTTACAAAGGAGGGATCTTACAACATGCATCGCCAAGTCCAGAAAAAGCAAGTCGTGGACAACTAGTATTACTCCTCACGTGTAGATGCAATTGACAATCTGCCAATCCTTACATGGATTTTTCCGGCATGAGTGCTAATTGCCGGCGTGTTCACGTGAGTTTGATTACTACACGGCAATTTTTCATGATGACAACGGATACATGCGGCCGACTTCGCCTTCCCACAACAACCTCGGGGTGGACAGCACCTATGGACACGTTCTTCATCATCGTGGGTTTTTCCCGATTATGTGGTCGGATTCGCCGCTTTTGGATTTGTCTACACCGTGTCCGACTTCGTTTCTGTTTGTGGCTCTATTTTCTCTTCGTCGTCACGGAATACGCTTTGTCGCTGCGGTCTTGTTGCGGACAGGATCCATCTACATCGACTCTGCTCAAACAGCTAAGTCCTTATTTATATTTATTATTTTAATTATTTATGATCATGAGATTAAGATTGGTTCACTCATATTCTGAGTCTTTTACCACTTTCATTTTGGTCATATCTTTTTCCACAATTTGCCTTGCGCTCGTGAGTATAAACTTTTTACTAGTTTTGACCGTTTAAGGCCCTAGTACCATGCAAAAAACCCGCCTTCGGGCGTTAGCTTAAGTTTTCTGGATACACGTTTTCTGTTGTTTTTATGTGGATTCCAGAGTAGTGACTTTTTGGCACTTAAAGCCGGCGTTTTGGCCTTGGGTTCTGGACGGTGTCATTAGGCATCATCATCCAAGGACATAGTTTTGTGCTGTGAGTCTTTCGTCTCACGAAAGGTCAAGCATAAAAACCAGAATAATGGATAAGCCAGCACTTGCTTAAACAAAATTTTACATAAACTGTTCAAATTAGTTGAGTTTTTCCCTCCTAAACAGTTTTATGTTGTCCAACTACTGGATTGTTTTAGCTTTAAAGCATTTGTTCAAAGGCTATGTATGTTCCGCCTTACATTGTTTTATTGGACACGATTAAAGGAACAATTTAATACATTTGTATTTTTATGTTTATGTTTCAGGTGCATAACGCTTGGACATTGCCGCGTTCCTCGGAGTAAGTTGTTTTAAGCCGGATTTTCACTAGGCTTGACACCTCGGGGGCTGCAATTGCAATTGTTGACCAAGACTTGAGCCGCCTTTGAGGATGTCGGATCGACGCTCGGGGGCTTGACATCTCTAACTTAAGAACTTTGTTCCGCCTTGCGTCCAAGCCAGAACAAACCTCGGGGGCTACAGTACGATGATCTCCAAGACATGGTTTATTTCTCTTTGAGCATCAAGACGGAGAATTCAAGTGAATTCCACCTTGACGCTTAGGGGCTACACCGATATTGAATTTTTGTAGTTCTCTCTGGGCTACACTGTTCACATTTTTGCTAAAAGCTACTCTGAGAGCACCAAGACGATTTTCCTTTGAAACTCCGACTTGGCGCTCGGGGGCTACAATCCTTTGATGTACAATTATGCATGTTCTTTTGAGCATCAAGACGCCTTCGACGAAGCCGACTTAATGCTCGGGGGCTACATATGGTTATGTCAATAAAACTTTCAAGACGGTGAAAAATCCGGCCAACGAAACTTGGGGGCTTGACATTAACTTTGCCTTCACGGAAGTTTCACTGGGTTACACGGGTCGATGGCCTAAACGTCCGTGATATGAGAGGCTCTAAGACCTTAATTCGGCAAGCTCTTATGTCTGTGACTTTGCTGGTTCTATGTCGATAGTTTGGCAGCCTTTACGATGGTGGCCCGGTAGCCGTGATTTTTCCGGCTTACCTATCGTCCTGCATGGATGATGATATTGAAGACGTTCCTAGAGCTTGGAAGAATAACTAACGATTCGTTAGAGATTTCTCTGCCTTGGACTCGTTCGCAGAAGCATACAAGCAACTATGGCTAGGCTTAGTCGGATGAGAATATGATATGGGAGCTCTCCAAGATTCTTCACGAATCACGCCTACAAATTGAAGACGGCGTGATACTTACGCTCAAAGCTAGGCGGAGGAACGCGAGGATCTTGAAGAACTCTGGGAGCTACTGTTGTGGATATACCAAATGGGTATACCTACGGCATAGTCTCATACCGGCAAGCCTGGGTGGCCCACAGTTGGTGGTTAGGCCTATGGCATAACCGGGCGGCCTAGTTGCTGATAGACAAGACGGAGGTCCAGTAGGATAAAGGAAGGCGACGTGCCACCACCTATGATGGAAGCTGGAGCCTTGGAGGACACGAAGACTAGTTAGTGTTAGTCTAGGACTTTGTAACCGTATCCGGCTGGGACTCTCCATGTAACCCTAGGTCCTGGAGCTCTTATAAGCCGGCCTACGGGAGCCTTTAGGGCACAAGCTAAACAGTAGACAAGTGCATAGCACTACTCGCACACAGCGAACCCCCCAATCCTGTAACTCGGCGTATTGCCATTATAGTGATTTATAGTAGGAGTAGGATCTCGCCACCATCGTGAGATCTGAACCTGGGTAAACTGTGTCACGCCGACCCGGACGCTCTCCGTCTTCCCCCCACGTCTCTAAACTCGCCGTTGGGATACCCCTATGGCGTACGTGTCGACAAAACCACGACAAGTAACTCTTTCTGCAGTCTCAAGAATCTTGATAGTTTTTTCCTCATAAGTGAGATCACTTTCCAATTGGACCTCCTTCAAAGGTATAGTATCCTTCAAAGAAGTCTCCTCCATCTCCGGATGGCATTTCTTTAGCTGACTCACATGAAATACATTGTGAACGGCAGACACTGATTCAGGCAATTCAGTCTCATATGGTACTTCTCCTTTATGGCTCAGAATCTTGAATGGTCCAACATATCTTGGAGCCAATTTTCCTTTGACTCCAAATCTCTTCACTCCACGAAGTGGTGATACTCTAAGGTATGCTCTATCACATACCTCATAGGTGACTTCTCTACGCTTTGGATCTGCGTAGCTCTTTTATCGGGACTGTGCTATCTTCAATCTGTCATTTACTAACTTGACTTTCTCTTCAGCTTCCTTGATTAGTTCTGGCCCGAACAAGTTTCTTTCTCCAACACCATTCCATAGCAATGGTGTAGTATACTTTCTCCCATAGAGAAATTCAAATGGTGCCATCTCAATACTGGCTTGATAGCTGTTGTTGTAAGAGAATTCTGCGTAGGGCAGACTTTCGTCCCAACTAGCTCCATAATCTAGGGCACATGACCTCAACATATCCTCTAAAATCTGGTTGGTCCTTTCTGTCTGTCCATCAGTCTGGGGATGAAAAGTAGTACTGAATTCCAATCTCGTTCCCAATGAATCATGCAGTTGCTTCCAAAAATGGGAAGTGAATTGAGTTCCCCTATCAGACACAATACTCTTGGGTACTCCATGCAGACACACAATCCTATTCATATAGATCTTGGCTAACTTAGCATTTGTAAAGGTTGTCTTCACGGGTATGAAATGAGCCACTTTAGTTAGGCGATCCACTACGACCCAAATAGAATCGTATCCTGATCTAGTCCTTGGCAGTCCAATGATGAAATCCATGCCAATCTTGTCCCACTTCCAATCAGGAATAGGTATTGGTTGTAACAATCCTGCTGGCTTCTGATGTTCCGCTTTCACTCTACTACATACATCACACAAAGCAATATGTTTTGCGATGTCCTTGTTGAGATTATTCCACCAAAATCCTTCTATAAGATCCCTCCCTTATAAAGGTAAGGATCCCTATGATTGCAATGCTAGTCCATGTATCAATTGCTAGCATCCACAGTTTAAGATGAAGTACACAGAAACAAAGGTCATTATTACATCGTCATTCCAGAGATAACATAGTCTTTTACAACTCCATGGCCATAGGCCTAATACAAGAGTTCATTCATAACAATAAAAATAAAGTATTCATCTTCATGTGCCACAGGCAAGCATGTTGAGTGTAGACTCATAACCCCTAATCATCATCAGAATAACCTGCAACATCACAAGTTACAGCCACAATGGGTCAATACATTGGAATAGTATTGGCAAGTGATACCTTAGTATAATATTAGCATCTAGTTACTACATGAATTTGGCTAAGTGTAGCTTAGGCTTGCTTTGATCAAAATAGGTTTTACCTATTAGTTGAAAACACTAAGTTTTTCTTTGACAAAACTTTCCCAAGGAACCACCAATAGAAATTGGTGAACCTTCACCCTTGTTCAACCACAAGTTTTAACTTAGAAAAATTGGGATGAGGAGATTCTTGATAGCTTCCATGTCTTGATGCTCAAATTTTCCAATACCAGGTACATGGCTAAGTACTTAGATTCTTCCATCTACAGAGGTTGTGCACTTTCCCCACAAGAGTTGATTTTCACCAAGACAGGACCTTTCAGAAGCCTTCCCCTAGACCAAATGGACGCGCTCCAAACCTATCATCCCACTACCACCAACTGTCCAAATGGCTAAGTTATTACAACCTATGTGATCCAGGCAGAGCCCATAATGCCATGTGGCTGCACTAGAAGCTTCTTAACATTTGGCATCTCAAATCCCTTTGTTCCTGGGTGGCTTTCCACAAGTGTGATACACAAGGTAAACCATAGAAATGGGCCTTGTGTAACCACTCAACACAAACCAATCTTTCCATTCCACCCAGGTGTTTCATTCACTTAGTTGTTTTTATTAAGCAAAACTTAAGTCAAAGACTTAGAAATATTATTCATAGCATGAATATATAATCCACCCTTGGTTGCTACTAGCTAGGCTAAGCATGGCAATAGCATGTATCTTAACTTAGAGGAAATTCTAACATTGCTACAACTACTAGGATTTCCCAAGCATAGCATATAGATACTTAGCAAAATATATCATGCAAGTCCTATACAAAATATTTCTAATGCATAGGTAAAAATATTGGGGTAAAAACATGAAGCACCACTTGCCCTGGTAGTTTGGGGAGTAGCAACAATCTTCACAACCACAATCTCTATTAGGACCAAAATCTACACATAAAATAATGGCACCAAATTCACATATCAAAAATATACAAGCAAAAATATATGAATGCATGCAAATGCCATGTGATGATTTTCTACACCAAAAAAACAAGTATACAATACTGAATCATAAACAAGACCAAGACACACTAAATAAACTTTATTTGATCTTTAAATCATTTTTCAAATCATTTCTATACTCAAAATCAGCCTATAAATGTCTCTGCAAAAATAACCAATTTTACAGAAGCAAAATATTAAACACATTGCATAAATGGATAGAATTCTTTCTCCTGATTCCAATGATATAAAATTTGAAAAATTTGAACGTGTGGATCAAAAGTTATGAATTTTGCAAGTTTGAATAACTAATAGATTTAATTTCTGTTTTTAAAATTAAACTTAGGCCACGCGGCGTGTTCTGATTGGCCCATACCGGTTCGGCCAGATCGATCAACATGGGCCGCACGATCTAAATGAAAACGCACGGCCATATCTAAAACGTACCCCTTCGATAAGTGATCTATTCCTATGCGCTGGATCTAGATCCGGCGGCTATCGATCAAGCGACCACAGATGGGCGGTGCTAGAGACGGTGGCGCGGCGGCACGGCTCTGCCAGTGATGTTCCGGCGGCTACGGAGGGGGCTGGGGTCAGCAGAGGGGCTTACCAAGCTCGTGAGGTCGTTGTGGTGCTCGAGGTGGTCGAGGGAGAGATAGGGGCGCACGGACTCTGCCGCTATCGCTCGTCGGAGTGAAGTCTGTCGTCGGGCACGACTGTTCGTCGATGTTGCCAACGTTGTAGATCATGCCAGAGAGAAATAAGCGGCACGTTAGATGGGGGGACAATGCTGGTCATGTGAGTATCGAAGAGAGGGCAAGGCGCGCTCGGGACTAACCAGATTAACTCGCCGGAGTTGCGTTGACTTTTAGTCGCTTCCAGAGTTGGACGATGGCGACGGTCTAGGGCAATTCAGAGCAAAAGAAAGTCATGAGAAGATGCGCAAGGGTATACTGATCACGTTCGTTTGAATTAGAGACAGGGGGTGGTCGACGCTTACCGGAATCGCATGCCGGAGTTCGTCGGGCAGCGGCGGTGTGAGCTTGAATGCGCGCAACCTGGTGGCGGAGTGAGCAGGGAAAGTGAGGGGAAATGATCGCGGCGGGGTGGGGTTTAAGTAGCAGGTGAAGGCTAGGCGAATTACTAGCGAAATGAAAGGAATTGATTCGGCTTGATTGCGCGAGGTAACGGCGCCGACGATGTGTTCATCGCGCGGTTTCTGGGGAGGACGATGACGACGTGGCGATGGGGCCACTAGTCAGCGACTGGTTGGGTTGGTTCGGCGCGGGTGAGAGAAGGAGCAGACGGGGAGTGGCCCGGGTGGGATTTTGGGACGGATCTGGTTCTGGGCTAGTTTAGCAGCGCCGGCCTTTTTCTTATTCTTTTCTCTTTTTCATTTTTTGTTTGAATTTCTAGGAATCAAATTCAATTGATTTCAAAAGTGTTTGAATTCGAACTCTTTCTGGATTTTTATAAAGTGAAAATTGTACACATTTGGTTGCACAAAAATGTTATACACTTAAAAATAATTTGGCACTTTGGAATTTTAAAATAAACCATGTTTTTACCCATTGTTTATTAAAGACAAGAAATGGTTTAAATTTGTTTCTTTGTTTTTAATTCTTTGTCCAAGCTTTGGAAATTATCAAACAAACAACATTGGTTTAAAACAAACAATCTCTTATTAGAGAGTAGCATTGGATCAATGCTTTGCTTACATAAAATAATAGGCATACAAATGCTCCTGTTTTGTAATGACTTTGAAAATGATCCTAAAATGATTATGAATGCATGGATGATATGCAAAACTTTGAAAACATGATTTTAGGATGTTACAAATCTAACCCCCTTAAGGTGAATCTTGCCCTCGAGATTCGGATTGGCTATCAAATAGGTGAGGGTGGTCTTTCCGAAGATCATCTTATCTTTCCCATGTTGCTTCTTCTTCGGAATGATGGTTCCATTGAACTTTGCAGAATTTGACAGTCTTAGTCCGAGTAACTCTTTCTGCAGTCTCAAGAATCTTGATGGGTTTTTGCTCATAAGTGAGATCACTTTCCAATTGGACTTCCTCCAAAGGTATAGTATCCTTCAAAGAAGTCTCTTCCATCTCTAGATGGCATTTCTTTAGCTGACTCACATGAAACACATTGTGAACGGTTGACAATGATTCTGGCAATTCAATCTCATAAGCTACTTCTCCTTTACGACTCAGAATATTGAATGTCCCAACGTATCTTGGGGCCAATTTTCCTTTGCCACCAAATCTCTTCACTCCACGAAGTGGTGACACTCTAAGATAAGCTCTATCACCCACTTCATAGGTGACCTCTCTACGCTTAGGATCTGCGTAGCTCTTCTGTCGGGACTGTGCTATCTTCAATCTGTCCTTAACTAGCTTGACTTTCACTTCAGCTTCTTTGATCAGTTCTGGTCCGAACAAATTTCTTTCTCCCACACCATTCCATAGCAATGGGGTAGTACACTTTCTCCCATAGAGAAACTCAGACGGTGCCATCTCAATACTGGCTTGATAGCTGTTATTATAAGAGAATTCTGCTTAAGGCAGACTTTCATCCCAACTAGCTCCATAGTCTAGGGCACATGCCCTCAACATATCTTCTAGAATCTGGTTGGTCCTTTCTATCTATCCATTAGTCTGAGGATGAAAAGCAGTGCTGAATTCCAATCTCGTTCCCAATGACTCATGTAGTTGCCTCCAGAAATGACAAGTGAATTGAGGTCCCCTATTAGACACAATACTCTTGGGTACTCCATGCAGACACACAATCCTATTAATATAGATCTTGGCTAACTTAGCACTTGTATAGGTTGTCTTCACGGGTATGAAATGAGCCACTTTAGTGAGGCGATCCACTACTACCCAAATAGAATCATATCCTGACCTGGTCGTTGGCAATCTAGTGATAAAATCCATGCCAATCTTGTCCCACTTCCAATCAGGAATAGGTAGTGGTTGTAGCAATCCTGCTGGTTTCTGATGTTCCGCTTTCACTCTACTACATACATCACACAAATAAATATGTTCGGCGATGTCCTTCTCGAGATTATTCCACCAAAATCTTTCCTTCATATCCATGTACATTTTGGTGTTACCCGGATGAATGGAATATGGTGAGTTGTGTGCTTCTTGCAAAATTAGTTTCCGAAGCTCCGGATCTTGCGGAACGCAGATACGTTTTCCATACCATAAAGTACCCTGTTCGTCTTCATGGAAACCTTTGGATTTTCCCTTGCCAATCTTTTCCTTAATCTCTTCAATTTCCTTGTCTGTCTTTTGGGCTTCCTTGATCTTGTCCAACAATGTGGGTTGAACATCCAATGTCATGAGATGTCCTTCAGGCACAATCTCCAATCTAAGGTCTCTAAATTGGGCACATAGATCATCTGGCAACTCTCCCTTAGTAAGTCCATTCACAAATACCTTACGGCTTAGAGCATCCGCTACAACATTTGCTTTACCGGGGTGGTATTGCAAACTCAAGTCATAGTCCTTGATGAGTTCTAGCCATCTTCTTTGTCTCATGTTGATTTCTTTCTGGGTGAAGATATACTTCAAACTTTTGTGATCTGTGAACACTTCACATCGTTTTCCCAAAAGATAGTGTCTCCATGTTTTGAGTGCATGGACAACAGAGGCTAACTCCAAATCATGAGTAGGGTAATTTACCTCATGAGTTTTGAATTGTCTCGAGGCATAAGCCACAACTTTCCCTTCTTGCATTAGAACTGCACCTAATCCATGATGAGATGCATCACAATACACTTGGAAATCTTTCTCCAAATCTGGCAGACATAAGACAGGTGCTGTCACTAGTCTCTTCTTCAATTCTTGGAAACTGAGTTCACATCCTTCAGTCCAAGCAAACTTCTTGTCTTTCTTTAGTAACTCCGTCATTGGCTTAGCTACCTTGGAGAAATTCTAAATGAATCTTCTGTAGTATCCTGCCAAGCCAAGGAAACTACGAACCTCTTTTACTGACTTAGGAGATTCCCACTCAGTTACAACTGACACTTTTGCGGGATCAACTGCTACACCATCTCCTGACACAATGTGTCCAAGAAATCCAACTTCATTCAACCAGAATTCACACTTGCTGAATTTTGCATACAACTTATGCTCTCTAAGCTTCTCAACTATCAAATGTCCTTCATGCTCCTCTTTGCTTTTGGAGTAGATCAAAATGTCATCGATGAAAACGACTACAAACTTGTCAAGGAACTCCATGAACACCTTATTCATCATATTCATGAAGTAAGCTGCTGCATTGGTCAACCCAAATGGCATCACGGTGTACTCATACAATCCATACCTAGTGGTGATAGCTGTCTTAGGTATGTCTTGTTCTCTTATCTTAAGCTGGAAATAGCCCGACCGGAGATCAATCTTTGAGAACACACAGCCTCCTTCTAGCTGATCAAACAAGTCATTAATTCTGGGCAAAGGATATTTGTTCTTGATAGTCACCTCATTGAGTGAACGATAATCTATGCATAATCTTTGACTTCTATCTTTCTTTTCCACAAATAAAATTGGTGCTCCCCAGGATGAAGAACTTGGTTGAATAAACCCTTTCTGCAATTGTTCTCCAAGTTGTTTCTTGAGTTCTTTCAACTCATCAACTGACATCTTGTAAGGTCTCGTTGATATTGGTCCTGATCCTGGTAGCAAGTCAATCAGAAATTCCACATCTCTATCTGGTGGCATTCCCCATAATTCTTCAGGAGACACATCGAGATATTCACTCACAATTGGCACACTGTCTATGCTAACCCCCTTAATAGAATTTAGCTTACTCCCTTTTGATTGAAAGTTAGACTTGAATCTTATCCTTTTCTTTTCTGGGGTTGTGAGTGCGACAGTATGATTGGCACAATCTAGTACTCCTTCATACTTGGTCATCCAGTCCATTCCCAAAATTACATCCAGTCCTTGGGAATCTAGGATTATCAGACTCACTGGAAACTTATGCTTTCCAAATTCTATCACTAGATCACGACATCCAAGACTCACTATCATATCTCCACCGAGAGAACTTACTTTTATTGGGCACCCAATGTTTTCAGTTGGAAACCCATTTCTATCAACAAATGCTTTTTATATGAATGAATGTGATGCACCGGTATCAAAAAGAAAAAGTGTTGGAATAGAATTGAGTTTGAACTTACCAGCCACAGCATCGGACTCCTCATAAATCTCTTCCACATTGATGTGGTTCACTTGTCCCTTCTGAAAAGGGTTGGGCTTGTTGGGTCCTTCAACTTTCTTTTTTGGGCATTTATTTGCATAATGCCCCATCTTCTTACACTTAAAGCATTCAACCTGACTGAGATCCTTCTTGACAGGCTAGCTTCCACTACCACTTCCACTTTCATTGTGGTGGCTCTTGTATCCACCCTTGTGGTTCTTGTACTTGTCATTGTCATGACTACGGTGATGCTTGTTGTCATGATGACGGTTGTGGTTGTGGTGGCTGTTGTACTGTACCCTCCCCTATCTGATGTGATTGTCAGATTGGGGATTCGGATGATTTCGTGGACGGAAAGTAAGAAGAGAATGGGAGAGACATAGAGGAAGCGTGTTTCACTTTCCATTCATTTTCAGCATAGTTGTTCAGAGTTCATTACACATATTTATAGGCCCACACTCCACATCAGCCCACCTGTTTACTATGTCAACCGGCCCATTGTTTACCACGTCACTCTATGGTTCGCTGCCAGTCGTGACAACACCCCCCGGAGAAACACTCGCTTGTCCCCAAGTGAGGACCACAGGAAACTTCACCTTCAGAGTGTCCCAGTCTTCCCAGGTAGTAGCATCGTCAGGAAGAGAGCTCCATTTAATCTTCACTTGAGTAATCGCCGCGCCTCCTTTCTTCACCAAGCGACGGTCCACAATCTTCTCTGGTATTGGGTCATCAACATCCAGGACAGGTAACTCAGACAGATCGTCAAAGACATGAGTGTAATCTGGGCGATGCTCTTTGAGTTGAGAGACATGGAACACGTTGTGTATCTGGCTCTCTGCTGGCAGCTGTAACCTGTAGGCCACCTTGCCCACCCGTTCCAGAATCTCAAAAGGCCCGAAGAACTTAAATGCTATCTTGGGAAAAGGTCGACTAGCAATCGTGCGCTGAACGTAGGGTTGCAATTTCAGTAGTACCTTGTCTCCCACCTGAAATTCCTTCTCAGTACGATTCCTGTCTGCTTTTTGCTTCATGCGATTCTGTGCAGCAGCCAAATTCGTCTTCAGACAGTCCCAGAGTGCCTCCTGATTTGCAAGTAGAGCAGAAAGAGAGGAAGTTGTGTCTGCTTCCACTGAAGGCATAGCCCCCAAATTGGGTTCATGTCCATACAAAGCTTTGAAAGGTGTCATACCTGTAGCACTGTGAACAGATGAATTATACCACAACTCAGCCAATGCTAGCCACTTCTTCCATTCTTTAGGATTCTCTTGCACACTGCATCGCAGATACATTTCTAAACTCTGATTCACTCTTTCAGTCTGGCCGTCCGTTTGAGGATGATATGCTGTAGTAAATTTGAGTTTAACAGCTAGCTTGGCAAGCAGTTGGCGCCAAAAATTGCTTGTGAAAATGGCACCCCGATCAGAGACAATTGAACGTGGCATGCCATGTAACTTAACCACCGAATCCACGAAAACCCGGGCAACGTGAGGCGCTGAGAAGGGGTGTTTAAGTGGAAGAAAATGAGAAAACTTGGTAAAACGGTCCACCACAACCAGAATTGCATTTGCTCCTTCCGATAAAGGTAGCCCTTCAACGAAGTCCAACGTAATGTCCTGCCACGCTCCTGCAGGTATGGGTAACGGCTGTAACAAACCCAAAGGATGCTTGTTTGAGTGTTTCGCTTGCTGTCAGACACTGCATTGTTGCACAAATTCAGAACAGCAGTCTTCATGCCAGTCCACACAAAGAGCCGCTTGAGACGCTTGTAAGTGGCCTCGATGCCGGAATGGCCACCAACGGCAGTTGCATGAAAAGCTGCAATCAACTTGGTCTGTAAAGCTGAATTTGCGCCCAGCCATATACGACCTTTGAAACGAACCAGGCCCTCTTGCAACTGATACCCCTGCTCATCACAGCCAACCACTGCTAATTCTGTAAGGCGCCGCTGTGCCTCTGTATCAGTAACATATGAGTTGACGATTTCTTGCATCCAAGCTGGCTGAACTGCTGAGCAACCTTGGAGAGAAAACAGATGTGCCACACGGGACAGCGAGTCGGCAGCGTGATTTTCAGTCCCTCTACGATAAATGATCCTGAACTACAGTCCCATCAACCGAGCCATCGCTTTGCGCTGTAGGGGAGATTGGAGGGTCTGATCCTCTAGATAACACAAACTGTGGTGGTCTGTGCGAATGTCAAATTCACTGCGCTGCAGATAGGAACGCCATCGTTCAACCGCCATCAAGAGAGCAAGAAATTCTTTCTCGTAAATATACAACTGTCTGTGCGCCTGCCCCAAAGGTTTGCTCATAAAAGCTAAAGGATGATCGTCTTGCATCAGCACCGCGCCAATCCCAGAGTCACAGGCGTCAGTTTCTACCACAAATCGCCTGTTAAAATCAAGCAATTGAAGAACTGGGGTTGAAACCATTGCTGTCTTCAGAGCCTGAAAAGCTTGGGTTGCCTGATCTGTCCAACAGAATGCTTTCTTCTTCAGCAAGAGAGTCAAAGGTCGTGCAATAACAGCATAGTTTCGGACAAATTTTCTGTAGTAACCGGTGAGGCCCAGAAAACCCCTCAGTTCCGTAACATTTGTTGGCAATGGCCATTGCACCATAGCTTCAGTCTTGTTTGGATCGGTAGCCACCCCAGCAGCTGAAATAATATGACCCAAGTACTCCATACTCGAACAAGCAAACGAACATTTACTAGATTTAACAAACAATTGATGTTGGCGCAGCAACTGCAACACTTCAGTTAGATGCTGAATATGTTGATCGAGTGTCGGGCTGTAGACCAGAATATCGTCCATGAATACCAGGACAGCTCGACGAAGACACGGGCTCAGCACTTGATTCATCACACATTGAAAGGTTTCTGGAGCGTTACAGAGCCCAAATGGCATTACTCTGAACTGATAATGTCCTTGATGTGTTTTAAAAGCTGTCTTATGCTCATCTGCTGGCAACATGCGAATCTGGTGGTAACCAGCCCGTAAATCTAGTTTGGAAAATATGGTGGCTCCTGCAAGTTCATCCAACAGTTCATCTATCACTGGCATAGGGAACACATTCTTGATTGTTAGTTCATTCAGACGTCTGTAATCAATACAAAACCGCCAACTGCCATCTTTCTTTTGGATCAACAGTACAGGTGATGCAAATGGTGACATGCTTGGCACAATTGTCCCGGCTGCAAGCATCTGCTTCACCTGAGCTTCAATCTCGTCCTTGTGTGCAGGAGAGTAGCGATATGGCCGAGCGTTGAGTGGTGTAGCATCATCTTTCAAGGGAATAGCATGATCATATTCCCTTGCAGGAGGGAGTTGAACAGGAACTGCAAACACATCCTAAAACTTATCAAGCACAGACTGTACTGCAGGTGGAACAGGAACTTGATCTTGATCTGTTGCTGGTGTAAGTAATGCCATTGCCCACACTTCATTTCCCTTATGCCATTTAAGCAGTTGCTCCACTGGTAATTCTTGAATGGAATTTGCTGCGGGTGCTAAAACCCCTTTCAGAGTAATGATGGAATTGTTGTGTGCAAACGACAGAGAATGATGTTTCCAATCAGTAACCATGGGGCTATGGGATTCCAACCAATCCATGCCCAAAATTGTGTCATAAGCTCCCAACTCTAGAATTCGCATATCAGTTGTGAAGGTCTGCCCCTGACACCACCAATATAGAGATGTTGCCAGTTTGGTACAGTTCATGGAAGAACCATCCGCTATCTTGACTGGAATGGGGACAGTATCCTGCACTGGACACTGAATTCGGTCCACCATGTGGGCATTGAGAAAACTGCTGCTGCTGCCAGAGTCCACTAGTATGAGTAAAACCTGATTTCCAATCATAGCTCATAATCTAAGAGTTTTGGCTCCCTCTGTTCCTGCCATGGCATGAATGGACAGACTCAGTTGTTCAGCTTGAGCAAGATCGTTTTGTTCTATCATATTTAACACGTCATCAGATAGCAATTCTGGACACTCAACAATTTCGGCAGCATGAACTTCCAGTGTAGTTTTCTTCCCACACTGATGAGTAGGGTCAAACTTGTCTCCACACTTAAAATAGAGCCCATTTGCTCGACGGAAATCTTGTAACTGCCTGTCTTTCCAGAGATCCCCACTGCCCACTTTTACTGTAGGCTTGGCCCAATCAATTTTCGCGACAACTGGTTCAGGTTTGTTGTAGGCGTTAGCGCGAGGAGCCCACGGTTTGGCACTGGCTAGCACTTCCTGTTGTACCACTGCCAGTAAGATTGCACGCTCAACTGAACTAGGCACCTGAACCTCGACCGTAGCTCGAATATCTGTCTTCAGTCCTTTGATGAAATGGGAGACAAAGAATTGTTCATCATAGTGTGGGTTTTGCATTGATATCAGATAAGACAACTTCTCAAACTCAACCTGATACTCCTCCATTGTACCACGCTGCTTGAGAGCTATAAACTGCTTCAGAAATTTCCTGTGATCATCACTGCCGAATTTCTCTTTGACTGCAGTCATCAAAGCCGGCGAGGAACTGATGTCATGCCTCAACCTATACGCTTTCAGCCACAGAGCAGCATTGCCCTCCATATGCAAGGTTGCAGACACGTGCCACAATGAAGGATGAACATTGAACAAACGGAAATAATCTAAGCACTTATCCTTCCAGATGCGAGGCTGATCACCATCAAACTGAGGAAACGACATCTTCAGATTATGCTTCAGAGGTAATTCCAAAGTACTCAAGTTTCTACCACCACCAGCGCCACCCAGTCCACCGCCACCAGCGCCACCCAGGCCACCGCCAGCCCCAGATCCCCCACACACACCGCCTCCTGGACCACCAATGCGACCGCCCCCAACGCCTCCAAGCACACCCTCACTTGTACCCCCGCCGCCGCCCAATTGCCCAGCCGCGCGCGGAGACAGAACAACATCACCATTACCTCTTGGAGCGTGATTCGACGCCGAGGCCCCTGGCGCATCGCCAATCCACGAAGCGCGAACTGACTGAAGCGAGCTCTTGCCAGCTGGTTCAAGGACCTCTGGATCAGGATCATCTTCAGCCGGTGAAAGCGAACGCGAACGATGCCGATCCAATCGCTCCACCGTGGCCACCAACTTGTCGTTGAGCGCCGTCAGCTGCAGCGTCGCTGTGGCTTGAGATTTCGCCCCAGCAGTGACCGCCTCCAAAATCAACGCGATCTGCGCGACCAGGCTCTGCTGCGTGGTGTCCATAACCGCGACCTGCCCGTGGAGCAGGTCGACCGCCTGTCGACACTCCGTGAGAGCGTCTTCTGACGCCGCAACCGCTTCACCCATCGCCGTCAGGACGAGTTGGGTCTGCGGTGATGGCTTGGAAGGAGCCGTGGTGAAACTCCTCGCGAACTGGTGCCAACCGATCCGCCGAAGCCTCTCGGAATTTTACAGCCACACAGCACCGCGAATTGGGAAATCGCCGCCCCGCTCACCGCCGTGGAGATGAGGATTTTACCGGAAGAGCGGCCAAGAGACAGCCTCCCGAACCTGTCACCACCGTGAAGCGCGCCCACAGACCGTAGAATCTGATACCAAGTGTACCCTCCCCGATCTGATGTGATTGTCAGATTGGGGATTCGGATGCTTTCGTGGACAGAAAGTAAGAAGAGAATGGGAGAGACAGAGAGGAAGCGTGTTTCACTTTCCATTCATTTTCAGCATAGTTGTTCAGAGTTCATTACACATATTTATAGGCCCACACTCCACATCAGCCCACCTGTTTACTATGTCAACCGGCCCGTTGTTTACCACGTCACGCTATGGTGCGCTGCCAGTCTTGACATGTACTTTCCATGCTTGTGGGATCCAGAACTCCCACTATCATCATAATGGCACCGCTTGTGAGACGATCCCGAGTTGTGCTTGTTAGAGCTGTGCTTCCTCTTTCTGCTTTCAACCTGTTTCATCTTGTTCTCCAAGATGGTAGCCTTGTCACAAAGGGATTGGTAGGTGGGGACATAGGCCACAGATAATTGCAGATTCAGTTCATCGTTTAGTCCTTCGAGGAACTTCTCTTTCCTCTTGGCATCAGTATCAACTTCATCCGGTGCATAACGCGCCAGATTGTTGAACTCCTCAATATATTCAGCCACGCTGCGGTGGCGCTGCTTCAGGTTATGAAATTCCTTCTTCTTCAAACTCATCACTCCGGATGAGATGTGAGCTGTACGGAAACCATCTTCAAAGATAGCCCATGTCACATCCTCAATGGGAGTGGTGATCTGGAAGTTATCCCACCAAGTAGCTGCTGGTCCTTCCAACAAGTGTGCTGCAAACCTAACTTTCTCCTCGTCGGTACAGCCGACAGTTACCAAATCCTTGTTCAGTGAACGTAGCCAATCATTGGCCACCATGGGATCAGTAGTTCCTGAGAACTTTGCAGGCCTCAGTCTTAGGAATTTGGTGAGCATGTCAAATCCTGGTGGATTGTTCTGATTGTTGTTGTTGTTTTTGTTGTTGTTGTTGTTGTTGTTGTTGTTGTTGTTGTGTTGTTGTTGTTGTTGTTGTTGTTGTTGTTGTTGTTGTTGTTGTTGTTGTTGTTGTTGTTGTTGTTGTTGTTGTTATTGTTGTTGTTGTTATTCTAATTCTGCATGAAAGTGGTCATCATCTGCATCAGTTGTGCATGTGTTGTCATCAGCTGCTGCATCTCGGGGGTGACATTGTTGTTGTTCGGGTTGGGGTTGGCACGTCGAGGAGGCATCTGTGGTTTTCAATAAGGTTAAGAATGAGATACCCATATATTCTTAACATGCACAATACATCACATAGACAATCACCAAACAAGCATCCAAATAACATAAAGTTTAACGACATAAACAACAAGTTTGAAAGGCAACCACACCAATAGCAAGCCATCCACATGTTGGATGGTCATTGCGACTCAATAATCATAAGCATGGTAAATGATAAATAAATGAGTAGTCATCACTACTCCTCTGCATCAACCTCCTCATCGACAAGTGTAAGACCTGCATTCTCCATAGCGGTCTTGTATTCCTCGACATTGGTAGTCAAGGCCTCTACCTTGGCTTTGAGAGCCCTCTTCTGTGAACGAAGTCTCTCAATCACACCCTGCTGATGCTCGAGCTCGAAATCCTTGGCCTCTAGTTCTGCATTCATCTCTCGAATCCTCTTGTTCCTATCTTGGACTCTTTTCTCTTGGCTCTTGAACTTCCTGTCCTGGCTCTCAAACTTAGCCTCCATTTCCTTGACTATCTCGTCTTGCTCTGCGAAGAGCTTGTCCTTCTCATGAAGTTGCACCTGGAGCTCGTCATTGATAAGCATGACGTTGGTCCTATCAGTATCTAGATGCCTAAGTACAAACTCTAGGTCCTGAAGGTACAGACGAATCGGCTCTGCGTCTCTCTAGCAGCATCCTCGAACTCAATATCCTCACCATCCTAGTCGCGTCTTCCGAAGGCGTGAAAGTGAGTACCTCTAAGCTCCCTGGAGTGCCTCCTAACAGACGCCCAAGTAAATCCTGCATAACTACCTCTAAGCCTCTCTCTTTGTCGTCATGCATTAACTTGAAAGTGATGGCCTTCGTGGCTGGCTCAGTATGGCGTCCTGGCTGGGTAACTTTGAAGCCCCAAAGGTCCTTCCTCTCAAACTTGGTGAGGGGAAGCATCATGATACGAGGAAGCGGAAGATTGAGCACACTAGTGAGCTCAATAAGACGAGTGCCAAAACGAGTTCCCCTGAACTCTTTAGCCGTGCTGATAGTAACATTAGGCATGTACTTTATAAGATAAGAAAATTTAGAATCAATAATCAATAGAAATTTCAAGACAAAGAATCACAAGCATATCATTGGCAAACACACAATTCATGGCATACATAAATTCATTACAAGCATTCCAAGGTTCAACATAACTTAGACAAACTTTTGAAAATAAAACGGTAAGTGTTGTGGTCCAACTAACGAAGTACATTACAACTCTCACTCACTAGACAAAAAGGCTATCAAAGCATCCTTCTACCAATAGAGATGAGAAAGAAGATTAGAAAAGTTTACGAGAAGAAAAGACAAGTGGAGAAAATTTTCAAAGTGTTGAAATTTTTCCTTAGTGGTTTCTAATCCAATCCTAGGGTTATAATCCTATAGGCAACACAGTGCTCTGATACCATCTGTAAGATCCCTCCCTTATAAAGTTAAGGATCCCTGTGATTGCAATGGTAGTCCCTGGATCAATTGCTAGCATCCACATTTTAAGATGAAGTACACAGAAACAAAGGTCATTATTACATCGTCATTCCAGAGATAACATAGTCTTTAACAACTCCATGGCCATAGGCCTAATACAAGAGTTCATTCATAACAATAAAAATAAAGTATTCATCTTCATGTGCCACAGGCAAGCATGTTGAGTGTAGACTCATAACCCCTAATCATCATCAGAATAACCTGCAACATCACAAGTTACAGCCACAATGGGTCAATACATTGGAATAGTATTGGCGAGTGATACCTTAGTAAAATATTAGCATCAAGTTACTACATGAATTTGGCTAAGTGTAGCTTAGGCTTGCTTTGCTCAAAATAGGTTTTACCTATTAGTTGAAAACACTAAGTTTTTCTTTGACAAAACTTTCCCAAGGAACCACCAATAGAAATTGGTGAACCTTCTCCCTTGTTCAACCACAAGTTTTAACTTAGAAAAATTGGGATGAGGAGATTCTTGATAGCTTCCATGTCTTGATGCTCAAATTGTCCAATACCAGGGACATGGCTAAGTACTTAGATTCTTCCATATGCAGAGGTTGTGCACTTTCCCCACAAGAGTTGATTTTCACCAAGACAGGACCTTTCAGAAGCCTTCCCCTAGACCAAATGGACGCGCTCCAAACCTATCATCCCACTACCACCAACTGTCCAAATGGCTAAGTTATTGCAACCTATGTGATCCAGGTAGAGCCCATAATGCCATGTGGATGCACTAGAAGCTTCTTAACATTTGGCATCTCAAATCCCTTTGTTCCTGGGTGGCTTTCCACAAGTGTGATACACAAGGTAAACCATAAAAATGGGCCTTGTGTAACCACTCAACACAAACCAATCTTTCCATTCCACCCTGGTGTTTCACTCACTTAGTTGTTTTTATTAAGCAAAACTTAAGTCAAACACTTAGAAATATTTCTCATAGCATGAATATATAATCCTCCCTTGGTTGCTACTAGCTAGGCTAAGCATGGCAATAGCATGTATCTTAACTTAGAGGAAATTCTAACATTTCTACAACTACTAGGATTTCCCAAGCATAGCATATAGATACTTAGCAAAATATATCATGCAAGTCCTATACAAAATATTTCTAATGCATAGGTAAAAATATTGGGGTAAAAACATGAAGAACCACTTGCCTTGGTAGTTTGGAGAGTAGCAACAATCATCACAACCACAATCACTATTAGCACCAAAATCTACACTTAAAATAATGGCACCAAATTCACATATCAAAAATATACAAAAAAAATATATGAATGCATGCAAATGCCATGTGATGATTTTCTACACCAAACAAAACAAGTATACAGTACTGAATCATAAACAAGACCAAGACACACTAAATAAACTTTATTTGATCTTTAAATCATTTTTCAAATCATTTCTATACTCAAAATAAGCCTATAAATGTCTCTGAAAAAATAACCAATTTTACGGAAGAAAAATATTAAACACATTGCAAAAATGGATAGAATTCTTTCTCCTAATTCCAATGATATAAAATTTGCAAAATTTGAACGTGTGGATCAAAAGTTATGAATTTTGCAAGTTTGAATAACTAATAGATTTAATTTCTGTTTTTAAAACTAAACTCAGGCCACGCGACGTGTTCTGATTGGACCGTACCTGCTCGGCCGGATCGATCAACGTGGGCCGCACGATCTAAATGAAAACGCATGGCCAGATCTAAAACGTACCCCTTCGATAAGTGATCTATTCCTATGTGCTGGATCTAGATCCGCGGTCTAGGGCGATTCAGAGCAAAAGAAAGGCATGAGAAGATGTGCAAGGGTATACTGATCACGTTCGTTTGAATCAGAGACAGGGGGCGGTCGACGCTTACCGGAATCACACGCCGGAGTTCGTCGGGCAGCGGCGGTGTGAGCTTGAATGCGCGCAGCCTGGTGGCGGAGTGAGCAGGGAAAGTGAGGGGAAATGAACGCGGCGGGTGGGGTTTAAGTAGTAGGTGAAGGCTGGGCGAATTACTGGCGAAATCAAAGGAATTGATTCAGCTTGATTGCGCGAGGTAACGGCGGCGACGACGTGTTCATCGCGCGGTTTCTGGGGAGGACGATGACGACGTGGCGATGGGGCCACTAGTCAGCGACTAGTTGGGTTGGTTCGGCGCGGGTGAGAGAAAAAGCAGAGGGGGAGTGGCCCGGGTGGGCCTTTGGGCCGGATTTGGTTCTGGGCTAGTTTAGCAGCGCCGGCCTTTTTCTTATTCTTTTCTCTTTTTCATTTTCTGTTTGAATTTCCAGGAATCAAATTCAATTGATTTCAAAAGTGTTTGAATTCAAACTCTTTCTGGATTTTTATAAAGTGAAAATTGTACACATTTGGTTGCAGAACAATGTTATACACTTAAAAATAATTTGGCACTTTGGAATTTTAAAATAAACCATGTTTTTACCCATTGTTTATTAAAGACAAAGAAATGGTTTAAATTTGTTTCTTTGTTTTGAATTCTTTGTCCAAGCTTTGGAAATTATCAAACAAACAACATTGGTTTAAAACAAACAATCTCTCGTTAGAGAGTAGCATTGGATCAATGCTTTGCTTACATAAAATAATAGGCATACAAATGCTCCTGTTTTGTAATGACTTTGAAAATGATCCTAAAATGATTATGAATGCATGGAGGATATGCAAAACTTTGAAAACATGATTTTAGGGATGTTAAAAATCTAACCCCCTTAAGGTGAATCTCGCCCTCGAGATTCGGATTGGCTAGCCAATATGCGAGGCTGGTCTTTCCGAAGATCATCTTCTCTTTCCCATGTTGCTTCTTCTTCGGAATGATGGTTCCATTGAACTTTGCATAATTTGATAGTCTTAGTCCGAGTAACTCTTTCTGCAGTCTCAAGAATCTTGATGGGTTTTTCCTCATAAGTGAGATCACTTTCCAATTGGACTTCCACCAAAGGTATAGTATCCTTCAAAGAAGTCTCTTCCATCTCTGGATGGCATTTCTTTAGCTGACTCACATGAAACACATTGTGAACGGCTGACAATGATTCTGGCAATTCAATCTCATAAGCTACTTCTCCTTTACGACTCAGAATCTTGAATGTCCCAATGTATCTTGGGGCCAATTTTCCTTTGACACCAAATCTCTTCACTCCACGAAGTGGTGACACTCTAAGATAAGCTCTATCACCCACTTCATAGGTGACCTCTCTACGCTTAGGATCTACGTAGCTCTTCTGTCGGGACTGTGCTATCTTCAATCTGTCCTTAACTAGCTTGACTTTCACTTCAGCTTCTTTGATCAGTTCTGGTCCGAACAAATTTCTTTCTCCCACACCATTCCATAGCAATGGGGTAGTACACTTTCTCCCATAGAGAAACTCAGACGGTGCCATCTCAATACTGGCTTGATAGCTGTTATTATAAGAGAATTATGCTTAAGGCAGACTTTCATCCCAACTAGCTCCATAGTCTAGGGAACATGCCCTCAACATATCTCCTAGAATCTGGTTGGTCCTTTCTATCTATCCATTAGTCTGAGGATGAAAAGCAGTGCTGAATTCCAATCTCGTTCCCAATGACTCATGTAGTTGCCTCCAGAAATGACAAGTGAATTGAGTTCCCCTATCAGACACAATACTCTTGGGTACTCCATGCAGACACACAATCCTATTAATATAGATCTTGGCTAACTTAGCACTTGTATAGGTTGTCTTCACGGGTATGAAATGAGCCACTTTAGTGAGGCGATCCACTACTACCCAAATAGAATCATATCCTGACCTGGTCGTTGGCAATCTAGTGATAAAATCCATGCCAATCTTGTCCCACTTCCAATCAGGAATAGGTAGTGGTTGTAGAAATCCTGCTGGTTTCTGATGTTCCTCTTTCACTCTACTACATACATCACACAAAGCAATATGTTCGGCGATGTCCTTCTTGAGATTATTGCACCAAAATCTTTCCTTCATATCCATGTACATTTTGGTGTTACCCGGATGAATGGAATATGGTGAGTTGTGTCCTTCTTGTAATATCAGTTTCCGAAGCTCCGGATCTTGCGGAACGCAGATACGTTTTCCATACCATAAAGTACCCTGTTCGTCTTCATGGAATCCTTTGTCTTTTCCCTTGCCAATCTTTTCCTTCATCTCTTAAATTTCCTTGTCTGTCTTTTGGGCTTCCTTGATCTTGTCCAACAATGTGGGTTGAACATCCAATGTCATGAGATGTCCTTCAGGCACAATCTCCAATCTAAGGTCTCTAAATTGGGCACACAGATCATCTGGCAACTCTCCCTTAGTAAGGCCATTCACAAATACCTTACGACTTAGAGCATCCGCTACAACATTTGCTTTACCAGGTTGGTATTGCAAACTCAAGTCCTTGATGAGTTCTAGCCATCTTCTTTGTCTCATGTTGATTTCTTTCTGGGTGAAGATATACTTCAAACTTTTGTCATCTGTGAACACTTCACATCGTTTTCCCAAAAGATAGTGTCTCCATGTTTTGAGTGCATGGACCACAGAGGCTAACTCCAAATTATGAGTAGGGTAATTTACCTCATGAGTTTTGAGTTGTCTCGAGGCATAAGCCACAACTTTCCCTTCTTGCATTAGAACTACACCTAATCCATGATGAGATGCATCACAATACACTTGGAAATCTTTCTCCAAATCTGGAAGACATAAGACAAGTGATGTCACTAGTCTCTTCTTCAATTCTTGGAAACTGAGTTCACATCCTTCAGTCCAGGCAAACTTCTTGTCTTTCTTTAGTAACTCTGTCATTGGATTAGCTACCTTGGAGAAATTCTAAATGAGTCTTCTGTAGTATCCTGCCAAGCCAAGGAAACTACGAACCTCTTTTACTGACTTAGGAGATTCCCACTCAGTTACAGCTGTCACTTTTGCGGGATCAACTGCTACACCATCTCCTGACACAACGTGTCCAAGAAATCCAACTTTATTCAACCAGAATTCACACTTGCTGAATTTTGCATACAACTTATGCTCTCTAAGCTTCTCAAGTATCCAACGCAAATGTCCTTCACGCTCCTCTTTGCTTTTGGAGTAGATCAAAATGTCATCGATGAAAATGACTACAAACTTTTGAAGGAACTCCATGAACACCTTGTTCATCATATTCATGAAGTAAGTTGGTGCATTGGTTAACCCAAATGGCATCACGGTGTACTCATACAATCCATACCTGGTGGTGAAAGTTGTCTTAGGTATGTCTTGTTCTCTTATCTTAAGCTGGAAATAGCCTGACCGGAGATCAATCTTTGAGAACACACATGCTCCTTCTAGCTGATCAAACAAGTCATTAATTCTGGGCAAAGGATATTTGTTCTTGATAGTCACCTCATTGAGTGAACGATAATCTATGCATAATCTTTGACTTCTATCTTCTTTTCCACAAATAAAACTGGTGCTCCCCAGGATGAAGAACTTGGTTGAATATACCCTTTCTGCAACTGTTCTCCAAGTTGTTTCTTGAGTTCTTCCAACTCACCAACTGACATCTTATAAGGTATCTTTGCTATTGGTCCTGATCCTGGTAGCAAGTCAATCAGAAATTCCACATCTCTATCTGGTGGCATTCCCCGTAATTCTTCTGGAGACACATCCGGATATTCACTCACAATTAGCACACTTTCTATGCTAACCCCCTTAAGAGAATTTAGCTTACTCCCTTTTGATTCAAAGTTAGACTTGAATCTTATCCTTTTCTTTTCCGGGGTTGTGGGTGCGACAGTACGATTGGCACAATCTAATACTCCTTCATACTTGGTCATCCAGTCCATTCCCAAAATTACATCCAGTCCTTGGGAATCTGGGATTATCAGACTCACTGGAAACTTATGCTTTCCAAATTCTATCACTAGATCACGACATCGAAGACTCAATATCATATCTCCACCGGGAGAACTTACTTTTATTGGGCACCCAATTTTTTCAGTTGGAAACCCATTTCTATCAACAAATGCTTTTGATATGAATGAATGTGATTCACCAATATCAAAAAGAACAAGTGCTGGAATAGAATTGAGTTTGAACTTACCAGCCACAGCATCGGACTCCTCATAAATATCTTCCACATTGATGTGGTTCACTTGTCCCTTCTGAAAAGGGTTGGGCTTGTTGGGTCCTTCAACTTTCTTTTCTGGGCATTCATTTGCATAATGCCCCATCTTCTTACACTTAAAGCATTCAACCTGACTGAGATCCTTCTTGACAGGCTGGCTTCCACTACCACTTCCACTTCCATTGTGGTGGCTCTTGTATCCACCCTTGTGGTTCTTGTACTTGTCATTGTCATGACTATGGTGATGCTTGTTGTCATGATGACGGTTGTGGTTGTGTTGGCTGTTGCACTTTCCATGCTTGTGGGATCCAGAACTCCCACTATCATCATAATGGGAATGCTTGTGAGACGATCCCGAGCTATGCTTGTTAGAGCTGTGCTTCCTCTTTCTGCTTTCAACCTGTTTCATCTTGTTCTCCAAGATGGTAGCCTTGTCACAAAGGGATTGGTAGGTGGGGACATAGGCCACAGATAATTGCAGATTCAGTTCATCGTTCAGTCCTTCGAGGAACTTCTCTTTCCTCTTGGCATCAGTATCAACTTCATCCGGTGCATAACGCGCCAGATTGTTGAACTCCTCAATATATTCAGCCATGCTGCGGTGGCGCTGCTTCAGGTTATGAAATTCCTTCTTCTTCAAACTCATCACTCCGGATGAGATGTCAGCTGTACGGAAACCATCTTCAAAGATAGCCCATGTCACATCCTCAATGGGAGTGGTGATCTGGAAGTTATCCCACCAAGTAGCTGATGGTCGTTCCAACAAGTGTGCTGCAAACCTGACTTTCTCCTCGTCGGTACAGCCGACAGTTACCAAATCCTTGTTCACTGAACATAGCCAATCATTGGCCACCATGGGATCAGTAGTTCCTGAGAACTTTGCAGGCCTCAGTCTTAGGAATCTGGTGAGCATGTCAAATCCTGGTAGATTATTCTGATTGTTGTTATTGTTGTTGTTGTTATTCTGATTCTGCATGAAAGTGGTCATCATCTGCATCAGCTGTGTCTATGTTGTCATCAGCTGCTGCATCTCGGGGGTGACATTGTTGTTGTTCGGGTTGGGGTTGGCACGTCGAGGAGGCATCTGTGGTTTTCAATAAGGTTAAGAATGAGATACCCATAGATGCTTAACATGCACAATACATCACATAGACAATCACCAAACAAGCATCAAAATAACATAAAGTTCAACGACATAAACAACAAGTTTGAAAGGCAACCACACCAATAGCAAGCCATCCACATGTTGGATGGTCATTGCGAATCAATAATCATAAGCATGGTAAATGATAAATAAATGAGTAGTCATCACTACTCCTATGCATCAACCTCCTCATCGACAAGTGTAAGACCTGCATTCTCCATAGCGGTCTTGTATTCCACGACATTGGTAGTCAAGGACTCAACCTTGGCATTGAGAGCCCTCTTCTGTGAACGAAGTCTCTCAATCACACCCTGCTGATGCTCGAGCTCGAAATCCTTGGCCTCTAGTTCTGCATTCATCTCTCGAATCCTCTTGTTCCTATCTTGGACTCTTTTCTCTTGGCTCTTGAACTTCCTGTCCTGGCTCTCAAACTTAGCCTCCATTTCCTTGACTATCTCGTCTTGCTCTACGAAGAGCTTGTCCTTCTCACGAAGTTGCACCTGGAGCTCGTCATTGATAAGCATGACGTTGGTCCTATCAGTATCTAGATGCCTAAGTAGAACCTCTAGGTCCTGAAGGTACAGAAGAATCGGCTCTATCGTCTCTCTAGCAGCATCCTCGAACTCAATAACCTCACCATCCTCGTCGTGTCTTCCGAAGGCGTGAAAGTGAGTACCTCTAAGCTCCCTGGAGTGCCTCCCTATCAGACGCCCAAGTAAATCCTGCATAACTACCTCTAAGCCTCTCTCTTTGTCGTCATGCATTAACTTGAAAGTGATGGCCTCCATGGCTGGCTCAGTCTGGCGTCCTGGCTGGGTAACTTTGAAGCCCCAAAAGTCCTTCCTCTCAAACTTGGTGAGGGGAAGCATCATGATACTGGGAAGCGGAAGATTGAGCACACTAGTGAGCTCAATAAGGCGAGTGCCAAAACGAGTTCCCTTGAACTCTTCAGCCGTGCTGATAGTAACATTAGGCATCTATTTTATAAGATAAGAAAAGTTAGAATCAATCATCAATAGAAATTTCAAGACAAAGAATCACAAGCATATCATTGGCAAACACACAAGTCATGGCATACATAAATTCATTACAAGCATTCCAAGGTTCAACATAACTTAGACAAAATTTTGAAAATAAAACGATAAGTGTGGTGGTCCAACTAACGAAGTACATTACAACTCTCACTCACTAGACAAAAAGTCTATCAAAGCATCCTTCTACCAATAGAGATGAGAAATAAGATTAGAAAAGTTTACGAGAAGAAAAGACAAGTGGAGAAAATTTTCAAAGTGTTGAAAATTTTCCTTAGTGGTTTCTAATCCAATCCTAGGGTTATAATCTACAGGAAACACAGTGCTCTGATACCATCTGTAAGATCCCTCCCTTATAAAGGTAAGGATCCTTGTGATTGCAATGCTAGTCCCCGGATCAATTGCTAGCATCCACAGTTTAAGATGAAGTACACAGAAACAAAGGTCATTATTACATCGTCATTCCAGAGATAACATAGTCTTTTACAACTCCATGGACATAGGCCTAATACAAGAGTTCATTCATCACAATAAAAATAAAGTATTCATCTTCATGTGCCACAGGCAAGCATGTTGAGTGTAGACTCATGACCCCTAATCATCATCAGAATAACCTGCAACATCACAAGTTACAGCCACAGTGGGTCAATACATTGGAATAGTGTTGGCAAGTGATACCTTAGTAAAATATTAGCATCTAGTTACTACATGAATTTGGCTAAGTGTAGCTTAGGCTTGCTTTGCTCAAAATAGGTTTTACCTATTAGTTGAAAACACTAACTTTTTCTTTGACAAAACTTTCCCAAGGAACCACCAATAGAAATTGGTGAACCTTCACCCTTGTTCAACCACAAGTTTTAACTTAGAAAAATTGGGATGAGGAGATTCTTGATAGCTTCCATGTCTTGATGCTCAAATTGTCCAATACCAGGGACATGGCTAAGTACTTAGATTCTTCCATCTGCAGAGGTTGTGCACTTTCCCCACAAGAGTTGATTTTCACCAAGACAGGACCTTTCAGAAGCCTTCCCCTAGACCAAATGGATGCGCTCCAAACCTATCATCCCACTACCACCAACTGTCCAAATGGCTAAGTTATTGCAACCTATGTGATCCAGGTAGAGCCCATAATGCCATGTGGCTGCACTAGAAGCTTCTTAACATTTGGCATCTCAAATCCCTTTGTTCCTGGGTGGCTTTCCACAAGTGTGATACACAAGGTAAACCATAAAAATGGGCCTTGTGTAACCACTCAACACAAACCGATCTTTCCATTCCACCCTAGTGTTTCATTCACTTAGTTGTTTTTATTAAGCAAAACTCAAGTCAAACACTTAGAAATATTTCTCATAGCATGAATATATAATCCACCCTTGGTTGCTACTAGCTAGGCTAAGCATGGCAATAGCATGTATCTTAACTTAGAGGAAATTCTAACATTTCTACAACTACTAGGATTTCCCAAGCATAGCATATAGATACTTAGCAAAATATATCATGCAAGTCCTATACAAAATATTTCTAATGCATAGGTAAAAATATTGGGGTAACAACATGAAGCACCACTTGCCTTGGTAGTTTGGGGAGTAGCAACAATCTTCACAACCACAATCTCTATTAGCACCAGAATCTACACATAAAATAATGGCACCAAATTCACATATCAAAAATATACAAGCAAAAATATATGAATGCATGCAAATGTGATGTGATGATTTTCTACACCAAACAAAACAAGTATACAGTACTGAATCATAAACAAGACCAATACACACTAAATAAACTTTATTTGATCTTTAAATCATTTTTCAAATCATTTCTATACTCAAAATAAGCCTATAAATGTCTCTAAAAAAATAACCAATTTTACAGAAGAAAAATATTATACACATTGCATAAATGGATAGAATTCTTTCTCCTGATTCCAATGATATAAAATTTGCAAAATTTGAACGTGTGGATCAAAAGTTATGAATTTTGCAAGTTTGAATAACTAATAGATTTAATTTCTGTTTTTAAAAGTAAACTCAGGCCACGCGGTGTGTTCTGATTGGCCCGTAACAGTTCGGCCGGATCAGTCAACGTGGGCCGCACGATCTAAATGAAAATGTATGGCCAGATCTAAAACGTATCCCTTCGATAAGTGATTTATTCCTATGCGCTAGATCTAGATCCGACGGCTATCGATCAAGCGACCACGGATGGGCGGCGCTAGCGACGGCGGCGCGGCGGCGCGACTCTGCCAGTGATGTTCTGGCGGCTACGGAGGGGGCTGGGTCAACAGAGGGGCTTACCGAGCTCGTGAGGTCGTTGCGGTGCTCGAGGTGGTCGAGGGAGAGACAGGGGCGCACGGACTCGGCCGCTATTGCTCGTCGGAGTGAAGCCTGTCGTCGGGCACGGCTGTTCGTCGATGTTGCCGACGTTGTAGATCATGCCAGAGAGAAACAAGCAGCGCGTTAGATGTGGGGGACGATGTTGGTCATGTGAGTATCGAAGAGAGGGCAAGGCGCGCTCGGGACTAACCAGATTAACTCGCCGGAATTGCGTTGAGCTTCAGTCGCATCTAGAGGTGGACGATGGCGACGGTCTAGGGAGATTGAGAGCAAAATAAAGGCATGATAAGATGCGCAAGGGTATACTGATCACATTCGTTTGAATCAGAGACAGGGGGCGGTCGACTCTTACCGGAATTGCACGCCGGAGTTCGTCAGGCAGTGGCGGTGTGAGCTTGAATGCGCGCAGCCTGGTGGCGGAGTGAGCAGGGAAAGTGAGGGGAAATGATCGCGGCGGGGTGGGGTTTAAGTAGCAGGTGAAGGCTGGGTGAATTACTGGCGAAATCAAAGGAATTGATTCGGCTTGATTGCGCGATGTAACGGCGGCGACGGCGTGTTCATCGCGCGGTTTCTGGGGAGGACGATGACGACGTGGCGATGGGGCCACTAGTCAGCGACTAGTTGGGTTGGTTTGGCGCGGGTGAGAGAAAGAGCAGAGGGGGAGTGTCCCGGGTGGGCTTTTGGGCCGGATATGGTTCTGGGCTAGTTTAGCAGCGCTGGCCTTTTTCTTATTCTTTTCTCTTTTTCATTTTCTGTTTGAATTTCCAGGAATCAAATTCAATTGATTTAAAAAGGGTTTGAATTCAAACTCTTTCTGGATTTTTATAAAGTGAAAATTGTACACATTTGGTTGCAGAACAATGTTACACTTAAAAATAATTTGGCACTTTGGAATTTTAAAATAAACCATGTTTTTACCCATTATTTATTAAAGACAAAGAAATGGTTTAAATTTGTTTCTTTGTTTTGAATTCTTTGTCCAAGCTTTGGAAATTATCAAACAAACAACATTGGTTTAAAACAAACAATCTCTCATAAGAGAGTAGCATTGGATCAATGCTTTGCTTACATAAAATAATAGGCATACAAATGCTCTTGTTTTGTAATGACTTTGAAAATGATCCGAAAATGATTATGAATGCATGGATGATATGCAAAACTTTGAAAACATGATTTTAGGGATGTTACACTTTCCTTCACATTCATGTACATTTTGGTGTTACCCGGATGAATGGAGTATGGTTAGTTATGTGCTTCCTGTAAAATCAGTTTCCGAAGCTCCGGATCTTGCGGAATGCAGATACGTTTTCCATACCATAAAGTACCCTGTTTGTCTTCATGGAATCCTTTGGCTTTTCCCTTACCAATATTTTTCTTAATCTCTTCAATTTCCTTGTCCGTGTTTTGGGCTTCCTTGATTTTGTCCAACAAGGTGGGTTGAACATCCAATGACATGAGATGTCCTTCAGGCACTATCTCCAATCTGAGATCTTTAAATTAGGCACACAGATCATTTGGTAATTCTCCCTTAGTAAGGCCATTCACATAAACCTTACGGCTTAACGCATCAGCTACAACATTTGCTTTACCGGGGTGGTATTGCAGACTCAAGTCATAGTCTTTGATGAGTTCCAATCATCTTCTTTGTCTCATGTTGATCTCTTTCTAGGTGAAGATATACTTCAAAGTTTTGTGATCCGTGAACACTTCACATCGCTTCCCCAAAAGATAATGTCTCCATGTTTTGAGTGCATGTACAATAGAGGCTAACTCTAAATCATGAGTAGGGTAATTCACTTCATGAGTTTTGAGTTGTCTCAAAGCATAAGCCACAACTTTCCCTTCTTGCATTAAAACTGCACCTAATCCTTGATGAGATGCATCACAACAAACTTGGAATCCTTCTCCAAATCTGGCAGACATAAGACTGGTGCTGTCACTAGTCTCTTCTTCAACTCTTGGAAACTGAGTTCACATCCTTCAGTCCAAACAAATTTCTTGTCTTTCTTTAGTAACTTTGTCATTGGCTTAGCTACCTTTGATAAATTCTCAATGAATCTTCTATAGTATCCTGCCAAGCCAAGGAAACTACGAACTTATTTCACTGACTTAGGAGATTCCCATTCAGTTACAGCTGACACTTTCGTGGGATCAACAACTACACCATCTCCTGACACAATGTATCCAAGAAATCCAACTTCATTCAACCAGAATTCACACTTGCTGAATTTGGCATACAGCTTATGCTCTCTAAGCTTCTCAAGAATCAAACGCAAATGTCCTTCATGCTCTTCATTGCTCTTGGAATAGATCAAAATGTAATCGATGAAAATGACAACAAACTTGTCAAGAAACTCCATGAACACCTTGTTCATCATATTCATGAAGTAGGCTGGTGCATTGGTCAAACCAAATGGCATTACGGTGTACTCATACAATCCATACCTAGTGGTGAAAGCAGTCTTAGGTATGTCTTGTTCCCTTATCTTTAGCTGAAATTAGCCTGATCGGAGATCAATCTTTGAGGACACACGGGCTCCTTCTAACTAATCAAAAAAGTCATTGATTCTAGGCAAAGGATATTTGTTCTTGATAGTCACCTCATGGAGTGAACGATAATCCATGCATAACCTTTGACTTCTATCTTTCTTTTCCACAAACAAAACTGGTGCTCCCCAAGATGAAGAACTTGGTTGAATAAATCCTTTCTGCAACTGTTCTCCAAGTTATTTCTTGAGTTCTTTCAACTCATCAACATACATCTTGTAAGGTCTCTTTGCTATTGGTCATGATCCTGGCAGCAAGTCAATCAGAAACTCCACATCTCTATCTGGTGGCATTCCCTGCAATTCCTCCGGAAACACATCCGGATACTCTCTCACAATTAGCTCACTGTCTATGCTAACCCCCTTAAGAGAATTTAGCTTACTCCATTTTGATTCAAAGTTAGACTTGAATCGAATCCGCTTCTTATCCGGGGTTGTGAGTGCGACAGTACGGTTGGAACAATCTAGTACTCCTTCATATTTGGTCATCCAATCCATTCCCAAAATTACATCCAATCCTTGGGAATCTAGGATTATCAGACTAACTGGAAACTTATGCTTTCCAAATTCTATCACTAGATCACGACATCCAAGACTTACTATGATATCTCCACCGGGAGAACTTACTTTTATAGGACACCCAATATTTTTCAGTCGGAAAACCATTTCTATCAACAAATACTCTTGATATGAAAGAATGCGATGCAATAGTATCAAAAAGAACAAGTGCTGGAATAGAATTGAGTTTGAACTTACCAGCCACCGCATCAGATTCCTCATATATCTCTTCCACATTGATGTGGTTCACTTGTCCCTTCTATAAAGGGTTGGGCTTAGTGGTTCCTTCAACCTTCTTCTCTGGGCACTCATTTGCATGACCCATCTTCTTACACTTGAAACACTCAACCTGACTGATATCTCTCTTTGCAGGCTGACTTCCACTGCCATTTCCACCTCCACTGTGGTGGCTCTTGTGTCCACTCTTGTGGTTCTTATACTTGTCAATATCATAACTACGGTGATGCTTGCTTTCATGATGGCGGTTGTGGTTGTGGTGGTTGTTGTACTTTCCATGTTTGTGGGATCCAGAACTCCCACTATCATCATGATGTGAACGCTTTTGAGACGATCCCGAGATGTGCTTATCAAACCTGTGCTTCCTCTTCCTACTCTCAACCTGTTCCATCTTGTTCTCCAAGATGGTAGCCTTGTCACAGAGTGATTGATAGGTTGGGACATAGGCAACAGACAGCTGCAGATTCAGTTCATCATTCAGTCCTTCGAGGAATTTCTCCTTCCTCTTGGTATCAGTATCAACTTCATCCGGTGCATAACGCGCCAGGTTGTTGAATTCCTCAATATACTCAGCCATGCTGTGGTGACGCTGTTTCAGGTTGTGGAACTCCTTCTTCTTCAAATTCATCACTCCGGATGAGATGTGAGCTATAAGGAATCCATCCTCAAAGATAGCCCATGTCACATCCTCAATGGGGGTGGTGATCTGAAAGTTGTCCCACCAGGTTGCTGCTAGCCCTTCCAGTAGATGTGCTGCAAACCTGACCTTCTCTTCGTCGGTGCAGCCGACAGTCACTAAATCCTTGTTCACTGAACGAAGCCAATCATTGGCCACCATTGGATCAGTGGTTCCTGAGAACTTTTTAGGCCTTAGTCTTAGAAATCTGGTGAGCATGTCAAATCCTAGCGGATTATTCTGGTTATTGTTGTTGTTGTTATTGTTATTGTTATTGTTGTTGTTATTCTGATTCTGGTTCTGCATGAAAGTGGTCATCATCTGCATCAGTTGTGCATGTGCTGTCATCAACTGCTGCATCTCGGGAGTGACATTGTTGTTGTTTGGGTTGCGGTTGGAACGTCGAGGAGGCATCTGTGGTTTTAATAAGGATAAGAATGAGATACCCATAGATGCTTAACATGCACAATACATCACATAGACAATCACAATAACCAAGTATCAAAATAACGTAGAGTTTGAACGACATAAAAAACAAGTTTGCAAATGCAAACACACCATAGCAAGCTACCCACATGTTGGATGGTCATTGCGACTCAATAATCAAAAGTATGGTAGATGAAAGATAATCGAGTAGTCTACACTACTCCTCCGCATCAATCTCTATGTCAACGAGGGTAAGACATGCATTCTCCATGGCGGTCTTGTAATCATCAACACTAGTAGTCAAGGCCTCTATCTTGGCCCTAAGATCCCTCTTTTGTGAGCGAAGCCCCTCGATCACGCCCTGCTGATGCTCAAGCTCGAAGTCCTTGGCCTCTAGCTCTTCCTTCATCTCCCAGATCTTCTTGTTCCTGTCTTGGACTCTTTTCTCCTGGCTCTTGAACTTCTTGTCCTGGCTTTCAAACTTGGCCTTCATTTCCTTGACTATCTCGTCTTGCTCCGCGAAGAGCTTGTCCTTCTCACAAAGCTGAACCTGGAGCTCGTCATTTCTAAGCATGACGTTGGTCCTATCAGTATCTAGGTGTCTAATAAGACCCTCTAGGTCCTAGAGGTATAGACGAATCGGATCCATCGTCTCTCTAGCAGCATCCTCGTACTCTATAGCTTCACCCTCCTTGTTGCTTCTCCCGAAGGGGTGAAAGTAAAGACCTCTAAGCTCGGTGGAGTGTCTCCCTACCAGGCGCCCAAGTAACTCCTACATGACTACATCTAAGCCTTTCTCCTTGTCGTCATGCATCAGCTTGAAAGTGATAGTCTCCGTGGTTGGCTCTGTCTGGCGTCCTGGCTGAGTGACTCTGAAGCCCCATAGGTCCTTCCTCTCAAACTTGGTGAGTGCAAGTGTCATGATGCTAGGAAGTGGAAGGTTGAGAACACTAGTGAGCTCAATGAGACGAGTACCCAAACGAGTTCCCTTGAAATCCTCGGCCGTGTTGATAATAACATTAGGCATCTATTTTAATAAGATAGAGAAAAGTTAGAATCAACATCAAATAGAGAAAAGATCACAAGACAAAATATCACAAGCACATCTTTTGCAACAAACACACAAGTCATGGAATACACAAATCCATTACAAGCACCAAAGGTTCAACATAACTTAGACAAAATTTTGGAAGTAAAAATGATAAGTGTGGTGGTCCAACTAACGAAGTACGTTATAACTCTCACTCACTAGACAAAATAACTATCAGGGCATCCTTAGTAGCCATTTGTCTATCTTGTTCACAAGACTCCCATATTAAATCTATGATGTCTCCCCTTAGCTATTAGTTAGTAGCCTCTAACTCTTGGGTATGCTTCTTTTCTTCTCTAAGGTCATTTTGGTTGTTGAGCATTCTGCACTTGAGTCTATCACCAAGCTCCTTGATAGCATTCCAAGATGCATTTCTTGCAGAGTCAAAGAATTTTGTGTGCATTTCTGAGTTGGTGACCATGCAGAATCCTGACTCCTTGTGGTTGTCTTCCTTGTTTTTGTACAAGTGAAGTTGCACCCACCAATACTCTTCTCCTTCATCCAACACAGGGAATACTTTGTACAAAACTGCGCCATGTATCCCCATGGAAACCATAAGGTTCTTGAGGGCCTTGGGAAATTCAGTCTCACACTCCAAAGTCATGAGTGGTCCCTTCCTCACGGTTCCGTTGATGGAGTTCATCTACAAATAGAGTTGAGAAAGAAGATTAGAAAAGTTTATGAGAAGAAAAAGACAAGTGTGGAAATTTTTCAAAGTGTTGAAATTTTTTCCTTAGTGGTTTCTAATCCAATTCTAGGGTCATAATACTACAGGCAACACAGTGCTCTGATACCATCTGTAAGACCCCACCTTTGTAAAGGTAAAGGTCCCTGTGATTGCAATGCTAGTCCCTGAATCAATTGCTAGCATCCACAGTTTAAGATGAAGTACACAAAAACAAAGGTCATTATTACATCGTCATTCCAGAGATAACATAGTATTTTACAACTCCATAGCCATAGGCTAGTACAAGAGTTTAACTTAACAATATAAATAAAAGTCTTCATCTTCATGTGCCACGGGCAAGCATGTTGAGTGTAGACTCATAACCCTAATCCTCATCAGAGTAACCTGCAACATCACAAGTTATAGCCACAGTGGGTCAATACATTGGAATAGTATTCGCAAGTGATACCTTAGTAGAATAATAGTATCTAGCTTCTACATGAATTTGGCTAAGTGTAGCTTAGGCTTGCTTTGCTCAAAATAGGTTTTACCTATCAGTTGAAACACTAAGTTTTTATTTGGCAAAAACTCCCAAGGAACCACCAATAGACATTGGTGAACCTTAACCCTTGTTCAAACACAAGTTTTAACTTAGAAAATTGGGATGAGGAGATTATTTTTAGCTTCCATGTCTTGATGCTCAAATTGTCCATTACCGGGGAGACGGCTAAGTACTTAGTTTCTTCCTTCTGCAGAGGTGGTGCACTTTCCCCACAAGACTTGATTTTCATCAAGACAAGATCTTTCATAAGCCTTACCTTAGACCAAAATGGACGCGCTCCAAACCTATCATTCCCCTACCACCAACTGTCCATTTGGCTAAGTTATTGCAAACTATATGATCCAGGCAGAGCCCATAATGCCAGTGGCTGCACTAGAAGCTTCTTAACATTTGGCATCTCAAATCCCTTTGTTAATGGGTGGCATTCCACAAGTGAGATACACAGGGTAGACGATTGGAAAATGGGCCCTGGTAACCACTCAACCAAAAACCACCAAGCAATTACCATTCCACCCAGGTGTTTCATTCACTTAGTTGTTTTATTAAGCAAAAACATAAGTCAAAGACTTAGCAATATTTTTCCATAGCATTATTATATTCCACCCTTGGTTGCTACTAGCTAGGCTAAGCATGGTAATAGCAAGTATCTTAACTTACAGGAAATTCTAACAATTATACAACTACTAGGATTTCACAAGCATAGCATATAGATACTTAGTAAAAATTATCATGCAAGCCCTATACAAAATATTTCTAATGCAAAGTCAAAATATTGGGACAAAAGTATGAAGCACAACTTGCCTTGGTAGTTGGGGTACTAACAACAATCCTCACAGTCACAATCACCACTAGCACCAAAATCTACACATAAAATGATAGCACCAATTTCACATATCAAAATAAACAAGCAAAAAAAATATGAATGCATGCAAATTACATGTGATGATTTTTCTAAACCTATAAAGACAACTAAAACAGTACTGAACAATAAAATAAACATTTATACATCAAATAAACTTTATTTGGATTTTAAAACATTTTCCAATTAATTTTTATACACAAAATAAGCCTACAAATGTCTCTGCAAAAACAACTAATTTTACAGAAGCAGTTCATTAAACAAAGTACATGGTTGGATAGAATTCTTTTTCCTGATTCCATTGATATAAAATTTGCAAAATTTGGACGTGTGGATCAAAAGTTATGAATTTTGCAAGTTTGAACATCTAATAGGAATGATTCTGTTTTTAAATCAAACTACAAGCCACGCGTCATGTTCTGATTCGCTGATATCGATTCACACGGATCAATCGATGAGGGCCGTTGTATTTAAGTGACTGCGCATGGTCCATATCTAATCGTACCGCTTTTAAGTCATCTATCATATCCGTTGGATCTAGATCTAACGGCCCAAAACTAACAGACCAAAAAGAGCGGCGCTGCGACTGTGGCTGGCGGCGGCGCGCTCGGGCGGTGATGCTGCCGGCGATACAGGAAGTGAGGAAGGTAGTGGAGCAGCTCACCGAGTTTGCGTGATATCGCTGATGCTCGAGGTGGTCTTTGCAGGGACAGGGGCGCACGAGGTTGGCGTAGATTGCTCGTCGGAGTTCCTTCTGGCGATGGGCGCTTCTGTTCGTCGTTGTTGGCAAGGGTACAGATCATGCCAAGGCAAGAGAAGCAGTGTGTCAGATGCTCAAGACGATGCTGGTCACGCGAGTGTCAACGAGGGGGAGATGGGCGGTCGGAAATTACTACGGGAGGTCGTCGGAGTTGAAGCCAAAGACGGTGGCGCTCAGTCGATTACGTTGCCGACGCTCTGGGGCACGCGCGGCCGAGCTAGTGTTACTGGGAGGTGTGCAAGGTGAAGTGGAGTGTGATTGTGTGAACCAGGAGCAGAGGGGTGGTCGGGGTTCGCCGGAATCGGCGCTGCAGTTCGTCGGAGCAGCGAGGTTGCGGCGAGGAATTCTCGCAGCCTGGGGGCGCTCAGGGCTTGGGGTTTGGGGGGAAATGGAGAGGGGGCAGGGGGTTTAAGTAGCAGGGATGAGAGGGGAAATTACGCCGGAAATCAAGCGCAATCAATCGGATTTGATTCGGGGAGGAAACGGCAGAGAGGAGCAGGTCCTCCGGCGCGGGATTGAGGACGAGTTGACGTGGCAGTGGGTCCGGGGCGTTAGCGAGTGGGTGTGCACGGGCAGAGTGAGAAACAGAGAGGAGAGGGGGAGGTTCCCGGGTGAGCTCGTGGGCTGTTTTTGGTGCTGGGCCTGTATGGTGGCGCCGGCCTTTTCTTTATTCCTTTCCCTTTTTCTTTTTCTAAATGATTTTCCAGGAATCTTTTTCTAATGATTTCAAATGAGTTTTGAATTCAAATCCTTTCTGGATTTTTGTAAAGTGGAACGTGTATATATTTGGGTATAAAACATTGATGTTTCATTCAAAGTACTTTTCCCCCTTGAATTTAAGAGAAAAACATGCCTTCGTTATATATTCCTTAATGGGCATATGAATGGTTTGAATTTATATTTTGTTTTGAATTTTTTTGACCAAACTTTGGAAACAACAAACAAAACTCATAACCAAACCTTTTCTGCTTAAATTAAGTGTTCTCATAGCAGAGAGTGAAAAGTAAATCATTGCCTTTCCTACATAGAATAATATGCATCAGATTTACTTCTGTTTTGAAATCTTAATTGAAAAATGATCCAAATGTTTATGAATGCATGCATGATATGCAAACTTTATAAATCATGATTTTTGGGATGTTACACTACTATGGATGGTCTAGGATATACTGGAACGACTAGTGAAGATACTGTTACACCTGTTAGCTCACCTGAGTCTAGAGAGAGTTATGATATTAATGATGGCTACATTGAGTTTACTGATGAATTTGTTGAAGAGTGCCGAAACACACATTGTACTAGTGCTATTAAGAGTCTCCTTGCTAGGCGTACCATTATTCCTAAACTGTCCTCTGATCCTAAGTTTGCTACCTCACCCATAGATATTAAAGATAAACATTACGATTTCTCTCTTGATTTATCCTATTTGTACATTGTTGAGAAAGAACCTTTTTGTGGGGCTGAAAATGAGAGTGTAGTGGCTCATATGAATGATCTTTCTACTATTAGTGCTTTATTCTCTGATGATTTTAAGATGCGCAAGTACTTTGTTACTAAGATCTTCCCTTTTTCACTAAAAGGAGAAGCTAGGGATTGGTTTAATAGATTACCTCCTGGTTCCATTGATAGCCCTGATTGTTTGATTGCTTCTTTCTTCCAAAAATATTTTCCTCCTAGTGCTAGACATGCTGCTTTGCAAAGAATTTTTTATTTTAAACAGGGAGAATAAGAGAAATTACTTGAGTCATGGACAAGGTTTTGTGCCTTGATTCATGAACATCCTGGATGTCCATTACCTAAAAATGAGCTTCTTGATATTTATTATAATGGACTAACTGATGATTCTAGGACATACCTAGATAGTTTTGCTGATTGTGTTTTTAGGAAAATAACTCCTACAGATGCTGAAGAATTAATGGCTAAGATAAGCAAGAATTATGATGATTGGACTTCAGCTGAGCTAAATACACCTGAGACTATTACTCCTGAACCAGTTATGCCTGAACCAGATCCAATACCAACACCAAAGAAGAGGGGAGTTATTGCATTAAATGATGAAGTGATGAAAGAAGCTAAGAAATGTCTAAAGGAGAAAGGTATTAGAGCTGAAGAAGTGAAGAATATACCTCCTATAGAAGAACTATGCAAGCCAATTCCCCACTCATCCACTACTGAGGTACACTCTCTCCAACACTTTGATGAAGGTGATATTCCTTATGGTAATCCTCCCGATCAATGTTTAGAGGAACTTGACATTTTTATTGTTAAGCAAGGTAATTTTAATAAACAAGTTCAGAATCATTTATTGTAAAACTCTAGAGCTATTAAAGAGTTGAAAGATATTGTGGAAAGAACTTCTAATGATATTAAAATGCTTTGTAAACACTTTCAAATGGTTCAAACCCAACTTGATCAACTTGCTAAGGTACAAAAGGATATGTTAGTTAATGCCTCAGGAGATAAACATGCTTATGGAATTTGAACTAGGAGTGGTATAGCTACTCAAGATCCTTTATATCCTGAAAGACACCCTAAAAGACTTGAGTAGGATTCTCAACAAGGTGAAAGTAGTGGTAGTCCTCGTAAGAGAAATAAAAAGAAACACAAAGTAGTTGAGGAACCACTTGAAACTGCTGTAGATCCTAATAGTATATCTGTCTGTGATGTTGAAACTAAAATTGGTGATAAAAATGATGCTCCTGATAAGGAGGAAGTTGAGGAAGAGCCTGAGAAGCACACTAAGAACACCAGATACACTAAGTAAGATTTTATTGCTAAGAAACATTGTAGTGAGAGAGAACCTTGGGTGTAGAAACCTATGCCTTTTCCAGGTAAGACACACAAGTCAAAGGAGGAACAATACTACGACAAGTTTTGTGAGTGGATGAAGCCTTTATTTTTGTAAATTCCTTTGACTGATGCTATTAAGTTGCCTCCTTATTCAAAGTATATGAAGGATATTGTCTCGAATAAAAGGAAGATTCCTAATGAGGAAATTTCTACTTTGCTTTCTAATTATTCCTTCAATGGTAAGGTTTCAAAGAAACTTGGTGATCCAGGTATACCAACTATTCCTTGCTCTATTAAGAATAATTATGTTAGAACTGCTTTATGTGATTTGGGAGCTGGAGTTAGTGTTATGCCTTTTTCTCTCTACAAGAGACTCCAGCTAGAAAAGTTGATACCAACTGATATATCTTTGCAAATGGCTGATAAGTCAACTACTATTCCTATTGGTATATGTGAGGATGTTCCTATTCAAGTGGCTCATAATTGCTTGGGTTTAACTGATTTTGTTGTGCTTGAAATACGTGAAGATGATAATATGTCTATTATTCTTGGGAGACCTTTTCTTAATACTGCAGGTGTTGTCATCAATTGTAATCAAGGAAAAATAAAATTCAATTTTAATGACAAATATCATACTATCTATTTCCCCAAGAAGGTTGCTAAAAGATATTGCCTGAATTCCATTGAAAATACTGAGAGCATTCCACAGAAGGTTGCTAAAAGCTATTGCTAAAAGAAGGTTGGAAAAAATATATTGTCCCATTCCACAGGAAAATTTTGGAACTATTATGATTGGGACCATTGCTATCAAGTATGAGGTAACATAATCACCTTGTAGAATGCAAAGTTTTGTTTCATATAAGATTGTTTTGGTAACAAGACTTGATCAACCTTGTTAACAAAAGGATTTTAATGAACAAAATAATGTTTTCCCTGTGGTTATACTTGCTTTATTTTACTTTTCTCCTTCCTAGTCTTTGCCTTTTGTTTTGCTAGCTTTTGTTTTGTTAGTTGTTTGCTTGTTAGAGTGTCTTAGAACTTCTGTAGTCTTGGGTTTTGTTTGCTTTTGCTTCTTCTAAAAAAACTGTTTCTGCGAGAAAATCAATTTTCATACCCTGAAAATTGGCCAAAAATAAAGTTCCCAGAAAAATCCCAGAAAATTCAAAATAATTTTTTCCTCAAAAAAAAAGGGGCAGAGGGACACCTGGAGTGACCCAGGGGGCCACCCCAGGCCACCAGACCCCTGGTGGGCGCGGGCACCCCCTAGGTGGCGCCTGGGTGGGGTGTGGCCCACCTGGGCCCCTCCAAGGTGCCTCCTCCCAGCCATCTTCTTTCTCTCTCCCAAAAACATCGGAAAACTTTCTCAAGCTCGAGTTCCTTCTATTCTTGCTCGCAATTTTCGATCTCCTTGCTCAGCCCATCTTTGTTCCTGATTTTTGGAGGGGTTGCTCCTTGGTATGTGCCTCCTCCACTTGTCCAATTAGATTTTTGATTGATAGATTGTATCTTGAGTATTTTGCTGCTATAGGTGACAGGTTATGTAAACTTGCATGCTTGTTATATGCTTAGAGATTACATTTTGATGCATGTGTAGCCCTCTAGAAAGTTCCTATAGTAGTTTCTCATCATTTATCAACTTGGAAATCACTTGGTTTGATGTTTGTCTAAAAATTTCAGAAAAAAAGAGGTCATGGACAACCACACATTTGGTGAAATATTTGAGACTGATGCACCTGAAGGGAATATGCCCGAGAGGCAATAATAAAGTGGTTATTATCGTATTCCTTATTTATGATAAATGTTTATTTTGCATGCTATAATTGTATTAATATGGAAATGTTAATACATGTGTGTTTCATAAACAAAAAGGAAGTTCCTAGTTATGCCTCTCTTATAAACTAGCTCGTTGATTAACAAGATGATCAAGGTTTCCTGATCATGGACATTGGATGTTGTTAATAACGAGGTCACAACATTAGTGTAATGGTGTGGTGAACATTCATCCGAAGTATAGCATTACAATCAAAGTTATTGAGTTTATATTGCTATAACAACTTATGAAGTGATCCTAATCCTTAGACCATGAGATCATGTCAATCACTAACACCGGAAGAGTTTCTTGATAACATCAAACGTCACACCGTAATAGGGTGATTATAAAGATGGGTTCAAAACTACTAAAGTGTTATGTTGCGGCCCATGGATCGAGAGTGGAATTTGTTCATCCCGATAACAGATAGATATGCTCTGGGCCCTCTCAGTGATATCACATTGATTAGCTTGCAAGCAAGTGATTTGATCACTAGAATGTTATATCACGGGAACGAGAAAAGAGTGCATGTCAGTAACGAGATCAAACTAGGTATGGAGATACCGATGATCGAATATTGGACATGTAATATATCGTGAAACAAAAGGATTAAGATACTAGCGTAAAAGGTTCTCGCGATCACAAGAAAGTCATCGCTGAATGTGTGGGAGTCAGTATGGGTCTCCAGATCCCGCTTCTGATTATTGATCCGAGAGGAGTCTCGATCATGTCCACATTATTCACGAACCATAGGGTGACACACTTAAGAGACACCGACATCCATTTGGAGAAAAAGTTTCATGCCAAAAAGAATAACAACCTTAGGAATTTATTTCACTAGATACCGAAACTGGTTTTCGGGTGAAATTGCAAAAAGTGTTTTTGCATGTGAAATGAAATACTAGCAAGGGGTTATATGTGAATGTTTTTCATTAAATTAATTGACAAAATTCTGAATAAATAAAAGGAGTTTTATTTAATGAGAGTTTGCATTAAATTTGGTGGAAATTTAATGGGAATTTGAGTGGGTTTTTGAGTGGAGGAAATTGAAAGCCATTTGAGTGAGTGGAGTGTCCACCCACATGAATGAGGAAGAGGTGGGGGCAGCCCCATGGCTGGGCGCCATGCCCCTTGGGTGCCCCCTCTCTCCTATAAAAGGCCCCCCTCTCATCCTCTCAAAGCACACCTCCTCGTGAAGGATCTCCCTCCCCCTCTAGTATTTATCCCCCATGGTCTCGGACTCGCGAGATACATGTTCCCCATGGCTATTCGGCAAGAAAGAGTTGCGCTTCCGCTGCATCGCTAGAGCGAGGAGGCGGAGGTTGCTCGGTGCCTCGAACGTGTGTGCGAGCATGGATGCGTTGCTGTTTTGTCGTGCTAGGACTTTCTCTCGATCTTGAGATCGGCAAGAGATCGTCTACATCAACCACGAGTTTGGACTCGTTAAGCTTTGTCGGTCTTTAAGGGTATGTTCTCTATGGATATATATCCACTGGTTGATTGTATCTAGTAGATAGATCTTGGTACATAGTTGTTCCCATCGTAGGAAATTTTTTGTTTTCTATGCTGCGAACCCTATAGTGGTATCAGAGCCGGATCTATGCGTAGATGCTTTATACGGGTAGTACACATATGAGTATGTGGGAAATGATGATCATTTTATTACTTCTTGGTTGTACTTTGGATATTGGTGGCATAGTGGGATGAAGCGGCCCGGACAAACTTTACATGTCCTCGCACATGAGACCTGTTCCACGCTTGACATGCAACTAGTTTTGCATAAGTGGCTAGCGGGTGTCTGTCTCTCCTACTATAGTAAATATCTAATTTGCAACGAGTTTTCAACAATTTGGTTATCCTCGTTCTGGTTCATGTTCGTAGGTAAGAACGGTTCTAACTTCGAAAGCCCTAAGCCACGTAAAACTTGCAATGGATAAATTAGAGGCGTCTAGTTTAGATTGTTGCTGGGCTAGTGTTATGATATGGTGATGTTGTAAGTAGAAGTATGAGATGATACTCTTACAACACACATAATGTGTAGGTTCCATAGACCTTGGCCTTACACATAGAGGCATGATCGAGATCATACCACGATGCACATGATGGAGATCATATGCGGGAACCATATCATTTCACTTACAAACATGAGATGTTTGATTGCATCTTATATTGCTTGTTTAGCATTTTATTAGCATAATAATATGATCCCTCATTTAGATATCAAGATAAAAATGTGTTCTTCCTTAAGTATGCACCGACAATGTTTCGTCGCTTCAAGACATCACGTGATGATCGGGTGTACTTGAATCCACGAGCATATCTCGGGTGTAAGACAGTTACACATGCGAATACTAAGGTTCTTACTTGGTGATCCTAGCATGTACACACATGGCCTCGGAACACGGACCGAAAGGTTAAGCATGATTCATATGTTTTGATATGATCACCATATGGATGCTCGCCATTGAAGCTACACCGACTCACGTGATGATCGGACTTGGTGTAGTGGATTTGGTTCATGTAATCACCAAAAAGGCATGAGGCATGTCGTTTTTGAGTGGGAGTTCATTTCTAATTTGTATTAGTAGAACTCAATTTGTCATAAATTAAATTAAATTGAATTTTCATAAATTGTTGTAGTAATTGGCATTCGTTCACCACCTTATGCTTAGTTATAATTGAGATAATAGAACTATAGAATTCTGGATATTTACTTTAAGAACTGGTATCATATTGTGTTGAGTGTCAATCTAAAGTTTAAAGTCCTATTGCAAACTTTCAGCACACTCTGTTTACTTCGTGAATTTTAATAATTAGTGTTAAATCGAGAGTAACAATTCTAGTGTTAGTATCTTAAGTATCATGTTTGCCTCCATGATTCTTGATTGTTTTAATATCAAGTTTATATAGGAGCTGAAAGAATTGTTTCAAAAACCATCATGTGTGACAAATATAACGATATCTAAAACAATGTTTTGGTTGCAATATGATATAGTATAATGTATGTTCTCATATTGGATGAGAATTTACAAAGGTTGGAGATGCTAGACATCCTAATCATCCAAAAGGGTTTTTGCAAAGTAACGTTATACTCACGATTTGTCTTTATAAGCTACAATAGCTTGATCATGAAATTCGTCATGATAAGGATGAATAGAAGATGTATGTAAAGTGTTTACTACACTAAAAGATTACTAAAGAATGGACTTTTGAAAGAATGCCGATCATTTTGATGATGGTAATCTACTTCAAAGTGCAAGTCCAAAGGTATTATAATTTGAATATACACGCTTTGGACTATGTGTCATGTATATGGTGTCACTTTTGATGTTGGTAGATTCTTTTAAAAGGAAAAGGAAATGTTGAAAGAAAATCTATAAAATATATTTGGCAGAAAAGAAAAGATTGGAAATATGCAATTTAGGTATATGGATGATATACATGTTATGGTTGTATTCTTTGCTTGTTAGACAATGTGGTTCTTGGGTATTGGATACCGAATTGGCTGATATGAAATTTCATACAGAACGACGCAATTTATGAATTACAATGGCCTAAGTAACTAGCAAGAGAATATGTGATGATGTTCATCGAAAACAAACAAACCGTTGTTTGTATTTCTCGTTGACATCAAAGCTTGACTTCAAGATTTGTTTTAATAATTGTTATTTAAATCAGGTATTATGAGAATAAAGGTTGTTCAAATAATTACCATATTCCATATAAGATGGATGATTTACAAATCAGTTAGGTAAATCACATCCATAAAGCTAATGCTAAAATGTCGCAAGACAAATGATCGGAAGATCACTTACGAAGTGACATCGCCGTTTAAATTATATTGGAAAGAAAACATGAAGAAACTCCATTTTCATGGATTTTTTGAGTCTTTGATTTGATCAAATGACACTTGTGAGACTTTCCTCGGGATAATTAAAACTTCCTTCAAAGGCCAAAGAAGAACGATCGACTAAATTATTGGAATTTATACATATCGATGTATGTAGTCCATTATGTGTAGTTGTAAGCGATGGACTTCAATTTCATATGCTTTCTACGGAAATTTGAGTGAATATTCACTTAATAAGAAAGAAGTATGAAATATTTGAAAACGTTTCAAATACTTTCAAGATGAAGTGGAAAATCATTATAACAAGAAAATAAATGATTTTATCATAAAGGGATTTATTTGAGTTACAAGTGTAACAAGAAAATAAATGAATTATGATTTTATCATAAAGGGATTTATTTGAGTTGCAAGTTTAGCAAAACACCTAGATTTAGATCTCCCGAAACACCATAGGAGTATGGTGTGTTTGAGATTTGTAATAAAACCTTGTTTGACATGGTTGGATCAAAGGTGTTATTTATAAAACTGCCATTATGTTTTAAAAGTTTAAAAGCTTTTGTGACTACCGCTTTTACACTGAAAAGAGCTCCATCTTGATCCGTTGAAATGACACCATGGAAGTTATGGTTTGGGGTAAAACCCAAATTGTCATTTCTTAAATTTTGGTATGATAAGCATAAGTAAGATGTTTACAACCAAAGTCGGATGAGCATGTCTTTGTAGGTTATTTCGAATAACCATTGGATATTCCTCCATAACACCAAGGACAAAAGGGTTTGTCGCTTGAAATGTGAAGTTTCTTGAAAAAGGATTTTTTCGCAAAAGTTAAGTGGGAGGACAATAGAACTTTGATAGGGTTAACGAACCTTAGCTAAATGTGCTGAGTTGCGCAGCGCCGGAAATTGTTCCGGAGGCAGCCAGAATGCTCATGGCTCACGTGCCTCAAAGGTTTTGGTCACGGAGGTCTAAGTTCTTATTGAACCAAGTCGGTCGGATAAACAATCAAATACTAAGATTTGAGAGTAAATCATTATTGTTTGACAATGATGAACCGACTACATGCAAAGAAGCGATGATGGGCCCTGACTCCGTCAAATGGCTTGAAGCCATAAAATCCGTGATAGTTCCATACACGATAATTCATGTTTTGAACTTGGAAGACCCTCCAGAAAGGTGTAAAAACCTATCGGTCGTATTTGGATCTATAAAGAAACAGACATGGATGTTTCACATCTATGAAATAGTCGACATGTCGGTAAAGTTTTTACGACAATGTTCAAAGAGTTGACTATGACAAAGTTTGATCTTTCATAGCCATATTTAGTCTGGACGGATTAAAGTAGCAACCACTACATATAATTTGGTATATGGTAGATGAATAAACAAAACAAAATTCTTCTAATAGAATGGTTACCTAGGACGTGTACAAGACACGGTCCAAAGGGTTTTGTTAAATTCAAAGGATGCTAAAAGGGCATGCAAACTTCAATGGTTGAAGTAAGCATCGCGGAGTTAGAATCTTCACCGTGATGGAAAAGGAGTTTTCATCTGGAGACGATGAAGGTGCTTGCATTTGCAAGAAATTAAGTGGGAGCACTGAGACATTTTTCTAATAAATTATGTGGAGGACATCTTGTTGATTGGAAATGATGTATCTTTTATTGACAAAGGTTAAGAATTTCATTTCGATGAAAGACTTAGGAAAAACCCGAATATTTAGCATGAATGTCTATAGCGGATAGACTGTGACGCTAATATGGTTGTGCCAAACATACATATATGAGATATTGAAGGAGTTCAATATAGAAACAACAAGAAGCGGTTCTTGTCGCATGGAAAGGAATTGAATCAAGATTCAAGTGTATCAACACTTGATAAGTGAAACAAGATTCATGTGCTTTGACATTTGATGAGTGAAATCACGAGAATGTTGTGATCAATCATACCATGATATGTACACATCCAGATATGTCCTATGCTCTAAGTGTTATGAGCATATACCAGAATGAATCATAAAATGATCATTGGACGATAGTAAGGATATTATTATGATATTTTGGAAGAACTAAGAATATATTTGTGTAGAGGTGACAAATAATTACAAATATTTCATTGTAAAGCATTACATTGATACTAGTTTTGCCACAAGAACAAATTAAGTTTATATCAATTTAAACTATGGGTGGCACAATGTAATGGAAAGGAGATTCCATGATGAATTTGGATGAATTCCAAAGTTAAGACATTGTGATGGATACTACAAAAAAAGGCTAAGTATATGACTTCTGTAGTAGCAGCAAAGAAGCGAATTTGTGTCAAGTAGTTTGTTATCAAACTAAGGTGTGGTTCGCATCAGGCTTACACTAAATATATATTGTACGAAAATAGTATCGACATGATTTAACCCCAAGGAACTAAAGGTCTCACCAAAATACCAAATTTATACAATGCCATCTCATTGGAGAATGAGTGATGCGTGAAGACGCAAAGACATGCAAATACACACGGACCTAAAAGTGTGAGATCCGTACATTATGTTAACCACTTGCAGTTGCGTATATGGAACACCAGAAAGCCATAGGTGTTCTATACGCAAATTTTTCTAAACTAGATTATTGTCTCTAGTGCAAGTGGGAGACTGAAGGGAATATGCCCGAGAGGCAATAATAAAGTGGTTATTATCGTATTCCTTATTTATGATAAAGGTTTATTTTGCATGCTATAATTGTATTAATACGGAAACGTTAATACATGTGTGTTTAATAAACAAAAAGGAAGTTCCTAGTTATGCCTCTCTTATAAACTAGCTCGTTGATTAACAAGATGATCAAGGTTTCCTGATCATGGACATTGGATGTTGTTAATAACGAGGTCACAACATTAGTGTAATGGTGTGATGAACATTCATACGAAGTATAGCATTATGATCAAAGTCATTGAGTTTATATTGCTATAACAACTTATGAAGTGATCCTAATCCTTAGACCATGAGATCATGTCAATCACTAACACCAGAAGAGTTTCTTGATAACATCAAACGTCACAACGTAACTGGGTGATTATAAAGATGGGTTTAGGACTACAAAGTTTTATGTTGAGGCCCATGGATCGAGAGTGGAATTTGTTCATCCCGATGACGGATAGATATACTCTGGGCCTCTCGGTGATATCACATTGATTAGCTTGCAAGCAAGTGATTTGATCACTAGAATGTTATATCATGGGAACGAGAAAAGAGTGCATGTCAGTAACGAGATCAAACTAGGTATGGAGATACCGATGATCGAATATCGGACATGTAATATATCGCGAAACAAAAGAATTAAGATACTAGCGTAAAAGGTTCTCGCGATCACAAGAAAGTCATCGCTGAATGTGTGGGAGTCAGTATGGGTCTCCAGATCCCGCTTCTGATTATTGATCCGAGAGGAGTCTCGATCATGTCCGCATTATTCACGAACCATAGGGTGACACACTTAAGAGACACCGACATCCATTTGGAGCAAAAGTTTCATGCTAAAAAGAATAACAAGCATAGGAATTTATTTTACTAGATACCGAAACTGGTTTTCAGGTGAACTTGCAAAAATTGTTTTTGCATGTGAAATGAAATACTAGCAAGGGGTTATATGTTAATGTTTTTCATTAAAGTAATTGACAAAATTCTGAATAAATAAAAGGAGTTTTATTTAATGAGATTTTGCATTAAATTTGGTGGAAATTTAATGGCAATTTGAGTGGGTTTTTGAGTGGAGGAAATTGAAAGCCATTTGAGTGAGTGGAGTGTCCACCCACATGAATGAGGAAGAGGTGGGGGAAGCCCCATGGCTGGCCGCCATGCCCCTTGGGTGCCCCCCTCTCTCCTATAAAAGGCCCCCCTCTCATCCTCTCAAAGCACACCTCCTTGTGAAGGATCTTTCTCCCCCTCTAGTATTTTCCCCCATGGTCTCGGACTTGCGAGATACATGTTCCCGGTGGCTATTCGGCAAGAAGGAGTTGTGCTTCCGCTGCATCGCTGGAGCGAGGAGGCAGAGGTTGCTCGGTGACTCGATCGTGTGTGCGAGCACGGATGCGCTGTTGTTTTGCGGCACTAGGGCTTCCTCTCGATCTTGAGATCGGCAAGAGATCGTCTACATCAACCACGAGTTTGGACTCATTAAGCTTTGACGGTATTCAAGGGTATGTTCTCTACGGATGTATATTCGCCCGTTGATTGTATCTAGTAGATAGATCTTGGTACATAGTTGTTCCCATCGTAGGAATTTTTTGTTTTCTATGTTGCGAACCCTACAGCACCTAGAAGGGCAAGGCCTTCAAGATTATCCTCCTGAGCTAGGCCCTCATACAATGAGGATCTCATTACTCCACGATTCAGCGACGAGGGAGATGAGGGGGATGCTCACTCTTCCACCTTTCCTTGCCAGACCTTTTTGAAGGCTGCTGGGATTCTTGATGATATTCTAACCTTGGTTCGGAGGGTTGGACTAACAAGCTATATGCAGGATGAGAGCGTGCAATATGCTACGCTCACTAAAACATTTGTGGAGAGCTTCTCTTTTACTAACAGCATGTTCAAACCAGATGTGTCCTTCGAAATTTATGCCAGGTCATACACTATGACATTGAATAAATTTTGTGAGGCCCTTGGACTTGGTACAGATGGGTCGGCAAAGAAGATTCCTGCTTAACTGTAAGACCCCACCTTTATAAAGGTAAAGGTCCCTGTGATTGCAATGCTAGTCCCTGGATCAAATGCTAGAATCCACAGTTTAAGATGAAGTACACAGAAACAAAGGTCATTATTACATCGTCATTACAGAGATAACATAGTCTTTTACAACTCCATAGCCATAGGCTAGTACAAGAGTTTAACTTAACAATATAAATAAAAGTCTTCATATTCATGTGCCACAGGAAGCATGTTGAGTGTAGACTCATAACCCTAATCCTCATCAGAGTAACCTGCAACATCACAAGTTACAGCCACAGTGGGTCAATACATTGGAATAATATTGGCAAGTGATACCTTAGTAGAATAATAGTTTCTATCTTCTACATGAATTTGGCTAAGTGTATCTTAGGCTTGCTTTGCTCAAAATAGATTTTACCTATCAGTTGAAAACACTAAGTTTTTGTTTGGCAAAAACTCCCAAGGAACCAACAATAGACATTGGTGAACCTTTACCCCAGTTCAACCACAAGTTTTTAACTTAGAAATTGGGATGAGGAGATTCTTGATAGCTTCCATGTCTTGATGCTCAAATTGTCCATTGTCGGGGACACGGCTAAGTACTTATATTCTTCCTTCTCGAAAGGTGGTGCACTTTCCCCACAAGATTCGACATGCATCGAGACAAGACCTTTCAGAAGCCTTCCCTTAGACCAAAATGGACGCGCTCCAAACCTATCACCCCCTACCACCAACTGTCCATTTAGCTAAGTTATTGCAACCTATATGATCCAGGCAGAGCCCATAATGCCATGTGGCTGCACTAGAAGCTTCTTAACATATGGCATCTCAAATCCCTTTTTTCCTGGGTGGCTTTCCACAAGTGTGATACACAAGTTAGACCATAGATATGGGCCTTGTGTAACCACTCAACATAACCCAAACATACCATTCCACCCAGGTGTTTCATTCACTTAGTTGTTTTATTAAGCAAAACACAAGTCAAAGACTTAGCAATATTTTTCCATAGCATGTATATATTCGACCCTTGGTTGCTACTAGCTAGGCTAAGTAGGGCAATATCAAGCACCTTAACTTAGATAAAATTCTAACAATTCTACAACTACTAGGATTTCCCAAGCATAGCATACAGATACTTAGCAAAAAATTATTATGCAAGCCCTATATAAAATATCACTAATGTATAGTCAAAATATTGGGACAAAAATATAAAGCACCAGTTGCCTTGGTAGTTGGGGGAGTAACAACAATCCTCACAGTCACAATCACCACTAGCACCAAAATCTACACATAAAATAATAGCACCAAATTCATATTTCAAATAATCAAGCAAAAATATATGAATGCATGCAAATGCCAAGTGATGATTTTCTAAACTAAACAAGACAAGTGAAATAGTACTGAACATTAAACTAAACATATATACACCAATTAAACTTAATTTGGCTTTTAAAACATTTTCCAAATAATTTTTATACACAAAATAGGCCTACAAATGTCTCTGCATAAAATTCTATGTTAGCAGACTCAAAATACAAAACTAAGCCTACAGATGTGTAGAATTTATTTTTGTGATTCCAATGATATATTATTTGTATTTTTTTGGATAAACAGAACAAAATTTATTGAATTTACAAGTTTAAATAACTAATAGATGAAATTCCAGATTTTAAATTTAAAACCCAGCTACGCGGCAGCCTCTGATTGGTGCGTACCGTTTCGGGGGGATCACGCTTGCGAACCGTAGGATCTAAATGACGATGCACGGCCCAGATCTAATCGTACCGCTTCACCTAATAATGTAATCGTGGCCTTTGGATCCAGATCCAATGGATCACATCTGATTGACCACAATCTAGCGACGCGAATGGTGCTGGCGGCGGCAACACCTCTGGCGGTGACTCGTCGGCAAGGTCAGAGGTGCAGGGGATGTGCTGGTGCTTACCGAGGTCGCGAGGACGTGGAGATGCTCAACGTGGAGACTGTTGGGGTGGGGGCGCACAGACACGAACAGAATCGCTCGCCGGAGTTCGTCTCGTCATCGAGTGCTCCCAGTTGAAGACGAAGGAGACGACCTAGGCCACAAGGGAACAAGCGGCAAGCATTAACCGGTGTGCAAGAACCTGGCGAACACAGTCGCGTGAACTAGAGACAGGGGTGCTCGGAACTCACCACGATTGCTCGTCGGAGCTCGTCAGAACTGCGTCGGTGTGAAGCCAAATATGGGTAGCCTGGCGACGCTCTAGAGGTGCTGGGTGGGGGAAAATGACGCGGAGAGGTAGAGGTTTAAATAGACAGAGCGGGGGTGGGGATTACGCACGAAATCAATGACAATTACACCAATTAAAACCTCGGCAGTGAAGGGGGAAGAAACGGTGGAGGGCCTGGTCATGGGTGGGGTTTGGGGACGATGATGACAGGCCACGTGGGACCAACGCGTCAGTGAGGGAAGGGTGTGCGCGCGGGTGAGAAACAGAGAGGAGAGGGGAACCCGGGTGGGCTGGCTTTTGGGCCATTTCTGCTGTTGGGCTGGAATGGTGGCGCCGGCCCTTTTCTATTTCTTTTCTCCTTTTATATTTCTTATTTGATTTTCTGAAATCATTTACGAATGCTATTCAAATGAGTTTGAATTCAAACTTCCTCTGGATTTTGTTAAATAATTCCAAGCATATATTTATGTATAAAACATTGTTGGTTGATATCAAACACTTTGGTCCATTAAAAATAGAATTAAAACCATGCCTTAATTAAATATTTTTAATAGGCATATAAATGGTTTTAAATTTAGATTCTTGTTTTGAAATTTTGAACAAGCTTTGAAATCAACATTCAAACCTTTTCTAGTTGAAACAAGGTATTCTCATGATTTAAAATGGAAATGAAGCCTTTGCCTTTCTTACATAAAATAATAGGCAAACAATTGGCTTCTGTTTTGCAATCTTGTTTGAAATTAATTTAAAATGCATGAGGATGCATGAATGATGTGCAAACTTTAGAAATAATGATTTTTGGGATGTTACAAATCTAACCCCTTAAGGTGAATCTCGCCCTCAAGATTCGGATTAGCTAGCAAATAGGTGAGGGTGGTCTTTCCGAAGATTATCTTCTCTTTCCCAAGTTGCTTCCTCTTAGGAATGGTGGTTCTACTCACCTTTTCAAAACTTGATAGTCTTAGTCCGAGTAACTCTTTCCGCAGTCTCAAGAATCTTGATAGGCTTCTCCTCATAGGTGAGATCACTTTCCAACTGGACCTCTTCCAAAGGTATAGTATCCTTCAAAGAAGTCTCTTCCATTTCCGGATGGCATTTCTTTAGCTGACTTACGTGAAACACATTGTGAACAGCAGACAATGATTCAGGAAATTCAATCTCATATGCTACTTTTCCTTTACGGCTCAGAATCTTGAATGGTCCAACATATCTTGGTGCCAATTTTCCTTTAACTCCAATTTTCCTTTAAAATAGGTAGTGGTTGTAACAAACCTACTGGTTTCTGATGTTCCGCTTTCACTCTACTACATACATCACACAAAGCAATATGTTCGGCGATGTTCTTCTTGAGATTATTCCACCAAAATCTTTCCTTCACATCCATGTACATTTTGGTATTACCCGGATGAATGGAATACAGCGAGTTGTGCGCTTCTTGTAAAATCAGTTTCCGAAGCTTCAGATCTTGCGGAATGCAGATACATTTTCCATACCATAAAGTACCCTATTCGTCTTCATGGAATCCTTTGGCTTTCCCTTTGCTAATTTTTTCCTTAATCTCTTTAATTTACTTGTCCAACTTTTGGGCTTCCTTTATCTTGTACAACAATGTGGGTTGAACATCCAATGACATGAGATGTCCTTCAGGCACTATCTCCAATCTAAGATCTTTGAATTGGGCACACAGATCTTCTGGCAATTCTCCCTTAGTAAGGCCATTCACATAAACCTTACGGCTTAATGCATCCGCTACAACATTTGCTTTACCGGGGTGGTATTGCAAACTCAAGGCATAGTCCTTGATGATTTCTAGCCATCTTCTTTGTCTCATGTTGATTTCTTTCTGAGTGAAGATATACTTCAAGCTTCTGTGATCTGTGAACACTTTACAACGCTTTCCCAAAAGATAATGTCTCCATGTTTTGAGTGCATGGACAACAGAGGCTAACTCTAAATCATGAGTAGGATAATATACTTCATGAGTTTTGAGTTGTCTCAAGGCATAAGCCACAACTTTCCCTTCTTGCATAAAAACTGCACCTAATCCCTGGTGAGATGCATCACAATATACTTGGAAAAATCCTTCTCCAATTCTGGTAGACATAAGACTGGTGCTGTCACTAGTTTCTTCTTCAACTCTTGGAAACTGAGTTCACATCCTTCAGTCCAATAAAATTTCTTGTCGTTCTTAAGTAACTCCGTCATTGGTTTATCTACCTTTGAGAAATTTTCAATGAATCTTCTATAGTATCCTGCCAAGCCAAGGAAACTACGCACTTCTTTCACTGACTTAGGAAATTCCCACTCAGTTACAGCTGACACTTTTGTGGGATCAACTGCTACTCCATCTCCTGACACAATATGTCCTTGAAATCCGACTTCATTCAGCTAGAATTCACACTAGCTGAATTTGGCATATAGCTCATGTTGAAGGGAATATGCCCGAGAGGCAATAATAAAGTGGTTATTATCGTATTCCTTGTTTATGATAAATGTTTATTTTGCATGCTATAATTGTATTAATACGAAAACATTAATACATGTGTGTTTAATAAACAAAAAGGAAGTTCCTAGTTATGCCTCTCTTATAAACTAGCTCGTTGATTAACAAGATGATCAAAGTTTCCTGATCATGGACATTGGATGTTGTTAATAACGAGGTCACAATATTAGTGTAATGATGTGATGAACATTCATCCGAAGTATAGCATTACGATCAAAGTCATTGAGTTTATATTGCTATAACAACTTACGAAGTGATCCTAATCCTTAGACCATGAGATCATGTCAATCACGAACACCGGAAGAGTTTCTCGATGACATCAAACGTCACACAGTAACTGGGTGATTATAAAGATAGATTCAGAACTACTAAAGTGTTATGTTGAGACCCATGGATCAAGAGTGGAATTTTTTCATCCCGATGACGGATAGATATACTCTGGGCCCTCTCGGTGATATCACATTGGTTAGCTTGCAAGCAAGTGATTTGATCACTAGAATGTTATATCACAAGAACGAGAAAAGAGTGCATGTCGGTAACGAGATCAAACTAGGTATGGAGATACCGATGATCGAATCTCGGACATGTAATATACCATGAAACAAAGGGATTAAGATACTAGCGTAAAAGGTTCACACGATCATAGAAGTCATCGTTTAATGTGTGGGAGTCAGTATGGATCTCCATGTCCCGCTACTGATTATTGATCGGAGAAGGGTCTCGATCATGTCAGCATTATTCGCGAACCGTAGGGTGACACACTTAAGGGATACCGACACCATTCGGAGCAAATGATATGCCAGAAAAAGAAAAGGAAAGCGCAGGAATTTATTTCACTAGACACCGAAACTATTTCGGTTGAAATTGCTGAAACTGGTTCTCCATGTGAAATTGAAATGTTGTAAGGGGTTTTATGTGAATGTTTGTTAATTAAAGTAATTAACAAAATTCTGAATAAATAAATAAAAGAGTTTTATTTAAATGAGAGCTTGCATTAAATTTGGTGGAAATTTAATGCATGTGAGTGGATTTTTGAGTGGAGGCTTTTTAATGGGAGTGGAGGCTTTTCATTTTGAGTGGGAGCTCCACCCACATGAATGTGGAAGAGGTGGGGGCAGCCCCATGGCTGGGCGCCATACCCCTTGGGAGCCCCCCTCTCCCCTATAAAAGGCCCCCCTCTCCTCCTCTCAAAGCACACCTCCTCGCGAAGGATCTCTCTCCCCCTTTTAGAATTTCCCCATGGTCTCGGATCAGCGAGATACATGTTCCCAGTGGCTTTTTCTGGAAGGATTTGTTCCTTCCGCTGCTTCGCTGGAGCGAGGGCGCGGAGGTTGTCGGGGTACCCGTACGTGTGTGCGATCACGGATGCACCACTGCTTTGAGGTGCTGGACTTGATCGTGCTGGACCGGCTAGACCAGATGGACTTCATCACGATCTTGAGATCGGCAAGCGTTCGTCTATATCATCCACGTGTACAACCTCGTTAACGCTATTCGGTCTTCGAGGGTATGTATTCTATGGATGTATATCCACCCGTTGCTTGTATCTAGTAGATAGATCTTGGTACATAGATGTTCCCATCGTAGGAAAAATTTTGTTTTCTATGCTGCGAACCCTACAGTGGTATCAGAGCCGGATCTATGCGTAGATACTTTGCACGGGTCGTCCACATATGAGTATGTGGACGATGATGATCATTTTATTGCTTCTTAGTTGTATTTTGGATATTGGTAGCATAGTGGGACAAACTTTACATGTCCTCACACATGAGACCTGTTCCACGCTTGACATGAAACTAGTTTTGCATAAGTGGCTAGCGGGTGTCTGTCTCTCCTACTATAGTCAATATCTAATTTGCAACGAGTTGTCAACAATTTGGTTATCCTCGTTGTGGTTCATGTTCGTAGGTAAGAACGGTTTTATCTTCGAAAGCCCTAAGCCACGTAAAATTTGCAATGGATAAATTAGAGGCGTCTAGTTTAGATTGTTGCTGGGCTAGTGTTATGATATGGTGATGTTGTAAGTAGAAGTATGAGATGATACTCTTACAACACACATAACGTGTAAACTACATAGACCTTGGATTTACACATAAAGGTATGATAGTGATCATACCACGATGCACATGATAGAGATCATATGCGGGAACCATATCATTCCACTAATTAACATGTGATGTTTGATTGCATCTTATATTTCTTATTTGGCATTTTATTAGCATAATAAGATGATCCCTCATTTAGATATCAAGATAAAAATGTGTTCTTCCTTAAGTATGCACCGACAATGTTTCGTCGCTTCAAGGCATCACGTGATGATCGGGTGTACTTGAATCCACGAGCATATCTCGGGTGTAAGACAGTTACACACGCGAATACTAAGGTTCTTACTTGGCGAGCCTAGCATGTACAGACATGGCCTCGGAACATGGACCGAAAGGTTAAGCATGAGTCATATAGTAGATATGATGCCCATTTGATGCTCGCCTTTGAAGCTACACCGAATCACGTGATGATCGGACTTGGTGTAGTGGATTTGGTTCATGTAATCACCAAAAAGACACGAGGGATGTAGTTTTTGAGTGGGAGTTCATTTCTAATTTGGATTAGTAAAACTCAATTTATCATAAATTAAATCAAAGTGAATTTGCATAATTTGTTGTAGTCGTTGGCATTCGTTCACCACCTTATGCATAGTTGTAATTGAGATAATAGAACTATAGAATTCTGGATATATACATTACGAACTGGTATCGTATTGTGTTGAGTGTCAATCTAAAGTTTAAAGTACTATTGCAAACTTTCAGCAAAAAAAAATCTATTTACTCCGTGAAATTTAATAATTGGTATTAAATCGAGAGTAAGAATTCCAGTGTTAGTATCTTAAGTATCATGTTTGCCTCCATGATTCTTGATTGTTTTAATATCAAGTTTATCTAGGAGCTGAAAGACTTGTTTCAGAAACCATCATGTGTGGCAGATATAACGATATCTGAAACAATGTTTTGGTTGCAATATGATAGAGTATAATATATGTTCTCATATTGGATGAGAATTTACGAAGGTTGGAGATGCTAGACATCCTAATCATCCAAAAGGGTTTTGGAAAGTAATGTTATACTCACGATTCGCCTTTATAAGCTAGAGTAGCTTGATCATGAAAGTCGTCATGATAAGAGTGAATAGAAGATGTATGTAAAGTGTTTACTACACTAAAAGATTACTAAAGAATGGATTTTGAAAGAATACTGATCATTTTGATGATGGTGATCTACTTCAAAGTGCAAGTACAAAGGTATTATTATTTGAATATACACGCTTTGGACTATGTGTCATGTATATGACGCCACTTTGGTGTTGATAGATTCTTTTAAAAGGTAAAAAGGAAATGCTGAAAGAGAATCTATAAAATATATTTGGCAAAAAAGAAAAGATTGGAAATATCCAATTTAGGTATATGGATGATATACATGTTATGGTTATATTCTTTGCTTGTTAAACAATGTGGTTCTTGGGTATTGGATACCGAATTGGTTGGTATGAAATTTCATACGGAACGACGCAATTCATAAACCACAATGGCCTAAATAACTACCAAGAGAATATGTGATGATGTTCATCGAAAACAAACAAACCATTGTTTGTATTTCTCGTTGACATCAAAGCTTGACTTCAAGATTTGTTTTAATAATTGTTATTTGAATCAGGTATTATGAGAACAAAGGTTGTTCAAATAATTATCGTATTACATATAAGATGGATGATTTACAAATCTAGTTGGAGAAATCACATCCATAAAACCTAATGCTAAAATGTCGCAAGACAAATGATTCAAAGATCACTTACGAAGTGACATCGCCGTTTAAATTATATTGGAAAGAAAACATGAAGAATATCCATATTCATGATTTTTGGAGTCTTTGATTTGATCAAGTGACGCTTGTGAGACTTTCCTCGGGATAATTAAAACTTCGTTCAAAGGCCAAAGAAGAACGAACGACTAAAATATTGGAATTTATACATATCGATGTATGTAGTCCATTATGTGTAGTCGTAAGCGATGGGTTTGAACTTCATATGCTTTCTCCGGAAATTTGAGTGAATGTTCACTTAATGAGAAAGAAGTATGAAATATTTGAAAAACGTTTCAAAGACTTTCAAGATGAAGTGAAAATCATTGTAACAAGAAAATAAATGGTTTATGATTTTATCATAAGGGATTTATTTGAGTTACAAGTGTAACAAGAAAAATAAATGAATTATGATTTTATCATAAAAGGGATTTATTTGAGTTACAAGTTTAGCAAAACACCTAGATTTACATATCCCGAAACACCATAGGAATGTGGAGTGTTTAAGATTTGTAAGGAAACCTTGTTTGACATGGTTGGATCAAAGGTGTTATTTATAAAACTGCCATTATGTTTTAAAAGATTAAAGCTTTAGAGACTTCCGCTTTTACACTGAAAAGAGCTCTATCTTGATCCGTTGAAATGACACCATATGAGTTATGGTTTGGGGTAAAACCCAAGTTGTCATTTCTTAAATTTTGGTATGCTAAACATTAGAAAGATGTTTACAACCGAAGTCGGATGAGCATGTCTTTGTAGGTTATTTCGAATAACAATTGGTTATTCCTCCATAACACCGAGGACAAAAGGGTTTGTCGCTTGATATGTGAAGTTTCTTGAAAAAGGAATTTTTCACAAAAGTTAAGTGGGAGGACAATAGAACTTTGATAAGGTTAACGAACCTTAGCTAAATGTGCTGAGTTGCGCAGCGCCGGAAATCGTTCTGGAGGCTGCCATAATGCTCATAGCTTATGTGCCTCAAATGTTGTGGTCACGGAGATCTAAGTTCCTATTGAACCAAGTAGGCCGGTTAAACAATCAAATGCTAAGATTTGAGAGTAAATCATTATTGTTTGACAATGATGAACCGAATACATACAAAGAAAGCGATGATGGGCCCTGACTCCGTCAAATGGCTTGAAGCCATAAAATCCGTGATAAGTCCATACACGATAAATCAAGTTTTGAACTTGGAAGACCCTCCGGAAAGGTGTAAAAACCTATCGGTCGTATTTGGATCTATAAAGAAACAGACATGGATGTTTCAAATCTATGAAATAGTCGACATGTCGTAAAGTATTTTATGACAATGTTCAAGGAGTTGACTATGACAAGATTTGATCTTTCATAGCGATATTTAATCTGGACAGATTAAAGTAGCAACCACTACATATAATTTGGCATATGGTAGATGAATAAACAAAACAAAGTTCTTCTAATAGAATGGTTACCTAGGACGTGTACATGACACGGTCCAAAGGGTTTTGTTAAATTCAAAGGATGCTAAAAGGGCATGCAAACTTCAATGGTTGAAGTAAGCATCGCGGAGTTGGAATCTTCACCGTGATGAAAAGGAGTTTTCATCCGGAGATGATGAAGATGCTTGCATTTGCAAGAAATTAAGTGGGAGCGCTGAGACACATTTCTAATACATTATGTGGATGACATCTTGTTGATTAGAAATGATGTATCTTTTATTGACAAAGGTTAAGAATTTCATTTCGATGAAAGACTTAGGCAAAACCCGAATATTTAGCATGAATGTCTATAATGGATAGACTGTGACGCTAATATGTTTATGCAAAACGTACATATATGAGATATTGAAGGAGTTCAATATAGAAACGACTAGAAACAGTTCTTGTCGCATGGAAAGAAATTGAATCAAGACTCAAGTGCATCGACACTTGATAAGTGAAACAAGATTCAAGTGCTTTGACACTTGATGAGTGAAATCACGAGAATGTTTTGATCAATCATACCATGATATGTACACATCCAGATATGTCCTATGCTCTAAGTGTTATGAGCATATACCAGAATGAATCATAAAATGATCATTGGATGATAGTGAGGATATTCTTATGATCTTTTGTAAGAACTAAGAATATATTTGTGTAGAGGTGACAAACAATTACAAATAGTTCATTGTAAAGCGTTACATTGATACTAGTTTTGTCACAAGATACAAATTAAGTTTATCTCAATTTAAACTATGGGTGGCACAATGTAATGGAAAGGAGATTCCATGATGGATTTGGAAGAGTTCCAAAGTTAAGACATTGTGACGAATACTACAACAAAAGGCTAAGTATATGACTGCTATAGTAGCAGCAAAGGAGGGAATTTGTGTCAAGTAGTTTGTTATCAAACTAAGGTGTGGTTCGCAACGGGCTAACACTAAAGATATATTGTGTGACAAAACCCCAAGGAACTAAAGGTCTCACCAAAAGACCAAATTTATACAATGCAAAGTGTCCGATCCATAGATTATGTTAACCACTTGCAATTGCGTATTTGGAACACCAGAAAGCCATAGGTGTTCAATACACAAAGTTTTCAAACTAGATTATTATCTCTAGTGCAAGTGGGAGACTGAAGGGAATATGCCCGAGAGGCAATAATAAAGTGGTTATTATCATATTCCTTGTTTATGATAAATGTTTATTTTGCATGCTATAATTGTATTAATACAGAAACGTTAATACATGTGTGTTTAATAAACAAAAAGGAAGTTCCTAGTTATGCCTCTCTTATAAACTAGCTCGTTGATTAACAAGATGATCAAAGTTTCCTGATCATGGACATTGGATGTTGTTAATAACGAGGTCACAATATTAGTGTAATGATGTGATGAACATTCATCCGAAGTATAGCATTACGATCAAAGTCATTGAGTTTATATTGCTATAACAACTTACGAAGTGATCCTAATCCTTAGACCATGAGATCATGTCAATCACTAACACCGGAAGAGTTTCTCGATGGCATCAAACGTCACACCGTAACTGGGTGATTATAAAGATGGCTTCAGAACTACTAAAGTGTTATGTTGAGACCCATGGATCAAGAGTGGAATTTGTTCATCCCGATGACGGATAGATATACTCTGGGCCCTCTCGATGATATCACATTGGTTAGCTTGCAAGCAAGTGATTTGATCACTAGAATGTTATATCACGGGAACAAGAAAAGAGTGCATGTAAGTAACGAGATCAAACTAGGTATGGAGATACCGATGGTCGAATCTCGGACATGTAATATATCGTGAAACAAAGGGATTAAGATACTAGCGTAAAAGGTTCACACGATCACAGAAGTCATCGTTGAATGTGTGGGAGTCAGTATGGATCTCCAGGTCCCGCTACTGATTATTGATCGGAGAAGGGTCTCGATCATGTCAGCATTATTCGCGAACCGTAGGGTGACACACTCAAGGGATACCGACACCATTCAGAGCAAATGATATGCCAGAAAAAGAAAAGGAAAGCGCAGGAATTTATTTCCCTAGACACCGAAACTGTTTCGGTTGAAATTGCTGAAACTGGTTCTGCATATGAAATTGAAATGTTGTAAGGGGTTTTATGTGAATGTTTGTTAATTAAATTAATTAACAAAATTCTGAATAAATAAATAAAAGAGTTTTATTTAAATGAGAGCTTGCATTAAATTTGGTGGAATTTTAATGCATGTGAGTGGATTTTTGAGTGGAGGCTTTTTAATGGGAGTGGAGGCTTTTCATTTTGAGTGGGAGCTCCACCCACATGAATGTGGAAGAGGTGGGGGCAGCCCCATGGCTGGGCGCCATGCCCCTTGGGTGCCCCCCCTCTCCCCTATAAAAGGCCCCCCTCTCCTCCTCTCAAAGCAGACCTCCTCGCAAAGGATCTCTCTCCCCCTTTTAGAATTTCCCCATGGTCTCGGATCAGCGAGATACATGTTCCCGGTGGCTTTTTATGGAAGGATTTGTTGCTTCCGCTGCTTCGCTGGAGCGAGGGCGCGGAGGTTGTCGGGGTACCCGTACGTGTGTGCGATCACGGATGCACCACTGCTTTGAGGTTGTGGACTTGATCGTGCTGGACCGGCTAGACCAGATGGACTTCATCACGATCTTGAGATCGGCAAGCGTTCGTCTACATCATCCACGAGTACAACCTCGTTAACGCTATTCGGTCTTCGAGGGTATGTATTCTATGGATGTATATCCACCTGTTGCTTATATCTAGTAGATAGATCTTGGTACATAGATGTTCCCATCGTAGGAAAATTTTTGTTTTCTATGCGGCAAACCCTACATATGTTCCCTAAGCTGTTCAAGTATCAATCGCAAATGTTCTGCATGCTCTTCATTGCTCTTGGAATAGATCAAAATGTCATCGATGAAAACGACAACGAACTTGTCAAGAAATTCCATGAACACCTTGTTCATCATATTCATGAAGTAGGCTGGTGCATTTGTCAAACCAAATGGCATCACGGTGTATTCATACAATCCATACCTAGTGGTGAAAGCAGTCTTAGGTATGTCTTGTTCCCTTATCTTTAGCTGAAAGTATCCTGACCAGAGATCAATCTTTGAGAACACACGTGCTCCTTCTAACTGATCAAACAAATCATTTATTCTAGGCAAAGGATATTTGTTCTTGATAGTTACCTCATTGACTGAACGGTAATCTATGCATAACCTTTGACTTCTATCCTTCTTTTCCACAAACAAGACTGGTGCTCCCCAAGATGAAGAACTTGGTTGAATAAATCCTTTATGTAACTGTTCCCTAAGCTGTTTCTTGAGTTCTTTCAACTCATCAACTGACATCTTGTAGGGTCTCTTTGCTATTGGTCCTGATCCTGGCAGCAAGTCAATCAGAAACTCAACATCTCTATCTGGTGGCATTCCTGGTAATCCTCTGGAAACACATCCGGATATTCTCTCACAATTAGCACACTGTCTATGCTAACCCCCTTAAGAGAGTTTAGCTTACTCCCTTTTGATTCAAAGTTAGACTTGAATCTAATCCTTTTCTTATCCAGGGTTGTGAGTGTGACAGTACGATTAGCACAATCTAGTACTCCTTCATACTTAGTCATCCCATCCATTCCCAAAATGACATCCAATCCTTGGGAATCTAGGATTATCAGACTGACTGGAAACGTATGCTTTCCAAATTCTATTACTAGATCACGACATCCCAGACTTACTATCATATCTCCACCAGGAGAACTTACTTTTATAGGACACCCAATATTTTCAGTTGGAAATCCATTTTTATCAACAAATTCTCTTGATATGAATGAATGCGATGCGCCAGTATCGAAAAGAACAAGTGCTGGAATAGAATTGAGTTTGAACTTACCAGCCACAGCATCAGATTCTTCATAGATTTCTTCCACATTGATGTGGTTCACTTGTCCTTTTTGGAAGGTATTGGGCTTGTTGGCACCTTCAACTTTCTTTTTTGGGCACTCATTAGCATAGTGCCCCATCTTCTTGCACTTGAAGCATTCAACCTGACGGAGATCTTTCTTTACAGGCTGACTTCCATTTCCACTTCCACCTCCACTTTGGTGGCTCTTTTGTCCACTCTTGTGGTTCTTATACTTGTCATTATCATGATTGCGGTGATGCTTGTTGTCATGATGATGGTTGTGGCTGTGGTGGTTGTTGTACTTTCCATGTTTGTGGGATCAGGAACTCCCACTATCATCATGATGAGAACGCTTGTGAGACGATCCCGAGCTGTGCTTATCAAAGTTATGCTTCCTCTTTCTGCTCTCAACCTGTTTCATCTTCTTTTCCAAGATGGTAGCCTTGTCACAAAGTGATTGGTAGGTTGGAACATAGGCAACAGACAGCTATTGGTTCAACTCATCATTCAGTCCTTCGAGGAATTTGTCCTTCCTCTTTGCGTCGGTATCAACTTCATCCGGTGCGTAACACGACAGATTGTTGAATTCCTCAATGTACTCTGCCACACTACGGTGACGCTGCTTCAGATTGTGGAACTCCTTCTTCTTCAAATTCATCACTCCGGATGAGATGTGAGATGTACGGAATCCATCCTCAAAGATAGCCCATGTCACATCCTCAAGAGGAGTGGTGATCTGGAAGTTATCCCACCATGTTGCTACTGGCCCTTCAATCAGATGTGCTGCGAACCTGACCTTTTCCTCATTGGTATAGCCAACAGTCACTAAGTCCTTGTTCACTGAACATAACCAATCATTGGCTATCATTGGATCAGTGGTTCCCGAGAACTTTGCAGGCCTTAGTCTCAAAAATCTGGTGAGCATGTCAAATCCCGGAGGATTATTCTGATTGTTGTTATTCTTGTAGTTGTTATTCTGGTTCTGGTTCTGCATGAACTGCGTCATCATTTGCATCAGTTGAGCTTGTGTTGTCATCAACTACTGCATCGCGGGGGTGACGTTGTTGTTGTTTTGGTTTGGGTTGGCACATCGAGGAGGCATTTGTGGTTTTAATAAGGATAAGAATGAGATACCCATAGATGCTTAACATGCACAATACATCACATAGAACAATCATAATAACCAAGCATCAAAATAACATAAGGTTTGAACGACATAACAACAAGTTTTGAAAAATGCAAACACACCATAGCAAGCCATCCACATTTTGGATGGTCATTGCGACTCAATAATCAAAGTACGGTAGATGAAAGATAATCGAGTAGTCCACACTACTCCTCCGCATCAATCTCCACATCAACAAGGGTAAGACGTGCATTCTCCATGGCGGTCTTATACTCATCAACACTAGTGGTCAAGGCCTCAATCTTGGCCCTAAGAGCCCTCTTATGTGAGCGAAGCCTCTCGATCACTCCCTGCTGGTGCTCAAGCTCGAAGTCCTTGGCCTCTAACTCTTCCATCATCTCCTTGATCTTCTTGTTCCTATCTTGGACTCTTTTCTCCTGGCTCTTGAACTTCTTGTCCTGGCTTTCAAATTTGTCCTCATCTCTTTGACGATCTCGTCTTGCTCCGCGAAGAGCTTGTCCTTCTCTTGTAGCTGAACCTGGAGCTCGTCATTGCTAAGCATGACGTTGGTACTATCAGTATCAAGGTGTCTAATAAGACCCTCTAGGTCCTGAAGCTACAGACGAATCGGCTCCATCGTCTCTCTAGTAGCATCATCGTACTCTATAGCCTCACCCTCCTCGTTGCGTCTCCCAAAGGGGTGAAAGTAGAGACCTCTAAGCTCGGTGGAGTGCCTCCCTACCAGGCGTCAAAGTAACTCCCGCATGACTACATCAGGGCCCTCTCCTTGTCATCATGCATCAGCTTGAAAGTGATAGCCTCCATTGGTGGATCCGCCTGGCGTCCCGGCTGTGTGACTCTAAAACCCCATAGGTCCTTCCTCTCAAACTTGGTGAGTTGAAGTGTCGTGATGCTAGGAAGTGGAAGGTTGAGCACACTAGTGAGCTCAATGAGACGAGTACCAAAACGAGTTCCCTTGAACTCCTCGGCAGGGCTGATAACAACACTAGGCATCTATTTTTATAAGATAGAGAAAAGTTAGATCCAACACAAGTAGAGAAAATTCACAAGACAATATATCACAAGCATAACTCTTAGCAACACACACACAAGTCATGGCATACACAAATCCATTACAAACATCAAAGGTTTAACATAACTTAGACAAATTTTTGGAAGTAAAAACAATAAGTGTGGTGGTCCAACTAACGAAGTACGTTACAATTCTCACTCACTTAACAAAATAGCTATCAGGGCATCCTTAGTGGCCATCTGTCTATCTTGTTCACAAGACTCCCATATTAATTCTATGATGTCTCCCCTTAGTTGTTGGTTGGTAGTCTCTAATTTTTGGGTATGCTTCTTTTCTTCTCTATGGTTAATTTGAGTGTTGAGCATTCTGCACTTGAATCTTTCACCAAGCTCCTTGATGGCATTCCAAGCTGCATTTCTTGCAGAGTCAAAGAATGTTGTGTGCATTTCAGAGTTGGTGACCATGCATAATCCTTACTCCTTGTGGTTGTCTTCCTTGTTTTTGTACAAGTGAAGTTGCACCCACCAATACTCTTCTCCTTCATCCATCACAGGGAATCCCTTGTACACAGCTGCACCATGTATCCCCATGGTAACCATAAGGTTCTTGAGTGCCTTGGGAAATTCAGTCTCACACTCTAAAGTCATGGTCATGAGTGGTCCCTTCCTCACGGCTTCGTTGTTGGAGTTCATCTACAAATAGAAATGAGAAAGAAGATTAGAAAAGTTTACGATAAGAAAAAGACAAGTGTAGAAATTTTTCCTTAGTGGTTTCTTAGTCTAATCCAACCTAGGGTCATAATCCTACAGGCAACATAGTGCTCTGATACCATCTGTAATACCCCACCTTTATAAACGTAAAGTTCCCTGTGATTGCAATGCTAGTCCCTGGATCAAATGCTAGCATCCACAGTTTAAGATGAAGTACACAGAAACAAAGGTCATTATTACATCGTCATTCCAGAGATAACATAGTCTTTTACAACTCCATAGCCATAGGCTAGTACAAGATTTTAACTTAACAATATAAATAAAAGTCTTCATCTTCATGTGCCACAGGCAAGCATGTTGAGTGTAGACTCATAACCCTAATCATCATCAGAGTAACCTACAACATCACAAGTTACATCCACAGTGGGTCAATACATTGGAATAGTATTGGCAAGTGATACCTTAGTAGAATAATAGTTTCTAGCTTCTACATGAATTTGGCTAAGTGTAGCTTAGGCTTTCTTTGCTCAAAATAGGTTTTACCTATCAGTTGAAAACACTAAGTTCTTTTTTGGGAAAAACTCCCAAGGAACTCCCAAGGAACCTTTAACTTAGAAATTGGGATGAGGATATTCTTTATAGCTTCCATGTCTTGATGCTCAAATTGTCGATTGCCGGGGACACGGCTAATTACTTAGATTCTTCCTTCTCGAGAGGTGGTGCACTTTCGCCACAAGACTCAACCTTCATCGAGATAAGACCTTTCAGAAGCCTTCCCTTAAACCAAAATGGAAGCGCTCCAAACCTATCACCCCTACCACCAACTGTCCATTTGGCTAAGTTATTGCAACCTATATGATCCAGGCAGAGCCCATAATGCCATGTGGCTGCACTAGAAGCTTGTTAACATATGGCATCTCGAATCCCTTTGTTCCTGGGTGGCTTTCCACAAGTGTGATACACAAGGTAGAACATAGATATGGACCTTGTGTAACCACTCAACCTAACCCAAACATACCATTCCACCCAGGTGTTTCATTCACTTAGTTGTTTTATTAAGCAAAACACAAGTCAAAGACTTAGCAATATTTTTCCATATCATTTATATATTCCACCCTAGGTTGCTACTAGATAGGCTAAGCAGGGCAATAGCAATATCTTAACTTAGAGAAAATTCTAACAATTCTACAACTACTAGGATTTCCCAAGCATAGCATATAGATACCTAGCAAAAATTATTATGCATGTCCTATACAAATCACTAATATATAGTAAAAATATTGGGAAAAAAATATGAAGCACCACTTGCCTTGGTAGTTGGGGGAGTAACAACAATCCTCACAGTCAAAATCACCACTAGCACCAAAATCTACACATAAAATGATAGCACCAAATTCATATTTCAAACAATCAAGCAAAAATATATGAATGCATGCAAATGCCATGTGATGATTTTTATAAACTAAACAAGACAAGTGAAATAGTAATGAACATTAAAATAAACATATATACACCAATTAAACTTAATTTGGCTTTTAAAACATTTTCCAAATAATTTTTATACACAAAATAGTCCTACAAATGTCTCTGCATCAAATTCTATTTTAACAGAGGAAAAATACAAAACTAAGCCTACAGATGTGTAGAATTTATTTTTGTGATTCCAATGATATCTTATTTGTATTTTTGGATAAACAGTACAAAAGTTATTGAATTTACAAGTTTAAATAATTAATAGTTGACATTCCAGATTTTAAATTTAAAACCCAGCCACGCGGCAACCTCTGATTGGTGCGTACCGGTTCGGGGGGATCACGCTTGCGAACTGTAGGATCTAAATGACGATGCATGGCCCAGATCTAATCGTACCGTTTCACCTAATGATCTAATCGTGGCCTTTGGATCCAGATCCAATGGATCAGATCTGATTGACCACAATCTAGCGACACGAATGGCGCTGGCCGCGGCGACGCCTCTGGCGGTGACACGCCAGCAAGGTCAGAGGTGCAGGGGGTGTGGTGGTGCTTACCGAGGTCGCGAGGACTGGAGATGCTCAACATGGAGACGGTTGGGGCGGGGGCGCACGGACACGAACATAATCGCTCGCCGGAGTTCGTCTCGTCGTCGGGTGCTCCCAGTTGAAGACGAAGGAGACGACCTAGGCCACAAGGGAACAAGCGGAAAGCATTAACAGGTGCGCAAGAACCTGGCGAACACAGTCGCATGAACCAGAGAAAGGGGGTGCTCGGAACTCACCACGATTGCTCATCGGAGCTCGTCGGAACTGGGGCGGTGTGAAGCCAAATATGGGTAGCATGGCGGCGCTCTGGAGGTGCTAGGTGGGGGAAAATGACACGGAGAGGGAGAGGTTTAAATAGCCAGAGCGGGGGCGGGAATTACGCACAAAATCAACGACAATTACACGAATTAAAACCTCGGCAGTGAAGGGGGGAAGAAACGGTGGAGGGCCTGGTCGTGGGCGGGGTTTGGGGACGATGATGACAGGGCACGTGGGACCAACGCGTCAGTGAGGGAAGGGTGTGCGCGCGGGTGAGAAACAGAGAGGAGAGGGGAACCCGGGTGGGCTGGCTTTTGCGTCGTTTCTGCTGTTGGGCTAGAATGGTGGCGCCGACCCTTTTCTATTTCTTTTCTCCTTTTCTATTTCTTATTTGATTTTCTGAAATCATTTTCAAATGCAATTAAAATGAGTTTGAATTCAAACTTCCTATGGATTTTGTAAAATAATTCCAAGCATATATTTGTGTATAAAACATTGCTGTTTGATCTCAAACACTTTGGTCCATTAAAAATAGAATTAAAACCATGCCTTAATTAAATATTTTTAATAGGCATATAAATGGTTTTAAATTTAGATTCTTGTTTTGAAATTTTGAACAAGCTTTGAAATCAACAATCAAACCTTTTCTAGTTGAAACAAGGTATTCTCATGATTTAAAATGGAAATGAAGCCTTTGCCTTTCTTAGATAAAATAATAGGCAAACAATTGGCTTCTGTTTTGCAATCTTGTTTGAAATTAATTTAAAATGCATGAGGATGCATGAATGATGTGCAAACTTTATAGATCATGATTTTTGGGATGTTACATTAACCCGCTGATTTGTTGGAGCTCTACCGCTGGATAACCAATGATGATGACCGTAGAGCCGAACGGGGAAAGATAAGAAATATTCAGCTCCCAGCCATCAGGTACTTTGCTTACTATCTTGCCACTAGTGTTCTTGGTAGGGATAACACTAGTGATATTTCCAACTATCATTTGGACTTCATAGCTGCTGCGCTCAACAATGAAACTAAGTACAATCTTGGTTCTCTCATTGCTCGTTGTTTAGCTACTAAGGGACCCATTTATGGGGGAATTATTGCTGCACGTGTTGTTGCTGCCTTGGACCTTGCTGTTGATCCATATGATACAGTTTTGGCTCCTCAGAGGCTTGATCTTGCTGCCATGAAGGCGCACCACTTTGTCACTACTGGCTCTACCCTTGAGAGTTTAGTATATAGAATGTTGTTTATTGACGGGGAAGAGAGAGAGATCCGTCTCCCCCAAACCACTTCGTTCAGTATTTCTCAGGGACCTTTATCGCGCTCCAAGGAGGACATGGATGACAAGCTGCGCATTCTTGGCTTCCATGGACACTATCAGGGGGACGCGTGTAAGATCACACCTTTGTAAAGGTAAAGATCCATGTGATTGCAATCCTAGTCCCTGGATCAATTGCTAGCATCCACAGTTTAAGATGAAGTACACAGAAACAAAGGTCATTATTACATCATCATTCTAGAGATAACATAGTCTTTTACAACTCCATAGCCATAGGCTAGTACAAGAGTTTAACTTAATAATATAAAAATAGAAGTCTTCATCTTCATGTGCCACAGGCAAGCATGTTGAGTGTAGACTCATAACCCCGAATCATCATCAGAGTAACCTGCAACATCACAAGTTACATCCACAGTGGGTCAATACATTGGAATAGTATTGGCAAGTGATACCTTAGAAGAATATTAGCATCTAGTTACTACATGAATTTGGCTAAGTGTAGCTTAGGCTTGCTTTGCTCAAATGGGTTTTACCTATCAGTTGAAAACACTAAGTTTTTGTTTGGCAAAAACTTTCCCAAGGAACCACCAATATAAATTGGTGAACCTTCACCCTTGTTCAACCACAAGTTTTAACTTAGAAAATTGGGATGAGGAGATTCTTGATAGCTTCCATGTCTTGATGCTCAAGTTGTCCATTACCAGGGACATGGCTAAGTACTTAGTTTCTTCCATCTGCAGAGGTGCTGCAATTTCCCCACAAGACTTGGTTTCACCAAGACAGGACCTTTCAGATGCCTTCCCTTAGACCAGAATGGACGCGCTCCAAACCTATCATTCCCCTACCACCAACTGTCCATTTGGCTAAGTTATTGCAACCTATATGATCCAGGCAGAGCCCATAATGCCATGTGGCTGCACTAGAAGCTTATTAACATTTGGCATCTCAAATCCCTTTGTTCCTAGGTGGCATTCCACAAGTGAGATACACAAGGTAAACCATAGAAATGGGACTTGTGTAACCACTCAACCAAAAACCACCAAGCAATTACCATTCCACCCAGGTGTTTCATTCACTTAGTTGTTTTATTAAGAAAAAACCATAAGTCAAAGACTTAGCAATGTTTTTACATAGCATGTATATATTCCACCCTTGGTTTCTACTAGCTAGGCTAAGCATGGCAATAGCAAGTATCTTAACTTAGAGAAAATTCTAACAATTCTACAACTACTAGGATTTCCAAAGCATAGCATATAGATACTTATAAAAATATTCATGCAAGCCCTATACAAAATATTTCTAATGCATAGTCAAAATATAGGGACAAAAATATGAAGCACCACTTGCCTTGGTAGTTGGGGGAGTAGCAACAATCTTCACAACTACAATCACTATTAGCACCAAAATCTACACATAAAATGATAGCACCAAATTCACATATCAAAAATATACAAGCAAAAATATATGAATGCATGCAAATGCCATGTGATCATTTTTATAAATAAAACAAGACAAGTGGAAGAGTACTGTATCATAAACAAAACAATCATACACTAAATAAAATTAATTTGGCCCTAAGAACATTTTCCATACAATTCTATATACAAAATAAGCTTGTAAATGTCTCTACAAAAACAACCCATTTTACAGATGCAATTTATTAAAAAAGTGCATAACTGGAGAGAATTCTTTCTCTTGATTCCAATGATATAAAATTTACAAAATTTGAACATGTGGATCAGAAGTTATGAATTTTGCAAGTTTGAACAACTAATAGATCTAATTCCAGATTTTAAATCAAAACACAGTCCACGCGGCGCTTTCTGATTGGTCGATACTGCTTCGCACTAGATCACGCTCGCGTGCCGTTGGATTAAAACGCATCGCACGGCTCAGATCTAACTTACCCCTTCGTTTAAGTGATCTATTCCTACACGCCCGATCTAGATCTAACGGTCCACATCAAATAGACCAAAAGTCAGCGGCGCTGCGACGGTGGCTGGCGGCGGCACGGTCAGACGGTGATGTCGCCGGCGTTATAGGAAGCGAGAAGGGCAGTGGGGTAGCTCACCGTGTTCGCGTGACGACGCTGGAGCTCAAGGTGGTCTTCGTTGGCGGAGGGGCGCTCGGAGTCATCAGGGATTGCTCGCCGAAGGTCGTGAAGGCTTCGGGCATGGCTGTTCGTCAATGTTGCCGAGGTTGGAGATCATGCCAGAGAGAAATAAGTAGCGCGTCAGATGTGGGAAGTGATGCTGGTCAAGCGAGTATCAAAGAGAGGGCAAGGCGCGCTCGGGGCTAACCAGAACAGCTCGCCGGAGTTGAGTGTTTCGTCGGGCTCGCGCAGTCGTCGATGTTGCCGACGTTCGTGGTTGTCCTAGCACACAACAAAAGTGTTAAACGATGCGCAAGGATGCAGGGAACGCGCTAGCAAGACCAGGAGGCAAGGGGCGGGGAGTTCTCACCGGAATTCGCTGCCGGAGTTCGTCAGTACAACGGCAGAGTGAGCTCGTAGCCTGGTGGCTCTCTGTGGTTGTGGCTTGAGGGGAAATGAGCAGAAGGAGGAGGAGGTTAAATAGCCAGGGCGAGAGAGGAAATCACGCTGGCGTTTACTCGCAATCAAGCGCGCAATCAAATCGGAGAAACGGCGCGGGCGAGCAGATCCTCCGGCGCGTGATTGACGACGATGTTGAGGTGGATGGTGGGGTCGGAGCGTCAGTGAATGGGTGCCCGTGGGTTGAGTGAGAGACAAATGGAGAAGGGAAACCCCGGGTAGGCTGCTTTAGCTTCTGGGCCGAAAGGGTGGCGCCGGCCCGTTTTCTTTTCTTTTATCTTTTTCCATTTCTGATTTGATTTTCTGGTTTGAATTTAAATGCCCATTTCAAACCTGTTTCAATTGAAAAAATTCCAGACTTTTGTATTCTGATTATTATATCCTGGGGTGTGTAAAACACTTATTTACACTCAAATTCAAATTGGGTTTGAAAATGAAATTTAAACCATGCCCTAATTAAATGTTTGTAAATAGTATATGAATGGTTTCTAAGTCATAAATTTGTTTTTGAAAACGTTGACCAAACTTTATAAACATCACTCAAGTCCATGATCAAATCCTTACTGATTAAAATAAGCATTTTTCTTATCATAAAATAGCAATATGGCCTTTGCCTTGCTTACATAAAATAATAGATCACCAAGTTTCTATTTTTGAAGAAATGATCCTAATTATGATTATGAATGCATGAATGATGTGCAAACTTTGAAATCATGATTTTTGGGATGTTACAAATCTAACCCCCTTAAGATGAATCTCGCCCTCAAGATTCGGATTGGCTAGCAAATAGGTGAGGGTGGTCTTTCCGAAGGTCATCTTCTCTTTCCCATGTTGCTTCTTCTTCGGAATGATGGTTCCATTGAACTTTGCAGAATTTGATAGTCTTTGTCCGAGTAACTCTTTCTGCAGTCTCAAGAATCTTGATAGGTTTTTCCTCATAAGTGAGATCACTTTCCAATTGGACCTCCTCCAAAGGTATAGTATCCTTTAAAGAAGTCTCTTCCATCTCCGAGTGGCATTTCTTTAGCTGACTCACATGAAATACATTATGAACGGCAGACAATGATTCTGGCAATTCAATCTCATAAGCTACTTCTCCTTTACGACTCAGAATCTTGAATGGTCCAACATATCTTGGGGCCAATTTTCCTTTGACTCCAAATCTCTTCACTCCACGAAGTGGTGACACTCTAAGATAAGCTCTATCACCCACCTCATAGGTGACTTCTCTACGCTTAGGATCTGCGTAGCTCTTTTTGTAGGGGTTCATAGCATGGAAAACAAAAAATTTCTATCGCATACAAACAAACAAGCCAAGATCTATTTACTAGATTGTAGCAACGAGTCGATAGAGGAACTCACCCTCGAAGATTCCAAAGCGGTTAACGAGAGCAGATTCTCGTGGGTGATGTAGTCGTACACTTCCGATCTCAAGATCACGTAGACGATCCTTCCGGCGCTGTGTTCCGGCAGCGCTTCCGCAGTCGGTCACACATTAGGTACTTGATGAAGACCTTCCTCTCCCTTGTTCCAGCAGGCACCGGAGGTTGTAGCACTCTCCTCGTGATTCCGGCAGCACGACGGCGTGGTACCGGAAGTAGAGGGGAGATCTTGCAGGGCTTCGCCTTAAGCCGGAGCGAGTATGGCGGACTAAGAGAGAGGCCTTGGCGATCTAGGGTTTAGAGGAACCAAGGGAGGAAGCTTGGCCGGCGGCTAGGGTTCGGGAGAGCCCCAACTCGCCGAGTTGGAGGGGAAACCCTAGGCGGCGGCGGCTGCACTTGGAGGTGGAGGCGCCAAAGCTAGGGTTTGAGGTGTGTTGAAGAGGGGCACCCCTGCCCCTTCTTTTATAGGTGGGAGGGAGGCTCCTAGGAGGAGGGAGTCCTCCTCCAACTCCTCCTCCTTGGCCGGCGGGTGGAGGGAGTGGGACTTCCTCCCCAAGTAGGTTTCCTACTCTCCCTCCACCAAGCAAACTTGCCGTTTGACTTTTCAAATTGGCGTTTGACTTTTCAAACTAGGATTTGATTTATCCCTTTATTTTGCTCAGCGATGACACCTAGTACATGATGCAACCATTCTAACTTGTCATGACACATTCATGTACCCTTCCCCTCCGGAGTGTCGGACCTTCCGGAACCTTCTAGAACATTTCCGATGAAAACACCGGAATCATTCTCCAACCCCGAAACAGGACTTTCCTTATATGAATCTTATTCTCCGGACCATTCCGGATCTCCTCGTGATATCCCGGATCCCATACGAGACTCCGAACAACATTTGGTCTCTTACTCATCATTCCATAACTACTCAACAACATCGAATCCTTAAGTGTGTCTCCCTACGGGTCTTGAATTATGCGGACATGACCGAGACACTTCTCCGATCAATAACCAATAGAGGAATCTGGAAATTCATATGGCTCCCACATATTTCTACGATTACTTTGTGATCGAATGAACCACTTACATACGATACCAATTTCCCTTTGTCTCACGATAGTTTACTTATCCGAGGTTTTGATCATCGGTATCTCTGCATACCTAGTTCAACCTCGTTACCGATAAGTACTCTTTTCTCGTTCCCATGATATGTGATCCCTTGTGAGCCAGTCACATGCTTGCAAGCTAATTGGATGGCATTCCACCGAGAGGGCCCAGAGTAAATCTATCCATCATATGGATGGACAAATCCCACTCTTGATCCATGTGTTTCAACCCATACTTTCCGAACACTCAATGCCACCTTTATAGCCACCCAGTTATGGTGTGGTGTTTGATGTCACCAAAGCATCCTTCCGGTGATGGTGATAAGCATGATCTCATGGTCGAAGGAATTAGGTTACTATGTATCAGAAAGCTTATAGCAAATGAACTATTTAAATGACTTGATCTTTATGCTACGCTTAACTATAGGAGTATGTCCATCACATCATTCTCCTAATGATATGACCATGTTGTTTAATAACATCTCTATGTTCATGATCAGGAAACCATGATCATATATTAACCAACAAGCCAGTTTAACAAGAGGCTTTACTAGGGACTCTTTTATGTTTACAAATCACACAAGTATTAATGTTTCCGGTTAATACAATTATAGCATAGTATGTAAACATTTATCATAAGTATGAAGATATGATAATAACAACTTTATTATTGCCTCTTGGGCATATCTCCAACACTTTTCTCGGGACTATGCTATCTTCAATCTGTCCTTTACTAGCTTGACTTTCTCTTCAGCCTCTTTGATTAGTTCTGGTCCGAACAAATTTCTTTCTCCCACACCATTCCATAGAAATGGGGTAGTACACTTTCTCCCATAGAGAAATTCAAACGTTGCCATCTCAATACTGGATTGATAGCTATTGTTGTAAGAGAATTCTGTGTAAGGCAGACTTTCATCCCAACTAGCTCCATAGTCTAGGGCACATGCCATCAACATATCCTCTAGAATCTGGTTGGTCCTTCCTGTCTGTCTGTCAGTTTGGGGATGAAAAGAAGTACTGAATTCCAATCTCGTTCCCAATGATTCATGCAGTTGCCTCCAAAAATGAGAAGTGAATTGAGTTCCCCTATCAGACACAATACTCTTGGGTACTCCATGCAGACACAAAATCCTATTCATATAGATCTTGGACTACTTAGCACTTGTATAGGTTGTCTTCACAGGAATGAAATGAGCCACTTTAGTTAGGCGATCCACTATTACCCAAATAGAATCATATCCTGACCTGGTCCTTGGCAACCCGGTGATGAAATCCATGCCATAGTGGTTGTAACCATCCTGCTGGTTTCTCATGTTCCGCTTTCACTCTACTACATACATCACACAAAACAATATGTTCGGCGATGTCCTTCTTGAGATTATTCCACCAAAATCTTTCCTTCATATCCATGTACATTTTGGTGTTACCTGGATGAATGGAATATGGTGAGTTGTGTTCTTCCTGTAAAATCAGTATCCGAAGCTCCGGACCTTGCGGAACGCAGATACATTTTCCATACCATAAAGTACCTTGCTCGTCTTCATGGAATCCTTTGGCTTTTCCTTTGCCAATCTTTTCCTTAATCTCTTTAATTTCTTTGTCTGTCTTTTTGGCTTCCTTGATTTTGTCCAACAAGGTGGGTTGAACATCCAATGACATGAGATGTCCCTCAGGCACAATCTCCAATCTGAGGTCTCTAAATTGGGAACACAGATCATCTGGCAACTCTCCTTTAGTAAGGCCATTCACAAACACCTTATGGCTTAGTGCATCTGCTACAACATTTGCTTTACCGGGGTGGTATCGCAAACTCAAGTCATAGTCCTTGATGAGTTCTAGCCATCTTCTTTGTCTCATGTTGATTTCCTTCTAAGTGAAGATATACTTCAAATTTTTGTGATATGTGAACACTTCACATCGCTTTCCCAAAAGATAATGTCTCCATGTTTTGAGTGCATGGACAACTGAGGCTAACTTCAAATCATGAGTAGGATAATTCACCTCATGAGTTTTGAGTTGTCTTGAGGCATAAGCCACAACTTTCCCTTCTTGCATCAGAACTGCACCTAATCCATGATGAGATGCATCACAATACACTTGGAAATCCTTCTCCAAATCTGGCAGACATAGGACTGGTGCTGTCACTAGTCTCTTCTTCAATTATTGAAAGCTGAGCTCACATCCTTCAGTCCAAGCAAATTTCTTGTCTTTCTTTAGAAACTCCGTCAATGGCTTAGCTACCTTGGAGAAATTCTCAATGAATCTTCTATAGTATCCTGCCAAGCCAAGAAAACTACGAACTTATTTCACTGACTTAGGAGATTCCCATTCAGACAGCTGACACTTTTGCGGGATCAACTGCTACACCATATCCTGACAAGTGTCCAATAAATCCAACTTCATTCAACCAGAATTCACACTTGCTGAATTTGGCATACAGCTTATGCTCTCTAAGCTTCTCAAGTATCAAACGCAAATGTCCTTCATGCTCTTCTTTACTCTTTGTGTATCAAAATTTCGTCAATGAAAACAACAAACTTGTCAAGGAACTCCATGAACACCTTGTTCATCATATTCATGAAGTAAGGTGGTGCGTTGGTTAAACCAAATGGCATCACGGTGTACTCATACAATCCATACCTAGTGGTGAAAGCTGTCTTAGGTATGTCTTGTTCCCTTATCTTAAGTTGAAAATAGCCTGACCGGAGGTCAATCTTTGAGAACACACAGGCTCATTCTAACTGATCAAACAAGTCATTGATCCTGGGCAAAGGATATTTGTTCTTGATAGTCACCTCATTGAATGAACGATAATCAATGCATAATCTTTGACTTCTATCTTTCTTTTCCACAAACAAGACTGGTGCTCCCCAAGATGAAGAACTTGGTTGAATAAATCCTTTCTGCAATTGTTCTCCAAGTTGTTTCTTGAGTTCTTTCAACTCATCAACTGACATCTTGTAAGGTCTCTTAGCTATTGGTCCTGATCCTGGTAGCAAGTCAATCAGAAATTCCACATCTCTATCTGATGGCATTCCCGGCAATTCTTCCGGAAACACATCCGGATATTCTCTTACAATTGGTACACTGTCTATGCTAACCCCCTTAAGAGAATTTAGCTTACTCCCTTTTGATTCAAAGTTAGACTTGAATCTTATCCGTTTCTTTTCCAGGGTTGTGAGTGCGACAGTACGATTGGCACAATCTAGTACACCTTCATACTTAGTCATCTAGTCCATTCCCAAAATATATCCAGTCCTTGGGAATCTAGGATTATCAGACTAACTAGAAACTTATGCTTTCCAAATTCTGTCACTAGATCACGACATCCAAGACTTACTATCATGTCCCCATCGGGAGAACTTACTTTTATTGGACACCCAATATTTTCAGTTGGAAACCGATTTATATCAACAAATGCTTTTGATATGAATGAATGTGATGCACCAGTATCAAAAGAACAAGTGTTGTAATAGAATTGAGTTTGAACTTACCAGCCACAGCATCGGACTCCTCATAAATCTCTTCCACATTGATGTGGTTCACTTGTCCCTTCTGGAAAGGGTTAGGCTTGGTGGTTCCTTCAACTTTATTCTCTAGGCATTCATTTGCATAATGCCCCAGCTTCTTACACTTGAAACATTCAACTTGACTGATATCCCTTTTTGCAGGCTGACTACCACTTCCACTTCCACCTTGTAACACCCTCAGAATCGGACCTATGCAAGTTTGAGCAAAATTCGCCAAACCCGCATAGAAACGATTCAAAGGTGCCCACCAGGCACTTTCGTGCGGGTGGAAAACGAAGTAATAACATTACACAACAGTCCTCGATGGGACCCACAGAACAGATATATATGACAGCGACTCAAAGAGTCAAGAAGACAGATATAATATACAAAGATCCAAATCACCTTGAAAATGATAGAGCGTCCGACTACGGACAAGATGCAAATGGGGCTAAGAGCCCTGAAGAATAACCAATGGCGTCCATAACCCTGCCCAGGCCAAGCCGGAAGGGTAACCCTGCTAACGACGTCGTTCTCAAAACCTGCTCAAAACAAAAGGGGTGCCGACAAGGGCAAAGGGAAAAGAGGAGCGTCAGTACTGAGGCCAGTACACGGCGAGACTAGAATTCGGCGGTCCTCGCCTACAAAGGTATGGTGGACTGAGCGGCAGCGGCAGCATGCACTAAACAACCTATAGAGACTCGATACAACTAGCGGCAATCAGAGAGGGGTAAGAAAGACCTACTCGGAACCAAGCTGATACTACCACCATTCATACCCATCCTGGCGTTTCCCCCTCGACCAAACGAGGAAGTTAACCGAGGAACTCACACAGTTGGCAATTTTATTTATTCGGTTATCGTTGCAGCAATTACTAGTCAGGTATAGATAATCATCCTGATAAAGTAAGCAGTGGGCCATTTTAGTTAGCCATTCCGTGATAGTTGCAACACTTACTAGACAGATACAATTAGCATGAGATACACCCAAAACCCAGCAGTTGTTGGTACTTTTATTCAGCCATTCCGTTGTAGTTGCCATAATTACTAGTCAGGTACAATGGTCGCAAGCGACACTCCAAACAAGCAATTGTGGGCAGTATTATTTAGCCATTCCATTATAGTGAAGCTGATTACTAGTCATTATAAAGTCAAATTTATAGCGATAAACTTTAGTTATGCTTGTCTATGGTCGAGATACTGTGCTCCAAGTCGTCCATAACCGCGGACACGGCTTTCAGAAAGTTTTAACCCGGCCGGGGTGCACAAATAGCAACACACACATGATCGACCTCGGAAAAACCAAATCAAAACCCAACGAGGCTTTCACGACAAAGCAATCACAGGATTCAGAAATATTTCAGGGGGCCACCCCATTGAGTAGAACCGCAACGAAGTAAGCTAGCTCCGAGACGGACTCAAGGTTTGCGTCAATGGCTGTAAACGACTGGGAACCCCAAACGGGGATTGTCGATACCGCGAAAACATTCCGCTTACCTAAACAGTACAGTGTGCTATCCATCGCACAATCGTAAATAAAGCAGTAAAACGTGGCATAAGTACAGGATCGTAAATAAAACCTCAAACTAGTTTGTGGCCCCAAGAAATAAGACTGAATCAAGCTCTGGCTAAGGGGGGCCCATACTCCCCGTATGTGGATAGCGCGATAAATCAAGGAACAGGTATCAAGTACTCGGGGTCCTACGGGACACAAGTGGGCGTTCGGAAACCAAATGTTATCTATCACCCACCGATGCCTCTGCTTACTTACTTCAATTTTAATTGTTAAACAGGAATTAAAGTGAACAATAAGTAAGACTATGATCATCTCCAACATCAACATGCGGCAAGGCTCCAACAACTGTGGCATTTGACGACACGCAACAGCACCTGAGCAAGCGACTACGACGCGCAAGTCTGAATATCTACCAAACAACAAGTAATAGGATGTGTCCAAGGCAATATATGGCTGCAAGGGATATCCAGGGGTACGGAAACTAGAGTATCGCAACACAGATAGCAATAGATCAACAGGAGGGAATAAATACTATAAACGGAAGATAGGTAGAAAGGGGGAGATGCTCGCCTGAAAACATTGTCGAAGGGTTCAACCGAAGATCGGGTCGACACTCGCATCAACTCAACGGCCTTATCCGCGAAGAAGCAAAACACTAGAAGAAACACCGGATGCACTATTTAATACAACGGCAGAAGATCGGCATGATGCATGTATGATGTATGACATGGCAAAGGTGCGATGCAATTAGGCCATATTAAGCGGAACCGGGGTCCCGACAATATTTAGGTGGTTCATGTTGTTTAGAAGCCCCCGCAATTTAAATGTTGGATTAACATGGCCAAAATATAACACCGGTTCGCTATATCAGATTTAAATGAGGCCGATATGAGACTAGAGTTTGCCCGCATATGGGCCCCATATTTAATTTAGGTGAATCGGCATAAGGCCCCCAAACCACATGATTATGCATGCGAGTATGACAATGTAATTATGCAACAAGTTGTTAGTATATTATAAAATAGGGTTCTCGGATAAGAGGTTCACACATTAGGGTTCGGCAGATCTTGGGGATCCGGGGGGTTCGGGGTCGGTCTCGGGGTTCGGATCTGGGGTGCGGGGTTCGACGGAAGCGTTCTCAGATAACGGAGGTAGGTCTTGTCGCTCCGGAAGCAGGTCTTGGTTCGGTGTCGGGGCGCGTCGGGTTCTTCCGAATCGGTGCCGTTCTTGTCGTCGCGAAGGTCTTGTCGGGCCCGCGCTTCGGATTCCGTGGGGCGATCTTGCCGTTCCGGGAGGGCGTGCTTGGTCTGGCGTCGGGGCATCGGACTCGCCCTGGCCGGTGTCGAACTTGTCGGGTCCTCGGCTTCGGGCGCCGGGAAGGAGTTCTTGGGGCTCCGCGATCTTCGGGTTCCGAGAGGGTTCTTGTTGTTCCGCTTCGAGAAGATCTTGTCGGTGGTCTCTGGGTCGCGCAACTTCCACTTGTCCACGAAGAAGATCATGTCGTTCCCTTCCGTGTAGAAGTCCTTGTAGATGCCCCTTCGAGTGTCTCCGGTCCGATGTAGTCTTCGGGCTTGAGGATCAGTGTCGGTCTTAGGACCTGCCTCGATACTGTCTTGGTGAAGGTCTTGGTAAAACTTAACACGCACTCATGCTCGATGCTGGTCATGCCGACGACCTCATCCACCAAACGACGTGTCCATGACTGAGGTAACCAAACATCACGAAGGCACCACTCGGAGGCGCGTCTGATGCTACACAGGAGGGTCCTTCGGCTCGCGTAGGAGATGGCCATCGGGGCGTCGATGTGCTTGGGCGCCCGGAGGAACTCGGAACAGCGGCGCTCGCGGGCGGTGCGCGCAGGCCGGCGGGAGGGCCGGTCGCGGAGGGCGGGCGGAGGCCGCGGCGCTGCTGAGCCGAGGGTCTCCGGCGGCGAGGCTCGCAGAGGCCGGGGCAGGAGAGCAGAGCGGTGGTCCGAGGCAGGGATGCGGAGGTCGGGTGCAGAGGCGGGTCCGCGGCGCAGACCCGCAGGTGGCGCGACGCCGGCGGCACCCGGGCGGAGGGGAGGAGGAGGCGGGGGACGGGGCCGCGGTCGGCGCGTGGGCGGCGAGGGTTGGTGGCGGAGGGGAAGATGTCTGGCGGCGGCGTCGGTTGAGGCCGAGGCCGGACGCGGCAGGTGGGGAGGGCGCGGGCGCGGACCGGCAGCGGACGGCGGGCGGCGGCCGCTGCGCCGGACGCGACGGCGCTTGGGGGTCGAGGCGGCTGGTGCTGGCGCGATCCCGCGAGGCAGCGGGGCGGACCAAGGAGGGAGAGGACGTGGTTTCGACCGCGGGGCGGCGGCGGACGGCCGGAGGGGCGCGGGCTGGGCCAGAGCAGGGGCGGGGTGGCGAGGTGGTGCTGCAAGGAGGGGGAAGGCGGCGGTGGACGGGAGACAGAGGGAGGCGGCGGGGCCAGGAGAGAGAGAAACGCGAGGGGGAGAGGGAGAGAGGAAGCTGCGGGTGGGGCCAGACGGTGGGGCCAGGAGCGGGGCCAGGGAGCAGGGAAGGTTGTTCTGGGGGAGGTGGAAACGGGGGGGACTGCGTGCGTGGGTTGCTGTGTGTGTGGTGTGTGTTTGCTGGATGGGTGAGGGAGAGGAGAGAGAGGGGTGAGGTGAGGTGGCAGATCCTGGTTGGGTAGAGGGGGAGAGAGGGTGAGGTGTCACTAGGGGATTGGGTGGGGTGATGTGGAGGGAGGGTGTGGGTAGATTGTCTGGTAGGTGTAGGATTTAGAAGGGCGGGTGTAGATGGTCCGTCTGTATATTTCTGGGGGTGGTCGTTCGGGTCGAAATGGCCTGTTCGACTGCCCCCGCTAAAATAATTAAATCTTTTTATTTGATTTAAACGGGCCGTGTGCAAACCGATAGCGGCCAAAATAATTAATCCGGAGAACCGGGCTTTGCATTTGAATTAAGATGGGGCGTTTGGAAAACAAAACGGGCTTGCGAAAATAGTTTTTGACAAATAACATATGATGATGACGATGCAATGCACAAATTCAACGCGATTTTCTAGTAGTGGTTTTGCGGGATGCCACAATTCGACACCACTAACAATGGATCTCGCCCTCGAGATCCGCCTCATGGTACCGGAAAGGAAGGTCGGCGATCTGCGTCTTCTCGCTTCGTGTAGATCTTCGCGACACCACTAACAAGAGGTCGTTGTCCGTGATCGTCGAGAGAACACTCCGGAACAAAAGGTCGAAGTTAAAGGTGAGGCCACCTCTGACTTCCGGGGACGGAGTAAAACTGCTGGATCCACTGATTCGACGTACAAGAGCGAATGATAAGAGTAGTGGTTTTGTAGCTACTCCATCCCGCACTCAAACCATTACTCCGCACACGAATAGGCGGATTATGCAACCAACTCTCGGAATCAGACTGAAGATCTCGTCAAGCGAGGTTCGGAAACAAAGGAGTGATGCAGACTCTGCATCGGACCTGGCATAGAGGATGTCGTCGCGTCAGAAAACACCGGAAGGCTCAAACAAGGAACAAAGATTGATACCACAGTAGACGGATTCCTCAAGCAGCAAGAACACCGGATGGTAGAACACTGTTATCAGAGGAGGAAGCGAAACCCTGAAGGTACGACGAAACCCGACCACGAGAAATCCTGGACTCGAAGAGAGAGAAGAGAGCGGATACAAAACGCGTGGAGATAAGAGGAGAATAGCAGAGGGGTAAGGAGTAAAATCAGACCTAATCAGAACTATCCAACCGTTTTTCAAAAATAGTTTTGACACTATACTGCGGCCGTTAGCTAGGTTATCCTACAGGCTGGACTTGTGGGGTATCGCAACTGCTGAGCTCTGATACCACTCTGTAACACCCTCAGAATCGGACCTATGCAAGTTTGAGCAAAATTCGCCAAACCCGCATAGAAACGATTCAAAGGTGCCCACCAGGAACTTTCGTGCGGGTGGAAAACGAAGTAATAACATTACACAACAGTCCTCGATGGGACCCACAGAACAGATATATATGACAGCGACTCAAAGAGTCAAGAAGACAGATATAATATACAAAGATCCAAATCACCTTGAAAATGATAGAGCGTCCGACTACGGACAAGATGCAAATGGGGCTAAGAGCCCTGAAGAATAACCAATGGCGTCCATAACCCTGCCCAGGCCAAGCCGGAAGGGTAACCCTGCTAACGACGTCGTTCTCAAAACCTGCTCAAAACAAAAGGGGTGCCGACAAGGGAAAAGGGAAAAGAGGAGCGTCAGTACTGAGGCCAGTACACGGCGAGACTAGAATTCGGCGGTCCTCGCCTACAAAGGTATGGTGGACTGAGCGGCAGCGGCAGCATGCACTAAACAACCTATAGAGACTCGATACAACTAGCGGCAATCAGAGAGGGGTAAGAAAGACCTACTCGGAACCAAGCTGATACTACCACCATTCATACCCATCCTGGCGTTTCCCCCTCGACCAAACGAGGAAGTTAACCGAGGAACTCACACAGTTGGCAATTTTATTTATTCGGTTATCGTTGCAGCAATTACTAGTCAGGTATAGATAATCATCCTGATAAAGTAAGCAGTGGGCCATTTTAGTTAGCCATTCCGTGATAGTTGCAACACTTACTAGACAGATATAATTAGCATGAGATACACCCAAAACCCAGCAGTTGTTGGTACTTTTATTCAGCCATTCCGTTGTAGTTGCCATAATTACTAGTCAGGTACAATGGTCGCAAGCGACACTCCAAACAAGCAATTGTGGGCAGTATTATTTAGCCATTCCATTATAGTGAAGCTGATTACTAGTCATTATAAAGTCAAATTTATAGCGATAAACTTTAGTTATGCTTGTCTATGGTCGAGATACTGTGCTCCAAGTCGTCCATAACCGCGGACACGGCTTTCAGAAAGTTTTAACCCGGCCGGGGTGCACAAATAGCAACACACACACGATCGACCTCGGAAAAACCAAATCAAAACCCAACGAGGCTTTCACGACAAAGCAATCACAGGATTCAGAAATATTTCAGGGGGCCACCCCATTGAGTAGAACCGCAACGAAGTAAGCTAGCTCCAAGACGGACTCAAGGTTTGTGTCAATGGCTGTAAACGACTGGGAACCCCAAACGGGGATTGTCGATACCGCGAAAACATTCCGCTTACCTAAACAGTACAGTGTGCTATCCATCGCACAATCGTAAATAAAGCAGTAAAACATGGCATAAGTACAGGATCGTAAATAAAACCTCAAACTAGTTTGTGGCCCCAAGAAATATGACTGAATCAAGCTCTGGCTAAGGGGGGCCCATACTCCCCGTATGTGGATAGCACGATAAATCAAGGAACAGGTATCAAGTACTCGGGGTCCTACGGGACACAAGTGGGCGTTCGGAAACCAAATGTTATCTATCACCCACCGATGCCTCTGCTTACTTACTTCAATTTTAATTGTTAAACAGGAATTAAAGTGAACAATAAGTAAGACTATGATCATCTCCAACATCAACATGCGGCAAGGCTCCAACAACTGTGGCATTTGACGACACGCAACAGCACCTGAGCAAGCGACTACGACGCGCAAGTCCGAATATCTACCAAACAACAAGTAATAGGATGTGTCCAAGGCAATATATGGCTGCAAGGGATATCCAGGGGTACGGAAACTAGAGCATCGCAACACAGATAGCAATAGATCAACAGGAGGGAATAAATACTATAAACGGAAGATAGGTAGAAAGGGGGAGATGCTCGCCTGAAAACATTGTCAAAGGGTTCAACCGAAGATCGGGTCGACACTCGCATCAACTCAACGTCCTTATCCGCGAAGAAGCAAAACACTAGAAGAAACACCGGATGCACTATTTAATACAACGGCAGAAGATCGGCATGATGCATGTATGATGTATGACATGGCAAAGGTGCGATGCAATTAGGCCATATTAAGCGGAACCGGGGTCCCGACAATATTTAGGTGGTTCATGTTGTTTAGAAGCCCCCGCAATTTAAATGTTGGATTAACATGGCCAAAATATAACACCGGTTCGCTATATCAGATTTAAATGAGGCCGATATGAGACTAGAGTTTGCCCGCATATGGGCCCCATATTTAATTTAGGTGAATCGGCATAAGGCCCCCAAACCACATGATTATGCATGCGAGTATGACAATGTAATTATGCAACAAGTTGTTAGTATATTATAAAATAGGGTTCTCGGATAAGAGGTTCACACATTAGGGTTCGGCAGATCTTGGGGATCCGGGGGGTTCGGGGTCGGTCTCGGGGTTCGGATCTGGGGTGCGGGGTTCGACGGAAGCGTTCTCGGATAACGGAGGTAGGTCTTGTCGCTCCGGAAGCAGGTCTTGGTTCGGCGTCGGGGCGCGTCGGGTTCTTCCGAATCGGTGCCGTTCTTGTCGTCGCGAAGGTCTTGTCGGGCCCGCTCTTCGGATTCCGTGGGGCGATCTTGCCGTTCCGGGAGGGCGTGCTTGGTCTGGCGTCGGGGCATCGGACTCGCCCTGGCCGGTGTCGAACTTGTCGGGTCCTCGGCTTCGGGCGCCGGGAAGGAGTTCTTGGGGCTCCGCGATCTTCGGGTTCCGAGAGGGTTCTTGTTGTTCCGCTTCGAGAAGATCTTGTCGGTGGTCTCTGGGTCGCGCAACTTCCACTTGTCCACGAAGAAGATCATGTCGTTCCCTTCCGTGTAGAAGTCCTTGTAGATGCCCCTTCGAGTGTCTCCGGTCCGATGTAGTCTTCGGGCTTGAGGATCAGTGTCGGTCTTAGGACCTGCCTCGATACTGTCTTGGTGAAGGTCTTGGTAAAACTTAACACGCACTCATGCTCGATGCTGGTCATGCCGACGACCTCATCCACCAAACGACGTGTCCATGACTGAGGTAACCAAACATCACGAAGGCACCACTCGGAGGCGCGTCTGATGCTACAGGAGGGTCCTTCGGCTCGCGTAGGAGATGGCCATCGGGGCGTCGATGTGCTTGGGCGCCCGGAGGAACTCGGAACAGCGGCGCTCGCGGGCGGTGCGCGCAGGCCGGCGGGAGGGCCGGTCGCGGAGGGCGGGCGGAGGCCGCGGCGCTGCTGAGCCGAGGGTCTCCGGCGGCGAGGCTCGCAGAGGCCGGGGCAGGAGAGCAGAGCGGTGGTCCGAGGCAGGGATGCGGAGGTCGGGTGCAGAGGCAGGTCCACGGCGCAGACCCGCAGGTGGCGCGACGCCGGCGGCGCCCGGGCGGAGGGGAGGAGGAGGCGGGGGACGGGGCCGCGGTCGGCGCGTGGGCGGTGAGGGTTGGTGGCGGAGGGGAAGATGTCTGGCGGCGGCGTCGGTTGAGGCCGAGGCCGGACGCGGCAGGTGGGGAGGGCGCGGGCGCGGACGGGAGCGGGGCGGACCGGCAGCGGACGGCGGGCGGCGGCCGCTGCGCCGGACGCGACGGCGCTTGGGGGTCGAGGCGGCTGGTGCTGGCGCGGTCCCGCGAGGCAGCGGGGCGGACCAAGGAGGGAGAGGACGCGGTTTCGACCGCGGGGCGGCGGCGGACGGCCGGAGGGGCGCGGGGCCGGGCCAGAGCAGGGGCGGGGTGGCGAGGTGGTGCTGCAAGGAGGGGGAAGGCGGCGGTGGACGGGAGACAGAGGGAGGCGGCGGGGCCAGGAGAGAGAGAAACGCGAGGGGGAGAGGGAGAGAGGAAGCTGCGGGTGGGGCCAGACGGTGGGGCCAGGAGCGGGGCCAGGGAGCAGGGAAGGTTGTTCTGGGGGAGGTGGAAACGGGGGGGACTGCGTGCGTGGGTTGCTGTGTGTGTGGTGTGTGTTTGCTGGATGGGTGAGGGAGAGGAGAGAGAGGGGTGAGGTGAGGTGGCAGATCCTGGTTGGGTAGAGGGGGAGAGAGGGTGAGGTGTCACTAGGGGATTGGGTGGGGTGATGTGGAGGGAGGGTGTGGGTAGATTGTCTGGTAGGTGTAGGATTTAGAAGGGCGGGTGTAGATGGTCCGTCTGTATATTTCTGGGGGTGGTCGTTCGGGTCGAAATGGCCCATTCGACTGCCCCCGCTAAAATAATTAAATCTTTTTATTTGATTTAAACGGGCCATGTGCAAACCGATAGCGGCCAAAATAATTAATCCGGAGAACCGGGCTTTGCATTTGAATTAAGATGGGGCGTTTGGAAAACAAAACGGGCTTGCGAAAATAGTTTTTGACAAACAACATATGATGATGACGATGCAATGCACAAATTCAACGCGATTTTCTAGTAGTGGTTTTGCGGGATGCCACACACCTCCACTGTGGTGACTCTTGTGTCCACTCTTGTGGTTCTTGTACTTGTCATTATCATGACTACGGTGATGCTTGTTGTCATGATGGCGGTTGTGGCTGTGGTGGTTATTGTGCTTTCCGTGTTTGTGGGATCCAGAACTCCCACTATCATCGTGATGGGAATGCTTGTGAGACGATCCCGAGCTGTGCTTGTCAAAGTTGTGCTTCCTCTTTCTGCTTTCAACCTGTTTCATCTTGTTCTCCAAGATGGTAGCCTTGTCACAAAGTGATTGGTAGGTTGGGACATAGGCAACAAATAGCTACAGATTCAGTTCATCGTTCAGTCCTTCGAGGAATTTCTCCTTCCTCTTGGCATCGGTATCAACTTCATCCGGTGCATAACGTGCCAGATTGTTGAACTCCTCAATATATTCAGCCACGCTACGGTGACGCTATTTCAGGTTATGGAACTCCTTCAAATTCATCACCCCGGATGAGATGTGAGCTGTACGTAATCCTTCTTCAAAGATAGCCCATGTCACATCCTCAATGGGAGTGGTGATCTAGAAATTATCCCACCAAATAGCTGCTGGTCCTTCCAATAGATGTGCTGCAAACCTGACCTTCTCCTCATCAGTGCAGCCGATAGTTACCAAATCCTTGTTCACCGAACGTAGCCAATCATTGGCCACCATGGGATCAGTAGTTCCTAAGAACTTTGCAGGCCTCAGTCTTAGGAATCTGGTGAGCATGTCAAATCCTGGTGGATTGTTCGGATTGTTGTTGTTATTGTTGTTGTTGTTATTCTGATTCTGCATAAAAGTGGTCATCATCTGCATCAGTTGTGCCTATGCTATCAGCAGCTGCTGCATCTCTGGGGTGACATTGTTGTTGTTTGGGTTGGGGTTGGCACGTCGAGGAGGCATTTGTGGTTTTCATAAGGATAAGAATGAGATACCCATAGATGCTTATTATGCACAAAACATCACATAGACAATCACCAAATCAAACATCAAAATAACATAAGGTTCAAATGATGTAAACAACAAGTTTGGAAAACAAACGAACACACCATAACAAGCCACCCACATGTTGGATGGTCATTGCGACTTAATAAACATAAGCATGGTAAATGAAATATAAATGAGTAGTCATCACTACTCCTCTGCATCAACCTCCACATCAACAAGTGTAAGACCTGCATTCTCCATAGCGGTCTTGTATTCCTCAATGTTGATAGTCAAGGCCTCTATCTTGGCCCTGAGACCCTCTTCTGTGAGCGAAGCCTCTCGATCACTCCCTGCTGATGCTCGAGCTCAAAGTCCTTGGCCTCCAGCTCTTCCTTCATCTCCCGGATCTTCTTGTTCTGGTCTTGGACTCTCTTCTCTTGGATCTTGAATTTCTTGTCCTGGCTTTCAAACTTAGCCTCCATTTCCTTGACTATCTCGTCTTGCTCTGCGAAAATCGTGTCCTTCTCACGAAGTTGTACCTGGAGCTCGTCATTGCTAAGCATGACGTTGGTCCTATTAGTATCTAGGTGCCTAATAAGAACCTCTAGGTCCTCAAGGTACATACGAATCGGCTCCACCGTCTCTCTAGCAGCATCCTCGAACTCAATAGCCTCACCCTTCTTATCGCGTCTCCCGAAGGGGTGAAAGTAAAGACCTCTAAGCTCTCTGGAGTGTCTCCCTACCAGGCCCCAAGTAACTCCTGCATAACTATATCTAAGCCTTTCTCCTTGTCTTCATGCATCAGCTTGAAGGTGATGGTCTCCGTGGTTGGCTCTGCTTGGCGTCCGGGCTGAGTGACTCTGAAACCCCAAAGATCCTTCCTCTCAAACTTGGTGAGGGGAAGCGTCATGATGCTAGGGAGTGGAAGGTTGAGCACGCTAGTGAGCTCGATGAGACGAGTGCCAAAACGAGTTCCCTTGAACTCCTCGGCCGTGCTGATAGTAACGTTAGGCATATATTTATATAAGATAGAGAAAAGTTAGAATCAACATCAATAGAGAAAAATCACAAGACAAGTATCACAAGCATATCTTTGGCAATAATCACACAAGTCATGGCATACACAAATCCATTACAAGCATCAAAGGTTTCACATAACTTGGAAATAAAACGATAAGTGTGGTGGTCCAACTAACGAAGTACATTACAATCACATCTCACTTGACAAGTTGGCTAACAAGGCATCCCTAGAGGCAATCTGTCGATCCTGATCACATGACTCCATTGCTAAGTCTATGATGTCTTCTCTTAAACGTTGGTTGGTAGCCTCTAACTCTTGGGTATGCTTCTTTTCTTCCCTAAGGTCATTTTGGGTGTTAAGCATTCTGCACTTGAGTCTATCACCAAGCTCCTTGATGGCATTCCAAGCTGCATTTCTTGCAGAGTCAAAGAATGTTGTGTGCATTTCTGAGTTGGTGACCATGCAGAATCCTGACTCCTTGTGGTTGTCTTCCTTGTTTTTGTACAAGTGAAGTTGCACCCACCAGTACTCTACTCCTTCATCCATCACTGGGAATCCTTTGTACATAGTTGCACCATGTATCCCCATGGTAACCATGAGGTTCTTGAGGGCCTTGGGGAATTCTGTCTCACACTCCAAGGTCTTGGTCATGAGTGGTCCCTTCCTCACGGCTTCGTTGATGGAGTTCATCTACAAATAGAGATGATAAAGAAGATTAGAAGAGTTTACGAGAAGAAAAAGACAAGTGTGGAAATTGTTGAAAAAATTTCCTTAGTGCTTTCTAATCCAATCCTAGGGTCATAATCCTATAGGCAACACAGTTCTCTAATACCATCTGTAAGATCCAACCTTTGTAAAGGTAAAGATCCCTGTGATTGCAATGCTAGTCCCTGGATCAATTGCTAGCATCCACAGTTTAAGATGAAGTACACAGAAACAAAGGTCATTATTACATCGTCATTCCAGAGATAACATAGTCTTTTACAACTCCATAGCCATAGGCTAGTACAAGAGTTTAACTTAACAATATAAAAATAGAAGTCTTCATCTTCATGTGCCACAGGCAAGCATGTTGAGTGTAGACTCATAACCCCTAATCATCATCAGAGTAACCTGCAACATCACAAGTTACAGCAACAGTGGGTCAATATATTGGAATAGTATTAGCAAGTGATACCTTAGTAGAATATTAGCATCTAGTTACTACATGAATTTGGCTAAGTGTAGCTTAGGCTTGGTTTGCTCAAATAGGTTTTACCTATCAGTTGAAAACACTAAGTTTTTGTTTGGCAAAAAATTTCCCAAGGAACCACCAATAGAAATTGGTGAACCTTCACCCTTGTTCAACCACAAGTTTTAACTTAGAAAATTGGGATGAGGAGATTCTTGATAGCTTCCATGTCTTGATTCTCAAGTTGTCCATTACCGGGGACACGGCTAAGTACTTAGTTTCTTCCATCTGCAGAGGTGGTGCACTTTCCCCACAAGACTTGGTTTCACCAAGACAGGACCTTTCAGATGCCTTCCCTTAGACTAGAATGGATGCGCTCCAGACCTATCATTCCCCTACCACCAACCGTCCATTTGGCTAAGTTATTGCAACCTATATGATCCAGCCAGAGCCCATAATGCCATGTGGCTGCACTAGAAGCTTCTTAACATTTGGCATCTCAATTCCCTTTGTTCCTGGGTGGCAATCCACAAGTGAGATACACAAGGTAAACCATAGAAATGGGCCTTGTGTAACCACTCAACCAAAAACCACCAAGCAATTACCATTCCACCCAGGTGTTTCATTCACTTAGTTGTTTTATTAAACAAAAACCATAAGTCAAAGACTTAGCAATATTTTTACATAGCATGTATATATTCCACCCTTGGTTGCTACTAGCTAGGCTCAGCATGGCAATAGCAAGTATCTTAACTTAGAGAAAATTCTAACAATTCTACAACTACTAGGATTTCCCAAGCATAGCATATAGATACTTAGCAAAATATTCATGCAAGACCTACACAAAATATTTCTAATGCATAGTCAAAATATTGGGACAAAAATATGAAGCACTACTTGCCTTGGTAGTTGGGGGAGTAGCAACAATCTTCACAACCACAATCACTATTAGCACATAAAATGATAGCACCAAATTCACATATCAAAAATATACAAGCAAAAATATATGAATGCATGCAAATGTCATGTGATGATTTTTCTAAATCAAACAAGACAAGTGGAACAGTACTGTATCATAAACAAAATAATCATACACAAAATAAAATTAATTTGGCCCTTAGAACATTTTCCATACAATTCTTATATACAAAATAAGCTTGTAAATGTCTCTGTAAAAACAACCCATTTTACATATGCAATTTATTAAAAAAAAGTGCATAATTGGATAGAATTCTTTCTCCTGATTCTAATGATATAAAATTTACAAAATTTGAACGTGTGGATCAAAAGTAATGAATTTTGCAAGTTTGAACAACTAATAGATCTAATTCCAGATTTTAAATCAAAACACAGTCCACGCGGCGATTTCTTATTGATCGATACCGCTTCGCAATAGATCACGCTCGCGGGCCGTTGGATTAAAACGCATTGCATGGCTCAGATCTAACTTACCCCTTCATTTAAGTGATCTATTCCTACACGCCCGATCTAGATCTAACGGTCCACATCAAACAGACCAAAAGTCAGCTGCGCTGCGACGGTGGCTGGCGGTGGCGCGGTCAGACAGTGATGTCGCCGGCGTTATAGGAAGCGAGAAGTGCAGTGGGGTAGCTCACCATGTTCGTGTGACGACGCTGGAGCTCAAGGTGGTCTTCGTTTGCGGAGGGGCGCTCGGAGTCATCAGGGATTGCTCGTTGTAGTTCGTGAAGGCGTCGGGCATGGCTGTTCATCGATGTTGCCGAGGTTGTAGATCATGCCAGAGACAAATAAGTAGCGCGTCAGATGTGGGAAGCGATGTTGGTCAAACGAGTATCAAAGAGAGGGCAAGGCGCGCTCGGGACTAACCAGAACAGCTCGCCGGAGTTGAGTGTTTCGTTGGGCTCGCGCAGTCGTCGATGTTGCCGACGTTCGTGGTTGTCCTAGCACACAGCAAAAGTGTTAAACGATGTGCAAGGATGCAGGGAACGCGCTAGCAATACCAGGAGGCAAGGGGCGGGGAGTTCTCACCGGAATTCGCTGCCGGAGTTTGTTAGTACTTCGGCGGAGTGAGCTCGACAGCCTGGTGGCTCTCTGTGGTTGTGGCTTGAGGGGAAATGAGCGGAATGAGGAGGTTAAATAGCTGGGGTGAGAGAGGAAATCACGCTGGCGTTTACTCACAATCAAGCGTGGAATCAAATCGGAGAAACGACCGCGGGCGAGCAGTTCCTCCGGCGCATGATTGACGACGATGCTGAGGTGGATGGTGGGGTCGGAGCGTCAGTGAGTGGGTGCGCGTGGGTTGAGTGAGAGACAGAGGGAGAAGGGAAACCTGGGGTGGGATGTTTTAGCTTCTGGGCTGAAAGGGTGGCGCCGGCCCGTTTTCTTTTCTTTTAACTTTTTCCATTTCTGATTTGATTTTCTGGTTTGAATTTAAATGCCCATTTCAAACCTGTTTCAATTGAAAAAAATTCTAGACTTTTGTATTGTGATTATTATATCCTGGGTGTGTAAAACACTTATTTACACTCAAATTCAAATTGGGTTTGAAAATGAAATTTAAACCATGCCCTAATTAAATGTTTGTAAATAGTATATGAATGGTTTCTAAGTCATAAATTTGTTTTTGAAAACCTTGACCAAACTTTATAAACATCACTCAAGTCCATGATCAAATCCTTGCTGATTAAAATAAGCATTTTTCTTATGATAAAATAGCAATATGGCCTTTGCCTTGCTTACATAAAATAATAGATCACCAAGTTTCTGTTTTTGAAGAAATGATCCTAAATATGATTATGAATGCATAAATGATGTGCAAACTTTGAAATCATGATTTTTGGGATGTTACAACGCGCCCTCATACGACCCCTCTGTATACTACACAGTGGAGTCCCCGAGCTTGTACCAGGATGAGGGAGCCTCCTCGTCGTACTACGGAGGTGCACCAACTTGGTCACCATGGAGTTGAGCCCCACTTAGGCCAAAAGCCTAAGCTTGGTGGGAGGTATATCGACATCACACATCTATATATCATGTTCGGTCGGTTCTTTGTATATCCATCGTTTCACTTTCTTTTTGGTTCTTGTTGTTGCTTTCTTAAAAACACAAAAATACCAAAAATATTTTTGTTGTTTCTCTTGGTTTGTTTCTTCGCTTTGGTTTGCCTTAAAAGAAAAATCCAAAAAGATTTTGCTTTGTTTGGTTTGTTTTTGCTTTGTTTGTTTTTCCTTTGTTGGCTTGTTTGAAAAATCGAAAACACCAAAAATATTTGTTGTTCTTCTTTGGTTTTGTGAGTTCTTTGCGGGATTCAGCCATCCTCAGTGGATTTTGGTTTCATGTTATTATTCAAGTCACACAAGTGAAGGGCAATAACGAAGATTATGATAACTTGAGGTGTGGTAAGAGGATGGTAACGAACTCTATTTGTTTTCATTTTTTGTACATATACCCATCATTGTGTGCATGCTTAGTCTGTTCATGTAAGGTGTATGTTACTAATGGATGCTTAGTAGTTCTTGGTTGTCTGTGATTAGCTCCAGCTTGCTAATAGTTTATATCATGTCATATGAATGTTTGCTTGCATTGTTTTATTCATAACTTGGTATGATATTGTGGTATCCTCCTCTAAATGTTTCATGTGAATCGACTTGCACATGCTCACGCATGCATATGACTAAACAATAGTCAGTAAGCCTCGATGATTTATTTTTCCTCAGAGTTCTTGTATCATTTTCATGCCATAATTAGTCATGTTTTGTTGCAAGCATGATTATGACAATTATTGCTCTCTCATTTGTCGCTCCCTTTTTATTGCTAGCCTTCACTTACACTGAGTATGAGCTCTACTTGTGCATCCAACTCCCCAAAACCAATATTGCCAACAGTGTCCAACATACCTACCTATTCGCATCATTTGCTATTTCAGTGCATATTCTATATGCCTTGTTTTCTTCCAAGTAAAATGTTTGTCTGTTTTGAGAAAGTTAGTTAGTAAGCTCTCACGAACTTGATGGCACACTTTATTTCTTGCAGTTAATAATCCTGAACCATTGTGACATGTCCATGAAAGTTATATGCTTGCAAATTATAGGCTGGGAGTTAGCAGAACCGTGCTGTCACGGGGAATGCTTTCAACACTTATAGATACATATCTAGTTGATACCTTGCTCTATTGTTTGCTGATGTCATCATTGTGAAATAAAAGGGGAGCTTATGAGTTCATGGAGTATATATATGTGTTAGAGAAACGTCTGGGCCGCTAGCCTAAGCCATGCCTAATCATGGTGGAAACTTGCAGCATCACCATAATGAGAATTCTATGAAGCATCCTCAATAAAAAGCTATGCACATAGTAAATAAAAAGATCGCTGAGATGCTCATTGTTTTCTTGCCTTGTCATTTTGATCACAGGATAGCTCCTGTATCATGTGCAAGGGCTACCCTATTGGCGGTTCTCTATGATATGCATGTATTTACAATGACAAGAACTTACAGGTAACCAAAGTTGAGTAGCATGCGGAGCGGCCCTCGTACTCAAGGTACATGGGATTTCCAGTTTATTGTCTGTCAAGCATATAACTCATATTGGACCTCACTTTCACCTTAACCATATGAAGATGCCTATGATAGGGGCTATGAGAGCTCAAAGCTAATGAGTACTTTACTTTCAGCATTTGGAAGCCTTTCAAACATTTCAAAACTTTTTCACTTCCTTGTTGAGTCACCACCTATTCTATGAGCACCTTCTTGAGAGCATAGTTTTCATTCTTGTGTTTGTCTCAAAACTTGGTTGATTATGTCATGACTTTGATGCTTGTATCTCTGATATTTCTACTTCTAGTATTCCCTCGAACTTCAGAGGTTCCTTGGCATTTATATTGTGCTCTACAAACAAAGGCAAGCGAGATACCACTCTATCATACCTTATTATGAGCATTGCAATGTTGCTTATGTTTATGTTCCATGCTACTTATTATTATTGAGTTGGTTTCTCTTCATAGTTTGCAATGACTATTGAGTAGACTTAGTTACATACTTCTTATTATGAATGGTTTAAGTATCTACTCCTGTGCTGAGAATATATACATCATATTAAGCAATTGTGTTTGTGAAAGTTCTTTTATCGCACACAGTTTTCAACTAAATTGCTTGAGGACAAGCAATAAGCTAAGCTTGGGGGGAGTTGATACGTCCAAAATGTATCTACTTTCCTGAATACTTTTGCTATTGTTTCTCCTCTAAACTTGTGTGATTTGGATACAACTAACACGGACTGACGCTGTTTTCAGCAGAATTACCTTGGTGTCTAGTTTTTGTGCAGAAAATCAACTATCAGGAAAAATCCCAGAAAATATGGCAAAAATCCTATTTCACTAGAAGATCCACGGAACCAGAGTACGAGACGGAGTGGGGTCCTGGGGGGCCCACACCCCTGCCAGGCATGGGCCAGGCCTGGCTGCGCCTAGGGGGTGCAGCCACCCCAGGCACCCCCTCGGCCTCCCTCTTTGCCTATAAGTTGCCTCTTGACCTAAAAAACGAGGGGGGTTTGTCATTTTTCCAGAAAGAGTTCCGCTGTGCCGCCACCACCAGAAACGAAGATTCGGATCCAGAAACTCCGTTCTGGCACCCTGGCGGGACGGGGAATTTGGGGAGGATCATCGCCATCGTCATCACCAATGCCTCTCCATCAACCATCAATGTTTCCCTCATCCATGAGTGAGTAATCCCCCGCTATAGGCTATGGGGATGGTAGGGATTGGATGAGTTCTATCATTATGATAGTATTGTTTGTGATCTTATCTGCAAGTTGTGTACACATATCATTGTCTGGATCCAAAGGCACCCGAAGTGACAGAACTTGGGACAACCGGAGGGGATGGCTGTGGTGTGAGGATCACATGTGTTCATGGACTCTTAATGCTTTGCTCCGGTGCTCTATTAAAAGGAGCACCTTAATTGCCAGTAGTTCCCTAGAGGCCCCGCTGCCACGGGCTGGCAGGACAAAAGATGTTGTGCAAGTTCTCATTGTGATCACGCATGACAATATATGGATCACATGCCTAGGATTGTTTAGTTCTTGGATACTTATTCTTATTTATCTGTAATGCCCAAGATCTTGAAGTTACATGTTTAGAATCATCCATGCAATGCCTATCCATCCATACCTATGCCTAACGCGCTCATATCCTACTGTTTGCTACTACTGTTACTATTTCTCCTGTTCCACCGCTGCTGTTGCTTTGTTGTTGCTATTACAAACTATTGCTACTGATAAACTTCTATGACCAAGAACTATTTCCAGGTGCAACTGAATTGACAACTCAGTTGTTAAGGCTTGAAAGTATTCTTTGGCTCCCCTTGTGTCGAATCAATAAATTGGGTAATACTACCAGCGAAGACTGTTGCGATCCCCTATACTTGTGGGTCATCAGCTACTCAATTTTTAGTTCTTTTTCAATTTTATGCTTGACACAAAGTAAATTGTCTATATATGCAACTACGAGAATTTCCCTATATGCAAAACTATCTACTAAACATGTAAAGAGAGGAGCGAGGAAACCGTAGTGGAGCATGCGGAGACACATGGATTTGTTTTACCGCAGTTCCTTCCTTGTTAAGGGAAGTACATTTGCGTTGGAGGGGTGGGCGGTTGTAAGACCACCACGCCACAATAGGCTTCACCCTATTCTCTGATGGATCTCGCCACAAAAGGCATGGTCTACCTCTCCACTATTGGTACCCTTTGAGGCGGGAACCGGTGCCTTTACAACTCTAGATGGGCACACATCTAAAACCAAATTGGAGGCTCCCATAATGACAACAAGTTGCCACAAGAACAAGAATTATCAAAATAATCAAAACAAGGATCTAGATATTTGCAAGAAATACTAGATCAAGGATCCTCCAAATGAATGGAGCGGAAGTGAAGCGCTTGATTGTTTTTGATGAAGATCGAGCCCTCCTCCTTTGATTCCCCAAAGAACGAGGCCTTTGGATGGATGAAGGTGGATATCTCTTGGATGGAACTTGAGGAGCATATCTTGTCTTTTCAAATGAACCAAGAGTTCTGGCAGGAGGGGAGAGATGGGTTTAAATACCCTCTGCCCAGAACTGGCCGTTGGAGCATTTTGGGGGCGGATTATCCGCCACCCACTAGGGGCGGACTATCTTCCCTGTGGAAAAAACACCCTAGAGCTGGAAAGTCCGGGGGAATCCGCCCCCCTCACAGAGACCCGCCCCGAGCTTGTCTTGGAGAAAATCCTCGAGGGGGCGGATTATTCGCCCCCCAAGGGGCGGATTATCCACCCTAGGGAAAAGTCCGCCCCAGGGCCGGAAAATCCGAGGGATTTTCCGTCCCTCCCCCTCCACACACACATAGTGCGCCGCGCTATGGCGCACTTTGCAAAAATCCTTGGGGGCGTATTATCCGGCCTGGACAAAAACGCCGGCCTTGGCCAGACAATCCGAGAGATATTCCGGCCCCCACACAGTGCACCGCGCCCTTGTGCCCTTTGTGATTGGGGGAGGGGCGGATTATCCGCCCCCAAAAACACTATTGAGCTCCTTTTGAAATTTCTAAGATCTGCAGCACTTCAATACACATTAAATAATCCTTGATATTGTTATATAACATATAAAACACTAGAGATCATGAAATGTTATTTCACCTGGACGTCACCTCTCCGCTAGCCATATCTAAGTACATTAGCGGCTCGGAGTCATGCATCACATTCGATCATTTGGATCACCCATGCAAGATACCTCGCACAGGTCATTCTTACCTGGTACTTGAGGCCCAGATTGGAGGATTCAGGATGAGTCGTGTCTTCATGAACGGCGGCAGCGGCATCAACCTGATGTTCGCCAGTACACTCACAGCTATGCGGATCCCATTATGCAGCCTAGAGGCGTCGGACACGACGTTCCACGACATAGTCCCAGGGAAGTGAATATACCCTTGGGAAAAATATGGCTTGCCATCATCTTCGGCACCCCCAACAACTTCACGCGCGAGCGGCTTGAGTTCGAGGTGGTGGGCTGGCCCTCATAGTACCACGCCATCCTTAGGCAAGTGGCATTCGCAAGATTCCTAGCAGTGCTACACTATGCATACCTTCTGCTGAAGATGCCAGGGAAGCTTCACAAAATCAGATAGCTGCAATAGGGAATTCAACAGAATTTCCCAGTCATTCGGCATGCAAGAGGAGCTCTCAAGGCTAAAAGAGGTGATAGAGAACAGCCTGCCCCCAGTCACCAGGCAAAACGCACATGACATGTAGTTCGACTCCACAGTAAACACCAAAAAGGTGCAGGTCCACCCGACGGACCCCTCCAAGACGGCGTTGATCGCCAACGACCTGAGTCCCTCATAGGAACTCGCTCTCATTGAATTTCTCTGTGAGCAATGGGAAATCTTCGCCTGGTGTCCTGCGGACATCCCAGGAGTTCCCTGGGAATTCGCCGAGCATGCACTCAACATGTTCTCGGATGCAAAATCGGTGAAGCGGTCGATGCGTCGAATGTCCAAGAAAAGAGCCGAAGCGATCGACATCAAAGTCAACAGACTCCTCGATGGCAACTTCATAAGGAATATAAAGGAAAGCACTTGGGTAGCTAACCCCGTGTTGGTCCCTAAGAAGGACACAGACATCCTGCGGATGTGTGTGGACTTCACGTCGCTTAACAAGCATTGTCCTAAGGACCACTTCCCCCTACAACGGATCGATCAAATCATCGACTCTACTACAGGATGTGAGAGACTCTCCTTCCTCGACGCCTACTCAGGCTACAATCAAATTCGACTGAAGGTCGAAGATCAGGAGAAAATGGCGTTTATCACGTTGTTCGGCGTGTTCTGCTACAACACAATGCCCTTTGGGCTGAAGAGTGCATGCGCCACCTACCAGAGGTGCATGCAGGCATGACTGAAGAGCCAGATCGTTCGCAACGTCTAGGTCTATGTCTACGACATAGTAATCAATACCAAGGAGGCCAGAACACTGATCGACGATCTCCGCGAGACATTCGACAACCTTGATCGCTACAAGATCAATATGAACCCGGACAAGTGCGCCTTCGATGTCCCATCTGGGCAACTACTCGGGTACTTCATCTCTCAGCGAGGCATCGAGGATAACCCGAAGAAAATTAGGTCTATACTAGCCATGGAGAAGCCCAAGAACGTCAAAGGGGTCCAGCAGCTAGCTGGGCGAATCGCGGCTCTCAGCAGATTCATCAGCCGCATGGACAAAAAGGCTCTCCGGCTCTATCAGTTGTTGTGTAAGGCTGAGAAGTTCGATTTGACGGCCGAGACTGATGAAGCATTCAAATACCTCAAGCGCCTACTCTCCACATCTCCGATTCTCGTCACGCCAAAGGAGAGGCATCCCATGCTGCTATACATTGCAGCCACGCACCAGGTGGTCAGCACTTCCCTCATGGTCAAACGACCCGAAGACGGCAAAACCCACGGGGTACAACGCCCAGTCTACTACCTCAGCGAGGTACTGACGCCAATAAAGCAAAGGTATCATCACTACCAAAATCTCGCCTACAACGTATTCATGACGACACGTTGATTGTGCCATGATGAGTGCATATTTGCATCATGTTTTAGATTATTATTTTGCATTGTAGATGTAGGATCTTGGTATTTTACGACGTTCGCACGCACTTTTTATGTTTATTTTCACTAGGATCAGGACAGATGATGGTTCCGATGGACAAAATTCTTGGACCAGTTATATTGGAGTGAAAAGGAGCCAAAAACTACATACATTGCTTATTTTGGAAATATTAATAACACCAAAAGAAAAACCGAAGCGAGCAAAGGAGACAGAAGGTTTAACGACCAACTATACGTGCCACCGCCGTATAGTTGGCGCTGTCTCCGCCTCCTCAAATAGTTTCAGTCCGTGCAACTGGATCAGAGAGACGACATACAGAACACCCAGAAATCGCCAAAAACCTCACCTCCGGAAGGGATCTGGAGGGGGAACTTGCCCTAGGGATCCATCTTCATCCTAAGCAGATCTGGGAGGCCAAGGCATCGATCTCCATCTTCATCAACTGCTACATCTCCGTCACCACCATCATTTCAATCCATCCCATCTAGATCGTGTTGTAATTCTTACACTATATGTGGATTTATACAAGTACTATTCATCGATAATTATTTCCATTACCATTGTCATGATGTTGTTTGCCTCCATGTCTGAGTAGATCATTAGTTCTAGGGGATATGGATAAACCCTAGTATATGATTGAGATGAAATAGGGATTATTATGTTATACATCATTATATGTATGTGTTAATTGTCTTCATCTCGATGTTGGGAGTTGTGCACCTCCTTAATATTTGCCTCTCGCGGGGACTCGATGAAGGGGATAAATTGTTGGTAGACGGAGGGATGATAGTACTTACTGTGACTATAAAGTCGTTGTCATCCTTTACGTACTAACTTGGATAAGCAAGGAGAACTCATTAAGCCATGTCCATGCCGCGGGAGGAATCACTTAATAGCGGGATAATATGATTGATGTCGTTCATCTGTCAGCTATGGTTATGAAGGATGGTGTGAGCAGTGGTTGCTGCCTAATCATCCATATATGGAGCTCCTCCCACATACATGCATATCATGAGAATATTCGTTATAATAATCTTGATCACTTATTCTAAATTGCTAGCGGTGTATCCACCACTCCTTGAGAATGCCTTTCCCCTATTGCAGTTTCAATTTTTCTGATATGTCGTAAACATATCTATAATTTTTGATGCTCCATGCTTGTTTTGTACCAACTATCTTATGTTTTGTCTACACTTTGAGGCATTTTTATACATTTTCTAGAACTAACCTATTAACAAGATGCCACAGTGCCAGTTCCTATTTTCTGCTGTTTTTGGTTTTAGAAAAGCTAGTAAAGAAATATTCTCAGAATTGGACGAAACAAGTCAAAGTTCCTATTTTCCCGACACGACACGAAGTCCGAAGGAGATACGAAAGGTGCCATGAGGCAGCCACACCTGGTGGCCGCGCAGGCCCCCTAGTCGCGCTGCCATATGGTGTGGACCCCTCGGGGCTCCACCGAACTTGCCCCTTCGCCTATATATTCCCCCAAGGCGAAAACCCTAAATATCATATCAGAATTCCATGAAAAGTTCCGTAGCGCCGCCGCCACCAAAGACGAGATTCGGGGGACAGAAGTCTCTGTTCCGGCACCCTGTCGGGACGAGAAATTGCTCTCGGAGCCATCTCCATCGACTCCCCCACCATATGCATCGCGATTGCTGACTCCCATGATGAGGAGGGAGTAGTTCTCCCTCGAGGCTAAGGGATCTACTGGTAGCTATGTGTTCATCTATCTATATCCGTGATCTTATTGTGATCATGAGCTTTATAATCTATTGAATAAGTAGATCTACTCTAGTACTCAAGTGCTTAATTAATATAATCTCCGCTTATCCCCATGTGTGTGAAGTTGACAGTGTGCACACCATGTGTGGAACTTAGTCTAAAGGTTGCAGAAATACTTATCATGAGTTATAATTTGAGTTGGATGTCCCTATGAAATTGTGGTGTTTGTTGGAACCATATAGAGCTCAAGGTGACAGTGAGGGTATACCTAGATGGGGAATGTGGACTTTAAGGAGTGTTGTTTTAGCCCTACACCATGAATTAGTGTTCCAACTGGAGAGTAGTTCAGAGTATCATAATGAAGATAAGATATTTATGTGTTTATTGAGAGTGTCCACTAGTGAAAGTATGATCCCTAGGCCTTTTTTCTAAGCATTGAAACACCGTTTACAATCAGTCCTGATACATGTTTGCGTGCTCCCATTTTTATTTATGATTGCAATTACCACTTATAATCATCCATATTACTTGTATTTCACTATCTCTTCTCCGAAATAGTTCACCTATACACCTGACAAGTGTATTGGTGTGTTGGGGACACAAGCGACTTATTATATCTTGATTGTAGGGTTGCTTGAGAGGGATACGTTTGACCTCTTCCTCCCTAAGTTCGATAAACCTTGGGTGATCCATTTAAAGGAAACTTGTTGTTGTTCTATAAACCTCTGCACTTGGAGGCGCAACATTGTCTACAAGAATAGATGCGTTCATAGACATCAAGCTCTTTTCTGGTGCCGTTGCCGGGGAGGTAAGGTAAAAGGTACTCACATCCTCTGGCTACTAAGCTATCTTCTAGTACTATTGCTAGTGTGTGAGTGCTCGAAGTTATTTCCTTTAGATTCTGCAATTTTATCTTTTTGTTTCTTGTTTTTATTTTCACTAGTTAGGCTTAATGGAAAACAAAAAAATTTAGAGAGATTTTTAGTATTCTTCCTGAGTTAGAACATGAATGGTTTGAAAATAAAATTAAAAAACCTATTGAACTTTCTTTGCATGCTAATAGCAATGTTATTAGTATGAATTTTTTTGAGCGCCACTTTTGCTAATGGTATGGAAACGTCTAAGCTTGGGGAAGCTAGTTTCTATGAAAATGATCTTTTTAGTTCGCCAGCTTTAGAGGAGAAAATTTGCTCTGATGATACTTAATCTCCCATATGTGGTAATTCTAATGATGCTTGTGATATTTCAAATCCACATACTGAAAGTGTCCCTTTTAAAATACCTATGGAAATTGTTGAACGTGTTATGAATAACTGCTATTTTGGAGATGGAACTGTCCATCCTGGTGATCATTTACTCTTTATACATGAATTATGCGAGTTGTTCAAGTGTGCAGGTATTTCAATGGACCAAGTTAAGAGAAAGCTATTTTATTTATCACTTCAGGATAAAGCAAGGGAGTGGTATGAGATACTAGATGATCCTCATCATTTGGAGTGGAAGGAACTTGAATCTCTCTTTTACTCTAAATTTTATCCTCCTCATGAAATTTATAATTTTCATCCTCATGATGGAGAAAGTATTGCCCAAGCATGGTGGAGATTGAAGTCACTAATGCTCAAATGTCCCATTCATGAGCTCCCCGGTAATATTGTTATTAATATTTTTTATGCAAGGCTTTCAGGACATTACAAGGACTACCTAGATGCCTGTTTAGAGGGATCCTTCACAAGTAAGGAGGTCAAAGCTAAGTGGTATCTTCTTGAAACAATTCAAAGAAATATCGAAGACTGGGATAACGACAAAAGTAAAGAACCAGGTATAAACTATGAGTATGATTGCATTAAGTCTTTCGTTGAAACTGCTGATTTTCAAGAGCTTAGTGCTAAATATGGTCTTGATCCTCAGATTCTTGTTGATTGTTGTAGAGCCTTTTCTTCTCATATTAATGCCCCTAAATAAAATTGGGACATGTATCATGAACCTTTTAAAGACACTTGCATGAAAAATGAAACTGTTATTAATGATTGCAATAAACATGCTCAAACTTTTGAAAGTACTATTTCTTATAAGCATGTTAATTTTTGTGGAGCACTAAGACCTTGTGAAAAGAATCAAATCGAAGAATAATATTGTATCCATCACAGTAATGAAAAAACTAGAACATGGGGTAGGGCTCTAAATGATCTTGGTAAAAAAGTTTGTGCCCTCTATCATTTTATTTGTGAACTTTGTTGTAAAGTGGGTCATTTCAATTTTCAATGCTCAGGCTATGATAATCGACTTTCTAATCCAATGAGTACAGCCAGTTTATATTGTGATAACATGATCACTCTTAATCAGCATGATGAACTTACATTATTTTTGGGTTATGATGAGCTATCAAGAAAAACTTCTTTGGTAGATATGAGTCTTTTGAAATGAATAGCATCATGCATGATTGTCATCTTTACTATGTTGATAATTGCCACGCAAATACTTATAGACAAAATATTATAAAATATGAGATTTTACCAAAATATGACAGGATTAATATGTGTTTTGTTCTTTTTAATGAAAAGGAGGAATCCTCCAAAGTTTCTCCTGTTGTCTCTAACAATAAACCAGGGTATATGGAGAAGCTTCCTTTCAAGCCTCTCCCTCCAAAAGAGGGGAAGAAGAAGAAGAAGAGGGGTAAAAGGAGAGAGAAAACAGTATTTCCCCTAAGCATGTTGCTCCTATTATAGTTTTTGCTGATGATTCTAAACTCAGTGATGTTCCTATGCCTGTTACATATAGTAGTGACCATGATTGGGAAAAGCACACTACTTTTGATATTGAAAATCTCTTCGGTACCAATTCTGAAAATGATGATGTTAATAATTGGTGTACTATTAGTACTATCCATGTCCCTTCCAATGATGATATGTTTACAAATGAACACACTTTGGAAGATAACTATCCTATTGCTTATGATGATACTATACCTCCAATATATGATGAATAGAATGATGAATATGATATTTTTGTTCCACCTACTATTGAGGAGAAAATTAATTATGATTACAATATGCCTCCTATATTTGATGATTATGGTGATGAGAATAATAATGATAGCTATTTTGTTGAATTTTCTCCCACTACAATTAATAAAAATGACTATGCTTATGTGGAGAGTAATAATTATATGTATGGGGCTCATGATAAGACTGTTTTATGTGATAGTTATATTGTTTATTTTATTCATGATGCTATTGAATGTTATTATGAGAGAGGGAAACATGGTTTTATGCATCTCAATAATATTAAGTTTCCCCTCTTTATGTTGAAAATTTTGAAGTTGCACTTGTTTTTCTTTCCTATGCTTGTTGCTTTCTGCTTTCATGACTTGTTTCTTTACAAGATTATTTTTCATAGGAAGTGGGTTAGACTTAAATTTGTTTTATATTTGCTTCTTGATTCTCTATTTTACTTCAATTCATATTTCTTATGTGAGCATCATCAAAATTATCACGCCTATCTTAATGGCTATAAAGAAAGAGCTTTTGGGAGACAACCCGTTATATTTTTTCTTTCAGTTTATTTTTGTTTATTTGAGTCTTGGAAGTTGTTACCTATGTAATAACCTCTCCTTATCCTTTTTTTTGGTTTTTGTTCCAAGATTAGCCTCTAATGAGAGGGAAGCAAGATTTGGGAAAGTTGCTGTCTCGAAATAGATTTCTGTTCTTCACTGTAAAAAATCGTGAAAAATTCCAGAACGTCGGATTGAGATGAAATTTTTTTGTGTGCATGCCCCTGGTATTTACCCAACTTTCGTTAGTTTTGCACTTTTTGATTTGAGCAACAGAACAGTTTCAAAAAAATCGGTCTTTACCTGCTAGTCTATTTTGATAGATTTCTGCCATTATTTGCATTTGCCTCTTAATCGGTTTCTTTTTGAGTTCTGTTTGATCACTTGAGCTTTTAAAAGGAGTTGCTACAGTAGATTATGTTTTAATGGATGATTTACTTGAGTTGAAACTGAATCCCAAAGGCTTATTATCTTGAATACACTAATGTTGCTAATGAAGATTGTGTGAAGTTTTGTATGAAGGAAGTTTTCACATGTAGGGAGAGAAGATGTGATGAGATGAAGTATGGACAAAAGCTCAAGCTTGGGGATGCTACCTGTGTCACCCCAAGAAATATTCAAGAAGTACAAGCGTCAAAGATTGGGGATGCCCAAGGCATCCCCCTCTTCATCAACAAAAATCTCAGGTTTTCTTTCAAGATACTACATTTTCATTTCTTCATGCACTATGTGTTGTTATTGGAGCGTCTTTGTTTTTGTTTTTAGTTTTAATTTTATTTTTCCTGCAATAATTTAGTTGGACCCCAACACACCTATTTTGGAGAATTCACACCTAGTTCTTCATTGCCTAGAACACTCTAGTTTTCACTCTTATTGTTTTGTGAGTGTTCACTTTTGATAGCACTGCGTTTAGCTTTAGTTTTCTTATTTATTTCTACTTAGAACTTTTTAGTTCTTCTTTGTAGATAGGTGAGACATTCCCTCTGGTCTTTATTGATTATTATCTTTGTGATTTGTTTCAAATAAATCGATTGGTGTTGATGGCGCCCAACACTTGTCGTGGGACGCTTCGTTGGAAACCCCAAGAGCAAGGTATGAAGTAGCACAGCAAGTTTCCCTCCGTACGAAACCGAGGTTATCAAACCAGTAAGAGGAAGGAAATGTCACACAGGTGTTGCAAGCAACGCGGAGACCTGCACAACACAAACTCAAGACTTTGCCCCAACGAATAAGTGAGGTTGTCAAGCTCACCGGTTTGCTGTAACAAAGGATTAAACATATGGTGTGGAAGGTAATCGTTTGCAGCAAGTAAACAAGTAACAGTGGAAGATGTATCAATGGTAAAGATTGGACTGGGGTCCATAGTTCACTAGAGGTGATCTCCTTAGATAAACAACATGGTATGAAGGGTACACAAATTACAGCAGGGCAATTGACAGGAACTGAGCAAGGCATAACAATGCAATTACTAGTCAGAAAGATCCTATGAGATTCGATTGGGCAATACAATAAGATACATAGACCGCCATCCAACTGCATCTATGACTAGAAGTCCACATTCAGGTTATCATCTGAACCCCCTCCAGTATTAAGTTGCAAGCAACATACAACTACTTTAAGCAAAGTGTGTAAGGTAAACATTCCACATGTTCCACGAACAAGAGACCGTTGTTTTCTCCCTAGTAGCAACAGCACATCTACAACCGAAGAGATTATTGTCACTTCCCTTGGAAACTAGAGGCATGAACCCACTATCGAGCATAAATACTCCCTCTTGGAGTCACTAGCAACTACTTGGCCAAGATAGCTACTAACAATGGAGATCATGCAAGATCACAAACAACACAGACATGATAGAATCATAAAGACAAAACCATTAATCAAACCAACATAATAATATCAATATCCATCGGATCCCCGCAAACACAACATGCATGGTTACAAATAGATTAGATCTTGATCATGAACGGAGCTCACAAGATCTATACATGAAAGCACAAAGGAGGATATACAACCATCTAGCTACTACATGTACCCATAGTCCATGGTGGAACTACTCACGCATCATACCGGAGAGAAGGCCTCCAGGATGATCTCCCCTCTGGCAGGGTGCCGGGAAGAACTTTAGATCCCCCTCCCAATCTAGGGACGATGGTGGCGGCGGCTACAGACGGTTTTGTGGAGATTTGATTGGGTGCTTAGGGTTTCTGCATCGGGGGATTCTTATAGGCGAAGGGGGAGGCCGAGGCGGTGGCCAGGGGCCCCACACCCTGCCTAGGCACGAGGTAGGGCCTACCCGCGCCTAGGGGGGTCTGGGCGCCCTGGCACGCCTCTCCGGCTCCCCTCTAGAATTCTTGTTCCCCACGGAAATTAATTGACTTTGACGTTTGTCCCGTCCAATTCCGAGAATATTTCTTTACTAACTTTTCTGAAACCAAAAACAGCAAAAAACAGGCAACTGGCATTATGGCAACTTGTTAATAGGTTAGTACCAGAAAACATGTAAAAAGCACCTCGAAGTGTAGACAAGCAAAGCAAAGTAGATACTAAACAAGCATGGAGCATCAAAAATTATAGATACGTTTCCGACGTATCAAGCATCCCCAAGCTTAACTCCTGCTCGTCCTCGAGTAGGTAAGTGATAAAAATAATAATTTTTGAGGTGACATGCACCCTCACAATAAAGATCCAACCATTTGCAAGCATTGAAAGCTGGGATCAAAGAACTCTAAACATGCGCATGAAAGACGGAGTCCTAACAATAGGACATAGTAACTATGCATGCAACATGTCAAGCTACAAAGAAAGATCATGAATAACATGCATCGATCAATAAGCTTTGGAACACTGCACACAGAATGACAACTATGCTCTCTTAATGGTGCCTAAAGGTAGAAGGTGGAGACTCAAATAATGTGGGAAGAAAGGTCTTTTATAAAGGAAGCAGGGATTTCAAGTTTCAAAAAGAGCTTCGAAAAATTATGGTACGTGTTAGCTTTCAGCCCTCATTGCCCCTATCATAAGCATCTTGAAGTGCTTAAGGTTAAAGTGAACAAAGATGGAGTATATGCTTGACGAAGTATAAGTTGGCAATCTCAAGTCCCTTGAATACGAGGGCCACACCTCATGCTACTCAACTTTAGTCACTTGTAAGTTCTTGTCATTATAAGTATTTGCATATCATTGAGAACCGCCAACGGAGTACCCCTTGCACATGGTACAGGAGCTATCCCATAACCAAAATGACAAGGCAAGCAAACAATGAGCATCTCAGCAATCTTCTTGTTTACCATGGGAATATGGTGTTTTTTCTCTATTTCCTCTTTTCTCAATGTGTCTCTTTTTTTATCAGAAGAATGCTTCATAGATGTCACTATGGTGATGCTGCAAGTTTCCACCATGATTAGGCATGGCTTAGGCTAGCGGCCCTAGCGTTTCTCTAACACAGGATACAAACTCCATGGACTTACAAGTTCCCTCTTTATTTCACACCGGTGACATCCATGGACAAAAGAGCCTGATATCAACTGAGAATAAAGTACAAGTGCAATGTTGAAAACATTCCCCATGACAGCATGGTTCTGCTAATTCCAACGTATAAGTGCAAGCATATACAATATAGAAGACACATTGGTTCAAGTTTATTAGGGGCAAAGAATATAAAGTGTGCCATCAAGTTTGTGAGGGCTTTAATCACTAAGTTTTCATATAACAAAATAGTTTTAAATTAGAAGATAGCTGAAAACAAGAATATACTTGGAATGGTGTAACACACCATGCATAGGAGTTTATAGTGGACACTTTGGAATAACTTGGTTTCTTGGGAGTTGGAAGCATGAGTAGAACTTACTCATACAAGTGGAGGCTAGCAAAATACTGGGAGCAACCAAATAAGAGAGAAATAATGGCCATAATCATGCAGAGCTACAAAGCATTACTAATCAAAGCAAAGAGTGGTACTATAAGTCAAGGACTAAATGATCATAGAGGCTAATGGTGACTTGTCAGAGTCATAACATGGTGTGAGCATGTGTCAAGTCAACCCAAACAAAGCATCAAAGGAGAATACCACAATACTATGCTTTTGCATGCTAAAACAACGCATAATTTCTTCAAGGAACACTAAGCAATCCCAATTGTTTGGAACAACACATGCTACAGCAATAATCACTAAGCATAAGGTGAAAACAACACCTAGCATGTCATGCTAAAGTCTAAGTCATAGTCAATGCAAGCTCCTCTTGCACTTCAAGCAAGAACTAACTACTCCTTTCGAACACCAAGCAACTTATTTGTAAAACAACACAGCGAGAACGGGGGTCCAAACTACTCAACCAAACTAAACAAACTAAGCAAAGCAAACAAAAACTAAGATGCTCTAAGAACAACACAACTATGCATGAAACAATAAAAACAAAGTGTCTAGACAGACCTGGGCTTTTTATTGATGAAGAAGGGGATTCCTTGGGCATCCCCAAGATTTTACGCTTGTACCTCTTGGATATTTATTGGGGTGACACCATGGTGTCATCCCCAAACTTGAGATTTTGTCCATTCTTCATCTCATTGCATCATTCTCTCTCTACACCTGAAATTTTTCCTATACACAAAACTTCACACAATCTTCATTTGCAACATTAGTGTATTCAAAAGATAATAGACCTTTAGGCAAAGCTTTGGAACAGCAAAACCTTTCACTAAAAGCACAAGATACTGTAGTAACTCCTTCAAAAACTCAATTCACCAAAAGAGAACTCAAAAAGGAATCAATAAGAAGCAAATGCAAATAATGGCAGAAATCTGTCAAAACAGACCAGAAGGTAGAAACCGATTTTTTATAAAATCTTATGTTGCTCAAATCAAAAAATGTTGAACTAACTAAAGTTATCTAACATACTAGGGGATTTATTTGTAAATTTTCAGCTCAATATGAGTTACAGAGACTCCTGATGAATTTTTTTGGTGGAGGACAGAAATCTGTTTTGGGACAGCAACTCCCCAAATCTTACTTCCCTCTCATTAGAGGTCATTCTTGGCACAAAAAGCAAACAAAAAGGATAAGGAGAGGTCATTACAGAAGTAATAACTTCCAAGACTCATGTAAACTCTTGGGTTATCTCCCAACAAGTACTTTTCTTTAATGCCTTTAAGTTAGGCATGATAGTTTGAGAAGATGCTCACATAAGAAATACGAATTGAAGTCAAATAAAGCATCAAGAAGCAAATCTAAAACACATTTAAGTCTAACATTCTTCCTATGCATCGGAATATTGTACACAAATAAATTCACAAAGAACAAAGTGACAAGCATAGGAAGATAAAACAAGAGTAACTTCAAAACTTTCCTAACACAGAGAGGTGTTTCAGTACCATGAAAAATTCTACAACCATACTTTCCTCTCTCATAATAATTTTCAGTAGCACCATGAATAAACTCAACAACATATCTATCATATAAAGCATGTTTTTCATGATCTACAAACACATAATTTCTATCAAGCTCAAAAATAATGGGATTAAAACCTTCACAGGTTTTACCCAAAGTAGATATTTCAAAAGGATCCACAGGAACATAGCATTCATCCTCCTTTGGTAAGCATGGGGGACAATCAAATAATATAAGAGGTAAAGAGTTACTCTCATTAGAAGGTAGGCATGGGTAGATCCATTCTTCCTCCTTTTGTTCATCACTCTTCTCCTCTTTTTCATCTAATCAGCTTACAGTTTCAACACTTTCTTCTTCCATAGGCTCCTGCAAGGCATTAATCTCTTCCAAATATGGAAAACACCTATTAAAATATTCAAGAATATAGCTATTTTCTTCCCTGTAATTATCAAAGCAAAATTTAAGTATCTCAAAAACCTCATGTTTATAAGGTGCATCATCAGTATTTTCAAGCAAACTGGCAAGTTCAAATGCACCCTTGAAGGCAATAAATTCTTCAATTTGTTCCACATCATCAAAATCATAATTTACTTTAACATAAGAAGATATGGTAACATTATCATTATACTCACATTGAAAGGGTAGGTGTTTATACCTCCTGCAGCAACAAGCTTTATCAAAGCAATAAGTAACATTATAAGTAGAGCACACGTCTTTAGCAATAGTATTTAACTTATCAATTTGTTCCCATAAGTGTTTCCCTTTTTTTGACAAAAGGTGTTCCTTATAATAATACTTTTGTTCTTCCGTGAACCCACCTTGCCAATAAGAACAAGTTTCAAAGAAACCATCCATTGATAGAAAGCATGATCAAGCAAGGCAACAACAGACCACCAACTAGAGTAAGAACTGATTTTTTGTGTTTTTGAATAAAGAAAGCAAACCAAACTAGACTAATTTTTTGGGATTTTTTGGAAAGAGGCAAACAAAACCAAGCAAAAGAAAGAAAGCAAACTAAAAACAAAGTAAAGAGAAAGGAAGTGAAGGACTCCCCTAGTGAAGACGTCCTTAGCCTCCCCGGCAACGGCGCCAGAAAATATCTTGATGGCGCCCAACACTTGTCATGGGACGCTTCGTTGGAAACCCCAAGAGAAAGGTATGAAACAACACAGCAGCAAGTTTCCCTCAGTAAGAAACTGAGGTTATCAAACCAGTAGGAGGAAGGAAACGTCACACAGGTGTTGCAAGCAACGCAGAGACCTGCACAACACAAACTCAAGACTTTGCCCCAACGAATCAGTGAGGTTGTCAAGCTCACCGGTTTGCTGTAACAAAGGATTAAACATATGGTGTGGAAGGTAATGGTTTGCAGCAAGTAAAGAAGTAACAGTGGAAGATGTATCAAAGGTAAATATTGGACCGGGGTCCATTGTTCACTATAGGTGATCTCCTTAGATAAACAACATGGCATGAAGGGTACACAAATTATAGCAGGGCAATTGATAGGAACTGAGCAAGGCATAACAATGCAATTACTAGTCAGAAAGATCCTATGAGATTTGATTGGGCAATACAACAAGATACATAGACCGCCATCCAACTGCATCTATGACTAGAAGTCCACCTTCAGGTTATCATCCGAACCCCCTCCGGTATTAAGTTGCAAGCAACAGACAACTGCTTTAAGAAAAGTGTGTAAGGTAAATAGTCCACATGTTCCATGAACAAGAGACCGTTGTTTTCTCCCTAGTAGCAACAGCACATCTACAACCGAAGAGATTATTGTCACTTCCCTTGGAAACTAGAGGCATGAACCCACTATCGAGCATAAATACTCCCTCTTGGAGTCACTAGCAACTACTTGGCCAAGATAGCTACTAACAACGGAGATCATGCAAGATCACAAACAACACAGACATGATAGAATCATAAATACAAAAACATTAATCAAACCAACATAATAATCTCAATATCCATTGGATCCTCACAAACACAACATGCATTATTACAAATAGATTAGATCTTGATCATGAACGGAGCTCACAAGATCTATACATGAAAGCACAAAGGAGGAGATACAACCATCTAGCTACTAGATGGACCCGTAGTCCAAGGTGGAACTACTCACGCATCATACCGGAGAGAAGGCCTCCGGGACGATCTCCCCTCCGGCAGGGTGCCATCGGGGGCTTCTTATAGGTGAAGGGGGAGGCCGAGGCGGTGGCCAGGGGCCACACCCTGCCTAGGCGTGGGGCAGGGCCCACCCGCGCCTAGGGGGTCTGGGCGCCCTGGCATGTCTCTCCGGCTCCCCTCTGGACTTCTTGTTCCCCACGGAAAGTAATTGACTTTGATATTTATCCCGTCCAATTCCGAGAATATTTCTTTACTAACTTTTCTGAAACCAAAAATAGCATAAAACAGGCAACTGGCACTGTGGCAACTTGTTAATAGGTTAGTACCAGAAAACATGTAAAAAGCACCTCGAAGTGTAGACAATCAAATCAAATTAGATACTAAACAAGCATGGAGCATCAAAAATTATAGATACGTTTCCGACGTATCAGGTGTTGGAAAAGAGTAGAAAGTTTCATGCTTATAGTGGTACAAAAGGAAGCTTGTTTTGACTATGGCTTAGACTTTATAATGTCATGTTAGATCTTGCTTTGACCATATGCTTAGTGATTGTTGTTGTAGCATGACTTGTTTCAAACAATTGATATTTCTTAGTGTGCCATGAAAGAATCATGCGTTGTTTTATCATACAAAAACATAATATTGTGGTATTCTCCTTTGATGCTTTATTTGGGTTGACTTGGCACATGCCTACACCATGTTAATACTATGAACCAGTCACCTTAGCCTCTATGATCATTTAGTGTTTGACTTTCATATCACTTTATGCTTTGATTAATAATGTTTTGTCGCTCTGCATGATTATGGCCATTATTGCTCTCTTAGTTGGTCGCTCCCAGTCTTTTGCTAGCCTCCACATGTACTGAGTATGAGCTCTACTCGTGCATCCAACTCCCAATAAACCAAGTTATCCCAAAGAGTCCACTATAAAATCCTATGCATGGTGCGTTACACCATTCCAAGTATATTCATGTTTTTATCTATCTTCCAAATTAAATTTTTTATGTGAAAATTAGTGATTAAAGCTCTCACGAACTTGATGGAACACTTTATTTTCTTGCACTTAATAAAATTTAACCATTGTTCCCATCTATTTTGCTTATATGCTTACAAATTATAAGTTGGGAGTTAGGAGAACCATGCTGTCATGGGGAACGCTTTCAACATTATACATATCTATTCAGTTGATATCATGTTCATTTGTTTATGGATGCTGGCAGTGTGAAATAGAAGGGGAGCTTGTAAGTCCGTGGACTTTGTATATGTGTTAGAGAAAATCCTGGGCGGCTATCCTAAGCCATGCTTAATCATGGTGGAAACTTGCATCATAACCATAATGAGCATTATATGAAGCATCTTCAGAAAAAAATAGAAAAAAAAACCATGCTCATGGTAAATAAAAAGACCACTGAGATGCTCATTGTCTGTTGCTTTGTAATTTTGATATGGGATAGCTCCTATGTCATGGGGCAAGGGGTACCCCGTTGGAGGTTCTCTATGATACACTTATACTTACAATGACAAGAACTTTCTTGTGACTAAAGTTGAGTAGCATGAGGAACGGTACTCGTACTCAAGGGGCATGAGATTTTCAGCTTGTGATTTGTCAAGCATATAACTCATATTTGTCTCACTTTAACCTTAATTACTTCAAGATGCTTATGATAGGGCAATGAGAGCTCAAAGTGTAACACCCTCGGATCGGCCCTATGCAAGTCGTAGCGATTCCCGTCGAACCTGCATAGAAACGATTCAAAGGAGCCCACCAGTCACTTTCGTGCGGGTGGAAAACGAAGTAATACCATTACACATTAGTCCACGGTGGAAACCACAGAACATATATATATATAACAGCGACTCCATGAGTCAAGAATATAGATATACAATACAAAGATCCAAATCACCTTGAAAACGATACAACATTCGAGTACGGACAAGATGCAACTTGAGCTAAGAGCCCTGAAGAATAACCAATGGCGTCCATAACCCTGCCCAGGCCAAGCCGGAAGGGTAACCCTGCTAACGACGTTGATCTCAAACCTTCTTAAACAAAAAGGGGTGCCGACAAAGGGCAAAGGAAAAAAGAGAGCGGTCGGTACTGAGGCCAGTACACGGCGAGTCTTAGAATTCGGCGGTCCTCGCCTACATAGTTATGGTGGACTGAAGCGGCAGCTGCTGCATGCAGTATACAACCTATAGAGACTCGATACAAGTGGCGACTATCAGGGAGAGATAAGAAGGTCCTATTCGGATATAACATGAAAATACCACCAAACATACCCATCCTGGTATTTCCCCCTCGAGACCAAACGGGGAAGTCAACCGAGGAACTCACACCGTTGGCAGTTTTATTCATTCCGTTCTAGCTGCAGCATTTACTAGTCAAATATAGATATCACGAGTCATCTTGATAACATTAGCAGTGGGCAGTTTTAGATAACCATTCTATTGTAGTTGCAACACTTACTAGTCAGATACAAATAGCATGAGATATCTCAAACCGAGCAGTTGTTGGTACTTTTATTTAGCCATTCTGTTGTAGTGAAGATGATTACTAGTCATTATAAAGTCAAATTTATAGCACTACTTTAGTTATAGTTTTCTATGGTCGAGATACTGTGCTCCAAGTCGTCCATAACCGAGGACACGGCTTTTAGAAAGTTTTACCCTGCAGGGGGCACAAATAGCAACACACGCATGATCAACCTCGGAAAAACCAAATGAAAACCCAACGAGGCATCACGACAAGAAATCACAAGATTCATATAATATTTCAGGGGGGCCACCCCACCAAGATACCCGCTACAAAGTTGGACGGCTTCGAGACGGACCCAGAGGTTTGTGACGACGGCTGTAAATGTAGTGGCCTCGGATCGATAAGGATCCTAAGTCCCTGTGATTAACATGCTAGTCCCTGGATCAATAGCTAGCACTCACAGTCGATGAAATATCATGTAAAACACAAAGTCTTTACTACACGGAGAATCCAGAGTATGAATTTATTACAAAATTGCTTAGCATTAAGCTAGCTCAAATAACAGCGGAAACATAAAAGCAGCATGAGTCCATCAATGCCCCAGGCTTGTCGAGTGTAGACCCGCGATCCCTACGCACCTTTCAATCTTCGATTTCTGCACATAAGACGTGCAGCCAACAAGTTGGGTCAATACTTTGAATGTATTGGCAAATTACACCAAGGAGAGAAAAGACCATCTCTACATGCAAGGCTAGTTTAGGCTGTAGAGTTCATTTGCTCAAAGCTAGTTTTCTTAAGTAGAGAGAAGAAGAGAGGATTGTCCTACTTTGTAAACATTTGCTTAGATAAAATAAGGTCGAGTGGCACACGAGGATATTACGCACCAAGTGTCCAAACAACCAAACACTTGGATATTACTGTAAGGGTTCCCAACCTTTAATAAGGTAGAGATCCCTGTGTTTACAATGCTAGTCCCTGGATCAATAGCTAGCATCCACGGTTAAGATGTAATATCAAGAAACAAAGGTCATAATACAACTTTATAACCAGGAATAACATAATTTTATTACATCTTACATAGCTCATTTGGCTATTACATTACATTGCAGCAGAATATCTATAAGCATGGGGTCCTTCATCTTCAAAGTGCCACAGGCAGCCATGTTGGTTGTAGACTTGTAATCCTAATCAATACACTTACATCAAACAAACCTGCAACATAATAAGTTGCAGCCACAAGGGTCAATACATTTGAATTGTATTGGCAAGCTTCACTACTATGTAGAATATAAGTGGATCCTATCATTACATGCATATTTGGCTAAGTAGGGTTTTAGGCTCATTTGCATAAAGCAATAATTCATCCTATCTTTTCAAAATGGTTTGATCTTTTGTCAAATCTTTCTGAGCTCCTTGGTACACCCCAAGTGCTTCAAGTCTTTGTAAAAATTTCTTGAGCTCCTTGGTACACCCCAAGTGCTTCAAGTCTTTGCCAAAATCTCTTGAGCTCCTTGGTACACCCCAAGTGCTTCAAGTCTTTGTTGTCACTTTAAAATTTGCTTTTAGAAATTGGAATGTCGAGATTTCCCATAGCTTCAGGCTTTAGTTGCTCAGTATTGTCCATAACCGGGGACACGGCTAAGTACTTAGAATTTTATCTTCTGGAGAAGTTGTACACTTTACCCACATGACACACTCTCATCTTGTTGCCACCAGTGGCCGCTAGATAAGTACTCACCAAGATGGAGTACCGGCAGATTGAGAATGTGACGAAGTCTTTCCATAGGGTCCTCCCAATCTAGCTTGTCTACCAGGCACCAATGTAGGGTTCCAAGTTCCCTCATTTAGTTAACCTGAAGAGGCCAATGCATGGGTCTTCCCAATGTAGTTGACTAAGCCAGTGCCCATTTAGCATGTGGTTGTACACGGAAGCTACTGTTGGAGAAACATGTTCAATCTCTAAGTCCCTGGGTGGTTTTCATCTGGTGCACAACAAAAAGAGATTGCCATATAAACATGGTTCCTCCTGTTGCCACCTTTTCCAAAACTTGAGTAACCTTGTCCACCCAGGTGGTTCATTGAGTACTTGTTTTATTATATAAAACATAAGTCTTTTCTCAACTTCATAAAATCTCAACATTTATCTCTTCTCAAAATATATAGCATGGCTAAGCATTTTACAACTACATAGTTTTCACTAAGTAATAGGGGTATCCTAATAGGATTTAGCATAGCATAAAGTATAAAAATTCTTTTCATGCATGTTTCAAAATCCACTAAGTATAATGAAAATAGTAGGACTTGGATGATAGTGTCACTTGCCTTTTTGGTAGGGAATGTTGGTTCACTTCTTGATCTTGCTAATCTCACACTCTTCTAACTTCACTACAATTCAATCAAGCAAACATAGGTTCAACTAGCATTCCAACCAATAAACAATTTAACACACATAAAATAACAGAAACTAAGTCATGCATGCAAGCATGCAAAGATAGTTTTATTTGCAAAGATGGTTTCTACTAGGCTCTATACTTTTTAAGGCTCAAAGTGGTCATTTTTCTAAAGTGGCAAAACCATTTGCAAAAGGGTTTTATCTATAGATCATTTCTTAAATCAAATCATCATTTCATGTGGTGGAAAATGTTTTTAGCAAAGCAACAATTTTATGTTGTTCACCAAATAAGTTGTTAATTCACAAAACTTGGTGTTTGGAGTCAGTAGGTTTGAATCTACACATTTTCCCAAGGTTTTGCTCAAAAAAACATTTCCATAGCAAAACCAATATTTTTATTTGACTAGAAATGAGCTAATTTAATTATTCAATCCTAATCTTCACCAAAAACAGTTTTAAATTCATAAGTTGGTTCCTAGGGTCAGTAGGTTCACCATAAACCAATTTGCAAAGATTTCAACCCCAAAATCATTTTGGAATAATTTTTATAACCTAAACAAGCATACAAATGTTTCTGCAAAAACAAACATTTTACCAGAAGCTTTTTACTCAACAAATTGCATGGTTGGATAGGGCTTGTCTTGCTGATTCCATTGATATAAAGTTTGCAAAATTTGGACGTGTAGAACTAAAGTTATGGATTCTTTAAATTTGCAAACAAATCTGATTCTAATTCTGTTTTAAATCAAAGCTGGGCCACGCGGCGCTTTCCTATTCGTCGGTACCGCTTCGGCCGGATCAGCAACGTGAGGCGTTGGATTAAGTTAAATCGCACGGCACTGGTTGCGTACCCCTTCAGCGTTAAGTGATCTAATCGCATCCATTGGATCGTCATCTAATGGCCATCGTCACCTTGACCAAGTTCTGGCGGCGCTCGACGGCTGCGCGCGGCGGCGACGGTCGGCTAGCGGCGGAGCTGGCGCTAGAGGAAGCTAGGAAGAAGAAGAGATGGCTCACCGTGATCGCAGTGACGTGGGGATGCTCAGCCTGCTCGTGGTTGATGAAGGGGCGCACAAGGTTGCGGTTAATCGCTCGTCGGAGTTGAGTCTGACGACGGCCACGCTCTGTCGTTGTCGAGGACGACACTACGGGTCACGAGGAAACAAACGGGAAGCATGGTTAAACGCGCAAATCCATGGCGATGATGCGTGCGTGATTGAGAGGGCTCGGGGTGGTCGGTTCTTACCAGGAAAGCTCGTCGGAGGCGAGACAGACGGCGGCGGCGAATCGAGCTGGTCCTTGCTGACACTCTGGGGCGAGCGCGGGCGAACTAATGCTACGGGGAGGTGCGCCTAGGTCTGGGGAGTGTGTGAGCTTGGTCTAGGAGGCAAGGGGCGGTGTCTACTGGCCGGAATTGTTCGCGGAACTCGCCGGAGGCAGTGGCGATGCGAGGCGAAATTGTCGCAGCCTGGAGGCAGAGGGGAAGCGGGGTCTGAGGGGAAAGAGAGGTAAGACGCAAGCGGTTAAATGGGCGTGGTCGCAGGGTGGAGTAACAGCCGCTGTTAACGCGAAATGATCGCCGGAGTAATGGCGGAAACGGTCAGGGCGACGTGATCAGGGGGAAGACGACGCTGAGGTGGCTCTGTGGGGCATGCCTGCCAGCGAGAAAGGGAGAGAGGGAGAGGGTCCACTCGTCGGTGTCTGCGCGGGTGCGAGAAAGAGTGAAAAACGATTCGCGCGTGGGGGAAGTAGCTGGGCTGGAGTTGGGCTTGCTGGGCCAGGTGAGTTGGGTCAGGTCCGTTTCTATTTTTTTATTCTGTTTGCTTTTTCTTTTTCTAATTTGATTTTCTGTTTTGAAATTCAAACAAACAAATCAAATACTCAAACCAATTCAAAACTCCTCCAAACTTTGCCTTGAGTTTTGGTTCTGTTTAACAACAATATTCTAAGTCCAACACAAAATACTATTTTACTCTTTTTAGGATCCATTTATTAATTAAAAACAATGGACCTTAGTTATTAAATAAAATGGGTTTTGATTTATTTAAAATCTCCTTTTGAAATTTAAATAAAACCAAAAACACTTCAGTAGGTTTTATTTGAGAATATAAAATACTTGGAAAACTTATTTAAAATAAATTAATAAGTTTTGATGTTTAATTAAAATAGTAAAACTTTTATTTTTAATAAACTTGGATATTAAATCCTTATTATTTTATCTAAATAAACCTTTACTATTTTTTTCAAATAGAAATATTTTATTTCAAAGGCTTGGCCAAGGTTAATTTGGCTATATAAAATAATCCTTATTTATATTTCTACCTTCTTTATTTGAAAACCAAATCTTTTTATTTAAAGGATCCAAAAGTGGTAATTTTACTTATTTAAAATTTTCTTTATTAAATGTTTATCTTTTCAAATCCTTTTAGGATTTGTTTGATCAAAATAGGTTTTGAAGGTTTCCAATTGGAATCAAAAATTTCTTCTCACCCTGAAAATCAACAAAGTTTTATTTTATTCATTTATTTTTTTCACATTACAAGATTTGGAAAATCTTGGGATGTGACAATTACGCACCAAGTGACACTTGGATATTACACACCAAGTTCCCCCAAAATCCCACCCATTGGCGATATTACTCGCGCCACGGGGTTTTAAAACTTTGTTTTTAGAAAAGAGAGAGGAAGATACTTCAGAGGCTCCATCCTTCAGATGCTCAATGTTGTTCTGTTTCCGTGAACACGGCTGATCGATCAGATTGCAATACTCTCGAGAGTTTGTGCACTTTACCCACAATCCACGATCAAGTCCTTTTACAGACAAGACCATGGCGAGGCTTTCCCTTAGTAGCCCCTCTACCTTCCGGATCCAACCGTGCCAAGAACCTCCAAATGTTGGTACCCAGGTGAGGTTTCCCACTAAGTACTAGGCCAAGACAGAGCCCATAATGTATTGCGGTTGCACTGGAAGCTTCTGAATTCTGAAACATGGCAGACTTCTTTGATTCCTGGGCGGCCGTCCTCCACCAAAATCTCACTCTGTTGTGCCGACAACCATTCCGCCCAGAAGAAAACTTAGTTTTATTTTGAAGTGGATTTGAGAAGAAAAGTTGGCTCTAGAGAGCCTTTATACTTAGAAAATTCTTTGTCTTTCGAACCCCCCACGGTACTTTGTATATATAGCATAGCAAGCAATACTTAGCAAAAACAGGGATAACCTATTAGGAGGGAAAATCCTAAGTATAGAGCTACTCATGGCATACTACAAAATCATCGCACTTGCAAAATAATACTAAGGAAAAATTCTACTAGAACATCCTACACATGCATACTACAGAATTTTGAAGATCACATGCATAGAATCAAAACTGGGACAAAAGTTATGAACAAGTGGTGTAACTTGCCTTGATCCGAGCAGCACTCTACGCAATAGCACTCCTTAGCGCACTCCGAACAATCTAACGAATCACAAACATAGACCTAATCACAACTTGCTCAAAACATAACACAGAGGAAATGATGCATGCATGCAACATGGTATTTTATGCAAGGTTGGTTCTTCTAAATTGACCAAGGTAGCAAGATTGTGTTGTGATAGTGTAAGGGTGCCACTAGGATTGATTTCCCAAAGGTTTGGATCCAATTGAGTTATTAAAACAAATCCTAGGATTATAAGGAGTTCAAACCATCTAATTAGCCCCAAGCTAGATCTAATGATCCTAAGCAAAGTTTAATGATTTTTTTTAGTAGGTATTGTGGAAACAAGGTTATTGCAACAAGAATCAACTAAAACAGAATTTTAATTATTTTTCTATAGAATAAACACTCCAATATAATGATTAAAATCCACACCTAAAACCTTACTGTAAACTTGGTATATTATTGCAAATCTGGATTCTACATAAAATTATGAATCCAACGGTATATTATAAGCTAAATTTGGCCCAATAATCTATTTTATATGATTTTCGCAAGTTTTAATCTAAATCTGTAAACAGATCTAATCCTCACTTAAATTCTTGCCAAGTGTCAGCGTCTAGTTGGTCCAGCTGGAGCGACGCGGCGCGGACGCGACTGCTGGCGCGGCTCTGCCACGTGGCAGCGCGGCATTGGCTGGTACCGCTTCGATCAAACTTCTAATATGTACCGTTCCACTCGAATCCGACGGACGGGAGCGGTGGCGACACTTACCAGCGGCGTCGATGGCGAGACGGCAGCGGCGCGGTCGGACGTGGTCGTCGGCGGCGCTGCGGTGGTTCCCCGGAGTAGCGGAGAGCACGACGGTGCTCTGCTCCTCCTTGCGGTCCTGCGTGCGTGATCGGCTTCGGCCCTTTCTTCCTCGTCTAGCCGCACACCTCCGCTGGTTCCCGCGAGCTCCGGCGGCTCGTCGGCGAGAAATCTCCGACGCTGTGCTGCACAAGGGGAGGAAAGAAGGGTCGGGGTGAGGCGGTGTTGCACGGGGAAGACGGTCAACAGCAAGAGAGGGTTCGGGGTGGCGTTAATCTCCGGATCGAAAACCTTCCCGAGCGCGACGCCGGCGAGGAAGAGCGGCAGCGATTCGGCGAAGCTTGGGCTAGGGTTTTTGAGGGGAAAGCAACAGGAGGGGTCGGCTTATAAGGGGCCAGAGACTTGGGGAAGGGGGTGGACAAGTCCGTCGCGAATTGGGGTCCGACGCGGCGGGGGAGAGCGTGCTCGCCGCGGTCTCTGGAGGACGACGACGGGGTGGGACCCCCGCGTTAGCGGCTGCGGCCTGCGGCATGCGCTCTGCTGGGCTGCGCTGGGCTGGGCTGGTAGCTAGGTGACGCGCGCGCGTTGGCGGGCTGGCATAGCCGGCCCAGTTAGGTTAGGTTTCCCCTTTTTTTTCTTTTTATCATTTATCAATTTCTGTTTTAGTCAAACACAAATAACTTTTGCAAACTAAGTTCAAATTTGATGAAATTTGTTTCTAAATTTTTATAAAAGTAAGGTGGTCAGCATAGGACCATGGTTTAATGTTTTTACATAGTTTTAGAAAGGGGTCAAACTATTACAACAATAGTGTTCGCATAAGGAAATAATTAATAGGGTTTTGATAGGTTTAGGTGTTAGGATTTTGTGGCAAATTATTATTTGTAGGTTGCAATGATGCAAGGATGATGCATGCCACTAATAACATCCTAATACAAAATCTGGGATGTTACAAAACTACCCCCCTTAAGAGGAATCTCGTCCCCGAGATTCGGGTTGGCTAGCAAATAGGTGTGGGTGTTCTGCCCTCAAGTCTTCTTCACGTTCCGACGTAGCTTCTTCCTCGGAGTGGTGGTTCCATTGTACCTTGCAGAATCTTATAGTCTTGGTGCGGGTAATCCTTTCAGCTATTTCCAGTATTTTGATGGGTTTTTCCTCATAGGTAAGGTCATTCTCCAATTGAACCTCATCTAGGTAAATGGTGTCTCTTAGCGGTGTTTCGGCCATCTTCGGGTGACACTTCTTTAGTTGCGACACATGAAACACATCATGAACAGTCAGTCCTTCTGGTAACTCCAACTGATAAGCAACTTCTCCTTTACGGGCCAGAACTTTATATGGTCCTATGAATCGTGGGGCTAACTTGCCCTTGATTCCGAACCTCTTAACTCCTCGTAGGGGTGAAACTCGGAGATACGCACGGTCCCCTATTTCATAAGCCACATCTCTGCGCTTGGAATCAGCGTAACTCTTCTGTCGGGATTGGGCTACCTTTATCCTATCCTAAATCCGTCGTACCTTTTCTTCGGCATCCTTTATCAATTCAGGTCCAAAAAGGCTGGGTTCACCAACTCCATTCCATAGCAGCGGAGTCCTACATTTCCTGCCATACAGAACTTCAAACGGAGCCATCTTGATACTTGTCTGATAGCTGTTGTTGTATGAGAACTCATCATACGGCAGGTTATCGTCCCAACTAGACCCATAGTCCAGTGCGCAAGCTCTCAGCATATCTTCCAAAATTTGATTCACCCTTTCTGTTTGGCCATCTGTCTGAGGGTGGAAAGCAGTACTGAATTCTAGCCGGGTTCCGAGAGACTCATGTAGTTGTCGCCAAAAATTTGAAGTAAACTGGGTGCCTCTATCTGACACAATTCCCTTGGGAACACCATGCAGACTTACAATTCTTGACATGTATATCTTAGCAAGATTAGCACTTGTAAACGTGGTCTTTACGGGGATGAAGTGAGCCACCTTGGTAAAGTGGTCCACCACCACCCAGATAGAATCAAATCCAGAACGAGTCCGGGGCAATCACGTGATGAAATCCATGCCTACCTTGTCCCACTTCCAGTCGGGTATTGGTAGTGGTTGAAGTAGTCCTGCCGGTTTCTGATGCTCGGCTTTAACTCTATTGCATACATCACACAGAGAAATATACTCTGCAATATCTCTCTTTAGGTTATTCCACCAGAATCTATCCTTCACATCCGTGTACATTTTCGTGTTACCTGGATGAATTGAGTATGGCGAATCATGAGCTACTTGTAAAATCATCTTCCTAATATCGGGGTCATTGGGAACGCACAAACGCTTCCCATACCAGAGGGTTCCTTGTTCATCCAGACGAAATTCTTTAGTCTTTCCTTCACTTATCCTGATTCTTATTTCTTCCAACTCTTTATCTCCCTTCTGTGCTTCCTTGATTCTCTCTTGGAAGGTGGACACTATTTCTATAGTCGCTACGTGTCCTTTCGGAACTATTTCTAGCCTGGGATCCTTGAATTGCTTGCATAAATCCTCTGGAAGCTCCCCTGCGGTAAGTCCATTTACATACACCTTACGACTTAAGGCATCAGCCACCACGTTTGCCTTTCCGGGGTGGTACTGTAAATCCAAGTCATAATCTTTAATTAGCTCAAGCCATCTTCGTTGTCTCATGTTCAACTCCTTTTGGGTGAAGATGTACTTCAAACTTTTATGATCTGTGAACACGTCACAATGTTTGCCCATGAGGTAGTGTCTCCATACCTTGAGTGCATGAACCACAGATGCAAGTTCCAAATCATGTGTGGGATAATTGTGTTCGTGGTTCTTAAGTTGTCGGGAGGCATAGGATACCACCTTCCCATCCTGCATCAATACACTTCCAAGTCCTTTTCGAGAAGCGTCACAATAGACTTGAAAATCCTTCTGGATATCAGGCAGACACAGTACTGGCGCCGTTACAAGGCGTTTCTTCAACTCTTGAAAACTTGCTTCGCATGCCTCGGTCCATAGGAACTTCTTTTCCTTCTTCAATAGTTCCGTCATGGGTTTTGCTATTTTGGAAAAGTTTTCAATGAACCTCCGGTAATATCCTGCGAGGCCCAAGAAACTCCTAATATCTCCCACATTCTTGGGTGACTCCCATTCTGTCACGGAAGCTACCTTACTAGGATCTACGGAAACTCCTTTTGCTGACACAACATGACCAAGGAATCCCACTTCCTTTAACCAAAACTCGCATTTGCTGAATTTGGCATATAACTTGTGTTCTCTTAGCTTCTCCATGATAAGGCGCAGATGTTTCTCATGTTCCTTATCATCCTTAGAGTATATGAGTATATCATCTATGAATACCACGATAAACTTTTCCAAATATTTCATGAACACTTTGTTCATCATGGTCATGAAGCATGCTGGGGCATTGGTCAGACCAAACGACATTACGGTGTACTCATACAATCCGTATCTTGTGGTGAATGCTGTTTTGGGCACATCCTGTTCTCGAATCTTTAGCTGAAAGTAGCCTGATCGCAGATCGATCTTTGAGAACACACTTGCTCCCTTTAACTGGTCAAACAAGTCATTGATGTTGGGTAGAGGATACTTATTCTTAATCGTCACTTCGTTCAACGAGCGGTAATCCACAACCAGCCTCTTGGTCTTATCCTTCTTTTCCACGAATAGGACGGGTGCTCCCCAAGATGACGCGCTGGGTTGGATGAACCCCTTGTCCAATTGTTCCCTAAGCTTTTTCTTGAGTTCCTTTAACTCGTCCACATCCATCTTGTATGGCCTCTTAGCTATCGGCCCTGTGCCTGGCATTAAGTCAATGGGGAACTCGATATCACGGTCGGGTGGCATTCCGGGTAGCTCTTCTGGGAAAACATCCGGGTATTATTTTACAATAGGTACCTCCTCCAAGCTAACCCCCTTAAGCGAGTTCACCATGACTTCTTTAAGTGCGAAATTTGACTTGATACGAATTCTCTTCCCTTTCGGTGTTGTGAGCATGACGGTCCTTTTGGCACAATCTATGACTCCTTCATATTCGGTCATCCAATTCATGCCCAAGATTATGTCTAATCCTTGTGATTCTAGAACTACTAGACTTGTGGGAAAGATGTGTGTCCCAATCCTTAGTTCTAATTCCAGGCAACCGGAGTTTGCCACTATTTCTCCCCCAGGATAACTTACCCTTAGAGGAAAGTTTATAGTCTCCGTTGGTATCTTGCCTCTATCCACAAATACCCTTGATATGAATGAATGCGATGCACCAGTATCAAAAAGAACAACTGCGGGAAGAGAATTGAGTTTGAACTTACCAATCACAGAGTATGGCGCATCACAAGCATCCTCCATAGGAACATGATTTACCGTGGCTTTGACAAATGGATTTGTCTTCTTCCCGTTTCCATTGCCATGGTTGTGTCCATTTCCATTCCCATTGCCATTCTTCTTCTCGGGGCAAGATGTTGCATAGTGCCCTGTCCTGTTGCACTTAAAGCATGTCACCTCACTGAGATCCTTACCATTACTGCCATTCCCATTGCGGTTCTTATGCCCATTGTGTTTTTGGCCACCATGGTTATGACCGTTATGGTTGTGGCCATTATTGTTATAAGGTGGTGGTGAGGAATTGCGCTGCTTCTGGTATGGAACAGAGTGTTTGTGAGGGTTAGATTTCCTCTTGCGGTTTTCTATGCTCTTCCTCTTTGACTCAACCACAATGGCTCTATCCAGGAGTTCCTGAAAGTTGTCAAATTTCTGAACCACAAGCTGAATGGATATCTCATCATTGAGACCTCTTAAGAACTCCTCCTGTCTCTTGGCATCAGTGGAAACATCATTGGGTGCATAACGGGCTAGCTTATTGAAAAGCTCACCATACTCGGTGACAGAACGGTGCAGCTGGTGTAGGTCACAAAACTCGCGCCTCTTCAGAGTCATGACACCAGCAGCCACATGATGAGTGCGAAAAGCTAACTCAAACTGTTCCCAGGTGATAGCATCAATATCCGGGTGGGTGACTTGGTAATTATCCCACCATTCTGCAGCAGGTCCTTCAAGCTTGTGTGCGGCATAACGCACCCTGTCGGCTCCGACAGCTTGCACGGTGTCTAGCTTCTTGTTGATCGTACGCAGCCAGTCATCAGCGATGATTGGTTCAGTGCTGCTAGTGAAGGTAGGTGGGTTCAGCCTGAAAAACCGAGTCAAGCGATCCTGTTGAGGAGGTGGTGGAGGTGGTGGTGGTGGCGGGTTGTTGTTGTTGTTTTGCATGTTCTGAGTGAGCAGTTGGATCAGCTGATTCTGAGTGGCCAAAAGTTGTGCTATTTCTGGCGGGATTTCGGAGTTCGCACGTCTTGGCGCATCTGTGGGGTTTAAGAGAATAGTTAAGAATTAGACAGAAATACTAAGTAGTAAACTCCTACCCTTATGAAAACACACCAAGCACACAAGGCACACAAGACATAACCACACAGAAAACAACCAAGTTTAATTAAACCAGACTTGTCTTGGTTTTTGTTACAATCGCGAATAACGTCCTACTATAGAATTAAAGGTGGTCCAACTATTACACATCTTCCACGCCTTCCTCTTCCTCGTCCTCGAAGGAGTAGCTTTCCTGCTCTAGAGTTGTCTTGTACAACTCCATCTCCTTTGTGGTGGCCTCAAGCTTCTCTTGGAGGTCCTTTATCTCATCCTGCAGCTTCTTGGTAGTGGCTTCCAGCTGCTCCTGTCGTCCCTCCTTCTCGCTTTGTAGTTCCTCCACTAAACTTGACTTCTTTGCGGCTTCAAGTTGCTTTGCCAAGTCCCTCTTGGAAGCACGCACATCATTGATTATCTTGCAAAGGCCTTCAGTTTGCACTTCAGCTCCATCGATCTGCTGGTTGAGTTCCCTAATTCTCTTGTTTTTATTTATCACCCTCTTCTCTTGGTTAGCGAACTTCTTCTCTTGGTCCTGGAACTTTATCTCTTGGAGCTTCATTGCCTCCTCCTGCTGCTTGATCATTTCTTCCTTCTCCTTGATTAGGGCGCATAGCTCGTCGTTCTTCATCATCTCGAGGAAGGTACCCTTTTCAAGGTCATGGATGTGGCACTCCAAGTCTTGATATTGTGTTCTTCGGCGCTTGGTAGAAATTCTTTCCTCAAAGGTTAACTCCATGGGAATTCCTTCCTCATCTCGTCTCCCAAAGAGGCTGCCGCAGTGTCCTTGGAGGGCTTCATGATGACGTCCACATAGGCGACCAATGAGTTGCTGCAAGATGATGCTAAGGGCCTTCTCCTTGGAATCGCTAACAATGTGGATTGCTATGTCTTCCTCCGGGTTCTTGCCTCGCTCTTTTCCTGGCTGGATGACCTTGACTCCCCAACAGCCGTCCTTGTGGAGTTTCTTCATTGTGCTCCCCTGGATTGTTGGAAGAGGAAGGTCCAAACGTGTGAGTAGGTCCATGAGGCATCCACCAAAGCGAAGGGGCTCGATGTCCGCGACGGTGTCATAGAGGAAGCTTGTCATCTTTAAGTTAGAAGAATGAAGGTTAGATACTTAAACAAGTAGAGGAAGTAGACACTAGAAGTGCAGAAAATAACTTAGTAGAAAAGCAAGTAAGGCACATAAGTTAGAGGTGGTTCCAATCCTAGGGTCACGTCCTACAGGCAACGATGTGCTCTGATACCATCTATAGTGGCCTCGGATCGATAAGGATCCTAAGTCCCTGTGATTAACATGCTAGTCCCTGGATCAATAGCTAGCACTCCCAGTCGATGAAATATCATGTAAAACACAAAGTCTTTATTACACGGAGAATCCAGAGTATGAATTTATTACAAAATTGCTTAGCATTAAGCTAGCTCAAATAATAGCGGAAACATAAAAGCAGCATGAGTCCATCAACACCCCAGGCTTGTCGAGTGTAGACCCGCGATCCCTACGCACCTTTCAATCTTCGATTTCTGCACATAAGATGTGCAGCCAACAAGTTGGGTCAATACTTTGAATGTATTGGCAAATTACACCAAGGAGAGAAAAGACTATCTCTACATGCAAGGCTAGTTTAGGCTGTAGAGTTCATTTGCTCAAAGCTAGTTTTCTTAAGTAGAGAGAAGAAGAGAGGATTGTCCTACTTTGTAAACATTTGCTTAGATAAAATAAGGTCGAGTGGCACACGAGGATATTACGCACCAAGTGTCCAAACAACCAAACACTTGGATCTTATGCACCAAGTGACACTTGGATATTACACACCAAGTTCCCCCAAAATCCCACCCATTGGCGATATTACTCACGCCACGGGGTTTTAAAACTTTGTTTTTAGAAAAGAGAGAGGAAGATCCTTCAGAGGCTCCATCCTTCAGATGCTCAATGTTGTTCTGTTTCCGTGAACACGGCTGATCGATCAGATTGCAATACTCTCAAGAGTTTGTGCACTTTACCCACAATCCACGATCTAGTCCTTTTATAGACAAGACCATGGCGAGGCTTTCCCTTAGTAGCCCCTCTACCTTCCGGATCCAACCGTGCCAAGAACCTCAAAATGTTGGTACCAAGGTGAGGTTTCCCACTAAGTACTAGGCCAAGACAGAGCCCATAATGTATTGCGGTTGCACTGGAAGCTTCTGAATTCTGAAACATGGCAGACTTCTTTGATTCCTGGGTGGCCGTCCTCCACCAAAATCTTACTCTGTTATCCCGACAACCATTCCGCCCAGAAGAAAACTTAGTTTTATTTTGAAGTGGATTTGAGAAGAAAAGTTGGCTCTAGAGAGCCTTTATACTTAGAAAATTCTTTGTCTTTCGAACCCCCCAACGGTACTTTGTATATATAGCATAGCAAGTAATACTTAGCAAAAACAGGGATAACCTATTAGGAGGGAAAATCCTAAGTATAGAGCTACTCATGGCATACTACAAAATCATCGCACTTGCAAAATAATACTAAGGAAAAATTCTACTAGAACATCCTACACATGCATACTACAGAATTTTGAAGATCACATGCATAGAATCAAAACTGGGACAAAAGTTATGAACAAGTGGTGTAACTTGCCTTTATCCGAGCAGCACTCTATGTAATAGAACTCCTTAGCGCACTCCGAACAATCTAACGAATCACAAACATAAACCTGATCACAACTTGCTCAAAACATAACACAGAGGAAATCATGCATGCATGCAACATGGTATTTTATGCAAGGTTGGTTCTTCTAAATTGACCAAGGTAGCAAGATTGTGTTGTGATAGTGTAAGGGTGCCACTAGGATTGATTTCCCAAAGGTTTAGATCCAATTGAGTTATTAAAACAAATCCTAGGATTATAAGGAGTTCAAACCATCTAATTAGCCCCAAGCTAGATCTAATGATCCTAAGCAAAGTTTAATGATTTTGTTTAGTAGGTATTGTGGAAACAAGGTTATTGCAACAAGAATCAACTAAAACAGAATTTTAATTATTTTTCTATAGAATAAACACTCCAATCTAATGATTAAAATCCACACCTAAAACCTTACTGTAAACTTGGTATATTATTGCAAATCTGGATTCTACATAAAATTATGAATCCAACGGTATATTATAAGCTAAATTTGGCCCAATAATCTATTTTATATGATTTTTGCAAGTTTTAATCTAAATCTGCAAACAAATCTAATCCTCACTTAAATTCTTGCCAAGTGTCAGCGTCTGGTTGGTCCAGCTGGAGCGACGCGGCGCGGACGAGGCTGCTGGCGCGGCTCTGCCACGCGGCAGCGCGGCATTGGCTGGTACCGCTTCGATCAAAGTTCTAATATGTACCGTTCCACTCGAATCCGACGGACGGGAGCGGTGGCGACACTTACCAGCGGCGTCGATGGCGAGAGGGCGGCGGCACGGTCGGACGTGGTCGTCGGCGGCGCTGCGGTGGTTCCCCAGAGTAGCGGAGAGCACGACGGTGCTCTGCTCCTCCTTGCGGTCCTTCGTGCGTGATCGGCTTCGGCCCTTTCTTCCTCGTCTAGCCGCACACCTCCGCTGGTTCCCGCGAGCTCCGACGGCACGTCGGCGAGAAATCTCCGATGCTGTGCTGCACAAGGGGAGGAAAGAAGGGTCAGGGGTGAGGCGGTGTTGCACGGGGAAGACAGTCAACAACAAGAGAGGGTTCGGGGTGGCGTGAATCGCCGGATCGAAAACCTTCCCGAGCGCGACGCCGGCGAGGAAGAGCGGCAACGATTCGGCGAAGCTTGGGCTAGGGTTTTTGAGGGGAAAGCAATGGGAGGGGTCGGCTTATAAGGGGCCAGAGACTTGGGGAAGGGGGTGGCCGAGTCCGTCGCGAATTGGGGTACGACACGGCGGGGGAGAGCGTGCCCGCCGCGGTCTCTAGAGGACGACGACGGGGTGGGACCCCCGCGTCAGCGGCTGCGGCCTGCGGCCTGCGCTCTGCTGGGCTGCGCTGGTAGCTAGGTGACGCGCGCGCGTTGGCGGGCTGGCACAGCCAGCCCAGTTAGGTTAGGTTTCCCCTTTTTTTTCTTTTTATCATTTATCAATTTCTGTTTTAGTCAAACACAAATAACTTTTGCAAACTAAGTTCAAATTTGATGAAATTTGTTTCTAAATTATTATAAAAGTAAGGTGGTCAGCATAGGACCATGGTTTAATGTTTTTACATAGTTTTAGAAAGGGGTCAAACTATTACAACAATAGTGTTCGCATAAGGAAATAATTAATAGGGTTTTGATAGGTTTAGGTGTTAGGATTTTGTGGCAAATTATTATTTGTAGGGTGCAATGATGCAAGGATGATGCATGCCACTAATAACATCCTAATACAAAATCTGGGATGTTACAGTAAACGACTGGGAACCCGAAAGTGTGACTGGGCTTGTCGATACCGCAAAAACATGGCACGGGGTTCCAAAATAGTACAGGCGCTCTACGCGAATAGTAAATAAAGCAGTAAAGCATGGCATAATCATGGCATAAGTAAAGGATAGTAATAAAGCCCCAAACTACTTTTTGGCCCCAAGAAATAAGATATGAATCAAGCTCATGCTAAGGGGATTCATGGACCCACATGCGGATAGTGCGAATATTCAAGGAACAGGTATCAAGTACTTGGGGTCCTACGGGACACAAGTGAACGGTTAAAAACAAAATAACATCTATTGCCCACCTATGCCTCTGCATTATTTACCTACTTTCAATTTTAGTTATTAAACGGTAATTAAATCCATGATCATCTCCAACATTAAGCATATGGCGACGTTCCAACAACTGTGGTACGTGACGGCATGGAAACAACACCTGAGCAAGCAACTGCGACTCGCAAGGCCAACTATCTACCAAACAATAGGTAATAGGAGGTGTCCAAGGCAATATGATGGCTGCAAGGGATATCACGGGTACAACAACTAGAGCATCGTAACACAGATAGCAATAGATCAACGGGAAGGAATAAAGACTATAAAAGTAAAATAGGTATAAAGGGGGAGAATGCTCGCCTGGAAAACATTGCCGAAGATTCATCCGAAGATCGGTCGACACTCGCATCAACTCATCGGCCTAATCCGTGAAGAAGCAAAGCACTAGAAGAAACATCGGATGCACTATTTAATACTACGGCAAAAGATCGGGCATGATGCATGTATGATGTATGACATGGCAAAGATGTGATGCAACTAGGCCATATTAAGCGGAACTGGGGCCCCGACAATTAATTAATAGGTTCATGTTGTTTAGGTACCCCGCATTTTAAATGTTGTCTTATCAATGTAAAATATTTCACCGGTTCAATGCACAAACTGAAATGGGACCAATATTAGACTAGATTCGCCTGCATATGGTCTTCATATTTAATTATGAGGTGAATTGGCATAATACCCCCAAACCACATGATATGTGTGCAAATATGAACAATTGATGCAACAAATATATAACATTTATAAAAATAGGGTCTCGGCAAAAGGGGTCACAGGCGGAGGTGAAGGTCTTGGGGCTCGGAAGGTTTGAGGGATCGGTCTTCGGGAGCGGGGCTTCGGATCCGTGACGAAGGTCATGACGGTTCCAGGGAAGAGACCTTGGTGTTGTTTGATCTTCGTGGCACGATCATCTTGCCCTCGGGTTGCACATACTCTGAATCATCACCACCAATCTTCCACCACTACACAGCATCTCCAAAACAGCACATCTTTGTAACGCCACCACAGTACCAATATACCACACGCATACAGTACACGAGCTACCCGTATCTGTGAGTAGTAGATGTTGTCAGAACAGCACAGACAACGGGGACCCGTTGGTAAAGTGTGTGACTGGGGCGGTCTTGGCACGCACTGTCGGGGAGCTCGCAGGAAGGCGCCGCGATGCAGAGCAAGGGGAGACGCGTGACGCGGCGGCGTCCAAGGCAGAGATCAGCGACGCCGGTAGGAGGGGGCTTCACGGGGGACCATGCGGAGCTGAGCGGAGACGGTAGCCGGCGCTGCAGAGAAACAGAGACGAGGAGGTCATCCACGGCAGCACGATTGATGGAAGGCAGAGGTCGAGGCGACCTTGGCCGGAGTCGCAAAGGGCGGCCACGGCCGGCGCACAAGGAGGAGGGTGGGCGCTGCTGCTCGCGGGGAGGGGCGAAGAGCCAAGGAAGGGGTTCGGTCAGCGGCAGCATTAGAAGAAGCAGAGGGCCGCGGGGCCAGAGGTGGAGGGGGTCACGGGATAAGGCAGCAGAGGGTGGTCGCGAGAGCGTCGGGGAGGGGGAACTAGCGACGGAGACGCTCTGGGGTTGCTAGCGAGGGAGAGGGGATCGAACAGGAGGTCGGGGTGGTTTGCGTGGAGGAGACGCGGAGGTGGGGCCGGGTGCGAGAGAAACGCTTCGGGTAGGTGGGGTTTGACCGGTAAGGCGGCCGCAGGACCAGGTGGGGCTGGGTGAGAGAATTACGGGAGAGAGAGAGCTGGCGGGGTGGTGGGTGTGCGCGGCTGCAGAGGGGAGGGTGGCAGCTAGCAGCGGCAACAGGGAGTGGGACTAGGGTTTGTGGATTGGGACCAGGGATTAGGGTTTGGTTGTGTGGGGTTGTAGGTAGTCTAGCTAGCCGGGCCTTTGGGCCTGGCCGGCTGGGCTGTCTCCCCCGGATTTATAAAATATTTTTTATTATTTTTATAAAAAACATTTTGAAACATAGTTTTAGATAAAATACAAGATCCAGAAAAGACCGAGGTTTCGCATTTGAATAAAGAGAGGGATATTTATAGAAAATGAAATAGGGCTTTTAGTAAAATAGTTTTAAACTAATATATGCATGTTGATGTCATGATGATGCATGAAGATAAACACAGGCGATTTACTAGTAACGGTTTTACGGGTGCTACACAAAGCTAGTACGTACTATAATTTTTGGAAGCTCTTTATAAAACTTGAAATCCCTACTTCCCTCTGCGAAGGGCCTTTCTTTTTTACTTTTTGTTGAGTCTCCATCTTCTATCTTTATGCACCAATTAAGATATCATAGTTGTCATTCTGAGTTCAGTGTGCATTATCTCAAAACTTGTTGATTGATTCATAATTATGGTATTGCTTGTTCTTAAATTAATTGTATCTAGTCATCCTTGTGAACTTTGAAGGTGTCCTATGCATTTATGTCTTGCTATTCCATGAAGGACAAACTGAATACCACTCTTGCTATGTTTTCTATATGTGAAACAAACAAACGTCTTTCAAATCATTATTCATGAACTTTTTTTTGTTGCCTTTCATGTTGCAACATAGTTTCTATGTCTTATTGTTAGAAATATATCTTTCATGCTTATGTTAGAGTACTTTGATCTCAACTATCAATGCTTTACAATACCTTGATCAAGATTGTGATGGTGCATGTCACCTAAAAAATTATTCTTTTTATCAGTTACCTACTCGTACGAGCAGGAGTTAATCTTGGGGATGCTTGCTACGTCGTAAACGTATCTATAATTTTTGATGATCCATGCTTGTTTTGTACCAACTATCTTATGTTTTTTCTACACTTTGAGGCATTTTTATACATTTTCTGGAAGTAACCTATCAACAAGATGCCATAGTGTCAGTTCCTGTTTTCTACTGTTTTTGGTTTCAGAAAAGCTAGTAAATAAATATTCTCAGAATTGAACAAAACAAAAGCCAAAGTTCCTATTTTTTCCGACACGACACGAAGTCTGAAGGAGAGACGCAGAGGTGCCACGAGGCAGCCACACCTGGTGGCCATGCCGCCATATGGTGTGGGGCCCTCAGGCCTCCACCGACCTTGCCCCTTCACCTATACATTCTCCCCGAGGCAAAAACCCTCAATATCAGATCAGAATTCCACGAAAAGTTCTACAGCTCCGCTGCCACCGAAGACGAGATTCGGGGGACAGAAGTCTCTGTTTTGGCACCTTGTCGGGATGGGGAATTTCCCCCAGAGCCATCTCCGTCGACTCCACTGCCATCTCCATCGCCGTTGCTGACTCCCATGATGAGGAGGGAGTAGTTCTCCCTCAAGGCTAAGGGAACTACCGGTAGCTATGTGTTCATCTCTCTCTCTCTCTCTCTCTCTCTCTCTCTCTCTATGCGTGATCTTTCTGTGATCATGAGCTTTGTAATATAGTTGAATAAGTAGATCTAATCTACTACACAAGTGCTTTAATTAATGCAATCTCCGCTTATCCCCATGTGTGTGAAGTTGATAGTGTGCACACCGTGTGTGGCACTTAGGCTAAAGATTGCAGAAATACTTAGCAAGAGTTATAATTTGAGTTGGATGTCCCTATGAAATTGTGGTGTTTATTGGAACCATCTAGTGCTCAAGGTGACAGTGAGGGGTTATCTAGATGGGGAATGCGGACTTTAAGGAGTGTTGTTATATCCCTACACCGTGAATTTGTGTTCCAACCTGAGAGTAGTTCAGAGTAGCATAATGAAGAGAAGATATTTATGTGTTTATTGAGAGTGTCCACTAGTGAAAGTATGATCCCTAGGCCTTGTTTCTAAGCATTGAAACACCGTTTACAATCAGTCCTTCTACATGTTTGCTTGTTGCCATTTTTATTTCAGATTGCAATTACCACTTATAATCATCCAAATTACTTGTATTTCACTATCTCTTCGCCGAACTAGTGAACCTATACACCTGACAAGTGGGTGTGTTGGGGACACAAGAGACTTCTTGTATCTTGATTGCAGGGTTGCTTGAGAGGGATACCTTTGACCTCTTCCTCCCTGAGTTCGATAAACCTTGGGTGATCCACTTAAGGGAAACTTGCTGTTGTTCTACAAACCTCTGCACTTGGAGGCCCAGCACTGTCTACAAGAATAGTAGAGTGCGTAGACATCAATGTGCTATTATTACTAGTAAAAATTAATCAGAGAATGAAGCAAATAAACTTATTTCAGTTTGGTCAAACATCATGAAGCATTTGGGTATACTCTAAGTGATATTAAAGGAATATATCCATCCATTGTGACACATAAGATTACCATGCTTGAAGATGTTGTACCTGTAGTTGACATAGAAAGAAGGCTTAATCCGAAAATGAAAGAAGTAGTAAGAAACGAAGTCATACGCTTATTAGATGCCGGCATAATATATCCTATTTCTGATAGTAAGTGGGTTAGCCCATCTCATTTCATACCAAGACATGGGGGGTCTTGATTCTGCTATGAATGAGGGTGGTGAGCTAGTCCCTGTAAGGCCTATTATTGGGTATCGCATGGGCATCGATTTTAGAAGACTAAACCGCGAGATACAGAAAAATCATAAACCTATACCGTTCATGGATAGAATTTTAGAAAGACTAAGCAATAATTCTTATTTTTGTGTTCTTGATGGTTATTCCAATTATTCTCAAATTGCTATACAGCCCGAAGATCAAGAGAAAACAACTTTCACATGTCCTTATGATACTTATGCTTATATATTAATCGTGTTTGGCTTCTTTCATGCAGCTGAAACCTTTCAAGAATGTGTTTTAAAAATCTTCGATGATCTTGGTGAGAAAACTATGGAAGTTCTAACAAATGATTTCGTTGTTTATGGAACAACATTTGATAATTGTCTCTACAATTTAACCAAGGTTTTGCAGAGATGCAGACAATCAAACTTAGTTTTAAATTGGGAGCAATGTCAATTCATGGAAAAAGAAGGTAAAGTTTTTGGACATAAGGTTTCAGAAAAGGTATAGAAATAGATAAGACCAATATAAGTGCTATAGAAAACCTTCCCATACCTCAAGACACTAAAAACTTAAAAATGTTTCTAGGACATGCAGGTTTTTACAAGCGTTTTATACAAGATTTTGCTAAAATAGCTATGCCTCTCACTAACCTTCTTGATAAATAAACTCCGTTCTATCTAGATCATGACTGCATTGCAGCTTTTAAAAATCTTAAGAACAAATTAGTTTCAGCACCTATCATGCAATCTCCAAAGTGGGATGAACCTTTTGAAATCATGTGTGATGATAGTGACTATATTTTAGGAGCTGTATTAGGACAGCGAGACGGGAAGAATTTAAATTTTATTCATTATGCTAGTAGGACTCTTAATAAGATTCAGAAAAATTATGCTACTACTGAGAAAGAGTTCCTTGCTATAATTTTTGTCTGTGGCAAATTTAGATCTTATATTATTAATTCTAGAGTAATAATTCATATTGATCACCAAGCTTTGCGTCACCTTCTTGTGAAAAAGATGCAAAACCCAGGTTGATTAGGTGGGTATTATTACTACAAGAATATGATTTACAAATAGTAGATAGCAGGGGTAAGGATAATCCAGTAGCACATCATCTATCTAGGATGGAGGGAATAATTACCAGCCCTGTACCTATAAATGAGTCATTTCCGGTAGAATAATTAGCAAAAATTGAAGTAGTTGATCCGTGGTATGCAGATTATGCTAATTATCTCGCAGTAAAAAATTTACCTCCTGGTATGACAAGAAATAAAAGAATGAAATTCTTTAATAATCTCAGACACTACTTTTGGGATGATTCGTTTCTTTATCGTCATGGACCTGATGGAATGATTCGAAAGTGTGTTCCTAACCATGAAATGAATGCAATTTTGCAAGCTTGTCATGGCATCCCGTATGGAGGACATCATGTAGGAAGGCGAACTACAGAAAATATACTTCAATCCAGATTCTACTAGCCCACCTTATTCAAGGATGCACAAAGGTATGTGGAATATTGTGATGCTTGCCAGAGAAGAGGTAATATAGGCAGAAGAAAAGAGATGGCAATGAATTAGTCTTATAACTGAACCATTTGATGTATGGGGAATGGATTACATGGGACCCTTTATAAAATCAAATGGCTACACTCATATTCTTGTTGTTGTCGATTATGTTACTAAATGGGTTGAAGCTATCCCAACTAATCATGCAGATACAGCTACCTCTGTGAAGATGATCAAGGATGTCATATTTCCCAGGATTGGAGTTCCTAGATTTTTAATTACTGACGATGGTTCTCATTTTATGAAAGGAACTTTTAGGAAAATCCTCAGCAAATATGGAGTAACTCACCGTGTTGCTTCACCATATCATCCTCAAACGAGTGGTCAAGTGGAACTCTCTAATAGAGAACTGAATACCATACTCGAGAAGACGATGGATAAATCAAGAAAAGATTGGTCATACAAGCTAAATGACACTCTTTGGGCATACCGAACTGCATTTAAAAATCTAATGGGTATGACGCCATATAAAATGGTATACGGCAAGGTGTGCCACCTACCTTTAGAATTGGAACATAGATCCTTTTGGGCAATCAAGAACTTAAAATATGATCTTAAAGCTGCAGGAGAAAAATGTCTATTAGACATACATGCTTTCGATGATTTTAGGGAGTGAGGCTTATGAAAATGCTAGATTGTTTAAGCAAAAAGAAAAAATGGCATGATAGAAAAATAGAGGATAAAGTCTTTAAAAATGGAGATAAATTTTTGCTCTATAACTCTCGCCTTAAGTTGTTTCTAGGGAAGCTTAGATCAAAGTGGGAACGCCCCTATATAGTTGAAGAGGCTTATGCATCGGGAGCAGTGAAGCTCCAGGGCAAAACACCCTCTCTTTCATGGATAGTGAATGGACAACGCTTGAAGCATTATCATGCAAAATAATATATAAGTGCAATCACCTTACGAATAATCACCCAGAAGAGTTGATTGAGAAAAAATATTGAAGAAATGGTAACTGGAGGAAGGACAAGATCGAGACGAAGTGAGCAACACTATGGTCAAGCTATAGACCATAAAAGAGCGCTTCATGGGAGGCAAACCATGTGAAATAAAGGGATGAGTAAGTTTTAAATTTTCAACGTAAGTTTTAGCTAAGTTTGATATTGAATAAAGGAACACTTGAAGCTCTTGTGAAACAAAAGAAATTTGGTCATGATGAAAATCTTGTTCAATGAATGTTAATGTTGGTCAAAGATTTAAGTTCTCATTATTTCATTAAGTTTCAGACTAATAAATAATTCCCAAAGAAACAGATAAATTTTGATGTATATTGTAACCTTAAAGACCAACTATATGGCAGAAAATAAATTTCCAACCGTATAGTTATTCACCGCATCGCCAAATTTTTATGCTAGAGTACAAAGAGTTTAACGACCAACTATATGGCAGGAAGAATATTTCAGCTGTATAGTTACAGCCATATAGTTGTTACCGCTTTAGATAATAAAAAAATCTAAAGTCGGTTTCAACTATACAGCAGGATCTATACGATATGCGCCCATATAGTTGCTCGTTAAGCCTGGCGCCTAGGATTTTCAACCTCCCCTTTTAAAGATAGTTGCATCTAACCTTTTTCATTAAGTTTTTGCAGAGCTACAAACTCCTGCCTCGAAAAACCATCGACATCTCCCTACACGCCCCTCTAACAACATCCGTGCAGCAAAGCCATGCAGCCTTTCGATGTCACCAAGATTTGGAAGAAGAAGGAAGAGAAGCCCGTGAAGAGGATCGAAAAGGTGGAATGAAAAGAAGCATCATCATCATCCAGCTCGGAGATCAAGCCTCTCCCAAATTGGGAGGACATGTTCCCGCAAAGGATGGAGATGATCAGGCAATCAGATCAGGGAAGGAGCAAGGATAAGTGTCACACTAATCCTTACCGTCACAACATAGGATATTATTACAAAAATACTCTTTGTCCTCCACCTCGTACACCCAAAAAGGTGCGGCAAGATGAGATTCATGATAATAACTACCAATTGGAAAAAGCTTCTGAAAGGATACAGATGCCTCCTAGAGGGGGTGAATAGGCGGTTTAAAAACTTTTCCGAGAGTGGCTCAACAAAGGAGGAATAAAACTAGTGTTTACTTTCTCAAGCACAAAACCTAGAACAACTAGGGTTCACCTATGTGCACTAACAACTTATGCTAAGCAATAAAAGCAACTATATGATAGCAAGATATATACTTCAAGAATGAAGGCTATCACAAAGTAATGTGCATAAGTAAGAGCTCGGGTATAGAGATAACCGAGGCACGCAGAGACAATGATATTTTACCGAGTTCCTCCCAACATGGAGTATATCTCGTTTGGAGAGGGGATGGTATCAAACCATCAACGCCACAAGAGGCCTCTCTTTTTCTCTTGCGAATCTCTCCCCAACGGGATCGATCCACACTTTCACTATCGGTGCACTTGTCGGTGGCAATCCGGAACCTCTCACAAGGTTGGGGCACTTCTCCACAACTCAATTGGAGGCTTCCAACAAACAAGCTTGGGGAAATCTCCACAAATTAATTGGAGGCCCCAAGTAATCCACAAACCTACAAAACAACCAAACCGTCTAGGGTTCCAAGAACCCAAGAGTAAAAAGCTTCTCATCTTTCACCCAATCGAATCCTCACCGATAACTCAAACCGACGCACCAAATTCAATGGAAAGAACACAAGAAGTGCTCAAGTCCTTCTCTTCCAAATTCCACCAAAGCTACAAAATCTTGTGGGGTAATAAGAGAGGAAGAACAATGGAGGAAATCCACAAAAGACTCCAAGATCTAGATCCCAATATGTTCCAATCATTTAGAGGAGAGATTGATTTGTGGGGTTGTAGATCTAGATCTCCTCTTTCAAATCCCTAAAGTATATGCAAGAATTATAGGAAGGATCGAGGGGAAGCAAGCTCAAGAAGGTCAACAATGGAGGGGAAAACTTGCAAGAATGGTTAGGTAACCATTGGGGAAGAAGGGGACCTTAAATAGGTCCCTAGAAATCCAACCGTTAGGCCTAGAGATCACCCGGTCTGGAGTATCCAGACTGAGACCGGAGTCTCCGGTGTACCCAAGCCAAACGGGGACAATCTGGAGGACAGTATATACACGGTCCGGAGATAGACCGAAGATTTAGTCCGGAGTCTCCGGTCTTACAAAAGCTGGCAGAAAGACCAATACGAAAACAACCATAACTTTTGCATACGGACTTCGATTTTGATGATCTTGGTCTCATTTTAAAGAGGACGATAAGATCTACAAGATCATACATAAAAACATCATAGTCCGGCAAGGGAGGACAGAACCAAATGATGAAAGGTTTAACCTCTCTCAAAAAGACAAAGCGGTAAAACCTCTAACATCGAAAACGTAACACAAAATGCATATGAAATCCGTTTTCGATGAACTAGAGCTTGTCTTAGAAATTAAAACAAGCTCTAAATCCTCACATGAGTAATAACCAAATAATGGAAGGTTTTACCTATCTCTAAAATACAAACCGATAAAACCTGCAAGATCAAAAACGCAATAAGATATAAAAGGGAAATCCGTTTTTGATGCACTAGAGATTGTTATGAATATTACCACAAGCTCTAAAACCTCAGATGGATCAGATCCAAATAATAACCAAGAAAGGATGATGCTAAGTATGCAAAGGTTTGAGCTCTCTTCGAAAATATGATCGATTTACTCACTTGAGAGCCCCTCTTGATAGTATGGTTATCTATCCTATAAACCGGTCTCCCCAACTAACACCATGAGACCGGTAAAAAATAAACCCTATCAAGATCATACCTTTGCCTTGCGCATATTCCACTTGATCTTGATGTAGACGATCTTGTCCTTCTCAAAATGGAACACCTTTCTTGATTTCTCTTGCACGCACTTGCTTGATGAAGACTTGCAAGTTACTCACACATACAACATTGGGAAACATTTACTTTGATAGTGTCTTCATCGATCCATGATCACCGAGGATGGCAAGCTTAAAGTATGAGATCTTCTAGATATGGCACATATTTATCTTGCACAACATTTCTTCTAACTACATTTGGATGATGTTTTGAAGATACACATGATGAACTCTATATTCATCTTGAAGACACCCTTAATCTTCTTTTCTTTGTTCTTCTCCTACATTTCTTCTTTCTTTATTATGTTTGTGTCGTGAAGGTACACAAGAGGTATCACTCCATATATTCTTCAAGACACACTTGCTGTAGGCTCAACTCTCACATGACCAATCTTTGGATCACTCCTTGAACACCTTGGTCAACACTTGATCTTCTTCACTTTCTTATTCTCCCAACCTTGAAGCCAACATATGGTTCAAGCATTGCCTATGGACAATTCCTACAAGTACAACTTGATACAAGCATTAGTCCATAGATATTTTCATTAATTACCAAAACCACACATGGGGGCCCACATGCTCTTTCAATCTCCCCCATTTTGGTAATTGATGAAAATCCCTTTGAGAGGGTTTATATAAGGAATTTAATGAATAAAATGGTAGATATAGAGCAAACTCCCACATAATATTATGCATGTGTGATGAACATGAATTTCATTGCATATAGTGCTAATCATTATCATTGGTGGAGTTTCCTCTATATATACCACATGCTAAGCAACAACAAAGATGCAAGAGCATGAAAGGCAAACTCTTAATAACAAACTCAAAGCATAAACCAACTTCCCTTAAACCCTCTAAAACTTGTCCCCCATTGGCATTGATTGCCGAAATGGGTGACAAGTTCTAGAAGGCCAATGTAGTGATAATTCCTCCAAAGGTGTGCATTCGCACATATTCAATGATAAATACCTGGGAGAAAGTAGAACTATATTGAAGACCCGAAGATTTCCAAATAAATAAAATCAAAGGAGCATCAACAAATGATGCAAGTAATTATAAGGTCCGACAAACCAACTGAAAACAACAAATGAGTCCAAATGGACACAAAAGAGTGTTTTAAATAACAAATAGAGAATCTCCCCAAGATTTTTGCACAATTTAGAATAATTGCATTAGAATACATAATGCACAAATATGGAATCCTTACTCCTCGATAAGCATTTAAAACACAACAAATGATAAAGAATACAAATGAGCATTATTAAATGAATTCGATGAGATCCCCAAAGATAATGCACCAATTATGATAATTGCATTTGGGAACAAAGTGCATAATCATGGAATCCTCAGTCATCCAAATTAATTTAACAATACAAGGCATGAGAGAACAAATATGAGTGCCCAAAGATGCAAAAAAGAGAGACAAGCACTCATAAGAAAATAGATTTGGAAGCCATCGGAGAATCAAAAGAAATAAATGGTGGTCTCCAAAGGGAACACAATATCAACTAAACGATATCTTCTCAAATGTGTATATGTTTTTACGTGGGTAACATCAGAAAGACATATGTCCACAAATAAACATGCACATACAAGGAAGCTATACAATAAAGCACATAAAAAGCAAAATGAATTCATAACATATACCAATAAGATTTTTGTTTGAAAGCATGGCCAAGGGCTCAAATATATCTTATTGTTTGTTAATGAGCTTCAAACATCAACACACTACATACATTACAACTATCATCAAGGGAAAAGGAGAAAGTTGGAATGTATGGAGAAAGGCAACAAGTATCACAAAGGAAAAATCAACTAGAAACATCTCACTATTGCACATGAGAGAAGTTGAGGAAAAGATAGGCAATAAAATTGCTAAATTGACATACCTGGGATTGGTGAATCATATGCATGATTTTGAATAGTCCCAATTATATGCACTCATCTCAACTTACACACATTTGCAATAGGGAGTTCTCTTAACACCAAAGCTAGAACCACAACCAATACAAACACAAGAATTCATGCTAGAAGGCAATCGACAAACGGTTGGAAGCGGGATATATGAGCATGAGAAAGAGATACTTTTTACCAAGATATCATTGATAGGATGTAGAGGATATGAATTCGTCGATCATCCTATAGCTTGCCTCAAATTTACATGCACACACCATTTCTTCAAAATTGAGAGGCAAACATACAATATATCTCCAATGTACCTAAAACACATTTAAGTACAAAATGGTCCCCAAACATATTGGGTCCATGGTAGTTACAGAAACTACAATACATAGGAGAGACTACACATAGCATACTGATATGAAATTGAATTTCATGCACAACTTAGCCGATGGTATTTGGTGGAGTTTCCCCTATATATTTTATCAAAGAAAGAAAGCATGCCATAATATAAACATGTAGTAAATATGCATGCACAAGGCTTTCAATAACCAAAAATGAGATACAATTTTAACAAAAACACCAAGTAAACCGAGATGGCACACAGAAGAGTGTGACACAAAAAACGGTGTCCAAATTGTATCAAGGAACCAATTCAACACATGAAATATTCACAAGTTCAACAAATAAACTAGGCTAAAGCCAAAGAGAAAAAGATAGATATAGGAACATAAATGCTCAAGGATTTAACTCATTCCAAAAGGTCAAAATACGAAACAAGGAATGAGACAAAACCAACTCCCAAAGAGAGCAAGGTTCCAACAAATAAACCAAACTCTCCAAACTTTTCATGATGGCACAAAATACCAAAACAAAAAGATCAAACTTCCAAGCATATAAAACACGACATGGATCAAAAAAAGAAGCATAAAAGGATTGTTCTAGATAATATAGGAGAGCTCAACCATAAGTAGTACATTATATAGAATTTTTCTTTTGAATGCAAAATGCACACAAACGAGATCATCACTACTACCTACATTAAATAAAACACAAGTGTATACCAATAACATAAGAAGATCCAAAAGAAGCAAGTAATACATGGGAGCAACACAAAACATTTTCTTGGCCAATGATAGGACAAAATTAAGAAAAGGCCAGAGTGAATATGATCAATAAATTCTATCATAAAATGAGTACTCATTGTCCAAGGACAAAAAATATTGGGAATAATTTTCCCAAGGTAGCTTGCATAGATATCCAAGATCATAGTCACAACAAGAAGCATATAACAAATATAAGAATTAAGCTTGATTCTTCAAAAGATATTCTTGGTAGCTTCCAATAGTCACACAATCATGATTATAGTAACTTGAAGCTAATGGTTGCCATGAGGATATGGAGATTCAAATATGAGGAAACACATACCAAGAAACACTTTCACACACAAGATCAAAAATATGAGCAATAAAGGCATTCAAGAAAATTGGAACTTGTATGAGCAAATGTGTCACAGTAGGAGCTAGATAATTATAAATATCAATTCTAAGTGACACAACCTTGAATATTCACATTTTCTAGGATTGTAATATTGTAACTACCTCGGTGAATTACGCTCCTAGTTACAACCTGGATGAGCGGAAATGGTTGAAATAGTACGGTGGGGCCCAAATGCCACTCACAGGTAGACCTTTCGGCCGTCCCAACCATTTCCACACATCGGGACAAGAACGGGCGGCGTAATCGGCAGGCGAAGGGATCAACTACATACACAAATGAGTATGTATGCAAGCCACCATACAACAGTACATCAGAGCCATTCCATCTAAAAAGAAAGGAAATATTGCAACGCCATACGGCAAGATCCAAATATCCTAGATAGGTATAATAGTTTAGGATATCTCCTCATACATCAAACATCAGAGTATCAGGCGGAAGCGGCAAACAAGATCCGAGTACGGATAAGAAGCAAATCGGCATAAGATGCCTCATAAATAAACACATCCCGCCCACAGATCTCACGGATCCCCGTTCCCGGAATCTCTACACCGAACGATCATTGCCCACATCGTCCGCCTCCTCCACCCAGTATCCATCTTGTGAGTGTACCTGTCCATCTGAATCAAACAATTTATCGTGTGAGACCCTAGGGGTACTCAGCAAGTCTTTATGCCTCTAAAGGGGACACAACCTGGGGGTGACGCAATTGCAGCAAAAGATAAACCCTAACAGTTCTATAGATACTCGCTAACCATCCGCCTAACCAAAGATAGACGGATGTCCGTGAATTAATGACATCAGTTATAACAGTAATATCAACAGATCCATCCTCCTCCTCGCTTACCGACGAGGAAGCAGACGAATAACCCCCATCCGTTGGCAGTTTTATTATCCATTCCATGAGTGTTGCACTATTTACTAGTCAGTTACTTAGTCAAAATTAAAAGCGATACTTTAGTTATGCTTGTCTATGATCGAGAAACTGTGCTCCAAGTCGTCCATAACCGCGGACACGGCTTTCAGAAAGTTTTACCCTGTAGGGGTGCACAAATAGCAACACACACTCGATCAACCTCGGAAAAACCAAATCAAAACCCAATGAGGCATTCACGACAAAGCAATCACAGGATTCAGAAATATTTCAGGGGCCACCCCATTAAGCTACCCGCAACGAAGTTAGCTGACTCCGAGACGGACTCAAGGTTTGCGCCAATGGCTGTAAACGACTGGGAACCCGAAAATGTGACTGGGCTTGTCGATACCGCGAAAACACTCCGCTGACCTAAACAGTACAGGTGCAGTATGTAGCATCCCAATTGTCTAACAATTGCAATGCTACTAGCCTAGTCTATATAATGGCTACTTCCTAGACATAATTGTTGCATCATCATTATATCATGCTCATGTCATCATGCCACCTTGCATTTGAGCATCATATAAAACCCTTTTGATTTGGTTCTTCTCTCATATGCATTGTTAATTGTATTTGCATCTTGATATTGTATTTGGTTCTTGATATATTGTTTAAATGCCCAAGTTGAGTTGGGGGCATATCTTTTATTCAACTCCACCACCTTTCTTGTCATCACCCCATAATTACACCCATCCAACTAAATATGAGCTTTGCACTTTATTTGGTTTTACCTCTAGCTCATGTGGGTTGGGATGGATCCAATTCTATCTCCACATGCTCTCATATATGCATCATGTGTTTTCACATTATTGATATGTGGAGCCACCTTTGCATGCATTATGAGTAGTGCTCCTTTTTCCTAGCTTCCATATGGATTATCATGGATTTATGCTCATGTTGGGATATTTTTGGGCTTACTACATGCCTAGTGGCACATACACACTAGCATGTCCCATTTTATTCAAATATGGTCATCTCCATCTACTCCACATGGAAATTTCTTGTAAATCCTTAGCTTGGACCTTACCCCATAGTCTGGAATGCATATGCATAAATGCCATGGATCTTTATTTTGTTTTCACAAGATAAAACCTAGCAATAATTTCTATGCATGGGCCATGCAACCATAACCCTTGGCCTTCTCCTCTTTGTTTTGTTTTGGGTTTGAGCTTCACTTTTAAAATTCAAACTACATGTTTCCTTGTTGTTGAATCTCTTTAACCATATCATAAACCTACCTCTTTGGTTGAGCTAAACCAAACCATCTCTAACCCTAAATTCCCTCTCTAGCTAACCCTAGTTCTAATCCACCCTCACACCAAACCTCATCTCACCCCCCTCTATCCAAAACCCTAACACTAATCACCTAACCTCTATCACCATCCCCCCTACCTAGCTAAAACCGAGACCACCTCTCTCTCACTCTAAGCCAAACCTAACCCGAGCCCCTTCTACCCTAGCCCGAGCTACCCATGTGATCCTCTTCCCTCTTGTCTTGCCTGGCAAGAAGATCAGACCACCACTAGCCACACGCCTTACCTGCCTCTGCCCTCCCCTGGTCCCCTCTCCCCTCCTCCCTAGCTAAAGCCAAAAGGGAGAGGAAAGAACCCTCCACGAGCCCACCTCCCTCTCCACCTTTTGCAAAGCAACACCCATGATCCTCTCCCTCCTCTCATTACAGCAGCGCCCACCACCTCCATGTTAATCCAGCTCTAGATCGCGATCTGCTCAGGAACCAGCCTCCCACCTTCCTCTCCTTGGCCATGGCCATCTCCATGCCGCTCTAAAACCCTACCTCGGCCATGTCCTCTCCAGGGTGTTCTGGAGATTCCCTAGGCGAACCTGGAGCACCAGCGCGATGCCCTGCGTCCCCTTCGTCGACCAGCACCAGAGGAAGCGACTGGGAAGCCCCAGAGAGCCGTCGTTGTCGCCATGGCCGGGAGGAACCGAAGCTCCACGTCGCGAGCCCGCCGCCAGGTCCCCTCCACCTTAGCGTCGACGACCACGCCGGCGAGCTCCTGGTGAGCCTCCTAACCCCCTAGACACGATCTCCTTCTTCCTACTGCGTCGTAGCTCCGCCGCCTTCCGTCGAGCGCTCTGCGCGCGCCGCGACGCCCGCGCACTCGCTAGCAGTTCAGCCCGCACGCACAACGACATCGCCGCAGTACCTCTGTTCATCGTCAGTTTCCCGTCGTTTCAGCCCTCATTCGGGAAAACCTCGAACAACAAAGTTGTAGACCTTGGCTTCCTCTACAACTTTTGTTTTTTGGGCGTTTCCAGTTTCCGCACCGTTTAGTCGCCATCTTTGTTCGAACTCTGGCCGAATTCAATCAAACTTCAGATCTGAGTTTCAGTCCGTCAGTCACAGCCACCGGTGTTTTGCAGCTAGGCCCTCCTACTTTCCAGAACTCAACCCGCTGTCCCTCCTTGCGTGGCTTTCTTTTAAAAAGGGACCCCAGCTTTGTAAAAACCTCAACCCGCGAGCCCTGTGTGTCCCACGTGGCACCACACTGCGCATGCATGGCCCCATCTTCTCCTGTCCCCACATGTCTGTCTCTCGGGGTAGGTTTTCCTGAGTAACAAAAGGTTGTTCTGTTATCTGTTTCAAATTCAAACTTTTCCAATTAATTCAAATTCAAATTTCAAATCTGTTTAAATATAAATTAATTCATAACTTTCAAATGGTTCGGAATTTGAATTCAAACTTTATATGAAATATGTTTTGTTTTTGAATGTTAATTCAAATCTCTAATCAAATAATTTCAGAATTAATTTAAATAGTCAACCTTTAACTTTGACCCTATTTAATAATTTTGACTTTAAAATAAATTTAAATTCATAATTCCAAATAATACAAATAATATATGTTTTCAAATCAGAAAAATGTGAGGAATTCAAATATGCTATCCAAATACTTTTTGAACCCTTAAAATTTCAAGTTGATTTAAATTACAATAAAATACCCTTTTACCTTATTTATTTAATAATTTTTGTTTTATAACTCCAAATTTAACAAATAATATGTCTAAATTGATTAGCTCGACGAGACCTTTCTGTTTATGCATTCCATGTTCTATTTTGCAGCATGCATCATATAAATATAATGTAAACAGCAACTAATATGAGGATAAAATGTGGCCAAAACTCAATAAAATGTTTATTTCTTGTATTCTACACCTCACCCATGCCATGCTACATTATTGCCATTCAACTTGTGCATCATTCATCATGGCATGATTGTTTGCTTGTTGCATTTTATTCATATGCTTGTGCACCGTATTTATGTTGGCCCTTGTTTGTTTGGTTCTTCTTCGAATAGACGCTGAGCAGGGGATATATAAAGAGACCCAGGAGCACTACCTAGATACTTCTCTCGCTTCAACTGAGCTGCCAGGCAAGCACTACCACATGCTTGCATACATATAGTACCTATTGCCTCTATCTTATTCTTGCATCATTGAGTCGCGATTGCATTAAACTGAATCCCAACTATTGCATAGCCTTTACTTTTAAACCCCACCGAAGCTTGTTCCTCCATCCCATGAGCCATTAGGTGCAGTACCTCGCACAATTTTAAATAAAGCAGTAAAGCATGGCATAAGTACAGGATAGTAAATAAAACCTCAAACTAGTTTGTGGCCCCAGGAAATAAGAATGAATCAAGCTCTGGCTCAGGGGGGTCCCATAAGCCTCCCGGATGTGGATAGCGCGAATAATCAAGGAACAGGAATCAAGTACTCGGGGTCCTACGGGACACAAGTGAGCAGGAAAAACCAAATAGCAGATATTGCTCACCGGTGCCACTTTCATTAGTTATCCCATACTACTCAGGTTAGGTTGTTTAGGTACCTCGTTATCCATCAGACACTCACATACCCTACACATGCTGTTCTACGACTCGCATGGCTCAAACAACTCCTGTAGTAATGGCTCATGGGATGGAGGAACAAGCTTCGGTGGGGTTTAAAAGTAAAGGCTATGCAATACTTGGGATTCAGTTTAATGCAATCGCGACTCAATGATGCAAGAATAAGATAGAGGCAATAGGTACTAAATGTATGCAAGCATGTGGTAGTGCTTGCCTGGCAGCTCAGTTGAAGCGAGAGAAGGATCTGGGTAGTGCTCCTGGTTTTCTTGATATATCCCCTGCTCAGTGTCTATTCGAAGAAGAACCAAACAAACAAGGGCCAACATAAATAAAGTGCACAAGCATAGGAATAAAATGCGACCAGCAAACAATCATGCCATGATGAATGATGCACAATTTGCATGGCAATAAAGTAGCATGGCATGGGTGAGATGTGGAATACAAGAAATAAACATTTTATTGAGTTTTGGTCACATTTTATACCCAAATAAGTTGCTGTACTCTTTATATTTATATGATGCATGCTGAAAAACAGAACATGGAATGCATAAACAGAAAGGTCTCGTCGAGCTGATCATTTTAGACATATCATTTGTTAAATTTGGAGTTATAAATCAAAAGTTATTAATTAATTAAGGTGGAAGGGCATTTTATTGTAATTTTGAACAACTTGAATTTTAAAGTGTCCAAAATATATTTTGGATGGCATATTTGAAATCCTCACATTTTTCTGATTTGAAAACATATATTATTTTCATTATTTGGATTTGTATTTTAAAAGTTATTATAAATCTGATTTGAATTTTGAATTGAATTAAATTTGTAAAAGGTTTGAATTAAAACAGAAAACAGAAAAGCTTTTGTTACTCGACCCAGACTTAGCCACAGTCAGTGACAAGTGGGGCCAAGCTGACTAGGAAACGCAGCGCTCAGAAAAGCTTCTGTACCGCGGCCTTAGCTAGCTCAGGTCGCTGACCGGTAGGTCCGACGGTGGGGCCGGGCCCACATGACAACGAGAGGGGAGGGTCAGCCACGTGTCGCGGCGAAGGGAGCGCGGGTTGGGGCGGTGGAAACTGGGGTACCTTTTTGCAAAACGGCTGGGAGGCTGACAGGTGGGGATAGCTGGACCGCGGGTTGCGAGGCAAAAAGGTGGGGGGGGTATCTGCAAGATGGCCATGCTACTGTTTTTCTTCCTGGTTGACTGACGAAACTGAAGACGCCGCGCATCAGAGGAAACAGGGGCGCGCAGGGCTCGATCCCGCGACCTCGCGTGCGCGCGCGGCGGCGGTTACCGCTGCGGTGGCTAGGAGGGTTGTGGCAGGGTTCGGCTACGCAGCGAGATGAGGTAACACGACGCGCAGACAACCAGACGACGACGAACCTGCCGTGCACCGAGGGCGTTCGTTGCCGGGATGCGCTCGTCGAGGAAGCGAACAACAGCGGGAGGATGTCAGGGAGGTGCAGTAGCTCACCGGGAGTGCGCCAGAGGTGGTGGATCGGGCCGGGATGCAGGGGATCGTTGACGGAGCTGGCGCTGAGCGGAGCTAGGGTTTTCGTCGGAGCGGCGTCGGCCTGGGGCTCCTGGTCCTCCTCCTCCTCGTCTGCGGGTACAGGGACGATGCGAAGGGCCTCCTCGACCTTGCCGACAAACTCCTGCCCGCCTACGCCTCCTGGATCGTCGGGTATGGTGGAGACCGACGGGTGGACGGCGACGGTGTAGATGGTTGCGGTGGAGAAGAGGGGAGGAAGGGCAAGGCCCCGGGGCGGATCTGGGGGAGGCAGCGGCGAGGGAGAGGGAGTAGATAAGGACGGGAGGGAGAGGGGGTGCCGTGGGGGGAGTGGGGCAGAGAAAGGTGGCTTCGGCCACTGTGGCATCCCGCAAAACCACTACTAGAAAATCGCGTTGTTTTTGTGCATTGCATCATCATGACCGCATGCTCATGTCATCATGCCACATTGCATTTGAGCATCGTCATCATCTTGCATTTGCTCGCATAAAACTATTTTCGGGAAAACCTAATTTGTTTTCTAAACGCCCCGTCTTTATTCAAACGCAAAACCCGGGTCTCCGGATTATTTTGTTTTGTCTGCTATCGGTTTGCAAAAGCCCTGTTTGAAATAAATAAAATTATTAACTTATTTTTAATGGGGGCAGCCAAACCGGGCCGATCCGACCCAGTTGGCCACCCCCAGTTCAGAACGGTCCACCCAAAATCCTAAAACTACCAGTCCTATCCTACCCACCCCTCCTCCACCTCACCCGGACCAATCCCTGGCCGCCACGTCACCTCTCCCCTCCCTCTACCCTATCCCACGCAGCCACCTGGCCTCTCTCCCCCTCTCTCTCCCTGGGTCCCACCCAGCACACATGCAACACACGCACTCACGCACACACACCGACACACGCACGCCACCCCCGTGCAACCCCTGTCCCCCGGGCCCCACCCCCATTCAACCCCTGCCTGGCCCCACCCCTCCGGCCCCACCTGCCCCGTCGCCCCGCTCCCTCTCTCTCTCCCCCGCGCGCCTCCCTCCTCTCTAGCTCTCTCAGGCGCCGCCCTCCTCTCCCCCCTCGGCCGGCTCGCCCCGCGGCGCCCCTCCTCTTCCCTCTGCCGGCTCGCCCAGCGGCGCCACCGTCGGCCTCGCCCCGCCAAGCTCCCCGCCCCGGCCGCGAGCCCGCCAGGAGGCCTCGCCGGCCTTCCTCCCCTCTCCTCCGCGCCCGTCGTCCGCCCGCCTCCCCCGCATCCGGTGCCGCCCGCCCGACGCCGCGCTCGCCCGCAACCCCCGCGAGCAGAACCTCCTCCGGCCGCCCCCCCTCGTCGTGTTTCGCCCCCTCCGCCATCCCTGGCGCTCCCCCTGCAGCCGCGTCCGCCAGCGACCGAGCTCGCCGGCCGCACCCCCTCGCCCGTCCTTCCCCGCCTCCTCCGTGCCAAGCTCCGCCTGCGCCGCCCCTTCCCGCCGTTCGCCGGCGGCCACCGCATTCCCGGCACGCGCCGCCGCGCGGGCTGCCCTCCACCGCTCGCCTCCGTCGACCCGCGGCCCCCCGCATCGCCTCCCCTTCGCCGGCGCGCCTCCCCGAGCGCCTCCCAAGCCCGTGCTCGTCCGTGTCCTGTCATCGGGCTTCCCCCGGTTAGCTCCGCCGCGTGCTCCCCTGCTAATCGGTGGGTGTTGACCTTGGGGCTTCAGCAGTACAAGACCAAGGCGCAAGGAGAATTGATCCTGTAGTGGACTTCAGCGATGGATGAAGGTTTTGACAAGCAATCGCCAAGATCTCCTTCAAGGTCGTGGCGTGTCGGTTGTACTCGAGAGGTGGCAAGTGGTGCCAAGATCTTCCCGACGCGGATACCCTGGGGAAGTGTAGATTGCAAGCCTGAGATGAACCTGAGGGATCATGGAACTCCAAGGTCGCCTTCCCAAACCCCTTCGGAGCCCCATGTTCTCCTACCCGAAGACCCCGATGCCTTCGACACGGAGCACCGAGGAAGCCTTCATGGGACGCCAAGATACCCGTCGAATCCCGAAGCCCGAACCCCGTGGACCGACATGCTCTACTTCACGGATACGACAAGTACTCCCTCGAGGACGCCGAGTACTTCACCCCGAACGCCAAGACCGACCCGACTCGAGGACCCGACAAGATCTGCGCAACGACAAGATCGGCACCGACCAGAGCGGACCCGCTACGCCCCGATGCCGAACCAAGTCCTGCTTCCCGGAACGCCAAGATCTACCTCAGTTGTCCGAGAACGATCTCGTTGAACCCTGAAACCCTGAGACCGACCTCGAACCCTCGGCGAACCTCAAGGACGTCGAGACCCTCAATGTGTGAACCTTTTCCCGAGCCCCTGTTTTATAAATGCTAATTATAAAACCTGTTGCATATTAAATTGTCATACTCGCATGCATATTTGTGTGGTTTGGGGGCCTTATGCCGATTCACTTTATAATTAAATATGGGGCCCATATGCGGGCAATTCTAGTCTCATATCGGCCTCATTTAAATTTGTGTAGCGAACTGGTGCTATCTTTTGCCATGTTAAAATAACATTTAAATTGCGGGGTTCTAAACAACATGAACAACATAATTAATTGTCGGGACCCCTGTTCCGCTTAATCTTGCCGAATTGCATCGCACCTTACCATGCCATACATCATACATGCATCATGCCCGATCTTTTGCCGTAGTATTAAATATTGCATCCGGTGTTTATTCTAGTGTTTTGCTTCTTCGCGGATAAGGCTGTTGAGTTGATGTGAGCTTCGCCCCGATCTTCGGATGAACCTTCGACAATGTTTTCAGGCGAGCATCTCCCCCTTTCTACCTATCTTACTTTTATAGTATTTATTCCCTCCTGTTGATCTATTGCTATCTGTGTTGCGATGCTCTAGTTTTCGTGCCCGGGATATCCCTTGCAGCCTTATATTGCCTTGGACACCTCCTATTACCGTTGTTTGGTAGATAGTTGGACCTGCGCGTCGTAGTCGCTTGCTCAAGTGCTGTCGCGTGTCGTCAAGCGCCACAGTTGTTGGAGAATTGCCGCATGTTGAATGCTGGAGATGATCATGGCTTTATTTATTGTTCACTTTAATTATTGTTTAACAACTAAAATTGAAGTAGGTAAGAAGAGGCACAGGTGGGCAATAGATGTTATTTGGTTGTTAACCGTCCACTTGTGTCCCGTAGGACCCCGAGTGCTTGATACCTGTTCCTTGATTTATCGCGCTATCCACATACGGGGAATTATGGCCCCCCCTGAGCCAGAGCTTGATTCATTCTTATTTCTTGGGGCCACAAACTAGTTTGAGGTTTTATTTACGATCCTGTACTTATGCCATGCTTTACCGCTTTATTACGATTGTGCGATGGATAGCACACTGTACTATTTAGGTAAGCGGAGTGTTTTCGCGATATCGACAAGCCCCGTTTGGGGTTCCCAGTCGTTTACAGCCATTGACGCAAACCTTGAGTCCGTCTCGGAGTCAGCTAGCTTCGTTGCGGGTCTACTCAATGGGGTGGCCCCCTGAAATATTTCTGAATCCTGTGATTGCTTTGTCGTGAAAGCCTCGTTGGGTTTTGATTTGGTTTTTCCGAGGTTGATCGTGTGTGTGTTGCTATTTGTGCACCCCGGCTGGGTTAAAACTTTCTGAAAGCCGTGTCCGCGGTTATGGACGACTTGGAGCACAGTATCTCGATCATAGACAACTATAACTAAAGTAGTGCTATAAATTTGACTTTATAATGACTAGTAATCAGCTTCACTATAATGGAATGGCTAAATAAAACTGCCAACAATTGCTTGCTTGGGTCGTCGCCAGCGACCATTGTATCTGACTAGTAAGTATTGCAACTACAACGGAATGGCTAAATAAAAGTACCAACAACTGCTGGGTTTTTGGGTTATCTCATGCTAATTGTATCTGACTAGTAAGTGTTGCCACCATAACGGAATGGTTAACTAAAAGTGCCCACTGCTTATTTTATCAGGACGATTATCTCTACCTGACTAGTAATTGTTGCAACGATAACTGAATAAATAAAACTGCCAACGGTGTGAGTTCCTCGGTTGACTTCCTCGTTTGATCTCGAGGGGGAAACACCAGGATGGGATTGTTTGATGGTAGCATCAGGTGGGTTCCGAATAGGTCTTTCTTACCCCTCTCTGATAGCCGCCCGTTGTATCGAGTCTCTATAGGTTGTTCAGTGCATGCTGCCGCTGCCGCTTCAGTCCACCATACCTGTGTAGGCGAGGACCGCCGAATTCTAGTCTCGCCGTGTACTGGCCTCAGTACTGACGCTCCTCTTTTTCCTTTTCCCTTTGTCGGCACCCCTTTTGTTTAAGCAGGTTTTGAGATCGACGCCGTTAGCAGGGTTACCCTTCCGGCTTGGCCTGGGCAGGGTTATGGACGCCATTGGTTATTCTTCAGGGCTCTTAGCCCCATTTGCCTCTTGTCCGTAGCTGGACGCTCTATCGTTTTCAAGGTGATTTGGATCTTTGTATATTATATCTGTATTCTTGACTCATGGAGTCGTGTTGTATATATATCTGTTCTGTGGGTCCCATCGAGGACTGTTGTGTAATGTTATTACTTCGTTTTCCACCCGCACGAAAGTGCCTGGTGGGCACCTTTGAATCGTTTCTATGTGGGTTTGGCGGGAATCGCTAAAACTTGCATAGGATCGATTCTGAGGGTGTTACAGAGTGGTATCAGAGCTCAGCAGTTGCGATACCCCACAAGTCCAGCCTGTAGGATAACCTAGCTAACAGCCGAAGTAGAGTGTCAAAACTATTTTTGCAAAATCGGTTGGATAGTTCTGATTAGGTCTGATTTTACTCCTTACCCCTCTGCTGCTCTCCTCTCATCTCTGCGTGTTTTGAATCCGCTCTCTTCTTTCTCCTCGAGTCCAGGATTTCTCGTGGTTGGGTTCCGTCGTACCTTCAGGGCTTCGCTTCCTCCTTTGAAAACGGTGTTGCTACATCTGGTCTTCATGCTATCCGAGGAATCCTTCGTCTGGTGGGCTTCTCTTTGATCCTTCTCGTGCCTTCCGGTGTTTTCCGACGCGACGACATCATCTACGCCAGATCCGATGCAGAGTCTGCGTCACTCCTTTGTTTCCGAACCTCGCTTGTCGAGATCTTCAGTCTGATTCCGAGAGTTGGTTGCATAACCCGCCTATTCGTGTGCAGAGTAATGGTTTGGGTGCGCGATGGACTGATCACCATCCGACTACTCTTATCATTCGCTCTTGTACATCGAATCACTGGATCCAGCAATTTTACTCCGTCCACGGAAGTTAGAGGTGGCTTTATTTGTTGATACCTCTACCTTCGACCTTTTGTTCCCGGAGTGTTCTCTCGATGATCACAGACAACAACCTCATTGTTAGTGGTGTCGCGAGGATCTACACGAAGCGAGAAGACGCAGATCGCCGACTATCCTTCCGGTACCATGAGGCGGATCTCGAGGGCGAGATCCATTGTTAGTGGTGTCGAATTGTGGCATCCCGCAAAACCACTACTAGAAAATCGCGTTGTTTTTGTGCATTGCATCATCATGACCGCATGCTCATGTCATCATGCCACATTGCATTTGAGCATCGTCATCATCTTGCATTTGCTTGCATAAAACTATTTTCGGGAAAACCTAATTTGTTTTCTAAACGCCCCGTCTTTATTCAAACGCAAAACCCGGGTCTCCGGATTATTTTGTTTTGTCTGCTATCGGTTTGCAAAAGCCCTGTTTGAAATAAATAAAATTATTAAATTATTTTTAATGGGGGCAGCCAAACCGGGCCGATCCGACCCAGTCGGCCACCCCCAGTTCAGAACGGTCCACCCAAAATCCTAAAACTACCAGTCCTATCCTACCCACCCCTCCTCCACCTCACCCGGACCAATCCCTGGCCGCCACATCACCTCTCCCCTCCCTCTACCCTATCCCACGCAGCCACCTGGCCTCTCTCCCCCTCTCTCTCCCTGGGTCCCACCCAGCACACATGCAACACACGCACTCACACACACATACCGACACACGCACGCCACCCCCGTGCAGCCCCTGTCCCCCGGGCCCCACCCCCACTCAACCCCTGCCTGGTCCCACCCCTCCGGCCCCACCTGCCCCGTCGCCCCGCTCCCTCTCTCTCTCCCCCGCGCGCCTCCCTCCTCTCTAGCTCTCTCAGGCGCCGCCCTCCTCTCCCCCCCTCGGCCGGCTCGCCCCGCGGCGCCCCTCCTCTTCCCTCTGCCGGCTCGCCTAGCGGCGCCACCGTCGGCCTCGCCCCGCCAAGCTCCCCGCCCCGGCCGCGTTCCCGCCAGCAGGCCTCGCCGGCCTTCCTCCCCTCTCCTCCGCGCCCGCCGTCCGCCCGCCTCCCCCGCATACGGCGCCGCCCGCCCGACGCCGCGCTCGCCCGCAACCCCGCGAGCAGAACCTCCTCTGGCCGCCCCCCTTCGTCGTGCTTCGCCCCCTCCGCCATCCCTGGCGCTCCCCCTGCAGCCGCATCCGCCAGCGACCGAGCTCGCCGGCCGCACCCCCTCACCCGTCCTTTCCCGCCTCCTCCGCGCCAAGCTCTTCCTGCGCCGCCCCTCCCCGCTGTTCGCCGGCGGCCACCGCATCCCCAGCACGCGCCGCCGCGCGGGCCGCCCTCCACCGCTCGCCTCCGTCGACCCGCGGCCCCCCGCATCGCCTCCCCTTCGCCGGCGCGCCTCCCCGAGCGCCTCCCAAGCCCGTGCCCGCCCGTGTCCTGTCGTCGGGCTTCCCCCGGTCAGCTCCGCCGCGTGCTCCCCTGCTAGTCGGTGGGTGTTGACCTTGGGGCTTCAGCAGTACAAGACCAAGGCGCAAGGAGAATTGATCCTGTAGTGGACTTCAGCGATGGATGAAGGTTTTGACAAGCAATCGCCAAGATCTCCTTCAAGGTCGTGGCGTGTCGGTTGTACTCGAGAGGTGGCAAGTGGTGCCAAGATCTTCCCGACGCGGCTACCCTGGGGAAGTGTAGATTGCAAGCCTGAGATGAACCTGAGGGATCATGGAACTCCAAGGTCGCCTTCCCAAACCCCTTCGGAGCCCCATGTTCTCCTACCCGGAGACCCCGATGCCTTCGACACGGAGCACCGAGGAAGCCTTCATGGGACGCCAAGATACCCGTCGAATCCCGAAGCCCGAACCCCGTGGACCGATATGCTCTACTTCACGGATACGACAAGTACTCCCTCGAGGACGCCGAGTACTTCACCCCGAACGCCAAGACCGACCCGACTCGAGGACCCGACAAGATCTGCGCAACGACAAGATCGGCACCGACCAGGGCGGACCCGCTACGCCCCGACGCCGAACCAAGTCCTGCTTCCCGGAACGCCAAGATCTACCTCAGTTGTCCGAGAACGATCCCGTTGAACCCTGAAACCCTGAGACCGAGCCCGAACCCTCGGCGAACCTCAAGGACGTCGAGACCCTCAATGTGTGAACCTTTTCCCGAGCCCCTATTTTATAAATGCTAATTATAAAACCTGTTGCATATTAAATTGTCATACTCGCATGCATATTTGTGTGGTTTGGGGGCCTTATGCCGATTCACTTTATAATTAAATATGGGGCCCATATGCGGGCAATTCTAGTCTCATATCGGCCTCATTTAAATTTGTGTAGCGAACCGGTGCTATCTTTTGCCATGTTAAAATAACATTTAAATTGCGGGGTTCTAAACAACATGAACAACATAATTAATTGTCGGGACCCCGGTTCCGCTTAATCTTGCCGAATTGCATCGCACCTTACCATGCCATACATCATACATGCATCATGCCCGATCTTTTGCCATAGTATTAAATATTGCATCCGGTGTTTATTCTAGTGTTTTGCTTCTTCGCGGATAAGGCCGTTGAGTTGATGTGAGCTTCGCCCCGATCTTCGGATGAACCTTCGACAATGTTTTCAGGCGAGCATCTCCCCCTTTCTACCTATCTTACTTTTATAGTATTTATTCCCTCCTATTGATCTATTGCTATCTGTGTTGCGATGCTCTAGTTTTCGTGCCCGGGACATCCCTTGCAGCCTTATATTGCCTTGGACACCTCCTATTACCGTTGTTTGGTAGATAGTTGGACCTGCGCGTCGTAGTCGCTTGCTCAAGTGCTGTCGCGTGTCGTCAAGCGCCACAGTTGTTGGAGAATTGCCGCCTGTTGAATGCTGGAGATGATCATGGCTTTATTTATTGTTCACTTTAATTATTGTTTAACAACTAAAATTGAAGTAGGTAAGCAGAGGCACAGGTGGGCAATAGATGTTATTTGGTTGTTAACCATCCACTTGTGTCCCGTAGGACCCCGAGTGCTTGATACCTGTTCCTTGATTTATCGCGCTATCCACATACGGGGAATTATGGGCCCCCCTGAGCCAGAGCTTGATTCATTCTTATTTCTTGGGGCCACAAACTAGTTTGAGGTTTTATTTACGATCCTGTACTTATGCCATGCTTTACCGCTTTATTACGATTGTGCGATGGATAGCACACTGTACTGTTTAGGTAAGCGGAGTGTTTTCGCGGTATCGACAAGCCCCGTTTGGGGTTCCCAGTCGTTTACAGCCATTGACGCAAACCTTGAGTCCGTCTCGGAGTCAGCTAGCTTTGTTGCGGGTCTACTCAATGGGGTGGCCCCCTGAAATATTTCTGAATCCTGTGATTGCTTTGTCCTGAAAGCCTCGTTGGGTTTTGATTTGGTTTTTCCGAGGTTGATCGTGTGTGTGTTGCTATTTGTGCACCCCGGCCATGTTAAAACTTTCTGAAAGCCGTGTCCGCGGTTATGGACGACTTGGAGCACAGTATCTCGATCATAGACAACTATAACTAAAGTAGTGCTATAAATTTGACTTTATAATGACTAGTAATCAGCTTCACTATAATGGAATGGCTAAATAAAACTGCCAACAATTGCTTGCTTGGGTCGTCGCCAGCGACCATTGTATCTGACTAGTAAGTATTGCAACTACAACGGAATGGCTAAATAAAAGTACCAACAGCTGCTGGGTTTTTGGGTTATCTCATGCTAATTGTATCTGACTAGTAAGTGTTGCCACCATAACGGAATGGTTAACTAAAAGTGCCCACTGCTTATTTTATCAGGACGATTATCTCTACCTGACTAGTAATTGTTGCAACGATAACTGAATAAATAAAACTGCCAACGGTGTGAGTTCCTCGGTTGACTTCCTCGTTTGGTCTCGAGGGGGAAACACCAGGATGGGATTGTTTGATGGTAGCATCAGGTGGGTTCCGAATAGGTCTTTCTTACCCCTCTCTGATAGCCGCCCGTTGTATCGAGTCTCTATAGGTTGTTCAGTGCATGCTGTCGCTGCCGCTTCAGTCCACCATACCTGTGTAGGCGAGGACCGCCGAATTCTAGTCTCGCCGTGTACTGGCCTCAGTACTGACGCTCCTCTTTTTCCTTTGCCCTTTGTCGGCACCCCTTTTGTTTAAGCAGGTTTTGAGATCGACGCCGTTAGCAGGGTTACCCTTCCGGCTTGGCCTGGGCAGGGTTATGGACGCCATTGGTTATTCTTCAGGGCTCTTAGCCCCATTTGCCTCTTGTCCGTAGCTGGACGCTCTATCGTTTTCAAGGTGATTTGGATCTTTGTATATTATATCTGTATTCTTGACTCATGGAGTCGTGTTGTATATATATATGTTCTGTGGGTCTCATCGAGGACTGTTGTGTAATGTTATTACTTCGTTTTCCACCCGCACGAAAGTGCCTGGTGGGCACCTTTGAATCGTTTCTATGCGGGTTTGGCGGGAATCGCTAAAACTTGCATAGGATCGATTCTGAGGGTGTTACAGCCACCTTTCCTCCTCCTCTCACGTGATCGAGCTGGGGCAGGACAGGGGCAGGTAGGGGCTTCCAGGTGGGGTCAAGGGCAGGTAGGAGGGGGTGGTTCGGTGTGGGGCATGCAGGCAGGGAGAGAGGATAAAGGAGGAGAGGGGAGGTAGGCTCGGGTGAGCTAGGGTTGGAGAAGAGGCTCGGGCTAGGGGGCCCTCATGGAAGGGAGAGAAGAGAGGGAGAGAGAGAGGGAGGCACGGTTAGAGCTAGGGTTAGAGGGAGCCTCGGGTTAGGGTTTGTGAGAGAGGGGTGATGGCTTAGGGTTAGCTAGAGAGGGAGAGGGGTGATGGCTTAGGGTTAGCTAGAGAGGGAGAGGGGTTAGGTTAGATGGTGCCCAAGGTAGTGGTAGGGTGTAACTAGGTAGATGAGGGGTTAGGGTTAGGTTTTCACTTAGGTGAGAGCATTTTGGAGAAAGAAATTAAGAGAGAGAGGGTGGTTTAAGGTTCTTGATAGGATCCACATGACCATGCATGGAGGGGAGGGGTGAAAAGAGATGAAGGTGATGGAAAGAGAGGGAGGTGTAGTGTGGTTTTTAACAAGACCAACTAGATCAAGCAAAAGAGGGGTAAAGGAAAAGGAAGATGATCCACTCAAAATTCAAATAAAATTCAAAGAGGACAAAGGATGGTTATGGTTGCATGGCCCATGCAAGGGTATTAAATGCCATGTCTTAATCTTGTGAAAACAAAATAATAAGCATGGCATAATTCCTATGCATCCCCAAATGTGGAGTAAAGGCCAAGCAAAAGAATTTGAATTAGATCCATCCTATCTCCCATGAGCTAGATTAAATACAAAAGAAAAAAAAAAGAATACAATCTCATGGATAATGGAATGGTGGAATTATAAGGTGGTGAAAGAAAAGGTGGTGGAGTGGAATAAAAGATATGCCCCCAACTCAACTTGGGCATTTAAACAATATATCAATATACAAATACAATATCAAGAGACAAATACAATTGATAATGCATATGAGAGAAGAACCAACACAAAAAAGGGTTTTATATGATGCTCAAATGCAAGGTGGCATGATGACATGAGCATGATATAATGATGATGCAACAATTATATATATGAAGTAGCCATTATATTACTAGACCAAGTAGCATTACAATTGTTAGACAAATGGGATGCTACAACTCTCCCCCACTAAACAGGAATCTCGCCCCGAGATTCTAGGAAGAAGAAGAAGACTCAAAGAGGGTAGGATAGTTGGCACGGAGCTCATCTTCACGCTCCCAAGTGGCTTCATCAACAGAATGGTGCGACCACTGCACCTTGCGGAACTTGATGGACTTGTTGCGAGTCCTTCTTTCTGCGATCTCAAGGATTTTTGTGGGGTGTTCTTGATAAGACAGGTCTTCTTGGAGATTGATTAGCTCATGATCCACGGTCCTGCCGGGATCCTTGAAGCACTTCTTGAGTTGAGATATGTGGAAAACATCATGAACCTTGAGTTTTTCCGGGAGCTCAAGAGCATAAGCAACTTCTCCTCTTCTTCCACGAATTTTGAAAGGACCGATGTATCTAGGAGCCAGCTTTCCTTTGATACCAAAACGGTGCGTGCCTTTCATGGGAGTGACACGAAGGTAAACGAGATCACCAGGGGCATACACCATGTCCGTGTGCTTTCTGTCATAATTGCTCTTCTGGCGACTTTGAGCAATCTTCAGATTTTCAAGAATGATGTGCACCTTCTCCTCCGCTTGAGTTACAATGTCAGGGCGAAACCATATTCTTTCTCCTGCACCTGACCAACCAATCGGAGTTCTGCATTTGCGGCCATAGAGAGCCTCAAATGGTTCCATCTTCAGACTTTTCTGGAAGCTGTTGTTGTAAGAGAATTCAGCATAAGGAAGACATTCCTCCCACTTCATGCCAAAAGAGATGACGCAAGCACGAAGCATATCCTCCAGAATCTGATTGATCCTTTCAACTTGTCCTTGCGACTGAGGGTGGTAAGTTGTGCTGAAGTTCAATTTTGTTCCCAAAGCATTTTGGAAACTTTCCCAGAACTTGGAAGTGAAGATGCTTCCACGGTCTAAACTGATCTCAAGCGGAACCCCATACAGAGAGACAATTCTGTTGATATAGAGCTCAGCCAACTGAATTCCAGAAATTGTTTCCTTGACGGGGAAGAAGTGCGCCACTTTAGAAAACCTGTCAATGACAACAAAGATTGCATTGTTGCCCTTCTGCGACCTTGGAAAACCAGTGATGAAGTCCATCTCTACTTTCTCCCATTTCCATTCCGGGGGTTTCAATGGCTGTAGAAGACCGAAAGGTTTCTGATGGACAGCTTTCACTCTGCGGCAGACATCACACTCCGAGACATACTTGGCACAATATCGTTTCAATCCCGGCCACCAATATTGTGTTTTCAAGTCCATGTACATCTTTGTGCTGCCAGGGTGGATAGAAAGAACAGAATCATGCGCCTCCTTGAGAACTTGCTCTCTCAAACCCGGGTAGTTTGGAACAAACATCCGGTGTTCAAAGAAAAGCGTGCCTTGATCATCGACGTGGAAAGAGTCATACTTCGGAAGCTGAAGTTTGGAGATCATCTTTCTGGTGTGCGGATCACCAAGCTGACGAGAGCGGACCTTCTCTTCCAAGAGAGGAGTAGCCAGAAGGTTCAGGAGATACCCTTGTTCCACAATTTCAAGGTTGAGCTGACGGAATTCCTCGCACAAGAGAGGCTGTTGTTCTTCCATCATGAGGTTGTTGACATAAGCTTTGCGGCTGAGAGCATCGGCCATGACATTAGCTTTGCCCGGAGTGTAGTTGATGGTCAAATCAAAATCATTGATTGCTTCAATCCATCTCCTCTGCCGAAGGTTGAGATCAGGCTGAGTGAAGATATACTTCAGACTCTTGTGATCAGAAAAGATTTCACAACGGTTGCCAAGCAAGTAGTGCATCCATAGCTTCAAAGCAAAGACAACTGCTGCGAGCTCGAGGTCATGTGTAGGATAGTTGATCTCATGCGTCTTCAACTGTCGAGAGGCATAAGCAACAACTTGTTTTTCTTGCATAAGGAACGCACCCAATCCTTGCAAAGAGGCGTCACAGAATATCTGGAAATGCTTAGATGTATCCGGAGGAACCAATACTGGTGTGGAAGTGAGCTTCTCTTTGAGTGTCTCAAAGCTTGCTTGAGATGCAGGAGTCCAAAGGTATTTCTTGCCTTTCTTGAGGAGATCGGTAAGAGGCTTCGCTATCTTCGAAAAGTTTTGAACGAAGCAACGGCAATAACTAGCCAAACCAAGGAAACTCCGCACTTCTTTGACATTAACAGGAGGGAGCCATTCAACAATTGTCTTTACCGTTTCCGGGTTGACTGCAATGCCCTTGGCAAAGATGACGTGACCAAGATAGGTTACTTGAGGCAGCCAAAATTCACACTTGGAGAACTTTGCATACAAGCGGTTCTCACGAAGCTTGTTTAGGACACACCGAAGGTGTTCTTCATGTTCTTCCTTTGACTTTGAATAGACTAGGATGTCATCCAGATAGACCACAACGAACTTATCAAGATACTCCATGAAAACCGAGTTCATAAGCCTCGAGAAGGTAGCAGGTGCGTTTGTGAGACCGAAAGACATGACCGTGTACTCATACAGGCCATAGCGGGTGGTGAAAGCTGTTTTAGGAACATCTTCCTTGCGAATCTTGATTTGGTGATAACCACTTCTCAAGTCAAGCTTAGAGAACACCACAGCTCCAGCTAGCTGATCGAAGAGATCATTAATCCGCGGAAGGGGATATTTATTCTTGATGGTTTTAGCATTGAGAGCCCGATAGTCAACACAAAGTCTATCAGTCCTGTCTCGCTTCTTCACAAAGATTGTTGGGCTACCCCAAGAAGAAGTACTGTGTTGAATGAAACCCAAAACTTCTCTTGTTCATCAAGTTGACGTTTGAGTTCAGCCAACTCAGCAGGACCCATTTTATAAGGCCGCTTGGAGATAGGAGCCGTTCCAGGTTCAAGCTCAGTTACAAACTCAACCTCACGATCCGGAGGCATACCCGGCAACTCTTCAGGAAAGACATCTGGGAACTCACAGACCACCGGAACACTCTGAATAGCTTCCATAGCATCATCATTCAGAGCCGCCAAAGAGAAAAGCTGGATAGCAGGAGTCAGACTTGGAGAAAAGACTATATGGCCTTTAGGAATCTTCAGAGAAACCGAGCGTTCAGCACAATCAATCACAGCTGCATTTGCTGTCAACCAATCCATGCCCAAGATGACATCAATGTCAGAATTGCCCAGAACAATTAAGGATGCCGAGAACGAAGAGCCACCAATCTCAATTTGATTGCCATGGCTGATCTTTGAAGCTGCCATTGTTTCTCCAGGAGAAAGGACCATTAACCGCTTAAGGAGAGGATCCAACGCTAACCCATTCTCATTTGCAAACTTTTTAGAAACAAAAGAATGCGATGCACCAGAATCAAACAAAACTCGTGCAGGGACTGAGTTAACGGGAAGCATACCCATCACAACTCCAGGTGCATGCTCAGCTTGAGCGGCGTTGACACAGTTGGCACGAGCAACAGTAGACCCGGGCTTGGTGTTGATGTTGAGAGCCCGAGGTGGTGGTGCACGAACCAAAGGAGAGCTTGCCGCAGATCTTGGAGGTGGTGGAGGAAGAGCTTTGTTTTTCATCGGACAGTTCCAGTTTAGATGTCCAGAGTCTCCACACGTGTAACAAGCACCAGGTGGACGTGGAGGAACGTAGCCAGGGACTCCGCCAGGCGCTCCAGGGTAGTGGTGGTTGTAGCCCCTGGGAGCAGCAGTGAGGAAGTTTGGTGGCCTTGTCGCGTAGCTTGCAGGTCTTGGTGGAGCCGGGAGCGACGGTGGGGTGTTAGGAACCCAGACACGACGCTTAGAAGGAGTTGACATAGCTGAAGAGCTTGCTGCATCACGGTTGTGTTTCTTTGACTCCTCAAACACTTGCCTACTTGCTTCTTCCTACAGAGCTGTATGCTGAAGTTCCAGAAAAGACGCCGGCCTTGCATGTGTGATTGCATATTTAATCGATGCATTGAGCCCTTGCCGGAACCTCTTTTGCTTCTTCTTGTCATCGGAGATCTCATCGCCACCATAACGAGAAAGGTTCATGAAGTTCCTGATGTAGGTATTGACATTGTCATTTCCCTGCTTGAGGTTGAGAAACACTTCCTTCATCTTTTCCATGACAATTTCTGATAGATACTGCTCTTTGAAGGCTCCAGTGAACTGTTCCCAAGTAGGCTGAAAACCAATGCAGTTTGCCTTCAGGTAATTCTCCCACCAGAGAGCTGCATCTCCCTTCAGAAGGTGAGTAGCACATTTTACCCATTCTTGCTCAGGAACATCAGCAGTCTCCAGTAGCCTTGACATCTCACGCAGCCAATCATCAGCATCAAGTGGTTGATCAGAAACATCAAATTGGCGTGGGTTGAACTTCAGGAAGCTTTTGATGTCTCCTCGCTTGGGAGGTGGAGGTAGCGGAGCAAACTCATTCCTCCGAACACTCTCTTCAAAACGCTGCTGGTTCTGCTGCATTGCTGCCAAGGCATTGGCGATGTTTGACAACGCGGACCCCAGTTCAGGTGGTATGTCCTCATCAGAACGGCGTGGTGGAGCCATCCTGTGATTGATATAAAACACAAGTCAGTACTATAATGGAGAATGATAATAATCCAAAATAGTACCAAGATGGAATTACTCAAGATTAAAGGATACAATTTACTAAGATGATATTAAAATATCAACAAAGTTCAAAGCACCTAGAAGATATTAAGCATATCGCACACGACTGAAAAGGAGTGTGGTACACAGATATATCAAAGAAAAAAAAATTCCGCAAATTTCGGCATTAGAATACCAGTAGATGCGCAAAATCACTTAACGAATCAAGATTAGTGACTCTACCAATTCAATATACAAAAGCGAATGATAAGAGTAGTGGTATGGTCGCGACTCCATCCCGCACTCAAATCATTACTCCGCACATGAATAAGTAGAACACATATCCTAACCCCTTGTTCTCACGATGAACCTAAAGATTAGTAACTACGGAAACGAACACCCCAAACAAGATAACGTCGGATAACAAAGAGTAAGACAGATCGCGGCGGTATACAACGAATCAGATAGATCGCGTCGGTTTGCAAAAGCCTGTCGGTATGGAATGTACCAACAGTTGATAACCAAAAGACCGATTGTGATAAAAACTTGGATGCAACAGATAGACAAGGAATTACACTCTCACACACACACACAAACACACAACCTATGGTACTGCGGAAACCCAGAACACGTGAATCCTAGTTTGAACTTTTAAGAAGAGGATTGAAAACGTTACACTTCCTTACCAGAAAAGGGTGGGTGGGTGGGTAAGAATAAAAATGGAAGCAGTCCTACTCTCACGTTATGTTTTTCCCTAGTATACATAACTACCAAAAATATTTGCTAGACTGACAACGACCATTTGGCTGAGACCTTGAAGGGCGGGATGGCTCTGATACCAATTGTAACTACCTCGGTGAATTACGCTCCTAGTTACAAGCCTGGATGAGCGGAAATGGTTGAAATAGTACGGTGGGGCCCAAATGCCACTCACAGGTAGACCTTTCGGCCGTCCCAACCATTTCCACACATCAGGACAAGAACGGGCGGCGTAATCGGCAGGCGAAGGGATCAACTACATACACAAATGAGTATGTATGCAAGCCACCATACAACAGTACATCAGAGCCATTCCATCTAAAAAGAAAGGAAATATTGCAACGCCATACGGCAAGATCCAAATATCATAGATAGGTATAATAGTTTAGGATATCTCCTCATACATCAAACATCAGAGTATCAGGCGGAAGCGGCAAACAAGATCCGAGTATGGATAAGAAGCAAATCAGCATAAGATGCCTCATAAATAAACACATCCCACCCACAGATCTCACGGATCCCCGTTCCCGGAATCTCTACACCGAACGATCGTTGCCCACATCGTCCGCCTCCTCCACCCAGTATCCATCTTGTGAGTGTACCTGTCCATCTGAATCAAACAATTTATCGTGTGAGACCCTAGGGGTACTCAGCAAGTCTTTATGCCTCTAAAGGGGACACAACCTGGGGTGACGCAATTGCAGCAAAAGATAAACCCTAACAGTTCTATAGATACTCGCTAACCATCTGCCTAACCAAAGATAGACGGATGTCCGTGAATTAATGACATCAGTTATAACAGTAATATCAATAGATCCATCCTCCTCCTCGCTTACCGACGAGGAAGCGGACGAACAACCCCCATCCGTTGGCAGTTTTATTATCCATTCCATGAGTGTTGCACTATTTACTAGTCAGTTACTTAGTCAAAATTAAAAGCGATACTTTAGTTATGCTTGTCTATGATCGAGAAACTGTGCTCCAAGTCGTCCATAACCGCGGACACGGCTTTCAGAAAGTTTTACCCTGCAGGGGTGCACAAATGGCAACACACACTCGATCAACCTCGGAAAAACCAAATCAAAACCCAACGAGGCATTCACGACAAAGCAATCACAGGATTCAGAAATATTTCAGGGGGCCACCCCATTAAGCTACCCGCAACGAAGTTAGCTGACTCCGAGACGGACTCAAGGTTTGCGCCAATGGCTGTAAACGACTGGGAACCCAAAAATGTGACTGGGCTTGTCGATACCGCGAAAACACTCCGCTGACCTAAACAGTACAGGTGCAGTACCTCGCATAATTTTAAATAAAGCAGTAAAGCATGGCATAAGTACAGGATAGTAAATAAAACCTCAAACTAGTTTGTGGCCCCAGGAAATAAGAATGAATCAAGCTCTGGCTCAGGGGGTCCCATAAGCCTCCCGGATGTGGATAGCGCGAATAATCAAGGAACATGAATCAAGTACTCGGGGTCCTACGGGACACAAGTGAGCAGGAAAAACCAAATAGCAGTTATTGCTCACCGGTGCCACTTTCATTAGTTATCCCATACTACTCAGGTTAGGTTGTTTAGGTACCTCGTTATCCATCAGACACTCACATACCCTACACATGTTGTTCTACGACTCGCATGGCTCAAACAACTCCTGTAGTAATGGCTCATGGGATGGAGGAACAAGCTTCGGTGGGGTTTAAAAGTAAAGGCTATGCAATACTTGGGATTCAGTTTAATGCAATCGCGACTCAATGATGCAAGAATAAGATAGAGGCAATAGGTACTAAATGTATGCAAGCATGTGGTAGTGCTTGCCTGGCAGCTCAGTTGAAGCGAGAGAAGGATCTGGGTAGTGCTCCTGGTTTTCTTGATATATCCCCTGCTCAGCGTCTATTCGAAGAAGAACCAAACAAACAAGGGCCAACATAAATAAAGTGCACAAGCATAGGAATAAAATGCGACCAGCAAACAATCATGCCATGATGAATGATGCACAATTTGCATGGCAATAAAGTAGCATGGCATGGGTGAGATGTGGAATACAAGAAATAAACATTTTATTGAGTTTTGGTCACATTTTATACCCAAATAAGTTGCTGTACTCTTTATATTTATATGATTCATGCTGCAAAACAGAACATGGAATGCATAAACAGAAAGGTCTCATCGAGCTGATCATTTTAGACATATCATTTGTTAAATTTGGAGTTATAAATCAAAAGTTATTAATTAATTAAGGTGGAAGGGCATTTTATTGTAATTTTGAACAACTTGAGTTTTAAAGTGTCCAAAGTATATTTTGGATGGCATATTTGAAATCCTCACATTTTTCTGATTTGAAAACATATATTATTTGCATTATTTGGATTTGTATTTTAAAAGTTATTATAAATCTGATTTGAATTTTGAATTGAATTAAATTTGTAAAAGGTTTGAATTAAAACAGAAAACAGAAAAGCTTTTGCTACTCGACCCAGACTTAACCACAGTCAGTGACAAGTGGGGCCAAGCTGACTGGGCAACGCAGCGCTCAGAAAAGCTTCTGTACCGCGGCCTTAGCTAGCTCAGGTCGCTGACCGGTAGGTCCGACGGTGGGGCCGGGCCCACATGACAGCGAGAGGGGAGGGTCAGCCACGTGTCGCGGCGAAGGGAGCGCGGGTTGGGGCGGTGGAAACTGGGGTACCTTTTTGCAAAACGGCTGGGAGGCTGACAGGTGGGGATAGCTGGACCACGGGTTGCGAGGCAAAAAGGTGGGGGGTATCTGCAAGATGGCCATGCTACTGTTTTTCTTCCTGGTTGACTGACGAAACTGAAGACGCCGCGCATCAGAGGAAACAGGGGCGCGCAGGGCTCGATCCCGCGACCTCGCGTGCGCGCGCGGCGGCGGTTACCGCTGCGGTGGCTAGGAGGGTTGTGGCAGGGTTCGGCTACGCAGCGAGATGAGGTAACGCGACGCGCAGACAACCAGACGACGACGAACCTGCCGTGCACCGAGGGCGTTCGTCGCCGGGATGCGCTCGTCGAGGAAGCGAACAACAGCGGGAGGATGTCAGGGAGGTGCAGTAGCTCACCGGGAGTGCGCCAGAGGTGGTGGATCGGGCCGGGATGCAGGGGATCGTTGACGGAGCTGGCGCCGAGCGGAGCTAGGGTTTTCGTCGGAGCGGCGTCGGCCTGGGGCTCCTGGTCCTCCTCCTCCTCGTCTGCGGGTACAGGGACGATGCGGAGGGTGTGGCATCCCGCAAAACCACTACTAGAAAATCGCGTTGTTTTTGTGCATTGCATCATCGTGACCGCATGCTCATGTCATCATGCCACATTGCATTTGAGCATCGTCATCATCTTGCATTTGCTTGCATAAAACTAATTGCGGAAAAACCTGTTTTGTTTTCTAAACGCCCCGTCTTTGTTCCAAACGCAAAACCCGGGTCTCCGGAATATTTTGTTTTGTCTAACCACAGTTTTCAAACGCCCCGTTTTAATTAAATAAAATATTTAATATTTTTAGGGGGCAGCCGAACCGGGCCGATCCGACCCAGTTGTCCACCCCAGTACAAACAGCCTGTCTAATTCCTATCCCTACCCAAACCTAGTCTACCCACCTATCCTAGCCTGCCACCTCACCTTCCCTCCACCTCATCACACCCACCGCCACCTCATCAATCCACCAGCCCCCTCTCCCTCTCTCCTCCTGGGCCCCACCCCACACAGCACACACTCCCCACTCCTACCCTCTCTCCCTTCCACCCTGGCCCCACGCCACCGGTCCCCCTGGCCCCACCCGCAGCAAACCACCCACACCCCGCCTGGCCCCACCCCTCCCTCACGCGTTCCCACTTCCCCACCCACGCGCCCCACGTCCTCCCCTCCTGCCCGCGTCCGGCCCCACCCCGGTCCCACCGCCCCCATCGCCACGCTCCAATCTTCTCCCTCCCTTCTCCTCTCTCCCGACCCCGCTCTCTCCCTCCTTCGGCGGCCTCTCCTCCCCGTCGAGCCGCCTCTCCTTCTCCCTCCGGCCGCCGCGCACCTCGCCGTCGGTCCTCGCCCCACCCTCTCCTCTCTCCACCTCGCGTCGCCCTCTCTCTCTGCCCCGCCGGAGGCCACCTCCCCGAGCCTCCTCCTCGCCGTCCTTCACCCTCCCCTCACCTCCGGTCGCCACCGGCCCGCCCCTCTGTGCCGCCGCCCTCCGTCGGCCTCGCCGCGGCCTCTCCTCCCCGCCCCGCCGCCATCGCGCTCGCCCCCGAGCCCTCCTCTTCCGCGCCTCCTCGTCGCCGACCGCGGCCCCTCCACCTCGCCGGAACCGCGTCGCCGGCCGCGCCCCGCCAAGCTCCTCGCCGGCCGCCTCCCCTCTCTGTGCCGGCCGCCCAGTGTCGCCTCGCCCTCTCAGGCCTCTGGCGCCTCCACCCTGCCCCGGACGCGCCCTCCTCGCTGCCTTCCCCGGTCGCCGTCGACCTCGGCCACGACCCCGACCCGCCGGCTCCTCGACCCCGCCTCTGCACCCCGACCTCCGCCGCGGCCGCGCGCCCTCGACCGCTCCGACCGAGCTCCGCTGTGGATGTCACCAAGGACCCCACCGCGAGCCGCCCCGGTCTTCCTCCCCAGCGCCGGCGTCCTGCAGGCCCTCTCCCCTCCGCCTGGCGCGTCGCCCTCCCTGCAGCCGCCATGGCGCAGCCCGCTCTCGGCCTCGTCCCGGCGAGCTCGCCGTCGTGCCTCCGTTCCTGCTTGCGCGCGTCTGCGATGATGTGCTTGTACATGGTTGCTTGAGTGAAGGTGCCGGGATGTGGTGGCCGTGTGGAGATGTTGACCAGCTCAGCTATTTTTGGCCTTCACTTGAGGATAATCATGGTACTGCAAAAGACCGATGACCGGCAACTGACGATGTAACCCGGATATCCCCACCTTGTTCGCCAAGCCTTCCTTCGGAACCCGAAGACGCCGAGACCCTGGACACCAAGTTCCCCTCCCGGATTTTGAAGCCCGATCCCGCCAAGATCTTCTCGACATCAGGGCCTTCGATATGGTTCCAACAAGATCGCCTACACGGACATCAAGTTATCCAACCCTAGAGCCGAAGACCGATCCCGGCGCCCGAAGCCGAGAACCCCGACAAGAACCACGACACGGATACACTAAGATCTCCATCGAGGACACCAAGGCCGTCGACATGGAACCGAGGGACGTCAAGCACTACACCCCGGACGCCGAGACCGTCCCGATACGCGGCCCCGACAAGATCTTCGCGACTACAAGATCGACACCGAACCAAGTCCTTCTTCCCGGAATGCCAAGTTCTTCACCTTGTATCCAACCCCGAGACCGATCCCGTCGAACCCTGAACCCTGAGACCGACCCCGAACCCCTCGGAACCCCAAGATCGTCGAACCCTAATGTGTGACCCCTTTTCTCGAGCCCTATTTTATAAATGTAATATAAACTGTTGCATATTAGATTGTCATGTGGTTTGGGGGGCCTTATGCCGATTCACCTTATAATTAAATATGGGGCCCATATGCGGGCAAATCTAGTCTCATATTGGCCTCATTTAAATTTGTGTAGCGAACCGGTGCTATCTTTTGTCTTGATGATGCAACATTTAATTTGCGGGGTAGTTAAACAACTTGAACCGTTTAACTAAATGTCGGGACCCCGGTTCCGCTTAATATTGCCTAATCGCATCGCATCTTTGCCATGTCATACATCATACTTGCATCATGCCCGATATTTTGCCGTAGTATTAAATAGTGCATCCGGTGTTTATTCTAGTGTTTTGCTTCTTCGCGGATAAGGCCGTTGAGTTGATGCGAGTGCCGACCCGATCTTCGGTTGAACCTTCGGCAATGTTTTCAGGCGAGCATCTCCCCCTTTCTACCTATCTTACTTTTATAGTCTTTATTCCCTCCTGTTGATCTATTGCTATCTGTGTTGCGATGCTCTAGTTTTCGTACCCGTGATATCCCTTGCAGCCTTATATTTCCTTGGACACCTCCTATTACCGTTGTTTGGTAGATAGTTGGACCTGCGCGTCGTAGTCGCTTGCTCAAGTGCTGTTGCGTGTCGTCAAGTACCACAGTTGTTGGAGCATTGCCGCATGTTTAATGTTGGAGATGATCATGGCTTTAATTATCTTTTACTTTAATTATTGTTTAACAACTAATATTGAAGTAGGTAAGCAGAGGCACAGGTGGGCAATAGATGTTATTTGGTTGTTAACCGTCCACTTGTGTCCCGTAGGACCCCGAGTTCTTGACACCTGTTCCGAGATCGAGCGCGCTAACCACAGGTGGGGAGATATGGGCCCCCCATCGATTAGTAACTGATTTCAAAGTATTGTACTGGGGGCCACAAAGTAGTTTGGGGCTTTATTACTATTCTGTACTTATGCCATGCTTTACCGCTTTATTTAAATTGTGCGATGGATAGCACACTGTACTGTTTAGGATCGGGACACGTTTTCGCGGTGTCGACAAGCCCAGTTTTGGGTCCCCAGTCGTTCACAGCCGTCTACCCAAACCCTGAGTCCGTCTCGGAGACCGGCCGACTTCGTTGCGGGTGTACTTAGTGGGGTGGCCCCCCGTGCTTGCTTTGGGTCTAGAAACGTCATGACTTAGGCCCCGCCGACATACCGATGGGTGTATGTTAACTGATCTGGCAAAAAGGGTCGAAGTGCTTGTGGATACTTTGGTGCACCCCTGCAGGGTTAAATCTTTTCGAGAAGCCGTGTCCGCGGTTATGGACGACTTGGAGCACAGTGCTTGATCATAGACAACTATAACTAAAGTTTACTGTTATAAATTGACTTGTATCCGATATGACTAGTAATCAACTTCACTACAACGGAATGGCTAAATATAAGTACCAACAACTGCTGGGTTTGGGATATCTCATGCTAATTGTATTTGACTAGTAAGTGTCGCAATTACAACGGAATGGTTAACTAAAACGGCCCACTGTTTATTTTATCAGGACGATTATCTACACCTGACTAGTAATTGCTACAACAATAACTGAATAAATAAAACTGCCAACTGTGTGAGTTCCTTGGTCGACTTCCTCGTTTGGTCTCGAGGGGGAATACCAGGATGGGATTGTTTGGTGTTAGTATCAGGTTGGTTCCGGATAGGTCTTCCTTACCCCTCTCTGATAGCCGCCTGTTTTATCGAGTCTCTATAGGTTGTTTAGTGCATGCTGCGCTGCCGCTGCAGTCCACCATACCTATGTAGGCGAGGACCGCCGAATTCTAGCCTCGCCGTGTACTGGCCTCAGTACTGACCGCTCTCTCTTTTCCTTTGCCCTTTGTCGGCACCCCTTTTGTTTAAGCAGGTTTTGAGATCGACGTCGTTAGCAGGGTTACCCTTCCGGCTTGGCCTGGGCAGGGTTATGGACGCCATTGGTTATTCTTTAGGGCTCTTAGCCCCATTTGCATCTTGTCCGTAGCTGGACGCTTTATCGTTTTCAAGGTGATCTGGATCTTTGTTGTGTATATCTGTATTCTTGACTCATGGAGCCGTGTTGTATATATATCTGTTCTGTGGGTCCCATCGAGGACTGTTGTGTAATGTTATTACTTCGTTTTCCACCCGCACGAAAGTGCCTGGTGGGCACCTTTGAATCGTTTCTATGCGGGTTTGGCGGGTTTCGCTAAAACTTGCATAGGGCCGATTCTGAGGGTGTTACAGAGGGCCTCCTCGACCTTGCCGACAAACTCCTGCCCGCCTACGCCTCCTGGATCATCGGGGATGGTGGAGACCGACGGGTGGACGGCGACGGTGTAGATGGTTGCGGTGGAGAAGAGGGGAGGAAGGGCAAGGCCCTGGGGCGGATCTGGGGGAGGCAGCGGCGAGGGAGAGGGAGTAGATAAGGACGGGAGGGAGAGGGGGTGCCGTGGGGGGAGTGGGGCAGAGAAAGGTGGCTTCGGCCACCTTTCCTCCTCCTCTCACGTGATCGAGCTGGGGCAGGACAGGGGCTTCCAGGTGGGGTCAAGGGCAGGTAGGAGGGGTGGTTCGGTGTGGGGCATGCAGGCATGGAGAGAGGATAAAGGAGGAGAGGGGAGGTAGGCTCGGGTGAGCTAGGGTTGGAGAAGAGGCTCGGGCTAGGGGGCCCTCATGGCAGGGAGAGAAGAGAGGGAGAGAGAGAGAGGGAGGCACGGTTAGAGCTAGGGTTAGAGGGAGCCTCGGGTTAGGGTTTGTGAGAGAGGGGTGATGGCTTAGGGTTAGCTAGAGAGGGAGAGGGGTTAGGTTAGATGGTGCCCAAGGTAGTGGTAGGGTGTAACTAGGTAGATGAGGGGTTAGGGTTAGGTTTTAACTTAGGTGAGAGCATTTTGGAGAAAGAAATTAAGAGAGAGGGTGGTTTAAGGTTCTTGATACGATCCACATGACCATGCATGGAGGGGAGGGGTGAAAAGAGATGAAGGTGATGGAAAGAGAGGGAGGTGTAGTGTGGTTTTTAACAAGACCAACTAGATCAAGCAAAAGAGGGGTAAAGGAAAAGGAAGATGATCCACTCAAAATTCAAATAAAATTCAAAGAGGACAAAGGATGGTTATGGTTGCATGGCCCATGCAAGGGTATTAAATGCCATGTCTTAATCTTGTGAAAACAAAATAATAAGCATGGCATAATTCCTATGCATCCCCAAATGTGGAGTAAAGGCCAAGCAAAAGAATTTGAATTAGATCCATCCTATCTCCCATGAGATAGATTAAATACAAAAGAAAAAAAAGAATACAAGCTCATGTATAATGGAATGGTGGAATTATAAGGTGGTGAAAGAAAAGGTGGTGGAGTGGAATAAAAGATATGACCCCAACTCAACTTGGGCATTTAAACAATATATCAATATCCAAATACAATATCAAGAGACAAATACAATTGATAATGCATATGAGAGAAGAACCAACACAAAAAGGGTTTTATATGATGCTCAAATGCAAGGTGGCATGATGACATGAGCATGATATAATGATGATGCAACAATTATATATATGAAGTAGCCATTATATTACTAGACCAAGTAGCATTACAATTGTTAGACAAATGGGATGCTACAAATATGCACTAAGCATATGGCTCCCCCATAATGTGATACTACCATAAAACTATCACGAGGCAAAAGGATACAAATAGAGATAATTAATGGACATTATAGAACTTAAATTTCTCATGAGAAACATACCACAAAGAGACTATATAATATTGCAATATCAATACTAGGTGGTATTCCTCATGTACACGCATTTTTAGGATTGTGGAATGCCAAAGCATAACACTCCCCCAAAATGGGATAGTCCATTAATCTCTCACAAGAGCCAAATAATATACCAAATATAATCAAGAAAGGCTCAAACACAAGAAACACACATACATGGTGTGCCAAATAATCATACACAGATATACTTGACACCTCAAGATAATTAAGTGGAAAGCACAACATGTACAAAAGCATGGAAAATACAAAACCAACACATGCACAAGGGGGCGAGTAACTTTCAATGTAAAGAGTTTAGCACATGTTACCGCAAGGAGGAACATTGGATATATAATAGACACATGATAATCCAAAAAGTCTTGGCTTGACAAAAATAATTGATGAAGATCCCTCAATTCTTCATGATGTATCCAAGTCTCCAATTCCCTCCAAAAACACCTATTGATCAAGTTTTGGCTTGTTGGTCCCCAACCAAGTTGGGTCCTAGGAGGTTAGTCACAATAGGCTTGGCAACCCAAATGATTCTTTTCTTCACACCACATTGGGCACCAACAAATTTGGTAAACACATTGCCAACCTCATCCTTATGAAGAGAATAAACATCATTGATCAAGATAGGGTTGGATGAGGAGATACCAAATTTGCATGAGGAAGAAATGTGCCCCTTCACACGGCACATGTAGCAAGTTATTCTCTTGCCATCTTTATTCTTAGGTGAAGCCACAACTCGAGGAAGAGCTTGAGTAGTCCTATTAGGAAGATGCCCATCTCTAACCTGAGGTAGATCTTAAGGTCGCTTCCCTTGTTGCTTCACACTAAGAGGCTTCTTCTTCAATAGGCAAGATCTAACATGATGCCCTTCTTCCTTGCACTTGAAGAAAACAATGTTGGAGGGATTCTTGACTTGATCTTGGCCATTCTTCTTATTTCCCTTGTGCTTCAACTTGATAGTGGGCTTGTTCTTGACGTTGGAGTTGAATCCAATCCCACACTTGTCATTGGGGGATTTTTGCACACTCAAGATGTTGTCGAGTGTGGCCTTCCCTTTATGGCCCTTCTTCAAGTCATTCTTCAAATAAATGACTTGAGCCTTGAGCTCTTTAATTTCCTCTACATGGTTAGTATGAACAACAATACTAGAGGAAATAGATGCTACATTGTTAGAGCAACAAGGCACGGAATGCAATTCATCAAAAGATGTAGCAATGGCATGAGTGGATGGATTATAAGGACTAGCACATTGCAATATAATATTTGGAGTAGATATAGTGCTAATGTCCACATGAGGCTCGTTAGATTTTACCTTTGACATGATGGCCTCATGAGCTAACTTTACCCTGCCATGGGAGGCTAGAAGATCCTCATGCGAGCTTGAGAGCTCAACATGACTTTCTTCTAATTTCCCATAGTTGCTAGTTAGCAAAGCAAGTTTAGCCTTTAGATCAACATTTTACTTCAAAATAGATGCTTCAAAAGAAATAGTTAGTAGCACAAGCATCATCATTATTAGCAAGAGGTGAGGGCAACTTGGCAAGCTCTTTTGAATATGAAGCTTTAAGCTGCTCATGCGACTCGTTGAGTTTGATGAGCTCCCTCTTAATGACCCGAGAGCCATTTTCGAGGTGCTTAAAATCCTCAACAAGTTTAGCATGGGCACCTACAAGTTCATCATTTTTAGCTTTGAGATCACTTGCCACCTCAAGATATCTATCATGAGATTCCTTCATTCTAGACAGCTCTAGAGCAAACGAGTCCTCAAGAGATTCCTTAGTGGTGTGTTCCTCTTAAAGAGATTTATTTAGGTTTGCAATTATATTAGAATACTCACGCTCAAGACTACCCATTTTATCAAAGTTGTTATCATGCACCTTAATTTGTGTTTCTAACTTATCAGTATGTTCTTTGCTCTTAATAGCAAAGTCCAAGATTTCAACAAAGTTAGAGCAAGCAATATTATTCTTGACAAGGGCACGATAAACACTCTCACCCTTTTCATATAAAGCATCAACATCAAGCACTACTTCCTCATTATCCACATTCTCATTATCACAAGATATATTGGGTTCTAAAGTAGGAGTTACCTTTGAATCCCTAGCCATAAGGCATAGATGAGTACTGGAAGAAGGTGATGATGAGATAGCATTTGTAGCTCCATTAAAAACCTTGTCTTGGCCCATAGAATCTTCGGTTTCCTCTACATGGTTAGCAACACAAGCACTAGAGGAAATAGAAGCACTTTTATTATGGCAACAAGACAACACAAGCATATCATCATAAGATTTATCCAAGCCATTTCTACATGATATGCAAGGACTATTAACACAAGTATGTAAGGATTTTATTGTAGAGGTCCCAACCTTAGATAAGGTAGAGATCCATGTGTTTACAATGCTAGTCCCTGGATCAATAGCTAGCATCCACAGTTAAGATGTAATATCAAGAAACAAAGGTCATAATATAACTTTATAACCAGGAATAATATAATTTTATTACATCTTACATAGCTCTTTGGCTATTACATTACATTGCAGCAGAATATCTATAAGCATGGGGTCCTTCATCTTCAAAGTGCCACAGGCAAACATGTTGGTTGTACACTTTGTAATCCTAATCATTCAACTTCACTAATATCAATCAAACCTGCAACATTACAAGTGACAGCCACAAGGGTCAATACATTTGAATTGTATTGGCAAGTTTCACTACTATGTAAAATATAAGTGGATCCTATCAATACATGCATATTTGGCTAAGTAGGGTTTTAGGCTCATTTGTAGAAAGCAATAATTTATCCTATCTTTTCGAAATGGTTTTAATCTTTTGTCAAATCTTTCTGAACTCCTTGGTAAAACCCCAAGTGTTTCAAGTCTTTGTCAAAACCTCTTGAGCTCCTTGGTAAATCCCCAAGTGCTTCAAGTTTTTATCAAAATCTCTTGAGCTCCTTGGTAAATCCCCAAGTGCTTCAAGTTTTTATCCAAATCTCTTGAGCTCCTTGGTACCCCCAAGTGCTGCAAGTCTTTTGTTATCACTTTAAAGTTTTTTTTCTTTTAGAAATTGGAATGTTGAGATTTCCCATAGCTTCAAGCTTTAGTTGCTCAGTATTGTCCATAACCGGGGACACGGCTAAGTACTTAGATTTTATTATCTTCTGCAGAAGTTGTACACTTTACCCACATGACACAATCTCATCTTGTTGCCACCAGTGGCCGCTGGATAAGTACTCACCAAGATGGAATACTGGAAGATTGAGAATGTGACGAAGTCTTTCCAAAAGGTTCTCCCATACACCATTGCTAGCTTGTCTTCAGGCACCCATGTAGGGTTTCGAGTTCCCTCATTTTCAGTTAACCTGAAGACAATGCATGGGTCTTCCCAATGTAGTTGACTAAGCCAGAGCCATAATTGTAGGGGTTCGTAGCATGGAAAACAAAAAATTTCTATCGCATACAAACAAACAAGCCAAGATCTATCTACTAGATTGTAGCAACGAGTCGATGGAATAACTTACCCTCGAAGATTCCAAAGTGTTTAACGAGAGCGGATTCTCGTGGGTGATGTAGTCGTACTCTTCCCGATCTCAAGATCGTGTAGACGATCCTTCCGGCGCTGCGTTCCGGCAGTGCTCCCGCAGTCGGTCACACGTTCGGTACTCGACGAAGACCTTCCTCTCCCTTGTTCCAGCAAGCAGCGGAGGTTGTAGCACTCTCCTCGTGATTCCGGCAGCACAACGGCGTGGTACCGGAAGTAGAGGGGAGATCCCGCAGGGCTTCGCCTTAAGACGGAGCGAGTATGGTGGAGTATGAGAGAGGGCTATTAGTGGTCTAGGGATTAGACACACCAATTAGAAGGCTCTAAACCGAAGGCTAGTGCAATTAGAAGCTCTAAACCAAAACGGCTCTAAACCGGAGATTAGAGGATAGGAACTTGTGTGTCTAGAGGAGGAGGCCCTGCCCCTCCTTTTATGGGTGGAGGGTGCGGCCAAGGGGAGGGGAGTCCCTCCCCAAGTCGGCCTTGGTTGGCGCGCCGGCTTGGGGAGGAGACTCCTCCCCCAAGTCGGTTCCCAACTCCTCTTGCTTGTTTCCCATAGTTTCTTGTTTTAGCCGTTTGACTTTCAAACTGGACATTTGACTTTTCTGTTTTAGGATTCAATTTAATCCTTTATTTGGAACAGCAATAACACTTAGTACATGATGCAATCATTCCAATATGTAATGACACATTCATGTACCCCTCCCCCCTCCCGGAGTGCCGGACATTCCGGAACCTTCTAGAACATTCACCGGAATCATTTCCGAACTCCGAAACGGGACTTTCCTTATATGAATCTTATTCTCCGGACCATTCCGGATCACCTCGTGATATCCCGGATCCCATCCGAGACTCCGAACAACATTCGGTCTCTTTCTCATAATACCATAACTACTCAAAACAATGTCGAATCCTTAAGTGTGTCTCCCTACGGTTCGTGAATTATGCGGACATGATCGAGACACTTCTCCGAACAATAACCAATAGAGGAATCTGGAAATTCATATGGCTCCCACATACTTCTACGATTACTTTGCGATCGAATGAACCACTTACATACGATACCAATTTCCCTTTGTCTCACGATATGTTACTTATCCGAGGTTATGATCGTCGGTATCTCTGCATACCTAGTTCAACCTCATTACTGATAAGTACTCTTTTCTCGTTCCCGTGATATGTGATCCCTTGTGAGCCAGTCACATGCTTGCAAGCTAATTGGATGACATTTCACCGAGAGGGCCCAGAGAATATCTATCTGTCATATGGATGGACAAATCCCACTCTTGATCCATGTGTCTCAACCAATACTTTCCGAACACTCAATGCCACCTTTATAGCCACCCAGTTACGGTGTGGTGCTTGATGTCATCAAAGCATCCATCCGGTAAAGGTGATATGCATGATCTCATGGTCGAAGGAATTAGGTTACTATGTATCAGAAAGCATATAGCAATTGAACTATTGAAATGACTTGATCTTCATGCTACGCTTATCTATAGGAGTATGTCCACCATATCATTCTCCTAATGATATGATCTTGTTGTTGATAACATCTCAATGTTCATGATAGGGAAACCACAATCATTTATCAACCAACAAGCTAGTGAAGTATAGAGGCTATACTAGGGACTTCAAATTAAGTTTACAAATCACACAAGTATTAATGTTTCCTTGTTAATACTATTATAGCATGAATGTAAACATTTATCATAAACACAAAGATATAATAATAACTACATTTATTATTGCCTCTAGGGCATATCTCCAACAGTCTCCCACTTGCACTAGAGTCATCTAATCTAGATTACATGGTAATATACCGAACACCCATGGCAGTTTGGTGTTGGTCATGTTTTGCCCTCGGGAGAGGTTTAGTCAACGGATCCGCCACATTCAGATCTGTGTGTACTTTGCAAATCTTTATATCCCCATCCTGGATATGTTCTCGAATAGTGTGAAAACGTAGCTTGATATGCTTCAGCTTCTTGTGTGACCTTGGTTCTTGCGCATTGGCTATGGCGCCCATGTTATCACAGTAGATAGACATTGGGTCCAGCGCACCAGGAACCACACCCAGCTCTGTAATGAACTCTTTCATCCATATCGCTTCTTGTGAAGCCTCCGAAGCAGCCATGTATTCCGATTCAGTTGAAGATCTCGCCACAACGCTTTGCTTTGCACTCCTCCAGCTAACTGCTGCACCATTCAAAATAAATACGTATCCAGATTGTGATTTAGAATCATCCGGATCGGTGTTCCAACTAGCATCGGTGTAACCATTAACAACGAGTTGTTCATCACCTCCATAAGAAAGAACCATATCCTTAGTTCTTCTCAAGTACTTAAGGATGTTTTTGACCGCTGTCCAATGATCCACTCCTAGATCACTTTGATATATGCTAGTTAAACTAATAGCATATGCGATGTCGGGTCTAGTACATAGCATGGCATACATTAGAGATCCTATGGCTGATGCATAGGGAGTCTTACTCATCCTTTCTCTATCTTCTACCGATGTCGGACTTTGAGTTTTACTCAAGATCGTATTGGGCAACATGGGCAAGAACCCTTTCTTGCTTTCTTCCATTCCAAACCTCTTTAGAACTTTGTCCAAATATGTACTCTATGACAATGATATTTGGCGTTTCGATCTATCTCTGTAAATCTTTATGCCTAATATGTAAGCTGCTTCGCCAAGATCCTTCATTGAAAAACTATTATTCAAATATTCTTTGACACTATTAAGAAGGTCTACATCATTCCCAATCAACAATATGTCATCCACATATAGTATTAAGAATGCTACAGAGCTCCCACTCACTTTCTTGTAAATACAAGCTTCTCCATAAGTTTGTATAAAACCAAAACTTTTGATTACCTTATCAAAACGTTGATTCCAACTTCGGGATGCTTGCTTCAATCCATAAATGGACCGTTGAAGTTTGCATACCTTGTTAGCATCTTTAGGATCGACAAAACCTTTGGGTTGCATCATATACAACTCTTCATCAATATCTCCATTGAGGAATGCTGTTTTGACATCCATCTGCCATATCTCATAATCATAATATGCAGCGATTGCTAACATAATCCTCACAGCCTTTAGCTTTGCTACCGGTGAGGAAGTCTCATCGTAGTCAACTCCTTGAATTTGTCGAAAACCTTTTGCGACAAGTCGAGCTTTATAGACAGTAACATTACCATCAGCATCTGTTTTCTTCTTGAAAATCCATTTGTTCTCGACAGCCTTACGGCCATCCGGTAAGTCCACCAAAGTCCATACTTGGTTTTCGTACATGGATCCAATCTCGGATTTCATGGCTTCTTGCCATTTATTGGAATCTGGGCTCATCATCGCTTCCTCATATGTCTCGGGGTCATCGGTGTTATCCACCAACATGACACTCATAACGGGATCATACCAATCTGGAGTGGTACGAGTTATTGTTGACCTCCGAGGCTCTGTAGCAACTTCAACCGAAGTTTCATGATCACCATCATTAGCTCCCTCTCTTATTGGTGCAGGCACCACGGGAACTTCTTCCGGTGCTGTGCTACTCGCAATTTCGAGAGAAGGTTCGACAACCTCGTCGAGTTCTACTTTCCTTCCAGTCACTTCTTTCGAGAGAAATTCCTTCTCTAGAAAGGATCCATTCTTGGCAACGAAGACTTTGCCTTCGGATCTATGATAGAAGGTATACCCAATAGTTTCCTTCGGGTATCCTATGAAGACGCATTTTTCCGCTTTGGGTTCAAGCTTGTCCGGCTGTAACTTCTTTACACAGGCTTCGCATCCCCAAACTTTAAGGAACGACAATTTAGGTTTCTTCCCAAACCATAATTCATACGGTGTCGTTTCAACGGATTTAGACGGTGCCCTATTTAAAGTGAATGCGGCTGTTTCTAATGCATAACCCCAAAATGATAGCGGTAAATCTATAAGTGACATCATAGAACGAACCATATCTAAGAGAGTTCGATTACGACGTTCGGACACACCATTACGCTGTGGTGTTCCTGGCGGTGTCAATTGTGAAAGTATTCCGCATTTCTTCAAATGCTCGCCAAACCCGTAACTTAGATATTCACCTCCACGATCAGAACGTAGAAATTTAATCTTCTTGTTACGTTGATTCTCTACCTCACTTTGAAACTCCTTAAACTTCTCGAAAGTTTCGGACTTATGTTTCATGAAATAGATATACCCATATCTACTCAAGTCATCCGTGAAGGTAAGAACATAACGATAACCACCGCGCGATGCTACACTCATTGGACCACACACATCGGTATGTATGATTTCCAATAAGTCCGTAGCTCGCTCCATCATCCCAGAAAATGGAGTCTTAGTCATTTTTCCCATCAGACATGCTTCTCATCTTTCAAGTGATTCAAAATCAAGTGATTCAAGAAGTCCATCGGAATGGAGTTTCTTCATACGCTTCACTCCAATGTGACCAAGACGACAGTGCCACATATAGGTCGAATTATTGCTTGATTTCAAACGTTTAGCCTCAATGTTGTTGATATGTGTATTTCCACTATCGAGATTCAATAAGAATAGACCATCTATCAAAGGTGCATGTGCGTAAAACATATTACTCATATAAATCGAACAACCATTATTCTCGGACTTAAATAAGTAACCGTCTCGCAATAAACAAGATCCCGATATAATGTTCATGCTCAACGCAGGCACCAAATAACAATTATTTAAGTATAAAACTAATCCCGATGGTAGATGAAGGGGTAGCGTGCCGACCGCGATCACATCAACCTTTGATCCGTTTCCCACGCGCATCGTCACCTCGTTCTTCGCTAGCTTCCGTTTATTCTGCAGCACCTGTTTTGAGTTACAAATATGAGCAACCGAACCAGTATCAAATACCCAGGCACTACTATGAGTACTAGTGAGATACACATCAATAACATGTATATCAGATATACCTTTCTTCTTGATGTTGCCGTTCTTCAAATCCGCCAAGTACTTTGGGCAATTCCGCTTCCAGTGACCTTCTCCCTTGCAGTAAAAGCACTCAGTATCAGGCTTAGGTCCAGCCTTGGTCTTCTTCGCCGGCGTGGTAACTTTCTTACCACCCTTCTTGAAGTGTCCCTTTTGCTTAGACTTGCCTTTCTTGAATTTGGTGGTCTTATTGACCAACAACACTTGGTGCTCTTTCTTGATCTCCACTTCTGCAGATTTCAACATGGCAAAGAGTTCTGGCAACGTCTTGTTCATGTTCTGCATGTTGTAGTTCATCACAAAGTTCTTGTAACCTGGTGGTAGTGATTGGAGGACACGGTAAATCCCCAAAGCATTAGGAATCACTATACCCAAGCTTTGAAGTTTGTTTGCGTGCCCAGACATCTTAAGCACATGCTCACTGACGGAGCTGCCCTCTTCCATCTTGCAGTTAAAGAACTTTTCAGAAGCCTCATAGCTTTCAATTGCCGCATGAGTCTCAAAAATCAATTTGAGATCCTCGACAATATCATATGGGTCTGAATCCTCAAACCTTTTCTGAAGCTCCGATTCCAAACCATACAAGATAGCACACTGAACTATGGAGTACTGATTCTTCCGAGCGAGTTAAACATTCTTTACTTCATAGGGAGCATCATCTGCAGGTGGGTCACCCAGCGGTGTATCCAGCACATAGGTCAAATTACCAGCTGTGAGGACAATCCTAAAATTGCGGAACCAATCCGCGAAGTTGCTTCCATTGTTTTTCAACTTTTCTTTCTCTAGGAACGCATTAAAATTGATGGTAGGGGCTGCCATTGATCTACAACATATTTGCAATAGTTTAGACTAAGTTTATGACAAATTGAGTTCAAATTAATAATGAAATTAAACTAGGTGAACTCCCACTCAAAACAATATCCCTCACATTGTTTTAGTGATCACACGAACCAAATCCACCATATCAACACCGATCATCACGAGAGTTGACATAGTTTCAATGGCGAACAATCGACATGTTCATCATATCTACTATATGATTCATGCTTTACCTTTCGGTGATCCGTGTTTCGAGACCATGTCTGTACATGCTAGGCTCGTCAAGATCAAACCTTAGTTTCCGCATGAGCAAATCTGGCTTGCTCACGTTGTATACACTTGCAGAATCTAACACACCCGATCATCACGTGGTGCTTCGAAACAACAAGCTTTAGCAACGGTGCTAACTAAGGGTGAACACTTTATGACTTGAAATTGATGTGCATGAGGGATCATCTTATAATGCTACCGTCGTATACTAAGCAATACAAGATGCATAAAGGATTAACATCACATGCAATTCAATATATATGTGATATGATATGGCCTTTCTTCTTTGTGCTTCCGATCTCCATCTTCAAGCACGAATATGATACTCCATCATCACCGGCATTGCATCAAGGTCAATGACGCTTCTCCATGGTTGTCGTCCACCGGCTTCAACTATTACAACTACTTTGAATAGACACGCGGGTCTTAACATAAATTAAAGACAACCATATGGCTCCTGCCGGTTGCCAACTTACAATAAGGAACATTGCATACATCAAATATAATCACAATCATGGCCATATCACATCACTGCACACCCCTGCAAAACAAAGTTAGACGCCTCTACTTTCTTTGCATATTTTACGTGGTTCGGGGCTTTCAATAAGTGTCGTTCTAACTTACAAACAAGAACCACAACATTGATACTAGCATTGTTGATCACCCGTTGTAAATTGGATCTTAACTATGCTAGGAGAAACAGGCACCCGCAAAGCCACTTATGCAATACAAGTTGCATGTCAAGCGTGGAGAAAGTCTCATGAACGATGTCATGTAAGGTTAGCCCAGGCTGCTTCATCCCAACATACCGCAAGATGAAAAGTACACAAGAAGTAATCGACAATAAAAGCATCAACGCCCACAATGACCATTGTGTTCTACTCGTGCAACAGATCTACATATAGACACGGCTCTGATACCACTGTAGGGGTTCGTAGCATGGAAAACAAAAAATTTCTATCGCATACAAACAAACAAGCCAAGATCTATCTACTAGATTGTAGCAACGAGTCGATGGAATAACTTACCCTCGAAGATTCCAAAGTGTTTAACGAGAGCGGATTCTCGTGGGTGATGTAGTCGTACTCTTCCCGATCTCAAGATCGTGTAGACGATCCTTCCGGCGCTGCGTTCCGGCAGCGCTCCCGCAGTCGGTCACACGTTCGGTACTCGACGAAGACCTTCCTCTCCCTTGTTCCAGCAGGCAGTGGAGGTTGTAGCACTCTCCTCGTGATTCCGGCAGCACAACGGCGTGGTACCGGAAGTAGAGGGGAGATCCCGCAGGGCTTCGCCTTAAGCCGGAGCGAGTATGGTGGAGTATGAGAGAGGGATATTAGTGGTCTAGGGATTAGACACACCAATTAGAAGGCTCTAAACCGAAGGCTAGGGCAATTAGAAGCTCTAAACCAAAACGGCTCTAAACCGGAGATTAGAGGATAGGAACTTGTGTGTCTAGAGGAGGAGGCCCTGCCCCTCCTTTTATGGGTGGAGGGTGCGGCCAAGGGGAGGGGAGTCCCTCCCCAAGTCGGCCTTGGTTGGCGCGCCGGATTGGGGAGGAGACTCCTCCCCCAAGTCGGTTCCCAACTCCTCTTGCTTGTTTCCCACAGTTTCTTGTTTTAGCCGTTTGACTTTCAAACTGGACATTTGACTTTTCTGTTTTAGGATTCAATTTAATCCTTTATTTGGAACAGCAAGAACACTTAGTACATGATGCAATCATTCCAATATGTAATGACACATTCATGTACCCCTCCCCCCTCCCGGAGTGCCGGACATTCCGGAACCTTCTAGAACATTCACCGGAATCATTTCCGAACTCCGAAACGGGACTTTCCTTATATGAATCTTATTCTCCGGACCATTCCGGATCACCTCGTGATATCCCGGATCCCATCCGAGACTCCGAACAACATTCGGTCTCTTTCTCATAATACCATAACTACTCAAAACAACGTCGAATCCTTAAGTGTGTCTCCCTACGGTTCGTGAATTATGCGGACATGATTGAGACACTTCTCCGAACAATAACCAATAGAGGAATCTGGAAATTCATATGGCTCCCACATACTTCTACGATTACCTTGCGATCGAATGAACCACTTACATACGATACCAATTTCCCTTTGTCTCACGATATGTTACTTATCCTAGGTTATGATCGTCGGTATCTCTGCATACCTAGTTCAACCTCGTTACTGATAAGTACTCTTTTCTCGTTCCTGTGATATGTGATCCCTTGTGAGCCAGTCACATTCTTGCAAGCTAATTGGATGACATTTCACCGAGAGGGCCCAGAGAATATCTATCCGTCATATGGATGGACAAATCCCACTCTTGATCCATGTGTCTCAACCAATACTTTCCAAACACTCAATGCCACCTTTATAGCCACCCAGTTACGGTGTGGTGTTTGATGTCATCAAAGCATCCATCCGGTAAAGGTGATATGCATGATCTCATGGTCGAAGGAATTAGGTTACTATGTATCAGAAAGCATATAGCAATTGAACTATTGAAATGACTTGATCTTCATGCTACGCTTATCTATAGGAGTATGTCCACCATATCATTCTCCTAATGATATGATCTTGTTGTTGATAACATCTCAATGTTCATGATAGGGAAACCACAATCATTTATCAACCAACAAGCTAGTGAAGTATAGAGGCTATACTAGGGACTTCAAATTAAGTTTACAAATCACACAAGTATTAATGTTTCCTTGTTAATACTATTATAGCATGAATGTAAACATTTATCATAAACACAAAGATATAATAATAACTACATTTATTATTGCCTCTAGGGCATATCTCCAACAATAATAGCATGTGGCTGTACATGAAAGCCACAATTGGAGAAACATGTTCAATCTCTAAGTCCCTGGGTGGTTTTCTTTTGGTGCACAACACAAAGAGATTGCCATCGACATGGTTCCTTTTGTTGCCACCTTGTCCAAAACTTGAGTATCCTTGTCCACCCAGGTGGTTCATTGAGTACTTGTTTTATTATATAAAACACAAGTCTTTTCTCATCTTTATAAAATCTCAACATGTATCACTTCTCAAAATAAGTAGCATGGCTAAGCATTTTACAACTACATTGTTTCACTAAGGAATATATAAGGTATCCTATTAGGATTTAGCATAGCATAAGTATAGAAATTCTTTTCATGCATGTTTCAAATCCACTAAGTATAATGAAAATAGTAGGACTTTAGATGATAGTGTCACTTGCCTTTTTGGTAGGGAATGTTGGTTCACTTCTTGATCTTGCTAGTTTCACACTTTTCTAACTTCACTACAAATCAATCAAGCAAACACAATATCAACTAGCATTTCCAAAACAATAAACAAACAAACAAATCATCACACATAAAATAATAGAAACCAAGTCATGCATGCAAGCATGCAAAAGTTAGTTTATTTTGCAAAGGTGGTTTCTACTAGGCTCTAAACTTTGTAAGGATCAAAGTGGTCAACTTCTAAAGTGGCAAAGTCATTTGCAAAAGGGTTTTAACTATAAACCATTTTTAAATCCAATCATTATTTTATGTGGTGGAAAATATTTTTAGCAAAGCAACAACTTTATTTTGTTCACCAAATAAGTTGCTAATTCACAAAACTTGGTGTTTTGGGTCAGTAGGTTTGAATCTACACATTTGCCAAAGGTTTTTTTTTCAAAATTCGTTTCCATAGCAAAATCAGTATTTTTATTTGACTAGAAATGAGCTAATTCAAGTTTTTATTCCTAAACTTCACAAAATCCATTTTTAAATCCATGGGTTGGTTCCTAGGGTCAGTAGATTCACAACAAACCATTTTGCAAAGGTTTCAACCCAAAATTCATTTTGGAATAATTTTTATAACCTAAACAAGCATACAAATGTTTCTGCAAAAACAAACATTTTACCAGAAGCTTTTTACTAAACAAATTGCATGGATGGCTAGGTCTTGTTCCACTGATTCCATTGATATAAAGTTTGCAAATATTGGACGTGTGGATCAAATGTTACAAGGGTTTCAAATTTGCAAATCAATCAGATTTCAAACTTCTGTTTTAAATCATCAGTGCCACACGGCATGTTCTTATTGGGCGGTACCGGTTCACGCGGATTGCGCTCTGTGGGGTGTTGGATCTAAATAGATCGCGTGGCTCAGACTAGCCCGTACCTTTTCGTTAAATGAATCTATCGTGGCCGCCAGATGGAAATCTAACGGTGCTGGTTGACTTGACCAAACACGAGCAGCACTAACGGCGGTGAGCGGCGGCGCACGGTCGGACGATGAGCTAACGGCGGTTACAGGAAGCAAAGAAGGCAGAGGAAGGTCTCACCGTGCTCGCAGGGTCGTGGTGAAGCTCGAGGTGGTGCTGGTCTGGCGAGGGGCGCACTGGGGCGGGATTAATCGCTCGCCGGAGCTTGCAGCGGCGTCGGGTTCATCTGGTGGTCGTCGAGGGCGGCACTGCGGTTCGTCCCGAGGGAAAACAAGGGCTTGGTTAGATGTGGCCGAGTGAGGCGAGTGCAGGAGCATGAACGAGAGGGCGTGGGGCGGTCTGTCTTACCAGGGGAAGGTCGCCGGAGATAGTAGCAGACGCGGCGGCGCTCAGAGGTTGTCGAAGCCGAGGTTTTGGGGCTCCCGCGGTTGAACGAAAGGCACAGGCAGAAGCGCCAGAGGCTGGGGAGTGTGTGTGCTTGGTCAATGAGGCAAGGGGCAGTGTCTGCTGGCCGGAATTGGTTGCGGAGCTCGCCGGAGCAGTGAGAGCGCGGCTCGAAATTACGACGGCCTGGGGGCGGAGGAAGAGAGCTGTCTGGGGGAAAAGAGAGGTAAGACGCGGACGTTTAAAACAGCATGGTCGCAGGGGGAGTAATGGCCGTTAACAGCGCGAATTGATCGCCGGAGTAAAGGACAGGAAACGGCGAGGAGGATTCAGCGCGGGTTTGAAGACGATGAACAGTGGTGTGGGGTCCTGTCGTCAGTGGGGGAGAGAGAGACAGGGAGAGGGGCCACTGGTCAGTGTCTGCGCGGGTCAGTTAACAGGTGCGAATCGTTTTCTTCGGGAGGGAGAGAAGCTGGGCTGGTTGGGCCTTGTTGGGCTGGCCGACTGGGCTGCTGTCTTTTACACATTTTTTTCTTTCCAAATGCTTTTTCTTTTCTATTTCTATTTTCTGTTCTGAAATTCAAACAACAAATCAAACATTCAATTCACATCAAACTTTCACCAAACTTTGTACTGAGTTTTGGTTCTGTCTAACAACAATAAACCAAAGTCCCAAAATAAAATAATATTCTTTTATTTTAGGGTCCATTTATAATTAAATAAAATGGATATTAGTTATTAAATCAAATGTGTTTTAATTTATTTAAAACTCCATTTAAAGTCTAAATATTTTCAAAACCAAATCAGTAGGTTTTATTTGAAAATAAAGAATACTTGGAAAACTTGTTTAGAATAAATAAATAAGTTTTGATGTTTAATTAAAATAGTAAAACCTTTATTTTTAATAAGCTTGGATATTAAATCCTTATTATTATATTTAAATAAACCTTTACTATTTTTATAGAAATATTTTATTTCAAAAGCTTGGCCAAAGTTTTATTTGGCTTATAAAATAATCCTTATTTATTTCTACCCTTTTCATTTGAAAACCAAATCTTTTTATTAAAAGATTCAAAAATAGTAATTTCAAATATTTTTAGCTTTATTGTTTATTTATCTTTTTAAATCCCTTTAGGATTTTATTTGATCCAAATAGGTTTGAAGGTTTCCAATTGGAATCAAAAGTTTCTTCTTACCCTGAAATTCAACAAAGTTTTATTCTATTCCTTTATTTTTTTCACATTACAATATTTGGAAAATCTTGGGATGTGACATTTATAGTGCTAGAAATGTTAAAGCCAAAGATAGATCATTGCAACTAGATAGAGATGAGGGATTACAAATAGTAAGCACACTATGCAAATTGCAATTTCTATCACCACTCACCATATTATTACCTTGTGAAAAATAACATGTTGGTGAAGTGGTAGAAGATGAGAACTCATCTCGACCGGAAGTGTAAGAAACACAATCACCCTCAAAAATATTGGACACAACATATTTATCTTGAAGTTTTGTCCGCAACTCATGAGAGCTCCAAAAAGGAATGATTGAAGATGTAACTACATAGCTCAAAGAATTAACAAGCACATTAGAAGCTTGAGCATCGAGATATAAGTTTTTATCATCCTCACAAGATAGATTTTCTAAATCCATAGGAGGAGAAAAACCTATATCTACAGTACGCTCCAAATTTGGTCCCATGTCCCGAAAATGAATAAGCATACGAGTTTTCCATAAATCATAATTTGTGCCATCAAATATAAATATGTCATTGTGCACTAATCCCCTATCCGATATCTTTACTATCAAGGCGGTGAAGACTAAAATGAGAGACCGGGATCTAATACCAATTGAAAGGATACAGATTTCGCCTAGAGGGGGTGAATAGGCGGTTTAAAAACTTTTCTGAGAGTGGCTCAACAAACGCAGAATAAAACTATTGTTTACTTTGTCAAGCACAAAACCTAGAACAAGTAGGGTTCACCTATGTGCACCAACAACTTATGCTAACCAAGAAAAGCAACTATGTGATAGCAAGATATATACTTCAAGCATGAAGGCTATCACAAAGTAATGTGCATAAGTAAGAGGTCGGGTATAGAGATAACCGAGGCACGCGGAGACGACGATATTTTACCAAGTTCCTCCCAACATGGAGTACGTATCGTTTGGAGAGGGGGTGGTATCAAACCACCAACGACACAAGAGGCATCCCTTTTTGTCCTGCGGATCTCTCCCCAACGGGATCGATCCACACTTCCACTATCGGTGCACTTGTCGGTGGCAATCCGGAACCTCTCACAAGGTTGGGGCACTTCTCCACAACTCAATTGGAGACTTCCAACAAACAAGCTTGGGGAAATCTCCACAAATTAATTGGAGGCCCCAAGTAATCCACAAACCTACAAAACAACCAAACCGTTTAGGCTTACAATAACCCAAGAGTAAAAAGCTTCTCATCTTTCACCCAATCGAATCCTCACCGAGAACTCAAACCGATGCACCAAATGCAATGGCAAGAACACAAGAAGTGCTCAAGTCCCCTCCCAAATTCCACCAAAGATACAAAAGCTTGTGGGGTAATAAGAGAGGAAGAACAATGGAGGAAATCCACAAAAGACTCCAAGATCTAGATCCCAATATGTTCCCCTCACTTAGAGGAGAGATTGATTGGTGGGGTTGTAGATCTAGATCTCCTCTTTCAAATCCCTAAAGTATATGCAAGAATCATAGGATGGATTGAGGGGAAGCAAGCTCAAGAAGGTCAACAATGGAGGGGAAAACTTGCAAGAATGGTTAGGTAACCATTGGGGAAGAAGGGGCCCTTAAATAGGTCCCTAGAAATCCAACCGTTAGGCCCAGGAATCGCCTGGTCCGGAGTCTCCGGACTAAGACCGGAGTCTTCGGTGTACCCAAGCCAAACGGGGACAATCTGGAGAACAGTCTATACTCGATCCGGAGATAGACTGGAGATTTAGTCCGGAGTCTCCGGTCTTACAAAAACCGGCAGAAAGACCAATACGAAAACAACCATAACTTTTGCATACGGACTCTGATTTTGATGATCTTGGGCTCGTTTTAAAGAGGACGATAATCTCTACAAGATAATACAAAAAACATAATATTCCAGCAAGGGAGGATAGAAACAAATGATCAAAGGTTTAACCTCTCTAAAAAGACAAACCGGTAAAACATCTAACATCGAAAACGTAATAGAGAATGCATATGAAATACGTTTTCGATGAACTAGAGCTTGTCATGGATATTAAAACAAGATCTAAATCCTCACATGAGTAAGAACCAAATAATGGAAGGCTTTACCTACCTCTAAAATACAAACCGGTAAAACCTCCAAGATAAAAAAAATGCAATAAGATATATAAGGGAAATCCATTTTTTATGCACTAGAGCTTGTTATAAATATTACCACAAGCTCTAGAACCTCACATGGATCAAATACAAATAACAACCAATAAAGGATGGTGCTAAGTATGCAAAGGTTTGATCTCTCTTTGAAAGATATGATCGAGTTACTCACTTGAGAGCCCCTCTTGATAGTACGGTTATCTATAAACCCTATCAAGATCATATCTTTTCCTTGCGCATATTCCACTTGATCTTGATGTAGAAGATCTTGTCCTTCTAAAGATGGAACACCTTTCTTGATTTATCTTGCACGCACTCGCTTGATGAAGACTTGCAAGTTGCTCACCCATACAACAAGGGGAAACCTTTACTTTTACCTTGTCTTCATCGATCCATGATCACCGAGGATGGCAAGATTCATGTATGATATCTTCTAGATATGGCACATGTTTAGCTTGCACAACATTTCTTCTAAATCCATTTTGACGATGTCTTGAAGATACACATGAGGAACTCTATCTTCTTCTTCAAGACACCCTTAACCTTCTTTTCTTTATTCTTCTCCATCATTTCTTCTTTCTTTATTATGTTGGTGTCGTGAAGGTACACAATAGGTATCACTCCATATATTCTTCAAGACACACTTGCTGTAGGCTCAAATATCACATGACCAATCTTTGGATCACTCCTTGAACACCGTGGTCAACACTTGATCTTCTTCACTTTCTTCTTCTCCCAACCTTGAATCCAACATATTGTTCAAGCATTGCCTATGGACAATTCCTACAAGTACAACTTGATAAAAGCATTAGTCCGTAGATATTGTCATTAATTACCAAAACCACACATGGGGGCCCACATGCTCTTTCAGCTTCAAAGGCATGTGTTGAAACTATTGGAGAAGGGAATGACTCCTGCTGGATGATGAGCAAAGACCTTGAGAAAAAGGTCAATGACATCGATGGTAGAGTTGGTTTCTTGATTAAAACTATTTTTGAGTTGACAGATGAGAAGAAATTCCTTAAGAGGAAAATTCTGAAGCTTCAATATGACATGACCAAGCTCAACATCTGCCTCGCAAGCATGGCTGAAGTTAGCAACCCAGCAGAGGAAGGCAATGCTCTTCCTACCCAGGAGGAGGAATAGGTACCAACAAGGAGTTATTTGATCCCGCCTGGCTTGATTCCAAGCTTGGAGAGATCTCTAAAACCTTGTAGTCAATCTTATAAGTTTATTACTTTTAGTGTCGCATTAGTTCGAGTTTAGAATTAAAGATTGCATCTTTAGGATTCCCTTCAGGAATAGTTGATCCTATTTATGAAATTCCGAGTTTATTATAATATATGGAGCATTATTGAGTTTGACTTTGTATCATTGGATATATGAATGGATTGATTATGATTTTACTTGCACTTGATGATAGCAATAGGATTCTTTCACACCATTGGCACTTAATGGAACATATAAAGATAATCTGATCAATATGATGTAGGTCAATGGTTCGATTTACAAAAAGGAGAAATTGTCTAATTAATTAAAGATGGAAAAAAACCTTCAACAAAGGAGAAATTATAAGTGCTATCAAATAGAGTGAGAACAAGTTCGAGGTAGAATACTCAAGTTATAAAGATGCTTCATATATATTTGAGATTTGATAATTGAGATCGTTAAACTTTGAAATTCCTGCATGAAGTGGAATATATGACTAGCTCCTTTGCACAACACTTAAACAAAAGTGTGAGCACAAATATATATAGAAAAAGAAGAAAAAAATATGAAGAAAAAGAGCGAATGTGCAAAGAGAAAATATGCATATACCACTATATTGTAGTAACACAAAGATACGTTTGAGATTTTGAATCCCAAGCAAATATGTCAATCCTAAAAACACTTGGGACTACCTCACTAACTCATTCGGTTGAACCGAATACATTTACATCATGTTAGGAATAATCTTTTGTGAACTGTTAATTGCTAAGGTGTGGAATCCTGCTAATATTATTCGGATGTTCGAGTAAGAAACTATTCATGAACTAAATTATATGTATCCTTTACGATAAACACATGATGCAACTACCTCATTTATTTTATCGACTCAGCTTCATGAATATGAGCATCACATCCATTAAGCTAAACTTGCTCAGGGATGAGCAATAGTCTAAGCTTGGGGAAGTTGATGAGTGCATATCTGTATCATATTTTAGATTATTATTTTGCATTGTAGATGTAGGATCTTGGTATTTTACGGCGTTCGCACGCACTTTTTATGTCTATTTTCACCAGAATCAGGAGAAATGATGGATCCGATGGACACAATTCTTGGACCGGTTATATTGGAGTGAAAAGAAGCCAAAAACTATGTAAATTGCTTATTTGGTAAATATTAATAACACCAGAAGAAAACCCGAAGAGAGCAAAGGAGGCAGAAGGTTTAATGACCAACTGTACGGGTCGTTGTCGTATAGTTGTCGTCGTATAGTTGGCGCCGCCTTCGCCTCCTCAAATAGTTTTACCCCGTGCAACTGGATCGGAGATACGACATACAGAACACCCAGAAATCGCCGAAAACCTCACCTTCGAAAGGGATCTGGAGGAAGAACTTGCCCTAGAGATCCATCTTTGTGGCATCCCGCAAAACCTCTACTAGAAAATCGCGTTGTTTTTGTGCATTGCATCATCATGACCGCAGGCTCATGTCATCATGCCACATTGCATTTGAGCATCGTCATCATCTTGCATTTGCTTGCATCAATCTATTTGTGGAAAGCCTGGTTTTGTTTTCTAAACGCCCCGTCTTTTATTCAAACGCCAAACCCGGGTCTCCGGATTATTTTGTTTTGGCTGCTATCGGTTCGCAAACGGCCCGTTAAAAGCAAATAAAATATTAAATTATTTTAGTGGGGGCAATCGAACGGGCCGAAACGACCCGAACGACCACCCCCAGTCCAAACAATCGGCCCACCCGTAATCCTTTTGCTACCAGATAACCTACCCAGCCCTCCCCTCCACCTCACCCCCTCCTATCACGAGTTGCCACCTCACCTCTCCTCTCTCCCTCACCCTATCCCACACAGCCACCTCACCCTACCCCACTTCCCACTCCCTCCACCCTGGACCCTACCCGACCCACACACACACAACAGCACACACCCGCCGGCTCCACCCCACACACCCTGCACGCACGCACGCAGCAACCAACTGCCTGGCCCCACCCCCACCTGGCACCCGGTCCCACCCCTGGGCCTCCTCTCTTCCGCTCCCCTGTTTCTCTCCCAACACCCCACAGTCCCACGCCACCTCCCACCACCTGGCCCCACCCCGACGCGCCCCGGCCCACCCGCTCACCCTCGCCCCGCTCCCTCTCTCTCCTTCCTTCCTCACCCCGCGTCTCCTTCCTCCTCTTCCCTCTCTGCTCCGTCAACACCGCCGCCGCGCCTGCTTCTCCCTCCCGCCCCCGGTCCCCCTCGCCGCCGGCAGCGAGCCCGCCGAGCCGCCTCGCCCACCTCCTTCTCTCCGCCGAGCCTCGCGCCGCTCCCCTCTTCCCCGTCCCCGGCGTCTGCAGGCCACTCCGCCGCGGACCCCGTCTGCCCCTCCGGCCGTCCCGCCCTCTGCGCCTCCACCGTCGCCCTGGTTCCTCCCCTCCGCCTCCTCCCCTCTCCTGGCCGCGCCGGCAGCCGCGGCGCCTCGCCAACTCGTCTCCGCGTGCCCCGCGTCTCCGCTCGTCCCCGCCGCCCAGAGCTCCGCCTCGCCTCCTCTCCGGCCTCCCTCGCTCGCCAGACCGCCACCGCATCCTCCGTCCCCGCCGGCCTTCCCTCCGCGCCTTCCCGTTGACCCCCTCTGTCTTCCGGCCCCGCCGTCGTCCGCCACCGATGCGCCCCTCCACACCACCGCGGGGCCCGGCCTGGCCCTCTCCTGCAGCAGCTCCTGCAAGCCCGCAAGCCGCAGGTGCTCGCCGCGCCCCCCGCTGCGACCTCGTCTGCGCGCCTTCACCTCCATCTGCTCTCGTCTCCGCGCACGCAGGCTTGTCACCGTTCAGGCCACCGGCCGATGCAAGCTACCTCTGTGGTCCGTGTTGTTTTCGTGTGGGCTCCTTCTGTTGACCTCCTTTCGTGATGCAATCCTCGGTCTCGTGTTCCGTTCATTACAAGATGCGGCTGATCCGGGTCTCCTAGTGGACAAGGTAGACCGTCGACAAGCTTTTCCAAGATCTTCCGAGGATCCTACCCGAGTTCTTCCACGAGACTCTCGAAGACCGACCCGGAGTCTGAAGCCGAACCGCGACCCTCGGAACGCCATGATCTACTACGCGGATGAGATGGCCGAGGCCCGAAACCGAAGCGCCAAGACCTACTACGGACGCCGAGACCCCCGAACCCGAAGACCGATCCCGTACCCGGTGCCGCGCCAAGATCTCCGAAAGAACCCCCGGTACCGAACAAGTTCGCCAACGACCTCAAGTTCTCCTACACGGATACCAAGCGACAAGGTCTCCTTCATGGGACGCCAAGACACAGGTCGAACCCCGAAGGCCGAACCCCAGTGTGACAAGTACCCCTTTCCGGCCGACAAGATCGCCGAGAAACCAAACGCCAAGGTCGTCTACACGGATACGACATGAACTTCCCCCGGACGCCAAGACCGACCTAATACGCGGGTCCGACAAGATCGACACCGACCAGGGCGAGTCCGATGCGCCCCCGACACCGAACCAAGCTCTCCTCCGCGGATGCGACAAGATCTACTTCCCCGATCCGAAGACCCTAAACCCCGGAGTCCGAGAACGATCCGTCGGACCCTGAACCCTGAGACCGGACCCCGAACCCCCGGAACCTCAAGATCTGCCGAACCCTAATGTGTGAACCTTTTCCCGAGCCCTATTTTATAAATGCCATCTATAAAACTTGTTGCATATTAACTGTTCGTGCATGCATCTTTGTCATGTGGTTTGGGGGCCTTATGCCGATTCACCTTATAATTAAATATGGGGCCCATATGCGGGCAAATCTAGTCTCATATTGGCCTCATTTAAACTTGTGCATCGAACCGTTGTCATATCTTGCCTTGTTAAACAACATTTAAATTGCGGGGTAGTTTAATAACATGAACCACCTAATTAATTGTCGGGACCCCGGTTCCGCTTAATCTTGCCTAATTGCATCGCACCCTTGCCATGCCATGCATCATGCCGATCTTTTGCCGTAGTATTAAATATTGCATCCGGTGTTTCTTCTAGTGTTTTGCTTCTTCGCGGATTGGGCCGTTGAGTTGATGCGAGTGTCGACCCGATCTTCGGTTGAACCTTCGACAATGCTTTTCAGGCGAGCATCTCCCTCTTTCTACCTATCTTACTTTTCTAGTATTTATTCCCTCCTGTTGATCTATTGCTATCTGTGTCGCGATGCTCTAGTTTCCGTACCCGTGATATCCCTTGCAGCCCTATATTGCCTCGGACACACCCTATTACCTGTTGTTTGGTAGATAGTTGGACTTGCGCGTCGTAGTCGCTTGCTCAAGTGCTGTTGCGTGTCGTCAAGTGCCACAGTTGTCGGAGTAATGCCGCATGTTGATGTTGTAGATGATCATGGCATTACTTATCGTTCACTTTAATTCCTGTTTAACAACTAAAATTGAAGTAAGCAGAGGCATCGATGGGTGATAGATAATATTTGGTTTCCGAACGCCCACTTGTGTCCCGTAGGACCCCGAGTACTTGATACCTGTTCCTTGATTTATCGCGCTATCCACATCCGGGAGGTATATGGGACCCCCCTGAGCCAGAGCTTGATTCAGTCTTATTTCTTGGGGCCACAAACTAGTTTGAGGTTTTATTTACTATCCTGTACTTATGCCATGCTACTTCTGTATTTACGTTTGTGCGAGGAGCACACTGTACTGTTTAGGATCGTGGCACGATTCCGCGGTGTCGACAAGCCCAGCCACACTTTCGGGTTCCCAGTCGTTCACAGCCGTCCCCACAACCTTAAGTCCGTCTCGGAGCCGGCCGGCTTTGTTGCGGGTCTACTTTAAGGGGTGGCCCCCTGAAATAATTCTGAATCCTGTGATTGCTTTGTCGTGAAGGCCTTGTTGGGTTTTGATTTGGTTTTTCCGAGGTTGATCGAGTGTGTGTTGCTATTGGTGCACCCCGGCCGGGTAAAACTTTCTAAAAGCCGTGTTCGCGGTTATGGACGACTTGGAGCACAGTATCTCGACCATAGACAAGCATAACTAAAGTAGTGCTATAAATTTGACTTTATAATGACTAGTAATCAGCTTCACTATAATGGAATGGCTAAATAATACTGCCCACAATTGCTTGTTTGGAGTGTCGCTGGCGACCATTGTACCTGACTAGTAATTATGGCAACTACAACGGAATGGCTGAATAAAAGTACCAACAACTGCTGGGTTTTTGGGTTATCTCATGCTAATTGTACCTGATTAGTAAGTGTCGCAACTACAATGGAATGGTTAACTAAAAGTGCCCACTGCTTACTTTATCAGGACGAATATCTAAACCTGACTAGTAAAGTGCCGCAACTATAACTGAATAAGTAAAACTGCCAACCGTGTGAGTTCCTCGGTTGACTTCCTCGTTTGGTCTCGAGGGGGAAACACCAGGATGGGTTTGTTTGATGGTAGTCTCAGGTTGGATCGAATAGGTCTTTCTTACCCCTCTCTGATAGTCGCCAGTTGTACCGAGTCTCTATAGGTTGTTTAGTGCATGCTGCCGCTGCCGCTTCAGTCCACCATACCTATGTAGGCGAGGACCGCCGAATTCTAGCCTCGCCGTGTACTGGCCTCAGTACTGACGCTCCTCTTTTTCCTTTGCCCTTGTCGGCACCCCTTTTGTTTAAGCAGGTTTTGAGATCGGCGTCGTTAGCAGGGTTACCCTTCCGGCTTGGCCTGGGCAGGGTTATGGACGCCATTGGTTATTCTTCAGGGCTCTTAGCCCCATTTGCATCTTGTCCGTAGTCGGACGCCCTACCATTTTCAAGGTGATTGGATCTTTGTATATTATATTTGTATTCTTGACTCATTGAGTCGCTGTTATATATATATCTGTTCTGTGGGTCCCATCGAGGACTGTTGTGTAATGTTATTACTTCGTTTTCCACCCGCACGAAAGTGCCTGGTGGGCACCTTTGAATCGTTTCTATGCGGGTTTGGTGGGTTTCGCTAATACTTGCATAGGTCCGATTCTGAGGGTGTTACAGAGTGGTATCAGAGCTCAGCAGTTACGATACCCCACAAGTCCAGCCTGTAGGAGAACCTAGCTAACGGCCAAAGTAGAGTGTCAAAACTATTTTTGAAAATCAGTTGGATAGTTCTGATTAGGTCTGATTTTACTCCTTACCCCTCTGCTATTCTCCTCTTATCTCGACGTGTTTTGAATCTGCTCTCTTACCTTCTTCTAGTCCAGGATTTCTCGTGGTTGGGTTCCGTCGCACCTTCAGGGTTTCGCTTCCTTCTTTGGTAACGGTGTTGCTACATCTGTCTTCATGTGTCCGAGGAGCCCTTCGTCTGTGGTACCATCCTTTGTTCCTTGTCTGTGCCTTCCGGTGTTTTTTCGACGCGACGACATCATCTACGCCAGATCCGATGCAGAGTCTGCATCACTCCCTTGTTCCGAACCTCGCTTGTCGAGATCTTCAGTCTGACTCCGTGAATGGTTGCACGCTTTTCCACTGATTGTGCGGAGTAATAGTTTGGGTGCGTGATGGATTGGCCCCCATGCCGACTACCCCTTCTATTCGCTTTTGTACATTGAAGTGGCAGAGAATGCATCGGTTCTCTCTTTCCATCGAAGCTAGAGGTGGCTTAATGTTGATACCTCTACCTTCGACCTTTTGGTTCCGGAGTGTTCTCCCGACGATCACGGACAACGACCTCTTGTTAGTGGTGTCACGAGGATCTACACGAAGCGAGAAGATGCCGATCACCGACCTTCTTCCCGGTACCATGAGGCGGATCTCGAGGGCGAGATCCATTGTTAGTGGTGTCGAATTGTGGCATCCCGCAAAACCTCTACTAGAAAATCGCGTTGTTTTTGTGCATTGCATCATCATGACCGCAGGCTCATGTCATCATGCCACATTGCATTTGAGCATCGTCATCATCTTGCATTTGCTTGCATCAATCTATTTGCGGAAAGCCTGGTTTTGTTTTCTAAACGCCCCGTCTTTTATTCAAACGCCAAACCCGGGTCTCCGGATTATTTTGTTTTGGCTGCTATCGGTTCGCAAACGGCCCGTTAAAAGCAAATAAAATATTAAATTATTTTAGTGGGGGCAGTCGAACGGGCCGAAACGACCCAAACGACCACCCCCAGTCCAAACAATCGGCCCACCCGTAATCCTTTTGCTACCAGATAACCTACCCAGCCCTCCCCTCCACCTCACCCCCTCCTATCACGAGTTGCCACCTCACCTCTCCTCTCTCCCTCACCCTATCCCACACAGCCACCTCACCCTACCCCACTTCCCACTCCCTCCACCCTGGACCCTACCCGACCCACACACACACAACAGCACACACCCGCCGGCTCCACCCCACACACCCTCACGCACGCACGCAGCAACCAACTGCCTGGCCCCACCCCCACCTGGCACCCGGTCCCACCCCTGGGCCTCCTCTCTTCCGCTCCCCTGTTTCTCTCCCAACACCCCACAGTCCCACGCCACCTCCCACCACCTGGCCCCACCCCGACGCGCCCCGGCCCACCCGCTCACCCTCGCCCCGCTCCCTCTCTCTCCTTCCTTCCTCACCCCGCGTCTCCTTCCTCCTCTTCCCTCTCTGCTCTGTCAACACCGCCGCCGCGCCTGCTTCTCCCTCCCGCCCCCGGTCCCCCTCGCCGCCGGCAGCGAGCCCACCGAGCCGCCTCGCCCACCTCCTTCTCTCCGCCGAGCCTCGCGCCGCTCCCCTCTTCCCCGTCCCCGGCGTCTGCAGGCCATGCCGCCGCGGACCCCGTCTGCCCCTCCGGCCGTCCCGCCCTCTGCGCCTCCACCGTCGCCCTGGTTCCTCCCCTCCGCCTCCTCCCCTCTCCTGGCCGCGCCGGCAGCCGCGGCGCCTCGCCAACTCCTCTCCGCGCGCCCCACGTCTCCGCTCGTCCCCGCCGCCCAGAGCTCCGCCTCGCCTCCTCTCCGGCCTCCCTCGCTCGCCGGACCGCCGCCGCATCCTCCGTCCCCGCCGGCCTTCCCTCCGCGCCTTCCCGTTGACCCCCTCTGTCTTCCGGCCCCGCCGTCGTCCGCCACCGATGCGCCCCTCCACACCACCGCGGGGCCCGGCCTGGCCCTCTCCTGCAGCAGCTCCTGCAAGCCCGCAAGCCGTAGGTGCTCGCCGCGCCCCCCGCTGCGACCTCGTCTGCGCGCCTTCACCTCCATCTGCTCTCGTCTCCGCGCACGCAGGCTTGTCACCGTTCAGGCCACCGGCCGATGCAAGCTACCTCTGTGGTCCGTGTTGTTTTCGTGTGGGCTCCTTCTGTTGACCTCCTTTCGTGATGCAATCCTTGGTCTCGTGTTCCGTTCATTACAAGATGCGGCTGATCCGGGTCTCCTAGTGGACAAGGTAGACCGTCGACAAGCTTTTCCAAGATCTTCCGAGGATCCTACCTGAGTTCTTCCACGAGACTCTCGAAGACCGACCCGGAGTCTGAAGCCGAACCGCGACCCTCGGAACGCCATGATCTACTACGCGGATGAGATGGCCGAGGCCCGAAACCGAAGCGCCAAGACCTACTACGGACGCCGAGACCCCCGAACCCGAAGACCGATCCCGTACCCGGTGCCACGCCAAGATCTCCGAAAGAACCCCCGGTACCGAACAAGTTCGCCAACGACCTCAAGTTCTCCTACACGGATACCAAGCGACAAGGTCTCCTTCATGGGACGCCAAGACACAGGTCGAACCCCGAAGGCCGAACCCCGGTGTGACAAGTACCCCTTTCCGGCCGACAAGATCGCCGAGAAACCAAATGCCAAGGTCGTCTACACGGATACGACATGAACTTCCCCCGGACGCCAAGACCGACCTGATACGCGGGCCCGACAAGATCGACACCGACCAGGGCGAGTCCGATGCGCCCCCGACACCGAACCAAGCTCTCCTCCGCGGATGCGACAAGATCTACTTCCCCGATCCGAAGACCCTAAACCCCGGAGTCCGAGAACGATCCGTCGGACCCTGAACCCTGAGACCGGACCCCGAACCCCCGGAACCTCAAGATCTGCCGAACCCTAATGTGTGAACCTTTTCCCGAGCCCTATTTTATAAATGCCATCTATAAAACTTGTTGCATATTAACTGTTCGTGCATGCATCTTTGTCATGTGGTTTGGGGGCCTTATGCCGATTCACCTTATAATTAAATATGGGGCCCATATGCGGGCAAATCTAGTCTCATATTGGCCTCATTTAAACTTGTGCATCGAACCGTTGTCATATCTTGCCTTGTTAAACAACATTTAAATTGCGGGGTAGTTTAATAACATGAACCACCTAATTAATTGTCGGGACCCCGGTTCCGCTTAATCTTGCCTAATTGCATCGCACCCTTGCCATGCCATGCATCATGCCGATCTTTTGCCGTAGTATTAAATATTGCATCCGGTGTTTCTTCTAGTGTTTTGCTTCTTCGCGGATTGGGCCGTTGAGTTGATGCGAGTGTCGACCCGATCTTCGGTTGAACCTTCGACAATGCTTTTCAGGCGAGCATCTCCCTCTTTCTACCTATCTTACTTTTCTAGTATTTATTCCCTCCTGTTGATCTATTGCTATCTGTGTCGTGATGCTCTAGTTTCCGTACCCGTGATATCCCTTGCAGCCCTATATTGCCTCGGACACACCCTATTACCTGTTGTTTGGTAGATAGTTGGACTTGCGCGTCGTAGTCGCTTGCTCAAGTGCTGTTGCGTGTCGTCAAGTGCCACAGTTGTCGGAGTAATGCCGCATGTTGATGTTGTAGATGATCATGGCTTTACTTATCGTTCACTTTAATTCCTGTTTAACAACTAAAATTGAAGTAAGCAGAGGCATCGGTGGGTGATAGATAATATTTGGTTTCCGAACGCCCACTTGTGTCCCGTAGGACCCCGAGTACTTGATACATGTTCCTTGATTTATCGCGCTATCCACATCCGGGAGGTATATGGGACCCCCCTGAGCCAGAGCTTGATTCAGTCTTATTTCTTGGGGCCACAAACTAGTTTGAGGTTTTATTTACTATCCTGTACTTATGCCATGCTACTTCTGTATTTACGTTTGTGCGAGGAGCACACTGTACTGTTTAGGATCGTGGCACGATTCCGCGGTGTCGACAAGCCCAGCCACACTTTCGGGTTCCCAGTCGTTCACAGCCGTCCCCACAACCTTAAGTCCGTCTCGGAGCCGGCCGGCTTCGTTGCGGGTCTACTTTAAGGGGTGGCCCCCTGAAATAATTCTGAATCCTGTGATTGCTTTGTCGTGAAGGCCTCGTTGGGTTTTGATTTGGTTTTTCCGAGGTTGATCGAGTGTGTGTTGCTATTGGTGCACCCCGGCCGGGTAAAACTTTCTGAAAGCCGTGTCCGCGGTTATGGACGACTTGGAGCACAGTATCTCGACCATAGACAAGCATAACTAAAGTAGTGCTATAAATTTGACTTTATAATGACTAGTAATCAGCTTCACTATAATGGAATGGCTAAATAATACTGCCCACAATTGCTTGTTTGGAGTGTCGCTTGCGACCATTGTACCTGACTAGTAATTATGGCAACTACAACGGAATGGCTGAATAAAAGTACCAACAACTGCTGGGTTTTTGGGTTATCTCGTGCTAATTGTACCTGATTAGTAAGTGTCGCAACTACAATGGAATGGTTAACTAAAAGTGCCCACTGCTTACTTTATCAGGACGAATATCTAAACCTGACTAGTAAAGTGCCGCAACTATAACTGAATAAGTAAAGCTGCCAACCGTGTGAGTTCCTCGGTTGACTTCCTCGTTTGGTCTCGAGGGGGAAACACCAGGATGGGTTTGTTTGATGGTAGTCTCAGGTTGGATCGAATAGGTCTTTCTTACCCCTCTCTGATAGTCGCCAGTTGTATCGAGTCTCTATAGGTTGTTTAGTGCATGCTGCCGCTGCCGCTTCAGTCCACCATACCTATGTAGGCGAGGACCGCCGAATTCTAGCCTCGCCGTGTACTGGCCTCAGTACTGACGCTCCTCTTTTTCCTTTGCCCTTGTCGGCACCCCTTTTGTCTAAGCAGGTTTTGAGATCGACGTCGTTAGCAGGGTTACCCTTCCGGCTTGGCCTGGGCAGGGTTATGGACGCCATTGGTTATTCTTCAGGGCTCTTAGCCCCATTTGCATCTTGTCCGTAGTCGGACGCCCTACCATTTTCAAGGTGATTGGATCTTTGTATATTATATTTGTATTCTTGACTCATTGAGTCGCTGTTATATATATCTGTTCTGTGGGTCCCATCGAGGACTGTTGTGTAATGTTATTACTTCGTTTTCCACCCGCACGAAAGTGCCTGGTGGGCACCTTTGAATCGTTTCTATGCGGGTTTGGCGGGTTTCGCTAATACTTGCATAGGTCCGATTCTGAGGGTGTTACAATCTTAGCCCTATGTAGACCTGGGAGGCCAAGGCATCGATCTCCATCTTCATCAACCACTTCATCTCCATCACCACTATCATCTCCATACATCCCATCTAGATCTTGTTGTAATTCTTGCACCCGTTGACGAGGTTTGATCTCGTCAATGCCCATTGTTATGGAAATGGGTTTTGGAGAAGATGGGGATGCTGGAGATCGCGGAACGGTTAGCAAACAAGCAACACGGGGACACGAGGTTTACCCAGGTTTAGGCCCCCGGAGGGAAAACCCTACTCCTGCTTGTCTGCTCTTGATTACGGCGGAACCGAAGGTTACAGGGGTGCGCAGATGCAATCTGGCGTGGAGGTGTCTATGCGAAAGTATGAGGTGCCCTCCTCGTCGTGCCTTCCTAGCCTTTATATAGAGTTAGGCAGGTCCCAGGCACAGATCGAGTCGGTTACAGGTTTTAGGGTTTACCCCTTTGAATTTCCTATCTACTCTAGTCTTGCTCTCCAAGGATCCGAAGACGTCATGGGCCTTGGCCACCCGAAATTCTTCATGGGCCGGCGTATATTTGTCGTGGGCCTTCCTTGGGCTGGACCAGGTATGCTGAGATCGTGTACCCACGGGGTATAACCATGTCAGTAGCCCCCGAGTGTTCAGTCGAATCATAGATTCGGCTGAGGACTCTTCAATCCTTCGGGTGCAACTCTGTCTTTCAAGAGAATGTGTAGGGATTGTTGATGCGTGTGCCTGACTCTCCTGACGGATCAGGGTTAGTTAACTGTCTTAGGACAAAACAACATGATCCTCTTCAGGTTCGAGTCCCTCGACTCGAACCTGGAACATATGCTGGCGTAATTCGACTCAGGCCGCGGAGGACTTACAGGAGTGGAATTCCAGTGAATTTAAATGATGTACCCAACGCGTCCGTCGGGATTTTTCATCGCGCCTGTTGGCACGGATTCTTACTAGCAGAGCGCAGTCATGTGCGTTACCGGGCCATCAGATGATATCTATAGGTCTTATCTTTGTGTCGCAAACACAACATCCGAATGTTTATCACCGCGGAGGTGTTTCGGGTGGCCAAGGAGGACGTTGCTCACTTAGCGTTAAATGGGGAAGAGTTACCGAAAAGTTTTGCACGCTAATCCGAAGGATCGCAGTCGAAGAATTCATAGGGTGCGCGACCAGCGCTCCCTATGGGAGTACCCCCCGAGTGTCTGTTCGAGCCGTAGACTCGAACAGAGACTTTAATTCAGCCGTTGTTCAGCTTCAGGTCCGTAGGACACAAATTTTTCGGATGCTTGAATCCATGCTCCCTATGGGAGTAGCCCCCGAGTCCGTAGTGGAGTCGCAGACTCAATGTAGGACTCGAAGAAGTAGTTCACTGCTGTAGTATTTTGTTCATTTTCGGGTGCGTGACCAGCACTCCTGATAGGAGTAGCCCCTGAGTAGTTAGTCGAATCATAGATTCGAGTGAGTACTCTTAGCTTTGTAGCCGCAGAATCGTGGCTTTTGCTAGTATAGCTTTTGATGACATCAGTGCTGACGATCGGTGACCTCAAGCGTCTGCTGTGCCAGAGATGACGTGACTGGATGAACATGGGTCCCACCTTCTGACCTTTAATTGACCGGTCACGCGCGGCGTGGAGATAATTACGGCGTCGCCTCGATTTCCACGCGTAGTGGACGGCGTGTGAGCGACGGTTCGTTGTGATGCTGACACGTGTATGGTCAGATCCTGCCGTTGGCGTTAGGTCTTCTCGATGGACGGTTATCGTGCATCGTCTTCGTCCTTATAATCATTGGGAAAAAAATTAGTTTGCTTTCACCGCAGCCATTCTTGTTTCACTGCTCCATTATTCTCTAAGATTTCTTGCTGCGCGCTAGAATATCCTCGGACATTTCCTTCTTCGATCCTACGTTCTCGCCGCCGACGCCGCCGCACCGCAATGGGGAAGGCTAAGAAGTCTTCTTCTGCGGTTGATACCAGCGATGTTGGAGGCAAGAAGAGTGCTACCGCTACCCGTGTCACCGACGGTGGCTGGCGGCGATCGGAGACGCGGGAGAGTGATATCCGCAAGCTTCGTGAGCGGGGCTTGATCCCGCAGGATAGGGAGGCCGTCAAGCTCCCTGGCAACGAGGTAATTCCCCGTCCCCCTGCTGGGTTTCGGGTTATGTTCCTTGCATTTGTCCTTCGGGGCTTCTCCTTCCCAGTCCACAATTTCCTTTGTGGACTGCTTTTCTTTATGGCATCCAGCTGCATTATCTTTCCCCCAACTCACTTCTACACATTGCTTGTTTTGTTACTTTCTGCGAGTGCTGGCTCGGTATCGAGCCGCACTTTGGCCTCTTCCGGAAACTCTACTCCGTGAAGAGGCAATCTGGTTCTGATGGTGTTTATACCATTGGGGGTTGCATCATCTCCCTTCGATCCAATCTTCTTTACTTATCCTTTTCCATGTCTGAATCTGTCCAGTACCGGCGGAGGCGATGGTTTTACATCCGCGACTCCACGGTGGCTGGACAAGATTTTGGTCTTGTTCCTTTCGACCCCTCCCAAAAGATCGAGCCAAAAAGGTCCTGGAAAAACCAGATCTTGGATGGCGAGGTAGCGGAGATAGAGACTCTCTATCGTCGAGTGGAGGATCTCCAGCTGATTCCGGAGAAGGAGGTGAACAGTGTGGATATCATCCGCACTTTTCTCAAATGTCGGGTGCAGCCGCTCCAGGCTAGGGCGCACCCGATGTTCCTTTACGCTGGTCGTCGTGATCTGACTAGGGTTTCGGCTGAGGAACTTTCCAAGGGAGATCTCGATGGGGTCCTTCGTCCGCTGTTGAAGTTCAAGGCTGGAGAGGATATCCCGGGGAAGTCGCTGACTTCTCCGTTCTCCGCTTCTCATCCGGTTCCGCAGGTGTAGATCTGGGACGTGCGCGTGGCGCTATTTTCGACTGTGTTTTACTTGTACTTATTTTGTCTGCTAACAAGTCTTCTTCTTTTGTGCAGGAGTTCAAGGTGTCGGGCATGTCACCTCCATTGCCTGAAGTATTCCCGGATGCGCCGGATAATGAGGTGGTGGACTCCATGTCCGAGCTACCATCGGCGCGATCTCCGGCTGAAGAAGCCAACGAGTCGAGCGAGGATCACACTCGCAAGAGCACGAGGAGCTCCAGCGAGTCGTCGGATGCTTCAACTCCACCGACCCCCGGGAACCCGCTGTGCCTTGAACGCCACAGTGATGGGCATGGGGGCTCTTCCTCTCCAATTCCTGTCGTTCCCGTGCGGGCTGTGGCACCGCACCCGTCGACGAAGCGGAAGAAGGAAGAAAAGAAGGAAGAGAAGAAAGAGGAGAAGAAGGTCCGGAAGACCCCTCCCGTCTTTGACTTGAGCGAGCTTGACTCGTAAGTTTCCTTAGCCCTGCGTTGCTTTTTCGTGTCTGTTTACCTTGTGCTTAGCTAATTTGTCCTTATGTAGCCACTCCTCCAACGACTCCTCCAGTGATGGTGCTCGGGAGATGATGGGGGAGTCGAAGGTCGTGCTTCCTCCTCCTTAGACGGTGGCCACCTCTGAAGGTGCTGCTCCAGGCCCTTCTCCGCAGGAGATTCTGGTGGTTGCGCCTCAGAAGGCTGTGAGCGGACATTCGGAGTCGCCGTAAATCATGTAAGTAATTCTGCTTTCTGCTACGGGGAGCCCCCTAGCCTTTTCGGATGATCTGTTGATTTTCTTTTCTTCCTACCTCGAGGGGAGACCCCGACCGTCTGTTGGGTATTTTGTTGTTCGTTGTTTTTTTCTGTCGAGTCTCGGGGGGATACCCTGAGCATTTTTCGTTTGTATCACTTGCTTCTGCTCGTTCTATTGGGCGTAGCCCCCGAGCCCTTCTTTTGACTGGTAGTTCTTTTTTGCAGCCTTTTGTGCAAGGTGCCAACCAACTGGTGGGCAGCACCTGGCGTTGGAGGCCAGCCTCAATCAACTTCAAGGTATTTTTTGTACCTTGGTCTTTTGTTTATTCTTGCATTCTTGTCCTTCGATCTGACATTTGCATGGCTTGCTGCAGAGGATCACAATGCCTCTCTTCGTGAGATTGATGCTCTCAAAAAGAGCCTTGGTCAAGCGGAGAAAAAGGCCGAGGTCGCCGTTGGTGCAAGGGAGCGCCTTGAGCTAGAGCTGGCCAACGCGGCCGAGGCGAAGGAGCGCCTGCAGCAGGAGGCTACGGACCGCGAGGAGCAGCTCGCCACTGCCACGGCTTCGCGCGCGAGAGAGATGGCTGGCAAGCTTATGGCGGCTGCCAAGGCTGTTTCGGGTGAGTATCTCTGCCTTCTTCTTTTTGATTTCCTAGTCTTTCTTTTGCAGTGCTTTTATTCATTCTGCTTCCTTTGTTGTCTTAGAAGCCGCGGGCATCGAATTTGATCGTGTACCCATGGGGTATAACCATGTCACCCGTTGTGGATTTATACAAGTGCTATTCATCGATAATCATTTCCATTACCGTTGTCATGATGTTGTTTGCCTCCATGTATGAGTAGATCATTAGTTCTTGGGGAGATGGATAAACCCTAGTATATGATTGAGATAAAATAGGGATTATTATGTTATACATCATTATATGTATGTGTTAATTGTCTTCATCTTAATGTTGGGAGTTGTGCACCTCCTTAATATTTGCCTCTCGCGGGGGCTCGATGAAGGGGATTAATTGTTGGTAGACGGAGGAATGATAGCACTTACTGTAACTATAAAGTCGTTGTCATCATTTACGTACTAACTTGGGGAAGGAAGGAGAACTCATTAAGCCATGTCCATGCCACGGGAGAAATTATTTAACAGCGGGATAATATCATTAATGCCATTTATCTGTTAGCTGTGGTTATGAAGGATGATGTGAGTAGTAGTTGCTGCCTAATCATCCATATATGAAGCTCCTCCCACATACATGCATATCATGAGAATATTCGTTATAATAATCTTGATCACTTATTCTAAATTGCTAGCGGTGTATCCACCACTCATTGAGAATGCCTTTCCCCTATTGCAGTTTCAATTTTTCTTACACACGCGGTTACTATTTTCTGCATTAAGTTTTTACTTTACTCAATCAACCAAAAATCCAAAAATAATACTACTTTTCTTGCATCTTAGAATTATTTTTTAAGTACTGTGTTTAGTTTTAATTAAAAGCATTTTAGTCTTTCGCCTATTGCTCCCCGTGGGACCAATATCTTTATTTTAAAACTAGCTACAAACGATCTGTGCACTTGCAGTCATCATGCCACTACTTTTAGGAACATCAGATCGTGGTCGTCAACGATGCACCACAATCGAACATCCTGAACAACCCCGAAGCTACAGGGCGAGTAGCCTTATGGGGCATCGAGCTGTCCCCTCGGGATATCATCTACGAGCGTCGCACCGCCATCAAGTCTCAGGTGGTCCCTGACTTCTTCGTCCACTAGATGGAACTCCATCTAGCGGACACTCTGGACATGTCCCAGTCCTGTACAATGCACTTCGACGGCTCCAAGCGCCCGAGTCCCGAGCTCCGCCCATCCCAACCCCTCTTCCATCTCCCCTAGCAATGTGTGTTGCCCCTTCCACTCCTGAGATCTCCTCTCACCTCCGCTCCTTCCGACCTTCCAGTCATGAGGCTACCGCCTCCCGTCCAACTCCCGCATCCAGCGTTGGTCGCCTTTGCTTTCCCGCCTCAAACCTTCCCAGTACCGATTCCACATCGCCCCCGACCTCGCATAACCGTCCGTGGCCACGCTTTGCTGGTGGTGAGGAAGATAAGGAGGAGGTGAGCGTGTGGAACGGTGGGGGTGAGAGAGAGAGGGGGCGACGCGGGTAGAGACACTCCTATGCGGAACTACGCGAAGACGTCGCATCATTCTTACCGCTTTGACTGGAAAAATCAGAGACGGATGGCGCAAAAAAAAAGGAATTGAAAAGGAGAAGGCCTCTCCGCTCCCGAGCTCTCCCTCTCTCCTTCGCTCCCTCCACCCCCTCCACTCACGAGGCCACCGCCTCCCGTCTAGCTCCAGCATCAAGTGTCGGTCGCCTCTGCTTCCTATGTGATTTTTTATTTCAACTTTTTTATATCCCAATATTTTAAAAAAAACAACATTTTATTACTGCATATACAGAAAAAAATACTCCATCTAATCCATATTAATTGTCACTGGATTGAATGTATCTAGCACTAAAACATGTCTAGACACATTCATTTCTGCGACAAATAATATAGATCAAAGGGAATATATGTTTTTTTTATAAAAATAGAACCTTTTATTGGGCCAGAATCTGGGGCAGCCCATAAGGGGCAGGCTTCAGGCGTGCATTAGTAGTGCACGCGCTGAGCGGAAAATAACACCTCGCCTATAATGTGGGAGGGAGCTTCTATTTTGACGCTAAACGCCTAAACAAGCTGAGTCTCCGCATACCCCGCTGAATGTGAAGCTGCTTCATCTACTTTTTCTGACTTCCTGTTTACAGTAGTACTACTATTTGCGATGCTAATATGCTATGAGCAAAAGATGACACAAAGATACGAAACGTTCTCCTCATTTTGAATCTGCAGACGACGTAAGAGCTACGTATGCGGCATAGATGATTCGAGTGGGAGCAAACAAAGCCCGAGTTTGTTACAAGAAAAAATGAAACCTGACAGAAAATGTTGCAAAACATTCAGCAGCCCCGTACACCCGTGCTGAGCCAAAAACGCAACAAGGCATGTCAAGCCTCCAGCCAGTCCAACGCAATATACCCCTGGAGTTGCAGAATCATCGTGTCAACTTTGAGATTAGCCGTGAAAATGTCAACCTTCTCCATTCTGCAGAGACCATCAATTCACACGGAAGGGAAGAACTTGTTCAGATTGAAAGGCAGGGAGTAGAACTCCTCGCTCCTGGTGTCCGTCTTGAAGCTCCTGAACTTGTCCCACCAGTGGTACCCCCTGTCCCTCCTCACCGCGCTGTCGCGCCTGTGCATCGTGTTGTCCAGGAAGTAGGCCACCAGCACCGCCACGAAGGGCTTGGACGAGAACGGCACGTTTACCATGTCGTTGAACTGTCATAAAAACAATCAGACAGTTCTCTTATCTGCATCTATTATGTCGTGGCAATCTCTTCTTATCTTAAGGAGGAAAGGTTAACACGAGACAGCCTGTGGCGTGTTCTGGCACGTACCCATCGAGCGCCGGTGTGCACCGGGCCGTAACCTGCGACGGATGTGTACTCGTTGAAGTACTGAGGAACTGATAGGCCCATGAAGATGGAGAACCCCACGATGAACTTGGTCCTGAAGCTGTTGAGGTTGCAGAACTGGAGGAAGCTCAGACCGCAGGCACCTGCAAGTGGAAGCAGTGATGAATTAATTAGAGGCTGCAACGCAGAACAGTAATAGGTGCTGGAAATAATTAAAATGGTGGACCTTGTCAAGAGATATCTACACTTACCAATATATGCAAAGAAAATGCAGTAAAGGGCAGCAAATATTGGCAGTGGAATTGACGCAAAAATCGCTCCAAATTTCCCTGGTTTGCCAAAACAAAATGAATTAATAACATACTAGTATAACTGCAAAAGTGGGAAAACACCATGTTGCATACCACCTGACCATGTACTTAGACCGGTGGAATATCAAATTACAATCACGATATGACAAACTCGCCAAAAACAAAAGGCTCTTTGATGTGATGTGATGACTTCTTATCAGAGTGCCATGTTATGCAAAGGCCTCTGATCCAGTACAACCCCCTCAACCCTAAACTCGTAAAAACTCGTATAATCTCAAATACAAGGACGGCTCAGATCGCTTGATACCCCTTCGTAATTAGTATAAACATGTATATGTAACCCTGTGCAAAACCCCGTATAACTCTACCAAATTATACATTCTTCTAGCAGTATTTGTACTAGCATGACTCTACACAAATGAAAAAGAAAGCACCGATGTACGCCGGATCATCACCGGCGACGGCCATGTCCGTGCGCGGTGGTGGCGGTTGGGTCGGTGACTCGTCCTTGCTGGTGCACGCCTGGGCTTGGCCTTGTAGGTGTGTGCCGGCAGGGCTGGCGGCGGCGGCGAGCGAGAGCTTGGGGGCAGCCGGCCGAATGTCCGGTGGTAGGCCGGGAAGTCCGACGTGAAGTCCCAGTTATGAAATTTTAGCAGGAGCTAACGGGTGTCGCCAAACATGTTTTCGGACAAGAGGCCGGACTTGTCCAGCGGGGTTCTTTTTGACTTGCAGAGCGTCTGCTTTCTGGTCTTAATGTATCAGGATGAAGACGTTGTAGTTCTTTTGGTTGTTGCCTGGTACTAATAGTAGTGATTCGTTCTGTAGCTGTGGAGCTTTTGCTGAATTGTGTTGGTTACCAGCAGTTGGTGTGGTCGTTTCTCCCGTATGTGTGTAAATGAATTGATCGGTGTCTATCAGCTTATATGAAATGAAGGTGCGTACAATGAGCTCATAGATTTAAAAAAGAATTGTTAGGTCCATTAAGTATGTCATACTTGATGTCTGTCTCTTGTATATTTGCCTTCCTCGACAAGAAAATTAGTTTTAGTCACAAGACAAATACTGAGATTCCGGGATGCCTCAGTCTCCGTGGATGATCACATGGACTTTGCCGTCTTGGACAGGGTTGCGCCGGAGCAGCAAGGTCTCTCTTGTTGGTCGTGGTCCTCGGCAATGAGCTTGTATGGTTCCGACAGTAGCGTCGGACAGTCTGGCCTTGCCGGACTGGCTTTGCCGACGCCGGACAGTCTGTCTAGATTGGACAGGCCAGCATTGTCGGCGCCAGACTGTCCGGTAACACAACAACCATAGCGATCTGCCGCAACGCGATCGGGAAACCATTGACTACCTACCTCAGGCGTCGACGGTCTACGAGGGCGTGACGATAGCGGCGGCGACGGTTGTCACGATGGCCGCCGGCAGTGGTTGTGACCGGGACGGTGGTGATCACCGTGGAACCGGTAGGAGGGAGGTGATCGGGTGCGGAATAGAATGCGGGAGAATGCTGTATAACTACACGTTCTGATCCATATGCCTATACATGAGTAATACTCGATTTGGACGATACAGGTTTGGATATATACATGGACATATTTGTACGAGTTTAGGGGAAGGGGTTATACTGGATCAAACCTATGCAAATATCACTGTTTAAAAAATAGGCCGAATCAGCGATTAATAGGCCGATTAATCGCTACTAGGGACCTGACCGTGTCGATTACCACTAATCCTTTGTGTTAATCGTTTAGCCTGATTAATAGGTTTGACACTTCGATTACTAGGTATGTTCCCGATTAACCACTACGCTTGGTAAAAAAAGTTGCAAAATTATCAACACATATCGCCCATCCATCCGCTAGCCTGCCCCAATGAAGTAGGTTTTGCGAAGCTCCCGTTCGATCCATTCCTCCAAGAGCTTGATTTCAGCCATCACCAACTAGTTCCTTGTCGTTATTGACCAGTTCCTCGTAGTTGGCGACTAGACCTCGGATACAAGAGCTCGAGCGCCTTGAGGATCTCATCTGTGAGCTTAAGGCTGATGATTCATACGTGTTTTAGGTGCTAATTTTTGTAGGTTGCACCGATTAATAGCCGACCGATTAAATCAGTTAATCGTCCGAATTCCGATTAATCGCTACTCCCAAGACAACCGAGCAGCTAACGATTACCGATTTCCTTAACATTGGCAAATATACATGGAAACTCGTACAAAGAATGTGAGGAATAACATGGAACATTACCAAGAATAGAGAAGAAAATCATGAAGCCAGCAGATATTTGCACTACTCTCCGGCTGCCTACATGTGTCAGAGCTAGTAAACCAGCATTTTCACTGCAAAAATCGAAATACAGATACTTAAAGAGCAGACAGAAAAAAAGAAAGAATAGTAAACCAAGAACCAAGACCTCGAGTTCAAAAGAAACAAACAAACAACCAAGGGCTGCTGGTTTCAGTAGATGGTAACACTGCACTTACACTGATACTGCAGTCCCATTGGCTGTACCAAAAAATGCACCCAGTAAAGTACCGATACCCTGCAGATGTTACCAAAGGGACCATCAAAACCTATTAACATAAGCTACAACGGTTCTGGTGTGAAATGGTCCGACTTGATCACCTGCCAACCAATGCCCCGACCAAGAATTGAGGGAGGTATCATAGTTGCACTAGCATATCTTGATACAGCAATGAAGGTCCCAGTTGACTGAAAGGTAGCACATTATTATTAGATTTTTAGTTATAGCTCACTGCTAGCAGGGCCACATTACATAATTTGTAACACTTAGGTAAAGCAGTGTACACAGACCTCTACAAGAGCAACAAATGATGCCATCATCATTGCAAAACATTCACCAACATCAAATGTGGGAGCGCCCCATTGGAAAGGATACGGGACAGATATCCTGCGACAATGTTGTAAGCGCCTTTTTAGTGAAACTTATGACCATAAAGGTCCACAAAAATGTGATGTAACCGTAACTAATTCCTTACCAGGAAGCTCCACCGATAAGCCCGGAACGGTCAACACGACAATGCACTTGTGTCTTCATTGGGGATTTGTTGTATGCACCACTAACAGTGAGAATGTATGCATACAGCCACACAATAGCGATTGTGAAAATCACAGCAAACCGGTCGAACACGGGTTTTGCCACATGTATAAGATGAGGTAAATACTGCATCAAAGACAATTGCAGTTAGTACAAGGAAATCACTCTAGCTGTAACAGCATAATGAAATGACGTGTTTGTACCTGAGAAAATATGAGTAGTAGAATGATTTCTGGAAGCCCAATTTCGACGCATTTGGCAACCTGTAGGCACCATTAGTCTTCAAGTTAGGTGGATAATAGGGAAGATGTACAGAATCATGTAACAAATGCATATAAATTATAATGAAATGGGTGAGTGAGATGTCGCTTACCCCTGGAAAACCAAGCTCATAGAGCCCAAATCCAGCAAGTGCTATCAGAGGAGCAGCAGACAATGGACTTAGGAATCTGTGAAAGTTTTGAGGAATAGTCAGGCCACAAACTGAAATGATACAGCCTGCAACAGCAGTCAAACCAAAACAGTAGAGTACTACTAGTACAATATGTACGAGTCAAAGGAGAGGAGCATGATGACGCCCACCTAACTACATTGCGCCAGAGGCCACTGAAACCAAGTATGATCTGAATCGCGGATGCGATGATGAAAGCGCCCTGTGTTCCTCGCATGGTCCGCAAGAATTTCTGCACGGACAGGAGTGACAAATGTCTTGTAAACTTCACAAGAATTCTCACAGAGAGTGTCCTATGAGAAGATCGATGTGCAGATTAGTCTAACAACCTGATGAGGATCTGCTTCATTGCTGTAACGGCTGGCCAAGATGATGGAAATGGTTGGTGCAACAACGGTATAGGATCCGCCCATGACAGCGGGGAGACGAGTCCCAAAGAAGGACTGGGACAAGGTGTTGATGCCGGCAACAAACAGCAGCGTCTGAATCACCCGGGCCTTCTCATCCTGCAATTGAAAACAGTTGAGAAGTCTGTCATGCATAAACAAAAAATCTTGCAATTTTTTCAAGAATCTGAAATGCAACATGTCTGTCAACCAAAGTGAAGGGCACCAAGGTGAGTTGTGTTTTCAGGTGATGGTGAGGGGCTCACGTTTCCTCCTCCCATCTGGGAAACAAGAGCGCTGGGTATAATGACAGATGTGCCCAGCATCACAATGAAGTGCTGGAATCCAAGCATAATGGCCTCAGCTGCGCACAATTCAAATCAAATCAAATCAAATCAAATCAAGTCAAATCAAATTCTTCAGTTAATCAGGGTGATATCCACGGGGCGCAAAGTGATTAGGAATCAGAATCGACCAAAGATTCGCACTCAGTGACAGTGAAAACATCAACATCCATGGGGAGATCTGCACGGCAAGAACATAAATGCAAAGTACAAGGAACAATATCCAAACGGACATTGATTGCAAGAGGAAAGAGACGTACGCCAGGGTGGTGGGCTAGTGATGCAGTAGGAGACGCTGGGCAGCTGGTCCTTGACCGGGTGCGGGTGCATCTCCTCCTGCTTCGGCGGCGGTGCCGCCCCTCCTCCGGCCATCCTCCTCCCAAGAGGCCAAACTTCACCACACCAGCACCTCACCGAGCCACTCCACCCTAAATGCGGCGCCGGGGAGAGCAAAAAAATGCAAGAACCAAGAAAAACGGTCCAAGTGCACCGGCACAGAGGCACGGAGCAACGAGACCAACGATTCTTTGCGTGCAGAGAGAGGACGGAGAAGAAAGGAACAACCGCTACGAGGAAAGGCGCAAGGGGGCGAGGAAAAGAAATGCCGCCCGCGTCGCTCCTCTTGCAAATTTCCCTTTTCTCGCTCTCCACACTGGAGTGGTCTGAGTGGAGAGTAGCTCGTAGGGAATCTACAGTGGAGCTTCTCTACAAGTTCACACACGCAGGAGGGGAGCCGGAGGGGAGAGAAAGGGGAGGAGCCTCTCTGTCCGCTTTATTTCCTACCCTTTTCACCGTCTCTTTTCTCGCTTACTGCTTTGTACTGTCACGGGCAATGTTAAAAATCGGTAATTGTTAGCTGCTCGGTTGGCTTAGAAGTACCGATTAATTGGAATTCAGAAGATTAACTGATTTAATCGGCCGGCTATTAATCGGTGCAGCCTACAAAAATTAGCACCTAAAACATGTATGAATTATCAGCCTTAAGCTCTCGGATGAGATCCTCAAGGCGGTCGAGCTCTTGTATCTAAGGTCTAATCGGCAACTACGAGGAATTGGTCAACAAAGACAAGGAACTAGTTGGTGCTGGCTGAAATCAAGCTCCTGGAGGAATGGATCGAACGGAAGCTTCGCAAAACCTACTTCATTAGGGCGGGCTAGCGGATGGATGGGCGATATATATGTGTTGATAATTTTGCAACTTTCTTGACCAAGTGTAGTAGTTAATCGGGAACATACCTAGTAATCGGAGTGTCAGACCTATTAATCGGGCTAAACGATTAACATAAAGGATTAGTGGTAATCGACACGGTTAGGTCCTTAGTAGCGATTAATCGGCCTACTAATCGCTGATTCGGCCAGTTTTTGAACAGTGGTCATGGGATGGGAGAGAGTTCGCCTTTTGGGTCGCCCAGGAAAATACGCCCTGCTCTTCTCAAAGAGAAATCTTTTGGCGATTTTCTTTAATAATAGTACATTTTTTTAATCAATTCAAAAAGTATTACATAAATTTAAGGTTTTCAATATTTAGCACGCCGTCGGCCTGGGCCAAGTCGAATGCCCAATCGGTGGGCCACCAGCATACATTTGGTCAGGGCCAAACCGATTGCTTTTCGACGGGCCACGTGGGTCATCAACATGCATTTGGTCAGGGCCAAGCCGATTGCTTTAATCGGTCAGGTGATTGAAAAAAACAATCGGCTTGCTTGAGACCGATTGCACTAATAGGCACGGGAGATAGAAAGAAGAGGAACGGAAAGCCGACCGGCGCGCGTGGGTCCCACGGCCACATGCACTCGGCCTGCTTCTCGCTGAATGGGATTGATTCGGTCCGGCCCTCACCGAATGGAGCACTCGGCTTGGCCCAAGCCAACGATATGCTAGATATCAAAAACCTTAATTTCATCCAATACTTCTTGAATTTGTTAAAAATATATTATTAAAAAAAATCCGCAATCTTTTGCACGGCCAAGAATAGCGCCCTCTTTTGTGTCGCTGCTGCAGCTTACGCAAAAGATTTGCTGCTTTGTTGCTTTGGTTTAGCTGATGCGCACCCCCCGGGCAACTGCGCGCATTGGGGAGCCTACCCGTCACGGTGGACATAAAACCCGTTACCCGAACCTTAAACCAAAAAATCCGAACCCGAACCTGTATTACCCGAAACCCGAAAACTTAGGTGTAAAATCGGGTGGAAGTTGACAAAACCCGAATTAATACAGAAAAATCCGGGTAACATCCAGCGGTACCCAATATGCCCGAATTACCCGAGATAGAAAATAGCCCCGTATTTTTTAGTAGCAACGTAAGAAGCCCAACTAAAAACTCCCACATGCAGCCCAACTGCCCAATAAGCCAAGGTTACATGAACCTTATCCTCGTTACAACTCCTCTCCCGACTTCCTTGCCGCCGCCACAGGACCGTACAGACGAGTGCAGATCCTGCCCAATAGCAACGTCTGCTCTTCATGAGACTAGTTCTCCATCGTCCCCAGCTGCTCCTCCAGTCCCTGTCTGCTATTCCTCTCCCTCCCACCTACAAGCTCCATCTGATGCAGATCCTCCATGCCGACGCTCATGCCTCTTCGCTCACCGGCATCCATCGCCGCGTCATTGGCTGCATCTCCTTGATGTCGACCGCTCGCCACGCAGGTAGGCTCTCGCACAAGAAGCACCAGGGGGTTGGATGATTGGGGATGCCGACGCTGGTACGGGTCGTCTGCGTCGAGCCGACTATGGTCGGGTAAATCGGGAAAGCCCGAACCCGATTTTCCGGGTACCCGAAGCGTTGGGTCTTCAGTTTTTTAGATAAATCTCGGGTCTCAATTTTCAAAACCCGAATTTGACAAAACCCGAATAACCCGACCCGAATTATCGGGTATACCCGAACGCCCACCGTGACCTACACGAATTGCCGGCATTTTGGGGAGATATTTTCATAATGGCGGTAACTACTACCAACGAGAGCAACCAAAACATTTTTAGGCTATTTTCGATAAATGCACATATTTAAACTACAATAGCACATATTCAAGCATATATAAAATATAAAGTGAAAGTTTATTACAACAAATCCAAACATAAAAATGTAAGGACCCGTTTGGGAGCTCAGTATTTTCTCAATTTTTTAAAGATACCATGGTTTTCAAGAAATACTGTGGTATTAAAAAATTTGAGGTGTTTGGACCCAAGAAAAATTGTGCTTTGAAATACCATGGTATCCCTAAAAACGTCATTTTTATCTGTTTTAGAAAATCTGGTCCGGAGCTCTTTTTTCTAAAACCAAGAAACGATCGCTTCGTGGCTTGTACCGATATCTCTGTTCCCGTCTTCTTCTCCAGTGGCGGCGACGTCCATCGCAATTTGAAACTAATACTACTACAGTCTCGATCGATCCATTGCCGACTCGACAAACCTGTTGAGGAGATTATCCAAAGTAGTCTCTGCCAAAAGCTTCGGAAGACATGGTGGATAGCACCACCCTGCTGGCTGCTGCCTGCTGGGCCTTCTCGGCATCACCGCCAAGTCGGGGCCGGGGAAGGGCACGACGACGGCAGGCGACAAGGTGGAGTGGCTCCGGTCACAGCTTTTCGGCAAGGACGTGGAGTTGGACATGTCGTTCGGTAGTCGCGCCCTGACATACGCCGACCAGACGGCGTCCGGCCGGAACCTGAGCCACATCGAAGAGGTCCTTCCGTTCTACGGAAACATGCACACAGAGGACAACCACATCGGGAGCAAGACGACGCGCCTCGTGCACAAGGCCGCGCCCTACATCAAGCACTGCATGTGCGCCGGCACCGGAGACGCGCTGCTCTTCTATGGCAGGGACACGACGGCGACCATAAGGCGCTAGGCCATCGGCGTGGCGTTGCCGTCCGTGGAGATGCACAACCGGCTCTTGGCGCAGATGCGCGCCGAGGAGCGGTGGGTGGTCTTCGTCGGGCTGTACGAGCACCACTAGAACCTGCTATCATGGCGACGGAGCCTTGCTGAGGTGGTGGAGATCGGCGTCGACGCGGACGGTCTTGTCGACGTCGCCGCGCGCTAGGATCGCCGGAGTACGCGGATCAGTCGATGCTGCTAGGTCCTTTTCGGTGTGCAGCAACGTCAGCGGCACCACGACGGACACACGCCAGATTGCCCGCATCCTGCACCAGCATGGCGCCTTTGCGTACTTCGACTTCGCCGCAGGGTCAGTGTAAAACAGCACTAACCAAACGTCTTCTTGTTTTGCCTATAACTGAGAATTTTTTTTAGAAAACTGAAGTATTCAATAGATAGGCACTAAATTACTGTAGTTTTGGAATACCATGGTTTAGAAAAAACCGAGCTGCCAAACAGAGCCTAATAGTTTTTTTTAAATAGGGTTATACTCCGGCTTTTGTACCAATCAATACATGATATTTTTATTAATTTATTCAAAGTTGTTCTTATAAATTATTACATCATAGGTCATATAACGTAGTAACATGAATCAACCACACGAAAATACAAGATGACACGGAATGTCTTCTAATCAGCATGTTATCCGAAGATCACAAGCCAGTTGCACGGGTTGTAAATATCCTGTGCAACCATTTTCAATTGGTTGCACTCGATATCAGTGGCAGAGCCGGAGCGAACATATATGACCTGTCGAGAAAAACTTCGTTCCACTCCTCTAATGGCACTGCGCTGCCAGACCTCAGAACAGAAGATTTAGATGGATTCCTTGGTCCGAAATTAGCGAGCTAGAACGGCCGCCCCTCCTCGGCACTTGGTGGCGCCGCCACTGCCCAATATCTAAGGCATATCGCTTGTCTAATGATTTAATGATTGTACGTAGGACCACGTACAAATCCAGTGTGTGGCCAGCTGGATAACCTGTATAAAAGAATAAGATTTTGCATTGTTAAAAATATAGATACATTCCACATAGCCCACAACAAAGCACAAGTACCAACTCGAATCAGCACCTTTTCTTGTTTAGTAATACTGCCACTTAACCAATTACCAAACAAGTTTGAGATATTTGTTTGTGGAACTATGTTAAAATCCATATAAACAATTATCTATATCATATTTGCAAAAGGGAATTCAAAAAAGATATGTTTAATTGTTTCTTGATTATCACAAAAACAACGCTTCTTGCTACCTTGCTAGTTCCTTTTAACTAAGTTATCTTTTGTAAGACGAACCTGACGACGCAAGAACCCCATAAAGATCTTTATTTTAAGTGGGGCTTTCATCTTTCAAATATACTTGCGAAGGAATCTTGTGTAATCATGTAAAAGGCCCAGATAAAAAGATTTAATCGTGAAAATACCTGATGTCATTAAACTCCAAATGAAATTATCAGGTTGTTAGATGAACATCCATGAGGCACCTTACCAAATGAAGCCATCTATTCCATCTATTACCAGTTAAACCCTTCTAAATTGAATGTTCAAAGATGTTGTAACATCCCTAAAATCATGTTTTCAAAACTTTACATATCATCCATGCATCCATGATCATTTAGGGTTCTTTTTCAAAGTCATTTAAAAAACAGGAGCATCTGAATGCTCATTATTTTATGTAAGGAAGGCAATGGCCAAATTGCTACCTTCTAATAGGAAAAATACTTATTTTTCAGTTTGAGTGTTGTTCCTAAGGTTTAGACAAGGTTTTCAAAAACAAATTATGACTTTTAAACAATTCATGCACTTTTTGATTTAAACTTCTTTTCCAAACCCTTTTTGAATTTGAGTGTGTTTAGATGTTTTACACATCCCAGGATACAAGTTTCAATAAACAAAGGTTTGGAGAAAGTTTCATTTGAAACAGGTTTGATTTGAGTTTTGATTTCAAACCATAAATTCAAATCAGAAAAAGAAAAAGTGAAAGGTAGAAAAAATAAAGCAAACAGTCTAATCTAGCCCAACCCAGCCCACTCCGGCCCATCTAGCCCAACTAACCCCTCCCACGAAGCGTTTTATTTTACTCGCAACCACACCCGCAGAGTCAATGACGACTGGACCCCACCTCCTCTCTCTTTCTCACACTGACGAAACAGCCCCACCCGTCAGTCGACCCTTCAACCCGCCGCAGCCAGCTCCGGCCGTTTCCTCCCCCGTCACTGTCGTTGATTTCGCGAGTAAATGTCGTTGATTCGTCGAGTAACTCCCCGTCCAGCTTCGGCTACTTAACCCCCTCCCCTCTCCGCTCATTTTCCCTCACTCGGCACACCATCACCGCCACCAGGCTGCCGGCAATTCGAGTTGCAACGCTGCCGCCCGACGCTCTCCGGTGATCGATTCCGGTGAGAACTCCCCGCCCCTGGCCCTCACGACCTTGCTGTCATGTTTTCCACACTCCTGCGCATCTAACACTACTCGTGGACCTCCTTTTTGTGGCTTACAGCATCTCCTTTGTCGACGACCGCGCGTGTCCGACGACGTGCTCTACTCCGACGAGCGACTACGGTAAACCTAACCCTTCCCCGCCTCTCTGGTTCACGCTCACACTCACACCGTTCTAGTGCACGTCTAACGCCACCCTTCACTTGCCTTCCTGTGCCTTGTAGCGCCGCCAACAACGACGCCCGAGCACGCCCGAAGCCCCCCTCAACTCCGGCGAGGAATTCACGACGGTCTCGCACGCCCGCGTCTTCGCCACGTCGACCATCGTCATCACCTCGTCTCCACGCTTCGGTAATGATCCGCACCTTCCCCATTTTCCCTCTAGCGCCGCCAGTTCACCGCCGGCAGAAGCGTCGCCGCCGCTCTGGCCATTCGCGCCGCCACTCTTTGGTCAAAGCAGCACGCGCCGTTAGATCTGTATCGAAGGGTTTAGATTAGATCTGGAGCGAACCGTTTTCTTTAGATCTGGCGCGTTGGATCTAACTTGATCCGACGGCGCAGATGAGTGATCCTGAGTGAAACGGTATTGTCCAATCAGGAAGCGCCGCGTGGCTGGGATTTAAAGTTAAAAATCTGGATTTAGATCTATTAGATGTTCAATCTTGCAAAATTCATAACTTTCAATCCACACGTCCAAATTTTTCAAATTTTATATCATTGGAATCAGGAGAGAAAATCCTATCTGTTTATGCAATGTGTTTAAGGTTTTGCCTCTGTAAAAATGGTTGTTTTTGCAGAGACATTTGTAGGCTTAATTTGAGTATAGAAATGATTTGAAAAATGTTTTAACGATCAAATAAAGAATTTTGAGTATCTTGGTCTTGTTTATGTTTTAGTACTGTACACTTGTCTTGTTTGGTGTAGAAAAACCATCACATGGCATTTGCATGCATTCATATATTTTTGTTTGTAAATTTGTTATGTGATTTTGGTGCCATTATTTTATGTGTAGATTTTGGTGCAAATAGTGATTGTGGTTGTGAAGATTGTTGCTACTCCCCAAACTACCAAGGAAAGTGGTGCTTCATGATTTTATTCCTATAGTTTTCACCTATGCATTAGAAATATTTTGTATAGGAACTTGCATGAATATTTTGCTAAGTATCTTATTGCTATGCTTGGGAAATCCTAGTAGTTGTAGAATTGTTAGAATTTCCTCTAAGTTAAGATGCTTACCATTACCATGCTTAGCCTAGCTAGTAGCAACCAAGGGTGGTTTATATAGTCATGCTATATGAAATATTTCTAAGTCCTTGACTTGTTTTTGCTAATAAAACAACTAAGTGAATGAAACACCTGGGTGGAATGGAAAGATTGGTTTGTGTTGAGTGGTTACACAAGGCCCATTTCTATGGTTTACCTTGTGTATCTCACTTGTGGAAAGCCACCCAGGAACAAAGGGATTTGAGATGCCAAATGTTAAGAAGCTTCTAGTGTAGCCACATGGCAATATGGGCTCTGCCTGGATCACATAGGTTGCAATAACTTAGCCATTTAGACAATTGGTGGTAGTGGGATGATAGGTTGGAACGTGTCCATTTGGTCTAAGGGAAGGCTTCTGAAAGGTCCTGTCTTGGTGAAAATCAAGTCTTATGGGGAAAGTGCACAACCTCTGCAGATGGAAGAATCTAAGTACTTAGCCATGTCCCTGGTATTGGACAACTTGAGCATCAAGACATGGAAGCAATCAAGAATCTCCTCATCACAATTTTCTAAGTTAAAACTTGTGGTTGAACAAGGGTGAAGGATCCCCAATGTCTATTGGTGATTCCTTGGGAAAGTTTTGTCAAAGAAAAACTTAGTGTTTTCAACTAATAGGTAAAATCTATTTTGAGCAAAGCAAGCCTAAGCTACACTTAGCCAAATTCATGCAGTATCTAGATGCTAATATTCTACTAAGGTATCACTTTCCAATACTATTCCAATGTATTGACCCACTGTGGCTGTAACTTGTGATGTTGCAGGTTATTCTGATGATGATTAGGGGCTATGAGTCTACACTCAACATGATTGCCTGTGGCACATGAAGATGAAGACTTATTTATATTGTTATGGTTAAACTCTTGTATTAGGCCTATGGCCATGGAGTTGTAAAAGACTATGTTCGTCTCTAGAATGATATGTAATAATGACTTTTGTTTCTATGTACTTCATCTTAAACTATGGATGCTAGCATTGATCCAGGGACTAGCATTGCAATCACAGGGATCCTTAACTTTATAAGGGAGGGATCTTATAGATGGTATCAGAGCACTGTGTTGCCTGTAGGATTATGACCCTAGGATTGGATTAGAAACCACTAAGGAAAAAATTTCAACAATTTCCACACTTGTCTTTTTCTTCTCGTAGATTTTTATAATTCTTCTTTATCATCTCTATTTGTAGATGAACTCCATCAAAGAAGCTGTAAGGAAGGGACCACTCATGACCATGACCCTAGAGTGTGAGACTGAATTTCCAAAGGCCCTCAAGAACCTTATGGTTACCATGGGGATACATGGTGCAGCTGTGTACAAAGGTTTCCCTGTGATGGATGAAGGAGAAGAATATTGGTGGGTGCAACTTCACTTGTATAAAAACAAGGAAGACAACCACAAAGAATCAGGATTCTGCATGGTCACCAACTCAGTGATGCACACCACATTCTTTGATTCTGCAAGGGATGCAGCTTGGAAGGCCATCAAAGAGCTTGGTGATAGACTCAAGTGCAGAATGCTCAATACCCAAAATGACCTTAGAGAAGAAAAGAAGCATAGCCAAGAGTTGGAAACTACCAACCAACAACTAAGGGAAGACATCATAGACTTGATTTGGGAATCTTGTGAACAAGATAGGCAGATGGCTACTAAGGATGCTTTGATAGCCATTTTGTCTAGTGAGTGAGAGTTGTAACGTACTTCGTTAGTTGGACCACCACACTTATCATTTTATTTCCAAATTTTTTGTCTAAGTTATGTTGAACCTTGGATGCTTGTAATGGATTTATGTATGCCATGACTTGTGTTTGTTTGCAAATGATATGCTTGTGCTACCTTGTCTTGTGTATTTCTATTGATGTTGTTTCTAACTTTTCTCTATCTTATAAAATAGATGCCTAATGTTACTATCAGCACGGCTGAAGAGTTCAAGGGAACTCATTTTGGCACTCGTCTTATTGAGCTCCCTAGTGTGCTCAATCTTCCGCTTCCTAGCATCATGATGCTTCCCCTCACCAAGTTTGAGAGGAAGGACCTTTGGGGCTTCAAGGTTACTCAGCCAGGATGCCAGACTGAGCCAGCCACGGAGGCTATCACCTTCAAGCTCATGCATGACTACAAGGAGAGAGGCCTAGAGGTAGTCATGCAGGATTTGCTTGGACGTTTGTTAGGGAGACACTCTCGGGAGATTAGAGGTACTCACTTCCACGCCTTCGAAAGACGCGACGAGGATGGTGAGGCTATTGAGTTCGAGGATACTGCTAGAGAGACGGCAGAGCTGATTCGTCTATACCTCCAGGACTTAGAGGTTCTTCTTAGGCACCTAGATACTGATAGGACCAACGTCATGCTTAGCAATGACGAGCTCCAGGTGCAGCTTCGTGAGAAGGACAAGCTCTTCACGGAGCAAGACGAGATAGTCAAGGAAATGGAGGCCAAGTTCGAGAGTCAGGATAGGAAGTTCAAGAGTCAAGAGAAAAGAGTCCAAGATAGGAACAAGAGGATTCGAGAGATGACTGCAGAACTAGAGGCCAAGGACTTTGATCTCGAGCATCAGCAGGTTGTGATTGAGAGACTTCGTTCACAGAAGAGGGCTCTCAAAGCCAAGGTAGAGGCTTTGACTACCAATGTCGAGGAGTAAAATACCTCTATGGAGAATGCAGGTCTTACACTTGTTGATGAGGAGGTTGATGCAGAGGAGTAGTGATGACTACTCGTTTATTTATCATTTACCATACTTATGATTTTGAGTCGCAATGACCATCCAACATGTGGATGGCTTGCTATTGGAGTGTTTACCTTTCAAACTTGTTGTTTACATTGTTGAACTTTTGTTATTTGATGCTTGTTTGGTGATTGTTTATGTGATGTATTGTGCATATTAAGCATCTATGGGTATCTCATTCTTATCCTTATGAAAACCATAGATGCCTCCTCGACGTGCCAATCCCAACCCGAACAACAACAATGTCACCCCCGAGATGCAGCAGCTGATGACAACACAGACACAGCTGATGCAGATGATGACCACTTTCATACAGAATCATAATAACAACAACAACAACAACAACAACAACAATAACAAAAACAACAATTAGAACAATCCACCAGGTTTTGACATGCTCACCAGATTCCTAAGACTGAGGCTAGCAAAGTTCTCAGGAACTACCGATCCCATGGTGGCCAATGATTGGCTACGCTCACTGAACAAGGATTTGGTAACTATTGGATGTACTGATGAAGAGAAAGTCAGGTTTGCAGCACACTTGTTGGAAGGACCAGCAGCTACTTGGTGGGATAACTTCTAGATCACCACTCCTATTGAGGATGTGACATGGGCTATCTTTGAAGATGGTTTCCGTACAGCTCACATCTCATCCGGGGTGATGAGTTTGAAGAAGAAGGAATTTCATAACTTGAAGCAGCGCCACCGCAACGTGGCTGAATATATTGAGGAGTTCAACAATCTGGCGCGTTATGCACCGGATGAAGTTGACACTGATGATAAGAGGAAAGAGAAGTTCCTCAAAGGATTGAACGATGAACTGAACCTGCAGCTATCTGTGGCCTATGTCCCCACTTATCAGTCTCTTTGTGACAAGGCTGCCATCTTGGAGAGCAAGATGAAACAGGTTGAAAGCAGGAAGAGGAAACACTCTGACAAGCACAGCTCAGGATCGTCTCATAAGCGTTCCCATTATGATGATAGTGGGAGTTCTGGATCCCACAAGCATGGAAAATACAACAACCACCACAACCACAACCGTCATCATGACAACAAGCATCACCATAGCCATGACAATGACAAGTACAAGAATCACAAGAGTGGATACAAAAGCCACCACAATGGAAGTGGAAGTGGTAGTGGAAGCCAGCCTGTCAAAAAGGATCTTAGTCAGGTTGAATGTTTCAAGTGCAAGAAGATGGGGCATTATGCAAATGAATGCCCAGAAAAGAAAGTTGAAGGACCCAACAAGCCCAACCCTTTCCAGAAGGGACAGGTGAACCACATCAATGTGGAAGAGATCTATGAGGAACCTGATGCTGTTGCTGGTAGGTTCAAACTCAATTCTGTTCCTGCATTTGTTCTCTTTGATACTGGTGCATCTCATTCATTCATATCAAGAGCATTTGTTGAAAGAAATGAACTACCAGTAGAAACTATTGGGTGTCCTATAAAAGTAAGTTCTCCTGGCGGAGAAATGATAGTGAACTCAGGATGTCATGATCTAGTCATAGAGTTTGGGAAGTATAAGTTTCCCGTTAATCGGATAATCCTAAATTCCCAAGGATTAGATGTCATTTTGGGAATGGATTGGATGACCAAGCACAAGGGAGTGCTAGATTGTGCCAATATACTGTCACACTCACAACTCCAGAAAACAAAATGATTAGATTCAAGACTAACTTTGAACCAAAAGGGAGTAAGCTAAATTCTCTTAAGGGGGGTAGCATAGATAGTGTGCCAATTGTGGGTGAATATCCGGATGTGTTTCCGGAAGAGTTACCAGGAATGCCACCAGATAGAGATGTGGATTTTCTGATTGATTTTCTACCAGGATCGGGACCAATAGTAAAGAGACCTTACAAGATGTCAGTTGATGAGTTGAAAGAACTCAAGAAACAACTTGGAGAACAGTTGCAGAAAGGATTTATTCAACCAAGTTCTTCATCTTGGGGAGCACCAGTCTTGTTTGTGGAAAAGAAAGATAGAAGTCAAAGGTTATGTATTGATTATCATTCACTCAATGAGGTGACTATCAAGAACAAATATCCTTTTCCTAGAATCAATGACTTGTTTGATCAGTTAGAAGGAGCTTGTGTATTCTCAAAGATTGATCTCCGGTCAAGATATTTCCAACTCAAGATAAGAGAACAAGACATACCTAAGACAACTTTCACCACTAGGTATGGATTGTATGAGTACACCGTAATGCCATTTGGTTTGACCAATGCACCAGCCTATTTCATGAATATGATGAACAAGGTGTTCATGGAGTTCCTTGACAAGTTTGTTGTCGTATTCATCGATGAAATTTTGATCTACTCCAAGAGCAAAGAAGAGCATGAGGGACATTTGCGTTTGATACTTGAGAAGCTTAGAGAGCATAAACTGTATGCCAAATTCAGCAAGTGTGAATTTTGGTTGAATGAAGTTGGATTTCTTGGACACGTTGTGTCAGGAGATGGTGTAGCAGTTGATCCCGCAAAAGTGTCAGCTGTAACTGAGTGGGAATCTCCTATGTCAGTGAAAGAGGTTCGTAGTTTCCTTGGCTTGGCAGGATACTACAGAAGGTTCATTGAAAATTTCTCCAAGATAGCTAAGCCAATGACAGAGTTGCTAAAGAAAGACAAGAAATTTGCTTGGTCTGAAGGATGTGAACCCAGTTTCCAAGAATTGAAGAATAGACTAGTGACAGCACCAGTCTTATGTTTGCCAGATTTGGAGAAGGATTTCCAAGTGTATTGTGATGCATCTCATCATGGATTGGGTGCAGTTCTAATGCAAGAAGGGAAAGTTGTGGCTTATGCCTCGAGACAACTCAAAACCCATGAGGTAAATTACCCTACTCATGATTTAGAGTTAGCCTCTGTTGTCCATGCACTCAAAACATGGAGACACTATCTTTTGGGAAAGCGATGTGAGGTGTTCACAGATCACAAAATTTTGAAGTATATCTTCACCCAGAAAGAAATTAACATGAGACAAAGAAGATGGATAGAACTCATCAAGGACTATGACTTGAGTTTGAAATACCACCCCGGTAAAGCAAATGTTGTAGCGGATGCTCTAAGCCGTAAGGTTTTTGTGAATGGCCTTACTAAGGGAGAGTTTCCAGATGATCTGTGTGCCCAATTTAGAGATCTCAGATTGGAGATTGTGCCTGAGGGACATGTCATGTCATTGGATGTTCAACCCACTTTGTTGGACAAAATCAAAGAAGCCCAAAAGATAGCTTGAGGAGATTAAGGAAAAGATTGGTAAAGGAAAAGCCAAAGGATTGCATGAAGACGAACAGGGTACTTTATGGTATGAAAAACGTATCTGCGTTCCGCAAGATCCGGAGCTTCGGAAACTGATTCTACAAGAAGCACACAACTCACCATATTCCATTCATCCGGGTAACACTAAAATGTACATGGATATGAAGGAAATATTTTGGTGGAATAATCTCAAGAAGGACATTGCCGAACATATTGCTTTGCGTGATGTATGTAGTAGAGTGAAAGCGGAACATCAGAAACCAACAGGATTGCTACAACCACTACCTATTCCTGATTGGAAGTGGGACAAGATTGGCATGGATTTCATCACTAGATTGCCAAGGACCAGGTCAGGATATGATTCTATTTGGGTAGTAGTGGATCGCCTAACTAAAGTGGCTAATTTCATACCCGTGAAGACAACCTATACAAGTGCTAAGTTAGCCAAGATCTATATGAGTAGGATTGTATGTCTGATAGGGGAACACAGTTTACTTCTCATTTTTGGAGGCAACTACATGAGTCATTGGGAACGAGATTGGAATTCAGCACTGCTTTTCATCCTCAGACTGATGGACAGACAGAAAGAACCAACCAGATTCTTGAAGACATGTGGAGAGCATGTGCTCTAGATTATGAAGCTAGTTGGGATGAAAGTCTGCCTTACGCAGAATTCTCTTACAATAACAGCTATCAAGCCAGTATTGAGATGGCACCATTTGAGTTTCTCTATGGGAGAAAGTGTACCACCCCATTACTATGGAATGGTGTGGGAGAAAGAAGTTTGTTCGGACCAGAACTAATCAAAGAGGCTGAAGAGAAAGTCAAACTAGTTAAGGACAGATTGAAGATAGCACAGTCTCGACAGAAGAGCTACGCAGATCCTAAGCGTAGAGAAGTCACCTATGAAGTGGGTGATAGAGCTTATCTTAGAGTATCACCACTTCGTGGAGTGAAGAGATTTGGAGTCAAAGGAAAATTGGCCCCAAGATATGTTGGACCATTCAAAATTCTGAGTCGTAAAGGAGAAGTAGCTTATGAGATTGAATTGCCAGAATCATTGTCTGCCGTTCACAGTGTGTTTCATGTGAGTCAGCTAAAGAAATGCCATCCAGAGATGGAAGAGACTTCTTTGAAGGATACTATACCTTTGGAGGAGGTTCATTTGGAAAGTGATCTCACCTATGAGGAAAAACCTATCAAGATTCTTGAGACTGCAGAAAGAGTTACTCGGACTAAGACCATCAAATTCTGCAAAGTTCAATGGAACCATCATTCTGAAGAAGAAGCAACATGGGAAAGAGAAGATGATCTTCGGAAAGACCACCCTCACCTATTTGCTAGCCAATCCGAATCTCGAGGGCGAGATTCACCTTAAGGGGGTTAGATTTGTAACATCCCTAAAATCATGTTTTCAAAACTTTGCATATCATCCGTGCATCCATGATCATTTAGGGTTCTTTTTCAAAGTCATTTAAAAAACAGGAGCATCTGAATGCTCATTATTTTATGTAAGCAAGGCAATGGCCATATTGCTACCTTCTAATAGGAAAAATACTTATTTTTCAGTTTGAGTGTTGTTCCTAAGGTTTGGACAAGGTTTTCAAAAACAAATTATGACTTTTAAACCATTCATGCACCTTTTGATTTAAACTTCTTTTCCAAACCCTTTTTGAATTTGAGCGTGTTTAGATGTTTTACACATCCCAGGATACAAGTTTCAATAAAAAAAGGTTTGGAGAAAGTTTCATTTGAAACAGGTTTGATTTGAGTTTTGATTTCAAACCAGAAATTCAAATCAGAAAAAGAAAAAGTTGAAGGTAGAAAAAATAAAGAAAACAGTCTATTCTAGCCCAACCCAGCCCAGTCCGACCCATCTAGCCCAACTAACCCCTCCCACGAAGCGTTTTCTTTTACTCGCAACCACACCCGCAGAGTCAATGACGACTGGACCCCACCTCCTCTCTCTTTCTCACACTGACAAAACAGCCCCACCTGTCAGTCGTCCCTTCAACCCGTCGCAGCCAGCTCCGGTCGTTTCCTCCCCTGTCACTGCCGTTGATTTCGCGAGTAAATGCCGTTGATTCATCGAGTAACTCCCCGTCCAGCTTCGGCTACTTAACCCCCTCCCCTCTCTTCTCATTTCCCTCACTCGGCACACCATCACCGCCACCAGGCTGCCGGCAATTCGAGTTGCAATGTTGCCGCCCGACGCTCTCCGGTGATCAATTCCGGTGAGAACTCCCCGCCCCTGGCCCTCACGACCTTGCTGTCATGTTTGCCACACTCCTGCGCATCTAACACTGCTCGCGGACCTCCTTTTTGTGGCTTACAGCGTCTCCTTCGTCGACGACCGCGTGTGTCCGACGACGTGCTCTACTCCAACGAGCGAGTACGGTAAACCTAGCCCTTCCCCGCCTCTCTGGTTCCCGCTCACACTCACACCGTTCCAGTGCGCGTCTAACGCCACCCTTCACTTGCCTTCCTGTGCCTTGTAGTGCCGCCAACGACGACGCCCGAGCACGCCCGTGTTGGGAATATGCCCTAGAGGCAATCATGTATGATGATATTTCCCATTGTATTCATAAAGATATTAGTCCTTGTATAAACATCTGATGTGTATCATTGAATATGTGATTCGGTTGTGGAACTATGCATTCATGTTGTTTGTACTAAATATCCTTGGTCATTGAGGTTGTGCTGGACACACAACTTAGACCAATGTGAAAGTTGGCTTGATGACTCGTTCCACTTGTCATGGGCATGGAGATGCTATTCCAACTTACACAGACTCGACTAAAGAGTTTAGCGAGTCGGATTGACCCATATTGAGGTACAACGAACAAGTTGTCATTTGTATATCTCAATCAATGTAATCCTTAGACCTGAGGTTGTTGCATAGTCCGAGTTGAGGATCACCGACTTAGGTTCTGACGCTGATCCGTAACTGGGCAGTTATAAAGGCAGGGTTCGGGTCGACTGAGAATCAAGCTGCGTGATGTGAATAACCAAGATGGGATTTTGCCCCTCCACTCGGAGAGATATTATCTGGGCCCTCTCGTGAGATATGATTCGGAAAGCATGGCCATGCACGACTCGGCTAAGTGTTAACCGAGGCGATCGACTAAGAGTTAGTCGGGTGAATCACTTATCTCGGATCGAGAAGAGAGTCAGACTATTTAAGGGATGACAATTATTCGCCTATAGTCTGACAAGGTATATCGCGAGGCAAAAGGGACTCGGACGTAAGTCGCATTGGAAAGGCCAGTCGTCATGACTCTTTGGTACTTGGGAGTCAGCACGTTCTGCTAGGAGCCACTACCGACTGATCGATTGAGAGTCGGACTCCAATCGTGTCCAAGTAGCGATGAGCCTGCGGGGTCACACACTTAAGAGCGGGAGCAAGTTCAGATTGGATCTGAACATGTAATCTGGTTGGGTTGGACCTAAACCTGATTAGGACTGAGTTAGTGAGTTGGACTCACGGTGACTAGTGTTATATGGGCTTTAGTGAATGGGTCGCGCGAGCAGAGCCCACGTTCACTCCCTATATATAGTGGAGCACCTTAACCCAAAAAGGTTAATCGTTGTTCGGTTAGGTCATTTCATGTGTTGGAAACCCTAGCTCCACAGCAGTCCAGCCGTCGTTACGAACCTAGCAGTTCGCCGCCGGCGCTCCTCCTTGTACGTGTGGATACCAGCAGAGGTGCCGTGCTATCAGCACCAGGACGATCGGATCGTGAGGACTGCACTGCATCAACTGACGCGCTTCATCAGTAATCCGCAACTGCGCGTCTAGTGGTAAACCTCGTGGCCTTCAACCTCAGCTAGATCTTGGGATCACCACGTTAGAGGAAAAAGTTTTGTTTTACCTCTGCGTGGCCCAACAGCCCGAAGCCTCCCTCAACTCCGGCGAGGAATTCACGACGGTCTCGCACACCCGCGTCTTCGCCACGTCGACCATCGTCATCACCTCGTCTCCATGCTTCGGTAATGACCCGCACCTTCCCCATTTCCCCCCTAGCGCCGCCAGTTCACCGCCGGCACAAGCGTCGCCGCCGCTCTGGCCATTCGCGCCTCCACTCTTTGGTCAAAGCTACGCTCCGTTAGATTTGTATCGGAGGGTTTAGATAAGATCTGGAGCGAACCATTTTATTTAGATCTGGCGCGTTTGATCTAACTTGATCTGACAGCGCGGAAGAGTGATCCTGAGTGAAGCGGTATTGTCCAATCAGGAAGCGCCGCGTGGCTAGGATTTAAAGTTAAAAATCTGGATTTAGATCTATTAGATGTTCAATCTTGCAAAATTCATAACTTTCAATCCACACGTCCAAATGTTTCAAATTTTATATCATTGGAATCAGGAGAGAAAATCCTATCTGTTTATGCAATGTGTTTAAGGTTTTGCCTCTGTAAAAATGGTTGTTTTTGCAGAGACATTTGTAGGCTTAGTTTGAGTATAGAAATGATTTGAAAAATGTTTTAAAGATCAAATAAAGTTTATTTTGAGTATCTTGGTATTGTTTATGTTTTAGTACTGTACACTTGTCTTGTTTGGTGTAGAAAAACCATCACATGGCATTTGCATGCCTTCATATATTTTTGTTTGTATAATTTGTTATGTGATTTTGGTGCCATTATTTTATGTGTAGATTTTGGTGCAAATAGTGATTGTGGTTGTGAAGATTGTTGCTACTCCCCAAACTACCAAGGCAAGTGGTGCTTCATGATTTTATTCCTATAGTTTTCACCTATGCATTAGAAATATTTTGTATAGGAACTTCCATGAATATTTTGCTAAGTATCTTATTGCTATGCTTGGGAAATCCTAGTAGTTGTAGAATTGTTAGAATTTCCTCTAAGTTAAGATGCTTACCATTACCATGCTTATCCTAGCTAGTAGCAACCAAGGGTGGTTTATATATTCATGCTATATGAAATATTTCTAAGTCCTTGACTTGTTTTTGCTAATAAAACAACTAAGTGAATGAAACACCTGGGTGGAATGGAAAGATTGGTTTGTGTTGAGTGGTTACACAAGGCCCATTTCTATGGTTTACCTTGTGTATCTCACTTGTGGAAAGCCACCCAGGAACAAAGGGATTTGAGATGCCAAATGTTAAGAAGCTTCAAGTGCAGCCACATGGCAATATGGGCTCTGCCTGGATCACATAGGTTGCAATAACTTAGCCATTTAGACAATTGGTGGTAGTGGGATGATAGGTTGGAACGCGTCCATTTGGTCTAAGGGAAGGCTTCTGAAAGGTCCTGTCTTGGTGAAAATCAAGTCTTGTGGGGAAAGTGCACAACCTCTGCAGATGGAAGAATCTAAGTACTTAGCCATGTCCCTGGTATTGGACAACTTGAGCATCAAGACATGGAAGCAATCAAGAATCTCCTCATCACAATTTTCTAAGTTAAAACTTGTGGTTGAACAAGGGTGAAGGATCCCCAATGTCTATTGGCGATTCCTTGGGAAAGTTTTGTCAAAGAAAAACTTAGTGTTTTCAACTAATAGGTAAAATCTATTTTGAGCAAAGCAAGCCTAAGCTACACTTAGCCAAATTCATGCAGTATCTAGATGCTAATATTCTACTAAGGTATCACTTTCCAATACTATTCCAATGTATTGACCCACTGTGGCTATAACTTGTGATGTTGCAGGTTATTCTGATGATGATTAGGGGCTATGAGTCTACACTCAACATGATTGCCTGTGGCACATGAAGATGAAGACTTATTTATATTGTTATGGTTAAACTCTTGTATTAGGCCTATGGCCATGGAGTTGTAAAAGACTATGTTTGTCTCTAGAATGATATGTAATAATGACCTTTGTTTCTATGTACTTCATCTTAAACTATGAATGCTAGCATTGATCCAGGGACTAGCATTGCAATCACAGGGATCCTTACCTTTATAAGGGAGGGATCTTATAGATGTATGGGAAAAGACATTGGCCATAAAAACTTTTTTCCTTTGGGGCTTATCCCCTAGCTAAGTATCCTCCCAAAAAACTGAGTGTCTAGTCAATCCCCTTATCGAAAAAGAACCATGCTCAAAAAATTCATCTTATATTTTCATGAGCCCTCTCTAAAATGGGGAGTTAGTTGGTTTTGATTTAACTTGTGATAGAGACTTGGAGTGCAAGTACTTATTCTTCACTAATTCATGACATACACCCTACCCAAATAAAATATTAAAATACCACTTTCTTAATAAGCATTTATTTTTGAACTCCAAAACCTCAACACCTAGCCCCTTGTTCCTTTGGTCTACAAATGATGTTCCATTTAGCAAGTCTATATTTTTTCTTATGGCCATCGCTTTGCCAGAAGAATCGAGATCTAAAGTGATCAAGTATTTTCCTTAACCCTATAAGTATTTCAAAGAAAGATAACGTGACTTGGGAAGACTGGTGAAAACTGATTTGATGAGACTCAATCTATCTCTAGAGGATAGCATCTTACTATTGGAGATATGCCCTAGAGGCAATAATAAAAGTAGTTATTATTATATATTTGTGTTTATGATAAATGTTTACATTCATGCTATAATTTTATTAATCGGAAACATTAATACTTGTGTGATTTGTAAACTTGTTAGAGTCCCTAGTGAAGCCTCTTTGTAAGACTAGCTTGTTGGTTGATAGATTATCACGATTTTCTGATCATGACCATTAAGATGTTGTTAACAACAAGATCATATCATTAGGAGAATTGTGATGGACATACTCCTATAGATAAGCGTAGCATAAAGATCAAGTCATTTCATTAGTTTGTTTTCTATAAGCTTTCTGATACATAGTAACCTAATTCCTTCGACCATGAGATCATGCTAATCACCATCACCGGATGGATGCTTTGATGACATCAAAAACCACTTTGTAACTGGGTGGTTATAAAGGTTGCATTGAGTATTTGGAAAGTATGTGTTGAGGCACATGGATCAATAGAGGGATTTTTCCATCCATATGACAGATAGATATACTCTGGGCCCTCTTGGTGGAATGTCATCCAATTAGCTTGCAAGCATGTGACTTGCTCACAAGGTATCACATATCACAGGATTGAGTAAAGAGTACTTATCAGTAACGAGGTTGAACTAGGTATGCAGAGATACCGACGATCAGACCTCGGATAAGTAAAATATCGTGAGATAAAGGGAAATTGGTATCGTATGTAAATGGTTCATTCGATCGCAAAGTAATCATATAAATATGTGGGAACCATATGAATTTACATCTTCCTCTATTGGTTATTGATCAAAGAAGAGTCTCGTTCATGTCTGCATAATTCACGAACCATAGGGAGACACACTTAAGGATTCGATGTTGTTTAGTGGATATGGAATATAAGTAGGAAGACCGAAAGTTGTTCGGAGTCTCGGATGGGATCAGGGATATATCAAGGAGATCTGGAATGGTCCGGAGAATAGGATTCATATAAGGGAAGTCCAATTCCGGAGTTCGGGAATGATTCTGATGTTTTCACTAGAATGATCTAGAAGGGTCTAGATGGTTCACCGGACCGAAAGGGGAAGGGTACATGAATGTGTCATGACTAAGTGGAATGATTGCATCATGTCCTAGGTCACTTGGCTGGGCATTTGAAAGAAAGAAACTAAACTCCAAAATTGAAAGTCAAAAGGCAAGTTTGAAAAGTCAAACTGGGACAATGTTTCCAGATGGAGGAAGGAGAGAATCCTTCTCTCCCTCCACCACGCGTCTAGTAGGAGAGGGAGTTGGGGAAGGATTCAAACTCCCCTCTCCCTAGCTGCCCCTCCCTCTCATAAATAGAGGGGAGGGGGTGCCCCCCAAGACCACAACAAGCCCTACCCCACCTAGCCGCCGCCGCCTGTCGCCGCCGCCCTAGTCGTCGCCGGCTTCACCTCCTTCTCTCTGGCTTCTAAACCCTAGATTTTGGGAACCCTACTACTCACCATAACCCACTCCGGCTTAAGGCGAAGCCCTGCGGGATTTCCCCTCTAACTCCGACACCATGCCGTCGTGCTACCAAAATCACGAGGAGAGAACTATAACCTCCGCTGCCTGCTGGAACAAGGGAGAGGAAGGTATTCATCGAGTACCGAACATGTGATCGACTGCGGGAGCACTGCCGAAACGCGGTGCCAGAAGGATCATCTTCGCGATCTTGAGATCGGCAAGTGAATGACTACATCACCCACGAGAATCTGCTCTCGTTAACCGCTTTGGAATCTTCGAGGGTGAGTACTCTAATCTACTCGTTGCTACAATCTAGTAGATAGATCTTGTCTTGTGTGTGTTCATGCGGTAGAATTTTTTTGTTTTCCATGCTACGAACCCCTTCAGTGGTATCAGATCCAGGTTTATATGTAGATCTGTTGCACGAGTAGAACACAATGGTCATTATGGGTGGTAGTGCTTTTATTATCAATTGATTTTTGTGTACTTTGCATCTTGGGGTATGGTGGGATGAAGCGGACTGGGCTAACCTTACATGACATCGTTCATGAGACTTGCTCCACGCTCAACACACAACCTGTATTGCATAAGTGGCTTTATGGGTGTCTGTCTCTCCCATCATAGTAAAGATTCAATTTACAACGGGCACTTGATAGTTCAAGCATCAACGTTGTGGTTCTTGTTCGTAAGTTAGAACGATACTTATTGAAAGCCCAAACCACGTAAAATATGCAAATAAAATTAGAGGCATCTAACTTTGTTTTGCGGGGGTGTGCTGTGATGTGATATGGCCATGATTGTGATTATATATGATGTATGCAATGTTCCTTATTGTAAGTCGGCAACCGGCAGGAGCCTTATGGTTGTCTTTTAAATTCCGTTAAGACCTGCGTGTCTATTATTCAAAGTAGTTGTAATAGTTGATGATGGTGGACGACAACCATGGAGAGGTGCCATTGACCTTGACGCCATGTCGGTGATGATGGAGATCATGTTCGTGCTTGAAGATGGAGATCTGAAGCACAAGAAGAAAGGCCATATCATATCACATATTTTGAATTGCATGTGATGTTAATCCTTTTATGCATATTGTATTTCTTAGTTCACGATGGTAGCATTATAAGATGACCCCTCTCACAAAATATCAAGTTATAGTGTTCACCCTTAGTAGGCACCATTGCCAAGACTCGTTGTTTCGAAGCACCACGTGATGATCGGGTGTGTTAGATTCTACGAGTGTATACAATGGGAGCAAGCCAGATTTGCTCATGCTGAAACTAAGGTTTGATCTTGACGAGCCTAGCATGTACATACATGGTCTTGGAACATGGATCACTGAAAGGTAAAGCATGAGTCATATAGTAGATATGATGAACATGTTGATTGTTCGCCTTTGAAGCTACATCATCTCTCGTGATGATCGATTTTGATGTGGTGGATTTGGTTTGTGTGATCACTAAAACAATGTGAGGGATGTTGTTTTGAGTGGGAGTTCACCAAGGTTAATTTAACTATTAATTAGAACTCAATTTGTCATAAACTTAGTATAAACTATTGCAAATATGTTGTAGATCAATGGCGGCCCCTACCATCAATTTTAATGCATTCCTAGAGAAAGAAAAGTTGAAAACAATGGAAGCAACTTCAAGGATAGGTTCCGCAATTTGAGGATTGTCCTCAATGCTGGTCAGTTGACCTATGTGCTGGATGCACCGCTAGGTGACCCACCTGCAGAAGATGCTACCGATGATGAGAAAAATGTTTTCCGTAATCGGAAGAATCAGTACTCCATAGTTCAGTGTGCTATCTTGTATGATTTGGAATGGAAGCTTCAGAAAAGGTTTGAGAACTTTGACCCACATGATATTGTCCGTGAACTCAAAATGATATTTGAGGCACACGCGGCAGTTGAGAGTTATGAAGCTTCTAAAAAGTTCTTTAACTGCAAGATGGAGGAGGGCAGCTCCATTAGTGACCATGTGCTTAAGATGTCTGGGCATGCTAATAAGCTCCAGATCTTGGGCATAATAATTCCTAATGCGTTGGGGATTCACCGTGTCCTCCAATCATTACCAGCAAGTCACAAGAACTTTGTGATGAACTACAACATGCAGCGCATGGATAAGACGTTGCCAGAACTCTTCTCTATGGTGAAGTCTGCGGAAGTGGAGATCAAGAAAGAGCACCAAGTGTTGATGGTCAATAAGACCACCAATTTCAAGAAGCAAGGCAAGCCTAAGAAAAAAGGGAAACTTCAAGAAGGGCGCTAAGAAAGCTACCGTGTCGGCGAAGAAGACCAAGGCTGGGCCTAAGCCTGATACTGAGTGCTTTTGCTGCAAGGGAGAAGGTCACTGGAACATGAATTGCCCTAAGTACTTGGCGGATCTAAAGAACGACAACATCAAGAAGAAAGGTATAACCGATATACATGTTATTGATGTGTATCTTACTAGTAGTCGTAGTAGTGCCTGGGTATTTGATACTGGTTCGGTTGCTCATATTTGTAACTCGAAACATGTGCTGCAGAATAGACGGAAACTAGCGAAGAACGAGGTGACTATGCGCGTTGGAAATGGATCAAAGGTTGATGTGATCGCGGTCGGCATGCTACCTCTTCATCTACCATCGGGATTAGTTTTATACTTAAATAATTATTATTTGGTGCCTGTGTTGAGCATGAAAATTATATCCGGATCATGTTTATTGCGAGACAGTTACTTGTTTAAGTCCAAGAATAATGGTTGTTCGATTTATATGAGTAATATGTTTTATGCACATGCACCTTTGATAGATGGTCTATTCTTGTTGAATCTCGATTGTAGTAATACACATGTTAATAATATTGAGGCTAAACGTTTGAAATTAAGCGATAACTCAACCTATATGTGGCAATATCGTCTTGGTCATATCGGAGTGAAGCGTATGAAGAAACTCCATTCTGATGGACTTCTTGAATCACTTCATTTTGAATCACTTGAAAGATGCAAAGCATGTCTGATGGGTAAAATGACTAAGACTCCATTTTCTCGTATCATGGAGCGAGCTACGGACTTGTTGGAAATCATACATACTGATGTGTGTGGCCCAATGAGTGTAGCATCGCGCGTTGGTTATCGTTATGTTCTTACTTTCACGGATGACTTGAGTAGATATGGGTATATCTATTTCATGAAACATAAGTCCGAAACTTTCGAGAAGTTTAAGGAATTTCAAAGTGAAGTGGAGAATCAATGTAACAAGAAGATTATGTTTCTACGATATGATCGTGGAGGTGAATATCTAAGTTAAGAGTTTGGCGAGCATTTAAAGAAATTTGGAATACTTTCACAATTGACACCGCTGGGAACACAACATAATGGTGTGTCCAAACATCGTAATCGAACTCTCTTAGATATGGTTCGTTCTATGATGTCACTTATAGATTTACCTTTGTCATTTTGGGGTTATGCATTAGAAACAGTCGCATTCACTTTAAATAGGGCACCATCTAAATCCGTTGAAATGACACCATATGAATTATTGTTTGGGAAGAAACCTAAATTGTCGTTCCTTAAAGTTTGGGGTTGCGAAACTTATGTAAAGAAGTTACAGCCCGACAAGCTTGAACCCAAAGCGGAAAAATGCATCTTCATAGGATACCCAAAGGAAACTATTGCGTATACCTTCCATCATAGATCCGAAGGAAAAATCTTTGTTTCCAAGAATGGATCCTTTCTAGAGAAGGAGTTTCTCTTGAAATAAGTGACTGGAAGGAAAGTAGAAATCGACGAGGTTGTCGAACCTTTTCTCGGATTTGAGAGTAGCGCAGCACCTGAAGAAGTTCCTATGGCGCCTACACCAACAGGAGAGGAAGCTAATCATAAAGATCATGAAACTTCAATCGAAGTTACTATGGAACCTCGCAGGTCAACGAGAACTCGTACCACTCCCGATTGGTATGATACCATTATGAGTTTCATGTTGGTGGACAACACTGACGACCCTGTGACATATGAGGAAGCGATGATGAGCCCAGATTCCAATAAATGGCAAGAAGCCATGAAATCCGAGATTGGATCCATGTACGAAAACCAAGTATGGACTTTGGTGGACTTATCGGATGGCCGAAAGGCTGTCGAGAACAAATGGATTTTCAAGAAGAAAACAGATGATGATGGTAATGTAACCGTCTACAAATCTCGACTTATTGCAAAATGGTTTCGATAAATTCAAGGAGTTTACTATGATGAGACTTTCTCACCGGTAGCGAAGCTAAAGTCTGTGAGGATTTTGTTAGCAATTGCTGCATGTTATGATTATGAGATATGGCAGATGGATGTCAAAACGGCGTTCCTCAATGGAGACATTGATGAAGAGTTGTATATGGTACAACCCAAAGGTTTTGTCGATCCTAAAGATGCTAAAAAGGTATGTAAACTTCAACGGTCCATTTATGGATTGAAGCAAGCATCCCGAAGTTGGAATCAATGTTTTGATAAGGTAATCAAAAGTTTTGGTTTTATACAAACTTGTGGAGAAGCTTGTATTTACAAGAAAGTGAGTGGGAGCTCTGTAGCATTCCTAGTACTATATGTAGACGACATATTGTTGATTGGGAATGATATATACCTTCTTAAAAGTGTCAAGGGTTATTTTAGTAATAGTTTTTCAATGAAGGATCTTGGCGAAGCTGCTTACATATTAGGCATAAAGATTTATGGAGATATATCCGGACGCCTAATATCATTGTCACAGAGTACATATTTGCACAAAGTTCTAAAGAGGTTTGGAATGGAAGATAGCAAGAAAGGGTTCTTGCCATGTTGCCCAATACGACCTTGAGTAAAACTCAAAGTCCTACTATAGCAGAAGATAGATAAAGGATGAGTAAAACTCCCTATGCCTCAGCCATATGATCTATCATGTATGCCATGCTATGTACTAGACCCGACATTGCATATGTTGTTAGTTTAACTAGCAGATTTCAAAGTGATCCAGGGGTGGATCATTGGACAGCGGTCAAAAACATCCTCAAGTACTTGAGAAGAACTAAGGATATGGTTCTTTATTATGGAGGTGATGAACTGATCGTTGTTAATGGTTACACCGATTCTAGTTGGAACACTAATCTGAATGATTCTAAATCTCAATCTAGATACGTATTTAATTTGAATGGTGCAGTAGTGAGCTGGAGGAGTGCAAAGAAAAGCGTTGTGGCGGGATCTTCAACTGAATCAGAATACATAGCTGCTTCGGAGGCTTCACAAGAAGCGATATGGATGAAGGATTTCATTAAAGAGGTCGGTGTGGTTCCCAGTGCGCTGGACCCAATGTCTATCTACTGTGATAACATGGGCGCCATAGCCAATGCGCAAGAACCAAGGTCACATAAGAAGCTGAAGCATATCAAGCTGCGTTTTCACGCTATTCGAGAGCATGTCCAAGATGGTGACATAAATATTTGCAAAGTACACACAGATCTGAATGTGACGGATCCATTGACAAAACCTCTCCCGAGGGCAAAACATAACCAGCACCAAACCGCCATGGGTGTTTGGTATATTACCATGTAATCTAGATTAGTTAACTCTAGTGCAAGTGGGAGACTATTGGAGATATGCCCTAGAGGCAATAATAAAAGTAGTTATTATTATATCTTTGTGTTTGTGATAAATGTTTACATTCATGCTATAATTGTATTAACTGGAAACATTAATACTTGTGTGATTTGTAAACTTGTTAGAGTCCATAGTGAAGCCTCTTTGTAACACTAGCTTGTTGGTTGATAGATGATCACGGTTTCCTGATCATGAACATTGAGATGTTGTTAACAATAAGATCATATCATTAGGAGAATGGTGTGATGGACATACTCCTATAGATAAGCGTAGCATAAAGATCAAGTCATTTCATTAGTTTGTTTTCTATAAGCTTTCTGATACATAGTAACCTAATTCATTCGACCATGAGATCATGCTAATCACCATCACTAGATGGATGCTTTGATGACATCAAACTCCACTTCATAACTGGGTGGTTCTAAAGGTGGCATTGAGTATTCAGAAAGTATGTGTTGAGGCACATGGATCAAGAGTGGGATTTGTCCATCCATATGACGGATAGATATACTCTTGGCCCTCTCGGTGGAATGTCATCCAATTAGCTTGCAAGCATGTGACTAGCTCATAAGGGATCACATATCACAGGAATGAGTAAAGAGTACTTATCAGTAACGAGGTTGAACTAGGTATGCAGAGATACCGACGATCAGACGTCGGATAAGTAAAATAGAGTGAGACAAAGGGAAATTGGTATCATATGTAAATGGTTCATTCGATCGGAAATTAATCGTAGAAATATGTGGGAACCATTTGAATTTCTAGATTCCTCTATTGGTTATTGATCGGAGAAGAGTCTAGCTCATGTCTGCATAATTCACGAACCGTAGGGAGACACACTTAAGGATTCGATGTTATTTAGTAGATATGGAATATAAGTAGGAAGACCGAATGTTGTTCAGAGTCTCAGATGGGATCCGGGATATCACGAGGAGATCCGGAATGGTCTGGAGAATAACATTCATATAAGGAAAGTCCAATTCCAGTGTTCAGGAATGATTCCGGTGTTTTCACCGGAATGATCTAGAAGGGTCTAGATGGTTCACCGGACCGGAAGGGGAAGGGTACATGAATGTTTCATGACTAAGTGGAACGATTGCATCATGTCCTGGGTCACTTGGCTGGGCATTTGAAAGAAAGAAATTAAACTCCAAAATTGGAAGTCAAAAGGCAAGTTTGAAAAGTCAAACTGGGAAAATGTTTCCTGGTGGAGGAAGGAGAAAACCCTTCTCTCCCTCCACCACACGCCTAGTAGGAGAGGGATTTTGGGAAGGATTCAAACTCCCCTCTCCCTAGTTTCCTCTCCATCTCATAAATAGAGGGGAGGGGTGCCCCCAAGACCACAACAAGCCCCACCCCACCTAGCCGTCGCCACGTGCCGCCGCCGGATCGCTGTTGCTGCCCTAGTCGCCGGCTTGACCTCCTCCTCTCTGTCTTCTAAACCCTAGGCGCCGGGAACCCTACTAGTTGTGACATCCCAAAAATTTCCAAATTTTGAAATGTGAAAAATAAATAAACAAAATAAATAATTGTTGAAATTTAGGGTGAAAATAAACTTTTTATTTTAAAATGGACACATTAAAAACCCATCTTGAACAAACTTTGAATAAAAGGGAATCAAACAAAATTCAAATCAAGTGAAATGCATTCATTAATGAATGAATCTTGAAATTCAAACTTGGGAAAAATAAACCAAAACCTAAAATCCTAATGGAAGAAAATCATTCCAAGATATCTCTAAGACTATGGATTTGATCCATATACAAATCTATCAATAAACATTTATAAATGATCAAGAATGATAAATAAAAATATTATAAAACCATAGAAATTGGTTTCATTCAATTTGGAACCATGGATAAAAACTTATGAATTTATTAAGGTAAAAGGAAATAATTCCCAATGCTAATAAAGCTCCTATCTAAAATCTATACCAAAATTGTGAGGAAAATAATCCTAAAGAAATGTAAAAGGATAAACCAATATTAAATAAAAATATACAAATTGGAATCACCAATTTTGGATCTATAAATAAAAATATATGGATTTTATGAGAAAAAGAAAGAAAGAAAATAAATAGGGAATATTTAAAAGCCAAATTAAATCTTCGCCAAACCCATAAGAAAATGAAATAAAGATAATCTAAATGAAATAAAGGGATAAGGAATATTCAAATAAAATAATATGGCCTTAACCAAATTCTATTCCATTTAAATGGAGACAAAATCCCAAATGAAAATGATTAATTAAAACTTGGGAGAATAATAATTGGAATTTGCCCAAGTGGTATAAAAGTGATTTAATTAACTTAAATGGAATAAAAGAGCCATTGAACAAAATTTATATGGATTTAAAACCATATTGGATTCTATTTGAATAAAGACAAATACCCAATTTAAATGATTAATAAATCATATTAAAAATATTTCAAATAATTCAAAGTGGATTATTTAAACACCCTATTAAATAAATAAAACCTACTGAAACAGGTTTGGTGAAAAATTAGATTCAAATAAGAGTTTGAAAATATAAATAAAAAATCGTATTTGAATAAAAGACAAGTGCCTATTATAAATAAATAATAAACCATAAAAGAATAAAAGAATTATTCTAAAAGGAACTTTAAAATGCATTCATAAACAACATTAAAACTTACTGAAAGTTTTGAGAAAAGTTTGAATTCAAAAAAGTGTTTGAATCAATTGAATAAAATCAAAACAGAAAAAGGAAAAAGAAAACAAAAGAAAAAAATGAAAACAGATCAGCCCAACTAGCCTACCCAACCTAGTCAGCCCAGTAGGCCCAACTCCCAGCCCACCCGAGCCACTCTCCTCTCTCCTTCGCAGAAACTTTTCTCACCACGGCCTCGACCCATAATCTCGCTGACCCCCTGGACCCACGCCACGTTGGCATAATCGTCATCACCTCCTTCCCCGCGCGCTGACCTCGCCCCTCTCCCCGAACGTTTCTGCCGTTGAATGAATCACGTTAATTCGCGTTAACGTTGTAGTGAATCCGCCCCATGACCATGCCCTCTTAACCGCCTTGCTCCTCTCTCCATTTTCCCTTAGTCCCCATGCCACCGGAGCCACCAGGCTACCTCGATTTCACCCCGCGCCACCGCTGTCTTCGGCGAGCTCCAACTCAAATGCCGGCAAGCCCAGACACCCCCTTGCCCCTGGATCCCACGAGCTTGCTCGCCAACACCGTGCGCATCTGCCAGCACCCTCCGTTTGCCCGCGCGCGCCCCATAGGCTCGACAATGACCACGTCTGAGCGTCGCCGTCGTTTGCCTCCACTCCACCGACTCTTCCTGGTAAACCCTAGCCTTTCCCTTCTCTCTGGTTGACGCTTGTGCACTTGCCTTCATCTCGCGCATCTAATGCCGTCTTCCTCTTATCTTTGCGTGCCTCGTAGCTTCGCCCCCATCGACGATAGTACATGCCCGACGGTGACAGCATCTCCGGCGAGAAATCAGCGTCGTCTCCGTGCGCCCCTGTCCCTCCACCGGCCACCTTGAGCACCGCGACGACCCCGCGAGCACGGTAAGCCCCTCCATTTCCTTCCTTGCTTCCTAGAACCGCCGGACCACCACTGACCGAGCGTGCCGCTGCTCGCCGTTGACCCAGCGCCGCCAGACTTTGGTCAGGGCAAAGCTGCCTGTTAGATCTTGATCCCACGGCCATGATAGATTCATTAAACGAAGCGGTATAGATTGATCTGTGCCGTGCGATGTTAAGTAGATCTGACGGTCCATGTTGTTCAATCCAGACGAAGCGGTATCGTCCAATAGAATTGTGACGCGTGGCCAGCCTGTGTTCTAAAAACAGAAATTAGATCAATTAGTTGTTAGATTTTGTAAATTCCATGACTTTAAATCTACACGTCTAAACTTTGCAAATTTCATATCATTGGAATCAGCAAAACAAATAATTTCCAACCACGCACTTTGTTTAGTAATTTGCTTCTGTAAAATTGTTTGTTTTTGCAGAAACTTGTTTAGGCTTATTTTCTGTATAAAATTTATTCTAAAATTGTTTTTAGGGTAAAATCTTTTGTAAATGGATTGTTTTGAACCTACTGACCATATAAACCAGATTGTAGATTTAAAAGAGTATTTTGTGAATCTAAAGAATAAATTTTTGAATTAAAGCATTTCTAGTTAAATAAAAATGTTGTTTATGTTTTAAAAATGATTTTTGAGTAAAACCTTTGGAAAATGATTTGAATTAAACTCTCTGACCCTAAACACCAAGTTTTAGGATTTAAAAATATATTTGGTGAACCCTAAGAAAATTATTACTTGCTTAAAGGCATTTCCAACAAAATAAAATATTGCTTGATATAAAAATGGCTTACAGGTAAAACCTTTTGCAAATGGTTTTAATATTAAACACTTGAACTTAAAACACTAACATTTGTGTTTAAAAAAATATTTGTCAAACACTAGAAAATATTACTTTGATTTGAACCATTTCTAGCAAAACAAAAATGACTTAAAGTGGCCATTTTCACTAACTTGACTTAAAATGGTTTTGCCACTTTTATAAATGACCAATAGATGTTTTAGAATGTTTATAGCCTAATAGAAACCACTTTTCCAAATAAAACAATCTTTGGCATGCTTGCATACATTGCTTTGTATTATTTTATGTGTTGAATTGCTTGAATGGTTGATTGAATTTGTGCCTTGATTGAATTATAGTGAAATTTGAAGAGTGTGACTATTGGAAGATCAAGGAGTGAACTTATATTCTCAACCAAAAAGGCAACTGGAGCTTCATAATTTTGTCCCATTATTTTCACTATGCATTAGTGATATTTCTAAGTAGGATTTGCATGGAATTTTCTAAGTATAAACTATGCCATGGGAAATCCAAGTAGATGAAACCTTAGTAGAATTTTCCTAAGTTAAGATTCCTACTACTATCATGCTTAACTTAGCTAGTAGAAAACAAGGGTGGATTATATTCATGCTATGGAATATTTCTAAGTCAAGGACTTGTCTTTTGTTTAATAAAACAACTATGTGATTGAATGTAACACCCTCAGAATCGGCCCTATGCAAGTTTTAGCGAAACCCGCCAAACCCGCATAGAAACGATTCAAAGGTGCCCACCAGGCACTTTCGTGCGGGTGGAAAACGAAGTAATAACATTACACAACAGTCCTCGATGGGACCCATAGGACAGATATATACCACAGCGACTCAATGAGTCAAGAATACAGATATAATATACAAAGATCCAAATCACCTTGAAAATGATAGAGCGTCCGACTACGGACAAGATGCAAATGGGGCTAAGAGCCCTGAAGAATAACCAATGGCGTCCATAACCCTGCCCAGGCCAAGCCGGAAGGGTAACCCTGCTAACGACGTCGATCTCAAAACCTGCTTAGACAAAAGGGTGCCGACAAAGGGCAAAGGAAAAAGAGAGAGCGGTCAGTACTGAGGCCAGTACACGGCGAGACTAGAATTCGGCGGTCCTCGCCTACATAGGTATGGTGGACGGAAGCGGCAGCGGCAGCATGCACTGAACACCCTATAGAGACTCGATACAACTGGCGGCTATCAGAGAGGGATAAGAAGGACCTATTCGGAACCAACCGGATGTTACCACCAAACAAACCCATCCTGGTGTTTCCCCCTCGAGACCAAACGAGGAAGTCAACCGAGGAACTCCCACAGTTGGCAGTTTTATTCATTCAGTTATCGTTGCAGCAATTACTAGTCAGGTATAGATAATCATCCTGATAAAATAAGCAGTGGGCAGTTTTAGTAAACCGTTCCGTTGTAGTTGCGACACTTACTAGTTAGATTCAATTAGCATGAGATATCCCAAAACCCAGCAGTTGTTGGTACTTTTATTTAGCCATTCCGTTGTAGTTGCAATACTTACTAGTCAGGTACAATTGTCGCAAGCGACAACCCAAACAAGCAATTGTTGGCAGTTTTATTTAACCATTCCATTATAGTGAAGCTGATTACTAGTCATTATAAAGTCAAATTTATAGCACTACTTTAGTTATAGTTGTCTATGATCGAGATACTGTGCTCCAAGTCGTCCATAACCGCGGACACGGCTTTCAGAAAGTTTTACCCTGCAGGGGTGCACAAATAGCAACACACACTCGATCAACCTCGGAAAAACCAAATCAAAACCCAATGAGGCCTTCACGACAAAGCAACCACAGGATTCAGAAATATTTCAGGGGGCCACCCCATTGAGTACACCCGCAACGAAGCTAGCTGACTCCGAGACGGACTCAAGGTTTGTGTCAATGGCTGTAAACGACTGGGAACCCAAAACTGGGCTTGTCGATACCGCGAAAACACTCCGCTTACCTAAACAGTACAGGTGCTATCCATCGCACAATCGTAATAAAGCAGTAAAACATGGCATAAGTACATGATAGTAAATAAAACCTCAAACTAGTTTGTGGCCCCAAGAAATAAGAATGATTCAAGCTCTGGCTTAGGAGGGTCCCATAATTCCCCCGTATGTGGATAGCGCGAATATTCAAGGAACAGGTATCAAGTACTCGGGGTCCTACGGGACACAAGTGGACGGTTAACAACCAAATAACATCTATTGCCCACCTATGCCTCTGCTTACCTACTTCAATTTTAGTTGTTAAACAATAATTAAAGTGAACGATAATTAAAGCCATGATCATCTCCAACATTAAACATGCGGCAATGCGCCAACAACTGTGGTACTTGACGACACGCAACCGCACTTGAGCAAGCGACTACGACGCGCAGGTCCAACTATCTACCAAACAACAGGTAATAGGAGGTGTCCAAGGCAATATAAGGCTGCAAGGGATACCACGGTACGAAAGCTAGAGCAACGCAACACAGATAGCAATAGATCAACAGGAGGGAATAAATACTATAAAAGTAAGATAGGTAGAAAGGGGGAGATGCTCGCCTGAAAACATTGCCGAAGATTCATCCGAAGATCGGGGCGAAGCTCACATCAACTCAACGGCCTTATCCGCGAAGAAGCAAAACACTAGAATAAACACCGGATGCACTATTTAATACAACGGCAGAAGATCGGCATGATGCTTGTATGATGTATGACATGGCAAAGATGCGATGCAATTAGGCAATATTAAGCGGAACCAGGGTCCCGACAATTAATTAAATATATGGTTCTAGTTGTTTAGATACCCCGCAATTAAATGTGGTAATAACAGGGCAAGATAAGTTACCGGTTCGCTACACAATTTAAATGAGGCCAATATAAGACTAGATTTGCCCGCATATGGGCCCCATATTTAATTATGAGGTGAATCGGCATAATGCCCCCAAACCACAGACAAGGATGCATGCATGAACAATTTAATATGCAACAATTTATAAATATGGCATTTATAAAATAGGGGCTCGGATCAGGGTCACACATTAGGGTTCGACGGTCTTGGTTCCGGGGTTCGGGGTCGACAGGGGCTCAGGGTTCGACGGGATCGTTCTCGGACTCCGGGACTTAGGGTCTTCGGATCGGGGAAGTAGGTCTTGTCGCACGAGCGTCAATGCTTCCGGGAAGGAGAACTTGTCGTCCAGGGTCTCGGTGTCCGGGGTGAAGTACTCGACGTCCTCGAGGGAGTACTTGGCGTTCCGGGAAGAAGATCTTGAGGGTCCATGTCGAAGATCTCGGGTTACAATGTCGGTGGCCTTCGAGTGGCTCCATGTACAACCTTCGATATCCTCGGCATCAAGCCGGTCTTGTTAGCGAGGAGATCTTAACACATCTTGTTACCGAAACTTTCACGGATCAACAGATAACAAACGTTCATGAGCCCCCATGGACACACAAGAACATGACAGACACGCGTGTAGAGAGGCACAAGGTTGACATCGGGACCTGATGGTTGGCGACGGGCGGTACAGGTGGCGGGGCAGAGGTGCTCGGTCTTGGACGGTTGCAGGGCGGCGCTGTAGGCGGGGCACGCGAGAGGCAGCGCTGGCGCGCTCCTGGGGACGCTGGGTAGCAGGCTCGGGAACGGCGGCGGCCTCGACGGCAGAGGGCGGCCGGGAGCAGGACGACGCGGAGAGGGCGGGTCGAGGGGCGGACGGCGGCTCGCCGGAGGGCGGGGCGCTACCGGAGGCGGGGACGACGGCAGGACGGAGGCGGCCGGCGCAGAGCTCGCGGGAGGCGCAGGGCCGGCGCGGAGGATGGCGCGGGGCGGTCGACGGAGGGGGCCGCGGCGGTGGTCGCGGTACTGCGCGCCGGCGGCGGTCGCTTGCGGGGAGGGCGATGCCGGCGAGGCGAGAGGCCAGGGAGAGACGCGGGACCGGGGGCACGTGAGGCAGGGGAGGGTCGGTCGCTGCGGGTGGGCCTGGGGAGGGGATCGGTGGGGAGTGGCGGGCGGCTGTGGGCCAGGTGGGACCTGGGGGAAACGGGGTGGGGCGCGCCGTGTGAGAGGGTGGGCCAGGCGGCGGGTGAGGCTGGTGGTGGGTGAGGGAGAGAGGCAGGTGGGGGTGGGTCCGGTTGGCAGCGGGTGTGGCGTGCGTGTGTGTGCTGTGTGGGGGCCAGGGGGAAGAGAGAGAGAGGGGGGGGGGGGGTTGGCTGTGTGCGTGTGTGTACTGCGGGTGGGGCCGGGCTGGAGAGAGAGTGGGGAGTGGGGGTGAGAGAGAGGATTGGTGAGGTGGCAGGTGGGTAGGGAATTGGGGGTCCAGGGGGTGAGGTGGACTGGGGAGGTGAGGTGGAGGGCTGGGAGTGGCTGGGTAGACTAGGTTTGGGTGGGAAAAGGTTGGTCTAGGGTCTTGCAGGGTTTAGTTGGGCTGGGTCGCAGATGGTCTGGACCGGTTGGGCCTCTGGCCTGACCGGCCGGACTGGACTGCCCGACAAAAATATTTTATTGTTTTAATTTTATTTGTAAAACATTTTTGTAAATACTTGTTAGACAAATACAAGATCTGGACAGACCGATGTTTTAATTTGAAATAAAGACGGGGGTTATTTAGAAAACAAAACTAGGCGTTTCGAAAATAGTTTCCAGACAAACAATGCATGATGATGACGATGCAATGCACAACAACAACGCGATTTTCTAGTAGTGGTTTTGCGGGATGCCACAATTCGACACCACTAACAATGGATCTCGCCCTCGGATCCGCCTCATGGTACCGGGAAGAAGGGCGGCGATCTGAATCTTCTCGCATCGTGTAGTCCCTCGCGACACCACTAGCAATGGATCCTTCTGCGTCTTGAAATCGGCGACACCACCAACAATGGGTCGTTGTTCACTTCCGTCAAGGGAACACTCCGGGTAAACAACGGACGAAGCTAAAGGTAAGGCCACCTCTAACTTTCATGGAAGGAGTAAGAGTTGCATCGATCCACCATTCAATATACAAAAGCAAATGATAAGAGTAGTGGTATGGTCGCGACTCCATACCGCACTCAAAACATTACTATGTACACGAATAGACAGATTATGCAACCAACCCTCAGGATCAGACTGAAGATCTCGACAAGCAAGGTTCGGGAACAAAAGAATGATGCAGACTCTGCATCGGATCTGGCGTAGATGATGCCTTCGCGTCGGAAAACACCAGAAAGCACAAACAAGGAACAAAGAATGGTACCACAGATAAAGGATCACTCAGATAGCATGAAGTCCGGATGGTAGAACACCGTTATCAAAGGAGGAAGCGAAACCCTGAAGGTACGACGGAACCCAACCACGAGAAATCCTGGACTCGAAGAGAGAGGGGAGAGCGGATTCAAAACACGTAGAGGTAAGAGGAGAATAGCAGAGGGGTAAGGAGTAAAAGCAGACCTAACCAGATCTATCCGACCTATTTTGCAAAATAGTTTTTGACACTCTACTTCGGCCGTTATCTAGGTTATCCTACAGGCTGGACTTGTGGGGTATCACAACTGCTGGGCTCTGATACCACTCTGTAACACCCTCAGAATTGGCCCTATGCAAGTTTTAGCGAAACCCGCCAAACCCGCATAGAAACGATTCAAAGGTGCCCACCAGGCACTTTCGTGCGGGTGGAAAACGAAGTAATAACATTACACAACAGTCCTCGATGGGACCCACAGGACAGATATATACCACAGCGACTCAATGAGTCAAGAATACAGATATAATATACAAAGATCCAAATCACCTTGAAAATGATAGAGCGTCCGACTACGGACAAGATGCAAATGGGTCTAAGAGCCCTGAAGAATAACCAATGGCGTCCATAACCCTGCCCAGGCCAAGCCGGAAGGGTAACCCTGCTAACGACGTCGATCTCAAAACCTGCTTAGACAAAAGGGTGCCGACAAAGGGCAAAGGAAAAAGAGAGAGCGGTCAGTACTGAGGCCAGTACACGGCGAGACTAGAATTCGGCGGTCCTCGCCTACATAGGTATGGTGGACGGAAGCGGCAGCGGCAGCGTGCACTGAACACCCTATAGAGACTCGATACAACTGGCGGCTATCAGAGAGGGATAAGAAGGACCTATTCGGAACCAACCGGATGTTACCACCAAACAAACCCATCCTGGTGTTTCCCCCTCGAGACCAAACGAGGAAGTCAACCGAGGAACTCCCACAGTTGGCAGTTTTATTCATTCAGTTATCGTTGCAGCAATTACTAGTCAGGTATAGATAATCATCCTGATAAAATAAGCAGTGGGCAGTTTTAGTAAACCGTTCCGTTGTAGTTGCGACACTTACTAGTTAGATTCAATTAGCATGAGATATCCCAAAACCCAGCAGTTGTTGGTACTTTTATTTAGCCATTCCGTTGTAGTTGCAATACTTACTAGTCAGGTACAATTGTCGCAAGCGACAACCCAAACAAGCAATTGTTGGCAGTTTTATTTAACCATTCCATTATAGTGAAGCTGATTACTAGTCATTATAAAGTCAAATTTATAGCACTACTTTAGTTATAGTTGTCTATGATCGAGATACTGTGCTCCAAGTCGTCCATAACCGCGGACACGGCTTTCAGAAAGTTTTACCCTGCAGGGGTGCACAAATAGCAACACACACTCGATCAACCTCGGAAAAACCAAATCAAAACCCAATGAGGCCTTCACGACAAAGCAACCACAGGATTCAGAAATATTTCAGGGGGCCACCCCATTGAGTACACCCGCAACAAAGCTAGCTGACTCCGAGACGGACTCAAGGTTTGCGTCAATGGCTGTAAACGACTGGGAACCCAAAACTGGGCTTGTCGATACCGCGAAAACACTCCGCTTACCTAAACAGTACAGGTGCTATCCATCGCACAATCGTAATAAAGCAGTAAAACATGGCATAAGTACATGATAGTAAATAAAACCTCAAACTAGTTTGTGGCCCCAAGAAATAAGAATGAATCAAGCTCTGGCTTAGGGGGGTCCCATAATTCCCCCGTATGTGGATAGCGCGAATATTCAAGGAACAGGTATCAAGTACTCGGGGTCCTACGGGACACAAGTGGACGGTTAACAACCAAATAACATCTATTGCCCACCTGTGCCTCTGCTTACCTACTTCAATTTTAGTTGTTAAACAATAATTAAAGTGAACGATAATTAAAGCCATGATCATCTCCAACATTAAACATGCGGCAATGCGCCAACAACTGTGGTACTTGACGACACGCAACCGCACTTGAGCAAGCGACTACGATGCGCAGGTCCAACTATCTACCAAACAACAGGTAATAGGAGGTGTCCAAGGCAATATAAGGCTGCAAGGGATACCACGGTACGAAAGCTAGAGCAACGCAACACAGATAGAAATAGATCAACAGGAGGGAATAAATACTATAAAAGTAAGATAGGTAGAAAGGGGGAGATGCTCGCCTGAAAACATTGCCGAAGATTCATCCGAAGATCGGGGGGAAGCTCACATCAACTCAACGGCCTTATCCGCGAAGAAGCAAAACACTAGAATAAACACCGAATGCACTATTTAATACAACGGCAGAAGATCGGCATGATGCTTGTATGATGTATGACATGGCAAAGATGCGATGCAATTAGGCAATATTAAGCGGAACCAGGGTCCCGACAATTAATTAAATATATGGTTCTAGTTGTTTAGATACCCCGCAATTAAATGTGGTAATAACAGGGCAAGATAAGTTACCGGTTCGCTACACAATTTAAATGAGGCCAATATAAGACTAGATTTGCCCGCATATGGGCCCCATATTTAATTATGAGGTGAATCGGCATAATGCCCCCAAACCACAGACAAGGATGCATGCATGAACAATTTAATATGCAACAATTTATAAATATGGCATTTATAAAATAGGGGCTCGGATCAGGGTCACACATTAGGGTTCGACGGTCTTGGTTCCGGGGTTCGGGGTCGACAGGGGCTCAGGGTTCGACGGGATCGTTCTCGGACTCCGGGACTTAGGGTCTTCGGATCGGGGAAGTAGGTCTTGTCGCACGAGCGTCAATGCTTCCGGGAAGGAGAACTTGTCGTCCAGGGTCTCGGTGTCCAGGGTGAAGTACTCGGCGTCCTCGAGGGAGTACTTGGCGTTCCGGGAAGAAGATCTTGAGGGTCCATGTCAAAGATCTCGGGTTCCGATGTCGGTGGCCTTCGAGTGGCTCCATGTACAACCTTCGATATCCTCGGCATCAAGCCGGTCTTGTTAGCGAGGAGATCTTAACACATCTTGTTACCGAAACTTTCACGGATCAACAGATAACAAACGTTCATGAGCCCCCATGGACACACAAGCACATGACAGACACGCGTGTAGAGAGGCACAAGGTCGACATCGGGACCTGATGGTTGGCGACGGGCGGTACAGGTGGCGGGGCAGAGGTGCTCGGTCTTGGACGGTTGCAGGGCGGCGCTGTAGGCGGGGCACGCGAGAGGCAGCGCTGGCGCGCTCTTAGGGACGCTGGGTAGCAGGCTCGGGAACGGTAGCGGCCTCGACGGGAGAGGGCGGCCGGGAGCAGGACGACGCGGAGAGGGCGGGTCGAGGGGCGGACGGCGGCTCGCCGGAGGGCGGGGCGCTGCCGGAGGCGGGGACGACGGCAGGACGGAGGCGGCCGGCGCAGAGCTCGCGGGAGGCGCAGGGCCGGCGCGGAGGATGGCGCGGGGCGGTCGACGGAGGGGGCCGCGACGGTGGTCGCGGTACTGCGCGCCGACGGCGGTCGCTTGCGGGGAGGGCGATGCCGGCGAGGCGAGAGGCCAGGGAGAGACGCGGGACCGGGGGCACGTGAGGCAGGGGAGGGTCGGTCGCTGCGGGTGGGCCTGGGGAGGGGATCGGTGGGGAGTGGCGGGCGGCTGTTGGCCAGGTGGGACCTGGGGGAAACGGGGTGGGGCGCGCCGTGTGAGAGGGTGGGCCAGGCGGCGGGTGAGGCTGGTGGTGGGTGAGGGAGAGAGGCAGGTGGGGGTGGGTCCGGTTGGCAGCGGGTGTGGCGTGCGTGTGTGTGCTGTGTGGGGGCCAGGGGGAAGAGAGAGAGGGGGGGGTTGGCTGTGTGCGTGTGTACTGCGGGTGGGGCCGGGCTGGAGAGAGAGTGGGGAGTGGGGGTGAGAGAGAGGATTGGTGAGGTGGCAGGTGGGTAGGGAATTGGGGGTCCAGGGGGTGAGGTGGAGGGCTGGGAGTGGCTGGGTAGACTAGGTTTGGGTGGGAAAAGGTTGGTCTAGGGTCTTGTAGGGTTTAGTTGGGCTGGGTCGCAGATGGTCTGGACCGGTTGGGCCTCTGGCCTGACCGGCCGGACTGGACTGCCCGACAAAAATATTTTATTGTTTTAATTTTATTTGTAAAACATTTTTGTAAATACTTGTTAGACAAATACAAGATCTGGACAGACCGATGTTTTAATTTGAAATAAAGACGGGGGTTATTTATAAAACAAAACTAGGCGTTTCGAAAATAGTTTCCAGACAAACAATGCATGATGATGACGATGCAATGCACAACAACAACGCGATTTTCTAGTAGTGGTTTTGCGGGATGCCACATTGAATCACCTGGGTGGAATGGTATTGCTTGGATGAATTTTTGTTGAGTGGTTACACAAGGCCAGGGGACTGGTGAACCTTGTGTATCACACTTGTGGAATGCCACTCAGGAACAAAGAGATTTGAGATGTCAAATGTTGAGAAGCTTCAATTGCAGCCACTTGGCATTATGGGCTCTGCCTAGATCATATAGGTTGCAATAATTTAGCCAAATGGACAGTTGGTGGTAGGGGATGATAGGTTTGGAGCGCGTCCATTCTGGTCTAAGGGAAGGCTTCTGAAAGATCTTGTCTCGATGCATGTCGAGTCTTGTGGGGAAAGTGCACCACCTCTCGAGAGAGTAAAATCTAAGTACTTAGCCGTGTCCCGGCAATGGAAAATTTGAGCATCAAGACATGGAAGCTATCAATAATCTCCTCATCCCAATTTCTAAGTTAAAAACGTGTGGTTGAACAAGGGTTAAAGTATCTTCAATCTTTGATTGGTAGATGCCTTGGGTGATTTTGACAAACAAAAACTTAGTGTTTTCAAATGATAAGGAAAGACTATTTTGAGCAAAGCAAGCCTAAGCTCCACTTAGCCAAATGCATATAGATGATAGATACCACTATTCTACCATAGTATCACTTGCCAATACAATTTCAAATGTATTGACCCTTGTGGCTGTAACTTATTATGTTGCAGGTTTGTTTGATGTTAGTGAAGTGTGTTTATTAGGATTACAAGTCTACAACCAACATGATTGCCTGTGGCACTTTGAAGATGAAGGACTCCATGCTATATAGTTATTTCTGCTGCATTGTAATGAGATAGCCAAATGAGCTATGTAAGATGTAATGAATTATTTATTCCTGGTTATAAAGTTGTATTATGACCTTTGTTTCTTGATATTACATCTTAACTGTGGATGCTAGATATTGATCTAGGGACTAGCATTGTAAACACAGGGATATCTAACTTATTAAAGGTTGGGACCTCTACACTAGTGAACCATAACCCGCTCCAGCTTAAGGCGAAGCCCTGCGGGATTTCCCCTCTAACTCCGACACCATGCCATCATGCTGCCGAAATTGCGAGGAGAGAACTACAACCTCCGCTGCCTGGTGGAACAAGGGAGAGGAAGGTCTTCATCGAGGACTGAATGTGTGACCGACTGCGGGTACCAGAAAGCTGCGTCGGAAGGATCATTGATGGCTTGCACAGCTTATGTGGAGCCTGTTGGGAACCCCAAGAGCAGGGTGTGAAGCAGCACATCAGCAAGTTTTCCCCCAGTAAGAAACCGAGGTTATCGAACCAGTAGGAGGAAGGATACGTCACATAGGTGTTGCAAGCAACACGGAGACCTGCACTACACAAACTCAAGACTTTGCCCCAACTAACAGTGAGGTTGTCAATCTCACCGGTTGCTATAACAAAGTATTAAACGTATGGTGTGGAAGGTAATGGTTTGCATCAAGTAAACAAGTAACAATGGAAGATGTATCAATGGTAAAGATTGGACCGGGGTCCATAGTTCACTAGAGGTGCTATCCTTTGATAAACAACATGGCATGAAGGGTAAAAAAATTGCAGCAGGGCAATTGACAGGAACTGAGCAAGGCATAGCAATGCAATTACTAGTCAGAAAGATCCTATGAGATTTGATTGGGGAATACAACAAGATAAATAGACCGCCATCCAACTGCAACTATGACTAGAAGTCCACCTTCAGGTTATCATCCGACCCCCCCCCCCCCCCCAAGTATTAAGTTGCAAGCAACAGACAACTGCTTTAAGCAAAGTGTGTAAGGTAAACAGTCCACATGTTCCATGAACAAGAGACCGTTGTTTTCTCCCTAGTAGCAACAACACATCTACAACTGAAGATATTATTGTCACTTCCCTTGGAAACTAGAGGCATGAACCCACTATCGAGCATAAATACCCCCTCTTGGAGTCACTAGCAACTACTTGGCCAAGATAGCTACTAACAACGAAGAGCATGCAAGATCACAAACAACACAGACATGATAGAATCATAAATACAAAACCATTAATCAAACCAACATAATAATCTCAATATCCATCAGATCCCCACAAACACAACATGCATGATTACAAATAGATTAGATCTTGATCATGAACGGAGCTCACAAGATCTATACATGAAAGCACAAAGGAGGAGATACAACCATCTAGCTACTACATGGACCCATAGTCCAAGGTGGAACTACTCACACATCATACCGGAGAGAAGGTCTCCGGGATGATCTCCCCTCTGGCAGGGTGCCGGGAAGAACTTCAGATCCCCCCGATCTAGGGACTATGGTGGCGGTGGCTACAGACGGTTTCGTGGAGATTTGATCGGGTACTTAGGTTTTCTGCATCGGGGGCTTCTTATAGGCGAAGGGGGAGGCCGAGGCGGCGGCCAGAGGGGGCAAACCCTACCCAGGCGCGGGGTAGGGCCCACCCGCGCCTAGGGGGGTTTAGCCGCCCTGGCACGCCTCCTCGTCTCCCCTATGGACTTCTTGTTCCCCACGGAAAGTAATTGACTTTGAAGTTTGTCTCGTACAATTCCGAGAATATTTATTTACTAAGTTTTCTGAAACCAAAAACAGCAGAAAACAGGCATCTGGCACTGTTGCAACTTGTTAGTAAGTGATAAAAATAATAATTTTTGAGGTGACATGCACCCTCACAATAAAGATCCAACCACTTGCAAGCATTGAAACATGGAATCAAAGAACTCTAAACATGTGCATGAAATATGAAGTTCTAACAATAGGACATAGTAACTATGCATGCAACATGACAAGCTACAAACAAAGATAAGGAATAACATGCATTGAAAAACGTTTGTTTGTTTCACATACAGAAAACATAGCATAGTGGCAATCAACTTGTCCCTCATAGAGTAGCAAATAGATGCATAGGACACCTTCAAAGTTCACAAGGGTGACTAGAAACAAATAGCACAAGAACAAGTAATATCACAATATGCATCAATTAATAAGCTTTGGAACACTGCACACAGAATGAAAACTATGCTCTATTATTGGTGCCTAAAGGTAGAAGGTGGAGACTCAAATAATGGTGGAAGAAAGGCCTTTTTGTAAAGGAAGCAGGGATTACAAGTTTCAAAAGGAGCTTCCAAAAATTATGGTACTTGTTAGCTTTTAGCCCTCATTGCCCTTATCATAAGCATCTTGAAGTGATTAAGGTTAAAGTGGAAAGGGTGGAGTATATGCTTGACGAAGTATAAGTTGGCAATCTCAAGTCCCTTGAATACGAGGGCCACACCTCATGCATACTCAACTTTGGGTCCAAGTAAGTTCTTGTCATTGTAAGTATTTGGATATCATTGAGAACCGCCAACGGGGCACCCCTTGCACATGGTACAGGAGCTTTCCCATAACCAAAATGACAAGGCAAGCAGATAATGAGCATCTCAGCAATCTTCTTATGTACCATGGGAATATGGTGCTTTTTTCTTTCTTTCCTCTTTTCTCAATGTGTCTAGTTTTTTATAAGAATAATGCTTCATAGATGTCATTATGGTGATGCTGCAAGTTTCCACCATGATTAGGCATGGCTTAGGCTAGCGGCCCAAGCGTTTCTATAACATAGGATACAAACTCCATGGACTTACAATTTCTCTCTTTATTTCACACCGGTGACATCCATAGACAAAAGAACACGATATCAACTGAGTACAAAGTACAAGTGCAATGTTGAAAACGTTCCCCGTCACAACACGATTCTGATAATTCCAACTTATAAGTGCAAGCATATACAACAAAGTTGTCACAGTGACTCAAGTTTATTAGGGTAAAAGAATATAAAGTGTTCCATCAAGTTCGTGGGGGCTTTAATCACTAAGTTTTCACATCAAAATAGTTTTTAATTGGAAGAAAGATGAAAACAAGAATATACTTGGAATGGTGTAACACACCATGCATAGGAGTTTATAGTGGACACTTTGGACTAACTTGGTTTCTTGGGAGTTGGAAGCATGAGTAGAACTTACTCATACAAGTGGAGGCTAGAAAAAGACTGGGAGCAACCAACTATGAGAGCAATAATGGACATAATCATGCAGTGCAACAAAGCATACTAATCAAAGCAAAGAGTGGTAGTACAAGTCCAGGACTAAATGATCATAGAGGCTAATGGTGACTTGTCATAGTCATAACATGGTGTGAGCATGTGCCAAGTCAACCCAAGCAAAGCATCAAAGGAGAATACCACAATACTATGCTTTTGCATGCTAAACCAACGCATAATTTCTTCAAGGCACACTAAGCAATCCCAATTGTTTGGAACAAGACATGCTACAACAATAATCACTAAGCATAATGCTAAAACAACACCTAGCATGTCATGCTAAACTCTAAGTCATAGTTAATGCAAGCTCCTCTTGCACTTACAAGCAAGAACTTACTACTCCTTTCCAAACCAAGCAACTTATTGGTAAAACAACACAGCGAGAACAGGGGTCCAAACTAATTTATTCAAGCAAACTAAACAACCTATGCAAAGAAAACGAAAACTAAGACGCTCCAAGAATAACACAACTGTGCATGAAACAATAAAAACGAAGTGTCTAGACAGACCTGAGCTTTTTATTGATGAAGAAGGGGATGCCTTGGGCATCCCCAAGCTTTTACGCTTGTACCTCTTGTATATTTCTTGGGGTGACACCATGGTGGCATCCCCAAGCTTGAGATTTTGTCCATTCTTCATCTCATTGCATCATTCTCTCTCTACACCTAAAATTTCTCCTTCATACAAAACTTCACACAATCTTCATTAGCAACATTAGCTTATTCAAAAGATATTAGACCTCTAGCAAAGCTTTGAAACAACAAGGATTTTCACAAAAAACTCAAGCTACTGTAGTAACTCCTTCAAAAGCTCAATTCACCTAAAGAGAACTCAAAAAGGAATCAATAAGAAGCAAATGCAAATAATGGAAGAAATCTGTCAAAACTGACCAGCAGGTAGAAACCGAACATACTAGGGGATTTATTCGTAAATTTTGAGCTCAATCTGAGTTATAGAGACTACTCATGATTTTTTTGGTGGAGGACAGAAATCTGTTTCAGGACAGCACCTCCCCAAATCTTACTTCCCTCTCATTAGAGGTAATTCTTGGCACAAAAAGCAAACAAAAAGGATAAGGAGAGGTCATTACTGAAGTAATAACTTCCAAGACTCAAGGAAACTCTTGGGTTATCTACCAACAAGTACTTTTCTTTAACGCCTTTAAGTTAGGCACAAGAAGCAAGAAGAATCAAGTATTTTCAAACGAGGAAGCATTAACATCAAACCTTGCTTTCAAAGGGGAAGCATTAACTTCTCTATTCTTGAATGGAAAATGATATTCGATGGTGCCTTCTTTCATATCAATGATGGCACCAACTGTTCTAAGAAAAGGTCTTCCCAAAGTAATAGGACACGAAGCATTGTATTCAACATCTAAAACATAGAAATCCACAGTTACATAAGCATTATTAATCATAATGAGAACATCAGTAATACTCCCCATGAGTTTCTTCTTAGCATTATCATTGAGTGGGCCATCTAAATAACAATCTTCCAATGGTGGCAAATCAAGCATTTCATAAATCTTCCTAGGCATAATAGAGACACTAGAACCAAGATCACATGAAGCTTTGAGGTCAAAGTCATTCACTTGCATATTAATAATGGGTTCCCAACTATCTTCTACTTTCCTAGGAATTGAAGCTTTGTGTTTTAGCTTTTCTTCCTTAATCTTAACAAGAGCATCTGTAATGTGTTTGGTGAAAGCAACATGCATATCACTAGCATCAGGACTTATAGCAAGCTTTTGCAAGAACATAATCACTTCAGTAATATTGCAACCATCAATATCAAAGTCAAACTTGGCATCATTAGTAGTAGGCTCAATAGGCTTAGGCATAGTAGGAGGAGGAATAGGGACTAGTTGTGGTTTAGTGGTGATGGTGCACACACTATTGTTTCTATCAATTTCAGCTTTCCTTTCCCACTTAGCATGAAGTTCAGCTAACAACCTAACATTTTCATCAATAGTAACTTGTATGGCATGAGAAGTAGCAAAGGTATTTTCCATGGCTTTAGGTTTAGCAGCCATTTTATTAATCAAAGAGGATTGAGCTTCAGACAAAGTGGATATATTTTTATCAACAGTTAAAAGCTTTTCCTCTATAGTATTATTGAAAGTGGCTTGTTTACCAATAAAGTCTTTGAGCATGACTTCAAGTTCAGAGGGGGCACTTCTAGCATTATTGTAAGAGTTTCCATAGGAATTGCCATTATTAGGAGGATAAGGCCGATAATTGTTATTGCTACCAAAATTATTCCTATAGGCATTGTTGTTGAAATTGTTGTTTTTAATGAAGTTCACATCAACTTTCTTTTATTGAGAAACCAAAGAGGCTAAGGGAACACTATTAGGATCTAAAGGAGTTTTCCCATTAACAAGCATAGCCATAATAGCATCAATATTTTCACTCAAAGAGGAAGTTTCCTCAACAGAATTTACCTTCTTACCATGTGGAGCTCTCTCAACATGCCATTCAGAGTAGTTAACCATCATATTATCAAGGAGCCTTGTTACAGCACCCAAAGTGAGGCCCATAAAGGTACCTCCAGCAGCTGAATCCAACAGATTTCTTGAGGAGAAGTTCAAACATGCATAAAAAGTATGGATAATCATCCAAGCAGTGAGTCCATGAGTAGGGAAATTTTTAACCAAAGATTTCATTCTTTCCCAAGCTGGAGCAACATGTTCACTATCAAGTTGTTTAAATTTCATAATGTCACTTCTCATAGATATAATCTTAGAAGGAGGATAGTACTTTCCAATAAAAGCATATTTGCACTTAGTCCAAGAATCAATACTATTTTAGGCGAAGAAAGCAACCATTCTTTAGCTTTTCCCCTCAAGGAGAATAGAAAAAACTTGAGCCTAATAATATATCCATCTACATCCTTATATTTTTGCATCTCACAAAGTTCAACAAAGCTATTAAGATGGGCAACAGGATCATCATAACCAGCACCAGAAAATTGCTCTCTCATCACAAGATTCAACAAAGCAGGTTTAATTTCATAAAAGGTAGCATCAGGAGCAGGTGGAGCAATAGGAGTTCTTAGGAAATCATTGTTGTTGGTGCTAGTGAAGTCACATAACTTGGTGTTCTCAGCAGAGTTCATTTTGGCAAAGGTGGGCAAGCCAAAAACAGCAGCATCTAGAGCAGGAACTAATTTTTTTGGGTTTTTTGGAAAGAGGCAAACAAAACGAAGCAAAAGAAACAAAGCGAAATAAAAACAAAGTAAAGAGAAAGGAAGTGAAGGACTCCCCTAGTGAATACGTCCTTAGCCTCCCTGGCAACGGCGCCATAAAATCTTGATGGCTTGCAAATCTTATGTGGAGCCTGCTGGGAACCCCAAGAGCAGGGTGTGAAGCAGCAGAGAAGCAAGTTTTCCCTCAGTAAGAAACCGAGGTTATTGACTGGGCAGAAAGATTACTATTCAAAAAGATCCTATGAGGATTGGGCAATACAACAAGATACGTAGATCGCCATCCAACTGCATCTATGACTAGAAGTCCACCTTTAGGTTATCATCCGAACCCCCTCCAGTATTAAGTTGCAAGCAACAGACAACTACTTTAAGCAAAGTGTGTAAGGTAAATAGTCCACTCCATGAACAAGAGACCGTTGTTTTCTCCCTAGTAGCAACAACATATCTACAACCGAAGAGATTATTGTCACTTCCCTTAGAAACTAGAGGCATGAACCCACTATCGAGCATAAATACCCCCTCTTGGAGTCACTAGCAACTACTTGGCCAAGATAGATACTAACAACGGAGAGCATGCAAGATCACAAACAACACAGACATGATAGAATCATAAAGACAAAACCATTAATCAAACCAACATAATAATCTCAATATCCATCGGATCCCCGCAAACACAGCATGCATGATTACAAATAGATTAGATCTTGATCATGAACGGAGCTAACCATATCTATACATGAAAGCACAAAGGAGGAGATACAACCATCTAGCTACTACATGGACCAATAGTCCAAGGTGGAACTACTCACGCATCATACCGGAGAGAAGGCCTCCGGGATGATCTCCCCTCCGGTAGGGTGCCGGGAAGAACTTCAGATCCCCCCGATCTAGGGACGATGGTGGCAGCGGATACAAACGGTTTCATGGAGATTTGATCGGGTACTTAGGGTTTTTGCATCTGGGGCTTCTTATAGGCGAAGAGGGAGACCGAGGAGGCGGCCAGAGGTGGCAAACCCTACCCAGGTGCGGGGTAGGGCCCACCCGCGCCTAGGGGGGTTTAGCCGCCTTGGCATGCCTCCTTGTGTCCCCTCTAGACTTCTTGTTCCCCACGGAAAGTAATTGACTTTGACGTTTGTCCCGTCCAATTCCAAGAATATTTCTTTACTAACTTTTCTGAAACCAAAAATAGCAGAAAACAGGCATCTGGCACTGTTGTAACTTGTTAGTAGGTTAGTACCAGAAAACATGTAAAAAGCACCTAAAAGTGTGGACAAGTAAAGCAAAGTAGATACTAAACAATCATGGAGAATCAAAAATTATAGATACGTTTCCAACGTATCAACCGTCTTCGCGATCTTGAGATCGGAAAGTGAACGACTACATCACCCACGAGAATCTCCTCTCGTTAACCGCTTTGGAATCTTCGAGGGTGAGTACTCTAATCGACTCGTTGCTATAATCTAGTAGATAGATCTTGGCTTGTGTGTGTTCATGAGGTAGACATTTTTTGTTTTCCATGCTATGAACTCCTTCACTTACATATACAACTAGATAGTTTGTCGATATGTTCATAGGAAACTATGAACATAATCTTTCATAATTAAAGGGAAAACTGGATATTGTCCAGTGCGGTGTTATCAAGAAAAGTTTCTATATAAGTGACATGGATATTCCCTACGGGTCCCTCACATTGGTATACCCGATCCAGCCCAGGGAAGGCCCATGTGAAGACTTGCTGCCCAAGAAGATTCCGGGTGGCCCAAGCCCATTACAAGTTCGACTCCTTGAAGGACGCGACTAGTGGTAGATAGAATTTCAAAGGTTTTAACCCTAGCTTGTAACTGACTTGACGTACACCCGGGACCTGGCCTATCTATATAAAGGCCAGGAGGGCACGACGAGGAGGACAATCTCCAACTCATACACACACCTCACGCTAGATCGCATCTGCGCACCCCTATAAAGCTTCAGTTCCGCCATAATCAAGAACAGACAAGCAGGAGTAGGGTTTTCCCTCCGGGGCCTGAACCTGGGTAAACCTCGTGTCCCCTTGTTGCTTTCCTATTAACTGTCTCGTGACTTCCAGCATCCCCATATTCTCCAAAACCCAAGTCCATAACAATGGACATTGACGAGTCGAACCCTCGTCAATTGGCGCCGTCTGTGGGAATCGGGGATGCTGATCATGCGGTCGTGACGGTCCCATCCAGAGCGATCTACGATTCCTCGGCGATGGAGAATCACCTCCTCTTCGGCGCTTTTGACTTCATCGCCCACTCACCAGCCACCCGCAAAGATTTCGAGTTCGTAGGCGACGGAATCGATATGCTGTTCGGAAGCTTCTGCTTCCAGGTGGGGCAGACTGGCACCCTTCGCCTCCCAGAGCGGGCACCGCTCCCATCAATCAGGCCCGCCTCATGGGTCCCACCAATCGATGCCACGCGCACGCCATCACTGGCGGGCGATTCGGATGACAACAGCAGCTGTAACTCCGATCTCTGCGACCCTCCTACGAAGGAAGGAACCTACAGTTCCGGATCTGAGAGCTGCGGGAGCAACGATCTCGCCCTGTGCTACCTGTGCGCCGCCATCCATAACAGCGATGTCAACGATGGCGCAGATCCGCCATAGGATCCCCCGCCCAACCCTCAGGCCGAAAGCTGAGTAAAAAGGGTCAACCCGCAAAATCCCAATGGAAATAGGGAACCTCAAGGTACCGAGGGCATAAATCGTGTCCACAACGAAATCCACCTCAACGACGCTGGCTGGGAGACCGTGTGTGAAGCTATACGAGGCAATCAGATCTTGCCTATTGACACCTCCCGCGACATGCTGATGGGCTATCATTGGCTCCTGATCGAGGAACACATTCGACAGGTCAAGCAACAAGCCGAACTCGACAAACGCAGCTAGGCAGCTAAACGCTGGCGGCTCATCTTCACACGACAACGATGTCCACAAGTACCGCTCTCTCCTGGAGCGCATGGACCCTGCCGCACGACACGAGGCCACGAAATCACTCGACATGTCCTTCATGACGATGGACTCGCAAGGAAACGTCATGCCTAAAACACTGCAGGCTGCGATTATGGCGGCTACCACCTACCTCGCGTCCAAGCTGCCACCGGCGGGAGAACCGATCAGGGCTAGGTTTCAGCTGGCTTGATCCAGCTGGTGAATCCGCTTCGTGGGTATACCCCGATTGGTATTCCCCCATCAGTAGTCCCCGAGAGCGTTGTCGATTCGACGCGGGCTTGAGGCAGGGCGCAGAGAGCCTTGACGATGAGTCGTGGCGAATCGGTGACGAGCTCCTAAACAGAGAAAAGAATCATGAAGCGGGAGGCGATCGGCATGAGCTAGTCGGTGATGGCCAGTTGGCGAAAGACGCAGGGTGTCGGTGATGCCTCCAGTTGCGGCGAGTCCACGAACGTGGAGCGTGTCGAGTCCGCGAGCGCGGCGAGTGGCTAGGTCGAGCGAACGGCGAGTGTCGAGTCCCCGAGCGTGCCGAGTGGCGAGGTTGGGCAACCGGCAAGTGGTGTTATCTGTAGTGCGCCGAGTCCTCGGGCGCGTTGGGTACGTGAAGGTGAGTCCGCGGTGACGAGTCCCCGAGCGCGTTGAGTACGCGAGGGCGAGTCCGCGGTGGCGAGTCCCGGAGTGTGTTGAGTACGCGAGGGCGAGTCCGCGGTGGCGAGTCCCCGAGCATGTTGAGTACGCTAGGGCGAGTCCACGGTAGCGAGTCCCCGAGCGTGTTGAGTACGCGTGGGCGAGTCTGCGGTGGCGAGTCCCCGAGCGTGTTGAGTACGCGAGGGCGAGTCCGCGGTGGCGAGTCCCCAAGCGTGACGAGTCCACGGTCGTGGAACCACGCGTACATGCAGCATGCCTAGGAGTAGTCTCCGAGGCTCGAGTTGGCTTGTAGAGGCTACTTGAGGCTCATATTTTGAAAATAGTAGTGGTTGTTGCCGAGCGTGGCGAGTGGAGAGGTCGATCGACCAGCGAGCGCCGAGTCCCCGAGCGCGGCGAGTGGCGAGGTCGAGCGACCGGCGGGCACCGAGTCCCCGAGCGCGGCGAGTGGCGAGGTCGAGCGACCGGCGAGCGCCGAGTCCCCGAGCGTGGCGAGTGGCGAGGTCGAGCGACCGACGGGCGCCGAGTCCCCGAGCGCGGCGAGTGGCGAGGTCGAGCGACCGACGAGCGCCGAGTCCCCGAGCGTGGCGAGTGGCGAGGTCGAGCGACCGACGAGCGCCAAGTCCCCGAGCGCGGCGAGTGGCAAGGTCGAGCGACCGGCGAGCGCCGAGTCCCCGAGCGCGGAGAGTGGCGAGAAAGACATCGTTTTGCTAAGAAGGAGAAAAGATACAATTGCATTAAGGTGTCCTTGCATAATATATTGAACAATTGTAAGACGTGTGAATTGTAAACGTTGAAGAAAATGCACTTTGGTTATGTGGATCGATGGGCAGTATGTAAGGTTTATGCGTGTCTTTTCATGAGTAGGCAGACCTCCAGCATCAAATGCTTGCCGGGTAACAGGGAAGCGATGCCAGACTGTTGAACCCGGAGACAAGGTCGGCCTTTTGGTACCCAGCCTCACTACTTCGACGGACGCGAATAAACAACAGACAAAACTGAGACCGATCCCAAGTATGATTTTATAAATTGAATGAAAAGATGAATATATTTTGGACTTATAGCATGTACGAATATAAAGAAACTTAGCTATCAAATGCGGATAGAGTCGACGCGGCGGGGGGAGTCGCCAAGCACGGCGAATATAAGGCGGGCGAGTCGCCGACGTGGCGAGCCATTGATGACGAGTTTATCGCGGGCGAGTCATACGAACGCGGTGAGTTCACGACCGTGTCGAACTCGCGACAGGCGAGTACCCAAGCCTAGCGAGTCCGCGTTTAAGTGTGTCCGCGTTTAGGTGAGTTCCAAAACATGGCGAGTCCGCAAATCTGGCAACTGACGAATCGCATCGAGCAGAGTCGCAGATATAGAGGTCGGCAAGTCGCAGGCGCAGAAGCCGTCGAGTGGTGCATATATTCCAAACAAACGTGTAAATAATTAGGTTCATACAAAATAAATAATTTGTATAGAAATCGATGTGAGAAGGATTAAATTAAATAGGAAAAAACCCATCACGATCGCATGTGATCGGCGTGCTTGTCTGCTATGCGGGGCAAGTTTAGCTCGAGGCATGAATCAGACTTGATCGCCTCTGTCGATGTCCGTTGTCAATAGGACCGAGGCCATGTGCGTGTGGAATATCAGACATGGTGCAGATTGCATGCGCGAGACCGCCTCGTGGACTACTCTGATTCTACACACCGGAGTCATGTTTCGATCCGGTCTAGCATCAGTGATTTAATTCTCCAAACGATCCAGACATGTTAACATCACGCATGCATTATGTTAGATCCAAATAAAATAATGAAAGTAATCAATGAGAAGGAGAGTGAACGGATTGAATAGAAATTTCAGCAGCTTATGCAGCCGATCAAAGACGTATGCGTATGAACAGCTTCAGCAGCGCGCTGTGTTGAACAATGATTCGCCAGAACCAGCTCGATGCGATCTGGCTGTGAGGGATCCCGCCCGGATTATCACCCTCCAAACACCGCTTGCCCCACGATCGGCGCCAACTGCCGTGGTATTGCACGACAGATGCTACTAGGGGTAGCTTACGTAGAGGGAGCAAGGCGACGTAGGAGAATCCGGGAGCGAGATTGGCACACGATGTACCCAGGTTCACGCCCCCTCGGTGGAGGATCGCTACGTCCTGCTATCAATCCAGTATGAGTATAGATTGGTTTACATGGGAGCCGCCGTAGGCGGGGGGAGAGACTAGGTCTGATCTAATGTGAGAGAAGATGCAATATGATGTATGAGAGCATACCCCGTGGGGGTGCCCCTGGTGGCTTTATATATACAGCCAGTTAGGGTTTACAAGTGCTAGTGGGCTTTGTATACAAGTTGTCGTCTTGGGCCTCCAGTCGCAACCACTCGTCTGGGTCCAGCGTGCGCCAGTCGCCGTATTAGGCGAGTCGACCCGACCAGGGCTAGGTTTCAGCCGGAGACCACGGCGTAGGAGCAGCAACTATTGCAGATTCCGCAGGACTTTTGCAACCATTGCAGATTCCGGAATGGAAATGGGATTCTGTAGGAATGGATTTTATCACCGGTTTGCCTACATCTAGTAGGGGAAATGACTCTATTTGGGTCATAGTGGATAGACTGTCTAAAGTAGCTCATTTCTTACCGGTCAAGATCACTTATCAGAGCTCGAAGCTAGCAGATTTATACATTGTTAGGATAGTAAGTTTGCATGGAATCCCCAAGAACATTGTTTCGGATCGAGGAACCCAGTTTACCTCGAGATTTTGGAAGAAAGTCCAAGAAGGATTAGGAACCAAACTGGATTTTAGCACAGCTTATCACCCGCAGACTGATGGACAAACAGAGCGAGTAAACCAGATACTCGAAGATATGTTGAGATCTTGTGTGTTGGAATATGGATCTAAATGGGAGGACTGTCTGCCTTTCACAGAATTCTCATACAACAACAGTTACCAAGCCAGTTTGTAAATGACCCCATTTGAATTTATGTATGGAAGGAAGTGTCGTACCCCACTGAATTGGTCGGAAGTAGGAGAGAGTCAGATTTTCGGACCCGACATCCTAAGAGAAGCCGAAGAGAAAGTTCACAAGATCCGTGAACACCTTAAGACCGCCCAATCTAGACAGAAGAGTTATGCTGACAAGAGACGTCGAGACCTGGCCTTCACTATCGGAGATTTTGTGTATCTGAAAGTATCACCCTTGAAAGGAATGCAACGTTTCCACCTGAAAGGGAAGTTATCCCCTAGATATATTGGACCCTTCAAGATTTTGAATCGCCAAGGAGAAGTATCATATCAACTGGAACCTCCGGAGGAGATGTCAGCCATGCATGATGTGTTCCATATCTCGTTACTTCGCAAATGCCTAGAAATTCCGGAGAAGACCGAAGTTTTCAAGAATATTGATCATAGAACCATAGAGATCAACAAGGACCTAACTTATCATGAAGTACCCATTCGTATTTTAAAATAAGCCTTCAGAACCACCAGAACCCGGAGTATCAAGTTTCTCAAGATCCAGTGGAGTAACCATACTGAAGAAGAAGATACTTGGGAGAGAGAAGATTACATTAGGACTGAGTTTCCAGATCTCTTTAGTTCCTAGTTTTAGTTCTGTTAAATCTCAGGATGAGATTTTGTTTAAGAAAGGAAGGTTTGTAACATCCCAAAAATATTAAATAAGATTATCAAGTTCTAATCACCCAAGTTTAGGGTTAACAAACACTTCTATTATTAAAATGAATATGAATGCATGTGTGTGTGATTAATGCATGAATGATGGCATTTGCCTTGTTTGATTGCTATGAATGATGAGGATTGCTTGAAAGATGAAAACAATATCATCTATATCATTTCCAAGAAAAATCAAATGAAGAGAAAATCAAATATAAGAAATATGAGAAAATGGTCATTTTGGCCAAACTTGTTCACTAGACCACCTTGGGTGTTCCTAGTCAAAGATTTCTAACATAAAAAACCCAATTCTTTTCACCCCTTGCTAGACCAAGTAACAATGAACCCAAGCCCAGTTTACAAACCAATAGAAACGAGTTCCAAATCTATTTAAAGGTCAATTCAAAATTGAATCCTTAATAGGTACTAAGATGGCCATTTCTCCAAAACCACTCAAACCAATTTCCCTAGGCAAACCCTAGCAACCATAGACTACCAAGCTTGTAACAAGATCACTCACAAAAATTCATCCAAAAATTCAAATGTTGAATTCATGCGGCCATTTCATCAAACACTTGGCAGACACAGATAAACCTTGCCTAACTTCTACTGTGGTGAGCAGTAATTGATCAAACCTTTGTCCCCATTTCACTCCCCTGGTCTCCCCCAGTGCCCAACACTGCATTGAAGCAGCACCCCCTCTACCGTTTGCGCTAGTGCCGCACCACCCGAGTTATCCTTGCCGGTCGAGCATGGAAAGCTCGCAGGAGCCAGCCCCGCACCCGTCCATGATGTCTAGGAGACATTCCATTGTCCACCGCCACTACATGTCCACCCCTCGAGCGCAGCCCAGCCGTGGACCACTGGAAAACCGTCGCGCCCAGTTCTCTATCGCAATGCCGAGAGAGCGACAGAGCACCACAGCCGACACGCGCGCACACGCTGCTATGACCCTAGCTACCTCCCAGACACGACCGTTCGCCGCCGCACGACACGAAGTCCTTGTACGCCGTCTCGAACACCATCGTTCCCGCGTAGAGCACGGACCACTCCCAACTATTCTCGACCACCCCGTGGTGAGCCATTAAGCGTGCGATGACTGCCAGGAGACACCACACTGTCCTACGCCCTCAGCCATGCCCGTAGCACACTGCAACAACGTCGGAGGAGGAGCCAGCCATGCCGCTCTGCCCCTCTCGCTGGTGTATAAATAGAGGCCACCCCAGCCCTCATTCTCTACACCATCTCACTCCCCTATCTCTCAGAACCACCCCTGACCTTTACCCGAAGCAAGGAAAGCACCAGCCCGCCGGAATTTGGCCGGAGTCCGCCACTGCAGAGGAGGAGAGGAGCCGTCGATTAGATCCAACCCAGGACCGCCGCGGCCACCGTTCGGACATCCGTCATCGACAACGTCGTTCGCCCCTATCGCCGACCCTAGCTGGAGCCTAGGTGAGCCACCACGTACCCCCACAGTCGTCGTTAGGGTTCAGTCTCGCCGGAGCTGTGCGATGGAGACGACGAACGTCGGCCGTAGATCTTTGTCTAATCGCATGACTTAGATTGAAACATACCACTTCAGTTAGATAGAGCCGATGATGCATGGGACCCCCCTGTCAGTTGCCTGCTGCGCGCGCAGTGCAGTTGGGCCGGCCCATTTTCGTTCCCGCACGCAGCCTAGTGATTCAAATAACCTTTTTTCCATTTTAGTTAAACCCTAGTTTTGTTAGTGACTTTGAAATTCAATTCAAAACGATTAACTAAACCAAATTTCATGATTCCAATTTTCCTAGAAAGGTATTCAAATTATCAATCCAAGCCCTTCGGATTCAAACCATATGAAATTATAGATCACCTATAGTAAAAATAACAAGACAGAGACTTTTATACATTCAAACATTTTTCAAAAATCAACCATAAATGCTTTTGAGTTGATTCCAACTCTCAAAAATCACATTTGACAAGATCTATCTTAATATGTAAAAATATTTAGGTTTACATGCAGTGATCTTGGTAGTACTAAAAGAATGCTATATAGGCATTTCTAGTCAATTTAATTGTATAAAATACTAATTTTAAACTTTATAAAATATGACCACCACTTTAAATCACATTCCCAAGTATTATAATATGTGTGATGACATGTGCCAACATGATCCCATATTTTAATTGGAGAATATTAAATCTTAAGTACTTTAAATGAGTAGAAATTACTTTCCCAAAATAAAATAAAAAAGAACTAGGCCTTTATTTTATGTGATGATTGTGATGATGCTAGATCATCTATTGTAAACCTTTGTGTGCCAACTAGAGGTAGTTAAGTATTGTTTGGTGATTGTGTACCTCGTATTCATTTATAGACGCTAGTACCGACCAAGGCTACGAGGAGGAGGAGTACTACGAAGAAGAAGAAAACTTCAACCACTACACTACTCAAGGCAAGCAAACACTTCCATGTTTCTTAACTATGCAAGCTAGAACTTTGCATGCTACCTATGCAAGCCTAACACTACAAGTTAACCTATGCAAGATGCATTAGACATGCTTTGGTTATGCAACTTTGATTATACCAATTCCCAGTTTTACTTGCAAGCTTTATTCTTTATCTTTACCAAAGTTCTTTACCCTTACTTAGTGACTTGTGAGTTTTGGAAAACTATTATAGATAGCATAAAGACCATAAAACTAGGCCTAAGTAGTTAGAACTAGATGTCATCAAAAGGCATAAGACTAGATTTGGATAGTCACACCTGATTACCACCCCTCATTAGTGAATACCCTCAACTTTAGTGGCTAGTACTAAGCATAAAAGTTGATCACTTTAGATTGGAATACTTGGTGAAAATGATTATGAAAACCTTGGAATGAAGATTCATTCTATTGAGATCTTTTGACATGTGTTATGAACACAAGATGATTTGATGATGAAAATGTCGAGGCATGAGCCTTGACCCTTTATAAAAACTGATGGTTGGGTTCGGATGCGATACCATTCCAATTTTACCGTACAACCACAATACCTGATTTGGTAGGGCTTGACTGGAAGTTTATGTGTCTTAGTATGGGTTCCCTTGCAGAAGAAGTTGAGCTGAGGCTACCTCGTGAATGTGACTGTCCACCTATGCAGTTCCCAAGATGACAGATGGTCATGGTTGGGAGGCCAAACTCATAGGGGAGGTGCTCATACTAGGGTGTGTAATTGAAAGGTTAGGATTGATTATCCGCATACTAAGATGATGATTCAGGGTTATCTCTGACGGATGTATCGAATGTTGTGGTGAAAGTGTACCACCTCTGCAGAGTGTCAAACTATTCGAATAGCCGCGTCCGTGGTCATGGACAGTTGGAGTGGCCATACTGTTCCGCCGTTAGATGTTTTCAAAATGACTTGTGAAATGAACTATGACTTTGACTTGACCACAACAGGGTTGTGAACATGAAAACTAAGTTCCCACTTAGGTATTGTAGAATATTAAACTAGTTTTTTTTACTTCTGAACTCAGTATGAAATAAACCTGGATTTTTGCAAATAAACTTAGAGCTTAGGATTCCTACTCGAACTACTTTACTTGTTAGTATTAGTTTGCGAGTACTTAAAGAGTACTCATGGCTTTGTCCCTGGCTATTCCCATGTACAGACTATGAGGAGGACTACCAGGATGATGGACAGTAGGAGGTCTATGACAACTACCATCATCTCCCATCGTAAGCATTGCCTGTGACCCTGAAGATGAAGCCCCGCTACGTTTAATTTCCGCTGTGTTGATTGTATTAAGACTGGATCATGAGATCCTATATTTGTAAGACCTTTATTATGGTTTGTAATGGATGATGTACTTTGGTACCAATTCTGTTATGGCTCGCAAAAATGGTAATCCTGAGATTGCGAGGTATGGCATAGTAGGCATCTGGGATTAAAAATCCCGGTGTTGACACTCATCGACGACCTCCGTGAAACATTCGACAACCTTGATCGCTACAAGATCAAGTTGAATACGGACAAGTGCGCCTTCGGCGTCCCGTCTGGCCAATTACTCGGGTACTTCATCTCTCAGCGCAGCATCAAGGCAAACCCGAAGAAAATCAGGGCTATACTAGCCATGGAGAAGCCCAAGAACCTCAAGGGAGTCCATAAGCTGGTTGGGTGAATCGCGGCGCTTAGCAGGTTCATCAGCCGCATGGGCGAGAAGGCCCTACCTTTCTATCAGCTGCTATGCAAAGATGACAAATTCGAGTGGACCGCTGAGGCAGACACGGCATTCGAACACCTCAAGCACCTTCTCTCCACATCACCCGTGCTAGTAACACCGAGGGAGAGGGGGCCTCTGCTGCTATACATCGCAGCCACGCACCAGGTGGTCAGCACAACACTCGTGGTCGAGTGACCCGAAGATGGCAAGACCCATGGGGTACAACGCCCAATCTACTACCTCGGCGCGGTACTGACCCCGACAAAGCAGAGGGACCCCACTACCAGAAGCTCACCTATGGTGTATTCATGACGGCGCGTCGGTTGAGCCACTACTTCCAGGAGCACCAAATCGTGGTCGTCAACGACGCCCTACTATCGAACATTCTGAACAACCCCGAAGCTATGGGATGAGTAGCCTTGTGGGGCATCGAGCTGTCTCCTCGAGACATCATCTACGAGCGGCGCACCGCCATCAAGTCTTAGGCGCTCCCTGACTTCCTCGTCCACTAGATGGAACTCCAGTTGCCAGACACTCCGGACATGTCACAGTCCTGGACAATGCACTTCGAGGCTCTAAGCGTGAGGCTGGAGCAGGAGCCGGCGTAATACTAACGTCCTCTCAAGGGGACAAGATGAGATATGTCCTTCGGATGAAGTTCCGCGCATATAATAACGAAGCCGAATACAAGACACTCATACACGGCATGAGGATGGCCAAGGTGTGTGGCGCCACACACCTTGTCATTTACAGTGACTCCAACCTCATGGTCTAGCAGACGATGAACGAGTGCGATGCTCACATCGCCAACATGATCGCATATCATGCGCTCTACAACTCACTCAAAGGGGACTTTAATGGCTGCGGACTTCGGCATGTTGGCAGGGAAAGCAATGAAGAGGTGGACAAGCTCGCCAACATTGGCTCCACCTGCGCCCCAGTGCCACTAGGTGTGTTCCTCGAGCAAATCTGTGTACCCTCCATCAAGCGAAAATTCCCAAAGGATGCAACCGAAGTCGCAGGACACTCGGGGGCTGCGCCACCCAAGAAAGCCGAGGAGCCCAAAAACCTTGACACAGAGGTCGATCCGGTAAGCCTTATGCAGGTCATGGCGATTGAGCAAACATGGACATAACCATACCTTCGCTACCTGATAAGCAAGAAGCTATCCGAGGACCTGACGGACGCCCGGCGCATATCTCGGCGATCAAAGGCCTTCAGCAGCATCAGGGGAGAGCTATACAAACGCAACATCTAGGGTGTGCTTCAGTGCTGCGTCACCAATAGTGAAGGAAAGAGCATCCTCCTCGACATCCACGAGGGTATCTGTGGCCACCACGCAGTCAGCCGCACCCTCGTCGCCAAAGCTCTTCGAGCTGGCTTTTACTGGCCTACGACAATGCGTGATGCAAAGGACATCGTGTAGAGATGCAACGCCTGCCAAAGGTATGCTAACAAGCCACACACGCCAGGATCAGAGCTACGGCCCATTCTAGTGGCCTGGCCCTTCGCCTAGTGGGGACTCGACATGATTGGCAAACTGCCAAAATCCTCGACAGGGGGACACGTCTTCCTCCTGGTAGCAGTCGATAAATTATCTAAGTGGATCGAGGACATGCCCGTCACCAACTAGTCCAACGCCACCGCCGTCAAATTCTTTGAGTCCATTATCTACAGGTTCTGAGTGCCCACATCATCATCACAAACAACGGATCAAACTTCACATCGAAGGAGTTCCGAGGCTTCTGCGAAGACCTCGGGATCAACCTCACTTATTCTTCTGTTTTGCATCCGCAGATTAATGGGCAGGTCGAAAAGGACAACGGTATCAATGGAAACAACATCAAGAAGCATCTTCTACGCCCACTCGAAAGGCTTGCAGGAGCCTAGGCGGACGAGCTACCCTCCGTTCTCTAGAGCCTGCGCACAACGCCAAATAGCTCAACTGGCTACACGCCGTTCTTCATGGTGCACGGAGCCAAATCTATGCTACCCGCCGAGGTATCATACAAGGCCCCATGGGTGGTCGCATACAGCGAAGCTGAATCATCGGCCACACTCGAAGACGCAGTTGACACACTAGATGTAGAACGTGACATCGCCGTGGCCCGCTTGGTGGTATATCAGCAGAGTCTTCGCAATGACCACAGCCGTCAGCTGCGTCCAAGGTCCTTGATCGAAGAAGACCTCGTTCTGCGATGCAAGCAGGAAGGGCACCTGAAACTCGAGTCACCCTAGGAAGGACCCTACATCATCACTGAAGTAATCCCGGGTGGCGCCTATCTCCTAAAGGAGGTCGAGTCAGGATTTGAATACTCCAACCCTTGGAAGGTCGCAAAACTGCGATGCTTCTACTCCTAGTTGTCTTTTACTTTCAATAAGGCTATTCAGCCGAACAATGTATCTCCTACATTACAATGAATAAAAGCTAAGTTCCTTGGCCCAAGTTTTTCTCCTTTATATTATTTATCGCTCAAAACATGCTCGGGGGCTACGCCTCACCATACGACTTCGTCGATTGACAACAACGCATATATCCTGAGTAGCTGTAAGATCCCTCCTTTATAAAGGAAAAGGATCCCTGTGATTGCAATGCTAGTCCCTGGATCAATGCTAGCATCCACAGTTTAAGATGAAGTACACAGATACAAAGGTCATTATTACAGCCATTCCAGAGAATAAACATAGTCTTACAACTCCAAGGCCACAGGCCTAGTACAAGAGTTTGAATAAGTAAATAAATAAAAGTCTTCATCTTCATGTGCCACAGGCAAACATGTTGAGTGTAGACTTATGACTCCTAATCCTCATCAGAGTAACCTGCAACATCACAAGTTACAGCCACAGTGGGTCAATACATTGGAATATTATTGGCAAGTGCTAACTTAGTATAATTTAGGTGGACTAGATACTATATGCAATTTGGCTAAGTGTAGCTTGGCTTACTTTGCTCAAAATAGGTTTTGCCTATTAGTTGAAATCACTAAGTTTTTCTTTGTCAAAACTTTGCCCAAGGAACCACCAATAGACATTGAGGTCCTTCACCCTTGTTCACCCTCAAGTTTTACTTAGAAATTGGGATGAGGAGATTCTTGATAGCTTCCATGCCTTGATGCTCAAGTTCTCCTTTTTCCAGGGACATAACTAAGTACTTAGATTTTTCCATCTGCAGAGGTTGTGCACTTTCCCCACCAGACTTGATTTTCACCAAGACAAGACCTTTCAGAAGCCTTCCCTTAGACCAAATGGACGTGCTCCAACCTATCATTCCCACTACCACCAACTATCCAAATGGCTAAGTTCTAGCAACCTATATGATCCAGGCAGAGCCCATATTGCCAAGTGGCTGCACTCGAAGCTTCTCAACACTTGGCCTCTAAAATCTCTTTGTTCCTGGGTGGCTTTCCACAAGTGAGATACACAAGGTTCACCAGTCCCCTGGCCTTGTGTAACCACTCAACATAAACCATTCCTTCCATTCCACCCAGGTGTTTCATTTACTTAGTTGTTTTATTAAGCAAAACACATGTCCAAAGACTTAGAAATATCTTCATCATAGCATGTATATATTTCACCAACCCTTGGTTACTACTAGCTAGGCTAAGCATGGCATAGATAGTATCTTAACTTAGAAATTTTCTAGCAATTCTACAACTACTAGGATTTCCCAACATGGCATATAAGCAAAATATAACATTCAAGTCTAACAAAAAAATTCTAATGCTTAGTAGAAAACATAGGGATAAAAATATTCATGAAGCACCACTTACCTTGGTAGTTTGGAGAGTAGCTACACTCCTCACAATCACAATCACTAGCACCAAAATCTACACAAAGAATTATAGCAACAAATCACATACAAAACATATACAATCAAAATTATATGCATGCATGCAAAAAGATTTGTGATGATTTTTAAAACTCAACAAAGCAAGTATACAGTATTGGTTCATAAACAAGTTAAAAACTTGTCAAACAACATTTATTTAAACCCTAAAACATTTCCTAAACAATTCATTTACTAAATTAGCCCTATACAAGTTTCTGCAAATAAAACCATTTTAACAGAAGCAAAACATTAAACACATTGCATATTTAGAAAGGGCTTGTTCTCCTGATTCCAATGATATAAAATTTGTCAAATTCTAACGTGGGGATCAAAAGTTATAGCCAAAACAAATTCAAACTCCTAATAGATTCAAATCCTGTTTTTAAACTCTAACAGATGCCACGCGTCTTATTCTGATTGGCCCGTACCGCTTCGCGTTGGATCACGCTTCTGAGCCGCAGGATCTGACTTAATCGCACGGCTCAGATCTAAACTTAACGCTTCGCTCGCGTTCTATCCTACCCGCAAGATCTAGATCTAACGGCGCACAGCACCTTGACCATCCAGTGGGGGCGCTGGCGGCGGCGACAGGCGGCGGCGCCTCTGTCAGAGTAGCTGCCGGCGTTCTAGGTCGCGCGGGAGAGGGGGAAGGGGCTTACCAGAATCGCAGTGTGCTGCTGATGCTCAAGGTGGCGGTGGTTTGGCAAGGGGCGCACTGAGTTGGTCGCTGGAGCTCGTCGGAGTTGCGAGCGGCGTCTGTTGCTTGTTATCGAGGTCGTTGCCGAGGCTCTGCATCGTTCTAGCACAAGCCAGAGGGTTTAGGAGATGCGCAAGGGTCTGGCGAACAAGATAGTACCAAAAGGGGAGGCAAGAGGCGCTCGATTCTTACCGCTACTGCTCGTCGGAGTCGAGCGGCGGCTCTGGTGGTTGCGGGCGTGAACGAGAACGGCGACCTGGGTCACGAGCAGGCAAACCAGGGGTGTTAGCAGATGCATAAGGACATGGCGGTCACGCTCGTTTGAACCAGAGGCAGAGGGGCGGTCGGAGCTTACCGGAATCGCCTGCCGGAGTTGCTCTGTCTGCGGCGGTGTGAGGGCAATTGCGGGCAGCCTGGGGGCGTAGAGGTGGCACTAGGTGAGGGGAAATGGCCGCGGTGCAGAGGGGGTCTTATAGCCAGAGTGGCGGCAAGGACCGCGCGGCGTATCAATGGCAATTAAGCGCGCAGTAACAGCGGCGAGGTAACGGCGGAGCGAGCGTCGCAGGCGCGCGTGATTGACGATGAAGGCGACATGGTCGCAGGGTCCACTCGTCAGCGAGTTTAAACAGCGAGGGGGTGGGGTCGTGCAGTCAGTGACCTGGGGGGTGTGTCTGCGGGTGAGCGAGAGAGAGGGAGACCCCGGGTGGGCTTAGTGGGCTGGATTAGCAGTTGGGCCAGATAGGTAGCGCTGGCCCTTTTCTATTTCTTTTCTCCTTTTCTTTTTCTGTTTTGATTTTCTGGAGTGATTTTCAAATTCAAATCAAATGAGTTTGAATTCAAATCTTCTCTAGGTTTTTATACTGCAAACCTTGCACTCAAATGTGTGTCAAACACTACTGTCTAATCCACACACTTTGATCAAGTGAAAATAAAAATAAAACCAAGACTTTATGATATATATATTCAATAGGCATAATATTGGTTTTATTACTCATTTTGTTTTGAAACTTGTTCAAACTTTTGAAAGTGCCTAAGTTTGAATTTCAAACCTTACTGAACCAAAACAAGTATTCTTCTCCTTGGAAGATAGCATTAAGGCTAGAGCAAACTTACATGAAATATTAAGCATAAATGCTTCTGTTTTGAAATGTTTTGTTTGAAATGAAATTCATATGATCATGGATGCATGGATGATAAGCATGAGTTTGAAACATGATTTTTAGGGATGTTACAAATCGAACCCCCTTAAGGTGAATCTCGCCCTCGAGATTCGGATTGGCTAGCAAGTAGGTGAGGGTGGTCTTTCCGAAGATCATCTTCTCTTTCCCATGTTGCTTCCTCTTCGGAATGATGGTTCCACTGAACTTTGCAAAACTTGATAGTCTTAGTCCTTGTGACTCTTTATGCAGTCTCAAGAATCTTGATAGATTTCTCTTCATAAGTGAGGTCACTTTCCAATTGGACCTCCTCCAAAGGTATAGTATCCTTCAAAGAAGTTTCTTCCATTTCTGGATGACATTTCTTAAGCTGACTCACATGAAACACATTATGAACGGCTGACAAAGACTCTGGCAGTTCAATCTCATAAGCTACTTCTCCTTTACGACTCAGAATCTTGAATGTCCCAATGTATCTTGGGGCCAATTTTCCTTTGACACCAAATCTCTTTACTCCACGAAGTGGTGACACTCTAAGATAAGCTCTATCACCCACTTCATAGGTGACCTCTCTACGCTTAGGATCTGCGTAGCTCTTCTGTCGGGACTGTGCTATCTTCAATCTGTCCTTAACTAGATTGACTTTCTCTTCAGCTTCTTTGATCAGTTCTGGTCCGAACAAATTTCTTTCTCCCACACCATTCCATAGAAATGGGGTAGTACACTTTCTCCCATAGAGAAACTCAAACGGTGCCATCTCAATACTGGCTTGATAGTTGTTATTATAAGAGAATTCTGCGTAAGGCAGAATTTCATCCCAACTAGCTCCATAGTCTAGTGCACATGCCCTCAACATATCTTCTAGAATCTGGTTGGTCCTTTCTATCTATCCATCAGTCTGAGGATGAAAAGCAGTGCTGAATTCCAATCTCGTTCCCAATGACTCATGTAGTTGCCTCCAGAAATGAGAAGTGAATTGAGTTCCCCTATCAGACACAATACTCTTGGGCACTCTATGTAGACATACAATTCTACTCATATAGATCTTGGCCAACTTAGCACTTGTGTAGGTTGTCTTCACGGGTATGAAATGAGCCACTTTAGTTAGGCGGTCGACTACTACCCAAATAGAATCGTATCCTGACCGGGTCCTTGGTAATCCGGTAATGAAATCCATACCAATCTTGTCCCACTTCCAATAAGGAATAGGTAGTGGTTGAAGCAAACCTGCTGGTTTCTAATGTTCCGCTTTCACTCTACTACACGCATCACACAAAGCAATATGTTCGGCGATGTCCTTTTTGAGATTATTCCACCAAAATCTTTCCTTCATGTCCATGTACATTTTGGTGTTACCCGGATGAATGGAATACGGTGAGTTGTGTGCTTCTTGCAAAATCAGTTTCCGAAGCTCCGGATCTTGTGGAACACAGATACGTTTCCCATGCCATAAAGTACCATGTTCATCTTCATGGAACCCTTTGGCTTTTCCTTTGCCAATCTTTTCCTTAATCTCTTCAATTTCCTTATCAATCTTCTGGGCTTCTTTGATCTTGTCCAACAAAGTGGGTTGAACATCCAAGGACATGAGATGTCCTTCAGGCACAATCTCCAATCTGAGATCTCTGAATTGGGCACACAAATCATCGGGCAATTCTCCCTTGGTAAGGCCATTCACAAAAACATTACGGCTTAGAGCATCCGCTACAACATTTGCTTTACCGGGATGGTATTGCAAACTTAAGTCATAGTCCTTGATGAGTTCTAGCCATCTTCTTTGTCTCATATTAATTTCCTTCTGGGTGAAGATATACTTCAAACTCTTGTGATCTGTGAACACTTCACATCGCTTTCCCAAAAGATAGTGTCTCCATGTTTTGAGTGCATGGACAACAGAGGCTAACTCTAAATCATGAGTAGGGTAGTTCACTTCATGAGTTTTGAGTTGTCTCGAGGCATAAGCCACAACTTTTCCTTCTTGCATAAGTACTTCACCCAAACCATGATGAGATGCATCACAATATACTTGGAAATCTTTTTCCAAATCTGGCAAACACAATACTGGTGCTGACACAAGTCTCTTCTTCAACTCCTGAAAGCTGAGTTCACAACCTTCAGACCAAGCAAATTTCTTGTCTTTCTTTAGCAATTCTGTCATTGGCTTGGCAACCTTAGAGAAGTTCTTAATGAACCTTCTGTAGTAACCTTCTAAGCCAAGGAAGCTACGAACATCTTTCACTGACTTGGGAGATTCTCATTCAGTTACAGCTGAAACTTTAGCAGGATCAACTGCTACACCATCTTTTGTCATAACATGACCAAGAAATCCAACTTCATTCAACTAGAATTCACACTTGCTGAATTTGGCATACAATTTATGTTCTCTAAGTTTCTCAAGTATCAAACGCAAATGCCCTTCATGTTCTTCTTTGCTCTTGGAGTAGATCAAAATGTCGTCGATGAAAACGACAACAAACTTATCAAGAAATTCCATGAACACCTTGTTCATCATATTCATAAAGTATGCTGGAGCATTGGTCAATCCAAATGGCATCACAGTATACTCATACAATCCATACCTTGTGGTGAAAGCTGTCTTAGGTATGTCTTGCTCCCTTATCTTGAGTTGGAAATAGCCTGACCGGAGATCAATCTTTTAGAACACACAAGCTCCTTCCAGCTGATCAAACAAGTCATTGATTCTAGGCAAAGGGTATTTGTTCTTGATGGTCACCTCATTGAGTGAACGGTAATCAATGCATAACCTTTGACTTCTATCTTTCTTCTCCACGAACAAAACTGGGGCTCCCCAAGATGAAGAACTTGGTTGAATAAATCCTTTCTGCAACTGCTCTTCGAGTTGTTTCTTGAGTTCTTCCAGTTCATCCACTGACATCTTATACGGTCTCTTTGCTATTGGTCCAGATCCTGGTAGCAGATCAATAAGGAACTCCACATCTCTATCTGGTGGCATTCCCGACAATTCTTCCGGAAACACATCCGGATATTCACTCACAATTGGCACACTGTCTATGCTAACCCCCTTAAGAGAATTTAGCTTACTCCCTTTTGATTCAAAGTTAGACTTGAATTTAATCCGTTTTTTTTCGGGGTTGTGAGTGCGACAGTACGATTAGCACAATCTAGTACTCCTTCATACTTAGCCATCCAATCCATTCCCAATATTACGTCCAGTCCTTGGGAATCTAGGATTATCAGACTAACTGGAAACTTATGCTTTCCAAACTCTATTACTAGATCCCGGCATCCAAGACTTACTATCATATCTCCACCTGGAGAACTAACCTTTATTGTACACCAAATGTTTTCAGTTGGAAACCCATTTCTATCAACAAATGCTTCTGATATGAATGAATGCGATGCTCCAGTATCAAAAAGAACAAATGCTGGAATAGAATTGAGTCTGAACTTACCAGCAATAGCATCAGGCTCCTCATAGATTTTCTGCACATTGATGTGGTTAACTTGTCCCTTCTGAAAAGGGTTGGGCTTGTTGGGTCCTTCAACTTTCTTTTCTGGGCATTCATTTGCATAATGCCCCATCTTCTTGCACTTGAAGCATTCAACCTGACTAATGTCCTTCTTGACAGGCTGGCTTCCACTGCCACTTCCATTACCACTGTGGTGGCTCTTATATCCACCCTTGTGGTTCTTGTACTTGTCATTGTCATGACTACGGTGATGCTTGTTGTCATGATGGTTGTGGTTGTGGTGCTTGTTGAATTTCCCATGCTTGTGGGATCCTGATCTTCCACTGTCATCATAATGGGAACGTTTGTGAGACGATCCCGAGCTGTGCTTGTCTGAGTGCTTTTTCTTCCTGCTCTCAACTTGCTTCATTTTGTTCTCCAAAATAGCAGCCTTATCACAAAGAGACTGGTATGTGGGAACATATGCCACAACCAACTGCAGGTTCAGCTCATCATTCAACCCTTCGAGGAACTTTTCTTTCCTCTTAGCATCAGTGTCAACTTCATCCGGTGCGTAACGCGCCAGATTGTTGAACTCCTCAATATATTCAGCCACGCTGTGGTGGCACTGCTTCAGATTATGGAACTCTTTCTTTTTCAGACTCATCACTCCAGATGAGATATGAGCAGTACGAAAGCCATCCTCAAAAATAGCCCATGACACATCTTCTATGGGAGTGGTGATCTGGAAGTTATCCCACCAAGTGGCGGCTGGTCCTTCCAGCAAATGTGCTGCAAATCTGACTTTTTCTGCATCAGTACAGCCCACAGTTACCAAGTCCTTGTTCACCGAGCGTAGCCAATCATTGGACACCATGGGATCAGTTGTTCCTGAGAACTTTGCTGGCCTCAATCTCAAGAACCTGGTAAGCATGTCAAAACCCGGTGGGTTGTTGTTTTTGTTGTTGTTGTTGTTGTTGTTGTTGTTATTGTTGTTATTGTTGTTGTTGTTTTGGTTCTGGATGAACGTCGTCATCATTTGCATCAGTTGAGTTTGAGCGATCATCATTTGCTGCATTTCTGGAGTGATGTTGTTGTTATTGGGGTTGGGATTGGCACGGCGGGGAGGCATCTGTGGTTTGTTCAATAGAGATAAGAATGAGATACCCATAGATGCTTTCATGCACAATACATCACATAAACAATCATAAAGCATGCAACATAAAGATAAAGATTCAACAACCAGATAACAAGTTCGCAAAGTAAAACACACACAAATAACAAACCATCCACATGTTGGATGGTCAAATAACAAGTTCCCAACAACAAGTATGATAATAAATGATAAATGAGTAGTCAAATCTACTCCTCGGCATCAACCTCCTCCTCGACAAAGGTAAGACCTGCGTTCTCCATCGCGGTCTTGTATTCCTCGAAGCTGGTGGTCAAGGTCTCTATCTTGGCTTTGAGAGCCCTCTTCTGAAAACGAAGCCTCTCAATCACCGTCTGCTGATGCTCGAGCTCGAAGTCCTTGGCCTGCAGTTCTTTAGTCATGTCCCGGATCTTCTTGTTCCTATCCTGGACTCGCTTCTCCTGACTCTTGAACTTTCTGTCCTGGCTCTCGAACTTCGCCTCCATCTCCTTGACTATCTCATCTTGCTCCGCGAAGAGCTTGTCCTTCTCGCGAAGCTGCACCTGGAGTTCGTCATTGCTGAGCATGACGTTGGTCCTATCAGAGTCCACGTGCCTAATGAGAGCCTCTAAGTCCTAGAGGTATAGACGAATCGGCTCCGCTGTGTCCCTTGAATCGTCCTCGAAGTCGATGGACTCTCCATCCTCATCACGTCTACCGAAGACGTGGAAGTGAGTACCTCTAACCTGTCGAGAGTGTCTCCCCAGCAGACGTCCTATCAGATCCTGCATGACTACCTCAAGGCCTCTCTCCTTGTCATCATGCATGAGCTTGAAGACGATGGCCTCCGTGGTAGGCTCAATCTGGCGTCTGGGCTGGTTGACTTTGAAACCCCAAAGGTCTTTCCTCTCAAACTTGGTGAGGGGAAGCACCATGAAGGTAGGAAGAGGGAGATTGAGCAAAGTAGTAAGCTCAACAATACGAGGACCAAAGCGAGTTCCCTGGAACTCCTCAACTGTGCTGATAGTAACAGTAGGCATATATTTATAAGATAGAAAAAATTAGAACAACACAATTCAAGTTAAAACACAAGGCAAAACATCACATGCATATCTTTGGAAATCAAAACACACAAGTCATACATGGATCCATTACAATAACCAAGGTTCAACTTATTTCAAGCAACATTTGGAAAATAAGGTGATAAGTGGTGGTCCAACTAACGAAGTACGTTTACAATCCTATCTCACTGGATCTGTTGGCTAACATAATGTTTCTAGAAGCAATAAGTCTATCTTGCTCACATGACTCCATCACTAAGTCTATAATGTCTCCTCTTAAGGTTTGGTTGGTAGCCTCCAACTCTTGGGTATGTTTCTTCTCTTCCTTTAGGCTATTTTGGATGTTGAACATTCTGCACTTGACCCTTTCACCAAGTTCTTTGATGGTCTTCCAAGCTGCATCCCTTGCTGAGTCAAAGAATGTAGGGTGCATCACTGAATTGTTGAACATGCAGAAACCTGAGTCCTTGTGGTTGTCTTCCTTGTTTTTATACAAGTGAAGTTGCACCCACCAGTACTCAACTCCTTCATCCATCACAGGAAAACCTTTGTACACAGCTGCACCATGTATTTCCATTGCAACCATGAGGTCCTTGAGAGCCTTGGGGAATTCTGTCTCACACTCTAAAGTCATTGTCATGAGTGGTCCTTTCCTCACGGCTTCGTTGATGGAGTTCATCTACAATTAGAGATGAGAAAGAAGATTAGAAAAGTTTACGAGAAGAATAGACAAGTGTGGAAGTTGTTGAAATTTTTTCCTTAGTGGTTTCCAATCATAGGGTCATAATCCTACAGGCAACATAGTGCTCTGATACCATCTGTAAGATCCCTCCTTTATAAAGGAAAAGGATCCCTGTGATTGCAATGCTAGTCCCTGGATCAATGCTAGCATCCACAGTTTAAGATGAAGTACACAGATACAAAGGTCATTATTACAGCAATTCCGGAGAATAAACATAGTCTTACAACTCCAAGGCCACAGGCCTAGTACAAGAGTTTGAATAAGTAAATAAATAAAAGTCTTCATCTTCATGTTCCACAGGCAAACATGTTGAGTGTAGACTTATGACTCCTAATCCTCATCAGAGTAACTTGCAACATCACAAGTTACAGCCACAGTGGGTCAATACATTGGAATAGTATTGGCAAGTGATACCTTACTATAATTTAGGTGGACTAGATACTATATGCAATTTGGATAAGTGTAGCGTGGCTTTCTTTGCTCAAAATAGGTTTTGCCTATTAGTTGAAATCACTAAGTTTTTCTTTGTCAAAACTTTTCCCAAGGAACCACCAATAGACATTGAGGTCCTTCACCCTTGTTCACCCTCAAGTTTTACTTAGAAATTGGGATGAGGAGATTCTTGATAGCTTCCATGCCTTGATGCTCAAGTTGTCCTTTTTCCAGGGACATGGCTAAATACTTAGATTTTTCCATCTGCAGAGGTTGTGCACTTTCCCCACCAGACTTGATTTTCACCAAGACAGGACCTTTCAGAAGCCTTCCCTTAGACCAAATGGAGGCGCTCCAACCTATCATTCCCACTACCACCAACTGTCCAAATGGCTAAGTTCTAGCAACCTATATGATCCAGGCAGAGCCCATATTGCCAAGTGGCTGCACTAGAAGCTTCTCAACACTTGGCCTCTAAAATCTCTTTGTTCCTGGGTGGCTTTCCACAAGTGAGATACACAAGGTTCACCAGTCCCCTGGCCTTGTGTAACCACTCAACATAAACCATTCCTTCCATTCCACCCAGGTGTTTCATTTACTTAGTTGTTTTATTAAGCAAAACACAAGTCCAAAGACTTAGAAATATTTTCATCATAGCATGTATATATTTCACCAACCCTTGGTTACTACTAGCTAGGCTAAGCATGGCATAGATAGTATCTTAACTTAGAAATTTTCTAGCAATTCTACAACTACTAGGATTTCCCAACATGGAATATAAGCAAAATATAACATGCAAGTCTAACAAAAAATTTCTAATGCTTAGTAGAAAACATAGGGATAAAAATAGTCATGAAGCACCACTTGCCTTGGTAGTTTGGAGAGTAGCTACACTCCTCACAATCACAATCACTAGCACCAAAATCTACACAAAGAATTATAGAAACAAATCAAATACAAAACATATACAATCAAAATTATATGCATGCATGCAAAATGATTTGTGATGATTTTTAAAACTCAACAAAGCAAGTATACAGTACTGGTTCATAAACAAGTTAAAAACTTGTCAAACAACATTTATTTAAACCCTAAAATATTTCCTAAACAATTCATTTACTCAAATTAGCCCTATACAAGTTTCTGCAAATAAAACCATTTTAACATAAGCAAAACATTAAACACATTGCATATTTAGAAAGGGCTTGTTCTCCTGATTCCAATGATATAAAATTTGTCAAATTCTAACGTGGGGATCAAAAGTTATAGCCAAAACAAATTCAAACTCCTAATAGATACAAATCCTGTTTTTAAACTCTAACAGATGCCACGCGTCTTATTCTGATTGGCCCGTACCACTTCGCGTTGGATCACGCTTCTGAGCCGCAGGATCTGACTTAATCGCACGGATCAGATCTAAACTTAACGCTTCGCTCGTGTTCTATCCTACCCGCAAGATCTAGATCTAACGGCGCACAGCACCTTGACCATCCAGTGGCGGCGCCTCTGTCAGAGTAGATGCCGGCGTTCTAGGTCGCGCGGGAGAGGGGGAAGGGGCTTACCAGAATCGCAGTGTGCTGCTGATGCTCAAGCTGGCGGTGGTTTGGCAAGGGGCGCACGGAGTTGGTCGCTGGAGCTCGTCGGAGTTGCGGGCGGCGTCTGTTGCTTGTTGTCGAGGTCGTTGCCGAGGCTCTGCATCGTCCTAGCACAAGCCAGAGGGTTTAGGAGATGCGCAAGGGTCTGGCGAACAAGATAGTACCAAAGGGGAGGCAAGGGGCGCTCGATTCTTACCGCTACTGCTCGTCGGAGTCGAGCGGCGGCTCTGGTGGTTGCGGGCGTGAACGAGTACGGCGACCTGGGTCACGAGCAGGCAAACCAGGGGTGTTAGCAGATGCACAAGGACGTGGCGGTCACGCTCGTTTGAACCAGAGGCAGAGGGGCGGTCGGAGCTTACCGGAATCGCCTGCCGGAGTTGCTCTGTCTGCGGCGGTGCGAGGGCAATTGCGGGCAGCCTGGGGGCATAGAGGTGGCGCTAGGTGAGGGGAAATGGCCGCGGTGAAGAGGGGGTCTTATATCCAGAGCGGGGGCGAGGATCACGCGGCGTATCAATGGCAATTAAGCGTGCAGTAACATCGACGAGGTAACAACGGAGCGAGCGTCGCATGCGCGCGTGATTGACGACGAAGGCGACGTCATCGCAGGGTCCACTCGTCAGCGAGTTTAAACAGCGAGGGGGTGGGGTCGTGCAGTTAGTGACCTGGGGGGTGTGTCTGCGGGTGAGCGAGATAGAGTGAGACCCCGGGTGGGCTTAGTGGGCTGGATTAGCAGTTGGGCCAGATAGGTAGCGCTGGCCCTTTTCTATTTCTTTTCTCTTTTTCTTTTTCTGTTTTGATTTTCTGGAATGATTTTCAAATTCAAATCAAATGAGTTTGAATTCAAATCTTCTCTAGGTTTTTATACTGCAAACCTTGCACTCAAATGTGTGTCAAACACTACTGTCTAATCCACACACTTTGATCAAGTGAAAATAAAAATAAAACCAAGCCTTTATGATATATATATTCAATAGGCATAATATTGGTTTTATTACTCATTTTGTTTTGAAACTTGTTCAAACTTTTGAAAGTGCCTAAGTTTGAATTTCAAACCTTACTGAACCAAAACAAGTATTCTTCTCCTTGGAAGATAGCATTAAGGCTAGAGCAAACTTACATGAAATATTAAGCATAAATGCTTCTGTTTTGAAATGTTTTGATTGAAATGAAATTCATATGATCATGGATGCATGGATGATATGCATGAGTTTGAAACATGATTTTTACGGATGTTATAGTAGCTGACCATGTCAGGCTAACAAAAAGGACATGCATACTCTATAATCAAACAGTGCACTACGTGCCAACACATACAACTTTACAAGGGCATTACAAGCCCACCCAAAAATATACAGACTTTACATTGCCTCGTTTTTTATTTACAGGACTCAACCATGCTCGAGCAGAACGTTCTTCCGCTCCTCAAACACATCTACAATCTCGTTAGCATATTGCGCCACCGCTGCGTAGTGTGGACGCATATCCCACGCCATACCATCTGGAGGAGGAGGTGGCCCAGATGCTATCTCCGCAAGGTTGACATCACGGCGATGCAATCGAACAAGTGATAGGGTTTCCTTCACACCCGCCACTAGTTGATGGCGCACCAGATACTTCACATGGCTTGTATCTCGAAACTTTCCAAGAAAGCCCAAGATGCTGGAGGGTGCAGAGTCCAGGGGGAACATTGTGGCCCAGATCGCTGCGAGTGACGACCTTGCCCGCTTCAGCACCCGAAGCACTTGATGGAAATGATCTTGCATCGTCGCAAGGACAACCGCTCAGTCGCAGTCCATCCAGAAGAAGCCGCCGGCCTCCAGATCTTGTTGCATCCAGAAATTCATTTGAATTGCAACACACCCTTTCTCTTCCTTCGGAAGAAGTTTTACAACTACACAATGCAGCAAGCAAGGTGACAGAAAATGCCTGGCACAGTCCAAGTGACAAAGGATCAGGATGACTTACATTGGAGTTGCTCGCCAACCTGCCGAAATTCCTCAAGAAGAAACTCTTCCCTAGCAGTGGCTCGCTCAACCTTGGATCTCCAAACATCCGCATAACCACGGATGTTGAGAACGTTGTTCTCCAGGCTTCGCATGCGATCACGCATAAAAGGCAACTGCGATGTTTCGCTCAACGATGTGTGAGCGCCAAGCACAGGAGGAGGTGTAGCCACTGGATCCACACTCGAAGGACCCAATAAGGGTGCACAAGCAAACATCAAAATCACGACATTTGACAATAGTCAAAAGATGCATTCATATTTACACAAATAAATCCACTACGTGGCAGTGTGACACTTGTTCAGCTCAAAGGCGTTACATACGCAAAATAGAAAGGAACTAGACTAAGCAAGCTACAAGGTAGAAGGATCTAGGCGTCAGCATCTGGAGCAGCTTCGGATTCAGATTCTCTAGACTTGGCCACTCGCTGATGCTCCAGCGAGTAGTTGGCCAGAAGATCTATGAGCTTAGGACCAAAATTCTTGTAGCAGGAGGCGAAGGAACCAAGCGCTACCTCAGTGCCATCCGCCGCCATTGGCATCCTAGACGTGACCTACTGCAGATCCAGCTGAGTGTCGGACGCCATCGCCATCGCCAACCCCATTGTAATGCTGACCCCCTTCTGTGTTCGCTTGTACTTTGCTAGAGAATCATCCGTCAGAGCGTCTGGGAGGGAGTCGATGTCCTCAAGGGCAACGCCCTTCGGGTTTATATCCTTGTAGAAGCGATCGAGGACCTTCTTGGCCTTGTCGAGCGACTCCATGGTAGAGGTGCAACGATCTTCGATCGCCGCAACAGCGTCCGCTAGAGGATTCTCGTGCTCCAGAGCGTCACGATCAGACGTAACACCAGAAGCATCTGTAAGGAAAAGCGGCAAACCTTCCAGATGAGGAACAAGGAATCGTACCTGAAGCACGTAACACTCAAAAGAAGAACAAGGTGGCTTACCGGATATTGCTTGTGCAGCAGCCATAAGCTTTCCAGCCATGGCTTTCTCCCGCAACGCCGCGATGGCCGCGAGCTGCTACTCACAGTCTTCAGCCTCTTTTTGCTGATGCTGGAGGGCCTTTGTAGCATCCTTTGCCTTCTTCTCTTCTTGGCCGAGACTCTTTTCGAGTGCATTCAGCTTGCGGAGGGCATCATTGTTCTCATCTATAGCATTGGGTAGAGAAAGATAAACATAAGATAATAATCTATCAGCACTTGCTATCAAACAAGAAGAAACCTACGCACCTCGGAGCTGTTTGAGGTCGCCCTCCAAACAAAGGTGTTGTTGGATTAGGCGATTGGCATCACGAAAAAAGGGCAACCAGAGAAGCAACACACCTGATGAATAAAAGGCTCGGGGGCTCGCCCATGCAAAACAAGAAAAATACTTACATGGTCAGATGGGGACTCCGAATGTTTTGCTTGTGTCTCCCGAGCAACGATCGCATGAGCCCCTTGGCACAGGGAGCTCCAATTATCGTTGTCGGAGTTGGCCACCATCTTGGGGAACGAAGAAGTAGGCTTCGACTCCCCGAACATCTCTTGGGGATCCTCATCGAGGGACTCCTCCGAATGATTGCTACTAGCACTTACGGGGAACCAAATCAACAACAAGTTAATACTTAGCATATAAACAAAATAACAAGACTCGATAAGAGTAACTTACGATGGTATGTCTGATAGGTTGAAGATAGGAGCCTCCTTCTTCTCCTTCTTCTTCTCCTTCTTGGCCGACGGCTGAGGGGCTACATCCCGTACAGGAACGACTGCAATGGGGGAGGAGATCGCACCCTCATCCCCGCCATGATGCTCGAGGAAGGAGGGACCCTTCGGTGTTGGCGGTGTTGCCCCATCCGAAGTTTCGCTCCGGGACCTCTTTCGAGTTTTCCCTTCGCTAGGGTCGGGGGCTTCTAAGGAAGGCTACTGCGCAGGGGGGGAGCTCCAACTCCGACTCATCTTCCCCGCCATCTGGCGTAGCATCGAACTTTTCAGGTAGGGGCGGCATCATGCCCCCTACCTTATAGCCCTGCGGGTTGAAGGCAAAAGGCAAAATGAGTTAAGTGATATTAAGAAATGATAGGTAGTCGACAACGCATTACATACAACTACAAGGTTCACCTAAGGGACTGTTTTCTTGGCATTGAAGGGGGGAGTTAGAGACTTCCCCGGAAGATCCTCTTTGGCTTTGTGCTTCAGCCGAAGCGCCCTGTCAAGATCAGTCGAAGACATCTCCTCCAACAAAACCCTTGTCGGGTCGCTAGCACCAGCATACAAAAATATTGGGTGCACCCTCGCTTGGAGTAGCTGCACCCGATGCTTAAGGAAGATTAGAATTATATCAACACCGTTGACCTCTTTGCCTCAGAACCACATCATCATAACAATCAATTATACCTCTTTCGAGTTTGCCGTCGCTAGGCTTGGGGGCTTCTAAGGAAGGCTACTGCACAGGGGGAGCTCGGAATCCGACTCAGCTTCCCCGACATCTGGCATAGAGTGGAACTTTTTAGGCAGGTGCGACATCATGCCCCCTACCTTATAGCCCTATGGGTTGATGACAAAAGGAGAAATGAGTTAAGTAATAGGCAGTCGACAACACATTACATGCAACTACAAGCTTCACCCGAGGGACTGTTTTCTTGGCATTGAAGGGGGGAGTCAGAGACTTCCTTGGAAGATCCTCACCAGATTTGTGCTTCAGTAGAGGCCAAAACGCCCTGTCAAGATCAACCAAAGACATATCCTCCGACAAAACCCTTGTCGGGTCGCTGGCACCAGCATACAAAAACATTAGGAGCACGCTCGTTTGGAGTGGCTGCACCCTACGCTTGAGGAAGGTGTGAATTATATCAACACCGTTGACCTCTTTGCCTAGAGTCAACTGAAGGGCCTCCACCCACTTATAGGGCTTCTCCACCTCCTCCGACTCACCATCCAAGATGTTGTTGGACCATGAACGTTTTCGAATGATCTTCTGGGTTGAGTCGAAGGGATCAAGACCATAATGCTGATCGTCCAGCTTGACATCGTGGATGTAGAACCATTTTCTCCGCCACTACTGGATGGACTCGCAAAGATGAAAGGAGAAGAACTGGACGGAGGGGCAGATGGAAATCCCGCACCCTTCCAGTGGATAAATACCACCGGTGCCAGATTGCCTCTTCACAGAGTAGTGTCTCCGGAAGAGGGCAAAGTGAGGCTCAATACCGAGCCAGCACTCGCAAAGATTAATGAAGCAAGCGATGTGGAGAAGAGAGTTGGGTGAAAGATGATGAATCTGAAGCCCATAGAGAAAAAGGATCCCATGAAGATATTCGTGGGCGGGCAACAAGAGACCGCGAATGACGAAAGCAAATAACATAACCCGAAATCCATCGGGTTGGCGTGGAATTACCTCCTGATCAGGAAGAATGGAGTCACCCTTGTTCTTGGAGATCACGCCGGACTCACGCAGCTTGCGCAAGTTCGCCTCCCTCATCTCAGTGCGACACCATCCGCCGTCGGTGGTGCGACTTGGAGCGGCAATCTTCTTAGCAGCGCCGGTGGCGCTTGAGCCCGCTGCATCGGACGAGCTCTTCTTTTCGACTCGCCCATTGAGGAGTGGCGAGCGCGGCGGTGCGAATGAAGAAAGGATGAAGGAAACACATGGAGGATGTCTAGTGCGTATCTCAAGCAAGAGCTCAGGAAATGGAGGCAATGGTGGAAAGATGGACGCAAATGACGAAGGGGTAAAATTATTTTATTTTTTTCCCATAGTATAAAAGGACGAGGACGAGGACGATGAAGCGGAGCCGTCGATGCAGAAACCCTAACGCGTGCCCTTCATCCCACCATACACGTGTCAACATTCGCCTGAACCGTCACGAACACGCCGCCCACTATGCACGAGAATTGAGGAGACACCGATAATTTTCTCCACGATTATGCTAGACTAGTCAACTTCAAGTTAGATGGTGGGACCCACGATCGTCCTGTCGCATCGTCTCTGCTTCCATAGACGATTGAGCTCACTAATCGTTAGCAATGACATCATCAAAGTAAAGCCAGCAATGGCTCGAAGATTTTGACTGAACATAAAGTACTTACTCGAGTCTACGACTCAACCAACTACTCGGGGGCTACTCCTATCAGGAGTGCTGGCTGCGCACCTGAGAAGCTACAATGGTAAAATGACCTAAAAAATCTCCGAGTCCTACGTCGTGTCTGCGACTCCACTACGGACTTGGGGCTACTCCCATAGGGAGCGCTGGCCGCGCATTTGAAAACATATTGATGTGGATAACATTCGCATAACTAAAGTCTCTGCTTGAGTCTACGACTTGAATAGACACTCGGGGGCTACTCCCATAGGGAGCCCTTGTCGCGCACCCTATGAATTATTAGAATGAGATCCTTTGGATCACGTATCACAAAAACCTTTTGGCAACTTTGGCCTAATTAACGCTAAGTGAGACGCAGTCTCCTTGGTCACCCGAAACACCCCCGCGGTGATAAAACTTTGGATGTTGTGTCTACGATGCAAAGATAAGCCCTAGAAATATCATCTGATAGCCTGGTAACGCACCTGACCGCGCTCTGCTAGTAAACTCTTGTGTCAACATGCACAATGAAAATCCCGACGGACGCGTTGGGTACATAATTTAAAAGTCACTAGAATTCGACTCCTATAATACCTCAGCGACCTGAGTTGAATTACATGTAACACCCCAGCATTTAGGAACCAACGAAGGGTAGAAACAGGATTTTTGATCATGTGCATGCATTCATCTGTAAAATACGGGTAAATTTTTCGCCAAACAAAAACTTAAAGTGATCAGAGTTTCTTTCACTATCAAGAGGTAGGAATATCTCTTTATAGTGATTGTTATAATTTTTGACATGACCTTTATGAATTAATGTGTTTTGGGGGGAAAGATTTGAATTCAAATTTAAAAATTGAATTATTTGGAAAATATTTAAAATTTAGAAGTTAGTATTTTAAAATTATTTCCAAAATGATTTAGTAATATTGTTTGTTTATATTAAAGATATATTAAAACAATAATAAGAATTTAATACAAAGAAATTTAAATTAGGAATGAATTCTTATTTCTTTTCTTTATTCCATAATCACATTACAGTATGAGGTTGATACAACAAATAAAGTAACTCATTACAATAAGAGAATTACAAGAAATGAATTCTATTATAAAGGAATTATTAAAAGATTTACAAAGGAGTAAGATAAAAATAATTACAATAAAAATCTATAAACCTATCTATTCCTATACTACATCTTGAGCATCCAGATCTTGTACCTACAAAATACAAAGAAAATAAAAGAGAAACAAAGGTATTACTTTTGTTAGTTTAACTCTCTTAGTAGATAACAATGAAGTGCACTGTTCAAAACTACATCATAGAGTATATAAAAGGGGAAAATTGCACCAATAAGTAATATATGTTGTTTTATATCCAATAAGCCTCAGAACCACATCATTAACAAAGTTAAAGGGGCAAGTTTCACCAAGACAGTAATTAGCAAAAGGATAAAGGGTGAAACCATTTCACTTGATCTGATCCACACCAAGCCCAAGCAGCCATGTAGCTTAGTCAACTAATTGCATGTTGAGTGATGTCGAAACAACAGCAACAACACAAGAATTCAAAAGGAAATGCATAGCCGTAGCACAGCTACCAGTAGTTCATTTCCATTCTCAAGCACACAGCAACAACACACTAGGACTGCCAACCTTTCCAAACAAAAAAAACCACTAGGCCAGATACACAACAGATCATCAAACCATCTACATGATGGTGACATAAGGAGAGGGTGGAGCGGGTGGATAGAAAGGTCAAGAACAAGATCACAGGAACTAGGAGGGGCAGGAGAAGTACAAGGAGGTGCAGAAACAGATCAAGCCAACAAGGACAAGTGATAAAGATCAAGCCAGCCAGAACAAGCTAGTAGGATCAACTAGCACCACATCTATATCAGTTGTGTGGTGAGTACACATAAAACAATCACATGATCCATCTATATCAGATCATTAGAGCATATGTTACTTTACATGCATCTTCTAAAAAAACACCCAAGTGGGGTCTATCCATCACAAAATAAATCTCAAAAAAAAATCCAATGACCAATCTTTACAAAAAAATCCAGGATCTCAGCCTGTGCATCATAGATCCTGGATATAAATCTATATCTCCACATCCCAATATAACAACAACCCTAGATCATGATTTCTAGGAACATCTCTTAAGAAGTAGCACCTCAGGAATCAGGAGATCTTAAGGATCAATATTAAACAGTGAGGATGCCAATCATTTTCTTAAAGAATCATTAGCTGATATTAGATACCAAAACACATCTATGAGGGATAACAAGTAATAAACTTGGTTTCTATTTAGCTATGCCTCAGACCAACATCATAGGCTAGAAACGTTATAGCATTCTAGGATAATAAATCTAGTAGAAGATCTCAATTCATTTAAGACAAGACACACTTGGACACAAATAGAATTTTTATCCCAATGTTAGAATAAACACTTGTGTACCATTCCAAAGAAGGTGTCACAAGTATAAATTCTAAACCAAGCAATCTTACACTCAAATTCTACAAGTAAACTTGCAGAAAGTAATTAATCATTTTCCTGATATATACAACCAAGAATCATAACCATGGTTGGCGTATACACACTTAGAGAATAATCTGAACATATCAACACAGGCTAATGTATCAAATACGGTGAACCATTACTAACAGTACCACTGTCAGTACTAAGATTATGAAACAATAGTGAAATCCACATCCCTAGGATCAACATGCAATAGTTTAACAAAGTAGCATCATTACATAGACAATGTCTAATAACCAATTGGAATCAGATTAACGGAGCCACTAACAACTTCACCATCTTTAGTATGCAGTTATCCAGAACTGTATAACCACCACTACCGGTCCCAATTCATTCATCATAATCAAAACAGAGGGATGAACCCTAATTGAACAGGAACCCTAATTAGGGATTGCACTAGAAGTACACAGAAGCTAACCAGAGAGGTAGAGGACAGAGAGTCAGAGGAAGGAGAAGACTACTCACACGTGGTCCCCACTGATGAATAAAAGAGGAAGCAGAGGGGCCGACAAACACACACGACGGCATGGGGAGCACCCGAGGGCGCTGCAACCCACGCCAAGCCAGGGCGGTGGCCATAGCAACACCAGTGGTCAAACAATGCCACCACATCTCTAATATCACAACACTATACCACAAGAGTGGCGGAGAGGTACATCTCCGGCAACCACCAAACCCTAGGGTTCGGGGTGGAGCTAGCATGGCCAGGAGAAGGACCCAAATACAAATCAAACTAGACCAAACAACGGAGCAACATTGACTACCCCACCTTTCACCACGGTGGCGGTCGAGGAGGCCCAGGGCGACGTGGATCAAACGACGACAACGTCGGCAGCGCAACCCCATCGCGGGGACGAGAGAGAGGAGTGAACGAGTGAGAGAGAGGGAGAGGACGATTGTAATGGGCCGATGCAGGACAGTATTACTCGTTATGAGTGGGCTTAACCAGTTCAAGTGGGTATGGTCAGGGCTGGGCCGGCCCAATGGGCTAGGTCCAAATTGTATGTAGAAAATCTGAAATAATAAAAGACCAAAATACCATTAGGAATTAATAAATTCTAATATATAAAATAAAATCCCTAAAAATACAAGTGATATATTTTTAGGTTCATAATAATACAAGTTACCTAATAAAATTAAGAGTTCTATTTTTAATAGAATAAATTTAGGTTAAAGATTTTTATACTATATATTCCTTATGGAATTTTATAAAAATAAATATAATACGTCAAATAAATAAACATCACTTTTATCATTCTTAATTAGTATAGTATTTTATATAAATACTAACTTAATATGGAAGGTTGTAATATAAAATCTTCTAAATTAAAAGACTTATTCTTTAAAAATAATATTAAGAAAATAATAATAAGGGTTAAAAGTAAATAAAAAATTAGTTTTTCACTCTATTACTAATATATTATATTACAAAAATATTGAATATAACATTTACAAAATATTAAAGGATATTCCCTAAAACAATTTTCTTTATTACATAAAGAAATTCTAGAAATTACTATAATGGATGAAGGAGTTCATTACAGAGCTCGATGTGGTTCCAGTGCACTGGACCCAATGTCTATCTACTATGATAACATGGGCGCCATAGCCAATGCGCAAGAACCAAGGTCACACAAGAAGCTGAAGCATATCAAGCTGCGTTTTCATGCTATTTGAGAGCATGTCCAAGATGGTGACATAAATATTTGCAAAGTACACACATATCTGAATGTGGCGGATCCATTGACTAAACCTCTCCCGAGGGCAAAACATGACCAGCACCAAACGTCCATGGGTGTTCGGTATATTACCATATAATCTAGATTAGTTGACTCTAGTGCAAGTGGGAGACTGTTGGATAGATGCCCTAGATGAAATAATAAAAGTAGTTATTATTATATCTTTGTGTTTATGCTAAATGTTTACATGCATGCTATAATTTTATTAACTTGAAACATTAATACTTGTGTGATTTGTAAACTTGTTAGAGTCCCTAGTGAAGCCTCTTTGTAACACTAGCTTGTTGGTTGATAGATGATCACGGTTTCCTGATCGTGAACATTGAGATGTTGTTAACAACAAGATCATATCATTAGGAGAATGGTGTGATGGACATACTCCTATAGATAAGCATAGCATAAAGATCAAGTCATTTCATTAGTTAGTTTGCTATAAGCTTTCTAATACATAGTAAACTAATTCCTTCGACCATGAGCTCATGCTAATCACCATCACCGGATGGATGCTTTGATGACATCAAACACCACTTCGTAATTGCGTGGTTATAAAGGTGGCATTGAGTATTCGGAAAGTATGTGTTGAGGCACATGGATGAAGAGTGGGATTTGTCCATCCATATGATGGATAGATATACTCTAGGACCTCTCGATGGAATGTCATCCAATTAGCATTCAAGCATGTGACTGGCTCACAAGGGATCACATATCACAGGAACGAGTAAAGAGTACTTATTAGTAACGAGGTTGAACTAGGTATGCAGAGATACCGACGATCAGACCTCGGATAAGTAAAATATCGTGAGACAAAGGGAAATTGGTATCGTATGTAAATGATTCATTCGATCGCAAAGTAATCATAGAAATATGTGGGAACCATATGAATTTCTAGATTCCTCTATTGGTTATTGATCGGAGAAGAGTCTCGTTCATGTCTGCATAATTCATGAACCGTAGGGAGACACACTTAAGGATTCGATGTTGTTTAGTAGATATGGAATATAAGTAGGAAGACCGAATGTTGTTCGGAGTCTCGGATGGGATCCGTGATATCACGAGGACATTTAGAATGGTCCGGAGAATAAGATTCATATAAGGAAAGTCCAATTCCGAAGTTCAGGAATGATTCTGGTTTTTTCACCGGAATGATCTAGAAGGGTGTAGAAGGTTCACCGGACCGGAAGGGGAAGGGTATACGAATGTGTCATGACTAAGTGGAATGATTGCATCATGTCCTAGGTCACTTGGCTGGGTATTTGAAAGAAAGAAATTGAACTCCAAAATTGAAAGTCAAAAGGCATGTTTGAAAAGTCAAACTGGGACAAAGTTTCCTGGTGGAGGAAGGAGAGAATCATTCTCTCCCTCCACCACGTGCCTAGTAGGAGAGGGAGTTGGAGAATGATTCAAACTCCCCTCTCCCTAGTTGCCCTCCCTCTCATAAATAGAGGGGAGGGGGATCCCCCCAAGACCACAACAAGCCCCACCCCACCTAGCCGCCACCGCCGGATCACCGCCGCTGCACTAGTCGCATGCTTCACCTCCTTCTCTCCAGCTTCTAAACCCTAGAAACTAGGAACCCTACTACTCCACCATAACCTGCTCTGGATTAAGGCGAAGCCCTGCGGGATTTCCCCTCTAACTCCAACACCACGCCATCGTGCTGCTGAAATCGCGAGGAGAGAACTACAACCTCCGCTGCCTGCTAGAACAAGGGAGAGGAAGGTCTTCATCGAGTACCGAACGTGTGACCAACTGCGGGAGCGCTGCCGGAACACGGTGCCGGAAGGATCGTATTCGCGATCTTGAGATCGGCAAGTGAACGACTACATCACCCACGAGAATATGCTCTTGTTAACCGCTTTGGAATCTTCGAGGGTGAGTACTCTAATCGACTCGTTGCTACAATCTAGTAGATAGATCTTGGCTTGTGTGTGTTCATGCGGTAGAAATTTTTGTTTTCCATGCTACGAACCCCTTCACTTACCTATCGAACTAGATAGTTTGTATATATGTTCATAGGAAACTATGAACATAATCTTTCATAATTAAAGGGAAAACTGGCTATTGTCCAGTGCGCTGTTATCAAGAAAAGTTTCTCTATAAGTGACATGGCTATTCCCTATGGGTGCCTCATATTGGTATACCCGGTCTAGCCCAGGGAAGGCCCATGTGAATACTTGTTGTCCAATAAGATTCCGGGTGGCCTAAGCCCATTACAAGTTCGAATCCTTGAAGGACACGACTAGTGATAGATAGAATTTCAAAGGGTTCAACCCTAGCTTGTAACCGACTCGACCTACACCCAGGACCTGGCCTATCTATATAAAGGACAGGAGGGCACGGCGAGGAGGACAATCTCCAACTCATACACACACCTCACGCCAAATCGCATGTGTGCACCCTGTAAACCTTCGTGATGGGGATATGCCTACCGGGGTATACCCAGCAGGGCGTTTCCGACCGGCCCAGGAACTGGCGAGTGGGCCTGCAGGACGGCGACTGGATCAAGACCTGGCATAGATTCAAGCAACTGGAAGCTGAAGGCCCAGGAGAGTAGATAGGCCCAGCCGGATTAGGTTAAACGATTGCCGAAACCTTAACTGATTCGGTTGAGATCTGTAAACCCTAGGGGGTGAGTCTATATAAACCTCCCTAGAGGGCGTGTAGAAGAGACGTTCCATCATCCACCCGAGCGACTCGCTGCCTAGCTGCCGAGCTCGCCCCATTGTACTCTCATCATAATACAATCTAGCAGGAGTAGGTCTTTACCCTCCGGGGGGCCGAACCTGGGTAAAACCCTGTGTCTCCGCCCTCTTCTCGCACCGCAGATGGCTGGCCGCCCTTGACCCATGTTCTACTACTCGCTGCCAATTGCAGCATCTGCCGTGGTCATTCCCACGACAGTGGCGCCCACCGTGGGGCCTGGCCGGTCTGGCCGGTGTTCTGCGGCGAGATCCAATCTTCCCATCAACGAGTCGATCGCCACCAGCCGCATGATAGCGATCGGCGAGATGCTCCAAATCTTGCCGAGCAGCTACGTCTTGGTGGCGCGACCCGTCACGCATAGCATGATCCTGCCGGTTGGCACGATCAGTCTCTTCGTCGGCCTCACCGACGTCATCGTCTCGGAGGACTCGGCTCGCATCCGCGAGTCGCCTCCACGTGATCGGTTCTCCGAGAGTCAGGTCCGCACGATCCACCGCCTCGCCTCCGAGTACGACTTAGCCCACAGTGATGTGGCTGAAACCACCGTGGCCGCGGAAGATGCAGCCCTCAACGATGACGCCGACTCGGCGACCCTGGCATCACTCGCCGGATCCATCACCGCGGCTTCGCCCGCGGGCTCCATCACCCAGGTCTCCAACGTTGGAGACTTCGAGGATCCCTCCATCCTTGGGATCTTCGACTTCGACTCCGGGTCAGAAAACTTCGCCGATCTCCGCGACGGGACCAGTCGCCACGCCGCGACCTACATGGCGACTGGCGCTGACCCACCGGAGGATCCCTTCTCCACCCCGATCCCTCCCAACGCAACGGCAACGGAGGTCGAGGAACTCCGCCTGAAGCTGGCGGAAGCAGTCCGCAAGGAGCAAGCCGAGCGCGGAAAATTTCGCCTCGAGCAGGTGACGGCGCAGGAGCTGTCGCGCTACCACCAGCAACGAATCAGGTCGCGCTTGAACCCCACCGTCCAGGGGCGCGCCCTGAACTTCGATGACGAGAACGACCCGGCCCACGTGGCCGAGCACGCGATCTGCGAGAACGCGCCACCAGGAGGAAGCGCCCGGCCCCCACCAGGGTCGACGGCGAATGGCGTCCCACCTCCACCCAACCGCGCACCCCCCAGGGACCAGCCGCGGATCGTGGTCTCCTCACGGGAGCGAGACGCGAACGGCCTACCACTGTTCTCCACCCCGATGGACAACCTCGTGGCGGGCCGAGCAGCGGCCGACAATATCACGGCCACCGGTGATGGCGCCCTACAGATCCAGTACGTCAAGGCCTTGCTCGCAAAGGCGGTCGAGCAACAAAACGCAGGCGTCGACTCACAAGGTCGGATGTACTCGCGTTCATCGGGCAGCAGAGCGGCCACAAGCGGTCGTCCATTGGCGGCAAACACCCTCAACTGCCCGCCACCCGAACCACTGCAGCTCCAACACCGACCCGCGAACGCGGCACTCTCCACCAACGACCCCAGGCCGGCGACCAACTTCGTCACCGCCAAGGGTCAGCCCGTCGACGCCCGTACCCACATCATCAAAAACCAGAGCTCGCGCGCACGCCAGCCCGACGACCTGCGAAATACCCTAACCAACCTCCGCGACGGCGAGCTGAGGGGGTCGCTAAGCCGACTCGGGCCCCGGTGCTTCGGACCAATGATCCGAGGCGAAAGATACTCATCGAACTTCAAAGCGCCGAAGGAAATAGAGAAGTACGATCCCACGTACGATCCCTCTGTGTGGCTGGACACTTACCTCATGGCAATGGGGATCGCCGACCACACCGATCTACTCGCCGCCCGCTACCTCCCCCTGATGATGGAGGGGCGTGCAGGCAGTGGATCAACACTCTCCCCGCGGACAGCATCGACTCCTGGGAAGAGATGCGCGACGCCTTCGTTAGGCACTTCGAGGGTTCATAACCCGCGCCACCACCATCGAGGACCTGGAACGATGCGTCCAGGGACCTCGCGAGTCGACCCGCAGCTGGGTCCAACGATGGCAAGAACTGTGGTACAATGAGGTCGGTATCCACACAGACACCGCAATCTACTGCTTCAAGACCTCGTGCCGCTACGAGCCCCTGGTTGCCAAGCTCAAACGAGCATACCGCGCAATCGACAACATACCGGACCTCCTTGAGATCACCAAAAGATACGCGGAGGAAGACCCAAACCAAGAAACCAACGACGAGTCGGGAGGACAACGCCGCGTGAGCAGCAACGACAACGGACGACGATCCGATCTATGCTACAGCAACACTCGCCTCACCGGCAAGCGCCGCAGTGATGGGCGAGTCGACTTCGTCGCCTATGCTGGGCACGCGCAGCGCGAGCCCAAGAGCTTCCGCCGCGACGGGGGGCAACGCCGCGACGGCGACAACTACAAGGCGGAACCAAGGTTCGACCCTGCGGCCCTCCTTAACCAACCTTGTGCATTTCACAGCAGGGAAGGAAAGCCCGCCATGCACATGACCGCCGACTGCCACTCTCTCAAGGAGATCGAGAAGGCATGGCGAGCGCGGGAAGACCCCGACAACAACCCGCCAAACGGCGGAAAATTTGGCAGCGTGGCTGGATCACTCCACACCTTCACAGGCTTCAACATGAAGCGCGAGAAGAAGGTCATCGCCCGCGCCGTCGCCGTCAACGCGGTGGCCCAGGTGGACGTTCCCCAGTTCCTCAACTGGTCGGAGCAACCCATCACCTGGAGTCGCCAGGACCACTCGTGTAGAGGTCTCAACCTAATAAGGTAGTTTCCTCCTGTGTTTTACAATGCTAGTCCCTGGATCAATAGCTAGCATCCACAGTTAAGATGTAATATCAAGATACAAAGGTCATAACATAACTTTATAACCAGGAATAACATAATTTTTATTACATCTTACATAGCTCATTTGGCTATTACATTACATTGCAGCGGAATAACTATAGTCATGGGTCCTTCATCTTCAATGTGCCACAGGCAGATGTTGGTTGTAGACTTTGTAATCCTAATCAATCAATCTTCACTAAAGACAATCAAACCTGCAACATTACAAGTTATAGCCACAAGGGTCAATACATTTGAATTGTATTGGCAAGTTTCACTACTATGTATAATATGAGTGGATCCTATCAATACATGCATATTTGGCTAAGTAGAGTTTAAGGCTTATTTGCATAAAGCAAAGTTTTATCCTATCTTTTCAAAATTGTTTTGGTCCATTGTCAATTCTCTTTTTCCAAGAATCCCTTGAACTCCTTGGTAGACACTCAAGTGTTCAAGTCCTTGTCAAAAATCTCTTGAGCTACTTGGTAACCCCAAGTGCAACAAGTTTTATCAAAATCTCATGAGTTCCTTGGTAACCCCAAGTACATCATGCTCTTGAGCACCTTGGTAACCCCAAGTGCATCAAGCTTAACAAAATCTCTTTGAATTCCTTGGTAGACACACAAGGGCATCAAGTTTTTATTTTAGAAGTTGGAATGTCGAGATCTCCCATAGTTCAAACTTTAGTTGCTCAGTATTGTCCATAACCGGGGACACGGATAAGTAATTAGATTTTTATTAACTTCTGCAGAAGGAGTACACTTTACCCACATGTCACAATCCCATCTTGTTGCCACCAATGGCCTACTGGATTAGTGCTCACCAAGATAGAGTACTGGCAGATTGAGAATGTGACGAAGTCTTTCCAGATCCCCATTGCTAGCTTGCCTTCAGCACCCATGAAGCATTCCAGATCCCCATGTCCAGTTAACTGAAGACAGTGCATGGGTCTTCCCAATGTAGTTGACTAAGCCAGAGCCATAATAGCATGTGGTTGCACACGAAAGCCACAATTGGAGAAACATGTTCAATCTCTAAGTTTCCTAGGTGGTTTTCATTTGGAGCACAACACAAAGTGATTGCCATAGACATGGTTCCTTTTGTTGCCACCTTCTCCAAAACTTCAAGTATCCTCCACCTAGGTGGTTCATTGAGTCCTTGTTTTATTATGTAAAACACAAGTCCTTTTCTCAACCTTTGTAAAATCTCAACATGTATCTCTTTTCAAAACATAGCATGGCTAAGCATGTACAACTTCAATATTTTCACTAAGGAGTGTATAGGGAATCCTATTAGGATTTAGCATAGCATAAGTATAAAAATATCTTTTCATGCATGTTTTCAAAATCCACTAAGTATAATGAAAATAGTAGGACTTTTGTATGATAGTGTAACTTGCCTTTTTGGTAGGAAATGGTTTTTCACTCCTTGATCTTGCTGGTCTCACACTTTACTATCTTCACTACAAGTCAATCAAGCAAACACAAAATCAACTAATATTCCAAACCAAAGTCAAACAAACAATTTCACACTCACAAATCAAATGGAATCTAAGTCATGCATAAGTATGTAAAGGATGGTTCCATTGCAAGGTTGGTCTCCACTAGGTTTATAAACTTTGTAAGGTCCAAATTGGTTACTTACCAAAATGGCAAAGTCATTAGTTAGAAGGTTTTGCCCAAAAATTATTTTAAAATCCATTCAACATTTTATGTGGTGGAAAATGGTTTTATCAAATCAAAAATCTTTAAGTTTCTCACCAAAAGTTTCTAGCTCTCAATACTTGGTGTTTTAGGTCAGTAGCTTTGAATTATAATATTTTCCCAAAGTTTTATTTCAAAAAATTCTTTTTCATAATAAAACCATTATCTTTACTTAGCTAAAAATTCAATTAATCCATTCTAAATTTTTTCCAATTTCATTTTCAAAACCATGGGTTGGTTCCTAAGGTCAGTAAGGTCTCTACAAACCATTTTGCAAAAGATTTAATCTTAAAATCAATTTAAACAATTTTTCAACTCTAAACAAGCTCACAAAAGAATCTGCAAAATCAAGCAAACTAACAAATACTATTGGCTAAACTAATTCCACAGTTGGATAGGGCTTGCTTTCCTGAATCCATTGATATAAAATTTATAATTTTTGGACGTGTGGTTTGAAAGTTACAAAGGTTTGAAGTTTGCAAATAAATCTGTTTTCAAATTTCTTTTAAACAGATCTAGTGCCACGCGTCAAGTTCTTACTGGACAATACCGGTTCGGTCGGATTGATCTCTCTGGATCGTTGGATCTAAGTGGGATCACACGGCACTGGTTGCTCGATACCCCTTCGCTCACTTTCTTTCCTAAACGCCCGATCCAAATCTAACGGTCCTAACTACTCTGACTATTAATCGGCGGCGCTGGCGGCGGCGCTCTGGCGGCAGCGCTCATGCGAGGTGGTCGCCGGTGATACTGGACGCAAGGAAGAGAAGGAGAAGGCTCACCGTGATCGCAGGGTCGTGGGAAAGCTCGAAGTGGTTGCGAGGAGGCGAGGGGCGCACTGGGGTGGAACTAATTGCTCGCCGGAGTTCCTGCTGGCGTCGGTTGCGCGTGGTCATGGTCGAAGTCGACTCTGTGGTTCACCCCGAAGCAAAACGAGGGCACAGTTAGAAGCGTAAGAACAAGGCAGAGCTGTGTGCGTGAACGAGAGGGCGCGGGGCGGTCGGAATCTACCTGTGGGGCTCGCTGGAGTTGAAGACAGACGGCGGTTGCTCACTGTCGATGACGGAGGTGAGCTACGGTGTGAGCTAGGACACGAGAATGATGGCATTAGTTGCAGAAGAAGTCATTGGTCTTAGGCGCATCATCGAAAAGAAGAGGGGCGGTCAGAACTTTACCAAGGGAGTCGCCGGAGAAATTGCAGACGGCGGCGTGAGTCGAGCTTCTCCTTGCCGACGCTGTGATGCTCGCGCGGATGAACGGGAGGCATAGTGAGGTGCGCCAGAGGCTGGGGATCATGTGAGCATGGTCGAGGAGGCTCAGGGTAACGTCGGCTGGCCGGAATTGCTGGTGGAGTTCGCCGGAGCAGAGGGCGGTGCAGAGAAGAATTAGGGCGGCCTGGAGGCAGAGGGAAGGCGATGTCTGGGGGAAATGGAAGAGAAGACGCAGGCGCTTAAATGGGCGTGATCGCTGCGAGGTTTAAGGCACGGAATTACTGCGAATTGATCGCGGGGATTGAAGACAGCAATGGCAGCGAGGAGAGGGCGTGGTCATCGCGGGGTTGAAGACGATGAGCTGGCTACGTGGGGTCGTCTCGTCAGCAAAAGAGGGGAAGGAGAAGTGGGTCCAGGCTGTCTGTGACTGAGTGGGTTCTTTCCGCGGTAAAGAAAAACGGCTCGCTCAGGTGGGGTCGGTTGGTCAGTGGGAAAAGAAACAAGGGGGAGGGTCCACTGGTCAGGGACTTAGCGGGTCAGAATCTGGGTGCAAAACATTTTTCATTCGGGGAGGGAGTACTGGGCTGTTTCTGGGCCTGTTGGGCTGGGCTGTCCTTTTTCTTATTTTTTGCTGTCTGCTTTCTTTTTCCTTTTCTAATTCTTTTTTTTGTTTTGAATTTCAATCAATTAATCAAGCAATCAAACCATTCAAACAATTCAAACAAACAACTTTTCACTTTGAATTTGGTTCTGTTTGTCAACATAATCCAAATCCAAAATAATATAATATTTAAGATCCCTTCATTAATTAAATAAAAGGGTCCTTTATTTATTTAATATGGTTTGATTTATTTAATAAAATCTTCATTTGAAACCCAAACACTTTCAAAACCAAATCAGTAGGTTTTATTTGAAAATATAAGATACTTGAAATACTTGTTTAAAATGAAATAACATTTTATTTTAGAGTCCATTGTTAATTAAATATAATAGACTTTCATTATGAAATCAAATAGGATTTGCTTTATTGAGATATTTATTTTGAAATCTAAAAATAAAGCCAAAACTCTCTAGTAGGTTTTATTTGTGAATATCAAATATTTAGAAAGCTTATTTTAAATAATTTTAATAAGTTTTGATGTTTCAATTTAATTGGTACAACCTTCTATTAAATAAAGTTGGATATTAAAACCTTATTAATTCATTTAAATCAACTTTTGCTATTTTTAATCAAAACAAAAATGTTTTAGTTCAAAAGTTTGGCCAAGGTTTAATTGGGCTTTATAAAATAATCTTTATTTATAGAACTTCTATTTCTTTGAAAACCAAATCTTTTATTAAAAGATCCAAAATAGTAATTCCAAAAATATTTTAATTTCCTTTTATTAAATGTTTAACTCTTTAATTCCCTTTGGGATTTTATCTAATTCAAATGGGTTTGAAGTTCCATTTGAATTTAAAAAGTTTCTTCTGGCCCTGAAAATCAAACAAAATTTTATTTTATTTATTTATTTTCACATTACAAGATTTGGAAAATCTTGGGATGTGACGGGCTACCACCCTTAAAATAAATCTCGTCCCGAGATTTGGGGAGGCTAGGGTTACAAGCAGGTTCAAAACAACTAGGGCACTACCACCCTTAAAAATTTTTAAACAAAAATTACATATTGTCCTTCTTGGGATCCTGGGAAAATTTCTCTAAGCAAACATTTGCATGGTGTCCTTGGTTTCCATACTTGACTCATGGGCCAAGGTTGAGTTTCTCCATAGGCTTGTTTAACTTGTTCTTCATCTTTTCTAGACAGTTGCTTGCATAATTTCCTGGATTCTTGCAGTTGAAACAATGGATGTCCTTGAGTTCTTTACGTGGCTCTTGTGGACAAGTTGCTACATAGTGGCCTAACTCTTTGCAGTTGTTGCACCACACTTGGTCAATATCTTTATTCTTCTTGTTCTCTGGGCATCCACTGGAGTAGTGTCCCATTTCCTTACATTTACGACATTGTGCAAGGCTCATGTCTTGCTTTTGTTTCTTAAGTTTCTTTAGTCCTTTGAATTGGGTTGTCTTGTTTGGAGGTATAAGTGGTCCTTTTCCTTTGGTAGACTTGGATCCTTCTTGTTTCCTTTGTTCTACCATGGAGTAGATAGGACATTGGTTAGGAGTATGATCACTTCCTTCACACAGGTAGCAAGTAGCTTGAGAGGTAGGGCATTGTCCAATAGGATGTTCTTCTTCACAATTGGGGCATTGTCCTTCATGCTCCTTGGAAGTATGATCCTTGTCTCCACAAATAATGCAAGCTGGGGCTCCATCTAGAATAACATTCTTGTCATCCTTGTTGTCGTAGGCCCTTTTGGGATAGTTTTCTTCCATGCTGATCATTTGATTAGTCACCTTAAGCATTAGTTGGGATTGTTCTTCCAAAAACTTTTGCAGTGTTGGATCTTTATCACTATTGTTGGCTATGAACTGAGCTGTCAGTTGGTTCAATTGGTGTTGGGTTGCTATGAGCTCTTTCATGCTGTCAGCTTGGTTGGTGTTGGTGTCATCCACCTTGGAGTCTTTTGGAGTAGTCATCTGTTTGGGTTGAAGGGAGATTAGAACAGGCAAGATATTTCTAAGGAAATATTTCTACTCACACACATCACAATTCACACAAACAATGTGCAAGCATTCACAAACAACTTTTCACTCAAACAACAAAGTTCAAGCACATTTTTAGGCAACCAAAATATTTTTGTTACACCACATAAGTTGGTGTGTTTGACTTATCTATAAAATGGTGGTCCATCTATATGGTTTACTTGTGATCTTTCCATCCTTCTTTGTTTGATCCTTCTTGTATGAGATCATGGTTTCCTTGGAAAAAAAACTCTTGGTTACAATACTTCAAAGTTGTTGAAGGCTCCTTCTTATTTTGCATTCCCTCAGTCTCTAATTCTTGTGCAAGATTTCCTTGTCTTGCTTGTAGTCCTTAGTGGTATCCAAGTGGAGGTCCTTGGTGAATATGCTGAAGACGTTGAAGTCATTAGAGTTGAAGAAGTTGAAGTCATTAGAGTTGAAGAAGTTGAAGTCATTAGAGTTGAAGTAGAAGAGATGTAGAGTTGAAACCAAAATGGTTGAGGAAAGAGTTTACAAGTTTTTGTAAATAAGTTTTTGGATCAAAATATAACTCCTATTTTTCTAAGGGTTTTTGTCCAATCCTAGGTTTACAAATCCTACAGGAAACACAATGCTCTGATACCATCTGTAGAGGTCTCAACCTAATACGGTAGTTTCCTCCTGTGTTTTACAATGCTAGTCCCTGGATCAATGGCTAGCATCCACAGTTAAGATGTAATATCAAGATACAAAGGTCATAACATAACTTTATAACCAGGAATAACATATTTTTTATTACATCTTACATAGCTCATTTGGCTATTACATTACATTGCAGCGGAATAACTATAGTCATGGGTCCTTCATCTTCAATGTGCCACAGGCAGATGTTGGTTGTAGACTTTGTAATCCTAATCAATCAATCTTCACTAAAGACAATCAAACCTGCAACATTACAAGTTACAGCCACAAGGGTCAATACATTTGAATTGTATTGGCAAGTTTCACTACTATGTATAATATGAGTGGATCCTATCAATACATGCATATTTGGCTAAGTAGAGTTTAAGGCTTATTTGCATAAAGCAAAGTTTTATCCTATCTTTTCAAAATGGTTTTGGTCCATTGTCAATTCTCTTTTTCCAAGAATCCCTTGAACTCCTTGGTAGACACTCAAGTGTTCAAGTCCTTGTCAAAAATCTCTTGAGCTACTTGGTAACCCCAAGTGCAACAAGTTTTATCAAAATCTCATGAGTTCCTTGGTAACCCCAAGTACATCATGCTCTTGAGAACCTTGGTAACCCCAAGTGCATCAAGCTTAAGAAAATCTCTTTGAATTCCTTGGTAGACACACAAGGGCATCAAGTTTTTATTTTAGAAGTTGGAATGTCGAGATCTCCCATAGTTCAAACTTTAGTTGCTCAGTATTGTCCATAACCGGGGACACGACTAAGTACTTAGATTTTTATTAACTTCTGCAGAAGGAGTACACTTTACCCACATGTCACAATCCCATCTTGTTGCCACCAGTGGCCTACTGGATTAGTGCTCACCGAGATAGAGTACTGGCAGATTGAGAATGTGACGAAGTGTTTCCAGAGGGTCCTCCCATACACCATTGCTAGCTTGCCTTCAGCACCCATGAAGCATTCCAGATCCCCATGTCCAGTTAACTGAAGACAGTGCATGGGTCTTCCCAATGTAGTTGACTAAGCTAGAGCCATAATAGCATGTGGTTGCACACGAAAGCCACAATTGGAGAAACATGTTCAATCTCTAAGTTTCCTAGGTGGTTTTCATTTGGAGCACAACACAAAGTGATTGCCATAGACATGGTTCCTTTTGTTGCCACCTTCTCCAAAACTTCAAGTATCCTCCACCTAGGTGGTTCATTGAGTCCTTGTTTTATTATGTAAAACACAAGTCCTTTTCTCAACCTTTGTAAAATCTCAACATGTATCTCTTTTCAAAACATAGCATGGCTAAGCATGTACAACTTCAATATTTTCACTAAGGAGTGTATAGGGAATCCTATTAGGATTTAGCATAGCATAAGTATAAAAATATCTTTTCATGCATGTTTTCAAAATCCACTAAGTATAATGAAAATAGTAGGACTTTTGTATGATAGTGTAACTTGCCTTTTTGGTAGGAAATGGTGTTTCACTCCTTGATCTTGCTGGTCTCACACTTTACTATCTTCACTACAAGTCAATCAAGCAAACACAAAATCAACTAATATTCCAAACCAAAGTCAAACAAACAATTTCACACTCACAAATCAAATGGAATCTAAGTCATGCATAAGTATGTAAAGGATGGTTCCATTGCAAGGTTGGTCTCCACTAGGTTTATAAACTTTGTAAGGTCCAAATTGGTTACTTACCAAAATGGCAAAGTCATTAGTTAGAAGGTTTTGCCCAAAAATTATTTTAAAATCCATTCAACATTTTATGTGGTGGAAAATGGTTTTATCAAATCAAAAATCTTTAAGTTTCTCACCAAAAGTTTCTAGCTCTCAATACTTGGTGTTTTAGGTCAGTACCTTTGAATTATAATATTTTCCCAAAGTTTTATTTCAAAAAATTCTTTTTCATAATAAAACCATTATCTTTACTTAGCTAAAAATTCAATTAATCCATTCTAATTTTTTTCCAATTTCATTTTCAAAACCATGGGTTGGTTCCTAAGGTCAGTAAGGTCTCTACAAACCATTTTGCAAAAGATTTAATCTTAAAATCAATTTTAAACAATTTTTCAACTCTAAACAAGCTCACAAAAGAATCTGCAAAATCAAGCAAACTAACAAATACTATTGGCTAAACTAATTCCACAGTTGGCTAGGGCTTGCTTTCCTGAATCCATTGATATAAAATTTATAATTTTTGGACGTGTGGTTTGAAAGTTACAAAGGTTTGAAGTTTGCAAATAAATCTGTTTTCAAATTTCTTTTAAACAGATCTAGTGCCACGCGTCAAGTTCTTACTGGACAATACCGGTTCGGTTGGATTGATCTCTCTGGATTGTTGGATCTAAGTGGGATCGCACGGCACTGGTTGCTCGATACCCCTTCGCTCACTTTCTTTCCTAAACGTCCGATCCAAATCTAACGGTCCTAACTACTCTGACTATTAATCGGCGGCGCTGGCGGCAGCGCTCTGGCGGCAGCGCTCAGGCGAGGTGGTCGCCGGTGATACTGGACGCAAGGAAGAGAAGGAGAAGGCTCACCGTGATCGCAGGGTCGTGGGAAAGCTCGAAGTGGTTGCGAGGAGGCGAGGGGCGCACTGGGGTGGAACTAATTGCTCGCCGGAGTTCCTGCTGGCGTCGGTTGCGCGTGGTCGTGGTCGAAGTCGACTCTGTGGTTCACCCCGAAGCAAAACGAGGGCACGGTTAGAAGCGTAAGAACAAGGCAGAGCTGTGTGCGTGAACGAGAGGGCGCGGGGCGGTCAGAATCTACCTGTGGGGCTCGCCGGAGTTGAAGACAGACGGCGGTTGCTCACTGTTGACGACGGAGGTGACGCTACGGTGTGAGCTAGGACACGAGAATGATGGCATTAGTTGCGGAAGAAGTCATTGGTCTTAGGCGCATCATCGAAAAGAAGAGGGGCGGTCAGAACTTTACCAAGGGAGTCGCTGGAGAAATTGCAGATGGCGGCGTGAGTCGAGCTTGTCCTTGCCGACGCTGTGATGCTCGCGTGGATGAACGGGAGGCACAGTGAGGTGCGCTAGAGGCTGGGGATCATGTGAGCATGGTCGAGGAGGCTCAGGGTAACGTCGGCTGGCCGGAATTGCTGGTGGAGTTCGCCGGAGCACAGGGCGGTGCAGAGAAGAATTAGGGCGGCCTAGAGGCAGAGGGAAGGCGGTGTCTGGGGGAAATGGAAGAGAAGACGCAGGCGCTTAAATGGGCGTGATCGCTGCGAGGTTTAAGGCACGGAATTACTGCGAATTGATCGCGGGGATTGAAGACAGCAATGGCAGCGAGGAGAGGGCGTGGTCATCGCGGGGTTGAAGACGATGAGCTGTCTGCGTGGGGTCGTCTCGTCAGCGAAAGAGGGGAAGGAGAAGTGGGTCCAGGCTGTCTGTGACTGAGTGGGTTCTTTCCGCGGTAAAGAAAAACGGCTCGCTCAGGTGGGGTCGGTTGGTCAGTGGGAAAAGAAACAAGGGGGAGGGTCCACTGGTCAGGGACTTAGTGGGTCAGAATCTGGGTGCAAAACGTTTTTCCTTCGGGGAGGGAGTACTGGGCTGTTTCTGGGCCTGTTGGGCTGGGCTGTCCTTTTTCTTATTTTTTTTTCTGTCTGCTTTCTTTTTACTTTTCTAATTCTTTTTCTGTTTTGAATTTCAATCAATTAATCAAGCAATCAAACCATTCAAACAATTCAAACAAACAACTTTTCACTTTGAATTTGGTTCTGTTTGTCAACATAATCCAAATCCAAAATAATATAATATTTAAGATCCCTTCATTAATTAAATAAAAGGGTCCTTTATTTATTTAATATGGTTTGATTTATTTAATAAAATCTTCATTTGAAATCCAAACACTTTCAAAACCAAATCAGTAGGTTTTATTTGAAAATATAAGATACTTGAAATACTTGTTTAAAATGAAATAACATTTTATTTTAGAGTCCATTGTTAATTAAATATAATAGACTTTCATTATGAAATCAAATAGGATTTGCTTTATTGAGATATTTATTTTGAAATCTAAAAATAAAGCCAAAACTCTCTAGTAGGTTTTATTTGTGAATATCAAATATTTAGAAAGCTTATTTTAAATAATTTTAAAAAGTTTTGATGTTTCAATTTAATTGGTAAAACATTCTATTAAATAAAGTTGGATATTAAAACCTTATTAATTCATTTAAATCAACTTTTGCTATTTTTAATCAAAACAAAAATGTTTTAGTTCAAAAGTTTGGCCAAGGTTTAATTGGGCTTTATAAAATAATCTTTATTTATAAAACTTCTATTTCTTTGAAAACCAAATCTTTTATTAAAAGATCCAAAATAGTAATTCCAAAAATATTTTAATTTCCTTTTATTAAATGTTTAACTCTTTAATTCCCTTTGGGATTTTATCTAATTCAAATGGGTTTGAAGTTCCATTTGAATTTAAAAAGTTTCTTCTGGCCCTGAAAATCAAACAAAATTTTATTTTATTTATTTATTTTCACATTACAAGATTTGGAAAATCTTGGGATGTGACAACTCGCCACGCATCGAGTACCCAGGCCGAGTCGCCCTGGTAGTCAAGCCGAAGGTGGGAGACTACTGGCTCCCCAAGACATTGATGGACGGCGGAAGCTCCATCAACATCCTGTACCTGGACACCTTCAGGCGACTGCGGCTCCCGCAGTCGATGGTCGAGACGACCTACACCATGTTCCACGGCATCGTCCCCGGTCGGAAGGCGTACCCGACCGGCAAGGTCACGCTGCCAGACACCTTTGGCACACTGGCAAACTTCTGCACCGAGCGGATCGTCTTCGAGCTGGTGCCCTTCGACAGCCCCTACCACTTTGTCCTGGGGTGCCAAGCGTTCGCCAAGTTCATGGCGGCGCCCCACTACGCGTACAACGCGATGAAGCTCCCCGGACCGCGTGGCGTCATCACCATCCACGGCGACCCCGACATGGCCGCCGAGTGCGAGGCCAAAGGAGCCGAACTCGCCGACGCCGTCATCGCGGCAGAGGCCAACCACGCCGACGAGCTCGCCAAATACACGAGCGGGGTCAACAACGACGACCCCACTATACTCAAGAAGCCCAAATCGGAGGGCAGCAACACCTCAGCCTTCGAGGCAACGACGCATACCCGCATCATCGAGGTGGTCCCAGGCGACTCCAGCCAGACGGTAACGATCGGGACGGGCATGAGCCCAGCATAGGAAGGCGCGCTCATCGAGTTCCTCCGTGAGAACAGGGACATCTTCGCATGGAATCCCTCTGACATGCCTGGTGTCCCTAGGGAACTCGCTGAGCACAAACTCAACGCCGACCCCAAAGTGCGACCTGTGAAGCAGTCGCTGCGGCCCTTCAATGAAGAGCGCCGCCGAGCCATCGCCGAGGAGGTGCAGCGTCTACTCGCTGCAGGCTTCATCCGGCCAATCAAATACTCCAAGTGGCTGGCAAACCCAGTCCTAGTCGAGAAGAAAAATGGGACCTGGAGGATGTGTATCGACTACACAAACTTAAACAGCGCCTTCCCGAAGGAACAATTTGTCCTCCCGCGGATCGACCAAATAATCGATTCCACCGCGGGCTCGGAGTCACTATGCTTCCTCGACGCCTACTCTGGATACAACCAGATCAAAATGGCCGTTGAGGACGAAGAGAAGACGGCGTTCATCACGCCATTCGGAGCCTTCTGCTACACCGCCATGACCTTCGGCCTCAATAACGCCGGGGCGACCTACCAGCGGTGTATGCAGGAGTGCCTTGCGAGCGAAATTGGCCGCAATATCCACGTCTACATCGACGACATGGTAGTAAAGTCCGCTCGCCAGGGCGACCTACTCACCGACCTGGCGGAGACATTCGCCAACCTGCGGAAATACAAGATAAAGCTAAACCCAGGCAAATGCACCTTCGGTGTACCAGCAGGGCAGCTACTGGGATACGTTGTTTCCAAGCGCGGGATCGAGGCGAATCCCACCAAGATCGACATGATCGCTCGGCTCGGCAAACCCGAGTGCCTGCGCGATGTCCAGAAGCTGGCCGAGCGAGTCGCGGCTCTCAGTCGCTTCATCCCCCGATTGGGCGAAAAGGCGATGCCCCTATACCGCCTGATGCGCAAAAACCCCACCTTCCAGTGGGACAAGGAGGCGGACGATGCACTCCGCGACCTCAAGAAGGTGCTACTCGCCGCCCCCGTCGACAAGAAACCCATGCTAGTCTACATCGCGGCTTCCAAGCGCGTCGTCAGCGCCGTCATGGTCGTCGAGCGACCAGAGGAAGCAAAGGAGCGCCCAGTGCAGCGACCAGTGTACTATATCATCGAGGTCCTCACCGAGTCGCGCCAGCGATACCCGCAATACCAGAAACTGGTATACGCGGTCTTCAGAGCACAGCGGCGACTGCCACGCTACTTCCAGGAGCACCCGATAACGGTCGTTTCCTCAGCACCATTGCAGAACATCATCCGCAACCGCGAGGCGACCGGGCGAGTCGCCAAGTGGGCCGTCGAAATCGGCGTCCACAACATAAAGTACGAGCCGTGCAAAGAGATCAAGTCGCAGGCTCTCGCGGACTTCATCGCCGATTGGGAGGAGGCCCAGCAGCCAGAAAAGCTGCCATACCTCCACTACTGGAGTTTACACTTTGACGGCTCCAAGAATGCGGATGGTGCAGGAGCAGGGATCGTGCTAACCTCTCCGAAGGGCGACAAGCTGCGCTACGTCCTCTGCCTCGACTTCACCCCTGCACCAACAACATGGCCGAGTACGAGGCACTACTCCACGGCATGCGAGCCGCCAAGGAGATGAATGTCAACCGCCTACGCTGCTACGGAGACTCCGACCTAGTCGCTGGGCAAGTCGCCGGCACCTGCGACGCCGTCTCCCCCACCATGGCGGCATACCGCCAAGCAGTGGACAAGCTGGGCGGACACTTCGCAGGCTATTCCGTCGAGTGGATCGACAGGCGGAAAAATGAGGAGGCCGACACACTCTATCGTATCGGCTCGGCTCAACTCGCACCACCCGCCGGCATCTTCCTCGACACCATCACCAAGCCTTCCGTCTCTCCCCCAAGGGAGATCGACATTGGAGTCCCACTGCAACCAGAGGCAGCCCTGGTCGCACTCATCGCCGAGCCAGAAGACTGGACTACGCCGTACATCGCCTACCTAGAGGGAGGCACCTTGCCAGCAGACGAAACAGACGCTCGGATGATAGCGCGCCGCTGCAAATCCTTCACCATCATCGACGGCGAGCTCCACAAGCGCAGCGTGACCGGCGTGTTCCAACGCTGCGTCCAACCCGCTGAAGGATGCAAAATCCTCCACGACATCCACTCCGGCGACTGCGGCCACCACGCAGGCGCCCGCTCTCTGGTCGCAAAGGCTATGCGACACGGTTTCTACTGGCCCACCGCACACGCAGACACTATCGACAATGTCCAGCGGTGCGCCAGGTGCCAGAAGTACGCCAACCAGACCCACATGCCGAGCTCGGCGCTCAAGACAATCCCCATCACCTGGCCGTTCGCCGTGTGGGGTATGGACATGGTAGGCCCTTTCAAAAAGGCCCCCTCCGGCTTCACTCACCTCCTGGTCCTGGTCGACAAATTCACAAAGTGGGTGGAGGCCAAGCCAGTCCGCAAATGCGACGGGAAGACCGCCACCAAGTTCCTATGCGACCTCATATATCGCTACGGGTTCCCAAACAGCATCATCACAGACAACAGCACCAACTTTGCCAAAGGAGCCATGGCCGAGTTCTGCGAAGAACATCACATCCGACTCGACCTCGCCTCGGTCGCTCACCTGGAGTCCAACGGCCAGGCGCAACGGGCCAACCAGAGCATCCTCCATGGCCTGAAGCCACGGCTCCAAGTACCACTCGAGCGCACCGCCAGGTGCTGGGTCGAGGAGCTACCCTCCGTCATCTGGGGCATCTGCACCTCTGTCAACAGGTCGACAGGATTCACACCCTTCTTCATGGTGTATGGCGCCGAGGCAGTCATGCCCACCGACCTAGAGCACGACTCGCCAAGGGTGGTCCACTACACGGAGGCTGCAAACGAACTCGCACGCCAGGATGGAGTCGATCAACTCGACGAGGCACGCGACCTAGCTCGCTCCCGAACCGCCATCTACCAGCAAGGACTCCGCTGCTACCATAGACGGCGAGTGAGGACTCGCACTTTCCAGTAAGGCGACCTGGTGCTACGCCTCATCCAGGACAAGAAGGGCATGCACAAGCTCTCCCCCCCCCCCCCCCATGGGAGGGACCATTCGTCATCGGGCGAGTACTCGGCAACGACGCCTACTACCTCACCGACGTCCGCGGAGACGGGAAACTCGACGTCAAGCGACCGTGGAATGTAAACCTCCTACGGAAGTTCTACTCCTAGAACTCCATACATGTACCCTCCACCCGCTATGAAATAAAACATATTGGCCACCGCAAATTGCGTCTACTCTCAGTGTCTTGTGCCACTCGCACTCGTAATAACAGCGTCAAGCTAACTGCAGAAGTCAACCTCTGGTACAGTGACCGGCACGGCCAAGTAGTGCGTTACGAGGGCACTGGGTTACCCCAGGACTCGTAACGTCCACGAAAAACGCCTACCCGGAGCCCCATTGGAGTCGCCTAGCTCGACTGGCTTAACGAGCCAAGACAACTGCCTTCTCTCCTCATAGCAACCATGATCCTCCGCATCCTCGACACAGCGACTCGAACGGCCAAGTACCACGCTCGGGGACTGACGACCAGTTAAGCACGAGCGACTAGGGAAAAACGCCAAGTATGAGAGCATGCCCAGGACTCGCCATGCGACTGGCCCTACGGATCAGGCAGGAGTGATGTGCTTACTCTAACGCGCTCAGTCCTCACCCACCCTAGAGCCGCGACTAGAACCACCAAGTACCATGCTCGGGGACTCGGCCACCCGACCTCGTTCGTGCAAGGGAAAACGGTCAAGTAAAGAGCACTCATGGGAGTCGCCCTGCGACTGGCTTTCCAAGCTCGGGCGAGTCGACCTCAATAACAAAACAACTGACAAAACGTTCAAAACCACAAACACATAACAAAACGAGGTAAACCCCATAAAAAGGGCGGACACTCTCGGGGACTCGTCCAATCAGCAATCAAAATCGCAAGACAATTCACAAAATAACACGAGATTCCATTACAGAAGAAAAAAGTCGTTCCAAAATACAAGTCAAGCCCAATGGTCAATTGCTACTAACGCCCCAGGGCACAATGTTTCTATTCCGCAGGCTTTGACGTCGACTCACCGCCATCCCTGCGGTTGCGAATGAAGGGCGTGTACGGGTTCGATGGGTACGTCGTCAACTCACCCGCCATCGCCACACGAAACGGCTGCTCGATCTTGAAGTCCCGATGCGCCGGCTCAGGATCGTTGGGCGCGACATTCGTCTCCTGATAAGGGAGGAGGTCGCCCATTGCCCAGACGCGATCGGAGTATACCGCGGCCCGGTCCGTCAGCTTCAGCACCTCCGCGATCTCCACCGAGTCCGTCGACGAGGGGTAACCACTTGTCACGTCGTCAAGGTCGAAGTCCTCCGGGAAGTGGGCAAGCCCAAGGCTAAGCGCCGTTGCCGCCCCGCGCCAGAACGCCGACCGCGTCATGAACTCGACGACTGACGGCGCCTTCTCCAGATACAGCCATACTTCGACGAGTTCGCTGGGAATCACTTCCATAGGCGATATCTCCTGAAGATACGCCCGAATGCAAGTCGCGGACAACGTGGCCGAGTCGACCAGAGTGGTCACACACTGCCGCGCGTCGTACGACTGCGCCTCCTCCGAGCTGTCGATAATCCGACCTATGGGCAGAGGGCGGCAGTGAGTACAACAAAGATTACACAATGCATCTACTACAGGCAGAGGCAGGAAGATTACCAAATAAAGGACGGAAGAGGCCCGTGATGAAGCTTTGAAGCGAGGAGAAGTCGTTCTGCAGCCCAATAACGAGGGCATCAGAGACCTTTCACTCTTCAGCGGCAGCCGTAACAGCAGCTTTTGCTCGCCCATCCGCCGCGCTCGCCTCCGCTTTCTCTTCCTTGAGCTCGCGCTCCAGATCAGCGATCCGTTTCTCAACCGTACTCAACGCAGACTGAGCCGCTGTCAGTTCACTCGCCGGGACAAGGGGAACGAAGCAAGCAAGAGGAGGTATCACATTCCTTTCGTCGCCCCTCTTGCAATTTTAAATTGAACCTACAATTATTTACTCGCTTCCACTTGAGTCACTCCCCACCTAGCTCGTTATCCTATAAAATATATTCCCTTGCAAGTGTCCACTTTTAGCTTTGAAACATTGAGCAATGGACTTGGTTAAAATATTTCCAATAATTTTACAACAAGAAAAAGCATCCAAGAGATGACTTGAGTCCATGTTTAGCCTAAAATATTTGATTTTAGAAACTTCTCAACCCCATTGAGCTTAATGTAAATAGACTCGATAGAATCCTTGAATGAAACTTTCTGATAAAATGGATACTTCAAAGTAGTAGAGATTATGCCACTGCTTTTTCTAATAATTACAGTAGGATATTTCTTTACGCGTGTCACTACAAATATTGTCGTACTCCATGGGGAATGATGCGGCTCAGATCATGGTAGAGCTTCGTTGGGGAACCCCAAGAGGAAGGTATGATGAACACAGCAGCCAGTCTTCCCTTAGAAAGAAACCAAGGTTATCGAACTAGTAGGAGGAAGGAAACGACTCAAGTGTTGCTAGCAACTCGAAAACCTGCACAACACAAACTCAAGACTTTTCCCCAACGAACAGTGAGGTTGTCAATCTCACCGGTTTGCTGAAAACAAAGGATTAAACGTGTGGTGTGGAAGGTAATGGTGGCTTGCAGAAAGTAAACAGTAACAGTGGAAGATGTATCAATGGTAAAGATTGGACCGGGGTCCATAGTTCACTAGAGGTGTTCTCCGTAAGATAAACAACATAACATGCTGGGTAAACAAATTACAGCGGGGCAATTGACATGACAGAGAAAGGCATAACAATGCAATATTAGACATTCATGATCCTATGAGATTTGATTGGGAATTACAACAATATACATAGACCGCCATCCAACTACATCTATGACTAGTAATCCACCTTCAGGTTATCATCCGAACCCCCTCCAGTATTAAGTTGCAAGCAACGGATAACTGCTTTAAGCAAGGTGTGTAAAGTAAACAATACAATTGTTCCATGAACAAAAGATCGTTGTTTTCTCCCTAGTAGCAACAACACATCTACAACCTTAGAGATTTTTGTCACTTCCCCATATTAAATAGAGGCATGAACCCACTATCAAGCATAAATACCCCCTCTTGGAGTCCCTAGCATCTACTTGGCCAAGATAGTTACTAGAAACAGAGAGCATGCCAGATCTCAAAGAACACAGACATGATAGAATCAATAAGATAAAACCATTAATCAATCTAACATAGTAATCTCAATATCCATCGGATCCCGGCAAACACAACATGCATGATTACAAATAGATGATCTTGATCATGAACGGAGCTCACAAGATCTAAACATGGTAGCACAAAGGAGGAGAAACAACCATCTAGCTACTGTATGGACCCATAGTCCATGATGGAACTACTCACGCATCATACTAGAGGCTGGCATGGTGATGAAGAAGTCCTCCAGGATGATCTCTCCCCTCTGGCAGGGTGCCGGGAAGAGCTTCAGATCCCCCCGATCTAGGGACAATGGTGGTGGCGGCTACAGACTGTTTCATGGAGATTTGATTGGGTACTTAGTGTTTAGGTATCGGGGGCTTCTTATAGATTAAGGGGGAGACCGAGGGGGTGCCCGAGGTGGCCGACCCCCCCCCCAGGAGCGGGCCAGGCCTGGCCGCACGACCAGGGGGTGTGGGCCCCTTGAGTCCCTCCTCCGCCTCGTCTTCTGGCTCCGTGTTCTCCTCGGTGAAATATTTATTTTGGCTTTTGTCCCGTCCAATTTCGAGAATATTCATTTTCTGACTTTTCTATAACCAAAAACAACAGAAAACAGGCAACTGGCACTGTGGCATCTTGTTAATAGGTTAGTCCCAGAAAACATATAAAAATACCTCAAAGTGTAGACAAAGCAAAGAAAAGTTGATAATAAACAAGAATGGAACATCAAAAATTATAGATACGTTTACGACGTATCAAGCATCCCCAAGCTTAACTCCTGCTCGTCCTCGAGTAGGTAAGTGATAAAAGAATAATTTTTGAGGTGACATGCACCACCACAATCAAGATCAAACCATGTGCAAGCATTGAAAGCTGGGATCAAAGTACTCTAAACATGAGCATGAAAGATGAAGTTCTAACAATAAGACAAAGCAACTATGCTGCAACATGAAAGGATACAAACAAAGATCATGAATAACAATGCATTGAGAGACATTTGTTTGTTTCACATATACAAAACATATCATAGTGGCATTCATCTTGTCCCTCATGGAGTAGCAATAAATGCATAGGACACCTTAAAAGTTCATAAGGGTGACTAGATACAAATAGTTCAAGGACAAGCAATATCAACATTTTGAATCAATCAATAAGTTTTGGGACAATGCACATAGAACTAAGAATGGCACCTATGCTCTCTTAATTGGTGCCTAAGGATAGAAGGTGGAGACTCAATATATAAGTGGAAGAAAGGCCCTTCATAAGGGAAGCAGGAATTTCAAGTCTCATAAAGAGCTTCCAAAAATTATGGTACTTGCTAGCTTTAAGCTCTCATTGCCCCTATCATAAGCATCTTGAAGTGATTAAGGTTAAAGTGAACAAAATATGTAGTATATCCTTGACAAAGTATAAGTTGGCAATCTCATGTCCCTTGAGTATGAGGGCCGCTCCTCATGCTACTCAACTTTAGTCACCGGTAAGTTCTTGTCATAGTAAGTACATCTATATCATAGAGAACTGCCAACAGGGTACCCCTTGCCCAATGATACAGGAGCTATCCCAAATCAAAATGACAAGGCAAGCAGACAATGAGCATCTCAACAATCTTCTTATTTACCATGGGAAAATGGTGTTTTTCTCTCTTTCCACTTTTCTCATCTTTTTTTCTTTTTCTCAATCTCTTTTTTCTATCTCTCTTTTTTATAAGAAGAATGCTTCATAGATTTCTCACTATGGTGATGCTGGAAGTTTCCACCATGATTAGTCATTGCTTAGGCTAGCGGCCCAGGCGTTTCTCTAACACACATACATAAGTCCATGGACTTACAAGCTCCCCTTTTATTTCACACCGACGACATCCACAAACAAAAGATCATGATATCAACTGGGTACAATGTACAAGTGCAATGTTGAAAGCGTTCCCCGTGACAGCATGGTTCTGTTAATTCCAACGTATAAGTGCAACCATATACAACATAGATGACACAATGGTTCAAGTTTATTAGGGGCAAGAAAAATAAAGTGTGCCATCAAGTTTGTGAGAGCTTTAATCACAAACTTTCACATAACAAGTTTAATTTGGAAGATAGATAAAACAAGAATATACTTGGAATGGTGTAACACACCATGCATAGTAATTTATGATGGAATCTTTGGAATAACTTGGTTTCTTGGGAGTTGGATGGATGAGTAGAGCTTACTCAATACAAGGGGAGGCTAGCAAAAGGCTGGGAGCAACCAACTAAGAGAGAAATAATGGCCATAATCATGCAAAGCGACAAAAGATTATCAATCAAAGCATAATGTGGTACCACAAGTCAAAAACTAAATGATCATAGAGGCTAAGGTGACTGGTTCATAGTCATAACATGGTGTGAGCATGTGCTAAGTCAACCCAAACAAAGCATCAAAGGAGAATAACATAATATTATGCTTTTGTATGCTAAAACAACGCATGATTCTTTCAAGGCACATTAAGCAATCCTAATTGTTTGGAACAAGTCATGCTACAGAAATAATCGCTAAGCATAAGGTCAAAACAATATCTAGCATGACATGATAAAGTATAAGTCACAGTCAAAGCAAGCACCTTCTTGTATTACTAAAGCAAGAACTTCCTACTCCTTTCCAACACCAATCAGCTTATTTGAAACAACACGGTGAAAACGGGGGTCCAACTACTTTATTCAAGAAAACTAAGTAAACAAAAACCAAAACCAAAAACAAAAACTAAGACGCTCCAAGAACAACACAACTATGCATGAAACAATAAAACGAAGTGTCTAGAAAGACCTGAGAATTTTTATTGATGAAGAAGGGGATGCCTTGGGCATCCCCAAGCTTTGACGCTTGTAACTCTTGAATATTTCTTGGGATGACATGGGGTGGCATCCCCAAGCTTGATATTTTGTCCATTCTTCATCTCATTACATCATTCTTCCCCTGCACCTGCAAATTTTCCTTCATACAAAACTTCACACAATCTTCATTAGCAACATTAGTGCATTCGAAAGATAATAGACCATTCGGATTTAGTTTTAAAACAGCAAAACTTTCACTAAAAACACAAGATACTGTATCAATTACCTCAAAAAGCTCAATTTCCCAAAGAGAACCCAAAAAGGAATCAATAAGAAGCAAATGCAAATAATGCCAGAAATATGTCAAAATAGACCAGGAGATAGAAACCGATTTTTTAGAAGACCTTCTGTTGCTCAAATCAAAAGGTGTTGAACTAACTAAAGTTATAAAACAACCTAGGGGTTTTATTCAAAAAATTACAGCTCAATACGACTTACATAGATTTTTCAAGAATTTTAACAGTGGAGAACAAAAATCTGTTTCGGGACAGCAACTCCCCAAATCTTACTTCCCTCTCATTAGAGGTTATTTTTGGCACAAAAATCAAACAAAAAGGATAAGGATAGGTTATTATAGAAGTAATAACTTCCAAGACTCAAGAAAACTATTGGGTTATCTCCCAAGAAGTACTTTTCTTTAACGCCTTTAAGTTAGGCACAAGAAGCAAGAATCAAGTATTTTCAAATAAAGAAGCATTGACATCAACTTTCTTGCTCCTTCCTTTCTTACCTTTATTCTTATCTTTAGGGAATGTATGATTGCTTATTGGAGAAGCAAAATGCATAATGCCTTTTCCCACATCTATTATTGCTCCAAGGTGTTTCAGCAGGGATCTTCCAAGTGTAATTTGTCCTTTTCCTACACATTCATTAACAAGATAATCAGTAGACACCACTTTCCCTGAGATCTTTGTAAACACTCCTTTAGCTATTCCAATGGGTAATATAGTTGCATTATTGGTAATAGATATTTCTTCTCCTCCTTCAGAAATTCCCCAAAGATTCAAAGACTCATAGATATCTTTATGCATAAGACAAAATTCAGACATGATATCACAACGAGCATCAAAAGTTTCATTGTTTATAGCAAATTTTATTGTAGGAAACCATTTTGAAGGCTCAAATTTATTGGAACATAATCATGGTGCTCTCTAAGCATGTTATATAAATCTTTCAAAGCAACCGTACTAGTCTCAAGAGTGTCCAACCTATCATAGACGTTTATAAAGGAAGAATCGGACTTGCTAGGCATATTATAAATTGTAATCAACTTCTTTATGGCATCCAAAGCTTTATTCTCATTACATTGAAAAATACCTCTCCTTGCTATAGCATCCAAAGCATATCTATAACAAAGAGAAAGAACATGGTAGAAACTACAAATAACTAGGCCTAGAGTCATCTTAGGCTCAGTTTTTCCCTGTAAATCAGAAATTCTAGACCAATCTTCTTTGAAACTCTCTTCACTTCCTTGTTTGAAAGTAAAGATCCTTTCCATAGGTGACACAGTGAGTAGAACCACACCAGACATGGTAGGAACTAAAGTAGGAACTAATTTTTTTGTGTTTTATAAGAAAACGCAAAGAAAACCAAACTAATTTTTTTTAGTTTTTGATAAAAAGAAGCAAACAAAACAAAAGAAAACACTAATAAAAACAAAAACAAAGTAAAGAGAAAGGTTGTAAAGGACTCCCCTTGTGAAGCCATCCTTAGCCTCCCCAGCAACGGCGCCAGAAAACTCGTTGATGCGGCTCAAATCACAGTAGAGCTTCGTTGGGAAACCCCAAGAGGAAGGTATGATGAACACAGCAGCCAGTCTTCCCTTAGAAAGAAACCAAGGTTATCAAACTAGTAGGAGGGAGGAAACGACTCAAAGGTGTTTCTAGCAACTTGGAAACCTGCACAACACAAACTCAATACTTTGCCCCAACGAACAGTGAGGTTGTCAATCTCACCGGTTTGCTAAAAACAAAGGATTAAACGCATGATGTGGAAGGTAATGGTGGCTTGCAGAAAGTAAACAGTAATAGTGGAAGATGTATCAATGGTAAAGATTGGACCGGTGTCCATAGTTCACTAGAGGTGTTCTCCTTAAGATAAACAACATAACATGCTGGGTAAACAAATTACAACGGGGAAATTGACAGGACAGAGCAAGGCATAACAATGCAATACTAGACATTCATGATCCTATGAGATTTTATTGGGCATTACAACGATATACATAGACCGCCATCCAATTGCATCTATGACTAGTAATCCACTTTCAGGTTATCATCCGAACCCCCTCCAGTATTAAGTTACAAGCAACAGATAACTACTTTAAGCAAGGTGTGTAAAGTAAATAATACAATTGTTCCATGAACAAAAGATCATTGTTTTCTCCATAGTAGCAATAGCACATCTACAACATTAGATATTTCTGTCACTTCCCCAGATTAAATAGATGAATGAACCCACTATCGAGCATAAATACCCCCTCTTGGAGTCATTAACATCTACTTGGCCAAGATAGTTACTAGAAATGGAGAGCATGCAAGATCTCAAAAAACACAAACATGATAGAATTAATAAGATAAACCATTAATCAATCTGACATAGTAATCTCAAAATCCATCGGATCCCCGCAAACACAACATGCATGATTACAAATAGATGATATTGATCATGAACGGAGCTCACAAGATCTAAACACGGTAGCAAAAAGGAGGAGAAACAACCATCTAGCAACTGTATGGACCCATAGTACAAGGTGGAACTACTCACTCATCATACCGGAGGCTGGCATGGTGATGAAGAAGGCCTCCGGGATGATCTCTCCCCTTCAGCAGGGTGTCGGGAAGAGCTTCAGATCCCCCCCCCCCGATCTAGGGACGATGGTGGCGGCGGCTATGAACTGTTTCGTGGAGATCTGATCGGGTACTCAGGGTTTAGGTATCAGGGGCTTCTTATAGGCGAAGGGGGAGCCGAGGCGCCCCCTAGTCCTAGGCTAGTCCTAGCCGCACGGCCAGGGGGTGTGGGCCCCTCGAGGCCCTCCTCCATCTCATCTTCTGGCTCTGTGTTCTCCTCAGTGAAGTATTGACTTCGGCTTTTGTCCCATCCAATTCCGAGAATATTCATTTTATGACTTTTCTGGAACAAAAAACAACAGAAAACAGGCAACTGGCACTGTGGCATCTTGTTAATAGGTTAGTCCCAGAAAACATATAAAAATACCTCAAAGTGTAGACAAAGCAAAGCAAAGTGGATACTAAACAAGCATGGAACATCAAAAATTATAAACACTTTTACGACATATCAGGGAACTATTAACTCCGCTGGCCAACGAACGATCTAAATGTGAGAAACCACTTGATTTCGGCTATTGAGTTATTTAAACGTCTGTAGCTGCAATGCTATGATGTGTAAATTTTTTAGTCTCCTCGTGGTTTTATGTTCCAAGTAAAGTTGTAGTACTCCTCTGACCCACTATTTCTCAACAGCTATCTATTACCATGGTCACGAGTGCGCAACACAGCCCCAATTAACATGTTAAAAACAGTGGCATGATTTCTCTATGAAAGAGTTGAAGTTTTTGAAAAACAAGGAAAGAAAAAAGGTGCTTTGAGAGTCTTGAAATTTTGACGTGGGAGTAGTTGAATTGTTCTTAAATTAAATGTTCTTGGTGCAAATTTGAGTACTCTTAATTGATTAAAGGAACAAGAGCAAAAAGTTTTCATCTCTCAACAAGAGAGAAGCCAAAAAGATTTGTTTCACTTTCCTAGCTAAACTTTCGACACTCGCTCGTGCATATGATTTATTTGCTAGCAAGATATACGTGGTTAGGAAGTAAACTCGGTGCAATCTTGTGAATATTTGTATGATCATGTTTAAGATTGCAAGAAATGTGAAGAAAAGAATCTAACACCAATTCAAGCTTGTAAGTTCTTTTATTTTAGTTTCGAATCTCCGCAATCCTTTCTTATTTCCTTGTCACTCGAGGGCGAGCAACATCTAAGATTGGGGGAGTTGATAGCTATGAGATTATACACATTTTTTATGGTTTATATCAATGGTTTTCGTTTGGATTTGATAGTTTTCTAGCTTTACCTAACGCTAATACTTCGGTAGCGAAGAAAACTTGGTTTTTAATGTGTGTTTCAGATTCTGCACATCAACATAGGGATTTAACAGCAAAAACAAAATATTCAGACGAAAACAAGCAAGTTCCTTTTTGTAAGAAATCGAGGAGAGGACACATAAACTTTAACGAGCAACTATAAGGGCCGCCAACGTATCGTTCCCGCTGTATAGTTGCCATCTCCTTCGTCTTATTAAAAGGTACAATTTCGTGAAGAGGCCAAGGTCGAAAACAGAACACACGAGCTTCCATACAATCTAGAAGGGATAAAGAAGGGATTCGAAGAAGAAGGGGAAGATGTTCTTCATCTCGCTCTGCGGTCTTTGATCTCCTAGCCACCACACCTCCATAGCCATCACTTGTACTTGAGAGAGAGATCTCCACCTTGCAAGATTAGTGTTTGAGATTGTTCTTCCCATCTTGAATTGTGTTGGATTTATTTCTATTTCTTATTATGGATCTCCATGGTAATATCAAGAAGAACTCCCTTTATTTTATTATATTGATGATGCTTTCTTATCTCATGTGTGAGTAAGTTCCCTTGGGCGTGTGAGATGGGGATTGGTGAGATGTGATGTGCCTATATATTTTCCATCAAGTTTGTGGTTGATTTTAATCACTATATTATGTGCGCTTGACTATCTGTGGGATGTTTAATGTCTGTTGTCCAATTAAGGGCCCAGACAACATGATGTTTTGTTCTACATAGATAGAATCTTGTTTGCTAGCATACCGGTGACCCCCGAGTGACACGGAGATGTCAATGCTAGTTTGACTTGAGGATAACGAGGAGCAAGAAAGCTTATTGCATTAGTCCGATCCAAGGAGCTTAATTGCTAAGCAACCTGAAGGATCTTAATCGTCTAGTGACTGACCATGGTTGTGGTAAACAGGCTAGTAGGATTATTGAAGTTGGGATGAAATCTACCAACAGCAGTTCCGGCTAATTATTGGGTGCTCGACTACACACATACTTATAATATTATAATTGTTACACTTATCACTCATTCACTTGGCACATTCACTATCACCATGAGCTGAAACTCCCCGCGCCTACTTTGTCATCTGCGGAGAACAACAAACAAATCCTTCTTTACTTTTATGCTTTTTATTTCTAAAGTTTACATTTTAGTTTTATTTAAGTACTTCCGTTTAAATCCAAACTCTATTCTCATTATCAACACTTGCATTAAATTCACTCGAAGATATGTGACAACTTCGGGTGCGACAGAGACTTCACCAATAAATAGTTAACTTTGGGCTCCCTGTGGAATTGATATCTAAACTTCAAAACTAGCTACAAACGCTCTATGCACTTGCAGTCATCACATATCCATACTATATGAACTCGTATTCGAGTTAAAACAACTCACTTCCTCAATTCTATCCAAGTTGTCCTATCCTACTCCACACCAAGCCACACCTTCATTCTGATTTGTATTTCATTTGGTATTTATTTCCTTGGTATTTATTTGGTTGTCATTACTATCGTTATACGAATAGGGAGCGGCGAGTTTGGACGTTTACAAATAAACTTATTGAAGAAGAAGGATTCATCAACGAAGGCATGCCCCTTACCATGTCTTATCCCAATTTTATAAAGTGCATTCTATTTTATTGTTTTACAAATATATGCTATTTTGTCACACACATATCTTTATCTACATGTCGCCATACAATACCCTGAGTATATACTATATAGTAGTCTTATTAGAGTAGAATTTCTTATCCATGCTTAATAATAAGTAGGATCCTTGATCTTCCCTCTTTGGAGGAATTGGGTGACCCTAGGGTCACATACACCCCTTTTGAAACTTGTTGAGCTCGCCGAGCAAGATGTTGTTGCTTCCTCTACTCTATTCTACTCTGGGTGAAACTTACCGTCTAAACACTGGCATGGGCGATAGCTGGATCAAAGGAAGGAGCGATTATCTGCCCTTCACTAGTTGGAGGGAGAAATCCGTCGTCTGTGTCACATGAGATCCTAATAAGTCTCGGATTTGAAGATTGTGACCAACTGTACAACCACATGCTATAATGGGCACTGTCTTGGTCAAGTAAGTTAGTTAGTCTTATGTGTTGATGTCGCCGTACCGCTGATGAGGTGTATGCCTACGGGAGAGCCTTCGGCACAGATGGGGGGACCGGTTTGGGGACATACTCTCAGTTCCGTGCGCCATACCCGGTGGGCATGTCACATCTTTGGCGGATCTAACTAAAAGACCTTATCACAATCCATCTGCCGGTACACCAATTGGTGTGTATTAAACCAGCGACGACTGGTGGGCGTCAAAACGGGATTGTGTTATGTGGGAAAAGTGTACAACCTTTGCAGAGTTTAAACTATTTGAATAGCCATGTCCACGGTCATGGACGGCACATGAATCTTTCTTGACATACGGGAACTTGTCTTGCTACTTCCCTCTTTCCCCCTATCCTTATCCTGGAACCTCTTTGAGTTTTCGTGGATAATCACACTATTGAGAAATACCACATTGATGATAAATATTTTTTTGTCTAAAACCGCTTTCATCAAAACTATTACCATATTGCAAATAAAATTGGCTTTATGCAAAATAACCATACAACCTTCTTTGAAGCCACATGTAGATATTATAGGTTTTGCATAAGGGGTATGTTGAGTACGTCATGTACTCATGGCAATACTTTTGTTGCTACTTCAGAGTACTATGGAGAAGGAGATGACTATGACTACTATGATAACGCGGATGAGTGAGGCCTCGTGTACTACATCGATTGCCTATGGCTGAGATGGAGTCTCTACGCGTTTTATATTTTCTCTGTCTTTTTCTGGATGTAATAAATGTCACAATATATTTCATTATAATGTTATCCAGACTTTATAATAAATTACTTTTGAACGTTATGCAATGACATCATTTCTCTGTGTTGTCAACCTTTAATCTTGGGATTAACAAAGGTACACAGGAGGGTCTGGAAGTTAAGTTTTAGTCCTCACACCTCTTTATAGGTGAGCCCAAACAACTAATCAGGTACTCTGTTGTTTTCAGGTCTGATTCTATCCTTTCCTTACTGCATGTACTATGTATGCTACAAACAATTTATTCTAGCATCTTATTCTAATGCTCGGTGCAGCTGCCTGCCTTGCATTCCTAATTTTAGTCCTCTTATTATGAACGTTCTGAACGAAAGCTATACATTGGTTCACGAGGTGATATTAATTTTGTTTCCATGATTACAAGTTCGTTTGGTATGGCCTTCTAATTAAATGTTTCATGCTTATAATGGTTACCCTGTTTTGTTTCGGGAGCATACATGCATATCACAAATAATGTGCTTTCCTTGACAACATGTTCATTGTCCTCTCTTTGAGAATAAAGTCATGCACTGTATTCATATAAGGAATCGTTAGGCCTATACTAAGAAACATAAATTATAGCCTTTTATGGTAAAAGCGAGCTTAAGTTTACATCCGCAAACCCTAATAAAAATTCTTTACTTGTCTGTTGTGATCATTCTTCCCATTGTAGGATAGTCAAGTCCCCTACGAAATGTTGATTGATCTTATGCTAAAAACCTGGTCTTCCTAAGGCGATTTGTTAGCATAAAACTACCAATTTTGTGGTAAAATTCTAAAAATCTACCACTTTATGTTTTCATAGCAAAAATCTACCATATTTTGAGTCAATTTTCTCAAATCGCACTAAACTCGTCCTGATCGCGAATTGAGACGGGAACTAACGTTGCGATGGGAGACGACAACCTTTAACCGTTAACACAGCAGATGTGGTTAAATTTCGAAAAACTACCACTTTTCTGCTCAATATTCGGAAAACAACTACTTTTTAAAAAATATTATGTTTATTTGTGGACGTCCTTAACTTTTGAATACAAATTCAAATGAAAAAACTATCAATATAAAAAGTTCTTAGAAATGCTTGAATATTTCGAATACAAATTTAGTTCACTATTTTGGGTAATTAAAATATGCAAATAATTAAAATTGCTTCTATTACTAATGGAAACTTTAGAAATTCATAATTTTAATTATATAACTCCAAATAATATAAATAATATGTCTAAATTTATTATAAATATTATTATTTATATTATAAATAGGAGTTACTTTTCTAAAAGAACAAAGGTTCTACGGCTAGGACAACAGGCCAAACAATCGATCCAACCCCTCAAGGTGTTATCTGAAAAGGTTCCCCAGTGACGCTCAGAGCCGATAGATATGGAAGCAGCTGCGGAGTTAGCGGCCGCTATGAATCCGAGTGTTGCTGAATTGTTAGGTTTCCAGGACGACAAGTTACCCAATGCTGTTATAGTCGCTAGATATGTCCCAGAGATGGATTTGATCAGCAAAGAGAAGTTGCGAGAACTTCCAACACAAATGTGGAATCTCCATGCATGGTACCTGAAGGTCGTAAAGATGGACAGAACAATGATCATAGCAAAAGTCTCATGAGCAGATCCATGTTGAGTTTTCAGAACTCTTCCAGTTATACAATTTCTACGACCTTGATAAATCTATCATGAGTTGCTATTGTTTGTAAGTTGTTGAATTCAGTTCTTTCAGTTGTTCAGTTTATTTCACGTAATTATCCTCATTATATCCTTTTGTTCTCTATTATGTAGAATGAAGATGTTAGAATATAAAAGAAAAAATGTCTTTGGTGTTGGGTTCATTGACCCAGATAAAGTACATATAAAGACACTGAGAGAAAAACCCAAGGAGATGGTGAATAGCCTTCTAAGATTTCCAAGGCATTTCTATGACCACATACTATTTTCTCACAACTTCAAGTGAGGGTCTTACTCTATTGTATACACTCACTTTTTGCTTACTCAATGTTAAGTACAATTGATGAATTACTGACGTATTATATATATATATATATATATATATATATATATATATATATATATATATATGAAAAATAACTGGTGCACCTTGGTGCCTAGACACCAAGTGTGATACGTATAAATTTCCTTTAAACTACATATACCTAGGTATCATAGGTATCATATTCATAGGTATCACATATCTAACATATGCATACCTAATTTATATATATCTAAGTTATTACATACCTAATATATATGTACTCTGCATACGTGAATATATATGTAACTTGGGTACGTACTCTTTAGGTATGTGATAACTTAGGTATATGTAATTAGGATACATATAACTTAGGAATATACATTTTAGGTATGTGAAATTTATATACGTACACCATCAGGTATGTAAGAATTTGAATGAAATACAGATATGATGCCCGGATACCATGGTGTTCTATATGATCTTCCTATATATATAAACGTGTGTAGGTTTTAATGGATTCTGTTAGACATTCAACTTTATAAGGGAGTAGTTGAAGTCTTCGACTCATTAAAGAAAGACATGGAAGTGTTCTGCAGCTTGCAGGACATGCTCCAGAGATAATTTCAATCATCCGCGCTATATTGGTCTCTATTCGTTGATTTCTTACATATCAGGTAATAATGAATAATTTATTCATTTTCTTTGATGGGCAGGGTTTGGAAGATTTTTAAGACTACAACATTTGGTTCCTTTAATAAGAAGTTGACGTTTATTCCGGTCTCGGTAACTAGTACGTGACATGTCCGCGCATCTCTTTACTTCTACTTTCAATACAATTATGATGATAGATTATTATTTTGATTGAACTCTATCCTCGTAAAGTGCGCGAGGCAGCCACAGGGGGACGAATCTATGTGGATTCTATGTTTGCGAGTTCATTCGCACGTTTACCTACAAGCGCAAATATTTTAGCATCGACGTAAGCCATACATTTATAATTTTATTTTATTACCATTACTTTTTGTTATCATAATTGATATTGATCTCCTTTTCTTATATAGTTCGAGACCATGAGGGAAAATCTCCTACCACAGCAACGCCTACTAGGAATTGTAAAGGAGATGGCGGGATTTTTGCTGAAAGACTTGATAGACGACGTCGGAGAATTTATTGTAAATAGGCGCTTCTGATGATCCCCAACCGTGTAATCGAATAGACGGGTTCTAGTCCCGGTAATTGTGATCTCCGTGTAACTATCAAAATTATATATATTTGTATGCTCAATGTCGTAAGACAAATTATCTTATATATGCACGAGCATGTACAATATGTGGTAGCGTAGAAATATTCAAAACTATTTTGAAATGAAAAAAGAATACAAAAATAAATATAATACAAAAGAGAAAGCACCCAAAATGCTGCCGCAGCAGAGAACCAAAAAAGGAAATAAATAAAAAAGAATACAGAATAAATTCTATTCTCTACCGCGGCAGAGAAAGTGCACAAAATGCTGCCGTGGTGCGTAACACCAACCGGGACTAATGGGTGTGCATCTCGTGCGCGTCGTTTGCGACCACGTGGAAGACTATTTGTCCCTGCTGAAGAGAGGCCAAGACTAATGTCTGGGTCTCTAGTACTGCTTGGCTAGTCCCGATTAGCCCTTACGGCTTGGGACTAAAGGCCCTTCCTCCACTAATGACAGCCATCAACATTCTTCAATGGATACCATATGGCCTCCATCAGGATTGAGTTCAGTTGAAAATTGAGTCGTCGTTCAGCTGTGTAACTCGCCAATGCACGTTATTTCCGTGTTGTATCTCTTACGTAGACACTGTTCTGCACGCTGTTCTAGAAGCACGCTTTGTGTAAGTAGATCCTCAGGCTGATATCTGGGAAGAGGCCGACCATCTCTTAATTAGATCTTATGCATGTGGGTTGAACTTTATGTACCCCTATGCATGGCATGATTGGCCAAAATTCCCTGGTTCTGCGGATGTGCTTTCCATGTGTTTTGGCTCACTGGTGTTGGTATTTTAAATTGATATGTTACCATATGATAAAAACTAAAAAACTTATTATTATTTTTGCTCGTAACTAAATTGGAACAAATTTAATGGGGTCGTGTGCTAGGGCGCACCCCTAAATCTAGTCCAGTATCATCCATGCACGTGCATGGACGGCGCTTGCGCGTCCAGGAGAATTTGCACCACGAGGGTATGAACGCCCTCTTTATCAAGGCGTCTCCCCTCCCATGTGAACTTTTTCTCCCATGCAGTGTTGAATCGATTGGTTCAATCTTGCTAGGTTTTCTGCACAGTCATCGCCTGGGTCATCTCGAGTCCTTTCACCACCTCCTGCAATTGTGAGCACAAGCAGTATCTGATCCCTCCACACGTCTTAGACTGGAAGGCAAGGTATCAAACAGCTCGTTCCCCTTACCGCATGCGATCATCCATCGTACCCATATGACAAGGTTTCCACCTCCTTCCACATCTTCTTGCCCTGTAGGTGGTTGTCCTGTGAGTAGCTCCAGCATGACGATGGAGAAGGTGTACACCATAGGCTTTCGTGCTGGACATTATCATGCCGTAATCTGGGGGATGTTGTATCCAAATGTACCAGCGATGTCAGTGGTAGCATGGGTCTCAGATGCGCTGACTATCCTTGTGAGGCCAAAGTCAGCTCAAAATTCTTATCCAACAGAAATTTCATGTCCAGGTTGGATGATATAGGGCACAAATCCTTCATGGAGGAAATCAAGCCCACATGCAGAACCGAGGTAGATCTTGAGACGGTTTGGCTATCCAAGTACTTCAACTGTATCTGCTTGGTTCCTCAGCTACTACTATCTCAAGGCTCCCATTCTCCATGTACTCGTAGATCAGGAACCGTTTGTCGCCACAAACACAGTAGCCAGGTAGGGGAACAAGGTTTGGATGATTTACCTTTCCAATGGTTTCCATCTCAGCTAGGAATTCATGATCAACCTCGGAACTGATGGCCACCATGAAGCCAACTCTCCTGGCTTTTTTGCGAAAACTAGTACAAACGTGATGCTCACAAATACGCACTTACCCTATGAACGCACACACGCATCTACCCCTATGAGCACTTCTGAAAGACTCAGTCTTGAGACTAATTCGACGGGTCTTGAACTTCACGAATTCACCACAAACGCCTCGCTATCGACGAAAACATCGCCTCCCACTGAAGAATATTCCGCCTTCTATAAGACACCAAAGTGTCAAACCTAAGATTTAAACACTGGTGGGTTGGGGTTGCCATTGCCCTCCTAACCATCCAACCACAAGATGATTCTCAACTCTCCTTCCTTTAGGGAGTGCTGCTCTGTACACAGTGCCGAAGCCACCATCGCCTATCATGTTCTCTTTACTGAAATTCTTTTCTTTGTGGCTTTCCTCTGTCGTGACCCTCAACACAAATGTTGCGAGATTGATACTTAGAGGTTCCCCTGGCTTCCTTCCTAGGAGTTCATCGCATGAGGTTAGCACAATGGTAGAAAAAAAGCAATGATCTGCTCCTCAATGGATTCTTCCTAGGAGTTCATCGCATGAGGTTGATAGCAAGTGAAAGGGTACAAATGACCGCTAATATTCGAGCTCTATGAGATGGACGAGCCACCTTATGATCAATCCTATCCAGCTGCACAATCTGCTGACATGTACATGTTGATGTGGTTACCAGAGAAAATAATAAATGTGAGGCCATATAAACCGCAGATACCATAGGGGATGGAAGCATAGAAATCATTGCTTGAGAAGTCAAGATAGTTCAAATCTGAGATCAGAGAGTGCTGGTGGTAAGCTTGCAGGGAGGCTATTGTTGTGGATATCAAGAGAATATAGTCATGTGCAGTTCAAGATAGTCTCATTTAGGGTCCCTAAGAAATGGTTACGGCTTGAATTAAAGATTATCAGTGAGCTCGAGGATTCTCTATCCATGGGACAACCGAATATAATTTTTCCATATCTAGATGGTTTTGGTATTTCTTGCACTACAAAGACGGGTAGATTTCCGGTAAGTACATTATCGGACAAGTCTATCATTGAAATTTTGGGAAGAATTTGGCTCATCTCAGCAGAAACGGTGCCATCTAGGTGGTCATTTGATAGCATAAGGCCTTGGAGTTTTTACCAATGGTGCAGACCAAGGAAGCATCGTCCTGACTAATCCATTGGAAGATAGATTAATGGTTGTAAGATTTGTCAACTAATCAAGCTCTGAAGGAATGCTGCCATTCAGTAAATTTCCTTGCAAATTTAGCTCCATCGGCATAGAACACTTTTCATTGTTGTCAGAATCTGACTAGTCAAGCGGTTGTATGACAGATCAAGAAGTCCTTTATGTTGAACAAACTCTGAGTCAAGGTGAATCTCATTCTCAAACCCGACACAAATCTCGGCAGGAATAGCACCAGAGAACAATCTATAAGACAAAATCAAGCTATTGAGCACATTCAAGTTAGATATGGCCCTCAGGATGTGCCTAGACATATTATTAGGGCTTAGGTACAATGTGGCAAGGTTTCGGTAGTTGAAGAGCTCTATTGGTATGTTCCCAAATAACCCATTGTCATGCAGCAACAGAATTGTCAGATTCCAAAGAGAGTCGACAGACCAGGGGGATGGGTCCTTTAAAATACTAGTTATTATCTATCTGCAACCTCCCCAAGCTGGAGAGCCAACCAATTATTGCCAAGATATACCTGCAAAAGAGTCAACAGCAACTCAGACAGCATTCCCGGAAAATTGTTTAGGGACAATTCCAAAGTAACTAAGGTAGCTCAGCCAGCAACCCTGGTATCTCCACATTTTTTTTGGAAAGGAGCATATATTAATATCGCGATGATATTAATTACACACAGCCTCTGCAACAATGCATTATCCTATTGGCATTATAGATGCACACATCCAAAAAAGAAGAAGAATTAAAAAAATAAAAGTCCCGCTATAGCGATAAGATCCTTAGTAGCAGTGACACTAACCCCACCAGAACAACAACATAAGTCTAACATCTCCAATAGCGACGCCTTCAAGAAGTAAACAGAGCACAAGTGATGACCCACAAGTATAGGGGGTGTATCGCAGTAGCCAAATACACAATGCATTCCCCTAGGCCCATAAATGGTGAAGTATCATGTAGTCGACGTTCACATGACACCACTAGAAGAATAGCACCACAACTTAAATACTAAACCATTGAATAATAACTCATCACAGATTCACTACTAACAACATGACTTCTCCCATGTCCCCAGGAACTAAACGAACTACTCACAAGACATCATAGGGATCAAGATCAAATATGTTATGATAATGGATAACAATCTGAACATAAACAATAATCCAATGGTTCCATTCATAAGCATCAACTACAATAGTAATCAATACCGGGAAAGTTTCCCCTAAGAACTAAATCAATATCCAACACAATTGTTACAGCGAGACGGAGTGGTGATGATGGTGCTGGTGGAGATGATGGTGTGGATGATGATGATCCCGATGAAGCCTGGCTTGATGACAGTGTTGATGGCGATGGTCTCCCCTCTCCGGGAAGGAATTCCCTCGGCAGAAATCTGTCTACCGGAGAGATATTTCTCTCTCGGTGTTTTCCGCCCCCTAGAGGCGGCGGAAATCTATCTGTGGTCGCCCCCTGAGCCTTAGGGTTTCGTAGGGAAGATATAGGTGAAGGGGCGGAGTCAGAGGCCGGGCAGGTGGGCCACACGTGCCCTAGGCGCGGGGTCAGGTGGGCCCGCGCCTAGGGGGTGTGGGCCCCCTCAGGCCCATCTCCATCCCTCCTTCTGGCTTCCTTCGTCATCTGGTAAAATAATATGTTTCCATATTTTTCTGGTATTTTTCTAACCTTCGCGAAATTGCATCGAAACGCCTTTTTTCCATCAAAATGAAGACTCCGGTAGTCCATCCTTAAGGAATCATCCAACATGCATAAACAGATGAAAAGCCATAAGTAATACCTCATAATAAGACAAATATCAATGAATAGAGGTAAATTATGATATAGAATGGTGATGCAAATTGGGCGTATCAACTCCCCCAAGCTTAGACTTCGCTTGTCCCCAAGCGAATACTGAGCTCGGTAAACATGTCCACAGGTTTATGGAGTGAAGTGTCGATAAAAGAATACGAACAAGAGGCATCACACTTACCATTGCACAACTCTTAGAAGAAAGCAACTCACAATTGTATAACTTAGCTTGCAACCAAGTACAGCAGTCACAATAGAGATGCATAAAGATAAATCATAGTTGGAATTGGCAAAGTTGTTCTTGGTCAGAGAACACCTGGCAAACAGTTTCACAAAAGCTTTTTGTAGAAGTTTCAACACAGGAGCACTCTTTGCTCAAAAAGGTTTTTCACAAGTGAAGGCTTTCAAAGAAATATTCAATAGATAAGAGTTTTGTGCAAACAAGGAAGATGAAGAACATGATTGAATAAATCATCATATGAATGCTTGAAACACAACAACTCAAAAGCTTGCTGGAGATAGAGAGGAAGTAGGTTTACTGACTCAAACTGGTAGTGGGAGAAAGGTCCCTTCTTAGAGGGTAGCAGGGAATACAAGTCATGAAGAGCTTCCAAAAGATTATGGTACTTACTAGCTTTGATCCCTCATTGCCCCTATCATAAGCATCTTGAGATGATTAAGGTTAAAGTGAACAAAGATGGAGTATATGCTTGATGAAATATAAGTTGGCAATCTCATGTCGCTTGAATATGAGGGCCACTCCTCATGCATACTCAACTTTGGGTCCAGGTAAGTTATTGTCATTGTAAGTATTTGCATATCATTGAGAACCTCCAACGGGGTACCCTTTGCACATGGTACAGGAGCTTTCCCATAACCAAAATGACAAGGCAAGCAGACAATGAGCATCTCAGCAATCTTTTTATTTACCATATGCATAGATTTTTATTGAGGATGCTTCATAGATGAATCACTATGGTGATGCTGCAAGTTTCCACCATAATTAAGCATGGCTTAGGCTAGCGGCCCAGGCGTTTCTCTAACACAAGATACAAACTCCATGGACTTACAAGTTCCCTCTTTATTTCACACCGTTGACATCCATAGACAAAAGAGCACGATATCAACTATGTACAGAGTACAAGTGCAATATTGAAAACGTTCCCCGTGACAGCACGGTTCTGCTAATTCCAACGTATAGATGCAAGCATATACAACTTCTATGTTCACAATGGTTCAAGTTTATTAGGGGCAAAGAAATAAAGTGTGCCATCAAGTTCGTGAGAGCTTTACTAACTAGTTTTCACATAACAAAATACTTTTTAATTCGAAAGGTAGATGAAGCTTGATAATTTGCTAGGAATAGCAAAAGCTACTAGGTAGATATGGTGGACACAAGTGGCAAAGGTTTTTGGTTCAAAGGATTTTGGAAACATGAGAAGTATGCCTTCTCAAAACAGGTTTTTGGTTAGCAAGGCTGGGTAGCAAGCAAGAGAGTTGAAAGAAACAAGCAAACATACATGTAATAAAGCCAAACATTTAATCTTCCTTGAAGACACAAAAGAATCTTAAATAAAGAATACTAAGCTTATGAGCCAACAAGAAAGAAAATAAATGATACAAAATACCTGTAAGCTTTTTGTTTCTTTCTTTTTCTTTCAAACTAAAGCCACTGACCAGAACTTGGTTTGCCAAAACAAATTTAGATCCACTTGATGATCCCAGAGTAGTGCCAATACTGAACAACAAGATCCATCATATAATAGAGATTGCAAACTAAAATAAGAAGTGCAAAAAGTAAAAGATGAGACTTCTCATTAATATTCCAATAAAGGCACTCATGCCAAGGGATACATAGATAATCAACTAAAGGAGAGATACTTCCACATGCAAACCAAACTATAAGATAACCTCTCTACCACAGATATGAATCCACTAAAAAGGTAAAAGATAAAAGATAATGGTGGTGATACCGTGGCACTACCCCAAGCTTGGAACAAGCCAAGGGGATTCCAAACCTGATGACGAATTACTCCTTCGGTGGTGATGGTGTTCTCTTGATAATCTCCTCAATCAACTTCCTTAGTTCCTCGAACTCAAAAGTAAGAGTACGGATTAGCTCTGAGTTTTGCTCTATACGGTTCATGATCATGTCAGTCCGAGAATCCCAGTTCTTTTTATTTTTTCCCCACTCTTCATCCTTAGCATTATCCTTCTCTGCATTGTTAGAACAAGGAAAATCCCAAGCCGAGGGCAAATTCCCTTTGGGCACATGTTGATATTGATATTCATGCATAAGTGTGTGGAAGGGTCTCTTATTACGTGGAGGATATGACCGTGGATTATAGAAGAGACGTGGAGGTTTCCCTCCTATGGACATCCGTGTTGTCCTCTTAGGTTTGATAGTGGCTGCCACCACTCCAATGCTTGCGACAGTAGCATGAGTGTCCGGTTGCTTTTCCTCCTCCATTTCACCTTCATACCCTTCTGGAATCTCCTCCTCCTTGGGAACTTGAGGTTCTTCTTCCTCGGGCTTCTTGCCTTTGTCGTTCGCGAAGGCCATGGTGCTCTAAACTTGAGAAGATTTCCTGACAGAAACAGATCGAAAAGAAAACACGACGAGAACACGATGCACGAACCTCGGGGGATCCGGGGGTTACATATTACGAAGTTTTAATGCATAAGGAAGGTTTTGACACGAAAACGAGGCAGAGACGGAGTTCGAGGGTGGAACACCCCCCTCAGGCGTGGCCGGGCTGGGCCTGTGCCTGGGGTGGGTTTGTCCACCCCGGGCTCCGTTTCCTCTTCAGTTTCATCTCATAACTTTCCTTATGTATTAAAAATATCAAAAATATAAAAAGATTGGGGTTTCAGGAACCTCCTGTTTTCACCACTTTTACCTATTCAAAGACGAACTCTGCAGATTCCTTTTCTCTTTCTCCTGAAAATTTCCTTCTTACAAAACCCTTGCACAAACTCAATGACAACATTAGTTGTAAGCAAAAACAATAAACCTTTGGTACACACTTCAACTGAAAACCCATCAAAACAAAAGCTTCTGTAAGAGGCAAATGCAAATGATGGCAGAAATCTGTCAAAACAGACCAGCAGGTAAAGATTGATTTTTTCGAAAACCTTTTGTTGCTCAAATAAAAAAGTACAGAACTAATGAAAATTGGGTAACAACTTGGAGAACAATCTCAGAAAAATATAGCTTAATCCGACGTACTGATCTCCCTCACGAATTTTACGGTGCAGCACAAAAATCTATCCCAGGACAGCCACTTTTCAGAACTCCTCTACTTCACAAAAGTAGTTGAACTTGACACAAAAACCAAAAAAAGGATAAGGAGCGGTTATTACAGAGGTAATAACTTCCAAGAATCGACAAAACTCTTCGGTTATCTCCCAACAAGTACTTTTTTTAATGCCTTTAAGTTAGGCTTGAAACTTCCAAAGATGCTCACAAAGGAGATATAAATCTGAAATGAAAGAGAGCATCAAGAAGCAAATAACCAACACACTTGAGTCTAACCCACTTCCTATGCATGGGGGTATCATGGGAAAACGAATTGTTGAAACAAAAAGCCACTAGCATAGGAAGACAAAACAGATGCAACTTTAAAGCTTTCAGCATAAAACGGGGAAACTTAACATTATTGAGATGCATAAAACCATGCTTCCCTCTCTCAAAATAACTTTCAGTAGCACTCTGAATAAATTTGACAATATAACTGTCATTGGAAACAACTTTATCATCATAATAAGCATACTTACAATCATCAAAAAGAGGTCCAAGGTCATAAACCGGATCAATAGAAGCAAGTTGTTTCATCCTGAAATCTTTATTAGGCAAGCTATTTCCACAAGGAGCTTTAGCAAATTTGGAAAATTTAAACTCATAAGAATCTCCATCAAACTTAGTTGAAACTTTTTCCTTCTTACAATCAATAATAGCTCCACAAGTGTTTAAGAAAGGTCTACCAAAAATGATAGGACAAGTTTTGCTAGTTGCTGAATTAAGCACTAGAAAATCAGTAGGATACTTAATCTTACCACAAAAAACCTCCACATCTCTTACAATACCAATTGGGCAAATTGTTTCCTTATTATCAAGGTGAATAACCAAACCAATGTCCTCAAGCTCACAAGGACCAATATCATGCATAATTTCCCTGTAAAGCTCATAAGGAATAGCACTAGAACTAGCACCGATATCACATAAACCATAGTAGCAATGATCACCAATTTTAACAGAAAGCACAGGAACACTAGCTTTTCTAGCTTTACTAGGATGAGAGATAATATTGGATGCATCTTCACAGAAGACAATGTGCTCATCCTCTCTATTTCTAGTGACAGGGTCTTTCACAATAGCTACCATAGGTTCAACACTCAATTGCTTACCAGGCTCCATAGTTTTCATGGTACCTTTGTTATTTGCACTAATAAGCATAGAATACTCCTTTATCTTAGCTGGAAAAGGCATTTTCTCAACATAAGGTCCAGGCACACTGTGATTAGTAGTACAAACTTGAGTACTTCTAACTGGAACATGACTAACAACATCTTTATATGGAGCATGGTACTTATTCCACTTCTTCTTGGGGATTTCTATGTAAGAGGCAAAGGCCTTAAAACATTTGGCAATACTTTGGGAATCAAGACCAAACTCATTGCAAATATCACGGAAGTTATCAATACCCATAAAAGATTTAATGCATTCATAATCATAGTTTATACCTGACTTTCTTCCTTTGTCATTCTCCCAAGCCTCAGTGTTATCTTGAATACGGTCTAAGAGATCCCATTTAGCTTCTTCCTTCATACGTGTGAATGATCCAGCACAAGAATCATCTAGTAAATCTTTATCATGAAGAGATAACCTAGCATAAAAGTTACTGAGAATAATATTGTTAGGGAGTTCATGAATAGGACATTTAAGCATTATTAACTTTAATCTCCCACAAGCTTGATCTGTACTCTCCCCATCAAGAGGCCAAAAGTTATATATAAGACTTCTATCCTTATGGATTTCACTGGGAGGATAAAATTTAGAGCAAAACAGAGATGCCATCTCCTCCCATTCCATGGATTGTCCATTCTTCAGCAGCTTATACCATGCTTCAGCTCTCCCTTTCAAGGATATGGAGAGTAACTTCTTCTTCACCTGTTCAGTTGTGATACATGCACACTTAAACAACACGCATAATTCATGGATAAAAAGCAAGTGATCACCAGGATGGACAGTTCCATCCCCAAAATAATAATTATCCATAACACGATTAACAATACTTGTAGGTATCTTAAAAGGATCTATCTCAACAGGAGGTGGTTCATCTACTACCATAGAAGTGGTAGTAGTTTTCCCAAACAGAAAACCAAGTGGATTATCCATATTGGAAACAAAGTAACAAGTAGTAACAAAAGAAATACTCACAGTAAAAGTTTCCCTTACCAGTTCCACTCTTCAATAGCGCTTCACTCCCCGACAACGGTGCTAGAAAATAGTCTTGATGACCCACAAGTATAGGGGTGTATCGCAGTACTTTTGATAAATAGGAGTGTCGATCCCAACGAGGAGCAGAAGGTGTTGAACAGTGGTATGGAGTAGGAAATCCCTGTGAATACTTAGCAAACGGATTTTTAGTGGTTTTCTGACAAGGCAACAAAACAAAGAGCAGGTAGTAGAAGTAACAAACAAACGGAGCAAGTGGCCCAATCCTTTCTTAGCAAAGGACAAGCCGATGGAAATACTTATAGGGACCAAACGTTCTCGAGGACACATGGAAATTCTGTCAAGTGCTTTCGCTTCAAATAGCTGAGTACTCTTCTCTGGTGTTTGTAAGTGTTGTGTGGGTGAACCTGTGCTAACATACCGCCCTTCCTAGGACTAATACATACTTGTGATTAAACCCCTGCAAACATCCGTAACTACAGGAAAGTAATTAATATATAAATCTAACCACAACCTTAAACTCTGAGATCCTACACTCCCTTGTGCAAAGGTGTCCTAACGGGGGTTCAGTTTTCTGTCACTCCGGCAACCCCACGATTAGTAGCCAAATACACAATGCATTCCCCTAGGCCCATAAATGGTGAAGTATCATGTAGTCGACGTTCACATGACACCACTAGAAGAATAGCACCACAACTTAAATACTAAACCATTGAATAATAACTCATCATAGATTCAATACTAACAACATGAATTCTCCCATGTCCTCAAGAACTAAACGAACTACTCAGAAGACATCATATGGATCGAGATGAAAGATGATATGATAATGGATAACAATCTGAACATAAACAATAATCCAATGGTTCCACTCACAAGCATCAACTACAATAGTAATCAATACCGGGAAAGTTTCCCCTAAGAACTAAAGCAATATCCAACACAATTGTTACAGCGGGACGGAGTGGTGATGATGGTGCTGGTGGAGATGATGGTTTGGATGATGATGATGATCCCGATGAAGCCTGGCTTGATGACGGTGTTGATGGATACGGTCTCCCCTCTCCGGGAAGGAATTCCCCTGGCAAAAATCTGTCTGCCGGAGAGATCTTTCTCTCTTGGTGTTTTCCGTCCCCAGAGGCGACGGAAATCTATCTGTGGTCGCCCCCTAAGCCTTAGAGTTTCGAAGGGAAGATATAGGCGAAGGGGTGGAGTCGGAGGCCGGGCAGGTGGGCCACACCTGCCCTAGGCGCGGGGTCAGGTGGGCCCGCGCCTAGGGGTGTGGGCCCCCTGAGGCCCTTCTCCGTCCCTCCTTATGGCTTCCTTCGTCTTTTGATAAAATAATATGTTTCCATATTTTTCTGGTATTTTTCTGATCTTCGCGAAATTGCACCGAAACGCCTTCTTTTCCATCAGAATCAAGACTCCAGTAGTCCATCCTCCAGGAATCATCCAACATGCATAAACAGATGAAAAGCCATAAGTAATACCTCATAATAAGACAAATATCAATGAATAGAGGTAAATTATGATATAAAATGGTGATGCAAATTGGGCGTATCAACAAGCACCGTCATCGCCCGATCAAAGATCATAGGTTTTTACCCTGGAGAAAGTCCCCGCTCACAAAACAATGCCTTTAACAAGGTCATTGCCAGGCACAACCAATCAAGGCCAGACCTTGTATTTTCACCCTGCAAGGTAAGACTATGAACTCCTCCTGTGCTGCCACCCCCACGTTCCGATGCCGCTGCTGCAATTCACGAATCACCAAGCCAATTTCTCATCGCCACCAGGACTCGACACACCATATCTAGTCCACAAATCTTGGCTTCCATGACATTCTCCGCACACTGACTTCACCATGGAACTAAAGACATGTTCCACGATGGCAACAGACTACAGAGGTTCGTCTCGCTCCCTTTGAAACCAAACGGTTAGAAAAACACCGGTTGCGCACGACTGAATCCCATCCGTTCCAGCAATCTCCATGCATAAATCGCCCATGGGATTTCGCCGACGGAGCCTTCCGGAACACGACACTTCCACCAGATCAATGAAAATAGGCTGAACGTAGATCTTCGTCCTGGCGTGAGAGAAACCCTAGGACTGCGCCCCTGGCAGCAGATGCGACCCGCGCTGCCATCCGCCGACGGAGAACCTCCATCAAAGTCCGAGGCCTCCGTCCTGGCTTCCAGACCCCGCTACCATCAGATCGTCGTCGGAGCAACAACCTTTGAGCGCCCAAGGGGCTCCCTACGGGGAAGAGGCCACCACGCGAGGAAGCAGCCCCGCTGCCACCATCGGCCGGACTTTGCCCGGCGGCGTCCTTCGGTGGAAGCGGGGGAAAGGTGGGAGGAGTGAGTCGGGGGGCGGCGGCGGCTTGGGGTTCTGCCTGTGCTGCCTAGAAAGTTACCTAGAAAATTCAGCTTAGTGAATTTTTTGCAGCCCCGGCACAAGTGCAGCTGTTGCGCACGTTGGGAATCATCAGCGTGGATCAGGTGATCACCGCGGCTGATATGAAGGCCTACGATGACGTCTTCGCCATCCCCGTCCCTCGCATCGTTCTATCGGCCATCGCCACATTCGTGGGTCGCACGTTGCCCGATGAACCCACATTGACCGTTGTGCCACAGGGAGGCAGCTCCATTGCGGTCTAGTCGCGTGTTCTCACGCCACACATTGACGAACTCTTGTCAATTAACACAATAATTTTTTTGATTTGGAACATTCGCGGACTGAACTCTCGTGCTAGACGTCTTGCCATACACTCATTGGTTGCAACTGCGGGAGCCTCTATCATCTGTTTCTAGGAAACGAAGATGGAAACGATCAACGCGTCCATCGTCCTTGAGACCCTTGGCCCTGAATTCGATGAGTACTTCTACCTTCCAGCGATCGGCACTAGGGTTGGCATTCTCCTGACCTGGAAGAGCCACGATGTGGTCATTTCTGAGCCATCTGCCACCACAAACACGCTGACTACCAAGGTGGATACGCCCACGAACTCGATCACGCCTTGGTGGATCACCATTGTCTACGGGCCGCACGCTGACGAGGACAAGTTGGCATTCCTCCAAGAGATTCGTGAAGTGTGCGTTGAGTGCGATGGGCCCTGGATGATCTACGAGACTACAACCTCATCTACCGGGACAAGGACAAAAACAATGACCACCTAAATCGGCGAATGATGGGTTGATTTCGCTGCGTCATCAATGACTTGGGACTAAAGTAAGTGTATCTCAATGGACGTTGTTATACCTGGTCGAACGAGTAATCGCCACCGACCCTGGTGCACTTGGATCGAGTATTATGCACTGCCAATTAGGAAGAGTTACACGGGGAGTGCCACGTTAGATGCCTATCCTCTGTCATGCCTGACCGCAGCCCCTCTTGTTGGACTGCTCACAGCAACCACTGTCGCACCGGCGATTCCACTTCAAAGACTACTGGGTGCGGCAAGATGGGTTTCAGGAAATGGTGACCGAAGCCTGGCACTCCGTCCACGACACAGATCCCTTCCAACGGCTGATGCTGCAATTATAGGCCACTGCCCGCAAACTTACTAGCCGGAGCGCGTGCACGATTGGAAACGTGCCGCATAGAATGGTGATATCCAGTGAGTTCATGTCGCGATTTGACAAGGCACAAGAGGACAGGGTCCTAACGGCTGATGAGGAGTGGCTCCGCAAACAGATCAAAGTCACTTACCTGGAGCTTGCATCGCTTGAGCGTACCACTGCACGCCAGTGCTCCCGCATCGCCATGCTCAAGGATGAGGACGCCAAGACCTCATTCTTCCATAGACAGTGCACATACCGACGCCAGAAGAACACGATTCATACCCTGTCCGTCGGTGATCGAGTGCTCACTGATCACATCGACATGGCGGAAGCCGCCTTGCATCACTTCAACATGCTGCTGGGTACAGATATGAGCCGTGACTGCACGCTTGATTTAACAAATTTCATTGAGCACACAACGCTCGACGACCTCGATGCACCTTTCAGAGCCGAAGAAATATGGACCACGGTGAAGAACCTGCCTGTGCGGAAGGCACGGGGACCGGATGGCTTCACTGTGGATTTTTTGCGCGCATGTTGGAGCACAGTCAAGCCGGACTTCATCGCGGTCTTCCAGCAGCTTTACGAGCTATGTATTAGAGTATACGTATCTGTTAGGGATAGACTAGGTTACTTGTCTTGTACTTCAAGTAGGTTACTTGTCTTGTACTCCAAGTTGATCTCTGTACGCCTATATATACTCGCTCGAGAGGCTCAATAATACAACCATCATATTCTGTAATCTCTCTCTTCCTCTACCCTTCAACATGGTATCAAAGCGGCACGGTCCTTGACCTAGCCGCCGCCTCCGCTTCCGCCGTACCGCCCCCGGGGAGGTCGATCCCCATGATCTCCGTCGGGGGCCGCACAACCCGTACGCAGGGTTTGTCCGCCGATCCGTGATCGGCTGCTCTGCAAGTCTTTTTTTCCGATCTCTTGATCGGTTTTCTTTTTTGGTTTACCGATCTTAGATCGGATTGCGTCGCCCATCGCCGTCGTCATTGCCGCGCCTCTACTCCTACCATCGGCATCGACGATCTACACCGCGCCCGTGCGCCTGTCACTTGCGCCGCTATGCCTTCCTCGGTAGGCCGTCGCGGCCTCATGACAGGCTGCCGTGCATCGCGGCCGGCTGCTGCGGCTTCCTCGGGAGGCAGCCGCGGCCGACCCCCCCTTCGGATTGTCTTCGTCGTCATCACTCGGGATTGCACCGACAACGACGCCGCGGATTCCGATCTGCCGTCGTCACGGACTTGGCGCGTACAGCGCCGCCGTCGGTCTGATCAACCGATCTGGCGCTCGTCTCCGCCGAGTACGTCCCCGAGCACGTGCCTATCACCGATCGAGCATCGGGCTGCCGCTGCGTCGCCCCTTCGGGCCTTAGCGTCGCCGCCTTTGGTCCCCGCCACCGGCTACCAACGCGCCTTCTCAGGTGTGACCGTCGCTGGTGGTTCTCACACCGCTGCACCGACTCGCGCCCTGCAGCTACGCCGCCCCATCGGGCAGTAGCGTCACTGCACGCGGTCATTGCCGTCACCCCGCAAGGACGTCGCAGGCTTCCACCGCGCCACCTCCCTCGGCGCGGGTCGCCTCCGTCCGCGCATGGTCTTCGTCACGTTGCCGGGTTCTTCCTCGCCTACTTCGAGCACCGCCGCCGCATCTCCACAGGTAGCCTGCATGGCCACTCCTGGCTGTCGTAGGTCCCGCCGACTGCCCCTCCGTCTAGGCATCAAGTATGACCACTCTTGGTTGTCGCTGGTTCGCCGCATTCTACGTCTTCGTCCAGCACGACTTCGTCGCCATCGTCCTCGCCTCGTCCTCAACCACACCTACTTGTCTACTCTGACAACCGCGGCCTGCATCGGTACTTCGCCGATCTGCGCAACGCAACCGTCGTAGAGTCCTCCTCTGCTAGTCTCCTCTCCGACATGGCGTGAAGTTGTTTCTACTAGTCCCGTTCTTCGCAGGCCTGGTATTGGCAATACCGGTGCGTGCCTTCATCCCCGACGCGTTCCCGAGTCTGGCAAGCCCGGTTGTAGCACCTCATCTTCATTGGCTTTGACAAGGTCTTCATCGGCATCGACTACCTCCTCTACGTCTTCCTCGACTGCGTCATACCGACTTCGTCTTCGCATACTTGGTTTTGGCACAACCAGAGTATGCCTTCGTCCCCGACGTGCGCCTGGTTTTGGCAAAGCCATGGCCACACCTCGTCCTCGACGGCTCGGACTGCATCTGCTTCGGCATCGCTCTCTCCGATGACTGCCGTGACGCGTCTCCGTCCTTCTACTGGCTGCACTATGCGCACGCGGCTTAATATGCGGCTACCTCGACACCGGCAACCCCGACCATGACATCGACCACGGCGACCCCTTGCGCGGCTACCTCGACCAAGGTTGCAGCACCCACCGCTCTCGGCTCACTCGACAGCGGCACAAGGGCTACCACCTCGCATGAGCTCCTCACCAGCATCCTCTACGGTCCAAGCTTCTGCGACGTGACACCGTCCACGACGTTCCCGCTACCACTGCGGGGGGATGTCAGCACACTGGTCTACTTTGGCTCTCCAGTCTGACCGTTCGCGACGTTTCAGTTGTTCACGATGCTATCGCTACGACTGCGGGGGGATGTTAGAGTATACGTATCTGTTAGGATAGACTAGGTTACTTGTCTTGTACTCCAAGTAGGTTACTTGTCTTGTACTCCAAGTTTATCCCTGTACGCCTATATATACTCGCCCGAGAGGCTCAATAATACAACCATCATATTCCGCAATCTCTCTCTCCCTCTACCCTTCAACATTATGAGGCCGTGGGTTTTGCAAGATCAACCAGACCCTATTGACGTTGCTACCTAAGCTAGCTAGGGGATTACAGGCCAATAAGCCTAATACATCTCGTCGTGAAAATCTTCACCAAGATGCTGTCGTCAAGGCTTGCACCGAAGCTAACCAACCTGGTCAGCCCAATTCAGAACGCCTTTGTCCCTAGAAGAAGCTTTGCATGACAATTTTGTATTGGTACGCCAATCAGCTCGAATACTACACAAGTTGGGCGCACCCCGAGTCCTCCTGAAGCTCGATCTGGCACACGCCTTCGACTCACTCTCATGGCCTTTCCTCTTTGAGGTGCTGAAGCGATTTGGGTTCAGGGACAGGTTCCTGGATTAGCTAGTGATCCTATTGTAGGGTTTCGTAGCATGGAAAACAAAAATTTTCTATCGCATACAAACAAACAAGCCAAGATCTATCTACTAGATTGTAGCAACGAGTCGATGGAATAACTTACCCTCGAAGATTCCAAAGTGTTTAATGAGAGCAGATTCTCATGGGTGATGTAGTCGTACTCTTCCCGATCTCAAGATCGCGTAGACGATCCTTCCGGCAGCGCTCCCGCAGTCGGTCACACATTCGGTACTCGACGAAGACCTTCCTCTCCCTTGTTCTAGCAGGCAGCGGAGGTTGTAGCACTCTCCTCGCGATTCCGGCAGCACAACGGCGTGGTACCGGAAGTAGAGGGGAGATCTCGCAGGGCTTCGTCTTAAGCCGGAGCGAGTATGGTGGAGTATGAGAGAGCTCCTCGGCGATCTAGGGTTTAGACACACCAAGGAGGAGAGGCTAGAGACGGCGGCTAGGGTTCCGGGGACCCCCAAGTCGGCGGCTAGGGCAAAACCCTAGAGGGGCGGCGGCGGCTATGGTGGTAGGCGCCAAGCTAGGGTTTGAGGAGAGGTACTTGTGTGTGTTAGGAGGGAGCCCTGCCCCTCCTTATATAGGTGGAGGGGCCGGCGGCCAAGGGGAGGGAGGGGAGTCCCTCCCCAACTCGGCTTGGAGGGGGCGCCGCCGGTTGGAGGAGGGATTCCCTCCCCAACTCGGTTTCCCTCTTCCTCCTCTTTTCCACTTTCCAATTTTAGCCGTTTGACTTTTCAAACTAGCTTTTTGACTTTTCAAACTAGGATTCGATTAATCCTTTATTTGGAACAGCGATGACACTTAGTACATGATGCAATCATACCAAGTTTGATACAACACATTCATGTACCCTTCCCCTCCGGAGTGCCAGACATTCCGGAACCTTCTAGAACATTCTCGATGAAAACACCGGAATCATTCCCGAACTCCGAAACGGGACTTTCCTTATATGAATCTTATTCTCCGGACCATTCCGGATCTCCTCGTGATATCCTGAATCCCATCCGAGACTCCGAACAACATTCGGTCTCTTTCTCATAATACCATAACTACTCAAACAACGTCGAATCCTTAAGTGTGTCTCCCTACGGTTCGTGAATTATGCGGACATGATCGAGACACTTCTCCGAACAATAACCAATAGAGGAATCTGGAAATTCATATGGCTCCCACATATTTCTACGATTACTTTGCGATCGAATGAACCACTTACATACGATACCAATTTCCCTTTGTCTCACGATAGTTTACTTATCCGAGGTTATGATCGTCGGTATCTCTACATACCTAGTTCAACCTCGTTACCGATAAGTACTCTTTTCTCGTTCCCGTGATATGTGATCCCTTGTGAGCCAGTCACATGCTTGCAAGCTAATTGGATGACATTCCACCGAGAGGGCCCAGAGTATATCTATCTGTCATATGGATGGACAAATCCCACTCTTGATCCATGTGTCTCAACCAATACTTTCCGAACACTCAATGCCACCTTTATAGCCACCCAGTTACGGTGTGGTGTTTGATGTCATCAAAGCATCCATCCGGTAAAGGTGATATGCATGATCTCATGGTCGAAGGAATTAGGTTACTATGTATCAGAAAGCTTATAGCAATTGAACTATTAAAATGACTTGATCTTTATGCTACGCTTATCTATAGGAGTATGTCCATCATATCATTCTCTTAACGATATGATCTTGTTGTTGATAACATCTCAATGTTCATGATAGGGAAACCACAATCATTTATCAACCAACAAGATAGTGATGTATAGAGGCTATACTAGGGACTTCAAATTAAGTTTACAAATCACACAAGTATCAATGTTTCCTTGTTAATACTATTATAGCATGAATGTAAACATTTATCATAAACACAAAGATATAATAATAACCACATTTATTATTGCCTCTAGGGCATATCTCCAACAGTCTCCCACTTGCACTAGAGTCATCTAATCTAGATTACATGGTAATATACCGAACACCCATGGCAGTTTGGTGTTGGTCATGTTTTGCCCTCGGGAGAGGTTTAGTCAACGGATCCGCCACATTCAGATCTGTGTGTACTTTGCAAATCTTTATATCCCCATCTTGGATATGTTCTCGAATAGCGTGAAAACGTAGCTTGATGTGCTTCAGCTTCTTGTGTGACCTTGGTTCTTGCGCATTGGCTATGGCGCCCATGTTATCACAGTAGATAGACATTGGGTCCAGCGCACTAGGAACCACACCCAGCTCTGTAATGAACTCTTTCATCCATATCGCTTCTTGTGAAGCCTCCGAAGCAGCCATGTATTCCGATTTAGTTGAAGATCTCTCCACAACGCTTTGCTTTGCACTCCTCCAGCTAACTGCTGCACCATTCAAAATAAATACGTATCCAGATTGTGATTTAGAATCATCCGGATCGGTGTTCCAACTAGCATCGGTGTAACCATTAACAACGAGCTGTTCATCACCTCCATAAGAAAGAACCATATCCTTAGTTCTTCTCAAGTACTTAAGGATGTTTTTGACCGCTGTCCAATGATCCACTCCTAGATCACTTTGATATCTGCTAGTTAAACTAACAGCATATGCAATGTCGGGTCTAGTACATAGCATAGCATACATTAGAGATCCTATGGCTGAGGCATAGGGAGTCTTACTCATCCTTTCTCTATCTTCTGCCGATGTCGGACTTTGAGTTTTACTCAAGGTCGTATTGGGCAACATGGGCAAGAACCCTTTCTTGCTATCTTCCATTCCAAACCTCTTTAGAACTTTGTCCAAATATGTACTCTGTGACAATGATATTTGGCGTTTCGATCTATCTCTATAAATCTTTATGCCTAATATGTAAGCTGCTTCGCCAAGATCCTTCATTGAAAAACTATTATTCAAATATTCCTTGACACTATTAAGAAGGTCTACATCATTCCCAATCAACAATATGTCATCCACATATAGTATTAAGAATGCTACAGAGCTCCCACTCACTTTCTTGTAAATACAAGCTTCTCCATAAGTTTGTATAAAACCAAAACTTTTGATCACCTTATCAAAACGTTGATTCCAACTTCGGGATGCTTGCTTCAATCCATAGATGGACCGTTGAAGTTTACATACCTTGTTAGCATCTTTAGGATCGACAAAACCTATGGGTTACAAAATATACAACTCTTCATCAATGTCTCCATTGAGGAATGCTGTTTTGACATCCATCTGCCATATCTCATAATCATAATATGCAGCGATTGCTAACATAATCCTCACAGACTTTATCTTCGCTACTGGTGAGAAAGTCTCATCGTAGTCAACTCCTTGAATTTGTCGAAACCCTTTTGCGACAAGTCGAGCTTTATAGACAGTAACATTACCATCAGCATCTGTTTTCTTCTTGAAGATCCATTTATTCTCGACAGCCTTCCGGCCATCCGGTAAGTCCACGAAAGTCCATACTTGGTTTTCGTACATGGATCCAATCTCGGATTTCATGGCTTCTTGCCATTTATTGGAATCTGGGCTCATCATCGCTTCCTCATATGTCTCAGGGTCATCGGTGTTGCCACCAACATGACACTCATAACGGGATCATACCAATCTGGAGTGGTACGAGTTCTCGTTGACCTCCGAGGCTCTGTAGCAACTTCAACCGAAGTTTCATGATCACCATCATTAGCTTCCTCTCTTATTGGTGCAGGCACCACAGGAACTTCTTCCGGTGCTGCGCTACTCGCAATTTCGAGAGAAGGTTCGACAACCTCGTCGAGTTCTACTTTCCTTCCAGTCACTTCTTTCGAGAGAAATTCCTTCTCTAGAAAGGATCCATTCTTGGCAACGAAGATTTTGCCTTCGGATCTATGATAGAAGGTATACCCAATAGTTTCCTTCGGGTATCCTATGAAGACGCATTTTTCCGCTTTGGGTTCAAGCTTGTCCGGCTGTAACTTCTTTACATAGGCTTCACAACCCCAAACTTTAAGGAACGACAATCTAGGTTTCTTCCCAAACCATAATTCATATGGTGTCGTTTCAACGGATTTAGATGGTGCCCTATTTAAAGTGAATGCGGCTGTTTCTAATGCATAACCCCAAAATGATAGCGGTAAATCTGTAAGTGACATCATAGAACGAACCATATCTAAGAGAGTTCGATTACGATGTTCGGACACACCATTACGTTGTGGTGTTCCCGGCGGTGTCAACTGTGAAAGTATTCCGCATTTCTTCAAATGCTCGCCAAACTCGTAACTTAGATATTCACCTCCACGATCAGAACGCAGAAATTTAATCTTCTTGTTACGTTGATTCTCTACCTCACTTTGAAACCCCTTAAACTTCTCGAAAGTTTCGGACTTATGTTTCATGAAATAGATATACCCATATCTACTCAAGTCATCCGTGAAGGTAAGAACATAACGATAACCACCGCGCGATGCTACACTCATTGGACCACACACATCGGTATGTATGATTTCCAACAAGTCCGTAGCTCGCTCCATCATACCAGAAAATGGAGTCTTAGTCATTTTTCCCATCAGACATGCTTCGCATCTTTCAAGTGATTCGAAATCAAGTGATTCAAGAAGTCCATCGGAATGGAGTTTCTTCATACGCTTCACTCCAATGTGACCAAGATGACAGTGCCACATATAGGTCGAGTTATCGCTCGATTTCAAACGTTTAGCCTCAATGTTGTTGATATGTGTATTTCCACTATCGAGATTCAATAAGAATAGACCATCTATCAAAAGTGCATGTGCATAACACATATTACTCATATAAATCGAACAACCATTATTCTCGGACTTAAACAAGTAACCGTCTCGCAATAAACAAGATCCCGATATAATGTTCATGCTCAACGCAGGCACCAAATAACAATTATTTAAGTATAAAACTAATACCGATGGTAGATGAAGGGGTAGCGTGCCGACCGCGATCACATCAACCTTTGATCCGTTTCCCACGCGCATCGTCACCTCGTTCTTCGCTAGCTTCCGTTTATTCTGCAGCACCTATTTCGAGTTACAAATATGAGCAACCGAACCAGTATCAAATACCCAGGCACTACTACGAGTACTAGTGAGATACACATCAATAACATGTATATCAGATATACCTTTCTTCTTGATGTTGCCGTTCTTCAAATCCGCCAAGTACTTTGGGCAATTCCGCTTCCAGTGACCTTCTCCCTTGCAGTAAAAGCACTCAGTTTCAGGCTTAGGTCCAGCCTTGGTCTTCTTCGCCGGTGTGGTAACTTTCTTACCACCCTTCTTGAAGTGTCCCTTCTGCTTAGACTTGCCTTTCTTGAATTTGGTGGTCTTATTGACCAACAACACTTGGTGCTCTTTCTTGATCTCCACTTCTGCAGACTTTAACATAGCAAACAGTTCTGGCAACTGCTTGTTCATGTTCTGCATGTTGTAGTTCATCACAAAGTTCTTGTAACTTGGTGGTAGTGATTGGAGGACACGGTAAATCCCCAAAGCATTAGGAATCACTATACCCAAGCTTTGAAGTTTGTTTGCGTGCCCAGACATCTTAAGCACATGCTCACTGACGGAGCTGCCCTCTTCCATCTTGCAGTTAAAGAACTTTTCAGAAGCCTCATAACTTTCAATTGTCGCATGAGTCTCAAAGATCAATTTGAGATCCTCGACAATATCATATGGGTCTGAATTCTCAAACCTTTTCTGAAGCTCCGATTCCAAACCATACAAGATAGCACACTGAACTATGGAGTACTGATTCTTCCGAGCGAGGTAAACATTCTTTACTTCATCGGAAGCATCAGCTGCAGGTGGGTCACCCAGCGGTGCATCCAGCACATAGGTCAAATTACCAGCTGTGAGGACAATCCTCAAATTGTGGAACCAATCCGCGAAGTTGCTTCCATTGTTTTTCAACTTTTCTTTCTCTAGGAACGCATTAAAATTGATGGTAGGGGCTGCCATTGATCTACAACATATTTGCAATAGTTTAGACTAAGTTTATGACAAATTGAGTTCAAATTAATAATAAAGTTAATCTAGGTGAACTCCCACTCAAAACACCATCCCTCACATTGTTTTAGTGATCACACGAACCAAATTCACTACATCAACACCGATCATCACGAGAGTTGATATAGTTTCAATGGCGAACAGTCGTCATGTTTATCATATCTACTATATGATTCATGCTTTACCTTTCGGTGATCCGTGTTCCGAGACCATGTCTGTACATGCTAGGCTCGTCAAGATCAAACCTTAGTTTCCGCACGAGCAAATCTGGCTTGCTCACATTGTATACACTTGCAGAATCTAACACACCCGATCATCACGTGGTGCTTCGAAACAACAAGCTTTAGCAACGGTGCTAACTAAGGGTGAACACTTTATGACTTGAAATTCATGTGCATGAGGGATCATCTTATAATGCTACCGTCGTCTACTAAGCAATACAAGATGCATAAAGGATTAACATCACATGCAATTCATAATATGTGATATGATATGGCCTTTCTTCTTTGTGCTTCCGATCTCCATCTTCAAGCACGAACATGATCTCCATCATCACCGGTATTGCATCAAGGTCAATGACGCTTCTCCATGGTTGTCGTCCACCGGCTTCAACTATTACAACTACTTTGAATAGACACGCGGGTCTTAACATAAATTAAAGACAACCATATGGCTCCTGCCGGTTGCCAACTTACAATAAGGAACATTGCATACATCAAATATAATCACAATCATGGCCATATCACATTCTACTTTCTTTGCATATTTTACGTGGTTTGGGGCTTTCAATAAGTGTCGTTCTAACTTACGAACAAGAACCACAACATTGATACTAGTATTGTTAATCACCCGTTGTAAATTGGATCTTAACTATGCTAGGAGAAACAGGCACCCGCAAAGCCACTTATGCAATACAAGTTGCATGTCAAGCGTGGAGCAAGTCTCATGAACGATGTCATGTAAGGTTAGCCCGGGCCGCTTCATACCAACATACCGCAAGATGCAAAGTACACAAGAAGCAATCGACAATAAAAGCATCAACGCCCACAATGACCATTGTGTTCTACTCGTGCAACAGGTCTACATATAGACACGGCTCTGATACCACTGTAGGGTTTCATAGCATGGAAAACAAAAAATTTCTATCGCATACAAACAAACAAGCCAAGATCTATCTACTAGATTGTAGCAACGAGTCGATGGAATAACTTACCCTCGAAGATTCCAAAGTGTTTAATGAGAGCGGATTCTCGTGGGTGATGTAGTCGTACTCTTCCCGATCTCAAGATCGCGTAGACGATCCTTCCGGCGCTGCGTTCCGGCAACGCTCCCGCAGTCGGTCACACGTTCGGTACTCGACGAAGACCTTCCTCTCCCTTGTTCCAGCAGGCAGCGGAGGTTGTAGCACTCTCCTCGCGATTCCGGCAGCACAACGGCGTGGTACCGGAAGTAGAGGGGAGATCTCGCAGGGCTTCGCCTTAAGCCGGAGCGAGTATGGTGGAGTATGAGAGAGCTCCTCGGCGATCTAGGGTTTAGACACACCAAGGAGGAGAGGCTAGAGCCGGCGGCTAAGGTTCCGGGGACCCCCCAAGTCGGCGGCTAGGGCAAAACCCTAGAGGGGCGGCGGCGGCTATGGTGGTAGGCGCCAAGCTAGGGTTTGAGGAGAGGTACTTGTGTGTGTTAGGAGGGAGCCCTGCCCCTCCTTATATAGGTGGAGGGGCCGGCGGCCAAGGGGAGGGAGGGGAGTCCCTCCCCAACTCGGCTTGGAGGGGGCGCCGCCGGTTGGAGGAGGGATTCCCTCCCCAACTCGGTTTCCCTCTTCCTCCTCTTTTCCACTTTCCAATTTTAGCCGTTTGACTTTTCAAACTAGCTATTTGACTTTTCAAACTAGGATTCGATTAATCCTTTATTTGGAACAACGATGACACTTAGTACATGATGCAATCATACCAAGTTTGATACAACACATTCATGTACCCTTCCCCTCCGGAGTGCCGGACATTCCGGAACCTTCTAGAACATTCTCGATGAAAACACCGGAATCATTCCCGAACTCCGAAACGGGACTTTCCTTATATGAATCTTATTCTCCGGACCATTCCGGATCTCCTCGTGATATCCCGGATCCCATCCGAGACTCCGAACAACATTCGGTCTCTTTCTCATAATACCATAACTACTCAAACAACATCGAATCCTTAAGTGTGTCTCCCTACGGTTCGTGAATTATGTGGACATGATCGAGACACTTCTCCGAACAATAATCAATAGAGGAATCTGGAAATTCATATGGCTCCCACATATTTCTACGATTACTTTGCGATCAAATGAACCACTTACATACGATACCAATTTCCCTTTGTCTCACGATAGTTTACTTATCCGAGGTTATGATCGTCGGTATCTCTACATACCTAGTTCAACCTCGTTACCGATAAGTACTATTTTATCGTTCCCGTGATATGTGATCCCTTGTGAGCCAGTCACATGCTTGCAAGCTAATTGGATGACATTCCACCGAGAGGGCCCAGAGTATATCTATCCGTCATATGGATGGACAAATCCCACTCTTGATCCATGTGTCTCAACCAATACTTTCCGAACACTCAATGCCACCTTTATAGCCACCCAGTTACGGTGTGGTGTTTGATGTCATCAAAGCATCCATCCGGTAAAGGTGATATGCATGATCTCATGGTCGAAGGAATTAGGTTACTATGTATCAGAAAGCTTATAGCAATTGAACTATTAAAATGACTTGATCTTTATGCTACGCTTATCTATAGGAGTATGTCCATCATATCATTCTCCTAACGATATGATCTTGTTGTTGATAACATCTCAATGTTCATGATAGGGAAACCACAATCATTTATCAACCAACAAGCTAGTGATGTATAGAGGCTATACTAGGGACTTCAAATTAAGTTTACAAATCATACAAGTATCAATGTTTCCTTGTTAATACTATTATAGCATGAATGTAAACATTCATCATAAACACAAAGATATAATAATAACCACATTTATTATTGCCTCTAGGGCATATCTCCAACACCTATTGTTATCTGCAAGCACAAGGGTCCTAATCAATGGAGAACTAGGCCCTCCAATCTAGCACCAACGCGGCTTGCGCCAGGGCGATCCGCTCTCTCCGCAACTGTTTGTCCTGACGGTGGACACACTAGGAAGACTCGTCAAGAGCGCCATCGAGCTTGGAATCATGTAGCAGCTACATCATTAACGCGTGATCCCATCTATATCGCTCTATGCAGATGATGTAATCCTATTCTGTCATCCAACTGCGGATGATGTCGAGACCGTCAAAGGAATTTTGCATATATTCGGACTGAGTGTCAGGCTTACAGGTGAATTACAAAAAAAGTTCAGCGACTCTCATGACATGTGAAGCCGACGAAGCCACCTCGTTACTGCAGCAACTTGGATGCCCAATTGTGCCACTGCCCATCACATATCTGGGGATTCCCCTAACCATTTGGAGGCCAACTGCCGCATAGCTCCAGCCACTAGTCCACTGCATGGCACACAGGATGCCAACCTGGAAGTCTAGATTGATACAAAAAACAGGCCGGCTCACACTGGTGAAATCGCTGTCAAAGAAGACAATCAAGCAATTAGAAAGGATAGAGAGAGGGTTCCTCTAGGAAGGGTGCGCTACGTCTAATGGCGACAGCTTCCATGTTAATTGGCAGCGTGTCTGCAGGCCAACCTCCCATGGGAGCCTTGGTGTACAGGATCTCGAGCGCACGGGTTTAGCGATGCGCTTTCGCTGGCAATGGCTGAGCCGGACTGATGAGATTAGAGCCTGGAGCGGCCTCGACCTGCAATTCACGTATGAGGAGAGGGAATTCTTCTTAGCCTCCACCACCATGGAGCTGGGTGACGGGTTGAAGGTGAAATTCTGGGAGGACCGATGGATCCAAGGACGCGCTGTCCGCGAGATCGCACCACTGCTCTATCTCTGTATTCCCAAGCGCCACTGCAATTCCAGAACGGTCGCAGATGGCCTTGCTGGAAACAACTAGGCACGGGACATATGCGGCGTTCTGGGCATCCACGAAATAGGACAATATCTCACTCTATGGCGGCTGATCGAGAACACGCCTCTTTCCGATGAGGCGGACAAACTGACCTGAAAGTGGACGAAAGATCGAATATACACTACCAAATATGCATACTTAGCAACATTCCATGGCTCGATCAGATGCTGAGGCCTGGAAGCTGATTTGGAAGAGCTGGGCACCTCGCAAGGTCAGCCTGTAACTGGGAATGGGTGCCCACGGCGCCGCCAAACCCATCCCAGTTAAATCGGTTAGTGGGCACCCATGGAATTGCAAAATAATATTATGGGCAGAAACGGCGTTCCAGCTACCGCCGCGCGCCCATCAGCTACCACCGCGCGCCCAGCCCATCGTGGATGGAGTACTTCCTTAGCGCTGGTGGCTCGGTGATACCGTCCGTTTCCGCTCGTGCTCCACCGTCACTCCGTCAGGCTGCTGTACGCGCTATTCTCCATTGAGCGGCTGCTACAGCCTGTGCTTCAGTGATATATATGCCGCCGGACACGGAGCTAAGGTTCCACGGCTAATCAGCGAGATGTATGATGTATCTGATCTAGACGTACAGTGTGTAGTCCGTCGCGTCCTCCGCCTTATCTCCGGCAGTGGCCGGTGTTATCTGCTTCTAGCGATCGGTGATCTCGCTCTGGACAATGCGGACATGGCGCACACCACTGCTAGTCGAGAGAGTGTAGACGAACGGGCCGTCCATGACTGCCGGTTGCAGCTTTGCGATAGGCCGGCCTTGTCAGCAATCGACCGCCCGTCCGCTGGCATGAGCTCCGTCGGCAGAGCAGGAGGAACAGACGGCGGCGGCACCGGCTGATGCGGTGACTGCTTGGGGTTTCCCGGAGCAGAGGTGGAGCAGGACACGAGGTAAGGGCGGGCTACAAGAACGATGACGGCCGTCAGCGGCGAGACCAATGGCATGGCCATGAGTGGACGTTGGCGTCGCGCCTGTCCTTAATTCCTGGCTGGCTTTCTCGGGCGCTCTCGATCGACCGTTGGAGTCCCTGGGGCACACGGTTGTCCAAGGCGCTGATTGGTGAGCTGAGCGAACGAACAGAACTAATTGAAGAAAGGAGCTGGTGATGTGTCGCTCGATTGCAAAGCTTCCGCGCTTCCGCGAGTAGAGGCACATCGCTGTTTGGTGGGTTTAATGGGGCGCTGATGGACGCCGCGAAACTATGGTGGGCTTAGGCGTACATAATCGTAGTCCCAGCTAATTAAATAGGCACAAGTGGCAAGCCGACGGGCAGCCGTGGGCCTGCCCATTTACAGGCTGATCGCAAGGTCACCTCCCAAGGTCAAGTTTTTCCACCGGCTAGCTGCCCCTGATCGCTGCGGGACCACGGACAGGCTCGCACGGCAAGGTCTGCAACACCACCCACGATGTTTCCTATGCGACCAGGCACAAGAGACAATTCAGCATCTCACCATCAGCTGCCCTTTCACACAAGCAGACGAGCCACACTGTCTGACTGGTGGTCTACTGCGAGACAGAGCACACCGAAGGCAATGCTGCAAGGTTTAGCTTCCGTGACGTTGCTTCTACCATGGATGGTCTAAAAGCACCGGAACAACTGTGTCTTTGATAGAGCATGCCCATCAACTCGCGACCTCATTGAGAAAATCAAAGATGAGGCAGCAGCATGGATAACAGCTGGAGCCCTGGGATGTATACTAGTGTCACAATCTTTGTAATATGTGGAACCTCTTAGGAGGCGTGTAACAAATTCTACCTTTTCAATAAAATAAAACGCAGGGGATTCTTTGCGTTTTCTTGAAAAAAAAAAGATTTTTGCAGCCTTTAGAAGTTTCCTCGATACTCCCTGTAAGCTTGTTATCACGCAGTATGAGTGAATGCAGGGACTTGGTTCGACATATCTCGGCTGAGACAGAACCTGAGAATGTTGGATTCTTCCTTATCCAATCTGGAATATGGCCCGATAGCTTGTTCCCTTCCACTGAAAAGGCCATAACAGCTTCCAATTCTGTAAGTTCTTCAGGGATAGTCAGTTTTCTTCACCTCCTAACTCCTTGTAACTTTTGTACGATTTTTTTTCTTAACATACTGAAACCAGTCCGGCTCTGTTTCTTCAATAATAAAAATACATACAAGATTGTTCAAAAGAAAAAAGGCTACAATCTTCTCACGTGGACAGCAGAAGGCATTATTGTCTACTAAAACAAACACAGCTCTATTTGGCTATAGGCAAAACATAATACTACAAAGTAATCAGGATATTTGCATGTCTTGCAAACAGAACCATCAAGCTGGCAAAATTGGCTGCAAGAAATTGAGCGATACTATTTTTCCACCTAGCCAATAATCTTATCAGGTGTGAGGACAACGCCTTTCTGCAATACATAGACGGACAAAATGGTTCACAATTGAGTTAGGTTTAACAAAGCTGTTTAGTGCATATCCAAATTAAGAATGAACATCTGGAATTAATAATTAGGAAGTTTACCTTCAAGTTCACCCAAACACCAAAGAATCATAACCCCAGATTGCTGAATAGACAGGACATGCATGAGAAACTGCAATTTCATTCTGATGAAATCAGTGTAGTTTGTGTTCGCTCACCCTTCTTTCCTTACCCTCAAGTGCTCCTTAGCTCATGCTTAGTAGGAAGTTCACCTCAGAATGACAGCAGTAGCAGGATACATCTTCCAACCGTGTTCCAATTAAGAAACGTGTGACAGTATGATTACAACTGCTGGAACCAACCAAAAGAAGAAACATAACCATCTAGTTTACACCAACTAATCACCTCTTGTAAGGCTTGATGTGATACAATTTGTACTCGTCGCCAAATTTTGCTGCTTCTTCATCAACCCTTTTCTTCAGCCTTCTCCAGGTCCTTAACATGTCCGCTTGTATAAGACCACAATACAGTGTCTCAAAGGTGATCTTCTGGGGAAGAAAACCTTTCTCTATCATTTCCATGAAGAACTGGCATGCCTCCCTCCATTTCTCCTTGTCACATAAACCATGGATCAGTAATGTATATGAATCAAGATCAGGACCGACAGTGCTTTTGCACATATCATTCCAAAGTTCCATAACAGTTCCATGTCGGTTCAACTTGATGAACATTCCAAGCAATATATTGTAACTGTGAATATCTGGTGTAGTAGGTGAACCAGGAGCCTTCATCTTATTGTACAATTCTAGGGCACCAGTAACGTCTTTTCTCCCTCGGTACTCTTTGAAGAAACAATTGTAAGTCGCTGGGGAGGGGCATACACCCTCACTAGCCATCTCATCGAGCAACCTCTCAGCATCTTCCAGTCGCCCACACGAAGCAAGGCACTTAATCACAGAAGTGTAGGTCGCCACTGTGGGACAAATGCCCCTATCCTTCATCGAATGGAACATACACAAGCATAGCTCAGCCTTATGTGCACGACTGTAAACATGCAGGATGATTGAGTAGCTCGTTACATCTGGTTCAATTCCCCTGTTATGCATCTCCTTCAAGAGATTTTCAGCTGCATGAACTGTTCTATCAAACCGATAATCAGGGTGCAAACTTGCATGCCTACATATACCATTTAAGAGAATGTTGTATGTAACTATGTTCGGCTCTATCCCATGATCAATCATATCTTTTAGAAATTTCTGAGACATGTCATTTCGGTTTACTTTGCACCAGCCATAAATTAGAATAGTATACATCTTTTCATTTGGTTCATATTTGTATTTCCTTTTATTAAATATCTCCGCAGCAACCTGCAAAGGAGATAAAATTGCCAGTGGATACATTAATATTATCAGTGCCTACAAATAAGGTACATAATGTAGACTAGAATTGTGTGACAACTGATTATTGCAATTCAAACACGTCCTACAATAGAGACACTAATTGCTCAACAGGTATTTCTATTTCTTCTAAAACATAACTCTACAACTTTCTAGCACACCTAGATTCACAAGAAGCTGAAACTGAATCTTATGCTATCTACTACCTAGAAAAACTGCACACTACAAACTGCAGAAAAGTAAGAGGCAAATCCATGACCAACAAGCTGTACACATAATAGTAAAACAAAACGCAAAGATTTCCATATATAACCAGTCTAGTTTCAGCTGCCAACAATTCATTACTGTGAAAGGTCTCATCAAACTACAAGCAATATTTACTGCAGGCCACAAAAACCAAACCACAATGTGATGCCAAGAGTTTCAGGCTACACTACAGACAGCTAAAGGGCAGCAGGCACAATGATCTGATGCTAGTGCATTTATATACTCCCTCCGTTTCATAATATAAGATGTTTTAGCTTTGTGAAGATAATATACCTAGACAACTTTTAGTGTGTAGGTTCGAAGAGGTTCACTCTGAATCTACATACTAAAAGGTGTCTAGATACATTACCTTCACAAAGCTAAAACATTTTATATTTTGAAACGGAGGGAGTATGTGAGACCCCAGATTTACGGTCCGAGAATTCCCGTTATGCCTGCAATTCACGTTCCCATGATCAGTGAGCCGTGAGCATAACCGACCAGGATCATTACATCATCCATAAGTAGCAAGTACAAAACTTACATTATTGCCATTATGGCGATTACATACATCAATAGCGGAAGTCTTCAAGCGTAGAGCCCATGTCATGCCTTAACCTACAGGCAACTGACTGGGAAGACGGCCTAGCTCGCACAGACGTCAGCTTCTCCATCGTTTCTCTTGCTTATGAGAATCTGGCCAATTAAATAACCAGGGACAAAGCCATGAGTACTTTTGAATGTACTCGCAAGACCACCGAGATAAGGTAAACAAGGATAATGCATATTTGGCTGTGGCGAGGTAGCTCTACACTACGGTTGTTTTTGAAGAGCCTAAACTGGCATCTCTATATCTTTGTTGAAAAAGAGTTTTTGGAAAACATGCCTCCTTTTTGAAGGTTGTTGAAGAAAACCCTTTTTAAAACATCTCCGACCATCCCTGGTCAAAATAAAGCTTTTTCTCATACTTCCCCGTGACCAAGTCACATCCTCTTTATTCATTTCAAACACATCCCCAAGGGTACTCCTAGCAATCACCTTTCCAACCGTCCTTGACCGTGGACACGGCTATTCGAATAGATTAGACTCTGCAGAGTTTGTGCACTTTACCCACAAGAATCAATACATCCGCTCGGATACAACCACGGACCGCTAGACACGGTAGACGGGGGTTCGGATAATCAAACCTAACTTTTCATGTGTCCATCCCTAGCAAAGGCGGCTTTTCCTTTTGGATTTGTTCTCCCCGGCAACGAGAATGTAGGCCCCGGCCATAGTCCTCCCTTTTGCACTTCCGTATACCCAAACCGTAGCTTGGCCTATACAATAACCTCGGTGACTCCACTTCCTTCTCCACTCCTAAAGCATACCGTCCGTCGGAGACCCAATTGTTGCACCGACACTCCTGCCAAGCTGGGGTAGTGTGGTTGCACGAGTAAATTGTTCCAGTAAAGGCGTAGAACATCCCTTCTCTTTCCTTTGCTCAAAATCTTCCTCTTTCTCCTCTTCATCTTTTCTTTAGTAAAACATCCACTCGGAAATGATGCCTCTTTCCAAGGGTTTTAGTTTAAAAACTTTGTAGTGGGGGTAAAACCCAAAATAGTTTTACCATCGAAAAACCGTAGTTTCCAAAGAGGGAAGATGCTAAGCATCTTAGCCTCGATCTAAAGGGGTAAATGTGGGTGTCAATAAGGGTAAGTGTCCTAATGGACACTCCATCATAACTTGGAGGAGCCAAGTTACTCACGTATTTTATTTGAAACAAACCATGCATGTAACCATGAAGTTCATAAACGAGATACAAAACCATTGATAAAAGGAGTAGGGCAATAAAGGAGTTCGGGAATGGTGGCTTGCTTGTGACCAGCGAGATATCCTTTGACTTCCTTATAGTACCAGAATACCAATGATGCCAATACCAATAGTAAATAAGACCTCTTCTTCTCTTCGTCAAACAATCGCAACTATCGTTGCCATCGAGCAATCATGCAAACAAGCAATACCACAATCAATGCAAGGCATACCAACATGAATACATACAGCAAACAATGATCAAAACAAGTTTACAAATCAGTATGGTTTGGGGAGAAGGGATTCGGAAAGATTGTAATGCGTTGGAAGCATGGAAGAATATCCCCTTGGATTTATAGTCTAGAAACTACCTAAGAGAGGGGTTTTGGACCAAGGACATATTATGTATGATACCATTGTATAAAAATGATACCATCAGATAAATATTGATAAGATGGTCTTTTTATACCATCTAAACATGGTTGGATTAGTGAGCTCAGAGCTCACCTTGGTACAAGGGATAGATGGATGGTTAGACCATGTTATATAGATTATCATGGCAGCAAGGGTTTGACTTGGTAGTATTTAAGGTGGTTTAGGAGTGATGGCAAACTTTGTTGAAAATAAGGCTGCCATAGCAGATGAGTCATGATGCCTCATAAACCATGTGGGTTTAAGAAGCACAAGGCTCCAATGGAAACAAGTGAAGGGTGTGTTGATAAACCATGGTTAGTAGATCATAACCATGCAAAGAGTTGGTCAAGGGGAGGTAGCATATGGATGTGAGCTTCTGCCAAACTAGGCAAGATGAAAAGATTTGCAGAAAAGATTATTATCTTGACTACAAAACCATCATGGATGAGTGGGTATAAGAATAGTTTAGCCAAGGGAGAGAGTGGGCTTTGGTAGTACTAAAGTTGTACTACAAGATGGTTCAGGCACATTTTCCAGATGCATACTGATTGGAGTGGGTGGAGTTCCGAAGATTGAATCTAGTTAAAGATTCCACACAGCCAAATTTGGCAGACTTGTGGATTTGGACTAGTATGTAAGAGGGAAACATTTGGAGAGGATGCAAGGGGTTTATTCTTAGCATCAAGAGGTTGATGTTGAAGGATAGCTTGTATAGAGGGGATCCATGATTGTATTTGGTCTTTGATGAGTTGGATGCTAATACAGAGGATTAGCTCAGTATAGATCTGCTTAAGGGGATTAGAGCGTCACTTAGGATAGATCCAGCTTAGGAGGCTTGGGTTAAGATTTGGGGATCTTAACCATTGGTGTGATACTAAGTGATGAGCTACTAGATTAGATCACTCTAGTTCCTAAGCAGGCAAGTCATCACACACAGCAGATTAAAGCAATTCATCTAAATAGTCTTATCCAACTACTACTAGGGTTACCATCAATTCTATCTTGAGGTAAGCATGGGTGTTTTGAAGATATGGTGATTTGAAGTAAGATAAGGACCTCTTGGTATTTCTACCAAGATTAGAATCAAAAGGTTTTTGGAAAGGTTTTGGAAAACCTAGAGATAAGAGTAGTTGAATACTTTATGTAGGTTTCCATAGTTTTGTTTAAAAAGAAACTAATAAAATATTTGGTTTTGTCAAAATCATCTTGACTCAAGTTTGAAAGGTCAGAACATTTGAGAATAGAAAAGATGAGCCAAGACATCTCTTTTGTAAAATAGTTTTTGTCAACTAGTGTTGAGGTAAGAGTATATCATCTAATACACAATCAATTGCATGCACACAAGCAAACGAGTAAACAAGTATGACATCATGTAACAAGAAAAAGTTTTTGTTCCCCCTAATTTTTGCCTTTTTGACATCCAATCAGGATTGCTGAAATTGGGACGTTACAGAGTAGTTAAAAGCAAAATAGAAATCCAGCACAATCTTGAAATTTCAATTCATTTGCATTTACATACTAAGCTCACACTGATGTACCTTGCAACAAATCAATGGAATTCACCCATCATGAAAACTGAGATTAGAATCTAGAGCAAGAAGATAAAAGCTACAACGCGCGTAGCAACAAAACAAGAAATGAAGTGTTAAGAGATCTTTACAATAACCTCCTCGAAATAGGCTTTCGCCCCGCTATATTAATATAACAACCACACCGATACAAGCACAAGCATTCGAAACAAAGGAAGTGCTAGGGCAGCAGCAAACACATGCCCAAAACGAAAAAAAATGAAGACAAAGGCGAATCGACGAAACGATGATGCCCCGCAACCGCAGCGCCCTCCGACTTTGACCCACCACATGCAAGCGCCCTGAAGCGTCCATATCAAGTAGCACCTTCAAGAAGGTAGCACTGTCGACACAATGCTGCTACCCAGACCAAATTGATCCTAGGGTTTCCCCCGATACGCAAAGTAAAGTGGGCAGGGATTCTCGCGGCGCCCTTCAAGAAGGAATAGTGCCACTCGAGTGCGGCACCACGCCCGGGTAAGACTAGCTGACAGGGATTTCTCCCGATCCCCGCCCACAAAAAAACTCTGGCGCAACGGAGCACCGCCACCCTGCTTTGCCACCCACGAGCATGCGCCTCCACGATATTGTAGTCACCATCGCTCGTCCCTTCATGAACACTGGCGCAGGCCTGCAAGGCGGAAGCACGCGACATCGCCGAATGAGGGACAGCAGCCTCGCCACCACGGGAGGACCCACCTCCACCGCCGAGGCAGTCATCGACCGGATAGGTCAGCGGGAGCACACCAGGCCCTGGCAGGCCCGGCCGGGCCCAGACGGGCCCGTGAAGCTCCGGCCGTCCTGCTGCAATAGGCAGCCGCAACGCTGCCGTCCCCGTCCCAGCTTAGTCGCCGCCGCCACCTCCAGGAGACTCCGCAGACGTGGTGACCCGGCCCGCCCAAGCCCATCTGGGCCCTCCCGAGCCCATCTGGGGGACGAGATACCCAGAACCGGACCGGAACGGCGGCCGATGAACCCCGCGTCCATGGCGCCCCGCGGCGAGAGGACGCCGTCACCAGCAACACCCAGCTGCACCGGACCAGAATCTTCCGAAGTGCACCGACGCCAGGGAGGAGGAGGGCCCTGACCCGATCTCCATGGAGTGGGGAGAGGCAGGCCGCCGCCGCCGGCGTCACCCGGGCTTCGCCCGGCGATCCCTGCCGACGGCGGCGACGGGGGGAGGCGGATGGAGGTGGGGGAGGCGGCCGGAGGAGGAGGAGCCCCGTCGCCCTCGGGGGAGGGCGAGGGGGCTCGCGTGTTTTTCATCTTTACAATAAGATCAGGTAGATATACAGTTTCGGAACAAATTCATTCCTAGCTCATAAGTCTCAACTATGCCCAATCAATCAATCAAATCAAATCAAGAAGAATTAACTAATATCAAAGGTAGGAGATCACAAAACCTTGGGGTATTTGTATTTGCAGAGCGTGTCGAGAAGAGTGGTGAACTCCCCGGCGTCGGGCTCTCTCCCTACGAACGCCTCCATGTCATCGAATGCGCGCACTGCCTGCCTCGTCATTCCCGCGGCGATGTACCTCCTCGCAAGAACCGCGAAGGTGCGGGGGGTGGCGGCGCCATCGGTGGAGGCCTCGACGATGAGCCGCCACGCGGCGTCAAACTGTCGCGCCAGGCCGAGAGCGTCGACAACCGCGTCGTAGGCGTAGGCGTTTGGCGGGGACGAGACAGATGGGTGGAGGCGGGCGGCGTTGAGGAGTGAGAGCGCGAGCTTGGATGCTCCGCGGAGGCGGAGGAGGATCTGCACGAGGAGCTCCTGGGAGAGGGATAGGCCCCCGCCAGAGAGGAGCTGGAGTGGCGACTCGGATTCTAGGATGATCTTGTGTGTATCTACAAGAAGCTTGTCCTTGATCTACACTTCACCTCCTAGCTCCTGCAACTTGGCCTTGCTGTCCACCTAATCCACCCCCTCCTTATGTCACCATTTGCTGATTCTAGGATGATCTTGTGTGTATGGTTGGGATGGTGATTTGGCTAGGCTTTGACATGCTTGGTGTGTTCCTGGTGTGCTGTTTGAGATGAAAGAGTGAGATGCTAGAAGCTCCTGCCACGGCTGAGCTACTTATTTTGCTTGTGTGGATGCTGTTGCTATGTTGACAGCTCTCACCATGCATTTAGGTGAGTGTGATGCATGTGTGTTTGGTACACCATTTGGATCAGATCAATGAGGTGTCTTTACCTTTTGATCTTTTAACCATTTACTCTCTTGGTGAAACTAGTCCCTTTTACTTATTGTTGAAAGCTGTGTTGTGGCTTATTGGTCTATGAAAGAATTGATTCTTTCATATTGGTGAAACTTGCCCCTTTTATAACAATACTCAATGATGAATCATGAGCAGTGCACCTCACTTCTCTCTACTGAGAGTATTTTAACCACTAACCTTTATTTTCCTTTTTGTTTGATTTTGTATTTGATTGAAGATACAAGATTTGTATATTTAAGATTCTAGTATAGGATCAGATAGATAGATTATAGTTTTTATTAATTCATTTGTAAAGATTTTGTAATATCTTATTTATTCTTTTTGTAACATTCTTGTAATAATTTATTATTGAAATTTCATTTGTTGTAATTCCTCACTGTACTGAAGCTTTATTGATTTAATGAATTCATTATTGTAAAGTAATGTGTAAGAAATAAAGATACGAAATAAAGAATCATTTCTTAGTTGATTTACTTTATTGTGAATTCTATTATTATTTAATATCTCTTTTAATAACAAATAGTATTACTAAATCATTTTAAAATTAACAAATCTTAACCTTTAAATATAAGTCCAAATTTCAAATTTGAATCCAATTTCTCCCCCTCAAAGAACAATTATTCAAAAACATCATGTCAAAGTTTATCACGATCACTCTCAATATCTAACCCTAAACACAGCGAGTAAAAGAAACTCTGATCACTCTAGGTTTTTAGTTTGGCGAAAATTTTACCCGCATTTTACAGATGAATGCATGCATATGCACAAATTCCTAAATCTACCCTTCGCTGGTTCCTAAATGCTGGGATGTTACAGTAACCTAATCCTTCGACCATGAGATCATGTTAATCATTGTCATCGGATGAGTACTTTGATGATATCAAACGCCACTTTGATAACTGTGTGGTTATAAAGGTGGCATTGGGTATTCTGAAAGTATGTGTTGAAGCGCATGGATCAAGAGTGGGATTTGTCCATCCATATGACAGATAGATATACTCTGGGCCCTCTCGTTGGAATGTCATCCAATTGGCTTGCAAGCGTGTGACTAGGTCAGAAGGGATGTTATATTATGGAATGTGTAAAGAGTACTTATCGGTAACGAGGTTGAACTAGGTATGGAGATACCGACGATCGAACCTCAGATAAGTAAAATATCGTGCGACAAAGGGAATCGGTATCGTATGTGAATGGTTCATTCGATCATGAAGTCATCGTTGAATATGTTGGCGCCATTATGGATCTCTAGATCCCGCTATTGGTTATTGATCAGAGAGGTGTCTCGATCATGTCTGCATAGTTCGCGAACCGTAGGTTGACACACTTAAGGTTCGATGTTGTTTAAGTAGATATGGAATATGAGTTGGAGACCGAATGTTGTTTGGAGTCTTAGATTGGATCCAGGACATCACGAGGAGATCCAGAATGGTCCGGAGAATAAGATTCATATAAGGAAAGTGGTTTTCCGGGGGTCAGAAAAATTTCTAGTATTTTGAACGGAGCTTCTAGAATGTTCTAGAGGGACCACCAGTGGGTCCACCACCCATGAAGGGTCCACTTGGGATAAGGCATGCCGCGGGGGAACCCTAGGTCCAGCCACACCAAATCCTAAGGGGCAAATCCGGTCACCAAAGGAAAAAAATGGGCCAAACCCTAGTTTGGAAAGGGGGAAACTTGGAGCGCAAGTTCCCACCTCTCCCCCTTGTGGCCGAGTTGGGGGGAACTCGGCAAGGGCCACTTAGGAGTGGGGGCGCACCCCCTTTCCCCCTTGTCCTTGGTGCCCCAACCCTAGCCGCCACCTCTCTCCCTCCTCTATCTTATTGCTCCGGCTTAGGCGAAGCCTTGCAGGAATTCTCCTCCTCCACCACCACCATGTCGTCGTGCTGCTAGGATTCCGAGGGGATCCACTACCTTCGCTGCGTGCTGGAACAGGGAGAGGAAGGTCTTCATTGACTCCATACGTGTGACCGATTGCGGAAGCGCTTCCGTAACGTGGCGCCGGAAGGATTGTCTACGCGATCTTGAGATCAACAAGTGATCGACTACATCAACCACGAGAATCTGATCTCGTTAAACGCTTTGGATCTACGAGGGTGGATCTATGAGGGTTAGTTATCTTCAATATTGTTGCACCAATCTCGTGGATTAGATCTTGGCTTTGCCATAGATTGGATCTTGGTTTTGTGTGTTCGTGCGATAGAATTTTTTCCATGCAACGAACCCTTTAGTGGTATCAGAGCCGAATCTATGGGTAGATATGTTGCACGAGTAGAACACAATGTTTTTGTGGGAGTTGATGCTCTTTTTGTCGCTTTCTTTTCGTGTACTTTGCACGAGTATAACACAAGTTAGATGCTCTTGTTGTCGCGTCCCGGGCTAACCTTACATGTCAGCGTACATGAGACTTGCTCCACGCTCAACGTGCAACTTGTATTTCACAAGTGGATTTACGGGTGTCTGTCTCTCCCACCATAGTTAAGATTCAATTTACAATGAGCACTTGACAACACTTGTATCAGCGCTGTAGTTCTTGTTCATAGGTAAGAGCAGTTCTTATTCAAAATCCCCAAGCCAAGTAAAACATGCAAAGAAAATTAGAGACGTCTAACTTGTTTTTGCAGGGGCATGTGATGTGATATGGCCATGGTGTGATTGTGATTATATTTGATGTATGCAATGATCCTTATTATAATATGGCAACCGACAGGAGCCTAATGGTTGTATTTAAATTTGTTAAGACCTATGGAAATAAGATGGTAAAAAACTTCTCAGAAAATATATGAGGGAACCAATCCTTTATTTCAGTTTGAACATGTACATATGATTACAAGGAAATATAACTAAGAATAGAAGGGACGTAGATGTGCAATATTCCATGGACGGTCTAATTCATCTGGGTATGTACTTGTAACATTCTAGGATTAACACCTAGAATTAGAGAGGACACATGTGTGTGCATTGCATTCATGCATCAGAAAATCCGGGGAATTTTCGCGCAAAGCTAAAGAGGCTATAGAGGGCTCGAGATCTCTCTTGTTCTGATAGAAACATCAGGACAAGTGCGATGGATTTCGACATGACCTTTGGAGAATTCTTTTTTAAGGGGGAAGTTATTCAAACATGTATTTGAATTTTAAATTTTTATTTAAATGAATTTTAAAAGAAATACATAATAAATTATAGAATATTTAATGCTTATAAGAAATGAAAGAGAAATTCTATAATAAAGTAATACATTAATATAAAGGGTACAAAGTACTTTCATTTATACAAATAGGAAAGCATGATAATACAGAATAATAATAGAAAAGGAAATAACAATGTTATATAAAGGAAAAGAAATAATAGTTAATGCATCAATAATGTTACAAGGATTCTTTATTCTGTACATGAACATATTACATTGTTCTTACAAGATAATAATAAGATAAAACCTAAACTATATTTCCTATCTAATTCTTGATCTTCTCATTATCTCTTTGATCCTGATTTCTGCAAAATAAAAGCAACATACTAACAAAAATAAAAGAATAAGGGGGTTAGTTTATTAATTGTACTCTCAGATTTGGCCTAGAGATGCTAGAGCCTGAATTCATCATTGAGTATGTATTAAAAAGGGCCAAATCATAGTATCTGTTCTTAATCAGATAGTGGCCTCAGTACAACATCATTGGCTTAGGGGCAAGTTTCACCAAAGACAGATAAGAAGGTAAAGAGGTAAAGCATCAGGAAATATCAAGCTTTTACTTGATCTAATCCCCAAACCACAACAGGCAAGCAGGCTGCTCACTCACCAGCATGCACTAGTGTGCTATCAACACCACAAGAGTTCAGCAAAAAGATAGAGTAACAGTCATAGCTGAGCTGCTACCATATCCTCTCTCCACACACACACAACCAGACCAACAGATCCTTTATTAGCAGCCAAGAAACACCACTATTTTGTCCCTGATCCATATCATATCCAGTTCCACCACACAGCTAAGGACATCACCCCATCTCATCACAATCGCCAGGAGCATAAGGAGAAGACCAGGAGAACAAGGAGAAGTCTAGGAGCATTAGAAGCTTCCAACAACATCTGGAGGAGTAGGCAACAACAACATCACAAGGACAAAGATGGATAGCTGATCAAGTACCAGCATCAGCTAGCGTAGCAACATCAAGTTCAGCATTAGGTTGCTACCCAACACTAAGGTCATCATATAGTATCTGTTTTTATCAGCATATAAAGTACAAAGGAAAAACAGGGGATTGGTAAAAGTACTTCTCTCAGATCCACATAGAAATGCTATGTTGAGGCATCATAGAGAATTTGGTAGCCACGCTTTAGCATCTTTTCTTATACTGTTTGGCCTCAGCCTATGCATCATCGACCGCCAAATATGGATCTTTAGTTAGTCGATCAGGTAGCATGTCAATAGATGTGGTGTTCGCCACTATGCACACTTCTGAGGAAGGCACACCACAACCACAACCACAAGAAATCAAACTCAAGATCTGTTCTTAATAGTTTGCACCATCAGGATCTGGGATAGATAAGGGAAAAAGCATCCAGGATAAATTATTACGACTACCCTTCAACTAGAGCTGGTCTAGGAGGATGAGAGGTAATATTTCCTCTCAGACTTGCATAGAGCTGCTATGCAAAACTCATCACAGGGAAATCATCCAAATAAAAGTAATTATCCTTATCTATCTAAATCAGTGCCTCAGCCTTTGCATCATTGACGGGGCCTATGTATCCATACACCATCTGATTTTGTCAAGTCATATCCCACAAGGATTGATAGCCACACACATAATTATGCAAAATGGTATAAGCAACCAAATTCCACTGACCTACAACTAGAGGATTTATAGGCGATCAGAAGAGGTCACTAGAACCACCCAAACACATATCTGCTCATAGCAAGTCATGTTATATGGTACCTGATGTTGTGCACACTCCAAGATGGAGGCTCCACAACACCTAGGTTAGCTTAATATAGTTGTCAACAGATGGTACATCAAGTTTCTTTCAACTTAAAAGGACCATATTATCTCTGCAAGAATTCATGGTAACAACTTTAATCATTTTCCTAGTCCATTACCTAGGAATCATTGAAGAGTAGTTATCACATTATCAATGTAAATTCAGAATCATCACTGAACTCTAAACTCAACCAAGAACAAACACTAAACCACAGGTTCAGTTATCGTACATGATTCATAATTGGTTATAACAAGTCAATCCAGTACTCACAAGGTTTCAACTCAAATAATCATCTCCTTAGAAATATCAATTAGGAATCATATACTTCACTATAAAGGTATTTAATCAAGTTCCCATGGACAAAATAGCCAGAGATATTATCTCAAATTGATTGATCGACCACACGATCATTTACTGTGATCTGTCCAGTAGTACAAAGAAAAAACACATTAATAGGCTAGGTACTCTCATATCCAATAGTAAAATTCAATTTGGATTTAGCAAGTAAGGTTCAGTTAACCACACAATCAAGATAACATGGTTCATAGAGGAACTTTGTTTAATTAAAATTCAGTGAACCAAGATATAAAATAACTTATAAATAACATCTGGGCATATTTCTACTAGAATATGAAACCTAAAAGTGAAGGGTTCGCAGCATAGAAAATTTTTCCTACGATGGGAACATCTATGTACCAAGATCTATCTACTAGATACAAGCAACGGGTGAATATACATCCATAGAATACATACCCTCGAAGACCGAATAGCGTTAACGAGGTTGTACTTGTGGATGATGAAGACGAACTCTTGCCGATCTCAAGATCGTGATGAAGTCCATCTGGTCCAGCCGGTCTAGCACGATCAAGTCCAGCACCTCAAAGCAGTGGTGCATCCGTGATCGCACACACGTACGGGTACCCCGACAACCTCCGCGCCCTCGCTCCAGCGAAGCAGCGGAAGCAACAAATCCTTCCAGAAAAAGCCACCGGGAACATGTATCTCGCTGATCCGAGACCATGGGGAAATTCTAAAGGGGGGGAGAGAGATCCTTCGCGAGGAGGTGTGTTTTGAGAGGAGGAGAGGGGGGCCTTTTATAGGGGAGAGGGGGGCACCCAAGGGGCATGGTGCCCAGCCATGGGGGCTGCCCCCACCTCTTCCACATTCATATGGGTGGAGCTCCCACTCAAAATGAAAAGCCTCCACTCCCATTAAAAAGCCTCCACTCAAAAATCCACTCACATGCATTAAATTTCCACCAAATTTAATGCAAGCTCTCATTTAAATAAAACTCTTTTATTTATTTATTCAGAATTTTGTTAATTACTTTAATTAACAAACATTCACATAAAACCCCTTGCTAGTATTCTATTTCACATGCAGAACCAGTTTCAGCAATTTCAACCTAAACAGTTTCGGTGCCTAGTGAAATAAATTCCTGCTCTTTCCTTTTTCTTTCTCTGGCATATCATTTACTCCGAATGGTGTCGGTATCCCTTAAGTGTGTCACCCTACGGTTCGCGAATAATGCAGACATGATCGAGACCCCTCTCCGATCAATAATCAGCAGCGGGACCTGGAGATCCGTACTGACTCCCACACATTCAACGATGACTTCTGTGATCGTGTGAACCTTTTACGCTAGTATCTTAATCCCTTTGTTTCACGATATATTACATGTTTGATATTCGATCATCAGTATCTCCATACCTAGTTTGATCTCGTTACCGACATGCACTCTTCTCTCGTTCCCGTGATATAACATTCTAGTGATCAAATCACTTGCTTGCAAGCTAATCAATGTGATATCACCGAGAGGGCCCAGAGCATATCTATCCGTCATCGGGATGAACAAATTCCACTCTCGATCCATGGGTCTCAACATAACACTTTAGTAGTTCTGAAGCCATCTTTATAATCACCCAGTTACAGTGTGACGTTTGATGTCATCGAGAAACTCTTCCGGTGTTAGTGATTGACATGATCTCATGGTCTAAGGATTAGGATCACTTCATAAGTTGTTATAGCAATACAAACTCAATGATTTTGATCGTAATGCTATACTCCGGGTGAATGTTCATCACACCATTAAACTAATGTTGTGACCTCGTTATTAACAACATCCAATGTCCATGATCAGGAAACCTATGATCATCTTGTTAATCAATGAGCTAGTTTATAAGAGAGGCATAACTAGGAACTACCTTTTGTTTATTAAACACACATGTATTAACGTTTCCGTATTAATACAATTATAGCATGTAAAATAAACATTTATCATAAACAAGGAATACGATAATAACCACTTTATTATTGCCTCGCAGGCATATTCCCTTCACTCTCCCACTTGCACTAGAGACAATAATCTAGTTTGAAAACTTTGTGTATTGAACACATATGGCTTTCTGGTGTTCCATATACGCAACTGCAAGTGGTTACATAATCTACGGATCTGACGCTTTCAGGTCCGTGTGTATTTGCATGTCTTTGCGTCTTCATGCATCACTCATTCTCCAATGAGATGGCATTGTATAAATTTGGTCTTTCGGTGAGACCTTTAGTTCCTTAGGGTTAAAACACGTCGATACTATTGTCATACAATATATCTTTAGTGTTAGCCCGTTGCAAACCACACCTTAGTTTGATAACAAACTACTTGACACAAATTCCCTCCTTTGCTGCTACTATAGCAGTCATATACTTAGCCTTTTGTTGTAGTATTCGTCACAATGTCTTAACTTTGGAACTCTTCCAAATCCATCATGGAAACTTTCTTTCCATTTCATTGTGCCACCCATAGTTTAAATTGAGTTAAACTTAATTTGTAACTTGTGACAAAACTAGTATCAATGTAACGCTTTACAATGAACTATTTGTAATTGTTTGTCACCTCTACACAAATATATTTTTAGTTCTTTCAAAAGATCATAAGAATATCCTTACTATCGTCCAATGATCATTTTATGATTCATTATGGTATTTGCTCATAACACTTAGAGCATAGGACATATCTGGATGTGTACATATCATGGTATGATTGATCAAAACATCCTTGTGATTTCACTCATCAAGTGTCAAAGCACTTGAATCTTGTTTCACTTATCAAGTGTCGATACACTTGAATCCTGGTTCAATTCCTTTTCCATGCGACAAGAACCTTTTCTTGTCGTTTCTATATTGAACTCCTTCAATATCTCATATATGTACGTTTGGCACAACCATATTAGCGTCACAGTCTATCCACTATAGACATTCATGCTAAATATTCGGGTTTTGCCTAAGTATTTCATCGAAATGAAATTCTTAACCTTTGTCAATAAAATATACATCATTTCTAATCAACAAGATGTCCTCCACATAATGTATTAGAAATATGTCTTAGCGCTCCCACTTAATTTCTTGCAAATGCAAGCATCTTCATCGTCTCCTGATGAAAAACTCATTTTTTATCATGGTGAAGATTCCAACTCCGCTATGCTTACTTCAACCATTGAAGTTTGCATGCCCTTTTTAGCATCCTTTGAATTTAACAAAACCGTTTGGACCGTGTCATGTACACGTCCTAGGTAACCATTCTATTAGAATAACTTTGTTTTGTTCTACCATATACCAAATTATATGTAGTGGTTGCTACTTTAATCCGTCCAGACTAAATATCGCTATGAAAGATCAAATCTTGTCATAGTCAACTCCTTGAACATTGTCATAAAATACTTTACGACATGTCGACTATTTCATAGATGTGAAACATCCATGTCTGTTTCTTTATAGATCCAAATACGACCGATAGGTTTTTACACCTTTCCGCAGGGTCTTCCAAGTTCAAAACTTGATTTCTCGTGTATGGAACTATCGCGGATTTTATGGCTTCAAGCCATTTGACGGAGTCAGGGCCCATCATCGCTTCTTTGCATGTAGTCGGTTCATCATTGTCAGACAATAATGATTTACTCTCAAATCTTAGCATTTGATTGTTTAACCGACCCACTTGGTTCAATAAGAACTTAGATCTCCGTGACCACAACCTTTGAGGCACATAAGCTATGAGTATTATGAAGCCTTCGGAACGATTTCCGGTGCTGCGCAACTCAGCACATTTAGCTAAGGTTCGTTAACCTTATCAAAGTTCTATTGTCCTCCCACTTAACTTTTGCGAAAAAATCCTTTTTCAAGAAACTTCACATTTCAAGCGACAAAACCATTTGTCCTTCGTGTTATGGAGGAATACCCAATTGTTATTCGAAATAACCTACAAAGACATGCTTATCTGACTTCGGTTGTAAACAACTTACTTATGTTTAGCATACCAAAATTTAAGAAATGACAACTTGGGTTTTACCCCAAACCATAACTCATATGGTGTCATTTCAACGGATCAAGATGGAGCTCTTTTCAGTGTAAAAGCGGTAGTCTCTAAAGCATCTTTTTAAAACATAATGGCAGTTTTATCAATAACACCTTTGATCCAACCATGTCAAACAAGATTTCATTACAAATCTCAAACACTCCATATTCCTATGGTGTTTCGGGATATGTAAATCTAGGTGTTTTGCTAAACTTGTAACTCAAATAAATCCATTTATGATAAAATCATAATTCATTTATTTTCTTGTTACACTTGTAACTCAAACAAATCCCTTATGATAAAATCATAAACCATTTATTTTCTTGTTACAATGATTTTCCACTTCATCTTGAAAGTCTTTGAAACATTTTCAAATATTTCATACTTCATTCTCACTAAGTGAACATTCACTCAAATTTCTGGAGAAAGTATATGAAGTTGAAACCCATCGCTTACGACTATAAATAATGGACTACATACATCGATATGTATAAATTACAATATTTTAGTCGTTCGTTCTTCTTTGGCCTTTGAACGAAGTTTTAATTATCCCGAGGAAAGTCTCACAAACGTCACTTGATCAAATCAAAGACTCCAAAAATCCATGAATATGGAGATTCTTCATGTTTTCTTTCCAATATAATTTAAACAGCGATGTCACTTCGTAAGTGATCTTTCAATCATTTGTCTTGCGACATTTTAGCATTAGGTTTTATGGATGTGATCTCTCCAACTAGATTTGTAAATCATCCATCTAATATGGAATATGGTAATTATTTGAACAACCTTTGTTCTCATAATACCTGATTTAAATAACAATTATTAAAACAAATCTTGAAGTCAAGCTTTGATGTCAACGAGAAATACAAACAACGGTTTGTTTGTTTTCGATGAACATCATCACATATTCTCTTGCTAGTTACTTAGGCCATTGTGGTTCATGAATTGCGTCGTTCCGTATGAAATTTGATACCAACCAATTCGGTATCCAATACCCAAGAACCACATTGTTTAACAAGCAAAGAATACAACCATACCGCTTCGCCCAGCCCCGTGTCACTGACGAGTGGGGACACCCACTTAAGCAGCCCGCGGGAGCACTACGCTTAGCAGGCCGGCCCGTTAGAATTTCCCGCGCAGCCCAGCAATTCAAATTAAATCTTTTTCTATTTCATTTCAAACACACTTCAGCACTCAACTTCAAAAATCAACCCAGATCGATTCGATGCCCCAATTTGAATGAAACCAATTTTGTTGGAAAGGTCTGTGAATGCTTAATCCAAGCCCGTTGGATTCAAGTCATTTGGATCTCTAGATCACCCATAGTAAAAATAACAAGGCAGAAGCTTTTATGCATTCAAACATTTTTCAAATTTAAACCATAAAAGCTTTTGAGTTGATTCCAACTCTCAAAAATCACATTTAACCATACCTTTCAGAATATATAAAAATATATAGGTTTACTTGCAGAAATAATGTTCAAGTAATAAAAGAATGCTACATAAGCATTTCTAGCCACTTTAATTAATTAAAATAAAAGGGTAAAACCTTATTAAATTGTGACACCACTTTAAATCACATTCCCATGGACTACAATATGTAGTGATGACATGTGTCAACATGATCCCATGTTTAGTTTGGAGAATATTAAATCTTAAGTAATTTTTTCAATGAGTAGAAAGTACTTTTCTAAAAATAAAAAGATTTAAACCAAGCCTTAACCTTGTAATGTTAGAGATGATGCTAGATCATCTATAGGACCCATGTGTGTGATGATTGCAAGTAGTTAAGTATTGTTTGGTGATTGTGTACCTCGTATTTATTCATAGACGCTAGTACCAACCAAGGATACGAGGAGGAAGGAGGATACTACGAAGAAGAAGCCGAGGAGAACTTCAACCACTGCTCTGCACAAGGCAAGCCTAATACTACTAGTGAATGTGCAAGCTAACACTTGCAAGATACTATACCTATGCAAGCTTATAATCATCTTGATGCAAGCTAACCCTTGCCAGATACCCTACTGATGCCACAAACCCATACTTGTGATATGACTACTATATGCCTTAAGCATATGTGATCATACCCACTTGATAAACCAAATCCTAGTTTTATGTGCAAGCTTCTTACTTTATTTCTTTATCAAAGCCTACTTAGAGTTTACTTAAGTGACTGGTAGATTTTGGAAAGATGCTGAAGGTTGCATAAAGAGCATAAAATTTGGCCTAAGCTAGAAGCCTTGATATCAGCCTAAGATATAAGGTTGGACTTAGTGAAACTCCACTAGTTACCACCCCTCATTAGTACTACCCCCACCTGTAGATGCTAGTGCTGAGCATAAAACTTGATCAACTTTTAGATGGGAATACTTGGTGGAAAAATGGTTATGAAAACCTTGGAATGATGGATCATTCTATTGAAATGTTTTAGACATGTGTTTCCCAACACTTGATGATTTTGGTGATGAATATGTTGAGGCATGAGCCTTAGCCCTTTATAAAAACTGATGGTTGTCTGGATGCGATACCATTCCAATTTTAGCGTACAACCACAATACCCGAATATTGGGTAGGGCTTGACTGGAAACTTATATTCCTTAGTATTAGTTCCCTCATGGCCAAGGTCTGAGCTGAGGCTACCTTGTGAAGATTGTCCACCTGTGAAGTACCCAAGATGACAGTGGTCATGGTTGGGAGGCCAAACTCACAGAAGAGGTGCTTATACTAGGGCGTGTAATTGAAAGGTTAGGATTGATTATCCGCATACTGAGTATGGTGAATTCGGGATTTGTTCCTGACGGATGTATCGAATGTTGTGGTGAAAGTGTACCATCTCTGCAGAGTGTCAAACTATTCGAATAGCCGCGTCCGCGGTTATGGACAGTTGGAGTGGCCATACTGTTCCCCCGTCAGACTTTTCAAAATGACTTGTGAAATGAATTGAGACTTTGACTTGACCACAACAGAGTTGTGACCTGAATTACAAGATCCCACTTAGGAGTTATAAAATTGTGACTAGCTTTGGAACTTAGTAGAGATAAACCTGGCTTTTTGCAAAACAACCCTAGAGCCTAGTGTCCTATTATCCAAAAACCCCTTACCTGTTAGTATTAGTTTGCGAGTACTTAAAGAGTACTCATGGCTTTGTCCCTGGCTATTCCCATGGCCATACTATGAAGAGGAGTACCTGGAAGATGGACCCCAGAAAGGTTACGGCAACTAGGATCATCTCCCATCGTCAGCATTGCCTGTGACCCCGAAGATGGAGCTTCGCCTACGCTACCGTTATTATTACGTATTCCGCTGCTTGATGTTGTATTAAGAACTGGATCATGAGGTCCCCATTTGTGTAAGAACTTATGTATCGCTTGTAATGGATGAAGTACTATGGTATCCAATTCTGTTATGTCTCGCAAAAATGGTAATCCTGGGATTACGATGTATGGCATAACAGGCATCTAGGATTGAAAAATCCGGGTGTTGACAAGTTGGTATTAGAGCCATCCTGACCATAGGAGACCCTAGTTGGATTGGACGTTGAACCAAAAACTTAGTTTCAAAACCAAAGAACACAAATATTTACGAAAAATTATTATCATTCTTACCTCTTTAATTCTTTCATAAAACTTCATGTTCCTCAAAAACTCTTGCAAAATAAATAAAATTTTGACACACTTGATCACTCTGCTAATCTACTCATCCTCTATTTTTATAGATGGACGTGAAGTATAGCAAGTTTTACCAACTTGGGAATGGAGGAGACCTTATCTTTGAGAGGGATCTGGATCAGCTTTCGGAACTTTTGGAGCGTCCGCATCCCGAGTTCTTCGGAGCTCAGCTCAATGATCAAGGAGGAGAAGATCTGCAGTGGCTAATTGTTGCAAGTCTCCGAGGAAAGATTGAACCTCCCACTGCGGAGGGAATTCAGTTTACCTTGAGGGAAAACAACTGGCTCGATGGACTTGCCAGAGCAATGCAGGAAGCTCTTTCCCGTCTGTGTGGGCAGAGCATCAATCAGATCAAGGGTACTCGCTTTGAGTTTTGCCCAAGGCGTGATGCAAATGGACAACCATTGGAACCCCATACCACCCCGAGCTGAAGACTCAATTGGACCACCTTAGCTTCATGATATATGATCGTCAGCATGAATTGGACAACTGCCGTGACTATTGCAACCACAAGTCTGCCATCATCAAGACGAAGGACCAGACCATCGCCATGCTAGCAAAGGATTGCAAATCTCGCCGCCGTCAGCTCGACAAGAAGGAGCGCATTATTGCCCGTCTTCTCCATCGCATCTCATCTTTGGAAGAGACCATCCACGAGAGAGACATGCAGTTAGAGGAAAGGGAGAATGCCGGAGAGGATCTTCGTGGAGACCCTTACTCCTATCTCAGCGATGACGATGATTTTCTGGAGGATCAGGCCATCGACTTCTTCACCGATGAGGATGATTTCGCCTTCATCGATGATGCTTAAGATGATGAAGCCACAGACTCCGAGGAGTAGTAGCACTGAGCACTAGCGTAGTGAGTAGTAGTCGGTCCCACTGTATCGTAGTTTCCAGAATGGTTCTTAAAACCATCTGTTTTCCCTTGTTGTGGTGTGCGTTGTATCGAGTGATTGAATGAATGAAAAAGCAAGTTGCTAGAAAAAACTGAGTCAAACTCTAAAAACTTTTCAAAGACCCAAAACCTTAGAAATTTCCCTCTTTTCTCATGATCTATATCAATCTTCAGATGCCACGTGGAGGAAGTGGTTCAGCCCCGGACCCGATGTTGCAGATCCTGCAAATGTTGACTTCTGACCGTGAAGCTGAAAGAGCGGAACGTCAAGCCAACCTAGCCACTCTGCAACAGATAGCCCAGCTAGCCCACAACATCCAAGGCCACGGAAATCAGGACAACCATGGATCTAAGCTCAAGAATTTCCAGAATACCAACCCACCCGTTTTCACCAAGTTAGAAGAACCCCTAGATGCTGATGATTGGCTGCAAACCATGGAAAACAACTTAGAAGTAGCAGGAGTCGAAGCTAACGAGAAAGTCCTGTTCGCCACCCATTATCTAGCCGGAGATGCCAGGGCATGGTGGAACAGTGTTCGTGCAATGACCGGAGGCCAGATGATGACCTGGGAGGAATTCAAGGTCAAGTTTAGCAGAACCCATGTGCCACCAGGTTTGATCAAGAGAATGAGAGACGAGTTCCGAGAATTGAAGCAAGGAAGGATGACTGTAGTGGAATACCGTGACAAATTTTTGTCATTAGCTAGGTATGCCCCGGACGAGATAGACACTGAAGCCAAGAAGAAAGAAAGATTCCTGAATGGTCTGCATGACGAGATGCAGACAGTGTTATTCAATATCCCCTTTGTTGATATTGAAGCCCTTGTCGACTCTGCTATCCAGATGGAAGGAAAGATCAACCAGGCCAATGAGAACCGCAAGCGTCGCATGATGCATCAACCAGGAACCCATCAGACCCCAAAGTATCGCCCCAACCCATCTCCAGGATTTGCCCCAAGAACCAACAGACCCCCTATGACCCGTCCGACCTATCCCAACCGTGGAAACCCTAGACCTAGAGGAAATCACAACAACCCCGGCAACTCTAGCAATTTCACCCGTGCCCCACCCAAGTTCAGCACCAACAATGCTACCGCCAACCCCAACACTGCCCCGAGGACTGGAAGCAATGCTGTGCCTGTCGCAGCCAAGGACAAGTCACAAGTGACCTGTTATGACTGTGGAAATAAAGGCCACTATTCCAACGAGTGCCCCAATAAGAAGAATGCTACAGCCCCTAATACCAATGTCCCAGCTCAGCAGCAGCGTCGTGTCCAGCCAGGGAGAAGATTTGCCCCAGGGAATTCACTCAACCGCAATGGCCGTCTTTTTCTCATGCATGCTGAAGAAGCTCAGGAAGCGCCAGACGTCGTGCTGGGTATGTTTTCTGTTCATTCAGTACTTGCAAGAGTGTTGTTTGATTCTGGTGCATCGCATTCATTTGTCACCGAAGAATTTGCCTGCACTAGTAAAATTCAACCAACCAAATTGAAGCATGTGATGATTGTACAAATTCCCGGATCAACCACCAAGGCTAGGCAAATTTGCAAGGCCGTCCCTATCCGAATCCATGGCATAGATTTTTAATCTAACCTAATAGTACTCGGAACTAAAGGTTTGGAAGTAGTACTAGGAATGGATTGGATGTCCAAACATAAAGGATTGATTGACTGTGCCAAGAAAGCCATCACCATGACCAGTACCGCCGGAATATCAGTCGAGCATATATCTGAAACCTTACCTCGCCAATTCAAGTGTAACAAGAGTATAGCCCAACCTACCATTGACCAAGTTCGGATAGTCTGCGAATACCCCGATGTATTTCCAGATGTTTTGCCCGGTATGCCCCCAGATCGGGATATCGAGTTTATCATCGAACTAATCCTCGGAACAGGACCCATAGCCCAGAGACCCTATAGCATGAACCCGTCGGAACTAGAAGAACTGAAGAAGCAACTGGATTCCATGTTGGAAATCGGATTGATTCAACCAAGTGCGTCCCCATGGAGATCACCTGTCTTGTTTGTGGACAAGAAGGATGGAGGTAACCGTTTGTGTACGGATTATCGAAAGTTGAATGATGTCGCCATCAAGAACAAGTACCCCTTACCTGAGATAGAAGATTTGTTTGATCAGTTGACCGGTGCCAAAGTGTTTTCTAAGATTGATCTTAGGACTGGCTATCATCAACTCAAAATTCGTGCAGAGGATATTCCAAAGACTGCCTTTACCAGCAGATATGGATTGTATGAGTATACAGTCATGTCTTTTGGATTAACCAATGCCCCCGCTTATTTCATGAATCTCATGAATAAGATTTTTATGGACTTCCTGGATAAGTTTGTCGTTGTTTTCATCGATGACATTCTGATTTATTCCAAATCAGAAGAAGAACATGAGCTACACCTAAGGACCATTCTTGGAACCCTTAGAGAGCATCAGCTGTATGCAAAGTTTAGCAAATGTGAATTCTGGTTACAGGAAGTAGGTTTCCTCGGTCACATTGTATCAGCCGGAGGAATTGCCGTTGACCCTGCCAAAGTGAAAGATGTAGAAGATTGGCAAGCCCCAACCACTCAAACCCAAGTTCGTGCTTTTCTCGGATTGGCGGGATATTACCGCAAATTTGTAGAAGGATTCTCTAGTATCGCCAGACCCATGACCCAATTGCTAAAGATGGACAAGAAGTTTGAATGGACCGACAAATGTGAAGCGAGTTTTCAAGAACTCAAAAGGAGATTGATTTCAGCCCCAATCTTGATCATGCCGGATATCACGAAGCCCTTCGATGTGTATTGTGACGCATCCAAGATTGGTCTCGGATGTGTGCTAATGCAGGAAGGCAAAGTTATATCTTATCTATCGCGACAATTGAAGCAACATGAACAAAATTACCCAACCCATGACCTCGAACTCGCAGCCGTAGTTCTAGCCCTGAAGACATGGAGACATTACCTGATGGGAAACCGTTGTGAGATTTATTCGGATCACAAGAGCCTAAAGTATATATTCACTCAGAAGGAGCTGAATATGAGGCAGAGAAGATGGATTGAGCTAATCAAGGATTACGACCTGGACATTCACTATCACCCTGGTAAAGCCAACGTGGTAGCCGATGCCCTTAGCAGATTGCCGTGCCGCTTGAACTCCATGATTTTGAAGGAGCAACCAAGTTTTCACCAAGAGATGGAAGATTTTCGAATGGAATTAGTAAGTGAAGGATTTTTGCCTAGCATAGAACTTCATCCCACTTTGATCAGTCAGATTAAAGAGGCGCATAAGGGAAATGCCAGTATCGACGGAATCAAGCGTCGTATCGGTACAGGCAAAGTACCCGGATTCATCGAGGACGAAGAAGGAGTTTTGTGGTACAAAAGACGCCTTTATGTACCATCAGATTCCGAGTTAAAAGAAGTTATCTTGAAGGAGGCTCATGATACTCTTTATTCTATCCATCCCGGAGGAACTAAGATGTATCAAGATTTGAAAGAGCAATTTTGGTGGCATAAGATGAAGAGAGAAATCGGAAGCTATATCGGCAAGTGTAATATATGTCAGCGAGTCAAGGCCGGACATCAAAGACCCGCTGGATTGTTGCAACCTTTGCAAATTCCGGAATGGAAATGGGATTCTGTAGGAATGGACTTTATCACTGGACTACCTACTTCTAGTAGGGGAAATGACTCTATTTGGGTCATAGTGGAAAGATTGTCCAAAGTCGCCCATTTCTTGCCCGTCAAAACCACCTATCAGAGTTCGAAGCTAGCGGAGTTGTACATCGCTATAATAGTTAGTTTGCATGGAGTCCCCAAGAACATAGTATCGGATCGAGGAACTCAGTTTACCTCGAGATTCTGGAAGAAAGTCCAAGAAGGTTTAGGAACCCGCCTAGATTTCAGTATCGCGTATCACCCTCAGACCGATGGACAAACAGAGCGAGTAAATCAAATACTCGAAGATATGCTTAGAGCATGTGTGCTAGAATATGGATCCAAGTGGGAAGACTGTCTGCCGTTTGCAGAATTTTCATACAACAACAGTTACCAAGCCAGTTTGCAAATGGCCCCATTTGAATTCATGTACGGAAGAAAGTGTCGCACCCCTTTGAACTGGTCGGAAGTAGGAGAGAGTCAGATTTTCGGACCCGACATCCTACGAGAAGCAGAAGAGAAGGTTCACAAGATTCTTGAGCACCTCAAGACCGCCCAATCCCGACAGAAGAGTTACGCCGACAAGAGACGTCGATACCTCGCCTTCCACATAGGAGATTTTGTTTATCTGAAAGTGTCGCCATTGAAGGGAATGCAGCATTTCCAACTAAAGGGAAAGTTAGCCCCCAGATATATCGGACCTTTCAAAATTCCGAACCGTTGAGGAGAAGTATCGTATCAACTGGAGCTACCAGAAGAGATGTCAGCTGTGCACAATGTGTTCCATATCTCGTTACTTCGCAAGTGTCTCGAAGTCCCCGAGAAGACCGAAGTGTTCAAGAATATCGATCACCAAACCATAGAGATCAACGATGACCTAACCTATCCCGAAGTACCCATCCGTATATTAGAAGAAGCCTTTCAAACTACCAGAACCCGAAGCATCAAGTTTCTCAAGATTCAGTGGAGCAACCACACAGAAGAGGAAGCTACCTGGGAACGCGAACATCACATCAGGACGGAGTTTCCAGATCTCTTCAAATCCTAGGTAATCTTTTCGTCCTTTTTCAAATCTCGGGACGAGATTTATTTTAAGGGGGGAAGGTTTGTAACATCCCAAAAATACCAAACTTAGATCATCAAACACTAATCATCAAGATTAGGGTTAACAAAAACTTTTCTAAATAAACTCATGAATGCATGCATATGTGTATGCATGGATTTTGAATTTCTTTAAAAACCACCTTGTTTGTGTGATCCATTGCTTGTAAAATGTTTCTTAGGTGAAATGAACATCATCTAAAACATTTCCCACACTTTTCCTAAAGACAAGTAAATCAAAACAAATATATTAAGTGAATGGTCATTTTGACCAATTTAACTCACATGCCTACTTTGGCTGTCCCAAACTTTCAAAACCTAACAGAAACTTTTCTGGATCTTTGCACCCCTTGAATGTAATCATAACAGAGTATCAAGGCCCACTTTGTGATCATCCAGAAACTTTTAAATGCATACTTTAAATGACAATTGAAAATTGAATCTTTATCATATGGGAAGATCCCACTTTTCCAAAACCCACTCAAACAAGCTCAACTTTCAAAACCCAAGCATCTGCAGACTCACCAGCACCAATCTAGCAAACTCACCAAAATTCATTTCAAAATTCAAAACTTGATTTCATGCGGCCATTTCATCAAACAGGTTGCAGACACAAATCAAACAAAACATCAAACACTATAGTGTGCAGTGATTCTTGCCTAACTTGTCCCCTAGTTAGCTCACACACAACTCAGTAGATCATCTAGAAAGATTAGCCCAACACTAGCACCCCTGTGAGCTTGCCATTGTCATCAATGGTGAACAGCCGAGCACCCCAATGTCACCCCATTGTGGACAGAAGGCTAGAGGAAGAACTAGCCGTGCCAACCTTGTCTAGGAGGCAGCCCACCATCCACCGCCACTCCCTGTCCCAGCCGCGAGCGTTGCCAAGCCCTGGACCACGCGCACAAGCCGCACCCAGACCATGCCGAGCGTGCGCCAGAGCGCCACCCTCGACCAACGTCCACAGACCGCGCGCCGCCCTCACCGCGTGCACACACGATCACCACCGACCCAGGAGACCGTCAGACATCCCCGTTTGCCGTCCCGTACCATACAGCCACCGCCCGCCATCGAAGACGCCGCCTCTGCCGTGCAGAGCACCGGCCATTCCAGACCAAACCACATCGCCCCATGCCTCGCGACCATGTCGTTGAGCATCGCCAGGAGACACAACACCGTCCCCTACCCTTTCCCATGCCATTAGCCGCCTGTAACGTCGCCCCCGACGAGCTCACCGTGCGCCCCGACGGTCCCCTCGCTCGACTATAAATAGAGGCCACCCCCGCACGATTTCTTCACACCATCTCACTCCCCTCTCCTCACTGACCGTGCCACACCATCCTCAGAGCAAGGCGAGCACCACCTCGCCGGAATTTCACCGGAGCCCGCCGCCTCTGGAGAAGAAGGGAGCCAGCGATTGGAGCCGCCCCAGGAGAAGCCACCGGTACCAGGAGGTTCGCCGTCGTCGACTTCGTCGTTCGCCCGCCTCGCCGACCCTCACCAGTACCCCGGCGAGCCCCCATCACCCCTCACTGGCCGCGCTAGGTTTCGTTCTCGCCAGAGCTATCTCGCGTCGACGATGACCCCCAGCCGTTGGATTAGAACTAGATCGAACAATCCACGTTGCCCCATACCACTTCGCCCAGCCCCGTGTCACTGAAGAGTGGGGACACCCACTTAAGCAGCCTGCGGGAGCACTGCTCTTAGCAGGCCGGCCCATTAGAATTTCCCGCGCAGCCCAGCAATTCAAATTAAATCTTTTTCTGTTTCATTTCAAACACACTTCAGCACTCAACTTCAAAAATCAACCCAGATCGATTCAGTGCCCCAATTTGAATGAAACCAATTTTGTTGGAAAGGTCTGTGAATGCTTAATCCAAGCCCGTTGGATTCAAGTCATTTGGATCTCCAGATCACCCATAGTAAAAATAACAAGGCAGAAGCTTTTCTGCATTCAAACATTTTTCAAATTTAAACCATAAAAGCTTTTGAGTTGATTCCAACTCTCAAAAATCACATTTAACCATACCTTTCCGAATATATAAAAATATATAGGTTTACTTGCAGAAATAATGTTCAAGTAATAAAATAATGCTACATAAGCATTTCTAGCCACTTTAATTAATTAAAATAAAAGGGTAAAACCTTATTAAATTGTGACACCACTTTAAATCACATTCCCATGGACTACAATATGTAGTGATGACATGTGTCAACATGATCCCATGTTTAGTTTGGAGAATATTAAATCTTAAGTAATTTTTTCAATGAGTAGAAAGTAATTTTCTAAAAATAAAAAGATTTAAACCAAGCCTTAACCTTGTAATGTTAGAGATGATGCTAGATCATCTATAGGACCCTTGTGTGTGATGATTGCAAGTAATTAAGTATTGTTTGGTGATTGTGTACCTCGTATTTATTCATAGACGCTAGTACCAACCAAGGATACGAGGAGGAAGGAGGATACTACAAAGAAGAAGCCGAGGAGAACTTCAACCACTGCTCTGCACAAGGCAAGCCTAATACTACTAGTGAATGTGCAAGCTAACACTTGCAAGATACTATACCTATGCAAGCTTATACTCATCTTGATGCAAGATAACCCTTGCCAGATACCCTACTGATGCCACAAACCCATACTTGTGATATGACTACTATATGCCTTAAGCATATGTGATCATACCCACTTGATAAACCAAATCCTAGTTTTATGTGCAAGATTCTTACTTTATTTCTTTATCAAAGCTTACTTAGAGTTTACTTAAGTGACTGGTAGATTTTGGAAAGATGCTGAAGGTTGCATAAAGAGCATAAAATTTGGCCTAAGCTAGAAGCCTTGATATCAGCCTAAGATATAAGGTTGGACTTAGTGAAACTCCACTAGTTACCACCCCTCATTAGTACTACCCCCACCTGTAGATGCTAGTGCTGAGCATAAAACTTGATCAACTTTTAGATGGGAATACTTGGTGGAAAAATGGTTATGAAAACCTTGGAATGATGGATCATTCTATTGAAATGTTTTGGACATGTGTTTCCCAACACTTGATGATTTTGGTGATGAAAATGTTGAGGCATGAGCCTTAGCCCTTTATAAAAACTGATGGTTGTCTGGATGCGATACCATTCCAATTTTAGCGTACAACCACAATACCCGAATATTGGGTAGGGCTTGACTGGAAACTTATATTCCTTAGTATTAGTTCCCTCACGGCCAAGGTCTGAGCTGAGGCTACCTTGTGAAGATTGTCCACCTGTGCAGTACCCAAGATGACAGTGGTCATGGTTGGGAGGCCAAACTCACAGGAGAGGTGCTTATACTAGGGCGTGTAATTGAAAGGTTAGGATTGATTATCCGCATACTGAGTATGGTGAATTCAGGATTTGTTCCTGACGGATGTATCGAATGTTGTGGTGAAAGTGTACAATCTCTGCAGAGTGTCAAACTATTCGAATAGCCGTGTCCGCGGTTATGGACAGTTGGAGTGGCCATACTGTTCCCCCGTCAGACTTTTCAAATTGACTTGTGAAATGAATTGAGACTTTGACTTGACCACAACAGAGTTGTGACCTGAATTACAAGAGCCCACTTAGGAGTTATAAAATTGTGACTAGCTTTGGAACTTAGTAGAGATAAACCTGGCTTTTTGCAAAACAACCCTAGAGCCTAGTGTCCTATTATCCAAAAACCCCTTACCTGTTAGTATTAGTTTGCGAGTACTTAAAGAGTACTCATGGCTTTGTCCCTGGCTATTCCCATGGCCAGACTATGAAGAGGAGTACCTGGAAGATGGACCCCAGGAAGGTTACGACAACTAGGATCATCTCCCATCGTCAGCATTGCCTGTGACCCCGAAGATGGAGCTTCGCCTACGCTACCGTTATTATTACGTATTCCGCTGCTTGATGTTGTATTAAGAACTAGATCATGAGATCCACATTTGTGTAAGAACTTATGTATCGCTTGTAATGGATGAAGTACTATGGTATCCAATTCTGTTATGTCTCGCAAAAATGGTAATCCTGGGATTGCGATGTATGGCATAACAGGCATCTAGGATTGAAAAAACCGGGTGTTGACAATGACCAACTGTCATGTTGGGTACTACACAGGTGGACAATCTTCACAAGGTAGCCTCAGCTCAGACCTTGGCCGTGAGGGAACTAATACTAAGTTATATAAGTTTCCAGTCAAGCCCTACCCAATCTTCGGGTATTGTGGTTGTACGATAAAATTGGAATGGTATCGCATCCAGACAACCATCAGTTTTATAAAGGGCTAAGGCTCATGCCTCAACATTTCAATAGAATAATCCATCATTCCAAGGTTTTCATAACCATTTTTCCAGCAAGTATTCCCATCTAAAGTTGATCAGATTTTATGCTTAGCACTAGCATCTACAGGTGGGGGTAAGCACTGATGAGGGGTGGTAAACTAGTGGAGTTTTAACTAAGTTCAATCTCATGCCTTAGGATGACATCAAGATTATCTAGCTTAGGCCAAATTTTATGCTCTTTATGCAACCTTCAAGTATCACTCTAGAATCTACAATTCACATAAGTAAGCTCTAAGTACTAGCCTTGATAAAGAAATAAAGTAAGAAGCTTGCAAGTAAAACTAGGATTGGTTTATCAAGTGGAGATGATCATATATGTTTAAGGCATATAATTGGCATGGGAACAAGCAAGTATTTGCTTGCATAGGTCAACTTGATTAGTAAAGCTTGCTAAATTGCAAGTGTTAGCTTGCACATTCAACTAGTAGTATTAGGCTTGCCTTGTGCAGAGCAGTGGTTGAAGTTCTCCTCGGCTTCTTCTTCGTAGAATCCTCCTTCCTCCTCGTATCCTTGGTCGGTACTAGCGTCTATAAATAAATACGATGTACACAATCACCAAACAATACTTAACTACTTGCAATCATCACACACAAGGGTCCTATAGATGATCTAACATCATCTCTAACATTACAAGATTAAGGCTTGGTTTAATTCCTTTTATTTTGAGAAAAGTAATTTCTACTCATTGAAAAACTACTTAAGATTTAATATTCTCCAAACCAAACATGGGATCGTGTTGACACATGTCATCACCACATATTTTAGTCCATGGGAATATGATTTAAAGTGGTGTCACAATTTAATAAGGTTTTACCCTTTTATTTTAATTAAATAAAGTGACTAGAAATGCCTATGTAGCATTATTTTATTACTTGAACATTATTTCTGTAAGTAAACCTATATGTTTTTATATATTCTGAAAGGTATGGTTAAATGTGATTTTTGAGAGTTGGAATCAACTCAAAAGCTATTATGGTTTAAATTTGAAAAATGTTTGAATGCAGAAAAGCTTCTGCCTTGTTATTTTTACCATGGGTGATCTGTAGATCCAAATGACTTGAATCCAACGGGCTTGGATTCAGCATTCCCAGGCCTTTCCAACAAAATTAGTTTCATTCAATTTGGTGCACTGAATTGAGCTGAGTTGATTTTTGAAACTGGGTACAGAAGTGAGTTTGAAATAAAATGGAAAAGGTTTAATTCAAATAACTGGGTTGCGCGGGAAAAGTTAATGGGCCGGCCTGCTAAGCACTCCACGGGCTGCTTAAGTGGCTGTCCCCACTCGTCAGTGAAATAGGGGGTGCGAAGCGGTATGGGGCGATGTGGGACGTTCGATCTGGTTCTAATCCAACGGCTGAGAGTCATCGTTGACGTTGGGCAACGCCGGCGAGACAGAAACCTAGCGCGACCAGTGGGGGTTGCTGGGGGCTCACCGGGGTGCAGGCGAGGGTCGGCGAGGCGGGCGAACGACGAAGTCGACGACGGCGAACTCAGGGGTGGTCGCGGCAGCTCCTGGGGTGGACGAAATCGACGGCGCCCTTCTTCTCTAGAGGCGGCGGGCTCCGGTGAAATTCTGGCGATGCGCTGCTCGCCTTGCTCCGGGACTGAGGTAGGGTGGTTCTAGGTGAGATAGGAGTGGAATGGTGTGAATAATTCGAGCGGGGGAGTCCTTTATTTATAGTCTCGACGGTGAGACCGAACGGCATGGGCAGGCGACGGTGGCGACATGGCTACGGGCTGCTAGAGGCATGGCCGGCGGTGGCGATCGCTTGGTGGTATCCTGGCGATGCTCTACGGCTTTAATGCGCTTGTAGGGGCTGTGCGGTTTGGTCTGGAACATGCGACGCCCTGCGCGGTAGAGGCGGCGTCTTCGACGGCGAGCGGTGGCTGTGCGGCATGGGGCGGCGAACGGGGATGTCTGGCGGTCTCCTGGGTCGGTGGTGATCGTGTATGCACGCGGCGAGGGAGGCGCGCGGTCTGTGGGCTTCGGTGGAGGGTGGCGCTCTGGCGCATGCTCGGCACGGTTGGCAGAGGTACAGGTGCGGCGTTCCTGGGTGCTTTGTTCGATGTCTTCGAGGCAGGGCTGGTCGAGAGGGGGCGGTTAGGCATGGGTGATCTCCCAGACAAGGTTGGCATGGCTAGTTTCCTTCCTAGCTTGCTATCTACACTGGGGTGGCAAGGATGCACTCGACTGTTCACCATTGATGATATTGGCAAGCTCACAGTGGTGCTAGTGCTTGGTTAATCTTACTATATGATCTACTGAGATGGTTGTGAGCTAGATAGGGAACCAGTTAGGCTCAAAACACTACACACTATAGTGTTTTGATTTTGTTTGATTTGTGTCTGCCAAGTGTTTGATGAAATGGCCGCATGAATTCAAGTTTTGAATTTTGAAAAGATTTTTGGTGGGTGTGCTAGATTGGTGCTGGTGAGTCTGCAGATGCTTGGGTTTTGAAAGTTGAGCTTGTTTGAGTGGTTTTTGAAAAAGTGGGATCTTCCCATATGATAAAGATTCAATTTTGAATTGCCATTTAAACTATGCATTTGAAAGTTTCTAGATGATCACAAAGTGGGCCTTGATACTTTGTTATGAGTATAATCAAGAGGTGCAAAGATCCAGAAAAGTTTCTATTAGGTTCTGAAAGTTTGAGACAGCCAAAGTAGGCATGGGAGTTAAATTGGTCAAAATGACCATTCCTTTATTTTATTTGTTTTGCTTTATTTGTCTTTGGGAGAAGTGTGGGAAATGTTTTAGATGATGTTTATTTCACCTAAGAAACATTTTACAAGCAAGGAAACATACAAACAAGGTGGTTCAAAAGAATTTCAAATTCAATGCATACTCATATGCATGCATTCATAATTTAATTTAGAAAAGTTTTTGTTAACCCTAATTTTGATGCTTAGAGTTTGATGATCCAAGTTCAATATTTTTGGGATGTTATAGTGGTGTGCGTGATGTGTGTTGGGCGAGGGCAAGAAAGTGAGTGGGGATCAAGATGGCCCCAAGCCAGGTTCAGTTGGGCCGAGCCGGCCCATATGCCCAACTCAATAGGCCAGATTACAATAAAATAGAAAAATAAACTAAAATAAAGGAATTACCAAAAATTCCCTCAAAGTTCTCTAGGCTCTACAAAAATGTACAAAAATTCCTAAAAACACGTATAATATATCAAAATGTTCATAAAAATAATATCTACCTAAGAAAAATATAAAAATACTTGTTTGTGTTAAATAAAATACCACTAAATATTAAAGCCATTAGAGTTCTCAATAAATTATAATAACATAATAAATTATACTAAAAAATTAATAACAAAATCATTTTGTGTATAAAAATAAATCTACTATTTTATAAACGTACTAACTTAAATCTTTCATAAATAAAATTTGAAGTAAATATTTAAATACATTTAATCCTTCATGGAATTTTATAAACATAAAAATAATACTTAAAAATAATTAAAAATCATTTTTAAAGTCCTAAATAAATATATTATACTAGAAAAATATTAAATATACTATTAGAAAGGTTTTAATATTTAAAAAAAGTAATAAATCCTTGTCTATAACCTATTTTCATAATTCTTTAAAACATTCCTTAAATAAGAAATAATTATATCTCTCTAGAAATATTACAACCTTAAAATCTAATTGCTAAAGTTCTAAACCATATCTAAGGTTTATAATAAAATTTAAGCATAAATCATTAACTTTATAATGCTCCTTTAAACCCAAAACCAAAATTCAAAACCACAGTCTTTAAGATAATTTTATATATCATTCACCAATATGAAGAGAGAATGATCTTAACATCTAAATAATAATTAACATGACTTTATAATCAACACATTAACAACATCATCCAAATTATACTTTCATTTAATAATTGCATATTATTTTCATAATAGCAAAAAAAATTTAATCTAATTATCCACTTAAATATAAAGTGAATAATTCCACACCTTAGTCATACTTATCATAAATTTAAAACTTGGGAATAATTAAAAACATGTTACACTTGAAGATTACTTACCCTTTTAAAGTTAACTTTAGTCTCAAAGATTATAAACATCATGTCTAATAAGCTACTTATGTTTTTATAGTTAACTTTGGTCTATGTCAATTAAGACATAAAGCATCTCAAGTCCAAACTAATCAATCAAACACCAAAAGACATTGATTACGTTATGTTAACAATAAAGATTGTTTAAACCTTAGAAAGGAAATCTTTTCTTCAAATGTTATTCTTTTTGCCACTTCAAGCAACAACTCTGATAGTTCTTTCAAACCTTAATAATCTAGTACATAGACTTCCATCATAACCACCAAATAGAAACTAATCTCAATCTTAGATTACTGTTGCACTCTAATTTTATCTTATATATCAAGACTTAAATCCCTATAAATGCATTTCCTGTAAAGTAAAAAAATTTGAAGATGAATCAACTCTTAAAGGAATCACCTAAGTTCACTTCACCTATAGTGTTGGGGATTCACTTTAGGGGTTTTACAAAATGCATAGCATTACTTATGCACAAAATCATATTGCTTCTTTAAACATTAGTCCTTACCGGACCAATGATCCAAATTTCAGATATTGGATCTTATGTCGTCTCGGAGACCGTGAGTGCATAATCTTGCAATCACAAAAGGCAAGTTCACACTTGCTCATGTCCTTAGCTTATTTTCTGTAAAGTATTTTGCAAATCCAGTGTTGTCATCACCTGCATTTCAAAAAGGTCAAAAAATACTATTTTTGATAATAATGTGAACTATTGGTTACTGATCCAGGGTGATCAGCTAATCTATTAAACCTGGTAGTTGGAATACCACTACTCAGGAATATATCATATCGGACTTAACAACCAATGTCACCAGTGATTCTCGCGCCGTATATTATGCGTTAACCATGAGATTTGGAATGGGAAGGAGAAGTCAGCTGGATCGGCTCCCTTTCACATGCATTGGACACTGTTCTGGGCATTTGTAAGTTGCAGATCATGGGTATAGCCGTTTTATACGGGGAAAGGTCTACCGTGGATCTGGGCTTACAAAAGATAGATTTCTAGTGTTAATGGTTGTTGTGTGTATCCAACTAAGGTACAGCCGTTTTATACGAGGAAAGGTCTACCTTGAGTTTGTGCATACAACAATTGCGGTGTATGCGGTGTCGCGGAGAAGGACAGTGATTGGCTTGGATCTTAGGTTGGGCCTCAAACCAAGGAAGTTTGAACCGGGACATACTCCCGGCCATGCAACAAAGCTTAAGATCTCTCATGGGTAAAGTGACGCACCTCTGCATAGTGTAAGAACTGTAACTTGTTACTCCCTGTTCCGGGAAGGAGCTGCGAACGCTGCGGGAAAGGAACTCCATGAAAGTTCTGGTAAACCCATGAAGGCTGATGGACATAGCTTTTCAGAATAAATGCAACCTTTGAAGAAATGTTTACAAAAACTTGCATTGTCTACGACCTATGGTCTGTGGCTATATATATAGTGCATCAAACACTCCTTTCTAGTGAACTTGCTGAGTACGCTCGTACTCAACGTATCTTCTTAACCCTTGTAGATTCTGAAGCCAATACAGACGACGTCTACATCAACTTATGCTCCAGGAATCATCATCAAAAGATCAAGCTCTTCAATAAAGTCAAAGAAGTCAACATATACATCAATTAAACCAAAGACGAAGTTGTTTATTAGATAGAAATATAATCTCTAGCCATAGAACCTACTTCTGTAGAGTATTGCAATAGCAGCAATACAAGCCCCAATAGTTCAGATACTAGTCTATTAGTAAGTTGGTTATGAGTTGTTTATTTCTGATTCTTCTTTTTAAGAAGTTTTTTCTCTCTCTTTAACCTAGAGTGTTCTCTGGATCTTGTGTAAAGAGTTGAGTTGTAACCTATAGTCATGTCTTGGACCTGCTGTGTTTCTGTTGTACCACTCTAAGGGATGTAATACTAGTGAATGGTGTTTCATTGGTGTTATGTCAACAACTATAGTGTACTACATCATGCAGTGGTATGCTGGGCCACCGCAGTACTACAACCAAATATATTTTGTTGGACCATGTAGAGATAAAACAAAACATTTTGCCCTACGCGTGATCCCAAGATCTAGCGGAGGTAGAAGGCCACGAGGATTACCACTAGACGCGCAGTTAAGGAATTGATGAAACATGTCTGTTGAATGCAGTGCAGTCCTCATGATCCGATCCCGATCGTTGTGGTGCTGATCATACAACATATCTCCTGGTATCCACACGTACGAGGAGGAGCGCTGGCGGTGGACTGCTGGTCCAGTATGGCGGCTGAACTATTGTGGAGCTAGGGTTTCCAACACATGGAATGACCTAACCGTCAACCCTCCTGGGTCTCTGTACCCACAATATATAGGGAGTGAAAGCGGGCTCCACTCACTCATGGCCCATTCACTAAAGCCCATATTAGTCACCGTGAGTCTGACTCATTGACTCAGTCCAAATCCGGTTTGAGTCCAACCCAAACAGATTTTCAGATCAGATCCAATCCTAACTTTCTCCCGCTCTTAAGTGTGTGACCCCGCAGGCTCATGGCAACTTTGACACGATTGGAGTCCGACTCTCAATTGATCAATCGGTAGCGGCTCCTAGTAGAACGTGCCAACTCCCAAGTACCAAAAAGTTATGACAACATGCCTTTCCAATGCGACTTGTGTCCGAGTCCCTTTTGCCTCACGATATACCTTGTCGGACTATAGGCGAATAATCGTCATCCCTTAAATAGTCCGAATCTCTTCTCGATCCGAGATAAGTGATTTATCCGACTAACTCTTATTCGATCGCCTCGATTAACACTTAACCGAGTCGTGCATGGCCATGCTTTCCAAATCATATCTCATGAGAGGGCCCAGAGAATATCTCTCCAGGTGGAGGGGCAATATCCCATCTTGGCTATTCACATCATGCATCTTGATTCTCAGTCGACCCGAAGTCTTCCTTTATAACTTCCTTGTGATGGAACAACATTTGAAAAAACCTAAGTCGGTGACCCTCAACTCAGATTGTGCAACAACCTCAGGTCTAAGGATTACATTGATTGAGACATAAAAATGATGACTTGTTCGTTGTATCTCAATATGGGTCAATCCGACTCGCTAAACTCTTTAGCCGAATCTGTGTAAGTCGGAATAGCATCACCATGCCCATAACAGGTGGAACCAATTCATCAGCCAACTTTCACACTGGTCTAATTTGTGTGTCCAGCACAACCTCGATGACCAAGGATATTTAGTATGAACAACATGATTGTATAGTTCCACAACCGAATCACATATTCAATGATATACATCAGATGTTCATACAAGGACAACTTAACAACTTTATGAATACAATGGGAATTACATCATACATGATTGCCTCTAGGGCATATTCCCAACAGTCTCGCACTTGCACTAGAGTCAATCTTCTGACATCACATGTCTAGGCATCTAATGCCCATAGCTCTTAGGTGCGCCTCATGCTTCGGTTGTGGTAGCAGCTTGGTCAACGAATCATTTGTGTGTAGCTTGCATAACTTGATATCACCCTGATCCATGAACTAGCGAATCAGGTGGTACCGCATGAGTATGTGCTTGTTCGTCTGGTGTTGTCTAGGTTCCTTGGCTTGTGCAATAGCACCATTGTTGTCACAATACATGTCTAACGGATTGGAAGAGCCCTAAAACACACTAAGATCCTTGAGGAAATTCCTCATCCAAACAACTTCCTTCGATGCCTCTGAGGTTGCAATATACTCAGCCTCTGTTGCAGATGCTAACACAGTATCTTGCTTGGAACTGTTCTAGCTCATAGCCCCTCCGTTTATTACAAACACATATCCGAATTGCGAATGAGAATCATCAAAGTTTGTAAGATATCTCGCATCCATGTAACCCTTTACACTGAGTTCATCTTCACCTCCATAAACCAAAAACATATCCTTAATCCTTCTCAAGTACTTTAGGATATTTTTAGCCACTGTCCAATGGATTTCACTAGGATCAGCCTGGTATCTGCTCACACCACTTATAGCATATGAAACATCCATCCTAGTATAAATCATGGCATACATGATGGATCCGACTCACGAAGCATACAAAATCCTCATCTGACTTCGCTCATCATTTGTCAAAGGACACTAAGTCTTGCTAACTTTTACACCATGGGACATCGGTAAGAACTCCTTCTTAGACGATTCCGTGTTGAAAATTTTCAACACTTTTTTCCAAATATGTACTCTGACTCAATCTAATGATCCACTTTGATCTATCTCTATAGATCTGGATTCCGAGAATGTATGTTGCCTCACCCAAGTCTTTCATTGAAAAACTGTTTTCCAATTATTCCTTGGTTTCTTGCAACATCTAGACATCATTTGCATCAGCAATATGTCATCTACGTATAAGATCCGAAAGTTTACTTTGCTCCCACTAAAATTCTTGTATAAACAAGAATCATGATCACTCTTAATGAAGCCAAACGATTTTACTACCTCATCAAAGCGAATATTCCAACTCCGAGATGCTTGCTTCAATCCATAAATGAATTTCTAAAGTTTGCATACCTTGTCAGCATTAGATGGATTGACAAAACTCTTAGGCTATATCATATACACATCCTTAGTTAAATTTCCGTTAAGGAAAGCCATCTTGACATCCATCTTCCATATCTCAGAGTAGAAATAGCCTTCTATGGCTACCATGATCCAGACTGATTTAAGCATCGCTACTGGTGAGAAAGTCTCATCGTAGTCAACTCCTTGAACTTGTCGGAACCCCTTCGCGACAAGACGTGCTTTATAGATGGAAACATTTCCATCCATATCTATTTTCTTCTTAAAGACCCATTTGCACTCGACGGGTCTTGAACCGTCAGGCAGATCAACCAAGTTCCAAACATGATTTTCATCCATGGACTTTAACTCAGATCTCATGGCTCCAAGCAATGACTCAGAATTAGATCCCACCATCACTTCTGAATAATTTGTCGGCTCATCACTGTCTAACAGTAATACATCGCGAAAACTTTGTAATCTTGCCGATCTTCATAGTACAGGTGATGCTGCCGGCTTAGCAACCACGACCGACTCAACCTCCAAGGTTTTTGTCGACTCGCTACTAGCCGGTTCCTCTCGAATTTCTTCTAGGTGCACTATCCTCCCACTGACTCTCAGACTGAGAAACTCTTTCTCAAGGAAGACACCGTTCCGATCGACAAATAGTTTGCCCTCTTCTCGGTTGTAGAAGTAGTAACCCAAGGTTTCCCTCGGATACCCCATGAAAATACACTTATCCGACTTGGCCGTAAGCTTGTCTGACTAAATTCACTTGACAAAAGCTTCACAGCCCCAAATCTTAAGAAAAGACAAACTCGGCTTTTTTCCTGTCCACATCTCATGCGGTGTCTTCTCTACCGACTTTTATGGTATTCTATTTAGTGTGAACGCCGCTGTTTCTAGACAATAACCCCAAAATGATAAAGGCAGATCTATCTGACTCATCATTGAATGCACCATGTCCAACAAGGTCAGGTTCCGCTTTCCGAGACACTGTTCCTCTGCGGCGTTCCCGGCGGAGTGACTTGAGGAACTATTCCACAACTCTTCAGATGGTCATCAAACTCGTGTCTCATGTACTCGCATCCTCGCTCCGACCGAAGAAACTTTATTTTCTTGCGTAGTTGATTATGCACTTCATTCTAGAATTCTTTGAAATTTTTAAAGGTTTTCGACTTATGTTTCATCAAGTAGATATATCCATACTGACTCAAATCATTAGTGAAGGTAATGAAGTACTCATAACCACCCCTGGCTGTCGTGCTCATTGGTCCACATACATCACTATGTACTAGTCCCAACAAGTCGGATACCCTTTCATAACTCTTTGCAAAAGGTGTCTTGGTCATTTTGCCGAGTAGGCAAGATTCGAATGTCTCGAACGAAGTTAGGAGTTCATCATCATGGAGCTTCATCATGCATTTCCAACTTACATGACAAAGCCGACAATGCCAAAAGTAAGTCATATTCAGATCATTTGGTTTCAACCTTTTAACATTTATGTTATAAACCGACTCACCATCAAGATTCAAAATAAATAACTCGTCCTAGACGGGTGCAAAGCCGTGAAACATATCATTCAAATATAAAGAATAACCATTATTCTTAATATTCGAATCATGCATTGTCTCATCAGATATGAGGCAGAAATGATGTTTCGACTAAGCACTGGAAGATAATAACAATTATTTATTTCCATAATGAATCCAAAGGTCAATGAAATTGCATCATGCCGACTTCCAACACAGCGACTCTCGCTTTGTTGCCGACTTGGATATCAACCTCGCCTCTTGTTATGCTCCTAGTTCTTACCAGTCCCTACACCGAGTTGCAGATGTGAATAACTGATCCAGTATCATATACCCAAGAACTATTAGGTGCATCAGCAAGACAAAATGTCTATAACATTGCAAACAAGCGTACTTGAGTCAAAAGTCATACCTCCACCCTTGGCTTTGTCGGCCAAGTACTTGCTGCAATTCCTCTTCTAGTATCCATCCGCCTTGCAATAGAAGCAAGTGGATCCGGCTGAAGGAGATGGCTTAGTACCTGAGGAAGCGCTTGGGATCGGGTCCCGAGCCTGCTTGCCTCCGTACTTAGCCTTCTTATTAGTCCTAGAACTTCTCTTGAACTTATCCTTATTCTGCACCATCAACACTTGACTGGCACCTTTCTTGAGACCTGCCTCTGCCTGCTTGAGCATCCCATGCAATTCAGTGAGCTTATTATCCATACCATGCATATGGTAGTTTGAAATGGACTAACCATATGCACTAGGAAGAGAGTTCAGAATTATATCCGTAGCGAACTCTTTGCTAATGGGATAGCCAAGCCTCTCCAGATACTGCATGTAATCAACCATCTTGATCACATGCAGACTCAGTGGATCACCATCCTTAATCTTGCAACTCAGCAAAGCCTGAGTGTCAACACCCGGATTTTTAATCCCAGATGCCTGTTATGCCATACATCGCAATCCCAGGATTACCATTTTTGCGAGACATAACAGAATTGGATACCACAGTACATCATCCATTACAAACCATACATAAGGTCTTACACAAATAAGGATATCATGATCCAGCTCTTAATACAACTCAAGCTGCGGAATACGTAATAATAACGGTAGCGTAGGCGAAGCTCCATCTTCAGGGTCACAGACAATGCTGACGATGGGAGATGATCCTAGTTGTCGTAACCTTCCTGGGGTCCATCCTCTAGGTACTCCTCTTCATAGTCTGGCCACGGGAATAGCCAGGGACAAATCCAAGAGTACTCCTTAAGTACTCGCAAACTAATACTAACAAGTGAAGGGGGGTTTTTGTAGTAGGACACTAAGCTCTATGGTTGTTTTGCAAAAAGCCAGATTTACATCTACTAAGTTTAGAAGTAAGAAAAGCTAGTCAAATTTTATAACACCTAAGTGGGAACTTGAATTTCATATCACAACTCTGTTGTGGTCAAGTCAAAGCTCAATTCATTTCATAAGTCATTTTGAAAACATCTGACGGGGGAACAGTATGGCCACTCCAACTGTCCATAACCGCGGACGCGGCTATTCGAATAGTTTGACACTCTGCAGAGATTGTACACTTTCACCACAACATTCGATACATCCGTCAGGAACAAATCCTGAATTCACCATACTCAGTATGCGGATAATCAACCCTAACCTTTCAATTACACGCCCTAGTATAAGCACCTCTCCTGTGAGTTTGGCCTCCCAACCATGACCAACTGTCGTCTTGGGTACTGCACAGGTGGAAAATCTTCACAAGGTAGCCTTAGCTCAGACCTTGGCCGTGAGGGAACTAATACTAAGGTATATAAGTTTCCAGTCAAGCCCTACCCAATTCTCGGGTATTGTGGTTGAACGGTAAAATTGGAATGGTATCACATCCAGACAACCATCAGTTTTATAAAGGGTAAGGCTCATGCCTCAACATTTTCATCACCATAAATCATCTGGTGTTCAGAAACACATGTCCAAAACATCTCAATAGAATGATCCATCATTCCAAGGTTTTCATAACCATTTTCACCAGTCATCCCATCTAATGTTGATCAAGTTTTATGCTTAGCACTAGCATCTACAAGTGGGGGTGAGTACTAATGAGGGGTGGTAAACTAGTGGAGTTTAACTAAGTTCAAATCTCATTCCTTAGGATGACATAAAGATTATCTAGCTTAGGACAAATTTTATGCTCTTTATGCAACCTTCAATTATCTTTCTAGTATCCACAATTCACTTAAGTAAACTCTAAGTAATAGCTTTGATACAGAAATAAAGTATAAAGCTTGTAAGTAAAACTAGGATTGGTTTATCAAGTGGTTATGATCATATATGCTTAAGGCATATAGTTGGCATGGTAACAAGCAAGTACTTGCTTGCATAGGTATAGTATCTTGCAAGTGTTAGCTTGCACAAGTATCAGTATAAGCTTGCTAGATTGAAAGTGTTAGCTTGCACATTCAACTAGTAGTATTAGGCTTGCCTTGTGCAGAGCAGTGGTTGAAGTTCTCCTTGGATTCTTCTTCGTAGTATCCTCCTTCCTCCTCGTATCCTTGGTCAGTACTAGCGTCTATAATACGAGGTACACAATCACCAAACAATACTTAACTACTTTCAATCATCACACAAAAGGGTCCTATAGATGATCTAGCATCATCACTAACATTACAAGATTAAAGCTTGGTTTAATTTCTTTTATTTTTAGAAAAGTAATTTCTACTCATTGAAAAACTACTTAAGATTTAATATTCTCCAAACCAAACATGGGATCATGTTGACACATGTCATCACCACATATTTTAGTCCATGGGAATGTGATTTAAAGTGGTGTAACAATTTAATAAGGTTTAACCTTTTATTTTAAATAAAATAAGTGACTAGAAATGCCTATGCGGCATTCTTTTATTACTTGAACATTATTTCTGTAAGTAAACTCATATGTTTTTATATATTCTGAAAGGTATGATCAAATGTGGTTTTTGAGAGTTGGAATCAACTCAAAAGCTATTATGGTTTAAATTTGAAAAATGTTTGAATGCAGAAAAGGTTCTGCCTTGTTATTTTTACCAAGGTTGATCTATAGATTCAAATGATTTGAATCGAACGGGCTTGGATTCAGCATTTCAACATCTTTCTAACAAAATTGGTTTCATTCAATTTGGTTCACTGAATCGAGCTGGGTTGATTTTTGAAACTAGGTACAAAACTATGTTTGAATGAAAATGGAAAAAATCCAAATTCAAACGAGTGGGCTGCACGGGAACTGTTAACGGGCTGGCCCAGTGTCACTTCGCGGCGTGGGGCTCAGCTGACAGGGGGGTTCCACCAGTCAGTGGCTCTTTAAACGCGAAGCGGTAGGGGGCAATATCGGCCACACGATCTAAGTCTAATCGAACGACTGCTACTCATCGTCCACGTCGGGCGGCGCCGGTGAGACAGAAACCTAACGCGGCAGGTCAGGGTCGTCGGGGCCTCACCGGGGCTCAGGCAAGGGTCGGCGAGGTGGGCGAACGACGAAGTCGACAACGGCGAACCTCCTGGTACCGGCAGCTTCTCCTGGGGTGGACGAAATCGATGGCGCCCTTCTTCTCAAGAGGCGGCCTGCTCCGGCCAAATTCCGGCGATACGCTGCTCGATTTGCTCCAGGAACGGGGTGGAACGATCAGTGAGGAGAGGGGAGTGAGATGGTGTGAAGTGTTTGAGCGGGGGAGGCCTCTATTTATAGTCTCGACGACGAGACGGAACAGGATGGGCAGGCGACGGTGGCGGCATGGCTACGGGCTGCTAGAGGCATGGCCGGCGGTGGCGATGGATCGATGGTCTCCTGGCGATGTTCTATGGCTTTAATGCGCATGTAGGGGCGGTGGCAAACGGTCTGGAACATGTGATGCTCTACACGGCAGAGGCGGCGTCTTCGATGGCGAGCGGTGGCTGTGAGGCATGGGGCGGCGAACGGGGATGTCTGGCGGTCTCCTGGGACGATGGTGATCGTGTATGCACGCAGCGAGGGCGGTGCGCGGTCTGTGGGCGTGTGTCGAGGGTGGCGCTCTGGCGCACGCTCGGCATGGTTGACAGAGGCACGGACGCGGCGGTCCTGGGTGCTCTGGTCAATGTCTTCGAGGCAGGGCTGGTCGAGAGGGGGCAGTGAGGCATGGGTGATCTCCCAGACAAGGTTGGCACGGGTAGTTCCTCTCCTAGCTTGCTGTCTACACTGGGGTGGCATGGGTGGCTTCGTCTGTTCACCATTGATGACATTGCCAAGCTTACAATGGTGCTAGACGTGTACAAATGAGCTAGATGATCTACTAAATCCTAGTTGCAACTAGAGAGGGAACAAGTTAGGCTCAAATAACTGCTCCAAATAGTGTTTGGATTTTATTTGATTTGCATCTGCAAGGTGTTTGATGAAATGGCCGCATGAATTCAAGTTTTGAATTTTGAAAAGATTTTTGGTGGGTGTGCTAGGTAGGTGCCGGTGAGTCTGTAGATGCTTGGGTTTTGAAAGTTGAGCTTGTTTGAGTGGTTTTTGAGAAAGTGGGATCTTCCCATATGATATAGATTCAATTTTGAACTGTCCTTTAAACTATGCATTCAAATGTTTTTGGATGATCACAAGGTGGGCCTTGATACTTTGTTATGAGTACTATCAAGGGGTGCAAAGATCCAAACAAGTTTCTGTTAAGTTCTGAAAGTTAGAGACAGCAAAGTAGGCATGGGAGTTAATTTGGCAAAAGTGACCATTCCTTTATTTTGTTTGTTTTGATTTATTTGTCTTTGGGAAAAGTGCGGGGATTGTTTAGATGATGTTTATTTCACTTAAGAATCCTTTTACAAGCAAAGAAACGCATAAACAAGGCAATTCAAAATAATCCAAATTGGAATGCATACACACATGCATGCTTTCATATTTTTATTTAGAAAAGTTTTTTTGTTAACCCTAATTTTGAAGATTAGAGTTTGATGATCCAAGTTTAGTATTTTTGGGATGTTACACTGAGAGACTCGATACCTCTTAGTCGTATCCTGAGCCTGGAACATACTTTTGAGGCTTTCGATCATATCATAGGCCTCAACATTCTCGAACTGCTGTTGCAAGTCCGGTTCCATGTGGGCAAGCATAAGATAGCTAATTTACGTGGACTCATCCTTACTCCGATGGTAGGCATTGGTAGTAGCGATAGTCACATTCTCATCCGTCTCATCTAGAAGTGGGTTGTCTAGGACTCTTTTCTTGTTTGAGAACAATTCTTAGATTTTGTTACCAGTTAGTAAAATCAGTGTCATTCAGTTTATCTTTCTCAAGAATGGTTCTCAAAGAAAAACCGGATATCTGAGGATGACTGTTACTTGGTGCCATGATCTGCAACAGAAAATATGCAAAACACTTAAGACATGTATTCATAAAAGAGCAAGCATATTAAACATTTTAATACGTATGCTCCCACTAGAACCAACACCCCTCTGATGGTTACTTAGTGATTCAAGATCCTAGATAAGCAAGTCGGCTATTGATCTTTAGCATCACCGCTAGCTGCCAAGTGATCTAGGTAGAAAACTCCTTATCAATCGCATCTCATATGACTCCTGTTGGTCGGGTGTCATCACATGCCCCGGATCCCGTCCGACTTTTTCTCGAGTCCCACAACCGTAGTGATAGACTCGTTTATCTTATCGAGTTTTTCTGCTATAAGAGTATGACTCGAACCCACCTAGTCGGAAAGAATTGGTAGAACCTCAATTTTATGAGCCCACTACCAAAAATGTCCGACTTGTGCTAGTGCAAACACTGGTGGGAAAACCGACTAAAACTTTTTTGAGGGATTGAATTTTGCCGACTATCTAATAGAGGTAAAACAGAGACGTAACAATAACACTGAATAAAGGCAATTATGATGTGACATGATATGGCTCTCTTCATGGATATCTCCATCTCCACAAAGCAAGTAATCCGACTCGTACCAACTCTAGTCACTTGCCGTCTTACTCGATGTCACCGACTTTTACATCGGCTTGCACGTCATCCGGATTCTCTAAACAGCTACACTAGCTTCATAAAGTAAATTACATAGAGAATCTAACACGTAGGTCCTTATACAATAAAATGATAGCACCTAGGATCCATCTGGCTGTAACATCCCAAATTTCATCAAATGCAAAATTATGTTGTTGCATTCATATCATCATGGCATTATTACCTTGCATAAAAAGTTTCAAAGCTAAACCCTAAATAAAACCATATTTAAAATACTTTTGTATTATATATATGGGGCAAGGTTTTATTTTTATTTTAAAGACCCAAAAATGTTTTTGAGTGATTATATGTGTTTGACACAATTTTGGACACAAGGATCACAGTACAAAATTTTGGTGAAGATTTGAATTCATTTGGATTTGAATAAGCCATTCAAATGTCATTTGGAAAATCAAATTAGAAAAGAAAAAGGCAAAAGGAAAAAATAAAGCAGGAGCAACCCATTCGGCCCAACTCTCCCCTCTCTCCCCGCAAATTTCCACCCGCACGTGCACCCTCTCTCTCACTGGCAACCAGGCCCCACTGCCACCTCACCTTATTCCCCAAACCCCGCGCCCGTGACCAGCTCCACAGCCGTTTCTCCCCGCAGTCACTGCCGCATTTGATTACGTTAAATCGCCATTGACTGCATGAGTGATTCTCTCCCCTGCGCAAGCCCCAAGCGCCGCGAGGCTCCACGAATTTCGCTCTACACCGCTGTGGTACCCGACGAACTCCGGCGACACATTCTGGTGAGCTCTGTGTTCGCTACCTCTTGTTCATGCGAGTGTGTTCCTATTTCCCTTGCTCATCTTCTCATGCCTTTGGTTTGTTCTAAGTTGCCCTAGGTCTCCGTCCCCGTTGACCACTGCAAGCACCCGAGGTGCCGCTCGACTCCGGCGAGCAATCACTGTAAAACCCGAGCGCCCCTTGACCTCTGCTTCATGCTATCGTGCTCTCCTTGATCTTGTGCAACTTATAATGCCCACCGTTTGCCTTACAACGCCCTAGGTCGTCGTCTTCGTCTCCGTTCGTGAGCACCTGACGCCAGTACAAACTCCAGCGAGGTTTTTCGGCCATGTCCGTGCGCCCCTGTCCAAGCCAAGTACATGTTGAGCTTCCCCGCATCCTCCCGACCTTGGTAAGCATCAGCACCCCTCCCCTAAACCCTAGCATCGCCGGCGCATCACCGTCAGTGACGTCGCCGCCGCCAGATCCATTTGTGCCGCCCGCGTATGGTCAGTTAGATTTGGCCCTTTGGATCTAGATCTAGCGGTCAGGATTAGAATTAGAATGAAGGGATAAGTTTAGATCTGAGCCACAAGATTCACTTTAGGTCTAACGGCACTGAAGCGTAATCCAGCGCAAAGCGGTACACGCGAATCAGAACGCGCCTCATGTCACTGGTTTAGATTTAAAATCTGAATTTAGATCTATTAGTTATTCAAACTTGTAAATTTAATAACTGTTGATATGTTTGTCCAAAAATTACAAATTTTATATCAACGGATTTAGATAATTGAGCTCTTTGAAGCTATGGCCTTGGTTTGTCCATTTGCTTCTATAAAGTTAGTATTTTATGCAGAAACATTTGTAGGCCTATTTTGGCTATAAAAATTGTTTAGAAAATTATTTTCAAGTAAATTTTGGTTTATTTAGACTTTAGAAAGTATGATTTGTTTTCAGTACTGTTTATTTTGATTTGAAAAGTGTGACAAATCATTCAATTGCATTTTGCATGCATTCATATATATTTTTGTTTGTATATTGAATGTGAATTTTGTGGTATGAATTTATGTGTAGATTTTGGTGATTGTGGAGAGTGTGGCTGTGAGGATTGTGCCTATTCCCCCAACTACCAAGGCAAGTGATGCTTCATCTTTTTGTCCTACTATTTTCTCTATGCACTAGTGATATTTTGAGTAGGATTTGCATGGGATTTTTTCTAAGTATATGCTATGCTATGGTAAATCCTATAGATATTGTCTTAGTAGTTTTCCTTAAGTTAAGAAACTTGCTATACTAGTATGCTTAGCCTAGCTAGTAGAATACAAGGGTGGAATATTCATGCTATGATATTATGCAAAATCTATGACTATGTTTTTGATTAATAAAACAACTATGTGAATGAATCACCTGGGTGGAATGGGAAGATTGGTTTATGTTGAGTGGTTACACAAGGCCCATGTCTATGGTTTACCTTATGTATAACACTTGTGGATGGCCACCCAGTGTAGAGGTCCCAACATTTAATAAGGTAGAGATCTGTGTGTTTACAATGCTAGTCCTTGGATCAATAGCTAGCAGCCATAGTTTAAGATGTAATATCAATAAACAAAGGTCGTAGTACAACTTTATAACAAGGAAGAAAATAATTCATTACATCTTACATAGCTCATTTGGCTATCTCATTACAATGCAGCAGAAATAACTATATAACATGGAGTACTTCATCTTCAAAGTGCCACAGGCAATCATGTTGGTTGTAGACTTGTAATCCTATTCAACACACTTCACTAACATCAAACAAACCTGCAATTTAATAAGTTACAGCCACAAGGGTCAATACATTTGAATTGTATTGGCAAGTGATACTATGGTAGAGTAGTGGTATCTATCATCTATATGCATTTGGCTAAGTGGAGCTTAGGCTTGCTTTGCTCAAAATAGATTTTCCTTATAAGTTGAAAACACTATTTTTATTTGTCAAAATCACCCAAGGCATCTTCCAATAGAAATTGGTGATCCTTTACCCTTGTTCAACCACAAGTTTTTAACTTAGAAATTGGGATGAGGAGATCCTTGATAGCTTCCATGTATTGATGCTCAAATTGTCCATTGCCGGGGACACGACCAAGTACTTAGATTTTACTCTCTCGAGAGGTGGTGCACTTTCCCCACAAGACTCGACATGCAGCGAGACAAGACCTTTCAGAAGCCTTCCCTTAGACCAAAATGGATGCGCTCCAAACCTATCACCCCCTACCACGAACTGTCCATCTGGCTAAGTTATTGCAACCTATATGATCCAGGCAGAGCCCATAATGCCATGTGGCTGCACTTGAAGCTTCTCAACATTTGAAATCTCAAATATCTTTGTTCATGGGTGGCTTTCCACAAGTGAGATACACTAGGGTAGGCCATAAATATGGCCCCTGTGTAACCACTCAACATAAACCATTCTTTTCATTCCACCCACGTGATTCATTCACATAGTTGTTTTATTAAACAAAACACAAGTCATAGACTTAGAAATATTTCATAGCACGAATATAATCCACCCTTGTTTTCTACTAGCTAAGCTAAGCATGATAGTAGTAGGGATCTTAACTTAGGTAAAATTCTACTAAGGCATCATCTACTAGGATTTCCCAAGGCATAACATACTTAGTAAAATTCCATGCAAGTCCTACTTAGAAATATCACTAATGGATAGTGAAAATAATGGGACAAAAGTATGAAGCACCACTTGCCTTTTTAGTAGAGAATATAGATTCACTCCTTGATCTTGAAATGGTCACCACTCTTCAAAGATCACTACAATTCAATCAAGCAAGGCACAATTTCAAAACTAACATTCAAACAATTCACCACATAAAATAAAGAAAACAAAACAATGCATGCAAACATGTAAAAGATTGTTTTATTTGGAAAGGTGGTTTTTAATAGGCTATAAACATTTCAAAACACTTATTGGTCATTTATAAAAGTGGTAAAACCATTTGATATTAAGTTAGTGAAAATGGCCACTTTAAATCATTTTTGTTTTGCTAGAAATGATTTAAATCAAAGTAATAATTTCTAGTGTTTGCCAAATATATTTTTAAACACAAATGTTAGTGTTTATGGTCAAAAGTGTTTAAAAACAAAATCATTTACAAAAGGTTTCACTCAAAAACCATTTAAATTAAATACCATTTTTATTTTACTAGAAATGCCTTTATTCAAAGTAATAATTTTCTAGGGTTCACCAAATATATTTTTAAATCCGAAAACTTGGTGTTTAGGTTTAGAGAGTTTAATTCAACCCATTTGCAAAAGTTTTTACTCAAAAACTATTTTCTAAACAAAATTAATAATTTTATTCTACTACTAAATGCTTTTATTCAAGGAATAATTCCTTAGTGTCACAAAATATACTTTTAAATCCATAAGTTGGTTTTTATGGTCAGTAGGTTCAAAACAATCCATTTACAAAAGATTTGACCCTAAAAACATTTTTAGAATAACTTTTATAATCAAAATAGGCCTACACATGTTTCTGCAAAAACAACTAATTTTACAGAAGTGAATCACTAAACAAAGGGAATGGTTGGAAAGTATTCTTTTTTCTGATTCCATTGATATAAAGTTTGCAAATTTTGGACGTGTGGATCAAAAGTTATGGAATTTACAAATTCAAACATCTTATAGGATAGTTTCTGTTTTTAAATCAAAACATAGGCCATGCGTCACGTTTCTACTGGCTGATACCATTTCGTCTGGATCGTCTCACACAGCGCGTTGGATCTAAAGTGCATCGTGCGGCTCTGATCTAATCATAACGGTCCGCTTAATTCATCTATCCTAGCCACGTGATCATGATCTAACGGCTCCTAGCAGTTCGACCAAGGATGGGCGGCGCTGCAACGGTGGCGAGCGGCGGAGCGCTCTGGCGGTGGCGTTGCCGATGAATCAGGAAGCGTGGGAGAGGGAGAAGACCATTACCAAACTCGCCGTGACTTGCTGAAGCTCGAGGTGGTTCCTTTTCGTCGAGGGGCGCACGGAGTCACCGTCAATTGCTCGTCGGAGTTTCACGGCGGTGTCGGGCACGCTCTGGTCTGGGCGTAGGCGAGGCTGCAAGTCACGGGAAGACGAGTGGAAATGGGCGTTAGATGCGGGCGAGAGTGGCGAACACGTGTGCGTCATCGAGAGAGAGAGAGAGAGAGGGGAGGACGGGACTTACGGGGAATGGTCGCCGGAGTGGAGGCAGACGTCGGCGGCTCTCGGTTGTCATTGTTGCCGAGGTTTTGGGGCACGCACGGGTGAGATGGAGCTACTGGGAGATGAGTAGGGAGGTGGGCAATGTACTCGTGGAGGTTATAGGCAGAGGGGAGGTGAGGCTTGGACGGAATTGTGGCTAGAGTGTCATCGAACAGAGAGAGTTCGAGGTCGCAATTCGGACAGCCTAGGGGCAGAGGGAGGATGGCGAGCGAGGCGAAATGGAGAGGGAGACTGGGCGATTAAGAGAGCACGGACGCGGGCGAGATTTACTCAAGCATTGAAGCGAATTAATGCGAGGCATTCATGTCTGAGAACGGCAGCGAGGTGAGGGCGAGGTCGTCGCGGGAGGAGGAAGATGATGACGCAGCAGGTGGGGCTGCGTCGTCAGCGAGTGGGAAGGGGGTTTGGTGGGGTCGGGGAATGAGTGACCGAGCGGGTGCAGATTTGAGTAGAAAAATGTTTCAGAGAGGGGGAGGAAGTGGGCTGCGCTGCTGGGCTACATGGGCTGGGCTGCTTCTTTCCCTTTTTTTCTTCTCTGTTTCTTTTTCTTTTTCTGATTTCATTTTCTGTTTTGAATTCAAAATATTATTTGAATTCAGATTTCATTTTCAAATATTTTCCAAATATTCAGTATGTTTTAATAGTGTTTTAAACATGTATTTAAATTCCATTTTAAAATAATTTTCCCTTATTCTTTTATGGTTTATTAATTAATTAATTTAGACACTTGTCTTTATTTAATTGAGATTTCAAATATGTTTTCAAACTTCTATTTGAAATCCAAATTTTACCAAATCCTTTTCAGTAGGTTTTATTTATTTATTAGTGCAATAATTCACTTTGAATTATTTAAATATTTTAATATGATTTATTCATCATTTAAATTGGGCAATTGTCTTTATTCAAATAAAATCAATTATGGTTTTAATTCCATATAAATTTTATTCAAATGATTCTTTTATTCCGTTTAAGTTAAATAATAACTTTTTAATCCACTTTGGGAAAATTCCAATTTATTATTTTCCCATGATTTAATTAATCATTTCTATTAGGGATTTTGTCTTTATTCAAATGGAATAGAATTTGGTTAATGCCATATAATTTTATTTGAATATTCTTTATCCCTTTATTTTATTTGAATTTTCTTTATTCCATTCAAGATTTTAAATTGACTTCTAAATAATTTTCTTGGGATTTATTATTTATTTATTTATTTGTCTTATAAAATTCATATCTATTTATTTTTGTTCCAAAATTGGTGATTCCAATATGTAGGATTTTATTTAATATTTGTTTATCTTTTTAAATCTCTTTAGGATTATTGTTCTCACAATTTTGTATGGATTTTAGATAGGATCTTTATTAGCTTTGGAAATTATTTCCTTTTATCTTAATAAATTCATAAGTTTTTATCCATGGTTCCAAATTAAGTGAAACCAATTTCTGTTGTTTTATAATATTTTTTATTTGTCATTTTGATCACTTATAAATGTTTTTTGACAAATTTTTATATGGAACAAATCCATAGTCTTAGGGAGATCTTGGGATTTATTTTCTTTCATTAGGGTTTTAGGGTTTTGGCTTAACTTTTCCAAGTGTTTAAATTGCAAGATACATTTATTGATGAATCCATTTCAGTTGATTGAAATTTGTTGGATCCCCTTTTCATTCAAAGTTTGTTCAAGTTGGGTTTTGATGTTTCCATTTGGAATCAAAAATTTTCTTTTCACCCTAAATTTCAACAATTATTTATTTTGTTTATTTATTTTCCACATTTCAAAATTTGGAAAATTTTGGGATGTGACACCCAGGAACAAAGAGATTTGAGATGTTTAGTGTTGAGAAGCTTCTAGTGCAACCACATGGCATATGGTCTCTGACTTGACCAACTATGTTGCAAGAACTTAGCAAGATGGATAGTGGGTGGTAGGGTTGATAGGATGGAACGCGTCGATGGTGTTCTAAGGGAATGCTTCTGAAAAGTCTCGTCTCGATGCATGTTGAGTCTTGTGGGGAAAGTGCACCACCTCTCGAGAGGGTAAAACCTAAGTACTTAGCCATGTCCCCGGTAACGGACATTTTGAGCCTCAAAGACATTGAAATTATCAAGGATCTCCTCATCCCAATTTCTCTAAGTTAAAACTTGTGGTTGAACAAGGGTAAAGGTTCACCAATGTCTATTGGTGGTTCCTTGGGTGTTTTTGTCAAACAAAAACTTAGTGTTTTCAACTGATAAGAAAAACCTTATTTTGAGCAAAGCCAGCCTGAACTACACTTAGACAAATTCATATAATTATTAGATGTTACTATACTACTATGGTATCACTTGCCAATACAATTCCAAATGTATTGACCCTCTGTGGCTGTAACTTATTATGTTGCAGGTTACTCTGATGGTGACTAGGGTTATGAGTCTACACTCAACATGTTTGCCTGTGGCACATGAAGATGAAGACTTTATTTATTTTGTTAAGCATTGTGAACTCTATGTATTAGCCTTGGGCTAATGAGTTGTAAGAACTATGTATCTCTGGATATTACGATGTAATAATGACCTTTGTATTCGTGTACTTCATCTTAAACTGTGGATGCTAGCAATTCAATCCAGGGACTAGCATTGCAATCACATGGGCCTTTACCTTAAATGGTGGGATCTTACATATGGTATCAGGGCACTGTGTTTCCTGTAGGATTATGACCCTAAGATGGATTAGACTAAGGAAACCACTAGGAAAAATGCAACCTTTGCAAATTCCACACTTGTCTATTTTCATCTCGTAAACCTCTCCTAATCTTCTTTCTCATCTCTATTTGTAGATGGCCACCATCAACGAAGCTGTCAAGAAGGGACCACTCATGACCATGACCTTAGAATGTGAGACGGAGTTTCCCAAGGAACTCAAAAACCTCATGGTTTGCTTGGGAATACATGGTGAAGTTGTGTACAAAGGATTTCCAGTGATGGATGGAGGAGAAGAATATTGGTGGGTACAACTCCACTTGTATAAAAACAAGGAGGATAACCACAATGAGTCGGGATTCTGCATGGTCACCAACTCTGAAACGCATATGTCATTCTTTGACTCTGCAAGGAATGCAACTTGGAATGTTATCAAGGAGCTTGGTGAGACTCAAGTGTAGAATGCTCAACACTCAAAATGACCTTACAGAGGAGAAGAAGTATACCCAAGACTTAGAGACCGCCATAAAACGTCTAAGGGAAGATATCATAGACTTAGCATATGAGTGAGAATTGTGACGTACACCAATAGTTGGACCACCACACTTGTTGTTTTCTCGCGTTGATAATTTGATCATACCAACCTATGTGGTATGAAATTTTTTTTGTCTAAGTTATGTTTGAACCTTAGTGCTTGTGATAGATTATTGTATGCTATGACTTGTGTGTTTGTTGATGAATGTATGCTTTTGGATTTTTGTTTCACTACCTTATGTTTTTATCTTTACTTGTATTGTTTCTAATTTTTCTCTATCCTATGCAATAGATGCCTAGCTTTGTTATCAGCACCGCCGAGGAGTTCAAGGGAACTCGTTTTGGTTCTCGTATTGTGGAGCTCACTAGTGTGCTTAATCTCCTCCTCCCTAACATTAAGGGACTTCAGCTTACGAAGTTCGAGAGGAAAGATCTATGGGGATTTAGAGTCTCGCAGCCAGGACGCCAGTCAGAGCCACACACCGAGGAGATTACTTTCAAATTACTCCATGACGACAAGGAGAAGGGACTCGATGTTGCCATGTAGGAGCTACTTGGTCGTCTATGTGTACGTCACTCCACCGTGCTCAGGGGCCTCTACTTCCACCCATTTGGGAGACGTGACGAGGAGGGAGAGGTTGTAGTGTATGACGATGCCACTAGGGAGACTATGGATCCAGTGCGTCTCTATCTTCAGGACCTAGAGAGCCTCGTTAGGCACCTAGATACTGATAGGACCAACGTCATGCTTAGCAATGACGAGATACGCGTCCAGTTGAGGGAGAAGGACAAGGACTTCAAGGAGCAGGAGGAGAGCATCAAGGAGATGGAGGCTAGGTTCGAGAAGCAAGAAAAGAGGTTCAAGAATAAAGAGAAGAGAGTGCAATATAGGAACAAGAAGATCAATGAGATGAAGGCCGAGATGGAACTCAAGGATTTTGAGTTAGAGACATAGCAGGAGGTGATTGAGAGGCTGCGTTCGCAGAATAGGAAGCTTCAGGCAAAGGTCAATGCCTTGACCACCGGCGTGGAGGAGTACAAGACAGGAATCGACGCAGCAGGACTTGCACTAGTGGAGGTGGAAGTCGATATGAAGGAGTAGTGTTGACTACTTGTCTATCTATCTATCATCATTTTATTTATCAAGTCGCATTGATCATCCAACATGTGGATGACTTTGCTAGTGTGTTTACTTTGCAAACTTGTTGTTCGTGTTGTTTAAACTCTAAGTTTATTTTATGCTTGCTTATGGTGATTGTTGCTATGTAATGTATTGTGCATGTTAGCATCTATGGGGTGTTTATCCTTTCTTATCCTTATTGAAACCAGAGATGCCTCCCCGTCGTGCCAATCCCAACAATAACAACAATGGCAATGAGATGCAGCAGCTGATGATAGCCCAGACTCAGTTGATGCAAATGATGACCCAGTTTATGGCGAATAAGAATCAGAACCAAAAAACAACACCAACAACAACAATCAAAATAACCCACCGGCCTTTGATATGCTTACAAGGTTTCTGAGATTGAGGCCTGCAAAGTTTTATGGAACCATTGATCCTATGGTAGCCAATGACTGGTTACGTTATGTGAACAAGGACTTGGTCACTGTTGGTTGCACTGATGAGGAAAAAGTCAGGTTTGCAGCACATCTGCTAGAAGGACCAGCAGCTATGTGTCCTCGAGAATGTTTGGTCCTTATAAGTATTTCCACCGGCTTGTCCTTTGCTAAGAAAGGATTGGGCCACTTGCTGCGTTTGTTCTTTATTAATTGCACTTTGTTTGGTTGCTTTATCAGAAAACCCTTAAAAATCCGTTTGCTAAGTATTTGCAGAAGTTCCTGCTCCATACCACTAGTCAACACCTTCTACTCCTCGTTGGGATCGACACTCCTATTTAACGAAAGTACTGTGATACACCCCCTATACTTGTGGGTAATCAAGAGTATTTTATGGCGTCGTTTCCGGGGAGTGAAGCGCTATTGAAGAGTGGAACTAGTAAAGGAAACTTCTACTGTGAGTATTGTTTTTTGTTATTGCGTGTTACGTTGTTTCCATTATGGATAACCCACTTGGTTTTCTGTTTGTGAAAACTACGACCACTGCTAGGGTAGTAGATGAACCACCGCCTGTTGAGATAGATCCTTTTAAGATACCTACAAGTATTGTTGATCGTGTTATGGATAATTATTATTTTGGGGATGGAACTGTCCACCCTGGTGATCACTTGCTTTTTATCCATGAATTATGCGGGTTGTTTAAGTGTGCAGGTATCACAACTGAACAGGTGAAGAAGAAGTTACTCTCTATATCCTTGAAAGGGAGAGCTGAAGAATGGTATAAGCTGCTGAAGAATGGACAATCCATGGAATGGGAGGAAATGGCATCTCTCTTTTATTCTAAATTCTATCCTCCAAGTGAGATTCATTAGGATAGAAATCTGATATATAACTTTTGGCCTTATGGTGGAGAGAGTACAACTCAAGCTTGGGGAGATTGAAGTTACTAATGCTTAAATGTCCTATTCATGAACTCCCTAACAATATTATTATCAATAACTTTTATGCTAGGCTTTCTCTTTATGATAAAGATTTACTAGATGCTTCTTGTGCTGGATCATTCACACATAAGAAGGAAGAAGCTAAATGGGATCTCTTAGACCGTATTCAAGAGAACACTGAAGCTTGGGAGAATGACAAAGGAATAAAGTCAGGTATAAACTATTATTATGAATGCATTAAATCTTTTATAGGAACTGATGTCTTCCGTGATATTAGTAATGAGTTTGGTCTTGATTCCCAAAGTATTGCCAACTGTTTTAAGGCCTTTGCCTCTTACATAGAAATTCCCAAGAAGAAGTGGAATAAGTACCATGCTCCTTATAAAGATGTTGTTAGTCATGTTCCTATTAGAAGTACTGAAGTTTGTACTACTAATCATATTGTGCCTAAACCTTATGTTGAGAAAACACCTTTCCGAGCTAAGGTAAAGGAGTACTCTATGATAATTAGTACAAATAACAAAGGTACAAAGAAAAATGTGGAGCCTGATGAGCAATTGAGTATTGAACCTGTGGTAGCTATTGTGAAAGACCCTGTCACTAGAAATATAGAGGATGAGCACATTGTCTTCTGTGAAGACGCTTCTAATATTATCTCTCATCCTAGTAAGGCTAGAAAATCTAGTGTTCCTGTGCTTTCTGTTCAAATTGGTGATCATTGCTACTATGGTTTATGTGATATTGGTGCTGGTTCTAGTGCTATTCCTTATGAGATTTATAGGGAAATTATTCATGAAATTGGTCCTTGTGAGCTTGAGGACATTGATGTGGTTATTCACCTTGCTAATAAGGAAACCATTTGCCCCATTGGCATTGTAAGAGATGTGGAGGTTGTTTGTCGTAAGATTAAGTATCCTGCTGATTTTCTAGTACTTAATTCAGCAGCTAGTAAAACTTATCCTATCATTTTTGGTAGACCTTTCTTGAACACTTGTGGAGCTATTATAGATTGTGAAAAGGAGAAAGTTTTAACTACGTTTGATGGAGATTCTTATGAGTTTAACTTTTCCAAATATGCTAAATCTCCTTGTGAAAATAGCTTTCCTAATGAAGATTTCAGGATGGAACAACTTACTTCTATTGATCCAGTTTATGACTTTGACCTCTTTTTGGTGACTGCAAGTATGCTCATTCTTATGATAAAGTTGTTGCTAGTGACAGTTATATTGTCAAATTTATTAAAAGTTCTACTGAAAGTTATTATGAGAGAGGGAAACATGGTTTTATGCATCTCAATAATGTTATGTTTCCCCGTTTTATGTTGAAAGCTTTGAAGTTGCATTCGTTTTGTCTTCCTATGCTAGTGGCTTTTTGTTTCAACAATTCGTTTTCTAATGATACCCCCATGCATAGGAAGTGGGTTAGACTCAAATGTGTTGGTTATTTGCTTCTTGATGCTCTCTTTCACTTCAAATATATATCTCCTTTGTGAGCATCTTTGAAACTTTCAAGCCTAACTTAAAGGCATTAAAGAAAAGTACTTGTTGGGAGATAACCCAAGAGTTTGGTTGAGTCTTGGAAGTTATTACCTCAGTAATAACCGCTCCTTATCCTTTTTGTTTTGGTTTTTGTGTCAAGTTCAACTACTTTTGAGAAGTAGAAGAGTTGTGAAAAGTGGTTGTCCTGGGACAGATTTTTGTGCTGTATTGTATAAATTCATGAGGGAGCTCAATACATCGGATGGAGATGCATTTTTCTGAGCTTGTTCTCCAAGTTGTTAGCCAACTTTCATTAGTTCTGCACTTTTTGATTTGAGTAACAGAAGATTTTCAAAAAAATCAATCTTTACCTGCTAGTATGTTTTGACAGATTTCTGCTATCATTTGCATTTGCCTCTTACAGAAGCCTTTGTTTTGATGGATTTCAGTTGAAGTGTGCACCTAAAGGTTAATTGTTTTTGCTTACACTAATGTTGCCATTGAAGTTTGTGGCACCCCGGATTTACGGTCCGAGAATACCTGTTATGCATACATTTCACGTTCCCATGATCAGTGAGCCGTGAGCATAACCGACTAGTATCATTACATCATCCATACAATATCGAGTACGAACTTACAAGATGGCCATTATGTAAATTACAATACAAGTAGCGGAAGTCTTCAGCGTAGAGCCCGTGCCTTAACCTACAGGCAACTGATTGGGAAGACGGGCTAGCTCGCATAGACATCAGCACCTTCGTCACTTCTTAACATCTGCAATCTGGCCAAGTATATAGCCAGGGACAATGCTGGTGAGTACTTTGAATGTACTCACAAACCACCGAGACAAGGTAACAAAGATAATGCATAATGGGCTGTGGCGATATAGCTCTACACTATAGTTGTTTTTGAAAGACTTAACATTGGCATCTCTATATCTTTGTTGAAAAAGAGTTTTTAGAAAAATATGCCTCCTTTTAGAAAATCTGGACATCTTCACATCCTTGTTAGAAGATTTGAAAACAGTTTTGTTGTAAAACCCTTTTTAAAATATCTTCGACCATCTCTGGTCAAAACCAAACTCATTCTTATCTTTCCTCGTGACCAAGTCACATCCTTTGTTTCATCATAACTTAACCTAAGAGTCCTCCTAGCACTTGCCATTCCAACCGTCCTTGACCGTGGACACGGCTATTCGAATAGTTTAGACTCTGTAGAGTTTGCGCACTTTACCCACAAGAATCAATACATCCACCGGGATTTAACCACGGCCCTCTACACTCTGTAGACGGGGGTTTGGATAATCAAACTTAGCTTTTCATTTGTCCATCCCTAACAAAGGCGGCTTTTCCTTTTGGGTTTGTTCTCCCCGGCACGAGTATGCGGCACTATGGCCTTAGTCCTCCCTGTAGAACTTTTGTATACCCAAACCCTCGTCTTGGCAATATACAATTGTTGAATCCACTTCCTTCCCTACGCCTAAAACATACCGTCCGCGGGAGACCCAATTGTTGCACCGACACTTCCGCCGTAGCGGGCGATGGAGGCCTCAGATCCGCAGACCTGATGTAGAGTCCACTCGGGCTTCCAGGCATTGCTACCGTTAAGCAAGTACAAGCAGCCCCGGCTAAGGATTACAACTACGAGCTAAGCCCCAGCGCCTGGGGTAATGTGGTTGCACGGATAAATTGTTCCGGACATTGGCCTAGAACATCCCTTCTCTTTCTCTTACTTAAATTTATCCTTATTAACTTTCTCTTCATCCACCTCATATGTTCTTATGGTAAAACTTCCACTTGGAAAGGATGCCTCTTTCCAAGGATTTTATTTTGAAAACTTTGCTGTAGGGTAAAACCCAAAATAGTTTTATTCTTGAAAATCCGTGGTTTCCAAGAGGAAAGATGCTAATCATCTTGGCCTCGATCTAAGGGGGTAGAAATGGGTGTAAAAGGGGTAAGTGTCCTAGTGGCAATCATCCATAACTTGGAGGAGCCAAGTTACTCACGCGCTTTTATTTGAAACAAACCATGCCCGTGATCATGCAATTTATAAACGAGATATAAAACAGTTGATAAACAGAAGTAGGTTAATATAGGAGTTCAGGAATGGTGGATTGCCTGTGACCAGCGAGATGTCCCTTGACGACATTAGATAACCTGAATACCAATAATAACAATAGTAAGAATAACCCGATCCTTCCTTCTTCTCGGCTCTTGCAAACGCAACTATTGCCGTTACCGAGCATACATGCAAACAAACAATACGCCAATCAAAAAAAGGCATACAACTATCAAACCATACAACAAGTAAAGGATGGATACATGATATACATCAGTATGATGTTGGAGGTTTGATTCGATTGGATTGGAAGAAGCTTTGGAGGCATTAGGGAAAAGATGACTTTGGATTTAGAGTCTAGGAACTACCTATGGGAGGGATTTTGCTCAAGGGTTTGATCTGTATGATACCATTTTATAAAAATGATACCATCAGATAGATATTGATAAAATGAAGCCAACAAAAGTGGTTTCACTATTTTATAAATTTCCCTGGATTTATAATGGATTTTATAGTGGATAAAACCCTAGTTTTAGGAAATAATTCACCAGAACATCTCTGGAGTTCCAAAAATTATTTCCTTGGGTGAAAAGGTAGTATTTGATGGAATGAGTCAAAAGGAGTTGGGATCTCCTCAAAACAATTACCCAAAATGCCCTTGAGAAATTCCCAAAGATAGTACTAGACAAGATTTGTCTTTTTCATCAGATTTAATCTAGAGAAGCTTTTTAGTTGATTCCAATGACACATGTTAGGTACTGAGAATACCTTTATGTAGAAATTGGAATCAACCTTTTTGGAGTTGCAAAGGTACTGGGGTAATTTTATTAGTGAATAAGCTATGCACAGAAGGGTTTAATTCACTAAAACTTAACAGGGACTCCTTAAATTATGGGTTGTTGGATTTAGTAGGATATGGCTAGGTGTGTCAAATGAGGGTTGAAATTAGGTCCAAAAATCATTTGGTTTGTCCTAGAGAGGTGATGCTGGGGGTGGTGTGGGGCCTGCAGCTCGAACAGAGAGGGAGAGGGGGAGTGGGGTAGCTGCTGTCCCCTTTATTACAAAGATTTTGGGAAGATTGCTTCTCTATCTATCTCAAGCACATGGGACAAAGGAGGGGCTAGGTACTATAGTGCTACAGTTCACACGACCATGAGGGTGTGATGAGGTTAGGAGAAGTGTTGGGCAAGCTTTGGGATAGATTTGCCTTTGTTTGAAACAAGTTTGGCTAGGTTTAAAAAATTGATCAAAATGGAGGCTTGTGAAGGAAGTTGATCAACTTGTATTGGGCAAAGGGTGGCCATGGTACTGGTAGATAGATGAGGTCAAATAATCTCTCCATGATTTAAATGGGATGTTTCTGAAGATTATAATCCCATTTAAATGCACTTCTTCAAAAAGTGCAGAAATAGATTATGGAAGCTAAGATGATATTTTTACATTGGACAAGCTTGGTTTTTGATGTGATATGGCCCTAAATACCATAGCACACATTGGAGAATTCTATTGGGATTTATTAAGGTGGAAAAGTATTTTTGGGGAATTATTTCTTGTTTCTTCCATTTATTTTTGAATTAGAAAGATAGGGTAGGATATATAGGCATAAAATGTGCCTTGAGTTGGCAAAGTGATTTGGATAAAAACAAACTTGTCTTTGAGGACAAGGTTGTTGAGAAATTGGTAGGTAAAGGAAATAAAATAGTTTAATAATCCAAATAATTGTGGGAATTATTTGGGGATGCTTATATCCAAGGTGGATGATGTAAACTTGATGTAGGCATAAAGGTAAACCTTGGTTTTGAATAAAAAGGGGTAAAAAGGGTTGAAACTAGATTTGTGAGGATCTAGGGTTTGGTTAATTTGATACTACCTGAACAAGGTTGGATTAGGGAGCTCAGAGCTCACCTTGGTACAAGGGTTATATGGATGAATAGACCATGTCATATATATGATCATGGAAGCAAGGTTTGGGCTTGGTTAGATTTGAGGTGATCATGATGAGATGGCAAACTTTGTTGAAAATAAGGCTGCCATAACAGATACATCAGGTAGCCTCCTAAACCATGTGGGTTTAGGAAGCACAAGGATCCAATGGAAACAAGTGAAGTGGGGTCTTATAGGCCATGGTTAGTAGATCCTAACCATGCAAAGATTTGGTCAAGGGGAGGTGGCATATAGAAGTGAGCTTGTGCCAAAGTAGGAAAATGATAAGATTTGAAGAGAAGATTATTATCTTGACTACAAAACCATCATGGATGAGTGATAATTATAATGGCTTAGACAAGGGAAAGAGTGGTCTTTGGTAGCACTAAAGATGTACTACAAGATTGTTCAAGTACCTCCTCAAGAATGCACCTGAGTTGGAAAAGGTAGAGCTCCAAAGATTGAATCTAGATAAGAAATCTAGACTTAGCCATTTTGGCAGATTTGGAGATTTTGACTAGAGTGCAAGTGTGGATGATTTTGAGAGGATGGCAAGGGTTTATCCTATCCATCAAGTGGTTGATGTTGAGACATAGATTGAAGAGAGGGTATCCAAACTTGGATTGGGGTCCTAATGGTTGAGCTACTAGACTAGCTCACTCTAGTTCCTAAGTAGACAAGGCAATCAGCAGATCAAGGCAATTCATTTTTCTAGTTATCTAACTACTACTAGGGTTACCATCAAGGCTAGCTTGAGGTAAGGAGGGGTATTTTGAAAGGGGTTCTGCTTGAAGTAAGATAAGTACCATCTAGGTATCTCTACCAAGATTAAGATGAAAAGGTTTTAATATGGTTTTAGAAAACCTAGGGATAAGAGTAGTTGAAGGTTCTGTCTTGCAAAAATAAGGAGATATATATATATATATATGTCTCCATAGTTTTGGCAATAGAAACTAGTAAAGTATTTGGTTGGGTCAAAGTCATCTTGGCTCAGGTTTTGAAATGCCAGAACATTTTAGAATATGAAAGATGAGCCAAGACATCTCTTTTGTAAAATAGTTTTTGTAAGATAGTTGTGAGATGAGGAGTACAAAACTAATCCACAAGCAGTTGCTTGAGCACAAGCAAACAACTAAGCACACACTGCAAGAAAAAGTTTTTCCCCCTTATTTTTGCCTTTTTGGACATTTAATCAGGGTTATTGGGATGTTACAAAGTTTGTGTGAGACCTTGTAGGAAAGGAAATTCCAGGAGAAGGAGAAAAGGAGTCTGTAGAGTTCGTCTTTGAATAGGTAAAAGTGGTGAAAACAGAAGGTTCGTGAAACCCCAATCTTTTTATATTTTTTATGTTTTTTATGCATAGGGGAAGTTACGAGACGGAACAGAGGAGGAAACGGAAGCCGGGGTGGCCAAACCCACCGCAGGAGCGGGCCCACCTTGCCCCGCGCCTGGAGGGGGTGTGCCTCCCCCGAGCTCTGACTCCGCCTTGTTTTCGTATCAAAACCTTCCTTATGCTTTGAAACTTCGTAATATATAACCCCCCAGATCCCCCGAGGTTCATGCATCGTGTTATCGTCGTGTTTTCGTTTCGATCTGTTTCTGTCAGGAAAACTTCACAAGTTTAGAGCACCATGGTCTCTGCCAACGACAAAGCCAAGAATCCAGAGAAAGACGATTCTCGCAAACTCAAGGAGGAGGAGATTTTGGTAGGTTATGAAGGATACATGGAGGAGGACAAGAAACCGGACACCCGCACTACCGTCGCAAGAATTGGAGTGGTGGCAAAACCTACCAAGCCTAAGAGGACAGCTGTCAACACCCGGATTTTTAATCCCAGATGCCTGTTATGCCATACATTGCAATCCCATGATTACCATTTTTGCGAGACATAATAGATTTGATATCATAGTACATCATCCATTACAAACCATACATAAGGTCTTACAACAAATAAGGATCTCATGATCCAGTCTTAATACAATTCAAGCAACGGAATAACGTAATAATAATGATAGAGTAGGAGAGGTTCCATCTTCATGGTCACACGCAATGCTGACGATGGGAGATGATCCTAGTTTTCCTAACCTTCCTGCTGTCCGTCCTCTTGATACTCTTCTTCATTGTCTGTCCACGGGAATTGCCAGGGAAAAATCCATGAGTACTCTTTCAGTACTCGCAAACTAATACTAACAAGTGAAGTGGTTTTTGAGTTGGATATACTAAGCTCTAGGGTTGTTTTGCAAAAATCCAGATTTATCTCTACTGAGTTCAGAAGCAAAGAAAGCTAGTTGAAAGTTTTATAACCCCAAAGTGGGAACTTGAATTTCATGTCACAACTCTGTTGTGGTCAAGTCAAAGTCATAAATCATTTCATAAGTCATTTTGAAAACATCTGACGATGGAACAGTATGGCCACTCCAACTGTCCATAACCGTAGACGCGGCTATTCGAATAGTTTGACACTCTGCAGAGGTGGTACACTTTCACCACAACATTCGATACATCCGTCAGGAAAATCCTGAATTCACCATACTCAGTATGCGGATAATCAATCCTAACCTTTCAATTATGTGCCCTAGTATAGGCACCTCTCCTGTGAGTTTGGCCTCCCAACCATGACCAACTATCATCTTGGGTACTGCATAGGTGGACAATCTTCACAAGGTAGCCTCAACTTAAACCTTGGCCGCAAGGGAACCCATACTAAGGTATATAAGTTTCCAATCAAGCCCTACCCATATTTCGGGTATTGTGGTTGTACGGTAAAATTGGAATGGTATTGCATCCACACAACCATCAGTTTTGTAAAGGGATAAGGCTCTTGCCTTAACATTTTCATCATCAAAATCATCTGGTGTTCAAGAACAAATGTCAAAACATTTCAGTAGAATGACTCATCATTCTAAGGTTTTCATAACCATTTTCACCAAGCATTCCCATCTAAAGTTTATCAAGTTTTATGCTTAGCACTAACATCTACAAGTGGGGGTAGGCACTAATGAGGGGTGGTAAACAAGTGTATCTTATCTACTTTCAATCTCATGCCTCAGGATGACATCAATATTATCTAACTTAGGTCTAAGTTTTATGCTCCTTATGCTACCTTCATATATCTTTGTAAAATCTACAAGTCCCTAAGTAAACTCTAAGAGAAAGCTTTGATAAAGATATAAAATACTAAGCTTGCAAGTAAAACTAGGATTGGGTATCAAGTGGTGTAAGCTTGCAAGGATTAGCTTGCTAAGTTGCAAGTGTTAGCTTGCTAAGTTAATAGCATGCTAAGATATTAGTATAGGATTTCAAGGTTGCAAATATAGGCTTGCTATGTTAATAGTACAAGCTTGCTAAAGTATTAGTATAAGGTTTCCTTGTGCAGAGCAGTGGTTGAAGTTCTCATCGGCTTCTTCCTCATAGTATTCTCCTTCCTCCTCGTATCATTGGTCGGTACTAGCATCTATAAATAAATACGAGGTACACAATCACCAAACAATACTTAACTAGTTCTATTCATCACACCAATGTTTTCACTATAAATACGAGGTACACAATCACCAAACAATACTTAACTAGTTCTACGCAGAAAAGCTTCTACCTTGTTATTTTTACCATGGGTGATCTACAAATCTAAATGGTTGGAATCCAACGGGCTTGGATTAAGCACTCCAGTACCTTTCTAACAAAATTGTTTTCATGCATTTTGGTTCAGTGAATCAAGCTGGGTTGATTTTTGAATCTGGGAACAGAACTGAGTTTGAAACTAAAATAATAAACCTAAATTTGAATTACTGGGTCGCGCTGGATGCTAACTAGGCCGGCCCACTGCGCACAATGCGCGCGGGTGAGTTTAAGTGAACGACCCCACTCGTCAGTGAGACAGAGGGGTGCAAAGCGGTATGGGGGGATGTGGACCGCACGATCTAACTCTAATCCAACGACTATGGTTCATTGTCCACGTCGGGCAACGCCGGCGAGACAGAACCCTAGCGCAGCTAGTGGGAGTCCTGGGAGGATCACCGGGGCTCAGGCGATGGTCAGCGACGGGGGCGAACAATGAAGTCGACGACGGCGATCCTTCTGGTACTGGCAGCTCCTCCTGGGGCGGCTCCAATCAACGGTGCCCTTATCCTCCAGCAGCGGAAAACTCCGGCAAAATTCCGGCGATGCGTTGCTCGCCTTCCTCTGGGTGTGAGGTGGGGTGCTTCTGAGAGAGAGGGGAGTGAAATGGTGTGAAGAATTCATGCTGGGGTGGCCTCTATTTATAGTGCCTGAAGGGGACCGACAGGCGCGGGCTGAGCTCATCGTGGTCGTCGGCACAACGAGCTAAAGGCATGGGCGACAATAGGGGGCGGTGTGGAATGGTCGGAACGTCGCGGCACTCTGGGCGGGTCCGACGGTGGTTTTAATGCCGCACATCGTCTATGGTCCGCGCGGTGGCAAACGGGCATATCTGCGGTGTTTCTGGGGTGCTGGCGAACCTGCTTGCACGCGGTGAGGGCGGCACGCCGTCTGTGGGATGTGTCGCGGATGGCACACTGGCGCGCTCTCAGCTCGCTCGTAGAGAGGCTTGGCATGTTCGGGCTATGTGGTCCAGGGGCTGTCTGTGCCTGAGGCTTGGACAAGGAGTGGCGGTGGACGGTGGAGAGTGTCCCAGACATGGTTGCTAGGATTGGTGCTTCTCCTAGCTTGCTATCAACATGGGGGTGGCAAGCTAGGCTCGGCATGGTCACCATTGATGGCTATGGCATGCTCACAGTGGTGCTAAAGCTTGTTAATTGAGCTAGATCATCTACTGAGAGTGTAGTGTGAGCTATAGAGGGAACAAGTTAGGCCAAGATCACTGCTCACTATAGTGTTTGATGTTTGTTTGTTTCCTGTTTGCAAGGTGTTTGATGAAATGGCCAAAAGATATGCAAATTTGAATTTTGGATTCAAACTTGGTGGATGTGTTGGTTACATACTAGGGAGTCTCTGGTTAGTTGGAAAGGTCAAGTGGAATTAATTTGGTTGGTTTTTGAAAAAGGGGTGATCTTCACATATGAATCAGATTGAATTTTGAAATGTGATTTGAATCAAGTTGCCAAATGTTTCTCCAAGTTTGAAAGGTGGGCTTTGATCACTTTTACTTGGTCTAGCAAGGGGTGAAAATTAATGGAAAAGTTTATGTTTGAAATCTTGGACTAGAAACACTCAAAGTGGCCTAGTGAGCAAGATTGGCAAAAATGACCATTTGCTTATTTGATTTGTTTTTGATTTTTTTCTTGATTTGTTTCTGCTTGGAAATGTTTTAGATGATGTTATTTTCATCTTTAAACCATTCCTTGCTATTTAGATCACTCACACAAGTCCATTCATGCATTCATACAATCATCACATACACACATGCATTCATAATGATTTTAATTAACAAAAGTTTTTGTTAACCCTAATTTTGGTGATTGGAATTTGATAATCGTTTGTTCAACATTTTTGGGATGTTACAAACCTTCCCTACTTAAACAAAATCTCATCCCAAGATTTGAGAAAGAAGAAAGAAGAAAACTAGGATTTAAAAAGATAGGGAAACTCCGTCTTGATGTGATCTTCTCGCTCCCAGGTAGCTTCTTCTTCAGTGTGGTTACTCCACTGAATTTTGAGAAACTTGATGCTTCGGTTCCTGGTGGTTCTGAAAGCTTCATCCAAAATACGGATGGGTACTTCGGGATATGTCAGGTCATCGTTGATCTCTATGGTGCGGTGATCAATATTCTTGAAAACTTCAGTATTCTACGAAACTTGAAGGCATTTGCGAAGTAACGATATATGGAACACATTGTGCACGGCTGACATATCCTCTGGTAGTTCCAATTGATATGATACTTCTCCTCGATGATTCAGAATCTTGAAAGGTTCGATATATCTAGGGGCTAACTTTCCTTTCTGCTGGAAATGTTGCATTCCCTTCAAAGGCGACACTTTGAGATACACAAAGTCTCCGATATTCAAAGCGAGGTCTCGACGTCTCTTGTCGGCGTAACTCTTCTGTCTGGATTGGGCAGTCTTGAGGTGCTCACGAATCTTGTGAACTTTCTCTTCTGCTTCTCAGAGGATGTTAGGTCCAAAAATCTAACTCTCTCCTACTTCCGACCAATTCAAAGGTGTACGACACTTCCTTCCGTACATGAATTCAAATGGGGCCATTTGCAAACTAGCTTGATAACTATTGTTGTAAGAAAATTCCACGAAAGGAAGACAGTCTTCCCATTTAGATCCGTACTCTAGCACACATGCTCTCAACATATCTTCGAGTATTTGCTTTACTCACTCCGTTTGTCCATCGGTCTGAGGGTGATAAGCTGTGCTGAAATCTAGTCGGGTTCCTAAAACTTCTTGGACTTTCTTCCAGAATATCGAGGTAAACTGAGTTCCTCGATACGATACAATGTTCTTGGGGACTCCGTGCAAACTGACGATTCTAGCGATGTATAACTCTGCTAGCTTCGAACTCTAGTAGGTGGTCTTGACAGGAAAGAAATGGGCTACTTTGGACAATCTGTCAACTATGACCCATATAGAGTCATTTCCCCTACTAGATGTAGGCAATCCGGTGATAAATTCCATTCCAATGAATCCCATTTCCATTCCGGAATCTACAGTGGTTGCAACAGTCCCGCGGGTCTCTGATGTCCCGCCTTGACTTGCTGACATATATCACACTTGGCGATATAGCTTCCGATTTCTATCTTCATCTTATGCCACCAAAATTGCTCCTTCAAATCCTGATACATCTTCGTCTCTCTGGGGTGGATAGAATAAAGAGTATCATGGGCCTCCTTCAAGATAGTTTCCTTCAACTCTGAATCTGCTGGTACACAGAGACGTCCTTTGTACCACAAAACTCCTTCATCCTCGGTGAATCCAGGTACTTTGCTTGTACCTATACGACGTTTGATTCCGTCGATACTAGCATTTCCTTTCTGAGCCTCCTTGATCTGACAGATCAAAGTGGGTTAAAGTTCTATGCTAGCCAAAAATCCTTCACTTACTAATTCCATTCTGAAATCTTCCATCTCCTTATGCAAACTTGGTTGCTTCTTCAGAATCATGGAGTTCAAGCGGCACAACAATCGGCTAAGGGCATCTGCTACCACATTGGCTTTACCGGGGTGATTGTCCGGATCATAGTCCTTGATTAGCTCAATCCATCTTCTTTGCCTCATATTCAGCTCCTTCTGAATGAATATATACTTCAAGCTCTTGTGATCCGAATAAATCTCACAACGGTTTCCTATCAGATAATGCCTCCATGTCTTTAGGGCTAGAACTATGGCTGCTAGTTCTAGTTCATGGGTTGGATAATTCTGTTCATGCTGCTTTAGTTGTCGGGATAGATAAGATATAACTTTTCCTTCTTGTATCAACACACATCCAAGACCGATCTTGGATGCGTCACAATACACATCAAAAGGCTTCGTGATATTCGGCATGATCAAGATTGGGGCTGAAATCAATCTCCTCTCGAGTTCTTGAAAACTCGCTTCACATTTGTCTGTCCATTCAAACTTCTTATCCTTCTTCAACAATTGGGTCATGGGTCTTGCGATACTCGAGAATCCTTCTACGAACTTGCGGTAGTATCCCGCCAATCCGAGAAATGCACGAACTTGGGTTTGAGTGGTTGGGGCTTGATAATCTTCAACATCCTTCACCTTTGCAGGGTCAACGGCAATTCCTCCGGCTGATACAATATGTCCGAGGAATCCTACCTCCTGTAACCAGAATTCACATATTCTAAACTTGGCATACAACTGAGGCTCCCTAAGGGTTCCAAGGATGGTCCTTAGGTGTAGCTCATGTTCTTCTTCTGATTTGGAATAGATCAGAATGTCATCAATGAAAACAACGACAAACTTATCCAGGAAGTCCATAAAAATCTTATTCATGAGGTTCATGAAATAAACGGGGGCATTGGTTAATCTAAAAGACATGACAGTATACTCATATAATCCATATCTGGTGGTAAAGGTAGTCTTTCGAATATCCTCCGCGCGAATCTTGAGTTGATGATAACTAGTTCTAAGATCAATCTTAGAAAACACTTTGGCACTAGTCAACTGGTCAAACAGGTCTTCTATCTTTGGCAGTGGGTACCTGTTCTTGATGGTGACATCATTCAACTTCCGATAATCCGTACATAAATGGTTACCTCCATCCTTCTTGTCCACAAACAATACAGGTGATCTCCATGGCGACGCACTTGGTTGGATCAATCCTATTTCCAGCATAGCATCCAGTTGCTTCTTCAACTCCACTAACTCAGACAGGTTCATGCTATAGGGTCTATGGGCTATGGGTCCGGTTCCAGGGATTAGTTCAATGATAAACTCGATATCCCGATCTGGGGGCATACCGAGCAAAACATGTGGAAATACATTGGGGTATTCACAGATTATCCGGAGTTGGTCAATGGTTGGCTGGGCTATACTCTTGTTGCATTTAAATTGATGGGGCAAGGTTTCAGATACATGCTCGACTGATATTCCGGCTGTACTAGTCATGGTTATGGCTTTCTTGGCACAGTCGATTAATCCTTTATGTTTGGACATCCAATCCATTCCTAGTACTACTTCCAAACCTTTAGTTCCAAGTACTATTCGATTAGCATAAAAATCTATGCCATGGATTCGGATAGGTACGGCCTTGCAAATTTGTCTAGCTTTGGTGGTTGAACCAGGTATTAGAACTATCATAACATGCTTCAATTTGGTGGGGTTGAATCTTACTAGTGCAAGCAAATTATTCAATAACAAACGAGTGCGATGCTCCAGAATCAAACAACACTCTTGCACGTACTGAGTTAACAGAAAACATACCCAGCACGACATCTGGTGCTTCTTGGGCTTCTTCAGCATGCATGATAAAGAGACGGCCGTTGCGGTTGAGCGAATTCCCTGGGGCAAACCTTCTTCCAGGCTGAACGCGACGCTACTGCTGAGCTGGGGCATTTGCATTGGGGACTGCGGCAACATTCTTGAGGCACTCATTGGAATAGTGACCTTTGGTTCCACATTCATAACAAGTCACTTGCGACTTGTCCTTTCCTGCAACAAGTACATCATTTCTTCCAGTCCTCGGGGCAGTGTTGGTGTTGGTGGAGACATTGTTGTTGTTGAACTTATGCGGTGTACGGTTGAAATTGCTGGGGTTGCCGGGGTTGTTGTGGTTTCCTCCGGGCCTTGGGTTTCCATAGTTGGGATAGGTCGGACGGTTCATCGGGGGTCTATTGGTTCTTGGGGAAAATCCTGGAGATGGGTTGGGGAGATACTTTGGTGTATGATGGGTTCCTGGTTGATGCATCATTCTCAGCTTGCGGTTCTCACTGCGTTGGTTCATCTTGCCTTCCATCTGAATGGTAGAGTCCACTAAGGCTTCAATATCAGCAAATGGGATATTGACCAAAACCGTCTGCATCTCATCGTGCAGACCATTCAGGAATATCTCCTTCTTCTTGGCTTCAATATCTATCTCATCAGGTGCATACCTAGCCAATGACAAGAATTTGTCACGGTACTCAACTACTGTCATCCTTCCTTGTTTCAGTTCTCTGAATTCATCTCTCATCCTCTTGATCAAACCTGGTGGCACATGGGTTTGGCTGAAATTGATTTTGAACTCTTCCAAGTCATCATTTGACCTCCGGTCATGGCACGAACGCTGTTCCACCATGCTCTTGCATCTCCGGCCAGATAGTGGGTGGCAAACAGTACTTTCTCGTTAGCTTCCACACCTGCAACTTCCAGGTTGTTTTCCATTGTTTGCAGCCAATCATCTGCATCTAGGGGCTCTTCAGACTTAGTGAAAACGGGTGGATTGGTGTTCTGGAAATTCTTGAGCTTGGATCCATGGTTGTCCAGATTTTCATGGCCCTGATTGTTGTTGGCCATCTGAAACTATCTGTTGAAGGGTGGCTAAGTTGTCTTGACATTCGGCTCTTTCAGCTTCGCGGTCAGAAACCAACATTTGCAACATCGGGTCTGGGGATGAATTGCTTCCTCCGCGAGGCATCTGAAGATTGAGATACATCATGAGAAAAGGGGGAAATTTCTAAGGTTCAGGGGTTTTGTGTTTTGAAAAGTTTTCAAAGTTTGACTTAGATTTTTCTAGCAACTTGCTTTTCATTCATTCATTCATTCATTCATAACACACGATACAAATACACACCACAACAAAGGAAAACAGATGGTGTTAAGAACCATTCTGTGAAGCTACATACAGTGGGACCGGATACAACTCACTAACGCTAGTGCTCAAGTGCTATTACTCCTTAGTGTCCTCATCATCCTCATCATCCTCATCATCATTGATGAAGGCGAAGTCATCCTCATCAGTGAAGAAGTCCATTGCCTAATCCTCCAGAAAGTCATCATCGTCACTGAGATAGGAGTAGGGGTTTCCAGGAAGGTCTTCTCCTGCATTCTTCCTCTCCTCCAACTGCATGTCTCTCTCGTGGATGGTCTCCTTCAAATCCGTAATCCAGTGGCGAAGAAGGGCAATGATGCGCTCCTTATTGTCGAGCTGACGGTGACGAGACTGGCGATCCTTCACTTGCATGGCGATGGTCTGATCCTTCTTTGCGGCGATGGCGTACTTGTGGTTGGCATAGGAGCAGACATTGTCTAACTCCTTCTGACGTCATACATCATGAAGCTAAGGTGGTCCAATTGGCTCTTCAGCTCGTGGTGATACGGGTCCTCTAGTGGCTGTCCCATAACATCATGCCTTGAATAGAACTCAAAGGGCACCCTTGATTTGATTGATACTCTGCCCACCTAGACGGGCAAGAGCTTCCTGCATGGCTCTGGCAAGTCCATCGAGCCAGTTGTTCTCTCTCAAGGTGAACTGAATTCCCTCTGAGGTGGGGGCTTCAATCTTTCCTCGGAGGCTTGCAATAACTAGCCACTATAATCCTGTCCTTCCTGATCATTGAGCTGAGCTCCGAAGAACTCGGGGTGCGGACGCTCTAGCATCTCTGAAAGCTGGTCCAAATCACGCTCCAAGATGAGGTCTCCTCCATTCCCCAACTGATAAAACTTGTTGTACTTGACGTCCATCTATAAGAATATAGGATGAGTAAGTTAGTAGAGTGACCAAGTGTGTCAAATTTTATGTAAGTTTGCAAGAATTTTTGAGGAACATGAATTTTCACGAAAGAGTCTAAGAGATAAGGATGAGAATAAGTTTTCGTAAATAATCACTTCCTTGGTTTTGAAACTAAGTTTTTGATTCCAACATCCATTCTAAACTAGGGTCTCCTATGGCCAGGATGGCTCTGATACCAACTTGTCAACACCAGGATTTTTAATCCTAGATGCCTATTGTGCCATACATCACAATCCCATGATTAACATTTTTGCGAGACATAATAGATTGGATATCATAGTACATCATCCATTACAAACCATACATATGGTCTTACTACAAATAAGGATCTCATGATCCAGTAGTAATACAATTCAAGCAGCGGAATAACGTAATAATAACGATAGCGTAGGCGAGGCTCCATCTTCATGGTCATAGGCAATGCTGACGATGGGAGATGATCCTAGTTGTCGTAACCTTCCTGCTGTCCGTCCTCTTGATACTCTTCTTCATAGTCTGGCCATGGGATTTGCCTGGGACAAAGCCATGAGTACTCTTTAAGTACTCGCAAACTAATACTAACAAGTAAAGTGGTTTTTGAGTAGGATATACTAAGCTCTAGGGTTGTTTTGCAAAAAGCCATATTTATCTCTACTGAGTTCAGAAGCAAAGAAAGCTAGTTGAAAGTTTTATAAACCCTAAGTGGGAACTTGAATTTCATGTCACAACTCTGTTGTGGTCAAGTCAAAGTCATAAATCATTTCATAAGTCATTTTGAAAACATCTGACGATGGAACAGTATGGCCACTCCAACTGTCCATAACCGTAGACGCGGCTATTCGAATAGTTTGACACTCTACATAGGTGGTACACTTTCACCACAACATTCGATACATCCGTCAGGAAAATCCTGAATTCACCATACTCAGTATGTGGATAATCAATCCTAACCTTTCAATTATGTTCCCTAGTATAGGCACCTCTCCTGTGAGTTTGGCCTCCCAACCATGACCAACTATCATCTTGGGTACTGCACAGGTGGACAATCTTCACAAGGTAGCCTCAACTTAAACCTTGGCCGCAAGGGAACCCATACTAAGGTATATAAGTTTCCAGTCAAGCCCTACCCATATTTCGGGTATTGTGGTTGTACGGTAAAATTGGAATGGTATCGCATCCAGACAACCATCAGTTTTGTAAAGGGCTAAGGCTCATGCCTTAACATTTTCATCATCAAAATCATCTGGTGTTCAAGAACAAATGTCAAAACATTTCAGTAGAATGACTCATCATTCTAAGGTTTTCATAACCATTTTCACCAAGTATTCCCATCTAAAGTTGATCAAGTTTTATGCTTATCACTAGCATCTACAAGTGGGGGTAGGCACTAATGAGGGGTGTTAAACAAGTGTATCTTATCTACTTTCAATCTCATGCCTCAGGATGACATCAAGATTATCTAACTTAGGTCTAAGTTTTATGCTCCTTATGCTAGCTTCATATATCTTTGTAAAATCTACAAGTCCCTAAGTAAAATCTAAGAGAAAGCTTTGATAAAGAAATAAAATACTAAGATTGCAAGTAAAATTAGGATTGGGTATCAAGTGGTGTAAGCTTGGAAGGATTAGCTTGCTAAGTTGCAAGTGGTAGCTTACTAAGTTAATAGCTTGCTTAGATATTAGTATAGGCTTGCAAGGTTGCAAGTATAGGCTTGCTAAGGTATTAGTATAAGGTTTCCTTGTGAAGAGCAGTGGTTGAAGTTCTCCTCGGCTTCTTCCTCGTAGTATTCTCCTTCCTCCTCGTATCCTTGGTCGGTACTAGTGTCTATAAATAAATACGAGGTACACAATCACCAAACAATACTTAACTAGTTCTATTCATCACACCAAGGTTTTCACTAGATGATATAAGATCATCACAAGCATTACAATCATTAAGGAAAATAGTTTTATTTCCTTTATTTTAGAAATTAATTTCTACTCATTGAAAAACTACTTCAGATTTAATATTCTCCAACTAAAACATGGGATCATGTTGACACATGTCATCACCACATTTTTCAGTATATGGGAATGTGATTTAAAGTAGTGTCACAATTTAATAAGGTTTAACCTTTTTATTTTAATTAATTAACGTTACTAGAAATGCCTATGGGGCAATCTTTTATTACTTGTCCATTATTCTGCAAGTAAACCTATATATTTTTATATATTCTGAAAGATATGGTTAAATGTGATTTTTGAGAGTTGGAATCAACTCAAAACATTTTATGGTTGAATTTTGAAAAATATTTGAATGCAGAAAAGCTTCTGCCTTGTTATTTTTACCATGGGTGATCTAAAAATCTAAATGGTTTGAATCCAACGGGCTTGGATTAAGCACTCCAGTACCTTTCTAACAAAATTGGTTTCATGCATTTTGGTTTAGTGAATCGAGTGGTTTTATTTTTTAATCTGGGTATAGAACTGAGTTTGAAACTAAAAGAATAAACCTAAATTTGAATTACTAGGTCGCGCGGAATGCTAACTGGGCCGGCCCACTACGCACAATGCGCGCGGGTGGGTTGAAGTGAACGACCCCACTCGTCAGTGAGACAGAGGGGTGCGAAGCGGTATGGGGGGATGTGGACTGCATGATCTAACTCTAATCCAACGGCTGTGGTTCATCGTCCACGTCAGGCAACACCGGCAACACAGAACCCTAGCGCGGCTAGTGGGGGTCGTGGGAGGCTCACCGGGGCTCAGGCGATGGTCGGCGACGGGGGCGAACGACGAAGCCGATGACGGCGATCCTCCTGGTACTGGCAGCTCCTCCTGGGCGGCTCCAATCAACGACGCCCTTCTCCTCCAGCAACGGCAGACTCCGGCCAAATTCCGGCGATGCGCTGCTCGCCTTGCTCCGGGATTAAGGTGGGGTGCTTCTGAGAGAGAGAGGAGTGAAATGGTGTGAAGAATTCGTGCTGGGGTGGCCTCTATTTATAGTGCCTGAAGGGGACCGACGGGCGCGGGCTGAGATCGTCGTGGTCATCGGCACAGCGAGCTAAATTCATGGGCGATGATAGGGGCGGTGTGGAACGGTCGGAATGTCGCGGCGCTCTGGGCGGGTCCGATGGTGGTTTTAATGGCGCATAGCATCTACGGTCCGCGTGGCGACGAACGGGCATGTCTGCGGTGTTGCTGGGTGCTGGCGATCCTGCTTGCAAGCAGCGAGGGCAGCACACGGTCTGTGGGCGTGTGACACGGGTGGCACACTGGTGCGCTCTTGGCTCGCTCGCAGAGAGGCTTGCCATGCTCGGGCTGTGTGGTCCAGGGGCTGGCTGCGATCGAGGCTTGGACAAGGGTGGCGATGGACGGTGGAGAGTGTCCCAGACATGGTTGCTAGGCTTGGTGCTTCTCCTAGCTTGCTATCGACATGGGGGTGGCAAGTTAGGCTCGGCATGGTCACCATTGATGGCTATGGCATGCTCACAGTGGTGCTAAAGATTGTTAATTGAGCTAGATCATCTACTGAGAGTGTAGTGTGATCTATAGAGGGAACAAGTTAGGCCAAGATCACTGCTCATTATAGTGTTTGATGTTTGTTTGTTTCATATTTGCAAGGTGTTTGATGAAATGGCCAAAAGAGATGTAAATTTGAATTTTGGATTCAAACTTGGTGGATGTGTTGGTTACATACTAGGGAGTCTCTGGTTAGTTGGAAAGGTCAAGTGGAATTGATTTGGTTGGTTTTTGAAAAAGGGGTGATCTTCACATATGAATCAGATTCAATTTTGAAATGTGATTTGAATCAAGTTGCCAAATGTTTCTGCAAGTTTGAAAGGTGGTATTTGATTCACTTTTACTTGGTCTAACAAGGGGTGAAAAGAAACGGAAAAGTTTCTGTTTGAAATCTTGGACTAGAAACACTCAAAGTGGCCTAGTGAGCAAGATTGGCAAAAATGACCATTTGCTTATTTGATTTGTTTTTGATTTTCTATTTATTTGTTTCTGGTTGGAAATGTTTTAGATGATGTTGTTTTCATCTTTAAACCATTCCTTGCTATTTAGATCACTCACACAAGTCCATTCATGCGTTCATACAATCATCACATACACAGATGCATTCATAATGATTTTAATTAATAAAAGTTTTTGTTAACCCTAATTTTGGTGATTGGAATTTGATAATCATGTGTTCAACATTTTTGGGATGTTACAACAGCATGGATGTCTACAGGAGGGAAACCTCCACGTCATACCCTCTCTCCACGGTCACCTCCTCCAAGTACCAAGAAACCCTTCCACACTCTTATACATGAGCATCAATATCAAAATGTGCCCAAAGGGAACTTGCCCTCGAGTTGGGATATGCCTTGTTCTAACCATGCAAGGGAGGAGCATACTAAGAAGGAAGAGTGGGGAAAGAATAGCAAGGACTGGAATTCTCGGTCCGATATGATCATGAACCGCATTGAGCAAAACTCGGAGTTGATTCGTACTCTAACCTTTGAGATTGAGGAGTTGAGGAAACTGATTGAGGAGCTTATCAAGAGAACACCACCAACACCGAAGGAGTAATTCGTCATCAGGTTTGGCATACCCTTGGCTTATTAGTAAATCTCTCGCGAACTTGATGGCACACCTTATTTATTTTCCCCTAATAGACTTGAACCATTGTGTCATCGAAGTTGTATATGTGTAAGGTTCCCAACCTTTAATAAGGTAGAGTGTGTTTACAATGCTAGTCCCTAGATCAATAGCTAGCATCCACAGTTAAGATGTAATATCAAGAAACAAAGGTCATAATACAACTTTATAACCAGGAATAAAATAATTTATTACATCTTACATAGCTCATTTGGATATCTCATTACAATGCAGCAGAATATAACAATAGCATGGGGTCCTTCATCTTCAAATTGCCACAGGCAACATGTTGGTTGTAGACTTGTAATCCTAATCAACACATCTTACTAACATCAAACAAACCTGCAACAGAACAAGTTACAGCCACAAGGGTTAATACATTTGAATTGTATTGGCAAGTGATACTATGGTAGTATAGTGGAGTCTATCATCTATATGCTTTTGGCTAAGTGGGGCTTAGGATTGCTTTGCTCAAAATAGTTTTTCCTTATCATTTGAAAGAACTAAGTTTTTGCTTGATAAAAATCACCCAAGGCATCTCCTAATAGAAATTGGTGATCCTTCAACCCTTGTTCAACCACAAGTTTTTACTTAGAAATTGGGATGGGGAGATTCTTGATAGCTTCCATGTCTTGATGCTCAAATTGTCCTTTACCAGGGACATGGCTAAGTACTTAGATTTTACACTCTGCAGAGGTGGTGCACTTTCCCCACAAGACTTGGTTTCACCAAGACAAGATCTTTCAGAAGCCTTCCCTTAGACCAGAATGGACGCGTTCCAACCTATCATCCCCTACCACCAACTGTCCATTTGGCTAAGTTATTGCAACCTATATGATCCAGACAGAGCCCATAATGCCAAGTGGCTGCACTTGAAGCTTCTCAACATTTGACATCTCAAATCTCTTTGTTCTTGGGTGGCCATCCTCAAGTGAGATACACAAGGTAAACCATAGAAATAGGCCTTGTGAACCATTCAACATAACCAGTCCTTCCATTCCACCCAGGTGATTCATTCACTTAGTTGTTTTATTAAACAAACACAAGTCCTTGACTTAGAAATATTCCATAGTATGAATATATATTCCACCCTTGTTTTCTACTAGCTAAGCTAAGCATGATAGTAGTAGGAATCTTAACTTAGGAAATTTCTACTAAGGTTTCATCTACTAGGATTTCCCATGGCATAGTTTATACTTAGCAAAAATTTCATGCAAGTCCTACTTAGAATATCACTAATGCATAGTGAAAATAATGGTACAAAAGTATGAAGCATCACTTGCCTTTTTGGTAGAGAATATAAGTTCACTCCTTGATCTTGCAACAATCACACACTTCAAATTCCACTACAATTCAATCAAGCAAGCAATATTTCAATCTACCATTCAAGCAAAACATCACCTAAAATGATAGAAACAAAACAATGCATGCAAGCATGCTAAGATTGTTTTATTTGGAAAAGTGGTTTCTAATAGGTTATAAACATTCTAAAACACTTATTGGTCATTTTTATAAAGTGGCAAAACTATTTGCAAAAGATTCTACCTATAAACAATTTTTAAACCAAAGCATTATTTTATGTGGTCGAGAAATGCTTTTAATAAGGCAACAATCTATAGGGTTCACAAAATATGTTTTAAAATCATAAAACCTTGTGTTTAGGGTCAGAGAGTTTAAATCAAAACATTTCCCAAAGGTTTCCTCCAAAAAGCATTTTTAACAAATAAACAATATTTTTATTTGACTAGAAATGGTTTAAATCAAAGATTTATTCTTTTGCTTCACCAAATATATTTTTGAAACCAAAAATTTATTTCTATGGTCAGTAGGTTCAAAACAAACCATTTTCCAAAGGTTTTATCTCAAAAATCATTTTAGAACAATTTTTATATTCTAAACATGCATACAGAAGTTTCTGCAAAAACAACCAATTTAATAGAAGAATTTTACTAAACAAAGTGCATGGTCAGAAAGTAATTGTTTTGATGAATCCATTGATATAAAATTTGCAAAATTTGGACGTGTGGTTTGAAAGTTATGAATTTTTCAAATTGGAACATCAAATAGATCAAATCCTGGTTTTTATAAATAGGCAGGGCCACGTGGCGTGTTGCTATTCATCTGTACCGCTTCGTGCGGATCGTACTGTGTGGTGCGTTGGATCTAACTGAATTGCACGGATCAGATCAGCGCATACCCCTTCGATTAGTCAACCTATCCAAGCCATCAGATGAAGATCTAACGATCCATAGTCGATTGACCATAGGTTGGCGGCGCTGGCGGCGGCGACTGGCGGCGCGCGGTCAGACGGAGGTGTTCCCGGCGATTCAGGAAGCAAGGAAGGAAGAGAGGTAGCTCACAGGGTTCGCGGGGCGATGCTGATGCTCAACGTTGTAATAGCTCGTCGAGGGGCGCACGGGGTTGGCTCGAATCGCTCGCCGGAGTTCGTGTCCATGTCGGGCTCGTCCTGTTGAAGTCGATGGCGAAAGTACGGTGCATGCCAGAGAGAGAATAAGGTGCCGTTAGATGCGCGGGGTCGCGGCGAGCATGTTCGTGTGAAGGAGAGGGGTTAGGGCGGTCAGATTTTTACCAGGGGCTTCGCCGGAGAGGTGGTAGACGATGGTGGTGCTCTGTTCAAGACGAAGGCGAGTGTCCAGGGCGTGCGCAGGTGAACTGGAGTTGCTGGGATGTGCGTCTGGTTCCTGTGAGCACGCTCGAGTGGTCGAGGCAACGAGGGGAGGCGAGGAGCTGCCGGAATTGCTCGGTGAGCTCGCCGGAGACAGTGGCGGTGCAGCGTGAAATTAGGCAGCCTCGTGGCGCACTAGGGTGGGGGATTGAGGGGGAAACAGAGAGGAGGGAGAGTCGGTTAAGTAGGCGAGGTTGCGGGGCTGGGTTATTGTGCCATTACCGTGCAATCAATTGAAGAAACTGTCAGCAGAACGGCCGGGGAGGAGAGCATGGTCTACGCGCGGGTGAGAACGACGGTGAGGTGGCAGTGGGGTCGTTTCGTCAGCGAAGGAGAGACAGGGGAGGTGGGGTCCATGCGTCGGTGAGTGAGCAGGTGCAGACGTGAGTGAGAAAAGAAATGGTTCGGGGGAGAGAGATGGGCTCCTGCTGGGCCAGTGGGTCTTATTGGGCTGGCTGCGGTCCGATTCATTTTTTTATACACAAACTTTTCCCTTTTCTATTTCTATTAATCTGTTTTGATTTTGTTTAATTATTTAAAACATCAATTTGATTTCAAACCTCAACCAAAATTTGTGTAGATTTAAATACTGATTAATAACACATTCTAAAGTCAAATTTAGAATAATATATTTATTCTTTTTAGGGTCTTTTAATTATTTAAAATAGGCTCTAGTATTAATTAAATAAGATTTAATAATATTTTTCAATCTCCATTTGAATTCAAATCACCACTAAACTTTGGGTGAATTTTAATTCTGTTTATCAACATATTTCAATGTCCAAATAGAACAATTATTTTTTAGGGTTTATTATTTATTAAAAATAATAATTAAATATACTTTAGTCTTTAATTCAAATAGGTTTTAATTTATTTTGAAACTCTTTTTGAAATCTAAATAATATCAAAATCATTTCAGTAGGTTTCATTTGAAAAACTAAAACACTTGGAATTCTTATTTTGAAAAACTTTAATAAATTTTAATGTTTATTTGAAAGGGAAAAACTTTTACTTAAATAAAGTTGAATATTAATAAATCCTTATTACTTTATTTAAATAAACCTTTATTCTTTTTAACAAATAGAAATATTTTATTTCATTTGCTTGGCCAAGATTTAATCTGGCTCTTTAAAATAATACTCATTTATATTTCTACCTATGCTTATCAAAACCTTATCTTTTTATTTAAAGATCGAAAAATAGTGATTCCAACTATTATAACTTTATTTATTGTTTGTTTATATTTTTAAATCCTTTTAGGATTATTTTCTCACCATTTGGTATGGATTTTAGATAAGTGCTTTATTAGTTTTGGAAACTCAATTTTCCTTATCTTACTATATTCATAAGATTTTATCTATGGCTCCAAGTTAAGTGAATCCAATTCATATGGTTTTATAATATTTCTAATAGTCATTCTTGATCAATTTGAAATGTTTGTTTGACCAATTTTTATATGGATCAAATCCATAGTCTTGGAGATAACTTGGAAATGATTTTTCTTCCATTAGGGTTTTAGGGTTTTGGTTTATTCTCGAAGTGTTTAAATTTCAAGATGAATTTTAAGAGGGATGTATTCCACTTGATTTGAATTTAGTTGGATTCAAACATTAACCAAAGTTTGTTCAAGATGGGATTTTTAAGTTTCCATTTAGAAATAAAAGTTTCTTTTCACCCTAAATTTCAACAATTATTTATTTTGTTTATTTATTTTTCACATTACAAGATTTGGAAAATCTTGGGATGTGACAATATGCTTCCATCTATACGTTGGAATTAGCAGAACCGTGATGTCACAGGGAACGCTTTCAACATTGCACTTGTACCTTGTACATAGTTGATATCGTTCTCTTTTGTCTGTGGATGTCAACAGTGTGAAATAAATAGGGAACTTGTAAGTCCATGGAGTCTGTATTTTGTGTTAGAGAAACGCCTGGGCCGCTAGCCTAAGCCATGCCTAATTATGGTGGAAACTTTCAGCGTCGCCATAATGAGCATTCTATGAAGAATCCTCAATAAAAAGCTATGCACATAGTAAATAAAAAGATCGCTGAGATGCTCATTGTCTGCTTGCCTTGTCATTTTGGTTATGGGATAGCTCCTGTACCATGTGCAAGGGGTACCCCGTTGGCAGTTCTCTATGATACGCATGTACTTACAATGACAAGAACTTACCGGTAATTGAAGTTGAGTAGCATGAGGAGTGGCCCTCATATTCAAGGGACATGAGATTGCCAACTTATATTTCGTCAAGCATATACTCCATCTTTGTGCACTTTAACCTTAATCATCTCAAGATGCCTATGATAGGGGAAATGAGGGCTCATAGCTAGTAAGTACCATAATCTTTTGGAAGCTCTTTATGACTTGAAATCCCTACTACCCTCTATGAAGGGACCTTTCTCCTATTTTCCAAGTTGAGTCACTAAACCTACTTTCTCTCTTTCTCCAGCAAGCATTTGAGTTGTTGTGTTTCAAGCATTCATATGGTGATTTATTCAATAATGTTCTTTATATTCTTTGTTTGCACAAAACTCTTATATATTGAGTATTACTTTGAAAGCCTTCATTGAAAAAACTTTTTGATTAAAGAGTACTCCTATTGTAAACCTTTTACAAAAAGCTTTTTGTGAAACTGTTTGCCAGCTGTTCTCTGACCAAGAACAAGAGTTTGCCAATTCCAATTATGATTTATCTTTATGTCTCTCTATTGTGACTCATGTACTTGTTGCAAACTAAGTTATATAATGGTGAGTTGCTTTCTTCTATGAGTTGTGTAATGGTAAGTGTGATGCTTCTTGTCCATATTCTTTTTATCGACACTTCACTCCATAAACCTGTGGACATGTTTACTAAGCTCAGTTTTCACTTGGGGACAAGCGAAGGTCTAAGATTGGGGTGAGTTGATACGTCCAATTTGCATCACCATTCTATATCATAATTTGCCTCTATTCATTGATATATGTCTTATTATGAGGTATTACTTATGTCTTTTCCACTATTTTTGCATGTTGGATGATTCTTGGAGGATGGACTGCCGGAGTCTGGATTCTGACAGAAAAGAGGTGTTTTGATGCAATTTCACGAAGATCAGAAAATACCAGAAAAATATGGGAAAATTATATTTTCCCGAAATACAGAGGAAGCTAGAAGGGGAGGCACATAAGGGCCACAGGGGGCCCACACCCCCCTAGGCACGGGCCCACCTTGCCCTGCACCTAGGGCAGGTGTGGCCCACCTGGCCGGCCTCCGACTCCGCCCTCTAGCCTATATCTTCCTCATGGAACCCTAACACCAGGGGAGCGACCACAGATAGATTTCCACTGCCTCTAAGGGGCAGAAAACACCGAGAGAGAACGATCTCTCTGGCGGACAGATTTCTGTCCGAGAAATTCCTTCTCGGAGAGGGGAGATCGTTGCCATCAACACCATCATCAAGCTAGGATTCATCGGGATCATCATCATCATCCACACCATCATGTCCACCAGCCCCATCATCAGCACTCCGTCCTGCTCTAACAATTGTGTTGGATATTGATTTAGTTCTTAGGGGAAACTTTCCCAGTGTTAATTACTATTGTAGTTGATGCTTGTGAGTGGAACCATTGGATTATTGTTTATGTTCAGATTGTTATTCATCACCATATCATCTTTGATCTTGATCCATATGATGTCTCGTGAGTAGTTCGTTTAGTTCTTGAGGACATGGGAGAAGTCATGTTATTATTAGTGGATTTGTGTTGAGTTATTATTCAATGGTTTAGTATTTAAGTTGTGGTGCTATTCTTCTAGTGGTGTCATGTGAACGTCGACTACATGATACTTCACAATTTATGGGCCTAGGGGAATGCATTGTGTATTTGGCTACTAATTGTGGGGTTGCCGGAGTGATAGAAACCTGAACCCCCGTTAGGACACCTTTGCACAAGGGAGCGTAGGATCTCGGATTTTAAGGCTGTGGTTAGGTTTATATCTTAATTACTTTCCTGTAGTTGCAGATGCTTGCAGGGGGTTTAATCACAAGTGTGTATTAGTCCAAGTAAGGTCGGTACATTAGCACATGTTCACCCACACAACACTTACAACATCAAAGAAGAGTACTTAGCTATATGAAGCGAAAGCACTTGACAGAATTCCCATGTGTCCTCGAGAACGTTTGGTCCTTATAAGTATTTCCACCGGCTTGTCCTTTGATAAGAAAGGATTGGGCCACTTCCTGCATTTTTTCTTTATTACTTGCACTTTGCTTTGTTGCTTTATCATAAAACCCCTAAAAATCCGTTTGCTAAGTATTTGCAGAGAGTTCCTGCTCCATACCACTAGTTTACACCTTCTGCTCCTCGTTGGGATCGACACTCCTATTTATCAAAAGTACTGTGATACACCCCCTATACTTGTGGGTCATCAGGCTCCTTTACAATAAGTTCGAGGCACACATCCACAACTGAATTGGAGGCTCCCGAATGAAAGTAATTTGTCACACAATCAAAGACAAGCTTGTAAGAACCAAATCAAGAATTAGGGTTTCCAATGAAACACTAGAGCAAGGGGCCCTCAAGTGCATGAGGGGGAAATGATGATCTCTCTTGGTGAATCTATAGATCAACGCCTTTGGATGGTTGGATGAAAAGATCTTGGTGATTTGGTGGCTCAAACGGTGGGGGCTTTGTTTGATGGAACGAGCAGCTTCCAAAGGTAGAAGAAGGGGCATTTATATAGCCCCACTGGAAATGTAGCCATTGGAAGTCACTTAACCCGAACAGTCTGGCAAAAATGGCCCGGACAGTTCGGCCAGGGCGGACACTTCGGTCGCACTCCACCAGACACTCCGTTCTGGCAAAGTTTCCAGCCAGAGTCAGGGCAGTGTTCGGGTAGAGTCCTATATACCATACTAAATGTCCACATGGTAGAGTCCGGGCTGGTATCTGCTGGAGTGTCCGGCTCTGGGATCACATCCTCACTAGACTTTGTAAGCAACAAGATATGACATGATATCATAATAAAGACTAGGTAAATAGGCTAGGCATAACATAGTCTCCAACTAAACCGGGTACGCATGTCTTACCACACACAACAGAGTTCAACACAACATAGTTCACAATAGAATGAAAATAAAGACACAAACCTTCAAAGAGGCAAATTGAAATAACGTGAATCTTGTGCATCCATGCAAATCCCCGGTAGCAACCTAATATGGGGCTACTTATCGAGATGCCAAAAAGGTAAAAGAGCACTACGAACCCGTGGGAAGCAATGAGCTTCATCACATAAGGATCATAAAGAGGGCACTTCTTGTCCATAATGCACTTGTACAGGTCCTGATAGATGAAATCCATGACATCAATTGCCACACCTGGATGGTCTGGTCCAAGAGTGTACACTGAGTGAGCATGGGCCATAAGGTTGATTTCTTCCCCTCTCATCTCATCCTTGTTGCCCGCCTTATGTCACATCCCAAAATTTTCCAAATTTTGAAATGTGAAAAATAAATAAACAAAAGAAATAATTGTTGAAATTTAGGGTGAAAAGAAACTTTTTGCTTCTAAATGGAAACATCAAAACCCTTCTTGAACAAATTTGAATGAAAAGGGAATCCAGCAAAATTTCAATCAAGTGAAATGCATTCATCAATGAATGTATCTTGAAATTTAAAAACTTAGAGAAGTCAAACCAAAATCCCAAATCTTAATGAAAGAAAACGCTTCCAAAGATCTAATGCATTTTATGCATGGAAAGAATCTTGAATTTAAACACTTGGGAAAATAAACCAAAAACCCTAAAACCCTAATGGAAGAAAATCATTTCCAAGATCTGTCTAAGACTATGGATTTGATCCATATAAAAATTTAGCAACAAATTTTTATAAATGATCAAGAATGATAAACAAAAATATTATAAAACCATAGAAACTGGTTTCATTCAATTTGGAGCCATGGATAAAAACTTATGAGTTTAATAAGATAAAAGGAAATAATTTTCAAAGCTAATAAAGCTCCTAACTAAAATCCATGCCAAATTGTGAACAAAATAATCCTAAAGGGATTTAAAAAGATAAACAAATATTAAATAAAATTCTACAAATTGTAATCACCAATTTTGGAACTATAAATAAAAAGATATGGATTTTATAAGACAAAGAAAGAAATAAATAAATAAGGAATATTTAAAAGCCAAATTAAATCTTGGCCAAATCCATAAAAAAATGAAAGTTATTGAAATATAAAAAGGAGAAAATGATTATTTAAATAAAATCATAAGGATTAAACAATATCCAATTTTATTTAAATAAAGACAAATTGCCTAAACTAAATAATGAATCCGAAGAAAATTATTTATAAGAAAATTTAAATCTTGAATTAAATCCATAAGAAAATGGAATAAAGATAATCCAAATACAAATAAATTAAAGGAATAAAGATTGTTTGAATAAAAACTTATATGGACTTGAACCATAGTTGTTTTGAATAAAGACAAAATCCCTAATATAAATGATTGATTAAATCAGGAGAAAATAATAAATTGAAATTACCAAAGTAGATTAAAAGTTATCCAATTATCTTAAAAAGAATAAAATAATTGTTTGAATAAAATTTATATGGGTTTAAAACCACATTTGATTTTATTTGAATAAAGACAAATGCCCAATTTAAATGAATGTTAAATCATATCAAAATATTTGAAATAATTCGAAGTGAATTTTTTAAACACACTAATGAATAAATAAAACCTACTAAAAAGGTTTGAGAAACATTTGAATTTAAACAGATTATTAAATCATTTGAATTAAATAATATGGATTGGAACAATATTTAAAATCTTATTTAAATAAAGACAAGTGTCTAATTTAAATAAATAATAAACCCTAAGAGAATATAAGAAAATATTCTAAAATGGATTATTTAAATACAATAATAAAAATTATTAAAACCTACTAAAAGTTTAGAAAAGGTTTGGTCAAAACATGAATTCAAATTGAGGTTTGAATCCTTTAAATAAAACCAAAACAAAAAATAGAAAAGGAAAAATAAAAGGAAAACAGAAGCGAAAAAACAGAGAAAGCAAACAGACCCAGCAGCCCACTAAACCTAGCTCATTCCCTGGCCCAACTCCCAACCCAGCGCATCCCACCTCTCTTCTCCCCCGAACCGTTATTTCTCACTCGCGAACAAACCCGCACAGCCACTGACCGCGAGACCCCATGTGTAACCCCTCACCTCGCTGACACAACGGCCCCACTGCCAGCTCGTCATCGTTTTCCCCACCGTGATGACCACGCCCTCCTCCTTCGCTGTTTCTGCCGATTGAATGACTCGATTAATTCTGTGGAATGCGTGAGTAGTCTCCGTCCATGACCTTACCCATTTAATCACCTCCATCTCTCCTCTCTTTTCCCTCAGACACCGCTTCTAGAGAGCCACCAGGCTGCCACAATTTTCCTTCGCGACGCCACTGACTCCGACGAGCTTCTCCGCCGATTCCGGCCAGCCCTCACCTCCCCACTGCCCCTAGCTCCCACGAGCATGTTCGCCAGCATCTCCCTCATCTGCCAATATCTTCCGCTTGCATGCGCGAGCCCCAGATACTCGTCTTCGTCTTTGACAGAATGCCGCCGTGGTCAGCTACAGCTCCGGCGACCCCTACTGGTAGTTTCTGACCGCGCCTCCCCCTCTCTTTGACGCACGCATACTCTCCTCTCTCACGCATGTCTGACACACTCGTTGTTTTGCTTTTCTATGTCGTGCACCCTTGCCAACGACGACGCCGAGATCGCCCGTCGCCTGGACCAACTCCGATGAGCAATTGACGACTACACCGTGTGCCCCTGTCCCTCTCACGGCCACCTTGAGAACCGCGACGACCCTACGAGAACGGTGAGCCTCTCCGTTCTATCTCTCGCTTCCTAAATTCACCAGAACACCGCAGCTCGAGCGCGCCGCCACTCACCGTTGCCTAGCGCCGCCCATCTCTGGTCGAGCCGCTGTGAGCCGTTAGATCCCGATTCTACGAATGAGTTAGATTCACTTAAACGAAGCGGTACGTTAGATCTGCACCGTACACTGTAACATAGATCCAACACACCACACTGCGCAATCCATGCGAATCGGTATCGACTAATGAAAACATGACACGTAGCCCCGTCTGTGTTTTAAAAACAGAAAATAGATCTATTAGATGATTGAATTTAAAAAATCATAACTTTTGATCTACGCATCCAAAAATTACAAATTTTATATCACTGGATTCATAAAAATGCAAACTTTGCAACCATGCACTTAGTTTAGTATTTTTATTATTAAAACTTAGGTGTTTTTGTAGAAACTTATCTAGTCCTATTTGAGTATAAAAATTATTCTAAAATTGATTTTTGAGTAAAACCTTTTGCAAATGGTTTGATTTGAACTCTCTGACCTTAAACACTAACTTTTGGATTTATAATATATTTGATTAATCCTAGTAAAATTATTCCTTTGAATAAATCATTTCTAGTAAAACAAAAAAATGCTATTATATAAAAATTATTGTTTTGGGTGAAACCTCTTGTAAATGGATTTGTTTTAAATACTTTGATCCTAAGCACTAACATTGTGTTTAAAAACATATCTAGCAAACCCTAGAATTTATTACTTTGATTTAAATTATTTCTAGCAAAACAAAAATGATTTAAATGGCCATTTTCACTAACTTGATTTTAAATGGTTTTGCCACTTTTATAAATGACCAATAAGTGTTTTAAATTATTTATAGCCTATTAGAAACCACTTTTCCAAATAAAACAAACTTTTGCATGCTTGCATGCATTGTTTTGTTTTTATTATTTTATGTGATGAATTGTTTGAATGCTAGTTTGAATATGTTCTTGCTTGATTGAATTGTAGTGAACTTTTAAGAGTGTGACCATTACAAGATCAAGGAGTGTATCTATATTCTCTACTAAAAAGGCAAGTGGTGCTTCATACATTTTGTCCTATTATTTTCACTATGCATTAGTGATATTTTGAGTAGGACTTGCATGCATTTTTTTACTAAGTATGCTATGCCTTGGGAAATCCTAGTAGATGATGCCTTAGTAGAATTTTCCCTAAGTTAAGATCCTTACTACTATCATGCTTAGCTTAGCTAGTAGAAACCAAGGGTGGATTATATTCATGCTATGAAATATTTCTAAGTCTATGACTTGTATTTTGTTTAATAAAACAACTATGTGAATGAATCACCTGGGTGGAGTGGTGAGAATGGATTTATGTTTAGTGGTTACACAGGGCCAGTAAACTGGCGAAAACTTGTGTATCACACTTGTGGAAAGCCACCCAGTAACAAAGAGATTTGAGATGTCAAATGTTGAGAAGCTTCAAGTGCAGCCACATGGCATTACGGGCTCTGCCCGGATCATAAAGGTTGCAATCACTTAGCCAGATGGACAGAAGGTGGTAGGGGGTGATATGATGGAACACGTCCATTTGGTCTAAGGGAAGGCTTCTGCAAGATCTTGTCTTGATGCATGTCGAGTCTTGTGGGGAAAGTGCACCACCTCTCGAGAGAGTAAAATCTAAGTACTTAGCCGTGTCCCCGGCAATGGACAATTTGAGCATCAAGACATGGAAGCTATCAAGGATCTCCTCATCCCAATTTCTAAGTTAAAATCTTGTGGTTGAAAAATGGTTAAAGGATCTTCAATTTTTAATTGGTAGATGTCTTGGGTTATTTTTGACAAACAAAAACTTAGTGTTTTCAACTTATAAGGAAAACCTTATTTTGAGCAAAGCAAGCCTAAGCTCCACTTAGCCAAATGCATATAGATGATAGATACCACTACTCTACCATAGTATCACTTGCCAATACAATTAAAATGTATTGACCCTTGTGGCTGTAACTTATTATGTTGCAGGTTTGTTTGATGTTAGTGAAGTGTGTTGAATAGGATTACAAGTCTACAACCAACATGATTGCCTGTGGCACTTTGAAGATGAAGGACTCCATGCTATGTAGTTATTTCTGCTGCATTGTAATGAGATAGCCAAATGAGCTATGTAAGATGTAATGAATTATTTTATTCCTGGTTATAAAGTTCTATTACGACCTTTGTTTCTTGATATTACATCTTAAACTGTGGATGCTAGCTATTGATCCAGGGACTAGCATTGTAAACACAGGGATCTCTACCTTATCAGGTTGGGACCTCTACAGATGGTATCAGAGCATTGTGTTGCATGTAGGATTGTAACCCTAGGATTGGACAAAACCCCTTAGAAAAATAGGAGTTGTATTTGTTCCAAAACTTATTTACAAACAATCTTGTAAACTCTTTCCTCAACCTTTTTGTTTTGAATCTACATATCTTCCATTTCAACTTGTTGGACAAAAACCTCAACATGAGCAAAGACTTCAACATGAGCAAAGACTTCACCATCACCAATGATTTCAACATCAACAATGACTTCAACTTTAGTTTCACCAAGGACATCAACTTGGACATCACTAAGGACTACAAGTGAGACAAGAAATGATACTCAAGACTTGGAAGACTAAGGAAACACAATTTAGGAGGAACCATCATCACCTTTGAGTTTTGTGACCAAGATGCAAGAATTTTTCCAAAGACACCATGATCTTATTCATGAAGAAATAACCAAGAAGAATGGAATGATCTCAAGTGAATCATATAGTTGGACCACCATAGTAGTGTTTAGTTAGATCAATCACACCAACTTATGTGGTGTAGGAAAAATATTTTGTTACCCAAAACATGCTTGGACCTTATTGTTTGAGTGGATTGCATGATTGTGATTGCTTGCACATTGCTTTTGTGAATTGTTGTGTGTGAGTAAAATTCTTCCTCTAGAATTTTTTTGCCTAATATAATTCCAACCCAACCCAAACAGATGACTTCCCCAAGAGACTCCAACATCAAGGATGGTGACAACAACTTTGAGTTAGACCCAACCATGCAAAAGTTTTTGGAAACTCAATCTCAATTGTTGCAAAGGATGACCCATCAAATGATCAACATAAGAAGCAACCTTTCCCAAGGAGATTGTGACAACAATGATATCAAGGATGATATTATAGAAGGAACTCAAGCTTGCAATATTTGTGGGGACATGAAACACACTTATAAAGAGCATGTGGATCAATGCCCTAATTGTGAAGAGAAACATCCAACTAAACAATGCCCCACATCTCAAGTTACTTGTTTCCTATGTGAAGGAAATGATCATGTCCCTATCCAATGCCCCATCTATACCATAGTTCAACAAATGAAACAAGATGGAATGCATCAAATGTTTGGAAACCTCCATAAGGGAACAACTTCTACCAAGAAGGATAAAGACAAAATCATAACCGTGCCCTCATAAGGCCACACCCAATGTGACCACAAAGTGTTGCTACTCATGTGGAGAAGAAGGTCACATATCTAGTGACTGCCCCAAGAACAGAGAAAGATTTCCCACCTTTGAGGTGAGATATGAAGAACATGAACTAGAAGAACTCCTAGCTTTGGAGAGACCCAAAAAGAAGAAATGTCCCAACCCTAGCAAGAAAGACATTAGCGAGGTGCAATGTTTCAATTGCAAAGAGATGGGACACTATGCCAATAAATGTCCAGAAAATAAGAAGAACCAAGAAAACAAACAAGAGATAGTGATGCCAAATATGAAAGAAGATGTTAACCAAGTTATGTGCAATAAATGCAAAAGGCCAGGCCATTATGCATCACATTGTCAAGAAAATAAGAAGTACAAGACAAGCAAGCCTATGAAGGACCTCAGCCTTGTCACATGTTTCAAGTGTGGAAACAAAGGACACTATGCAGACATCTGTCCAGAGAAGTTACATCAAGACCTCAAGTAAACCTTTTTAAGGGTGGTAGCACTCTTATTGTCTTGAAGCTAACTTGTAAACCTCTAACCTTCCCAAATATTGGGACGAGATTTCTTTTAAGGGTGGTAGCCTGTCGCATCCCAAAATTTTCCAAAATTTGAAATGTGAAAAATAAATAAACAAAAGAAATAATTGTTGAAATTTAGGGTGAAAAGAAACTTTTTGCTTCTAAATGGAAACATCAAAACCCTTCTTGAAAAAATTTGAATGAAAAGGGAATCCAACAAAATTTCAATCAAGTGAAATGCATTCATCAATGAATGTATCTTGAAATTTAAACACTTAGAGAAGTCAAAACAAAATCCCAAATCTTAAGGAAATAAAACACTTCCAAAGATCTAATGCATTTTATGCATGGAAAAAATCTTGAATTTAAACACTTGGGAAAATAAACCAAAAACCCTAAAACCCTAATGGAAGAAAATCATTTCCAAGATCTCTCTAAAACTATGGATTTTATCCATATAAAAATTTAGCAACAAACATTTATAAATGATCAAGAATGATAAACAAAAATATTATAAAACCATAGAAACTGGTTTCATTCAATTTGGAGCCATGGATAAAAACTTATGAGTTTAATAAGATAAATGGAAATAATTTTCAAAGCTAATAAAGCTCCTAACTACAATCCATGCCAAATTGTGAGCAAAATAATCCTAAAAGGATTTCAAAAGATAAACAAATATTAAATAAAATTCTAAAAATTGGAATCACGAATTTTGGAACTATAAATAAAAAGATATGGATTTTATAAGACAAATAAATAAATAAATAAATAAATAAATAAGGAATATTTAAAAGCCAAATTAAACCTTGGCCAAATCCATAAACAAATGAAAGTTATTGGAATATAAAAAGGAGCAAAGGATTATTTAAATAAAATTATAAGGATTAAACAATATCCAATTTTATTTAAATAAAATCATAAGTATTAAACAATATCCAATTTTATTTAAATAAAGACAAATTTCCTAAACTAAATAATAAATCCCAAGAAAATTATTTAGAAGACAATTTAAATCTTGAATTAAATCCATAAGAAAATGGAATAAAGATAATCCAAATCCAAATAAAATAAAGTAATAAATATTGTTTGAATAAAAACTTATATGGACTTGAACCATATTTGTTTTGAATAAAGATAAATTCTCTAATATAAATGATTGATTAAATCATGAGAAAATAATAAATTGAAATTACCAAAGTGGATTAAAAGTTATCCAATTATCTTAAAAAGAATAAAAGAATTGTTTGAATAAAATTTATATGGGTTTAAACCCATATTTGATTTTATTTTAATAAAGACAAATGCCCAATTTAAATGAATGTTAAATCATATTAAAATATTTGTAATAATTCAAAGTGAATTATTTAAACACATTAATGAATAAATAAAACCTACTAAAAAGGTTTGAGAAACATTTCAATTTAAACAGATGATTAAATCATTTGAATTAAATAATATGGATTGTAACCATATTTAAAATCTTATTTAAATAAAGACAAGTGTCTAATTTAAATAAATAATAAACCCTAAGAGAATATAAGAAAATATTCTAAAATGGATTATTTAAATACAATAATAAACAGTATTAAAACCTACTGAAAGTTTAGAAAAGGTTTGGTCAAAAGTTGAATTCAAATTGAGGTTTGAATCCTTTGAATAAAACCAAAACAGAAAATAGAAAAGGAAAAAGAAAAAGAAAACATAAGGGAAAAAATAGAGAAAGCAAACAGACCCAACAGCCACTAAACCTAGCCCATTCCCTGGCCGAACTCCAAACCCAGCGCATCCCACCTCTCTTCTCCCCCGAATCTTTATTTCTCACTCGTGAACAAACCTGCACAGCCACTGACCGCGAGACCCCATGCATAACCCCTCACCTCGCTAACACAACGGCCCTACTGCCAGCTCGTCATCGTCTTCCCCACAGCGATTACCACGCCCTCCTCCTTCGCCGTTTCTACTGATTCAATGACTCGATTAATTCTGTTAAATGCGTGAGTAATCTCCATCCACGATCTCGCCCATTTAATCACCTCCCTCTCTCCTCTCTTTCCCCTTAGACACCGCTGCCAGAGAGCCACCGGGCTGCCACAATTTTCCTTCGCGACGCCACTGACTCCGACAAGCTTCTCCGCCGATTCCGGCCAGCCCTCACCTCCCCACCCCTAGCTCCCACGAGCATGTTCGCCAACATCTCCCGCATCTTCCATATCTTCCACTTGCACGCGCGCACCCCAGATACTCGTCTTCGTCTTTGATAGAATGCCGCCGCGGTCTGCTACAACTGCTGCGACCCCTACTGGTAGTTTTTTACCGCGCCTCCCCCTCTCTTTCACGCACGCATACTCTCCTCTCTTGTGCGTGTCTGACGCACTCGTTGTTTTTCTTTTCCGTGCCATGCAGCCTCGCCAACAACGACGCCGAGCTCGCCCATTGCTTGGACCAACTCCGATGAGCAATTGACGACTACACCGTGCGCCCCTGTCCCTCTCATGGCCACCTTGAGAACCGCGATGACCCTACGAGCATGGTGGGCCTCTCCATTCTCTCTCTTGCTTCCTAAATTTACATGAACAGCGCAGCCCGAGTGCGCCACCGCTCACTATTGCCTAGCGCCACCCATCTCTGTTCAAGCCGTTGTGAGCCGTTAGATCCTAATCCAGCGGATGAGTTAGATTCACTTAAACGAAGCGGTACATTAGATCTGTACCATACGCTATAAAATAAATCCAACGCACCACACTGCGCGATTCGTGCGAATCGTTATCGGCCAATGAAAACATGACACGTAGCCCTGTCTGTGTTTTAAAAACAGAAAATAGATCTATTAGAGGATTGAATTTGAAAAATTCATAACTTTTGATCTACACATCCAAAAATTACAAATTTTATATCAATGGATTTAGAAAAATGCAAAATTTGCAACCATGCCTTTAGTTTAGTATTTTTCTTCTGAAAACTTAGGCGTTTTTGCAGAAACTTATCTAGTCCTATTTTGAGTATAAAATTATTCTAAAATTGATTTTTGAGTAAAACCTTTTGCAAATGGTTTGATTTGAACGCTCTGACCCTAAACACTAACTTTTAGATTTAAAATATATTTGATTAACCCTAGTAAAATTAGTCTTTTGAATACATCATTTCTAGTAAAACAAAAACGTTGCTATTATATAAAAATGATTTTTTTGGGTGAAACCTCTTGTAAATGGATTTGTTTTAAACACTTTGATCCTAAACCCTAACGTTGTGTTTAAAAACATATTTGGCAAACCCTAGAATTTATTACTTTGATTTAAATCATTTCTAGCAAAACAAAAATGATTTAAATGGCCATTTTCACTAACTTGATTTTAAATGGTTTTGCCACTTTTATAAATGACCAATAAGTGTTTTAAAATATTTATAGCCTATTAGAAACCACTTTTCCAAATAAAACAAAATTTTGCATGCTTGCATGCATTCCTTTGTTTTTATTATTTTATGTGATGAATTGTTTGAATGCTAGTTTGAATATGTGCTTGCTTGATTGAATTGTAGTGAACTTTGAAGAGTGTGACCATTACAATATCAAGGAGTGTATCTATATTATCTACTAAAAAGGCAATTGGTGCTTCATACATTTTGTCCTATTATTTGCACTATGCATTAGTGATATTTTGAGTAGGACTTGCATGGAATTTTTACTAAGTATGCTATGCCTGGGGAAATCCTAGTAGATGATGCGTTAGTAGAATTTTCCCTAAGTTAAGATCCTTACTACTATCATGCTTAGCTTAGCGAGTAGAAACCAAGGGTGGATTATATTCATGCTATGAAATATTTCTAAGTCTATGACTTGTGTTTTGTTTAATAAAACAACTATGTGAATGAATCACCTGGGTGGAATGGTGAGAATGGATTTATGCTGAGTGGTTACACAGGGCCAGTAAATTGGCGAAAACTTGTGTATCACACTTGTGGAAATCCACCCAATAACAAAGAGATTTGAGATGTCAAATGTTGAGAAGCTTCAAGTGCAGCCACATGACATTATGGGCTCTGCCTGGATCATATAGGTTGCAATAACTTAGCCAGATGGACAGAAGGTGGTAGGGGTGATAGGATGGAACGCGTCCATTTGGTCTAAGGTAAGGCTTCTGACATATCTTTTCTCGATGCATGTCGAGTCTTGTGGGGAAAGTGCACCACCTCTCGAGAGAGTAAAATCTAAGTACTTAGCCGTGTCCCCGGCAATGGACAATTTGAGCATCAAGACATGGAAGCTATCAAGGATCTCCTCATCCCAATTTCCAAGTTAAAAGCTTGTGGTGAACAAGGGTTAAAGGATCTTCAATTTTTAATTGGTAGATGCCTTGGGTGATTTTTGACAAACAAAAACTTAGTGTTTTCAACTTATAAGGAAAACCTTATTTTGAGCAAAGCAAGACTAAGCTCCACTTAGCCAAATGCATATAGATGATAGATACCACTACTCTACCATAGTATCACTTGCCAATACAATTCAAATGTATTGACCCTTGTGGCTGTAACTTATTATGTTGCAGGTTTGTTTGATGTTAGTGAACTATGTTGAATAGGATTACAAGTCTACAACCAACATGATTGCCTGTGGCACTTTGAAGATGAAGGACTCCATGCTATATAGTTATTTCTGCTGCATTGTAATGAGATAGCCAAATGAGCTATGTAAGATGTAATGAATTATTTTATTCCAGGTTATAAAGTTGTATTATGACCTTTGTTTCTTGATATTACATATTAAACCGTGGATGCTATCTATTGATCCAGGGACTAGCATTGTAAACACAGGGATCTCTACCTTATCAGGTTGGGACCTCTACACCTTAGGAGTGATAGTGTGGCGAAACATGCGGATCAGAATGTTGTAGATGAGCTTGATGTTGGTGGTTTGCACAACCACACCGTGCTGTGAGTAAATAGGGGACAACCTTTTCTTGCCAACCTTAATGTTGTAGAACATGCATCCTGACACCGATGGGAGCATTGGGATTGAATGGTAAGCCAAGAATCTGAGGAAACTAAACAATGTTGGAATGACACCTTGTAGTGCCACACATCCACTCAAGGGGAATATCCCTAGTGTCGCCAAAGACAACTGTGGCATAGAATTGCTGGACCAACTCAATGTTGTAGTCTTCTTTAGTTTGAAAGATGGTATGCAGCCCCATCTTCTCAGTTACCCAAAGAGCATCCTGAAAGTAGCTGTGAGCACGTAGCTTCTCAATATCCAACCACTTCATGGGGCACACAGGAGACCTGAACCAACAAAACAACTCTGAATACAAAAGGAATTGTTCGTTCCTCCAGAACCGATCATCTGCAAAGGTGCGAGGCATTAAATAGAACTATTGGATCCTCATCTCAAAAAACTCTTCGGTACCCAAATCAGCCAAGGTAGTCAATGATTCAAACTTCATGCGCTTGGCTTCATCCCTTTTCAGTTTTCTAATCTTTTATTGATTTGCTGCAGCACAATAACGAGAAGACTGTCTGACCACGGAAGGATCCATATGAATATCTCGCTCTTCATCATATCGGAACTTGTGAGAACGAGGCTTTTAACCAGCCCGAGACCGGCGAGGACGAGAACCACGTGTGAGGTCAGAGTAGGAGGATAGCATATGTAAGCACATTTGTCTAGGAGATACTGAAAAACTAGCAATAGGCAAAGTAATACAGAATCTGTACTGGCTAAATATTGCCAGACTGTCCGGAGGAATCACCCCGGATACTCCGCCTGGCCCGGACATTTTGGTGCGTATGCACCGGACATTCCGGCTGGACCTGAGTGTCCGACACATACACGCCGGAGACTCCGGCTGGAGCCTTGATGATTCCTAGGGCAGTGCAGGGAGAGTTCAATCAGAGCAGGTCGGCATTGCTAGGAATACTACTAGGGCGAACATGGTACGCATGTATGATGTACCCATGGATTTAGGGAAGAAAGAGCCCTCAAAACTCATCTAGGGCATGCCTAGAAAAGGAGAAGAGGGAGGAGCACTTTACCAGCATCCATGGAGGTCTTCACCGGAGGGGAAAGGGTCCCAACGGCGAAGGGAAGGCAATGGCCAGCGACAACGACAAGATCTGGGGTGGAGAGGCGCTCTTGGTGGTGCTCCTGGTCGGGGGAGAGCATTTGGGAGCAAGAGGGAGTCGGGGAGGAGAAGGAGGACTGAACCGTTCCCGTCTCCCCAACCCCTTTTACGAGTTTGATACTGCTCGGGCCGGAGTGTCCGGGCGGAATGCCCTAGAGTGTCCGGCCCGACCGAAATGTCCGGGCTGAACCAAGTGGAGATTCCGGGATGGCAGGAGACCTCGGTTAGTTCGGGGAGGACAGTCCGGCCCCCTTCAACCAGGAAACCTCGAAACAAATATTTAGACAAATGTGTGGCAAGATGAGCGTGTTTTCAGGTGAGAATAGGCCTGGGATTTAGAATATGTACTGTGAAGAACCAAGAAACCATAACTATCAATAAGATGTCAAATAAAGCTCCAAATGAAATGAACCAAGAACCAACTCTTGAACAAGAAGAGGGCGGTGGCCGAGGCCACCATGTAATATTTTGTGGCATGACACCACGAAGAATTATCCTTGGGTTCATAGCCACTACTCATCAATGAAGCTCACATATCACAAAATGATATTCAGAGAATTGATTTTCTTAATGTTGGCATTATGTGGGGAGGATAGCCCAATGTATTAGGAACGCACTCCCCCTATCTCCATTCCTACATCTAAACACAATAAGGGTTAATACATAGGTGAGTATGCAAGGTAAGCAAGTCAAGCTCCTTGAATCAATGATATTTAGTTCATTCCTCAAATAAAAAATCTTGCTTCATCTAGTGGCTTCGTGAATATGTCGAAAAGTTTGTCTTTGGTTGAAACATAGTCTAGCTCAATATCTCCTCAAGCAACATGATCTCTAATAAAGTGATGACGGATCTCAATATGTTTTGTCCTTGTATGATCCACCGACTTGTAGGCAATATAGATAGCACTTTCATTATCACATAGAAGAGGCACTTTTTCACAATGGACACCGTATTCCTTTAAAGTTTGCCTCATCCATAGAAATTGAGTGCAAGCACTAGCAGCAGCCACATATTCAGCTTCGGCGGTGGAGAGATATATGCAATTTTGCTTCTTAGAGGACCAACACACCAAGCACCTACCAAGAAAATTGGCAAGACGGAGGTTGATTTTCTATCATCCTTATCACCGGACCAATCAGAATCAGTGTACCCAAAAAGATAGAATGTTGAACCTCTAGGATACAAAATACCATAGTTTTTGGTATGAACCAAATATCGAAAGATTCTCTTGACCGCAATCAATTGGATTTCTTTAGGAGTATCTTGATATCTTGCACACACTCCTACACTTAACACAATATCAGGTCTAGATGCACAAAGGTAAAGCAAAGAGGCAATCATAGATCAGTATACCTTTTGATCCACATCTTTAAAATTTGGATTTAGTTCAAGATAAGTCTTTGTTTCCATCGGAGTAAGAGATCCATTTATATATTTCATGTTGAACCTCTTGAGCATGTCTTGAGTATACTTGGCTTGATTGAAGAAGGTTCCTCCTCTCACTTGCTTGATCTCAAAGCCAAGAAATACCCTCAATTCTCCGATCATAGACATCCTGAACCTATTAGTCATAATATTTGATAATTCATCATCAAAAGCCTTGTTAGATAATCCAAAGATAATATCATCAACATATATTTGGCATACAAAAAGCTACTCGTTAACCTTCTTAGTAAAAAGAGTGGGATCAATTTTCCCAACCTCAAACCCACGGTCTAACAACAACTCTCTAAGGTTCTCATACAATGTGCGTGGGGCTTGTTTAACCCCATAGAGAGCCTTATCAAGCTTGTAGACATGGTTTGGGAAGTTGGGATCCTCGAACCCTGCGGGTTTCTTTACATATACCAACTCATGTAATGGACCATTTAAAATTCCACTTTCTACATCCATTTGTTGCAATTTAAAGTTATGATGTGCCACATAAGCAAGAAGTATACGTATGGACTCAAGGCGAGCCACATGAGCATATGTATCTCCATAATCAATGCCTTCAATTTGAGAGAACCCTTGAGCTACCAATCTTGCTTTGTTCCTTACAACAATACCATGTTCATCTTGCTTGTTCTTGAATATCCACTTAGTTACAATAACATTGCGGCAATCTTTTGGCTTTTCAACTAACTTCCACACTTTGTTTCTCTCAAAGTTGTTGGGCTGTTTATGCATTGCTTCTAACCAATATGAATCTTCAAGAGCTTCCCAAACTTTATTTGGCTCCACCATGGATATATGTGCTTGATGCTCATCAAAATGCTTCAATTGAGCTCGAGTGGACATTCCTCTCCTTAGATCACCAAGCACATTCTCAAGAGAGTGATCTCTTATTTCCAACATCCTATCCACTCTAGTTTTACGTCGAGTTTCGATCTCCTTGTTGTTTCTTGCGGGGATCTCTTCATCATTTTGAACCTCGTCTTGACCATCATATTGACATAGATCTTCACTTGGATCATTCTCATCATCATGAGGCATATATTGTCCTTGGTCTTGATCAGTGACACTTCTAGACATGCATTGAGATGATCTTGTGGATGATTGTATAAATCTTCCATAAGCAATAGACTGAGCAGCGCTCGACAATCTGGTAAGTGGAGAATCTAGTTCCTCCTGGCTAGAAGTTTCTGCCTGATCAACTTGTTGAGGGTTCTCACCTTTTGTTTGGCTTGGGTCATTATTCTCCTCAATAGAAGGAGATTTTTGATGTTGTGAAGATGAGGGCTCCAATTGAGTAGAGAATAGTTCTTCTCGATCCACCACAAGGGGTTCCTCAACGGGGCGGATGAATCCCACACCCATTCTTCTTATGGCAGCTTGAGGCATTTCATCATCTACATCACAAACATCAACACACCCCCCTTGGGGACCATCATATTCTTCGAAAACCACACTACAAGATTCTACGAGAACTCCATAGAGTTTATCATAGATTCTGTAAGTGTGGGATTCGAGACCATAGCCAACAAAAGTACCCTCTAAAGCTTTGGAACCGAATTTGGACAAACGAACACCTTTTATGAGATAGAAACACTTACAAACAAACACCCGGAAGTATGAAACCTTGGGCTTGTTACCGGTAAGTATTTAATATGGAGTCTTGATCAAATCTTTGCGGAGGTAGAGCCGGTTTCATGCATGACATGTGGTGGAGATTGCTTCAGCCCAAAAGTTGTAAGGCGATTTAAACTCCGCCAACATGGACCTAGTCATATCAATTAGAGTTTGATTCTTCCTCTTAGCTACACCATTTTGTTGAGGGGTATATGCAGTGGGTATATTGGTGTTTTATCCCCTCATCACCAAGAAATCCATGCAAGGTGTAGTTATTGAACTCAGTGCCATTGTCACTCCTTATTACCAACACAGGGACATTGTATTGATGCTCCATGTTGATAAAGTCGATGAAGTTTTCTTGGGTCTCACTTTTCAACTTGAAGAAGTATAACCATGTGTATCTTGAATAGTCATTAGCAATCACAAAACAATATTTTTTTCCCACCAAGACTTGTATGATATGGAGGACCAAAGAGATCCACATGAAGGAGCTCCAAGATCCTCTTGGAATCGATGAAGTTATTTGGCTTGTGGGGAGAATCATGCATATTTCCTTCAACACAAGCCCTGCACACATGATCTATGGCAAAACAAACATTTTCTTTTAGTCCAACAATATGGCCATTGATAGCTGTGAGATTCTACACATTTTAGATGATTTTTATCGATGTTTTTCATTTGGATTTGATAGTTTTCTAGCTTTACCTAATGCTAATACTTTGGTAGCAAAGAAAACTTGGTTTTTAATGTGTGTTTTAGGTTCTAAACATCAATAGAGGGATTTAATAGCAAAAACATAATATTCAGACGAAAACAAGAAAGTCTCTTTTTAGAAGAAATCGATGGGAGTTTACTAAAGCTTTAACGAGAAACTATACGACGGGAATATTTCTCCAGCCGTATAGTTCTCGCTGTATAACTGCCATCTCCTTCGTCTTATTAAAAGGGACAACTTTCATGAAGAGGCCGAGGACGAAAACAAAACACACGAGCCGCCATACCATCTAGAAATGAGAAAGAAAAGATCCGAAGAAGAAGGGGAAGATGTTCTCCATCTCGCTCCACGATCTTCGATCTCCTAGCCACCACACCTCCATAGCCATTACTTGTACTTGAGAGAGAGAGATATATATCTCCACATTGCAAGACTAGGGTTTGAGATTGTTCTTCCCATTTTTAATTGTGTTGGATTTATTTCTATATCTTATTGTGGATCTCCACGATAATATCAAGAAGAACTCCCTTTATTTAATTATATCGATGATGTTTTCTTCTCTCATGTGTGAGTAAGTTCCCTTGGGCGTGGGACATGTAGGGTATTGGTGAGATGTGATGTGCCTATAAAATTTCCATTAAGTTTGTGGTTGATTTTAATTACTATATTATGTGTGCTTGACCATCTGTGGGATGCTTAATGCATATTGTCCAATTAAGGGCCCAGACAACATGATTCTTTGTTCTAAATAGATAGAATCATGTTTGCTAGCAGACCGGCAACCCCGAGTGACAAGGGGATATTAATGGGTAACTAGTTTGACTCGAGGATAACAAGGAGCCACCAAGCTTATTGCATTAGTCCGATCCAAGGAGCATAATTGCTAAGAACCTGAAGGATCTTAATTGTCTAGTGACTTGTAACACCCCCGGTCACTCCGGACCAACGGCTGTCAATTCTGGCAGCTCAATAGGATCTATAGACTAACCTCACAGACCAACACTAGTCTCTTCTGCGCACTTTGTCCTCACTCGTGCGCACCCGGTACCCACTTCCCGGTCGGTCACCCATCCTAGAATTGCTCTAGGCGAAGCACGCTTAACCTTAGAGTTCTTTTCGAATGAGCTTCCGGAAAAGCAGTTGCAACTTGTTGGTATGGGTTTCCTATCAATCCTATTGAGCCATGCGCCAGGGTCTCACATACACCCACCCTTAGAAGATCAACGTCCTCGTCGATCAACCACAAGCCAGGAACATCCCCTCTTGGCACACGTCTGTGCGTCCAGTGCCGGCACATTGCCATGCCATGTCCACTCCGGGACACACGCGCCATGCTACACATGTCCGCCACTGACCCGCACACGCCCATGTAACCGCGAGGGTCAGCTCTGATGCCACTTGTAACACCCCCGATCACTCCGGACCGACGGCTGTCAATTCTGGCAGCTCAATAGGATCTCTAGACTAAACTCACAGACCAACACTAGTCTTTTCTGCGCACTTTGTCCTCACTCGTGCGCACCCGGTACCCACTTCCCGGTCGGTCACCCATCCTAGAATTGCTCTAGGCCAAGCACGCTTAACCTTAGAGTTCTTTTCGAATGAGCTTCCGGAAAAGCAGTTGCAACTTGTTGGTATGGGTTTCCTATCAATCCTATTGAGCCATGCGCCAGGGTCTCACATGACTGACCATGGTTGTGGTAAACAGGCTAGTAAAATTATTGAAGTTGGGATGAAATCTACCAAGAGGAGTTCCGACTAATTATAGTTTGCTCGCCTACACACATACTTATAAAATTATAATTGTTACACTTATCACTCATCCACCCGGCACATTCAGTATCACTATGAACTAAAACTCCCCGCGCCTACTTCGTCATCTGCAGAAAACAACAAACAAATCGTTCTTTACCTTTATGCTTTTTTTGAAGTTTACATTTTAGTTTTATTTAAATACAATACTTTAATCCAAAATCTATTCTTATTTTCAACTCTTAGAGTCAATTCACTCGAAGACTTGTGACAACTTCGGGTGTGACAGAGACTTCACCAATAAACACTTACTTTTGGGCTCCCCGTGGGATCGACATCTTAACTTCGAAACTAGCTACAAACGATCTGTGCACCTGCAGCCATCAAGCTATTTTCTGGCACCATTGTCAGGGAGCTAAGCGCTAAGTGTTGTGTCTCTTGACATTTTAGGTGTTACTATTACAAGATGGTCTCCCTAGGAGACAAAGGGTCTACACGCTCTGGTAGGGCTTATCTACCAGATTATCTTGATCGCGTACCTACACAAAGGTGCGAGGAAATTATTGAAAAACTTTTGAGGTCGAATAAAGTTGAAGTTGAAAACCTAAGTGACTTCATGTAAATCATGTCCATTCATAGGACGACCCCCAAGAAACCTGAGAAGACTCTCAGAGAATATAGTGCTCCAAATTTTGCATTTCTTAAACAACTAATCGAATTTCCTAATCGACATTGGTATTACCATGTTATTCATTAATATTCCTTATATAAACCCTCTTAAAGGGATTGTCATCAATTACCAAAATGGGGGAGATTGAAAGAACATGTTGGGCCCCCATGTGTGGTTTTGGTAATTAATGACAATCTTTATGGACTAATGTGTGTATTAAGTTATACTTGTAGGATTTGTCCATTGGCATCGCTTGGAGCATGTGTTGGCTTCAAGGTCAATGAAATGCAAAGAAGATTTGTTGGGCAAGCTCAATATGCGAGGTCGATGATGAGGAATTAAGAAGGGCGTTCCATCTTGAGAAGGGCGAGATCGTCTACATCGAGCTCAAGTGGAATGCTTAAGGCAAAGGTATAATCTTGATAGGTTTTCCCTTTGCCGGTCTCACGTTGTGTGTATGAGACCGGGTTTAGAATAGATAACCGTACTATCAAGAGGGGCTCTCGTATGAGTAATTCGGTCACATCGTTCGAAGAGAGCTCAAACCTTTGCATAGTTGCATCATCATATTTGGTTGTTATTTGGTCTTATCCATGTGATGATATAGAGCTTGTGGTATTCTCCATAACAAGCTCTTGTTCATCTAAATCGGATCTCCCATTTGTATCGTGTTGCGTTTTTGATTTATGCGGCTTTTCGGTTTCTCACCAAGTGAGGTATATCACTTTATTCTACTTGATACTTTCTCACTTGGTGATAATCAATATTTCCACTTTTTATTGGAAAGCCCTTGTTGCCCTCTATCCAACGCAATTTGAATCGGGTCAATCGAAGCTTCCAATCAAAAGTTATCGCGGTTTGAATATTTGCCGTTTTAATTCTAAAAAGAAAAAAAACTGTGTTACTGGGCTATCCGGTACTACCGGGCCCAGTACCGATCGACCCAGTGCGCGGCCCAGCTCTCAGAGCAGCCCGGCTGTGGCTTCCGGTCCTACCGGCCTGGCCCGGTAGTACCACCCGAGTGGGCCGGTACTACCGGCCGGCCCAGTTTATCTTTTTCTAGATCTGAGATCTGTGCGTGTCCGCTCGATTGGGCCAGCCCACCGCGTTGACCTGCCGCTGCGTCGGCCTCGCTGCGCGCGCTCGCCCTCCCTCGCGCGCCGCTGCTGCGCGCCTGCGCTGGGGCCAGCCTGGCTGCTCGCTGCGGCCGCTGCTACTTGGCTGCTTGCGGCGGGCCCCCCCTGCTGCATGCGCTGCTGCCGCGCCTGGCTCGCTGCGCGGCTGCCGCTAGCTGCTGATCTGCCCGCGCTGCGCGCATGCACATGCGAGCTGCACTGCTGCCTAGCGCGCGGCTGGCTGCCTAGCTGCTGCGCTACAGCTGCTGCTGCTCCCTGGCTGCTCGCTCATGCGCGCTGTACGGCTGCTGCGTGCATTGCTAGCTGCGCTGCTTGCTGCCCCTCTCTCTCTCATGCGAGTTGACTTCTCCTTTTTTTCTGCAATTGTTTTGGCAGCGACCGGTACTACCTGTTAAATCCGGTACTACCGGTCCTGACTGAAAAACGCCTCAAACGGCTAGTTTTTCTGGACCTCTATTTAAGGCTTTGCCCTTTTTCAATTTAGACAACTCCTCTTTTATCTATTAGGCTAAACTTTGTCCACACTTGCTCTAGATCTTGAAGTTTGCCTAATATTTTCCCTCCGATGATTCTTGCCCATTTTTGAGTGGAAGAGAGAGGAGATCTAGCCCCACGTTTTGATCTAACCGATTTATCTCTTTGTGAGTGCATCTTTGGGGATCTAGATTTTGGGGGATTTTGTGTCTCCCTTTGATTCCTCCTCTCTTGTTTTCCCAATAGCTTTAGTAGCTTTGTTGGAACTTGAGAGTGAGGGATTTGAGCATCTTTGTGGTGTTCTTGCCATTTGCATTTGGTGCATCGGTTTGAGTTCTCCTCGGAGAATTTGGTTTGATTTACTCATTGGAGCTTGTCCTTCTTGGGTTCTTGGAACCCTAGACGGTTTGTGGCCTTGATGGCATTGTGGCCTTTTGTGGCGTTTGTTGGGAGCCTCCAATTAAGTTGTGGAGAAGTGCCCTAACCTTGTGAGAGGTTCCGGTTGCCACCGACAAGTGCACCGATAGTGGAAGCGTGAATCGATCCCGTTGGGGTGAGATTCACCGGAGAATAAGGGAGGCCTTTTGTGGCGTTGGTGGTTTGATACCACCCCCTCTCCAAACGAGACGTACTCCATGTTGGGAGGAACTCGGTATAATATCGTCGTCCCCGCGTGCCTCGGTTATCTCTATACCCGAGCTTTTACTTATGCAATTTACATTGTGATGGCCTTCGTGCTTGAAGTAATCTATCTTGCTATCACTTTGTTGCTTGTATTGCTTAGCATAAGTTGTTGGTGCACATAGGTGAACCTTAGTTGTTCTAGGTTGTGCTTAACAAAGTAAACACTAGTTTTATTCCGCCTTTGTTGAGCCACTCTAGGAAAAGTTTTAATCGCCTATTCACCCCCCCTCTAGGCGACATCCGTATCCTTTCAGAGTTGATGGTGAAATTATTAAAAATTTGCAAGAAAAAGCTTTCAGTGGAAGGGAAGATGAAGACCCAGGAAGACATCTTAGAGAGTTCGACGATGTGATAACATCACTTGGACCAAAAGGTTTGCCAAGAGAAATCTCTCGTTTAAAACTATTTCGTTGATCTCTCAAAGGTAAAGCTCTAGATTGGTTATATTCTCTCGCTCGCCATTATATTAAATGTTGGGAAAACTGCATTGTTAAATTCATAAACATGTTTAATCCTTTTACAAAGGTAATAGAACTAAGAAAGAGTATAGGCCACTTTAGTCAGAACATGGGAGAAAATTACCCACAAGCCTAGGAAAGATTCTTTGGAATGATCCATAGTATTCGTAATCATGGCTATTCTGAGTCAACTGTTTGCCACTTATTTTACCACGGTCTTAATACCCAATGTAGAGAATTGCTAAATTCATCAGCAGGAGGATTGATAAAAACTTTAACTATTAAAGCATGTTTGGAATTAATGGCTACTAGGGCTAAGAATGATTCTTTATATAATCCTGATCTTGGCACTAAGCCGGAAAAGGGAATACTTCGTATAAATCCTGATCTTATGCCTGAAGTACCTAAAACCATGAAAGAAAAAGGTATACCTTCTGAACTTGTCAAGGAAAACAAAGTAGATTTGTTACAATTTTTTGCTGAAGAGGATGAAACTAGAAAAGTTTTTCAAGAATTGAAACATCGGCATGCAAAGTCTTATCATAACTTGCATAAGCAAATTCAAAGACATAAAAATATTTTGGCCTAACTTACAGAAAATTATGAGGAAATTGGCCAAGAAATAAAATTATTTAACAAGTACGTCAGTATGATTGTAACCCAATGTGGACAAATAGCATCTGGTTATCAAATTTTTCTTCGTGATGATATAAATATTCCTGTTTCTACTAATTTTGTTACAAGAAGATGTGCAGTTGTTAAAGGACCGTTAGGACCATCAGAATATGAAGCTGAAAAAGATCGAAAGGAAAAAGCCTTGCTCAAAGCAAGCCAAGAAGATGATATATTGGTGGATCCTCAAGACAAGATTGCTGAAACACACAAGATCAAACCTTAGAGGATAAGAATGATGCACATGGTGATAGTTATAACTCTGATGCGGAGACTATTGATCCAATAGAATAAGAATATGTTGGGCCACGTTGATATAAAACAAAACTTTTTCCTCTAACGTGGTGATCCCAAGACCTAGTTGAGGTAGAAGGCCACGAGGATTACCACAAGACGCGCAATTACGGATTACTGACGAAGCGCGACAGTTGAATGCAGTGCAATCCTTGAGATTTGATCCGATCACGATCGTCCTGGTGATGATCGTACAACACCTCTGCTGGTATGCACACGTACAAGGGGGAGCACCGGTAGCGAACTACTAGGTTCGATACGACGGCTGGACTGCTATGGAGCTAGGGTTTCCAACGAATGAAATGACCTAACCGATCAAACCTCCTGAGTTTCTGCGCTCTACTATATGTAGGGAGTGAATGTGGGCTCCACTCACTCGTGGACCATTCACTAAAGCCCATATAATATTAGTCACTATGAGTCCGACTCACTGACTCAGTCCAAAATCCGTCTCAGGTCCAACCCAACCAGATTTTTGGTTCAGATCCAATCCGAACTTGCTCCCATTCTTAAGTGTGTGACCTCACAGGCTCATGGCTACTTGGACACAATTGGAGTCCAAATCTCAATAGATCAGTCGGCAGCGGTTCCTAGCAGAACGTGCCGACTCCCAAGTACCAAAGAGTCATGACGACTTGCCTTTCCAATGTGAATTACGTCCGAGTCCCTTTTCCCACACGATATGCCTTGTCAGACTATAGGAGAATAATTGCCATCCCTTAAATAGTCCGACTGTCTTCTCGATTCAAGATAAGTGATTCATCCAACTAATTCTTAGTCGATCTCCTCGGTTAACACTTAACCGAGTCGTGCACGGCCATGCTTTCCGAATCATATCATCCGAGAGGGCCCAGAGAATATCTCTCCAAACTGGAGGGGCAAAAGCCCATCTTGGTTATTCACATCACGCAGTTTGATTCTTAGTCGACCCGAACTCTGCCTTTATGACTGCCTAGTTACGAATCAACGTTTGACAAAACCTAAGTCGGTGATCCTCAACTCGGACTATGCAACAACCTGAGGTCTAAGGATTACATTGATTGAGATATACAAATGGCAACTTGTTCGTTGTACCTCAATATGGGTCAATCCGACTCGCTAAACTCTTTAGCCGAATCGGTGTAAGTCGGAATAGCATCTCCATGCCCATGACAAGTGGAACCGAGTCATCAGCCGACTTTCACATTGGTCTAAGTTGTGTCCAGCATAACCTCGATGACCAAGGATATTTAGTACAAACAACATGAATGTATAGTTCCACAACCCAATCACATATTCAATGATACACATCAGATGTTTATACAAGGAAAACTTAGTATCTTTATGAATACAATGGGAAATATCATCATACATGATTGCCTCTAGGGCATATTCCCACCGACACTCGCTCTGTTAGGACCACTGGAATATGAAGCTGAAAAAGATCGAAAGGAAAAAACCTTGCTCAAAGAAAGCCAAGAAGATGATATATTAGTGGATCCTCAAGACGAGACTGCTCAAGACACACAAGATCAAACCTCGGAGGAGAAGAATGATGCACATGGTGACATATATAACTCTGATGCGGAGACTATTGATCCAAGAGAAGAAGAAGATGTTGGGCCATGTAGAGATAAAACAAAACTTTTTCCTGTAACGTGGTGATCCCAAGACCTAGCTAAGGTATAAGGCCACGAGGATTACCACTAGACGCGCAATTGCGGATTACTGATGAAGCGCGTTAGTTGAATGCAATGCAGTCCTCAAGATCCGATCCGATCAAGATCGTCCTGGTGCTAATTGTACAACACCTTTGCTGGTATCCACACATACAAGGGGGAGCACCGGCGGCGAACTGGTAGGTTAGATATGATGGCTGACTGCTGTGGAGCTAGGGTTTCCAACGCATGGAATGACCTAACCGATCAACCCTCCTGGGTTTCTACGCCCCACTATATAGAGGGAGTGAATGTGGGCTCCACTCACTCGTGGCCCATTTACTAAAGCCCATATAATATTAGTCACTGTGAGTCCGACTCACTGACTCTGTCCAAAATCCGGTATGGTCCAACCCAACCAGATTTCCGATTCAGATCCAATCCAAACTTGCTCCCTCTCTTAAGTGTGTGATCCCGCAGGCTCATTGCTACTTGGACACGATTGGAGTCCGAATCTCAATCGATCAGTCGGCAACGACTCCTAGCAGAATGTGTTGACTTCCAAGTACCAAAGAGTCATGACGACTTGCCTTTCCAATGCGACTTAATTCTGAGTCCCTTTTTCCTCACGATATGCCTTCTCAGACTATAGGTGAATAATTGTCATCCCTTAAATAGTTCGACTCTCTTCTCGATTCGAGATAAGTGATTCATCCGACTAACTCTTAGTCGATCGCCTCGGTTAACACTTAACTGAGTCGTGTATGGCCATGCTTTCCGAATCATATCATCCGAGAGGGCCCAGAGAATATCTCTCCAACTGAAGGGCAAAATCCCATCTTGGTTATTCACATCATCCAGCTTGATTCTTAGTTGACCCGAACTCTGCCTTTATGACTGCCCAGTTACAGATCAACGTTTGACAGAACCTAAGTCGGTGATCCTCAACTCGGACTGTGCAACAACCTTAGGTCTAAGGATTACATTGATTGACATATACAAATGACAACTTGTTCGTTGTACCTCAATATGGGTCAATCCGACTCGCTAAACTCTTTAGACGAATCCGTGTAAGTCGGAATAGTATCTCCATGCCCATGACAAGTGGAACCGAGTCATCAGCCGACTTTCACATTGGTCTAAGTTGTGTGTCCAGCACAAGCTCGATGACCAAGGGTATTTAGTACAAACAACATGAATGTATAGTTCCACAATAGAAAGACATATTCAATGATACACATCAGATGTTTATACAAGGACAACTTAGTATCTTTATGACTACAATGGGAATATCATGATACATGATTGCCTCTAGGGCATATTCCCAACAGAATACACAAGAAAAGAAGATGAAGTTGTTGCAATAGAAAAGAAGAAAAATAAGCAGCAACAAAAGAAAGCAACTAAAAATCCTGATCCTCCACAAAAGGTAAAAGATAAAGGTAAGAAACTTCCTTATCCAGACTGTAAAAAGAAAGCACCAGATGAGGTAATCTATAACTCTTTTACAAAATCATTAAGTGATCTTCATCTAGAAATTCCATTTGCGGATGCGATAAAAGTACCTGCCTATTCTAAATTTCTCTATGATATTCTTAATAGAAAGAAAGAGATAACTGAAACCGTCGCCATAGTAACTAGTTACCCTGCCAATGGAAGGTTATTGTCTAAGTCAGGAGATCCTGGGATACCAACTATTTGTTGTTCAATAGGCAAAATGGATATTCATAATGCCTTATGTGATTTAGGTGCAGGAGTTAGTGTAATGCCATACTCCCTCTATAAAGGTTAGGCTTAGGGTAATATTCCCCCACTTATATCACTTTACAGATGGCTGACAAATCCACTAAACAACCAGTTGGTATGATTCATGATGTTCTACTTAGAATAGATGAGCATGTCATTCCCATTGACTTTATTATTCTTGAAATTCTGGAGGATGAAAAATTATCCATAATACTTGGAAGACCTTTTCTTAGCACTGCAGGAGCGTCAGTTGACTATGCTGAAGGTAAAATAATATGCAATGTTTATGATGCTGAAATAATCCTGTATTTTCCAAAGAAACTAGAAGCGTGAGAAAGGTATGTTCCACCGGCAAAACAAGTTCATGTGGTAAGTGCCTTTGATAAAGGGCAACCAAAGGTAATAATTCGAGAATAGAGAAGGGGTTGAAATATTCAACCATTCTTAACAAAATGCTTAATGGGAGTCAACTCATTATATCAATAAAATAAATGTTCATCACATTCCTACAACTTTTTCACAGACATTCTTGCGGAACCGCGCCCGTAAACATGCCGCTGTAAAAAAGTAGTAGAAATACCGACTGAATAAGCATAGATTTAGGGTAGAAAATAAAAGTTTGAGTTTTATATGTAGAAACTATCTTAATAATATTGTTCAGATAAAAAATGCATCTCTGAAAATTTGGGTGAAAAAGCATGTTCTAGGAGTTGTAACGACCAACTATACAGCGGGAATATTTATTCCAGTCGTATAGTTGCTGCCGTATAGTTATAGACAAAATTCTCAAAACGTGGGGTTTAGATACAGAAGGTTTGACAACCAACTATACGGCAGGACCATTTGGTTCGGCCGTATAGTTATGATCTGGCGTTAGGAAACCCTAACCCTCACGGCGCCACAACTATATGGAGGGACCTAATAAACTCGTCTGTATAGCTCCAGTCGCATAGTTTGGCCCAACCACTTAAACGGATCGAGGCAGGCTAGGTTTCTTCCTCCTCTCATTATTTCTCTAAAACTCTCTCTCCAAAACTCTCAAAACCTCTCAGGAACTCTCAGTTATTCGCGGATTTCGTTCGTTTGAGTGGGGGAATCAATAGATCGGTATGTTTCTCTCCCTATCCATGCTTTATTTTTAGAATTCCATGGTTGATATCCTCTGATTTGATTAGTGGATGAACTCAAGCTTGATTGATTTTCTCTGTTCATTTCTCACTTTAGGATTGAATTCCTCCACGTAGAATCGTTCATATATCATGTAGAAACTATATGCCTAAGGTTTTATGTTGAAATTTCTCAGTGCATCAAGATGAAAAATCTAGGTGGCCTTTTTCGCAAGAGCAAGCGCCAACGTGGTGAAGGCTCGGGGCTCCGAGATGAGCTCGAAAACAAGTACGCCATGGTTTTGGCGAGGAAGGTGCTTCCCACCTGATGGGCCGATGACGGATTTCTCAACTTAGCGGGGTTGAGGGTGGACTTCGACTACCTGTGTGCAAATGCATGGCTCTCCAACCTCACCAATGCCAGCCACTAGACCTACGAAGGGCTCACCCATGAGTGCCTCTCCTCCTTATATGATGACTACAAGGAGAAAGGTAATGCATGCATGATAAATTTCACCATTAACCAACGGCTGTATCAAATTACCTATCAACAATTCTATGTTGCTTATGGATTCCCTCAAAAAGGGGAATCAACTGTTACAAACTTGGGAGGTTGTTTCTGTTAATGGTGGTAGGGTCTTCTATCAAAAGAAGATGTTTACCATTCAGAACCCAACCATCTGTTACTTTGCTATGTTTCTTGCTAACACTTTGTTAGGAAGAGGAGATATCGGCTCGATGACCAATGCAGACATGGCCCTGATCACCAAGGCGCTCTTACCTAATGCACCACAGAGTCCCACTCCTACAGCTCTATTTCTCCAGCACCCCTGCCACCAGAGCAACAAAAAGAAAGGTGATATTCGCATCGGTGGAATGGTAACCTACCTAATCCAAGCCCTTGAAATTGCAATTCCTATTGCCCAACCTGTTGATGGCTCCATACTTATGGATGTCAAGTATATAACCGCTTGTGGATTCCTCGGTGTTTATAGAGCTAACAGGAGGCTCCGAGCCTATCAATTTGGTTATCTTGATGTTGTGCGGGATGATCAAGTGTCATTTCCTTGCCCTCAAGCCTTTGAGGTTTAGGGAAGGGACCACTGGATCCTTACCAAGGATCAAGTGACTGAGATCATGGCATATCTCTACCCTGACTCCGAGGAAGAGGAAGAAGGAGGGCAGCAGGATGAGCAGCAGCAGCAGCAAGAGAAGGAGTACAACCCTTCTTGGGAGGCACAGCGGCAGCAGGAGCAACCTTGGGACTAATGGCCCCATAAGCAGAAACAACAGGGGTTCAACAACGTCCCCTATCAAGATTTTCTGCAGCTCAACCAGCGTGTTGGGGAGATTGACTAGACTCTGCATGGAGTAAGTGAAGATGTGAGTGCCTTAACTCAAAACTTTAGTAACTTCATGACCTACTTCCCCTACTACTACTACCAGCAACATCAGCAGCCACCGCCGAACGACGACAACAACTAAGAATGGCAACAACCTAAGCTTGGGGGAGGTTTGAAAACCTCCAAGCATGCATTCATATTTTTATTTCTTCTTTTGATTTATTTTCTTTCCCAAGAATTTCATATTTACTTTTAGTTTGCATTCTTAAACCAAAAACACAAAAAATTAGCAATAACCTTTAGTTGAAAATTTGTTTCTTTGTCTTTCTCGGAGATTGCTCAATTTTAGGTGACTTGGCAATAGGCAAATATAGAGAGGATTCGACTCAGGTACGAGAATGAAGCAAGCAAGATGTTGTATCACATTCCTTTCATCACCTCTCCTGCAACTTTAAATTGATCCTAAAATTATTTACTCGCTTGTACTTGAGTCACTCCCCACTTAGCTTCTTATCTTATAAATTATATTCCCTTGCCAGTGTCCTCGTTTAGCTTTGAAACAATGAGAAATGAACTTGGTTATAATATTTCTGACATTTTTACAAAAATAAAAGCATCCAAGAGATGACTTAAGTCCATGTTTGTCCCAAAGGATTTGATTTTAGAAACTACTCAACCCCATTGAGCTTAATGTAAATAGACTCGATAACACCCTTGAATGAAATTGTCTGATAAAATGGATGCTTCGAAGTAGTAGAGATTATGCCACTGCTTTTTCTAATAATTACAATAGGATATTGCTTTACGCGTGTCACTATAACACTATCGTACTCCATGGGGAACTATTAACTCCGCTGGCCAACAAACGATCTAAATGTGGGAAACCACTTGATGTCAACTATTGAGTTATGTAAACCTCTGTAGCTGCAATGCTATGACGTGTAAAAAATTTAGTCTCCTCGTGGTTTTATGTTCCAAGTGAAGTTGTAGTACTCCTATGACCCACTATTTCTCAAGTGCGCAACACAGCCCCAATTAACATGTTAAAAACAGTGGCATGATTTTTCTATGAAAGAGCTAAAGTTTTTGAAAAATAAGGAAAGGAAAAATGTGCTTTGAGAGTCTTGAAATTTTGACGTGGGAGTAGATGAGTTGTTCTTAAATTAAATGTTCTTGGTGAAAACTTGAGTACTCTTAATTGATTAAAGGAACAAGAGCAAAAAGTTTTCATCTCTCAATAAGAGAGAAACAAAAAGATTTGTTTCACTTTCCTAGCTAAACTTTCAACACTCGCTCGGGCATATGATTTATTTGGTAGCAACATATACGTGGTAAGGAAGTGAACTTAGTGAAATCTTGTGAATATTTGTATGATCATGTGTATGATTGCAGGAAATGTCAGGAAAATAATTTGACACCAATTCAAGCTTGTAAGTTCTTTTATTTTAGTTTCGAATCTCCACTATCCTTTCTTATTTCCCTGTCACTCAAGGAAGAGCAACATCTAAGCTTGAGGGAGTTGATAGCTGTGAGATTCTACACATTTTAGATGGTTTTTATCGATGGTTTTCATTTGGATTTGATGGTTTTCTAGATTTACCTAATGATAATACTTCGGTAGCAAAGAAAACTTGGTTTTTATGTCTGTTTCAAGTTCTAAACACCAAAAACACAATGTTTCGACGAAAACAAGCAAGTCTCTTTTTGGAAGCAATCGAGGGGAGTTTACTGAAGCTTTAACGAGAAACTATACGGCGGTAATATTTCTTCGGCCGTATAGTTCCCGCCGTATAGCTGCCATCTCCTTCGTCTTATTAAAAGGGACGACTTTCGTGAAGAGGCCGAGGACGAAAATAGAACAAACGATCTGCCATCCCATCAAAAAGGAGAAATAAGATATCCAAAGAAGAAGGGGACGTCATTCTTCATCTTACTCCACGATCTTCGATCTCCTAGCCACCACACCTCCATAGCCATTACTTGAGAGAGAGAGAGATCTCCACCTTGCAAGACTAGGGTTTGAGATTATTCTTCCCATCTTGAATTGTTTTGTATTTATTTCTATTTCTTATTGTGGATCTCCATGGTAGTATCAAGAAGAACTCCCTTTATTTAATTATATCGATGATGCTTTCTTCTCTCATGTGCGAGTAAGTTCCCTTGGGCGTGGGAGATGTAGGGGATTGGTGAGATGTGATGTGATTATATAATTTCCATTAAGTTTATGGTTGATTTTAATTACTATATTATGTGTGCTTGACTATCTGGGATACTTAATGCATGTGTTGCAATTAAGGGCCCAAACAACATGATGCTTTGTTCTACATAGATAGAATATTGTTTGCTAGCAGACCGGTGACCCCCGAGTGACACATGGATATCAATGGGAAACTAGTTTGACTCAAGGATAACGAGGAGCCACCGAGCTTATTGTATTAGTTCGATCCAAGGAGCTTAATTGCTAAGCAACCTGAAGGTAAATATGCTAGTAGGATTATTGAAGTTGGGATGAAATCTACCAAGAGGAGTTTTGGCTAATTATGGGTTGCTCGTGTACACACATACTTATAAGATTATAATTGTTACACTTATCACTAATCCACCCGGCACATTCACAATCACCATGAACTGAAACTCCCCGCGCCTACTTCCTCATCTGTAGAAAACAACAAACAAATCGTTCTTTACTTTTATGATTTTTTCTGAAGTTTACATTTTAGTTTTATTTAAACACAATCCTTTAATCCAAAATCTATTCTTATTTTCAACACTTGCAGTCAATTCTCTCGAAGACCTGTGACAACTTCGGGTGTGACAGAGACTTCACCAATAAACACTTACCTTTGGGCTCCCTATAGGATCGGCATCTTAACTTCAAAACTAGCTACAAACGATATGTGCACTTGCAGCCATCAACCACCCTTGTGGATACTTTGCAAAGTTCTCATGTTGACATGGGCTAGACGGCGATGCCATAGCCAACCCACATCAGCCTTTTCGAATAGGCACATCACACTTGTAGTGGGTTTCCCCAAAAAGTCCACCATATACAAATCATTTTTCGACGTACCCAAGAAATGCAACGTTTAGAGTCTTGCTCCACAAGAGGACCAAAATATCATTATCAATAAAGACGGCAAATCCCATCTTTCCAAGAGAACATACTAAAAGTAAATTATGTCCAAGGATCTCAACAAGCATGACATCCACCAGTGTAATATTGTGAGCAACCACAACCTTGCCAAAACCCATTACCTTATACTTTGACTTTTCAACATATGTCACGGTTATTTGATCATCATTTGGTCTCATATCCTTGATAATATTTTTTCTTTCGATCATATGACTTGTGCATCCACTATCAAGCATCCACTTTGACCTTCTGGAAGCATAGTTCTACAAGATATCAAACTAGTTTTTAGGTACCCATTTTTCAATGGGTCCTCTTTTGTTAGCAACAAGGGTCTTGGGAACCCAAATGGACCAAGCAATATAACCATCAAACAAGCCAACATATTGTGCATAAATATCACCATAATAATCACTCATTAAGACATAGTGAGGGTTAGCACTTCCTGCAAAATCATCATGTGACATACTTTTGCCACTCGTGGTCTTACTACCCACAATGGCCTTGTCTTTTGCTTGTGTGGGCATGGCCTTCTTCTTGTTGTTGTTCTTATTATTGGCTTTGGAGACAAAGCCAATGCCCACTTTCTCATTATTTGAACTTTGCTTACTCAAAAGATCATCAATAGACTTGGTTCCTTTGGGATAGGTGGCATTAGAAGCCCCCCTTCAACCTAGCATTTTCTTCAATGGTGTTTGTACTACTAGACGAAATGAAAATACTTGGTGAGGCAATATTATTCTATTTATGAAGCAACAAGACTTTGTGAGCAACAAGAGTTCTCGGCAAATTTTTCACGAGACTTTGTGAGCAACAAGAGTTCACTCTCCAAGGCCTTGTGAGCCTTGTGAAGCTTCCTAAAGTCCTCGGCAAGTTTTTCATGAACAACACCAAACTCAACCTTATCCTTTTTAGCCTTTTTATACTTAGCAATGACATGATCACGTTCCTTGATGAGTTTATTAATAATTTGATCATTGTCCTGATCGAGGCCTTCAAGCTTTATTTCAAGGGACATCCCAGTCTCTTGCTCTTCTTCTAGAGCATTATTTAGAGCCTCCACCTCAATAATGTGCTCTCTCCCTAGTTTACATCTCTCATCAAGAAACTCTTGCATGTGAGAAAGTTGACTTAAGTGGTTCACAAAATGATTCTTGTGATCCCCTTGCAAGTTAGTCATAAACACATCAAAAGCAACTAATTCCTTTTGACTTCAAGAGATATATCCTCATCAAGTTCATCATCAATCATCAAGGAGGGGTGGGAAGGTGATAATACCTCTGATCCTTTTGCCATTATGCAAGTGACGTTTTTGTTGGAGATATTCTCATTTGGAGAGTTGAAGAGTGAGAAAGTGGAGGCAGAAATAGTGGCAAAATCATCCACACCATTTGATGTTTTTTTTCTTCTTCATCTTCATCGTCTTCATCATCGGAGGAGTATTCTTCATGAGTTATCAAAACAATCTCACCGACTTCTTATTGGCGGGATTCTTCTTGATGAAGGTTTTCTTGAAGGGAGCCTTGGAGTTTTTCTTTAACACAAGTTTACCCCCATGATCTTATCTTTTCTCATAGGGACAACCGGCAACAAAATGATTGCTGTCACCACAGTTGAAGCAAGTTCTCAGTTTTGAGTTAGTATCTCTTCTCCCATTAGGGTTGCTTCTTCGTTACATTTCCATTTTGGCCTTGGTGGGGTCTTTCCAAAACTTTCTTGCATAGAAGGCCATGCATTCACCATGAGAAACCTTGACATCTTTAGGGAGGCTAATAGGTAAGCCTTCATCAATTCCTTCTTCATCCACATACTCAACAACTTTAGCTTTTAGGAAAAGATTGACACCCTTGTCCATTCCAAGAGCTCGAGCATGGGCATCTTTGGCAGCAACCTTGAAAGCGGCCATCTCTTCCATAAATTCATTGGAGGTCATGAGATGGTAGTTGTGTCTTCCTTGGAGACCCTTCAAGTCAGTGGGCTCGAAAGGCATGAGTGCACAACATATTTTCTTTTTTATCCAAGCATCATCCACATGTGAGGCACCAACATTCCTAAAGGAGGTGCCAGTGGACTTGAGCCTTCGATACATGTCTTCATGATCTTCACCATTCTTCATATAGAAGCCTTCGGCTTCATTGCTCAGTGCATCATAACGGTTTCTTCTCATGCTCTCAGTTCCAACATATAACTCAATGAGAGCATCCCAAGCTTCCTTAGTTGTGTTGAGCTGTTTTGTATGAGGTAAGTCTTTTGTCCCCAAACCTTGTTGAATCATCAACGCAGTGGCATTGAGTTAACAATTGACAATGTCTCTTCTTGTCAAGTTGGTTGGATCCACAATTATGAGTCCTTCAATGATATTCCACAATTCAATGCAAGAGCTGAGTACATAAACTACAAGGAATATGGCTATATATGACCCTCTATTTTCATCACAGAATCATCACAATAGTCTGTTTATGAAGATTTGATGACGATTTTGAGATCGTCGAAAGCTGGGCGTCGCAAATGAACTATAACGACGATTTTAGTGAAATCGTCATAACCGTCTATGACGATATTGGATCGTCATAACTGTTATGACGATCTGATATCGTCATGGGAAAACTGGCATGGCCAGGTCAGATCCCACGTGGCCAGTCCGACGTGGCACGAAATCATCCTAGTCCATACCTGCTGTTGTTATGGGCCAAGCCCAACAACTTGGTCAATTAATTTTTGTGTCAATTCAGTTGATTTGTTGGGCCAAGCCCAACAAGTTGGCCTTCCCTATTTTCTTGTCCTTTTCCTTTTAAAGATTCATTTCTTTTTTATTTTCAACCATTTTATAAAATTATACACCTCTCTAGTCTAAAATTTTGTGGGCCGGAGCCTTTTTAAAGCCCATCTAGCATTTATTTCATTTCAGACAAACAACAGTAAACATAAAATATTTACTTACGGATAGGACAAATAACATTAATTTTTATGAATGATGACCAAATTTAGATCAATATTACACTCAGGACATATTTGACATCACCCAAGAATATAACACATCTACAAATCGTACACTAGTATATTACAACCATGGAAAACTACAAGTATGTACATATTGAGCCACTTGCTACATGAACTATACAATCATGTGAGCAAAACCCGCATTAGTCTTCCTCCTTCTTTGAACTTCAGTCTGAAGCTCATGTAAGATGGCACCACAATATATCTGGTAGCAACAATAGAACATGTGAGATAATAACAGTAAAGTAGCTAACAGTAAGTTATGCAAAGAACAAATGGGCATGTTTCTAGACATCAAATAAAGAACTATCCTATCCCACATAAACAATACATTAATTTATTTTCAGTTGCAACAGGGTTTCAAATGTTCACAACATGAAAAATGGACCTTTTCTATGTTACTAAATAGATCAGTCCCTAACTATACCTACAGCTGCTTATTAGAAATGTTTGCTCTAGATTTCACAATCACTGTTATATTGGTAATTATGTTAATTCAATAGTGAATATAATTCTATCGCAACACAAATAGCAGAGGTTGCTGCCTAATAACTCCAGTATAAAAAATTAGAAACTATAGCAGTAGTTTCCATGTGTTCAAAAAAGAACAGCCAATGTCATCCCAAAGAAGAAAATATGCCGATACCGCATATATTGTAATAGTAGGAACAAGAATGTTGCCGAAGAGCAAAACAACAGTAGGTGGTAAATACAGACTAGTAAGGAAATAACAGAAACATTAGTGAATTGGAATAAAAAATGTATGAATGCCCGATTTTCTACTATAAACATTATTGTTGTGCAATCAATAGAACAAATATTTCATCAGATTTCAGAGGCCACACAGGGCAATGACCGTTCAGATCTTGTCGAGACCACACCGAGCGGATGGATCAAACAGATCACATCTCGCTCTTCCAAGGCATACACACAAATAGTCAAGGGAAGGGTGGGGTGTAACATCCCAAAAATATTGAACTTGGATCATCAAACTCTAAGCATCAAAATTAGGGTTAACAAAAACTTTTCTAAATAAAATTATGAATGCATGCATATGAGTATGCATTGAATTTGAAATTCTTTTGAACCACCTTGTTTGTATGTTTCCTTGCTTGTAAAATGTTTCTTAGGTGAAATAAACATCATCTAAAACATTTCCCACACTTTTCCCAAAGACAAATAAAGCACAACAAATAAAATAAAGGAATGGTCATTTTGACCAATTTAACTCCCATGCCTACTTTGGCTGTCTCAAACTTTCAGAACCTAACAGAAACTTTTTTGGATCTTTGAACCCCTTGATTGTACTCATAACAAAGTATCAAGGCCCACTTTGTGATCATCCAGAAACTTTCAAATGCATAGTTTAAATGACAATTCAAAATTGAATCTTTATCATATGGGAAGATCCCACATTTTCAAAAACCACTCAAACAAGCTCAACTTTCAAAACCCAAGCATCTGCAGACTCACCAGCACCAATCTAGCACACCCACCAAAAATCTTTTCAAAATTCAAAACTTGAATTCATGCGGCCATTTCATCAAACACTTGGCAGACACAAATCAAACAAAATCAAAATACTATAGTGTGCAGTGTTTTGAGCCTAACTGGTTCCCTACCTAGCTCACAACCATCTCAGTAGATCATCTAGCAAGATTAACAAAGCACTAGCACCACTGTGAGCTTGCCAATATCATCAATGGTGAATAGCCGAGTGCAACCTTGCCACCCCAGTGTAGACAGCAAGCTAGGAAAGAAACTAGCCATGCCAACCTTGTTTAGGAGATCACCCATGCCTCACCGCCCCCTCTCGACCAGCCCTGCATCGAAGACACCGACCAGAGCACCTAGGAACGCCGCGCCCGTGCCTCTGCCAACCGTTCCGAGCATGCGCCAGAGCGCCACCCTCGACCGAAGCCCACAGACCGCGCGCCGCCCTCGCCGCGTGCATACACGATCGCCACCGACCCAGGAGACCGCCAGACATCCCCGTTCGCCGCCCCATGCCGCACAGCCACCGCTCACCGTCGAAGACGCCGCCTCTGCCGCGCAGAGCGTCGCATGTTCTAGACCAACCCGCACCACCCCACGTCTCGCCACCTTATCGTTGAGCATTGCGAGGGAACACCGCACCGTCCCCTACCTTCGCCCATGCCAATAGCCGTCTGTACCATCGCCCCCGACGAGCTCACCGTGCGCCCCGTCGGTCCCCTCGCTCGACTATAAATAGAGGCCACCCCCAGCCAAATTGAGCACACCATTCTACTCCCCTCTCATCACTGATCGTGCCACACCGTTCCCGGAGCAAGGCGAGCAGCACTTTGCCGGAATTTCACCGGAGCCCGCCGCCTCTGGAGAAGAAGGAAGTCAGCGATTGGAGCCGCCCTAGGAGGAGCCACCGGTACCAGGAGGTTCGCCATCGTCGACATCGTCGTTCGCCCGCCTCGCCAACCCTCGCCAGCACCCCGTTGAGCCCCCAACAACCCCCACTGGCCGCGCTAGGTTTCTGTCTCGCCGGCGTTGCCCAACGTCGACGATGACTCCCAGCCGTTGGATTAGAACCAGATCGAACGTCCCACCTCGCCCCATACCGCTTCGCACCCCCTGTCTCACTGACGAGTGGGGACAACCACTTAAACAGCCCGCGGAAGCACTGTGCTTAGCAGGCCGGCCCGTTAACTTTTCCCGCGCAGCCCAGTTATTTGAATTAAACCTTTTCCATTTTATTTCAAACACACTTATGTACCCAGTTTCAAAAATCAACCCAGATTGATTTAGTGCACCAAACTGAATGAAACCAATTTTGTTAGAAAGGTCTGGGAATGCTGAATCCAAGCCCATTGGATTCAAGTCATTTGGATCTATAGATCACCCATGGTAAAAATAACAAGGCAGAATCTTTTCTGCATTCAAATACTTTTCAAATTTAAACCATAATATCTTTTGAGTTGATTCCAACTCTCGAAATCACATTTAACCATACCTTTCAGAATATATAAAAATATATGGGTTTACTTGCAGAAATAATGTTCAAGTAATAAAAGAATGCCCCATAGGAATTTCTAGTCACTTTATTTAATTAAAATAAAAGGGTAAAACCTTATTAAATTGTGACACCACTTTAAATCACATTCCCATGGACTAAAGTATGTGGTGATGACATGTGTCAACATGATCCCATATTTGGTTTGGAGAATATTAAATCTTAAGTAGTTTTTCAATGAGTAGAAATTACTTTTCTAAAAATCAAAGGAATTAAACCAAGCCTTAATCTTGTAATATTAGAGATGATGTTAGATCATCTATAGGATCCTTGTGTGTGATTATTCCAAGTAGTTAAGTATTGTTTGGTTATTGTGTACATCGTATTTATTTATTACGCTAGTACCGACCACGGATACGAGGAGGAAGGAGGATTCTACGAAGAAGAAGCCGAGGAGAACTTCAACCACTGCTCTGCTCAAGGCAAGCTATTAACCTGGCAAGCTAACACTCGCAATTTAGCAAGCTTATACTGATATTGTGCAAGCCAATACTTGCAAGCCTTACTAATCAAGTTGACCTATGCAAGCCAATACTTGCTTGTTACCATGTCAACTATATGCCTTAAAGCATATATGATCATAACCACTTGATAAACCAATCCTAGTTTTATTTACAAGTTTATTACTTTATTTCTTTATCAAAGCTCTTACTTAGAGTCTACTGGAATAAGTGGTAGATACTAGAAGGATACTTGAAGGTTGCATCAAGAGCATAAAATTTGGCCTAAGATAGATAATCTTGATGTCATCTTAAGGCATGAGATTAAACTTAGTTAAAACTCCACTAGTTTACCACCCCTCATTAGTGCTTACCCCCACCTGTAGATGCTAGTGCTAAGCATAAAACTTGATCAACTTTAGATGGGAATACTTGGTGGAAAAATGGTTATGAAAACCTTGGAATGATGGATCATTCTATTGAAAAGTTTTGGACATGTGTTTTCCGACACCTCATGATTTTGGTGATAAAAATGTTGAGGCATGAGCCTTAGCCCTTTATAAAACTGATGGTTGTCTGGATGCGATACCATTCCAATTTTATCGTATAACCACAATACCCGAAGATTGGGTAGGGCTTGACTGGAAAATTATATACCTTAGTATTAGCTCCCTCACGACCAAGGTCTGAGCTGAGGCTACCTTGTGAAGATTGTCCACCTATGTAGTACCCAAGATGACAGTTGGTCATGGTTGGGAGGCCAAACTCACAGGAGAGGTGCTTATACTAGGGCGTGTAATTGAAAGGTTAGGATTGATTATCCGCATACTGAGTATGGTGAATTCAGGATTTGTTCCTCACGGATGTATCGAATGTTGTGGTGAAAGTGTACAATCTCTGCAGAGTGTTAAACTATTCGAATAGCCGCGTCCGCGGTTATGGACAGTTGGAGTGGCCATACTATTCCCCCGTCAGACTTTTCAAAATGACTTGTGAAATGAGTTGAGACTTTGACTTGACCACAACAGGGTTGTGATATGAAATACAAGTTCCCACTTAGGTGTTATAAACCTTCAACTAGCATTTGTTGCTTCTAAACTTGGTAAAGATAAATCTGGCTTTTGCAAAATAACCCTAGAGCCTAGTGTCCTATTATCAAAAACCCCTTTCACTTGCTAGTATTAGTTTGCGAGTACTTAAAGAGTACTCATGGCTTTATCCCTCGCTATTCCCATGGCCAGACTATGAAGTGGAGTACCTGGAGGATGGACCCCAGGAAGGTTACGACAACTAGGATCATCTCCCATCGTTAGCATTGGCTGTGACCCCGAAGATGGAGCTTCGCCTACGCTACCGTTACTATTACGTATTCCGCTGCTTGATGTTGTATTAAGAACTGGATCATGAGATCCCTATTTGTGTAAGAACTTATGTACGGTTTGTAATGGATGATGTACTATGGTATCCAATTCTGTTATGTCTCACAAAAATGGTAATCCTGGGATTGCGATGTATGGCATAACAGGCATCTGGGATTAAAAATCCGGGTGTTGACAAGTTGGTATTAGAGCCATCCTGACCACAGGAGACCCTAGTTAGACTGGACGTTGAATCAAAAACTTAGTTTCAAAACCAAAGAAAACAAATATTTACAAAACTTATTCCCATTCTTATCCCTTTGATTATTTCATGAAAATTCATGTTCCTCAAAAACTCTTGCAAAATACATAAAAATTTGACACACTTAATCACTCTACTAACTTACTCATCCTATATTCTTATAGATGGAAGTGAAGTACAACAAGTTTTACCAATTGGGGAATGGAGGAGACCTTATCTTTGAGAGGGATTTGGACTAGCTTTTGGAACTTCCGGAGCGTCCGCACCCCGAGTTCTTAGGAGCTCAGCTCAATGATCAAGGAGGAGAAGATCTATAGTGGCTAATTGTTTCAAGTCTCCGAGGAAAGATTGAACCTCCCACTGCGGAAGGAATTCAGTTTACCTTAAGAGAAAACAACTGGCTCGATGGACTTACCAGGGCCATGCAGGAAGCTCTTGCTCGTCTGTGTGGGCAGAGTATCAACCAGATCAAGGGTACTTGCTTTGAGTTTTGCCCAAGGCATGATGCTAATGGACAACCACTGGAAGCCCCATACCACCCTGAGCTGAAGACCCAATTGGACCACCTTAGCTTCATGATGTACGATCGTCAGCAGGAGTTGGACAAATGTCGTGACTACTCCAACCACAAGTCTGCCATCATCAAGACGAAGGACCAAACCATCGCCATGCTAGCAAAGGATCGCAAGTCTCGCCGCCGTCAGCTCGATAAGAAGGAGCGCATCATTGCCCGTCTTCGCCACCGCATCTCATCTTTGGAGGAGACCATCCACGAAAGAGACATGCAGTTGGAGGAAAGGGAGAATGCCGGAGAGGATCTTCGTGGAGACCCCTACTCCTATCTCAGCGATGATGATGATTTTCTGGAGGATCAGGCTATGGACTTGTTCACCGATGAAGATGATTTCGCCTTCATCGATGATGATGAGGATGATGAGGCCACAGATTCCGAGGAGTAGTAGCACTTGAGCACTAGCGTAGTAAGTAGTATTCGGTCCCACTGTATCGTAGTTCTCAGAATGGTTCTTAAAACCATCTGCTTTCCTTTGTTGTGGTGTGTGTTGTATCGTGTGCTATGAATGAATGAATGAGAAAACAAGTTGCTAGAAAATCTGAGTCAAACTTTAAAAACTTTTCAAAGACCCCAAAACCTTAGAAATTTCCCTCTTTTCTCATGATCTATCTCAATCTTTAGATGCCACGTGGAGGAAGTGGTTCATCCCCGGACTCGATGTTGCAGATTCTGCAAATGCTGACTTCTGACCGCGAAGCTGAAAGAGCGGAACGTCAAGCCAACCTAGCCACCCTTCAGCAGATAGCCCAGCTTGCCCACAACAACCAAGGCCAAGGAAATCAGGACAACCATGGATCTAAGCTCAAGAATTTCCAGAATACCAACCCACCTATTTTCACTAAGTCAGAAGAACCCCTAGACGCCGATGATTGGCTGCAAACCATGGAAAATAACCTAGAAGTCGCCGGAGTGGAAGCCAACGAGAAAGTTCTGTTCGCCACCCACTATCTAGACGGAGATGCCAAGGCATGGTGGAACAGTGTTCGCGCAATGACCAGAGGCCAGATGATGACCTGGGAAGAGTTCAAGGTCAAGTTTAGCAGAACCCATGTGCCACCGGGTTTGATCAAGAGAATGAGAGACGAGTTCAGAGAGCTGAAGCAAGGAAGGATGACGGTAGTGGAATACCGTGACAAATTCTTGCCATTAGCTAGGTATGCCCCAGATGAGATCGACACCGAAGCCAAGAAGAAAGAAAGATTCCTGAATGGTCTGCATGACGAGATGCAGACAGTGTTAGTCAATATTCCCTTTGCGGATATTAAGCCCTGGTGGACTCTGCTATCCAGATGGAAGAAAAGATCAACCAAGCCAATGAAAATCGCAAGCGTCGCATGATGCATCAACCAGGAACCCATCAGACCCCAAAGTATCGCCCCAACCCATCTCCAGGATTTGCCCCAAGAACCAACAGACCCCCGATGAACCGTCCGGCCTATCCCAACCGTGGAAACCCTAGACCCGGAGGAAATCACAACAACCCCGGCAACGCTAGCAATTTCAATCGTGCCCCACCCAAGTTCAACAACAACAATGCTACCGCCAACACCAACACTGCCCCTAGGACTGGAAGCAATGCTGTGCCTGTAGCAGCAAAGGATAAGTCGCAAGTGACTTGTTATGACTGTGGAAATAAAGACCACTATTCCAACGAGTGCCCCAACAAGAAGAATGCTACAGCCCCCAATGCAAATGTCCCAGCTCAGCAGCAGCGTCGTGTTCAGCCAGGAAGAAGATTTGCCCCAGGGAATTCACTCAACCGCAACGGCCGTCTTTTTCTCATGCATGCTGAAGAAGCTCAGGAAGCGCCAGACGTCGTGTTGGGTATGTTTTCGGTTAATTCAGTACTTGCAAGAGTGTTGTTTGATTCTGGTGCATCGCATTCATTTGTCACCGAAGAATTTGCATGCACTAGTAAAATTCAACCAACCAAATTGAAGCATGTTATGATTGTTCAAATTCCCGGATCAACCACCAAGGCTAGGCAAATTTGCAAAGCCGTCCCTATCCGAATCCATGGCATAGATTTTTATGCTAACCTGATAGTACTCGGAACTAAAGGTTTGGAAGTAGTGCTAGGAATGGATTGGATGTCCAAACATAAAGGATTAATTGACTGTGCCAAGAAAGCCATCACCATGACCAGTACCGCCGGAATATCAGTCGAGCATATATCTGAAACCTTACCTCGCCAATTCAAATGCAACAAGAGTATAGCCCAACCTACCATTGACCAAGTCCGGATAGTCTGTGAATACCCCGATGTATTTCCAGATGTTTTGCCCGGTATGCCCCCAGATCGGGATATCGAATTTATCATCGAGCTAATTCCCGGAACTGGACCCATAGCCCAGAGACCCTATAGTATGAACCCGTGAGAGCTAGCAGAACTGAAGAAGCAAATGAATGCCATGTTGGAAATTGGATTGATTCAACCAAGTGCGTCACTTGGAGGTCACCTGTCTAGTTTGTGGACAAGAAGGATGGAGGTAACCGTTTGTGTACGGATTATCGGAAATTGAATGATGTCACCATCAAGAACAAGTACCCCTTTCCCAAGATAGAAGATTTGTTTGATCAGTTGACCGGTGCTAAAGTGTTTTCTAAGATTGATCTTAGAACTGGCTATCATCAACTAAAAATTCGTGCTGAGGATATTCCAAAGACTGCCTTTACCACCAGATATGGATTGTATGAGTATACAGTCATGTCTTTCGGACTAACCAATGCCCCCGCTTATTTCATGAATCTCATGAATAAGATTTTTATGGACTTCCTGGATAAGTTTGTCGTTGTTTTCATCGATGACATTCTGATTTATTCCAAATCAGAAGAAGAACATGAGCTACACCTAAGGACCATTCTTGGAACCCTTAGAGAGCATCAGCTGTATGCAAAGTTTAGCAAATGTGAATTCTGGTTATAGGAGGTAGGATTCCTCGGTCACATTGTATCAGCCGGAGGAATTGCCGTTGACCCTGCCAAAGTGAAAGATGTAGAAGATTGGCAAGCCCCAACCACTCAAACCCAAGTTCGTGCATTTCTCGGATTGGCGGGATATTACCGCAAATTTGTAGAAGGATTCTCTAGTATCGCCAGACCCATGACCCAATTACTGAAGAAGGACAAGAAATTTGAATGGACCGACAAATGTGAAGCGAGTTTTCAAGAACTCAAGAGGAGATTGATTTCAGCCCCAATCTTGATCATGCCAGATATCACGAAGCCCTTGGATGTGTATTGTGACGCATCCAAGATTGGTCTCGGATGTATGCTAATGCAAGAAGGCAAAGTTATATCTTATCTATCTCGAAAACTGAAGCAACATGAGAAAAACTACCCAACCCATGACCTCGAACATGCAGCCGTAGTTCTAGCCCTGGAAACATGGAGACATTACCTGATGGGAAACCGTTGTGAGATCTATACGGATCACAAGAGCCTAAAGTATATATTCACTCAGAAGGAGCTGAATATGAGGCAGAGAAGATGGATTGAGCTAATCAAGGATTACGATCTGGACATTCACTATCATCCTGGTAAAGCCAATGTGGTAGCCGATGCCCTTAGCAGATTACCGTGCCGCTTGAACTCCATGATTTTGAAGGAGCAACCAAGTTTGCACAAAGAGATGGAAGATTTTCGAATTGAATTAGTAAATGAAGGATTTTTGGCTAGCATTGAACTCCAGCCCACTTTGATCAGTCAGATTAAAGAGGCGCAGAAGGGAAATGCTAGTATTGACGGAATCAAGCATTGTATCGGTACAGGCAAAGTACCCGGATTCACCGAGGATGAAGAAGGAGTTTTGTGGTAAAAAGGACGCCTTTGTGTACCAGCAGATTCTGAGTTGAAAGAAGTTATTTTGAAGGAGGCTCATGATACTCTTTATTCTATCCATCCCGGAGGAACTAAGATGTATCAAGATTTAAAAGAGCAATTTTGGTGGCATAAGATGAAGAGAGAAATCGGAAGCTATATCGCCAAGTGTGATATATGTCAGCGAGTCAAGGCAGGACATCAAAGACCCGCTGGATTGTTGCAACCATTGCAGATTCCGGAATGGAAATGGGATTCTGTTGGAATGGACTTTATCACTGGACTACCTACTTCTAGTAGGGGAAATGACTCTATCTAGGTCATAGTGGACAGATTGTCCAAAGTCGCCCATTTCTTACCCGTCAAGACCACATATCAGAGTTTGAAACTAGCAGAGTTGTACATCGCTAGAATCGTTAGTTTGCATGGAGTCCCCAAGAACATCGTATCGGATCGAGGAACTCAGTTTACCTCGAGATTCTTGAAGAAAGTCGAAGAAGGTTTAGGAACCCGTCTAGATTTCAGCACCGCGTATCACCCTCAGACCGATGGACAAACGAAGCGAGTAAATCAAATACTCGAAGATATGCTGAGAGCATGCGTGTTAGAATATGGATCCAAGTGGGAAGACTGTCTGCCGTTTGCAGAATTTTCATACAACAACAGTTATCAAGCCAGTTTGCAAATGGCCCCATTTGAATTCATGTACGGAAGGAAGTGTCGCACCCCTTTGAACTGGTCGGAAGTAGGAGAGAGTTAGATTTTCGGACCCGACATCCTACGAGAAGCAGAAGATAAGGTTCACAAGATTCGTGAGCACCTCAAGACAGCCCAATCCAGACAAAAGAGTTACGCCGACAAGAGACGTCGAGACCTCGCCTTCAACATAGGAGACTTCGTTTATCTGAAAGTGTCGCCATTGAAGGGAATGCAGCATTTCCAACTCAAGGGAAAGTTAGCCCCCAGATATATCGGACCTTTCAAGATTCTGAACCGTCGAGGAGATGTATCGTATCAATTGTAACTACTCGAAGAGATGTCAGCCGTGCATAATGTGTTCCATATCTCGTTACTTCGCAAGTGTCTCGAAGTCCCAGAGAAGACCGAATTGTTCAAAAATATCGATCACCGGACCATAGAGATCAACGATGACCTGACCTATCCTGAAGTACCCATACGTATTTTGGAAGAAGCTTTTCGAACTACCCGAAACCGAAGCATCAAGTTTCTCAAGATTTAGTGGAGCAACCACACAGAAGAGGAAGCTACCTGGGAGCGCGAAGATCACATCAGGACGGAGTTTCCCGATCTCTTCAATTCCTAGGTAATCTTTTTGTCCTTTTTCAAATCTCGGGACGAGATTTTGTTTAAGGGGGGAAGGTTTGTAACATCCCAAAAATATTGAACTTGGATCATCAAACTCTAAGCATCAAAATTAGGGTTAACAAAAACTTTTCTAAATAAAATTATGAATGCATGCATATGAGTATGCATTGAATTTGAAATTCTTTTGAACCACCTTGTTTGTATGTTTCCTTGCTTGTAAAATGTTTCTTAGGTGAAATAAAAATCATCTAAAACATTTCCCACACTTTTCCCAAAGACAAATAAAGCAAAACAAATAAAATAAAGGAATGGTCATTTTGACCAATTTAACTCCCATGCCTACTTTGGCTGTCTCAAACTTTCAGAACCTAACAGAAACTTTTCTGGATCTTTGAACCCCTTGATTGTACTCATAACAAAGTATCAAGGCCCACTTTGTGATCATCCAGAAACTTTCAATTGCATAGTTTAAATGACAATTCAAAATTGAATCTTTATCATATGGGAAGATCCCACTTTTTCAAAAACCACTCAAACAAGCTCAACTTTCAAAACCCAAGCATCTGCAGACTCACCAGCACCAATCTAGCACACCCACCAAAAATCTTTTCAAAATTCAAGACTTGAATTCATGTGGCCATTTCATCAAACACTTGGCAGACACAAATCAAACAAAATCAAAACACTATAATGTGCAGTGTTTTGAGCCTAACTAGTTCCCTATCTAGCTCACAACCATCTCAGTAGATCATCTAGCGAGATTAACCAAGCACTAGCACCACTGTGAGCTTGCCAATATCATCAATGGTGAACAGCCGAGTGCAACCTTGCCACCCCAATGTAGACAACAAGCTAGGAAAGAAACTAGCCATGCCAACCTTGTCTGGGAGATCACCCATGCCTCACCACCCCCTCTCGACCAGCCCTGCCTCAAAGACACCGACCAGAGCACCCAGGAACGCCGCGCCCGTGCCTCTGCCAACCGTGCCGAGCATGCGCCAGAGCGCCACCCTCGACCGAAGCCCACAAACCGCGTGCCGCCCTCGCCGCGTGCATACACGATCGCCACCGACCCAGGAGACCGCCAGACATCCCCGTTCGCCGCCCCATGCCACACAGCCACCGCTCGCCATCAAAGACGCCGCCTCTGCCGCGCAGAGCGTCGCATGTTCCAGACCAACCCACACCGCCCCACGTCTCGCCACCGTATCGTTGAGCATCGCCAGGGAACACCGCACCATCCCCTACCTTCGCCCATGCCAATAGCCATCTGTACCATCTCCCCCGACGAGCTCACCGTGCGCGCCGTCGGTCCCCTCGCTTGACTATAAATAGAGGCCACCCCCAGCCGAATTGAGCACACCATTCTACTCCCCTCTCATCACTGATCGTGCCACACCGTTCCCGGAGCAAGGCAAGCAGCACTTCGCCGGAATTTCACCGGAGCCCGCCGCCTCTGGAGAAGAAGGAAGCCAGCGATTGGAGCCGCCCAAGGAGGAGCCACCGGTACCAGGAGGTTCGCCGTCATCGATATCGTCGTTCGCCCACCTCGCCAACCCTCGCCTGCACCCCGGTGAGCCCCCAGCAACCCCCACTGGCCGCGCTAAGTTTCTGTCTCGCCGGCGTTGCCCAATGTCGACGATGACTCCCAGCCGTTGGATTAGAACCAGATCGAACGTCCCACATCGCCCCATACCGCTTCCCACCCCCCTGTCTCACTGACGAGTGGGGACAGCCACTTAAACAGCCCGCGGAAGCACTGCGCTTAGCAGGACGGCCCGTTAACTTTTCCCGCGCTGCCCAGTTATTTGAATTAAACCTTTTCCATTTTATTTCAAACACACTTCTGTACCTAGTTTCAAAAATCAACCCAGATTGATTCAGTGCACCAAATTGAATGAAACCAATTTTGTTACAAAGGTCTGGGAATGCTGAATCCAATCCCGTTGGATTCAAGTCATTTGGATCTATAGATCACCCATGGTAAAAATAACAAGGCAGAAGCTTTTATGCATTCAAACATTTTTCAAATTTAAACCATAATAGCTTTTGAGTTGATTCCAAATCTCAAAAATCACATTTAACCATACCTTTGAGAATATATAAAAATATATGGGTTTACTTGCAGAAGTAATGTTCAAGTAATAAAAGAATGCCCCATAGGCATTTCTAGTCACTTTATTTAATTAAAATAAAAGGGTAAAACCTTATTAAATTGTGACACCACTTTAAATCACATTCCCATGGACTAAAATATGTGGTTATGACATGTGTCAACATGATCCCATATTTGGTTTGGAGAATATTAAATCTTAAGTAGTTTTTCAATGAGTAGAAATTACTTTTCTAAAAATCAAAGGAATTAAACCAAGCCTTAATCTTGTAATATTAGAGATGATGTTAGATCATCTATAGGATCCTTGTGTGTGATTATTCCAAGTAGTTAAGTATTGTTTGGTGATTGTGTACATCGTATTTATTTATAAACTCTAGTACCGACCAAGGATACGAGGAGGAAGGAGGATTCTACGAAGAAGCCGAGGAGAACTTCAACCACTCCTCTGCTCAAGGCAAGCTATTAACCTTGCAAGCTAACACTTGCAATTTAGCAAGATTATACTGATATTGTACAAGCCAATACTTGCAAGCCTTACTAATCAGGTTGACCTATGCAAGCCAATACTTGGTTGTTACCATGTCAACTACATGAGTTAAAGCATATATGATCATAACCACTTGATAAACCAATCCTAGTTCTATTTACAAGTTTATTACTTTATTTCTTTATCAAAGCTCTTACTTAGAGTTTACTGGAATAAATGGTAGATACTAGAAGGATACTTGAAGGTTGCAACAAGAGCATAAAATTTGGCCTAAGCTAGATAATCTTGATGTCATCTTAAGGCATGAGATTAAACTTAGTTAAAACTCCACTAGTTTACCACCCTTCATTAGTGCTTACCCCCACCTGTAGATGCTAGTGCTAAGCATAAAACTTGATCAACTTTAGATGGGAATACTTGGTGGAAAAATGGTTATGAAAACCTTGGAATGATGGATCATTCTATTGAAATGGTTTGGACATGTGTTTTCCGAACACCTGATGATTTTGGTGATAAACATGTTGAGGCCTGATCCTTAGCCCTTTATAAAACTGATGGTTGTCTGGATGCGATACCATTCCAATTTTATTGTACAACCACAATACCCGAAGATTGGGTAGGGCTTGACTGGAAACTTATATACCTTAGTATTAGTTCCCTCACGGCCAAGGTCTGAGCTGAGGCTACCTTGTGAAGATTGTCCACATGTGCAGTACCCAAGATGACAGTTGGTCATGGTTGGGAGGCCAAACTCACAGGAGAGGTGCTTATACTAGGGCGTGTAATTGAAAGGTTAGGATTGATTATCCGCATACTGAGTATGGTGAATTCAGGATTTGTTCCTGACGGATGTATTGAATGTTGTGGTGAAAGTGTACAATCTCTGCAGAGTGTCAAACTATTCGAATAGCCGCATCAGCGGTTATGGACAGTTGGAGTGGCCATACTATTCCCCCGTCAGACTTTTCAAAATGACTTGTGAAATGAGTTGAGACTTTGACTTGAACACAACAGGGTTGTGATATGAAATACAAGTTCCCACTTATGTTTTATAAACCTTCAACTAGCATTCATTGCTTCTAAACTTGGTAGAGATAAATCTGGCTTTTGCAAAATAACCCTAGAGCCTAGTGTCCTATTATCAAAAACCCCTTTCACTTGCTAGTATTAGTTTGCGAGTACTTAAAGAGTACTCATGGCTTTGTCCCTCGCTATTCCCATGGCCAGACTATGAAGAGGAGTACCTGGAGGATGGACCCCAGGAAGGTTACGAAAACTAGGATCATCTCCCATCGTCAGCATTGCCTGTGACCCCGAAGATGGAGCTTCGCCTACGCTACCGTTACTATTACGTATTCCGCTGCTTGATGTTGTATTAAGAACTGGATCCTGAGATCCCTATTTGTGTAAGAACTTATGTACGGTTTGTAATGGATGATGTACTATGGTATCCAATTCTGTTATGTCTCGCAAAAATGGTAATCCTGTGATTGCGATGTATGGCATAACAGGCATCTGGGATTAAAAATCCGGGTGTTGACATGGGGAAACTCACCAGTTCGACGAGGTGGTAACTGGACCTGTACTACGAATGGGGGCTTGTTTCAAAAGTGTCTAGAATCCGCTGGTGTGACTGGTTTCCTTCTGCTTTGATCTGACCTAGCAATTCCACAAAATAACATAAATAAAAAAGGCTAGGATAGATATGGTAAAGCGATATGTGTACCTATGTAAAAGATTGGCTTTATTGAAATCATGACTCGATGAGCAAGGCAGTCAAAAACTATATGACATAGATCATGTTATATAACAGAGATCAAATCGACATACCACTGCTATGATAATAACAAGATCATCCCAAGACTACGATCTTCTACTGATAAGTTCTTCAGTGGCAATTTGACATAAATGAAATAAGGATCATATTTGAGTATTCTCAAGTTGATATTTTACTTGTTATTTGCAGTAGCATGTACCAGTTGATGAATTTCTACAACAATACAGTTCTACACTGATGTTTTACAATCTACAAAAGCATCTACCAAAATCCAAATATATACTGCAGCCTGTGGTCAGTGGAGAAATTTCAAGACGTGTTAACTTCATCGTCACAACATCCAGCATGTCACAGCGTGCAACATGTCAACTTTCTATACCTATTCAAGTAAAGGGAGGATCTCAGTGCAGTTCATATATGCTGCAAAGCTAGCTAAGGATTTCCAAGCAGTCCTAAAAAGATTTTAGAAAACTGAACTGTCAGCGGTAGACAGGGAAGCTGCATATGCACCATTTATCGGCCAAGTATAGGAATATGCATGCTCCAATTAACTAACAGTAATGATCTAGAACATCATAAACATCGTAATTGTGTTCTTGGAGTCCTAGCAAACAAACAAGAGTGCATAAACTAAAGTGAACTATCAAACAAAATTACCATACAGCCAATTTCAGGAACAACTGTAACTCTTTTTAGTACAATTTTATAGAGCCTGCAACACATTTTTTAGCAACCGAATTGTGTTCTTATACCCTTAATGAGATCCTTCTACCAAAAAATCTATGTGTCTATGTAACTCTTGCAAATGCCACATAAACATCTATATATCTCTTGCAAATCATTTATCTAACCTCAGGATTGTTTTCAGCTTGATGAAAAAAAAATATCTAACCACTATGTTGGTTTGACATTTGGAATGAGTAGGAGTTTCTTGCCAAACATTTTGAATCATCTGCAGCCTGCAGCACAACCACAAAAATATCAAAGTGCCAAGTAGCTAGCGTGCATGAACATCATCATAAACCAGCCGGAGGCACTCCTAATCCAACAATCCACCCACGAATCCAACTCCAAGCAGTAGTTCGTCGTGCTAAATCCCGGAGGAGATCGATCCCAAAACAAAATATGGCACAGTGTGATTAATAGGAGAGAAATCATACCATGACTTGAACGAGGGGATGGTAAAATATTTATCTAGGCCACGGAGCTCGTCAGCGTGCCGGGGTACAATAGCGGAGTCAGGGGGGTTGGGGAAGGAGCTTTGTCCGGGCGTCGGGGAGTTATGCTGTGGCTGGCGTAGATTGCTTGCAGACACCAAATTTCGCCATCTGTCGTGGGAATGGTCACGGCAGATGCTGTAATCGGCAGCGAGTAGTAGAACGAGGGGCAAGGGCGGCCAGCCATCTGCGGTGCGAGATGAGGGCAAAGACACAGGGTTTTACCCAGGTTCGGCCCCCCGGAGGGTAAAGACCTACTCCTGCTAGATTGTATTATGGAGGTGTTACAATGGGCGAGCTCGGCGGCTAGGCGGCGAGTCGCTTGGGTGTATGAGGGAACGTGTCTCTACTCACCCCATAGGGAGGTTTATATAGGCTCACCTCCCCTAGGGTTTACATATCTCAACCGATTCGGTTACAGCTTCAGTAATCGTTTAACCTAGTCCGACTGGGCCTATCTACTCGCCTGGGCCTTCAGCTTCCAGTCGCTCGGTACCTTGCTGGGCTTCAATCCACTCGCCGTTCTGCAGGCCCACTCGCCAGCTCACGGGCCAGTCGGAAACGCCCTGCTGGGTATACCCCAGTAGGCATATCCCCATCAGTAGTCCCCGAGGCCGTCGTAGATTGGGCGTAAGTGGCTGCTGGCAGTCGGAGTATACGGCTTCGAAGTAGGCATCCAGTCGAATCGTCGGCGGGCTCCTGTATGAAGGAGAAAAATCTGGTGAACCAAGTCGCGGCTTGGGCGAGTCGAGTCGGCGGAATGCGGTCATGGTGATTGACTTGGCGAGCCGAGTGGCTGGAGTTGGACCGTCAGGCGTGGTCAAACTAGCCGTTGGGGGTAATCCAACGGTAACTTTTGGCGTAATCATCGCGTGGTAACGGCCCCCTGATTTGGCGGGGAACTCCCGCTATATAAGGGGAATGGCAGGCAATCGTAGAGCCAACCGCCCACCACCTCTTCCGAGTGCGCACATTTTCCTTCCCCTGCTCCGCGATCCAATCGACTCGAAATCCCCCGATCTCCAACCAACCTCTCAGCCATGGCCCTTTCCACCGAACCATGGGGCAGGTCCAAGTGTACGAGGGCGCAGCTGGCCTCTTTCGAGGAAGCCGGGATCCTGCGAGCCGGTTGTTGGCGTATCCCCGCAGCCGGAGAGACGACCCCAAACCCGCGAGAGAGGGAATTCGTCTGTTTCACCAGTCATCTCGAGCGGGGGCTAGGGTTTCCCACATCTTTGTTCTTCCGGCGTTTTTGCGCTTACTACGGGATCCAACCTTCAGATCTGGGTCCCCACAGCATCGAACAGCTCGCCATCTTCGTGGCGTTCTGCGAGTGCTACTTGGGCTGCCGGCCCTACTTTCCCTTGTGGCAAGATCTGTTCCACAGACGGATCAGCCGCGAGGAGGCAGGCGGCCCAATGCTAGCCGCGGGCGGCTTGACGTTCCAGCTCAAGTCCAAAGCTTCTTTCTTCGATCTGATGCTACCCGCCAAGGCAGCGAGCGACTGGAAGAAGTCGTGGTTCTACGTGGCCGAGGCGACCCCGGAGGACGAGGTGGCGATCCCGCGGTACTCGGCCAATCGTTCTGAGCCGCGCCATCTCCAAGTCGGCAAGCTCCCCGACGACCAGCGGATGGTCGTTGACGAAATGCTCCAGACCATCCGCGGTCTGAAAAAGAAGGGCCTTCAGACGATAAACTTGTACAATTGCTGGCTTGGGCGATGGCTCGTTCCACTCGCCCAACGCGACCACTATATGTACCAGTACACGGGCCGGGGAGACTCGACGAAGGCCTGCCTCGACGAGTGGAAGCTAGAGGATTATATCCCAGCGTTGAAGAAGATCACCCAGGCGGTGTACCTGGATGCGCAGGCCGGGGTCGCCCCCTACACCGCGAAGCGTCCGGCTCCAACGGTAATTTCTTTACCTTGTTCGCAGTCGCAGTGTATGCAGTCGCGGTAATTCTGATTCTGTTTTGTATTCATCGCAGCTATTCCAAGTGGTGGAAGGGTGGCTCCCACCCTCGGACGATGAGAGCCCGGGGCCATCCGCCCAGGACATAAGCGAATCGCCACCCGCGAGGGGCAACGAGGACGACGAGGAAGAGTCCGAAGAGGAAGTCGCCCCGCTGGTCCGAAAGACCCGCGGGCAACGTCAGCGCGAGATAGAGGCGAGCAGAAGCCTCGAGCGTCATGATGACGAAGACGAGCTCCCAGAGACCACCTCGCGCCGTCAAGCCACTCCGTCGAAGAGGAAGAAGAAGAAGGAAAGGGAGGCGAAGTCCCTCCCGAAGAGGAAAACAAAACCGTCGAGGACGGCTTCACCGCTGCACTCGACGAGCAGCTCCGATGCTCCCAGCCCAGCTGGTGACGGCGCACCTCCAGCGACAGCCGTGCTAGACACGGCGACCGTGGAAGTGCCGCTGGCCTCGATTCCTCCGCCATTCGCCCCAGTCTCTGGGCTGGGGGAGGCTCCGGCTGCAGCGACCTCGCCTCGCGAGGAGGTTCCGGCTGTGGCGGCTTCGCCCCGCAAGGAGGCTCCGGCTGTAGCGGCTCCACCTCGCGAAGAAGTTCCCGCCGAGGATGTCCCAGAGGCGCCAGCCGCGGCCTCAACGACGAAGAAGCCGTCCGTGTCTTGGGCACGCGACGTCCTGGATCTGGGGCTCAGTCGCCGACTGGGCCCTGAACTGGAAAAACCGGCCGGCCTTCGTACAGGGCTACGTTTCATCCCAGTCGCCAAGTGAGTGCGCTCACCCTTCCTTAGTTTCCATAACTATTTCAATTGTCTTTGTTGATTCGATTAATGCGCAGGACCGGAGTGAAAAGGATGGGCCATCCGACCGTGGCCACGGTACCCTCCGCCGCTAGCGAGGAAGATCCTTCCCGCAAGAGGAAAGCAGACGAGGTCGTCACCTCAGCGGATGGCAGCAAGAAGGCCAAGGGCGACGACATCATCACTATCTCTGACGATACGGCGGCCGCGCCGGCCAGGCCCGTGGTGGAGGCAGCCGCGTCTACGAAGGAGGGCGCTTCCTTGCCTGGAACGGCGGAGGCGACTTCCTTTGGAGCGGGTGCCTCTATCGCTACCTTCCCCCGCTTCGTGACCAAGGCGGCCGAGGCGAGCGGGGCTGCGCCCTCGAGCCTTGCTCTGGGGACCGCCGATGCTGAAGTCGACCAGCGTCGTGGGCACACGCCAGCGTTACTCGCGTCTGTGGACGCGATACAACTCCATGGTATGCTTGGCGCAGCCATACAGGTACATCCAGTCCCCGAGGATCAGGTCGGTGCTTTGCAGCGGCTTGATTCTTATAATTTCTTGTCTTTTATTTTCGTGTCCAGTCCCCGAGTGCGCACGCGCTAAATTTTAGCGGGTGGGTACTTAGGAATTTCTTGATCGCCAGTCCCCGAGTGCGTGCTCGCTGAATTTCAGCGGGTGGGCACTTAGGAATTTCTTTATCGCCAGTCCCCGAGTGCGTGCTCGCTGAATTTCAGCGGGTGGGCACTTAGGAATTTCTTTATCGCTAGTCCCCGAGTGCGCACTCGCTGAATTTCAGCGGGCGGGCACTTAGGAAGTTCGTTTTGACTAACTTGTTCGATGATGTGCAGGGTCTGCAGCTTGAGTCGGCAGAACGATTGGCCGCGAAACAGCGCGCTGAGAAGGAGCTGGTCATCGTCCAAGAGGCGAACAAAGGGCTTCAGGCTGTTGCTGCAAAGGCAGAGGAAGCTCGCCAGGGGCTTGTCTCCGCTGGAGAGTTGGTGGCGGCGCGATCTGCTCTGGGTGCCGCTGAACAGCGGATCGCTGACCTTGAGCGCGAACTGTGGGAGGCGAGAGAAGAGGCGAGCTCGGCGGACGGGCGAGCGAGGGCCGCCGTTGCGGCCGCAGAGGAGGATCGCAAGGTGTCGGAGGTCCTTATTGCTGGGCTTCAGGACGACCACACGTCGCTTCAGTGCTTCATCACGGGACTCGCCCGCCCGTTGCTTGGTGAGTGCATCTTCCCTGTCTATTAGTTGTGATTTTTGTGGTGTCCGTTGTACTCATCGTTGTCTTCTGCTCGCAGGTCGCATCATTGATGACGACGAAGAAGCGAGTTCGCTCGACGCGAGGCGGTGCGTAAGCATGCTCGTCGATTCGGCGACGCTGTCGGCAACGTGCATCCGCGCCTACCTCCAAGAAATATCGCCCACGGAGGTGATTCCCAGCGACCTCGTTGAGGTGTGGAAATATTTGGAGAAGGCGCCCGCGGTCGTTGAGTTCATGACGCGGTCGGCGTTTCGGCGTGGAGCGTCGACAGCACTGAGCCTTGGACTCACCCACTTCCCCGAAGATTTCGACGTCGACGATGTGACGAGTGGGTATCCATCGTCGACTGGCGCGGTGGATCTGTCCGAGGTTCTCCAGTTGCAAGAGCGTGCGCCACGTACTCGGAGCGTGTCTGGGCGATGGGCGACCTCCTTCCCTACCAGGAAACGGTCGTCGCGCCAAACGACCCCGAGCCGCCGCATCGTGACTTCAAGGTCGAGCAGCCTTTTCGCGCGGCGATGGCGGGTGAACTGACAACGTATCCATCAAACCCGTACACCGCGTTCATCCATAATCGCCGGGATGCTGACGAGTCGTCATCAAAGCCTGCAGAATAGGGTAGTTTGCCTTGAAGCGTTAACAGCAGTTCTGCCATGCGGGCATATTTTGTAACATAAGACAATGCAATGTGCGATTGAACGGGATGTCGTGTCTATTTGGTATTTGTTTGTGTGCTTTGGGTTGATTTTGGACGATTCCCCGAGCGCGTCCGCCCTTTTGTTGGGTTTACCTCGTATATGATGTGTGTTGTTATCATGTGTGTTGTTGCTTTGGTTGACTCGCCCGAGCTCGGAGAGCCAGTCGCAAGGCGACTCCCTGGAGTGCTCTGTACTTTACCGTTTTCCCGTACGCGAACGAAGTCGGGTGGCCGAGTCCCCGAGCGTGGTACTTGGTAGTTCTAGGCGCAACTCGAGGGTGGTTGAGGACTTGGCGCGTTGGTGTGAGCGCGTCGCTCCTGCCTGGCCCGTAAGGTCAGTCGCTTGGCGAGTCCTGGGCATGCTCTCTTACTTGGCGTTTTCCCTGGCCGCTCTTGATGAACTGGTATTCAGTCCCCGAGCGTGGTACTTAGCCATTCGAGTCGCTATGCCGAGGATGCGGAGGACCAAGGTCGCTGTGAGAAGCGAGGGCAGTTGTCTTGGCTCGTAGAACCAGTCGAGCTAGGCGACTCCAATGGTGCTCCGGGTTGGCGTTTTTCGTGGACGATGCGAGACCTGAAGTGATTCAGTGCTCTTGACCCGCACTACTTAGCCGTGCCGATCGCTGTACCAAAGGTTGACTTCTGCATTTTAGCATACCGCTGTTATTACGAGTGCGAGTGGCACAAGTCATGGAGAGTGGGCGCAATTTGCGGTAACCGTTTCTTTTATTTCATAGCGAATGGAGAGTACATGTGTGGGGTTCTAGGAGTAGAACTTCCGGAGGAGGTTTACATTCCATGGTCGCTTGACGTCGAGCTCGCCGTCCCCGCGTACGTCGATGAGGTAGTAGGCGTCGTTGCCAAGTACGCGCCCGATAGCGAATGGTCCTTCCCACGGAGGGGAGAGCTTGTGCATGCCCTTCCTGTCCTGGATGAGGCGTAGCACCAGGTCGCCTTCCTGGAAGGTGCGGGCTTTCACCCGTCGGCTGTGGTAGCGGCGGAGTCCTTGCTGGTAGATGGCGGTGCGTGACCGGGCGAGGTCGCGTGCTTCGTCGAGCTGGTCGACCCCATCTTGACGGGCCAGCTCGTTTGCAGCCTCCGTATAATGGACGACTCGCGGCAAGTCGTGTTCAAGGTCGGTGGGCATGACTGCTTCGGCGCCGTAGACCATGAAGAAGGGAGTGAATCCCGTCGATCTGTTAACCGAGGTACGGATTCCCCAGATGACGGAGGGCAACTCTTCGACCCAGCACCCAGCGGTGCGCTCGAGTGGAACTTGGAGTCGCGGCTTCAGGCCGTGGAGGATGCTTTGGTTGGCCCGTTCCGCCTGGCCGTTGGATTCCGGGTGGGAGACTGACGCGAGGTCGAGCCGGATGTGGTGCTCTTCGCAGAATTCGGCCATGGCTCCCTTGGCGAAGTTGGTGCCGTTGTCCGTGATGATACTGTTTGGGAACCCGTAGCGATATATTAGCTCGCGTAGGAATTTAGTGGCGGTCTTCCCGTCGCATTTCCGGACAGGCTTGGCCTCCACCCACTTAGTGAATTTGTCGACGGCGACTAGCAGGTGGGTGTAGCCGGAGGGGGCCTTCTTGAAGGGGCCTACCATGTCCATGCCCCATACGGCGAATGGCCAGGTGATAGGGATTGTCTTGAGCTCCGAGCTCGGTACGTGCGTCTGACTGGCGTACTTCTGGCACCCGGCGCATCGCTGGACGATGTCGACGGCGTCGGCGTGTGCGGTGGGCCAGTAGAAGCCGTGTCGCATAGCCTTGGCGACCAGGGAGCGAGCGGCGGCGTGGTGGCCGCAGTCGCCTGAGTGAATGTCGTGGAGGATTTTGCGCCCTTCAGCCGGTTGGACGCAGCGTTGGAACACGCCGGTGACGCTGCGCTTGTGTAGCTCGCCGTCGATGATGGTGTAGGACTTGCATCGGCGAGCTATCATTCGAGCGTCTGTCTCGTCTGCTGGCAGGGTGCCGGCTTCCAGGTAGGCGATGTAGGGCTTGGTCCAATCGTCTGGCTCGGTGATGAGTGCGACCAAGGATGCCTCTGGTTGGAGTGGGACTCCAATGTCGATCTCCCTCGGGGGAGAGACTGATGGCTTGGAGATTGTGTCGAGGAACACGCCGGCGGGTGGTGCGAGTCGAGCCGACCCGATGCGAGAGAGGGCGTCGGCCTCCTCGTTTTTCTGCCTGTCGATCCACTCGACGGAGTAGCCGGTGAAGTGGCCGCCCAACTTATCCACCGCTTGACGGTACGCCGCCATGGTGGGGGAGACGGCGTCGCAGGTGCCGGCGACTTGCCCCGCGACGAGGTCGGAATCTCCGTAGCATCGGAGGCGATTGACGTTCATCTCCTTGGCGGCTCGCATGCCATGGAGTAGGGCCTCGTACTCAGCCATGTTGTTGGTGCAGGGCGTGAAGTCGAGGCAGAGGATGTAGCGGAGCTTGTCGCCCTTTGGTGAAGTCAATACTATCCCTGCTCCTGCACCATCCGCGTTCTTGGAGCCGTCGAAGTGCAGGCTCCAGTAATGGAGGTACGGCAGCTTCTCTGGCTGCTGAGCCTCTTCCCAGTCGGCGATGAAGTCTGTCAGCGCCTGCGACTTAATCGCCTTTCGTGGCTCGTATTTGATGTTGTGGACGCCGATCTCGACGGCCCACTTGGCGACCCGCCCGGTTGCCTCGCGGTTGCGGATGATGTCTTGTAATGGCGCTGAGGAGACGACCGTGATCGGGTGCTCCTGGAAGTAGTGCGGCAGGCGCCGCTGAGCCCTGAAGACCGCGTAGACTAGCTTTTGGTACTGTGGGTACCGTTGGCGCGACTCGGTGAGGACCTCGCTGATGTAGTACACCGGCCGCTGGACCGGGCGCTCCTTTCCTTCCTCTGGTCGTTCGACGACCATCACAGCGCTGACGACGCGCTCGGACGCCGCGACGTAAACCATCATAGGTTCTTTGTCGGCGGGGGCGGCGAGGAGTGGTGCGGCGAGTAGCACCTTTTTGAGGTCGCATAGCGCGTCGTCCGCCTCCTTGTCCCACTGGAAGGTGGGGTTCTTGCGCATCAGGCGGTATAGGGGCATCGCCTTTTCGCCTAGGCGGGGGATGAAGCGGCTGAGAGCCGCTACTCGCCCGGCCAGCTTCTGGACGTCGCGCAGGCACTCGGGTTTGCCGAGCCGGGCGATCGTGTCGATTTTTGTTGGGTTCGCCTCGATCCCTCGTTTGGAGACGACGTACCCCAGTAGTTGTCCGGCGGGTACACCGAAGGTGCACTTGCCTGGGTTGAGCTTTATCTTATACCTTCGCAGGTTGGCGAAGGTTTCTGCCAGGTCGGCGAGTAGGTCGCCTTGGCGAGCGGACTTCACGACCACGTCGTCGATGTAGACGTGGATGTTGCGGCCAATTTGGCTCGCGAGGCATTCTTGCATGCACCGCTGGTAGGTTGCCCCGGCGTTCTTGAGGCCGAAGGTCATGGCGGTGTAGCAGAAGGCTCCGAATGGCGTGATGAATGCCGTCTTCTCCTCGTCTTCGACAGCCATTTTGATCTGGTTGTACCCAGAGTAGGCGTCGAGGAAACATAGCGGCTCCGAGCCCGCGGTTGAATCGATTATCTGGTCGATCCGCGGGAGGACGAACTGCTCCTTTAGGCAGGCGCTGTTTAGGTTTGTGTAGTCGATACACATCCTCCAGGTCCCGTTTTTCTTCTCGACCAGGACTGGGTTTGCCAGCCACTTGGAGTACTTGATTGGCCGGATGAAGCCGGCAGCGAGTAGACGCTGCACTTCCTCGGCGATTGCTCGACGGCGTTCTTCATTGAAGGGCCGTAGCGACTGCTTGACAGGTCGCGCTTTGGGGTCAGCGTTTAGTTTGTGCTCAGCGAGCTCCCTAGGGACACCAGGCATGTCGGAGGGTTTCCATGCGAAGATGTCCCTGTTCTCACGGAGGAACTCGATGAGCGCGAATTCCTATGCTGGGCTCATGCCTGTCCCGATCGTCACCGTCTGGCTGGAGTCGCCTGGTACCAGCTCGACGGTGCGAGTGTGCGTCGTGGCCTCAAAGGTTGAGGGGTTTGCGCCCTCTGAGTTGGGCTTCTTGAGTATTGTGGGGTCGTCATTGTTGACCCCGCTCGCGTATTTGGCGAGCTCGTCGGCGTGATTAGTCTCTGCCGCGATGACGGCGTCGGCGAGCTCGGCTCCTTTGGCCTCACACTCGGCGGCCATGTCGGGGTCGCCGTTGATGGTGATGACGCCGCACGGCCCGGGGAGCTTCATCGCGTTGTACGCGTAATGGGGTGCTGCCATGAATTTGGCGAACGCCTGGCGCCCCAGGACGCAGTGGTAAGGGCTGTCGAAGGGCACCAGCTCGAAGACGATCCGCTCGGTGCGGAAGTTTGCCGGTGTGCCGAACGTGACTGGTAGCGTGACCTTACCGATCGGGTACGCCTTCCGACCGGGGACGATGCCGTGGAACGTGGTGTGGGTCGTCTCAATCATCGACTGCGGGAGCCGCAGCCGCCTGAAGGTGTCGAGGTAGAGGATGTTGATGGAGCTACCGCCGTCCATCAGTGTTTTGGGGAGCCAGTAGTCGCCAACCTTGGGCTTGACCACCAGGGCGACTCGTCCTGGGTACTCGATGCGCGGCGAGTGGTCTTGCCGGCTCCAGGTGATGGGCTATTCCGACCAGTTCAGGAACTGGGGGACGTCTGTTTGGGCCACCGCATTGACGGCGACGGCGCGGGCGATGACCTTCTTCTCGCGCTTCGTGTTGAAGCCTGTGAAGGTGTGGAGTGAGCCGGCCACTTTGCCGAATTTTCCGCCATTTCGCGGGTCATTGTCGGTGTCCTCCCGCGCTTGTCGTGCCTTCTCGATTTCCCTGAGGGTGTGGCAGTCGGCGGTGGTGTGCGTTGCGGGTTTTCCTTCCCTGCTATGGAACGCACATGGTTGGTTAAGGAGGGCCGCGGGATCGAACCTTGGCTTGTTCTTGTAGTTGCCGCCATCGCGGCGTTGCCCTCCGTCGCGGCGGTAGCTCTTGGGCTCGCGCTGTGTGTGCCCGGCGTTGGCGACGAAGTCGACTCGCCCGTCACTGCGGCGCTTGCCAGTGAGGCGAGTGCCGCTATAGCGTAGGTCGGTTCGGCGTCCGCTGTCGTTGCCGCCCGTGCGGCGTTGCCCTCCTGACTCGTCGTCAGTTTCCTGGTTTGGATCTTCCTCGGCGTACCGTTTGGCGATCTCGAGGAGGTCGGGGATGTTGTCGAGTGTGCGGGAGTGTCGCTTGAGCTTGGCGACTAGAGGCTCGTAGCGGCACGAGGTCTTGAAGCAATGGATCGCGGTGTCCGGGTGGATGCCGACCGCGTTGTACCAAAGCTCTTTCCACCATTGGACCCAGTTGCGGGTCGACTCACGGGGTCCCTGGACGCATCGTTCCAGGTCCTCAATAGTGGTGGCGCGGGTGTAGGAGCACTCGAAGTGCCTGACGAAGGCGTCGCGCATTTCCTCCCAGGAGTCGATACTGTCCTGGGGGAGAGTGTTGATCCACTGCCTGCACGTCCCCTCCATCATCAGTGGGAGGTATCGGGCGGCGAGTAGGTCAGTGTGACCCGCGATCCCCATTGCCATGAGGTATGTGTCGAGCCAGACTGCGGGGTCGTACGAAGAGTCGTACTTTTCTATCTCCTTTGGCGCCTTGAAGTTTGGTGGGTACTTCTCGCCTCGGATCATTGGTCCGAAGCACTTGGGTCCGAGTCGACTGAGTGACCCCATAGGCTCGCCGTCGCGGCGATTAGTTAGGGTGTGCCGCAAGTCGTCGGGCTGGCATGCGCGCCAGCTTTGATTGTTGATGATGTGGGTGCGGGCGTCGATGGGTTGTCCGTTAGCGGCGACGAAGTTGGTCGCCGGCCTGGGGTCGTTGGTGGAGAGTGCCGCGTTCGCGGGTCGGTGTTGGAGCTGCAGTGGCTCTGGTGGCGGGCAATTGAGGGTGTTTGCCGCCGCTGGGCGGCCGCTGGAGGCCGCTCTGCTTCCCGAGGAACGCGAGTATACTCGACCTTGCGAGTCGGCGCCCGCTCTTTGCTGCTCCACGGCCTTCGCGAGCAGGGCCCTGACGTACTGGATCTGTAGGGCGCCGTCGCCAGTGGCCATGATGCTGCCGGCTGCTGCTCGGCCTGCCACGAGGTTGTCCATCGGGGTGGAGAACAGTGGGAGGCCGTTTGCGTCTCGCTCCCGTGAGGAGACAACTATCCGCGGCTGGTCCCTGGGAGGGGTGCGGTTGGGTGGTGGTGGGGCACCCATCGCCGTCGATCCTGGCGGGGGCCGGGCGCTTCCTCCTGGTGGCGCGTTCTCGCAGATCGCGCGCTCGGCTATGCGGGCCGGGTCGTTTTCGTCGTCGAAGTTCAAGGCACGCCCTTGAACGGTGGGGTTCAAACGTGACCTGATCCGCTGCTGGTGGTAGCGTGACAGCTCCTGCGCCGTCACCTGCTCGAGGCGAAATTTTTCGCGCTCGGCCTGCTCCTTGCGTACCGCCTCCGCCAGTTTCAGGCGGAGTTCCTCGACCTCCGTTGCCGTGGCGTTAGGAGGGATTGGGGTGGAGAAAGGATCCTCCGGCGGATCGGTGCCGGTGGCCATGTAAGCCGCGGCGTGGCGACTGGTTCCATCGCGGGGATCGACGGATTTCTCTGACCCGGAATCCAATTCGAAGATCCCGAGGATGGAGGGGTCCTCGAAGTCTCCCGCGTTGGAGACCTGGGCGATGGAGCCCGCGGACGAGGCCGCGGTGATGGATCCGGCGAGTGACGCTGGGGTCGCCGAGTCGGCGTCGTCGGTGAGGGCCGCATCTTCTGCGGCCGCTGAATTCCCGGCCACGTTGCTGTGGGCCGAGTTGTACTCGGAGGCGAGGCGGTGGATCGTGCGGATCTGGCTCTCTGAGAGCCGATCGCGTGGCGGCGACTCGCGGATGCGAGCCGAGTCCTCCGAGACGATGACGTCGGTGAGGCCGACGAAGAGGCTGATCGTGCCGACTGGCAGGATCACGCTGTGCGTGACGGGTCGCGCCGCCGGGACGTAGCTGCTCGGCAAGATCTGGAGCATCTCGCCGATTGCTATCATGCGGCCGGTGGCGACCGTCTCGTTGATGGGCAGATTGGATCTCGCCGCAGAACACCGGCCAGACCGGCTAGGCCCCACGGTGGGCGCCACTGTCGTGGGAATGGTCACGGCAGATGCTGCAATCGGCAGCGAGTAGTAGAACGAGGGGCAAGGGCGGCCAGCCATCTGCGGTGCGAGATGAGGGCAAAGACACAGGGTTTTACCCAGGTTCGGCCCCCCGGAGGGTAAAGACCTACTCCTGCTAGATTGTATTATGGAGGTGTTACAATGGGCGAGCTCGGCGGCTAGGCGGCGAGTCGCTTGGGTGTATGAGGGAACGTGTCTCTACTCACCCCATAGGGAGGTTTATATAGGCTCACCTCCCCTAGGGTTTACATATCTCAACCGATTCGGTTACAGCTTCAGTAATCGTTTAACCTAGTCCGACTGGGCCTATCTACTCGCCTGGGCCTTCAGCTTCTAGTCGCTCGGTACCTTGCTGGGCTTCAATCCACTCGCCGTTCTGCAGGCCCACTCGCCAGCTCACGGGCCAGTCGGAAACGCCCTGCTGGGTATACCCCAGTAGGCATATCCCCATCACCATCTTCTGGGTGGCCTCTTTGTGGATGCACGCGATGTTACGACAAACAAAAATCTGGAAGGGGGTGCAAGTAAACAGAACATGATTAGAGAATGAACAATTGAAGAGGATAAAGAGAGGAACCGGAGACTAGGGATCGCTGGATCACTAGAATGCGATGGTACTTACTTGTAGGTGAAATCTGACCGATGCCTCGTCCGATCCGGCCATCACGATACCTGCTGTCCAGATCCGGGACAGGGTGGCCTTAGCGGTGCACGAAGAAGGAAGGGACGATGATGATCTCATGGCCCAGGCTCTCGGGCAGGGGATGGGAGGGGTGAGGTGGATAGTGTGATGTCTTGCGGTAGGAGAAGGATGCGGGGCGGCTGCGGGTGGCGGAGAGAGAGTAGGAGGGGCGCCGGTGATTCCGGGCTAGGGTTTCCGGCGGCGGGGGTGGCCGGAGGTTGGTGCGGATGGGAGAAGTGACGTCCTCATGGTGGTGGTGCGCATCGAGCAAGAGGAGGGGGTCTGGGGTGGGAGGGTCCGCAACCGGCGCTAGTAGAGAAAGGGCAGGGGCGGCGCTGGGAGAGAAAGGGAAGGGGCGGCGCTGGGGTGCGTGCATTGGGAACTGGGGCGAGGGTAAATGTTGTAGGGTTAGGGTTTGCCCGCGCGCTGCTCTTCTCCAATTGGTTTCCCGCTGTTTGACTAAAGACACAGTTTCAGTGGGAGTGAAATTTCTGTCGTTGGATGGTGATCATCTACATGGCTGAGATCTGATTTATTGGGGTGATCTGTGGATACTCTTATTCCATCTTCTGATTGGTTGTCTTCACTTTCTGACCATAAAAATGAGAAGCTTTGTGAAGCAACCACCAAAGAACTAATTCAAAATGCTACCACCTCATTTTATAAAAGTACTAGGCCATCTTACATGGATAATCTCCCAACCGGGGTATCTCAAACTTGTCCATCCACCCCCGGTGAAAAAGACAATTTCCTATCGAATATGCAGGAAGTGTGTCAAATTTGACCTACAGGTATATGATCTGATGCCCATGAATTTTTGAAAAAAAATCATTTTTAGACTCACAATATGCTATTTTATCTCCAGTGCAAGTTTAGCGAGGCTCGCCCCTAGCTAAGAACCTTCATGACTGTCGTTTTAACCATAGTTCGAAACGGGCATAAAAAATTCAAAAACGGTCCGATAAACGCAAAGCCTTCGCGTGGGGTCTTATTATGTGACATAGTTTCATGAAAAAATACCAAACTTGGTAAATTGAGTATGCCTAAAAAAACCTTCACAAAATGACCTATCATGTTCGAGGTTTCATGGCTTTCGGGTCAAATGACCAATGTTATGACTAGAATCAGGGCATAGTTTGTGATAATGCACCCGTATTATGCACACATGTGCATCATGGGATGGCGAACAATGTTGCAGGAGGATGATTTCCATTTAGTCACATGGAAAAACCATTTTCCATTTCTCGAGCGCAAAAAACGGGCCGTTTTGTGAAGAAACCACCAAATGGAAGTTTCAAAATTCTACCATCCCATTTTCCAAAATAATAGGCCACCTTACATAGACAAATGTCCCAACTGGGGTATCTCAAACCTTTCCTTCCACCCCTGGTGAAAAATACAAGCTCCTGCCGAATAAGTAGGAAGTGGGTCCGATTTAAACTACAGATACATTATCTGATGGCCATGCTTTTTTGCAAAAATAATTTTTAGACTCACAATATGCTATTTCTTCAGAGATGCAATGCAAGTTTAGCGAGGCTCGACCCTTAGCTAAGAACCTTCATGACCGCCGTTTTGACCATAGTTTGAAACAGGCATAAAAAAATTCAAAAACGGTCCGATCAACGCAAATCCTTCGCGTGGTGTCTTATTATGTGACATAGTTGTAAGGAAAAATATCAAACTTGATAAATTGAGTATGTCTCAAAAAAACCTTCACAAAATGACCTATCATGTTCGAGGTTTCATGGCTTTCGGGTCAAATGATCAATGTTATGGCTAGAATCAGGTCATAGTTTGTGATAATGCACCCGTACTGTGCACACATGTGCATCATGGGATGGAGAACAATGTTGCGGGAGGAAGTTTTCCACTTCGTTGCATGGAAAAACCATTTTCCATTTCCCGAGCGCAAATAAGGGGCCGTTTTGTGAAGCAACCACCAAATGGAAGTTTCAAAATTCTACCATCCCATTTTTCAAAAATAATAGGCCACCTTACATGGAATAATGTCCCAACCGGGGTATCTCAAACCTTTCCTTCCACCCCTGGCGAAAAAGATAAGTTCCTGCCGAATTAGTAGGAAGCGGGTCCTATTTGAACTACAGGTATATTATCTGATGCCCATGATTTTTTGCAAAAATCATTTTTAGACTCAGAATATTCTATTTCTTCAGAGATCCAATGAAATTTTATCGAGGCTCGGCCCCTAGCTAAGAACCTTCATGACCGCCATTTTGACCATAGTTTGAAACGGGCATAAAAAATTCAAGAACAGTCTGATCAACACACCTTCAAGTGGGGTCTTATTATGTGACATAGTTTCAAGGAAAAATACTAAACTTGGTAAATTGAGTATGTCTCAAAAAAAAAACCTTCACAAAATGACCTATCATGTTCGAGGTTTCATGGATTTCGGGTCAAATGACCAATGTGATGGCTAGAATCAGGGATTAGTTTGTGATAATGCATCCGTATTGTGCACACTGTGCATCATGGGATGGTGAACAATATTGCAGGAGGAAGTTTTCCATTTCGTCGCATGGAAAAACCATTTTCCATTTTCCGAGCGCAACAACAGGTCGTTTTGTGAAGCAACACAAAATGGAAGTTTCAAAATTCTACCATCCCATTTTTCAAAAATAATAGGACACCTTACATGGACAAATGTACCAACCGGGGTCTCTCAAACCTTTCCTTCCACCCATGGTGAAAAAGACAAGTTCCTGCCGAATTAGTAGGAAGTGGGTCTGTTTTAAACTACAGGTACATTATCTGATGCCCATGATTTTTTGGAAAAATAATTTTTAGACTCACAATATGCTATTTCTTCAGAGATCCAATGCAAGTTTGGCAAGGTTCGGCCCCTTGTGATTTCACTCATCAAGTGTTAAAGCACTTGAATCTTGTTGCACTTATCATGTGTCGATACACTTGAATCTTGATTCAATTCTTTTCCATGCGACAAGATCCTTTTCTCATCGTTTCTATATTGAACCCCTTCAATATCTGATATATCTTTGTTTGGCATAACCATATTAGCGTCATAGTCTATCCATGTAGACATTCATGATAAATATCCAGGTTTTGCCTAAGTCTTTCATCAAAATGAAATTCTTAACCTTTGTCAATAAAAGATACAGCATTTCCAATCAACAAGATGTCCTCCACATAATGTATTAGGAATGTGTCTTAGTGCTCCCACTTAATTTCTTGCAAATGCAAGCATCTTCATCGACTCCTGATGAAAAACTCCTTTAACAGTTTCATCACGGTGAAGATTCCAACTCCGCGATGCTTACTTCAACCATTGAAGTTTGCATGGCCTTTTAGCATCCTTTGAATTTAATAAAACCCTTTGGACCGTGTCGTGTACACGTCCTAGGTAACCATTCTATTAGAAGAACTTTGTTTTGTTTGTTCAACTACCATATACCAATATGTAGTGGTTGCTACATTAATCCGTCCAGACTAAATATCGCTATGAAAGATCAAATCTTTTCATAGTAAACTCCTTGAAGATTGTCGTAAAATACTTTATGACATGTCGGCTACTTCATAGATGTGAAACATCCATGTCTGTTTCTTTATAGATCCAAATACGACCGATAGGTTTTTACACCTTTTCGGAGGGTCTTCCAAGTTCAAAAAACTCGATTTCTCGTGTATGGAACTACCACGGATTTTATGGCTTCAAGCCATTTGACGGAGTTAGGTCCCATCATCGCTTCTTTGCATGTAGTCGGTTCATCATTCTCAAACAACAACGATTTACTCTCAAATTTCAGCATTTGATTTTTTATCCGACCTACTTGGTTCAATAGGAACTTAGACCTCTGTGACCACAACCTTTGAGGCACTTGAGCCATGAGCAATGTGGCCACCTCCGGAACATTTTCCGGCGCTGCACAACTCAGCACATATAGCTAAGGTTCATTAACCTTATCAAAGTTCTATTGTCCTCCCACTTAACTTTTGCAAAAAACTCCTTTTTCAAGAAACTTCACGTTTCAAGAGACAAACTCTTTTATCCTCGGTGTTATGGAGGAATACCCAATGGTTATTAGAAATAACCTACAAAGACATGCTCATCCGACTTTGGTTGTAAACATCTTACTTATGCTTAGTATACCAAAATTTAAGAAAGGACAACTTGGGTTTCACCCCAAACCATAACTTACATGGTGTCATTTCAACGGATCAAGATGGAGCTCTTTTCAGTGTAAAAGCGGTAGTCTCTAAAGCTTTTAATCTTTTAAAAATTAATGGCAGTTTTATTAATAACACCTTTGATCCAACCATGTCAAACAAGGCTTCATTACCAATCTCAAACACTCCATATTCCTATGGTGTTTCCGGAGATGTAAATCTAGGTGTTTTGCTAAACTTGCAACTCAAATAAATCCCTTTATAATAAAATCATAAATCATTTATTTTCTTGTTACACTTGTAACTCAAATAAATCCCTTTATGATAAAATCATAAATCATTTATTTCTTGTTACAATGATTTTCCACTTCATCTTCAAAGTCTTTGAACGTTTTCAAATATTTCATACTTCTTTCTCATTAAGTGAATATTCACTCAAATTTCTAGAGAAAGCATATGGAGTTGAAATCCATCGCTTACGACTACACATAATGGACTACATACATTGATATGTATAAATTCCAATAATTTAGTCGATCGTTCTTCTTTGGCCTTTGAACGAAGTTTCAATTATCCTGAGGAAAGTCTCACAAGCCTCATTTGATCAAATCAAAGACTCTAAAAATCCATAAAAATGGAGTTTCTTCATGTTTTATTTCCACTATTATTTAAACGGCGATGTCACTTCGTAAGTGATCTTCCAATCATTTGTCTTGCGACATTTTAGCATTAGTTTTATGGATGTGATTTCTCCAACTAGATTTGTAAATCATCCATCTTATATGGAATACGGTAATTATTTGAACAATCTTTGTTCTCATAATACCTGATTTAAATAACTATTATTAAAACAAATCTTGAAGGCAAGCTTTGATGTCAACGAGAAATACAAACAATGGCTTGTTTGTTTTCGATGATCATCATCACATATTCTCTTGCTAGTTACTTAGGCCATTGTAGTTCATGAATTGCGTCGTTCTGTATTAAATTTCATACCAACCAATTCGGTATCCAATACCCAAGAACCACATTGTTTAGCAAGCAAAGAATACAACCATAACATGTATATCATCTATATACCTAAACTAATATTTCCAGTCTTTTCTTTTCTGCCAAATATATTTTATAGATTCTCTTTCAGCATTTCCTTTTCCTTTTTAAAAGAATCTATCAACATCAACAGTGGCGCCATATACATCACACATATTCAAATACTAATACCTTTGGACTTGCACTTTGAAGTAGATCACCATCATAAAATGATCGGCATTCTTTCAAAATCCATTCTTTAGTAATCTTGTGGTGTAGTAAACACTTTACATACATATTCTATTCATCCTTATCATGACGACTTTCATGATCAAGCTAATGTAGCATATAAAGGCGAATCGTGAGTATAACATTTCTTTTCAAAACCCTTTTGGATTATTAGGATGTCTAGCATCTCCAACCTTTGCAAATTCTCATCCAATATGAGAACATATATTATACTATATCATATTTCAACCAAAAAATTGTTTCAGATATCGTTATATCTGCCACACATGATGGTTTCTGAAACAATTCTTTCAGCTCCTAGATAAACTTGATATTAAAACAATCAAGAATCATGGAGGAAAACATGATACTTAAGATACTAACACTGGAATTGTTACTCTCGATTTAATACCAATTATTAAATTTCACGGAGTAAACAGAGTTAGACGAAAGTTTGCAATTGGACTTTAAACTTTAGATTGACACTCAACACAATACGATACCAGTTTGTAAAGTAAATATCTAGAACTCTATAGTTCTATTATCTCAATTAAAACTAAGCATAAGGTGGTGAACGAATGCCAATGACTATAACAAATTATGCAAATTCACTTTGACTTAATTTATGATAAATTGAGTTCTATTAATCCAAATTAGAAATGAACTCCCACTCAAAAACGATATCCCTCGTATCTTTTTGGTGATTACATGATCCAAATCCACTACACCAAGTCCGATCATCACGTGAGTCGGTGTAGCTTCAAAGGCGAGCATCTAAATGGTCATCATATCAAAACATATGACTCATGCTTAACCTTTCGTTCCATGTTCCGAGGCCATTTCTGCACATGCTAGGCTCGCAAAGTAAGAACCTTAGTATTTGCGGGTGTAAAATTGTCTTACACCCAAGATATGCTCGTGGATTCAAGTACACCCGATCATCACGTGATGTCTTGAAGCGGTGAAACATTGTCGGTGCATACTTAAGGAAGAACACATTTTTACCTTGATATCTAAATGAGGGATCATCTTATTATTCTAATAGAACACCAAACTAGCAATATATGATGCAACAAACATCACATGTGAAAAAGTGAAATGATATGGTTCTTGCACTTGATCTCCATCATGTGCATCGTGGTATGATATTCATCATTCCTTTATGTGTAAGGCCAAGGTCTATGGAACTTACACGTTATGTGTGTTGTAATATGTCGCATCCCAAGATTTTCCAAATCTTGTAATGTGAAAATAAATAAACAAAATAAGTTATTATTGATTTTTAGGGTGAAAAGAAACTTTTGTTTCTGAATGGAAACTTAAAAATCCCATGTTGAAAAAACTTTGGTTAATGTTTGAATCCAACTAAAATCAAATCAAGTGGAATGCATTTCTCTTTAAATGCATCTAGAAATTTAAACACTTGAGAAATAAACTAAAACCCTAAAACCCTAATGGAAGAAAATCATTTTCAAGTTATCTCTAAGCCTATGGATTTGATCCAAATAGAAATTTGTCAAATAAACATTTCAAAATGATCAAGAATGACAAATAGAAATATTATAAGACCATATAAATGGTTTCACTTAATTTGGAGCCGTAGATAAAAATCTTATGAATTTAATAAGATAAGGAAATTGATTTCCCAAAGCTAATAAAGCAACCATCTAGAAATCCATACCAATTGGTGAGAAAATAATCCTAAAGGAATTTAAAAAGATAAAAAAATAATAAATAAAGTTATAATAGTTGGAATCACTATTTTTCGATCTTAAATAAAAAGATATGGTTTTGATAAGCATGGGTAGAAATAAAAATAAGGGTTATTTTATAGAGCCAAATTAAATCTTGGCCAAGCTTTTGAAATAAAATATTTCTATTTGATAAAAAGAGTAAAGGTTTATTTAAATAAAATAATGAGGATTTATTAATATTCAGTTTTGTTAAAGTAAAGGCTTTTCCATTTTAAATAAACACTAAAACTTGTTAATTTATTTTAAATAAGATTTCCAAGTGTTTTAGTTTTTCAAATGAAACCTACTAAAAATATTTTGGTATTATTTAGTTTTCAAAAAGAGTTTTTAAAATAAATTAAAAACTATTTGAATTAAAGACTATGGTCTATTTATTTAATTATTAATAGATCCTAAATGAATAAAAGAATTATTTTATTTTGGACTTTGAAATATGTTGTTAAACAGAATTAAAATTTACCCAAAGTTTGATGGTGATTTGAATTCAAATGGAGATTGATTTATATTATTAAATCTTATTTAATTAAAACTAGAACCTATTTTAAATAATTAAAAGACCCTAAAAGGAATAAAAAATTTATTGTAATTATGAGTTCAGAATGTATTACTAATCAGTGTTTGGTTATTCACAAAATTTGGCAAAGGTTTGAATTCAAATGAGTGTTTGAATTGTTTCATCAAAATCAAAACAGAATAAAAGAAATGGAAAAACGAAAAACAATCAGGACAAAAAAAATGTAAAAGACTCAGCCCAGCCAGCCGGCCCACTAAGCCCACTCGCAGCCACCTCTCCCTCTCTCCCCCGAAACATTTTCTCACCGCGTAAAGAACCCACTCTGTCACTGACGACCAGGCCCCACTCCTTCTCTCTCTCCCTCGCTGACTTCTCGACCCCACGCCACATCAACATCTTCCCCACCCGCGCGCTAACCTCGCCGGCGGTTTCTGCCGTTAACAGCTCGCTTGATTCCTCTTCAATCGCGCATTGATTCAGCCCCGCGACCATGCGTACTAAAGCGCCTTCGCCCCCTCTCTCTTTCCCCTCACTCGCCAGACCCTCTATGCCCCCAGGCTGTCTTCGATTTTCCTTGCACCGTCGCTGACTCCGGCGAGTGTTTCCAACGATTCAGGCCATCCGTCGTCTCCCCTCGCCCTCTCGACCACACAAGCGTCATCCCCATCAACCACCGCACCTCCCAGTGGCCTCATCTTGCTCGCGCTTGACCCCCAGCCTCGACAACGACCAAGACTGTCACCACCGCCGTCTGTTTCCACTCCGACGACCTCTCCCCGGTAAACCCGACCGCCCCTCTCTCCCTGGTTGACACTTCCGTATTCGCATTTCTCTCGTGAACCTAATGGCGTTGTTTGTTTGGGTTGGAGTGAATCGTAGACTCGCCCCCGTCGACGAACAGACGAGCCCGAGGCGCAGCACAACTCCAGCGAAAAATCCATGCCACCACCGTGCACCCCTTGCCTTCTCGCGAGCATGACGAGCATCAGCGACACCACGCGAACCTGGTGAGCCATTCCCCTTCCTCCCTTGCTTCCTGTAATCACCGCGACACCGTATCGAGAGGCAGCGCCGCCACCTGCCGTCGCCAGCGCCGCCACTCGATGGCAGGCACGCTGTGCACCGTCCAATCTTGATCGCGTGGCCACGATAGAATTTAACCGAAGGGGTACGCTTGCTTCTGAGCCGTGTGATCCCACTTAAATCCAATGGCTGTCAGCAATCGATCCGAGCGAAGCGGTACAGACGAATAGGAATAAGACACGTGGCCCTGGATGTTTTAATAAAAACAGATTTGAGCTATTTGTTGTTCATTTTTGTAAAAATCATAACTTCCTAACCACATGTCCAAATTTTACAAACTTTATATCAATGGAATCAGCAAGACAAGTACTTTCTGACCATGCACTATGTTTAGTAAAATGTTTCTGTTAAATTGATTGTTTTTGCAGAAACTTATGTAGGCATATTTGGAATATAAAAATTGTCCTAAAATGATTTTTGAGATAAAATCTTTGGCAAATGGTTTGTTTTGAACCTACTGACCATAGAAATCAATTGGTGGTTTCAAAAATATATTTGGTGAAGCAAAGGAATGAATCTTTGATTTCAAAACATTTCTAGGCAAATAAAAATGTTGATTATGGTTTAAAAATGATTTTGGAGTAAAACCTTTGAGAAATGTTTTGATTTAATCTCTTTGACCCCAAGAACCAAGTTTTATGATTTAAAAATGTATTTGGTGAACCATATAAAATTGTTGCTTTGCTAAAGGCATTTTCAACCACATGAAATAATGATTTGGTTTAAAAATGGTTTATAGGACGAATCTTTTGCAAATAGTTTTGCCACTTTATAAAATTACCAATAAAGTGTTTTGGAATGTTTATAACCAATTATAAACCACTTTTTTAAATAAAACAAAGTTTGGCATGCTTGCATGCATTGTTTTGTTTTTGTTATTTTATGTGATGTTTTGCTTGAATGGTAGATTGAAATATTGCTTGCTTGATTGAATTGTAGTAATTTGAATAGTGTGAACATTGCAAAGATCAAGGAGTGAACTTATACTCTATACCAAAAAGGCAAGTGATGCTTCATACTTTTGTCCCATTATTTTCACTATGCATTAGTGATTTTCTAGGTAAGACTTGCATGGAATTTTTGCTAAGTGTAAACTATGCCATGGGAAATCCTAGTAGATGAAACCTTAGTAGAAATTTCCAAAGTTAAGATTCCTACTACTATCATGCTTAGCTTAGCTAGTAGAAAACAAGGGTGGAATATATATTCATACTATGGAATATTGCTAAGTCAAGGACTTGTGTTTTGTTTAATAAAACAACTAAGTGAAAGAATCACCTGGGTGGAATGGAAGGAATGGTTTGTGTTGAGTGGTTCACAAGGCCCATTTCTATGGTTTACCTTGTGTATCTCACTTGTGGATGGCCACCCAGGAACAAAGAGATTTGAGATGTCAAATGTTGAGAAGCTTCAAGTGCAGCCACTTGGCATTATGGGCTCTGCCTGGATCATATAGGTTGCAATAACTTAGCCAAATGGATAGTTGGTGGTAGGGGAATGATAGGTTAGAACGCGTCCATTCTGGTCTAAGGGAAGGCTTCTGAAAGATCTTGTCTTGGTGAAACCAAGTCTTGTGGGGAAAGTGCACCACCTCTGCAGAGTGTAAAATCTAAGTACTTAGCCATGTCCCTGGTAAAGGACAATTTGAGCATCAATACATGGAAGCTATCAAGAATCTCCTCATCCCAATTTCTAAGTTAAATACTTGGGGTTGAACAAGGGTTGAAGGATCACCAGTTTCTATTGGGAGATGCCTTGGGTGATTTTGTCAAGCAAAAACTTAGTGTTTTCAAATGATAAGGAAAATCTATTTTGAGCAAAGCAAGCCTAAGCTCCACTTAGCCAAATGCATGTAGATGATAGACTCCACTATACTACTATAGTTTCACTTGCCAATACAATTCAAAAATTTTGACCCTTGTGGCTGTAACTTATTCTGTTGCAGGTTTGTTTGATGTTAGTGAAGTTTATTGATTAGGATTACAAGTCTACAACCAACATGACTGCCTGTGGCACTTTGAAGATGAAGGACCCCATGCTATTGTTATATTCTGCTGCATTGTAATGAGATAGCCAAATGAGCTATGTAAGATGTAATAAATTATTTTATTCCTGGTTATAAAGTTGTATTATGACCTTTGTTTCTTGATATTACATCTTAACTATGGATGCTAGCTATTGATCCAGGGACTAGCATTGTAAACACAGGGATCTCTACCTTATTAAAGGTTGGGAACCTTACAGATGGTATTAGAGCATTGTGTTGCCTGTAGGATTTGTAAACCTAGGATTGGACAAAAACCCCTTAGAAAAATAGGAGTTGTACTTGTTCCAAAACTTATTTACAAACAATCTTGTAAACTCTTTTCTCAACCATTTTTGGTTTTGATTCTACATCTCTTCTATTTCAAACTTGATGGACAAAGCCTACCCCATGGCCAAATACTTCACCATGAGCAAAGGACTTCATCAACTCTAATGACTTCAACATCTTCAAGTGATTTCAACCTTATTCTCAACAAGGACTTCAACCTTGGATATCACTAAGGACTATAAGTGAGACAAGAAATGTTGCTCAAGACTTGAAGACTAAGGAAACACAACTTAGAAGGAACCATCATCTCTTTGAAGTTTTGTGAACAAGATTCAAGAAATTCTCCAAGGATACAAAGATCTTGTTCAAGAAGAATCAACCAAGAAGGATGGAAAGATCTCAAGTGAACCATATAGATGGACCACCATATTTAGTTTAAGTCAAACCCACCAACTTATGTGGTGTAACGAAAATACTTTTGGTTGCCTAAAAATATGCTTGAAACTTGTTGTTTGAGTGGAATGCTTGTTTGTGATTGTTTGCACATTGCTTGTGTGAATTGTGATGTGTGTGATTAGAATTATTCCCTTAGAAATATTTTGCCTATCCTAATCCCAATCCAACCCAAAAAGATGACTTCTCTAAGAGACTCCAACATCAAGAAGGGTGACATCAACAACCAAGAGATGCACATGAGAGAACAACTACTAGCAAACCAAACCCAATTGACCCAAGTGACAACTCAGTTTTTAGCCAACACCAATGGATTAGACCCAACCATACAAAAGTTTTTGGAAATTCAATCCCAATTGTTGCAAGGGATGGCCACTCAAATGATCAACATGGGAGACAACCTTTCCCAGGGAGTTTATGACAACAAGGATGTCAAGGATGATATTCTAGAAGGAACCCAAGCTTGTAATATTTGTGGAGACAAGGATCACACTTCCAAAGAGCATGAAGATCAATGCCCCAATTGTGAAGAGAAACATCCAACAAATAAATGCCTCACATCTCAAGCTACTTGTTTCCTATGTGAAGGAAATAATCATGTCCCTATCCAATGCCCCATCTATTCCATAGTTCAACAAAGGAAACAAGGTGGAGTGCAACAACAGTTTGTAAACCCTCATGAAAGAACAACTTCTACCAAGAAGGATGAAGGCAAAGTCAAAACTATGCACCATAAGGCCAAATCCAAAGTGACCACAAAGTGTTGCTACTCTTGTGGAGAAGAAGGTCATATCTCTAGTGAATGCCCCAAGAAGAGAGAAAGATTTCCCACCTTTGTGGTAAAGTATGAAGAGCATGAACTAGAAGAACTCCTAGCTTTGGAGAGACCCAAGAAGAAGAAGAGGAGGAAATGCCCCAACCCTAGCAAGAAAGATATTACCCAAGAGCAATGTTACACTTCCAAAGAGATGGGACATTAAGCCAATGAATGCCTAGAAAAGAAGAAGGACCAAGGAAACAAACAAGAGGCAATGATACCAAAGGAAAAGAAAGATATCAGCCAAGTGATGTGTTTCAATTGCAAAGAACCAGGACATTATGCAAGCAATTGTCCAGAAAAGATGAAGCACAAGATAAACAAGCCTATGAAGGATCTCAACCTTGTCACATGTTTCAAGAGTGGAAACAAAGGACACAATGCAGATGTTTGCCCAGAGAAATTTCAACAAGATCCCAAGCAAGCCAAGAAGTAATCTAGTTGGAAATTTTTTAAGGGTGGTAGTACCCTAGTTGCTTTGAGCCAACTTGTAACCCCTAGCCTCCCCAAATCTCGGGACGAGATTTATTTTAAGGGTGGTAGCCTGTCACATCCCAAGATTTTCCAAATCTTGTAATGTGAAAATAAATAAACAAAATAAGTTATTGTTGATTTTTAGGGTGAAAAGAAACTTTTGTTTCTGAATGGACACTTAAAAATCCCATCTTGAACAAACTTTGGTTAATGTTTGAATCCAACTAAAATCAAATCAAATGGAATGCATTTCTCTTTAAATGCATCTGGAAATTTAAACACTTGAGAAATAAACCAAAACCCTAAAACCCTAATGGAAGAAAATCATTTTCAAGTTATCTCTAAGCCTATGGATTTGATCCAAATAGAAATTTGTCAAACAAACATTTCAAAATGATCAAGAATGACAACTAGATATATTATAAGACCATATAAATGGTTTCACTTAATTTGGAGCCATAGATAAAAATCTTATGAATTTAATAAAATAAGGAAATTGATTTCCCAAAGCTAATAAAGCAACCATCTAGAAATCCATACCAATTGGTGAGCACATAATCCTAAAGGAATTTAAAAAGATAAACAAATAATAAATAAAGTTATAATAGTTGGAATCACTATTTTTGGATCTTAAATAAAAGATATGGTTTTGATAAGCATGGGTAGAAATAAAAATAAGGATTATTTTATAGAGCCAAATTAAATCTTGGACAAGCTTTTGAAATAAAATATTTCTATTTGATAAAAAGAGTAAAGGTTTATTTAAATAAATTAATGAGTATTTATTAATATTCAGTTTTATTAAAGTAAAGGCTTTTCCATTTTAAATAAACACTAAAACTTGTTAATTTATTTTAAATAAGATTTCCAAGTGTTTTAGTTTTTCAAATGAAACCTACTGAAAAGATCTTGGTATTATTTAGTTTTCAAAAAGAGTTTTTAAAATAAATTAAAACCTATTTGAATTAAAGACTATGGTCTATTTATTTAATTTTTAATAGATCCTAAATGAATAAAAGAATTATTTTATTTTGGACTTGAAATATGTTGTTAAACAGAATTAAAATTCACCCAAAGTTTGATGGTGATTTGAATTCAAATGGAGATTGATTTATATTATTAAATCTTATTGAACTAAAACTAGAACCTATTTTAAATAATTAAAAGACCCTAAAAGGAATAAAAGATTTATTGTAATTATGAGTTCAGAATGTATTACTAATCAGTGTTTGGTTATTCACAAAATTTGGCAAAGGTTTGAATCCAAATGAGTGTTTGAATTGTTTCATCAAAATCAAAACAGAATAAAAGAAATGGAAAAAGGAAAAACAATCAGAACAAAAAAAAATGTAAAAGACTCAGCCCAGCCAGCCGGCCCACTAAGCCCACTCGCAGCCACCTCTCCCTCTCTCCCCCGAAACTTTTTATCACCGCGGAAAGAACCCACTCTGTCACTGACGACCAGGCCCCACTCCTTCTCTCTCTCTCCCTCGCTGACTTCTCGACCCCACGCCACATCAGCGTCTTCCCCACCCGCGTGCTAACCTCGCCGGCGGTTTCTGTCGTTAACAACTCGCTTGATTCCTCTTCAATCGCGCATTGATTCGGCCCCGCGACCATGCGTACTAAAGCGCCTTCTCCCCCTCTCTCTTTCCCCTCACTCGCCAAACCCTCTACGCCCCCAGGCTGTCTTCGATTTTCCTTGCACCATCGCTGACTCCGGCGAGCGTTTCCAACGATTCAAGCCAGCCGCCGTCGCCCCTCGCCCTCTCGACCACACAAGCATCATCCCCATCAACCACCGCACCTCCCAGTGGCCTCATCTTGCTCGCGCTTGACCCCCAGCCTCGACAACGACCAAGACCGTCACCGCCACCGTCTGTTTCCACTCCGACGACCTCTCCCCGGTAAACCCGACCGCCCCTCTCTCCCTGGTTGACACTCCCGTATTCGCATTTCTCTTGCCCCCGTCGATGAACAGACGAGCCCGAGGCGCAGCACAACTCCGACGAGGAATCCACCCCACCACCATGCACCCCTTGCCTTCTTTCGAGCACGACGAGCATCAACGACACCACGCGAACCCGGTGAGCCATTCCCCTTCCTCCCTTGCTTCCTGTAATCACCGCGACGCCGTAGCCAGAGCCAGCGCCGCCACCTGCTGCCGCCAGCGCCGCCACTCGATGGCAGGCACGCTGTGCACCGTCCGATTTTGATTGCGTGGCCAAGATAGAATTTAACCGAAGGGGTATGCTTGCTTCTGAGCTGTGTGATCCCACTTAAATCCAACGGCTGTCAGCAATCGATCCGAGCGAAGCGGTACAGACGAATAGGAATAAGACACGTGTCCCTGGATGTTTTAATAAAAACAGATTTGATCTATTTGTTGTTCAATTTTGTAAAAATCATAACTTTCAAACCACACATCCAAATTTTACAAACTTTATATCAATGGAATCATCAAGACAAGTACTTTCTGACCATGCACTATGTTTAGTAAAATGTTTCTGTTAAATTGATTGTTTTTGCAGAAACTTATGTAGGCATATTTGGAATATAAAAATTGTCCTAAAATGATTTTTGAGATAAAATCTTTGGCAAATGGTTTGTTTTGAACCTACTGACCATAGAAATCAATTGGTGGTTTCAAAAATATATTTGGTGAAGCAAAAGAATGAATCTTTGATTTAAAAACATTTCTAGCCAAATAAAAATGTTGATTATGGTTTAAAAATGATTTTGGAGGAAAATCTTTGAGAAATGTTTTGATTTAAACTCTTTGACCCCAAGCACCAAGTTTTATGATTTAAAAATGTATTTGGTGAACCATATAAAAATTGTTGCTTTGCTAAAGGCATTTTCAACCACATGAAATAATGATTTGGTTTAAAAATGGTTTATAGGAAGAATCTTTTGCAAATAGTTTTGCCACTTTATAAAATGACCAATAAAGTGTTTTAGAATGTTTATAACCAATTATAAACCACTTTTGTAAATAAAACAAAGTTTGGCATGCTTGCATGCATTGTTTTGTTTCTGTTATTTTATGTGATGTTTTGCTTGAATGGTAGATTGAAATATTGCTTGCTTGATTGAATTGTAGTAATTTGAAGAGTGTGAACATTGCAAAGATCAAGGAGTGAACTTATACTCTCTACCAAAAAGGCAAGTGATGCTTCATACTTTTGTCCCATTATTTTCACTATGCATTAGTGATTTTTCTAGGTAAGACTTGCATGGAATTTTTGCTAAGTGTAAGCTATGCCATGGGAAATCCTAGTAGATGAAACCTTAGTAGAAATTTCCAAAGTTAAGATTCCTAATACTATCATGCTTAGCTTAGCTAGTAGAAAACAAGGGTGGAATATATATTCATACTATGGAATATTGCTAAGTCAAGGACTTGTGTTTTGTTTAATAAAACAACTAAGTGAAAGAATCACCTGGGTGGAATGGAAGGAATGGTTTGTGTTGAGTGGTTCACAAGGCCCATTTCTATGGTTTACCTTGTGTATCTCACTTGTGGATGGCCACCCAGGAACAAAGAGATTTGAGATGTCAAATGTTGAGAAGCTTCAAGTGCAGCCACTTGGCATTATGGGCTCTGCCTGGATCATATAGGTTGCAATAACTTAGCCAAATGGATAGTTGGTGGTAGGGGAATGATAGGTTAGAACGCGTCCATTCTGGTCTAAGGGAAGGCTTCTGAAAGATCTTGTCTTGGTGAAACCAAGTCTTGTGGGGAAAGTGCACCACCTCTGCAGAGTGTAAAATCTAAGTACTTAGCCATGTCCCTGGTAAAGGACAATTTGAGCATCAATACATGGAAGCTATCAAGAATCTCCTCATCCCAATTTCTAAGTTAAATACTTGGGGTTGAACAAGGGTTGAAGGATCACCAGTTTCTATTGGGAGATGCCTTGGGTGATTTTGTCAAGCAAAAACTTAGTGTTTTCAAATGATAAGGAAAATCTATTTTGAGCAAAGCAAGCCTAAGCTCCACTTAGCCAAATGCATGTAGATGATAGACTCCACTATACTACTATAGTTTCACTTGCCAATACAATTCAATTTTTTGACCCTTGTGGCTGTAACTTATTCTGTTGCAGGTTTGTTTGATGTTAGTGAAGTTTATTGATTAGGATTACAAGTCTACAACCAACATGACTGCCTGTGGCACTTTGAAGATGAAGGACCCCATGCTATTGTTATATTCTGCTGCATTGTAATGAGATAGCCAAATGAGCTATGTAAGATGTAATAAATTATTTTATTCTTGGTTATAAAGTTGTATTATGACCTTTGTTTCTTGATATTACATCTTAACTGTGGATGCTAGCTATTGATCCAGGTACTAGCATTGTAAACACAGGGATCTCTACCTTATTAAAGGTTGGGAACCTTACATAAGAGCCTCCACTCACATAAACATGCCTCCACTCAAAAATCCACTCACATGCATTAAATTTCCACCAAATTTAATGCAAGCTCTGATTTAAATAAAAATCTTTATTTATTTATTCAGAATTTTGTTAACTACTCGAATTAACAAACATTCACATAAAACCCCTTATAATATTTCAATTTCACATGCAAAACCAGTTTCAGCAATTTCAATCGAAACAGTTCCGTTGTCTAGTGAAATAAATCCTGCGATTTGTAATTCTTTCTCTGGCATATTATTTGCTCCAAATTGTGTCGGTATCCCTTAAGTGTGTCACCCTATGATTCGTGAATAATGTAGACATGATCGAGACCCCTCTCAGATCAATAATCAGCAGGGGGGCCTGGAGATCTGTATTGACTTCCACATATTCAACGATGACTTCTGTGACCGTGTGAACCTTATACGCATGTAACTCAATCCCTTTGTCTCGCGATATATTACATGTCCGAGATTCGATCATCGGTATCTCCATACCTAGTTTGATCTCTTTACCGACAGGTACTCTTTTCTTGTTCCCGTGATATTACATTCTAGTGATCAAATCACTTGCTTGCAAGCTAACTAATGTGATATCATCGAGAGGGCCTAGAGTATATCTCTCCGTCATTGGGATGGAAAAATTCCACTCTTGATCCATGAGCCTCAACATAACACCTTCGTAGCACTAAAACCATCTTTATAGTCACCCTGTTACGGTGTGATGTTTGATGTTATCAAGATACTCTTCCGGTGTTAGTGATTGACATGATCTCATCGTCTAAGGATTAATACTACTCTCAATTATGTTATAGCAATATAAACACAATGACCTTGATCGTAATGCTATACTTCAGATGAATGTTTATCACATCATTTTAACAATGTTGTGACCTTGTTATTAACAACATCCAATGTCCATGATCAGGAAACCTTTGATCATCTTGTTAATCAACGAGCTAGTTTATAAGAGAGGCATAACTAGGAACTTTATTTTTGTTCATTAAACACACATGTATTTATGTTTTCGTATTAATACAATTATAGCATCCAAAATAAACATTTATCATAAATAAGGAATACGATAATAACCACTTTATTATTGCCTCTCGGGCATATTCCGTTCACTATGAACCTCAATTTGCATAATTATTTCGTCCTTACTAGCGCAAGAAGAATCTGATCCAAAAATTCAGGAACCGAAATCTTTCTGTTGATATCAAGAAACTCTATTATTTGAAGGCAATAGTGTTTCTCCGAACTTCAGTTCATAAATCTGAGGGGCAAACAATGCTATTTTCATAGTGGTTGTTAACTTATACAAAGTCGTTCTTTTCTTCCGGCGAGAGAAAGAATCATCTTCACGTGTAGTTTCGATCTTTCATCCTATCGATGTCGCATCGTTCAGCTTGAAGTAAGAAGATTTCTTCCTTTGAATCTCTTAAAGTTTTTGTTTCAAGAAGCAAACACAAGACTGGCAACAAGTCTAGCATGTTTTTCAAGGTGTATTGGTTGCACCATTCCGTTGTTAACCATCTTGGTAACATGAGGATCACTTTCATTATGAGCACCCGCCTCTCTTCATGCATTTTCTTTTTCCTAGGAATCTCGGGGCGAGATTGTTGTTTAGTGGGGGAGAGTTGTAGCATCCCAATTGTCTAATAATTGTAATGATACTTATCTATTCTATATACTGCTACTTCCTACATGTCACTTATTTCATCATCATTATATCATGCTCATGTCACCATGCCACCTTGCATTTGAGCATCATATAAAACCCCTTCTTATTTGGTTCTTATCCCATATGCATTTATATTGTATTACTTGTATTTTCCTCTTGATATATTATATTTGGATTTTGATATATTTCTTGATGCCCAAGTTGATTTGGGGGCATATCTTTTACAATCCCACCACCTTTCTTTTCACCACCTTATAATTCGACCATCCAACTATATGTGAGCCTTTGCCTTTCTATGGATATTTACATATAGCTCATGTGTGTTGGGATGGATCCACTTCTAATTCTACATGCTCCCATATATGTTCTCTTATTGTTTTCACAATAATAAGTATGTGGAGCCTCATGGCCAGCTTTGCATGCCATGTGGGTAGAATCCCTTCTCAAGTTTCCACATGCCTTGGAATGGTAAATGATCATGTAAGGATGTAATAGTGGCTATGTGTTTCCTAGCGGATCATACACACAAGCTTTTCCATTTTGTATTCTTGCATGCTCATATATTTGGTCCATATGAAAATTTAGCTTCATTTCTTCTTCCTTGTCTTTGATCTCAGACTTGAATGCATGTATGGATTCTAAGACCACATGGAGTTATAGTGGTTTTCACAACTATAATTGTGGCATTTATGACTCGTGCAAGCCCATGCAAGCTTGCACCATTTTTCCTCTCCATGTCCTTCCTTTTGAATTGTGAGAAGCTTGTTGAATTCGAATTCAAATAAGTGCTACAATCCAAACAAAGTATAAATAGATCTTCTCCTATTTACACCACATATATATGCATGTCGCCAATGGTATTTCCTTTTGTTATTGCGGTGACCCAGCATACCACTGCATGATGTAGTACACTATAGTCATTGACATAACACCAATGAAACACCGTTCACTAGTATTACATCCCTTAGAGTGGTACAACAGAAACACAGCAGGTCCAAGACATGACTATAGGTTACAACTCAATTCTTTACACAAGATCCAGAGAACACTCTAGGTTAAAGAGATAAAAAGAAACTTCTTACAAAGAATAATCAGAAATAAATAACTCCAAACCTATCCTACTATTAAGTCTAGTATCTTAACTAATGATCTGGCATTGCTACTATTGCAATACACTATAGAAATAGGTTCTATGGCTAGAGATTGTATTCCTATCTAATCAGTAACTTCGTCTTCACTTGAGTTGATGTATATGTTGACTTTCTTGACTTTATTGAAGAACTTTAGCTTCTGATGCTAGTTCTGGAGCATAGCTTGATGTAGACGTCGTCTGTACTGGCTTTAGAACCTAGCAAGGTTTAAGAAGATACTTTGAGTACGAGCGTACTCAGTAAGTTCACTAGAAAAGGAGTGTTTGATGCACTATCTCTACAGCCACAGACCGTAGGTCGTAGGAAATGCAGGTTTTCATAAACATTTCTTCAAAGGTTTCTTTTATTCTGAAAAACTTTGTCCGCCAGCCTTCACGGGTTTACCAGAACTTTCATGGAGTTCCTTTCTCACTGCGTTCGCAGCTCCTTCCCGGAACAGGGAGTAACAAGTTACAGTTCTTACACTCTACAGAGGTGCGTCACTTTACCCATGAGAGATCTTAAGCTTTGTTGCACGGCCGGGAGTATGTTCCTGTTCAAACTTCCATGGTTTGAGGCCCAACCTAAGATCAAAGCCAATCACTGCCCTCTCCGCGACCTCATATGTCTGCACGATCTTTCGGGGCCGGCTCACCTTTGTTAGTCTCCTTTCGGGAAGGCTATAACCATGATGAGTTCCCGAAGACTCTATGACCTAGTGCTGCCCGGAATAGTACCATTTACATGGACTATATCCCTAAACACCATTCACATATAATCTAGACACCAAAAGTGTGGGGCGTAAGGGTGCCCACCCATATGTTGGATCCGCACAAGGAATCACAACGTCACGTTAAGGTCGTCTTGCCTCCATACGAGAGGAAAAGGATATAGCTGACTTCTCCGTCCCATTCCAAATCTCATGGTCAACGCGTAATATACGGTGCAAGAATCACTGGCGACATTGGTTGTTAAGTCCTAGAGGATATATTCCTGAGCAGTGGTATTCCAACTGCCAGATTTAATAGATTCGCTGATCACCCTGGATCAGTAACCAATAGTTCACATTATTATCAAAAATAGTGTTTTTTGACCATTTTGGAATGCAGGTGATGACAAAACTTGATTTGCAAAATACTTTACTAAAAATAATCAAAAGGACATGAGCAAGTGTGAACTTTCCTTGTGTGATTGCAAGATTATGCACTCACGGTCTTCAAGACAATATAAGATCCAATATCTGAAATCAGCATCATTGGTCCGGTAAGGACTAATGTTTAAAGAAGCAAGATGCTTTTATGCATAAGTAATTTAATGAAAGTTGATAAACTCGAATCCCGGGGATAACGTTGTTCTAGGGTTTGGAAAATGGAAATGATTTCCTTGGAATGTGTTGCCCTTTTAGATTAAGTTTCCCACATGTGCTTCTTATTAAGGCTTGTGAGTGTGTGTGAAACAACATGTAATTATACTATCATACAACAGTAAGATACAAAGTTGTGGAATCCTATTCAAAGATTACTTATATAAGAATTGCCTTATCTTTGAATCTTGCTTTACAAGTATAGGCATTTATAAGGAACTTTAAGTATTAACAATCCTAAGTATATAAGTAAAGTATAAAGTAAGGTGTTTACTATTAATTGTGATATGTTGACTGAAGTGGCAAAACGAATAACTTCTGAAGAAAAGATTCCTTTATTAAGGTTTAAACAATCCTTGTGGCTAATCTGAGGTGGTTGATGTTATTTGTGATTGTCGGAACAGTTTGGACTTGAGATGTTTTATCACTTAATCATAATAGACCAAAGTTAACTATAAAGTATATAATAAAGTTTTTAGCATATACTTAAAGTCTGGTAGACTAAAGTTAACTTTAAAACATAGATGGACTTTAGGTGTAATGCTTATTATACTTATACCTTGTTCACTTCATAATGTGTCTTTAAAGTTACTTAAGAATGGTATTACTTTTATTTGGTAGTGGTTTCTTTACATTATAAATGTTTAAAGGGATTTATCTCCCTATAAGGGTGTGGTTAAGATTTGTGAATAAGTAAAGAATATTATTTACTACTTATGAACTCACTATAGTGTTTTGATTTGTTTATAAACTTGTGGTTAAAGTAAAGGAATGGGTTTTATCTTATTACAATTATTCTTGGAGATTTTAGATTGGATAACGATCCTTTTATAAAATAACCTACACTTATGGTTGAATGATAATTCAATATAATTTCATTTTTAAAATGTGTTGAACCATTTTGACTTCATAACATTAGTATTTAAGGACAACACTATTTATTAGATTTAATTGGTTAATTTAAGAAATATTAAGAAATTTTATTTAACATTATATGATTTATTAACTAAAGAAATAGGTTTAAATTCAAGTTATTAAAGTGTTTAACTTTTTATTTAACTTAAAAGTGGAATATTATATTTTTAACATATAGGTATTATTTTTGTGATCATGTTGGTATATTACATTTATTTTTTATGATTTATAAATAATAAGATATGATTTTTACAATACTTATTATTTTATAAAGACTTAATAAATAACAAATATTTGATTAATTGGAGTAAAAATGCATTATTATAGTTTTAAATTATAATTCTTATTTTCTAAGATTTTTGGTATTTTATTTATATTTTTAACGTTTACCATTATTAAAATATGATTTATCAAAGTATTATAACTTATAAAACTTTTATTAAATAATATTTATTTAAATAATCATCAAAATAATATTTGGTATTAGTTTTAAGTTGTAGATTTTATTTTTGGAAAATTTTCATATATTAAACATATTTTTCTGAATTATAAAACAAAATTATTGATTTTATAAGATTGAATCATTTTATTTAATTTCTAGAATTAATAAAGTAAGTAGTTTATGATGTACTGGTGATGTTAGCATGGGGTGAGAAGTTTTTCTTACTAGGTCGATACTTACCCCCAGTCACTGACTGGTGGGGTCTATGCCACGTCATATCTATAGTTTTAATTTATTATATAAACAATAACACAGTTTTATGAAATGATAAATAAAATGGAATATGACATCAGCGTGATGTCACGCTGACATCACCCCAAGGATGATCCTTAGATCGCGATTCGATCTTCGGATTGAGAGCGCGCAAGCACGCGGGGTTGGTCGTGTTCGACTCAGTGCTCCACGCTAAGCCTCACAGAGGTTGCGCCGCTCGGGAATGGTCACTGGAGTTGCTCCAGCGACAGGCTTGCATGGCGGGGCGGTACAGGCGCATGCGGGTAGGTCAACACGGTGAGCGAGCGATGAATTGATAGAGGCTAGGATACTCAGAAGCTCACCATGAGCGTGAAGAAGGGCTCAGAGAAGTGAATCGTGGCCGAAATCGACATGGACGACGGCGGCCGGACTTCGGGAAGATGAGGTTGTCGCATCGATTCCAGACATCCCACCTCAATTCTTTTGGCAAGGAGACTCGGGGAAATACGGCAAAGCTGTGTGCTTGATCAACGGAGCACGGTGGAGCTTGGAATGATGGCAACCCGAAGCTAGGGTTTTAACCCCGAGAGAAGACAAAGAGGACTTTGAGTGGGGAAAGGGAATTAGGGTTCTTCGGCGGCATTCAGGGCTTCTTGTAGATGACTGGGAACGGTGGCGCGGATCTTGACGCGGCTGGCGACGGGGTGGCCGCCAGCGAGCTGCTTCGCTGCATCGTGGGGTCGCCGGTGTCGCGAGGAAGACGATGCGAATAGAAGGTCGAAAGGGTACGGGCCAGTGCCGGGCCGCACTTGGGCCAGATTCGCTGCATTTGGCTGCTCGTGAGCGATGGATAAGATAGTGAGGATGTAGGTCGTTGGCCAGATTTGTTGTTTCTTCTGTTTTTTCCTGATTCTATCCCTTTTCTATATTCTGTTTTGTTTTTAGCTTTGAATTTGCAGAAATGATTTGAGTTTTCTTTGTAGAATTAATTTGTTGAACAATTGCAGCAATAATGAATGTATTTAAAGTCATTTTTTGAACTTTTATTATATATTGTTTAGAGTTTCTTTATTTTCTTTATATAAATATTTTTCCTATTATTATTTGCGAGGGCCTTTAATATGAATTTAATTTGACAAAAATTCCTAAACTTATTATAGAATGTATTACTACTAACTAATGAGATTTTATTCTCATTGATACATAATATTAAGGCAACTTTTATATTTAGTGATCCTTCATAAGTATTTGATACATAAAGTTCTAAGTACTAATAGGGTTAATATTATTCCTATGAATTTAGGGAATAGCAATATAGGTAATTTATTATTACTAACTTAAGAGTTAAAAGTTTGAGATTATAAATGTCTACCATGAATTATGGGAGTTTTAATATCTTTATATCCCTTGATAATTGTGAATAAAGATGAGTGGTTAAAATATATTATCTTTCTGTTAAAGATCTTGAATGATATCACCATTTAGAATTAAATAGTGGGATTGTTTTCTAGGCTAACTTATGAGAAAGAATTGATAAAGATAGTTCTTAAGCACCTATGATAATGATGGTTGAAAATAACAAAGATGTGCTTAAGTGAGTTGATATAGGAAATATTCCTATTAACCATTGTGGACTTAGGATGATAAATCAATCATTTGATATGGATATTAGGTTTGGTTATAGAATTAGGTTTTAGTGTCTACCAAGAATTTCTATATTCCATAATTCACAATCCTGGACTTCTAACTAAGGAATTCCTTTCTTAGATATACTACTTATTCCTATCCATCATCATGTGTTAACATGATGAGCTTTACTTTTCAAGAATATTCTTATCCACCTTTTATTCTTCTAAATCCATTTATAATTCCAATTATTTTGATACTGAAGCTCTTCATAATCTTCTTATATCCATACTTGGCTATAACAACCATTCTACTATTAATAATCTCCAACCCAACAAATGGTTACATCTAATTCCATTCATACCCTTCCTAAATCATCCATCACTAATACTACTCTAGTAGAGGTTCATATCAATTTCTACTCTCCTCTAGTGATTAGTATTTCCCAAGAGGAAAATACTACTTATTCCCAATCATCCATTCACAATCCTGGACTTCTAATGAAGGAATTCGTTTCCTAGATATACTACTTATTCCCATCCATCATCATGTGTTAACATGATGAGCTTTACTTTTCAAGAATATTCTTATCCACCTTTTATTCATCTAAATCCATTTATAATTCCAATTAGTTCGATACTGAAGCCCTTCATAATTTTATTATATCCATACTTGGCTATAACAACCATTCCACTATTAATAATCTCTAACCCAACAAATGGTTACATCTAATTCCATTCATACCCTTCCTAAATCATCCATCACTAATACTACTCTAGTAGAGGTTTATATCAAGTTCTACTCTCCTCTAGTGATTAGTATTTCCCAAGAGGAAAATACTACTTTTATAATCCAATGTACTCTAGCATCATGTTAATTATACTATCTTGTCTTCTACTTAACTCTAGTAACAAATACTCCAATCTCACATTATATTACTATGACCTATAATGGCTAATCTAGGACAATATATCTATGCTAGGGTTTAATCCTGTTCTATCCACCAGTGTCACTTATACATGATATAAGCATTCAAGCTTGGTGAGTAAGCATGATCCTTTGATCATATATGGCTTAGGTTTCCAGTTGGCTCATCAAGGCTTTCATCCATACAACATTACCGTTGTATTGAAATTTTCTTCTTAGTATCTCTATTGGATTAAGGGATGTTATTCATGGACTATTCTTACTTAATCCAATAGGATTACTCCTGGGTATCTATCTTCAGGATTCATCCTTGTAATCTTATTTGTAAACATATAATTATATCTTCTACATAACTCTTCTATCTGTTAAGGAGTGAATTAATTCTATTAAGAGTTACATTGATCTTATTCTTTTCCAACTCTCCCATCCTATAGAATATCTAATACTAGCATTACCACTTAACTCTTCTTACTTCTTTCTCTTAAGGACTGAAGTGAATGCTATGTTAAGAGCAAGATTTGCTAGATCAAGAATTTATAAGCTAATAATTGGTGAATCAATAGTTGATTACTCAACATTGATGAACAACAACTATAAAGATAGGGTTCATTAGAGATGATAAATATTGATATGGATAGAAAGATATATGGTGGATGATCTTGACTTGGTTTCTTTCCTACTCAATATCACTAAAGAGTTAAGATTGTATTACCATGATGTTCATGGTATAAATAGATGAGATTAAGATTTAGTTGTTACATTCTTATTACTTAAGTTATATTTATATCTTGGTATTCATGGGTTGTGTAATGAATACTACATATGATCACTTAAGGATCAAATTTGAACCATTAAGTAATATAGTAGGGTTAACTTTTATCATATTTGATCTACCCTTAGATCAAATCCCCCTTACCCAAAATAAGGTTTTAGCAAAGGTCATATTGAAACTGATCGTAGTTAAATTGATGCTCTACTTCAATTTCATCAAGTTAAGAGAAGCTTCAATCAATTTGACAAGTTTTTTATTTAAAAGCGCGGAAATTATTCGGATTTCTATGCTTGGATGCAATGCACACATCTGTGTTCAGCTTATTTCTAAGCTCTAATGTTGGGATGTTATAGACTCCCCCCCTTAAAATTAACTTTGTCCTCGAAGTTCATATACTCTCACGTTTCGGAGTAAGGAATTGTCATTCAATGATTACGATATGTCTCAACTCCATGATAACTTTAATGGAAATAATTGTAGATTCTATATCCAGATCCTTTCCTTGAATTCCTACCATACTTGGAAATTTTAATCCTGTTGTCTCTAATACTCCAAAATTCCTTTTACTTTACTCCCTTAGGAATATTTCCTTATTATGAACTCCTTAAGTAATGGTCTTTTCTTTAGTTCATTTTCTTAATTAGGTATCCTAATTCAACTTCTTTACTTGATCATCGAACTTCCCTACTATTTTATGTAAGTTCTAGGAAGTCTCACTAAAACAGGTTTTAAACTTTATTAGTCCATAGTGTGGTCAAAAGACTAATCTTTGATTTTTCACTCTATGAGTTGTACTAGTAATCCTTCTGAACCCATTGGAATTTCTTATTTCTCTACACATGCCCAATTGGATGTGCTTTATTACCTCTTAAGGATCACTTAAGAGTTGTTTCTTCTAGAATTAGTCTGTTTGGATTAATCTTTTATCACCCGAAGTACTTCTTTAACTTCCATTGATTAACTACCTCAAGGTTTGAGTACTACTACCTTGAAATAAACTCCGATCTTTCATCCAGACATACTTCAGAGATTACCTTTCTGATGATTATCTTTTAACCTTATGAAAATAAGGCTTGTTGTTATAGGTTAGTCCTTCTTATCCAACCTTTATTTGGAAAGTTAGATAACAATACTTCCACAAATTGTTTCCTCGCCCCCTTAGGGTTTACTAATGGTCTCTAAATTGTCTATATAGTAACCATTGGCTTAATAACTGGAATGCAGGACTTTGTCTAGCTTATACTTTACCTAGTTAGGGTTTTATGAAAGATTGTATGGTGTATCCACACTTGTGTGGATCTCCAAAGTGAATCTTTCAGCATTATTAGTCTTACTTATTATTTGGACATTTTTGCTTTGATAGTTCAAGTTTCGGGAAGAGTCTCGAAAGACGATCACTTAAATTTTATACTCCTTTGTGTCGTACTTATCTTAGGCCAAATTTTATGCTTTTTATGCAACCTTTAAGATGATCTGGTTAACTAAGTCAACCATCACCTGCTATGGACAAGATACCAACTGTGGATTAAATACTAGCTATGGATCAAATACCAGCTGCAGATAAGTACCAACTACGGACCATCCTAGGGTGTATGTATTACCCTATGGTTTCCGACATACCTCTGGCATTCTCTCTGAATTTTCAGATCTTGAACACCATTTTGGTTTCAAAGCTACTTATTTGTATTTATTCATGATACTTCCATGAACTTGTATAATTACTCCATTGACTTCTTAGCAAAATTACCTATTTTGATTGAACCTTAAGTTCATCACTTCTTGTTGCCCATGTATTCCCTACATTAATCTTACTTCTTATTGCTGACTAATAATGATCTAAACTTGATCCATCCTTCCAATTGGATTGACATTACTCATACTTGTCTTTACCCTTCCTGTAGGTCATCATCTTGGTCTTTGGAACTCGTCACTTCCTTACACGAATTCCCATTCCTATCTAGGTCTATAACATCAAGTAATAACTGGATGTTGCAACATGCATTTGCACACCAAGTCAAACTTCATGTACAGATCTAGTCAATCAAGAAGATCCAAGAAAAACAAATAAATCCAAATGTGGTACATATAACACACAATATTCTAAGCCTAGAATATAGTAGTTTATTATAATATCTCTAGAATTCACTTAGTTGTGTAGTATATGACACCTCCTCATATAGGTTTATATCGTGATACTTAGCACATAAGGTCAAACTATACTTTGTCTCGACATTTACCCAGATTGCTCCATTGCAACAGGATAATTCTAAACAAAGTGGTCTCAATTTGGTTTTGACTAACCTTTAGTCTCACTCTTAGAATGGCTGATATAACCAACCTGTCATATTTAGTGACTAACCTCACATGATCACTCCAAACAACTAATAAATTTCTATTGAACCCCTAAAATTGAAGGTTAACACTATTTTATGACACCTTTGACTTCTATCATAGTTCTACCATGTTATTTTTTTACTTCTACCTCAAGATAATGTACTAATTACCCATCATATTTATACTCTCATCATGGTTTCAGAGCTAATCTCACCATGATCTTCTTATGTTTTACCTGTACATCATGATTTAAGAGTTAATCTAGCCATGATGACTTTGTTTCACATAGCACTACCATTGATTATTAACATGATTCCACTTCATCACATAGAATTCTCAAGTGAATCCCACATGATTACTACTCATTACATCAACATTTATCCTAGTGATATTCATCATGTTGTCTTTGGTTATCAACTAACCATAAGATTCTATTGTCTTACATGAATTCTAGGGTTAGACTACGCCATTGAGACTACTTCAATTGATGTCTTACACTTTCCTACAGTATCTTGGTGGTTTATGTATCCCTCGGAAGATACTAAAGAGCACTATACTAAAGAAAAGATAAAATATTTACTCCTAAGAAAGAATGACTTAAGCATCTGACTTAGGTGTGACAAAGTTATCCTCAAGTGGATACTCATCACAAGTCATAAGAATATTTGGTTTAGATGAGATGACTCCTATAGTCACTATCCAACCTATAGATCTTCCTAAAAGGGTTTTAATCCTAAGGTCAAAGCATATGCTCTGATACCAACTGCGGTGACCCAGCATACCACTGCATGATGTAGTACACTATAGTCGTTGACATAACACCAATGAAACACCGTTCACTAGTATTACATCCCTCAAAGTGGTACAACAGAAACACAGCAGGTCCAAGACATGACTATAGGTTACAACTCAATTCTTTACACAAGATCCAGAGAACACTCTAGGTTAAAGAGAGAGAAAGAAACTTCTTAAAAAGAATAATCATAAATAAATAACTCCAAAACTATCCTACTATTAAGTCTAGTATCTTAACTAATGATCTAGCATTGCTGTTATTGCAATACACTATAGAAATAGGTTCTATGCCTAGATATTGTATTCCTATCTAATCAGTAACGTCGTCTTCACTTGAGTTGATGTATATGTTGACTTTATTGAAGAACTTTAGCTTCTGATTCTGGTTCTGGAGCATAGCTTGATGTAGACGTTGTCTGTACTGGCTTTAGAACCTAGCTAGGGTTAAGAAGATACTTTAAGTACGAGCGTACTCAGCAAGTTCACTAAAAAAGGAGTGTTTGGTGCACTATCTCTACAGCCACAAACTGTAGGTCATAGGCAATGCAGGTTTTCGTAAACATTTATTAAAAGGTTTCTTTTATTCTGAAAAACTATGTCACATCCCAAGTTTTTAGAAATTGGAACTAGAAAAAAAATTTCATTTGCATTGCATTGGCATAGCATTTTGCATTCATGAAAGTTTTTTGCAAAACACTAGTTTAAATCCCTAAAATTGAAATAACAAAATGCTTCTACAAAAGTAAAATACATGTACTTTTGAAATCACTATTTTGAAATAGTCAAACTATTGACAAATAGGATCCTAAGATGATCCCCTAGTTTTTAGAAAATTTTAGAAACAAAATTGAGCTCATTTGGAGCTATCATGGAAAAGTTATGGAATAAATAAAAACACATAAAGATATAAATAAAATAAAATATACAAGGATTTATAAATCCACTAATTGCAACTAGTGAAAATATTACAAACTTGATCCTAACTCGGTCCTCGGATTTTTAGAAAAATTTAAAGACTAAAATCACTCCATTTGGAGTTTATATGAAAAAGTTATAAAGAAATAGTGAAAACCATAAAAGAAAAAGAATAAAACAACAAACAAAAAAAATAACTAAACTAAAACTACCCGGCTAACCCACCAGCGGCTAGGCCCAGCCCAGCAAGCCTCGCGCCTACCTGCCGCCTACCACGCGCGCGCGGCAGCGAAACCAGCTCCAGCCCACCAGCCCACTCGGTAGCGCCAGCGCCAGGCCCACTCTCCCCTCTGCCCTTCCACTGCTGACAGCGGGACCCACATGTCATCCCCCTCCCCCGACGAGTTCGTCCTCAACACGAACGGCTACCGCGATTTCCGTAGAATCTGGCCGATTCTTCCGTCCCCGCCTTCGAATCCCATCGCCCCTTTAAATTAACTCCCTTCCACATCTTGCTCCGTTTTTGTTTTCGCTTCTAACAAACCCTAGCCGCCGAATCGGAAGGTTCCGATCTGCACCACCGTCGCCACCATTGCGAAGCTTCAGAGGTCCACACTACCGCCAATTCCATCGCTCCCTCTCTCTGTACGCCCTCTACATCATTCCCTCTCACTTAGACGCGTCGGCTCACCTCCTTTTCACTTTCCGCAGATCACCGGAGCACGCATAGTCTCTCGCCGGAGCACGAATGTACACCGACGAGGCCAGCCGCCCCTTGTCGTCGCCTTGGGAAGAGAAGATCAACACTACTGCCACTATCATGACCTACGTCGTCCTCCACTTCTTGTAGACCACCTACCCTTCGCCTGCTACCACTGGAACTGCCGCCACCGTCACCGACCGAGCCGCCCGCCGTCGTCACCTCGCCGTCGGCCAGGTGATCAGAAGCGATGCTTCCACGCCGTTAGATGATGGATGAACGCGCCAGATTAGATCCCATACCAAACCGGTACGGTGAATCACGTCATGCCACATGTCCTGCTGCGTCAGCAGTCAACTGCGCAGTCAGCGCAGTCAAATCTATTAATAAGATTTTTTTTCTATTTAAAATATACAGAAAATTGTGCAAACTTGTAAAATTCGTAGAAATTAATCTACTGGGCCAAAAATTACAAATAAAATATGTGTAGGTTCAGTGACTCACGTAGAATCTTGCTGTATATTTGTTTTACACTTTTACAGCAAGGTTTTGTCCTGAATAATTAAATGAGTTAATGCCCTTTTTAGAGTAATTAATTCATAGAATAAGTTCTGTAACTCCAAAAATTGCAAATAATATGTCCCTGGAATCAGTAGAACAAGGGGAATCTCAAAGTGAATTAAAAGGTTAGGCTTACAGTAATAATTTTTGCAGAATCTATTTAAAGGCTTACTGCAGTATTTTAGTTACTCAGGGAGTATGACTCCTTTTTGAGAAATTCCAATTGGTACTGTTCCTATTTAGAGTTGCCTACACAGTAGAATTTTTCCCAAGATTTTACAAACAGTATGTTAGCAGTGCTGAATTATTTAGTTTCTAGCTCTATTATTGAGCATTATAAATTGCATACTTGTTTTCCTTGCGCTAAAAATAATTTCCATGCATGCATACAGTAGCTTTACAGAATAATATTATGTGATGCTGATGTAGCATCAATCCACTATCATGCATGCATCTTGCATCATATTTGTTTGCATATGATTGTGGATGGTTGTTTATGATTGCAATTGTATCGTGTAGATTGTGACGAGTGCAACGCTTTCTCGTGTGTGGATTGTTCTTCCGACCGCTACAACCAAGGCAAGTAGATGCTACTTTGTTCATGATGTTATCCTACTATTTTCAATGCATGTGTATTTTGTAGACGCATGTGTAGGATAATACTATCGCTATGCTATGTCCCATTATGTGGTAGGGCTCTCCTTGTAGATGAACCACCGTTGGTAGATGTGCTTAGCCGTGCTATGATGAACGAGGGCTGGGTTACATTACTGAAAGTTGTTTCTAAATGTGTTGGTTTGCGAAAACTAAAACAACTTAATCAATGAATCTCCTGGGTGTGTTGGGATTGATAATTTTTGGTGGTATCATTGCGGAAAGGCACCCAGGTGTCAAGAGAAAATAATTGGCTTCTTTATTTTGTAGTTTACGTGTACAACCATGTGCGAATAATGAAATGGGCGGTTGGTTGGACTCGGTAGGTTGTGGTAACTCGAACCCGCGTATCCAGAGATGTAGAATTTTGGTAGGTTGGACCGGTGCGCGTCGGGATTGGGGAGCTACTTCCCGAACAGTCTCTTCTTGGACTTATCCCTATCATCACCCAAAATGAGAGTGATGGTACGAGCTGGGCTGGCCAAGTCACATGGATAAAGTGTACTAACCCCTGCAGGGTGTATAATCTAATCGATTAGCCGTGTCCCCGGTTATGGACATCTGAGTTGCTTGATATTGATTCCATGGCATGTTTTTCGCTCATTCTAATTTCATAATTGCTTTAATGTTATTGGGTTAACTTAATTGGGATCTTTTCAAAGAAAATCAAAAACTGTTTATGAAAGTAGGACAAAGGTATTTGCAAATGCAAGCTAGCCACAGCTCCACTTGCCAGATATGCATGTAGATGTTAGCACTATTGTCTCCTTTAATAGCTCTACTTGCCATACATTACAAGTATTGACCCTTCGGGGCTGCTACGTTTTATGTTGCAGGTTATGATTCCAATTATGAGTGATCGACTAGGTTGCGATACTCCACTCAACAGTTGTTCGCCTGTGGCACAATTGAAGATGGATTCTATCAATTGTTTATGCTTCCGTATGCTACTTGATATTGAGCTAGCCTGTGTGCTAAGATTTATTGTAATAATTACAAATTTGGATCAATTCGTTATTTATGATGCACTGTTAAATTCTTTGGTATTCATCTGTACTGTGTGTGCCAGTGAACCGATCCAGGGATTGGCACTATACACATGAACTCAGCCTTATCAGGCGAGGGTGTTACAGGATGGTATCAGAGCACGTGTGTCGACTGTAGGATCGTGACCTAGGTTTGGAATAGGAAAGCCATATGAAAATATAAACCCTATTTGATTCTATCTATTCTCTTCTTACACTTCTTTCTAGTATCTCTTATCATTTCAATTCTCATACTCTTCTCTTTTATGATATAGAAGGAAGGCTCTCCCTAGCAATGAACTCATAATTTTGTACTTATTAGATTCTTGTAATTATTCATCTATCTTTTCTAATCTCATCTTGTTCAAACTTGTAGATGAACACTTGTGCAAGAAAGTGCTAGATTTAAAATAGTTAGATGATGACCACCATATAGTTTCATATGATCTCATTTAGATATAGCAATCGATTGTTGTAAAAACTTGTTTGATAGTTGATTTATTATGTTTAGGGTGTGCTATTTGATACCTTAAAGTTCTAGAATATTTTTGAGAGATTTTATAAAATGTTAATAAAGGTTTTGATTAGAAATTCGTGATAGTTTTGCTGCAGTTTTCTGCTGAACCAGCTGTACTGTATGATTTTTCATATTTATTTGGTAACTGGGAAAAATATGAAAAAAATATGTATGGTTAGAAACTCTCTGTACTGTATACAAAAAAAATAGCTAAAATTCCTGATGAGTTTAAGGTGCCCAGAAAAATTCGTGAACTCTGCTGTAGTTTCAGAACAGAATCTGTCCATTGCTTTTATGATTGTAGGTTCACCCCCAAACAAATATTAGTCAATGGAAACCTATTTTGTGGATGTAATGCCACTAAAACAAAACTTCTGGAACATAAACAAAACTATTTTGGATTGAGTGTTGTTTGTGTGGATTGTGTGCTTGTTGAAATGGATCGTATGGGCACCTAGAGGGGGGGGGGGGGTGAATAGGTGCTAACCAATTTTTAATACTTTTTCAATTTTAGGCTTGACACAAAGTAAATTCTCTAGATATGCAACTACGAGAATTTCCCTATATGTAACCCTAACTACTAAGCACGTAAAAGAGGAGCGAGGAAACCGTAGTGGAGCACGCGGAGACACAGGGATTTGTTTTACCGCAGTTCCTTCCTTGTTAAGGGAAGTACATCTGTGTTGGAGGGGTGGGCGGTTCTAAGACCACCACGCCACAATAGGCCTCACCCTATTCTCCGATGGATCTCGCCACGAGAGGCCTGATCCACCTTCTCCACTATTGGATCCCTTCGAGGCGGGAACCGGTGCCTTTTACAACACTATCGGGGCACACACCCACAACCGAATTGGGGGCTCCCGAGATGACAACAAGCTGCCACAAGAACAAGGTTTATCAATATAAACAAAAACGAGGATCTAGATATTTGCAAGAAATACTAGATCGGAGGTTCTCCAAATGAATGGAGAGGAGATGAAGCGCTTGATTGCTGATGATGAAGATCGGGTTCTCCTCCTTCGATTCCCCAAGGGATGGGGCCTTTGGATGAATCTTTCAGATATGATCTGTTCTTTTTCGAGATGAATCAAGATTTCTGGCAGGAGGGGGATGGCTGGCTTAAATACCCCTCCCCAGATCTGGCCGTTGCACAACTTTGGGGGCGGATTATCCGCCCCCCACTTGGGGCGGATTATCCGCACCTGGGAAAACTCTGCCCCAAGGGCGGATTCTCCGGGGGAAACTCCGCCCCCTCTCTGGGGCTTGCGCCTTGGTGAAGCTTGGTGAAGATCTTGGGGGGCGGATAATCCGGCCCCCCTGAGGGGCGGATTATCCGGCCTAGCCGGACTTTCTGGCCAAAACTCCGCCCCCTCTCTGGGGCTTGCGCCTTGGCGATGAGCAAGAGGGCGGATTATCCGGCCTAGCCGGACTTTCCGGCCAAAACTCCGCCCCCTCTCTGGGGCTTGCGCCTTGGCGATGAGCAAGGGGACGGATTCTCCGCCCCCCCTGAGGGGCGGATTATCCGGCGGGGCCGGAAAATCCGGCCAAAATTCCGCCCCCTCTCTGGGGCTTGCGCCTGCTTGGGCAAAGGGAGGGGCGGATTATCCGCCCCTGGTGGGGCCGGATTATCCGCCCCCAAAGGCAGAGTTCTTTTCCCTTTGTTCCCAAATAGAGCTGCAACACTTCAACACACATTAAATGATCCTTGGTATTGTTATCTAACACACAAAACACTAGGGATTAAGAAATGTTCTTTCAATCTCCCCCTTTTTGGTGTTAGATGACAATACTAGGATTTGCAATGAAACCGGCAAATGCCACCTTAAATAATGAAAGATGCCCCCCCTAGATGTGTGCATATTTAAGATTTGCATTTGAATACAAATACACACACTAGGTAGAACACTACTTTAAGGTTTGGGAAAAATGTCATACCACCGGAATGAGAATATAGCCAAGGCATACATAGATACTCCCATGAATCCATATGCCATCAAATATTCTCCATAATTCCAGAATTCCATGGGGTCCATGATAGATAAATCCAGAGTTCCAAGAATACCAAACATAGTGGAGTACGACATAGTCTTACATAGACAAACACAAATAGCAAACGAGTTCATGCTAGAAAAGGCACAAGCAAGCAAATAAAAATGACTAAAATCGAAGAGCTTGTGCCCGACCCTTGCAAAATCAACGAGCCCTAATAGAACTACTTCTCCCCCTTTGGCATCGAAACGCCAAAAAGGAAGAAGAGCAAAGCTAACGCCCCTGGAGATTTGTTAATACATGAAAATCCAACGAGACCCATGAAAAACCAACTCTTCTCAAGGAAGAGGGCAGTGGCTGAAGCCACCATGTTGGAGCGCATGGCATGACACCGCGAAGATGTATCTTGAGTTCAAAACCAATGCTCATCGATGACCCACATATCACAAAATTATATTAAGGGAAATGATTTGACTTGCTTTCGGCATTATGGGGGGAGGGTTGGCCCAATCAAGTAGGACCACACTCCCCCTATGTCTATGCCCGCATCTAAACCAAATACATGAATAAGAGCAAGTGAGTGTGAAAGGGTAGTCAAGCCAAGCTCCTTGAATCTATGATATTTAGCTCATTCCTCAAATAACAAAATCTTGCTTCATCAAGGGGCTTCGTGAAAATATCAGCAAGTTGGTTCTTTGTGCTCACAAAGGATAGAGCAATATCTCCACGAGCAACATGATCCCAAATAAAGTGGTTGCGAATCTCTATATGTTTTGTTCTTGTATGCTGCACGGGATTGTAAGCAATTTTGATAGCACTTTCATTGTCGCATAAAAGAGGCACTTTGTCACAATTGACACCATATTCCTTTAAAGTTTGCCTCATCCATAACAATTGAGTACAAGCACTTGCAGCAACAACATATTCAGCTTCGGCGGTTGAGAGTGAAATACAATTATGTTTCTTTGATGACCAACACACTAGAGACCTGCCCATGAATTGGCATGCACCAGAGGTTGATTTCCTATCATCTTTGTCACCAGCCCAATCTGAATCAGTGTAACCACATAGAGAGAAACTTGAACCCTTGGGATACCATAACCCAAAATTTGGGGAATGAACCAAATATCGGAAGATTCGCTTGACTGCCACTAAGTGGCTTTCTTTAGGAGCGGCTTGGTACCTTGCACACACTCCTACACTTAACGCGATATCGGGCCTAGATGCGCAGAGGTAAAGGAGAGAGCCGATCATGGATCGGTATACCTTTTGATCCACATCTTTACCCTTGGGATTGAGCTCAAGATGACACTTTGTTTGCATTGGGGTAGCAACGCCATTGAGATCCGTCATCTTGAACCTTTTGAGCATGTCTTGGATGTACTTAGCTTGATTAATAAAGGTTCCCTCTCTAAGTTGTTTGATCTCAAATCCAAGAAAGAACCTGAGCTCACCCATCATGGACATCTCAAACCTGTCAGTCATAAGCTTTGAAAATTCATCGTTAAAAGCTTGGTTAGTAGAGCCAAAAATAATGTCATCTACATAAAGTTGGCATACAAAAAGCTCCCCATTAACCTTCTTAGTAAAAAGAGTGGGATCGATTTGCCCAACTTCGAATCCACGGTCTAGCAAAAGCTCTTTAAGGTGCTCATACCACGCACATGGGGCTTGTTTAAGGCCATAGAGCGCCTTATCGAGTTTGTAGACATGGTTCAGAAATTTGGGATCCTCAAACCCCGGGGGCTGCTTGACGTATACTAACTCATGTAGAGGACCATTAAGGAAGGCGCTCTTAACATCCATTTGTTGTAATTTAAAATTATGATGGGCTACATATGCAAGAAGGATACGGATGGACTCAAGGCGAGCCACAGGAGCGTAGGTCTCGCCAAAATCAATTCCTTCTACTTTAGAGAATCCTTGAGCCACGAGTCGTGCTTTATTCCTCACAACAATGCCATTTTCATCCTGTTTGTTCTTGAAGATCCACTTGGTGCCGATAACATTGCGGAAATCCTTTGGCTTTTCTACGAGCTTCCCAACTTTGTTGCATTCGAAGTTGTTTAATTCTTCATGCATTGCAACAACCCAATCGGGGTCTTCAAGAGCATCAAAAACCTTCTTCGGTTCAACCATGGAAATGTGAGCTTGATGATCACATAATCTTGCAAGTTCTCTTCTAGTGGATACCCTTCATCGTAGATCACCAACAACCTTGTCAAGAGTGTGACCTCTTAGTTCAAGGTTGCGATCAGCATGAGCCTTGCGACGAGCCTCAATGTCCTTATTGGTTCTGGGAGGAGTGGATTCAATTGTTGTATCCTTGTCTTGATTACTGCCTTGCCCTTGATCTTGATCACCGTTACTGCCAGAAGATTTTTGCTGGACATTTTCTTCAGGCCCGGATAATCCGCCCCTTGGAGGGGCCGGACTATCCGGCCTGGGAGGTGAAGTACCAGAACCATCTTCCTGAGAAAGCCTGACTGGAGTTGGAGACCCAGGGCCGGATAATCCGCCCCTAGGGGCCGGAGAATCCAGCCTGGGAGCTTCAGAGTTGTTGACTTCTCCTTCGGATCCTCTGGAATGAGTTGGAGTGCCAGGGGCGGATTGTACGCCCCTTGGAGGGGGCGGATAGTCCGGCCTGGGACTACCAGCTTGTCCAGGGGACAGATGGTCTTCAACAGATTGTGGTGTTGGTGCAGGATTGTCTCCAACAGTAGGATCTTGTTGATCTTGTGTAGATGAGGGCTTCACATGTGTGGAGCATTGTCCTTCCCGATCCGCCACAAGGGGTTCCTCAATGGGGCGGAAAAATCCCACGCCCATTCTTCTTATGGCATCTTAGGGTATTTCAACATCTGCATCACAAACATCAACTTGCCCTACAAAGGAGCCGTTATTTTCATCGAACTCCACACTACAAGATTCTACAACAATCCCAGTGAGCTTGTTGTAGACTCTATAAGTGTGGGATTCGGCACCATAACCAACAAAAATACCTTCTAAATCCTTGGAATCAAATTTTGACAAACGGACACCTTTAATAAGAAAGAAACACTTACACCCGAATACCCTGAAGTATGAGATGTTGGGTTTGTTACCGGTAAGTATTTCATATGGGGTCTTGTCCAAGATCTTCCGAAGGTAGAGCCGGTTTGATGAGTGACAAGCAGTGGATATGGCTTCAGCCCAAAAATTATAAGGAGACTTGAATTCAGCTAGCATAGATCTTGCCATATCCATCAAAGTCCGGTTCTTCCTCTCGGCTACACCATTTTGTTGAGGGGTGTACGCAACGGAATATTGGTGTCTAATCCCCTCTTCGCTAAGAAACTCGTTTAAAGTGTAGTTCTTGAATTCTGAGCCGTTGTCACTTCTAATTGCCAAGATGGGAACATTGTGTTGACGTTGAACTTCATTGGCAAAGTCGATGACAGTTTGTTGGGTCTCACTTTTCAGCTTGAAAAAATATACCCATGTGTATCTTGAGTAATCATCGACGATGACCAAGCAATATTTCTTCCCACCAAGACTTGCATGAGAAGGAGGACCAAATAAATCCACATGAAGTAATTCCAAGATCCTCTTTGATGACACAATAGTCTTCCTCTTGTGGGGAGAATCATGCATTTTTGCTTCAACACAAGCCCTGCAAACACGATCTTTGGCAAAAGAGACATTGTCTTTTAGTCCAAGGATGTGGCCACCCTTTTGGAGACTTTGCAAAGTTCTCATGTTGACATGGGCTAAACGACGATGCCATAGCCAGCCCAGGTCGGCCTTTCCGAATAGACACATCGGACCCGAAGTGGTTTTCCCCGAGAAGTCCACCACATACAGGTCATTTTCGATGTATCCAACGAAAGCGACCTTTAGAGACTTGCTCCATAAGAGTACCACCAAATCATCATCGATAAAAACAGCAAAACCCATCTTGCCAAGGGCACGAACAGAAAGAAGATTGTAGCCAAGGGTCTCAACAAGGATGACGTCCACGAGAGAGATATCGTGGGCAACCACAACCTTGCAAAGACCCCATACCTGAAATTTAGACTTATCACCATAGGAGACTGTGACATTATCAAGATTTGGACGCATCTCCGTGATGATCTCCTTGCTTCCGCTCATATGACTAGTGCAGCCACTATCGAGCACCCATTTCGACCCACCGGAAGCATAGTCCTGCAAGAAAATTACTTATTAGTTTTAGGTACCCATTTTTCAATGGGTCCTTTCATGTTAGTAACAAGGGTCTTTGGGACCCAAATAGACCAAGCAATATATTCATCAAAAGGACCAACATAATAAGCATAAAAATCGCCATAGTCATCACAAAAGAGTTCATAATTCGGATTGTGAGACCCTGCAAAACCAATATTATTAGTCTTGTCTTTTGTGACAACCTTCTCAGCAGTGCTTGTCTTTAATTGCACATTCTTGGTCTTGTTCTTCTTGGTTTTCTTCTTCTTGGACTTGGTGACATACCCAAGTCCCTCTTTACCATGATTTGACCTTTGCTTGCCAAGGACTTCATCAAGCACACCTTTGTCCTTTGTAGTGATGTCCTTGATCACTCCTTTTTCCACACTAGCATTTTTCTTGTTACTATATGTTGAGTTGGACGAGCTAGGAGTATCATATTCGGCCAATCGACTTGATCGTGTGACTCATTGAGAATAGAGAACTCGTTTTTCAATGCCTTGTGAGCATTGTCAAGTTTCTCCAATTCCTCGGAGAGTCTATCATGAGCAGCCCCAAAGTCAATCCTTTCCTTCTTTAACTTCTTTGCCTTGGTGACAGCATTGTCACGTTCCTTAATGAGTCTAGTCACAATTTCTTCATGTGACTCTTCCATAGACTCAAGCCTCTCTTCAAGAGAGACCCGAGCTTCTTCTTCTTCTTCAAGAGCATTTTTTAGGGATGCAATTTCCATTGCATCCTCCCTTTCAATTCTGCCCTTTTCTTCGAGGAGTGCTTCGTTTTGGGCCAGCTGATCCATAAGAGCCTCAAAACGAACTTTGTGCTCACCTTGCAGGTTAGTATAGAAATAATCCAAAGCAATAATCTCTTCTTTAACCTTAAGACTAGCAGGATCATCCATGTCTATCATAGCCTTGGGAAAAGAAGAGTTAGAAGAAGTTACCTCGGAGCTTCTTGCCATGAGGCAAGTAGCATTCTTGTTGATGATGTTTTCGTTTGGAGAGTCGAAGAGAGATGATGATGTAGATGTGGTGGCTATAGCAGCCACCTCTTGAGAGCTATCTTCCTCGTCCTCATCTTCACTCCCCGATGAATATTCTTCTTGAGCCACTAGAACAATCTTTGGTTGCTTCTTGAAGGGAGCATTCTTCTTTACAAATTGTTTCTTACGTGGAGCTTTTGATTTGTCCTTGAAAATGAGTCTTCCTCCATTATCCTCTCTACTTTGATATGGACACTCAGCTACGAAGTGCAGCCGGTCACCACAATTAAAGCATGTTTTCAGCTTGGGACCATTTTCTTTTCTTCCATAGGCTCCACTCTTGCGATCTAGTTCAGCTTTAGCCTTGGCTGGATCTTTCCAAAAGTTTCTTGCATAAAGAGCCAAGTATTGTCCGTGGATCCTTTTTATATCTTCGGGACAGTCCAGACCTTCTACCGCATATTCATCATGATCAATCACACTAGTCTTCAAGGCCATGTTGACCCCCTTTTGCATCCCCATAGCTCGAGCACGAGCATCTTCGGCATTCTTGGCAGCCACTTTGAAGGCGGCCATTTCTTGCATTACCTCATTGGATGACATGAGGTGATAGTTATGCCTACCTTGGAGACTTTTCAAATCTGTGGGCTCAAATGGCATAAGAGCACTGACATACTTGCGCTTGATCCAAGAATCATCAACATGAGCTGCACCATGGTTTCTGAAGGTTGTGGCAATTGCTTTGAGCCTCCTATACATGTCCTCGTGGTCTTCTCCATCCAGCATATAAAATCCTTCAGCTTCATTGCTCAAGGCATCATATCTATTCCTTCTCATACTTTCATTTCCGATGAAGAGCTCGGTGAGAGCATCCCAAGCTTCTTTAGTTGTGCTAAGATGCTGAATGTGTGGCATGTCTTTGTCACCCACACCAAGCTGTATCATGTGTAGAGCTGTAGCATTGAGTTGGCTATCGACCACTTCTCTCCTTGTGAGATTGTTAGGATTTCCAACGTGAAGACCATTTTCGATGATCTTCCACAACTCTATGGAGGAACTGCACACATGAGATTTCATCAAAAATTGCTATTGAGGGAAAGTAAATGCTGAAAGTTTGGGTGGATCACCCCTATTATGTATATGTGGGTGAGGAATAGGCGGATCAGGGGAATACACATGAGAAACCTCATTGTATCCATCCTTACCGCTATCCTTTTTCGAGGAGGAGCTCTTACTAGTATCTTCACCTACCACTTCGTTATCTTTGGAAACAGTTTTACCCGTTTCCTTGGATTGCGGAGTGGTATCCTCAGAGTTAGATGGAGGTGATGCTGCGGATGTGGAGAGACGCATTATCAATTGATGCATCTCTTCCATCTTAGCCTCCATTGAACTCACCAAGGTTGTTTCCAACGTCTTGAGATCGTTCATGGTGACTACCTTCGGAGCATCACTCCCATCTCTCTTGGAACCCATACTTCTCTTAGGCGGTTAAGCCCGAAATAAGAGCCGAGGCTCTGATACCAATTGAAATGGATCATATGGGCACCTAGAGGGGGGTGAATAGGTGCTAACCAATTTTTAATACTTTTTCAATTTTAGGCTTGACACAAAGTAAATTCTCTAGATATGCAACTACGAGAATTTCCCTATATGTAACCCTAACTACTAAGCACGTAAAAGAGGAGCGAGGAAACCATAGTGGAGCACGCGAAGACACAGGGATTTGTTTTACCGCAGTTCCTTCCTTGTTAAGGGAAGTACATCTGCGTTGGAGGGGTGGGCGGTTCTAAGACCACCACGCCACAATAGGCCTCACCCTATTCTCCGATGGATCTCGCCACGAGAGGCCTGATCCACCTTCTCCACTATTGGATACCTTCGAGGCGGGAACCGGTGCCTTTTACAACACTATCGGGGCACACACCCACAACCTAATTGGGGGCTCCCGAGATGACAACAAGCTACCACAAGAACAAGGTTTATCAATATAAACAAAAACGAGGATCTAGATATTTGCAAGAAATACTAGATCGGAGGTTCTCCAAATGAATGGAGAGGAGATGAAGCACTTGATTGCTGATGATGAAGATCAAGTTCTCCTCCTTCGATTCCCCAAGGGATGGGGCCTTTGGGTGGATCTAGGTGGAGCACTCTTGGATGAAGCTTTCAGATCTGATCTGTTCTTTTTCGAGATGAATCAAGAGTTCTGGCAGGAGGGGGATGGCTGGCTTAAATACCCCCTCCCCAGATCTGGCCGTTGCACAACTTTGGGGGCGGATTATCCGCCCCCCACTTGGGGCGGATTATCCGCCCCCTGGGAAAACTCCGCCCAAGGGCGGATTCTCCGGGGGAAACTCCGCCCCCTCTCTGGGGCTTGCGCCTTGGTGAAGCTTGGTGAAGATCTTGGGGGGCGGATAATCCGGCCCCCCTGAGGGGCGGATTATCCGGCCTAGCCGGACTTTCTGGCCAAAACTCCGCCCCCTCTCTGGGGCTTGCGCCTTGGCGATGAGCAAGGGGGCGGATTATCCGCCCCCCCTGAGGGGCGGATTATCCGGCGGGGCTGGAAAATCCGGCCAAAATTCCGCCCCCTCTCTGGGGCCTGCGCCTGCTTGGGCAAAGGGAGGGGCGGATTATCCGCCCCTGGTGGGGCCGGATTATCCGCCCCCAAAGGCAGAGTTCTTTTCCCTTTGTTCCCAAATAGAGCTGCAACACTTCAACACACATTAAATGATCCTTGGTATTGTTATCTAACACACAAAACACTAGGGATTAAGAAATGTTTCTTCACTTGTGTGCTAAATAGTGTTTCATATAGTTATGGGTAATATTACTTCTCTAGTCTTTCTATCTATAACTTACCTATGCTATCCCAACAGATGCCGCCTCGCCGCCAACCCACTGAGATGGAGCAGCTGATGGCAGCCCAGGCGCAGCTAGCGCAGGTGATGACTCAATTCATGGCTGCGCAGAACAACAACAACAACAACAACAACAACAACAACAACAACAATGGGAACAACCAGCCCTAGGAGGATGCTCTCACCAGGTTTCTGAAACTGAGGCCAGCTAAGTTCTCCACTGCACTTGAACCTATGATTGCTCTTGACTGGTTGCGCTCGGTCAACAAAGATTTAGTGACTGTTGGATGCACTGATGCTGAGAAGGTGAGATTTGCTGCTCAGCTACTGGAGGGACCAGCTGCTTCTTGGTGGGATACTTTCCAGATCACCCACCCACTGGACACTGTGACTTGGGCAATGTTTGAGGAAGGTTTTAGGACCAACCACGTATCTTCAGGAGTTTTGAGCCTGAAGAGGAAGGAATTTCGCAACCTGTGCCAAACCAACCGCACTGTGGCTGAGTATATCGAGGAGTTCAACAACCTGTCTCGTTATGCACCTAAGGATGTTGACACTGATGCCAAAAGGAGAGAGAGGTTCCTGGATGGCCTCAGTGATGAGCTCTCGGTACAATTGTTAGTGGTCTATTGCCCCACTTTCCAAGAACTGATGGACAAGGCCAGAATTCTGGAGGGAAAACACAAGCAAGTGGAAAGACGCAAGAGGAAGAACAATGATCACAACTCGGGATCACACCATAAGCGTACCAACCATGATGGTAATGGGAATTTAGGACATCACAAGCATGGAGGCAATGGACACAATTCTGGAGGAAACAATGGACATAACCACGACCATCAGAAGAAGGATATTAGCCAAGTGATATGCTTCAAGTGCAACCAGAAGGGACACTATGCTGATAACTGCCCGGAGAAGAAGAGTGAAGCTGGAGCCAAGCCGGATTAACCTCCAAAGGCAACTGTGAACCATGTGAGCATGGGGAAAGCACTCAATAAGCCATGACGTGTGACTAGTAAGTTCTCGCTAATTTATGCATCACGCTCGTAATGTTTTCAATACTGGTGCATCATGTTCATTCATATTGAGGCATTCATGGATAAGAGTAGTTACATATGGTGTTACTTAGAGGATCTGTTGAAGAGAACCCACTGGAAAGGATTGATAGCTAGCACAAGATTCCACAAATAAGTATTGGATGTTGGAGATGCCAAGCTCAGTTTTCTTAAGGGGGTTAGCCCCGACAACGACACCCATAACCTTGCTAGCCATTCCGAATCTCGGGACAAGATTATCTTAAGGGGGTTAGTCCGTCACATCCCAAGTTTTTAGAAATTGGAACTAGAATTTTTTTTTGCATTGGCATAGCATTTTGCATTCATGAAAGTTTTGGATTGCAAAACACTAGTTTAAATCCCTAAAATTGAAATAACAAAATGCTTCTACAAAAGTAAAATACATGTACTTTAGAAATCACTATTTTGAAATAGTCAAACTATTGACAAATATGATCCTAAGATGATCCCCTAGTTTTTAGAAAATTTTAGAAACAAAATTGAGCTCATTTGGAGCTATTATGAAAAAGTTATGGAATAAATACAAACACATAAAGATATAAATAAAATAAAATATACAAGGATTTATAAATCCACTAATTGCAACTAGTGAAAATATTACAAACTTGATCCTAACTCGGTCCTCGGATTTTTAGAAAAATTTAAAGACTAAAATCACTCCATTTGGAGTTTATATGAAAAAGTTATAAAAGAAATAGTGAAAACCATAAAAGAAAAAGAATAAAACAACAAACAAAAAAAATAACTAAACTAAAACTACCCGGCTAACCTACCCGCGGCTAGGCCTAGCCCAGCAAGCCTCACGCCTACCTGCCGCCTAACACGCGCGTGCGGCAGCGAAACCAACTCCAGCCCACCAGCCCACTCAGTAGCGCCAGCGCCAGGCCCACTCTCCCCTCTGCCCTTCCACCGCTGACAGCGGGACCCACATGTCATCCCCCCCGGACGAGTTCGTCCTCAACACGAACGGCTACCGCGATTTCCGTCGAATCTATAATTCCGTCCCCGCCTTCGAATCCCATCGCCCCTTTAAATTAACTCCCTTCCACATCTTGCTCCGTTTTTGTTTTCGCTTCTAACAAACCCTAGCCGCCAAATCGGAAGGTTCCGATCTGCACCACCGTCGCCACCATTGCCAAGCTTCAGAGGTCCACACTACCGCCAATTCCATCGCTCCCTCTCTCTGTACGCCCTCTAGATCATTCCCTCTCACTTAGCCACGTCGGCTCACCTCCTTTTCCCCTTCCACAGATCACCGGAGCACGCATAATCTCTCGCCGGAGCACGAACGTACACCGACGAGGCCAGCCGCCCCTTGTCGTCCCCTAGGGAAGAGAAGATCAACACCACTTCCACCATCGTGACCTACGTCATCCTCCGCTTCTCGTAGACCACCTACACTTCGCCTGCTACCACTGGAACTGCCGCCACCGTCACCGACCGAGCCGCCCGCCGTCGTCACCTCGCCGTCGGCCAGGTGAGCAGAAGCGATGCTTCCACGCCGTTAGATGATGGATGAACGCGCCAGATTAGATCCCATACCGAACCGGTACGGGTGAATCACGTCATGCCACATGTCCTGCTACGTCAGCAGTCAACTGCGCAGTCAGCGCAGTCAAATCTATTAATAAGATTTTTTTTCTATTTAAAATATACAGAAAATTGTGCAAGCTTGTAAAATTCGTAGAAATTAATCTACTAGGCCAAAAATTACAAATAAAATATGGGTAGGTTCAGTGACTCACTTAGAATCTTGCTGTATATTTGTTTTACACTTTTACAGCAAGGTTTTGTGCTGAATAATTAAATGAGTTAATGCCCTTTTTAGAGTAATTAATTCATAGAATAAGTTCTGTAACTCCAAAAATTACAAATAATATGTCCCTGAAATCGAACAAGGCGAATCTCAAAGTGAATTAAAAGGTTAGGCTTACAATAATAATTTTTGCAGAATCTATTTAAAGGCTTACTGCAGTATTTTAATTACTCAGGGAGTTATATGACTCCTTTTCGAGAAATTCCAATTGGTACTGTTCCTATTTAGAGTTGCCTACCCAGTAGAATTTTTCCCAAGATTTTACAAACAGTATGTTAGCAGTGGTGAATTATTTAGTTTCTAGCTCTATTATTGAGCATTATAAATTGCATACTTGTTTTCCTTGCGCTAAAAATAATTTCCATGCATGCATACAATAGCTTTACTGAATAATATTATGTGATGCTGCTGTAGCATCAATCCACTATCATGCATGCATCTTGCATCATCTTTGTTTGCATATGATTGTGGATGGTTGTTTATGATTGCAATTGTATCGTGTAGATTGTGACGAGTGCAATGCTTGCTCGTGTGTGGATTGTTCTTCCGACCGCTACAACCAAGGCAAGTAGATGCTACTTTGTTCATGATGTTATCCTACTATTTTCAATGCATTTTCATGTATTTTGTAGACGCATGTGTAGGATAATACTATCACTATGCTATGTCCCATTATGTGGTAGGGCTCTCCTTGTAGATGAACCACCGTTGATACATGTGCTTAGCCGTGCTATGATGAATGAGGGCTGGGTTACATAACTGAAAGTTGTTTCTAAATGTGTTGGTTTACGAAAACTAAAATGACTTAATCAATGAATATCCTGGGTGTGTTGGGATTGATAATTTTTGGTGGTATCATTGCGGAAAGGCAACCCAAGTATCAAGAGAAAATGATTGGCTTCTTTATTTTGTAGCTTACGTGTACAACCACGTGCCAATAATGAAATGGACGGTTGGTTGGACTCAGTAGGTTGTGGTAACTCGAACCCGCGTATCCAGAGATGTAGAATTTTGGTAGGTTGGACCGGTGCCGTCGGGATTGGGGAGCTACTTCTCGAATGGTCTCTTCTTGGACTTCTCCCTATCATCATCCAAAATGAGTGTGATGGTACGAGCTGGGCTGGCCAAGTCACATGGGTAAAGTGTACTAACCCCTGTAGGGTGTATAATCTAATCGATTAGCCGTGTCCCCGGTTATGGACATCTGAGTTGCTTGATATTGATTCCATGACATGTTTCTCGCTCATTCTAATTTCATAATTGCTTCAATGTTGTTGGGTTAACTTAATTGGGATCTTTTCAAAGAAAATCAAAAACTGTTTATGAAAGTAGGACAAAGGTATTTGCAAATGCAAGCTAGCCACAGCTCCACTTGCCAGATATGCATGTAGATGTTAGCACTATTGTCTCCTTTAATAGCTCTACTTGCCATATATTCCAAGTATTGACCCTTCGGGGCTGCTACGTTTTATGTTGCAGGTTATGATTCCAATTATGAGTGATCTACTAGGTTGCGATACTCCACTCAACAGTTGTTCGCCTGTGGCACAATTGAAGATGGAGTCTATCAATTGTTTATGCTTCCGTATGCTACTTGATATTGAGCTAGCCTGTGTGCTAAGCTTTATTGTAATAATTACAAATTCTGGATCAATTCGTTATTTATGATGCACTGTTAAATTCTTTGGTATTCATCTGTACTGTGTGTGCCAGTGAACCGATCTAGGGATTGGCACTATACACATGAACTCAGCCTTATCAGGCGAGGGTGTTACAAACTATGTCCGTCAGCCTTCACGGGTTTACCAGAACTTCCATGGAGTTCCTTTCCCGCCGCATTCGCAGCTCCTTCCCGGAATAGGGAGTAACAAGTTACAGTTATTACACTCTTCAGAGGTGCGTCACTTTACCGATGAGAGATCTTAAGCTTTGTTGCACGGCCGGGAGTATGTTCCCGTTCAAACTTCCATGGTTTGAGGCCCAACCTAAGATCCAAGCCAACACTGCCCTCTCCGCGACCTCATATGTCTGCTTGATCCTTCGGGGCCAGCTCACCATCGTTAGTCCCCTTTCGGGAAGGCTATAACCATGATGAGTTCCCAAAGACTCTATGACCTAGTGCTGCCCGGAATAGTACCATTTACATTGAATATATCCTTAAACACCATTCACATATAATCTAGACACCAAAAGTGTGGGGCGTAAGGGTGCCCTCTCATATGTTAGATTCGCACAAGGAATCACAACGTCACTTTAAGGTCGTCTTGCCTCCATACAAGAGGAAAAGGATACAGCTGACTTCTCCATCCCATTCCAAATCTCATGGTCAACGCATAATATACAGCGCAATAATCACTACCGACATTGGTTGTTAAGTCCTAGAGGATATATTCCTGAGCAGTGGTATTCCAACTGCCAGATTTAATAGATTAGATGATCACCATGGATCAGTAACCAATAGTTCACATTATTATCAAAAATAGTGTTTTTCTGACCTTTTTGGAATGCAGGTGATGACAACACTTGATTTTCAAAATACTTTACAGAAAATAATCAAAAGGACATGAGCAAGTGTGAACTTGCCTTGTGTGATTGCAAGATTATGCACTCACGGTCTTCAAGACAATATAAGATCCAATCTGAAATCAGCATCATTGGTCCGGTAAGGACTAATGTTTAAATAAGCAAGATGCTTTTATGCATAAGTAATGTAATGCAAGTTGATAAACTCGAATCCCGGGGATAACGTTGTTCTAGGGTTTGGAAACTGGAAATGATTTCCTTGGAATGTGTTGCCCTTTTAGATTAAGTTTCCCACAAGCGCTTCTTATTAAGGCTTGTGAGTGTGTGTGAAACAACATGTAATTATACTATCATACAACAGTAAGATACAAAGTTGTTGAATGCTATTCAAAGATTACTTATATAAGAATTGCCTTATCTTTGAATCTTGCTTTACAAGTATAGGCATTTATAAGGAACTTTAAGTATTAACAATCATAAGTATATAAGTAAAGTATAAAGTAAGGTGTTTACTATTAATTGTGATATGTTGACTGAAGTGGCAAAACGAATAACTTTTGAAGAAAAGATTCCTTTATTAAGGTTTAAACAATCCTTGTGGCTAATCTGAGGTGGTTGATGTTATTTGTGCTTGCCGAAATAGTTTGAACTTGAGATGTTTTATCACTTAATTATAATAGATCAAAGTTAACTATAAAGTATATAATAAAGTTTTTAGCATTATACTTAAAGTCTGGTAGACTAAAGTTAACTTTAAAACATAGATGGACATTAGGTGTAATGCTTATTATACTTATACCTTGTTCACTTCATAATGTTTCTTTAAAGTTACTTAAGAATGGTATTACTTCTATTTGGTAGTGGTTTCTTTAGATTATAAATGTTTAAAGGGATTTATCTCCCTATAAGGGTGTGGTTAAGATCTGTGAATAAGTAAACAATATTATTTACTACTTATGAACTTGTGGTTAAAGTAAAGGAATGGGTTTTATCTTATTACAATTATTCTTGGAGATTTTAGATTGGATAAGGATCCTTTTATAAAATAACCTACACTTATGGTTGAATGATAATTCAATATAATTTCATTTTTAAAATGTTTTGAACCATTTTGACTTCATAAAATTAGTATTTAAGGCTAACACTATTTATTAGATTTAATTGGTTAATTTAAGAAATATTAACAAATTTTATTTAACATTATATGATTTATTAACTAAAGAAATAGGTTTAAATTGAAGTTATTAAAGTGTTTAACTTTTTATTTAACTTAAAAGTGGAATATTATATTTTTAACATATAGGTATTATTTTTGTGATCATGTTGGTATATTACATTTATTTTTTATGATTTATAAATAATAAGATATGATTTTTACAATACTTATTATTTTATAAAGACTTAATAAATAACAAATATTTGATTAAGTGGAGTAATAATGCATGATTATAGTTTTAAATTATAATTCTTATTTTTCTAAGATTTTTGGTATTTTATTTATATTTTTAACATTTACCATTATTAAAATATGATTTATCAAAGTATTATAACTTAAAAACTTTTATTAAATAATATTTATTTAAATAATCATCATAATAATATTTGATATTAGTTTTAAGTTGTAGATTTTATTTTTCGGAAAAATTTCATATATTAAACATATTTTTCTGAATTATAAAACAAAAGTTATTGATTTATAAGATTAAATCATTTTATTTAATTTCTAGAGTTAATAAACTAAGTAGTTTATGATGTACTGCTGATGTCAGCATGGGGTGAATTTTTTTCTTACTAGGTCGATACTTACCCCCAGTCACTAACTAGTGGGGTCTATGCCACGTCATATCTATAGTTTTAATTTATTATAGAAACTATAACACAGTTTTATGAAATAATAAATAAAATGGAATATGACATCAGCGTGATGTCACGCTGACATCACCCCAAGGATGATGCTCAGATCGCGATTCAATCTTCGGATTGAGAGCGCGTGAGCACGCGGGGTTGGTCGTGTTCGACTCAGTGCTCCACGCTGAGCCTCACAGAGGTTGCGCCGCTCAGGAATGGTCACCGGAGTTGCTCCCGCGACGAGTTGCACGGCGGGGAGGCACAGGCGCATGCGGGTAGGTCAATACGGTGAGCGAGCGATGAATTGATAGAGGCTAGGATACTTAGAAGCTCACTAGGAGCGTGAAGAAGGGCTTAGAGAAGTGAATCGTGGCCGGAATCGACATCGACGACGGCGGCCTGACTTCGGGAAGATGAGGTTGCCGCACCGATTCCAGACACCCCACCTCAATTCTTTTGGCAAGCATACTCGGGGAAACACGGAGAAGCCGTGTGTTTGATCAATGGAGCACGACGAAGCTTGGAATGATGCCAACCCGAAGCTAGGGTTTTGACCCCGGAGAAGACAGAGAGGATTTTGAGAGGGGAAAGGGAATTAGGGTTCTTCAGCGGCGTTCAGGGCTTCTTGTAGACGACTGGGAACGGTGGCGCGGATCTTGACGCGGTCGGCGACGGGGTGGCCGCCAGCGAGCTGCTTCGCTGCATCGTGGGGTCGCCGACGTCGCGAGGAAGACGATGCGAATAGAAGGTCGAAAGGGTACGGGCCAGTGTCGGGCCGCACTTGGGCCAGATGGGCTGCATTTGGCTGCTCGTGAGCGATGGATAAGTTAGTGAGGATGTAGGTCGTGGGCCAGATTTGTTGTATCTTCTGTTTTTCCTGATTCTATCCCTTTTCTATATTCTGTTTTGTTTTTAGCTTTGAATTTGCACAAATGATTTGAGTTTTCTTTGAAGAATTAATTTGTTAAACAATTGCAGCAATAATGAATGTATTTAAAGTCATTTTTTGAACTTTTATTATATATTGTTTAGAGTTTCTTTATTTTCTTTATATAGATATTTTTCCTATTATTATTATTTGTGAGGGCCTTTAATATGAAGTTAATTTGACAAAAATTCCTAAACTTATTATAGAATGTATTACTACTAACTAATGTGATTTTATTCTCATTGATACATAATATTAAGGCAACTTTTATATTTAGTGATCCTTCATAAGTATTTGATACATAAAGTTCTAATTACTAATAGGGTTAATATTATTCCTATGAATTTAGGGAATAGCAATATAGGTAATTTACTATTACTAACTTAAGAGTTAAGGTTTGAGATTATAAATGTCTACCATGAATTATGGGAGTTTTAATATCTTTATATCCCTTGATAATTGTGAATAAAGATGAGTGGTTAAAATATATTATCTTTCTGTTAAAGATCTTGAATGATATCACCATTTAGAATTAAATAGTGGGATTGTTTTCTAGGCTAACTTATGAGAAAGAATTGATAAAGATAGTTCTTAAGCACCTATGATAATGATGGTTGAAAATAACAAAGATGTGCTTAAGTGAGTTGATATAGGAAATATTCCTATTAACCATTGTGAACTTAAGATGATAAATCAATCATTTGATATGAATATTAGGTTTGGTTAGAGAATTAGGTTTTAGTGTCTACCAAGAATTTCTATATTCCATAATTCACAATCTTGGACTTCTAACTAAGGAATTCCTTTCCTAGATATACTACTTATTCCTATCCATCATCATGTGTTAACATGATGAGCTTTACTTTTCAAGAATATTCTTATCCACCTTTTATTCTTCTAAATCCATTTATAATTCCAATTAGTTTGATACTGAAGCTCTTCATAATCTTCTTATATCCATACTTGGCTATAACAACCATTCTACTATTAATAATCTCCAACCCAACAAATGGTTACATCTAATTCCATTCATACCCTTCCTAAATCATCCATCACTAATACTACTCTAGTAGAGGTTTATATCAAGTTCTACTCTCCTCTAGTGATTAGTATTTCCCAAGAGGAAAATACTACTTCTATAATCCAATGTACTCTAGCATCATGTTAATTATATTATCTTTTCTTCTACTTAACTCTAGTAACAAATACTCCAATCTCACATTATATTACTATGACCCGTAATGGCTAATAGGACAATATATCTATGCAAGGGTTTAATCCTGTTCTATCCACCAGCGTCACTTATACATGATATAAGAATTCAAGCTTGGTGAGTAATCATGATCAATATAATCCTTTGATCATATATGGCTTAGGTTTCCAGTTGGCTAATCAAGGCTTTCATCCATACAACATTACAGTTGTATTGAAATTATCTTCTTAGTATCTCTATTGGATTAAGGGATGCTATTCATGGACTATGATTACTTAATCCAATAGGATTACTCCTGGGTATCTATCTTCAGGATTCATCCTTGTAATCTTATTTGTTAACATATAATTATATCTTCTACATAACTCTTCTATCTGTTAAGGAGTGAGTTAACTCCATTAAGAATTACATTGATCTTATTCTTTTCCAACTCTCCCATCCTATAGATGATATCTAATACTAGCATTACCACTTACCTCTTCTTACTTCTTTCTCTTAAGGACTGAAGTGAATGCTATGTTAAGAGCAAGAGTTGCTAGATCAAGAATTGATAAGCTAATAATTGGTGAATCAATAGTTGATTACTCAACATTGATGAACAACAACTATAAAGATAGGGTTCATTAGAGATGATAAAGATTGATATGGACATAAAGATATATGATGGATGATCTTGAGTTGGTTTCTTTCCTACTCAATATCACTAAAGAGTAAAGATTGTATTACCATGATGTTCATGGTATAAATAGATAAGATTAAGATTTAGTTGTTACATTCTTATTACTTAAGTTATATTTATATCTTGGTATTCATGGGTTGTGTAATGAATACTACATATGATCACTTAAGGATCAAATATGAACCATTAAGTAATATAGTAGGGTTAACTTTTATCACATTTGATCTACCCTTATATCAAATCTCTCTTACCCAAAATAAGGTTTTAGCAAAGGTCATATTGAAACTTATCGCAGTTAACTTGATGCTCTACTTCAATTTCATCAAGTTAAGAGAAGCTTCAATCACTTTGACAAGTTTTTTATTTAAAAGCGAGAAAATTATTCGGATTTTCTATGCATGGATGCAATGCACACATCTGTGTTCAGCTTATTTCTAAGCTCTAATGCTGGCATGTTACAGTTATCTATTCAAGCGACAAAGGAATATGTATGGATCTTCCCTATTCTTTTACTCATGACCATATATGGTTTGATCCAAACCATTTCAAAATAATCCATGTACTTGTCATTTACAATCTTGGTATTCGAAACACCTTGTATTGACCATCTACATTGCACATGCATGCCCACCACATTTTTGTTTTCACAAAAATGTTAGAACATGCATGTTGGTGCCCATGCATGGCACACACACTAATAAGGGCACATACCCATCTCTTCTTATTCTTTTCTATTTGAGACCTTTGTATGTTTTAGGTTGAATTCAAACAACCATGCTCTTTTTTTGAAATCAAGAAACCTAACTAAATCAACCACCATTTATCTAACCTACCTAATCCATCTAAACCACCTTACCTAAGCCCACCTAATCCATCCCTACCCGTGGACACACCCACACACGCATGGGCATAACATATGGTGGATATTCTCCTTCCTCCCCTTCTTTGTCTTGTCTTGCAAGATGGTTAGGTGGATAGAACACCATCCTCACCTCCCCTGGTCCCCTCCTCTTTTCCTCTCTCGGTGGATAGCAAGAAGAGAGAAAGATGTCAGGAATATGCAACATGTATTCCTCTGGGGGCCAAAGGCCACAATATATAGTACAGGTACAGGTGTGAATATGCAGGAAGCCCCCTAACATATGGGGAAACTACAATATACAAATGTATACATCTAACACCCCCCCCCCCTCAAACTCATGGTGGATCCACAACACTGAGTTTGGAGAGTAAGAAATCATGATGCGCTCTGGTCTGTGTCTTCGTGAAGAAATCCGCCAATTGTAAATCTGAAGGCACATACTGACGCGCAACAACCTGAGCCTGCACCTGAGCACGTGTATAGAAAGCATCAACACCAATATGCTTGGTAAGCTCATGCTTGACCGGATCACGTGCAACACTAATAGAACCTGTACTGTGAGACAAAACCAGAGTGGGTTTGGTAATAGAGACCCCAAAATCCGCAAGTAACCACCGTAACCAGGTCACCTCAGTAGTCAACAAGGCCATAGCACGCAACTCAGCCTCAACACTCGAACGGGAAATTGCTGTCTGTTTCTTCGTCTTCCAAGCAATGAGCGAACCACCAAGAAACACACAGTAAGCAGAAAGTGAACGGCGATCCAAAGGATCACTCGCCCGCGTAGCGTCCGAATAGCACTGAAGCTGGAGGGAGCTGGAACGAGGAAAGAAAAGGCGACGAGTGATCATACCACGAAGGTAACGAACACGGAGAAGATGACTATAGTGAACAGTGGTAGGAGCAGAAACAAACTGACTCAGAATATGAACAGGATAAGAGATGTCAGGACGAGTGACATCAAGATAAGTATCGAAGAGGACCCAGGAGTAAAAGCCATCAGAAGTGGAGGAAACCCCAATCGCAAGAAAGTATCGAAGAGGACCAAGATCAGTCATAAGGAACTGATCACGAAGACGAGCCTTAACAAAGGCGATATACTCAGAATCATCACCAGTAATGATCATATCATCAACATAGAGAAGAAGAAGAGTGCGTCCACGACGATAAGTGTGAACAAACAACGCTGGATCATGAGCACTAGGAGAGAAACTAGAAGAAGTCACTACAGAAGCAAAGCGCTCAAGCCAGGCATGAGGGGCATGTTTGAGGCCATAAAGAGAACGTCGAAGACGACAAACCATCCCCTCGGGAACAGAATACCCAGGAGGAGGCTGCATATAAACCTCCTAACTCAAATCACCATTGAGAAAGGCGTTTTGAACATCAAGCTGGGACACAGACCAGTGACGAACATAAGCAACAACAAGAAGAGTACGCACAGTGGTCATATGAGCCACAGGAGCAAAGGTCTCATCATAGTCACGACCAGGCTCCTGCTGAAAACCACGAGCCACAAGACGCGCTTTATAGCGCTCAAGAGATCCATCAGAGTGGGTCTTAATCTTATAGACCCACTTACACATGATAGGACGAACACCGGGAGGGGGAGAAACAAGATCCCAGGTGCCATTGCTCTCAAGCGCAGCAATCTCCTCAGCCATGGCGAGTTGCCATTTAGGATGATGCTCAGCATCCCGATAAGAAGTCGGCTCGGAGGCAATAGAAAGACCATACTGACTAGGAGAATAATGGTTGGGGGCACGACGCTGACGGACAGGACGAGTAGAGGGAATCTCATCAGAGGAAGATGACTCAGGAGACGACGATGAAGAAGAAGGAATAGCAGAGGAAGACTCCGGAGAACGAGGAGAACTAGGAGAACTAGAAGGAGCAGAGGAGGACGGTGTCGAAGAAGAGACATCAGGGGGAGGAGATCCTGAAGAAGACACAATAGGAGTATAAGGAGGTGTGTCAGGAAAGAGAAGAAAAGAGATATCGTCCACCGGGTAGGTACCAGCGGTGGGACGAGGATAGAAAGGACGCGTCTCATCAAAAGTAACATCACGAGAGATACGCATCCGACGACCAACGGGGTCCCAACAGCGATAGCCCTTATGCTCATTACTGTATCAAAGAAAAACACACTCAACAGACTGAGCTGTCAGTTTGGTGCGCTCGCGAGGAGCAAGAAGAACATAGCAAACACAACCAAACAAGCGAAGCATGAAGTAGTCTGGAGACTGTCCAGATAGGCGCTCAAGAGGGACACCACCCTGCAGAGTGGCAGAAGGCTGAATATTGATGAGGTAAGCGGACGTAGCAACAGCCTCAGCCTAGAAATGCGGCGGGAGAGAAGAAGCAATCATCATGGCACGGGTGGTCTCAAGAAGATGATGATGCTTACGCTCAGCAACGCCATTCTGGGCATGTGCGCTAGGACAGAAGAACTGAGCAAGGGTGCCCTGCTCATCAAGAACACCTCGCAACATCTGGGAGATATACTCACCAGCAGAATCAGCATGAAACACACGAATGGGGGTAGAATATTGAGTACGGACCATGGCCGCAAAACGCTGATATATGGAGAGCACCTCAATGCGAGAGCGCATAAAATACAACCAAGTGTACCAAGAAAAATAATCGATGAATAAAATATAGTAGCGATGGCCCCCTTTCGAAGCGAAAGGAGCCGGACCCCAAAGATCGGAATGAACTAAATCAAAAGGTCGCTGAGATACAGACGGTCTAGTAGGATAGGGAAGTTGAATCTGGTTACCCAACCTACAACCCTGACAATGTAAAGACCCATCTCCTGAGACAGACCCCAGAAGACCACGATGAACTAATGACGACAGGCGAGAGTCACAAAGGTGACGAAGACGATGACGCCACTGCTGAAAGGAGCTGGTAGCAGAGGCGACGACTGGAGAAGAACTGGCAGATGAAGTGACAGCGAAAGAAACACGAAGCCAGTCTAACTCCCAAAGTCTTGAAGAGTCACGGCTGTGAGGGACAGCTCCAACCAGGGCTTGTGTGCGACGGTCCTGGACAACACAAGAATCAGCATCAAGAATGACGCGACAACAAGAGTCAGTAAGCTGGCTAGCAGAGAACAGATTCATCTCAAGAAGAGGGACATGAGAAATATCAGGAACAGAAAAAGAATAAGTAGAAAGGGTGCCCCGACTAGAAACAGGAAGAGAGGTACCATCAGCCGTGAAAACACGGACAGGAGAAGGGAGAGAACAAAGATCGGACAGAAAAGAAGACTCAGAGGTCATATGAAAGGAAGCTCCAGAATCCAGATACTACGGGGATGTACCTAACTGTGTAGAAGGTGGTGGTCGCGTAGTGCTGGAAGAATCAGTCACAGAACCAGCAGTACCTGTTGAAGAAGAGCCTGTAGCAGCAAGCAGACTGCGAAGACTCCTGATAATGTCCTGATCGGAGAGAGCAACTGCTGAAGATCCAGAAGGAGCCGACTTCCCACGAGCCTGGTGCTGCTGACATAAACTAGGATCCCGTGTATAACAGGTGGCCCAAGTGTGGCCATCCTTGTTACAGTAAGAGAAGTGACGAAGAGAACCACGGCGACCCTGACCACAAGCCTGCTGGTGCTGACTATGACCCTGAAACTGCTGGTGCTGACTCTGCCCTGACCTGGAGGAGTGGGTAGTATCGGTGGTGGCACAGATGACCGCGGCTGAGTCGAGGGAGCAGACGACATAGGAGGACCACGATTAGCAAGCACATATGGAACCGCAAGAAGACCAGCACCACGGAGACGGGTCTCCTCAGCCCGAAGCTCAGACAACACCTCAAAGAGCGTAACACGACCACGAGCATTCAGCTGAGCACGCCGGGGCTCAAACTCCTGACGGAGCCGAGACAGAAACTCATAGATGCGGTGAAACTCCAAATCCGAGCACACAATCTGGTAGAACGAGCATGTGCCACAAACAGCAGTATGGAGAGAATCAATCTGATGCCAGATAGCAGCATTTGAGTATAGAACTCATCAATAGTAGAATCACCCTTCCGGAGAGCATGCTCCTGGCGAACCACAAACAGGTAAAGAGCATCCCAAGATGGCTGGTAGCGCTGACGAAGATGGGCCCACTGAGCAGCAACAGTAGGGAGACTCATGAACTCAGTAGCATACTGGGGCAAAACACTGGAGGTGAGAACAGCAGCAACACGAGCATCCTCATCAACCCACTGAGTGTTGACAGTCAGAGCGTGGCTACATGCCTCGAGATCAAAAGAGTACTGCTTGAACTTCAGGTCATAAGAAGCAACAGCACTATAATCAGCACTCTGAGCAGCATCCTTGGCCTCTTGAGAGGCATCAGCACCGAGAACAATCGGCGTCGGCGGAAGGGGAGCCACAGGAGTAGGGGGCACGGCGGATAGGAGACCTTGCCAGAGAGCACACCCCAAAGACGGAGACCGCGCATAAAGGCAGCGAATCAGGGTAATTCGCGCCATCGAAGATCACCGGACAGTGGGGAATCGCAACATAATCCGATGAAGAAAACATATCTCTTTTTTTTTAAGTCAACTTGTCAATCTCAGATCAGATCTGACGAGGAACAGGGCCAGAAGCCGGCGGAGATGCGGCGGGGCGGGCAGATGGCGCCGGCAGGGCAGATGGCGTCGACGGGGCGACTGCAGGCAGCGGGGCGACGACGCCGGCAGGCAGCGATTGCGCGTCAGGCGGCGATGGGGCGGGCAGATGGCGACGGGACGACGGGGCAGTCCAGCGGCCAGCAGGCGGCGGCGGACGGCGGCCAGATGGCGGCGGGGCCGACGGTCGGCCCGGCGGCGGACGGTCCGGCCAGCGGATCCGATCGGGCGGCGATAGATCCGATCTAAAGATGGCAAGAGAGATGGCCAGAAACAGCGGCAACCGGCTGCGGCGACGTCGGAAGAACGACGATGACAGGGACGGTGGCGGATGTGACGATGTTGCAGAAAAATTGGCTAACCTAGCTCTGATACCATGTCAGGAATATGCAACATGTATTCCTCTAGGGGCAAAGGCCACAATATATAGTACAGGTACATGTGTGAATATGCAGGAAGCCCCCTAACATATGGGGAAACTACAATATACAAATATATACATCTAACAAAAGAAATCTACCCCTCTCTCTACTTTTTCCAAAACCACAAACACTTTAGCCTAAACCCTTCCTCTTATCCCCATCTCATCTAGATCCCTGGATTGAGATCCATCCCTCTCCTCCCTGTCCCCAAGCCAATTCTTGGATCATCCATGGAGATACCAAACACTAGTGAGCCGTCCTCGTCCATGTCTTCCTCCCGACATTCTGGAGCGCACCAAGCCAAGTCACAAGCACCGACGGCTTTCTCCGCATCCTCCTCTTCGACCAGAACCTGGAGGCGCCGCTATAACCTGTCGGTTTCCACTGATCGCCGTCATACCCGAAGCCATATGAATGAACCAGAGCGCCATCCTTCCCCATGATCTCCTCCAGCCCTCCTAGCTCGGCTAGCGCAGGGTTGCTTAGTGAGTTTCCCTTTGGCTCTCAGACATCCTACTACATCCTCGTGGGCACCCTCGACTTGATCTGCTGACCGAACACCGCCATGGCCACCCCAGTTCACCATCGCTCGCTGACCATGTCGATAACCATCACGAAGACCTATGCCAGCGTGCCGCTCGCTAGCCTCACTGTTGCGCGCGCAAGTAGTACAAGCATCAACCGCGGGCGTCCAGTAACCGCGATCGCGTGTGTTCCTCGTGCACCTCGCTTCGTCCACCGCATGCAGACAGCAAAAACCGCAGCTCACCGCTTCCATATGCCTTATTGTTCTTAATTTAGGTTGCTAATAAGAACTAGTGCTAGTACGTGCATGTGTTACTCTAGCAAGTGGAGTGGTGCATGTAGTAGTCTAGAGAATGTATAGGGTTCACACTAGTAAGAGATAGCGGCTACTAGCAAGTCAAATATTCTAGGAGATGTCTCGACAGATGTCAGGATAACTAGAGCAGTGCTCATGATAAGAGGAGGTTGCAGTGCTGCCAGAAATAGCTAGGGCGGACTTCATGGACTCTGTTCACATTGTAAACTAGTGGTTGTAGTAAAGCCTAGAGTAGTATAAGTAGTAGGTACTTTGTATCAGTTTTAAGCAATGTAAGAAGAGCATTCAGCCTCTCACTCTCTCCACACCCGAGCTCTGTCGCGTGTGTGTGTGCCCATCTCCTGTCCTGGGGGTCTAACAATTGGTATCAGAGCCAAGTTCAATAGCCATGTCACAAGGTAATTAGAGAGGCACCTCTGCTAGGGCAGCGATGATGATCGCCGAGCCGTGGGCGCAGCAGGGTGCGACACAACGGCGGCGAGATTATCGTGAAACAGGTGGTGCGTGAGACCGGAGGCGGTAGCGGCACCAACCTCTCCTTCCCTATCTTGACGCGCTCCAACTACACCAACTGGGCGATGGTGATGGAGCTGAACCTCTAGGCGGCGTTGCTCTGGGAAGCGATCGTGGACGAGACCGTACCTCGTAGGGAGTACAAGCAGGCGTTGGCGGTGTTGCTCCGCTCTACCCCATCGGAGATGCACTGCATGCTCGTGGGGAAGGGGAGCGCCAAGGCGGCCTAGGAGGCAATGCGCCTTCAGTACCAGGGGAACGATCATGTGCGCGACTCGTGTGTGCGTCGGCTGAGAAATGAGTTCGAGACCGTCATGTTCAAGGCCAACGAGCGGATCGAAGAGTTCTCGATGCGCATCTCCAACATCGCGTCTGCTCTACACTCTCTCGGCGACTCGATCGACGAAGATAACGTTGTGAGAAAATTCCTCTCTTTTGTCCCTACGCGCTTCATGCAAATTGCCTTCTCCATCGAGACACTCCTCGACCTAGCAACGCTCACTGTCGAGGAGTTTGTTGTCCATCTCCAAGCTATTGAGGAATGGCTGGACAGTGATCAAGGAGGAATCTCCGGCGGCCAGCTCCTACTCACCGAGGAACATTTGAAGGCACGAAAGAAACAGCCGCGGGGAGGCGGAACAAGCGGCAAAGGGGATGTCCCCGACAATGGTTGTGTCGGAAATGGGAGATAGGGCGGGCAGCCTCAGCAGCAGGCCTCATCGGCATAAGGTTCCGACAACAACATCGGCAAGAACAACTGCCAGTACTTCGGGAAAAGTGCCATTAGGCCTGTGAATGCCGCAATAAGCAGTGCGATGAAGCGGCAGCGGCAGCACCATCGGCCGCTGCCAATCTTGTCCAGGCCGAGGAAGACAAAGGCCCTATACGGATGATGGTGTGCGTCGAGGAGGTGTTCGAATGCCCCGAGAACACCATGGCACGCACTGGTGGTCAAGTGTTCCTCATCGAGGAGAGGGCCATCGTCACCCCTGCCCATGGCGACGACCAAGGAGGCGAAGTGTGTTTCGCAGACATATCGGTGGTGGATATCCATGGGCGTGGCACTATTGTGTTTTCCATCGACGGGGGAGCTCACCGCTCTTTCACCGAGGTCTTCTTCATCCTGGCGCTCAAGAGCAGTATCATTAGCCTTGTCCTGCTCGATGAGAGCTGGTATGACATCCACATACGCTATGGAATCCTAAACGTGCGTGACCAGCGAAATCGCCTATGATGAAGGTACAACGCTCGCCCAATCGCTTGTACAAACTTCGATTCACACCTGCTCATCCAGTCTGCCTCGCCGTGGGTCACGTGTCTCATGCCTGAAGCTGCCACGCGCGGCTCGGGAACCTGCACTTCGATGGCTTGCAGAAGATGGCTCATGGAGGCTTGGTGCGTGGTCTTCCACACATCGAGCACGCCGATGAGCTGTGCGAGGCATTCCTTGCCGGGAAGTAGTGGTTCCTACGATTCCCGCAGACGGTGCACTATAGGGCACAGAAGCCGCTTGAACTCGTTCACAGGGACTTGTGTGGCCCGATCACGCCACTAACGCCAGGAGGTCGGTGCTACATCTTGTTGCTGATCGACGATCGCAACAGGTACATGTGGGTGGAGCTTCTGGTTTCCAAAGACGAGGCCGCATGCGCTATTGTCAAGTTCCAGGCAGCTGCTGAGGTGGAGTGCGGGCACAAGCTGCGTGTGATGCGCACCGATCGTGGCGGCGAATTCACATCGGCCACCTTCTACGAGCACTGCGCCGAGAGCGGCGTGCAACGTCACCTCACCGCGCCGTACATGCTGCAGCAGAATGGCATCATTGAGTGGTGGAACCAGAGAGTGCTGGGCATGGCGCGTAGCATGCTCAAGTCTAAATGGGTGCCTAACCTGTTTTGGGGAGAGGCGGTTCTCACGGCGGTGTTCATCCTCAACCGGTGATTCATGAGGAGCGTCGATGGCATGATGCCCTACGAAGAGTGGCACGGCAAGAAGCCAGACATGCGCTTCCTCCGAGTCTTGGCTTTGTTGGACACGTCAAGGTGGCGCGCCCACACCTGCAGAAGCTCAATGACAGGAGCACCCCCATGGTCTTCATCGGCTATGAGACAGGGTCAAAGGCGTACAGGATGTACGATCCCGTCTCCAAGTGCCTACAAGTATCACACGACGTCATCTTCGATGAAGACGCACGGTAGAACTGGGAGGAGCCCAGGGAGGCCCCACAAGAAGCTCCTTCACGATGGAGTACCCCGTCTACGTCACGCATGCGGCCACGTCGACCACGACTCATTCCCGGGACACAACTCCAGCAAGCAGTCGTGTCACTATCACGCCTTTAGCCACACTGTCTCCAGCCCAGCAATAGCTCCTGACAACAAGCCTAGCAAGGATGCTGAGATTCTCCCATCTGGCTCCACTGAGGTGTGGTTCATGACACCTCCGTCGGCGCAATCGTCTCTCTTCTAGGCCCAAGATAGTGCCACCACACCACACCGGTTCTGGCTCGTCAATGATCTTCTTGGAGCTCCTATCAGTACTGACATGGTTATACCCTACGGGTACCCGATGTTAGCCTACCTGGTCCAGCCTGACGGAAGGCCCACTCGACGACCTGCCCGGGTTCATGACGCCTATGACGGTTTGGCTGGAACGAAGCCCATATGGACACGGAGTCCCAAGCGCACAAGACAAGGAAACCTCAAGACTAGAGTTCGAATCTAACTTGTAACCTACTCGTATCGGTACCTGAGACCTAGCCTCCCCATATATAAAGGCTAGGAGGGTCCAACGAGAAGGGCACGTACGCAATAGACAGATCTACAGATCTAGATCTCTCGACTCATACTTTTGCACACGCATCCACGCCAGATCGAATCTGCGCACCCTGTAACCTTCGGTTCCGCCGTAATCAAGAGCAGACAAGCAGGAGTAGGGTTTTCCCTCCGGGGGCCTGAACCTGGGTAAATCTCGTGTCCCCTGGTTGCTTGTTTGTTAACCGTGCCACGATCTCTATCATCCCCATCTTCTCTAAAACCCAAGTCCATAACAATGGGCATTGACGAGATCAAACCTCGTCAATTGGCGCCGTCTGTGGGAATCGGGGCTGCTGATTGTGCGATCGTGACGGTTCTATTCCGAAGATCTACGATTCATCGGTTCCAAAGGAAACAGATCTGCTTCGGCGTGCCCAACACATCCGGCGCAAGTGCATCTCGTCTTGGCTGCCGACGTGTGGCCGATCGACTCTCCGTCATGGGCGTTCTGAAATCAAGTAAGGGCGGCAATGCTCATGAACCATCAAGGAAATCAAGTGCTGCTCGATGCAATGAGGCCAGATTGAATCAAGGAAGATCTGTTTCCCAACGCAAAGCTATCTATCAATCGAAACTGTGTCCGCGTACGTATGAGGGACAAAATTGATTCTTCGCCACGCGAATTTGACCCTTGCGGCAGGGAAATTCCATGACGGGTGGTCTTTCCTATTCAATCTACTTATTTTTATCACACATCGATTTCTATGCAAATCATTTATTTATTTACAATTTTATTCCTTTGCATGCCCGTTTGAAATTTATGTATCACACAACACGACATGAGCGGGGTGACGGGCCCATGATGACAAGATGAAGCTTGGCCTCCCGGATCAGCTACAAAATCGTAGTGCGAATGCACTGATTAGCACACCGCGAGCAGCGTGTAGGATTAATCTCCGTCACATCTTCGTGTCAGGTGCTATCTTCTCAGTTTCTTTTCCCGTTCGCAAATCTCAGCCTACAAATATTTCTCTCTGCTCTGCACTATTTTCCATGCGCAGATTTATCGGTCTAAGACACCGCAAAAATTAGTACAAGGGACCAAACTAGTAATGTGGAGATGCCTCCATCGCGTCAACTCCATTCACTCGCCTCCGCATCAACTCCCTCCAAACAAGAATATGGTGACCAGCTGATGTGATGACTACGTCCAGTTACACCAACTTCATGCTCGGGGGCTACATCGACTTTGCTTCGACGACCCTCCACAATCTTCGGCTCCAGTAACCCGCTGCGGTCTTCGGCTCCGAGAAACCGTGTGGTCTTCGGCTGCGGTGACCCGATACATCCTTCGGATGCGACGACCCAGTGTGATCTTCGATTGCGACAATCTTCGGATGCGGAACTCGCTGCCGCCATCGACCCTAGGAACTTGTCGCTGCTACGGCTGTGGTCCGTCGCGTTGATTACATCCGCCGCGTGACTCGCTACCGCGTCAACTTCACCACGACAACCAATAAAGCTAATTTTCCCTCTACTTAGAGCTGATTTCCTTTTTAACTCGCACTCGAAACACTCAGGGGGCTGCGCCCTCTTCGAGTAACCTAATGTGCCATCGGCTCCACGCACTCGAGCACCTCGAACGCGACAGCCCGAGTAGCTGATTCTGCCTGTATCGTCGAATCCTTGAACTCCGAGTGCCTCGGCAAGGTACTAAGACTAAGGGTAATCAGGCTAACGAAAAGGCCTAGCATACAGTGCAACAGTGTCGACTCGATCGGCATCAGAATCTTACTATACACAAGCCGAGAGGCAAATATTTTTTCCAAGATACAAGTACTTCATAAATTCTTTATGTTTTTTGCAGCTTACAAGGACGACAACTGCGCCGAGCTATTCTATTAGGTCCTCCAATAGGAGTCGACAAAACAGCTGGCTACGCCATACACCGAAGACTTGAGTCGAGTCACTCCTTAGATGGTTGCATCTCTTGATGCTACATAGACGCAACGCTGGCCGCGCACCCGACAAAAGCAACGACGTCGACTTTATCCAGACCGTCGACTCCGCTACGTCAACTCTTGGCTCCTTATGTGTGAGACGCTGACTCGATGCACTTCCGGGTCACTGGTTTGTCCTCGCATGAGTCTCCATTCGAGTCTGCGACTCGACTAGACACTCAGAGGCTACTCCTATCAGGAGCGCTGGTCGCGCACCTGATGTACTTCTGGGTCAGCGGTACGCCCACGAGATTTTCGGCTACAACTACATGATACAAGACTCGAGTCTCTGCCCGAGTCTACGACTCCGCGAGACACTCGGGGGCTACTCTTATCAGGAGCGCTGGCCGCGCACCCGAAGCATGAATAGCGTACTACACCAATGACTTATTCTTGAGTCCTACGTCGAGTTTGCGACTCCACTAAGAACTCGGGGGCTACTCCCATAGGGAGGATGGATTCAAGCATCCGAAGCACCTCCGAGGTTCAAGCATCTGAAGCACCTCATCAAGTACACCGCAACTAGTGGAGCAGTTAATCGATGACGATGCACTACACCTCGTGGCAGGAGAAGAATCGATATCGTTCCTTGAGGCGAAACGTGAGGATTGCTAGCGCCACGCGATGTTATACGAGCTTTAGTCCATCGATGACGACAAAACCTAGACTCTCACCTCCCTCCCTACAGGACACCGTGCGATCAGCCTCAAATGGGTGTTTAAGGTGAAGAAAAATGAGCATGGGCGCATTGTCAAGAACAAGGCCCGGTTGTCGCAAAGGTCTACATGCAGCATCAAGGTGTGGACTTCGAGGAGCTATTCATGCCAGTGGCAAGGCTCAAGTCTGTGTGGCTCATCCTCGCTCTGGCGGCGCACCATGGATGGGAGGTTTATCACATGGATGTTAAATCCGCGTTCCTAAACGGAGACCTCGAGGAGAAGGTCTACGTTTTCTTGGCACCAGGGTTCATTACCGACGGACATGTAACTAGCGTCTACAATCTCCACAAGTATGGGTTGTGACAAGCACCAAGGGCGTGGAACGCCAAACTGGATGCAAGTCTAGCTTCGCTCAGCATCACGCATAGTGTCACAGAACATGGCATGTACACATGAGGAACCGGGAACACACTGTTAATTGTCGGTGTCTATGTCGATGACCTGGTGATCATCGGTGTTGAGCAGCTAGAAGTGCACCGTTTCAAGGAGGAAATGGAATGGTTGTTCTCCATGAGTGACCTTGGCTTGCTCCGATACTGCCTCGGCCTAGAGGTGAAGCAGGAGCGTGGGTGCACCACGATCACGCAAGCTACATACGCGAGCAAACTGCTCCACAAGGAAGGCATAGTGGGATACAACGCCGCGCACACTCCCATGGAAGAACGATGTCAGCAGAGCAAGGATAGCAAGGAGACGCTGGTGGATGCAACCATCTACCGCAGCGTCATCGCTCAGCCTTAGGTACCTGGTTCATACCCGCTCGGACATTGCGTTCGCTGTGGGCTTCCTAAGCAGGTTCATGGAGGCACCGGCGGGCGATCACCTTGCGGCGGTGAAGCATCTTCCTCGAAACATCGCCGGTACACTAAAACACGCGTGTGTGTACCGCCGCGGTGACGGCGAGAAATTGATCGGTTTCAGCGACTCCGATCATGCCAGCGACATGGAATCCAGGAAGAGCACCTCTGGCATGTTGTTCTTCCTCACGGACAATCCAGTAAGCTAGTAATCTTAGAAGTAGAAGGTTGTCGCCACTTCTTTGTGTGAGGCAGAGTACATACCGGCAGACGGCGGCATACCAATGGATTTGGCTTCCCGTTAGTTCGGCGAGCTAGTAAACCAAGAAGCTGCGCCGGTCAAATTGTTCATCGACAACAAATCTGCGATCTCTCTATGCAAGAATCCGGTTCTCCACGATCGCAGCAGGCACTTTGATCTGCGCTACCAATTCATCCGTGATTGCGTGGAAAAGGGCTCCGTTGCTGTTGACTTTATCGGAATTAGTGAGCAGAAGGCGGACATCCTGACAAAGGCACTCGGTCGCACTTAGTTCCAGAGTCTGCCGGCAAAAATTGGGGTCACCAAAATTGAGAGAAACTAAATTAGAGGGAGAATTGATGTTCTTAATTTAGGTTGCTAATAAGCACTAGTGCTAGTATGTGCATGTGTTACTCTAGCAAGTGGAGCGGTGCATGCAGTAGTCTAGGGAATGTTAAGGGTTCACACTTGTAAGAGAGAGCAGCTTCTAGCAAGTCAAATATTCTAGGAGATGTCAGGATAGATGTCAGGATAACTAGAGCAGTGCTCAGGGTAAGAGCAGGTTGCAACGCTTCCAGAAATAGCTAGGGCGGCTTGACTTCATGGACTCTGTTCACATTGTAATGAGTGGCTGTAGTAAAGTCTGGAGTAGTATAAGTAGAAGGTACTTTGTATCAGTTTGAAGCAATGCAAGAAGAACATTCAACCCCTCACTCTCTCCACTCCTGAGCTCAGTCTCTGTCGCGTGTGTGTAGTGTGTTCATCTTCTGTCCTAGGGGCTAACATTCCTTTATGGTTTTCGGCGCCCTTGCCCCTCTTTTGGCGAGACCCCAAGATGGAATCCGATCTTGGCATTACCCTTTCTCGATCACCATGAAAATCCCTCCAATCCGTGGTCGGTAGAGCTTAGAAACATCCAATGATTTTGGACGAACTTCACTATGACACTATCAAAGTTGGCAGTTCAGATTCGCCTCAGTGTCCCTTTTTCCTCTCTATGTTCCCTCTCAGTTCCAACCTTCCACACTAACCTCAGGTGTTTTCCTTCACACACAGGCACAATCGGTATATCCAGCTTCGTCCAGCTTCAAATCTCGCTCATCTTCGTTCTTCGTGCTTCGAGCTGCTCGAAAACATCGTCTGAAGTTTGAGAAATTTTATTGACGCCCGCAACAGTTTCTTTCAGTTTCACACATCTTTCTTTTATCCTCTGTTCCCGTGAAAATTACGGACATTCCAGTACATATCCGACTTAGATCTTCACGTCCACCTCATCTTCTTTGATCCATCTTTCAAATGCATCCAGACTCATTAAAAATGGAGCTCGGACGCGACTGGAATCATCTCGCGAATGTCGATGTAATTCTCTGTTCATGTTATCGAAAATTACCAACTTTTTCGTCAGAAGCAACGAACCAGCCAGAAGATTTTATAAAAAGGCCTAGGGACCTTTGATTTTCCAACCCACGGGTCCCCCTCAGCCCTTACCATATGGGCCGGCCCAGTCTTCCCTCGTGCGCCCGCACGGTAGCTAGCAGAGGACGTTCTAGCTTCCTTTCCGGGTGGCCCACTTCGGTGTATCAAGCCATTTTCTAATTAAGGTTCCTTTATAATTTAAACTCGAATCTAAATTTATATATTTTTCGTTGTTTGTATTTTTCTAAAACTTCCAAAATGAAATGTGCTTAATTTTCAGAAATGGATTGAAAACCATAGGTGTAAATTAAAAACAATAATTCTAACTATTAACAATATTGCCTTTTTCTATTTAAATCGTATTTATTAATAACTTGTTAATGCTATTTTAAAATAATGCAAATAGTATTTTTTAGATCAGAAAAATGCAAGGCCTAATAATATGTCATCCAAAATATTTTTAGAACAATTAAAAAAATTAGAAATTGTTTTAATATTATTAAAATGTCTTTTTCTTAATAAATCCATAACTTTTAAATCGTAAATCCAAATTCGAAAAATGATATGTCTAAATCGATAAGCGTGAAGAGGCCGTCCTAACTATGCATTCCATGATTTGAGGCATGCAGTATATAAATATTAATGGGGCATCAAGGTTATGAGGGCAAAATATGACAAAACAACTAATAAAATGCTTTGTTCTTGTACCCCACACCTCACCCATGCCATGCTATGTTATACCATGTAATTGTGAATCATTCCATCATGGCATATCTTGTATTGCTTGTTGCATATGATTTATATGATTGCGCAGTATATTCATTATGCCCCTTGTGTGTTTGGGTTTTATCTGGATAGACGCCGAGCAAGGGAACTATCAGGAGCCCCATGAGTATTACCCGGATCCCACCTATTCTGCAACTGAGCTACTAGGAAAGCAATTCCCCATGCTTGCAATAAATATAGTACCTATTGCATCTGTCTTATTCTTGCATCATGAATCACATCACGAATTAAATTGCAATCCCAAGTACTGTATAGCCTTTACTTTTAAACCCCACTAAAGCTTGTTCCTCAATCCTATGACCCATCACTATAGGAGTTTTTTGAGCCATGCGAGTCATAGAACTACATGTGTAGGGTTTGTGAAGAGTCTTTGAATAACAAGGTACCTAAACAACTGAATTGAGTAGTAATGGGATAACTAAAGAAAGAGGCAGCGATGGGCAATATCTGCTATTTGGTTCTTTATGCTCACTTGTGTCCCATAGGACCCCGGGTACTTAATTATTGTTCCTTGACTATAGCACTATTCATATGTGGGACCATGAATCCCCATAGTCTTAGCCTAATTCACATTTTATTTCTTGGGGCCACAAAATAGTTTCGGGCGTTATTATTATCTTATACTTATGCCATGCTACTTATTTATTTACTATTGTTGCTTGGGGAGCTTTTACTACTATACTATTTAGGACTTGTGCTACGTTTACGCAGTATCAACAAGCCCCGCCACACTTGCGGGTTCCCAGTCGTTTATAGCCGTCGACACAAATCCTGTGTCCATCTTGGAGCCCAGCTGACTTTGTTGCGGGTAGCTTAGTGGGGTGCCCCCCTAAAATCATCTTTGAATCTTGTGAATGCTTTGTCGTGATGCCATGTTGATTTTATTTCGTTCTTCCTAGGGCTTATTTTAGGTGTGTTGCAATTTGTGCAACCCTGCTGGGTAAATATTTCTGAAAGTCATGTCCGCAGAAATGGACTACCTGGATCACAGTTTCTTGATCATAGACAACTACAACTAAAGTACTGTCTTTCATTTGACTAAAACTTGACTAGTAATAGAGCAATAATCATGGAATGATTAATAAAAGTACCAACAGATGGGATGTTCCTCCGCCTTCTTGTTCGGGAATGAGAAGGAGGGCGAGTGATGTTTATTTATGTTGATTTATCTATTAGGTAACTAATTGTTCTTTAATTAACGAGCGTCTGTCTATCATTGGTTAGGCGGATGTTGTAGCGTGTCGCTATAGAACTGCTAGGCTTTATTTTGGCTGCAATTGTGTCACCCTCAGGTTGTTCCCTTTAGATGCATAAAGACTTGCTGGGCCCCCTAGGGTCTCACATGATAAATATTATTTAGATAGACAGGTATATTTAGAGGAAGGTTACAGGGTCGAGGAGACCGATGAGGGTGGCAACGACCGTCGGGTGTAGAGATTCTGAGGATGGAGATATGTGGGAGAGATGTGCTTATTTCTAGGCATCTTATTCTAGTTTTCTTCTTATTTGTACTCAGTTCTTGTTTTTCGCTTCCGCTTGATACTCTGATGTGTGATGTATGATGATGTATCTTAAAATATTATCTCTATCTAGGATATTTGGATCTTGCCATATGGAGTTGAATATTTATACTTCTTTTAGATGGTCTGACTCTAATGTACTGTTGTATCTCACTGACATATACACTTGTGTATGTTTTGTTCGCATGCCAGTCAACTACGCCGCTCGCACCTGATACGATGATCTTGCAAAGTGGATAGGGTGGTTGGCATGTACCATGCACTACTCCGCTCAGACGGTCCTACATGTGGGTGGCCTTTGGGCCTCCATGGTAGCACACCTTATGCACTTTGGGTTCATCCTGGCTTGTTTCTTAGAGCGTAGTGTCCGAGGTATTACAGGGAATGACTTCATCATCTTTGCCATGGGCAACCCCCATGCCATGCGTCGTAATTATGATCATCAAGTGTTCGCCATCAACCGATCAAGAGAGGAACCACACGCTTGGCTGATCATTCGAATAGGTGCTGGGGTTACAAATGACAGCTCCTTGTTACCTGCAACATCTGAATTGGAGACAAAAAGTGTGTTGCTAGAATACATATTTGATGCAAGTAAAATGCATACATGAATTTTGTAGTTTGTGAACATGTTCATCCACATATTTGCATCATATATAATGTTATATACATGTTTTACATTGATTTTTGGGGATTTACCAATTATCCCTTTATTTTGGCTATAACCCAGTAGGGCTGGAAAACCCTATTTTCAGTGTTTTTGATGTTTTAGGCCCTATACAAAGTCAAATGGACCTGGGCTTTTGGGGATATCAATATTTATCCACGAGAAGCATATGGAGTGCAAGAACCCCACCTGGACGGCTAGGAGGCCCAAAATATACTGGGTGGCGCGCCCAACCCAGGTAGGCACGCCACCTACCCTCATTTCCTCCTTGGCCGTCTGATCACCTTGATTCTTTCGCCCACAGAGTTATCTTGACCTAAAAATCCCTATATAAGTATCCCATGGGGATTCCGAGAGAGAGCACACCAGAGACGAAAACACCACCAAACATAGTCTGATCCAGCAAACATTGGAGGGGGAACTCCTTCGGAGCCGCCTCCGAAGGGATCTCCCTCTCCTCCAACATCTCCAGCAACATCACCATGATGAAGAGGGAGTAGTCTACCTATGTACTATGGGTTTGTGGCAGTATATTGATCTATTTCTCTCTTGTTCTTCGTAGATATAGTACCATATGAGTTGCCCAACATGATTATGCCCAACATGATTATGTTCATATATGTATTTCCTATGTTGTGGATCTTTATTCTATGATTTGATATATGAGATTGGAACCTATTTTGTGTAAGATGTGTCGATAGATGCATATCATGTACCCCGTTCTTAATTGCTTGTTTTGATCCAACTTGTATGCAAGAACTTGTATGGGGAGAAGTGTGTATTAGATGGAGTAGCATGGTGTTAGTGATTGAATTGTGACAACAATGTTAAAGATCTACTTTGATTTTTACCTTTACTTTGCTACCTCACTAGGGATAAAGTGAAATCATGTGCTATAATTATCATGTGATAGTGAGAAAATCTTGTTAGATTAAGGTAGTATATTTGTATTTCAAACATCATGTTATATTACTTAAAACTATACTTGGATTTGTTCTTAATTCCAGATTGCATGGAGTTTCCCTTTCTTGAGGAGTATAAGAGAGATGTGTTTCATCTCTATGTTAGGACATGATGCCTATATGAATGCTTATCATACACATATAGAAGTTCCATTAATAGTTATCATTGATGAATTGTTTTATGATCACTACAACTTAAAAATAGAGTAGACAAGTGAACCCATGAACCCCGGTCCAATTTTAATCATAAGAGACACATTTCCATTGCAACTACTACCTTTCATATTTTTTGAAATTTATTATTTCGAAAATACAAAAATACATTTCTACTTGCAATCATCCATAAAGACCCAAAACAACTCTATTATCTTGCATATCATATAGTTTGCATTACTTTACTTTATTTACTTTAATTATACCAGTTTACTTTATATTTTATTTCATTTTACTAATACAAAACCTTGTGCTTGACAACAACTTTGTGGAGTTGGGGACACGAGACAAATTATTTTACTTTACAGGTTATTTGAAGAGGAGAAGACAAATACATTTCCACAACCAATTCCCGAGAGTTTGATATAAAGCCTCGATTCACCCTTGTGAGGAAAAGAAGCTTGCTACAACACTCTGCAATTGGAGTCCCAACAAAAGTGGACATGAGTGTTGCCATCAAGAAGTATTTTCTGGCGCCGTTGACGGTGAATTGCCGAAGTTACCACACAACTGCATCCTTACCAAATTTGAAGAGCAAGATAGTTTCCATGGCACTTGCAAGTATCTTATGGCGCCGTTATCTACATCAACTTGTGCAAAAACCCAAGCTTGGGGAGGTTGCACCACTGTGAGCTTTTTCTTATCCTTTTAGATTTTTAAAGTATTTTTTCTTTGTCTTGTTTTTAGTCTTTTTAAGTTTCCCTTAAAACATAAAAATACATACAAAAATTAGTAGAAACTCTAAATATGCATGATAAAATATGGAGAAACTTGGAATCCACATACCTAAAGGTCATGTTAGAATGTTGGAAGCCTACTATGAATATAGATCAACCAAAGAAGGAAATAGAATGAATGAATTTTTTACACATCTCAATCAACTTGCTACTGACTTTTGTGAACCACATGATATAACTTGTTGCACTAAAAAGACTATAAACACTCTCACTATCAATGTAAGCATAATAGTGATCCTATTTTTGCTTCTTATCATGAGTGTAAATATTTATGCAATGAAATATAAAAAGTTGAGAAATATATTGCCTATGTTGGAGCCAATGAGCCAGACTCTCTTATGAATGAAAAACTTGAAAATAGTCATGATGCTCATATAATGAAAGGACACATGTCTATTATCCTCCAAATTTGCATAAAAGACTTTAGTAATAATCCTTATTCTATCAAATATAAAGAAAGAACTCTTGATGCCATGGAAATTACTGATACTTTGCAAGAAAAATATTATGAAAACATAAGCTTGGGAGAGGAAATATGCAAAGAAGAAAATGAAGAAGATATAATCCAACATAAGCTTGGGGAAGAGTGGGATCTTCCTCCTTCACCATCAACAAGTGATAGCAACATTCAAATTAACTCATTTGTCATTTATAAAAATCCATGCACTTATTATGAGGAAATTGAGAATTCAATGGTTATCCATGAGAACCCTTCCTATTATGATGAACTACTACTAATGCTACTACCAAAATTATTTATGATAATGAGGAATTTTGTTTAGACATGCTATATGATAATGCTTTAGATGATGACCCTATGTCTCTTAATAACCCTCCATGTATAATATATGAGGATGAAATTGATATACTTGATGTCTGATGATAGTCTTGTTAGTAAGAGTCCTATAATATTCTTGAACTGTTCTATGTTAACGATAGAGGAGAAATATGCACTTGCTAAAACTTATATATGTGGTTTGCAATTACATTATGTTAAAAATCCTTATTGCAACCATGAATTTTTTTTGAAAAGATTACTAGCAACTATTTTGAAGAGGAAATCATGCTAATGAATACCATGATAATTATGATGATGCTCATCATATAAAAAACTTTACAAACTTGCATGCTTCCAATGGTCATATTGCTAAATTTATTTCTAGTACTTGCAACTATTATGAAAGAGGAGGTTGACAATTCCCTCCTTACGTTGATAATAATTTTAAAATGCATGAACATAATGATAATACGCATAGGTATACTCTTGTTTGTTGTACCTTATTCAAATATAAAAGCCCTATGCATAGGAAGAAAGTTATACTTCGTTATTATCACTTTTATGTTTTGTGTTTCTCTATACCATGTTCCTATTTTATTATTTATTTGATTGGCATAATAACACCATGGGACCCTGGTATTTCCAAGAAATAAGGAGGTAGCAAATAAACACAAGCTATCCCATGAATTCCATATCACTTAAACCAAGGAAGTAAAACCTAGCTATATGGTTATAAAGAAAGCGCTTCGCGGGAGGCAACCCAGTTATTTTATTTTGTATTTTTTATTTGAAATCTTGATGTAGAAAGAGAGTTTTATTTTGTTTTTATTTCTGTAAGTTTTAATAAGTACCAATTGGAACCCATTTTGTATGTTTTAAAGTTGCTAAACATATGGAGTAGCAAATTTCTGTAAAATAGTTTATAGTGCAAAAAATTTCTAATTTGTTATGTAACTCTGATTGCGCTCATATTTACACATAATTTACAAGTTTTCATCCTGTGTATGCAAAAAAAATTGCTAAAATTCCTGAAATGTTTAAGTGGGCAAAAAAATTCGTTTAGCTGCTGCTGAAAATTTGGATAGATTCTACCATGTTTTGTTTTAACCATTCCCAAGTGTCCTATAAATGATTGTTATGAGTCATATTATATGCTAGGTATATGTAGAAACATTATATGCTTGCTAGAACATTTAGAAAGAATTTTTTCTTTGATATATACACAGCAACTATTATGGTTTTGTGCCACTAATGTCACCACTCAGAAAAGAGATGGGAGAAAAAGTTTTGTGTTGAAGTTTTTTGAGAGGTAATAGAGGAACATCACACCAAGAGCAATCCAAGTATTGCGAAAACAATAAGCTTAGGTATTCCCAAGGCACCCCACTGGACCTATTGAACTCTCGGTTTGCAAGCCTCTAAACTTTGTTTTTCGAGCAACATAAAACTATCATAGAAACTTGGAGCGTCTGTTTTGTCTATTTTTCTTTTGTTTGAAATAAAAGGACCACCAATATGAATTGTTATGCATGTTTATGATTATTCTACTAAAAAGAAACTTTAACATGATGAGATTAATATTGAATATGAATGCCTTGAAATAAAAAAAGGGGGATAAAAGCAAAATGCTGAAATTCATGTTGTGTCTAGTTTTTAAGATCAAGTACTTTATATGAATTATGATTTGTTTGTGCATATTAATTTGTATCCTTGGTTCATGTATATTTATGTTCAACCATAAGGATAAAGGTGAGCAAATAAATGTTGGCATTATGAACTAGATGGCACACTCTTTAGAGCTCTTTTTGCTAAGCCTTCACAATGCAAGCTAAGACTTGTTCCAAACGACCTAAAACTAGATTAGGAATGTCCACCTATCAGTGGAAAAATCTACTTTCAAGTATAATATGTGTGTTAATTATCCAAACATTCTTAAAACATCCTTTTTTATTTAAATTAAAGCTCATATGAAAGTAAGGTTTGGGGTGATACCACTATGGAACTTTATGTGCTTACATCTTATAAGCTATTTGTTAGCCAAACCATGCTGTCATGGCACAATATTTAAATATTGAGTGTTTATAATCATGTTAGTTCTGCCTATGGATTGCATCGATGTGAAATAAAGTGTGCATATTGGAGTAGGCATGTTTATAGAAAATTCTCCTAGGCCGCTAGCCAAACTCATGCATGACATGGTGGAAACTTACAGCATGACAATCCATGATGCTATTTTCAAAATAAATTTGCTGAGAGAACTCATATGTATTTTTTTTGTCTTGTTAAATGTGGATATATGCCCCTTATGAAAAGAACGCAAAAGAAGCATGCTTCCTAGCTACCAAAATGTATAAAGGGCATATAGTCACAGAGGGGCAAGAGATACCTCATTGATGCGGTTTCAATGATAAATATGTATCCTACAATGACATGCCTAAGTTGAGTAGCATGAGGAGTGCAAGACCATAAGTTAAGGTGCATGATACAATCAACTCATAAGATGTTAACACATAAACCATATGAAGCTTTGAAATAAAATATACTTGGAACGCCGTCGTTATTAGTATTTTTGACATGAATTACATAGCTCAAAACATTATTTTACATTCTTTATGGAGGATTAACATATGTATTCAATGCTTACTTTCGCTACGAGATGCAAAACATCTCAAGGGAATACATGAAACTAAGAAGTGAGTCTTCAAGTAAGTGCATTAAACTAAGAAGTAGCCCAAAAATAAAAGTAGAGGCATAAAACACCAATGCCAATTATAGGAAGAGTCTCTTATTCTATATGTTCATCAAGTGTGCTTGAAGGTTTGTTTTGTCCCTCATTTGTTTTATCACACCATTACTTATTGTTTAACATGTTTATAGATGTGCAAAAGATACAACTTGATAGTACTCTTACATGTTATGTTTCATTGAAAGGATTTGAACATATGAACTTTACATGATAATGAAAGAAGCAAAAGTAACAAACTCCAAAGTCCATGTTTATTTATCACCTTCATGCTCGAGGACGAGCATAGGTTAAGCTTGGGGATGTTGATGCATGTAAAATGCATACATGAACTTTGTAGTTTGTTAACATGTCTATCCAAATATATATTTGCATCATATATAATGTTATATCCATGTTTTACATTGATTTTTGGCGATTTACAAATGATCCCCTTTATTTTTGCTATAATCCAGCAGGGCAGAAAAACCCTGTTTTCAATGTTTTTGATGTTTCAGTTCCTATACGAAGTCAAATGGACTAGATCTTTTGGTGATGTCAATATTTGTCCATGAGAAGCATCTGGAGCATAAGAACCTCACCTGGAGGACCAGGAGGACCAAAAGAGACATGATGGCGTGCCCATCAAAGGTGGTCGCGCCACCTAGCCTCTATTCATCCTCGGTCGTTCGATCGCCTTGATTCTTTTGCCCATGGAGTTCTCTTGACCTAAAAACCTTATATAAGGATTCCCTGGGACTCCTCAAGAGAGACCACACTAGAGACGAAAATACCACCAAACAGAGTCATATCCAATGAAAATTGGAGGGGGAAACTCCCCTGGAGCCGTCTCGAGAGGGATCTCCCTCTCCTCCAACATCTCTAGCATCATCACCATGATGAAGAGGGAGTAGTCTACCTCTGGACTATGGGTTTGTGGTAGTAGCTTGATCAATTTCTCTCTTGTTCTTCATAGATCTAGTACCATATGAGATTCCCAAAATGATCATGGCCATATATGTCATTCCTTTGTTGTGGATCTTTATTCTATGATTTGATATATGAGATTGGAACCTATTTTGTGTAAGATGTGTTGATAGATGCATATCATGTACCCCGTTCTTAATTGCTTGTTTTGATCCAACTTGTATGAAAGAAATTTTATGGGGAGAAGTGTGTATTAGATGGAGTAGAATGGTGGTAGTGATTAAATTGTAACAACAATGTTTAAGATCTACTTTGGTTTTTGCCTTTCTTTTGATGCCTCACTAGGGATAAAGTGAAATCATGTGCTATAATTATCATGTGACAGTGAGATAATCTTGTTAGATTAAGGTAGCATATTTGTATTTCAAACATCATGTTATATTACTTAAAGCTATACTCTAATTTGTTCTTAAATCAAGATTGTAGGGAGTTTCCCTTTCTTGAGGAGTATAAGAGAGATGTGTTTCATCTCTATGTTAGGACATGATGCCCATATGAATGCTTATCATACACATAGAGAGGTTCCATGAGTATTTATCATTGATGAATTGTTTTCTGATCACTATATCTTAAAAAGAGAGTATATAAGTGAAACCATGAACCCTGGTACAATTTTAATCATAAGAAACACCTTTCCATTGCAACTACTACCTTTTATGTTTTCTGCTACTTGTAATCATCCATAAAAACCCAAAAACAACTCTATTATCTTCCATATCATATAGTTTGCATTACTTTACTTTATTTACTTTAATTATTCTAGTTTACTTTGTATTTTATTTTATATTACTAATACAAAACCTTGTATTTGACAACCACTTGGTGGAGTTGGGGACACAAGATAAATTATTTTACTTTACAGGTTGCTTAAAGAGGAGAAGAAGAATACACTCCCACAACCAATTCCCCGAGAGTTTTATATAAACCCTCGAGTCACCCTTGTGAGTAAAAGAACCTTGCTAAAACACTCTAAACTTGGAGTCCCAACGAAAAGTGGCCACGATTGCTGCCATCAATATTCTAACACCAGCATTCTTCATTGTTCTTTCTAACAGTGTGAATAGGAAAATCCTGATTAGAAATTGATTTTTCTTATTCTTCTATTCTGAATATTTGGATTTCTTGTATTTCTTACTTTCCTAGTTGTTATAAGTTTTAAAAGAGGGACCGATCATTCAGTTATATGAAAAAATGAGGGACTCTTTGGATCACATGTACACATGAAGGAGAAAAAACTAGCAACGCCACTTTTTATTGATATAGAGGCTGTCCACTTGAATATAGGATTAGATACCTACAGGATTTTGGATCAAGTCTAGTGTTTGATTGCACAGGAAATCCGAAGGAATTATACAAAGAGGTTGGAGTGAATATATATTTTCTTCCAAAATAGAGTGCAAATCCTTTGAAGGAATTCCTAAGTATTATACTCTTTTGAATCAAGATCATTTATAGAAAAAAACCTAAGGATCCAAATCATACAAAAATCCTACTCTAGTCTAAAGGAAAAATTGGTGTCCTACAAAAATCCTATGTGATGATCCCTACAATCTGAGGAGGGCCTGAAAGTAGAAACAAATCGAGATACCCGGCTTTAGTGTGTTGCCCTCACATTTGAGATGCTCGTTAATACCTTTCATATTCTGATAATAAACAAACTTAATAGTGCAGGGACGCAGTCATACACTATATTTTTGAAACACTTATTACTGGTACTAATTCATTAGTAGCATGGTTCATTCATATTTTTTAGGACATAAAGGGTATGCTCATTTAGTCACATGAAAGGTAGAACATAAAAGAAGTAGTTAAAGAACAACTTAACTAAATCACTCACAATGTATCATGGAACTAGTATTACCTTCCAATATGGGATCCCAGCAGTAGGTGCAGCCTTCAACTACAACTGCAAAAATGTGTCCACCATGTTCAATGGCATCATGGTGTTGTCGTCTTATATGACCTGAATGGTCCAGACGTCTCTAAACTTCGCTATTGCCTTCCAGGTATAGGCGATTTCACTATCAAACATTGCAAGGAGCTTGTAGTCTGTGTAACCACCAGCTTCTGTGGGCACTTTCGAGATTACGATCTTCAACAGGTCAAGACATCCATCCCAAGACTTTTCGTACTTTTATTCATACCTGCGGAATCGCCAAAAAAAAGCTTTTTCCGAGTATAGAAATGGGTAGAGGTAACTGTGGAACCCTGGGTGGATAGTAGCATTAACTGTTATATAATCAATATAATGGAAATGAGACGTCGTGATTTCCTCAAGTGTCCTTCAATGGAAGGTTTATTACTTGATATGTGTAGATGTTCGCTAGGTACCAGACCCCGCTAGGGTCCACAACGACGAGTCAGTCGCTATTCTTGCACCGAGGACCGTCGAGGGGCACCAAGTCGTACACCATGTCATGAACAATCAGCTCGTCAGAGTGCTTGATGAACCAATGAACAGGCTGAGGCATTAGTAGGCAGGGTTCACTCCAATGGTGCAAAATCCATTTTGTACCTTCGTTGTTGCTGATACGATTGTACAACATCTTGAAGCATGCAGCTGGCCTTACGGTTTTAGAAATGTCTAGACGCTGAATGATGAGATCGATATCGTCTGCTCTGAGTTGATCTCACTTGCAACGCTGGATAAGCTTCGAATTGGCCATCATGACCGGATAGATTTAGGCGGATGCAAGTGCGATTGGGGTTTTCTGGAGAAGGAGGGGGAGCGTTTGCAAGGAACGAGTAAGGAGAGAGAGCATGGGGGAGATCATGGGTGGAGTGTTGAATGGGGAATAAGATGGAGAGGCAAATAAAAAATGAGAGGAGGGAGATTTTACTTGCTTGCTCTGTCAACAGCAGCATCCAGGACGTCAGCGCTTCCTAGATTTCACTGTATGTTAGACTAGCATGCCATAGAGCTACTCCTACGTATCAGAGGTGCATTATGGTCTAGTCACAATAGTTTGACCAGAGGGTTTTATTTTTACAATTTTGATTTTAACATAGTATTTTCAACGGAAAATAGGAGGACAAACTACTACTACTAGTAGTAGCCACGAAATGGACTCATGTACTTTCACCTTGTTCCCCTACATGAAGAAGTAATAGTATAGAACCGTAAATATATACACCGGATACAGTGCACATATGTGTGTGTCTATGGTAATTTTTGTATGTTGCATGTGTTTCTATATACATGAAATTACACATGTCCAACATGCAACTGTCCAACAAAATGAGAGACGTGTACTATATGCACGGATACAAGATTTAATGTGCATGAATTTGTGTGGATCTGAATCACTGGCAGGCGGTCCCAATTTAGGTCGGCCCCACTTACCAGTGAGAACCTGCACGCATCATGCGCTCAGAGACACTAGAGACTTCCACGATGGAAATTAAAATTTTCAACTAGTTGCACCCGCTAGTTGTTGCATGTCACACTTCCAAATTTTTCATAAAATGTGAAATAAATCATGGACATATTGTATATAATTCATATGTAAATTTTTAGCCTAAAATATTACATGGTCTGGCCACCACAAAATTAACAAATGAACGCAAGATATCGTTCGATCAGGTTTTTTCTTTTTTACACACGTCACATAAGATCATATTAAGGGAAATAGTATTATAGATGCACGAGATACAACATAGCCAATGGTTCTGATTTGTTTCACATTTTTTGAGAACTCGAAAGTGCAACAAATACTAAAGTAGTGCAGGCACAATGAGTTCCAGAATAATCGACACGCATTGATGAAAGATATGGCTTGCATACAAAAGGAGTTTGATCTAATTGCAGGCCTTGCACTTACATTGCCACATAATGAGTGTTTGAGTACAACAAGTTAATGGCTCAGGGACATGCGATACAAATGAGGGAAAGGAAATAATTCAAGATACAGAAATCCCTATTCCATATGATCACTATGTCCAGCCCCTCTTTCTTGAACTATTAATTATGCTGGTTCCAATCCTTCACGTGGGACAAGCTTGGGACGAACCACAACGGAGTATGCCGCCAATTCCAGCCAATGTTTGTTGAGAAACCAATAGCAGCGTCTTGAGCATTCATACTAAAGCGGCATATTTTAGGATGAGAATTAAATCCATAGAGGCTAACTGCATGCGGCGAGGTGTATACACAGTTGCTACTCATTAGATCTCCAGGGCCAAGTCCTGTCGTGCCAACTAGAATAGTAATCGGATAGTTCAATCCAAGGAAGAGAGAAAATGCTCCAAGGTTAAAAATCCTCCGCCATTTCCTGGGTGGAAGTATCCTACTAGTGTTAATCGAGAAAACATGGCAGCAAAACTCAGTAGAATAGGTGTGAATAGTGTAGCCATGATGATAAGATATATTATCAGAGATAGGTAACCACCATAAGTACTGTCATACCCCTATCCCTAACGCCCTCTATATTGATAAGAATAAGGCTATCACCATCAGGAGATCTTGCTAACCACCACAGATTTATATCGTACTCACGTTTACCGTCAAAATCGGGTGGCCCTAGAAGACGCACATGACCTTGCAACAAAAGACAATTCAGAGGTTAGCTTAGCACAATTTGAATGATGAATCTAAAAAATTTAAGGATGGAAATTTTACCCCATTCCCAAGGATCCCATGCATAAACATTGCCAATCTGAGTTACAGTATAGACAACTCCCTTGTGGATAATTGCATCGTGGTAGCTAAACATGCTGAACTGGTTCTCAAGAACCATCCACATACCATGAGGACCATCAAGGAAGGCAATTATAGTGTCGAAGATGGCCAGGATAGAAAAATCCGTATAGTTCCTAGAAGCTGTGGGAACTCAGCAATTGGCTATCTTCAGTAGATTATTTGGCTGACCAGTGGCCATAAACTTAATTACCTCGGAGGTGTCCTCAAAGTCAGAGATTGCTGGTAGACGAATCCGGTAACAAGTGAACACATTCACAAGATCATAGTTCCAGGCGAGGACAACCGTGGCAATCCAATCTCCATTCACGCCTGCCCACTTATTACCCTCACAGTCTGGCATCATAGTATCCAAGGAGGACCTATCCACTGGCGTCAGCTCGTACAAGGTCCATCTGAACTTCTGCTTGCCCCTGCTGCAATAGTAGCTGCCACTTTTGAACTGCTTCTTGCGATTTCCGCGGTAGAAGGCATTGTACTCACGGTAGCTCAGTTGGGTGAGAGTGAAGAAAACAGGGGAGACCAAATGGATGATATTACGCCAGGGATGCACTATGTGTTGATAAGTAAAGATAACGTTTGCAGCAGGTGACGAGGCTCACGACGGTGATGACGTCGCATCTGGCTAAGATTTCATGAAGGGGCCATGGGAAAAGACCCTAGAAGTGTCATTGTCATCGATCAACTGGGCCATCACGAGGAATAGCTCGAGTAGGTGGGGGATGATGGAGTTCGGTTTTAATTGGGGTTTTGGAGGAGAGAGCGAGTAGCATCTGGTAGGGCAAGACGGAAAATAGTCTATCAAAATAGGCACCGGAGCTGATCCTAAAATAGCATGTCGATGTTGGCGGGTGATTGTATTGGTGTGCGAGTGCGAATGTTTGTCATCGAGACGTTGGAGGTGAAGTGAGGATGGATATCGAGGAAAGTATAAATACGGGATGAAATAAAATCAAGCGTTCCTTCTATCTCTCTGCTAAATCTACTGTGCCTATCGAACTAGGACCTGTACATGATCTGAAAGAGGCATGGCTGCGTTGGCGTGTGCTAAGGTGGGAGAGAGGGGATGAGCAAGAATATGGATGGGAATAGAATGAGAGCAAAGGAAAATACTACGAGTAGAATAAATCTATTTAAATCGTACCGACTGGACTAGGTCTGGCCTTCACTACAACATAGCTAGCCTAGCACGCCATGGAGATGTACCTTCCTGTCAATAGTCTGGAGTATACTCGGAGAAGCTCTTGCCAAACGTAAATAATCCTTAGATCTTCTACATTCATCATTGTGTGTAGGCACATTCAGAAGAAGTACTATACTAGTTCCATCGTAAGGAACCAAAACTGGAATACTCTCGAACTCTTGTACTAGTACAGTAACAAAAATGCTTGTAAAATGGGTCACCAGTACCATCTGTACACCGACACTGCCACCTCAAATAAACTTGCCTGCTACACCTCCAATTTCCTCTACCCTTTCGGCCTGTACGCCCCCATTCCCGGACCCTAAATTTACCATCTCTCGGAAAAAAATCAACCATTGACCAACATAAAATCCATTTCCGAATCCTTCCCATTCATTTTAGATGGACCATCGCAATTTCTTGAGAGCCGCGCGAGTATATGTCTAATCTACTGGTTGTATCTCCACGAAAGAAAGTGCCTGGAAGTGGCGGAATAATTTATTCTCTGTTAGTCATGGAAGAATATCGGTGATACAATACCAAATCAACAAGTTAGTGGCTTTATCCGTCTGACCAGTGGGAACCGACACGAGTGGTGAACATATTAGGATGGTCATCATAGTGCTAAATACTAAATTAAACTAGTAACTTGCACATGTTATTACTACCTTCATATTGGGTAATAATATGTGTGTATTGTGATGCAAGGCCTAATTAATTTGGTTATAGAATCTAGTCTTGTTATGTGTGATCTTATGGTAACTAGCTAAGTTACTACCTCCGTCGCTTTTTTCATTAATCACCTCCGAAACACATTTAATTCGAGACCAGTATATCGCGCTTATTTGTAGTTCAAGTTTGACTTAAATTGTTAAGATGCAAAATCTTAGAAAGAAGTTAGAACTTGTTGTCAGAACTCATGGTGGCTTTTGATATATTAATTGACCGCCTGATGGGTACCTCCAAAAGCTTTTTCCTAAAACTTTCAAAGCAACCTCAATTTACTTGTAGTTCAAATTTGACCAAATTTTGATAAATCTACATAAAATCATTCAAGTGGGCAGAGTTAGTTAGGAAGTTTGAAAACTCATAAAACATAGGAATCATCAGTACAATATGTTGGTCCACTATCTATATGTATAAAAGCTTGGCTTGTGGCATTCAAATCCATATTCTTCGCTCTTTATTTATGGAAAGGAGCAATCTTGTCGTCACTTAGAACATTGAGAATATTATTTCATGGTAGTTGGTTGTTTACTACAAGAATATGCTCCCATCCACCTCCAAAATGATAACTAATTCAAGAGCAATCTATCACACTTTTGTATCTCAAGTTTGACCTAATTTTGGTAAATTGTCAAGATACAAAATATTAGCAAGAAGTTGAAGCTGATATATTAATTGACCCCCCAATAGGTATGTCCAAAAGCTTTTTCTTAAAACTTTCAAAGAAACCTACAATTTACTTCTAGTTCAAATTTGACCTAATTGTGATAAATCGACATAAAGTCATTTCATGTGGCGGAGTTAGCTAGGACCAAGTTTGAAAACTCATAAAACATGGGACTCATCAGTAGATCATGTCGATACACTATACTATATATGTCAGAAAGCTTGGCTTGTGGCATTCACTATACCATATAATCTCGTCATCATTCAGAAAATTAAGAATGTTCTTTCCTGATAGTTGGAAACTCACACCGATTACACTATTTGCTACAAGAGGATGCACCCATCTACCTCCGAAAAGACAAATAATTTAGGATCAATCAATCGTGCTTACTTGTTCCTCAAGTTTGACCTAATTTAGTTTCAAGATGCGAATCTTAGCAATAAGCTGAACATGTTGTCAAAACTCTCGATGGTATCCAATATATTAATTCACCCCCGATGGGTACCCCCAAAAGCTTTTCATCAAACTTTCCAAGAAACCTGGATTTACTTGTAGTTCAAATTTGACCTATTTTTGATAAATCGACATAAAGTCATTCAAGTGGGTAGAGTTAGCTAGGAAGATTGAAAAGTCATAGACATGGGAATTGTAAGTAATACATATCGGTCCACTATAAATATTTGAAAGCTTTTCTTGTGGCATTCAGATCCATATTCTTCAGACCTTCTTTACAGAAAGGAACAATCTTGTCATCAATCGGAAAATTGAGAATGTTCTTTCCTGATATTTGGAAACTCACACCGATGACATTGTTTACTAAAAATAATATTCATCCATCTACCTTCAAAAACAAAATCAATTAAAGAGCAATCTATCGCGCTTACTGGTAGCTCGAGTTTGTACTAATTTATTTAAATTTTCAACATGCAAAATTTTAGGAAGAAGTTGAACCTATTTTCAAAACTCTTGGTGGTTCTTTGTGATATATTAAATTACCCACCGATGTTTATGTCAAAAAATTGCAATAATTTTAAACCAACCTACAATTTGCTTATAGTTCAAATTTGACCTAATTTCGATAAATCAACATAAAGTCATTAAAGTGGACAGAGTTAACTAGGACAAAGTTTGAAACTCGTAAAATTAAACATAGGTATCATAAGTGGAATATATTGGTCCACTTAATATATTTGGAAGCTTGGCTTGTGGCATTCAGATCCATATTCTTTGGACTTTCTTTACGAAAAAGAATAATATTGTCATGTCTCCGGAAATTGAGAATGTTCTTTCATGATAGTTTAAAATCACACCGACGATATTGTTTACTACAAGAAGACGCACCCATCTATCTATAAAAATACATTTAATTCAAGAGAAATCTACCTCGCTTACTTGTAGCTCAAGTTTGACCTCATTTCGTCAAATCGGCAAGAAGGCAGTGAATTGTGCGAAGTTAGCTAGGAAGCTTGAAAAATGGAATTATATAAGAAACTATGGTCCACCTTGTGTGATAATTAGGGCGGTTGCATTTTATATAACTGTGGTAAGTCCCGTAGGAGCGAGGTGCTTCAGTTAACACGGTTGGTGGAAGTACTAGTTACATTGAGGATCTCATAAATAATTAAAATTACATCAAAGTCCATGCATTTAGCACAAGGTCCCTGGAACTAATCAATGAAGTGTGTTTTGAGGTTTGCGCATACTAGTGTTCATTGTGCTAAATACTATCAATATATTCTCCTGGATGCTAAGAATGGAAAATAAGATCCAATGGTTAGCAATGTTTGGATTTGCAAATCTTGATCGAACACTCAATGTTTAAAGTTATCCATACACTATATAGTGGTATATGGTATTGTAAGAGATAAGACAAGATAAAATGAGATAATAAGTACTACTGCGAATTGCCGGTCTTTTGAATAACCTCCCCTCCCGATGTTTGGGATGCAAGTGAAAATTTCAAAACCGGAAAAGTTTGAATCTTTTGGCGCAAAGGACCCAAGTGGTTTCCTTCCTATGTACTACTCCTCCTACTCCACACCAACGCGGATGCCAAACACGCTAGATAGACCGAGCCTCCCTCTCAAAAAAAAAGAGCCATAGTAGCAAGGCACACGTGCGTAGCGTCATGTTGTGGACAAGGGAGAGATCAACCCAGACAGTGCGCGAGGGGAGAGGGGTGGAGATATGAGAGGCAACAAAGGAGAGAGAAAACACACAATTTTTTGCGTGCATAGGTCATGAAATTTAGTACTAGTAGAGTGTACACTATAAGGCGGCAGGATTACCTCATCTTAGGAACCTCACGAGCTTTTTATTAGACCATGATCCAAACATTACATTGACACTGATGATTAGCCAAACTGCAAATAAAGCAAACCCAACCTCATACGGAGTACATTACAACTTAACGACTTCTATTGGGACTGCGTGGTCTTCTCAAGCGACTTGGCAGCATCATCCTCGGGGAACTTGGTTGCATCCTCCATGGTACCATCACCAAGCAGCGACTCATGGATGTTGGTGTGTCACCCCGGATTTACGGTCCGAGAATACCCGTTATGCATACAATTCATGTTCCCATGATCAGTGAGCCATGAGCATAACCGACCAGTATTATTACATCATCCAGAAGGTAACAATTTAAAAACTGACAATATGGCCATTATGGCTATAACATCCCAACATTAGAACTTAAAAATAAGCTGAACATAGATATGTGCATTACATTCATGCATAGAAAATCCGAATAATTTTCGCGCTTTTGAACAAAACTTGTCAAAGTGATTGAAGCTTCTCTCAACTTTATGGAATTGAAGTAGATTATCAAGTTGACTGCGATAAGTTTCAATATGACCTTTGCTAAAACCTTATTTTGGGTAAACATGATTTGATCTAAGGGTAGATCAAATGTAATAAAACTAAGCCATTGCATATTGTTTAATGATTAATATCTGTTCCTTAAGAGATCGTATCATAGTATTTATTACAACAATTCATGAATACCAAACCTCATCATCTCTAATGAATCTTATCCTAATATCTATTGTTCATAAATGTTGAGTAATCAACTATTGATTCACCAATTCTTAGCCTATTAACTATTGATCTATCAAGTCTTAGCCTATCAATTCTTGATCTATCAACTCTTGTCCTTATCATAGAATTCACTTCAGTCCTATAAAGAAAGAAGTAAGAAGAGGTAAGTAGTAATGCTAGATTTAGATATCATCTATAGGATGGGAGTGTTTGAAGATAATTGAAGCAATATGATACTTGATGGAGTTAACTCACTCATGGATGGATATAAGAGTTATTTGGAAGATATAATTATATGGTAGCAAAGAATATTACAAGGATGAATATTGATGATAGTTACCAAGGAGTAATCCTATTGGATCAAGTAGGTATAGTCAATTAGTAATATCTCATAGTCAGGTAGAGATACTAAGGAGATAATTATAAGACAACTATAATGTTGTATTGATGAAAGCCTTGATTAGCCAACTGGAAACCTAAGTCATAAATGATCAAAGGATTATAATGATCATGTTTTAGTCACTAAGAGAGAATTATTATATCATGTATAAGTAACATTGGTGGATAGAACATGATTAAACCCTAGTATAGAAATGTTATCCTAGATTAGTCATGACAAGTCACAATGATATAATGTGAAGTTGGAATATAAGATACTGGAGATAAGTAGAGATAAGATAGTATGACTAAGCTGATGCTAGAGCAACCTTGAGTTATTGAAGTAGTAATATTCCTCTTAGAGAATACTAAGCACTTGAGGAAAGTAGCAATTGATATATATATATATATACATCTACTGGAGTAATTATAGTGATGGGTGATAAAGGAAGAGTATGAATGGAGTGAAAGGTAACTACTTGTTGGATTAAAGGTTACCATTAGTACGTTGATATAATCAAGTTTAGATATAAGAAGTTTATGAAAGGCTTCAGTGACAAGCTTCTGAGATTTATAAGTAAGATTACAAATCAATTGTGAACTAAGAGAGTAATCATTCAAATGGAATTGGATTCATTAGAAATATTCTAGATGTCACATCCCAAAGTTCTCCTAATTTTGGAATGTGAAACACATAAAATAAGTTTGATTGATTTTTTAACTTGGTTGAAAATTTTCAAAGAACATAAACTTTTTGAATTGAAAATCCTCTCAACCTTGAATTCAAAACCTTATATTCTTTTGTTATGACCTAAGTAGCCATATAGGCAAAAGGGCATGGATTGATTATCGATTGTTGATTTGGGTGCAAGATTTCAAATTTCAAAATCATGAAGCATGCATGAGCACCATTGCACTGAAACCATAAGAAAGAATTCCATCATCCAAGAAGGATTATCCAAAACCCTAAATGTGATTTCCCCATTTTAAGTACAACCCTTGAGTTATGGCTTTGTCCATAGTAACAATTAAGAAATGGAATTCATGAAGGGTGTATTTTTACAGATATCACTTTTATAAAACCATAAAAATTGGTTTGGTGGATTTTGGAGCTCAAAATCAAAAGTTATGAATTATATAAAAAAGGGAATAAAAGAAATGAAGTAAAAGCCCTATAAATCAAACTCAACTTTTAATAGCTAAAGTATTTGAAATATATAAAAAATAGGTTAATTATGTCCTAAAATAAACCTTGTCAAATTACAAATTTTTAGAAATTTGTTTGACCTAAATTGGATGCCTAAAACAAAACCTAGAAAATAAAACAGAAATAGAAAAACAGAAAAAGGAAAAAAACGAAACCTAAACCTAACAGCCGGACCCGGCACAGGCCCAACCGACCCATCTCATTCTCTCCCTATACACCACCCGCCTGCGCGCAGCAGCCCACCAGCGGCCAACAATGCAGCCGCGGCATCCCGCAACGGCCTGCACGCTCTCCTTCCCCTCTCTTTTTTATTGCTTATATGTTGCTCTATCTTACTCTAGTATTGTTCTCAACGTTTTTAAAACTATTTTGTGGTTATATACTATTAATTTTAGACCCCTATAATGTTATTATGCAAGTGTTTGCTTGTGGGTTCATTACTTGGTTGTATGTTTGTATGATTGTGTTGTATGAGCTTGCTTGCATGGGTAGAATTATTTCCTTAGTAGTTTCTTTCTAGTAGAATCTATTCTTCCCTATCTTGAACCCTTAAAGATAGAATGATGTGTTAAGTGGAAGGTTTGACAACACAATGCATTTAGCAAGGAGAATGGTTCATCTAATCAACAAAAGTATTGGAAGTATGAAATGTTGCAATGATGTTATGTAGTAGATTACGCAACCTGAAAATTTAAGTATCGATAGTTTAGTTTTAGTAGTATCTTTGTTGATTGAATACATGGTATGATCTCTCACCCTTAGAGAAGCATTCATTTCTAAGTGTAGGAATATATAGTAAGGATGAATTCCAATGATTATTAATGGGTATTATGAAGGAAACGTTCCCTAATTGCCCACCATGAGGGTTTTGTCAGTTCAAGAAGTGCTTTCTTAGAAACTATCAATCATAAAGTTCAAATATGCAAGATACATTGTGCAGTTCAGAGGAGAATCGATCTGATCCAAGTGAACCCTCAAGAAGTGACCTCGTCAGATTTCTTTTAAGGGTGGTAGCGCCTTAATGGATCCCGAACCTTTCTTTCTTTCTAGCCTTCCCAAATATCGGGACGAGATTTCTTTTAAGGGTGGTAGTTTGTAACATTCCAAAATTCTCCTAATTTTGGAATGTAAAACAGATAAAATAATTTTGATTGATTTTTTAACTTGGTTGAAAATTTTCAAAGAAAAGAAACTTTTTGAATTGAAAATCCTCTCAACCTTGAATTCAAAACCTTATATTATTTTGTTATGACCTTTATAGCCATATAGGAAAAAGGGCATGGTTTGATTACGGATTGTTGATTTGGGTGCAAGATTTCAAAATTCAAAATCATGAAGCATGCATGAGCACCATTGCACTTAAACCATAAGAAAGAATTCCATCATCCAAGAAGGATATCCAAAACCCTAAATGGGATTTCCCCATTCTAAGTAGAACCCTTGAGTTATGGATTTGTCCATAGTAACAATTAAGAAATGGAATTCATGAAGGGTGTATTTTTACAAATACCACTTTTGGAAAACCATAAAAATTGGTTTGGTGGATTTTGGAACTAAAAATCAAAAGATATGAATTATATAAAAAAGGGAATAAAAGAAATCAAGTAAAATCCCTATAAATCAAACTCAACTTTTAATAGTTGAAGTATTTGAAATATATGAAAAATAGGTTAATTATGTCTTAAAATAAACCTTGTCAAATTACAAAATTTTAGAAATTTGTTTGACCTAAATTGGATGCCTAAAATAAAACCTAGAAAATAAAACAGAAATAGAAAAACCGAAAAAGGAAAAAAAAATGAAACCTAAACCTAACAGCCGGACCCGACACAATCCCATCCGACCCATCTCATTCTCTCCCTATCCACCGCCCGCATGCTCGCAGCAGCCCACTAGCGTCCAATAGGGCAGTCGCGGCAGCCCGCAACGGCCAGCATGCTCTCCTCCCCCTCTCTTTTTTCCTGAGGTGTGGGGCCCTTCGTCATCTTCCTCACATGGTCTTACTCGTCACGGAGACGATCTGCCTCCACTTGAATCGCCGTTCCGCTCGATTTCTGTCACCCCCGCACCCTAAATCCGCTCCACAATATAAAGCCACCGCATCCCTCTTGTTGTTTTCCTCTTTTGGAAAATCTTCTAAAAACCAGAGACAAAATCAAAATCGAATCTCATAATTCACTGCCTCCAAGCTTGGGTGGAGGTCCAATCCATCGGTCTTGTCGCCTTGAGACCCCATCCTCTACTCCATCTTTCTCTTCTTGATGCACCGCATCATCTCATCCTATTTTCTTCCCTATTCTCGCAGTAGAACGACCACGGGAGCCCGCCGGAGCTTCGCCGGAACACCACCGATGTTGCATGCCTCCAGCCTCCCTTCACTACTGCCCGAGGAATAAATAATCGATGCGGAGGATGCAATCACACTCGTCGTAGACCCCCGCATCGACGCTGCCAGGGATCACCGGAGCGCTGCCAACCATCATCGCCGAACCACCGCCGTCCACCATCATAGTCGCCATGCCACTAGCTCGCCATCATCAATGCCAATCGTCTAATCCGCAGTGGACGAAACAGATTTAATCGAGCCAAGCCCAGCCGAAGCTCAAGCCAAGCCGAGGCTCAAGCCAAGCTGGCGATCGAGCCATAGATCATCATCGTCAGATCTTGATCCAATGGACCGCATTAGATCACTTAATAGAAGAGGTACCGTCCAGTCAGAAGAGGCCACGTCGACAGGAATAATCCCTGTTAATTTGGAAATAGAAGAAATAGACAGAAAAACATATAAAGTTGTAAAATTCATAGAAAAAGATTAACATGTCCAAAGATTGTAAATAATATTTCATTGGATTCAGAAACTTGTGCAGATTATTAACATACCTTCATATCTAACTCTTATAGTATATATTTACTGCATTAATTTAAATGATTTAATGGCCTATTTGAAATAAATAAATCATAATAAATTATTTACTGATCTAAAAATAGAAAATAATATACCGATGGAAAGATAATTTCATGTATATTATGAATATGTAGTTTGTTCAGACAATTGCTCTAAGACTTGGCTGTAATGATTTAAACAAGTTAATTCCCCTATTGGTGTTATAAATTAATAAGAAAATAAATACCATTAATAAAAATATAAATAAGATGTCCTTGGAATCCTTGTTTCATGTAGAACAAGTACCTGGCCTTATATATATTTTTTGTTAAAGGAAATAATTTAAATGATTTAAACCCTTATAACTAGTATTTAAATCATAGAAAATTAACTAGAACTCCAAAATTAGTGAAACTAATTGGTACTGTTTTGTATTGATAATATCTATCCAGAGAAATTACGTGCCAAATTATTTGGTACTGTTAAAATAGAAATACATGAAGAAAGCTATAAACCCATTGCAATAGTACTTTAATCATAATAAAAGATCTATAACTTCTTTTTAGGTGATTCAAATTGCTGCTGGATCTAAATTGCATTACCTATCCAGTAGCATTCACTTCACAATTTAATATGACATAAAACATCAGTAGTTCAATTAAAGTGAGATAAACCATATTAAATCGATATAACTTTAGTAATAAAAGCTTTAGTGAATTAAATGATTTTTCCCATATATCATGTGATATAATAATGTTCATATAACTAAATGCAACCATTATGTCTTATTAAATCATCATACATGCATTTGTTCATCATTGTTTTATTGTATTGCGCGTAATTGCAATGTTTGAATGATGTGTTTGTTATGCCTTTGTTTTTGAACGATAGATTGTGAGGAGTGCAACTACTATGATTGCAAGTATTGTGGTTATGATGAGTGCAACCAATATATCTATGAGGATTGTGAGGATTATCTGATCGACTACATCTACAACTAAAGGCAAGTGGTGCTATCTTGGTCATAAATATCCTACTGTTTTCCTATGCATTGTAGATATTTTGTAGAATTGCATCTATAGGAATTGATGTGTATATGCTATGATATGCCCCATGTTATTTCCTAGTATTCCTTGTTTATGATCCATCGTTTTGGTAGATTGCTTAGCTATGCTATTTAGACGAGGAAGGGAATCACACAATGAAAAGTTATAAGTTTTGAAAGGCTTATATTTTGCTAAATGATAAACCAACATGATTTTAATGAACCACCTGGGCGGAATGGCATTGATTGGGTCATCGAGTGCGGATTTATGGTGGGGAATGCCGCCCAGGGTACTGAGAAAGGATTGGTTTCTTTATTTGGTACCTTTCGTGTGCAACCATGTGCCAGTAAGAGTGGGTGGCTGGCTGGACTTAGTATGTTGTGGTGACCCGAACCCTACATAGCCATAGATGTAGAATAGTGTAGGTTGGTACAGTGCGTGTATGGGTTTAGGAAGCTCTTCCCGAATTGTCTCGGCTTGGACTTCTCCCAATAATCACACAATATGAGTGTGGTGGTCCGATATGGATTGGCCAGGTCACATGTTTAAAGTGTACAAACCCCTACAGGGTGTCTAAACTAAGTACTTAGCCGTGTCCCCGGATATGGACAATTTGAGCGACCTAATACTTATGCTATGACGTTTCTCACTTATCCCATTTTCTTAATCACTTAATACTTGTTGGGTGAACTTAATTGGGTAGGAGCACCTAGGAGTGAACCAGAGTGTGATATTTATCGTATTGCTAAACTACTTTGTTATAAATGTTAGGATAAAAATATTGCTTTATGCAAATGAGCCTATGCTCCACCTAGCCAAATAAGCATGTAGTTCATAGATATGTTGTTAACCACTTTAGCCTACTTCTGATACATTCCATGTATTGACCCTTAGGGGATACTATGTTTTATGTTGCAGGTTATATCGTATTTGAGTGATCGTTCATAGGTCGCGAGACTCCACTCAACAATTGTTCGCCTGTGGAACATTTGAAGGATGGAGATCTACCTTATAATTGCTTTCCGCTGTAAAATAATGTAAAGTCTGGATCATATCCATTGTACTTATGATGCACAGTTATATTTGTTACCATTTTGTATGGTGTGTGCCAGTGAACCGATTCAGGGATTGGCACTATACACATGAACTCAGCCTTATCAGGCGAGGGTGTTACAAGATGGTATCAGAGCTGTGTGTTGACTGTAGGATAGTGACCGTAGAAATAGATTAGCAATAGGATACCTCTATTAGGAGAACATATTTTCTACTTATTAGAGTTCTTATATTCCTTTTCTATCTTCTCTATAATCTCTTCTTGTTCAAAATTTGCATTTGTCCATTATTTTGGTACCTATATGAGAGTTAGCTTAGTAAAAGAACAAATAATATGACATAAATAAATATCTCATCAAGTTTGAGTAGGTATGGACCACCATATTTTATTTATTTAGGAGATGATCGCTATCGTGTTAGCATATTGATCTTACCAACTGATGAGGTAAGACAATCTAGGTTGCTTGCTTGTTTGTACTGAACCATATTGTTTGATGCCTTGTTTAGGATCTGTTGTTTTAAAACTCTAAATGTTCTGGAATTTGTGCGAGGTTTAAAAATTATTTTAATGGTGTGATTTGATTAAAATTCGTGAGATTACTGCTGCAGTTTTCTGTCTGACCTGTTGTACCGCGCGATTGTTCATATTTTATTGGTAACTCAGAAAAATCTGAAAAAATAGGATCTGGAGCTTAATTACCTGTTCTACAAGCACAAATATTGGCTAAAATTCTTGACGAGGTTAATTCGGTCGGAAAAATTCATGAAACCTGCCGTACCGTTTTGATAGATTTCGTTTATTGCTTATATGTTTCTCTATCTTACTCTAGTATTGTTCTCAACGTTTTTAAAACTATTTGTGGTTATATACTATTAAGTTTAGACCCCTGTAATGTTATTATGCAAGTGTTTGCTTGTGTGTTGATTAGTTGGTTGTATGTTTGTATGATTGTGTTGTATGAGCTTGCTTGCATGGGTAGAGTTATTTCCTTAGTAGTTTCTTTCTAGTATAATCTATTCTTCCCTATCTTGAACCCTTGAATATAGAATGATGTGTTAAGTGGAAGGTTTGACAAAAAACAATGCATTTAGGAAGGAGAATGGTTCATCTGATGCAACAAAAGGATTGGATGTATGAAGTGTTGCAATGATGTTATGTAGTAGTTTACGCAACCTAAAAGTTTAAGTATCGATAGTTTAGTTTTAGTAGTAGCTTTGTTGATTGAATACATGGGATTCTACATCGAGCATTAGTTCTTGCCCATTGAAACATTCTTCAAGTAAAGTGAGGATGCCTAAGTGATAAGTTACGCGATTCACCTATCCTCATGCAGGGTAACGATTTGGGTGCAGGATGGATCGATCACCATTCCTACTACTCTTATTATTCGCTCTTGTATTGTTGGCTTTGTGAATCTTGAGTGCCTTTTTGAACCCTATAAGAGAGCCGGCGTTGAGCCTATACCTTAGAATGGTATGATGTCCCACCTTACAGAAGCATTCATTGCTAAGCGTAGGAATATACAGTAAGGATGAATTCCAACCATTATTAATGGGTATCGTGAAGGAAACGTTCCCTAATTGCCCACAATGAGGGTTTCGTCAGTTCAAGAAGTGCTTTCTCAGAAACTATCAATCATAAAGTTCAGAATATGCAAGATACATTGTGCAGTTCAGAGGAGAATAGATCTAGTCCAAGTGAACCCTCAAGAAGTGACCTCGTTAGATTTCTTTTAAAGGTGGTAGCGCCTTAATGCATCCCGAACCTTTCTTTCTTTCTAGCCTTCCCAAATCTCGGGGCGAGATTTCTTTTAAGGGTGGTAGTTTGTCACATCCCAAAATTCTCCTAATTTTGTAATGTGAAAAAGATAAAATAAGTTTGATTGATTTTTTAACTTGGTTGAAAATTTTCAAAGAAAAGAAACTTTTTGAATTGAAAATCCTCTCAACCTTGAATTGAAAACCTTATATTCTTTTGTTATGACCTAAGTAGCCATATAGGCAAAAGGGCATGGATTGATTATGGATTGTTGATTTGGGTGCAAGATTTAAAAATTCAAAATCATGAAGCATGCATGAGCACCATTGCACTTAAACCATAAGAAAGAATTCCATCATCCAAGAAGGATTATCCAAAACCCTAAATGGGATTTCCCCATTCTAAGTACAACCCATGAATGGTGTATTTTAAGAAACGGAACTCATGAATGGTGTATTTTTACAGATATCACTTTTAGAAAACCATAAAAATTGGTTTGCTGAATTTTGGAGCTCAAAATCAAAAGATATGAATTATATCAAAAATGGGAATAAAAGAGATGAAGTAAAAACCCTATAAACCAAACTCAACTTTTAATAGTTGAAATATTTTAAATATATAAAATAGGTTAATTATGTCCTAAAATAAACCTTATCAAATTACAAATTTTTAGAAATTTGTTTGACCTAAATTAGATGCCTAAAAAAACATAGAAAATAAAACACAAATAGAAAAACATAAAAACGAAAAAAAAAACGAAACCTAAACCTAACAGCCAGACCCGGCACAGGCACAACCGACCCATCTCATTCTCTCCCTATCCATCGCCCGCGTGCGCGCAGCAGCCCACCAGCGGCCAATAGCCCAGCCGCGGCAGCCTGCAACGGCCTGCACACTCTCCTTCCCCTCTCTTTTTTTCCTGACGTGTGGGGCACTTCGTCATTTTCCTCACCTGCTCGTCACGGAGACTAACTGCATCCGCGTGAATCGTTGTTCCGCTCGATTTCTGTTGCCCCCGCACCCTAAATCCGCTCCACTATATAAAAACACCGCATCCCTCTTGTTTTTTTCCTCTTTTGGAAAATCTTCTGAAAACCAGAGACAAAATCGAGATCGTATCTCATAAGTCACCGCCACCATTGAAGCTCGGGTGGAGGTCCAATCCGTCGATCTTGTCGCCCTAAGACCCCATCCTCTACTCCATCTTTCTCTTCTAGATGCACCGCATCGTCCCATCCTCTTTTCTCCCCTTTTCTCGCAGCAGAAAGACCGCGGGAGCCCGCCGGAGCTTCGCCAGAACACCACCGATGTTGCACGCCTCCAGCTGCCCTTCACCGCTGCCTGAGGAATAAAGAACCGACGCAGAGGGCGTAATCATACTCGCCGTAGACTCCCGCATCGCGTGGACCATCTCGACGCCGCCAGGGATCGCCGGATCGCTGCCAACCATCGTCGTCGAACCGCCGTCCACCATCGTTATCGCCATGCCACTGGCTCGCCATCATCAATGCCAACCGTCTGATCCGCAGTGAATGAACCAGATTAAATCGAGCCGTGCCCAGTCGGAGCTCAAGACAAGCTGGCGATCGAGCCACAGATCAACACCGTCAGAACTTGATCTAGTGTACCGCATCAGATCACTTAATCGAAGAGGTACCATAAAGTCAGAAGCGGACACATCGCCAGGAATAATCCCTGTTAATTAGGAAATAGAAGAAATAGACAGAAAAAGATATAAAGTAGTAAAATTCATAGAAAAAGATTTTCATGTCTAAAAATTGTAAATAATATATCATTGGATTCAGAAACTTGTGTAGATTATTAACAAACCTTCATATCAAACTTTTACATTATATATTTACTGCAGTAATTTAAATGATTTAATGGCCTATTTGGAATAAATAAATCATAGTAAATTATTTACTGATCTAAAAATAGAAAATAATATACCGATGGAAAGATAATTTCATGTATATTATGAGTATGCAGTTCGTTCAGACAATTGCTGTAAGACTTGGCTTTAATAGTTTAAACAAGTTAATTGCCCTTTTGGAGTTAATAAGAAAATAAATACCATTAATAAAAATATGAATAAGATGTCCTTGGAATCCTTGTTTCATGTAGAACAAGTATCTGGCCTTATGTATTATTTTTGTCGAGGGAAATAATTTAAATGAATTAAACCCTTATAACTAGTATTTAAATCAAAGAAAATTAAGCAGAACACCAAAATTAGTGAAACTAATTGGTACTATTTTGTATTGATAATATCTATCTAGAGAAATTACGTGCCAAATTATTTGGTACTCTTAAAATAGAAATAGATGCATAAAGCTATAAACCCATTGCAATAGTATTTTAATCATAGTAAAAGATCTATAACTTCTTTTTAGGTGATTCAAATTGCTGTTGTCTCTAAATTGCATTACCTATCCAGTAGCATTCACTTCACAATTTAATATGATAGAAAACATTAGTAATTCAATTAAAGTGAGATAAACCATATTAAATCAATATAAATTTAGTAATAAAAGCTTTAGTGCATTAAATGAGTTTCCCCATAAATCATATGATATAATAATGTTCATATAACTAAATGCAACCATTATGTCTTATTAAATCGTCATACATGCATTTTTTTTCATCATTATTTTATTGTATTGCGCATAATAGCAATGTTTGAATGGTGTGGTTGTTGTGCCTTTGTTTTTGAACGATAGATTGCGAGGAGTGCAACTACTATGATTGCAAGTATTGTGGTTATGACGAGTGCAACCATTATATCTATGAGGATTGTGAGGATTATATAATCGACTATATCTACAACTAAAGGCAAATGGTGCTATCTTGGTCATAAATATCCTACTGTTTTCCTATGCATTGTAGATGTTTTATGGAATTCCATCTATAGGAATTGATGTATATATGCTATGCTATGTCCCATATTATTTCCTAGTATTCCTTGTTTATGAGGAATCATTTTGGTAGATTACTTATCTATGCTATTTAGACCAGGAAGGGAATCACACCATGAAAAGTTATAAGTTTTGAAAGGCTTATATTTTTCTAAATGATAAACCAACATGATTTTAATGAACCACCTAGGCGGAATGGCATTGATTGGGTCATCTAGTGTGGATTTATGGTGGGGAATGCCGCCCAGGGTACTAAGAAAGGATTGGTTTCTTTGTTCGGTAGCTTTCGTGTGCAACCATGTGCCAGTAAGAGTGGGTGGCTGGCTAGACTTAGTAGGTTGTGGTGACCCGAACCCTATGTAGCCAGAGATGTAGAATAGTGTAGGTTGGTATGGTGCATGGATGGGTTTAGGAAGCTCTTCCCAAATTGTCTCGTCTTGGACTTATCCCTATCATCACACAATATGAGTGTGGTGGTCCGAGATGGGTTGGCCAGGTCACATGTGTAAATTGTACAAACCCCTGCAGGGTGTCTAAACTAAGTACTTAGTCGTGTCCCCGGTTATGGACAATTTCTTAATCACTTAATACTTGTTGGGTGAACTTAATTGGGTAGGAGCACCTGGGAGTGAACCAGAGTGTCCTATTTATCGTATTGGTAAACTACTTTGTTATAAATGTCATGATAAAACTATTTATTTATGCAAATGAGCTTGTTCTCCACCTAGCCAAACAAGCATGTAGTTGATAGATATGTTGTTAACCACTTTAGCCTACTTTCCATACATTCCATGTATTGACCCTTGGGGTTGCTATGTTTTATGTTGCAGGTTATATCGTATTTGAGTGATCGTTCATAGCTCGCGAGACTCCACTCAACAATTGTCCGCCCGTGTCATATTTGAAGGATGGAGATCTACCTTGTAATTGCTTTCCGCTATAAAATAATGTAAATTATGGATCATATCCATTGTACTTATGATGCACGGTTATATTTGTTATCATTTTGTACTGTGTGTGCCAGTGAAACGATTCAGGGATTGGAACATACACATGAACTCAGCCTGATCAGGCGAGGTGTTACACTAGATATGACAATTATGCTTATGAGGAGATCATATAGAGCTTTAGTGTTAAGCTCATTGGATTTACAAATGGATTTAGGAGGAGAAATTATTAATAAGAATATTCTTGTAAAGTAAAGCTCATCATGTTAACACATGATGATGGATATGAAGAAGTAGTATATCTAGGAAAGGAATTCCTTAAGAAGAAGTCAAGAATTTTGAAGTATGGAAGATAGAAATTCTTGGTAAACACTAAACCTTAAATCTATAATCAAATTTAATGTCTACCTCATCTGTTTGATCATTCATCTTATTTCCACAATGGCTTATAGGAATATTTTCCTATAGAAAATCACTTAAGCATATCTTTTTTAGTTCCAAACATTAAAATCATATGTGCCTAGAAACTATAACTATCAATTCTATCTCTTAAGCCATCCTAGAAAACAACCCCATTATTTTACTTTAAATAGTGATATCATTCCTGATCGCAAGCATAAAGACATTCTATATTAAACCTTAATGTTATCCATATCTATAAAATAATATATGAATATTAAATCTCCTAAAACTCATGGTAAACATTTTATAATTTTAAACCCTAACTTCTATGCAAGTTATAACAAAATATACACCTTGATATCACCTAAGCTCATGGGAATAATATCAACCATATTAATTCCTTAGAATTTTATGTATCAAATAATAATGAAGGATCACCATATGAAAGTTTCCCTGAAAAATCTATAAGTTAATGAGAACTAAGTCTCATGAATCATTTAGTAATATATCCTTAAATAAGTTTATGGTATAGTATATAAATCAAATTCATAACAAAGGTTCCTACAAAATATTAACAGGAAAGGGACCTATATAAAGAAAATAAACAAATTATAAAATTATATAATAAATTTCGCAAAATGATACTAAATACATTTTCGTATTACTACAACTACTTAGCAAATAAATTCTATGAATAAAGATTTAAAACAAATGTATAATACAAATCTGAAAAACAAAACAGAATATGGAAAAGGAAAAGGAAAAAAGAAATAAAAAAGGACCTGACCCGAGCAGCAGGCCGGCCCAGAGTTTCCCTCTGCCTAACTACTGCCCCGCCGCAGCACCTTCTCTTTCCGCTCACTCCATCAAGGCCCAAAAGCAGCCCAGGCCCACGTACCGTTTTGTCGAACTAATTGTCATCGTCTACCTCGTGCTCGTCCCGAAGCAGCTCGCAGGCAGTAGCGCCGCCGCTCGCCATCTTGGAGATTCATGTTGCCGACAACCAGAGGGGATAAGGAGGCCACAACAACGTAGCATTGCCTCATCCTCTCCCACTCGCCCACTCTCTTTATCTTTGTGTTCTCTTGGGACTGAAACCCTAGCTCACTGAACCGCTCGTCATCGCCGGTGGAGGTCGTTCCGGAGTCCGTGGCATGGTCGAGGAGAATTGCCGCATCACCCTCTTCATCTTAGGATACTCAATCAAGTCAGGGGAGCTCCAAATCGATGCAGCCGAGCCATTCCCTTTCAACGGTGGTCGTCAGGATTCGCGACGAATAGCTAATATCGGGGCGCCATCGTCCTCTTCGACTACCACAACGACATCTAGGTGAGTGTAGCATCTCCCCATGCCCTCTAATCTCTCCCTCTCACCGTGTATCGTCATTCCGCCATGTACCGCTGCTGACCACCACAGTTGAGGGTCACCGGAGTAGCTCCGATGACCAAAACTGAGCAGCGCCGCCACCAAAAGGTTCGCCTTGAGACCCTCTTTCGAGCACGACCATCCTCGCAAGTCCGTGTTTCCCCAATAGACGGATTGATCACCGATCTGAGATGATCATCCAATGCTGACGTCACAACGACGTCATGCATACGTTAAGGTTGACATGGTCCACCATTTGACCAGTCCTTGCCCATGTGGCATGTGACATGGCCTTGGTCCCATTTGTCATTGACTGTGAGTAGAAATAGGTTTAGTAACAAATGTATTCACTAATATAGGCATGTGATGTGGCTACTGGCCCACCAATCAGTGATTGGGTCTAAGTGTAGTCCCATATATCAAAATGTTTAAAAAATAAAATCTATAACTTAATTTTATTATCAAATATTATTATGTTAATCATTTAAATGATTATTATATAATAAAGGTTTTATAAGTAATAAAACTTTGATAATTCATAATTTAATAATGGTAAATGCTAAAAATATAAATAATATACCAAAATTCTTAGAAAAATAATAACTATAATTTAAAACTATAATCATGTATTATTATTTCACCTAATTAAATATTTATTATTTATTAAGTATTTATAAAGTAATAAATCTTATAAAAATCATATTTTATTATTTAAAATTCATAAAAATACATGTAATATACAAAAGGATCACAAAAATAATATCTACATGTTAAATATATAACATCTCACTTTTGAATTTAAATGTAATTACTTAATTGATAATTCATATAAAGATAACTAAAAATTACTATTATTACTAAAAATTATTCCTTTGAGGTCTAAAAATAATATTAGTCCTAAGTTTTGATAATGTGAAGTTAAAATAAGTTTAACACATTTTAAATTATAATTTTGTTGAATTTTGATAATGTGTTAAAATAAGTTTAACACATTTTAATAAAATATTTTACCATTACTTCAATGACAAATTTATAAACATATTAAAAATCCAAAGAAAATTCATGAGTAGTTAAGTAATATTGTTTACTTACTCACAAACCATAACCACACCTTTATAAGGAGATAAATGATTCGATTCGAGTATTATATTAAGAAACCACTACTCAAATGGAAGTAATACCATTCTTAAGTAACTTTAAGGAAACATTATGAAGTGAACAAAGTACAAATATCATAAGCATTACATCTTAAGACCATCTATGTCCTTAAAGTTAAACTTTAGTCTACAAGATTGTAAAAACCATGTTAAAAGCTTTATTATGTGTTTTATAGTTTACTTTGGTATGTTTCAATTAAGAACTAATGCACCTCAAGACCAAATTAACTGAGTAAACACCAAGAGACATCGACCACATTCTATTAACCATAAAGATTGTTTAAACCTTAGAAAAGAAACCTTTTCTTCGAAGGTTATCCTTTGGGCTTTAGAGTTTCGCAGCCGGGACGATAGACGGAGCCACTCACGGAGGATATTTCCTTCAAGCTGATGCACGATGGCAAGGATAAGGGTCTAGTTGTAGTGATGCAAGAGCTACATGGACGCCTCTGCGGACTCCACTCCACCGAGCTTAGAGGCCTCTACTTCCACCCGTTCGGGAGATGTGACGAGAAGGGAGAGGCATTGGTGTATGAGGGTGCTACTAGAGAGACGATTGAGACATTTCGTCTGTACCTCCAGGATCTAGAGGGCCTTATTAGACATCTTGACACCGATAGGACCAACGTCATGCTTAGCAATGATGAGGTCCAGGTTTAGTTGAGGGAGAAGGACAAGCTCTTCGTGGATCAAGACGAGATCACCAAGGAGATGGAGGCCAGATTCGAGAGCGAGGACAAGAAGTTCAAGAATCATGAGAAAAGAGTCCAAGAAAGAAACAAGAAGATCAAGGACATGAAGGCCGAGATAGAGGCCAAGGACTTCGAGCTCGAGACCCAGCAGGGAGTGATTGAGAGGCTACGCTCATAGAAGAGAGCTCTCCGTGCGAAGGTCGAGGCCTTGACCACTAGTGTCGAGGAGTACAAGACAGGCATGGAGAGAGCCGGACTTACACTTGTTGACGTGGAGGTTGACATGGAGGAGTAGTGTAGACTACTTGACTATCTTCTATCTATTTACACTTTGATTATTGAGTCGCAATGACCATCTAACATGTGGATGGCTTGCTATGGTGTGTTTACTTTTTCCAAAAACTTGTTGTTTACTTTGTTCAAACTCTATGTTATTTTGAGCTTGGTTATTGTGATGGTTGTTTTGTGATGTATTGTGCATGTTAAGCATCTATGGGTTATCTCATTCCCTATCCTTATTGAAACCACAGATGCCTCCCCGTCGTGCCAACCCCAACCCAAATAACAACAATAACGTCACTCCCGAGATGCAGAATTTGATGACCGCCCAAGCTCAACTGATGCAGATGATGACTGAGTTCATGCAAAACCAGAATCAGAATCAGAACCATAACAAGAACAACAATCCCAACAATCCACTAGCATTTGACATGCTTACCAGATTTTTGAGGTTGAGGCCAGCCAGGTTCTCAGGAACAACTGATCCAATGGTAGCCAATGACTGGTTACGTTCCGTGAACAAGGACTTAGTCACTGTTGGTTTCACCGACGAGGAAAATGTCAGATTCGCAGCACATCTGCTCGAAGGACCAGCAGCAACCTGGTGGAATAACTTTCAGATCACCACTCCCCTTGAGGATGCGACATGGGCTATCTTTGAGGATGGTTTCCGTACCGCTCACATCTCATCTGGAGTGATGAACTTGAAGAAAAAAGAGTTTCACAATCTAAAACAGCGTCACCGCAGTGTGGCTGAGTACATTGAGGAGTTTAATAATCTGGCGCACTATGCACCGGATGAGGTTGATACAGATGCTAAAAGGAAGGAGAAGTTCCTTGAGAGACTTAATGATTAGTTGAACCTTTAGCTATCTGTTGCCTATGTCCCAACATATCAATCACTTTGTGACAAGGCCACCATCTTGAAAAATAAGATGAAACAGGTTGAAGGCAGAAAAATGAAACATAATTTCGATAAGCACAGCTCGGGATCGTCTTACAAGTGTTCCCATAATGATGATAGTGCATGTTCTGGATTCCACAAGCTCCCGAAGTACAACAGCTGTTTGACGAGATTTTGTACTACAATCTCTTCCTAACACTAAAAGAAAGCTGCACATACCGTATACCACACGGTCAAATTTTGTGCACGTACATGTGACCAGCATGCTCATTTTGTACAAGCATGACACGAGAGGTACAGATATATACACTGATGAAAACACTTGTGCATGGCTGAATAAAATGCTCAAGATTGGCACATCGATGGATATTGTGCATAGACATCGAGCTGTGCATATGTACAGGCTGCATACGTACAGTACTCTGACTGGTTCAGAAGCGCAGCGTTTCGCGTACGCACGCACGGCCAGGTTTGTTGAACCGTGTGTACCCGCAACTAACAAGTTTTGGCTAGCTGTAGATACCGTATATATATATCTATATATCCATCAAAACGATCAGATTAACGTCACGGGAGATTCTCACGGAAGATCACGCGGTGGCCGTCCGGGAGCGCCGAAGATCACATGTTCGTCTCTATCTACTGCCCTCCTGCTCATATCTGCTGCCTATAAAAACTCACAGACAGAGACCCAGACGGACCACGCTAGAGCCCGAACTGACCACGCCACACAGAACTCACACCCGGAGACTCACGCAGCCTCTGCTCCCTCAGGAGGAAGCACACACCCGGAGGCAATCACCACACCCATCGACTCTCAGTTACCATACACGCACACAACTAGCCAATCCCCAATCCACCACAAGCCATCCATCCGATTTTTATACACCCATCCATCAGCATCCAAATTAATCTCAAATACCACGCAAGGAGGTCATGGAGGACAAGCCGATGGTCAGGAATGGTGAGAATTACGATTGACTCTTCCTCTCTCTCCCTTTTTCTCTACAGCAGACAAGCATGAACGCGTGCATGCATCCCACACACGGTGAGCGCATGGAGCCGGTGTGAAGCTCACGGACAAGACGATGGGCGTCAGCGCTGCTGGCGCGCAACCCGACGATGGGCGTCAGCGCTGCTGGCGCGCAACCCGACTGGTGCTATCTACGTGTCCATCGACGCCGAGACACGGTGCCCTCTTCACTACCACGAGCTTCACTACCATCAAGAAAGCGACAGGATCGGCTTCCGCATCTCTCGAAACCTGGAGCGGCACGAGCGGTACAATTACTTGCTGAGTCGCCTCGCTCTAAAACCGCGCAAGATGCCCTTAGGGGGTGTTGAATAAAAGGGCAAAGCGGTTCCACCACCGCTTCCTTCAGCAAATCCTCAACAAGGCGATGAACAGGCGATGTACACATCGTCATCTTCGCCTCCTCGAAGGCAAAAGACACCAACACCAACAGCCACACCAATGGAGGGCATCGAGAAGACTCCAGCCGCAACTTCCTCCAACCCCGAGGCGGATCTTGGGGCTTCAACCTCCGTTGCCCCGGAAAAGACGAGATGCCTCCCATGAAACCTTTGCTTACTTCTCCGCAAGGAGACGAGAAGATTGGAGATGATGCCCTTCAGCAGGGGATGCAAAGGAAAAGGAGGCAACAAAGAAGAACCTTGCCTTATGTGGCACTGTGCAGTGTGCCCAAGGCTTGAGTCAAATGACGGTTGGCAACCTCCTCAAGTCACCCAGGAGTTTGGCTATCCCTCGGACGAGGAGATCGTGCCGAACCCCAAAGCTGACTTCAAGAAGGCTTTCTTGCCACGCCTCGGGATGTACGTTCATGGTTCAAGGGCACTGACGTGGAAGCCAAGTCCGGCGCTTCTACAAGTCAAGAGGGAGCAAGATCTACTGCCCCATGCCTTCCCATCATGGAAGTGAAAGGATCACTTTCCGATTGAGATTCGGGATATCACCCGAACATTTGGCCACGACGCTACACCGACATCACCTCAAGACTCCCACGAGATCCTGACGAGTTGTTGCAGGTTGCAAGTCGACCTAGAGCCAAGACGTGGCTAAGATCTATTGCACTTCAGAGTGTGACAGACAGATCAACCGGAGAGGAAGGATTGACCACTACGCTGACGCTGACGATGAAGAGAACTTCTCCTACTCTTCTTCTACCTCTTCGTTGGAGAAACTTACAAACACCCCTCCATACCACGAGCTCGCCCCTTTGGTCCTATCGGACTGTGAAGATGGCCTTGAAGATGTCCATACTGCACCATCCCACATGGCGGTAGATGGTGGAAAGAACGACGGCTCTTCATCCGCGCAGGCTAGTGTGGCGGCAGGGAGAGAAGTTGCACCGGAAGAAGAGATGAAGGAGCAACGCCAGAAGATTGATCAATTGACATCAAAACTCGACCAGTTCATCGAGCTCATGATGAACAACAACAACAACGGTGTTCCACCACAAAGCGTACCACAAGGAGTGGTAGACCCACAAGAGGAGGACTTGAAGGCGGGCGCTCTAATGAGTGCGCCACCCCATCATGAGCACCAACACGAAGAAACAAGCACATACGCTCGCCAGTGGGCTAGACCCTTTGGTCCAGCCGACACAGCACCGCAACAAAGCATGCTTAAAGGCTACCATGACATGCTTAAAGACATGGTGGACAAAAGATTCGAGCAATTGAAGGTCGATAATGCTCCTCGCACCAAAGGGAGCGAGTTGGAGAAGCCCTATGAAGCATGGCACGACCTGGTGTCATTCCCTGCTGGGTGGCACCCACCAAAGTTCCGTCAATTCGACGGGACGGGCGATGCAAAGGAGCACTTGGCGTACTTCGAGGCAAAGTGCGGTGACACTGCAAACAACGCGTCACTTCTCCTTCGACAATTTTCAGGGTCATTAACCGGTCCTGCCTTCCACTAGTATAGCCGCCTGGTGGTTGGATCCATCGAAAGTTGGTCAGGCATGAAGGAAGTCTTTAAGAAGCACTTCGTCGCCATGAAGAAGGACTTCTCCGTCGTCGAGATCGCGCAAGTTCGTCAACGATGAGATGAGTCCATCGACGATTACGACATTCGCTTCCGCAACAGCTATGTGCGAATCGCTCAGGAGATGCACCTTGAGGACTCCATCGAGATGTGTGTCCACGAAATTCAACAACATTGGTCACTTGAGGTCTCTCGGCACGAGCCTAGGACCTTCAGTCCTCTTAGCATGGCGGTGGAAGCAACGAAGCTCGAGTTCGAGAAATCACCGCAGATCATGGAGCTCTACAAGAACACCACTACATTCGACCCATCCAAGCGCTTCGCATCAACATCCAAGACAACCAATAATGGGGCCAAGATGAAGGCACCGGCGGAGGAAAACGCCACCAGGGTCTTCTCCTCCACGCCCCAAGGCAATGTGCCAATGTTGGGCGCAAGAGGCAACGACCCACAATTCAAGAGCTCCTCAAGAAACAATACATCTTCCGTAGAGAGCTGGTGAAGGACATGTTCAACCAGTTGATGGAACATAGAGCCTTGAACCTTCCAGAAGCTTGAAGACCCGATCAAGTGGGATGGCAGATAATTCTTTCTTTTGCCCATATCATAGGTACGTGGGACACGTCATCAAGGATTGCGTATCCTTCAAGGAATGGCTCTAGAGAGCCGTCAATGAAAAGAGGATCAACTTGGACCTGGAAGCTATCAATCCAGATTACCAAGTTGTGAACATGGTGAGCGTATTTGCGCCCTCTTCATCAAGGCAACGTGATGAATATGAAGATGGATGGGCGCCACTCTCACAAGTTGAGGGCCAACTATCCAACCTCGTCCTGGCGACAACATCAACACCTCTCCTTCAACAGGATTCTACACCAACCATGTCCATGGAGAAGCCTTGGAGCACGGTCCGTCGGAGGACATACCCGAGGGACCTTCCAACTCGACCTCCTCGTCTGGCATCATCAACAAGCACTCCCCCAACGATTCTAAGGCGAGTTGATCCAAGTCAACGCCGTCCCCCACCGAGGTTCGTCCCCATCCGAGGGAGATGAGTCATTCCCCCGATCAGGACGGGGACTGCGCACTTTGGTGCAGTTCCTACCCCATGGTTGGGAGCAAGGGCCAACGGAGGATGTCGAAGGAGTACAAGATGAGGCTCGCTCCTCTCAAGAACGAAACACGACGAGTTGCAATGTCGTCCTCGACTACAAGGCGTGCCCAGCTCTGAGTCGGACAACATTTTCACTCCTGAAGAGCACGAGGCGTTCCATGCTGAAGGTGCCACAAAGAACCCACAGGTGGAAGAGGTGAACATGAACCTGCGTGGGGGAAAGGTCTTACCCGACCCCCTAAAGGCCAAGCAAACACGAGTGGACAAGCCGGCGGCCCAGAAGGAGGCAACACCGCATGAAGAGGCACCGGAAGCGCATGATGGTGGGAAGGCGAAGCCACAGGACATCGACTACAACATCATCGCCCACCTCAAGCGAATTCCAGCGCTCCTGAGTGTGCATGATGCACTCATGCTGGTGCTAAACCTGCGTGAATCCCTCATCAAGGCGCTCTAGGCTCCAGAGATCTATGAAGTGTGCATGGCGAAGCATCGTCTCTTTGCCAATCCCTTGTTCATGAATGAGATCATGTTCAACGAAGAGGACAATCTCATAGAAGACGGTGCCCATAACCGGCCACTTTACATGGAGGGGAACATTGGGGCCACGCATCTTCGTAGGATCCTCATCGACCCAGGGTCTGCTGTGAACATACTACCCGTCCGGAGTTTGAAACGGGCAGGTTTCACGGTGGACGACCTGGAGTCCACCGACGTGATGATATGCGGCTTCGACAACCAAGGGAAGCCAACACTGGGGGCCATCACGGTGAAGATCCAGGTGTCTACATTCAGCTTCAAGGTGCGGTTCTTCGTCATCGAAACGAACACCTCCTACTCAGCACTCTTAGGGAGGCCTTGGATCCACAAGTATCGTGTGGTGCCTTCTACCCTTCACCAATGCCTAAAGTTCCTCGACGGCAACGACACACAACAACGCATCATCAGCAACACCAACCCCTACACCATGCAAGAGTCGCATCATGCAGATGTGAAGTACTACTTCCTCATCGAAGACAGTGACCAACATGTCGGGCAGACAACACCAGTGGTTGATGTCTTAATCAAACTGGGTGTTGCGCCAGTCGCCGAAGCACGATAGCTCATCATACCATGCTCCCCCGCGGACTCACAGGGTTCCTCCTCTCGTAGCCGAAGGAACCCTGGGCGTAGATGATCTTCCTCGACTGTGCAACACAACTACAAGCCCTTCCCCCAGGACGGGATGGGGAGTTCTACCCCGTCTTGCTGGGGGCAAGCTCTTCTATGCTTGCCCCGGTAGCCCCGTTTCTATTGAAGGCAAGGTACCAGAAGCCCACTCCAATCACGTTGAGGTCGGCAATGACGCCTCTACAAGAGGCTCCTACATCTTCATCGACTTCGGTGCACCAAGAGCCTGGTTGTTTAACACTTGGCGGCTCTGCAGGTGCCCAGGAAGGACCGAAGGCATTGATTGGCAGCAGTGGTGCACCCCCTACGATCACACTGCGGATGTGCAACACTCCAAAAGAGGAAGGTGCACCCACTCATCCGGGGGTGGTAAAGGAGATAGAGGAAGTTGCGCGGGGAGCTCATGTCATGCAGCCCCCATCCCTCTACATATCCACGGCTTCTCCATTGGTGGTTTGGGCTATCCCAAGTTCATCTGGGTCTAGAACCCAAACCATTTTCTATAATGTTCCACAGGTACAACATTGTGACTCCATATTTGAGCTTCCCCAACCTCGCAGTGATACAGAAGAAGCACTATCCACAATGAAGCCCGAGCCCAAGATGGCTCTCTTTCTAGAGAAGGCGGGGTTCACGCTTCGGCAAAACAATATAATACCGCCGCCACCCGTGGTTTGCGAGGCATGGTGGAGGCAAGCCGAGGACCTCATCAAGTAGAAGGGCAAGACTCGGACCAAGTTCGGGCTTGGGTACACCCACCTGGGTGGCCACGGCAATGAAGAAAAAGGAGGACTCAATGACATCGCACAAGTCATGTGCCATGCTACGTATGTCTCTTCACGAGACGACATGGAACTGTCACATCATGGCCTTCACCACCAAAACTCCATCGACAACGAGCCGGTCAAGGAAGAAGAAGAGGTCAAAAACACGCTGCCTCCACAGGAGATGGAAGACGTTGGTCAGCCCACCATCGATGAACTTGTCGAAGTCAACCTCGGAACCGAAGACGATCCCCGTCCCACTTTTGTCAGCTCCACGCTGACGGAAGAGGAACGGGAAAGCTATCGACGCTTCTTGATGGAGTATCGAGATTGCTTCTCTTGGAGCTACAAAGAGATGTTGGGGCTCGACCCTCGTGTCGCTACACACAAGCTGGCCATTGACCCGCAACACCGCCCCGTCAAGCAGCCTCCACGGCGCTTGCATCCAGAGTTTCCAAGTCATCGCCGAGGTCGATAAATTAATCATTGCAGATTACATCAAAGAGGCGAAATACACCGAGTGGCTTGCAAACATCGTCCCCGTGGAGAAGAAGAATGGCTAGGTACGGGTGTGCCAAGACTTCCGTGATCTAAATAGAGCATGCCCCAAAGACGACTTTCCCCTGCCAATAACGGAAATGGTCGTCGACTCCACCACGGGCCATGGCGCGCTATCCTTCATGGATGGTTCTTCAGGTTACAACAAAATCAAGATGGATCTGGATGACGCCATCAACACCGCATTTAGGACCCAGAAGTGCAACTTCTACTACACTGTCATTCCATTCGGCTTGAAGAATGATGGTGCGACGTACCAGCATGCATGACATACATCCTCGGCGACCTGATCCACCATTCAGTGGAGTGCTACATAGACGACATGGTGGTGAAGACCAAGGACCGCCGGGATCATCAGGAGGACCTCCGGGTCATCTTTGAGCGCCTACGTCGACACCAGCTCAAGATGAACCCGTTGAAATGTGCCTTCACCGTTCAATCAGGCCTCTTCCTAGGCTTCGTTGTCCATCATCGAGGCATAGAAATTGAACCGAAGAAGATCACGGCCATCCTCAACATGCCACCACCTTGTAATCTCAAGGAGTTGAGAGCCTTACAAGGGAAGTTGGCGTACATCCGTCGGTTCATCTCCAACCTCTCGGGACGCATCCAACCCTTCTCAAGTCTCATGAAGAAAGGATCTCCGTTTGTATGGGATGAAGGGTGTCAAAAAGGATTTGACGACATGAAGAAATACTTACTTAACCCACCTGTTTTGGCAGCTCCTGTAAAAGAGCGCCCTCTTATTCTATACATTGCAGCGCAGACTACTTCAATAGGTTCTCTTCTCGCGCAGCACAATGATGAAGGGAAGGAGGTGGCTTGCTACTACCTGAGTCGTACCATGTTGGGTGCTGAGCGAAACTACTCTCCAATAGAGAAGTTATGCTTGGCGCTCATATTCGCGTTGAAGAAGTTGAGGCACTACATGCTAGCACTCTAAATCCAGCTCGTCGCTAGAGCGGATCCCATAAGGTATGTGCTAAGTCAGCCCGCACTAATGGGGCGACTCGGTAAATGGGAATTGCTCGTGATGGAGTTCGACCTCACCTTTGTGTCTCAAAAAGCGATCAAGGGCCAAGCTTTAGCGGAGTTCCTCGCGACACATCCTGTCCCCGACGACTCTCCACTCATTACCAACCTCCCCGACGAGGAGGTTTTCCCCGCGGAGGTCGAGGCTCCATGGGAGATCTACTTTGATGGTGCTTCTCGCACAGAGGCCGGCCCTAATGGAACACCCAAGCGGAGAGCAGGAGCAGGATTGGTGTTCAAGACTCCACAAGGAGGGGTGATGTATCACTCATTCTCCCTTCTCAAGGAAGAATGCTCCAACAATGAGGCGGAGTACGAGGCTCTCATCTTTGGCCTCCTCCTGGCACTCTCCATGGAAGTCCATTCTTTACGGGCCTATGGAGATTCCCAGCTCATCGTTCGGCAAGTCAACGACATCTACGAGGTATGCAAGCCGGAACTGGTGTCGTACTATGGTGCGACCCGAAAGGTTATGGAGAAATTTTGACATGTTGAAATTCTCCATGTCCCGCGAAGCAGAAATGCGCCTGCCAATGCCTTGACGAAACTGGCATCGGTGCTGGTGCTCCCAGATGATAAATCCATGCAAGTGACGGTGGAAGAAAGTTGGCTTCTTTCCGCTGTCCTAGAGCTCATCCCGGAGGAAGGGGAAGTCAACACCATCATGACGAACGCCGTGGAGGAGGATGAGTGGATACAACCCTTCCTCAACTACTTCAAGCACAGCAGCCTCCCCGACGACCCTGTCGAGAGGCGCCAACTCCAACAACGACTTCCCTCCTATGTATATAAGGCCGGCGTCTTGTACAGACGGTCTCATGGGCAAGAGATTCTACTTTGGTGCGTCAACCAAGACGAAGCCAAAAAGATCCTACAGGAGGTGCACCACGGAGTCTGCGGTGGACAGCAAGGTGGAGCCAAGATGTACCATGCCATACGCCTGGCTGGGTACTATTGGCCCGACATCATGAAGGACTGCCTCTAGGTAGCCAGGTCATGCCATGGTTGACAAATCCATGGAGACTTCAAGCATCAGCCGCCAGTTCCTCTACACCCCACCATTCCCTCATGGTCATTCGACGCTTGGGGGATTGACGTCATCGGACCCATCAATCCACCATCTTCCAGGGGCCATCGTTTCATCCTTGCAGCGACGGACTAATTCTCCAAGTGGGCGGAGGCTGTCCCGCTGCGGGAGGTGAAGAGCGACAACGTCATCAACTTCCTAGAGCGAAATATCATACATCGCTTTGGGATACCACACCCTATCACCTCCGACAACGGCAAGGCATTCAAATCCAACAAGATGTACAGGTTCATGGCAAAGTACAAGATCAAGTAGAACTACTCCACCGGCTACTACCCTCAAGACAATGGAGCAATCGAAGCCTTCAAAAAGACGCTCGGCAAGGTAATCAAGAAGACGGTGACAAGACATAGAAGGGACTGGCCTGACCATCTCTTCGAGTCTATATATGCGTACCGTGTTACAGCCCGTACCCCAACCCAGTGTACACCCTATTCCCTTGCCTATGGGAGTGAGGACGTACTTCCATTGGAGGTCCAGCTACCCTATCTTCGTGTCGCCATCCAAGATGAACTCACCAAAGATGAATAGGTACAACTGCGATTCCAGGAGCTTGATGCCCTGGAGGAGGAGCATCTCCAAGCCCTGCAGAACTAGGAGCTTTACCGTCAAAACATGGTGAGAGCTTACGGCAAGCTCGTGAGGCAACGCGTCTGTCGGAAGGGCGAGCTAGTGCTTGTCCTCGGGCACCCCATCGTCATCACGCACAAGACAAAGGGGAAGTTCGAGCCAAAGTGGGAAGGACCCTACGCCATCGAGCAAGCCTACGATGGGGATGCATACTAGCTAGTCGAACCTCAAGGAGACCGGCCCATGTCTCCAATTAACGGAAGGTTTCTTAAAAAATATTTTTGCTAAATATTTGCCTCTTCCGTTGCCTTTTTCCTTTTTTCTGTTTTTTTATGGGGAATCCTTCGGTTGGCTCAAGTCCATGATGCATTCTCCTTTGCATAGTGTGGATCATCTGTTTTCCCCCAACAACAAAAAAAACTGGCTTTCCCTAATCATACCGTGCTGGTGATTGAAGATCTGGCTGCCTTAGGACTTGTCGGAGGGGGGCACGAGGTGCCAAGTTACAAGTGGAGCGGCACCTACACCCACAAAGCACGAAACGTACCAAGTGCATGCTTCCAGAGGCAGCGGAGAAGATCACTTCGGCACTTTAGCGTGTCGAGACTCCATGCCCCTCATGCTCCCCGACGTGCCTCGCGCTCGTAGAGGCTCACACCCTAGGGAAGACCATAGGAAAAGATCATGAAAAGGCTGCCCGACTCGATGCGTAGCCGCGTGACAACCCTGAGGTGTGCCACAAAACCCTCTAGATAAAGTGCCAGAGGATTCCTTAGTCCACCAAGGTGAACGGTGCCTTCCAAGTTCCCAAGATGGCTCCCCGAGCGAAGAAAGAAGAAGAGAATCTCAGAAGTTCAAGCCAGAAACAAAAAAAAAGTATCTCCAAGAGTGCAAGCAATCTCATGAAGTCCATGGTCACCCAAGTGGCCCTCGCAAGCAGTTCCCGCAGGAGGGCAAAAATACATAAAATCCAAGAAGAAAGTCTAAACCGTCACAATCATAAGGGAACCATTCGAAGGAAGGCGGAAGGTAGCTGTTCACCACCCCTCAATAAGGCGCGGAAGTTTCAAAGATATTGTCCCAAAGCCTTAATCCCTCGTTTTACCATGCCCAAGTCTCTGGGTTCGCGGGGTATCATGCAGGGGGCATGACTGAGCCGTGGGGCTCCTCGGTACCAGGATGGGCTAGAGTATGATTCTCTACTGCCTCTTGGAAGCATCTCCGAAGACGGCGTCTCCACACACGTACACGGAAGGACAAAGTTGTAATCGTCATGGTCTTGTGACGATTCTCGAAGACAAGTCCTTCGGCGGCCTTTTCCAATATCACACATATAGCTAGTGTATAACGGGAAAGCCAATATTTTAAAAATCCAACAAAACGATGTTTTCTCAAGATTTCATGCTTTTTGGCTCTTGTGGGTTTTATTCCTTGAGCAAATACTCGGCCATGTGCTTGGCCATATGCTTTTACAAGCGGAATGTCTATTGGGTGTACGCAATACTCCGAGCGCCATCAACTTCAAGGGTCTCCACAAGCCTACATCGGCAACACCAGGGGGTGTTGACACTGATGAAGCGCAACAACCCGAGCCTACACCTGAGAACGTGTATAGAAAGCATCAACACCAATATGCTTAGTAAGCTCATGCTTGACCGGATCACATGCAACACTAATAGCACCTGTACTGTCAGGCAAAACCAGAGTGGGTGTGGTGAGACCCCAAAATCCGCAAGTAACCACCGTAACCAGGTCACCTCAGCACCCAACAAGGCCATAGCACGCAACTCAGCCTCAACACTCGAACGGTAAACCGCTGTCTATTTCTTCGTCTTCCAAGCAATGAGCGAACCACCAAGAAACACACAGTAAGCAGAAAGTGAATGGCGATCCGAAGGATCACTCGCCCACGTAGCGTCCGAATAGCACTGGAGCTGGAGGGAGCTGGAACGAGGAAAGAAAAGGCGATGAGTGATCGTACCCCGAAGATAACGAAGAACACGGAGAAGATGACTATAGTGAACGGTGGTGGGAGCGGAAACAAACTGACGCAGAATATGAACAGGATAAGAGATGTCAGGACGAGTGACAGCAAGATAAACAAGACTCCAAACAAGATGACGATAACGTGTCGGATCAGGAAGAGGATCACCATCAGTAGGCTGAAGCTTAACATTAAGCTCCATAGGGGTCTCAACAGTGCGCTCATCCCCAAGCGCAACACGAGCAAGAAGATCCTGAATATACTTTTCCTGGGAGATGTAAAAGCCATCAGAAGTGCAGGAGACCTCAATCCCAATAAAGTATCGAAGAGGACCAAGATCACTCATAAGAAACTGATCACGAAGACGAGCTTTAACGAAGGCAATATACTCGGAATCATCACCAGTAATGATCATATCATCAACATAGAGAAGAAGAAGAGTGCGTCCATGAGGAGAAGTGTGAACAAACAGCTGTGGATCATGAGCAGAAACCAGCAGCAGTCACAACAGAAGCGAAGCGCTCAAACCAGGTATGGGGGCCTGTTTAAGGCCATAAAGAGAACGTCGAAGACGACAAACCATCCCCTCGGGAACAGAATACCCAGGAGGAGGCTGCATATAAACCTCCTCACTCAACTCACCATTGCGAAAGGCGTTCTGAACATCAAGCTGGGACACAGACCAGTGAAGAACAGAACCAACAGCAAGAAGAGTACGTACAGTGGTCATATGAGCCACATGAGCAAAGGTCTCATCATAGTCACGACCATGATCCTGCTGAAAACCACGAGCCACAAGACGCGCTTTATAGCGCTCAAGAGATCCATCAGAGCGGGTATTAATCTTATAGACCAACTTATAGGTGATAGGACGAACACCGGAAGGGGGAGAAACAAGATCCCAGGTGCCAGTGCGCTCAAGAGCAGCAATCTCCTCAGCCATGGCCAGCTGACATCCAGGATGATGCACAGCATCCCGATAAGAAGTTGGCTCGGAGGCAACAGAAAGACTATACTAACTAGGAGAGTAACGGTTGGGGGCACGAAGCTGACGAACAGGACGAGTAGAGGTAAGCTCATCAGAGGAAGATGACGTAGGAGACGACGATGAAGAAGAAGGAATAGCAGAGGAAGACTCCGGAGAATGAGGAGAACTAGACGGAGCAGAGGAGGATGGTGTCGAAGAAGATACATCAGGGAGAGGAGAGACAGAAGAAGACACAATAGGAGTAGAAGGAGGTGTGTCAGGAAAGAGAAGAAAAGAGATATCTTCCACCGGGTAGGTACCAGCGGTGGGACGAGGATAGAAAGGACGCGTCTCATCAAAAGTAACATCACGAGAGATACGCATCCGACGACCAACGGGGTCCCAACATCGATAGCCCTTATGCTCATCACTGTATCCAAGGAAGACACACTCAACAGACTGAGCGGTCAGTTTGGTTCATTCGCGAGGAGCAAGGAGAACATAGCAAACACAATCAAACAAGCGAAGCATGGAGTAGTTTGGAGACTGTCCAGATAGGCGCTCAAGAGGGATACCACCCTGCAGAGCGGCAGAAGGCTGAATATTGATGAGGTAAGCCGACGTAGCGACAGCCTCAGCCCAGAAATGCGGCGGAAGAGAAGAAGCAATCATCATGGCACGAGTGGTCTCAAGAAGATGGCGATGCTTACGCTCAGCAACACCATTTTGGGCATGTGCACCAGGACAAGAGAACTGAGCAAGAGTGCCCTGCTCAACAAGAACACCGTGCAACATCTGGGAGATATACTCACCAGTAGAATCAACACGAAACACACGAATGGAGGTAGAATATTGAGTATGGACCATGGCCGCAAAACACTTATATATGGAGAGCACTTCACTGCGAGAGCGCATAAAATACAACCAAGTGTACCGAGAAAAATCATCGATGAATAAAATATAGTAGCGATGGCCCCTTTCAAAGCGAAAGGAGCCGGACCCCAAACATCTTAATGAACTAAATCAAAAGGTCACTGAGATACAGACGCGCTAGTAGGATAGGGAAGCTGAATCTGTTTACCCAACCTACAACCCTGACATTATAAAGAACCATCTCCTAAGACAGACCCCAGAAGACCACGATGAACTAATGACGACAGGAGGGAGTCACAAAGGTGACCAAGACGATGGTGCCACTGCTGAAAGGAGCTAGTTGCAGAGGCAACGACTGGAGAAGAACTGGCAGATAAAAGTGGCAGCAAGAAGGAACACGAAGCCAGTCTAACTCCCAAAGTCCTGAAGAGTTACGGCTGCGAGGGCTAGCTCCAACCAGGGCCTGTGTGCGACGGTCATGAACAACACAAGAATCAGCATCAAGAATGACGCGAGAACCAGAGTCAGTAAGCTGGCTAGTAGAGAACAGATTCATCTTAAGAAGAGGGACATGAGAAATATCAGGAACATAAAAAGAAGAAGTAGAAAGGGTGCCCCGACTAGAAACAGGAAGAGAGGTACCATTAGCCGTATAAACACAGACAGGAGAAGAGAGAGAACAAAGAGCGGACAGAAAAGAAGACTCAGAGGTCATATGAAAGGAAGCTCCAGAATCCAGATACCACGGAGACGTACCTGACTGTGTAGAAGGTGGTGGTCGCGCAGTGCCTGAAGAATCAGTCATAGAACCAGTAGTGCCCGTCGAATAAGAGCCTGTAGCAGCAAGCAGACCGCGAAGACTCCTGATAATGTCCTGATCACAGAGAGCAACTGCTGAAGAACCGGAAGGAGCCGACTGCCCATGAGCCTGGTGATGCTGACGTAAACTGGGGTCCCGTGTATAACAGGTGGCCCAAGTGTGGCCATCCCTGTTGTAGTAAGAGCAGTGACGAAGAGTGTCGTGGGAATGGTCACGGCAGATGCTGCAATCGGCAGCGAGTAGTAGAACGAGGGGCAAGGGCGGCTAGCCATCTGCGGTGCGAGATGAGGGCAGAGACACAGGGTTTTACCCAGGTTCGGCCCCCCGGAGGGTAAAGACCTACTCCTGCTAGATTGTATTATGGAGGTGGTACAATAGGCGATCTCGGCGGCTAGGCGGCGAGTCGCTTGGGTGTATGAGGGAGCGTATCTCTACTCACCCCATAGGGAGGTTTATATAGGCTCACCTCCCCTAGGGTTTACATATCTCAACAGATTCAGTTAAAGCTTCGGTACTCATTTAACCTAATCCGACTGGGCCTATCTACTCGCCTGGGCCTTCAGCTTCCAGTCGCTCGGTTCCTCGCTGGACTTCAATCCAGTCGCCGTCTTGCAGGTCCACTCGCCGGTTCTTTGGGCCAGTCGGAAACGTCCTGCTAGGTATACCCCGGTAGGCATATCCCCATCAGTAGTCCCCGAGGCCGCCGTCGATTAGGCGCAGGTGGCTGCTGGCAGTCGGAGTATGTGGCTTCAGAGTAGACATCCAGTCGAATCGTCGGCGGGCTCCTGTATAAAGGAGGAAACTAGTCATCCTGATCGCAGCTTTGGCGAGTCGAGTCGGCGAAACACTGTCGTAGTGATTGGGTCGGCGAGTCGAGTGGCCGAAGTTGGACCGTTAACTGTGGTCAAACTAGCCGTTGGGGTAATCCAACGGTAACTTTTAGCGTAATCATCGCGCGGTAACGGTTCCCTGATTTGGCGGGTAACATCCACTGCACGCATTTTCGCCTCCCTTCGCATCGCGATCCAGCCGACCCGAAACCCCCCGACCCCCAACAAACCTCTCGGCCATGGCCCTTTCCACCGAACCGTGGGGTAGATCCAAGTGCACGAGGGCGCAACTGGCCTCTTTCGAGGAGGCCGGGATCTTGCGAGCCGGCTATTGGCGTATTCCCGCAGCCGGAGAGACGACCCCGAACCCACGAGAGAGGGAATTCATCTGTTTCACCAGTCATCTCGAGCGGGGGCTAGGGTTTCCTACGTCCCTGTTCTTCCGGCGCTTTTGCGCCTACTACGGGATCCAGCCTTTAGATCTGGGTCCCCACAGCATCGAGCAGCTCGCCATCTTCGTGGCGTTCTGCGAATGCTACTTGGGCTGCCGGCCCTACTTCCCCTTGTGGCAAGATCTATTCCACGGACGGATTAGCCGCGAAGAAGCAGGCGGCCCAATGCTAGCCGCGGGCGGCCTGACATTCCAGCTCAAGTCAAAAGCTTCATTCTTCGATCTGATGCTGCCCGCCAAGGCAGCGAGCGACTGGAAGAAGTCGTGGTTTTACGTGGCCGAGGCGACCCCGGAGGACGAGGCGGTGATCCCGCGGTATTCCGCCACTCGGTCTGAGCTGCGCCATCTCCAAGTAGGCAAGCTCCCCAACGATCAGCGGATGGTCGTCGACGAGATGCTCCAGACCATCCGCGGTCTGAAAAAGAAGGGCCTCCAGACGATAAACCTGTACAACTGCTGGCTCGGGCGGCGGCTCGTCCCGCTCGCCCAGCGCGACCACTACATGTACCAGTACACGGGCCGGGGAGACTCGACGAAGGCCTGTCTCAACGAATGGAAGCTGGAGGACTATCTCTCAGCACTGAAGAAAATTACCCAGGCGGTGTACCTGGATGCGCAGGCTGGGGTCGCCCCCTATACCGCAAAGCGTCCAGCTCCAACGGTAATCATTTCACTTCACTCGCAGTCGCAGTTTATGCAGTCGCGGTAATTCTGATTTCATTTTGTATTCATCGCAGCTATTCCAAGTGGTGGAAGGGTGGCTCCCACCTCCGGACGACGAGAACTCGAGCTCGTCCGCCCAGGACATAGGCGAGTCGCCACCCGCTAAGGGCGACGAGGATGACGACGACGAGTCCGAGGAGGAGGTCGCCCCGCTGGTCCGAAAGACCCGCGGACAACGACAGCGCGAGCTTGAGGCAAGCAGAAGCCTCAAGCGTCATGATGACGACGACGAGCTCCCAGAGACCACCTCGCGCCGTCAGGCCACTCCGTCAAAGAAGAAGAAGAAAGAAAAGGAGGCAAGGGCCCCTCCGAAGAAGAAGACAAAGGCATCGAAGCCGTCCTCGCCACCGCACTCGGCGAGCAGCTCTGACGCTCCCAGCCCGGCCAGCGACGATGCGCCACCGGTGACAGCCGTGCTGGACGCGGAGACCGTGGAAGTGCCGCTGGCTTCAATGCCTCCGCCATTCACCCCAGTCTCTGGGCTGGGGGATGCTCCGGCTGCAGCGGCTTCGCCTCGCAAGGAGGCTCCTGCCGAAGATATCCGAGAGGCTCCAGCTGCGGCCTCAACGACGAAGAAGCTGTCCGTGTCTTGGGCACGCGACGTCCTAGAGATGGGGCTCAGTCGCCGAATGGGCCCTGAACTGGAAAAACCATCCGGCCTCCGTACAGGGCTACGCTTTATTCTAGTCGCCAAGTGAGTACACTCACCCTTCTTTGTCTTTCATAATCACTTCAATTATTTTTGCTTATACGATTGATGCACAGGACCGGAGTGAAGAGGATGGGCCATCCGACCGTGGCTAAGGTGCCGCCCGTCGTTAGCGAGGAGGATCCTTCCCGCAAGAGGAAGGCGGACGAGGTCGTCGTCTCTACGGATGGCAGCAAGAAGGCCAAGGGTGACGATGTCCTCACTATTTCTGGCGACACGGCGGTTGCGCCGGCCGGACTCGTGATGGAGGCAGCCACGTCTACGAAGGAGGGCGCTCCCTTGCCTGGACCGGCCGAGCCAACCTCCTTTGGAGCGGGTGCCTCTATCGCTACCTTCCCACGCTTCGTGACCAAGGCAGCCGCGGCGAGTGGGACTTCGCCCTCAAGCCACGCTCCTGGGACCGCCGATGCTGAAGTCGACCAACGTCGTGGGCATACGCCGGCTCTCCTCGCGTCCGTGGATGCGATACAACTCCACGGCATGCTAGGCGTAGCCATCCAGGTACATCCAGTCCCCGAGGATCAGGTCGGTGCTTTGCAGCGCCCTGATTCTTATAATATCTTAACTTTATTTTTCGCGTCCAGTCCCCGAGTGCGCACGCGCTAAATTTTAGCGGGTGGGAACTTAGGAATTTCTTTGAGTACTAGTCCCCGAGTGCGCACTCGCTGAATTTCAGCGGGTGGGCACTTAGGAATTTCGTGATCGCCAGTCCCCGAGTGCGCACTCGCTGAATTTCAGCGGGTGGGCACTTAGGAATTTTTGATTTGATTAACCTTTTTGATGATATGCAGGGTCTACAGCTTGAATCGGCTGACCGATTGGCCGCGAAGCAGCACGCGGAGAAGGAATTGGCCATCGTCCAGGAGACGAACAAAGGGCTTCAGGCTGTTGCCGCGAAGGAAGAGGAAGCTCGCTAGGGGCTTGTCCCCGCTGGTGATTTGATGGCGGCGCAATCGGCTTTGAGTGCGGCTGAACAACGGGTCGCCGACCTCGAGCGCGAGCTGCGGGAGGCAAAAGAAGAAGCGAGCTCGGCTGATGGGCGAGCCAAGGCCGCCATTGCAGCCGCCGAAGAGGATCGCAAAGTGTCCGATGCCCTTGTTGCTGGGCTTCAGGACGACCATATGTCGCTTCAAAGCTTCATCACGGAACTCGCCCGCCCGTTGATTGGTACGTGCATCTGCCCCTTCCAGTGGTTATGTCTTTTGTGGTGTCCGTCGTACTCATTATTTTCTTCTACTCGTAGGTCGCATCATCGATAGCGAAGAAGAGGCGAGCTCGTTCGACGCAAGGCAGTGTGTAAGCATGCTTGTCGACTCGGCAACGTTGCCGGCGACGTGCATCCGCGCCTATCTCCAAGAGATATCGCCCATGGAGGTGATTCCCAGCGACCTCGTTGAGGTGTGGAAGTATTTGGAGAAGGCGCCCGTGGTCATTGAGTTCATGACGCGGTCGGCGTTTCGGCGCGGAGTGTCGACGGCACTTGGTCATGGACTTGCCCACTTCCCCGAGGACATCGACATCGACGATGTGACGAGTGGATACCCATCGTCGACTGGTGCGGTGGAGCTGTCCGAGGTTCTCAAGTTGCAGGACCGCGCCGCCACGTACTCGTAACGTGTCTGGGCAATGGGTGACTTCCTTCCGTACCAGGAGACGGTCGTCGTGCCGAACGACCCCGAGCCGCCGCATCGTGACTTCAAGGTCGAGCAACCTTTTCGCGCGGCAATGGCGGGTGAACTGACGACGTATCCATCGAACCCGTACACGCCGTTTATCCGCAATCGCCGGGATGTTGGCGAGTCGTCATCAAAGCCTGCAGAGTAGGATAGTTTGCCTTGTGGCGTTAGCAGCAGGTCTGCCATGCGGGCATATTTTGTAACATGAGACAATGCAATATGCAATCGAATGAGTCATCGTGTCTATTTTGGTATTTGTCGTGTGTTTGTGATTGATGTTTGAACGAGTCCCCGAGCGCGTCCGCCCTTTTGTGTCGTTTACCTCGTATGTGATTTGTTAATGTTATGTATCTTATTATTGTGGTCGACTCGCCCGGGCTCGGAGAGCCAGTCGCTGGGCGACTCCCTTGAGTGCTCTGTACTTTACCGTTTTCCCTTGCGCGAGCGAGGTCGGGTGGCCGAGTCCCCGAGCGTGGTACTTGGTTGTTCTAGGCGCGACTCGAGGGTGGTTGAGGACTTAGCGCGTTGGTTTGAGCGCGTCACTCCTGCCTGGCCCGTGGGGTCAGTCGCGTGGCGAGTCCTGGGCATGCTCTCCTACTTGGCGTTTTCCCTGACCGCTCGCGATGAACTGGTCTTCAGTCCCCGAGCGTGGTACTTAGCCGTTCGAGTCGCTATGCCGAGGATGCGGAGGACCAAGGTCGCTGTAAGAAGCGAGGGCAGTTGTCTTGGTTCGTAGAACCAGTCGAGCTAGGCGACTCCAATGGGGCTCCGGGTAGGCGTTTTCATGGACGATGCAAGACCTGAGGTGATTCAGTGCTCTTACACCGCACTACTTAGCCGTGCCGATCGCTGTACCAAAGGTTGACTTCTGCGGTTAGCGTGACGCTATTATTACGAGTGCGAGTGGCACAAGTCATGGAGAGTAGGCGCAATTTGCGGTGACCGTTTCTTTTTATTTCATAGCGAATGGGGAGTACATGTGTGGGGTTCTAGGAATAGAACTTCCGTAGGAGGTTTACATTCCATGGTCGCTTGAGGTCGAGTTCGCCGTCCCCGCGGACGTCGATGAGGTAGTAGGCGTCGTTGCCGAGTACGCGCCCGATGGCGAATGGGCCTTCCCACGGAGGGGAGAGCTTGTGCATGCCCTTCTTGTCCTGGATGAGGCGTAACACCAGGTCGCCTTCTTGGAAGGTGCGAGTTTTCACCCGCCGGCTGTGGTGGCGGCGGAGTCCCTGCTGGTAGATGGCGGTGCGTGACCGAGCGAGGTCACGTGCTTCGTCGAGTTGGTCGATCCCGTCTTGGCGGGCGAGCTCGTTCGCAGCCTCCGTATAGTGGACGACCCGCGGCGAGTCATGCTCGAGGTCGGTGGGCATGACTGCCTCGGCGCCGTAGACCATGAAGAAGGGGGTGAACCCTGTCGATCTGTTGACTGAGGTGCGGATCCCCCAGATGACAGAGGGCAACTCCGCGACCCAGCGCCCGGCGGTGCGCTCGAGTGGTACTTGGAGTCGTGGTTTCAGGCCGCGGAGGATGCTTTGGTTGGCCCGTTCAGCCTGGCCGTTGGATTCCGGGTGGGCGACTGACGCGAGGTCGAGCCGAATGTGGTGCTCTTCGTAGAATTCGGCCATGGCTCCCTTGGCGAAGTTGGTGTCGTTGTCCGTGATGATGCTGTTTGGGAACCCGTAGCGATATATGAGCTCGCGTAGGAATTTAGTGGCGGTCTTCCCGTCGCATTTCCGGACTGGGTTGGCCTCCACCCACTTCGTGAATTTGTCGACGGTGACTAGCAGGTGGGTGTAGCCGGAGGGGGCCTTCTTGAAGGGGCCTACCATATCCATGCCCCACACAGTGAATGGCCAAGTGATGGGGATTGTTTTGAGCGCCGAGCTCGGCACGTGCGTCTGGTTGGCATACTTCTGGCACCCGGCGCACCGCTGGACGATGTCGACAGCATCGGCGTGTGCGGTGGGCCAGTAGAAGCCATGTCGCATAGCCTTGGCGACCAGGGAGCGAGCGGCGGCGTGGTGGCCGCAGTCACCGGAGTGGATGTCGTGCAGGATCTTGCGTCCTTCGGCTGGTTGGACGCAGCGTTGGAACACGCCGGTGACGCTGCGCTTGTGGAGCTCGCCGTCGATGATGGTGTAGGACTTGCATCGACGAGTGATCATCCGAGCGTCCGTCTCGTCTGCCGGCAAGGTGCCGGCTTCCAGGTAGGCGATGTAGGGCTTGGTCCAGTCGTCTGGCTCGTTGACGAGTGCGACCAAGGCTGCCTCTGGTTGGAGTGGGACTCCGATGTTGATCTCCCTCAGGGGAGAGACTGATGGCTTGGTGATCGTGTCGAGGAAAACGCCGGCGGGTAGTGCGAGTCGAGCCGACCCGATGCGAGAGAGTGCGTCGGCCTCCTCGTTTTTCCGTCTGTCGATCCACTCGACGGAGTAGCCGGTGAAGTGTCCGCCCAACTTGTCCACTGCTTGGCGGTACGCCGCCATGGTAGGGGAGACGGCGTCGCAGGTGCCAGCGACTTGCCCCGCGACAAGGTCGGAATCTCCGTAGCAGCGGAGGCGATTGACGTTCATCTCCTTGGCAGCTCGCATGCCGTGGAGTAGGGCCTCGTACTCGGCCATGTTATTGGTACAGGGTGTGAAGTCGAGGCAAAGGATGTAGCAGAGCTTGTCGCCCTTTGGTGAAGTTAGCACTATCCCTGCGCCTGCGCCGTCCGCGTTCTTGGAGCCGTCGAAGTGCAGGCTCCAGTAATGGAGGTACGGCAGCTTCTCTGGCTGCTGGGCCTCTTCCCAGTCGGCGATGAAGTCTGCCAGTGCCTGCGACTTGATCGCTTTTCGTGGCTCGTATTTGATGTTGTGGACGCCGATCTCGACGGCCCACTTGGCGACCCGCCCGGTCGCCTCGCCATTGCGGATGACGTCTTGCAGTGGTGCTGAGGAGACGACCGTGATCGGGTGCTCCTGGAAGTAGTGCGGCAGGCGCCGCTGAGCTCTGAAGACCGCGTATACTAGCTTTTGGTACTGTGGGTACCGCTGGCGCGACTCGGTGAGGACCTCGCTGATGTAGTACACCGGCCGCTGGATTGGGCGCTCCTTTCCTTCCTCCGGTCGCTCGACGACCATCACGGCGCTGACGACGCGCTCGGAAGCCGCGACGTAAACCAGCATGGGTTCTTTGTCTGCGGGGGCAGCGAGTAATGGTGCGGCGAGTAGCACCTTTTTGAGGTCGCGGAGCGCGTCGTCCGCCTCCTTGTCCCACTGGAAGGTGGGGTTTTTGCGCATCAGGCGGTATAGGGGCATCGCCTTTTCGCCCAGGTGGGGGATGAAGCGACTGAGAGCCGCTACTCGCCCGGCCAGCTTCTGGACGTCGCGCAGGCACTCGGGTTTGCCGAGCCGAGCAATCGTGTCGATCTTCGTAGGGTTCGCCTAGATCCCTCGTTTGGAGATGACGTACCCCAGTAGTTGTCCGGCAGGTACACCGAAGGTGCATTTGCCTGGGTTGAGCTTTATCTTATATTTTCGCAGGTTGGCAAATGTTTCCGCCAGGTCGGCGAGTAGGTCGCCTTGGCGAGCGGACTTTACGACCACGTCGTCGATGTTGACGTGGATGTTGCGGCCAATTTGGCTCGCGAGGCATTCTTGCATGCACCGCTGGTAGGTCGCCCCGGCGTTCTTGAGGCCGAAGGTCATGGCGGTGTAGCAGAAGGCTCCGAATGGCGTGATGAACGCCGTCTTCTCCTCGTCTTTGACAGCCGTTTTGATCTGGTTGTACCCAGAGTAGGCGTCGAGGAAACATAGCGACTCCGAGCCCGCGGTTGAATCGATTATCTGGTCGATCCGCGGGAGGACGAACTGCTCCTTTGGGCAGGCATTGTTCAGGTTTGTGTAGTCGATACACATTCTCCAGGTTCCGTTCTTCTTCTCGACCAGGACTGGGTTTGCCAGCCACTTGGAGTACTTGATTGGCCGGATAAAGCCGGCAGCGAGTAGACGCTTCACCTCCTCGGCGATTGCTCGACGGCGTTCTTCATTGAAGGGCCGCAGCGACTGCTTGACAGGTCGCACTTTGGGGTCGGCGTTTAGCTTGTGCTCAGCGAGCTCCCTAGGGACACCGGGCATGTCAGAGGGTTTCCAAAGATGTCCCTGTTCTCACGGAGGAACTCGATGAGCGCGCCTTCCTATGCTGGGCTCATGCCCGTCCCGATCGTCACCGTCTGGCTGGAGTCGCCTGCGACCAGCTCGACGGTGCGGGTGTGCGTCGTGGCCTCAAAGGTTGAGGTGTTTGCGCCCTCTAAGTTGGGCTTCTTGAGTATGGTGGGGTTGTCGTTGTTGACCCCGCTTGCATACTTGGCGAGCTCATCGGCGTGGTTGGTCTCCGCCGCGATGACGGCGTCAGCGAGCTCGGCTCCTTTGGCCTCGCACTCGGCGGCCATGTCGGGGTCGCCGTTGATGGTGATGACGCCGCACGGGCCGGGGAGCTTCATCGCGTTGTACGCGTAGTGGGGCGCTGCCATGAATTTAGCGAACGCCTGGCGCCCCAGGACACAGTGGTAGGGGCTGTCGAAGGGCACCAGCTCGAAGACGATCCGCTCGGTGCGGAAGTTTGCCGGTGTGCCGAAGGTGACTGGCAGCGTGACCTTGCCGATCGGGTACGCTTTCCGACCGGGGACGATGCCGTGGAATGTGGTGTGGGTCGTCTCGATCATCGACTGCGGGAGCCGCAGCCGCCTGAAGGTGTCGAGGTACAGGATGTTGATGGAGCTGCCGCCGTCCATCAATATCTTGGGGAGCCAGTAGTCGCCGACCTTGGGCTTGACCACCAGGGCGACTCGTCCTGGGTACTCGATGCGTGGCGAGTGGGGTCGTACGAGGAGTCGTACTTTTCTATCTCTTTTGGCGCCTTGAAGTTTGGCGGGTACTTCTCGCCTCGGATCATTGGTCCGAAGCACTTGGGTCCGAGTCGACTGAGCGACCCCATGGGCTCGCCGTCGCGGCGATTGGTTAGGGTATGTCGCAGTTCGTCGGGCTGGCGTGCGCGCCAACTTTGGTTGTTGATGATGTGGGTGCGGGCGTCGATGGGTTGCCCGTTGGCGGCGACAAAGTTGGTTGCCGGCCTGGGGTCGTTGGTGGAGAGTGTCGTGTTCGCGGGTCGGTGTTGGAGCTGCAGCGGCTCTGGTGGCGGGCAGTTGAGGGTGTTTGCCGCCGCTGGGCGGCCGCTGGAGGCCGCTCTGCTTCCCGAGAAACGCGAGTATACTCGACCTTGCGAGTCGGCGCCCGCTCTTTGCTGCTTGACGGCCTTCGCGAGCAGGGCCCTGACGTATTGGATCTGTAGGGCGCCGTCGCCGGTGGCCGTGATGCTGTCGGCTGCTGCTCGGCCTGCCACGAGGTTGTACATCGGGGTGGAGAACAGTGGAAGGCCGTTTGCGTCTCGCTCCCGTGAGGAGACTACTATCCGCGGCTGGTCCCTGGGAGGGGTGCGGTTGGGTAGAGGTGGGGCACCCATTGCCGTTGATCCTGGAGGGGGCCGGGCGCTTCCTCCTGGTGGCGCGTTCTTGCAGATTGCGCGCTCGGCCACGCGGGCCGGGTCGTTTTCGTCGTCGAAGTTCAGGGCACGCCCCTGAACGGTGGGGTTTAGGCGCGACCTGATCCGCTGCTGGTGGTAGCGTGATAGTTCCTGCGCCGTCACCTGCTCGAGGCGAAATTTTTCGCGCTCGGCTTGCTCCTTGCGCACCGTCTCCGCCAGTTTCAGGCGGAGTTCCTGGACCTCTGTTGCCATGGCGTTAGGAGGGATTGGGGTGGAGAATGGATCCTCCGGCGGATCGGTGCCGGTCGCCATGTAGGTCGCGGCGTGGCGACCGGTTCCGTCGCGTAGATCGGCGGAGTTCTCCGACCCGGAGTCGAATTCGAAGATCCCGAGGATGGAGGGGTCCTCGAAGTCTCCCACATTGGAGACCTGGGCGATGGAGCCCGCGGATGAAGCCGCGGTGATGGATCCGGCGAGTGACGCCGGGGTCACCGAGTCGGCGTCGTCGTTGAGGGCCGCGTCATCTACGGCCGCTGAGTTTTCGGCCACGTTGCTGTGGGCAGAATTGTACTCGGAGGCGAGGCAATGGATCGTGCGGATCTGGCTCTCGGAGAGCCGATCGCGTGGCGGCGACTCGCGGATGCGAGCCGAATCCTCCGAGACGATGACGTCGGTGAGACCGACGAAGAGGCTGATCGTGCCGATTGGCAGGATCACGCTGTGCGTGACGGGTCGCGCCGCCGGGACGTAGCTGCTCAGCAAGATTTGGAGCATCTCGCCGATCGCTATCATGCGGCCGGTGGCGACCGTCTCGTTGATGGGCAGATTGGATCTCGCCGCAGAACACCGGCCAGACCGGCCAGGCCCCACGGTGGGCGCCACTGTCGTGGGAATGGTCACGGCAGATGCTGCAATCGGCAGCTAGTAGTAGAACGAGGGGCAAGGGCGGCCAGCCATCTGCGGTGCGAGATGAGGGCAGAGACACAGGGTTTTACCCAGGTTCGGCCCCCGGAGGGTAAAGACCTACTCCTGCTAGATTGTATTACGGAGGTGGTACAATGGGCGAGCTCGGCGGCTAGGCGGCGAGTCGCTTGGGTGTATGAGGGAGCGTATCTCTACTCACCCCATAGGGAGGTTTATATAGGCTCACCTCCCCTAGGGTTTACATATCTCAACCGATTCAGTTAAAGCTTCGGTACTCGTTTAACCTAATCCGACTGGGCCTATCTACTCGCCTGGGCCTTCAGCTTCCAGTCGCTCGGTTCCTCGCTGGGCTTCAATCCAATCGTCGTCTTGCAGGTCCACTCGCCGGTTCTTTGGGCCAGTCGGAAACGTCCTGCTGGGTATACCCCGGTAGGCATATCCTCATCAAAGAGAACCACGGTTACCCTGACCACGAGCCTGCTGCTGCTGAGTCTGACCCTGAGGCTGCTGGTGCTGAAGCTAACCCTGAGCCTGACCTGGAGGAGTGGGTAGTATCGGCGGCGGCGGCACAGGGGACCGCGGCTGAGTCGAAGGAGTAGACGGCAAAGGAGCACCACGGGTAGCAAGCACAGACGGAACGGCAAGAAGACCAGCACCACGGAGACGGGTCTCCTCAGCCCGAAGCTCGGACAACACCTTAGAGAACGGAACACGACCACGAGCATTCAGCTGAGCACGTCGGGGCTCAAACTCCTGGCGAAGCCGAGACAGAAACTCATAGATGTGGTGAAACTTCAAATCCGAGCGCACAATCTGGCAGCATGAGCATGTGCCAGAAACAAAAGTATGGAGAGAATCAAGCTGACGCCAGATAGCAGCACTCTGAGTATATAAATCATCAATAGTGGAATCACCCTGCTAAAGAGCATGCTCCTGGCGAAGCACAGACAGGTAAAGAGCATCCCCAGACGGCTGATAGCGCTGACGAAGATGTGCCCACTGAGCGGCAACAATAGGGAGACTCATGAACTCGGCAGCATACTGGGGCAGAACACTGGAGGTGAGAATAGCAGCAGCACGAGCATCCTCATCGACCCACTGAGTGTAGGCAGTCAGAGCGTGGCGATAGGTCTCGAGATCAGCAGAGTACTGTTTGAACTTCAGGTCATAAGCAGCAACAACACTGTCATCGGCACTCTGAGCAGCATCCTTGGCCTCCTGAGAAGCATCAGCACCGAGAACAATCGGCGTCGGCGGGAGAGGAGCCACAGGAGCAGGGGGACACGGCGGACAGGAGACCTCGCCGGAGAGCACACCCCAAAGACGGAGACCGCGCATGTGAACGCGCATGAAGGCAGCGAAATCAGGATAATTCGCGCCATCGAAGATCACCGGGAAGCGAGGAATCGCAACATAGCCCGATGCAGAAGACATATCTCTCTCTCAATTTTTTCTCAACTCTCAGATCCAAACGGGACCGACGAAACAGTCTGTCAGATCCGACGAAAACGAACTCGCGAGCAGTCGTCGGGCAGGACGCCGCGTCAGGCAGGTGACGCAGGCGGACGCAGGCGAGTGCGCGCGTGACGCAGGCGGGCCCTCACGAGGCGGACGTGACGCAGGCGGGGTGGAGCAGATAGCGGGGCCCAGGCGGACGCAGGCGAGTGCGCGCGTGACACAGGCGGGCCCTCGCGAGGCGGACGTGATGCAGGAGGGGTGGAGAAGATGGCGGGGCCCCTTGCACACACGTGCAGGCGGACGCAGGCGAGTGCGCGTGACGCAGGCGGGCCCTCGCGAGGCCGACGTGACGCAGGGCAGACGCGGGCAGGGCTGATCCCCAATCGATGGACAGCAGTAGAGAGCAGGGCAACGAGGATCGGCGGGTGCGCGCGTGAGGAACAGTGCCCAATCGGTGGTGGCAGGGGCCAATCAGCAATGGAAGGATTTGTGGAGGGTAAGGGTGGATGAGGGTGAAGATCGGATCTGAACGATAGGACAAAACGAATCTGGGAAGGACAAGAACGATACCAAGCGGTCAGAACGGGAACCAATGAGAGGCTGGGGCGAGCTGACGGCGGCGATCACAAGTACAGGACCGGTGGGCACGAGAACCCTAAAACCGGCTCTGATACCATGTTAAGAATAGACAAGTTATATTCCTCTGGGGGCAAAGGCCACAATATATAGTACAGGTACAGGGCAAATATGCAGGAAGCCCCCTAACATATGAGGGAAATACAATATACAAATATATATACATCTAACAACATCTACACCGACACCCAAAGATACGGGAGCAGTGCAGTGCGCCAGTGCGGCCAGTACGAATCTGTGAAACCCTTTGATCTAGTCGGATGGTACTACTACAGCTATGCGGTCGTGACTAGTTCGATAAATTTTCTCCAAGACACGGCATGGTATTTCGCTGTGCAACGGAGGTGAATTGAGAATGTTTTTCTGGTTGGCGCCACAGCCGTGTATGGCCCAGCAAATTTCTCTAAGCTATTATGAACATGCGAAGATCTACTCGCACCGCCTCAGTGAACAAGGCTACAATGAAATAGTTTCTCAAGCTAGCAGGTTTTTCACCAAGTCGAGTCCAATTCACTTCACGCTCGAACTCTACTTGGTGAGGGGGCATTTGTTTGACGAGATTTTGTACTACAATCTCTTTCTAAAAATAAAAGAAAGCGGCACATACCATATACCCCACGGTCAAATTTTGTGTACGTGTGACCAGCATTCTCATTTTGTACAAGCATGACACGAGCAGGTACAGATATATACGGATGGAAACAGTTGTGCATGGCTGAATAAACTGCTAAAGATTGGCACATCGATGGATGTTGTGCATAGACATCGAGCTGTACATGTACATGCCGCGTACGTACAGTACTCCGACTGGTTCAGAAGCGCAGCGTTTGGCGTACACACGCACGGCCAGGTTTGTTGATCCGTGTGCGTACCCGCAACTAACAAGTTTTGGCTAGCTATAGGTACCGTGTATATATCTATATATACATGGAAACTATCGGATAAACATCACGGGAGATTCTCACGGAAGATCACGCGGCGGCCATCCGGGAGCGTCGAAGATCACAAGTTCGTCTCTATCTACTGCCCTCCCGCTCATATCTGCTGCCTATAAAAACTCACAGGCAGGGACCCAGACGGACCACACTAGAGCCCGGACTGACCACACCACACAGAACTCACACCCGGAGACTCACGCAGCATCTGCTCTCTCAGGAGGAAGCACACACCCGTAGGCAATCACCACACCCATCGACTCTCAATTCCCATACACGCACACAACTAGCCAATCCCCAATCCACCACAAGCCATCCATCCGATCTTTATACAACCATCCATCAGCATCCAAATTAATCTCAAATACCACGCAAGGAGGCCATGGAGGACAAGCCGATGATCAGGAATGGTGAGAATTACGATTGACTCTTCCTCTCTCTCCCTTTTTCTCTACAGTACACGAGCATGAACGCGTGCATGCATCCCACACGCGGTGAGCGCATGGAGCCGGCGTGAAGCTCACGGACAAGACGATGGGCGTCAGCGCTGCCGGCGCGCAGCTCGGCTGGTGCTATCTACGAGTCCATCGACGCCGAGACACGGCGCCCTCTTCACTACCACGAGCCGCCACTAAGACGATGGACCTGGGGCGCACGGCTGCCGGCGTGCAGCCCGCCGCCACGTCCATCTACGCCGCCACCAAGAGGACAGTCTCGACGGCACGGCTGCCGGCGTATAGCCCGGTGCTACATCCATCTCCGCCGCCACCAAGAGGACGGTCTCGACGGCACGGCTGCCGGCGTGTAGCCCGGAGCCATGTCCATCTCCGCCACCACCAAGAGGACGGTCTCGACGGCGCGGATGCCAGCGTGCAGCCCGGCGCCATCTCCATCTCCGCCGCCACCAAGAGGACGGCCTCAAGGACGTGAGGCTGCAGCCTGGCGCCATCTCCATCTACGCAACCAAGACGATGGCCTAAAGATGACGGCCTCGAGGATGCGCGGCTGCCGGCACTGTCACCAAGATGATGGCCTCAAGGGCGTGAGGTTGCTGTCATGCAGCCCGGCGCCATCGCCATCTCAACTCCGGTGTGGTGCGCCAAAGATGGAGGCCTTGCGACTGCCTGCATGCTGTAGCAGTGCCATCTTCTCCCCCATCGAGTCATGCTCTACGGTGGCGCCGAAGACGATGGCGGCGTGGAGCCAGATACCTCCTCACTCCGGAGAAGCGTGCTGAAGACGACGGCGAGAAGGTAGCCGACGTGCATCCGACGCTACGTCCATCTCAATGAACACCATGCTGCCCAAGACGACGGTGGGGCTACCGGCGTGCAGCCTGGCCTTCTCTTCACCTCCTACGAACGCCAACAAGACGACGGCTCCGATGGCGCGGCTGCCGGCATGCAGCCCGACCCCATCTCCATCTCCGCCGCCACCAAGACGATGGCCTCGAGGACGCGAGGCTGCCGGCGATGCCACCAAGGCGACGGCCCCGAGGGCGCGTGGCTGCCGGCGCACAGCCCGGCGCCATCTCTTCTCCTATCAAGCCCGATGCCTTCTTCACTCCGGCGAGGCATGCCGAAGACGATTGATGGCGAGGCTGCTAGTATGCAAGCCGGCGCCACCTCCACCTCCGCAAGCCATAGGCGATAGCGTTGGGGTGTCCATCGGACATCCCGGTGCTAGCCCCATCATCGTAAAGCCGGCGATCATAGGCGAAAGCGCTGCCGACTTGCCATCTGGCGGCATACCCCACCTCCATCTCCATGAGCCCGTGAGACGACGCTCTTGTCTAGGACGACAGCCGTGAACTCGGCGTCGGACCGAGATGAGGTGTCGACCACGCTGGCTGCACCGACTTGTAGGAGCGCGTCGATTTTGTACCGACACCGATCTCCACAACACTTACTCCCGCGAGGCATTACCCCTTGCGGACCCCGACGAGGCTGCTGGTCGTCGAGAAGTCCCAGCTGAGCGGACCCATGCTACTCCAACTCTAACTACATCGACACCGTCAAGACCGACGAGGAATGCCGGCGAGGGCGGGCATGGCCAGAGCAAAGGCCACGCTACTCGCAACGCATGGACCGACGAGGACATGGGCTCTGTCGCCGCCTACACACACCACCAGCACCACATCATGCATGGAGAATGCTAAGCGAAGACGACGAAGACGACCACACAGCTTAATCGGAGGTGTCTCGCGGCGTAACCTACGGGTGTAATTAACCGGGTGTCTTCCGAGGCCTCGGGAACCATGAGATCGCAATCGCCATAGTCAGGCTGGCCGTGCAAGTAGGCCACGGAGCGCACTGTATTAGGGATTTGTACTTTGTTTCTCCATGAGAGATTAATGAAATGCATCTTCCCTACCTTTTTTCTTGTGTACTACGATACACTGGCACGCCTGTACTTCTTTTCTTTACCCCGGCGCATGAGAAAAACATGGTACCATCCTTCTTCCCTCAAGTAGCCTACTTCTACCTTTCCAGAATGTTTTTCTCGTGTCAAACAACAGCCACCACAACCACAACTGTCATCATGACAACAAGCATCATGATAGTCATGATAATGACAAGCATAAGAACCACAAGAGTGGACACAAGAGCCACCACAGTGGAAGTGGTAATGGGAGTCAGCCTGCAAAGAAGGACCTCAGTCAGGTTAAGTGTTTCAAGTGTAAGAAGATGGGGCACTATGCAAATGAATGCCTAGAAAAGAAAGTTGAGGGAGCCAACATGCCCAACCCTTTCCATAAGGGACAAGTGAACCACATCAATGTGGAAGAAATATATGAAGAGTCTGATGCTGTGGCTGGTAAGTTCAAAGCTCAATTCTTTTCCAACACTTGTTCTTTTTTATACTGGCGCATCGCATTCATTCATATCAAGAGCATTTGTTGATAAAAATGGACTTCCAACTGAAACTATTGGATGTCCTATAAAAGTAAGCTCTCCCGGAGGAGAGATGATAGTGAATTTTGGATGTCATGATCTAGTGATAGAATTTGGAAAGTATAAGTTTCCGGTTAGTTTGATAATCCTAGATTCCCAAGGATTGGATGTTATTCTGGGAATGGATTGGATGACTAAGTATGAAGGAGTACTAGATTGTGCCAATCCTACCGTCACACTCACAACCCCGGATATGAAACAGATTAGATTCAAGTCTAATTTTGAATCTAAAGGAAGCAAGTTAAATTCTCTTAAGGGGGTTGGCATAGACAGTGTGCTAATTGTGAGAGTGTATCCGGATGTGTTTCCGAAAGAATTTCCTGGAATTCCACTAGATAGAATGTGGAGTTTCTTATTGACTTGCTTCCAGGGTCAGGTCCAATAGCAAAGAGACCCTACAATATGTTAGTTGATGAGTTGAAAGAAATCAAGAAACAGCTTGGAGAACAGTTACAGAAAGGATTTATTCAACCAAGTTCTTCATCATGGGGTGCACTAGTTTTTTTTTGTTTAGAAGAAGGATAGAAGCCAAAGGTTATGCATAGATTACCGTTCACTCAATGAGGTGACTATCAAGAAAAAATATCCTTTGTCAAGAATCAACGATATGTTTGATTAGCTAGAAGGAGCCCATGTGTTCTCAAAATTGATCTCCGATTAGGCTACTTTCAACTAAAGATTAGAGAACAAGACATACCTAAGACTGCTTTCACCACTAGGTATGGTTTGTATGAGTACACCATGATGCCATTTGATTTGACAAATGCACAGGCCTATTTCATGAATATGATGAATATGGTGTTCATGGAATTTCTTGACAAGTTTGTTGTCGTATTCATCGACGACATTTTGATCTATTCCAAGAGCAAAGAGGAACATGAAGGACATTTGCGTTTGATACTTGAGAAGCTGAGGGAGAACAAGTTGTATGCGAAATACAGTAACTGTGAATTCTGGCTGAATGAAGTTGGATTTCTAGAACATATTGTGTCGGGAGATGGTATAGCTGTCGATCCCGCAAAGGTGTCAGCTGTGACTGAGTGGGAATCTCCCAAGTCAGTAAAAGAAGTTTGTAGTTTCCTAGGCTTGGCAGGTTACTATAGAAGATTCATTGAGAATTTCTCAAAGGTAGCTAAGCCAATGACGGAGTTACTCAAGAAATAAAAGAAATTTGATTGTACTGAAGGGTGTGAGGTCATTTTCCAAGACCTGAATAAGAGACTAGTATCAGTACCAGTCTTATGTCTGCCAGATTTGGAGAAGGGTTTACAGGTCTATTGTGATGCATCTCACCAAGGATTGGGTGGTGTTTTGATGCAAGAAGGGAAAGTTGTGGATTATATATGCCTCGAGACAACTCAAAACATATGAAGTGAATTATCCTACTCATGATTTAGAGTTAGCCTCTGTTGTCCATGCACTCAAAACATGGAAACATTATCTTTTGGGAAAGCATTGTGAAGTGCTCACGGATCACAATAGTTCGAAGTATATATTCACTCAAAAAGAAATCAATATGAGACAAAGAATATGGCTAGAACTCATCAAGGACTATGACTTGAGTTTGCAATACCACCCCGGTAAAACAAATGTTGTAGCGGATGCTTCAAGCCGCAAGGTTTATATGAATGGCCTTACTAAGGGAGAATTGCCAGATGATCTGCGTGCCAAATTCAAAGATCTCAGATTGGAGATAGTACCCGAAGGACATCTCATGTTGTTGGATGTTCCACCCACATTGTTGGACAAGATCAAATAAGCCCAAAAGTTGGACAAGGAAATTGAAGAGATTAAAGGAAAAAATAGCAAAGGGAAAGCTAAAGGTTTCCATGAAGACGAACAGGGTACTTTATGGTATGGAAAACGTATCTGCATTCCGCAAGAACCAGAGCTTTGGAAACTGATTCTGCAAGAAGCCCACAACTCACCATATTCCATTTATCCAGGTAAAACCAAAATGTACATGGATGTGAAGGAAAGATTTTGGTGGAACAACCTCAAGAAAGATATTGCGGAGCATATCGCCTTGTGTGATGTATGTAGTCGAGTGAAGGCGGAACATCAGAAACTGGCAGGGTTATTACAACCACTACCTATTCCTGATTGGAAGTGGGACAATATTGGTATGGATTTCATCACCGGATTACCAAGGACAAGATCGGGATATGATTCTATTTGGGTTGTTGTTGATCGCCTAACTAAAGTGTCTCATTTCATACCTGTGAAGACAACCTATACAAGTGCTAAGTTAGCCAAGATTTACATGAAACAGGATTTTATGTCTGCATGGAGTACCCAAAAGTATTATGTCTGATAGAGGAACTCAGTTCACCTCACATTTTTGGCGACAACTACATGAATCATTGGGAATGAGATTAGAGTTCAGCACAACTTTTCACCCCCAGACTGATGGACAGACGGAAAGAACCAATCAGATTTTGGAGGATATGTTGAGGGCATGTGCCCTAGACTATGGTGCCAGTTGGGATGAAAGTCTGCCTTACGCAGAATTCTCTTACAATAATAGCTATCAAGCCAGCATTGAGATGGCACCGTTTGAATTTCTTTATGGGAGAAAGTGTACTACACCATTATTATGGAGTGGCGTTGGAGAAAGAAATTTGTTCGGACCAGAATTGACTAAGGAAGCTAAAGAGAAAGTCAAATTGGTAAAGGGAAGATTGAAGATAGCACAGTCCTGACAGAAGAGCTACGCAGATCCAAAGCATAGAAAAGTCACCTATGAGGTAGGTGATAGAGCGTATCTTAGAGTCTCACCACTTCGTGGTGTGAAGAGATTCGGAGTCAAGGGAATATTGGCACCAAGGTATGTTGGACCATTCAAGATTTTGAGTCGCAAAGGAGAAGTGGCTGAATCACTATCTGCAGTTCACAATGTGTTTCATGTGAGCCAGTTGAAGAAATGCCATCTAGAGATGGAAGAAACTTCTTTGAAGGATACTATACATTTGGAAGAGGTTCAGTTAGAGAGTGATCTCACCTATGAAGATTCTTGAGACTGCAGAAAGAGTTACTCGTACCAAGACTATCAAATTCTGCAAAGTTCAATGGAACCATCATTCCGAAGAAGAAGCAACTTGGGAAAGAGAAGATGATCTTTGAAAAGACCACCCACACCTATTTGCTAGCCAATCCGAATCTCGAGGGCGAGATTCACCTTAAGGGGGTTAGATTTGTAACATCCCAAAATTCATGAATTACAAAATCTTGCATTTCATTCATGCATTCTTAGATTTGCACAAAAAATTTCAAATCAAAACTCAAATTAAAACCAATTTTATGCCTATAGTTTATATATTATATGAGGCTTGGTTTTATTTTATTTTCAAAGGACCTAAGTGTAATTGAGTAAACAAGTATATTTGACACATGTTTGAATACTTGGACCACACTACAAAAATCCAGAGGTGATTTGAATCAAAACTCATTTGAATTTGGTTTGAAATTGTTTTATGAAAATCAATTAGAAAAAGAAAAAGAGAAAGGAAAAAGAAAAAGGCCAGTATTACCTATTCGGCCCAGTGCAGAAGCAGCCCACGAGCCCACCCGGCCATTTCCCCCTCTGCCCTCTCTCTCACCCGCACCCACTCTACCCCGCAGTCACTGCCTAGTGGACCCACTGCCACCTCATCTTCTTCCGCAAACCCCGCGCCCACGACCAGCTCCACGGCCGTTTCCTTCCCTCGTCACTACCGATGAATGCGCGAGTAAATTGCCATTGATTCGCCGAATAACTCCCCTCCCAGCTCCTACTACTTAACCCCCTCCTCCTCCTGACCATTGCCGCCAACACAGCAAGCCCCAAGCGCCGCCAGGCTCCGCGAATTTCTTCTTGCACCGCCGCAGCACCTAACAGCTCCGGTGACCTATTCTGGTGAGCCCCGTGCTCTCCTTTGCCGCTCGTTCATACGACTTTGCTTTCCAGACCCTTGCGCATCTGCTCACACCTTTGGTTTGCTTTGAATCTCCCTAGGTCGTCATGTCCGTCAAGCCCCGCGGACGACCGAAGCGCCGCTCGACTCCGGCGAACAATCACGGTAAATCCGACCTCCCCTTGAACCCTAATTCTTACTACTGTGTTCGCCCTGCCTTTGTGCATCTCCTAATGCCTTTCGTTCATCCTATTGCACCGTAGAACGTCTTCATCTCTGGCAGTGAACACCCGATGTGGGTATGAACTCCGACGAGGTTTTCCGGGCGTGCCAGTGCGCCCCTGTCCAAGCAAAGACCACGTTGAGCTTCACCATCGTCACGCGAGCTCGGTAAGCAACTGCAAGTTACCCCTAACCCCCTAGCCTCGCCGGAACGCCACCGCTAGTAGAGCCGCCGCCGCTGCGACCACGTGCGCTGCCAGTTCCTAGTCAAAGCATCGTGAGCCGTTAGATCTAGATCTAGTGGCTAGGATAGATCACTTAAGCGAATCGTTTTTGTTTGATCTGAACCGTACAGAGTCACTTAGATCCAACGCTCCACGTTAGCCGATCCGCGTGAAGCGGTATCAACCAATCAGACACAACCATGTGTCTAGGGTTTTGATTTAAAATCTGTTTTTATATCTATTAGAGATTCAAACTTGTAAAATTCATAACTTTTGTTCTGTTTATCCAAAAAATACAAATAAGATATCATTGGATTCAGAAAAATGAGCCCTGTACCACTGTGGGCTTGAATTTGTATTTTTCTTCTGTAAAATTGTGTTTATTTGAAGAATAAAATATAGGCCTATTTTGACTATATAAATTAGTTAGGAAATGATTTTAAAGCAAAGTTAAGTTTATTTAGACTATATTTAGATGGCTTTGTGTTCAGTACTGTTTAGTTGAATGGTTTAGTGTAGAAAAATTCATTCCATTGCATTTGCATGCATTCACATATTTTTGCTTGAATATTTTGAATGAGAATTTGGTGCTATCATTTTATGTGTAGATTTTGGTGCTAGTGGTGATTGTGATTGTGAAGATTGTTGCTTCTCCCCCAAATACCAAGGCAAGTGGTGCTTCATGTATTTGTCCTATTATTTTTGGCTATGAACTAGAGGTATTTTGTATAGGGATTGCATGAATTTTTGCTAAGTATCTATATGTTATGCCATGGGAAATCCTAGTAGTTGTAGTCTTGGTAGAATTTTCTCTAAGTTAGGATACTTGTTATGTTATCATGCTTATCCTAGCTAGTATCAAACAAGGGTGGATTATATACATGCTATGGAAAATTTTGCTAAGTCTTGGACTTATGTTTTTGCTTAATAAAGCAACTAAGTGAATGAATCACCTGGGTGGAATGGTATGATTGGGTTATGTTGAGTGGTTACACAAGGCCCATATCTATGGTCTACCTTGTGTATCACACTTGTGGAAAGCCACCTAGGAACAAACGGATTTGAGATACTTAGTGTTTAGAAGCTTTTAGTGCAACCACATTGTAACACCCCCGGTCACTCCGGACCGACGACTGTCACTTCTGGCAGCTCAATAGGATCTCTAGACTAGCCCCACAGACCAACACTAGTCTTTTCTGCGCACTTTGTCCTCACTCGTGCGCACCCGGTTACCCACTTCCCAGTCGGTCACCCATCCTAGAATTGCTCTAGGCCAAGCACGCTTAACCTTAGAGTTCTTTTTGAATGAGCTTCCGGAAAAGAAGTTGCAACTTGTTTGTATGGGTTTCCTATCAATCCTATTGAGCCATGTGCCAGGGTCTCACATACACCCACCCTTAGAAGATCGACGTCCTCGTCGATCAACCACAAGCCAGGAACGTCCCCTCTTGGCACACGTCTGTGCGTCCAGTGCCGGCACATGTGCCATGCCGTGTCCACTCCGGGCCACACGCGCCATGCGCCACATGTCCGCCACTGACCTGCACACGCCCGTTTAACCGCGAGGGTCGGCTCTGATACCAATTTGTAACACCCCCGGTCACTCCGGACCGACGACTGTCACTTCTGGCAGCTCAATAGGATCTCTAGACTAGCCCCACAGACCAACACTAGTCTTTTCTGCGCACTTTGTCCTCACTCGTGCGCACCCGGTTACCCACTTCCTGGTCGGTCACCCATCCTAGAATTGCTCTAGGCCAAGCACGCTTAACCTTAGAGTTCTTTTTGAATGAGCTTCCAGAAAAGAAGTTGCAACTTGTTTGTATGGGTTTCCTATAAATCCTATTGAGCCATGTGCTAGGGTCTCACACACATGGAATATGGGCTCTACCTTTATCATATAGGTTGCAATAACTTAGCCAGATGGACAGATGGTGGTAGGGTGATAGGATGGAATGCGTCCATTTGGTCTAAGGGAAGGCTTCTGAAAGATCTCATCTCGATGCATGTCGAGTCTTGTGGGGAAAGTGCACCACCTCTCGAGAAGGAAAAACCTAAGTACTTAGTCATGTCCGCGACAATGGACAATTTGAGCATCAAGACATTGAAGCTATCAAGGATCTCCTCATCCCAATTTCTAAGTAAAATTTTGTGGTTGAACAAGGGTTAAGGTTCACCAATGTCTATTGGTGGTTTCTTGGGAGTTTTTGTCAAACAAAAACTTAGTGTTTTTCAAGTGATATGAAAAATCTATTTTCAGCAAAGCAGGACTAAGCTACAGTTAGCCAAATTCATATAGATGTTAGATACTACTATTCTACCATGGTATCACTTGCCAATACAATTCCAAATGTATTGACCCACTGTGGCTGTAACTTATGATGTTGCAGGTTACTCTGATGATGATTAGGGTTATGAGTCTACACTCAACATGCTTGCCTATGGCACATGAAGATGAAGACTTTACTTTCTTTATTTATGTTATGAACTATTGTACTAGCCTTTGGCTATGGTGTTGTAAAAGACTAAGTTTATCTCTGGAATGACGATGTAATAAAGACCTTTGTATCTGTGTACTTCATCTTAAACTATGGATGCCATCATTTGATACAGGGGCTAGCATTGCAATCATAGGGACCTTTACCTTATAAAGGTGGGGTCCTACACTAGTATAAACCATACAAAGACAAACCAAATATAGTCTTTTGGCCACAACTATTGTCTAATAAAATTTTAAAAACCCTGTTGTATAAGACTCCTTAGACCTTACATAATATAGTAAAGAAGGTCGATGATCAAGTAAAGGAGTTGGATTAGGATACCTAATCAGGATAAGGAACTAAAGAAGATACCCCAAATTAAGGAGTTTATAATAAGGACATATCCCTAAAGGAGGATAGTGAAAGGAACTTTGGAGTGTTGAAGACAACAAGTTGGAGATTTCCAAGAATGATAAGAAATCAAGGAAAAGATCTGGATATGGGATACAAAAATTGTTCCCATTAAGGTTACCATGGATCTGAGACATGTCATAACCAATACAGGACAATTCCTCATTCCAAAACGTGAGAGTATACAAACTTCTAGGACGAAGTTTATTTTAAGGGGGAGAGTCTGTAACATCCCAACATTAGAACATAAAAATAAGCTAAACACAGATGTGTGCATTGCATTCATGCATAGAAAATCCGAATAATTTTTGCGCTTTTGAAAAAAACTTGTCAAAGTGATTTAAGCTTCTCTCAACTTGATGGAATTGAAGTAGATTATCAAGTTGACTGCGATAAGTTTCAATATGACCTTTGCTAAAACCTTATTTAAGGTAAACATTATTTGATATAATGGTAGATCATATGTAATAAAACTAAGCCATTGCATATTGTTTAATGATTAATATCTGATCCTTAAGAGATCGTATCATAGTATTCATTACAACAATTCATGCATACCAAACCTCATCATCTCTAATGAATCTTATCCTAATATCTGTTGTTCATCAATGTTGAGTAATCAACTATTGATTCACCAATTCTTAGCCTATTAACTCTTGATCTATCAAGTCTTAGCCTATCAATTCTTGATCTACCAACTCTTGTCCTTATCATAGCATTCACTTAAGGCCTATAAAGAAAGAAGTAAGAAGAGGTAAGTAGTAATGCTAGATTTAGATATCATCTATAGGATGGGAGTGTTTGAAGAGAATGAAAGCAATAGGATACTTGATGGAGTTAACTCACTCATGAATGGATCGAAGAGTTATTTGGAAGATATAATTGTATGGTAGCAAAGAAGATTACAAGGATGAATATTGAAGATAGTTACCAAGGAGTAATACTGTTGGATCAAGTAGGTATAGTCCATTAGTAATATCTCATAGTCAGGTAGATATACTAAGAAGATAATTATAATACAACTGTAATGTTGTATTGATGAAAGCCTTGATTAGCCAACTGGAAATCTAAGCCATAAATGATCAAAGGATTATAATGATCATGTTTTAGTCACTAAGAGAGAATGATTATATCATGTATAAGTGACATTGGTGGATAGGACATGATTAAACCCTAGTATAGAAATGTTATCCTATATTAGTCATCACAAGTCACAATGATATAATGTGAAGTTGGAATATAAGATACTGGAGATAAGTAGAGATAAGATAGTATCACTAAGCTGATGCCAGAGCAACATTGAGTTATTGAAGTAGTAATATTCCTCATAGAGAATACTAAGCACTTGAGGAAAGTAGGAATTGATATATATATACATCTACTGGAGTAATAATAGTGATGGGTGATAAAGGAAGAGTATGAATGGAGTGAAATGTAACTACTTGTTGGATTGAATGTTACCATTAGTAGGTTGATATAATCAAGTGGAGATATAAGAAGTTTATGAAAGGCTTCGGTGAAAAGCTTCTGAGATTTATAAGTTAGATTACAAAGCAATTGTGAAGTAAGAGAGTAATCATTCAAATGGAGTTGGATTCATTAGAAATATTCTAGAGATGGCAGTTATGCTTATGAGGAGATCATATAGATCTTTAGTGTCAAGCTCACTGAATTTACAAATGGATTTAGGAGGATAAATTATTAATAAGAATATTCTTGTAAAGTAAAGATCATCATGTTAACACACGATGATGGATATGAAGAAGTAGTATATCTGGGAAAGGAATTCCTTAAGTTGAAGTCAAGAATTGTGAAGTATGGAAGATAGGAATTCTTGGTAAACACTAAACCTTAAATCTATAGTCAAATTTAATGTCTACCTCATCTATTTGATCAATCATCTTATTTCCACAATGGCTTTTAGGAATATTTTCCTATAGCAAATCACTTAAGCATATCTTTGTCACTTCCAAACATTAAAATCATATGTTCCTAGAAACTATAACTACCAATTCTATATCTTAAGCCATCCTAGAAAACAACCCCATTATTTTACTTTAAATAGTGATATCATTCCTGATCACAAGCATAAAGACAATCTGTCTTAAACCTTAATGTTATCCATATCTATAAAGTAATATATGAATATTAATCTCCAAAAACTAATGGTAAACATTTATAATTTTAAACCCTATCTTCTATGCAAGTTATAGCAAAATATACACCTTGATATCACCTAAGCTCATGGGAATAATATCAACCATATTAATTCCTTAGAACTTTATGTATCAAATAGTAATGAAGGATCACCATATAAACGTTTCCTTGAAAATCTATAAGTTAATGAGAACTAAGTCTCATGAATCAATAGTAATATACCCTTAAATAAGTTTATGGTATAGTATATAAATCAAATTCATAACAAAGATTCGTACAAATTATTAACAGGAAAAGGACCTATATAAAAAAATAAACAAATTATAACATTATATAATAAAAGTTCACAAAATGATACTAAATACATTTCAGTATTACTACAACTACTTAGCAAATAAATTCTACGAATAAAGATTTAAAACAAACGTATAATACAAATCTGAAAAACAAAACAGAAAATAGAAAAGGAAAACAGAAAGAAAAAAAGGACCTGGCCCGAGTAGGAGGCCGGCCTAGAGTTTCCCTCTACCTAACTACCTCCCCGCCGCAGCACCTTCTCTTTCCGCTCACTCCGTAAAGGCCAAACTATAGCCCAGGCCCACGTACCATTTTGTCGAACTAATCGTCATCGTCTACCTCGTGCTTGTCCCGAAGCAGCTCGCTAGTAGCAGCGCCGCCGCTCGCCGGCGTGGAGATTCGTGATGTCGATAACCAAAGGGGATAAGGAGGCCACAATGATGCAGCATTGCCTCATCCTCATCCTCTCCCACTCGCCCACTCTCTTCATCGTTGTGTTCTCTCGAGGACAAAACCCTAGCTCACCGAACTGCTCGTCGTCACCGGTGGAGGTCGTTCCGGACTCCGTGGCATGATCGAGGAGAATTGTCGCGTCACCCTCTTCATCTTAGGATACTAAATCGAGTCATGGGAGCTCCAAATCGATGCAACCTAGCCATTCCCTTTTGCCGGTGATCGTCGAGATTCGCGACAGATAGCTCATATCGGACTACCACAACGACATCTGTGTGAGTATACGCATCTCCCCATGCCCTCTAATCTCTCCCTCTCGCCATGTATCATCGTTCCGCCGTGTACCGACGCCGACCACCGCAGTTGAGGGTCGTCGGAGTAGCTCCGGTGACCAAAACTGAGCGGCGCCACCACCAATAGGTTCGCCTTGAGACCCTCTTTTGAACACGACCATCCTCGCGAGACCATGTTTCCCCAATCGATGTATTGATCACCGATCTGAGAAGATCATCCAGTGCTGACGTCATAGTGATGTCATGCAAACATCGAGGTTGACCTGGTCCAACGTTTGACCAGTCCTTGCCCATGTGGCATGTGACGTGGCCCTTGTCCTATTTGTCATTGACTATGAGTAGAAATATGTTTAGTAACAAATGTATTCACTAATATGGGCATGTAATGTGGCCACTGGCCTACCACTCAATGATTGGGTCTAGGTGTAGTATCGGTGTAAAAAGTATTTACCATTTAGAATTTAATTACAAAATGATTAAATCTTATAAATTACATATCTTTTATTTTATAATTTAGAAAAATATATATTATATATCAAAATGTTTATAGAAATAAAATCTATAACGTAATTTTATTATCAAATATTATTATGTTAATCATTTCAACAATTATTATTTCATAAAGGTTTTATAAGTAATAAAACTTTGATAATTCATAATTTAATAATGGTAAATGCAAAAAATATCAATAATATACCAAAATTCTTAGAAAAATAATAACTATAATTTAAAACTATAATCATGTACTATTATTTCACCTAATTAAATATTTATTATTTATAAAGTAATAAATCTTATAAAAATCATATTATTATTTAAAATTCATAAATATACATATAATATACCAAAATGATCACAAAAATAATATCTACATGGTAAAAATATAACATCCCACTTTTGAAGCAAGTAAAACTTTAATATTCTAATAACTTGAATTTAAATATAATTTCTTAATTGATAATTCATATAAAGATAAGTAAAAATTACTAATATTACTAAAAATTATTCCTTTGACGTCTAAAAATAATATTAGTCCTAAATTTTGATAATGTGAAGTCAAAATAAGTTTAACACATTTTAAAGTATAATTTTGTTGAACTATTACTCAACAATAAGTGTATACTATTTTCCAAAAGGAGTAATCAAATATTAAATTCTCAACGTTATCATTTTGGCTTAATAAAATCTTTTACCATTACTTCAATCACAAATTTATAAACATATTAAAAATTCAAAGAAAATTATGAGTAGTTAAGTAATATTGTTTACTTACTCACAAACTATAACCACACCTTTATAAGGAGATAAATGATCCTATTCCATTATAATATTAAGAAACCACTACTCAAATAGAAGTAATACCATTCTTAAATAACTTTAAGGAAACATTATGAAGTGAACAAAGTACAAATATCATAAGCGTTACATCTTAAGACCATATATGTCCTTAAAGTTAAACTTTAGTCTACAAGATTGTAAACACCGTGTTAAAATATTTATTATGTTTTTTATAGTTTTGTCAAATCCCGAAATTTTCCAAATTTTTAAATGTGAAAAATAAATAAAAAAAGAATTTATTGTTGAAATTTAGGGTGAAAAGAAACTTTTTGTTTCTAAACGGAAACATCAAAACCCTTCTTGAACAAACTTTGAATGAAAAGGACATCCAACAAAAATATCAATCAAGTGAAGTGCATTCATCAATGAAGGAATCTTGAAATTTAAACATTTGGAAAAGTTAAACCAAAACTCCAAATCTTAATGAAAATACTTTGGAAAATAAACCAAAACACATCCTAAGATCAGATGCATTTTATGCATGGAAAGAATCTTGAATATAAATACTTTGGAAAATAAACCAAAACACTAAAACACAAATGGAAGTTTATTGAATAATAAAAAGGAATAAAAGATTATTTAAATTAAACTATATGGACATTTAACCATATTCAATTTTATTTAAATAAAGACAAATTGCCTAAAGTAAATAATAAATACCAAGAAAATTATTTAGAAGAAATTTTTAAAAATGATTGAAATCCATAAGCAAATGGAATAAAGGTAATCCAAATCCAAATAAAATAAAGGGATAAAGAATATTCAAATAAAAGTATATGGTATTAAACCATATTCAAATTATATTTAGATGGAGACAAAATCCCTAATATGAAGGATTAATTAAATCATGGGAAAAATAATTGAAATTGCCAAAATGGATTAATAGTTATCTAATTAACTTGAAAATAATAAAATAATAATTAAATAGAATTATTAAAACCATATTCAGATTCATTTAAATAAAAACAAAAGCCTCATTTAAATAAATATTAAATCATAATAAAAATGTTTGAAATAACTCAAAGTGAATTATTTAAACACACAAATGAATAAATATAACCTACTGAAAAGGTTTGATGAACATTTGAAATCAAATGGAGGCTTGAACCAATGGTTTGAATAAAGACACAAACCTCATCTAAATAAATATTAAAACCATAAAAGAATATTTGAATATTCTAAAATGGAATTTTAAACACATTATTAAACAGTATTAAACTACTGAAAATGTTGGAAAAAATTGGAATTCAAATAGAAGTTTGAAAACATATTTAAACCTTATTTAAATAAAGAAAAAATGTATATTTCAAATAGATAATAAACCATAAGAGAATATAAGAAAATATTCTAAAATGGAATTTAAAATACATTGTTAAACAGTATAAAAAATACTGGAAAGTCTGGAAAAGTTTTGAAAATAAATGAGTGTTTAAATCACTTGATTCAAATCAAAATAGAAAATGAAATCAGAAAAAGAAATCAGAAAAGGAAAAAAATGAAAAGAGACCCAGCCCACTAACCTACCCAGCCGAGCAAAGCCTCAAGCCCAGTAGGAGCCCACCCGGCGTCTCCCACTCTCTCGCGTGTAACGTTTTTACTCGCGCACAAACCTCTCACCTCGCTGACAACATGTCCCCATGCCAACCTGGCAGCCCCGTCATCGTCTCCCCCACCCACGTGACCAATTCTCCCCTCTTCCCGGTCGTTTCTGCCGCTAATTTCTCTGCGATAGTTCGCGTTGATGCCGCGACAATTACTCCCCGAGACCACGTTCGTTAAATTGCCTTGCCCTCCTCTTTCTTTCCCCTCAGACCTCAAACCACCAGAGCCACCAGGCTGCTGCAATTGCTGCTCCAAACCACCACTGCTCCGGCGAGCTTCCCGTCCAATTCCGGCAACGTCGACCCTCTCCACTGCCCCTAGTTCCCATGAGAGCACTCCTCGTCGCCTCGCGCACCTACCAGCATCATCAGCTCACCCGCGCGTGCCCCACAGCCTCAGTAACAACCAAGTCCGAGCGCCATCTTCGACTTCATCCACTCCGGCGACCTCTCACCGTAAGCACAGATCGCCCCCTCCTCTCTGGTTGACACTCGCATGCTCTCCTCTCTCTCGCGCGTCTAACATTGTTTTGCCTCCCCGTGCCCTATAGCCTCACCTTCGTCGACGACAGAGCATGTCCGTCGTCAGTAGCATCTTCGGCGAGAGATTCAGGCCAACCTCGTGCGCCCCTTGGTCTACGGCGACCACCTCAAGCATCGGCACTCCACAGCGAACCCAGTGAGACCCTTTTACCTCTCCCTCGCTTCCTATTTTGGCCAGACCACCACATCCCGAGCGCACCGCCGCTCATCGTCGCCAAGCGCCGCCAGATCATGGCTAGAGTGCTTGAGGCCGTTGGATACTGATCCAGTGGCTGAATTAGATCGTTTAGGCAAACCATTTTTGATTAATCTGTACCGTCTAATCTCACTTAGATCCTATGGCCCGCGTAGCGTGATCCAACCAAAGAGGTATAGACCAATAGAAATAAGACACGTGGCCCTGCCTGTTATTTTAAAAACAGATTTAGATCTATTAGATGATTGACTTTGAAAAATTCATAACTTTTGATCCCCACGTCCAAAATTTGCAAACTTTATATCATTGGAATCAGGAAAAAGAAACCATTGCAACCATGCCCTTAGTTTAGTATTTTTCTTCTGTGAAATTAGTTGTTTTTGCAGAAACATTTCTAGGCCTATTTTGAGTATAAAATTTATTCTAAAAATGATTTTTAGGTAAAATATTTTGCAAATGATTTGTTTTGAACCTACTGACCAGAAACACATACTTTTGGGTTTAGAAATATATTTGATCAACCCTAGAAAATTATTCTTTGAATAAAGGCATTTCTAGTAAAACAAAAATGTTGCTATTATTTAAAAATGGTTTTTGAGTTAAACCTTTTGTAAATGGATTTGTTTTAAACACTTTGACCATAAAAACTAACATTTGTGTTTAAAAATATATTTGACAAACACTAGAAATATAAGTGACCTATTTGACAAACCCTATTTATTTGATTAAAATCATTTCTAGCAAAACAAAAATGATTTAAAATGGCCTATTTTCACTAATTTGATTTCAAATGGTTTTGCCACAATTATAAATGACCAGTAGGTGTGTTTGAAATGTTTATAGCCTTAGTATAAACCACTTTTTACATAATTTTTTTTGCATGCTTGCATGCATAACTTTGTTTTCATTATTTTATGTGGTGAATTGTTTGAATGCTAGTTTGAGTTTGTGCCTTGATTGAATTATAGTGAACTTTGAAGAGTATGACCATTGCAAGATGAAGGAGTGAACCTATATTCTATAATAAAAAGGAAAGTGGTACTTCATGCATTTTTTCCTATTATTTTGACTATGCATTAGTGATATTTTGAATAGGACTTGCATGGATTTACTAAGTATGCTATGCCTTGGGAAATCCTAGTAGATGATGCCTTAGTAGAATTTTCCCTGTTAAGATTCTTGCTACTAGTATCCTTAGCCTAACTAGTAGAAAACAAGGGTGGATTATATTAATGCTATGAAATATTTCTAAGTCTATGACTTGTGTTTTGTTTAATAAAACAACTATGTGAATGAATCACCTGGGTGGAATGGTGTGAATGGATTATGTTGAGTGGTTACACAGGGACCCATATTCATGGCCTACCCTAGTGTATCTCACTTATGGAAAGACACCTAGGAACAAAGAGATTTGAGATATCAAATGTTGAGAAGCTTCTAGTGCAACCACATGGTTTATGGGCTCTGCTAGGATCATATAGGTTGCAATAACTTAGCCAGATGGACAGAAGGTGGTAGGGGGTGATAGGATGGAACACGTCCATTTGGTCTAAGGGTAGCCTTCTGAAAGAACTTGTCTCGATGCATGTCGAGTCTTGTCGGGAAAGTGCACCACCTCTTGAGGGAGTAAAATCTAAGTACTTAGCCGTGTCCCCGGCAATGGATAATTTGAGCATCAAGACATGGAAGCTATCAAGGATCTCCTCATCCCAATTTCTAAGTTAAAAACTTGTGGTTGAACAAGGGTTAAAGGATCACCAATATTTATTGGTAGATGCCTTGGGTGATTTTGACAAACAAAACTTAGTGTTTCCAAATGACAAGGAAAATCTATTTTGAGAAAAGCAAGCCTAAGCTCCACTTAGACAAATGCATATAGATGATAGATACCACTATTCTACCATAGTATCACTTGCCAATATAATTAAAATGTATTGACCCCTGTGGTTGTAACTTATTATGTTGCAGGTTTGTTTGATATTAGTGAAGTGTTTTGAATATGATTACAAGTCTACAACCAACATGATTGCCTGTGGCACTTTGAAGATGAAGGACTCCATGCTATATAGATATTTATGCTGCATTGTAATGGGATAGCCAAATGAGCTATGTAAGATGTAAGGTATTATTTTATTCCTGGTTATAAGTTGCAATATGACCTTTGTTCCTTGATATTACATTTTAAACTGTGGATGCTAGCTATTGATCTAGGGACTAGCATTGTAAACACAGGGATCTCTACCTTATCAGGTTGGGACCTCTAGAAGTTTACTTTGGTCTGTTTCAATTTAGAACTAATGCATCTCAAGACCAAATTAACCGAGTAAACACCAAGAGACATCGACCACATTCTATTAACCAGAAAGATTGTTTAAACCTTAGAAAATAAACCTTTTATTTGAAGGTTATCATTTTTGCCACTTCAAACAACAGATGACAATTAATAATAATCACATTACTTTATACTTTACTTGTATACTTAGGATTGCTAACACTTAAGTTACTTATAAATACCATTACTTGTAAAGTAAAATTTGAAGATAAGACAATTCTTATATAAGCAATCTTTGAGAAGCATTCCAAAATTGTGTATTTTATTATTGTATAGTATTATTATGTTTACATGTTTTTTCACAACCACTCAAAAGCCCTAATAAGAAGCACAAGTGAGAAATTTATCAAAAAGTACAACACATTCTAAAGGAACCATTTCCAGCAACCAAACCCTAGATCAACAATTATTCCAGGGATTCAAGTTTACCAAATTTCATTACATTACTTATTCATAATAGCATGTTGCTTCTTTAAACATTAGTCCTTATCGGACCAATGATGCTGATTTCAGATATGGGATCTTATATTTTCTCAAAGACCATGAGTGTATAATCTTGCAATCACAAAAGGCAAGTTCACACTTGCTCATGTCCTTTGATTGTTTTCTGTAAAGTATTTTTCAAATCCAGTGTTGTCATCACCTGCATTTCAAAAAGGTCAGAAAACACTATTTTCATAGTAATATAATTATAGGTTATTTACCATGAGGTAATAATCTACTATAAAATTTCTGGTGGTAAAGGAACATATTATCTAGGACTTAACAACCAATGTCGCCAGTGATTCTTGTGCCGTATATCACGCGTTAACCATGAGATTTGGAATGGGATGGAGAAGTCAGCTGGATCTTCTTCCTTTCATATGAACAAGCTATCCATCTCGTGACGCTTATGTGACCTAAGAGACTCAGCATGGGTGGGACCCCTTAGTTCCCCGTGATATTGTTGTCTAGACTATCCCTAAGCGACTGTCGTAGGTATGTCCTCATATTGATGGGGGCGACCAGGTTCTTTTCTGCTGACTGGAGTCCTCAAGGAGTCAGCAATAGTTATATCTGCTATGCGGATTAATAGAGGTCATTTTGCTTGTGGGTCGTGTTCTATGTGGGGTCGCGGAGAAGGGCAGTGTTTGGCTTGGATCTTAGACTGGGCCCCATACAATGGAAGTGTAGACAAGCTCATGACTTGGTTGTGCAACAAGGATAAGGTCTCTCATGGGTAAAGTAACGCACCTCTGTAGAGTGTAAGAACTATAACTTGTTATTCCCTGTTCTGGGAAGGAGCTATGGACACGGCAGGAAAGGAACTCCATGAAAGTTCTGGTAAACTTGTGGAGGCTGACGGACATAGCTTTTCAGAATAAAAGCAACCTTTGAAGAAATGTTTACGAAAACCTACAGTGCCTACGACCTATGGTCTGTGGATGTAGATATAGTGCATCAAACACTCCTTTTTAGTGGACTTGCTGAGTACGCTCGTACTCGACGTATCTTATTAACCCTTGCTAGATTCTGAAGTCAATACAGACGATGTCTACATCAACTTATGCTCCAAGAAACATCATCAAAAGATAAAGCTCTTCAATGAACTCAAGAAAGTCAACATATACATCAACTCAAGTGAAGACAAAGTTGCTGATTAGATAGGAATATCATCTCTAGCCATAGAACCTACTAATGTAGAGTATTGCAATAGCAGCAATGCAAGCCCCAATTATTCTTATACTAGTCTATTAGTATATTAGTTATGAGTTGATTTTTCCTGATTCTTATTTTTTAGAAGTTTATTTGTCTCTCTTTGTAAGACCCCACCTTTTAAAGGTAAAGGCCCCTATGATTGCAATGCAAGTCCCTGGATCAAATGCTAGCATCCATAGTTTACGATGAAGTACACAGATACAAAGGTCCTTATTACATCGTCATTCCAGATATAACATAGTCTTTACATCTCAATAGCCAAAGGCTATTACAAGAGTTCATAACATAAAGTAAATAACTATAAGTCTTCATCTTCATGTGACACAGGCAAGCATGTTGAGTGTTGACTCACAACCCTAATCTCCATCAGAGTAACCTGCAACATCATAAGTTACAGCCATAGTGGGTCAATACATTTGGAATTGTATTGGCAAGTGATACCATAGTAGAATAGTAGTATCTAACATCTATATGAATTTGGCTAAGTGTAGCTTAGGCTTGCTTTGCTCAAAATAGGTTTTACTTATCAGTTGAAAAACACTAAGTTTTTGTTTGTCAAAAACACCGAAGGAACCACCAATAGACATTAGTGAACCTTTACCCTTGTTCAACCACAAGTTTTTAACTTAGAAATTGGGATGAGGAGATCCTTGATAGCTTCAATGTCTTTGATGCTCAAATTGTCCGTTGCCCGGGACACGGCTAAGTACTTAGGTTTTACCCTCTCGAGAGGTGGTGCACTTTCCCCACAAGACTCGACATGCATCAAGACGCGACCTTTCAGAAGCATTCCCTTAGACAACCATGGACGCATTCCAACCTATCACCCTACCACCAACTGTCCATCTGGCTAAGTTCTTGCAACCTATGTGGTCAAGGCAGAGCCCATATGCCATGTGGTTGCACTAGAAGCTTCTCAACACTAAACATCTCAAATCCCTTTGTTCTTGGGTGGCTTTCCACAAGTGTGATGCACAAGGTAAACCATAGACATGGGTCTTGTGTAACCACTCAACATAAAACCATCATACCATTGCAACCAGGTGATTCATTCACTTAATTGTTTTATTAATCAAAACACAAGTCATAGACTTAGCAAAATTTCATAGCATGAATATTCCACCCTTGTGTGCTACTAGCTAGGCTAAGCATGATAACACAACAAGTTTATTAACTTAGAGAAAATTCTACTAAGACTACAACTACTAGGATTTCCCAAGGCATAGCATATATATACTTAGCAAAAATTCCATGCAAGCCCTACTCAAAATATCACTAGTGCATAGTCAAAATAATAGGACAAAATACATGAAGAACCACTTGCCTTGGTAGTTGGGTGAGTAGCAATAGTCCTCACAATCACAATAACTACTACCACCAAAATCTACACATAAAATCATAGCACCAAATTCACATTCAAATAATCAAAAAAAAATACATGAATGCATGCAAATGAAATGAAATGATTTTCTATACTAAACAAGTCAAATGAAACAGTACTGAGCACAAAGTTATCTATCTAAAGTCTAAACAAACTCAAATTTGCCTCAAAACAATTTTATAAACATTTTATATAGAAAAAATAATCATATAATTGGTTCTGCAAATAATCCTATTATTCCAGAAGGAAAATAAAAATTAAAGCCAATATTAATGTAGGGCTTCATTTTCTGAATCCATTGATATATTATTTGCAAAATTTGGTCAAACATAACTAAAGATATGAATTTTACAAGTTTAAATCTCTAATAGATACAAAAACAGATTTTAAAACAAAATCACAGACACGTGGCCATGTCTGATTGGCCCGTACCGCTTCGCGCAGATCAAGCGCGTGGACCGTTAGATGTAAGTCAGATCCTCTGGCCCAGATCTGGCGATACCGGTTTGTTAAGTGATTCTATCTACGACGTCAGATCTAGATCCTACGGCTCTGACGCATGCGACCAAGGATGGGCAGTGCAAATGGGCACTAGCGGCGGTGGCGCTTCTGCCCGTGACGCTCAAGCAAATATAAAGGGGGATAGGGGTAGTGCAGTGGCTTACCAGCGTCGCACGGTTGCGAGGACGCTCAACATGGCCTTGGGTTGGACAGGGCGAGCTGCTGCGGCCGTGGGAGCTCGTCGAAGTTGCGGACAGCGTCGGGCTCTTGCAAACGACGACAGAGGGGACGACCTAGGTCACCATAGCGCAAACCAAATGCATCAGTACTTGCACAAGGTCAAGGAGCACAACATAGATTGAATCAGAGGCCAAGGGGCGTGCGAGCCTGGACGGAATTACTCGCCGGAGTTGAGAACAGCGTCGGATGCTCACGGGCGTTGTCGCTGGCGGCGCGACGGGGCATGAGAAGACAAGCAAAAGGTAGCGTTAGACACGCATGAGGATGGTGAGTGCAAGAGCATCAACCAGAGAGAGGGGGAGGCTAGGATTTACCGTATTTGCTCGCCGGAGTTGCTTGGGGCAGCGGCGGTGCAAGCTTGCGTGTGGGCAGCCTAGCGGCTATTAGAGGGTGGCGAGTAAGGGGAAAGGAGCAGAAGGAGGAGGGGGTTAAGTAGAGGGGCGTCGGGCGCAGGATTACTGCGGCATTGAATCGAATTGATTTGAAATCAATCGGCGAGGTAACGGGCGGCGACGACAAGTCTGCGGGCGTTGATTGAGGATGATGGAGACGATGTGGCGGTGGGACCAGGAGGTCAGCGAGGGGGGTGCGGCACACGCGGTGAGAAAAGAAAGGCAGAGGGGTACTAGGGAAGCCGGTTGGGCTTGCTGGGCTGCGAGTTGGGCCGTGGGGGTGGGCTGCGCCAGTTGGCTTGTCTACTTCTCTTTTTTTTCCTTTGTTTTTTTCATTTTCTGATTTGATTTTCCAAATGAGGTTTGAATGCTCAAATCAAATCCAAATCAAGTCAAATTTTCACCAAAAATTTGTGGGACTATTCTGGTGTCCAAAAGTGTGTCAAACACATACATTCACTCAAAAAAAATTTAGGGTTTTGAAAATAAAATAAACCATGCCCCATATATATATATTAAAAAGGGGTTTAAATATCGTTCCAAAAGGGTTTTTGTTTTGAAAATTTTGTGCAAGATAAATATGCCATGATGCTATGAATGCAACAATATGAATTTGCATTTGATGAAATTTGGGATGTTACAAATCTAACCCCCTAAAGATGAACCTCGCCCTCGAGATTCAGTTTGGCTAGCAAATAGGTGAGGGTGGTCTTTCCGAATATCATCTTCTCTTTCCCAAGTTGCCTCTTCTTCGGTATGATGATTCCACTATACTTTGCAGAATTTGATAGTCTTCATACGAGTAACCCTTTCGGCAGTCTCAAGAATTTTGATAGGTTTCTCTTCATAAGTAAGGTCACTCTCCAACTGAACCTCTTCCAAAGGTATAGTGTCCTTCAATGAAGTCTCTTCCATCTCCGTATGACACTTCTTCAACTGACTCACATTAAACACATTGTGAAACGCAGAAAGTGATTCTGGCTATTCTATCTCATAAGCCACTTCTCCTTTGCATCTCAAAATCTTGAATGGTCCAACATACCTTGGTGCCAATTTTCCTTTGACTCCAAATCTATTCACACCACGAAGTGGTGAGACTCTAAGATAATCTCTATCACCTACTTCATAGGTGACTTCTCTACGCTTTGGATCTGTGTAGCTATTTTGTCGGGACTGGGCTATCTTCAATCTGTCCTTTACCAAGTTGACTTTCTCTTCAGCTTCCTTGATTAGTTCTGGTCCGAACAAATTTATTTCTCCTACACCACTCCATAGCAATGGCGCAGTACACTTCCTTCCATAAAGAAATTCAAACGGTGCCATCTCAATGCTGGCTTGATAGCTGTTATTGTAAGAGAATTCTGCGTAAGGCAGACTTTCATCCCAACTAGCACCATAGTCTAGGGCACATGCCCTCAGCAAATCCTCTAAAATCTGATTGGTCCTTTCTGTCTGTCCATTAGTCTGGGGTGAAAAGCTGTGCTAAATTCCAATTTATTTCCCAATGATTCATGCATTTGTCGCCAAAAGTGCAAAGTGAACCGAGTTCCTCTATCAGACACAATACTCTTAGTACTCCATGCAGACATACAATCCTGTTTATATAGATCCTAGCTAACTTAGCACTTGTATATGTAGTCTTCACAGGTATGAAATGAGCCACTTTAGTTAGGCGATCTACAACAACCCAAATGGAATCATATCTAGATCTGGTCCTTGGCAATCCGGTGATAAAGTCCATACCAATCTTATCCCACTTCGAATCAGGAATAGGTAGTGGTTGTAATAACCTTGCCGGTTTCTGATGTTCCTCCTTCACTCGACTACACACATCACACAAGGAAATATGTTCCGCAATATCCTTCTTGATATTGTTCCACCAAAACCTTTCCTTCACATCCATGTACATTTTTGTGTTACCTGGATGAATAGAATATGGCGAATTGTGTGATTCTTGCAGAATCAATCTCCGAAGTTCCGGATCTTGCGGAATGCAGATACGCTTTCCATACCACAAAGTACCTTGTTTGTCTTCGTGGAATCCTATAGCCTTCCCTTTGCTAATTTTTCCTTTAATTTCCTCTATTTCCTTGTCCAACTTTTGGGCTTCTTTGATCTTGTCCAACAATGTTGGTTGAACATCCAATGACATGAGGTATCCTTTGGGTACTATCTCCAATCTGAGACCTTTGAATTGGGCACACAGATCATCTGGCAATTCCCCCTTAGTAAGGCCATTCACATAAACCCTACGGCTTAAGGCATCTGCTACAACATTTGCTTTACCGGGATGGTATTGTAAATTCAAGTCATAGTACTTGATGAGCTCTAGCCACGTTCTTTGTCTCATATTGAGTTCCTTCTAGGTGAAGATATATTTCAAACTCTTGTGATATGTGAACACTTCACAACGTTTTCCCAAAAGATAATGTCTCCATGTTTTGAGTGCATGGACAATAGAGGCTAACTCTAAATCATGAGTAGGATAATTCACTTCATATGTTTTGAGTTGTCTCGAGGCATATATAATCCACAACTTTCCCTTCTTGCATCAAAACACCACCCAATCCTTGGTGAGATGCATCACAATAGACCTGTAAATCCTTCTCCAAATCTAGCAGACATAAGACTGGTACTGATACTAGTCTCTTCTTCAATTCTTAGAAACTGATTTCACATCCTTCAGTCCAATCAAACTTCTTTTCTTTCTTAAGTAAATCCGTCATTGGTTTAGCTACCTTTGAGAAATTCTCAATGAACCTTCTATAGTATCCTGCCAAGCCTAGGAAACTACAAACTTACTTAACCGACTTGGGAGATTCCCACTCAGTTAAAGCTGACACCTTTGCAGGATCGACAGCTATACCATCTCCCGACACAATGTGTCCAAGAAATCCAACTTCATTCAACCAAAACTCACACTTACTGAACTTGACATAAAGTTTGTTCTCCCTAAGCTTCTCAAGTATCAAACACAAATGTTCTTCATGCTCTTCTCTGCTCTTGGAATAGATCAAAATGTCATCTATGAATACGACAAGAAACTTTTCAAAAAATTCCATGAACACCTTATTCATCATGTTCATGAAATAAGCTGGTGCTTTTGTCAATCCAAATGGCATCACGGTATACTCATACAAACCATACCTAGTGGTAAAGGCAGTCCTAGGTATGTCTTGCTCTCTAATCTTTAGCTGAAAGTAGCCTGATCGTAGATCAATCTTTGAGAACACACGGGCTCCTTCTAGATGATCAAATAGATCAATGATTCTAGGCAAAGGATACTTGTTCTGTATAGTCACCTCATTGAGTGAACAGTAATCTATGCATAACCTTTGACTTCTACCCCTTTTCTCAACAAACAGAACTGGTGCACCCCAAGACGAAGAACTTGGTTGAATAAATCCTTTCTGCAACTGTTCTCCAAGCTATTTCCTGAGTTCTTTCAACTCATCAACTAACATCTTGGAGGGTCTCTTTGCTATTGGTCCAGATCCTGACAATAAGTCAATCAAAAACTCCACATATCTATCTTGTGGCATTCCTGGTAATTCCTCCAAAAACACATCCGAATATTCCTTCACAACTGGTACACTGTCTATGCTAACCCCCCTTAAGATAATTTAGTTTACTCCCTTTAGATTCAAAGTCAGACTTGAACCTAATCTGTTTCTTATCCGGGGTTGTGAGCGTAACAGTGCGATTGGCACAATCTATTACTCCTTCATACTTCGTCATCCAATCCATGCCCAAAATTACATCCAATCCTTGGGAATCTATGATTATCAGACTAACTGGAAACTTATACTTTCCAAATTCTATCACTAGATCATGAAATTCAAAATTCACTATCATCTCTCCACCGGGAGAGCTTACTTTAATAGGACACCCAATAGTTTCAGTTGGAAGTCCATTTTTTATCAACAAATTCTCTTGATATGAATGAATGCAATGCGCCGCTATAAAAAAAACAAGTGCTGGAAAATAATTAAGCTTGAACTTACCAGCCACAACATCAGATTCCTCACTTGTCCCTTCTAGAAAGGGTTGGGCTTGTTGGCTCCATCAACTTTCTTTTATGGGCATTCATTTGCATAGTGCCCAGTTTTCTTGCACTTGAAGCACTCCACCTGACTGATGTCTCTTTTTGCAGGCTGACTTCCATTGCCATTCCCACTGTGGTGGCTCTTGTGTCCACTCTTGTGGTTCTTATATCTATCATTGTCATGGTTGCGGTGATGCTTGTTGTCATGGTGACAGTTACTGTTGTGGTGTCTATTATACTTCCCATGCTTGTGGGAACCAGATCCTCCACTATCATCACCATGGGAACGTTTGTGAGACGATCCCGAGTTGTGCTTGTCAAAGTGATGCTTCCTCTTCCTGTTCTCAACCTGCTTAATCTTGCTTTCCAAGATGGTGTCCTTGTCACATAGTGATTGATATGTTGGAACATTTGCAATAGATAGCTGCAGGTTCATCTCATCATTCAGTCGCTCGAGGAATTTTTCCTTCCTCTTGGCATCAGTATCAACCTCATTCGGCGCATAGTGTCCCAGATTGTTGAACTCCTCAATGTATTCAGCCACATTGCGGTGACGCTGTTTTAGATTGTGGAGCTCCTTCTTCTTCAAGTTCATCACCCCTGATGAGATACGGGCGGTGCGGAAACCATCTTCAAATATGGCCCAAGTCACATCTTCAAGGGGGGCTGGTGATCCAGAAGTTATCCCACCATATTGCTGCCGGTCCTTCCAGCAGATGTGTTGCGAATCTGACCTTTTCCTCATCGATGCATCCAAAAGTGACCAAGTCCTTGTTCACAGAGCGTAACCAGTCATTGGCTACCATTGGATAAGTGGTTCCCGAGAACTTGGCTGTCCTCAACCTCAAAAATCTTATAAGTGTGTCAAAGATTGGTGGGTTGTTTCGATTGTTGTTGTTATTATTATTATTATTGTTGTTGTTGTTGTTGTTGTTGTTGTTGTTGTTGTTGTTGTTGTTATTCTGGTTTTGATTTTGTTTGGCCATGAACTGGGTCATCATCTGCATCAGTTGAGTTTTAGCTGACATTAGCTGCTGCATCTCAGGATTGTTGTTATTGTTGTTTTGGTTGGGATTGGCACGACGGGGAGGCATCTGTGGTTTCAATAAGCATTAGTAATGAGATATAACCCATAGATGCAATCATGCACAATACATCACATAGCAAAAATCACACAAGCACACAAGCACAAGATAAACTTAGAGTTTCAACGACGTAAACAACAACTTTTGGAAAAGTAAAAACACTAGCAAGCTGTAACACCCTCAGAATCGACCCTATGCAAGTTTTAGCGATTCCCGCCAAACCCGCATAGAAACGATTCAAAGGTGCCCACCAGGCACTTTCGTGCGGGTGGAAAACGAAGTAATAACATTACACAACAGTCCTCGATGGGACCCACAGCACAGATATATACAACAGCGACTCAAAGAATCAAGAATACAGATATAATATACAAAGTTCCAAATCACCTTGAAATTGATATAGCGTCCGACTACGGACAAGATGCAAATGGGGCTAAGAGCCCTGAAGAATAACCAATGGCGTCCATAACCCTGCCCAGGCCAAGCCGGAAGGGTAACCCTGCTAACGGCGTCGATCTCAAAACCTGCTTAAACAAAAGGGGTGCCGGCAAAGGGCAAAGGAAAAAGAGGAGCAGTCAGTACTAAGGCAAGTACACGGCGAGACTAGAATTCGGCGGTCCTCGCCTACATAGGTATGGTGGACTGAAGCGGCAGCGGCAGCATGCACTAAACAACCTATAGAGACTCGATACAACTGACGACTATCAGAGAGGGGTAAGAAAGACCTATTCGGAACCAACCTGATACTAACACCAAACAAACCCATCCTGGTATTTCCCCCTCGAGACCAAACGAGGAAGTCAACCGAGGAACTCACACAGTTGGCAATTTTACTTATTCGGTTATCGTTGCAGCAATTACTAGTCAGGTATAGATAGTCATCCTGATAAAATAAGCAGTGGGCACTTTTAGTTAACCATTCCGTTGTAGTTGCGACACTTACTAGTCAGATACAATTAGCATGAGATAACCCAAAACCCAGCAGTTGTTGGTACTTTTATTTAGCCATTCCGTTATAGTTGCAATACTTACTAGTCAGGTACAATGGTCGCAAGCGACAACTCAAACAAGCAATTGTTGGCAGTTTTGTTTAGCCATTCCATTATAGTGACGCTGATTACTAGTCATTATAAGGTCAAATTTATAGCACTACTTTAGTTATAGTTGTCTATGGTCGAGATACTGTGCTCCAAGTTGTCCATAACCGCGGACACGGCTTTCAGAAAGTTTTACCCGGCCGGGGTGCACAAATAGCAACACACACTCGATCAACCTCGGAAAAACCAAATCAAAACCCAACGAGGCCTTCACGACAAAGCAATCACAGGATTCAGAAATATTTCAGGGGGCCACCCCTTGGAGTACACCCGCAACGAAACTGGCCGGCTCCAAGACGGACTCAAGGTTTGTGGGGCCGGCTGTAAACGACTGGGAACCCGAAAACTCGGGGTGTCGATACCGCGAAAACGGGTCACGATCCTAAACAGTACAGTGTGCTCCTCGCACAATCGTAAATAAAGCAGTAGCATGGCATAAGTACAGTATGGTAAATAAAACCTCAAACTAGTTTGTGGCCCCAAGAAATAAGACAGAATCAAGTTCTGGCTCAGGGGGGTCCCATAAGCCTCCCGGATGTGGATAGCGCGAATATTCAAGGAACAAGTATCAAGTACTCGGGGTCCTACGGGACACAAGTGGACGGTTAACAACCAAATAACATCTATTGCCCACCTGTGCCTCTGCTTACTTACTTCAATTTTAGTTGTTAAACAGTAATTAAAGTGAACGAAAAGTAAAGCCATGATCATCTCCAACATCAAACATGTGGCAATACACCAACAACTGTGGCACTTGACGACACGCAACAGCACTTGAGAAAGCGACTACGACGCGCAAGTCCAACTATCTACCAGATAACAGGTAATAGGATGTGTCCAAGGCAATATAAGACTTCAAGGGATATCACGGGTACGAAAAACTAGAGCAACGCCACACAGATAGCAATAGATCAACAGGAGGGAATAAATACTATAAAAGTAAGATAGGTAGAAAGGGGAGATGCTCGCCTGAAAACATTGCCGAAGGTTTAACCGAAGATCGGGTCGAAGCTCACATAAACTCAATGGCCTTATCCGCGAAGAAGCAAAACACTAGAAGAAACACCGGATGCAATATTTAATACTACGGCAAAAGATCGGGCATGATGCATGTATGATGTATGACATGGCAAAGGTGCGATGCAATTAGGTCATATCAAGCGGAACCGGGGTCCCGACATTTAATTAAACGGTTCAAGTTATTTATCTACCCCGCATATTAAATGTTGCATTATCGAGACAAAAGATGGCACCGGTTCGCTACACAAATTTAAATGAGGCCAATATAAGGCTAGATTTGCCCGCATATGGTCCCCATATTTAATTAGGTGAATTGGCATAAGGCCCCCAAACCACAGACAAGTATGCAGGCATGAATGACAATTTAATATGAAACAAGTATATATTATTATAAAAATAGGGGCTTAGGGTCACACATTAGGGTTCGACGACCTTGGGGTTCCGGGGTTCGGTCTCAGGGTTCAGGGTTCGACGGGATCGGTCTCGGCGGGATCGTTCTCGGATAACGGAGGTAGCTCTTGTCGTTCTGGGAAGAAGGACTTGGTTCGGCGTCGGGGCGCATCGGATCCGCTCTGGTCGGTGTCGATCTTGTCGTCGCGAAGATCTTGTCGGGTCCGTGAATCGGGTCGGACTTGGCGTCCGGGGTGAAGTGCTTGTCGTTCCCTGGCGATCTTGGCGGCTTCGGCTCCGGAAAGGAGCACTCGACGTTCCGGGGAGAAAACCTTGGCGTTATATGTTGAGGTCGTCGGGCGTCGGTGCCGGACTCGGGTGTGGCATCGATGGTCTCACGTGGCCCGATGGTTCCATGTAGGAGATTCCCGGGTACCGCGGCGGAGTGCTCGGGGTTTCGATGAAGATCTTGGCGTCCGGGATGAAGAACTTGGCGTCCTCGTGGCGATCTTGGCGTTCTTCAGGTTCGGGTCTTGGCGCTTCGGATCGGTCTTCGGGATCTCGACGCCTTTGAATCCGGAGGCTTGGCGTCCGTGAGGGGAACTTGGCGTGGCGTCGGGTTCAGGAAGTAGTACTTGGGGGTCTTCGGCTTCGATGGTCAGTGAACTTGTTTTACCTCTGGTGATTCCTTAGGTTCACCGGATACCATGTCGATCTTGACGAGATCCGTCAAACAAGGAGGCATCAGCCACAACAGGTACACGGGACAGGTAACACTAGCATACACACATGCTTGCACACATCAACCGAACGAGCCGGACGACAAGGCGTGCTGAGCAACGAGGAAGCTGTGGCACTCGGGTCGCGGGCTTGGGAACGATGGCGGCCTCGTCGACAGAGGGAAGGGGCGGGCTGACGAGCTTGTGGGGCGAGGTCGGCAGCGCGGCATGGGAGTTGGGGAGGTCGTGGAGGCGGCGAGCCGCGAGCGCCTGCGCTTCACGGGCTCGCAAGAGCCGCTGCAGAGGAGGGCCAGACAAGGCCCCGCGGCGGTGTAGAGAGGCGCAGCGGAGGCGGACGTGTGCTGCCAGGGACGGCGAGGCGAGGGCGGTGGAGGCCGGCGCGCTGGAGGCGGTGGCGGCCTCGACGGCGGCGGAGGGAGAGGTGCTCGGAGCGGCGCTCGAGGACGCGGCCAAGGGCGGCACCGCGCCGGTGGAGGAGCTGGCCGGCCTACGCGGCCGCGGCAGCTCGGGCCGGGGAGCGATGGAGGGGAAGGGTGGACCGGGGCGGCGGCCGGGTTCGCGGGAGGCGGCGGAGACGCGGGCTCGGAGCGGGCCGGCGCCGGGGTTGGCGGCACGGAAGGGGACGCCGGCGCAGAGGGAGGCCGGAGGGTGGAGGCCGGGCGGTGGGCGCCGGAGACGGGCGGGAGGCAAGGACGCGGTCGGGCCGACGGCGACGGAGGCGGAGAACGACGCGGCGGCGCTGGGAAGGAGAGGGGGCACCGCGGCCACGGCGGGGCTCTGCAGGCGGGGCACCGGAGGAGGAGGGGAGAGGGCGGGGAGAGGCAGTGGCGCAGAGAGAGGCCACCGGCGGCGGGTCGGTTGGGGAAGCGAGCAGGGCCGAGGGAGGGCGACGGCGCCGTCCGGCGGTGGGGAAGGAGGAGGGCGCGAGGTTGGAGGAGAGAGGGAGCGGGACACGGGGACGCCAGGGAGAGAGGAGAGGGGTGGGTGTCGCGTCGGTGGGGGGGTGGGCCCGCGGTCGGAGGTGGGGCCAGGGGGAACCGGCAGGTGGCGTTGGGGAGGGTTTGACCAGGGAAGGCAGGGAGTGGGACGGGGCGCTGCGGGTGGGGCCCGGGTTTCAGGGAGAGGTGAGGGAGTGGGTCGGTTGTGGGGAGGTGGCCCGCTGGGTGTGTGGGTTGGGGGTGGGGCCAGGGTGTAACTGAGGGGAGGGTAGATGGGGCTAGGTGAGAGAGAGAGAGGGGTGAGCAGGGTGGATTGATGAGGTGGCAAGGTGGGTAGGGATTGGGGGAGAGGGTGAGGTGGCGAGCTGAGATTGGTGGGTAGGATAGGTTTGGGTGGGAATAGGATTTCGGGTAGGCTGGTTTAGGTGGACCGTTTTAATACTGGGGGTGGTCGACTGGGTCGAATCGGCCCGTTCGACTGCCCCACTAAAAATAATTAAATATTTGATTTATTTCAAACAAGGCTTTTGCAAACCGATAGCAGACAAAACAAAATAATCCGGAGACCCGGGTTTTGCGTGTGAACAAAGACGGGGCGTTTTAGAAAACACAAAATAGGTTTTTCTGCAAATAGTTTTATACAATCAAATGCAAGATGATGACGATGCTCAAATGCAATGTGGCATGATGACATGAGCATGCGGTCCTGATGATGCAATGCACAAAAACAACGCGATTTTCTAGTAGTGGTTTTTGCGGAATGCCACACAAGCCATCCACATGTTGGAGGATCATTGCGACTCGATAAATCAAAGGATGATAAATAAATAGATAGGTGAGTAGTCAACACTACTCCATGTCGACCTCCTCGTACACTAGAGTAAGTCCAGATGTCTCCATGGCTGTCTTGTACTCCTCCACATTGGTGGTCAAGGCCTCAATCTTTGCACGAAGGAATCTCTTCTACGAGCGCAGCCTCTCTATCACTCCCTGCTGGGTCTCTAGTTCAAAGTCCTTCTCCTCTATCTCGGCCTTCATGGCCTTGATCTTCTTGTTTCTGTCCTGAAATCTCTTCTATTGATTCTTGAACTTCTTGTCCTGGCTCTCAAATCTGGACTCCATCTCCTTGACGATCTTGTCCTGCTCCGCGAACAGCTTGTCCTTCTCCCTCAACTGAACCTGAAGCTCGTCATTGCTAAGCATGATGTTAGTCCTATCTGTGTCGAGTTGTCTAACAATACCCTCTAGGTCCTGGAGGTAGAGATGTACAGGCTCAATTGTCTCTCTAGTAGCATCATCATACACTACAGCCTCACCCTGCTTGTCACGTGTCCCGAACGGGTGAAAGTAGAGGCCCTAGAGCTCGGTGTAGTGTCGTCGACAAAGGCGTCCAAGTATCTCCTGCATGACTACATCTAGTCCCTTCTCCTGGTCATCATGCATCAGCTTGAAGGTAATCTCCTCCGTGGGTGGCTCTGTCTGGCGTCCAGGCTGCGAGACTCTAAAGCCCCAAAGATCATTCCTTTCGAACTTGGTGAGCTGAAGTGCCTTAATACTAGGGAGTGGGAGATTGAGCACACTAGTGAGCTCCACAAGACGAGAACCGAAACGAGTTCCCTTGAACTCCTCGGCAGTGTTGATAACAAGGCTAGGCATCTATTGCATAAGATAGAGAAAAATTAGAAACAATACAAGCAGAGAGAAAAACACAAGATAGTGAAACAAAGCCAAAAACATACATTCAACAATGAAGACATACAAGCCATGGCATACAAAACCTACCACAAGCACTAAGGTTCAAACATAACTTAGACAAAATTTTGCGAGAAAACGACAAGTGTGGTGGTCCAACTATTGGAATACGTCCCAATTCTCACTCATATGCTATGTCTATGATATCCTCCCTTAGACATTTTATGGCGGTCTCTAAGTCTTGGGTATACTTCTTCTCCTCACTAAGGTCATTTTGAGTGTTGAGCATTCTACACTTCTGAGGTGGTGACCATGCAGAATCCTGACTCTTTGTGGTTGTCTCCCTTGTTTTTGTACAAGTGGAGTTGCACCCACCAATATTCTTCTCCCTCATCCATCACTAGAAATCCCTTATACAAGGCCTCACCATGTATCCCCAAGCTAACCATGAGGTTTTTGAGTGCTTTGGGAAACTCTGTCTCACATTCTAAGGTCATAGTCATGAGTGGTCCCTTCTTGACGGCTTCGTTGATCGTGGCCATCTATAAATAGAGATGAGAAAGAAGATTAGAAGAGGTTTACGAGAAGAAAAAGACAAGTGTGGAATTTGCAAAGAGTTGCATTTTTTTCCTAGTGGTTTCCTTAGTCTAATCCAACTTAGGGTCATAATCCTACAGGCAACATAGTGCTCTCGTACCATCTATAAGACCCCACCTTTTAAAGGTAAAGGCCCCTGTGATTGCAATGCTAGTCCTTGGATCAAATGCTAGCATCCATAGTTTAAGATGAAGTACACAGATACAAAGGTCGTTATTACATCGTCATTCCAGAGATAACATAGCCTTTACAACTCAATAGCCAAAGGCTAGTACAAGAGTTCATAACATAAAGTAAATAACTATAAGTCTTCATCTTCATGTGCCACAGGCAAGCATGTTGAGTGTAGACTCACAACCCTAATCTACATCAGAGTAACCTGCAACATCATAAGTTACAGCCACAGTGGGTCAATACATTTGCAATTGTATTGGCAAGTGATAGCATAGTAGAATAGTAGTATCTAACATCTATATGAATTTGGCTAAGTGTAGCTTAGGCTTGCTTTGCTCAAAATAGTTTTTACTTATCAGTTGAAAAACACTAAGTTTTGTTTATCAAAAACACCCAAGGAACCATCAATAGACATTGGTGAACCTTTCCCCTTGTTCAACCACAAGTTTTAACTTAGAAATTGGGATGAGGAGATCGTTGATAGCTTCAATGTCTTTGATGCTCAAATTGACCGTTGCGGGGGACATGGCTAAGTACTTAGGTTTTACCCTCTTGAGATGTGGTGCATTTTCCCCACATGACTCGACATGCATCGAGACGAGACCTTTTAGAAGCATTCACTTAGACCACCATGGACGCGTTCCAACCTATCACCCTACCACCAGCTGTCCATCTGGCTAAGTTCTTGCAACCTATGTGGTCAAGGCAGAGCCCATATGGCATGTGGTTGCACTAGAAGCTTCTCAACACTAAACATCTCAAATCCCTTTGTTCCTATGTGGCTTTGCACAAGTGTGATACACAAGGTAAACCATATACATGGGCCTTGTGTAACCACTCAGCATAAAACCATCATAATATTCCACCCAGGTGATTTATTCACTTAGTTGTTTTATTAACCAAAATACAAGTCATAAACTTAGCAAAATTTCATAGCATGAATATTCCACCCTTGTTTTCTACTAACTTGGCTAAGCATGATAACACAACAAGTTTCTTAACTAGAGAAAATTATACTAAGACTACAACTACTAGGATTTCCCAAGGCATAGCATATATATATTTAGCAAAAATTCCATGCAAGCCATACTCAAAATATCACTAGTTCATAGTAAAAATAATAGGAAAAAATACATGAAGCACCACTTTCCTTGGTAGTGGGGAGAGTAGCAACAGTCCTCACAATCACAATCACTACTAGCACCAAAATCTACACATAAAATCATAGCACCAAATTCATATTCAAATAATCAAACAAAAATATACATGAATGCATGCAAATGCAATGAAATGATTTTTCTATACTAAATAAGTCAAATCAAACAGTATTGAACACAAAGTAATCTATCTAAAGTCTAAACAAACTCAAATTTGCCTCAAAACAATTTTATAAACATTTTATATAGCCAAAATAAGCATATAATTGTTTTTGCAAATAATCCTATTCTTTCAGAAGCAAAATACAAATTCAAGTCCATCGTAATTTAGGGCTTAATTTTATGAATCTATTGATATATTATTTACAAAATTTGGTCAAACAGAACTAAAGATATGAATTTTACAAGTTTAAATCTCTAATAGATACAAAAACAGATTTTAACACAAAATCACAAACACGTGGCCGTGTATGATTGGCCCGTACTGCTTCGCGCGGATAAAGCGCGTGGACCGTTAGATCTAACTCAGATCCTGTGGCCCTGATCTGGAGATACTGGTTCGTTAAGTGATTCTATCTACGGCGTCAGATCTAGATCCTACGGCTCTGACGCATGCGACCAAGGATGGGCGGAGCAAATGGGCACTAGCGGTGGTGGCGCTACTGCCGGCGACGCTCCGGCGAATCTAGAGGGGGCTAGGGGTAGTGTGGTGGCTTACCAACGTCGCGTGGTTGCAAGGACGCTCAACCGACAGGGGCGAGCTGCTGCGGCCGTGGTAGCTCGTCGGAGTTGCGGACAGCGTCGGGCTCTTGCAAACGACGACAGAGGCGACGACCTAGGTCACCATAGCGCAAACCAAATGAATAAGTACTTGCACAAGGTCAAGGCGCACAAGATAGATTGAATCAGAGGCCAAGGGGCGTGCGAACCTGGACGGAATTACTTGCCGGAGTTGAGAATGGCGTCGGGTGCTCACAGGCGTCGTCGCTGTCGGTGCTACGGGGCACGAGAATACAAGCAAAAGGTGGCGTTAGACGTGCGTGAGGATGGTGAGTGCGAGAGCATCAACCAGAGAGAGTGGGGGGCTAGGGTTTACCGTATTTGCTCGCCGGAGTTGCTCAGGGAAGCGGCGGTGCGAGCTTACGTGTGGGCATCCTAGCGACACTTAGAGGGTGGCGAGTGAGGGGAAAGGAGCGGAAGGAGGAGGGGGTTAAGTAGAGGGGGGCGGGCGCGGGATTACTGCGGCATTGAATCGAATTGATTCGAAATCAAACGGCGGGTAACGGGCGGCGTTGGCGAGTCTGCAGGCGTTGATTGAGGATGATGGAGACGACGTGGTGGTGGGACTAGGATGTCAAGTAACACACCTCTTTAGAGTGTAAGAACTTTAACTTGTTACTCCCTGTTCTGGGAAGGAGCTATGGTCGCGGCAGGAAAGGAACTCCATGAAAGTTCTGGTAAACTTGTGAAGGCTAACGGACATAGCTTTTCAGAATAAAAGCAACCTTTGAAGAAATGTTTATGAAAACCTGCATTGCATACAACCTATGGTTTGTGGTTGTAGATATAGTGCATCAAACACTCCTTTTTAGTGCACTTGCTGAGTACGCTCGTACTCGACATATCTTATTAACCCTTGCTAGATTCTGATGTCAATACAGACGACGTCTACATCAACTTATGCTCCTAGAATCATCATCAAAAGCTAAATATCTTGAATGAAGTCAAGAAAGTCAACATATACATCAACTCAAGTGAAGATGAAGTTGCTGATTACATAGGAATATTTTCGTGGGAATGGCCACGGCAGATGCTGCAATCTGCAGCGAGTAGTAGAACGAAGGGCAAGGGCGGCAAGCCATCTGCGGTGCGAGATGAGGGCGGAGACACAAGGTTTTATCCAGGTTCGGCCCCCAGACGGTAAAGATCTACTCCTGCTAGATTGTATTATGGAGAGAGTGCAAGGGCGAGCTCGACGACTAGGCGGCGAGTCGCTAGGGTGTATGATGGAACGTCATCTATGCATACCCTAGGGAGGTTTATATAGGCTCACCTTGCTAGGGTTTACAGATCTACAACCAAATTAGTTAAGGATTCGGAGGGTTCTTGACCTAATCCGACTGGGCCTAGCTACGCTTCTGGGCCTCCAGCTTCCAGTCGCCTGAGTCCTCGCCAAGTCTCGATCCAGTCGCCGTCCTGCAGGCCCACTCGCTGGCATCTTGGGCCAATAGGAAACGTCCTGCTGGGTATACCCCGGTAGGCATATCCCCATCAGTAGTCCCCGAGGCCGTCGTTGATTCGTCGCAGGTGTTCATTGGCAGTCGGAGTATGCGGGTCCAATTTGGACGCCCAGTCGAATCAGCGGTGGGCTCCTGAACAAGGAAAGAACTAGTCATTTTAGTCGCAATAACGACGACCAATCAGATCGCAGCTTGGTGAACAGGTCGGCGAATAGTTAAGTCACTATTATAGTGATCGGGTCGGCGAATCGTAAAGTCGCTAAAGACAGCGAGTTGAGTGGATGAAGTTGGACCGTCAGCGCTGGTCAAACTAGCCGTTGGGTAAACCAACAGTAATATCAGCGTAATTACCGCGTGGTAACGGCTCTCCGAAAATGGCAGGTAACAACCGCTATATAAGGAGAGTGACAAGCGAGGGGGAAACACTTCCCTCACTTCCTCCGATCTCGTGCATTCTCAATTATCCATTCCGTGCAGCGACTAGAGCGACCCAGAGCGATTCACAGCCCCAGATCCCTCAATCGATGGCCCCTCCAGCGGAACCATGGGGAAGATCCAAGTGTACGAAGGCGTTGCTGAAGTCGTTCGAGGAGGCGGGGATCCTCCGCGCCAAGAAATGGCGCATTCCCGCGGTCGGAGGGGTGATCCCAAACCCGCGCGAGGGGGAATTCGTCTTCTTCACTAGCCATCTGTAGCGGGGGCTCGGATTTCCCACCCCCTCTTCTTCCGCCGCTTCTGCGCCTACTACGACATCCAACCGTCGGACCTAGGGTCGCACAGCATCGAGCAGCTCGCCATCTTCATGGTGTTCTACGAGTGATACCTGGGTTGTCGGCCGTACTCCCCCCTATGGCAAGATCTGTTCCATGGGAGGATCAGCCGCGAAGAGGCAGGCGGCCCAATTTTAGCCATGGGCGGCCTGACCTTTCAGCTGAAGTCAAAGGCGTCTTTCTTTGATCTGATGCTGCCCGCCAAAGCAGCAAATGAATGGAAGAAGAGCTAGTTATACGTGACCAAGTCGCCGCCAGGAGACGAGGTGGCTCTCCCGACGTACTCCGCCGACCGGACCGAGCCGCGTCGGCTCCAAGTTACCAAGCTTCCGCTAGATCAGCGGATGGTCGTCATTGAGATGTTGCAGACCATTCGCAACCTGAAGAAGAAGGGCCTCCAAACCATCAACCTCTACAACTGCTGGCTCGGACGACGTCTCGTACCTCTGGCCAGCCGCGCCCATTATATGTACGACTACACAGGCAAGGACGACCCGAAGAAGTCCTTCCATGCTGAGTGGAGAATCAACGACTACACCTTGGCCCTGAAGAAGATCACCCTGGCGGTGTATCTCGACGCAAAGGAAGGGGTCGCACCTTACACCGCGAAGCGCCAAGCCCCAACGGTGAGTTCCTTTATTTCCCATGCACTCGTAGTCGCAGTTTTGCATTCGCGGTCGTGCTAATTTGCTTGGCTATTGCAGCTATTCCAAGTGGTGGAAGGTTGGCTTCCATCCGCAGATGATGAGAACTCGAACTCGTCCGCCGAAGACGTGAGTGAGTCTTCGCCCAATAAGGGCGATGCCAAAAGTGACGATGGCAGTGACGATGATGGCGACGAAGCCGGGGAGGTCGCCGCACCCACGGTTCGCAAGACCCGTGGGCAACATCAACACGAGCTCGAGGCTAGAAAGAGCCTCGAGACCCATGACGATGATGACGACGAGCTTCCCGATGATACTTCGCAGCGTGAAGCCACACCATCAAAGAAGAAGAAGCCGCCGCCACCAAAGAAGAAGACGAAGCCGGCTAAGCCGGTGTCTCCGCCTCGGTCCACGAGTAGCTCCGATGCTACTAGCACAGCCAAAGAAGCAGCGGTGCATGCGACCATGGCGACTGGTGCAACCGTCGCGGAAGACAAGGTGTCGTTGTCATCACTACCTCTGCTGTTCGTCCTAGTTACCGGACAGGTGGCCGCTCCAGCCATAGGGGCCTCACCGCCAAGAGGAGCTCCCGCGGCGATCGCTACTGAACCTCCTGCCGCGGCCTCATCCTCGAAGAAGCCGTCGGTGTCGTGGGCGCAGAGCGTGTTCGAGGCGGTCCTTAGTCGGAAACTAGGGCCAGAGCTGGAGAAGCCGACCAGTATTCGTACTGGTCTACGATTTATCCCAGTCGCCAAGTGAGTGTTTCTCAATCCTTTTGTTTGTCTGCTTGATGTATGTTTGACTGGCGAGTCTACTGACGGAGTTGTTGCACAGGACTGGAGTGAAGAAGATAGGTCACCCTTCGGTGGCCAAGGTTCCCTCGTGTGGCACGGAGGCACCCGCTGACCCCTCGAAGAAGAGAAAAGGCGACGAGGTTGACGCGCCTGCTGAAGGCGCCAAGAGAGCAAAAGGCGACGAGGTCGTCACAATCTCAGACGAACCAACCGTTGCCCCGAGCGAAACTCCGATTGCCGTGGACATGGCTCCGAGGGCCATGGAGGACGCGGAGTCGCAGCGGGCAGGCCCCACAGCCTCGGTTGAGGCAACCGGCACGCCTTCGGGTGGTGCAGAAGCCGCGGTGGCGACGTTCCCTCGCTTTGTAGCGAGGGCTGCCACGACGAGTGCCTCGGTGTCGTCAAGCCAATTGCCTGGGGCCGCCAGTACGAAAATCGAACAGCATCGCGGGCATACTCCACTCGTGCTCTCGTCGGTGGACGCGATGGAACTTCACGGCATGCTAGGTGCCGCCATCCAGGTATGTCCAGTCCCCGAGGATCGGGCCACTGAATTTCAGTGGTTGGATTCTTTTTGTTTTTCGCCATCTAGTCCCCGAGTGGCTAGTCGCTGAATTTTAGCGGCTAGGCACTTAGGAATTTTTGTCGTCCAGTCCCCAAGTAGCTAGTCGCTGAATTTCAGCGTCTAGGCACTTAGGAATTTTTGTCATCCAGTCCCCGAGTGGCTAGTCCCTGATTTTCAGCGGATAGGCACTTAGTAATTTCGTCATCCAGTCTCAGAGTGGCTAGTCGCTGAATTTCAGCGGCTAGGCACTTAGGAATTTTGTCATCCAGTCCTCGAGTGGCTAGTCGCTGAATTTCAGCGGCTAGGCACTTAGGAATTTTTGTCGTCCAGTCCCCGAGTGGCTAGTCGCTGAATTTCAGCGGCTAGGCACTTAGGAATTTTGTCATCCAGTCCCCGAGTGGCTAGTCGCTGAATTTCAGCGGATAGGCACTTAGGAATTTTTGTTGCTGACGCTTTCGTTGTTGCACAGGGCCTGCATCACGAGTCGGCAGAGCGGCTTGCTGCCAAGCATCGCATGGAGAAGGAGCTCCTCGCTGTTCAGGATACGAACGAGCATCTTCGAGCAAATGCGGGTGAGCTTTCATCATGCTTGGCGCTGATCATAAACTTGTTATGTTTGTAATCGTTTTGTTTTTGAAGCAGAGGATAGTGCGGCCGCGGTGAAGGAGGCTCGCTAGGGCCTCGTTCCGGGCGAGTGAGTTGATGGCTGCCCAGTCGTCCTTGAGTGCCGCGGAGAAGCGAATCGCTGAACTGGAGCGTGAGCTCAAGAAGGCAAAGGCGGAGGCGAGCTCGGCGGATGGACGGGCCAAGGCGGCCGTTGCTTCTGCTGCCGAGGAGCGGAAGGTGTCAGACGCACTCGTCACCGGGCTGCAGAATGACCTCTCTGCTCTTCAAAGTTTCATCACGGATCTCTGTCGCCCACTGATTGGTGTGTTTTCCTTCTTCGCCTCCCTGAGCGCGCGAACCGCATTGTTTTGCTGGTACTTCCCTTACTATTTGCTTGTGTGTTGCAGGCCTGATTACTGATGATGCCGAAGAAGCACAGTCGTACGACGCGCGTCAATGTGTCACCACTCTGGTTGATTCTGTCGCACTGTCAGCGACCTTCCTCCGGGCCTATCTTCAGGAGATCTCACCCACAGAGGTGATCTCGAGCGACCTCATCGAAGTTTGGCGCTATCTGGAGAAGGCTCCGGCGTTTGTGGAGTTCATGACGCGATCGGCCTTCTGTCGTGGAGCGGCGACTGTGCTGAGCCTTGGGCTCGCGCATTTTCCCGACGTCTTCGACCTTGACGACATCATGAGCGGGTACCCTTTGTCGATGGGCTCAGTCGAGATCGCCGAGGTGCTAAAGCTGATGGAGCGGGTAGCGGTGTATGCCGACTGGGTGTGGGCGATGCGCGACCTCATTCCTTACCAGGAAACAGTTGTCGCCCCGAACGACCCCGAGCCGGCGCACCAAGACTTCAAGGTGGAGCAGTCATTCCGTGCGGCCATGGCAGGTGAGCTCACGACGTACCCATCGAATCCGTGGGTTCCCTTTATCTGTTGTCGCAAGGATGGTGGCGCCTCCTCGTCCAAGCCTGCAGAATAGAGTACTTTGCCTATCGGCGTTAGTTTAGGACAAATGTGTAATTATCCTTGTAAGCGAACAAATTTTGCTGCTATGAAGAAATACAAGGGTTCTTTTGTTATTGTTTTTCTGGTTTGGTTGTTGGTTGCGCGAGTCCCCGAGCGCGTCCGCCCTTTTTGTGGGGTTAGCCTCATTTTTATGTGTTGTTTGGATTCTTAGTGAGTTAAGGTCGACTCCCCATGGCTCATAAAGCCAGTCGCATGGCGACTCCAAGGGGCACTCTATACTTGGCCGTTTTCCCGGGCGCGAACAGGGTCGGGTCGCCGAGTCCCCGAGCATGGTACTTGGCTGTTCTAGTCGCGTGCCCGAGGTAGGTGAGGACGAGACGTGTTGTGTTAGGCGCGTCACTCCACCTGATCCATAGGACCAGCCGCGTGGCGAGTCCAGGGCGCGCTCTCGTACTTGGCGTTTTTCCCTAGCTGCTCCTCTTTGGGCTGGAGTCAGTCCCCGAGCGTGGTACTTTGCCGTTCGAGTCGCTGCGCCGAAGATGTGGAGGACTGGGTCGTTGTGGGAAGCGAATGCAGTTGTCTTGGCTCGGAAAGCCAGTCGAGCAATGCGACTCCAATGGGGCTCCGGGTTGGCTTTTTTCATGGACGGTACGAGGTCTGAAGTTTTCTAGTGCCCTCATACCGCACTACTTGGTCGTGCCGGTTGCGTCACCAAAGGTTGACTTCTGCGAGTAGAATAGCGCTGTTATTACGAGTGCGAGTGGCACAGGGTATGGAGAGTGGACACAATTTGTGCGAATCGATATTCTTTATTTCATAGCATGTAGGAGGTACATGTCTGGAGTTCTAGGAGTAGAACTTCCATAAGAGGTTTACATTCCATGGACGCTTGACGTCGAGTTTTCCGTCGCCTTGGACATCGGTGAGGTAGTAGGCGTCGTTGCCCAGAACCCGCCCAATGGCGAATGGTTCCTCCCAAGGGGAGGAGAGCTTGTGCATGCCCGATGGCGAATGGTCCGTCCTGGCGTGCAAGCTCGTTGTCGACCTCCGCGTAGTTGACTACCCACGGCGAATCGTGCTCGAGGTCGGTTGGCATGACGACCTCAGCACCGTACACCATGAAGAAGGGAGTGAATCCTGTCGACCTGTTGACACAGGTGCGGATGCCCTAGATGATAGAGGGGAGCTCTTCGACCCAGCACCCGGGAGTTCGCTCGAGTGTAACTTGCAGTCGCGGCTTCAGGCCATGGAGGATGTTCTGGTTGGCGCGTTCCGCCTGTCTATTGGACTCCGGGTGGGTGACTGAGGCAAGGTCGAGTCGTATATTGTGTTCCTCGCAGAATTCCGCCATGGCTCCTTTGGCGAAGTTTGTGCCATTGTCCGTGATGATGCTATGCGGGAACCCGTAGTAGTAGATGAGCTCGCGTAGGAATTTGGTGGCAGTCTTCCCGTCGCACTTGCGGACTGTCTTGGCCTCCACCCATTTTGTGAACTTCTCGACTGCGACTAGGAGGTGGGTGAAGCCAGAGGGGGCGTTCTTGAATGGGCCCACCATGTCCATGCCCCACACGGCGAATGGGCGGGTGATGGGGATGGTCTTGAGTGCCGAGCTCGGCACGTGCGTCTGGTTAGCGTACTTCTGGCACCCGATGCAGCGTTGGACGATGTCGACCGCGTCGACGTGTGCGGTGAGCCAGTAAAAGCCATGTCGCATGGCCTGGGAGACTAGGGAGCGGGTGCCAGCGTGGTGGCCGTAGTCGCCAGCGTGGATGTCCTGGAGGATCTTGCGTCCTTCTGCGGGTTGGACGCATTGTTGAAACACGCCGGTCACGCTCCGCTTGTGGAGCTCGCCATTGATGATGACAAAGGATTTGCAGCGGCGTGCTATCATCCGGGCCTCCGTCTCATCAGCGGGTAGGATGCTTCCCTCCAGGTAAGCGATGTATGACGCGGTCCAGTCACTTGGCTCGGCGATCAGTGTGACCAGGGCTGCGTCTAGTTGCAGCAGGATTCCGATGTCGATCTTCCTCGGGGGAGAGACGGAAGGCTTGGTGATGGTGTCAAGGAAGACACCGGCGGGTGGTGCGAGTCAAGCCGAGCCGATGCGGGAGAGTGCGTCGGCCTCCTCGTTCTTCCGCCTGTCGATCCACTCGACGGAGTAGCCCGCGAAGTGGTCTCCTAGCTGGTCCACTGCTTGGCGGTATGCTGCCATGGTGGGGGAAACTACGTCGCAGGTGTTGGCGACTTGCCTGGCGACGAGGTCGGAGTCGCCGTAGCAGCGCAGGTGATTGATGTTCATCTCCTTCGTTGCCCGCATGCCGTGGAGTAGCGCCTCGTACTCAGCCATGTTGTTTGTGCAAGGGGTGAACTCGAGGTACATGACGTAGCGTAGCTTGTCGCCCTTCGGAGATGTGAGCACGATCCCTGCCCCTGCGCCATCTGCATTCTTGGAGCCGTCGAAGTGTAGGCTCCAGTAATGGAGGTATGGCAGTTTCTATGGCTGCTGGGCCTCGTCCCAGTCGGCGAGGAAATCTGCGAGAGCCTGGGACTTGATCGCCTTGCGCGGCTCGTACCTTATGTTGTGGACTTCGATCTCGACGGCCCACTTGGCGACTCGCCCGGACGCCTCGCGGTTGTGGATGATATCCTGCAACGGTGCCGAGGATACGACCGTTATTGGGTGCTCCTGGAATTAGTGCGGGAGTCGCCGCTGGGCTCTGAAGACCGCATATACCAATTTTTGGTACTGCGGGTAGCACTGGCGCGAGTCGGTGAGGACTTCGCTGATGTAGTACACAAGTCGCTGCACTGGGTGCTCCTTGCCTTCCTCTGGTTGTTCGACGACCATGACGGCGCTGACGACACGCTCGGAGGCCGCGACGTAAACGAGCATGGGCTCCTTCTCGACGGGGGCGGCGAGTAGTGGTGCCGCGAGTAGCACCTCCTTGAGGGCATGGAGCGCATCTCCTACCTCCTTGTCCCACTGGAAAGTGGGGTTCTTGCGCATTAGGCGGTATAGGGGCATCGCCTTCTCGCCTAGCCGGGGGATGAAGCGACTGAGAGCCGCGACTCGCCCGGCCAACTTCTGGGCATCACGCAAGCACTCGGGTCTGCCGAGCCGGGCGATCGTGTTGATCCTGGCGGGGTTTGCCTCGATCCCGCGCTTGGAGACGACGTACCCCAGCAGCTGACCAGTGGGTACACCGAAGGTGCACTTTCCTGGGTTTAGCTTTTTTTTGTACCTCCGCAGGTTGGCGAAGGTTTCTGCCAGGTCGGCGAGTAGGTCGCCCTGGCGAGTGGACTTTACCACCATGTCTCCGATGTAGACGTGGATGTTGCGGCCGATTTGGCTCGCAAGGCACTCCTGCATACACCTCTGGTAGGTCGCCCCGGCGTTCTTGAGGCCGAAGGTCATGGAGGTGTAGCAGAATGCTCTGAATGGCGTGATGAACGATGTCTTCTCCTCGTCCTCGACTGCCATTTTGATCTGGTTGTACCCAGAGTAGGCATCGAGCAAGCATAGAGACTCCGAACCCGCGGTTGAATCGATGATTTGGTCGATCCGCGGGAGGACGAATTGCTCCTTCGGGCAGGAGCTGTTGAGGTTTGTGTAATCTATACACATTCTCCAGGTCCTGTTTTTCTTCTCGACCAAGACTGGGTTTGCCAGCCACTTGGAGTATTTGATTGGCCGGATGAAGCCTGCAGCGAGTAGACGCTGCACCTCCTCGGCGATTGCTCGGCGGCGCTCTTCATTGAAGGGCCGCAACGACTGCTTGACAGGTCGCGCTTTGGGGTCGGCGTTGAGTTTGTGCTCAGCGAGTTCCCTCGGGACACCAGGCATGTCAGATGGCTTCCATGCGAAGATGTCGCGATTCTCACGTAGGAACTCGATGAACGCGCCTTCCTATGTTGGGCTTATGCCTGTCCCAATCGTCACCGTCTTGCTGGAGTCGCCTGGGACCAACTCGACGGTGTGAGTGTGCGTCCTTGCCTCGAAGGCGGTGGAGCTGCCACCCTCCGAGTTGGGCTTGTTGAGTATGGTGGGGTCGTCATTGTTGACCCTGCTCGTGTACTTGGCGAGCTCCTCTGCGTGGTTGGCTTCTGCCGCGATGACAGCGTCGACGAGCTCGGCGCCTTTGGCCTCGCACTCTTCATCCATGTCGGGGTCGCCATGGACGGTGATGATGCCGCACGGCCCGGGGAGCTTCATCACGTTGTACACGTAGTGGGGCGCTGCCATGAATTTGGCAAACGCCTGGCGCCCTAGGACGCAGTGGTAGGGGTTGTTGAATGGCACCAGCTCGAAGACGATCCTCTCGGTGCGGAAGTTCGCTGGTGTGCCGAAGGTGACTGGCAGCGTCACCTTGCCGATCGGGTATGCCCTCCGACCGGGGACGGTGCCGTGGAAGTTGGTGTAGGTCGTCTCGATCATCGACTGCGGGAGCCGCAGTCGCCTGAATGTGTCCAGGTACAGGATGTTGATGGAGCTGCCGCATCCATCAACGTCTTGGGGAGCCAATAATCTCCCACCTTGGGCTTGACGACCCAGGAAACTCGGCCCAGATATTCGATCCATGGAGAGTGGTCCTCGCGGCTCCAGGTGATTGGTTGCTCGGAACAGTTAAGGAACTAGGGGATGTCGATCTGGGACACCGTGTTGACGGCGACAGCACGGGCGATGACCTTCTTCTCGCGCTTCGTGTTGAAGCCTGTGAAGGTGTATTGCGAGCCGACGTTGTTGCCGAATTTGCCACCGTTTGGCGGGTGGTTGTCGAGGTCTTCCCTTGCACGCCGTGCCTTCTCGATCTCCCTCAGGGAGTGGCATTCGGCGTTCGTGTGCGTGGCAGGTTTCCCCTCCCTGCTGTGAAACACACAGGGCTAGTTGACGAGAGCCGCGGGGTCGAATCGCGGCTTCTCCTTGTAGTTGCCGCCGTCGCGGCGTTGGACTCCATCGTGGTGAAAGATTTTGGGCTCGCGTGGGGCGTACCCGGCGTTGGCGACAAAGTCGACTCGCCCGTCACCTCGGCGCTTGCCGGTGAGGCGAGTGTTGCTGTACGTCAGCTCGGGTCGTCTCCCGTTGTCGTGGCCGCTCGTGCGGCGATTCCCTCCTGACTCGTCATCGGTTTCTTGGTTTGGGTCCTCCTCCGCGTACCGCTTGGCGATCTCGAGGAGGTCTGGTATGTTGTTGAGTGTTTTGTACACCCGCTTGAGTTTGGCGACCAGGGGCTCGTAGCGGCACGAGGTCTTGAAACAGTGGATCACGGTGTCTGGGAGGATTATGGCCGCGTTGTACCACAGGTCTTGCCACCTTTGGACCCAGCTACGGGTAGACTCGCGGGTTCCCTAGATGCATCTCTCCAGGTCCTCGATGGTGGTGGTGCGGGTGTAGGACCCCTCGAAGTGCCTGACGAAGGCATCGCGCATTTCCTCCTAGGAGTCGATGTTGTCCGCGAGGAGGGTGTTGATCCATTGCCGGCATGCTCCCTCCATCATCAGGGGGAGGTAGCGAGCGGCAAGCAGGTCAGTGAGGCCGGCGATTCCCATCGCCATGAGGTAGGTGCCTAGCCACACGTATGGGTCGTACGAGGGGTCGTACTTCTTGATCTCTTTTGGCGCCTTGAAGTTTGCCGGGTATCTTTCGCCTCGGATCATGGGTCCGAAGCACTGGGGTCCGACTCGGCTCAACGACCCCCTTGGTTCGCCATCGCGGCGATTGGTGATGGTATGCCTCAAGCATCAGGCTGGCGTGCGCGCCAGCTCTGGTTGTTGATGATGTGGGTGCGCGCGTCGACTGGCTGCCCGTTGGTGGCGACTAAGTTGTTCGCCTGTCGCGGATCGTTGTTGGAGAGTGCCGCGTGCGCGGGTCGATGTTGGAGTTGCAGGGACTCGGGTGGTGGGCAATTGAGGGTGTTTCCCACCATTGGGCGGCCGCTCGAGGCCGCCCTGCTGCCTGACGAGCGTTAGTACATGCGACCCTATGAGTCGGTGCTAGCGTTTTGTTGCTCCACTTCCTTGGCGAGTAGAGCCTTGGCGTACTAGATCTGCTAGGCGCCTTCCCCGGTCACAGTAATGTTGTCGACCGCGGTTCGGCTCGCGACGACGTTGTCCATCGGGGTGGAGAACAGCGGGAGGCCATTCGCGTCTCGCTCCCGCGAGGAGACCAGGATTCTCGGCTGATCCCGGGGGGGGGGGGGGGGCGTGCGGCCTGGTGGTGGTGGTGGGGTGCCATTAGCCGTCACGCCTGGTGGTGGCCGGGAACTTCCTCCTAGCGGTGCGTTTTCGCATATCGCGCGCTCGGCTATGCGAGCCGGGTCATTCTCATCGTCAAAGTTTAGGGCGCAGACCTGAACGGTGGGTTTCAGGAGCGACCTGATGCAAATTTGGTGGTAGCGCAAAATCTCCTGTGCTGTCACCTGCTCAAGGCGGAATTTTTCGCACTCAGCTTGTTCCTTGCGGACTGCCTCCTCTAGTCGCACACGGAGTTCCTCGACCTCCGTTGCCGTCACGGACGGTGGGATCGGCATGGAGAAGGGGTCTGGCGGGGTCTGCTCCATTCGCCATGTAGGCCACGACGTTGCGGCCAGATCCGACGTGGAGATCGCCGGAGTTCTCTGACCCAGAATCGAAGTCAAAGATCCCAAGAATGAAGGGATCCTCGAAGTCTCCCACGTTGGAGACCGGGGTGATGGAGCCAGCGGATGAGGCAGTGATTTTAGATCCGGCGGCCGATGCCGGGGTCGCCGAGTCGGCGTCGTCGTTGAGGGCCGCGTTGTCCGCAGCCGTGGCGGTTTTGGCCATGTTTCTGTTGGCCGAGCCGTACTCGGAGGCGAGGCGGTGGATGGTGTGGACCTGGCTCTCAGAGAGCCGGTCACGTGGTGGCGACTCGTGGATGCGAGACGAGTCCTCCGAGGCGATGACATCGGTGAAGCCGACGAAGAGGTTGATCGTGCCGACCGACATGATCATGTTGTGCGTGACGGGGCGTGCCGCCGGGACGTAGCTGCTCGGCAAGATCTGGAGGATATCCGATCGCAATCATGCGGCCGGTGGCGATCGTCTCGTTGATGGTCAGATTGGATCTCGCCGCAGAACACCGGCCTGACAGGCCAGGCCCCAAGGTGGGCGCCACTGTCGTGGGAATGGCCACGGCAGATGCTGCAATCGGCAGCAAGTAGTAGAACGAAGGGCAAGGGCGGCCAGCCATCTGCGGTGCGAGATGAGGGCGGATACACAAGGTTTTTCCCAGGTTCGGCCCCTCGAAGGGTAAATACCTACTCCTGCTAGATTGTATTATGGAGAGAGTCAAGGGCGAGCTCGACGACTAGGCAGCGAGTCGCTAGGGTGTGTGATGGAACGTCCTCTATGCGTCCCCTAGGGAGGTTTATATAGGCTCACCTCGCTAGGGTTTACAGATCTACAACCGAATTATTTAAGGATTCAGAGGGTTCTTGCCCTAATCTGACTGGGCCTAGCTACGCTTCTAGGACTCTAGCATCTAGTCGCCTGAGTCCTCGCCAAGTCTCGATCCAGTCGCCGTCCTGCAGGCCCACTCGCTGGCAGCTTGGGCCAATAGGAAACGTCCTGCTGGGTATACCCCGGTAGGCATATCCCCATCAAATATCATCTCTAGCCATAGAACCTACTTCTGTAGAGTATTGCAATAGCAGCAATGCAAGCCCCAATAGTTCAGATACTAGTCTATTAGTATATTAGTTATGAGTTGATTATTCCTGATTCTTCTTTTTTAGAAGTTTCTTTCTCTCTCTTTAACCTAGAGTGTTCTCTGGATCTTTTGCAAAGACTTGAGTTGTAACCTATAGTCATGTCTTGGAACTGTTGTGTTTCTATCGTACCATTCTGAGGGATGTAATACTAGTGAATAGTGTTTCATTGGTGTTATGTCAACGACTATAGTGTACTACATCATGCAGTGGTATGCTGGATCACCGCAAGGGAGATTACATCACAAATAGCGGAAGTATTCAAGCGCAGAGCCCATGTCATGCCTTAACCTACAGCAACCGACTGGGACGACGGCCTAGCTCGCATAGATGTTAACATCTACATCATTTCTCTCAATCATCTCAAAGTCTGGCTAAGTAAATAGACAGGGACAATGCCGGTGCGTGCTTTGAATGTACTCTCAAACCACCTTAAGAGAACAATGATAAAGGATATGCAATATGGTTTTGGTAGGATGGCTCCATGAGAGGTTCTTTTATAAACTAGTTTCTCTTGTAGATATAACATAGCTCTATATCTTTGTTGAAAAACTTTTGTAAAACATTTGGAAACCTTTTTGAAAAGTTTTAAGAAAACGCTAGGATTCTCGGTCACCCATTTGTTTCTCCTCCGGTCATCTCATGACCAAAATCCTTCCTCCATTTTCCTGACCATCCCATGGTCAAAACATTTCCAAGCCATTGCTTTTTCGAAGTCCTTTTTGAAATCAAAGCAATCACCCGCCAAATAGCCGCCAGCATAACCTTCCATGATCGAGGACTCGTCTATTCGAATAGATTTACACTCTGCAGAGGTTGTACATGATGTCTACGCACTTCTATTCTTGTAGACAGTTGTTGGGCCTCCAAGTGCAGAGGTTTGTAGAACAGCAACAAGTTTCCCTTAAGTGGATTACCCAAGGTTTATCGAACTCAGGGATGAAGTGGTCAAAGGTATTCCCTCTCAAGCAACCCGGCAATCAAGATACAAGAAGTCTCTTGTTTCCTCAACACACCCAATACACTTGTCAGGTGTATAGGTGCACTAGTTCGGCGAAGAGATAGTGAAATACAAGTGGTAACGGTGCCAGAAAATAGCTTCTGACTTGTTGTTGACATGGGGTAATGTGTGTGCCTGCCATAAAATAGCTTGATGGTGAGGTAAAGAGTAAAGGAAAAAGGATGGAAGCAAGCAAACATGCAACAGATCTAAATGCAAACGGTGTTTCAATGCTTAGAAACAAGGCCTAGGGATCATACTTTCACTAGTGAACACTCTCTCATAAAAATATTCACTTCATGATACTACTCTTAACTACTCTCAGGTTGGACACTCTAATCCATGGTAGGGCTATAAAAACACTCCTCAAAGTCTGCCTTTCCCAATCTAGATAACCCCACACTATCACCTTGAGCGCTAGATGGTTCCAACAAACACCATAATTTCATAGAGACAACCAACTCAAAATATACTCATGAAATATATATGTAACCTAGCTTAAGTGCCACACACGGTGTGCACACTGTCACTTTCACATACGTGGGTAAAAGCATAGATCTATTAAAGCACGATGAGTATTTATGTAGACTCTAGCCTAAGTGACACCATGGCGTGCACGCTGTCACTTTCACACACATGGGGAGAGCAGAGATCTATTGATGCACTTGAGTAGCAGATTAGATCTACTTGATTACAAAGCTCATGACCACAACAAGATCATGCATAGAGAGAGAGATGAAAACATAGCTACCGGTAGAGCCCTTAGCATCGAGGAAGAAATACTCCCTCCTCATCATGGGAATCAGCAACGGTGATGAAGATGGTGATGGAGATCGATGTATATCGCTCCGAGGGCACTTCCCTGTCCCGGCAGGGTGCCGGAACAGAGACTTTCTGTCCCCTGAATATCCCTTTCGATGGTCGCGGCGCTGTGGAGGTTTTCATGGATTCCCACCAGATGATTTAGGGTTTTTGGTTCGAAGGCTTCTTATAGGCGGAGGAGGCAAGGTCGATGGAGGGCCAGGGGTCCCACACCCCCTGTAGGCGCCACCAGGGCTTGCCCGCTCCTAGGGGGGTGTGGCCACAATGGTGCCCTACTCCGTCTATTCTTCGTGGTTTCGTTTTGGTCCTGGAAAAATAACGACTTTCGCTTTTGTCCCATCCAATTCCAAGAATATTGATTTTCTGCCTTTCTGGAACCAAAAACAGAAGAAACATGCAATTGGCACTGTGGCATCTTGATAATAGGTTAGTACCAGAAAACATATAAAAACACCTCAAAGTGAAGACAAAACAAAGCAAAGTAGATACTAAACAAGCATGGAGCATCAAAAATTATAGATATGTTTCCGACGTATCAAGCAACCCCAAGGTTAACTCCTGGTCGTCCTCGAGTAGGTAAGTAATAAAAAGAATAATTTCTGAGGTAACATGCACCATCACAATAAAGATCAAACCATTTGTAAAGCATTGAAATATGGGATCAAAGAACTCTAAGCATGAGCAAGAAAGATGTAGTTCTAACAATTAGACATAACAACTATGCATGCAACATGAAAGGTTACAAACAAATATCATGAATAACAATGCATTGACAGACATTTGTTTGTTTCACATATAGAAAATATAGCATAGTGGCAATCAGCTTGGCCCTCATAGAGTAGCAAATAGATGCATAGGACACCTTCAAAGTTCATAAGAGTGACTAGATACAAATAGCACAAGAACAAGTAATATCACAATATGCATCAATCAATAAGTTTTGGGACACTGCACATAGAATGTTAAATATGCTCTCTTAATTGTGCCTAAAGGTAGAAGGTGGAGACTCAAATAATGGTGGAAGAAAGTCCATTCATAAAGGGAAGCAGGGATTTCAAGTCTCAAAAAGAGCTTCCAAAAATTATGGTACTTGTTAGCTTTCAGCACTCATTGCCCCTGTCATAAGAATCTTGAAGTGATTAAAGTTAAAGTGAAAAAACTATGGAGTATATGCTTGACAAAGTATAAGTTGTCAATCTCATGTCCCTTGAATACGAGGGCCACACCTCATGCTACTCAACTTTAGTCACCTGTAAGTTCTTGTCATAGTAAGTACATGTGTATCATAGAGAACCGCCAACGGGGTACCCCTTGCACATGATACAGGAGCTATCCCATAACCAAAATGACATGGCAAGCAGACAATGAGCATCTCAGCGATCTTTTTATTTACTATGCGCATAGCTTTTTATTGAGGATGCTTCACAGATAGCTCATTATGGTGATGCTGCAAGTTTCCACCATGATTAGGCATGGCTTAGGCTAGCGGCCCAGGCGTTTCTCTGACACTGGATACATAACTCCATTGACTTACAAGATCCCTCTTTATTTCACACTGGCAACATCCATAGACAAAAGAGCATGATATCAACTGTGTACAAAGTACAAGTGCAATGTTCAAAACGTTCCCCGTGACAGCATGGTTCTGCTAATTCCAACGTATAAGTGCAAGCATATACAACATAGATGACACAATGGTTCAAGTTTATTAGGGGAAAGAAATATAAAGTGTGCCATCAATTTCATGAGAGCTTTAATCACTAAGTTTTCACATAACAAAACACTTTTTACTTGGAAGAAAGATGAAAAAAAGAATATACTTGGAATGGTGTAATATACCATGCATAGGAGTTTACAGTGGACACCTTGGAATAACTTGGTTTCTTGGGAGTTGGATGCATGAGTAGAGCTTACTCATACAAGTGGAGGCCAGCAAAAGACTAGGAGCGACCAACTAAGAGAGCAATAATGGCCATAATCATGCAGAGCGACAAAACATTACTAATCAAAGCATAAAGTGGTACTACAAGTCAAGGACTAAATGATCATAGAGGCTATGGTGAATGGTTCATAGTCATAACATGGTGTGAGAATGTGCCAAGTCAACCCAAACAAAGCATCAAAGGAGAATACCACAATATTATGCTTTCGTATGCTAAAACAACGCATCATTATTTCAAGGCACACTAAGAAATCTCAATTATTTGTAACAAGTCATGATACAACAATAATCACTAAGCATAAGGTCAAAACAACATCTAGCATGACAAGATAAAGTCTAAGCCACAGTCAAAACAAGCTCCCTTTTGTACCACTATAAGCATGATGCTTCCTACTCTTTTCCAACACCAATCGAATTATTTGAAATAACTCACAGAGATAATAATCAACAAAGATCAGTGAGAATGTCTCACAAATCCACAAAGAAGAACTAAAAAGTTATATGATGAAAGCACAAGAAAACTAAGGCTAAACACAGTGCTAGCAAAAGAGAACACTCACAAGACAATAAGAATAAAAACTAGAGTGTTCTAGGCAATGAAAACAGAGTGTGTCTCTCTCCAAAAGAAGTGTGTTGTGATCAAACCAACTTACTCAAGCAAACTAAGCAAAAGAAAACCAAAACCAAAAACTAAGACACTCCAAGAACAACACAACTGTGCATGAAACAATACAAACGAAGTGTCTAGAAAGACGTGAGATTTTTATTGATGAAGAAGGGGATGCCTTGGGCATCCCCAAGCTTTGACGCTTGTAACTCTTGAATATTTCTTGGGGTGACACGAGGTGGCATCCCCAAGCTTGAGATTTTGTCCATTCTTCATCTCATTAATCATTCTTTTTCTACACCTAAAATTTTTCCTTCATACAAAACTTCACACAATCTTCATTAGCAACATTAGTGCATTCAAAAGATAATAGACCCTTGGGTTTAGATTTAGAACAGAAAAACTTTCACTAAAAACACAGGCTACTGTATCAATTCCCTCAACAAGCTATTTCCCAAAAAGAACCCAAAAAGGAATCAATAAGAAGCAAATGCAAATAATGGCAGAAATCTGTCAAAACAGACCAGCAGGTAGAAACCGATTTTTTCAAAAATCTTGTGTTGCTAAAATAAAAAAGTGTTGAACTAACGAAAGTTAGATACCATACTGGCGGATTTTTTTGTAAATTTTCATCTCAATCCAACTTACAGAGACTCCTCACGAATTTTTATTTTGGAGGACAGAAATCTATTTCGGGAAAGCAACTCCCCAAATCTTACTTCCCTCTCATTAGAGGTCATTCTTGGCACAAAAAGCAAACAAAAAGGATAAGGAGGGGTCATTAAAGAAGTAATAACTTCCATGACTCAAGAAAACTCTTGGGTTATCTCCCAAAAAGTACTTTTCTTTAATGTCTTTAAGTTAGGCATAATAGTTTGAGAAGATGCTCACATAAGTAAAAGAGAGCATCAAGAACAAAATTCAAAACACATTTAAGTCTAACCCACTTCCTATGTATAGGAATCTTTTAAAGAAACAAGTCATGAAAGCACAAAACAACAAGCATAGGAAAGCAAAACAAGTGCAACTTCAAAATTTTCAACATAAAGAGGGGAAACTTAATATCATTGAGATGCATAAAACCATATTTCCGTCTCTCATAATAACTTTCAGTAGCATCATGAATAAACTTAACAATATAACTATCACATAAAACATTATTATCATTAGCCACATGCATGAAATGATTATTACTCTCCACATAAGTATAGTCACTCTTATTAATTGTAGTGGGAGCAAATTCAACAAAATATCTATCATTATTATTCTCATCACCATAATCATCAAATATAGGAGGAATATTGTAATTATAATTAATTATCTTTTCAATATTAGGTGGACTGAAAATAACATACTCATCATTGTAATCATTATATATTGGAGGTTTGGTATCATCATAAGCATAGAATACCTATCATCCAAAGCTGGGGAACTAAAAAGAACATTTTCATAAAAATTAGCTTCCCCAAGATTAGACGTTTCCATAGCATTAGCAATAATGGTGTTCAAAGAATTCATACTAGTAACATTTCTATTAGCATGCAAATAAAGTTCCATAGGTTTTTTAATTTTCTCTTAAAACACTTCATGTCCTAGCTCAAGATAAACACTATAAAGATCTCTAATTTTTTTTGTTTTCCATTAAGCCAAACTAGTGAAAACAAGAAACAAAAACACAAAATTGCAGAATCTAAAGGAAATAACTTCGAGCACTCACACCGGAGGATGTGAGTACCTTTTACCTTACCTCCCCGGCAACGGCACCAGAAAATACTTTGATGGATCTTGACATGGAGGAAAGGTAAAAGCCCAAAACCTCCCAGACAACGGCGCCAGAAAATAGCGTGATGTCTACGCACTTCTATTCTTGTTGACAGTTGTTGGGCCTCCAAGTGTAGAGGTTTGTAGAACAACAGCAAGTTCCCCTTAAGTGGATTACCCAAGGTTTATCGAACTCAGGGAGGAAGTGGTCAAAGGTATTCCCTCTCAAGCAACCCTGCAATCAAGATATAAGAAGTCTCTTGTGTCCTTAACACACCCAATACACTTGTCGGGTGTATAGGTGCACTAGTTCGGTGAAGAGATAGTGAAATACAAGTGGTAACGGTGCCAGAAAATAGCTTCTGACTTGTTGTTGACGTGGGGTAACGTGTGTGGGTGCCAGAAAATAGCTTGACGGTGAGGTAGGGACTAAAGGCAAAAGGATGGAAGCAAGCAAACATGCAATAGATCTAGATGCAGACAGTGTTTCAATGCGTAGAAACAAGGCCTAGGGATCATACTTTCACTTGTGAACACTCTCTCATAAATATATTCTCTTCATGATACTACTCCTAACTACTCTTCGGTTGGAGACTCTAATCCATGGTAGGGCTATAAAAGCACTCCTCAAAGTCCGCCTTTCCCAATCTAGATAACCCCACACTATCACCTTGAGCTCTAGATGGTTCCAACAAACACCAAAATTTCATAGAGAAAACCAACTCAAAATATACTCATTTATATATGTAACCTAGCTTAAGTGCCATACATGGTGTGCACGTTGTCACTTTCACACACATGGGGAAAAGCATAGATCTATTAAAGCACGATGAGTATTTATGTGGACTCTATCCTAAGTGCCACCATGGTGTGCACGCTGTCACTTTCACACACATGGGGAGAGAAGAGATCTATTGAAGCACTTGAGTAGCAGAGTAGATATACTTGATTACAAAGCTCATGTCCACAACAAGATCATGCATAGAGAGAGAGAGATGAACACATAGCTACCGGTAGAGCCCTTTTCCTCGAGGAAGAACTACTCCCACCTCATCATGGGAATCAGCAACGGTGATGAAGATGGCGATGGAGATCGATGGAGATGGCTCCGGGGGCACTTCTCCGTCTCGGCAGGCTGCCGGAATAGAGACTTTCTGTCCCCCGAATCTCCCCTCCAGTTGCGGCGGTGTTGTGGAGGTTTTCGTGGATTCCCGCCAGATGATTTAGGGTTTTTTGGTTGGAGGCTTCTTATAGGCGAAGGAGGCAAGGTCGGTGGAGGGCCAGGGGCCCACGCCCCCTGTAGGCGCCACCAGGGCTTGCCCGCGCCTGGGGGGTGCGTCCACCGTGGTGCCCTACTCCCTCTCTTCTTCCTAGTTCCGTGTTGGTCCATGAAAAATAATGACTTTGGCTTTTGTCCCATCCAATTCCGAGAATATTGATTTTCTGCCTTTCTGGAACCAAAAACAGAAGAAAACAGACAACTGGCACTGTGGCATCTTGTTAATAGGTTAGTAACAGAAAACATATAAAAACACCTAAAAGTGAAGACATAACAAAGCAAAGTAGATACTAAACAAGCATGGAGCATCAAAAATTATAGATACGTTTCCCACGTATCAGTACACTGTACCCACACCATCCGATTACCCGTCCCTGATCTACACCGATCATGGGTCGAATAACCAGTCAATACCTTCCGGATGCCCTCTCTAATACAAGTGCCTACCCTATGATGTTAATCCCCTCAAAACCGGGATGCCCTATATTATAATGAAGCCAACCGGAGCGCATTTTGCACCTTCACTGGTGGGCGCTTTCAATGAGGGGCTCATAGTATCGCGTGGAGGCCCGCAAACCCTTCATTCCTTCCCCCGGTCAATGCTACGCATGGACCGTTGGCCGAAGAAGGCCCACCCTCTGGGGATTGTTTGCCCCTGTAGTAGTGAGAGGCACCTCTACCATATTATACAAACTTATAGCCCAGCCCCGTCCCATTCCAGAGTAATGTGGTTGCATGGGTTAATTGTTCTAGCATAGTAAACTGCATAGCCCATCATGTTTTCGTAAACATTTTTCCTCCATCTTTCGTCCAAACTTTTTGTAAAACCAAAACCTTTTCTAATTTTCAACTTCACTTGGTAGGCCAAGCCTCACCAGAGTTTTCTCATAAAACATTTTTGTAAGCTTTTCCGGGGTCTTCCCATCCCATAGTTTTGCTTCGGCTAAAACAGGGTTTCCAAAGGGGCACGGTGTTATACACCATCTATCATACTAGGGGCAAGTAGGTGTCATCAAAGGGTTCTTACCTAATGGTACCGAGGGAATAATATCTTGGAGGGGCCAATATTCCCACGTATAAAACATAAATAAGTAAACTAGGAAATTTAAGTAAACCATTTGAATAACTTGCATAAGTATGAAAATAGGACAGGGGTTTATGAGCAATAAGGTGTCTTGACTTTGACCAGCGAGACATACCGTGACTTCTTTAGAATACCAGAAACCAATAATAACAATAATGGAATAACCCAATGTTTCCTTCTTCTCAGTGTCTCACAATTCGCAACTATCGCCGTTATCGAGCATACATGCGAACAAACAACACCATGATCAATACATTGCATACAAACACCAATTCAAATAGCAAGCAATTGACAAAGCAAGTTTATAGATCAGTAAGGATTGAATATTTGGTTGGGGATATAAAGGAAATGCTTTAGTTGCATTTGTGGATTTTCTAATTAAGATTTATCGTCAAAAACTACCTAGATAAGGGGTTTTAGAGAAAGGACAAGTTCTGCATGCTATAACTATATGAAAATGATACCATCAGATAGATACTGATAAAATGAATCCAGCAAAAGTGGTTTCACTATTTTATCAATTTTCGATGATTTTTATAGTGAATAAAACTCTAGTTTTAAGAAATAATTCACCAGAATTATTATGGAGTTACAGAAACTAATTCCTTGGGTCATTCGGTATTATTTGGTGGACTTATTCAAGAGAAGTTGGAATCAACTCAAAATAAATACCAGAATGCCCTTGAGAAATTCCCAAAGACAGTACTGGATGGTTTTTGTCTGTTTCACCAGATTAAAATTTTAAGGGATTTTGATGTGATTCAATAGAAACATGTTAGGCATTTGAAATTAATTTCTGAAGAAATTCGAATCACCCATTTTGGATTTACAGAACTAAGGTTATGAATTTATTGGTGAAATACCCATGCATAGAAAGGATTAATTCACCAAAATTCAAAGAGAGCTCAATAAATTATGGGCTCATGGGGTTTGTTATATATGGGTATGTAGATGTACAGAGAGTTTTAAATAGGTCAAAACCATTTGTGGTTTGTCCTAGAGAATTTTATAAAGTCAGAAATACCCTGTTTTTATTATTTTTGTTACTGTCAAACCATAGTCCAGCTTGACATGGAACCAAGTCCAGTGGTTGGGTGTTTCCAATACTATCCAGAGGAAGTTGGGTTCATCCCATTTGGATTTACCAAACTTCTTGGAACAATTTATTAGTGGAAACAGGTACATCTTGCATTTATTTTACCCGAAAAAGATGGTAAATATTTTGGGCAAATGACCTTCTCTACATGTTTATAGAAACACACAGGGGTATGAACAAATATAGATCCATCAAATTTTGCCAGTTTTCTATTTTCAAAATGATTTAAACCTAATGGTCAATTATGCATCTGGATAAATCAAATAAAGGAAAGAATAAGAAGGGCCACCGGGCTAGATCTTGGGATTGATACGTAAGAAACGTATCTATAATTTTTGATGCTCCATGCTTGTTTTGTATCAATTGTCTTATGTTTTGTCTACACTTTGAGGTATTTTTATACACTTTCTAGAACTAACCTATTGACAAGATGCCACAGTGCCAGTTGCCTATTTTCTTCTGTTTTTGGTTCCAGAAAGGCAGAAAATCAAAATTCTCGGAATTGGACGGGACAAAAGCCAAAAATATTATTTTTTCCGGAGCAACACGGAACCACAAAGCAGAGCCGGAGGGGGGCCACAGGGTGGACGCACCCCCCTAGGCGCGGGCAAGCCCTGGAGGCGCCCATAGGGGGTGTGGGCCCCTTGGACCCCCACCGACCTTGATTCATGCGCCTATAAGTAGCCTCCTAGGCAAAACCCCTAGGGGACCCAGAATAAATAAACGAAAACCTATGTAGCACCTCGCCACCGAAGGGGATATTCGGGGGATAGAAAGGCTCTGTTCCGGCACCCTGCCAGAAAGGGAAGTGCCCCCGGAACCATCTCCATCGATCTCCATCGCCATCTTCATCACCATTTCTGATTCCCATGATGAGGAGGGAGTAGTTCTTCCTCAATGCTAAGGGCTCTACTGGTATCTATGTGTTCATCTCTCTCTCTATGTATGATCTTGTTGTGGTCATGAGCTTTGTAATCAAGTAGATCTACCTTGCTACTCAAGTGCTTCATAAGATCTCTGCTCTCCCCATGTGTGTGAAAGTGACAGCGTGCACGCCATGTTGGCACATAGGTTTGAGTCTACATAAATACTCTTTGTGCTTTAATAGATCTATGATTTTCCCCACGTGTGTGAAAGTGACAGCGGGCATACTGTGTGTGGCACTTTGGCTAGATTGAATATTTGTTATGAGTTATATTTGGAGTTGGATTCTATGAAATTGTGGTGTTTGTTGGACCTATCTAGCGCTCAAGGTGACAGTGTGGGGTTATCTAGATTGGGGAAGGAAGACTTTGAGGTGTGCTGTTATAGCCCTACCATGGATTAGAGTGTCCAACCTGAGAGTAGTTAAGAGTAGTATCATGAAGAGAGGACAATTATATGAGAGAGTGTTCACTAGTGAAAGTATGATCCCTAGGCCTTGTTTCTAAACATTGAAACACCGTTTGCATCTAGATCTGTTGCATGTTTGCTTGCTTTAGTCTTTACCTCACCGTCAAGCTATTTTCTGGCACCGTTACCACTTGTATTTCACTATATCTTCGCCGAACTAGTGCACCTATATTGGGTGTGTTGGGGACACACGAGACTTCTTGTATCTTGATTGCAGGGTTGCTTGAGAGGGAATACCTTTGACCACTTTGAAAGAACATTTCATAATCCCTAGTGTTTTGTGTGTTAGATAAAATATCAAGGATTATTTAATGTGTGTTGAAGTGTTGCAGTTCTCTCTAAGGAAAAAGGAAAAGGAATCTGCCTTTGGGGGGCGGATAGTCCGCCCCACCCTTTTTCCAGATAGGCGCAAGCCCTAGAAGGGGGGCGGAGTTTCGGCCGGATTTTCCGGCCTCGCCGGATAATCCGCCCCTCAAGTGGGCCGGATAATCCGCCCCTCATGCTCATTGCCAAGGCACAAGCCCCAGAGGGGGTCGGAGTTTTGGCCGGACTTTCCGGCCACGCCGGATAATCCGCCCCCCCCCCCAAGGTCTTCATCAAGTTCTTCATGCGCCATCCCCAGAGAGGGGGCGGATTTTCTCCCTGGAGTATCCGTCCTGGGGGCGAAGTTTTCCCCCGTGGCGGATAGTCCGCCCCTAGTGGGGGCGGAGTTATCCGCCCCCAAACATGTTCAACGACCAAATCTGTGCAGGGGGTATTTAAGCCAGCCTTCCCCCTCCAGCCAGATCTCTTGGTTCATTCAAAAAAGTGAATATCTGATCTGCAACCTTCATCCAAGAGAGATCCACCTAGATCCACCCAAAGGCCATGTCCCTTGGGGAATCGAAGGAGGAGAACTCGATCTTCATCAACTGCAGTCAAGCACTTCATCTCCTCTCCATTCATTTGGAGAATCACTGATATAGTCTTTCTTGCAAATACCTAGATCCTTGTTTTGTTTATATTGATAAACCATGTTCTTGTGACAGCTTGTTATCATCTCAGGAGCCCCCAATTCAGTTGTGGGTGTGTGCCCCGGTAGCGTTGTAAAGGCACCGGTTCCTGCCTCGAAGGGTACCAATAGTGGAGAAGGTGGTTTAGGCCTTTCGTGGCGAGATCCATCGGAGAATAGGGTGAGGCCTATTATGGCGTGGTGGTCTTAGAACCGCCCACCCCTCCAATGCAAATGTACTTCCCTTAACAAGGAAGGAACTGCGGTAAAACAAATCCCTGTGTCTCTGCGTGCTCCACTATGGTTTCCTCGCTCCTCTCTTTACGTGCTTAGTAGCTAGGTTTGCATATAGGGAAATTCTCGTAGTTACATATCTAGAGAATTTACTTTGTGTCAAGCCTAAAATTGAAAAAGAACTAAAAAATTGGGTAGCACCTATTGACCCCCCCTCTAGGTGCCCATACAATCCATTTCAATTGGTATCAGAGCCCCAGCTCTTATTTCGGGCTTAACCGCAGATGGGAGTGTTCCTATGTATGGGTTCCAAGGTAGATGGGAGTGATGCTCCGGAGGTAGTCACCATGAACAATCTCAAGACGTTGGAAACAACCTTGGTGAGTTCAATGGAGGCTAAGATGGAAGAGATGCGTCAATTGATAATGCGTCTTTCCACATCCGCATCATCACCTCCATCTAACTCTAAGGCTACCACTCTGCAATCCAAGGAAACGGGTAAAACCGATTCCAAAGATAATGAAGTGGTTGGTGATGACACTAGAAAGAGCTCCTCCTTGAAAAAGGATAGTGGAAAGGATGAATACAATGAGGTTTCTCATGTGTATTCTCCTGATCCACCTATCCCTCACCCACATATACATAATAGGGGTGATCCACCCAAACTTTCAGCATCTACTTTTACTCAATGGCAATTTTTATGAAGTCTCATGTGTGCAGTTCCTCCATTGAGTTGTGGAAAATCATTGAAAATGGTCTTCATGTTGGAAATCCCAACAATCTCACAAGAAGAGAAGTTGTCGATAGTCAACTCAACGCTATAGCTCTACACATGATAAAGCTTGGCGTGGGTGACAAAGATATGCCACACATTCAGCATCTTAGTACAGACAAGGAAGCTTGGGATGCTCTCACAGAGCTCTTCATCGGAAATGAAAGTATGAGAAGGAAAAGATATGATGCTTTGAGCAATGAAGCTGAAGGATTTTATATGTTGGATGGAGAAAACCACGAGGACATGTATAGGAGGCTCAAGGCAATAGCCACAACTTTCAGGAATCATGGTGCTGCTCACGTTGATGATGCATGGATCAAGCACAAATATGTTAGTGCTCTTATGCCATTTGAGCCCATAGATTTGAAAAGTCTCCAAGGTACGCATATCTACCATCTTATGACATCCAATGAGGTAATGCAAGAAATGGCTGCTTTCAAAGTGGCTGGCAAGAATGCCGAAGATGCTCGCGCACGAGCTATGGGGATGAAAAAGGGAGTCAACATGGCCTTAAAGACTAGTGTGACTGATCATGATGAATATGCCATAGAAGGTATGGACTGTCCCGAGGATATAAAAAGGATCCACGGACAATACCTGGCTCTTTATGCTAGAAAGTTTTGGAAAGACCCGGCCAAGGCTAAAGCTGAACTAGAACACAAGAGTGGAACCTACGGAAGAAAGGAAAATGGTCCCAAGCTAAGAACATGTTTCAACTGTGGTGATCGGCTGCACTTTGTAGCTGAGTGTCCATATCAAAGTAGGGAAGATAATGGAGGAAGACTTATTTTCAAAGACAAGTCAAAGGCTCCACGCAAGAAACAACTTGTAAATAATAATGCTCCTTTCAAGAAGCAACCAAAGATTGTTCTAGTGGATCAAGAAGAATATTCTTCGGGAAGTGAAGATGAGGACGAGGATGATAGCTCTCAAGAGGTGGCTGCTATAGCCACCACATCTACATCAACATCTCTCTTAGACTCTCCGAACGAAAACATCATCAACAAGAATGATACTTGTCTCATGGCAAGATGTTCCGAGGTAACTACTTCTAACTCTTCTTTTCCTAAGGCTATGATTGACATGGATGATCCTACTAGTCTTAAGGTTAAAGAAGAGATTATTGCTTCGGACTATTTCTTCACTAACTTACAAGGTGAGCACAAAATATGTTTTGAAGCTCTTATGGACCAACTGGCCCAAAATGAAGCTATCCTCGAAGAAAAGGGCAGAATTGAAAGGGAGGACGCAATGGAAATTGTATCCTTAAAAAATGCTCTTGAAGAAGAAGAGGCTCGGGTCTCTCTTGAAGAGAGGCTTGAGTCCATTGAGGAGTCACATGAAGAAATAGTGGCTAAACTTGTTAAGGAACGTGACAATGCATTCACCAAAGCAAAGACGTTAAAGAAAGAAAAGATTGACTTTGGGGCTGCTCATGATAGACTATCCGAGGAATTGGAGAAACTTGACAACGCTCATAAGGCGTTGAAAAGCGATTTCTCCATTCCCAATGAGTCACATGATTAGCTCCAAATTCGATTGGACAATTATGATGTTCCTAGCACATCCAATTCAACATATAGTCACAAGGAAAATGCTAGTGTGGAAGAAGAATTGGTCAAGGACATCACTCACAAGGATAAGGGCGTTATTGATGAAGTTCTTTGCAAGCAAAGGTCAAATCATGGTAAAGAGGGACTTGGGTATGTCACCAAGTCCAAGAAAAAGAAGAACAAGACCAAGAATGTATAATCAAAGACAAGCACCGCTGAGAAGAATGTCACAAAATACAAAACTAACAATATTGGTTTTGTAGGGTCTCACAATCCAAATTATGAACTCTTTTGTGATGGTTATGGCGATGTTTATGCTTATTATGTTAGTCCCTTTGATGAATATATTGCTTGGTCTATTTGGGTTCCAAAGACCCTTGTTACTAACATGAAAGTACCCATTGAAAAATGGGTACCTAAAACCAAGAAGTAATTCTCTTGCAGGGCTATGCTTCCGGTGGGTCGAAATGGGTGCTAGATAGCGGATGCACTAGTCATATGACCAGAAGCAAGGAGATCATCACGGAGATGCGTCCAAATCAAGATAATATTACAGTCTCCTACGGTGATAAGTCTAAATCTCAGGTATTGGGTCTTGGCGAGGTTGTGGCTGCCCATGATAATATTACACTTTGTTCATCATGTTCATGAAATAAGCTGGTGCATTAGTCAAACCAAATGGCATCACGGTATACTAATACAATCCATACCTTGTGGTGAAAGATGTCTTAGGTATGTCTTGTTCCCTTTTCTTGAGCTGGAAGTAACCTGACCGGAGATCAATCTTTGAGAACACACAAGCTCCTTCTAACTGATCAAACAAGTCATTGATTCTAGGAAAAGGGTATTTGTTCTTGATAGTCACCTCATTGAGTGAATGGTAATCTATGCATAACCTTTGACTTCTATCTTTCTTTTCCACAAAAAAAACTGGTGCTCCCCAAGATGAAGAACTTGGTTGGATAAATCCTTTCTGCAACTGTTCTCCAAGTTGCTTCTTGAGTTCCTTCAGTTCATCAACTGACATCTTGTATGGTCTCTTTGCTATTGGTCCGGAACCTGGTAGCAAATCTATCAAAAATTCCACATCTCTATCTGGTGGCATTCCTGGCAATTCTTCCAAAAATACATCTGGATATTCACACACAATAGGCACACTGTCTATGCTAACCCCCTTAAGAGAATTTAGCTTACTCCTTTTTGCTTCAAAGTTGGTCTTGAATCTGATCCTTTTGTTTTCTGGAGTTGTGAGTGAGAAAGTATGGTTGGCACAATCTATCACTCCCTTGTGCTTAGTCATCCAGTCCATTCCCAAAATAACATCCAATCCTTGGGAGTTTAGGATTATCAGGTTAACGGGAAACTTATACTTCCCAAACTCTATGACTAGATCATGACATCCTAAATTCACTACCATTTCTCCGCCAGGAGAACTTACTTTTATAGGACACCCAATAGTTTCTATCGGTAGTTCATTTCTTTCAACAAATTCTCTTGATATGAATGAATGAGATGCACCAGTATCAAAGAGAACAAATGCTGGGACAGAATTGAGTTTGAACTTACCAACAACAGCATCAGGTTCCTCATAGATCTCTTCCACATTGATGTGGTTCACTTGTCCCTTTTGAAAAGGGTTGGGCTTGTTGTGTCCTTCAACTTTCTTTTCTGGGCATTCATTTGCATAATGCCCCATCTTCTTGCACTTGAAACATTCAACCTGACTAAGATCCTTCTTGACATGATGGCTTCCACTACCACTTCCACTTCCATTGTGGTGGCTCTTATATCCACCCTTGTGATTCTTATATTTGTCATTATCATGACTACGGTGGTGCTTGTTGTCATGATGATGGTTGTGGTTGTGGTGCTTGTTGTATTTTCCATGCTTGTGGGATCCAGAACTCCCACTATCATCATAATGGGAACGCTTGTGAGACGATCCCGAGCTGTGCTTGTCAGAGTGCTTACTCTTCCTGCTTTCAACTTGTTTCATTTTGCTCTCCAAAATAGCAGCCTTTTCACAAAGAGACTGGTATGTGGTAACATAGGCCACAGCTAACTGCAGGTTCGATTCATCATTCAATCCTTCAAGGGACTTTTCCTTCCTCTTAGCATCAGTGTCAACTTCATCCGGTGCATATCGCGCCAGATTGTTGAATTCCTCAATATATTCAGCCACGCTGCGGTGGCGCTGCTTCAAGTTATGGAACTCTTTCTTCTTCAAACTCATCACTCCGGATGAGATGTGAGTAGTACGCAAAACATCTTCAAAGATAGCCCATGTCACATCCGCAATGGGAGTGGTGATCTGGAAGTTATCCCACCAAGTGGCTGCTGGTCCTTCCAACAAGTGTGCTGCCAACCTGACTTTCTCTTCATCAGTACAGCCAACAGTTACCAAATCCTTGTTCACAGAACGTAGCCAATCATTGGCCATCATAGGATCAGTAGTTCCTGATAACTTTGCTGGCCTCAGCCTTAAGAACCTGGTAAGCATGTCAAAACCCGGTGGGTTGTTCTGATTGTTGTTTTTGTTGTTGTTGTTATTATTATTGTTGTTGTTCTGATTTTGTATGAACATGGTCATCATTTGCATCAGCTGTGTCTGAGCTGTCATCATCTGCTGCATCTCAGGGGTGATGTTGTTGTTGGGGTTGGGATTGGCACGTCGGGGAGGCATCTGTGGTTGTTCAATGGATATAAGAATGAGATACCCATAGATGCTAACATGCACAATACATCACATAAACAATCACCAAACATGCATCATAATAGTAAAAGTTCAACAACATAGACAACAAGTTCTGAAAAGTAAACACACCAATAGCAAGCCATCCACATGTTGGATGGTCATTGCGACTCAATAATCAAAGATATGATAAATAAAGGTAAATGAGTAGTCATCACTACTCCTCTGAATCAACCTCCTCATCAACAAATGTAAGACCTGCATTCTCCATTGCGGTCTTGTATTCCTCGACATTGGTGGTCAAGGTCTCTACTTTGGCTTTGAGAGTCCTCTTCTATGCACGAAGCCTCTCAATCACACCTTGCTGATGCTCAAGCTCGAAGTCCTTGGCTTCTAGTTCTGCAGTCATGTCTCGAATCCTCTTGTTCCTATCTTGGACTCTCTTCTCTTGACTCTTGAACTTTCTATCCTGACTCTCAAACTTGGCCTCCATTTCTTTGACTATCTCATCTTGCTCCGCGAAGAGCTTGTCCTTCTCACGTAGCTGCACCTGGAGTTCGTCATTGCTGAGCATGACGTTGGTCCTATTAGTATCTAGGTGCCTAAGAAGAACCTCTAAATCCTGGAGGTATAGACGAATCGGCTCTGCCGTCTCTCTAGCAGTATCGAAGTCAATGGCCTCACCATCCTCATCACGTCTACCGAAGGCGTGGAAGTGAGTACCTCTAATCTCTCGAGAGTGTCTCCCTAGTAAATGTCCAAGCAAATCCTGCATGACTACCTCTAGGCCTCTCTCCTTGTCATCATGCATGAGCTTGAAGATGATTGCCTCCGTGGTAGGCTCTGTTAGGCGTCCTGGCTGATTAACCTTGAAGACCCAAAGGTCTTTCCTCTCAAACTTGGTGAGGGGAAGCATCATGATGGTAGGAAGTGGGAGATTGAGCAAACTAGTGAGCTCAATAATACGAGTGCCAAAACGAGTTCCCTTGAACTCTTCAGCCGTGCTGATAGTAACATTAGGCATCTATTTTATAAGATAGAAAAAGTTAGAGTCAACACAATTAAATGATAAATCACAATACAAGGAATCACATGCATATCTTTGGAAATCAACACACTCAAGTCATGGCATAGATAAAACCATTACAAGCATCCAAGGTTCAAATTATTTTAAACAACATTTGGAAATAAATGAAAGTGGTGGTCCAACTAACGAAGTACGTTAAAATCCCATCTCACTTGCCAAGTTGGCTAACAAGGCATCCCTAGAGGCAATCTGTCTATCTAGATCACATGACTCCATTGCTAAGTCTATGATGTCCTTCCTTAAACTTTGGTTGGTAGCCTCTAACTCTTGGGTATGCTTCTTTTTTCCCTAAGGTCATTCTAAGTGTTGAGCATTCTGCACTTGATTCTATCACCAAGCTCTTTGATGGCTTTCCAAGCTGCATCCCTTGCCGAATCAAAGAATGTGGTGTGCATCACTGAGTTGGTGACCATGCAGAATCCTGAGTCCTTGTGGTTGTCTTCCTTGTTTTTATACAAGTGAAGTTGCACCCACCAGTACTCAACTCCTTCATCCATCACAGGTAAACCTTTGTACACAGCTGCACCATGTATTCCCATGGCAACCATGAGGTCCTTGAGAGCCTTGGGGAATTTTGTCTCACATTCTAAACTCATAGTCATGAGTGGTCCCTTCTTCACGGCTTCGTTGATGGAGTTCATCTAAAAATAGAGATGAGAAAGAAGATTAGAAAAGTTTACGAGAAGAAAAGACAAGTGTGGAAGTTGTTAAAATATTTCCTTAGTGGTTTCCAATCCTAGGGTCATAATCCTACAGGCAACACAGTGCTTTGATACCATCTGTAAGATCCCTCCTTTATAAAGGAAAAGATCCCTGTGATTGCAATGCTAGTCCCTGGATCAATGCTAGCATCCACAGTTTAAGATGAAGTACACACAAACAAAGGTCATTATTACAAGTCATTCCAGAGACAAACATAGTCTTTTACAAACTCCATGGCCACAGGCCTAGTACAAGAGTTTAAATATGTAATAAGATAAATAAGTCTTCATTTTCATGTGCCACAGGCAAGCATGTTGAGTGTAGACTCATAACCCCTAATCACCATCAGAATAACCTGCAACATCACAAGTTACAACCATAGTGGGTCAATACATTGGAATAGTATTGGCAAGTGATACCTTAGTAAAATATTGGTAGACTAGATACTATATGCATTTTGGCTAAGTGTAGCTTAGGCTTGCTTTGCCCAAAATAGGTTTTACCTATTAGTTGAAAACACTAAGTTTTTCTTTGACAAAACTTTCCCAAGGAAACACCAATAGAAATTGGTGAACCTTCACCCTTGTTCAACCACAAGTTTTTACTTAGAAATTGGGATGAGGAGATTCTTGATAGCTTCCATGTCTTGATGCTCAAGTTGTCCAACACCAGGGACATGGCTAAGTACTTAGATTCTTCCATCTGCAGAGGTTGTGCACTTTCCCCACAAGACTTGATTTTCACCAAGACAGGACGTTTCAGAAGCCTTCCCTTAGACCAAATGGACGCGTTCCAACCTATTATCCCACTACCACCAACTGTCCAAATGGCTAAGTTATTGCAACCTATGTGATCCAGGCAGAGCCCATATTGCCAAGTGGCTGCACTAGAAGCTTCTTAACATATGGCATCTCAAATCCCTTTTTTCCTGGGTGGCTTTCCACAAGTGAGATACACAAGGTAAACCATAGAAATGGGCCTTGTGTAACCACTCAACACAAACCATTCCTTCCATTCCACCCAGGTGATTCATTCACTTAGTTGTTTTATTAAACAAAACACAAGTCCTTGACTTAGAAATATTTTCTCATAGCATGAATATATAACCACCCTTGGTTGCTACTATCTAGGCTAAGCATGGCATTGATAAGAATCTTAACTTAGAAATTTCTAGAAATTCTACAACTACTAGGATTTCCCAAGCATAGCATATAGATCAAAATATTCATGCAAGACTTAGCAAAATATTTCTAATGCATAGTTGAAAGCATAGGAATAAAATCATGAAGCACCACTTGCCTTGGTAGTTTGGAGAGTAGCAATAATCCTCACAATCACAATCACTATATGCACCAAAATCTATACATAAAATAATGGCACAAAATCACATACACAATATATACAAACAAAAATACATGAATGTATGCAATATGCCATGTGATGATTTTCTACACCAAACAAGACAAGTGCACAGTACTGAATCATAAACAAGTCCAAAACTTGACAAATAAACTTTATTTGATTAGCAAAATCTTTTCCAAATAATTAATATACACATTTTATGCCTACAAATGTTTCTGCAAAAATAACCACTTTCACAGAGGCAAAACATTAAACACATTGCATAAACAGAAAGGTCTTTCTCTCCTGATTCCAATGATATAAAATTTGTCAAATTTGGACGTGGGAATCAAAAGTTATGAATTAAACAAGTTTAAACATATAATAGATATAAAATCTGATTTTAAATCTAAGAACTAGCCACGTGCCGCGCTCTGATTGGATGGTACCGCTTCGCGCTGGATCGCGCTCGCGCACCGTCAGATATACTTAAAACCAGCGGCTCAGATCTGCCCGTACCTCTTCGCCTGGCTTCTAATCTAAACCACTGGATCTAGATCCAGTGGATCAAATCTCTATGACTCTAAATCGGCGGCGCTCATGGGCACAGCGGCGGCGACGGCTCTGCCGGCGATGGTGCGGCAATTCTAGCAAGGGCTGGGGGCATTGGTGAAGCTTACCGGCGTCGCAAGGTTGTGAGGAAGCTCCAGATGTTGTTGGCGTGGACAGGGGCAAGCTGTTGTGGCCGTGGGAGCTCGTTGGAGTCGGGGACAGCATCGGGCTTAGGTGGATGGCGACGTTGGCGACGTTTTGATCCGCCCTAACACAAACGGAAGGCATCAGCGTGTGCACATCGTTCAGGCGAACATGATAGGGTCAAGGTGAAGGCACGGGGCTGTCGAACCTCACCAAAATTTCTTGTCGGAGTTGGAGACGGCATCGAGAATTTGCGGTGCTCGACGGATTCGACGACCTGGGGCAGTACAAGTCGAACCAAAGGTGTCAGAAGAAGCGCAAGATGATTGCGAAGCAGCTCGCGTGAACCAGAAAGCAAGGCGTGCTCGGAAATCACCGTGATGGCTCGCTGGAGTGGTTCGGGACAGCGGCGGCGCGAGCTCAATTGTGGACAGCCTAGCGGCGCTCTGTGGTTGGTGAATGAGGGGAATGGAGCGAAGTGAGGAGGGGTTTAAGTAGCCGGGGAGAGAGAGGGAGTTATGCCTGCATTAACTTGTAATCAAGCGCGAGATCGTCGGGAAGAAACGGCCACGGCGGAGCTGGTCGCGGGCGTGATTTGGGGACGAACACTACTAGGAAAACGGCTATAGGTAATCCATACATCCGTGGCGCACGTGCTAGTGGTGCCCCACGGGTAAAATAGGTGGCCGCAACACACATACCCGTAGCGCACTATGTCAAGGTGCGCTACGGATGTGAAACTTAACCGTAGCACACCTTGACCTAGTGCGCTACGGGTATGTGTGTTACAGCTGACTGGGTCAACTTAGCCGTAGGGCACTCTGCCCTAGTGCCCTACGGCTAAGTGGCCTACACCAACTCCACCCCCCCCCCCCCGTGGATCGCCTTTTTAGCTTTGCAAAAAATAAAAGAAAATGAAAAACACTTTAAATAATAGAATCCTTTTATATTTTGGTAAATAATGTGGTCTAGTTTCTAGTAAAATTAACAAACATGAATTTCGACTTTTTCTACAAAAAAAAGTCATGCCATGGTAAAACGGCCGTAACTTTTGCATACGATGTCGAAAAAAATCGTATAATATAGCAAAATGACCAGAACGAGATTCTAGATCCGCTTGCAACCCCTTTAGGTCGTTTAGAGATTTTTTAGAATCTCAAAATTCGAAAAGAGTAAAAAGTTATGGCAAAAACAAGATTTTTTGCTGCAAAAAAAAATTGAGGCAACTTACCCGTAGCGCACCACCACCTAGTGCTCCACGAGTAAGTTGGGCGGGATTCTAAATTCGAATCACCACCCCTCCCACCTACCTCCCTCTCTCCCTCTCTTCCTTCCTCTTCAATCTCTTCCTTCCTCCCTCTGTTCTTCTCTTCCTCTTCTCTTCCTCTCTTCTTATCTTCCTTCCTCTTCTCTTCCTTCCTCCCTCTCTTCTTTCTTCCTCTTCTCTTCCTTCCTCCATCTCTTCTTCTCTTCCTCCCTCTTATCCTTCTCCTCACTTCGTCCTCCTCCGACCAAGGATGACCACGGGTAACCAGCTCCTTCAGCAGTCGCCGTCACCTCCTCCGACCACACGTCCTCTAGCCGCCGTCGCCGCCACCACGTCCTCCGACCATACCTCTGTCCACCTCCGACTGCACCTCTGACGCACCTCCGGTTGTCTCCTCCGACCACACCTCCTCCTACTGCCTCGACGCCAACAAGGACTAGCACGGCCACGGCCTCCCGCACATCCCTGCGGTGGTAGGTCGTGGCCACGGCCACTGCTCCGGCGACGCGACGCGACGGCGGCGATTTCTAGACTCGATTGCTTTTGCAATTCAAAACAAGGGTGTTTTTTGCATTTTTTTTGTTTTTGAAAAAAACATCCGTGGCGCACCTGTACCCCTACCCGTGGCACACCTAGTAGTGCGCCACGCCTATCCCCATATAACCGTAGCGCACCAGGGTAGTGCGCTACGGGCACTTTTTAGCCGCAGCGTACGCTTAGTGGCGCACCACTAGTGCGGCACAGATGGTCTTTTTAGGTGCGCCATGAACAACCCTTTTTCTAGTAGTGGAAGGGGTGACGTGGAGGTGGGTCTGGGGCGTCAGCGAGAGGGGGGTGCTCGCGTGGGTGAGAAACAGAGGGAGAGGGAAACCCCGGGTGGGCTGGTTGTTGGGCTGGATCCAGTGTTGGGCCAGATTGGCAACGCTGGCCCTTTTTCTTTTTTTTGTTCCTTTTCTATTTCTGTTTTGATTTTCTGGATTCATTTTCAAATGATTTCAAATGCAATTTGAATTCAATTCTTTTTTGGATTTTTGTAGAGTTTAACACTCATATTTTTGGGCATAAGACCATGTGGTCTCTCTGTACTAGCTTGGTCCCTTTGATTAAACAAAATAAACAGTGCTAAAGCACTTGATTTGAATAAGTTTTGAAAATGGTTTTAAAACCATATCTGTTTTTTAAATTTTGGTCCAAGCACTAACATTTAACCAAAACAACAAGAGAGCAAGCAAAGCTTGGTTAAAACAAATAATTTCTCATTGGAGGGTAGCATTGGATCAATGCTTTGTCTACATAAAATAATAGCACTTAGTGCTTCTGTTTACTTGAAATGAGTTTGATATTTGGTTCCTAAATGGTATGCATTTATGGATGATATGCAATCCTTGAAAACATGATTTTAGGGATGTTACAGGATAAGACATCAATATTCCGCTGCGTACACCCCTCAACAAAATGGTGTAGCCGAGAGGAAGAACCGGACTTTGATGGACATGGCAAGATCAATGTTGGCTGAATTCAAGTCTCCTTACAAATTTTGGGCTGAAGCCATATCCACTGCTTGTCACTCATCCAACCGGCTCTACCTCCAAAATATTTTGGACAAGACTCCATATGAAATACTTATCGGTAACAAGCCCAACATCTCATACTTCAGGGTATTCGGCTATAAGTGTTTATTTCTTATTAAAGTGTCCGCTTGTCTAAATTTGAGTCCAAGGCTTTAGAAGGTATTTTTGTTGGTTACGGTGCCGAATCCCACACTTATAGAGTCTACAACAAGCTCACCGGGACTGTTGTAGAATCTTGTAGTGTGGAGTTCGATGAAAATAACGGCTCCTATGCAGGGCAAGTTGATGTTTGTGATGCAGATGTTAAAATACTCCAAGATGCCATAAGAAGAATGGGCGTGGGATTTTTCCGCCCCATCGAGGTACCCCTTGTGGCGGATCGGGAAGGACAATGCTCCACTCAAGTGGAGCCCTCATCTTCACAAGATCAACAAGCTCCTACTACTGAAGAAAACTCTGCACCAACACCACAACTTTCTAAAGCTCATTTGTCTCCTGGACAAAATGGCAGTCCCAGGCCGGATTATCCGCCCCCTCCAAGGGGCGGACAGTCCGCCCCTGGCACTCCAACTCGCCCTAGTGGATCCGAAGAATAAGAGAACAACCAAGAAGACTCCAGGCCGGATTCTCCACCCCCGAGGGCAGATTATCCGGCTCTGGATCTCCCAGCTCTGTCAGGGATTCTCAAGAAGAGGAAGTTGTTGCCACACCTCCCAGGCCGGATAGTCCGGCCCCACCAAGGGGCGTATTATCCGGCCCTGAAGAAAATATTCAGCAGCAAGCTCCTGTTGTAAACTCAGAACAGGATCAAGGGCAAGAACAAGATCAAGGGCAAGGTAGTGGTCAAGACAAGGATACCAATGTTGAATCAACTCCTCCTAGAAACAATAAGGATATTGAGACTCGTCGCAAGGCTCGTTCTGATCGGAACCTTGAGCTTAGAGGACACACTCTTGACAAGGTTGTCGGTGATCTTCGAAGAAGGGTGTCTACAAGAAGAGAACTTGCAACATTCTGTGATCATCAAGATCACATTTCTATGGTTGAACCAAAGAAGGTATTTGATGCTCTTGAAGATCCCTATTGGGTTTTTGCAATGCATGAAGAATTAAATAACTTCGAGCGCAATAAAGTTTGGAAGCTCGTAGAAAAACCCAAGGATTGCCACAATGTTATCGGCAGCAAGTGGATTTTCAAGAACAAACAAGATGAAAATGGCATTGTTGTGAGGAATAAAGCAAGACTCGTGGCTCAAGGATTCTCTCAAGTGGAAGGAATTGATTTTGGCGAGACTTATGCTCCTGTGGCTCGTCTTGAGTCCATTCGTATCCTTCTTGCCTATGCCGCTCATCATAATTTGAAATTATAGCAAATGGATGTTAAGAGTGCATTTCTTAATGGTCCACTACATGAGTTGGTATACGTCAAGCAGCCCCCGGGTTTTGAGGACCCCAAATTTCCGAACCATGTCTACAAACTCGATAAGGCGCTCTATGGCCTTAAACAAGCCCCACGTGCGTGGTATGAGCACCTTAAAGAGCTTTTGTTAGACCGTGGATTCAAAGTTGGGAAAATCGATCCCACTCTTTTTACTAAGAAGGTTAATGGAGAGCTTTTTGTATGCCAACTCTATGTAGATGACATTATTTTTGGCTCTACTAACCAAGCTTTTAACGATGAATTTTCAAAGCTTATGACTGACAGGTTTGAGATGTTGATGATTGGTGAATTGAGGTTCTTTCTTGGATTCGAGATCAAACAACTTAGAGAGGGAACTTTTATTAATCAAGCTAAGTACATCGAAGACATTCTCAAGAGGTTCAAGATGACGGATCTCAATGGCGTTGCGACTCCAATGCAAACAAAGTGTCATCTTGAGCTCAATCCCAAGGGTAAAGATGTGGACCAAAAGGTATACCGATCCATGATTGGCTCTCTCCTTTACCTTTGCGCATATAGGCCCGATACCATGTTAAGTGTAGGAGTGTGTGCAAGGTACCAAGCCGCTCCTAAAGAAAGCCACTTAGTGGCGGTCAAACGAATCTTCAGATATTTGGTTCATTCCCCAAATTTTTGGCTATGGTATCCCAAAGGTTCAATTTTCTCTCTATGTGGTTACACTGATTCAGATTGGGTTGGTGACAAAGATGATAGAAAATCAACTTCTGGTGCATGTCAATTCTTGGGCAGATCTCTAGTGTGTTGGTCTTCAAAGAAATAGAATTGCATTTCACTCTCAACCGCCGAAGCTGAATATGTTGCTGCTGCAAGTGCTTGTACACAGTTATTATGGATGAGGCAAACTTTAAAGGAATATGGTGTTAATTGTGACAAAGTGCCTCTATTATGTGACAATGAAAGTGCTATCAAAATTGCTTACAATCCCGTGCAGCATACAAGAACAAAACATATTGAGATTCGCAACCATTTCATTCGGGATCATGTTTCTCGTGGCGATATTGCCCTATCCTTTGTGAGCACGAAGAACCAACTTGCTGATATTTTCACGAAGCCTCTTGATGAAGCAAGATTTTGTTTTTTGAGGAATGAACTAAATATCATAGATTCAAGGAGCTTGTCTTGACTACCCTTGCACACTCACTTACTCTTTTCATGTATTTGGTTTAGATGCGGGCATATACATAGGAGGAGTGTGGTCCTAATTGATTGGGCTAACCCTCCCCCCATAATGTCGAAAGCAAGAAAAATCATTTCCCTTAATATCATTTAGTTATATGTGGGTTATTGATGAGCATTGGTTTTGAACTCAAGATACATCTTCGCGGTGTCATTCCATGCGCTCCAACATGGTGGATTCGGCCACCGCCCTCTTCCTTGAGAAGAGTTGGTTTCTAATGGCTCTCTTTGGATTTTCCTGCATATTTCTTCTTCTTATGGAAAACACACTCACAAATTTGGGTGTGTAGTACCATCTTAGTTTGTTGCTCTGACCTAAGCCTTCTTTCCCTCCTTGAACCATCTGTTCTTGCACACAAGTCCTCTATACACCTTCGAGGGGTTTTGCAAGGGTGCCCCGGCCTGAATCTGTACTTAACAGGAAATTCTGAGGGGGCGGACTATCCGCCCCAAGTGGGGGCGGATTATCCGCCCCGGGCGAATTCTGCCTCTTAAGGGCTGGGTCGGGGAGGCCAGGCTCAAATAGAGCAGCCAGCCCTCCCCCAACCCTAGCTCTGCCCCCAACTTCCGTTGGAGCTTCCGCCCCTCCCCAGAGTCGATTTGACCACCGGATTCTCCGGGCCCTCCCCGGATCTTCTTCACCTCGCCTCCGAGTATCTTCTCCTCCGTGATTTTCCTCCAATGAGTGAGGGTAACTCCCTCATCTCTCTCCTTTTTTATGGGATGCATTTTTTGGTGGAAATCTCGTTGTAGAAGATCCTTGGTGTTTTCCTTCCTAGCTTGAATCAGTAGTATTGCAACCCTAGTGCCCGGTCTGCTTTGCCATGGTAAATCTGGGCCGTTCCAGAATTTTTCTGCGGGGGGCGGATTATCCGCCCCTGCCAAGGCCGAATAATCCGGCCTGGAGATTAACATTTGGTCTGGTTTGGTCCCGATTTCTGCAATGCACATCATTGGCTTATGGATTGCTTTTGTACTATTTCTACCTTTCTCCTGAACTTATGTGTGTGCTTATCTCCATGCTATCCCTCTCATGCTTTTCACAGGTGGTTCCAAGGCTACTAAGACCTTCTCTCATCGTACCCGTGCCTGTTATCTCAAGCCCACTTCAGAAGGGACATTCATTGACGAAACAAAAGTTAGCAGAGCAGAAAGAGAGGATGAACGAATGGCTGAGGCAGGAAAGAAAACAAAGAGGACTGCATCTCGCAAGGGCAAACAGTCTCGGCCCAACTACAAGGCTATGGACAGTATTCAGTATGCCTCCATTTGCCATACTGACTACTATGATGAGTCTGACAGTGATGGTCCCCCAGAGGACTCTATGTTTTGGAATGCCCACTTTTGGGCTATTCATGATGATGTGTATTGCCACTCTCAAGCTTCGCCCCATGCACCCCATCAATATGACTGAGGCCCAATCCAAGGCAAGGCTCCTTGAGGCATTGGATTTGTCCAATAAGATGGGACTTCACCACCTTATGACTCTCCAATGCAACTATGATTCCTCTGTGGTGAGGCAGTTTTTCTCGACACTTATGATTTGCGGTGATGAGCGACGTACCATGAAGTGGATGACCGGGACAACAATGATTCAGTCAGACTTCCGCATTTTTGGGCAGGTTATTGGGTATGCCTTCCATGGCTGTGACACTCCTTCTGGTCATTGCATCATTTCCCCACTAAAGCCATCCAAGGACACTGTGCTCGCTCCTTGCCTTGGATGGCATGTCTGCATGTGGCACTTTGAAGATGAAGGACCCCATGCTATTGTAATATTCTGCTGCATTGTAATGAGATAGACAAATGAGCTATGTAAGATGTAATAAATTATTTTATTCCTGGTTATAAAGTTGTATTATGACCTTTGTTTCTTGATATTACATCTTAACTTTGGATGCTAGCTATTGATCCAGGGACTAGCATTACAACCACAAGGATCCTTTTCCTTTATAAAGGAGGGACCTTACAGATGGTATCAGAGCATTGTGTTGCCTGTAGAATTGTAACCCTAGGATTGGACAAAACCCCTTAGAAAAATAGGAGTTGTATTTGTTCCAAAACTTATTTACAAACAATCTTGTAAACTCTTTCCTCAACCATTTTGGTTTTGATTCTACATCTCTTGTATTTCAAACTTGATGGACAAAGCCTACCCCATGGCCAAAGACTTCACCATGTGCAAAGGACTTCATCAACTCTAATGACTTCAACATCTTCAAGTGATTTCAAACTTATCCTCAACAAGGACTTCAACTTGGATATCACTAAGGACTACAAGTGAGACAAGAAATATTACTCAAGACTTGAGGACTAAGGAAACACAACTTAGAAGGAACCATCATCACCTTGAAGTTTTGAGACCAAGATGCAAGAAATTCTCTAAGGATACAAACATCTTGTTCAAGAAGAATCAACTAAGAAGGATGGAAAGATCTCAAGTGAACCATATAGATGGACCACCATATTAAGTATAGATCAAACACACCAACTTATGTGGTGTAGCAAAAATATTGTGTTGCCTAAAGATGTGCTTAAACTTGTTGTTTGAATGGAGTGTTTGTTTATGATTGCTTGCACATTGCTTGTGTGAATTGTGATGTGTGTGATTAGAATTATTCCCTTAGAAATATTTTACCTATTCTAATCCCAATCCAACCCAAACAGATGACTACTCCAAGAAACTCCAACATCAAGGATGGCAACAACAACAACCAAGAGATGCACATGAGAGAACAACTACTGGCAAACCAAACCTAGTTGAACCAAGTGACAACTCAGTTTTTAGCCAACAACAATGGGTTAGATCCAACCATGCAAAAGATTTTGGAAATTCAATCCAAATTGCTGCAAGGGATGACCACTCAAATGATCAACATGGGAGACAACTCTTCCCAAGGAAACTATGAAAACAAGGATGTCAAGGATGATATTTTAGAAGGAACCCAAGCTTGCAATATTTGTGGAGACAAGGATCACACTTCCAAAGAGCATGAAGATCAATGCCCCAATTGTGAAGAGAAACATCCAACTGACCAAGGCCCCACATCTCAAGCTACTTGTTTCCTATGTGAAGGAAATAATCATGTCCCTATCCAATGCCCCATCTATTACATAGTTCAACAAAGGAAACAAGGTGGAGTGCATCAACAGTTTGGAAACCCACATGAAGGAACAACTTCTACCAAGAAGGATGAAGGCAAAGTCAAAACTATGCATTATAAGGCCAAATCCAAAGTGATCACAAAGTGTTGCTACTCTTGTGGAGAAGAAGGTCATATCTCTAGTAACTGTCCCAAGAAGAGAGAAAGATTTCCCACCTTTGTGGTAAATTATGAAGAGCATGAACTAGAAGAACTCATAGCTTTAGAGATACCCAAAAAGAAGAAGAAAGACATAAGCCAGTTGCAATGTTACAATTGTAAAGAAATGGGAGACTATGCCAGTGATTGCCCAGAAAAGAAGAAGAACCAAGGAAATAAACAAGAAGAATTGATACCAGAGAAGAAGAAGGATAATATCCAAGTGATGTGTTTCAAATGCAAAGAGCTAGGCCATTATGCAGACAAGTGTCCAGAGAAGTTTCAACAAGATCCTAAGAAAGCCAAGATGTAATCTAGTTGGAAAATTTTTAAGGGTGGTAGTACCCTAGTTGCTTTGAGCCAACTTGTAACCCTAGCCTTCCCAAATCTCGGGACGAGATTTATTTTAAGGGTGGTAGCCTGTCACATCCCAAGATTTTCCAAATCTTGTTATGTGAAAAATAAATAAACAAAATAAAAAATTGTTGATTTTTAGGGTGAGAAGAAACTTTTTGATTCCAATTGGAAAAATCCAAACCTATTTTTCAAATAAAATCCTAAAGGGATTTAAAAAGATAAACAATTAATAAAATAATTGGAATCACTATTTTTGGATCTTAAATAAAAAGATATGGTTTTGAAAAGCAAAGGTAGAATTATAAATAAAGATTATTTTATAGAGCCAAATTAAATCTTCGCCAAGATTTTGAAATAAAATATTTCTATTTGATAAAAAGAGTAAAGGTTTATTTAATAAAATAATGAGGATTTATTAATATCCATTTTTATTAAAGTAAAGGTTTTTCCATTTTAAATAAACACTAAAACTTGTTAATTTATTTTAAATAAGATTTCCAAGTGTTTTAGTTTTTCAAATGAAACCTACTAAAAAGATTTTGATATTATTTAGAATTCAAAAAGAGTTTTAAAAATAAATTAAAACCTATTTGAATTAAAGACTATGGTCTATTTATTTAATTATTAATGGATCTTAAAAGAATAAAAGAATTATTCTATTTTTAACTTTGAAATATGTTGATAAACAAAATAAAATTTCACCCAAAGATTGGTGGAGATTTAAATTCAATTGGAGATTGAATAATATTACTAAGTCTTATTTAATTAAAACTAGTGCCTATTTTTAATTAATTAAAAGACCCTAAAAAGAATAAATAAATTATTCTAAATTTGACTTTGGAATGTGTTATTAATCAGTATATGAATCTACACAAATTTTGGCTGAGGTTTGAATTGATTTGTTGCTTGAATTATTTGTTTGAAAATCAAATCAGATTATTCAAATAGAAAAAGGAAAAACAATCAGAACAAAAAAAATGTAAAAGACTCAGCCCAGCCCAGCTAGCCCACTAAGCCCATCGGCAGCCCACCTCTCCCCCTCACCCGAACGAACCATTTTTCACCGCAGACAGAACCCGCTAAGTCACTGACTATTGGACCCCACCCCCACACTCTCTCGCGCGCTGCCAAGCGACCCCACGCCACATCAGCGTCTTCCCCACCCGCGCGCCAACCTCGCCGGCCGTTTCTGCTAGTTCTTAACTCACATCAATATGCGTCAATGCCCCGCTTAAACCTCGCCGCGACCATGCACGATTAAACGCCTGCCTCTCCTCCCCATTTCCCCTCACTCGCCTCCCCCTCTCTGCCCCCAGGCTGTCTCCAATTCCTCCAAGAACGCCACTGTCTCCGGCGTGCTCCACCTTCAATTCCGGCCACACCCCACCGCCCCTCGACTCCTCGACCAAACAAAAACATTCCCCAACCTCTAGCGCACACTCCAGTGCCGCCAGCTTGCTCTTGCTTGCCCCACAACCTCGCCTCCGTCTTCGTCTGAGCGCCACCGACGACCCCATAATTCCGGCGAGTCCTCCTGGTAAGAATAGACCGCCCCTTTCCCCCTCTTGGATGCTTAGATGATCGCGACTTACATACGAACCTAACGGTGCCCTTTATTTTCTTTAGCATATCGTATATCGTCGCCCCCGTCGACGAACAAACGAGCCCGAGGTGCAGCTCAACTCCAGCGAGGAATCCACGCCACCACCGTGCGACCCTTGCCTTCTCGCGAGCACCTTGAGCATCACCACGACCACGCGAACCTGGTGAGCTTCTCCCCACCCTCTCTCGCTTCCTACATCACCAGCACCGCCACCGTCTGACAGCGCGCCGCCAGTCGCCGTCGCCAGCGCCGCTGCTTAATGGTCAAAGCGTTGAGGACCGTTAGATGTTGATCTAAAGGAGACGATAGAATCACTTAAAGCGAAGGGGTATGCAATATGAGCCGTGCGATGTCACTTAGATCCAACAGCTCGCATCTGTCGATCCGCACGAAGCGGTATAGACCAATCACAGCACGACGCGTGGCCCTGTCCGTTTGAAATAAAAACAGAAATGTCTATTAGATGATCCAATTTGAAAAATTCATAACTTTCAAACCACACGTCCAAATTTTGCAAATTTTATATCAATGGAATCAGCAAAACAAGTACTTTCTGACCATGCACTTTGTTTAGTAAAATGCTTTTGTTAAATTGATTGTTTTTGCAGAAACTTGTGTATGCATGTTTAGAATATAAAAATTGTGCTAAAATGATTTTTGGGATAAAACCTTTGGCAAATGGATTGTCTTGAACCACTGACCATAGAAATCAATTTGTGGTTTCAAAAATATATTTGGTGAAGCAAAAAAATAAACTTTTGATTTAAACCATTTCTAGTCAAATAAAAATAATGTTTATTTATAAAAATGGTTTTGGGAGAAAATATTTGGGAAATGTTTTGGAATAAACTTTCTAACCCCAAGCACCAAGTTTTATGATTTAAAAATGTATTTAGTGAACCCTATAAAGATTACTACCTTGATAAAGGCATTTTCAACCACATAAAATAATGATTTGGTTTAAAGATGGTTTATAGGTAAAATCTTTTGCAAATAGTTTTGCCACTTTATAAAATGACCAATAAGTGTTTTAGAATGTTTATAACCTATTATAAACCACTTTTGTAAATAAAACAAAGTTTGGCATGCTTGCATGCATTGTTTTGTTTCTACAATTGTATGTGATGTTTTGCTTGAATGGTAGATTGAAATATTGCTTGCTTGATTGAATTGTAGTGGAAATTGAAGAGTGTGAGTATTGCAAGATCAAGGAGTGAACTTATATTATCTACCAAAAAGGCAAGTGATGCTTCATACTTTTGTCCCATTATTTTAACTATGCATTAGTAATATTTCTAAGTAGGACTTGCTTGGAATTTTGCTAAGTGTAAACTATGCCATGGGAAATCCTAGTAGATGAAACCTTAGTAGAAATTTCCAAAGTTAAGATTCCTACTACTATCATGCTTAGCTTAGCTAGTAGAAAACAAGGGTGGAATATATATTCATACTATTGAATATTTCTAAGTCAAGGACTTGTGTTTTGTTTAATAAAACAACTAAGTGAATGAATCACCTGGGTGGAATGGAAGGAATGGTTTGTGTTGAGTGGTTCACAAGGCCCATTTCTATGGTTTACCTTGTGTATATCACTTGTGGATGTCCACCTAGGAACAAAGAGATTTGAGATGTCAAATGTTGAGAAGCTTCAAGTGCAGCCACTTGGCATTATGGGCTCTGCCTGGATCATATAGGTTGCAATAACTTAGCCAAATGTACAGTTGGTGGTAGGGGATTGATAGGTTGGAGCGCGTCCATTCTGGTCTAACGGAAGGCTTCTGAAAGATCTTGTCTTGGTGAAACCAAGTCTTGTGGGGAAAGTGCACCACCTCTGCAGAGTGTAAAATCTAAGTACTTAGCCATGTCCCTAGTAAAGGACAATTTGAGCATCAAGACATGGAAGCTATCAAGAATCTCCTCATCCCAATTTCTAAGTTAAAAACTTGTGGTTGAACAAGGGTTGAAGGATCACCAATTTCTATTGGGAGATGCCTTGGGAAAGATTTTGTCAAGCAAAAACTTAGTGTTTACAAATGATAAGTAAAATCTATTTTGAGCAATGCAAGCCTAAGCTCCACTTAGCCAAATGCATATAGATGATAGACTCCACTATACTACCATGGTATCACTTGCCAATACAATTCAAATGTATTGACCCTTGTGGCTGTAACTTATTATGTTACAGGTTTGTTTGATGTTAGAGAGGTTTATTGATTTAGGATTACAAGTCTACAACCAACATGTCTGCCTGTGGCACTTTGAAGATGAACGACCCCATGCTATTGTAATATTCTGCTGCATTGTAATGAGATAGCCAAATGAGCTATGTAAGATGTAATAAATTATTTTATTCCTGGTTATAAAGTGGTATTATGACATTTGTTTCTTGATATTACATCTTAACTATGGATGCTAGCTATTGATCCAGGGACTAGCATTGCAACCACAGGGATCCTTTTCCTTTATAAAGGAGGGACCTTACAGATGGTATGAGAGCATTGTGTTGCCTGTAGAATTGTAACCCTAGGATTGGACAAAACCCCTTAGAAAAATAGGAGTTGTATTTGTTCCAAAACTTATTTACAAATAATCTTGTAAACTCTTTCCTCAACCATTTTGGTTTTGATTCTACATCTCTTCTATTTAAAACTTGATGGACAAAGCCTACCCCATGGCTAAAGACTTCACCATGTGCAAAGTACTTCATCAACTCTAATGACTTCAACATCTTCAAGTGATTTCAAACTTATCCTTAACAAGGACTTAAACTTGGATATCAGTAAGGACTACAAGTGAGACAAGAAATATTACTCAAGACTTGAGGACTAAGGAAACACAACTTAGAAGGAACCATCATCACCTTGAAGTTTTGATACCAAGATGCAAGAAATTCTCTAAGGATACAAACATCTTGTTCAAGAAAAATCAACTAAGAAGGATGGAAAGATCTCAAGTGAACCATATAGATGGACCACCATATTAAGTATAGATCAAACACACCAACTTATGTGGTGTAGAAAAAATATTGTGTTGCCTAAAGATGTGCTTAAACTTGTTGTTTGAATGGAGTCTTTGTTTGTGATTGCTTGCACATTGCTTGTGTGAATTTTGATGTGTGTGATTAGAATTATTCGCTTAGAAATATTTTACCTGTTCTAATCCCAATCCAACACAAACAGATGACTACTCCAATAAACTCCAACATCAAGGATGGCAACAACAACAACCAAGAGATGCACATGAGAGAACAACTACTGGCAAACCAAACCCAGTTGAACCAAGTGACAACTCAGTTTTTAGCCAACAACAATGGGTTAGATCCAACCATGCAAAAGATTTTGGAAATTCAATCCAAATTGCTGCAAGGGATGACCACTCAAATGATCAACTTGGGAGACAACTCTTCCCAAGGAAACTATGACAACAAGGATGTCAAGGATGATATTTTAGAAGGAACCCAAGCTTGCAATATTTGTGGAGACAAGGATCACACTTCCAAGGAGGATGAAGATCAATGCCCCAATTGTGAAGAGAAACATCCAACTGACCAAGGCCCCACATATCAAGCTACTTGTTTCCTATGTGAAGGAAATAATCATGTCCCTATCCAATGCCCCATCTATTCCATAGTTCAACAAAGGAAACAAGGTGGAGTGCATCAACAGTTTGGAAACCCACATGAAGGAACAACTTCTACCAAGAAGGATGAAGGCAAAGTCAAAACTATGCATTATAAGGCCAAATCCAAAGTGATCACAAAGTGTTGCTACTCTTGTGGAGAAGAAGGTCATATCTCTAGTAACTGTCCCAAGAAGAGAGAAAGATTTCCCACCTTTGTGGTAAATTATGAAGAGCATGAACTAGAAGAAATCCTAGCTTTGGAGAGACCCAAAAAGAAGAAGAAAGACATAAGCCAGTTGCAATGTTACAATTGCAAAGAAATGGGACACTATGCCAGTGATTGCCCAGAAAAGAAGAAGAACCAAGGAAATAAACAAGAAGAATTGATACCAAAGAAGAAGAAGGATAATATCCAAGTGATGTGTTTCAAATCCAAAGAGCTAGGCCATTATGCAGACAAGTGTCCAGAAAAGTTTCAATAAGATCCCAAGAAAGCCAAGATGTAATCTAGTTGGAAAATTTTTAAGGGTGGTAGTACCCTAGTTGCTTTGAGCCAACTTGTAACCCAAGCCTTCCCAAATCTCGGGACGAGATTTTTTTTAAGGGTGGTAGCCTGTCACATCCCAAGATTTTCCAAATCTTGTTATGTGAAAAATAAATACACAAAATAAACAATTGTTGATTTTTAGGGTGAGAAGAAACTTTTTGATTCCAATTGGAAACATCCAAACCTATTTTTCAAATAAAATCCTAAAGGGATTTAAAAAGATAAACAATTAATAAAGAAAGTTTTAATAATTGGAATCACTATTTTTGGATCTTAAATAAAAAGATATGGTTTTCAAAAGCAAAGGTAGAATTATAAATAAAGATTATTTGATAGAGCCAAATTAAATCTTGGCCAAGCTTTTGAAATAAAATATTTCTATTTGATAAAAAGAGTAAAGTTTTATTTAATAAAATAATGAGTATTTATTAATATCCATTTTTATTAAAGTAAAGGTTTTTCCATTTTAAATAAACACTAAAACTTGTTAATTTATTTTAAATAAGATTTCCAAGTGTTTTAGTTTTTCAAATGAAACCTACTGAAAAGATTTTGATATTATTTAGAATTCAAAAAGAGTTTTAAAAATAAATTAAAACCTATTTGAATTAAAGACTATGGTCTATTTATTTAATTATTAATAGATCTTAAAAGAATAAAAGAATTATTCTATTTTGAACTTTGAAATATGTTGATAAACAAAATAAAATTTCACCCAAAGATTGGTGGAGATTTAAATTCAATTGGAGATTGAATAATATTACTAAGTCTTATTTAATTAAAACTAGAGCCTATTTTTAAATAATTAAAAGACCCTAAAAAGAATAAATAAATTATTCTAAATTTGACTTTGGAATGTGTTATTAATCAGTATATGAATCTACACAAATTTTGGCTGAGGTTTGAATTGATTTGTTGCTTGAATTATTTGTTTGAAAATCAAATCAGATTATTCAAACAGAAAAAGGAAAAACAATCAGAACAAAAAAATGTAAAAGACTCAGCCCAGCCCAGCTAGCCCACTAAGCCCATCGGCAGCCCACCTCTCCCCCTCACCCGAACGAACCGTTTTTCACCGCAGACAGAACCCGCTAAGTCGCTGACTATTGGACCCCACCCCCACACTCTCTCTCTCGCTGCCAAGCGACACCACGCCACATCAGCGTCTTCCCTACCCGCGCGCCAACCTCGCCGGCCGTTTCTGCTGGTTCTTAACTCGCATCAATATGCGTCAATGCCACGCTTAAACCTCACCGCGACCATGCACGATTAAACGCCTGCCTCTCCTCCCCATTTCCCCTCACTCGCCTCCCCCTCTCTGCCCCCAGGCTGTCTCCAATTCCTCCAAGAACGCCACTGTCTCCGGCGAGCTCCACCTTCAATTCCGGCCACACCCCGCCGCCCCTCGACTCCTCGACCACACGAAAACATTCCCCAGCCTCTAGCGCACACTCCAGTGCCGCCAGCTCGCTCTCGCTTGCCCCACAACCTCGCCTCCGTCTTCGTCTGAGCGCCACCGATGACCCCGCAACTCCGACGAGTCTCCTGGTAAGAATAGACCGCCCCTTTCCCCCTCTTGGATGCTCATATGATTGCGACTTACATACGAACCTAATGGTCTGACCCATACCCCCTTTAGCATGTCGTATATCGTCGCCCCCGTCGACAAACAAACGAGCCCGAGGTGCAGCTCAACTCCGACGAGGAATCCACGCCACCACCATGCGCCCCTTGCCTTCTCGCGAGCCCTTGAGCATCACCACGACCACGCGAACCTGGTGAGCTTCTCCCCACCCTCTCCTCACTTCCTGCATCACCAGCACTGCCACCGTCTGACCGCGCGCCGCCAGTCGCTGCCGCCAGCGCCGCTGCTTAATGGTCAAAGCGTTGAGGACCGTTAGATGTTGATCTAAAGGATATGATAGAATAACTTAAAGCGAAGGGGTATGCAATATTACCCGTGCGATGTCACGTAATTCCAACGGCTCGCATCTGTCGATCCACACGAAGCGGTACAGACCAATCACAGCACGACGCGTGGCCCTGTCCGTTTGAAATAAAAACAGAAATGTCTATTAGATGATCCAATTTGAAAAATTCATAACTTTCAAACCACACGTCCAAATTTTGCAAATTTTATATCAATGGAATCAGAAAAACAAGTACTTTCTGACCATGCACTTTGTTTAGTAAAATGCTTATCTTAAATTGATTGTTTTTGCAGAAACTTGTGTATGCATCTTTAGAATATAAAAATTGTGCTAAAATGATTTTTGGGATAAAACCTTTGGAAAATGGATTGTTTTCAACCCACTGACCATAGAAATCAATTTGTGGTTTCAAAAATATATTTGGTGAAGCAAAAAAATAAAATTTTGATTTAAACCATTTCTAGTCAAATAAAAATAATGTTTATTTATAAAAATGCTTTTGGGAGAAAATCTTTGGGAAATGTTTTGGAATAAACTTTCTGACCCCAAGCACCATGTTTAATGATTTAAAAATGTATTTAGTGAACCCTATAAAGATTACTACCTTGATAAAGGCATTTTCAACCACATAAAAATAATGATTTGGTTTAATGACGGTTTATAGGTAAAATCTTTTGCAAATAGTTTTGCCACTTTATAGAATGACCAATAAGTGTTTTAGAATGTTTATAACCTATTATAAACCACTTTTGTAAATAAAACAAAGTTTGTCATGCTTGCATGCATTGTTTTGTTTCTACAATTTTATGTGATGTTTTGCTTGAATGGTAGATTGAAATATTGCTTGCTTGATTGAATTATAGTGGAAATTGAAGAGTGTGAGTATTGCAAGATCAAGGAGTGAACTTGTATTCTCTACCAAAAAGGCAAGTGATGCTTCTTACTTTTGTCCCATTATTTTCACTATGCATTAGTGATATTTCTAAGTAGGACTTGCATGGAATTTTGCTAAGTGTAAACTATGAAATGGGAAATCCTAGTAGATGAAACCTTAGTAGAAATTTCCAAAGTTAAGATTCCTACTACTATCATGCTTAGCTTATCTAGTAGAAAACAAGGGTGGAATATATATTCATACTATGGAATATTTCTAAGTCAAGGACTTGTGTTTTGTTTAATAAAACAACTAAGTGAATGAATCACCTGGGTGGAATGGAAGGAATGGTTTGTGTTGAGTGGTTCACAAGGCCCATTTCTATGGTTTACCTTGTGTATCTCACTTGTGGATGGCCACCCAGGAACAAAGAGATTTGATATGTCAAATGTTGAGAAGCTTCAAGTGAAGCCACTTGGCATTATGGGCTCTGCCTGGATCATATAGGTTGCAATAACTTAGCCAAATGGACAGTTGGTGGTAGGGGATTGATAGGTTGGAGCGCGTCCATTCTGGTCTAAGGGAAGGCTTCTGAAAGATCTTGTCTTGGTGAAACCAAGTCTTGTGGGGAAAGTGCACCACCTCTGCAGAGTGTAAAATCTAAGTACTTAGCCATGTCCCTGGTAAAGGAAAATTTGAGCATCAAGACATCGAAGCTATCAAGAATCTCCTCATCCCAATTTCTAAGTTAAAAACTTGTGGTTGAACAAGGGTTGAAGGATCACCAATTTCTATTGGGAGATGCCTTGGGAAAGATTTTCTCAAGCAAAAACTTAGTCTTTACAAATGATAAGGAAAATCTATTTTGAGAAATGCAAGCCTAAGCTCCACTTAGCCAAATGAATATAGATGATAGACTCCACTATACTACCATGGTATCACTTGCCAATACAATTCAAATGTATTGAACCTTGTGGCTGTAACTTCTTATGTTGCAGGTTTGTTTGATGTTAGAGAGGTTTATTGATTTAGGATTACAAGTCTACAACCAACATGTCTTCTTATGGCACTTTGAATATGAAGGACCCCATGCTATTGTAATATTCTGCTGCATTGTAATGAGATAGAGAAATGAGCTATGTAAGATGTAATAAATTATTTTATTGCTGGTTATAAAGTTGTATTATGACCTTTGTTTCTTTATATTACATCTTAACTGTGGATGCTAGCTATTGATCCAGGGACTAGCATTGCAACCACAGGGATCCTTTTCCTTTATAAAGGAGGGACCTTACATTGGATAAGGATCCTTTTATAAAATAACCTACACTTATGATTGAATGATAATTCAATATAATTTCATTTTTTAAATGTGTTGAACCATTTTGACTTCATAAAATTAGTATTTAAGGCTAACACTATTTATTAGATTTAATTGGTTAATTTAGAAAATATTAACAAATTTTATTTAACATGATATGATTTATTAACTATAGAAATAGGTTTAAATTCAAGTTATTAAATTTTTTAAATTTTTATTTAAATTAAAAGTGGAATATTATATTTTTAACATATAGGTATTATTTTTGTGATCATTTTCGTATATTACATTTATTTTTTGTGATTTATAAATAATAAGATATGATTTTTACAATACTTATTATTTTATAAAGACTTAATAAATAACAAATATTTGATTAAGTGGAGTAATAATACATGATTATAGTTTTAAATTGTAATTATTTTTCTAAGATTTTTGGTATTTTATTTATATTTTTAACATTTACCATTATTAAAATATGATTTATCAAAGTATTATTACTTATAAAACTTTTATTAAATAATATTTATTTAAATAATCATCATAATAATATTTGATATTAGTTTTAATTTGTAGATTTTATTTCTCTGAAATTTTTCATATATTCAACATATTTTTCTGAATTATAAAACAAAAGTTATTGATTTTATAAGATTGGATCATTTTATTTAATTTCTAGAATTAATAAACTAAGTAGTTTATGATGTACTGCTGATGTCAGCATGGGGTGAAATTTTTTTCTTACTAGGTCGATACTTACCCCTAGTCACTGACTGGTGGGTTCTATGCCACATCATATATATAGTTTTAATTTATTACAGAAACAATAACACAATTTTATGAAATGATAAATAAAATGGAATATGACATCAGCGTGATGTCACGATGACATCACCCCAAGGATGATCCTCAGATCGCGATTCGATCTTCATATTGAGAGCGCGCGAGCACGCGGGGTTGGTTGTGTTCGACTCAGTGCTCCACGCTGAGCCTCACAAAGGTTGCCTCGCTCAGGAATGGTCAACGGAGTTGCTCCGGCGACGAGCTTGCACGGTGGGGCGGCACAGGCGCATGCGGGTAGGTCAATACGGTGAGCGAGCGACGAATTAATAGAGGCTAGGATACTCAGAAGCTCACCAGGAGCGTGAAGAAGGGCTCAGAGAAGTGAATCGTGGCCAAAATCGACATGGACGACAGCGGCCGGACTTCAGGAAGATGAGGTTGCCGCACCGATTCAGACGCCCCACCTCAATTCTTTTGGCAAGGAGACTCAGGGAAACACGGTGAAGCCGTGTGCTTGATCAACGGAGCACGGTGGATCTTGGAATGATGGCAACTCGAAGCTAGGGTTTCGACCCCGAGAGAAGACAGAGAGGATTTTGAGAGGGGAAAGGGAATTAGGGTTCTTTGGCCGTGTTCAGGGCTTCTTGTAGACGACTGGGAACGGTGGCACGGATCTCGACACGGCCGGCGACGGGGTGGCCGCCAGCGAGCTGCTTCGCTACATCGTGGGGTCGTCGGCGTCGCGAGGAAGACGACGCGAATAGAAGGTCGAAAGGTTATGGGCCAGTGCCGGGCCGCACTTGGACCAGATGGGCTGCATTTGGCAGCTCGTGAGCGATGGATAAGATAGTGAGGATGTAGGCCGTGGGCCAGATTTGTTGTTTCTTCTGTTTTTTCCTGATTCTATCCCTTTTCTATATTCTGTTTTGTTTTTAGCTTTGAATTTGCACAAATGATTTGAGTTTTTCTTAGTAGAATTAATTTGTTAAACAATTGCAACAATAATGAATTTATTTAAAGTCATTTTGTGAACTTTTATTATATATTGTTTAGAGTTTCTTTATTTTCTTTATATAGATATTTTTCCTATTATTATTTGTGAGGGCCTTTAATATGAATTTAATTTCACAAAAATTCCTAAACTTATTATAGAATGTATTACTACTAACTAATGAGATTTTATTCTCATTGATACATAATATTAAGGCAACTTTTATATTTAGTGATCCTTCATAAGTATTTGATACATAAAGTTCTAAATACTAATAGGGTTAATATTATTCCTATGAATTTAGGGAAGAGCAATATAGGTAATTTATTATTACTAACTTAAGAGTTAAAAGTTTGAGATTATAAATGTCTACCATGAATTATGGGAGTTTTAATATCTTTATATCCCTTGATAATTGTGAATAAAGATGAGTGGTTAAAATATATTATCTTTCTGTTAAAGATCTTGAATGATATCACCATTTAGAATTAAATAGTGGGATTGTTTTCTAGGCTAACTTATGAGAAAGAATTGATAAAGATAGTTCTTAAGCACCTATGATAATGATGGTTGAAAATAACAAAGATGTTCTTAAGTGAGTTGATATAGGAAATATTCCTATTAACCATTGTGGACTTAAGATGATAAATCAATCATTTGATATGGATATTAGGTTTGGTTATAGAATTAGGTTTTAGTGTCTACCAAGAATTTATATATTCCATAATTCACAATCCTGGACTTCTAACTAAGGAATTCATTTCCTAGATATACTACTTATTCCTATCCATCATCATGTGTTAACATGATGAGCTTTACTTTTCAAGAATATTCTTATCCACCTTTTATTCTTCTAAATCCATTTATAATTCCAATTAGTTTGATATTGAAGCTCTTCATAATCTTCTTATATCCATACTTGGCTATAACAACCATTCTACTATTAATAATCTCCAACCCAACAAATGGTTACATCTAATTCCATTCATACCCTTCCTAAATCATCCATCACTAATACTACTCTAGTAGAGGTTCATATCAAGTTCTACTCTCCTCTAGTGATTAGTATTTCCCAAGAGGAAAATACTACTTATTCCCAATCATCCATTCACAATCCTGGACTTCTAATGAAGGAATTCGTTTCCTAGATATATTAATTATTCCCATCCATCATCATGTGTTAACATGATGAGCTTTACTTTTCAAGAATATTCTTATCCACATTTTATTCATCTAAATCCATTTATAATTCCAATTAGTTCGATACTGAAGCCCTTCATAATTTTCTTATATCCATACTTGGATATAACAACCATTCCACTATTAATAATCTCCAACCCAACAAATGGTTACATCTAATTCCATTCATACCCTTCCTAAATCATCCATCACTAATACTACTCTAGTAGAGGTTTATATCAAGTTCTACTCTCCTCTAGTGATTAGTATTTCCCAAGAGGAAAATAATACTTCTGTAATCCAATGTACTCTAGCATCATGTTAATTATACTATCTTGTCTTCTACTTAACTCTAGTAACAAATACTCCAATCTCACATTATATTACTATGACCTGTAATGGCTAATCTAGGACAATATATCTATGCTAGGGTTTAATCATGTTCTTTCCACCAGTGTCACTTATACATGATATAAGCATTCAAGCATGGTGAGTAAGCATGATCAATATAATCCTTTGATCATATATGGCTTAGGTTTCCATTTGGCTAATCAAGGCTTTCATCCATACAACATTACAGTTGTATTGGAATTATCTTCTTAGTATCTCTATTGGATTAAGGGATGTTATTCATGGACTATGCTTACTTAATCCAATAGGATTACTCCTGGGTATCTATATTCAGGATTCATCCTTAAAACCTTATTTGTTAACATATAATTATATCTTCTACATAACTATTCTATCTGTTAATGAGTGAGTTAACTCCATTAAGAATTACATTGATCTTATTCTTTTCCAACTCTCCCATCCTGTAGATGATATCTAATACTAGCATTACCACTTACCTCTTCTTACTTATTTCTCTTAAGGACTGAAGTGGATGCTATGTTAATAGCAAGAGTTGCTAGATCAAGAATTGATAAGCTAATAATTGGTGAATCAATAGTTGATTAATCAACATTGATGAACAACAACTATAAAGATAGGGTTCATTAGAGATGATAAAGATTGATATGGACAGAAAGATATATGATTGATGATCTTGATTTGGTTTCTTTCCTACTCAATATCACTAAAGAGTTAAGATTGTATTACCATGATGTTCATGGTATAAATAGATGAGATTAAGATTTAGTTGTTACATTCTTATTACTTAAGTTATATTTATATCTTGGTATTCATGGGTTGTGTAATGAATACTACATATGATCACTTAAGGATAAAATATGAACCATTAAGTAATATAGTTGGGTTAACTTTTATCACACTTGATCTACCCTTAGATCAAATCTCCCTTACCAAAATAAGGTTTTAGCAAAGGTCTTATTGAATCTTATCGCAGTTAACTTGATGCTCTACTTCAATTTCATAAAGTTAAGAGAAGCTTCAATCACTTTGACAAATTTTTTATTTAAAAGCGCGAAAATTATTCGGATATTCTATGCATGGATGCAATGCACACATATGTGTTCAGCTTGTTTCTAAGCTCTAATTCTAGGATGTTACAAACTCTCCCCCTTAAAATTAACTTCGTCCTCGAAGTTCGTATCCTCTCACATTTCGGAGTAAGGAATTGTCTTCCAATGATTACGATATGTCTCAACTCCATGATAACTTTAATGGAAATAATTGTAGTATTCTATATCCAGATCCTTTCCTTGAATTCCTACCATACTTGGCAATTTTAATCCTGTTGTCTCCAATACTCCAAAATTCCTTTTACTTTACTCCCTTAGGGATATTTCCTTATTATGAACTCCTTAAGTAATGGTCTTTTCTTTAGTTCATTTTCTTAATTAGGTATCCTAATTCAACTTCTTTACTTGATCATCAAACTTCCCTACTATTTTATGTAAGGTCTAGGAAGTCTCACTAAAACGGGTTTTGAACTTTATTAGTCCATAGTGTGGTCAAAAGACTAATCTTTGATTTGTCACTGTATGAGTTGTACTGGTAATCCTTCCGAATATTAGTTTTGAACACATTTAGTCCAAACCCATTGGAATTTCTTTTTTCTCTACACATGCCAATTGGATGTGCTTTATTACCTATTAAGGATCACTTAAGAGTTGTTTCTTCTAGAATTAGTCTGTTAGGATTAATCTTTTATCACCCGAAGTACTTCTTTAACTTCCATTGATTAACTACCTCAAGGTTTGAGTACTACTACCTTGAAATAAACTCCGATCTTTCATCCAGACATACTTCAGAGAGTACCTTTCTGATGATTATCTTTTAACCTTATGAAAATAAGGCTTGCTATTGTTACAGGTTAGTCCTTCTTATCCAACCTTTATTTGGAAAGTTAGATAACAATACTTCCACAAATTGTTTACTCTCCCCCTTAGGGTTTACTAATGGTCTCTAAATTGTCTATATAGTAACCATTGGCTTAATAACTGGAATGTAGGGCTTTGTCTAGCTTATACTTTACCTAGTTAGGGTTTTATGAAAGATTGTATATGCTGTATCCACACTTGTGTGGATCTCAGAAGTGAATCTTTCAGCATTATTAGTCTTACTTATTATTTGGACATTTTTCCTTTGATAGTTCAATTTTCACGAAGAGTCTCGAAAGACGGTCACTTAAATTTTATACTCCTTTGTGTCCTACTTATATTAGGCCAAATTTTATGCTCTTTATGCAACCTTTAAGATGATCTGGTTAACTAAGTCAACCATCACCGGCCGTGGACAAGATACCAACTGTGGATCAAATACTAGCTATGGATCAAATACCAGCCGCGGATAAGTACCAGCTGCGGACCATCCTAGGGTGTATGTATTACCCTATGGTTTCTGATATACCTCTGGCATTCTCTCTGAATTGTCAGAGCTTGAACACCATTTTGGTTTCAAACTACTTCTTTGTATTTATTCATGATACTTCCATGAACTTGTATAATTACTCCATTGACTTCTTAGCAAAATTACCTATTTTGATTGAACCTTAAGTTCATCACTTCTTGTTGCCCATGTATTCCCTACATTAATCTTACTTCTTATTGCTGACTAATAATGATGTAAACTTGATCCATCCTTCCAATTGGATTGACATTCCTCATACTTGGCTTTACCCCTCATGTAGGTCTTCATCTTGGTCTTTGGAACTCGTCACTCCCTCAAACGAATTCCCATTCCTATCTAGGTCTATAACATCAAGTAATAACTGGATGTTGCAACATGCATTTGCACACCAAGTCAAACTTCATGTACAGATCTAGTCAATCAAGAAGATACAAGAAAAACAAATAAATCCAAATGTGGTACATATAACACACAATATTCTCAGCCCAGAATATAGTAGTTGAGTATAATATCTCTAGAATTCAGGCTTAGTTGTGTAGTATATGACACCTCCTCATATAGGTTTATATCGTGATACTTATCACATAAGGTCAAACTATACTTTGTCTCGACATTTACCCAGATTGCTCCATTGCAACAGGATAATTCTAAACAAAGTGGTCTCAATTTGGTTTTGGCTAACCTTTAGTCTCACTCTTAGAATGGCTGATATAACCAACCTTTCTTATTTAGTGACTAACCTCACATGATCACTCCAAAGGACTAATAAATTTCTACTGAACCCCTAAAATTGAAGGTTATCACTATTTTATGACACCTTTGACTTCTATCATAGTTCTACCATGTTATTTTTTTACTTCTACCTCAAGATAATGTACTAATTACCCATCATATTTATACTCTCATCATGGTTTCGGAGCTAATATCACCATGATCTTCTTATGTTTTACCTGTACATCATGATTTAAGAGTTGATCTAGCCATGATGACTTTGTTTCACATAGTACTACCATTGATTATTAACATGATTCCACTTCATCACATAGAATTCTCAAGTGAATCCCACATGATTACTACTCATTACATCAACATTTATCCTAGTGATATTCATTATGTTTTCTTTGGTTATCAACTAACAATAAGATTCTATTGTCTTACATGAATTATAGGGTTAGACTACGCCATTGGGACTACTTCAATTGATGTCTTACACTTTCCTATAGTATCTTGGTGGTTTATGTCTCCCTCGGAAGATACTAAAGAGCACTATACTCGAGAAAATATAAAATATTTACTCCTAAGAAAGAATGACTTAAGCATCTGACTTAGGTGTGACAAAGTTATCCTCAAGTGGATACTCATCACAAGTCATAAGAATATTTGGTTTAGATGAGATGGCTCCTATAGTCACTATCCAACCTACAGATCTTCCTAAAAGGGTTTTAATCCTAAGGTCAAAGAATATGCTCTGATACCAACTGCGGTGACCCAACATACCACTTCATGATTTAGTACACTATAGTCGTTGACATAACACCAATGAAACACCGTTCACTAGTATTACATCCCTCAGAGTGGTACAACAGAAACACAGCAGGTCTAAGACATGACTATAGGTTACAACTCAATTCTTTACACAAGATCCAGAGAACACTCTAGGTTAAAGAGAGAGAAACTTCTTACAAAGAATAATCAGAAATAAATAACTCCAAAACTATCCTACTATTAAGTCTAGTATCTTAACTAATGATCTGGCATTGCTGCTATTGCAATACACTATAGAAATAGGTTCTATGGCTAGAGATTGTATTCCTATCTAACCAGTAACTTCGTCTTCACTTGAGTTGATGTATATGTTGACTTTATTGAAGAACTTTAGCTTCTGATGCTGGTTCTGGAGCATAGCTTGATGTAGACGTCGTCCGTACTGGCGTTAGAACCTAGCAAGGGTTAAGAAGATACTTTGAGTACGAGCGTACTCAGCAAGTTCACTAGAAAAGGAGTGTTTGATGCACTATCTCTACAGCCACAGATCGTAGGTCGTAGGCAATGCAGGTTTTCATAAATATTTCTTCAAAGGTTTCTTTTATTCTGAAAAACTATGTCCGTCAGGCTTCACGGGTTTACCAGAACTTTCATGGAGTTACTTTCCCGCCGCGTTCGCAGCTCCTTCTTGGAACAGGGAGTAACAAGTTACAGTTCTTACACTCTGCAGAGGTGCGTCACTTTACCCATGAGAGATCTTAAGCTTTGTTGCACGGCCGGGAGTATGTTCCTATTCCAACTTCCATGGTTTGAGGCCCAACCTAAGATCCAAGCCAATCCAAGCCAATCACTGCCCTCTCTGTGACCTCATATGTCTGCACGATCCTTCGGGGCCAGCTCACCTTCGTTAGTCCCCTTTCGGGAAGGCTATAACCATGATGAGTTCCCGAAGACTCTATGACCTAGTGCTGCCCAGAATAGTACCATTTACATGGACTATATCCCTAAACACCATTCACAGATAATCTAGACACCAAAAGTGTGGGGCGTAAGGGTGCCCACCCATATGTGGGATCCGCACAAGGAATCACAATGTCACGTTAAGGTCGTCTTGCCTCCATACGAGAGGAAAGGGATACAGCTGAATTCTCCATCCCATTCCAAATCTCATGGTCAACGCGTAATATATGTCGCAAGAATTACTGGCGACATTGGTTGTTAAGTCCTAGAGGACATATTGCTGAGCAGTGGTATTCCAACTGCCAGATTTAATAGAATAGCTGATCACCCTGGATCAGTAACCAATAGTTCACATTATTATCAAAAATAGTGTTTTCTGACCTTTTTGGAATGCAGGTGATGACAACACTTGATTTGCAAAATACTTTATAGAAAATAATCAAAAGGACATGAGCAATTGTGAACTTTCCTTGTGTGATTGCAAGATTATGCACTCACGGTCTTCAAGACAATATAAGATCCAATAACTAAAATCAGCATCATTGGTCCGGTAAGGACTAATGTTTAAATAAGCAAGATGCTTTTATGCATAAGTAATGTAATGCAAGTTGATAAACTCGAATCCCGGGGATAACGTTGTTCTAGGGTTTGGAAACTAGAAATGATTTCCTTGGAATGTGTTGCCCTTTTAGATTAAGTTTCCCACATGTGCTTCTTATTAAGTCTTGTGAGTGTGTGTGAAACAACATGTAATTATACTATCATACAACAATAAGATACAAAGTTGTGGAATGCTATTCAAAGATTACTTATATAAGAATTGCCTTATCTTTGAATCTTGATTTACAAGTATAGGCATTTATAAGGAACTTTAAGTATTAACAATCCTAAGTATATAAGTAAGTATAAAGTAAGGTGTTTACTATTAATTGTGATATGTTGACTGAAGTGGCAAAACGAATAACTTTTGAAGAAAAGATTCCTTTATTAAGGTTTAAACAATCCTTGTGGCTAATATGAGGTGGTTGATGTTATTTGCTCTTGCCGGAACAGTTTGGACTTGAGATGTTTTCTCACTTAATTATAATAGACCAAAGTTAACTATAAAGTATATAATAAAGTTTTTAGCATTATACTTAAAGTCTGGTAGACTAAAGTTGACTTTAAAACATAGATGGACTTTAGGTGTAATGCTTATTATACTTCTACCTTGTTCACTTCATAATGTTTCTTTAAAGTTACTTAAGAATGGTATTACTTTTATTTGGTAGTGGTTTATTTACATTATAAATGTTTAAATGGATTTATCTCCCTATAAGGGTGTCGTTAATATTTGTGAATAAGTAAACAATATTATTTACTACTTATGAACTCACTATAGTGTTTTGATTTGTTTATAAACTTGTGGTTAAAGTAAAGGAATGGGTTTTATCTTATTACAATTATTCTTGGAGATTTTAGATTGGATAAGGATCCTTTTATAAAATAACCTACACTTATAGTTGAATGATAATTCAATATAATTTCATTTTTAAAATGTGTTGAACCATTTTGAATTCATAAAATTAGTATTTAAGGCTAACACTATTTATTATATTTAATTGGATAATTTAAGAAATATTAACAAATTTTATTTAACATTATATGATTTATTAACTAAAGAAATAGGTTTAAATTGAAGTTATTAAAGTGTTTAAATTTTTATTTAACTTAAAAGTGGAATATTATATTTTTAACATATAGGTATTATTATTGTGATCATATTGGTATATCAAATTTATTTATTTTTATTTATAAATAATAAGATATGATTTTTACAATACTTATTGTTTTATAAAGACTTAATAAATAACAAATATTTGATTAAGTGGAGTAATAATGCATGATTATAGTTTTAAATTATAATTCTTATTTTTCTAAGATTTTTTGTATTATATTTATATTTTTAACATTTACCATTATTAAAATATAATTTATCAAAGTATTATTACTTATAAAACTTTAATTAAATAATCATCATAATAATATTTTATATTAGTTTTAAGTTGTAGATTTTATTTTTCTGAAAATTTTCATATATTAAACATATTTTTCTGAATTATAAAACAAAAATTATTGATTTTATAAGATTGAATCATTTTATTTAATTTCTAGAATTAATAAACTAAGTAGTTTATGATGTACTGCTGATGTCAGCATGGGGTGAAAAGTTTTTCTTACTAGGTCAATACTTACCCCTAGTCACTGACTGGTGGGGTATATGCCACGTCATATCTATAGTTTTAATTTATTACAGAAACAATAACACGGTTTTATGAAATGATAAATAAAATGGAATATGACATTAGTGTGATGTCACGCTGACATCACCCCAAGGATGATCCTCAGATCGCGATTCGATCTTCGGATTGAGAGCGCGCGAGCACGTGGGGTTGGTCGTGTTCGACTCAGTGCTCCACGTTGAGCCTCACAGAGGTTGCGCCGCTCGGGAATGGTCACCAAAGATGCTCCGGCGACGATCTTGCACTGCGGGGCGGCACAGACGCATGCGGGTAAGTCAATACGGTGAGCGAGCGACGAATTTATAGAGGATAGGATACTCAGAAGCTCACCAGGAGCATGAAGAAGGGCTCAGAGGAGTGAATCATGGCCGGAATCGACATGGACGACGGCGACCGGACTTCGGGAAGATTAGGTTGCCGCACTGATTCCAGACGCCCCACCTCAATTCTTTTGGCAAGGAGACTCAGGGAAACACGGCGAAGCCGTGTGCTTGATCAACGGAGCATGGCAGATCTTGGAATGATGGCAACCCGAAGCTAGGGTTTTGACCCCGAGAGAAGACAAGGAGGATTTTGAGAGGGGAAAGGGAATTAGGGTTCTTCGGCGGCGTTCAGGGCTTCTTGTAGACGACTGGGAACGGTGGCTCTGATCTTGACGCGGCTGGCGATGGGGTGGCCGCCAGCAAGCTCCTTGGTTGCATCGTGGGGTCGCCAGCGTCGCGAGGAAGATGGCACGAATAGAAGGTCGAAAGGGTACGGGCTAGTGTCGGGCCGCACTTGGGCCAGATGGGTTGCATTTGGCTGCTCATGAGCGATGGATAAGATAGTGAGGATGTAGGCCGTGGGCCAGATTTGTTGTTTGTTTTGTTTTTTCCTGATTCTATCCCTTTTCTATATTCTGTTTTGTTTTTAGCTTTGAATTTGCACAAATGATTTGACTTTTCTTTTTTAGAATTAATTTGTTAAACAATTGCTGCAATAATTAATGTATTTAAAGTCATTTTGTGAACTTTTATTATATATTATTTAGAGTTTCTTTATTTTCTTTATATAGATATTTTTCCTATTATTATTTGTGAGGGCCTTTAGTATGAATTTAATTTGACAAAAATTCCTAAACTTATTATAGAATGTAATACTACTAACTAATGAGATTTTATTCTCATTGATACATAATATTAAGGCAACTTTTATATTTAGTGATCTTTCATAAGTATTTGATACAAAAAGTTCTAAGTACTAATAGGGTTAATATTATTCCTATGAATTTAGGGAATATCAATATAAGTAATTTATTATTACTAACTTAAGAGTTAAAGGTTTGAGATTATAAATGTCTACCATGAATTATGGGGAGTTTTAATATCTTTATATCCCTTGATAATTGTGAATAAAGATGAATGGTTAAAATATATTATCTTTCTGTTAACGATCTTGAATGATATCACCATTTAGAATTAAATAGTGGGATTTTTTTCTAGGATACCTTATGAGAAAGAATTTATAAAGATAGTTCTTAAGCACCTATGATAATGATGGTTGAAAATAACAAAGATGTGCTTAAGTGAGTTGATATAGGAAATATTCCTATTAACCATTGTTGACTTAAGATGATAAATTAATCATTTGATATGGATATTAGGTTTGGTTATAGAATTAGGTTTTAGTGTCTAACAATATTTTCTATATTCCATAATTCACAATCCTAGACTTCTAACTAAGGAATTCCTTTCCTAGATATACTACTTATTCCTATCCATCATCATGTGTTAACATGATGAGCTTTACTTTTCAAGAATATTCTTATCCACCTTTTATTCTTCTAAATCCATTTATAATTCCAATTAGTTTTATATTGAAGCTCTTCATAATTTTCTTATATCCATACTTGGCTATAAAAACCATTCTACTATTAATAATCTCCAACCCAACAAATGGTTACATCTAATTCCATTCATACCCTTCCTAAATCATCCATCACTAATAATACTCTAGTAGAGGTTTATATAAAGTTCTACTCTCCTCTAGTGATTAGTATTTCCCAAGAGGAAAATACTACTTCTATAATCCAATGTACTCTAGCATCATGTTAATTATACTATCTGGTCTTCTACTTAACTCTAGTAAAAAATACTCCAATCTCACATTATATTACTATGACCTGTAATGGCTAATCTAGGACAATATATCTATGCTAGGGTTTAATCCTGTTTTATCCACCAGTGTCACTTATACATCATATAAGCATTCAAGCTTGGTGAGTAAGCATGATCAATATAATCCTTTGATCATATATGGCTTAGGTTTCCAGTTGGCTAATCAAGGCTTTCATCCATACAACATTACAGTTGTATTGAAATTATCTTCTTAGTATCTCTATTGGATTAAGGGATGCTATTCATGGACTATGCTTACTTAATCCAATAGGATTACTCCTGGGTATCTATCTTCAGGATTCATCCTTGTAATCTTATTTGTTAACATATAATTATATCTTCTACATAACTCTTCTATCTATTAAGGAGTGAGTTAACTCCATTAAGAATTACATTGATCTTATTCTTTTCCAACTCTCCATCCTATAGATGATATCTAATACTAGCATTACCACTTACCTCTTATTACTTCTTTCTCTTAAGAACTGAAGTGAATGCTATGTTAAGAGCAAGAGTTGCTAGATCAAGAATTGATAAGCTAATAACTGGTGATTCAATAGTTGATTACTCAACATTGATGAACAACAACTATAAAGATAGGGTTCATTAGAGATGATAAAGATTGATATGGACAGAAAGATATATGATGGATGATCTTGACTTGGTTTCTTTCCTACTCAATATCACTAAAGAGTTAAGATTGTATTACCATGATGTTCATGGTATAAATAGGTGAGATTAAGATTTAGTTGTTACATTCTTATTACTTAAGTTATATTTATATCTTGGTATTCATGGGTTGTGTAATGAATACTACATATGATCACTTAAGGATCAAATATGAACCATTAAGTAATATAGCAGGGTTAACTTTTATCACATTTGATCTACCCTTAGATATAATCTCCCTTACCCAAAATAAGGTTTTAGCAAAGGTCATATTGAAACATATCGCAGTTAACTTGATGCTCTACTTCAATTTCATCAAGTTAAGAGAAGCTTCAATCACTTTGACAAGTTTTTTTATTTAAAAGCGTGAAAATTATTCGGGTTTTCTATGCATGGATGCAATGTACACATCTGTGTTCAGCTTATTTCTAAGCTCTAATGCTGGGATGTTACACACACTCTGTTTTCATTGCCTAGAACACTCTAGTTTTCATTCTTACTGTTTTGTGAGTGTTCTCTTTCACTTTGCACTGCGTCCAGCCATAGTTTTCTTGTGCTTTCAGCTTGGAACTTTTTAGTTCTTTGTGGATTTGTGAGACAAGCTCACTGGTCTTTATTGATTATTATCTTTGTGAGTTGTTTCAAATAGGTTGCTTGGTGTTGGAAAAGAGTAGTAAGTTCTTGCGTGTAAGTGCAAGATGAGCTTGCATTGACTGTGACTTAGACTTTAGCATGACATGCTAGGCGTTGTTTTGACCTTATGCTTAGTGATTATTGTAGTAGCATGAATTGTTCCAAACAATTAGGATTGCTTAGTGTGCCTTGAAAAAAATCATTTGTTGTTTTAGCATGCAAAAGCATAGTATTGTGGTACTTGCCTTTAATGCTTTGCTTGGGTTGACTTGGCACATGCCCACACCATGTTATGACACTCGCAAGTCACCATAGCCTCTATGATCATTTAGTCCTTGAATTTTAGAACCAATCTATGCTTTGATTAGTAATGCTTTGTTTCTCTGCATGATTATGGCCAGTATTGCTCTCTTAGTTGGTTTCTCCCAGTCTATTGCTAGCCTCCACTTGTATGAGTAAGATCTACTCATGCTTCCAACTCCTAAGAAACCAAGTTATTCCAAAGTGTCCACTATAAATTCCTATACATGGTGTGTTACACCATTCCTAGTATATTCTTGTTTTCAGCTATCTTCCAATTAAAAACTATTTTGTTATGTGAAAACTTAGTGATTAAAGCCCTCACAAACTTGATGGCACACTTTATATTCTTTGCCCCTAATAAACTTGAACCATTGTGTCATCTATGTTGTATATGCTTGCACTTATACGTTGGAATTAGCAGAACCGTGCTGCCACGAGGAACATTTTCAACATTGCACTTGTACTTTGTACTCAGTTGATATCATGCTCTTTTGTCTATGGATGTCACCAGTGTGAAATAAAGTGGGAACTTGTTAGCCCATGGAGTTTGTATCCTGTGTTAGAGAAACGCGTGGGCCACTAGCCTAAGCCATGCCTAATCATGGTGGAAACTTGTAGCATCACCATAGTGACATCTATGAAGCATTCTTCTTATAAAAAAGAGACACATTGAGAAAAGATGAAAGAGAGAAGAAAGCACCATATTCCCATGGTAAATAAGAAGATTGCTGAGATTCTCATTGTCTGCTTGCCTTGTCATGTTGGTTATGGGATAGCTCCTGTACCATGTGCAAGGGGTACCTTGTTGGCGGTTCTCAATGATATGCAAATACTTACAATGACAAGAACTTAAAGGTGACTAAAGTTGAGTAGCATGAGGTGTGGCCCTCGTATTTAAGGGACTTGAGATTGCCAACTTATACTTCGTCAAGCATATACTCCATCTTTGTTAACTTTAACATTAATCACTTCACGATGCTTATGATAGGGGCAATGAGGGATGAAAGCTAATAAGTACCATAATTTTTGGAAGCTCTTTTTGAAACTTGAAATCCCAGCTTCCTTTATAAAAGTTCTTTCTTCCACCACTATTGAGTCTCCACCTTCTACCTTTAGGCACCATTAAGAGAGCATAGTTGTCATTCTGTGTGCAGTGTTCCAAAGCTTATTGATTGATGCATATTGTGATATTACTTGTTCTTGTGTTATTTGTTTCTAGTCACCCTTGTGAACTTTGAAGGTGTCCTATGCATCTATTTGCTATTCTATGAGGGACAAGTTGATTGCCACTATGCTATATATTTTTGTATGTGAAACAAACAAACGTTTTTCAATGCATGTTATTCATGATCTTTGTTTGTAGCTTGTAACATCCCAATAATGTTGAGCAATGATTATCAAATTCCAATCATCAAAATTAGGGTTAACCAAAAACTTTTGTTAATTCAAATCATTATGAATGCATATGTGTATGTGATGAATGTATGAATGAATGAATGGACTTGTGAGATTGATATAAATAGAAAGGAATGGTTCAAAGATGAAAACAACATCATCTAAAACATTTCCAAGCAAAAACAAATCAGGAGAAAATCAAAAACAAAACAAATAAGCAAATGGTCATTTTTGCCAATCTTGCTCACTAGGCCACTTTGAGTGTTTCTAGTCCAAGATTTCAAACAGAAACTTTTCCATTTCTTTTCACCCCTTGCAAGACCAAGTAAAATTAAATCAAAGCCCACCTTTACAGAAACATTTGGCAACTTGATTTAAATGACAAGTCAAAATTGAATCTTTATCATATGTAAAGATCACACATTTTCAAAACCCAACCAAACCAGTCACCTTGACCAATCCAACTAACCAGAGACTCCCTAGTATGTAGCCAACACACCCACCAAGTTTGAATCCAAAATTCAAATTTGAATCTCTTTTGGCCATTTCATCAAACACCTTGTAATCAGCAAACAAACAAACATCAAACACTATTTGGAGTAGTGATTTTTGCCATACTTGTTCCCTCTCTAGCTCACCCTACACTCTTAGTAGATGATCAAACTAACTTAACTAGCTTTAGCACCACTGTGAGCATGCAATGTCCATCAATGGTGAGCATGCCGAGCCTAACTTGACACCCCCAAGTCGACAACAAGCTAGGAGAAGCACCAAGCCTAGCAAGCATGTCCGGAGCACTGACCACCATCCACCGCCACCCCCTGTCCAAGCCTCAAGCGCTGTCAGCCCCTGGACCACACAGAAAGCTCGTGCCTAGTTTCTCTGCGAGCGTGCCGAGAGCGCGCCAGAGCGTCACCCGCGACACAAGCCCACAGACCGCATGCCGCCCTTGTCGCTTGCGTGCGTGATCGCCAGCACCCCAGCAACCCGCCAGACAACCCCGTTCGCCACCACGCGGACCATGGACTATGTGCGCCATTAAAACAACCGTCGGACCTGCCAGAGCGTCGTGACGTTCCGACCATTCCGCACCGCCCCACGCCTCATAGCTATGTCGTTGAGCTTCGCCAGGGAGCACATCACCGCGCCCTACAATTTCCCATGCCTTTAGCTCGCTGTGCCGACGACCACGACGAGCTCAGCCCATGCCCGTCGGTCCCCTTCAGGCACTATAAAAGGAGGCCACCCCTGTTTAATTTGAGCACACCATATCACTCCCCACCTCTCACTGATCACACCCACTCACTCCCGGAGAAAGGAGAGCACCAGGTGGCTGGAATTTCACCGGATTCCGCCGCTGTAGAGGAGGAGAGGCGCCGTCGATTGATGCCGCCCCAGGAGGAGTTGCTGGTACCAGGAGGATCGCAGTTGTCGACTTTGTCATTCGCCCCCATCGCTGAGAATCGCTTGAGCCCCGGTGAGCCTCGCACAACCCCCACTGGTCGCGCTAGGGTTCGTGTTCATCGCGTCCTGTTCAGGCATGGACGATGAACCACAGCCGTAGATCTAGCTTCTAACCATACGGCCTAGATCACCTCGTACCGCTTCGCCACTCGCTGTCTCACTGACGAGTGGGGACAACCACTTAATGTAGCACCCCCCGGGGATAGGGTTAAACTAACCTCAGATCACCATCTAAGATAAGTTCTACATTACATCACATAGCGAAAGCAAATTATGTTGTTCTACACAACAACTTAGCAAAAGGCCAAAGAGGCCATAAACAAAAGCGACGTCCATCCCATAGTCCTCAGGCTGCTACCTGGGACCCCCAACTACTCGTCGATGTCAACGTATAAGCCACCTTCAGTTGCAACCAGATACTCTGTAGAAAAACAACAATGGCGCAAGGCTGAGTACGAGAATGTACTCCGCAAGACTTAGATAACCTAGTATCTACATGCTCTGTCTAGAGAGGCTTTCTCTGGATATACTTTTGCGAATAGCAATCTACATTTGTAAACAAGAGAGAGAAGAGGTTCGTCTACTCAGAATCTTTTATAAAGGGATAAGATAGCAACTTCTTCATCTTGTTCATCAAATCTCGATAAACACTAGCTTCATTAGAACCTCCTATCTAGGATCACCCCCTCGACCCAGAGGAAGCATCCTTAAGCACACGTGGATCAACAAGTTCTATAGCGGTTAAATTTCTCTATGATCATCACGTCCGTTCCCAAGTCGTTCATAACCATGAACACGGCTTTTCGAAAAGATTAATACCCTGCAGGGGTGTACAACTTTACCCACACATACCAACCGACTCTTAATGCCAAATTATTAGCCCTCTTCCTTGGAAGGCCGGCAGAGGGTGGTTGATTATGACCTTTACCTTGCTTTCGCCGAGACCATGAGTCACGCCCTAGGGATGGTTCCGCCGTAATGGGTCAAGTCCCGAAGCCGGTCCCGAAAGATGTGAGGCGAGGTTGGTTCACCAGGGGCTCCATCGACCCCAAGCAACCCGGTCCACGCTTCCCTACCTGTTATGATGCACCTCCTTCACCTCCTCATTTCGAAAAGGTTTTCAATGTGTATGCCAGATGGAAAGCCCGAACTATGTGACTCATGGATCTACTAGGGAAGTTAGTTACTCGTGGGGTTTTCCAGGCCCCATGTGGTTGTACGCTCGTCTTGGTTCAAGAGGCAAGAACTCGGGTCCTATTGGTGGCGAGCATGGGACTACAAAAACCACACCCAATGTGGCCTCCCATACAAGCCTTAGCATGATTAGTTAACTCCTTCGATGATGTCACCACCTCCTACCTTACTAGATTCTTCGGCATCTCTGATTCATCGTTCGGATAGATCAGATATTGATACTATGCATGGCTAAGCTATCGACATCAGAAGCTCTAGCAACACTCAGATGCTAGACCTAGGTATGCTAGGAGCAGTGGATCAGGAGTATAAGTCTACAATAGGGAAACTATGCAGCAGATAGGTAACACTAACTACTGACAAAAGACCACATTGGAATCGTGTGCATCATAGGGAGAAAGTAATATACTTTTTTAAGTAGGTTCAGAATGAGTGGCTACGCTTTCCTTGTCCGTCAATGGACAGGTACGGATCTTCGGTGTTGTTGACTTCAGCTTCGGGTTCGGATCCTATCGCGAAGAACCAATACCGGAAACAAAGGCGACAATCAAGACATGGCATCGATGCAATGCTAAAACAAGGATGATGATATGACAAGTTGAATTGCATTGAAATTAAACCGTAAAACATGCTCGGAAATTTAAACGGGGTTCCGAGGGTTGAAAACCCTAACTCGAAAAACTCCGGAAACACATGAGAGGGGTTACTATGTTGTTCTAATTAAACTTGTCATTAAAGTTGTTTAACAATGCATGATTATAGGTTAGTTAGATAGTTCTCATTTTTCTCAACATTCTGATATATTATTTGTATTTTTCTGAATTACAGATTAAAAGTTATTGAATTTACAATATTCAAAACAATTTCTGAAATTATTAAACCCTTTTATTACATTTTTTTGGAAATAAAAGAAACTGGAACTTTTTACACCGCGGGATGGGCTAGCCACAGAAACAGACAGGTGGGCCCGTGGCCACCTCAGCAGCTACACACGCGAAAAGGGCTCAGGGCATTTTTCACCGGGGCAGAGACTACCCACACCGACTGACGGGTGGGGCCAAGGCCATGCAGGCAGGCCACGCGAGCTCCACCTAGGCTCGCCGGAGTCCGCGTCAGATGGCGGCGATAGACGGCGCTACAGGGCATGGGAGGATGCGTGCTACTGCTTGTTCGAATCAGCGCACGGAGGCGAACCTAACTACGGCGGCGCCTCCGATTATTGGTCACCGGAGCACCCTCCACGATGACGGACGGCGGTTGTTCTTGCAGATCGGTGACGCGGCGTCGACACATAGGGAGAGGAAGAAAGCGGAGGGTGCCTTGAGCACCGGGGGCTCACCGAAATGCTCGCAGGAGGGTTGGGAAAGCCAGGCGAGGCCGGGATCGATGGCGAGGCGAGCGACGGAGCACGTCGGGGTCGGGAAGAACCAGTCGATGGCGACGAATCACGGCGCCCCTCGCCGATTCCTTCTGCAGGACGACGGAGTGGAGCGAGGCGGAGCTCGTGGCGGTGTCGGGTGGGCTCGGGGAGGCCAGCAACGGCGGATAGCCGGCGGCCATGGCGGGCTAGGGTTCGAGCTGGCGCGGGGAATTGGGGAAAAAGGGGATCTAGGGTTCGTCCGAGCACCGGCAGGGATACTTGTAGATGCGAAGATGGTCGGTAGTGAGGATCCTGGCGCAGGCGGGCATCGCGGTGACGGCGGATGGCGGGCGCAGCGCCAGCGAGCATCTTGCTCGTCGGGGATGAAGACGACGACGCGTCCTCGGGGCTGTAGAGGTACGAGGCTGCTGGCGGGCTGGCGTGGGCCGGGTGCTGGGCCGCGGGAGAGGGAGAGAGGGGAAAGTTTGCTGGGCTGCGGCCTAGCTTGCTCTAGCTCTATATTTTTTTTAACAAATCCTTTTCCTTATCTGTTTTTCTATTTCCTGTTTGTATTTTCAAATTCAAACTGTTTTGAATCTTTTCAAAGTACTAGGAGCTTTCATAAAACATACAAACTATTGTGGGTCCCTCATAACCAATTGGGCTTCACATTTTGATACTTTCCAAAATTCAACACCATTTGAATGTAGTTTCAAGGAGAGGGGAGGTTTAGGGTTTTAAATTTGCATTTATTTCAACACATGCTGTCATGCAAATATTGTATAGATTTAAATAGATGCATGCAATTCTTTAACATTATATACATATATCACAGACTTGGGCTGTTACAGCTCTACCCCCCTTAAAAGAATCTCGACCCGAGATTCCTAAGTTTTAGAAAAGAAGGCAGGGTACTCAGATCTAAGACGATCTTCTTGTTCCCAGGTTGCTTCATCCTCAGAGTGATGAGACCACTGAACTTCCAGGAACTTGATGTTTTGACGACGAGTCTTGCGCTCGGTTTCATCAAGGATACGAATAGGATACTCACGATAGGTCAGATCCTTTTGGATATCAAGAGTTTGGTGATCAACACCAAGGATAGGATCTTTGAAGCAACGCTTGATTTGAGACACATGAAAAACGTCATGCACCTCAGGGAAGTTTGCAGGCAACTCCAACTTGTATGCGAGGTTACCTTGCCTGGATAGAACACGGAAAGGACCAACATAGCGAGGATCCAGTTTGCCTTTGATACCGAAACGATGGACACCCTTCAGAGGAGTGACCCGGAGATAGGCTTGATCACCGACTTCATATTCAATATGTTGATGGTGACGATCATGATAGATTTTGTGGTGAGACTGAGCAGTTTTCATACGATCTCGAATGATACAAACTTGATCTTCTGCTTCCTGGATCATATCCGGACCAAAGAACTTTCTTTCGCCGGTTTCTGACCAGTTCAAAGGAGTACGGCAGGTTCTTCCATATAAGAACTGGAAAGGTGCCATACCAATACTGGACTGAAAACTATTGTTGTAGGAGAATTCAGCAAAAGGAAGGCATTTCTCCCAGTTCTTGCCAAAAGATATGACACACGCTCTAAGCATGTCTTCAAGGATTTGATTCACTCTTTTGATTTGACCACCGGTGCTAGGATGATAAGCTGTGCTGAAAGAAAGGCGAGTTCCCATAGCAGTTTGGAAACTTTCCTAGAACTTGGAGGTGAACAAACTTCCACGGTCAGATGTTATCTACTTAGGAATAACATGAATAACAACAATCTGAGAGATGTAAATATTAGCCAGTTCACTCGCTCGAAGGCTTTCCTTGATGGGAAGAAAGTGAGCGACCTTGGACAGGTAGTCAACGATCACCCAGATTGCATCATTTCCTCTTTGAGTTTTAGGAAGACCAGTGATGAAGTCCATACCGATTTCATCCCATTTCCACTCAAGAATACTATGTGGTTGTAGGAGACCAGCGGGCCTTTGATGTTCAGCTTTGACGCGACGAAAAACGTCACATTTAGCAACAAAACGACCGATATCTTTCTTCATACCAGACCACCAAAAACTTTGACGAAGGTCCTGATACATCTTGGTACCTCCAGGGTGGATGGAAAGAGGTGATTCATGAGCCGATTGGAGGATTAAATTCCTCAACTTTGTTCTCTTCGGCACTACCAAACGGTTACCAAAGTAAACAATACCTTCATTATCAACAGAGAAACACTTAGCAACTCCTCTAGCAATATTCCCTTTGATCTTAGCAATTTCAGAATCATTCTTCTGAGCGAGCTTGATTTCATCCTCTATAGAAGATTTCACTTCAAGAGTATAAAGGAATCCACGAGGAACTACTTCAAGATTCAATCAAGCAAATTCCTCATGAAGAGAAGGTTGAGATTGTTTGATCATCAAATTGTTGCAATAAGACTTACGACTTAGTGCATCAGCAACAACATTGGCTTTTCCAGGTTGATAGTTGAGACCCAAATCATAGTCCTTGATGAGTTCCAACCATCTTCTTTGCCTGAGATTCAGATCGGGTTGTGTGAAAAGATACTTCAAACTCTGATGATCCGAGTATAACTCACAACGACTACCAAGAAGGTAATGCCGCCATTGCTTAAGAGCATGAACAACAGCTGCAAGCTCAAGATCATGATTTGGGTAGTTGTTCTCATGTGGTTTTAGCTGACGGGAGGCATAAGCCACCACATGTCCATCTTGCGTAAACACACATCCGAGACCTTGGTGGGAAGCATCAGAAGACAACAAATTCTTTGCTGGCGTCTGGAAGAACCAACACTGGTGCAGTGGTTAACTTGGTTTTCAACAACTTGAAGCTTTCCTCAGCCTTATCAGACCATTCAAACTTTTTATCCTTCTTAAGAAGATCAGTCATTGGCTTTGCAATCCTGGAGAAGTTCTTGATGAATCGACGGTAATAACCAGCCATCCCGAGAAAACTTCGAACATCCTTTACGAATTTAGGAGACTCCTAGTCGAGGATAGTCTGGACCTTATCAGGGATAACAACAACCCCTTGAGCGGAAAAAACATGACCAAGGAATACGAGCTCTTGTAACCAGAACTCACATTTGGAAAACTTGGCATAGAGACGATGTTCTCGGAGTTTTGTTAACACCAAACGAAGATGCTCAGCATGCTCTTCTTCAGTCTTGGAATAGACCAGAATATCATTGATGTAGACCACGACGAACTTGTCAAGATACTCCATGAAAATAGAGTTCATGAGCCGCATAAAAGTGGATGGAGCATTGGTAATACCAAAGGAGATGACTGTATACTCGTAAAGACCATAACGAGTGGTGAAAGCGGTCTTTGGAATATGTTCCTGACGGATCTTTATCTGGTGATACCCTGACCTCAAATCCATTTTGGAAAAGACAGTGGCACCACTTAACTGGTCAAATAGATCGTTGATCCTAGGGTGAGGATACTTGTTCTTGATAGTCACAGCATTGAGTGGGCGATAATCCAGAACCAGACACGGTATATTAGTATGCCGCTTCTTGACAAAGATGGTAGGACATCCCCAAGAAGATGTGTTGGGATGAATATATTCTTTTCCTTCTAACTCCTCTATTTGCTTCTTCAACTCCACAAGCTCATGAGAAGGCATACGATAGGGTCTTTTAGAAACAGGAGCAGTTCTAGGAACTAACTCTATGACAAACTCCAAACTTCGATCAGGTGGCATGCCAGGCAACTCCTCAGGAAAGACATCCGGGAATTCACAGACCATGGAAACATCTTGGATCTCTAACAGAGGTAGAACTTCAAGAGCATACAACTCTGCTTCAGGAATAGAAACAGCTGAAGGAGATAGTGACCCTACGGTCCAATACTTGACTGTTATGCCAGCAGGACTAGTCAGAGTCACAGACTTGGTTGTACAATCGAGAATGGCTTGATAACGGGTCAACCAGTCCATTCCCAAAATGATGTCAATATCAGTTGACTTGAGGGCGATCAAAGAAGTGGCAATGAGTTGAAATGCAACTTCGATTAGATTCCCATGACTAACCATGGTGGAACACCACCTAGAACCAAGATACTGAACTAGCAAAGGAACATGCAACCCCTCAAAACTTATCCCATGCATTTGAGCAAAATCTTGTGACAGGAATGAATGCGATGCTCAAGAATCAAACAAAACTTTAGCTGGAATTTGATTGATACGAAGCGTACCCATGATGACGCTTGGATCTTCTTGAGCCTCCTCAGCAGAGATATGGTTCAGGCGACCTCTTCTAGCACCTTGGTACTTCTCATTCTTCTTTGGTGGTGGTGCATTCGCAGAAGCACTCTTTTGAGTACACTCCTTTGCATAGTGTCCAGGCTGACGACAGTTGAAACATATAAAACCTGATGCATTGCCAGCAGGAGGGTAGTTTGATCCACCAGCATTGCTTGGAGTAGCATTCGGACGAGGAGCATATCCAGAAGACCTTGGAGTATAAGGAGCACGTGGCACAGCATTGTAAGGCACGAAGACACGACGCTTCTTATTACCATAACTAGCCTTGTTATACCCTTCTTGAGGACGCTTTCGGGTTTCTTCATACTCCACTTTTCCACTCTCGGCTTTCATAGCCTTGTTAACAAGACCTTGGAAGTTACCAAAGTCCATGAGGTGGATATCACGGCGAACCTTGGGATACAGTCCCTTACGGAACAAAGCTTGCTTCTTGACATCAGTGGAGACCTCTTCAGTAGCATAGCAGGAAAGACGATTGAAGTTACGCTGGTAATCACACACGGAACCAGAGCCCTGCTTCAGCTTGAGGAACTCCTCCCTCTTCTGATCCATCAGACCCTCCGAAATATGATAAGCTCGGAAGGCTTCAGTGAACTCTTTCCATGTAACAACATGTTGAGCTTCTTGCATAGCCAAGAAATTTTCCCACCAGGAATTAGCTGCTCCCTCCAGATGATAGGCAGCAAAAGTCACCCAATCAGCTTGAGCAACATGACCAAACTGAAGTTTGCGCTCCATGGTGCGAAGCCAGTAGTCCGCATCAAGTGGCTCAGTGGAATAGCTGAAAACTGGCAGAGTGAGACGTGTGAAGTCCTTAATACCAACTTGATTGTTCTGGCGTTGAGCAGTGTTGCGCTCAATCCTTTCAAGGAGCCTCATGTTGTCAGCACGGTTGGCTTCGTACATGGCCATGAGTTGAACCATGGACGGTGGTGGAGGAAGGTTGGAAGATTCACCCTCATTTGTAGCACCATGTGCATGAGCACGGGTACGGGCACGAGAGGTGTCACCCATCCTGAAAGAACAAAAAGAAGGTTAGACAAGGGATCCAAAGAAACAAGACGGAAGATGAACAAAGAGTACCTGATATAAATGTATCATCTTATCAAGCATGGTAGTATCAAAGCAAACTAATGTATACACTAACCATTTGACTTACAAACCATGACAATGGAATGCTAAGATGTTACACACCAAGCAAAACTGAGATATCTTGGAACTCTGAGAATAGCAACCAAGTACAGAGTACTTTAGAAAAACAACCCCAAAACCACGATCCTAAAAGTTTTGAGATATGAGGTAATGAATGAAAACCTTTTCAAACCAAATAACGTAAGAGAGACTCCAGCATCAGAAACACACCAGAGAAGGAGTAAAAAGAATCCTAGTCAGAGTTTATGCAAATAGTTTTAACTTCCAAATAGTTTTGTCAACTTCTAATCTCAACATCGACCAATAAAAGAGTTTCCTACAGGCAGTCCTGGTCTGATACCAAAACCTGTACCACCCCCCGGGGTTATGGTTAAACTAACCTCAGATTACCATCTAAGATAAGTTCAACTCCCAAACACGGAAGATCACAGTATGATTCAGTAACATTACAGAACACAGGGATTCAACAACATAAGTTTAAACTCTTAGCATAGTGAGATATTAGAGTTATTACAAACCAGAGGTCAAAGACCCAACATTACATCACACAGTGAAAGTAAATTATGTTGTTCTACACAACAACTTAGCAAAAGGCAAAAGAGGCCATAAACAAAAGCGACGTCCATTCCATAGTCCTCAGGCTGCTACCTGGGACCCCCAACTACTCGTCGATGTCAACATAGAAGCCACCTTCAGTTGCAACCAGATCCTCTGTAGAAAAACAACAATGGCGCAAGGCTGAGTACGAGAATGTACTCCGCAAGACTTAGATAACCTAGTATCTACATGCTCTGGCTAGAGAGGCTTTCTCTGGATTTACTTTTGCCAAAAGCAATCTTTATTTGTAAATAAGAGAGAGAAGAGGCTCGTCTACTCAGAATCTTTAAAAAAGGGATAAGATAGCGACTTCATCTTGTTCATCACATCTCGATAACCACTAGCTTCATCAGAACCTCCTATCTAGGATCACCCCCTCGACCCAGAGGAAGCATCCTTAAGAACACGTGGATCAACAAGTTTTATAGCGGTTAAAGTTCTCTATGATCATCACGTCCGTTCCCAAGTCATTCATAACCATGAACATGGATTTTCGAAAAGATTAATACCCTGTAGGGGTGTACAACTTTACCCACACGTACCAACCGACTCTTAATGCCAAATTATTAGCCCTCTTCCTTGGAAGGCCGACAAAGGGTGGTTGACCACGACCTTTAGCTTGCTTTCACCAAGACCATGAGTCACGCCCTAGGGATGGTTCCGCCATAATGGGTCAAGTCCTGAAGCCGGTCCCTAAAGATGTTAGGCGAGGTTGGTTCACCAGGGCTCCATCGACCCCAAACAACCCGGTCCACGCTTCCCTACCCGTTATGATGCACCTCCTTCACCGCCTCATTTCGAAAAGGTTTTCAATGCGTATGCCAGATGGAAAGTCCGAACTATGTGAATCATGGAATCTACTAGGCAAGTTAGTTTCTCGTGGGGTTTTCCAGGCCCCGTGTGGTTGTACTCTCGTCTTGGTTCAAGAGGCAAGAACTCGGGTCCTATTGGTGGTGAGCATGGGACTACAAAAACCACACCCAACGTGTCCTCCCATACAAGCCTTAGCATGATTAGTTAACTCCTTCGATGATGTCACCACCTCCTACCTTTCTAGATTCTTCGGCACCTCTGATTCATTGTTCAGATAGATCAGATATTGATACTATGCATGGCTAAGTTGTCGACCTCAGAAGCTCTAGCAACGCTCAGATGCTAGACCTAGGTATGCTAGGAGCAGTGGATCAGGTGTATAAGGCTACAATAGGGAAACTATGCAGCAGATAGGTAACACTAACTACTGACAAAAGACCACATTGGAATCGTGTGCATCATAGAGAGAAATTAATATACTTTGTAAAAGTAGGTTCAGAATGACAGGCTACAGTTGCCTTGTCCGTCAGTAGACAGGTACGTATCTTCGGTGTTGTTGACTTCAGCTTCGGATTCGGATCCTATCGCGAGGAACCAATACCGGAAACAAAGGAGACAATCAAAACATGGCATCGATGCAATGCTCAAACAAGGATGATGATATGACAAGTTGAATTGCGTGGAAATGAAACTCTAAAACATGCTCGGCAATTTAAACGGGGTTCCGAGGGTTGAAAACCCTAACTCATAAAACTCCGGAAACACATGAGAGGGGTTACTATGTTGTTCTAATTAAACTTGTCATTAAAGTTGTTTAACAATGCATGATTATAGGTTAGTTAGATAGTTCTCATTTTTCTAAACATTTTTATATATTATTTGTATTTTTCTGAACTACAGATTAAAATTAATTGAATTTAAAATATTAAAAAAAATTTCTGAAATTATTAAACCCTTTTATTACATTTTTATGTAAATAAAAGAAAATGAAACTTTTTACATCGCAGGATGGGCTAGCCACAGAAACAGACAGGTGGGCCCGTGGCCACCTCAGCAGCTACACACGCGAAAAGGGCTCAGGGCATTTTTCACCGGGGCAGAGACTACCCACACCGACTGATGGGTGGGGCCAAGGCCACGCAGGCAGGGAACGCGAGCGCCACCTAGGCTCGCCGGAGTCCGTGTCAGACGGCGGTGATAGACGGCGCTACAGGGCATGGGAGGATGCGTGCTACGGCTTGTTCGAATCAGCGCATGGAGGCGAACCTAACTACGACGGCACCTCCGATTATTGGTCACCGGAGCACCCTCCACGATGATGGATGGCGGCAGTGCTTGCAGATCGGTGACGCCGCGTCGACACAAAGGGAGAGGAAGCAAGCGGAGGGTGCCTTGAGCACCGGGGGCTCACCACGATGCTCGCAGGAGGGTTGGGGAAGCCAGGCGAGGCCAGGATCGATTTCGAGGCGAGCGGCGGAGCACGTCGGGGTCGGGGAAGAACCAGTCGATGGCGACGAATCACGCCGCCCCTCGTCGATTCCTTCTGCAGGAGGATGGAGTGGAGTGAGGCGGAGCTCGTGGCGGTCTCGGATGGGCTCGGAGAGGCCGGCAACGGTGGCTAGCCGGCGTCCATGGCGGGCTAGGGTTCGAGCTGCCACGGGGAATTAGGGAAAAAGGGGATCTAGGGTTCGTCCGAGCGCCGGCAGGGATACTTGTAGACGTGGAGATGGTCGGTAGCGAGGATCCTGGTGCGGGTGGGCATCGCGTCAACGGCGGACGGCAAGCGCAGTGCCAACGAGCAGCTTGCTCGTCGGGTCGAAGACGACGACGCGTCCTCGGGGCCGAAGCGGTACGTGGCCGCTGGCGGGCTGGCGTGGGCCGGGTGCTGGGACGCGGGAGAGGGAGAGAGGGGGCAAGTTTGCGGGGCTGCGGCCTAGCTTGCTCCGGCTCTATATTTTTTTAACAAATCCTTTTCTGTTTTTCTATTTCCTGTTTGTATTTTCAAATTCAAACTGTTTTGAATCTTTTCAAAGTACCAGGAGCTTTCATAAAACATACAAACTATTGTGGGGCCCTCATAACCAATTGGTCTTCACATTTTGATACTTTCCAAAATTCAACACCATTTGAATGTAGTTTCAAAGAGAGGGGAGGTTTAGGGTTTTAAATTTGCATTTAGTTCAACACATGCTCTCATGCAAATATTGTTTAGATTTAAACATATGCATGCAATGCTTTAACATTATATACATATATCACAGACTTGGGCTGTTACACTTAACCAGCCCGCGCGCATGCTATGCGTAGTGGGCCGGCTCAGTTAAACTCCCGCACAACCCAGTAATTCAAATCTAGGTTTATTATTTAAATTTCAAACTCAGTTCTGTATCTAGATTCAAAAATCAACCCAGCTCGATTCACTCAACCAAAATGCATGAACCCAATTTTTTTAGAAAGGTACTGCAGTTCTCAATCCATGCACGTTGGATTCAAACCATTTAGATTTGTAGATCACCCATGGTAAAAATAAAAAGGGAGAAGCTTTTCTACATTCAAACATTTTTCAAAATTCAACCATGAAAGCCTTTGAGTTGATTCCAACTCTCAAAAATCACATTTAACCATACCTTTCAAAATATATAGGTTTACTTGCATAAATAATGGTAAAGTAATAAAAGAATGCCCCATAGGCATTTCTAGTCACTTTATTTAATTAAAATAAAACGGTTAAACCTTGTTAAATTGTGACACCACTTTAAATCACATTCCCATGTACTGAAATATGTAGTGATGCCATGTGTCAACATGATACCATGTTTTAGTTGGGGAATATTAAATCTTAAGTAGTTTTTCAATGAGTAGAAATTACTTTTGTAAAATAAAGGAAATAAAACTATTTTCCTTATTGATTGTAATGCTTGTGATGATCCTATATCATCTAGTGAAAACCTTGGTGTGATAACTAGAAATAGTTAAGTATTGTGTGGTGATTGTGTACCATTTATAGACGCTAGTACCGACAAAGGATACAAGGAGGAAGGAGGATACTACGAGGAAGAAGCCGAGGAGAACTTCAACCACTCCTCTGCACAAGGCAAGCTAACACTTGCAACTATGAAAGTTAGATAACCTATGCAATGCATTAAGCATGCTTGGTTAGATACATTTGATGCTACCCAATCCTAGTTTTACTTACAAGCTTAGTATTTTATTTCTTTATTAGAGTTTTTTTTTGAGTTTACTTGGTGACTTGTAAATATTAGAAGGATAACTGAAGGTAGCATAAAGAGCATAAAACTTGGCCTAAGTTAGATAATCTTGATGTCATCCTGAGGCATGAGATTGAACATAGATCATTCACCCTTGTTTACCACCCCTCATTAGTGTTTACCCCCACTTTTAGATGCTAGTGCTAAGCATAAAACTTGATCACTTTAGATGGGAATACTTGGTGAAAATGGTTATGAAAACCTTAGAATGATGAGTCATTCTACTGAAATGTTTTGACATGTGTTCTTGAATACCAGATGATTTTGATGATGAAAATGTTAAGGCATGAGCCTTAGCCTTTGTAAAACTGATGGTTGTCTGGATGTGATACCATTCCAAATTTATCGTACAACCGCAATACCCGAAATTTGGGTAGGGCTTGACTGGAAATTTATATACCTTAGTATGGGTTACCTTGCGGCCAAGGTTTGAGCCGAGGCTACCTTGTGAAGATTGTCTACCTGTGCAGTACCCAAGATGACAATTGGTCATGGTTGGTAGGCCAAACTCAAAGGAGAGGTGCCTATACTAGGGCGTGTAATTGAAAGGTTAGGAATGATTATACGCATACTGAGTATGGTGAATTCAGGATTGTGAATGTTGTGGTAAATATGGTTTTTTTCTTCTGAACTTAGTAGAGGTAAATCTTTGCTTCTGAACTTAGTAGAGGTAAATCTGGCTTTTGGCAAAAAAACCCTAGAGCTTAGTATAACCTACTCAAAACCACTTCACTTGTTAGTACTAGTTTGCGAGTACTTAAAGAGTACTAATGGCTTTGTCCCTGGCTATTCCCGTGGCCATACTATGAAGAGGAGTATCAGGAAGACGGACAGCAGGAAGGTTACGACAACTAGGATCATCTCCCATGGTCAGCATTGCATGTGACCATGAATATGGAGCTTTGCCTACGCTATCGTTATTATCACGTTATTTCGTTGCTTGAATTGTGTTAAGACTGGATCATGAGATCCGTATTTGTGTAAGACCTTATTTATGGTTTGTAGTGGATGATGTACCATGATATCCAATCTATTATGTCTCGCAAAAATGGTAATCTTGGGATTGCGATGTATGGCATAACAGGCATCTGGGATTAAAAATCCGGGTGTTGACAAGTTGGTATCAGAGCCATCCTGACCATAGGAGACCCTAGTTTAGAATGGACGCTTGAATAAAAAACTTAGTTTCAAAACCAAGGAAGTGAGTATTTATGAAAAACTTATTCGCATTCTTATCACTTAGACTCTTTCATGAAAATTCATGTTCCTCAAAAATTCTTGCAAAATTACATAAAATTTGACACACTTGATCACTCTACTAACTTACCCATCCTATATTCTTATAGATGGACATGATGTACAACAAGTTTTATCAGTTGGGGAATGGGGGAGACCTCATCTTTGAGCGTGACTTGGAATAGCTGTCAGAGATGCTGGAGCGTCCGCACCCCGAGTTCTTCGGAGCTCAGCTCAATGATCAGGAAGGAGAGGATTTGTAGTGGCTAGTTGTTACAAGTTTCTGAGGAAAGATTGAAGCCCCCACCTCAGAGGGAATTCAGTTCACCTTGAGAGAGAACATCTGGCTCGATGGACTTGCCAGGGCCATGCAGGAAGCACTTGCCCGTCTGTGTAGGCAGAGTATCAATCAAATCAAGGGTACCCGCTTTGATTTCTACCCAAGGCGTGATGTTATGGGACAACCACTAGAGGCCCCATATCACCACGAGCTGAAGAGTCAATTGGACCACCTTATCTTCATGATGTATGACCGCCAGAAGGAGTTAGACAATGCCCACTCCTACGCCAACCACGAGTACTCCATCGCCGCCAAGAAGGATCAGACTATTGCCATGCTAGTAAAGGATCGCCAGTCTCATCGCCGTCAGCTAGACAAGAAGGAGCGCATCATTGCCTGTCTTCGCCACCGGATCACGAATTTGGAGGAGACCATCCACGAGAGAGACATACATCTGGAGGAGATGGAGAATGCAGGGGAAGACCTTCGTGGAGACCCCCTACTCCTATCTCAGTGACGATGATGACTTTCTAGAGGATCAGGCCATGGAGTTCTTCACCGATGTGGATGACGTCGCTTTCATCGATGATGATGATGAGGATGATGAGGAAACTAACTCCGAGGAGTAGTAGCACTTGAGAAATAGCGTTAGTGAGTTGTATTCAGTCCCATTGTATCGTAGATTCACAGAATGGTTCTTAAAACCATATGTTTTCCTTTGTTGTGTTGTGTGTTGTATCGGGTGCTATGAATGAATGAAAAGAAAGTTGCTAGAAAAATCTGAGTCAAACTTTGAAAACTTTTCAAACCCAAAACCCCTGAATCTTAGAAATTCCCCTCTTTTCTCATGATCTATCTCAATCTTCAAATGCCTCGCGGAGGAAGCACTTCATCCCCGGACCCGATGCTGCAAATCTTGCAAATGTTGTTTTCGGATCGTGAAGCTGAAAGAGCCGAACGTCAAGACAACTTAGCCACCCTTCAACAGATAGCTCAGACGGCCAACAAAAATCAAGGCCATGGAAATGATGACAACCATGGATCCAAGATCAAGAATTTCCAGAACACCAATCCTCCCGTTTTCACTAAGTCTGAAGAACCCCTAGATACCGATGATTGGCTGCAAACCATGGAAAACAACCTGGAAGTTGCAGGAGTGGAAGCTAACAAGAAGGTACTGTTTGCCACCCACTACCTGGCCGGAGATGCAAGAGCATGGTGGAACAGCGTTCGTGCAATGACTGTAGGACAGATGATGACTTGGGAAGAGTTCAAAGTCAAGTTCAACAGAACCCATGTGCCACCGGGTTTAATCAAGAGGATGAGAGATGAATTCAGGGAACTGAAGCAAGGCAGGATGACTGTAGTTGAGTACCGTGACAAATTCTTGTCATTGGCTAGGTATGCACTGGATGAGATAGACATTGAAGCCAAGAAGGAGAGATTCCTGAATGGTCTGCATGATGAGATGCAGACAGTGTTGGTCAATATCCCATTTGCTGATATTGAAGACTTAGTTGACTCTGCCATTCAGATGGAAGGCAAGATCAACCAAGCCAATGATAACCACAAGCGTCGCATGATGCATCAACCAGGAACCCATCATACACCAAAGTATCGCCCCAACCCATCTCCAGGATTTTCCCCAAGAACCAACAGACCCCCGATGAACCGTCCTACCTATCCCAACCGTGGAAACCCAAGGCCCGGAGGAAAAAACAACCCCGGCAACCTCAGCAATTTCAATCCTGCATCGCCCAAGTTCAACAACAACAATGCCGCCACCAACACCAACACTGCCCAAGGACTGGAAGCAATGTTCTGCCTGTTGCGGCAAAGGACAAGTCCCAAGTGACTTGTTATGAATGTGGAACCAAGGGTCACTTTTCCAATGAGTGCCCTAAGAAGATTGCCGTAGCCCCCAATGCAAATGCCCCAGCTCAGCAGCAGCGTCGTGTTAAGCCCAGAAGAAGGTTTACCATAGGGAATTCGCTCAACCGCAATGGTCGTTTCTTTCTCATGCATGCGGAAGAATCCCAAGAAGTTCCAGACGTCGTGCTGCGTATTTTTTCTGTTAACTCAGTACTTGGAAGAGTGTTGTTTGATTCTGGAGCATTGCACTCGTTTATTACTGAAGAATTTGCATGCACTAGTAAGATTCAACCCACAAATTGAAGCATGTTATGATAGTTCAAATACATGGTTCAACCACCAAAGCTAGACAAATTTGCAAGGCCGTACCTATCTGAATCCATGGCATAGATTTTTATGCTAATCTAATAGTACTCGGAACTAAAGGTTTGGAAGTAGTATTAGGAATGGATTTAATGTCGAAACATAAAGGATTAATCGATTATGCCAAGAAAGCCATAACCATGACCAATACAGCCGGAATATCAGTTGAGCATGTATCTGAAACCTTGCCCCGCCAATTCAAATGCAACAAGAGTATAGCCCAGCCAAACCTTGAGCAAGTCCGGATAGTCTGTGAATACCCCGATGTATTTCCAGATGTTTTGTCCGGTATGCCCCCAGATCGAGATATCGAATTTATCATTGAACTAATCACTGGAACCAGACCCATAGCTCAGAGACCTTATAGTATGAACCCGTCTGAACTAGTGGAGCCGAAGAAGCAACTGGATGCTATGATGGAGATAGGATTGATCCAACCAAGTGCGTCGCATGGAGACCACCTGTCTTATTTGTGGATAAGAAAGATGGAGGCAACCGTTTATGTACGGATTATCAGAAGTTGAATGATGTCACCATCAAGAACAAGTACCCGTTGCCAAAAATAGAAGACCTGTTTGACTAGTTGACTGGTGCCAAAGTTTTTTCTAAGATTGATCTTAGAACTAGCTATCGCCAACTCAAGATTCACGCAGAGGATATTCCAAAGACTGCCTTTACCACCAGATATGGATTATACGAGTATATTGTCATGTCTTTTGGATTAACCAATGTCCCCGCTTATTTCATGAACCTCATGAATAAGATTTTTATGAACTTCCTGGATAAGCTTGTTGTTGTTTTCATCGATGGCATTCTGATTTATTCCAAATCAAAAGAAGAACATGACCTACACCTAAGGACCATTCTTGGAACCCTTAGAGAGCATCAGTTGTATGCCAAGTTTAGCAAATGTGAATTCTGGTTACAGGATGTAGGATTCCTCGGACATATTGTTTCAGCCACAGAATTGCCATTGACCCTGCAAAGGTGAAGGATGTGGAAGATTGGCAAGCCCCAACCACTCAAACCCAAGTTCGTGCATTTCTCGGATTAGCGGGATACTACCGCAAGTTCGTAGAAGGATTCTCGAGTATCGCAAGACCCATGACCCAATTGTTGAAGAAGGACAAGAGGTTTGAATGGACGGACAAATGTGAAGCGAGTTTTCAAGAACTCAAGAGAAGATTGATTTCAGCCCCAATCTTGATCATGCCGGATATCACAAAGCCCTTTGATGTGTATTGTGACACATCCAAGATTAGTCTCGGATGTGTGTTAATGCAAGATACGAAGACCTTGAACTAGCAGCCGTAGTTCTAGCCCTGAAGACATGGAGGCATTATCTTATGGGAAACCGTTATGAGATTTATTCGGATCACAAGAGCCTGAAGTATATATTCACTCAGAAGGAGCTGAATATGAGGCAGAGAAGATGGATAGAGCTAATCAAGGACTATGATCTGGACATTCACTATCACCCCGGTAAAGCCAATGTGGTAGCAGATGCCCTTAGCAGATTGTCGTGCCGCTTGAACTCCATGATTCTGAAGGAGCAACCAAGTTTGCACAAGGAGATGGAAGATTTTAGAATGGAATTATTAAGTGAAGGATTTTTGGCTAGCATAGAACTTCAACCCACTTTGATCAGTCAGATCAAGGAGGCTTAGAAAGGAAATGCTAGTATCGATGGAATCAAACATCGTATCGGTACAGGAAAAGTACCCGGATTCACAGAGGATGAAGAAGGAGTTTTGTGGTACAAAGGACATATCTGTGTACCAGCAGATTCAAAATTGAAGGAAACTATTTTGAAAGAGGCCCATGATACTCTTTATTCTATCCACCCCGGTGGAACAAAGATGTATCAGGCTTTGAAGGAACAATTTTGGTGGCATAAGATGAAGAGAGAAATCAGAAGCTATATCACCAAGTGTGATATTTGTCAGAGAGTCAAGGTGGGACATCAGATACCCGAAGGATTTTTGCAACCATTGCAGATTCCGGAATGGGAGTGAGATTCAGTTGGAATGGACTTTATCATCGAATTTCTTACATCTAGTAGGGGAAATGACTCTATTTGGGTCATAGTTGACAGATTTTCCAAGGTAGCCCATTTCTTACCAGTTAATACCACCTACCAGAGTTCGAAGCTAGCGGAGTTATACATCACTAGAATCGTTAGTTTGCACGGAGTCCCCAAGAACATTGTATCGGATCGAGGAACTCAGTTTACCTCGAGATTCTGGAAGGAAGTCCAAGAAGGATTAGGAACCCGACTGGATTTCAGCACAGCTTATCACCCCCAGACTGATGGGCAAAAGAGCAAGTAAATCATATACTCAAAGATATGTTGAGAGCATGTGTGCTAGAGTATGGATCTAAATGGGAAGAATGTCTCCCATTTGTAGAATTTTCTTACAATAACAGTTATCAAGATAGTTTGCAAATGGCCCCATTTGAATTCATGTATGGAAGGAAGTGTCGTACCCCTTTGAATTGGTCGGAAGTAGGAGAGAGTTAGATCTTCGGACCCGACATCCTACGCGAACCAGAAGAGAAAGTTCACAAGAAAGAAGAGTTAAGCCAACAAGAGATGTCGAGATATCGCTTTCAATATCGGAGATTTTGTGTATCTCAAAGTGTCGCCTTTGAAAGGAATGCAGCCTTTCCAGCTCAAGGGAAAGTTAGCCCCCAGATATATCGGACCCTTCAAGATTCTGAATCGTCGAGGAGAAGTATTGTATCAACTGGAACTACCAGACGAGATGTCAGCAGTGCATAATGTGTTCCATATATCGTTACTTCGCAAATGCCTTGAAGTCCCGGACAAGACTGAAGTTTTCAAGAACAGTGATCACAGAACCATAGAGATCAACGATGACCTGACATATCCCTAAGTATCCATCCGAATATTGGAGGAAGCTTTCAGGACCACCAGGACCTGAAGCATCAAGATTCTCAAGATTCAGTGGAGTAACCACACTGAAAAAGAAGCTACCTGGGAGCGAGAAGATCACATCAAGACGCAGTTTCCCGGTCTTTTTAAATGCTAGTTTTCTTCTTTCTTCGTTCTCAAATGTCGGGACGAGATTTTAGTTAAGGAGGTAATGTTTGTAACATCCAAAAAATATTGAGCAATGATTATCAAATTCCAATCATCAAAATTAGGGTTAACCAAAAAAATTGTTAATTCAAATCATTATGAATGCATGTGTGTATGTGATGAATGTATGAATTCATGAATGGACTTGTGAGATTGATCTAAATAGCAAGGAATGGTTTAAAGATCAAAACAACATCATATAAAACATTTCCAAGAAGAAACAAATCAAGAGAAAATCAAAAACAAAAAAAATAAGCAAATGGTCATTTTTGCCAATCTTGCTCACTAGGCCACTTTGAGTGTGTCCAGTACAAGATTCAAAACAAAAACTTTTCCATTTCTTTTCACCCCTTGCAATACCAAGTAAAAGTAAATCAAAGCCCACCTTTCAAACTTACAGAAACATTTGGCAACTTGATTGAAATGATAAGTCAAAATTGAATCTTTATCATATGTAAAGATCACACATTTTAAAAACCCAACCAAACCAGTGCCCCTTGACCAATCCAACTAACCAGAGACTCCCTAGTATGTAACCCACACACCCACGAAGTTTGAATCCAAAATTAAAATTTGAATCTCTTTCGGCCATTTCATCAAACACCTTGTAATCAGCAAACAAACAAACATAAAACACTATTAGGAGCAATGATTTTGGCCAACCTTGTTCCCTCTCTAGCTCACCCTACACTCTCAGTAGATGATCAAACTAACATAACTAGCTTTAGCACCACTGTGAGCATGCAATGGCCATCAATGGTGAGCATGCCGAGCCTAACTTGCCACTCCCAAGTCGACATCGAGCTAGGATAAGCACCAAGCCTAGCAAGCATGTCTGGAGCATTGACCACCATCCACCGCCACCCCCTCTCCAAGATTCAAGCGCTGCCAACCCCTGGACCACACGGAAAGCTCGCACCCAGTTTCTCCGTGAGCGTGCCGAGAGCACGCCAGAGTGTCACCCGCGACACAAGCCCACAAAACCGCGCGCCGCCCTCACCACTTGCATGCATGATCGCCAGCACCCTAGCAACCCTCCAGACAACCCCCTTCACCGCCGCCCAGAGCGCCGCGATGTTCCGACCATTCCGCACCGCCCGACGCCGCATAGCCATGCCGTTGAGCTTCGCTAGGGAGCACAACACCGCCCCCTACCGTTGCCCATGCGTTTAGCTCGTTGTGCCGACGACCACGACGAGCTCAGCCTGCGCCCGTCGGTCCCCTTCAGGCACTATAAAAGGAGGCCACCCCCATTCGATTTGAGCACACCATCTCACTCCCCACCTCTCACTGATCACACCCACTCACTCCCAGAGCAATGCGAGCACTAGGTGGCCGTAATTTCACTGGAGTCCGCCACTGTAGAGTAGGAGAGGTGCCATCGATTGAAGCCACCCCAGGAGGAGCTGTTGGTACTAGGAGGATCGCCGTCGTCGACTTTGTCATTCGCCCCCATCGCCTGAGCCCCGGTGAGCCTCCCACGACCCCCACTGGCCGCGCTAGGGTTCGTATTCGTCATGTCCTGTTCAGCATGGACGATGGACCACAACGGTAGATCTAGCTTCTAATTCTATGGCCTAGATCACCCCGTACCGCTTCGCAATCTCTGTCTCACTGACGAGTGGGGACATCCACTTAACCAGCCCACGTGCGCTGTGCATAGTGGGCCGGCCCATTTAACCTCCCGCGCAACCCATTAATTCAAATCTAGGTTTATTCTTTTAATTTCAAACTCAGTTCTGTATCTCGATTCAAAAATCAACCCAGCTCGATTCACTGAACCAAAATACATGAAACCAATTTTTTTAGAAAGGTACTGGAGTGCTCAATCCAAGCCTGTTGGATTCAAACCATTTAGATTTGTAGATCACCCATGGTAAAAATAACAAGGCAGAATCTTTTCTGCATTCAAACATTTTTCAAAATTCAACCGTGAAAGCTTTTGAGTTGATTCCAACTCTCAAAAATCACATTTACCCATACCTTTCAAAATATATAAAAATATATAGGTCTACTTGTATAAATAATGGTCAAGTAAAAAAAGAATGCCCCATAGGCATTTCTAGTCACTTTATTTAATTAAAATAAAAAGGTTAAACCTTGTTAAATTGTGACACCACTTTAAATCACATTCCCATGTACTGAAATATGTGGTGATGACATGTGTCAACATGATCCCATGTTTTAGTTGGGGAATATTAAATCTTAAGTAGTTTTTCAATGAATAGAAATTACTTTTCTAAAATAAAGGAAATAAAACTATTTTCCTTATTGATTGTAATGCTTGTGATGATCCTATATCATCTAGTGAAAACCTTGGTGTGATAACTAGAAATAGTTAAGTATTGTGTGGTGATTGTGTACCTCGTATTTATTTACAGACACTAGTACCGACCAAGGTTATGAGGAGGAAGGAGAATACTACGAGGAAGAAGCCGAGGAGAACTTCAACCACTGCTCTGCACAAGGCAAGCTAACACTTGCAACTATGAAAGTTAGATAACCTATGCAATGCATTAAGCATGCTTGGTTAGATACATTTGATGATACCCAATCCTAGTTTTACTTACAAGCTTAGTATTTTACTTCTTTATCAAAGTTTTTATTTGAGTTTACTTGGTGACTTGTAAATATTAGAAGGATAATTGAAGGTAGCATAAAGAGCATAAAACTTGGCCTAAGTTAGATAATATTGATGTCATCCTGAGGCATGAGATTGAACTTAGATCATTCACCCTTGTTTACCACCTCTCATTAGTGTTTACCCCCACTTGTAGATGCTAGTGCTAAGCATAAAACTTGATCACTTTAGATGGAAATACTTGGTGAAAATGATTACGAAAACCTTAGAATGATGAGTCATTCTACTGAAAAGTTTTGACATGTGTTCTTGAACACCAGATGATTTTTATGATGAAAATGTTAAGGCATGAGCCTTAGCCTTTGTAAAACTGATGGTCGTATGGATGCGATACCATTCCAATTTTACCTTACAACCACAATACCTAAAATTTGGGTAGGGCTTGACTGGAAATTTATATACCTTAGTATGGGTTCCCTTGCGGCCAAGGTTTGAGCCGAGGCTACCTTGTTAAGATTGTCCACATGTGCTGTACCCAAGATGACAGTTGGTCATGGTTGGGAGGCTAAACTCATAGGAGAGGTGCCTATACTAGGGTGTGTAATTGAAAGGTTAGGATTGATTATCCGCATACTGAGTATGGTGAATTCAGGATTGTTCCTGACGGATGTATCGAATGTTGTGGTGAAAGTGTACCCCCTCTGACGGATGTATCGAATGTTGTTCCTGCAGAGTGTCAAACTATTCGAATAGCCGCGTCCGCGGTTATGGACAGTTGGAGTGTCCATATTGTTCCGTCGTCAGATGTTTTCAAAATGACTTATGAAATGATTCATGATTTTGACTTGACCACAACGGGGTTGTGATATGAAACTCAAGTTCCCACTTAGGTGTTATAAAATTTTCAACTAGATTTCTTTTCTTCTGAACTTAGTAGAGGTAAATCTGGATTTTTGCAAAACAACCCTAGAGCTTAGTATATCCTACTCAAAACCACTTCACTTGGTAGTACTAGTTTGCGAGTACTTAAAGAGTACTCATGGCTTTATCCCTGGATATTCCCATGGCCAGACTATGAAGAGGAGTATCAGGAAGATAGACAGTAGGAAGGTTATGACAACTAGGGTCATCTCTCATCGTCAGCATTGCCTGTGACCATGAAGATGGAGCTTCACCTACGCTATCGTTATTATTATGTTATTCTGTTGCTTGGATTGTGTTAAGACTGGATCATGAGATCCGTATTTTGTAAGACCTTATGTATGGTTTGTAATGGATGATTTATTGTGATATCCAATCTGTTATGTCTCGCAAAAATGGTAATCTTGGGATTGCGATGTACGGAATAATAGACATCTGGGATTAAAAATCCGGGTGTTGACATAGCTTGTCATGTTGCACTCATAGTTACTATGTCCTATTGTTAGAACTCCATCTTTCATGCACATGTTTAGAGTTCTTTGATCCCAGCTTTCAATGCTTGCAAATGATTGGATCTTTATTGTGAGTGTGCATGTCACCTCAAAAATTATTCTTTTTATCACTTACCTACTCGAGGACGAGCAGGAGTTAAGCTTGGCGATGCTTGATACGTCGGAAACATATCTATAATTTTTGATGCTCCATGCTTGTTTTGTATCAATTGTCTTATGTTTTGTCTACACTTTGAGGTATTTTTATACACTTTCTGGAACTAACCTATTGACAAGATGCCACAGTGCCAGTAACCTGTTTTCTTCTGTTTTTGGTTCCAGAAAGGCATAAAATCAATATTCTCGGAATTGGACGGGACAAAAGCCAAAGTTATTATTTTTCCTGGAGCAACACGGAACCACGAAGCAGAGCCGGAGGGGGGCACAGGGTGGCCGCACCCCCCTAGGCGCGGGCAAGCCCTGGAGGCGCCCACAGGGGGTGTGGCCCCCCTGGACCCCCATCAACCTTGATTCATGTTCATATAAGAAGCCTCCGACCCAAAAACCCTAGGGGATCTAGAAGAAATCCACCAAAACCTCAGTAGCACCGCCGCCCCGAAGGGGGGATTCAGAGGATAGAAAGTCTCTGTTCCGACACCCTGCCGGGATGGGGAAGTTCCCCCGGAGCCATCTCCATCGATATCCATCGCCATCTTCATCACCGTTGCTGATTCCCATGATGAGGAGGGAGTAGTTCTTCCTCGAGGCTAAGGGATCTACCGGTAGCTATGTGTTCATCTCTCTCTCTATGCATGATCTTGTTGTGGTCATGAGCTTTGTAATCAAGTAGATCTACCTTGCTACTCAAGTGCTTCATTAGATCTCTGCTCTCCCCATGTGTGTGAAAGTGACAGCGTGCATGCCATGGTTGCACTTAGGTTTGAATCTACATAAATACTCTTTGTTCTTTAATAGATCTATGCTTTTCCCCACGTTTGTGAAAGTGAGAGCGGGCATACCGTGTGTGGCACTTTGGCTAGATTGAATATTTGTTATGAGCTATATTTGGAGTTGGATGTCTCTATGAAATTGTGGTGTTTTTTTGGACCCATCTAGCGCTCAAGGTGACAGTGTGGGGTTATCTAGATTGGGGAAGGCAGACTTTGAGGTGTGCAGTTATAGCCCTACCATGGATTAGAGTGTCCAGCCAGTGAGTAGTTAAGAGTAGTATCATTAAGAGAGGATATTTATACGAGAGAGTGTTCACTAGTTAAATTATGAACCCTAAGCCTTGTTTATAAACATTGAAACACCGTTTGCATCTAGATCTGTTGCATGATTGCTTGCTTTAGTCTTTACCTCACCGTCAAGCTATTTTCTGGCACCGTTACCACTTGTATTTCACTATATCTTCGCCGAACTAGTGCACCTATATTGGGTGTGTTGGGGACACAAGAGACTTCTTGTATCTTGATTGCAGGGTTGCTTGAGAGGGAATAGCATTGACCACTTCCTCCCTGAGTTCGATAAACCTTGGGTAATCCACTTAAGGGAAACTTGCTGCTATTCTACAAACCTCTGCACTTCGAGGCCCAACAACTGTCTACAAGAATAGAAGTGCGTAGACATCAGGGATGCTGGGCCGCAGAAGGTAGATCCGACCCAGCTTGCAAGGGACGTGCGCAGGCTGCCACAGTTTCAAACCCGCAGGGCGGGGCCCTCCCATGAGCGGTAGAGGAGCCGCGAAGGGGTATCGGTGATTTCGGTCCACCAGATCAAGTGAGATTCAACGGTGCTAGGTCATCGTCGACCTTAGGACAGGGACAGCGGAGGGGAAACCCTAGCGGCGGCGGGATGGCTCGGGGGCTCACCTGCGGTCATGGGGAGGCGATGTGGAGGCCACAGGGCGACGCGGTTGACGGAGGCGACCTCGGGGAGGGCAGTAGAAGGGGTTTCTGCGCCCGGATGGAGCTCACGCAAGGGCGGCTAGGAGGAGGCTTCGGGGCTCGTCAGAGCTGCTTCTAGGCTAGTTCCTAAGCAAAGAAAACAATAGGGGAGAGTAAGAGAGGGTTGGGGGATGTTGTAAGGTGACATGTAGAGGGGAAGGAGTGGAGAGGGGAGCTCGGGGCTCGATTTCTTTCCATGGCCGAGGTTCTCTTCTTTCCCTTTCTCTCGGTCTAGCCAGGGCAGGGGAGGAAGAGGGAGGTGCTGGGGGAGATGTGTAGGAGTGCTAGTATGCAAATGATAGGGGGTGGGAGGCCCTGGGTGGCCTCATGCCTTTATACCGAAGGAGGAGGGTCTATGGGGGACTATGTCCATGGGCAAGTTTGAGGAGGAGGTTGGCCTTCCATTGGGCAGCTGGGGTGGTGGAGAGGGGTGTGTGGGGCCATGCATTCGACCAGAGAGTGGTGGGGAGGGTTGGTGGCTGCTGGTTTGGACAAACAAGATATTTGTGCTCTCCCCTCCCTCCTTTTCTTATTCTTTAGACAAAAAGACAAGAGGGCAAGGATGCTACAGTACCATGCCGCCAGGTATCACTACAAGGAGGGAGTGGAGGGTGCTGTGGAAGTTTTCCTAGCAAGTTTGGAGGAAATTTGAGTTGGTTTGAATAAAAGTTTGCTTGGTATTGCAAACTTGATCAAGATGGGGCTTGTGAGGGATGTTGGAAATTTTACATATGGCAAGGTGATGAGATGGTTCTAGTGGATGAGTATGATCAAGATACTTCCATAGCATTTAGTTGGGATTTTTCTGATGATTAAAAGTCCACTTAAAACCATTTATTCAAAAAGTGCAGAGATGGTTTCTAGAAGCTCCTTTGGTATTTTTACATTGTACAAGATGGTCTTTTGATGTGATATGGTCCTAGATGCCATATTACACATTGGAGAATTTTATTGGAATTTATTGAGATGGAAAAGTATTTTTAAGGGAATTATTTCTTGTTTTTTCCATTTAAGAAAAACGGCAAAAAGAAATAACAAGGGAGCTCAAAAATATTTATTTTTGAGTTTGGAAGATAGAGTATGTTAGATATAATTCAATTGTGCATTGATTTTTCAAAGTGAAATGGAATAAAACAAACTTGCCTTTAAGGACAAGGATTGGAGGATTTTGCCAGAAATAGAATTTAAATAGTTTTAGACTCCAAACAATTATGGAAATTATTTGGCAAAAGATTATATCCAAAGTAGATGATGTAAACTTGATTCATACATCATTGTCCACTTTGGTTTTGAAGTATTTTGATGAAATGGGAAGAAACTAGGTTTTAGGTAATCTAGAGTTTTGTTATTTTCATGCCACCAAAACATGGTTGGATTAGTGAGCTCATAGGTCACCTTGGTAAAGGAATATATGTATAGCTAGAACAAGTTCTATATATGATCATGGAAGCAAGAGTTGGGATTGGTTGTAGTTGAGGTGGTCTAGAAGGGATGGCAAACTTGGTTGGAATTAAGGCTGCCATAACAAAGTTGTCATGATGCCTCATAAACCATGGGGGTTTAAGAAGCACAAGGTTCCAATGGAGACAAGGGAAGTGGGGATTGATAGTCCATGGTTAGTAGATCATAACCATGCAAATATTTGGTCAAGGGGAGGTAGCATATAGATGTGAGCTTCTGCCAAAGTAGGCAAGATGACAAGATTTGCAGAAAAGATTGTTATCTTGACTACAAAACCATCATGGATGAGTGGCAACCAGAATGGATTATCCATTGGCAAGAGTGGTCTTTGGGAGTGCTAATGATGTACTACAATACGATTAAAGTACATTCTAAAGAATGCCCATAGGTTTGAAATGGTAGAGATGCAAGGATTGAATATAGATAAGAATTCCAGACTTGGCCATTTTGGAAGATTTAGAGTTTTAGACTAGAGTACAAGTGTAAGTGATTTTGAGGGAATGCTAGGTTCCAAATTCATGATCAAGGAGATGATGTTGAATTGTTAACTAAGTGGATAGGATCCAGGTTTAAATGCTTGGTTTGAGATTAATGATCACAAACATAGATTGGGTCCTAAGGGATGAGCTACTAGATTAGCTCACTCTAGTTCCTAAGTAAACAAGGCAATCAGCAGATCAAGGCAATTCATTTAATGAAACTTATCAAACTACTACTAGGGTTACCATCAATCCTAACTTGAGGTAGGGATGGGTATTTTTAATTGGTTATATTTTGAAGTAAGATGAGTACCTCTTGGTATTTCTACCAAGATTGGAGTGGAGAGGTTTTAGGCAAAAGGTTTTGGAAAACCTAGAGATAATAGTAGTTGAAAGTTCTGTCATTAAAACATATGGAGAATGTATATAGGTCTCCATAGTTTTGTTAATAGAACTAGCAAAACCTTTTGTTGTGACAAAGTCATCTTGGCTCATGCCAGAACATTTGATAATATGGAAGATGAGCCAAGACATATCTTTTGTGAAATAGCTTTTGTCAGATAGTGTTGAGAGAGAAATTATTTTACCTAATGCACAAGTAGTTTCATGAACACAAGAAAACAAGTAAGCAAGCATTTCAACAAGTAACAAGAAAAAGTTTTTGTTCCCCCTAATTTTTGCCTATTAGACATCAAATTAGGGTTGCTAAAATTGGGATGTTACAGACCTTTTCCCCTTACAATAATCTCGTCTCGAGATTAGGGAGGAGTAGGGTTGGGTGATAACATCCCCTTAACAATTTCAGCGGTGGAATTATTAGATGCTTAAATGGTTTTTCAACAGATCGGCGTGGTCAGTTACGGGTCAGAGCTGAGTGGCTTCGGATTGGGCGGTTTAGAGGCAGCAAGTGGAAAAGACGCAGTCTTTTCCCCTTAGTATGATTCTATGTGGGTTTTATGTCGACAGGGTCCTTATTCTTCAGGAGAGACGATGATTTGAGCCTGCTTCAATCCTTCATTGCTTAAGTCAGCTTCTTTGCCTTCTGGTTTAGAAATGATGGGGTGTTGGCTGGTCTGTCGACCTTGGGGTGGAAAACTTTCCCGAAATATATTTTGATTCTGGGGAAGTGTGGGGTTGTTTCCCTTCATGCAGGGTCGATGATTCTGATTTGGAGGGGTGGTCATCACTTAACGATAACTAGCGTTCGACTCCAGAGTTCTATTGGGTTTTTGGGCGAGAAAGACACAGTCTTTCCCCATTAAAGCGACACTAGGGGTTTTTGGTGGAGTCGTCGACTTTCTTGATTGGGGTCGTATGCTGATCCTGGGGGATGGCGCTACACCTTTCATCCGGAGGTGGTTATATTCTATTGACCTTGTATAACCAGCTTCGTGTAAGACGTCGATACCACTTCCTGAGTTAGGAGGTCTACTGGAAAGGGCGTCAACTAGCTTCCGGGTAGTTAGTTCTGAGCTAGTTAGGGGTCTGATGGGTTGGAGGATGTTGTTGGAGGTTGGTGCTCTAGGAACACAGTCCTTTAGAAAGGGGTCATTTAGGGTTCGGTCTGATGCAATGTCATGGGTAAAACATGCAAAGAACAACATCATTCTTGCACATCATCTAACAGGGTTCATCCAGAATTCAACGGATTTGCGTTGGCCAATGGTGAAGGTACTTGAAGCCTTACTGAACGGGACTTCGAGGCGATCCATCACTGGCTAGAGGTTGGAAGAGTGGGTTGGTAGGGTACGAAGGACTATGTAGAGAGTGCTCCTTGAATCTTGTAGCCGTCCTTGGGTTGGGTACCAACTTTGGTTACTGCATTTCCTCGGGGGTATGAGGGACATTCAGCTCTTCAGCAGTGAGGGGCGTGACTTCTCTGGTGTTTGCTTTGACATGTGGATGTTTTGGGGGTGGTGGCTTGAAGACGGGTTGATACTTGTGAAGGGGACAGTTCTTCATTCTCCACCTCGGGGGTTGCAGATTCGGAGGTCTTTTTTCGTGGGTCGTTAGTAGCAAAAGCAGAGAAGGGGGCTTCACGACGTCTTCAGAGAAAATCGATGTTTTGGGTTTCTTTATTCTTCTTGGAGAGTAGTATTGGCAGCGTCGGGCAGTCTTGTCATCTTAATTCTGAATGTCTCGGGTGTTGGGAGATTCGAGCAGTCTTCTGAAGATTGTTGATGATGTCTATTTTCTGTTCCTCTGAAGACTCTTGGGGTGGGGCTTGGGGCAGGTTCTTGGATTGGAGATCTTCTGGGATTATCTTCTCAGGTTCGGTCTTCCACCTTAACTCTTTACTTAGGGTCGTCGAGGTTGGGGTAGATCCTTCGTCTTGGATCAAAGCGTGGCGCTAGAGTTGAGGTCTTCGGGTGACGCCTTCTTGCGACTACCTTGCTATGGTGGTTACCTAATGAAATCGAAAGGGTTAGCTTGGGGTTGTTTTAGTGGTTAGCAATGCTTCTTCTTGGTTCTTCATCGAGGTGGAGGCATGTAAGCTTCAGAGGGGTGGTCCTAACTCGAACTCGTTGTGTTTCTTTGAGACTATGACGGAGTGGACTATTTGACTTCGGTCCTCCTTATCTTCCAAGTTCTTGGGGAATTTGTGTTATGGCGAGGACTTCCCTTTGATTTGACAGAGGGTTGAATAGGATCGTTGCTCCTTTGGGGCGATTAGATCTAAGACACGAGTGGGAGTTGTCGAGGAGTTCTTTATGTGGTCATCCTGCTGAGGAGAGGTTTCCAGCTATGGTGTTGGGAGGGTTAGCTTCGTGATATGCCATCAAGGTGGTCAAAACTTTGGGATCGGATGATCCAAGGCAGACAAGCAACACATTCACAGCATCATATAAGCACATGACAAGAAAACAAGGAATACCTTAGGTGCTAAGGGGTGACCACACGCCATAAGGGAATCCTATATTAGGGATGCTAATCCTAAGTACGGACGTTACGGGGGTCTTGACTTTTATCTTGCCATCTGTTGTCGTTGGTGTCGTACTTGATTGATTTGAGGGCGACGAAGGACTATGTTGGTAGGGTGATCTTGTAGTTGTAGGGGTTCGTAGCATGGAAAACAAAATTTTTCTATCGCATACAAACAAACAAGCCAAGATCTATCTACTAGATTGTAGCAACGAGTCGATGGAATAACTTACCCTCGAAGATTCCAAAGCGGTTAACGAGAGCAGATTCTCGTGGGTGATGTAGTCGTACTCTTTCCGATCTCAAGATCGCGTAGACGATCCTTCCGGCGCCACGTTTCGGCAGCGCTCCCGCAGTCGGTCACACGTTCGGTACTCGACGAAGACCTTCCTCTACCTTGTTCCAGCAGGCAGCGGAGGTTGTAGCACTCTCCTCGCGATTTCGGCAGCACAACGGCGTGGTACCGGAAGTAGAGGGGAAATCCCGCAGGGCTTCGCCTTAAGCCGGAGCGAGTATGGTGGATTATGAGAGAGGGCTATTAGTGGTCTAGAGATTAGACACACCAATTAGAAGGCTCTAAACCGCAGGCTAAAGCAATTAGAAGCTCTAAACCAAAACGGCTCTAAACCGGAGATTAGAGGTAGAAACTTGTGTGTCTCAAGGAGGAGCCCTGCCCCTCCTTTTATAGGTGGAGGGGTTAGGCGCGCCAGGGAGGGAGGGAGTCCCTCCCCAACTCGGCCTAGGGCTGGGCGCCGGCTTGGAGGAGAGGAACTCCTCCTCCAAGTTGGTTTCAACCTCCTCTTGCTTGTTTCCCACAGTTTCCTGTTTCCCACAGTTTCCTGTTTTAGCCGTTTGACTTTCAAACTGGCAATTTGACTTTCATGTTTTTGGAACAGCAAGAACACTTAGTACATGATGCAATCATTCAATGACACATTCATGTACCTTCCTCCCCCGGAGTGCCGGACAATCCGGAATCTTCTAGAACATTCCCGATGAAAACACCGGAATCATTCCCGAACTCCGAAACGGGACTTTCCTTATATGAATCTTATTCTCCAGACCATTCTGGATCACCTCGTGATATCCTGGATCCCATCCGAGACTCCGAACAATATTCGGTCTCTTTCTCATAATACCATAACTACTCAAACAACGTCGAATCCTTAAGTGTGTCTCCCTACGGTTCGTGAATTATGCGGACATGATCGAGACACTTCTCCGAACAATAACCAATATAGGAATCTAGAAATTCATATGGCTCCCACATATTTCTACGATTACTTTGCGATCGAATGAACCACTTACATACGATACCAATTTCCCTTTGTCTCACGATAGTTTACTTATCCGAGGTTATGATCGTCGGTATCTCTGCATACCTAGTTCAACCTCGTTACCGATAAGTACTCTTTTCTCGTTCCCGTGATATGTGATCCCTTGTGAGCCAGTCACATGCTTGCAAGCTAATTGGATGACATTTCACCGAGAGGGCCCAGAGTATATCTATCCGTCATATGGATGGACAAATCCCACTCTTGATCCATGTGTTTCAACCAATACTTTCCGAACACTCAATGCCACCTTTATAGCCACCCAGTTACGGTGTGGTGTTTGATGTCATCAAAGCATCCATCCGGTAAAGGTGATATGCATGATCTCATGGTCGAAGGAATTAGGTTACTATGTATCATAAAGCATATAGCAATTGAACTATTGTAATGACTTGATCTTTATGCTACGCTTATCTATAGGAGTATGTCCATCACATCATTCTCCTAATGATATGATCCTGTTGTTAATAACATCTCTATGTTCATGATCAGGAAATCATGATCATATATTAATCAACAAGCTAGTTTAACAAGAGGCTTTACTAGGGACTCTTATTTTAGTTTACAAATCACACAAGTATTAATGTTTCCGGTTAATACAATTATAGCATGGTATGTAAACATTTATCATAAGTGTGAAGATATGATAATAACCACTTTATTATTGCCTCTTGGGCATATCTCCAACAGTAGTGTCTTTCGTCGTTGGTAGCTCCTTTGGTTTTCTTGTCTCGGTGTCTCTTCATTTCGAGATCTCTGTCTCATATTCTCTGAGTCGAACTTTGTTTTTGGAAAATGGAACCGTGGAAGTAGACAAGATATAGAGTAATCCATTTTCAAATAGTTTAAGTGAGAGAAGGTGAGATGATAAGAAATCTTTCGGAAAGCTTTTGAGGAATAGTTTTCAAAAGCCGGTGTTTTCAGAAATAGGGGTTGTCTTGTCTAACGTCCATGCTAACTAAGGTCTCCTAAAGTTAGGATGGCTCTGATACCAAGTCTGTGGCACCCCAGATTTACGGTTCGAGAATACCCAATATGCATACAATTCACGTTCCCATGATCAGTGAGGCGTGAGCATAACCGACTAGTATCATTATATCATCCAGAAGGTAACGATTTCAAAACTTACAATACGGCCATTATGGCGATTAGATCACAAACAGCGGAAGTCTTCAAGCGCAGAGCCCATGTCATGCCTTAACCTACAGGCAACCGACTGGGAAGACGGCCTAGCTCGCATAGACTTCAGAATCTCCATCATTTCTCTTGGTCATCTAAAATCTGGCTAAGTAAATAGCCAGGGACTATGTTGGTGAGTACTTTGAATGTAATCACAAACCACCTTAAGAGAACAATGATAAAGGATATGCAATATGGATGTGGTAGGATGGATCCATGAGAGGTTCTTTTATAAACTAGTTTCTCTTGTAGATATAGCATTTCTCTATATCTTTGTTGAAAAACTTTTATAAAACATTTGGAAAACTTTTTGAAAAGTTTTAAGAAAACGCTAGAATTTTGGGTCACCCATTTGTTTCTCCTTCCGGTCATCTCATGACCAAACTCCTTCCTCATTTTTCCCAACCATCCCATGGTCAAAACATTTTCAATCCATTTCTTTTCCGAAGTCCTTTTTGAAATCAAAAACATCACCCGTCGTACAGCCGCCAGCACACCCGTCCATGACCGAGGACTCGGCTATTCGAATAGATTTACACTCTGCAGAGGTTGTACACTGTGGTCACACCATCCGATTACCCGTCCCAGATCTACACCGATCGCGGGTCGAATAACCGGTCTAGACCTTCCAGATGCCCTCTCTGATACAAGTGTCTACCCTATGATGTTAATCCCCTCAAAACCAGGACGCCCTATATAGTAATGAAGCCAATCGGAGCGCATTTTGCAAATCGACTGGTGGGCACTATCGATGAGGGGCTCATAGTATCGCATGGAGGCCCGCAAACTCTTCGTTCCTTGTCCCAATCAATGCTACGCATGGACCGTTGGCCGGAGAAGGCCCACCCTCCGGGGATTGTTTGCCCCTGTAGTAGTGAGAGGCACGTATACCATATTAGACAAACTTCCAGCCTAGCCCCGTCCCATTCCAGAGTAATGTGGTTGCATGGGTTAATTGTTCTAGCAAATCAGGGTTGACGAAATTGGGATGTTATAGTTGGGCAGCACGTCGCCGTGCGCAATGGTGATGTCGGCCAACAGCTTATTGAGCTCCTCGTAGAGCATGATGTCGAGCATCACGTGCCTTGGTATGGTGCGGATCTTTTGGTTGTCCTTGGCGGCTTGCCCGACGAGCTCTAAAACCTCGACGATGAGGTACTTGAGAACGACCGCGAGGTATACGGGAGCCGTGAAGCCTATGCGTTGGAAGTACCAACCCTCCTTGAGGTACCACCCGATTCGGTCGATGGGAAAATGCAGCCCTGCCTTGGCGTACCTCGTCACCTGCTTCTTCATGTGCCTTCCTGGTGCGAGACTATGACCTGGAGTGGCCATAGCAGGATTCTGAGGCCAGCGACATGTCTTGTTTTTCTCCATGGCCTTTGTCTCTGCCACCTGGATATTATTCTTCTTACCCCAGGGAGCTCCGGTCGAGCCATAGCTGCAAAGTCATAAAGGAGCATGGGGGAAAAGGACGAAAGGTTAATTGTGGAGGTCCGGTGAAGGTGTCCAAGTCCCTTATATTGAAAATTTGACAACATATTTTTTTTAATAAAAGGCTATGTGTATCAACCGATGTACAGGCCAGGGTTCTACTCCCCTTTTCGAAATAAAAAAATTGACCTTGGTTATTTTTCTAATGTTTCCATATTTTCGTTGACATTTTTAAACAATGTAAGATGTGTCATCATGAAATTTCATACAAAGAAGTTTTATCTTCCAAATAGTCATTGGTCTTCAGTATGACTGCGTGGGGAGAATAATTATATATGAATTTTGGACAAACTACAAGCAATCTATCATGCACTTGTACTTCAAATTTTACCTACTTTGGTCAATTGACAAAAAATTCATTTAAGTATGATAAATTAGATATAAAGCTTGAAAAATCATGAAACTTGTTAACCATAAAACATACTCTATTTTGTGTGAAATTCAGTGTGTTGTGGCATTCAGAGCCATACTTTTTGCACTATCTTTAAAAAACATTTATATGTGGCACTTCTAAAATTATTTTAAAATGTTTGCATATATAAATGTTGAAAAGTCACATTAACAACATTAGTATGTCATTCCAAGATGCACCCATCTACCAGAAATGGACATGTTATTATAAATTATGTAGATAATGGCCATGACCTTGATCATAATTTAGCTTGAAACACAAGTATGTTAACACATCGCTGGTTATATTATGAAGCAAATGTTTTAAAATCTTGTTAAAATTCATGTTTATCATTTATAGAAGAGAACACCATATGCAAGTGCTTAAGATTTTTTTATTGTTTTATTTAATTTATCGAAAATAAACGGGACGAGTGATGTAGATATGACCTTGACATTGGTAACTTGGCTTGAATGTCAATAATCCTCATCGTTGTTCTCGACCTCCTCCATGTCATCGTTTTTGGCCTCCTCCTCAACGTCGTCCTCAGACTCCTCTTGCTCAGTCTCATCGTCCATCTTATCGGAGTCGCTTGGCATTGGTGGCGGTGTCCCTTCGAAAAGGTGCTTCCAATGGCTATCTTGTTCATATGAGGAGTCAGACAGTGATGGCATCCATGGCCCGTCGACTGAGTCTGGGCTTCTAGGCAGACTTTCTGGGCCATTCCCTTTTTAGGTCGATCGACATGTTTTAGAGAGAGAGAGAGTTGGCGTACAAAATTTTGGAAGGAAACAAGGAGAGATCAAGTTCTAAGGAACGGTGGGTTGGTTGTTTTGGGTGAAAGGATGGGTGTGTATTGTTGTAATTTATAATGTCTATTTACAATCATGCTTATATTAATTCCTTGAAAAGTATTTCAAAATATCATAAATAGATTGTATCAGACTTGTCCCATCAACAAAAAAGATTATACCAGACTCGTCAATTCTTTATTTTTATTGGCCTAGGGAATTCAGGAGGTGCCCTCTTGATACAAAAATTAAGAGAATCATGCAAATCATGTTGAATTACTCGGTGTCTCGTACTCTCTACATGTTTATCTACAGTAGTGTACTCTACACAAAGTTGCGTCATCGAACTTGATTGATGGTGATATGTTGTGGGCCACATATTTGTCTGCACCACTTCATCTCAGACTAGAAGTATAATCCTTGCGCGAAAACTTACATGGTAAGGAAGGTGAAATGGAGGATGGATTGTGAGCTGGGACCAAGGAGAGAGAAAATTGAGAGGTAGAGTATGTGTAATAGTACCGCGTGACATTGCACCGCCTTCAACTCCACTCACGATGCCTACGCTATTCTCCGAGATCATATTATCTTCTCACTCTTCAATTTTCCGCTCCATTTCGATCCATATTCTTCATGGTACTGGTACTATTTGATTTACAGAAAAAACATTCCTCTCACTCGGAAAATTGAGATTATCTATTTCCTAGTACTTGTTGGAAACTCCCCTTGGCAACATTGTTTACCAGTCCAAGATGCACCAATCTAATAAATATGGGAAAATTATCAACATGATATTGGATATGGTCATGACCTTGGTCTTTCGTGTTGAAACATGTTCACATACATGCTAGGAAAATTTTGTGAGGCAAGTTTTCCCAAAGTTATCAAAACTCATATTTACCATTTTTCATGGCAGGTAGTACACGAGAAAAAAGGTCATCTGTAACTCTTAGTTTTTATAATTTTTCTTTATTTTCTTCTATTCATTTGAAAATATGGTCAATAGTTTTGGCATGCAAATTATTAGCAAGAAGTTGAATCTTTCGAAACTCTCTGAGGTTCTCGTATATTGATTTTATTAGCAAGGACAAAGTTTGAAAACTCATAAAACATGGGGATAATAAGTACAACATGTCGGTCACTATATAGGTTTGAAAACTTGTATTGTGGCATTCAAACCCAATATTTTTCAGACTTTCTTTATGAAAAAAACAATCTCTTCATCAGTTATAAAATTGAGATAGTAATTTCCTGATAGTTGGAAAATCACACCGGCAGTATTGTTTACTACAAGAATATGCACCCATCTACCTTTGAAATGATATTTAATTCGATAACAATCTACTGCGCTTATGTAGCTCAAGTTGGACCTAATTTTGTTAAATAGTGAAGATGCAAAATCTTTGCAAAAAGTCGAACCTGTTTTCAAAACTATCGGTGGTGGTTTGTGCAATATTAAATGACCTCCCAATGGTTACCTCCAAAAACTTGCAAAAGTTTCAAAGTAACCTACAATTTTCTTGTAGTTCAAATTTCACCTAATTTAGATAAATCAACATAAAGTCATTCAAGTGGGCAAAGTTAGCTATAAAAAAGTTTGAGAACTCATGAAACATGGGAATCATAAGTAGTACAAAATGTCAATCCACTGTACATGTCTAAAAGCTTGGCTTGTGGCATATTCAGATCAAATATTCTTCGGACTTTCTTTACAGAAAGAAAAATCTCGTCATCATTTAGAAAATTGAGAATGTTTTTTCCTGATAGTTGGAAACTCACATCGACGACATTGTTTACTAAAAGAAGATGCACCCATCTACCTTCAAAAATACAATCAATTCAAGAGCAATCTATTGCGCTTACTCGTAGCTCAAGTTTGACGTGATTTTGTTAAGTTGTCAAGATGGAAAATCTTATCCAGAAGTTGAACCTGTTTTCAAAACTATTGGTGGTGGTTATATTAAATGACCCCCCCCCCCCCCCGATGGTTACCTCAAAAAATCGTGAAACCTTCAAAGCAACCTACAATTTTCTTTCAGGATTGACCTAATTTTGATAAATCAACATAAAGTCATTCAAGTGGGCAGAGTTAGCTAGGCCGAAGTTTGAAAAAACATAAAACATGGGAATAATAAGTACACCATGTCGGCCCACTATAAATACTTGAAAGATCTCCTTGTGGCATTCATATCCATATTCTTCAGACTTTCTTTATGGAAATGAAAAATCTCGTCATCTCTCTAAAAATTAAGAATGTTCTTTCCTAATAGTTGGAAACTCACACCGATGGCATTGTTGTTGGGAATATGCCCTAGAAGCAATCATGTATGATGATATTTCCTATTGTATTCATAAAGATATTAAGTTGTCCTGGTATAAACATCTGATGTGTATCATTCAATATGTGATTCAGTTGTAGAACTATACATTCATGTTTTTTGTACTAAATATCCTTGGTCATTGAGTTTCTACTAGACACACAACTTAGACCAATGTGAAAGTCAGCTGATGATTTAGTTCCACTTGTCATGGGCATGGTGATGCTATTCTGACCTACAAATATTCGGCTAAAAAGTTTAGCGAGTCAGATTGACCCATATTGAGGTACAACGAACAAGTTGTCATTTTTATATCTCAATCAATGTAATCCTTAGACCTGAGGTTGTTGCACAATCCGAGTTGAGGATTACTGATTTTTGTTCTGTCAAACGCTGATCCGTAACTGGGCAATTATAAATGAAAAGTTCAGATAGACTGAGAATCAAGCGGCGTGATGTGAATAACCAATATGGTATTTTGCCCCTCTAGTTGGAGAGATGTTGTCTGGGCCCTCTCAGATGATATGATCCAGAAAGCATGGCCATGCATGACTCGGTTAAGTGTTAACCGAGGCAATCGACTAAGAGTTAGTCGGATGAATCACTTATCTTGGATCGAGAAGAGAGTCAGACTATTTAAGGGATGACAATTATTTTCCTATAGTATTACAAAGTTTATCGTTAGGCAAAAGGGACTCGGACGCAAGTCTCATTGGTAAGGAAAGTCGTCATGACTCTTTGGTACTTGTGAGTCAGCACATTCTACTAGGAGCCGCTACCGACTGGTCGATTGAGATTCAGAATCCAATCGTATCCAAGTTGACATGAGACTGCGGGGTCACACACTTAAGAGCGGGAGCAAGTTCGGATTGGATCTGAACCAGAAATCTTGTTGGGTTGGACCCAAGCCGGATTTTGGACTAAGTTAGTGAGTCAGACCAACAATGACTAATATTATATGGGCTTTAGTGAATGGTCCACGAGTGAGTGGAGCCCACGTTCATTCCCTATATATAGTGGGGCGCAGAAACCCAGGAGGAGAAAAACGGTTAGGTCATTCCATGCATTGGAAACCCTAGCTCAATAGCAGTCCTGCCGCCATAAAGAACCTAGCAGTTCACCGCTGGTGCTCCTCCTTGTACGGGTGGATATCAGCAGAGGTGTTTTACGATCAACGCCATGAAGATCGTTGATTGGATCGACATTGCAAGGACTGCACTGCATCAACTGACGCACTTCATCAATAATCCGCAACTGAGCATCTAGTGGTAATCCTCGTGGCCTTCTACCTCAGATAGATCTTGGGATCACCACGTTAGAGGAAAAGTTTTGTTTTATCTCTACGTGGCCCTACAATTTTTTACTAAAAATAAGATGCACCCATCTACCTTCAAAAATAGAATTAATTCAAGAGCAATCTATCGCGCTTACTAGACGCTCAAGTTTGACCTAATTTCGTTAAATTCTCAAGATGCAAAATTAAGCAAGAAGTTGAACATGTTGCAAAATTCTTGGTGGTGGTTTGTGATATATTAAATGATCACCCGATGGTTACCTCAAAAAATGCAAAACTTTCAAAGAAACCTAAATTTTTGATGATTTGTGATATATTAAATGACCCCCCGATGGTTACCTCAAAAAAGAAAAACTTTCAAAGCAACCTACAATTTTCTTGCAGTTCAAGTTTGACATAAGTTCGATTAATCGGCATAAAGTCATTCAAGTGGGCAGAGTTAGCTAGGACAAAGTTTGAAAACTCATAAAACTAAATGTTGGAATCATAAGTGAAACATGTTGGCCCACTTAATATGTCTGTCATCTTGGTTTGTGGCATTTAGATCCATATTCTTGGGACTTCCTATATGAAAAAGAACAATCTCGTCATTACTCAGGAAATTGAGTAAGTTCTTTCCTGTTAGTTGGAAACTCAAACCGAAGACATTGCTTACTACAATAAGATGCACCCATCTACCTCTGAAAAGACATTTAATTCAAGATAAATCTACCGTGCTTACTTGTAGCTCAAGTTTGACCTAATTTCATTAAATCGGCGAGTAGTCAGTGAAGTGTGCAAACTTACCTAGGAATATTGAAAAATGGAATTATATAAGAAACCATGGTCCTCTTTGTGTGATAATTAGGAGGGTTAGTTTTTCTTCTAACCGTGGTAGGCCCCATAGGATAAAGGTGCTTCAGTTAGCACGATCGGTGGAAGTACAAGTTACATCGAGGACCGCATCAAAAATGAAAATTACATCCAAGTCCATGCATTTATCTCAAGGTCCCTGGAACTAAGGAATGAATTGTTTTTTGAGTTTTGCGCATACTAGTGTTCACTGTGATAAATACTATCAATATAATCTTCTAGATACTAAGAATGAAAAAGAAGATCCAATGGTTAGCAATGTTTGTATTCGCCAGTATTGATCCAACGGTCAATGTTCAATGTTATCCGTACAATATATAGTGGTCTATGGTATTGTAAGAGTTAAGAAAATATAAAGATAACATATGAATTACTACTTCGAATGGCCGATCATTTGAATAACCTTCCCTCCCGATGTTTGGGAAGAAAGTGAAAATTTAGAAGCCAAAAAAGTTTGATTTTTTGCTGCCAAGGACCAAAGTGGTTTCCTTCCTATGTACTCCTCCTCCTACTCCACACCAAGGAGGCTGCCAAACACGCTAGAGAAATACAGAAACCCTCTCTCAAAAAATAAAGAAACAAAGTTGCCATAGCATGGCTCACGTGTGCAGCACCACGTTGTGGATGTGGAAGAGACCAATCGGGCCGGTGTGTGAGGGGAGAGGGGTGGAGAGATGAGAGACAGTGAAGGAGAAAGAAAACACAATTTTTTGCGTTCATAGGTCATGAAATTTTCTACTAGTAGTAGAGTCAGGAGTACCTCGTGTTAGGATCCTATCATAACTTTTCTCTGACATCTCCCCTGCAAAAGTACACTTTGCTCTAACATCGAACCTCCTTAAACTCCTCTTATCTCTTTGCTGTTGCTATCTTCCCCTGCCTACATTTTATTCTCTCTGCATGTACAGCACATAGACAAAAGTGAGCGTATGTCTAATTAAATAAATACTACGATTAATGGCATCCAATATGTTGTCCATAAGGAAAAAAAGTAGTCCTAATGGACTTACATATACATAGTGGAAGCTATCCACAAGCTAAAAACATTAAGGGTCACCCTTAAGCTTATGGGTAGTCCATAAGTATTAAAGTATTGATATCTAGTACATGTAGCTATAGAAAACAAATTTTAATCACAAGACTACGAGAGGGTAGCTCTTACATGTGGGTCCTATCTTATGGACATGTTTGACTAGATACATTATGGTGCAATCAACTAGCTTGGTATAACATGTGGGTACCATAATAAAGATAGGTTTGCCCATATACATAGGTGATGCCCTAAGTTCTACCATTTAGCCAGTGTCTACACGATACGATTCGTGGGACATAGTAAACTGAAGATGCTAACTTTTGCATAGTAGTTTTAAAGCTTGGTCATACACTTCCAAGTGGGTCCCATTATTTACTTTTTTCCTTTGGATACTTGTGCCTTGTACAGTAGGGGTTCGTAGAATGGAAAACAAAAAAATTCTACCGCATGAACACATACAAGCCAAGATCTATCTACTACATTGTAGCAATGATTCGATAGAGTACTCACCCTCGAAGATTCCAAAACGGTTAACAAGAGCAGATTCTCGTGGGTGATGTAGTCGTTCACTTGCCGATCTCAAGATCGCATAGACGATCCTTCTGGCGCCACGTTCCGGAAGATCTCCCACAATCGGTCACATGTTCGGTACTTGATAAAGACCTTCCTCTCCCTTGTTCCAGCAGGCAGCGGAGGTTGTAGATCTCTCCTCGCGATTTCGGAAGCACGACGGCATGGTGTCGGAGTTTAGAGGGGAAATCCCACAGGGCTTCGCCTAAGCCGGAGCGGGTATGGTGGAGTAGAAGAGGGCCTTGGCGATCTAGGGTTTATAGGGAGCCAAGGGGGTGGTGTGGCCGGCGGTTAGAGAGGGCTAGGCGGCAGTGACTTGGTCGATCCCTAGGGCGGCGGCAACTTGTGGTGGCAAGGGACGACGGCTTGGGTTTTTTGTGTGTGGTAGGGGGCGCCCTACCCCTCCTTTTATATGTGCGGAAGCGGAAAGGGGGAGGGAATCCTCCCCCAAGTCCACTTCTTGTGGCCGGTGGCAAGGATAGGGAGGAATCTTCCCTTAGGTAGGATTCCTTCCCTCCCTCCACTTGGAAACCAATGTTCTAGTTTGATTTTTTCAAACTGTCTTTTTGACTTTCAAACTAGAGTTTAATTTCTCTCTTCCAAGTGTCCAGCCAAGTGACCTAGAAAATGATGCAACCATTCCACTTTGCCATGATAGATCCATGTACCCTTCCCCCTCCGGTTCGGTGGACCTTTTAGACCCTTCTAGAACATTTCGGTGAAAACACCGAAACCATTCCTGAACTTCGGAATTGGAATTTCCTTATATGAATCTTATTCTCCATACCATTCTGGATCTCCTCTTGATATCCCGGAACCCATACAAGACTTCGAACTATATTCGGTCTCTTTACTCACTTTCCATATCTACTAAACAACATCGAATCCTTAAGTGTGTCTCCCTACGGTTCGTGAATTATGCAGACATGACGGATACTCTTCTCCGATCAATAACCAATAGAGGAATTTGGAAATTCATATGGCTCCCATATATTTCGACGATTACTTTGTGATCGAATGAACCATTTACATACGATACCAATTTCCCTTTGCCTCACGATACTTTACTTACCCGAGGTTTGTTCGTTAGTATCTCTGCATACCTAGTTCAACCTCGTTACCGATAACTACTCTTTACTCGTTCCTATGATATGTGATCCCTTGTGAGGCAGTCACATGATTGCAAGCTAATTGGATGACATTCCACCGAGAGGGCCTATAGTATATCTATCCGTCATATGGATGGACAAATCCCACCCTTTATCCATATGCCTCAACACATACTTTTCGAACACTCAATGCAGGACCGGTCCTGAGATTTTAGGGGCCCGGGGCGAAAATAAAATTTAGGGCCCCTTGCTATTTTTTTATATACACGTATAAAATGATAAAAAATAAATACTTCAAGTATACCTATTTGCATTATTCATATAAAAATGAAAATGTTTACATATTACCTTCAAAAATTCTGTGTATTCTTAGAAGCGAAGTCACTAACAATGGAATCAACATCAATCTCGTCCAAAAACTTTTTCTCGATGCCGGATCATAAAGATCCACACTAATTGGTTCCAAATCAACACTAGCAGATTTTGTAGGAGACGAATCAAATGTGATATCATGATCACTTACATTATTATTATCCGTGTTGATTTCATCGTTCTCCTCCGTACCTATATCATCCTCTAGATCAATATTACTCTCTTCCCCGACAATAACTAGTGCTAACTCAACTAGATTCCACTAAGTGCTCATGTTACTCTTTAAAAAATTATGAAGGGGTCCTCTCTGTGAGTTAATCAAATTTTGTTCTTCCTTCCTCTTTTTCCTTTTCTTAGCATCAGAATCAGGCTCCTTAACCAATTAACCACACTAAAAATATAAAGAATAATTACTAATTAGAACAAAATTAGGGGCAACGTTAGACTGTAGAAGATTGGGATCAGAAATTCAGAACTCAGACCTACAGACGCTTAACGGCCAAGGCGAGACGAGAGGCAGGCAGCAGGCAGCAGGCAGAGGGCGAGGGTGCGAGGCGATTTGCGACCATCTCGACGGGCGACGGCTTGCTACTTGCCGCGTGTGGGCCTTCCTAGGATCGAGAGCTCAACGCCGAGTCAAGATCGAGGCAGGAACTGGCGTGCGGCATGCCTTCGTACGATACGATCAAAGAGATCGATAGTTGATCTGATCGTAGGTTATGTACGTGATGCTGTGATGGACTCCAAATCTAAAACATATGTGTGTGTCTAGTAAAATATAGGGCCCAATCTAGCCCAATAGAAAGCTTGAAGCTGCTATTTTTTATATTTTTAATATCTATTATAGCCCATATATACAACACATATTTGCAGAGGGCTCCTTAAAATTTTGGGCCCGGGGCGGCTGCGCCTCCGGTCCCCCCTCAGGGCCGACCCTGACTCAATGCCATCTTTATAGCCACCTAGTTAGTAAGTGGTGTTTGATGTCATCAAAGCATTCATCTGGTGATGGTGATTAACATGATCTCCTGGTCAAAGGATTTAGGCTACTATGTATCTGAAATATCTATAGCAAACAAACTATTGAAATGACTTGATCTTTAAGCTACACTTAACTATAGGAGTATTTCCATCACATCATTCTCCTAATGATATGATCTTGTTGTTAATAACATCTCAATGTTCATGATTAGGAAACTATAATCATCTATCAACCAACAAGCTAGTATTGCAAAGAGGCTTTACTAGGGACTCTAACAAGTTTACAAATCACACAAGTATTAATGTTTCCGGTTAATACAATTATAGCATGAATGTAAACATTTATAATAAACACGAAGATATAATAATAACTACTTTTATTATTGACTCTTGGGCATATCTCCAACAGTCTCCCACTTGCACTAGAGTCAATAATCTAGATTACATGGTAATATACCGAACACCCATGGTGGTTTGGTGTTGGTCATGTTTTTCCCTCGGGAGAGGTTTAGTCAACGGATCCTCCACATTTAGATATGTGTGTACTTTTCAAATATTTATGTCACCATCTTGGACATGCTCTTGAATAACGTTAAAACGTAGCTTGATATTCTTCAACTTCTTCTGTGACCTTGGCTCCTGTGCACTTTCTATGGCACCCATGTTATCACAGTAGATAGCCATTGGGTCCAGCGCACTGGGAACCACACCAAGCTCCGTAATGAACTCCTTCATCCATATTGCTTCTTGTGAAGCCTCCGAAGCAGCCATGTATTCCGATTCAGTTGAAGATCTCGCCACACTTTGCTTTGCAATCCTCCAGCTCACTAATGCACCATTCAAAGAAAATACGTATCCAGATTGTCATTTAGAATCATCCGGATCGGTGTTCCAACTAGCATTGGTGTTACCATTAACAATGAACTCTTCATCACCTCCATAAGAAAGAACCGTATCCTTAGTTCTTCTCAAGTACTTCAGGATGTTTTTGACCGTTGTCCAATGATCCACTCCTGGATCACTTTGATATCTGCTAGTCAAACAAACAACATATGCAATGTCGGGTATAGTACATAGCATGGCATACATGATAGATCCTATGGCTGAAGCATAGGTAGTCTTACTCATCCTCTCTCTATCTTTAGCCATAGCAGGACTTTGAGTTTTACTCAAGGTCGTATTGGGCAACATGGGCATGAACCCTTTATTGTTATCTTCCATTCCAAACCTCTTTAGAACTTTGTCCAAATATGCACTCTATGAAAGCGATATTAGGCGTCTCGATATATCTCTATAAATCTTGATGCCTAACATGTAAGAAGCTTCGCCAAGATCCTTCATTGAAAAACTATTATTCAAATAATCTTTGACACTTTTAAGAAGGTCTACATCATTCCCAATCAACAATATGTCATCCACATATAGTAATGGGAATTCTATAGAGCTCCCACTCACTTTCTTGTAAATACAAGCTTCTCCATAATTTTGTATAAAACCAAAACTTTTGATTACCTTATCAAAAGGGTGATTCCAACTTTGGATGATTTCTTCAATCCATAAATGGACCTAACTTTGGATGCTTTCTTCAATCCATAAATGGACCTTTGAAGTTTGCATACCCTGTTAGCATCTTTAGGATCGACAAAACCTTTGGGATGTACCATATACAAATCTTTATCAATTTCTCCATTGAGGAACGTTGTTTTGACATCTGCCATATCTCATAATCATAATATGCAGCGATTGCTAAAAAATCCTCACAGACTTTAGATTCCCTACCGGTGAGAAAGTCTCATCGTAGTCAACTCCTTGAATTTGTCGAAACCCTTTTGCGACAAGTCAAGATTTATAGAAGGTTACATTACCATCATAATTTGTTTTCGTCTTCAAAATCCATTTGTTCTCGATAGCCTTCCGGCCATCCGGTAAGTTCACCAAATTCCACACTTGGTTTTTGTACATGGATAAAATATCGGATTCCATGGCTTCTTACCATTTACTGGAATCTAGGGTCATCATCGCTTCATCATATGTTGTAGGGACATCGGTGTCGTCCACCAACATGACACTCATAATGGGATCATACCAATCGGGAGTGGTATGGGTCCTCGTCGACCTGCGAGGTTTCGTAGTAACTTCTACCGAAGTTTCATGATCACCATCATTAGCTTCCTCTCCTATTGATGTAGCCGCCACAGGAACTAATTCCAGTGCTGCGCTACTCTTAAATCCGAGAGAAGGTTCGACAACCTCGTCGATATCTACTTTCCTTCCAGTCACTTCCTTTGAAAGAAACTCCTTCTCTAGAAAGGATCCATTCTTGGAAACGAAGATTTTGCCTTCGGATCTATGATAGAAGTTATACCCAATAGTTTCCTTTGGGTATCCTATGAAGATGCATTTCTTCGCTTTGGGTTCAAGCTTGTCGGGCTGTAAATTCTTTACATAAGCTTCGCAACCCCATACTTTAAAGAACGACAATTTAGGTTTCTTCTAAAACCATAATTCATACAGTTTCGTTTAATCTAAGGATGGCAATTTTATCCATGGGTACGGGTAGTCGCGGGCACCTTACCCGCATGGGTAGGGTATGGGCATACTTTTATACCCATGCATAATACCCATACCCTACTCGTTAAGTCACGGGTACGGGCACAGGTATAGGGTTGTACCCATGGGTATACCCATACCCTGCCCATTTAAACTGACTTATAGAACTTAATGTAGAGTTTCAACCTATGCGGCCGAGTAGCCTAGGGGCAAGTATGAGATTGCAATATCTAAACTTCGATAATTGTCATGTACTCATCTACCTATTATTGTGTAGATATACTTATTTTTTGTCAAATATTATATTAATTAATGTAAAATTGGGAATAACTTGTGTACTATTGGATCTACCTGTCGGGTACCCAATGGGTACGTGTATGGGTAAAGATTTATCCCTGTGGGTACGGGTATGGGTAAAGTTTTCTACCCATTAACTACACGGGTATGGGTATGGTATTTATCTACCATGTCCATACCTGCCCATTGCCATCCTTAGTTTCAACGGATTTATATGGTGCCCTATTTAAAGTGAATGCAGTTGTTTCTAATGCATAACCCCAAAACAATAACAGTAAATCTGTAAGTGACATCATAGAACGAACCATATCTAAGAGAGTTCGATTACGATATTTGGACACAACATTACATTGTGGTGTTCCCGGTGGTGTCAATTGTGAAAGTATTCCACATTTCTTCAAATGCTCACCAAACTCGTTTAGATATTCACCTCCATGATCAGATCGTTGAAATTTAATCTTCTTGTTACGTTGATTCTCTACTTCACTTTGAAATTCCTTAAACTTATCGAAAGTTTCGGACTTTATTTTCATGAAATACATATACCCATATCTACTCAAGTCATCCGTGAAAGTAAGATCATAACGATAACCACCACGCGATGCTACACTCATCGGGCCACACACATCGGTATGTATGATTTCCAATAAGTCCGTAGCTCACTCCATCATACCAGAAAATGGAGTTTTAGTCATTTTTCCATCAGACATGCTTCACATCTTTCAAGTGATTCAAGAAGTCCATCCAAATGGAGTTTCTTCATACGCTTCACTCCAATGTGACCAAGATGACAGTGCCACATGTATGTAGTGTTATCATCTAATTTCAAATTTTTAGCATCTATATTATGAACATGTGTATCACTACTATCGAGACTCAACAAGAATAGACAATCTATCAAAGGTGCATGACCATACAAGATATTACTCATATAAATTGAACAACCATTATTCTTGGACTTAAACAAGTAACCGTCTCACAATAAACAAGATCCTGATATAATGTTCATGGTCAATGCAGGCACCAAATAACAATTATTAAGTATAAAACTAATCCCGATGGAAAATGAAGAGGCAGTGTGCCGACCGCGATCACATCAACTTTTGATACATTTCCTACATGCATTGTCACATCGTTCTTCACTAGTCTCTGTTTATTCTACAACACATGTTTCGAGTTACAAATATGAGCAACCGAACCAGTATCAAATATACCTAGGCACTAAAACAATTACTAGTAAGATACACATCAATAACATGTATATAAGATATACCTTTCTTCTTGATGTTGTCGTTCTTCAGATCCGCCAAGTACTTGTGGCCATTCCGCTTCTAGTGACCTTCTCCCTTGCGGTAAATGCACTCAATATCAGGCTTAGGCCCAGCCTTGGTCTTCTACGCCGGCGCGGTAGCTTTCTTACTGCCCTTCTTGAAGTTACCATTTTTCTTAGGCTTGCCTTGCTTCTTAAAATTGGTGGTTTTATTGACCATCAACACTTGGTGCTCTTTCTTAATCTCCACTTCCGCAGACTTCAACATAGAGAAGAGTTCTCGTAACAACTTATACATGCGCTGCATGTTGTAGTTCATCACAAAGTTCTTGTAACTAGCTAGTAGTGATTGGAGGACATGGTGAATCCCCAAAGCATTAGGAATCACTATCCCCAAGCTCTGGAGATTATTGGCATGCCCAGACATCTTAAGCACATGTTCACTGACGACACTGCCCTCTTCCATCTTGTAGTTAAAGAACTTTTCAGAAGCTACATAACTCTCAACTGCCGCGTGAGCCTCAAATATCATTTTGAGATCACGGACAAGATCATGTGGGTCAAAGTTCTCAAACCTCTTTTGAAGCTCCAATTCGAAACCATACAAGATAGCACACTAAACGGTGGAGTATTGTTGCTTCCGAGCGAGGAAAACATTCTTCACCTCATCGGTAGCATCATCTGCAGGTGGGTCACCCAGTGGTACATCCAGCACATAGGTCAACTAACCAGCATTGAAGACAATCCTCAAATTGCGGAACCAATCCGCGAAGTTGCTTCCATTGTTTTTCAACTTTTCTTTCTCTAGGAACACATTAAAATTGATGGTAGGGGCCGCCATGATCTACAACATATTTTCAATAGTTTAGACTAAGTTTATGACAAATTGAGTTCTAAGTAATACTTAAATTAATCTAGGTGAATTACCACTCAAAACAATATCCCTCACATTGTTTTAGTGATCACACAAACCAAATCCACTACATCAAGTCCGATCATCACGAGAGATGATATAGTTTCAAAGGCGAACAATCATCATGTTCATCATATCTACTATATGACTCATGATTTACCTTTCCGTGATTTGTGTTCCAAGACCGTGTCTATACATGCTAGGCTCGTCAAGATTAACCTTAGTTTCTGCATGAGCAAATATGGCTTTCTCCCGTTGTATGCACACGTAGAATCTGTCACACCCGATCATCACGTGGTGCTTTGAAACAACGAGTCTTGGTAATGGTCCTAACTAAGGACGAACACCTTATTACTTGATATATTGTGAGTGGGATCATCTTATAATGCTACTATCTGATCTAAGCAATACAAGATGCATAAAGGATTAACATCACATGCAATTCATAATATGTGATATGATATGACTTTTCTTCTTGTGCTTTCGATCTCCATATTCAAGCACGAACATGATCTCCATAATCACCGGCGTGGCGTCAAGGTCAATGGCACTGCTCCATTGTTGTCGTCCACCAGTATCAACTTATTACAACTACTTTGAATAATAGACACGCGGGTCTTAACAAAATTAAAAGACAACCATAATGCTCCTGCCGGTTGCCGACTTACAATAAGGATCATTGCATACATCATATATAATCACAATCATGGTCATATCACATCACAACACACCCCTGCAAAACAAAGTTAGACGCCTCTAATTTTCTTTGCATGTTTTACGTGGTTTGGGGCTTTCAATAAGTACCGTTCTACCTTACGAACAAGAACCACAACATTGATGCAAGAACTATGAAGTGCCCGTTGTAAATTAAATCTTCACTATGATGGGAGAGACAGACACCCGCAAAGCCACTTATGAAATACAAGTTGCATGTCGAGCATGGAGCAAGTCTCATGAATGATGTCATGTAAGCTTAGCCCGGGCCGCTTCATCCCACCATCCCGCAAGATGCGAAGTACACAAGAAGCAATTGATAATAAAAGCACCACCGCCCACAATGACCATTGTGTTCTACTCGTACAACAAATCTACATATAGACACGGCTCTGATACCACTGTAGGGGTTCGTAGCATGGAAAACAAAAAAAATCTACCGCATGAACACATACAAGCCAAGATCTATCTACTAGATTATAGCAACGAGTCGATAGAGTACTCACCCTCAAAGATTCCAAAGAGGTTAACGAGAGCAGATTCTCGTGGGTGATGTAGTCGTTCACTTGTCGATCAAGATCGCATAGACGATCCTTCCAGCGCCGCATTCCGAAAGCGCTCCTGCAGTCAGTCACATGTTTGGTACTCGATGAAGACCTTCCTCTCCCTTGTTCTAGCAGGCAGCAGAGGTTGTAGATCTCTCCACGCGATTCTGATAGCACGACGGCGTGGTGTCGGAGTTTAGAGGGGAAATCACGCAGGGCTTCGCCTAAGCTAGAGCGGGTATGGTGGCGTAGAAGAGGGCCTTGGAGATCTAGGGTTTAGAGGGCGCCAAGGGGGTGGTGTGGCCGGCTTCTAGAGAGGGCTAGGTGGCAGTGAATTGGGAGATCCCTAGGGTGGCGGCAACTTGTGGTGGCAAGGGCCGGGGCTTGGTTTTGTTATGTGTGCTAGGGGGTGAACACCCCTCCTTTTATAGGTGCGGAAGCGGAAAAGGGGAGGGAATCCTCCCCCAAGTCCACTTCATGTGTCCAGCGACAAGGATAGGGAGGAATCCTCCCTTAGGTAGGATTCCTTCCCTCCCACCACTTGGAAACCAATGTTCCAGTTTGATTTTTTCAAACTGGCTTTTTGACTTTCAAAATAGAGTTCAATTTCTCTATTCCAAGTGTCCAACCAAGTGACCTAGGAAATGATGCAACCATTCCACTTTGTCATGAAAGATCCATGTACCCTTCTCCCTCCGGTTCGGTGTGCCTTCTAGACCCTTCTAGAACTTTCCGGTGAAAAGACCGAAACCATTCCCGAACTCCGGAACTGGACTTTCCTTATATGAATCTTATTCTTCGGACCATTCTGGATCTCCTCTTCATATCCCGAAACCCATCCGAGAATTCAAACTTTCTCTCTTTACACACTTTCCATATCTACTAAACAACATCAAATCCTTAAGTGTGTCTCCCTACAGTTCATGAATTATGCAGACATGACCGAGACTCTTCTCTGATCAATAACAAATAGAGGAATCTATAAATTCATATGGCTCCTACATATTTCTATCATTACTTTGTGATCAAATGAACCATTTACATATGATACGAATTTCCCTTTGTCTCACGATACTTTACTTATCCGAGGTTTGATCGTCAGTATCTCTGCATACCTAGTTCAACCTCGTTACTGATAAGTACTCTTTACTCGCTTCTGTGATATGTGATCCCTTGTGAGCCAGACACATGATTGCAAGCTAATTAGATGATATTCCACCAAGAGGGCCTAGAGTAGATCTATCTGTCATATGGATGGACAATCCCACTCTTGATCCATGTGCCTCAACACATACTTTTGAACACTCAATGCCACCTTTATGGCCAGCCAGTTATAAAGTGTTATTTGATGTCATCAAAGCATCCATACGGTGATGGTGATTAACATGATCTCATGGTCGATGGATTTAGGTTACTATGTATCTAAAAGCTTTATAGCAAACAAACTATTGAAATGACTTGATCTTTATGCTACGCTTAACTATAGGAGTATGTCCATCACATCATTCTCCGAATGATATGATCTTGTTATTAATAACTTCTCAATGTTCATGATCAGGAAACTATGATCATCTATCAACCAACAAGCTAGTAATACAAAGAGGCTTTACTAGGGACTCTTACAAGTTTACAAATCACACAAGTATTATTGTTTCCGGTTAATATAGTTATAGCATGAATGCAAACACTTATCATAAACACAAAGATATAATAATAACTAATTTTATTATTGCCTCTTGGGCATATCTCCAACATGTACTCCCCTTGCCAGCACGCTAGACTCGATTTTTTTGTGAAATTCCACCTTTCTATTAATAATGATCAATAACCGTATAAAGATACCCAAAATTAAGTTTCTCTTACACACCCTATTTCCTCAACAATTTGGATGCATAATCTCTTCTCGTTCTTCAATTTTCCCCTCTGTTTTGAGCTATATTCTTTACATAAAAGAAAAAATTGCCCTAATTTTGGTAAATTTATATATAGTCATTTAAGTGTACTAAGTTAGCTAGTAATCCTGAAAAATCCGTCTAAAAACTTGGGAATTGTAAGAAATCAATGTCCACTTTGTATGAAAATTGGGGCGGTGGAATTTTATTTTAACTGATCCAGGTCCCGTAGGAGCAATGTTCTTCAGTTAACACGGTCGGTAAAAGTACAAGTTGCATCAAGATTCTTTGAAAATGAAAAATACATCCACGTTCATCACTTGGAAAATTTAGAATGTTCTTTTTTGATAGTTGGAAACTCACACCGACAATATTGTTTACTAAAATAAGATGCAACCATCTACCCATGAAAAGGCATTTAATTTGAGAGAAATCTATCGCTCTAACCGGTAACTCAAGTTTGAACTAATTTTGTTAAATTGTTAAGATGCAAAATCATAGCAAGAAGTTTAACCTGTTTTCAAACCTCTTGGCGGTGGTTTGTGATATATTAAAGGGGTTTCTATTTTTGTTCCCCTGGTTCGTTAGTTGTACTCAGTTTTTCCCAGCGGCTTAACTTTTCCTCACTTTTCCCCTTGCAATGTTATGAAAACGTTGCAAGCGCTCGGACGGAGGGATATCGTCAGGTCAAAGGCTTGACCGTTACATGCTGATTGGTGGGACCGCGTTGTGCCAGGTTATGCGCTAAGCGTTACACTACGTGGCCTCGACCGTTACATGCTGAAGGGTGGGGCCGTGTTGGGGGCGGGTCATAAATACGTGGTTAAGGGTGGGGCCATGTTGGGACATGTCTTGCATACGTAGTGAAGGGTGGGGACACATGGAGACACGTTGGACCGGCCATTCTGTGTCACCCAAAGCATTCACTTCCCTCCGAGCCGGGCACAGCTCCCACACCGCCCCTCCGCTGCCCCGCCGTCGTGCCCTCCTACCTTATGTCATCCCCGGCCCCAGAGCCGCCCCCTCCCCCTAGCCATGGAGCCCACTCCACCTTCATCTCTGCTCCCACCCCTGCTAGATATACCCCTTTCGCGGAACAGTATGCAAAGCCGGCTGGTGTATCGACCATCCATGACGAGCAGGGAGAAGATTGGGTAGAAACGCAGGGATCTAACACAAGGATTCCATCTGGGTAAGCATTGTTTCCCTTTATGGATTGATTATTGGCAGTATTTGAGCGCGAATCATTGGTGCTCAACTAACTGCCTTGCTTTTCGAATAGGATTGATCCAGTGCTGGAATTTAGGCTAGCGGTTAGACTGGATACTAGCATAATTCTTGGCTGTGAATAATATGTCTCTGGATTTTACTTCCCAGCGATGGTTGTAACCTCCATAACTCTCATAGAATTGATAGATAAAATCTGTAAATTCCCCTGGAGCAGTGGTGATTCAGTTGATTTGCAATATTTCAACATTATCGAGCAAAGATTGCTCCCACTAACTAGCAAAGATGATCTGGTAATGGTTTTCTCTTTGAATGATGCCGAATGTTTTGGTCGAATTCGTCTCCATGTGCATCCTAAAGTTGAGCACACGGGAAAGAGTGTTAAATTATCATATGGTGGTCACGTATCATCAAGTGGTCGGGAATCATGTGTCTCTGCTAATAGTGTGTGCCTCGGCGATCCTTGTAGGTCCACAATAGTACCATCTGTTCGCACTGTGAGTGTAAGCCAAACCGCTCGTGTGGCCAATCTGGAGGACGAGGCAGAGCCTAACGAGGGAGCGCCTCCACTAGATGATGAGGATGAGTTGATGTTTCCTGAATTTGTAGATAGATTCAGTAAACAGGCACTAGAGGATCAATACATGGATGAAATTGCCCAGGGTGACAGATTTGATGACACTAATGACGAAGAGAACAAGGAGAAGAATGACAACCTCGTTTTAGCCGAGTACGATGGTGAGGACTTGCCATTAATTGAGTGGGATAGGGACGATCCTAAGATTTTAGAAGGAACCATATTTGAAATGATGCAGGGTTGTCGTAATTCCCTTACTACATATTGCATTCGCACCAATAATGATTATGATGTTATTAAGAGTGAGCCAGCAAGGTTCATAGTCAAGTGTCCATACAAGAGGTGTAGGTGGAGGATGCATGCATCCACTATTCTCAGAAACAGTCTGGTTCAGGTATTACAACCAGTTTTGTATTTTAGATCATTGTGTAGAGTTTGTCAGCTGTACCTGACATTTTCATTATGTTTTAGATAAAAGTTAACCGGTTCAAACATTCTTTTCCACCTCAAGGGGGACAGCCAAAAGGACAAAACAAAACTAGCAAAGACTAGGTGGTAGGCAGATGCAATCATGGATTGGATGAGAGCGAACCCATCACTTGGTGCAACAGCGCTCATAAAAGATGTTTCTAAAAAGTTTAATATTACAGTACCCTACATGAGGATGTTCTATGTAAAGGAAATGGCTCTTGAGAGGATTAATGGTCCATGGAATGAAAGTTTTCAGTTGCTTTACAACTTCAAAGCTGAAGTGGATATGGCTAGTCTAGGTAGTCTTGTACAGATAGACAGGCATAAAGTTTAGTACGAAATAATAGGGAAGACAATGGAAGGATTGATTTAGAAGGGCTTTTGTTTGTTTCAAATCTTGCTGGCAAGGGTTTCTGGATGGTTGCAGGCCTTATTTGGCTGTGGATGCAACAGCTCTTCATGGCAGATTTAAAGGACAGCTGGTAGCTGCTACTGCAGTTGATGGCCACAATTGGATGTTCCCTATTGCTTATGGAGTTTTGGAGATTAAGTCAGAGGAAAGTTGGATTTGGTTTTTGGAGAATTTGTGCGACCTTATAGGTCATCCACTAGGACTTACTATCCACACGGACGCTTGCAAAGGTTTGGAGAAAGCTATAGAAACAGTATTCCCTAGAGTGGGGCATAGGGAATGTACGCGACACTTAGTGCAGAATCTTACAAATAAATTCAAGGGTAAACTTTATATTGACAACCTATGGCCAGCTCCATACACATACAGTTTGAGGAAGCATCTATATCATTTGGAAGTGTTGTATAAACAAAAACCTGCGGTGAAGGATTACTTGGATGCACATCATGGAATGGTGTGGTCAATAAGCCGATTCAATGAAATTTGGAAGGTATATTATGTAACAAGTAACCTTGCAGAGAGTTCCAATGCAAAGGTCAAGTCATTGAAAGGGCTTATGTTGTGGCAAATATTTGATAAGATTAGGCAGATGATCATGATAAAGATTGATTTGCGTCAAAGAATTTCATCAACGGTATATGCTAGCCATCTCATCCTCCCATCTTTGATTAAGGATTTGCATGCTAGGGAAAAACAATTGAATACGAAATGCATTAGAAGAGGAATGGAGGTTGAGGTAACATACACTAATATTAAAGATAGGCAATGGAGGTATCCAGTGAGTTTGGTTGATAGGACATGCCATTGCAGGCAATGGCAGCTCCGTGGGAAACCCTACATACATGCATTTTTTCATGGGTGTTCTAGGAGTTGAAGAGGGTGAAGATGATCAGTACGTGTCGGAGTATTTCTGCGTTGCCAAATTTAGGGCAGCATATGCTTAGAATGTTCCAGCCTTGTTGGGAAAAGACCAATGGATGGAAGTAGATCTAGGCTTCAAGCTATACCCTCCAATTTTTACTAGACCAGCAGGTAGGCCAAGGAAGAGTAGGATAAGAGCTAGTGCAGAGATTGGTTCACCACCTCAACGACAGAAGTGCAAACATTGTGGGATCCTAGGGCACATTTCTAGGCTTTGTAAAAATGTAGTGGACCCATCTTATGGAATGGATGATCCGGCGGGAGCAGCAAATGCAGATGAGAATGAGGTGCTTGAACGAGAGGAGAATTAAGCAATGGATACATTGCAGATTGAACCAATGGATCGAGAGGAGATGGAACCAAATGTAGAGCAGATTGAACCAAATGTAGGGGAGATTGAACAAATGGATCTAGAGGAGATTGAACCAAATACAGAGGAGATTAAACCAAATTTAGGGGAGATTGAACCAGACGGTCGAGAGGAGATTGAACCAAATGCAGGGGAGATTGAACTAGTCGATCGAGAGGAGATGTAACATCCCAAAAATATTGATCATGATTATCAAATTCTAGTCACTAAAATTAGGGTTAATAGAACTTTGATTAAATAAAAACCAAATGAATGCATGTGTGGATGTGATGATTGTGTGAATGAATGAATGAATGAATGGACTCGTGTGATTAACCTAAATAGCAAGCAATGGATTAAAGATCAAAACAACATCATCTAAAACATTCCCAAGAAGAAAAAAAATCTAGAGAAATTCAAAAACAAATCAAATAAGGCAAATGGTCATTTTTTCCAATCTTGCTCACTAGGTCACTTTGAGTGTTTCTAGTCCAAGATTTCAAACAGAAACTTTTCCATTTATTTTCACCCCTTGCAAGACCAAGTAAAAGTGAATCAAAGCCCACCTTTCAAACTTGCAGAAACATTTGGCAACCCCATTCAAATGACAATTGAAAATTGAATCTATAACATACGTGAAGATCCCACATTTTCAAAACCCAACCAAACCAGTGCACCTTGACCAATCCAACTAACCAGAGACTCCCTAGTATGTAACCAACACACCCACCAAGTTTGAATCCAAACTTCAAATTTGAATTTCTTTTGGCCATTTCATCAAACACCTTGTCAGCAGCAAACAAACAAACAAACATCAAACACTATTAGTAGCAGTAATTTTGGACAACCTTGTACCATTTCTAGCTCACTCTACACTCTCAGTAGATGATCAAACTAATCTAACTAGCCTTAGCATAACTGTGAGCATGCATAGCCATCAACGGTGACCATGCCGAGAGCACCCTTGCCACCCTCATGCCGCCAGCGAGCTAGTTGAAGCTATAGCCTCGCCAACCTTGTCTGGAGCACTAACCACCGTCCACCGCCACCCCCGTCCAAGCCTTGAGCGCAGCCAGCCACTGGACCACACGACAAGCTCGCGCCCAGTTTCTCTGCGTGCGTGCCGAGAGCGCGCCATCAGCGACACGAGCCCACAGACCGCACACCGCCCTCGCTTCTTGAGTACGTGATCTCTAGCACCCCAGCAACCCACAAGACAACCCCGTTCGCCGCCGCGCGGACCATGGATGTTGTGCGCCATTAAAATTACCGTCGGGCCCGCTCAGAACGCCGCGACGTTCCTACCGTTCCTCACCGCCCCACGCCTCTCCATCAAGACGTTGAGCTTCACCAGGAGGCAACACGACGTCCCCTATTGTCGCCCATTCCATTAGCACGATGTGCCGATGACCACGACCAGCTCAGCCCGCGCCCGTAGGTCCCCTTCAGGCACTCTAAAAGGAGGCCTCCCCCGTTCGATTTGAGCACACCATCTCACTCCCCACCTCGCACTGATAACACCCACTCACTCCCGGAGCGAGGCAAGCACCAGGTGGCCGGAATGGCACCGGAGTTCGCTGCTGCAGAGGAGGAGAGGCGTCGTCGATTGGAGATGCACCAGGAGGAGCTGCCGGTACCAGGAGGATCGCTGTCGTTGACTTCGTCGTTCGCCCGCATCGCCGACCATCGCCGGAGCTCCGGTGAGTCCCCACTGACCCCCACCGGCCGCGCTAGGGTTCAGCCTCGCCGCGTCTATTCAAGTGTGGACGATGAACCACAGCCGTAGGATTAGAACTAGATCGCACGGCCTAGATCACCCCGTACCCCTTTGCCACTTGATGTCTCACTGACGAGTGGGGTCGTTCACCTAACCAGCCCACGTGCACACTGTGTGTAGTGGGTCGGCACAGTTAAATCTCCCGCGTGACCCAGCAATTCAAACTTAGGTTTATTCATTTAGTTTCAAAATAAGTTATGTTCCTAGATTGAAAAATCAACCCAGCTCGATTCACTGAACCAAAATGCATGAAACCAATTTTGTTAGAAAGGTAATGGAGTGCTTAATCCAAGCTCGTTGGATTCAAACCAATTGGAGTTGTAGATCACCCATGGTAATAACAAGGAAGAAGATTTTCTGCATTCAAACATTTTTCAAAATTCAACCATAGAAGCTTTTGAGTTGATTCCAACTCTCGAAAATCACATTTAACCATACCTTTCAGAATATATAAAAATATATAGGGTTACTTGCAGTAATAATGGTCAAGAAATAAAACAATGCCTCATAGGCCATTCTAGTCATTTTATTCAATTAAAATAAAAAGGTTAAACCTAATTAAATTGTGACACCACTTTAAATCACATTCCCAAGTACTGAAATATGTGGTGATGACATGTGTCAACATGATCCCATGTTTGAGTTGGAGAATATTAAATCTTAAATAGTTTTTCAATGAGTAGAAATTACTCTTCTAAAATAAAATGAATAAGACAAGTTCTTTAATCTTTGTGATAATAGTGATCATTCTAGATCATCTAGTGTGAACCTTTGTGTGTAAATTGAGTAGTTAAAAATTGTGTGGTGATTGTGTACCTCGTATTTATTTATATACGCTAGTACCGACCAAGGATATGAAGAGGAAGGAGGATACTACGAGGAGGAAGCCGAGGAGAACTTCAACCACTGCTCTACACAAGGTAAGCTTATACTAATATCTTAGCAAGCTATTACCTGAGCAAGCTACTACTTGCATGGTTACCTATGAAAGCCTATACTTGCAATCTTGCAAGCCTTACTATATAAGTTGACCTAGCAAGCTTACACCTTCATGACACACCCTCCTAGTTTTACTTGCAAGCTTAGTACTTTATTTCTTTAATAAAGCTTTCTCTTAGAGTTTACTTAGTGACTTGTAGATTTCAGAAATATATTTAAAGGTAGCATAAAGAGTATAAAACTTGAACTAGGTTAGATAATCTTGATGTCATCCTGAGGCATGAGATTGAACTTAGCTAATTCCCAATTGTTCACTACCCATCATTAGTGTTTACCCCCTCCTATAGTTGCTAGTGCTAAGCATAAAACTTGATCAACTTTAGATGGGAATACTTGGTGAATATGGTTATGAAAACCTTAGAATGACGAGTCATTCTACTGAAATGTTATGACATGTGTTCTTGAACACCAGATGATTTTTATGATGAAAATGTTAAGGAATGAGCCTTAGCCCCTATATAAACTGATGGTTGTCTGGATGCGATACCATTGCAATTTTAGCGTACAACCACAATACCCGAAATTTGGGTAGGGCTTGACTGGAAATTTATATACCTTAGTATGGGTTCCCTTGCGGCCAAGGTTTCAGCTGAGGGTACCTTGTGAAGATTGTCCACCTATGCAGTTCCCAAGATGACAGTTGGTCATGGTTGGGAGGCCAAACTCAAAGGAGAGGTGCCTATACTAGGGCGTGTAATTGAAAGGTTAGGATTGATTATCCGCATACTAAGTATGGTGAATTCAGGACTTGTTCCTAACGGATGTATCGAATATTGTGGTGAAAGTGTACCACCTCTGCAGAGTGTCAAACTATTCGAATGGCCGTGTCCGTGGTTATGGACAGTTGGAGTGGCCATACTGTTCTGTCGTCAGATATTTTCAAAATCACTTGTGAAATGATTTATGACTTGACTTGACCACAACAGAGTTGTGATATGAAATTCAAGTTCCCACTTAGGTGTTATAAAACTTTCAATTAGCTTTCTTTGCTTCTGAACTCAATAGAGGTAAATCCGGCTTTTTGCAAAATAACCCTAGAGCTTAGTACTTCCTATTCCAAAACCACTTCACTTGTTAGTATTAGTTTGCGAGTACTTAAAAAGTACACATGGCTTTGTCCCTGGCTATTCCCATGGCCAGACTATGAAGAGGAGTATTAGGAAGACGGACATTAGGAAGGTTACTACAACTAGGATCATCTCCCATCTTCAGCATTGTCTGTGACCATGAAGATGGAGCCTCGCCCACGCTATCGTTACTACTACGTTATTCCGCTGCTTGAATTGTATTAAGACTGGATCATGTGATCCTTATTTGTGTAAGACCTTATGTATGGTTTGTAATGGAGATGTACTGTGATATCCAATCTATTATGTCTCACAAAAATGGTAACCCTGGGATTGCGATGTATGGCATAACAGGCATCTGGGGTTAAAAATCCGGGTGTTGACAGGAGATTATATCAACTTCGTGGGAGATTGAAGGAGAGTTCAAGCGTAAAGGAATTACACCAGCGGATATTGACGAAATGGAGGCAAAGCTTTTTGAACCGTATGAACCAGATGATTGAAACATGATTGAACTAATTGTAGGATAGACTCAAGCACTTGATTCATTGGATGTAGAGAAAAAGGACAAAGGGGAGAAACAGAAGAAGCTAATGGTCGACTCCGAGAATATTTCAGCTAGGATCACTAGGATCAAGGTGGTGAACCAAGCGAAAAACACTAGGATCAAGAAAAAAATGGATTTGAATTTGTATGATAAATTTGAAATGTTGTCAATGTTTGTATTGAATTCAAACTAGTGTGACGCTCCCAAGTTTGTATGTTGGATAATCCCATAATGTATGTGTTATTGCAAGTTTCTATGGTCATGCACCTAGTTGCTTAGCACTGCTCAGTTTTGCCCTCGACATGTGGTTAGCACATGGGGTTTAGCTAGTTCATGGCTTAAACGTTGTCCAATTGATCCAAAATTTGGCGCACTTGTGTATCTTGGATTGATTTACCATATGAAATTGGATATTTTGGATTAACTTGTAATCAGCAACATTTTTCTTTTTCTAAGTGATTAAATTCAAAAAATGGTTTTAGGGTTAGTTTAATTCAAAAAAAAGTCAAAACATAGTGCAACCTTCAAATGGAGTATTGTTATGTTGCCTACAACCTAGGATGAATAATAAAGGAAAAGGAAATATAGAGAGATGGACTTATCCCCTAAACCACATCTTAAACCCTTCTTGGAATGAGTTACTAGCTATGAAGGTGCATGGCTTTCTTACTGACCGACCTCCAAAATAACCCATTGATACGTTGGAAACGTATCTATAATTTTTTATGCTCCATGCTTGTTTAGTATCTACTTTGCTTTACTTGTCTACACTCTGAGGTGCTTTTTACATGTTTTCTGGTACTAACCTATTAACAAGTTGTAACAGTGTCAGATGCCTGTTTTCTGCTGTTTTTGGTTTCAGAAAAGTTAGTAAAGAAATATTCTCGGAATTGGACGGGACAAACGCCAAAGTCAATAACTTTCCGTGGGGAACAAGAAGTCCAGAGGAGAGCCGAAGGGGCTGGCCAGGGGGGCCAGACCCACCCTAGGAGTGGGGTCAGGTGGACCCGCGCCTGGGTAGGGTTTGGCGACCCTGGTCGCCTCCCGGACTCACCCCTTCGCCTATAAGAAGCCCCCGATATAGAAAATCTCGGTACCCCATCAGAAATCCACAAAACCGTCTGTAACTGCCTCCACCATCGTCTCTAGATTGGGGGGATCTTAAGCTCTTCTTGGCACCCTGCCGGAGGGGAGATCATCCCGGAGGCCTTCTCTCCGGTATGATTTGTGAGTAGTTCCACCTTGGACTATGGGTCCATGTAGTAGCTAGATGGTTGTATCTCCTCCTTTGTGCTTTCATGTATAGATCTTGTGAGCTCCGTTCATGATAAAGATCTAATCTATTTGTAATCATGCATGTTGTGTTTGCGGGGATCCGATGGATATTGATATTATTATGTTGGTTTGATTAATGGTTTTATCTTTATGATTCTATCATGTCTGTATTGTTTGTGATCTTGCATGCTCTCCGTTGCTAGTGGTTATCTTGGCCAAGTAGTTGCTAGTTACTCCAAGAGGGAGTATTTATGCTCGATAGTGGGTTCATGCCTCTAGTTTCCAAGGGAAGTGACAGAAATCTCTTCGGTTGTAGATGTGTTGTTGCTACTAGGGAGAAAACAACGGTCCCTTGTTGATAGAACATGTGGATTGTTTACGTTACACACTTTGCTAAAAGCAGTTGTGTGTTGCTTGCAACTTAATACTGGAGGGGGTTCGGATGATAACCTGAAGGTGGACTTCTAGTCATAGATGCAGTTGGATTATGGTCTATGTATAATGTTGTATTGCCCAATCAACTTCATAGGATCTTTCTAGCTAGTAATTGGATTGTTATGCCTTGCTCAGTTCCTGTCAATTGCCCCGTTGTAATTTGTTTACCCTTCATGCCATGTTGTTTATCTAAGGAGAGCACCTCTAGTGAACTATGGACCCCGGTCCAGTCTTTACCATTGATACATCCTCCACTGTTACTTGTTTACTTGCTGCAAACCATTACCTTCCACACCATACGTTTAATCCTTTGTTACAACAAACCGGTGAGCTTGACAACCTCACTGATTCGTTGGGGAAAAGTCTTGAGTTTGTGTTGTGCAGGTCTCCACGTTGTCAGCAACACCTTTGAGACATTTCCTTCCTCCTTAACGTTCGATAACCTCAGTCTCTACTGAGGGAAACTTGCTGCTATGCTCATCACACCTTGCTCTTGGGGTTCCAACGAAGTGTCCCACATCAACACGGGGTGCACGCATCACCCATCCCAAAACATACTTTGTTTAAATGAGGCCAAATTTGTAACACTTGTGTATCTTTGAGTTGCAAACAATATAATGTCGGCCAAGAAGAATTATTTTGTTCAAATAACACATTTTCCATTTTTTGTGCCAAAAGCTTGAATTTACCTTACTCATTTTTTATCTGAGTTCCCTTGTTTTCCTTAGCTCTACTCAGTTTTCCCCTCCCTCTAAAGTTTTCCTCACTTTTCCCCTCCCGCTAAAGTTTTTCTCACTTCCCCCTCTCTCCCGACTCAAACCCTCACAATAGCTCAACTTGCGCTCAGTTTGGCTGATGCGCTCTGATTGTTCGAGATGTATGTCACATGGATCTTGGCCAACCACCGTTGGATACATCATGATCCGACGGGCTAGAGGTCTCTTTCTCCTGATGGGATCACCTACCTTGTACGGATAGGAGAGTCCGACAGGCTGGGTGTCTCTCCCTCCCTTTCCTTGCCGCACGTATACCAGCGGCATCAGTTTGGCTGCTCTCTGATTGGTTGAGATGTATGTCACACGGATCTTGGCCAACCACCATTGGATACATCATGATCCGACGAGCTAGAGGTCTCTCTCTCCCGATGGGCGCACCTATCCTATACATAGAGGAGCGCCCGATGGGCTGGATGTCTCTCCCTCCCTTTCCCTGTCGCATGTATACTAGCCGCATCTTCCTCCCTTCCTATCGATGTTCAACGGCACGGTAGTCTGAATGGCGTGCAACAGCATGGTTCTAAGCATGGCGGAATGAATGGCGTGTGATAGCGCAGACCTAAGCCTGGCGGTCCGAACGGCGTGCGCCGGTGCAGACCTAAGCATGGGGGTTGGAACAGCGTGGGACGGTGCGGATCTAAGCCTGGCGGTCGGAACAACGTGCGGCGGTGCGGTCTTAGCGTGGGGGTTGGAATGGCTTGCGGCGGCGCGGATCCAAGCGTGGCGGCTGGAACGGCATGCGGCGGTGAGGATCTAAGCGTCTGAAATTTCCGTCTCTGTCCCTCTCACTCCTGTTCACACCCTTAGATTCGTTGCTAGTGAAAGACACCGAGGCGGCGGCGGTGCCGACAGTGATCTTCGATGCGACGATGATTGAAGCCATCATCGTCAACATCACCACGACGGCGCAGATCAAGCCCTGGTGAACTGATGTTGTGGGAGGCAGGCCGCGGCTGGCACGTCGAAGTGCAGTTTAACAGTGAAGGCTGGATGTACCTCGTGGCCGGATAGATGCGGTAGGAAGGGAGGCTAGCTCATCGTCCACTTAGTATTGGGACAAATTTGATCCCATATTAGTCGATTTAGATTCATCTATATATGAACGTATCTACTCAATTTTTAGTGCTAATATGGGTCAGAGGGAGTTGCTTTGACAATATCCGGTGGGCTTGTATAAATTTGATCAAAATATGTATCATTTGAATCAAAATTGATACTCCCTCGGATTCATACTACTTGTCGTTGAAATGGATGTATCTAGCACTAAAACATGTCTAGATACATCCATTTCAGTGACAAGTAGTAATATGGATTGGATGGATATGCTCTAAAACTGATTCATAAGTAGTACGCCCTCTGACCCAAATTAGTTGATTTAGATTTGTCTAAATTTGATTGTATCTAGACATGAATTTGTATTAGATTCATCCGTATCTTAGCGAATTTGAGTCAACTAATTTGGATCGGAGGGAGTAGTACTTTGTTTGACAGATCGCCTGTCTGGACAAGAAGAATGCGCAACTAATAGGGACCCAAACTTGACCCTCTAGGCATTTGGAACGCCAACTATAGGCAGCTAGATCCAATGGCAAGAAACTCGGGACCCGCAATGCATTCTCTTGATAACTTTGGAACCGCAAAGTGACTAAATTAGCAGGAACTCACAACCATCCATTGAATAACAATTCTACTCTCTAAATTAGCTATCAATTCAACTAATCATTACGTGTGCCACCTTCACCACAACCCCATAGTGTAACTGTTAGGACGGGGATGACAACTACTAAAACTGCCCACATGAATCTACTATTCTCCTCCCCCTTCACTTGAAGTTCATGTTTTAGATTTTCTACCACTTGATCAGATACGGCAAGATCAGCCTCAAGTGTCTACTTCTCTTTGCGAATAAGCTCTAAGTTCTTATTTTCTTCCTCGACGGTATGCTTCATATCTAATATCAACGGGTTTTTACGGGACAATTCATCACCTAAATTGGCAACCATCTTCTCCAAATCCATCCTCTAGCTATACCACTGGGTTGATTCATCTTGGTATGCAATGTACGATGGATCATCGGCCTGCATAGCATACTGTAACAATCCCAAAACAAACCCAATTAAAATCAGTCTGACAGGCCATGGCGGCACTTCAAATTCAATGGTAGTACAAAGAAAAGGAGATGTCTGCACTTCCGACGTGGTAGGAGAAGGAGAATGTGGCCACGACATGATCGAATCCCAACCCTCACCGGTGTACTCACTACGACCAGACATTGAAGACTAATTTACCCCTACAATATCGAGGAAATTACAGGAACCGAATCAATTAGGGTGGGAGGAGCAGGAGCGAAGGTCTTACCAAGAACTACTAGCGATTGCTGTTACCGTTCGTAGAGCTATGGTGGCGGAACAAAATCCCGGTCGTCGTGGGCGGCGGACCTTCCTGCGGCCGGTACTGCCTCAGCATACAATGTGTGCAGGCGAAACAGGTGCTGGAGCCATAGTTGAGGTGTAGCGCGGCAGTCCGTCTGACGCCACCATAGGACGGAGCCGCCGACCCGCCGACGATGGCTGCTCTATCCGTCCATGGGGTAGGAGCTGCTCGGGCTGGGGGCTGGGAGCGGATGAGAGAGAGCGGACCTCACGTGTCTCATACACGACCCCACCTTTCAATTTTTGGGGGAGTAGCTGCTCCGGGATTTTTGCATATTTGTCAATTTTGCACATCTGCCAAACTTTTTCTTTGAAATTTGCATATTTGCCACATGACCACCACATGACAGTGACACACAAAATGGAAAATATACAAGTTGCAATCTAAAACATGGCAAATATGCAAATCTCCTCTCTAGCCCCACATCACGGCCCCATCATTCATTGGCTTCGACAGCCCCACATGACGGACCCATCGTTCATTGGCTTCGATGGCCCCATAGAACGAACTTTTTCTTTGAAATTTGCATATTTTCCACATGACCACCACATGTCAGTAAAATAAAAAATGGAAAATATGCAAGTTGCAATGTAAAACATGGAAAATATGCAAATCCCCCTCCAGCCCCACATCACGGCCCCATCGGTCATTGCCTTTGATGGCCCCACATGATGGCCCCATCGTTCATTGGCTTTGATGGCCCCACAGAACGAACCTTTTCTTTGAAATTTGCATATTTGCCACATGACCACCACATGTTAGTGACACACAAAATGGCAAATATGCAAGTTTCAATGTAAAACGTCGCAAATATGCAAATCCCCCCTCCAGCCCCACATCACGGCCCCATCTATCATTGGCTTCAACAGCCCCACATGACGGCCCCATCGTTCATTCGCTTCGATGGCCCAACACAACGGCCGTATTTGTCATTGCCTGCACTGCCCACCGAATCAGGAAAAAAGTGGCCCACAAGTCAGCAAGAGATGGATGGCAGGTCCGACATGTATCCTGGCCCCCACCCGTCAGCATGTATAGGCCACGACAGGACCAGCCCCAAAGCGGTCCCACCAGTCGACATGTAACGGTTGAGGCCACGTAACGTAACGCTCAACGCACGACCCAGCTCAATGCGGTCCCACCAGTTAGCATGTAATGGTCATGCCTTTGACCTGACGGCATCCCTTCCTCTGAGAGCATGCGAGTGCCTGCGAGGGTTTCATAACATAACGAGGGGAAAGTGAGGAAAAAGCGGCTAAGGAAAACTGAGTACAACTAACGAACCAAGGGCAGGAAAATAGAAATCCCTATATTAAATGACCCCGCGATGGTTACCTCCAAAAAAATCGCAGAACTTTCAAATAAACCTACAATTTTCTTGTCGTTCAAATTTGACCTAATTTCGATAAATCCGCATAAAGACATTCAAGTGGGAAGAGTTAGCAAGGACAAAGTTTGAAAACTCGTGAAACATGGGAATCATTAGTAGTACAACGTGTCGGTCCACTATATATGTCTGAAAGCTTGGCTTGTGGCATATTCAGATCCAATATTCTTTGGACTTTCTTTACAGAAAGGAACAATCTCATCATCACATGAAAAATTGAGAATGTTTTTTCCTGATAGTTGGAAACTCACACCGATGACATTGTTTACTAAAATAAAATGCACCCATCTACCTTCGAAATGACAATTAATTCACGGGAAATCTATCGCCCAAAAGTGTAAAGAACGATCTATTAATAATGGTCAACAACTGTATAAAGAGGGTCAAAAGTAAGTTGCTCTTAGACACCCTATTTACTCAACAATGTGCATGCATAATATCTTCTCATTCTTCGATTTCCCCCTCTATTTTGAGCTATTTTATTTACAAAAAAGAACAATTTGACCTAATTTCATTAAATCGACATAAAGTCATTTAAGTGTACCAAGTTAGCTAGTAATCTTTATAAATCCAACTAAAAACTTGGGAATTGTAAGAAAGCATGGTCCACTTTGTATGATAATTGGGTGGTAGCATTTTATTTTAACTGACGTTGGTCCCATAGGAGTAGTGTTCTTCAGTTAACACGGTCGGTGGAAGTACAAGTTGTATCTAGGACCTTAGAAAATGAAAATGACATCCAAGTCCATACATTTAGCACAAAGGACCCTGGAATTAATTAAGCAAGGTAAGAAGTTGGATTTGGCTATATATTTCTCCACCAGGAAGGTAATCCATACCCTTCGGCTAGTACCACTTTCTTAACAAAAGAAGACATCGCGTTGCTCACTTTCCCTAGATCTAGTTGATGAATTGCATCAAAAAGTACTTTAGTTTTTGTTTTTTCATTATTTTATTTCTATATTTTAAAAATAGGGTCGACATGCAAATTATTAGTAAGAAATTGAATCTGTCCAAACCCTCACTAGTTTTTTCGCTAATTAACCAAAAGTCATTTCAGTGGTCAAAACTAGCTAGAAAGCTTGAATAAATCTTTCGAATCATTCTTAAACATAAATACATGTTTGTATAAAAATGGGGTCGTGCCAATCTCGCGCGCCGAGTCCAATGAGAGCTCGTCTAGTCGACTCGTTTGAGCTTGGTTTGTTTTCTTAACGAACTTGGGTCAGCAACATTTTTTCTCATTAGTGTTAATGAACTAAATAATGTAGTTAAAGAGTTTGGTGAGCTACTTGTTAAGTTCGGTCACAATAACAAACTTAGAAAGCGTGTTCGCCTAATTTCATGCATGCCAGTTATTTATTGTCTACCTATAGAGGTCTCAACCTAATAAGGTAGATACCTCCTGTGTTTACAATGCTAGTCCCTGGATCAATAGCTAGCATCCACAGTTAAGATGTAATATCAAGATACAAAGGTCATAATATAAATCTATAACCAGGAATAACATAATTTTATTACATCATTACATAGCTCATTTGGCTATTATATTACAATGCAGCGGAATAACTATAGGTAGGGGTCCTTCATCTTCAAAGTGCCACAGGCAGACATGTTGGTTGTAGACTTTGTAATCCTATTCAATCAACTTCACTAATATCAATCAAACCTGCAACATTACAAGTTACAGCCACAAGGGTCAATACATTTTGAATTGTATTGGCAAGTTTCACTTCTATGTATAATAAGAGTGGATCATATCAATACATGCATATTTGGCTAAGTAGAGTTTAAGGCTTATTTGCATAAAGCAATATTTTATCCTATCTTTTTCAAAAATGGTTTTGGTCATTGGTCAAATCTCTTTTCCAAGTTCCTTGAACTCCTTGGTAGAAACTCAAGTGTTCAAGTCCTTGTCAAAATTCCTTGAGCATCTTGGTAACCCCAAGTACATCAAGTGTTAAGCAAAAATCTCTTGAGCACCTTGGTAACCCCAAATGCAACAAGCTTAACAAAAATCTCTTTGAATTCCTTGGTAGACACACAAGGGCATCAAGTTTTTATTTTAGAAGTTGGAATGTCGAGATCTCCCATAGTTCAAACTTTAGTTGCTCAGTATTGTCCATAACCGGGGACACGGCTAAGTACTTAGATTTTATTAACTTCTGCAGAAGGAGTACACTTTACCCACATGTCACAATCCCATCTTGTTGCCACCAGTGGCCTACTGGATTAGTGCTCACCAAGATGGAGTACTGGCAGACTAAGAATGTGACGAAGTCTTTCCAAAGGGTCCTCCCATACACCATTGCTAGCTTGCCTTCAGCACCCATGAAGCATTCCAGATCCCCATGTCCAGTTAACTGAAGACAGTGCATAGGTCTTCCCAATGTAGTTGACTAAGCCAGAGCCATAATAGCATGTGGTTGCACACGAAAGCCACAATTGGAGAAACATGTTCAATCTCTAAGTTTCCTAGGTGGTTTTCATTTGGAGCACAACACAAAGTGATTGCCATAGACATGGTTCCCTTTTGTCGCCACCTTCTCCAAAACTTAAAGTATCCTCCACCTAGGTGGTTTATTGAGTCCTTGTTTTATTATGTAAAACACAAGTCCTTTTCTCAACCTTTGTAAAATCTCAACATGTATCTCTTTTCAAAATATATATAGCATGGCTAAACATGTAACAACTACATTGTTTCCTCTAAGGTATGTATAGGGAATCCTATTAGGATTTAGCATAGCATAAGTATAAATTATTTTCATGCATGTTTTCTAAATCCACTAAGTATAATGAAAATAGTAGGACTTTAGATGATAGTGTCACTTGCCTTTTTGGTAGGGAATGGTGGTTCACTCCTTGATCTTGCTAGTCTCACACTTTACTAACTTCACTACAAGTCAATCAAGCAAACACAAAATCAACTAACATTCCAAACCAAAGTCAAACAAACAATTTCACACTCACAAAGCAATGGAATCTAAGTCATGCATAAGTATGCAAAGGATGGTTCTATTGCAAGGTTGGTCTCTACTAGGTTTATAAACTTTGTAAGGTCCAAATTGGTCATTTATCAAAATGGCAAAGTCATTAGTTAGAGGGTTTTGCCCAAAAACTATTTTAAAATCCATTCAACATTTTATGTGGTGGAAAATGGTTTTATCAAATCAAAATCTTTAAGTTTCTCATCAAAAGTTTCTAACTCTCAAGACTTGGTGTTTTTAGGTCAGTAGCTTTGTATTATAATATTTTCCCAAAGTTTTTATTCTAAAATCCTTTTTCATAATAAAACCATTATCTTTACTTAGCTAGAATTAGACTAATTCAATTAATCCATTCTAAATTTTTTCAATTTCATTTCCAAAACCATGGGTTGGTTTCTAGGGTTAGTAAGGTCACTACAAACCATTTTGCAATAGATTTAATCCTAAAATCAATTTTTAAACAATTTTTCTACTCTAAACAAGCTCACAAAAGAATCTGTAAAATCAAGAAAACTAACAGATACTATTTTCTAAACTAAGGCCATGGTTGGCTAGGTCTTGCTCTCCTGAATCCAACGACATAAAATTTGTAATTTTTGGACGTGTGGATCCAAAGTTACAAGGGTTTGAAAATCCTATCTAAATCAGATTTCAATTCTGTTTTTAAACCAAAACATGGCCACGCGTCGCTTTCTAACTGGGCGATACCGGTTCGGCCGGATCACGCGCGGTAGACCTTGGATCTAATTAGATCGTGCGGCATAGAACGCGTACCTCTTCGCGGCTAAATGATCTAATCTTGCTCGTTCAAACTAGATCCTACGGTACTAGTTCGCTGGACCAAAGGTGAGCAGCGCCGACGGCGGCTAGAGGTGGCGCACGGCTAGGCGAGGTGCTCGCGGTGGTTCTAGGAATCAAAGATCGAGGTGGGAATGCTCACCATGGTCGCGAGGACGAGGTGTTGCTCGGGGCATGGTCTTTAGGTCGAGGGGCGTCCTGGAACAGCAGGGATTGCTCACCGGAGTTGAAGACAACGTCGGGCGGCTCTGTCTGAGGTCGAAGTCGACGTTGCAGATCATGCGGAGGCAAATAGAGGGCATAGTTAGGTACGCAAGACCAAGGCGAAGACGTTTGCGTGATCGAGAAGACGCGGGGCGGTCAGTGCTTACCGGGGAAGGTCGTCGGAGAGGTTGCAGACGCGGCGGCGTTCGGAAGTTTGACGTAGCCGACGCTCTGGGGCGCCCGCGGTCGAATGGGTGGTACGGGGAGGAGGTTCTGGAAGTGGGGAAGCTGCGAGGTTGCACAGGGAGGCAAGGGGCGGTGATACTTGGCCGGAATTCGACGAGGAAGGTCGTCGGAACAGAGGAGCTCGGGGAGGAATTGGGGCGGCCTGGTGGCGTGATTGAGGGAGGAGTCGGAGGAGAAATGAAGAAGGAACGCTGGCGTTTTATCGAGCTTGGTCAAGGCGAGGTAAAGGCGCGGCATTATGGCGTATTGAATCCGCGGAATCACAGCAGGAAACGGCGACGAGGGGGAAGAAGGGGTCGCGCGGGTGTGGACGATGAACAGGGGGAAGTGGGGTCTACCTGGCAGTGAGAAAAGCAATGAGGGGAGGGTCCACTGGTCATACTCAGTGCGGGTCAGAAACGGGGTGTGAATCGTTTTCTGTTCGGGGTGAGATACTGGGCTAGTTCCTGGGCCTATTGGGCTGCTGGGTTGGGTCAAGTCCGACTCCATTTTTTTTCTTCCTGTAGTCTTTTTCTATTTCTATTTTTGATTTTTGTTTTGAAATTTCTATCAAACAAACATGGTTCAAATCAATTCAAATAACACCCAAACTTTGTAATATTGAAATTAGTTCTGTTCAGTAACATGAACCAAAATCCAAATTCAAATTAATAGTTTTAATAATAGGGTCCATTATTAATTAAATAAATAGATGTATCAATTATTAAATCCATAGGCTTTGATTTAATTCAAAGCTCCACTTGAGAACTAAATAATTTTAAATCATTCAGTAGGTTGTATTTGAAAATAAGGAATATCTGGAAATCTTGTTTTAAAATAAAATAACATTTTTGTTATATAGGGTCCATTAATAATTAAATAAAATTGGACCTTGGTTATTTAAATCAAAATAAGATTTGATTTATTTCAAGGCTTTTATTTAAATCCCAATCTTTTCCAAAACCAAATCAGTAGGTTTTATTTGGAAAATAAAGAATATTTGGAAACTTGTTTAAAAATAAATCAACCTTTTATTTTAGGGTCCATTAATTAATTAAATACAATAGACCTTCACTATTAAAACAACTAGTACTCTATTTTATTTAAAACATTTATTTTGAAGTCTAAAATAAAACTAAAACATTTTAGTAGGATTTATTTGAGAATATAAAATACTTGGAAAACTTATTTTAAATGATTAAATAAGTTTTGATGTTTTGTAAATAGCAAATACCTTTATAAAATAAACTTGGATATTAAATCATTATTAATTTATTTAAATAAACCTTTGCTATTTTTTATTCAAGACAAAATGTTTCAATTCCAAAGCTTGGCCAAGGTTTTAATTTGGCTTTATAAAATAATCTTTATTTATAAATCCATCTTTTCTTTTGAAAACCAAGTCTTTTATAAAAAGATTCCAAAATATTTTATTTTCTTTTATCAAATGTTTTGTCTTTATAAATCCCTTTAGGATTTATTTGTTTCAAATTGGTTTGAAGTTCCAATTGAATTCAAAAAGTTTCTTCTGGCCCTGACAATCATCAAAGTTTTATTTTATTCATTTATTTTTCACATTACAAGATTTGGAAAATCTTGGGATGTGACAGGCTACCACCCTTAAAATAAATCTCGTCCCGAGATTTGGGGAGGCTAGGGTTACAAGCAGGTTCAAAACAACTAGGGTACTACCACCCTTAAAATTTTCAGACAAAAATTACATGTTGTCTTTCTTGGGATCCTGGAAAACTTCTCTAAGCAACTTTGCATGTGTCCTTGGTTTCCATACTTGACTCATGGGCCAATGTTGAGTTTCTCCATAGGCTTGTTCAACTTGTTCTTCATCTTCTCTGGACAGTTGCTTGCATAATGTCCTGGATTCTTGCAGTTGAAACAATGGATATCCTTGAGTTCTTTACGTGGCTCTTGTGGACAAGTTGCTACATAGTGGCCTAACTCTTTGCAGTTGTTGCACCACACTTGGTCAATATCTTTATTCTTCTTGTTCTCTGGGCACTCACTGGAGTAGTGTCCCATTTCCTTACATTTACGACATTGCACCAGGTTCATGTCTGGTCTTGGTTTCTTGGGTTTCTTTGATCCTTTGAATTGGGTTGTCTTGTTTGGAGGTATGAATGGTCCTTTTCCTTTGGTAGACTTGGATCCTTCTTGTTTCCTTTGTTCTACCATGGAGTAGATGGGGCATTGAATAGGGACATGGTCGTTTCCTTCACAAAGGTAACAAGTAGCTTGAGAGGTAGGACATTGTCCAACAGGATGATTTCCTTCACAATTAGGGCATTGACCTTCAGGCTCTTTGGAAGTGTGATCCTTGTCTCCACAAATAATGCAAGCTGGGGCTCCATCTAGAACAACATTCTTGTCATCTTTGTTATCATAAACTCCTTTGGGATAGCTTTCTTCCATGTTGATCATTTGATTAGTCACCTTAAGCATCAGTTGGGATTGTTCCTCCAAAAACCCTTGCAGTGCTGGATCTTTATCACTATTGCTGGCTATGAACTGAGTTGTTAGCTGGTTTAACTGGTGTTGGGTTGCTATGAGCTCTTTCATGCTGCCAGCTTGGTTGGTGTTGATGTCATCAACCTTGGAGTCTTTTGGAGTATTCATCTGTTTGGGTTGAAGGGAGATTAGAATAGGCAAGATATTTCTAAGGAAATATTTCTACTCACACACATCACAATTCACACAAACAATGTGCATGCAATCACAACCCAAACATTTCACTCAAACAAGGTTCAAGCACATACTTAGTCAACAAAAATATTTTTGTTACACCACACAGGTTGGTGTGTTTTGACTTAACTATAATATGGTGGTCCATCTATATGGTTCACTTGTGATCTTTCCATCCTTCTTGGTTGCTTCTTCTTACATGAGATCATGGCTTCCTTAGGAGAATTTCTTGGTCTCAAAACTTCAAGTGATGCAGGTCATTTCTTACTTTTGCATTCCCTCAGTCTCTAACTCTTGAGCAAGATTTCCTTGTTTCACTTGTGGTCCTTAGTAGTTTCCAAGTTGGAAGTCCTTGGGGAATATGCTGAAGATGTTGAAGTCATTAGAGTTGAAGAAGTTGAAGTCATTAGAGTTGAAGAAGTTGAAGAAGTCCTTTGCACATGGTGTAGTCTTTGGCCATGGGGTAGGTTTTTCCATCAAGTTGAAGTAGAAGAGATGTAGAGTTGAAACCAAAATGGTTAAGGAAAGAGTTTACAAGTGTTTTTGTAAATAAGTTTTTGGAACAAATACACTGCTATTTTTCTAAGGGTTTCCTTCCAATCCTAGGTTTACAAATCCTACAGGCAACACAATGCTCTGATACCATCTATAGAGGTCTCAACCTAATAAGGTAGATACCTCCTGTGTTTGCAATGCTAGTCCCTGGATCAATAGCTAGCATCCACAGTTAAGATGTAATATCAAGATACAAAGGTCATAATATAAATCTATAACCAGGAATAACATAATTTTATTACATCATTACATAGCTCATTTGGCTATTATATTACAATGCAGCGGAATAACTATAGGTAGGGGTCCTTCATCTTCAAAGTGCCACAGGCAGACATGTTGGTTGTAGACTTTGTAATCCTATTCAATCAACTTCACTAATATCAATCAAACCTGCAACATTACAAGTTACAGCCACAAGGGTCAATACATTTTGAATTGTATTGGCAAGTTTCACTTCTATGTATAATAAGAGTGGATCATATCAATACATGCATATTTGGCTAAGTAGAGTTTAAGGCTTATTTGCATAAAGCAATATTTTATCCTATCTTTTTCAAAAATGGTTTTGGTCATTGGTCAAATCTCTTTTCCAAGTTCCTTGAACTCCTTGGTAGAAACTCAAGTGTTCAAGTCCTTGTCAAAATTCCTTGAGCATCTTGGTAACCCCAAGTACATCAAGTGTTAAGCAAAAATCTCTTGAGCACCTTGGTAACCCCAAATGCAACAAGCTTAACAAAAATCTCTTTGAATTCCTTGGTAGACACACAAGGGCATCAAGTTTTTATTTTAGAAGTTGGAATGTCGAGATCTCCCATAGTTCAAACTTTAGTTGCTCAGTATTGTCCATAACCGGGGACACGGCTAAGTACTTAGATTTTATTAACTTCTGCAGAAGGAGTACACTTTACCCACATGTCACAATCCCATCTTGTTGCCACCAGTGGCCTACTGGATTAGTGCTCACCAAGATGGAGTACTGGCAGACTAAGAATGTGACGAAGTCTTTCCAAAGGGTCCTCCCATACACCATTGCTAGCTTGCCTTCAGCACCCATGAAGCATTCCAGATCCCCATGTCCAGTTAACTGAAGACAGTGCATAGGTCTTCCCAATGTAGTTGACTAAGCCAGAGCCATAATAGCATGTGGTTGCACACGAAAGCCACAATTGGAGAAACATGTTCAATCTCTAAGTTTCCTAGGTGGTTTTCATTTGGAGCACAACACAAAGTGATTGCCATAGACATGGTTCCCTTTTGTCGCCACCTTCTCCAAAACTTAAAGTATCCTCCACCTAGGTGGTTTATTGAGTCCTTGTTTTATTATGTAAAACACAAGTCCTTTTCTCAACCTTTGTAAAATCTCAACATGTATCTCTTTTCAAAATATATATAGCATGGCTAAACATGTAACAACTACATTGTTTCCTCTAAGGTATGTATAGGGAATCCTATTAGGATTTAGCATAGCATAAGTATAAATTATTTTCATGCATGTTTTCTAAATCCACTAAGTATAATGAAAATAGTAGGACTTTAGATGATAGTGTCACTTGCCTTTTTGGTAGGGAATGGTGGTTCACTCCTTGATCTTGCTAGTCTCACACTTTACTAACTTCACTACAAGTCAATCAAGCAAACACAAAATCAACTAACATTCCAAACCAAAGTCAAACAAACAATTTCACACTCACAAAGCAATGGAATCTAAGTCATGCATAAGTATGCAAAGGATGGTTCTATTGCAAGGTTGGTCTCTACTAGGTTTATAAACTTTGTAAGGTCCAAATTGGTCATTTATGAAAATGGCAAAGTCATTAGTTAGAGGGTTTTGCCCAAAAACTATTTTAAAATCCATTCAACATTTTATGTGGTGGAAAATGGTTTTATCAAATCAAAATCTTTAAGTTTCTCATCAAAAGTTTCTAACTCTCAAGACTTGGTGTTTTTAGGTCAGTAGCTTTGTATTATAATATTTTCCCAAAGTTTTTATTCTAAAATCCTTTTTCATAATAAAACCATTATCTTTACTTAGCTAGAATTAGACTAATTCAATTAATCCATTCTAAATTTTTTCAATTTCATTTCCAAAACCATGGGTTGGTTTCTAGGGTTAGTAAGGTCACTACAAACCATTTTGCAATAGATTTAATCCTAAAATCAATTTTTAAACAATTTTTCTACTCTAAACAAGCTCACAAAAGAATCTGTAAAATCAAGAAAACTAACAGATACTATTTTCTAAACTAAGGCCATGGTTGGCTAGGTCTTGCTCTCCTGAATCCAACGACATAAAATTTGTAATTTTTGGACGTGTGGATCCAAAGTTACAAGGGTTTGAAAATCCTATCTAAATCAGATTTCAATTCTGTTTTTAAACCAAAACATGGCCACGCGTCGCTTTCTAACTGGGCGATACCGGTTCGGCCGGATCACGCGCGGTAGACCTTGGATCTAATTAGATCGTGCGGCATAGAACGCGTACCTCTTCGCGGCTAAATGATCTAATCTTGCTCATTCAAACTAGATCCTACGGTACTAGTTCGCTGGACCAAAGGTGAGCGGCGCCGACGGCGGCTAGCGGCAGCGCACGGCTAGGCGAGGTGCTCGCGGTGGTTCTAGGAAGCAAAGATCGAGGTGGGAATGCTCACCGTGGTCGCGAGGACGAGGTGTTGCTCGGGGCGTGGTCTTTTGGTCGAGGGGCGTCCTGGAACAGCAGGGATTGCTCACCGGAGTTGAAGACAATGTCGGGCGGCTCTGTCTAAGGTCGAAGTCGACGTTGCAGATCATGCGGAGGCAAACAGAGGGCGTAGTTAGGTACGCAAGACCAAGGCGAAGACGTTTGCGTGATCGAGAAGACGCGGGGCGGTCAGTGCTTACCGGGGAAGGTCGTCGGAGAGGTTGCAGACGCGGTGGCGTTCGGAAGTTTGACGTAGCCGACGCTCTGGGGCGCCCGCGGTCGAATGGGTGGTACGGGGAGGAGGGTCTGGAAGTGGGGAAGATGCGAGGTTGCACAGGGAGGCAAGGGGCGGTGATACTTGGCCGGAATTCAACGAGGAAGGTCGTCGGAACAAAGGAGCTCGAGGAGGAATTGGGGCGGCCTGGTGGCGTGATTGAGGGAGGAGTCGGAGGAGAAATGAAGAAGGAACGCTGGCGTTTTATCGAGCTTGGTCAAGGCGAGGTAAAGGCGCGGAATTATGGCGTATTGAATCCGCGGAATCACAGCAGGAAACGGCGACGAGGGGGAAGAAGGGGTCGCGCGGGTGTGGACGATGAACAGGGGGAAGTGGGGTCTACCTGGCAGTGAGAAAAGAAATGAGGGGAGGGTCCACTGGTCATACTCAGTGCGGGTCAGAAACGAGGTGTGAATCGTTTTCTGTTCGGGGTGAGATACTGGGCTAGTTCCTGGGCCTGTTGGGCTGCTGGGTTGGGTCAAGTCCGACTCCATTTTTTTTCTTCCTGTAGTCTTTTTCTATTTCTATTTTTGATTTCTGTTTTGAAATTTCTATCAAACAAACATGGTTCAAATCAATTCAAACAACACCCAAACTTTGTAATATTGAAATTAGTTCTGTTCAGTAACATGAACCAAAATCCAAATTCAAATTAATAGTTTTAATAATAGGGTCCATTATTAATTAAATAAATAGATGTATCAATTATTAAATCCATAGGCTTTGATTTAATTCAAAGCTCCACTTGAGAACTAAATAATTTTAAATCATTCAGTAGGTTGTATTTGAAAATAAGGAATATCTGGAAAGCTTGTTTTAAAATAAAATAACATTTTTGTTATATAGGGTCCATTAATAATTAAATAAAATTGGACCTTGGTTATTTAAATCAAAATAAGATTTGATTTATTTAAAGGCTTTTATTTAAATCCCAATCTTTTCCAAAACCAAATCAGTAGGTTTTATTTGGAAAATAAAGAATATTTGGAAACTTGTTTAAAAATAAATCAACCTTTTATTTTAGGGTCCATTAATTAATTAAATACAATAGACCTTCACTATTAAAACAACTAGTACTCTATTTGATTCAAAACATTTATTTTGAAGTCTAAAATAAAACTAAAACATTTTAGTAGGATTTATTTGAGAATATAAAATACTTGGAAAACTTATTTTAAATGATTAAATAAGTTTTGATGTTTTGTAAATAGCAAATACCTTTATAAAATAAACTTGGATATTAAATCCTTATTAATTTATTTAAATAAACCTTTTCTAACTTTTATTCAAGAAAAAATGTTTTAATTCCAAAGCTTGGCCAAGGTTTTAATTTGGCTTTATAAAATAATCTTTATTTATAAATCCATCTTTTGTTTTGAAAACCAAGTCTTTTATAAAAAGATTCCAAAATATTTTATTTTCTTTTATCAAATGTTTTGTCTTTATAAATCCCTTTAGGATTTATTTGTTTCAAATTGGTTTGAAGTTCCAATTGAATTCAAAAAGTTTCTTCTGGCCCTGACAATCATCAAAGTTTTATTTTATTCATTTATTTTTCACATTACAAGATTTGGAAAATCTTGGGATGTGACACTACCATGCAGTGTATAGGAGAGAGAGAGAGAGAGAATAACATCCCAATTTTAGCAACCCTGATTTGTTATCCAGAATGCAAAAATCATGGGGAACAAAAACTTTTTCTTGTTAAATAATGCAATATTTTCTTTCTTGTTAGTTTGAACTTTGCATATCTTTGGGTATTATATGATATACTTCTTACCTCAAGCCCTTTTGACAAAAGTTATTTAACAAAATAGATGTCTTGGCTTATTTTACATATTCTCAAATGTTCTAACAATTCAAAAGCTAAGTCAATATGCCCTTGCTATAAAGACTATTTATTAGCTTCTATTTAACAAAACTATGGAGATCCATAAGATATAATCTCCTTAGGTTTTCAAGACTGAACTTTCCACTACACTTACCTCTATATTTTTCCAAAACTTTTTATAAAACCTTTTGAACTCTGCTCTTGGTAGAAATACCAAGAAACACTTATCTTACTTCAAAACCTAACCTTTTCAAAATACCTAACCTTACCTCAAGCCAAGCTTGATGGTAACCTCGGTAGTAGTTTCAGTTGCTAGTTAAGATGAATTGCCTTGATCCGATCAATCCAGAGGAAACCCTTTCTATCAGCATCTAAGGCAATGAGGACCAACTACAAGCATGGATCCCTTCTACTCAATCTAATATCGAACATCATCCACATAATGATGAGTTTGGAACCTAGCATCCTCTCCAAATCATCTCCTCTTGTATCCTAGTCGAAAACCATAAATCTACCAAAATGGATAACTTGGAACTATTATCAACATCACATCTTTGAATCCTTCCCTTTCTCATCCCTTATGCATTTTTTAAAGTGCACTTAAACCATCTTGTAAACCATAATAAGGACTATCAAACAACACTCTTGCCATTGGCTAGATCATCCTTTGACCCACTTGTTCTTGACGTTTTTGCAGGCAAGAAAATAAGCTTTTTTGCCATTCTTATCATCATCCCTACTTTGGCAGAAGCTCACATTCCCATGGTATATTTTCTTGAACAACTCTTTGCATGGTTGTGATCTACTAAACTTGATATATAAACCCACACTTACCATGTTTTCATTGGAGCTCCGTTCTTCTTAAAACCACATGGTTTTTAAGGTTAAATGATAATCTGCTATGACACTCTTAATTTCAACAAAGTTTGGCATCATTTCTAGAAGCCCTCAAACTTGATAAAACTTAACTATTGGTGCCATGAAAATATACACAACTTGATATATCCATCCATTTATCCCATGACCCAAGGGGAGCTCTAAGCTCCTTAATCCCACAAGGTTTAGGTGGTATAAAAATATTCCAGCCCAAGATCCTCCATCTCTTGTTTTGTTCAAAAATCAAGTTTGATTTTCAAAAACTAAGGTGCAATATGAGGGATATATTATATTGACATGATCTACCTTGATTATAAATATTTATCAAATATTTTCCATAATTATTTTGGTACCAAAACTATTTAATTCCTTTATTTTGCAAAATCATGAAAACTCCCTTTGTTGAACAAACTTTGTTTCTCTACAAAACACTTCTTCAAATAAAGGCACAATTGATGCCTACATTTTGTAACCTATCCTCTCATTTCAAAAATAAATATTTTTTAAGAGTTTTAATAATTAGTTTTGCCTATTTTCTTAAATGGCAGAAAGGAGAAATAAATGTTTTAAATTACTTTTCCTTTTGAAAAAATCTTGAGAAAATACTCCAAGCTGTGTCATATTTGTGACCATCTCAAATAAAAAACTCACCTTGTACAATTCAAATATTTCAAATGAATTCATTAAAACATAATCAGCACTTTTTGAATAATGGATATAAAAGGGACCTAAAATAGCCATAAAAATCCCAAATAAATCCAGGACATGTAACTTGATCTTACCCATCTATCCAAATATAAAACCATCTATCCAAGATCAAATTTTGAGAACCTTCTTCATGATCACTAAATATGGAAAATTTTCAAATTCTCCAAATCCTTAAGACAAACCCTCATCAAACCACCACCCAAGCCCTTGGATAATACCCACAGCAACCCCATCACCCCCTGGTCAACACCACTATAGAAGGTCAATGTAGCAAACCCTATTCTCTTGTCCTCTAGTGCTTGGAAGCTAAGCAATAAGTGGGATAGAAGCACAAACTTGCCATTTAAAAATCTTGCTACATCACCACCCTCCCCTGCCCCTCTGCACGACCACAATCCTCTCTCACACCCCACTCACCGCCCTAGCTGCCCAATCAGAGGCTAACCCTCCTCTCAAAGCTCACCATGGACTATGTCCATCTTAGACCCCAACCCTCGAAATAAAGGGAAACAGGCTCTCCCAACTCTCCCCACCACTCTCATGTCTCCCCTTACCACTAGAGCCTCACCCCACGAGCTCCTACCCCCTTCCTACGCCCTCCATCACCATGGAGAGGAAGGAAATCTCCCTCTCGGTCATGCAAGGAGAAGGAAGGCATGAACTTATCTCAACTGTCCCCTCCCTGTTTATTCACATATTTGAGCTACCCCTCTTCAACTCTTCATGCCTATGTCCCTCCCTAAACCAGGGGAAATGATACCTATCACCCAGGGATCACAACTTTTGATCCCCCGGGTGGCCGGGTCACTGTATGTGTGCATGGTTTTTTTCCCGCATGCAACAGGTGGCCCCCCACTAAAACAAATAACCGTCGTCTTTTCCGCTTCCAAAAAATTGTCTTCTCCTTCTAGTGACGAGTGGCCATGCTCCTCTTGGAGGCACCGGCTGTGCTCCGTCCCTACCACTCGTGCCCCTGCACCTCTTTGCAAGAGCGCCACCCCTACACCTCCCTCTAGAGCGTAGCCCGTGCTCCTTCCCGGAGGAACGTGAGGACAATGACCAACATCACTGCTTGACCACGCCTCCTGCTGCTCCCTATATTCTTCCACATCTCCGCAGGCGCGCCATGGCCGATATCAAGGACCGTCGATGGGCTGTGCTACCCCATGTGATACTTTTGCCGCCTGCGCCGGTGGTGTCCTCCATCTATGCCCGCGTGCACTACCATTTTTTGCCCTGGTCACGTCGCCACCTCCCTACTTGCGCGCCGCTATCGCCTTGGCTGCGCTGCTGCCCTAAAAAGCTCTGCTCCTATCAGCAGCCGGCCAACGACATGTAGCCATCTCGTCCCAGCCATGTCCGTCAGTGCTAGCGTGCTCCATGTGTTATAATTAATCTTGATTAGTGGAGTAGTGTCCAGTTTACTAGTTTCCTAGTAGTTGTCAAGTTTAAATTCTAGTCGGTTTAGTCCAGCATGTTATTAGTTTAAACAAGAGTTATAGTCTGATTAGTACTAGCTAGAGTACTGGTCCATGTAGGCCAGGGTTCAACATTGAGTAGGTTTTCCTTGTCCGCATAGGTTTAGTATTAGTCTCCAGGTCAGCTTGTAAGTTGCACACCATGGTCAGGTCTAGATTACATATATAAGTAAGAGTAGACCGTGAGTTTTGTAGTACCGCGAGAAAAGAAAATCAATAAAGGAAAAATAGGGCACGATATGAGCCCTTGGCCATAAGATTTTTCAAACGTGTTTATTCATATAATTTGCTGTAATCAATCTGTGGAAATTCCACCACCGTGTTCGTGCTTCTACAGCCCGTGGCATCCTCTGCTACACGTGGCTTCTGCAAACCAGCATAATGCTATATGGCTGCCATGTGCTATCGAAGGCAACTTGGAATACTACTAGAGGTCATCAGAGAAGCTACATACGGCCGTCCGAAGTGCTACCAGCGTGGTCGACGCCGGCGAGGTCTCTCACCGGTGTCAACTGATATCGAGGAGAGGTAGTGGGGTATCCACAACACGGTGCTACACAGGCAGGATAATGATGCTACAATAATTGGTCGTTGTTGCTACAACTAAAGGGTCGTGATGCTAACGACCAAATGATGCTTTTGAGATTTTGTTATAGGCGATGCTACAATAATAGCAATTTTTTACAATTTATGTTCTGTGTTTTTGATACAATAGCATAATGTATTTGCTATGACATTGTCGATGAAAGTCCCCATCAAAGTCGGTTTTGCTACAGTTGCCTAACTTTATTTTTTCTACCAAGCCACCAAAGATGTCACATGCGAAGTCGGTTTTTTCTACATTAGCACTTTTTTGCTACCACAATTTTGTGATTTTGCTATAATAGCATCACATTTTTGCTACAAGATCCCTAGCGAGGTCTCTCGGTGAAAGTCTCCGGCGATTCTTCGGCGAAGTAGGATTTGCCACATTAGCATAAATTTTTTGCTACATACTCTCTGGAGAAACTCTGGCGAGTTCTCCGGCGAGATCTGTCTTTTTTATTTTTGTCGCATGGACGAAACGTTTTTCTACATATAGCAAAAGAGGGTAAGTTTATAGAAAAACATGCCAGTTGCAGCAAAAGCAGGATTAAGGTGTATTTTTAGGGACACGTGTCGACTGGAGGACCCAGGGGATATTGGGGACTTATCCTCGGGGACGCGTAGTACTGCCCTTGTGTGAGGTGGTGTTGTTTCTCTTCCAAAACTTGTCTCGATATTCCTAGGGTTTGATCATGTTTGTCTAACTTATGATTGCTAAGAATCATTTAGTCTAGATTCCAAAAGTCCAGAACTTGTTATGATATGCCTATGGTGCTATTAAATATGGCTATCTTAGAACGTCTAAAAACTGATCTAAAAACTCGGAAACTGCTCTTGCTCTCGCCTCGCCCTTCTGCCCGAAAAAATTTAGTCTCCGGACTCCAGGGCAGCTTTGTTCCCCGTTGTGGTTTATGTTTGGTTGTATATCTCCCCTCTTTGGTTGCTTTAGGGCATCTAGTACTTTTTTGGCGTGTTTGGAGGGCGTTGGGTAGATGAAATATTTGGGGGGTGCTGGCTTCCATAGTGTCACCATACAAAAATTCCAAACATTTCAAATAACTCTCAAATTCTTGTAAATATGAAATTATCGAAGATTTCATAGGTATTTCAAACATGTTTATGCAAATTTTAAACAGACAATAAAAAACTAATCTACTGGCCACAGCCACGCCCTCCCATGCCAAAGGATGGTACATCGCCGCCGCGTAGTTGTAGTCATCATTGTCACGGGACACCTGCTTTGACGGCGGCATGGTGCTGCAGCCCTTACTCAAATCGCCTCTGTGGCCACTCCAGGACGAGGGGCTAGCCCACACTACAAGAAATGTGTTAGCCAGTGACCTTTTTTATCGACCATAGTTTTTTAGTCATAGATCAATGACCATTTCGAATCAAATGGTCGTAGGCCATTTGGGAGGGTCCAAACACTAAAAACTATGACTTTTTATGTCAGGAAGAACGTTTGCATGACCGGGGCAACGGCTCCCCCAATATCCCGGATGACACCGGATAAGCGCATTATCCGTGGTTACCATGGATGACCACCCAGATCAATCTGAGGAGAAGTAGCCCATATGGAACACGAAAAAAGTAACACGGCAATCACCTTTTTAAGGAATCATACCGACTGGGAACGTTTACATGATCGGGCAACGGCTCCCTCGATATCGTGAATGACACCGGATTACCACATTGTTGCGCGGCGGAGCTCAAATAATCAATTTCATGGTGCTACACCTCATGCAATACACCTCAGACCCAGATCCCCGTACGGATACTAAAGGATCGGTTTACGGTGATGGTATCTGACCCTATGTTTGGACCAACTACGACTAATTTAAATGATCATAGGTGCTACTCATGATTACTTAAAAAAAGACCAATGGTCACCTTAGGCTGATCCTAGTGTTAGTATCATAAGGTGTATCATGCATGCCAACTTGGCAAAAATCTGATGTGGCATCACAATTAATGAAGATAAATGTAATTAGAGTATCATAGGTAGATACTGTATCATAGCATTTAAAACTAAAAATCATAATGACAAGTAAATATTGTACACACATTTTACATAGAGATTCTACAAATTAATGAATATACCATTATTATGATACTATTACATGATACAATACACTAAGACATAGTATCATAATACACAAGTATCATATGTGTCATGACCAATGATACTCCCGCTGGACCAGCCTTAGCAAGTTGATCTATGTGTCATGTCTAGATGCCAAATTTCGCATACATGTCTGATAGGCGGGACCCACTAGATAATGTACAAAAGAACTAACGTCAATTTCGAACTCAAAAAGATGCGGGTCATGAAATCGATCCCGCGTCGGAAAGCAACAGGAAAACCATACGGCATCCTTACCACTTGATCGCCTTGCTCGATGTTATTCATACTCAACGTGTGCTCTTTTAAATAGGTGCACCGGCTGGAACTGACAAGGAGGCCTCGTCTGGAACTGGCAAGAGGGCCCTAACGGAATGACCTAGCAATTCACGCAAAAATTCGGAGCCGGCTGCTTGGGTTGCTCGCTGGGCTGGCCTTGGGCCGACAGTAATGTGCGAGCGCCCATGCCTCTCTAGGCTGCCTCGTTTCCCTGGCTGGTTCGTCCGGCCAGCTACCTCCAATTTTTGTTTGTTTATTCTTTTTTGAATTCTTTTGTATCTTCTTATTCATAATTTCAAATTGATTCAAACAAAATTCAGAGAACTTGTAATATTTTAGAGAATATTTTTAGTACATTATTGAAAAAATTTACTTTCTAGAAAACTACAAGGACATATTTTCATTTAAAACCTTAATAGGTATAAATAGATATTTTGAATCATGATTTTGACAATAGGGGTTTGAAATTAATTTTTTTTATCTCGGGGTTGGGTCTTTCTAAACTATTAATGGATCTTTAAATAAACATCATTTTACGTGTCTAAAAATGATTTTTCAAAAAATCAAATGCATTAGATAATGTAGATGTAGATCAAATCGGACCTACTTTCTATCGATTCAACAAGAATTTTTCTTTTTACCATGGGTGGAAGAAAATGTTTAAGATATCTCAGTTGGGAGATTGTCCATGTAAGGTAGCCTAATATTTTTTTTAAATATGGTGGTAGCATTTTGAATGAGCACTTTGGTGGTTGCTTCAAAAAATGCCCTGTTTTTGGCATTCAAAAAATGGAAAATGCATTTTCCGTGTGATGAAATAGAAAACTTACTCCTATAACATTATTTTCCATCCCAAGATGCATATGCGTGCACAATATGGACACATTCTCACAAACTATGCTATGATTCTGGCCATAACATTTGTCGTTTGACCTGAAAGCCCTGAAACCTCGATCATGATAGGTCATTTCTATAAAGGTTTTTTCAAGATCCAATCAAATATACCAAGTTTGGTATTTTTCTTTTCAAGATTTACCTTGTTTGGACTGTTTTTGAATTTCTTATGCTCGTTTCAAATTATGGTCAAAACGGCGGGCATAAAAGTTCATAGATAGGGGATGAGTCTCAATAAAATTTTATTGGATGTCTGAAGAAACATTATATTTTGAGTCTAAAAATGATTTTTTTTCAAAAAATCATGAGCATTAGATCATGTACATGTAGTTCAAATTGGACTCACTTCCTCCGATTCGTCAGACATTTGTCCTTTTGAGAGGGGTGTACGAAAAGGTTCGAGATACCCGGATTTTGACATTGTTCATGTAATATGGTCAAGTATTTTTGAAAAATATGCTGGTTGCATTTTCAATGAGCGCTTTGGTGGTTGCTTCACAAAACGCCCCGTTTTTGGCCTTCGGAAAATGGACAAAGAATTTTCTGTGCGACAAAAACAAAAAATTCCTCCTCCAGCATTGTATGTTGCGATTATGGCCATAACATTGATCGTTTGACCTGAAAGACATGAAACTCAAACAAGATAGGTCATTTATGTGAAGGTTTTTTCTAGATGCAATCAACATACCAAGTTTGATATTTTCCTTGCGACTATATCACATTATAAGACACCGCACAAAGGATTTGCCTTATTTGGACCATTTTTGAATTTCTTATGTCCATTTCAAACTATGGTGAAAACGACGGACATTAAGGTTCTTACCTAGGGGATGAGTCTTTCTAAACTTGCATTGAATCTTTGAAAAAATATCATATTGTGAGTTTAAAAACTAATTTTGCAAAAAATCATGCGTTTTAGATCATGTACCTGTAGGTCAAGTTGGATCCACTTCCTACCGATTCGGCAGAAATTTGTCTTTTCCACGAGGGATGGGCGGAAAGGTTTGAGATACCACGGTTTAAACATGGTCCATGTAATATGGTCTAGTATTTTTGAAAAATATGGTGGTAGCATTTTGAATGAGCACCTTGGTGGTTGCTTCACAAAACGCCCCATTTTTGGCATTTGGAAAATGGAAAATGCATTCTTTGTGCGGCGAAAAGGAAAACTTACTCCTACAACATTGTTCGCCATCCCAAGATGCACATGTGTTCATAATATGGGCACATTATCACAAACTATGTCGCGACTCTGGCCATAACATTGGTCATTTGACCTGAAAGCCATGAAACCTCAACCAATATAGGTCATTTTTGTGAAGGTATTTTCGAGATGCAAGCAATATACCAAGTTTGGTATTTATCCTTGCAACTATATCACATGATATTACACCATGCGAAGGATTCACCTTGTTTGGACCGTTTTTGAATTTCTTATGCCTGTTTCAAACTATGGTCAAAATGGCGGGCATTAAGGTTCTTAGCTAGGGGTTGAGCCTCGCTAAAATTGATTAGATCTCTTAAGAAAGATCATATTATGAGTTTAAAAATGATTTTTTGCAAAAATCATGAGCATTAGATTATGTACATGCAGTTCAAATCAGACCCACTTCCTGCCGATTCGACAAACATTTTTCTTTTCGAGATGGAATCAATATAACAAGTTTGGTATTTTTCCTTGCAACTATTTCACATAATAGGACACCACACGATGGATATACCTTGTTTGGACCATTTGACCTTAAAGCCACAAAACTTCATACTCGATAGCTCTTTTGTGAACACTTTTTAAAGTATTTGAAAATATTGCAAGTTTGTTATTTTACCTACATACTAGAAGGTTTTTCATTTTTTGAATTTTTTTTGTGTACTTACGCCGTTTTCAAGAAACAGTGCTAGAGCCAACCTGTCACAATAGAGAATCACAGTGTCCACGGACCACCTAACCAACGTAGATCTCGGTCTTCACATGACATCCATCCAACGCTCCCCTTTTAGAAAATATCCCACGCCTCCCAATCATGTTCACTTTGGAATGACCGAAACGCCCTAGTTCCAACAGTCTACCCCCCAAAGGTGCTTAGGGGTATTTCCATAACATCCTCTCCGCAAACCCTAGTCCCCCAATTCCCCTTGCACCTCGTCCCAGACCCTACCACCACAGCCTCCCTCTCTCGCTCGACAGTTGATAGTCTCCCTCAAAAAAAAGAAACCCTAGTCCCCCATGGCCCTCACACCTTTGCTCCCTACCGCCCCTTCTCCCCACCGCTGATCTGCAAGGGAGGCAACATCCCTCGAACGAGGAATCAACGACAATGCTCAGGGAGCTCGGACGAGGAACCAACGACGGTGCGATGTCTTCCTAAGAGGTACGAGAGGAACTTCGTGTGATGTCTTAATGTGTGGATAGGAACGACACACAATCACCATGGACCTCGACCAAATCCAGCGGAGGAGCGCTAAAAGATCTTGTTCTTCTACTATAAGTCACAACCCACCCCGATCCCCTCCCTCCACTCTATCTCTCGCTTACAAATCTCACCTACTCTCTCTCCTTTGTTTTCTTGGCGTGGAAGGGAACAAGTGCGCATTCGAGAAGTTTGCGACCGATGTCATCTGGTCGTGGCATCTAGTCTTGAGGGTCCTGAGTGCAACCTCTCAGTGTGTTGCTTCCATGGTTCGACGATATCAGCTCGGCCTCCCTCGCTTGCGACGGCTGGATCTGTAGGTGCGGGACTATCAGGACCTACGGTTAGGATCGTTCCATCTGATCCAACAGCTCTACCTAAATACTCTTGTCTGATTAGTAGTAACTTAATTAGTGGCTTAATCGTGTCTATAATTCTTGAGCGCTTCCCTTTCGATATAAAAGGAGTGCGTGGGTGGCTAGGAGGCCAAGCATAATAAAAACCCCAATTGATTTCCCTTATCAATTTTCTCTTTCAATTTACTATTCTTAGCGTAGCAACCTGATTTCCTTCTTCCTCCTCCCGATTTCCCCTGCTCAGGCCATCGTGGTCCTGAAAAAGTTGTATCAGAGCACTCTAATGCCTGGCCCGATTCTTCCCTCCCTCCCTTCCCTTTTCTCGGTTGAATCCTCGAGGTTATCAGATCTCCCTGATCCGGCTGTAAAATCCCTCCCTCCTTCTTCACATGGCTAGATCCATCAGGACATGCTCCCAGGAGTGCTTGGAATTGGAGGCCGAGGAAGCGACGACCCTGGCGGCTGCTCAAGAGAAAGCTCATATCGAGGTGGCCATCCACCATCGTCTTCCTCGCGAGGTACTCAACCTCAACAGGAGCATAGACCAACAACACGAGTCATCTTTGAAGTCCTTCGCCGATATTCAAGGTGAAATATCCAAACTTTCGCAACTCATGTCAAACATGGTCATGCCATAGTCAAGATCTGTCAATCCAGAAGGAATTGGGGTAACTTTTGCCTTCTCTCCGCAAAATCAAACCTTTGCTACACCACCTCCACCCCACCCACACAACCTGTCGCCAATTACAGAAGCTTCCACCCCAGCCAATTCTAGCCAAAATAACTCAAACACCATGCGCCCTCTGCACTTCGGCAACATACCTATTGACTAGCTACCCCACCCACTGTTTCAACCACCCCCATTCTCTACCAATCCACCCACCAAAACCATGTCCACCTTTCCAACATCAACTCCAATTTAGACATCCATGCCTCAGATTTCCCAAACAACCAACCCACAGATGTACCAACAACAGCAGTCCCAAACCTTTTAGCCACCGTTCTATAGTCCAATTCCACCTTTTTACCCATACCAACCAAAATTCATGCAGCCCCAATTTGGTTCTCCTTACCCCATGCCTTACCAGCCACACCCATACTACCAGTTGCGATATATCCCTCCACCAAACCTAACACCATGCCCCCCACCCAACCATCCCCTTTGTCAACAACCTGAGGCACCATGACAACAAACTCACCACCAACTCAATGAACCCCAAATTCACACACCTCATGTCGAACTACCTATCTTTACGGGCGAAAATCCATCTGCATGGAAACATGAGTGCTAGAGCATTTTTTATCTAGATGACATTCAATCAGATCAACAAGCTAAATGGGGCATGGCCCATATCAGAGGGAGGGCCAAGACCTGGCTACATGGAGCCCTGCAAGACAATCAGAATATTACCTGGAACACGCTGTGTACCACTCTTATTCAGTACTTTCCAGAGGCCCCTAACACTGACTCAATGGAGCAACTCCAATAACTGCGCCAAGTGACAACGGTCAATGCTTACATTGAAAGTTTTGAGGACTGGATGGATATAATAAAGCAGGATCATACTTATCTACCAACATGATTCTTCATGGAACGATTCATCAGTGGTATGATGAAAAACATTCACCATTTAGTCAAAATACAGAAGCCTGATTCTCTCCTCAATGCATATTGGTACCCTCGCTTGCATAAACATTCATATATGTCGAATAACATGCGTTCAGCGACTCAGCTGTTAAACACCAAACATCCTGCTCCTGGTACGCAACAACAGATAGGCCCAACCAAGAGGAATACCTAGAAATATAGACCACACATACAAGATAAAAACAGGGAACCAAGAAAATGCTGGTATTGCTCAGATCCTTGGGTTTTTGGTCACAAATGCATCTCAATGCGGAAAGCGGTGAATGCTATTGAAATGTAGGGCCATTCTGAAGAAGAGTATGAGGATGTTGTTTGTTCACTGGAAACACTCCACCCTCAACTTGTCCCACCAATGCATGCTCCTACTGATCATATGGCCACTCCAGCACAGGAAAATCCACACAAGGACAACCTCATCAGTATCTCTGTAGAAGCTTACAGTGGTATGCCCGGTCCATCCACAATCTCTGTATTGTCAATATACAAGGACACAAAGATATTTCCTTGATGGACATTGGGAGTACTAATACATTCATCTCCCAAGATTTTGTCAGCAAATTCAACCTGCCTTTATCTCCTATTGCCAGCAGACAAGTCAAGGTAGCAGGAGGTGGAGAACTCACTTCAAATAGTGTCCTAGCTAATTGTCCTTTTGAAATTCAGGATGACAAATTATGTACTGATTTTAGAACACTGCCACTACAAGGAACTGACATCATATTGGGGGTAAATTGGATGACACTCTACAATCTAGTCCTATTTGACTTCATTGGCAGGAAGATCACTATCCATGATGATCAGAGGCCAATCCTCTTTACTGATCACATGATTCCCACCAAATACTACATCATCTCAGCTAAAGTGTGCATTAAACTGATAGAAACAGGAGCCCCTGGATTTGAATTAAACCTCACAATTCTATAAGAAGAATCGATGGTTGCTGAATTGTCTATAGGCCAACCAGAAATGGATAAAATACTGGTACAATTTCAGGATGTTTTCTCTCCTCCCTCAGGCCTACCTCCCCACAGGGACATTGACCATAGCATCCCTCTGATTCCCATTGCCAAAGCACCAAATATCAGACCCTACAGGCTCTCCCATCACCAGAAGAACATTGCAGAAACACTAATCAAAGAGATGCTCATCAATTCTGAGATAAGACCTAGTTCCAGTCCTTTCTCTTCTCCTGTGATACTTGTGAGTAAGAAAGGCAAATCTTGGCAACTCTGGGTTGATTACAGGCAGCTCAATGACCTCACCATCAAGAACAAGTTTCCCATCCCAGTTATAGAAGATTTGCTAGATGAGTTATTTGGTTCCACAATATTCTCTAAGTTGGATATGTGGTCAGGTTACCACCAAATCAGGATGAAGCCTGCAGACATTCCAAAGACTGCATTAAGCACCCATCTAGGCTACTATGAATATTTAGTGATGCCTTTTGGCCTGATAAATGCTCCTACAACATTTCAGGAACTTATGAATACCATTTTCTCCAAGTACTTGAGGAAATTTGTCTTGGTTTTCTTTGATGACATTCTCATCTACAACAAGGACATCATAGAACATCAAACACGCATACAATTAGTCTTACAGGTGCTGAGAAATCACAACCTGAGAGCCAACATGAACAAGTGCATCTTTGGACAGAAGCAAGTAGAGTACTTGGGCCATGCGATTTCATAAACAGGAGTATCTACAGATCCTGCCAAAATTTTGGACATAGTGGCACAGAAAACCCCCCAAACAACCAAGAAATAAAGAGGATTTTTGGGTCTCACAGGGTACTATAGAAAATTCATCAAGAACTATGCTCAAATCTGCCAACCACTACATGTTGTATTAAAGAAAGATGCATTCACTTGGATAGAAGCACAAGCTGCTGCCTTTGAGGCTGTGAAAGTAGCCATTACTTCACCCCCTACCTTGTCTCTACCTGATTTCTCATCTCCTTTCATCTTGGATACTGATGCCTGTGCTTATGTCCTATGAGCTATTCTGATGCAAAAAGGGAAACCATTGGCCTTCTTTAGCAAATACTTGGGTCCTAAGAATGATGCTCAATCCATATATGAGAAGAAATCCATGGAAATCATGGAAGCCTTAAAAAAATGGAGACATTACTTTTTACGCACCAAATTGATCATCAAAACAGACCAACAAAGCCTGAAATTCCTTAACAGCCAGAAATCTTGGAAGGCACAAATTGATGCTCAAACTTCTTGAGTTCGATTACTCCATTGAGTGCAAGAAGGGTCCTGAAAATATAGTAGCAGATGCCTTGTCCAGACAGTCTCAAACTGATGCCTTATCTGCTATCTCTGCTGCAATTCTAGCTTGCATTCAAGAAGTCATTGATTCATACAGCAATGATCCAGTGTGTCTTAAGCTTCTCCAAGAACTCTCAGTTGACAACAACAACAGTAAACCCAACTATGGTTTGCTCTCTGGGATTCTCAGATACAATGGAAAAGTTTACATTGGAGACAACATTGACCTGAAAACCAAAAAAAAATCACTCCTTCCACTCCTCAATATTTGGGTCCACTCAGGTAACAGAGTAACATTACACAGGATGAAGAAAGTTTTTTTCTGGGCTCACATGAATACATTCATCAACACCCTGTTAACTGAATGTCCAACTTGCCAGATATCAAAATCTGAGAAATCGCAATACCCTGGTCTATTGGACCCTCTCAAAGTACCAAAAATGAAATGGTCATCCATCAGCATGGACTTAATCGAAGAACTGCCCAAGTCAGGGAACAAGGATGTCATACTGGTGGTGGTTGACAGGTTGACCAAGTATGCTCACTTCATACCCTTATCCCACCCTTATTCTATCCAATCTGTTAGCAAGGCTTTTATGGATATTGTGGTTAAGCTACATGCCCCCCCTGACAACATAACTACAGATAGGGACATAAATTTCTAGAGCAAGTTATGGAAGGAAATTTTCCAAGCACTCAAGATTGACCTCAATTTCACATCTGCTTACCACCCAGAATTAGATGGGCAAACGGAAAGAGTAAATCAGTGTGTGGAACAATACCTCAGGTGCATGGCTTTCCAAGAGCCCAAGAAGTGGTTAGATTGGTTGGGAGCAGCTGAATGGTGGTACAACACTTTTTACCACACCACAATCAAGATGTCTCCTTTCGAATATCTATATGAATACAACCCCCCACACTTCTCAACTATCTCAGTTCCTTGCAATGCATCTCAGGAGGCCCAAGTAACTTTACATGAAAAGGATCACATGCTCAAGACCCTGCAAAGGAACATGACACTAGCCCAAGGAAAGATGCAGAAATATGCAGACACTAACATAATAGAACGACAATTCGAAGTGGGTGCTATGGTGTATTTGAAGATGCAACCATATAGGCGGGGGTGGCGACAAGGGGGGCGAGCAGGGGCTGGACCCCCCTCAAGGTTCGCCCACCCCCCTATGATCTTGTGTAAATTTTAACAAGGTCTAAATGCTAATTAACGCAAATAATTACTAGATTAGTAGTATTGGAAGTCCACGCCTATACTAGTATCCTTATGCAGTTGTACGCACGGAAGACCGGCCCAATTAAAAGAATCCTCTTAAAGCTCGATTCTTTCTGCATGATCTCCAGTTTATTCCAATCGTTATCTCATTTCCCTAATTATTTATCGATCTGCCATGGCGCTTTGTAGCTCGCAAGCTATCATGGGTGATCATGCCGACTGCTGCGGTGCCTCTCCGTTTCGGGAAAATCCTGTCATGGCGCATCACCATCGTTGATGACGTCTACCTCCTAGTTATAGGGATCAAACACTCAAACCTGGAGATATGCCGGTAGCTATACACACAATTTTTTTTTGACAATCCTATACTTTGTACATGTAACTGAATAGCTGATTAATTGTCTATGAGCATGTGTATGGACTGCTTCCAATCCTAGTGAAGCGCTAGCAGATCAGTATTAGTTTTGTGTTTAAACCCGGTAGAAATTCTAGCAGCTAATTTATTAACTTCCATCTAAGAGTTAGGAAAGTGGATGTATAGCCCAGCCACCCAGGTTCAAGTCCTCACGGATGCAGATTTGGGTTCTTATTATTTCAAAAATAAACTCGTTGTAGGGTCTTATCCTATCGCATTCCTTTAAAAAAAATAACTTCCATCTATATTCTATGTCTAAATTTGATACTTCTTCCTATCTAAATTAGTTGTCGCAAGATGAACATGCCACAACTAATTTGATCAAAGGTAGCAAAAACTTTATATTCATGACCCATAGTATTTGATTAGAGGCTCTAAATTAGTGATATGTCCACTATTTATGAGGAAACAATCTCGAGTCATTTGCTCAACATATTTTTTACTTCACCTCCGCCTCGTCCCCCATATACCTAAATCCTGGCCCCGCCCCTGCATATAGGGAGACAGCCCTGGGGCTCAGGAACTCTCTGAAGCTCACCTCCAAGTGGTATGGTCCTTTCAAGATATTAGAGAAGATTGGGTGAGCGGCTTACAAGCTTCAACTACCTGACAGTGCAAAATTTCACAACGTTGTTCATGTCAGTCAGTTAAAGAAACACATGGGTCCTCGAGCAGTACCAAATCCCTTGCTTCCTATGGTTACACCGATGGTAAGGTAAATGTAGCCCCCCTGCCTGTCTTGGATCGTTGTCAGATACCCTAGTCAGCTAGTGATTATGATGTAGCTGTACCACAATGGCTTATCCATTGGCAGAACATGAGCGAGGAGGAAGCAACATGGGAAGATGCAATATTCATTCAGGACACCTTTCCGTCATTCAAGCCCCGAGGTCTTGAGTCAAGGAGGGGGAAATGTCAGGACCTACGTTCAGGATCGTTCCATCTGATTCAACGGCTCTACCTAAATACTCGTATCTGATTAGCGGTAACTCAATTAGTAGCTTAATCTTGTATGTAATGCTTGGACGCTTTCCTTTTGATATAAAAGGAGCACCTGGGTGCCTGGGAGGCCAAGCATTATAAAAATCCCAATTTATTTCCCTTTCAATTTACTATTCTTAGAGTACCAACCCGATTTCCTTCTTCCTACTCCCGATTTCCCCTGCTCTGTCCATCGTGGTCCTCACATGGATTTGATATGTTGATCCAAGGTCATGGACAAGCTCTAATCGTGGAGGCGGTAAAGGAGTAGGGAGGGAGATGCTGACGGAGAAACTAAGCTAGGTTCGCCATGAGGGCCTGTAGATCTTCTCCATCGACATCCAGCCTGGCGGAGGCCTTCACTCCCCCACAGGTGGGGTCGACCAGAAGGTTGCTTTTTTCTCTTCTTCTCTGATTTTCTTCATTATCATTTGAGCTACAGATACTAAGAATTTCCGTCTTGGTTGTGCCAAGCTTAGGATTTTTTCCAGCCGTTAATTGGCGTGAAGGTTCGAGTGTGGAATGAAATGCTAGTGTGAGCTTGTGGGTTGTAGCAGTAAATGTTGCTAGGATTAAATTACTAAATACTGTACTTATGATTGGAGTATTAGGAATACTAGGAGTAGGATTGAACCAGCTATGATAGAATGACCATTACTTCAGGGACATTTTTTCACTGTAAATTCCTCTTGTGCTCGTGTGTTCCTCTTGATACAAACTTTTCACTATACTAGGAGTACGAGTGAACCAGGATATTTGTTTCTTGTACTAGGAGTAGTAGTAGGAGCGAACATGGATATTTTTCTGGTTCAGATTATATTTAGTAGTGTCAATACTCCTTGTAGTAGTGCTTGTTCTTGAAGTGTCTTTTCTTGTTCAGATTATATTTTTTGGTTTAGTTTTACTCTGATATTATCTTTGATCATGGAGTACTATACTTAGCTTGTGAAAACTCTGACATGATGGGAAATGCTGAGCAAGTTGTCCTGATGGAAAAATAATAACAATAAATAGACAGTACGTGTACTCCTGATTTTAGTAGTCATTACTATAGTTTATTGTTTATTGTTTTACTGGAGTATATCCTGGGAGTAGGATTACTTGTTGATTTTAGTATAATATGCAGTATATCCTGGGAGTATGAGTAGTTACTGGGAGTAGAAGAGAAAATTTGCTTGATTGTAGATGTTCTGAATATTTAGAGACTGAATGCACTTGTACAATAACAACATTTGACTATTATATAACAACAATTACGTCTTGACTGTTCAGATTCCTAGAGTATCAAACTAGAAATAATATTACTGTCATTTGACTACACAATTACTTCTTGACATCTCTTTAATTACTCATGTGGTACATGTTGTGGTCATTTTACTCAAACATGGACTGATGTGTAGGGAATCAACTAAGGAGGCTATAAGAATTCTAAATTGAAGCCAGCTGGGACATAATACCATAAGGGTTCAATGGGATCATTCTCTTTCTAACACGTAGGTAGATTTTGTATCTTGCTTATCTACTCTTCCTGATGTGAGGTCATTTTGTACATTGTATCAGTTTTGGGTGTTGTCTGAAAATCCTATAACGTCTTATATTTTGATACGGAGGAATTAGTAAGTAGATGACAGTGTGAAGACACTATTTTGATTTATGTTGGAGAAGACATCTATAAGTAGTTGCTTTGTTGGTAGCTTACATCGTGATAGATATTCGATAAGTACTCCCTCCGTTTCAAAATATAAGATGTTTTAGTTTTGTTAAGAAAATATATCTAGACTTGTTTTAGTGTGTAGATTCACTCCAAACCTGAGTGAACCTATATAGTAAAAGTAGTATAGATACATTTGCTCCACAAAGCTAAAACATCTTATATTTTGAAACGGAGGGAGTAGTTATGTTTCATAGCTAGTAGATATTTCCTATATTGAGACTAATAATGTGGCTTTTTCTCTCTATTCTAGGAATTCCATCCCAAGAAATTCTAAATCAAAGACCCAGTCAGCAAAAAGTATCTAGTTACTATAAGTATACTGCTAGTTATATTGTAACCGTCAAAATATCTTGGCTGCTATGATGTATATAAAGCCTGTAATAGACTATCCTCAGATGTTATTTGAAGAGTTTCGCTTCAAAATAGCACAATAATATTTTTGTTGTTGTTTTATATTCCTGTCTGGTGTGAAGTATGTCCTGATTGTAATACATGTTCTAATTTTTATATTGTCATTTCTGAAAATTAATGTTATTTGGGCTCTGCTTATTGAAATATTGGTTATTTACTATCTAGAAACAAACGAAATGCTAGTTGGGCTCTAAAAAGGCCAGGACCCAAAATATTGGACTAGAACAATATATAAATCTGGAAAAACATTGAAATTTAAGAATAACTGGATTGTAAAAAGGCCAACGCATAGGAAATAAAAAGTCCAGAATGTTGAGCTTAGCCCATGTTTCTCACCATAATTCACAAAAAAATCTAGAATTGTTGGGCTTGGCCCATGTAGAGCACCAAATTGGACTGGGCTGGAACCTGCCACGTAGGATTGGCCACGTTGGATATGATGTGGACATGCCAAATTACTCATGACCAAATTGTTTGGTCATGGACACTATGACCATGTACTTTGGTCATAACTGTCCATGACCAATTCAAAAAAAGTCCTTAGCTGTCTATAATGACTCTCTCTATGTGACCTAGTATTTTTGTACATATAAAGGTCATAGATGAATTACTATGATCTTTCTATGAAAAATATTTGGGGCCACTAATTAGCACATTTCTTGCAGTGCCATTAATCGTCCTCTAGTACTCCGCCGCAGACAAGCCTCGATAAACTTTTCTGCCGCTGGTGGCACGGTCTCGAAGGAGACACACTTGGCAATGTGCTGGCCCAGAAAGTCGTCCGGCTCCTCCTCAATCTTTAGATGGAGGGCGGTTGCATTGTACTCTAGCGGCGGTGTCCACTCCTTCACATAACGTTAGGGCTTGGTGAGACAGAGGCGGCCATGGGCAAGGGAAGGTGCATGGTGGTCCCTAATGAAAACAACACCCGAACGCCTGTGTTGATGCGGCGGTGGGCTCTCCTCGTACTCATCCTTCACCGGGGCGAGGAGCATGGAGAAGCATGGCAATGTCGTGGAGTAGTGGGAGTAGCATGCTAACAGCAACGAAGATCGGAATGAGAAAGATGTTGAAAAGATGGTGGCTTGTAAGCGCGACGCCCAATGCTGGCCCGACTATCGCAGCTGCAGCTTCGGTGGAGGTATCGTCAGCCGTGGGTTGTGTCCACCGGCGATGTTGGCCATGACCTAGGCGAGCGTCCTGCTTGGGGTGCTCCACCATCGCGTCCACAGTTCAATGTTGTAGTTCTCTGGTGGGGGAGTCACCGTCGTAGGCGTTGATGCATCTCTTCTCCTTGAAGAATCTGTCCCACGCATCGTCATTGTCCGGATCCCAGACGGGATCATTCCTATCCTCCACCGTGAGTGTGCCCTAGAAGTGCCGGTAGATCGCCGCCATGCATAGTACCAAAGGGAACCGGCGGGACGGACATACCGCCAACACTTAGCGACCAGCTCTTTGGACAGTGCATGTCCGGATGCACTGGGTAACCCGACTCCCATAGTTCCTGAGCCTCGTAGACGTGCAACGAGCGCCGCCGGAAACCATTCACGGTGGCACAATCTCCGGGGTACCTCTCAATCACTGGTGCTTGGTGGTTGGGAAGAGAGTAGACGAGGCGGAATGGAGGCGGAGAGGAGGGAATGCAGTGGAGAAGCAAAAAAAGAAGGGGGTTTTAATAGATGATGGCTATTAAGTGCGCGGTGGGTGGGACATGTGAGAACCTTGGCGGACTAGACATATTGACTGCTCGCCTGCAAAGCCTGTTCGACAAGCATCTCCATCACATGGCGTAGCAGTTGAGGAGGAAGACATACCGAACTTGTCGGACACTGATGCTGACACGGGGTCGCCCGCAATGACTAGCCGCTTCATGCACCTCCTTCTCCCCTATTTACCACTAGAAACGCGCCATCATATGCCCCTGCTAGCCCTCCCATGGTTTGGGTTCGTCCTGGGGTGCCAGATAACAAAAAGGGACGCGACGACACCAAAAAAGAATGAGGGGGGCAGGCTGGGCGTGAATTCGACCGCCGACACCCCAATATCCGTTTAGGGGGGGGCTTTAGGGACCCCAAGTGGATATGTTCTTAGTGCATGCTTGGTTTGCCGTATCAATTTTGGGATCATTCTAGCCAAGTCTCATGAGGCCCCCCTAGCGAAAACAGCCCTCGAGTCATGTTTTCCACTTGTTTTGGTTGCCTATGTAGCCTTCATTTTGCCTTGGAGATTGGAGTGGGGGTTGTTTGGTTGGTCACACTCTATTTGGTTGCCTCGAAATGAAAAGTTAACACTCACATTCCTTAGTGAGACCGTTGTACAACGCTATACTCTTGTCGGATGTGGGTGGATTTAGCCATGTACAACATGTGGGCCTAATCGACGATCCCTGCCCAGTAAGACCTCAACATACAAGTACCAAAGGCCTGCACCCAGAAGCTCTCAATCGACATGACCCATGGGGCGGTAAGACGACTCTCAGGAGATTCTCGAAGACTAGACGCGCATCCAAGGAAGGTTAAGGATCGACATAATGGTGCAAGGCAATATGAAAACATGTCGTGACCGAGGGAGAATCTAACACTACCGACGACTATATATATTTAAATACATTCACACGAAGGGAACACGCCATAATCGTCCAAGATTTAGCTAGTAGCCTTAGTCATAAACCCTAGAGATGTGAGGCAAGGTTGGTTTACCAGCGGCTCTATCCATCCCAAACAACCGTGGCCAAGCTCACCTAACTGTTATGATTTTTTATTTTTTTTTGGAAATGGGCGCATTTATTAACCAAATGTTTGATTCTTACACCCGGCTTTTGCATAACTAAGATGCACACAGCCACACGAATGACAGACTAAGACAAAAATTAAAAAAGCATTACAAAAAGGCACTAAATTAAAGTCTGGAAACTAAGATAGATCAATCCTCAGATCACGCGGCCATCCATGTCGGGAGAAAACATTCCTCGCCGTGTCCTCCAATCGCGTACATCCGTCCAGAAATACGTCGCGAAACTCCATGCGTTGGAGAATATTCCATGATCGAAGGATAGCCGTGGCTCGATAAATAACCTGCAGAGGGGAAGACACAATGTTATTAAAAATCTTGTCATTTCTACAAAGCCATAGCGACCATATAATGGCAAGCGCTCCCACCCTAAACAAGGTTCTGTACTTATCAACAATTCCATGCAACCAATTACCAAAAACATTGGTTACTGGACGTGGGGGAGATAAGCCAGAAGATATTTGGATGAATGACCATATAGAACGAGCAAATTTGCAGTGAAAGAATAAGTGTCGAATTGTCTCATCTTGATGACAAAAAACACATTGTGTACTTCCATGACAATTCCTCTTTACAAGATTATCCTTTGTTAGAATTACCCCTTTCCGTAGATACCATGCAAATATCTTCGTCTTAAGGGGTATTTTCATTTTCCAAATTTTACTATTATCATCGACTAGGAAATCAGGTTGGACCAAAGCTTTATATAGTGAGCCAACAGAAAATTTACCATTTTCCAGTAATTTCAATTTGAACACGTCAACACCGTCCGACAATTGTATCCTGGATAACCGTAATAGTAGATTGTTCCAAGATAATAGTCTAGGACCGATAAGACTTCTTCTGAAAGACACATTAGGAGGATAATCCTCCATCACTATGGAGATTGTATCCCCTTTATGTCTAACAATTGAATATAGAGCTGGGTACTGTTCGCGAAGAGTAGATTGGCCTAGCCATTTATCTTCCCAAAACCTAATTTGTGATCCATCCTTAATCTCGAAAGCACCAAAATGAAAGAAATGTTTCTTGGTGGCCATAAGACCTGCCCAAAAATGTGAATCTCTGGGTTTCCATACCACTTGATACACAGCTTTGGAGCCCACATATTTCCTCCATAACATGGTTTGCCAAACGCCTTCCTCAGTAAGTAGTTTAAAAAGCCATTTGCCCAGAAGCGCAGTGTTTTTGACTTGCAAATCGTGTATGCCTAGTCCACCAAACTCCTTCGGCCGGCAAACCACATTCCATCTGGCCAGACGATATTTCTTTTTCTCACTATCCCCTTGCCAAAAGAATCTTGAACGGAAATAATCCACTTTGTTCAAAACCCCTTTTTGCATTTGGAAAAACGAGATCATATACAGTACCATATTAGTAAGAACTGAATTTAAAAGTACTAGTCTTCCCCCAAGGGATAACAATTTTCCTTTCCAACTATTAAGACGTTTTTGTATCCTTTCCTCAACAAGCTTCCATTCAGCAATTGTGAGACGCCGATAATGAATCGATATTCCCAAATAATTGATTGGAAACTGACCCAGACCACAGCCGAAAAGTTCAGCATATAGGTGGGCCTCGTTTTGGGCCTCGCCAAAACAATACAAATCGCTTTTATGGAAATTTATTTTAAGCCCAGATAAGAGCTCGAATGCTGATAATATTAATTTCAGATTCTTAGCTTTCTCCAGATCATGTTCCATAAAAAGAATTGTATCATCAGCGTATTGAAGAATAGAAAGTCCACCATCAACGAGATGTGGAACTACACCTTCAATTTGGCCGTCAGCCTTTGCTCTCTCAATAAGGATAGCCAACATATCAGCCACTATGTTAAATAGTAAAGGCGATAATGGATCCCCTTGTCTCAGTCCTTTCTTGGTCTGAAAGTATTTGCCAGTATCATCATTTACTTTAATGGCAACACTACCCCCAGACACAAAAGACTCAATCAGAGCATGCCACTCCTCAGTAAAACCTTTCATACGGGGTGTTTGCTGGAGGAAAGACCAGTTAACTTTGTCATAAGCCTTCTCAAATTCGATCTTGAACAGTACACCATTTAATTTCTTTGAGTGTAGTTCATGAATTGTTTCATGCAGAATCACAACCCCATCTAGGATATTCCTTCCTTGCATGAACGCAGTTTGAGACGGGCTAACAAATTTGTCAGCAACCGAATTTAGTCTAATTGTAGCAACTTTAGTGAAAATTTTAAAGCTAACGTTAAGCAAGCAGATTGGACGGTACTGTTGTATACGTTCTGCATTATTAACCTTAGGCAGTAAAATTATGTTACCAAAGTTGAGTCTAAAGAGATCCAATTGTCCAACCTGTAAAAACCCAAACAAATTCATCAGGTCCTCCTTGATAACGTCCTAGAATTTTTGGTAAAATTCCGCTGGGAATCCATTAGGACCTGGTGCTTTGTTATGTTCCATTTGGAAAACCGCTTTCTTAACCTCTTCCTCGGAATATGAGGCAGATAGAAAACTATTTTCTTCATCCGAAACCTGGGGAATATCGGACATTTGGGACTCATCCAGAGAGAAAGAATTCTCCACTGGGGCCCCAAACAAGGATTTATAATACATAGTAATATATGACTTCAGATGTTCTTGTCCCTCAATCATACCTTCGTCCTGAATCAGAGAGTGAATAAGTTTCTTCTTATGCCTGCCATTGGCAACTGCATGGAAGTATCTAGTATTCGCATCTCCTTCCAGAATGAATTTAGCTTTAGAGCGTTGGTACCATTTGAGTTCCTCTTCGCGAAGAAGTCAGGCTATCTCTGCATTCGATTGGCTTTTAAGCTCAATTTCTTGTGCAGTTAATGGCCTTACCTCCGCGGAAGCCTCTAAGTCATCTATTATAAGTGTTAGGCGTAATTTTTCTTTTTTAGGATACCCACTGTATGCCTGGCCCAACCCCGAAGGAACTTGCGTAAAGTACGCATTTTGTTATTCCATCATAGGATAGGCGTTTGGCCATGTACCGGTTTATCCCAAATAGCCTTAACCATCTCATAAAAACCATCACGGATCATCCAACCGAGTTCAAATTTAAACTCATTCGTAGACTTCCGTGGCGGTAATCCAAAAGAAAGAAGTAAAGGGGCATGATCCGATAAAGCCTCAATACGCTCTAGAGCCCGAACAGTTACCATAGGGAACTTTTGTTCCCAATCAGTATCCATAAGCACTCTATCTAGTTTTTCGTATGTTGGCTCCGGAAGACTATTAGCCCATGTGAATTGCCTTCCTAACATTGTAACCTCTCTCAAATCCAGACTGTCAATGACAGCATTGAACAGAAAAGGCCAATGTTCATCGAACCGGCCCCGACTTTTCTCATGAGGAAATCTGAGCAAATTAAAATCCCCTCCTATAAGAATAGGATAAGGATTGTCCTTTGACAAATTCACAAGCTCACGTAAAAAGTGATCCTTATAAACATCCTGAGCGGCCCCGTATACGGTGACTAAAGATCATGTGAAGTTGTCAGCCTTGTTACGGATATGGATTTTTATAAAAAAATCTCCCACCGAACTAGCTAAAACTTCCATAGTCTCATCTCGCACGCCTAACAGGATCCCCCCGGAATGACCACGCGGCGGACGTGATATCCATGTAAAGTCCACTCCACCAGAAAGGCGATTGAGTAGAGTTTGCGACAAATCCCGTCTACTAGTCTCAGAAATACCCAGAAAATCCAAATTATAATCCCTCACACAGTCAGCAAAGAATAAATGTTTAGCCAAGTCCCGAAGACCTCTGCTGTTTGAAAACATTCCATTCATTGAGAAACTATAGGAGATTTGGATACACGGGATCTCTTACGCAGCCGTTGGCTCTTCGATTTTCGACCAGAAGCTTTCAGCTCATACATAGAAGCAAGCCCAGTCTCATCAAAGTCCACCTCCGACACTTCACCGACTAAGTGAGAGAGGAGTTGACCATCTACTGTGGCATGCAACTCCTCCTCCTCCTTAGTTAGTGAAGCATCAGGAAAAGCACTGACCTTAGGAGTAACCGTTAGACGGTCAACCTCCATGTGTATCAAAACATTAGAAGAAAAAGATACATCCTGTACAGAGCTACCCAAACTAATGCCAACGTTGGCTAGTTTAGAAGAAATAACAGGAGTAGAAAATGACAAAAAAGACTTGGAATTACTCTTTATACCTGGCGAATCCAAGTTCCTCTCCGCCTTACGCCGCATGGCCTTGATCATGGAGTCCTCATCAGTCGCAGACGCCCCAGAGGCATCGACTCCATGACGCATGCTCCGCCTGAATGTAGTACCACTCCCCTGCACAAGCGAAGCGTCCCCTGGAGACCGAGGCACCCCAGACCCCTCCTGGGTCCGGTCGTCCCCATCGACCACCGAGGTCACCTACCCCACCAACGGAGGCGAGACGTCCCGAGGGTCCAACCCCACCTGGGTCGGACCAAGCGAAGCCATATCCTGAAGCTGGTGACAAGCGTCGCGGTTAGCCGACCCCTCCTGGGCCAGCTTCCGCAAACTCACCGAAGGAACAACCTCCTCAAGTACAGGAGTGGAAACAGGAATAGATCTGCCCAAAATATGCGTTCTGGACCTCGCAGGTGCAGAGCAAGCTCGCAAGACCGGGATGGAAGCAGAACGAAGAGCCTCCTGTAACTGAGCCGGTGAAACGCGAGGTGCTGAAGTAGAACCCTTCCCACGAAGAGGGGAATCCAAAGGAAGAGCATCCAGTAGTTGTCGTCCCCGCGGAGTCACCGGATTAGCATTAAAGGGGGTGACAGCAAATGCCCTCTGCACCCCCTGACTGGAAGATGCAGGCCCGGAAGTACCCTGCACATCCGAGGAAGATCCAGTACCTCCCCCCCTCCCTGAGTGGCAGCAGAAGCCTCTGAAGTATCCATAGCATCCTCAAATTGTTTCCCATTGGCATCATCATCCGCGTCATCATCTCCTTTTCTCCACAAGAAAGGAACAAACTCTGGTTCCGGAAGATAACCATCAGGTTCAATCCGGAAACGAAACTCAAATACCTTGTGTTTAACCACAGCATCTGACACAATAAAGTGACCAAGGGCGTCCTTCTCCTTGAGAAAGATCTTCGTGTCAAACATCTCCACGAGTATACGGACTACCCCCCGCTTCCGCAGACTGAATAAATCGACATCAAGAGTGTTCCCCATGAGTCCTCCAACTGCCCACAAGCCCTGAAAGGATCGCAGAATATGGGGTACCCCCTCCACATGTAACCAAACCTGCTGCATCTCAAGCTTATGCGGCACCTCCTCCATCCTGTATACCGAGAAGGTCAGCTGAGCGGTACTAAGTGGAACTGTCATCAGGATTCCATCGACCCTGTCCAAATCCTCAAACGTCGGGAAGCTCACTAAGAAGGCAGAATCACCATGAGGCACGGCCTCCCACTTCCACTGAACATGCACCTGACATCGCCTGGCGATCTGCCTCTTAACAACCTCTTCTGAAACCATCGGTCCAGAAACACGTACCAGAGCAATCGGAGTCTGACTGCGCTCAAGATGATCCCTCGAGAATATCCAAAAACAGCTATGCATGGCTTAGAAGGGCATAGATATAAGCTCTAGCAGTGCACACAAGCCAAACCTAGTTATGCTAGGAGCATTGGATAGGTAATATAAGATCAAAGGAAGTAATGAAATAGATAGGATACTCTATCTATCGATAAAATACCACAATAGAATTGTATGCATCATGGCAAGAATTGAAATACTTTGAAAGCATGGGATTGTCTAATGGTGGGGCTATGCTTTCCTTTGCCCGTTGATAACCAATTTGCATATCTTCGTAAGCCTTATACTTGACTTGGTTATAGTTGGTCAAGTATGGATCTTCGATGGTGTTGATCTTTGTCTTTGATCTCAGATTCTACCAGGCAGAAGTAAAACATTAGAAAGAAAGGGAAATAATCAACACTATACTACCAATGCCAATACCTATATCTGATAGATATTAATGTGAAATACATGGCATCGATGCAATGATCGAGCAAGAATGATGATATGACAAGTTAAAAAGTATTGAAATGAACCCCTGGTACATGATTGACAATTTGAACATGGTTTCAAGGATCCAAACCCTAATTCAGAGAAACCCTGAATGCATATGAGACAGGTTGATTTGTTCTTCTAATTAAACTTGTAATTAAAGTTGTTAAACAATGCAGTATTTTGATGCTAAGAGATAGAACTCACTTTTATAAATAATTTGATATATTATTAGTATTTTTATGAATTATAGATTTTAAAATATTATATCATTTTCCTTAAATATTAAAATAATTTATTGTGTCAACATGACAAGAGGCAGATGTCACCAGGGAGAACTGATTTATTTTTCACTAGGCCTAAGTCTACCCACAGAGGCTGACGGCTGGGCCCAGGGACACATGGACATGCCATGCTGGCAACGCTTGCGTGCTACTAACGAGGGCACCACGTCATGCCAACGCAGGCATCACGCAAGACTCACCAGAGGACATGTTGGCGACGGTGACTAGCGGCACTAGGGGCTTGCTGGGCTGCACGGGAAGGCGCGTATGATGTAGCCGAGCAAGGCAAGAAAGGAACTCGCGGCGCCGCTCAGATTTGGTCACTAGAGCAATGAGCATGACAGTGTTCAGCGGCGGAGCTTGCAGCATAGCGACGAGTAGCGGCTGTAGCACGCGAGGGAGACAAAGGGGAGGTCCAGGAGGACCACAAGCTCACCCTGGGCATGATGATGGTGACGGGAAGGCCAGAGGTGGACGGGGTCGATGTTAATGGCAATGGAGGAGCTCAGACAGAGGCGAAGAAGACGGCTTGGCGGTGGCGATTTCAAACGGTTCGCGTCAATTCCTTCTGCGGGGAGGTTGTTGGTGATGAGGTGGATCTCGGGTCTGCTCAGGGAGCCGAGGGGAGGCACGGGATGGCGGGGCACCGTCGGGTCTGTGGCTAGGGTTTCGGTAGAGAGGGGATGTGCAGAGGGAGGGCGAGAGAGCGAGCAAGAGGGACTGAGGAGGATAGCCACGACACTGTGGGTCTTATCCTCACGGGGAGTCGGTGACGCGCATTGTGACAATAGGGAGTGGCAGAGGCAGTGCCAAGAAGCTGCTTGGCTCGGCGGTGAAGACATACGTGAAGGGGTATTGGGTCAGTTGGCCGCGGTTGGCTACAGTTGTTGCATGTGAGCGGCATGGAGAGAGGGAAGGGAATTGGGCCGGCCTAGGCTAAGCTCTGACATTATTTTATTTGCAAAACCTTTTTTGTTTTTAGTTCCCTCTACTTTATCTTTTATATTTTACTTCAAAACTATTTTGAATCATTTCAAAAATACCATATGGTTAATAGAAGTATTGAAATATTGTGGGACTGTTGTAGTCAATTTGGGCTCCATATATTTTTTAGGTTTTCAAAATATTCAAAAGATTTTGAATTGAATTGCAAAGAGAGGGGAAAAACTAGGGTTAGGGTTTCGCATTTCTTATTGTTTGCCTTATTTATTTGTCTTTCGCAAAATACATGATGATCATCGATGCACAGACAAATCCTAATTACCTTACTAAAACTTGGGGTGTTATAGCTCTATCCCCCTTACGAGAATCTGGACCAGAGATTCCAAAGGTAGGAAGAGAGAGAAGGAAACAGGCCACTCAAGGATAAGAGGGAAACACACTAAACAACAACACTCAAGGATAATATGGAAACACACTAAACAGCACACTGAGTATCTCATGGTCAACTCGGGAAAGGAGTGTTCAAGGACAACTCTAAGACGACAAACATGAAACACGTCAAGGTAACAAAGTAGACAAAACGAGAAGGTTTCAGTTTGTTAGATAGACGGTCTTCATAAGGATTGAGACCATGGAGCTTCAAAAGAGTTTAAGGTTCTAAGGAGGAAAGCTTCCAACAGAAAGAACATAACCATAGACTTTGATACGAAACCTCTACTAAATGTCTTAAGTAGAGATTTCAGGTTGCAGAGATACGGGTCAAACAAACCAAGACGTTGAACTACTTTTGAAACAAAAGGGTCACTTTTCGTTCAATACAAGGCCAAGATAGAAAGGTTGTTTTCGTGGATAGGACTTATAAGAGTCACAAGGAACATGTATCCAGAGAAACTTCTGATTATCATAATCATCATAGCTCTTCAAACATGACTGATAAAATGAAGGAACTCTTTATTCATCAAGGACTATCAGGATCTTTGCCAAAGATCATGATATCACTTTTACACCACCAAGATGAATAGGTAAAAATATTCCTGGTGACACGAGAAAAAGAAACTTCATTCCCATACTTCAATTACTTGGCACAACAAAACGCTTGCCAACATACCAGACCTAACTGTTATGATGCACGTACCAGACCTAACTGTTATGATGCACCTCCTTCACATCCTTCGAGAATATCCAAATTTCATATGTCAAATGGAATTCCTGACCTATGTGATTCATGGAATCTACTAGCCAAGTAAGTAAGTCGAGGGGTTCCCATACCCCGTGTGGTTGTACGCTCGTCTCGGTTCCAAAGGAAAGAACTGGGTTCCTAGTGGTGGCGATCACGGCAGAGCCGGATCTGACCCATGGCAAGGTTGTGCAACCGCCTGGGGCCCACCCCTGTGAGGGGCCCATCATCAGATCCTCTATACCCTGCCTAACTGTTTTCTCTATCAGAACAAAATTAAGAAAAGGCATGGGACCATCACACGGGCAGCTACGCGAACAGGCCCAGCACCTGCATGCGACCGATCTCCAGGATGCCTCGTCTCTTCGTCTGGACCAAGCAGAACGGTAGAACTACAGAAGCCATCGATCTCCTCTGCTCTTCGGCTATTGGACTGCCTCCAGGACAGGAAGTGCGTGTGCAGGGCGGCGGGGCGTAGTCGTACTCATTCTTCAAACGGTAGAGCCTAGAGGAGAAGGGGGTGGCAATTGACTCGCTCTTGGTTCAGTCCTTGAGTTGGAATTTTGTGCGTTCATGGCATGGGCCAGCGATCTTGACCAACTCTAGGGTGCTTCAATCGTCCGCACAGACTGAATTGCTGCAAGATTGAATTTAGCAATTTTGATTCTGCGTCATCGATTTCGCCTTAAGCATTATTGTCAATAGAATTATTGGAATTTGGTCCTTATTTGAGATAATCAAACCAGCAGAAAATACTATTTGTTATATTCTGTAAGTGTAAAGAAAATTGTATATGTCGTATATCTAGATAAGAAAGCATAAAATACTCCCTCCGTCCTAAAATAGATGTCTTAGATTTATCAAAATTTGAATGAATCTAGACACTATTTAGTATATAGATTCATCTAAATTTTAACAAATCTGAGACATCTATTTTAGGACAGATGGAGTATTATACTTAGGGGCCCATATTGGTAGCATCGCCCTAGGCCCCGTAAAATATAGAGCCGGCCCTGGATCACGGTACTATAAAAACCACATCCCACTGTGGCCTCCCATATAAGACTTAGCATAATTAACCTCTCCACTGATCTCATCTCATCACGTTCTCCTTCCATACTAGATTCTCTACATTTGATACATCATCTAGATGAAGCATCACAAACAGCTATGCATGGCTTAGAAGGGCATAGATATAAGCTCTAGCAGTGCACACAAGCCAAACCTAGTTATGCTAGGAGCAGTGGATAGGTAATATGAGATCAAAGGAAGTAATGAAATAGATAGGATACTCTATCTATCGATAAAATACCACAATAGAATTGTATGCATCATGGCAAGAATTGAAATAATTTGAAAGCATGGGATTGTCTAATGGTGGGGCTATGCTTTCCTTTGCCCGTTGATAACCAATTTGCATATCTTCGTAAGCCTTATACTTGACTTGGTTATAGTTGGTCAAGTATGGATCTTTGATGGTGTTGATCTTTGTCTTTGATCTCAGATTCTACCAAGCAGAAGTAAAACATTAGAAAGAAAGGGAAATAATCAACACTATACTACCAATGCCAATACCTATATCTGATAGATATTAATGTGAAATACATGGCATCGATGCAATGATCGAGCAAGAATGATGATATGACAAGTTAAAAAGTGTTGAAATGAACCCCTGGTACATGATTGACAATTTGAACATGGTTTCAAGCATCCAAACCCTAATTCAGAGAAACCCTGAATGCATATGAGACAGGTTGATTTGTTCTTCTAATTAAACTTGTAATTAAAGTTGTTAAACAATGCAGTATTTTGATGCTAAGAGATAGAACTCACTTTTATAAATAATTTGATATATTATTAGTATTTTTATGAATTATAGATTTTAAAATATTATATCATTTTCCTTAAATATTAAAATAATTTATTGTGTCAGCATGACAAGAGGCAGATGTCACCAGGGAGAACTGATTTATTTTTCACTAGGCCTAAGTCTACCCACAGAGGCTGACGGCTGGGCCCAGGGACACATGGACATGCCATGCTGGCAACGCTTGCGTGCTACTAACGAGGGCACCACGTCATGCCAACGCAGGCATCACGCAAGACTCACCGGAGGACATGTTGGCGACGGTGACTAGCGGCACTAGGGGCTTGCTGGGCTGCACGGGAAGGCGCGTATGATGTAGCCGAGCAAGGCAAGAAAGGAACTCGCGGTGCCGCCTAGATTTGGTCACTAGAGCAACGAGCATGAAAGTGTTCAGCGGCGGAGCTTGCAGCATAGCGACGAGTAGCGGCTGTAGCACGCGAGGGAGACAAAGGGGAGGTCCAGGAGGACCACAAGCTCACCCTGGGAATGATGATGGTGATGGGAAGGCCAGAGGTGGACGGGGTCGACGTTAATGGCAATGGAGGCGCTCAGACAGAGGTGAAGAAGACGACTTGGCGGTGGCGATTTCAAACGGTTCGCGTCAATTCCTTCTGCGGGGAGGTTGTTGGCGATGAGGTGGATCTCGGGTCTGCTCAGGGAGCCGAGGGGAGGCACGGGATGGCGGGGCACCGTCGGGTCTGTGGCTAGGGTTTCGGTAGAGAGGGGATGTGCAGAGGGAGGGCGAGAGAGCGAGCAAGAGGGACTGAGGAGGATAGCCACGACACTGTGGGTCTTATCCTCACGGGGAGTCGGTGACGCACATTGTGACAATAGGGAGTGGCAGAGGCAGTGCCAAGAAGCTGCTTGGCTACGCGGTGAAGACATACGTGAAGGGGTATTGGGTCGGTTGGCCGAGGTTGGCTACAGTTGTTGCATGTGAGCGGCATGGAGAGAGGGAAGGGAATTGGGCCGGCCTAGGCTAAGCTCTGACATTATTTTATTTGCAAAACCTTTTTTGTTTTTAGTTCCCTCTACTTTATCTTTTATATTTTACTTCAAAACTATTTTGAATCATTTCAAAAATACCATATGGTTAATAGAAGTATTGAAATATTGTGGGACTGTTGTAGTCAATTTGGGCTCCATATATTTTTTAGGTTTTCAAAATATTCAAAAGATTTTGAATTGAATTGCAAAGAGAGGGGAAAAACTAGGGTTAGGGTTTCACATTTCTTATTGTTTGCCTTATTTATTTGTCTTTCGCAAAATACATGATGATCATGGATGCACAGACAAATCCTAATTACCTTACTAAAACTTGGGGTGTTATAGCTCTATCCCCCTTACGAGAATCTGGACCAGAGATTCCAAAGGTAGGAAGAGAGAGAAGGAAACAGGCCACTCAAGGATAAGAGGGAAACACACTAAACAACAACACTCAAGGATAATATGGAAACACACTAAACAGCACACTGAGTATCTCATGGTCAACTCGGGAAAGGAGTGTTCAAGGACAACTCTGAGACGACAAACATGAAACACGTCAAGGTAACAAAGTAGACAAAACGAGAAGATTTCAGGTTGTTAGATAGACGGTCTTCATAAGGATTGAGACCATGGAGCTTCAAAAGAGTTTAAGGTTCTAAGGAGGAAAGCTTCCAACAGAAAGAACATAACCATAGACTTTGATACGAAACCTCTACTAAATGTCTTAAGTAGAGATTTCAGGTTGCAGAGATACGGGTCAAACAAACCAAGACGTTGAACTACTTTTGAAACAAAAGGGTCACTTTTCGTTCAATACAAGGCCAAGATAGAAAGGTTGTTTTCGTGGATAGGACTTATAAGAGTCACAAGGAACATGTATCCAGAGAAACTTCTGATTATCATAATCATCATAGCTCTTCAAACATGACTGATAAAATGAAGGAACTCTTTATTCATCAAGGACTATCAGGATCTTTGCCAAAGATCATGATATCACTTTTACACCACCAAGATGAATAGGTAAAAATATTCCTGGTGACACGAGAAAAAGAAACTTCATTCCCATACTTCAATTACTTGGCACAACAAAACGCTTGCCAACATAAAAGGTCTAGAGGATCGACCGATAAACATTTAACAACTGTATTTTAAATGTTCTCCTTGATATTTGAGAAAGCAAACATCAAGTAAAGGTTGGACTTCGGATACAAAGGAAACCATAAGCATAACTCCTATAATATATCATAAAATAAGCCTCATGAAGAGTGGTTATTATTGTTGATTCAAGTAATATGACAAAAGGTCTTTTGTCTAATTGTGTCAACAATTACACCAATCTTGCCGGATTTACAAAGGGAACTATGTCGAAACCTTGAGGAACACCAAGCATCATTGTTGCTTGAGATTCAGCTTTGGTTAGGTGGGATGATACTTTAGATTCAGCATGTCCGAATAGAAAGTGTGTAACATTTACCACAAGGTAAATTTACTAGATTCTCAAGATATGGACTACAATGTTAAGCTCCAAAAGACTGAGCTAGATTACTAGACACATGTATTATAAATTTGTCAAAGGACAACTGTACACACATGAGGTAGTATCAATAAAACCCACATGTGTCCTTAAAGAAAGAAACATAATTCTTCTTGAATCAACAACGACATATTTCAACAATTGCACGTGAACTCGAGAAGGTTACTTCTAACATCTAGAACACATTCTTCGAGATGAACCGCAGACGGTTCTCAAAAGTTTCCAACATTGATGCCAACTGTTCCATATGAATCTAAACTAGGATGGAGGAAATAAGGATGTCATGGATGGGCTCAAGAAAAAACTTATTGAGACACTCAAGTAAGATGGACTCATATGTTGCGTAAAGAAGATAAAAATACTGGTCAGACCAAAGGACATGAAGATATACTCAAGTGAAACACCACGAGTAGAAACATCATCAAGATAGTCCTTGGAACTGAGTTTGATTTGACAATAACCCAAATCAAATCAAAAGACGGGGGACGATAACATATCTATAAAGGAGATACTATCTTTCTTCAACAAAAGCAAAGTAGACATCCCTTCAAGAAAGAACAAATTCGGATAGAACTTTTGTCTTACAACCCTCCAAGTTGTTGTTTAAGATCAGCCAACTACCTCAGGGGTATCTAGTATGGATCCCTAGAGAGAGGAGTAGTTTAGAGAGCTTGCGTGCTCAAGAACTTGATATCACGGTCATGTAGCAACATGGATATACTTCTAATAGACATCTAGAATATCACAAACCACCGATCTGTCACTTAGTTCAAGAGGGAAATTGCTTTGTAAGGCAAGAAGACACAGTCTCAGAGCTTCGGCACAAGCCTAACTTTTTGACCGAAGAGAGTGCACCAAAATAGAAGACTTGGCAGCACGATCATCCTTTGCTTAGTGATAGGGTTAACCAATCACGCTAAGGATGACACAAATTTCCTTGGAGTTCAAAGTAATAGGAATTGCTAAGAATCTTGAATGGCCACATCATTACGCACACGCATCATTCATAAGAACGAAATCTTGAGGGAAGGGTGGGTAAATACATGTAAGAGCATCACTTTATTAAGAGGGTCGGCCTCTTAGTATAGAATAGTGTGATACTTTAAGGTAGAACATACATAAATAATCAATGCCTCTTAATATTCGGAGTACAACACTTTAACCTGGTCCTAGAAATGACGAGGTACTGGAGTTTGTTTCTCCTAACATCCCAAAACGGTTTGTCTTGATGGACCACAAGAGTATCTTGCATCGGAAGACACCAATGCACGTTTACTACTTGGATACCATCTGGTAGACAATGGTGAGAAACAACAACAGGAAAGGAACATGCCCAGGATAGAATTCCGAGATGTAGATGCAGAGATTATCAATCTTCCAAAAATCAATGTATAGAAGAGGTAAGGTGTGGCATCATCGCGAGTATAGATGCAAGACTCACAAGGAGTACTCTTGTCGTGATTTACTTGGTTCCATTAAATAATATCTGCCATAGAATGTGGTAGGGGAGGTCCGTAATTTGGCATGATTCAATCGCATCAATAACCACAAGATTGAAAGCTATATTTAAAATTAGCCATCCTGAGGAATGCTTGAACATTAACAATAGGGGTCAAAGGAATGTATCTTGGGTTAAAGACCATCATCATATACCAAATTCACAAAACTAGAATCCAGCACAATCTGGGACCTTCGGTTCAAGTCCAAGGGTTAAAACCTGAGAAATGAGTAACTACTAGTTTAGTGACACAACATGCACTACAATGTAGGAATAACGAGGTATCTTCCAAAATAATAAACGACTTCTGAACTACCCAAACTAATAACAAGGAGGCATACGAGTCGAAAGGAAACCTCAAAGCCTAGAGCAGAACACTATGGATCCTACAATATAATATTATGGGCCCATAGGATAAAGAGATCATGGTGGAAAGGAATATCTTAGATGAATAAGAGAAAAGGAAAAAAAGGAATTCACAACACACACAACTCTAGAGAAGTCAACATTAGGTCAATTGGTTGAGAAACGACATGCCCAAAAGGCACCTAAGCTTTAAAAAACTAGAAGAGATATCGAAAAAATTCCAAATCAACATGAGATGAGATGACCTAGAGGTAGATCAATACCAGATAAGTAGTAAAATAAGCATACTAGAGTTTTCTCAAATACTTTTCAACTTTAAAATAGTTTTCACAAGCACTAGACTGAACATCGACCAATAGCAAGGTTTTCCTATGGTCGGTACTGCTCTGATACCAAAACCTGTGACACCCCAGTGATCAGGGTTAAACAAATCCTAGATCTTATCCTGACATAATCTTAACCTTAAAATCAAGGATATCCAGTGAAGATTCGGTAACACAGAAGTGACCCTACGTCATTGACCACAAACATCACAAAATGTTAGGAAAATTATGCTATTAAGTATAGAAAACTTAACAAATGGCCTAAGAGGCCTAAAGCATAGTGATGACTTCCTAGCCCATAGATTCCAGGCTGTCGGCCAGGAACCCCAAGCTGCTCGTCAGTGTCGATGTAGTACCAAACTCGTCTTCTGGGGAACACTTACTCTGCGACAAAACTATCAACAAAGAAAAGGTCAGTATGGGGAGTACTCCGCAAGACTTATGACTGGTTGAGCTGTTTGCATAAAGCTATTTTTCTTTATAAAATAAGAGGGAGAAAAATCTCGTCTAATCAGAACATTTTAAAAGGGGATAAGAGAGCGACATATCCAAAATATTGATCATCATATTTTGATATCCACCAAATAATCATCACCTCTCAACCAGGAACACCCCCTCGTATCCATGAGGAAGCATTCTTAAGCACACATTGATCTGCCAAGTTTTATTATTAGGTTATATTTCTCTATGATTTTAGAATCTGCCAAGTTCATAATCGTGAACACTGCTTTTCTAAAAGATTTGACCCTGCAAGGGTTGTGGCACCCCTAGATTTACGGTCCGGGAATCCCTTTTATGCATACCACCATGATCCCATGACCAGTGCATCGTGGAGCATAACCAACATATATCAAAGTGTGCATCCTTTACAACATCGATTACAACAAGGTTTACATAATTCGACTTACATAATGCCACCATGGGCCCAAATACATAAAAGAAACGGAACTTCTACTCACGGAGGACGTGCGTCAAGCCATAACCCAATAGGGGGGCCGACTCGAAGATTCTCCCTAGCTCGCATAGACGTCAGCTTCTTCCTCGCTCCTCGCTCTTGTGGTAATCTGGCCAAGTTAATATCCAGGGACAATGCCGGTGAGTACTTTGAATGTACTCGCAAACCATCTTAAGAGAATAATATATATAACAAGAGGATATGTAGTATGGCTGTGGTAATAGGAGGGATACATGAGAGTTTCCTTTCGAAAATATTTTATCTTGTAGATATAGTATCTACAAGGTTTTGTTGAAAAAAATTTGTGAAACATTTTGGAAACCTTTTTTGAAAACACTAGGATTGGGTCACCCTATAACATCACCATGGTCTTCAACTGACCGGGTTGTCCTCTTCCTTCTCTGGTGTCCCACGGACCACCAGGTTTTTGTAAACACTTGTTTTATGAAAACAGTTTTGAAAACAAAGTCGGCACCGCTCTACAGCAACCTTCCCAACCGTCTATGACCGAGGACTTGGCTACTCTAATAGTTTTAAACTCTGCAGAGGTTGTACACTTTACCCACAAGATTTGATACATCCGTCGGGATTACAACCACGGCCCGCTACACATGGTAAACGGGGTTTCAAATAATAAAACAAAACCTTCGGAAAGTCCATTCCGACACAGGCCCTACCCTATGAGTTGTTCCTCTCAACACCGGGATGTCAGGATTGACGGACAAAGTGGAGTTCAACCCAGCTCCTTCAGAGTCGGCACTTTCAATGAGAGGCTCATAGTATCGCCCAGTCACTCACATGGGTGATCCTGCTTCCTCTAGGTGACTGCCACGCAGTTGACCCTTTTTATAAAGGAAGCCCGGAATTAGAGGGAGATGATCCCTTATAAGTAGTCATGCGGACACCCATATCGAGGTGAACTAACTTTGGGTTAAGTCACATCCCACTTCAGGGTATTGTGATTGCACGGGTTAATTGTTCTAGAAAAACTACAAAGAACCAGGTGCCTTTTTGGAAAACCTTTTTTCCTTCATCATTTTGTAAAACAAAACCTTTTTATTTCTCTACTCTCTTGGCAGGCCAAGCCTAGCCAAGGTTTTCTCATAAAACGTTTTCATAAACACATTCTCGGGGTCTTCCCATCCTATACTTTTACTTAGGCTAAAAAGGGGTCTCCAAGGGGTTATTTTGTTAAACACCATCTACTACACTATGGACAAATAGGTACCATCAAGGGTGGTGTACTTAGTAGTACAAATGGGTAATGTTTTGGAGGAGCCAAACCAATACCAGATAATAAAACATAATATAGTAAAACCATGCAATTTGCATAAACAAGTAGATAAAACATGCAAAGGTCAAATAATAGGCAAGGCTTATGAGAAAGAAGGTGGCTTGCCTGGTTGGTAGAAATATGGAAATTGTCCCTGGACTTCTTCAAAATACCAGCATACCCAAAATAAATAATATCTCCTCTTCTCGTCGTAAGACAATCACAACTACTGTCGTCGTGGATCACACATGAAAGTAAACAAGGGAACAATCAACACCAAGCATACAACATCATAGCATACAACAAAGCAACAAGGTATACATTTATACATCAGTATTGGTTTTATTATGATGGATTTAGAAGGGTTAGGAAATGTCTTGGAGCATTTGGAGGAAATCCATATATGTTTTAAGGTATAGGAAGTAGGTAGGAGAGGGTTTTTAGGTCAGGGTCCATTTCTGTATGATATCAATATACAAAATTGATATCATAAAAAATATATTGATAAAAGGAAACCAACAAAAGTGGTTTCACTATTTTATCAACTACCATTAATTTACAATGGATTTTCTAGTAATATAAACTGTAGTTTTAGGAAATAATTCACCAGAATAGTTCTGGAGCTTAAAAAATTATTTCCTTGGGTGATTAGGTAGTATTTTATGGACTGATTCTCTGAGAGTTGGAATCATCGCAAAATATTTAGCAGAATGCCCTTGGTAAATTCCAAAAGTCAGTACTGGATGGTATTTGTCCTTTTCACCAGGTTAAATATAAAAGTGATTTTGATATGATTCCAAAGGCACATGTTACGTATTTAGGATACCTTCCTGTAGAAATTCGAATCACCCTTTTTGGAGTAACAGAACTAAATTGGTGAATAAACCATGCACAGAATAGTTTAATTCACCAAAATTGAACCATGGCGTGATAAATTTTGATATCCTACGGTTTGTTAGATATTGGTGTACATGTGTACTTAGAGCTGGGATTGGGTAAATAGCACTATGGATTTATCCCAGGGAAATTCATAAAGTCATAAGTGTTATATTTTTATTATTTTTGCTATGGGCAACCTAGTAAGCAAATTAATTTGATGCCAAGGAAACATGCAAGGTATAATGGGTACCTTGCAGTACAAAAAGGTTTCATCCTATTTGAAGGTGTAAAACTTCCTAGAGGATTTATTTACTATAAAAGATACATTTTGTTGGTTAAATACCAGGAAATTATGAGTTAGTATTTGGGGTAGGTCTTGGTTCTACATGGTTAGGAAATCCTTAGGGAAACTATATAAATTTAGATCTAGTCAATTTAGGAGGTTTTATATATTTGAATTGAATTAATCTAAAAAGTGAACTTGTAGTCCTGGAATAAAAGAATAAAGGAGTAGAGGACCCTGGGCTGGCTCGGAGGGCAAATGGGCCGGACCAGCACCGGCCGGCCCACGCACGGACGAGCAAGCGCATGAGTGTAGCCCGTTCAAGATCCATGGTAGGGCCCGCATGTCAGTGTCAGAGAGGGGACGAAGGGGTAAGGAGCGACGGGAGTCGGTCGATTAAATTCAGATCGACAGCTCCCCATTGTCTTCCAGCTCGACGTCATGGTGGCGGGAATAGAACCCTAGAGAGCTCGAGGAGACTCGTGCGGGTGGCTCACCTGAGGGTAGGAGGACGTTGGCGAGGACCTGGGGCGATGCGACGCGCAGAGGGGAGTCCAGCAGGGGGTGACACCGATGGTTTTAGGACCAGGACTTGCTCCTCCAGATGCGACTGAAGGGGGCTCGCCGGAGTTTTTCGGGGCCCGTTCCTGAGGCGTGCATGAGCAAACAGGCGGGCAAGGGTTAGGTAGGTACCATCCTTGGGAGTTTGCCTAAGGAGGAATAAAAGGGACATAGGCAGTAGGGAAGGAGTAGAGGGAAACCTTTTGAAATGCTCGATTCTAGTTCTTCTTCTTCTCCACGGCGGTGCAGGTCAGCAGAAGGGCTCTGCAGCTCGTGGGTGGTAGATCATAGGGAGGGGGTCACTGTTAGGCTACATGCAAGAGGAGGAGAGCCGAGGAGGAGGAGCTAGGCCAAGATCTTGAAAATGGCCGAGGGACTTGTTTGAGTTATTCTTGGCGAGAACAGAGGAGAGGAGAGGCAGGGGAGCTCGGGGATACAAGTGATAGGAAGGGGGATCAAATGAGCAAATAGGGGTGGGTTGTGCTGGCCCCTTTGACTTAAAAACCATAGAGAGAGGGCTTATGGTGGAACAAGTCCATGAGGGACAAGGGGAGGGTGAAACCAGGGTGGGGCTGGTTCATATGGGTCTGTGGGGTGGTTTCTGGTGGAGTGGTATGGCAAGGAGAGAGAGGGATGCTGTTGGGTGGGGTCTTGGTCAAGTTTGTCTTAACAAGTGTACCTTCTCTTTTATTAAGCACATGTGGAAAAAAGGGGAGGGGTGCTATAGTGGCCATGTGATATGTCCTCAACGTATCTATAATTTTTATGCTCCGTGCTTGTTTTATATCATTTGTCTTATGTTTTGTCTACACTTTGAGGTATTTTTATACATTTTCTAGAACTAACCTATTAACAAGATACCGCAGTGTCAGTTGCCTATTTTCTGTTGTTTTTGGTTTCAGAAAAGCTAAAAAATGAATATTCTCGGAATTGGACGGGACAAAAGCCAATCTTCCTATTTTTCCTAGAGCAATACGGAAACGCGAAGCAGAGACAGAGTAGGGAACTAGGGTAGGCACTCCCTAGGGTGGTGCGGGCCCACCCTAGTGGCGCCACCAGGGGGTGTACCCCCCTGGCCACCTCCTCGCCTTGCCCTTTCGCCTATAAGAAGTTCCTGAGGCAAAAACCCTAGAGGAATCATCATACATCCACGAAAAGTTCCACATCTCCGCCGCCACCGAAGGGGAGATTCGAGGGACATAATTCTCTGTTCCGGCACCCTGTCGGGACGGGGAATTGCCCCCGGAGCCATCTCCATCGATCTCCACCACCATCTCCATCGTCGTTTCTGATTCCCATGATGAGGAGTGAGTAGTTCTTCCCCGAGGCTAAGGGCTCTACCGATAGCTATGTGTTCATCTCTCTCTATGCATGATTATATTTTGATCATGAGCTTTGTAATCAAGTAGATCTATTCTGCTAGTCAAGTGCTTTAATAGATCTCTGCTTTCCCCATGTGTGTGAAAGTGACAGCGTGCACACCGTGTGGCACTTAGGCTAGAGATTACATAAATACTTGTCATGAGTATATTTTGAGTTGTTTGTCTCTATGAAATTGTGGTGTTTGAAGGAACCATCTAGCGCTCAAGGTGCCAGTGTGGGGTTATCTAGATGGGGATTGCAAACTTTAAGGAGTGCTTTTGTAGCCCTACCGTGGATTAGAGTTATCCAATCGGAGAGTAGTATCATGAAGAGAAGATATTTATATGAGAGTGTTCACTAGTGAAAGTATGATCCCTAGGCCTTGTTTCCAAACATTGAAACACCGTTTACAACTAGATCTGTTGCATGTTTGCTTGTTTCCATCTTTGTTTCAGAATCCCTTTAGTTTCTTCCTCCCGTCAAGCTCTTTTCTGCCACGTCAAAAACATGCCATCAAAGTCTTTTCTGGCACCGTTGTCTTATAATCATCATATCACTTGTATTTCACTATCTCTTCGCCGATATAGCAAACCTATACACCTGACAAGTGTATTGGGTGTGTTGAGGACACAAGAGACTTCTTGTATCTTGATTGCAGGGTTGCTTGAGAGGGATACCTTTGACCACTTCCTCCCTGAGTTCTATAAAACTTGGGTGATCCACTTAAGGGAAACTTGCTGCTGTTCAACAAACCTCTGCACTTGGAGGCCCAAAAACTGTCTACAAGAATAGAACTGTGCGTAGACATCTAGCTCTTTTCTGGCGCCGTTGGCGGGGAGGTAAGTTAAAAGGCACTCACATCATGGTGTGTGAGTGCTCGAAGTTATTTCCTTTAGATTCTGCAATCTTATCTTTTTGTTTCTTGTTTTCACTAAATAGGCTTAATGGAAAACAACAAAAAATTAGAGAGCTTTGTAGTATTTATCTTGAGTTAGGACATGCAGTGTTTGAAGAGAAAATTAAAAAACCTATGGAACTTTATTTCCATGCTAATAGCAATGTTATTAGTATGAATTTTTTGAACACTATTGTTGCTAATGCCATGGAAACGTCTAAGCTTGGGGAAGCTAGTTTTTATGAAAATGTTGTTTTTAGTTCCGCATCTTTGGAAGATAGCTATTCTATTGCTTATGATGATACCAAGCCTCCAATATATGATGATTACAATGATGAATATGATATTTTAAGTCCACCTACTATTGAGGACAAAATTAATTATGATTACAATATGCCTCCTATATTCGATGACTATGGTGATGACAATAATAATGATAGCTATTTTTTTGAATTTTCTCCCACTACAATTAATAAGAATGACTATTCTTATGTGGAGAGTAATAATTATTATATGCATGTGGCTCATGATAAGAATGTTTTATGTGATATTTATATTGTTAATTTTATTCATGATGCTACTGAAAGTTATTATGAGAGAGGGAAACATGGTTTTATGCATCTCAATAATATTAAGTTTCCCCTCTTTATGTTGAAATTTTTTAAGTTGCAATTGTTTTGCTTTCCAATGCTTATTGCTTTGTGCTTTCATGACTTGTTTCTTTATATGATTATTTTTCATAGGAAGTGGGTTAGACTTAAATGTTTTTTGAATTTTCTTCTTGATGCTCTCTTTTACTTCAATTCATATTTCTTATGTCAAACCATCATGCCTAACTTAAAGGCGTTAAAGAAAAGTACTTATTGGGAGATAGCCCAAGTTTCGTCAGGATTTTCTTTGTTTGAGTCTTGGAAGTTATTACTTCTGCAATAACCTCTCCTTATCCTTTTTGTGTGGTTTTTGTACCAATAATAACCTCTAATGAGAGAGAAGTAAGATTTGGGGAAGTTGCTGTCCCGAAACATATTTTTATGCTTCACTGTAAAAATTCATGAAAAATCTCTTTATTTCGGATTGAGCTTTAATTTTCTGAATAAAACCCCAGGTTGTTAGATAACTTTCATTAGATCAACACTTTTTTATTTGAGCAACATAAGGTCTTCGAAAAAATCGGTTTTCACCTGCTGGTCTGTTTTGACAGATTTCTGCCATTATTTGCATTTGCCTCTTTATCAATTTATTTTTGGGTTCCTTTGGGTAAATTGAACTTTTTAGGGAATTTCTACAGTAGCTTGTGTCTTCAATGAGATTTTTTCTGTTTTGAAACTAAACTCAAAGGTTTATTACTTTTCAATGCACTAATGTTGCTAATGAAGATTGTGTGAAGTTTTGAATGAAGGAAAAATTTCAGGTGTAAGGAAAGAATGATGTAATGAGATGCATAATGGACAAAAGCTCAAGCTTGGGGATGCCACCCCGTGTCACCCCAAGAAATATTCAAGAGGTACAAGAGTGAAAGCTTGGGGATGCGCAAGGCATCCCCTTCTTCATCAATAAAAATGGCAGGTCTTTCTAGACACTTTGTTTTTATTGTTTCATGCACTGTTGTGTTGTTCTTGGAGTGTCTTTCTTTTTGTTTTTGGTTTTCTTTTGTTTGGTTTGCTTTAATAAGTTGGTTGGATTACATCAGTTCTTTTGGAGAGAGAGACATAACTAGTTCTTCATTTTCTAGAATACTCTAGTTTTCATTCTTATAGTTTTGTGAGTGTTCTCTTTTGCTAGCACTGTGTTTAGCCTTAGTTTTCTTATGCTTTCTTCTTAGAACTTTTTAGTTCTTCTTTGTGGATCTGTGAGACAAGCTCACTGATATTTATTGATTATTATCTTTGTGAGTTGTTTCAAATAAGTTGATTGGTGATGGAAAGGAGTAGAAAGTTTCTTGCTTATAGTGGTACAAGAGGGAGATTGTTTTGACTGTGGCCTAGACTTTATCATGCCATGATATATGTTGTTTTAACCTTATGCTTAGTGATTATTGATGTAGCATGACTTGTTCCAAACAATTGACATTGCTTAATGTGCCTTGCAAGAATCATTCGTTGTTTTAGCATAGAAAAGCATAGTATTGTGGTATTCACCTTTGATGCTTTGTTTGGGTTGACTTGGCACATTCTCACACCATGTTATGACTATGAACCAGTCACCTGAGCCTATAGGATCATTTAGTTTTTGACTTGTGGTACCACTTTATTCTTTGATTAGTATTGTTTTGTCGCTTTGCATGATTATGGACATTATTTCTCTCTTAGTTGGTCGCTCCCAGTCTTTTGCTGGCCTCCACTCATGCATCCAGCTTCCAAGAAACCAAGTTATTCCAAAGTCTCCACTATAAATTCCTATGCATGGTGTGTTACACCATTTCAAGTATATTCATGTTTTTACCTATCTTCCATATTAAACTTCTTATGAGAAAATTAGTGATTAAAGCTCTCACAAACTTGATGGCACACTTTACCTTTTTGCCCCTAATAAACTTGAACCATTGTGTCATCTATGTTGTATATGCTTGCACTTATAATTCGGGAATTAGAAGAACCATGCTGTCACGGGGAACGCTTTCAACACCTATAAATATCTACCCAGTTGATATCATGCTCTTTTGTTTATGGATGTCGGCGGTGTGAAATAAAAGGGGAGCTTGTAAGTCCATGGATTTATGTATGTGTGTTAGAGAAATGCCTGGGCCGCTAGCCTAAGACATGCCTAATCATGGTGGAAACTTGCAACATAACTATGGTGAGCAATCTGTGAAGCATCCTCAATAAAAACATATGCAAATAGCAAATAAAAAGATCGCTGAGATGCTCATTGTCTATTGCCTTGTCATTTTGATATGGGATAGCTCCTGTGTCATGGGGCAAGGGGTACCCCGTTGGTAGTTCTTTATGGTACACATATACTTACAATGGCAAGAACTTACCCGTAACTAAAGTTGAGTAGCATGTGGAACGGCCCTCGTACTCAAGGGACATGAGATTGCCAACTTATACTTTGTCAAGCATATACTCCATATTTTATTCACTTTAACCTTAATCACTTCAAGATGCTTATGATAGGGGCATTGAGAGCTGAAATATAACAAGTACCATAGTTTTTGGAAGCTCTTTATGAAACTTGAAATCCCTGCTTCCTTGTGAAGGGCCTTTCTTCCTAATTTTATATTGAGTCTCCACCTTCTATACTTAGGCACCAATTAAGAGAGCATACTTGTAATTCTTAGTTCTATGTGCATTGTCCCAAAACTTATTGATTGATTCATAATGTTGACATTTCTTGTTCTTGAACTATTTGTATCTAGTCACCCTTATGAACTTTGAAGGTGTCCTATGCATTTATGTTTTGCTACTCCATGAGGGACAAGTTGAATGCCACTATGCTATGTTTTCTATATGTAAAACAAAAAAACGTATCTTAATGCAATTTTATTCATGAATATTTGTTTGTATCCTTTCATGTTGCAGCATAGTTACTATGTCTTATTGTTAGAACTTCATCTTTCATGCTCATGTTTAGAGTACTTTGATCCCAACTTTCAATGCTTGCAAATGGTTTGATCATGATTGTGATGGTGCATGTCACCTAAAAAATTATTCTTTTTATCACTTACCTACTCAAGGATGAGAAGGAGTTAAGATTGGAGATGCTTGATACGTCATAAACGTATCTATAATTTTTTACGCTCCATGCTTGTTTTATATCATTTGTCTTATGTTTTGTCTACACTTTGAGATATTTTTATACATTTTCTAGAACTAATATATTGACAAGATGTTGCAGTGCCAGTTGCCTATTTTCTGCTATTTTTGTTTTCAGAAAATCTAAAAAAATTAATATTCTCGGAATTGGATGGGACAAAAGCCAATCTTCCTATTTTTGCTAGAGAAATACGGAAATGCAAAGCAGATACGGAGTAGGGCACCAGGGTGGGCACACCCTATAGTGGCGCGGGCCCACCCTAGTGGCGCTACCAGGGGTGTGGCTACCTGGCTGCCTCCTCGCGTTGCCCTTTCGCCTATAAGAAGCCCCCGAGGAAAAACCCTAGAGGAATCGACATACATCCACGAAAAGTTCCTCAGCGCTGCCGCCACCGAAGGGGAGATTCGGGGGACAGAAGTATCTGTTCTGGCACCCTGCCGGGACGGGGAATTGCCCCCGGAGCCATCTCCATCGATCTCTACCACCATCTCCATCGCCATTGCTGATTCCCATGATGAGGAGGGAGTAGTTCTTCCTCGAGGCTAAGGGCTCTACCGATAGCTATGTGTTCATCTCTCTCTATGCGTGATCATATTTTGATCATGAGCTTTGTAATCAAGTAGTTGTATTCTGCTAGTCAAGTGCTTTAATAGATCTCTCCTCTCCCCATGTGTGTGGAAGTGACAATGTGCACACCGTGTGGCACTTAGGCTAGAGATTACATAAATACTTGTCATGAGTATATTTTGAGTTGGTTGTTTCTATGAAATTGTGGTGTTTGAAGGAACCATCTAGCGCTCAAGGTGACAGTATGGGGTTATCTAGATGGGGATTGCAAACTTTAAGGAGTGCTTATGTAGCCCTACTATGGATTACAGTTATCCAACCTGAGAGTAGTTAAGAGTAGTATCATGAAGAGAAGATATTTATTATAGAGTGTTAACTAGTGAAAGTATGATCCCAAGGCATTGTTTCCAAACATTGAAACACCATTTACAACTAGATCTGTTTCATGTTTGCTTGTTTCAATCTTTGTTTTAGATTGCCTTTAGTTTCTTCCTCCCGTCAAGCTCTTTTCTGCCACGTCAAAGACATGCCATTAAAGTCTTTTCTGGCACCGTTGTCTTATAATCATCATATCACTTGTATTTTACTATCTCTTCGCCGAACTAGTGCACCTACACACCTGACAAGTGTATTGGGTGTGTTGGGGACACAAGAGACTTCTTGTATCTTGATTGCAGGGTTGCTTGAGAGGGATACCTTTTACCACTTCCTCCCTGAGTTCGATAAACCTTGGGTGATCCACTTAAGGGAAATTTGTTGCTGTTCTACAAACCTCTACACTTGGAGGCCCAACAACTGTCTACAAGAATAGAAGCATGCGTAGACATCACCATGCTACAGTGGAGCATGACCAGGAGGGAGGTTCTGCGCTGTGCAAGCTTGGTTGACTATATTGGTGAAGGTTTTGGGGGGTTTAGAGTTGAGGTATTGTCTAGTTGACAATTTTCATCCCAACAAGGGTTGTGAAGGAAGTTGCATAATTTACACTAGTCAAAGTGGGGAGATAATACTGGTAGATGAGCATGGTCAGAATATCTCTTCATGATTTATTTGGGATGTTTCTAAAGAGTATAGGTCCACTTAAAGTCATTTATTCCAAAAGTGCAGAAGTAGTTTATAAAATCTAATGTTTTATTCTTACATTGGGAAAGGTTATTTTTTGGTGTGAAATGGTTCTGAATACCATATCACACTTTGGGAATTTTTTTGGGATTTATTGAGAAGAGAAAGTATTTTTAAGTTATTATTTATGTTTCTGCCAAATAAGAAAAAGGGCAAAAAGAAATAATATAGAATCTCAAAAATATTTATTTTGAGATGGGAAGATTGGATATGATATATAGGCATCAAGTATGCCTTGATTCTGTAGGGTGGTTTGGAGAAAATTAAAGTTGTCTTTATAGAGAATGTATTGAGGATTTTATAAATAAAGGAATTTTAATAGTTTAATAATCCAAATAATTATGGTAATTATTTGGGGATGAATATATCCAAGGTAGATGGTGTACACTTAAAGTATCTAGCAAAATCACCTTGGGTATTGACAAACAAGATGGATTTTTGGAAGAAGACAAAGACTAGAGGATCTAGGGCATTAATATTTTTATGCCCTCTAAACATAGTTGGATTAGTGAGCTCGGGGCTCACCTAGGTACAAGGGATATATGGATAGATAGACAAAGGTATATATATGAGAATGGTGGCAAGATTTAGGCTTGGTTGTATTTGTGGTGATATAGGGATGATGGCAATCTTTGTTGAGAATAAGACTGCCATAGTAGGATGGTCATGATGCCGTATAAACCATGTGGGTTTAAGATGCACAAGGTTCCAATGGAAACAAGTTAAGTAGGGATTGGTAGACCATGGTTAGTAAATAATAACCATGGAGGGAGTTGTTCAAGGGGGGTAACATATGGATGTGAGCTTCTGCCTAATTAGGCATGTTGACTAGATTTGCAGAAAAAGATTATCATGATGTCTACAAAACTATCATGGATGAGTGGGTATAAGAATGGTTTAGCCAAGGGAAAGAGTGGGCTTTGGTAGTACTAATGATGTACTACAAGATGGTTCAAGTCCATTTTTAAGAGTACACAAAGATTTGAGTGGGTGGAGTTCCCAAGATTTAATCTAGTTAAAGATTACAGACTTGGCCATTTTTGCAGATTCAGGGTTTTGGACTAGATTACAAGGGTAGATAATTTTGGGGTGATGATAGGATCCAAAGTCATGATCAAGTGGATGATGTAGATTGGTTGATTTAGTAGAAAGGATCAATACTTACAATTGGTCTTCAAGGGGTTGGAAACTAGCACAGTGGATTATCTTAGTATGGATCTTCTTAAGTAAATTAGAGGTTCACGTGAGTGGCTCAAGATAGATCTAGCTTAGGATGTTTGGTTCCATATGTGGAGATCTCAAACATTGATCTGATCCTAAAATATCAGCTACTAAATTAGCTCACTCTAGTTCCTAAGCACACAAGGCAATCAGCAGATCAAGGCAATTCATCAGACATCAGATCAAGGCAATTCATCTAGTCAAACTTATCAACTATTACTAAGGTTACCATCAATGCTAGATTGTGGTAGGGAGTATGTCACCAACTCCACAATCAGTTGTATAAGAACAAGCACCAAGCAACAAGCATTGCAATACTTAACCAAAAAAAGCTTTTGTACCTCCTGATTTTTGCCTTTTTGACAAAAGATCAGGAGTGCTAAAATTGGAATGTTACAGGGGTGTTCAACTTTACCCACACATATCAACCTTCTCTTAATGCCACAATGAGTAGCCCTCTTCCTTGGACGCCGACAGAGGGTGGTTGACCAAGACCTTTAACTTGCTTTCTATGAGACCATGAGTCACGCCCTAAGGAGGGTTCCGTAACGTGTGAAATCCCGAAGCCAGTCCCTATAGATGTGAGGCGAGGTTGTTTTACCAGGGGATCTAAAAATACCAAAGGGCTTTCGTAAAATATATGGAAATACATAGGGGCCCTTGTAGTTAATTTGGGCTCCTTTATTTTGGTAGTTCTCAAAATATAAAAACCATTTGAATAGGTTTTCAAAGAGGGAGGAAAATATAAGGTTAGGGGTTTTCATATCTTATTTTTTGCATTATTTATCTTTCTTTAGAAAAATACATGATGCTCATGAATGCACAGACAAATCCTAATTAGCTAGCTGAAACTTGGGGCGTTACAACTTTGTTTCCTAGAACAGGTCAGGCCTCTCTGTCTCGCACGAAGTTGGGGTGTCCCGGTACCCTAGCACGGTATCTCTGGTTTCGAGGACAGGGACCTAGCCTATTCATAGGTCCATCTAGATCTTAGAAGAGGAATTGATGTAGGCAGAATACCTGGATTTGGAGGAAGGCATACTGCATGAAATATTGCTCCTTCGCCACGCGAGACGACTTCGTCTTCACAAGGAAGCGATCAACCCTTACAGAGCCGTATGACCGCAGATACTGCAAGGGCGACTCCAGGGCTTAACCGAATAACTCATACCTACATGAGGTGGATATCGCTCTCGTAGCATGCAGCGTATAAAGGATAGTTGGTGTGGGTTTCACATGACCAGCACCCACAGACAAAAATAGTGCAGGGGATGAGGACATGGACCTATATCTTTCTTCTCCCTGCAACCTGCCATCTACGAACTCAACCATCTCTGTACCAAAGCAATGATACGTAGCTTCAATGCAGATGTAGTTTGTGGACCGAGCTTCAGTGACTTTATGCTTCCAAGTCTTACCGTGAATTGGTGCGAACATCCACCGTCCATCTTAGATCCAACATACCAGATTGTCTCATATTTCAAACTAAAAACCTAAAACTATTCAGGAAATTCTGAAAAGATTCAGTAAAGTGTAAATGCCACGTTTTGAAATAAGTGAATGTTTCATCCCATTCGGATAACTAGTTTTTGATTGAATATATTACGTTTTCGTGCACTACTTTAAACTAAGTATCTATTTAACCACAACTTCATGATCCAAATGAAATGAAACTGCACTAGAGTACAAATCTAAACATGCATGATTTAATAGAATTTTTTCAAATTTTCTGAGTAATTTTAATTATTTAGTTTAAAGGGATTCCTATTTTCGGGCCCTGGGATCGTTATTTGTACTCACTTTTCCGCAACTGCTTAACTTTTCTCACTTTTTCCCAACTCCTTCTCTAAAACTCTCACACCGTCTGAAACTCGTTGTCTGTCCCGTAGTGGACACCTCTATCCACTAATCCAGATCAGCGTGTTACCCATATCCTACCCACGTGAGCACCTTACCCAGAACATACCCAGGTTGGTGTTGCAAGATGGGACCCCAAGCCAGCACCGTGCCCGTGCATGTTCCTGTGTCGTTGCGTCCCCTTTCTTCTTCTTCTCTGGTGACGGTGGCCCTTCTCCGGCCATCGAGTTATGTCTAGCTTCACTTCGGCCTCTCGTTCGTCCTGTCCGCAGTATGGTTCCGTCCTGTTGACCTATATGAAGGATGACAATGGCAACCGCATGCAGGAAAGGTTAGATCTCACACCAAATTTTTCTGATTAGAGTGGGCGCTTGCTCTGGACAATCAATCGGCGCAACTTGGAAGATCAATTGGGCGCGTGCTTGCTGTGGAGATTGTGGCCGATAGAGGAGTTGTTCCGATGATTTAATTTCGTTATCGAGTTAGTGTCTCGGTTGCAATCAAGTGAATCTATGAGGTGAAAGACAAACTTTAAGATTTAGGGAGATGGAAGTATAAGAAATAAGAAAATGATAAAACCCTTGACACTTTCAAATTAAAAAATTTGTACAACTCTTAATTAAAACAGATTTTATAATTGACATAACTCTTCAACACTTTCAAATTTGTGCATGATAATGTTGTCCTAAGAAAATCTTGAGACTTTACCATTTTTAGAGCGTGAAAGGTAATGCATAAACTAAAGGGATACCTAAACTAAAATATTGATGCCTCGTGCATATACGAAAATTATACACCTTTGAACACTATGAAATCACACATAGGACATGATAATGTTGTGATAATTAAGAAAATCTTAAGAGTTTATCATTTTCATAGAGTAAAATGTAATGCATAAACTTGGCTAAATTATACACCTTTGAACACTGTGAAATCGCACTTAGGACATGATAATCATGTGCTAAGAAAATCTTGAGAGATTATCATTTTCATAGAGTGAATGTAATGCATAAACTTGTATATACAAAAACTATACACCTCTGAACACTTTGAAATTGCACTTAGGACATGATAATGCTGAGAGGTTATCATTTTCATAGAGTCATGCGAAAGTTATACACCTTTGACCTCTTTGAAATCGCACTTAATACGTCATAATGATGTGCTAAGAAAATCTTGAGAGATTATCATTTTCATAGAGTGTAATCTAATGCATAAACTTGGATATACGGAAATTATACACCGTTGAACACTTTGAAATCACACTTAGGACATGATAATGTTGATAGATTATCATTTTCATAGAGTGAAATTTAATGCATAAACTTGCATATACGAAAATTATACACCTTTGAACACTTTGAAATCGCACTTAGGACATGATAATATTGAGAGATTTTCATTTTCATAGATTGAAATGTAATGCATAAACTTTCATATATGAAAATTATACACCTTTGATCTCTTTGAAATCGCACTTAGTATGTGATCATGTTATGCTTACAAAATATTGAGAGATAATCATTTTCATAGAGTGGAATTTAATGCATAAACTTGCATATACGAAAATTATACACCTTTGAACACTTTCCCTTCAAATTATATTCAAATTCATTTGTTTATGAAGTTAAAGTACCGATGGCAAACTCGTTATTTTGCATGGATAGGGGGTGACCCCCGACAGATATAGGGGTTACCCTATCCGCTAGATCACAGAGGACAAACGGTTGGTGGGCACTATCCATATGACAACTGTCTCGAAAAATCAGAGTGTAGCAACCAAGATGAGTATAGGTGTGAGAGATTATTACTAAGAGAGAGGGGAAAACTAAGTAGTACTAAAAAACCAAGGGAAAAACTTACAAAGGGATTCAAATAGAAAATAAAAGTAGAATTAAAAGATGAAAAATGCGCCTTTTATAAAATAAAATACATCTTGGCATACATCAAACTATTTGCAATTCAAATATACATGAGTGTGACAATTATTGCCTCATTTAGACAAACTATGTTTAGGGAGGGTCATTTTGGGAAGAGGCTTGAGTAGAAAGCCATGAACCTTCATAGATAGTAGGTTATTTGAGAAGTGTTGGTTTAGGTTAAAACTTGATTTTTATATATTTATTATGGTGGCAGGTCACATAAGAAGACTCCCTGGATAGGCTCCACTATGTTTTGATCTTTTTGAATTTACTGTGCATAAAATGACTCAATTATCTAGCTAAAACTCATTTGTTGACTCTTTGTTGACCATCCACCGGAGGATAAAACTGAGCATATTGCACGTAGTAGTGTTAGTAATAGAGGGAGAAACTGAGTACAACCAAATTTCTAGTGCTACTCTCAAGGGTAGACACAAAGAAAAAACTGAGTATAACTGAGTACACCTAAATCGTCAGGCTTCGTCATGAGGGAAAAAACGTGATGCACGGTATGCGTGTCGCGGTGCACAGGGCAGTAGCGGACGCGTGTGTCCATGCACAGTGCAGTAGAGTACGCGGTTACACAGTGCACAGTGATGCAACAAAATTCCCTTCCCATTACCATTATAGAGGCCTTCTCACTCTCACTCATCACTCACTCGCTCACTCATGCAACTGTATCCACTGTCCTATCACCTTCTACAAACCCCCAAGAAAACCCCAACCTCGTCGGCGATGGAGAAGAACTACGCAGTGGCCATCATCGCCTCCAAGGACGCCGACAAGGAGGCCCTCGTCCCCATACAGGTCCTCGTCGAGGCATCAAAGTTAGCCGTCGTCCCCATCTAGGCCACCATCCCCGCTTCCACCGTAGCAGCTGGCGAGGAGGCCCCCGCCAGTCTCGGCAGATCCCGCTTGACTAGGACCCCTACAAGAAGGAGGTGTACATATGGCCGGAGAACCCCTACGACAACAGCATCATCGACCCATGGTCGGAGGTAACTAGGGTTTTCTCTCCTTCCCTTGTTCTTCTCCCATTCCCATTGTTGGATGCCAGATCGTGTGTTATTAGGGTTCGACTGTTTGTATTTTCAATCGTTGGATGCTAGGTATTTTTACAGAAGCTCATCCTCTTGTGTTAGATCTCGTGTTTGGATGAATCCCCATGTTCATATTTCAATCCTATTTTATTTTTCCTTCGAGTTGTAGTTAAGGGATTCCCTAGTTAGTACTAGCGCTGATCTATAGTTGGGATTAGTATTTGATTTTGTTTGAGATTTGGAGATTGGGGAAATTTAACCCACTCGGTTAATTTATGCAAATAATCAGGGGATCTCAATTGGTTAATTTATGCAGATAATCAATCTCAATAATCAAGGTATATCAATCATGTCCTTATTGCACGCTACTATGTTTTTCTAACAGGTGGATAGAAGTGACGCATGCATCAACGACAAGTCCAAAGCACACCAAGACTCGTCAGGTGCTGAGGAGGATGAAGTCTGGCCAGTATGATGACTACTTCGCCGGTGATGTCTATAGGTGCCCCTTCTGCAACAGGAGACTCCTTGTCACCAACTTCAACTGCCTCGTGAAGCATGCCGAGGACTTGGGCTCCTGCATCCCCAAAGTCGGCTAGAACGTGAACGTCCACGCCTTCATAGACAAGCACAAGGCGCTCGGTTTTCACCTCCGCAACCTCCAGAAGATGGCCATCGAACAGGGTCGCATGCCCCCGATCAAGCCCAAGGTGCCCAAGTCAAGGTACCAGGCAGCAAGAAGTGGAGGAAGCGCCAAAAGGAGGAGGCAGAGGCCAGGAGGGCAGAGGCCAGGAGGTGCCACTGTTCTTGTGTGATGCTCCTACTGTAAGAAACTTCTTTTGTATTGTCTGTGTTAAACTTGTCTGCTGCTACTGCTGATTAGCCAAATTGTTGAACCTCGTTAAGTATCATACTATATGTCATATATTAGCTGCTTTATCTACATCTTCTTTGTTTACTGAATGTATTCATGCTGCTGGTTAGATTTGCTGCTCTAGATTTTCTACAAGATTGGAAAAAACAAGGGCAAAAAGGAACGATGAATGAAGAGAGAAGCTGCTCTAGATTCGCTACCTTTTCGGAAAAAAACACAACTGTTAACAAGAGAGAGGTAAAATGTGCTCTTAAAAAGGCCAATCATAACAAAAATAAAAATAAAACTTCGAATTTAGGCGAGAGGTGCGCATGTAACTATCAAACGCGCCCTACATGGTCTCATACTATGTCCCTCACGTCAGCATATCGCGGTCCTAACCAACCATCCCATGCAATCCCACATGGTACGCCCCATGCGTCAATATAATGCTTTCCCGGCCAATCGGCCTCACATGGTCCAGCACCACGTGGTCTCACACGTCAACCAATGGTCAAGCTGACGGCAGCTCCCGTTCGAGCTCTTTAATGAGTTTCAGAGAAGGAGATGACAAAAGTGAGGAAAAGTTAAGCGGCTGGAAAAAGTGAATACAAGTAAGGAACCAATGACACGAAAATAGAAATCCATAGTTTAAAATATGATTCAATCTTATAGGTTGGATCAGAGATGAATGGTGGATGTTTGCACCAAGTCACGATGAGATTTGGAAGCATAAATTCATTGATGCTCAGTACTTAGTTCGGGCTGCCACGCTTGGGGCTGATGGTACTGTGGGATCTCACGTTTACCTGTCGGTTGGTCAGAATGCAAGGACCGACCTAGTGCTTCTTGTCTCCCATTATCTCGCCAATGTATGAATATGAGGAAGTGTGGCAGATCCAACAACAATTGCTACAATGATGTCGTCCAAATTGCTGACCTATTTATATGTCTCTGCCGATCATATCAAATTAGAGACCAATGATGCGGACGAAGATACCACAAAAATCATAGAATTAACATATTTAAAGAAACAAGGCAAAAAATAACCTTCTTTTCAAATGATTGTGCAGTCTAACTTATTTTTATGGTGTCGTACCGGAGGGAGTCATGGTCATCGTCACAATGCCGTCGGTCGCGACGCCATGCTACTAAGGTGCTCCTGTCAATGGCGCCATCTAAGCGTCCAACATGGCGGTCGTCGCGGCAGCCGAGCCCACTTGCATAAGTATTGCGCCATTCTCCACGGCACCATAGTACTACACACAGAGCCTCCCTCTCTGGATGGCGTCATGCACCTTGACCATATAACTGGCCCAGCCCGCACGGTGGCTGTCCAAACCCGACCCCAAACAGTTTTCTTCTTCCCATCTTGACCCCGAACAAACTCTCTCTCCCTCTCTCTCCCCCAACTCATCCTCCATTCAAATCCTTCCAAATCGGTGGTCTTTCTTCTTCGATTTCTGCCCCCCTTGTCACCAAGGTGTAATCTCCACCGCCCCCTTGTTTTGGTCCAATTAGATCTGTGCAATTTGGTGGAACTTTGGAAAAAATGTTGGTACCCTAGATCTATCATTTGAAGTGAAAACTATGGTTTATTGTTGCATTGTTGACTAATGCTTGTTCGTTCCATGGTTTGTAGTCATTATATGTAGAAATTGTAGGCTAGGGTTAGGGTTTTGGTACATTTACTTGAGTTATGGTTTGTATGCAAGGGTTTTCCTTATTAGTGGGTTGCTATGGTGAGAAACTTTATTAGTGGGTTGCTACGGTTGGTGGTAACCTACTTGTTTTTTATACATTTTGGTTGTGGTCAATGTTTTTCGATGGCAAGGATCGTTAATATTCATCATGTGGACAAGGGGGCTTTCTTGAAAGGCAATGCCGAGTGTGACCCGGAGAAGGTAGTCATGGTGTTTGGCACTAGTTCTACCTATGCCGAGGTTGTGGAAATAGCGAGGAATGATTTGAAATGGATGGACCCTAGTGATGTGTATGATTTGGTTGGAAGGTATAATGCCGGGTTTGGCCATCACAATAGATTGAAGATAATGCCTATCAACTCTGAGTTGAATTGGAGTGCATATAAGGAGATGGTGGTGAAATACGAAGATAAGTCACTCGAGATATTTTCCACAAGAAAGTTTGGGGCTCGTTTGCACATTGACTTGAACTATCATGCTTCCATGAGCCCGGCTCAAGGTGAGCCACATGTGTATGACACAATAATGAGCCAACCTCCTTTGAGCCTAGTCCGCATCAAGCCAACCTATGATGGCACAACAATGAGGCAACCATCCATGAGCCCTGTCCGCAATGACAACTACGAAGCACCCCAAATGTGGATGTTGACTTTGAGGGTGATGAAGTAGAGAATGGGCTTCATGACAATGAAGTAGGAGATGTGGAGGAAAATTGCAATGAGGAGGACATGGACCATGATCTCCCTTATTTGCGCTGTCATGCATCGGACTACGAGGATGAAGGACTAGATGAAGATGTTGATGAGGATGGTTTAACGGTTAAATTATTAGAAGCTCATAAAAAGGTAGTAGGAAGGGATCATCGACCTTCATTGTTCTGTGATGTTAGCCTTGTGGATGAGTCCCAAGTTGACGATGGAATTAGTAGAGTGTTCAAGCCACGAGCATCTTCTAAAAAGGATTTGAAGCCCAAAAAGTATGGGATAAATCCCGGGGTGAAGTTTGAAAGCTTGTTGGAATTTCAGACATTGTCGGCTAGTTATGTCCGTGGATGGCACATTTTTGACCGGAAAGTTCAAGGGCACACTATTGACTGCCATATGTCACAACAAAAACATTCGGGTTTGGCCTTTGGCTTCTTCCTTGGTTTTGGTGAAGAACAACGATAACTAGGAGTGGTTTTTTCATATATTGAGGACCAAGGTTATTGAACCTGATAGAGAGGTTTGCATCATCTTAGACCGCCACGAAGGAATACTCAACATTGTCGAGAAGGACATTGCCGGGTGTGCTCGTATCCACAATTGATGGTGCATGAGGAATTTTGTTCCAACTTCTATAGAGCATGTGGCAACAAGGAGCATGCCGACGATCTACAAGATTGCTGTCTTGCCTTCACCGCTCGGCATTTTCAAAAATTATATGATAGACTGTATGGTCTCACAATTGATGGTGGCAAAGAGTTTCTCAGAAGGAACCTTCATGATAAGACCAAGTGGGAAAGAGCTTATGACTATCGAGGCAAGAGATATGGTGATTCCACAAGCAACATGGCAGAATGCTTCAACAAAGCACTGAAAGGTGTACGTCAATTTCCCATGACTGCCGTAGCGGAGTACACCTTTTGAAAGTTGAATGAATACTTTCAAAAGTATAGTGAAGAAATGGATAAGAAAATTTCTTGGGATAACAAGAAAAAAAAGAAGTATGATTACCCGCCATTGGTCGATAATTGGTTAGAATACCAATCAAAGAAAGTGGACACACAAACGGTTGAATATTTCAATAACCAAGAACTGATTTCCCAAGTGAATGGGCATGGAGGTAGCAAAAGAGGAGGTGTGCAACATGGCAGACTTTCATATAAGTTCTAGCTACGCAATTGTCATTGCTCTTGCGAGGGACTGGCATTGTATCATCTCCCATTATCACAAATGATGAAGGCGGAATCCGAACGAATGGTGGGTCTTAATCACCCGGATACGGTTAGGTTGGACGAGCACTCCATCCAAGCGGTAAAGAACACATGGGCGGGTAGATTTCAACCTTACTTTGACCAAACTCAATGGCCAGAATATGATGGTGTGCAACTTTTGACCGATCCGGCTACGAAGGTGGTTAGTTGGGAAAGAAGACAAACCAAGCGTTTCTGAGGTGACATGGATGATTGGGCGGATGGATACCGACGGAAATAGGGCAACCAGTATTTCACGGAGCCTCGTGACAAAACCCGCTGTGGAGAATGCAATAGTGAGGGACATAATAAAACATATTGTGGCCAAAAAAATCAAAGGGAGCCGACACCCCTATTGGGGACACAAGCCAACAAAGTGGTGATGGTGGTAGAAGCACTAGCCAAGGAGGTGGTGATGGTGGTAGAAGCACTAGCCAATGGTGATGGTGGTAGAAGCACTAGCCAAGGAGGTGGTGATGGTGGTAGAAGCACTATCCAAGGAGGTGGTGATGGTGGTAGAAGCACTAGCCAAGGAGGTGGTGATGGTGGTAGAAGAACTAGCCATGATGGTAGAGGTAGTGGCGCTAGTAGAGGTCATGGCGGTGGTAGAGCACATGGCGGTAGTATATTTACGTGCCTTCGAGGAGAATTCCCGTATGTTTACTTGCATGTTTATTTCTCTTTACTAACTTTTATCTTGCATTTAAGTTTATTTTCTCTTTAGTAACTTTTATCTTATTGTAGGTATGTCGACCCAACCCACCAATGAGAACAGTGATGGGAATGGTATGAGCTACTCGAAAGTGTTGGAGGAGGCTTTGAGGAGGGTGAAGGAGAGGGATGATGAAGTAGATCAGTTGATCAAGGAAAGGGAAGAGGAAAGGAGGGTGGCTGAAGAATAATGGCAGTTTGAAGAAGATTTCAATAGGAGATGGCGTGAGGCAGGGATAAAGAAAGAACACGAGAGAGAGTAAAAAAATTGCAAAATATGAATAGGACATGTACTTGAAGAACTTGAGGAATCGTCGACAATTTGAGAGGGTGTCTGAAGAGGCGAGTCTCATAATGGAGGAAGAAGAGAGTAAGAGGAAAGAGGAGAGGAGGCGCTAATTCGAGATACAATTGAACACCATTGTCCAGCTTACACGTGACTTTTCGGAAAATGAAGAGGAATAGGAAGAGGAAGAGAGGAAGAGGAAGGTGAAAGGGAAGGGGAAGGAGCCTCAGGCGACACAATGGAGTTGTCACCATGTTGTGATCTATGTTATGGACTCCACTATGTGGAATTTATTTTGAGCCTTCCGTGACCTTTGCAATGTCGTGAACTATGGTTGTACTATTTATGTTATGAACTATGTATTAATTGTGCAACTATGTACTGTGAACTTGGTTGTACTATTTATGTTATGAACCATGCTTGTTTCTCCAGCGTGCAACCATGCAATTATGTGCTATGAACTTTCTTGTAGTCACAGACTGTAACATCCCAGAATTTAGGAACCAACGAAGGGTAGAACTAGGATTTTGTGTATAAGCATGCATTCATCTGTAAAATGCAGGTAAATTTTTCGCCAAACAAAAACGTAAAGTGATCAGAGTTTCTTTCAATCTTTGTGTGTAGGAATAGCTATCGAGAGTGATCGTTATAAATTTTGACATGATCTTTATGAATCAATGTATTTCGGGGGGAAGAATTTGAATTCAAACTTGAAACTTGAATTTATATTTAAAAGTTAAGATTTGGTATTTTGAAATGATTTTCAAAATGATTTAGTAATATCATTTGTTATAATAAAGAAATAATAAATAATAATAGAATTCCATATAAAGTAGTTCGAATAAGAAATGACTCTTTATTTCTTATTCTTATTCCATACACATTTTTACAATGATGAACTCATTCAACTAATGAAGGGGTTCAGTATAGTAAAGAATTACAATATAGGGAATTGAAATAATAAACTATTACAAGACTGTTACAAAAAGAATAAAATAAAAAGTACAATATAAATGTATGTATGTATCTATCTATCTATCTATCTATCTATCTATCTATCTGATCCTATACTAAATCTTGCATATCTAGATCTTGTACCTGCAAAAATACAAAACAAACAAAATGAAAATAAAAGATTAGTTGTTAGGTTTACTCTCAGTGGAGAGCAGTGAAGTGCACTGCTCAAGTTTACATCATTGAGTAATTGTTAAAGGGGCAAGTTTCACCAATATGAAAGAATTTGTTCTTCCATAATAAATAAGCCACAAGTCAATATATTAGCAGCAAATAAAAGGGGCAAGTTTCACCAGGTGAGTAAAATGTAAAAGATCAAAAGGTGAAACACATCATCGATCTGATCGACACCATGCACCCAACAGCCAGGTAGCACAGTCACCTAACTACATGGTGTGTACTATCAACACAACAGCAGCCACACAAGAAAAAGGAGAAGAGCTCAGCCGTAGCAAAGCTTCCAGCAGCTCATTCTCACTTTCAAACATCAAACCAGGAACACACCAAGCTTACCAAAGCCAAGAAAATCATCAGCAAAACCATACACCAGACCATCCAAGTACTCACCATATGGTGACATAAGGAGGGGGTGGATCAGGTGGATAGCAAGGTCAAGGCCAAACTTACAGGAACCAGAAGGTGAAGGACAAGATCAAGCCAGCAGCACAATCAGCAAGATCTAGCCAACCAAATCAATCAGCCACAACACCAGCAATCTAATAGTTGTGGTGAGTAAGATAAAACCCTCACATGATCTAATCATCTTCACTAGATTAAGATACATGTGTTGTTTTATATCTAGATCTCTCAGAAATCACCCAAGTGGGGTGTCAACACCCGGATTTTTAATTCCAGATGCTTGTTATGCCATACATCGCAATCCCAGGATTACCATTTTTGCGAGACATAACAGACTGGATACCACAGTACATCATCCATTACAAACCATACATAAGGTCTTACAACAAATAAGTGATCACATGATCTAGTCTTAATACAAACATAGCAGCGGAATAATGTAATAATAATGGTAGTGTGGGCGAAGCTCCATCTTCATGGTCACAGGAAATGCTGACGATGGGAGATGATCCTAGTTGTCGTAAACTTTATGTGGTCCATCCTCCTGATAGTCATCTTCATAATCTGGCCATGGGAATAGCCAGGGACAAAGCCATGAGTACTCTTTAAGTACTCGCAAACTAATACTAACAAGTGAAGGGGTTTTGAATAGGAAGTACTAGGCTCTAGGTTGTTTTGCAAAAAGCCAGATTTACCTCTACTGAGTTCAGAAGCAAAGAAAGCTAGTTGAAAGTTTTATAACACCTAAATGGGAACTTACCTATCACTTTCACAACCCTGTTGGGGTCAAGTCAAAGTCATGATTCATTTCAGAAGTCATTTTGAAAACATCTGACGATGGAACAGTATGGCCACTCCAACTGTCCATAACCGCGGACGCGGCTATTCGAATTGACACTCTGCAGAGGTGGTACACTTTCACCACAATATTCGATACATCCGTCAGGAACAATCCTGAATTCACCATTACTCAGTATGCGGATAATCAATCCTAACCTTTCAATTACATGCCTTGGTATAGGCACCTCTCCTATGAGTTTGGCCTCCCAACCATGACCAACTGCATCTTGGGAACTGCACAGGTGGACAATCGTCACAAGGTAGCCTCAGCTCAAACCTTGGCCGCAAGGGAGCCCATACTAATGTATATAAATTTGTCATCAAGCCCTACCCAAATTTCGGGCATTGTGGTTGTACGGTAAAATTGGAATGGTATGGCATCCAGACAACCATCAGTTTTATAAAGGGCTAAGGCTCATGCCTCAACATTTTCATCATTAAAATCATCTGGTGTTCAAGAACACATGTCAAAACATTTCAGTAGAATGACTCATCATTCTAAGGTTTTAATAATCATTTTCACCAAGTATTCCCATCTAAAGTGATCAAGTTTTTATGCTTAGCACTAGCAACTACAAGTGGGGGTAAACACTAATGAGGGTTGGTAAACAAGTGTGAATGATCTAAGTTCAATCTCATGCCTCGGGATGACATCAAGATTATCTAACTTAGACCAAGTTTTATGCTCTTTATGCTACCTTTAAATATCTTTCTAAAATCTATAAGTCACTAGGTAAACTCCAATAGAAAAGCTTTGATAAAGAAATAAAATAACTATGCTTGCAAATAAAACTAGGATTGGGTATCAAGTGATATAATCAAGGCATGCCTAATGCATTGCATAGATTATATAGTTTTCACAGTTGCAAGGGTTAGCTTGCATAGGTAATATGCAGGTGGTAGCTTGCTAAGATATTAGTATAAGCTTGCCTTGCGCAGAGCAGTGGTTGAAGTTCTCCTCATCTTCTTCCTCGTAGTATTATCCTTCCTCCTTGTATCCTTGTTCCGTACTAGCGTCTATAAATAAATACGAGGTACACAATCACCAAACAATTCTTAACTACTCTATTTAGCACACAAAGGTTCACACTAGATTATCTAGCATCATCACTATTATCACAAAGATTAAATCACTTGTCTTATTTATTTTATTTTAGAAAAGTAATTTCTACTCATTGAAAAACTACTTAAGATTTAATATTCTCTAACTAAAACATTTGATCATGTTGACACATGTCATCACCACATATTTCAGTACTTGGGAATGTGATTTAAAGTGGTGTCACAATTTAATAAGGTTTAACAGTTTTATTTTAATTAAATAAAGTGACTAGAAATGCCTATGGGGCATTCTTTTATTGCTTGACCATTATTTCTGCAAGTAAACCTAGATATTTTTATATATTCAAAAAGGTCTTATTTAATGTGATTTTTGAGAGTTGGAATCAACTCAAAAGATTTTGTGGTTGAATTTTGAAAAATGTTTGAATGCAGAAAAGCTTCTGCCTTGTTATTTTTACTATAGGTGATCTACAAATCTAAATGACTTGAATCCAACGGGCTTGGATTAAGAATTCCAGTACCTTTTTAACAATATTTGTTTCATACAATTTCGTTCAGTGAATATCTCAGGATTGGTTTTTGAATCTAGGTATAGAACTAAGTTTGAAACTAAATGGAAAAACCTAAATTCAAACTACTGGGTCACGCGGGAAGTGAACTGGGCCGGCCGACAGCATACAGTGCGCGCGTGGGTGCGTTTAAGTGAATGTCCCCACTAGTCAGCGAGACAAGTGGTGCGAAGGGGTACGGGGCAATCTAGACCACACGATCAACATCTAATCGAACGGCTGTGACTTATCATCTCCGTCGGGCAACGCCGGCGAGACAGAACCCTAGAACGGGCAGTGGGGGTCATGTGAGGCTCACTCGGGCTCAGGCGAGGGTCGGTGATGGGGGAGAATGTCGAAGTCAACGACGGCAAACCTCCTGGTAGTGGTGGCTTCTCCTGGGGTGGCTCCAATCGCTGGCTCCTCTTCTCCTCCTCCATGGCAGACTCTGGTGAAATTCCGGTGACCTGCTGCTCGCCTTGCTCCGGGGATGAATGGGGGTGGTTCTGAGAGAGAGGGGATTGTGTTGGTGTGAAGAAATCGAACGAGCGTGGCCTCTATTTATAGTGCAGCGAGCGGACCAAAGGGCGCGGGTGGAGCTCATCGTGGTCATCGTCACAGTGGTCTAACAGCATGGGCGATGGTAGGGGACAGTGATGTGTTCCCTGGCGAAGCTCAACGGCAAGGTTGCAAGGCGTGGGGCGGTGCGAGATGGTCGGAACATTATGATGGTCTGGGCGGGTCCGACGGAAGTTTTAATGGCGCACGGGTTCTCCTGGTCACGCGGCGATGAAAGGGCATGTCCTGGAGGTTCCTGGAGCGGTGGTGATCACGCACGCAAGCGGTGAGGGCGGCACACGGTCTGTGCTCACGTGTCGAGTGCGGCGCTCTGGCACGCTCTCGCCATGCTTGCAGATAAGTTGGGCATGCTTGGGCTGAGTGGTCCAGGGGTTGGCTACACTTGGGCATTGGACAGGGGGTGGCGGTGGATGGTGGTCAGTGCCCCAGACAAGGTTGGCGAGGCTAGAGCTGCTCCTAGCTTGCTGTAGACAATGGGGTGGCAAGTTGAGGCTCGGCATGCTCACCATTGATGGCAATGGCAAGCTCACAGTGAGCTAAAGCTTGTTAACTGAGCTAGATGATCTACTAAGAGTGTGCTGTGAGCTAGATAGGGAACAAGTTAGGCCCAAACTCTAGTGTTTTGTGTTTTGTTTGATTTGTGTTTGCAAGGTGTTTGATGAAATAGCCGAAAGAGATTTGAATTTGAATTTTTGAATGAAAATTGGTGGGTGTACTAGTCACATACTAGGTAGTCTCTGGTTAGTTGGAAAGGTCAAGGTGCACTGGTTTGGTTGGTTGTTGAGAATTGGTGATCTTCACATATGATAAAGATTCAATTTTGAGTTGTCATTTGAGTCAACTTGCCAAATGTTTCTGTGAGTTTGAAAGGCGGGCTTGGGTTCACTTCTACTTGGTCCGGCAAGGGGTGAAAAGAATAGGGATTGTTTCTGATTGAAACATTGGACTAGAAACACTCAAAGTGGACTAGTGAGCAAGATTGTCAAAAATGACCATTTGCTTATTTTGTTTGTTTTTTAATTTCTCTTGATTTGTTTCTTCTTGGATTTGATTTGGATGATGTTGTTTTTATCTTTAAACCATTCCTTGCTATTTATAACAATCACACAAGTCCATTCATGCATGCATACAATCATCACATACACACTTGCATTTATAAAGATTTTAAATTAACAAAAAAAATTGTTAACCCTAATTTTGGTGATTGGAATTTGATAACCTTGCACTACTAGGAAAAGGGTTGTTCGTGGCGCACCTAAAAAGCCCATCTGTGGCGCACTAGTGGTGCACCACTAAGCGTACGTTGCGCTAAAAAGTGCTCGTAGCGCACTACCCTGGTGTTCTACGATTATATGGGGATAGGCGTAGTGCACTACTAGGTGCGCCACGGGTAGGGGTACAGGTGCGCCACGTTTTTTTCAAAAAACAAAAAAAAATCCAAAAAACACCCTCGTTTTGAATTGCAACAATCGGGTCCACATCGCCGCCGTCGCTGGAGCATGGTGACCGTGGCCACGACGTACCATCGCAGGGAGGTGCGAGAGGCCATGGCCATGCTAGTCCTCGCCGGCATCGAGGAAGAGAGGGAGAAGGAGGTGTGGCTGGAGAAGGGAGGAGGTCGCCGCAAGGAGAAGGAGGTTGTCGTCGCCGCTCGTCGTGACTGCAAGGAGGAGGCCGCAAGGAGAAGGAGGTTGTCGTCGCTCGTCGTGACTGCAAGAAGGAGAAGGCCACCGTCGCTACAAGGAGAGGAGGATGCCAGAGCAAGGAGGAGGAGAAGGCCACTGTCGCTACAAGCAGAGAAGGATGATAGAGCAAGGAGGAGGAGGAGGAGAAGGCCACCATCGCCATCGTCAGTCAGTGCATGGAGAGGAGGAGTCCAGAGAAAGGAGAAGGAGAAGGAGGAGGAGAAGAGAGAAAGAAAAGGAGGAGGGAGGAGAATGAAAAGGAGAAGAGGGAGGGAAGAGAAGAGGGGTAGGTGGGCGGGGTGAGGATTCAAACTTTGAATCCCGCCCAACTTACTCGTAGCACACTAGGTGGTGCGCTACGGGTAAGTTGCCCTCTTTTTTTCTGCAGGAAAAAGGGTCATTTGACCGTAACTTTTTACTCTTTTCGAATTTTGAAAATCTAAAAAATCGCTAAACGATCGGAGGTGGTTGCGAGCGGATGCGAAATCTCGTTCTTATTATTTTGGTATATTATATGATTTTTTTCGACATCGTATGCAAAAGTTACGACCATTTTACCGTGACATGACTTTTTTTTGCAGAAAAAGTCGAAATTATTGTTTGTTAATTTTCCTACAAACTATACCACATTACCTATCTACATATGAAATGATTTTATTTTTTTGAAGTGTTTATCATTTTCTTTTATTTTTTGCAAAGCCTAAAAAGGCGATCCACGGGGGAAGGGGGGGGGAGCGGGTGGAGCTGGTGCAGGCCACTTAGCCGTAGGGCACTAGGACATAGTGCCCTACGACTAAGTTGACCAGCTGCTGCAGCACACATGCCCGTAGCACACTAGGTCAAGGTGCGCTACGGCTAAGTTTCACATCCGTAGCGTACCTTAACCTAGTGCGCTACAGGTATGTGTGCTGCGGCCACCTATGCCCTGGCCCACACATAGCCGTGGCGCACCACCCCCATGTGCACCACGATTACGACAGTTAGCCGTAGGGCACCTGTGGGTAGTGCGCCACGCCTATTTTACTCGTGGGGAACAACTAGAACGTGAGCCACATATGTGTGGATTACCTATAGCCATTTTCCTAGTAGTGTTGATTAATATTTTTGGGATGTTACAAACCTTCCCTCCTTAAACAAAATCTTGTCCCGAGATTTGAGAAAGAAGAAAAAGAAAACTAGGATTTAAAGAGATCGGGAAACTCCGTCTTGATGTAATCTTACTGTTCCCATGTAGCTTCTTCTTCAGTGTGGTTAGTCCACTGAATCTTGAGAAACTTGATGCTTCGGGTCCTGGTGGTTCTGAAATCTTCCTCCAAAATACGGATGGGTACTTCGGGATATGTCAGGTCATCGCTGATCTCTATGGTTTGGTGATCAATGTTCTTGAAAACTTCAGTCTTCTCTGGGACTTATAGGCATTTGCGAAGTAACGATATATGGAACACATTATGCACGGATGACATCTCCTTCGTCAGTTCCAGTTGATATGAAACTTCTCCTCGATGACTCAGAATCTTGAAGGGTCCAATATATCTGGGGCTAACTTTCCTTTGAGATGGAAACATTGCATTCCCTTCAAAGGCGACACTTTGAGATACACAAAATCTCCGATATTGAAAGCGAGGTCTCGACGTCTCTTGTCGGCATAACTCTTCTGTTTGGATTGGGCGGTCTTGAGGTGGTCGCAGATCTTGTGAACTTTCTCTTCCGCTTCTCGTAGGATGTCGGGTCTGAAAATCTGACTCTCTCCTACTTCCGACCAATTCAAAGGGGTATGACACTTCCTTCCATACATGAATTCAAATGGGACCATTTGCAAACTAGCTTGATAACTATTGTTGTACGAAAATTCTATGAAAGGCAGACAATCTTCCCATTTAGATCCATACTCTAGCACACAGGCTCTTAACATATCTTTGAGTATTTGATTTACTCGCTATGTTTGTCCATCGGTCTGAGGGGGGTAAGCTGTGCTGAAATCTAGTCGGGTTCCTAATCCTTCTTGGACTTTCTTCCAAAATCTCGAGGTAAACTGAGTTCCTCGATTCGACACAATGTTCTTGGGGACTCCGTGCAAACTGATGATTCTAGCGATATACAACTTTGCTAGCTTCGAGCTTTGATAAGTTGTCTTAACTGGTAAGAAATGGGCTACTTTGGACAATTTATCAACTATGACCCAAATAGAGTCATTCCCCCTACTAGAAGTAGGCAATCCGGTGATAATGTCCATTCCAACTGAATCCCATTTCCATTCTGGAATCTGTAACGGTTACAACAGTCCTGCGGGTCTCTGATGTCCCGCCTTGACTATCTAACATATATCACACTTGGCTATGTAGCTTCCGATTTCTCTCTTCATCTTATGCCACCAAAATTGCTCCTTTAAATCTTGATACATCTTCGTTCCTCCGGGGTGGATAGAATAAAGAGTATCATGGGCTTCTTTCAAAATAGCTTGCTTCAATTCAGAATCTGCTGGCACACAGATACGTCCTTTGTACCAGGAAACTCCTTCTTCATCTTCGGTGAATCTGGGTACTTTGCCTGTACCGATGCGATGTTTGATTCCGTCGATACTAGCATTTCCTTTCTACGCCTCCTTGAGCTGACTGATCAAAGTGGGTTGAAGTTATATGCTAGCCAAGAATCCTTCACTTACTAATTCCATTCTAAAATCATCCATCTCTTTGTGCAAACTTGGTTGCTCCTTCAGAATCATGGAGTTCAAGCGGTATGGCAACCTGCTAAGGGCATCTGCTATCACATTGGCTTTACCAGGGTGATAGTGAATGTCCAGATCATAATCCTTGATTAACTCTATCCATCTCATCTGCCTCATATTCAGCTCCTTTTGAGTGAAAATGTACTTCATGCTTTTGTGATCCGAATAAATCTCACAATGGTTTCCCATAAGATAATGCCTCCATGTCTTCAGGGCTAGAACTACGACTGCTAGTTCAAGGTCATGGGTAGGATAATTCTGCTCATGTTGCCTTAGTTGGTGGGATAGATAAGATATAACTTTTCCCTCTTGCATTAGCACACATCCGAGACCGATCTTAGATGCATCACAATACACATCAAAAGGCTTCGTGAAATCCGGCATGATCAAGATTGGGGCTGAGATCAATCTCTTATTGAGTTCTTGAAAACTCGCTTCACATTTCTCCGTCCATTCAAACTTTTTTTCCTTCTTCAACAATTGGGTCATGGGTCTTGCGATACTCGAGAATCCTTCTACGAACTTGCGGTAATGTCCCGCTAATCCGAGAAATGCACGAACTTGGGTTTGAGTGGTTGGGGCTTGCCAATCTTCAACATCCTTCACCTTTGCAGGGTCAACGGCAATTCCTCCGGCTGATACAATATGTCCGAGGAATCCTACCTCCTGTAACCAGAATTCACATTTGCTGAACGTGACATACAGATGATGCTCCCTAAGGGTTCCAAGGATGGTCCTCAGGTGTAGCTCATGTTCTTCTTCTGATTTGGAATAGATCAGAATGTCGTTGATGAAAACAATGAAAAACTTATCCCGGAAGTCCATAAAAATATTATTCATGAGGTTGATGAAATAAGCGGGGGCATTGGTTAATCCAAAGTACATGACAGTGTACTCATACAGTCCATATCTGGTGGTAAAGGCAGTCTTTGGAATATCCTTTGCGCGAATCTTGAGTTGATGATAACCAGTTCAAAGGACAATCTTAGAAAACACTTTGGCACCGGTCAACTGGTCAAACAGGTCTTCTATCTTCGGAAGTGGGTAATTGTTCTTGATGGTGACATCATTCAACTTCCGATAATCCATACACAAACGGTTACCTCCATCCTTCTTGTCCACAAACAAGACAGGTGATCTCCATGGCGACGCACTTGGTTGGATCAGTGCTATCTCCAGCATAGCATCTAGTTGCTTCTTTAGCTCCACTAGTTCAGATGGGTTCATACTATACGGTCTCTGGGCTATGGGTCCGGTTCCAGGGATTAGTTCAATGATAAACTAAATATCCCGATCTGGGGGCATACCGGGCAAAACATCTAGAAATACATCAGGGTATCACAGACTACTCTAACTTGGTCAATGGTTGGTTGGGCTAGACTCTTGTTGCACTTGAATTGATGGGGCAAGGTTTCAGATACATGCTCTACTGATATTATGGCTGTACTGGTCATGTTTATGGCTTTCTTGGCATAGTCGATTAATCCTTTATGTTTCGACATCCAATCCATTCATAGTACTACTTCCAAACCTTTAGTTCCAAGTACTATTAGATTAGCATAAAAATCTATGCCATGGATTCAGATAGGTATGGCCTTGCAAATTTTCCTAGCTTTGGTGGTTGAACTAGGTATTTCAACTATCATAACATGCTTCAATTTTGTTGGTTGAATCTTACTAGTGCATGCAAATTCTTTGGTGACAACGAGTGCGATGCTCCAGAATCAAACAACACTCTTGCAAGTATTGAGTTAACAGAAAACATACCCAGCACGACATCTGGCACTTCTTGGGCTTCTTCATCATGCATGAGAAACAGACGGCCGTTGCGGTTGAGCGAATTCCCTAGGGCAAGTCTCCTTCCAGGCTGAACACGACGCTGCTGCTGAGTTGGGGAATTTGCATTGGGAGCTACTGCAATCTCCTTGGGGCACTCATTGGAATAGTGACCCTTGGTTCCACATTCATAATAAGTCACCTCAGACTTGTCCTTTGCTGCAACAGGCACAACATTGCTTCCAGTCCTCGGGGCAGTGTTGGTGTGGTGGCGACATTGTTGTTGTTGAACTTGGGGGGTGCACGATTGAAATTGATGGGGTTGCCGGGGTTGTTGTGGTTTCCTCCGGTCCTTGAGTTTCCTCCTCCATGGTTGGGATAGGTCGGACGGTTTGTCGGGGGTCTATTGTTTCTTAGGTCAAATCCTGGAGATTGGTTGGGGCGATACTTTGGGGTATGGTGGGTTCCTGTTTGATGCATCATTTTACGCTTGCGATTCTCATTGGCTTGGTTGATCTTGCCTTCCATCTGGATTGCCAAATCCACTAAGGCTTCAATATCAGCAAACGAAATATTGACTAATATCGTTTGAATCTCATCATGCAGACCATTCAAGAATCTCTCCTTCTTCTTGTCTTCAGTGTCAATCTCATCCGGTGCATACCTAGCCAATGACAAAAATTTGTCACGGTACTCAACTTCTGTCATCCTCCGTTGCTTCAGTTCTCTGAATTCATCTCTCATCCTCTTGACCAAACCCGGTAGCACATGGGTTCTTCTGAACTTGACTTTGAATTCATCCCAAGTCATCATATGTCCTCCATTCATGGCACGAACGCTGTTCCACCATGCTCTTGCATCTCCTGCTAGATAGTGGGTGGCAAACAGTACTTTCTCATTAGCCTCCACTTCTGCGACTTCCAAGTTGTTCTCCATGGTTTGCAGCCAATCATCGGCATCTAGGGGCTCTTTAGACTTAGTGAAGATAGGTGGATTGGTGTTCTGGAAATTATTGAGCTTGGATCCATGGTTGTCCTGATTTCCATGGCCTTGGTTGGTGTTGTCCATCTGAGCTATGTGCTGAAGGGTGGCTAAGTTGGCTTGACGTTCGGCTCTTTCAGCTTCACGGTCAGAAACCAACATTTGCAAGATTTGCAACATCGGGTCCGGGGATGAAGTGCTTCCTCCGCCAGGCATCTGAAGATTGAGATAGATCATGACAAAAGAGGGAAATTTCTAAGGTTCTGGTTTTTTTTTCGAAAAGTTTTTGAAGTCTGACTCAGATTTTTCTAGCAACTTGCTTTTCATTCATTCATAACACACCATACAAACACACACATCAACAAGGAAAAAACAGATGGTTTTAAGAACCATTCTGTGAAACTACGATACAGTGGGACCGGATACAACTCACTAACGCTAGTGCTCAAGTGCTACTACTCCTCGGAGTCGGTGTCCTCATCATCCTCATCATCATCATCAATGAAGGCAATGTCATCCTCATCGGTGAAGAAGTCCATGGCCTGATCCTCCAGAAAGTCATCATCGTCACTAAGGTAAGAGTAGGGGTCTCCACGAAGGTCCTCTCCTACGTTCTACCTCTCCTCGAGATGCATATCCCTCTCGTGGATGGTCTCCTCCAAGTCTGTGATCCTGTGGTGAAGACGGGCAATGATGCGCTCCTTCTTGTCAAGCTGACAGCGACGAGACTGGCGATCCTTCACTAGCATGGAAATGGTCTGCTCCTTGTGGACAGCGATGGCAGAGTTGTGGTTGGCGTAGGAGCGGGCATTTTCTAACTCCTTCTGTTGGTCATACATCATGAAGCTGAGGTGGTCCACTTGGTTCTTCAGCTCAGGGTGATATGGTGCCTCCAGTGGCTGTCCCATAACATCACGCCTTAGACAGAACTCAAAGCGGGTACCCTTGATCTGGTTGATACTCTGCCCACACAAATGAGCAAGAGCTTCCTGCATGGCCCTGGCAAGTCCATCGAGCTAGTTGTTCTCTCTAATGGTGAAGTGGATTCCCTCTGAGGTGGGGGCTTCAATATTTCCTCAGAGACTTGCAACAATCAGCCATTGCAGTTCCTCTCCTTCCTGATCGTTGAGCTGAGCTCCGAAGAACTCGGGGTGCGGGCGCTCTAGAAGTTCTGAAAGATGGTCCAAGTCACGCTCAAAGATGAGGTATCCTCCATTCCCCAACTGATAGACCTTCCTATACTTCACGTCCATCTATAAGAATGTAGCATGAGTAAGTTAGTAGAGTGATCAAGTGTGTCAAATTTCATGTAAGTTTGCAAGAATTTTTGAGGAACATGAATTTTCATGAAAGAATATAAGTGATAAGAATGAGAATAGGTTTTCATAAATACTCACTTCTTTTGTTTTGAAACTAAGTTTTTGATTCAAGCGTCCATTCTAAACTAGGGTCTCCTATGGTCAGGATGGCTCCGATACCAACTTGTCAACACCCGGATTTTTAATACCAGATGCCTGTTATGCCATACATCGCAATCCCAGGATTACCTTTTTGCGAGACATAACATATTAGATATCACAGTACATCATCCATTACAAACAATACATAAGCTCTTACAACAAATAAGGGATCACATGATCCAGTATTTATACAATCATAGCAGCGGAATAACGTAATAATAACGGTAGCATGGGCGAAGCTCCATCTTCATGGTCACAGGCAATGCTGACGATGGGAGATGATCCTAGTTGTCGTAACCTTCCTGCGGTCCATCGTCCTGATAGTCCTCTTCATAGTCTGGCCACGGGAATAGCCAGGGACAAAGCCATGAGTACTCTTTAAGTACTCGCAAACTAATACTAACAAGTGAAGGGGTTTTGAGTAGGAAGTACTAGGCTCTAGGTTGTTTTGCAAAAAGCCAGATTTACCTCTACTGAGTTCAGAAGCAAAGAAAGCTAGTTGAAAGTTTTATAACACCTAAATGGGAACTTAGCTTTCACTTACACTACCCTGTTGGGGTCAAGTCAAAGTCATGATTCATTTCACAAGTCATTTTTAAAACATCTAACGATGGAACAGTATGGCCACTCCAACTATCCATAACCGCAGACGCGGCTATTCGAATAGTTTGACACTCTGCAGAGGTGGTACACTTTCACCACAATATTCGATACATCCGTCAGGAAAAATCCTAAATTCACCATACTTAGTATGCGGATAATCAATCCTAACCTTTCAATTACACGCCATAGTATAGGCACCTCTCCTATGAGTTTGGCCTACCAACCATGACCAACTATCATCTTGGGAACTGCACAGGTGGACAATCGTCACAAGGTAGCCTCAGCTCAAACCTTGGCCGCAAGGGAGCCCATACTAATGTATATAAATTTGTCGTCAAGCCCTACCCAAATTTCGGGCATTGTGGTTGTACGGTAAAATTGGAATTGTATCGCATCCAGACAACCATCAGTTTTATAAAGGGCTAAGGCTCATGCCTCAACATTTTCATCATCAAAATCATCTGGTGTTCAAGAACACATGTCAAAACATTTCAGTAGAATGACTCATCATTCTAAGGTTTTCATAATCATTTTCACCAAGTATTCCCATCTAAAGTGATCAAGTTTTTATGCTTAGCACTAGCAACTACAAGTGGGGGTAAACACTAATGAGGGCTGGTAAACAAGTGTGAATGATCTAAGTTCAATCTCATGCCTCGGGATGACATCAAGATTATCTAACTTAGACCAAGTTTTATGCTCTTTATGCTACCTTTAAATATCTTTCTAAAATCTACAAGTCACTAGGTAAACTCCAATAGAAAAGCTTTGATAAAGAAATAAAATAACTATGCTTGCAAATAAAACTAGGATTGGGTATCAAGTGATATAATCAAGGCATGCCTAATGCATTGCATAGATTATATATTTTTCACAGTTGCAAGGGTTAGCTTGCATAGGTAACATGCAGGTGGTAGCTTGCTAAGATATTAGTATAAGCTTGCCTTGCGCAGAGCAGTGGTTGAAGTTCTCCTCGTTTTCTTCCTCGTAGTATTATCCTTCCTCCTTGTATCCTTGTTCGGTACTAGCGTCTATAAATAAATACGAGGTACACAATCACCAAAAAATTCTTAACTACTCTATTTAGCACACAAAGGTTCACACTAGATTATCTAGCATCATCACTATTATCACAAAGATTAAATCACTTGTCTTATTTATTTTATTTTAGAAAAGTAATTTCTACTCATTGAGAAACTACTTAAGATTTAATATTCTCTAACTAAAACATTTGATCATGTTGACACATGTCATCACCACATATTTCAGTACTTGGGAATGTGATTTAAAGTGGTGTCACAATTTAATAAGGTTTAACCTTTTTATTTTAATTAAATAAAGTGACTAGAAATGCCTATGGGGCATTATTTTATTGCTTGACCATTATTTCTGCAAGTTAACCTAGATATTTTTATATATTCAAAAAGGTCTTGTTAAATGTGATTTTTGAGAGTTGCAATCAACTCAAAAGCTTTTGTGGTTGAATTTTGAAAAATGTTTGAATGAGAAAAAGCTTCTGCCTTGTTATTTTTACTATAGGTGATCTACAAATCTAAATGATTTGAATCTAACGGTCTTGGATTAAGAATTCCAGTACCTTTCTAACAAAAATAGTTTCATCCAATTTGGTTTAGTGAATATCTCTGGATTGATTTTTGAATCTAGGTATAGAACTAAATTTGAAACTAAATGGAAAAACCTAAATTCAAACTACTAGGTCACGCGGGAAGTTAACTGGGCCGGCCCACGACGTACAGCGTGCACGCGGGTGGGTTTAGGTGAATGTTCCACTAGTCAGCGAGTCAAGGGGGTGTGAAGGGGTACGGGGCAATCTAGACCACACGATCAACATCTAATCGAACGGCTGTGACTTATCATCTCCGTCGGGCAACGCCGGCGAGACATAACCCTAGCGCGACCAGTGGGGGTCGTGTGAGGCTCACCGGGGCTCAGGCGAGGGTCGGCGACGGGGGCGAACAACGAAGTCGACCATGGCAAACCTCCTGGTACTGGTGGCTTCTCCTGGGGCGGCTCAAATCGCTGGCTTCTCTTCTCCTCCTCCATGGCAGACTCTGGTTAAATTCTGGCAACCTACTGCTCGCCTTGCTCCGGGGATGAGTGGGGGTGGTTCTGAGAGAGAGGGTAGTGTGTTGGTGTGAATAAATCGAACGGGGGTGGCCTCTTTTTATAGTGTAGTGAGGGGACCAAAGGGCGCGGGTGGAGCTCGTCGTGGTCATCGTCACAGTGGGCTAACGGCATGGGTGACAGTAGGGGACAGTGTTGTGTTCCCGGCGAAGATCAATGGCATGGTCGCGAGGCGTGGGGCTGTGCGAGATGGTCGGATCTCTTGCGTGCTCTCGGCATGCTTGAAGAGAAGCTGGTCATGCTCGGGCTGAGTGGTCCAGGGGTTGGCTGCGCTTGGGAATTGGACAGGGGGTGGCGGTGGACAGTTGTCAGTGTCCTAGACAAGGTTGATGAGGATGGAGCTGCTCCTAGCTTGCTGTCGATAAAGGGGTGGCAAGTTGAGGCTCGGCATGCTCACCATTGATGGCAATGGCAAGCTCATAGTGAGCTAAAGCTTGTTAACCAAGCTAGATGATCTACTAAGAGTGTGTTGTCAGCTAGATAGGGAAGAAGTTAGGCCCAAACACTGCTCACTATAGTGTTTTGTGTTTTGTTTGATTTGTGTTTGCAAGGTGTTTGATGAAATAGCCGAAAGAGATTTGAATTTGAATTTTTGAATGAAATTTGGTGGGTGTAATAGTCACATACTAGGTAGTCTCTGGTTAGTTGGAAAGGTCAAGGTGCACTGGTTTGTGTGGTTGTTGAGAACTGGTAATCTTTACATATGATAAAGATTCAATTTTGAGTTGTCATTTGAATCAAGTTGGCAAATGTTTCTGTGAGTTTGAAAGGTGGGCTTGGGTTCACTTTTACTTGGTCTAGCAAGGGGTGAAAATAATTGGGATTGTTTCTGATTGAAATCTTGGACTAGAAACACTCAAAGTGGCCTTGTGAGCAAGATTGGCAAAAAATGATCATTTGCTTATTTTTTTTGTTTTTGATTTTCTCTTGATTTGTTTCTACTTGGATTTGATTTGGATGATGTTGTTTTTATTTTTAAACCATTCCTCGATATTTATAACAATCACGCAAGTCCATTCATGCATTCAGACAATCATCACATACACACATGCATTCATAAAGATTTTAAATAACAAAAGTTTTTGTTAACCCTAATTTTGGTGATTGGAATTTGATAACCTTGATAATATTTTTGGGATGTTACATGGGGTGAATCCATCACAGATGATCTTTTTGAATAAAGAATATGTTAAAATCTTACAAATCGACCTAGGATCTCAGACCAGCATCATAGATCCTGGATATTATAGCCAAATCTTATATTCTAATATGACCATAGCTTAGCTTATGAAATTCTGGGCACATCTCCTAGTGGATTAGCACCCCAGAATCCATAAAGCCTATGAACCCATATAAACCATGAGCACCCCAACCATCTTAGCCATAAGGATTCAAGATACAGTAACTAATGATAATATAAGAACATGTCTATGAGGGACAGCATGAAAGGAATCTAATTCCTAGGCCTCAGACCAACATCATAGGCTAACATGTTTAAAAAGGAAGCTTCCAACTTAGCTTTGACATAAATCCAATGCTAAGCACCAATAAAATCAAGCCAGTACTAGAACCTAAACTTGTGTGCCATTTTAAGATGGTGTCACAAGAATAGATTCTAAATCAAGCAGATCCATTATTTATCTTGCATAAATAAACTTGTAAGACACTAAATATCATTTTCCTGGAATTAAACCAGGAATCATTACCAAATCCATATCTATCCACATAATCATATTATCACTACAATCACATTGTTAACTTAATCCTGAGTGTAATCTCACAAGTTAGAGCTCAACAATTCAGTGGGCAATCACTGACAGCACTACTGTCAGTACTAATATCTTGATAGTGGTGAATTCACAAATCACCAACACCACAAGTAAAACTCCACACTAGCATTAGCATTCAGGGAATGACCAATTATCAATTGGAATCAGTGTTATAAGGTCACTAGAATCATAGAAATCAAATGTAAACAGTGATCAATTTAGTGTACTTGATCACAGTCCTCACTAATCATCACCATTAGTTCCAGTTCATCATATATAACCAAAACAGAGGGAGGAACCCTAAACAGGACATGAACCCTAATTAGGGATGCACACCAGAGACACACATAATAGATCAAGGGAGGTAGAGGACAACAAACATGAGGGGGAGATCAAGATCAAACTTACCATGGGTACTCGCTGTAGTTTAGAAGAGGAATCAGAGGGGCCGACGAGCGCACAACGGCATGGGGAGCACCGAAGGGCGCTGCAACCCGCACCGAGCCGAGGCGGCGGCCAAAATAACGCTTGAGGATGAGCAGCACCACCACCGCAACATAAGAACGCCCCACAACACCATTGGAACGGTGGCGGCATCACCAGCATCACCCTACCCTAGGGTTTGGGACGGAGCCAGCCTGGCCGCATGAGAGCCCAAAACCAAATCGAAATGGACTAGATGAAGGAGCAGGACTAACAACCATGCCATGCGCCACGGCGGCAGCCAGGGAGGACCAGGGAGGCGTGAATCGCATGGCGGCGGTGTCGGCAACCCCACGGGGTCGAGGAAGGAGAGGAGTGAACGAAATAGAGAGAGGGGAGTGTACTGGGCCGGGCTACTACCACTTCAGAATCGGACCTATGCAAGTTTTAGCGAAACCCGCCAAACCCGCATAGAAACGATTCAAAGGTGCCCACCAGGCACTTTCGTGCGGGTGGAAAACGAAGTAATAACATTACACAACAGTCCTCGATGGGACCCACAGAACAGATATATATAACAGCGGCCCAAAAGAGTCAAGAATACAGATATAATATACAAAGATCCAAATCACCTTGAAAATGATAGGGCGTCCGACTACAGACAAGATGCAAATGGGGCTAAGAGACCTGAAGAATAACCAATGGCGTCCATAACCCTGCCCAGGCCAAGCCGGAAGGGTAACCCTGCTAACGACGTCGATCTCAAAACCTGCTTAAACAAAAGGGGTGCCGACAAAGGGCAAAGGAAAAAGAGGAGCGTCAGTACTGAGGCCAGTACACGGCGAGACTAGAATTCGGCGGTCCTCGCCTACATAGGTATGGTGGACTGAAGCGGCAGCGGCAGCATGCACTAAACAACCTATAGAGACTCGATACAACTGGCGGCAATCAGAGAGGGGTAAGAAGGACCTATTCGGAACCAACCTGATACTACCAACATACAAACCCATCCTGGCGTTTCCCCCTCGAGACCAAACGAGGAAGTCAACCGAGGAACTCACACAGTTGGCAGTTTTATTTATTCAGTTATTGTTACAGCAATTACTAGTCAGGTTTAGATAGTCATCCTGATAAAATAAGCAGTGGGCACTTTTAGTTAACCATTCCGTTATAGTTGCAGCACTTACTAATCAGATACAATTAGCATGAGATAACCCAAAACCCAGCAGTTGTTGGTACTTTTATTCAGCCATTCCGTTGTAGTTGCAATACTTACTAGTCAGGTACAATGGTCGCAAGCGACAATCCAAACAAGCAATTGTGGGCAGTATTATTTAGCCATTCCCTTATAGTGAAGCTGATTACTAGTCATTATAAAGTCAAATTTACAGCAATAAACTTTAGTTATGCTTGTCTATGATCGAGATACTGTGCTCCAAGTCGTCCATATCCGCGGACACGGCTTTCAGAAAGTTTTACCCGGCCGGGGTGCACCAATAGCAACACACACTCGATCAACCTCGGAAAAACCAAAACAAAACCCAACGAGGCTTTCACGACAAAGCAATCACAGGATTCAGAAATATTTCAGGGGGCCACCCCTTGGAGTACACCCGCAACAAAGTAAGCAAGCTCCGAGACGGACTCAAGGTTTGCGACAATGGCTGTAAACGACAGCAAATCCCCAAACGGGGACTGTCGATACCGCGAAAACATTCCGCTTCCAAAACAGTACAGCGTGCTCCTCACACAATCGTAAATAAAGCAGTAAAGCATGGCATAAGTACAGGATCGTAAATAAAACCTCAAACTAGTTGTGGCCCCAAGAAATAATACTGAATCAAGCTCTGGCTAAGGGGGGGTCCCATATACCTCCCGGATGTGGATAGCGCGATAAATCAAGGAACAGGTATCAAGTACTCGGGGTCCTACGGGACACAAGTGGGCGTTCAGAAACCAAATATTATCTATCACCCACCGATGCCTCTGCTTACTTCAATTTTAGTTGTTTAAACAGGAATAAAAGTGAACGATAAGTAAAACTATGATCATATCCAACATCAACATGCGGCAATACATCAACAACTGTGGCACTTGACGACACGCAACAGCACTTGAGCAAGCGACTACGACGCGCAAGTCCAACTATCTACCAAACAACAGGTAATAGGATGTGTCCAAGGCAATATAAGGCTGCAAGTAATATCAAGGGTACGGAAACTAGAGCATCGCAACACAGATAGCAATAGATCAACAGGAGGGAATAAATACTATAAAATAAGATAGGTAGAAAGGGGGAGATGCTCGCCTGAAAACATTGCCGAAGGTTCAGTCGAAGATCGGGGCGAAGCTCACATCAACTCAACGGCCTTATCCGCGAAGAACCAAACACTAGAATAAACACCGGATGCAATATTTAATACTACGGCAAAAGATCGGCATGATGCATGTATGATGCATGACATGGCAAGGTGCGATGCAATTAGGTCAATATTAAGCGGATCCGGGGTTCCGACAATTAATTAAACGGTTCAAGTTGTTTATCTACCCCGCAAATTAAATGTTGTTTAACAAGGCAAAAGATAGCACCGGTTCGCTACACAGATTTAGATGAGGCCAATATGAGACTAGATTTGCCCGCATATGGGCCCCATATTTAATTATAAGGTGAATCGGCATAAGGCTCCCAAACCAATGATATGCATGCGAGATGACAATTAAGTATGCAACAATTCATGTAGTTGACCAATTATAAAAATAGGGTTCTCGGAAAGGGGTTCACACATTAGGGTTCGGCGATCTTGGGGTTCCGGGATTCGGGGTTGGTCTCAGGGTTCAGGGTTCGACGGGTCGTTCTCGGATTACTGGGGTAGATCTTGTTGCACGGTGTCCGCGAAGCAGTTCTTGTCGTTCTGTGTGAATCTGGCTGTCACGAAGGTGTTGTCGGGTCCGTGTATCGGGTCGGTCTTGGCATCCGGGAGGGAGAACTTGGCGCTCCACGGCGAAGTGCTTGTCGTACCGGTGGCGTTCTTGGCGGTCTTCGGGTTCGGGCCTTGGCGCTTCGGTCCGGTCTTCAGGGGTCCAGGAAGGCGATCTTGGCGCTCGGGTTCGGCGGTATCGGTCCTCGGACTCCGTGAACGGGGCATCGGAGTACTCCAGTCCGTGTGGCGATCTTGTCGTTCCGGGGGTCTTCGGCTCCCTATCGACACACTTGCGGTTCCGGCTTGGTTATCGATGGGGAACTTGGGGCTTCGGGGTTGGATGCCGGTGTCGGGCTCAGAGATCTTGTTCGGCGCTAATTGTCGAGGCCCTACACGGTCAGCAGAAGTGTGGTTGTGTGCGCCACAACTTGCCGTGGAGCTAGCCCCAACCGGGCACGCAGACGGAGGCTCGGGGATGGGGACGCCCGGGCGTGGCCAGAGCAGGCCTCGGGGCGACGGGCTCGGAGAAGCTCGGGAGGCCACGGGGTGTTGGAGATGACGGCGGCGGGAGGGCGTCAGACGCTCCCCAGGGGCTGCTCTGCGGGGAGCTCGCGAGGACGCCGGGGATGAGCTCACGCCCGGCGGCCGCTGGCCAGGCGAGGAGGCGACGCGGGGCTCAGGACGCGGCCATGGGGAGAGGACGAGCACCGGCGACTCCGGCGGGCGACGGTCGTCGCAGAGGAGGGGAGCCCGGGCAGCGGGGCTGCGGAGCTCTGCGGCGGTGGCGGAGGCGGGAACTGCGGGCGGCGCCGGCGAGGGTGAAGGGAGAGGCGGCGGAGAGGGAGCCGAAGGGGAGAAGGGCGAGCGGGGCGCTGGCGGGGGCCGCTGGACGGCAGGCGAGGCCGGCGACGCGGGCGCTCGCGCCGAGCGGAGGCGGCCGTGGGGAGAGCGGGCGGCGGCGATGAGGCCTGGCGGCGCGCTGGGCTCGACGGGGCGCACGGGACGGGGCGGGGAACGGCGCAGAGGGTGGAGGAGGGTGGATGCGGTTGCGGGGAGGAGAGAGGGGAGGCGCGCGGGAGGCGAGCGGAGGCGCGGAGGGGTCTGCGGAGGGCGGCGCCGCGCCGGGCCAGGGGAGAGATGGCCGGACGGGGGAGGGGTGGAGAGAGGAGCGGCGGGGCGGAGCGGTGCCGGCGCGGGGGGGGGGGGGGGGGGGCGAGCGGTTGCAGGAGGTGGAGGCGCGTGGGGAGGAGAGGAGGAAGAAGATAGGGGCACGGGGCAGGTGAGCGGGACCGGTGGGGCCAGGGCGGGCCAGGGGCTGTCGGCGGCCAGGGTGGGGGTCTGTAGGCGCGTGCGTTGCGTGTGTGGCTTGTGTGCTGTGAGTGTGTGTGTTGTGTGAGTTGGGGTGGGGGCTGTGGGTGTGAGGGAGTGGAGTGAATTAGTCTAGGTGGCATAGTCTGATTGGCTAGGGGGAAAAGGTAAGTGAGGTGGCGGTCACGGATTGGTCCGGGTGATGTGGCCAGAGGGGTGGGTAGATAGGTTGGTAACTTTAGGATTTAGAAGGGCGGGTTAGGTGGACCGATTATATTTCTGGGGTGGTCGTTCGGGTCATTCGGCCCGTTCGACTGCCCCACTAAAAATTAATTTAATATTTTATTCATTTTAAACGGACCGTTTGCAACCCGGGTTTAGGCAAAACAAAATATTCCGGAGACCCGGTTTTGGTGTTTGAATAAAGATGGGGCGTTTTAGAAAACAAAACGGGCTTTGCGAAAATAGTTGTAGACAAACAACACATGATGATGACGATGCAATGCACAAATTCAACGCGATTTTCTAGTAGTGGTTTTGCGGGATGCCACAGTTCCCCACGATATTGGTGTCTAGACTATCCCTAAGAGACCGTCGTAGGTATGTCCTCATAATGATGGGGGCGACTAGGTTCCTGTCTGCTCACTAGAGTCCTTAAGGAGTCAACCATAGTTATATCCGCTATGCGGAATAATAGAGGTCGTTCTGCTCGGGGGGTCGTGTTCTATGTGGGGTCGCGAGAAAGGGCAGTGATTGTCTTGGATCACCTACTGTGCCCCACATCATGGAATTGTGGACGGGAAAGTACGCTCGGTTGTGCAACAAGGAGTTGATCTCTCATGGGTAAAGTAACACACCTCTGCAGAGTGTAAGAATTGTAATTTGTTACTCCTTGTTCTGGGAAGGAGCTACGAATGCGGCAGGAAAGGAACTCTATGAAAGTTCTGGTCAACCTATGAAAGCTGATGGGCATAGTTTTTATTAATAAAATCAATATTTGAAGAAATATTTATGAAAATTGCATAGTGCCAAGGACTAATAGTCCGAGGTGGTAGATAGAGCATCAAACTTTCCACCTTGCATATACTGAACTTGCTGGGTAACGCTGTTACTCACCCTTTCCTTTGATCCCCTGCTTAGACTCTGAGATTCCAGAAGAGACCCCACTATATGCAGCTGAAGGTCAAGAGGAGGTCTACTATGAGGAGCCGATCTAGCTGGTGCTATAGAAGGGGTGGACTATGACATAGTCTATGGAGGAGAGCATAATGAGTCGGAATAACTATCTTAGTAACTAGTAACCAATTGAGACGAGAACATGAACCATATATAATAAGTTGTTGAGCTCAATTTGGAGTTGAAGTTGCAACTTTAAAACTTCCGCTGAAACAGTTTATATTTGGTTTGTAAGGTGAATCTTTTGAAGTCACGAACTTCTGGTATTGTAATAATAATAATATGTGTATGTTTGTATTATGGACCCGCAATGTTTTTGTTGTACCACTCTGAGGGATGTGATATTTATGGAACGGTGTTCTGTGGATGTCATGTCAACGACTATAGTGTACTACACATGCAGTGGTATGTTGGGTCACAGCAGTTGGTACCAGAGCAATTGCTTTGACCTTAGGTTGGAAACCTAGTAAAGGGTATTACCTATAGGAGTTTATAGCAAGGATAAAGAATTCTCTAAAAGTGTATAATGGGTATTTAACTGAGAATATTTGTTGTATATTTTAGTGCCATAATTCTTTGTTATGATGCAATATATTATTGTTTACGAATCAAAATATTTTGGGTATACAGTGTTATGGCACCAAAGTTTCCAAAACAAACTTTGGCAAGGAAAGAGGAGACTCCCAATGATTATCAAGGATCATTCACTGATCACCTTCGTCAACTCTTAAGGATTTTTAGGTGTCCAACTAAGATCCCAGTGAATACCATAACCTATTATGATGGTCGTATGTTATCCAAGTACTGTGGGAGTATCCAACTTCCAGAGGAGTGTCGTAGTTTTGTCGACACGTACGCCATAGGGGTATCCCAACAGCGAGTTTAGAGACATGGGGGGAAGACGGGGAGCGTCCGGGTCGGCGTGACATAGTTTACCCAGGTTCAGATCTCATGACGGTGGCGAGATCCTACTCCTGCTATAAAACACTATAATGGCAATACACCGAGTTACAGGATTGGGGGTTCGCTATGTGCGGGTAGTGCTATGCACTTGGTCTATCTGCCCTAAAGGCTCCTGTAGGCCGGCTTATAAGGACGCCAGGACATAGGGTTACAAGGAGAGTCCCAGTCAGATACGGTTATAGAGTCCTAGACTAACACTAACTAGTCTTCGTGTCCTCCAAGGCCCCGGCTTCCATCTATGTCGGTGGCACGTCGCCTTCCTTCATCCCTGCTGGACCTCCGTCTTGTCTATCAGCAACTGGGTCGTCCGGTTATGCCATAGGCCTAACCACCAACTATGGGCCACCCGGGCTTGCAGGTATGAGACTGTGTCGTAGGTATACCTATTTGGTATATCCACAACAGTAGCCCCTTTCAAGATCCTCGCGTTCCTCCGTCTAGCTTTGAGCGTCAGTATCACGTGGTCTTTAATTTGTAAGCGTGCTTCACGAAGAATCTTGGAGAGCTCCCATATCATATTCTCATCCGACTAAGCCTAGCCAGAGAGTTGCTTGTATGCTTCTACCAACGAATCCAAGGAGGAGAATTCTCACGAATTGTTAGAGATTCTGTCAAGCTCTAGGAATGCTTAAATATCATCATCCATGTGCTGGATGGTATGCAAGCCAGAAAAAATCACGGCTACTGGGCCACGGTCGTAAAGGCTGCCAAACTGCTGACACATAAGAGCTTGCCGAATTAAGGTCTTAGAGCCTCTCATATCATGAACGTTTAGGCAATCGAGCCATGTAACCCAGTGAAACTTCCGTGAAGGCAAAGTTGATGTCGCGCCCCCGGGTTTCGCTAGCCGGATGTTTCACCGTCTTGAAAGTTTCTTGACATAACCATATGTAGCCCCCGAGCATTGAGTCGGCTTCCATGATGAAGGCGGCTTGATGCTCAAAAGGACATGCATAATTGTACATCAAACTATTGTAGCCCCCGAGCACCAAGTCAGAGTTTCAAAAGAAATTCGTCTTGACGCTCTCAGAGTAGCTTTAGAGAAAATGTAAATAGTGTAGCCCCGAGCGTCAAGTCGGAGATAATTTTGGCTTGGTGCTCCAAAGAGAACTTCACAAAAAATTCAGCATTGGTGTATCCCCCGAGCGTCAAGGTGGAATTCACATGAATTTTCCGTCTTGATGCTCAAAGAGAACTAAACCATGTCTTGGAGATCATCGTACTATAGCCCCCGAGGTTGTTCCGGCTTGGACGCAAGGCGGGACAAAGCTCTTAAATTAGAGATGTCAAGCCCCCGAGCATCGATCCGACATCCTCAAAGGCGGCTCAAGTTTTGGTCAAAAATTGCAATTGCAGCCCCCGAGGTGTCAAGCCTAGTGAAAATCCAGCTTAAAAGACTTTAATCCAAGGAACGCGACAATGTCCAAGCGTTACGTACTTGAAACATAAACAACAAAATATAAATATATTAAATTGTTCCTTTAATAGTGTCCAACGAACAAATGTAAGGCGGAACAAACATGGTCTTTAAACAAATGCTTTAAAGATGAAACTATACAGGAGATGGACAACATAAAACTGTTTAGGAGGAAAAAACTCAACTAATTCAAACAGTTTATGTAAAATTTTATTTAAAAGTGCTGGCTTATTTATTCTGGTTTTTATGCTTAACCTTTCATGAGACGGAAGACTCGTAGCATAGAACCGTATTCTTAGGTCAGAACCCAAGGCCAAAACGCCGGCTTTGAGTGCCGAAAAGACACTACTTCGGAATCCACATAAAAACAACAGAAAACGTGTATCCAGAAAACTTAAGCTAAAACCCGAAGGCGGGTTTTTTGCATGGTACTGGGGCCTTAAAACGACAAGCCAGCAAAAAGTTAATACTCACGAGCTCAAGGCAAATCGTGGAAAAATGTATGACCAAAACGAAAGCGGTAAAAGACTCAGGACACGAGTGAACCAATCTTAATCTCATGATCATAAACAATTAAAATAAAATATAAATAAGGACTTAGCTATTTGAGCGAAGTCGGTGTCGTTCCGACGAAGACTGATTGCGTCGAAATCGAAGCAGCTAAACTTGTCTGCGACGAAGACAGAGTTGTCCATGGCAAAGTTTGAATAGAGCTAACGTCGATTGTAGCAAAATTGGAGACCGATTCAATCAAGCCAATACCATATGTGGCTTTGGCCAAGACAAACCGGCAGGCATGATAGATCGACTGTATCTACCAAGTACATGCCTGATGCAACAGCTTTGTTCCGTGTTTGATTTAAATAAAGCCTTGCCATGTTGTACGGATGAGTGCTACTCCCTTGCAAAATTAGAGTATAAGGCGACAATGATGAAGTCGGATAAATCGTCTGATGAAACAAAACGAAGACGGAAAAACGGTGGCAGGGAGCGAGAGCCCTTGTTGGCCACGATTCCCGCAGTGTTCTCTTTCACGCCAATATCATAATCATCCTTACAGTTGTGTTCGTCGTTGTTAGGCCAGCAAATTCGCGCAGGAGTAGGAGTCGTACGTCAAACTAATAATGTAATACTTTTTCTCCTAGGGACTTGGGCCATGCACGTGAGGTAGAAAAATCAATCAGATGCTACCTTGTGACTTTATTTGAAGACTGGATTTGATGGGCGCTCCGTCCGATCGATCGCGTGCCAGACGCATATAGTACACGCAATATGTGCACGAGCAAATCGATCAGGCACAGTTTAGTACATACGCGATAGCTCCACGCGACGGCTCCAATTCGAGGATCAAAGATCTGACTCAACTCGGTTTGCCGCACGCAACGAGACTCACATCATGCAATGCAAGCAAGTTCTTCTCGCGCTAACTGAACGACACCGCCAGCAGATTTAATTGCGTCAGTCCGTCAATGCCGCGTGTAGATATAGATCTCCAGGATGCTGCCGACTTGACCACACGCTAAAAAAAACGATGGCGATGCCGACGCATCACTGGAGATGTGATTTGTCCGTCTTCGAAGACGGCGAGGGATCCCGCCCGGATCCATGATGTAAGCGTCTCTTGCCCCACGGTGGGGCGCCAACTGTCGTGATTTTGTCGACACGTACTCCATAGGGATATCCCAACGGCGAGTTTAGAGACGTGGGGGGAAGACGGAGAGCGTCCGGGTCGGCGTGACACAGTTTACCCAGGTTCAGATCTCACGACGGTGACGAGATCCTACTCCTGCTATAAATTACTATAATGGCAATACGCCGAGTTACAGGATTAGGGGTTCGCTGTGTGCGGGTAGTGCTATGCACTTGGTCTATCTGCCTTAAAGGCTCCTGTAGGCGGGCTTATAAGGACACCAGGACCTAGGGTTACAAGGAGAGTCCCAGCCGAATACGGTTAAAGAGTCCTAGACTAACACTAACTAGTATTCGTGTCCTCCAAGGCTCCGGCTTCCATCTATGGCGGTGGCACGTCGCCTTCCTTCAGCCCTGCTGGACCTCCGTCTTGTCTATCAGCAACTGGGCCGCCCGGTTATGCCATAGGACTAACCACCAACTGTGGGCCACCCGGGCTTGCCGGTATGAGACTATGCCGTAGGTATATCTATTTGGTATATCCACAACAAGAAGCTTGGATTATATCACAATCTACCTATAGGTGAAGGTAGGAGTCATTTAGCAGCATACCATGTTGTTGTTTTGGAGGAAATAACCAATATCCAGGAGCACAAAGCCCAAGAGTTAGAAGGGAGCACATTTTCTATGATTCCTCATGATTCCATAGACTCGGAGCTAGTACCGGATCATCTTACTTTAGTAAAGAAGCATCCTAAGTTAGCTTCCAAGTTTATGGATCAATATCGACTAATTGTTCGGTCTTTGTATAAGACACATCAAGTCATAGTAGAGGATAAAAATGAGATGTTAGAGGATCTAACAGATAAAGAATGAAGGAATCAGTTAGCATCAAGTTAGAGAATGAAGCAAGGAGTAGTGCAAAACCAATCCTTAAGGATATACCTATATATCCCTAATCATTTACACCATATCCTTATACACCTAGAACAGAACCTATCTATGATCCTATTTTAGATATGAGGTATCCTGTACCACAGGCTTCTAAGGAAGGATCTGATTTAGAACTTCCTATTGAGTATTCTGATGGATGGAGGATGAAATCACCTGAGGGATCCCGAGGAAATCAAATGTCAGTGGATGGGTCTGACAGAGATGTTGGATAATCCAGCTGGATGGGTGCGAGAATCAATCCTAATGATAGTAGCATAAATACCATATTTGTAGGAAGTCACGATGAGGAAGAAGATCCTGAGGAGAGAGTGTTTAAATCACCAATATCTTATCAAAACCCAGGGAATGTACATTATTCAGTGTTTAATTATCTTGCCCAGCAGAGCACCTAGGGGCTGCGAAATCTAGGTATTCTGTTGACAACTCTAGGAATGAAGCTCAGGAGATGCAAGTGGGTGTTAGTGATGAACAGGTTTCTGAAGGCTTTTCAGCTAAGCTGGATGGAGTCAATGCATTCAGGTTCAGTAATAACTCAAGTCTTGATACTTCAGATACCAAGTATGTTCCATCTAGAAGTCCATTTGTACCACAAAATGTGCGACAGACGTCACGTCATCACGGTTGGATTTTAGGCATGTACGATGAGCATCGCGGATACTAAAGTCGTAGGTTATTTATTAGGAAGTAGTTGGTATTGCATATTGTAGTGCGAGAAAAAGATGTATCTAAATAAGTGAGGTAGTGTTCATATGTGAGATTGTACCTATATGGTACAGGTTTGTAATGACTTTGTATTCACTAAGTTGTTTGTAATGTAATATGTGAAAATGCATATTTGGATCTTATTTGGGTTTTGTTTTCCATTGTGTGACTAGTTCTGTGCATAAGGTTGAGCTCAGAACACATGTGCATGATGTAATTATGAGTATTCTCTTTATGTTGCAGGACTAGGGGTTCATGGAATCGGGTGTAGAAAATGAATCTGAATAGCAGCGCATGGAGCGCGAGGCTAAGGATAAAGCAGATGATGATGCTGGAAATCAAGGAGCATTACCACCACCACCAATGAGGCCACTAATGGATCAGAACTTTATACAATACATGCAAATGATGCAAGAATCCCAGAACAAATTCATGGAAGAGTTGTTGGGACGAGCTGGAAATCAGAGAGTACCTGAAGGTGGAGGAGTGAGTCTTTCTGACTTCCAGAATGCAAGGCCGTTACCTTTTGCATCAGCTCCAGTACCAATGGATGCAGAGGATTGGCTAGCAGATACTAAGAGAAAGTAAAGACTGTTGGTTGCAATGATGAAGAAAAGCTGAGGTATGCAATCCATCTCTTGACCGGATCTATAGCATGATGGTGGGAGAATCTGTTTTGGGAATGGCTACGGCAGATGATGCGATTGGCAGCGAGTATTAGAACGAGGGGCAAGGGCGGCCAGCCATCTGCGGTGCGATATAAGGGCAAAGGCACGGGGATTTACCCAGGTTCGGCCCCGGAGGGTAAAGACCTATTCCTGCTAGATTGTATTGATGAGAGAGTATAATAGGCGAACTCAGCGGCTAGGTGGCGAGTCGATGGGGTGCATGATGGAACGTAAGTTCTATGCGTGCCCTAGAGAGGTTTATATAGAGTCATCTCGCTAGGGTTTATAGATCTACAACCGAGTTGGATAGGGACTCGGAGGGTTTTGACCTAATCCGGTTGGGCCTAACTACTCTTCGGGGCCTTCAGCTTCCAGTCGCCTGGTTCCTCCTTGGGTGACGATCCAGTCGCCTTCCTGCAGGCCCACTCGCTGGAAGTATGATCCGGTAGGAAACGTCCTGCTAGGTATATCTCATTCGGCATATCCCCATTAGTACTCTCCGAGGCCGTCGTTGATTCGTCGCAAGTGTTCTTTGGTAGTTAGAGTATTCGGGTTCAATTTGGACGCCCAGTCGAATCGGCCATGGACTCCTTCAATGAGGGAAGAAATCTTCAACATGCATCCTCAGTCGCAATAACCACTACAAGAAATGTGTTGACTTATGACCTTCTCATAGTGACGGGGAATAAAATCTTCATAGATCTATGACGATTTCGCACAAGATGGTCGAAAGCTATTTGAGAGGGCCAAAACCTTATTAAATTACGATGATTTTGGCTAAAACATCGTAATTTTAATAGATAAAATCGTCATAACATGTTTGATACAGTCTAGGACCTTATGTATGGCGGAATCTGACCAAATTAAATCGTCATATTGTCTAAAATAAAATAGGTTTAAATGACTGGTCTGCCACCTCATCATTTATGCCTATGTGTCATTTTTATGTGTCAATTTTTGACTATGTAACGAGTCTACGTGTCCATTTTTATTTCTATGTCTACTTACACTGAGCTCAAGCAGCGGACCTGACGTTGAGGCCCCACCAAACTCTAACAGTGTTGCCAATTAACAGGGCAAAAATAGGAGGCATGGGGGATCGAACCGGCGATGCCTTGCTTGATAGCTTGAAAGCCAACCACTACACCAGTCGTCAGTTTGTTTGTTGACACGGAGCTCATTCTATTTGAACATATCCTTGGTTCCTTATTTTAAATAATAGACAAAAAAGCCAGAGGACTGGGGGTCGAACCCAGGACCTCGCGTCCACTCTAGCACACCACAACCACCAGGCCAGCATTTTAAGACTGTCTACAAACACGCGCCACAGTATATATAGGTTCCAAACCTCCAGTTTTTTTTCCAGCCTGGGAAGGGAGGCGGCCTGCGTATTCTCTGGGGCCAAAATGGGCCTTGGCGCGGCAGATTAGGTCCGGGCCAGCTTGGCTGGTCCGGTTAGGATAGATTTTTTTTTTTATAATTCTTTTATATCTTTTTTGTAGTATGTCTAAAAATGAAAAAATTGTATCTAAATTTTTATAAATTCAGTAGATCATCTTAGTATGTTAATTAACAATGATTATATTATTTAACAATACTTGATTTACTAATCCAACATTGTTCGATGGTAGGGATAATATTATAATTCAAAAATATAATTTTAAAATTAGGGGTTTGAATTAAAAATTTGGGGATTGAGCCTCGCTAAACTTGCATTGGATCTCTGAAGAAATAGCATATTGTGAGTCTAAAAATGATTTTTTCCAAAAATCATGAGCATCGGATCATGTACATGTAGTTCAAAAATGACCCACTTCCTACCGATTCGGCAGGAATTTGTCTTTTTCGCCAGAGGTGAACGGAAAGGTTTGAGATATCCCGGTTGGGACATTGTTCATATAAGGTGTCTAATATTTTTACAAAATGTGTTGGTACCATTCTAAAATTTTCATTTGGTGGTTGCTTCACAAAATGCCCCGTTTTTTGCGCTCGGAAAATGGAAAATGGATTTCATGCGTCAAAAAGGAAAACTTTCTCCTGCAACATTGTTCGCCATACCATGATATATATGTGTGCACAATATGGGCACATTATCACAAACTATCACCTAATTCTATCCATAACATTGGTCGTTTGGACCGAAAGCCATGAAACCTCGGACATGATAGGTCATTTCTGAGAAGGTTTTTTTGAGACACTTGCAATCTACCAAGGTTGGTATTTTTCCTTGAAACTATGTCACATAAGAAGACACCACGCGAAGGATTTGCATTGATCGGGCCGTTTTTGAAATTTTTTATGCCCGTTTCAAACTATGGTCAAAACGGCGGGCATGAAGGTTCTTAGCTAGGGGCTGAGCCTCGCTAAACTTGCGTTGGATCTCTGAAGAAATATCATATTGTGAGTCCAAAAATTATTTTTGCCAAAAATCATGAGCACCGGATCATGTACCTGTAGTTCAAACAGGACCCACTTCCTACCGATTCGGCAGGAATTTGTCTTTTTCGCCAGCGGTGAACGGAAAGGTTTGAGATACCCCGGTTGGGATATTGTTCATATAAGGTGGTCTAATATTTTTACAAAATGTGTTGGTACCATTCTAAAAATGTCATTTGGTGGTTGCTTCACAAAATGCCCCGTTTTTTGCGCTCGGAAAATGGAAAATGGATTTTCCATGCGTCAAGAAGGAAAACTTTTTCCTGAAACATTGTTCGCCATACCATGATACATATGTGTGCACAATATGGGCACATTATCACAAACTATGACCTGATTCTAGCCATAACATTGGTTGTTTGGTCCGAAAGCCATGAAACCTCGGACATGATAGGTCATTTCTGAGAAGTTTTTTTTGAGACACTTGCAATCTACCAAGGTTGGTATTTTTCCTTTAAACTATGTCACATAAGAAGACACCACGCGAAGGATTTGCATTGATCGGGCCGTTTTTGAATTTTTATGCCCGTTTCAAACTATGGTCAAAACGGCGGGCATGAAGGTTCTTAGCTAGGGGCTGATCCTCGCTAAACTTGCATTGGATCTCTGAAGAAATAGCATATTTTGAGTCTAAAAATGATTTTTTGCCAAAAATCATGAGCACCGGATCATGTACCTGTAGTTCAAACAGGACCCACTTTCTACCGATTTGGCAGGAATTTGTCTTTTTTGTCAACGGTGACCGGAAAGGTTTGAGATACCCCGGTTGGGACATTGTTCATATAAGGTGGTCTAATATTTTTACAAAATGTGTTGGTACCATTCTAAAAATGTCATTTGGTGGTTGCTTCACGAAACGCCCCGTTTTTTGCGCTCAGAAAATGGAAAATGGATTTTCCGTGTGTCGAGAAGGAAAACTTTCTCCTGCAACATTGTTCGCAATACCATGATACATATGTGTGCACAATATGGGCACATTATCACAAACTATGACCTGATTCTAGCCATAACATTGGTCGTTTGGTCCGAAAGCCATGAAACCTCGGACATGATAGGTCATTTCTGAGAAGGTTTTTTGAGACACTTGCAATCTACCAAGGTTGGTATTTTTCCTTGAAACTATGTCACATAAGAAGACACCACGCGAAGGATTTATATTGATCGGGCCGTTTTTGAATTTTTTATGCCTGTTTCAAACTATGGTCAAAGCGGCGGGCATGAAGGTTCTTAGCTAGGGGCTGAGCCTCGCTAAACTTGCATTGGATATCTGAAGAAATAGCATATTGTGAGTCTAAAAATGAATTGTGCCAAAAATCATGAGCATCGGATCATGTACCTGTAGTTCAAACAGGACCCACTTCCTACCGATTCGGCAGGAATTTGTCTTTTTCGCCAGGGGTGAACGAAAAGGTTTGAGAACCCTCGGTTGAGACATTGTGCATGTTAGGTGGTCTAGTATTTTTGAAAAATAGGATAGTAACATTTTAGAACTTTTATTTGGTGGTAGCTTGACAACACAACCCTTTTTGGCACTCAAAAAATTGTTTTTATTTTGCGACCAATCAATTTGCAGGAATCTGGCTTCCACAGATCGGCCATCCGTGACTGATCTGGCTCATTCAATTTCCATCCAAGGGCCGTCCTTTGCAGAAACAAACACACACACCCACTCTTCCAGATCGCCTCCACCCGAACCCTAACCTCCAGATCGCCTCTAGATCCTCCAGATCGCCTCCCTGTGCGCCGCACCCATTACTTACCGTGCGCCGCCGATCTCCCCGGCCGAGCCTCCAAACCCTAGAGCTCTCCTCCGTGTGCGCCGCCGCCACCCCTCGATCCTCGCTGCCACCACCTAACCTCCAGATCGCCATCACCTCCAGACCCCATCGCTGCGCTCCCCCACGCACATCCCACCCAACACCGCCCACCCCCACGCACATGCCTTCCCGTTTCCCTCGTTCTTCAGATCCACCGCCACAAGCCCAGGAGGAGCTGCCGCGGCCGGTGCTTCCACCTGCTGATCGAAGGGAAAGCTCCACCTAGACCCAACGGCCGTCGCTGTCGTTTGGGAGGCGAAGAGGAGGCGGATGTACTTCTCGCGGACACCAAGGGAAATTCGTCGGTTGTCAGAACACTGCGGAACGAGCATGTCGAGGGCGGCGGCAGGGCAGGGACCAGAGGCGACGGCGCAGATGTTTCGTGTGGAGATCTTCTCCGACCTTTCCGCCGTGGAAATCTTCTCCGCCGCCACCCCCACCCCCACCCCCATCACGCCCGATCCCATCTGGAGAACCACATCGTCGATCTCCGCTCACCCCCTTGCTCCCCCAGCACCACAACCTCCCCCTCTATCTCTCTCCTCCTAAACACCACCCATGGCAACCTAGCTCGCGTACGCGCCACCGGAAGGCCTGCAGGGGATCTCGCGCGAGAAGCTGCTCGCGGAGGGAAGGTTCGGGTGCGTGTTCAAGTCCACGCTGGGCGACGACAGGAAGGTGGCCGTGAAGCAGCTCAAGGGCGGCGGCGGGAAGGGGGAGCGGGAGTTCCAGGCGGAGGTCGAGATCATCAACCGCGTCCAACACCGCCACCTCGTCTCCCCCGTCAGCTACTGCATCTCCGAGGACCACCGCCTCCTCGTCTACGACTTCATCGCCAACGACACCATGCACCACAAGCTCCACGGTACGACTTTTGACACGACGCCACCAGGCACCAGCTCCACTTCATCATTCTGGAACGGATGTTGCTTACCGGTGAGGACTGTTAGATGTCGACGAGTTTAATCTATTTATTTATTTAGGTGTGTATGTGTCTGGTTGGAATTAGATCTGAATTATCTTGTTGTTCCTTGATGTCACCCACCTGCTTGCCTAGGTAGCTTTGTTCTGGAATTGGATGTAGTAAAATGCAATGATATCTCTATTAAAGGGGCTTTGATATTATGAGGTTTCTTGTAGGATTAAGTGCAGTAGAATTTTTGTTTAGATTCGACATTACATATTTGATTTTGCTTTCTAGATCTTCTACTAGCTTGTAGTGATGTATAGTATTGTGTGCAGGTTGCTTACCGAAACCTGAAGTGATCTGCTACTAGCTGGAATGTTCTGCTTGCTGGTGGTGTAGTTGATCTTATCTCCATGCTTGTTAGGATTCGAGTTACACACAATTGATCTAGATAGGCTGTTTGTATAATCCTCCCAGGGATTCTATGTTGGTTCCTTCTGCTTGTTAATCAAATACTGTAAAACAGCATCCATCTCATTGGATACAAACTATTCTACTAGGTACTTCATATATATTTTTTACATCTATCTCGTGATGAACATTTTATACTAACTCAATTCCATGTGAATGATTGCTTATTGTATCCAATATAATGTTAATTACAATTTGTTTGTCAAGATAATTTCAGAAATATGTATATAAAACTGGGCCTTTCCCCATACCGAATAAGGACACACAACTACTAATGTTTGATGATGGAAGAAACATAATGGCAAGTGTTTGTAAGCAGAAAATATGGTTCACGTGGTTTTGGCCACTTCCTGTAGTATTAGTAAGACATCTAGGACAATTAGTATCCATAGGATTACTTCTGTATCATCATTCTTTTTTGTTGAAGAAACTGCATGTTTATCGTATAGTTGAAATTAAGAGGTTTTTTGCTGGTTATTTGTGCAGGCTGCTATGGTTGTTGCTTTATCTAAGATGATGGTTTTTTGCTGGTTGTTGCTTCTTGCTGACCCATGTCCTGAGGGTGCACTGTGATGAGTTAGCTAGAACAGACAATCTTTGAATTTGGTGAACATTAATAGCTAACTAAGTTGTGCACCATTGATGTTCTGATAGAAGTATAAGCAGTCAACCACTATATAGCTCTCTGTATATGTGTTTTATAGTTTTTATAAATGATATGTTCTGCAAGATGTGCACATGCTAATTTTCATTGACATGATAGGTCAGTTGGATTTCTCAATGCTAGAATGCATAGCTACATTCCAATTCACAGGTTCTAAAATTGTATGTTGTTTTAGATTTCCTTGACAAATAGTGTCATGCAAAAATTTTAGTCCAGTGAACTTTTTTACTCCCTTTATATCAGTACTGCTACCACTCCATGTAGTCAAGTGAAAACTGCTATTAACCATGTTGTAGCACTGCTTATTTGTAGTAGCCATAGAAGGAATTCATCTCTGGGTTCAGTTAGGCCATGTTGTCGTCTTTAGAATTTATTCTGGTGATTTCTTTGTTCATGTGTGTGCTGCAGGTTACCCAAGGGGGGCATGGAGAAAGGCGGCGTGATTGCGAAGAAGGCGCACCGGGGGCAACACCATGTCCAGGGTCGTGAAGGGCTTCATCGAAGGATGGTAGGCTGCTTTATCATTGAAGGACATCCTTCGTACTCCTGATGCATATGACTAGGGATCTAAAATGTATGCTTTTGTTGTCAAGAAAATTTGGAAGTACGAGTGCATTGGTTTGTCATATCTGATGGTAAATTGCTTTGCTTCTACCCATGATGACCATCTCTGTTAATTTTGAGCTTGTGTTGCTGTGAGAAAGTATGTTACCGATATCATCTGAGAATTTATTGTACACTTTTTTGCATGAATAGGGATTATTGTAATTCCATTGCATCATTTTGTTAGGCACAATGAAATCAGATAATGAGCAGTGTTTGTTCTTTTGAAAATCAATACTTGTAAAGTAACTAGTATCTATTTTGATGCTTATTAATAATCTCTTTTACCAGATTTAGTAATTGTCATGCGTTTTTGTGCTAGAACCAAACATATATAAGGAGCAGTGGTGGCCGGCAGCGACGGCTGGCAGCATGGAGAAGGAGTGGCGGCTGGCAGCATGGAGGAGCCGTAGCAACTCCCCTAGGATCTGGGTGGCTAATAGCATGGTCGTTCTCATGTTGAGCTTGTCTGTTAGTTGATTGTTATGCTTTCTAGTCTTTCAAATCCTTTTAGCTGTGTTGATTATTAACAGATGAGACATATGTGTGGTAAATGTTTAGATGCACTGTTGTATTAGTTGTTCTGATTGGCTGCTATACTATTGTATTAGTTGTTTATTATTTGTTCTGATTGGCTGTTGTACTGTTGTACTAGTGAAATGCATTGTACGTGGGCTCTTAAATGGGCCAGAACAGCTCGTGCACATTTCAGCTAGAAAGGGTCAAGCCCACTAACTAAATGGACCAAACGAAAAATAAATTGACCATGAAAAGGTTGAAGCCCCTGAAAATAAATGGACCAAAAAGTCCAAAAGCCAATATTGCAATGCATTATAAAAAAGGCACCAAAAAGGCCAGGCCCATTTAATAAATGATTGAATTGTTGGGCTCAGCCCATATAGAACACTGAAATGGACCGGGCTGAATTCCAATTACAACGATCTCGTTTTGTCATAATTTTGCAACGTCGGATCAGCCACGTAGGATCTGACCTGGCTTGGTTATATGTCCCATGACGATAATGGATCGTTATAATGGTTATGACGATCTAATATCGTCATGGATGGTTATGACGATTTCGGAAAAAACGTCGTTGTATGCAATTACTGACGCTCAGTTTTTTGACGATATGTTTTTCGTCATAAGATCGTCATATATTGTAGACAATGATGATTCAGTGAAGAAAATGGAGGGTCATGTATCAACAGATTCCTTGTAGTGAACGACGAACAATCGAATTGACAATTTGGCAAGTAGTCGAATCACAGCCACGGCGAATTGGTCGGCGAGTCCAGTAGACAAAGTTGGACGGTCAGGCTGGTCAAACTAGCCGTTGGGTAATCCAACGGTAATATTGGCGTAATCACCGCGTGGTAACGGCTCCCTGAAATTGACGGGAACCAACCGCTATATAAGGAGAATGACGGGTGAGTTGCGAGCATTCCCCACATTTCTTCCGACTCCATGCGTCCTTCAATATTCGATTCCCTCCAGAGCGACCCAGAGCAATCTAGCGATCCTATATCCTCGAATCGATGCCCCCCGAAAGAATTGTGGGGGAGATCCAAGTGTACCAAGGTGCTGTTGAAGTCCTTCGAAGACTCAGGGATTCTCCATGCTGGGAGATGGCGGATCCCCGCGGTCGGAGAGGTGGAACCGAATGTGTGCGCCGGCGAGTTCGTCTGCTTCACTAGCCATCTCGAGAGGGGGCTCGGCTTCCCCACCTCGCTATTCTTCCGCCGATTCTGCATGTACTACGGCATCCAGCCGTCAGATCTGGGTCCGCATAGCATCGAGCAGCTCGCCACTTGCCCCTGTGGTAGGAGTTGTTCCATGGGTGGATCGGTCGCGAAGGGGCAGGCAGCCCGATGCTGGCAGCGGGCGGCCTTACCTTTCAATTGAAGTCTAAGGCCTCCTTCCTGGACCTCATGCTGCCGAAGAAGGCAGCGAACGAGTGGAAGAAGAACTGGTTTTACGTGAACGATTCGACTCCATATGGCGAGGTGTCACTACCGATGTATTCAGCCGAGCGACCCGAGCCGCGGCGGCTTCAAGTCACCAAAATTCCGCATGACCAGCGGATGGTGGTCGACGAGATGCTGACGATGATTCGTCAGCTGAAGAAAGACGGGCTCGAGACCATCAATTTGTACAATTACTGGCTCAGGCGGCGACTGGTGCCCCTAGACAGCCGTGATCATTGGATGTATGAGTACACCGATAAGGACGACGCGACCAAGTCCTGCACCGCCAAGTGGAAGGTCGACGACTACGCCCTCGCACTGAAGAACATCACTAACGCGGAATACCGCGACGTGAAGGCCGGGATCCCCCCATAGACAATGAAGCGCAAGGCGCCACCGGTAAGTTTGCATTTCCTTGTCTATTTTGCAGTCGCAGAAATGCAGTCGTGGTTTATTAACCATGTGTTGTTTGTGCAGTTGTTCCAAGTGGTGGAAGGTTGGCTTCCTCCACCGACGATGAAAGCTCGGACGAGGCCACCGAAGACGAGAGCGAGTACTCCTCCGCCGAGGAGATAGATGGAGACAATGACGACGACGATGAAGCCGTGGAGGTTGCTGCATCGGCGGTTCGGAAGACTCGCGGGCAACGACAACACGAGCTCGAGGCCAGCAAGAGCCTCGAGGCTCACGATGGGGGCGAAGACGAAGACCCCGAACATACTTCACGACGTGTGGCTATGCCATCTAAAAATAAGTCGCCGAAGAAGAAGAAGAAGGAGGCGCCCAGGGCAGTGTCGCCGCCTCGGTCAGCGACTAGATCCGAAGCGACTAGCGCGGCTGACGAAGCCGGTGTTGAAGCGTCGGTGAAGGTGCCTGAGGCAGCCAACACGACCGTGGTGGAGGACGAAGTACCGCTGGCGTCACTTCCGCCATCGTTCTCGGCAGTCACGTGTCTCGGGGCTTCTTCAGTCACAGAGGCGTCTCCATCAAGGGAGGCACCTGCGTCGACTGGAGGATAACTTCCCGCTGTCGCGGCCTCATCAACAAAGAAGGCTTCTATGGGCATCAGCCGAAAGCTGGGCCCGGAGCTAGAGAAGCCGGCGCACATCTGCACCGACCTGCGCTACGTCCCAATCGCCAGGTAAATGTCTTGGCATGTCCACTTGAAACGCTAATTTGTATTCATTGTTTGTTTTGCTGATCATTTCATTTTGCAGGACTAGCGTGAAAAAGATCGGTCATCCCGCGGTGGCCAAATTTCTAGTAGAAGCCGCAGGGGCGGAAGCCGATCCCTTGAAGAAGAGGAAGGGCGACGACGCCAAGGCGCCCACTGAGGGCGCGAAGAAGATGAAGGGCGACGAGGTCATCACAATCTCAGACGAACCGGTTGACGCCCCAAGTGGAGCTCCGACTAGAGCAGATGCGACCGTGAAGGTCGTCATGGATGCGGGGTCACAGCAGATAGACCCTGCGGCATTGGCGGGGCATCGGGCCCTTCGAAGAGTGCTGCGGGAGCAGCGGTGGCGACCTTCCCTTTTTTTATGGCGAGGGCCTCCACCGCAAGTGTGTCGGCATAGCCGGCCCAAGCGCCCGAAGTTTTGGGCTCGTAAGTTGAGCAGCGTCGCGGGCGCCCGCCTCTTGTGCTGCCGTTGGTGGATGCGGTCGAGCTGCACGGCATGCTGGGCGCAGCTATTTGGGTATGTCAAGTCCCCGAGGATCTGGTCGCTGAATTTTAGCAGGCAGATTCTTAATACTTTTTGTTGTCCAGTCCCCGAGTGGCTAGTCGCTAAATGTCAGCATCTAGGCACTTAGGAATTTCCTCGATGTCCAGTCCCCGAGTGGCTAGTCGCTGAATTTCAGCGGCTGGGCACTTAGGAATTTATTCGATGTCCACTCCCCAAGTGGCTAGTCGCTGAATTTCAGTGGCTAGGCACTTAGGAATTTGTTTGATGTCCAGTCCCCAAGTGGCTAGTCGCTGAATTTCAGCGACTAGGCACTTAGGAATTTATTCGATGTCTAGTCTCTGAGTGGCTAGTCGCTGAATTTCAGCGGCTAGGCACTTAGGAATTTCTTGGATGCTTTCTTATGTTAGTTGTGTCTATGAAGGGCCTCCAGCGTGAGTCGGCAGAGCGACTGGCTGCCAGGGAGCATCTGGATCACGACCTCCGCTTCGTTCAGGAAGTGAACAAGTAGCTCTAGGAAACCGTTGGTGGGTTTTCGAGATGCCCTCTCCCTTGTTTTATTGTTTTTTGTTGCGATATCACCCTTGTGTTTCTGCACAGGAGCATTCGTTCATGGTTACAAAGGCTCGCGAGGGTTTGGTGCCCATCAGCGAGTTGACGGCTGCCAAGTCGTCATTGACCGTCGCAGAGAAGCGTGTGGGCGAACTAGAGCAAGAGCTCAAGACCGCGAAGGCGGAGGCGAGCTCGACAGAGGAGAGGGCTAAGGCGGCTGTTGCTGAGATAAGTAGCGGAAGGTGTCTAATGGTCTCTTCGCGGGGCTACAGACCAACTAACCGGGTCTTCAAGATTTCATCACGGGGCAATGCCGTCCCCTGATTTGTGAGTTCCTTCGTCTTGCGTTTGTTTGTATCAGCGAGTCCCCGAGCATGCGGGTCGCCATTGTCATTGTGTCTCGAGGGGGTGGGCTTGAATCGTGCGTCCTTCTGACGTTGAGTTACTTGTTCTTCTGCAGGGAAGATTCTTGATGACGATCCTGAGGCGCAATCATACGATGCGAGGCAGTGTGTCACGATGCTGGTGGATTCTGCCGCCCTTTCGGCGACCTGCATTCGCGCATACCTCTAGGAGATATCCTTGACGGAGGTGATTCCTAGCGAACTCATGGAGGTGTGGCGCTACCTGGAGAGGGCTCCAGCGGTGGTGGAGTACATGTTGGGGACGGCCTTCCACCGCGGAGTCGTGACTGTGCTAAACCTTGGGCTCGCCCACTTCCCGGATGACTTCGACCTTGACGACGTCACTAGCGGGTATCCCTCATCGACTAGGTCGGTCAGATCTCCGACGTGCTGAAGTTGACCGATCGGGCCATGGTCTACTCCGAGCGGGTGCTGGCGATGGGCGACCTTCTGCCGTATCAGGAGACGATCGTCGCTCTGAACGACCCCAAGCCGGCGCATCGCGACTTCAAGGTGGAGCAGCCGTTCCGATCGGTGATGGCGGGCACCTTAACGACGTACCCGTCGAACCCGTGGGTCCCCTTCATCCACGTTCGTTTTAGCGATGGTGCTTCGTCTTCGAAACCTGCAAAGTAGATGACTTTGCCAATTGGCGTTAATTGTAATAAATGTATGCCTGCCCTTGTAAGCGAATTTTTTTTGTTACCATAAGGAATGCATGTATGCTTTTGTCATCTTTAATTTTGAGTTTGGATTATTTTGCTGTGTGAGTCCCCGAGCGCGTCCGCCCTTTTATGGGGTTTACCTCGTGTCTATGTGTGTATGTTTGTTTTTGTACTGTTAGTTAATTGAGGTCGACTCGCCGTGGCTTGGGAAGCCAGTCGCTTTGGGGACCCCAAGGGATGCTCTGTACTTAGCCATTTTCCTGGATGCATACGGGGTCGGTTGGACGAGTCCCCGAGCATTGTGCTTGGCGCATCACTCCACCTGACTTAGAGAGCTAGTCGCATTGCAAGTCTAGGGCGCGCTCTCATACTTGGTGTTTTCCCTAGCCACGTAGGTTTGGACTGGCGTCAGTCCCCGAGCGTGGTACTTGACCGTTCGAGTCGTTGCGCCGAGGATGTGAAGGACTGGGTCGCTTTGAAAAGCGAATGCAGTTGTCTTGGCCCGGCGGGCCAGTCGAGCGGGGCGACTCCGATGGGGCTCCAGGTTGGCGTTTTCGTGGACGGCGCAAGGCCCAAATTTTATCGATGCCCTTGCGTCGCACTACTTAGCCATGTCGGTCCCGCGACCAAGGGTTGACTTTCGTGATTAGCGTAATGCTGTTTTTAAGAGTGCGAATGGCACAAGGGTTGGAGAGTAGACACAATTTGTGCGAGTCGAAAGTCTTTATTGCATGGCGGGGGGAGTACATGTTGGAGTTCTAGTTGTAGAACTTTCTTAGGAGATTTACATTCCACTGCCGCTTGATGTCGAGTTGCCCGTCACCTCGGACATCGATGAGGTAGTAGGCGTTGTTGCCTAGGACAGAGTACCCGGTGAAGTACCCTAGAGGGTAAAGACCTACTCCTGCTAGATTGTATTGATGAGAGAGTAGAGTAGGCGAACTCAGCGGCTAGGCGGCGAGTCGATGGGGTGTATGATGGAACGTAAGTTCTATGCGTGCCCTAGGGAGGTTTATATAGAGTGACCTTGCTAGGGTTTACAGATCTACAACCGAGTTGGATAAGGACTCAGAGGGTTTTGACCTAATCCTACTGGGCCTAACTATGCTTCTGGGCCTTTAGCTTCCAGTCGCCTGGTTCCTCCTTGGGTCACGATCCAGTCGCCGTCCTGCAGCCCCACTCGCTAGAAGTATGATCCAGTAGGAAAAGTCCTGCTGGGTATATCCCATTCGGCATATCCCCATCAGAATCAGTTAGCAATTCAACCGCCACGAAGAGAGTATACCTGGGAGGAGTTCAAGCAGAGGTTCCGTGAGTATCATGTTCCTGAAAGTGTGATGGAGTTGAAGCGTAGAGAGTTTGAGGAGCTTCAACAAGGAGATACCAGTGTCATGAAGTACATCTGAGGGTTCAGCCAACTATCTCGTTATGATGAGGGTCAAGTGAGCACTGAGGAAAAGAGGAAGAATCGTTTTCTGCGATGACTAAATCCGTTCGTAAAGATGCAGTTGAGGTTGGCCAACAAGCAAACTTTTCAACAGTTGCTCGATGCATCTATTACCTTCGAAGATGACTATAAGAATGTCTAAGAGGACCGAAGGAAGAGAGCTAAGAAGGAAACAAAGAGGATACAAGCAAGCAAACCTAAACCCAATTTGGAATTCAAACCTAGGAACATATCCTATAACAACAATAATTCCAATCGGCGTACAAATCCAACTAGAAAGAATGTTATATGCCATAATTGCAAGCTTCCAGCGCATATGAGCAGGGATTGCCAGAAACCAGTAATTGTTGACCATAGTTGCGGCCAAAGGGGTCATATAAGGCCAAATTTCCCAAGTAAACCACCGGGTGGTTGGCTGACAAGAAATGAAGGACAAGCCCGTGAAGGGAATGGACAACCTAAGAAAGGAGGAAACTTTGTCAAGAACAATAAGGGGAAAAGGAGAAGGCCTACCGGGAAGCTGAATTGCGCAACCTTGGAGGAGGTGGATATTTCCGAGCACACAGTGATAGGTACGCTCAATATCCTTACCAATCCTGGAAAAGTTTTATTTGATACCGATGCAACTACTCCATTCATATCTGATGAAATCTGTGATAAGTTTGGGATTAGAAGGGAAACATTAAAAAACCCTATGACCATGGTGACGGCAGGGGGAAATGTAGTTGTACGCCACATTAAACAAGATCAGGTTATCTCGATCTATGGTTGTACATACTTTGCGGATCTTTATGTGATTCCTTTGAAGGGAATTACAGTAGTGCTGGGTATGGATTGGATGACTGAACCTGGAGGCCAGATAAATTATGAGGATAAAACTGTCTCAATCAAGACTCCAAGTGGAGCACGGATAGTATATCAGGTTGATAAGCACAGTCATATCATGGTAGATCTTCAATTGAACTCAATGAAGGAGGTCAAGTTGGAAGATATTCCTGTAGTAAATGAGTTCCAAGATGTTTTCCCAGCAGAGTTACCAGGAATGCCACCGGATCGGGAAATAGAATTCACTATTGATCTAATCCCTGTTACAACACCAATAGCTCAAGCACCATACAAGATGGGTCCGAAGGAATTAAAAGAGCTTAAAGAGAAAATTGATGAGTTAGCTAGAAAGGGATTTATTCAAGAAAGTGTATCTCCATGGGGAACTTCGGTGATCTTTGTAGATAAAAGAGATGAAGGATGTGTGGGGATTACAGAAATATCAACAATGTTACCATCAAGAACAAATACCCATTGCCAAGAATTCAAGATCTATTTGATCAAGTCAAGGGAGCTGGAGTATTTTCCAAGATTGATCTAAGATCAGGATACCATCAGATAAAAATCAAACCTGAAGATGTGCCAAAGAAAACATTTGTGTCAATATATGGACATCGTGAGTATCTCGTTGTACCTTTTGGTTTGACAAATGCACCAGCAATATTCATGAATCTGATGAACAAAATATTCATGTCGTACTTGGACAAGTTTGTCATAGTGTTTATTGATGATATTTTGATATATTCAAAGGATAAGAAAGAGCATGCATATCATTTGAGAATAGCATTGCAAATGTTAAGAGAACATAAGCTTTACGCTAAGTTCAGCAAGTGTGAATTTTGGTTGGACAAGGTAGAATTTCTTGGTCATGTGATCAGTAAGGATGGGATTGCTGTAAATTCATCCAAAGTTCAATCAGTCCTAGAGTGGATTGCACCAACCAATGTGAAACAAATCCGAGGTTTCTTGGGTATGGCTGGTTATTACCAGAGGTTCATTGAAGGTTTTTCCAAGATAGTTGGACTGATGACCAAATTTCTAAGAAATAATACACCATCATATGGGATGAGAAGTGTGAAGCAAGCTTCCAAGAGTTGAAAACTAGATTAACTACCGTCCCAATCTTAGCAGTTCCTGAAATAGGGAAGGATTACATGGTATATTGTGATGCATCCAAAGAAGGAATGGGATGTGTGTTAATGCAAGATCGTAAGGTGATTTCTTATGGATCAAGACAACTTAAACCACATGAAGTCAATTATCCAACTCATGATTTGGAGTTAGAAGCAGTAGTCTTTGCCTTGAAAGGATGGAGGAATTTTCTCTATGGAGCAAGATGTGAGTTATACACTAACCACAAAAGTCTCAAATATTTCTTCACTCAAAAGTAATTGAACATGAGGCAGAAGCATTGGTTGGATGCAATCAAATATTATGATCTGACAATCAATTATACCCTTGGAAAGGCCAATGTTGTGGCCGATGCTTTAAGCCGAAAGAGCACATATATTCAGCCTATCAATAGAGAACTACAAAAAGAGCTACATATGGATTTGGAAAGGTTGGAACTTCAATTCATAAGAACAGAGATTCTTGGACGACTAGCTACCATGTGAGTAGTGGAAGAACAGAGGAGTGATCTGAGGCATGAAATTTTTAGGCAACAAAACGAAGATCTTTTTATTGCTAAATAAATTCAAAGGATATCCCAAGGTCAGGCGTCAGTTTTTCGCATAGGAGATTATGGATCTTTATGGTTCCAAGATCATCTTTGTGTTCCAGATGTGTCAGAAATTCATGAAGTGATACTCCGAGAGGCACATGAGACACCATATTCAATTCATCCAGGAAGTACTAAGATGTACATGGATTTGAAAGAATTATTCTAGTGGAATAACATGAAAAGAGACATTGCAAAATATGTGTCGAAATGCCATACTTGCCAAAGGGTAAAAGATGAACATCAAAGTCCAGCAGGACCATTACAACCTATGGAAATTCCAGAGTGGAAATGGGAAGAAATTGGTACGGATTTCATCACAAGATTACCCATGACACCAAAACGGAAGGATATGATATGGGTGATTGTTGATAGACTCACAAAAAGTGCATATTTTATTCCGGTAAATCAAAAAGATAATGCCGAGAAGTTAGTAGAAGTATATGTTAAGGAGATAGTAAGTAAGCACAGAGTGCCCAAGAAGATTATATCTGATAGAGGATCTGTGTTTACTTCAGCATTTTGGAAACAATTACATGAAGCACTTGGTTCAAAGTTAGATTTCAGCATAGCCTATCATCCAAAAACTAGGGTCATACTGAAAGAACCAACCAAATATTGGAATACATGCTGAGGGCTTGTGCATTAGACTTTGGAGGTTCGTGGGAATATCACCTACCATTGGCAGAATTTTCCTATAACAACAGCTATCAAAGTCGTCTAAAGGCATCCCCATATCAAATACTTTATGAGAGAAAATGTAGATCACCAATATGCTGGTATGAACCTGGAAGTAGCAAGGAATTTGCACCAGACTATATCAAGGAAAGGCAAGATATCATCAAAGATAGATTGAAGATAGCTCAAAGTAGACAGAAAAGTTATGCTGATCAAAGTCGAAGATCTTGGCATCCTGAAGTGGGAGATATGGTATATCTCAAAGTAAGCTTGACATGGTTATACCCCGCGGGTACATGACTTTAGCATACCTAGTCCAGCCCAAGGAAGGCCCACGACAAATATACGTCGGCCCATGAAGACTTTCGGGTGGCCAGGGCCCATGACGCCTTCGTATCCTTGGAGAGCAAGACTAGAGTAGATAGAAAATTCAAAGGGGTAAACCCTAAAACCTGTAACCGACTCGGTCTGTGCCTGGGACCTGCCTAACTCTATATAAAGGCTAGGAGGGAACAACCTAGATCTCTGACCTCATACTTTCGCATAGACACCTCCACGCCAGATTGCATCTGCGCACCCCTGTAATCTTCGGTTTCGCCGTAATCAAGAGCAGACAAGCAGGAGTAGGGTTTTCCCTCCGGGGGCCTGAACCTGGGTAAACCTCATGTCCCGTGTTTCTTGTTTCCTAACCGTTCCGTGATATCCAGCATCCCCATCTTCTCCAAAACCCAAGTCCATAACAATGGGCATTGACGAGATGAAACCTCATCAATTGGCGCCGTCTATGGGAACTGGGGACGTTGATTGTGCGATCGTGGCGGTCCCAACCCAAGCGATCTACAACTCCGCGGCTTCGGAGAGTCATCTCCTCTTCGGTGCCTTCGACTTCACCGCCCACTCACCGGCCACCATGAAGGACTTCGAGCCCGTTGGCGACGGGCTCGAGATCTTGTTCGGGAGTTTCTGCTTTCAGGTAGGGCAGATCGGCACTCTCCGCCTCCCAGAGCGGGTGCCCCTGCCGTCGATTAGGCCTGCTTCGTGGGCTCCACACCCCGTGCTACGCACATCATCATCGACAGATGAGTCTTATGACAGCAGCAGCTGCAACTCAGATCTGTGTGATCCACCATCGGATGAAGGGACCTACGGTTCCGGATCCGAAAGCTGCGGCAGCAACGATCCGATCTACAAGCTCCACCAGTGCGCCGCGGTCATCCAGGATCAAGAACACAATCCGCCACCCAACCCGCAGGGTATAAACGGTGGAAACAGAAGAAGCCAGTCCCCCCACCCAACGGGGAAAACAACAATCAGGTCATCCACCTCGACGAGGAGGGATGGACCCAAGCACGCAAGGCCGTGGCAGGCAACAAGATCCTGCCCGCTGATGCCTCACGAGATCTACTGATGGCATACCACATGCTCCTCATCTAGGAGCACAAGAAGCAGATCAAGATGCAGGAAGTGTTGGAAAAGCGCAAACAGGAAGCTTCGGAGTCCAGTGCGCGGCGAGCTGCGATCTCCGCCATGGGCATGGGCTCCAGCTCACACGGCAACAACGGGAACAAGCACCGTTCTCGGATGGAGAACATGGACCCCAAAGAGCGTCGCGAGGTGACACGAGCCCTCAACGCGTCCTTCATGGAGATGGACGCCGACGGGAACGTCATCCCAAAAACTCCGCAAGCTGTGATCATGGCAGCCACAGCGTACCTCGCGTCCCACCCACCTCCGGAGGGGGACGTGAAGAGGGCCATGCACAAATCCTCGCTTACCGGGCTCGGACTCGTCGGAGCTGCGCTCCACGGAGAAGCTCCTGCGGAGCCGAAAAAGAAGGCTATGGTAAGATTCAACCACAGCCCCACACCCTCATCCGAAGACGAAGAGCATGACCTTCCTCGAAGGCATAAGATCTCACGCCATCGCAACCGCGACTACGATACTCGAAATAAGCTAACTTAGTGCAAGATCGACAAGGCACGCGCCAAACGCGTATGCTCGTCTGAATCCGAGATGGACGAAGATGAAGGAGAACTCTGCGGAGCCCGATGCTTCAGCAGATCTGTTCGACGGACACGGATGCCGCGCAACTTCAAGCTCCCTTCGGACACTCCGAAATTCGACGGCACACAGGACCCCAAGGCGTGGCTCAGTGACCAGTTGTCGTCCGTCAAGCTACACGGTGGAAGCAGGGAAACCGCCATGCAATGCCTTCAGCTGCAGCTGACAGGCGCAGATCGGATCTGGCTAAGCAGCCTATCCTCAGGGTCCATCCGTAGTTGGGAGGAGCTGGCGTACAGATTTGTCCGAAACTTCAAAGGCACCAGCAAGAGGCCTGCCTCGATTGAGGAGTTGCGAGCCTACACCCAACGAACGGGTGAATCCATTCGCTCGTACATACTACGCTGGTCCAACACCAAGAACTCCGCGGCGCACATCTCCGAAGAAAGGGACATCGACACCTTCAAGGACGGCGTCAAGCGCCAGGACTTCAAGGAAGAACTTGGGCGCGTCAAGCTCAAGACACTCGACCACCTCATGGACATCGCCAACAGGTGGGACGATGGCGAGGACTCCGTCCACCGAGCGCACTCGGAGGAGGAAGATGACTACGGCCGGCGACGTGAGCATCGTAGCAAGAGAAGATCACGCGTCTACGAAGATCGCGACGGACCCTACATGGTCGCGGCTGGCTACGCCGACCTCCGCAACGACGGCAACCGCAGCAGCGGCGGATACCGCGGAAACAATTTCCGTGACGAAGGACGCCCGGCACAGTCGTGCCAGCGCCGCGATCGCGACGACGGACCCTCAGCATAAGGAAAACTGTCGGGTCCATGTACCATCCACTTCTACATCGACAAACAGGATGGCAAGAAGAAGGCAAGCCACATGCTCAAGGACTATCGCGAGTTCCAGAAACTCAGCGAGAGCATGGCTCAGATGAGGCAGCAAGCCCCAAACCCTGGATTCGGGAACGCACCCGCACCAGGTGAGATCACGCATGAAGCTCCTCCACGGCCACCTGCAGGAGGCCCGAACCACCCAATCGCACCCGCATAGAATAACGGTGGGCACGGGTACCCCCCGCCGAAAGGAGCACTGATGATCTAGAAGGGGCGCCCAACGAATAGGGTGCAGAAGAAAATCACCCGTCAGATCAACCTAGCTGTGACAGCTCCACCTGCCATCCCTGAGTACCTCAGCGGATCGGAGTCTTGCATCACGTTCAGCCGTTCGGATCACCCTTGCCAGGTCCCTCGCCCAGGTCAGGCTACCCTGGTGCTTGAGGCGCAGATCGGAGGGTTCGAGATGAGTCGCGTCTTCATGGACGGCGGCAGCGGCATCAACCTGATGTTTGCAAGCACCCTAGCAGCAATGCGGATCCCGCTGTGCAGCCTGGAACAGTCAGACACAACGTTCCATGGCATCGTTCGAGGAAAGGGCATATTCCCCTTGGGAAAGATATGGCTCGACGTCATCTTCGGCAAGCCGGATAACTTCTGATGCGAACGGCTCGAGTTCGAAGTGGTGGACTGGCCATCACAATACCACGCCATCCTCGGACGTGTAGCATTCGCAAGGTCCTTGGCAGTACCACACTACGCGTACCTGCTACTCAAGATGCCAGGACCCAGATGCGTCATCACGGTCCACGGGAGCTTCAACCGATCGGACCACTACGACAGGGACTTCAACAGAATCTCCTAGTCATTCGGCATGCAAGAGGAGCTCGTAAAGCTCCGCGAGGTGACGCACGATGGGGCACCCCCAGTCGCACGGCAAAACGCACCCGATATGTCCTTCGACTTCACAGTCAACACAAAGAAGGTGCAGGTCCACCCGACGGATGCCTCCAAGACGGTGCTGATTGCCAACGATCTCAGCCCCGCATAGGAAAGCGCGCTCGTTGAATTCCTCTGTGAGCGCTGGGAAATCTTCGCCTGGTGTCCTGCGGACATGCCAGGAGTTCCCAGGGAATTCGCCGAGCACGCACTCAACGTCTTTCCAGACACCAAGCCCGTGAAGCAGTCCATCCGGAGACTGTCCGAGCCCCGGGCCGAAGCCATAGGGATTGAAGTCAACAGACTACTCAGTGCAAACTTCATCAGGGAGATCAAGGAAAGCGAGTGGCTCGCCAATACTATGATGGTCCCCAAAAAGGACACGGACATCCTGCGGATGTGCGTGGACTTCACATCGTTGAACAAGCACTGCCCAAAGGACCACTTCCCTCTCCCTCGGATCAACCAGATCATCGATTCGACTGCAGGATGCGAGAAGCTCTCCTTCCTCGACGCCTACTCAGGCTACAACCAGATTCGACTCAAAGTCGAAGATTAGGAGAAAACGGCATTCATCACGCCGTTCGGGGTGTTCTACTACAACACAATGTCCTTCGGGCTAAAAAACGCAGGTGCCACATACCATCGGTGCATGCAGGCATGCCTAAAGGACCAGATCGGTCGCAATGTCCAAGTCTATGTCGACGACATAGTCATCAAAACCAGGGAGGCGAGAACACTCATCGACGATCTCCGCGAGACGTTTGATAATCTCTACCACTACAGGATCAAGCTTAACCCCGAAAAGTGCGCCTTCGGCGTCCCATCGGGTCAGCTTCTTGGTTACTTCATCTCCCAGCGAGGGATCGAGGCGAACCCGAAGAAAATACTGGAAATCATGGCCATGGAGAAGCCGAAAAACCTCAAAGGTGTCTAGCAACTTGCAGGACGAATAGCGGCATTAAGCAGGTTAATCAGCCGCATGGGCGAGAAAGCACTGCCATTCTACCAACTGCTACGCAAGGCAGACAAATTCGAGTGGACGCCTGAGGCGGATGACGCATTCGAAGATCTAAAGCGGCTTCTCTCTACCTCGCCCGTCTTGGTCACGCCAAAGGAGCGCGAGCCCTTACTGTTGTACATAGCAGCTACACACCAGGTGGTGAGCACCGTACTAGTGGTCGAGCGACCCGAAGAAGGCTAAACCCATGGGGTCCAACGCCCAATCTACTACCTCAGCGAGGTATTGACGCCAACAAAGCAGAGGTACCCTCACTACCAGAAACTCTCCTACGGCGTGTTCATGACGGCTCATCGGCTGAGCCATTACTTCCAGGAGCACCAGGTGATGGTCATCAACGAGGCACCCCTGAACAGCATCCTGAACAATACGGAGGCCACAGGATGCGTGGCCCTGTGGGGCATCGAGCTGTCATCCCTAGACATCGTCTACGAGAAGCGACTCGCAATCAAGTCTCAAGTCCTCCCTGACTTCCTTGTCCACTGGATGGAGCTGCAGCTGCCAGACACCCCAGACATGTCGCAGTCATGGACGATGCATTTCGACGACTCCAAGCGCGAAGCCGGAGCGGGAGCCGGAGTCATACTGACCTCCCCGCAGGGCGACAAGATGAAGTACATCCTTCGGATGAAATTCCGAGCTTCCAACAACGAGGCTGAATATGAAGCCCTCATCCACGGCATGAGGATGGCAAAGATCTGCGGCGCAACACGCCTTGTCATCTACGGTGACTCCAACCTCGTCGTCCAACAGACGATGAATGAGTGCGACGCACACGCCGCCAACATGATTGCATACCGCGCCCTCTACAACGCACTCGAAGGAGACTTTGACGGCTGCGAGCTTCGGCACGTTGGAAGAGAAAGCAACGAGGAGGCCGACAGAATCGCCAATATTGGCTCCACCTGCGCACGGCTGCCGCCAGGTGTGTTCCTCGAACAGATCTGCGTGACATCCATCAAGCGGAAATTCCCCAAGGGATCACACGAAGAAGCAGAACACTCGGGGGATGCGCTACCCGAAGGACAGGAAGGACCCGAAAAGCTCGACACAGAAGTCGCCGTGGTCAACCTGATGCAGGTCATGGCAGTCGAAGAAACTTGGACACGGCCATACCTCCGGTACCTGATAGACGGAGAACTGCCTGACAGCCCGATGGATGCCCGGCGCATATCTCGCCGGTCCAAAGCCTTCACCATCATCAATGGAGAGTTGTACAAGCACAACATTTCGGGTGTACTACAAAGGTGCGTCACCATCGGTGACGGGAAAACCATCCTCCAAGACATCCACGAGGGCATCTGCGGCCATCATGCAGGCAGCCGCTCCCTTGTCGCCAAAGCTCTATGAGCTGGATTCTACTGGCCAACGGCCATGAACGATGCCAAGGACATCATCCAAAGATGCAACGGGTGCCAAAGGTTCGCCGACAAACCGCACGCACCCGGGTTGGAGCTCAGGCCCATACCTTTAGCCTGGCCTTTCGCCCAATGGGGCCTCGACATGATCGGCAAGCTGCCAAGGTCCTCGAAAGGAGGACATGTCTACCTCCTGGTCGCAGTCGACAAATTCACCAAGTGGATTGAGGCCATGCCGGTCACTAACCAAAAGGGAAAAACTGCTGTCAAGTTCTTTGAATCCATTGTCTACAGGTTCGGCATGCCGCATAGCATCATCACCGACAATGGATCGAACTTCATCTCCAAAGAATTCCAGGACTTCTGCGAAGGCCTTGGAATCAATATCACATATGCCTCAGTGGCACACCGCAAACAAACGGGCAGGTGGATAAGTCCAACGGCCTAATCGGCGCTGGCATCAAGAAGCGCCTCATGAGCCCACTCGAGTGACTCTCCGTAGCCTGGACGAAAGAGCTACCCTCCGTCCTATGGAGCCTGCGTACCACGCCAAACAGCTCAACCGGCTACACGCCGTTCTTCATGGTGCACGGAGCCGAAGCCGTGCTACCAGCCGAAGTACGCCACCAGGCCCTGCGGGTTGTCTCTTATAGCGAAGCTGAATCCACAGTTGCACTCGAAGACGCTGTCGACACACTCGACGAAGCGCGATACATAGCAGCAGCTCGATCAGCGGTGTATCAGCAGAATCTCCGCAACTACCACAGCCGACGGTTGCGCCCAAGGTCCTTCGTCGAAGGAGACCTCGTCCTGCGACTCAAGCAAGAACGACCGAAGAAATTCGAGTCGCCATGGGAAGGACCCTACATCGTCACCGAGGTCATCCCAGGTGGCGCCTATCGCCTCAAGCACATGGAGTCTGGAGTCGCATACTCCAACCCATGGAACGTCGCACAACTGCGACGGTTCTACCCCTAGCTACCTCCCTCTTTACTTTCAATAAGGCTATTCAGCCAAGGCTACTCAGCCGAACAATGTACCTCCTCCATTACGATATGAATAAAGCTAAGTGTCTCGCCCCAAAATTTTGTTTACTACTCGCATTTTTTACTCCATGCTACAAACGCACTCGGGGGCTCCCCCCACCTCACGACTTCGTCGACTGGGGATAACGCGTGTACACCTGAGTAGCTGACCACGTCAGGCTAACGAAAAGGGCACGCATACGAACAAAGCACTACGTGCTAGCACAACAACCAAAGCTTTATAACAAATTGCAAAACATGCCCAGCCAAATATATACAAATTTTACATCTATCTTTTTTACAGGTACTACCTACTCTAAAGAATAACCTAAGCACGCTGCTCAAACAGATCTACGATCTCTTCGGCATACTGCCTTACAACCGCGTAATGCGGACGCATATTCCACTCACCACAATCTGGCCAAAGAGGTGGCCCAGCCGCTACAGCGGACAGATCTACATCAGGACGATGCAACCGCACAAGGGAGAGCGCAGCCTTCACCCCTGCGATGAGCTGATGCCGCACCAATTCCTTGACATGATGCAAGGCGATCATGAAACTTCGACAGCGGACCAGAGAGAGTTGACGGTGCATCATCCAGCGGAAACATCACATGCAGGACCGACGCGAGTGAAGTCTTCACCTAACGAAGCACCCGCGATACTTGGTGAACGCGATCTTGAACCGTCACAAGGACCATGGCACGGTCACGCTCCATCCAGAAGAACCCGCCGGCTTCCATGTCCTGCTGAGTCAAGCAGTTGACCCGAACAGCAACACGCTCCTTCTCCTCCCTTGGAGCAAGGTTGGCACCTGCAATACTTGCAAAAAAGTAAGATGCAAGGCTAGCAGGCGCATCCGAAGTAATGGGCAACAGCTCGAAAAACTCACACTAAAGCTGCTCGGACAAGTGAAGCAACTCCGCCATCAAGTAATCCTCTCTGGCAGCACCCCGATCCTCCTTGGATTTCCAAACGTCAGCATGGCCATGCACCCCAAGCAACTCTTTCTCGAGGCTACGAACACAGTCTCGAAGAAACGCAAGCTGCGACACATCATCCAAGGATGGCCGCAGCCGCGTTGCAGGCAAAGTGTCAACGGGATCAGCACCCGAAGGACCCTAGATTAACAGAAAGACGAGGACATGAACAAGCAGTCAAAGGAGCACGAAATTCAGCACATTCATTAGAAGTGCAGCAAAAGCCACCACGTGGCACAAGCATTGTTCGTAAAAAATATTTACAACAAAATAAGCTACAACTATCCTATAACTACAGCACTAACAAAGATGCACCCTGAGTAGCCTCGAAGCCGGATTGCCTCGCGTTGGCTTCCCCCTGCTGCCTTAGCGCATACTCGGCCAGCAGATCAATCAACTTCGTCCCGTAGCGCTTACAGCGAGCAGCATAGGTGGCGAAGGCTACCTCGGATCCATCCGCAGTCGTCGGCATCCGGGAAGTGACCTGAGGAAGGTCCAGCTCCACTCCAGCCGCCAAGGCCATTGCCAGCCCGACGGATGCGCCGATACCCTTCTGCTTGCGCTTGTACGCCGCAGGTGCTTCGATTGACAGCGCCTCCGCCAGGGCATCAACATCCTCGAGGGCCACGCCCTTGGGGACAAGCTCCTTGTAGAAGCGCCCAAGGACCTCTTTGGCCTTGGCAAGCGAGTTGACAACAGTACTGCAGTGGTCTTCGACCGCCGCAGTAGCATCATCCAGAGAACTCCCGTGCTCCAGAGCACCGCGATCAAAATCAATGCCCGCGGCATCTAAGAAAACAAAGGAAGCAGCATGAACAAACGCACTGCAAAAAAAGAAAGACAAGGAAATCAATAGGTGAAGATGGAGATACTCACCCGAAACAGCCTTGGCAGCCGCCATAAGTTTGCCGGCCACCTCTCTCTCGCGCGCAGCCGTGGCGGTGGCGAGCTGCTCCTCGTGGTCCATAGCCTCCTGCTGCAGGCGCTCCTTAGCCTCGGCCACGTTGACCAACTCCAGCTCGAGGCACTCCCTTGCACCAACGGCGACCTCGGCCTTCTTCTCCGCTTGACCAAGGCTCTTTTTGAGAGCATCAATCTCACGAAGAGAGGCGTTGTGATCCTCTGCATCAGGCAATACAAATGTCGGATCGAAGGACAAAATTCAAGAAGAAACAAAAGACCAAGGAATAACAATACCTTGAAGTTGCTTGAGGCTGGCCTCCAACGCTAGGTGCTGCTGCACCAGTTGGTTGGCACCTTGCACAAAAGGCTGCAAAAAAGACCCACTAGTCAAAAGAGGAGCTCGGGGGCTACGCCCAAAAGAACGAGCAAAAGCAAGTTACACGCATGAAAGTGCTCGGGGGCTCCCCCCGAGACTCGAAGGAAGAACGAACAAACAAACTACCCTACAGACGCCCGGGGGCTCCCCCCGAGGTAGGAAGAAAGGAGATAATCAATAGATCATTCAAAAAGGCTCGGGGGCTCCCCCCATAGCAGGAAGCAGAATTACTTACATGACTCGAAGGCGACTCCGAAGGTCCGCTTGCAGCCTTCTGAGGCGCAACCACCCGAACCTCCGGCGGAGAAGGGTCTGGGGCAGCGCCTTCAGAGGTGGCCACCGTCTGAGGAGGAGGAAGCACGACCTTCGACTCCCCCATCATCTCCCGAGCACCATCACTGGAGGAGTCGTTGGATGAATGGCTAAGGACAAGTTAGCACACGAACAAAGTAAACAGGCAAGAAAAGGCAATACAGGACTAAGAAAACTTACGAGTCAAGGTCGCTCAAGTCAAAGACGGGAGGGGTCCTCCGGACCTTCTTCTCCTCTTTCTTCTCTTCCTTCTTCTCTTCTTTCTTTTCTTCCTTCTTCCGCTTCGCCAGCGGTTGCGGTGCCACAGCCCGCACGGGAACGGAAGGAATCGGAGAGGAAGAGCCTCCATGCCCATCACTGTGACGTTCAAGCCACAGCGGGTTCCTAGGAGTCGGCGGGGTCGAAGCATCCGAACACTCGCTGGAACTCTGCGTCCGCTTGCGAGTGTGGTCCTCGCTCGACTCATTGGCCTCTTCAGCCGGAGACCACGCCGATGGCAGCTCGGACATGGAATCCACCACTTTATTGTCTGGTGCAGCCAGAAACAATTCGGGAAGCGGTGGCGACATTCCCGGCACCTTGAACTCCTGCACAAAAGAAGAAAATTTGTTAGCAAACAAATGAAAGTACAATGCAGTAGAAAATAGCGCTACGCGCACGTCCCGGATCTACACCTGTGGAACAGGAAGTGAAGCAGAGAATGGAGAAGTCAGTGACTTCCCCGGGATATCCTCTCTAGCCTTGAACTTCAGCGGCGGACGAAGGACCCCGTCGAGATCTCCCTTGGAGAATTCTTCGGCTGAAACCCTAGTCGGATCACGACGACCAGTGTAAAGGAACATCGGGTGCGCCCTAGCCTAGAGCGGGTGCACCCGATGTTTGAGAAAGGTGCGGATGATATCCACACCATTCACCTCCTTTTCCGGAGTCAACTGGAGATCCTCCACCCGACGATCGAGCCCCTCTATCTCCGCTACCTCGCCATCCATGATCTGGTTTTTCCAAGACCTTTTCGGCTCGATTTTCTGGGAAGGGTCAAAAGGAGAAAGACCAAAATCCTGCCCAGCTACCGTGGAGTCGCGGATGTAAAACCACCGCCTCTGCCAGTACTGGACAGATTCGCACATGGAAAAGGAGAAGACAAGAAGATTGGATCGAAGGGAGATGATGCAACCCCCAATGGGATAAACACCATCAGAACCAGATTGCCTCTTCAAGGAATAGAGTTTCCGGAAGAGGCCAAAGTGCGGCTCGATACCGAGCCAGCACTCGCAGAAAGTAATAAAACAAGCAATGTGAAGAAGAGAGTTGGGGGAAAGATGATGCAGCTGGATGCCGTAAAGAAAAAGCAGTCCACGAAGGAAGTTGTGGACTGGGAAGGAAAAGCCCCGAAGGACAAACGCGAGGAACATAACCTGAAACACAGCGGGGGGACGGGGAATTACCTCGTTGCCAGGGAGTTTGACGGCCTCCCTATCTTGCGGGATTAAACCCCGCTCACGAAGCTTGCGGAGATCGCTCTCCCGCATCTCCGATCGCCGCCAGCCACCGTCGGTGACACGGATAGCGGCAACGCTCTTCTTGCCTCCAGCAGCGCTGGTACCAACCGCAGAAGAAGACTTCTTAGTTTACCCCATTGCGGTGCGGCGGCGCCGGCGGCGAGAACGTAGGAGCGAAGAAGGAAATGTCCGAAGATATTCCAGCGCGCAGCAAGAAATTGCAGAGAACAATGGAGCAGTGAAACGAGAATGGCTGCGGTGAAAACAGACTAATTTTTCCCCAATGATTATAAGGAGGAAGACGATGCACGATGACCGTCCATCGAGAAGACCTAACGCCAAAGACAAGATCTGACCATACACGTGTCAGCATCGCAGCGAACCGTCGCTCACACGCCGTCCAGTATGCGTGGAAATCGAGGAGACGCCGTAATTATCTCCACGTCACGCGTGACCGGTCAATTCAAGGTCAGAAGGTGGGATCCATGTTCGTCCAGTCAAGTCATCTCTGGCGCAGCAAACGCTTGAGGTCACCGATCGTCAGCATTGACGTCGACAAAAGCTATACTTTCAAAAATCACAAGTCTTCTGCGACAAAGCTAAGAGTACTCACTCGAATCTACGATTCGACTAACTACTCGGGGGCTACTCCTATCAGGAGCGCTGGCCGCGCACCCGAAAATGAAAAAACACTACGGCAATGAACTATTTCTTCGAGTCCTACGTCGAGTCCGCGAATCCACTACGGACTCGGGGGCTACTACCATAGGGAGCGCGGATTCAAGCATCCGAAAAATTTGTGTCCTGGGGACCTGAAGCTGAACAGCGGCTGAATCAAAGTCTTTGCTCGATTCTACGACTCGAACAGACACTCGGGGGCTACTCCCATAGGGAGCACTAGTCGCGCACCCTATGAATTCTTCGACTGTGATCCTTCGGATCAGCACGCAAAAAATTTCGGCAACTCTGCCCCATTAGACGCTAAGTGAGCAACGTCCTCCTTGGCCACCTGAAACACCTCCGCGGTGATAAACATTCGAATGTTGTGTCTGTGACACAAAGATAAGACCTACAGATATCATCTGATGGCCTAGTAACGCACATGACTGCGCTCTGCTAGTAAGAATCCGTGCCAACAGGCGCGATGAAAAATCCCGACGGACGCGTTGGGTACATCATTTAAAATCACTGGAATTCCACTCATGTAAGTCCTCCGCGGCCTGAGTCGAATTACGCCAGCATACGTTCCGGGTTCGAGTCGAGGGACTCCAGCCTGAACAAGATCGTGTTGTTTTGTCCTAAGATAGTTAACTGACCCTGATCCGTCGGGAGAGTCAGGCACACGTATCAACAATCCCTACACATTCTCTTGAAAGACAGAGTTGCACCCAAAGGATTGAAGAGTCCTCAGCCGAATCTGCGATTCGACTAAACACTCGGGGGATACTGACATGGTTATACCCCGCGGGTACACGACTTCAGCATACCTAGTCCAGCCCAAGGAAGGCCCACGGAAAATATACGTCGGCCCATGAAGACTTTCGGGTGGCCAGGGCCCATGACGCCTTCGTATCCTTGGAGAGAAAGACTAGAGTAGATAGAAAATTCAAAGGGGTAAACCCTAAAACCTGTAACCGACTCGGTCTGTGCCTAGGACATGCCTAACTCTATATAAACGCTAGGAGGGCCCGACCTAGATCTCTGACCTCATACTTTTGCATAGACACATCCACGCCAGATTGCATCTGTGCACCCCTGTAATCTTCGGTTTCACCGTAATCAAGAGCAGACAAGCAGGAGTAGGGTTTTCCTTCCGGGGGCCTGAACCTGGGTAAACCTCTTGTCCCGTGTTGCTTGTTTCCTAACCGTTCCGCGATCTCTAGCATCCCCATCTTCTCCAAAACCCAAATCCATAACAATGGGCATTGACGAGATGAAACCTCGTCAAAGCTTAATGAAAGGAGTTAAGAGGTTCGGAGTTAAAGGAAAATTGAGTACTACATATATAGGACCGTTCAAAGTATTGAGTCAAAATAGAAATATAGCTTATGTTTTAGAGTTACCACCAAGATTGGTTCAAGTTCACAATGTTTTCCATGTATCACAACTCTGGAAATGTCATAAGGTTCCTGATGATGCAATCACACATCAACAAGTGGACATACGAGAATATTTGACGTATGTTGAGAAACCCTGTAAAATTTTGGAAGAGAACTGGAAAAGGTTGAGAAACAGGGTAATCAGGTACTGCAAAGTACAGTGGGAGCATCACCCTGAGAGAGAAGTAACACAGGAGAAAGAGGATGACTTAAAATAAGCCTATCCAGAACTATTAAGGTACACTTCGACAAACTTCGAGACAAAGTTTAATTTAAGGGGGGAAGTCTGTAACATCCCAGCATTTAGGAACCAACGAATGGTAGAACTAGGATTTTGTACATAAGGATGCATTCATCCGTAAAATGCGGGTAAATTTTTTGCCAAACAAAAACCTAAAGTGATCAGAGTTTCTTTCACTCTCTTTGTGTAGGAATAGCTAGAGTGATCGTTAGAAATTTTGACATGATCTTTATGAATCAATGTGTTTTGGGGGAAGAATTTGAATTCAAACTTGAAATTTGAATTTATATTTAAAAGTTAAAATTTGGTATTTTGAAATGATTTTCAAAATGATTTAGTAATATCATTTGTTATAATAAAGAAATAATAAATAATAAATGAATTCAATATAAAGTAATTCAAATAAGAAATGACACTTAATTTCTTATTATTATTCCATACACATTTTTACAATGATGAACTCATTCAACTAATGAAGGGGTTCAATACAGTAAAGGAATTACAATATAGGGAATTCAAATAATAAACTATTACAAGACTATTACAAAAAGAATAAAATAAAAAGTACAATATGAATGTATTTATCTATCTGATCCTATACTAAATCTTGCATATCCAGATCTTGTACCTGCAAAAATTCAAAACAAACAAAATGAAAATAAAAGATTAGTTGTTAGGTTTACTCTTAGTGGAGAGCAGTGAAGTGCACTGCTCAAGTTTACATCATTGAGTAATTGTTAAAGGGGCAAGTTTCACCAATATGAAAGAATTTGTTCTTCCATAATAAACAAGCCACAAGTCAATATATTAGCAGCAAGTAAAAGGGGCAAGTTTCACCAGGTGAGTAAAATTTAAAAGGTCAAAAGGTGAAACACATCATTGATCTAATCCACACCAGGCAGCACAGTCACCTAACTGCATGGTGTGTGTGGTGTCAACATAGCAGCAGCCACACAAGCAAAAGGAGAAGAGCTCAGCCGTAGCAAAGCTTCCAGCAGCTCATTCTCACTTTAAAACATCAAACCAAGAACACACCAAGCTTACCAAAGCCAAGCAAATCATCAGCCAAACCATACACCAGACCATCCAAGTACTCACCAGATGGTGACATAAGGAGGGGGTGGATTAGGTGGATATCAAAGTCAAAGCCAAGCTTACAGGAACCAGAAGGTGAAGGACAAGATCAAGCCAACAGCACAATCAGCAAGATCTAGCCAACCAAATCAATCAGCCACAACACCAGCAATCTAACAGTTGTGGTGAGTAAGATAAAACCCTCACATGATCTAATCATCTTCTCTAGATTAAGATACATGTGTTTTTTCATATCTAGATCTCTCAGAAATCACCCAAGTGGGGTGAATCCATCACAGATGATCTTTTTGAATAAACCATGAGCACCCCAACCATCTTAGCCATAAGGATTCAAGATCCAGCAACTAATGATAATATAAGAACATGTCTATGAGGGACAGCATGAAAGGAATCTAATTCCTAAGCCTCAGACCAACATCATAGGCTAACATGTTTAAAAAGGAAGCTTCCAACTTAGCATTGACATATATCCAATGCTAAGCACCAATAGAATCAAGTTAGTAGTAGAACCTAGACTTGTGTGCAATTTTAAGATGGTGTCACAAGAATCAAGCAGATCCATTATTTACCTTTCATATATAAACTTGTAAGACACTAAATATCATTTTCCTGGAATCAAACCAGGAATCATTACCAAGTCCATATCCAACCACATAATCAGAGTATCACTATAATCACATTGTTAACTTAATTCTAAGTATAATCTCACAAGTTAGAGATCAACAATTCAGTGGGCAATCACTGACAGTACTGCTGTCCGTACTAATATCTTGATAGTGGTGAATTCACAAATCACCAACACCACAAGTAAAACACCACAATAGCATTACCATTTAGGCCATGACTAATTATCAATTGGAATCAGTGCTATAAGGTGACTAGCATCATAGAAATCAAATGTAAATAGTGATCAATTTAGTGTACTTGATCACAATCCTCACTAATCATCACCATTAGTTCCAGTTCATCATATATAACCAAAATAGAGGGAGGAACCCTAAACAGGACATGAACCCTAATAAGGGATGCACACCAAAGACATACAGAATAGATCAAGGGAGGCAGAGGACAGCAAACACGAGGGGGAGATCAAGATCAAACTCAGCATGGGTCCTCGCTGTAGTTTAGAATAGGAAGCAGAGGGGCCGACGAGCGCACGATGGCACGGGGAGCACTGAAGGGTGCTATAACCCGCACCGAGATGAGGCAGCGGACACAATAACGCTTGAGGATGAGCAGCACCACCACCGCAACATAAGAATGCCCCCACAGCACCAATGGAGCAGCGGCGGCATCACCCTAAACCCTAGGGTTTGGGACGGATCTAGCCTGGCCACAGGAGAGCCCCAAAACCAAATCAAAATAGACTAGATGAAGGAGCAGGACCAACAACCATGCCATGCACCACGAGGGCAGCCAGAGAGGAACAGGGCGGCGTGAATCGCACGACGGCGGTGTCGGCAACCCCACGGGGTCGAGGAAGAAGGAGAGGAGTGAACGAGAGAGAGAGAGAGAGAGAGAGAGAGAGAGAGAGAGAGAGAGAGAGAGAGAGAGAGAGAGAGAGAGAGAGAGAGAGAGAGAGAGAGAGAGAGAGAGAGAGAGAGAGAGAGAGAGAGAGAGAGAGAGGTGTACTGGGATGATAGGGCCAGTACCACTTCGGGGAGCTGTTTGACCAGGCCAATTGGGCCAAGAATGGCCCAAATAGCAAATGGAGTAGGCCCAAATGTTAAAAGGATTTTTATGATTTATTAAAAGACCAAAATACCCGTAGGATTCAATAAATCCTAAAAAAAAATAAAATAAAAGCCTTAAAATGCAAACAATATATTTTTAGATTTATAATAAAATAACTTATTAAATTAAAATAAGAAATCTATTTTTAATAAAGGAACTTTAGGTTAAAGATTTTTATAATATAGATTCCTTATTGAATTTTGTAAAAATCAATAAAATACCTAAAAATAGATAAAAATAACTTTTATCATATTTAGTTATTATAGTATTTTATAAAAATACTAAATTGATATTTAAGATACCAAAATAAATCTCTTTAATTAAAATACTTATTTTTAAAAAGAAATTTTAAGGAAACAATTATAAGAGTTAAAAATTAAATAAAAAATAGTTTTTAACTCTATTTTGTAGACACCGGGCAATATTGTCCTTACCGAGCAATAATGGTGTTTGTAGACATATTCTTATTTAAATATTGTCCTTACCGGGCAATAATGGTGTTTTGTAGACATAGAAGCTCTAGGACTAGTCCAAGCATCCGACTTCACTACCATGCAGTCATAAGGCAAGTTCATCACTTGCTCATGTCCTTTGAAGAGTATTTATCGAAGTATTTATAAATTGTGTGTTATCATCTATGTTTCAAGCAAAGAAAATATTATTTTATCAAATAAATAAATTGTTGGCATCATCCTAAGTGATGATATGGATTAGGTGAGCAATAGAATTTAGGTTTCTATTTGCAAAAAGATTAATCACCTATTAATTAACAACCCATGACATCAGTGATTCTAGCACCGTATATCATGCGTTAACCATGAGATTTGGAATGGGACAAAGAAGTCAGATGGATCTTCCTCCTTTCACATGAACGAATGACCATCTCGTGACGCTGTTGTACCTTACGAGGCTCAGCATGGGTGGGACCCCTTAGTTCCCCACGATATTGGTGTGTAGACTACCCTGAGAGACCGTCGTAGGTATGTCCTCATAATGATGGGGGCGACCAGGTTCCTGTCTGCTCACTAGAGTCCTCAGGGAGTCAACCATAGTTATATCAGCTATGCAGAATAACAGAGGTCGTTCTGCTCGGGGGGTCGTTTTCTATGTGGGGTCGCAAGAAAGGGCAGTGATTGGCTTCGATCACCTACTAGGCCCCACATCATGGAATTATGGACGGGAAAGTACACCCGGTTGTGAAACAAGGAGTTGATCTCTCATGGGTAAAGTAACGCACCTCTGCAGAGTGTAAGAATTGTAACTTCTTACTCCCTGTTGCGGGAAGGAGTTACGAACGCGACAGGAAAGGAACTCCATGAAAGTTCTGGTCAACCTATGAAGGCTGATGGGCATAGTTTTTAACAATAAAATCAATATTTGAAGAAAGATTTACGAAAACTACATAGTGCCAAGGAGTAATATTCCGAGGTGGTAGATAGAGCATCAAACATCCCACCTTGCATATAATGAACTTGCTAGGTAACTCTGTTACTCACCATTTCCTTTGATCCCCTTCTTAGACTCTGAGGATCCAGAAGATACCCCACTATATGCAGCTGAAGGCCAAGAGGAGGTCTTCTACGAGGAGCCAGATCTGTCTGGTGTTGTAGAAGGGGTGGGCAATCACTGACAGTACTGCTGTCAGTACTAATATCTTGATAGTGGTGAATTCACAAATCACCAACACCACAAGTAAAACACCACAATAGCATTACCATTTAGGCCATGACTAATTATCAATTGGAATCAGTACTATAAGGTGACTAGCATCATAGAAATCAAATGTAAATAGTGATCAATTTAGTGTACTTGATCACAATCCTCACTAATCATCACCATTAGTTCCAGTTCATCATATACAAACAAAATAGAGGGAGGAACCCTAAACAGGACATGAACCCTAATAAGGGATGCACACCAAAGACACACAGAATAGATCCAGGGAGAGAGAGAGGTGTACTGGGATGATAGGGCCAGTACCACTTCAGGGAGCTGTTTGACCAGGCCAATTGGGCCAAGAATGGCCCAAATAGCAAATTGAGTAGGCCCAAATGTTAAAAGGATTTTTATGATTTAGTAAAAGACCAAAATACCCGTAGGATTCAATAAATCCTAAAAACATAAAATAAAAGCCTTAAAAATGCAAACAATATATTTTTAGATTTATAATAAAATAATTTATTAAATTAAAATAAGAAATCAATTTTTAATAAAGGAACTTTAGGTTAAAGATTTTTATAATATAGATTCCTTTTTGAATTTTGTAAAAATCAATAAAATACCTAAAAATAGATAAAAATAACTTTTATCATATTTAGTTATTATAGTATTTTAGAAAAATACTAAATTGATATTTAAGATACCAAAATAAATCTCTTTAATTAAAATAATTATTTTTAAAAAGAAATTTTAATGAAACAATTATAAGAGTTAAAAATTAAATAAAAATTAGTTTTTAACTCTATTAATATTATATTAGATTTTAAAAATAGTAATTGCAATATCTGTAAAATATTAAGGTTATTCCTTAAATTGAATTCCTTTAATATATAAAGAAATTCCAGAAATTAAAATATTAGGGTAAAACACACAAAGAAGTTAAATAATAAATGATGCATTGCATTACTATGCATATTCATTTTTGTAGACATGAGGCAATATTGTCCTTACCTGGCAATAATGGTGTTTTGTAGACATATTCTTCTTTAAATATTGTCCTTACCGGGCAATAATTGTGTTTTGTAGACATAGAAGCTCTAGGACTAGTCCAAGCATCCGACTTCACTACCTTGCAGTCATAAGGCAAGTTCATCACTTGCTCATGTCCTTTGAAGAGTATTTATCGAAGTATTTATAAATTGTGTGTTATCATCTATGTTTCAAGGAAAGAAAATATTATTTTATCAAATAAATAAATTGTTGGCATCATCCTAAGTGATGATATGGATTAGGTGAGCAATAGAATTTAGGTTTCTATTTTCAAAAAGATTAATCACCTAGTAATTAACAACCCGTGACATTAGTGATTCTAGCACCGTATATCACGCGTTAACCATGAGATTTGGAATGGGACAAAGAAGTCAGATGGATCTTCCTCCTTTCACATGAACGGATGACCATCTCGTGACGCTGTTGTACCTTACGAGGCTCAGCATGGGTGGGACCCCTTAGTTCCCCACGATATTGGTGTGTAGACTACCCTGAGAGACCGTCGTAGGTATGTCCTCATAATGATGGGGGCGACCAGGTTCCTGTCTGCTCACTAGAGTCCTCAGGGAGTCAACCATAGTTATATCAGCTATGCAGAATAACAGAGGTCATTCTGCTTGGGGGGTCGTTTTCTATGTGGGGTCGCAAGAAAGGGCAGTGATTGGCCTCTTCAGCCGGAGACCGCGCCGATGGCAGATCGGACATGGAATCCACCACTTCATTGTCCAGTGCAGCCGGAAACAATTCGGGAAGCGGTGGCGACATGCCCGGCACCTTGAACTCCTGCACAAAAGAATAAAATTTGTTAGCAAACAAATGCAAGTACAATGCAGTAGAAAATAGCGCTACGCGCACGTCCGGATCTACACCTGTGGAACAGGAAGTGAAGCAGAGAACGGAGAAGTCAGCGACTTCCCCGAGATATCCTCTCCAGCCTTGAACTTCAACAGCGGACGAAGGACCCCGTCGATATCTCCCTTGGAGAATTCTTTGGCTGAAACCCTAGTCGGATCACGACGACCAGTGTAAAGGAACATCGGGTGCGCCCTAGCCTGGAGTGTCTGCACCCGACGTTTGAGAAAGGTGCGGATGATATCCACACCATTCACCTCCTTCTCCGGAGTCAACTGGAGATCCTCCACCCGATGATAGAGCCCCTCTATCTCCGCTACTTCGCCATCCAAGATCTGGTTTTTCCAAGACCTTTTTGGCTCGATTTTCTAGGAAGGGTCGAAAGGAGCAAGACCAAAATCCTGCCCAGCTACCGTGGAGTTGCGGATGTAAAACCATCGCCTCCGCCAGTACTAGACAGATTTGCACATGGAAAAGGAGAAGACAAGAAGATTGGATCGAACGGAGATGATGCAACCCCCAATGGGATAAACACCATCAGAACCACATTGCCTCTTCACGGAATAGAGTTTCCGGAAGAGGCCAAAGTGCGGCTCGATACCGAGCCAGCACTCGCAGAAAGTAATAAAACAAGCAATGTGAAGAAGAGAGTTGGGGGAAAGATGATGCAGCTGGATGCCGTAAAGAAAAAGCAGTCCACGATGGAAGTTGTGGACTGGAAGGAAATGCCCCGAAGGACAAACGCGAGGAACATAACCCGAAACCCAGCGGGGGGACGAGGAATTACCTCGTTGCCAGGGAGTTTGATGGCCTCCCTATCTTGCGAGATTAAACCCCGCTCACGAAGCTTGCGGAGATCGCTCTCCCGCGTCTCCGATCGCCGCCAGCCACCGTCGGTGACACGGATAGCGGCAGTGCTCTTCTTGCCTCCAGCAGCACTGGTACCAACCGCAGAAGAAGACTTCTTAGTTTTCCCCATTGCGGTGCAGCGGTACAGCGGCGCCGGCGGCGAGAACGTACGAGCGAAGAAGGAAATGTCCGAAGATATTCCAGCGCTCAGCAAGAAATTGTAGAGAACAATGGAGTAGTGAAACGAGAATGGCTGCGGTGAAAACAGACTAATTTTTCCCCAATGATTATAAGGAGGAAGACGATGCACGATGACCGTCCATCGAGAAGACCTAACGCCAAAGACAAGATCTGACCATACACGTGTCAGCATCACAGCGAACCGTCGCTCACACGCCGTCCACTACGCGCGGAAATCGAGGAGACGCCGTAATTATCTCCACGCCGCGCGTGACCGGTCAATTCACGGTCAGAAGGTGGGACCCATGTTCGTCCAGTCAAGTCATCTCTGGCGCAGCAGACGCTTGAGGTCACCGATCGTCAGCACTGACGTCATCAAAAGCTATACTTTCAAAAATCACAAGTCTTCTGCTACAAAGCTAAGAGTACACACTCGAATCTACGATTCGACTAACTACTCGGGGGCTACTCCTATTAGGAGCACTGGCCGCGCACCTGAAAATGGAAAAACACTACGACAATGAACTATTTCTTCGAGTCCTACGTCGAGTCTGCGACTCCACTACGGACTCGGGGGCTACTCCCATAGGGAGCGCGGATTAAAGCATCCGAAAAATTTGTGTCCTGCGGACCTGAAGCTGAATAGCGGCTGAATCGAAGTCTCTGCTCGAGTCTACGACTCGAACAGACACTCGGGGGCTACTCCCATAGGGAGCGCTGGTCGCGCACCCTATGAATTCTTTGACTGCGATCCTTCGGATCAGCACGCAAAAATTTTAAGCAACTCTGCCCCATTAGACACTAAGTGAGCAACGTCCTCCTTGGCCTCCCGAAACACCTCCGCGGTGATAAAAATTCAAATGTTGTGTCTGCGACACAAAGATAATACCTACAGATATCATCCGATGGCCTGGTAACGCACATGATTGTGCTCTTCTAGTAAGAATCCGTGCCAACATGCGCGATGAAAAATCCCGACGAACGCGTTGGGTACATCATTTAAGATCACTGGAATTCCACTCCTGTAAGTCCTTCGCGGCCTGAGTTGAGTTACGCCAGCATATGTTCCGGGTTCGAGTCGAGGGACTCGAGCCTGAAGAAGATCGTGTTGTTTTGTCCTAAGACAGTTAACTGACCCTGATCCGTCGGGAGAGTCAGGCACACGTATCAACAATCCCTACACATTCTCTTGAAAGACAGAGTTGCACCCAAAGGATTGAAGAGTCCTCAGCCGAATCTGCGATTCGACTGAACACTCGGGGGCTACTGACATGGTTATACCCCGCGGGTACACGACTTCAGCATACCTAGTACATCCCAAGGAAGGCCCACGACAAATATACATCGGCCCATGCAGACTTTCGGGTGGCCAGGGCCCATGACGCCTTCGTATCCTTGGAGAGCAAGACTAGAGTAGATAGAAAATTCAAAGTGGTAAACCCTAAAACCTGTAACCGACTCGGTCTGTGCCTGGGACCTGCCTAACTCTATACAAAGGCTAGGAGGGAACGACCTAGATCTCTGACCTCATACTTTCGCATAGACAACTCCACGCCAGATTGCATCTACGCACCCCTGTAATCTTTGGTTTCGCCGTAATCAAGAGCAGACAAGCAGGAGTAGGGTTTTCCCTCCGTGGGCCTGAACCTGGGTAAACCTCGTGTCCCGTGTTGCTTGTTTGCTAACCGTTCCGCGATCTCCAGCATCCCCATCTTCTCCAAAACCCAAATCCATAACAATGGGCATTGACGAGAGGAAACCTCGTCAAAGCCTAATGAAAGGAGTTAAGAGGTTCGGAGTTAAAGGAAAATTGAGTACTACATATATAGGACCATTCAAAATACTGAGTCAAAATAGAAATATAGCTTATGCTTTAGAGTTACCACCAAGATTGGCTCAAGTTCACAATGTTTTCCATGTATCACAACTCTGGAAATGTCATAAGGTTCCTGATGATGCGATCACACATCAACAAGTGGACATACAAGAAGATTTGACGTATGTTGAGAAACCCTGTAAAATTTTGGAAGAGAATTGGAAAAGGTTGAGAAACAGGGTAATCAGGTACTGCAAAGTACAGTGGGAGCATCACCCTGAGAGAGAAGTAACACAGGAGAAAGAGGATGACTTAAAATAAGCCTATCTAGAACTATTAAGGTACACTTCGGCAAACTTCGGGACAAAGTTTAATGTAAGGGGGAAGTCTGTAACATCCCAGCATTTAGGAACCAACGAAGGGTAGAACTAGGATTTTGTGCATAAGGATGCATTCATCCGTAAAATGCGGGTAATTTTTTTGCCAAACAAAAACCTAAAGTGATCAGAGTTTCTTTCACTCTCTTTGTGTAGGAATAGCTAGAGTGATCGTTATAAATTTTGACATGATCTTTATGAATCAATGTGTTTTGGGGGAATAATTTGAATTCAAACTTGAAATTTGAATTTATATTTAGAAGTTAAGATTTAGTATTTTGAAATGATTTTCAAAATGATTTAGTAATATCATTTGTTATAATAAAGAAATAATAAATGAATTCAATATAAAGTAAATCAAATAAGAAATGACACTTAATTTCTTATTCCATACACATTTTTACAATGATGAACTCATTCAACTAATGAAGGGGTTCAGTATAGTAAAGGAATTACAATATAGGGAATTCAAATAATAAACTATTACAAGACTATTACAAAAAGAATAAAATAAAAAGTCCATATCCATCCACATAATCAGAGTATCACTATAATCACATTGTTAACTTAATTCTAAGTATAATCTCACAAGTTAGAGATCAACAATTCAGTGGGCAATCACTGACAGTACTGCTGTCAGTACTAATATCTTGATAGTGGTGAATTCACAAATCACCAACACCACAAGTAAAACACCACAATAGCATTACCATTTAGGCCATGACTAATTATCAATTGGAATCAGTGCTATAAGGTGACTAGCATCATAGAAATCAAATGTAAATAGTGATCAATTTAGTGTACTTGATCACAATCCTCACTAATCATCACCATTAGTTCCAGTTCATCATATATAACCAAAATAGAGGGAGGAACCCTAAACAGGACATGAACCCTAATAAGGGATGCACACCAAAGACATACAGAATAGATCAAGGGAGGCAGAGGACAGCAAACACGAGGGGGAGATCAAGATCAAACTCAGCATGGGTCCTCGATGTAGTTTAGAATAGGAAGCAGAGGGGCCGACGAGCGCACGATGGCACGGGGAGCACTGAAGGGTGCTATAACCCGCACCGAGACGAGGCAGCGGACACAATAACGCTTGAGGATGAGCAGCACCACCACCGCAACATAAGAATGCCCCCACAGCACCAATGGAGCAGCGGCGGCATCACCCTAAACCCTAGGGTTTGGGACGGATCTAGCCTGGCCACAGGAGAGCCCCAAAACCAAATCAAAATAGACTAGATGAAGGAGCAGGACCAACAACCATGCCATGCACCACGAGGGCAGCCAGAGAGGAACAGGGCGGCGTGAATCGCACGACGGCGGTGTCGGCAACCCCACGGGGTCGAGGAAGAAGGAGAGGAGTGAACGAGAGAGAGAGAGAGAGAGAGAGAGAGAGAGAGAGAGAGAGAGAGAGAGAGAGAGAGAGAGAGAGAGAGAGAGAGAGAGAGAGAGAGAGAGAGGTGTACTGGGATGATAGGGCCAGTACCACTTCGGGGAGCTGTTTGACCAGGCCAATTGGGCCAAGAATGGCCCAAATAGCAAATGGAGTAGGCCCAAATGTTAAAAGGATTTTTATGATTTATTAAAAGACCAAAATACCCGTAGGATTCAATAAATCCTAAAAAAAATAAAATAAAAGCCTTAAAATGCAAACAATATATTTTTAGATTTATAATAAAATAACTTATTAAATTAAAATAAGAAATCTATTTTTAATAAAGGAACTTTAGGTTAAAGATTTTTATAATATAGATTCCTTATTGAATTTTGTAAAAATCAATAAAATACCTAAAAATAGATAAAAATAACTTTTATCATATTTAGTTATTATAGTATTTTAGAAAAATACTAAATTGATATTTAAGATACCAAAATAAATCTCTTTAATTAAAATACTTATTTTTAAAAAGAAATTTTAAGGAAACAATTATAAGAGTTAAAAATTAAATAAAAAATAGTTTTTAACTCTATTTTGTAGACACCGGGCAATATTGTCCTTACCGAGCAATAATGGTGTTTTGTAGACATATTCTTATTTATATATTGTCCTTACCGGGCAATAATGGTGTTTTGTAGACATAGAAGCTCTAGGACTAGTCCAAGCATCCAACTTCACTACCTTGCAGTCATAAGGCAAGTTCATCACTTGCTCATGTCCTTTGAAGAGTATTTATCGAAGTATTTATAAATTGTGTGTTATCATCTATGTTTCAAGCAAAGAAAATATTATTTTATCAAATAAATAAATTGTTGGCATCATCCTAAGTGATGATATGGATTAGGTGAGCAATAGAATTTAGGTTTCTATTTGCAAAAAGATTAATCACCTATTAATTAACAACCCATGACATCAGTGATTCTAGCACCGTATATCATGCGTTAACCATGAGATTTGGAATGGGACAAAGAAGTCAGATGGATCTTCCTCCTTTCACATGAACGAATGACCATCTCGTGACGCTGTTGTACCTTACGAGGCTCAGCATGGGTGGGACCCCTTAGTTCCCCACGATATTGGTGTGTAGACTACCCTGAGAGACCGTCGTAGGTATGTCCTCATAATGATGGGGGCGACCAGGTTCCTGTCTGCTCACTAGAGTCCTCAGGGAGTCAACCATAGTTATATCAGCTATGCAGAATAACAGAGGTCGTTCTGCTCGGGGGGTCGTTTTCTATGTGGGGTCGCAAGAAAGGGCAGTGATTGGCTTCGATCACCTACTGGGCCTCACATCATGGAATTATGGACGGGAAAGTACACCCGGTTGTGAAACAAGGAGTTGATCTCTCATGGGTAAAGTAACGCACCTCTGCAGAGTGTAAGAATTGTAACTTCTTACTCCCTGTTGCGGGAAGGAGTTACGAACGCGACAGGAAAGGAACTCCATGAAAGTTCTGGTCAACCTATGAAGGCTGATGGGCATAGTTTTTAACAATAAAATCAATATTTGAAGAAAGATTTATGAAAACTACATAGTGCCAAGGAGTAATATTCCGAGGTGGTAGATAGAGCATCAAACATCCCACCTTGCATATAATGAACTTTCTAGGTAACTCTGTTACTCACCATTTCCTTTGATCCCCTTCTTAGACTCTGAGGATCCAGAAGATACCCCACTATATGCAGCTGAAGGCCAAGAGGAGGTCTTCTACGAGGAGCCAGATCTGTCTGGTGTTGTAGAAGGGGTGGACTATGACATAGTCTATGGAGGAGAGCACAATGAGTCGGAATAACTATCTTAGTAATTAGTAACCAATTGAGCCGAGCAACATGAACCATATAAAATAAGTTGTTGAGATCAATGCAACTTTAAAACTTCCGATGAAACAGTTTATATTTGGTTTGTAAGTTGAATCTTTTGAAGTCACGAACTTCTGGTATAATAATAATAATGTGTGTATATTTGTAATATGGACCCACAATGTTTCTGTTGTACCACTCTGAGGGATGTGATATTTATGGAATGGTGTCTTGTGGATGTCATTTCAACGACTATAGTGTACTACACATGCAGTGGTATGCTGGGTCACCGCACAGACCATGGCACCATTACGCAAGGCGTCGTAGTAAATGGCATGGCGCCATGAAAAACGACACCATAAATGCTTGGCTCCGTGACACCATCATGGCGCCACGGGTACTGCCTAGGCGCAACTAGCCAGCGAGGAATCGACAAGAAAATGCTAATTCACTAGCATGGCGTCGTCTTCCATGGCACCGTACAATGTAGCACGGCGTCGTCCACCATGGCGCCATCCATTCATGGCGCCACGGGGTACTGACCCAGCCGCAAATCGATAGCGGCCGAAAAATCCTAAGTCAGTAGAATGGCACCATGCCCAAAGGCACCATCCTATAGAGAACGACTCCACTTTCCATGGCGCCATGTATCATGGAGCTGTTTCGAATGGCGCCGTCCTACATAGCACGCCTCCACCTTCCATGGCTCCATCCTTCGAGAATGACGCCATCCTGTGTAGCACTCTGCCATGGCATCCATAACAAGTCATACAAAAATTCATCTTACCACATATCAACAGCAAATCATCAAAGAGTTCAAATTCAGCATATGAGATACTTGTCCAACACATAATTCAACAATAAATATAAATGGCCAACACATAGTTCAACAATAATGATAGATGAACAACAAATATTTTGATACATGGCCATCACTTCGTCCCCTTTCCTCTTTTTGACGGTCGATCATTGTTCTTCTGCATACGCCCCTCATTCCTCGCACTCCTACGTGGTGGCTCGTCGTAGTATTTATCATCGAAGATTGATGCCTTGTGTGCATCTGCCTTGCGTGCCTCCGCCAATTCTTTCTTCTTCTCCCACTCACTTGGAGTGTACGGGTTTCTTGGCTTTCTACAATGCGTCATTTGACTAGACTGCAGTGCGTCCATCAATTGAGACATGCCAATCTCGTCATACTCCTCATCACCCTCGGAAGAATCCTACATTTTAAAATGAAAAGGCTGAACTTATTGAAGTTTCCATTCCAACACAACATGGACATATCAGAGCTAGCAATTCTTTAACTCATCCTCGTCCTCATAACCCTCACCCTCCTCATCCTCATCCTCATCACCCTCACCTCCTCTTCCTCGTCCCCATCTTCACCCTCCTCTCCCTCATCACCATCTTCACCCTCCTATTCCTCGTCCTCATCACCCTCTCAGGTATTTCCATGGCTAGTACCATCGCCCACAAGACGTGAGGATCGCCTCGACCTTGTCGGTATCGTGGACTTGACGGTATGAAAACCAATCAAAATACCCAAGATGCGTCCCTGTAACAACCCTAGTTTTACTAAATAGACGCTAGGGTTTGAATGTGCATTCATGAGCATCATCATCTTAAAATGCATGCAAGAAAGAAAATAATCATAAAACCCTAAACCCTATTTTTCCCATTCCTCTTTGAAACCTTTCAAATGGGTTTGAAATAATTTGAAAACCCCAAAACCTATGGAGCCCAAATGGATTACAAGGTCCCCGCAACTATTTTCAAAAGTTACAAAAAATTCTGGTATTTTGAAACCATACAAAACAGTTTACAATTGAAAATACCAAAGAGAAAAAGAGAAACAGGAAAAGGAAAAAGGTTTTCTGAAATAAAAATAGTTCCTAACCTAATCTGGGTCGCAGCCCAGCAACCTCCCTCCTCCTCTCCCCTTTCCTCCCACCCACGCGCACCCGCAGCTAGCCTACCTTGGCCCATGCGCAGCCCAAGCTGGCCCGGTACCGTTTCGCCCCTGTCCCTATCATCTTCTTCCCACCCGGCAAGCAGCTGCCTGGCAGCGCCCCCACCGTCGATCCTCGCCGACGCTGCAATGTGCACCGCTGCTTGACAGGGAGAGGATAAGAACCGTTGTGTCGTGCTCTCTCCCCCATACCCATCTCTCTCTCTCTCGCCATGTCTGCTGTTTTTCCCCTTTGACCCGAACCCTAGCTCGCCGGCAACCTCCCGTCGCCACCATACCAGACCTCTCCAGGCTCCTCTGATTCCACCGTCGTCACCACCTCGTCGTTCTTATTCACCTCACCGAAGGAATCGGTCCAAGGCGCCCTCTATTGCCGTCAATGACCGCGCCTTCCCCGACTCCGGTCGTCGTGTTCATCATCGATTCCGGTGCCGTTAGGCCTCGCCTCGCCTCCCCAACCCCTCCATCGCATTTGTGGTTAGTCGCTGATCACTCCAGCACCTTCCTTTGCTCCTCTTGCTTCCTGGTTTGGCCTCCCGCTGTGTGCCACCGTCCGCCGCCGCATAAGCTCATCACCGGCATAGCTCCGGTGACCATTTCCGAGCGGCTCCGCCGCTGGCTGGCTCAGCGCGGGATGCTGAGTCGAGGCCGACCCTTCTCACCCCGCACGTGCTCCCGATCGATGGATCGAGCCATGATCTGAGGATCAAGCTCTTGTTGACATCAGCCATACGTCATGCCTGTGTAATAAATCCTTTTTGTTTTAACTAAATGTTTTAGTAAATTATTTATGTAAATAAGAATCCCTGACAGGTGGGTCCATCATGTAAGTCAAATAAATATTTTCACAAATGTTTTCTGATTAAATAAAATGTAAAAGTAATTCCGAAATGTAAATTATTTTATAATATTATAAAAATAATTTAAAATGAATTAAAATTGGAGAAATTCATAACTAATTCATTTTAAATCAGAAAATAGAAATAATATATCAAAATGTTTAGAAAAATGAACTCTATCTATTTAAACTATAATCATGCATTGTTAAACAACTTCAATTGCAAGTTAGTTAGAAGAACTAAATGCACCCTCTCATATACATCCGGGGTTTCTCCGAATTAGGGTTTGGAACCCTCGGACACCATTTAAAATGGTTGAGCATGTTTAGGGTTTCAATTTCAGTACAAATTAACTTGTCATATTATCATTCTTGATTGAGCATTGCATAGATGCCATGTGTTGATTGTTTTCCTCTCTTTCCGGTGTTTGTTTCTCCTCCGGTACAATACGATATCGGAATCGGGATTGAGATTGAATACCGAGATCAACACCGTCGAAGCTCGAAGATTAATACTTGGCCAACTATAACCAATTCAAGTACCAGGTGTCCGAAACTCTGTTTTTTGGATATCGACTGGAAAAGGCAAGCGAAGCCCCACACATACATATGAATCCTATGCTTTCAAAGTATTTCATTCCTGCCATATGCATACGATTCCAAAGTCTTTCATCGATAGATAGAGTAATCCTATCTGTTGCATGTTCACTTTGTAGCCTATACTCCCTGGTCCACTGCTTCTAGCATAACTAGGGTTTGGCTTGTGAAGTGTTGCTAGAGCTATTATCTCTGTCATGCTTAGCCATGCTTAGCTGTTGTCGCTGGTCCATCCGGTTGATGAATCAGAGATGCGAATGAACCTAGTTTGATAGGATGACGTGGTATGATCAGAGATGAAAGTTAAGCATGCTAAGGCTTGTATGGGAGGCCACAGTGGGTTGTGGTTTTTGCAGTCCCATACTTCCCACCCTTAGGACCTGATGTTCTTGCCTCTTGAACCAAGACGAGCATACATCCACACGGGGGCCTAGAAACCCCCTCGACCAACTAACTTGTTGAGTAGATTCCATGAGTCACATAGTTCAGGTGTTCCATTCGACATACGCATTCTGGCTCTTCTCGAAGGAGGTGAAGGAGGTGCATTCATACAGGTAGGTAAGCATGGCAGGGAATGGGAGATGCCAGGCATTCATAATATCAAACCCTGTTCACATCATTAGGGACCGACTTCAGGATTCGACCCTTTACGGCGGCATATCCCTAGTGCATGACTCATGGTCTTGGCAAGAGAAAGGTAAAGGTCGTGTCTAACCACCCTCTGGCGGCCTTCCAAGGAAGAGGGCTTATCTAGTGGCATTAAGAGAAGGTTAGTACGTGTGGGTAAAGTTGTACACCCCTGCAGGGTTATTAATCTTTTCAAAAAGCCATGTCCGCGGTTATGGACGACATGGGAACGAACGTGAAGATCATAGAGAACTTTAACCTAGTCATAAAACTTGGCAGATCAACGTGTGCTTAAGGACGCTTCCTCATGGGTACAAGGGGGTGATCCTAGTTAGGTTCAGCTGATGAAGATTCGGTGGATATCAAAAGATGATCAAGCTAGAGATACCGCTCTCTTATCCCCTTTTAAAATATTCTGATTATTCGATATTCTTCTCTCTCTTGTCTTCCAAACAAAGATGGATTTATGCAAAATAACTCCACCAGCCATAAGTCTTGCGGAGTACACCCTGTACTCACCCTTGCTTCGTTGATACTTTTGCAGCAGAGTAAGTGTTACCATAGAAGTAGAGTTCTTTACGGCATCAACATCGACGAGTAGCTTGGGGTTCCCAGTCGGCAGTCTGGGATCCGTGGTTTGGACGTCATCGTTATGCTTCGGGCCTCTTAGGCCATTTGTTAAGTTTGCTATACTTAATAGCATAATTTGACTTCCGTTGTTTGATGTTTGTGGTTAGTGAACTCTGCTTGTAATATTTGGTTCTTTGCTCAGTTATGAGCTCATTGTAATAAATTTTGTGTTGTAGGGTCACTATTGTGTTACCGATTTTCTCTCTGTACGCTTTCGAGATTTAGGTTAGGCTTATGTTCAGATGAAGGTCTGGGATTTTTCTAGCCCTAATCCGGGGGGTGTCACACCCCAATGCTTGGTATGCTATGACATTGGCGATCAAGTTAGAAAATTTCATCACACACAAAAATTAACATGCATGCAAAAAAATATTGTAACATCCCAAAAATATGAAACAATGATCATCAAATTCTAATCACTAAAATTAGGGTTAACAAAAACTTTGATTAAATAAAAACCAAATAAATGCATGTGTATGTGATGATTTGATGAATACATGAATGGACTTGTGTGATTAACCTAAATAACAAGGAATGGTTTAGGGATGAAAATAACATCCTCTAAAACATTTCCAAGCAGAAACAAATCAAGAGAAAATCAAAAACAAATCAAATAAGGCAAATGGTTATTTTTGCCAATCTTGCTCACTAGGTCACTTTGAGTGTTTCTAGTCCAAGATTTCAAACAGAAACTTTTCCAATTCTTTTCACCCCTTTCTAGACCAAGTAAAAATGAATCAAATACCACCTTTCAAACTTGCAAAAACATTTAGCAACCACATTCAAATGACAATTCAAAATTGAATCTTTAATATATGTGAAGATCACACCTTTTCAAAACCCAACCAAACCAGTGCCCCTTGACCAATCCAACTAACCAGATACTCCCTAGTATGTGCCTAGCAAAACCACCAAGTTTGAATCCAAAATTCAAATTTGAATTTCTTTCGGCTGTTTCAGCAAACACCTTGCTGGCATCAAACAACAAACCACAAACACTATTGTGAGCAGTGAATTTGGCCTAAATTGTTCCCTCTATAGCTCACACTACACTCTCAGTAGATGATCTAGCCCAATTAACAAGCTTTAGCACCACTGTGAGCAAGCCTAGCCATTAATGGTGATCATGCCGAGAGCACCATTGTCACCCCCATGTTGCCAGCGAGCTAGAGGAAGAACTAGCCTCGCCAACCTTGTCTGAGACACGTAGCACCGTCCACCGCCACTCCCTGTCCAAGCACCGAGCACAGCCAGCCACTAGACCACCCGCCAAGCACGCGCCCAGTCTCTCTATGTGCGAGTCGAGAGCGCGCCAGTGCACCGTCAGCGACACCATCCCACAGACCACCCGCCGCCCTCGCCACTTGCAGACATGATCGCCAGCACCCCAGCACCCCGCGAGACAACCTCGTTCGCCGCCACACGGACCACACACGTTGTGCACCATTAAAATTGCCATCGGTCCCGCCTAGAGCACCGCAATGTTCCGACCGTTCAGCACCGCCCCATGCCGCAAGACCATGTCGTTGAGCTTCGCCAGGGAGCACAGCACCGCCCCTATCGTCGCCCATGCCAGTAGCACTCTGTTCCGTTGACACCGACGAGCTGCACCCGCACCATTCGGTCCCTTCTAGCCACTATAAAAGGAGGCCTTCCCCGCTCATTTTATTCACACCAGTTCACTCCCCACATCTCACTGATCACACCCACTCGCTCCAGGAGCAAGGCAAGCACCAGGTGGCTGGAATTTCATCGGAGGTTGCCGCTGTAGAGGAAGAGAGGCGCTTTCAATTGGAGCCGCCCCAGGAGAAGCTGCCGGTACCAGGAGAATCGCCGTCGTCGACTTCGTCGTTCGTCCCCATCGCCGACCATCGCCAGAGCCCCGGTGAGCCTCCCACAACCCCCACCTCTCTTAATTTGTTTCCCGACGTGGACGATGAACTAGAGACGTTCGATTAGAGTTAGATCCTACGATCCTAATCGCCCCATACCGCTTCGCCCCTTGTTGTCTCACTAACGAGTGGGGTCGCTCACTTAACCATCCCGCGCGTGCACTGTGCATAGTGAGCCGGCCCAGTTAACATCCCGCGCAACCCACTAATTCAAATTTAGATTTATTCATTTAATTTCAAACCCAGTTCCGTACCTAGATTCAAAAATCAACCCAGCTCGAATCACTGAACCAAAATGCATGAAACCAATTTTGTTAGAAACATACTGGAATGCTTAATCCAAGACTATTGGATTCAAACCAGTTAAATTTGTAGATCACCCATGGTAAAAAAACAAGGCAGAAGTTTTTCTGCATTTAAAAATTTTTCAAAATTCAACCATAAGAGCTTTTGAGTGGATTCCAACTCTCAAAAATCACATTTAACCATAGCTTTCAGAATATATAAAAATATATAGGTTTACTTACAAAAATAATGTTCAAGTAATAAAAGAATGCCACATAGGCATTTCTAGTCACTTTAATTAATTAAAATAAAAAGGTTAAACCTTATTAAATTGTGACACCACTTTAAATCACATTACCATGTACTGGAATATGTGGTGATGGCATGTGTCAACATGATCCTATGTTTGAGTTGGAGAATATTAAATCTTAAGTAGTTTTTCAATGAGTAGAAATTACTTTTCTCAAATAAAATAAATGAGACAAGTGTTTTAATCCTTGTAATGTTAGTGATGATGCTAGATCATCTAGTGTGAACCTTTGTGTGATGATTAGAAATAGTTAAGTATTGTTTGGTGATTGTGTACCTCGTATTTATTTATAGACGCTAGTATCGACCAAGGATACGAGGAGGAAGGAGGATACTACGAGGAAGAAGCCGAGGAGAACTTCAACCACTGCTCTACACAAGGCAAGCTTATTCTAATATCTTAGCAAGCCTAATACTACTTGTTGACTTAGCAAGCTACAACTTGCTTGTTACTATGCCAACTATATGCCTTAAGCATATGTGATTATACCCACTTGATACCCAATCCTAGTTTTACTTGCAAGCTTAGTACCTTATTTCTTTATTAAAGCTTTCTCTTAGAGTTTACTTAGTGACTTCTAGATTTCAGAAAGATATTTAAAGGTAGCATAAAGAGCATAAAAATTGGCCTAAGTAAGATAAATCTTGATGTCACCCTGAGGCATGAGATTGAACTTAGCTAACTCCCACTTGCTTATCACCCCCACCTGTAGATGCTAGTGCTAAGCTTAAAACTTGATCAACTTTAGATGGGAATACTTGGTGAAAATGGTTATAAAAACCTTAGAATGATGAGTCATTCTACTGAAATGTTTTGACATGTGTTTCCGAACACCAGATGATTTTTGGATGATGAAAATGTTAAGGCATGAGCCTTAGCCCTTTATAAAATTGATGGTTGTCTAGATGCGATACCATTCCAATTTTACCGTACAACCACAATACCCGAAAATTGGGTAGGGATTAACTGGAAATTTATATACCTTAGTATGAGTTCCCTTGCGGCCAAGGTCTGAGTTGAGGCTACCTTGTGAAGATTGTCCACCTGTGCAGTACCCAAGATGACGGTTGGTAATGGTTGGGAGGCCAAACTCACAGGAGAGGTGCCTATACTAGTGCGTGTAATTGAAAGGTTAGGATTGATTCTCCGCATACTGAGTATGGTGAATTCAGGATTTGTTCTTAATGGATGTATCGAATGTTGTGGTGAAAGTGTATAATCTCTGCAGAGTGTCAAACTATTTGAATAGCCGCATCCACGGTTATGGACAGTTGGAGTGGCTATACTGTTCCACCGTCAGATGTTTTCAAAAGGACTTGTAAAATGATTTGTGAATTTGACTTGACCACAACAGTGTGGTGACATGAAATTCAAGTTCCCACTTAGGTGTTATAAAACTTTTAACTAGCTTCCTTTGATTCTGAACTTAGTAGAGGTAAATCTGGCTTTTTGCAAAACAACCCTAGAGCTTAGTATATCCTATTCAAAATCACTTCACTTGTTAGTATTAGTTTGTGAGTACTTAAAAAGTACTCATGACTTTGTCCCTGGCTATTCCCGTGGCCAGACTATGAAGAGGACTATCAGGAGGACGGACAGAAGGAAGGTTACGACAACTAGGATCATCTCCCATCGTCAGCATTGCCTGTGACCATGAATATGGAGCTTCACCCACGCTATCGTTATTATTACATTATTCCGCTGCTTGAATTGTATTAAGAACTAGATCATGAGATCCTTATTTGTGTAAGACCTTATGTATGGTTTGTAATAGATGATGTACTGTGATATCCAATCTGTTATGTCTCGCAAAAATGGTAATCCTGGGATTGCGATGTATGGCATAACAGGCATATGGGATTAAAAATCCGGGTGTTGACAAATATCAACGCATAACTCCACAAACTATCGGAGGACCGACATAGATTGTTTACCCGGAGGGTGCTTGAGTACTTCACTAGCAGCCTCCACATGTTTCGCGACCTCTTCGCGCTAAAAAGAAATAAACAAGTCGTCATATCCTTCTCTAGTTTCCAATCATAGGTCAGTAAGGAAGCACTTACCACATAGAGCAAACATATGTAAATACGGAACATAGAAAATATAGGAGTGACCCACATATAAGAGTGATCCACATATATAACTATCGATATAAATAAGCAAGAGCCACCGAATCCCAGATGTGCTTAGAGTCCAATAACATAAATATAGTAAGCCACATGTAGGATGCCTTTCTTCATGTGCCGTCTGAGAAAAGAGTCCTACTAACAACGTACCACAAATATGCTTGAGCATACCTCTCAACCAGCACATCATCGGCATCCTTGGGACAATTCTTAAAATGTTCTTGTACCCATTTGTATGTATCCCCAGCAGACATCTTCTCGGTTGTCTGTGCATCACCAATTAAATCCATCATCCCTTCACGCCAATTCTTTGAATCTGTGTTCATAAGCACATGCCGTCCTTTGATGGGAAGCACCAGGATCATGGAGACATCCTGCAAAGTCATCGTCATCTCACCAGAAGGGAGGTGAAAATTATGTGTCCGGGGTCTCCATCTATCAACAAGCGTCGTGATTAAACATGGGTTCATATGTGGCATTAAACGAGACACAAGCTAGATGAAAGGAAGGAGGCCAGTCCTCTTGACCTACGGTGTGTACCGCTCGTCATAGGGCATCTTCTTACTATGCACCTCGTGCGACCTTAGGTGCAACCATTTGAAAACTTTATTCTTCTCCGCCTTGAACATATCACGGTGCCTTGAATCATAATGCCAATTGAGAAGAGTCGTTTTCTATCCTAAATATGTGATCACATAGATATGTGAGCAAAATCAAACTATAAAACAATAAATTATTCTCATATGGTGTATATTAGCCACCACACTAATTTTATAATCATCTAAAAAATCTAGAACTTCATACTAAACAATCTATAGTTTCATCCTAACCATAACATACCAAAATCTATGTAAACCAACTAGGGTTAATACTAAGGAAATTCCTCATCTATGTGAAACAACACAATCTATATGAACTAGGGTTAACATATGGAGGTAATATGATGATTTCAACCATTCTCTATGAACTAGGCTTTACAATAGGAGGGGAAATTGTCTTACTGATCAATCATCCTGCTATATACATGAGAAATCACCAAACAAATTCAAAAATCTTTGATGAACTAAGGTTACCAAAAAGGAGGGGGTGGGATGATTTCAACCAATAAATAGAGGGGAATCGAAGGAGAATACCTTGGGCATTGCAATGGGAAGGAAATCCACCAAAATTTCTTGCAGATCCGCTTGGTTTTGAGGTACGATTTGAAGGGGGGTAGAGGGAGGAGAGAGGACCATGGCACTATTATCTGTTGTAGAGCATGGGGCCACCACGGAAGGAGCCATCCTCACTAGTATGACACCTTAGGGTTTCTCTAGGGTAAGGCGACTTCGGAGGATGATTGGCAGAGGACCAAGTACTAGACTTCACCACACGTGAGTGTTCCTCCTCCTTCTCACTACGGTACGCGCGCGCTATGCCGAGGGCAAAAGGCCGTCGGCGTAGGCCAAAATACCCTCGGCGTATGGTACGCCGAGGGCTGCCCTCGGCGTAGCCTCCTCGGCAAAGATCTCTCTCGGCGGAGCACACTCAAGCCGTCCGCGTATCGAAATGCCGTCCGCGTATGCTACGCCGAGGGCTTTGCCGTCGGCGTAGCCTGTCGGCCGGTTGCAAAAACATTTTTTTTTTGAAAAAAATATACTTTTTTTTGAAAAAAATATTTATTTTTATTTTTTTCTCATTTTTATTATTCTTTGAATTGTTTCACTTGGTAATCTCCTACTTTGAACATTTTTAACACTAATTATACTTAATATTTAATTAAATTCCAGTCTTATTCAAACTTCCCAGCAGGTCACCCATCCTAATACTACTCCAGCTTCAGCACGCTTAACTTCCTCGTTCCTTCAGAATCCGTTTCCGCAAAGTAATTCATACATTGGTGTCAATACTATGATATCAATCCTATTAACTCTTATATCATCATGTCATATGTTTGTATTTTTTGAAATTACAAACAATTATTTAAGTAAATATTAATGAATAAGTAAAAATATTATTGAATTCAAATAAAAATATAATAATTTTATTTTTTTGTATTTTTCTATTTAATATAGAATAATTAATATCTTTAAATTTGTAAATCGAAATTCAACAAATAATATGTCTAAATTGATCAGAAAAATGAGAGGAATCCAAATATGATATCCATATTAACTAATCACAAACCCTCCGTTTTTGAATTAGCTATTTGGTGGTTGCTTTAGAAAATCCCCTTTTTGCGCTCGGATAATGAAAATGCCTTTTTAGTGCGATGAAAAGGAAAACTTGCATTGAATCTTTGATAAAATAGCATATTGTGAACCTAAAAATGATTTTTGTAAAAAAATATGAGCATCGGATCATGTACCTGTAGTTCATATCTGACCCACTTCCTACCGATTCGGCAGGAATTTGTCTTTTTCACCAAAGGTGGACGGAAAGGTTTCGGATCCCCCTGTTGGGACATTGTCCATATAAGGTGGTATAGTATTTTTGTAAAATATGGTGGTAGTATTTTGAATTAGCCATTTGGTGGTTGCTTCACAAAACCGTCCGTTTTTTATGCTCGGAAAATAGAAAATGGCTTTTTGGTGCGACGAAAAGGAAAACTTCCTCTAGCAACATTGTTCGCCATCCCATGATGCATGTGTATGCATAATATGGGCACATTATCACAAACTAAGCCTTGATTCTAGCCATAACATTGGTCATTTGACCCGAAGCCAAGAAACCTCGAATGAGATAGGTCATTTTGTGAAGGTTTTTTTGAGACATAATCAATATATCAAGTTTGTTATTTTTCCTTATAACTATGTCACATAATATGACACCACGCGAAGGTTTCGCATTGTTTCGATCGTTTTTGAATTTTTTATGCCCGTTTTAAACTATCGTCAAACTTTGTCGAACAGCGGACATAAAGATTCTTAGCTCGGGGCCGAGCCTTGCTAAACTTTTATTGGATCTTTGATAAAATAGCATATTATGAACCTAAAATATTTTTTGTAAAAAAACATGAGCATCGGATCATGTACTTGTAGTTTATATCTGACCCACTTCCTAATGATTCGGCAGGAATTTGTCTTTTTCACCAAAGGTGGACGGAAAGGTTTCGGATCCCCCTGTTGGGACATTGTCCATATAAGGTGGTATAGTATTTTTTGTAAAATATGGTGGTAGTATTTTGAATTAGCCATTTGGTGGTTGCTTCACAAAACCGTCCGCTTTTTATGCTCAGAAAATAGAAAATGGCTTTTTGGTGCGACGAAAAGGAAAACTTCCTCCTGCAACATTGTTCGTCATCCCATGATGCATGTGTATGCATAATATGGGCACATTATCACAAACTATACCTTGATTCTAGCCATAACATTGGTCATTTGACCCGAAAGCCAAGAAACCTCGAATGAGATAGGTCATTTTGTGAAGGTTGTTTTGAGACATAATCAATATATAAAGTTTGATATTTTTCCTTATAACTATGTCACATAATATGACACCACACGAAGGTTTCGCATTGTTTCGATCGTTTTTGAATTTTTTATGCCCGTTTTAAACTAGCGTCAAACTTTATCGAACGGCGGACATAAATATTCTTAGCTCGGGGCCGAGCCTTGCTAAACTTTCACTGGATCTTTGATAAAATAGCATATTGTGAACCTAAAAATGATTTTTGTAAAAAAACATGAGCATCGGATCATGTACCTGTAGTTCATATCTGACCCACTTCCCGCCGATTCGGCGGGAATTTGTCTTTTTCACCAAAGGTGGACGGAAAGGTTTCGGATCCCCTTGTTTGGACATTGTCCATATAAGGTGGTATAGTATTTTTTTAAATGTGGTGGTAGTATTTTGAATTAGCCATTTAGTGGTTGCTTCACAAAACCGTCTGTTTTTTATGCTCGGAAAATAGAAAATGGCTTTTTGGTGCGACGAAAAGGAAAACTTCCTCCTGCAACATTGTTCGCCATCCCATGATGCATGTGTATGCATAATATGGGCACATTATCATAAACTATGCCTTGATTCTAGCCATAATATTGGTCATTTGACCCGAAAGCCAAGAAACCTCGAATGAGATAGGTCATTTTGTGAAGGTTTTTTTGAGACATAATCAATATATCAAGTTTGCTATTTTTCCTTATAACTATGTCACATAATATGGCACCACGCGAAGGTTTCGCATTGTTTCGATCGTTTTTTAATTTTTTATGCCCATTTTAAACTATCGTCAAACTTTGTCGAACGGCGGACATAAAGATTCTTAGCTCGGGGACGAGCCTCGCTAAACTTGCATTGGATCTTTGATAAAATAGCATATTGTGAACCTAAAAATAATTTTTGTAAAAAAACATGAGCATCGGATCATGTACTTGTAGTTCATATCTGACCCACTTCCTATCGATTCGGCAGGAATTTGTCTTTTTCACCAAAGGTGGACGGAAAGGTTTCGGATCCCCCTGTTGGTATATTGTCCGTATAAGGTGGTATAGTGTTTTTGTAAAATATGGTGGTAGTATTTTGAATTAGCCATTTGATGGTTACTTCACAAAACCATCCGTTTTTTATGCTCGGAAAATGGGAAATGGCTTTTTGGTGCGACGAAAAGGAAAACTTCCTCCTGCAACATTGTTCGCCATCCCATGATGCATGTGTATGCACAATATGGGTACATTATCACAAACTATGCCTTGATTCTAGCCATAACATTGGTCATTTGACCCGAAAGCCAAGAAACCTCGAATGAGATAGGTCATTTTGTGAAGGTTTCTTTGAGACATAATCAATATACCAAGTTTGATATTTTTCCTTCTAACTATGTCACATAATATAACACCACGCGAAGGTTTCGCATTGTTTCGATCGTTTTTGAATTTTTTATGCCCGTTTTAAACTATATATAATGTTTTATATTTTACTTAATTTTTATTTATAAATGTGTAATATTTGAGTGTAGATAGATAGGTCTTATTTTTTTGCAAATTTGATATATTATTTGTATTTTCCGAATTAGAATGATTTAGTTATGATTTTTCAAAGTTTAATGAGATAAAATAAAAAATAGCTACGCCGAGGGCAGCCGTCGGCGTAGCATAGAATATGCCGAGGGCAATTTTACGCCGACGGCTGCTTGGCGAGGCTGGCCTGGACGATGGCTACGCCGACGGCCCCGACGTTTGGCCGTCGGCGTAGCGACCGGCCGTCGGCGTAGCTTCCCATTCCTATAGTGTCTATCTTGCTCATGCTGATCTAGGGACCAGCTTGCATGGTTGCCTAGCCTTGGTAGAATGGGGGTTGGGGTTTTCTCGGGGACACATGGGAGATCTGAGAAGAGCGAAGCAATGGCGGAGGATTCAACGAACTTGGGGGCCAGGAAGAGAGGAAGCAAGATGGTGGATGTTGAAGATCTCCTCAAGAGCCTGAAGTTGCACGACGTAGAGCTAGATGAAGTTATCCTGCAAAAGGAAGAAGTGGGCAATCTACCCACTATTAAGTGGATGGCGGTGGATGAATTGCTAACCAGGAAGAGGTTTAGCTCGGAACCATTGAAGAAGACGATGATGGTGGCATGGAGCCCAGCGCAGGAGGTGTCTTTTCTGGATGATGAGAAGAATTTGTTTACCGTGCAAGCCCGCTATCTCGGAGACTAGAAGAGGATTACAAAGGATGGACCATGGTTGTTTCGTAACCAAGCGCTCATGATTGAACCTTTTGATGGAATGATGGTTGTCCTGTTAGTGATACCGAGTAAAGTACAAGCTTGGATTCAAATATACAGGGTTCCACCCATGTACCACACCAAGGAGGTGATATCGCAGCTGGTGATAGGGTTGGAGAGATGAAGGAGGTTCCTATGAGAAAGGGTGAATTCCATCGTGTACGGGTGAAGCTAGATGCATATAAGCATCTTACGAGGTTCACTCCATTGTCACCAGAGGGGCAAGAACGCATGTTATTGCAGATTAGATATGAGAAGATCTCACTTTATTGTAAACATTGTGGGCTGATAGGGCATGAGTATCTGGAATGTGGAACAGGGGAGTATGAAGATGCGGAGCTGCATTTTGGGTTATCGATGAAGGCTAAAGAGGAACTATGTCGCCTTTGAACCCTAGTGATGCGAGTGACACGCTCCTTTGGACGCTCGGAAGGCTCTGGAGGTAGGGGAAGTGTTGGAGCTCGTAGAGGAAGAACGGGGGAATGGGACTAAACTGCATGTGTGCAAATGGTGCCCTAAGGGATCAGCGATGGATGAAAGTAATACTTCCAAGAAAAGGGACTCGCGGGAGGCAGGATTGGGAGGCACAAAAGATTTGGAGTTGGACGATATAACAGCTAGCCCACTCAGAAATTGGCCAAAGTAGGGGATGAATTCACTGCTAAATCTGAATTAGCTCCTTCGATCAGGAAGCAGCTTGACATGGATGGTACCGAATGTACAACAGCGGTTGTGGTTCCTCCACCACCGCCAGGGTATGTCACGCCGAGTGAGTAGAAGCGCTTGAACAAGAAGGTAGTAGGGGGAAGGAAGAAAGAGAATGTGGGGAAGAAGAACATCAATGATGGAAAATTGGCAGGCTCTGGGGAGGAGCTCCACCGGGCACAAGTATCTCAAGTTGGAATTGTCGTGTACTTGGCATGGCTGCGACCATAAATGAGCTCCGCAATTTTGTGCGGGAACATGCCCCATCAGTCCTTTGTCTAGTTGAGACTCAGCTACCGACGCAACATGTGGAGAGACTAGCGAGTGCGCTAGGTTATGACCGAAGCTTTGCTGTTATTATCTCGGTTCGTAGTGGAGGCATAGAGGTTTTATTTAATAATGCAATAAAATTTCATATTCTTCCTTATTCCTAGTACCATTTGGATGCTATTGTTTCTTTGCCCAATATTAAGCTGTGGCGTCTAACGTGTGTATATGGGGAGGCATGTGTCCAGGAGAGGTACAAAACATGGGACATGTTGAAGTTTATCAAATCTTCTACAGATTTCCCATACTTCAACGAGGTTCTCCACGGATATGATCATGATGGAGTCAATGAGAGAAGCAATTCTCTAGTAGCTTTGTTTCGTGAAGCGGTGTATGTTTGAGGCCTAGCCGACTTAGGGTACACTGGGCTACCGTGGACTTTTGAGAAGAGAGTGGCAGGAGGACAATATTGCAGGACACGTCTTGATAGATCCCTGGCATCCCCGACGTGGTGCACACGGTTTCCACTGGCCATGATGAAACACATGACAGCGAAAACATCTGATCACTCTCCGATCCTTCTTCTGCTAGAAGGTTGAGAGGCGGCGGAGATCTGCACAACTTTTCAAGTATGAAGTGATGTGGGAGTAGCATGATGCCTTTAACTCGACGCTGGAGAAGGCGTGGCAGGAGAAAGGACAGTTCTCATCAACAACATACATGAAAGCTAAATTACATAATCTTTTGGGCGACCTATCTCAATGGAAAAATAATACCTTTGGCAGCATGAGGAGCAAGCTTAAGGCATTACGAGCTGAGTTGAAGAGGCTCAGATCTGTGAAGGAAACCAAGATATGTGAAGAGGCTCAAATAATACCCTGGGCGGTATGGACCTACATATGAAGGAAACCAAGATCTGTGAAGGACCTGCATATGGAGAGGGTCCTAGACACGGTTCCTAAAAAGGTGACTAGGCAGATGAATGAAGACTTGTTGGCTTTGTACAATGATGAAGAGGTTAAAACGACTCTGTTTCAATTGTATCCTACTAAGGCGACTGGTCCTGATGGATATCCAGCACATATTTTTAGCGAAACTGGGCTCTTTGTGGAGGTGAGGTCACAAATTCAGTACTTCGCATCCTGAGAGGTATTGATAGCCTAGAGGAGATAAACAGTACATTCATCGTGCTTATTCCTAAGGTGGCGAGTCCAAAGGAGATGGGCCAATTTCGTCCGATCAGCCTGTGCAAAGTAATCTATAAGATAGCCTCCAAAGTCCTTGCCAATAGTTTGAAGAACATACTACCATAAATTATCTCGCAAGAGCAATCAACTTTTGTCCCGGGACGGTTGATCACGGACAATATAATTACAGCCTACGAGTGACTTCATTTTATGAAGAAGAATAAATCAAATATTCATACTCTGAAGCTAGACATGAGGAAGGCATATGACCGAGTTGAGTGGGCATATTTAAAGGTGATCATGCTCAAACTTGGGTTTCATGCAAGCTGGCCACAGCAAGTGATAAAGATGATATCTATAGTGTCATTTTCAGTGTTGTTTAATGGTGCACCATTGGATTTATTCAAGCCAACATGTGGCATTCAATAGGGTGATCTGATTTATCTATATTTATTTCTTCTAGCGGTAGAGGGTCTTTCGTGACTTTTAAAATCTAGAAGTGTTGATCCATGATCGAACCTTCAAGGTCTCAAGGTGGCGAGTTCTGCTCCCGCAATTAACCACCTCCTTTTTGCTGTGTGGAGGGAGCGGATTAACTGGTACAGATATTGGAGACATATTTCCAAGCATCGGGACGTAGGATAAATTTTGATAAGTCCTCTGTGTTTTTCAACAAGGGGTGTCCGGAGACCTTGCGCAACATGATGAAGCAAAGACTAAATGTCCTTTCTGAATCACTCAATGACAAATACCTTGGTATGCCTTCTGATGTTGGTAAGTATGTAAATGGTACTTTCAAGTATTTGAAGGACCGAATATGGAAGAGGGTTCAAGGGTTGATGGAACTGATCCTTTCGGCGGGAGGCACGGAGATTTTAATCAAATCGGTAGCTCAAGCAATTCCTACATTCTCTATATCTCCCTTTAAGTTATCGGCCAGACTTTGTCAAAGTATCAACGCACTATTGCGGAACTTCTGGTGGGGGAGGCGAGATGGACAAAGGAAGACATGTTGGGTATCATGTGACCAGATGACTACACCAAAATATGCTGGAGGATTTGGCTTCAGGGACATTGAATTGTTCAATCTTGCCCTTTTGGCACGGACAAGCGTGGAGATTGTTGCAGCACCCGCAGACATTAAGCGCACGAATTCTAAAGGTTATATATTATCCTACAAGTGATGCACTAGAGGCGAGAGCAGACTCTCATCCGTCTAAAGTTTGGCGGTCTATTTTGAATGGTCGTAATACTCTGTGAAAGGGTTTAATATGCAGAATTGGCACATGCGAGGACACTCATCCATGGAATGATAATTTGTTGCCACGGAGTGTAGCAATGCATCCTATTGCCTTTTTGAAAGAAGATGTTGATCCACCTACATGGGAGGCAGAACTCATCGATGACACATCTGCAAGTTGGGATCTTCATAAGTTTGAAAAGTTCTTTATACCGATGGATATCGAAGTGATCATATCAATCCCCATTAACACCAGGAGGCATGCAGACTTTTGGGCCTGGCACTTCGAGAAAACTGGCCTTTTTTTGTTAGATCAACTTATCACATGATTATTGACACCAAGAGGCATAGGGAGGATTGGATTGAGCAGCGACCAGCTAGCTCGAACCAAGAATAGGAGGAGAAAATGTGGACCTGTCTCTGGAAAATTAAGGTTCCATAAAAAAATTGCGTATTCCTTTGGAGACTGGCTAAGTAGTCTATACCAACGGGACATGTTCTCTTTCACCGAAACATGGAGGCTGATTCTACATGTGGGTTTTGTGGCGTACAGGATTCATGGCACCACTCTCTCTTGAAGTGCACGATCTCACGGTGCGTGTGGGCTTTGGTTCCTGATTCTGTTACTAAGCATATGGATTCACGACTGAGCCAAGCGCCAAGCAGTGACTTTTTATGATGATCTCGACGTTGAAGCATGAGGACCTCATCCGATGCCTAGTCACCCTCTGGGCTATTTGGCATACTCGCCAAAAGGCGATTTACGAGGAGCTGTTCCAAAGCCCCTTGTCGACTTATAGTTTCGTCGAGAGTTTGCTCCTAGATCTTATCTTGGCAAAGGAGAAGAAAATGGTGAACACGTGGGTCGAGCTACCGGTCAACAGGTGGATCGCTCTGCCGATAGGTCATGCCAAGATAAATGTTGATGCCGTCATAAGGAAGCATCAGAATTTTGGAGCGCTAGCAGCAATAAGCAGGGCGAATGACGGCCGCTATCTTGGTGCATCAGCTGTCGTTGTGCAATTAATTGTGGATCCCGTGACTTTGGAAGCATTGGCTTGTAGGGAAGCTCTTGCTTTGGCGCAAGACCTACAACAACATAGAATTATGGTGGAAACAGATTGCTTGGAGGTGATCAGAAGCATGGAGGGCAAGAACATGGGCTGGTACAGCACGGTCTATTGAGATCCAAGCGAGAGCAAACGACTTCCTCTGTGTTCTCTTTGTATATGAGAGAAGGGTGTCTAATGTTGAGGCTCATAGCTTAGCAAAGAGCTCAGCATATTTACCAACATGCAGTCATATCTGGTTGATTCACTATCCAGATCATTTTTATAACCCTATGACAATATTTGAATAAATAGACGGACTGTTATCCCTAAAAAAACTAGTATGCATGATGTCATGGACCACGGCGCCATACTTACCACACTAGGCCCTAGCCTGCCGATGACCGCCATGTCAGATGTTGACTTGGCGCCCTTGACTAGAGCGCCACACCTACCATGGCGCCGCGGAGGATGGCGTCATGCCATTGTCCATAGTTCCCTCATGTATGGCGCCATGAAAACATGTTAGATTGGAAAATTATTTAAAAAGAGGGTTATTTTTTGCCTTCTTTCTTTAAATAGGTTATTTTTTGTGATTTTTGCCCAAAGATACGGAGGAAGTCACTTTGTCGGTCACCTTCGAGGAACAAGGTATTCGTCACCAGATTCTGCACTTTCAAGGCGGTCCACAGGCAGCTCTTCGTATTGGACTAGAAAGAGTTGTCCTACACTAGTGGAAACGAGGCCTTTGGTTGAGCCTGGAAATGGGCTTTAACACCGGTTCTTCTATGAACCGGTGTTAAAGGTGGGGGCGTACCAGCGTGACCCGTTCAGCAAAAAGGAGCCCCCCCTTTAACACCGGTTCGTGGCACGAACCGGTGTTAAAGGCCCCTACACCAGTGGCCCGCACAGCCCCCCCCTTTAACACCGGTTCAAGCCACGAACCGTTGTTAAAGGGGGGCTGTATAACACACTGCAGCCCACACCCCTCTCTTCCATTTTTTCACTCTCTCATTTTGGAGCCTAGCAAGAGGGTGAGAGATGTGCTAGTTTGTGTTTTTTTCCTATGCACAAGAGGTGTTCGGTGAAATGCTCGAGAGCTCAAAATAAGTTTTCTCGTTGCTCTTTCCTTCTCGGTCGAGGTCGGCAACTATCGTTTCATGTGTCATTGATGTACTATATATATAAATGGTCATCTCCCTATTAATTTTTGATATATACTATATATTAATGCAGATGAACCGGCAATGGATGTACGGTGACCGACGCACTTCCGAGTACATTACGGGCCTCCAAAATTTCATCATTGTGGCTAATGCAAACCGTGGTCACAATGGTTTTATGTGCTGTCCGTGTGCTCACTGTCATAACAAGAAAGACTACTCAAATACCAAACCATTCCCGCCCACCTACTTCAATCCGGTTTCATGCCCAGCTATAATTGTTGGACCAAGCACGGAGAAAAAGGGGCTGTTATGGAAGACAACGAAGAAGAAGAGGATGATGACAACTATCATAATATGTATCCTGAATATGATGATACTGCAACGGGGGTAGATAATGAAGATCAAGAGGCAGCAGATGGGACCGCTGATGATGATCTTGGTCGGGCTATTACTGATGCAAAGGAAGAATGTGAAACTGAAAAGGATAAGGAGAAGCTGGAGCAGATGTTAAAGGATCACAAAACATTGTTGTACCCAACTTGCGAAGATGTCCATAAAAAGCTAGGTACCACACTGGATTTGCTGCAATGGAAGGCAGAGAACGGTGTGACTGACAGCGCATTTTCAAAGTTGTTCGTAAAAATGAAGAATCTTCTTCCAAGAAATAATGAGTTGCCCGACAGTACATACCAAGCAAAGAAGGTTGTATGCCCTCTAGGATTAGACGTGCAGAAGATACATGCCTGCATTAATGACTGCATCCTCTACCGCGGTGAGAAGTACGAGAATTTCGATGCATGCCCTGTATGCACTGCACTGCGGTATAAGATCAGACGAGACGATCCTGGCGATGTTGAGGGTGAGGCCTCTAGGAAGAAGGTTCCTGCCAAGGTTATGTGGTATGCTCCTATAATACCACGGTTAAAACGTCTCTTCGGAAATAAAGAGCATGCCAAGTTGTTGCGATGGCACATGGAAGACCGTAAGAAAGACGCGATGTTGAGACACCCCGCTGATGCGTCACAGTGGAGAAAAGTCGTGCGAGAGTACCCGGACTTCGCACGTAACGCAAGGAACTTAAGGTTTGGTCTAAGTACAAATGGCATGAATCCTTTTGGTAAGAAGAGCTGCAGTCACAGAACCTGGCCTGTGACTCTATGTATCTATAACCTTCCTTCTTGGTTGTGTATGAAGAGGAAGTTCATTATGATGCCAGTGCTCATCCAAGGCCCGAGGCAACCCGGCAACGACATTGATGTGTACCTAAGGCCATTAGTTGAAGAACTTTTACAGCTGTGGGCCAAACCAGGTGTACGTATGTGGGATGAGCACAAAGGGGAGCCATTTGACGTACGAGCATTGCTTTTCGTAACCATCAATGATTGGCCTGCTCTTAGTAACATTTCAGGGTAGACAAACAAGGGATATAATGCATGCACACACTATTTAGATGAGACTGAAAGTGTAGATTTGGATAAATGTAAGAAGGTTGTGTACCTAGGGTATCGTCGATTTCTTCCGAACCTGCATCCAGTAAGAAAGAAAGGCAAGCATTTCAAACGTCTGGCAGAACCCCGGAGGAAGCATGTCCTCCGTACCGGTGAGGAGGTATTTGGTATGGTCAAGGACCTAGAAGTAATCTTTGGAAAAGGTCCTGGCAGTTTATCTGTTCCGAATGACGATGCAGGACACGCGCCCATGTGGAAGAAGCAATATATATTTTGGGACCTACCCTATTGGAAAGTCTTAGAGGTCCGCTCTTCAATCGACATGATGCACATGACGAAGAATGTTTGCGTGAACCTGCTAGGCTTCCTAGGAGTGTATGGGAAGACAAAAGATACACCGGAAGCACGGCAGGACCAGCAATGTCTGAAAGACCCTGAAGAGCCTATGCATCCTGGGAACAAGAAGGGTAAACAATGCCACTTAACTTCTGCCAGCTACGCTCTTACCAAAGCAGAGAAGGAAATCTTTTTTGAATGCCTGAGCAGTATCAAGGTCCCGTCTGGCTTCTCGTCGAATATAAAGGTAATAATAAATATGGCAGAGAAAAAATTCCAAAACCTAAAGTCTCATGACTGCCACGTGATTATGACACAATTGCTTCTGATTGCATTGAGGGGGCTTCTACCTGAAAATGTTCGAGTACCCATTGTGAAGCTATGTGCATTCCTCAATGCAATATCTTAGAAGGTAATCGATCCAGAAAGCCTACCAGGGTTACAGACAGATGTGGCCCAATGTCTTGTCAGCTTTGAGTTGGTGTTCCCACCATCCTTCTTCAATATTATGACGCATCCTGGTTCACCTAGTAGAAGAGATTGTCATTCTCGGTCTTGTATTTCTACACAATATGTTCCCCTTTGAGAGGTACATGGGAGTCTTAAAGAAATATGTTCATAATCGTGCTAGGCCAGAAGGAAGCATCTCCAAGGTCTATGTAACCGAGGAGGTCATTGAGTTCTGTGTTGATTTTATTCCTGACCATAAGGCGATTGGTGTTCCAGAATCACGACATGAGGGGAGACTGCATGGAAAAGGCACCCTAGGATGTAAAGCAATGATATGTAGGGACGGGCATTCTCTCAATCAAGCACACTACACGGTTTTACAAAGATCTATCTTGGTTGCCCCGTATATCAATGAACACAAGAATTTAATACGCCTCAAACACCCGGGACAGTCTGATGAATGGATTATAAGTGAACACATGGAGAGTTTTGGCGGCTGCCTGCAAAGACTTCTCACGAATAACACCACTGTTGGGGATCAGCTGTACTTGTTGGCCAGGACACCATCTTCGACTGTATGTACTTTCCAAGGGTACGAGATAAATGGGAATACATTTTACATGATAGGCCAAGATAAAAAGAGCACCAACCAAAATAGTGGTGTCCGCTTCGATGCAGCAGAAGACAATGGGCAAAAGACCACGTATTATGGGTTCATAGAGGAGATATGGGAACTTGACTATGGACCTAATTTTAAGGTCCCCTTGTTTCGATGCAAATGGGTCAAGCTAACAGGAGGAGGGGTTGAGGTAGACAAGAAGTACGGAATGACAACAGTGGATCTCAACAATCTTATAAAGGTAGACAAGAACTTAGACGAACCATTCGTCTTAGCCAATGATGTGGCTCAGGTTTTCTATGTGAAAGACATGTCTACCAAACCAAAAAAATAAAAAATAAGCAAACAGATACATCACACGATGAACCAAAGCGTCACATAGTTCTTTCAGGAAAAAGAAACATCGTGGGAGTGGAGGACAAGACAGACATGTCAGAAGATTATAATAAGTTTGATGAAATTCCGCCCTTCAGAGTGAAGATTGACCCAACCATCCTGTTAAACGGTGCTGATACTCCATGGTTACGGCCGACGCGATCATAAGATTGACTATATGTATTAATTGAGCCATTTTTGGCACACATATGTATCTCAACATGGAAATCAATGTCATATTTCTTCTGTTAACAGTATATGTATTAAATGAGCCATTTTTCTTCCTGCCATTTTTCTTCCCGCCATTTTCTTCCCGCCATTTTTCTTCCCGCCATTTTTTCCCGCCATTTTTATTTCCGCCATTTTTCTTCCCGCCAGTTCTTCCCTCCATCCATTTCTCACTCTATATATATGTAGGGTTGGCCTCCATTGTCATTGCACATCTCTAGACTCATATTTGCAATCTCATCACTCTTTTCCATGGCTTCCACCATAGAACTAACCCCCAGGGAGGCGGCGGCGCTTTGCGCCTCGAACTACCCCTGCCCACCGGGATACTGTGTCCCCGTCGGCTGGATGCTGAGCGCCGGAGGCGTGCCGGTTCCTCCTGTCCCTCTAGGTGTGGCGCGACGGATGGACATCACGAACCACTACTACTTCGAGCTCACGCCGGAGCAGCGGAGGAATCCCAGATGGCATCCCGACTATTTCCCTACTTGGGAATCCTTCTTCGGGGATCGGCGTGAGAGGGCGCTCGCCAGGCACGAGGAGGACGGCCCACCTCCTCCGAACTTTAACGAGGCCGGCCGTCGGCTATGGTGGCGCGGTCGGACTCTCCAAAGCGTCATGGCCTACGACACTGCCGCCGACTCTAACCCCCATCTGCGCTACCCTCAAGTCCAGCCCACGCGTACTCAGCCTTCAAGGTTCAATTACGGCGACCCCGACGACGACAGCGACGACGGCGGCGGCGAGTACAACGACTACAGTGGCGAGTATTATAGGTGTAGGCAGGAGCATGACTGAATCACTCCAGCGAGTATTACAGGCGGCGAGCACGACGACTACAAATTCCTGCCGAATCGGTAGGAAGTGGGTCAGATATGAACTACAGGTACATGATACGATGCTCATGATTTTTTACAAAAATCATTTTTAGGTTCACAATATGCTATTTTATCAAAAATCCAATGCAAGTTGAGCGAGGCTTGGCCCCGAGCTAAGAATCTTCATGCCCGTTGTTCGACAAAGTTTGATGATAGTTTAAAACGGGGATAAAAAATTAAAAAAAGATCGAAACAGTGTGAAACCTTCGCCGTGGTGTTATATTATGTGACATAGTTAGAAGGAAAAATATCAAACTTGCTATATTGATTATGTCTCAAAAAAACCTTCACAAAATGACCTATCTCGTTCGAGGTTTCTTGGCTTTCGGGTCCAATGACCAATATTATGGCTAGAATCAAGGCATAGTTTGTGATAATATGGCCATATTGTGCATACATGTGCATCATGGGATGGTAAACAATGTTGCAAGAGGAATTTTCCTTTTTGTCGCACCAAAAAGGCATTTTCCATTTTTCGAGCATAAAAAACGGACGGTTTTATGAAGCAACCACCAAATGGCTAATTCAAAAAACCACCACCACATTTTACAAAAATACTAGACCACCTTATATGTACAATGTACCAACAGGGGGATCTGAAACCTTTCCGTCCACATCTGGTGAAAAAGACAAATTCCTGCCGAATCGGTAGGAACTGGGTCAGATATGAACTATAGGTACATGATACGATGCTCATGAATTTTTACAAAAATCATTTTTAGGTTCACAATATGCTATTTTATCAAAAATCCAATGCAAGTTGAGCGAGGCTTGGCCCCGAGCTAAGAATCTTCATGCCCGTTGTTCGACAAAGTTTGACAATAGTTTAAAACGGGGATAAAAAATTAAAAAAAGATCGAAACAGTGCGAAACCTTCTCATGGTGTTATATTATGTGACATAGTTAGAAGGAAAAATATCAAACTTGGTATATTGATTATGTCTCAAAAAACCTTCACAAAATGACCTATCTCATTCGAGGTTTCTTGGCTTTCGGGTCAAATGACCAATGTTATGGCTAGAATCAAGGCATAGTTTGTGATAATGTGGCCATATTGTGCATACATGTGCATCATGGGATGGCAAACAATGTTGTAAGAGGAAGTTTTTCTTTTTGTCGCACCAAAAAGGCATTTTCCATTTTCCGAGCATAAAAAACGGACGGTTTTGTGAAGCAACCACCAAATGGATAATTCAAAAAACCACCACCACATTTAAAAAAAATACTAGACCACCTTATATGGACAATGTACCAACAGGGGGATCTGAAACCTTTCCGTCCACCTCTGGTGAAAAAGACAAATTCCTGCCGAATCGGTAGGAAGTGGGTCAGAGATGAACTACAGGTACATGATACGATGCTCATGATTTTTTACAAAAATCATTTTTAGGTTCACAATATGCTATTTTACCAAAAATCCAATGCAAGTTGAGCGAGGCTTTGTCGTATTCCAAAGTATATAAAAGATGCGGCATTTATATATCCAAACAATTCAAAAATGCTAATACAAAATAAAATATGATTTGCTCTAATAAATAGGTTTAGATTCCTTTTTAGATGCTTAATATTTCTTATGTTCAAAGTTTTAGGGTTTGACTATTTTATTTTTGTTTGAATTGAATAATCAAAATTTATATGTAAGTGTTTTAATCATTTTGAAAATTTTCATCTAAAGTAAATATATAATATTTTTACATGAATAGATAAATATTATTTTTTTGAAAATTATGATATATTATTCATATTTTTTTTAGTTGAAATGAAAAATATATGAATTTTCTAAATTCATATCCTATTTTTTGAATTAAAAATCCCCCCACCCCTTTAATGCATGAAATAAATGCCCCCCCTTTAACACCGGTTCCAGCCACGAACCGGTGTTAAAGGGGGGGCGCATTTATTTTGTTTCGGTGCGGGCGCGAAACGAATTCCCCCTCCCCTTTAACACCGGTTCGTGGCTGGAACCGGTGTTAAAGGGAGGGGCATTTATAACGCGCGCCACTTCCTCCTTCCCCCCAGCCAGATCAAGCGCATGCAGTAGAGGAACAAGCAGAGGCGATGCCGCAGCGCCGCTGTCGCCGGGCTGCCGCGCCGTCCCCGCCCCGTCTCGGCGTCGCCAGGATTGTCGCGCCGTCCCTACCCCGTCTCGCCGTCGCCCCTCCGTCGTCCCCACCCCGCCGTACCGGCCCGCTGCCGCGTGCCCCTCCGCCGCCCCATACCGGCCGCGCGCGTCTCCCACCCGCACGCCGCATCGCCCAGCAGTGCCGCGCCACCCACGCCGCGCCGCCGCCCGAAGGTGAGCATGCCCGCCGCCGATTTTTGTTAATGTTAGTGTTTTTTGGTTAGTGGTTAGTTATAGTGTTAGTTAGTGTTAAATTAGTATAGTGTTATATGTATATGTATGTGTATGTATGTGTATGTGTATTTGTTAGTGATTGGTTAGTGTGTATGTGTATTTGTATATGTATGTATTGTAGGGGTTCGTAGCATGGAAAACAAAAATTTTCTATCGCATACAAACAAACAAGCCAAGATCTATCTACTAGATTGTAGCAACGAGTCGATGGAATAACTTACCCTCGAAGATTCCAAAGCGTTTAACGAGAGCGGATTCTCGTGGGTGATGTAGTCGTACTCTTTCCGATCTCAAGATCGTGTAGACGATCCTTCCGGCGCCACGTTCCGGCAGCGCTCCCGCAGTCGGTCACACGTTCGGTACTCGACGAAGACCTTCCTCTCCCTTGTTCCAGCAGGTAGCGGAGGTTGTAGCACTCTCCTCGCGATTCCGGCAGCACAACGGCGTGGTACCGGAAGTAGAGGGGAGATCCCGCAGGGCTTCGCCTTAAGCCGGTGCGAGTATGGTGGAGCTTATGAGAGAGGCTATTAGTGGTCTAGTAATTAGACACACCAATTAGAAGGCTCTAAACCAATTAGAAGGCTCTAAACCGCTGGCTAAAGCAATTAGAAGCTCTAAACCAAAACGGCTCTAAACCGGAGATTTAGAGGTAGAAAGTTGTGTGTCTAGGAGGGGAGCCCTGCCCCTCCTTTTATAGGTGGGGAGGCGCGGCCAGGGGAGGGGAGTCCCTCCCCAAGTCGGCCTTGGGCTGGGCGCCGGCTTGGAGGAGTGGGACTCCTCCTCCAAGTTGGTTCCAACTCCTCTTGCTTGTTTCCCACAGTTTCCTGTTTCCTACAGTTTCCTGTTTTAGCCGTTTGACTTTCAAACTGGCAATTTGACTTTCATGTTTTTGGAACAGCAAGAACACTTAGTACATGATGCAATCATTCAATGACACACTCATGTACCCTCCCCCCCCCCCGGAGTGTCGGACAATCCGGAACCTTCTAGAACATTCCCGATGAAAACACCGGAATCATTCCCGAACTCCGAAACGGGACTTTCCTTATATGAATCTTATTCTCCGGACCATTCCGGATCACCTCGTGATATCCCGGATCCCATCCGAGACTCCGAACAACATTCGGTCTCTTTCTCATAATACCATAACTACTCAAAACAACGTCGAATCCTTAAGTGTGTCTCCCTACGGTTCGTGAATTATGCGGACATGATCGAGACACTTCTCCGAACAATAACCAATAGAGGAATCTGGAAATTCATATGGCTCACACATATTTCTACGATTACTTTGCGATCGAATGAACCACTTACATATGATACCAATTTCCCTTTGTCTCACGATATGTTACTTATCCGAGGTTATGATCATCGGTATCTCTGCATACCTAGTTCAACCTCGTTACTGATAAGTACTCTTTTCTCGTTCCCGTGATATGTGATCCCTTGTGACCAAGTCACATGCTTGCAAGCTAATTGGATGACATTCCACCGAGAGGGCCCAGAGTATATCTATCCGTCATGTGGATGGACAAATCCCACTCTTGATCCATGTGTTTCAACCAATACTTTCCGAACACTTAATGCCACCTTTATAGCCACCCAGTTACGGTGTGGTGTTTGATGTCATCAAAGCATCCATCCGATAAAGGTGATATGCATGATCTCATGGTCGAAGGAATTAGGTTACTATGTATCAGAAAGCATATAGCAATTGAACTATTGAAATGACTTGATCTTTATGCTACGCTTATCAATAGGAGTATGTCCACCATATCATTCTCCTAACGATATGATCTTGTTGTTGATAATATCTCAATGTTCATGATATGGAAACCACAATCATTTAATCAACCAACAAGCTAGTGAAGTATAGAGGCTATACTAGGGACTTCAATTTAAGTTTACAATTCACACAAGTATTAATGTTTCCTTGTTAATACTATTATAGCATGAATATAAACATTTATCATAAACACAAAGATATAATAATAACTATATTTATTATTGCCTCTAGGGCATATCTCCAACAGTCTCCCAGTTGCACTAGAGTCATCTAATCTAGATTACATGGTAATATACCGAACACCCATGGCCGTTTGGTGTTGGTCATGTTTTGCCCTCGGGAGAGGTTTAGTCAACGGATCCGCCACATTCAGATCTGTGTGTACTTTGCAAATCTTTATATCCCCATCCTGGATATGTTCTCGAATAGCGTGAAAACACAGTTTGATATGCTTCAGCTTCTTGTGTGACCTTGGTTCTTGCGCATTGGCTATGGCGCCCATGTTATCACAGTAGATAGACATTGGGTCCAGCGCACTTGGAACCACACCCAGCTCTGTAATGAACTCTTTCATCCATATCGCTTCTTGTGAAGCCTCTGAAGCAGCCATGTATTCCGATTCAGTTGAAGATCTCGCCACAACGCTTTGCTTTGCACTCCTCCAGCTAACTGCTGCACCATTCAAAATAAATACGTACCCAGATTGTGATTTAGAATCATCTGGATCGGTGTTCCAACTAGCATCGGTGTAACCATTAACAACGAGTTGTTCATCACCTCCATAAGAAAGAACCATATCCTTAGTTCTTCTCAAGTACTTAAGGATGTTTTTGACCGTTGTCCAATGATCCACTCCTGGATCACTTTGATATCTGCTAGTTAAACTAACAGCATATGCAATGTCGGGTCTTGTACATAGCATGGCATACATTAGAGATCCTATGGCTGAGGCATAGGGAGTCTTACTCATCCTTTCTCTATCTTCTGCCGATGTTGGACTTTGAGTTTTACTCAAGGTCGTATTGGGCAACATGGGCAAGAACCCTTTCTTGCTTTCTTCCATTCCAAACTTCTTTAGAACTTTGTCCAAATATGTACTCTGTGACAATGATATTTGGCGTTTTGATCTATCTCTATAAATCTTTATGCCTAATATGTAAGCTGCTTCGCCAAGATCCTTCATTGAAAAACTATTATTCAAATATTCCTTGACACTATTTAGAAGGTCTACATCATTCCCAATCAACAATATGTCATCCACATACAGTATTAAGAATGCTACAGAGCTCCCACTCACTTTCTTGTAAATACAAGCTTCTCCATAAGTTTGTATAAAACCAAAACTTTTGATTACTTTATCAAAACGTTGATTCCAACTTCGGGATGCCTGCTTCAATCCATAGATGGACCGTTGAAGTTTGCATACCTTGTTAGCATCTTTAGGATCGACAAAACCTTTGGCTTGCATCATATACAACTCTTCATCAATGTCTCCATTGAGGAATGCTGTTTTGACATCCATCTGCCATATCTCATAATCATAATCTGCAGCGATTGCTAACATAATCCTCACAGACTTTAGCTTCGCTACCGGTGAGAAAGTCTCATCGTAGTCAACTCCTTGAATTTGTCGAAACCCTTTTGCGACAAGTCGAGCTTTATAGACAGTAACATTACCATCAGCATCTGTTTTCTTCTTGAAAATCCATTTGTTCTCGACAGCCTTCCGGCCATCTGGTAAGTCCACCAAAGTCCATACTTGGTTTTCGTACATGGATCCAATCTCGGATTTCATGGCTTCTTGCCATTTATTGGAATCTGGGCTCATCGTCGCTTCCTCATATGTCTCGGGGTCATCGGTGTTGTCCACCACCATGACATTCATAACGGAATCATACCAATCTGGAGTGGTACGAGTTCTCGTTGACCTCCGAGGCTCTGTAGTAACTTCAACCGAAGTTTCATGATCATCATCATTAGCTTCCTCTCTTATTGGTGCAGGCACCACAGGAACTTCTTCCGGTGCTGCGCTACTCGCAATTTCGAGAGAAGGTTCGACAACCTCGTCGAGTTCTACTTTCCTTCCAGTCACTTCTTTCGAGAGAAATTCCTTCTCTAGAAAGGATCCATTCTTGGCAATGAAGATTTTGCCTTCGGATCTATGATAGAAGGTATACCCAATAGTTTCCTTCGGGTATCCTATGAAGACGCATTTTTCCGCTTTGGGTTCAAGCTTGTCCGGCTGTAACTTCTTTACATAGGCTTCGCATCCCCAAACTTTAAGGAACGACAATTTAGGTTTCTTCCCAAACCATAATTCATACGGTGTCGTTTCAACGGATTTAGACGGTGCCCTATTTAAAGTGAATGCAGCTGTTTCTAATGCATAACCCCAAAATGATAGCGGTAAATCTGTAAGTGACATCATAGAACGAACCATATCTAAGAGAGTTCGATTACGACGTTCGGACACACCATTACGCTGTGGTGTTCCCGGCGGTGTCAATTGTGAAAGTATTCTGCACTTCTTTAAATGCTCGCCAAACTCGTAACTTAGATATTCACCTCCACGATCAGAACGTAGAAACTTAATCTTCTTGTTACGTTGATTCTCTACCTCACTTTGAAACTCCTTAAACTTCTCGAAAGTTTCGGACTTATGTTTCATGAAATAGATATACCCATATCTACTCAAGTCATCTGTGAAGGTAAGAACATAACGATAACCACCGCGCGATGCTACACTCATTGGACCACATACATCGGTATGTATGATTTCCAATAAGTCCGTAGCTCGCTCCATCATACCAGAAAATGGAGTCTTAGTCATTTTGCCCATCAGACATGCTTCGCATCTATCAAGTGATTCAAAATCAAGTGATTCAAGAAGTCCATCGGAATGGAGTTTCTTCATACGCTTCACTCCAATGTGACCAAGACGACAGTGCCACATATAGGTCGAATTATCGCTTGGTTTCAAACGTTTAGCTTCAATATTGTTGATATGTGTATTTCCACTATTGAGATTCAATAAGAATAGACCATCTATCAAAGGTGCATGTGCGTAAAACATATTACTCATATAAATCGAACAACCATTATTCTCTGATTTAAACAAGTAACCGTCTCGCAATAAACAAGATCCTGATATAATGTTCATGCTCAACGCAGGCACTAAATAACAATTATTTAAGTATAAAACTAATCCCGATGGTAGATGAAGAGGTAGCGTGCCGACCGCGATCACATCAACCTTTGATCCGTTTCCCACGCGCATCGTCACCTCGTTCTTCGCTAGCTTCCGTTTATTCTGCAGCACCTGTTTCGAGTTACAAATATGAGCAACCGAACCAGTATCAAATACCCAGGCACTACTACGAATACTAGTGAGATACACATCAATAACATGTATATCAGATATACCTTTCTTCTTGATGTTGCCGTTCTTCAAATCCGCCAAGTACTTTGGGCAATTCCGCTTCCAGTGACCTACTCCCTTGCAGTAAAAGCACTCAGTTGCAGGCTTTGGTCCAGCCTTGGTTTTCTTCGTCGGCGTGGCAACTTTCTTACCACCCTTCTTGAAGTGTCCCTTTTCCTTAGACTTGCCTTTCTTGAATTTGGTGGTCTTATTGACCATCAACACTTTGTGCTCTTTCTTGATCTCCACTTCTGCAGATTTTAACATAGCAAATAGTTCTGGCAACTCTTTGTTCATGTTCTGCATGTTGTAGTTCATCACAAAGTTCCTGTAACTTGGTGGCAATGACTGGAGGACGCGGTAAACCCCCAAAGCATTAGGAATCACTATACCCAAGCTTTGAAGTTTGTTTGCGTGCCCAGACATCTTAAGCACATGCTCACTGACGGAGCTGCCCTCTTCCATCTTGCAGTTAAAGAACTTTTCAGAAGCCTCATAGCTTTCAATTGCCGCATGAGTCTCAAAAATCAATTTGAGATCCTCGACAATATCATATGGGTCTGAATCTTCAAACCTTTTCTGAAGTTCCGATTCTAAACCATACAAGATAGCACACTGAACTATGGAGTACTGATTCTTCCGAGCGAGGTAAACATTCTTTACTTCATCGGGAGCATCAGCTGCAGGTGGGTCACCCAGCGGTGCATCCAGCACATAGGTCAAATTACCAGCTGTGAGGACAATCCTCAAATTGCGGAACCAATCCGCGAAGTTGCTTCCATTGTTTTTCAACTTTTCTTTCTCTAGGAACGCATTAAAATTGATGGTAGGGGCTGCCATTGATCTACAACATATTTGCAATAGTTTAGACTAAGTTTATGACAAATTGAGTTCAAATTAATTACTGAAATTAAACTAGGTGAACTCCCACTCAAAACAACATCCCTCACATTGTTTTAGTGATCACACGAACCAAATCCACTACATCAACACCGATCATCACGAGAGTTGATATAGTTTCAATGGCGAACAATCATCATGTTCATCATATCTACTATATGATTCATGCTTTACCTTTCGGTAATCCGTGTTCCTGAGACCATGTCTGTACATGCTAGGCTCGTCAAGATCAAACCTTAGCCACCGCATAAGCAAATCTGGCTTGCTTACGTTGTATACACTTGCGGAATCTAACACACCCGATCATCACGTGGTGCTTTGAAACAACAAGCTTTAGCAATGGTGCTAGCTAAGGGCGAACACTTTATGATTTGAAATTCATGTGCATGAGGGATCATCTTATAATGCTACCGTCGTCTACTAAGCAATACAAGATGCATAAAGGATTAACATCACATGCAATTCATAATATGTGATATGATATGGCCTTTCTTCTTTGTGCTTCCGATCTCCATCTTCAAACACGAACATGATCTCCATCATCACCGGCATTGCATCAAGGTCAATGACGCTTCACCATGGTTGTCGTCCACCGGCTTCAACTATTACAACTACTTTGAATAGACACGCGGGTCTTAACATAAATTAAAGACAACCATATGGCTCCTGCCGGTTGCCAACTTACAATAAGGAACATTGCATACATCAAATATAATCACAATCACGGCCATATCACATCACTGCACACCCCTGCAAAACAAAGTTAGATGCCTCTACTTTCTTTGCATATTTTACGTGGTTTGGGGCTTTCAATAAGTGTCGTTCTAACTTACGAACAAGAACCACAACATTGATACTAGCATTGTTGATTACCCGTTGTAAATTGGATCTTAACTATGCTAGGAGAAACAGGCACCCGCAAAGCCACTTATGCAATACAAGTTGCATGTCAAGCGTGGAGCAAGTCTCATGAACGATGTCATGTAAGGTTAGCCCGGGCCGCTTCATCCCAACATACCGCAAGATGCAAAGTACACAAAAAGCAATCTACAATAAAAGCATCAACGCCCACAATGACCATTGTGTTCTACTCGTGCAACAGATCTACATATAGACACGGCTCTGATACCACTGTAGGGGTTCGTAGCATGGAAAACAAAAAATTTCTATCGCATACAAACAAACAAGCCAAGATCTATCTACTAGATTGTAGCAACGAGTCGATGGAATAACTTACCCTCGAAGATTCCAAAGCGTTTAACGAGAGCGGATTCTCGTGGGTGATGTAGTCGTACTCTTTCCGATCTCAAGATCGTGTAGACGATCCTTCCGGCGCCACGTTCCGTCAGCGCTCCCGCAGTCGGTCACACGTTCGGTACTCGACGAAGACCTTCCTCTCCCTTGTTCCAGCAGGCAGCGGAGGTTGTAGCACTCTCCTCGCGATTCCGGCAGCACAACGGCGTGGTACCGGAAGTAGAGGGGAGATCCCGCAGGGCTTCGCCTTAAGCCGGTGCGAGTATGGTGGAGCTTATGAGAGAGGCTATTAGTGGTCTAGTAATTAGACACACCAATTAGAAGGCTCTAAACCAATTAGAAGCTCTAAACCGCTGGCTAAAGCAATTAGAAGCTCTAAACCAAAACGGCTCTAAACCGGAGATTTAGAGGTAGAAAGTTGTGTGTCTAGGAGGGGAGCCCTGCCCCTCCTTTTATAGGTGGGGAGGCGCGGCCAGGGGAGGGGAGTCCCTCCCCAAGTCGGACTTGGGCTGGGCGCCGGCTTGGAGGAGTGGGACTCCTCCTCCAAGTTGGTTCCAACTCCTCTTGCTTGTTTCCCACAGTTTCCTGTTTTAGCCGTTTGACTTTCAAACTGGCAATTTGACTTTCATGTTTTTGGAACAGCAAGAACACTTAGTACATGATGCAATCATTCAATGACACACTCATGTACCCTCCCCCCCCCCCCGGAGTGCCGGACAATCCGGAACCTTCTAGAACATTCCCGATGAAAACACCGGAATCATTCCCGAACTCCGAAACGGGACTTTCCTTATATGAATCTTATTCTCCGAACCATTCCGGATCACCTCGTGATATCCCGGATCCTATCCGAGACTCCGAACAACATTCGGTCTCTTTCTCATAATACCATAACTACTCAAAACAACGTCGAATCCTTAAGTGTGTCTCCCTACGGTTCGTGAATTATGCGGACATGATCGAGACACTTCTCCGAACAATAACCAATAGAGGAATCTGGAAATTCATATGGCTCCCACATATTTCTACGATTACTTTGCGATCGAATGAACCACTTACATATGATACCAATTTCCCTTTGTCTCACGATATGTTACTTATCCGAGGTTATGATCATCGGTATCTCTGCATACCTAGTTCAACCTCGTTACTAATAAGTACTCTTTTCTCGTTCCCGTGATATGTGATCCCTTGTGACCAAGTCACATGCTTGCAAGCTAATTGGATGACATTCCACCGAGAGGGCCCAGAGTATATCTATCCGTCATGTGGATGGACAAATCCCACTCTTGATCCATGTGTTTCAACCAATACTTTCCGAACACTTAATGCCACCTTTATAGCCACCCAGTTACGGTGTGGTGTTTGATGTCATCAAAGCATCCATCCGGTAAAGGTGATATGCATGATCTCATGGTCGAAGGAATTAGGTTACTATGTATCAGAAAGCATATAGCAATTGAACTATTGAAATGACTTGATCTTTATGCTACGCTTATCAATAGGAGTATGTCCACCATATCATTCTCCTAACGATATGATCTTGTTGTTGATAACATCTCAATGTTCATTATATGGAAACCACAATCATTTAATCAACCAACAAGCTAGTGAAGTATAGAGGCTATACTAGGGACTTCAATTTAAGTTTACAATTCACACAAGTATTAATGTTTCCTTGTTAATACTATTATAGCATGAATATAAACATTTATCATAAACACAAAGATATAATAATAACTATATTTATTATTGCCTCTAGGGCATATCTCCAACATGTATATGTATGTGTATGTGTATATGTATGTATATTTTTTGTATGATATATATTTGTATATGTATGTGTAAATATGTATATATTTTTTGTATGTGTATATATGTATGTATGTGTATATATGCATCACTTGACCGATTACTTTTCCAATGTCGTGGACCCTGACCTCCTCTACCCTCGCCGAGTCGCCCATTTTAGGAGCCCACGTCGCGATGGTTCAAACGCACACCCCCACGCATCCTGGCCCCGCTCTCGCCCTAGCGCCGCTAGACGCCGCCCTAGTACACCTCTCGTTGTCAATATAGCATTAGGGTTTCTCCGAATACGGGGTTTTTCTGAATGTATCCTCTCATATGAATCCGGGGTTTCTCCGAATTAGGGTTTGGAATGACCAAGCATGTATTAGGGTTACATTTCAATACTTATAACCTGTCAAATCATCATCCTTTGCCCTTACTGAGTCGCCCATTTTAGGTAGACCACGTCGTGCTGGTTCGAACGCACACCCCCACGCATTCCGGCACCGCTCTCGCCCTAGCGCCGCCAGCCGCCGCCCTAGTACACCTCTCGTTGTCAATATAGCATTAGGGTTTCTCCAAATCCAAGGTCTTTCCGAATGTATCCTCTCATATGAATCCGGGGTTTCTCTGAATTAGGGTTTGGAATGACCAAGCATGTATTAGGGTTACATTTCAATAATTTTAACCTGTCATATCATCATCTTTGCTTGAGCATTTCAATAGATGTATTACTGATATTTGTGTGATCATATTATTGTTTTAGAAACTATGGATCCACTTAGTAGAAACCTTGAAGATGAAGAAATAATGGAGAACATGATCCACGAGGACACCTCACAATATCTGAACTTGGAGGGACATGATGACAGCTCAAGTAGTCATGGAGAAGATGACGACTCCGGTGAACGCACTTTAGTGATTACAAAGTCTGTCGAGGTATATGCATGGATTAAGCCTCTGCTGACTTGCACCGATTGATTTGTATATGTAAATGTATTAATTAACGCTTCTTTCTTCTTTTAGCCCTCTGGATCGACCAGCCAGCAACAATCTTGTTCTACGAAAAAGAGCAAGCGAGGCGCGAGCCATCGGTTGAAAGATCGTGCAAAGTTCACGATCGAAGCAGTCCGTGTTGATGGCAGGCCGATGGAGCCCAAGAAGGCCATAGACGAATTTGTACGTCAGGCTGGAGTTCTTGTTAGGGACCAAATCCCAATCATAATTGAAAATTGGAATAAGCCAAAGAAGGGCGACGGTACCTTTGTCGATGAAAGATCCAAAGAAACGCTTTGGAATTCGCTGTTGGTAAATTTTACCCTTCCGCCAAAGAAGGATGAAAACAAACCGGTTATAAAGGAAAAGGTCAAAGAGTGGACTCTAAAGAAGATGGCTGACGCTTTCCGCAACTGAAAGACAAAATTGAACAAATTTGTCAAAGCTTGCGAGACTCCAGATTTCGAAGACGCATATTATGCGAAGATAAGACCTCACTGGCCCGAATTTGTGGCATACAAGGAAGGTGCTATAGCTACAAAGAGGTCAGAAACCAATACGCTAAATGCCCAGAAGAAGGAATATCACCAGAGGACGGGGTCAGGTGGCTACATATCTCAGAGGCCTAAGTGGGAGGAAGCTGAGAAGGCCCTGCGCGCTAGAGGGATCACACCCCAGACACATGGGTGGGACCTACATGCAAAGACTTGTTTCTACGGAATCGGGGCAAGGTTGGACCTAGAAACAGGATTGTGTATCTTCCCAACCCTCCTTGCCAAACCCGTCACTGAACTCATCACGACATACGAGGAAACAGCCGCCAGGACCTTCCATCCCGACGGAGAGAATGACCATCTCACACGCGCCATCGGTAAAAAAGAACCCTGGACATGCACGAGGCACAGGGGGTATGACGTGGAAGGATGGGTTTGCCGAGTGGGGCGACTCTTACAGATGGCGCGGCAGAAAAGAAAAAAGAGCGTACATAGCGGATGACACAGATAGAACATGCACTTGTGGCGCTGCAGGCGCAAGTGAATGCACAAAAGAGCCAGCAAGCTACCGGCCCATCTCAGCGGCACGAAGAGCCTGCATTGGAAGCTGTCGGCAGCCCAGACTCTGCGCAGAAAAGCAGCGTGGCTTCCACGGAGAACGTGCAACCCACGCTTGAAATGGCGGGTCCTCGATACCCCGTGGATGAGATCACGGAGAGCGAACATGCTGAGTTGCATGTGAGATTAATGGGCTTATCCATTAAGGTGGCTGTCGGCTATGCCTTACCTCCTGTAGCTGGTGGAACTTACCACTGCCGACCGATTCCAGATGGCTATGCTATTGTTGGGGTGGATGAGGTTGTGAAGGAATATGAGGAAGAACATCTTGACCATGCAACATGTGAAGGGGAAACTCAACTCAAATTTGCAGTGAAAAAAAACCATTCTTTGGAAGAAGGAACACATCGTGCTTCCAAATTGGAGGCCACTGGCACCCCCGTCGTCTCCGTAGCGTCAGCAGTCGGAGCCGCCTCAGTCGTCTCCAAGTCATCAGAATACTCCCCTGTCGTCTCCGGCGCTTCAGCCATCTCCTGCGCGGCAGCCATCTCCGGCGCTTCAGCCATCTCCTGCGCGGCAGCCATCTCCGGCGCGCCAGCCATCTCCTGCGCGGCAGCCATCTCCGGCATGCCAGCCATCTCCTCAGTGTAAGCGGAAGAGCACTTCCACGAAGAGCATCACTAGCACTGCCACGAAGAAATCCGCAGGAAACCGTACGCCAAAGAGTTCAAGAAACTACGTCCCGCAGCCTTCGCCAAGCCATTACCGGTTTTACCGTGGAATCGCAACGACGAGGAGACCAATAGGATCTCGGAAGAAGAGGTTAAGAAATTCTTTGCACCTAGACGGGCCGAGCCAAAGGAGAAAATAGATCCGGCGGTGGTGGAGAAGTTTTACAATAATCTTTTGAAACCTAAAACCCCACGTGTGCCGGACTACGAGCGCCAGATTTTGAAGGGGGATGCAAGCCGCCGTAGGGATACTGAAAGTAGTAGTCATGCGTCATCCCAGAAAACAGTTCCCATGCTCGGAGAGCAGGAAAACCAATCATGCGCCCCGCTCCAAGTGTTCGACACACGGGACGCTCCTCCCGTAAATAATTACGAGACAGAGCTACAAAGAAAGGCCAATGAGATGGTGATGACTTACATTGCATACTTGAACATCATGGGAGACAACTTGCCCAAAAGCGATGCCAACCCCATACAGCCATGGAAGTATGAGAAGAATCTTGTCAAGAAAGAGGAGCTCAAGAATCTACCAACAAAGATGCGAAGATTGCACAAGTGGTACCTTGATTTCTGCAAGACGAGAAAGGAAGAATGGATCACGACGCATATAAGAGATCAGATTTTCTTATGCGGAGACGACGCGATCACCTTCAACATTCAATACTTGCATTTTCTATTCAATCAGAAGGAACTCGACAAAGCTGCCATCAGCCTTTATTGTGTGTAAGTACTATTTCTTTAATTTCTATCTCATCTCATTCAATTCATTAATTGCATGTATATATATGCTCACCATATATTTATATATATACTATTATGCAGGAAAAAGGTTATGGAATGCATGAAAGGAGGCCCTTTTGACATTGGGTTCGTTGACCCAAATAGAGTTCATGAACAAGTGGTAAGAGACAAACCCGGGCAAACAGAAGATTTCTTGCTAAGGTATTTACTGAGACAACAAACCAAAAGGGAAATACTATTGCCTTACAACTTCTCGTGAGTACTGTTACCCTCTCTTGTACATATTTTGTTTCGGCTTACTCGATGTTAAGTTTAACTGATGATGAGTTATGCGTGCGTAGGTTCCACTTTATTCTGCTAGTCATTCAACCTGACTCAGGAAAAGTCCTTGTCATGGACTCGATACGAAATGAAAAAGAGCTATGGGCAGACTTTAGAGAGATGCTCCAGAGGTAATTTCAATCATATTATCGCACTAGATCGGCAACTTTCGTGACAACAAGCAATTAGTTACTCCTTTATCCATTTTCTTTGCCAGACAGGGTCTGGAAAAGTTTCACGGGCAGGGCCGTGGGTGAATGGTCAGAAGAACTAAAATTTGTAGACCAAAATGTAAGTAATACTAGCTAGCTAGGTCTGTGTATCTCTTTGATTCTGCTTCCAATTTCATTATATCATGCTTTACTGATTATTATTTTGATTGAACTCTCTATTCTTGTAAAGTGCGCGCATCAGGGACCCGTCAATAACTTATGTGGGTACTATGTTTGCGAGTTCATTCGCAACACGATATGTGCGATGAGCCAAGCCGCACTAGAACAACTTAGAGTAAGTAAACAAAGTACATAATATTATTTTATTACCATCAATTGTGTTGAGTTTTATTCTTATATATATTGACCCCATTCTTCATATATATTCAGATCGAACGGATGCGGGACCAACTCCTACCATTTGACCGCATACGAGCCATTCAAGAGGAATTGGCGGGGTTCATAGTTGATGAGGTCGTCACGCCTGGCGGAGAACTCTTTAGATATCCACCAAAATGAACGTTGTATATATGCTTGAACGTGTTTGTCTTGTACTTGATGATTCAACGTTTACGGAGAATACCACACAATGACGATGTTTATGTATAATAATAGTTGCTTAATTATTCATATACTCGTATGTACCGACGACGATGTATGTGTATACCGCTCCCGATCGATTCCCCGTCCCTCCCTCCCCGTCCTCATCGCGCCGTAGAAATACGCCCAGAACGGGGCGGGGGCAGAACTCTGCCGCGGCAGAGATTTAGGCTGTTTTCCTGCCGCGACAGGGATTTATCTCTTTTTCCTGCCGCGGCACAGAACCTTTAACGAACCGGTGTTAAATGGGGGGGGGCTGAGGGCTGCGGCAGCCCCACGTGCGCCACCCTTTAACACCGGTCCGTATAAAAACCGGTGTTAAAGAGGGGGGGCTCTAACACCAAAACCTCAACAGCGGTTCTACAACCGCTGTTAGAGGGCCTTATGAACCGGTGTTAAAGGCCCCAGTCTGCACTAGTGCTAGTTAAACGCAGTCATCGACAACATGAGCCGGACGACAAAATTTGATAAAATTTGTTTAAAAATATAGAAATATAAAAAGGAAATTATTGATGGCCTGAATGAAATCAACAAAAAGAAGTGCATTTTTGTAGAGCTTGTCTTAAATGTAGATTGGAGAGCGGCAGTGGTGGCGTGCGTCGACATGGCCTGTTGGTTGAAAATGAAGGTCTTTTCATGTAATTTTTTTTGTTGAGCTGTTTTGTAATGTTCGGTTTTCCCGGAAAGAAAATGAATTAGATCAGCTAAGCACAATAAGTGTATCTCGTGACTCCAGACTTGCAGTAAAAAATCAGTCCATAATAAATCGTGGGGAACCAAACGAACTGGCACTTGACCCAGCCCATTATGACTCCATTCAGACTTGCATACCCATATTACAAAAAGAAAAACTTGCGCCCATATATAGTGAAAAAAACAGCTATCCTACAGCTCATCCGCGGAGCTGCGGAGTAGTTGCAGGCAAGCTATAAATATGGTATGGTTAGCCGTTCATCTTGGGCAGAAAGGAGGACAAGAAGCAGAGATCATTAGCTAACACTGAGAGCTGGAGGGATTATGGAGATCACCACCACGGTCGACCTCCATGGACTAAAGCATGGAGGCCTAGGGTGGAAGGAAGCCCGTGACGCGGTGACCGCGTCCATGGTGGCGCACGGGTTCGTGGTGGTCACGCACGACGCGCTGGGCCCGAAGCTCCGGCAGGCGCTGTTCGGCCGCGTCATGCCGGAGTTTTTCGCGCTCCCGGCGGAGACCAAACAGCGAAACGTATCCACCTTAGGTCCCTATAGAGGCTACGCCTCCAACATCCCCGGCATGAACTGGGAGAGCGTGAGCATCTTCGACCCCACCGACGCTGGCCGCGTCCGCGGGTACGCCGACCTCATGTGGCCACAGGGAAACCCCGCATTCTGGTAATTACGTTACGGCCACCAATTCTCTTTAATTTTCTCGAATGAGTAGAGCAGCCATCCATCTTTAACCGCTGGATCCATCCTTCCATCTGATCTGCAGCGACACAATTCTGTCGGCTTCGGAGAACATGCTAGAACTGCTGCAGACGGTGCAGAAGATGATCCTGGAGGGCCTCGGCGTCCAGGAAGAGCACATCGACGCGCACCTGGACACGCTCGCCCACGGCCTCCGGCTGTCGAGCTACGGGGTCCCGCCAGACACGGAGACCAGCATGTCCCTGAAGGGGCACTGCGACGACAGCGTGATGACCACCATCATCCAGCACGAGGTGGAAGGCCTCGAGGTGCAGGCCAAGGACGGGACCTGGCTCGCCGTGCCGCCTCATCCGGGCACGTTCACCTTCGTGGCCGGCGAGGTGTTCACGGTAAGAGCCCATTCATTCTCTCGCATTGCTTCTTCCGTGCATCTACGGTTCTGACGCCGCAGGTGTGCTTGTGTCACCGCCGTGCGTTGCAGGTCGTCACTAACGGAAGGGTGCCGCCGTGCATCCACCGTGTCAGGACGCCCAGTAACCGTGAGCGCCTCTCGGTGCTGTTCGGCTGCGAAGGGAAGAACGGCATCGATCTCAGCGCGATGGATGAACTCGTCGACGATGATCACCCTCTGCTGTACAATCCCTGCAACAACAACGACTACACTAAGTTCCGGCACTCCGAGGAAGGGCGCAAGTTCAGTGATCCATTGAAGTATTTCTGCGGTGTGGACAAGGATGGACTGCTCAAGGAATGATCACTAAATCAAAGTTCGGCCTACTGAAATTTAGTCGGATTGCTTGGGAAGTTTTTTTTTTTTGCATCTGATGAATAAATAAAAATCTATCTTGGCCACCAAGGAGCAAAGAGAGATCTCGCAGATCTTTTTGGAATTCCTACTTATTACTGTAGCCCCTCTTGCTATTGAAGTTGCTAATAGAGTTTGCTCGAATTTCCATGTACCTTCCGCATTTCATGAAATTTTAATAAACCTCTCCGTTAAATAATTCTCTCTTGGTCAGTGCAATGTTCCGTGCAGGTCTGCCTACATGAATTAATCGCAATAAATATGCCAGAACAAATTTCACAGCAAACTGATGAGCATGCAACATCGATTGATTGCATATACATTTGTTCGAGTCATGTGCACGCAGCAATAGTCTAGATTGCATCACACTTGATGGTAGTCCTCAGATTTGCTCTTGGGCTGTCATTATCATTATCATTGACATATACTACTTTAATTCCACTAGTGGAAAAAGGGCTGTCCGTTCGCGACCCCTCAGAGCATTTGTCCCGGTTGCGCCACCAATCGGGACTAATGCTGGCACGCGTCCCGGTTGGAGCGGGCACGGGGCCAGGGGGCATGCGTCCCGGTTGGTAAGGGGGAATACGTCCCGGTTGGAGCCACCAACCGGGACTAAAGGTTTGGCCACAGCCACGTGGCGTGGCACGCACCTTTAGTCCCGGTTGCTGGCTCCAACCGGGACTAAAGACCCCCTGCCCTCTATAAATGCAACGCCCCAGCCCCCTCTGCCCCCACTCTGTTTTTTCGAATGGTGGAAGGTGTGAGGGGGTGTGCTAGTTTTTTCTCATGCATGCATTGAAGGTGTTTGATGAAATGTTTGAGTGAATAATCCCGTTAAATTTCTCATAGAACAAAAATATAGAAGGTGTCCGAGACGCACTTGAGCTTTCTCCTCTTTATTTCCCTCGATCGAGGTTAGCAATCTTATCTTTTCTAGGTCATTGATACAATTCATGTGTCGGTGTGAATTGGTTATTTCACTATTTATGATGTCCTGTTTTTTGATAAACTTACTTATATGATGCAGATGAACGGTCGGGAATGGATGTACGGTGACCGACGCGTAGCCGGGTATATCAAAGGCGTGGATAAATTTATCGATGTGGCTACGGCAAACAAAGAGAATGGATTTATACGTTGTCCATGTGTTCAATATTGGAACAACAAGGAGTACTCTTCCTCGAAAATCATTCGCGGCCACCTGATTATGAAAGGTTTCATGCCCAACTATAATTGCTGGACCAAGCACGGGGAAAGAGGGGTTATGATGGAAGATGGTGAAGAAGAAGATGATGATAACAACTATCATCATATGTTTCCTGAATACAGTGATACTGCAATGGAAGACAATGGAGAGGAAAGAGGTGAAGAACGGGCATCAGATGAGCCGGCTGATGAACTTGGTAGGGTCATTTCTGATGCAAAGCGAGACTGTGAAACAGAAAATGAGAAGTTGAAGTTAGAGGGCATGTTAGAAGATCACAAGAAATTATTGTACCCAAATTGTGAAGATGGCAGCACAAAGCTCGGTACCACACTGGAATTGTTGCGATGGAAGGCAGAGTGTGGTCTAACTGACTCCTCATTTGAAAAGATGCTGAAAATAATGAAGCCGAAGTTTCCAAAACATAACGAACTTCCTGAGAGTACCTACGAAGCAAAGAAGACTCTCTGTCCTCTGGGATTAGATGTGCAAAAGATACATGCATACATTAATGACTGCATCCTCTACCGCGGTAAGGAGTATGAGAATTTAGATAAATGCCCGGTATGCAATGCGTTGCGGTATAAGATCAGACGAGATGACCCTGGTGATGTTGAGGGAGAGCCCCTCCGGAAGAGGGTTCCTGCTAAGGTTATGTGGTATGCTCCTATAATACCAAGGTTGAAACGCATGTTCAGAAACAAAGAGCATGCCAGGTTGTTGCGATGGCACAAAGAAGACCGTAAGAAAGACGGGAAGTTGAGACACCCTGCTGATGGGTCACAGTGGAGAAAATCGAGAGAGACTTCCCAGACTTTGCAGGTGACGCAAGGAACTTATGGTTTGGTCTAAGTACGGATGGCATGAATCCTTTTGGGGAGCAGAGTTGCAGTCACAGCACCTGGCCCGTGACTCTATGTATCTACAACCTGCCTCCTTGGTTGTGCATGAAGCGTAAGTTCATTATGATGCCAGTGTTCATCCAAGGCCCGAGGCAACCGGGCAACGACATTGATGTGTACTTTAGGCCATTAGTTGAAGAACTCTTACAGTTGTGGGGCAAACCAGGTGTACGTACGTGGGATGAGAACAAACAGGAGCCATTTGATCTACGAGGGTTGTTATTCGTAACCATCAATGATTGGCCTGCTCTTGGTAACCTTTCAGGACAGACAAACAAGGGATATAAGGCATGCACCCACTGTTTAGATAAGACCGAAGGTACATATTTGCATAAATGCAAGAAGGTTGTGTACCTGGCGAATCGACGATTTCTTCCGACCAATCATCCCGTAAGAAAGAAAGGCAAGCATTTAAAAGGTGAGGCAGATCACCGGAAGAAGCCTGAACTCCCTGCTGGTGATGATGTATTTGTTATGGTCAAGGACATAGAAGTAATCTTTGGAAAGGGTCCCGGCGGTCAATCAGTTCTGAATGACGTCGCTATAGGACACGCACCCATGTGGAAGAAGAAATCTATATTTTGGGAGCTGCCATATTGGAAACTCCTGCGTGTCCGCTCTTCAATCGACGTGATGCACGTGACGAAGAATCTCTGCGTGAACCTGCTAGGATTCCTAGGCGTGTATGGAAAGACAAAAGATACACCTGAAGCACGGGAGGACCAACAAATTATGAAAGACCCAAAGAACATGCATACACATAACAAGACGGATAAAGGGCGTCACTTAAGTCGTGCCAGCTATGCTCTTACCAAAGCAGAGAAGGAAATCTTTTTTGAAGTCCTTTACAGTATCAAGGTGCCGTCGGGCTTCTCATCTAATATAAAGGGGATAATAAATATGGCAGAGAAAAAGTTTCAAAACCTGAAGTATCATGACTGTCACGTGATTATGACACAGTTGCTTCCGATTGCATTGAGGGGGCTTCTACCGGAAAATGTTCGAGTACCCATTGTGAAGCTGTGTTCATTCCTCAATGCAATATCTCAGAAGGTAATCAATCCAGATATTCTGCCAAGGTTACAGAAGGATGTGGTACAATGTATTGTTAGTTTTGAATTGGTGTTACCACCATCCTTCTTCAATATTATGACGCATCTCCTGGTTCATCTAGTGGAAGAGATTGCCATTCTCGGTCCGGTATTTCTGCACAATATGTTACCCTTTGAGAGGTTCATGGGAGTCTTAAAGAAATATGTTCATAACCGTGCTAGACCAGAAGGAAGCATCTCCAAGGGAAATGGAACAGAGGAGGTCATTGAGTTTTGTGTTCACTTTATTCCCGACCTTAAGTCGATTGGTGTTTCTGACTCGCGGCATGAGGGAAGACTAAGTGGAAAAGGCACGCTGGGAAAGAAAGCAATGATATGTAGGGACGGGGATTCTTTCACTAAAGCACACTACACAGTTCTACATAATTCCACCTTGGCAGCTCCGTATATCGAGGAACACAAGAATATTGTACGCTCCAAAAACCCGGGGAAGCCTGAATCATGGATTACAGATGAACACATGAAGTCTTTTGGTGGTTGGATGCGGACACATCTCTTGAATGACACCACTGTTGGAGATCAGCTATACTTGTTGGCCGCGTCACCATCTTCTACTGTATTGAATTTCCAAGGGTACGAAATAAATGGGAATACATTCTACACGATCGCCCAAGATAAAAAGAGCACCAACCAAAATAGTGGTGTCCGCTTTGATGCAATAGACGAGAATGGACAAAAGGACTCATATTATGGTTACATAGAGGAGATATGGGAACTAGACTATGGAGTCTCTTTTAAGGTCCCTTTGTTTCGCTGCAAATGGGTCAACCTGAATGGGGAAGGGGTAAAGATAGACCAGTTGTACGGAATGACAACAGTGGATCTCAACAATCTTGGTTATAGAGATGAACCATTCGTCCTAGCCAATGATGTGTCTCAGGTTTTCTATGTGAAGGACATGTCCTCCAGACCGAAAAAAAGAAAAAATATGCAAACGAATACATCATATGATGAGCCAAAGCGTCACATAGTTCTTTCAGGGAAAAGAAACATCGTGGGAATCGAGGACAAGACAGACATGTCAGAAGATTATAATAAGTTTGATGAAATTCCGCCCTTCACAGTGAAAACTGACCCAAGCATTCCGTTAAGTAAAGAAGATGCTCCATGGTTACGTCTGAAGCGGTCATAAGGAATGACATATGCCAAGAAGTTCATGCTCATATTATGTAACTCTAGTTCATGTCTTTCGCGGTTTGTGGCTTGACCGAAGGATATCTTTCGCGGTTTGTGGCCTTTAGTCCTGGTTTTGTAGTCTCAGTTTTTAATATTAATAAATGTCTTGAGTGTTAGTCCCGTTTTGTGGCTGGACCGGGAGTGCCTCTATGACCAGTTTCTTGGAGATGCCGGAGGACTGGGATCCGGCGGGATCTCCCTAAAACTGGTCATAGTGGTTTCCCTGCTCTCGAAAACCATCTTGCAGCTTGTAACTTCTATAACTAGATCAATACGCCTCGGAGCTAACTAATTTCACATATTAGGGAGTGCCTCTATGACCAGTTTCTCGGAGATGCCGGAGGACTGGGCTCCGTCGGCATCTCCCTGAAACTGGCCGCAGTGGTGTCCCTGCTCTCGAAAACCATCTTGCATCTTGTAACTTCACTAACTAGATCAATACGCCTCGGAGCTAACTAATTTCACATATTAGGGAGTGCCTCTATGACCAGTTTCTCGGAGATGCCGGAGGACTGGGCTCCGTCGGCATCTCCCTGAAACTGGCCGTAGTGGTGTCCCTGCTCTCTAAAACCATCTTGGAGATGCCTCAAACTGGCTGGAGGACTGGACTCATAAGGATGCCTATTTATAGTACAAGCAGCTCGGCATAATGTCGACACTCACGACATAATGTCGACACTCACGACATAATGTCGACACTCACCATTATTATTAGTGCTGACTCATCTTTAGTCCCGGTTGGTGTCTCCAACCGGGACTAAAGGTTCATCTTTAGTCCCGGTTGGTGACACCATTCGGGACAAGGTACAAGCCGCACGACATAATGTCGACACTCACCCCTATTATTAGTGTTGCCTGGCCCACTCTGGCGCAATCCCTTCAGTCGCGGTTGGTTTCTCCAACCGGGACTAAAGATGAACCCTCTCTTTATATAGGCATTTCCCTCTATTTATTAGGTAACACTCAAGACATTTATTAATATTAAAAACCGGGACAAACCGGGACTAGCTAACACTCAGGACTAAAGCCGCCCCCTTTAGTCATAATCATGCCTATTCCTATAGTACACAGCTTCAGGGTCTTCATCGTCGTCGTCATCATCATCTTCATCGTCACCTGCCACTCCGGGGATCCTCAGCCCATCCATGGCATATACCAGGGGCCATTCCAGCCTCGGATTCACGGCGGGCGGGAGAGGGGTCTCCTGGAAGACGATGCCGCTACCGCCGGGACAGTGTGGGGCCTGTGGCGGGTGGACTCGTGGGCAGCGTAGGCGAGGATGGTCTCCCCCGACGATGTAGCTCATCACTTTGATGATAGTACGGTTCGTCCACCACAGACGACGGCCGGCTTCGTTGTGGTTCACCGATGGCGGGCCATCACCCTCGTACCTGGCGAGCTCCCTTTCCCACTATTAGCGAAGAAGGCATTCCAGGTGTCGTAGTTGTCGGGATCCCACTGGGGATCCATCCGCTGCTCCGGCGTGAGCTCGTGGTAGAAGTGGTTTGTGATGGCCGCCTGGCGTGCGGAACCTTGAGGGACAGGAGGGACAGGGCCCCCTCCAGCGCTCAGCATCCAGCCGGCGGGCGGCCGGTAGCCCGGCGGACAAGGGTAGTTGGAGGCGCACAGCGCCTCGGTCTCCTCGAGGGTCAGAATGGCCCAGTAGGCGTTGTCCATTGTTCTAAGAGAGGAAGGTGTGGATGTGTGGATATCCATGGCACGATCACCCTAAATATAGAGGGAAAGGGCGGGAAAACTTGGCGTGAAGCTTTGGGAAATGGCGAGAAATATCTTTTGTCCCGGTTAGTGACTACATCCGGGACTAAAAGCTCTAGTAGAAAGGAAAGGGAGGGAAAACTTGGCGGGAAGAGGTGGGAAATGGCGGAAAATATTTTTAGTCCCGGTTTGTGACTACATCCGGGACTAAATGTCTGCCGAATCGGCAGGAAGTTATGTGCTGAATCACGGCATAGTTTGTGATGTTGTGCTGAATCATTTTTAGACTCGCAATATGTGGTTTCTTCAGAGATCCAATGCAAGTTCTAACGATGCTCGTCCCCTATCTTCATGCACACCGGTTCGACCATAGTTAGAAATTCAGATAATTCAAAACGGGCATAATAAATTCAAAGAAAATCCAAACAATGAAAATCCTTCGCGTGGTATCATATTTTGTTACATAGTTGAAAGGAAAAATACCAGACTTGGTATATTGATCATGTTTCGAAAAAACCTTCACAAAATGACCTATCATGTTCGAGGTTTCATGGCTTTCGGTCCAAATGACCGATGTTATGTGCTGAATCACGGCATAATTTGTGATGTTGTGCCCATATTATGCATGTGTGAAGACATTGGTATGGAGAACAATGTTGCAGGAGGAAGTTTTCCTTTTTGTCGAACGAAAAAGCCCTTTTCCATTTTCCGAGCGTAAAAACGGGTCGTTTTGTGAAGTAACCACCAAAATGCCGTTTTAGAATGCTACCGTCCCATTTTCCTAAAATACTAGACCACCTTACATGGACTATCTCCCAACCGGTACATCTCAAACCTTTTCGTCCATCCCGGGTAAAAAGGACAAATGTCTGCCGAATCGGTAGGAAGTGGGTCCAGTTTGTACTACAGGTACATGATCTATCGCCCGTGATTTTTTGAAAAAATCATTTTTAGACTCGCAATATGTGGTTTCTTCAGAGATCCATTGCAAGTTCTAACGATGCTCGTCCCCTATCTTCATGCACACCGGTTCGACCATAGTTAGAAATTCAGATAATTCAAAACGGGCATAATAAATTCAAAAAAAATCCGAACAATGAAAATCCATCGCGTGGTGTCATATTTTGTTACATAGTTGAAAGGAAAAATACCAGGCTTGGTATATTGATCATGTTTCGAAAAAAACCTTCACAAAATGACCTATCATGTTCGAGGTTTCATGGCTTTCGGTCCAAATGACCGATGTTATGTGCTGAATCACGACATAGTTTGTGATGTTGTGCCCATATTATGCATGTGTGTGGACATTGGTATGGAGAACAATGTTGCAGGAGGAAGTTTTCCTTTTTGTCGCACGGAAAATCCCTTTTCCATTTTCGGAGCGCAAAAAACGGGTCGTTTTGTGAAGTAACCACCAAAATGCCGTTTCAGAATGCTACCGTCCCATTTTCCTAAAATACTAGACCACCTTACATGGACTATCTCCCAACAGGTACATCTCAAACCTTTTCGTCCATCCCGGGTAAAAAGGACAAATGTCTGCCGAATCGGTAGGAAGTGGGTCCGGTTTGTACTACAGGTACATGATCTATCGCCCGTGATTTTTTGAAAAAATCATTTTTAGACTCGCAATATGTGGTTACTTCAGAGATCCAATGCAAGTTCTAACGATGCTCGTCCCCTATCTTCATGCACACCGGTTCGACCATAGTTAGAAATTCAGATAATTCAAAACGGGCATAATAAATTCAAAAAAAATCCGAACAATGAAAATCCTTCGCGTGGTGTCATATTTTGTTACATAGTTGAAAGGAAAAATACCAGACTTGGTATATTGATCATGTTTCGAAAAAACCTTCACAAAATGACCTATCATGTTCGAGGTTTCATGGCTTTCGGTCCAAATGACCGATGTTATGTGCTGAATCACGGCATAGTTTGTGATGTTGTGCCCATATTATGCATGTGTGTGGACATTGGTATGGAGAACAATGTTGCATGAGGAAGTTTTCCTTTTTGTCGCACGGAAAAGCCCTTTTCCATTTTCCGAGCGCAAAAAACGGGTCGTTTTGTGAAGTAACCACCAAAATGCCGTTTCAGAATGCTACCGTCCCATTTTCCTAAAATACTAGACCACCTTACATGGACTATGTACCAACCGGTACATCTCAAACCTTTTCGTCCATCCCGGGTAAAAAGGACAAATGTCTGCCGAATCGGTAGGAAGTGGATCCGGTTTGTACTACAGGTACATGATCTATCGCCCGTGATTTTTTGAAAAAATCATTTTTAGACTCGCAATATGTGGTTTCTTCAGAGATCCAATGCAAGTTCTAACGATGCTCGTCCCCTATTTTCATGCACACTGGTTCAACCATAGTTAGTAATTCAGATAATTCAAAACAGGCATAATAAATTCAAAAAAAATCCGAACAATGAAAATCCTTCGCGTGGTGTCATATTTTGTTACATAGTTGAAAGAAAAAATACCATACTTGGTATATTGATCATGTTTCGAAAAAACCTTCACAAAATAACCTATCATGTTCGAGGTTTCATGGCTTTCGGTCCAAATGACCGATGTTATGTGCTGAATCACGGCATAGTTTGTGATGTTGTGCCCATATTATGCATGTGTGTGGACATTGGTATGGAGAACAATGTTGCAGGAGGAAGTTTTCCTTTTTGTCGCACGGAAAAGCCCTTTTCCATTTTCCAACACTCACCCCTATTATTAGTGTTGACTCGTGTTTTGTCCCGGTTGGTGTCTCCAACCGGGACTAAAGGTTCATCTTTAGTCCCGGTTGGTGACACCATCCGGGACAAGGTACACACCGCACGACATAATGTCGACACGCCATTTTTCCCGCCATTTTTCTTCCCGTCATTTTTTCCCGCCAGTTCTTCCCTCCAGTTCTTCCCGCCAGTTCTTCACTATATATATGTAGGGTTGGCCTCCATTGTCATTGCACATCTCAAGAATCATATCTGCAACCTCATCACTCTTTCCCATGGCTTCCACCGTAGCACAAACTCCCAGGGAGGCGGAGGCGCTTTGCGCCTCGAACTACCCCTGCCCGCCGGGCTACTGTGTCCCCGTCGGCTGGATGCTGAGCGCCGGAGGCGTGCCGGTTCCCCCTGTCCCTCTAGGTGTAGCGCGTCGGATGGCCATCACGAACCACTACTACTTCGAGCTCACGCCGGAGCAGCGGAGGAATCCCAGATGGCATCCCGACTATTTCCCGACTTGGGAAGCCTTCTTCGTGGATCGGCGTGAGAGGGCACTCGCCAGGCACGAGGAGGAGGGCCCACCTCCTCCGAACTTCAACGAGGCCGGCCGTCGGCTGTGGTGGCGCGGCCGGACTCTCCAGAGCCTCATGGCCTACGAGACGGCCACCGACTCTAGCCCCGCCTGCGCTACCCTCAAGTCCAGCCCACTCGTACTCAACCTTCAAGGTTCAACTACGGCGACCCCGACGACGATAGCGACGACGGCCATGGCGAGTACAACGACTACAGTGGCGAGTATTACAGGTGTAGGCAGGAGCATGACTGAATTATTCCAACATTGCAAAACAAGTTCGGCCGATTGTGGCTTAATCTGGCCATGTATCTTGATTTTCAGTTCTTCTATGTAACTTTGTGTTAGTTGCGTTATGTACTTTAATTCCAGTTCTATCCTAATCAAATTTTCTTTCCGCCCATTATTTTCCGTCCTTTTTTCCGCCCATTAAAAACAGAAAATGGTTTTGAATTACTTATTCAAATCCAAACATTTTTTATGTTTAAAGTTTTTCTAAATTCCAAATTGATATTAAAAAAATATAAGTTAATTCATTTTAAATTGTAAATGGTTCATATTTTAAATGGTTGCATTAATTATTTTTTAAGACAGAAAATGGTTTTGAATTATTTATTCAAATCCAAACACTTTTTATGTTTAAAGTTTTTCTAAATTCCAAATTAATATTCAAAAATATAAGTTAATTCATTTTAAAACGTTACATTAATTATTTTTTAAAAATAGAAAATGGTTTTGGATTATTTATTCAAATCCATACACTTTTTATGTTTAAAGTTTTTCTAAATTCCAAATTGATATTAAAAATATAAGTTAATTCATTTTAAATTGTAAATGGTTCATATTTTAAATGGTTACATTAATTATTTTTTAAAACAGAAAATGGTTTTGAATTATTTATTCAAATCCAAACACTTTTTATGTTTAAAGTTTTTCTAAATTCCAAATTAATATTCAAAAATATAAGTTAATTCATTTTAAAAGGTTACATTAATTATTTTTTAAAAATAGAAAATGGTTTTGGATTATTTATTCAAATCCATACACTTTTTATGTTTAAAGTTTTTCTAAATTCCAAATTGATATTAAAAAATATAAGTTAATTCATTTTAAATTGTAAATGGTTCATATTTTAAATGGTTACATTAATTATTTTTTAAAACAGAAAATGGTTTTGAATTATTTATTCAAATCCAAACACTTTTTATGTTTAAAGTTTTTCTAAATTCCAAATTAATATTCAAAAATATAAGTTAATTCATTTTAAAAGGTTTTTAATTATTTTTTAAAAATAGAAAATGGTTTTGGATTATTTATTCAAATCCATACACTTTTTATGTTTAAAGTTTTTCTAAATTCCAAATTGATATTAAAAAATATAAGTTAATTCATTTTAAATTGTAAATGGTTCATATTTTAAATGGTTACATTAATTATTTTTTAAAACAGAAAATGGTTTTGAATTATTTATTCAAATCCAAACACTTTTTATGTTTAAAGTTTTTCTAAATTCCAAATTAATATTCAAAAATATAAGTTAATTCATTTTAAAAGGTTTTTAATTATTTTTTAAAAATAGAAAATGGTTTTGGATTATTTATTCAAATCCATACACTTCTTATGTTTAAAGTTTTTCTAAAATCCAAATTGATATTAAAAAAATATAAGTTAATTCATTTTTAATTGTAAATGGTTCATATTTTAAATGGTTACATTAATTATTTTTTAAAACAGAAAATGGTTTTGAATTATTTATTCAAATCCAAACACTTTTTATGTTTAAAGTTTTTCTAAATTCTAAATTAATTATCATTTAAAAAACAATACAAATTTAAACCCCAAAATAAAAAATAAGGCGGGAATATAGAGAAAATACCTGAATTTTTTTGAAAACAGGGGAATATGTCCCGGTTGGAGCCACCAACCGGAACTAAAGACCCCCCTACGCGCGCGCCCCTTCAGCTGCTGAAAATTGGAGTATACATCCCGGTTGGTGGCTCCAACTGGGACGTATAACCCTTTAGTCCCGGTTGGAGCCACCAACCGGGACTAAAGGTCCTTTGGTTATAACTGACGCCCCTCATCTTCTTCCCTTCCCCATCTCACTTCTCTGCTTCACCGACGCGCGCACAACCGCCCCCGACGCCGGCAGGCTGCCCGAGCTCGCCGCCCCCGACGCCGTCAGGCTGCCCGAGCCCGCGCGTTCCATCCGCCAGCACCGCCGCCTCCGTCCGTGCGCGCACCAGTCGTCGCCCACGACTCCGTCTTCCTCGGCCCCGACCGTGCTCGCCGGCGTCGATCCGCTCAACCTCGACCTCCCACGCTCTCTCCGACCAACCTCACGCGCACAGGGTGAGCAAGCGAACCTTCTGGATGCCTCCTTCCTTCCCCTCTCGTTGTAGTTCATGCATGCGCCGTTAGATCCCGTTCGCCGCCGTCGGCCGTCGTTGTACCACCTGCTCTGGCAACCAACAGAGGGCGGCGCCGCCAATTTTGAGTCTGCCTGGATGCGCTGATTCCAGCACGCCAAGTCCCGCAGCCCCGCTTGCTCTCCTCCGCTGCCTACCATCGCCGTCTGACGTGTCTCCGACAAGCCCAACGTGGCGTCTAGGTGGCATCCGCGTGGCCCTGGTCCCACCAGTCAGCCTCTAGGGCTAGCTCCTTCTCTGGTGACAGATGACCATGTTTCCCCTTTGCTTGCGTGGCTGCTGAGGTGGCTTCGGGCCCCTCTCAGCCACTATGGCTAGTTGTTACTATGGTGCAAAAGGTTTAAACATTTGATTTAATAATTTCAGAATTTGAATAAAACTTGTAAATTCAATAACTTTTAATCTGTAATTCAGAAAAATACAAATAATATACCAAAATGTTCAGAAAAATGAGAACTATCTATCTACGATATAATCATGCATTGTTCAACAACTTAAATGACAATTTCAATTAGAACACCCTAGTAACCCTAACAGGTGATTCCGGAGTTCCTTGAGTTAGGGTTTGCGCCCCTCGGAACCCCGATTAACTTGTCGAGCATGCTTTAGGGTTACATTCCAATGCACATTAACTTGTCATATCATCATTGTTCAACAACTTAACTTTCTCCTTTAGCCGCTTTGACTTATTCGTTTTTCCACCTATGCAGAAAATATGGACCCACACGTCAGAGACGAAGAAAAGGAAGAGTTGATCCAAGGTGTGATCTGTGGGGAAGATAATTTAGACGTATCAACATTTCTGAACAACTCTGGTGAGGGTGATCCTCTTTTTACCGGAATAGACAATTTGTTTGAGGTTAAAGGTGTTGCCTTCCGCGAGGGAGAAGGCGATGCCTTGTGTAATCGAGAAGACGACCGCTCCGGCGAGGTGCATGTAATATAAATCAATTCATTAATTAATCATCTGCTATCTATATAGAAATAGTAACGATGATCTTTCTTCTTTTAGCCCTCCGGATCGAAGGAATCTACTGAAAAGAGCAGACGAGGCCCAACCAAAAAGTTGCAAGACCATGAGAGGTTCAGGATCGAAGATGTCGCTGAAGACGGCAAACCGACGGCTCCCGAAGTTGTCGCAACCAAATTTGTGGCACAATGCGGAGTAATCGTTAGGGACTTAATCCCGATCACCATTAGAAATTGGAATAGGCCTGCTAATGCGGATGAAGAGGGAACATGTTTATTTGTCCCTAACCACGCCAAAGATTTACTGTGGAAGAGGCTCATGGTTAATTTGAAACTACCAAAGATAGAGCTGGATCCAAATGCGGAGGATCCAGTTGAGGACGCCTTACAACATGGGAGAGCCATGGAGGCTAAGGTCAGGGAGTGGGCTTTGAAGAAGATGGCCCAGTGTTTCACCAACTGGAAGAAAAGATTGCACCTTGACTATGTCGTGAAAGAGAAGACTCCCAATTTCAAGAATATTCAGTTTGAGAAGATAAAACCATTCTGGGCTGAGTTTGTGGAATACAAGACATCAGAAAAATCCAAGAAAATGTCTGAAACGAATAAGCTGAATGCTGCTAACAAGAAGTATCACCATACTATGGGGCAAGGTGGCTACAGGGCTGGCATTCCTAAGTGGGAGAAACTTGAGAATGAACTGCGTGCTAAAAAGATCACCACAGAGACAGACGATTGGGTAGAACATGCAAGGAATTGGTTTTACGTGCATGGGGGCACGTTGGACTCGGAAGGGAGGTGTATATATAACATACGACATAAAGAAGACCCCTTGCCAATCGAGAGGATGAGAAAAGCAGTATAGACTGTTAAAGATGGGGACTTCATTCCCGATAGAGAGAATGATGAGCTCACACTCGCCCTTGGAAATAAGGAACATGATGGACGAACACGAGGCACAAGAGGCTCCCAACCATGGAGGACTGGGTTTCCCGAAGAGAGGAAGAAATATCCTGATAGAAGCCGTCAGAGGAGAAAGGACAGGGTGGAAGTTGAAGCAAATAGTCAGAAAGAGCGAATGCGTTTAATTGAAGAACGATTAAAGCAACAACAAGATGAAATTAACGCACTTAAAGAGCAAAGTAATACCGGCCCATCTCAGCAGCACACTGCATTCGATGCTACCGGCCTATCGAATAATCGAAAAAGCTGTGTGGCTTCCACCGAGGTCCCGGGTGATGACAATGGTGATGACGATGATGCACCGACGATGGATCCTGTTGGCTACCTAGTGGATGATATCACAGAGATGACACACTGCGAGCTACATGTCAAAGTTGTGAACATATCAATGAAGGTGGCGGTCGGCTATGCCTTACCAATTGGACCCACACCAACTTACCATTGTCGTCCGGTTCCAGAGGGCTACGCTGTTGTCGGCGTGGATGAAATCATGCCCACCTTTGAAGTTTTGGATCTTCACTACCCTGCAGGTGAAGGGGATGTGACTGTGCTGGGAGACGCAAAAAACGTCACCATACTATGGCCGAAGGAATGTATCGTACTTCGAAATCACACGCCAGGGCCATCTTCGCCGCCGCCTCACCCGTCTCCAGCGAGGTCGTCGCCGCCGCGGCAGCCGTCTTCGTCGCCTCACCCGGCTCCGTCGCCTCACCAATCTCCGGCGCAGCCATCGCCACGGGAGCCATCGCTGGCGCCTAAGGGTCAAAAGCGTAAGCGTACCGCTACTGTGCCTCGTGGTAAGCGATCGCCGAAACGTAAAGAAGATCCTCTTCCAAAAGTACCAAAGGTTCCTCCCAAGAGAGCTTATGACTGTACTGAAGAGGAGACTGCGGCAATCGTTGATGCGGAAACGACAGCGTTTTTCGCTAAGCTGAGGCGGCCGAAAGAGCCAGTGTTCCCCAGCACCAAAGAAGAAAAAGCCAAAGTGTTGAAAATGCTAAAGACTCTTCATCAACCCGAGCCAAAGCTGTCATCAGACTATGAGCGTTCTATTATCAAGTCACATGCGGCACAAAAAGCCTCGAAGAGCAGTACTGATGCAAGCGAGAAATCTGTTGCCCAGCTCGGAGAACAAGCAAAACAGACTTGCGCCCCTCTCAAGGTGATTTCCCAAACCAATGTGGGGTCGAGCAAATATGGGGCCGAAGAGAAGTATGATCCAGAGGTAGTTGCACAATACGGAGAAGCTGCCGCTACTCAAGTATGAGTATTGCCCAGTACTTATCCCAGTTAGAGTTCTTCCCCGTGAGTGAAGTAGCATACAAATACCAGTACGGAAAACCTCTTGTCAAACCTGAGGAGGTAAACAATCTTCCAACAAAAATGCGAAGATTGCATAACTAGTACATGCATGCCACAAGGGCCGGGGCTAACTGGATAGTGCTGAGGGTTACAAAAAAGCATCATGGGAAAGATAAGGATGACATGATATCCATTGAATTTGATGAACTATTTCAATTATTCAATCAAGACGCCTTGGACAAATCGATCATCAGTGCCTATTGTCTGTAAGTACTAATTCTGTAATTAATTTAGTCTCCAGCTATATTATTTTGTTTATTGCATGTATATAATCATACTGTAATATGCAGAATGAAGATTCTCGAATGCAGTAGAGGACAAATCTATGACATTGGCTTCATTGACCCATATTGGGTTCATGAAGCTAATCTCAAAATAAGCCCCCAGGATACGGAGGATAATATAGTACACGCGTTAAGGTTTCAAGAAACCAAAAGGGAAATACTATTTCCTTACAACTTCGAGTGAGTGTTATTGTCTTGTATACACTTTTTATTTCGCTTACTCGATGTTAAGTATATAATTGATTAGTTATGCATTTGCAGCTTCCACTATATTCTGTTAATCATTCAACTTGACAAAGGGCGTGTACTAGTCATGGACTCTAAACATAAACCCCTTGAGACGTGGAAGAACATACAGATACTTCTCCAGCGGTAATTCTAATCATTACGACACTATATCGGCAACGTTCATGAATTTTATGATATCAAGTACTTAATAACTTATTTTATTCGTTTTCTACGCCGGGCAGCGCTTGGAAACGGTTCACCAACAAGGCTAGGGGTGTTTGGAAAGAGGAGCTTACATTTGAAGCACTAGATGTAAGCACCACTAGCTATATCCGCGCATCTCTTTGATTCTAGTTTTGATACAGTTATTATCATGCTTGATTATTATTTTGATTGAACTCTGTTCTCGTAAAGTGCCTGACGCAGGGACCAGGTAACAATCTATGTGGATACTATATTTGCGAGTTCATCCGGCAGACATGCGATGAGAAGGGCAGAAATTTAGAGCAACTCCACGTACGTAAACAATTTCTATAGTTTTTAGTTACAATCAAATTGTGTTTAGTTTCATTCATATAGGCTGACTCCTTTTTTAAATCAGATCGAACGTCTACGGGACGGTCTTCTGCCAAAGGATCGCGTACGAGCAATTCAGGAGGAATTGGCGGGATTCTTGGATGCAGAAGTCCTAGACCCAAAAGGGGAATACTACTCGGCTGTGTATAGACAGGGATTGTAAAAATATCAACTTTGAAGGAATTGGCCGGTAGCATCGAATAGCAACTTTTGTATGTAGTGCATGAACTCGATCCGTGTATTGAATGTAATATTGTCATGATATTCATGATGTAATATAAGGTTCCTTCATTGATAAGTGCAAATCACTAAATAAACAATAAAACAACCTAAATGAATTCTCTGCCGCGGCACAAAAAGTGGCGAAAATGCTGCCGCGGCAACAAAATGTGCCAAAATGAATTCTCTGCCGCGATGAGAAATGGGCCAAATCTCTGCCGCGGCAGAAGGTTATTAGTCCCGGTTCGTGTTACGAACCGGGACTAATGCTCCACCCCCTCGCCCTCTGCCGCTGCCACGTGTGCACCCTTTAGTCCCAGTTGGTGGGGCAACCGGGACTAAAGGTTAGAGCTTTAGTCCCGATTGCCCTGTCCCGGTTTGGGCAACCGGGACTAAAGCCCCGTACCAACCGGAACCTATAGGGCTGTTTCCACCAGTGTTTATACTATGAGACTCGGTGCCATGAATTGTAGATCCTAGTTGGCCTGAACAAATCCTATTGGAGATGTCCGCAGAACACGGAACGCCATTGGGGCGACTGCGAGGGCGATTCTGGTCCCTCGCCGCCGTCTCCGATGAAGATGACTGCTCCTCACCTATGATCGCTCCTTCGTCTCCGTCGTCCTACTTCGCGGGGACCCCGGAAGCGGTGGAATGCGATCTGAGGGTGCAGTCATTTAGTTCTATTCGGAGGAGAGAAGAGAAGAAGAGGAATCAGCGTCTGCTTGCAATGGAGTTGCAACCGGAAATCGGGCTTGAGGTGCAGGAGGAGGTACGTGATCTTTCGTCTAATCTGCGTGCAGTTTCGTCGATCGTTTCAGGTGAACCCCCTTTTTCGCCCTCAACATTTCTCCTGGAGGATTTTGATGCTCGCGAATGGACAATCGTTCGACGGAAGAAGACGTTGAAGACGTTGCGACAACGATTTGCCAACCGCCGGCGCAGAGGAAGATTAGGCTCACCGGCGTCAGTAATTTTTTCAAATTCGGATCAGATCTCGGGTGGAAAACGATCTGTTGATGGTTTAATCACAGGCCAAATGGGCCGTGTCGTGTCCTCGGATTTACAGAAATTGCCTCATTTTCGTGGCCATGTGGGCCCGAGAGAGCAACCTGTTTCGGAAACCAAAAGATATACCGCAGGTGGTATGCGCCGGGTTCTAGGTTTCCTTTGGGAAAAGTTCTCTTGTCCTGCCCCTGTTGTGACAGCGCATGATCTTGACCACGGCATGGCGCACCATGGCGGTGGTGGTCACTACCCTCAGCGGGGGAGAGGGCAGGGCTTTGGAGGTGGTCGTCCGGATGGAGGCCGTGATGATGGCGGTGGCCGTGGAGATGGTCGCCGTGACTAGTGGTACTGCTGTTTCCAAGGATTACTTTGAAGGAGGTCCTAGTGGTACTGCTGGATCTGATGGAAACGCAGATGATTATCCTGATCACCGTGGCTCTTTCCAAGGATCAGATATGCAAAGAGGTTATCAGGGTTTTGATGGATGTCTAGGTGGCTTTCAGGCAGGTACTGGTTTTAATCATGGTTCTGGTTTTAATCGAGGTGGTGCTAGGCGTCCGTACAATGGAGGTAGGAATACTCGCCGCATTGAGAACATGCCTAGTCGTGGACAATACAATAACACTGGTGCTCGCAGTCGTTCTGGCCGGATCAATGCTGATGGTCAGGTTTTGGGTCTTTCGGAGTTGCAGGATCAGATTGTGAAGGATGCTGGTGCAGCTATAGCGAAGCAAATTGCTGAACACGCTTCGAATTTGCAAGGCAATAAGATGGCAGATGCTCCTAACGCTGCAGCCGGGGTTCCTCTGCCGCAGCAGCCTGCCGCTGCCTCTGAGCCGACTGTTGCTGCTCCTAGGCAGCCTGCCACTGCCACCCGGCAGCCTGCTGTCGCTCCACGGCAGCCTGCTGTCGTCCCTCGGTAGCCGGTTGTACAGGCCACGGCTGTATCTAATATTGAAGGGTCACTGCTGAATGTTTGTGAACCTACTGGGGATGGTAGTGTTGATGGTGATTCGATGAACAAGGCAAAAAATCAAAAAGGTCCGAAGTGTTTCAGATGTGGTAAACCGGGACATTGTCTCAATGACTGTAGTACTCCTCGTTGTGATATTTGTCAGCTACCTGACCATGCTACAGCTGACTGTAATATTCCCAGTGCACCCAGACCCCAGATGTTAATGTATGGTTTCGCTCATGAAGAGTTAATGTTCTGGTAATTACCGTTGACGGGGATGGCCAGGCCTCGGATGGAGAACACCAGGTTGGGGAGAGTTACTGTTGCAAACGGGGTTATGACAGTACCAGAAATAATTCAGCAGCTCCAATGGGTTGTCCCTGATGATCAATATCAATGGGAGGTTTGGTCGATTGGTGATAATGTGTACCAAGTGAATTTCCCTAGCAAGCTTGACCTGCTGCGTGCTCAGCGGATTGGTGTATATCGAGTGCCAAATAGTCAACTAACCATGACTTTTGAATTTTGGAGACGTGCTATTCAGCCAGCTTGGTCAATTGAAGATGTTTGGGTGCGTGTGTATGATCTACCAACGGAGGCACTTGATGACTACTTGTCTCTATGGGCTCTAGGTTCTTTGTTTGGAAAAACTCTTGAAGTGGACATGCCTTTCACAAGGAGGACAGATGTGCTGCGTATTAGAATTGCTTTGCAAGAATGGATGTGCAAATCAGGGGAGAGTTCTATGCCCTTCGTTTTCATGTTGAAGGGGAGGTGCCAATTGCTGCGGCCAATGGAGATGTTAATATGGATGATGCTACAGGTGGTGATGGACATAACCAAGATAACAATAATGGTAATGATGATAATCCAAGAGAGAATGGACACAACGTTGATAGGAATGAAGAGAATGCACACAAAAATAATGGGGAAGTTACTACACAGAATGATGTTCCAATGGAGACGGCTGAAATCATAGTGGGCTCTATTTCTATTTCCTGTTCGACTAGTCCTAAGAAGAAAAAAAAGTGGTCTGTTGTGGAGGAAGAAGAAAGTAGGGAAGCAGCTTCTTCTGCTGGAGGCGTTGGACGTGGAGATGGACATGGCTGTTGTGTGCCCTTGGTTTCTCCATCTACCTAGATGATTCCGCCACCTTACGCTATAGCTTCAGGGGCGTCACCTAAGACACCAAGCCAGGTTTCTGTTGGTGGACATGCTGCTCCTTATGTGGCTTCGCCGCGGCCAGCCTCAGGTGTAGGTAGTCGCCCGTGCGCGATGCAGCAGGCTGATGATGCTCAGACTCCGTGTGTGGGTCTTCAAGCTACGGCACCGCCTTTTGCTGCGGCAGATTTTCTTCTGCTGGGTACCTCTATTTCTTCTTCTTACTCTTATACTCCTAATGACCTATGTTCATCGGCTCATAGTTCTGTGGGGTTTGTTATTGATCGTCCAGAGGGCGCATATGCTAGCCGTGCTCCGACTATGGAGGAGGTTATTTCTTATGGAGGCATTCCTGCTAGTTTTGTGGCTAGGGTGCGGTCGAGTGGAAGACTGCAGGCACAGGCTAATTGTGACGCCACTCAAATGGAAAGGGCAATGCTGATTTCCCAGCGTCGCGACGAGCTCCAAGGAACAGGTACTAATTCAAACAACAATTTTTCTCTACTTAGATTTTTCTGACCAAGACGTTATCGATAGATCTCATGTTCTTGGAGTGTCTCTAGGGACAACGCATTTAGACAAAATAACTTCCGCGAAAATAATTAAAGATAATGAGGTGCAAAGGCCGTTGACATTTCTAGAGAAGATTGGTAAGGAGGATGACAAGGATGCTGAGGCACACAATTTGTTGGTGTCTCGGGTATCAAATTTGTGTGAGGATTTAGTTGACGATGAAATTTTAGCCGCTGATGAGTGTTCCGTGCCTTTATTACAAAGTGTTAAAATCCCACGAACTCGTAGACGGAAGTCTCATGATAAGACCAACATTCGTAGAAGTACTAGATTTAAAATTAAAAAGAACTACTCATAATGGTAGGTTTAAGGGGTATGACTTGGAACAGTGAGGGTTTTCGTGATCCAGGTAAACATTTGTTTGTTCATGAATCGATTAGAGACCATCGGTTAGATTTTATTGCATTATTGGAAACGGGAAGATCTAATTTCACGGTGCCGTTCTTAAATCATTTGGCAGCTGGTAAGGATTTTGCTTGGTTTTGTTTACCACCACATGGACGGTCGGGCGGAATCCTTGTTGGTATTAACACATCAACTCTCCAAGTTAAAAAAGTTGTTACCGGAGATTTTTGTGTTAAACTTCACATTAGAAACAAATCTGATGGTTTCGAATGGGTTTTTGTGCCGGCATATGGGGCCACACAAGAAGCAAACAAACCTTTTTTCCTTTCCGAGCTTGTTAGATTGTGTGAAGATGAATGACTACCTATGTTGTTAGGAGGTGATTTTAATATCTTGCGCACGCGCGAAGACAAAAGTAATGATAACTTTAATCCTCGCTGGCCGTTTATGTTCAATGCTATAATTGAAAGCCTCAACCTTAGAGAAATTGCTCTCTCTGGTAGACAATTCACATGGGCTAATAGAAGAGATGTTCCAACATTTGAAAAGTTGGACCGTGTGCTCACAAGTGTAGATTGGGAGCAAAAGTTTCCTTTGGTCACGGTTCGAGCACTGACTCGCTCGGGATCTGAACACACTTCGTTGTTAATTGACTCTGGTCATGAATCTCACTTGGGAAATAAAAAACATTTCTCTTTTGAGTTATCATGGTTGCGGCATGAGGATTTTTTTGAGATGGTGGCGGCTGAATGGAATGTGGTGTCCAATGGGAACACACCCATTCAAATTTGGCAACACAAAATAAGACATCTCCGTCGTTTTCTAAGAGGCTGGGCAATGAATCTTAGTGGTAAGTATAAAAAAGAAAAAGAGAGATTGTTGGCTATTATCGATGAGTTGGACATCAAGGCCGAAACTTCTCCTCTTAATGATACAGAGAAGAACAACTTGAAAGATGCGAATGATCGCATTTGTTCTCTTAGACGCGATGAAGAGACAAAGTGGGCTCAACTCGCTAAGGTTAAACATGTGCAGGAAGGCGGGAATAACACTAAATATTTTCATTTGATTGCAAATGGAAAACATAGAAGGAAAAAATATTCCAATTAGAGCAGGACGAAGGAACTATAGTGGGAGATGACAATCTGAAAACATACATTACTGAATTCTATAAAAAATTGTTCGGGGATCCTGATCCAAGTACTGTCACTTTAATGGAGGAAAGGGTTGAGGATATTCCACAGTTGTCGTCTGAGGAAAATATTCTTCTTACAAATGTCTTTAGTGAGGAGGAAGTCTTTGAGGCTATCTCTCAAATAGAACATAATAAAGCTCCAGGGCCAGATGGGTTCCCTGCAGAATTTTATCAAAAAATTTGGAAGGTTATAAAAAAAGATTTGATGGCATTGTTTGCCAACCTTCTATCAGGAGAGCTCCTCTTATTTAAATTGAATTTCGGGATTATTAATCTCCTTCCCAAAAAGTAAAATGCGGTCCAAATCCAGCAATATAGACCAATTTTTCTACTTAATGTTAGCTTCAAAATTTTCACGAAAGTGGCCACCAACCGTATCACAGACCTGTCACAAAAGTTGATTAGACCATCGCAAAGTGCTTTTGTGCCAGGAAGACATATTTTGGAGGGCGTGGTGGTATTGCATGAAACCATCCATGAACTTCATCATAAGAAGCTTGATGGTGTCCTTTTCAAAATTGATTTTGAAAAGGCATATGACAAGGTGAAGTAGTCTTTTCTGCAACAAGCCTTGCGTATAAAGGGCTTTGATCCCGTTTGGTGTGAGTGGATTAAGAATTTTGTACAAAGAGGCAGCGTCGGTATTAAGGTAAATGATGATATTGGTCATTATTTCCAGACAAGAAAAGGTTTGCGACAGGGTGATCCTTTGTCTCCTATGCTTTTTAATATAATAGTTGATATGTTGGCCATCCTAATAGCACGGGCGAAAGAGGATGGTCAAGTTGGCAGCCTCATACCTCATTTGGTGGAAGGAGGGGTGTCCATTTTGCAGTATGCCGACGACACAATTCTTTTTATGGAACATGATCTTCAAAAAGCGGTGAATATGAAGCTAATACTATGTATATTTGAACAACTATCTGGTTTAAAAATAAATTTCCATAAAAGTGAAGTCTTCTGTTTTGGGGAAGCTAAACATTTGGAGCATCAATATAGAGAAATTCTTGAATGTCAGTCGGGTTCTTTGCCTTTCCGGTATCTTGGGGTACCTATCCATTATAGAAAATTGAGAAATTCTGAATGGAATCTGGTAGAGAGTCGTTTTATATCCAAGTTGGGCTGCTGGCAAGGAAAATTACTCTCTTATAGAGATCGTTTAGTTCTTATTAACGCTGTCTTAACTAGCCTGCCAATGTTTATGCTCTCATTTATGGAGATACCTAAAGGGGTACGTAAACGGTTAGATTTCTTCCGGTCTAAATTCTTTTGGGAAAGTATCGGCTCCGGTAAGAAATATAGGCTCACAAGATGGAATATCATTTGCCGTCCTAAGGACCAAGGAGGGCTAGGTGTTGAGGTGTTGGAAATAAAAAATAAATGCCTTTTAAGCAAATGGCTTTTCAAGCTTTTAACTAAAGAAGGTTTGTGCCAGCAGTTGCTTAAAAACAAGTACCTATATAATAAAACACTCTCACAAGTTGAAGCAAAACCAAGTGATTCCCCCTTCTGAAAGGGCCTTATGCGTGTTAAAAATGTTTTTTTCACCAAAGGCTCCTTCGAAATTGGTGATGGGGCTGATGTTCGCTTTTGGGAAGATGTATGGTTGGGTGAGTCTCCGCTTGCTGAGAAATACCCGTCATTATTTAACATTGCGCAAAGGAAAAATGTTTTAGTTACGAACGTTTTATCCAATGTACCACTGAACATTGAGTTTCGACGGACATTAACTGGCAATAAGTGGAACGCATGGTTACACCTTTGTTAGCGTCTAATGGCGGTGCAGTTATCTAGCACCCCAGATAAATTTGTTTGGAACCTTACATCCACGGGTGTTTTTACTGTCAAATCGATGTATCTAGACCTTATGAATGGCCATACTCGATTTCTTCACAAGTATCTCTGGAGACTGAAAATTCCACTCAAGATAAAAGTTTTCATGTGGTTCCTTAAACACAAGGTCTTGCTTACTAAGGACAATCTAGCCAAGCGTAAATGGAAAGGATGTGCTAAATGTTGCTTCTGTAACTCAATGGAGTCGGTGGAACACCTTTTCCTATCATGTCCTTTTGCACGCATTATTTGGCGAATAGTTTTCATCACATATAATATACCACCACCAACTAATATTACTAATATGTTTGGTAATTGGTTGAACAGAATGGCTAAGAAGGATAAGGCACATATGCGTATGGGGGTATCAGCCTTATGTTGGTCTATTTGGACTTGTAGAAATAATCTTGTGTTTGACAAGGAAAAGGTTACCAATTTTTTGCAGGTTATTCGTCTGGCTGCGCATTGGATACTACAATGGTCTATCCTCCTTCCGGCGGATCAGCAGGAGTCCATGGCTTTTGGATGCAACCGGCTTTTGACGGTCGCTCAGGACTACTATTTCCAGGCTACTGGATGGCGGCACATTAATAGACTACAAAATGGATAGTTTCTTGTTACTTTTTATTTTCCGCTGGTTGATACATGTCTCAACCTTATGTGATCCGTGATGTAAGACTCAGAATATTCACTTTGCAATAAATATGGCTATGTGCATAACTTGATGCAGAGGCCGGGGATTTGTCCCCATTTCGAAAAAAAAAATTGTTCGAGTCATGTACATATACGATACTACAATACCATGCCTCAACACTTCAGGCATCGCGCTGCAGCCACCGCACTGCTCCAGGGGAACCCAGACCTGGGTATCTGGATTGGACGATGACGGCGCTTTAAGCGTCGCTTTTCCTCATTGGGGTATTGTCATTGAAGCAACAGCTGGACAGAGGAGACACGAGTCTCAGCGGCATGGTGCAGCGGGGTCTCGGTGTCGGACGTGATAAGATAGACTTGCGCAGGACAGATGCACTGTTTGACGTCATGGCGGCTTCGATGGCAGGCCTGGCGAGAGCTATGCGGATCTCTATCCTAAAGATGTCTTAGCGTTTCTACGACATATAAGGCCCTGTTAACAAAATATTCGACCATTGTCGAGTTTGTTGGTGGTTTCTAATTTTTTGATGTATACTCTGTGTCAAATCTTTGTTGAGTAAATAATAAAGTAGGCCGTATGCATCTTTATGCAGAGGGCCTGGGTCATCCTCCGTTTCAAAAAAAAAATACATCAGCACTTCATTAACGTTCAACAACAAGCTTGTGGTGGTAGAATGGATTCGTTTGGATGTCGGTATTGGGGAGCTACAAATTAGATCTGGCTCAATACCAAATAAGGCTATGCACAATACATAATTGAAATAAGAAAAAGGCTTATACGGCCATAAAAGGTGTATTAATCATATAAAAATAGTACTAGACAGAGCACACTATGGCAAAACAGCAAGTCCGCTGTTAATAAGAGGTGGCAATTCCTCCTTACAAGGAACATAATCTTCATCCATCCACCCCCATGCAACAGTTGTGAAAAGCTAAAAGTATCAGTAAAGAGATATGCTAAGCGCCACATATCAAACTTCTTTGCTGATATAAAAAAGTAAACTAAGAGCATCTCTAATAAATACCTTATTTTAGTATAGATGCTCTGAAAACTGTTTTCTAAGGCATGAAAATTCAAAAAATGAGCCTCCAACAGGTGCCCTGATATTGTTCTCTATAACAGGGCTGCCCTAAAATTTGTATGTTCTTTTCGTGCGCACGTTCCCAACCGTCGTGTTTGAGCATTCATTCCCCACCCCTAGTGTATGCATAGCTCTGATCCCCGCAGACGCGCCGCCATAGCTGCTAGATCCTGTCATCGCCGACCATCCCCTCGCCTTGCCATGCCTAAGGGACGCCTCCCTGGAAGCCCTAGGTTCTGCATTCTGCCACCCGCAAAGCTCGACCAATTCTGCGGCGTCCGCTGACGGCCGTCAGGCCGGTACGTGTAACTACCTCGGTGAATTACGCTCCTAGTTACAAGCCTGGATGAGCGGAAATGGTTAAAATAGTACGGTGGGGCCCAAATGCCACTCACAGGTAGACCTTTCGGCCGTCCTAACCATTTCCAAACATCGGGACAAGAACGGGCGGCGTAATCGGCAGGCGAAGGGATCAACTACATACACAAATGAGTATGTATGCAAGCCACCATACAACAGTCCTCAGAGCCATTCCATCTAAAAGAAATAGAAATATTGCAACGCCATACGGCAAGATCCAAATGTCCTAGAAAGATATATAGTTTAGGATATCTCCTCATACATCAAACATCAGAGTATCAGGCGGAAGCGGCAAACAAGATCCGAGTACGGATAAGAAGCAAATCGACATAAGATGCCCCATAATAAACACATCCCGCCCACAGATCTCACGGATCCCCGTTCCCGGAATCTCTACACCGAATGATCGTTGCCCACATCGTCCGTCTCCTCCACCCAGTATCCATCTTGTGAGTGTACCTGTTCATCTGAATCAAATAATTTATCGTGTGAGACCCTAGGGGTACTCAGCAAGTCTTTATGCCTCTAAAGGGGGACACAACCTGGGGTGACGCAATTGCAGCAAAAGATAAACCCTAACAATTCTATAGATACTCGCTAACCATCCGCCTAACCAAAGATAGACGGATGTCCGTGAATTAAGAACAACAGTTATAACAGTAATATTAACAGATCCATCCTCCTCCTCGCTTACCAACAAGGAAGCGGACGAACAACCCCCCATTCGTTGGCAGTTTTATTATCCATTCCATGAGTGTTGTACTATTTATTAGTCAGTTAATTAGTCAAATTAAAAGCGGTACTTTAGTTATACTTGTCTATGATCGAGAAACTGTGCTCCAAGTCGTCCATAACCGCGGACACGGCTTTCAGAAAGTTTTACCCTGCAGGGGTGCACAAATAGCAACACACACTCGATCAACCTCGGAAAAACCAAATCAAAACCCAACGAGGCTTTCACGATAAAGCAATCACAAGATTCAGAAATATTTCAGGGGGCCACCCCATTAAGTATACCCGCAACGAAGCTGGCCGGCTCCGAGACGGACTCAAGGTTTTGGTGGACGGCTGTAAACGACTGGGAACCCGAAAGTGTGACTGGGCTTGTCGATACCGCGAAATCGTGTCCCGATCCTAAACAGTACAGGTGCAGTACCTCGCACAATTTTAAATAAAGCAGTAAAGCATGGCATAAGTACAGGATAGTAAATATAACCTCAAACTAGTTTGTGGCCCCAAGAAATAAGAATGAATCAAGCTCTGGCTCAGGGGGGTCCCATAAGCCTCCCGGATGTGGATAGCGCGAATATTCAAGGAACAGGAATCAAGTACTCGGGGTCCTACGGGACACAAGTGAGCATGAAAAACCAAATAGCAGATATTGCTCACCGGTGCCACTTTCATTAGTTATCCCATACTACTCAGGTTAAGTTGTTTAGGTACCTCGTTATCCATCAGACACTCACATACCCTACACATGCTGTTCTACGACCCGCATGGCTCAAACAACTCCTGTAGTAATGGCTCATGGGATAGAGGAACAAGCTTCGGTGGGGTTTAAAAGTAAAGGCTATGCAGTACTTGGGATTCAGTTTAATGCAATCGCGACTCGATGATGCAAGAATAAGATAGAGGCAATAGGTACTGTATGTATGCAAGCATGTGGTAGTGCTTGCCTGGCAGCTCAGTTGAAGCGAGAGAAGGATCTGGGTAGTGCTCCGGGGTTTCTTGATATATTCCCTGCTCAGCGTCTATTCGAAGAAGAACCAAACAAACAAGGGCCAACATAAATAAAGTGCACAAGCATATGAATAAGATGAGACAAGCCAACAATCATGCCATGATGAATGATGCACAATTTGCATGGCAATAAAGTAGCATGGCATGGGTGAGGTGTAGAATACAAGAATAAAGCCTTTTATTGAGTTTTAATCATATTTTATACTTCAATTAAGTTGCTGTATACTTTTTATTTATATGATGCATGCTGCAATTCAGAACATGGAATGCATAGATAGAACGGGCTCGTCGCGCTGATCGATTTAGACATATCATTTGTCAAATTCGGAGTTATAAAACAAAAGTTATTAATTAATTAAGAAAAAGGGCATTTTATTGTAATTTTAATCAACTCGAAATTTTATGTGTTCAAAATATATTTTGAAGGGCATATTTGAATTCCTCACATTTTTTTTGATTCAAAAACATATATTACATGTATTATTTGGATTTGTATTTTAAAAGTTATTTAAAAACAGATTTAAGTTTGAATTTAAAACAAATTTGAAAAGTTTAAATTAAAACAGAAAAGAACAGAGACTTTTCTTACTCAGCCCAGACCTAGCCACAACCACAGACGGGTGGGGCCAGGCTGACTGGGCCAAACTCGCGCACAGAAAAAGGGTTTCCTCACCGGGGCCACAGCGAGCCACAGTGTATGACAGGTGGGGCCAGGCCCTGCTGACCCACACGCCAGCGTCTAAACCCGCAGTGGCTGACAAGCGGGGACGGGATGGACTGCGGTTGGGTGTTCAAAACTGCGGGGATGTTTTTGCAAAAGGGACAGGGAGACTGACTGGTGGGGCTCGGTGTACCGCGGGTTGAGGCATGACAAAGCCGAGGGGCCTTTTAGAAAATTACATGGTCCGGCGTTTGACTGAATCCTAACTGAACTCTGATCCGTCGAAACCAGCTAGCTGACGCGAGTTTTGGAGGTCCAAGTCGAGCGATCCTTTGCGTTTTTGGAGATGGTGTCAAAACGAAAGACGGAGGACAAACCTAGTTCTACAACTTTTGTGTTTGAAGATTTACGAAAAGAGCTCTAAAACTAGCAGGTATGGGGCGTTTAAATGGGTAATTCTCACTGCCGAAACTGACAGACGAACTCACCCACACAGAACAGCGGCGATAGGAAGAAGGCGCCACTTCAGAGGAGGATGGCGAGTGCATTACCGGACGGTTTTGATCGAGTGATGGCTCGTTGGACAGAGGGAAACATGGACTACAGATGGGCACCAAAATCGGAGAGAGAGAGGCACCACGGCATCGGCTGGAACGACACGAACAGAGGTGGCAGAAGGTGGCAGCTGCAGGAACGGTTCACTGTCGAAACTGACAGGGCGCGTGGCTACTGCTGCTACGATCTTCGCTCGTGCGCGCGGCTGAGAAACGCCGGCGACGGGGCGGGCTTCTGGTCGGCGAAGATGATGCTAGAGGGAGGGAATGGAGAGGGGAACTCACCACGGAGCCGGTGGCGTACTCGGTTGGTTCGGTGGAGGCCGGGATCGACGGCGAAGTTGAGGTACGGTGTCGGCACAGGTGCTCCCTCTCGTACTCGACAAGAACGGAGGAGGCGGGTGGCTCCGGGCTGCTCCGGCTCCACTTCTTTCTCCCAGCACCTCGCGAAGCTTCGGTGACCCAATTCCCGGCCTTCTATTTTACCAGGGAATGCGGAGACGACGACCGGGACATTGAGTTCAGAAAAAAAAACTAAAGGGGAAAAGGGGAGACACAGAGGGAAGAAGGGGCACTGGCGGCGCCAGGAAGGAGAGGAAGGCGTTGGCCTAGGGTTTTCTTGGTGTGGCTGCGGGGAGTAGATAAGGAGGCGGCGGGGGATGATCACGTGCTGCTCGTGCGTGCTGACGAGGAAAACGGCGCAAGACGGGCACCTGCTCTACTCCGTCACAAGCAGAGAGAGGGGAGGGCGATGGTAGGACGACGGTGAACAGGAAGGGAGCGTGTAGGGGTATCGGGCAGGAAGGGGCGATGGGCCGACCAAGAGGGAAGAAAGGGAGCTGAGGTTGGCTGAAAGCTGAGCTGGGCTGGCTTCCCAAATTTTGGAATAAGGCCCAACAAAAGAAAAGAGAGCTTGTTTACCACATGGATTAAATAAAAGATCATGCATGAATATAAGGTGGCCAAGCTTGTGTGTATGTGCCACTAGCCAACATGAACCCCAATGGTATTCCTACATGAGCTTATATTCATATTTAAACCATATGAAAGCTTGACAAGGGGTTCCACTCACATAGCATGCAAAGGTGGCCATGTGGCTCTCATATACCAATAATGTGAAAACAACATGGTGCATATATGGGAGCATGTGGAATTGTAAGTGGAGCCATCCAAACTCACATGAGCTAGAGGTAAAACCCAATAAAGTGCAAAGCTCATATTTAGTTGGATGGTGGAATTATAAGGAGGTGACAAGAAAGGGTAGTGGAGTGCAATAAAAGATATGCCCCCAACTCAACTTGGGCATTAAACAATATATCAAAAACCCAATACAATATCAAGAGGCAAATACAATTGACAATGCATATGAGAGAAGATCCAAAACAAAAAAGGGTTTTCTATGATGCTCAAATGCAAGGTGGCATGATGACATGAGCATGATATAATTATGATGCAACAATTATATATAGGAAGTAGCAGTTATATAGACTAGGCTAGTAGCATTGCAATTGTTAGACAATTGGGATGCTACAACTCTCCCCCACTAAACAAGAATCTCGCCCCGAGATTCCTAGGAAAAAGAAAACAACACAAGGAGAGGCGGGTGTTCGAACGGAGGTGACCCTCACGTTCCCAAGTTGATGAACAACGGAATGGTGCGGCCACTACACCTTGCAAAACTTGCTAGACTTGTTGCGAGTCTTGCGTTTTGCTTGAGAAACAACGGGTTAGAAGAGTTGAAGGATTGTCGTGAGACAAGAAGGATAGGATGGGCATAGCTCCGGTTTTCCCAAGAATCATGATAAAAGAATATAACCATTTGTGAAAGAAAAGGAGAAGATGATGTATCATGGATAAAGAAAGACACACCATTAAGATTAAAGATTTACCGATACGAGAGAGGATGAATCTTTGTCTCGCCGGAAGAAAGGAGCTAGATTGGAGAGGTTTTGAACCACTATTACAATAGCATCGTATCTTCTCTCGGATTTGAGAAAAGACGTTCGGAAACAATATTGCCTTCAAACAATAGAGTCCCTTGATATCAACAGAAAGATTTAGTTAGACATCGTCGGATTAGATTCTTCTTGCGCCGGTAAGAACCAAAGGATCACGCAATTGAGGTGCGCGGATATAACTTCTAGAGACGGATGTGAAGCCAGATCATGGTGGAATCCCGAGAAGCAAAGAATATGGAGGATCTGGAGTTTATTGTACAGATACTTATTGCTTTCTTTAGCCTTGAGGCTACCGCAATATATTTGCGGCTGATGGCATCGACCATAATTGGCTGTACCACAGAAAAAGAATTGATGAAACAAAGAGAGAGATAGTTTCCTTTAATCTTGTTTGGGGATATCGAGCATCGGTAGAAAGACTAGGATAGAAAAAGGTTTGCGTCTGTTCCCACTAGATGATTGAGGATTTTGCTCCGTGTAGAAAGGGTGAGATCACCAACAAGAGATTATTGATTGCTTTCTTCGAAAGAGCACTCCGGAAAAACAAGGACGGAAGTAAAAGTATCAAGGGATAAAGGCCACTTCTAACTTTCGTGGAATGAGTGAAATCACATTTATTCACCAATTCAATGTACAAGAGCGAATGATAAGAGTAGTGGTATGGTAGCTACTCCATCCCGCACTCAAAGCATTACTCCGCACATGAATAAGAAAATCATGCAACCCAACTACCGAAACAGACTGAAGGTGTTGGCAAAAACTCATAGAACTCCGTTAGAAAACAAGGATAGATGCAAACGATTCGCCGGATTCATAGATAGATAAAGATGATGATGTTGTCGTCATGTCGGAAGTAACAAGCCACCGGAAAGATATAAAGGAAGATCACGGAGACAACTGCAAAATTTCACAGATATAGAAAAAGATAGCACCACTTGAACAGAAGGAATACACGATCTGGAAGGTCTTCATGGCCTCCGGTGGATTGAGCATAGACGATAGAGCGAGAGGGTTTCAAGAGATTACTTAACGAGATTGAGGTGAAAGAACTCCATGTTCTTCTTGAAATGATTGAGAGAGATTTAGCAGCATTGAGGAAATCTTCAGCGGAACGACGATGATAACTTGCCAACAAGGAACAACTCCGGATTGGTTGAAGATGGAGGATGGAATTAACAATGGACTTGCTGATTCCAGAGTTGAAGTAATGTATTTAGCATAAGGACGTGGTCGAGATATGTGACTTCAAAAAGTCAGAATTCTCACTTTGAGACTTTGCACACAGGCAGTGCTCACGAAGTTCGAGAGAAGGGGACACAGATGATCTTCCATGTCCTTCCATTGATATCGAATAGGCAAGCATATTATCAACATATACCACCGTGGATTAACAAGATATTCCCAGAATACCAAGTTCAAGAGGCGGGAGAACAAACAAATGCTCGAAACACTTTCTGAGCTCAACGCTCTTTGAAAGATCAACGTTACGAGTAAGGATTCCTGTTGAAGAAGATGCGCTGACAGAATAGGTTAACTGGTCCTTCGGAAGAAAAAGAGATGTCACCTGGTTCACATTGTCGATCGGATCACCGGTTACAAAGATAAAGAGATCTTGGATAAGAACCGATGATAGCTCATACCTTAAGCAAAGCTATCGGAGACGAAAAGATGCAATTCCCTCGTATCCAGGAGAATTGTGTAGATATGGGGTTCAAAAGGATGTGCAGCATGATGGACAGATGATAGACCGCCGTAGTGCTTGGAGAAACTCTGGATTGCCAAAGATGCTTGAATATGCATAGATATGATCGCGGTGTACTCAAAATCACAGGAGATAACCGTCACCATTTGGACGATAGTGGTGATTGCATTTTCCATATTCCACTCAAGATAAGTGTCATATAGCTATGCCGAGAACCAAATTACAATCACCGGCATCGGATCGACACATGTTATGTAATTAGCCCAAGAGAATTGGAGATGAAAAGAAACTCTAGGATTAAGCGCCGGTGACAAAAGAATGAGTTAGCATGGACATGCTGATAAAAGGGAGATAGATAATGTTTCACACACGACTGAAAAGGAGTGTGGAAGCACAGATGTTTCAAAGAAATTTTTTCCGCATTTTTCGGCATTAAAATACCAATAGATGCGCAAAAACACTTATCAGGTAGCGATTAGCAACTGATGGTTTCACAGAATGTGGAGTTGCTAGAAGGAAGGACACCCTTAAGGAGATGGCACCGGTTAACAAGGAGTCAGATAGATCGCGCCGGTTTTCAAAAGCCTGTCAGTATGGAATGTACCAACAGTTGATAACCAAAGGCAGATAAAGATAACATGTTGGATACAACAGATAGACAAGGAATTACACACACACACACACTTTCTATGGTACTACGGAAACCCAGAACACGTGAATCCTAGTTTGAATTTTAAGAAGAGGATTGAAAACGTTACACTTCCTTACCAGAAAAGGGTGGTGGGTGGGTAAGAAGAAAAGTGGAAGCAGTCCTACTCTCGCGTTTTGTTTTTCCCTAGTATACATAGCTACCAAAATATTTGCTAGACTGACAGCGACCATTTGGCTGAGACCCTGAAGGGCGGGATGGCTCTGATACCAATTGTAACTACCTCGGTGAATTACGCTCCTAGTTACAAGCCTGGATGAGCGGAAATGGTTAAAATAGTACGGTGTGGCCCAAATGCCACTCACAGGTAGAACTTTCGGCCGTCCTAACCATTTCCAAACATCGGGACAAGAACGGGCGGCGTAATCGGCAGGCGAAGGGATCAACTACATACACAAATGAGTATGTATGCAAGCCACCATACAACAGTCCTCAGAGCCATTCCATCTAAAAGAAATAGAAATATTGCAATGCCATACGGCAAGATCCAAATGTCCTAGATAGATATATAGTTTAGGATATCTCCTCATACATCAAACATCAGAGTATCAGGCGGAAGCGGCAAACAAGATCCGAGTACGGATAAGAAGCAAATTGGCATAAGATGCCCCATAATAAACACATCCCGCCCACAGATCTCACGGATCCCCGTTCCCGGAATCTCTACACCGAATGATCGTTGCCCACATCGTCCGTCTCCTCCACCCAGTATCCATCTTGTGAGTGTAACTGTTCATCTGAATCAAATAATTTATCGTGTGAGACCCTAGGGGTACTTAGCAAGTCTTTATGCCTCTAAAGGGGACACAACCTGGGGTGACGCAATTGCAGCAAAAGATAAACCCTAACAATTCTATAGATACTCGCTAACCATCGGCCTAACCAAAGATAGACGGATGTCCGTGAATTAAGAACAACAGTTATAACAGTAATATTAACAGATCCATCCTCCTCCTCGCTTACCAACGAGGAAGCGGACGAACAACCCCCCATCCGTTGGCAGTTTTATTATCCATTCCATGAGTGTTGCACTATTTACTAGTCAATTACTTAGTCAAATTAAAAGCGGTACTTTAGTTATACTTGTCTATGATCGAGAAACTGTGCTCCAAGTCGTACATAACCGCGGACACGGCTTTCAGAAAGTTTTACCCTACAGGGGTGCACAAATAGCAACACACACTCGATCAACCTCGAAAAAACCAAATCAAAACCCAACGAGGCTTTCACGACAAAGCAATCACAAGATTCAGAAATATTTCAGGGGGCCACCCCATTAAGTATACCCGCAACGAAGCTGGCCGGCTCCGAGACGGACTCAAGGTTTTGGTGGACGGCTGTAAACGACTGGGAACCCGAAAGTGTGACTGGGCTTGTCGATACCGCGAAATCGTGTCCCGATCCTAAACAGTACAGGTGCAGTACCTCGCACAATTTTAAATAAAGCAGTAAAGCATGGCATAAGTACAGGATAGTAAATAAAACCTCAAACTAGTTTGTGGCCCCAAGAAATAAGAATGAATCAAGCTCTGGCTCAGGGGGGTCCCATAAGCCTCCCGGATGTGGATAGCGCGAATATTCAAGGAACAGGAATCAAGTACTCGGGGTCCTACGGGACACAAGTGAGCATGAAAAACCAAATAGCAGATATTTCTCACCGGTGCCACTTTCATTAGTTATCCCATACTACTCAGGTTAAGTTGTTTAGGTACCTCGTTATCCATCAGACACTCACATACCCTACACATGCTGTTCTACGACCCGCATGGCTCAAACAACTCCTGTAGTAATGGCTCATGGGATGGAGGAACAAGCTTCGGTGGGGTTTAAAAGTAAAGGCTATGCAGTACTTGGGATTCAGTTTAATGCAATCGCGACTCGATGATGCAAGAATAAGATAGAGGCAATAGGTACTGTATGTATGCAAGCATGTGGTAGTGCTTGCCTGGCAGCTCAGTTGAAGCGAGAGAAGGATCTGGGTAGTGCTCCGGGGTTTCTTGATATATCCCCTGCTCAGCGTCTATTCGAAGAAGAACCAAACAAACAAGGGCCAACATAAATAAAGTGCACAAGCATATGAATAAGATGAGACAAGCCAACAATCATGCCATGATGAATGATGCACAATTTGCATGGCAATAAAGTAGCATGGCATGGGTGAGGTGTAGAATACAAGAATAAAGCCTTTTATTGAGTTTTAATCATATTTTATACTTCAATTAAGTTGCTGTATACTTTTTATTTATATGATGCATGCTGCAATTCAGAACATGGAATGCATAGATAGAACGGGCTCGTCGCGCTGATCGATTTAGACATATCATTTGTCAAATTTGGAGTTATAAAACAAAAGTTATTAATTAATTAAGAAAAAGGGCATTTTATTGTAATTTTAATCAACTCGAAATTTTATGTGTTAAAAATATATTTTGAAGGGCATATTTGAATTCCTCACATTTTTCTGATTCAAAAAAATATATTACATGTATTATTTGGATTTGTATTTTAAAAGTTATTTAAAAACAGATTTAAGTTTGAATTTAAAACAAATTTGAAAAGTTTAAATTAAAACAGAAAAGAACAGAGACTTTTCTTACTCAGCCCAGACCTAGCCACAGCCACAGACGGGTGGGGCCAGGCTGACTGGGCAAAACTCGCGCACAGAAAAAGGGTTTCCTCACCGGGGCCACAGCGAGCCACAGTGTATGACAGGTGGGGCCAGGCCCTGCTGACCCACACGCCAGCGTCTAAACCCGCAGTGGCTGACAAGCGGGGACGGGATGGACTGCGGTTGGGTGTTCAAAACTGCGGGGATGTTTTTGCAAAAGGGACAGGGAGACTGACTGGTGGGGCTCGGTGTACCGCGGGTTGAGGCATGACAAAGCTGAGGGGCCTTTTAGAAAATTACATGGTCCGGCGTTTGACTGAATCCTAACTGAACTCTGATCCGTCGAAACCAGCTAGCTGACGCGAGTTTTGGAGGTCCAAGTCGAGCGATCCTTTGCGTTTTTGGAGATGGTGTCAAAACGAAAGACGGAGGACAAACCTAGTTCTACAACTTTTGTGTTTGAAGATTTACGAAAAGAGCTCTAAAACTAGCAGGTATGGGGCGTTTAAATGGGTAATTCTCACTGCCGAAACTGACAGACGAACTCACCCACACAGAACAGCGGCAATAGGAAGAAGGCGCCACTTCAGAGGAGGATGGCGAGTGCATTACCGGACGGTTTTGATCGAGTGATGGCTCGTTGGACAGAGGGAAACATGGACTACAGATGGGCACCAAAATCGGAGAGAGAGAGGCACCACGGCGTCGGCTGGAACGACACGAACAGAGGTGGCAGAAGGTGGCAACTGCAGGCACGGTTCACTATCGAAACTGACAGGGCGCGTGGCTGCTGCTGCTACGATCTTCGCTCGTGCACGCGGCTGAGAAACGCCGGCGACGGGGCGGGCTTCTGGTCGGCGGAGATGATGCTAGAGGGAGGGAATGGAGAGGGGAACTCACCACGGAGCCGGTGGCATACTCGGCTGGTTCGGTGGAGGCCGGGATCGACGGCGAAGTTGAGGTACGGTGTCGGCACAGGTGCTCCCTCTCGTACTCGACAAGAACGGAGGAGGCGGGTGGCTCCGGGCTGCTCCGGCTCCACTTCTTGCTCCCAGCACCTCGCGAAGCTTCAGTGACCCAATTCCCGGCCTTCTATTTTACCAGGGAATGCGGAGACGACGACCGGGACATTGAGTTCAGAAAAAAAACTAAAGGGGAAAAGGGGAGACACAGAGGGAAGAAGGGGCACTGGCGGCGCCAGGAAGGAGAGGAAGGCGTTGGCCTAGGGTTTTCTTGGTGTGGCTGCAGGGAGTAGATAAGGAGGCGGCGGGGGATGATCACGTGCTGCTCGTGCGTGCTGACGAGGAAAACGGCGCAAGACGGGCACCTGCTCTGCTCCGTCACAAGCAGAGAGAGGGGAGGGCGACAGTAGGATGACGGTGAACAGGAGGGGAGCGTGTAGGGGTATCGGGCAGGAAGGGGCGATGGGCCGACCAAGAGGGAAGAAAGGGAGCTGAGGTTGGCTGAAAGCTGAGCTGGGCTGGCTTCCCAAATTTTGGAATAAGGCCCAACAAAAGAAAAGAGAGCTTGTTTACCACATGGATTAAATAAAAGATCATGCATGCATATAAGGTGGCCAAGCTTGTGTGTATGTGCCACTAGCCAACATGAACCCCAATGGTATTCCTACATGAGCTTATATTCATATTTAAACCATATGAAAGCTTGACAAGGGGTTCCACTCACATAGCATGCAAAGGTGGCCATGTGGCTCTCATATACCAATAATGTGAAAACAACATGGTGCATATATGGGAGCATGTGGAATTGTAAGTGGAGCCATCCAAACTCACATGAGCTAGAGGTAAAACCCAATAAAGTGCAAAGCTCATATTTAGTTGGATGGTGGAATTATAAGGAGGTGACAAGAAAGGGTAGTGGAGTGCAATAAAAGATATGCCCCCCAACTCAACTTGGGCATTAAACAATATATCAAAAACCAAATACAATATCAAGAGGCAAATAAAATTGACAATGCATATGAGAGAAGATCCAAAACAAAAAGGGTTTTCTATGATGCTCAAATGCAAGGTGGCATGATGACAGGAGCATGATATAATTATGATGCAACAATTATATATAGGAAGTAGCAGTTATATAGACTAGGCTAGTAGCATTGCAATTGTTAGACAATTGGGATGCTACAGTACGCGGCCGAAATCTACCGCGGTGACTGGTGGTGGATGTGGACATTCAAGCACCCAGAGGATGTCGCACGTGCATACGACCTTGCCATCTTTTGCTTCGACCTCGACCGCGACCACCTCAACATCCCTGACACTATCGACCAGGAGGAAGCAGAGTTCCTCGCACTGGACAATGATGTTGGAACGCTTCATCGGGAAACCCCAAGAGCAAGGTGTGATGTAGCACATCAACAAGTCTTCCCTCAGTAAGAAACCGAGATTATCGAACTAGTAGGAGGAAGGAAACGTCTCAAAGGTGTTGCAAGCAACTTGGAAACTTGTACAACACAAACTCAATACTTTGCCCCAACAAACAGTGAGGTTGTCAATCTCACCGGTTGCTGTAACAAAGGATTAACTGTATGGTGTGGAAAGTGATGGTGGTTTTCAGAAAGTAAACAGTAACAATGGAAGATGTATCAATGGTAAAAATTGGACCGGGGTCCATAGTTCACTAGAGGTGTTCTCCTTAGATAAACAAACATGGCATGCTGGATAAACAAATTACAGCAGGGCAATTGACAGGACTGAGCAAGGCATAACAATGCAATACTAGACATCAAGATCCTATGAGATTCGATTGGACAATACAACAACATACATAGACCGCCATCCAACTGCATCTATGACTAGAAGTCCACCTTTGGGTTATCATCCGAACACCCTCTAGTATTAAGTTGCAAGCAACTGACAACTGCTTTAAGCAAAGTGTGTAAGGTAAACAATCCACTTGTTAAATGAACAAGAGACCATTATTTTCTCCCTAGTGGCAACAACACATCTACAACCTTAGAGATTTCTGTCACATCCCTTAGATTAAATAGAGGCATGAACCCACTATCGAGCATAAATACCCCCTCTTGGGGTCACTAGCAACTACTTGGCCAAGATAGCTACTAACAATGGAGAGCATGCAAAATCACAAACAACACAGACATGATAGAATCAATAAGACAAGACCATTAATTAATCTGACATAGTAATCTCAATATCCATCGGATCCCCGCAAACACAGTATGCATGATTGCAAATAGATGTGATCTTGATCATGAACGGAGCTCACAAAATCTAGACATGAAAGCACAAAGGAGGAGATACAACCATCTATATACTACATGCACACGTAGTCCATGGTGGAACTACTCACGCTTCATACCGGAGGCTGGCATGATGAAGAAGAAGGCCTCTGGGATGATCTCCCCTCCAACAGGGTGCCAGGAAGACCTTCAGATCCCCCGATCTAGGGACGATGGTGGTGGCGGCTACAGACGGTTTCGTGGAATATTGAATAGGTGTTTAGGGTTTAGGCATCGGGGGCTTCTTATAAGAAAAGAGGCGAGGCAGGAGGGCGGCCAGGGGGCCACACCCTGCCAAGGCGTGGCCTAGGGTGGGCCCACGCCTGGGGGGGTGCGGATGCCCTGTGGCTCCCCTCCGTCTCTTCTCTGGACTCCGTGTTCTCCTCGGTGAAATATTGACTTTGACTTTTGTCCCGTCCAATTCTGAGAATATTTCCTTACTAGCTTTTCTATAACCAAAAACAGCAGAAAACAACTGGCACTGTGGCAACTTGTTAATAGGTTAGTACCAGAAAACATATAAAAACACCTCAAAGTGTGGACAAAGTAAAGCAAAGTAGATACTAAACAAGCATGGAACATCAAAAATTATAGATACGTTTCCGACGTATCAAGCATCCCCAAGCTTAACTCTTGCTTGTCCTCGAGTAGGTAAGTGATAAAAAGAATAAATTTTGAGGTGACATGCACCATCAAAACCAAGATCAAACCATTTGCAAGCATTGAAAGATGGGATAAAAAAACTCTAAACATGAGCATGAAAAATGGAGTTCTAATAGTAAGACAAAGTAACTATGCATGCAACATGAAAGGATACAAACAAAGATCATGAATAACATGCATTGAAAAACGTTTGTTTGTTTCACATACATAAAACATGGTGGCATTCAGCTTGTCCCTCATAGAGTAGCAAATAGATGCATAGGACACCTTCAAAGTTCATAAGAGTGACTAGATACAAATAGCACAAGAACAAGCAATATCAACAATATCCATCAATCAATAAGTTTTGGGACAATGCACATAGAAGTAAGAATGGCAACTATGCTCTCTTAACTTGTGCCTCAAGGTAGAAGGTGGAGACTCAATATAATAGTGGAAGAAAGGCCCTTCATAAAGGGAAGCAGGGATTTCAAGTTTTAGAAAGAGCTTCCAAAAATTATGGTACTTGTTAGCTTCAGCCCTCATTGCCCCTATCATAAGCATCTTGAAGTGATTAAGGTTTAAGTGAACAAACGATGGAGTATATGCTTGACAAAGTATAAGTTGGCAATCTCACGTCCCTTGAATACGAGGGCCGCTCCTCATGCTACTCAACTTTAGTCATCTGTAAGTTCTTGTCATAGTAAGTACATGTGTATCATAGAGAACCGCCAACGGGGTACCCCTTGAACATGATACAGGAGCTATCCCATAATCAAAATGACAAGGCAAGTAGACAATGAGCATCTCGGCAATCTTCTTATTTACCATGGGAATATGGTTCTTTTTTCTCTCTTTCCTCTTTTCAATATGTCTCTTTTTTATATGAACAAAGCTTCATAGATGTCATTATGGTGATGCTGCAAGTTTCCACCATGATTAGGCATGGTTTAGGCTAGCGGCCCAGGCGTTTCTCTAACACAAAATACATAACTCCATGGACTTACAAGCTCCCCTTTTATTTCACACCGACGACATCAATAGACAAAAGAGCATGATACCAACTGTGTACAATGTACAAGTGCAATGTTGAAAGCGTTCCCCATGACAACACGGTTCTGCTAATTCCAACATATAAGTGCAAGCATATACAACATAGATGACACAATGGTTCAAGTTTATTAGGGGCAAGAAAAATAAAGTGTGCCATAAAGTTCATGAGAGCTTTATTCACTGAGTTTTCACATCAGAAAATACTTTTTATTGGAAGGTAGATGAAAATAGGAATATACTTGGAATGGTGTAACACACCATGCATATGAATTTATATTGGACACTTTGGAATAACTTGGTATCTTGGGAGTTGGAAGCGTGAGTAGAGATTACTCATACAAGTGGAGGCTAGCAAAAGACTGGGAGCAAGCAACTAAGAGAGCAATAATGGCCATAATCATGCAGAGTGACAAAACATTACTAATCAAAGCATAGAGTGGTACTACAAGTCAAGGAATAAATGATCATAGAGGCTATGGTAACTTGTTCATAGTCATAACATGGTGTGAGCATGTGCCAAGTCAACCTAAACAAAGCATCAAAGGAGAATACGACAATACTATGCTTTTGCATGCTAAAACAACGCATGATTCTTTCAAGGCACACTAAGCAATCCCAATTGTTTGGAACAAGTCATGATACAACAATAATCACTAAGCAAAAGGTCAAAACAACACCTAGCATAACATGCTAAAGTCTAAGTCACAGTCAAAGCAAGCTCCTCTTTCACTATTCAAGCAAGAACTTTCTACTCCTTTCCAACACCAATCAACTTATTTGAAACAACACAACGAGAACAAGGGTACAAACTACTTTATTCAAGCAAACTAAACAAAATAAGAAAAACAAACGAAAACTAAGACGCTCCAAGAACAACACAACAGTGCATGAAACAATAAAAACGAAGTGTCTAGAAAGACCTGAGCTTTTTGTTGATAAAGAAGGGGATGCCTTGGGCATCCCCAAGCTTTGATGCTTGTACCTCTTGGATATTTATTGGGGTGAGACCGGGGTGGCATCTCCAAGATTGAGATTTTGTCCATTCTTCATCTCCTTACATCATTCTCTCTCTACACCTAAATTTTTTCCTTCATACAAAACTTCACAAATCTTCATTAGCAACATTAGTGTATTCAAAATATAATAGACCCTTTAGGCTTAGATTTGGAACAGCAAAACTTTCACTAAAAACACAAGCTACTGTACCAACCCTCTCAAAAAGGTCTATTTCCCCAAAATAACCCAAAAAGGAATCAATAAGAAGCAAATGCAAATAATGGCAGAAATCTGTCAAAACAGACCAGCAGGTAGAAACTGATTTTTTCGAAGACCTTCTGTTGCTCAACTAAAAAAGTGTTGAACTAACTAAAGTTATATAACATACTGTGGGATGTATTCGTAAATTCTCAGCTCAATCCGACTTACAGAGACTCCTCGCGAATTTTCATGGTGGAGCATAAAAATCTGTTTTGGGACAGCAACTCCCCAAATCTTACTTCCCTATCATTAGAGGTCATTCTTGGCACAAAAAGCAAACAAAAAGGATAAGGAGAGGTCATTACTGAAGTAATAACTTTCAAGACTCAAGAAATTTTTTGGGTTATCTCCCAACAAGTACTTTTATTTAACGCCTTTAAGTTAGGCACAAGAAGCAAGAAATCAAGAATTTTCAAATGAAGAAACATTAACATCAAACCTTGCTTTCAAAGGAGGAGAAAAAAGAAACTTCTCTCTCCTCATAGGGAAGTGTTCAATACCTTTCTTGAATGTAAATTGATATTTAATGGTGCCTTCTTTCATATCAATGATGGCACCAACAGTTCTAAGAAAAGGTCTTCCCAAAGTAATAGGACAAGAAGCATTGTATTCAACATCCAAAACATAGAAATCAACAGGGACATAAGCATTGTTAACCATAATGAGAACATCATTAACACTCCCCCATGAGTTTCTTCTTAGCATTATCATTAATTGGGACATCCAAATAACAGTCTTACAAAGGTGGCAAATCAAGCATTTCATAAATCTTCCTAGGCATAATAGAGACACTAGAACCAAGATCACATGAAGCTTTGAGATCAAAGTCATTCACTTGCATATTAATAACGGGTTCCCAACTATCTTCTACTTTCCTAGGAATAGAAGCTTTGTGTTTAACTTCTCTTCCTTAATTTTAACAAGAGCATCTGTAATGTGTTTGGAAAAAGCAACATGCATATTCACTAGCATCAGGACTTCTAGCAAGCTTTTGCAGGAACATAATAACTTCAGAAATATTGCAACCATCAAGATCAAAATCAAACGTAGCATCACTAGTAGTAGACTCATTGACCTTAGGCATTGTTGGAGGAGGAATAGGGACTTCTTGCGGTTTAGTGACATCCATATTGGTGGTGATGGTGCACACACTATTGTTTCTAGCAATTTCCAACTTCCCTTTCCCACTTAGCATGAAGTTGGGCTAATAGTCTAACATTTTCATCAATAGTAACTTGTATGGCATGAGTAGCAGCAAAGGTACTTTCCATGGTTTCAGGTTTAGCAGCCATTTTATTAATCAAAGAGGACCGTGCTTCAGATAAAGAGGAAATATTTTTCTTAGCACTCAAATATTTTGACTATAAACTAGGAATTTCTCTATTCAAATTCTCAAGCTGATGACTAATATTTTTCAAGACAACAAAATTTTCTTCCATAGTTTTAGTGAATATCTTGTTTTTCTCAAATTTTATTTGCATGAAGTTCTTAGTGGATCTTTCAACTTCTAGAATCCTATCTTCACTAGGTATTCCAGATCTACCAAGATAAGTATTTCCATTATTAGGAGGGTAAGGCGTATAGTTATTATCATAAGCATTTTTGCCAAAATTATTATTCCTAATGAAGTTTACATCAACTTGCTCTTCTTGAGCAACCAAAGAGGCTAAGGGAACATTATTTGGATCTAAAAGAGCTTTCCCATTAACAAGCATAGCCATAATAACATCTATCTTATCACTCAAAGAGGAGGTTTCTTTAACAGAATTTACCTTCTTACCATGTGGAGCTCTCTTAGTGTGTCATTCAGAATAATTAACCATCATATTATCAAGGAGTTTTGTTGCAGCACCCAAGATGATGGTCATAAAGGTACCTCCAGCAGCTGAATCCAACAGGTTTCTTAAATAGAAGTTCAAACCTGCATAAAAAGTCTGGATAATCATCCAAGCAGCAAGTCCATGAGTGCGACAATTCTTAACCAAAGATTTCATTCTTTCCCAAGCTTGAGCAACATGTTTATTATCAAGTTGTTTAAATTTCATAATATCACTTCTCATAGATATAATCTTAGGAGGAGGGTAGTACTTTCCAATAAAAGCATCTTTGCACTTAATCCAAGAATCAATACTATTTCTAGGCAAGGATAGCAACCATTCTTTAGCTTTTCCTCTCAAGGAGAAAGGAAACAACTTGAGATTAATAATATCTCCATCTACATCCTTATACTTATGAATCACACAAAGTTCAACAAAGTTATTGATATGGGCAGCGGCATCATCAGAACTAGCACCAGAAAATTGCTCTCTCATCACAAGATTCAACAAAGCAGGCTTAATTTTATAAAAGGTAGCATCAGGAGCAGGTGGAGCAATAGGAGTGCTTAGAAAATCATTGTTGTTTGTGCTAGTGAAGTCACACAACTTGGTGTTCTCAGCAGAGTTCATTTTGGCAAAAGTGGAGCAAACCATAAGTAATAGCAACTAGAGTAGGGACTTTTTTTGTGTTTTTTATAAGAGAAAGCAAAACAAACTAAACTATTTTTTTTGAGTTATTGATAAAAAGAGGCAAACAAAACCAAGCAAAAGAAACTAAGCAAAACAAAAACAAAATAAAGAGAAAGGTTGAGAAGGAATCCCCTTGTGAAGACGTCCTTAGCCTCGCCAGCAACGATGCCAGAAAACTTGTTGATGGTGCTTTGTTGATGTGGGAGCACTTCGTCAGGAAACCCCAAGAGCAAGGTGTGATGCAGCACAGCAGCAAGTCTTCCCTTAGTAAGAAACCGAGGTTATCGAACCAGTAGGAGGAAGGAAACGTCTCAAAGGTGTTGCAAGCAACTTGGAAACCTGCACAACACAAACTCAAGACTTTGCCCCAACAAATAGTGAGGTTGTCAATCTCACCGGTTGATGTAACAAAGGATTAACTGTATGGTGTGGAAAGTGATGGTGGTTTGTAGAAAGTAAACAGTAACAGTGGAAGATGTATCAATGGTAAAGATTGGACCGGGGTCCATAGTTCACTAGAGGTGTTTTCCTTAGATAAACAAACATGGCATGCTGGGTAAACAAATTACAGCAGGGCAATTTACAGGACTGAGCAAGGCATAACAATGCAATACTAGACATCAAGATCCTATGAGATTCGATTGGGCAATAGAACAAGATACATAGACCTTCATCCAACTGCATCTATGACTAGAAGTCCACCTCTGGGTTATCATCCAAACCCCCTCCAGTATTAAGTTGCAAGCAACAGACAACTGCTTTAAGGAAAGTGTGTAAGGTAATTAATCCACTTGTTCCATGAACAAGAGACCATTGTGTTCTCCCTAGTGGCAACAACACATCTACAACCTTAGAGATTTATGTCAATTCCCTTAGATTAAATAGAGGCATGAACCCACTATCGAGCATAAATACCCCCTCTTGGATTCACTAGTAACTACTTGGCCAAGATAGCTACTAACAACGGAGAGCATGCAAGATCACAAACAACATAGACATGATAAAATCAATAAACAAAACCATTAATCAATCTGACATAGTAGTCTCAATATCCATTGGAATCCCTGCAAACACAACATGCATGATTACAAATAGATGATATCTTGATCATGAACGGAGCTCACAAGATCTAGACATGAAAGCACAAAGGAGGAGATACAACCATCTAGCTACTACATGGACCCGTAGTCCAAGGTGGAACTACTCACGCTTCATACTGGAGGCTGGCATGATGAAGAAGAAGGCGTCCAGGATGATCTCCCCTTCGGCAGGGTGTCGGGAAGATCTTCAGATCCTTCCCTATCTAGGGACAATGGTAGCGGCGGCTACAGACGGTTTCGTGGAATATTGATCGGGTGTTTAGGGTTTATGCATAGGGGGCTTCTTATAGGTGAAGAGGCGAGGCAGGAGGGCGGCCACGACCTAGGGTGGGCCCGTGCCTGGGGGGTGCGGCCGCCCTGTGGCTCCCCTCCGTCTCTCCTCTAGACTCTGTGTTCTCCTCGGTGAAATATTGACTTTGGATTTTGTCCCATCCAATTCCGAGAATATTTCCTTACTAGCTTTTCTGGAACCAAAAACATCAGAAAACATGCAACTAGCACTGTGGCAACTTGTTAATAGGTTAGTACCAGAAAACATATAAAAACATCTTCTACTTTCATTGACTACGAGGATCGGAGCAGTGTCTTCAACAGTGGGTGATCTCAAGTACTGTTCCCCGAACACTGCAATCACTGCCCTGCAGAACCTGTACAAGCAATCAAGGGCGATGGACTCGGCGATGCAGAGATAGTCATCGGCACTGTCAGCCGGCGCTCCATATGCAAGCAACCTCATCGCCATGGTGCACTTCTGAAGCGAGGAAAACCCAACCAAGCCGGTGCAGTCCTTCTTGCAAAGGAAATATGGGTCAAACTCCCGGATGGCATGCACGATCTTGAGGAAGAGCTTCCGGCTCATCCTGAAACGGCGGCGAAACACGTCCTCTTCATGGAGTGGCTGGTCAGCGAAGTAGTCGGCGTACAACATGCAGTAGCCCTCTATCCTTTGTCTCTCCTTGCACTTCCGGCGACCTGGCGCCGCACCACCGCGCTTCGGCTTCGCCATCTGCATGTACAGCTGGTCGAGTGATGCGAGGATCTGCAAGTGCTCTTCACCTTCGGCGACCTCGGCGCTCTTCTCCTCCAGGAGTACGGCGAGTATCTCCTCGTCGTCGGAGTCCATGTCGAGTATCTCGTCCTTGTCGGAGTCAACGGCGACCATCTCCTCGTCGCCGGAGTCCATGGCCGAATCCGGCTAAATGCCGAACACTTGGCGGGCGTGATGGTGGGAGCACGCAGCGAAGCAGAGCTACGACGAGGCTAGGTCGGCGAGATCGGCGGCGGGGAAGGCGTGGTTGTGGGCGGCAACTACGGCGAGCGTAGCTAGAGGCGTGGGCATGCCTCGGCGCGCACGAGCTCCGCCGACGAAGTCATGGCGACAGGGGGCGCTGGGAGCTCTTCGCGGTAGTCTGGGCGAGTGGAGTGGGTGGGAATGGGAATGTCTTGCCGACAGAGCTGGCCCACGCCCTTTTTTGTGGCGTCCGGCGTCCCTAGGGCGTACCCGTGAACCTGGGTTCGGCCTGGATAGGCCGGACCAAAACACGCCAAAATCCGGACGAAAACAGGTCCCTGAGGTCCGAACCGAATTTCAACGTCCGGATCGGCGTCCTGGGTAGGCGAGTCGACATGTCTAAAGAACGCCGCTTTTCCGGCCTTCCCTCGCTAGCATCGCAGGTGGCACTGTTCATGCGCATGAACAGTGTTCGGTGCTTATCCGGCTGTTGTTTTTTATTCAATGGTACACGTAGGTACTATAGATTTCTAATTTTGTCCAATGGTCTTGTGATGCGTTGCATTGTTTTATTTTTTCGACTATAATTATACACGATAACTTTAATGGACTTTCTTCTTTTGGCCAATAGTCTCACAATATGTTGCAAAGTTGTAATTTTCCAGACTATAATTTTACAATGCAACAGTAATTTTCTAAATGTTAATTTATCGGCAGTAACTCTTTTTGGTGATCTTTTCTCAACCATGTATGGAAGGTAATTTTCGATAGTAATTTTCCGACCTAAACCGATATTTCACCATAATATACTGTAGATATGCAGTTTCAATCAATCCCTGGCCGCCCCATCGGGCCCTTCTACATTGTTTTTTTCTCATCATTTGTACTTATTAATAGTCTTTTTGGCCGTAATTTTTCGGTGATAGTTAACCTACATCTATGATAGTAGTTTTTTAACCTACTTTTTGATTGCTCAACGGTTTGTTCGTAATTTTCTATGTAATTACACTAAATTTATGAGGATTTTCTAAAGCACTTTTTAAAACCATCCGACTCTAATTCTTCGATGCACTTCTATGTCTAAGGTATATATTTTTTAGCTCTTTTTAACTTTGGGGTATTTTCATTCTTTTATAGTAGTATATATATTAAAGGGTCGTGGCTTTTCGGGCCTTCAGCTGTTGTTTTTTATCCAATGGTACATGTAGGTTATTATAGATTCCTAAATTTGTTCAATGGTCTCGTCACGCGTCCCACTACTTTATTTTTTCCGACTATAATTATACATAATATTTTCAATGGACTTTCTACTTTTGGCCAATAGTATCACAATACGTTGCAAAGTTGTAATTTTCCGGACTGTAACGTAGCAGTAATTTTCTAAAGGTTAATTTGTCGCCAGTAACTCTTTCTTTTCTCAACTGTGCACGAACGGTAATTTTTGACAGTAATTTTCTGACATAAACCGATATTTCACCGTAACATATTGTAGATATACAGTTTCAATCAATCTTTAGCCGCCACGTCGGGCCCTTCTACCTTATTTTTTTCCCATCATTTGTACTTATTAATAGTCTTTCGCCATAATTTTCTGGTGATAGTTAACCTATATCTATGATAGTAGTTTTTTTAACCTACTTTCTGATTGCTCGGTGGTTTGTTCGTAATTTTCTCTGTAATTACACTACATTTATGAGGATTTTCCAAAGTACTTTTTGAAACCACCCAACTGTAATTCTTCGGTGCACTTCTATGTCTAAGGTAATATTTTTTTAGCTCTTTTTAACTTTGGGGCATTTTCATTCTTTTTTTATTTCTCTGTTTTTCGACGTAACTATTACGCGCTTTCTCAACTGTAATTTTTCGACAGTGGTTCTGGCACAACCTTCTAGCACAACCTTCTGGCTGTATCTTTTAGACAAAAGTTATTCTAGAGTAATTCTCCGATATATTTTCCCGCCGTTATTTTTTGATAGTGATTAGCCTACGTCTGTGAGATTGGTAATATTTTTCCAACTCATATTTTAACTATTCGGCAGTAATTTCTAGACACACCTTTTCGGCCGTAGTTTCCAACGAGAGTACCCAACTTCTTGCAGTATTTGTGTACCTCATTTTTCTTAATTTCCCGCCATATTTTCCTGTCTATGTTCCTCGTGATATATGACGTAGATACTCCCTTGCCGGCAATGTCTAGCCGCAGATTTTCAACTTAATGGTGGTAATTCGAGAGTGATCCTTAATTAGTGCGCTTTAATGGTAATTGCTTTGTGTATCTCTTCGGTCTCAAACGTAATTTGGGGCATGGTCTTCGCTGCCTTTCTGCACGCCGTGCCGCGTGACACTGTGGCACTGTTCATACTAACAGTGTCACACGATGAATAGTGCTTGCTACTCTTTGGCCATGGATTTTTATCCGATGGTCCGTTTTGCGTATATACTATTCTTTATCTTAACTTTTTGGATAAAATTTGTTTGCCCTAACCGATATTTTGTCACATTCATCTTTACTAACTATTCGGCTTATATTTTGCCACCTTTTTCAGCCGCTTGATCCAACGTTTGCGCGTGTACTATTATTTATCTAATTTTGTCTAATTACGTGTGACGTCATGTTGACGCAACACAACATTTCGGTTAAAATTTCTTGCCCAAATCCACTTTTTTACTTTCACCTTTTCTAGCCACCTTTTTTAGCCGTTCGATTTGATAATCCGCATCCGGCTATGTACTATTTATCGTCTAATTATGTCGAATTAGGTACCATGTTATGTAGACGCGGTACAACTTTTTGGCTAATTTTTTTTGCCCGTTATTTTCATCTTTTCTAACTATTCGGCTTACATTTTTTGGACCACCTTTTCCGGACATTCCTTCCAACTATTCGTATCCGCGCGTGTATTATTTATCGTCTAATTTTGCCCAATCCATGTCACGTCACATAGACACAACACAACTTTTCGGCTAAAATTTTCTTACCCTGACTGATTTTTTTGCGTTCATCTTTTCTAACTATTTTGCTTAAATGCCTTAATTTTTCTACTTAATCTTCGGACACAACTTTTCAGCTTCAATTTTATAGCGGTAGTTATTCTATATCTACGATAAATTTATTTGGTTCCATTTTTATGGTACTTTTATGAAATAACTTTTGTAGTTACCGCATGGTAACTTTCGCATGTGTATAATTGTATAAAATTAGTTCGCCATCAATATTTTTTAGGGTTATTTCATATTATTTAGGATATGTGTTTTTTAGGTGTATTCATATTCTTTAGCAGTAATTTGTCCTTGCACTTTCTGATATGTAATTTCCATATGGTAATCACCATTCGGTATTTTTTCAAGGGTAAATAATTTTCTAACTATAATTAACAAGTAGTGATTTAATTTTGTTATACTTTTTCATTCTTCCATACTAATTGTATCGTCTGTTGACTTTTTTATTTGCAAATTGTACTATTTTTTCTTCTACCATAACTTCGGCCAACAATAATATACTGCATATGACGTGCTCTCCACTCTCCAACAAGAATTTTAACCAATAATTTCGTAACATTGTCCCTCACGAACACGGTGTGACGTCCCTAAGGGCATCTCCACGGGCCGACCCATCCGGTCCAAGCGTGTCCGAAACTCTCTGCGCGGACACACGGGGCGTGCGCAGCGCCCTAGTGGGGCGACCCATCTGGCGAAACATGTCTGACTCGACACATCCATGCATCTAATCTAGGACTCGGTTGCATCGGTCCAAATGCGCGCGGATAGGGCGGACGTCGTTCGCGCGCGTGCTACTGGCCCACCCGTCAGCAACCTTGACCCGCGGTATTGATTTCAGATGGACGAAGCGACACAGATTCAGAAGATTCAGAGGCGCTGGCGGAAGGCTGACCGGCGGCAGCCTGCGCCATCAATGCCGACGCGGCGACACGCTGACTGACTAGACGACACGCTCTCCACCACCGCTGCAGGCGCCGCCCGACGCCTTCCCTACTGGCTGGACACTTTAATGCCCCTCTTTGGCTTCCGTGCCGGCATCCGATGCCGACCCTTTTTAACCAGCCACCTGCGGCCATCTTCTTCCCCATAGAACACCATCCATCTCCTCCTTCCCTTTTTCCTTATCCACTGCTTGAAGCTAGCCATGTCTGGCGGTGCTAGGTCGAGGGGAGGCCGTGGTGGCCGTGGATGCCTAGGGAAGCATGGAGGACGCGACCAACTCACCGCACCACCACGCTCTCCCTCAACGCTGTCGTTGCCCAAAGATTTCGAGTAAGGCACCCAGTTCACCGTGGCCATCCACCTTGGCATGCCGCGTGACAGGCTGATCCTACCTTGTGGGTTCCTGACGCTGATCGGCGACAAGCTGCCCCCGCTTCCCATGCTGCAGGCAAACGGCTTCAGGACTGGTAGGTACCCAGTCGACCTGCAGTCCGACCACCTCGGCCAGATGTACTCGGCAATGGATGGGAGCGCTTCGCCCGCTCGCACCAGATCGAAGCGAGCAATATCGTCGTCTTCAAGTATGACGGCAAAGGAAAGTTTGGCGTCAGCGTCTTCAACCATACCATGTGTCGCCGCTGCAACCACTCCGGACTCCTCCTCCGACTCCGATGAGTAGGATAGACTGTGCACGCGCCATGTATGATGTATGAATGTAGGCATTGGCCATTTGCAATGAAAATCTTTATTCAAGTCCTAAAACATTCGTTACAGTCACGCCACACAGCCTAAGACTACGCGTGGCCGCCGGTGCTGGGGGTGGTGGCTGCGGCGAGTCAGATACACCATTCGTCACTGAGAGAATTGATGATCGCTCGTTGCGTCCGCACCTCCTTTTCAGCTCGGTCGAGGCAGGCACGCAGGGAAGCATCTTCAAGATTGGCCCGCACAACGTTCGGGAGGTTGCCACGCACCAATCCGAGCTGATCCAATCGTTGGTATTCCAGCAGAAAGCCGCGTTCCGCCACCGCCGTCGTGAAAGGCTCGCCGGTGGTCACGTGACGGCGGTAGAAATGGCGACGCGGCGCCGTGCCCATCCTGTAAATCCGCGGGCGCCCCGGAATCAGAGGAGGCAACACGTCCTATAACTCCGGCGGATTCGGCCACCACGATGACAGCGGCCGCTCGGGCACCTCTTCTTTGCTGGCATCGGGGTTGCCATGGAGCTCCTCATGTTGATGTCGGTGGCTAGGATGTAAACACCCAGATTTTTAATCCCAGATGCCTGTTATGCCATACATCGCAATCCCAGGATTACCATTCTTGCGAGACATAAGATATTGGATATCACAGTACATCATCCATTACAAACCATACATAAGGTCTTACACAAATAAAGGATCTCATGATCCAGTCTTAATACAATTCAAGCAGCGGAATAATGTCATAATAACGATAGCGTACGTGAGGCTCCATCTTCGTGGTCACAGGCAATGCTGACGATGGGAGATGATCCTTGTTGTCGTAACCCTCCTGCTGTCCATCTTCCAGATACTCCTCTTCATAGTCTGGCCACGGGAATAGCCAAGGACAAAGCCATGAGTACTCTTTAAGTACTCGCAAACTAACACTAACAAGTGAAGGCGGTTTTGAGTAGGATACTAAGCTCTAGGGCTGTTTCGCAAAAAGCCAGATTTACCTCTACTAAGTTCAGAAGGAAAGAAAACTAGTTGAAAGTTTTATAACACCTAAGTGGGAACTTGAATTTCATGTCACAACTCTGTTGTGTTCAAGTCAAAGTCATAAATCATTTCATAAGTCCTTTTGAAAACATATGATGACGGAATAGTATGGCCACTCCAACTGTCCATAAGCGCGGACGCGGCTATTCGAATAGTTTGACACTCTGCAGAGATTGTACACTTTCACCACAACATTCGATACATCCGTCAGGAACAATCCTGAATTCACCATACTCAGTATGCGGATAATCAATCCTAACCTTTCCATTACACACCCTAGTATAGGAACCTCTCCTGTGAGTTTGGCCTCCCAACCATGACCAACTGTCATCTTGGGAACTGCACAGGTGGACAATCTTAACAAGGTAGCCTCATCTCAAACCTTGGCCGCAAGGGAACCCATACTAAGGTATATAAATTTCCGGTCAATCCCTACCCAAATTTCGGGTATTGTGGTTGTACGGTAAAATTGGAATGGTATCGCATCCAGACAACGATAATTTTTGTAAAGGTATAAGGCTCATGCCTTAACATTTTCATCATCAAATTCATTTGGTGTTCGGAAACACATGTCAAAACATTTTAGTAGAATGACTCATCATTCTAAGGTTTTCATAACCATTTTCACCAAGTATTCCCATCTAAAGTTGATCAAGTTTTATGATTAGCACTAGCATCTACAAGTGGGGGTAAATACTAATGAGGGGTGGTAAACAAGTCTATCTTATCTAAGTTCAATCTCATGCCTTAGGGTGGCATCAAGATTATCTAACTTAGGCCAAGTTTTATGCTCTTTATGCTACCTTCCAATATCCTTTAATTATCTACAAGTTACTAAGTAAACTCTAAGAGAAAGCTTTGATAAAGTAATAAACTATTTAGCTTTGCAAGTAAAACTAGGATTGGGTATCATCAAATGTATCTAACCAAGCATGCTTAATGCATTGCATAGGTTATCTAACTTTCATAGTTGCAAGTATTAGCTTGCATAATTGCAAGTATAAGCTTGCAAGGTTTAGCTTGCTCAGTTAATAGCTTGCCTTGTGCAGAGCAGTGGTTGAAGTTGTCCTCGGCTTCTTCCTCGTAGTATCCTCCTTCCTCCTCATATCCTTGGTCGGTACTAGCGTCTATAAATAAATACGAAGTACACAATCACCACACAATTCTTAACTACTCTATTTAACACACAAAGGTTCACACTATATGATCTAGCATCATCACTATTATCACAAAGATTAAAGCACTTGTCTTATTTATTTCATTTTAGAAAAGTAATTTCTACTCAATGAAAAAATACTTAAGATTTAATATTCTCCAACTAATACATGGGATCATGTTGACACATGTCATCACCACATGTTTCAGTACATGGGGATGTGATTTAAAGTGGTGTCACAATTTAATAAGGTTTAACCTTTTTATTTAATTAACCAAAGTTACTAGAAATGCCTATGAGGCATTCTTTTATTACTTGATCATTATTTCTGCAAGTAACCCTATATATTGTTATATATTCTGAAAGGTATGGTTAAATGTGATTTTTGAGAGTTGGAATCAACTCAAAAGCCTTCATGGTTGAATTTTGAAAAATGTTTGAATGCAGAAAAGATTCTGCCTTGTTATTTTTACCATGGGTGATCTATAATTCTAAATGGTTTGAATCCAATGGGCTTGGATTAAGCACTCCAGTACCTTTCTAACAAAATAAGTTTCATGCATTTTGGTTCAGTGAATCGAGCTGGGTTGATTTTTCAATCTAGGTACAGAACTGAGTTTGAAATTAAAAGAATAAACCCAAGTTTGAATTGTTGGGTCGCGCGGGAGGTTTAACTGGGCCGGCCCACTACGCATAGAACACGTGGGCTGGTTATGTGAGCAACCCCACTCGTCAGTGAGACATCGAGTGGAGAAGCGGTATGGGGCGATTAGGGCCGCACGATCTAAATCTAATCGAACGACTGAGGTTCATCGTCCACGTCGGGCAACGCCGGCGAGACAAAACCCTAGCGCAGCCAGTGGGGGTCATGGGAGGCTCACCGGGGCTCCGGCGATGGTCGACGATGGGGGGAATGACGAAGTTGACGACGATGATCCTCCTGGTACCAGCGGCTCCTCCTGGGGCGGCTCCAATCGACGGCACCTCTCCTCCTCTGAAGTGGAGAACTCCGGTGAAATTCCGGACACCTGGTGCTCTCCTTGCTCTAGGAGTGAGTGGGGGGAATCAGTGAGAGGTGGGGAGTGAGATGGTGTGAAGGGTTTGAGCTAGGAGGGCCTCTATTTATAGTGCGACAATGGTACCGAATGACGCGGGTGGAGCTCGTCGGTGTCGTCGGCACAACGTGCTAATGGCATGGGCGACGATAGGGGGCGATGCAGTGCTCCCTGGAGAAGCTCAATGGTATGGTCACACGGTGCCGGGAGGTGCTGAACGGTCGGAACATCGCGGCGCTCTAGGAGGGTCCGACGACAAGTTTTGTGGCGCACAACGTGCATGGTCCGCGCGGCGGCGAATGGGGCTGTCTGGCGGGTTACTGGGGTGCTGGCAATCACGTATGAAAGCGGCGAGGGCGGCGCGCGGTCTGTGAGCTTGTGTCCCTGACTGGCGTGCTCTCGGCATGCATGCAGAGACTAGGCATGATCTTGCCGTGTGGTCCAGGGGCTGGCAAGGCTCGGGGCTTGGCCAGGGGGTGGCGGTGGACGATGGAGAGTGTCCCAGACAAGGTTGGTGAGGCTAGTGCTTCCTCTATCTTGCTGGCGACATGGGGGTGGCAATGGTGCTCTCGGCATGGTCACCATTGATGGCTATGCTTGCTCACAGTGGTGCTAAAGCTAGTTAGATTAGTTTGATCATCTACTGAGAGTGTAGAGTGAGCTAGGAAGGGGACAAGGTTGGCCAAAATTACTGCTACTAATAGTGTTTGATGTTTTGTTGTTTGCTAATCACAAGGTGTTTGATGAAATGGCCAAAAGAAATATAAATTTGAATTTTGGATTCAAACTTGGTGGGTTTGCTATTTACATACTAGAGAGTATCTGGTTAGTTGGATTGGTCAAGGGGCACTGGTTTGGTTGGGTTTTGAAAATGTGGGATCTTCACATATGTTAAAGATTCAATTTTAAATTGTCATTTGAATGGGGTTGCCAAATGTTTCTGCAAGTTTGAAAGGTGGGCTTTGATTCACTTTTACTTGGTCTTGCAAGGGGTGAAAAGAAATGGAAAAGTTTCTGTTTGAAATATTGGGCTAGAAACACTCAAAGTGACCTTGTGAGCAAGATTGGCAAAAATGACCATTTGCCTTATTTAATTTATTTTTGATTTTCTCTTGATTTTTTTCTGCTTGGAAATGTTTTAGATGATGTTATTTTCATATTTAAACCATTCCTTGCTATTTAGGTTAATCACACAAGTCCAAACATGCATTCATACAATCCTCACATACACACATGCATTCATATGGTTTGTATTTAATAAAAGTTTTTGTTAACCAAAATTTTAGTGATTAGAATTTGATAAGCATGATCAATATTTTTGGGATGTTACAAACCTTCCCTCCTTAAAAAAAATCTTGTCCCGAGATTTTAAAAAGAAGAAAAAAGATTACCTAGGATTTAAAGAGATCGGGAAACTCCATCCTAATGTGATCTTCTCACTCTTAGGTAGCTTCTTCTTCAGTGTGGTTGCTCCACTGAATTTTGAGAAACTTGATGCTCTAGGTTCTGGTGGTTCTGAAGGCTTCCTCCAAAATATGGATGGGTACTTCGGGATACATCAGGTCATCGTTCATCTCTATGGTCTGGTGATCAATGTTCTTGAAAACTTCTGTCTTCTCCGGAACTTCAAGGGATTTGCGAAGTATCGATATATGGAACACATTATGCACTGCTGACATTTCCTATGGCAGTTCCAATTGATATGATACTTCTCCTCGATGATTCAGAATCTTGAAAGATCCGATAAATCTGGGGGATAAATTTCCTTTGAGCTGGAAACACTGCATTCCCTTCAAAAGCGAGGTCTCAGCGTCTCTTGTCGGTGTAACTCTTCTGTCTTGACTGGGCGGTCTTGAGGTGCTCACGAATCTTGTGAACTTTCTCTTCTGCTTCTCATAGGATGTCGGGTCCGAAGATCTGACTCTCTCCTACTTCCGACCAATTCAAAGGGGTGCGACACTTCCTTCCGTACATGAATTCAAATGGGTCCATTTGCAAACTAGCTTGATAACTGTTGTTGTATAAAAATTCTGCGAAAGGCAGACAGTCTTCCCATTTAGATCCATATTCTAGCACACAGGCTCTCAACATATCTTCGAGTATTTGATTTACTCGCTCTGTTTGTCCATCGGTTTGAGAGTGATACGCTGTGATGAAATCCAATCGGGTTCCTAATCCTTCTTGGACTTTCTTCTAGAATCTCGAGGTAAACTGAGTTCCTCGATCTTATACGATGTTCTTGGGAACTCTGTGCAAACTGACGATTCTACGCTAGCTTCGAACTCTGGTAGGTGGTCTTGACTGGTAAGAAATGGGCTACCTTAGACAATCTGTCAACTATGACCCAAATAGAGTCATTTCCCCTACTAGAAGTAGGCAATCCAGTGATAAAGTCCATTCTGACTGAGTCCCATTTCCATTCTGGAATCTGCAATGGTTGCAATAGTCCTGCGGGTCTCTGATGTCCCGCCTTGACTCTCTGAAAAATATCACACTTGGCGATGTAGCTTCCGATTTCTCTCTTCATCTTATGCCACCAAAATTGCTCCTTTAGATCCTGATACATCTTTGTTCCTCCGGGGTGGATAGAATAAAGAGTATCATGAGCTTCCTTCAAAATCATTTCTATCAACTCTGAATCTGCTGGTACAAAGAGACGTCCTTTGTACCAAAGACTTCTTCTTCATCGTCGGTGAATCCGGGTACTTTGCCTGTACCGATACGACGTTTGATTCCAGCGATACTAGCATTTCCTTTCTGCGCCTCCTTGATCTGACTGATCAAAGTGGGTTGAAGTTCTATGCTAGCCAAACACTACAAGAAATGTGCTAATTTGACCCTCCATATTGGTCACTGAATGGTCATTGTCTCCATTTTATGACCTTCCTGTGACCAAAAATAGATGGTCAAAAGCTGAGAGTCACTAACGGACTATAAAGACCTTTCTGTGATTTGGTCATAGACTATTATGGCCAATATAATGGTTTGGTCATCGGCTATCTAGCATATCCACGTAAGTCTCCACGTAAGCCAATCCTACGTGGCAATGCTTGTAGATCGAATTCAGCCCAATCCAACGAGATGCTCTTCATGGGCCAAACCCAACAATTCCAGACTTTTTATTTTCTAAATTTGGCATTTATGGTGCAGTTATTTAGTAGAGCTAGCCCAAATAATTTTGCCCCGTGGCATTTTCTGGCCCAACATTTTTGTCCATTTTTATTTTTTAAAATCTAGTTCCACTAGTCAGATGGCCCTACCTATCATGGGTCCCGTTTGTCAGATCTGTCCTACTTGTCACACATATTTCATAAATTAGTCAATTATAAGGGATAATTTGTAAACGGGTTCCACCAGCAGATTTATACATCAAACGTTTTCAAACTGCATATATAAACATTATTTAAAATAGTAGTACAGAACTTATTAAATTCATCAGAAAACTGCCAGATATAGCCTATTACAATCTTTACATACTCTATTACAACCCTGATATGCTAACTACTACAATATAATATGCTACTCCTTCCTCTGTAGTAGAAATTATGTATTTGGAATAACTAAACAGGTGTAACGAATGATCAAAGCCTCAAGAAGTACAAAAATTAGGAGGCATGCAAAATTCTCATGCAGGACATAGCGCTAGTTCAGCATGTCACTAGGCGCCAGCTTCAGGGATTTAAGCAGCAAATTTCTTAGACCTGTAGCTCTTGTAGAAGAGGAATTGCCACACAGATATCTCAAAAGGCCAACCTGTCAAGCAAACAGAGACAAACAGTAAGACTCAGAGGGTGGAAACCTTAACTTATTCGGAATGTGACATGCCACATCAATATAATCTGACAGAGCTATCAGACAACAATTATGATTTGATACATATGCCAATACCACAAAATTATGCACTTAGAAACAGTAAAGAGGATAGGTATTGTGCTCCATTGGCACTGAAGTACCATTCTTCAGCAGTTCCCCATTCTTAGAAGTAAATAGTTGTACAAGCAACCCCATTCTTAGTGCAAATAAGTAAACACATAGCTTATATCTTGTAACACTGGCAATAACTTGTGTCGCAGTTGTTGAAGAACAAGACAAAACAAAAAATTAGATGGCTCATAATAATCATCTAATTTCACATGAAAAGTATCTAGAATTCTACTGCAGCAGATAAAATTATGAAATACATAATTGAATTACTACAGAATCAAAGTACAAAAGATGCATGGTCTGATTGTTATATATCCTTAGGCTAATATAGAATCATAAAAAAGAATAATCCTTCAGCGTATCCAAATCCATACCTCTCTATAAATCTACCAGTGAAAACGCATTCAGAGAGGCGGTGAAAATTGTGCTTACCATGGGGGCGAGCGTGACGGGGGAGACCGAACTGAGATGGCGAACGTGAGGAGGAGGGCTGGGCAGAGCTAGGGACGTCTCCCTTGAGTAGGGGCTGGACAAGCTCCTCTTTAGGACCATAGCATGTTTTCCTGGTAACAACAAACTCAGGGTCAATGCGGAAAAGGTAACCGCAAAATCTATAACACAAAGAAGCGTGAACTATGACTGTAGCAACTCAGAAACAACAAATACTTCATGCTAATTTGTAGCAACTCGGAAAAAACATATGTAAACAGCGGCATATTTTAGTTCCCATGCTATGCAAGATAAATCTAAGTACATGAACCACAACTAGAGAAGAATGTTGCATGTAAAATTGTACCCAGATTAACTAGCATATGTTCTCGTTAGGGTAATTTCAGAATCACTAACCGTGTTGTCCAAAGATAAAAGATTCATGAGGTATCAGGAAACAACATCTTATTAACAAAATCAAAACAACATTATTACAACCTCTTCTTATTAACAGATCACACTTTACACATATGACAACTACCCTATAAATGGAATCCAGCAGAACCAAGTAAGTATGCAAAATATCATGCAGCATCAGGACATAATGGGATGATACAACATCCTATTCCACTATCAGGTCATAATTCGCTATTGGTAATACAACAACCTAAATTTATAGGCATGAACTAACAAGAACACATGACATGAACTAGCTCAATAAGGTTTGAAGGCCACCGGGAGATGTACCTAGAATTGCATCTAGTGCAACAAGGTTTGTAGGCCAGAGGGAGATGCAAAAACACAAGTTACAGAAGTCGCATGATCATATCTAGGTGGTAAGTACTTGCCTTTACAAAAGTTGATGGCCTCGTCTCGGAGATGCGTGGGTTGTTGGCCTCGATCTCGCTGACGACACGCGAGTTACAAAGGAGGTGAATACCTCACTGTCGAAGATGGAGGACTCTCCGATGTTCCCCGTTGTCTGTGTGTGAAGGTTCCTCCTAGCGCTGCTGGCCGGTGACGTGGAGGACTCCCTGCCCCCGCCGCCTGGGCCCGTCTGTTCCCGCTGGCCCGTGATGCAGAGGCTGTTGGAGATATGCCCTAGAGGCAATAATAAAAGTGGTTATTATTATATATTTGTGCTTATGATAAATGTTTACATTCATGCTATAATAGTATTAACCAGAAAAATTAATACTTGTGTGATTTGTAAACTAAATTAGAGTCCCTAGTAAAGCCTCTTTGTAATACTAGCTTGTTGGTTAATAGATGACCGTGGTTTCCCGATCATGAACATTGAGATGTTGTTAACAACAAGATCATATCATTAGGAGAAAGGTATGATGGAAATACTCCTATAGATAAGCATAGCATAAAGTCAAGCCATTTCAATAGTTCATTTGCTATAAGCTTTCTGATACATAGTAACCTAATTCCTTCGACCATGAGATCATGCTAATCACCATCACCGGAAGGATGCTTTGATGACATCAAACACCACACCGTAACTGGGTGGCTATAAAGGTGGCATTGAGTGTTCGGAAAGTATGTGTTGAGGCACAAGGATCAAGAGTGGGATTTGTCCATCCATATGACGGATAGATATACTCTAGGCCCTCTCGATGGAATGTCATCCAATTGGCTTGCAAGCATGTGACTGGCTCACAAGGGATCACATATCACGGAAACAAGAAAAGAGTACTTATCGGTAACGAGGTTGAACTAGGTATGCAGAGATACCGATGATCAAAACTTCGGATAAGTAAACTATCGTGAGATAAAGGGAAATTGGTATCGTATGTAAGTGGTGCATTCGATCGCAAAGTAATCGTAGAAATATGTGGGAGCCATATGAATTTCCAGATTCCTCTATTGGTTATTGATCGGAGAAGTGTCTCGGTCATGTCCGCATAATTCACGAACTTTAGGGAGACACACTTAAGGATTCGATGTTGTTTAGTAGATATGGAATGTTAGTAGGGATACCAAATGTTGTTCGGAGTATCGGATGGGGTCTGGGATATCATGAGGACATCCGGAATGGTCCGGAGAATAAGATTCATATAAGGAAAGTCCGATTCCGGAGTTCGGGAAAGATTCCGATGTTTTCATCGGAGAGGTTCTAGAAGGGTCTAGAAGGTTCACCGGACCGGAAGAGGAATGGTCCATGAATGTGTTATGGATAAGTGGAATGATTGGATCATATCCTAGGTCACTTGGTGTGGGCATTTGCAAGAGAGAATTAAATCTCTAAATTGAAAGTTAAACGGGAAGTTTGAAAAATCAAACTAGAACAATGGTTTCCTAATGGAAGAAGAAACAAGTCCTTCTCACACCAAGCCCTAGCCCCTCCCCACACGCTCCGCCGCCGCCAAGCCGCCGCCGCGCCGCCGCCGACACCTCCTCCTCCTCCCGGTCTTCTAAACCCTAGATCACCAGGAAACCCTAGATCCACCATAACTCGCACCGGCTTAGGCGAAGCCCTGCGGGATCTTCCCTCTACTTCTGACACCACACCGTCGTGCTGTCGGAATTGCGAGGGGAGAACTACAACCTCCACTGCCTGCTGGAACAAGGGAGAGGAAGGTCTTCATCGAGTACCGAATGTGTGACCGACTGCGGAAGCGCTGCCGGAACACAGCGCCGGAAGGATCGTCTACACGATCTTGAGATCGGCAAGTGTACGACTACATCACTCACGAGAATCTGCTCTCGTTAAATGCTTTGGAATCTTCGAGGGTGATTGCTTCTATCGACTCGTTGCTACAATCTAGTAGATAGATCTTGGCTTGTTTGTGTGCATGCGATAGAAATTTTTTGTTTTCCATGCTACGAACCCCTATAGTGGTATCAGAGCCGTGTCTATATGTAGATCTGTTGCACGAGTAGGACACAATGGTCATTGTGGGCGGTGGTGCTTTTATTATCAGTTGCTTTTTGTGTACTTCGCATCTTGCGGTATGATAGGATGAAGCGGCCCGGGCTAACCTTACATGACATCGTTCATGAGACTTGCTCCACGCTTAACATGCAACTTGTATTGCATAAGTGGCTTTGCGGGTGTCTGTCTCTCCCATCATAGTATAGATTCAATTTACAACGGGCACTTGATAGTTCAAACATCAACGTTGTGGTTCTTGTTCGTAAGTTAGAACGACACTTATTGAAATCCCCAAACCACGTAAAATATGCAAAGAAAATTAGAGGCTTCTAACTTTGTTTTGCAGGGGTGTGCTGTGATGTGATATGGCCATGATTGTGATTATATATGATGTATGCAATGTTCCTTATTGTAAGTCAGCAACCGGCAGGAGCCGTATGGTTGTCTTTTAATTCTGTTAAGACCTGCGTGTCTATTCTAAGTAGTTGTAATAGTTGATGCTAGTGGACGACAACCATGTAGTAGTTGTAATAGTCGTGCTTGAAGATGGAGATCGGAAGCACAAGAAGAAAGGCCATATCATATCACATATTATGAATTGCATGTGATGTTAATCCTTTTATGCATCTTGTATTGCTTAGTTCGCGACAGTAGCATTATAAGATGATTTCTCAAGCACAAAAAAATTTCAAGTTATAAAGTGTTCATCCTTAGTAAGCACCGTTGCTAAAGCTCGTTGTTTTGAAGCACCACGGGATGATCGGGTGTGTTAGATTCTGCGAGTGTATACAACATGAGCAAGCCAGATTTGCTCATGCAGAAGCTAAGGATTGATCTTGATGAGCCTAGCATGTACAGACATGGTCTCGGAACACGGATCACCGAAAGGTAAAGCATGAGTCATATAGTAGATATGATGAACATGTTGATTGTTCGCCACTAAAGCTACACCAACTCTCGTGATGATCGGTTTTGATGTGGTGGATTTGGTTCGTGTGATCACTAAAGCAATGTGAGGGATATTTTTTTGAGTGGGAGTTCACCTAGTTTAATTTAACTATTAATTAGAACTCAATTTGTCATAAACTTAATCTAAACTATTTCAAATATGTTATAGATCAATGGCGGCCCCTACCATCAATTTTAATGCGTTCCTAGAGAAAGAAAAGTTGAAAAACAATGGAAGAAACTTCGCGGATTGGTTCCGCAATTTGAGGATTGTCCTCAATGCTGGTAATTTGACCTATGTTCTGGATGCACCGCTGGGTGACCCGCCTGCAGTTGATGCTACCGATGAGGTAATGTAACACCGCGGTTCTGAAAAGACCGAGGCTTCTATGTGACATGCCAATCCCTGGATCGGTTCATTGGCCCACAATAGAATAAGATGAATAACATAGCAAAATATCCGTGTATCATGAATAACGAGATCCAGAGTACCATTATTACAATAAAAGCTTAGCTCAAGCTAGCTCAAATTATTCAGGTAGCAACATAAATAGAGTAAATCCTCCATTCTTCAAATTGCCCACAAGTGAACAAGTGCCGAGTGGAGTACCGTGGCCTATATCGATTAATCAGAATCGGAATAACCTGCAACATTAAACGTAGCAGCCCCGAAGGGTCAATACATGGAATGTATGGCAAGTAGAGCTAGTAAAGGAGACAATAGTGCTAACATCTACATGCATATTTGGCAAGTGGAGCCGTGTCTGGCTTGCATTTGCAAATACATTTGTCCTACTTTCATAAATAGTTTTTGATTTTCTTTGAAAATATCCCAATTAAGTTAACCCAACAATATTAAAACAATTATGAAATTGGAATGAGCGAGAAACATGTCATGGAATCAATATCAAGCAACTCAGTTGTCCATAACCGGGGACACGGCTAATCGATTAGATTATACACCCTGCAGGGGTTAGTACACTTTACCCATGTGACTTGGCCAGCCCAGCTCGTACCATCACTCTCATTTTGGGTGATGATAGGGAGAAGTCCAAGAAGAGACTGTTCGGGAAGTAGCTCCTCAATCCCGACGCGCACCGGTCCAACCTACCAAAATTCTACATCTCTGGATACGCGGGTTCGAGTTACCACAACCTACTAAGTCCAACCAACCGCCCATTCCATTATCGGCACATGGTTGTACACGTAAGCTACACAATAAAGAATCCAATCATTCTCTCTTGATACCTGGGTGCCTTTCCGCAATGAAACCACCAAAAATTATCAATACCATCACACCAGATGATTCATTGATTAAGTTGTTTTAGTTTTCACAAACCAAATACTTTTAGAAACAAGTCTCGATGATGTAACCCAGCCCTCGTTCAACATAGCATGGCTAAGCACATCTACCAACGGTGGTTCATCTACAAGGAAGGTCCTACCACATAATAGGACATAGCATAGCGATAGTATCATCCTACACATGCATCTACAAAATACATGACAATGCATTGAAAATAGTAGGACGATATCATAAACAAAGTAGCATCTAATTGCCTTGGTTGTAGCGGTCGGAAGAACAATCCACACACGAGCAAGCGTTGCACTCGTCACAATCTACACGATACAATTCCAATCATAAACAAACAATCCACAAGCATATGCAACAAGGATGATGCATGAAGGTATGCAAGTCAAGTGAATTGGTGCTACAGCTGCACCACATAATCCTATTCAATAATACTATTGATTCCATGCATGGAAAATAGTTTTAGCGCAAGGAAAACTATTATGCAAAAAGCAACGCTCAAAACTAGAGCTAGAAATCAAATAATTCACTACAGGTAGTATACTGTTTGTAAAATCTTGGGAAAATTCTACCGCATAGGCATCGCTGATTAGAAACAGTACCAATTGGAATTACTCAAAAAGGATTTATAAAACTCCCCGAGTAATTAAAACACTGCAGAAAGCCACTAGACAGTTTCTGCAGAAGTTTTTACTGTAAGGCCATCTTTTTAATTCACGATGAGATTCCCCTCGTTCCACTGAATCCAGGGACATATCATACGCGATTTTTGGAGCTACAGATCTTTTTCTACGAATTTATTACTCCGAAAAGGCCACTAACTAGTTTGATTAAACTGTACTAAACCTTGCTTCAAAAGTCTGAACAAAAGGCACAGAGAGATTCTACACGACTCACTGAATCTACACATATTTTATTTGCAATTTTTTGCCAAGCGGTTTAATTTCTACGGAATTTACAAGATTCTACCGAAATCTGTCAACTAAAACGATTAGTTAAATTAACCAGTCAACTGTGTCTATTGACTGGTCAACGTGTCTGCTGACTGGGCGCTGACTAGTCAACGCCCGAGTCTGATCGGTCAACGACTGATCTGAACCGCTGATCTGAAATCTGACGGTGGCTGCAGGTTTACCGGAAACAAACGGCGAAACGGGCTCCAGACGGTGCGGCGAGTTCCGGACGGCGGTGGCGATCGATTCCGGCGTCGGTGTTTTTCCTGCGCGGATGGAAACGGTCAGCGCACGGTTCGAGATCGTGAACGCGGCGCGCGAGACGGCGCGCGTGCGTGCGTGCATGCGTGGGAAAACGCGCGCGTGTGTGTGCGCGCGAAGGCGCGCGGCGGCGCAGCGCGTGCAGCGGCGTAGCAGCAGCGCGCGCAAGCAGCAGCGGCGGGCGGCGGTGCAGCGCTGGCGGCGGGGCGGCGCGCGATGCAAGGCGGCGGCGGCTGCATGCTGGCGGGGGCGCGCGGTGGCGAGGCGGCGATGGCGGCCGGCGGCGAGATGGAGGCGGCGCGGCGGCGGGTACCTGGGCGGCGGCGCGGGCTCGGAGGCCGGGGTGGCGGGCGGCGGCGGCGAGAGCCTGGTGGCGGCGGCGATCGCGGGAGGCGGTGGGTGCGGGCACGCGTCCCGAGGCGCGATCGCGGGGTGGGCAGGGAGGCGGCGGGGTAGGGCGCGGTTCCCGAGGCCGGGGTGCCTCTTATGTGGGGCCCTCTCGCGGGGTCCCACTCCGATTCGGCGCGGAGTTGGTTTCGGACTCGGAAATCGGCCCGGAAATTCGGACTGTTTTCCGTCCTTTTAAACAAACGGCCGTAACTTCTCCGTACGAGCTCCGAATCGAGCGATTCTTGCTCCTACGGTTTTGTAAAGTCGAGGGGAACAATCTAAGGTCAAGGGTTGAGTGAAACCACTAGGCTACAAGGGTGGCAACACTAGTTCTTCTAATGCCTCCCGCAGGAGCCTCGTAGTAAAATAGAATAGGGATTTGAAAATAGCGTTTCGCCGATTCATTTCGATCGACGGTTTTGTATGGAAAAGCATGATGCAATGCTATGAATGGTATGCAAGACCAAATCTAAAATTTGGGATGTGACAACACTAAACCCCTTAATATGAATCTCGTCCTCGAGATTCAGCGCGGCTAGCAAATAGGTGTGGGTAGTCCTCTCGGATGTCATCCTCGCGCTCCCAAGTGGCTTCCTCTTCGGTGTGGTGGATCCACTGCACCTTGCAAAACTTGATCGTCTTAGTACGGGTAGTCCTCTCTGCTGTCTCTAGAATCTTGACCGGTTTCTCCTCATAGGTCAAGTCATTCTCAAGCTGAACCTCCTCTAGCGGTACAGTGTCTCTCAATGGTGTATCCATCATCTCCGGATGGCACTTCTTCAGCTGGGATACGTGGAACACATTGTGAACAGCGGACAGAGCCTCTGGCAACTCCAACTGATAAGCAACTTCTTCCTTGCGTGCTAAGACTCGATACGGCCCAATAAACCGAGGTGCCAGCTTACCCTTAATTCCGAATCTCTTGATTCCACGAAGTGGCGACACTCTGAGGTATGCTCTATCACCTATCTCGTACACCACTTCCTTGCGCTTGGCGTCAGCGTAGCTCTTCTGCCTTGATTGTGCTACCTTCAGCCTGTCCCTAATCAAGGCGACCTTCTCCTCAGCATCCTTGATCAAATCGGGTCCAAACAACTGGCGTTCTCCTACTCCATCCCATAGCAATGGTGTTCGGCACCGTTTCCCATATAGCACATCGAACGGTGACGTCTTGATGCTGGTTTGATAGGTGTTGTTGTAGGAAAACTCCGCATACGGTAAATTCTCATCCCAACTAGATCCATGAGCCAAAGCGCAAGCTCTCAGCATGTCCTCCAAAATCTGATTCACCCTCTCGGTCTGTCATCGGTCTGTGGGTGAAACGCTGTGCTAAACTCCAATCTAGTACCAAGCGACTCGTGCAGCTGGCGCCAGAAGTGTGAGGTAAATTGGGTGCCTCTATCAGATACGGTACTCTTGGGAACTCCATGTAGGCACACAATTCTGTCCATATAAATCTTGGCCAACTTTGCACTCGTATAGGTTGTCTTTACCGGTATAAAGTGGGCTACCTTGGTCAAATGGTCGACCACTACCCAAATAGAGTCATATCCTGACCTGGTCCTGGGCAATCCTGTGATAAAGTCCATTCCCACTCTATCCCACTTCCAATCCGGCACAGGCAATGGCTGTAGCAGTCCTGCTGGCTTCTGGTGTTCCGCCTTCACTCGGCTGCACACATCGCATAGGGCAATATGCTTGGCGATATCTCCCTTCATGTTGTTCCACCAAAATCTGCTCTTCAAATCCATATACATCTTTGTGTTGCCCGGATGTATGGAGTATGGCGAGTTATGAGCCTCCTGCAGAATCAACTCCCTTATCTCCGGGTCTCTGGGCACACACAAACGATCTCCATACCACAAGGTACCATGCTCATCCTCGCGAATATCCTTTTCCCGATTCTCCTTCATCATCATCCTTTATCTCCTCTATTTCCTTGTATCCTATCTGAGCCTTTATGATCCTGTCCTGTAACGTCGGTTGGACTTCCATTGTAGCCAAGTATCCTTCAGAAACTACTTCCAGTCTAATGTCCTTGAATTGCTTGCACAAATCCTCTGGCAATTCACCAATTGTCAATCCATTGGCATAAACCTTCCGGCTCAGAGCATCTGCTACTACATTGGCCTTTCCTGGGTGGTATTGCAGATTCATATCATAGTCCTTGATAAGCTCCAACCATCTCCTTTGCCTCATGTTCAGTTCCTTCTGCGTGAATATGTACTTCAGGCTCTTGTGGTCGGTGTACACATCACAGTGTTTTCCCATTAAGTAATGCCTCCATACCTTGAGCGCATGAACCACTGACGCTAACTCCAAGTCGTGTGTGGGGTAATTCCGCTCATGGTGCTTGAGTTGTCGCGAGGCATATGACACTACTCTCCCATCTTGCATCAGCACACTCCCAAGTCCCTGTCGAGAAGCATCACAGTACACTTGGAAATCCTTCTGAAGATCTGGTAAACATAGAACAGGCGCGGTCACTAGTCGACGCTTCAGTTCCTGAAAGCTGGCTTCACATACGTCTGACCATTCAAACTTCCTCTCCTTCTTCAGAAGTTCAGTCATCGGCTTAGCAATCTTGGAAAAGTTTTCTATGAATCTCCTATAATATCCAGCAAGTCCCAAAAAGCTTCGTATCTCTCCAGCATTCTTGGGTGCTTCCCACTCAGTTACTGCAGTCACTTTGCTTGGGTCAACAGCAACTCCTTCTCCTGACACTACGTGTCCAAGAAACCCAATGGTGTTAAGCCAGAATTCACACTTGCTGAATTTGGCATACAGCTTGTGTTCCCTCAGCTTCTCCATAATCAGTCTCAGATGCTTCTCATGCTCAGCATCATCCTTGGAATATATCAGTTTGTCGTCAATAAACACCACCACGAACTTGTCCAAGTACTCCATAAATACCTTGTTCGTCATGGTCATGAAATATGCCGGGGCATTTGTTAGTCCAAAAGACATAACCGTATACTCATATAAACCATACCTAGTGGTGAAGGAGGTTTTTGGTACGTCCTCCTCTCGGATCTTTAATTGGAAGTAGCCTGATCACAGATTAATCTTGCTGAACACCTTCGCTCCTTCCAGTTGATCAAACAAATCATTTATGTTTGGCAGAGGGTACTTGTTCTTGATGGTTACTTCATTCAGCGAGCGATAGTCCACCACTAATCTCTTGTTGCTGTCTTTCTTCTCCACAAACAGAACAGGTGCACCCCATGACGACGAACTAGGCTGAATGAATCCCTTTTCCAGCTGCTCTTTCAACTGCTTCTTCAATTCCTTCAGCTCATCCACATCCATCTTATATGGTTTCTTTGCTATTGGTCCTGTTCCCGGCATCAGGTCGATAAGAAACTCTACATCCCTGTCAGGTGGCATTCCTGGCAGCTCTTCCGGAAACACGCCGGGGTAATCCCTAATCACTGGTATAGTATCCATGCTAACCCCCTTAAGAGAATTCAACTTACACCTTCCTGGTCGTACAGCTGACTTGAATCTAATCCTCTTACCATCCGGGGTTTTGAGTGAAACAGCTCGCTGTGCACAATCTATGTGTCCCCCATGCATAGACATCCAATCCATACCCAGAATAACATCTAATCCCTGTGAATCCAACACTACCAAATGTGCAATGAAGTTGTGTGTTCCAATCCTCACAGTTAAATCGCGGCATCCCGCGCTAGCTATCATATCTCCTCCAGGTGAACTCACTCTAATAGACCTTTTCATAGACTCAGTAGGTAACTTATACTTATCCACAAATGCCCTTGATATGAATGAATGCAATGCACCAGTATCGAAAAGTATAAGTGCTGGGTGAGTGTTGATTGGGAACTTACCAATCACAAGGTCAGGCTCATCTGGGATCTCCTCCACATTCATGTGGTTCACTGTGGCCTTCTCGCTGTTGGTTGGCTTCAATCCCTTCCTCTCCAGGCAGTTGTCAGCATAGTGTCCCTTCTGTTTACACTTGAAGCACGTCACCTCACTCAGATCCTTCTTCACAAAGCTGCGATCACGGTTGCGGTCATGCCCACCGTGTCCTCCAGAGTGGTGAGAGTGTCCTCCCTTGTGGTTGTGGTGGTTGCTCCTATGGTTGTCATGACGATGCCCATCGCCTCCATGGTGGTGGCGGTCATGGCTCCCATGGTCACTCCCTCCATGCTTGGAGTATCCATCATATGAAGTGCGTGACTTGTGATGTGAACCAGAGTGGTGATTATTGTTCTTCCTCTTGCGGATTTCTACTTGCTTGTGCTTCCCTTCCAAGATTCTGGCCTTGTCCATAAGCTCCTGGAAAGTGGGGCAATAAACCACCAGTAGCTGCACTGAAAGTTCATCACTGAGGCCATCCAGGAATCTCTCCCTCCTTTTTGCATCAGTGTCAACATCCTCAGGTGCATAACGGGACAGGTTGTTGAACTCCTCAATGTACTCGGCCACGGTGCGATTGGTTTGGCGCAAGTTGCGGAACTCCTTCCTCTTCAGGCTTAGAACTCCTGAAGACATGTGGTTGGTCCTGAAACCTTCCTCAAACATTGCCCAAGTCACGGTATCCAGCGGGTGGGTGATCTGAAAAGTGTCCCACCAAGAAGCGGCTGGTCCCTCCAGTAGGTGAGCGGCAAACCTCACCTTCTGAGCATCAGTGCATCCGACAGTTACTAGATCCTTGTTGACTGAACGCAACCAGTCGAGAGCAACCATTGGTTCCATTGCAGTAGAGAACTTAGCTGGCCTTAACCTCAGAAATCTGGTGAGAGCATCTCCCTGAGGCTGATTGTTTCCATTGTTGTTGTTCTGATTTGCCATGAACTGAGTCATCACTTGGGTCAGCTGTGCCTGAGCTGCCATGAGCTGCTCCAACTCAGTGGGGTGACGGCGGGGAGGCATCTGCGGTTCAGCACAGGTAAGTTTAGAAAGAATCAACTACGATAATAGGATTCTACCCATGCATATGATCAAACAACAACAAACAATAGCAGACAATCACAAGCAAGCAACACATCAACAACCAAGCGATCCAGCAACATCCCAGGGGTTATCCTAGCAGTATATAACTACTGAAATAGTTTTGCAAGAGTTGGCAATGGTTAACTAAACAGTTGATCAACTAAACAACAAAAACAGCAATCTGCCAGAACAGTCCAGCAGCGTTCGCGAATTTTTCCGCCTGACTTAAACTCGTCAGAAAATTTAGCTGATTTTTTCACATATAGTACAGAGAGTTTCGCATCAGCCCAATTGTTTTCAGATTTTTCCGAGTTACCAGAAAAATATGAAAAATCGCGCAGTACTGCTGTATCAGCAGAAAACTACAGCAAAAATAACACAGATAGTAACCAAAATTGCCATAACTCTTTCATAAAATTCGCACAAATAATTCCTGGGATACTGGAGTACACAAATAAGCAACTAAACACTCTTAAACTAACACGAACTAAGTTTCACATCGATCAAGACTAATCCTAACGAATTTGCCTAACGTGGACTAATTGGTGGACTTCTATCTACTTCTTGAAGAGGTTGAGGTAGGTCCTTGCGGTCATGCGTTGGCGCTTCGGCTCGCGGTACAACCATGGCGGCGGAGTGTACACCTCTCCTGAATCATCACTTGAGATCTCAAACTCCACCTCTTCTGGATCCTCCTCTTCTTCTTCACTCTCAGCTGCAACTGCAACAGCTTCATCTCCTCCACCATCATCGTCTCCATCATCATCATCCTCGTCCTCATCATCATCATCGTCTCCACTGTCATCATCATCCCCATTGTTGCCATCATCTCCATTGTCATCATCAGAGGGTGGATTCAGCTGTGCTTGGAGAGCGGCAATCTGGGCTGTCATAGCTTCAATAGTCTGATCCCTTTCCTGGACGGTCCCTTGCAACTGTTGTATGTTCTGGGTGTTCTCCTGCACCGTACCATGAAGATGAGCTATGGTTGCATCTCTGGCTATCAGGGCATTCTCCAGAACTCCCACAGCTTCATGAAGGGTGTCAATCTCCTGTCCTTGGACCACCATACCATTGCTAGCAAAGTCTGCAATCTCCTTTATCATCATCACCTTCTCAGCTAGAGCTCCATTCTCCTTTTCCATGTCCTCTATGTGCCTCCGACGGGGCGGCATGTTGTTCCTGTCGCCCGGGGTAACCACAACGTGCCCATCTTCATCACGCCTCCCATAGTCACGGTAGGGTGAATCTGCTGGCAGTAGGTGTCGGACATTATGGCACTGGCGAGACAGGGCTTCATGTATGGCCAAATTGATACCAAGTCCCCAGTTGCAGTATGTCTTGGTGTAGATCAAGTGCACGGGGTTTGGCAAGGCGGCATCTCTGAATATGAAGGTAGTGATCTCCCATGCATCCTCTCCATATCCATAGGTGTACAACCTTCTTCCCTTGAACATGGGCAGTGGCAATCCCAATGACTGCGAGAGCTGAGCTAACTGCCTTGCAAAGGGCCTTGGTGACTCCATGGTGGCATACTCAGTCCTGACTTCTCCCATCTACCAAGTAAAAGAGGAAAGTGTGAGAATAGCATATGGTAAGAATTTACGAGGGTGAAAGGCATAAGATGAAAGACAGAGTTAATATAGGCTTTAATAATTCTGTGGCTTCCTAATCCAATCCTAGGTCACGATCCTACAGTCGACACACGGGCTCTGATACCATCCTGTAACACCGCAGTTCTGAAAAGACCGAGGCTTCTATGTGACATGCCAATCCCTGGATCGGTTCATTGGCCCACAATAGAATAAGATGAATAACATAGCAAAATATCCGTGTATCATGAATAACGAGATCCAGAGTACCATTATTACAATAAAATCTTAGCTCAAGCTAGCTCAAATTATTCAGGTAGCAACATAAATAGAGTAAATCCTCCATTCTTCAAATTGCCCACAAGTGAACAAGTGCCGAGTGGAGTACCGTGGACTATATCGATTAATCAGAATCGGAATAACCTGCAACATGAAATGTAGCAGCCCCGAAGGGTCAATACATGGAATGTATGGCAAGTAGAGCTAGTAAAGGAGACAATAGTGCTAACATGTACATGCATATTTGGCAAGTGGAGCTGTGTCTGGCTTGCATTTGCAAATACATTTGTCCTACTTTCATAAACAGTTTTTGATTTTCTTTGAAAAGATCCCAATTAAGTTAACCCAACAATATTAAAACAATTATGAAATTGGAATGAGCGAGAAACATGTCATGGAACCAATATCAAGCAACTCAGTTGTCCATAACCGGGGACACGGCTAATCGATTAGATTATACACCCTGCAGGGGTTAGTACACTTTACCCATGTGACTTGGCCAGCCCAGCTCGTACCATCACTCTCATTTTGGGTGATGATAGGGAGAAGTCCAAGAAGAGACTGTTCGGGAAGTAGCTCCTCAATCCCGACGCGCACCGGTCCAACCTACCAAAATTCTACATCTCTGGATACGCGGGTTCGAGTTACCACAACCTACTAAGTCCAACCAACCGCCCATTCCATTATTGGCACATGGTTGTACACGTAAGCTACACAATAAAGAAGCCAATCATTCTCTCTTGATACCTGGGTGCCTTTCCGCAATGAAACCACCAAAAATTATCAATACCATCACACCCAGATGATTCATTGATTAAGTTGTTTTAGTTTCCACAAACCAAATACTTTTAGAAACAAGTCTCGATGATGTAACCCAGCCCTCGTTCAACATAGCATGGCTAAGCACATCTACCAACGGTGGTTCATCTACAAGGAAGGTCCTACCACATAATAGGACATAGCATAGCGATAGTATCATCCTACACATGCATCTACAAAATACACGACAATGCATTGAAAATAGTAGGACGATATCATGAACAAAGTAGCATCTACTTGCCTTGGTTGTAGCGGTCGGAAGAACAATCCACACACGAGCAAGCGTTGCACTCGTCACAATCTACACGATACAATTGCAATCATAAACAAACAATCCACAAGCATATGCAACAAGGATGATGCATGAAGGTATGCAAGTCAAGTGAGTTGGTGCTACAGCTGCACCACATAATCCTATTCAATAATAGTACTGATTGCATGCATGGAAAATAGTTTTAGCGCAAGGAAAACTATTATGCAAAAAGTAACGCTCAAAACTAGAGCTAGAACTCAAATAATTCACTACCAGTAGCATACTGTTTGTAAAATCTTGGGAAAATTCTACCGCATAGGCATCGCTGATTAGAAACAGTACCGATTGGAATTACTCAAAAAGGAATTATAAAACTCCCCGAGTATTTAAAACACTGCAGAAAGCAATTAGACAGTTTTTGCAGAAGGTTTTACTGTAAGCCCATCTTTTTAATTCACGATGATATTCCCCTCGTTCCACTGAATCCAGGGACATATCATACGCGATTTTTGGAGCTACGGATCTTTTTCTATGAATTTATTACTCCGAAAAGGCCACTAACTAGTTTGATTAAACTGTACTAAACCTTGCTGCAAAAGTCTGAACCAAAGGTACAGCGATATTCTACACGACTCACTGAATCTACACATATTTTATTTGCAATTTTTATCCAAGCGGTTTAATTTCTACGCAATTTACAATATTCTACCGAAATCTGTCAACTAAAACGATGAGTTAAATTAACCAGTCAACTGTGTCTGTTGACTGGTCAATGCGTCTGCTGACTGGGCGTCTGACTAGTCAACGTCCGAGTCTGACCGGTCAATGACTGATCTGAACCGCTGATCTGAGATCTGACGATGGCTGCAGGCTTACCGGAAACAAACGGCGAAACGGGCTCCGGACGGTGCGGCGAGTTCTGGACGGCGGTGGCGATCGATTCCGACGTCGGTATTTTTCCTGCGCGGATGGAAATGGTCAGCGCACGGTTCGAGATCGTCAACACGGCGCGCGAGACGGCGCGCGTGCGTGCGTGCGTGCGTGGGCAAACGCGCGCGTGTGTGTGTGCGCGCGAAGGCGCGCGGCGGCGCAGCGCGTGCAGCGGCGCAACAGCAGCGCAACAGCGGCGGGCAGCGGTGCAGCACTGGCGGCGGGGCGGCGCGCGATGCAAGGCGGCGGCGGCTGCATGCGGTCAAGGGTTGAGTGAAACCACTAGGCTACAAGGGTGGCAACACTAGTTCTTCTAATGCCTCCCGCAGGAGCCTCGTAGTAAAATAGAATAGGGATTTGAAAATAGCGTTTTGCCGATTCATTTCGATCGACGGTTTTGTATGGAAAAGCATGATGCAATGCTATGAATGGTATGCAAGACCAAATCTAAAATTTGGGATGTGACAGGTAAAGAATGTTTTCCTCGCTCAGAAGAATCAGTACTCCACAGTTCAGTGTTCTATCTTGTATGGTTTGGAATCGGAGCTTTAGAAAAGGTTTGAGAACCATGACCCACATGATATTGTTCGGGAACTCAAAATGATATTTGAGGCTCACGCGGCAGTTGAGAGTTATGAGGCTTCTAAAAAGTTCTTTAACTGCAAGATGGAAGAGGGCAGCTCCATCAGTGAGCACGTGTTTAAGATGTCTGGGCACGCAAGCAAGCTTCAAAGCTTAGGTATAGTGATTCCTAATGCTTTGGGGATTCACCGTGTCCTCCAATCACTACCACCAAGTTACAAGAACTTTGTGATGAACTACAATATGCAAAACATGGACAAGTTGTTGCCCAAACTCTTATCCATGTTAAAGTCTGCGGAAGTGGAGATCAAGAAAGAGCACCAAGTGTTGATGGTCAATAAGACCACCAAATTCAAGAAGCAAGGGAAGTCTAAGAAAAAGGGAAACTTCAAGAAGGGCGGTAAGAAAGTTAACACGCCGGCGAAGAAGACCAAGGCTGAGCCTAAGCCTGATACTGAGTGCTTTCACTGCAAGGGAGAAGGTCACTGGAAGCGGAATTGCCCTAAGTACTTGGCGGATTTTAAGAATGGCAACATCAAGAAGAAAGGTATATCCGATATACATGTTATTGATGTGTATCTCACTAGTACTCGTAGTAGTGCCTGGGTATTTGATACTGGTTCGGTTGCTCATATTTGTAACTCGAAAGAGGTGCTGCAGAATAGACGGAAGCTAGCGAAAAACGAGGTGACGATCCGTGTTGGAAATGGATCAAAGGTTGATGTGATCGCGGTCGGCACACTACCTCTTCATCTACCATCGGGATTAGTTTTATACTTAAATAATTGTTATTTGGTGCCTGCGTTGAGCATGAACATTATATCCGGATCATGTTTATTGCGAGATGGTTACTTGTTTAAGTCCGAGAATAATGGTTGTTCGATTTATATGAGTAATATGTTTTATGCACATGCACCTTTGATAGATGGTCTATTCTTATTGAATCTTGATTGTAGTAATACGCATATTAATAACATTGAAGCTAAACGTTTGAAATTGAACGATAACTCGACCTATATGTGGCACTGTCGTATTGGTCACATTGGAGTGAAGCGTATGAAGAAACTCCATTCCGATGGACTTCTTGAATCACTTGATTTCGAATCACTTGAAAGACGCGAAGCATATCTAATGGGTAAAATGACTAAGACTCCATTTTCTGGTATGATGGAGCGAGCTACGGACTTGTTGGAAATCATACATACCAATGTGTGTGGCCCAATGAGTGTAGCATCGCACGGTGGTTATCGTTATGTTCTTACCTTCACGGCTGACTTGAGTAGATGTGGGTATATCTATTTCATGAAACATAAGTCCGAAACTTTCGAGAAGTTTAAGGAATTTCAAAGTGAGGTAGAGAATGAACATAACAAAAGGATTAAATTTCTATGATCTGATCGTGAAGGTGAATATCTAAGTTACGATTTTGGCGAGCATTTGAAGAAATGCGGAATACTTTCACAATTGACATCACCGGGAACACCACAACGCAATGGTGTGTCCGAACGTCATAATCGGACTCTCTTAGATATGGTTCATTCTATGATGTCACTTACAGATTTACCGCTATCTTTTGGGGTTATGCATTAGAAACAACCACATTCACTTTAAATAGGGCACCATCTAAATCCGTTGAAATGACACCGTATGAATTATGGTTTGGGAAGAAACCTAAATTGTCGTTCCTTAAAGTTTGGGGTTGTGAAGCTTATGTAAAGAAGTTACAACCCGACAAGCTTGAACCCATAGCGGAAAAATGCGTCTTCATAGGATACCCGAAGGAAACTATTGGGTATACCTTCTTTCATAGATCCGAGGGCAAAATCTTTGTTGCCAAGAATGGATCCTTTCTAGAGAAGGAGTTTCTCTCGAAAGAAGTGACTGGAAGGAAAGTAGAACTCGACGAGGTTGTCGAACCTTCTCTCGAAATTGCGAGTAGCGCAGCACCGGAAGAAGTTCCTGTGGTGCCTGCACCAATAAGAGAGGAAGTTAATGATGTTGATCATGAAACTTCGGTTGAAGTTACTACGGAACCTCGTAGGTCAACGAGAAATCGTACCACTCCTGATTGGTATGATCCCGTTATGAGTGTCATGTTGGTGGACAACACCGATGACCCTGCGACATATGAGGAAGCGATGATGAGCCCAGATTCCAATAAATGGCAAGAAGCCATGAAATCCGAGATTGGATCCATGTACGAAAACCAAGTATGGACTTTGGTGGACTTACCGGATGGCCGGAAGGCTGTCGAGAACAAATGGATTTTCAAGAAGAAAATAGATGCTGATGGTAATGTTACTGTCTATAAAGCTCGACTTGTCGCAAAAGGGTTTCAACAAATTCAAGGAGTTGACTACGATGAGACTTTCTCACCAGTAGCGAAGCTAATGTCTGTGAGGATTATGTTAGCAATCGCTGCATATTATGATTATGATATATGGCAGATGGATGTCAAAACATCATTCCTCAATGGATACATTGATGAAGAGTTGTATATGATGCAACCCAAAGTTTTTGTCGATCCTAAAGATGCTGACAAGGTATGCAAACTTCAACGGTCCATATATGGATTGAAGCAAGCATCCAAAGTTGGAATCAACATTTTGATAAGGTAGTCAAAAGCTTTGGTTTTATACAAACTTATGGAGAAGCTTGTATTTACAAGAAAGTGAGTGGGAGCTCTGTAGCATTCTTAATACTATATGTAGATGACATATTGTTGATTGGAAATGATGTAGACCTTCTTAATAGTGTCAAGGATTATTTGAATAATAGTTTTTCAATGAAAGATCTTGGTGAAGCATCTTACATATTAGGCATAAAGATTTATAGAGATAGATCGAGACGCCTAATATCATTGTCAAAGAGTACATATTTGGACAAAGTTCTAAAGAGGTTTGGAATGGAAGATAGCAAGAAAGGGTTCTTGCCCAGGTTTCCCAATACGACCTTGAGTAAAAATCAAAGTCCTGCAACGGCAGAAGATAGAGAAAGGATGATTAAGACTCCTTATGCCTTAGCCATAGGATCTCTCATGTATGCCATGCTATGTACTAGACCCAACATTGCATATGCTGTTAGTTTGACTAGCATATATCAAAGTGATCCAGGAGTGGATCATTGGACAGTGGTCAAAAACATCCTTAAGTACTTGAGAAGAACTAAGGATATGGTTCTTTCTTATGGAGGTGATGAATAGCTCGTTGTTAATGGTTACACCAATGCTAGTTGGAACACCGATCCGGATGATTTTAAATCTCAATCTGGATATGTATTTACTTTGAATGGTGCAATAGTTAGCTGGAGGAGTGCAAAGCAAAGCGTTGTGGCGAGATCTTCAACTGAATCGGAATGCATAGCTGCTTCGGAGGCTTCACAAGAGGCGATATGGATGAAGGATTTCATTACAGAGCTCGGTGTGGTTCCAAGTGCGCTGGACCCAATGTCTATCTACTGTGATAACATGGGCGCCATAGCCAATGCGCAAGAACCAAGGTCAGACAAGAAGCTGAAGCACATTAAGCTACGTTTTCACGCTATTCGAGAGCATGTCCAAGATGGGGACATAAAGATTTGCAAAGTACACACAGATCTGAATGTGGCGGATCCGTTGACTAAACCTCTCCCGAGGGCAAAACATGACAAGCACCAAACTGCCATGGGTGTTCGGTATATTACCATGTAATCTAGATTAGTTGACTCTAGTGCAAGTGAGACTGTTGGAGATATGACCTAGAGGCAATAATAAAAGTGGTTATTATTATATCTTTGTGTTTATGATAAATTTTTACATTCATGCTATAATAATATTAACTAGAAACATTAATACTTGCGTGATTTGTAAACTAAATTAGAGTCCCTAGTAAAGCCTCTTTGTAATACTAGCTTGTTTGTTAATAGATGACCGTAGTTTCCCGATCATGAACATTGAGATGTTGTTAACAACAAGATCATATCATTAGGAGAATGGTATGATGGACATACTCCTATAGATAAGAGTAACATAAAGATCAAGTCATTTCAATAGTTCATTTGCTATAAGCTTTCTGATACATAGTAACCTAATTCCTTCGACCATGAGATCATGATAATCACCATCACCGGAAGGATGCTTTGATGACATCAAACACCACACCGTAACTGGGTGGCTATAAAGGTGGCATTGAGTGTTCGGAAAGTATGTGTTGAGGCACATGGATCAAGAGTGGGATTTGTCCAACCATATGACAGATAGATATACTCTGTGCCCTCTCGGTGGAATGTCATCCAATTGGCTTGCAAGCATGTGACTGGCTCACAAGGGATCACATATCACGAGAACGAGAAAAGAGTACTTATCGGTAACGAGGTTGAACTAGGTATGCAGAGATACCGACGTTCAAAACTTCGGATAAGTAAACTATTGTGAGACAAAGGGAAATTGGTATCGTATGTAAGTGGTGCATTCAATCACAAACTAATCGTAGAAATATGTGGGAGCCATATGAATTTCCAGATTCCTCTATTGGTTATTGATCGGAGAAGTGTCTCGGTCATGTCCGCATAATTCATGAACCGTAGGGAGACACACTTAAGGATTCGATGTTGTTTAGTAGATACGGAATGTTAGTAAGGATAGCTAATGTTGTTTGGAGTCTCGGATGGTATCTGGGATATCACGAGGAGATCCGGAATGGTCCGGAGAATAAGATTCATATAAGGAAAGTCCGATTCCGGAGTTCAGGAAAGATTCCGATGTTTTCATCGGAGAGGTTCTAGAAGGGTCTAGAAGATTCACCGGACCGGAAGAGGAATGTTCCATGAATGTGTCATGGATAAGTGTAATGATTGGATCATATCCTAGGTCACTTGGTGTGGGCATTTGCAAGAGAGAATTAAAGCTCTAAATTGAAAGTCAAACGGTAAGTTTGAAAAGTCAAACTGGAACAATGGTTTCCTAGTGGAAGAAGAAACAAGTCCTTCTCTCAATCCAACTTGGGTTTGGGTTTGGATTCAAACCCACCCCTCCCAAGGCTGCCCCCCTCTCATAAATAGAGGGGGAGGGCTGTCCCAAAACACCAAGCCCTAGCCCCTCCCCACACGCGCCGCCGCCGCCAGCCACCGCCTTGCGTCGTCGCACCGCCGCCTTTAGCCGCCACCGGCATGTCGCTGTCGCCTAGTAGGGATAGCTAATGTCGCTGCCGCCTAGATCACCGGTCTTCTAAACCCTAGATCACCGGGAAACCCTAGATCCACCATAACTCGCACCGGCTTAGGCGAAGCCCTGCGGGATCTTCCCTCTACTTCCGACACCACGCCATCGTGCTGTCGGAATCACGAGGGGAGAACTACAACCTCCGCTTCCTGCTAGAACAAGGGAGAGGAAGGTCTTCATCGAGTACCAAAATTGTGACCGACTGTGGAAGCGCTGCCGGAACGCAGCGCCGGAAGGATCCTCTACGCGATCTTGAGATCGGCAAGTGTACGACTACATCACCCACGAGAATCTGCTCTCATTAACCGCTTTGGAATCTTCGAGGGTGAGTGCCTCTATCGACTCGTTGCTACAATCTAGTAGATAGATCTTGGCATGTTTGTGTGCATGCGGTAGAATTTTTTTGTTTTCCATGCTACGAACCCCTACTGAGGCCACCCTCGATCAGCTGCCCCATCTGCCGTCGCCGCCCTGATCTAGCACTAGGATACGCCCACCCGCCGTCACCGCCGAGTCCGCACGCGTCCGGACCTGAAAAAGCGACGAGAAAAACGTGAGATCAGCGCGCATCGAAGCCAGAGATGCTGGATGCGTGCTCGTCATCTCTAGATGTGTGCCCGTGATGCTCACCTGGATCCTGGGTGTGGAGCTACGGGCGGCCGTAACCGTCAGTGTCGACGGCCGGGATTCCCAGATCCGTGGGCATCGATGTAGGGAGCTCGGACGTCCGCACATAGAGCTTGGTGGCTCTCCTAGCGCCAAGAACCGTCATCGTGGCGCTGGACACCCCACTGCCAACCATGGAGCACCGCTGCCATCTACTAGGTCACTATGATGAGGCCCAAGCGGCCAGATCCGCAGGCATCGAGGAGGATACGGCAGTCACCATAGGGATCGGTGTTGGTGGATCGGGGTGGGGAAGGCGAAGTTGTGGTTCACAAGATCGGATCGCGTTAGGGTTGGGAACTTAGGATTACGGCGGCGGGGTCAGGAAGGGGGTGGAAGCTCTGGATCCTGAGATAGACGCCTAGGGTTAGAAATAGACTTTGACGAAACTACCCTAGATATTTCGGTCAAGAAGGTGTGGGATCTGTAGGGGCGTCTTGGTCATTTTTTTGTCCAAAGTGAGAGGGTGGGTCAAGTTGGATCTGGATCGTCAGATTTGGATAGAGGGCAGATATTTGCATTTGCAGGATGATCCGTGGGTAGGCTGATGCTTGGTTATGATTGGTTGGATTTATACCGTGGGGTTGTTCTCAGAAACGAGGTAATACCAAGTTTGAAATGGGAATAATAAATTCAAAAACGGACCAAACAAGGTAAATCCTTCGCGTGGTGTCTTATTATGTGACATATTTACAAGGAAAAATGCCAAACTTGGTATATTGCAAGTGTCTCGAAAAAACCTTCATAGAAATGACCTATCATGTTCGAGGTTTCATGGCTTTCGGCCCAAATGACCAATGTTATGGCCAGAATCATGGCATAGTTTGTGATAATGTTCCCATATTGTTCATGCATGTGCATCTTGGGATGGCGAACAATGTTGCAGGAGTAAGTTTTCCTTTTCGTCACACAATAATGCATTTTCTATTTTTCGAATGCTGAAAACGGGGCGTTTTGTGAAGCAACCACCAAATGAGAGTTTCAAAATGGTTCCACCACATTTAAAAAATATATTCTACCATGTTACATGGACAATGTCCCAAGCAGGGTATCTCAAACCTTTCGGTCCACCCCTCGTGAAAAAGACAAATGTCTGCCGAATTGGTAGGAAGCGGGTCCGATTTGAACTACATGTACATGATCTAATGCTCATGATTTTTTGCAAAAATCATTTTTAGGTTAACAATATGATGTTTTATCAGAGATCCACTGAAATTTCAGCGAGGCTCATCCCCTAGCTAGGAACCTTCATACCCTCCGTTTTGACCATAGTTTAAAACAAGCATAATAAATTAAAAAACGGTCCAAACGAGGCAAATCCTTCGCGTGTTTTCTTATTACGTGACATATTTGCAAGGTAAAATACAAAACATGTTATATTGCAAGTCTCTCAAAAAAACTTCTCAGAAATGACCTATCATGTTCGAGGTTTCATAACTTTTAGGCCAAACGACCAATGTTGTGGCCAGAATGACGGTACAGTTTGTGATAATGTGGCCAGAATGACGGTACAGTTTGTGATAATGTGTCCATATTGTGCATACATATGCATATTGGGATGGCGAACAATGTTGCACGAGGAAGTTTTCTTTTTTATCGCACAGAAAATGCGTTTTCTACTTTTTGAATGCCGAAAAGCGGGGCATTTTATGAAGCAACCACCAAATGAGAGTTTCAAAATGGTTCCACCATATTGTCACATCCCAAGATTTTCCAAATCTTGTAATGTGAAAATAAATTAATAAAATAAAACTTTGTTTGATTTTCAGAGCCAAAAGAAATTTTTTGAATTCAATTGGAACCTCAAACCAATTTGAATCAAAAATATCCTAAAGGGATTTAAAAAGATAAACTTTTATTAAAGGAAAATAAAAATATTTAATTCTATTTTGGATCTCTTAATAAAAGATTTGGTAATCAAAAGAAAAGATGGATTTATAAAGCCAAATTAAAACTTGGCCAAGCTTTTTGAATTAAAACATTTTATTTTAAATAAAATAGCAAAGGTTTATTTAAAAATAATAAAGGATTGCTTAATAAAATAATAAGGCATTAATATCCAAATTTTATTCAAATAAAAGGTTTTACCAATTTAATTAAAACTTCAAAACTTATTAAATTATTTTAAATAGATTTTCCAAGCATTTACTATTCTCTAAAACCTACTAAAGTGTTTTGGCTTTATTTTAGATTTCAAAATAAATATCTCAATGAAACAAATCCTATTTTAATAAAGAAGTCAAATATATTAATTAATAATGGACACTAAAATAAAAGGTTAGTTTGTTTTAAAACAAATTTCCAAATATTATATATTTCCCAAATCAAACCTACTAATTTGATTTTGAAAATATTTAGGTTTCAAATAAAGATTTTATTAATAAAATCAAGCCCTATTTTGATTTAATAACTGAGTTCCATTTTATTTAATTATTAATGGACCCTAAAGTAAAAGGATTATTTTATTTTAAACAAGATTTCCAAATGAAATTATTTCCAAATAAACCTACTGATTTGGTTTTGAAAACATTTGGATTTCTAATGAAGATTTTATTAAATAAAACAAACCCTATTTTATTAAATAACTAATGATCCATTTATTTAATTAATAAATGGAACCTAAAAAGATTTAAAATAATATTTTAATTTAGAATGTGAATTATGATGTTAAGCAGAACCAAATTCATATTTGAAAAGCTTGATGATTGTTTGAATCATTTTGAATGTGTTTGTTTGTTTAAAATCAAAACAGACAAAGAATTAGAAAAGAATAAAACAAATAGACAGAAAAAAAATAGAGGAAACAGACCCAGCCCAACTAAGTCAGCCCAACTCCAGCCCACCTAGCCCAGCTCCTATTTTTCACCCCCGAACCGTTTTTCTCACACTCAGGAACTTACCCGCAAGGAGACTCACAAGTGGACCTCTTCCTCGTCTATTTTCTCACTGACACCAGACCCCACACCCCACTGCTCTTCTTCCTCCCCGCGACTCCTTCTTCCCTCACCTCGCGACCGTTTCTGTCGTTAAATTCTCGCGGTCAATACACTTTACTGCAGCGATTACTCCTCACCGTGACCACTCAGCGTTAAACGCCAGGCTTTCCTCTCCTTTCTCCCACAGACGCCCCTCCTCGACACGCCTCCAGGCCGCCACAATCCCTCCTCGACTGACTCTGTCTCCGACGACGCTCCGGCGAGAATTCCGGCCGTGTCTTGCCACTCCTTGCCATCCCAAGCACGCAGTCACATTCCCCACTTCCTGTAGCATCTTCCAGCACCCTCCGTTCAACCGCGGGCGCCCCTGAGCATCAGCAACGACGACACTGAGTGTGCGCCGCCGTCTGCCATTGCTCCGTCGAGCATTTCAGGTGAACCCCGACCACCCCGCGCCTCCTAGATCACGCACACAGCATAGCCTTGGTCTTGCGCCTCTGATACTGTCTTCCGTTTGTCCTAGCGTGCATCGTAGACCCGTCTCCGACGACGCCCGAGCGAACCCGACGCCAGCAGGAACTCCGGCGAGAAATCGAGCCCACTCCAGAGTGCCCCTCGTCGAACCAGCAGCACGTTGAGCATCGCCGTATTCTCCTGAGCCTGGTGAGCATCTTCTTACCCATTCTTGCTTCCTGCCTCGTCAGCGCCGCCGCCAACTGACCGCACCACCGCTCGCCGGTGAACTCGCGCCGCCAGTTCCTGGCAAACATCTCGTAGCCATCCGATCTTGATCTGACGACTAGGATAGAACAAGAGTGAAGGGGTAAGTAACATCTGTGGACCGTGCGATGCAACTAAAATCTAACGGCCCCTATCTGTCGATCCGAGCGAAGCGGTACCCGCGAATAGAAACGTGCCGCGTGTCACCTGTCTGTTTAAAAACAGAAATTGAAATCAGAATGTGTTGCCATTTTCAAACACTTATAACTTTTGATCCACACGTCCAAATTTGGAAAATTTTATATCAATGAATTCAGGAGAACAAGCCCTAGCCAACCATGGCCTTAGTTTGACAAATAGTATCTGTTAGCTTGTCTGAATTTGCAGAAACTTTTGTGAGCTTGTTTAGAGTATAAAAATTGTTTAAAAATGATTTTTGGATTAAAACCTTTGCAAAATGGTTTGTTGTGACCTTACTGACCCTAGGAACCAACCTTTGGTGTTAAAAATGATTTTGGTGAAATTTAGGTTGAATTATTTGACTTAGTCAATTTCTAGCCAAATAAAAATAATGGATTGTTTATGGAAATGATTATGAGTAAAGAACTTTGGAGAAAAATGGTTTAGACCAACCCTATTGACCCAAAACACCAAGTTTTGCAATAAAAACTCATTTGGTGAACCCTTTAGGCTAATGCCTAAATAAAAATATTTCTACACCACATAAAATAACACTTTGTTTTGAAAATGGTTTTAAAGTGAAACCTTTTGCAAATAACTTGGCCACTTTAGGAAATGACCATTAGATGTACCCAAATGACCATGATCCACTAGGAACCACTTTTTCAAACAAAACAAAGCTTGGCATGCTTGCATGCATTTCTTTGACTTTGTTATTTATGTGTGTTGTTCTGCTTGATTGGTAGATTAAGTTGTGCCTTGCTTGATTGATTTGTAGTGACTTGAAGAGTGTGATTGTTGCAAAGATCAAGAAGTGAACCTATACTCTACCAAAAAGGCAAGTGATGCTTCATTCTTTTGTCCCATTACTTTCACTATGCATTAGTGATTTTTGCTAAGTAAAACTTGCATAAATTTTGCTAAGTATAGATCTTGCTATAGGAAAACCTAGTAGATGAATCCTTAGTAAGATTTTCCTAAGTTAGAGATTCCTACTACTACCAAGCTTAGCCTAGCTAATAGAAAACATGGGTGGAATATATATTCACACTATGGAAAAATATTCTAAGTCTGAGGAGTTGTGATTTTGTTTAATAAAACAACTAAGTTAATGAATCACCTGGGTGGAATGGGCTTTCTTGGTGGAGAATGGTTGAGTGGTTCACAATGCCATAGGCTTGGCTTGTGTATCTCACTTGTGGAATGCCACCCAGGAAACAAAGGGATTTGAGATGTCAAATGTTGAGAAGCTTCAAGTGCAACCACTTGGCAATATGGGCTCTGCCATGATCATATAGGTTGCAAGAACTTAGCCATATGGACAGTGGGTGGTAGTGTTTGATAGGTTGGAGCGCGTCCATTTTGGTCTAAGGGAAAGCTTCTGAAAGATCTTGTCTTGGGAAACCAAGTCTTGTGGGGAAAGTGCACCACCTCTGCAGAGTGTAAAATCTAAGTACTTAGCCATGTCCCTGGTAAAGGACAATTTGAGCATCAAGACATGGAAGCAATCAAGAATCTCATCATTCAAATTTCCAAATTAAAATCTTGTGGTTTGAACAAGGGATTGTTTGAATTCTTCAATCATTGATGGAGAGATGGCTTGGTACAAGGATCTTGAAATCTTTGATTGAGGAAAATGATTTTGTCAAACAAAAACTTAGTATTTTCAAATGTTAAGGAAAAATCTATTTTGAGCAATGCAAGCCTCAACTCCACTTAGCCAAATGCATATAGATGATAGACTCCACTATACTACCATAGTATCACTTGCCAATACAATTCAAATGTATTGACCCTTTGTGGCTGTAACTTGTATGTTGCAGGTTTGATTGTTTTAGAGAAGATTGATTGATTAGGATTACAAAGTCTACAACCAACATCTGCCTGTGGCACTTTGAAGATGAAGGACCCATGACTATATTTATTCCGCTGCAATGTAATGTAATAGCCAAATGAGCTATGTTTGATGTAATAAACTTATGTTATTCCTGGTTATAAAGTTATATTATGACCTTTGTTTCTTGATATTACATCTTAACTGTGGATGCTAGCTATTGATCCAGGGACTAGCATTGTAAACACAGGAGGGATCAATCTTATTAAAGGTTGGGACCCCTACAGATGGTATCAGAGCATTGTGTTGCCTGTAGGATTTGTAAACCTAGGATTGGACAAAAACCCTTAGAAAAATAGGAGTTGTATTATGTTCCAAAAACTTATTTACAAAACACTTGTAAACTCTTTCCTCAACCATTTTTGGTTTTAACTCTACACCTCCTCTACTTCAACTTGATGGAAAAACCTACCCAAGACCAAAGACTACACCATGTGCAAAGGACTTCTTCAACTTCTTTAACTCTAATGACTTCAACATCTTCAGCATATTCACCAAGGACTTACAACTTGGATACCACCAAGGACTACAAGTGAAACAAGGAAATTTTGCTCAAGATTTAGAGACTGAGGGAATGCAAAATAAGAAGAAGCCATCAACAACTTTGAAGTATTGCAACCAAGAGTTTTTCTCAAAGAAACCATGATCTCAAGTAAGAAGAATCATGAAGGAAGGAAAGATCACAAGTGAACCATATAGATGGACCACCATATTTTAGTTAAGTCAAACACACCAACCTATGTGGTGTAACAAAAATACTTTGTTGCCTAAGAATGTGCTTGAACTTTGTTATTGAGTGCAAAGTTGTTTGAGTGAAATGTTTGTTTATGATTGCATGCACATTGTTTGTGTGAATTGTGATGTGTGTAATTAGAAATATTTCCTTAGAAATATCTTGCCTATTCTAATCTCCCATCAAAACCCAAACAGATGACTACTCCAAGGGACTCCAACATCAAGGTTGATGACAACAACAACCAAGAAGACAACATGAGAGAACTCATAGCAACCCAAAACCAGTTGAGCCAAGAGACAACTCAGCTTTTAGCCAACAACAATGGACTAGACCCACCCATACAAAAGATTTTGAAACTTCAATCCCAATTGTTGCAAGGATTGGTTACTCAAATGATCAACATGGGAGAAAACTTTCCCCAAAGAGCTAATGACAACAAGGATGACAAAGATGCTATTCTAGAAGGAACCCAAGCTAACAATATTTTTAGAGACAAGGATCATACATCCAAGAACCATGAAGATCAATGCCCCAAGAAAAGAGAAAGATCTTCCACCTATGAAGAATATGAACTGGAAGAACTCCTAGCTTTGGAGAGACCCAAGAAGAAGAAGAAATTTCCCAACACTAGCAAGAAGGATATTACACAAGTGCAATGTTTCAAATGCAAAGAGATGGGACACTATGCCAATGGATGCCCGGAAAAGAAGAAGAGCCAAAGAAACAAACAAGAAGCAATGATACCAAAGGAAAAGAAAGATATCAGCCAAGTGATTTGTTTCAAATGCAAGGAACTAGGCCACTATGCGAACAATTGTCCAGAAAGGATGGAGAACAAGTTAAACAAACCTATGGAGAAACTCAACCTTGGCCCATGAGTCAAGTGTAGAAATGAAGCAAAAGTTTGCTTAGAGAAGTTTTCCAGGACCCAAGAAGGCCAATATGTAATTTTTGTTTGAAATATTTTAAGGGTGGTAGAACCCTAGTTGTTTTGAACATGCTTGTAACCCTATCCTCCTCAAATCTCGGGACGAGATTTATTTTAAGGGTGATAGCCTGTCACATCCCAAGATTTTCCAAATCTTGTAATGTGAAAATAAATTAATAAAATAAAACTTTGTTTGATTTTCAGAGCCAAAAGAAATTTTTTGAATTCAATTGGAACCTCAAACCAATTTGAATCAAAAATATCCTAAAGGGATTTAAAAAGATAAACTTTTATTAAAGGAAAATAAAAATATTTAATTCTATTTTGGATCTCTTAATAAAAGATTTGGTAATCAAAAGAAAAGATGGATTTATAAAGCCAAATGAAAACTTGGCCAAGCTTTTTGAATTAAAACATTTTATTTTAAATAAAATAGCAAAGGTTTTTTTAAAAATAATAAAGGATTGCTTAATAAAATAATAAGGCATTAATATCCAAATTTTATTCAAATAAAAGGTTTTACCAATTTAATTAAAACTTCAAAACTTATTAAATTATTTTAAATAGATTTTCCAAGCATTTACTATTCTCTAAAACCTACTAAAGTGTTTTGGCTTTATTTTAGATTTCAAAATAAATATCTCAATGAAACAAATCCTATTTTAATAAAGAAGTCAAATATATTAATTAATAATGGACACTAAAATAAAAGGTTAGTTTGTTTTAAAACAAATTTCCAAATATTATATATTTCCCAAATCAAACCTACTAATTTGATTTTGAAAATATTTAGGTTTCAAATAAAGATTTTATTAATAAAATCAAGCCCTATTTTGATTTAATAACTGAGTTCCATTTTATTTAATTATTAATGGACCCTAAAGTAAAAGGATTATTTTATTTTAAACAAGATTTCCAAATGAAATTATTTCCAAATAAACCTACTGATTTGGTTTTGAAAACATTTGGATTTCTAATGAAGATTTTATTAAATAAAACAAACCCTATTTTATTAAATAACTAATGATCCATTTTATTTAATTAATAAATGGAACCTAAAAAGATTTAAAATAATATTTTAATTTAGAATGTGAATTATGATGTTAAGCAGAACCAAATTCATATTTGAAAAGCTTGATGATTGTTTGAATCATTTTGAATGTGTTTGTTTGTTTAAAATCAAAACAGACAAAGAATTAGAAAAGAATAAAACAAATAGACAGAAAAAAAATAGAGGAAACAGACCCAGCCCAACTAAGTCAGCCCAACTCCAGCCCACCTAGCCCAGCTCCTATTTTTCCCCCCCGAACCCTTTTTCTCACACTCAGGAACTTACCCGCAAGGAGACTGACAAGTGGACCTCTTCCTCGTCTATTTTCTCACTGACACCAGACCCCACACCCCACTGCTCTTCTTCCTCCCCGCGACTCCTTCTTCCCTCACCTCGCGACCGTTTCTGTCGTTAAATTCTCGCGGTCAATACACTTTACTGCAGCGATTACTCCTCACCGTGACCACTCAGCGTTAAACGCCAGGCTTTCCTCTCCTTTCTCCCACAGACGCCCCTCCTCGACACGCCTCCAGGCCGCCACAATCCCTCCTCGACTGACTCTGTCTCCGACGACGCTCCGGCGAGAATTCCGGCCGTGTCTTGCCACTCCTTGCCATCCCAAGCACGCAGTCACATTCCCCACTTCCTGTAGCATCTTCCAGCACCCTTCGTTCAACCGCGGGCGCCCCTGAGCATCAGCAACGACGACACCGAGCGTGCGCCGCCGTCTGCCATTGCTCCGTCGAGCATTTCAGGTGAACCCCGACCACCCCGCGCCTCCTAGATCACGCACACAGCATAGCCTTGGTCTTGCGCCTCTGATACTGTCTTCCGTTTGTCCTAGCATGCATCGTAGACCCGTCTCCGACGACGCCCGAGCGAACCCGACGCCAGCAGGAACTCCGGCGAGAAATCGAGCCCACTCCAGAGTGCCCCTCGTCGAACCAGCAGCACGTTGAGCATCGCCGTATTCTCCTGAGCCTGGTGAGCATCTTCTTACCCATTCTTGCTTCCTGCCTCGTCAGCGCCGCCGCCAACTGACCGCACCACCGCTCGCCGGTGAACTCGCGCCGCCAGTTCCTGGCAAACATCTCGTAGCCATCCGATCTTGATCTGACGACTAGGATAGAACAAGAGTGAAGGGGTAAGTAACATCTGTGGACCGTGCGATGCAACTAAAATCTAACGGCCCCTATCTGTCGATCCGAGCGAAGCGGTACCCGCGAATAGAAACGTGCCGCGTGTCACCTGTCTGTTTAAAAACAGAAATTGAAATCAGAATTTGTTGCCATTTTCAAACACTTATAACTTTTGATCCACACGTCCAAATTTGGCAAATTTTATATCAATGAATTCAGGAGAACAAGCCCTAGCCAACCATGGCCTTAGTTTGACAAATAGTATCTGTTAGATTGTTTGAATTTGCAGAAACTTTTGTGAGCTTGTTTAGAGTATAAAAATTGTTTAAAAATGATTTTTGGATTAAAACCTTTGCAAAATGGTTTGTTGTGACCTTACTGACCCTAGGAACCAACCTTTGGTGTTAAAAATGATTTTGGTGAAATTTAGGTTGAATTATTTGACTTAGTCAATTTCTAGCCAAATAAAAATAATGGATTGTTTATGGAAATGATTATGAGTAAAGAACTTTGGAGAAAAATGGTTTAGACCAACCCTATTGACCCAAAACACCAAGTTTTGCAATAGCAACTCATTTGGTGAACCCTTTAGGCTAATGCCTAAATAAAAATATTTCTACACCACATAAAATAACACTTTGTTTTGAAAATGGTTTTAAAGTGAAACCTTTTGCAAATAACTTGGCCACTTTAGGAAATGACCATTAGATGTACCCAAATGACCATGACCCACTAGGAACCACTTTTTCAAACAAAACAAAGCTTGGCATGCTTGCATGCATTTCTTTGACTTTGTTATTTATGTGTGTTGTTCTGCTTGATTGGTAGATTAAGTTGTGCCTTGCTTGATTGATTTGTAGTGACTTGAAGAGTGTGATTGTTGCAAAGATCAAGAAGTGAACCTATACTCTACCAAAAAGGCAAGTGATGCTTCATTCTTTTGTCCCATTACTTTCACTATGCATTAGTGATTTTTGCTAAGTAAAACTTGCATAAATTTTGCTAAGTATAGATCTTGCTATAGGAAAACCTAGTAGATGAATCCTTAGTAAGATTTTCCTAAGTTAGAGATTCCTACTACTACCAAGCTTAGCCTAGCTAATAGAAAACATGGGTGGAATATATATTCACACTATGGAAAAATATTCTAAGTCTGAGGACTTGTGATTTTGTTTAATAAAACAACTAAGTTAATGAATCACCTGGGTGGAATGGGCTTGCTTGGTGGAGAATGGTTGAGTGGTTCACAATGCCATAGGCTTGGCTTGTGTATCTCACTTGTGGAATGCCACCCAGGAAACAAAGGGATTTGAGATGTCAAATGTTGAGAAGCTTCAAGTGCAACCACTTGGCAATATGGGCTCTGCCATGATCATATAGGTTGCAAGAACTTAGCCATATGGACAGTGGGTGGTAGTGTTTGATAGGTTGGAGCGCGTCCATTTTGGTCTAAGGGAAAGCTTCTGAAAGATCTTGTCTTGGGAAACCAAGTCTTGTGGGGAAAGTGCACCACCTCTGCAGAGTGTAAAATCTAAGTACTTAGCCATGTCCCTGGTAAAGGACAATTTGAGCATCAAGAGATGGAAGCAATCAAGAATCTCATCATTCAAATTTCTAAATTAAAATCTTGTGGTTTGAACAAGGGATTGTTTGAATTCTTCAATCATTGATGGAGAGATGGCTTGGTACAAGGATCTTGAAATCTTTGATTGAGGAAAATGATTTTGTCAAACAAAAACTTAGTATTTTCAAATGTTAAGGAAAAATCTATTTTGAGCAATGCAAGCCTCAACTCCACTTAGCCAAATGCATATAGATGATAGACTCCACTATACTACCATAGTATCACTTGCCAATACAATTCAAATGTATTGACCCTTTGTGGCTGTAACTTGTATGTTGCAGGTTTGATTGTTTTAGAGAAGATTGATTGATTAGGATTACAAAGTCTACAACCAACATCTGCTTGTGGCACTTTGAAGATGAAGGACCCATGACTATATTTATTCCGCTGCAATGTAATGTAATAGCCAAATGAGCTATGTTTGATGTAATAAACTTATGTTATTCCTGGTTATAAAGTTATATTATGACCTTTGTTTCTTGATATTACATCTTAACTGTGGATGCTAGCTATTGATCCAGGGACTAGCATTGTAAACACAGGAGGGATCAATCTTATTAAAGGTTGGGACCCCTACACATATTTTTTAAAAATACTAGAGCACGTTACATGTAAAATATCCCAAGAGGGGTATCTAAAACCTTTCGGTCCACCCCTCGTGAAAAAAACAAATGTCTGCCGAATCGGTAGGAAGCGGGTCCGATTTGAACTACATGTACATGATCTAATGCTGATGATCTAAAATGCGTTTTCTACTTTTTGAACGCCGAAAATCGAGGCGTTTTGTGAAGCAACCACCAAACGAAAGTTTCAAAATGCTACCATCCCATTTTTCAAAAATACTAGACCATGTTACATGGATAATTTCCAAACAGGGGGATCTCAAACCTTTCCTCCCACCTCTCGCGAAAAAGACAAATGTCTGCCGAATTAGTAGGAAGTCGGTCCGATTTGAACTATAGGTACATGATATAATACTCTTAATTTTTTGCAAAAATTATTTTTAGGCTCGTCCCGGAGAAATAATTACAATTTCAACCCGCTATTGTCAAAACCATGATTCAAAATCTCTTTGTACACCTATTAAGTTTTTATATGAAAATATCTTGTGTTTTACAAGAAAGTAAAAGTGTTCCACAATATACTAAAAAATTCTCTAAAATTTGATAATTTCTCTGAATTTTATATGACTCAATTTGGATTTATGATTAAAAATACATAAAAGAATTCATCAAAAAAGAGAAAAAACTGGATCTGGCCGGCCCGGCGAACCCTACTTGCGGTCTGGCTTGCTTCCGTCAGCCCAAGACAAGCCCATGGAGCAGCCCAAGAAGCCACAACGTGGAGGCCTGCGTGGGTTTAGAAGGCCCATTTCTAGGTAAGAGAGCGCGGTAGTCTTTTATATACAAAAGCATCGATATGGCCTATTGGTAGACCGCGTATGGAGGAAACGCGGCCACGAGGTCGCGAGGTCGATCCTCCCCGACGTCCATATTTGTCTACTAATATTCCGTCTGACGCTCTTCAGCCCAGGGAGAGATTTATGGTTAAAAGAGGGTGGTAGTCATTTAAGTACATGAACAGCGATGTGGCATGTTGGTAGACCGCGTGTGGAGGAACCACGGCCGTAAAGTCCTGAGTTCAAGCCCTCTCGTCGCCCTTTTTTGTATTCAATCTGACACCACGTAGTATGTCTACTGATCAACATGTCAAAGCCAACATGGCAAGCAGGCCCCACATGTCATTGGGTTGTAGTATAATTGGTAGTCAGCACCACATGGACATGAAATGTCAGCGTAAAATGATTCATATGTAGACACGTCAGCGAAACTTGACACATGGACGTGACACCTAGATCAACCTGCTGAGTTGGCCATCGATCTTTTCTGAAGTTATCATGAATAGCACCCATGACCATTTAAATTGGTCGTAATCGCTCAAAATTAAGATCATGGACCAGCGATGCCTATGTTATGACCAACTTGTATAAGCAAACCATGACCTTGTTGACAAAAAAGGTCATAGTTTTCTAGGGTTTGTACCCTCCCAAATGGCCTACGACTAGTTGGTTCAAAATGGTCATAGATCTATGACCAAAAATCTTAGGGTCGTTAAGAAAAGGTCACTAGTCAACACATTTCTTGTAATGAAAAATCCTTCACTTACTAATTCCATTCGGAAATCTTCCATCTCTTTGTGAAAACTTGGTTGCTCCTTCAGAATCATGGAGTTCAAGCGGCACGGAAATCTGCTACCACATTGGCTTTATCGGGGTGATAGTGAATGTTCAGATCATAGTCCTTGATTAGCTCAATCCATCTCCTCTGCCTCATATTCAACTCCTTCTGAGTGAATATATACTTAAGGCTCTTGTGACCTGAATAGATCTCACAACGGTTTCCCATCAGATAAGGCCTCCATGTTTTCAGGGCTAGATCTACGACTGCTAGTTCAAGGTCAAGGTTTGGATAATTCTTTTCATGCTGCTTCAGTTGTCGGGATAGATAAGATATAACTTTGCCTTCTTGCATTAGCACACATCCGAGACCGATCTTGGATGCGTCACAGTACACATCAAAGGGCTTCGTGATATCCGACATGATCAAGATGGGGGATGAAATCAATCTCCTCTTGCGTTCTTGAAAACTCGCTTCACATTTGTCTGTCCATTCAAACTTCTTGTCCTTCTTCAGCAATTGGGTCATGGGTCTTGCGATACTCGAGAATCCTTCTACATACTTGCGGTAGTATCCCGCTAATCCGAGAAATGCACGAACTTGGGTTTGAGTGGTTGGGGCTTGCCAATCTTCAGCATCCTTCACCTTCGCAGGGTCAACGGCAATTCCTCCGGCTGATACAATGTGTCCGAGGAATCCTACCTCCTGTAACCAGAATTCACATTTGCTAAACTTGGCATACAACTGATGCTCCCTAAGAGTTCCAAGGATGGTTCTTAAGTGTAACTCATGTTCTTCTTCTGATTTGGAATAAATCAGAATGTCATCGATGAAAACAACGACAAACTTATCCAGGAAGTCCATAAAAATCTTATTCATGAGGTTCATTAAATAAGCGGGGGCATTGGTTAATCCAAAAGACATGACAGCGTACTCGTATAATCCATATCTGGTGGTAAAGGTAGTCTTTGAAATATCATCTGCGTGAATCTTGAGATGATGATAGCCAGTTCTAAGATCAATCTTAGAAAACACTTTGGCACCAGTCAACTGGTCAAACATGTCTTCTATCTTTGGCAATGGATACTTGTTCTTGATGGTGACATCATTCAACTTCCGATAATCCGTACACAAACGGTTACCTCCATCTTTCTTATCCACAAATAAAACAGGTGATCTCCATGGTGACGCACTTGGTTGAATCAATCCAATTTCCAGCATAGCATCCAGTTGCTTCTTCAGTTCCACTAGTTCTGACGGGTTGATACTATATGGTCTCTGGGCTATGGGTCCGGTTCCAGGGATTAGTTCAATGATAAACTCGATATCCTGATCTAGGGGCAAACCGGGCAAAACATCTAGAAATACATCGGGGTATTGATGCAACACTGAGTTGATGTAGGAGTGATTCGTTGGGAACCCCAAGAGCAAGGTGTGAAGCAACACAACATCAAGTTTTCCCTCAGTAAGAAACCAAGGTTATCGAACCATTAGGAGGAAGGAAACGTCACACAGGTGTTGCAAGCAACGCGGAGACCTGCACAACACAAACTCAAGACTTTGCCCCAATGAAACAGGGAGGTTGTCAAGCTCACTGGTTTGCTGTAACAAAGGATTAAACGTATGGTGTGGAAGGTAATGGTTTGCAGCAAGTAAAAAGTAACAGTGGAAGATGTATCAATGGTAAAGATTGGACCGGGGTCCATAGTTCACTAGAGGTGCTCTCCTTAGATAGACAACATGGCATGAAGGTTAACAAATTACAGCGGGGCAATTGACAGGAACTGAGCAAGGCATAACAATGCAATTATTAGTTAGAAAGATCCTATGAGGTTGATTGGGCAATACAACAATATACATAGACCGCCATCCAACTTCATCTATTAATAGTAGTCCACCTTCAGGTTATCATCCGAACCCCCTCCAGTATTATGTTGGAAGCAACAGACAACTACTTTAAGAAAAGTGTGTAAGGTAAACAGTCCACATGTTCCATGAACAAGAGACCGTTGTTTTCTCCCTAGTAGCAACAACACATCTACAACCGAAGAGATTATTATCACTTCCCTTGGAAACTAGAGGCATGAACCCACTATCGAGCATAAATACCCCCTCTTGGAGTCACTAGCAGCTACTTGGCCAAGATAGATACTAACAACGGAGAGCATGCAAGATCACAAACAACACAGACATGATAGAATCATAAAGATAAAACCATTGATCAAACCAACATAATAATCTCAATATCCATCGGATCCCCGCAAACACAACATGCATGATTACAAATAGATTAGATCTTGATCATGAACGGAGCTAGCTCACAAGATCTATACATGAAAGCACAAAGAAGGAGATACAACCATCTAGCTACTAAATGGACCCATATTCCAAGGTGGATCTACTCACGCATCATATCGGAGAGAAGGCATCCGGGATGTTCTCCCCTCCGGCAGGGTGCCATGAAGAACTTTAGATCCCCCCGATCTAGGGACGATGGTGGCGGCGGCTATAGATGGTTTCGTGGATTTCTGATCGGGTACTCAGGGTTTCTGCATCGGGGGCTTCTTATAAGTGAAGGGGCGAGACCGGGAGGCGGCCAGGGCCACCAAACCCTAGATAGGCGCGGTCCCACCTTCCCCCATGCCTGGGGTGGGTCTGGTCCCACTAGCTGGCCCCTCCGGCTCTCCTCTGGACTTCTTGTTCCCCACAGGAAGTAATTGACTTTGTCCTTTGTCCCGTCCAATTCCGAGAATATTTCTTTACTAACTTTTTTGAAACCAAAAACAGCAGAAAACAGGCATCTGGCACTGTTGCAACTTGTTAATAGGTTAGTACCAGAAAACATGTAAAAAGCACCTCAAAGTGTGGACAAGTAAAGAAAAGTAGATACAAAACAAGCATCGTGCATCAAAAATTATAGATACGTTTCCAACGTATCAACATCCCCAAACTTAACTCCTGCTCGTCCTCGAGTAGGTAAGTGATAAACAGAATAATTTTTTAGGTGACATGCACCCTCACAATAAAGATCCAACCATTTCCAAGCATTGAAAGCTGGGATAAAAGAACTCTAAACATGTGCATGAAAGATGGAGTTCTAACAATAGGAAATAGTAACTATGCATGCAACATGGCAAGCTACAAACAAACATCATGAATAACATGCATTGAAAAACATTTGTTTGTTTCACATACAGAAAACATAGCATAGTGGCAATCAACTTGTCCCTCATAGAGTAGCAATATAGATGCATGGGACACCTGCAAAGTTAACAAGGGTTACTAGAAACAAGTAGCACAAGAACAAGTAATAACACAATATGCATCAATTAATAATCTTTGAAACACTGCACACATAGTGACAACTATGCTCTCTTAAAGGTGCCTAAAGGTAGAAGGTGGATACTCAATAGTGGTGGAAGAAAGGCCTTTTTGTAAAGGAAGCAGGGATTACAAGTTTCAAAAAGAGCTTCCAAAAATTATGGTACTTGTTAGCTTTCAGCCCTCATTGCCCCTATTATAAGCATCTTGAAGTGGTTAAGGTTAAAGTGGCAAAGCTGGAGTATATGCTTGACGAAGTATAAGTTGGCAATCTCATGCCCCTTTAATACGAGGGCCACACCTCATGCATACTCAACTTTGGGTCAAGGTAAGTTCTTGTCACTATAAGTATTTGCATATCATTGAGAACCGCCAACGGGGTACCCCTTGCACATGGTACAGGAGCTTTCCCATAACCAAATTGACAAGGCAAGCAGACAATGATCATATCAAACATCTTTTTATTTACCATAAGCATAGCTTTTTATTGAGGATGCTTCATAGATAGCTCATTATGGTGATGCTGCAAGTTTCCACCATGATTAGGCATGGGTTAGGCTAGCGGCCCAGGCGTTTCTCTAACACAGAATACAAACTCCATGGACTTACAAGTCCCTCTTTATTTCACAACGGTGACATCCATAGACAAAAGAACATGATATCAACTGAGTACAACAATGTACAAGTGCAATGTTGAAAACGTTCCCCGTGACAGCACGGTTCTGCTAATTCCAACTTATAAGTGCAATAATATACAACAAAGTTGTCACAATGGTTCAATTTTATTAGGGGAAAAGAATAAAATGTGCCATCAAGTTCATGAGGGCTTTAATCACTAAGTTTTCACATAACAAAATAGTTTTTAATTGGAAGATAGATGAAAACAAGAATATACTTTGGAATGGTTTAACACACCATGCATAGGAATTTATAGTGGACACTTTGGAATAACTTGGTTTCTTGGGAGTTGGAAGCATGAGTAGAACTTACTCATACAAGTGGAGGCTAGCAAAAGACTGGGAGCAACCAACTAAGAGAGCAATACTGGCCATAATCATGCAATGCAACAAAACAAACTAATCAAAGCAAAGAGTGGTACTACAAGTCAAGGACTAAATGATCATAGAGGCTATGATGACTTGTCATAGTCATGACATGGTGTGATCATGTGCCAAGTCAACCCAAGCAAACCATCAAAGGAGAATACCACAATACTATGCTTTTGCATGCTAAAACAACGCATAATTTCTTCAAGGCACACTAAGCAATCCCAATTGTTTGGAACAATACATGCTACAACAATAATTACTAAGCATAATGCCAAAACAACACCTAGCATGTCATGCTAAAGTCTAACTCACAGTCAATGCAAGCTCCTCTTGCACTTCAAGCAAGAACTTACTACTCCTTTCCAAACACCAAGCAAACTTATTTGCAAAACAACACAGCGAGAACGGGGGTCCAAAGTACTTTATTCAATTAAACTAAACAACCTAATAAAAGCAAACAAAAACTAAGACGCTCCAAGAACAACACAACTGTGCATGAAACAATAAAAGCAAAGTGTCTAGACAGACCTGAGATTTTTATTGATGAAGAAGGGGATGCCTTGGGCTTCCCCAAGCTTTGACGCTTGTACCTCTTGGATATTTCTTGGGGTGACACCATGGTGGCATCCCCAAGCTTGAGCTTTTGTCCATTCTTCATCTTATTGCATCATCCTCTCTCTACACCTGAAAATTTTCCTTCACACAATCTTCATCAGCAACATTAGTGTATTCAAAAGATATTAGACCACTGGCAAAGCTTTGGAACAGCAAGGCTTTTCACTAAAAACACAAGCTACTGTAGTAACTCCTTCAAAAAGCTCAATTTACCTGAAGAGAACTCAAAAAGGAATCAATAAGAAGCAAATGCAAATAATGGCAGAAATCTGCCAAAACAGACCAGCAGGTAGAAACAATTTTTTTTCGAATATCTTCTATTGCTGAAAACAAAAAGTGTTGAACTAATGGAAGTTAGCTAAGATACTTGGGGATTTATTCGTAAATTTTGAGCTTAATCCGAGTTACAGAGCCTCCTCATGTAATTTTTTGGTGGAGGACAGAAATCTGTTTCGGGACAACAACTCCCCAAATCTTACTTCCCTCTCATTAGAGGCCATTATTGGCACAAAAAGCAAACAAAAAGGATAAGGAGAGGTCATTACAGAAGTAATAACTTCCAAGACTCAAGGAAACTCTTCGGTTATCTCCCAACATGTACTTTTCTTTAACGCCTTTAAGTTAGGCACAAGTAGCAAGAAGAATCAAGTATTTTCAAATGAGGACGCATTAACATTCATACTTGCAAAATCTTCAATTATGAAAGGTATCTCATCCAAATGGGTTTTGGAGGATCCTTCTTCATCTCTCTTCTGTCTACCCTTCATCAAAAATATTTTCAAGGACAATCCAATCAAAATTCTTTTCGAAGGCTTCATGCATTCCAACAAGCTTAAAGGGTATGGGTATATTGAAATCCTCTGTAGGCTTAGTTTTATCAGAAATACCCACAAGAACTACACTTGAACCTAGCATATTGAAACATTCAAAAACCTTTTTGGCCTCCCTAGCAACATCATGGATTTTTTTTATAAAGTTTCAAGGATGAATTCCATTTTTTCAACATTCTTCTCTTATTTTAGTTTTAGGAACAAAAATTGTATGAAGGGGTTAAGGCTAACAAACCTAGCCTCCAACATATGAACTAAAGAAGATACAGCAATCTCATAATTAGGAGCAAGATCTGCTATAGATTTATCCTCAATATCCTCATGCTTGCTAACATAATTAAAGAATTCTTCAATATTATCTTTCCCAATTATGGAGCCACTACCTATTGCAAGATCTTTCAGAGTGAACTTGGGGAGAAACATGGTGAGCAAGAGAAAGGTGGCACCTAGAGCAGGAACTAATTTTTTTGTGTTTTGAATAAAGCAAGCAAACCAAACTAGACTATTTTTTTGGGTTTCTTGGAAAGAGGCAAACAAAACCAAGCAAAAGAAACAAAGCAACCTAAAAACAAAGTAAAGAGAAAGGAAGTGAAGGATTCCCCTAGTGAAGACGTCCTTAGTCTCCCCGGCAACAGCGCCAGAAAAGATTGATGCAGCACTGAGTTGCTGTAGGAGTGCTTTGTTGGGAACCCCAAGAGCAAGGTGTGAAGCAGCAAAGCAGCAAGTTTTCCCTCAGTAAGAAACCGAGGTTATCGAACCAGTAGGAGGAAGGAAACGTCACACAGGTTTTGCAAGCAACGCGGAGACCTGCACAACACAAACTCAAGACTTTGCCCCAACAAAACAGTGAGGTTGTCAAGCTCACCGGTTTGTTGTAACAAAGAATTAAACGTATGGTGTGGAAGGTAATGGTTTGCAGAAAGTAAACAGTAACAATGGAAGATGTATCAATGGTAAATATTGGACCGGGGTCCATAGTTCACTAGAGGTGCTCTCCTTACATAAACAACATGGCATGAAGGGTAAGTAAATTACAGCGGGGCAATTGACAGGAACTGAGCAAGGCATAACGATGCAATTACTAGTTAGAAAGATCCTATAAGGCTGATTGGGCAATACAACAATATACATAAACCGCCATCCAATTTCATCTATGACTAGTAGTCCACCTTCAGGTTATCATCCGAACCCCCTCCAGTATTAAGTTGCAAGCAACAGACAACTGCTTTAAGCAAAGTGTGTAAGGTAAACAGTCCTCATGTTCCATGTACAAGAGACCGTTGTTTTCTCCCTAGTAGCAACATCACATCTACAACCGACGATATTATTGTCAGTTCCCTTGGAAACTAGAGACATGAACCCACTATCGAGCATAAATAACCCCTCTTGGAGTCACTAGCAACTACTTGGCCAAGATAGCTACTAACAACAGAGAGCATGCAAGATCACAAACAACACATACATGACAGAATCATAAAGATAAAACCATTAATCAAACCAACATAATAATCTCAATATCCATCGGATCCCCGCAAACACAACATGCATGATTACAGATAGATTAGATCTTGATCATGAACGGAGCTCATGAGATCTATACATGAAAGCACAAAGGAGGAGATACGACCATCTAGCTACTACATGGACCCATAGTCCAAGGTGGAACTACTCACGCCTCATACCGGAGAGAAGGGTGCCAGGAAGAACTTCAGATCCCCCCGACCTAGGGACGATGGTGGCGGCGGCTACAGACGGTTTCGTGGATTTCTTATCTGGTACTCAGGGTTTCTGCATCGGCGGCTTCTTATAGGCGAAGGGGAGAGACCGGGAGGTGGCCAGGTCCACCAAACCCTAGCCAGGCGCGGGCCCACATGCCCCAGCTGGCCCCTCCGGCTGGCCCCTCCGGCTCTCCTCTGGACTTCTTGTTCCCCACATAAAGTAATTGACTTTGTCCTTTGTCCCGTCCAATTCCGAGAATATTTCTTTACTAACTTTTCTGAAACCAAAAACAGCAGAAAACAGGCATCTGGCACTGTTGCAACTTGTCAATAGGTTAGTACCAGAAAACATGTAAAAGTACCTCAAAGTGTGGACAAGTAAAGAAAAGTAGATACAAAACAAGCATGGAGCATAAAAAATTATAGATACGTTTCCAAGGTATCATGTATTCACAAACTATCCGAACTTGGTCAATGGTTGGTTGGGTTATACTCTTGTTGCACTTGAATTGACGAGGCAAGGTTTCAAATACATGCTCGACTAATATTCCGGCTGTACTGGTCATTGTTATGGCTTTATTTGCACAGTCGATTAATCATTTATGTTTGGACATCCAATCCATTCCTACTACTACTTCCAAACCTTTAGTTCTGAGTACTATTAAATTAGCATAAAAATCTATGCCATGGATTCAGATAGGGACAGCTTTGCAAATTTGTCTAGCTTTGGTGGTTGAACCAGGTATTTGAACTATCATAACATGCTTCAATTTGGTTGGTTGAATCTTACTAGTGCATGCAAATCCTTCAGTAACAAACGATTGGGATGCTCCAGAATCAAACAACACTCTTGCAAGTATTGAGTTAACATAAAACATACCCAGCACGACATCTGGCGCTTCTTGGGCTTCTTCAGCATGCATGAGAAAGAGATAGCCATTGCGGTTAGCGAGTTACCTGGGGTAAACCTTTTTCCGGTCTGAACACGACGCTGCTACTGAGATGGGGAATTTGCATTGGGGGCTGCTGTTCTTAGGGCACTCATTGGAATAGTGACCCTTGGTTCCACATTCATAACAAGTCACCTGAGACTTGTCCTTTGCTGCAATAGGCACAACATTGCTTCCAGTCCTTGGGGCAATGTTGGTGTTGGTGGCGGCATTGTTGTTGTTGAACTTGGGCAGGGCACGGTTGAAATTACTGGGGTTGCCGAGGTTGTTGTGGTTTCCTCCGGGCCTTGGGTTTCCACGGTTGGGATAGGTCGGACAGTTCATCGGGGGTCTATTGGTTCTTGGGGCAAATCCTGGAGATGGGTTGGAGTGATACTTTGGGGTATGGTGGGTTCCTAGTTGATTCATCATGCGACGCTTGCGGTTTTCATTGGCTTGGTTGATCTTTCCTTCCATCTGAATGGCAGAGTCAACTAAGGCTTCAATATCAACAAAGAGGATATTGACTAACACTGTCCGAATCTCATCGTGCAAACCATTCAGGAATCTCTCCTTCTTCTTGGCTTCAGTGTCTATCTCATCTGGTGCATACCTAGCCAATGACATGAATTTGTCACGGTATTCCACTACGGTCATCCTCCCTTGCTTCAGTTCCCTGAATTCATCTCTCATCCTCTTGATCAAACCCGGTGGCACATGGGTTCTGCTGAACTTGACTTTGAACTCTTCCCAAGTCATCATCTGACCTCCTGTCATTGCGTGAATGCTGTTCCACCATGCTCTTGCATCTCCGGCCAGGTAGTGGGTGGCAAACAAAACCTTCTCGTTAGCTTCCACTCCTGCAACTTCCAGATTGTTCTCCATGGTTTGTAGCCAATCATCGGCATCGAGGAGCTCTTCTGACTTAGTGAAGACGGGTGGATTGGTATTCTGGAAATTCTTGAGCTTAGATCCATGGTTGTCCTGATTTCCATGGCCTTGATTGCTATTGGCCATCTAAGCTATCTGTTGAAGGGTAGCTAAATTGGCTTGACGTTCTGCCCTTTTTGCTTCGTGGATAGAAAACAACATTTGCCAGATTTTCAACATCGGGTCCGGGGATGAGTTGCTTCCTCCGCGAGGCATCTGAAGATTGAGATAGATTATGAGAAAATAGGGAAATTTCTAAGGTTCAGGGTTTTTGGGTTTGAAAAGTTTTCAAAGTTTGACGCAGGTTTTTCTAGCAACTTGCTTTTCATTCATTCATAGCAAACGATACAAACACACACCACAACAAACGAAAACAGGTGGTTTTAAGAACCATTCTGTGAAACTACGATACAGTGGGACCGAATACAACTCACTAACGCTAGTTCTCAAGTGCTACTACTCTTTGGAGTCGGTCTCCTCCTCATCATCATCATCATAAATGAAGGAGAAGTCATCCTCATTGGTGAAGAAGTCCATGGCCTGATCCTCCAGAAAGTCATCATCATCGCTGAGATAGGATTAGGGGTCTCCACGAAGGTCTTCCCCTGCATTCTCCCTCTCCTCCAACTGCATATCCCTCTCGTGGAAAGTCTCCTCCAACTTTGTGATCCGGTGGCGAAGACGGGCAATGATGCGCTCATTCTTGTCGAGCTGACGGCGACGAGACTAGCGATCCTTCACTAGCATGGCGATGGTCTGATCCTTCTTGGAGGCGATGGCGTACTTGTGGTTGGCGTAGGAGCGGGCATTGTCCAACTCCTTCTAACGGTCATACATCATGAAGCTGAGGTGGTCCAATTGAGTCTTCAGCTCATGGTGATATGGGGCCTCCAGTGGCTGTCCCATAACAGCACGCCTCGGGTAGAACTCAAAACGGGTACCCTTGATCTGATTGATACTCTGCCCACACAGAAGGGCAAGAGCTTCCTGCATGGCTCTAGCAAGTCCATCGAGCCAGTTGTTCTCTCTCAAGGTGAACTGAATTCCCTCTGCGGTGGGGGCTTTAATCTTTCCCCGGAGACTTGCAACAACTAGCCACTGCAAATCCTCTCCTTCCTGATCATTGAGCTGAGCTCCGAAGAACTCAGGGTGCGGACGCTCTATCATGTTTGCCAGCTGGTCCAAGTGATGCTCAAAGATGAGGTCTCCTCCATTCCCCAACTGATAAAACTTGCTGTACTTTACGTCCATCTATAAGAATATAAGATGAGTAATTTAGTAGAGTGATCAAGTGTGTCAAATTTTATGTAAGTTTGCAAGAATTTTTGAGGAACATGAATTTTCATGAAAGAGTCTAAGTGATAAGAATGAGAATAAGTTTTCGTAAATACTCACTTCCTTGGTTTTGAAACTAAGTTTTCCATTCGAACGTCCATTCTAATCTAGGGTCTCCTATGGTCAGGATGGCTCTGATACCAACTTGTTAACACCCTGATTTTTAATCCCAGATGCCTATTATGCCATACATTGCAATCCTAGGATTACCATTTTTGCGAGACATAACATATTGGATATCACAGTACATCATCCATTACACATACATAAGGTCTTACACAAATAAAGGATCTCAGTCTTAATACAATTCAATCAGCGGAATAACGTAATAATAACGATAGCGTAGGCGAGGCTCCATCTTCGTGGTCACAGGAAATGCTGACGATGGGAGATGATCCTAGTTGTCGTAACCCTCATGTTGTCCATCTTTCGGATACTCCTCTTCATAGTTTGGCCATAGGAATAGCCAGGGACAAAGCCATGAGTACTCTTTAAGTACTCGCAAACTAATACTAACAAGTGAATGGGGTTTTGAGTAGGATACTAAGCTCTAGGGTTGTTTTTCAAAAAGCCAGATTTACCTCTACTAAGTTCAGAAGCAAAGAAAACTAGTTGAAAGTTTTATAATACCTAAGTGGGAACTTGAATTTCATGTCACAACTATGTTGTGTTCAAATCAAAGTCATAAATCATTTCATAAGTCCTTTTGAAAACATATGACGACGGAACAGTATGGCCACTCCAACTGTCCATAACCGCGGAGGCGGCTATTTGAATAGTTTGACACTCTGTAGAGATTGTACACTTCCATCACAACATTCGATACATCCGTCAGGAACAATCCTAAATTCACCATACTCAGTATGCGGATAATAAATCCTAACCTTTCCATTACACGCCCTAGTATAGGCACCTCTCCTGTGAGTTTGGCCTCCCAACCATGACCAACTTTCATCTTGGGAACTGCACAGGTGGACAATCTTCACAAGGTAGCCTCAGCTCAAACCTTGGCCGCAAGGGAACCCATACTGAGGTATATAAATTTCCGGTCAAGCCCTACCCAAATTTTGGGTATTGTGGTTGTACGGTAAAATTCGAATGGTATCGCATCCAGACAACCATCAGTTTGTAAAGGGCTAAGGCTCATGCCTTAACATTTTCATCATCAAAATCATTTGGTGTTCGGAAACACATGTCAAAACATTTCAGTAGAATGACTAATCATTCTAAGGTTTTCATAACCATTTTCACCAAGTATTTGTTGAAGATATGCCCTAGAGGCAATAATAAATGTGGTTATTATTATATATTTGTGTTTATGATAAATGTTTACATTCATGCTATAATAGTATTAACAAGGAAACATTGATACTTGTGTGATTTGTAAACTTAATTTGAAGTCCCTAGTATAGCCTCTATACATCACTAGCTTGTTGGTTGATAAATGATTGTGGTTTCCCTATCATGAACATTGAGATGTTATCAACAACAAGATCATATCGTTAGGAGAATGATATGATGGACATACTCCTATAGATAAGCGTAGCATAAAGATCAAGTCATTTTAATAGTTCAATTGCTATAAGCTTTCTGATACATAGTAACCTAATTCCTTCGACCATGAGATCATGCATATCACCTTTACCGGATGGATGCTTTGATGACATCAAACACCACACCGTAACTGGGTGGCTATAAAGGTGGAATTGAGTGTTCGGAAAGTATTGGTTGAGACACATGGATCAAGAGTGGGATTTGTCCATCCATATGACAGATAGATATACTCTGGGCCCTCTCGGTGGAATGTCATCCAATTAGCTTGCAAGCATGTGAATGGCTCACAAGGGATCACATATCACGGGAACGAGAAAAGAGTACTTATCGGTAACGAGGTTGAACTAGTTATGCAGAGATACCGACGATCATAACCTCGGATAAGTAAACTATCGTGAGACAAAGGGAAATTGGTATCGTATGTAAGTGGTTCATTCGATCGCAAAGTAATCGTAGAAATATGTGGGAGCCATATGAATTTCCAGATTCCTCTATTGGTTATTGTTCGGAGAAGTGTCTCGATCATGTCCGCATAATTCACGAACCGTAGGGAGACACACTTAAGGATTCAACGTTGTTTGAGTAGTTATGGTATTATGAGAAAGAGACCGAATGTTGTTCGGAGTCTCGGATGGGATCCGGGATATCACGAGGAGATCCGGAATGGTCCGGAGAATAAGATTCATATAAGGAAAGTCCCGTTTCGGAGTTCGGGAATGATTCCGGTGTTTTCATCGAGAATGTTCTAGAAGGTTCCGGAATGTCCGGCACTCCGGAGGGGAAGGGTACATGAATGTGTTGTATCAAACTTGGTATGATTGCATCATGTACTAAGTGTCATCGCTGTTCCAAATAAAAGATTAATTGAATCCTAGTTTGAAAAGTCAAATAGCTAGTTTGAAAAGTCAAACGGCTAAAATTGGAAAGTGGAAAAGAGGAGGAAGAGGGAAACCGATTTGGGGAGGGAATCCCTCCTCCAACCGGCGGCGCCCCCTCCAAGACGAGTTGGGGAGGGACTCCCCTCCCTCCCCTTGGCCGCCGGCCCCTCCACCTATATAAGGAGGGACAGGGCTCCCTCCTAACACACACAAGTACCTCTCCTCAAACCCTAGCTTGGCGCCTACCACCATAGCCGCCGCCCCTCTAGGGTTTTTCCCTAGCCGCCGACTTGGGGGTCCCCGGAACCCTAGCCGCCGGCTCTAGCCTCTCCTCCTTGGTGTGTCTAAACCATAGATCGCCGAGGAGCTCTCTCATACTCCACCATACTCGCTCCGGCTTAAGGCGAAGCCCTGCGAGATCTCCCCCTTACTTCTGGTACCACGCCGTTGTGCTGCCGGAATCGCGAGGAGAGTTTTACAACCTCCGCTGCCTGCTGGAACAAGGGAGAGGAAGGTCTTCGTCGAGTACCGAACGTGTGACCGACTGCGGGAGCACTGCCGGAACGCAGCGCCGGAAGGATCGTCTACGCGATCTTGAGATCGGGAAGAGTACGACTACATCACCCACGAGAATCCGCTCTCGTTAAACACTTTGGAATCTTCGAGGGTAAGTTATTCCATCGACTCGTTGCTACAATCTAGTAGATAGATCTTGGCTTGTTTGTTTGTATGCGATAGAAAATTTTTGTTTTCCATGCTACGAAACCCTACAGTGGTACCAGAGCCGTGTCTATATGTAGATCTGTTGCACGAGTAGAACACAATGGTCATTGTGGGCGTTGATGCTTTTATTGTCGATTGCTTCTTGTGTACTTTGCATCTTGCGGTATGTTGGGATGAAGCGGCCCGGGCTAACCTTACATGACATCGTTCATGAGACTTGCTCCACGCTTGACATGCAACTTGTATTGCATAAGTGGCTTTGCGGGTGCCTGTTTCTCCTAGCATAGTTAAGATCCAATTTACAACGGGTGATTAACAATACTAGTATCAATGTTGTGGTTCTTGTTCGTAAGTTAGAACGACACTTATTGAAAGCCCCAAACCACGTAAAATATGCAAAGAAAGTAGAGGCGTCTAACTTTGTTTTGCAGGGGTGTGCAGTGATGTGATATGGCCATGATTGTGATTATATTTGATGTATGCAATGTTCCTTATTGTAAGTTGGCAACCGGCAGGAGCCATATGGTTGTCTTTAATTTATGTTAAGACCCGCGTGTCTATTCAAAGTAGTTGTAATAGTTGAAGCCGGTGGACGACAACCATGGAGAAGCGTCATTGACCTTGATGCAATACCTGTGATGATGGAGATCATGTTCATGCTTGAAGATGGAGATCGGAAGCACAAAGAAGAAAGGCCATATCATATCACATATTATGAATTGCATGTGATGTTAATCCTTTATGCATCTTGTATTGCTTAGTAGACGACGGTAGCATTATAAGATGATCCCTCATGCACATGAATTTCAAGTCATAAAGTGTTCACCCTTAGTTAGCACCATTGCTAAAGCTTGTTGTTTCGAAGCACCACGTGATGATCGGGTGTGTTAGATTCTGCAAGTGTATACAATGTGAGCAAGCCAGATTTTCTCATGCGGAAACTAAGGTTTGATCTTGACGAGCCTAGCATGTACATACATGGTCTCGGAACACGGATCACCGAAAGGTAAAGCATGAATCATATAGTAGATATGATGAACATGACGACTGTTCGCCATTGAAACTATATCAACTCTCATGATGATCGGTGTTGATGTAGTGGATTTGGTTCGTGTGATCACTAAAACAATGTGAGGGATGTTGTTTTGAGTGGGAGTTCACCTAGATTAACTTTATTATTAATTTGAACTCAATTTGTCATAAACTTAGTCTAAACTATTGCAAATATGTTGTAGATCAATGGCAACCCCTACCATCAATTTTAATGCGTTCCTAGAGAAAGAAAAGTTGAAAAACAATGGAAGCAACTTCGCGGATTGGTTCCGCAATTTGAGGATTGTCCTCACAGCTGGTAATTTGACCTATGTGCTGGATGCACCGCTGGGTGACCCACCTGCAGCTGATGCTTCCGATGAAGTAAAGAATGTTTACCTCGCTCGGAAGAATCAGTACTCCATAGTTCAGTGTGCTATCTTATATGGTTTGGAATCGGAGCTTCAGAAAAGGTTTGAGAATTCAGACCCATATGATATTGTCGAGGATCTCAAATTGATCTTTGAGACTCATGCGGCAATTGAAAGTTATGAGGCTTCTGAAAAGTTCTTTAACTGCCAGATGGAAGAGGGCATCTCCGTCAGTGAGCATGTGCTTAAGATGTCTGGGCACGCAAACAAACTTCAAAGCTTGGGTATAGTGATTCCTAATGCTTTGGGGATTTACCGTGTCCTCCAATCACTACCACCAAGTTACAATAACTTTGTGATGAACTACAACATGCAGAACATGAACAAGCAGTTGCCAGAACTGTTTGCTATGTTAAAGTCTGCAGAAGTGGAGATCAAGAAAGAGCACCAAGTGTTGTTGGTCAATAAGACCACCAAATTCAAGAAAGGCAAGTCTAAGCAGAAGGGACACTTCAAGAAGGGTGGTAAGAAAGTTACCACACCGGCGAAGAAGACCAAGGCTGGACCTAAGCCTGAAACTGAGTGCTTTTACTGCAAGGGAGAAGGTCACTGGAAGCGGAATTTCCCAAAGTACTTGGCGGATTTGAAGAACGGCAACATCAAGAAGAAAGGTATATCTGATATACATGTTATTGATGTGTATCTCACTAGTACTCGTAGTAGTGCCTGAGTATTTGATACTGGTTCGGTTGCTCATATTTGTAACTCGAAACAGGTGCTGCAGAATAAACGGAAGCTAGCGAAGAACGAGGTGACGATGCGCGTGGGAAACGGATCAAAGGTTGATGTGATCGCGGTCGGCACGCTACCCCTTCATCTACCATCGGGATTAGTTTTATACTTAAATAATTGTTATTTGGTGCCTGCGTTGAGCATGAACATTATATCGGGATCTTGTTTATTGCGAGACGGTTACTTGTTTAAGTTCGAGAATAATGGTTGTTCGATTTATATGAGTAATATGTTTTATGCACATGCACCTTTGATAGATGGTCTATTCTTATTGAATCTCGATAGTGGAAATACACATATCAACAACATTGAGGCTAAACGTTTGAAATCGAGCGATAACTCGACCTATATGTGGCACTGTCGTCTTGGTCACATTGGAGTGAAGCATATGAAGAAACTCCATTCCGATGGACTTCTTGAATCACTTGAAAGATGCGAAGCATGTCTGATGGGAAAAATGACTAAGACTCCATTTTCTGGTATGATGGAGCGAGCTACGGACTTGTTGGAAATCATACATACCGATGTGTGTGGTCCAATGAGTGTAGCATCGCGCGGTGGTTATCGTTATGTTCTTACCTTCACGGATGACTTGAGTAGATATGGGTATATCTATTTCATGAAACATAAGTCCGAAACTTTCGAGAAGTTTAAGGAGTTTCAAAGTGAGGTAGAGAATCAATGTAACAAGAAGATTAAATTTCTGCGTTCTGATCGTGGAGGTGAATATCTAAGTTACGAGTTTGGCGAGCATTTGAAGAAATGCGGAATACTTTCACAGTTGACCGCCGGGAACACCACAGCGTAATGGTGTGTCCGAACGTCGTAATCAAACTCTCTTAGATATGGTTCGTTCTATGATGTCACTTACAGATTTACCGCTATCATTTTGGGGTTATGCATTAGAAACAGCCGCATTCACTTTAAATAGGGCACCATCTAAATCCGTTGAAACGACACCATATGAATTATGGTTTGGGAAGAAACCTAGATTGTCGTTCCTTAAAGTTTGGGGTTGCGAAGCCTATGTAAAGAAGTTACAGCCGGACAAGCTTGAACCCAAAGCGGAAAAATGCGTCTTCATAGGATACCCGAAGGAAACTATTGGGTATACCTTCTATCATAGATCCGAAGGCAAAATCTTCGTTGCCAAGAATGGATCCTTTCTAGAGAAGGAATTTCTCTCGAAAGAAGTGACTGGAAGGAAAGTAGAACTCGACGAGGTTGTCGAACCTTCTCTCGAAATTGCGAGTAGCGCAGCACCGGAAGAAGTTCCTGTGGTGCCTGCACCAATAAGAGAGGAAGCTAATGATGGTGATCATGAAACTTCGGTTGAAGTTGCTACAGAGCCTCGGAGGTCAACGAGAACTCGTACCACTCCAGATTGGTATGATCCCGTTATGAGTGTCATGTTGGTGGACAACACCGATGACCCTGAGACATGTGAGGAAGCGATGATGAGCCCAGATTCCAATAAATGGCAAGAAGCCATGAAATCCGAGATTGGATCCATGTACGAAAACCAAGTATGGACTTTGGTGGACTTACCGGATGGCCGGAAGGCTGTCGAGAACAAATGGATCTTCAAGAAGAAAACAAATGCTGATGGTAATGTTACTGTCTATAAAGCTCGACTTGTCGCAAAAGGGTTTCGACAAATTCAAGGAGTTGACTACGATGAGACTTTCTCACCAGTAGCGAAGCTAAAGTCTGTGAGGATTATGTTAGCAATCGCTGCATATTATGATTATGAGATATGGCAGATGGATGTCAAAACAGCATTCCTCAATGGATATATTGATGAAGAGTTGTATATGATGCAACCCAAAGGTTTTGTCGATCCTAAAGATGCTAACAAGGTATGTAAACTTCAACGGTCCATCTATGGATTGAAGCAAGCATCCCGAAGTTGGAATCAACGTTTTGATAAGGTGATCAAAAGTTTTGGTTTTATACAAACTTATGGAGAAGCTTGTATTTACAAGAAAGTGAGTGGGAGCTCTGTAGCGTTCTTAATACTATATGTGGATGACATATTGTTGATTGGGAATGATGTAGACCTTCTTAATAGTGTCAAGGAATATTTGAATAATAGTTTTTCAATGAAGGATCTTGGCGAAGCAGCTTACATATTAGGCATAAAGATTTATAGAGATAGATCGAAACGCCAAATATCATTGTCACATAGTACATATTTGGACAAAGTTCTAAAGAGGTTTGGAATGGAAGATAGCAAGAAAGGGTTCTTGCCCATGTTGCCCAATACGACCTTGAGTAAAACTCAAAGTCCGACATCGGCAGAAGATAGAGAAAGGATGAGTAAGACTCCCTATGCCTCAGCCATAGGATCTCTAATGTATGCTATGCTATGTACTAGACCCGACATTGCATATGCTGTTAGTTTAACTAGCAGATATCAAAGTGATCCAGGAGTGGATCATTGGACAGCGGTCAAATACATTCTTAAGTACTTGAGAAGAACTAAGGATATGGTTCTTTCTTATGGAGGTGATGAACAACTCGTTGTTAATGGTTACACCGATGCTAGTTGGAACACCGATCCGGATGATTCTAAATCACAATCTGGATACGTATTTATTTTGAATGGTGCAGCAGTTAGCTGGAGGAGTGCAAAGCAAAGCGTTGTGGCGAGATCTTCAACTGAATCGGAATACATGGCTGCTTCGGAGGCTTCACAAGAAGCGATATGGATGAAAGAGTTCATTACAGAGCTGGGTGTGGTTCCTAGTGCGCTGGACCCAATGTCTATCTACTGTGATAACATGTGCGCCATAGCCAATGCGCAAGAACCAAGGTCACACAAGAAGCTGAAGCACATCAAGCTACGTTTTCACGCTATTCGAGAACATATCCAAGATGGGGATATAAAGATTTGCAAAGTACACACAGATCTGAATGTGGCGGATCCGTTGACTAAACCTCTCCCGAGGGCAAAACATGACCAGCACCAAACTGCCATGGGTGTTCGGTATATTACCATGTAATCTAGATTAGATGACTCTAGTGCAAGTGGGAGACTGTTGGAGATATGCCCTAGAGGCAATAATAAATGTGGTTATTATTATATCTTTGTGTTTATGATAAATGTTTACATTCATGCTATAATAGTATTAACAAGGAAACATTGATACTTGTGTGATTTGTAAACTTAATTTGAAGTCCCTAGTATAGCCTCTATACATCACTAGCTTGTTGGTTGATAAATGATTGTGGTTTCCCTATCATGAAAATTGAGATGTTATCAACAATAAGATCATATCGTTAGGAGAATGATATGATGGACATACTCCTATAGATAAGCGTAGCATAAAGATCAAGTCATTTTAATAGTTCAATTGCTATAAGCTTTCTGATACATAGTAACCTAATTCCTTCGACCATGAGATCATGCATATCACCTTTACCGGATGGATGCTTTGATGACATCAAACACCACACCGTAACTGGGTGGCTATAAAGGTGGCATTGAGTGTTCGGAAAGTATTGGTTGAGACACATGGATCAAGAGTGGGATTTGTCCATCCATATGACGGATAGATATACTCTGGTCCCTCTCGGTGGAATGTCATCCAATTATCTTGCAAGCATGTGACTGGCTCACAAGGGATCACATATCACGGGAACGAGAAAAGAGTACTTATCGGTAACGAGGTTGAACTAGGTATGCAGAGATACCGACGATCATAACCTCGGATAAGTAAACTATCGTGAGACAAAGGGAAATTGGTATCGTATGTAAGTGGTTCATTCGATCGCAAAGTAATCATAGAAATATGTGGGAGCCATATGAATTTCCAGATTCCTCTATTGGTTATTGTTTGGAGAAGTGTCTCGATCATGTCCGCATAATTCACGAACCGTAGGGAGACACACTTAAGGATTCGATGTTGTTTGAGTAGTTATGGTATTATGAGAAAGAGACCGAATGTTGTTCGGAGTCTTGGATGGGATCCGGGATATCACGAGGAGATCCGGAATGGTCCGGAGAATAAGATTCATATAAGGAAAGTCCCGTTTCGGAGTTCGGGAATGATTCCGGTGTTTTCATCGAGAATGTTCTAGAAGGTTCCGGAATGTCCGGCACTCCGGAGGGGAAGGGTACATGAATGTGTTGTATCAAACTTGGTATGATTGCATCATGTACTAAGTGTCATCGCTGTTCAAAATAAAGGATTAATCGAATCCTAGTTTGAAAAGTCAAATAGCTAGTTTGAAAAGTCAAACGGCTAAAATTGGAAAGTGGAAAAGAGGAGGAAGAGGGAAACCGAGTTGGGGAGGGAATCCCTCCTCCAACCAGCGGCGCCCCCTCCAAGCCGAGTTGGGGAGGGACTCCCCTCCCTACCCTTGGCCGCCGGCCCCTCCACCTATATAAGGAGGGGCAGGGCTCCCTCCTAACACACACAAGTACCTCTCCTCAAACCCTAGCTTGGCGCCTACCACCATAGCCGCCGCCCCTCTAGGGTTTTGCCCTAGCCGCCGACTTGGGGGTCCCCGGAACCCTAGCCGCCGGCTCTAGCCTCTCCTCCTTGGTGTGTCTAAACCCTAGATCGCCGAGGAGCTCTCTCATACTCCACCATACTCGCTCCGGCTTAAGGCGAAGCCCTGCGAGATCTCCCCTCTACTTCCGGTACCACGCCGTTGTGCTGCCGGAATCGCGAGGAGAGTGCTACAACCTCCGCTGCCTGCTGGAACAAGGGAGAGGAAGGTCTTCGTCGAGTACCGAACGTGTGACCGACTGCGGGAGCGCTGCCGGAACGCAGTGCCAGAAGGATCGTCTACGCGATCTTGAGATCGGGAAGAGTACGACTACATCACCCACGAGAATCCGCTCTTGTTAAACACTTTGGAATCTTCGAGGGTAAGTTATTCCATCGACTCGTTGCTACAATCTAGTAGATAAATCTTGGCTTGTTTGTTTGTATGCGATAGAAAATTTTTGTTTTCCATGCTACGAAACCCTACAGTATTCCCATCTAAAGTTGATCAAGTTTTATGCTTAGCACTAGCATCTACAAGTAGGGGTAAATACTAATGAGGGGTGGTAAACAAGTGTATCTTATCTAAGTTCAATCTCATGCCTTAGGGTGGCATCAAGATTATCTAACTTAGGCCAAGTTTTATGCTCTTTATGCTACCTTCCAATATCCTTCTATTATCTACAAGTTACTAAGTAAACTCTAAGAGAAAGCTTTGATAAAGAAATAAAGTATTAAGCTTTGCAAGTAAAACTAGGATTGGGTATCATCAAATGTATCTAACCAAGCATGCTTAATGCATTGCATAGGTTATCTAACTTTCATAGTTGCAAGTATTAGCTTGCATAATTGCAAGTATTAGCTTGCATAATTGCAAGTATAAGCTTGCAAGGTTTAGCTTGATCAGTTAATAGCTTGCCTTATGCAAAGCAGTGGTTGAAGTTCTCCTCGGCTTCTTCCTCATAGTATCCTCCTTCCTCGTCGTATCCTTGGTCGGTACTAGCGTCTATAAATAAATACGAAGTACACAATCACCACACAATTCTTAAATACTCTATTTAACACACAAAGGTTCACACTAGATGATCTAGCATCATCACTATTATCACAAATATTAAAGCACTTGTCTTATTTATTTCATTTTACAAAAGTAACTTCTACTCATTGAAAAACTATTTAAGATTTAATATTCTCCAACTAAAACATGGGATCATATTGACACATGTCATCACCACATGTTTCAGTACATGGGAATGTGATTTAAAGTGGTGTCACAATTTAATAAGGTTTAACCTTTTTATTTAATTAATTAAAGTGACTAGAAATGCCTATGAGGCATTCTTTTATTACTTGATCATTATTTTTGAAAGTAACCCTATATATTGTTATATATTCTGAAAGGTATGGTTAAACGTGATTTTTTAGAGTTGGAATCAACTCAAAAGCCTTCATGGTTGAATTTTGAAAAATGTTTGAATACAGAAAATCTTCTGCCTTGTTATTTTTACCATGGGTGATCTATAATTCTAAATGGTTTGAATCCAACGGGCTTGGATTAAGTACTCCAGTACCTTTCTAACAAAATTGGTTTCATGCATTTTGGTTCAGTGAATCGAGCTAGGTTAATTTTTGAATCTATGTACAGAACTGAGTTTGAAATTAAAAGAATAAACCTAAGTTTGAATTGTTGGGTCACGCGGGGGGTTTAACTGGGCCAGCCCACTACGCACAGCGCACGTGTGGGCTGCTTATGTGATCGACCCCACTCGTCAGTGAGACATCGAGTGGTGAAGCGGTATGGGGCGATTAGGGTCGCACGATCTAACTCTAATCGAACGACTGAGGTTCATCATCCACGTCGGGCAACGCCGGCAAGACAGAACCCTAGAGCGGCCAGTGGGGGTCGTGGGAGGCTCACCGAGGCTCCGGCGATGGTCGGCGATAGGGGAACGACGAAGTCGACGACAACGATCCTCCTGGTACCAGCGGCACCTCCTGGGGTGGCTCCAATCGAAGGCGCCTCTCCTCCTCTGCAGCGGCGAACTCCGGTGAAATTGCGGCCACCTGGTGCTCGCCTTGCTTTGGGAGTCAGTGGGGGGTATCAGTGAGAGGTGGGGAGTGAGATGGTGTGAAGGGTTTGAGCTGGGAGGGCCTCTATTTATAGTGCGACGAGGTGACCGAATGACGCGGGTGGAGCTTGTCGGTGTCGTCGGCACAGCGTGCTAATGGCATGGGCGACGATAGGGGGCGGTGTTGTGCTCCCTGGAGAAGCTCAACGGTATGGTCACACGGCGCGGGGCGGTGCTGAACGGTCGGAACATCGCGGCGCTCTGGGAGGGTTCGACGACAAGTTTAATGGCGCACAACGTGCATGGTCCGCGCGGCGGCGAACGGGGCTGTCTGGCGGGTTACCGGGGTGCTGACGATCACGTATGCAAGCGGCGAGGGCGGTGCGTGGTCTGTGGGCTCGTGCCGCTGACAACGCACTGGCGCGCTCTCGGCACGCACGCAGAGAGACTGGGCATGAGCTTGACGTGTGGTACAAGGTCTGGCAAGGCTCGTGGCTTGGACAGGGGGTGGTGGTGGACGGTGGAGAGTGTCCCAGACAAGGTTGGCGAGGCTAGTGCTTCCTCTATATTGGTGGCGACATGGGGATGGCAATGGTGCTCTTGGCATGGTCACCATTGATGGCTATGCTTGCTCACAGTGGTGCTAAAGCTAGTTAGATTAGTTTGATCATCTACTGAGAGTGTAGAGTGAGCTAGGAAGGGGACAAGGTTGGCCAAAATTACTGCTACTAATAGTGTTTGATGTTTTGTTGTTTGCTTATCACAAGGTGTTTGATGAAATGGCCGAAAGAAATTCAAATTGGTGGGTTTCCTAGTTACATACTAGAGAGTATATGGTTAGTTGGATTGGTCAAGGGGCACTGGTTTGGTTGGATTTTGAAAATGTGGGATCTTCACATATGTTAAAGATTCAATTTTAAATTGTCATTTGAATGGGGTTGCCAAATGTTTTTGCAAGTTTGAAAGGTGGGCTTTGATTCACTTTTACTTGGTCTTGCAAGGGGTGAAAATAAATGGAAAAGTTTCTGTTTAAAATCTTGGACTAGAAACACTCAAAGTGACCTAGTGAGCAAGATTGGCAAAAATGACCATTTGCTTTATTTAATTAATTTTTTATTTTCTCTTGGTTTGTTTCTTCTTGGAAATGTTTTAGATGATGTTATTTTCATCTTTAAACCATTCCTTGCTATTTAGGTTAATCACACAAGTCCAAACATGCATTCATACAATCCTCACATACACACATGCATTCATATGGTTTGTATTTAATAAAAGTTTTTGTTAACCCAAATTTTAGTGATTAGAATTTGATAAGCATGATCAATATTTTTGGGATGTTACACAGGCATGGTGGTTTTTTGTGTTGTGGGTGACGTGGGTATGGTCGAAGATATCTCGGCGACCTCCCCTTTTTATAGCTGTGCCTAGACGCGACGGGAAACGCCGAGAACTCGCGGGAAGCGGGGGAAAGAAAGGCGGGAGATGGCATGGCGGTGGGAAGACACTGGAAATACGCTGAAGTTGCCTCGCCCAACGCAGACAAATGGGTCACGGCGCGGCTGGCCAGAACCCCTACCCAAATCGACCGGGGCCTGACCCAAACGGAGAAAAACGGACCGTTTGGGATGACCGTATGGGTCGGCCCGGTGAAGATGCCCTAATAGGACATCTATTAGAGATGCTCTAAAAGGATGATTTTTTTACAAATATGACCCTCTGCAATTCGCCATCGCCAAAAATACCCCCCTCGCGCCGCAAAAGCCAAAATTCCCTCGCGGGAGGCTGAAAAGGCGACACGTGTCACCTCCCGCCACGGGAGGTGGCAGGATGTTCCTCCCGCCATAGGGGGTGGCGGGATGTTCCTTCCGCCTTTGGTGGTGGCGGAATGATGTCGTGGGCCCCACTAGCGCGAGCGAAAAGTCAAACCTTCCCGCTGGCCTAGTCATGGGGCCCACCTCATCCCGCCATTCTCCCTGGCGGAAGGAACATCCCGTCACCCCCTATGGCGGGAAGAACATCCTGCCACCCCCCGTGGAGGGAGGTGACACATGTCGCCTTTTCAGCCTCCTGCTAGGGCATTTTTGGTTTTGCGGCGCGAGGGAGGTATTTTTGGCTATGGCAATTGCAGAGGGTCATATTTTTAAAAGAATCCTAAAAGGACGAGGAGGATTCGAAGCACTCGGACCATTTGTTTTAGCGTGAAGATACGTCCCATCACGACTTTGCAGTGGATAGTTTTGGTAAAAACATAGAAATACTAGTCTCCTAGGGCATGTACCGTAAGATGATGTCAGCCTACACTCGAAGTTAACATGTTGGATTTTCTCTTAGTTGGATGAGAGAATGAAAAAAAGAGAAGTTGTCTTCATTTAGCCAAAATATGAGCATTGTTTCTCCATTTCAACTAAATTTAATTAATTCTCATTAAATGCTAAGAAAGACAATACGCTGTACTATTTAGTTTTATTGTGTTCTCTAAGACTACTCACATTGGAGAGTATCATATAATAGTATCATGTATACGATATTAGTATATGATACCAACTCCATAATGCATATTATCATGTACTGCCATACTCTTAGGTTTTATAGAATCTCAATGTAAAACTGTGTACAAGATTTATTTGCGATTAATTTTTCTAGTTCTATGTGCTATGATACCGTATCTATCTATGATACTAACACAATCTCTTTCATCATTAATTACAGTGACACATATGGATGACTTCTTTTGAGATTTTGTTTATGGAGAAGCAAGCTTATGGATTTCGGTGGGAATAAGCAACGGTGAGGATAAGCTCCAAGAATCTGTTTGTACACTTCTTTTGGGCTTATGTGATTTAGGCTTATGATATCTGTAATGTCTGTGCTACCCCCTGAATCAGTTATGTGACCAAGTGAAAATAACATATTTTACAAGTAGAAAACCAATTAGATATGCCCACAAATTCCACCATATGAACCTCTACCACTCAAATCTATCATAAACAAGTGCTAGTTTACTGTTATTACTACTTTTAAACAAAAAAAGAACTGGAGTGGCCATGGAGATGGCAGCAGACCTCCATGCGCTGCCTGCAGCCAAGCGGCGGGAGGCAAGCTCATGTCCAGAATCCTGTGGTGTCGTGGAACCATGAAGGTCCCGATGTGGTCGCAGCGGCCAGCAGCGGTGGTGGCGGGTGGATGTGGTCGCAGCGGGGCAAGAAAGATGCAGCGACGGCTGGGCAAGGTAGACGCGGCGTCGAGGATCAGGGACGGGCGGTCTGGCAACGGGAAGACTCAGCGGTGGTGGGCCGAGGTGCTCACGACTCTGCTGGCGTCGGGAAGGTGTGGCGGCGGCGGGCCGGGGTGCTCGTGGTGGGCGGGCGGCGCTGTTGGCGTCGGGCAGGTGCTGCGGCGGACCAAGGTGCTCACGATGGGATGGCGGCTCTGCTGGTGTCGGGCTGGTGCGGCGGCGGTCGGCTGGGGTGCTCGCGGCTCTGCTGTTATCGGGCAGGTGTGGTTGCGGTGCATACCTGGTTCGGTCGATAGAGGAAAGGAGTACTCACGTGAGGGCCAGATCTAGGAAAAAATTAGCAGAAAAGTTTAGGCCTGCGGTGGCATTTCTAGCGTAATATCCACAAAAGTTATGGGTACTTCATTTCACCTAGTTTGGTACCTTGCGGGAAGCTGCTAGAAGTAAGTCTCGGGCAGTTTATCTGGACAGCAATAATTGCACTATAAGGGAAAAGCATGGTGGGAAAAAACTGGTTAGAAGGAGACACTTCTTTTAGACTTCTCCGATGGAAATGTATAAGCTAGTCTAGAAGGTCAAAAGAAGTCACCCATAAGCATTTTGCATGCATAGAGTGCATGATACTACTTATGACACCTTTATTGGGGATAATTTTAAGCTACTTATAGTGGAAGTAACATAGGTGGTAACATGCATGTCACCTAGAAAAAAAGAGTGATATGACAAATAATTAATAAGAAGAGAGACAAATGGAGTAACATACCATAACATCACACTTTTTAATGCAAAATGAGTTTAGAAATTAATTAATGAAGGTTTTATGTTATCACAAATATGACACTCCCCACTATAGAGGTAGTAACTTAGACTAGTAACATAAGCATGCTACTAGTCTAAGTTACCCCGTGAATGATCGGACCTACTGGATTTTCCCTTTGATCCTATCACCTATAAACGTGAATCCTAAAGGACTCCCCAGATATCCATTGGATGTGTCAGATAGAAAATCTCATCTAGGCACGCCCTAAGGGCATCTCTAGTGGGACGGCACGAACTGGCACCGCATCGGGTATGATTCTGTGGGATGTGTCAGCCCGCAGGCAGAATTTGGGTTGTGGTTTGACCTGCCTGGCCTAAGCGCCCACCAGTGCGATCTATCCGTTTTGTGCTGGCCAAGAGCAAAAAGTTTGTAATTTCAAACACAATTAAAAAACAAGCGAAATTGAAATTTATTTACATTGAATCATTGATAATTTACATAGTAAATAATAAGCATAAACCCTAGCATCTACTTGGCGATGGTGGCGGCGACGTGGCCATCAACTTGTCATTTTCGGAGACGAGGTCGACCCACACCGGTGGGGTCCATAAGTTCGCTGGCGGCAGGTCAGGCTCATTGCGGTGCACGAGCGCCGGTGGGTTCATTACCTGCCCCTTAGGAGTTGGCTCTAGCGATGGCACCATGTAGAAGTGGATACCGGTGATCTCGAGGCCTTCAGGATAGTTGGGCACGATCGGGGGCGCCCATGCTGACAGAGATGGTGCTGGCAGCAGATCGACCACGTGTTGCATTTGTAGGGCCCATCACCTTGACGTCGTTGTTGTACCACTCCCACCGGGCGTTCTTTTCCTTGACAGACACCGCCAAGGCCTCCCGCATCACGACGTCCTCGTCCTAGCCATCAGCGACAATGGCCTGGTACTCAAGGCAGCTGGATGATAAACCGGCCAGCGTTAGCGTTCGCCTCCTGCTGGATGACGCCCTCCATCACATAGTCGTCATCATCGTCGTCCTCCTCCTCCTATGCTCCCACTTGAGGAAGTCTGCCTAGAACCGATGGTTTCGGTAGCCCGCTCGTAACACTGGGATGGGGGCAGGGCGTTAATGCGATGTTGCATCTCCTCCTCGAACTCCTCGGTGCCTAGTTTGGGTACCGGTGACACCAGCACCCTCTCGATGTTGAGATGCCAGGCGCTGGGGAGGGAGGCATCGTGGTAGGTGATTCGGTCCCCCTCCCTCTAGTGCCACTCGCAGTTGATACATCATAAACATATCTATAATTTTTGATTTCCCATGCTTGTTTAGTATCCACTTTGCTATGCTTTGTCTACACTTTGAGGTATTTTTATATGCTTTCCGGGACTAACCTATTAAAAAGTTTCCACAGAGCGAGTTGCCTATTTTCTGTTGTTTCTGGTTTAAGAAAAGCTAGTAAAGAAATATTCTCGGAATTGGACGGGACAAAAGCCAACATCAATATTTCACCGAGGAGAACACATAGACCAAAAGGCGACCAGAGGGGTGCCCTAGGGTGGCCACACACCCCCCATGCATGGGCCTACCCTGGGTCACGCCTAGGAAGGGTGTGGGCCCCCTGGCCACCTCCTGCCTCGTCCCTTCACCTATAAGAAGCCCCTGATGTCAAAACCCTAAGTACCCGATGAGATCTCCACGAAACAGTCTGTAGCCGTCGCCACTATCTCCCTAGATCGGGGGGATCTGAAGCTCTTCCCGGAACCCAGCCGGAGGGAAGAGATCATCCCGGAGGCCTTCTTCATCAACATGCCAGCCTCCCATATAATGCTTGAGTAGTTCCACCTTGGACTATGGATTCATACAGTAGCTAGATGGTTGTTTCTCCTCCTTTGTGCTACCATGTCTAGATCTTGTGAGCTCGTTCATGATCAATATCATCTATTTTTAATCATGCATGTTGTGTTTGCAGGGATCCGAGGGATATTGAGATTACTATGTCAGATTGGTTAATGGTTTTATCTTATTGATTCTATCATATCTGTGTTGTTTGAGATCTTGCATGCTCTCCATTTCTAGTAGCTATCTTGGCCAAGTAGATGCTAGTGACTCCAAGAGGGAGTGTTTATGCTCGATAGTGCGTTCATGCCTCTATTGAATCTAGGGAAGTGACATAAATATCTAAGGTTGTAGATGTGTTGTTACTACTAGGGATAAAACAACGATCTTTTGTTCATGGAACAATTTTATTGTTTACTTTACACACTTTGTTTAAAGCAGTTATCTGTTGCTTGCAACTTAATACTAGAGGGGGTTCGGATGTTAACCTGAATCATAGATGAAGTTGTATGGTGGTCTATGTATATTGTTGTAATGCCCAATCGAATCTCATAGGATCATGAATGTCTAGTATTTCATTGTTATGCCTGGCTCCGTCCTATCAATTGCCCCGCTGTAATTTGTTTACCCAGCATGTTATGTTGTTTATCTTAAGGAGAACACCACTAGTGAACTATGGACCTCGGTCCAATCTTTACTATTTATACATCTTCCACTATTACTGTTTAGTTTCTGCAAGATACCGTTACCTTCCACACCATACATTTAATCCTTTGTTTTCAGCAAACCGGTGAGATTGACAACCTCACTATTCGTTGGGGCAAAGTCTTGAGTTTGTGTTGTGCAGGTTTCCAAGTTGTTAGCAACATCTTGGGGTCGTTTCATTCCTCCTACTGGTTAGATAACGTTGGTTTCTTATCGAGGGAAGAGTTATTGCTGTACTCATCATACCTTCCTATTGGGGTTTCTTATCGAGGGAAGATCTACAGTGATCTGAGCCTCGTCAAGACCCTTTCTGGCGCTGTTGTCGCGGAGTTAAGGACAACTTCACAAGGGGAGTCCTTCACAACCTTTATCTTTAATTTTTTTTGTTTTTCTTAGTTTCTTTTGCTTTGTTTTCCTTGCTTATTTTTATCAAAAATTCCAAAAAAATTAGTTTCGTTTGTTTTGCTTTTTCCTATCAAAAACACAAAAAAATTAGTTCCTACTATAGTTGTTGGTCTGTCATTGCCTTGCTTTGTCATGCTTTCTATCAATGGTTGGTTTCTTTGAAGCTAGTTCTTATTGGCAAGGTGGGTTCACGGAAGAACAAAAGTACTATTATAAGGAACACAGCTTGTCACAAAAAGGAAAACACTTATGGGAATAAATTGATAAATTGAATACTATTGCTAGAGACATGTGCTCTTCCTATAATGTTACTTATTGCTTTGATAAATCTTGTTGCTATAGGAGGTATAAACACCTCCCTTTTCAATGTGAGTATAATGATAATGTTACCATATCTTCTTATGTTAAAGGAAATTATGACTTTTATGATGTGGAACAAATTTAAGAATTTATTGCTTGGAACGGTACATTTTAACTTCCTAGTTTACTTGAAAATACCGATCATTCACCTTATGAATATGAGGTTTATGATATACTTAAATTTTTCTTTGATAATTACAAGGAAAAAAATGGCTATATCATTGAATATTTTAATAGATGCTCTCCACAAATGGAAGAGACTAATGCCTTGCAGGAGCTTATGGAAGAAGAAATTGCTGAAATGGGAAGCTCATTAGATGAAAAAGAGGAGGAGAGTGATGAACAAAATAAGGAAGAATGGTTTATCTACCCGTGCCTACCTTCCAATGAGAGTAACTCTTTATCCCTATTATTTTATTGTCCCCCATGCTTACCAAAGGAGGATGAATGCTATGTTCCTGTGATTCTTTTGAAATACCTACTATGGGTAAAACTTGTGATAATAATTATGCTCCTGTTATCTATGATAATCCTATATTTGTGCCTAAATTTGAAATGCATGGTACTAAAGAGTTTTGCTCAGAAATTTTTTATGATAAAGCTCTCGATGATGGTCCTCTTGAGAATGATCAGTCATCTTCTTATAAAATTGTTAAAAGTGGGTTTGAAGGTTTTAATCCTACTATTCTTGAGCTTGATAAAAATTATGTGTTTGTAGATCATGAAAAGCATGATTTATGTGATAGTTATTGTTGAGTTTATTCATGAGGCTACTAAAAATTATTATGAGAGACAAAAAGATGGTTGTAGAAGTTTTCATGGTACTGAAACACCTCTCTATTTGCTGAAAATTTTGAAGTTGCTCTTGTTTTATCTACCATACTTGTTACTATGTGCTTCTTTGATTTATTTTCTTACAAGATTCCTATGCATAGGAAGTGGGTTAGACTTACATGTGTTTTGAATTTGCTTCTTGATGCCCTCTTTTACTTCAATTCATATTTCTTATGTGAGCATCTTCTCAAACTATCATGGCTAACTTAAAGGCGTTAAAAAAGTACTTCTTCGGAGATAACTCAATAGTTTTCTTGAGTCTTGGAAGTTATTACTTCTGTAATAACCTCTCCTTATCCTTTTGTTTGATTTTTGTGCCAAGAATAACCTCTAATGAGAGGGAAGTAAGATTTGGGGAGTTGCTGTCCCGAAACAGATTTTTGTGCTCTACTGTAAAAATTCGTGAAAAACCTTTGTAAGTCGGATTGTGCTGTAATTTTCTCAATCAATCCCCCAGATTGTTAGATAACTTCCTTTAGTTCAATACTTTTTGATTTGAGGAATAGAAGGTCTTCGAAAAAATCGGTTTCTACCCGATGGTGTGTTTTGCCAGATTTCTGCCATTATTTGCATTTGCCTCTTTATTGATTCCTTATTGGGTTCTCTTTGGAAAATTGAGCTTTTTGACGGAATTGCTACAGTAGCTTGTGTTTTTAGTGAAATTTTCTGTTTTAAAACTAAACCGAAAGGTCTATTTTATTGAATGCACTAATGTTGCTAATGAAGATTGTGTGAAGTTTTGTATGAAGGAAAATTTTCAGGTGTAAAGGAAGAATGATGTAATGAGATGAAGAATGGACAAAACCTCAATCTTGGGGATGCTACCCCGTGTCACCCCAAGAAATATTCAAGAGGTACAAGCTTCAAATCTTGGGGATGCCCAAGACATCTCATTTTTCGTCAATAAAAATCTCAGGTCTTTCTAGACACTTCATTTTTATTGTTTCATGCACTGTTGTGGTGTTCTTGGAGCGTCTTAGTTTTTATTTTTAGTTTTTTTCCTTAGTTTTCTTGAATAAAGTAGTTGGACCCCTTTTTTATCCGTGTTGTTTCAAATAAGTTGATTGGTGTTGGAAAGGAGTAGAAAGTTCTTGCTATAGTAGTACAAAGAGGACCTTGCTTTGACTGTGACTTATACTTTATCATGTCATGCTAGATGTTGTTGTGACCTTATGCTTAGTGATTATTGCTGTAGCATGACTTGTTCCAAACAATTGATATTTCTTAATGTGCCTTGCAAGAATGATGCATTCTTTTAGCATACAAAAGCATAGTATTATGGTATTCTTTTGATGCTTTGTTTGGGTTGACTTGGCACATGATAACACCATGTTATGACTATGAACCAATCACCTTAGCCTCTATGATAATTTAGTTTTTGACTTGTGGTTCCACTTTAGGCTTTGATTAGTAATGTTTTGTCGCTCTTGATGATTATGGCCAATCTATCTTAGTTGGTTGCTCCCAGTCTTTTGCTATCCTCCACTTGTATTGAGTAAGCTCTACTCATACATCCAACTCCCAAGAAACCATGTTATTCCAAAGTGTCCACTATAAATTCCTATGCATGGTGTGTTACACCATTCCAAGTATATTCTTGTTTTATCTATCTTCCAAATTAAACTTGTTATGTGCAAGTTAGTGATTAAATCTCTCACAAACTTGATGGCACACTTTATTTTCTTGCCCCTAATAAACTTAAACCATTGTGTCATCTATGTTGTATATGCTTGCACTTATAAGTTGAGAAAACAACAATCTTTTGTTCATGGAACAATTGTATTCTTTACTTTACACACTTTGCTTATAAGTTATCCGTTGCTTGCAACATACTACTGGAGGGGGTTCGAATGATAACCTGAAGGTGGATTACTAGTCATAGATGCAGTTGGATGGCGGTCTATGTATATTATTATAATACACAATCGAATCTCATAGGATTATGAATGTCTAGTATCTTAAGGAGAACACCTCTAGTAAACTGTGGACCCCGGTCCAATCTTTACCATTGATACATCTTCCACTGTTACTGTTTACTTTCCCCAAGCTACCATTACCTTCCACGCCATATGTTTAATCCTTTGTTTTCAACAAATCGGTGAGATGGACAACCTCACTATTCGTTGGGGCAAAGTCTCGAGTTTGTGTTGTGCGGGTTTCCAAGTTGTTATCAACACCTTGGGGTCATTTCCTTCCTCCTACTGGTTCGATGTCACATCCAAAATTTTAGATTTGGTACTGCATATCATTCATGTCATTGCATCATGATCATCCACGCAAATTTTTAGCTTAAAAAGATTTTGGCGAAACAATATTTTCTAAGCCTATTTTGATTTGCTGAGATGCACCTACGAGAGGATATACTAGGATTATATAAATCCACTAACCTCAACTGGTGTAAGGGTTTACAAGCTTGACCTTGTCGATCCTCTGGTTTTTACAAAAATTTAGAGAAACAAATCACTCAATTCGGAGTTCGTATGAAAAAGATGCGATGGAAAAACTAAAACATAAATAGAAAAGAAAAGAACAAAAAAAAACGGCGCAGCCAGCTAGCCTGCTGGGCCGCGCCGGCCCAGCCACGCCAGCCAGTGCACGCGCGCGCCGCAGCCGCCACCGCCCGCGGGGCAGACAGCTACGCGCCGCCTGCCAGCCCGCGCAGTCGCCCCAGCCACCGATAGGTGGGGTCTACCTGTCAGCGCCGTCGTTGCCGCCGTGTCCGATGCGGACACCGTCCGCAACCGACGCGCCTGCGCCGCCCCTATAACCCCCTGGCCCGACCCTACACCCCCCTCTAACCCTAGCCGCTCAAGCCGCCGCCGCCGCCTCGCCGATTCCGCACCCGCCGCCACACCGCCGCTGCCGCGCCGTTGCCCTTCCCCGCGTCCGCGACCTCGCCCCGCCCCGCTGACCCCCTCCTCCTCTTCTCCCCTGCGCAGGACGTCGCTCCCGACGCCGCCCGTGCCGCGAGCGCCGCCGCCGCCTCCAGCCGGCTGCCGCGTACGCCGCCCGTGTCGCCCGAGGCCGCCCCGATGCCGACGACCCCCGCACGTCGCCCCCGACGCCGTGCACCACCTCGCCGCCGCCAGGCGCCGCCGCCCGACCCTTGCCGCCGCCGCTCAGGTGAGCCACCCCGCCGCCGGCCACCCCTGCCACTCGATCTGCAACGGACGGCCCAGATCGGGTCGTGGACTAGTCAGCCTGGGCGCCGACTGGTCAAAACGCCACGTCAGCGCCACGTCAGCCAGTCAATAGTCAAAGTCTGACTGGGAAATGTCTAAATAGATTTAATTGACAGAAAATTGTATAAACTTGCAAAATTCATATCTTTAAATCTACTGGGCCAAGAATTGCAAATAAAATATGTGTAGATTCAGTAAGTCGTGTAGAATCTTGCTGTACCTTTGTTTCACACTTTTTAAAGCAAGATTTTATCCAGATTAATTAAATGAATTAATAGCCTTTTTAGAGTAATTAATTCGTAGAAAAAGATCTGTAACTCCAAAAATTACAAATAATATGTCCCTGGATTCAGTATAACAAGGGGAATATTAAAGTGAATTAATAAGTTAGGCTTACAGTAATATATTTTGCAGAATCTATTTAATGGCTTTATACAGTATTTTAATTACTCAGGGAGATATATAATTCCTTTTTGAGAAATTCCAATTGGTACTGTTCCTATTTAGCAATGCCTACGCAGTAGAATTTTTCCAAGATTTTACAATCAGTAAGTTAACAGTAGTGAATTATTTGGGTTCTAGCTCTAGTATTGAGCATTATAAATTGCATACTAGTTTTCCTTGCGCTAAAAATATTTTCCATGCTTGCATACAGTAGCTTTACTGAATAAGGTTATGTGATGCTGCTGTAGCATCAATCCACTTGTCATGCATGCTTCTTGCATCATCTTTGTTTGCATATGCTTGTGGATGGTTTGTTTATGATTGCAATTGTATCGTGTAGATTGTGACGAGTGCAACGCTTGCTCGTGTGTAGATTGTTCTTCCGACCGCTACAACCAAGGCAAGTAGATGCTACCTTATTCATGATATTATCCTACTATTTTCAATGCATTGTCGTGTATTTTGTAGGTGCATGTGTAGGATAATACTATCGCTATGCTATGTCCTATTATGTGGTAGGGTTTTCCTTGTAGATGAACCACCGTTGGTAGATGTGCTTAGCCGTGCTTTGATGAACGAGGGCTGGGTTACATCACTGAAAGTTGTTTCTAAATGTGTTGGTTTGCGAAAACTAAAACAACTTAATCAATGAATCTCCTGGGTGTGATGGGATTGATAAGTTTTGGTGGTATCATTACGGAAAGGCACCCAGGTATCAAGAGAAAATGATTGGCTTCTTTATTTTGTAGCTTATGTGTACAACCATGTGCCAGTAATGGAATGGGCGGTTGGTTGGACTTAGTAGGTTGTGGTAACTCGAACCCGCGTATCCAGAGATGTAGAATTTTGGTAGGTTGGACCGGTGCGCGTCGGGATTGGGGAGCTACTTCCCGAACGGTCTCTTCTTGGACTTCTCCCTATCATCACCCGAAATGAGAGTGATGGTACGAGCTGGGTTGGCCAAGTCACATGGGTAAAGTGTACTAACCCCTACAGGGTGTATAATCTAATCGATTAGCCGTGTCCCCGGTTATGGATGTCTGAGTTGCTTGATATTGCTTCCATGACATGTTTCTCGCTCATTCTAATTTCATAATTGCTTTAATTTTGTTGGGTTAACTTAATTGGGATCTTTTCAAAGAAAATCAAAAACTGTTTATGAAAGTAGGATAAAGGTATTTGCAAATGCAAGATAGCCACAGCTCCACTTGCCAAATATGCATGTAGATGTTAGCACTATTATCTCCTTTAATAGCTCTACTTGCCATACATTCTATGTATTGACCCTTCGGGGCTGCTATGTTTCATGTTGCAGGATATTCCGATTCTGAGTAATCGATATAGGCCACGGTACTCCACTCGGCACTTGTTCACTTGTGGGCAATTTTAAGAATGGAGGATTTGCTTTATTTATGTTGCTACCTGAATAATTTGAGCTAGCCTCGAGCTAAGCTTTTATTGTAATAATGGTATTCTGGATCTTCGTTATTTATGATACACGGATATTTTGCTATGTTATTCATCTTATTCTATTGTGGGCCAATGAACCAATCCAGGGATTGGCATGTCACATAGAAGCTACGGTCTTTTCAGAACTGTGGTGTTACAAGATGGTATCAGAGCCTGTGTGTCGACTGTAGGATCGTGACCTAGGTTTGGATAGGAAGCCATAGAATTATTAAAGCTTATATTAACTTTGTCTTTCATCTTATGCCTTTCATCCTCGTAAATTCTTACCATATGCTATTCTCACACTTTCCTCTTTTAATTGATAGATGGGAGAAGTCGGGACTGAGTATGCAACCATGGAGTCACCAAGGCCCTTTGCAAGACAGTTAGCACAGCTCTCGCAGTCATTGGGATTGCCACTACCCATGTTCAAGGGAAGAAGGCTATACACCTATGGATATGGTGAGGATGAATGGGAGATCACCACTTTCATCTTCAGGGATGCCGCCTTGCCAAACCCTGTGCATCTGATCTACACCAAGACATACTGCAACTGGGGACTTGGAATAAACTTTCCCATGCATGAATCCCTGTCTCGCTAGTGCCATCTTGTCCGACACCTACTGCCAGCTGATTCACCCTACCGTGACTATGGGAGGCGTGATGAAGATGGGAACATTGTGGTTACCCCGGGCGACATGAACAACATGCCACCCCGTTGGAGGCACATAGAGGACATGGAAAGGGAGAATGGAACTCTAGCTGAGAAAGTGATGATGGTAAAGGAGATTGCAGATTTTGCCAACAATGATATGGTGGTCCAAGGACAGGAGATAGACACCTTGCATGAAGCTGTGGGAGTTCTGGAGAATGCCCTGATAGGCAGGGATGCAACCATAGCTCAGCTTAGTGGAACTGTGCAGGAAAACAACCAGAACATACAACAGTTGCAAGGGACCGTCCAGGAAAGGGATCAAACTATTGAAGTTATGGCAGCCCAGATTGCCGCTCTCCAAGCACAACTGAATCCACCCTCTGATGATGAAAATGGAGATGATGGCAACAATAATGATGATGATGATGATGATGATGATGATGATGATGACAGTGGGAACGACGATGATGATGAGGACGAGGATGATGATGATGGAGACGATGATGGTGGAGGAGATGAAGTTGTTGCAGTTGCAGCAGAGAGTGAAGAAGAAGAAGAGGAGGATCCAGAAGAGGTGGAGTTTGAGATTTCAAGTGATGACTCAGGAGAGGTGTACACTCCGCCGCCATGGTTGGATCGTGGACAGAAGCGCCAACGCATGAGTGCAAGGACCTACCGCAACCTCTTCAAGAAGTAGATAGAAGTCCACCAATTAGTCTTCGTTAGGTAAAATCGTTAGGATTTAGTCTCGATCGATGTAAAACTTAATTAATGTTAGTTTAAGAGTGTTTAGCTGCTTATTTGTGTACTCCAATATCCTAGGATTATTTGTGCGAATTTTATGGAAGAGTTATGGCAATTTTGGTTAATACCTGAGTTATTCCTGTTGCAGTTTTCTGCTGATACAGAAGTACTGTACGATTTTTCATATTTTACTGGTATCTGGGAAAAATCTGAAAAATGTAGGGCTGGTTTGAAACTCTCTGTACTGTATACAAAAAAATCAGCTAAAATTCCTGACGAGTTTAAGTTAGGTAGAAAAATTCGTGAACACTGCTGGACTGTTCTGGCAGATTGTTGTTTTTAATGCTTTGTTGATCTATTGTGTAGATAACCGTTGCCAACTCTTATAAAAGATATTTCAATAGATATTTACTGCTAGGATAACCCTTGGGATGTTGCTGGATCACTTGTTTGTTGACGTGTTGCTTGCTTGAGATTGTCTGCTATTGTCTGTTGTTGTTTAATCATAATGCATGGGTAGAATCCTGTTTTCGTAGTTGATTCTTTCTAAGCTTACCTGTGCTGAACCGCAGATGCCTCCCCGCCGTCAACCCACTGAGTTGGAGCAGCTCATGGCAGCTCATGCACAGCTGACCCAAGTTATGAACCAGTTCATGGAAGCTCAGAACAACAACAACAATGGGAACAACCAGCCTCAGGGAGATGCTCTCACCAGGTTTCTGAGGCTAAGGCCAGCTAAGTTCTCTACTGCAACGGAGCCGATGGTTGCTCTCGACTAGTTGCGTTCAGTCAACAAGGATCTGGTAACTGTTGGATGCACTGATGCTGAGAAGGTGAGGTTTGCCACTCACCTACTGGAGGGACCAACCGCTTCTTGGTGGGACACTTTTCAGATCACCCACCCGCTGGACACTGTGACTTGGGAAATGTTTGAGGAAGGTTTCAGGACCAACCACGTGTCTTCAGGAGTTCTGAGCCTAAAGAGGAAGGAGTTTCGTAACTTGTGCCAAACCAACCGCACCGTGGCTGAGTATATTGAGGAGTTCAACAACCTGTCTCGTTATGCACCTGAGGATGTTGACACTGACGAAAGGAGGGAGAGATTCCTGGATGGCCTCAGTGATGAGCTTTCAGTGCAGCTACTGGTGGTTTATTGCCCCACTTTCCAGGAACTTATGGACAAGGCCAGGATCTTGGAAGGGAAGCACAAGCAGGTGGATAACCGCAAGAGAAAGAGCAGCAATCACCACTCTGGTTCTCACCACAAGTCTCGCACTTCTTATGATGGATACTCCAAGCATGGAGGAAGTGACCATGGATACCATGGGAGCCATGACCGCCACAACCATGGAGGCGATGGACATCACCATGATAGCCATAAGAGAAATCACCACAACCACAAGGGAGGACACGCCCACCACTCTGGAGGACACAGTGGACATGACCGCAACCGTGATCGCAGCTTTGTGAAGAAGGATCTGAGTGAGGTGACATTCTTCAAGTGTGGTCAGAAGGGGCATTATGCAGACAACTGTCCGGAGAAGAAGGTGCTGAAGCCAACCAACAACCAGAAGGCCACAGTGAACCACATGAATGTGGAGGAGATCCCAGATGAGCCTGACCTTGTGATTGGTAAGTTTCCAATCAACGCTCATCCTGCACTTATACTTTTCGATACTGGTGCATCGCATTCATTCATATCAAGGGCATTTGTGGATAAGTATAAGTTACCTACGGAGTCTATGAAAGAGTCTATTAGAGTGAGTTCACCTGGAGGGGATATGATAGCTAGCACGGGATGCCGCGACTTAACTGTGAGGATTGGAGCACACAATTTCATTGCACATCTAGTAGTGTTGGAATCACAAGGGTTAGATGTTATTCTGGGTATGGATTGGATGTTTATGCATGGGGGACACATAGATTGTGCACAGCGAGCTGTTTCGCTCAAAACCCCGGATGGTAAGAGAATTAGGTTCAAGTCGGCTGTGCGATCGGGAAGGTGTAAGTTGAATTCTCTTAAGGGGGTTAGCATGGATACTGTGCCTGTGATTAAGGATTACCCCGACGTGTTCCCGGAAGAGCTGCCAGGGATGCCACCTGATAGGGAAGTGGAGTTTCTCATCGATCTGATGCCGGGAACAGGACCAATAGCCAAGAGACCATATAAAATGGATGTGGATGAGCTGAAAGAATTGAAGAAGCAGTTAAAGGAGCAGTTGGACAAGGGATTCATTCAGCCTAGTTTCTCGTCATGGGGTGCACCTGTTCTATTTGTGGACAAGAAAGACAGCAGCAAGAGATTAGTGGTGGACTATCGCTAGCTGAATGAGGTGACCATCAAGAACAAATACCCCCTGCCGAACATAAATGATTTGTTTGATCAACTGGAAGGAGCAAAGGTGTTTAGCAAAATTGATCTGCGATCGGGCTACTTCCAATTGAAGATCCGGGAGGAGGACATACCAAAAACCGCTTTCACTACTAGGTATGGTTTATATGAGTATACAGTTATGTCTTTTGGACTAACAAATGCTCCGGCATATTTCATGACCATGATGAACTAGGTATTCATGGAGTACTTGGACAAGTTCGTGGTGGTGTTTATTGATGACATACTAATATATTCCAAGGATGATGCTGAGCATGAGAAACATCTGCGACTGATTATGGAGAAGCTGAGGGAACACAAGCTGTATGCCAAATTCAGCAAGTGTGAATTCTAGCTTAACACTGTCGGATTTCTTGGATACGTGGTGTCAGGAGAAGGAGTCACTGTTGATCCAAGCAAAGTGGCTGCAGTGACTGAGTGGGAAGCTCCCAAGAATGCGGGAGAGATTCGAAGCTTTTTGGGACTTGCTGGATATTACAGGAGGTTCATTGAAAACTTCTCCAAGATTGCTAAGCCGATGACAGAACTTCTGAAGAAGGAGAGAAAGTTTGAATGGACGGATGCGTGTGAAGCCAGCTTTCAGGAACTGAAGCATCGACTAGTGACCGCACCTGTTCTGTGTCTACCAGATCTTCAGAAGGATTTCCAAGTGTACTGTGATGCTTCTCGACAGGGACTTGGTAGTGTGCTGATGCAAGATGGGAGAGTGGTGTCATATGCATCACGGCAACTTAAACACCATGAGAGGAATTATCCCACGCATGATTTGGAACAAGCATCAGTGGTTCATGCGCTCAAGGTATGGAGGCACTACTTGATGGGGAAACACTGTGATGTGTACACCGACCACAAGAGCCTGAAGTACATTTACACAGAAGGAACTGAATATGAGGCAAAGGAGATGGTTGGAACTTATCAAGGACTATGATATGAATCTGCAATACCACCCAGGAAAGGCTAATGTAGTAGCAGATGCTCTGAGCCGGAAAGTTTATGCCAATGGATTGACAATTGGGGAATTGCCCGAGGATTTGTGCAAGCAATTCAAGGACCTTAGACTGGAGGTAGTGTCTGAAGGATACTTGGCAGCAATGGAAGTACAACCAACGCCACAGGACAGGATCAGGAAGGCTCAGGTAGGAGACAAGGAAATAGAAGAGATAAAGGAAAAGATGAAGGAAAATCGAGAAAAGGATATTCGCGAGGATGAGCATGGTACCTTGTGGTATGGAGATCGTTTGTGTGTGCCCAGCGACCCGGAGATAAGGAAGTTGATTCTGCAGGAAGCTCATAACTCGCCATACTCCATACATCTGGGCAATACAAAGATGTATATGGATTTGAAGAGAAGATTTTGGTGGAATAACATGAAGGGAGACATCGCCAAGCATATTTCCTTATGTGATGTATGTAGCCGAGTGAAGGCGGAACACCAGAAGCCAGCAGGACTACTACAACCATTGCCAGTGCCGGATTGGAAGTGGGATAGAGTGGGGATGGATTTTATCACAGGATTGCCCAGGACCAGGTCAGGATATGACTCCATTTGGGTAGTGGTCGATCATTTGACCAAGGTAGCCCACTTTATACCGGTGAAGACGACCTATACGAGTGCAAAGTTGGCCAAGATTTATATGGACAGGATTGTGTGCCTACATGGAGTTCCTAAGAGTATTGTATCTGATAGAGGCACCCAATTTACCTCACACTTTTGGCGCCAGCTGCACGAGTCATTGGGGACTAGATTGGAGTTTAGCACAGCGTTCCACCCCCAGACTGATGGACAGACCGAGAGGGTGAATCAGATTTTGGAAGACATGTTGAGAGCTTGCGCCTTGGCTCATGGTTCTAGTTGGGATGAGAATTTGTCGTATGTTGAGTTTTCCTACAACAACAGCTATCAAACCAGCATCAAGACGTCACCGTTCGATGTGCTATATGGAAAGCAGTGCCGTACACCATTGCTATGGGATGGAGTAGGAGAACGTCAGTTGTTTGGGCCTGATTTGATCAAGGACGCTGAGGAGAAGGTCGCCTTGATTAGGGACAGGCTGAAGGTAGCACAATCAAGGCAGAAGAGCTACGCTGACACCAAGCGCAAGGAAGTGGTGTATGATATAGGTGATAGAGCATACCTCAGAGTGTCGCCACTTCGAGGAATCAAGAGATTTGGAATCAAGGGTAAGCTGGCACCTCGGTTTATTGGACCATATCGGGTCTTAGCACGCAAAGGAGAAGTTGCTTATCAGTTGGTGTTGCCAGAGGATCTGTCCCCTGTCCACAATGTGTTCCACGTGTCCCAGCTGAAGAAGTGTCATCCGGAGATGGTGGATATACCATTGAGAGACACTGTGCCACTAGAGGAGGTTCAGCTTGAGAATGACTTGACTTATGAGGAGAAGCCGGTCAAGATACTGGAAACAGCGGAGAGGATTACCCGTACCAAGACGATCAGGTTTTGCAAGGTGCAATGGAGCCAACACACCGAAGAGGAAGCCACTTGGGAGCGTGAGGATGACATCCGAGAGGACTACCCGCACCTATTTGCTAGCCGCGCCGAATCTCGGGGACGAGATTCATCTTTAGGGGGTTAGTCTTGTCACATCCCAAATTTTAGATTTGCTACTGCATATCATTCATGTCATTGCATCATGATCATCCATGTAAATTTTCAGCTTAAAAAGATTTTGGCGAAACAATATTTTCTAAGCCTATTTTGATTTGCTGAGATGCACCTACAAGAGGATATACTAGGATTATATAAATACACTAACCTCAAATGGTGTAAGGGTTTACAAGCTTGATCTTGTCGATCCTCTGGTTTTACAAAAATTTAGAGACAAAAATCACTCAATTCGGAGTTCATATGAAAAAGATACGATGGAAAAACTAAAACAGAAATAGAAAAGAACAAAAAAAAACGGCGCAGCCAGCCAGCCTGCTGGGCCGCGCCGGCCCAGCCACGCCAGCCAGCGCACGCGCGCGCCGCAGCCGCCACCGCCCGCGCGGCAGACAGCTACGCGCCGCCTGCCAGCTCGCGCAGCCGCCCCAGCCACCGACAGGTAGGGTCCACCTATCGACGCCGCCGTCGCCGCCGTGTCCGATGCGGACACCGTCCGCCACCGCCTCGAAGTCCATAACTGCCGCGCCTGCGCCGCCCCTATAACCCCCTGGCCCGACCCTACACCCCCCTCTAACCCTAGCCGTTCGAGCCGCCGCTGCTCCTTCTCGCGACGCCGCCGCCGCCTCGCCGATTTCGCGCCCGCCGCCACACCGCCGCCGCCGCGCCGTCACCCTTCCCCGCGTCCGCGACCTCGCCCCGCCCCGCTGACCCCCTCCTCCTCTTCTCCCCTGCATAAGACGTCGCCGCCGACGCCGCCCGTGCGGCGAGCGCCGCCGCCTCCAGCCGGCTGCCGCGCATGTCGCCCGTGTCGCCTGAGGCCGCCCCGACGCCGACGACCCCCGTACGTCGCCCCTGACGCCGTGCACCACCTCGCCGCCGCCAGGCGCCGCCGACGTCGCCGCCCGACCCTCGCCGCCGCCGCTCAGGTGAGCCACCCCGCCGCCGGCCACCCCTGCCACTCGATCTGCAACGGACGGCCCAGATCGGGCCGTGGACTAGTCAGCCCGGGCGCTGACTGGTCAAACCGCCACGTCAGCCAGTCAATAGTCAAAGTCTGACTGGGAAATGTCTAAATAGATTTAATTGACAGAAAATTGTATAAACTTGCAAAATTCATATCTTTAAATCTACTAGGCCAAAAATTTCAAATAAAATATGTGTAGATTCAGTAAGTCGTGTAGAATCTTGCTGTTCCTTTGTTTCACACTTTTACAGCAAGATTTTGTCCAGATTAATTAAATTAATTAATGGCCTTTTTAGAGTAATTAATTCATAGAAAAAGATCTGTAACTCCAAAAATTACAAATAATATGTCCGTGGATTCAGTAGAACAAGGGGAATCTTAAAGTGAATTAAAAAGTTAGGCTTACAGTAATATATTTCGCAGAATCTATTTAATGGATTTCTACAGTATTTTAATTACTTAGGAAGTTATAAATTCCTTTTTGAGAAATTCCAATTGGTACTGTTCCTATTTAGCAATGCCTACATAGTAGAATGTTTCCAAGATTTTACAATCAGTAAGTTAACAGTAGTGAATTATTTGGGTTCTAGCTCTAGTATTGAGCATTATAAATTGCATACTAGTTTTCCTTACGCTAAAAATATTTTCCATGCTTGCATACAGTAGCTTTACTGAATAAGGTTATGTGATGCTGCTGTAGCATCAATCTACTTGTCATGCATGCATCTTGCATCATCTTTGTTTGCATATGCTTGTGGATGGTTTGTTTATGATTGCAATTGTATCGTGTAGATTGTGACGAGTGCAATGCTTGCTCGTGTGTGGATTGTTCTACCGACCGCTACAACCAAGGCAAGTAGATGCTACCTTGTTCGTGATATTGTCCTACTATTTTCAATGCATTGTCGTGTATTTTGTAGATGCATGCGTAGGATAATACTATCGCTATGCTATGTCCTATTATGTGGTAGGGTCTTCCTTGTAGATGAACCACCGTTGGTAGATGTGCTTAGCCGTGCTTTGATGAACGAGGGCTGGGTTACATCACTGAAAGTTGTTTCTAAATGTGTTGGTTGCGAAAACTAAAAAAACTTAATCAATGAATCTCCTGGGTGTGATGTGATTAATAATTTTTGGTGGTATCATTGCGGAAAGGCACCCAGGTATCAAGAGAAAATGATTGGCTTTTTTATTTTGTAGCTTACGTGTACAACCATGTGCCAATAATGGAATGGGCGGTTGGTTGGACTTAGTAGGTCGTGGTAACTCGAACCCGCGTTTCCAGAGATGTAGAATTTTGGTAGGTTGGACCGGTGCGCGTCGGGATTGGGGAGCTACTTCCCGAACGGTCTCTTCTTGGACTTCTCCCTATCATCATCCAAAATGAGAGTGATGGTACGAGCTGGGCTGGCCAAGTCACATGGGTAAAGTGTACTAACCCCTGCTGGGTGTATAATCTAATTGATTAGCCGTGTCCCCGGTTATGGACGTCTGAGTTGCTTGATATTGATTCCATGACATGTTTCTCGCTCATTCTAATTTCATAATTGCTTTAATGCTGTTGGGTTAACTTAATTGGGATCTTTTCAAAGAAAATCAAAAACTGTCTATGAAAGTAGGATAAAGGTATTTGCAAATGCAAGCTAGCCACAGCTCCACTTGCCAAATATGCATGTAGATGTTAGCACTATTGTCTCCTTTAATAGCTCTACTTGCCATACATTCCATGTATTGACCCTTCGGGGCTGCTACATTTCATGTTGCAGGATATTCCGATTCTGAGTAATCGATATAGGCCACGGTACTCCACTCGGCACTTGTTCACTTGTGGACAATTTCAAGATTAGAGGATTTGCTTTATTTATGTTGCTACCTGAATAATTTGAGCTAGCCTTAAGCTAAGATTTTATTGTAATAATGGTACTCTGGATCTTCGTTATTTATGATACACGGATATTTTGCTATGTTATTCATCTTATTCTATTCTGGGCCAATGAACCGATCCAGGGATTGGCATGTCACATAGAAGCTACGGTCTTTTCAGAACCGTGGTGTTACATTCGATAACCTTGGTTTCTTACTGAGGGAAAACTTATTGATGTACTCATCATACCTTTCTCTTGGGGTTTCCCAACGAAGCTCTATAGTGATCTGAGCCGCATCAAGACGTTTTCTGGCGCCGTTGCCGGGGAGTTAAGGACGGCTTCACAAGGGGAGTCCTTCACAACCTTTCTCTTACTTTTTTTTGTTTTGCTTAGTTTATTTTGATTTTTTTCTTGCTTCTTTTTATAAAAAATACCAAAAAAAGGTTTCATTTGTTTTGCCTTTTCCTATAAAAAACACAAAAAAATAGTTCCTACTATAGTTGATGGTCTGTCATTGCCTTGCTCTGTCATGCTTTCTATCAATTGTTGGATTCTTTGAAGCTAGTTCTTATTGGCAAGGTGGGTTCATGGAAGAACAAAAGTATTATTATAAGGAACACCGGTTGTCACAAAAAGGGAAACACTTATAGGAACAAATTGATAAATTGAATACTATTGCTAGAGACGTGTGCTCTACTTATAATGTTACTTATTGCTTTGATAAATCTTGTTGTTGTAGGAGGTATAAACACCTACCTTTTCAATGCGAGTATAATGATAATTTTACCATATCTTCTTATGTTAAAGGAAATTATGACTTTTATGATGTGGAACAAATTGAAGAATTTATTGCTTGAAATGGTGCATTTGAACTTGCTAGTTTACTTTGAAATACTGATGATTCACCTTATGAATATGAAGTTTATGATATACTTAAATTTTTCTTTGATAATTACAAGGATGAGAATGGCTATATTCTTGAATATTTTAATAGATGCTTTCCACAAACAGAAGAGACTAATTCATTGCAGGAGCTAATGGAAGAAGAAATTGCTGAAACGGGAAGGTCATTAGATGAAAAAGAGGAGGAGAGTGATGAACAAAAGGAGGAAGAATGGTTTAGCCACCCATGCCTACTTTCTAATGAGAGTAACTCTTTATCCCTTACATTATTTTATTGTCCCCCATGCTTACCAAAGGAGGATGAATGTTATGTTCTTGTGGATTCTATTGAAATACCTACTATGGGTAAAACTTGTAATAATAATTATGCTCTTATTATATATGATAATCCTATATTTGTGCCTAACTTTGAAATGCATGGTACTAAAGAGTTTTGCTTAGAAAATGTTTATGATAAAGCTCTAGATGATGTTGCTCTTGAGAATGATCAGTCATCTTGTTATAAAATTGTTAAAAGTGGGTTTTAAGGTTTTAATCCCACTATTCTTGAGCTTGATAAAAATTATGTGTTTGTAGATCATGAAAAGCATGCTTTATGTGATAGTTATTGTTGAGTTTATTCATGAGTCTACTGAAAATTATTACGAGAGAGGAAAATATGGTTGTAGAAGTTTTCATGGTACTGAAACACCTCTCTATTTGCTGAAAATTTTGAAGTTGCTCTTGTTTTATCTACCATACTTGTTACTATGTGCTTCTTTGATTTATTTTCTTACAAGATTCCTATGCATAGGAAGTGGGTTAGACTTAAATGTGTTTTGAATTTGCTTCTTGATTCCCTCTTTTACTTCAATTCATATTTCTTATGTGAGCATCTTCTCAAACTATCATGCCTAACTTAAAGGCGTTAAAGAAAAGTACTTCTTGGGAGATAACCCAATAGTTTTCTTAAGTCTTGAAAGTTATTACTTCTGTAATAACCTATCCTTATCCTTTTTGATTGATTTTTGTGCTAAAAAATAACCTCTAATGAGAGGGAAGTAAGATTTGGGGAGTTGCTGTCCCGAAACAGATTTTTGTGCTCGACTGTAAAAATTCATGAAAAATCTCTGTAAGTCGGATTGAGCTGTAATTTTCTCAGGAAATCCCACAGGTTGTTAGATAACTTTCGTCAGATCAACACTTTTTGATTTGAGCAACATAAGGTCTTATAAAAAATCGGTTTCTACCTGCTGGACTGTTTTGACAGATTTCTGCCATTATTTATCTTTGCCTCTTTATTGATTCCTTTTTGGGTTCTCTTTGGGAAATTGAGATTTTTTAGGGAATCGCTACAGTAGCTTGTGTTTTTAGTGAAATTTTTGATGTTTTAAAACTAAACCCAAAGGTCTATGATCTTTTGAATGCACTAATGTTGCTAATGAAGATTGTGTGAAGTTTTTTATGAAGGAAATTTTTCAGGTGTAAAGGAAGAATGATGTAATGAGATTAAGAATGGACAAAAGCTCAAGCTTGGGGATGCCACCTCGTGTCACCCCAAGAAATATTCAAGAGGTACAAGTGTCAAAGCTTGGGGATGCCCAAGGCATCTCCTTCTTCATCAATAAAAGTCTCAGGTCTTTCTAGACACTTTGTTTTTATTGTTACATGCACAGTTGTGTTGTTCTTGGAGCGTCTTAGTTTTCATTTTTGGTTTTTGTTTGCTTAGTTTTCTTGAATAAAGTAGTTGGACCCCCATTTTCGCTGTGTTGTTTCAAATAAGTTGATTGGTGTTGGAAAGGAGTAGAAAGTTCTTGCTTTAGTAGTACAAAGAGGAGCTTGATTTGACTGTGACTTAGACTTTATCATGTCATGCTAGATGTTTTTTTGACCTTATGCTTAGTGATTATTTCTGTAGCATGACTTGTTCCATACAATTGAGATTGCTTAATGTGCCTTGCAAGAATCATGCGTTGTTTTAGCATACAAAAGCATAGAATTATGGTATTCTCCTTTGATGTTTTGTCTGGATTGACTTGGCACATGCTCACACCATGTTATGACTATGAACTAGTCACCTTAGCCTCTATGATAATTGAGTTTTTGACTTGTGGTGCCACTTTATGCTTTGATTAGTAATGTTTTGTCGCTCTGCATGATTATTGACATTATTGATGTCTTAGTTGGTCTCTCCCGTCTTTTGCTAGCCTCTACTTGTATTGAGTAAGCTCTACTCATACATCCAACTCCCACGAAACCAAGTTATTCCAAAGTGTCCACTATAAATTCCTATGCATGGTGTGTTACACCATTCCAAGTATATTCTTGTTTTATCTATCTTCCAAATTAAACTTGTTTTGTGAAAGTTAGTGATTAAAGCTCTCACAAACTTGATGGCACACTTTATTTTTCTTGCACCTAATAAACTTTGAACCATTGTGTTATCTATGTTGTATATGCTTGCACTTGTAAGTTGCAAATTAGCAGAACCATGTTGTCATGGGGAACTCTTTCAATATTGCACATGTACATGTTACATAGTTTATATCATGATCTTTTGTTTGTGGGTGTCGTCGGTGTGAAATAAAAGGGGAGCTTGTAAGTACATGGAGTTATGTATGTGTGTTAGAGAAATGCCTGGGCTGCTAGCCTAAGCCATGCCTAATCATGGTGGAAACTTGCAGCATCACCATAGTGAGCAACCTATGAAGCATTCTTCTTATAAAAAAAGAGAGATAGAATAAAGAGATTGAGAAAAGGGAAAAAAGAGTTGAGAAAAGAGGAAAGAGAGAAAAAAAGCACCATTTTCCCATGTTAAATAAGAAGATTGCTGAGATGCTCATTTTCTTCTTGCCTTGTCATTTTGATATGGGATAGCTCCTGTATCATGGGGCAAGGGGTACCACGTTGGTGGTTCTTTATGATACACATGTACTTACTATGAAAAGAACTTACCCTCGTACTCAAGGACATGAGATTGCCAACTTATACTTTGTCAAGAATATACTCCATATTTTGTTCACTTTAAACTTAATCACTTCAAGATGCTTATGATAGGGGCAATGAGAGCTGAAAGCTAACAAGTACCATAATTTTTGGAAGCTCTTTATGAGACTTAAAATCCTTGCTTCCCTTTGAAGGGCTTTTCTTCCAATTTTATATTGAGTCTCCACCTTCTATACTTAGGCACCAATTAAGAGAGCATAGTTGTAATTCTTAGTTCTATGTGCATTGTCCCAAAACTTATTGATTGATTCATATTGTTGATATTGCTTGCTCTTGAACTATTTTTATCTAGTCATCTTTATGAACTTTGTAGGTGTCCTATGCATTTATGTTTTTCTACTCCATGAGGGACAAGATGAATGCCACTATGCTATGTTTTCTATATGTGAAACAAACAAACGTCTTTGAATGTATTGTTATTCATGAATCTTTGTTTGTATCCTTTCATGTTGCATCATAGTTACTTTGTCTTATTGTTAGAACTTCATCTTTCATTCTCATGTTTAGAGTACTTTGATCCCTGCTTTCAATGCTTGGAAATGGTTTGATCTTGATTGTGATGGTGCATTTCACCTCAAAAATTATTATTTTTATCACTTACCTACTCGAGGACGAGCATGAGTTAAGCTTGGGGATGCTTGATATGTCGTAAACGTATCTATAATTTTTGATGTTCCATGCTTGTTTAGTATCCACTTTTTGATGCTTTGTCTACACTTTGAGGTATTTTATACGCTTTCTAGGACTAACCTATTAACAAGTTGCCACAGAGCCAGTTGCCTGTTTTCTGCTGTTTTTTGGTTTTATAAAAGCTAGTAAAGAAATATTTTCGGAATTGGACGGGACAAAATCCAAAGTAAATATTTCACTGAGGAGAACATAGAGACCAAAGGGCGGCCGGAGGGGTGCCCTAGGGTGGCCACCCCCACACGCGGGCCCACCATGGGGAAGTGGGTTCATGCCTCTATTGAATCTGGGGAAGTGACATAAATCTCTAAGGTTGTAGATGTGATGTTGCTACTAGGGAGAAAACAACGATCTTTTGTTCATGGAACAATTGTATTGTTTACTTTATACATTTTGCTTAAAGTAGTTATCCGTTGCTTGCAACTTAATACTAGAGGGGATTCGAATGATAACCTGAAGGTGGATTACTAGTCATAGATGCAGTTGGATGGCGGTCTATGTATATTGTTGTAATGCCCAATCGAATCTCATAGGATCATGAATGTCTAGTATTGCATTGTTATGCCTTACTCTGTCCGGTCAACTGCCCCGCTGTAATTTGTTTACCTAGCATGTTATGTTGTTTATCTTAAGGAGAACACTTCTAGTGAAATATGGACCCCGGTCCAATCTTTACCATTGTTACATCTTCCACTGTTACTGTTTACTTTCTGCAAGCTACCATTACCTTCCACACCATATGTTTAATCATTTGTTTTCAGCAAACCGGTGAGATTGACAACCTCACTGTTCGTTGGGGCAAAGTCTTAAGTTTGTGTTGTGTAGGTTTCCAAGTTGTTCCCAAAACCTTGGGGTCATTTCCTTCCTCCTACTGGTTCGATAACCTTGGTTTCTTACTAAGGGAAGAATTATTGTTGTACTCATCATACCTTCCTCTTGGGGTTCCCCAACGAAGCTCTACAGTGATCGGAGACGCATCAGCAGTCAGCGAGACAAAACTACCGGCGGTCCTGGCGAGGTGGCGATGCATGGGAGAAATGCAACTGCCGTGCCACAGCATAGGCCCTGGCCTTGGAAGAGAAGGGACGCTGCAGGGGAGGTGTGGCTGGGGCGATGGAGTGGGCGAGCGCCGCCCCCACGGCGACTCGACCCGGACCCAGAGCCGCTCGCCTCGTGGTTGTTCGCCGTCTTCTTCAGCCGGTGGGGAATCTTCATGGCGGCGCTGGGGTGCTGGCAGTGGTGGATGTGCTAAAGGGGGGGCAAGTTTTTTTTTACTTTGGGAGAGCAAGTTTGTCTTGAAGTGGCAATGGAAATGGCAATGGCGCTGCCAATGGTGACAGAGAGGCGCAGGGTCGATTTAAAGGAAGCCGTGGCCAGTGTGCGTGCACGCTCTAGCACCTTCGCCATCAATGTCGGCGCAGGCACTTAGGCAGCATCGCCCCAGTCAATGCCATCATTGATGGCCATTGCTGCTGCCAATTCTGCCGGTGAGACTGCTGCCAATTCTGATGCCACCGATCCTAGATCGCTGACAGGTGGGCCCGCGGTCTAAGTGGGAGGACACGTGCTCGGTGCGTCCACATCCGCGCCGATGCATAGGGCACCCAAATTTGGTGCGCCGATGGGTCGCGCTGGACGTGTCGGTTCGGATGCTCCGTACCGCTAGAGAGCGCGCACATGGCGCCCGCGTCCTACCGGACCGGTTCGGACGCGCGCAGACTAGATGGGTCGGCTCACTAGAGATTCCCTAAGGTCTCGTTTTGTCCCCCGTGGTCTAGAATGTCTGGCATGCCCAGGCCAACTTCCACAAGAAGCCTTCTACACGCACCGAACACAATATGCGTGCCCCGTGGTCCACTACCAACAGTGACCGAACGCTGCGGCCGGCATTTCAATGTGGCGCTAGTGACCAGTCAGCCTAATTAGAGACAACGAGAATTCCCTAGATGGGAATAAGAAGGCGTCCCGTCATTGCTGCGGGGGAGTGTGGCCTGGTGGGTTTTATATGGCGGCATGAATGTGTGTCGTCGGCCTACTCCTAGCTCAAGCTGAAATAGGCATGGCGCGCACTACACTCTCCCACAAACCCTCTTTCCCTCCTCCATCGCTCTCTCTTCGCACAGTTCTCGCGCTGACAAACACTGGCATGGCACACCGTTGCATAGGAGGCACGGCCGCAAATGTTTTTGGCCCGTGCAACCTCACATTGGAGGAGGTTGGGCATTGTGCCACGAGGGGTACCCGGCGCTGCCAAAATTGTGGCTCCCCGGCATGTGGCGGCTGAGCACGGGTGGCATCGGCATACAGTCGGACCCCAATAAGCTCATTGATCGGTGGTGGAAGGATCCACGACCACCGCGCCTTGCTGACAGAAGAGACGCGAGCGCCACTTGTTTGGGGTGTCGTGAACGACACCTGTTGCACCAACTATAGTTTTTGCATTTCTAAAAAAAACTATAGTTGTTGCACAACAGCAGCGCATATGGCCGCCTCATTTGTAGAACCAGGTCAGGTGCGACAGGTTCTAGAGTGTGCCGTACCACACCCTAGAAGTCTTCCTTGCCTGGATCAGGAGCGGCGAACCTCACCTTGAGACGCTTCTACCGCCATCACCACCGTGCCGGTAGAAGCACGAGCCAACCATGTCCGTGTGAAGTCCTCGTCTGGATGCTCCACTAGGTCGTCGCACTCTGTCGGCCCATCCTCCTTCACACGACACTCATCCTACCTCGTCCCGAAGCGTGAGGTGAAGGCGAAACTCAGCGATGTTGAGGAGGCGCATGGCCTCGCACAACATTTCCTTCCACGAGATGGCATGACAACCCTCACCGCCTCATGGAATCTTGCACCTTGACCACCCAAAGAAGGAGCCGAACCATGTGGAGGAGAACGACGGGGGAAGTTTTTGTTGGCCATTGCCCGACGGAAGTAGAGGCTACTCTAGAGCGCCAACGACCCCACAGACAGACCAGGAAACCTGCAGGCAATCATCGACTTGATGAACGACAACTAGAACTGGACATTGCCGATGTCCATCAGGATCGAGCGGTCGGTCCGCGACATAGGATGCGAGTCATCAGACTCACAAGTGATGGCATCGTCAGTTCCTCCAGTGGCGCCGGCCCTAGCAGAGTCAAGGACGATCCCGACGAGCACAAGGAGGAGTGCCTGGCCACCAAGTATTGATGGTTCTACCTCGGTGATTAGATTATTTTTAGTTTATGTTTGTGTTGCTTAAAATTCATTCAAGTTTGTAAAATATAATCAAAGGTCAGATAAAATTTGAGCTTCTCTAAATTTAAGTCAAATCATTAATTAGGGGTGTGGCTGGAGAGGCACGCCCCAAAGTCGGAAACTCATGTCGATGTGCCCCAAATGATCGATCCGGTGTTATTGCAAGACGTTGTTCGAGGCCACGACGCTCTTATGTCATCGATTTAACTTATATAATATAACATATAACACAAAAATTATGCCATTAAAGAATGTAATAGCTAAAGTTTTTAATGATATGTGTTTTGTAATATATACCCCATATTAAGTTGGTTAAATTGAAAACATAGGAATACATGTAGGAATTATAAACCAAAACGGAAGGAGTAATATTAACCACACGCTTGGCAAAGTTGTGCATCTACTTATCAAAATTTAAAAATAACTTTTAATATACAAATGATAAATTGGAAAACAATATTTACTAAAAAATATTTTTTATAAATTGAACATGTATATGCAAATACATTTGCATTTTTGAAAAGTATAAAAATTAATCCCAATTGACACTTAAATGAATTTCCGTGGTTACTGGTTGTTTAGTGGTTAGTCAAATATTTTAAAAAATAGTGGGATCGCTTGAGTGAAATAATAAGTTCTTAAAAATAAATTTGTTGAAAAAACTGTTTAAAATTTGTGTTCGTAAAATAATTGCGATGAACCTAATCGTTTAGTTGGAGGAGGACATAATAAAAAAATATCAGCTCTATAAATAATGATATAATTGATAAAGATGGAAGTAATTGAGATAAGACCAAGTAACAATGATGCGGCCAAATTCTGTTGTTAGATTTGAACGTTATGTTTGTGGAAGGTAGCATAGTTGTCCAACTTGGGCTCCGAGTGTCACAAGTTAGAGTGAATATTACATGATAATGTCAATTGGATATACAAGATTAAATATTATCTTGTATTAAACTATAAAAACAGAAAATAAGCAAGATGTAAGTTAAGAATTAGCTATAGCACGTGCTTCTAGATACTTGATATAATGTTAAGCTTTATGCACTAACCAACTATTCTATAGACCGATCTGATGAAAAAGAATCAGAAAATCTATTTATATAGTTTAATAAAACACAATCCTAAAATATTTTCAGCTTAATAGATATGTTTAATTAGGACGTATACCCTCCTGTTTTATTGAGACTATTTGTGTGAGTACAGTATATGTATGAAATATATTTTATGTAACAATGAGACATAATCGTGGGAGTCCACATTCATAATAGTAGGTGGTTGGCTGCTCCACAGTGAGATTTAGGCCGACTTCTTTTTGGCTTGTGATTTTAGAGAAGCTAGCTTTTGATAGATTGTGGGAAGAAGCTGTGGTGGGGAGAAGCTCACAGAATCTGGCTCCTTTCATTCTTTTTAGCTTGTAGACATTTGGTTTGTTTGCTGAGTTAGGTTATGAAATGTCTGTAACGCCCATAAATTAATTAAATATAATACCCCTTCGATCCATATTAGTTGACTTGAATTTATCAAAATTTGGATGAACATATATGCTAAATAGTGTCTAGATTCATCCAAATCTAGACAAATCTGAGTCAACTAATATGGATCGGAGGGAATATCAATTTATTACTAGCAATTAGGAATTTTTACTAGCAATCAACAATCATTATTAGCAAATAGCCATTTGTTACTAGTAATTTGTACTACCAAATAGCAATTAGCAATTAGCAAACAGCTAGCACCGTGCGGCCATACATGAAACTAGCAGTATACATGCGGATGCGTCTCAGCCTGGGAGGAGGACATGGCGAGGTCGCGGGATGTGGCGGCGGCGAGCGGTCGGCGACGCATTCTAGGGAGTTGGTCCGTTTTTTCTTTTTCTTTTCTCTACGTACTGAGCCGTGGCATTCCGCTGTAAATAAAGGCGAAAATAGGGTCTGCTCTGGAATACCGGTTCGTTTTATTTAGGAGAAGCTCGGGAATCTCTCCACAAGCTGGTCAGACCCCGAGTCTCAAAATACACTGGAAGTCAGATTCAGGGTGAAAAAAATCGGCCCAGAATTGGACGTGTTCTTTTTAGCTTATGCGATTGGGGACCTCAAAGCTGTTTGGGAATCTAAAAAGAAGTCGGCCTTAATAGCGGGAGCCTCCAGTACAAGTTCTGCTTCGTGCATATACTGCATTCACACCTGCATGCACTGCATGCAAGTAGTACCTATTAAGCTCTCTCCAAAAAAAACATACCTATTAAGCTGAGAATGTTTTAGACTTGCTTTTTTAAATTAAGAAGTTCTTCCTCCAGTTCAGTTTATTTGGCACGCACGTAGTTTAAAAAAAATTTGACCATCAATTTTAACCAATAAATTATGCAATATATGTCTTAAAAAAATATATCATTGAAAACTACTTTTAAAGATGAATCTAATGGTATAATTTTTGTGACATATTATGTAAAATTTATTGACGAAAATTAATGATCAAAGTTGATCTTAAACTACGTGCGCGCCTAATAAATCGAACCGGAGGGAGTAATACCTATTAGTAGTTAGTACTATGAGTTAATTAGGCTTGCATGCTTATCTGAATTGACAATTTAACCATCTTAATATGAGGTACTACTCCTACCTCTGTTTGGAACTATGAAGGCTAAAATATTTTCTTATTTTGTTGGAGATTATAAAGACTATCTCATTTATTAGTCTTTCTTATCCAATGTATGTCCTCTTTTTCATCTCACTTGTCTCATGCAATTAAAACTATTGGTGCATGCATAGGTTAATGAAAAGAGTTATGGAGTGTCTGGGTCCTAGCAACTAGACCCTTTGGACTAATAATCCCAAACAGTAGTATATATTATAAAAATATATCGGTATAAACTTTAGATGTTATAAATGATAAATTTATGTATTGTATAATTTATTTTATATAGATTAAATTGACAATCTAAATATAGTTGCAAAACTAATAAACCCGAGAAGCTGTGGAAGAACAGAAACACCTTCTTTGTTCCATTCATGGACTCTAATCCTCTTTTCTTCTTCGTTTGTTTCCCATGGCGCTGGGCTGGATGCTTCCTGAGGTAGGAGAAGCTGTCGTTGGGTGGATGCTCTGGTAATGCATTGATACGAAAATAAATGTCAGCATCTTCTTAATTGTATCATGAAAATGTGTACTTCGCGTGTTACTTTAGATTTCAAAACATTAGGTCCTTTCATAGAATACGTAATTAAGTATATAATTTGCTCGTCCTCAAATTTACGACCTTGTTCTCAATTTTAGGGGAACCAAAAGGAAGGAGTATTTTACTTTAAGGTCGAAGAGTTCACACGCCCATGTCCTGGGTGCTAGAGTCGCTTATAATTAGTTTGATTTGTAAAGTTCGATTGTTAACTGAAATGCCGAATTTTTCTTCCATTAAGTTAATAATATGTAATAGTTTCAATTAGATTGCAGCTGATATAATATCTAGATAAATCTCATAGGCTATTTAGGCATTTAGTTGACTTCATCCACATATGGAGGTAGGCGGTACCATAACTGCGCTAGCCAGGTCGATTATGGAACAATATTCGACTTTGGTATTTGCCCGTCTTGCATTTGGCCGATGATGAACAGTAAAAGATGCTCGCAAATTGTACACCTTTTATCATATTGGGATGAGATTCAACAAGGCCAAAATTGAAAAATATAGTGAAAGTAACGACCCGATCCATAGGCGGGCTCTAATAACGGTAACATGTCAGAAACGGTAAAATGCCAAAATAGTAAAAATACAGAACCATAAAAGGCCAGAGTAGTAGCAGGACAGAATATTAATGGGCCAAAAACAGTAACATGCCGAGTGCATAACGGGCCAGAACTTTAACATGATAGAAAAATTTACCAGGCCAGAACAATAACTAGTAGAAACTTTACCAGGTCAAAACAATAACAGACCGGAAAGCTTACTAGGCCATAGCAGTAATAGTCCAGAACCTTAGCAGTCCTCTAATGGGCCGGAATAGTAAAAGCCAGAATAGTAGTGGACCTTCTCAAAGGCGGGCCCTTAGTAGGCGGCCCATGATGGGCTATAAGAATAGTCACGGGCCTACTACAAGCCTTAATAGTGCCAGGCTGACTTGGCACGAGCAGTTAATGTGCCGGATGGTATTAGACAAAGGTGGGTCTTCTATAGGCCGAAACAATAATGGTCCTGATAGTTTACGAGCCGCAGTCAGCTACATTAATGAGCCCATTTCTAACAGTGTAGAACAAAACAGTAATGGGTCGTATTTCTATTGGGCTCTCGTAATGGGCTGACCCACTTAATAATTAGCAGACCTTGACTGGGCCTAGCTTCTACCACGGTTTCCATGACCGTTAACAGTGGTAAATGGGTGTTAACGGCGTTTGCCATGTGGCAGTTTGCATGAAATTATGGTCAATATGGCTGGCGAACAGATCTACAACAGAACAAATTTTCGTGGCTGAAAGGTGTGATCCGCAACGGTCTAAAAAACACATGATAGATTCATTTGTGATGGGGTTTTTACCACAAAGGGTATCCATCATAGAAGGCTTTTCAACCACGAAAATCGTCAGTTCTAAAAGCCTATTTTTCTTGTAGTGTAGCCATAGTTGTTTTTACTTTATTAGGTAGAGTAGCAATAGTTGTAAGACCAAAGTGTGGCGATTATGATCAAGGAATGATGGACCTCGATGTTATGCCCATGGCACGTGAAGATGTTCCCGGTGCCAGAAGACGTTGATGATGGAGATGGTTGGCATGAAGTGCTATACCATATCACTATATGAATTGTATGTGACGTTAATCCTTTTATGCACTTTATTTGTTGTGTGGTAGTAGTAATAAATAGGGTTATCCCTCACTTAAAATTACCAAGTTAAATGTGTTCTCCCTAAGTTAGGCGCCCGTAACATGAGTTTCCAATTGTTGTGGGTCATTGTAGTACCACAGCATTTAGGACCAAAAGTGAGTGGTTGAATGAGTTTGTGCATTTCATTCATGCATAGAAAATCCAGGTAAATTTTTCGTTTTTGAATAAATTTAGCAAAGGGATCGATGTCTCTCTTATGTCGATGAGTAGGATTAGTCATTGATGTGAATGCGATGGATTTCGACATGAATGATACGTCGTAAACGTATCTATAATTTTTGATGCTTCATGCTTATTTTATATCATATATCTTATGTTTTGTCTACACTTTTAGGTATTTTTATACACTTTCTGGAACTAACCTGTTGACAAGATGCTATAGTGCCAGTTTCCTGTTTTCTGCTATTTTTGGTTTCAGAAAATCTAAAAGATGAATATTCTCGAAATTATATGGGACAAAAGCCAAAGTCATTATTTTACTCGACACGACATGGAACCACGAAGCAGAGATGGAGGAGGACACCAGGGTGGCCACACCCTAGGTGGGCGTGGGCCAGCCCTGGTGGCGCCCATAGGGGGTGTGGGCCCCCTGGCCCTCCACCGAACTTGCCTCCTTCGCCTATAAGAAGCCTCCGACCCAAAAACCCTAAAGAATCGACCAAAAAGCCATGAAAATTTCCGCAGCACCGCCACCACCGAAGGGGAGATTCGGGGGACAGAAAGTCTCTGTTCCGGCATCCTGCCGGGACAGGGAAGTGCCCTCGAAGCCAACTACATCGATCTCCACCACCATATCCATCACCATTGCTGATTCCCATGATGAGGAGGGAGTAGTTCTTCCTCGAGGCTAAGAGCTCTATCGGTAGCTATGTATTCATCTCTCTCTCTCTATGCATGATCATATTGTGGTCATGAGCTTTGTAATCAAGTAGATCTACCTTTCTACTCAAGTGCTTTAATAGATCTCTGCTCTCCCCATGTGTGTGAATGTGACATCATGCACTCCATGGTGGCACTTAGGCTAGAGTCTACATAAATACTCATCATGCTTTAATAGATTTATGCTTTTCCCCACGTGTGTGAAAGTGATAGCATGCACACCATGTGTGGCACTTAAGCTAGGTTATATATATATATATATTTATCATGAGTATATTTTGAGTTGGATGTCTTTATGAAATTGTGGTGTTTGTTGGAACCATCTAGCGCTCAAGGTGATAGTGTGGGGTTATCTAGATTGGGGAAGGCGGACTTTGGGGTGTGATGTTATAGCCGTACCATGTATTAGAGTGTACAACCAGAGAGTAGTTTAGGATAGTATCATTGTAACACCCTCAGAATCGGCCCTATGCAAGTTTCAGCGCTTCCCGCCAAACCCGCATAGAAACGATTCAAAGGTGCCCACCAGGCACTTGCGTGCGGGTGGAAAACGAAGTAATAACATTACACAACAGTCCTCGATGGGACCCACAGAACAGATATATATACAACACGACTCCATGAGTCAAGAATACAGATATACAGAACAAAGATCCAAATCACCTTTAAACGATAGAGCGTCCGACTACGGACAAGATGCAAAGGGGGCTAAGAGCCCTGAAGAATAACCAATGGCGTCCATAACCCTGCCCAGGCCAAGCCGGAAGGGTAACCCTGCTAACGACGTCGATCTCAAAACCTGCTTAAACAAAAGGGGCGCCGGCAAAGGGCAAAGGAAAAAGAAAGAGCGGTCAGTACTGAGGCCAGTACACGGCGAGACTAGAATTCGGCGGTCCTCGCCTACACAGGTATGGTGGACTGCAGCGGCAGCGCAGCATGCACTAAACAACCTATAGAGACTCGATATAACTGTCGGCTATCAGAGAGGGATAAGAAAGACCTATTCGGAACCAGCCTGATGCTACCATCAAACAAACCCATCCTGGTGTTTCCCCCTCGAGACCAAACGAGGAAGTCAACCGAGGAACTCACACAGTTGGCAGTTTTATCTATTCAGTTATCGTTGCAGAAATTACTAGTCAGGTATAGATAGTCATCCTGATATAATAAGCAGTGGGCAGTTTTAGTTAACCATTCCATTGTAGTTGCACTCTTACTAGTCAGATACAGTTAGCATGAGATATCCCCAAAACCCAGCAGTTGTTGGTACTTTTATTTAGCCATTCCGTTATAGTTGCCATACTTACTATTCAGGTACAATGGTAGCAAGCGACAACCCAAACAAGCAATTGTTGGCAGTTTTATTTAGCCATTCCATTGTAGTGAAGCTGATTACTAGTCATTATAAAGTCAAATTTATAGCACTACTTTAGTTATAGTTGTCTATGATCGAGATACTGTGCTCCAAGTCGTCCATAACCGTGGACACGGCTTTCAGAAAGTTTTACCCTGCAGGGGTGCACAAATAGCAACACACACTCGATCAGCCTCGAAAAAACCAAATCAAAACCCAACGAGGCCTTCACGACAAAGCAATCACAAGATTCAGAAATATTTCAGGGGGCCACCCCATTGAGTACACCCGCAACAAAGTTAGCCGACTCCGAGACGGACTCAAGGTTTGCGCCAGTGGCTGTAAACGCCGGGAACCCGAAAATGTGACTGGGCTTGTCGATACCGCGAAAACACTCCGCTAACCTAAACAGTACAGGTGCAGTACCTCGCACAATTTTAAATAAAGCAGTAAAGCATGGCATAAGTACAGGATAGTAAATAAAACCTCAAACTAGTTTGTGGCCCCAAGAAATAAGAATGAATCAAGCTCTGGCTCAGGGGGGTCCCATAATCCTCCCGGATGTGGATAGCGCGAATATTCAAGGAACAGGTATCAAGTACTCGGGGTCCTATGGGACACAAGTGGACGGTTAAAAACCAAATAACATCTATTGCCCACCTGTGCCTCTGCATTTACCTACTTCAATTTTAGTTATTAAACAATAATTAAAGTTATGATCATCTCCAACAACAAACATGCGGCAATACTCCAACAACTGTGGTACTGGACGACACGCAACAGCACTTGAGCAAGCGACTACGACGCGCAAGACCAACTATCTACCAAACAATAGGTAATAGGATGTGTCCAAGGCAATATAAGGCTGCAAGGGATATCACGGGTACGAAAACTAGAGCAACGCAACACAGATAGCAATAGATCAACAGGAGGGAATAAATACTATAAAAGTAAGATAGATAGAAAGGGGGAGGTGCTCGCCTGAAAAACATTGCCGAAGGTTCAACCGAAGATCGGGTCGACACTCGCATCAACTCAACGGCCTTATCCGCGAAGAACCAAAACACTAGAATAAACACCGGATGCAATATTTAATACTACGGCAAAAGATCGGGCATGATGCATGTATGATGTATGGCATGGCAAGGGTGCGATGCAATTAGGCAATATTAAGTGGAACCGAAGTCCCGACAATTAATTAGATGTTTCAAGTTATTTAGATACCCCGCAATTTAAATGTTGTCTTAACATGGCAAAACATAGTATCGGTTCGCTACACAAATTTAAATGGGACCAATATTAGACTAGATTTGCCCGCATATGGGTCCCATATTTAATTATATGGTGAATCGGCATAAGGCCCCCAAAACCCACATGAATATGCATGTAAGCATGACGATTTAATATGCAACAATTATATTATATATTACAAAAATATAGGGGTCTCAGGAATAGGGGGCACACATAAGGGGTCTCGACGCTCTTGGTTCGGGGTCGACAGGGTTCGGGGATCGGTCTTCGGGTCCAGGATCGGCTTCGGATCCCTGAAGGAGAACTTGGTGATTCCGAGGGTCTTGGTGTTTGACGGGGTTCGGCGCGCCGGGATCGGTCTTCGGACTTCAGGAACGGGACCTTGTCGAATTGGCGTCATCGCCTCCGAGTTCCATGATGGAGATCTTGACAAGCCTAGTTGATGTTCTTCGGGTACTAGAGTCGATTGCCAAAATTCGGGATGATAAACTGCACTGCTCCTGATACTTGACATGGTCGTTGGTGCTCACACAAAACGTGATGGGTAGCTTCGCTTACACCTTGGCCGAGCAACAGGGACAACATGGCCTCGGGCGCTTCTAAAGAACAAGACACGAGTGTGCCAAGGAACAGGGGCCGGACGGAGGCAGGGTACGGGGTCGAAGGTGGAGCTCATCAGGCCGGGAGCCGCGCGACCAAGTGAGGACAAGGCGGCGGTAGGCGCACCGGTGGCGGCCTGGCTCAAGCGGGAGAGGGCTACCGCTGACGTGGCTGCTGCGAAAGGTGGCGCAGGCGGAGATGGCCGCGAGGAAGCGGAGCTTGGCGAGGCGTCAGAGTGAGGGAGGCCGAGGCCAGGGACGAGGCACCAGGGTGCAAGCGAGCACGACGGCGTCGTGGGGCCACGGCAAGGTAGGCAGCGGCCGGATGCGGCCGGGTCAGATGAGGACGCGACCGACTGAGGGGCTCGCTGGCAGCCGGCGGTTGACGAGGACGGAAAGAGGAGCCACGGCTGGCTACGGCGACGGGGAGAGCTGGGCCGGGAGGAGAGGAGAGGGCGGCGCAGGAGGCGGCAGGCGCTGGAGCTGCTCGCTGGTGGCGGCGGAGTGGTTGCAGAGAAGTGGGCCAGAGGGAGGAAGGAGGGCTCACGAAGCGGGCGAGGCGGCGGCCAAGGGCGGCGGGCACGGGCTCGACAGGGAGGAGAGCGAGCTTGGCGGCGGGGAAGCGGAGAGCCGGGCGGCGGATCGATCGGGACAGAGAAGAGAGAGGCGGGGTGGGGGTTGCGGGAGCGAGAGAGGGGATGGGTCCACGCGGGACGGACGGGTGTGGGTCGGTGGGACCGGGGTGGAAGGGAGAGGAGGTGGGGAGTGGACCAGATGGCGACGTGGGACTGTTGGTGGGTTAGGGGTGAGGTGGCAGGCCCTGATTGGGTGGGGTTTGGGCCAGGGGATGTGGCGAGCCGTGAGTGGCTGTGGTGATGCGGAGGGGGCTGGGTAGACTAGGGTTGGGTAGAAAAGGGTTTAGGTAGACCGGTTTTCGTACCGGGGTGGCCGACTGGGTCGGATCGGCCCGGTTCGGCTGCCCCCTAAAAATATTTAAACATTTTATTTATTTAAACCGGGACTTTTGAAAACCCGGGGTGGACAAAACGAAATAAACCGGAGACCCAGGTTTGAGTTGAATTAAAGACGGGGTATTTAGAAAACAAAAATAGGTTTTTCCGAAAATAGTTTTATGCGAACAAATGCAAGATGGTGACGATGCTCAAATGCAAGGTGGCATGATGACATGAGCATGCAGTCATGATGATGCAATGCACAAAAACAACGCGATTTTCTAGTAGTGGTTTGCGGGGCGCCACAATTCGACACCACTAACAATGGATCTCGCCCTCGAGATCCGCCTCATGGTACCGGGAAGAAGGCGGCGACCTGAATCTTCTCGCATCGTGTAGATCCTCGCGACACCACTAACAAGAGGTCGTTGTCCGTGATCGTCGAGAGAACACTCCGGAAACAAAAGGTCGAAGGTAGAGGTATCAACAAATAAAGCCACCTCTAGCTTCGATGGAAGGAGGGAACCGATGCATTCTCATCCACTTCAATGTACACAAGCGAATAGAGTGAGTAGTCGGCATGGGGGCCAATCCATCACGCACCCAAACTATTACTTTGCACAATCAGTAGGAAAGCGTGCAACCATTCTCGGGAATCAGACTGAAGATCTCAACAATCGAGGTTCAGAAACAAAGGAGTGATGCAGACTCTGCATCGGATCTGGCGTAGATGATGTCGTCGCGTCGGAAAACACCGGAAGGCACGAGAAGGAACAAAGAGAAGTCCACCAGACGAAGGATTCGTCGGATAACATGAAGACCAGATGTAGGCAACACCGTTACCAAAGAGGAAGCGAAACCCTAAAGATACGACGGAAAACCCAACCACGAGAAATCCTGGACTCGAAGAGAGAGAAGAGAGAGGATTCAAAACACGCAGAGGTGAGAGGAGAGCAGCAGAGGGGTAAGGAGTAAAATCAGACCTAATCAGAACTATCCAACCGATTTTGCAAAAATAGTTTTGACACTCTACACTTCGGCCGTTAGCTAGGTTATCCTACAGGCTGGACTTGTGGGGTATCGCAACTGCTGAGCTCTGATACCACTCTGTAACACCCTTAGAATCGGCCCTATGCAAGTTTCAGTGCTTCCCGCCAAACCCGCATAGAAACGATTCAAAGGTGCCCACCAGGCACTTGCGTGCGGGTGGAAAACGAAGTAATAACATTACACAACAGTCCTCGATGGGACCCACAGAACAGATATATATACAACACGACTCCATGAGTCAAGAATACAGATATACAGAACAAAGATCCAAATCACCTTTAAACGATAGAGCGTCCGACTACGGACAAGATGCAAAGGGGGCTAAGAGCCCTGAAGAATAACCAATGGCGTCCATAACCCTGCCCAGGCCAAGCCGGAAGGGTAACCCTGCTAACGACGTCGATCTCAAAACCTGCTTAAACAAAAGGGACGCCGGCAAAGGGCAAAGGAAAAAGAGAGAGCGGTCAGTACTGAGGCCAGTACACGGCGAGACTAGAATTCGGCGGTCCTCGCCTACACAGGTATGGTGGACTGCAGCGGCAGCGCAGCATGCACTAAACAACCTATAGAGACTCGATATAACTGTCGGCTATCAGAGAGGGATAAGAAAGACCTATTCGGAACCAGCCTGATGCTACCATCAAACAAACCCATCCTGGTGTTTCCCCCTCGAGACCAAACGAGGAAGTCAACCGAGGAACTCACACAGTTGGCAGTTTTATTTATTCAGTTATCTTTGCACAAATTACTAGTCAGGTATAGATAGTCATCCTGATATAATAAGCAGTGGGCAGTTTTAGTTAACCATTCCATTGTAGTTGCACTCTTACTAGTCAGATACAGTTAGCATGAGATATCCCCAAAACCCAGCAGTTGTTGGTACTTTTATTTAGCCATTCCGTTATAGTTGCCATACTTACTAGTCAGGTACAATGGTAGCAAGAGACAACCCAAACAAGCAATTGTTGGCAGTTTTATTTAGCCATTCCATTGTAGTGAAGCTGATTACTAGTCATTATAAAGTCAAATTTATAGCACTACTTTAGTTATAGTTGTCTATGATCGAGATATTGTGCTCCAAGTCGTCCATAACCGCGGACACGGCTTTCAGAAAGTTTTACCCTGCAGGGGTGCACAAATAGCAACACACACTCGATCAGCCTCGGAAAAACCAAATCAAAACCCAACGAGGCCTTCACGACAAAGCAATCACAAGATTCAGAAATATTTCAGGGGGCCACCCCATTGAGTACACCCGCAACGAAGTTAGCCGACTCCGAGACGGACTCAAGGTTTGCGCCAGTGGCTGTAAACGACCGGGAACCCGAAAATGTGACTGGGCTTGTCGATACCGCGAAAACACTCCGCTAACCTAAACAGTACAGGTGCAGTACCTCGCACAATTTCAAATAAAGCAGTAAAGCATGGCATAAGTACAGGATAGTAAATAAAACCTCAAACTAGTTTGTGGCCCCAAGAAATAAGAATGAATCAAGCTCTGGCTCAGGGGGGTCCCATAATCCTCCCGGATGTGGATAGCGCGAATATTCAAGGAACATGTATCAAGTACTCGGGGTCCTACGGGACACAAGTGGACGGTTAAAAACCAAATAACATCTATTGCCCACCTGTGCCTCTGCATTTACCTACTTCAATTTTAGTTATTAAACAATAATTAAAGTTATGATCATCTCCAACAATAAACATGCGGCAATACTCCAACAACTGTGGTACTGGACGACACGCAACAGCACTTGAGCAAGCGACTACGACGCGCAAGACCAACTATCTACCAAACAACAGGTAATAGGATGTGTCCAAGGCAATATAAGGCTACAAGGGATATCACGGGTACGAAAACTAGAGCAACGCAACACAGATAGCAATAGATCAACAGGAGGGAATAAATACTATAAAAGTAAGATAGGTAGAAAGGGGGAGGTGCTCGCCTGAAAAACATTGCCGAAGGTTCAACCGAAGATCGGGTCGACACTCGCATCAACTCAACGGCCTTATCCGCGAAGAACCAAAACACTAGAATAAACACCGGATGCAATATTTAATACTACGACAAAAGATCGGGCATGATGCATGTATGATGTATGGCATGGCAAGGGTGCGATGCAATTAGGCAATATTAAGTGGAACCGAAGTCCCGACAATTAATTAGATGTTTCAAGTTATTTAGATACCCCGCAATTTAAATGTTGTCTTAACATGGCAAAACATAGTATCGGTTCGCTACAAAAATTTAAATGGGACCAATATTAGACTAGATTTGCCCGCATATGGGTCCCATATTTAATTATATGGTGAATCGGCATAAGGCCCCCAAAACCCACATGAATATGAATGTAAGCATGACGATTTAATATGCAACAATTATATTATATATTACAAAAATATAGGGGTCTCAGGAATAGGGGGCACACATAAGGGGTCTCGACGCTCTTGGTTCGGGGTCGACAGGGTTCGGGGATCAGTCTTCGGGTCCAGGATCGGCTTCGGATCCCTGAAGGAGAACTTGGTGATTCCGAGGGTCTTGGTGTTTGACGGGGTTCGGCGCGCCGGGATCGGTCTTCGGACTTCAGGAACGGGACCTTGTCGAATTGGCGTCATCGCCTCCGAGTTCCATGATGGAGATCTTGACAAGCCTAGTTGATGTTCTTCGGGTACTAGAGTCGATTGCCAAAATTCGGGATGATAAACTGCACTGCTCCTGATACTTGACATGGTTGTTGGTGCTCACACAAAACGTGATGGGTAGCTTCGCTTACACCTTGGCCGAGCAACTGGGACAACATGGCCTCGGGCGCTGCTAAAGAACAAGACACGAGTGTGCCAAGGAACAGGGGCCGGACGGAGGCGGGGTACGGGGCCGAAGGTGGAGCTCATCAGGCCGGGAGCCGCACGACCAGGCGAGGACAAGGCGGCGGTAGGCGCACCGGTGGCGGCCTGGCTCAAGCGGGAGAGGGCTACCGCTGACGTGGCTGCTGCGAAAGGTGGCGCAGGCGGAGATGGCCGCGAGGAAGCGGAGCTTGGCGAGGCGTCGGAGTGAGGGAGGCCGAGGCCAGGGACGAGGCACCAGGGTGCAAGCGAGCACGACGGCGTCGTGGGGCCACGGCAAGGTAGGCAACGGCCGGATGCGGCCGGGTCAGATGAGGAGGCGACCGACGAAGGGGCTCGCTGGCAGCCGGCGGTTGACGAGGACGGAAAGAGGAGCCGCGGCTGGCTACGGCGACGGGGAGAGCTGGGCCGGGAGGAGAGGAGAGGGCGGCGCAGGAGGCGGCGGGCGCTGGAGCTGCTCGCTGGCGGCGGCGGAGTGGTTGCAGAGAAGTGGGCCAGAGGGAGGAAGGAGGGCTCGCGAAGCGGGCGAGGCGGCGGCCAAGGGCGGTGGGAACGGGCTCGACAGGGAGGAGAGGGAGCTTGGCGGCGGGGAAGCGGAGAGTCGGGCGGCGGATCGATCGGGACAGAGAAGAGAGAGGCGGGGTGCGGGTTGCGGGAGCGAGAGAGGGGATGGGTCCACGCGGGACGGACGGGTGTGGGTCGGTGGGACCGGGGTAGAAGGGAGAGGAGGTGGGGAGTGGACCAGATGGTGACGTGGGGCTGCTGGTGGGTTAGGGGTGAGGTGGCAGGCCCTGATTGGGTGGGGTTTGGGCCAGGGGGATGTGGCGAGCCGTGAGTGGCTGTGGTGATGTGGAGGGGGCTGGGTAGACTAGGGTTGGGTAGAAAAGGGTTTAGGTAGACCGGTTTTCGTACTGGGGTGGCCGACTGGGTCGGATCGGCCCGGTTCGGCTGCCCCCTAAAAATATTTAAACATTTTATTTATTTAAACCGGGACTTTTGAAAACCGGGGGTGGACAAAACGAAATAAACCGGAGACCTAGGTTTGAGTTGAATTAAAGACGGGGTATTTAGAAAACAAAAATAGGTTTTTCCGAAAATAGTTTTATGCGAACAAATGCAAGATGATGACGATGCTCAAATGCAAGGTGGCATGATGACATGAGCATGCAGTCATGATGATGCAATGCACAAAAACAACGCGATTTTCTAGTAGTGGTTTGCGGGGCGCCACAATCATGAAGAGAATATATTTATTGAGTGTTCACTAGTGAAAGTATGATCCCTAGGCCTTGTTTCTAAGCATTGAAACACCGTTCACAACTATATCTGTTGAATGTTTGCTTGCTTCCAGTCTTTTCCTCCCCGTCAAGCTCTTTTCTGGCATCGTTGTCTTATAATCATTCATACCACTTGTATTTCACTATCTCTTTGCCGAACTAGTGCACCTATACACCTGACAAGTGTATTGGGTGTGTTGGGGACACAAGAAACTTCTTGTATCTTGATTGCAGGGTTGCTTGAGAGGGATACCTTTGACCACTTCCTCCCTGAGTTTGATAAACCTTGGGTAATCCACTTAAGGGAAACTTGCTGTTGTTCTACAAACCTTTGCACTTGGAGGCCCAACAACTGTCTATAAGAATAGTAGTGCGTAGACGTCAATGAACTTTGTGTAGCATCTTTGTTTTGGGGGGAAACAATTTGAAATTAGTTCAAATATGAATAATAGTAATTCAAATGTGAAGGAGTAATAGAATTTAAAATTACATTAAAGCGTATGAACTAAAAAAAGTTAATCACATTACATTTGATTTACATAATAAATTGGAATTATAATTCCGAGAAGAATAAATATTACACTTCCATAACATTTAATAATACAAGTATATAAGAGATATAGCAATTAGTAAATAGTACAATTTAGACATGAAATAAAATACACATTTACTTTCTTATAATAATAATACAATGTTACAAAAGGATAAATAAAATTACAACAATTAATGAAAGTATAAAGTAGAAGTTACAAAAAGGAAATTACAGTAAAGTAAAAAGAAAATAAAACAACCCTAAACTAAATTCTATCTATATTATCTATCTCTTCTTCTTGGTGCTCATTCCTGCAAAACAAATCACAAAAACAAAGAGAAACATTTTGATAATGTTAAAATGTTTGCCTCACCAAGTGAGGCAATTAAATATATGATTTAGATTAGGGATATTGGTAAGAATTACCAAAATCCACTAATGACCTTAGAGGGCACCACCCAATCTAGACAATAAGTAGAATCTTGATCTCTGATCTATACACTTGAGTATGAGAGGCAAATTTAAAGTCCAAGGAAACCATTGCAGATTTGATCATTTGTATTAAGGAAACAATTAGCATGCTATGGCACCATCTTAAGCCTAGCTAAAGTCAATTAGAAAGAAAGAGGCAAAAATAACTAAAAAACGGAATAATCATGTTTAGCACTAAGTCAACTAAACAGATTATGTTAAGACAATGTGGTCCTCGTCCAAGGACAAGCTAAATGGAAGCACCAACCATAGTATCTCCACTTGGCAGTAAGAAAATAAAGGAACATAGATAGTTATCCACATCAATCGGGGCTTGTTACTTTGTGACCCGATAGTTCGTAGACTAAGGCATCGCGGGGTCCTAGTTGCGTGTAATCACCACGATTCGAAAAGTGTGTGTGTGTGGGGGGGGGGGGGGGGGGTTAATTGCCGAGAGGGGTATTTCGAGTGAATGGTAGCCAAACCAAATATTTTTGAATCTTTGTCGTTATGTTAGGATATTCTGTTACACCAGTACCTGCCATGCCCTGATACGTCGAAAACGTATCTATAATTTTTGATGCTCCATGCTTGTTTAGTATCTACTTTGGTATGTTTTGTCTACAATTTGAGGTATTTTTATACACTTTCTAGTACTAACCTATTAACAAGATGCCACAGTGCCAGTTGCCTGTTTTCTTCTATTTTTGGTTCCAGAAAGGCAGAAAATCAATATTCTCGGAATTGGACGGGACAAACTCCAAAGTCAATATTTTACCGTGGGCGTCATGAAGCCAGAAGGGGAGACGGATAGGTGCCAGAGGGCCACCACACCCCCCAGGAGGGGCTAGGGTGGACCCGCGCCTGGGCAGGGTGTGGCCCCTCTAGCCGCCTCCCAGCCTCGCCTCTTCGCCTATAAGAAGCCCACGATGCAGAAACCCTAAATAATCCATCATACTTCCAGAAAAATTTCCGTAGCGCCGCCGCCACCGAAGGGGATATTCGGGGGACAGAAAGTCTCTGTTCCGGCACCCTGCCGGGACGAGAAAGTGCCCCCGGAGCCATGTCCATAGATCTCCACCACCATTTTCATCATCGTTTCTGATTCCCATGATGAGGAGGGAGTAGTTCGTCCTCGAGGATAAGGGCTCTACCGGTAGCTATGTGTTCATCTCTCTCTCTATGCATGATCTTGTTGTGGTCATGAGCTTTGTAATCAAGTAGATCCACCTTGCTACTCAAGTGCTTCAATAGATCTCTGCTCTCCCCATGTGTGTGAAAGTGACAGCGTGCACGCCATGGTGGCACTTAGGTTTGAGTGTACATAAATACTATTTGTGATCTAATAGATCTATGCTTTTCCCCACGTATGTGAAAGTGACAGCGTGCATACCGTGTGTGGAACTTGGCTAGATTGAATATTTGTTATGAGTTATATTTGGAGTTGGATGTTTCTATGAAATTATGGTGTTTGTTGGAACCATCTAGCGCTCAAGGTGACTGTGTGGGGTTATCTATATTGGGGAAGGCGGACTTTGAGGAGTGCTGTTAGAGCCCTACCGATGATTAGAGTGTGCAACCGGAGAGTAGTTAAGAGTAGTATCATGAAGAGAGGATATTTATATGAGAGAGTGTTCACTAGTGAAAGTATGATCCCTAGGCCTTGTTTCTAAACATTAAAACACCGTTTGCATCTAGATCTGTTGCATGTTTGCTTGCTTTAGTCTTTACCTCACCGTCAAGCTATTTTCTGGCACCGTTACCGCTTGTATTTCACTATCGCTTCGCCGAACTAGTGCACCTATACACTTGACAAATGTATTGGGTGTGTTGGGGACACAAGAGACTTCTTGTATCTTGATTGCAGGATTGCTTGAGAGGGAATAACTTTGACCACTTCCTCCCCGAGTTTGATAAATCTTGGGTAATCCACTTAAGGGAAACTTTCTGCTGTTCTACAAACCTCTGCACTTGGAGGGCCAACAACTTTCTACAAGAAGAGAAGTGCGTAGAAATCAAGCTCTTTTCTGGCGCCGTTGCAGGGGTGGTTTTTGGCTTTTACCTTTCCTCCATGTCAAGCTCCATCAAAGTCTTTTCTGGCGCCGTTGCCGGGGAGGTAAGGTAAAAGGTACTCACATCCTCCGGTGTGAGTGCTCGAAGTTATTTCCTTTAGATTCTGCAGTTTTGCCTTTTCGTTTCTTGTTTTCACTAGTTAGGCTTAATGGAAAACAACAACAAAATTAGAGAGCTTTATAGTATCTATCTTGAGTTAGGACATGGAGTGTTTAAAGAGAAAATTAAAAAACCTATGGAACTTTATTTGCATGCTAATAGCAATGTTATTAGTATGAATTCTTTGGACACCATTATTGCTAATGTTATGGAAACATCTAAGATTGGGGAAGCTAGTTTTTATGAAAATGATCTTTTTAGTTCCCCAGCTTTGGAAGATAGTTGTTCTATTGCTAATGATGATATCAAACCCCTAATTTTTGGTGAGTATGGTGATGATTATGATATTTTTAGTCCACCTACCACTGAGGAGAAAATTTATTGTGTTACAATATGCCTCCTATATTTGATGATTATGGTGATGAGAATAATAATGATAGCTATTTTGTTGAATTTACTCCCACTACAATTAATAAGAATGACTATGCTTATGTGGAGAGTAATAATAATTTTATGCATGTGTCTCATGATAGTAATGTTTTATGTGATAGTTATATTGTTAATTTTATTCATGATGCTACTGAAAGTTATTATGAGAGAGGGAAACATGGTTTTATTGAAGGGAATATGCCCTGAGAGGCAATAATAAAGTGTTTATTATGTGTATTCCAAGTATATGATAGATGTTTATTTTGCATGCTATAATTGTATTAATACGGAAACATTAATACATGTGTGTTTAATAAACAAACATAAAGTACCTAGTTATGCCTCTCTCATAAACTAGCTCGTTGATTAACAAGATGATCAAGGTTTCCTGATCATGGACATTGGATGTTGTTAATAACGGGATCACAACATTAGTGTAATGGTGTGATGAACATTCATCCCAAGAATAGCAGTACGATCAAAGTCATTGAGTTTATATTGCGATAACAACTTACGAAGTGATCCTACTCCTTAGACTATGAGATCATGTCAATCACTAACACCGGAAGAGTTTCTTGATAACATCAAACGTCACACCGTAACAGGGTGATTATAAAGATGGTTTCAGAACTAATAAAGTGTTATGTTGAGGCCCATGGATCGAGAGTGGAATTTGTTCATCCCGATGATGGATAGATATACTCTAGGCCCTCTCAGTGATATCACATTGGTTAGCTTGCAAGCAAGTGATTTGATCACTAGAATGTTATATCACGGGAACAAGAAAAGAGTGCATGTCAGTAACGAGATCAAACTAGGTATGGAGATACCGATGATCGAATCTCGGACATGTAATATATCGCGAAAAAAGGGATTAAGATACTAGCGTAAAAGGTTCCGATGATCACAAGAAAGTCATCGTTGAATGTGTGGGAGTCAGTATGGGTTTCCAGATCCAGCTTCTGATTATTGATCCGAGAGGGGTCTCGATCATGTCCGCATTATTCACGAACCGTAGGGTGACACACTTAAGAGACACCGACATCCAATTGGAGCAAAAGTTTCATGCCGGAAAGAATAACAAGCGCAACAATTTATTTCACTAGATACCGAAACAGGTTTTTGGGTGTAATTGCATAAAGTGGTTATGCATGTGAAATAGATTTATAGCAAGGGGTTATATGTGAATGTTTGTCATTAAAGTAATTGACAAAATTCTGAATAAATAAAAGAGTTTTATTTAATGAGAGTTTGCATAAAATTTGGTGGAAATTTAATTGCAAGTTTGAGTGGATTTTGAGTGGAGGGAAATGAAGAGGTTTTTGAGAGTGGAGTGTCCACCCACATGAAGAGGGAAGGGAAAGGGGTCAGCCCCCATGCGCCGGCCACCCCCTTGGGGTTCCCCCTCTCCTATAAAAGGCACCCCTCTCCCTCTCTCTCACTCACACCTCCTCGTGAAGGATCTCTCTCCCCCTCTAGAATTTATCCCCAATGGTATCGGACTAGCGAGATACATGTTCCCGGTGGCTATTCGGAAAGAAAGGGTTGTGCTTCCGCTGCATCGCTGGAGCGAGGAGGTGGAGGTTGCTCGGTGCCTCGGACGTGGGTGCGAGCACGGATGCGCTGCTGATTTGCGGCGCTAGGACTTCCTCTCGATCTTGAGATCGGCAAGAGATCGTCTACATCAACCATGAGTTTATCTCGTTAAGCTTTGGCGGTCTTCAAGGGTATGTTCTCTACGGATATACATCCGCTCGTTGTTTGTATCTAGTAGATAGATCTTGGTACATAGTTGTTCCCATCGTAGGAAATTTTTTGTTTTGTATGTTGCAAACCCTATAGTGGTATCAGAGCCGGATCTATGTGTAGATGATTTACACGGGTAGTACAGATATGAGTATGTGGGCGATGATGATCATGTTGTTGCTCCTTAGTTGTAATTTTGGATATTGGTGGCATAGTGGGATGAAGCGGCCCAGACAAACTTTACATGTCCTCGCACATGAGACATGTTCCACGCTTGACATGCAACTAGTTTGCATAAGTGGCTAGTGGGTGTCTATCTCTCCTACTATAGTCAATATCTATTTTGCAACGAGTTGTCAACAATTTGGTTATCCTCGTTGTGGTTCATGTTCGTAGGTAAGAACGGTTCTATCTTCGAAAGCTCTAAGCCACGTAAAACTTGCAATGGATAAATTAGAGGCGTCTAGTTTAGATTGTTGCTGGGCTAGTGTCATGATATGGTGATGTTGTAAGTAGAAGTATGAGATGATACTCTTACAACACACATAGTGTGTAAACTCCATAGACCTTGGACTTACACATAAAGGTATGATAATGATCATACCACGATGCACATGTTAGAGATCATATGCGGGAACCATATCATTTCACTAATAAACATGTGATGTTTGATAGCATCTTATATTGCTTGTTTAGCGCTTTGTTAGCATAATAAGATGATCCCTCATTTAAAAAATCAAGATAAGAATGTGTTCTTCCTTTAGTATGCACCGATTATGTTTTCGTCGCTCCAAGACGTCACGTGATGATCGGGTGTTCTTGGATCCACGACCATATATCGGGTGTAAAACAGTTACACACGCAAATACTAAGGTTCTAACTTGGCGAGCCTAGCATGTATAGACATGGCCTCGGAACACAGACCGAAAGGTTAAGCATGAGTCATATAGTAGATATGATACCCATTTGATGCTCGCCTTTGAAGCTACACCGACTCACGTGATGATCGTACTTGGTGTAGTGGATTTGGTTCATGTAATCACCAAAAAGGCACGAGGGATGTCGTTTTTGAGTGGGAGTTCATTCGTAATATGGATTAGTTGAACTTAATCTATCATAAACTTAGTCTAAACTTTACAAATTATGTTCTAGATGGCACCACCTGCTTTTAATTTCAATGTGTTCATGGAGAAAGAGAAACTTGCAACGAACGGTAGCAACTTTACCGAATGGGCCATGAATTTGAGGATTCTCCTCTCTGCTGCACAAAATCAATATGTGCTAGAAGCGCCGCTAGGCCCCCCACCTTTTGAGGATGCCCCTGATGAGGAGAAGAATGTCTATAAGACTCGTCAGGAGGACCACAACTTAGTTCATTGCGGCATATTGTATGGGATAGAGCCAGAACTTCGAAAGCGTTTCAAAAACGGCAATGCATTTGATACAATGGGTGAGTTGAAAATGATTTTCGACACACATGCTGCTGTAGAGAGCTACAACGCTTCAGAAAAGTTCTTTAGCTGCATGATGGAAGAGCACAGCTCCGTTAGTGAGCATGTACTCAAGATGTCGGGTTACGCCGATAAGCTTGTGTCCTTGGGAATAACGATTCCCATTGACTTAGGAATCCATCATGTTCTGCAGTCTCTGCCACCTAGCTATAAGAGCTTCATGATGAACTATAATATGCAAGACATGAAGAAGTCTCTCCCTGAGCTTCTGTCAATGCTTAAAACTGCAGAAGTGGAGATCAAAAAGGAACATCAAGTGTTGATGATCAATAGGAACACTGGTTTCAAGAAAGACAAGAAGGGAAAACAAAATGGAAGTAAGGGCGGCAAGCAGGTTGCCGTGCCTGAAAATAAACCCCGAGTTGGACCTAAGTCTGATACCGAGTGCTACTATTGTAAGGGGACGGGCCACTGGAAGCGCAACTGCCCCAAGTATTTGGCAGACAAGAAGGCCGACAAGACAAACAAAGGTATATATGATATACATGTTATTGATGTGTACTTGACTAGTGCTCACAGTAGCACCTAGGAATTTGATACCGGTTCAGTTGCTAATATTTGTAACTTGAATCAGGGGCTATGGAACAAGCGACCGCTAGCAAGGGGTGAGGTCAAGATGCGTGTTGGCAATGGATCAAGCGTTGATGTGATCGCCGTCGGAATTCTACCTCTCCATTTGCCGTCGGGATTAGTAATAAACTTGAAGAATTGTTATCTGGTGCCAACACTTAGCATGAACATTGTATCTGGATTGTGTTTAATGCGAAGTGGTTATTCATTTAAATCCAAGAACAATGGTTGTTCCATTTATATGAATGAAATCTTTTATGGTCATGCACCGATGATGAATGGTTTATTTCTTTTGGATCTCGATAATAATGTTACACATATTCACAATGTTGATGCTAAAAGGATTAAACTTAATGATGATATATCCGCATATATGTGGCACTGCCGTCTAGGTCATATTGGCGTTAAACGCATGAAGAATCTGCATTCGGATGGACTTTTGGAATCACTTGATTTTGAATCATTTGATACATGTGAGCCATGTCTTATGGGCAAGATGACTAGAACGCCGTTTTCTGGTTCAATTGAACGGGCGATAGATTTATTGGAAATCATACATTCTGATGTATGTGGTCCAATGAGTGTATCGGCACGAGGTGGATATCGTTATTTTGTTACTTTCACGGATGATTTGAGTAGATACGGTTATATCTACTTGATGAAACACAAGTCCGAAACATTTGAAAAGTTCAAAGAATTTCATAATGAAGTGGAAAATCATCGTAATAGAAAGATTAAATTTCTATGGTCCGACTGTGGAGGTGAGTATCTAAGTTACAATTTTAGCACTCACATGAAAGAGTGTGGAATTGTTTCACAACTCACACGTGCCAGAACACCACAGCGAAATAGTGTGTCAGAACGTCGTAATCGTACTTTATTGGATATGGTTCGATCTATGATATCTCTAACGGACTTGCCGTTGTCATTTTGGGGTTATGCAATAGAAACTGCTGCATTCACTTTAAATCGGGCACCATCTAAATCCATTGAAAAGACAACATATGAATTATGGTTTGGAAACAAACCTAAGTTGTCATTTCTTAAAGTTTGGGGATTCGATGTTTATGTGAAGGAACTTCAACCGGATAAACTCGAACCCAAAGCGGAAAAATGTGTTTTCATAGGATACCCTAAGGAAACAATTGGGTATTCCTTCTATCACAGATCCAAGGGCAAGGTTTTTGTTGCCAAGAATGGATCCTTTCTAGAGAAAGAGTTTCTCATGAAAGGTGTGAGTATTCAGAAAGTATAACTCGAAGAGGTTATTGAACGTTCTCTTCAAAGTATGGTGAGTAGCGCAGCGCCGTAAGTTGTTCCGGAGTTGGCTTCACCAGTTGAAAAAGGAAATAATGATAATGATCATGAAACTCTGAAAGAGAGTACTACCGAACCTCGCAGGTCTAGCAGGACCCGTGCAGCTTCCGAGCTGTACGGAAATGTTGTCATGAATTTCATGGTTGATGAAAATGATGATCCTGCGACGTATGAAGAAGAAATGATGAGCCCGGATTCCAACAAATGGTTAGAAGCCATGAAATCCGAGATGGAATCCATGTATGAAAATCAAGTTTGGAACTTGGTGTAATTACCTCACTACCAAAAGGCCGTGGAGAACAAATGGATTTTCAAAAGGAAAACTGATGCTGATGGTAATGTAACCGTCTATAAAGCTCGACTTGTCGCAAAGGGGTTTCAAAAAATTCAAGGAGTTGACTACGATGAGACATTCTCTCCCGTAGCGATGCTAAAGTCAGTTAGGATTATGTTAGCAATTGCTGCATATTTCGATTATGAGATATGGCAGATGGATGTCAAAACCACATTTATCAATGGTAATATCGAAGAAGAGTTGTATATGATACAACCAAAGGGTTTTGTCGATCCCAAGGATGCTAACAAGGTGTGCAAGCTTCAGCGATCCATCTATGGATTGAATCAAGCATCACGAAGTTGGAATCTCCGCTTTGATGAGGTGATCAAAGAGTTTGGATTTGTCCAAACTTATGGAGAAGCTTGTATTTACAAGAAAGTGAGTGGGAGCAATGTGGCATTTCTGATACTATATGTGGATGACATATTATTGATCGGAAATGATATAGATCTTTTAAACAGTGTTAAAAGTATCTAAACAACAAATTTTCAATGAAGGACCGAGGTGAAGTGTCATACATATTAGGCATAAAGATCTATAGAGATAGATCTAGGCGCCTAATAGGGCTATCGCAAAGTACATACCTTGATAAGATTTTAAAGAAGTTTAAAATGGAAGATAGTAAGAAGGGGTTCTTACCTATGACACAAGGCACGACATTGAGTAAGACTCAAAGTCCGGCTACGACGGAAGAAAGAGAGAAAATGGACAAAGTCCCCTATGCTTCAGCCATAGGCTCTATAATGTACGCCATGCTATGTACAAGACCGGATGTGTACCAATCGGATCCAGGTTCGGAACACTGGAAAGCGGTCAAGAATATCCTTAAGTACTTGCGAAGAACAAAGGATATGTTTCTTGTATACGGAGGTGAAGAAGAGCTCGTCGCTAAGTGTTATGTCGACGCTAGCTTTGACACTGATCCGGATGACTCTAAGTCTCAATCCGGATACGTATTTCTCATGAATGGCGGAGCGGTTAGTTGGAGGAGCTCCAAACAACCTGTGGTGGCGGGATCAACGACGGAGGCCGAATATGTTGCTGCTTCGAAAGCGGCTCAGGAATCAGTTTGGATGAAGGAGTTCATATCCGAACTAGGTGAGGTTGCAAACGCGTTGGACCCAATGGTGATCTATTGTGACAACAATGGTGCCATTGCCAATGCCACAGAGCCAAGGTCTCACAAGCATTCCAAGCATATTAAGCGCTGGTTTCACTCCATTCGCGAGCATGTCAAGGATGGAGATATAAAGATTTGTAAAGTACACACGGATCTCAATGTAGCAGATCCGTTGACTAAAACTATCCCTAGAGCAAAACATGATCAACACCAGAACTCCATGGGTGTTAGATTCATCACTATGTAACTAGATTATTGTCTCTAGTGCAAGTGGGAGACTGAAGGGAATATGCCCTGATAGGCAATAATAAAGTGTTTATTATGTGTATTCCAAGTATATGATAGATGTTTATTTTGCAAGTTATAATTGTATTAATACGGAAACATTAATACATGTGTGTTTAATAAACAAACAGAAAGTTCCTAGTTATGCCTCTCTCATAAACTAGCTCGTTGATTAACAAGATGATCAAGGTTTCCTAATCATGGACATTGGATGTTGTTAATAACGGGATCACAACATTAGTGTAATGGTGTGATGAACATTCACCCGAAGTATAGCATTACGATCAAAGTCATTGAGTTTATATTGCTATGACAACTTACGAAGTGATCCTAATCCTTAGACCATGAGATCATGTCAATCACTAACACCGGAAGAGTTTCTTGATAACATCAAACGTCACACCGTAACAGGGTGATTATAAAGATGGGTTCATAACTAATAAAGTTTTATGTTGAGGCCCATGGATCGAGAGTGGAATTTGTTCATCCTGATGAACGATAGATATACTCTGGGCCCTCTCGGTGATATCACATTGGTAAGCTTGCAAGCAAGTAATTTGATCACTAGAATGTTATATCACGGGAACGAGAAAAGAGTGTATGTCAGTAACGAGATCAAACTAGGTATGGAGATACCGATGATCGAATCTTGGACATGTAATATATCGCGAAACAAAGGGATTAGGGTAGCACCCCCCGGGATTAGGGTTAAACTAACCTCAGATCATCATCTAAGATAAGTTCAACTCCAAGCACGGAAGATCACAGTATGATTCAGTAACCTTACAGAACACAGGGATTCAACAAAATAAGTTTAAACTCTTAACAGAGTAAGATATTAGAGTTATTACAAACTAGAGGTAATAGACCCAACATTACATCACACAGCGAAAGCAAATTATGTTCTTCTACACAACAATTTAGCAAAAGGCCTAAGAGGCCATTAAAAAAAGTGACGTCCATCCCATAGTCCTTAGGCTGCTACCTGGGACCCCCAACTACTCGTCGATGTCAACGTAGAAGCCACCTTCAGTTGCAACCAGATCCTCTGTAGAAAAACAACAATGGTGCAAGGCTGAGTACGAGGATGTACTCTACAAGACTTAGATAACCTAGTATCTACATGCTCTGGCTGGAAAGGCTTTCTCTGGATTTTCTTTTGCGGAAAGCAATCTTTATTTGTAAACAAGAGAGTGAAGAGGCTCGTCTACTCAGAATCTTTTAAAAGGGATAAGATAGCGACCTTTTCATCTTGTCCATCACATCTTGATAACCACCAGCTTCATCAGAACCTCCTATCTAGGATCACTCCCTCAACCCAGAGGAAGCATCCTTAAGCACATGTGGGTCAACAAGTTTTACTTAGGTTATAGTTCTTTATGATCATCACGTCCGTTCCCAAGTCGTTCATAACCATGAACACGGCTTTTCAAAAAGATTAATACCCTACAGGGGTGTACAACTTTACCCACACGTACCAACCGACTCTTAATGCCAAATTATTAGCCCTCTTCCTTGGAAGGCCGACAGAGGGTGGTTGACCACGACCTTTACCTTGCTTTCGCCGAGACCATGAGTCACGCCCTAGGGATGGTTCTGCCGTAACGGGTCAAGTCCCGAAGCCGGTCCCTAAAGATGTGAGGCGAGGTTGGTTCACCAGGGGCTCCATCGACCCCAAGCAACCCGGTCCACGCTTCCCTACCTGTTATGATGCACCTCCTTCACCTCCTCATTTCGAAAAGGTTTTCAATGCGTATGCCAGATGGAAAGCCCGAACTATGTGACTCATGGAATCTACTAGGCAAGTTAGTTGCTCGTGGGGTTTTCCAGGCCCCGTGTGGTTGTACGCTCGTCTTGGTTCAAGAGGCAAGAACTCGGGTCCTATTGGTGGCGATCATGGGACTACAAGAACCACACCCAACGTGGACTCCCATACAAGCCTTAGCATATTTAGTTACTCCTTGAATGATGTCACCATATCCTACCTCACTACCTTCATTAGCACCTCCGATTCATTGTTTCGATATATCAGACATTGTTACTATGCATGGCTAAGCTGCCGGTAACACAAGCTTTAACAACGCTCACATGCAAAACCTAGGTATGCTAGGAGCAGTGGATCAGGAGTATAAGGCTACAAAAGGGAAACAATGCAGCAGATAGGTAACCCTAGCTACTGACAAAAGACCACATTGGAATTGTGTGCAACATTGCGAGAAAGTAATATAATTTGTAAAACATAGGTTCAGAATGAGAGGCTACGCTTGCCTTGTCCGTCAGTAGACAGGTATGGATCTTCGGTGTTGTTGACTTCAGCTTCGGGTTCGGTTCCTATTCGCTAAGAACCAAATACCGGAAAAAGGCAACAAATCAAGACATGGCATCAATGCAGTGCTCAAACAAGGATGACGATATGACAAGTTGAGTTGTATTGAAATGAAACCCTAAAACATGCTCGGCAATTTAAACAGGGTTCCGAGGGTTTAAAACCCTAACTCGGAAAACTCCGGAAACACATGAGAGGGGTTACTATGTTGTTCTAAATAAACTTGTCATTAAAGCTTAAATAGGTAGAACTCATTTTTCTGAACATTTTGATATATTATTTGTATTTTTATGACTTATAATGAATTAGTTATTGATTTTACAAATTTATATCATTTTCTGAAATTATTAAAACAATTTAAACCAAAATATTACATCAGGATGACATCAGCACATGAGCTAGATACTTTTTACACTCGGGCTGACCCTAGCCAAAGAGACTGACAGAGGGGCCTGAGGCCACCTCAGCAGCCAGGTTGGCCCGACGGGGTCAGAGGCGTTTTCCACCAGGGTTGGCTCTAGCCAGAGGGGCTGACTGGTGGGGCCTGGGCTACGCAGGCCTCGCCGGAGAACGTCCAGACGACTGCGACTGGCGGCGCTACAGGGCACGGGAGGATGCGTGCTAAGGCTCGTTCGAATCAGTGCACAGAGGCGGACCTAACTACGGCGGCGCCTCCGATTTTTGGTCACCGGAGCAGCAAGCACGGCAACAAACGGCGGCGATGCTCTCTGATCTATGGCGCGGGCTCGACGCAGAGCACTAGAGAGGAGAGGGAGGGTGCCTTGAGCACCGTATGCTCACCCTGAGCGCGTAGATGGCGACGGTAAGGCCGGAGGAGGTCGAGGTCGTCGGTAATGTCGACGACGACGGCAGACAGAGGCGGGGAGGGCGAGGTCGTTGCCGACGATTGGATGCACCCGCGGCCGATTCCTTTGGTGAAGATGACCTTCATGACGGGCGGTTCCAACGACGGCATCAGCTGACCGTGGGGTGGCCGGAGGTGGCGGGACGAGGCGGCTCCTACGAGCTCTAGGGTTAGAGCTTGCGCGAGCGAGAGCCAGAGAGGAAGGGAGAGGGGAAAGTGAGGTCCAGGGGAAGAGGAGCACGGCGCAGACGGGTCTTATCCTCGCGAGCGTAGGCGACGCGCATCGCAACGACGAGGCGGCATCGGGCGGCCGCGGCGGCGACAGTGAGCTGCATGCCGTCAGCGGGGAAGACGACAGGGGAGCGGGGCGAAGCGGTATCGGGCACTGGTGGGCTGGCGTGGGCCGGGTGCTGGGCCACGGGAGAGGGAGATAGGGGAGGAGGTTTGCTGGGCTGCGGCCTGGTTCTCCCTCCTGACTATTTTTTTCTTGGAAAACCTTTTCTTTTTCCGTTTTTGATTTCTGTTTTAAGTTTTGAATTCCAAGTCTGTTTTGAATCATTCAAAATTACCAGAGGTTTTGTGAAATATATAAAATACCGTGAGCCCTTTTAGTCCATTTGGGCTTCACTATTTTCCTAACTTTTCAAATTCAAATCCTTTTGAATTGCTTTTTAAAGAGAGGGGAAAAATAGGGTTTTGAATTTGCATTTATTTCAACACATGCTCACATGCAAATATTGTATTGATTTAAGCTGATGCATGCCATGCTTAAGTACTGAGTACATATATTACAAGCTTGGGCTGTTATAGCTCTACCCCCCTTACAAGAATCTTGACCCGAGATTCCTAAGTTTTTGAAAAGAAGGCAGGGTACTCAAATCGGAGACGATCTTCTCATTCCCAGGTTGTTTCATCCTCAGAGTTATGAAACCACTGAACTTTCAGGAACTTGATGTTTTGACGACGAGTTTTGCGCTTGGTTTCATCAAGGATACGAACAGGATACTCACGGTAAGTCAGATCCTTCTGGAGATCAAGAGTTTGGTGATCAACACCACGGACAGGATCTTTGAAGCAACTCTTGAGTTGAGACACATGAAAGACGTCATGCACCTTAGGGAAGTTTGCAGGCAAATCCAACTTGTATGCGAGGTTACCTTGCCTAGACAGAACGCGAAAAGGACCAACATAGCGAATTGCTAGTTTGCCTTTGATAGCGAAACGATGGACACCCTTCAGAGGAGTGACCCGGAGATAAGATTTATCACCAACTTCATATTCAACATGTTGATGGTGACGATCATGATAGCTTTTCTAGCGAGACTGAGCAGTTTTCAAACGATCTCGAATGATACAAACTTCATCTTCTACTTCCTGGATCATATCCGGACCAAAGAACTTTCTTTCGCCGGTTTCTGACCAGTTCAAAGGAGTACGACAGGTTCTTCCATATAGAATCTGGAATGGTGCCATACCAATACTAGACTTAAAACTGTTGTTGTAGGAGAATTCAGCAAAAGGAAGGCATTTCACCCAGTTCTTGCCAAAAGATATGACACACGCTCTAAGCATGTCTTCAAGAATTTGATTCACTCTTTCGGTTTGACCACCGGTGCTAGGATAATAGGCTGTGCTGAAGGAAAGGCGAGTTCCCATAGCAGTTTGGAAACTTTCCCAGAACTTGGAGGTGAACAGACTTCCATGTTCAGATGTTATCTTCTTAGGAATACCATGAAGAACAACAATCCGAGAGATGTAAAGATCAGCCAGTTCACTCGCTCGAAGGCTTTCCTTGACGGGAAGAAAGTGAGCGACCTTGGACAGGTAGTCAACTATCACCCAGATTGCATCATTTCCTTTTTGAGTCTTAGGAAGACCAGTGATGAAATCCATACCAACTTCATCCCATTTCAACTTAGGTATTTTATGTGGTTGCAGGAGACCAGCGGGTCTTTGGTTCTCAGCTTTGACGCGACGGCAAACATCACATTCGGCAACAAAACGAGCGATATCCTTCTTCATACCAGACCACCAGAATCTTTGACGAAGATCCCGATACATCTTGGTACCTCCAGGGTGGATAGAAAGAGGTGATTCATGAGCCTCTTGGAGAATTAAATCCCTCAATTTTTTTCTCTTCGGCACTACCAAACGGTCTCCAAAATAAACAGTACCTTGATTATCAACAGAGAAACATTTAGCAACTCCGCTAGCAATGTTCCCTTTGATCTCAGCAATTTCAGAATCATGTTTCTGAGCAATCTTGATGTCATCCTCTATAGAAGACTTCACTTCAAGGGTAGAAAGGAATCCACGAGGAACTACTTCAAGATTCAACTGAGCAAATTCCTCATGAAGAGAAGGTTGAGATTGTTTGATCTCCAAATTGTTGCAATAAGACTTACGACTTAGCGCATCAGCAACAACATTGGCTTTTCCAGGTTGATAGTTGAGACCCAAATCATAGTCCTTGATGAGTTCCAGCCATCTTCTTTGCCTGAGATTCAGATCAGGTTGTGTGAAAAGGTAGTTCAGACTCTGATGATCCGAGTATAACTCGCAACGACTACTGAGAAGGTAATGTCGCCATTGCTTAAGAGCATGAACAACAGCTGCAAGATCAAGATCATGAGTTGGGTAGTTGTTCTCATGTGGTTTTAGCTGACGGGAGGCATAAGCCACCACATGCCCATCTTGCATTAGCACACATCCGAGACCTTGGCGAGAAGCATCGTAGAAGACTACAAAGTCTTTGCTAGTGTCTGGAAGAACTAACACCGGTGCAGTGGTTAACTTGGTTTTCAACATCTGGAAGCTCTCTTCAGCCATATCAGAACATTCAAACTTCTTATCCTTCTTAAGAAGATCAGTCATTGGCTTGGCAATTCTGGAGAAGTTCTCGATGAATCGACGGTAATAACCAGCCATCCCGAGAAAACTTCGGACATCCTTTACGGATTTAGGAGACTCCCAGTCGAGGATAGTTTGAACCTTATAGGGAATAACAGCAACCCCTTGGGTGGAAACAACATGACCAAGGAATACGAGCTATTGTAACCAGAACTCACATTTGGAAAAATTGGCATAGAGACGATGTTCTCGGAGTTTGGTTAACACCAAACGAAGATGTTCAGTGTGCTCTTCTTTAGTCTTGGAATAGACCATAATATCATCGATGTAGACCACGACGAACTTGTCAAGATACTCCATGAAGAAAGAGTTTATAAGCCGCATGAAAGTGGCTGGAGCATTGGTAAGACCAAAGGACATGACTGTATACTCGTAAAGACCATAACGAGTGGTGAAAGCAGTCTTTGGTATATCTTCCTTACGGATCTTTATCTGGTGATACCCTGACCTCAAATCCATTTTGGAAAAGACAGTGGCAACACTTAACTGATCAAAGAGATCATTGATCCTAGGGAGAGGATACTTGTTCTTGATAGTCACGGCATTGAGTGGGCGATAATCCACAACCAGACGCGGTATATTGGTATCCCGCTTCTTAACAAAGATGGTAGGGCATCCCCAAGAAGATGTGCTGGGCTGAATGTGTCCTTTTTCCTTATAACTCCTCTAATTGCTTCATCAACTCCACAAGATCATGAGGAGGCATACGGTAGGGTCTTTTAGAAACAGGAGCAGTTCCAGGAACTAACTCTATGACAAACTCCACACTTCGATCAGGTGGCATGCCAGGCAACTCCTCAGGAAAGACATCTGGAATCTCACAGACCACGGAAACATCTTGGATCTCTAACGCAGGCAGAACTTCAAGAGCATACAACTCTGCTTCAGGAATAGAAACAGCTGAAGGGGATAGTGACCCTACGGTACAGTACTTGACTGTTATGCCAGCAAGACTAGTCAGAGTCACAGACTTGGTTGTACAATCGATAATAGCTTGAAAACGGGTCAACCAGTCCATGCCCAAAATGATGTCAATATCAGTTGACTTGAGGGCTATCAAAGAAGTGGGAAAGAGTTGAAATGCAACTTCAATTAAATTCCCATGACTAACCATGGTGGAACACCACCTAGAACCAGGAGACTGAACTAGCAGAGGAACGGATAACCCCTCAAAACTTATCCCATGCATTGAGCAAAATCTTGTGACAGAAATGAATGTGATGATCCAGAATCAAACAAAACTTTAGCTGGAATTTGATTGATACGAAGCGTACCCATGATGATGCTTGGATCTTCCTGAGCCTCCTCAACAGAGATATGGTTCAGGCGTCCTTTTCTAGCACCTGGATACTTATCATTCTTCTTTGCTGGTTGTGCCTTCTCAGCGCCATTCGTTTGAGGACACTCCTTTGCATAGTGGCCAGGCTGGCGACAATTGAAGCATATAAAACCTGATGCATTGCCAGCAGGAGGGTAGTTCGATCCACCAGCATTGCTTGAAGTAGCATTCGGACGAGGAGCATATCCAGAAGACCTTGGAGTATAAGGAGCACGTGGAACAGCACTGTAAGGCATGAAGACACGACACTTCTTATTACTAGAACCAGCCTTGTTGTACCCATCTTGGGGACGCTTACGAGTTTCTTCATACTCCACTTTTCCACTCTCGGCCTTCATAGCCTTGTTGACAAGACCTTGGAAGTTACCAAAGTCCATGAGGTGGATATCACGACGAACCTCAGGATCCTGCCCCTTGCGGAACAGAGCTTGCTTCTTAACATCAGTGGAGACCTCTTCAGTAGCATAGCAGGCAAGACAGTTGAAGTTGTGCTGGTAATCACACACGGAACCAGTGCCCTGCTTAAGCTTGAGGAACTCCTCCCTCTTTTGATCCATCAGGCCCTCCGGAATATGATAAGCTCGGAAGGCTTCAGTGAACTCTTGTCATGTAACAACATGTTGAGCTTCTTGCATAGCCAAGAAATTTTCCCACCAGGAATTAGCTGCTCCCTCCAGATGGTAGCCAGCAAAAGTCAACCAATCATCTTGAGAAACATGACCAACCTGAAGTTTGCGCTCCATGGTGCGAAGCCAGTAGTCCGCATCAAGTGGCTCAGTGGAATAGCTAAAAACTGGCGGAGTGAGATGTGTGAGGTCCTTGATACCAACTTGATTGTTCTGGCGTTGAGCAGTGTTGCGCTCAATCCTTTGAAGGAGCCTCATGTTGTCAGCACGGTTGGTTTCGTACATGGCCATGAGTTGAACCATGTAAGGTGGTGGTGGAAGGTTGAAAGATTCACCCTCATTTGTAGCACCACGTGCGTGAGCACGAGTACGGGCACGAGAGGTATCACCCATCCTGAAAGAACAAAAAGAGATTAGATAAAGGATTCAAAGGAGCAAGACGGAAGGATGAACAAAGAGTACTTGATATAAACGTATCATCTTATAAAGAATGGTAGTATCAAAGCATACTAATGTATACACTAACCAGCTGACTTACAAACCATGACAATGGAATGCTAAGATGTTACACACCAAGCAAAACTGAGATATCTTAGAACTCTGAGAATAGCAACCAAGTACGGAGTACTTTTAGAGAAACAACCCCAAAACCACGATCCTAAAAGTTTTGAGATATAAGGTAAGGAATGAAAACCTTTCAAACCAAATAAGGTAAGAGAAACTCCAGCATCAGAAACACACCAGAGAAGGAGTAAAAATAATCCTAGTCAGAGTTTCTGCAAATAGTTTTAACTTTCAAATAGTTTTGTCAACTTCTAGACTCGACATCGATCAATAAAAGGGTTTCCTACAGGTAGTCCTGCTCTGATACCAAAACCTGTAGCACCCCCCGGGATTAGGGTTAAACTAACCTCAGATCATCATCTAAGATAAGTTCAACTCCAAGCACGGAAGATCACAGTATGATTCGGTAACATTACAGAACACATGGATTCAACAACATAAGTTTAAACTCTTAACAGAGTAAGATATTAGAGTTATTACAAACCAGAGGTCATAGACCCAACATTACATCACACAGCGAAAGAAGATTATGTTGTTCTACACAACAACTTAGCAAAAGGCCTAAGAGGCCATTAAAAAAAGTGACGTCCATCCCATAGTCCTCAGGCTGCTACCTGGGACCCCAACTACTCGTCGATGTCAACGTAGAAGCCACCTTCAGTTGCAACCAGATCCTCTGTAGAAAAACAACAATGGTGCAAGGCTGAGTACGAGGATGTACTCTACAAGACTTAGATAACCTAGTATCTACATGCTCTGGCTGGAAAGACTTTATCTGGATTTTCTTTTGCGAAAAGCAATCTTTATTTGTAAACAAGAGAGTGAAGAGGCTCGTCTACTCAGAATCTTTTAAAAGGGATAAGATAGCGACCTTTTCATCTTGTCCATCACATCTTGATAACCACCAGCTTCATCAGAACCTCCTATCTAGGATCACTCCCTCAACCCAGAGGAAGCATCCTGAAGCACATCTGGGTCAAAAAGTTTTACTTAGGTTATAGTTCTTTATGATCATCACGTCCGTTCCCAAGTCGTTCATAACCATGAACACGGCTTTTCAAAAAGATTAATACCCTACAGGGGTGTACAACTTTACCCACACGTACCAACCGACTCTTAATGCCAAATTATTAGCCCTCTTCCTTGGAAGGCCGACAGAGGGTGGTTGACCACGACCTTTACCTTGCTTTCGCCGAGACCATGAGTCATGCCCTAGGATGGTTCCGCCGTAACGGGTCAAGTCCTGAAGCCGGTCCCTAAAGATGTGAGGCGAGGTTGGTTCACCAGGGGATCCATCGACCCCAAGCAACCCGGTCCACGCTTCCCTACCTGTTATGATGCAACTCCTTCACCTCCTCATTTCGAAAAGGTTTTCAATGTGTATGTCAGATGGAAAGCCCAGACTATGTGACTCATGGAATCTACTAGGCAAGTTAGTTGCTCGTGGGGTTTTCCAGGCCCCGTGTGGTTGTACGCTTGTCTTGGTTCAAGAGGCAAGAACTCGGGTCCTATTGGTGGCGAGCATGGCACTACAAAAACCACACCCAACGTGGCCTCCCATACAAGCCTTAGCATATTTAGTTACTCCTTGAATGATGTCACCATCTCCTACCTCACTACCTTCCTTAGCACCTCTGATTCATCGTTTGGATATATTAGACATTGTTACTATGCATGGCTAAGCTGCCGGTAACACAAGCTTTAACAACGCTCACATGCCAAACCTAGGTATACTAGGAGCAGTGGATCAGGAGTATAAGGCTACAAAAGGGAAACAATGAGCAGATAGGTAACCCTAGCTACTGACAAAAGACCACATTGGAATCGTGTGCAACATAGAGAGAAAGTAATATACTTTGTAAAACATAGGTTCAGAATGAGAGGCTAAGCTTGCCTTGTCCGTCAGTAGACAGGTACGGATCTTCGCTGTTGTTGACTTCAGCTTCGGGTTCTGTTCCTATTCGCGAAGAACCAAATACCGGAAAGAAAGGCAACAATCAAGACATGGCATTGATGCAATGCTCAAACAAGGATGATGATATGACAAGTTGAGTTGTATTGAAATGAAACCCTAAAACATGCTCGGCAATTTAAATGGGGTTCCGAGGGTTGAAAACCCTAACTCGGAAAACTCCGGAAACACATGAGAGGGGTTACTATGTTGTTCTAAATAAACTTGTTATTAAAGTTGATTAGCAATGCATGATTATAGCTTAAATAGGTAGAACTCATTTTTCTGAACATTTTGATATTTTATTTGTATTTTTCTGACTTATAATGAATTAGTTATTGAATTTACAAATTTATATCATTTTCTGAAATTATTAAAACAATTTAAATCGAAATATTACATCAGGCTGACATCAGCACAGTAGATACTTTTTACACTCGGGCTGACCCTAGCCAGAGAGACTGACAGAGGGGCCCGAGGCCACCTCAGCAGCCACGTTGGCCAGATAGGGTCAGAGGCGTTTTCCACCAGGGTTGGCTCTAGCCAGAGGGGCTGACTGGTGGGGCCTGGGCCACGCAGGCCTCGCCGGAGAACGGCTAGACGGCGGCGACTAGCGGCGCTACAGGGCACAGGAGGACACGTGCTAAGGCTCGTTCGAATCAGCGCATAGAGGTGGAACTAACTACGGCGGCGCCTTCGATTTTTGGTCACCGGAGAAGCAAGCACGGCGACGAACGGCGGCAATGCTCTCTGATCTACGGCGCGGGTTCGACGCAGAGCACTAGAGAGGAGAGGGAGGGTTCCTTGAGCACGTAGATGGCGACGGTAAGGCCGGAGGAGGCCGAGGTCGCCGGCAATGTCGACGACGGTGGCAGACAGAGGCAGGGAGGGCGAGGTCGTTGCCGATGATTGGATGCACCCGTGGCCGATTCCTTTGGTGAAGATGACCTTTGTGACGGGGCGGTTCCAACGGCGGCCTCAGCTGACCGTGGGGTGGCCGGAGGTGGCGGGACGAGGTAGCTCCTGCGAGCTCTAGGGTTAGAGCTTGCGCGAGCGAGAGCCAGAGAGGAAGGAAGAGGGGAAAGTGAGGTCCAGGGGAAGAGGAGCACGGCGCAGACGGGTCTTATCCTCGCGAGCGTCGGCGGCGCGCATCGTAACGACGAGGCGGCGTCGGGCGGCCGCGGCGGCGACAGCGAGCTGCCTGCCGTCAGCGGGGAAGACGACAGGGGAGCAGGGCGAAGCGGTACCGGGCTGCTGGTGGGCTGGCGTGGGCCGGGTGTTGGGCTGCGGGAGTGGGAGAGAGGGAAGGAGGTTTGCTGGGCTGCGGCCTGGTTCTCCCTCCTGACTATTTTTTCTTGGAAAACCTTTTATTTTTCTGTTTTTGATTTCTGTTTTTAGTTTTGAATTTCAAGTCTGTTTTGAATCATTCAAAATTACCAGAGAGGTTTTGTGAAATATATAAAATACCATGGAGCCCTTTTAGTCCATTTGGGCTTCTCTATTTTGGTAACTTTTCAAATTCAAATCCTTTTGAATTACTTTTCAAAGAGAGGGGAAAAATAGGTTTGAATTTTCATTTATTTCAACACATGCTCACATGCAAATATTGTATTGATTTAAACTGACGCATGCCATGCTTACGTACTTAGTACATATATTACAAGCTTGGGTTGTTACATTAAGATACTAGCGTAAAAGGTTGTGACGATCACAAGAAAGTCATCATTGAATGTGTGGGAGTCAGTATGGGTTTCCAGATCCAGCTTCTGATTATTGATCCGAGAGGGGTCTCAATCATGTCCGCATTATTCACGAACCGTAGGGTGACACACTTAAGAGACACCGACATCCAATTGGAGCAAAAGTTTCATGCCGGAAATAATAACAAGCGCAGGAATTTATTTCACTAGATACCGAAACAGGTTTTCGGGTGAAATTGCATAAAGTGGTTATGCATGTGAAATAGAATTCTAGCAAGGGGTTATATGTGAATGTTTGTCACTAAAGTAATTGATAAAATTCTGAATAAATAAAAAAGTTTTATTTAATGAGAGTTTGCATTAAATTTGGTGGAAATTTAATTGCAAGTTTGAGTGGGATTTTGAGTGGAGGGAAATGAAGAGGGTTTTGTGAGTGGAGTGTCCACCCACATGAAGAGGGGAGGGCAAGGGGCAGCCCCATGCACCGGCCACCCCCTTGGGGTCCCCCCCTTTCCTATAAAAGGAACCCCTCTCCCTCTCTCTCACTCACACCTCCTCGTGAAGGATCTATCTCCCCCTCTAGAATTTATCCCCCATGGTCTCGGACTAGCGAGATACATGTTCTCGGTGGTTATTCGGCAAGAAAGGGTTATCGTTCCGCTGCATCGCTGGAGCGAGGAGGCGGAGGTTGCTCGGTGCCTCGGACATGTGTGCGAGCACGGATGTGCTGCTGATTAGTGGCGCTAGGACTTCCTCTCGATCTTGAGATCGGCAAGAGATCGTCTACATCAACCATGAGTTTAACTCGTTAAGCTTTGTCGGTCTTCAAGGTTATGTTCTCTACGGATATACATCTGCCCGTTGTTTGTATCTAGTAGGTAGATCTTGGTACATAGTTGTTCCCATCATAGGAATTTTTTTGTTTTCTATGCTACGAACCCTACATTTATGCATCTAAAAAATATTAAGTTTCCCCTCTTTATGTTGACAATTTTGAAGTTGCACTTGTTTTGTTTTCCTATGCTTGTTGCTTTGTCCTTTCATGACTTGTTTCCTTACAAGATTCCTATGCATAGGAAGTGGGTTAGACTTAAATGTGTTTTGAATTTGCTTCTTGATGCTCTCTTTTACTTCAATTCATATTTCTTATGTGAGCATCTTCTCAAACTATTGTGCCTAACTTAAAGGCGTTAAAGAAAAGTACTTGTTTGGTAGATAACCCACGAGTTTTCTTGAGTCTTGGAAGTTATTACCTCTGTAATGACGTCTCCTTATACTTTTTGTTTGCTTTTTGTGCCAAGAATAACCTCTAATAAGAGGGAAGTAAGATTTGGGGAGTTGCTGTCCCGAAACAGATTTCTGTCATCCACCATAAATATTCGTGAGGAATCTCTGTAAGTCGGATTGAGCTAACATTTACGAATACATCCCCCAGTATGTTATCTAACTTTCTTTAGTTCAACACTTTTTGATTTGAGCAAGAGAAGGTCTTCGAAAAAATCGGTTTCTACCTGTTGGTCTATTATGACAGATTTCTGCCATTATTTGCATTTGCTTCTTATTGATTCATTTTTGAGTTCTCTTTTGGGGAGTTGAGATTTTTGAAGGAGTTCCTACAGTAGCTTGTGTTTTTAGTGAAATTTTTTTGTTCTAAAGCTAAACCCAAGGGTCTATTATTTTTTGAATGCACTAATGTTGCTAATGAAGATTGTGTGAAGTATTGTATGAAGGAAAAATTTCAGGTGTAGAGAGAGAATGATGTAATGAGATGAAGAATGTACAAAAGCTCAAGCTTGGGGATGCCACCCCGGTGTCACCACATGAAATATCCAAGAGGTACAAGCATCAAAGCTTGGGGATGCCCAAGGCATCCCCTTCTTCATCAATAAAAAGCTCAGGTCTTTCTAGACACTTCGTTTTTATTGTTTCATGCACAGTTGTGTTGTTCTTGGAGCGTCTTAGTTTTATTTTTTAGTTTTCGTTTGCTTAGTTTGCTTGAACAAAGTTGGTTGATCACAACACACTTCTTTTGGAGAGAGACACACTCTGTTTCCATTGCCTAGCACTGTGTTTAATAGATCTATGCTTTATAGCCCTATCGATGATTAGAGTGTCCAACCGAAGAGTAGTTAGGAGTAGTATCATGAAGAGGGGATATTTATATGAGATAGTGTTCAATAGTGAAAGTATGATCCCTATGCCTTGTTTCTAAACATTGAAACACCGTTTGCATCTAGATCTGTTGCATGTTTGCTTGCTTTAGTCTTTACCCCACCGTCAAGCTATTTTCTGGCACCGTTACAGCTTGTATTTCACTATCTCTTCGCCGAAATAGTGTACCTATACACTTGAAAAGTGTATTGGGTGTGTTGCGGACACAGGAGACTTCTTATATCTTGATTGCAGGATTTCATGAGAGGGAATACCTTTGACCACTTCCTCCCTGAGTTGGATAAACCTTGGGTAATCCACTTAAGGGAAACTTGTTGATGTTCTACAAACCTCTGCACTTGGAGGCCCAACAACTATCTAAAAGAAGAGAAGTGCGTAGACATCATGCCCCTTCTAAGTCACCCTGCATGTGTCGCAGGGAAAATCCATTTATGTACTTTCCTAACCTCAACACTAAATCTGGCGGCGGCGGTCCTTTTTCCCCTCCCCCCACACTGAATCTAGTTCGGCGGCAGTCATTTTTCTCCCATCCCCGTCCCCCTTCCCCCCCCACAAACACTAAATCCGGCGGCATATGTCCCTTTTTGTCCCTGTCCTGCCATATCCATGCCCAGCATATCTAGCGAGGCCAACATGGTAGATATGTTGGCGACTGATTCGGCTCCATCAGAGCTAGCATCTCAGGTGCAATGCCAGACAAGAGAAGCAGAGGCAGGGCCTGCAGCCTAGGTTAGCGAGGAGGTCAGCCATAAGTCTGCTAACAGGGTACCTATGACGATTGAAGAGAAAATCTAGGCCGGCGGAGGAGTGTTAGGCTGTAGTCCAGGGTCGTGGAACCCAAATCTCGAAGAAAACAACCCAAGAGAAGAGCACGAGGTGAATTTTTCTTATCTATGCCATTCTTACAAGTAGATTAGTTACTACAAAGTAGATTCGAATGGACTGAAAGGTCCCATTTTTAATCAAATTAGGAACAACTTCGATGCAACGGACCTATATGAGTTCATGGTTCATGTTTGCCAGTACACTGCAAAACTAGATTTTGGTTGCGAGAGGGTTGTGTTCGGGCAGGATGTGTGTCTTCTTGTCAACTACAAGGAGGTTGTGTCTATTTGCAGTTGATAGATATGCTTCATGCTAGGATTCCTTGGGGATCCAGATAGAGGGAAAAATTGGTGTGGCGCAATATGAGTGATACCTATATGCAAACTGAGCACTCCCATGAGCTTCAGATGCTTTATGAGTGTCGTGCAGCTGATCGTAAGGTGAAAGATGAAGTGATGATTGATGATATGTGTGCATATACTGGAGATCTTGCTGCTATAGCTTCTACTGCTCGAGTTTACGGACCACCATATGCTAATCAATCTAATTTCAATATACACCTAGACGTGGATTCATACATGGCAAAACTTGATGGCGGAGTTAATAAGTTAGTTTCGTCATGTACTGTGGACATAGCCGTCGATTCCAAAAACATAACTCTTGTTGAACTGAGAGCGATGATTGGTAAGGAAATGATTGACCCTAAGAAGATGGCACGACTCTGGTGGTAGCATCATAAGAATCAGGAATTCATAGAGGTTTTGGATACCGATGATCTGGTGTAGATTATATGACGAAAGAAGCAAACCAGGAATGTGTTCTTCATGTCTGCCATTTCTGATGCTGTTGAACAGGTTATAGCGGATGTAGAGGCCCATATCCTGGATGAACAGAATGAGGCGATCGTCATTGATAAAATCTGATGAGAGATGCTACCCAAGGCTTGTCATATAGACCGCAAGGTTCACTTGCCTGTATTTGCAACAAAGACCGTTGTTGCTTTGAAACTGTGTTTCTGTGGTCATGTTTGTTCAGTGATTGCAATCCGATCTTCTATGAGATGTTGAGATTTTTGGACATATCACTCTATGAAACCATTGTTGTTTTAATAAGACATAACTACATTGTAGTTGACATGATTATGTTTGTTGAGATGATGTAATATACTTTTTTCTAAGATTATGATTGTTGAGAGATTGTAATACAATGTTCTCTGATATGTTGGGATTTTCGGACATATCATTCATTGAAACCATCACTGAACAAGGTGATACAAAAGTACCTTGTAGTTGATATGATTATGATGTAATATAATTCTCTGTGAGATCGGTAATTTTAATAATTGCGGGAGAAATACCTATTACTTAGAAGGAAGTACTATCATGGATGAATGAGCATAAGGTTTAGGAGAAAATACTAAGTAGGATACAGTTATCTATTGGACATGCAGGTTTAGGATTTAGGATTAAGGGTTAAGGGGTTAGTGCAATAAACAATGCATTAGACCGTAAACCATAAACCCTAATCCTATATTGTTCATTAGATAAGGTTTTATATGTTTATATAAGTCAAACAAATTAGGAAGGAGGAAGTACATGATTAATATTACAAATTAAAATGAAGGAAGAGAAAAAATATTAGCTATGATACAGTAATCCAGTCACAAAGCATGTATCAATTTAACCATTGTAACATGCCAATTTAGTCAATGTTGCAACATTGACGCACTTCACTTTCCCTACTGTTGCTCTCTCCACTCACTGCCCTCCTCTCTCTCCTCACTGTCCCTGACGCGTCGCCCCGATCGCATTCGCCATGTCGCCTTGGAACAACGAGGACGATCAGTCGAGCAGCGACAGCCTTCTCTCCGACACCGAGTCTTCCTCTTTGTTCTCGGCAATGGTTAGGCATTGTTAATTACCTCAATCCATGCTCCATTTGTTTGTGCAATCATGCTTATTTCTAGATTTTCGTTCCCTTATAGGTACCACTCAGGATCTACGACCCCGATTGGGAGGGCCTATATCTCGATTGGGAAGTACCATGTGACCATGGGCTAAAACTGAGGAAATATGTTGCATTTTAAGGAAGTAACACTGGGAGAAGGTTTTTGGGCTATACAAATCAGGTTTGCTTTTGTTATGTACAATGGTGACATGAAGAAAATTGTATAGTGTTATGTTGGTAATTAGGTCGCGTGTTTTTTTAGGTTGGCCCGGTGTGTAAAGTAGTAGGGTGGGTGGATCTTGAGTGGCCAGACGCACTTAAGAAATGTTTGGCCTAGTTATGAGATATGTATGAGCTCAAAAGGTTGGGGAGATTTACTGATGCCTGTGATGCAGCTGAAAAAATTACAAGCTCTCGGTAGGAAATAAGGGACTGGAACAAGAAATAAAGAATTTGAAGTTAGAACTAAATGACACAATTAATGGGATCTTGGTGGTGGAAACTGCACGCAAGGTTCAGAAGACAGAAAAGGATAGGGATCAACTCATGTAAGAGAAGAATAAGCTAGAGTACTATATTGCGGATCTGTTGAAGGATCTGAAGAAGGAGCGCGAGGTGAACAAGGACAAGCTACAGAGGCTGAAGGAAATTTTAGATGAATAATTTATGTCGTGAAAGTATATGAAACTAGTTAGCTGTAAGACTTGCAATTGTGATATCATAACTAATCCAAATTCAATCTTTGAGCAAAATAACCTTTCAGAACAAAGTATAGTTTGCATAGAGCTAGGTCCACATTTAAAAAATCACTACTACATGGATAAAACACAATTTGGTCTGTCATAACACATAGTTTGCAAACTAATTTCAGAAGAACTTATAGTTTGCACTGATCCTAGCACAGAGATCTCGTTTTCCTTCCTGAGAACCTCCAGTTGGAGGGTTCGTTCGACCAGGTCCGCTTTGGTTTTTACCTGCTCCCTCAGTACTTGGACGTGTGCCTCCTGCTGGTTCAAGCGCTCCGTCTAGGATGCGACAAGCTTATTAGTAAGCTCGTGACTTCTTCTCTCAGGTGGTCATGGGCCACTTTTTGATCTACTTCTCCATTTGGATGGCCATATTGTCCTTTAGCCAGGTCGGAAGTTCTGGTTTAAGCTTTCTTCTCTTCTGTTGCAACAAAAAATATGTGGTTAGTTTCCATAATTTAAAAAATTAACTAGTTTAAAAGTCATAATTTGAGGACAGAGCGATATAGGATTGTTCAAAGTTTAGAAGAATCAACTAGTGGCAGAGTCCTAATTCCAATGTCAGAGCAATATAGGCCTTTTTGTCAATACAACAGGATAAAGTAGTGGCACAATCCTAATTTCAATTTCAAAGCAACCTAGAGCTATCTCCAACTAAGGGTGTTGTGGGTTTTTCCAATGTAACCAAATAGTAGTGACATAGTCATAATCTAATTCCAAGCTCAGATACATAATGGAAAGAAAGGGTGATGTCCATTCATGAGAACACAAACCCATAATTCAGTTGACAGGCAAGTAAGATAATCAGAGAAATAAGGAGTTGCTCCAAGATTCCTTAATGGCATGACATATATAAATTACAAAAGCAGTGGAGCATGAACTAAGATTCCTGCCCCCTCTAATCGGAATCTGACTTGGGAATTGCCTGATACGCCTCCAACTTGGACGTTAGCTCCTCCATCTCCTTGTTTAGACTCTTGAGCACGGTGAGACCTCGGTCCAAGTCTTCCGTCATCCATATCACTGCATCCAGGGAATGGTCCCTATCATTGTAGGCTTTCATGGCAGCCTTTGCTTTCGTTGATGCATTCTCTGCCTGTCTCGGTGGCTCCGTCCATCAGGAAGATGCATCTATTCTTGAGATTCTTCTTGCCACACATGATCTTCTTAATTAACTTGATGACCAAGTCTTATTTAGACAAGTTGTGTGCGATCAACTTCTGCAGCTCGTCGATCACCCTCTATAGCTCGTCGTGCTCTGCTTAGAGCCTCTTGATGTTAAGTGAAAAATCAAGCGTGATCGCCTTCTGTATAGACAAACACCTTTGAAGGCGCTCATTAGCCTAGGCTAGGGAGTGTGCACCCTGAAGTTGTTTGTCAATATTGGCATTGATCGCAGCCACCTTATCATGTCAATCGGACGATGCTTGCTGCATCATTCATATTATTTAAAATAGGTAGTCTATAATTATACTGCATGTTCCAGGGAAGGACAATATTCAAATCACAAAAACCCCAATGTGTATAAAAAGAACAATATTTATTAAAATGATTGAGCATGGTCCCTACCTGGAGGCTACTTGCGGGAAGACACGATCTAATATTTCCACATTTAGAATCTCAAAAATAAAACCAAATGCATGTCAGCGGCATTATGAGTGGTAAAAAGTGTAAGGATTTCCCACCTCACTGAGCCGGGGAACATGGCCAAACGGGTCCTGTGACGCTGCCGCCATCGTGCTGGTTTTAGGGTCCATGACCTCCCTGGAATATGTAGCAGAGTAATAAGAAGAAGAATAAGAAGTAAACATAGAAGAAGAACAAAACATATAAGAAGAAGACTATACCGAGAGGAGCCCTCTCCTGGTGGAACATTCAACGCCAACACCGCCATCGTGGTGGTTTCAGGGTCCACGGCCTTCCTGGAATATGTGGCAGAGTAACAAGAAGAAGAATAATAAGTAGACATAAAAGAAGAAGAAAATAGAGAAGAAGAAGACTGTACTGGGAGGAGCCCTCGCCTGCTGGAACATTCAACGTCATTGCTAGGAGAGATTGGGCCTTTGTGCGAGGGGGATTGAGTAGCTGGCTGAGCAAGAAGTTTCAGGCAATAAGCTCTCTCGTTTCTCTCCGCACGCACGGTCCATCCGCCTCTCTTCCGGGGATCCATGTCTAATGCATATGGAGGAAGGTGGGGGCAGGAGGAAGAAGAAAGTGATGGGTGGGGGAGAATGGTCAAAGACTCCAGTACGTGGTACAGTTCACCATTTAATCCGGTGCTATCTCACCCTACATCCTGCGGTGACCCAGCATACCACTGCATGTGTAGTACACTATAGTCGTTGACATGACATCGACAGAACACCGTTCCGTAAACATCATATCCCTCAGAGTGGTACAACAGAAACATTGCGGTTCCATATTACAAACATACAAGATTATTATTATTACAAAACCAGAAGTTCAAGACTTCAAAAGATTCAACTTACAAACCAAATATAAAGTGTTTTAGCGGAAGTTTTAAAGTGACAACTTAAACTCCAAATTGAGCTCAACAACTTATTGTTACATATTGTTCATGTTGCTCGGCTCAATTGGTTCCTAGAACTACGGTAATTATTATGACTCATGGTGCTCTCCTCCGTAGACGACATTGTAGTCCACCCCTTCTACGACACCATACATATCAGGCTCTTCGTAGAAGACCTCCTCTTGGCTTTCAGCTGCATACATTGGAGTTTCTTCTGGATCCTCAGAGTCTAAGCAGGGGATCAAAGGAAAAGGTGAGTAACAGCGTTACCCAAAAAGTTCATTATATGAAAAGTGGGAAGTTTGATGCTCTATCTATCACCTCGGACTATAATTCCTTAGCACTATGCAGTTTTCATAAATCTTTCTTGAAAGATTGATTTTATTGTGAAAATCTATGACCATCAGCCTTCACAGGTTTTCCAGAACTTTCATGGAGTTCCTTTTCTGCCGCGTTCGTAGCTCCTTCCCGGAACAGGGAGTAAAAAGTTACAGTTCTTACACTCTGCAGAGGTGCGTTACTTTATCCATGAGAGATCAACTCCTTGTTGCGCAACCACGGCGTACTTTCCCGTCCACAATTCCATGATATGGGGCCTAGTAGGTGATCTAAGCCAATCACTGCACTCTCCGCGACCCCATATGTCTGCACTATCCTTCGGGGCTGGCTCACCTCCGTTAAGCCCCCTTCCGGGCAGGCTAAAACCCTAATGAGTTCCCAAAGCCTCTATGAGCTAGTGGTGCCTTGGTAAGTACCTTATAGGTCCGGCTAAACCTCCGGCAGCCACTCATAGATAATCTAGACACCAAAAACGTGGAGCCTAAGGGTGCCCACCCATATGTTGGATCCGCACAAGGAATCACAATGTCATGTTAAGGTAGTCTTGCTCCATACGAAAGGAAAAGGATATAGCTGAATTCTCTGTCCCATTCCAACTCTCATGGCTAATGCGTGATATACGGCGCCAAAATCACTGATGACATGGGTTGTTAAGTTCCTAGGTGATTATCATTGTTGCAAATAGAAACCTAAGTTCTATTGGTTCATTATATCATCACTTAGGATGATATTAACAATTTATTTACTTGAGAAGATAATATTTTCTTTCCTTGAAACATAGATGATAACACAAAATTTACAAATACTTTGGTAAAGACTCTTCAAAGGACATGAGCAAGTGATGAACTTGCCTTGTGATTGCAAGGTAGTGAAGTCAGATTCTTGCACTGGACCTTGAGCTTCTATGTCTACAAAACATCATTATCGCCCGGTAAGAACAATATTTAACGAAGCAAAATGAATATGCATAGTAATGTAATGCATTATTTATCATTTATTTTCTTTGTGGTTTTTACGCATTAATTTTAGTTCTAAGAATTCCTTTAAGTAATAGAGGATTTCATTTTAAAGAATAATCTTTAATATTTTTTAATATTTCATTCTATATATACTTAAATAGAGTTAAAGCTAAGAATCTTTATTAAATATAATTCTTGTATTTATTTGTTTACTAGTTCTTTTTAAGAATTAGTATTTAGATAAAAGAGAATTTCTTCTAATAACTCTAAATATTTATTTAGTATTTTTCTAAAATACTATAATAACAAAACACAACAAAAGTGATTTTTATTTATTTTTATCCTTTTCTTTAATTTTATAAAATTCCCTAAGGAATATATTTATCATAAAATTATTGACCAAAAATTATATACATAAAAATTATTTCTTAATTTAATTAAATAGGTTGGATTATTATGAATCCAAAAATATATTATTTGCAATTTTTAGACTTCTATTTTATTTTCTAGAATTTTATTTAATGTTAGGGGTATTTTGGTCTTTTATTAATTATTAATACTTCTTTTAAGTTTTTGGGCTATCTCCTTTGGGCTTATTGGGCCAAACTAGCCCAAGTCACTTGGCCAAAAGGTCTCCATGTTCTAGCCCTATCGGCCCATTCTCTCTGTCCCTCCCTCTCTCGTCCTCACTTCTTCTCCTTCTCAAACCCGTGGTCGTTGGTGCCGCCGCCGAGTGATGCCCGTCGTCGTGGCCTTCCCTGGCCGCCATCGTGGTGTATGGCGAGGTTGTAGGCTATGCTCCTTCATCTGCTCTGACTCGATTTGGTTCTGGGTCCCTCCTGTGGCCAGGCTAGCCTGTCCCGAACCCTAGGTTTGGGGTGGTGCTGTTAACGCCGCCGCCGATGCTCCAGTGGTGACGTGCGGTGCTTGGTCACCCTCGTGTGCTGCTGTGGGCGCCTTCGTGGCTGGGTGCAGGTTGTAGCGCCCTCTGGGGTACTCCCTGTGCCGCCACGATCTTGTCGGCCCCTCTGCTTCCTCTTCAATTCTCTAGCGAGGACCACAAGTGAGTTGGTTCTCTGTTATCTCCCGTACCTATGTCTACTTCGAGTATCTCTGTGTGTAACTAGTGGATATCCTTCATTAGGGTTTGTACTGGTTCTAGGGTTCATCCCTCTGTAAGCTTGTATGATAATAAGTTGATCAATCAGTGATGCCTAGTATGAATTGTGCTCACTGTAATTTAAGGCTTACTGTCATGATTTGATTATCTGATGCCACTATGAATCTGATGCTAGTGGTTAGATGATGTTGCCTCTGACTGGTGATTAAGCTGGTTAACCTGATGGCATAATTGTGAAATCTGTTGGGTGAGATTGATGCTTAGTATGGTCACTTGCTATCATTACCTTAATACTGACAGTAACACTGTCAGTGGTTGTTCACTGCATCAGTTGGTGTTGACTTTTAGGTTTATCAATAAACTGAACTTAATCATTAGAATCTAATGATATTTTGAAGATAGATGGATATATTAGCTGATCTCTGAGTGTAATCTCAGGTAAATGATAATTTTTGGCTTACTGGTTTATTCATGAAAGCTAGAATAACTGTTTGGCTTGGTTGTAAAATTTGTTCTTATGACACCATCTTAGAATGGCACACAAGTTGATTTTACTTACTGGATTTACTATGGTCGGTACTTGAGATTGGATAGATGCCTAAAAATAAGTTGAAACCTTTTCTTGATATCTATGCCTATGATGTTGGTATGAGGCTCTAGGAACTATATTCCTATCTTGCTGCCCTTTCAAATATGCTAGAATATCATGGTTTCTCACTGGATCTTATATCCTAGTTGGTTAAGATGATTGGTTTGTTTGTAGCTTATGAAATCTGAGGTGCTACTCTTTCTTGGATATGTGCCCAGATTTTATAAGAACAAATGATGAAGTATATAAGTTGTTTGTTGATATACCCAGATCTATGATGCTGGTATGAGATTTTGGTGGATTTGGTAGAGTTTACTGTTGGTCTTTATATTTCAGATCCTCTAGGATAGGTTCACCCCACTTGGGTGATCATTGAGAGGTTAACTCTAAAACATCACATGATTTTCTGTCTGGATAAGATAAACAGAGTCTGTGGATGTTTTATGATGATCACCACACAGTTGATGATTTGTGATGGTTGTTGGTTGATCTGTGGCTTGATCTTGTTGATTATGTTGCTGGCTTGATCTTGCCCCTCACCTCCTGGTGCTGCTCTTGCTACTTCTGGTTGTTGTGCTTGGCCTTGATCAACCCTGCACCTCCTAGCTCCTGTGAGCTTGACCTTGCTGTCCACCAGATCCTCCCCCTCCTTATGTCACCATCTGGTGATGCTAGGTTGATCTGGTGTGTGGTTTTGGCTGGTGGTTTGCTTAGGTTTGTGCAGCTGGGTGTTCTTGTGTGGTGCGGGAAATGCAGAGATGCACTAGTAGCTGCCCACAGTTGTGCTTGATCCTTTTACTTGGTTGAGTTGTTGTGACTGTCTCGATAGCACACCCATGCAGTTTGGTGAATGAGCTGCCTATGTGTCTATTGCATATTTGTGGATGAGATCAGTGAGGTGTTTGACCCTTTGATCTGTTTACTATTAACCTTCCTGATGAAACTTGTCCCTTTTACTTGTTGTAATCATTTGACTTATAGCTTATTTATTATGAAAGATCAAGTTCTTTCATATTGGTGAAACTTGCCCCTAAAAGATTTACTCAATGATGTAAACTTGAGCAGTACAACTCACTGCTCTCTACTGAGAGTAAAATTAATAATTTAACTTTCATTTTCCTTTTTTGTTCTTTATTTTGCATGTACAAGATCTGAAGATTCAAGATTAGTATAGGTTTACTTTTAGACAAATAAATTCCTTTATAAATTTTATTTCATTCTTTTGTAAGAAATGTGTAATGGTTTATTAATATATGTATATTTCTCTTTTTGTAATTCCCTTTCTGTAAAGATTCTTTATTGTCTTAATGAGTTACTCTTTGTAACCTATTCATGGAATAAAGATAAGGAAATAAATATTCATTTCTTAATTGGATTTATTATGGAGGACATTTCCTTCCACGAGATGGCACGACAACCCTCACCGCCTCATGAAATCTTCCACCTTCACCACCCAAAGAAGGAGCCGAAGCATGTGGAGGAGAACGACGGGGGAAGTTGTTGTTGGCCATTGCCCGATGGAAGTAGAGGCTACTCTAGAGCGCCAACGACCCCACAGACAGACCATAAAACCTGCAGGCAATCATTGACTTGATGAACGACAACTAGAACTGGACAGTGCCGATGTCCATCAGGATCGAGCGGTCTGTCCGCGACATAGGCCGCGAGTCATCTGACTCACAAGTGATGGCATCGTCAGTTCCTCAAGTGGCACCGGCCCTAGAAGAGTCAAGGACGATCCCGACGAGCACAAGGAAGAGTGCCTGGCCACCAAGTATTGATGGTTCTACCTCGCTGATTAGATTATTTTTAGTTTATGTTTGTGTTGCTTAAAATTCGTTCAAGTTTGTAAAATATAATCAAAGGTCGCATAAAATTTGAGTTTCTCTAAATTTAAGTTAAATCATTAATTAGGGGTGTGGCTGGAGAGGCACGCCCCAAAGTCGGAAACTCATGTCGATGTGCCCCAAATGATCGATCCGGTGTTGTTACAAGACGTTGTTTGAGGCCACGATGCTCTTATGTCATCGATTTAACTTGTATAATATAACATATAACACAAAAATTATGCCATTAAAGAATGTAACAACTGAAGTTTTTAATGATATGTGTTTCGTAATATATACCCCAATTTAAGTTGGTTAAATTGAAAACATAGGAATACATGTAGGACTTATAAACCAGAGCGGAAGGAGTAATATTAACCGCACGCTTAGAACGTTGTGCATCTACTTATCGAAATTTAAAAATAATTTTTAATATATTAAAAGTCAATGCAAATGATAAATTGGAAAACAATATTTACTAAAAAATATTTTTTATAAATTAAACATCTATATGCAAATACATTTGCATTTTTGAAAAGTATAAAAATTAATCCTAATTGATACTTAAATGAATTTCCGTGGTTAGTGGTTGTTTAGTGGTTAGTCAAATATCCTAAAAATAGCGGGATCGCTTGAGTGAAATAATAAATTCTTAAAAACAAATTAGTTGAAAAAACCGTTTCCAATTTGTTGTTCGTAAAATAATTGCGATGAAAGTAATCGTTTAGTTGGAGGAGGACATAATAAAAAATATACCAGCTCTAGAAATAATTATGTTTGTGGAAGGCAGCATAGTTTCCCAACTTGGGCTTAGAGTGTGAGAACTTAGAGTGAATATTACAGGATAATGTCAATTGGATATACAAGATTAAATATTATCTTGTATTGAACTAGAAAGACAGAAAATAAGTAAGATGTAAGTTAAAAATTAGCTATAGCACGTGCTTCTAAATACTTGATATCATGTTAAGCTTTATGCACTAACCAACTATTCTATAGACCAACTATTCTATAGACCGATCTGATGAAAAGAATTGGAAATCCATTTATATAGTTCAATAAAAAGCAATTCTAAAATATTTTCAGCTTAATTGGTATGTTTAGTTAGGACGTATCCGCTCCTCTTTTATTGAGACTATTTGCATATAGGTGTGAGTAATACTTCCTTCGGTCCGCTTTATTAGGCGCGCACGTAATTTAAGATCAACTTTGACCATTAATTTTGGTTAATTTTTTTTACATAATATGTCATAAAAATTATACTATTAGATTCAGCTTTAAAAGTAGTTTCCAATGGTATATTTTTTGAGACATATATTGCATATTTTATTGGTTAAAATTGATGGTCAAAGTTTTTTTAAACTACATGCGTGCCTAATAAACTGGACCGGAGGAAGTATATACGAGGCTAGTTATAGTGGGAATAATTTGAGTAGTAACATAGTCCTACATGTATTGATAACTAAGTATTTAGATGACTTGGTATGCAATTAAGTGATGAGAGAGAGGCTTGTGATAACTAACTATGTTATCATAACATCACACATTTCAAGACAAAATAAGTCTATATTATAATAAATAAGCCTTTGCATGACACCACATATATTTTTCCACTATGAAGATAGAAACTTAGACTAGTAACATACGCATGTTACTATTCTAAGTTACTTCCCACTATAACCAGTCTAAAATATATTTTATATAATGATGCCACATAATTGTGGGAGCCCATATTCATAATGTAGGTGGTTGGCTGCTCCATAATGAGATTTAATAGCGGGAGCCCGCTTTACAAGTTCTGCTTTCGTGCATACACTGCATTCACACCTGCATGCAAATAGTCCCATTAAAGGAGAAGTGGTACACTCTAATTAAACATACTTTCTCCATTTGGGATTATAGGTCATGGTTAATTAGGTTGCCAATTTTACCAACAAAATATAAATAAAATAATACAAAAATTATATCATTACAAACTTTAAATGCTATATTTTCTAATTATATAATTTTTGTGCAATATAACTTATATTTTATTAGCAAAATTAATGACCTAGGTATACGCATAGGACCTATAATTCCAAACAGAGGTAGTACCTATTAAGCTCTCTCCAAAAAACATATCTCGGAATGTTTTAGACTTGCTTTTCTAAATTAAGAAATACTCCCTCCTGTCCAGTTTATTAGGCACGCACGTAGTTTAAAAAAAACTTTGACCGTCAATTTTAACCAATAAAATATGCAATATATGTCTCAAAAAATATACCACTGAAAACTACTTTTAAAGATGAATGTAATGGTATAATTTTTCTGACATATTATGTAAAATTTGTTGACCAAAATTAATGGTCAAAGTTGATCTTAAACTACGTGCGTGCCTAAAAACCGGACTGAAGGGAGTAGTATCTATTAGTAGCTAGTACTTTGAGTTAATTTGGCCTGCACGCTTATCTAAATTAACAATTTAACCATCTTAATATGAGGTACTACTCCGACCTCTGTTTGGAACTGTAAAGGCTAAAATATTTTTTTATTTTGTTGGAGATTATAAAGGCTATCTCATTTATTAGTCTTTTTTCTTCAATTATATTATCCTTTTCATCTCACTTGTCTCATGAAATTAAAACTATTGGTGCATGCATAGGTTAATAAAGAGAGTTATGGAGTCTCTGGGTCCTAGAGACTTGACCCTTTGGACTAATAATCCCAAACAGTAGTATATATTATAAAAATATATCATTATAAACTATAAATGTTATAAATGGTAAATTTATGTATTGTATAATTTATTTTATATAGGTTAAATTGACAATCTAAATATACTTGCAAAACTAATAAACCCGAGAAGCTGTGGAAGAACAGACAACACCTTCTTTGTTCCATTCATGGACTCTAATCCTCTTGTCTTCCTCGTTTGTTTCCCATGGCATTAGGTTGGATGGTTTATGAGGTAGGGGAAGCTGTCGTTGGGTTTTCTGACATATAGAGTTTTCTGACGAGTTTTTACAGTGAAGTACAAAAACCTGTTTCGGAACAGCAACTTCCCCAAATCTTACTTCTCTCTCATTAGAGGTTATTTTTTGGCATAAAAACCACACAAAAAGGATAAGGAGAGGTTATTAGAGAAGTAATAACTTTCAAGACTCAATAAAACTATTGGGTTATCTCGCAAGAAGTATTTTTCTTTAACGCCTTTAAGTTAGGCACAGGAAGTAAGAATCAAGTATTTTCAAATGAAGAAGCATTAAGATCAATACTCGAAATTTCTTCAACCAGGAAAGGTATCTTATCCAAATGAGTTCTATAGGATCCTCTCTCAACACTCGTGGATTGACTGCTTTCATCAAACGGTTTTTCAGGAACAATCCAATCAAAATTCTTTTTTAAGGCTTCATGCATTCCTACAAGTTTAAAAAGTATGGGTATTTTAATTTCCTCTCCATTGGGTTTGGTTTTATCCAACTTTTCTAATGTACCCATAACATCTATACATGAGCCTAGCATATTAAAATTATCAAATATGTTTTTAGATCTTTGGCAATATCATTGAACTCCTTTATCAAGGTTTCTATAATAAAATCTCTCTTTTCAATATCCTCAATATCTTTAAGTTTAAGAAACATTATTTGCATCATGGTGTTAAGGTTAACAAACCTAGCCTCCCACATGTGAACTAAAGAAGCAGCAGCAATTTCATAATTAGGAGCAAGTTCTGCTAAAGATCTATCCTCAATATCCTCATGCTTGCTAATATGATTAAAAAAATCTTCAATATTTTATTTCCCAATTATAGAGCCACTACCTACTGAAAGGTCTTTCAGGGTGAACTTAGGAATCAACATGGTGGTCTCGAACAAAGTGACAATTATAGGAGGAACTAATTTTTTATGATTTTTTTAAAGAAAGAAACAAGCAAAACAAAAACAAATTAAAGAGAATGGTTGTGAGAGACTCCCCTTGCAAAGTTGTCCTTAACTCCCTGGCAATGGCGCCAGAAAATGTCTTGATGGCTCAGATCACATTAGAGCTTCGTTGGGAGACCCCAAGAGGAAGGTATGATGAGAAAAATAGTAAGTTTCCCCACAGTTATGAAACCAAGGTTATCGAACCAGTAGGAGCAAGGAAACAAATCCAAGGTGTTGCTAACAACTTGGAATCCTGCACACAACACAAACTCAAGACTTTGCCCCAACTTACAGTGAGATTGTCAATCTCACTGGTTCGCTGAAAACAAAGGATTAAACGTATAGTGTGGAAGATAGGAGATTCTTGTAGAAAGTAAACGGTAACAGTAGATGATGTAACAGTGATAAAGGTTGGACTGGGGCCCACAGTTCACTATAGGTGTTCTCCTTAAGATAGATAACATGCTGGATGAACAAATTACAGCGGGGCAATTGACAGATTGAGGAAGCATAGCAATGCATATACTAGTCATCAATACTACTATGAGATTTGATTGGGCATTACAACAATATACATAGACCGTAATCCAACTGCATCTATGACTAATAATCCACCTTCACGTTATCATCCGAACCGCCTCCAATATTAAGTTGCTAGCAACAGATTATTGCATTAAGCAATGTGTGTAAAGTAAATAGTACAATTGTTCCATAAACAAAAGATTGTTGTTTTCTCCCTAGTAGCAACAGCACATCTACAATCTTAGAGATTCCTGTCACTTCCCCAGATTACTTGAGGCATGAACCCACTATCGAGCATAAATACTCCCTCTTGGAGTCACAAGCATCTACTTGGCCAAGATAGCTACTATCAACGGAGAGCATGCAAGATCACAAATAACACAGACATGATAGAATCAATAATCAATCTGACAAAGTATCTCAATATCCATCGGATCCCGGCAAACACAATATGTATGATTACAAATAGATGATCTTGATCATGAACGGAGCTCACAAGATCTAAACATGACAGAACAAAGGAGGAGAAACAACCATCTAGCTACTGTATGGACCCATAGTCCAAGGGTGAACTACTCACGCATCATAATGAAGGTTGTCATGGTGGTGAAGAAGGCCTCCGAGATGATATCTCCCCTCCGACAGGGTGCCGGGAAGAGCTTCAGATCTCCCACAATCTAGGGACGATGGTGGCGGCGTCTACGGACTGTTTTGTGGAGATTTGATCGGGTGCTTAGGGTTTTTGCCTCAGGAGACTTTTATAGGCGAAGGGGCAAGGTCGGTGGGCGCCCGAGGGGGATACACTAATGACCCACAAGTATAGGGGATCGCAATAGTCTTCGCGGATAGTATTACCCAATTTATTGATTCGACACAAGGGGATCCAAAGAATACTTGCAAGCCTTTACAACTGAGTTGTCAATTCAGCTGCACCTGGAAATAGTTCTTGCTCACAGAAGTTTATTATTAGCAACAGTTTGTAGTAGCGACAGCAAAGCAACAACAGTAGTAACAACAATAGTAAGACAGTAGCAATAGTAACAGTAACGGTAACAGTAGGATTCGAGTGCGGTAGGCATAGGGATGGATGGACGGGTGTTGCATGGATGAATCTAAACATGTAACTTCAAGATCCAGGGCATTGCAGATAAATAATAACAAGCATCCAAGTACTAAACAATCCTAGGAGTGTGCTCCATATATAGTCATACGTGCTCGCAATGAGAACTTGCACAACATCTTCTGTCCAGCCAGCCCGTGGCAGCGGGGCCTCTAGGGAACTACTGGCAATTAAGGTGCTCCTTTTAATAGAGCACCGGAGCAAAGCACTAACATTCCATGAACACATGTAATCCTCACACCACAGCCATCCCCTCCGGTGTTCCCAATTATTTTCACTTTGGGGCCTTTGGATTCGGACAATGATATGTGTACACAACTTGCAGATAAGATCACAAACAATACTATCATAATGTTCAATAATAAGTTCATTTCTAAGATCATGGAACTCGGGCCCTAGTGACAAGCATTAAGCACAACAAGTTGCAACAAAGTCAAATAGCACTAATAGAGATACTAGGCACTATGCCCTAACAGATCTTATTCGATTACATGATAGAACTCATCCAATACCTACCATCCCCAAGCCTACAACGGGGGATTACTCACTCATGGATGAGGGAAACATCGGTGGTTGATGGAGATGCGTTGGTGATGACGATGGCGTTCATCCTCTCCAAATTCCATGTCCCGGCAGGGTGCCAGAACGGAGTTTCTGAATCCGAATCTTGGTTTCTGGTGGTGGCGGCGGAGCGGAACTCTTTCTGAAAACTATTGAACCCCCCTCGGTTTTTAGGTCGAAAGGCAACTTATAGGCGAATAGGGAGGCCGAGGGGGTGCCTGGGGTGGCTGCACCCCCTCCAGGCGCGACTAGTGGTGGGCCCGCGCCTCGGGTGGGTGTGGGCCCCCCTAGGCCTCCTCTCCGTCTCTTCTTATGGCTCCGTGGATCTTCTGGTGAAATATAATTTTTGGCATATTTTTCGGGATTTTTCCTAATAGTTCATTTTCTGCACAAAAAAAAGACACTAAGGTAATTCTGCTGAAAACAGTGTCAGTCCGTGTTAGTTGTATCCAAATCACACAAGTTTAGAGGAGAAACAATAGCAAAGTGTTCGAGAAAGTAGATACGTTTTGGACGTATCAACTCCCCCCAATCTTAGCTTATTGCTTGTCCTCAAGCAATTCAGTTGAGAACTGAGTGCGATAAAAGAACTTTCATGAACACATTTGCTTCATATGATGTATATATTCTCAGCACAGGAGTAGATGCTTAAACCATTCATAATAAGAAGTATGCAACTAAGTCTACTCAGTAGTTATTGCAGGCTATGAAGAGAAACCAACTCAATAATAATAAGTAGCTTGAAACATAAACATAAGCAACATTGCAATGCTCATAGTAAGGTATGATAGAGTGGTATCTCGCTTGCCTTTGTTTGAAGAGCACAATATAAATGCCAAGGCACCTCTGAAGTTCAAGTGAAGACTAGAGGTAAAGATATCAGAAATACAAGCATCAAAGTCATGACATAATTAACCAAGTTTTGGAACAAACACAAGAATGACAACTATGCTCTCAAGAAGGTGCTCATAGAATAAATGGTGACTCAATAGAATTGTAAAAATGGTTTTGTGAAGGTTTGAAAGGCTTCCAAATGCTGAAAGGAAGGTACTCATTAGCTTTGAGCTCTCATTGCCCCTATCATAGGAACCTTCATGTGGTTAAGGTGAAAGTGAGGTCCACTCTGAATCATATGCTTGACAGACCATAGACTGGAAATCCCAAGTCCCTTGAATACGAGGGTCGCTCCGCATGCTACTCAACTTTGGTCACCTGAAAGTTCTTGTCATTGTAAATACATGAATATCATTGAGAACCGCCAACGGGGTACCCCTTGCACATGGTACATGAGATTTCCCATAAACAAAATGACAAGGCAAGCAGACAATGAGCATCTCGGCAATATTTTTATTTACCATATGCATAGCTTTTTATTGAGGATACTTCATAGATGATCATTATGGCGATGCTGCAAGTTTCCACCATGATTAAGCATGGCTTAGGCTAGCGGCCCAGGCGTTTCTCTAACACAATGTATAAACTGCATGAACTCACAACCTCCCCTTTTATTTCACATTGTCGACATCCGTAAACTGGATTAGATATCCAACAGGTGTTGAAAGCGTTCCCCGTGACTGCACGGTTCTGTTGACTCCCAGTATATAATTAGCAAGCATATAACTATCATGGACTACTCACAATGGATCAAAATTATTAAGCGTAAAGAATAAAGTGTTCCATCAAGTTCATGAGAGATTTACTAACTAACTTTCTCAAAACAGACAAACATTTTATTTTGAAAGAAAACCCGGCATATATAAAATATGCGCTGAAATATCAAATGATGCTAATAGGTAGGTATGGTGGACACAGCTGGCAATATTGGTTTTCGGGAGTTGGAAGCACAGGTAGAGCACAAACTCAGTGCAAGTGAAGGCTAGAATTAGAGAGGGAGCGACAAACGAGAGAGCAATAGCTGTCATAATCATGCTTGCAAAAAAAACAGGATTAACTATGGCATGAAAGTGATACAAGAACTCTGAGGCAAAATAAATCATCGAGGCTTACTGACTATTGATTAGTCATATGCATGCGTGAGCATGTGCCAAGTCGATTCACATGAACAGTCAGGGGAGGATACCAAAATGTCATACCAAAGTATGAATTAAACAATGCAAGCAAACATTCATATGACATGCTACAAACTATTAGCAAGATGGAGCTAATCATAGACAAGCAAGTACTACTAAGCATCCATAATGACATACACCTTACACAACGGGCTAAGCATGCTCGAAATGATGATTATATGTACAAAAATGAAACAAATAGAGTTCGTTACCAGCCTCTTACCACACCTTGAGTTGTCTTAATCTTCATTATTGCCCTTCACTTGTGTGACTTGAATAATTAACATGAAACCAAAATCCACTAAGGACGGCTGAACCATGCAAAGAACTCACAAAACCAAAGAAGAACAACAAGCATTTTTGGTGTTTTCGATTTTTTTAGAAACAAGGAAACAAAGAAAAACCAAACAAAAAAGCAAAACAAACAAAGCAAAATCTTTTTGGATTTTTCTTTTTTAAGGCAAACCAAAGCAAAAAAACAAAGAAACAAACCAAGAGAAACAACGGAAATATTTTTGGTATTTTCGGGTTTTTAGAAAGAAGCAACAAAAAACAAAAAGAAAGCGAAACAATGGATATACAAAGAACCGACCGAACATGATAATATATGAGTGTGATGTCGGTATACCTCCCCCCAAGCTTAGGCTTTTGGCCTAAGTGGGGATCAATAGCACGGATACTACGCCCATACTGGCGGGTCATCATAGGAATGATCATAGTCAGGCACTTGTGATAAAGAAGACGCGCCCCAATCAAATGAGGGATGCTGGTATGAAGCCTCTCCCAAGTTGGAGGTCTGAACCGAATGGTCTTCGGCATCCTCTTCAACATTCTCCTCTTGCTAGGAGAGTTCCCCCACATAAGTGTCAACCTACTCCTCCGTAAGCGACCATCCTTGCCTATTATCAAAGTTAAACAAAGCATGTGTAGGCAAATAAACTATTTTCTCAGTCCTACCCTTTCTCCGACCTTGCTGGGAAAAAGATAATTCATATGGTAAACTTCTCACAGTAGCCCCCAAGGAAACAAAACCATGCTGATTCATGGACTCAATATCAAGCCCCTCTATGGGGAACTGAAAATATGAAAAGTGAGGCTCTAAACCATGGAAAGCTAGCAACCTAGAAGCAACGAGAACTCCACAAATTCCACCCTTCTTACGGTTGGTGGTGAGACAGTGAGCTATCAGAGCACCCAAGCTATAAGATCTATTCCTATTTAGAGCAGCTGCGATAAAAGCTAGATCAAAAGAAGATAACTTTCTAGCAATCTTTCTAGCAAGAACACACTTGGTAATGAAATAGGAAAAGTATCTAATAGCTGGGAGCTGAATGTTCCGAATTTTACCACTTTCCTTTGAGAAGTCGAAACCTTGGCAAATCTCAGCATATAAATCCACAAGTGACTTGGGCCTCTCCTTGATCTTCTCGCAAAATCCCCACTAAGGTACTCTAATTGTTGCATATAAATCAGCAAAAGGCAGGTCGACAAGTATATTATATATTTTGTAATGGACCATGGGATTAGAAGTAGACCAAGTGAACCGGGAGTCCTGCATAAAGGCCATGGTTAGCATAACATATTGGAATGATTCACCTTCAACAAAGTATTCCAACCCTGCATTTGTAACCATAGTTTGGAAATCTTGGAGGATCCCCGTAGCTCTCACAAAAGTTCATTGCATGGATATATGGAAGGAAAAACTGCCTCCTCACGATGAACCTTCATTGGCTGATGCACCATCAAGTCCTATTGGTTCAGTGGATAAGCACTCATCTTCCTTGCTGAAAATTTTAGATAACCATCAAACCAAGTGATTTCTAAGTTGATAAATGATGATCAACTACTATAGGAACTTGCTAGAGGACTACACATGCATCAAAACAAAGTTTCTAAGCAAAGAACAAGCATGCAAGCTCAAACAACCTGACACCTATAGCAGCAAAATACTCAAGATACAATCTACCAATCACAAATCTAATTGGACAAGTGGAGGAGGCACATACCAAGGAGTAATCCCTCCAAAAATCAGCACTTGAGATGGGCTGAACAAGGAGATCGAAAATCGTGAGCAAGAACAACAAGAACTCGAGCTTGAGCAAGTTTTCTGGTGTTTTTCAGGAGAGAGAAAGAAGGTGGCTTTGAGGAGGTAGTCTGGAGGGCCCCAGGTGGGCTAGACCCCCCTAGGCGCTGCCACCTGGTAGGCCGCACCTACCAGACGTGTGGTGGCTTGGGGTGGCCCCTAGGTCACTTCAGGTGCCTCTATGCCCCTTTTTTCGAGGAAAATTTATTTTGAATTTTCTAGGATTTTTCGGGAAACTTTATTTTTGCTCAATTTTCAGGGTATGAAAATTGATTTTCTCGCAGAAACAGTTTTTTCAGAAGAAGCAAAAGCAAACCAAAAGCCAAACTACAGGAGCTCTAATAAACTCAAACAAGCAAACAACTAGCAAAACTAAAGCTAAAGCAAAGACTAGGAAGGAGAAAAGTAAAAGAAAGCAAGTATAACCATGGTGAAAACATTATTTTGTTCATAAAAATCCTTTTGTTAACAAGGTTAATCAAGTCTTGTTACCAAAACAATCTTATATGAAACAAAACTTTGCATTCCACAAGGTGATTATGTTACCTCATACTTGATAGCAATGGTCCCAATCATAATAGTTTCAAAATTTTATTGTGGAATGGGACAATATATTTCTCCAACCTTGATGCTCTCAATATTTTTTATGGAATTCAGGCAATAGCTTCTAACAACCTTTTTGGGGAAATAGACAGTGTGCTCTTTGTCATTAATATTGAATGTTACTTTTCCTTGATTGCAATTGATGATAGCACCTGGAGTATTAAGAAAAGGTCTCCCAAGAATAATAGACATATTATAATCTTCAAGAATTTCCAGCACAACAAAATCAGTTAAGACCATGCAGTTATGAGAAACTTGAATAGGAACATCCTCACATATACCAACAGGAATAGTAGTTGACTTATCAGCCATTTGAAAAGATATACCAGTTGGTATCAACTTTTCTAGCTTTAGTCTCTTATAGAGAGAAAAAGGCATAACACTAACTCCAGCTCCCAAATCACGTAAAGAAGTTCTAACATAATTATTCTTAAGGGAGCAAGGAATAGTTGGTATACCTGGATAACCAAGTTTCTTTGGAACCTTACCATTGAAGGAGTAATTAGCAAGCAAAGTACAAATCTCCTCATTAGGAATCTTCCTTTTATTAGAGACAATATCCTTCATATACTTTGAATAAGGAGGCAACTTAATAGCATCTGTCAAAGGAATTTGCAAAAATAAAGGTTTCATCCACTCACAAAACTTGCTGTAGTGTTCTTCCTCCTTTGACTTATGTTTCTTACCTGGAAAAGGAATAGGTTTCTGCACCCAAGGTTCTCTCTCTTTACCATGTTTATTAGCAATAAAATCTTCCTTTGTGTACCTAGTGTGCTTTTCAGGTTCTTCCTCACCTTACTCATTATTAGGAGACTCATTTTTATCATTACCACTCTCAGTTTCAGCATCAGAGACATATATACTATTAGGATCCATAGCAGCTTCAAGTGGTTCCTCAACTATCTTATGTTTCTTTTTCTTCCTCTTATGAGGAATACCACTATCTTCACCTTGTTGGAATCCTGCTCTATTCTTTTAGGGTGTCCTTCAGGATATAAAGGATCTTGAGTAGCTATACCACTCCTAGTTCTAATTCCATAAGCATGTTTATCTCCTGAAGCATTAACTAGCATATCCTTTTGTACCTTAGCAAGTTGATCAAGTTGAGTTTGAACCATTTTAAAGTGTTTACAAAGCATTTTAATATCATTAGAAGTTATTTCCACAATATCTTTCAACTCATGGATAGCTCTAGAGTTTTCCAATAAATGATTCTGAACTTGTTTATTAAAATACCCTTGTTTAACAATAAATGTGTCAAGTTCCTTTAAACATTGATCAGGAGGCTTACCATAAGGAATATCACCTTCATCAAAGTGTTCGAGAGAGTGTACCTCAATAGTAGATGAGTGGGGAATTGGCTTACATAATTCTTATATAGGAGGTAGATTATTCACATCTTCGGCTCTAATACCTTTCTCCTTTAGACATTTATTAGCTTCTTTCATCACTTCATCATTTAATGCAATAACTCCCCTCTTCTTAGGTGTTGATGTTGGAACTGGTTCAGGAGCAACCGGTTCAGGAGTAATAGGCTCATGTGCATTCAGCTCATTTGAAGTCTAATCATCATAATTCTTGCTTATTTTAGTCATTAATTCTTCAGCATCTGTAGGAGTCCTTTTCCTGAAACACAATCAACAAAGCTATCTAGGTATGTCCTAGAATCATCAGTTAGTCCATTATAATAAATATCAAGAAGCTCATTCTTAGGTAATGGACATCCAGGATGTGCATGAATCAAGGCACATAACCTTTTCCATGACTCAGGCAATTTCTCTTCTTCTCCCTGTTTAAAATCAAAAAATCTCTGCAACGTAGAATGTCTAGCACTGGGAGGAAAATATTTCTAAAACAAAGAAGCAATCAGGGATATCAATGGAACCAGGAGGTAATCTATTAAACCAAGCCCTATCTTCTCCTTTTAGTGAAAAAGGGAAGATCTTAGTAACAAAGTACTTGCGCATCTTAAAATCATCAGAGAACAAAGCACTCATAGTAGAAAGCTCATTCATATGAGCCACAACACTCTCATTTTCAGTCCCACAAAAAGGTTCTTTCTCAACAATATCTAAATAAAATAAATCAAGAGAGAAATCATAATCTTCATCTTTAATATCTATGGGAGAAGTGGCAAACTTAGGATCAGAGGACAACTTAGGCATGATAGTACGTCCAGCAAGGAGACTCTTAATAGCACTAGTACCATGTGTGTTTCGACATTCTTCAACAAAATCATTAGTGAACTCAATGTAACCATCATTAATATCATAACTCTCACTAGCCTCAGGTGAGCTAACAGGTGTAACAGTGTCTTCACTAGGAGTTTTGGTATTTCCTAGACTAGCCATAGTAGCATCTAGAAAAGTACCTAATGAACCACTCGCATCAAGCACAATAGAAGTAACATCATGAGCATCAAAAGCAGTTTCAGACTTAGCAGTAGTAGCAGTGTGTGTAGCATGTGTATGTGGTGGTGGTGTGACAAGCTTACTTATAACAGACGGTGAATCAAGAGCAGCAGAGTTGTTTAGGACTGCACGTCTTCTTGTAGTGGATGGTAAAATAGGGATCTTTCCATCACGAGACTTCCCCATGATGAAAGGAGTAACAGTGAACAATAGTAGATCCAAGTGAACTTACAAATAAATATTTGCTCCCCGGCAACGACGCCAGAAAATAGTCTTGATAACCCACAAGTACAGGGGATCGCAACAATCTTTGTGGGTAGTATTACCCAATTTATTGATTCGACATAAGGGGAGCCAAAGAATACTTCCAAGCCTTAACAACTGAGTTGTCAATTCAGCTGCACCTAGAAATAGTTCTTTCTCATAGAAGTTTATTAGTAGCAACAGTTTGTAGTAGAAATAGCAAAGCAACAACAACAATAACAACAATAGTAAAACAGTAGCAATAGTAACAGTAATGGTAACAGTAGGATTCGAGTGCGGTATGCATAGGGATGGATGGACGGGCATTGCATGGATGAGTCTAAACATGTAACTTCAAGATCTAGGGCATTGCAGATAAATAATAACAAGCATCCAAGTACTAAACAATCCTAGGCATGTGCTCCATATATAGTCATACGTGCTCGCAATGAGAACTTGCACAACATCTTCTGTCTTGCCAGCCCGTGGCAGCGGGGCCTCTAGGGAACTACTGGCAATTAATGTGCACTCTTAATAGAGAACTAGAGAAAAGAATTAACATTCCGTGAACACACGTGATCCTCACACCACAGCCATCCCCTCTGGTTGTCCCAATTATTGTCACTTTGGGGCCTTTGGATCCGGACAATGATATGTGTATAGAACTTGCAGATAAGATCACAAACAATACTATCGTAATGATTCAATAATAAGTTCAGATCTGAGATCATGGAACTTGGGCCCTAGTGACAAGCATTAAGCACAACAAGTTGCAACAAAGTCAAATAGCACTAATAGAGATACTAGGCACTATGCCCTAACAGATCTTATTCGATTACATGATAGAACTCATCCAATCTCTACCATCCCCAAGCCTACAGCGGGGGATTACTCACTCGTAGAAGAAGGAAACATCGGTGGTTGATGGAGATGTGTTGGTGATGACGATGGCGATGATCCTCTCCAAATTCCCCGTCTCGGCAGGGTGCCAGAATGGAGTTTCTGGATCTGAATCTTGGTTTCTGGTGGCGGCGGCGGAGCGAAACTCTTTCTGGAAAACTATCGACCCCCCTCGGTTTTTAGGTCGAAAGGCAACTTATAGGCACAGAGGGAGGCCGAGGGGGTGCCTGGGGTGGCTGCACCCCCTCTAGGCATGGCTAGTGGTGGGCCCGTGCCTGGGGTGGGTGTGGGCCCCCAAGCCTCCTCTCCGTCTCTTCTTCTGGCTCCGTGGATCTTCTGGTGAAATATAATTTTTGGCATATTTTCCGGGATTTTTCCTGATAGTTCATTTTTTCCACAAAAACAAGACACCAATGTAATTCTACTAAAAACAGCGTCAGTCCATGTTAGTTGTATCCAAATCGTACAAGTTTAGAGGAGAAACAATAGCAAAGTGTTCGAGAAAGTAGATATGTTTTGGACGTATCATACACCTAGGGCTAGCGCGCCCCCTGGCCGCGCCGCCACCAGGTGTTGTTGCCTCATGGCCCCACTCCGTTTGCCCTCTGGACTCCGTGTTCCTTCTGGTAAAATATTGATTTTATCTTTTGTCCCGTCCAGTTCCAAGAATATTTCCTTACTAGCTTTTCTGAAACCAAAAACTACAAGTAGAATCCAACAGATTTCTTGAAGAAAAAATTAGTCCTTCATAAAAAGTTTGGATAATCATCCAAGCAGTCAATCCATGAGTGGCATAATTCTTTACCAAAGATTTCATTCTTTCCCAATCTTGAGAAACATGTTCATTATCAAGTTGTTTAAATTTCATTATTTCACTTCTCATGGATATAATCTTAGCAGGAGGATGGTATTTTCCAATAAAATCATATTTGCATTTAATCCAAGAATCAATACTATTTATAGGCAAGGACAACAACCATTCTTTAGCTTTTCCTCTCAAAGTGAAATGAAACAATTTAAGCTTAATAATATCTCCATCTACATCCTTATGTTTTTGCATCTCACAAAGTTCAACAAAATTATTAAGGTGAGCAGCATCATCATGAAAACTAGCACCAAAAAATTGCTCTTTCATAACAAGATTCTACAAAGCAGGCTTAATTTTATAAAAGGTAACATTAGGAGCAGGTGGAGCAATAAGTGTGCAAAGGAAATCATTGTTGTTTGTGCTAGTGAAGTCACACAACTTGGTGTTCTTAGGAGTCTTCATTTTTGCCAAAGTGAAGCAAGCTAACAGGAGTAGCAACTAAAGTAGGAACTAATTTTTGTGTGTTTTTGATAAGATAAAGCAAACCAAACGAAACTATTTTTTTGTATTTTTGAAAGAAAGAAACAAGCAAAACAAAGGAAAAGAAACTAAGGAAAACAAAAACAAAGTAAAGAGAATGGTTGTGAGAGACTCCCTTGCGAGAATCTTCTTTCTCCCTGAAAGGTGATTGACGTGGAGGAAGAGATTGAAGTTGTCCTTAACTCCCCGGCAACGGCGCCAGAAAAACGTCTTGATGTGGATCAATTCACTATAGAGTTTCATTGTGATACCCCAAGAGGAAGGCGTGATAAGCACAACAGTAAGTTTTCCCTCAGTTATGAAACCAAGGTTATCGAACCAGTAGGAGTAAGGAAACAACTCCAAGGTGTTGCTAACAACTTGGAACTTGCACAACACAAACTCAAAACTTTGCCCCAACGTACAGTGAGGTTGTCAATCTCACCGCTTTGCTGAAAACAAAGGATTAAACATATAGTGTGGAAGATAATATTTGCTTGTAGAAAGTAAATGGTAACAGTAGATGATGTATCAATGATAAATATTGGACTGGGGTCCACAGTTCACTACATGTGTTCTCCTTAAGTTAGATAACATGCTGGGTGAACAAATTACAGTGCGGCAATTGACAGATTGAGAAAGAAAAATAATGCATATACTAGACATCTTGACACCTATAGATTTGATTAGGCATTACAATAATATACATAGACCGTAATCCAACTTCATCTATGACTAATAATCCACCTTCAGGTTATCATCTGAACCCCTTCTAGTATTAAATTTCAAGCAACAGATTATTGCATTAAGCAATGTATGTAAAGTAAACAATACAATTGTTCCATGAACAAAAGATTGTTGTTTTCTCCTTAGTAGCAACAACACATCTACAACCTTAGAGATTTCTGTCACTTCCCCGGATTACTAGAGGCATGAACCTACTATCAAGCATAAATACTCCCTCTTGGAGTCACAAGCATCTACTTGGCCAAGATAGGTACTAGAAACGGAGAGCATGCAGGATCACAAATAACACAGACATGATAGAATCAATAATCAATCTAACATAGTATCTCAATATCCATCAGATCCCCGCAAACACAACATGTATGATTACAAATAGATGATCTTGATCATGAACGGAGCTCACAAGATCTAAACATGATAGCACAAAGGAGGAGAAACAACCATCTAGCTACTGTATGGACCCATAGTCCAAGGGTGAACTACTCACACATCACTCCGGAGGTTGGCATGGTTATGAAGAAGGCCTCCGGGATGATATCTACCCTCCAGCGGGGTTCCGGGAAGAGCTTCAGATCCCCCTGATCTAGGGACGATGGTGGCGGTGGCTATTGACTGATTCGTGGAGATTTGATCGGGTACTTAGGGTTTATGCATCGGGGTGGTTTTATAGGAGAAGGGGAAAGGTCGATGGGAACCCGAGGGGCCCACACCTGGTGGCGGCGTGCCCCCTGGGACGTGCGGCCCTAGTGTTGGGGATATGCTAAATGGGTACCACCGTTGCATGTCTCTAATCCGGATAACCCGGGTGGCCCATAGTAGGTAGCAAGGCCTATGGCCTGCTGGGCGGCCCAGTTAGATGGATCCAGAAGGGAGGCCTATGCCGGATGAAGGAAGGCTGCGGAGGAGTCACCAGCATACCCGGAGCCTTGGAGTGCAAGAAACGTGAGACTAGTTGTGTACCGTGTATGACTCTGTAACCTGTCTGGCTAAGACTTTGCCTGTAAACCTAGGATCTGGCGACTATATAATCCGTACCTAGAGGAGACTTTAGGTAAGACCAATTAACTCATACCTCTCACAGCGAACCGATCCCTATAACTCGTGTATTGCCATTATAGTGATTTATAGCAGGAGTAGGATTCTGCCACCATTGTGGGATCTGAACCTGGGTAAGCCGTGTTACCTCGTACCCTTCAACTTTCCGCCTTACCCCACGTCTGTAAACATGCACTATGAGGACCCCTCCATGGCATACTCGTCGGCAATACTACGATAGTTGGCGCACACTGTGGGGCAAGAGGCGCTTCAGGCTCTACAACGGGCGAGGTCCAAGCTCTTCACGAGAATCGGCGAAACCGTGTTCTCTTCTCCGGCAATGTTCTGATCATCCCTCCCGACAAATTCTGGATTCTGGAGAAGACGAACCCCACTCGCTTCTTGATCGTCCCAATCGGGGACATCCACCTCTTCGTCGGTGAAACGGACTCGGGCACTAGTTCCCTAGAATTCGGAGGATCGTCAAGGCCCACACGGACCGCCTACGGGCATGATACGTTCGCAGAAGGATCCAAGTCAGATCTCTCTTTGGAGTTTGCCGGCTTAGATGGGAAAAATTCAAGGCCCAACCAAACCACCCCCGTGCAAGATATAACGGTGGAAGCTCACTGCAAATCTGCCGGCTTCGCCCATGCGTCTGGAAAGTAGAGGGCCCAGTTCGTTGGCGTGGTAACTATCTTTGATCTAGCGTGTTGCATTCAGATAGAGGGTGAAAACCCCCGTGATTACCTCGCCAGGTGGCTCCGTATACGGGCAGATCTGGAACATTACCCCAGTGATGATGCTATTTATCACTTTGTGGAGGGACTGGATCGCGACACTTCTTCGGCATACGCTAAGGCGGCAACAGGCCGCGGGTCTCCTCACCTTTGAGAGAATGATTAGCACCGTCAACAACTACGTGGCCGCTGAAGGCGCTGCTCAGGCCAAGATCGCTGCCATACCCGGGCCACCGCCGCCACAGCCTCGGCCGCCACCCCATTCAACATCCCTGCAGCCTCAGCATCTTCTTCCGTCAACTAGGAGGCCCCCGCACCATCTGACTCTGTTTTGGACGCGCTCTACGCTGACATTAGCGTGGACTCGGAGGAGATGGATATCAACCTGGAGGAACTTGACTCTGCTATGCAGGAGACGGAGGAGGACATCAAGCGCGAGGAGTAGGCCGACAAGGCCATCACATCCCAAGAGGTGTTCGTCGCCATTGGGAGCGTGATGGAATAAGACCAACCCGGACAAGCTCCACCTAAGGAGCTGGATAAGGGGAAGGGACCCGCTGATGCTGCAGACAATGGTCGCGCAAAAGCCATGCCCCCTCCTCCTAACACAGCGCAGCAGCAGGAACTCAACACCGGTCCGAGTAACCCCAACACCGCAAATCCGTCACCTCCAGCATCTACGTTTGCGGCTACCCAAATCACTCCAGCTGATAGAGTGATGTACGGCAACTTGCTCGTTGAGGCTATGACGATGGAGCATATACGGAATGTAGTCCAGCTTGACGAGAAGCGACAACAGCTACTGGAGGAAGCGCAGGCCATCGCGGAGTAGGGCGCAAAGTTAGATCGATATCTGGTAAAGGCACAAAACTCAACCGCAACAACTAGAGCCATGGAGGCCGAATACAAGACTTTGCTTAAGCAGCAGAAGTCTAAGAAAGCTCCGGCTCGCGTTATCAACAATCCTGGTTAGGATGAGCTCCCCCAAAGCCGCCACAAGCCAAGACATACATTGACAGCGAAGGAAGGTAGGTCATGCCTACTCCTATCCTCAACTTAGCCTTCGCCAAGACCTTACTAGAGAAGGATATATCACCCGCAGCTGTGGAACAGGTCTACGACCTTGTAGAGAAGGCGTTCAAACAGCGGGAAAAGGCCACCTCTAAGAGGCTTGAGTCTGACTCAACATATTGCCAGTCTAGCAATACTAAGCCGCCAAGGGAGAGATCGCCTCACGATCGGTTCCCAGATGGGTTCATCCGAACAAAGACAGAGGGACGTGTGCAACAGGAAGGATGCTAGCCCCATGTCCTCTAAACACGGAGGTAAGGCCCATCCTCGTCGCCCATCTCCTCCGTCCTGGTGTACCCGGCATCACGAAGACCCAAAGGCTCACCACCGTGCAAGCATGCCTCCGCCAAGACACCCTCAGGGTGGCATCGTCATTCGTGACAATGCGGAGCAGCCCCATCACGGTGGAGAGCATAATGGAAATCAAGGACACAAGAGCAGGTCACGCCATGACCCTCCATGTCCGACAAGCAACCGCGACAGAGGAGAGGCGTCGCGGGAGGGTAACAGCAAGAAGGCTAACCCACTGCCACCTCCGCCTCTGTCGCCACCTAGCAGCCAGCATGGTGGAGGGGGGCCGCATCGTTCACGCCCATCCCCTGGCGGCAAGAAGAAAAGAGGAAGCCCGGATCCATACGACGCACGCTCACGCCTGGACAAGATTCACGAGGCCCAGGAAGGACAGTTCGTGGTACCACGTTGCTTTGGACCTGTAATACGGACCACAACTTACCCCAAGGGTTTCCGGATAGACAAGACGATCAAGCCCTATTATGGCACCGCCAAACCAGCTACATGGTTGCAGGACTATGGCAACACGATGGAGATCGCCGGGGGAAACCCCAGCGTTGTCATCAAGTACCTCCCACTGATGTTGACGGGCACGGCCCGCCAATGGATTGATGACTTGCCAGAAAAGTCCATATGCAACTGGTTGGACAAGCAAGAAGCATTCACGAAAAACTTCAAGGGTACGTACAAGCGTCCCTGCACTGTTGGCGATCTATAGCGGTGCATGCAAGAGAAATACGAGACATCTCGAGCCTACCTCTCCCGCTGGCTGGATATGAAAAATTCCTGCACAGGAGTGCACAATCAGACCGCCTTGGCAACCTACTTTGACGGCTTGGAAAAGGGTACATTGCTCCGACATAAGTTGAGGCGTCTATAGGACAATCACCGGCTAGATCTCAACCAGATGATCTCGCTCGCTAGTGAGTTTGCAGCTGCCGATGACGATGCTCGCGGCTCCTTGCCGGCAATCGCCATCCCTACCCAAGCCAAGAGGAATAACAAAACCAAGCGAAAAAGTCCGCTAGAAGAAAAGCCAGCCTCCAACATGGTCGAGATGGCATTTGTAGGAAGAGGTGATGGCGGACAGCGTGGCCGAGGACGGGGGGCTGGTCGTGGGCAGCAGCGAGGTAGTGAAACTACCAAGGCAGCTCCCCTCATTCCCCAAACGTACAAGGAGTATCGTGACATGGCATGCCTTGTACACCTCGATGCCAATGGAAAAGCCACTCACACCAATCTCCATTGCAAGTTCGTCAACGACCTCAAGGAAGACTCGATGTCCGGCTACAAACAAAGCCGGAAGAACAGACCGCGAGGCAATGGCAAACAGAAGAAGAAGGAAGAGAAGTCCAAGGATTCAAGTGACATGGACAAGGACGTTGACCCCAAGCACGTTGACAAGGGCGATGGAAAAGGCAAGAACCCCTTCGAGAAGAAGTCCCCCATCTACCACACATACCTTGGCACCCCAATAGTCCGGGCACAGAAAACCTCGCTGAGGATACTGATGGCCACCCTACCCCCAGTTCCCCAATTCCTGCGCTGGTCGGAAGTTTCAATTAATTTGGACAGGAAGGATCACCCAGACCTCATCTCAATGGAGAACCAATACACCATGGTAATCAACCCTTTGATTGCCAGCAATGAGTTCACCAAATGCATGGTGGACAGTGGAAGCAGCATCAACATCATGTACCTGGATACACTTCACAAGATGAACATGATGGAGACCAACCTAAGGTGGACAATCACCGTGTTTCATGGCGTAGTTCCTGGCCGGGAGGCTCGGTCCCTTGGGTGCATCATGCTTCTGGTCGCTTTTGGTGATGTTAACAATTACTTCCTTGGGTGTACCACGTCATATTCGGACGCGACATCTTCCACGCCTTCATGACCAAGCCATGCTTCATCTACAACAAGCTCAAGATACCCGGACCAAATGGTGTCATCATCGTATCCGGAGCTTTTCAAAGGCAAGGGACTGCGAGATTGGAGAAGCAGCCTTTGGAGAAGCTGTCCCCTATAGCGAATAATTCAAGGAGATCCAGAGAAAGGTCGACGCCTCGGATATGCCGACATCGAAGAAGCAGATTTCTGACTCCGATCCCGCTTTCAAGGCCGCCATCGAAACCAAGTCGGTGGAACTTGTGGTTGGTGATGCCTCCAAGACCACCGCCATTGGGACAAACCTGGACCCTAAATAGGAAAGCGCGCTTCTCGAGTTCCTCTATGAGAATAGGGACATCTTTGCTTGGCAACCCACCGACATGAAAGGTGTACCTAGGGAACTTGCCGAGCACAGCCTGAATATTGATCCAAAATGCAAACCGGTGAAACAACCTCTACGACGCTTTGGAGACGAGAAAAGACGTGCCATAGGCAAACAGATAGCTAGTTTACTTAAGGCTAGTTTTATCCGAGAAGTCCTTCACACCCGATGGATGGCCAATCTTGTACATGCCCCCAAAAAGGTAACCAAAGAATTAAGAATGTGAATTGATTACACCGGCTTGAACAAAGCGTGTCCGAAAGATCCATTTGCTTTGCCTCGCATTGACCAAGTTATTGACTCGACGACTGACTCGGAACTTCTGTGTTTTCTAGATGCATACTCAGGATACCACCAGATAAATATGAGGAAGTTGGACCAATTTTCCACTTCGTTCACCAAACCTTATGACACATTTTGCTATGTCACAATGCCCTTTGGGCTGAAAAACGCAGGTGCTACGTACCAGCGGACTATGCAACATTTCTTACACGACCAAATTGGTCGGAACATTCACGCCTATGTGGACGATATAGTGGTGATGTCTAAAAAGTAAAATGATTTAATCTCTGACTTAAAAGAAACCTTTGATAATCTCCGGAAATACAACACGATGCTTAACCCAAAGAAGTGTGTCTTTAGGGTTCCAGCCGGCAAATTGTTGGGCTTCATCATTTCCCAACATGGAATCGAGGTAAACTCAGAGAAGATCAAGGCCATCCTAAACATAAACCGTCCGACATGCCTGAAGGACATCCAACGGCTCACAGGATGTGTTGCAGCGGTAAGCTGGTTCGTCAGCTGACTTGGAGAGAAGGCTCTGCCGCTGTACAAGTTGCTGAAGAAGGAGGAAAAATTTATATGGACGGACAAAGCAGATGCTGCGCTTAAAAAGCTAAAGGAGATACTGTCCTCTGCACATGTGCTTGCAGCGCCCGAGCCTATGGAGCCTATGTTGACCTACATTGTGACCACCAACCGGGTAATCAGCATCGTCGTCGTGGTAGAGCGGAAGGAACCAACGCATAAGTATGGAGTGCAAAGACCAGTTTACTATGTAAGAGAGGTCTTGTCGAAGTCCAAGCACCGTTACCCGCACTACCAGAAGCTAGCTTATGGAGTGTACCTTGCGTCTTGGAAGCTAAGGCACTATTTCCCGGAGCACCCTATCACAGTTGTGAGCAAAGCTCCACTGTCCGACATCATCAATAACAGCGACGCTTCAGGAAGGGTTGCGAAGTGGGGCATTGAACTTTCTGCCTTCGAGATCACCTACAAGAGACGCGACGCTATCAAATCACAGGTCTTGGCGGATTTCATTGCAGATTGGACGGAGATGCCAAATGCTACCCCTATACCAAAGCCAAAATACTGGGTGATGCACTTTGAAAGATCAAATCTAATCAATGGCTCGGGGGTTGGTGTACTGCTATAGTCACCAACAGGGCAAAAGCTGCACTATGTTCTGTAGATCTACTTTGAGGCTATAGATAACATGGCAGAATATGAAGCACTCATTCACGGACTTCGCGTAGCCAAGGATATTGGCATCAAGCGCATAGTTTGTTGTGGAGCTTACGACTTGGTTGCCCAGTAGGTGGCTAGCACCTGGAACGCGTGGAACCCTATGATGGAGGCATATCGAGACGAAGTAGACGAGATAGACAAGTGCTTCGAGGGCTACGAAGTCAAGTATGTCAAGAGGGAGGAAAATGAGGCGGCTGATCTACTGTCAAAGCATGGATCAGGGTGCAAGCCAATTCCTCCTGGCGTTTTTCCAGAGCATCTACGTACACCATCCATTAAGGGAGCGGACCCCGAGAACCCGGATAGAGTTGACTCTTTTGTTCATGCAGTAACAAAGGTCCCTCCGGCATGGACAAAACCGTTCATGGAGTAGCTCATACACGAAACTTTGCCTATCGACGAAGTCCAAAGTCGACAAATAGCACATCAAGCAAAGGGATATACCATAATCAATGGACAACTCTATAAAATAAGCACCACTTGTGTATAACTAAAGTGTGTTTGCCAACAAGAAGGTATTGAAATCCTTCGTGAGATCCATCTCGGAGATTGCGGGCATCACGCCGCTCCTCGATCATTGGTCTCCAAAGCCTTCCAGCAAGGATTCTACTGGCTGACCACGAAGGCGGATGTCGACAAGCTGGTTGAGACATGCATGGGATGCCAGTATTATGCCCGACAACCACATGTACCAGCACAAGAATTGCGAACAATACCAATAACTTGTCCGTTTGCAGTCTGGGGGCTAGACATGGTTGGTCCATTACAGACGACACCTTGTGGGTTTACGCATATTCTAGTAGCAGTTGATAAATTCACGAAATGGATAGAAGCTAAATCCATTAGAAATCTTGATGGGGCAACTGCCCTTAGGTTTGTCCGGGATCTAGTGGTGAGATTTGGTCTCCCACATAGCGTTATCACCGACAATGGCAGCAACTTGTCACTCTGAGAATTGGAAGCCTATTGTCGGGAGAAGGGCATCCGACTTTACTTGGCATCTGTGGCACGTCCACAGTCCAATGGGCAAGTTGAGCGAGCCAACGGATTAATTCTGCAGGGAATCAAGCCACGTCTAGAGGCAGCGCTACATAGAGAAACTAGAGCCTGGGCAGAGGAATTACCATCTGTTTTGAGGAGTTTATGAATACACCTAATAGATCCACCGGCTACACCCCTTATTTCATGGTATATGGAGCAGAAGACATCCTGCCTTCCTACATCCTTCACGATTCACCAAGAGTTGCTACCTACGACGAAGATGACGCTGAAGAATCTAGATGCCTAGATGTGGACCTTCTCGAGGAAGAGCGCGTTTTGTCATGCCAAAGATCCGGCATCTACCAGCAGAAGCTACGCAGCTACCATAGTTGCCGCATTTGGCATCACTCATTTAAAGAAGGTGATTTGGTGCTCCGACTTAAGAAAAATAAGTCACACAAATTATCTCTGCCATGGGAAGAACCTTTCATCATTAGGAAGGCGCTACTCAATGGGTCTTACTACCTCGTTGACAATCATGAACTATAGGATAGACCAAACGAGGATCATAAGCGTAAGCGATGTGACCCGGATGATGACTACCCGGAGCTTGATCAGCCATGGAACATAGCATAGCTACGTCCTTTTTACACTTAGCATATTTTTATCTATTGTGTACCTCTTATATAATCAATGAAATAAATATCTTTGCTTCACTCATATTCTTGATTATTTTACCTCCTTTAGTGTTCATTTTTGGATTGTATAAAACCTTTATGCGCAAGTTTTGCATTTGCCCTTGTGAAAATTCTGCCTACGGGCATTAGCTTAAGTTTTCTGGTCTACACGTTCTTTGTTGTTTTATGTGGATTCTGGATTACTGACGTTCGGCACTCGAAGTCGGCGATTTTGTGCTTAGGTTTTTGATGGTGCCATTGGGCATCATCGCCTGAGCACATAGTTCCAACTACGGGTCTTCCGACTCATGAAAAGTCAAGCATAAAAACCAGAGTAATGGATAAGCCAGCACTTGCTTAAAAATATATACATGCTGGAACTAGTACTTAAGTAGTAAGAAACATATAGCTATTATTTTCCGCCTTAAGGTTAAACCCATAGTTTTTCCACATACATACATACATCTAGAGGAAACAAATATTACATAAGTTTTTTTCATTCCTCTGGCGTAGGAGATTTCGAAGTAATGTCATCATCAGCAGGAGATTCCTCTTGGTCATCAACGAAGTCGGTAGTCTTGAGGGACTCGGAGGAGCTGGACTGGTCGGCGTAAATAACCTCAAGAGGCACAAATGTGTTTGCATCCACCAACTTGGCAACCCTGGTGTCATAGCTAGTGAGTGATGACCAGATAGCTCCGTGATCGATCTTCTGGCCGTCATCATCTACATCGGGCAGACCAGAGGTCACTGTGTCGATGTCGGCATTTTCATAGTGAGCCTTGACTATCGCCAGCGACATCCTTGCACCAGCCCGGGTACATGAAGCTTTCCAGCTTACGATACGGTCGGGGCTTGGCGCAGGATCTCCGAGTACTTCATGACGGAATCCACCGCTTTTATATTGATGGCTAAGGGCTTGGAGATCTCCTTTGCTTAGGTGATGGCGGTGCTGATGAAGTTGCCGGCAAGAACCATGCATTCCTTTGGCGGAGGAGGACTATTGGTCAAACCAATAGGAGATGCATTTCCGGCCAAGCAATGGAGTACATGAGTTCAACACAACAAAAATGTTCAAAGTACCTGGCCTACAGAAGTACAAGAAGGATATTGCTTACCAAGGATGCTATCCTCACCTTGCTGGAGAGTCTCCGCCATGGAGTCCCGCTCTTTTCGGAGGACCTTGTAAGCGTCAAGGTTGCGTGTATTCTACTTGGCGGCAGCTTTGTTCTGCTCCCTGAGGATTGCAATTTCCTCCTTTAGGCGGTTGATCTCCGTGTTGGCGGACTCCTGCACGGCCTTCATAGCATCCTCGTGCATCTTCAAAGATTCAGCCCTCTCCTTCTTAAGGACTTTGTTCTCACTATCTAGCAGTTGTATGTGCTTAGATTGATTGACAATATCCTTCGCTTTGGCAATAGCTTCTGCATGTCGGAGAAATGACAAAGCACAATGAGTAATCGGAAGTTAATGGCGCAAGACCAAGATTGAGTGAAAAATTAAAAAGAAAAACAGACTCTTGCTCTTGGTGATTTGATCCTTCAAAAAGGCAGTTTTACCATTTTCAGGTTCAAGGTTAGCACGCATCTTGTGGAACTTGTCGTTGGCGACACCCCTCCGAGCATTCTCATTCTGCAAAAAGATTAAAGTTACTTAGTCTACTTGGAGCATCTAGTCGGATAACTATCCACCTAGAGGCTTGGGGGCTACAGTACGAGTTTTTAACTCGGCAATATGCTTAGTCTATCTTTAAGCATCTAGTCAGAACTAATTCTTTTTCAACTAGAGGCTTGGGGGCTACAGTATTGAAAAATTACAAAAACTGCATCTAGGGATAATTCAGTCAAACTACATACTTCGGGGCTACAGTGCGAAGTTTCTAGCTTAGTCACTCTTAGAGCATTCAGACCCAAATACCTATGTTTTCTGTCTAAATCCTAGGGGGCTATAGAGGGATACTACATATGAAATGCAAAAGGCATATAAAACTTACAAGTGCAATGATCTTGAGGTTGCTGGCACTCTCGGCGAATATCTTGCTAAAATCAAGGCTGTTTACGTGCAGAATCTCCGCCTGCTTGAGCAGCTCCTCAAGACCACACGTAGGAGAAGTCGGCGCTGCCCCAGGAGTTAGAGCTAAGCTACTCGGTGCAAGCACCGGGTAGATGATCTTTGGGAGCTCTGATGACGTCTTGGGTGCAACGGATCCGCCTACAGCTCAACCTATGGCATAAGTTCTGCCTTCCATCATTGCCTTACCAGTGTCATCCTTAGCTGGAGCTTCAGCCACTTTGGAAGACGTGCTCTCTTGTGTCGCCTGCTCACCGAAAACATCATTATCCGTAGCAACATCTGGGACCTCCTGATAAGGAGCTGGGTCCACTTCCATGGAGGATGGTTTAGACGTTACCTTTGCTGGAGAGCTTGTCAGTGCGGTAGCAGGCTGTACACTCGGAGTAGGAGGGGCGATGGCGGGAGATGCTTGGTGAAACATTTCCTTGATGTTTTTAGAAGCCCCCAATGTTTTGGAGGTCTTCTTCAAACTCATATTCCTCTTCTTCCTGAAATGTGCAAAAAGTATAAATACTGGAATAAGACGAGCAAGAGACAAAGTCGGATGATAAGAAGCTTACACAACGGTTGGTGCCTTGCTAAACGGATACTAGTAATTCTTATTTTCTCCGCCTCTAGGGAGGCGGTGGATCTCTTGGAGGCTTCACCCTCCGTCTTCTTTTTCTTGCCTCCATCGGCAGAGTTAGAGGTGGAGCTCTTCCGCTTTCGTGCCAATGGAAATCGTCATCGGACACGACGGTGACTTCCTTCATCTTGGGATCATAGACTTGGGCAGCCATGCTACCTTCGTCTAGATCCTTCGGCTGTCAAGTGAATCCCAAAGTGTTACACGCAAAGGTTAAGGCAAGGCGGAAGAACTGGAGTATATGTCATACACGGAAAAATAAATAAGTACCTCTGGGCACTTGCCGCCCTCGAACATGTCATAGGTGATGGTGAATCCACGCTTCCTGTCCTTCACCTTGACTATGTCTTTGAGGCGATGCTTGATGGAGTCACTCGAAAAGTTGTCCTCAGAGATGCGGAGGCTATCCTTCCTATCCTTGTAATATTCATGCATAAGCTTCACGCGATGCTGCAGAGGCTGAATCCACATGATGAACCAGCACATGGCTAGGTCCAATCCGGTCAGAACGGTCTCTATGAACCACTCGATCTGCCTTATGGCGCACAAGGCTTCGTCGTCGTAAGGGAGGAGGGCTTGGGATCTCCATGTCGAGGCTTTAGCGGCGGCCCCATCGACAAAGTCCGGGTACGTTTTTTCTTGGCCAGCCAGAGGGATATCTGGACCGTAGAAATACGTCCTCTGCCAGTTCTTGCAGGAATCGTGGCCTACGATGTCGAGGAAACGCCGGCCAGGCCGAATCTTGAAGCTAATGGTTCCACATTTCCTAAGCTCCTCCTTGCTCACCGCGACTTCCCTCTTAACGGTAAAGAAGTAGTTGAACAGATCTAACCTAGGCCTAATCCCTAGGTAACCCTCACAAAGCTCCGCGTAGTTGCTAAGCACGAGGATGCTGTTTGGGGAAAGGTTCTGAGGTTGAACCCGAAAGTGGCTAAGGACTTCTATGAAGAAGTCGGATATTTGGAGGGAGACACCGCACACTAGTTGGGCTTTGAGATATACCTTTTCTCCGGCTAGGGGGAAGGGATGACCTCTCCGGTCGGCGCTGCCTGCCAGACCAGACCCTCCGTCGCAGGGAGATACCCCTCGGCGAGCATCTCCTTGAGATCGTTAACGACGATGTTCGAGCCGCGCCATTCCCCCTTGTGGGAATCAGCCTCTTCCTCCAGTAGTTCCAGCCTAGCTGGAACATGGTCGCCGCCAGTGGATTCCACCACTACAGTGCGTGTCACCACCACACCTTCTGATGGAACATGGACGGAGCTTGTTGGCTTTGTGGTAGCCTTGCCTGACGCCTCCATGGATGGAGTAGTGCTGCTGCTTTCCATTGGTGCGGGAGAGAAGTGACTATGGATTGGAAGAAAGTTAGGGTTTTTTCCTCTATGCGCATGGAGAGCTCGAGGAGATGTTGGCTATAGGAAGAAGATGATTCGAGGAAGAATGGGGTGAAAAGATAAAAATCACCATGGTTATAATTTATATTACTCGACATCAAGATTCGTGCAAGTTGATCGAACGGTTGCTGCATGGATAGCACGTGCGTGCGCGTGCACGGAAATTTCGCCATGTTCCCACCGCCGCGGCCAACATTTCATATCCTTCTTGCGGGAAAATCGGCTATGATTACGTTCTCTGTAGGTGTGAGTTATGAGGTGTCTCTAACCTATGGTCTATGTCACTCTACTGGAATAGGCAGGTGAACCATACCATATGAAGATATCGACATGCACAGATCCAGTTCAGCTACGAGAAGAGTACGATGGAAGATTCAACAGTTCTCCGACTAATATGTTGAAGATGGAGAACATTGCAGGGTTCTTGAGAGGACTACAAGATATTTCTTGACGATTTGTCGACATCCATCTAGATGGAGCATTCAATCTAAAAAGGCAAGACGACACAAGATCTCGGAGTTTATCGAGGGCTACTGTTGGGGATATGCTAAATGGGTACCACCATTGCATGTCTCTAATCCCGATAACCCGGGTGGCCCATAGTCGGTAGCAAGACCTATGGCCTGTTGGGTGGCCCAGTTAGATGGATCCAGAAGGGAGGCCCATGCCGGACAAAAGAAGGCTACGGAGGAGTCACCAGCGTACCAGGAGCCTTGGAGTGCAAGACACGTTAGACTAGTTGTGTACCGTGTAGGACTCTGTAACCTGTCCGGCTAGGACTTTTATTATAACCCTAGGATCTGTCGACTATATAAGCCGGACCTAGATGATCCTTTAGGGAAGACCAATGAACTCATATGTCGCACAACGAACCGATCCCTATAAATCGGCGTATTGCCATTATAGTGATTTATAGAGGGAGTAGGATTCCGCCACCGTCGTGGGATCTGAAACTGGGTAAGTTGTGTTACCTCGTACCCGCTGATGACCCACAAGTATAGGGGTGTATCATAGTACTTTCGATAAATAGGAGTGTAGATCCCAACGAGGAGAAGAAGGTGTTGACTAGTGGTATGGAGCAGGAAATCTCTGTAAATACTTAGCAAACGGATTTTTAGTGGTTTTCTGATAAAGCAACAAAACAAAGTGCAAGTAACAAAGAACAAATGCAGCAAGTGGTCCAATCCTTTCTTAGCAAAGGACAAGTCGGTGGAAATACTTATAAAGACCAAACGTTCTCGAGGACACATGGGAATTCTGTCAAGTGCTTTAGCTTCAAATAGCCGAGTACTCTTCTTTGGTGTTGTAAGTGTTGTGTGGGTGAACCTGTGCTAATGTACCGACCTTACTTGGACTAATACATACTTTTGATTAAACCCCCTACAAACATCTGTAACTACAGGAAAGTAATTAAGATATTAATCTAACCACGGCCTTGTGATGGTGTGGATGATGATGATGATCCCGATGAAGCCTAGCTTGATGACGGTGTTGATGGCGACGATCTCCCCTCTCCGGGAAGGAATTCCCCCAGCAGAAATCTGTCTGCCGGAGAGATATTTCTCTCTCGGTGTTTTCTGCCCCGCAGAGGCGGTGGAAATCTATCTGTGGTCGCCCCCTCGTATGAGGCTTCCATAGGGAAGATATAGGCGAAGGGGCAGAGTCGGGAACCGGGCAGGTGGGCCACACCTTCCCTAGGCGTGGCCCAGGGTGGGCCCGCGCCTAGGGGTGGTGTGGGACACCTGCGGCCCTTCTTCGCTCCTCCTTCTGGCTTCATCAATCTTCTTCAAAAATAATGTTTTCCCATATTTTTCTGGTATTTTTCTGATCTTCGCAAAATTGCATCAAAATGCCTTCTTTTCCATCAGAATCTAGACTCCGGCAGTTCATCCTCCAAGAATCATCCAACATGCATAAACAGTAGAAAAGACATAAGTAATACCTCATAATACGACATATATCAATGAATAGAGGTAAATTATAATATAGAATGGTGATGCAAATTGGACGTATCAACTCCCCCAAGCTTAGACTTTCGCTTGTCCCCATGCGAAAACTGAGCTCAGTAAACATGTCCACAGGTTTATGGAGTGAAGTGTCGATAAAAGGATACGGACAAGAAGCATCACACTTACCATTGCACAACTCATAGAAGAAATCAACTCACAATTATATAACTTAGCTTGCAACAAGTACATCAGTCACAATAGAGAGTCATAAAGATAAATCATAATTGGAATTAGCAAACTTTTTTCCTGGTTAGAGAACAGTTGGCAAATAGTTTGACAAAAAACTTTTTTTAGAAGTTTTATAACAGGAGCACTCTTTGCTCAAAAAGGTTTTTAAAAGTGAAGGCTTTCAAAGTAAGACTCAATAGATAAGAGTCTTGTGCAAACAAGGAAGATAAAGAACATGAATGAATAAATCACCATATGAATGCTTGAAACACAACAACTCAAATGCTTGCTGGAGGTAGAGAGAAAATAGGTTTACTGACTCAACTTAGAAGATAGGAGAAAGGTCCCTTCATAGAGGGTAGCAGGGATTACAAGTCATAAAGAGCTTCCAAAATATTGTGGTACTTACTAGCTTTGAGCCCTCATTGACCCTATCATAGGAATCTTGAGATGATTAAGGTTAAAGTGCACAAATATGGAGTATATGCTTGACGAAATATAAGTTGGCAATCTCATGTCCCTTGAATATGAGGGCCACTACTCATGCTACTCAACTTTGGTCACAGGTAAGTTCTTGTCATTGTAAGTACATGCGTATCATAGAGAACCGCCAACAGGGTACCCCTTGCACATGGTACAAGAGCTTTCCCATAACCAAAATGACAAGGCCAGCCGACTGTGAGCATCTCAGTGTTTTTTTATTTACTATGTGCATAGCTTTTTATTGAGGATGCTTCATAGATAACTCACTATGGTGATGCTGCATGTTTCCACCATGATTAGGCATTGCTTAGGCTAGCGGCCAGGCGTTTCTCTAACACAAAATACAGACTCCATGGACTTACAAGTTCCCTCTTTATTTCACACCGTTGACATCCATAGACAAAAGAGCACGATATCAACTGAGTACAAAGTACTAGTTCAATGGTGAAATCATTCCCCGTGACAGCATGGTTCTGCTAATTCCAACTTATAGATGCAAGCATATACAACTTCGATGACACAATGGTTCAAGTCTATTAGGGGCAAAGAAAATAAGGTGTGCCATCAAGTTCATGAGAGCTTTACTAACTACTTTTCACATAACAAATTACTTTTTTAATTCGAAAGATAGATGAAGCTTGAGAATTTGCTTGGAATAGCAATTGCTACTAGGTAGATATGGTGGACACAAATGGCAAAGGTTTTGGTTCAAGGGTTTGGAAACATGAGAAGTATGCCTTCTCAAAACAGGTTTTTGGCTAGCAAGGCTGGGTAGCAAGCAAGAGAGTTGAAACAAACAAGCAAACATACAAGTAATAAAGCCAAACATGAAATCTTCCTTGAAGACACAAGAGAACTTAAATAAAGAATACTAAGCTCATAATCCAACAAGAAAGAAAATAAATGATACAAAATACCTGTAAGCTCTTTCTCTTTTCTTTCAAACATCAAAAAGTATTACTACTGACCAGAACTCGGTTTGCCAAAACCAATTTAGATCCACTTGATGATCCCAAAGTGATGCCAATACTGGTCAACAAGATCCATCATATAATAGAGATTGCAAACTAAAATAAGAAGCGCAAACAGTAAAAGATGAAACTTCTCATTAATATTACAATAAAGGCACTCACACCAAGGGATACATAGATAATCAACTAAAGGAGAGATACTTCCAAATGCAAACCAACCTATAAGATAACCTCTCTACCAAAGATATGAATCCACTAAAAAGGTAAAAGATAATGGTGGTGATACCGCGGCATTCCCCCAATCTTGGAACAAGCCAAGGGGATGCCAAACCTGATGACAAATTACTCCTTCGGTGGTGGTGGTGTTCTCTTGATAATCTATTCAATAATTTTCTTCAAATCCTCAATCTCAAAGGTTAGAGTATGAATCAACTCTGAATTATGCTCAATGCAGCTCATGATCAATTCAGACTGAGGATCCCAGTCCTTGTTATTCCTTCTCCACTCTTCCTTCTTAGAGTATTCCTTCCCTGCATGGTTAGAGCAAGTGGTACGAGGAGGAGGAGACCGTGGAGACAGGATATGACGTGGAGTTTTCCCTCCTATAGACATCCGTGCTGTCCTCTTAAGCTTGATATGTTTTGCCACCACTCCAATGCTTGCGATAGTAGTGCGGGTGTCCGGTTGCTTGTCCTCCTCCATGTCTCATTCATAACATAACAAAATCTCATCCTCCTTGGGTTTGCGAGGATCGTCTTCCTCGGGCTTCTTGCCTTTATCGTTGGTGGATACCATGGTGCTCTAAACTTTAGAACATTTCCTGACAGAAACAGATCGAGACGAAAACACGATGAGAACACGATGCACGAACCTCGGGGGATCCGGGGGGGTTATATATTATGAAGTTTCAAAGCATAAGGAAGGTTCTGGTAGGAAAAATAGGGGGAGTCGGAGCTCGGGGGTGGCACACCCCCTCCAGGCGTGGCCAGGCTAGGGCCCGCGCCTAGGGTGGATTTAGCCACCCGGCCTCCGGTTCCTCCTCTGTTACATCTCATAACTTCCCTTATGTATTAAAAGCGTCAAAAATATAAAAAGTTTGGGGTTTCACGAACCTTCTATTTTCACCAGTTTTACCTATTCAAAGAACTCTGCAAACTCCTTTTCTCCTTCTCCTAGAATTTCCTTTCCTCACAAGGTAATACACAAACTTTAATGGCAACATTAGTGTAAGAAAAAACAATAAACCTTTAGGTTCACACTTCAAATGAAATCCGTCAAAACAAAGGCTTCTCTAAGAGGCAAATGCAAATGATAGCAAAAATCTGTCAAAACAGACCAGCAGGTAAAGCTTGATTTTTTTGAGAACCTTCTATTGCTGAAATCAAAATGTGCAGAACTAATGAAAGTTGGGTAACAACATGGATATCAAGCTCAGAAATATGCAGCTCCATCCAACGTACTGAGCTCCCTCATGAAGTTTTACAATGCAGCACAAAAATTTGTCCCAGGACAGCCACTTTTCACAACTCCTCTACTTCACAAAAGTAGTTGAAAACTTGACACAAAAACCAAAACAAAAAGGATAAGGAGCGGTTATTACAGAGGTAATAATTTGCAAGGCTCAACCATACTCTTGGGTTATCTCCCAACAAGTACTTTTCTTTAATGCCTTTAAGTTAGGCTAGAAACTTTCAAAGACGCTCACAGAGGAGATAAATATTTGGAATGAAAGAGAGCATCAAGAAGCAAATAGCCAACACATTTGAGTCTAACCAACTTCCTATGCATGGGAGTGTCATGAGAAAACAAATTTTTGAAACAAAAATCCACTAGCATAGGAAGACAAAACAAATGCAACTTCAAAGCTTTCAACATAAAACGGGGAAACTTAACATTATTGAGATGCATAAAACCATGTTTCCCTCTCTCATAATAACTTTCAGTAGCACTTTGAATAAAGTTGACAATATAACCATCAAAGGAATCAATTTTATCACAAAAATGAGCATACTTACAGTCACCAACAAGAGGCCCAAGGTCATAAACTGGATCAATAGAAGCAAGTTGTTCCATCCTGAAATCTTTATTAGGAAAGCTATTTTCACAAGGAGCTTTAACAAATTTGGAAAAGTTAAACTCATAAGAATCTCCATCAAACTTAGTTAAAACTTTTCCTTATTACAATCTATAATAGCTCCACAAGTGTTCAAGAAAGGTTCACCAAAATTGATAGTACAAGTTTTGCAAGCTTCAAAATTATGCAATACAAAATCAGCAGGATACTTAATCTTACCACAGAGAACCTCCACATCCAATAGGGAAAATGGTTTCCTTATTTGCAAGGTGGATAACAACATCAATGTCCACAAGCTCACAAGGACCAATTTCATGCATAATTTCCCTATAAAGCTCATAAGGAATAGCACTAGAACTAGCACCAATATCACATAAACCATAGTAGCAATGATCACCAATTTTAACAGAAAGCACAGGAACACTAGCTTTTCTAGCCTTACTAGGATGAGAGATAATATTAGAAGCGTCTTCACAGAATACAATGTGCTCATCCTATATATTTCTAGCGTCAAGATCTTTCACAATAGCTACCACATGTTCAATATTCAATTGCTCATCAGGCTCCATATTTTTCATTGTACCTTTATTATTTGCACTAATAATCATAGAATACTCCTTTACCTTAGCTGGGAAAGGAACTTTCTCAACATGAGGTTCAGGCACAATATGATTAGTAGTACAAACTTCAGCACTTCTAACAGCAACATGACTAACAACATCTTTATAAGGAGCATGGTACTTATTCCACTTCTTCTTGGGAATTTCTATGTAAGAGGCAAAGGCTTTAAAACAGTTGGCAATACTTTGGGAATCAAGAACAAACTCATTACTAATATCACGGAAGTCATCATTTCCCATATAAGATTTAATGCATTCATAATCATAGTTTATACCTGACTTTCTTCCTTTGTCATTCTCCCAAGCTTTAGTGTTCTCTTGAATACGGTATAGTAGATCCTATTTAGCTTCTTCCTTCATACGTGTGAATGATCTATCACAAGAAGCATCTAGTAAATCTTTATCATGAAGAGAAAGCCTAGCATAAAAGTTATTGATAATAATATTGTTACAGAGTTCATGAATAGTACATTTAAGCATTAGTAACTTTAATCACCCCCAAGCTTGAGCTGTACTCTCTCTATCACGAGGACAAAAGTTATATATCAGATTTCTATCCTTATGAATCTCACTGGGAGGATAAAATTTAGAGAGTAGCTTCTTCTTCACCTGTTAAGTTGTGATATCTGCACACTTAAACAACCCGCATAATTCATGGATAAAAAGCAAGTGATCACCAGGATGGGCAGTTCCATCCCCAAAATAATAATTATCCATAACATGATCAACAATACTTGTAGGTATCTTAAAAGGATCTATCTCAATAGGTGGTGGTTCATCTACTACCCTAGCAGTGGTACTAGTTTTACCAAACAGAAAACCAAGTGGGTTATCCATATTGGAAACAAAGTAACAAGGAGTAACAAAAATAAATACTCACAGTAGAATTTTCCATTACCAGTTCCACTCTTCAATAGAGCTTCACTCCCCGGCAACGGTGCCAGAAAATAGTCTTGATGACCCACAAGTATAGGGGGTGTATCGTAGTACTTTCGATAAATAGGAGTGTCGATCCCAACGAGAAGGTGTTGAATAGTGGTATGGAGCAGGAAATCTCTATAAATACTTAGCAAACGGATTTTTAGTGGTTTTCTGATAAAGCAACAAAACAAAGTGCAATTAACAAAGAACAAACGCATCAAGTGGCCCAATCCTTTCTTAGCAAAGGACAAGCCGGTGGAAATACTTATAAAGACCAAACGTTCTCTGTGACACATGGAAATTTTGTCATGTACTTTCGCTTCAAATAGCTGAGTACTCTTCTTTGGTGTTGTAACCGTTGTGTGGGTGAAGCTGTGCTAATGTACCGACCTTACTTGGACTAATACATACTTGTGATTAAACCCCCTGCAAACATCTGTAACTACAGGAAAGTAATTAAGATATAAATCTAACCACAGCCTTAATCTCTGAGATCCTACGCTCCCTTGTGCAAAGGTGTCCTAACGGGGGTTCAGGTTTCTGTCACTCCGGCAACCCCACAATTAGTAGCCAAATACACAATGCATTCCTCTAGTCCCATAAATGGTGAAGTATCATGTAGTCAATGTTCACATGACACCCCTAGAAGAATAGGACCACAACTTAAATACTAAACCATTGAATAATAACTCAACACAGATCCACTAATAACAACATGACGTCTCCCATGTCCTCACGAACTAGATGAACTACTCACAAGACATCATATGGATCAAGATCAAAGATGATGTGGTCATGAATAACAATCTGAACATAAACAATAATCCAATGGTTCCACTCACAAGCATCAACTACAATAGTAATTAACACCGAGAAAGTTTCCCCTAAGAACTAAAGCAATATCCAACACAACTGTTACAGCAAGATGGAGTGGTGATGATGGTGCTGGTGGAGATGATGGTGTGGATGATGATGATCCTGATGAAGCCTAGCTTGATGACGGTGTTGATGGCGACGATCTCCCCTCTCCGGGAAGGAATTCCCCCGATAGAAATCTGTCTGCTGGAGAGATATGTCTCTCTCGGTGTTTCCCGCCCCACAGAGGCGGCGGAAATCTATCTGTGGTCGCCCCCTCGTATTAGGGTTACATAGGGAAGAGATAGGAGAAGGGGCAGAGTTGGGAGCCGGGCAGGTGGGCCACACCTTCCCTAGGCGTGGCCCAGGGTGGGCCCGTGCCTAGGGGTGGTGTGGGCCCCCTGCGGCCCTTCTTAGCTCCTCGTTCTGGCTTCCTCAATCTTCTGGAAAAAATAATATTTTCCAATATTTTTCTGGTATTTTTCTGATCTTTGCGAAATTGCATCAAAACACCTTCTTTTCCATCAGAATCCAAACTCTGACAGTTCATCCTCCAAGAATCATCCAACATGCATAAACAGTGGAAAAGACATATACCTCATAATAAGATATATATCAATGAATAGAGGTAAATTATGATATAGAATGGTGATGCAAATTGGACGTATCACCCGCCAACCTTCCACCTTACCCCACGTCTCTGTACGATCATGTCATAAAGTTTAAATTGCTATCACATTTTTAGTCACACAATGTCCTTAGACCATGAGATCACATCAATCACTTTCACCGGAAGAGTACTTTGATTACATCAAACGTCACACCGTAACATGGTGATTATAAAGGTATCTTCAGGTATTTGGAAAGTGTTAGTTGAGGCTTGTGGATCAAGAATGGGATTTTTCCATCCGGATGACTGAGAGAGATACTCAGGGCCATCTCGGTGATATCACATTAACATAGCTTGCAAGCAAGTGATTTGATCACTAGAATGTCATATCACAGGAACGAGAATAAGTGTACTTGTCAGGAATGATATTAAACAAGGTATGGATGATACCAAGTGATCGGATCTCAGACAAGTAAAATATCGCAAGACAAAAGTATCATTATGGATTATCTGATTTTCGTGGAACTAGTGGGTGTCATTATGGATCTCTAGGTCCCGGTAATGATTATTGATCGGAGAAAGTCTCAATCATGTCAACATAGTTCTCGAACCCATCGAGAGACACACTTAAGGTTAGTCAACGCATTTGATCGGATATGAAACATATAGGAAGTCAATAGACATCGCAGAAAATTGTTCTACTGCAGAAAATTGTTTTGCCAAATCTGCCGAAATAGTTTTGGGGTATCGTAGCAAAGCAAGGGATCAAAAAGTTAATGTGTTCATTAAATGAAGTACTCATTTAGTGAAGTATTAATTAAATTGAGTTGTATTAAAACAAGGGAATTAAAGTGCTTTAATGTAAAGACCTTTGTTTTTTGACTGGAGATTTAATGGGAGAAAGTGGAGATAGAAATTATGTGAGTGGAGAGAGCACTCAAATGAATGAAGGGAGGAGAGGGGGAACCCTATTGGCCTCCGTCCAATGGAGGGGCTTTGTAAAATCCCAAAAATCATGATTTCAAAGTTTGCACATCATTCATGCATTCATAATCATATTTAGGATCATTTCTTCAAAAACAGAAATTTGGTGATCTATTATTTTATGTAAGCAAGGCAAAGGCCATATTGCTATTTTCTCATAATAAAAATGCTTATTTTAATCACTAAGGATTTGATCATGGACTTGAGTGATGTTTATAAAGTTTGGTTAAGGTTTTCAAAAACAAATTTATGACTTAGAAACCATTCATATACTATTTACAAACATTTAATTAGGGCATGGTTTAAATTTCATTTTCAAACCAATTAGAATTTGAGTGTAAATAAGTGTTTTACACACCCCAGGATATAAGAATCACAATACAAAAATTTGGAGAAAATTTCAATTGAAACAGATTTGAAATGGGCATTTAAATTCAAACCAGAAAATCAAATCAGAAATGGAAAAAGATAAAAGAAAAGAAAACGGGCGGCGCCACCCTTTCGGCCCAGAAGCTAAAGCAGCCCACCCGGGGTTTCCCTTCTCCCTCTGTCTCTCACTCAACCCACGCGCACCCACTCACTGACGCTCCGACCCCACCATCCACCTCAACATCGTCGTCAATCACGCGCCAGAGGAACTGCTCGCCCGCGTCCGTTTCTCCGATTTGATTCCGCGCTTGATTTTGAGTAAACGCCAGAGTGATTTCCTCTCTCGCCCCGGCTATTTAACCTCCTCCTCCTTCCGCTCATTTCCCCTCAAGCCACAACCACAGAGAGCTACCAGGCTGCCCGCAATCGAGCTCACTCCGCCGCTGTACTGACGAACTCCGGCAGCGAATTCTGGTGAGAACTCCCCGCCCCTTGCCTCCTGGTCTTGATAGCGCTTTCCCTGCATCCTTGCGCATCGTTTAACACTTTTGCTATGTGCTAGGACAACCACAAACATCGGCAACGTCGACGACTGCGCGAGCCCGACGAAACACTCAACTCCGGCGAGCTGTTCTGGTTAGTCCCGAGCGCGCCTTGCCCTCTTTTTGATACGCGCTTGACCAGCATCGCTTCCCGCATCTAACGCGCTACTTATTTCTATCTGGCATGATCTACAACCTCGGAAACATCGACAAACAGCCATGCCCGACGCCTTCACAAACTCCGGCGAGCAATCCCAGACGACTCCGAGCGCCCCTCCGCCAACGAAGACCACCTTGAGCTCCAACGTCATCACGCGAACACGGTGAGCTACCCCACTGCCCTTCTCGCTTCCAATAACACTGGCGACATCACCGTCTGACCGCGCCGCTGCCAGCCACCATCGCAGCGCCACTGACTTTTGGTCTGTTTGATGTGGACAGTTAGATCTAGATCGGGTGTGTAGAAATAAATCACTTAAACGAAGGGGTAAGTTAGATCTGAGCCATGCGATGCGTTTTAATCCAACGGCCCGCGAGCGTGATCCAGTGCGAAGCGGTATCGACCAATCAGAAAGTGCCGCGCGGACTGTGTTTTGATTTAAAATCTGGAATTAGATCTATTAGTTGTTCAAACTTGAAAAATTCATAACTTTTGATCCACACGTTCAAATTTTGTAAATTTTATATCATTAGAATCAGGAGAAAGAATTACATCCAATTATGCACTTTGTTTAATAAATTGCGTCTGTAAAATGGGTTGTTTTTGCAGAGACATTTACAAGCTTATTTTGTATATAAGAATTGTATGGAAAATGTTCTAAGGGCCAAATTAATTTTATTTAGTGTTTGATTGTTTTGTTTATGATACAATACTGTTCTACTTGTCTTGTTTGATTTAGAAAAATCATCACATGACATTTGCATGCATTCATATATTTTTGCTTGTATATTTTTGATATGTGAATTTGGTGCTATCATTTTATGTGTAGATTTTGGTGCTAATAGTGATTGTGCTTGTGAAGATTGTTCCTACTCCCCCAACTACCAAGGCAAGTGGCGCTTCATATTTTTGTCCCAATATTTGGCTATGCATTAGGAATATTTTGTATAGGGCTTGCATGAATATTTTGCTAAGTATCTATATGCTATGCTTGGGAAATCCTAGTAGTTGTAGAATTGTTAGAATTTTCTATAACTTAAGATACTTGCTATTTCCATGCTTAGCCTAGCTAGTAGCAACCAAGGGTGGAATATATACATGCTATGTAAAAATATTGCTAAGTCTTTGACTTATGGTTTTTTGCTTAATAAAACAACTAAGTGAATGAAACACCTGGGTGGAATGGTAATTGCTTGGTGGTTTTTGGTTGAGTGGTTACACAAGGCCCATTTCTATGGTTTACCTTGTGTATCTCACTTGTGGATTGCCACCCAGGAACAAAGGGATTTGAGATGCCAAATGTTAAGAAGCTTCTAGTGCAGCCACATGGCATTATGGGCTCTGCCTGGATCATATAGGTTGCAATAACTTAGCCAAATGGACAGTTGGTGGTAGGGGTATGATAGGTTTGGAGCGCGTCCATTCTGGTCTAAGGGAAGGCATCTGAAAGGTCATGTCTTGGTGATTTAACCAAGTCTTGTGGGGAAAGTGCACCACCTCTGCAGATGTAAGAAACTAAGTACTTAGCCGTGTCCTTGGTAATGGACAACTTGAGCATCAAGACATGGAAGCTATCAAGAATCTCCTCATCCCAATTTTATAAGTTAAAACTTGTGGTTGAACAAGGGTGAAGGTTCACCAATTTCTATTGGTGGTTCTTTGGTAAAGTTTTTGCCAAACAAAAACTTAGTGTTTTCAACTGATAGGTAAAACCCATTTGAGCAAAGCAAGCCTAAGCTACACTTAGCCAAATTCATGTAGTAACTAGATGCTAATATTCTACTAAGGTATCACTTGCCAATACTATTCCAATGTATTGACACACTGTGGTTGTAACTTGTGATGTTGCAGGTTACTCTAATGATGATTATGGTTTATGAGTCTACACTCAACATGCTTGCCTGTGGCACATGAAGATGAAGACTTCTATTTTTATATTGTTAAGTTAAACTCTTGTACTAGCCTATGGCTATGGAGTTGTAAAAGACTATGTTATCTTTGGAATGACGATGTAATAATGACCTTTGTTTCTGTGTACTTCATCTTAAACTATGGATGCTAGCAATTGATCCAGGGACTAGCATTGAAATCACAAGGATCTTTACCTTTACAAAGGTGGGATCTTACAGATGGTATCAGAGCACTGTGTTGCCTGTAGGATTATGACCCTAGGATTGGATTAGATACCAGTAAGGAAAAAATTTCAACAATTTCCACACTTGTCTTTTTCTGCTCGTAAACTCTTCTAATCATATTTCTCATCTCTATTTGTAGATGAACTCCATCAACGAAGCCGTGATGAAGGGACCACTCATGACCATGACCTTGAAGTGTGAGACAGAATTCCCCAAGGCCCTCAAGAACCTCATGGTTACCATGGGGATACATGGTGCAGCTGTGTACAAAGGATTCCCCGTGATGGATGAAGGAGTAGAGTACTGGTGGGTGCAACTTCACTTGTACAAAAACAAGGAATACAACCACAAGAAGTCAGGATTCTGCATGGTCACCAACTCAGAAATGCACACAACATTCTTTGACTCTGCAAGAAATGCAGCTTGGAATGCCATCAAGGATCTTGGTGATAGACTCAAGTGCAGAATGCTTAACACCCAAAATGACCTTAGGGAAGAAAAGAAGCATACCCAAGAGTTAGAGGCTACCAACCAACGTTTAAGAGAAGACATCATAGACTTAGCAATGGAGTCATGTGATCAGGATCGACAGATTGCCTCTAGGGATGCCTTGTTAGCCAACTTGGCATGTGATATGGGATTGTAATGTACTTCGTTAGTTGGACCACCACACTTATCATTTTATTTCCAAAAAAAATTTATCTAAGTTATGTGGAACCTTTGATGCTTGTAATGGATTTGTGTATGCCATGACTTGTGTGATTATTGCCAAAGATATGCTTGTGATACTTGTCTTGTGATTTTTCTCTGTTGATGTTGATTCTAACTTTTCTCTATCTTATATAAATAGATGCCTAACGTTACTATCAGCACGGCTGATGAGTTCAAGGGAACTCGTTTTGGCACCCGTCTCATTGAGCTCACTAGCGTGCTCAACCTTCCACTCCCTAGCATCATGACGCTTCCCCTCACCAAGTTTGAGAGGAAGGACCTTTGGGGTTTCAGAGTCACTCAGCCCGGATGCCAAGCAGAGCCAACCATGGAGACCATCACCTTCAAGCTGATGCATGACGACAAGGAGAAAGGCTTAGATATAGTTATGCAGGAGTTACTTGGGCGCCTGGTAGGGAGACACTACAGAGAGCTTAGAGGTCTTTACTTTCACCCCTTCGGGAGACGCGACGAGGAGGGTGAGGCTATTGAGTTCGAGGATGCTGCTAGAGAGACGGTGGAGCCGATTCATCTGTACCTTCAGGACCTAGAGGTTCTTATTTGGCACCTAGATACTGATAGGACCAACGTCATGCTTAGCAATGACGAGCTCCAGGTACAACTTCGTGAGAAGGACAAAATTTTCGCAGAGCAAGACGAGATAGTAAAGGAAATGGAGGCTAAGTTTGAAAGCCAGGACAAGAAATTCAAGAGCCAAGAGAAGAGAGTCCAAGACCGGAACAAGAAGATCCGGGAGATGAAGGAAGAGCTGGAGGCCAAGGACTTCGAGATCGAGCATCAGCAGGGAGTGATCGAGAGGCTTCGCTCACAGAAGAGGGCTCTCAGGGCCAAGATAGAGACCTTGACTACCAACGTCGAGGAATACAAGACCTCTATGGAGAATGCAGGTCTTACACTTGTTGATGTGGAGGTTGATGCAGAGGAGTAGTGATGACTACTCATTTATCTTTCATTTACCATTCTTATGTTTATTGAGTCGCAATGACCATCCAACATGTGGTGGCTTGTCATGGTGTGTTCGTTTGTTTTCCAAACTTGTTGTTTACGTCATTTGAACCTTATGTTATTTTGATGTTTGATTTGGTGATTGTCTATGTGATGTTTTGTGCATAATAAGCATCTATGGGTATCTCATTCTTATCCTTATGAAAACCACAGATGCCTCGTCGACGTGCCAACCCCAACCCAAACAACAACAATGTCACCCCCGAGATGCAGCAGTTGATGACAGCACAGGCACAACTGATGCAGATGATGACCACTTTTATGCAGAATCAGAATAACAGCAACAACAACAACAACAACAACAACAACAACAATAACAACAATAACAACAACAATCCGGAAAATCCACCAGGATTTGACATGCTCACCAGATTCCTAAGACTGAGGCCTGCAAAGTTCTTAGGAACTACTGATCCCATGGTGGGCCAATGATTGGCTATGTTCGGTGAACAAGGATTTGGTAACTGTCGGCTGCACCGACGATGAGAAGGTCAGGTTTGCAGGACATCTGTTGGAAGGACCAGCAGCTACTTGGTGGGATAACTTCCAGATCACCACTCCCATTGAGGATGTGACATGGGCTATCTTTGAAGATGGATTCCGTACAGCTCACATCTCATACGGGGTGATGAATTTGAAGAAGAAGGAGTTCGATAACATGAAACAGCGTCACCGCAGCGTGGCTGAATATATTGAGGAGTTCAAAAATCTGGCGTGTTATGCACCGGATGAAGTTGATACCGATGCCAAGAGGAAGGATAAATTCCTCGAAGGACTGAACGATGAAATGAATCTGCAGCTATCTGTTGCCTATGTCCCAACCTACCAATCACTTTGTGACAAGGCTACCATCTTGGAGAACAAGATGAAATAGGTTGAAAGCAGAAAGAGGAAGCACAGCTTTGACAAGCACAGCTCGGGATCGTCTCACATGCATTCCCATCACGATGATAGTGGGAGTTCTGGATACCACAAACATGCAAATCACAACAACCACCACAGCCACAACCGCCATCATGACAACAAGCATCACCGTAGTCATGATAATGACAAGTACAAGAACCACAAGAGTGGACACAAGAGTCACCATAGTGGAGGTGGAAGTGGAAGTGGTAGTTAGCCTGCAAAAAGGGATATCAGTCAGGTTGAATGTTTCAAGTGTAAGAAGATGGGGCATTATGCAAATGAATGCCCAGAGAAGAAAGTTGAAGGAACCACCAAGCCCAACCCTTTCCAGAAGGGACAAGTGAACCACATCAATGTGGAAGAGATTTATGAGGAGTCCGATGCTGTGGCTGGTAAGTTCAAAATCAATTCTATTCCAGCACTTGTTCTTTTTGATACTGGTCCATCACATTCATTCATATCAAAAGCATTTGTTGATAGAAATGGGTTTCCAACTGAAAATATTGGGTGTCCAATAAAAGTAAGTTCTCCCGATGGGGACATGATAGTAAGTCTTGGATGTCGTGATCTAGTGATAGAATTTGGAAAGCATATGTTTCTAGTTAGTCTGATAATCCTAGATTCCCAATGACTGGATGTAATTTTGGAAATGGACTGGATGACCAAGTATGAAGGTGTACTAGATTGTGCCAATCGTACTGCCGCACTCACAACCCCGGAAAAGAAACAGATAAGATTCAAGTCTAACTTTGAATCAAAAGGGAGTAAGCTAAAATATCTTAAGAGGGTTAGCATAGACAGTGTACCAATTGTAAGAGAATATCCGGATGTGTTTCCGGAAGAATTCCGGGAATGCCACCAGATAGAGATGTTGAATTTCTGATTGACTTGCTGCTAGGATCAGGACCAATAGCTAAGAGACCTTACAAGATGTCAGTTGATGAGTTGAAAGAACTCAAGAAACAACTTGGAGAACAGTTGCAGAAAGGATTTATTCAACCAAGTTCTTCATCTTGGGGAGCACCAGTCTTGTTTGTGGAAAAAAAGATAGAAGTCAAAGATTATGCATTGATTATCGTTCACTTAATGAGGGGACTATCAGGAACAAATATCCTTTGCCCAGAATTAATGACTTGTTTGATCAGTTACAAGGAGCCTGTGTGTTCTCAAAGATTGATCTCCGGTCAGGCTATTTTCAACTTAAGATAAGGGAACAAGACATACCTAAGACAACTTTCACCACTAGTTATGGATTGTATGAGTACACCGTGATGCCATTTGGTTTAACCAACGCATCAGCTTACTTCATGAATATGATGAATGTCACATCCCAAAATTCTCCTAATTTTGGAATGTGAAATAAATAAATAAGTTTGATTTATTGTTTGACTATGTTGAAAATTCTCAAAGAGAAGAAACTTTTTGAATAGAAAATCCTCTCAACCTTGAATTCAAAATCTTATATTCTTTTTTTATGACCTAAGTAGCCATATAGGCAAAAGGGCATGGATTGATTATGGATTGTAGAATTGGTGTGCAAGATTTAAAAATCAAAATCATGAAGCATTCATAAGCACTTCATTACATCCATGCAAAGTTCTCACAAACTAAATCCAAATCCTGGTATCTAAATCCTATAGTTGATTCGCCCAAATGTTCCTAAGGGTAATTAAATTGACTTTATAAAACCCATTGTTGTTAAGGCATAAATTATTGATAATTATATCCTAAAGAGATCCAATTAATACTACAAAATTTTAGAAATAAAATTGAGCTTATTTGGAGCTAGTATGAAAAAGTTATGGAATAAATACAAACAAATAAAGATATAAATAAAATGGAATATACAAGTATTTATAAATCCACTACTTCCAAACTAGTAAAAAATATTACAAATTTGATCCTATAATGATTTATTCGATTTTAGAAAAATTTAGAAACAAGAATCATGTCATTTGGAGTTCGTATGCAAAAGATATGAGGGAAACAAGTAAATAGAAAAAGAAAAAGAAAAAAAAAGAAAAAAAACCTAAACGGGCCGGCCCACTCGGACCGACCGGTGCAGCTACACGCGCGCACGTACGTGACCAGATTTGCTTTAAAAAACGTGCAAATCAGTTTTTGTTAAACCTATCTCTACTCAAACTCTCATAACTTTTTATCTACAACTCCGAATCGACTTCCGTTTGTTTCTACTTGTTCCCTACTCCAAGGCCTATCTCTACACCTTCCCAAATCTCCATATAAACTCGTGGAGCCACAGCTGTACGAGTTTCTCTCCTCAAAATCCCGAATCTACATATGCCCGAATCTTATTTCGCTTTTTAACCCATCTAGACTTCGTTGTTTGCCTTCGGTCAAAAAACGAAAGTTGTAGAACACGTCGAAATCTTTCAATCCCGACAAACCTCACCTCTTTTCATCCACCACAACCGGAGAATTTCGCATCGCAATATTTCAGATCTGACGGTGTAAATCCAAGATGTACTCGCGCTCGTTTCTTCAAATCCAAATTCCTTTGGTGAGAAGGTAGGAATAATGATTCCCCACAACTTTAATGTTGTAAGTTTTTCAATTTGACCTACGGATTTGTCTCTCTAACACAGATCTGTTTCTTGTCTATTCTGAGCCAAAATCGGGTCAAACTCTTCTTCTAGCCACCGCATCCTATCCAGACGGTCGAGATCCAAATCAAACCGGTGCGTGCCATGTCGTTATTCCAATAAGCTTCCTCATCAATGCCACGTCATCGTCAGGTCAACATCTAGTCCCAGTCAGCATACAAAGTCAACTTGTCCAGTCAGCGGAATATTCCCTGAAATATTCCATTCGAATTTAAAATTGCACATTATAGATCTAACTTGTAAAATTAATACCACGTCCAAAAATTGCGTATAATATATCAAATTGAAGATAATTTCACGTAGAATCATATTATCAGAATAGATCCAACTTTTACTGTACGTGGTTACTGCAGTAATTTAATTAGTTTTAATGGTCTTTTAGGTTAATAAATTCATAGAAAATTATCTGTAACTCCGAAAAATATGAACAATATATCGAATTGAAGATACTATAATGTACATTAATAATATCTGGTTGGATCTAGCCTTTGCAGATTATTTAACCCGTAGCAATTTAATTAGTATTAATGGCTTTATAATCATTAAATTCATAGTAAATTAATTGCTTGTCACAAAAATATAAATGATATACCGATGGAAAGCTGGTTCCATGTAGATCATTAATATGCAATTAGTTCAGCCTTTGACTGTAAGGTTTTTCCGTGAAGATTTAAATGGTTTAATGGCTTATTTAGAGTAATAAATTCATAAGAAAATAAATACTATCAGAAAATTACAAATAATATGTCCCTGGATTCACAATTCCGTGGAGATTACAGATATAATTTTAGTTTGATTTTTAGACAACAGAAACTATATGAATCATTTAAAACCCATTAAACACTATTTAAATCATACAAAAAGATCTATAACTCTGATTAGGGTGAATCAATCCAGTAACGTCTTCTATCCAGTAAACCCAAGAAACAAATTTAATTCGACAGTTAGAACATGTTACAACAGAACTACTAAAAACCCTATATTGGCAAGCAATTATTAATAACAAGTACTCCATTGCATTAATTGGCCTCTTGCATGCATCATATACTTCAATATTGTTTAGAGAACTAAAATAACAACCATTGTGGCTCATTAAATCGTCATGCATGCATCTGTTCATCATTGTTTTCTTGTAATGTTGCACTGTTGTATGTTTGCAATATTTTGAATGGTGTTTGTTGTGTTTGCTTCAAACGTTAGATTGCGAGGAGTGCAACTACTGTGACTGCAACTACTATGATTGCAAGTATTGTGGTTATTACGAAAGAGACCAATATAATTGTAAGGATTATCTAATCGACTACATCTACAACAAAGGAAAGTGGTGCTATCTTGGTCATAAATGTCCTATTGTTTTCCTATGCATTGTAGATGTTTTGTAGAATTGCATATGTAGGAATTGATGTGTATATGCTATGCTATGTCCCATATTATTCCCTAGTATTCCTTGTTTATGAGCCATCGTATTGGTACATTGCTTAGCTATGCTATTTAGACGAGGAAGGGAATCATACCATGAAAAGTTATTTGTTTTGAAAGGATTTTATTTTGTTAAATGACAAACCAACATAATTTTAATGAACCACCTGGGCAGAATGGCATTGATTGGGGTCATCGAGTGTGGATTATGGTGGGGAATGCCGCCTAGGACACTGAGAAAGGATTGGTTTCTTTGTTTGGTAGCTTTCGTGTGCAACCATGTGCCAATAATGAAATGGGCAGTTGGTTGAACTCAGTAGGTTGTGATAACTCGAACCCATGTATCCAGAGATGTAGATAGTGTAGGTTGGACCGGTGCGTGTCGGGTTTGGGGAGCTACTTCCCGAACGGTTCCTTCTTGGACTTCTCCATATCATCACCCAATATGAGAGTGGTGGTACGAGCTGGGCTGGCCAAGTCACATGGGTAAAGTGTACTAACCCCTGCAGGGTGTATAAACTAAGTGCTTAGCCGTGTCCCCGGTTATGGACAATTTGAGTGACCTGATACTGATGCTATGATATTTCTCACTCATCCTTATTTCTTAATTACTTAAAACTTGTTGGGTGAACATAATTGGGTAGGAGCACCTGGGAGTGAACCAGAGTGTCCTATTTATCATATTGGAAAAGTACTTTGTTACAAATGTTAGGATAAAACTGTTGCTTTATGCAAATGAGCCTGAACTCCACTTGGCCAAATAAGCATGTAGTTGATAGATCTGTTATTAACCACTTTAGCCTACTTGCCATATATTCAATGTATTGACCATTCATGGCTGCAACGTTTCATGTTGCAGGTTATATCGTATCCGAGTGATCGTTCATAGGTCGCGAGACTCCACTCAACAATTGTTCGCCTGTGGCACATTTGAAGGATGGAGATCTACCTTGTATTCGTTTTCCGCTGTGTACTTATATAAATAATGTAAATTCTGGATCATATTCGTTGTATTTATGATGCATAGTTATATTTGGTATCATTTTGTACTGTGTGTACCAGTGAACCGATCCAGGGATTGGCACTATACACATGAACTCAGCCTTATCAGGCGAGGGTGTTACAAGATGGTATCAGAGCTATGCGTTGACTATAGGATCGTGACCTTAGAAATGGATTAGCAATATAAGACCTCTATTAGGAGAACAATCATATTTTCTACTTATTAGATTTCTTATATTCCTTGTCTATCATTTTCCAACACCTCTCCTTGTTCAAACTTGTAGATGTCCATTCATTTGATTAGTAGAAGAAGTGATCTACCATAAAAACTACAAGAATTGGAAAATGTTATTAGTAGTTTTCTATAAAGCAAATCACTATATGAGAGTTAGCCTACAAGTAAAGAACAAATAACATGACGTAAATGAACATCTCACCAAGTTTTGGTAGGTCTGGACCACCATATTTTATGTCTTTAGGAGATCATCTCTATCGTGTTAGCATATTGTTCTTACCAACTTATGTGGTATGACAATATAAGTTGCTTGATTGTTTGTACTGAACCATATTGTGTGATTCCTTGTTTAGGATATGTTATTTTGAAACTATAAAGTTGTTGGAGTTTTCGTGTGGTTTTAAAATTATTTTAATGGTATAATTTGATTGAAATTCGTGAGATTACTGATGCAGTTTTCTGCCTGACCTGTTGTACCGCGCGATTTTTCATATTTTATTGGTGACTCATAAAAATCTAAAACAATAGGATCTGGAGCGTAATTACCTGTAGTACATGCACAAAAATTGTCTAAAATTCCTGACGAGTTTAAGTCGGTCAGAAAAATTCGTGAAGTCTGCTGTACCGTTTTGACAGATTTTGTTTATTGCTTATATTTGCTATGTTTTACTCTAGTATTGTTACCAATGATTTAAAACTATTTTGTGGTTATATACAGATATATTTGGACCCCTGTAATGTTATTATACAAGTGTTTGATTGTGTGTTGATCGCCTATGATTGTTTCCTTGTTTGTGACATTGATTGCTTCATATAGTTATGGGTAGGATTATTTTCTTAGTCGTTTCTTTCCTATAGAATCTATTCTTCCCTATCTTGAACCCTTGGAGATATAATTATGTGTTAAGTGAAAGGTTTGACAACACAATGCATTTAGGAAGGAGAATGCTTTATCTAATGAAAAAAAAGAGATGTGGAAGTATGAAGTGTTGAAATGATGTTATGTAGTAGATTACCCAACCTGAAAGTCGAAGTATCGATAGATTAGTTTTAGTAGTAGCTTTATTGATTGAGTAAATGGGAGTATACATAGAGCATTAGTTCGTACCCATGGAAACATTCTTCAAGGCAAGTGAGAATGCCCGAGTGATAGAAAAACGTGATTCACCTATCCTCATATAGGGTAATGATTTGGGTGCAGGATGGATTGATCACCATTCCTACTACTCTTATCATTCTCTCTTGTACTATTGTCTTTGCGAATCTTGAGTGTCTTTTCAACCTTAGAAGAGAGCCAGCGTTAAGCCTAGACCTTAGAATGGTATATTTCCCCCTTTATAAAAGCACCCAGTGCTTAGCGTAGGAATATACGGTGAGGATGAATCCCAACCGTGAATTATGGGCACCGTGAAGTAAATGTTCCCTATTTGCCCACCATGAGAGTTTTGCTAGTTTAAGAAGTGCTTTATCGGAAACTATCAATCATGATGTTTAGAATATGCTAGAGACATTGTGCCAATAAAAGACTAAAGGATAACCAATCTGAGCTAAGTGAATTCTCAAGAAATGACCTAGTCAATTTTATTTTAAGGGTGGTAGCATCCTAATGGATCCCGAACCTTTCTTTCTTTCTAGCCTTCCCAAATCTCGGGACGAGATTTCCTTTAAGGGTGGTAGTCTGTCACATCCCAAAATTCTCCTAATTTTGGAATGTGAAATAAATAAATAAGTTTGATTGATTGTTTGACTATGTTGAAAATTCTCAAAGAGAAGAAACTTTTTGAATAGAAAATCCTCTCAACCTTGAATTCAAAATCTTATATTCTTTTGTTATGACCTAAGTATCCATATAGGCAAAAGGGCATGGATTGATTATGGATTGTAAAATTGGTGTGCAAGATTTAAAAATGAAAATCATGAAGCATTCATAAGCACTTCATTACATCCATGCAAAGTTCTCACAAACTAAATCCAAATCCTGGTATCTAAATCCTATAGTTGATTCGCCCAAATGTTCCTAAGGGTAATTAAATTGACTTTATAAAACCCATTGTTGTTAAGGCATAAATTATTGATAATTATAGCCTAAATAGATCCAATTAATACTACAAAATTTTAGAAATAAAATTAAGCTTATTTGGAGCTAGTATGAAAAAGTTATGGAATAAATACAAACAAATAAAGATATAAATAAAATGGAATATACAAGGATTTATAAATCCACTACTTCCAAACTAGTAAAAAAGATTACAAATTTGATCCTATAATGATCTATTCGATTTTAGAAAAATTTAGAAACAAGAATCATGTCATTTGGAGTTCGTATGCAAAAGATATGAGGGAAACAAGTAAATAGAAAAAGAAAAAGAAAAAAAAACTAAACGGGCCGGCCCACTCGGACCGACCGGAGCAGCTACAAGCGCGCACGTACATGACCAGATTTGCTTTAAAAAGCGTGCAAATTGGTTTTTGTTAAACCTATCTCTACTCAAACTCTCATAACTTTTTATCTACAACTCCGAATCGAATTCCGTTCGTTTCTACTTGTTCCCTACTCCAAGGCCTATCTCTACACCATCCCAAACCTTCATATAAACTCGTGAAGCCACAGCTGTACAAGTTTCTCTCCTCGAAATCCCGAATCTACATATGCCCAAATCTTATTTCGCTTTTTAACCCATCTATACTTCGTTGTTTGCCTTCGGTCAAAAAACGAAAGTTGTAGAACGCGTCGAAATCTTTCAATCCCAACAAACCTCACCTCTTTTCATCCACCACAGCCGGAGAATTTCGCGTCGCAATATTTCAGATCTGACGGTGTAAATCCAAGATGTACTCACGCTCGTTTCTTCAAATCCAATAGCTTCTGGTCGGTGCCCCGGATCCCTACGCTACGAGCAGAGGATGAGAAAATCCGCTAGGCCCACCCTAGGCCTACTTTCTACCTCTTTCCAGCACCTTAGGCAGTAATGGAGAGTGTCCCGGAAAATCAATATATCGAGGTTAACCGAACCAAGAATTTCGAGCTTCCTTCCAACCAATGCCTCAAGGCAAATCTCTAGTATTGGTATCGGGGGCCGGTGTCTAGGGATAGGAGCCGTCAAAAGGAAAGGCGAGAAGCCCTGGCTTTGATGACATCCCGACCTGTAGAAAAAGGATCAAGCAGAATGAAGTAGTAGCGGGACAGTCCTTGCAAAACCTTTGGTGAGAAGGTAGGAATAATGATTCCCCACAACTTTCATGTTGTAAGTTTTTCAATTTGACCTATGGATTTGTCTCTCTAACACAGATCTGTTTCTTGTCTATTCCGAGCCAAAATCGGGTCAAACTCTTTTTCTAGCCACCGGATCCTATCCAGACGGTCGAGATCCAAATCAAACCGGTGCGTGCCATGTCGTTATTTCAATCAGCTGCCTCATCAACGCCACGGCATCATCAGGTCAACATCTAGTCCCAGTCAGCATACAAAGTCAACCTGTCCAGTCAGCGGAATATTCCCTGAAATATTCCATTCGAATTTAAAATTGCACATTATAGATCTAACTTGTAAAATTCATTAGAAATTCATACCACGTCCAAAAATTGCGTATAATATATCAAATTGAAAATAATTTCACGTAGAATCATATTATCAGAATAGATCCAACTTTCACAGTACGTGGTTACTGCAGTAATTTAATTAGTTTTAATGGTCTTTTAGGTTAATAAATTCATAGAAAATTATCTGTAAATCCGAAAATATGAACAATATATCAAATTGAAGCTACTGTAATGCACATTAATAATATCTGGTTGGATCTAACCTTTGCGGATAATTTAACCCGTAGCAATTTAATTAGTTTTAATGGATTTATAAATCATTAAATTCATAGTAAATTAATTGCTTGTCACAAAAATATAAATGATATACCGATGGAAAGCTGGTTCCATGTAGATCACTAATATGCAATTAGTTCAGCCTTTGACTGTAAGGTTTTGCCGTGAAGATTTAAATGGTTTAATGGCTTATTTAGAGTAATAAATTCATAAGAAAATAAATACTATTCAGAAAATTACAAATAATATGTCCCTGGATTCACAATTCCGTGGAGATTACAGATATAATTTTAGTTTGATTTTTAGACACCAGAAACTATATGAATCATTTAAAACCCATTAAACACTATTTAAATCATACAAAAAGATCTATAACTCAAGAACATGCGTTACAGTTAGAACTACTAAAAACCCTATATTGGCAAGTAAACCCAAGAAAGAAATTTAATTCGACAGTTAGAACAAGCGTTACAACAGAACTACTGAAAACCCTATATTGGCAAGTAATTATTAATAACAAGTACTCCATTGCATTAATTGTCCTCTTGCATGCATCATATACTTCAATATTGTTTAGAGAACTAAAGTAACAACCATTGTGACTCATTAAATCGTCATGCATGCATCTGTTCATCATTGTTTTCTTGTAATATTGCACTGTTGTATGTTTGCAATATTTTGAATGGTGTTTGTTGTGTTTGCTCCAAACGTTAGATTGCGAGGAGTGCAACTACTGTGATTGCAACTACTATGATTGCAAGTATTGTGGTTATTACGAAAGAGGCCAAATATAATTGTAAGGATTATCTAATCGACTACATCTACAACAAAGGCAAGTGGTGCTATCTTGGTCGTAAATGTCCTATTGTTTTCCTATGCATTGTAGATGTTTTGTAGAATTGCATATGTAGTAATTGATTTGTATATGCTATGCTATGTCCCATATTATTCCCTAGTATTCCTTGTTTATGAGCCATCATATTGGTAGATTGCTTAGCTATGCTATTTAGACGAGGAAGGGAATCATACCATGAAAAGTTATTTGTTTTAAAAGGATTTTATTTTGTTAAATGACAAACCAACATGATTTCAATGAACCACCTGGGCGGAATGGCATTGATTGGGTCATCGAGTGTGGATTATGGTGGGGAATGCCGCCCAGAACACTGAGAAAGGATTGGTTTCTTTGTTTGGTAGCTTTCGTGTGCAACCATGTGCCAATAATGAAATGGGCGGTTGGTTGAACTCAGTAGGTTGTGGTAACTCGAACGCACGTATCAAGAGATGTAGATAGTGTAAGTTGGACCGGTGCGTATCGGGTTTGGGGAGCTACTTCCCGAACGGTTCCTTCTTGGACTTCTCCCTATCATCACCCAATATGAGAGTGGTGGTACGAGCTGGGCTGGCCAAGTCACATGGGTAAAGTGTACTAACCCCTGCAGGGTGTATAAACTAAGTGCTTAGCCGTGTCCCCGGTTATGGACAATTTGAGCGACCTGATACTGATGCTATGATATTTCTCACTCATCCTTATTTCTTAATTACTTAAAACTTGTTGGGTGAACATAATTGGGTAGGAGCACCTGGGAGTGAACCAGAGTGTCCTATTTATCGTATTGGAAAACTACTTTGTTACAAATGTTAGGATAAAACTGTTGCTTTATGCAAATGAGCCTAAACTCCACTTGGCCAAATAAGCATGTAGTTGATAGATCTACTGTTAACCACTTTAGCCTACTTGCCATACATTCAATGTATTGACCATTCGTGGATGCAACGTTTCATGTTGCAGGTTATATCGTATCTGAGTGATCGTTCATAGGTCGCGAGACTCCACTCAATAATTGTTCGCCTGTGGCACAATTGAAGGATGGAGATCTACCTTGTATTCGTTTTCCGCTATGTACTTGTATAAATAATGTAAATTCTGGATCATATTCGTTGTATTTATGATGCACAGCTATATTTGGTATCATGTTGTACTTTGTGTGCCAGTGAACCGATCCATGGATTGGCACTATACACATGAACTCAGCCTTATCAGGCGTGGGTGTTACAATGAACAAGGTGTTCATGGAGTTCCTTGACAAGTTTGTTGTCATTTTCATCAACGACATTTTGATCTACTCCAAGAGTAAAGAAGAGCATGAAGGACATTTGTGTTTGATACTTGAGAAGCTTAGAGAGCATAAGCTGTATGCCAAATTCAGCAAGTGTGAATTCTGGTTGAATGAAGTTTGATTTCTTGGACACATTGTGTCAGGAGATGGTGTAGCAATTGATCCCGCAAAAGTGCCAGCTGTAACTGAATGGGAATCTCCTAAGTCAGTGAAAGAAGTTCGTAGTTTTCTTAGCTTGGCAGGATACTATTGAAGATTCATTGAGAATTTCTCCAAGGTAGCTAAGCCAATGACCGAGTTACTAAAGAAATACAAGAAATTTGCTTGGACTGAAGGATGTGAGCTCAGCTTTCCAGAATTGAAGAAGAGACTAGTGACAACACCAGTCCTATGTCTGCCAGATTTGGAGAAGGATTTCCAAGTGTATTGTGATGCATCTCATCATGGATTAGGTGCAGTTCTGATGCAAGGAGGGAAAGTTGTGGCTTATGCCTCGAGACAACTCAAAACTCATGAGGTGAATTATCCTACTCATGATTTGGAGTTAGCCTCAGTTGTCCATGCACTCAAACACATTGAGACATTATCTTTTGGGAAAGCGATGTGAAGTGTTCACAGATCACAAAAGTTTGAAGTATATCTTCACTTAGAAGGAAATCAACATGAGACAAAGAAGATGACTATAACTCATCAAGGACTATGACTTGAGTTTGCAATACCACCCCGGTAAAGCAAATGTTGTAGCAGATGCACTAAGCCATAAGGTGTTTGTGAATGGCCTTACTAAAGGAGAGTTGCCAGATGATTTGTGTGCCCAATTTAGAGACCTCAGATTGGAGATTGTGCCTAAGGGACATCTCGTGTCATTGGATGTTCAACCCACCTTGTTGGACAAAATAAAGGAAGCCCAAAATACGGACAAACAAATTAAGGAAAAGATTGGCAAATGAAAAGCCAAAGGATTCCATGAAGACAAGCAAGGTACTTTATGGTATGGAAAACATATCTGCGTTCCGCAAGATCTGGAGCTTCAGATATTGATTTTACAGGAAGCACACAACTCACCATATTCCATTCATCCAGGTAACACCAAAATGTACATGGATATGAAGGAAAGATTTTGGTGGAATAATCTCAAGAAGGACATCGCCGAACATATTTCTTTGTGTGATGTATGTAGTAGAGTGAAAGTGGAACATCAGAAACCAACAGGATTGTTACAACCACTACCTATTCCTGATTGGAAGTGGGACAAGATTGGCATGGATTTCATCACCGGGTTGCCAAGGACCAGGTCAGGATATGATTCTATTTGGGTAGTAGTGGATCACCTAACTAAAGTGGCTCATTTCATACCCGTGAAGAAAACCTATACAAGTGCTAAGTTAGCCAAGATCTATATGAATAGGATTGTGTGTCTGCATGGAGTACCCAAGAGTATTTTGTCTGATAGGGGAAATCAATTCACTTCTCATTTTTGGAGGAAACTGCATGAATCATTGGGAACGAGATTGGAATTCAGTACTGCTTTTCATCCCCAGACTGACGGACAGACAGAAAGGACCAACCAGATTCTAGAGGATATGTTGAGGGCATGTGCCCTAGACTATGGAGCTAGTTGGGATGAAAGTCTGCCTTACGCATAATTCTCTTACAACAACATCTATCAAGCCAGTATTGAGATGGCACCGTTTGAATTTCTCTATGGGAGAAAGTGTACTACCCCATTGCTATGGAATGGTGTGGGAGAAATAAATTTGTTTGGACCTGAACTAATCAAAGAGGATGAAGAGAAAGTCAAGCTAGTAAAGGACAGATTGAAGATAGCACAGTCCGGACAGAAGAGCTACGCAGATCCTAAGCGTAGAGAAGTCACATATGAGGTGGGTGATAGAGCTTATCTTAGAGTGTAACCACTTCGTGGAGTGAAGATATTTGGAGTCAAAGGAAAATTGGCCCCAAGATATGTTGGACCATTCAAGATTCTGAGTCGTAAAGGAGAAGTAGATTATGAGATTGAATTGCCAGAATCATTGTCTGCCATTCATAATGTATTTCATGTGAGTCAGCTAAAGAAATGCCACCCAGAGATAGAAGATACTTCTTTAAAGGATACTATACCTTTGGAGGAGGTCCAATTGGAAAGTGATCTCACTTATGAGGAAAAACCTATCAAGATACTTGAGACTGCAGAAAGAGTTACTCGGACAAAGACTATCAAATTCTGCAAAGTTCAATGGAACCATCATTCCGAAGAAGAAGCAACATGGGAAAGAGAAGATGACCTTCGGAAAGACCACCCTCACCTATTTCCTAGCCAATCCGAATCTCGAGGGCGAGATTCATCTTAAGGGGGTTAGATTTTTAACATCCCAAAAATCATGATTTCAAAGTTTGCACATCATTCATGCATTCATAATCATATTTAGGATCATTTCTTCAAAAACAGAAACTTGGTGATCTATTATTTTATATAAGCAAGGCAAAGGCCATATTCCTATTTTCTCATAAGAAAAATGCTTATTTTAATTAGTAAGGATTTGATCATGGACTTGAGTGATGTTTATAAAGTTTGGTCAAGTTTTTCAAAAACAAATTTATGACTTAGAAACCATTCATATACTATTTACAAACATTTAATTTGGGCATGGTTTAAATTTCATTTTCAAACCCAATTTGAATTTGAGTGTAAATAAGTGTTTTACACACCCCAGGATATAAGAATCACAATACAAAAGTTTGGAGAAAATTTCAATTGAAACATATTTGAAATGGGCATTTAAATTCAAACCAGAAAATCAAATCAGAAATGGAAAAAGATAAAAGAAAAGAAAATGGGCCGGCGCCACCCTTTCGGCCTAGAAGCTAGAGCAGCCCACCCAAGGTTTACCTTCTCCCTCTGTCACTCACTCAACCCACGCGCACCCACTCACTGACGCTCCGACCCCACCATCCACCTCAGCATCGTCGTCAATCACGCGCCGGAGGAACTGCTCGCCCGCGGCCGTTTCTCCGATTTGATTCCGCGCTTGATTGCAAGTAAACGCCAGCGTGATTTCCTCTCTCACCCCGGCTATTTAACCTCCTCCTCCTTCCACTCATTTCCCCTCAAGCCACAACCACAGAGAGCCACCAGGCTGCCCGCAATCGAGCTCACTCCGCCGCTGTACTGACGAACTCCGGCAGCGAATTCCGGTGAGAACTCCCTGCCCCTTGCCTCCTGGTCTTGCTAGAGCATTCCCTGCATCCTTGCGCATCGTTTAACACTTTTGATATGTGCTAGGATAACCACGAACGTCGGCAACGTCGACGACTGCGCGAGCCCGACGAAACACTCAACTCCGGCGAGCTGTTCTAGTTAGTCCCGAGCGCGCCTTGCCCTCTCTTTGATACTCGCTTGACCAGCATTGCTTCTCGCATCTGACGCGCTACTTATTTCTCTCTGGCATGATCTAAAACCTAGGCAACATCGACGAACAGCCGTGCCCGACGCCTTCACGAACTCCGGCGAGCAATCCCTGACGACTCTGAGCGCCCCTCCGCCAACGAAGACCACCTTGAGCTCCAGCGTCGTCACGCGAACACGGTGAGCTACCCCACTGCCCTTATCGCTTCCTCTAACGCCGACGACATCACCGTCTGACCGCGTCACCGCCAGCCACCGTCGCAGCGCCACTGACTTTTGGTCTGTTTGATGTGGATCATTAGATCTAGATCGGGCGTGTAGGAATAGATCACTTAAACGAAGGGGTAAGTTAGATCTGAGCTGTGCGATGCGTTTTAATCCAACGTCCCGCGAGTGTGAACCAGTGCGAAGCGGTATCGACCAATCATAAAGCGCCACGTGGACTGTGTTTTGATTTAAAATCTGGAATTAGATCTATTAGTTGTTCAAACTTGCAAAATCCATAAGTTTTGATCCACACGTTCAAATTTTGTAAATTTTATATCATTCGAATTAGGAGAAATAATTCTATCAAATTATGCACTTTGTTTAATAAATTGCATCTGTAAAATGGGTTGTTTTTGTAGAGACATTTACAAGCTTATTTTGTATATAAGAATTGTATGGAAAATGTTCTAAGGGCCAAATTAATTTTATTTAGTGCATGATTGTTTTGTTTATGATATATTACTGTTCCACTTGTCTTGTTTGATTTAGAAAAATCATCATATGACATTTGCATGCATTCATATATTTTTTCTTGTATATTTTTGATATGTGAATTTGGTGCTATCATTTTATGTGTAGATTTTGGTGCTAATAGTGATTGTGGTTGTGAAGATTGTTGCTACTCCCCCAACTACCAAGGAAAGTGGTGCTTCATATTTTTGTCCCAATATTTTGACTATGCATTAGAAATATTATGTATAGGGCTTGCATGAATATTTTGCTAAGTATCTATATGCTATGCTTGGGAAATCCTAGTAGTTGTATAATTGTTAGAATTTTATCTAAGTTAAGATACTTACTATTGCCATGCTTAGCCTAGCTAGTAGAAACCAAGGGTGGAATATATACATGCTATGTAAAAATATTGCTATGTCTTTGACTTATGGTTTTTGCTTAATAAAACAACTAAGTGAATGAAACACCTAGGTGGAATGGTAATTGCTTGGTGGTTTTTGGTTGAGTGGTTACACAAGGCCCATTTCTATGGTTTACCTTGTGTATCTCACTTGTGGATTGCCACCCAGGAACAAAGGGATTTGAGATGCCAAATGTTAAGAAGCTTCTAGTGCAGCCACATGGCATTATGGGCTCTGCCTGGATCATATAGGTTGCAATAACTTAGCCAAATGGACAGTTGGTGGTAGGGGAATGATAGGTTTGATGCGCGTCCATTCTGGTCTAAGGGAAGTCATCTGAAAGGTCCTGTCTTGCTGAAACCAAGTCTTGTGGGGAAAGTGCACCACCTCTGCAGATGGAAGAAACTAAGTACTTAGCCATGTCCTCGGTAATGGACAACTTGAGCATCAAGACATGGAAGCTATCAAGAATCTCCTCATCCCAATTTTCTAAGTAAAAACTTGCGGTTTAACAAGGGTGAAGGTTCACCAATTTCTATTGGTGGTTGTTTGGGAAAGTTTTTGTTTGCCAAACAAAAACTTAGTGTTTTCAACTGATAGGTAAAACCCATTTGAGCAAAGCAAGCCTAAGCTACACTTAGCCAAATTCATGTAGTAACTAGATGCTAATATTCTACTAAGGTATTACTTGCCAAAACTATTCCAATGTATTGACCCACTGTGGCTGTAACTTGTGATGTTGCAGGTTACTCTGATGATGATTAGGGGTTATAAGTCTACACTCAACATGCTTGCCTGTGGCACATGAAGATGAAGACTTCTATTTTTATATTGTTAAGTTAAACTCTTGTACTAGCCTATGGCTATGGAGTTGTAAAAGACTGTTATCTCTGGAATGACGATGTAATAATGACCTTTGTTTCTGTGTACTTCATCTTAAACTGTGGATGCTAGCAATTGATCCAGGGACTAGCATTGCAATCACAGGGATCTTTACCTTTACAAAGGTGGGATCTTACAGGCTTCCCCCTCCCCCTATAAAATGAGGTGGCGTCCTCCCCCTCTCGCACACACTCTCACATTATTTCTCATATGCCATTTGGTTGGCATTTTATCCCCTTGCTTGCCTGTCCATTGCCACTAGAAAAGGTGCTCGGCGAACCCATGCTCTAATTATTCCCCTCCACCACCACTTGACATGGTTATAACCTACGGGTAAACGACATTAGCATACCTAGTCCAGCCCAAGGAAGGCCCACAAGAATATACGTGGCCTATGGAGATTTTCGGGTGGCCCAAGCCCATGACATCTTTGGATCCTTAGAGAGCAAGACTAGAACAGATAGAATATTCAAAGGGGTATCTTTTTCCGCTGCATACACACCTCCACGCCAGATTGCATCTGCGCACCCCTGTACTTTTCGGTTCCGCCGCAATCAAAGAGCAGACAAGCAGGAGTAGGATTTTCCCTCCGGGGGCCTGAACCTGGGTAAATCTCGTGTCCCCTGGTTGCTTGTCTGTTAACTGTTCTGCGATCTCTAGCACCCCCATCTTTTCCAAAACCCAAGCTCATAACAATGGGCATTGACGAGTCGAAACCTCGTCAATTGGCGCCGTCTGTGGGAACCGGGGGGCGTTGATTGTGCGATCGTAATGGTCCCGACCAAAGCGATCTACAACTCCTCGGCGACAGAGAGCCATCTCCTCTTCGGCGCTTTCGACTTCACCGCCGATTCGCCAGCCACCATGAAGGACTTTGAGCCCGTAGGCGACGGACTCGAAATTCTGTTCGGGAGCTTCTGCTTCCAGGTGGGATAGACCAGCACTCTCTGCCTCCCAGAGCGGGTGCCACTGCCATCGATCAGGCCCGCCTCCTGGGCCCCGCATCCTAGCGTGCTACACACGTCAACATCGGCAGATGAGGCTGAAACTCAACTATCAAACCCCCCTCAGTTTTTAGGTCGAAAGGCAACTTATAGGCGCATAGGGAGGCCGAGGGGGTGCCTGGGGTGGCTACACCCCCTCCAGGCGCGACCAGTGGTGGGCCCGTGCCTCGGGTGGGTGTGGGCCCCCCAAGCCTCCTCTCCGTCTCTTCTTCTGGCTCCGTGGATCTTCTGGTGAAATATAATTTTTGGCATATTTTCCGAGATTTTTCCAGATAGTTCATTTTCTGCACAAAAAGAAGACACCAAGGTAATTCTGCTGAAAACAGCGTCATTCCATGTTAGTTGTATCCAAATCACACAAGTTTAGAGGAGAAACAATAGCAAAGTTTTCGAGAAAGTAGATACGTTTTGGACGTATCAACTCCCCCAAGCTTAGCTTATTGCTTGTCCTCAAGCAATTCAGTTGAAAACTCAGTGTGATAAAACAAATTTCATGAACTCATTGGCTTCATATGATGTATATATTCTCATCACAGGAGTAGATGCTTACACCATTCATAATAGGAAGTATGCAACTAAGTCTACTCAATATTCATTGCAAGCTATGAAGAGAAACCAACTCAATAATAATAAGTAGCATGAAACATAAACATAAGCAATATTGCAATGCTCATAGTAAGGTAAGATAGAGTGGTATCTCGCTTGCCTTTGTTTGAAGAGCACAATATAAATGCCAAGGCACCTCTGAAGTTCAAGTGAAGACTAGAGGTAAAGATATCAGAGATACAAGCATCAAAGTCATGACATAATTAACCATGTTTTGGAACAAACACAAGAATGACAACTATGCTCTCAAGAAGATGCTCATAGAATAAGTGGTGACTCAATAGAATTGTGAAAATAGTTTTGTGAAGGTTTGAAAGGCTTCCAAATGCTGAAAGGAAGGTACTCATTAGATTTGAGCTCTCATTGCCCTATCATAGTCATCTTCATGTGGTTAAGGTGAAAGTGAGGTCCACTCTGAATCATATGCTTGACAAACCATAGACTAGAAATCCCAAGTCCCTTGAATACGAGGGTCTCTCCGCATGCTACTCAACTTTGGTCACCTGAAAGTTCTTGTCATTGTAAATACATGCATATTATTGAGAACCGCCAACGGGGTACCCCTTGCACATGGTACATGAGCTTTCCCATAACCAAAATGACAAGGCAAGCAGACAATGAGCATCTCAGCAATCTTTTTATTTACCATATGCATAGATTTTTATTGAGGACGCTTCATAGATGCTCATTATGGTGATGCTGCAAGTTTCCACCATGATTAAGCATGGCTTAGGCTAGCGGCCCAGGCGTTTCTCTAACACAATGTATAAACTACATGAACTCACAACCTCCCCTTTTATTTCACATCGTTGACATCCGTAAACAAAATAGCAAAGAATCAACTGGATGACATATCCAACAGGTGTTAAAAGCGTTCCCCGTGACAGCACGGTTCTGCTGACTCCCAGTATATAATTAGCAAGCATATAACTTTAATGGACTAGTAACAATGGTTCAAAATTATTAAGCGCAAAGAATAAAGTGTGCCATCAAGTTCGTTAGAGATTTACTAACTATCTTTCTCAAAACAGACAAACATTTTATTTTGGAAGAAAACACGGCATATATAAAATATGCGCTGAAATAGAAAATGATGCTAATAGGTAGGTATGGTGGACACAGCTGGCAATATTGTTTTTCAGGAGTTGGAAGCACAGGTAGAGCACAAACTCAGTGCAAGTGAAGACTAGCAATAGAGAGGGAGCGACAAATGAGAGACAAATAGCTGTCATAATCATGCTTGCAACAAAACGTGACTAACTATGGCATGAAAGTGATACAATAACTCTGAGGCAAAATAAATCATCAAGGCTTACTGACTATTGATTAGTCATATGCATGCGTGAGCATGTGCCAATTCGATTCACATGAACAGTCAGAGGAGGATACCACAATGTCGTACCAAAGTACGAATAAAACAATGCAACCAAACATTCATATGACATGCTACAAACTATTAGCAAGCTAGATCTAATCATAGACAAGCAAGTACTACTAAGAATCCATAATGACATACACCTTACACAAACAGGCTAAGCATGCTCACAATAATGAGTATATGTACAAAAATGAAACAAATAGTGTTCGTTACCAGCCTCTTACCACACCTCGAGTTGTCTTAATCTTAATTACTGCCCTTCACTTGTGTGACTTGAATAATTAATATGAAACCAAAATCCACTAAGGACGGCTTAACCCTGCAAAGAACTCACAAAACCAAAGAAGAATAACAAATATTTTTGGTGTTTTCGATTTTTTCAGAAACAAGCAAACAAAGAAAAACCAAATAAAAACAAAGCAAACCAAACAAAGCAAAATCTTTTTAGATTTTTCATTTTTTAAGGCAAACCAAAGCAAAGAAATAAAGAAACAAACCAAGAGAAACAACGAAAATATTTTTGGTATTTTCGGGTTTTTAGAAAGAAGCAACAAAAACCAAAAAGAAAGCGAAACAATGGATATACAAAGAACCGACCGAACATGATATATATATATGAGTGTTATGTCGATATACCTCCCCCCAAGATTAGGCTTTTGGCCTAAGTCGGGCTCAATAGCGCGAATAGTACCCCCATGCTGGTGGGTTATCATAGGAATGATCATAGTTAGGCGCTTGCGATGAACAAAACGTGCCCCAATCAAATGAGGGATGCTGGTATGAAGCCTCTCCCAAGTTGGAGGTCTGAACTGAATGGTCTTCGGCATCCTCTTCAACATTCTCCTCTTGCTGGGAGAGTTCCCCCATATAAGTGTAAACCTCCTCCTCCGTAAGCGACCATCCTTGCCTGTTATCAAAGTTAAAAAAAGAAGGTGCAGGCAAATAAACTATTTTCTTAGTCCTACCTTTTCTCGGACCTTGTTGGGAAAAAGATAATTCATATGGTAAACTTCTCACATTAGCCCCCAAGGAAACAAAACCATGCGGAATCATGGATTCAATATCAAGCCCCTCTATGGCGAACTAAAAATCTGAAAAAAGTGAGGCTCTAAACCATGGTAAGCTAGCAACCTAGAAGCAATGATACCTCCACAAATTCCACCCTTCTTACGGTTGGTGGTGAGACCGTGAGCTATCATAACACCCAAGCTATAAGATCTATTCCTATTCAGAGCAGCTGCGATAAAAGCTAGATCAAAAGAAGATAACTTTCTAGCAATCTTTCTAGCAAGAACACACTTGGGAGCTGAATGTTCCGAATTTTACCACTTTCCTTTGAGAAGTCGAAACCTTGGCAAATCTTAGCATATTAATCCACAAGTGACTTGGGCCTCTCCTTGATCTTCTCGCAAGATCCCCACTAAGGTACTCTAATTGCGGCATAGAAATCAGCAAAAGGCAGGTCGACAAGTATATTATATATTTTGTAATGGACCATGGGATTAGAAGTAGACCAAGTGAACCGGAAGTCCTGCACAAAGGCCATGCTTAGCTTAACATATTGGAATGATTAACCTTCAACAAAGTATTCCAACCCTGCATTTGTAACCATAGTTTGGAAATCTTGGAGGATCCCCGCAGCTCTCATAAATTCATTGCATGGATATATGGAAGTAAAAACTGCCTCCTCACGATGAACCTTCATTGGCTCATGCACCATCAAGTCATATTGGTTCAGTGGATAAGCACTCATCTTCCTTGCTGAAATTTTTAGACGACCATCAAACCAAGTGATTTCTAAGTTGATAAATGATGAGCAACTACAATAGGAACTTGCTATAGGACTACACATGCATCAAAACAAAGTTTCTAAGCAAAGAACAAGCATGCAAGCTGAAACAACCTGACACCTAGATCAGCAAAATACTCAAGATACAATCTACCAATCATAAATCTAATTGGACAAGTGGAGGAGGCACAAACCAAGGAGAAATACCTCCAAAAATCAGCACTTGAGATGGGCTGAACAAGGAGATCGAAAATCGCGAGCAAGAACAACAAGAACTCGAGCTTGAGCAAGTTTTCCGGTGTTTTTCAGGAGAGAGAAAGAAGGTGGATTTGAGGAGGTAGACTGGAGGGGCCCAGGTGGGCCAGACCCCCTAGGCCCTGGTGCCTCTATGCCCCTTTTTTTGAGGAAAAATTTATTTTGAATTTTCTGGGATTTTTAGGGAAACTTTAGTTTGGCCAATTTTCAGGGTATGAAAATTGATTTTCTCGCAGAAACAGTTTTTTCAGAAGAAGCAAAAGCAAACCAAAAGCCAAACTACAGGAGCTCTAAGAAACTCAAACAAGCAAACAACTAGCAAAACTAAAGCTAAAGCAAAGACTAGGAAGGAGAAAAGTAAAAGAAAGCAAGTATAAGCATGGTGAAAACATTATTTTGTACATAAAAATCCTTTTGTTAACAAGGTTGATCAAGTCTTGTTACCAAAACAATCTTATATGAAACAAAACTTTGCATTCCACAAGGTGATTATGTTACCTCATACTTGATAGCAATGGTCCCAATCATAATAGTTTCAAAATTTTCTTGTGGAATGGGACAATATATTTCTCCAACCTTGATGCTCTCAATATGTTCAATGGAATTCAGGCAATAGCCTCTAACAACCTTCTTGGGGAAATATACAGTGCGCTCTTTGTCATTAATATTGAATGTTACTTTTCCTTGATTGCAATTGATGATAGCACCTGCAGGATTAAGAAAAGGTCTCCCAAGAATAATAGACATATTATCATCTTCAGGCATTTCCAGCACAACAAAATCAGTTAAGACCATGCAGTTATGAGCAACTTGAACAGGAACATCCTCACATATACCAACATGAATAGTAGTTGACTTATCAGCCATTTGCAAAGATATATCAGTTGGTATCAACTTTTCTAGCTGGAGTCTCTTATAGAGAGAAAAAGGCATAACACTAACTCCAGCTCCCAAATCACATAAAGCAGTTCTAACATAATTATTCTTAATGGAGCAAGGAATAGTTGGTATACCTGGATCACCAAGTTTCTTTGGAACCTTACAATTGAAGGAGTAATTAGCAATCAAAGTAGAAATCTCCTCATTAGGAATCTTTCTTTTATAGAGAGAATATCCTTCATATACTTTGAATAAGGAGGCAACTTAATAGCATCAGTCAAAGGAATTTGCAAAAATAAAGGTTTCATCCACTCACAAAACTTGTTGTAGTGTTCTTCCTCCTTTGACTTGTGTTTCTTACCTGGAAAAGGAATAGGTTTCTGCACCCAAGGTTCTCTCTCTTTACCATGTTTATTAGCAATAAAATCTTCCTTTGTGTACCTAGTGTTCTTAGTGTGCTTCTTAGGTTCTTCCTCACCTTCCTCCTTATGAGGAGACTCATTTTTATCATTACCACTCTCAGAGACAGATATACTATTAGGATCTAAAACAGGTTCAAGTGGTTCCTCAATTATCTTATGTTTCTTTTTCTTCCTCTTACGAGGACTACCACTATCTTCACCTTGTTGGGAATCCTGCTCTATTCTTTTAGGGTGTCCTTCAGGATATAAAGGATCTTGAGTAGCTATACCACTCCTAGTTCTAATTCGATAAGCATGTTTATCTCCTGAAGCATTAACTAGCATATCCTTTTGTACCTTAGCAAGTTGATCAAGTTGAGTTTGAACCATTTGAAAGTGTTTACAAAGCATTTTAATATCATTAGAAGTTCTTTCCACAATATCTTTCAACTCATGGATAGCTCTAGAGTTTTCCAATAAATGATTCTGAACTTGTTTATTAAAATACCCTTGTTTAATAATAAATGTGTCAAGTTCCTCTAAACATTGATCAGGAGGCTTACCATAAGGAATATCACCTTCATAAAAGTGTTGGAGAGAGTGTACCTCAATAGTAGATGAGTGGGGAATTGGCTTACATAATTCTTCAATAGGAGGTAGATTTCACATCTTCAGCTCTAATACCTTTCTCCTTTAGACATTTCTTAGCTTCTTTCATCACTTCATCATTTAATGCAATAACTCCCCTCTTCTTAGGTGTTGATGTTGGAACTGGTTCAGGAGCAACCGGTTCAGGAGTAATAGGCTCAGGTGCATTCAGCTCATTTGAAGTCCAATCATCATAATTCTTGCTTATTTTAGTCATTAATTCTTCAGCATCTGTAGGAGTCCTTTTCCTGAAACACAATCAACAAAGCTATCTAGGTATGTCCTAGAATCATCAGTTAGTCCATTATAATAAATATCAAGAAGCTCATTCTTAGGTAATGGACATCCAGGATGTGCATGAATCAAGGCACAGAACCTCTTCCATGACTCAGGCAATTTCTCTTCTTCTCCCTGTTTAAAATCAAAAAGTCTCTGCAATGCAGCATGTCTAGCACTGGGAGGAAAATATTTCTGGAAGAAAGAAGCAACCAAGCAATCAGGGCTATCAATGGAACCAGGAGGTAATATATTAAACCAAGCCCTAGCTTCTCCTTTTAGTGAAAAAGGGAAGATCTTAGTAACAAAGTACTTGTGCATCTTAAAATCATCAGAGAACAAAGCACTCATAGTAGAAAGCTCATTTATATGAGCCACATCACTCTCATTTTCAGTCCCACAAAAAGGATCTTTCTCAACAATATATAAATAAAATAAATCAAGAGAGAAATCATAATCTTCATCTTTAATATATATGGGAGAAGTGGCAAACTTAGGATCAGAGGACAACTTAGGCATGATAGTACGTCTAGCAAGGAGACTCTTAATAACACTAGTACCATGTGTGTTTCGGCACTCTTCAACAAAATCATCAGTGAACTCAATGTAACCATCATTAATATCATAACTCTCACTAGCCTCAGGTGAGCTAACAGGTGTAACAGTGTCTTCACTAGGAGTTTCGGAATTTCCTAGACTAGCCATAGTAGCATCTAGAAAAGGACCTAATGAACCACTCGCATCAAGCACGGTAGAAGTAACATCATGAGCATCAAAAGTAGTTTCAGACTCAGCAGTAGTAGCAGTGTGTGTAGCATGTGTATGTGGTGGTGGTGTGACAAGCTTACTTATAACAGACAGTGAATCAAGAGCAGCAGAGGTGTTTAGGACTGTACGTCTTCTTGTAGTGGATGGTAAAATAGGGATCTTTCCATCACGAGACTTCCCCATGATGAAAGGAGTAACAGTGAACAATAGTAGATCCAAGTGAACTTACAAATAAAGCTATGCTCCCCGGCAACGGCGCTAGAAAATAGTCTTGATGACTCACAAGTATAGGAGATCGCAACAGTCGTCGTGGGTAGTATTACCCAATTTATTGATTCGACACAAGGGGATCCAAAGAATACTTACAAGCCTTAACAACTGAGTTGTCAATTCAGCTGCACCTGGAAACAGTTCTTGGTCACAGAAGTTTATTAGTAGCAACAATTTGTAGTAGCGACAGCAGCAGTAACAGCAACAATAAAACAATAGCAATAATAACAGTAACGGTAACAGTAGGAATCGAGTGCGGTAGGCATAGGGATGGATGGACGGGAGTTGCATGGATGAGTCTAAACGTGTAACTTGAAGATCTAGGTCATTGCATATAAATAATAACAAGCATCCAAGTACTAAACAATCCTGGGCATGTGCTCCATATATAGTCATACATGCTCGCAGTGAGAACTTGCACAACATCTTCTGTCTTGCCAGCCCATGGCAATGGGGCCTCTAGGGAACTACTGGGAATTAAGGTGCTCCTTTTAATAGAGAACTGGAGCAAAGAATTAACATTCCGTGAACACACGTGATCCTCACACCACAGCCATCCCCTCCGGTTGTCCCAATTATTGTCACTTTGGGGCCTTTGGATCCGGACAATGATATGTGTACAGAACTTGTAGATAAGATCACAAACAATACTATCGTAATGATTCAATAATAAGTTCAGATCCGAGATCATGGAACTCGGGCCCTAGTGACAAGCATTAAGCATAACAAGTTGCAACAAAGCCAAATAGCACTAATAGAGATACTAGGCACTATGCCCTAACAGATCTTATTCGATTACATGATAGAACTCATCCAATCCCTACCATCCCCAAGCCTACAGCGGGGGATTACTCACTCATGGATGAGGGAAACATCGGTGGTTGATGGAGATGTGTTGGTGATGATGATGGCGATGATCCTCTCCAAATTCCCCGTCCCGGTAGGGTGCCAGAACAGAGTTTCTCGATCCGAATCTTGGTTTCTTGTGGCGGCGGCGGAGCAGAACTCTTTCTGGAAAACTATCGACCCCCCTCGTTTTTTAGGTTGAAAGGCAACTTATAGGCGTAGAGGGAGGCCGAGGGGGTGCCTGGGGAGGCTGCACCCCCTCCAGGCGCGACCAGTGGTGGGTCCGCGCCTAGGGTGGGTGTGGGCCCCCCAAGCCTCCTCTCTTTCTCTTCTTCTGGCTCCGTGGATCTTCTGGTGGAATATAATTTTTGACATATTTTCCGGGATTTTTCCTGATAGTTCATTTTCTGCACAAAAAAAGACACCAAGGTAATTCTGCTAAAAATAGCTTCGGTCCGTGTTAGTTGTATCCAAATCACACAAGTTTAGAGTTGAAACAATAGCAAAGTGTTCGAGAAAGTAGATACATTTTGGACGTATCATACACCTAGGGCTAGCGCGCCCGCTGGCCGCGCCGCCACCAGGTGTGCTTGCCTCATGGCCCCACTTCGTTTGCCCTCTGGACTCTGTGTTCCTTCTTATAAAATATTGATTTTAGATTTTGTCCCGTCCAGTTCCAAGAATATTTCCTTACTAGCTTTTCTGAAACCAAAAACAATAGAAAATAGGTAGCTGGCACTGTGGTATTTTGTTAATAGGTTAGTCCCAGAAAATGTATAAAAATACCTCAAAGTGTAGACAAAACATAGATAAGTTGATACTAAACAAGCATGGAGAAACAAAAATTATGGATACGTTTACGACGTATCAATTATCAAGGAGTTTTGTTGCAGCACCCAAAGTAATGGTCATAAAGGTACCTCCAGCAGTAGAATCCAACATATTTCTTGAAGATAAAATTAGTCCTGCATAAAAAGTTTGGATAATCATCCAAGCAGTCAGTCAATGAGTGGGACAATTCTTTACCAAAGATTTCATTCTTTCCCAATCTTGAGAAACATGTTCATTATCAAGTTGTTTAAATTTCATTATTTCACTTCTCATAGATATAATCTTAGCAGGAGGATAGTATTTTCCAATAAAATCATGTTTGCATTTAATCCAAGAATCAATACTATTTATAGGCAATCACAGCAACCATTCTTTAGCTTTTCCTCTCAAAGAGAAATGAAACAATTTAAGCTTAATAATATCTCCATCTACATCCTTATGTTTTTGCATCTCACAAAGTTCAACAAAATTATTAAGGTGAGCAGCAGCATCATGAAAACTAGCACCAGAAAATTGCTCTTTCATAACAAGATTCAACAAAGAAGGCTTAATTTTATAAAAGGTAGCATCAGGAGTAGGTGGAGCAATAGGTGTGCAAAGGAAATCGTTGTTGTTTGTGCTAGTGAAGTCACAAAACTTGGTGTTCTCAGGAGTGTTCATTTTTGCAAAAGTGAAGCAAGCTAACAGAAGTAGCAACTAAAGTAGGAACTGATTTTTTTGTGTTTTTGATAATAAAAAGCAAACCAAACGAAACTATTTTTTTGTATTTTTGAAAGAAAGAAACAAGCAAAACAAAGAAAAATAAACTAAGTAAAACATAAAAAAATTAAAGAGAATGGTTGTGAGAGACTCCCTTGCGAGAATTTTCTTTCTCCCTGAAAGGTGATTGACGAGGAGGAAGAGATTGAAGTTGTCCTTAACTCCCCGGCAACGGCACCAAAAACGTCTTGATGCGGCTCAATTCACTATAGAGTTTCGTTGGGATACCCCAAGAGGAAGGTGTGATGAGCACAACAGTAAGTTTTCCCTTAGTTATGAAACCAAGGTTATCGAACTAGTAGGAGTAAGGAAACAACTCCAAGGTGTTGCTAACAACTTGGAACTTGCACAACACAAACTCAAAATTTTGCCCCAACGTACAGTGAGGTTGTCAATCTCGCCGGTTTGCTGAAAACAAAGGATTAAACGTATAGTGTGGAAGATAATAGTTGCTTGTAGAAAGTAAACGGTAACAGTAGATGATGTATCAATGATAAAGATTGGACCGGGGTCCACAGTTCACTACATGTGTTCTCCTTAAGATAGATAACATGCTGGGTGAACAAATTACAGCGGGGCAATTAACAGATTGAGAAAGCAAAATAATGCATATACTAGACATCTTGACTCCTATGAGATTTGATTGGGCATTACAACAATATACATAGACTATAATCCAACTTCATCTATGACTAATAATCCACCTTCAGGTTATCATCTGAACCCCTTCTAGTATTAAGTTGCAAGCAACAGATAATTGCATTAAGCAATGTATGTAAAGTAAACAATACAATTGTTCCATGAACAAAAGATTGTTGTTTTATCCTTAGGTGCAACAACACATCTACAACCTTAGAGATTTCTGTCACTTCCCCAGATTACTAGAGGCATGAACCTACTATCGAGCATAAATACTCCCTCTTGGAGTCATAAGCATCTACTTGGCCAAGATAGATACTAGCAACGGAGAGCATGCAGGATCACAAATAACACAGACATGATAGAATCAATAATCAATCTGACATAATATCTCAATATACATCGGATCCCCACAAACACAGCATGTATGAGTACAAATAGATGATCTTGATCATGAACGAAGCTCACAAGATCTAAACATGATAGCACAAAGGAGGAGAAACAACCATCTAGCTACTGTATGGACCCATAGTCCAAGGGTGAACTACTCACGCATCACTCCGGAGGTTGGCATGGTGATGAAGAAGGCCTCCGGGATGATATCTACCCTCCAGCAGGGTGCCGGGAAGAGCTTCAGATCCCCCTGATCTAGGGACGATGATGGCGGTGGCTATTGAATGATTCGTGGAGATTTGATCGGGTACTTAGGGTTTCTGCATCGGGGTGGTTTTATAGGCGAAGGGGAAAGGTCGATGGGCGCCCGAGGGGCCCACGCCTGGTGGCGGCATGCCCCCTGGGCCGCGCGGCCCTAGTGTTGGGGATATGCTAAATGGTACCACCGTTGCATGTCTCTAATCCGGATAACCCGGGTGGCCCATAGTAGGAAGCAAGGCCAATGGCCTGCTGGGCGGCCCAGTTAGATGGATCCAGAAGAGAGGCACATGCCAGATGAAGGAAAGCTGCGGAGGAGTCACCAGCATACCCGGAGCCTTGGAGTGCAAGACATGTGAGACTAGTTGTGTACCGTGTAGGACTCTGTAACCTGTCCGGCTAAGACTTTTCCTGTAAACCTAGGATCTGGCGACTATATAAGCCGGACCTAGAGGAGCCTTTAGGGTAGACCAATTAACTCATACCTCGCACAGCGAACCGATCCCTAAAACTCGTGTTGCCATTATAGTGATTTATAGCAGGAGTAGGATTCCGCCACCATCGTGGGATCTGAACCTGGGTAAGTCGTGTTACCTCGTACCCTTTAACCTTCCGCCTTACCCCACGTCTCTAAACACGCACTGTGAGGACCCCTCCATGGCGTTCTCGTCCACAATACCACGATAGTTGGCGCCCACTATGGGGCAAGAGGCGCTTCAGTCTCTACAACGGGTGAGGTCCAAGATCTTCGCGGGAATCGGCAAAACTATATCCATCGACCGTTTTCTCTTCTCCGGCAACATTCTGATCATCCCTCCCGACAAATTCTGGATCCTGGCGAAGACTAACCCCACTCGCTGCTTGATCGTCCCAATCGGGGACATCCACCTCTTCATCGGTGAAACGGACTCGGGCACTAGTTCCCTAGAATTCAAAGGATCGTCAAGGCCCACACGGACCGCCTACGGGCATGATACATTCTCGGAAGGATAAAAGTCAGATTTCTCTTTGGAGTTTGCCGGCTTAGATCGGAAAAATTCAAGGCCCACCCAAACCGCCCCCGTGTAAGATATAATGGTGGAAGCTCACTGCAAATCTGCCGGCTTCGCCCGTGCGTCTGGAAAGCAGAGGTCCCAGTTCGTCGGCGTGGTAACTATCTTTGATCTGGCGCGTTGCATTCAGAGAGAGGGTGAAAACACCCATGATTACCTCGCTAGGTGGATCCGTATACGGGCCGATCTGGAACATTACCCAGTGATGATGCTATTTATCACTTCGTGGAGGGTCTGGATTGTGGCACACTTGTTCGGCATACGCTAAGGCGGCAACAGGCCGCGGGTCTCCTCACCTTTGAGAGCATGATTAGCACCATCAACAACTACGTGGCCGCTGAAGGCGCTGCTCAGGCCGAGATCGCTGCCATACCCGGGACACCGCTGCCACAGCCTCAGCCGCCACCCCCAGTCAACATACCTGCAGCCTTAGCATCTTCTTCCGTCAACGAGGAGGCCCCCGCACTCTCTGAATTCGTTTTGGATGCGCTCTACGCCGACATTAGCGTGGACTCGGAGGAGATGGATATCAACCCGGAGGAACTTGACTCTGCTATGCAGGAGACGGAGGAGGACATCAAGCGCGAGGAGCAGGCCGACAAGGCCATCACATCCCGAGAGGTGTTCATTGCCATTGGGAGTGTGATGGAATAAGACCAACCCGGACAAGCTCAACCTAAGGAGCTGGACAAGGGGAAGGGACCCGCTGATGCTGCAGACAATGGTCGAGCAAAAGCCATGCCCCCTCCGCCTAACACAGCGCATCAGCAGGAACTCAACACCGGTCCGAGTAACCCCAACACCGCAAATCCGCCGCCTCCAGCATCTACGTTTGCGGCCACCCAAATCACTCTAGCTGATAGAGTGATGTATGGCAACTTGCTCGTCGAGGCCATGATGGTGGACCATATATGGAACGTAGTCCAGCTTGACGAGAAGCGGCAGCAGCTACTAGAGGAAGCGTAGGACATCGCGGAGTAGGGCCCAAAGCTAGATCGAGATCTGGCCAAGGCGCAAAAATCAATCGAAACAGCTAGAGCCATGGAGGCCGAATACAAGACTTTGCTCAAGCAGCAGAAGGCTAAGAAAGTTCCGGCTCGCGTTATCAATGATCCTGGTGTATGAGGAAACCTAGGATGAGCTCCCCCAAAGCCGCCACAAGCCAAGCCATACATTGACAGCGAAGGCAGGTAGGTCATGCCTACTCATATCCTCAACTTAGCCATCGCCAAGACCTTACTATAGAAGGATAGATCACCCGCAGCTGTGGAACAGGTCTACGACCTTGTAGCGAAGGCGGTCAAACAGCAGGAAAAGGCCACCTCTCAAAGGCTTGAGTCTGACTCAGCATATTGCCAGTCTAGCAATCCTAAGCCGCCAAGGGAGAGATCGCCTTACGATGTCGGTTCCTAGATGGATTCATCCGAACGAAGACGGAGGGACGTGCGCAATAGGAAGGACGCTAGCCCCATATCCTCTGAACATGGAGGTAAGGCCCATCCTCGTCGCCAATCTCCTCCGCCCTGGTCTCCCCGGCATCACGAAGACCCAAAGGCTAACCACCGTGCAAGCATGCCTCTGCCAAGACACCCTCAGGGTGGAATCATCATTCGATAATGCGGAGCAGCCCCGTCACGGTGGAGAGTATAATGGCAACCAAGGACACAAGAGCAGGTCACGCCATGACCCTCCACGTCTGACAAGCAACCGCAACAGTCGCGAGGCGTCTCAGGAGGGTAACAGCAAGAAGGCTAACCCACCGCGACCTTCGCCTCCGTCTCCAGCTAGCAGCCACCATGGCGGAGGGGGCCCGCGTCGTTCACGCAGGACATCCCCCTGGCGGCAAGAAGAAAAGAGGAAGCCCGGAGCCATACGACGCATGCTCACGCCTGGACAAGATTCACGAGGCCCGGGAAGGACAGTTCCTGGGACCACGTTGCTTTGGACCTGTAATACAGACCACAACTTACCCCAAGGGTTTCCGGATAGGCAAGACGATCAAGCCCTATGATGGCACCGCCAAACCAGCTACGTGGTTTACAGGACTATGGCAAAGCGGTGGAGATCGCCGGGGAAAACCCCAACATTGTCGTCAAGTACCTCCCACTGATGTTGACGGGCACGACCCGCCAATGCATTGATGACTTGCCGGAAAAGTCCATATGCAATTGGTTGGACAAGCAAGGAGCATTCACTAAAAACTTCAAGGGTATGTACAAGCGTCCCTGCACTGTTGGCGATCTATAGCGGTGCGTGCAAGAGAAAGACGAGACATCTCGAGCCTACCTCTCCTGCTGGCTGGATATGAAAAATTCCTACGCAGGAGTGCACGATCAGACCACCATGGCAGCCTACATTGACGGCTTGGAAAAGGGTACATTGCTCCGACATAAGTTGAGGCGCCTGTAGGACAATCACCGGCTAGATCTCAACCAGATGATCTCGCTCGCTAGTGAGTTCGCGGTTGCCGATGACGATGCTCGCGGCTCCTTGCCGGCAATCGCCATCCCTACCCAAGCCAAGAGGAATAACAGCACCAAGCAGAAAAGTCCGCCAGAAGAAAAGCTAGCCTCCGACATGGTCGCGATGACATTTGTAGGAAGAGGTGATGGAGGACAGCGTGGCGGAGGACAGGGGGCTGGTCGTGGGAAGCAGCGAGCTAGTGAAACTACCAAGGCAGCGCCCCGCGTTCCCCAAACGTACGAGGAGTATCGTGACATGTCATTCCTTGTACACCTCGATGCCAACGGAAAATCCACTCACACCAATCGCCATTGCAAGTTTGTCAACGACCTTAAGGAAGACCCGGTGTCCGGCTACAAGCGAAGCCGAAAGAACAGACCGTGAGGCAAGGGCAAAGGGAAGAAGAAGGAAGAGGAGTCCAAGGATTCAAGTGACATGGACGAGGACGTTGACCCCAAGCACGTCGACAAGGGCAATGGCAAAGGCAATAACCCCTTCGAGAAGAAGGCCCCTGTCTACCACACTTTCCTTGGCACCCCAACTGTTCGGGCACAGAAAACATCGCTGAGGATACTGATGGCCACCCTACCCCCAGTTCCCCAATTCCTGCACTGGTCGGAAGTTTCAGTTAATTGGGACAGGAAGGATCACCCATACCTCATCCCAACGGAGAACCAATACGCCTTGGTAATCAACCCTTTGATTGCCGGCAATGAGTTCACCAAATGCATGGTGGACAGTGGAAGAAGCATCAACATCATGTACCTGGATACACTACACAAGATGAACTTGACGGAGACCAACCTAAGGAGGACAATCACCATTTTTCATGGCGTAGTTCCTGGCCGGGAGGCTCGGTCTCTTGGGTGCATCATGCTTCCGGTCGCTTTTGGTGATGTTAACAATTACCGCCAAGAGAGCATGACCTTTGAAGTGGTCCCCTTCAAGAGCGTGTACCACGTCATATTCGGACACGACATCTTCCACGCCTTCATGACCAAGCCATGCTTCATCTACAACAAGCTCAAGATACCCGGACCAAATGTTGTCATCATCGTATCCGGAGCTTTTCAAAGGCAAGGGACTGCGAGATTGGAGAAGCAGCCTTTGCAGAAGTTGTCCCCTATAGCGAATAATTCAAGGACATAAAGAGAAAGGTTCAAGCCTCGGAGATGCCGGCATCGAAGAAGCAGATTTCTGACTCCGATCCCACTTTCAAGGCCGCCATCGAAGCCAAGTCGGTGCAACTTGTGGTTGATGATGCCTCCAAGACCACCGCCATTGGGACGAACCTAGACCCTAAATAGGAATTGGCGATTGTCGAGTTCCTCCGTGAGAATAGGGAGATATTTGCTTGGCAACCCGCCGACATGAAAGGTGTACCTAGGGAACTTTCCGAGCACAGCTTGAATATTGATCCAAAATGCAAACCGGTGAAACAACCTCTACGATGCTTCGGAGAGGAGAAAAGACGTGCCATAGGCAAAGAGATAGCTAGGTTACTTAAGGCTAGTTTTATCCGAGAAGTCCTTCACACCCGATGGGTGGCCAATCCTATACTTGTCCCCAAAAAGGGAACCAAAGAATTAAGAATGTGCGTTGATTACACCGTCTTGAACAAAGCGTGTCCGGAAGATCCGTTTGCTTTGCCTCGCGTTGACCAAGTCATTGACTCGACGGCTGGCTCGAAACTTCTGTGTTTTCTAGATGCATGCTCAGTATACCACCAGATAAATATGAGGAAGTAAGACCAATTGTCCACTTCGTTCACCAAACCTTATGACATGTTTTGCTATGTCACAATGCCCTTTGGGCTGAAAAACACAGGTGCTACGTACCAGCGGACTATGCAGCATTTCCTACCCGACCAAATTGGTCGGAACATTCACGCCTATGTGGACGATATAGCGGTGATGTCTAAAAAGTCAAATGATTTAATCTCCGACTTAAAAGAAACCTTTGGTAATATCTAGAAATACAACATGATGCTTAACCCAAAGAAGTGTGTCTTCGGGGTTCCAGCCGGAAAATTGTTGGGCTTGATCGTTTCCCAGCATGGAATCAAGGTCAACTCAGAGAAGATCAAGGCCATCCTATACATAAACTGTCCGACATGCTTGAAGGACATCCAACGGCTTACATGATGCGTTGCAGCGGTAAGCTGGTTCGTCAGCCGACTTGGAGAGAAGGCTCTGCCGCTGTACAAGTTGCTAAAGAAGGCAGAAAAATTTATATGGACGGACAAAGCAGATGCTGCACTTAAGAAGCTAAAGGAGATACTCTCCTGTGAACATGTGCTCGCAGCGCTAGAGCCTATGGAGCCTATGTTGATCTACATGGCGGCCACCAACCGGGTAATCAACATCCTCATCGTGGTAGAGCGGAAGGAACCAACGCATGAGTATGGAGTGCAAAGACCAGTTTACTATGTAAGCGAGGTCTTGTCGGAGTCCAAGCAGTGTTACCCGCACTACTAGAAGCTAGCTTATGGAGTGTACCTTGCGTCTTGGAAGCTAAGGCACTATTTCTAGGAGCACCCTATTACAGTTGTGAGCAAAGCTCCACTATCCGACATCATCAATAACAGCGACGCTACAGGAAGGGTTGTGAAGTGGGGCATTGAACTTGTCACCTTCGAGATCACCTACAAGAGACGCGACGCTATCAAATCACAGGTCTTGGCTGATTTCATTGCATATTGGACGGAGATGCCAGATGCTACCCTTGTACCAGAGCCAGAATAATGGGTGATGCACTTTGACGGATCAAATCTACTCAACGGCTCGGGGGCTGGTGTACTGCTACAGTCACCAACAGGGGAAAAGCTACACTACGTTCTGCAGATCCACTTTGAGGCTACAAATAACGTGGCAGAATATGAAGAACGCATTCACGGACTTCGTGTAGCCAAGGATATTGGCATCAAGCGCATAGTTTCTTATGGAGCTTCCGACTTGGTTGCCCAGCAGGTGGCTAACACCTGGAACGCGTGGAACCGTATGATGGAGGCATATCGACACGAAGTAGACGAGATAGCCAAGTGCTTTGAGGGCTACGAAGTCAAGTATGTCAAGAGGGAGGAAAATGAGGCGGCTGATCTACTGTTAAAGCTTGGATAAGGGCGCAAGCCAATTCCGCCTGGCGTTTTTCTAGAGCATCTACGGACCCCGAGAACTCGGATAGAGTTGACTCTTTTGTTCATGCAGTAACAAAGGTCCCTCCGGCATGGACAAAACCGTTCATGGAGTATCTCGTACACGGAACTTTGCCCATCGACGAAGTCCAAAGTAGGCAAATAGTACATCAAGCAAAGGGCTATACCATAATCAATGGACAACTCTATAAAATAAGCAACACTTGTGTATAACTAAAGTGTGTTTGCCAACAAGAAGGTATTGAAATCCTTCGTGAGATCCATCTCGGATATTGCGGGCAAAACGCCACTCCTCGATCATTGGTCTCCAAAGCCTTCCGGCAAGGATTCTACTGGCTAACCGCGAAGGAGGATGTCGACAAGATGGTTGAGACATGCATGGGATGCCAGTATTATGCCCGACAACCACATGTACCAGCACAAGAATTGCAAACAATACCAATAACTTGTCCGTTTGCAGTCTAGGGGCTAGACATGGTTGGTCCATTACATACGACACCTTGTGGGTTTATGCATCTTCTAGTAGCAGTTGATAAATTCACGAAATGGATAGAAGCTAAATCCATTAGAAAGCTTGATGGGGCAACTGTCCTTAGGTTTGTCCGGGATCTAGTGGTGAGATTTGGTCTCCCACATATCATTTTCACCGACAATGGCAGCAACTTGTCACTCGGAGAAGTGGAAGACTATTGTTGGGAGAAGGGCATCCGACTTTACTTAGCATCTATGGCACATCCACGGTCCAATGGGCAAGTTGAGCGAGCCAACTGATTAATTTTGCAGGGAATCAAACCACGCCTAGAGGCACCGCTACATAGAACACCTAGAGCCTGGGCGGAGGAATTACCATCTGTTTTGAGGAGTTTATGAACTACACCTAACAGATCCACCGGCTACACCCCTTATTTCATGGTATATGGAGCAGAAGACATCCTGCCATCCGACATCCTTCACGATTCACCAAGATTTGCCGCCTACGACGAAGATGACGCTGAAGAAACTAGGTTCCTAGATGTGGACCTTCTCGAGGAAGAGCGCGTTTTGTCATGCCAAAGATCCGGCATCTATCAGCAGAAGCTACGCAGCTACCATAGTCGCCGCATTCGGCATCACTCATTTAAAGAAGGTGATTTGGTGCTCCGACTTAAGCAGAATAAGGCACACAAATTATTCCCGCCATGGGAAGGACCATTCATCATTAGCAAGGCGCTACTCAATGGGTCTTACTACCTCGTTGACAATCGTGAACTATAGGATAGACCAAACGAGGATCATAAGCGTAAGCGATGTGACCGAGAGGATGACTACTCGGAGCTTGATTGTCCATGGAACATAGCACAGCTACGTCTTTTTTACACTTAGCAAATTTTTTATCTATTGTGTACCTCTTATATGATCAATGAAATAAAGCTCTTTCGTTCACTCATATTCTTGAGTCTTTTACCTCCTTTAGTGTTCATTTTTCGATCGTATAAAACCTTTATGCGCAAGTTTTGCATTTTCCCTTGTGAAAATTCCGCCTACGGGCGTTAGCTTAAGTTTTCTGGTCTACACGTTCTTTGTTGTTTTTATGTGGATTCTGGAGTAGTGACTTTTGGCACTCGAAGTCGGCGATTTTGTGCTTAGGTTTTTGATGGTGCCATTGGTCATCATCGCCTGAGCGCATAGTTCCAACTACGGTTCTTCGGACTCATGAAAAGTCAAGCATAAAAACCAGAGTAATGGATACGCCGGCACTTGCTTAAAAATATATACATGATGGAACTAGTACTTAAGTAGCAAGGAACATATAGCTATTATTTTCCGCCTTAAGGTTAAACCCATAGTTTTTCCACATACATACATACACCCAGAGGAAACAAATATTACATAAGTGTTTTTCATTCCTCTGGCGCAGGAGATTTCGAAGTAATGTCATCAGCAGCAGGAGAGTCCTCTTGGTCATCAATGAAGTTGGTAGTCTTGAGGGACTCGGAGGAGCTGGACTGGTCGACGTCAATAACCTCAAGAGGCACAAACGTGTTTGTATCCACCAACTTGGCGACCCTGGTGTCATAGCCAGTGAGTGATGACCAGATAGCTTCGTGATCGATCTTCTAGCCTTCATCATCTACGTCGGGCAGACCAGAGGTCACTGTGTCGATGTCGGCATTTTCATAGTGAGCCTTTACCATCGCCAGCGACATCCTTCAACCAGCCCGGGTACATGAAGCTTTCCAGCTTACGATACGCTCGGGGCTTGGCATAGGATCTCCGAGTACTTCATGACGGAATCCACCACTTTGATAATGATGGCTAAGGGCTTGGAGATCGCCTTTGCTTGGGTGATGGAGGTGCTGATGAAGTTGCCGACAAGAACCATGCATTCCTTTGGCGGAGGACGACTATTGGGAAAACCAATAGGAGCTGCATTTCCGGCCAAGCAATGGAGTATATGAGTTCAACACAACAAAAAAGTTCAAAGTACCTGGCCTACAGAAGTACAAGAAGGATATTGCTTACCAAAGATGCTATCCTCAGCTTGCTGGGGAGTCTCCGCCATGGAGTCCCGCTCTTGTCGGTGGACCTTGTAAGCGTCAAGGTTGCGCGTATTCTGCTCGGCGGCAGCTTTGTTCTTCTCCTTGAGGATTGCAATTTCCTCCTTCAAGCGGTTGATCTCCGTGTTGGCGGACTCCTGCACGGCCTTCATAGCATCCTCGTGCATCTTCAAAGATTCAGCCCTCTCCTGCTTAAGGATTTTGTTCTCACTATCTAGCAGATGTATGTGCTTATATTGCTCGACAACATCCTTCGCTTTGGCAATAGCTTCTTCATGTCGGAGAAATGACAAAGCACAATGACTAGTTGGAAGTTAATGGCGCAAGACCAAGATTGAGTGAAAAATTAAAAAGAAAAACAGACTCTTGCTCTTGGTGATTTGATCCTTGAAGAAGGCAGTTTTACCCTTTTTAGCTTTAAGGTTAGCACGCATCTTGTGGAACTTGTCGTTGGCGACACCCCTCTGAGCATTCTCATTCTGCAAAAAGATTAAAGTTACTTAGTCTACTTGGAGCATCTAGTCGGATAACTATCCACCTAGAGGCTTGGGGGCTACAGTACGAGTTTTTAACTCGGCAATATGCTTAGTCTATCTTTAAGCATCTAGTCAGAACTAATTCTGTTTCAACTAGAGGCTTGGGGGCTACAGTATTGAAAAATTACAAAAACTACATCTAGGGATAATTCATTCGAACTACATACTTTGGGGATACAATGCGAAGTTTCTAGCTTAGTCACTCTTAGAGCATTCAGACCCAAAGACCTATGTTTTCTGTGTAAATCCTCGGGGGCTACAGTGGGATACTACATATGAAATGCAAAAGGCATATAAAACTTACAAGTGCAATGATCTTGAGGTTGCTGGTGCTCTAGGCAAATATATTGCTAAAAGCAAGGCTGTTTATGTGCAGAATCTCCGCCTGCTTGAGAAGATCGTCAAGACCACACGTAGGAGAAGTCGGCGCTGCCCCAGGAGCCAGAGCTAAGCTACTCGGTGCAAGCACCGGGTAGATGATCTTTGGGAGCTTTGATGATGTCTTGGGTGCAACGGCTCCGCCTATAGCTCAAACTACGGCATAAGTTCCGCCTTCCATCATTGCCTTACCAGTGTCATAGCTTCATCCACTTTGGAAGACGTGCTCTCTTGTGTCGCCTGCTTACCGACAACATCAAGATCTGTGGCAACGTCTGGGACCTCCTGAGAGGTAAGTCCACTTCCATGGCGGATATTTCAGACGTTACCTTTGTTGGAGAGCTTGTCAGTGCGGTAGCAGGCTGGACGCTCGGAGTAGGAGGGGCGATGGCGGGAGATGCTTGGTGAAACATTTCCTTGATGTTTTTAGAAGCCCCGATGTTTTGGAGGTCTTCTTCAAACTCATATTGCTCTTCTTCCTGAAATGTGCAAAAAGTATAAGTACAAGAATAAGACGAGCAAGAGACAAAGTCGGATGATAAGAAGCTTACACAACGGTTGGTGCCTTGGTAAACGGGATACTAGTAGTTCTTCTTTTCTCCGCCTCCAGGGAGGCGGTGGATCTCTTGGAGGCTCCACCCTCCGTCTTCTTTTTCTTGCCTCCGTCGGCAGCGTCAGAGGTGGAGCTCTTCCGCTTACCTGCCAACGGGACATCGTTGTCGGACACGACGGTGACTTCCTTCATCTTGGGATCATAGACTTGGGCAGCCATGCTACCTTCGTCTAGATCCTTCAGCTGTCAAGTGAATCCCAAAGTGTTAGACACAAAGGTTAAGGCAAGGCAGAAGAACTAGAGTATATGTCATACACGGAAAAATAAATAAGTACCTCTGGGAACTTGCCGCCCTCGAACATGTCATAGGTGACGGTGAAGCCACGCTTCTTGTCCTTCACCTTGACTATGTCTTTGAGGCGATGCTTGATGGAGTCACTCAAAAAGTTTTCCTCAGAGATGCGGAGGCTATCCTTCCTATCCTTGGAATATTCATGCATAAGCTTCACGCGATGCTGCAGAGGCTGAATCCGCCTGATGAACTAGCACATGGCTAGTTCCAACCCAGCCAGAACGGTCTCTATAAACCACTTGATCTGCCTTATGGCGCACGAGGCTTCATGGTTGTAAGGGAGAAGGGCTTGGGATCTCCATGTCGGGGCTTCAGCGGCGGCCCCATCGACAAAGTCCAGGTACGTTTTTTCTTGGCCAGCCAGAGGGATATCTGGACCGTAGAAATATGTCCTCTGCCAATTCTTGCAGGACTCGTGGCCTACGATGTCGGGGAACCGCCGTCCAGGCTGGATCCCGAAGCTAATGGTTCCATAATTCCTAAGCTCCTCCTTGCTCACCCCGACTTCCCTCTTAACGGTAAAGAAGTAGATGAACAGATCTAACCTAGGCCTGATCCCTAGGTAGCCCTCACAAAGCTCCGCATAGTTGCTAAGCACGAGGATGCTGTTTGGGGAAAGGTTCTAAGGTTGAACCCGGAAGTGGCTAAGGACTTCTATGAAGAAGTCGGAGATTGGGAGGGAGACGCCGCGCACTAGTTGGGCTTTGAGATATACCTTTCCTTCGGCTAGGGAGAAGGGACGACCTTGCCGGCTGGTGCTGCCCGCCAGACCAGACCCTCCGTCGCAGGGAGATACCCCTCGGCAAGCATCTCCTTGAGATCGTTATCAATGATGTCCGAGCCGCGCCATACCCCCTTGTGGGAATCAGCCTCTTCCTCCAGCAGTTCCAGCCCCGCTGGAACATGGTCACCGCCAGTGGATTCCACCATCACAGTGCGTGGCACCACCACACCCTCCGACGGAACATGGACGGAGCTTGTTGGATTTGTCGTAGCCTCTCCTGACGCCGCCATGGATGGAGTAGTGCTACTGCTTTCCATTGGTGCAGGAGAGAAGTGACTGTGGATTGGAAGAAAGTTAGGTTTTTTCCTCTGTGCGCATGGAGAGCTCGAGGAGAGGTTGGCTATAGGAAGAAGATGATTCGAGGAAGAATGGGGTGAAAAGATAAAAATCACCACGGTTATAATTTATAGTACTCAACATCAAGATTCGTGCAAGTTAATCAAACGTTTGCTATGTGGACAGCGCGTGCGTGCAAGTGCGCAGAAATTTCTCCATGTTCCCACCGCCGCAACCAAATACACAATGCATTCCCCTAGGCCCGTAAATGGTGAAGTATCATGTAGTCGACATTCACTTGACAATACTAGAAGAATAGCACCACAACTTAAATATTAAACCATTGAATAATAACTCAACATAGATCCACTAATAACAACATGACTTCTCCCATGTCCTCAAGAACTAGACGAACTACTCACAAGACATCATATGGATCAAGATCAAAGATGATATGGTGATGATTAACAATCTGAACAAAAACAATAATCCAATGGTTCCACTCACAAGCATCAAATACAACTGTAATTAACACCGGGAAAGTTTCCCCTAAGTACTAAAGCAATATCCAACACAATTTTTATAGCGAGACAGAGTGGTGATGATGGTGCTGGTGGAGATGATGGTGTGGATGATGATGAGGATCCCGATGAAGCCTAGCTTGATTACAGTGTTGATGATCTCCCCTCTCCGGGAAGGAATTCCCCCGGCAGAAATCTGTCTTCCGGTGAGATCTTTCACTCTCGGTGTTTTCCGTCCCGCAGAGGCTGTGGAAATCTATCTGTGGTCGCCCCCCTCGTATGAGGGTTCCATAGGGAATATATAGGCTAAGGGGCGGAGTCGGGAGCCGGGCAGGTGGGCCACACCTGCCCTAGGCGCGTCCCAGGGTGGGCCCGCGCCTAGGGGTGGTGTGGGCCCCCTGCGGCCCTTCTTCACTACTCCTTCTGGCTTCATGAATCTTCTGGAAAAATAATGTTTTCCCATATTTTTCGGATCTTTGCAAAATTGCATCAAATCGCCTTCTTTTCCATCAGAATCCAGACTCCGGCAGTTCATCCTCCAAGAATCATCCAACATGCATAAATAGTGGAAAAGACATAAGTAATACCTCATAATAAGACATATATCAATGAATAGAGGTAAATTATGATATATAATGGTGATGCAAATTGGACGTATGAACTCCCCCAAGCTTAGACTTTCGCTTGTCCCCAAGCGAAAACTGAGCTCAGTAAACATGTCCACATGTTTATGGAGTGAAGTGTCGATAAAAGAATACGGACAAGAAGCATCACACTTACCATTGCACAACTCATATAAGAAATCAACTCACCATTATATAACTTAGCTTGCAACAAGTACAGCAGTCACAATAGAGAGGCATAAAGATAAATCATAATTGGAATTGGAAAACTTTTGTTCCTAGTTAGAGAACAGCTGGCAAATAGTTTCACAAAAAACTTTTTGTAGAAGTTTTATAACAGGAGCACTCTTTGCTCAAAAAGGTTTTTCAAAAGTGAAGGCTTTCAAAGTAAGACTCAATAGATAATAGTCTTGTGCAAACAAGGAAGATAAAGAACATGAGTGAATAAATCACCATATGAATGCTTGAAACACAACAACTCAAATGCTTGCTGGAGGTAGAGATAAAATAGGTTTACTGACTCAACTTAGAAGATAGGAGAAAGGTCCCTTCATAGAGGGTAGGAGGGATTACAAGTCATAACGAGCTTCCAAAAGATTGTGGTACTTACTAGCTTTGAGCCCTCATTGCCCCTATCATAAGCATCTTGAGATGATTAAGGTTAAAGTGCACAAAGATGGAGTATATGCTTGACGAAATATAAGTTGGCAATCTCATGTCCCTTGAATATGAGGGCCACTACTCATGCTACTCAACTTTGGTCACAGGTAAGTTCTTGTCATTGTAAGTACATGCGTATCATAGAGAACCGCCAACAGGGTACCCCTTGTACATGGTACAGGAGCTTTCCCATAACCAAAATGACAAGGCAAGCAGACAGTGGGCATCTCAGTGATATTTTTATTTACTATGTGCATAGCTTTTCATTGAGGATTCTTCATAGATAACTCACTATGGTGATGCTTCAAGTTTCCACCATGATTAGGCATGGCTTAGGCTAGCGGCCCAGGCATTTCTCTAACACAAAATACAGACTCCATGGACTCGCAAGTTCCCTATTTATTTCACATCGTTGACAACCATAGAAAAAAGAGCACGATATCAACTGAGTACAAATACAGGTTCTGCTAATTCCAACGTATAGATGCAAGCATATACAACTTCGATGACACAATGGTTCAAGTCTATTAGGGGCAAAGAAAATAAGGTGTGCCATCAAGTTCATGAGAGCTTTACTAACTAGTTTTCACATAACAAATTACTTTTTAATTCAAAAGATATATGAAGCTTGAGAATTTCCTTGGAATAGCAATTGCTACTAGGTATATATGGTGGACACAAATGGCATAGGTTTTGGTTCAAGGGTTTGGAAACATGAGAAGTATGCCTTCTCAAAATAGGTTTTTTGCTAGCAAGGCTGGATAGCAAGCAACAGAGTTGAAAGAAACAAGAAAACATACAAGTAATAAAGCCAAACATGAAATCTTCCTTGAAGACAGAAGGGATCTTAAATAAAGAATACTAAGCTCATAATCCAACAAGAAAGAAAATAAATGATACAAAATACCTGTAAGCTCTTTCTCTTATCTTTCAAACATCAAAAAGTATTGCTACTGAACAGAACTCGGTTTGCCAAAACCAATTTAGATCCACTTGATGATACCAAAGTGATGCCAATACTGGTCAACAAGATTCATCATAATAGAGATTGCAAACTAAAATAAGAAGTGCAAATAGTAAAAGATGAAACTTCTCATTAATATTCCAATAAAGGCACTCACACCAAGGGATACATAGATAATAAACTAAAGGATAGATACTTCCACATGCAAACCAACCTATAAGATAACCTCTCTCTCAAAGAATGAATCAATAAAAAGGTAAAAGATAATGGTGGTGATACCGCGACACTCCCCCAAGGTTGGAACAAGCCAAGGGGATGCCAAACCTGATGACGAATTAATCCTTTGGTGGTGGTGTTCTCTTGATAATCTCTTCAATAATTTTCTTCAAATCCTCAATCTCAAAGGTTAGAGTACGAATCAACTTCGAATTATGCTCAATGCAGCTCATGATTAATTCGGACCAAGGATCCTAGTCCTTGTTATTCCTTCTACACTCTTCCTTCTTAGAGTATTCCTTCCCTGCATGGTTAGAGCAAGTTGTACGAGGAGGAGGTGACCGTGGAGAGAGGATATGACATGGAGTTTTCCCTCCTATAGACATCCGTGTTGTCCTCTTAAGCTTGATAGGTTTTGCCACCACTCCAATGCTTGCGACAGTAGTGCGGGTGTCCGGTTGCTTGTCCTCCTCCATGTCTCCTTCATAACATAACAAAATCTCATCCTCCTTGGGTTTGCGAGGATCGTCTTCCTCTGGCTTCTTGCCTTTATCTTTGGCGGATACCATGGTGCTCTAAACTTGAGAAGATTTCCTGACAGAAAAAGATCGAAACGAAAACACGACGAGAACACGATGCACGAACCTTGGGGGATCCGGGGGGTTATATATTATGAAGTTTCAAATCATAAGGAAGGTTCTGGTATGAAAAAGAGGCGGAGTCGGAGCTCGGGGGTGGCACACCCCCTCCAGGCGTGGCCAGGCTGGGGCCCGCGCCTGGGGTGGGTTTCTCCACCCCGGCCTCCGGTTTCTCCTCTGTTCCATCTCGTAACTTCCCTTATGTATTAAAAACATCAAAAATATAAAATGATTGGGGTTTCACGAACCTTCTGTTTTCACCGCTTTTACCTATTCAAAGACGAACTCTGCAGACTCCTTTTCTCCTTCTCCTGAAATTTCCTTTCCTCAAAAGGCAATACACAAACTTTAATGGCAACATTAGTGTAAGCAAAAATAATAAAACTTTAGGTTCACACTTGAACTGAAATCCATCAAAACAAAGGCTTCTGTAAGAGGCGAATGCAAATGATAGCAGAAATCTGTCAAAACTGACCAGCAGGTAAAGATTTATTTTTTCGAGAACCTTCTGTTGCTGAAATCAAAAAGTGTAGAACTAATGAAAGTTGGGTAACAACATGGATATCAAGCTCAGAAAAATGCAGATCCATCCAACATACTGAGATCCCTCACGTATTTTTATAATGCAGCACAAAAATCTGTCCCAGGACAGCCACTTTTCACAACTCCTCTACTTCACAAAACTAGTTGAACTTGACAAAAAACCAAAACAAAAAGGATAAGGAGCGGTTATTACAGAGGTAATAATTTACAAGACTCAACCAAACTCTTGGGTTATGTCCCAACAAGTACTTTTCTTTAATGCCTTTAAGTTAGGCTAGAAACTTTCAAAGATGCTCACAGAGGAGATAAATATTTGGAATGAAAGAGAGCATCAAGAAGAAAATAGCCAACACATTTGAGTCTAACCCACTTCCTATGCATGGGAGTGTCATGAGAAAACAAATTATTGAAACAAAAATCCACTAGCATAGGAAGACAAAAAAATGCAACTTCAAAGCTTTCAACATAAAACGGGGAAACTTAACATTATTGAGATGCATAAAACCATGTTTCCCTCTCTCATAATAACTTTCATTAGCACTTTTAATAAAGTTGAGGATATAACCATAAAAGGAATCAATTTTATCACAAAAATGAGCATACTTACAGTCACCAACAAGAGGACCAAGGTCATAAACTATATCAATAGAAGCAAGTTGTCCCATCCTGAAATCTTTATTAGTCAAGATATTTTCACAAGGAGTTTTAGCAAATTTGGAAAAGTTAAACTCATAAGAATCTCCATCAAACTTAGTTAAAACTTTTTCCTTCTTACAATCTATAATAGCTCCACAAGTGTTCAAGAAAGGTCCACCCAAAATGACAGGACAAGTTTTGCTAGCTGCAGAATTATGCACTAGAAAATCAACAGGATACTTAATCTTACCACAGAGAACCTCCAGATATCTTACAATACCAATAGGGAAAATGGTTTCCCTATTTGCAAGGTGGATAACCACATCAATGTCCTCAAGCTCACAAGGACCAATTTCATGCATAATTTCCCTATAAAGCTCATAAGGAATAGCACTAGAAATAGCACCAATATCACATAAACCATAGTAGCAATGATCACCAATTTTAACAGAAAGCACAGGAACACTAGCTTTTCTAGCCTTACTAGGATGAGAGATAATATTAGAAGCGTCTTCACAGAAGACAATGTGCTCATCCTCTATATTTCTAGCATCAAGATCTTTCACAATAGCTACCACAGGTTCAATATTCAATTGCTCATCAGGCTCCACATTTTTCATTGTACCTTTATTATTTGCACTAATAATCATAGAATACTCCTTTACCTTAGCTGGGAAAGGAAATTCCTCAACATGAGGTTCAGGCACAATATGATTAGTAGTACAAACTTCAGCACTTCTAACAGGAACATGACTAACGACATCTTTATAAGGAGCATGATACTTATTCCACTTCTTCTTGGGAATTTGTATGTAAGAGGCAAAGGCTTTAAACCAGTTGGCAATACTTTGGGAATCAAGACCAAACTCATTACTAATATCACGGAAGTCATCATTTCCCATAAAAGATTTAATGCATTCACAATCAAAGTTTATACCTGACTTTCTTCCTTTGTCATTCTCCCAAGCTTCAGTGTTCTCTTGAATACGGTATAGTAGAACCTATTTAGCTTCTTCCTTCATACGTGTGAATGATCTAGCACAAGAAGCATATAGTAAGTCTTTATCATGAAGATAAAGACTAGCATAAAAGTTATTGATAATAATATTGTTATGGAATTCATGAATAGTACATTGAAGCATTAGTAACTTCAATCTCCCCCAAGCTTGAGTTGTAGTCTCTCCACCACGAGGGCAAAATTTATATATCAGATTTCTATCCTTATGGATCTCACTAGGAGGATAAAATTTAGAATAAAAGAGAGATGCCATTTCCTCCCATTCCATAGATTGTCCATTCTTCAGCAGCTTATACCATTCTTTAGCTCTCCCTTTCAAGGATATAGAGAGTGGCTTCTTCTTCACCTGTTCAGTTGTGATACCTTCACACTTAAACAACCCGCATAATTCATGGATAAAAAGCAAGTGATCACCAGGATGGACAGTTCCATCCCCAAAATAATAATTATCCATAACATGATCAACAATACTTGTAGGTATCTTAAAAGGATCTATCTCAGCAGGTGGTGGTTCATCTACTACCCTAGCAGTGGTACTAGTTTTCCCAAATAGAAAACCAAGTGGGTTATCCATATTGGAAACAAAGTAACAAGCAGTAACAAAAAGCAATACTCACAGTATAAGTTTCCCTTACCAGTTCCACTCTTCAATAGCGCTTCACTCCACAGCAACGGCGCCAGAAAATAGTCTTGATGACCCACAAGTATAGGGGTGTATCGTAGTACTTTTGATAAATAGGAGTGTTGATCCCAACGAGGCGGAGAAGGTGTTAACTAGCGGTATGGAGTAGGAAATCTCTATAAATACTTAGCAAAAGGATTTTTAGTGGTTTTCTGATAAATCAACAAAACAAAGTGCAAGTAACAAAGAACAAACTCAGCAAGTGGCCCAATCCTTTCTTAGCAAAGGACAAGCTGGTGGAAATACTTATAAAGACCAAACGTTCTCGAGGACACGTGGGAATTCTGTCAAGTGCTTTCGCTTCAAATAGCTAAGTACTCTTCTTTGGTGTTGTAAGTGTTGTGTGGGTGAAACTGTGCTAATGTACCGACCTTAATTGGACTAATACATACTTGTGATTAAACCCCCTGCGAACATATGTAACTACAGGAAAGTAATTAAGATATAAATCTAACCACATCCTTAAAATCTGAGATCCTATGCTCCCTTGTGCAAAGGTGTCCTAACGGGGGTTCAGGTTTCTGTCACTCCGGCAACCCCACAATTAGTATCCAAATACACAATGCATTCCCCTAGTCCCATAAATGGTGAAGTATCATGCAGCCAACATTCACATGGCACCACTAGAAGAATAGAACCACAACTTAAATACTAAACCATTGAATAATAACTCAACACAGATCCACTAATAACAACATGACTTCTCCCATGTCCTCAAGAACTAGACGAACTACTCACAAGACATCATATGGATCAAGATCAAAGATGATATGGTGATGAATAACAATCTGAACATAAACAATAATCCAATGGTTCCACTCACAAGCATCAACTACAATAGTAATTAACACCGGGAAAGTTTCCCCTAAGAACTAAAGCAATATCCAACACAATTGTTACAGCGAGATGGAGTGGTGATGACGGTGCTGGTGGAGATGATGGTGTGGATGATGATGTTGATCCCGATGAAGCCTAGATTGATGACGGTGTTGATGGCGACGATCTCCCCTCTCTGGGAAGGAAGTCCCCGGCAGATATCTGTCTGCCGGAGAGATCTTTCTCTCTCGGTGATTCCCGCCCCACAGAGGTGGCGGAAATCTATCTATGACCACCCCCCTCGTATTAGGGTTCCATAGGGAATATATAGGCGAAGGGGCGGAGTCGGGAGCCGGGTGTAGCACCCCAGGGTAAATCCACTACTAGATAATCATGTGTTATTTTATTTATGCATCATCATCATGACAGCATGCATATATTTTGCATAAAACTATTTTCGTAAAATCATATGTTGTTTCTAATTAGCCCTCTCCTTTAATCTCAAACTAAAACCTCAGTCTCTTCAGATCTTTTATTTGCCTAAAAAGTATTTACAAAAATATTTTAAAAATAAAATATATAATAAAAAGTTTTGTCCGAGGGAGGCAACCTAGCCCGTAGGCCAGGCCAAATACAACCCTGGCCCAGCCCACCGAAGCTACCAGATCCCAAACCCTAATCCCATCTAACCCTATCCCCCTCTCCCTTACCCCGCCGCCGATGTCAAGATCGCCTTCTCGGATGCCATGACCATCTACATGGATCCGATGTCCGAGACCCCGAAGACCGATCCTAGCGAGCCGAACCCGAGCCCTCGGCGAATCCCAAGATCTTTGGATCAATGTGTGACCCATTTACCTCCAAGCCCTATTTTTATAAAGGATATATCTTGTTGCATATACTCATCCATACTTGCATGCATCTTGTGTGGTTTGGGGGCATTATGACGATCCACCTTATAATTAAATATGGAGGCCATATGCTGGCAAATCTAGCCTTAGTTTTTCTCCATTTAAATTTTTATAGCGAACCGATGATATATTTTTGCCTTGATAAGACAACATTTAATTTGCGGGTATCTAAATAACTTGAACCATCTAAATAAATGTCGGGACCCCGGTTCCGCTTAATATTTCCTAGTTGCATCGTATCTTTGCCATGTCATTCATCATACATGCATCACGCCCGATCTTCTACCGTAGTATTAAATAGTGCATCCGGTGCTTCTTCTAGTGTTTTGCTTCTTCGCGGATAAGGCCGTTGAGTTGATGTGAGCTTCGCCCCGATCTTCGGATGAACATTCGGCAGTGTTTTCAGGCGAGCATTCTTCCCCTTTCTACCTATTTTACTTTACAATCTTTATTTCCTCCCGTTGATCTATTGCTATCTGTGTTTCGATGCTCTAGTTTTCGTCCTCGTGATATCCCTTGCAGCCTTATATTGCCTTGGACACATCCTATTACCTATTTTTTGGTAGATAGTTGTACTTACGTGTCGTAGTCGCTTGCTCAAGTGCGGTTTTGTGTTGTCAAGTACCACAGTTGTTGGAGTAATGCCGCATGTTTAATGTTGGAGATGATCATGGATTTAATTACCGTTTAATAACTAAAATTGAAGTAGGTAAATAATGCAGAGGCACATGTGGGCAATAGATGTTATTTGGTTTTTAACCGTCCACTTGTGTCCCGTAGGACCCCGAGTACTTGATACCTGTTCTTTGAATATTCGCACTATCCGCATGTGGGACCATGAATCCCCCTAGCCAGAGCTTGAGCCATATATTATTTCTTGGGGCAACAAACTAGTTTGGGGCTTTATTACTATCCTGTACTTATGCCATGATTTACTGCTTTATTTACGATTGCGCATGGAGAGCCTGTACTGTTTAGGTAAGTGTAGTGTTTTCGCGGTATCGACAAGCCCAGTCACACTTTCGGGTTCGCAGTCGTTTATAGCCATTGACGCAAACCTCTGGAGCCGGCCAACTTCGTCGTGGGTAGCTTGGTGGGGTGGCCCCCTGAAATTTATATGAATCTTGTAATTGCTCTATCGTGATGCCTCGTTGGGTTTTCATTTGGTTTTTCCCGAGGTTGATCGTGCGTGTGTTGCTATTTGTGCCCCCTGCAGGGTAAAACTTTCTGAAAGCTGTGTCTGCGGTTATGGACGACTTGGAGCACAGTATCTCGATCATAGACAACTATAACTAAAGTAGTGCTATAAATTTGACTTATAATGACTAGTAATCAGCTTCACTACAATGAAATAGCTAAATAAAAGTACCAACAACTGCTGGTTTTGGGATGCCTCATGCTATATGTATCTGACTAGTAAGTATTGTAACTACAACAGAATGGTTAATTAAAACTTCCCACTGTTTATAATATTAGGATGACTCATGCTATCCATAACTGACTAGTAATTGCCGCAAATATAATGGAATGAACAAAACTGCCAACTGTGTGAGTTCCTCGGTTGACTTCCTTGTTTGGTCTCGAGGGGGAAATACCAGGATGGGTATGCTAGGTGATAGTTTTAGGTTGGATCCGAATAGGTCTTTCTTATCCCTATCTGATAGTCTCCAGTTGTATTGAGTCTCTATAGGTTTTTTAGTACATGCTCCGCTGCCGCTTCAGTCCACCATACCTATGTAGGCGAGGACCACCGAATTCTAGTCTAGCCGTGTCCTGGCCTCAGTACTGACCGCTCTCTTTTTCCTTGTCCCTTTGTCGGCACCCCTTTTGTTTAAGCAGGTTTTGAGATCGACGTCGTTAGCAGGGTTACCCTTCCGGCTTGGCCTGGGTAGGGTTATGGACGCCATTGGTCATTCTTCAGGGCTCTTAGCTCAATTTGCATCTTGTCCGTACTCGGACGCTGTATCGTTTTAAAGGTGATTTGGATCTTTGTATTGTATATCTGAATTCTTGACTCTTTGAGTCGTTGTTATAAAAATCTGTTATATGGGTTCCATCGTGGACTATTGTGTAATGGTATTACTTCGTTTTCCACCCGCACGAAAGTGCCTGGTGGGCACCTTTGAATCGTTTCTATGCGGGTTTGGCGGGAATCGCTGAAACTTGCATAGGGCCGATCCGAGGGTGTTACACCGGGCAGGTGGGCCACACCTGCCCTAGGCGTCGCCCAGGGTGGGCCCGTGCCTAGGGGTGGTGTGGGCCCCCTGTGGCCCTTCTTCGCTCCTCCTTCTAGCTTCCTCAATCTTCTGGAAAATAATATTTTTCTGATCTTCGCAAAATTGCATCAAACCACCTTCTTTTCTATCAGAATCCAAACTCCGACAGTTCATCCTCCAAGAATCATCCAACATGCATAAATAGTGGAAAAGGCATATACCTCATAATCAGACATATATCAATGAATAGAGGTAAATTATGATATAGAATGGTGATGCAAATTGGACGTATCACCAGCCAACCTTCGATCTTACCCCACGTCTTTGTACGATCATGTCATAAAGTTTAAATTGCTATCACATTTTTAGTAACTCAATATCCTTAGACCATGAGATCACATCAATCACTTTCACCGGAAAAGTACTTTGATTACATCAAATGTCACACCGTAACAGGGTGATTATAAAGGTATCGTCAGGTATTTGGAAAGTGTTAGTTGAGGCTTGTGGATCAAGAGTGGGATTTGTCCATCCAGATGACTGAGAGAGATACTCAGGGCCATCTTGGTGATATCACATTAACATAGCTTGCAAGTAAGTGATTTGATCACTAGAATGTCATATCACAGGAACGAGAATAAGTGTACTTGTCAGGAATGATATTAAACAAGTTATGGATGATACCAAGTGATCGGATCTCAGACAAGTAAAATATCGCAAGACAAAAGTAATTTATTACAGTGAAAGAGGTTCAGATGATTATCTGATTTTCGTGGAACTAGTGGGTGCCATTATGGATCTCCAGGTCCCGGTAATGATTATTGATCGGAGAAAGTCTCGATCATGTCTACATAGTTCTCGAAGCCATAGCGAGACACACTTAAGGTTAGTCAATGCATTTGATCGGATATGGAACATATAGGAAGTCAATAGACATCACAGAAAATTGTTCTACTGCAGAAAATTGTTTTGCCAAATCTGCCGAAATAGTTTTGGGGTATCGAAGCAAAGCAAGGGATCAAAAAGTTAATGTGTTCATTAAATTAAGTACTCATTTAATGAAGTATTAATTAAATTGATTTGTATTAAAACAAGGGAATTAAAGTGCTTTAATGGATAGACCTTTGTTTTTTGACTAGAGATTTAATGGGAGAAAGTGGAGATAGAAAGTATGTGAGTGGAGAGAACACTCAAATGAATGAAGAGAGGAGAGGGGGAACCCTATTGGCCTTGTCCATTGCCACTAGAAAAGGTGCTCGGCGAACCCATGCTCTAATTATTCCCCTCCACCACCACTTGACATGGTTATACCCTACGGGTACACGACATTAGCATACCTAGTCCAGCCCAAGGAAGGCCCACAATAATATACGTGGCCTGTGGAGATTTTCGGGTGGCCATGGCCCATGACATCTCCGGATCCTTGGAGATCAAGACTAGAACAGATAGAATATTGAAAGGGGCAGACCCTAAACTTGTAACCGACTCAATCTGTGCCCGAGACCTGCCTAAACTCTATATAAAGGCTAGAGGGCACGGCGAGGAGGACATCTTTTTCCACCGCATACACACCTCCATGCCAGATTGCATCTGCGCACCTCTGTACTTTCCGGTGCCGCCGCAATCAAAGAGCAGACAAGCAGGAGTAGGGTTTTCCCTTCGGGGGCCTGAACCTGGGTAAATCTCGTGTCCCCTGGTTGCTTGTCTGTTAACCGTTCCGCGATCTCCAACACCCCCATATTCTCCAAAACCCAAGCTCATAACAATGGGCATTGACGAGTCGAAAACCTCGTCAATTGGCGCCGTCTATGGGAACCGGGGGCGCTGATTGTGCGATCGTGACGGTCCCGACCAAACAGATCTACAACTCCTCGGTGCTGGAGAGCCATCTCCTCTTAGGTGCTTTCGACATCACCGCCCACTCGCCAGCCACCATGAAGGACTTCAAACCTGTAGGCGACAGACTCGAAATTCTGTTCGGGAGCTTCTGCTTCTAGGTGGAACAGACCGGCACTCTCCGCCTCCTAGAGCGGGTGCCACTACCATCGATCAGGCCCGCCTCATGGGCCCCGCATCCCAGCGTGCTACACATGTCAATGTCGACAGATGAGTCATACGACAGCAGCAGCTGCAACTCAGATCTGTGCCAACCCCCGTCAGATGAAGGAACCTACGGTTCCGGATCCGAAAGCTGCGGCAGCAGCGATCCAATCCGTGAGTGCTACTAGTGCGCCGTGGTCATCCAAAGCGACGTGGAACAACCACCAGCTTCGAGTGCCCACATGCCACCACCCAACCCGCAGGGTGGAAACGGAGCAAACAGGAGGCAACCATCCCTCCCACCCAACGAGGACGACCCCGATGCCTATCGAATAATTCACCTCAGCGAGGAAGGATGGCACCAGGCACACGAAGCTGTGGCGGGAAACAAGGTCATGCCTGTGGACGCTTCACGGGACCTGCTGATGGCATACCACCTGCTCCTCATCGAAGAGCATAAAAAACAGGTGAAGATGCAAGAGGTACTCGATAAACGCAAGCAAGCGGCATTAGAGTCTAGCGCGCGTCGAGCTGCTCTCTCCGCCACTGGGGGCTCCAGCTCGCAAGACAACAATGCCAACAAGCATCTCTCTCGCACAGAGCACATGGATCCCACTGCATGTCATGAGGTCTCGAACCCTCAACACGTCCTTCATGGAGATGGACGCCAATGGCAACGTCATCCCGAAGACGCCGCAAGCTGCGATCATGGCAGCCACCACATATCTCGCGTCCCATCCACCTCCGGTGGGGGACCCGAAGAGAGATATGCACAAGTCCGCACTGGCCGGACTCGAACTCATTGGAGCTGCGCTCCACGAGGAGGCTCCTGCGGAGCCGAAAAAGAAAGCTGCGGTCACATTCAACCACAACCCCATGCCCTCAGACGACGAGGAGGAAGACGAGCACGATCTGCCTCGATGACACAAGAGTCCAAGACGTCGCAGCCGCGACTACGACGCTCGAAACAACATAGCCTAGCGCAAGGTCGACAAGGGACGTGTCAAACGCGCGTGCTCAGACGAATCCGATGAGGTCGACGACGGAGAACTCTTTGGAGCTCGATGCTTCAGCAGATCTGTTCGGCGAACGCGGATGCCGAGAAATTTCAAGGTTCCTTCAGAAAACTCTGTGGGGGCTACAGTGTTGAATTTTACAAAAACTGCGTATGCTACTCTAAAAGTATCTAGTCGGAATAATTCATTCAAACTAAATACTTGGGGCTACAGTGCGAAGTTTTCTATCTTCACTCTTAGAGCATTCAGATGGTAAGGCATATGGTTTTCCGTCTAAATCCTCGGGGGCTACAGTGGGATACTCATATGAAATGCAAAAGGAAAATAAAACTTACAAGTGCAATGATCTTGAGGTTCGTAGCGCTCTCGGCAAACAACTTGCTGAAGAAAGGCTATTTCCTCACAAGATATCTGCTTGTCGGATAAGCTCATCAAGACCGCAGGTTGGAGATGTAGGCGCTGCACCAGGAGCCGAGCTACTCGGCGTAAGCACCGGGTAGACTATCTTCGGGAGCTCTGTGGTTATCCTAGGTGCAGAGGCGCTGCCTTCGATGGAAGTTCCACCCACCACCACCGCCTTTACGCTACCGATGGCATCCTTAGATGGAGCTTCAGCCATTTTGGTCGCGGTGCTTTCTTGCGTCGCCTGTTCGTCGACAACTATGAGATCCACGGAGCCATTTGAGTCCACTTCCATGGCAGAAGGGCCAGATGCATCCTTAGCCGGAGATCTTGTCGGATCAGGTGTGGGCTGGACGCTGGGAGTGATAGGGGCGATGGCGGGAGATGCTTGGTGAGACATGTCACGATGCAACATGTCTTTTATGTTTTTATAAGCTCCCGATGTTTTGGAGGTCTTCTTCAAACTTAAACTAGCCTTCTTCCTGAAACATGCGAAAGTATAAGTACATGAATAAGATGAGCAATGGACAATGTCAGAGGAAAAGAAACTTACACAACAGTGGGAGCTTTGGTAAAAGGGATCCCGGTGATCTTTCTTTTCTCCGCCTCCAGGGCGGCGGTAGTCTTTTTGGAGCCTCCACCCTCCGTCTTCTGCTTGCCTCCGTCAGCAGCGTCAGAGGTGGAGCTCTTCCGCTTTCGCGCCAACGGGACATCGTCGTCGGACAAGACGGTGACTTCCTTCATCTTGGGGTCATAGATTTGGACATCCATGCTATCCTCCTCTAGACTTTTGAGTTGTTAAGTGAAATCCCAAAGTGTTAGTATAGATGATAATGGCTAGACGGAAGAACTGTAGTACATGTCAAACACGGAAAATACATACCTCTGGGCACTTTCCATCTACGAACATGTCATAGGTGATGGCGAAGCCACGCTTCCTGTCCTTCACCTTGACGATGTACTTAAGGCGGAGCTTGATGGAGTCACTCGAAAAGTTATCCATGGAGATACAAAGGATATCCTTCCTATCCGTGGTATACTGATGCATTAACTTCTCGCGGTGCTGCAGAGGCTGGATCCGCATGATGAACCAGCACATGGCTAGGTCCAACCCGGTCAAACCTGCCTCTACGAACCATTCTATCCTCCTTATGGCGCGAGAAGCGTCGTTATCGGAGGAAGGGTGGCCTGGGATCTCCATGTCGGTGCTTCGGCAGCGGCTCCATCGACGAAGTCCGGGTATGTATTTTCTCGGTCAGCTAGAGGGATATTTGGGCCGTAGAAGTATGACCGTTGCCAGTTCTTGCAAGATTCATGGAAGACGATGTCGAGGAACCACCGGCCAGGCTAGATCTTAAAACTAATTGTCCCACAATTCATGAGCTCGTCCTTGCTCGCTCCGGCTTCCCGCTTGACGGTGAAGAAATAGTTGAACAGGTCTAACCTAGGCCTAATCCCTAGGCATCCCTCGCAAAGCGTCACGTAGTTGCTAAGCACGAGAATACTATTGGGGGAGAGGTTCTGAGGTTGAACCCGGTAATGATTGAGGACAGAAAGGAAAAAGTTGGAGATGGGCAGGGAATCGCTCCGTACCAACTGAGCTTTGAGGTACACCTTCTCTCCGTCTTGGGGAGAAGGGGTGACCTAGCCGGCCAGCTCCGCCTGCCAGACAATCCCCTCCGTCGCGGGAAGGTAGCCTTCGACAAGAAGCTCCCTGATATCACTATTAGTGATATCAGAGCCACGCCAATCCCTCTTGTGGGAATTGTTTTCTTCTTCCAGCAGCTCCAGCACCGCTAGGATATGGTCACTGCCGGTGGATTCGACCACCGCGGATTTGGGCAGCACTAAGCTCTCTGGGGGCACGTGGACGGCGCTCGCTGGCTTCGCCGTAGTGTCAGCCGCTGCAACCATGAATGCGCTAGTGTTGCTGCTCGCCATTGGGATGGAAGAGGAGATGGCAGGGGAGAGTGGGAAGCTAGGGTTTTTCGCGTGCACGCGGAGGGCTCGAGGAGATGCTCGCAGGAGGAAGAGGATGATGCAGAGGATGAATGAGGTGAAAAGTAAAAATCCACCGTAGTTGTAACTTATAACCCCTGGCGTCAAGATTCGTGCAAAGTGATCGAATGGTCGGCGCATGGACGACGTGTGCGGGCACGTCCACATAAATTTCACCATGTTCCCAACCGTCACTGCCAACGGTTCGTATCCTTCACACGGGAAAAACGGAAATGATTGTGTTCTCTGCATGTGTAAGTTATGATGCGCCGCTGACCTATGTCTACGTCGTTCTAGCTGACATGAGCAGGTGAACCATCACATCGGAATATTTTGGCATGGACGGATCCAGTCCGGCTACGAGAAAAGTACGATGGAAGATTGAGCATTTCTCCGACTTACAAGTTGAAGACGGAGAGCATTGCAGGGTTCTTGGGAGGACTACAAGATATTGCTTGACGATTTTCCGACATCCATCTAGATGGAACATTCAACCTGAAGAGGCAAGATGGCGCAAGATCTCGGAGTTCTCTGGGGCTACTGTTGGGGATTTGCTATATGGGTATCCTCATAGCATGCCTCCTATCCGGATAACCCGGGTGGCCCACAGTTGGTAGCATGGCCCATGGCCTGCTAGGCGGCCCAGTTAGATGGATACAGAAGGGAGGCCCATGCCGGATAATGGAAGACTACGGAGGATTCACCGACGTACCCAGAGCCTTGGAGTGCAAGACACGTTAGACTAATTGTATACTGCGTAGGACTCTGTAACCTATCCGGCTAGGACTTTCCCTGTAACCGTAGGACCTGGCGACTATATAAGTCGGGCCTATGCGAGCCTTTAGGGCACGATACAACATACACCTCGCACAGCGAACCAATCTCTGTAACCCGGCATATTGCCATTATAGTGATTTATAGCAGGAGTAGGATTCTGCCACCGTTGTGAGATATGAACCTGGGTAAGCTGTGTTACCTCGTACCCGTCAACCATCCACCTTACCCCACGTCTCTAAACACGCACTGTGAGGACCCCTCCATCGCTTACTCGTCGGCAATACCACGACACCTAGCACCCTCTCAGCATCAGAAACAACTTCTCCAACTAGAGATTTCGTAGTCATTTGTAGAAATCTTGACTTTCCATTTTCTGAACCAGAAAATCGGTGTTTTCCAAAGGAGATGCAAGATTAAGGCGCACCCAAGGGCCCAAGGAAATTTTCACGTATGCTACATCATGGTGTATGTCCATTCCAGGGAGGTGGGTATTTATATCGTGGTGCAAGCATATACTGTATTTTTCGTGAGTTACGGCCTGGTAAAGGCGGTTTCTAACTATAGGTAGCCTATAAGACACTCTCAGTTTTCAGGAAAAAATGGTTTGGGTGCCCCATGGGGTACCTAGGTTTGATGCATGCCTAGGTCCAAGATTGCACCGACCCTTGCGTTGCCATGGCCACCGGTGGGTTTTGGCTTTTTTTGACATAACCAAACAAAATCTAAAAAACCAGAAACATGTGAAAACAACTCTTGGAGCCCTTGCATGTGACCCACTGCACTCATAGTATCATAAGGATGGCATACCATATCCTTTGGAACCCAAGGCACCAACTGGATGTGTATCGAGTGTGAGTTAACTTGGCTTTCAACCCTATATCCCCCTCGCCGCCTAGAACTATGGAACCACTCGATGGATCGAGCCCACACCCGGCACATAGCTCCCTCTCAGCATCACAGCAACTTATCCAACTAGAGATTTAATGGTCATTTAGAGAAATATTGACTTTCCATTTTCTGAAACCAAAAACCGGAGTTTTTCCAAAGGAGGTGCAAGATTACGGAGCGCCCAAGGAACGAAGGCAATTTTCACGCATGCTACATCATGGTGTATGTCCATTCTTGGGAGGTGGATAATTATCTCGTGGTGCAAGCATATACTCTATTTTTCTTGAGTTACGGCCAGAAAAGTCGGTTTCTAAATATAGGTACCCTATAAGACACTCTCAATTTTCAGGAAAAAATGGTCTAGGGTGCTGCATGGGGCACGTATGTTGGATGCATACCTAGGTAGAACATTGCAGCGACCCTTGTGATGCCGTGACCGCCTACGAATTTGGCCTTTTTTCGACAACACCAAACAAAATCTAAAAAAATAAGAAAAATGTGAAAATAGATTTTAGATCCCTTGCATATGACCCACTACCCTCATAAAATTATAAGAAGGGCATAAAAGGTCCATTAGCACCCAAGGTACCACCCGGATGTCTATCGAGGGTGAGTTAACATGACTTTCAACCCTATATCCCCTCTCACTGCCCAGAACTATGGAACCACCCCATAGATTATCGAGCCCAAACCCTACACGTAGCTCCCTCTCGACATCACAAGCAACTTATCCAACTAGAGATTTCATGGTCATTTGTAGAAAGCTTATCTTTCCCTTTTCTAAACCCGAAAAACCGGTGTTTTTCCAAAGGAGCTACAAGATTAGGGCGCACCCAGGGGTCCGCGAAAATTTTCATGCATGCTACATGATGGTGTATCTCCATTCCCAGGAGGTGGATATTTATCTCGTGGTGCAAGCATATACTATATTTTTCTTGAGTTACGACCCGGTAATTGCAGTTTATAACTGTAGGTACCCTATAAGACACTCTTCGTTTTCAGGAAAAAATTGTTTGGCGTGCCCCATGGGGTAACTAGGCTGGATGCATGCCTAGGTCCAACATTGCACCAAACCTTGTGATGTCGCGACCGCCAGCTGATTTGGCCTTTTTTGGAAAACACCAAAGAAAATCTAAAAAAATCAGAAAAATGTGAAAACAGATTGTGGAGCCCTTAGATGTGACCCACTTCCCTCATAAAATCCTAAGCATGCAATACCAGGTCCTTTGGCACCCAAGGCACCACCCGGATATCTATCGAGTGTGAGTTAACATGGATTTCAACCCTAGACCCCCCTCGCTACCCAGAACCATGGAACCACTACATGTATTATCGAGCCCAAAACCGGCACCTAGCGCCCTCTCAGCATCACAAGCAACTTCTCCAACTAGAGATTTCGTAGTCATTTGTAGAAATCTTGACTTTCCATTTTCTGAACCATAAAATCGGTGTTTTCCAAAGGAGCTGCAATATTAGGGCGCACCCAAGGGACGAGGAAATTTTCACGTATGCTACATCATGGTGTATGGCCATTCTAGGGAGGTGGGTATTTATATCGTGGTGCAAGCATATACTGTATTTTTCTTGAGTTACGACCCGGTAAATGCGATTTCTAACTATAGGTACCCTATAAGACACACTCAATTTTCAGGAAAAAACTGTCTGGGTGCCCCATGGGGTACCTAGGTTTGATGCATGCCTAGGTCCAAGATTGCACCGACCCTTGCGTTGCCATGGCCACCGGCGGGTTTGGGATTTTTTGACAGAACGAAACAAAATCTAAAAAAACCAGAAAAATGTGAAAACAACTCTTGGAGCCCTTGAATGTGACCCATTGCCCTCATATTATCATAAGTATGGCATACCAGATCCTTTGGAACCCAAGACACCAACCGGATGTCTATCGAGTGTGAGTTAACTTGGCTTTCAATCCTAGATCCCCCCTCGCTGCCCAGAACTATGGAACCACTCGATGGATCGATCCCACACCCGGCACCTAGCTCCCTCTCAGCATCACAAGCAACTTCTCCAACTAGAGATTTAATTGTCATTTAGAGAAATCTTGACTTTCCATTTTTTAACCCAAAAAAACGGTGTTTTTCCAACGGAGGTGTAAGATTACGGAGAGCCCAAGGGCCGAAGGCAATTTTCACGCATGCTACATCATGGTGTATGGACATTCTAGGGAGGTGGATACTTATCTCGTGGTGCAAGCATATACTGTATTTTTCTTGAGTTACGCCCCGGAAAAGGCGGTTTCTAACTATAGGTACCCTATAAGACACTCTCAATTTTCAGGAAAAAATGGTTTGGGGTGCCGCATCGGGTACCTATGTGATGGTGCTCGACGTGGCACTTTGTTGGTAACCCCAAGCGCAGGGTGTGAAGATCACAACAGTATGTTTTCCCTCAGTTGAGACCGAGGTTATCGAACCATAAGGAGGAAGGAAACCTCACACAGGTGTTTCAAACAACATGGAGACCTGCACAGCACAAACTCAAGACTTTGTCCCAACGGTGAGGTTGTCAAGCTCACCGGTTTGCTGTAACAAAGGGGTAAACATATGGTGTGGAAGGTAATGGTGGTTTGCAGCAAGTAAAAAAGTAACAGTGGAAGATGTATCAATGGTAAATATTGGACCGGGGTCCATAGTTCACTAGAGGTGCTCTCCTTAGATAAACAACATGGCATGAAGGGTAAACAAATTACAGCGGGGCAATTGACAGGAACTAAGAAAGGCATAACAATGCAATTACTAGTCAAAAAGATCCTATGAGATTCGATTGGGCAATACATAAATATACATAGACCGACATCCAACTACATCTATGACTAGAGGTCCACCTTCAGGTTATCATCTGAACCCCCTCCAGTATTAAGTTGCAAGCAACAGAAAACTGCTTTAAGAAAAGTGTGTAAGGTAAACAGTCCACATGTTCCATGAACAAGAGACCGTTGTTTTCTCCCTAGTAGCAAAAGCACACCTACAACCGAAGAGATTTCTATCAGTTCCCTTGGAAACTAGAGGCATGAACCCACTATCGAGCATAAGTACCCCCTCTTGGAGTCACTAGCAACTACTTGGCCAAGATAAATACTAACAATAGAGAGCATGCAAGATCACAAACAACACATACATGCTAGAATCATAAAGACAAGACCATTAATCAAACCAACATAATAATCTCAATATCCATCGGATCACCGCAAACACAACATGCATGATTACAAATAGATTAGATCTTGATCATGAACGGAGCTCACAAGATCTATACATGAAAGCACAAAGGAGGAGATACAACCATCTAGCTACTACATGGACCCATAGTCCAAGGTGGAACTACTCACGCATCATACCGAAGAGAAGGCCTCGGGATGATCTCCCCTCCGGCAGGGTGCCGAGAAGAACTTCAGATCCCCCCGATCTAGGGACGATGGTGGCGGCGGCTACAGAAGGTTGAGTGCAATATTGATCGGGTGCTTAGGGTTTCTACATCGGGGGCTTCTTATCGGCGAATGGGGAGGACGAGGAGGTGGCCAGGGGGCCCACACCCTGCCTAGGCGCGGGCCCACCCCTGGCCACGCCTAGGGGGTGTGGACGCCCTGGCATGCCTCTCCGTCTCCCCTCTGGACTTCTTGTTCCCCATGGAAAGTTATTGACTTTGACGTTTGTCCCGTCCAATTCCGAGAATATTTCCTTACTAGCTTTTCTGGAACCAAAAACAGCAGAAAACGTGCAACTGGCACTGTGGCAACTTTTTAATACGTTAGTACCAGAAAACATGTAAAAGCACCTCAAAGTGTACAAAAAGCAAAGCAAAGTAGATACTAAACAAGCATGGAACATCAAAAATTATAGATACGTTTCCAACGTATCAAGCATCCCAAAGCTTAACTCCTGCTCATCCTCGAGTAGGTAAGTGATAAAAAGAATAATTTTTGAGGTGACATGCACCCTCACAATAAAGATCAAACCATTTACAAGCATTGAAAGCTGGATCAAAGAACTCTAAACATGATCATGAGAGATGGAGTTCTAACAGTAAGACAAAGCAACTATGCATGCAACATGACAGGCTACAAACAAATATCATGAATAACATGCATTGAAAAACGTTTGTTTGTTTCACATACAGAAAACATGGCATAGTGGCAATCAACTTGTCCCTCAAAGAGTAGCAAATAGATGCATAGGACACCTTCAAAGTTCACAAGGGTGACTAGAAACAAATAGCACAAGAAAAAGTAATATCACAATATGCATCAATCAATAAGTTTTGGGACACTGCACATAGAATGACAACTATGCTCTCTTAACGGTGCCTAAAGATAGAAGGTGGAGACTCAAATAATGGTGGAAGAAAGGCCTTTTATAGAGGAAGTAGGTATTTCAAGTTTCAAAAAGATCTTCCAAAAATTATGTTACTTGTTAGCTTTCGGCCCACATTGCCCCTATCATAAGCATCTTGAAGTGATTAAGGTTAAAGTGAACAAAGATGGAGTATATGGTTGACGAAGTATAAGTTGGAAATCTCAAGTCCCTTGAATACGAGGGCCACGCCTCATGCTACTCAACTTTAGTCACTTATAAGTTCTTGTCATTGTAAGTATTTGCATATCATAGAAAACCGCCAATGGGGTACCCCTTGCACATGGTACAGGAGCTTTCCCATAAACAAAATGACAAGGAAAGCAGATAATGAGCATCTCAGTAATCTTTTTATTTAGCATATGCATAGCTTTTTATTGAGGATGCTTCATAGATAGGTCACTATGGTGATGCTGCAAGTTTCCACCATGATTAGGCATGTCTTAGGCTAGCGGCCCAGGCGTTTCTCTAACACAAAATACAAACTCCATGGACTTACAAGTTCCCTGTTTATTTCACAACGGTGACATCCATAGACAAAAGAGCATGATATAAACTGAGTCCAAAGTACAAGTGCAATGTTGAAACCTTTCCCCGTGACAACACGGTTCTGCTAATTCCAACGTATAAGTGCAAGCATATACAACATAGACAACACAATGGTTCGAGTTTGTTAGGGTCAAAGAATATAAAGTGTGCCATCAAGTTTGTGAGGGCTTTAATCAGTAAGTTTTCACATAACAAAATAGTTTTTAATTGGAAGATAACTAAAAACAAGAATATACTTGGAATGGTGTAACACACCATGCATAACTGTTTATAGTGGTCACTTTGGAATAACTTGGTTTCTTGGGAGTTGGAAGCATGAGTAGAACTTACTGATATTAGTGGAGGCTAGCAAAAGACTGGGAGCAACCAAATAAGAGAGCAATAATGATCATAATCATGTAGAGCAACAAAGCATTACTAATCAAGGCATAGAGTGGTACTACAAGTCAAGGACTAAATGATCATAGAGGCTAATGGTGACTTGTGAGAGTCATAACATGGTGTGAGCATGTGCCAAGTCAACCCAAACAAAGCATCAAAGGAGAATACCACAATACTATGCTTTCGCATGCTAAAACAATGCATAATTTCTTCAAGGCACACTAAGCAATCCCAATTATTTTGAACAAGACATGCTACAGCAATAATCACTAAGCATAAGTTCAAAACAACACCTAGCATGTCATGCTAAAGTCTAAGTCACAGTCAATGCAAGCTCCTCTTGCACTTACAAGCAAGAACTTACTACTCCTTTCCAACACGAATCAACTTATTTGCAAAACAACACAGCGAGAACGGGGGTCCAAACTACTTTAGCAATCTAAACAAACTAATCAAATCAAACAAAAACTAAGACACTCCAAGAAAAACACAACAGTGCATGAAACAATAAAAATGAAGTGTCTAGACAGACCTGAGCTTTTTATTGATGAAGAATGGGATGGCTTGGGCATACCCAAGCTTTGAAGCTTGTACCTCTTGGATATTTCTTGGGGTGAAACCATGGTGGCATCCCCAAGCTTGACCTTTTTTCCATTCTTCATCTCATTACATCATTCTCTCTCTACACCTGAAATTTTTCCTTCATACAAAACTTCACACAATCTTCATTAGCAACATTAGTGTATTCAAAAGATATTAGACCTCTGACAAAGCTTTGGAACAGCAAGGCTTTTCACTGAAAACACAAGCTACTGTAGAAACTCCTTTAAAAATCTCAATTCCCCAAAAGATAACTCAAAAAGGAATCAATAAGAAGCAAATGCGAATAATGGCAGAAATCTATCAAAACAGACCAGTAGGTAGAAACCGATTTTTTCTAAGGTCTTTTGTTGCTCAAATAAAAAGTGTTAAACTAACGAAAGTTAGATAACATACTAGGGGATTTATTTGTAAATTTTCAGCTCAATACGAGTTACAGAGACTCCTCACGATTTTTTTTGGTGGAGGATAAAAATATATTTTGGGACAGCAACTCCCCAAATCTTACTTCCCTCTCATTAGAGATCATTCTTGGTACAAAAAGCAAAAAAAAGGAATAAGTATAGGTCATTACTGAAGTAATAACTTCCAAGACTCAAGAAAACTCTTGGGTTATCTTCCAACAAGTACTTTTCTTTAACGCCTTTAAGTTAGGCATGATAGCTTGAGAAGATGCTCACATAAGAATTATGAATTGAAGTCAAAGAGAGCATCAAAAAGCAAATTCAAAACACATTTAAGTCTAACCCTCTTCCTATGCATCGGAATATTGTACACAAATAAATTCACAAAGAACAAAGTGACCAGCATAGGAAGATACGACAAGAGTAACTTCAAAACTTTCAGCACATAGAGAGGTGTTTCAATACCATGAAAACTTCTACAACCATATTTTCCTCTCTCATAATAATTTTCAATAGCCTCATGAATAAACTCAACAATATAGCTATCACATAAAGCATGCTTTTCATGATCTGCAATTTCATAATTTCTATCAAGCTCAAAAACAGTGGGATTAAAACCTCCACAGGTTTTATCCAAATTAGATATTTCAAAAGGATCCACAGGAACATAACATTCATCCTCCTTTGGTAAGCATGGGGGACAATCAAATAATGTAAGGGATAAAGAGTTAGTCTCATTAGAAGGTAAGCATGGGTATATAATCCATTCTTCCTCCTTTTGTGCATCACCCTCCTCCTCTTTTTCATCTACTGAGCTTCCAGTTTCAACAATTTCTTCTTCCATAGGCTCCTGCAAGGCATTAGTCTCTTACATTTGTGGAAATCACCTATTAAAATATTCAAGAATATAGCCATTTGCTTCCTTGTAATTATCAAAGCAAAATTTAAGTATCTCATAAACCTCATGTTCATAAGGTACATCATTAGTATTTTCAAGCAAACTAGCAAGTTCAAATGCACCCTTGAAAGCAATAAATTCTTCAATTTGCTCCACATCATCAAAGTCATAATTTCCTTTAACATAGGGAGATATGGTAACATTATCATTATACTCACATTCAAAGGGTAGGTGTTTATACCTCCTACAGCAACAAGCTTTATCAAAGCAATAAGTAACATTATAAGTAGAGCACACGTCTCTATCTATAGTATTCAACTTATCAATTTGTTCCCATAAGTGTTTCACTTTTTGTGACAAACGGTGTTCCTTATAATAATACTTTTGTTCTTCCATGAACCCACCTTGCCAATAAGAACTAGTTTCAAACAAACCATCCATTGACAGAAAGCATGACCAACCAAGACAACAACAGACCACCAACTAGAGTAGGAACTAATTTTTTTGTGTTTTTGAATAAAGAAAGCAAACCAAACTAATTTTTTTAGAGTTTTTGAAAATAGGCAAACAAAACCAAGCAAAAGAAACTAAGAAAACTAAAAAAAGTAAAAAGAAAGGAAGTGAAGGACTCCACTTGTGAAGAATTCCTTAGCCTCCCCGGCAACAGCGCCAGAAATACTTGATGGTGCTCGACGTGGCACTTTGTTGGTAACCCCAAGCGAAGGATGTGAAGAGCACAACATCAAGTTTTCCCTAAGTTGAGACTGACGTTATCGAACCATAAGGAGGAAGGAAACGTCACACAGGTGTTACAAACAACGTGGAGACCTGCACATCACAAACTCAAGAATTTGTCCCAACGAATAGTGAGGTTGTCAAGCTCATCGGTTTGCTGTAACATAGAATTAAACGTATGGTGTGGAAGGTAATGGTGGTTTGCAGCAAGTAAACAAGTAATAGTGGAAGATGTATCAATGGTAAAGATTGGACCGGGGTCCATAGTTCACTATAGGTGCTCTCCTTAGATAAACAACATGGAATGAAAGTTAAACAAATTATAGCGGGGCAATTGACAGGAACTGAGCAAGGCATAACAATGCAATTACTAGTCAGAATATCCTATGAGATTCGATTGGGCAATACAACAAGATACATAGACCGCCATCCAACTACATCTATGACTAGAAGTCCACCTTCGGGTTATCATCCAAACCCCCTCCAGTATTAAGTTGCACGCAATAAACAACTGCTTTAAGCAAAGTGTGTAAGGTAAATAGTCCACATGTTCCATGAACAAGAGACCGTTGTTTTCTCCCTAGTAGCAACAACACATCTACAAGAGAAGAGATTTCTGTCACTTCCCTTGGAAACTAGAGGCAAGAACCCACTATCGAGCATAAATACCCCCTCTTGGAGTCACTAGCAACTACTTGGCCAAGATAGCTACTAACAACGGAGAGCATGCAAGATCACAAACAACACATACATGATAGAATCATAAAGACAAAACCATTAATCAAACAAACATAATAATCTCAATATCCATCGGATCCCCGCAAACACAACATGCATGATTACAAATAGATTAGATCTTGATCATGAACGGAGCTCACAAGATCTATACATGAAAGCACAAAGCAGGAGATACAACCATCTAGCTACTACATGGACCCATAGTCCAAGGTGGAACTACTCACGCATCATACCGGAGAGAAGGCCTCCGGGATGATCTCCCTCCGGCAGGGTGCCGGTAAGAACTTCAGATACCCCGATATAGGGACGACGGTGGCGGCGGGTACAGAAGGTTTCATGGATTATTGATCGGGTGCTTAGGTTTTCTGCATCGGGGTCTTCTTATAGGCGAAGGGGAGGCCGAGGAGGTGGCCAAGGGGCCCACACCCTGCCTAGGAGTGGCCCCACCCCTGGCCGCGCCTAGGGGGGTGTGGCCGCCCTGGCACGCCTCTCCGTCTCCCCTCTATACTTCTTGTTCCCCATGGAAAGTTATTCACTTTGACGTTTGTCCCGTCCAATTCCGAGAATATTTCCTTACTAGCTTTTTTGGAACCAAAAATAGCAGAAAACAGGCAACTGGCACTGTGGCAACTTGTTAATAGGTTAGTACCGAAAAACATGTAAAAAGCACCTCAAAGTTTATAAAAGCAAAGCAAAATAGATTCTAAACAAGCATGGAACATGAAAAATTATAGATACGTTTCCGACGTATCACTATGCTGGATGCACGCCTAGGTAGAAGATTGCACCGACCCTTGTGATGTCGTGACCACCGACAGATTTGGCCTTTTTTGGACAACACCAAACAAAATCTAAAAAAATAAGAAAAATATGAAAACAGATTTTGGAGCCCTTGCATGTGACCCACTATCCTCATAAAATTATAAGAAGGGCATAAAAGGTCCATTGGCGCCGAAGGTACCACCTGTATGTCTATCGAGTGTGAGTTAACATGACTTTCAACCCTAGATCCCCTCTCACTGCCCAGAACTATGGAATCACCCCATCGATTATCGAGCCCAAACCCGACACCTAGCTCCCTCTCAGCATCACAAACAACTTATCCAACTATAGATTTTATGGTCATTTGTAGAAATCTTAACTTTCCATTTTCTAAACCCGAAAAACCGGTGTTTTTCCAAAGGAGCTGCAAGATTAGGGCGCGCCCAGGGGCTAGCGGAAATTTTCATTCATTCTACATCATGGTGTATGTCGATTCCCAGGAGGTGGGTATTTATCTCGTGGTGCCAGCATATACTGTATTTTTCTTGAGTTACGACCCGGTAATGGCGGTTTCTAACTGTAGGTACCCTATAAGACACTCTCAGTTTTCATGAAAAAAAAATTTAGGGTTCCCCATGGGGTAATTAGGCTGGATGCATGCCTAGGTCCAACATTGCACCAAACCATGTGATGCCGCGACCGCCATTCTAGGGAGGTGGATATTTATCTCGTGGTGCAAGCATATACTATATTTTTCTTGAGTTACTGCCCGAAAAAGGCGGTTTCTAACTATAGGCACCCTATAAGACACTCAATTTTCACGAAAAAATGGTTTGGGTTGCCCCATGGGGTACCTATGCTGGATGCACGCCTAGGTAGAATATTGCACCGACCCTTGTGATGCCGCGACCGCCGACGGATTTGGCCTTTTTTGGACAACACCAAACAAAATCTAAAAAATTAGAAAAATGTGAAAACAGATTGTGGAGCCCTTGCATGTGACCCACTGCCCTCATAAAATCATAAGCAGGCAATACCAGGTCCTTTGGCACCCAAGACACCACCCGGATATCTATCGAGTGTGAGTTAATAAGGCTTTCAACCATAGCCCCCCTCGCTGCCCAGAACCATGGAACCACTACATGGATTATCGTCACCAAAATCGGCACCTAGCACCCTCTCAGCATCACTCCAACTAGAGACTTAGGTTGTGTTTGGTTCAGCTTCCTAACCCAAATTCACTTGCAAAATGGTAAAATATGAACCAAAGAGGTTCTGCGGCCTCGACAGATTTTAGAATGCACAAGATTTTCGGAGTGTAAAATAGAATCGTCGGTACCCCCAGATTTCCCAGCGTCGCGGCCAACCAAACCGATCTAAAATTACCCACCATTCCACTAGCAAGTCGACTGGCCGGTTCTTTTTTCCTTTTCACCTCCGACCCTTCTCTCCTTCATGTCTCGAACAACCATCCCCAACCAGACACAATGGTCAGGATAGGGTTCCGTCGCCGCCGACTTACTCCGGCAGCCTTGCCGGCGGTCTCCGGCAGCGCCGCAACGAGAAATCGAATCCCCGTAGCCTGCCGCTCCTTTCCCCCTCGTCTACTGCCGCAACAGCCATAGACCGGCTCGTCCCCATCACCAAGCCTGCCCTTGTCTTCATGCGTCCGTCCATCTTGCGTCGCAGGAAGGACGGCAACCGGCGACCGCCAAATAAATCATACACCTGCAGGTACGCACCACCCCCTCTATTCCCTCCAGTCCCTCCTCCCATTTTCCTCCCGTGCCTAATTAATTCAACTGATTAGTTGGTGTTCATCACATCTAGCATGTTCTGTGAACTAAAAAACTATTGCTTGTGTAGGATATATAGAAAGAATGATTGTTCCTTATTGTGTATCATATATAGGAATTCCCCCTTGCATAAGTATTGTTGATGTAGGAAGATGCATTATTTTTACATCTTCAAGCATACTATTGTGACAACAAATGTTCTGTTAGATGAAATAATTTTTGTGGGATTGAAGTATGGGAGAGAAGGTAGTATGGCATAAACAAAGTGTGAAGCATTTCTGTGAAATTTCTAGCGATGAGGTTCTTGCTGTCAAGGGAAATACATACCATCTACCAGAATTCCGTCTTCGTCGTCAGCGTGCACCTCAAGGGAAGTATGAGATATTCAATTTTTTGCATTCATCCCTTCGCAATGTCATTGAGCGTGAATTCGGGGTCTTGACGCAAAAGTGGCGCATATTGAAGGCTATGCCAAGTTTCTCACCTCGTAGACAAAAGCATATCATCATTGCTTGCATAGCATTGCATAATTTCATTCGTGATAGCAAATTGAGGGATGAAGAATTTGATAAATGTGATGAAGGTGAAGAATACATGCCTAAAGAGGCACAAACAACGACACAACCGCAAGAGGAAGATGTTACAGAGGAGGAGAACGAGCTCACCATGAGTACCATTCCTGATAGGATAGCGAATGCTTTGTTTCTTGTGAGAGCGACCTAGGATAGTTATGTCGATGGCGAACATCATGTAGTGAACCGTATGTCTTTTGTATATTTCATGGGTCTAACCTACGATACTTATGTCGATGGCGAACATCATGGAGTGAAGCATATGTCTTTTGTATAATCACTGTGTCTTTTGAAGTAATCTCGTGTACCACTTTGTAAGTTATATATGTATAAAATATAAGAAATGAAGAAGTCTTTTCCAAATGTTTATTTGTATGTCAACCTGTATAAAAATCATTGTTTTAGCATAATCTCAAAGCTTAGGGAGATTACAGACAGTTCCTACAGAATCCACAGTTGGCAGTTGCCACAACCAAACAACTTCTAGCTTTCCCACAGTTGTCAACTCACAGCTGCTTTTTCATAGCAGATTTCCCACAGCTGATTTTCAGGAATCTACAGCTCAACCAAACACAGCCTTAATGGTCATTTAGAGAAATCTTGACTTTCCATTTTCTGAATCCAAAAAACCGGTGTTTTTCCAAAGGAGCTGTAAGATTATGGAGCACCCAAGGGCCAAAGACAATTTTCACGCATGCTACATCATGGTGTATGGCCATTCTAGGGAGGTCGATATTTATCTCATGGTGCAAGCATATACTGTATTTTTCTTGAGTTACGGCCCGAAAAAGGCGGTTTCTAACTATATGTACCCTATAAGGCACTCTCAATTTTCAGGAAAAAATGGTTTGGGGTGCCCCATGGGGTACCTAGGCTGGATGCACGCCTAGGTAGAATATTGCACCGACCCTTGTGATGTCGTGACTGCCGACGGATTTGGCCTCTTTTGGAAAACACCAAACAAATCTAAAAAAATAGGAAAATGTGAAAACAGATTTTGGAGCCCTTGCATATGACCCACTACCCTCAAAAATTATAAGAAGGGCATAAAAGGTCCATTGTCACCCAAGGTACCACCCGGATGTCTATCGAGTTTGAGTTAACATGACTATCAACCCTAGATCCCCTTTCGCTGCCCAGAACTATGGAACCACCCCATGGATTATCGAGCCCAAACCGGACACCTAGCTCCCTCTCGGCATCACAAGCAACTTATCCAACTAGAGATTTCATGGTCATTTATAGAAATCTTAACTTTGCATTCTCTAAACCCGAAAAACCGGTGTTTTTCCAAAGGACCTGCAAGATTAGGGTGCGCCCAGGGGCCCGCGGAAATTTTCATGCATGCTACATGATGGTGTATGTCCATTCCCGGGAGGTGGGTATTTATCTTATGGTGCAAGCATATACTGTATTTTTCTTGAGTTACTACCCGGAATGGCGGTTTCTAAATGTAGGTACCCTATAAGACACTCTCAGTTTTTAGGAAAAATTGTTTGGGGTGCCCCATGGGGTAACTAGGATGGATGCATGCCTAGGTCCAACATTGCACCGAACCTTGTGATGCCGCGACCGCCGGCAGATTTGGCCTTTTTTGGACAACACCAAACAAAATCTAAAAAAATGAGAAAAATGTGAAAAAAGATTGTGGAGCCCTTGCATGTGACCCACTGTCCTCATAAAATCATAAGAACGCAATACCAGGTCTTTTGGCACCCAAGGCACCACCCGGATGTCTTTCGAGTGAGTTAACATGGCTTTCAACCCTAGACCCCCCTCGCTGCTTAGAACCATGGAACCACTACATGGATTATCAAGCCCAAAACCGGCACCTAGCACCCTCTTAGCATCACAAGCAACTTCTACAACTAGATATTTCTTGGTCATTTGTAGAAATCTTGACTTTCCATTTTCTGAACCATAAAATCGGTGTTTTCCAAAGGAGCTGCAAGATTAGCGTGCATCCAAGGGACCGAGGAAATTTTCACGCATGCTACATCATGGTGTATGGACATTCTAGGGAGGTGGGTATTTATCTCGTGGTGCAAGCATATACTGTATTTTTCTTGAGTTACGACCTGATAAAGGCTGTTTCTAACTATAGGTACCCTATAAGACACTCTCAATTTTCAGGAAAAATGGTTTGGGTGCCCCATCCGGTACCTAGGTTTGATGCATGTAGAGGTCCAAGATTGCACCGACCCTTGCGTTGTCGCGGCCACCGCCGGGTTTGGGCTTTTTTTGACAGCACCAAACAAAATAAAAAAACCAGAAAAATGTGAAAACAACTGTTGGAACCCTTTTGTGTGACCCAATACCCTCATATTATCATAAGGATGGCATACCAGGTCCTTTGGAACACAAGGCACCACCCGGGTGTCTATTGAGTGTGAGTTTACTTGGCTTTCAACTCTAGATCCCCCTTGATGGCTAGAACTATGGAACCACTCCATGGATTAAGCCCACACCCGGCACCTAGCTCCCTCTCGGTATCACAAGCAACTTCTCCAACTAGAGATTTAATGGTCATTTAGAGAAATCTTGACTTTCCATTTTCTGAACCCAAAAGCTGGTGTTTTTCAAAGGTGGTGCAAGATTACAGAGCGCCCAAGGGCCAAAGGAAATTTTCACGCATGCTACATCATGGTGTATGGCCATTCTAGGGAGGTGGATATTTATCTCGTGGTGCAAGCATATACTGTATTTTTCTTGAGTTACTGCCCGAAAAAGGCAGTTTCTAACTATAGGTACCCTATAAGACACTCAATTTTCACGAAAAAATTGTTTGGAGTGCCCATTGGGGTACCTATGCTGGATGCATGCCTAAGTAGAAGATTGCACCAACCCTTGTGATGCCCCGACCACCGACGGATTTGGCCTTTTTTAGGACAACACCAAACAAAATCTAAAAAAATAAGAAAAATGTGAAAACAGATTTTGGAGCCCTTGCATGTGAACCACTTCCCTCATAAAATCATAGAAGGGAATACCAGGTCCTTTGGCACCCAAGGTACCACCCGGATGTCTATCGAGTGTGAGTTAACATGACTTTCAACCCTAGATCCCCTCTCGCTGCCCAGAACTATGGAACCACCCCATGGATTATCGAGCCCAAACCCGACACCTAGCTCCCTCTCAGCATCACAAGAGACTTATCCAACTAAAGATTTCGTGGTCATCTGTACGAATCTTGACTTTCCATTTTCTAAACCCGAAAAACCGGTGTTTTTCCAAAGGAGCTGCAAGATTAGGGCGGGCCCAGGGGCTTGCGGAAATTTTCATGCATGCTATATCATGGTGTATGTCCATTCCCGGGAGTTGGGTATTTATCTCGTGGTGCAGGCATATACTGTATTTTTCTTGAGTTGCGACCCGTTAATGGAGGTTTCTAACTGTAGGTATCCTATAAGACACTCTCAATTTTCAGGAAAAAATGGTTTGGATGCCCCATGTGGTACCAAGGTTGGATGCATGCCTAGGTCCAAGATTGCACCGACCCTTACGATGTCGTGGCCACCGGTGGGTTTGGGCGTTTTTTTGGACAACACCAAACAAATTCTACAAAAAATCATAAGAATGTGAAAAAGGCTTTTGGATCCATTGCATGTGACTAACTGCCCTCATAAAATCATAAGCATGTCATACCAGGTCTTTTGGCACCCAAGGAACCACCTGGATATCTATCGACTATGAGTTAACATGGCTTTCAACCCTAGATTCCACGTCTCTGCCCAGAACTATGGAACCACTCCATGGATTATCGAGCCCAAACTCGGCACCTAGCTCCCTATCGGCATCACAAGCAACTTCTACAACTAGATATTTCATGGTCATTTATAGAAATCTTGGCTTTCCATTTTCTGAGCCAGAAAAACCGGTGTTTTTCCAAAGGAGCTACAAGATTAGGGCATGCATAAGGGCCCGAAGATTTTTTCACTCATGCTACATCATGGTGTATGGCCATTCCCGATAGGTGGGTATTTATCTCGTGGTGCAAGCATATACTGTATTTTTCTTGAGTTACGGCCCGGTAAATGCGGTTTCTAAATGTAGCTACCCTATAAGACACTCAATTTACAGGAAAAAATGGTTTGGGCGCCCCATGGGTTACCTAGGCTGGATGCATGCCTAAGTCCAAGATTGCGCCGACCCTTGTGTTCCCGCGACCACCGGCGGGTTTGTCCTTTTTTGACAGAACCAAAAAAAATCAAAAAATGTGAGAATAGCACTTTGACACTTTCAATCGTAGATCCCCCTCGCTGCCCAGAACTATGTAACCACTCCATGGATCGAGCCCAAACCCAGCACTTAGGTCCCTCTCGGCATCACAAGAAACTTCTCCAACTAGAGAATTTAATGGTCATTTAGAGAAATCTTGACTTTCCATTTTCTGAACGCAAAAAACCGTTGTTTTTCCAAAGGAGGTGGAATATTACGGAGCACCCAAGGGCCGAAGGCAATTTTCACGCATGATATATCATGGTGTATGGCCTTTCTAGGGAGGTGACTATTTATCTCGTGGTGCAAGCATATATTGTATTTTTCTTGAGTTACGTCCCGGAAAAGGCGGTTTCTAACTATAGGGACCCTATAAGACACTATCAATTTTTAGGAAAAAAATGGTTTAGGGTGCTCCATGGTACCTAGGCTGGATGCATGCCTAGATAGAAGATTGCACCGACCCTTGTGATGCCGCGATTGTCGAAGGATTTGTCCTTTTTTGGACAACACCAAACAAAATTTAAAAAAAAATAAGAAAAATGTGAAAACAAATTTTGGAGCCCTTGCATGTGACCCACTACCCTCATAAAATTATAAGAAGGGGATACCAGGTCCATTGGCACCCAAGGTACCACCCGAATGTCTATCGAGTGTGAGTTAACATGACTATCAGCCCTAGATCCCCTCTCACTGCCCAAAACTATGGAACCACCCCATGGATTATCGAGCCCAAACCCGGCTCCTAGATCCCTCTCGGCATCACAAGCAACTTATCCAACTAGAGATTTTGTGGTCATTTGCAGAAATCTCGACTTTCCATTTTCTAAACCCAAAAAATCAGTGTTTTTCCAAAGGAGCTGCAAGATTAGGGCGCGCCCAGGGACCCGAGGAAATTTTTACGCATGCTACATCATGGTGTATGTCCATTCCCAGGAGGTGGGTATTTATCTTGTGGTGCAAGCATATACTGTATTTTTCTTGAGTTATGGCCCAGTAATGGCGGTTTCTAACTGTAGGTACGCTATAAGACACTCTCAATTTTCAGGAAAAAAAGGTTTGGGTGCCCCATGGGGTACCAAAGCTGGATGCATGCCTAGGTCAAATATTGCACCGACCCTTGCGATGCCTCGGCCGCCAGCGGGTTTGGCCTTTTTTTGGATAGCACCAAACAAATTATAGAAAAAATCGGAAAAATGTGAAAACGGCTTTCGGATCTGTTGCATGTGACCCACTGACCTCATAAAATCATAAGCATGTCATACTAGTTCTTTTGGAACCCATGGAACCACCCGCATAACTATCGAGTGTGTGTTAACATGGATTTCAACCCTAGATCCCCCCTCTCTGCCTAGAACTATGGAACCACTCCATGGATAATCAAGCCCAAACCCAGCACCTAGCTCTCTCTCGGAATCACAAGGAACTTCTACAACTAGATATTTCATGGTCATTTGTAGAAATCCTGGCTTTCCATTTTCCGAACCCGAAAAACAGTGTTTTCCAAAGGAGCTACAAGATTAGGGCGTGCCCAAGGGCCCCAGGAATTTTTCACGCATGCTGCATCATGGTGTATGGATATTCCCGAGAGGTGGGTATTTATCTCGTGGTGCAAGCATACACTCTATTTTTTTGATTTATGACCAGATAAATGCGGTTTCTAACTGTAGGTACCCTATAAGACAGTCAGTTTTCAGGAAAAAATGGTTTGGGTTCCCCATGGGCTACCTAGGATGGATGCATGCCTAGTTCTAAGATTGCACCGACCCTTGTGTTGCTGCGGCCACCGACGGGTTTGTCCTTTTTTTGACAGCACAAAAAAATCTAAAAAAAACATAAAAATGTGAAAACGTCACTTGGAGCCCTTGCATGTGACCCACATGCTCATAAACTCATAAGCAGGGCATACCAGGTCCTTTGGAACCCAAGGCACCACTTAGATGTTTATCGACAGTGAGTTAACATGGCTTTCAACCCTAGATCCCCCCTCACTACCCAGAACTATGGAAGTACTCCATGGATCGAGCCCAAACCTGGCACCTAGCTCCCTCTCGACATCACAAGCAACTTCTCCAACTAGAGATTTAATTGTCATTTATAAAAATCTTGACTTTCCATTTTATAAACCCAAAAATCAATGTTTTCCAAAGGAGTTGCAAGATTACGGCGCGCCTAAGGGCTCGAGGAAATTTTCATGCATGATACATCATGGTGTATGGCCATTCTAGGGAGGTGGCTATTTATCTCGTGGTGCAAGTATATATTGTATTTTTATTGACTTACGGCCCGGTAAAGGCGATTTCTAACTATAGGTACCCTATAAAACACTCTCAATTTTTAGGATAAAATGGTTTAGGTACCCCATGGGGTACCTAGGTTTGATGCATGCCTAGGTCCAAGATTGCACCAAGCCTTGTGTTGCCGCGACCACTGGCGGGTTTGGCCTTTTTTGACAGCGCCAAACAAAATTTAAATTTTTTTAGAAAAATGGGAAAACAGCTCTTGAAGCCCTTGCATGTGATCGACTGGCCTCATAAAATCATAAGGATGGCATACCAGGTCCTTTGGAACCCGAGACACCACCCAGATGTCTATCGAGTGTGAGTTAACATGGCTTTCTACCCTAGACCCCCCCCCCCCTCGCTACCCAGAACTATGGAACTACTCCATGGATCGAACCCAAACCCGACACCTAGCTCCCTGTCGGCATCACAAGCAAATTCTCCAACTAGAGATTTCATGGTCATTTGGAGAAATCTTGACTTTGCATTTTCTGAACCCAAAAAATCGGTGTTTTTCCAAAGGAGCTGCAACATTAGGGCGCGCCCAAGGGCCCAAGGAATTTTTCACGCATGCTACATCATGGTGTATGGCCATTCCCGGAGGTGGGTATTTATCTCGTGGTGTAAGCATATACTGTATTTTTCTTGAGTTACGGCCCGATAAAGGCGGTTTCTAACTGTAGGTACCCTATAAGACACTCAATTTTCAGGAAAAAATGGTTTTGGTGCCCCATTGAATACCTAGCCTGGATAGATGCCTAGGTCCAAGATTGCACCTTCCCTTGCATTGCCGCGACCACCAGCGGGTTTGGCCTTTTTTTGACAGCACCAAAAAAATCTAAAAAATCATAAAAATGTGAAAACAGCTCTGGGAGCCCTTGCATGTGACCCACTTCCCTCATAAATTCATAAGAAGGGCATACCAGGTCCTTTGGAACCCAAGGCACCACCTGGATGTCTATCAAGTGTGAGTTAACATGACTTTCAACCCTAGATCCCCCCTCAAGGCTGCCCAGAACTATGGAACCACTCCATGGATCAAGCCCATACCCGACACCTTGCTCCCTGTCGGCATCACAAGCAACTTCTCCAACTACAGATGTCACGGTCATTTGGAGAAATCTTGACAATCCATTTTCTGAACCCAAAAAATGGTGTTCTTGCAAAGGAGGTGCAATAATACGGCGCGCCCAAAGGGCCCGATGCAATTTTCATGCATGATACATCATGGTGTATGTCCATTCTAGGGAGGTGGCTATTTATATTGTGGTGCAAGCATATACTATGTTTTTCTTGAGTGACGACCGAGAAAAGGCAGTTTCTAACTATAGGTACCCTATAAGACACTCTTAATTTTCACGAAAAAATGGTTTGGGGTGCCCCATGGGGTACCTAGGCTGGATGCATGCCTAGGTAGAAGATTGCATCGACCCTTGTGATGTCGCAACTTCCGACGGATCCTTTTTTTGGACTACACCAAACAAAATCTAAAAAAAATACCAAAAAATTAAAAAAAAATTGGAGCCCTTGCATGTGACCCACTTCCCTCATAAAATCATAAGCATGGCATACCAGGTTCTTTGGCACACAAGGCACCACCGGGATGTCTATCGAGTGTGAGTTAACTTGGCTTTAACCCCTAGACCCCCCTCGCTGCCTAGAACTATGGAACCACTCCATGGATCAAGCCCAAACCCGGCACTTAGCTCCCTCTCTGCATCACAAACAACTTATCCATCTAGAGATTTCGTGGTCATTTGGAAAAATCTTGACTTTCCATTATCTGAACCCGAAAAACTGGTGTTTTTCCAAAGGAGGTGCAAGTTTAGGGCGCTCCCCAGGGCCCGAGGCAATTTTCACGCATGCTACATCATGGTGTATGGCCATACCCGGGATGTGGGTATTTATCTCATGGTGCATTCATATACTATAATTTCTTGAGTTATGGCCCGCTAAAGATGGTTTATAACTTTAGGTACCCTATAAGACACTCTCAATTTTCAAGAAAAAATGATTTGGGTGCCCGATGGGGTATCTGAAGGGAATATGCCCTTAGAGGCAATAATAAAGTGTTTATTATGTATATTCCAAGTATATGATAGATGTTTATTTTGCATGCTATAATTGTATTAATACGGAAACTTTAATACATGTGTGTTTAATAAACAAACAGAAAGTTCCTAGTTATGCCTCTCTCATAAACTACTCCGTTGATTAACAAGATGATCATGGTTTCCTGATCATGGATATTGGATCTTGTTAATAACGAGATCACAACATTAGTGTAATGGTGTGATGAACATTCATCCGAAGTATAGCATTACGATCAAAATCATTGAGTTTATATTGCTATAACAACTTACGAAGTGATCCTAATCCTTAGACCATGAGATCATGTCAATCACTAACACCGGAAGAGTTTCTTGATAACATCAAACGTCACACCGTAACAGGGTGATTATAAAGATTGGTTTAGAACTAATAAAGTGTTATGTTGAGGCCCATGGATCGAGAGTGGAATTTGTTCATTCCGATGATGGATAGATATACTTTGGGCCCTCTCGGTGATATCACATTGGTTAGTTTGCAAGCAAGTGATTTGATCACTAGAATGTTATATCACGGGAACGAGAAAAGAGTGCATGTCAGTAATGAGATCAAACTAGGTATGGAGATACCTATGATCGAATCTCGTACATGTAATATATCGTGAAACAAAGGGATTAAGATACTAGCTTAGAAGGTTCTGACAATCACAAGAAAGTCATCGTTGAATGTGTGAGAGTCAGTATGGGTCTCCATATCCCTCTTCTGATTATTGATCTGAGAGGGTTCTCGATCATGTCCACATTATTCGCGAACCGTAGGGTGACATACTTAAGAGACACCGACATCCATTTGGAGCAAAAGTTTGATGCCGAAAAGAATAACAAGTGCATGAATTTATTTCACTAGATACCGAAACATGTTTTCGGGTGAAATTGCAGAACGTGTTTTTGCATGTGAAATGAAATACTAGCAAGGGGTTATATGTGAATGTTTGTCATTAAAGTAATTGACAAAATTCTGAATAAATAAAAGGAGTTTTATTTAATGAGAGTTTGCATTAAATTTGGTGGAAATTGAATGGGAATTTTAAGTGGGATTTTGAGTGGAGGGAATTGAAAGGATTTTTGTGAGTGGAGTGTCCACCCACATGAATGATGGGAGGGTAATGGGGGTTGCCCCCATGCGCCGGCCACCCCCTTTGGGTTCCCCCCTCTCCTATAAAAGGCAACCCCTCCTCACTTCTCACTCACACCTCCTCGTGAAGGATCTCTCTCTCCCCCTCTAGTATTTATCCCCCATGGTCTCGGACTAGCGAGATACATGTTCCCGGTGGATATTAGGCAAGAAAGAGTTGTGCTTACGCTGCATCGCTGGAGCGAGGAGGCGGAGGTTGCTCGGTGCCTCAGACGTGTGTGCGAGCACGGATGCGCCGCTAATGACATGGTTATACCCTACGGGTACACATCATCAGCATACCTGGTCCAGCCCAAGGAAGGCCCATAAACATATACGCGGCCCATGAATATTTTTGGTGGCCCAAAGCCCATGACATCTTCAGATCCTTGGAGAGCAAGACTAGAATAGATAGAATATTCAAAGGGGCAAACCCTAAACCTGTAACTGACTCGATGTGTGCCCAGGACATGCCTACCTCTATAAAGGATAGGAGGTCACGAGGAGGAGGCTCTCTCTCATACCACCGCATACACACCTCCACGCCAGATTGCATCTGCGCACCCCTGTAACTTTTGGTTCCGCCGTAATCAAGAGCAGACAAGCAGGAGTAGGGTTTTCCCTCCGGGGGCCTGAACCTGGGTAAATCTCGTGTCCCCTTGTTGCTTGTCTTTTAACCGTTCCGCGATGTCCAGCACCCCCATCTTATCCAAAACCCAAGCTCATAACAATGGGCATTGACGAGATTAAACCACGTCAATTAGTGCCGTATGTGGGAACTGGGGGCGCTGATTGTGTGATCGTGACGGTCCCGACCAAAGCGATCTACAATTCCTCGGCGACGGAGAGACATCTCCTCTTCGGTGCTTTCGACTTCACCGCCCACTCGCCACCACCCTGAAGGACTTCGAGCCCATAGGCGACGGGATCGAGATCCTGTTCGGGAGCTTCTGCTTCTAGGTAGGTCAGACCGGCACTCTCCGCCTACCAGAGCGGGTGCCACTGCCATAGATCAGGCCTGCCTCGTGGGCTTCGCATCCCGTGCTACGCACGCCAACATCAACAGATGAGCCATACGACAGCAGCGGCTACAACTCGGATCTGTGCGATCCACCGTCGGATGAAGGGACCTACGGTTCCGGATCTGAAGCTGCGGCAGCAGCGATCCGACATACGGACGCTACCAATGAACCGTGGTCATCCAAAGCGACGTGGATCAGCAGCCACCCAACCCGTAGGGTAGAAACGGCGAAAACAGGAGAAACCAATCCCCCCTGCCCAACGAGGACGACCTTGACGCCAATCGGGTAATCCACCTCAGCGAGGAAGGATGGAACCAAGCACGCGAAGCCGTGGCGGGCAACAAGATCCTACATGTGGGTGCCTCACGAGACCTACTGATGGCATACCACCTGCTCCTCATCAAAGTGCACAAAAAGAAGGTGAAGATGCAAGAAGTGCTCGATAAACGCAAGCAAGCGGCTTCGGAGTCTAGCGCGCGGCAAGCTGCGCTCTCCGCCATTGGCGGCTCCATCTCGCACGGCAACAATGCCAACAAGCATCGTTCTTGCATAGAGAATATGGACCCCGCTGCACGTCGCGAGGTGACCCTAACCCTCAACACGTCCTTCATGGAGATGGACGCCAACGGAAACGCCATCCCGAAGACGCCGCAAGCTGCGATCATGGAAGCCACCACATACCTTGCATCCCATCCACCCCCGGTGGGGGACACGAAAAGGGCCATGCACAACTCCGCACTAGCCGGACTCGGACTCGTTGGAGCTGCGCTCCACGGAGAAGCTCCTGGGGAGCCGAAAAAGAAGACTGTGGTCAGATTCAACCGCAGTCCCACACCTTCATCCGACAAGGAGGAGCACGACATAACTCGACAGCACAAGAGCTCATGACGTCGCAGCCGCAACTACGACGCACGAAGCAAACTCACCCAACGCAAGATCGACAAGGCATGCTCCAAGCACGTGTGCTCATCCAAATCTGAAGAGGATGACGCTGAAGGAGAACTCTGCGGAGCTCGATGCTTCAGCAGATGTGTTCGGTGGACGCGGATGCCGAGGAACTTCAAGATTCCTTCGGACACTCCGAAGTTTGACGGCACACAGGACCCTAAGGCGTGGCTCAGCGACCACCTATCGTCCGTCAAGCTGCACGGCGGCAACAAAAATACCGCCCTACAACGCCTTCAGCTACAGCTGACAGGCATAGCCCGGATCTGGCTCAGCAGCCTATCCTCGGGATCCATCCGAATCTAGGAGGAACTGTCATACAGTTTCATCCAAAACTTCAAGGGCACCAGCAAGAGGCCAGCCTCGATCGAAGAGCTGCGAGCCTGCACCCAACAAACGGGCGAATCCATTCGCTCGTATATACTATGCTGGTCCAACATCAAGAACTCCGCGGCACACATCTCAGAGGAGAGAACAATCGACGCCTTCAAGGATGGCGTCAAACGCCAGGAGTTCAAGGAAGAACTTGGGCGCGTCAAGCCCAAGACACTCGACCACCTCATGGACATCGCCAACAGGTGGGCAGATGGCGAGAACTCGTCCACCTAGCACATTCGAAAGAGGAAGATGACAACGGCCGCCGACGCGAGCGACGTAGCAAGCGAATATCGCGCATCTACGACGATCGCGATGGACCCGACATCGTCATGGATGGATACGCCGACCGCCGCAACGAAAGCAACCGCAGCAGCGGCGGATACCGTGGAAAGAACTTCCGCGATGGAGTACTCCCAACGCAAACGTGGCAACGCCGCGGCCGTGACGATGAGCCCTCGGCATATGAGAAATTGTCGGGCCCTTGCACCATCCACTTCTACATCGACAAGCAGGATGGCAAGAAGAAGGCCAGCCACATGCTCAAAGATTGTCGCGGGTTCCAGAAACTAAGCGAGAGTATGTCCTAGATGAGACAGCAAGCCCCAAACCCTGGGTACGGGCACGCACCCGCACCAGGTGACATCGCCCACGGAGCTCCTCCACCACCACCCGTGGGACCTTCGAATCACCTGATCGCACCCACACAGAACAACGGCGGAAACGGGTACCCCGCGTCGAAAGGGTCATTGATGATCGAAAAGGGGCGCCCAACAAACAGGGTGCTAAAGAAAATCACCCGCCAAGTCATTTTGGCTGTGACTGCTCCACCCGCCATCCCTGAGTACCTCAGTGGTTCGGAGTCTTGCATCATGTTCAGCCGTTCGGATCACCCCCACCAGATCCCTCGCCCAGTTCATGCTGCCCTGGTGCTCGAGGCGCAGATCGGAGGGTTCGAGATGACCCGTGTCTTCATGGACGGTGGCAGCAACATCAATCTGATGTTCGCTAGCACCTTAGCAGCAATGCGGATCCCGCTGTGCAGCCTGGAACAATCAGACACAACGTTCCACGACATCGTCCCAGGAAAGGGCATATTCCCCTGGGAAAGATATGTCTCGACGTCATCTTTGGCAAGCCCGACAACTTTCGGTGCGAGCGACTCGAGTTCGAAGTAGTGGACTGGCCATCACAGTACCACGCCATCCTTGGCCGCGTGGCATTTGCAAGGTTCCTAGAAGTACCGCACTATGCGTACCTGATACTCAAGATGCCAGGACCTAGGGGTGTCATCACAGTCCACGGGAGCTTCACCCGGTCGGATCACTGCGACAGGGACTTCAACAGAATCGCCCAGTCATTCGGCATGCAGGAGGAGCTCATAAGACTCCGAGAGGTGACAGACAACGGGGCACCCCCAGTCTTGAGGCAAAACGCACCCGACATGTCATTCGACTCAACAGTCAACACGAAAAAGGTGCAGGTCCACCCAACGGATGCCTCTAAGATGGCGCTGATCGCCAACGATCTCAGCCCTGCATAGAAAAGCGCACTCGTCGAATTCCTCCGTGAGCACTAGGAAATCTTCTCCTTGTGTCCTGCGGACATGCCAGGAGTTCCTAGGGAATTCGCCGAGCACGCACTCAACTTGTTCCCAGATGCCAAGCCCGTCAAACTATCGAAGTCAACCGACTGCTCGACACTGATTTCATCAGGGAGATCAAGGAAAGCGAGTGGCTGGCCAACACCGTGATGGTCCCTGAAAAGGAAATGGACATCCTGCGGATGTGCGTGGACTTCACATCGCTGAAAAAGCACTGCCCGAAGGATCACTTCCCTCTCCCTCGGATCGATCAGATCATCGATTCGACTGCAGGATGCGAGAAGCTCTCCTTCCTTGACGCCTACTCAGGCTACAATCAGATTCGACTGCAGGTCGAAGACTAGGAGAAAACGGCGTTCATCACGCCGTTCAGAGTGTTCTGCTAAAACACAATGCCCTTCTGGCTGAAGAAGATAGGTGCCACATAACAGCGGTGCATGTCGGCATGCCTGAAAAGCCAGATCGGCCGCAACATATAAGTCTATGTCGATGACATAGTAATCAAAACAAGGGAGGCCAAGACACTGATCGATGATCTCCGCGAGACGTTCGACAACCTTGATCGCTACAAGATCAAGCTAAACCCAGAAAAGTGCGCCTCCGGCGTCCCATCTGGCCAACTGCTTGGCTACTTCATCTCCCAGTGAGGGATTAAGGCAAACCCGAAGAAAATCCGAGCCATAATGGCCATGGAGAAACCGAAGAACCTCAAAGGTATCCAACAGCTAGCTGGACGCATCATGGCGTTGAGCAGGTTCATCAGCCGCATAGGTGAGAAGGCCCTGCCTTTCTACCAGCTGCTACGCAAAGCAGACAAATTCGAGTGGACGCTTGAAGCGGACGACGCATTCGAAGATCTGAAGCGGCTGCTCTCCACCTCGCCCGTCCTGGTCACGCTAAAGGAGCGCGAGCCTCTACTGCTATACATAGCATCCACACATCAGGTGGTAAGCACCGTGCTCATGGTCGAAAGACCCGAAGATGGCAAGACTCATGGGGTCCAACGCCCTATCTACTACCTCAGCGAGGTATTGACACCAACAAAGCAGAGGTACCCTCACTACCAGAAACTCACCTACGGCGTGTTCATGACGGCTCGTCGGCTGAGCCACTACTTCCAGGAGAATCAGGTAATGGTCGTCAATGAGGCACCTCTGAACAGAATCATAAATAACCCGTAACCACAGGACGTGTGGCCCTGTGGGGCATCGAGCTGTCCCCTCTAGACATAGTCTACGAGAAACGCCATGCGATCAAGTCGTAGGTCTTACAGGACTTCCTCGTCCACTAGATGGAGCTGCAGCTGTCGGACACCCCGGACATGACACAGTCATGGACGATGCAGTCTTAGCATGCAAGGGAGAGGTTGCATATCAGTTGGAGTTGCCAGAGGCTCTGTCCGCTGTCCACAATGTGTTCCACGTGTCCCAGCTGAACAAGTGTCATCCGGAGATGGTGGATACACTATTGAGAGACACTATGCCACTAGAGGAGGTTCAGCTGGAGAGTGACTTGACATATGAGGAGAAGCCTGTCAAGATACTGGAGACTGCGGAGAGGTTTACCCGTACCAAGATGATCAGATTTTGCAAGATGCAATGGAGCCACCACACCGAAGAGGAAGCCACTTGGGAGCGTGAGGATGACATCCAAGAGGACCACCCACACCTATTTGCTATCCACGCCGAATCTCGGGGACGAGATTCATCTTAAGGGGGTTAGTCTTGTCGCATCCTAAATTTTAGATTTGGTACTGCATAGCATACATGTCATTGCATCACGAACATCATTGCAAAAATTCAGTTTAAAAATCTTTTGGCAAAACCCCCTCCGTTGACTGATTCGTCCTGCCGTTTCTTCCGTGTCGCACAGAGCCCCGACGCCTCTTGCCGACCTCGCCAGAGCACACCACCACTGACGCCGCTCCAGCCCGCCGCCACCGTCGCCCGTGGACGCGCCAACCGACACTGGCGCCCCCACGAGCTTCGCCGCCACCACCCGCATGCCGTACGCCGCCGGCCGCTGTCGTTCCTCGCCGAGAACCACCGCCGCCGTCGCCGCCGGAGTTGCCGTCGACGTTGGCCACCAAGGTGAGCACCGACACCCCCCTGCCCTTTGATCTTGGACGAACGGTCCAGATGGACCGTGGACCGACTGGTAGACCACTGACTGGTCAGCGCTACGTCACGTCAGCGCAGACTAGTCAACAGACGATTGACTATTTACTTTAACTCGATTTATTTTGGCAGAAAATAGATAAAACTTGTAAAATTAATAGAAATTAATCTTCTGGTCCAAAAATTGCAAATAAGATATGGATGGATTCAGTTTTTCACGTAGAATATTGCTGTATAATTGTTTCATACTTTTGCAGCAAGGTTTTGCCGTGATTAAAGTTTAATGTCCTTTTTAGAGTAATAAATTCATAGTAAAAGTTCTACAACTCCAAAAATTGCAAATGAGATGTCCCTGGAATCAGTAGAACAAGAGGAATCTATTAGTGAATTAAGAAGGTAGACTTACGGTACTAGAAATTGCATAATCTATAAAAAGGCTTACTGGAGTATTTTAATTGCTCAGGAAATTCTATAAATCCTTTTTGAGTGATTCCAGTTGGTACTGGTTCTATTTTAGGTTGCCTGTACAGTAGATATTTTTCCAATATTTTACAATCTGTCCAATAGCAGTGGCTTAATAATTGGGTTATAGCTCAATGGTTTGGCTAATTAAAATTGCATGACTAGTTTTCAACACTTTTAAAATGATTTCCATGCATGCATAGGTATACTGAACAATATTGTAGAATGATACTGGAGATTTGTTCAACTTGATGCATGCATCTTGCATTGTTATGTTTGTATATGGTTGTGTTTTGGTTTGTTTATGTGATTGCAATTGTATCGTGTAGATTGTGACGAGTGCAATGCTTGCTCGTGTGAGGATTGTTCGTTCTACCGCTACATCCAAGGCAAGTAGATGCTACTTTGTTCATGATGTTGTCCTACTATTTTTCAATGCATTGTCGTGTATTTTGTAGATGCATGTGTAGGAAATTACTATCGCTATGCTATGTCCTATTATGTGGTAGGGCTTTCCTGTAGATGAGCCACCGTTGGTAGATGTGCTTAGCCATGCTATGGTGAACGAGGGATGGGTTAAATCACTGGAGGTTGTTTCTAAATGTGTTGGTTTGCGAAAACTAAAAACAACTTAATCAATGAATCTCCTAGGTGTGATGGGATTGAAAATTTTGGTGGTATCATTGTGGAAAGGCACCCAAGTATCAAGAGAGAATGATTGGCTTCTTTATTTGGTAGCTTACATGTACAACCATGTGCCAATAATGGAATGGGCGGTTGGTTGGACTCAGTAGGTTGTGGTAACTCGAACCCACGTATCCAGAGATGTAGAATTTTGGTAGGTTAGGCCGGTGCGTGTCGGGTTTGGGGAACAGTCCCTTCTTGTACATATCCCTATCATCACCCAATATGAGAGTGGTGGTACGAGCTGGGATGGCCAAGTCACATGGGTAAAGTGTACTAACCCCTGCAGGGTGTATAAACTAATCGATTAGCCGTGTCCCTGGTTATGAACATCTGAGTTGCTTGATATTGAGTTCATGAAATGTTTCTCGCTCATTCTAATTTTCTAATTGCTTTAATATTGATGGGTTAACTTAATTGGGATCTTTTCAAAGAAAATCAAAAACTGATTATGAAAGTAGGACAAAGGTATTTGCAAATGCAAGCTAGCCACAGCTCCACTTGCCAAATATGCATGTAGATGCTAGGTTTATTGTCTCCTTTAATACCTCTAATTGCCATACATTCCATGTATTGACCCTTCGGGGCTTCTACGTTTCATGTTGCAGGATATTTAGATTCTGAGTGATCGATTTAGGCCACGGTACTCCACTCGGCACTTGTTCACTTGTGGGCAATTTGAAGAATGGAGGAGTTATTTTATGTATGTTTCTACTTGAATAAGTTGAGCTAGCCTAGAGCTAAGCCCCTTTATTGTAATAATGTTACTCTGGATCTTCATTATTTATGATACATGGATATTTTGCTATGTTATTCATCTTTATTCTATTGTGGACCAATGAACCAATCCAGGGATTGGCGTGTCACATAGAAGCTACGGTCTTTTCAGAACCGTAGTGTTACAGAAAAGGCCAAAATTAATATGATCAACGAATTCTACCATATATCAAGTAATAATTGTCCAAGGACAAGAAGTAATAGGGATAATTTTCCCGAGGTAGTTTGCAAGGAAATCCAAGATCATATTCACACAAAGAAGCATATAACAAGATAGGAATTAAGCTTGATGCTTTGAAAGAGATTCTTGATTGCTTCGAATAGTCACACAATCACTAGTGATTGGATTAAATAGAAGCAAGTGGTTCCCATGAGGATATATAGATCCAAATATGAGGAAACACATACCAAGAATCACTCTCACACACAAGATCACAAAAAAATGAGCAATAAAACAGCCAAGCAAATTGGAACTTGTATGAGCAAATGTGCCACATAGGAGCTAGATAGTTTTCAATATCAATTCTAAGTGGCACTACCTCAAATGTCCACATTTTATAGTTTTGCAATATGCACAAAGCATACAACTCCCCCATAATGTGATAAACCAAGAAATATCAACAAGAGGCAATATCAAAATAGAGGTATTAATGGACATTATGGAACTTGAGTTTCTCATGAGAGAGACATGCCACATAGAGACTAGATAATCATGAAATAAAACTACTAAGTGGTTTTCCTCATGTACACACATTTTAGTTTTGTGGAATGCCCAAGAACGACACTCCCCCAAAACGGAATAGTCCATTAATCCCTCACAAGAGCCAAATAAGATACCTACTAGAAACAAAAAAGGCTCCAAACCAAGAAAAACAAATACATGGTGTGCCAACCAACATACACAAATATACATAGGTCAATATAAGTAAGTGGGAAGCACAACATGTACAAACACATGCAAGGTACAAAACCAACACATGCACAAGGGAGCACGTAACTATAAATGTAAAGGAGTTTAGCACAAGTTACCGGAAGGAGGAACATTGGATAAGGAATAGAAGCATGATAACCAATGACTTGACTCAATTTACACATTAGTCCATAGAGATTGTCATTAATTACCAAAACAACAAATGGGGTCATACATGCCCTTTCAGTTTGCCCAAAGAAGCACATCAGGAACTGCCATGTCCTTGTGTTATATCCTTCCCCCCCCCCCCCCTTTACACCACAGGGGGAGAGCAGCATATCATACGTCGGAAATGTATCTATAATTTTTGATGTTCCATGCTTGTTTAGTATCTACTTTGCTTTGCTTTGTCTACACTTTGAGGTGTTTTTATATGTTTTCTGGTACTAACCTATTAACAAGATGCCACAGTGCCAGTTGCCTGTTTTCTTCTGTTTTTGGTTCCAGCAAGACAGAAAATCAATATTCTCGGAATTGGATGGGACAAAAGCCAAAGTCAATATTTTACCATGCGGAACACAGAGCCAGAATACGAGAAGGAGGGGAGCCACCAGGGGGGCCACACACCCTAGCCACGCAGCTAACCCTAGCCCGCGCCTAGGGGGTGCGGCCGCCCAGGCTGCCCCCTGCCTCGCCTCTTCGCCTACAAAGACCCCCCGATACAAAAACCCTAAGTACCCGATCAATATTCCACGAAACCGTCTGTAGCCGCCACCACCATCGTCCCTAGATCGGGGGGATCTAAAGCTCTTCCTAGCACCCTACCGGAGGGGAGATCATCTTGGAGGCCTTCTTCTTCATCATGACAGCCTCCGATATGAAGTGTGAGTATTGTCACCTTGGACTACGGGTCCATGTAGTAGCTAGATGGTTGTATCTCCCCCTTTGTGCTACCATGTTTAGATCTTGTGATCTACGTTCATGATCAAGATCATCTATTTGTAATCATGCATGTTGTGTTTGCGGGGATCCGATGTATACTGAGATTACTATGTCAGATTGATTAATGGTTTCGTATTATTGATTCTATCATGTCTGTGTTGTTTGTGATCTTGCATGCTCTCCGTTTCTTGTAGCTATCTTGACCAAGTAGATGCTAGTGACTCCAAGAGGGGGTATTTATGCTCGATAGTGGGTTCATGCCTCTATTTAATCTAAGGGAAGTGATAGAAATCTCTAAGGTTGAAGATGTGTTGTTGCCACTAGGGAGAAAACAAAGGTCTCTTGTTCATGGAACAAGTGGATTGTTTACCTTACACACTTTGCTTAAAGCAGTTATACGTTGCTTGAAACTTAATACTGGAGGGGATTTAGATGATAACCTGAAGGTGGATTTCTAGTCATAGATGCAGTTGGATGGAGGTCTATGTATCTTGTTGTATTGCCCAATCTAATCTCATAGGATCATGAGTGTCTAGTATTGCATTGTTATGCCTTGCTCAGTCCGGTCAATTGCCCTGCTGTAATTTGTTTACCCAGCATGCCATGTTTGTTTATCTTAAGGAGAACACCTCTAGTGAATTATGGACCCTGGTCCAATCTTTACCATTGATACATCTTCCACTGTTACTGTTTACTTTCTGCAAACCACTATTACCTTCCACACCATATAGTTAATCCTTTGCTTTCAGCAAACCGGTGAGATTGACAACCTCATTGTTCATTGGGGAAAAGTCTTGAGTTTGTGTTGTGCAGGTTTCCAAGTTGCTAGAGACACCTTTGTGTCTTTTCCTTCCTCCTACTGGTTCGATAAACTTGGTTTCTTACTGAGGGAAAACTTGCTGTTGTGCTCATCATACCTTCCTCTTGGGGTCTCCCAACAAAGCGTTCACGCACCATCAGCATCTTACTTGCCCAAGGCGAACTAGTCCTTGCATGGAAATCATGTTGACGCGTCGCCTACCGCGTTTTACTTCACGTCATGGAGACACTCCCTCGTGAGGCCCCAGTCCGGGGGCCTAGGCGAAGGCGCGGTTGACCTTGGGGAGCGCCAGTTGCTTCATGTTCTCCTTGATCCCTAGCGAGTGTTGCACTCCTCACGAGCCCTTCCAGGATACGTCCGATGGGTCTGGTGCCTCGGCAAGACGAGGTGCCCCTGGTGCCAATAGTATGACATATGCCATGTATGAGATGTCTATTACTTGTTGCTCGATGAGAGTTTATTATGGTTTCATAGGTGCGTCACTCTATCACGGGAATATATTATCTATGGTCTCTGCTCGCGTGACAAATGCATGCAACCTCAGGGTCCATACGAGGATTAGCTATACCTTGTACGGGTAGCTCTTTTGGGTGGCCCCCGTGTACTTTATTTGGGTCTACGAAAGCATCGTGTCCGAAGACCCACCGACATACCAATGGGTGTATGTTAATTGATCTAGAAAAAAGGGTGAAAGTGCGTGTGGAAACTTTGGTGCACCCCTGCAGGGTTAAATCTTTTCAAAAATACATGTCCGCAGTTATGTACGACTTGGATCACAGTTTCTCGATTATAGACAACTTACACTAAAGTTCACTGTTATAAACTTTACTTGTATCTGATATGACTAGTAAGTTGGATAATCACCATGGAAAGAATGGATAAAACTGCCAATCGTGTGAGTTTCCTCGGAATGACTTCCTCGTTTGGTCTCGAGGGGAAATATGAGGATGGGTATGTTTGGTGTTAGTATCAGGTTGGATCTGAATAGGTCTTTATTATCCCTCTCTAATAGCCATCAGTTTTATCTAGTCTCTATTGGTTATTTAGTGCCTGCTTCGATGCTGCTTCAATCCACCATACCTATGTAGGGGAGAGCCGCTGAATTCTATGACTCACCGTGTACTGGCCTTAGTAATGACTGCTCCCTTTTTATTTTTCCCTTTGTCGACACCCCTTTGTGCTTGACAGGTTTGAGATCGACATTGTTAGCAGGGTTACCCTACCGGCTTGTCCTGGGAAGGGTTATGGACACCATTGGTTAATCTTCAGGGCTCTTAGCCCCATTTTCTATTGGGGTTCGGTGCAGAAAATCAAAAAATTTACTATGCGGGAAACCCCGATTGCCCAAGATCTATCTATGAGTAATGCAGTAATGGTCAAGGGGTTTCGGATACATACCCTTGTAGTCCTAAAGTGGTTAACGTTCTGAGGGGAACGTGATTGAAGTAGTCGTACTCATAGCCGGCCTCAAGGACGCGATGCTCCTCGCAGGTCACCCCTTTCTCCAACACCGGGTAGCAGTTCGGCTTATGACATACAAAGTGCCTCAAGTGTTGCACCTCGTTACTTTTTACACATAGGTATTCGACGAGAACCTCCGTCTCCCTGATCACTCCGGGAGTGCGGAATTAGATCTCCGGCTTCAGAATGCCCTCATCGCAACGGCGTTCTACGGATGCGTTGTTTCTTGCGCGAACAACCCTGGGCCGTGCCAGCGCGCGGAGACAACTAGAGAGAGAGATTGCAGGGGAGGAGGAGGAGGACGAGAGCTCCCAACTCAAGGGATCTTTCGTATTGGTGTGTCCTCCAAAGGGTAGAGGGGGCCTATTTATGTAGGGGTGAAGGGGGTAGCATTTCCCATCCCCCAAGCCATCTAAGAGGCGTACAAAGGGGGGAGGCGACGGCCAAGGGGGCATCCCTAGGGCGTCCAAAACCCTAACCCTAGCCGCCGGCCAGGGAGGGGGACAACCCTAGGCACCAAACCCTAGGTGCCAAGGCCCTCTCCCTTCCGATTTCTCTCATGTGCCCTTTTTCCCTTTAGGGAAGTTGGCCCGTTAGTGAAATAACCCCTCAAATTAGATTTTAATATTATATTTAATATTAATTACATTAATTATTATGTAAATACATATTACCAAATCCGATTTGACCAGAAAAACCTTTCGGTTCCCCTTCTATATCCTCTAAACAACTTCGGAACTCCCAGAACGATTCCGGTCCTCTCACCAGAACTTTTCCGATTTCCTTTCTTTGTCTGAACAACTTCGGATCTCTCTCTATGGAACAATTCTGACTTTCTCTTTCTCTACTATGATTACAACTTATGGATAACCTCAAGCTCGTCACACCCTTAAGTGGATCCCCTCACGGTTCGGTAACGTCACATACATGATCAAGACTCCTCTTGCGTCAATGATCAACATTGGGAATGTGATGTCCATAATGATCCCTGTGTATTCCAGATTGACGTGTCGTTTGAACCGTAAACATCGTGTCCATTTCCCTTTGTTTCTTCGATACTACTTGTCCAAGATCCTATCGTTAGGTATCTCCATACCTTGTTAAATCTCGTTACCAACAACTACTGCTTACTTGTTACCGCGATATTACACCCCCGTGACATAGTCACATGTTTCAACATTTATGGATGTAATCTCACCAAGTTGGACTAACTGTATCTTACCCGTCACTGGGTGAACAAATCCCGCTCTTGACGTAATATCTTCTACATGTTCCTCCGGATACCCAACATACACCTTTATAATCACCATTTCACTGAGTGACGTTTGATGCATTCAAAGCAGCCTTGGGATACAGTGATTTGATATGGTCTCACGGTCTAAGGATAAGGAGACTTTGTTTCTGACTATTGCAACGATGAACTTTGTGACTTGATCATGTCGCGATCTTTGAGGAATGTACATCACATCATTCACCAATGATACGGCCTTGTTGTCAACCAGCGTTATCACTTCATGATCAGGAAACCTTGATCATCATGTTGCCCAACGAACTAGTAATAGAGGCTACTATGGACTTATGTTTCATATCACACATGTATCAATGTTTCCACTTGATACATTTATAGCACAACATGAAACTATTACGAACTTATTGGGATATGACAATAATAAACCTTTTATTATTTTCCTCTAGGGCATATTCCCTTCATTTGCATCTTATCCGTACTCGGATGTTGTATCATTTTCAAGGTGATTTGGATCTTTGTACTATATATCTATATTCTTGACACGTTGATTCGATGTTGTATATATATGTTCTTGTGGGTTCCATCGTGAAATATTGTGTAATGATATTACTTCATTTTCCACCTGCACGCAAGTGCCTGGTGGGCATCCTTGAATCGTTTCTATGCGGGTTTGGCGGGAATCATTAAAACTTGCATAGGGCCGATTCGAGGGTGTTACACTAACCATGTCTATAAAATCGATAAGGCGCTCTATGGACTTAAATAAGCACCCCGTGCATGGCATGAGCACCTTAGAGAGTTGCTATTAGACCGTGGGTTTGAAGTTGGGAAAATTGATCCCACTCTTTTTACTAAGAAGGTTAATGGGGAGCGTTTCATTTGCCAACTTTATGTGGATGACGTTATCTTTGGGTCTACTAACAAAGCTTTTAATGAGGAATTTTCAAATCTTATGACCGATAGGTTTGAGATGTCTACGATGGGAGAGATGAGGTTCTTTCTTGGTTTTGAGATCAAGCAATTAATTGGAGGAACCTTCATCAACCAAGCCAAATATATGCAAGACATGATCAAAAGGTTCAAGATGAAGGATCTCAATGGGGTATATACACCTATGCAAACCAAAGTCATCTTGAGCTCAATCCCAATGGTAAAGATGTGGATCGAAAGGTATGTCGGTCCATGATTAGTTCTTTGCTTTACCTTTGTGCATCTAGACAAGATATTGTGTTGAGTGTAGGAGTGTGTGCAAGGTATCAAGCGGCTCCTAAAGAAATCCATTTAGTGGCGGTCAATAGAATCTTTTGATATTTAGTTCATACTCCAAACTATGGTTTGTGGTATCCAAAAGGTTCAAGTTTCTCTCTTTGTGGTTACATGGATTCAGATCCTTGGTAGGTCCTTGGTGTGTTGTTCTTCTAAGAAGCAAAACTGCGTATCACTCTCCACCACCGAAGCTGAGTACGTGGTAGCTGCAAGTGGATGCACTCAATGATTATGGATGAGGCAAACTTTAAAGGAATACAAATTCATATATGACAAAGTGCCTCTTTTGTGCGACAATGAAAGTACTATCAAGATTTCCTACAACCCGGTGAAACATACAAGAACCAAGCATATTGAGATTCGGAATCATTTCATTAGAGATCATGCTTCTCTTGGAGATATTGATCTAATATATGTAAGCACCAAGGATCAACTCGCGGATATATTCATGAAGCCTCATGATGAAGCAAGATTTTGTTATTTGAGGAATGAGCTAAATATCATAGATTCAAGGAGATTGACTTGACTACTTTGCATACTCTATCTCAGTTTAGGCGTGGGCATGGAGATAGTGGAGTGTGATCCTAATTGCAGGGTTCGCAGCATGGAAAACAAAAAAATTCTATCGCGGGAACACAAAAAAGCCAGGATCTAATCTACGAGATTAGTGCAACGAGTTTGCAGAGAACTAACCCTCGTAGATCCAAAGCGTTTAACGAGATCAGATTCTTGTGGTTGATGTAGTCAATCACTTGCCAATCTCAAGATCGTGTAGATGATCCTTCTGGTCACACATACGGTAGTCGATGAAGACATTCCTCTCCCTTGTCCCAGCAGGCAGCGGAGGTAGTAGATCTCCTCAGAATCCCAACAGCATGACGGTGTGGTGGTGGTGGTGGAGGAGGAGAGATTTCTACAGGGCTTCACCTAAGCCGGAGCAGTGCGGTGGAGGAGAGAGGGGTAGACGACGGAGGAGAGAGGGGAATACCCAACGGTTATTCTAAATAACATACAAAGACATGCTCATCCGAATTTGGTTGTAAATATCTTACTTATGCCTAGCATACCAAAGTTTTAAGAAAGGACAACTTGGGTTTTATCCTAGACCATAACTTATATGTTGTCATTTCAACATATCATGATGGAGCTCTTTTCAATGTAAAAGCGGTAGTCACTAAAGATTTTAATCTTTAAAAATTTTTATAACTGACAGCTTTGATATCACCATGTTGAACAAGGTTTTATTACATATCTCAAACACTCCATACTACTATGGTGTTTCAGGAAATGCAAATTCATGGAACGATTCCTCAAATCTTAGGTGTTATGCTAAACTTGTAACTTAAATATCTTCCTTTATGATCCAATCATAAACTCTTTATTTTCTTGTTACAATGATATTCCACTTCATCTTGAAAGTCTTTGAATATTTTCAAATATTTCACACTATTTCCTCATTAAGTAAATATACATATATATTCACTCAAATTTCTTGAGAAAGCACATGAAGTTTAAATCCATCTCTCACGACTACACATAATGTACTACATACATCAATATGTATAAATTCCAATAAGTTAGTCATTCGTTCCATTTGGCCTATGAACGGAGTTTCGATTATCTCTAGGAAAGTATTACAAGCGTCAATTGATCAAAATCAAAAGACTACAAAATTCCATCAACATGGAGTTTCTTCATGTTATCTTTCCAATATAATTTAAATGGTGATGTCACTTTTAAGTGATATTTCAATCATTTGTCTTGCGACATTTTTTAGCACTTATTTTTATGGATGTGATTTCTCTAACTAGATTTATAAATCATCCATCTTACATGGAATACGGTAATTATTTGAACAACCGTTTTTTCTCATAATACCTAATCATAACAATATTTATTGAAACAAATCTTGAAGGCAAGCTTTGATGTCAACGAGAAACACAACAACACTTGTTTGTTTTCGATGAACATCATCACATATTCGCTTGCTGGTTACTTGGGCCATTGCAGTTCATGAATTGTGTTGTCATGTATGAAACTTAACACCAACCAATTTGGTATCAAATACCCAAAACCACATTGTTTAACAAGCAAAGAATATAACCATAACATGTATATAATCTATATACTTATGCTGGACAATTCAAGCCTCTTATTTTCTGCCAAATATTTCTAAGATTCTCTTTCAGCATTTCTTTTTCTTTTTAAAATAATCTATCAATATCAACAGTGGCGCCATACACATGACACATAGTCTAAAGCATGTATAGTCAAATACTAATATCTTTTTACTTGCACCTTTGAATTAGATCACCATCATCAAATGTTTGGCGTTCTTTCAAAATTCATTCTTTAGTAATCTTTTAGTTTAGTAAACATTTTACCTACATCTTATATTCATCCTTATCATGACTTTCATGATCTAGCTACTAGAGCTTATAAAGGTGAATCGCGAGTATAAAGTTGCTTTCCAAAACCTTTTGGAGGATTAGAACGACTAGCGTCTCCAACCTTTTGCAAATTCTCATCAAATATGAGAACAAACATTTTACTAAATTATAATCTATCATGTTGCAACCAAAACATTATTTTAGATATCGCAATATCTTCCACACATGATGGTTTCTAAAACAATTCTTTTAGCTCCTAGATAACCTTGATATTAAAATAATCTTTTGAATATCAAGAATCATAGAGACAAACATGATACTTATATACTAACACTGGAATTGTTACTCTTGATTTAATACTAATTATTAAACTTCATGGATTAAATGGAGTTTGCTGAAAGTTTGCAATAAGACTTTTAAACTTTAGATTGACAATAAAAAAAGGATACCAGTTTATAAAGTAATAATCTAGAAATCTATAGTTCTATTATCTCAATTATAACTAATTATAAGGCGGTGAATGGATGCCAATGACTACAACAAATTATGAAAATTCACTTTGATTTAATTTATGATAAATTTTGTTCAACTTTAATCATATTATTATTTGAACTCCCGGCCAAAACAACATCCCTCGAGTCATTTTGGTGATTACACGAACCAAATCCACTACACCAAGTCTGATCATCACGAGAGATGATGTAGCTTCAAAGGCGAACAATCAACATGTTCATCATATTATCCATATGACTCATGCTTTACCTTTCGATATTCCGTGTTCCTAGGCCATATCTATACATGCTAGGCTCGTCAAGGTTAAGCTTAGTATCTGCATGTGCAAATTTGGTTTGCACCCATTGTATGCACACGTAGAATCTATCACACCTGATCATCACGTGATGCTTCGAAACGACGAGTCTTAGCAACGTGCCTACTAAGGATGAACACTTTATTACTTGATATTTAGTGAGAGTGATCATCTTATAATGCTACCGTCGCGATCTAAGCAATACAAGATGCATAAAAAGGATTAACATCACATGCAATTCATAATATGTGATATGATATGGCATTTCTTCTTGTGCCTTTGATCTTCATATCCAAAGCACGAACATGATCTCCATCATCACCGGGGTGGCGTCAAGGTCCATGGTGCCGCTTCATGGTTGTCCTCCACCAGCAGCAACTATTATAACTACTTTGATGAATAGACACACATGTCTTGAACGAAATTTAAAGACAACCATAAGGCTCTTGCCGGTTCAGAGAAGATTCGAGAGGATTTGATTTGACCATCCCAAACAACATGCATCATACGGCCGAAGCCGTACATCAAGTAAAGAATTCTATCACGGAATTGCTTCCCTCGTGATGGCGTTAGTTGGACATTATCATGTTATGGGTGCATTACATGCAGTATTTGTAGTTGTAGGAGGACATGCCTCTGTCCCTTACACCAAATCATGATGATGATGAACACATGTGCTGGTCGTGGTTTGTGGTTTGGACTGGTCACAATATGTAGTATTAAGTAGTGATATCGTGCATATGATATTATTGTGTGATACTCCCTCCATTAGGAATTATTAGGTCAGAAATTTTTTCAGATATTTTGAAATTTCCAGTCAGGAGACTTAACTCTCCTTGATTCCCATGTGAGACTTAATTTCCCTGCGAGACTTAATTTTTCTGCGCTAAATAGCCTTTTCTCTCTACGCCATCGTCTACCTCCTCCTTGCTAACTGGACTGCTAACTGGACGGATTAATTTCTCTCTTGGTCTTCTTCCCAATAGCCAGCTTCAGTTGAGATAATGCAGGTGTGATTCAGTCCTTTCACAATGGTTGTTTTACCTCTATATTCTAGACACTTTGCTTATGTGGCATTATAGTTAATGAGAAAAGAGATTGAGGTTATATCTTAGATGGTCATAGTGGTAGTATCATACTACTAGTATCATGCATATGATACTAGTGTATTGTACTATCTTTATAATGCATGGTATCATATGGTAGTATCATACTAGTACTATATTCAATGATTTGTAGAATCTCAATACAAAATTATGAACAAGATTTATTTATATGAGGATTTTTTAGTTTTATGTGCTATGATACGGTATCTACCTATGATACTCTAACCATATTTTTCTTCATTAATTGTTGTGCCATATCAAAATTTTGCCAACATGGTATGCATGATACTACTAGCTATGATACTCCCACTAGGACCAGCCTTAGCTAAAAACACCTCTTGCACAAAATCATATGCAAAATACATTGTTAGGCCAATTACATGCATGTATATCCTCTAAATCATTAAATATAGAGACATCATTTAAGGCCTTTTCCAATGGGCGTTTTTTAGCATGGTATCATAGGCAAATTGTTTATGTGGCACTATATTTAATTAAGAGATAAGGTGAGGTTGTACTCTCTGTCTGTAAATACCCTGCATTCTGGATTTAGTCAAGGTAAAACTTTGTGAAGTTTGACCAAATATATAAAAAAAATTATATACATCTATAATATAAAATAAGTACCATTAGAATTGTCATAAGATATATTTTCATATTGTATACATTTAGTATTATAGATGTTTATAGATTTTTCTATATTTTCTATCAAACTTTACAAAGTTTGACTTTGACTAAACCTAGAATGCAGGATAATTATTAACAGAGGGAGTATCTTAGCTTAGCTACAAGCTTTGCACGATATCATAGGAAAAATACATGGTTAGTCTAATCACATGCATGTATGTACTCAAAATTATTAAATGTAGATACAACTCTTAAGATACAAACCATTATACTAGTTGTCTCTTAAGATATACTACTACCTAGGATAACTAGCTAAGATACACTCCATTATGAAAGGCCTAAGAAACAATACATTGGAGAAATTATCTCTTAACCATTTATTTCTCCTATAATAATGTGATAAGATACACTCCATTGTGAAAGACCTAATAGCCATTAAACACCCCAGGTTTTCTCTGATTTTTCATCCCACGTCTTGGTCTTGCCGCTATGGCCCTTCGGCTTAATAATCCCTAACAAACAAAGGACTATTTATATAGTGCATGACATCATATAATATTATCATATTTTTATTATATTTATTGATTATAATTTTAATTTGAATTTTTTAAGATTTATTTGACACTAAATTTTCTATTTCTACGTGTTATGATACCATCATGACCTCTTGCATCATTATTTACAGTGCGACATTAATTTTTTGTGTATATGTAATACATGATACCACCCATGATACCCGAGAAAATATAACATGTCAGATCCACGGGATTTGAAGTTAATTAACTAGATGATACCCCGTGCGTTGATGTGGAAAATCATGTTACTAATGGTTGTTTCATAGAAAAATATCATACTCTTAAGATAATTAACAAAATAATTAATTGTGGTTGCTGTGAGAAATAAAATAGAACTGTATATGGATATTACTTCAAACAATAAAAGGAGACACCATTGTCACATTCTTTTTCAAGGGTAACACGATTGTTTAATATATTATGTATACTCTTGAGTTAAGTACATAGAGAGAAAGCGAGTATACATTGTGAAAAACAAACCTTGTTAGTCCAGAGTTGTGGTCACAGGTAAAAATCGAGTATTACAATGCTAGCAATCAGCCTATTACAACCACAGAACGAAGTTGACATATATGGTCCTCCAATTGATTGGTTAATTCCTTCCGTTTTCATTTCAGCCTTACTCTTGGTCGTAGAATTGCATAGAATAATAATCGATAACAATATTGTGGCAATTACAAGAGGTATATATGAGGGTCTAGGTGCATCGGCCTAGCCCTATAAAAAACCGATTAGCACTCTTAAACCTAACAAGTGTTGTATTCTAACATCCCCCTTAGTTTCAACGGTAGACTCGACGACGTTGAGACTGAAACGTATGTCTTGAAACAGAGTAGTCACCAGGCCTTTAGTAAAGATATCAGCGAACTGAGCTGAAGTAGGCACATGTAGAACACGAACTTGACCGAGAGCCACCTTCTCTCGAATAAAATGAATGTCGATCTCTATATGCTTGGTACGACGGTGTTAAACCGGATTCCCTGATATGTAAATAGCTGAAATATTATTACGGTAAACAATAGTAGCTTTCTCAATAGGGCGATGCAGCTCCGACGGCAACTGGCGCAACCAAACTGTATCGGATGTGGACCATCGAGTATCGAGGCAACCAGCCCAGTCTGCATCAGAGTAAGCTATCAACGAGGTGGGAGAGGATTTGTTTATATGAAGACCTAAATCTAATGTGCCTTTGAGATACCAAAGAATACATTTGACATGGTTGAAGTGAAGAACACGAGGATCATGCATGTAAAGGCAAGTTTGTTGAACAAAAAGGAAATTTCAGGACGAGTAAGATTAAGATATTGGAGGACGCCGATAAGACTACGATAAAGAGAAGGATCAGAAAAGGGATCACCATCAGTGGAAAGTTTTGAACCTGTATCAGCAGAAGTACGAGCGGTTGACAATCAAGCATACCAGCACGAGAAAGAAGATCTAGGGTGTACTGATGTTGAGATAAGAAAAGACTAGATGAGTCACGGATGACAGCAATACCTAAGAAGTGATGAAGAAGACCTAGATCGGACATAGAAAATTCTTTGCGAAGAAGAGAGATAATATGATCTAAAAAGTGTTGTGAGGAAGCTGTGAGAATAATATCATCAACATAGAGAAGTAGATAAGAGGTATCAGTATTATGATGAAAGGTGAAGAGAGAAGTGTCATAACGAGAAGGAGTAAAGCCAATTGTTTGAGCATAAGTAGAAAAACGTTGAAACCAAGCCCGTGGTGCTTGTTGTAGACCATAGAGAGATTTGTGAAGAAGACAAAAATGATTAGGATAAGAGGAATTTTCGAAGCCAAGAGGTTATTGACAATAAACTGTTTCTTGAAGAGAGCCATGAAGAAAAACGTTTTTGACATCGAGTTGATGGATGGGCTAAGAAGAAGAAGAAACGACGATGCTAAGAACAATACGAGTAGTGCTGGGTTTGATAACTGGAGAGAAAGTCTCATCATAATGGATGCCGTGTTTTTGAGAGTAACCACGACATACCCATCGATATTTATAACGTGCAAGAGTTCCATCGGAATTAAATTTGTGTCGAAAAACCCATTTGCCAGAAACTATATTAGTGTTTAATGGACGAGGAACTAATTGCCATGTATTATTTTGAAAGAGAGCATCATATTCATCTTTCATGGTTGCGGCCCAATGAGGATCTAGGAGAGCTGATTTGTAAGATTTGGGAATAGAGGAAGAAGACAGAGATGCATTGAGATTTAGACGATCTTTAGCGAGTAAACGAAAATCGGATTTTCCATGTGTGCGTATGGTATGATCATTAGTGGGAGCTGGGACTATAATAGCATGAGGAGGAATGGATGATGATGTGGAAGACGCGCTCGACGCAGCGGAAGAAGTGGACGCGGGAGTCGGCGGTGGAGGTAGGAAGTCTGCCGTGGCACAGTTTTCGGCGGTTTCGGCAGCCGCGGCAGAGGTGGCGGCAGGAGAAGGCGCAGCAGGATCGGTTGCCACGGCAGAGAATTCGGGCGTTTTTGCTGCCGTGGCACGAGCGATGGCAGGAGATGGCTGATGAAAGAAGGGAAAATTATTTGGACGAGGGGGACTAGTAGATGGTGCGGATGTTTTAGGATCAAGAGATGACGCTCAGAAAAAAAAATATTTTCAGCAAAAGTTACATGACGAGACACATGGACGCGACCACTAACAAGATCTAGACAACGATAGCCTTTGTGTTCGTCGGAAAAATCTAGATGGACGCACGGGATAGAACATGGTGAACGTTTGTTAGAAGAAGTAGAATAGGAGTTAGGAAAACAAAGACAGTCGAAGACACGAACGTCAGAGTAGTTTGGGTGAGAAAGAAAGAAAGAGAAGTAGGATGTGGTTTGAGGATTAACTTTAGATGGTCGAATGTTAAGTAGATATGTGGTCGTGTGGAGACCTTCAGCCCAGAACTTCGGAGGCATAGAAGATTGAATAAGAAGGGTGCGAGTGATGTCATTAAGACTGCAAAGAGAACGCTCGGCCTTGCTGTTTTGAGGGGAGGTATAGGGACAGGAAAAACGCAGAAGAATTCCATATTGGAGAAAGAAATTTCGGTTTTTAAAGTTGTCAAATTCACGACCATTATCGCATTGAATAAATCTTATAAGAAGGAAAAAATGGACCAAGACATAACGCTGAAAATTAAGAAAAATATTGTGAACGTCGGATTTGTTGCGTAAGGAAAAGGTCCAAACATAGTGTGTAAAATCATAAAAAATAACAAGATAATACTTAAAACCAGAAACACTTTCTATTGGTGACGTCCATAGATCACAATGAAGTAACTCAAAAGGAAAAGTACTAGAGGATAGAGAGGAGCTAAAGGGGAGAAGAACATGTTTGCCTAATTGACACGACTGACACATAGAAGAATTATGAGAATCTCTATTACAAGGTATTGAAAATCACTAAGAAGAGTAGATAACACATTATTATTGGGATGGCCGAGACGTTGGTGCCACAGATCAACAGTGGCCACCATAGACGATGGAGGGGCAGGGGCCGGAATACCATGGAGGGAATAAAAATCACGGGAGCTATTGAATCGAGCGATCTCGGCCTTGGTCCGGTAATCCTTCACAAACAAACCAAAGGGATCAAATTTGACAGAAATGTGATTGTCATTGGTGAATTGGCGAACATAAATCAGATTTTTAATTAGTGCAGGAGCTACAAGAACATCGCGAAGAAGCAAAGGTTTGATTGGGGATTGGATTTGGGATTGACCGACATAGTAAATAGGAATAGATGATCTGTCACCGAGAGTAATAGATGGAAAAGGCGACGGTGTGTAAGAAGACAGCAAATTACTTGATGCAGACATATGACTAGAAGGATCATAATCGAAAATCTAATTCGTACCTGAGTTTCCTTTTGCAGCAAAGTTGTTCATGGCTTATAGAAAAGCAGCTTGGTCCTAGCTCGGAGTTGAAGTAGAGGACGGTGTAGACATGTGAGCTGGCGGGTGTGGCGGCGTCGGCAGTAGGGCCGGCATCGGCGTATAGATAGAGCCACCATCATTGTACTGCGACATATTGTACTGTGGCATGTAGGGTGAGGTTTTAGCGCCATATGAAACATAAGGAGAAACTTTGTAGATTGTTGGCGCATAGGCGGGGGCGGCGTGGTACGTGGCCGTCGGCTGTCGCGGCGCGAGGACGGGAGCGCCGGTGTGAGGGCGGGCACCGGGCTGCCAGCCACCAGTGTAGGCAGGCGGGACACCATAGGGCGTCGGGACGGACCAGGGCATAGGCCACGCCTGGACTAGCCCGGTCCACATATCAGGAGAAGGACGCCAGCCGGGGGCAGCGGTGATGCAATCGGTGGTGTAGACGTTGGAGCCGGAGCCGAGGGCGGAGGAGGACCAGGCGCCGTACGAAACTGTGGCGGTTTAGGGTTTCAACCCCTGTATTTGGGACTCGAACGCCAGCCCGATGGTTGAGGAGGAGCCATTGGAGGAGGTGGCAGTGGCGGCGGTGGTCCAGACGGTCGAGGAGCAGCAGTAAAGACCTGAGGACGGGATTTCTTGTTGGTTTGGGCACGATCGGCCCATTGCAGCATCGAGCGAACCTCAGCGAAGGAGGGGCGCGAACGCATCATAGGAATGAAGGAGGCATGTTTCTCGAACCGCTCGCTGAGGCTGATGAGGAGGACGTTGATGAGTTGCCGATCGTCGATCGGATCACCGAGTTCGTGGAGTTCATCGCGATCACCTTAAGGCGTTGGCAGTAGACGCCGACGGGTGGATCACCTTGCACCGTGTTCTAAAGCTCGGTGTGGAGATTGTTGGCGCGAGCATCGATGTTGTCCTGGAAGAGCTGACGAAGGGCTGCCCACAGATCAGCGGCGCGGGCACCATCACGGTGTACGAGATTGAAGATTTCTATGGAGACTCGCATGTAGATCCATTGAATAATGGCGAGATCATCCTTGACCCATTGCGGATCGTGAGGTTGAGGGCGAGCGTCGTCGGCGACGTAAGAGCGGAGATTGCATCGCCCGAGGTGGACATCGAAGAGGTGACGCCAATGGTAGTAGTTGTGAGCAGCGAGGTCTAGGGTTACAGGTATGTAGGGGCTCATATCGGATATGGTGTCGGTGAAGGAGATTGAAGGGGCTATTGGTGGAGGTAGAGCTAAAGTAGAGGTAGAGGTGGAGGGGGCCGTGGCCGCGGCGACCTTGGCGGCGACGATGGCGGCGCGTCGCTCGAAGTAGCCGGGCGGTGGCAGGGTCGGCGGGTGAGCCATACCCTTGGATCGGAAGTCTGATACCATATAGAATTGTATAGAATAATAATCGATAATAATATTATGGCAATTACAAGAGGTATATATGATGGTCTAGGTGCACCGGCCTAGCCCTATAACAAACCGACTATGACTCTTAAATCTAACAAGAGTTGTATTCTAACACTGGCGTATATATATATATATATATATATATATATATATATATATATATATATATATATATATATATATATATATATATATATATATCATGTGCTATTCTAACGCATGATTTAGAAAGAATAACAATTCCTTAGAAAATAGAAGGGTCGCTTCGTGTGAAGCTGAACTTCTTGTGACGATGGACTATGATTAAGAATCAAAATACAAATAATATAATTGAACCTCTTCATGTTCCATTAGACATAAGAAAATATAAGAAATAGAAAATAAATAATTGCAATTTGTGAATAGAAAAACTAACGTTGAAAAACTGCTATTTGACATGCAAAAGAAGGCGTATCACTACACAAATATGTAAGTTAGTTTATTTTAGGTTAAAAATTTGTCATATGCAAAGACAAATTATGCAACAAAATCCAGAGATCCGATTTGTGAGGCTCACTTGAATTAAAGTAATCCTATATAATTTTCACATACCTGCATGCATAGATTATACTTCAGTTTCGATTGCCCAAACTGGGATATTCAGCTGTGCCGCAGTACATGATGCTAACTGTCCAAGGTTAAAACAAAGCTGTAATGTCAACATCTAGACCGATTGTGTATCTGTCTTCACTTTACTAACCTGCATAGTTGAAAAAGAAAGTTGTTTTAATCTGAATCAATTATAGTTCTTAGTTCTAAATCATGCGTAAAGCAACTGATTGGGACTTACCAATAATTGATTCCTTCTTTGATCAAATACATAAAATATTCAATTGACGCACACGCCACCAAGAAGTATGCGGTTGAGGCGTACTTTTCGGCCTGGTTACCTGCTTAATCAGATAAAGGCAATCAACAAATATATCGACATATACATCTTGTATCACAAATTGGCATGTGAAAATCCAAATTAAGGAAGTGCAAGAAGACTTGCAACAAAAAGAAACAAATCATAGATTTCAAGAGTTCCCGTATGCAACTAATCTGAATCTGTAATAAAAACAAAGATTACCAGATGAGATGAGAATGGAAACCTAGAATAGTGGCACCAACATCATCGAGAAGACGAGAAACCCATACCTTATGAAGAGATCGAGGTGGCAGGATGTTGGAATTTAAGGCATATTTGATGTTGGCCTTTTGGCCCATAACAAATACAAATTCTAAAATTCTTTTTGGCCCATTATTATGGCAGCTCATGTGTGTGCTAGTGGTGCCAAAGTTTAGTCCCACATTGTTAGTGGAAGGGGAGTTGGACCACCTTATATAATAGAGTGTTGCACCACTCACTAAGGTGTGAGAAGAAGAGAAGCACTCGCGCACTCCTCCTCCGACGCCGCCCGCCCGCCTCGCCACGGCGCGCGCCGCGGGTTGCGGAGTCGTGGGCTGTTGCCCACGTCCTGCCCGACCCGCACTATATAAACAGGCAGACACGAACCCTGTCTACCTACCAGCAATTAGATTGCATCTGCCTACCTGTGCATCGCCGTTCCACCTCTCTGTGCTGCCCTCTGCTACTCCATCCCGCCAACTGCGTGCACGGCCGTCCGAGAGAGCAGGCCTCCAGAACCCCGTCTCTCTGATCCTGCACCGGGAGAGAGACGATAAGGTTTTTGGGGAGCGTCTAGGCGCGACTGCTCAAGCTCTTCTACGTCCGGCTTCCTCGACTCCATCGCCATGTCTAGCCACGCTTCCAAGCAGGCTGCCGCTGGTGGCGGATCCACTTCTGTTGCGCCGTTGGTCATACCATCGACGAACTCGTACGTGTTATTTGCTCTCCTGTTATTTCCTATGATAATTACTAGTATTGCAGTATGCGTAGATGTGCTAGGTTTTCACTTGTCTGTATGTTGCATGTCTACTATGCGTATGCTAGTTAGTCTTGGAAATTGTTCTGTCATGATTTCCACTTGGATTAAATTAATACGAAAACTGCTAATTATTTCAACAATCCAAAAACCTTATTTTAGGCTATTTTCGCGTCAAGGCTTTGTCGCTTGTCTGAAACCAAACCCGTTTACGGGTGCGCACTTTAAGCGCTGGAAAACCAAGTGTACCCTCTGGCTGACGGCTATGGACGCCTTCTGGGTATCGGCTGGTAATCCTGAAGTAACGATCACTCCTGAACAGGAGAAGACGTTCAAGGAGACCACCATATTCTTTGTGGGCTGTGTCATAAGCGTCATTGGGGACAAGTTGGTGGATGCATATTTACATATGCGCAATGCCAAAGAACTGTGGGATGCACTCGAAGCAAAATTCGGTGCTACTGATGCTAGCAGTGAACTGTATGCCATGGAGCAGTTTCATGACTATAGGATGGTTGAAAATCGTTCTGTCGTTGAACAGGATCATGAGATTCAGTGCATTGCAAAATAATTTGAGCTCCTGAAGTGTGCGTTGCCCGGCAAATTTGTTGCGGGATGCATCATTGCAAAGCTTCCTCAATCCTGGAGGAGTGTTGCCACTAACCTCAAACACCAGAGGCAAGAGATGTCTGTTGAGCATCTCATTGGGTTTCTGGACCTTGTGGAAAAGGCAAAGGCAAAACACGCACACCCAAAGGGAGCCAAGGCACCCAGTCAAGCGCCAATGTGGTGTAGAAGAACTTTCACAACAAGTTTAAGGGGAAGACCAAGGCCGTTCGTACTACCAACTTCAAAAAGAATAAGAAGGACAAGTCACAGGATCCCTGTTTTGTGTGCGGCGAGGTTGGACATTGGGCTCCAAACTGCAAGCAGCGCAAAGGAAGGAAGAATCCAAATGGACAGAACTCTAAGTCTGTCAACGTGACTATGAGCAACAATGATAAGGGTGCATCCGGGTATGGTAATTTACCTACTATTTTGTCAATTTGTCAATCTACAGATTGGTGGATCGACACCGGTGCTAATATTCATGTGTGTGCTGATATCTCTTTGTTTTCTTCTTATCAGGTCACAAGAGATCTCTCCGTCTTGATGGGAAACAGATCACATGCTTCTGTTCGTGGTGTTGGCACAGTGGATCTGAAGTTTACTTCGGGAAAGATCGCGCAGCTGAAGAACGTGCAGCATGTGCCCTCAATAAATAAGAATCTCGTTAGTGGTTTCCTTCTTTGCAAAAAAGGTTTTAAGTTGCTATTTGAGTCCAATAAAGTAGTCATCTCTAAGTATGGACAATTTATTGGTAAAGGTTATGAGTGCGGCGGTTTGTTCCGTCTTTCCCTATCAGATTTTGTACTCCCTCCGATCCTAAATAAGTGGCACGGTTTTGAACTAACTCTAGTTCAAAATGGCGACACTTATTTAGGATCGGAGGTAGTAATAAGGTTGTGAACCATATTTGTGCCCCTGGCAATGATACCGATATTTGGCGTTCACGACTTTGTCACATTAATTTTGGTTGTATGACGCGGCTAGCTAAGATGAATTTAATTCTAAGTTTCACTTTAGTCAAAGGCTCTAAATGTCAAGAGTGTGTTCAAGCTAAGCAACCGCGCAAGCCTCACAAGGAAGCGAGAAACTTGTCACCACTGGAGCTTATATATTCAGATCTATGTGAGATGAATGGTGTGTTGACTAAAGGTGGAAATAAATACTTCATGACGTTGATTGATGATTCTACTAGATTTTGCTATGTATATCTTTTGAAAACTAAAGATGAGGCTCTACACCACTTTAAAAACTATAAGGAAGAAGTTGAAAATCAACTTGAGAGAAAGATTAAGAGAGTCCGGTCAGATCATGGTGGAGAGTATTTCTCAAATGAGTTGGTTTTGTTTCGTGCGGAACATGGCATTATTCATGAGAGGATGCCTCCCTATTCTCCCCAATCTAACGGGGTTGCCGAAAGGAAAAACCGTACTCTAACAGACTTGGTTAACGCCATGTTAGGTACTTCGGGTTTATCCAAGGCATGGTGGGGAGAGGCGATATCGATATCATGTCATGTCCTGAATAAAATTCTCACAAAAGACAATGAAACTGCTCTCTACGAATTATGGGAGAAGAGAAAACTAACATTCTCGTACTTACGTACTTGGGGCTATTTGGCAAAGGTGAATTTGCCAATTCCCAAAAAGCGTAAACTTGGACCAAAGACCGTAGACTGTGTCTTTCTTGGCTATGCTCATCATAGCGTTGGATACAAATTTCTAGTGGTGAAATCTGAGGTACCTGACATGAAGGTCGGTACAATAATGGAGTCTAAGGATGCTACATTCTTTGAGGATATTTTTCCGATGAAAGATATGCCTAGTACATCTAGACAGGAATCTGTTGAAACTCATGAACCTGCTATTCCCATCGAATATTATGAACGAGCACATGATGAAATTCCTTAGGAGGTAGACAATGAAGTTCCTGTAAGGAACAAGAGACAGAGGATTGTAAATTCCTTTGGTGATGATTTCATTGTCTATCTCGTGAATGATACTCCCACCTCTATTTTAGAGGCTTATGCATCCTCTGATGCAGACTACTGGAAAGAGGCTGTTCGTAGCGAGATGGATTCCATCATGGCAAATAAAACTTGGGAGATCACTGATCGTCCTTATGGGTGCAAACCTGTAGGATGTAAGTGGGTGTTTAAAAAGAAGCTTAGGCCTGATGGTACGATTGAAACGTACAAGGCTCGGCTTGTTGCCAAGGGTTATACTCAAAAAGAAGGCGAAGACTTCTTTGATAATTATTCGCCTATGGCTAGATTGACCACTATTCGAGTTCTACTCTTATTGGCTGCCTCACATGGTCTTATCGTTCATCAAATGGACGTCAAGACAGCTTTCTTTAATGGAGAGTTGGATGAGGAAATTTATATGGATCAGCCAGATGGTTTTGTAGTAGATGGTCAAGAAGGCAAGGTGTGCAAGCTATTGAAGTCTTTGTATGGACTGAAACAAGCACCTAATCAATGGCATGAGAAGTTTGATCAAACTTTAACATCTGCTGGTTTTGTTGTAAATGAAGCCGACAAATGTGTATACTATCGCCATGGTGGGGGCGAAGGAGTTATACTTTGTTTGTATGTTGATGACATACTGATTTTTGGGACAAATATGATTGTCATCGAACATGTCAAGAGTTTCTTGTCTCAAAGTTTTGACATGAAAGACCTTGGAGAAGCTGATGTTATTCTAAACATTAAGCTGCTGAGAGATGAGAATGGCGGAATTACACTTCTGCAATCTCACTATGTGGAGAAGGTGTTGAGTCGCTTTGGCTACTCAGATTGTACTCCTTCACCGACACCATATGATCCTAGTAAGATGCTTCGAAAGAACAAAAGAACAACTAGAGATCAGCTGAGATACTCTCAGATAATTGGCTCGTTAATGTATTTAGCTAGCACAACAAGGCCCGACATCGCGTTTTCTGTGAGCAAACTTAGCCGGTTTGTTTCCAATCCGGGAGATGATCATTGGCATGCTCTTGAGAGAGTAATGCGCTATCTAAAGGGTACATCGAGTTATGGTATTCACTATACCAGAGACCCTGCGGTACTTGAAGGGTATAGTGACTCAAATTGGATTTCTGATGCTGATGAGTTGAAAGCCACAAGTGGATATGTATTCACTCATGGTGGTGGCGCTGTTTCATGGAAGTCTTGCAAGTAGACCATCTTAACGAGGTCAACAATGGAAGCAGAACTCACAGCACTAGATACAGCTACTGTCGAAGAAGATTGGCTTCGTGAACTCTTGATTGACTTGCCGGTTGTTGATAAACCTGTGCCGGCTATCCTTATGAACTGTGACAATCAAACTGTGATCGTCAAAGTGAGTAGTTCAAAGGATAATATGAAGTCATCAAGACATATAAAGAGAAGATTGGCATCTGTTAGGAAAATGAGAAACTCCGGAGTAATAGCATTGGATTATATCCAAACAACTAAGAATCTAGCAGATCCCTTCACAAAAGGTCTATCAAGAAATGTGATAGATATTGCATCAAAGGAGATGGGTTTGAGACCCACATGAGTTACCGTGGTAGTAACCCAACCTATGTGATTGGAGATCCCGTGAATTAGGACCTGGGGAAACAAGCCAGTGGCTAACTGGAGGAGAGTAACTTTTATTAATCCATTCCGCTGAAGATGCATTACTCTTACGATATGTATGGCAGTTTGACTTAGTCTTAATGTGTTCATAGGCTTGTATAAGCCAAGATACTATCCTACAGAGCAGTCTTGAAAGAACGCACCTATGTGAGCCCGACTGCTGGTCACAGTCTATGAGATAGGGTAATCTCTAGGAAGCTCATGAAAAAGGCCAGGAGTGTGACTTATATGCTCCACCCGAGGGGTAGCCTTCGGCAGCCTAGTATCAGTATGACATTAGGTGAAAATCATCTACACAAAACTGGCAATTCAAGGCCTGGTCCATTGACAGTTGTTGATGAGTGTAGTCTAATGCTCTAGGTGGAAGTTCAACTTAACAGTCTCCATTGAAAAACGCTGGTATATCAAAACAGTGATTTGGAACAGAGTGATGTGATGTGCCAATGAGACTTTATGGGGGATTGTTGGAATTTGAGGCATATTTGATGTTGGGATTTTGGCCCATAACAAATACAAATTCTGAAATTCTCTTTGGCCCATTATTATGGCAGCTCATGTGTGTGCTAGTGGTGCCAAAGTTTAGTCCCACGTTGCTAGTGGAAGGAGAGTTGGACCACCTTATATAGTAGAGTCTTGCACCACTCACTAAGGTGTGAGAAGAAGAGAAGCCCTCGCGCACTCCTCCTCCGACGCCGCACGCCTCGCCTAGTCACGACGCGCGCGCGGGTTGCGGGAATCTCGCCGAGCCACGCTTTATTTTGCTGTTTGGGAAAATTAATTGTGTATTAATTATGAGTCATTAATGCGTTATTATGGACGCGTTAATCAACCGACCGTTTCTACATCGTGGGCTGGTACTGACTCAGTCGTGGGCTGTTGCCCACGTCCTACCCGACCCGCACTATATAAGCAGGAAGATGCGAACCCTGTCTACCTACCAGCAATTAGATTGCATCTGTCTACCTGTGCATCGCCGTTCCACCTCTTTGTGCTGCCCTCTGCTACTCCATCCCGCCGGCTGCGTGCACGGCCATCCGGGAGAGCAGGCCTCCAGAACCCCGTCTCTCTGATCCTGCACCAGGAGAGAGGCGATAAGGTTTTTGGGGAGCGTCTAGGCACGACTGCTCAAGTTCTTCTACGTACGGATTCCTCGACTCCATCGCCATGTCTGACGATGCTTCCAAGCAGGCTGCTGCTGGTGGTGGATCCACTTATGTTACGCTGTTGGTCATACCATCGACGAACTCGTACATGTTATTTGCTCTCCTGTTATTTCCTATAATGATTACTAGTATTGCAGTATGCGTAGATGTGCTAGGTCTTCACTTGCCTGTATGTTGCATGTCTACTATGCGTATGCTAGTTAGTCTTGGAAATTGTTCTGTCATGATTTACACTTGAATGAAATTAATGCGAAAACTGCTAATTATTTCAACACAGGATCCTGCAATTTGTGAGAGATTTAGAGAGAGATGGCGTTGTCCCATACGAGCCGGAAGCTTCGACTTTGAAGTGGTTGATTAAGTGTGGATATACTCCCTCTATTTCAAAATATAAAATGTTTTAGATTTATGGAGAAAATATATCTAGACTTATTTTAGTGTGTAGATTTATTTCAAATATGAGTGAACCTATATACTAAAAATAGTCTAGATACATTTGCTTCACAAAGCTAAAACATCTTATATTTTAAAACAGAGAAAGTATAAATCAATTAATATGATACATAGAGCATGTAGAAAACGGGAGGGAGTCGATCACCAACGACAGCGACGGCATGTGTGTTGTGGAAGAAGCCCACCTGTGCCTAAAATATGACTATTCGGATCTCTGAATTTTGTTTCATACTTTGTCTTTGCGCTGAATTTTTCTCTTTATACTCTTACCTCCACATGTACGGGATGGGCATGAGAGCAGAGCGGGCAAGGGTGGAGATAAGGGTTTAAAGAGGAAAATTCAGCGCAAACTCGTCAGATTCCTCTATCGGTTACCGATTTTTATAGAGATCGTGGGGAGAAGAAGTTAGTAGCGCTGTCACAACTTGATTGGGAAGAGGAAACGCAAATCGGCATTGATTGTAGTTGATGAATGGTTTTTTATTTTATGATCAGATTTGTTTGGCCGCTTGACGAATCGCTCGAGAAGACAAAGTAGTGTCACCGCTAGGGGCAATGTCATAAAATAATCAGTTAAAATTGTTGCTGGAGACTACGTCCTATGCAGTGTATTATCGTATTATCGTTGTCTGAAGTTGCGGAAGAAAAGAAACAGTAGTACTATTTATAGATAAAAAAGGCGATACATTTAGTGTAGAAGAATAAAAAGGTATAATAAAATTGAATCACTGCTTGTTAACTATAACTAGAAAATTATTCACCTTTGGAGAAGTACCAAAGGGTAACTACCCTGTGAAAGTGCAAGGAAAAAATACTGCTAAAGAATATGAAATAACCTAAAAGAAACATCTCCACTAAAGAATATAAAATAACCTTAAAAGAAATATTATTAGCAAAGTAAAGTTATACAATTATACACCGACAAGTTTGTCATAGAGATAGAATAACTATTGCTGCAAAAATAAAGCCGAGAAGTTGTGTCCGAAAATTAGTTAGAAAAATTATGGCCGGAAAAGGTGGACCAGAAAATTTAAGCCCAATAGTTAGAAAAGATGAACGAAAAAAAGAAAAGATTGGGCAAAAAAAAAAGAAAAGATGAACATAAAAAAAATCGGTTAGGTCAGAAAAATTTTAGCCAAAAAATTATATTGCACATGATTGGGCAAAATTAGACGATGAATAATACACGAGTGGACACAAACCGCCGGATCGAGCGGCTAGAAAAGGTGGGTCAGAAAATTTAAGCCAATAGTTAGAAAAGATGAACGTAAAAAATATATCGATTAGAGCAAGAAAATTTTAGTCGAAAAGTTACGTTGCATCTAGGTGATGTGACACGCGTGAAGTTGCGGTAGAAGAAAACAGTATTACTATTTATAAATAAAAATGTAACATATAGTATATTTAGTATAAAAAATCTATAGTTAGAAAATTATTCACCCTTAAAAAAATACCAAGGATAACTACCGTGTAAAAATTACAGATAATATAAAAAAACACCTTCGCTAAAGAATATGAAATAACCTTAAAAGAAATATTGCTGACGAACTAAGGATATACAATTATACACCGGTGAGAAATTATCATGGATTAACTATCGACGAAAAATTATGGACAGAAAATTATTTCAAAAACGTATCTTTGAATAAAAAATAGAACCCAAAAATATTGTCGTAGATATAGAATAACTATCGCTGCAAAAATAAAGCCTACAGCCAAAATAGATGAACAAGAAAATTTAAACCCAGTAGTTAGAAAAGATGAACATAAAAATATTGGTTAGGTTAAAAAAAATTAGCCAAAAAATTATATTACGTCTACATAAATTAGATGATAAATATGGACTGCGATTGAACGACCAGAAAAAGTGGGTCAGAAAATTTAAGCAAAATAGTTAAAAAAGATGAACATCAAACATATCAAGCAAGAATATTTTAGTCAAAAAATTACGTTGCGTCTGCGTAACTTGGCACGCGCGCGATGCAGACAGACGCCGGATCGCTATTTATAGGTGCGATAAACAGTGTGCGCGGCCTCCTTTTTTTTGTGTGTGTGGTGGTGGTGGTGGGTGGGGTGGGGGGACAGCGCGGCCACCTGAGAGGGCTGGAAAGCCACGCGCCTTTGGGCTGCAACTACAAAGAACTAGATTTTGTGGTGCGCCTTGGCGCTCGATCCTGTTAGTTTCGCACATGTTTAACGTTAAGAAAATCAACTGTTCTTTGGCTATGTGAAATAACGTTTATTATAGTATATGGAAAGAAGGGATTCAAATAACAGAGATGACATAAGTTCCATTCAGTTGTACAGTAGAGTCGTTTGATCTTTATTACATGTAGTGCAGCACAAATTAGTAGAGAGTAACAACAGCATGTTCACCTAAACAGAATTACGAAATAGCATAGAAGACAGAAATAGTAGGACCAGATAGCCATATAATTAACCCCATCCATAGCGAAGCGCCTCTTCCTCATATAGCTCTTCTCCGTCAGAGTTATAGCGGAGATCATCTGATGTGTTGTGTCCGGAGATGTCCAAGATACCATGACCTTCATAAAAGTCTTTGTAAAGTGGATACGCCCCAGTATCCTTGAGTCTGTTAGCCGCCTCGTTCTCATGATGTTTAAGTTCAGTAGCCACATTCTGAATGTCAAAGAGGCTAACATGGTTCTTAGAAACTATTTCTTGAATGCGTTTGCTTGAATAAGATACCTTATTTATGAGAATGCCACATGTGTCAATGGCTTCGGTCAGCTGCTTGTTTTTTTTTCCAGCTTGGATTGAAGATGTTTGTTTAGCTTCCTTTGTTGCTCCAGTTCATCATAGTTGTAATCTTTAAGTACTTTACTTTGATCTGTTGCCATGTACTCTATTGCATCTCTTGCAGCGTATTCTTTTGTTTCTTCTAAAGATGATGCTGGACAGCCCATGATTGTGTGTGGAGGAAGGTTATTCAGAAGAAAATACGCAGAAGGATAAAAGATCACTTCAATCTGGAAGTAGCCTCCGCCGATATTAGAGCCCTTGTACCGAGGAGGAGGAAGATCTAATTTCTTTAGCATCGCTTCGAAAGCGGCGCTGGTTGGGATTTCAATGATTTCCATAGGTCTGCAAACATTGGAAAACGAAGTGTTTTGATAATATTCAAGGTGCAAGCTTATGGTATGGGAATTTTACATATGCAGAAGTACATGTATAGTAGCGTGAGCTCCGAGAGACAAAGATTGACTAACCCTGTTATGTTGAGGGTCATCTCTGAAATCGTCCGGTTGGATGGATTGTATAGGTCTGGAAGATAAGATTACATAGTTTGTAAGAAGAATTGAAGAAGGAATATAAAATCATGCACGAAATTTCAATAGAATTTGATATTGCAGGACTGCATGTACAGGAACGTAAATATTTCCCTAAATTTACAATTTTTTTGGTTGTCTACTATCATATAAACTGTGGTTATCTGTCCGGTCTGCCGGACGTTGAGACCAGGTTATATATACGTCATTTGAAAACTGCTCTAGTTTAGAAGTGGTAATTTCTAGTCTAAAAGTCCAGTAAAAGGCGACTTGAGCCGCACTTGCGTCACCAATAGATATTACTAATAATATGGATAATGAAACTTTCAGAATGTAACCAAGGAGATTTAGTATAATCAAGAATGGTCGAGAAAACAACATGGAAACCTGACATAAGGAAGATATCACCTTTTTCTAAAATGGATTCAGAGATTCGGTTCTTATTTCATACAATGTTGCAGAGGCGGGAAGTCTAGAATGAATATCGGCATTGTGTGGTAGTTAAAATATATAAGTAACTAAATAGAAGGTGCAATCACGTTAATATCGACATACTTTTGTTTTAGCTGGTACACGAATTGTTTATCAAGCTGTTTGTGATTCTAGTTGGGAAGGTAGATCTCGGTAGTTTTATATGTTTTTTTGCAAAGGACATGACAGGATCTGCTATTATCTAACAGAATGAGAGATAAATTCTAGAGGAGGTTTGCGGTGGGGTGAGTTACTTACCTTGAGCTCCAGCACTGGTTGTAGAACGGGGGATTCGAGATCAAGGTTGAAGCCCGGAGTAGTAGTGCGCTCAGGAAGAGGATGGGGAATGGATAAGAACGATCGGTGGAGGTAGGAAGAAGAAGCAGCAATACGTGGGCTGAAGGGCTGAAGCCAGTTGGGTCTATTAGCCGAGGCGTCTCCTGGCTAGTCGTGTTGGGCTTATTGTCGGTCGGCTGGCATCTAACATCGCGTCGAGCAAAGGGGCCCGTACTTATTTTGGTTGAATCAAAGCTCTTGCTTTTTTCGTGTAGAATCGTTGAACATGTCAAGGTGGTGGGACGAGTTTTATTTCATCTGTTTTTCTGTCCTATATTAGTAAATGTCAGTTTTCCCAGATTGTAAATCCAAACATTTTCAGAGTTAGAATAATTTCCGAATGCAAACAAGTTTAAAATATGAACAATTTATTTGGAGACTTTTCCTAGTTGTTTTTTTGTTTCAGTAAACCTGAGGCAGAGGTGTGTTCATTCTTGGTGGAAAGATCCAAGAAATCACAATACTTTTGTATTCCAAATTATAGAAATAAGGGTATGACCATGTCCTTAGAATGTTGCTCATCTCGTCTTTTAGCAGCCAAGGATTAGCCTAGTTTTTTATGATCTGTTTTTTCAAGTGGAATGTAATCTTGGTTGAACTCTAATAACCAATTAGCAAGGTATTATTTGTACATATAGAAATTAGGGGAATTAACAGGTGGAATAAGATGAAATAGACATATAGGTAATCAGATAGTTAAATCGTACATAGCTTTGGCAAACATAGAATACGAGGCTTTATCCAGAACAAATGTACTCAAATACGTGTCATACGCGCGAGTAGGTACTTTATTACATCCAATTTAAATAGAGGCGACAAGCTAGCAACAGGCAGCAGGTGAACATTGCCTAGTTGGAGGCGCAGTCGTCTGAATCGTAAAGATGTCCGTTGGAATCAAAGTCATAGATCTCAGACTTAAGATGATGTGTATCTGAATCATAAGATCTAGAAGATTCTCCACTTTCGGAACCATCCTTATTACTCAGACTTGCTCTGGCATATTTGATGTTGTTGATCATCTCCACGGAATGGCGAGCGAGATCAGTGGCGATAGCCTTGATATTGATAATAGCAGCAGTATGTTCAGTACGCTGAGTACCGTATCCTAGAGGCGAACCAGTGGAGCCAATGTTCTGAATACGGTCGGTACAATCGAGAACTTTTTCAATGTATGCATCAGAAGCATCCACAAGTTCTTGCAACTGCTGATTCTTCTTTATAATTTCTTCATCAAGGTTAATTATCTTGCGAAGGAGGCCCCTATTTTTCTTCTCTTGGTACTCAAGCTTGCTGTGCCGGCTTTCCTTAGGAATTTTTTTTTCAACAATTGCCATGTACCTGATGGCTTTGCGCGCAGCACTATCAATCGCAGCTTCCAAAGATTCCTCCGGGTAGCCTTGGAGCGAGTAAGGAGTAGACGATGTTTGTAGGTGATGCACTGACGGATAGAATCTCACTTTGGTCTCATAACATCCATAGGCAATAGGTTCGCTCTTGTACTGAGGGCAGGGAAGAGAAAGAGTTTTCATCATCGCTTCCAAAGTGACAGAAGCTGGTATGTCGATATACTCCATGAGGTTACTGTCAAGTTGAACGAAAGAGCATCAGAGAACTATTAATCTGTCCTGGGGACATGATAAACGTGTGCAAAACAGGTATTGTAAAGAGCAAAACTCACGTGCGAGGCTGTATGGTTTTCTAAACCTTTTTTTAGATCCAATAGAGCATGTTACAATTCATGGCAAAATAATAGCGAATATATATCTCAAAATATTAAATCAAATGTAGGCTTAGCACTCTGAAAGAAGCGCAACACTATGTCTGAGTAACCTTTGTTACTCCCAGACTATATTATGTATTCTTGTGGCAATAGTACTTGACGGAATCACAGTTGGATGGCTGATCTGATGGTCGTACACTACTTTAATCACATGATGAATCGGAATATATAGAAATAAGGAAAAAAGGGTGAAATTGGCATATGTGTTCATGTGTTGATCGCTGTTAAAAAACTCCTTTTTAGAATCTGGCTTAAGAGGTTCAGACCAGTGATTGGATCTGGTACTAAACGTACACACGGTGTCTCAGATTCTTCTATTTTCTAACCGAGTATTATTAGTAGGGAGGAGGCATACTAACCTCAGCCTTCGCGGCACGGCGCGAAGCTGCTGTCTCGGAGCGTCGGCAGCCGATGAATCAGGCCGCTGGTAGAATCTGGAGGAGATGTGGACGGAGAAAGAGAAGAGGAACGGCAGGAATGAAGCGACGGATTTATGGGAAGAAAGCACAGGTGGATCTGCGACAATTAAATGGGCTGGGCATCTTTCGGTGTAGGCCCGATAGGTGTAACGTGGTCTAAAGAGCGACGTTTGGTTTTCACCTTTTTAGGCCACTTGGCTTATCTCCGGCGATGCTGCTGCAATTTTATAAGCGTGAAGGTGCAGAGTTTAATATTTCTCATATTGATGTTCATCTGGGTTTGAACTTTACAGCATTCTCCTTAAAACCAAAGGAAAGACACAAGAACTCCAAGAAAAATTCCTAGAAATAGGATGTAAGGTTTGGTGTACAACCATATATTTTGTTTGATGAGGCAATGCAAAGAAAATTTGTACATATACAAAGTGAAAAACTGATTGAAACGAACACGTGATTAGAAAGCGGAATGGTTCAGTAGGCATATCTAGATGTCTTAACACGGAGTAGTACATTACACTGTAATGCTCCACGGAGCTTAATATTATGTTTTAATGCTGCACGAAGCATAATTTACAACATGAGAGAGCAAAAGAACAACCGATAGGATAAGGTCTTATCTAATTTATAGCATGTTGCTGAGAGCCGAGGCTATATAGCTTCTCCAATTTTCTGAGTTGCCTGAGGTGCCGTTGCAAGCTTCTTCCTGTATTTTCTAGATCCAATGTCACCCTTTCATACAGTCTGAAGTAGACAACGCCAAACGTTGTATAGTCAGGGGCATCAGCCTGTTACTGACCGGAGTTATAAGCATATTATAAAATATAACCTTGTGATGATCTTGACATAATACAGGTAGTGAACAGCGGAACATACATTATGTATATATTGTCTTAATAGGTACAGCGTAACAACTGGGAATAGATACGTAGTAAGTAATAATGACTGCTCCCATCAATAATATTTGGTCGTCTTTGTGCTGTGAAAATACACAAAGAAATTAGACGTTTGTTGTGAGATAATTGAAATAACTGGTTAACAGTAAAAAATGCAGTTGATTGATATTCAGTATGATAAGCAGTGGTAGCATACCTAGGTGGTGTGGTGCAGTCAAACAGGAATAGATATCTAACATAACCACTGGCATCGCCAAAAGTCACCATCTTTTATTCTGGGAAAAAATACGAATAAGACAGGTGTTTAGTGCGAGACAATCAAAATTTGACAAAGAGTAAAAGTCCCGTTGATATTCAGTATCATAAGCTGTAGTAGTATACCTCGCTTGTGCATTTAGGAGAAGTGATTCCTCCTCATTTTTTCTAAGTGTTTTTCCAGGACAGCACCTGCATGTTTAAGTCTAAAGCCCAGACCAGAAAAGGTAGAAAGGAGATTATTCCAGATTATATCGATCTGATCTTCTCCACTGGAATAATGGAGAGATGTGATATTTTGGATTTTCTCTGAAAAAGAAGACATGTGTCTAACAGCAAGAAACCATCCCCTGGCAAGTTTCATCTTGTATGCTTCCGCTTTTTTTAGCTTGAGTAGCAATTCTTGATTTATTTTACATATACCAAGCGAGTATAGCTTAGATCTTTGATGGTTGAATTAGTTGTTTTCTCAAGATATGTTATAGCTTTCTGAGACGCGGAATTTTCTGCCGTTTCGTAGCTTCTTGATTTTATCCCTGTCATTGATAGATACACGGGAGGACCTTCCTCGTGTAGTGCGGAGGTGTTGAACAGGATGGTCACACGGACTTCATTATTCTCGCATAACTCAAGATGATAATCAGGTTTTGAAAGACCGAGTTCATAAAGCATAATGTCCAGGATCATTCTTAAAGGAATGTTGATTATCCTCGGAGTGGCCTACAAGAGCAAAAAACGCGTGTGAATTAGTAAACTAAGTTTGATGTGGCCTTCATACATGATGAATAATATGCATAATTATGTAATATAAATCTAGAAGCATGTTCTGTTTTAACTCCAAACAAAATAAATATTAGATTATGTTCTACAGAAGTATACAAATATCATAAGCCCAAGTATCAGATGAAGGAATGTATCTAAAGAAAAGGTGGGTGACTAAAGAATGGAATATAAGATAAAAAACGAGTGGAGTTAGCAGAGGTTGCCTGAGCAAGTGTGCATAGCTGATTGCTGGTCGATGAAGTTGAACCAGGCCATCCATGGTCGGAGATCTCCTCTACGGGGACGCCGGATGGGCAAATCAAGGCGGCGAGGGTCTTGGTTTTTTCAACGGTAGCAAATGTGTCGTTCGCAGAGTATGTTGCAGGCCTGCATTTTTTTCTTTGTTAGACCATGTTTAGGATATAAAAAGAATGTAACAAGCGAACCAGTTAATATATAGTATGTTGTCGTTCGGTAAGCACGAACATTTTCCCATGTGGTACAGGCATAGGCAAAGGTTGTATAGCTGCTTCTGATTCAACATCCATGTCACTGGTTTCATATGCATGTTTGTAGACCTGTTGAATATCGCTGTGATTTTAGAAGATAGAGATTAGCTGCATGTGAATATTGTACCAAAAGTTGAAAGGAAGAAGCTAAATTTCACCTTGTTGATGTTCCTTTAGTTGATGTATGTGGTAACAACGTAGGTGTAGGCGCCGACAGAAGTTGTATGGCTGCTTCTGGTTCAACATCCATGTCGTTGGATCCAAACGTATGTTCATAGACTTGCTGAATTTCGCTGTTATTTTAAAAGTCAGAGATCAGCTATATATGAGCACCGACAAGAAAAATTGTAAATAAGAAGCTAGATTTTACCTTGTTGATGTTCCTCCAGTTATAACCTGTGTTGTTGGGTATGGAGGGGAATTTGGGTATTCCTATTTTATTTTCATCGAGGATTGTAGTGACATGCATTATAATATTGTTAATACGCGTATTATGAGAGAAGTTAGTTTTAAGCATCTTTGCAAATAGAAGAATGACATGGGATTGAGCAAAGATACTATCCTCAGAATGTAGGAAGGGGAAATAACATACATGTTCTTTACAGTCGGCACGTACATGAGTTTTAAAGAGCGATCTTTTCACGCCGGCGCCAGTACACGGATTTTTCTCACTGTTTTGCAAAGATCCGCAAAAAATTGGTTCCGTATATCCAACAACTAAGGTTTTTGAAAGGGCAACATGTGCAGAAATGATGTCAGTAAAACAACGGTGACTCACCTATCAGCAGTGCCGTAATCAGGAGGCTGTGGAGTTTTCATAGGTATAGTTTTTTCATGGGCAGCAGTTTGGTAAGGTGGCTCCTCTTTTTTTATACCAAATGACTATAAATGAAAAGCTAATGGTTATAAAAGAGTTTAGATAGCTAGCAGTAGAGCCAGGCTGTGATCATGGAACTACCATAATGTTTTACCTTGTTTATGTGAGCAAGGATTTCATTTTCTTTGTAGGCAATATCTAGTTTGCCTTTAAGAGTGTCGGCCCGCTCTTGAAATATGTTTGCCCAATCTGATGCAGCGACTAATCTTTGTTGACAAGCAACAAGCCTAGCTTCACACTCTGTAAGATTGGTTTGATTAACGTCATCTATAGAGATAACGCCTATTTTCTGTAGATAGAGAAGGGTAGCAAGGCTTGCTGATTCAAGAGCTTCTTCTTTGTTTGATTTATACTCGCCAAAGATCTTCTTGTTGTGTAATATAGAATATTGTCCGTGTGAGGGTGAATCGATGCAGATAGAGCCAACTATCTCGTCGTTACCAATAACGCAGGTTCTCGATTCAGATATATCCAAAGATAAGCTTCCCAAAGCCTGTTGGAGAATCTGTTCTTTACAGATATAAACACTTTTGGCCATAGCCTGAGAAAAGGAATTAGTATGAAGAGTCAAGCAGATGTTTTGTTCCATAAGTAAAAGCATAATGCACATGTACCGAGTTAAAGGCTAGTATTCAGGAGAAAGTTCGTAGAGTCACGCAACGACGATAGCAGCCTACCAAGAATGGGAGATGCAGTGATAGGGAAAATTATGTATGTAGGATCGAACTTACTTCAGAAGGAAGCTCCTCATCCTTACAAACCAAGGATGCCGAACCTGAAGCTTCTTGGCTATTGGGCATAATTACTGAACTAACGTGTCCGTCCGTCATGTAATATTTTCCTGGGTAATCATTAAAGGTAGAATAGTAAGTACATAACGCGAGTTTAATTTTTTAACAGTTAAGCAATGTGTGATGAGAGATAAACAACAGGAAAGATCTGCAGATGAACAATATACTAATTAGGAGACGATTTTTTTAAAGAAAACAGGTCAAGAACAGAGGCTAGATTGTAAACTTTTAGGTGGTTTGCTGGTTCCAAGGTTGTATGAAAATGGCAGTACCAGGGAAGGTGCAGACAATGTGGCTATCGTAACTTCAGAGACGAAGGGTCTAGCACGGAAGGAGCACTCTAATTTACAAACAGAGCTGGTTGTGTTGGCTTGAGCTTGTGCGCTTGTACCTGTAAATACACACAGCTTTAATTCGATGGAAAACAGGAAACTGAAAAAGCAGTTAGTTCTAGAGGCGGCTAACAACTCTGGAATTAATTGAAAAGGATGATTCTAATAGTGGTGGTAAGAAGGGGAAGGCACCGAATCGATTTTCCAACGGAAGTAAGGTCTCTCCCTAACCGAAGCCAATGCAGAGGATGGCCATGGCAAAGCCCCCTAGCCCCGTCAGCCGCGGCAGAAATAGGTAGGATTGTTACACTTTTAGATGCTGCTAACGTCTAGATCTGGAGCGTGGTGAGTGAACTGCCGTAACTACGGAGCAGGGTAGGTGAACCGGCTGAGGCGTTGGAGGAGATGAATAGCGAGAGGAGTAAATGCAGCAAAGAGAGGAAGGGATTAGTAGTCTCTGTTCGTACGTGGAGCCCAAAGCGTCGACGAACGGGGCGATGCCAGCGAGGTGGCTGTACTGTTGTTCGAGACAGGGCAACGCGAAATTCCAACCTTGGTATCTGTGTTTTTTTTTGTGGAGAAAGAGATAATTATATTAGCACACTGTTCTTACAGAAAGGTCCAGGACCTAAAAGAAAATTACACAACACTCCTCCTGGATCCCGACTCCATCGCCGACGCGGACGAGCCAGCGGCGCGCCGCCGCCACTGCGCCTCTTCAATCTTGGATTGGACGTAGTCCCTCCACGGCCGGGAAGTCGCTGGTCAGTGGATCCGGAGATCCTGCACCCAGCGCCGCCGATTTCATCGCAGTGCACCGCAACACCATCTCGATCTGGACCATCTACACCCGAATCGGCCGCCACGCCGGATCCGGTGAGGGAACGAAGAACTCGACGAATCCCGGGATCCGCGAGCTCAGGTAAGGCGGTAACTCCACAGCCAAGCTCCGGGGAGCTTCGCTGTCGAAGAGGATGAGCCCCGCCACCAAAACGCCGCGCCGACCACACCATCCCCTCCCTAGCGCTGCCGGCAGGCTCACTAGAGAACCCTACACTATGTACAAGGCGTGGATCGACGATTCCCCACCCTCCCGCCGCCGCGGCGGCCACCGGAGAAGGAGGAATCGCCGACCCGACGCCGAGCGAGGTGGGACTCCGGTGCGGTTTCAGAAAAACGCCTCTCTCTACTGTAGCGGGAGAGAGGGAGACGAACAAGCTCGTCTCAGTGCTAGCTAACCTTGGTCTCTGTGTTGTATTCACATCGGTAGAAAGCACCACTCTATCCAGCCTCGCTGATACATGGGCCACCCATATGGGTCCAACGGGTACAAGGACACGGAAATGCTCGTGTTTTCTGGCACGGGGGATAATAAGAATGTGACATCATCTGTTCGCTTGTCTTTTTCTTATAAGCGAGGTGCCTTTTTCTCCTACTCTATCTCCACAGCAAACCGATTGCGTATTATCCTGTATCGTTCAGTATGGTTCATCTAGAGGCAAGCGATGGTGACAAGTAGAGAACCAAGCACCTAAAAAGTCTGGTGTCTCTCTTGTAGTGACGGAGCTCATGCTCGTGGTGAAAATCGCAAAGTAAAATCTATCGGCAGAAGACTATACTCAGAAAGAGTTAATGGCACAAAACTTAAACGGTGGTGGAATTTCAGTTTTATATTATACGCTGATAGAGCAGAAGCTAGGTTCCCTGCATTTGGCCAACATAAATTTCTTACTGAATAAACAACCAACGAAGCAAAGTACATATGCCAAGTGGTTTATAACTAGTGTCAACAAAAGCAAAATAAGAATTAAAGAGTTAACCGTACTCTATTTCATACTTACTAATACATTATATTAAGTGCATAACAAACCAATCACACGGTAGCAGCAACATAGATAAACAGAGTGATAATGATCCAGAAGCGTACATAAGTTTTTCCTGACCGAGGCATCGTAGTCTAAAGCAGAGGACACACCCTCATTAGCCAAAAGGTGTCACATAGAGTGAAGCCCAACTAAGGTAGAAACATTAAGTAGACGAGACACATTTGTACAACACTACAAAAGGGAGGAGCAGAATCTTCGGTTACATAGTCCATAGATAGTAAGCAGTGAATAGCACCAGCGGTCCGTGTCACCTAGAGGCAACACCCCTGGAAAACAGTAGTGTAAGACACAACGATCAATCCGAATATAAGTACCCTACCTAACAGAAGAAAGGAGATACACAGGAATAACTCTGAATAATGTACCTGGTTTTGATTCAGTCCTTTTGTTTCTTGGCACCTGAAGCCGCTGGAGTCCTTTGCTGCTTGCGTCTACAAATAATTACCAAGGGGTCTGAATCAGGCTAGTTCAATACTGAAAGTGGTAGCAGAAGCGATAGCTTAACAAAATCAACTAAATACAACTTATCAAACACAAATGGATATACATATAGTATGTACGTCGAATAGAAGGCAGAGATTGTGGCCAGGTATATTTATGGAAAGTATCTATACGTTGGTTTACAACTAATTCGGTATATAGCGATTGTAAAGCAAAGCTATGTACAATACAAACAAAAGAAAAAGAGAAAGTAAATTGTATGTCTAAACAAGCAGATCTCTAGAATTAGTAGGTAGCATGCATTCTCCGTGTGGGTCCAGGTAAAGACTGGTTTCATTTATAACCAACAGATAATTGGAATGAGGCAAAACATAAGACTAACTTGCTTAAGTTCTTGTCCAATGCTGTTGCAGAAGATGGAGAGGAAGATGAACCCGTAGCATCAGACGCAGGTAAACTAGTCTGAGACAGCAACTACAGAATATAAAAGAAATAAGGAATCTTTTATCCGAAAAGAAACACGTAAATAACACATGTCTATCTACCTCTCCAGACTTCACCTGAGGAGTTATTTCTAGCGACTTGGTCAGTACGTCATCAACCGAAAACTCATCAAGGAGTGCCCTTTTGACAGACGATTTGATCTGGCCCTGCCCATCACTGAATAATATGGCAGACCACATCTCAAATCATCAAACTGCCTTTATAATTACACGAAATGACATAGATGTGTAGTAAAAGAAGAGGTGTACCTAGTTTCAGTAGTTTTGGAGACTGAAGGCGGTGTCTGTGGGTGGGTGGTTAACTCAGAATTAACCTATTTACAGAACACAGAAGATAACGAATTATGACTCTAGATAGGGTAAGCTCAGTTAAGAGAAAACTAATAATCGGACGTAGTCAAACAAACAGAGCACAAGGGAACTACAAAAGGGAACAAGGTACTGACCGGAGTAGCAGTCACACTAACAGATGGTGGAACATTTGAGGGAACCGTGTCTGTGTCAACAGAGATACCCTCGTTCAGCATAAGATTCTCAGCCATCTTCTCACCAGCAAAATTTAGACCACTACCGCCAGCAGAGATGCCAGACGATGTCATTGTTAGAGCGGGCCTACGACCAAGAGGAACTGATTTTGGCTGTTTTCCGTGCTGCTTCCCATGTTCCATTTCAATTCTATGAACCTGATAAGACGGTATTTCACATTCTGGGTCAAAGCTCCTTTTTGTCACAGAAACGACCATTCGATATTTTGTGGACACAATAGAACTAATCTCTTTTGGAATGGATTGATCTGTGCGTGCAAATTGAATGGCTTCCTCAATAGACATTGCACTTGGATCCCTAGAACGGATAATTGTTAGTGCTGCTTTGCCCATCAGATCCTTCCCAGCTTTATCAAAGAACACAAACTCGACTTCTCCAGTACCATCGGAACCTAAGTAACAAATCTGATACCTGATCAACAAAACTAATCAGAAGTGGGAAGCTAGAACACAATCTTGAATGGAAGATGAAGAAAGCCTAGAAAATCACCTAGGTGTTCCGCCAGTGCCACGACAGCTTCTTTCAGGACACCTGTACGAGGTTCCATAAGGAATTGTTCCTCTGTTACAGGCTGGGCAAGCATGAAACCACCAACGTTCTCTAGGGCTGAGTTTTGTGATCATAACATTGCAGTAAAACTTAGTGTTCTGCAAAGTAAAATAGGAACATTAATGTATATGATCATGGAAATAGTTCAGGTAATATGCAATTGTCAGCCATGCTAGGACTAACCCTGTGATCCCAGATGTTAAGAGTACGCAGCTGTTGAACAGTTTTTGTTTCGAGATCAATCTGGGCACTTATCTCAGAGGGAGTCTGGCCTGGAAGCAAGATATTCCGGACAACGGGAACCTTATCCTTTAACCTATAAAACCAGAACAAACAAACATAGACAGTCAAGTTGATGTTGTAGGCAGTGACACAGTAACCGCCTATCTAGTTCTTGGTTCTAGAATGAATCATCGACCGTACAAGTCGGTAATAATCAAATGTAGTGGGAAAACTCCCCAAATCTATTGTAAAACAGACAAGCACCACATGCCAAAACAAGACAGTAGGTTAACCCAAAAAACCTACTCACTGTGTAAGCAGAGCAGCAATTTCGGGCAGATCTTCGTTTATGTACCAGCGGCACGGAGCCCCGCCACTTAAACTCCTACGTCCTGTGAACGCAAACCAAGTGATTATTTACAAAAGACGAGAAGCAAGGTCTCGGCAAGCCAATGCGACCTACCCTCAAACGGTTTGACCAGGGTGCCAACAAAAATCACGACAACCGGACCAGTCTCAGCAATTCGTAGCACATAGTCTGCATCAAAGGTGACAGCGCGATCACCCCATAGAACCACAGTTATCTCAAATCCACTACAAAACATCAAAGATGAGCAATTAGCAAAACAGCAGGAGGATGTGCAAGAAGTACCCAATCCCAGCTAAATAAACTCTATGACATCGTATTACCTAGCATCACTTAGATAAATCGTTCTCTTGGTACTTGGTTCAGAACGTGCAGCACTATGGAACTGACATACAGGGGAAACACCAGTGATGATACCAACCACATCTGCAGCAGCAGCAGTTGAGGCAACCGAAAGCAAAAAAATGAAAGGGGATGCAAACAACTACAACATGGTACCTGTGAAATTTTCTGGGTTATCCGTCGGATTTGGCAGGTTTTCAATGGGAGTTAAAGAATAAGTGCAAAGTGGGTAGTCCATGACATCATCATCCACTTCTTGTACGGTCGTGTATTTGCCGAATCTAATCATGAGAGGACCTTCCACTGGCATGAAATAATATTTTCTTGGAGACACCAGGAACCTCTTCAGCTCGTAGATCTTTCCTTCCTGAATGAGATCAATGAAATCTTTAACCAGGTTTGTACAGATCTCTCCATAAATGTGATCCCCCTGGAATAGAAAGGCAGGTATTATTCTTGAGGTCTCCTAAGAGTAGACCCTTCTCTGGCTGAACATACCGCAAGTGTCCTGTGTATGCAGGAAACAACAGAATTTCCCTAGAATATGTAACGCGATCGTTATAATAAACAAATAAAGGAAAGAGCTAAGATCAGTACCTCTGTATCCTGGAGGACCATATCAGTATGTTTGATAGGACCAACATCTGTGGCTCCACGGTGTTGCCAGAGATGAGACACGTACACACGAACTGTCCAATCCTTGTTCCCTCTAACAAGCTGGCTCAGCTGATTGACCGGCATCTGTAGATAAGGAAAAAAAGCAGCGAGCAAAACAGAAGTAAAAATTATGTGGGTGATGAGACGCACAAATAACCAGTTCAGCAAACGTACAATAAAAGGTTTTCATATAAGAGATTCCTAGGACAAGGGAGCAAGACAAAATTATGACAACAAGCATACGCCAGCCAAAACATAAACAGGGGAGTAGGAACATGCAGTAATACACATACAATGAGCCTATTATACCGATCAAGAAGCCACATGTAATGCCTAAGTGAAGTAAGAAGGTATAAGCAGGAACTGGAAAAATATATATGTTTTCATACTCTGTATACACGTAATTAATAGAACATTATCCACGGGTCAAATCAACAGACCGAAAGACTTCAGAATATACAACATTCCTCGTCTGCGACCCACAAGTCTTATCTTCATTCACAATCAATATTTTCAGAGTATTTCTAGACGTCACGCGAGACACGGCCACATATAACTGACCATGAGAAAACACCGGTGATTTAAGGTACAATCCAACAGAGTTCAGGGTTTGGCCCTGACTTTTATTAATAGTCATAGCATAACATACTCGGATAGGAAATTGGCGGCGCAAAAGGATAAATGGCCATTTAGTTTTCTTTGCTGTTAGCTCAATTCTTGGTATGTAGACGACATCTCCTATATGAGACCCTGTTATGATAACAGCCTGTATTAAACGATCCGCAAGATCAACGATAATAAGTCTCGTGCCATTGCACAATCCAGTTGATTGGCTCAGGTTCCTAAGTAGCATGATAGGAGCACCTTTCTTAAGGAATAATCTGTAGGCAGGGAAGTTAGGGACAGATATCGCATTTAGAACCTCAGGAGGATAGAACAAATCATTCTCTGTAGCTGCTCCAGCAGGAGAAGATTTAGAATCAGAGCTCAAATATTCCCGACCCTCGGTGGGCACCATTGCTAAAACATGGGTATTAACCTCGTCAGCTATCTCGTTTCTGGGTGCAAGTATTGCCCTTTGACTTAAATACGCGGAATCTTGGAAATTAGATGTAAAGTCAATATAAATAGCGTTGACAATAGCCTCGATGTGACTACCCTGGGTACGAATCAAAAGATCTTCAGGAATATCTATCCAGGCTGAACCAGTGTCATGGTCATGTCTTACCGCTGGCAGCTTACCCTCACCGAGGTCAAGCACCCAGTCACTAAACAAGGCAATTTTCTGTTGTAGCATAGTGGTTGCACCTGGCACAGCAAGTCTCATGTTTTCTTTAAGATCCAAAACAGTCACGAAAGGCCATAGCTGTGAATTTGTAATTGTGGCAGAAACCACTTGAGCACGAGAACCACCCTCGATAACAGGAAGTATTTGTCTAAGGTCCCCACCCAAAACCATAACAATGCCACCAAAAGGCAAATCAGCAAGGGTAGGATCATCGGTGGACAATATATCACGTAAAGACCTATCTAGCGCCTCGAAACACATACGATTTGTCATCAGCGCTTCATCCCAGATAATAAGAGAAGTATCTTTCAAAAGATCAGCTAGGTGTGAGCCCCTTTTAATGTCACATACAGAACTCTTGTCAATAGCAAAATGGATTTTAAAACGTGAGTGAGCGGTTCTACCACCCGGTAATAAAAGAGAAGCAACACCGGAAGAAGCAACAGTTAGAACAATTTTCTTTTCTCCCCGTAAGTAAGACACAACAGCATTCCACAGAAAAGTTTTCCCAGTCCCACCGAAGCCAGAAACAAAGTAAAAACCAGGCTCTTCACTGACAACAGATCGAACAATTTTCAGAAAAGCCAAACGTTGACCAGCATTCAGCCTGGCGAACAGGAATTCTGCTTTCTCTGGAAGATCATTTGAAAAATGTGCCATCTCTTCCTGGATCAACCGATTTCGATGGAAAGGAGCATCGTAAGTTGTTTTTGGCGGTAAGTTAAAAGCACCTATGGTAGAACCATTTTTTAGAAACACCTCAGCAAGTTCAGAAAGAAGAATATCTCTAAGTTGATCAATAGGTACCTCGTACTTCATATCCTGACGTGCAAGCCTAATGCCATACTGCAAATCGTCAGCAAGATGAACCCAGTAATGATTGAAAAGGTCCATCTCACTCTTTACCCCGCAGTACAGTAACATGGTTACAAATAACTGGCGCAAACGTGGGCCAAAACCCCAAACAACAGCCTCATCAAAAGCACGGTACCACTCGGTGTCATCACCTAGCAAACCTCGAGTAGCACACGCTTCTTTGAAAGTAAGATAAGTAGTGCCCTCAAAGGATCTAAGATCAGCGTAAGAAGTTGCCCCTTTAACAATCATTAGCAATGTACGCAAATAAAACAGCTCACCAACATTTGGCTGAACGTAGTAAATGCGACCTATCCTATCGCCGCCCCCTCTCGCGTGCCAAGACCTGTTATCTGAATCCCATGTCCAACCCACAGGAAAATCACAGTGTGTCAAAGATCGAGCTTCTGGAAACATGCTATTAGCAACAAACCATTCTGTAAGTTTTGTTTTTTTTAGAAACTCACTATCGCTAAGCCTAGTGAGGTCATCATTCTCATTAAACCTGACAGTATTCATACCAGGCAAGTGAACGGGCAATCTCTCAACAGATGGAGTTTTCCCATGTATGGTGTAGCCATAGATTCGCCATAACGCATCATATTCGCAAATATACCTAGCTTGTAAATACTCGTTAACCTCGTTAACCTGTGGACGGCCATTACTATCCAAAGGAAGACCCTTGCCTCTAATCCTTTGCAAGTACAACTTTGAACAATCTGGGCCTTTTGTGACATATTTAAACAAGTATTTCATAACGATTGCTTTATTACACCACTCAACATTCATGTGGCCCTGGTATTTTTTTTAGCATGGTCATGTTGTAAGGCACCACCCATCGATTATCAAGCCATTTGCCATTTTTAAACACACGCCGATGATTATGAGGACGCTTATAAAGAGCATAACCATCCTTATCAAGGACAGTTTCCTCTTGAAATTCTTTAGGAAAATTTTTGGAGCATACCCCATCTTTCATACAAACACATTTTTCATTCAGTTCCCCGCACGGACCATGCATCATTAATTCAAAAACCAAAATAAACCCAAGAGGATCCTCATTGACATCCGGAATCTCAGCAGAAACAAAAGAGTCAATAACCGCCATACTTACCTCGGTATCCAACCTGTCCAGCCAGACGAGGATGTGCGCGTGTGGAAGCCCTCGTTTCTGAAATTCGACGGTGTGGAGAACTGCCCGAAAGACAGCAGTCAAAACAGGTTTCAGAACAGAGCAAAGAATAGTAAATCTGAAGCAATACATAAATATACTACCAGCTTTTATAGAACCATAGGCACGACCTGATTTAATATCATCAAGATATTCGTTAAGCTTTATGTTATACACCCTAACAACAATGTCAGCCCGATCTTGAGGTTTCTGTCCAGGCTCGAATAGAAGAGCCTCGGTAATCTCAGGCCATTTGGGATTGCAGGTGAAAGTGGAGAATAGATTAGGCGTGCCATGCACACGTGCAACAGCAAGAGCATCCTGAAAATTCTCCTGGAAATAGCGTCGACCACCGGTGTGGCTAGAAGGCAAGACTATTTATTTACCAACATCACACCCGTCCACAAAGCCTAGATCAACAGCATTAGTAATACCCTGGATAGTATCACTTCTAAGCTTGTCCTGATTTTTAAGTATGAACCACAAGCGTCCCTCATCAATGCTAGCCCGCGAATCAACAACAGCTTGGGAAGACAACAAACCATAACATAAATAAGGATTTGTTTGCACAGAACGATAATGACAAACAAAGCAGTAATAATCCTGCATCGTAAGCGTTTTACGGGCACCGTTTCTATCAGTTGGTGTCGAAAGGTAAGGAATCTCAAGGTGGTAACCTCTCTCAGCAAAAGGGAAGAGTAAAGGGTACTGAAGCGACATGAAGGCAGGGTGTAGCGAAGAGATCCTTTCCAACCCTGTCTTTTTGTTGTCGATCACAATATCACGGGTAGGAGCATCAAGGTCCAACGGACCGACAAGCAAGGCTGCTAAATGGTTGGTTGTTGGCAAACTATATTGTGGACCATCGCCTTTCCTGGGAGCAACTAAACGAATGGCCACATGTTCGTCTTCATTGCCTTGAATACGCTCACTGGCCATCCTAAATTTTTTCACCAAATCATTACAGTCATTAAGCATCTGTACCAAACCAGCAACAATAACAGGATCTAGATCCCTGCTTCTATCATTGTCCGGGTTAATAGCGTTTATTCTATTGTCAACCTCGTTGGTGGTGTCATAAATATATAGTTCAGCAAACTTAGGCTTGTTCCTTCCCCGTATTGAACCAGGCGCGTTGTTTTTTTCTGGCAAGAGAGAACCCATACGGTGGCAAACAACACCTTGTATTTTAAAGATATTTGGACCACGCAATTCGTTGATAGAACGATCAATCTTCGCACCCATCGAGGTGAAAGAGAAAAGACAGTTGTATTGGCGAATTTTGGAAACAAAACGTTTAGCACGGCGATCCCCATCAAAGTGTAACAGATCAGCTAGGAAAGGTGGTGGTTTCTTAAAAGGTGGAATGTAAACCTTCCCGCCCTTGCAGCAAAGGTTATACACAATCCGCTGCTGAGTGTCGGCGGTCGCAGACTTAACACGTTCTGCCCACCAGAAATGCGCGCCACAGTTTCGACATTGGTATTCAGGAGCACCATGGTACGATCGATCTATATAAGAAGCTACGAAAAGAGAATAGGAAAAACACAATTATTCAGTGACACACATACATCAAGCAGCCAGAAAATAAAGAAACAAATGATTTACAGCCCCTAGTACAATACCTTTTATACTCTCAGCTAGCTCACCGGGGAAACCCTCCCAGTCACCATCTACCGGATCTCGCATAGTATGCTCTACGACAAAGCAAAATAACTAAGCAAGTAAAGCACCTACGCAAGCTAGCAAATAGGGAAAATGTTACCAACATAAAAGGCCAAGGCCCACACCTTCGAACCCAGTACGTTGGAGTTTCAATGTAAGCCTCCTCCTTTTACGATAGAATCTAGAAACCCAAGAACCAACAAATGGATACCAACCATCTCCTGATTTTTACCACCAGACACACAGTAAAGGGAAGAGCTTACCAAGAAATCTACAAAACAAATAAAGCAAAACATCAAGGACATAACCTACTTTTCCTTTTATAACGCGACTCGCCATCGACTGGGCAAGGGACCCAGTGAGGAGTTATCCAGGCAGGGGGTGGTTTCGGCGGCATAGCATCAACATTAATAAAGCAACATGCTCAGACGGTGCATGACACACTACAGTACCACTGAAGCAAGCACAGGAAGCAAAATGATTATAAAGAAGCGTGAAATATATCCAAACAAAAGACAGCAGGGCCCTTAAAATAGGTTGCAACCAAGAGCAGCAACCATAAACAGCTATAATAGCTAATAGCGACGTAATACAAGCAGAAAGAAAGAAACAATCGCACAACCCTCGCATTTAAAACAGGTATACACATGCAGGGAAACTGCCAATGACATAGAAAAAGTGATAGTAAATGGAAGGCAACGTGTAGAATGTCTGGTCCCACACCATAGAAAATAGCAGATGAAGATGAGAAGGCAGAAAGGAGCAGAATAAAATCAATGGAAATACGCTGGTGGGTACAACAATTTAGCAAATTAGACGTGCAAAGAATAGGCACAGAACACATATTTTCCCTAGCCATATCTGGACCGAGACATAAGCCGCGGTCCGTAACCAAATGACAGGGCAGCAGTACAGATCCTTATTACATAGATAGAATAAAACAAACGGCGTAGAAAATTAAACCCAGACAAGCCGAGCACTACATGTTACAAGCAGAAGAAATAAGGTAATTACAAAGGGTGTGACAACATTCTAGGCCGCCAGCAGCATCTGCACAGCTTGCACTAAGAGACGCGGGACCACCAGCCCGACCTAACGACACTGCAAGAACCACGGCAGACCTAGCAAGGTCTCTATAGGCCTGCATTGCCTCATAATTAAAATCACGAATCACAAATCCATATAACCCTTGTAGAAAGCGCACTACTTGCAAGGCCGACTCCTCATATGGACACCGGGCAGGGGAAACGGGGGACCAAAAAAAGAATCGGCTGGTCGTGGCTCCGGCCTGGCTAGAATGAACCTCAAGCTCCACGCCTCCAAGGACGGAACCGTCACCACCCACCTCAGATAGGTAGGAATGGTACGATAACTGACACTGGGAGGCAACCATCTCGAAAAGATGCAGAGGAGAAGAACGTAGCACGAACATCCTGTGACACGACGCCATTAACAGGGAAAAGGAAACACACACCCCAAAAGTAAAGAAAACCAAACCACTCAGATATATTAGGAACATAATATGTACAAGGTAAAGAAAACAAAGTATAGCATGTAAAATTGACATGTGCACAACTATATAAACAGAATCAAAGGGAATTACCCTGCAGTGAAAGAACTGGAGGATCAAGTAACAACAGACAACACAAGCAGACAGCCTGAAATGGAACATGCTTAAAATATATACAAGGTAAAGAAAACAAAGTATAGCATGTAAAATTGACATGTGCACAACTCTATAAACAGAATCAAATGGAATTACCCTGCAGCGAAAGAACTGGAGGATCAAGTAACAGCAGACAGCACAAGCAGACAGCCTGAAATGGAACATGCTTAAAATCAGAAAAATTTATTAAAGGGGATCCGTTGGTCTGAAACGGGCAGCTATGCTTCAATCACTGCACTAAGAACTCAAAGAGTAAAAGAGCACGACACTAAAGCACAAGTAAAAGAAGACACAAACAACCGGTATATATATCACACGCAGCAGCGGCTAATAAAAATATAGGTGTACATGCCATGCAACCCCAACAAAACCAGTACAACAGCCACAATTCTTTATATGAAACCACACCATGTTGTTAGCAGTGTATGAAACCACACCATGTTTTTAGTAGTGCATGAAACCACACCATGCATGCGGGCTTAATTACTCCGATAGTTTAGCAGCGTATTTTAGTAAAAGCACAGCTTTTTCTTACTGGACAACAACCGCACAAATGAAGACAAAACAAAATAATCATACTCTGAATCTATCACACAGGCAGGCGTCATTCCTCTACCAGCTCTAATCCCCACGGACAACTACACCCCGTGTTCATCAAAGCCAGTGTGAGCTCACCTAGAATAAGCAGCAGACGAACAACAGATCTAGGCAAGCCTACCAGGACAAGCGGAGAACCTGCAGAAAAAAACAAAGGAGGAACAAACCCTCAGGATCAAACAATCTCTGAATCGCCCTGTAGACGCAGTCCAAACCCGCATGGATCTGAGTTCGTACAGCTCAAACCTACCTTACGACACCGCGAGAAGACAAACAGCAACACAAACAGCTCAAATCGACCTTCCGACACCGCGAGAAGACAAGCAGCAGCACAAACAGAGCTCAACGAAGGACCTGCAAAGAAGAATGACCAGGAGGGAAAGAGGAGTTAGGAACAAGAAACAACAGTTACAGGGGTATGACGAGGGAGATGTGCTATTCGTCTACACGATTGGGGAGAAGGACATGTCAAGGAGCAACAGTTCAGATGCACCCTAGGACCCCATCCAACGGCCAGAATCACCAAATCGCTCAGAGTTGCCCATGGAGGAGCAACAGGGGCAGAAAGGCACATCAAAACCCAAATACATCAGATAGCAAACCATAACCCGCAAAGAAGAACCGCCCAAAGAAGAACCACCCAAACCAACCACAACCAGCAAAGAAGAACCACCAAAGGGAAAGAGTAGCCAGGAACAAGAAGCAACAGCGACAATCTAAGAAATCAAAGTAAATCGATGGAAGCAAAACAAAGGGAAAAGGAACTGAAGGGGCAAATCAAGTAGATGGAACTGTCGGAAGGCGAACAGAACAGATCGAGAAGGCTGAATGGAATCCGAGTGAGGAGAATCATCCATTACCGGGCAAGGACGAGCCACCTCAACCGAACCCACCGTGGAAGGCGTCCATGGCGACGGCCGTACTAAGAGCGATCTGGAAAAGGCGGAAACCGACAACCCGGACGAACAACCGAGAGTAGCCTGAGAAGCGCGCGAGCTGCGGAGACGTCTGTGGCGTGCGGAAGCGGACGGGACGACGGGACGCAGTAGTAGGCAGCGCAAGCACCGTCCAGCAAATGGGGAGAAGCCAGCGCGACGTCGGCCGGCCCGGCCCGCCGATGCTCGAAAGGGCAAGCGGTGGAAACCCCATCGTACCCCCGCAGATGGAAATATCCCCCTCCAGGAAAAGGACACGCGGACGCGAGCACACGGGGCCACACCACCCCCTCTTCCAACCCATTAGACTGCAAAGCGGGCCAACCGATCGCCCGACCCCACCATCAGCGAAAGAAGACATGCCCAGGCGGGTACAAAATGGCCCTTCACAACCCGAGGGAGACACAGGTACCAACCCTCTCCCAACCGGATCCACTGGACAGCGGGCCATCCCCCACGGCGGCCCCCAGTAACAGCGACACAGGACAGCAGCACGCGGGTAGAACACCGATTTTGCATCACTTTGGACCAGAAACAACGGCTCAGATGCACCCTAGGACCCCATCCAACGGCCAGAGTTGCCCATGGAGGTGCACCTATTACACTTTTAGATAGGCGCGGTGACACACCACGCCCGTCCATGCGACCGATAGCCACGGTTGAATCTTGAATGTGTGCATGACAACATTAAAGAGTAATTGTACTGGGAAGGCGCACAGGGATTAACCACATGTACTGATATACCTTTTTGAAGGATTACATAGTTGATAAAATGGCGTTACATAGACAGTAGATTAGCAAGTGATACTATTTACATTACTATTTAACCACGTAGTGCTACATAACTGGCAAATTAGCTAGCGGCACTAATATAAATTGCTACTTAATTGGCCGATAGCATGGTAATATAGGTGTTGTAGGTGTTCTTCTGTCTTTGAGCTATCAGTGGCCGGTGTTGCTGTCCTCATCATTGGAGCCTCGGAGAACAGGATAATGATAGGTTCCTTCTTTAGACGGGAATATGAAACATCAATCTTGTCATCAGTACAGAAATGAAAATGAACGGCCAGACCCCTGGAAATATCAGGGTTGTTTGCAAAAGAGTGAATTACTGTATTACCCGACAATCTCTGAAACTGAGAGGGGTCTCGGCAATGTCATGAATTTTGCTAATCACCCCTCATAAAATTTTCCTTGATTCTCAGACGGCGTCTCCTTGAATCGCACAAACTTGGCCTATGCATAAAATGCAGATGTACTATGAGAACTTAGATTGCATTCCAGATAGCTGCACTGTAAGAGTTGAATAGATGGAAGACCAGATCAACTCTAATACTTACAATCTCCTTACAATTCCAGGGAAAGAACATCAAAGTAGTAGAGCAATTAATCTGATATATGACCAACATTAAATGAATAAATGATCTAGGCATATGATGGTAGACGTGCTTCCTAGCAACCAAAACATTTGACAAATAACATCATATTGTAGCCGTCATCTCGTCAACCATTTAAAAAACAAGCAGTGTAGAAAAAAAGGACACCAACATAGGAAAGAGCAGCGGCGCATATGCCATGGCATACCCTGCGGCCCAACCATGCAAGCCTATGCCCCTTTTATTCAGCTGGACATAATCAAAACGAGCTAATGCATGGAGCCTCTAGCCATGCATGCATGTCTTTCTTGGGGACAACCTTCGATTTGGCTTTGGCCACTGATCTAGTTGGATGTTTATTAAGATGGGATTTAGTGCCACTAATCTAGTTGGATGTTTATTAAGATGGGCTTTAGTCTTAAACGTGTAAAGCCTGCAGGCCAGCTATGGCATGCACGTGAGTATGTAGCTATTTTGGTATTCTCTTCGATTCATATTAGTCGACTAAAATTTGTTTAAATACGGATGTATTTATCATTTAAAATTTAACTAGATACGATGAATCTAAGTTAACATATAGATCGGAACGAGTAATGGATTTGACCCTATTAGCTAAGATGACTAATCAACAGAAATATTTACCTAGTGTACAATACGATTGGAGCGACTCTACAGTGTGTTTTAGTAGTATATATGGGCTAGCTAGCATCAGTAGATAATTTGATCAACTGAAAATTAGTCTTAGTATATTTTGTATATGTTCCCTTGCTGCTTTTTGTAACATCCATTTTATATATTATTTTTTATTTTAATACAGTATTGTATCTTATAGTGTTGCCGAAATGATTATCCCACGGTCGGATAATTTGGAAATTTAATGTTTTACACAATGATAAGAATTTAGTTCAATATTAGAATGCCCCGTCGACGGTGCATATGTGTCCAATAATTTATATTTTTTATTACAATATAAAGACTATTTTTCTTTAAATATTTTGATATATTTGATAATGGTCTATTTTTATATTCTAAGATAAAATTGTTTGTCAATAGGCACGTCAATTTTTTTTGGCATACCCTTTACTAAAATCCTAGATCCGCCACTGCGAAGGAGTAAACCGCTGATCCGTTGCCATACAGAAGAGTGGTACCAATCATCAAAAGAAGTATTGTTAGTAATCCTTTCAACCTTTTAAAATGAAGGAGCAAACCGCTGATTTGTTGCCAGACATAAGAGTGGTACCAATCATCAAAAGAAATACCGTTAGTAATCCTTTCAACCGATTAAAATGCAAGTACCATAGATAAAAATAAGGTGTCAACATACAGAGAAGGTGTATGGTTAGTTTTTATCAACTGTATTCCTCAAAAAAATTATCAACTCTGAGGCACACAGGTGGGTGTGTATAGGATAAATCCTCTGTTTTCAATTCGATTGCTTATAGATCTGCTACGGGCCTAAGCATGATAAGTTGAATGTAATCAAATTGAGCTAGACATATGTATGCCTTAATTAGGAAGAATTAGCAGCCAAACATATTTACAGTACTGACAGAAAAAGAAAAGCAGATACATCAAATGTCTAGTTACACCGGTAACTATCAGGTTGTTAGTCATTCAAGAAAATTTAAAAACAAACAGAGAAAAAGTTCAGATCACGTCATAGGTCCAAATGTTCTATCATCTCTGATATCTTCTATATACCATAAATAATACCGGTGTTACAATATCTGGTCGATAAGAATAAGATTGATCGGGGTCCATCATAAGGGCGTTTGCCATTTCATCCCTACAATTAGTACATGTAAATGTGCTTAGTACGTCTTGTGCACCATGATAGGCAAGCTAGAATGAAGAATACATTGGACCCCAATATATTTCCAGTGAAATTCCTTCCCATAGAGTAATCGAGATACCTTGATATGTTTCTGATCTTGGGAATCTTGATTAAGAAAATGGCAGTTTAGCCATTAAGACCCAATAGAAGAATATGAATCAACCACAAGGTGTTGCGAGGACTGCAACAATAGGTAAATGATTGGGCTATCCTCTTCTCCAATGGAATCTAAAACAACAGTATTCTATCATAGATACTTTGTATCCTGCAATGAATGAAGGACCATCAACAAATATATATTTTATACCAACATGAAACTCTATAGAACCATAAAGGAATAAAAGTGTATACTGAAGAGGAATGAGTAATGGATTTAAAGGAGATACTTGTTGGAGAGGTCCCGATGTGCTATCTTCTGAACAACGACGTCAAATCTAGATATATCAAGCCGCATATCACCAACAGTCAGTGTAACTAATTCAGGAGCAACTCGTAGAGAGTAAGGGTTTTCAAAAACAACACCTTCGTGACCAAACAATATATATGTCAACCTCAGCTGTATAAGGAGAAAAAACCTTTGGCTAGCAGCTCGAAACTTTTCCATAGGGGGATACCACTTCTTAAGTATCCGATCCAATGCCTGCACTATAACATTAGATCCAACAATGTGAAAACTGCAAGACAATCCCTGCGGATAACCATTGGCAGACTGATAAAAATATGGAAGCAACAGACAACATAAGCAAGAAAAAACATGCCAAAATGTTAGCGCCAGGAATTTGTAATAGAGAATTACAAACAGCACGATGCAAATATTATACTCCCTCCGTCCCAAATTATATGTCGTAAGTTTGTCTAAATTTAGATGTATCTAGACACTAATATGACCCAAGTATACCTAAAAGGCTGAAATTTGCTATAAGTTCTAATGATTACTTTTCTTTAATAAGTCTTAGATCAGTTAGTAGATTAGATGCTTGCAAACATAAGTGTTTAGTCTGATACTTATATAGGTAATGTTGATGGCCAAGCTTCGGAAAGTAGTGCCTATTCAGGAGGTTGGAGTAGTAGTTACTTGAAAGAATTAACTTATGTATCATCAGAATGACAAAATCTAAGGAAATGGATCTCCTGGATAACAATCGAAATTTGGAGAACATGAGTCACAAAATCATGAACACTATGAGTCACAAATTTGCTGCATTAATGCACAAATTATTCCAAATACTATCATTTGAGGTGTGCTAATGAATAACCTAAAGTCCGAGTAACTTAAAAAAAAGCAAGTATTGATTTTTAGGCGGCACCAACATAAGCATGTGCATGATCCTCACCTTTGATCCTTTCTTACCGTTGATAATCCAAGAAAGGTGAAGCATGATCCTTATACGTATCTTTGGCATTATCTAGATTGACAGAAGATACAATGCTGCAAATAAACTTGAAGCAGAAGCATAGGGGAATGAGCCTAGAAGAAAATAAGAAAAATATATCTGCTAATGTCAAAGAGTAGCCTAGTGATAAATTAAGTCACAATTCAGTGCACTATAAAATATTGAAAATGCATCCGTGGTAAATTAACCATGGAGATGAGTAATTTATCTAGAAGAAAATAGAGGGGGGAAGCAACCACACAAAACTGAATGTTAGCACCTGTCAAGCATTCCATCAAACATGTTGAATGGAGCTACAACAGCAAGGCTGTAGTACGTCTGATATTGCACCGTACCTGGGGATAGGGGAGGGAGATTGAGTATTCAATGGCCAAAGTAGAAACCTCAGCGAGGGAAAAACCCAAATAGCACAACTATCGCATGCATCAGCATGTCCAAGTCCCTCTAGTGGTTTTGACGGAGAAGGCCGCGGGTTGCAGCAGGCGATGGCAAAGGCCCTTCCCTCGTCAATTTTGGCAGCAGCTAAATAACCTCTGACCCGCATGCGGACCTCTCCCATAAGGAAGTGGAGATAAGCCTGAGAGGGGAGAGAGAGAGAAAGAGAGTGGAACGGCCGAGATCTGACCTGCACGGACGCCGTCGGTCTTCATGCGGCCCTTCCTCTGTGCTCAAAATCCTATTCCGTGCTCCTGCTGCGCTTTTCCTCCACTGACCGCCTCCACCGTCTCCCGCGCTCAGGCGTTGCCGACGGCATGAACGTTGTCCCGTGGTAACACAACATCCATGAAGTGAGGCGGTGCAACCAGATAGGGATCATGTGGTGGCGCTACCAGCAGACGTGCAGCCACGCAGAGGACCAGACGGTGAGGTCGTGAAGAGATGAAGCCAGCAAGCTACGCCATAGGCATCTTCCACAGAGAAGGTAGGCACCAGACGGATGTGTCGCTGCGCGCACGCACGACAGCCACGGTGGATGCTGTGCAGCTGTGGGGAGATTATCTTTGGAACTGAGATGTGGGGATTGGGGAAGAGAAATCGGCAGTGGTAGAGATTTGACGGTGCGGCGTCCGCGCCGCTTTGACGGAGACAAAGTGACACGTAATAGGTCCGAGGTATGCACGCGGCGTCGTCGGCGAGAAAAATATCCGGCACTGTAGATGGTATGGTTACTGTAGAAGTGTCAAACTCAGTGTTTCAACGGTTCTATCGATGACGTGGATGTACGAATGGGTCGTTGAAGTGCATCGCTTTCATATACGTAGTTATGGGCCTGTGGGCTGTACCAATAAGATGGAATGGAGGCTGTGGAGGTATTTGTTCAACCACCCTGAATTAAACAGAAAAAACCTAAAACTATACATACGTTGCAGGAAAGTGACGTGGCACACAACTAATTAGAAACTGGTAGAAGTGATGTGGCATGCTTGCATGTTAAGGTAAATTATGTAGTGGAAAACTTCTATTTAAATTTAGAAGATTAATTGATTATTCCAAACAGTCTTTAATTGATCTATTAGTCGTATTTAAGGGCCCATGTTTGAGAGATTGTTTTATACTTTTGGTGGCATTTAATTATGAAAAGGTGTTTTCAAGCTGACAGAGATGACGCGGTACCTCAGCTAACCATTCCACGCTTTAGTTCATGTGATGATCAATGGAAATGTGTGAACCACGAGTCTATGTTGTCGTAGATGTTCGTGTACCTCACAGTTTGTTATTTTATTTTATAAAAGGAGAATATATTAACATCTCAAGATATTAATTACACATACTCTTTGCAACAACGTATTATCCTATTATAAAAATAAAAAATCCCGTGAAAGCGATCAGATCCTCAACGTCACTAACACCACCAAAACAACACCAGAGACCAATCCCTCAAAAACGACGCCTCCAAGAAGAAAACAATGCTCAAGCACAGTCGTCGCCCGATCAAAGATCCTAGGTTTTTACCCTGGAGGAAGTCTTCGCTTGCAAAACAATGTCTTCTGGAAGTCTTTACTCGAGGAGGTGTTGTTGGTCCAGTTAATATCACCTATTCTGGAGTTTATCAGTGGTGGTATACAATAGGATTACATACCAATGAGGATCTTTACACTGGAGCTAAGGGCCCTGATACTACCATTTGGATCTGGAACCTACATGTTGATGCTCACGATTTTGATAGTCATACGGGTGATTTGGAGGAGATCCCTCGAAAAGTCTTTAGTGCTCATTTCAGGCAACTCTCCATTATTTTTTTGGTTGAGTGGCATGTACTTTCATGGTGCCCGCTTTTCCAATTATGAAGCATGGCTAAGTGATCCTACTCCATTGCTAGGCACAACCAATGAAGGTCAGACCTTGGGTTTTCACCCTGCAAAGTAAGACTGTGAATATCTCCTGTGTTGTCGCCCCCTCTAACAGACGCTGTTGTGAGTCACAGATCACCAAGCCAGATCGTCAATACCCCAAAGACTCCATAGCTAGCACTTATATTCATGTCTTCATAAAATTCTCAATATCTTACTTCACCATAGATCGTGAAAAGACATGACATATGATGGTAACATGTAGTAGAGCTTCGTCACGCTCCATTTGAAGCCAAACGGCCAGCAAAAACACAGGTGCGCACGACCGAATTTTTTCTGATCCAGCATACTCCAGGCATGATGCGCCCATGGTAGTTCTCCGGTAGTGCCTTTCAGAACTAGACATTTCAGACAGATCCATGAAGGCACGCATCAAGTAGAGCTTCGTCTTGATGTGCGAGAGATCCGGCGACCCTACCTTTATTCATGCCTAGCCGGCAGCCCCCACGCCGCCCGTCGGCGACCTGCAAGATCTACCGCTTCGACCCCTAGCAGCAGCCCGTGGGCTAGGCCAACATCGAGAAAGGCAACAACAGAACAAGATCGACCCTCCACCGGATCTGGCCTAACCATGCATCAAAGAGTAATTGGGGGGCGACATGGGAGACACCCAGATTAAAATCTAGGGTTTCGTCCATGGCCACCAAGTCTAGTCCCACCTCCGCTGTCAGCCATGGCGCCGCCAGGAGAGGATCTCCGCCACTATCCCAACCGGGGACGCCTCCCTGGCCGCTACACGTCAGCGTGCCGACCATCATTGCCCCAGCGAATTCGGCGGGAACCTCCGGCAACCACCACCACAAACCTCCTTCGGAGGCTAGGCCAGTCGCCACCGCGGCGATGGCTGGCGGCAGTGGCGGCGAGAGAGGTAAGGGCAGGGGTCTGGCAGTGGCGCGCGGGTCGCCCCTCGTTGTTTGTTATGAAAGTATCAAACTCAATTGTAGATATACGATTAAAAATCAGACTACTTGAGAAAAGAATAAGATGGAAAAGAAAAGCTCAATTATAGATATACGATTAAAAATCAGACTACTTGAGAAAATATTTGATAGTAAAGCGACAAAGTCTTCGGAAAATGAATTCACAACCTCTAGAAGTTTTCAATTTTTCTGACAGTAAACTAGAGTAGCCCTTTTGAGGAAAATAAATTGCAGCAAGTTAATGTATTTTCTTCACAAAAGCGGGAAGTAATATATTCTGAAAAAGTATGGATGGATCATTGATATATATTTATGGAGTTAACCGCTTAACATTTTTCTTTCGAGACAAGGGGAAGAATTCCTCTAATTCTTTGTATTGAAGAATTCAATTTGTATTGCGAGCGCGGAGGATCAAACCCGCCACACATCAACCCGTGCCTGGGGTTATACCACGGTTCTCAACCCCTTATAACATTTTAAATTATCCTACACCCTGACGAAGCTTCAAAATCAGAGATGATTACTCTAACTCCGTTTTAGAAAGCATCAGAGGTTAGTTTGCTAAAAAAAATAAGCCTAAGAGGTTAGTTTCTCTTAGCTGTCCAATGTAACCCTGGATTACAATTTGGGTAACTTCATTTTATTTACCTTCAAAGAGATCTACATTTTCTGGAAAAGGGAGATGGTTAGATTTTCTATTTTTCGGAGAACATGAAAGTTTTTAAGTTTTTCAGGGACAGGCGAATGGGTTGATCTAAAAATGGCTGAACATAACCAGCCCAGTTGAAAAAAGCCTACTAGCCACAGCCCACAAGCTATGAGTTGAGACAAGCCTGACCCATTAGAGCCTGACAAACGTGTCATGCCCACGCGCACATTACCTACCTCGCCGCCTTCGCCTTCTATCCACTCTCCTCTATGTTTCCTCTTTCTCCCTCCCCGACTACGCGTCAGGCGTCACACACGGCGTCCATCCCCTCCACCTTCCACCGGCACCTCGACGCGGGCGCCGGAGATGCAGGCGGCCGTCGCCTTCAGCCAGGCATCTTTTCTCGCCCGGCCGTTCCGGCGACTCCCAAGGCCTTACCACGCGTACGTTCGATTCCCCTTGCTTCAATTTCGTCCCCTCCATCTTTGCCCCTTGTATTGACCTCCACTTTCGTGAGCTAACTGGACCATGCGGTTTTCTAAATTTCGCAGCACTGGGGCGGATGATGGTGTGGTGGTACGGGGAGGCGTGTCCCTCCAGCGGCTGCAGCGCACCTGTTGCTCTGCGAGCCTCTCCATCGGCGCCGGTGGTGGCTATGGCAGTGGTAAGGATGGATAACCCGTAGCTCCAGTTGATGCTATGGATTGTTTGTGCGACTTCGTGGTACCATGGCCCTGATAGTCTGGTTATCGATACCTTGCTGACTTTGGAAGATGGAGATGCTAGCTTTGCAGCTTTACTCCCTTCAGGTTGAGGGTAAACTTTTGAGATGTTTTCTCGGTCTGCATAAACTTTTGAGATGATATATGGTTTGGCAGTGTGATAGTGCTATGTGTCGGGAATCAATTATGAGACCTTTTTTTCGAAATGGAGACTGAGCCCCGGTATCAATTATGAGACTAGGCCAATAGGGTAAACTTTGAGATGATATTATGATGTAGCAGCACGATAGTGTCGTGAGTGAGGAATCAGTTGTTCTCACCGTTTCAGTTCATGAGCTAATGCATGTTTTTCCCGAGGAGGTTGGCTAATGCAAGTTTTCGTCTTATGGTGGCTAAAAAGAAATAATTCTGTGCCATCACAAAGGAGGGAAAAATGTGCGATTGTGTTGAAGTATGAATCATGTAAAATGATGTGGAACCCAGAATCCTAGCCTTCAGGATAAATGATACTATATGGGAATTTGTGACTGCATGGTAGTGTGAATGATGGGGGTCAGTGGGCAGTTTTGATTTGACAAAATTGCTTTATGGCTCCCATGTGCTGCTAGAGGGGTAGCTGCCATGTTTGCTGTATGCATTTCCAAAACTGTTCTGGACTTAGAGTTTGCCATGCTTCTGTTGATTGTTTTCAGTATTTATTCTTGACCTGCCCAGCTAGAATCAGATGTCATGAATCGGATGCATTTGCTTATTTGTAAGCAAAATCTGAGAGAATTAAATACTTACCTTTTTGCCATTTTGTGGGATAAAAGTGATCATATGAACTAGATGTTCTGTGAAATCAAAACATACTCCCTCTGTACTGGGCATGAACCAGCCATATCTACCTAACTTAGTCCTTGCTACTTCCTTAGCTTCGTTGAGTTGCTGAGATAGACCCAGCCAGGTGGATTCTATGTACAAAACCTGCTTTCGTGTTGTTAGACTTCAGATATGACTTCCTGTAATTTTGTTATCATTCTGTGTTCCTTGAACCACAGTTTGTAAAGTAGATGTGTAAATCCTTCTGTCTTCACTAAATGTTGTCTTTGTCTTGTTGAACGAGCAGTCGAAACCGAAATTCTGTGTTTCTTGAAATCCACATTCATGTTGTTAGACTTCAAAATACTCCCTCTGTCCGGAAATAAGTGAGTTAGGCTTGTCTAGATTTGGACGTATCTACAAACTAAAATATATCTAGATACATGTGAATTTAAACAAATCCAAGTCACTTATTTTTAGAAGGAGGGAGTATGATTTCCTGTAATTTTGTTATCATTCTGTGTGTCTCGAACCACAGTTTGTAAAGTATATTTGTAAATCCTTTCCGTCTTCACTAATTTTCATTTTCATTAATTTAGCTGCAACAGGTTTTTCCAGAATTTGCAATTGAACTGGTAGAGATTGAGTTGGCGAACTTTAGCCTAACTTGTGATTGTGATAATGAACCTGGAATGCATGCCTTTTATCATTTCACTGAGTCTGAGTGTCGAATGCTCAAGTTTTCTGTATATTTTTCTTGCTCACTGCTCTTATTTTACTAACTTATTTCATGTTTTATTAGAAACCTATGAGATTCCATCTTCTGTTCTGTGCTGTACTTTGGTTCCATCTTTTGTATCTAATTTTGAGCCGACTTGATGTGTATTTGTAGAGCATGTTCCGGTATTCCCAAGACAGAAAACATGGGATCCCTACAAGCTTCTTGGTGTTGGTCGTGATGCAACTGAAGAAGAAATCAATAGTGCAAGAAACTTCCTTCTTCAACAATACTCTGGGTATGAAGAAAGCGAAGAGGCAATTGAAGGTGCCTATGACAAGATAATGATGAAAAGCTACTCACACCGTAAGAAATCCAAAACCAACCTGAAAAGCAAACTTAAAAAGCAAGTGGAAGAGTCCCCATCATGGGTTAAGACACTGCTTGAATATTTTGAGGTGCCAGCAATGGATGTTGTGTTGAGGCGATTGGCTTTTTTTTGCTTTCTTGCTGCGTGGAGCATTGCAACTTCTGCTGACACTGGACCTACCTTCCAGGTATGCTCGTGATGTTTCTTCCAACAGATTTAACAATTCTTTTCTAAGCATTATAAACCCATTAGAGATCAGAGCCTCTGGCTGTCTGGATCAGGGTGGTGCAAAATTCTCCCATGAAGAGACTAGGTAGCTATCATGATTTTCTAGAGGCCCCTTCAACATTTTTGTTTCTTTTTGTAGAAAATTAGGGGCTCATAATGACCTGAAGATATTTTCCTTGTGGTTTGAGAATTGGAACCATTGAACAGAAAATGTACATATAAGATTAAGCCTGCTTTACCAATTTTCCTTACTGGTTCTAACAATTTTTTAACATGGACCATTAATGGTTTTCTGTTGCAGCTTGCACTGTCACTCGTCTCATGCATATACTTCCTCAATGACAAGATGAAAAACCTTGTCAGGGCGTCTGCGATAGGGTTAGTGAGCATTTCTATAGCAATGTATCTCACTAGTTATTAAATCACACCCCGGGTGTTTACTCGTTTTGTTCTTTCAGGCTTGGAATGTTTGTGAGTGGCTGGATAGTAGGTTCTCTGCTTGTTCCAGTGATCCGGGCATTTGTTGTCCCTCCCAATTGGTCTCTGGAGCTCCTTACTTCGCTGGTTGCTTATGTATTTTTGTTCCTGGGTTGCACTTTCCTTAAGTGAAATCTCGGGTGTTCCAATTGCAACTGCAAACACTTTGTTTCTGCAATACTTACTCCCACCGTCCGGAAATAAGCACCTGGATTTGTCTAGAATAGCATATACTTTCTTCATCTCGAAATAGATGTCAAAGATTTGTCTAGATTCCCATGTATCTAGATGCAGAGAGACGAATTTTAGTTATAGGTGCATGTGAATCTAGACAAATTCGAGTACATATTTTCCTCATATCTCTTACTGACATTTCAACCACAGGCCTAAAATTCCCGACTAGCAAGCCACTTGAATCAAAGGAAATTCCCGACTAGCAAGCCACTTCAATTAAATGCTGGCCCACTTCACTGAGCTTTGGATTCGAAGATGTCTGTCAATCGAATTGAAAAACACTGCTCTTCCCTCCGGTTTCCCTAAAATTGAGGACGAGCTAATTAACCTAAATACATATTCTATAAAAGGACCCAATGCTTTGTAATCTAAAGTAACACGTGGAGTAGACAATTAATAAGATGCTGGCATTTATTTTCGTAGCAATGCATGGTCAGAGCATCCAGCCCACCGACAGCTTCTCCTACCTCAAAGCATCCAGCCCAGGGCCATGGGAAAAAAACGAAGAAGGCAAAAAGGATTGGAGTTCAGGAATAGAACAAAGAGGAAGGTGTTGTCTGTTCTTCCACAGCTTCTCGGGTTTATTAGTGTTGCATGTATATCTAGGTTATTAATTTAACTTATATAAAATAAATTATATAGTATAATGATTATACCATTAGAAAGTATAGCATCTAAAATATTAATAATAATATATTTTTGTAATATAAACCTCATATTAAGTTGGTTAAATTGCCGGACGTGCAAGCGTAATAAACTGGAAGGAGTACCATTTTTATAGTGCATATTAACTACTAATAGGTCGTATCCTAGATGACTATATTAATTAGTTATAGACTCATTTTGTCTGCGAGCTCAGGTGAAGAATACTCGGTCTGCAGCCCGTATACAGGGTACCTCACCGGAGGTGCACGATATTGAAAGGCAGCTCCATGATGTTTACCAGAAGGAAGAGATCATGTATAGGCAGCGGTCTCACCGGCAGTGGTTGAGGGAAGGCGACAATAATACCAAGTTCTTTCAAAACCGTGCATCGCACTGGTGACGAAAAAATACAGTTAAAGGCCTCCGATGACTGATGGGACATTATGCACCTCTACTGAGGGGATGTGTGACTTGGCGATGGGATTTTATCAGTCACTCTACACCATAGAGGGATCTATTGCCAGAGAGGATATTTTGGGCCTTATTGACTGCATGATCTCGACGGAGATGAAACAGGCCTTGACAGCCACTTTCAGCGACAAAGAAATTTTTGTAGCGCTTTTCCAAATGGGGGGCCAACGAAGGCCCCTAGGCCAGATGGACCGCCAACCCTCTTTTATCAAAAACACTAGCTTTTTTTAAAATCCCATGTTTGTAACGCTGTTAGAGATTTTTTGGCAAGAAAAGATTATCCAGAAGATTTTAACAATACAATTTTGGTTCTGATCTCTAAGACCAACTCACCGGAGTTGTTGTACCAATTCCGCCTGATCAGCGTCTGCAACATTTTGTACAAGATTGCCACTAAAAAGGTGGCAAATAGGCTAAAATGGATCTTACCAATTTTTATCTCCGAAGAGTAGAGCACCTTTGTCCTGGGGCGATTGATCACCGAAAATGTTCTTGTTGCTTACGAATGTGTGCATGACATAGGGACGAGGAGAAGAAATAAGATACTTTGCATAGTAAAATTGGACATGATGAAAGCCTATGATAGGATCGAATGGGTTTTTCTGGAGGAAATGATGAGGAAGATGGGGTTCTCAGAGGAATGGATTGCTATGATCCTGCAATGTGTTAAATCTGTTTGTTTCTGCGTAAAGCTTGATGGATCTATTTTATAGTCTTTTATTCCTACCGGAGGCCTATGACCAGGGGACCCTTATCCCCTTATTTTTTATTATTTTGTGTGGAGGGTTTTTCAGCCTAGCTATGCCAGGCACAATGGGATAGAGAGCTGGCTAGTGTAAGCTTTGGGAGCCAAGGTTCTACAGTTACACATCTTTTGTTGGCAGATGACAGTGTAGTTTTTCTTGAGGCTAGTGTTGGAAATATGGAGGCACTTAAACGAGTCTTGCAAAGGTATACGGTTAGCTCAGGTCAGAAAGTTAATTTGAATAATTCATCCATTTAATTCGGCAAGGGCTACACCCAAGAGGAAAAGGGACCCCCAAGACATCCATTGGGATTCAGTGCGAGGTGCTATCTGAACGATACTTAGGCCTACCAACTGTGGTGGGTCGTTCTAAAAATGGATTGTTTGGATACCTTACTGATAGGTCGAGAAGCAAGGTCGCATGCTTGAAGGGCCAGGGATTGGGCTTGTTACTTTGTGGCCCGGAAGTTCAGAGGCCAAGGCATAGCGGGGTCCGAGTTGCTTGTAATCTCGCGGAGCGGTCGTAGTAACTTACCCAATTGTAGAGAGGGGTAAAATGGGGGTGAATACAAATCTAACGACCAATCGATTGTTTGAACCAGTCGAACAAACGGTTGAACTCAAATCCCACCGTTAGGTTAACACCTCTTGCCCCGCTCTATAAGTATTCTCCATTATCCTTTGCGATCGTGGACTGGTTTATCCCTCTGTGGACCAGATCTTCTTCTCTGATCTAATCTTCTCCCCCAATTATTCCCTTCTCCATTACCTTGCTCAGCTTCGGCTGCTGGTCTCTAGATCGGAGCTCGTCGTTGCTCTTCTTGTGTCCCGACCATGGCCAATCAACCTCCCACGCCCCTAATCGAAGCTTCCCGCCATCGTCGTCGCCTCGTTTTTCCTAGTTGTCGTGTCGGAGCTCTGCGTCCCCAGCCTAGCCTCTCACCTCTATCTAGTCCTTCTCGCATGGCGGAGCGCGTCTCGCCGGGCAATTCGGACCGGTGACCAGCCTCGGGCAGTTGCGTGTTGTCGCGCACCCCAGGCATGGTATCCCTTTCATAGGAGTTTGACGACACCGTTCTCATGGCCACCGTGTTGGGCACGCGTCCTGTCGTGTCACAGGCAGACTTGCTGTCAGCTTTCAGGTCTCGTTTTGGGATCAGACAAAAAGTGATCAATATTGAGGTATGTGCGCCGCCATTCGATTTCTTCGTCTAGTTCGCGCACAGCTGAGACAGCGAGCGCATTCTGCATTCTTCCTGTTCTTTCGAGTGTTATGGAAAGAAAATGAGCTTCATGCGTTGGCATCGCGCCGTGGGTGGGACAATCACTTGGGACAGCTTCATTTCTTCTCTCAACTCGGCTTTGACGGCCTTCCTTTGGATGCTTGGGAACTGGAGGCCCTCAAGCAGGTCATCAATAGCCTCGGCGGTGAGCTGGTGGAGATTGTGCCACCGAGCGACAGATGGATCATCGAGGTAAAGGTGTGGTTGAAAGATCTAGACACCATTTCTAAGATGTACGAGGTGGAGATTCCAAGTAGGGTAGAACAACATCTTAGATGGAAGAACCCGGCCATCATCCACCTGCAGGAGATTCTGGAATCGGTACATGGCATTTAGGACCCCCAATGAGGCAGCCAGAAAGCGTCCTTGTCGCCTGCAGTATTGGCCTGGAAGGATTGATAACATAGGACCACCACCGTTCCGCGGCGGAGGGCACAATTTAGGTGGGGGGACTGGGCGTGGACAAGCTGGTGGTTCTGATTTCCTCGAGTGAAGACGGAGATTTAGTGAATATGAAAGATTGCTGACTTGAGAGTGGAGCAGGTAGTTCGCCTGGAGCTACCTTATGTAATAGTTTGAATTGTTGTAGTATGTGTGGCTAATGAATTTGTAATGTGCGCCTAATGAATTTATAGTATTTGTGGCTAACGAATTTGTAGTTTGTTTGACTAATGAATTTATAGTATGTGTGGCTAATGAATTTGAGTGAACACCGTGCTTTATAATTTGTGTGAATAACGAAGGATAACCTCCTAAAAAGAGGGTGAACTGCAATGATCAATGTCATACTTTGGTTGCGAGAAATGTAGATCGTTTCCTATTTGAGTACTAGGTAGATAGATTTGTTTGCCAAGTGGTTAGCGATCCGAAAGACAAGAAATGCTGCTGATTTCCAAACAAAGATTTTCTAATGATCCTTCTAACATTGTCTACATGTTATGTACCATGCTACACCGCTAGATCATTTTGCAAATAACACAAGACAAAGGAAGAATGGGGTTTTTATAGGACTGTACCCTTAGATCACTAATTGGGACTGTGCCATTAGGACTCAGTTCGTTGGGAGGTCATGTTCAACATGGCCATGCATGCGAGCCGGTGTCTTCAGAGTGATCTAGTTCTAGTGAAAATGCAATCTGTTGTGTCTGAATTGCCTGACTAGAATATTTACCGAGGTTTGTTCGAACTGGTGCGTGATTTTGTATGGAAGTGCATGAATAAACCACACAAGATTAGTACATAAATGCTGACTGAATTTTGTCTGCCTCGAATAAGTATGGCAATTAACTAAATTCAACCGTCGGTAGTAATTAAATAAATAGATACATCTTGATAGTATTTGGTTACCTCAGCACTAATTCCATACTAAAGTATGGGATAGCTTCACAAAAGAGGGCTATTGCCTCTACAAAATACATTCTATAGAGTTAGTTGAACTTAAGGTTATTCACTGAAGAAGCTGCAGATCTCCACTAGAAAAGTTGGCTGGCCAATTGCCTTAAGAGGACATAAGTTCAGTGGTCATTCAACTTCAACTGATCTTTTTTTCTTCCTGCCAAACTTCAAGAGATCTGCATTGTTTATGCACGTCTCTGCGCTCGAACCAGTCCTGGTTCAGTACGAACAGCCGCGCCGCCGCAATGATTTCTTTGAACGTGAACTCCAGCATGTCATGGAAGGGATCGTAGGTCCTTGTGAATCAGAACCTGAATTCCAGCGTTGAGCTGTTGCCCGCCGTCGGCTCTAGTTGTCGAACACTCCAACAAGGTGAGTGTAGATGGATGCTCGCCGCCGCGGTCTGGTCGCTGATGGTGCGTAGTATGGATCGTCTTTGCCGCTGACGGCGTGTGCCTAGATTGACCCACTGCGGTAAGGTCGCTCGCGCCAAGGCTTGGAGGTGAGAGTTGGTTGACCTTGGCGCTGCCCTGTTCGAGGGTCTGTTCCTCGGCGGCATACTCCCAAGAACTCTTTGCAACGTACCTTCTTTGTCCTGCGCAGAGCACATGAAAATGTTGATGCATGCTTTCTCCATGACACTCTCTTGGCCCTGCTCGCCGCCGCTTCCGGCATCGCCTCCACCTATGCAGCACATTCTATGAAATCAACCTTCTGGGATGGCAATGAGAGACCAGCCTTGTAGTATAGCCACATGGCCTGCCTTAGAGGGGCTAAATAACCTAGCTTCGGCGGCGGCCGCGGCCACGACTACTTAGGTAGGGCCATAGATAAACTTCCTAGGAAAGTTGTTATTCAAAACTAGTTCGACTAACTACTGAATGTTTATTTCCCTTCTTAGCATAAGAGTGTGATACGATCAGAAACGTATCTATAATTTTTGATGATCCATGCTTGTTTTGTATCAACTTTGCTATGTTTTGTCTACACTTTGAGGTATTTTTATACACTTTCTGGTACTAACCTATTAACAAGATGCCCTGTTTTCTTCTGTTTTTGGTTCCAGAAAGGCAGAAAATCAATATTCTTGGAATTGGACGGGACAAAAGCCAAAGTCATTATTTTCCCGGACCAACACGGAACAACGAAGCAGAGACGGAGTAGGGCACCAGGGTGGCCACACCCCGAGGCACGGGCAAGCCCTAGTGGCGCCTACAGGGGTGTGGGCCCCCTGGCCCTCCACCGACCTTGCCTCCTTTGCCTATAAGAAGCCCCCGGGGAGAAAACCCTAAATAATCCATCATACTTCCAGAAAAAGTTCCGCTGCGCCGCCGCCACCGAAGAGGAGATTCGGGGGACAGAAAGTCTCTGTTCCGGCACCCTGATGGGACGGGTAAGTGCCCCCGGAGCCATCTCCATCGAGCTCCATCGCCATCTTCATCACCATTGATGATTCCCATGATGAGGAGCGAGTAGTTCTTCCTCAAGGCTAAGGGCTCTACCGGTAGCTATGTGTTCATCTCTCTTTCTATGCATTATCTTGTTGTGATCATGAGCTTTGTAATCAAGTATATCTACCTTGCTACTCAAGTGCTTCAATAGATCTCTGCTCTCCCCATGTGTGTGAAAGTGACATCGTGCACGCCATGGTGGCACTTAGGCTAGAGTCTACATAAATACTCATCGTGCTTTAATAGATCTATGCTTTTCCCCATGTGTGTAAAAGTGACAGCGTGTATGCCGTGTGACACTTAAGCTAGACTACATATATATTTGTCATGAGTATATTTTGAGTTGGTTGTCTCTATGAAATTGTGGTGTTTGTTGGAACCATCTAGCGCTCAAGGTGACAGTCTAGGGTTATCTAGATTGGGAAAGGCGGACTTTGAGGAGTGATGTTATAGCCCTACCATGGATTAGAGTGTCCAACCAGAGAGTAGTTAAGAGTAGTATCATGAAGAGAGGATATTTATATGAGATAATGTTCACTAGTGAAAGTATGATCCCTAGGCCTTGTTTCTAAACATTGAAACACCGTTTGCTACTAGATCTGTTCCATGTTTGCATGCTTCCTTCTTGGTGCCTTTAGTCTTTACCTCACCATCAAGCTATTTTCTGGCACTGTTACCACTTGTATTTCACTATATCTTCGCTGAACTAGTGCACCTATACACCTGATAAGTGTATTGGGTGTGTTGGGTACACAACAGACTTCTTGTATCTTGATTGCAGTGTTGCTTGAGAGGGGATACCTTTGACCACTTCCTTCCCGAGTTCAATAAACCTTGGGTGATCCACTTAAGGGAAACTTGCTGCTGTTCTACAAACCTCTGCACTTGGAGGCCCAACAACTGTCTACAAGAATAGAAGTGCATAGACATCAAGCGCTTTTCTGGCGCCGTTGCCGGGGACTGAAGAAGGCGAAGCTCCCACGTCAACCACGCGCCATAAAAGTATTTTCTGGCGCCATTTTCGGGATATACAAGACAACTTCAACCTTTTCCTCCCTGTCAAAAGCTCTTTTCTGGCGCCGTTGCCGAGGAGGTTTTGGCCTTTTACCTTTCCTCCACATCAAGCTCCATCAAAGTTATTTTCTGGCGCCGTTGCCGGAGAGGTAAGGTAAAAGGTACTCACATCCTCTTGGTGTGTGAGTGCTCGAAGTTATTTCCTTTAGATTCTGCAATTTTGTCTTTTTGTTTCTTGTTTTCACTAGTTAGGTTTAATGGAAAACAACAAAAAAAATTAGAGAGCTCTATAGTATTTATCTTGAGTTAGGACATGAAGTGTTTGAAGAGAAAATTTAAAAACCTATGGAGATTTATTTGCATGCTAATAGAAATGTTTTTAGTATGAACTCTTTGGACACCATTATTGCTAATGCTATGGAAATGTCTAAGCTTGGGGAAGCTGGTTTTTATGAAAATGATCTTTTTAGTTCCCCAGCTTTGGAAGATAGGTATTCTACTGCTTATGATGATTACAATGATGAATGTGACATTTTCAATCCACCTACTATTGAGGAGAATATTAATTATGATTACAATATGCCTCCTATATTTGATGACTATGGTGATGAGAATAATAATGATAGCTATTTTGTTGAATTTGCTCCCACTATAATTAATAAGAATGACTATGCTTATGTGGAGAGTAATAATTATCATATGCATGCGGCTCATGATAAGAATGTTTTATGTGATGGTTATATTGTTAATTTTATTCATGTTGCTACTGAAATTTATTATGAGAGAGGGAAACATGGTCTTATGCATATCAATAATATTAAGTTTCCCCTCTTTATGTTGAAAATTTTGAAGCTGCAATTGTTTTGCTTTCCTATGCTTGTTCCTTTGTGCTTTCATGACTTGTTTCTTTACAAGATTCCTAAGCATAGGAAGTGGGTTAGACTTAAATGTGTTTTGAATTTGCATCTTGATGCTCTCTTTTAATTCAATTCACATTTCTTATGTGAGGATCTTCTCAAACTATCAAGCCTAACTTAAAGGCGTTAAAGAAAAGTACTTGTTGGGAGATAACCCAAGAGTTTTCTTGAGTTTTGGAAGTTATTACTTTAGTAATGACCTCTCCTTATCCTTTTTGTTTGCTTTTTGTGCCAAGAATGACCTCTAAGGAGAGGGAAGTAAGATTTGGGGAGTTGCTGTCCCAAAATAGATTTCTGTCCTCCACCATAAAAAATAGTGAGGAGTCTCTGTAAGTCGGATTGAGCTGAAAATTTACGAATAAATCCCCCAGTACGTTAGCTAACTTTCGTTAGTTCAACAAAGGTCTTCGAAAAAATCGGTTTCTACCCGCTGGTCTATTTTGACAGATTTCTGCCATTATTTGCATTTGCTTCTTATTGATTCCTTTTTGGGTTGTTTTTTAGGAAATTGAGCTTTTTGAAAGAATTGCTACAGTAGCTTATGTTTTTAGTGAAAGTTTTGCTGTTCTAAAGCTAAACCCAAGGGTCTATTATCTTTTGAATACACTAATGTTGCTAATGAAGATTGTGTGAAGTTTTGTATGAAGGAAAATTTTAGGTGTAGAGAGAGAATGATGTAATGAGATGAAGAATGGACAAAAGATCAAGCTTGGGGATGCAACCCCGTGTCACCCCAAGAAATATTCAAGAGGTACAAGCGTTAAAGCTTGGGGATGCCCAAGGCATCCCCTTCTTCGTCAATAAAAAATTTAGTTCTTTCTAGACACTTCGTTTTTATTGTTTCTTGCACTATTGTGTTGTTCTTGGAGCGTCTTAGTTTTTGTTTTTGGTTTTTATTTGCTTAGTTTGCTTGAATAAGTTGGCCGGATCACAACACACTTCTTTTGGAGAGAGACACACTCTGTTTTCATTGCCTAGAACACTCTAGTTTTCACTCTTATTGTTTTGTGAGTGTTCTCTTTTGCTAGCACTATGTTTAGCCTTAGTTTTCTTGTGCTTTCAGCTTAGAACTTTTTAGTTCTTGTTTGTGGATTTGTGAGACTTGATCACTGGTTTGTTTTTTATTATTATCTTTGTGAGTTGTTTCAAATAAGTCGATTAGTGTTGGAAGAAGAGTAGAAAGTTTCATGCTTATAGTGGTACAAAAGGGAGCTTGTTTAGACCGTGTCTTAGACTTTATCATGTCATGCTAGATGTTGCTTTGACCTTATGCTTAGTGATTATTGGTGTAGCATGACTTGTTCCAAACAATTGAGATTGCTTAGTGTGCCTTGAAATAATCATGTGTTGTTTTATCATACAAAAGCATATTATTGTGGTATTCTCCTTTGATGCTTTGTTTGGGTTGACTTGGCGCATGCTCACACCATGTTATGACTATGAACAAGTCACCATAGCTTCTATGATCATTTAGTCCTTGACTTGTAGTACCACTCTATGCTTTGATTAGTAATGTTTTGTCGCTCTGCATGATTATGACCATTATTGCTCTCTTAGTTGGTTACTCCCAGTCTTTTGCTAGCCTCCACTTGTATGAGTAAGCTCTACTCATGCATCTAACTCCCAAGAAACCAAGTTATTCCAAAGTGTCCACTATAAATTCCTATGCATGGTGTGTTACACCATTCCAAGTATATTCTTGTTTTCATCTATCTTCCAATTAAAAAGTATTTTGTTATGTGAAAACTTAGTGATTGAAGATCTCACAAACTTGATGGCACACTTTATTTTTCTTGCCCCTAATAAACTTGAACCATTGTGTCATCTATGTTGTATATTCTTGCACTTATACGTTGGAATTAGCAGAACCATGCTGTCATGGGGAACATTTTCAATATTGCACTTGTACTTTGTACATAGTTGATATCATGTTCTTTTGTCTATGGATGTCACCCGTGTGAAATAAAGAGGGAGCTTGTAAGTCTATGTAGTTATGTATTTTGTGTTAGAGAAACACATGGGCCGCTAACCTAAGCCATGCCTAATCATGGTGGAAACTTACAACATCACCATAATGGGCTATCTGTGAAGCATCCTCAATAAAAAGCTATGCACATACTAAATAAAAATATCGCTGAGATGCTCATTGTCTGCTTGCCTTTTCATTTTGTTTATGGGATAGATCATGTACCATGTGCAAGGGGTACCCCGTTGGCAGTTCTCTATGATACACATGTACTTAATATGACAAGAACTTACAGGTGACTGAAGTTGAGTAGCATGAGGTGTGGCCCTCGTATTCAAGGGACATGAGATTGCCAACTTATACTTAGTCAAGCATATACTCCATAGTTTGTTCACTTTAACCTTAATCACTTCAAGATGCTTATGATAGGGGCAATGAGGGCTGAAAGCTAACAAGTACCATAATTTTTGGAAGCTCGTTTTGAAACTTGAAATCCCTGCTTCCCTTTGTGAAGGGCCTTTCTTCCACCATTATTTGAGTCTCCACCTTCTATCTTTAGGCAACATTAAGAGAGCATAGTTGCCATTTTGTGTGCAGTGTCCCAAAACTTATTGATTGATGCATATTGTGATATTGCTTGTTCTTGTGCTATTTGTATCTAGTCACTCTTATGAACTTTGAAGGTGTCCTATGCATCTATTTGCTACTCCATGAGGGACAAGATGAATGCCACTATGCCATGTTTTCTGTATGTGAAACAAACAAACGTTTTTCAATGCATGTTATTCATGATCTTTGTTTGTAGCCTTTTCATGTTGCATGCATAGTTACTTTGTCTTACTGTTAGAACTCCATATTTCATGCTCATGTTTAGAGTTCTTTGATCCCAGCTTTCAATGCTTGCAAATGGTTTGATCTTGGTTTTGATGGTGCATGTCTCCTCAAAAATTATTCTTTTATCACTTAGCTACTCGAGGACGAGCAGGAGTTAAGCTTGGGGATGCTTGATACGTCGGAAACGTATCTATAATTTTTGATGCTCCATGCTTGCTTTGTATCAACTTTGCTATGTTTTGTCTACACTTTGAGGTATTTTTATACACTTTCTGGTACTAACCTATTAACAAGATGCCATAGTGCCAGTTGCCTGTTTTCTTCTGTTTTTGGTTCCAAAAAGGCAGAAAATCAATATTCTCGGAATTGGATGGGACAAAAGCCAAAGTCATTATTTTTACCGGACCAACACGGAACGATGAAGAAGAGACAGCAAGTCTCTGTTCCGGCACCCTGCCGGGACAGGGAAGTGCCCCAGAGCCATCTCCATCGATCTCCATCGCCATATTCATCACGGTTGCTGATTCCCATGATGAGGAGGGAGTAGTTCTTCCTCGAGGCTAAGGGCTCTACCGGTAGCTATGTGTTCATCTCTCTTTCTATGCATGATCTTGTTGTGGTCATGAGCTTTGTAATCAAGTATATCTACCTTGCTACTCAAGTGCTTCAATAGATCTCTGCTCTCCCCATGTGTGTGAAAGTGACATCATGCACGCCATGGTGGCACTTAGGCTAGAGTCTACATAAATACTCATCGTGCTTTAATAGATCTATGCTTTTCCCCATGTGTGTAAAAGTGACAGCGTGCATGCCGTGTGTGACACTTAAGCTAGACTACATATATATTTGTCATGAGTATATTTTGAGTTGGTTGTCTCTATGAAATTGTGGTGTTTGTTCGAACCATCTAGCGCTCAAGGTGACAGTCTGGGGTTATCTATATTGGAAAAGGCGGACTTTGAGGAGTGATGTTATAGCCCTACCATGGATTAGAGTGTCCAACCAGAGAGTAGTTAGGAGTAGTATCATGAAGAGAGGATATTTATATGAGATAATGTTCACTAGTGAAAGTATGATCCCTAGGCCTTGTTTCTAAACACTGAAACACCGTTTGCTACTAGATCTGTTGCATGTTTGCATGCTTCCTTCTTGCTGCCTTTCGTCTTTACCTCACCATCAAGCTTTTTTTTTGGCACCATTACCACTTGTATTTCACTATCTCTTCGCCTAACTAGTGCACCTATACACCTGACAAGTGTATTGGGTGTGTTGGGGACACAAGAGACTTCTTGTATCTTGATTGCAGGGTTGCTTGAGAGGGGGTACCTTTGGCCATTTCCTCCCTGAGTTCGATAAACCTTGGGTGATCCATTTAAGGGAAACTTGCTGTTGTTCTACAAACCTCTGCACTTGGAGGCCCAACAACTGTCTACAAGAATAGAAGTGCATAGACATCAGAGTGATAATATATTAAAAGTGACTTAGTTCTGTCGGGGCAATGTACCTGGTCAGGGTTCCATTTTTAGTACAATTGTGTCCTTAGTTCTGTCCAATATTATGCTTGTGTCACTATGATCCATTGAATTGTAGCATTTTACTGACGTGGCATCAAAAAGAGGGGAAGATGACGTGGCATTTTACTGTGGGCCCCACCACCTCGACTGTCGATGGCGCGCATCCTAGGTTTGTGGATTAGTGCCCCTATTATTGTGCAATTTTCCATATTCTATCGCTCGCATCTCCATTCTTCTCCGCTGCTATGGTGATGCCACCGCCACTCCGCCTCGCCGTGCACCACTCTCATCCTACCCCTAGGCCATCGTCCTTCCACCTCCCCTACCTGCTCTATCCTCCCTGTCCTATCTCCTTGCCCTATATCCTTGCCGCCATCCCCGCCCACGCATGTCTGGGAACAAAAATCATGAGGCGGGCGTTGGGTTCTCACGCAACAACGGTGGCTTTGATCTGGATCCCGCCTAGAGATGGATCCTGCATGGTCGGAGAACATGGAGATGTGTCTTGCCTAGCTGGAGAGAACGGAGACGGAACCTTCAAGGCTGGAGAGCATGAAGGAGGACGAAACAGGGGAAGAGGACATGGGGTGCAAAGATTTGGAACTCTGGAGCCCGCTGAATGTGCCGTACGCCCTCCCTAAAGGGTAAGAACTGTAATTCTTCTCTGCAATCCCCAATTAGCATTTCTAGTCCCATGGTGACCGTAGGACGTCTGCCGCATCCGTATTTCTATTGAAGATTTGGCATGGGTGTCGGACTGAAACCTTGTCCAACGGTAGAATCGCAGTTACCAGTGGATTTGATTATCAGCCGATAGTAGATGCAGAGGACATAACTCTAAGTGACTTGTGCATGCAATTTGTCAAGTTTCTGATTGTCCAGCATGATGAATTCGTAAGAAAGTACTACGACACAAATTCACAGACTTTCTGCGATGTTAGGACTGAGAAGGCTCTGGCAATGATGTGGGGTAAACACCTCGGCACGAGGACTGTGCTGATGTCTGTGCACATAATTAACAAAGATAATAGGGAAGATATTGTCATGAATGATCCCGACCGATGTGGAATACGAACAGAGGAGCCTCTGTTTGCGATATCGAGCGCGATCGTGCAACTTTTCCTTGAGCATGATGTTTTGTCAAGAGAGCATGAATACATCGAGATGGGTGGGATGAGGATGATTTTTTGCTCGAATATGATGATGATAAAGCATATACATATGTGGCTGTTGACCCTAATAGGATGGAGAGTAGGGAATATTTGGTTTATTCGAACTTTGAGCTTGACTATGGGACTGATGAGGAAGAGGAATGTGAGGATGCAGAAATGGGATGTTGATACGATGACGAAGACGAGGAAATGCCAGTGATACACTTTGACAGGAAAAACCCTACAACTGATGAGGGGACTATCTTTGAGACTGTGGAGGAATGCAGATATGCAGTTGCTACCTATGCAATAAGAGATGGGTTCGAATTTATAATTGAAAAGAGCTACCAAAAGAGATTTATGGTGAATTATAGGGAAAGTAAGGTGTGTAAAATCAGATTGCATGCATCTCCAATGCGGGGTGGGACACCCATTTTAGGTTGCAATAGCTACATTTAGTTTCAGTCTTTCTCATATTTGTACTGTTGATAAGGCCTCTGATTTATTTTTATTCCTATCGAATGCAGATCAAGGTAAACACGAAGAAACAAAATTTCTCTAATACTTCTTTCAGTGATAAAATTAGACCGGAGACAACCAAGTGGATTGCTGCTACTGTACTTGACCGTGCGAGGCAGGATCATAACATTGTGTAGCACCTTGGTAAAACCTGTACTAGAAAACCGCTTGATGTTTCTGCCTTTGTGCATGATCACGACATCATCATGCATATTAATTGCCAAAACTGTTTCGCCAAAAGCCTACTTTGTTCTATATATATATCCTCCTTCAGTTTCAAATCTAAAATTCCGGTCTTCCGAATATTTCGTTTGTCTAAAACTATTTACAAAAAGGTATTATAAAAATAAAACTAATTTAGGGGAGACCCCTAGCCGCTAGGCCCAAAGCTCAGCAACTAGGAGCCTACCACCCCAACCTAGTGAAATCCTAACCTAATCTACCCTACTCCCCCCAAACCCTAAACCCCACCCCACACCAACCCAATAAGTCGCCACCACACACGCGCGTAGCCGCACTCACCCGCTCGTCCTGTACACAAACACGCACGTGCCAGCACACGCGAACCCTGGCCACCTCCCCGTGTCGCAACATGCGCCCCGCACCCCAGCGTTGCTCACACGTAACCACTCGCCCAACCTCTCCATCCCGCACGGGATCGCCCATGCACGCACGTACGTTTCCTCACCGCTCGCACGTACTCCCCACCGACACGACAACCACCCCAGCGGCCCGGCCCCACCTTGCTTCGTCCTCGCTTCCTCGCAATCTCCGCCGCCATCTCCCTCTCCCCATCGCTCCTTCCCCACCTACCCTGCACCGGATGCGAGAACCCCCACGCTCGATCCTGCCACCAGGGAGCCGCCCCATGCCCCCTCGCCGGCTGCATCGGCTCTACCTCCTCCTCTGCTCGTCAGCCCCACGCCCGACCTCTCCTCAGCAACGCCACCAACGGGCCCACTCCTCCCCAATCGCCGCCGCTGCCATCGGCGAGCCTCGCCTCCACCTCGCCGTCTGGTCGCCGCCGTCCGGCCTCGCCCGAGCGCGCCTCCACCTCATCGCTATCCACCATCCCTCCATGTCATAGAGCCAGCCTCCTCTGATCTGTAGGCCACCTTCTCCCGTCAAGTGTCATCGCCGTCGTCGTTGTTCTCGGCCGTGGGATTCCTCTCCTGCCGTCATCCCTGCCTCTGCACGACGCCATCATGGCTGCCATCGTCCTCGCTACCCCGTCGCCGCTCGGCCTCTCCAGCACGCGTCCTCACTGACCATCGTCCTCGTCTCTACTATGCGGTTGCTGCAATCCTCGTCGCCGGCCGTGTTGTCCTGTCCCCATGCACGCACTCTGCCTCCCAGAACAACTTGTTGGCGAGTGTTCCAGTACCTTCCCATGTCGTTTCCTCCCTTGCGCAGGAACACAACCGATAGAGGGCTACTATCCGCATGTAGCAGGCCTTCCATCAACATGTCTAGATGCGTGATACGAAGTGTGTGTGCTGATGTGGTTCCGGTGCTCAAAGTGGTAACATTGTGTTGCCGAGAGAAGGTTTGTTGATGTTGACCCGGTTGTTCAAGGCCTCCGATGGACAAGATTGATGTACATTCTGACAAGATCTTCGGTACCAAGCGGGTGCCAGAGATAGATGGTTGAAGCGAAGCAGAAGAACCGCGTCGCACCTGATATCTCGCCAAGACCGTCCTCCATGGCAAGTCCAGACCCTTAGGCCGTTGAGGTGGAAACCCAGGACCTCCAAAGCAGGGACATCGAGTTCTCCATCACGAATCCGAAGCACATCGATAGGGAAATAAGGATTGACTGGATGCCAAGATCGCCCACATGAAAACCCGAAGACCCCAAAGATCGAACCCCGTCAAACCCTTGGAACTCCAAGACCACCGATACTGAGATGTGTGACCCTAAGCCCCTATATTTTTATAAAATGATATTTAATTTGTGCATATGGAATTATCATGCTTGCATACATGTTTATTTGGTTGGGGGTTTATCTCCAATTCACCTCATAATTAAATATGGAGATCATATGCGGGCTTTTCTAGTCTTATTTTGGCCCCATGTAAGTTTGTGTAGTGAACTGATGCTATGTTTTTTCTTTATTAAGACAACATTTAAATTGCGGGGTATCTATACAACATTAACCATCTAATTAATTATCGGGACCTCGGTTTCGCTTAATATTGCCTAGTCGTATCACATCTTTGCCATGTCATACATCATATATGCATCATGCCGATCTTTTGTTGTAGTTTTAAAGAGTGCATTTGGTGTTTCTTCTAGTGTTTTGCTTCTTCACGGATTAGGCCGATGAGTTGATGCGAGTGTCGACCCAATCCCGGTGAATCATCGACAGTTTCCCAGGCGAGCATTCTCACCCTTTCTACCTATTTTTCTTTTATAGTCTTTACTTCCTCCTATTGATCTATTGCTATCCGTGTTGTGATGCTTTAGTTTCCGTGCACCATTTATATTCCTTGCATCCTCTATATTGCCTTGGACACCTCCTATTGCCTATTGATTGATAGACAGTCGGCCTTGCGAGTCATAGTTTCTTGCTCAGGTGCTGCTTCGCGTCGTCGATGTTCCACCGTTGTTGGGTGGTTGGCACATGCTTAATGGTGGAGATTTTCATGGCTTTAATTAGCGTTTAATAACTAAGATTGAAAGTAGGTAAATAATGTAGAGGCACCGGTGGGTAATAGATAATATTTGGTTTTTAACCGCCCACTTGTGTCTACCTAAGACCCGAGTTCTTGACACCTGTTCTGAGATCGAGCGTGCTAACCACAGGTGAGGTGTGTGGGCACCCCCGTCGATTTATTACCTGATTTGAAAGTACTACACTGGGGGCCACAAACTAGTTTGGAGCTTTATTACTATCATGTACTTATGCCATGCTTTACTTGTCATGACCCGGGATCAGGGCTAGACAAATACCAGATCCTCATCTAATATGAGCCTAACCTCAATTCCGAAGCGCGCAGGGGAGATCGGTAACATTACAGAACATACAAACCATACATTAATAAGGTAAACTCTTAAGAGAGTTACAAACCAGTCATACAAGCCAGGGGTCAACCAGACCCATCATTACATCAAACAATGGAAGAAAACAAGTTGTTCTAAACAACAAACTTAGCAAAGGGCCTAAGAGGCCATAACAAAAGTAGCGACCCTTCCATAGATCCTAGGATACTGCCCGGGAACCCCGACTACTCATCGACTTCGACATAGAAACTACCTTCAGTTGGGGTAGCATCATCGATAGAAAAACATCAACGAAGCATGGCTGAGTACAGGGTGTACTCCGTAAGACTTATGGCTAGTGGAGTTATTTTGCACAAAGCCATCTTTTGTTTTCAAAACAAGAGAGAGAAGAAACTCGTCTAGTCAGATCATTTTCAAAAGGGGATAAGAATACTTCAACTCTAGCTCTTAAATTCATCTTTGATATCCACCAAGTATCATCATCAACTGAACCACTCCTCCCGGACTACCCCCTCAACAATCCCGAGGAAGTATTCCGGATCTCACTTTAGTTGACAAGTTTTAACATTCGGTTATAGTTCTCTATGATCTTCACGTCCGTTCCCAAGTCGTCCATTACCGTGGACACGGCTTTTAGACAATATTAATAACCCTGCAGGAGTGCACAACTTTACCCACACGTACAAACCGATTCTTAATGCCAAATTATTAGCCCTCTTCCTTGGAAGGCCGGCAGAGAGTGGTTGACCACGACCTTTACCTTGCTTTCGCCGAGACCATGAGTCACGCACTAGGGAGATGCCGCCATAACGGGTCAAGTCCCGAAGCTGGTCCCTAATGATGTGTGCAGGGTTCAAGATTACGGATGCCGGACATCTCTTGTTCCCGGCCATGCTTACCTACCTGTTGTGAATGCACCTCCTTCTCCTCCATTTAAAAACAACCAAGATGCGTATGTCGAATGGAAAGCCCAAACTATGTGTCTCATGGAATCTACTAGGCAAGTTAGTTGGTCGAGGGGGTTTCCAGGCCCCCATGTGGTTGTACGCTCGTCTTGGTTCAAGAGGCAAGAACATCGGGTCCTAGGGGTGGCAAGTATGGGACTACAAAAACCACAACCCACGTGGCCTCCCATACGAGCCTTAGCATGTTTATCATTCATCTCTGATCACATCACCACAACCTACCATACTAGATTCATTCGCACCTCCGGTGCATCACCTGAATAATCAGCATCGGACCACTAAGCATGGCTAAGCTTGACTGAACTATGGCGCTAGCGACGCTCATAAGCCAAAACCTAGTTATTCTAGGAGCGATGGATCAGGTAACATAGTTCACAAAGGATAACATGCATCAGATAGGATTACTCTGTCTACCGATAAAAGACTGTTTGAACCGAATGCATATGACGAGAATGAAATACTTTGTAATCATAGGATTCATATGTATGAGTGGGGCCTCGCTTGCCTTGTCCGTTGTTGGACTGGTACTGCTATTTGGTGGCATTGACTTCAGCTTCGGGTTCGGTTCCTATTCGCGAGAACCAATCACCGGAAAAGAGAAAGCAACACTCAACACATGGCATATGCAATGCTCATACAATATGGATGATATGACAAGTTAAATAATGTTGAATTGAACCCTAAAGCATGCTTTGTCACTTTAAAGGGGCTCCGGAAGTCCAAACCCTAAAACATGGGAATCATCGGAATCACCTATGGGCTTCAATTGGTTCTTCTAATTAAACTTGATATCAAAGTTTATTAACAATGTATTATTATAGCTTAGTTGGATAGTTTTCATTTTTCTGAAAATTTTGGTATATTATTTGTATTTTTCTGATTTAAAATGAATTAGTTATGAATTTCCCAAATTTTAATTCATTTTAAACATTTTTGGAATATTTAAATTAATTTCCAAACTTGGGCCCACATGTCAGACTTTTAATCATTTCAGAAAATATTTACAGAAATTAATAAAATCCTGACAAGTATGGCCCACCTGTCATATTTTTATCTATTTACAGAAATAATTATAGAAAACATTAAAAGAAATAAAAGAAATATGACATCATGATGATGTCATGATGACATCATCAACGCCATTGCTTGCAGATCCTTGATGGATCGATCAATCTAGAGCTCGCGGGGTGATGCGGAGTAGCGCGCTGGAAGCGGACGAGTGCGGGGAGCCAAAAAGTGGCGGCGCCGCTTCTAGGAGGTCACCGGAGACGGCGACGCAACGACGAACGGCAGCGGCGGCATCGGGCTCTCGCGGGGAGGACACCACAGAGGGGGTGGGAGCAAATGGAGGGGTGATTGAGCACCACAAGCTCACCCTGAGCGCGATGGAGGTGACGGCGAGGCCGGGGACGGTCGGACGGCGTCGAATCGACGGCGGCAACCTCGGCAACTGGCAGCGGTTCGGGGACGATTCCGGCGAGGTGGAGCCTTCCCTGCTGGCGTGCTTCAGTGAGGAGGACGAGGGCAATGAGGCGCTTCCAGCAGTAGCCTCGGCGCACCGCGGGGTGGTCGGGAACATCGACGTCGGCGAGCTCCAGAGAGCTAGGGTTCTGGCGAGGAGGGGGAAGAAGGGGGAAAAAGGGACTAGGGTTCGTCGACGGCGACCAGGGTTACTTGTAGACACTCGGGGGCGGTGGCGCACATCGAGGTAATTGTGGCGCAGACGAGAGTCGGCGAAAGCTCCACGCAGCTGCTTGCCGGCGACGGAAAAGAAGGAAGGGGAGAGGCGGAAGGGGTACAGGCCTGGCTAGGCTGCTCTTGGGCCAGGCTTGGGCTCCGGGTGGGCTGCACAAAAGGTTGCGCGGCTGCTGCTGCTGGGCGACAGAGAGAGGGAGAAGAGGTGGGCTCGGCCCAGTAGCTAGGTTAGGATTAGATTTTTATTTCAGAAACCTTTTTCTTTTCTGTTTTTCTGATTTCTTTTTTTATATTTTGAATTTAAACCTGTTTTGAATGATTTCAATTGACAGAAACTTTTGTATAATATCTGAAAACACTAAGGGCACTTATAACTATTTGAGCTCCATGCATTTTGAGGATTTTCAAAATATGGGAACCTTTTGAATTGATTCAAAGAGAGAGGGAAAAACTATTAGGGTTTAGAGTTTTGCTTGCTCTTATTTGATTAAATCTAAGTGCTAATGTAATGCATGCATCCAATGCTCAAACATATCTTATTTATATTACACAAAAGATGGTATGTTACAGCTCTACCCCACTTACAAGAATCTTGACCCGAGATTCCTAGGTTTTAGAAAAGAAGGCAGGGTACTCAGATCGAAGACGACCTTCGCGTTCCCAGGTTGCTTCTGACTCAGAGTGATGAGACCATTGAACTTTCAGGAATTTGATGGTTTGGCGACGAGTCTTGCACTCGGTTTCATCAAGGATACGAACAGGGTATTCTCGGTAGGTTAGATCATCTTGGATATCCAAAGTTTCATGGTCCACACCACGAATGGGATCTTTGAAACAGCGCTTGAGTTAAGACACATGAAAAACATCATGAACCTTTGGAAAAGTTGAAGGTAGATCCAATTGGTAGGCAAGCTCACCCCGCTTGGAGAGAATGCGAAAGGGACCAACGTAGCGAGGTGCCAATTTGCCTTTGATACCGAATCGATGGACACCCTTCAAAGGAGTGACCCGGAGGTAAACTTGATCACCAACTTCATAATGAACATCAAGATGATGACGATCATAGTTAGTCTTCTGACAAGATTGAGCAGCCTTCAGATGCTCCCGAATTATGCGAACTTGATCTTCTGCTTCTTGGATCATGTTCGGACCAAAGAATTTTCTTTTGTCGGTTTCTGTCCAGTTCAGCGGTGTTCGACATGTTCTCCCATACAGGAATTGGAAAGGTGCCATCCCCAAGCTGGATTTAAAACTGTTGTTGTAGGAGAACTCCGCAAAAGGAAGACATTTCTCCCAGTTCTTTCCAAAGGATATGACACACTCTATGAGCATGTCTTCAAGAATTTGATTCACTCTTTCAGTTTGACCACCGGTTTTAGGATGATAGGCTGTGCTGAAGGAGACATGAGTTCCCATTGCTTCTTGCAAACTTTGCCAGAATTTGGAAGTAAACAAACTTCCACAATCAGAGATGATCTTTTTGGGAACACCATGAAGAACGACGACCCGAGAGATGTATAGTTCCGCCAACTGACTAGCACGGATAGTTTCACGAACTGTAAGGAAATGAGCAACCTTGGATAACCGATCAACTATTACACATATGGCATCATTTCCTGCTTGTGTCCTTGGGAGTCCAGTGATAAAGTCCATACCAATTTCATCCCATTTCCCTCAGGAATTTTCAATGGTTGCAGAAGTCCAGCAGGCCATTGGTGTTCAGCCTTTACACGACGGAAAACGTCACACTCTGCAACAAAGCGAGCGATTTCTGGTTTCATTCCATTCCACCAGAATCTTTGACGGAGATCTCGGTACATCTTGGTGCCACCACGATGGATAGACAGAGGGGATTCATGAGCTTCCAGAAGAATTAGATCTTTGATTTTCCGACTATTTGGAACCACTAGCCGGTTACTGAAGTATAGAATACCTTGATCATTGACGGAGAAACATTTAGCTTCACCGCTTGCAACACGTTCTTTGATCTTGGTAACTTCATCATCTTGCTTTTGAGCTTCCTTGATTTGGTCCTCTAGAGAATATTTTATTTCAAGGTTATCAAGGAATCCACAAGGAACTACTTCAAGGTTAAGACGCTTGATTTCCTCGTAGAGAACAGGTTGGGCTTGTGAAATCATCAGATTGTTGCAATAAGACTTCCGACTTAGGGCATCATCTACGACATTGGCTTTCCCGGGTTGATAGTTGAGTCCCAAATCATAATCTTTGATGAGTTCCAACCATCGTCTTTGCCTGAGATTCAGATCTGGCTGGGTGAAGAGGTACTTCAGACTTTGATGATCCGAGTAAAGTTCACAACGGTTACCGATGAGGTAATGTCGCCATTGCTTAAGAGCATGAACAACAACAGCGAGCTCGAGATCATGGGTTGGATAATTGTTCTCATGTGGCTTCAACTTCCGATAAGCATAGGCCACTACATGACCATCTTGCATCAACACACAACCGATCCCTTGGAGGGAAGCATCACAATAGATGACGAAGTCCTTGCTTGTGTTCGGAAGAATAAGCACATGAGCGGTGGTTAGCTTAGTTTTCAAAGCTTGGAAACTTTATTCTGCCTTTTCTGACCATTCAAACTTCTTATCATTCTTAATAAGATCGGTCATAGGCTTGGCTATCTTGGAGAAGTTCTCGATGAATCAACGGTAATATCCTGCCATTCCGAGAAAACTTTGGACTTCCTTGACTGAAGTAGGTGACTTCCATTCCAGAATGGTATGAACCTTATCCGGTATGATAGCGACATCACTTGCAGACACAACGTGACCAAGGAAGATGAGCTCTTGTAACCAGAACTCACATTTGGAAAACTTGGCGTAGAGACGATGTTCACGAAGTTTAGTCAATACCAAACGTAGATGTTCGGCATGCTCTTCTTCGGTGTTGGAGTAGATTAGAATGTCATCAATGTATACCACGACGAACTTGTCGAGATACTCCATGAAGACGGAGTTCATGAGCCTCATAAATGTGGCAGGGGCATTGGTTAAACCGAAGGACATCACTGTATACTCGTAAAGACCATAACGAGTTGTGAATGCTGTCTTTGGGATATCTTCCTTTCTGATCTTGATTTGATGATACCCTGATCTTAAGTCCATTTTGGAGAAGACAGTGGGACCATTTAATTGATCAAAGAGGTCATTTATCTGAGGAAGTGGGTACTTATTCTTGATTGTCACCGTGTTGAGTGGACGGTAATCAACCACCAATCTTGGAATATTTGTATCCCGCTTATTGACAAATATGGTAGGGCAACCCCAAGAGGATGTGCTAGGTTGGATGTATCCTAGACCCTCTAACTCTTCAAGTTGCTTCTTCAACTCAACCAACTCATGAGGAGGCATGCGGTAAGGTCTTTTGGAGATAGGAGCAGTTCCAGGAACTAGCTCAATGACAAACTCCACACTTCGATCAGGTGGCATTCCAGGCAACTCTTCAGGAAAGACATCTGGGAAATCACAGACTATATGGACATATTGGACCTCGAGAGCAGGTAGGACGTCCATGGCATACAACTCCGAGAAAGGTTTAAGAACTGGTGACGGAGACTTTGAACTATCAGTCCAATACTTGACAGTTATGCCAGCAGGAGAGGTCACATAAACTATTCTAAGTGCACAGTCAATGACGGCTTGATACTTGGTTAACCAGTCCATGCCCAGAATGACATCTATGTTAGTTGACTTGAGTGCAATTAGAGAAGTGGGAAACTTTTGATATGCTATATCTATCTCAACCCCATGAGTAACCCAAATGGTCTGCCAACACGACCCAGGAGTACTAATCTCTATAGGGAAAGGCATTGCTTCAAAAGGTATACCATGCTCCCGTGCAAACTCTTGTGATATGAATGTATGCGATGCTCCAGAATCAAACAAAACTGTTGCAAGAATTAAATTGATACAGAGCGTACCCAGAATGACGCGTGGATCTTCCTGAGCTTCCTCAATAGTGACATGGGTCAGACGACCACGTCCAGCACCTTGAGATTTATCATTCTTCTTTGCCTGCTGATCATTGCGTCCAGCAGCCCTTTGAGAACACTCCCATGAGTAGTGACCAGGCTGACCACAGGAGTAACAGATACCCCAGTGTGAGAACCAGCAGGAGGATGATAGTTTGATCCACAAGTATTTGACTTTGGCGGACGAGAATTATTGCCAGAAGACTTGGGTGCATAAGGAGCACGAGGTACAACACTGTATGGAACAAAGACACGACGCTTCTTGTTACCAGGGGAAGAAGCACGAGAACTTCCTTCTTCATGCTTCTGAGATACTTCCATATCCTTCCTTCCATGCTCCAGAGTAAGAGCCTGATTGTGCAGGTCCTGGAAAGACTAGAACTTGAAGGGCAGCAACTCGTAGCGAAGTGTAGGGTTAAGTCCCTTACGGAACATCTCTTGCTTATCTTCATCATTGGTCACATCCCTGGTTGCATAGCAAGCCAGGCGAGTGAACTCACGCCCATAGGCTTCAATATCCTTGCGCCCCTAAGTCAGATCCAGAAACTCCCTCCTTTTGAGATCCATGACAGGCTTAGGGATATATGAGGCACGAAATGCTGCAACGAACTCCTCCCAGGTAACGACATGTCCCTGAGCTTGCAGATTCTGAAAACCTTCCCACCAAACACCAGCCTCACCTTCCAGTTGATAGGTGGCGAAGTTGACATGGTCAGCAGGACGGACACGAAGAGCACTGAACTTGCGCTCTATGGTGCGGAGCCAATCATCAGCTTCAAGGGGCTCCTTGGAGTGGGTGAAGATTGGAGGAAAAGAGCGGATGAAATCTCCAAGTGTGACACAGTCGTCAGGACGACGTTCAGTGTTCTGCGCCACACGCTCCAGAAGGCGTTCATTCCGCAGACGGTTGGTCTCAATGTTGTTGAGAACCTTGGCCATTGTGGGAGGTGGCAGAAGTTCCTGATCAGCATCGTTGTTTCCTTGACGGCCAACAGATCCACGAGTACCAGCCAACATCCTGAGGAGAAAACAGAAACCATGAAAATGGATTCACCAAAAAGGGTACAACAAAGGATGGCAAAACCATATCAAAGGATCATGGTAGAGGTGAACATGTGGATGAAAACTATATTAATGCATTAAGTATGGCAGTAGAACAAGCATACAAAACATATACACTACCAACTTAGATACAAACCATAACAATGGAATGCAAGCATGATGTGATACCAACAAGTCACAAAAGAGTTGAGAGGCGAATTGAAGGCATCCTTAGCAAAGTTGAAAAACAATGCTTCAGTTGCACGGATATATCTTGGAAACTCTGAGCCTTGCAACCAAGTACGGAGTACTTAGAGAGAAATGACCCAAACCCGTATATCCTAAGAGTTTGAAATGGTAGATGAGAAGTGAAAACTTTGCAAAGCAAACAAGGTAAGATAACTCAGCAATAGAACAACCTTGGATAAGGAGTAAAAAGAGTCCTATTCAGAGTTTTCAAATAGTTTTATCTTTAAAATAGTTTTTCCAAACTCTAGACTCAACATCGACCAGCTAGAAGGGTTTCCTACAGGCAGTCCTGCTCTGATACCAAAATCTGTCATGACTCGGGATCAGGGCTAGACAAATACCAGATCCTCATCTGATATGTGCCTAACCTAAATTCCAAAGCGCGCAGGGGAGATAGGTAACATTATAGAACATACAAACCATACATTAATAAGGTAAAATCTTATGAGAGTTACAAACCAGTCATACAAGCCAGGGGTCAACCAGACCCATCATTACATCAAACAACGGAAGCAAACAAGTTGTTCTAAACAACAAACTTAGCAAAGGTCCTAAGAGGCCATAACAAAAGTAGCGACCCTTCCATAGATCCTAGGCTGCTGCCCGGGAACCTCAACTACTCATCGACTTCGACGTAGAAACCACCTTCAGTTGGGGTAGCATCATCAGTAGAAAAACATCAACGAAGCAAGGCTGAGTACAGGGTGTACTCTACAAGACTTATGGCTAGTGGAGTTATTTTGCACAAAGCCATCTTTTGTTTTCAAAACAAGAGAGAGAAGAAACTCGTATAGTTAGATCATTTTCAAAAGGGGATAAGAAGACTTCAACTCTAGCTCTTAAATTCATCTTTGATATCCACCAAGTATCATCATCAACTTAACCACTCCTCCCGGACTACCCCCTCAACAACCCCGAGGAAGTATTCCGGATCTCACTTTAGTTGACAAGTTTTAACATTCGGTTATAGTTCTCTATGATCTTCACGTCCGTTCCCAAGTCGTCTGTGGCATCCCGCAAAACCACTACTAGAAAATCGCGTTGTTTTTGTGCATTGCATCATCATGACCGCATGCTCATGTCATCATGCCACATTGCATTTGAGCATCGTCATCATCTTGCATTTGCTTGCATAAAATTATTTTCGGAAAAACCTATTTTTGTTATCTAAACGCCCCGTCTATGTTCCAAACGCAAAACCCGGGTCTCCGGAATATTTTGTTTTGTCTGACCACAGATTTCAAACGCCCCGTTTTGATTAAATAAAACATTCAATTATTTTTAGTGGGGCAGTCGAACGGGCCGATTTGACCCAGTCGACCACCCCCGAAATAAAATCGGTCCAGCAAAATCCCTAGTCTACCCAACCTAATCTACCCACCCTTGCCTCCACCTCACCCTGGCCAATCACCATATGCCACCTCACCTTTTTCCCTTCCCCACCCAACCAGACGATGCCACCTCATCCACCAGCCCACCCTCTCTCCTTCTCTCACCCTAGCCCATCCTACCCTCTCTCTCTCCCTCTCTGCCAACCCGACCCCACCCTCCTGGCCTCTCCCCCTGTCCCGCGGGACCCACCCACTCGACCCACCCACTCAACCCCACTCCCACTCACCCGCCCCTGGGTCCCACCTACCGGCGGCCCACCCCCACCACCGCTCTCTCCCCCACCCGTCTCTTTCGCACCCCCTTCCTCCTCACGCCCGACCTCCGCGCCCGCCCCTTCTCCCCTCCGGCGGCCGCCCTCCTCCTTCCCCCCGTCTGCTTCCCCCCTCCACCCAGCGCGCCGCCCTGGCCGGCCTCGCCTCCACCTCCCGACGCCGCCGCCCCCGCTCGGCCTCGGCCCCTCCAGCGGCCGCCTCCGGCGCAGCCGTCGCCCTCGCCCGAGGCCCCGCCCTCCGTCGTCGGCAGCCAGGCATCCGCCGCCGCCCCGGGCGCGAGCCCGCACGCACCGCCCCTGGCCCTCACCGGCCACCCTCTGCCTCGCCCCGCTGGTCCGCCCCACCCCGCCACCGCCTGCCTCTGCTCGCCCGCCGCCGGCGCGTCCCCTCCCCTCCGGCCACCAGCCCTAGCGCTGCCAGGCGCCTCTGCTCGCCCCGTCTCCCCCTTCCCCGTCCGCCCCGCCTCCGGCCTTCCTCTCCAGCGCCGTCGTCCTCCGCTGCAGCGGGCCGCCGCGGTGCCCCGTCGCCCCTGCGACCTCGTCCCCGTCGGGCTTCGCCCCTCGACCGCCGCCTCGCCCCCCCAAGCAGCCGCACGCCTCCCCGTCGGTCTCCTCGCCGTCCCCGTCGCTCGGCCCCATCAAGGTCCCGCGAGCGAGTCTGCACCACGTCGGCCTCTGCCTTGTTTGTTGTGAGGTTCCCTCCGACGTGATGATGCTTCCCAAGTCCGGAGTCGAGGACCCGTGTGACTCCAAGTTCCCCTACGACAAGATCTTCCGGAGGCCCCAACAATCAAAGCAAGATCATCATCGGAAGTGGAGTCGCGAACCCCAAGATCGCCGTCCTCGACCCGAAGGTGTCGAGATCCCGAGCCTCCGAAGACCGATCCGACAACGAACCCGCCGGAACCTCAAGATCTTCCTCGCGGCGTCCGAAGACCCGAACCCTGTCGAACCCCTCTCGGTGAACGCCAAGATCGCCTCACGGACGCCATGACCTCCTTCAAGGATCCGATGACCGAGACCCCGACGCGACGAGTACTCCTTCCCGGACCCGAACCCCGGTACCGGGCAAGTTCGCCATCGACCTCAAGAACGCCTACACGGAACAACAAGACCGCCACACGGACGCGAACCCCAAGACCCTGAGGCCCCGAACCGAAGACCGATTCGAAGCGCCAAGACCTCCGACAGGGAACCGACCAGTTCGCCGAGAACCGCGCCCGAACCTGAAGCACGACAAGATCTGCCCCGTTGTTCGAGAACGTTCCTGCCGAGACCGAACCCCAGATCCGGACCCTGAGACCAACCCCGAACCCCGGAACCTCAAGTTCGTCGAGACCCCCCTAATGTGTGAACCCCTTCCCAAAACCCTATTTTATAATATCATAAACTTGTCGCATATTAAATGATCATACTTGCATGCATATTGTCGTGTGGTTTGGGGGCCTTATGCCGATTCACCATATAATTAAATATGGGGCCCATATGCGGGCAAATCTAGTCTCATATCGGCCTCATTTAAATTGATGTAGCGAACCGGTGCTATATTTTGGCCATGCTAATACAACATTTAATTGCGGGGTAGTTAAACAACTTGAACCATTTAATTAATTGTCGGGACCCCGGTTCCGCTTAATATTGCCTAATTGCATCACACTTTTGCCATGCCATGCATCATACATGCATCATGCCCGAGCTTTTGCCGTAGTATTAAATATTGCATCTGGTGTTTCTGCTAGTGTTTTGCTTCTTCGCGGATAAGGCCGTTGAGTTGATGTGAGCTTCGCCCCGATCTTCGGATGAACCTTCGACAATGTTTTCAGGCGAGCATCTCCCCCCTTTCTACCTATCTTACTTTTATAGTATTTATTCCCTCCTGTTGATCTATTGCTATCTGTGTTGCGATGCTCTAGTTTCCGTACCCGTGATATCCCTCGCAGCCATATATTGCCTTGGACACATCCTATTACCTGTTGTTTGGTAGATAGCTGGACTAGCGTGTCGTAGTCGCTTGCTCAAGTGCTGTTGCGTGTCGTCAAGTACCACAGTTGTTGGAGTATTGCCGCCTGTTTAATGTGGAGATGATCAAGGCTTTAATTATTGTTCACTTTAATTACTGTTTAACAATTAAAATTGAAGTAGGTAAGCAGAGGCACAGGTGGGCAATAGATGTTATTTGGTTGTTAACCGTCCACTTGTGTCCCGTAGGACCCCGAGTACTTGATACCTGTTCCTTGAATATTCGCGCTATCCACATCCGGGAGGCTTATGGGACCCCCCTCAGCCAGAGCTTGATTCAGTCTTATTTCTTGGGGCCACAAACTAGTTTGGGGTTTTATTACTATCCTGTACTTATGCCATGCTTTACTGCTTTATTTACGATTGTGCGAGGAGCACACTGTACTGTTTAGGATCGTGGCACGATTCCGCGGTGTCGACAAGCCCAGTTTTGGGTTCCCAGTCATTCACAGCCGTCCCCACAACCTTGAGTCCGTCTCGGAGCCGGCCGGCTTCATTGCGGGTCTACTTTAAGGGGTGGCCCCCTGAAATATTTCTGAATCCTGTGATTGCTTGTCGTGAAAGCCTCGTTGGGTTTTGATTTGGTTTGTCCGAGGTTGATCGAGTGTGTGTTGCTATTGGTGCACCTCGGCCGGGTAAAACTTTCTGAAAGCCGTGTCCGCGGTTATGGACGACTTGGAGCACAGTATCTCGATCATAGACAACTATAACTAAAGTAGTGCCATAAATTTGACTTTATAATGACTAGTAATCAGCTTCACTATAATGGAATGGCTAAATAAAACTGCCAACAATTGCTTGTTTGGAAGTCGCTTGCGACCATTGTACCTGACTAGTAAGTATTGCAACTATAATGGAATGGCTGAATAAAAGTACCAACAACTGCTGGGTTTTGGGATATCTCATGCTAATTGTATTTGACTAGTAAGTGTCGCAACTACAACGGAATGATTAACTAAAAGTGCCCACTGCTTATTTTATCAGGATGATTATCTATACCTGACTAGTAATTGCTGCAACGATAACTGAATAAATAAAACTGCCAACTATGTGAGTTCCTCGGTTGACTTCCTCGTTTGGTCTCGAGGGGGAAACACCAGGATGGGTTTGTTTGGTGTTAGCTTCAGGTTGGATCCGGATAGGTCATTCTTATCCCTCTCTGATAACCGCCAGTTGTATCGAGTCTCTATAGGTTGTTTAGTGCATGCTGCCGCTGCTGCTTCAGTCCACCATACCTATGTAGGCGAGGACCGCCGAATTCTAGTCTCGCCGTGTACTGGCCTCAGTACTGACGCTCCTCTTTTTCCTTTGCCCTTTGTCGGCACCCCTTTTGTTTAAGCAGGTTTTGAGATCGACGTCGTTAGCAGGGTTACCCTTCCGGCTTGGCCTGGGCAGGGTTATGGACGCCATTGGTTATTCTTCAGGGCTCTTAGCCCCATTTGCATCTTGTCCGTAGTCGGACGCTCTATCATTTTCAAGGTGATTTGGATCTTTGTATATTATATCTGTATTCTTGACTCAGTGAGTCGCTGTTGTATATATATATTTGTTCTGTGGGTCCCATCGAGGACTGTTGTGTAATGTTATTACTTTGTTTTCCACCCGCACGAAAGTGCCTGGTGGGCACCTTTGAATCGTTTCTATGCGGGTTTGGCGGGTTTCGCTAAAACTTGCATAGGTCCGATTCTGAGGGTGTTACAGGGTGGTATCAGAGCTCAGCAGTTGCGATACCCCACAAGTCCAGCCTGTAGGATAACCTAGCTAACGGCCGAAGTAGAGTGTCAAAAACTATTTTTGCAAAATCGGTTGGATAATTCTGATTAGGTCTGATTTTACTCCTTACCCCTCTGCTGTTCTCCTCTTACCTCAACATGTTTTGAATCCGCTCTCTTCTCTTTCTTCGAGTCCAGGAATTCTCGTGGTTGGGTTTTCGTCGTACCTTTAGGTTTTCGCTTCCTCCTTTGGTAACGGTGTTGCTACATCTGGTCTTCATGCTATCCGAGGAATCCTTCGTCTGGTGGACTTCTCTTGGTTCCTTCTCGTGTCTTCCGGTGTTTTCCGACGCGACGACATCATCTACGCCAGGTCCGATGCAGAGTCTGCATCACTCCTTTGTTCCTGAACCTCGATTGTCGAGATCTCCCGTCTGATTCCGAGAATGGTTGCACGCTTTTCTACTGATTGTGCAGAGTAATAGTTTGGGTGCGTGATGGATTGGCCCCCATGCCGACTACCCCTTCTATTCGCTTTTGGACATTGAAGTGGATGAGAATGCATCGGTTCCCCTTTCCATCGGAGCTAGAGGTGGCTTTATTTGTTGATACATCTACCTTCGACCTTTTGTTTCCCGGAGTGTTCTCTCGACGATCTCGGACAACGACCTCTTGTTAGTGGTGTCGCGAAGATCTACACGAAGCGAGAAGATGCAGATCACCGACCTTCTTCCCGGTACCAGGAGGCGGATCTCGAGGGCGAGATCCATTGTTAGTGGTGTCGAATTGTGGCATCCCGCAAAACCACTACTAGAAAATCGCGTTGTTTTTGTGCATTGCATCATCATGACCGCATGCTCATGTCATCATGCCACATTGCATTTGAGCATCGTCATCATCTTGCATTTGCTTGCATAAAATTATTTTCGGAAAAACCTATTTTTGTTATCTAAACGCCCCGTCTATGTTCCAAACGCAAAACCCGGGTCTCCGGAATATTTTGTTTTGTCTGACCACAGATTTCAAACGCCCCGTTTTGATTAAATAAAACATTCAATTATTTTTAGTGGGGCAGTCGAACAGGCCGATTTGACCCAGTCGACCACCCCCGAAATAAAATCGGTCCACCAAAATCCCTAGTTTACCCAACCTAATCTACCCACCCTTGCCTCCACCTCACCCTGGCCAATCACCATATGCCACCTCACCTTTTTCCCTTCCCCACCCAACCAGACGATGCCACCTCATCCACCAGCCCACCCTCTCTCCTTCTCTCACCCTAGCCCATCCTACCCTCTCTCTCTCTCCCTCTCTGCCAACCCGACCCCACCCTCCTGGCCTCTCCCCCTGTCCCGCGGGACCCACCCACTCGACCCACCCACTCAACCCCACTCCCACTCACCCGCCCCTGGGTCCCACCTACCGCGCGGCCCACCCCCACCACCACTCTCTCCCCCACCCGTCTCTTCCGCACCCCCCTTCCTCCTCACGCCCGACCTCCGCGCCCGCCCCTTCTCCCCTCCGGCGGCCGCCCTCCTCCTTCCCCCCGTCTGCTTCCCCCCTCCACCCAGCGCGCCGCCCTGGCCGGCCTCGCCTCCACCTCCCGACGCCGCTGCCCCCGCTCGGCCTCGGCCCCTCCAGCGGCCGCCTCCGGCGCAGCCGTCGCCCTCGCCCGAGGCCCCGCCCTCCGTCGTCGGCAGCCAGGCATCCGCCGCCGCCCCGGGCGCGAGCCCGCACGCGCCGCCCCTGGCCCTCACCGGCCACCCTCTGCCTCGCCCCGCTGGTCCGCCCCACCCCGCCACCGCCTGCCTCTGCTCGCCCGCCGCCGGCGCGTCCCCTCCCCTCCGGCCACCAGCCCTAGCGCTGCCAGGCGCCTCTGCTCGCCCCGTCTCCCCCTTCCCCGTCCGCCCCGCCTCCGGCCTTCCTCTCCAGCGCCGTCGTCCTCCGCTGCAGCGGGCCGCCGCGGTGCCCCGTCGCCCCTGCGACCTCGTCCCCATCGGGCTTCGCCCCTCGACCGCCGCCTCGCCCCCCCAAGCAGCCGCACGCCTCCCCGTCGGTCTCCTCGCCGTCCCCGTCGCTCGGCCCCATCAAGGTCCCGCGAGCGAGTCTGCACCACGTCGGCCTCTGCCTTGTTTGTTGTGAGGTTCCCTCCGACGTGATGATGCTTCCCAAGTCCGGAGTCGAGGACCCGTGTGACTCCAAGTTCCCCTACGACAAGATCTTCCGGAGGCCCCAACAATCAAAGCAAGATCATCATCGGAAGTGGAGTCGCGAACCCCAAGATCGCCGTCCTCGACCCGAAGGTGTCGAGATCCCGAGCCTCCGAAGACCGATCCGACAACGAACCCGCCGGAACCTCAAGATCTTCCTCGCGGCGTCCGAAGACCCGAACCCTGTCGAACCCCTCTCGGTGAACGCCAAGATCGCCTCACGGACGCCATGACCTCCTTCAAGGATCCGATGACCGAGACCCCGACGCGACGAGTACTCCTTCCCGGACCCGAACCCCGGTACCGGGCAAGTTCGCCATCGACCTCAAGAACGCCTACACGGAACAACAAGACCGCCACACGGACGCGAACCCCAAGACCCTGAGGCCCCGAACCGAAGACCGATTCGAAGCGCCAAGACCTCCGACAGGGAACCGACCAGTTCGCCGAGAACCGCGCCCGAACCTGAAGCACGACAAGATCTGCCCCGTTGTTCGAGAACGTTCCTGCCGAGACCGAACCCCAGATCCGGACCCTGAGACCAACCCCGAACCCCGGAACCTCAAGTTCGTCGAGACCCCCCTAATGTGTGAACCCCTTCCCAAAACCCTATTTTATAATATCATAAACTTGTCGCATATTAAATGATCATACTTGCATGCATATTGTCGTGTGGTTTGGGGGCCTTATGCCGATTCACCATATAATTAAATATGGGGCCCATATGCGGGCAAATCTAGTCTCATATCGGCCTCATTTAAATTGATGTAGCGAACCGGTGCTATATTTTGGCCATGCTAATACAACATTTAATTGCGGGGTAGTTAAACAACTTGAACCATTTAATTAATTGTCGGGACCCCGGTTCCGCTTAATATTGCCTAATTGCATCGCACTTTTGCCATGCCATGCATCATACATGCATCATGCCCGAGCTTTTGCCGTAGTATTAAATATTGCATCCGGTGTTTCTGCTAGTGTTTTGCTTCTTCGCAGATAAGGCCGTTGAGTTGATGTGAGCTTCGCCCCGATCTTCGGATGAACCTTCGACAATGTTTTCAGGCGAGCATCTCCCCCCTTTCTACCTATCTTACTTTTATAGTATTTATTACCTCCTGTTGATCTATTGCTATCTGTGTTGCGATGCTCTAGTTTCCATACCCGTGATATCCCTCGCAGCCATATATTGCCTTGGACACATCCTATTACCTGTTGTTTGGTAGATAGCTGGACTAGCGTGTCGTAGTCGCTTGCTCAAGTGCTGTTGCGTGTCGTCAAGTACCACAGTTGTTGGAGTATTGCCGCCTGTTTAATGTGGAGATGATCAAGGCTTTAATTATTGTTCACTTTAATTACTGTTTAACAATTAAAATTGAAGTAGGTAAGCAGAGGCACAGGTGGGCAATAGATGTTATTTGGTTGTTAACCGTCCCGTAGGACCCCGAGTACTTGATACCTGTTCCTTGAATATTCGCGCTATCCACATCCGGGAGGCTTATGGGACCCCCCTCAGCCAGAGCTTGATTCAGTCTTATTTCTTGGGGCCACAAACTAGTTTGGGGTTTTATTACTATCCTGTACTTATGCCATGCTTTACTGCTTTATTTACGATTGTGCGAGGAGCACACTGTACTGTTTAGGATCGTGGCACGATTCCGCGGTGTCGACAAGCCCAGTTTTGGGTTCCCAGTCGTTCACAGCCGTCCCCACAACCTTGAGTCCGTCTTGGAGCCGGCCGGCTTCGTTGCGGGTCTACTTTAAGGGGTGGCCCCCTGAAATATTTTTGAATCCTGTGATTGCTTTGTCGTGAAAGGCTCGTTGGGTTTTGATTTGGTTTTTCCGAGGTTGATCGAGTGTGTGTTGCTATTGGTGCACCCCGGCCGGGTAAAACTTTCTGAAAGCCGTGTCCGCGGTTATGGACGACTTGGAGCACAGTATCTCGATCATAGACAACTATAACTAAAGTAGTGCTATAAATTTGACTTTATAATGACTAGTAATCAGCTTCACTATAATGGAATGGCTAAATAAAACTGCCAACAATTGCTTGTTTGGAAGTCGCTTGCGACCATTGTACCTGACTAGTAAGTATTGCAACTATAATGGAATGGCTGAATAAAAGTACCAACAACTGCTGGGTTTTGGGATATCTCATGCTAATTGTATTTGACTAGTAAGTGTCGCAACTACAACGGAATGGTTAACTAAAAGTGCCCACTGCTTATTTTATCAGGATGATTATCTATACCTGACTAGTAATTGCGGCAACGATAACTGAATAAACAAAACTGCCAACTGTGTGAGTTCCTCGGTTGACTTCCTCGTTTGGTCTCGAGGGGGAAACACCAGGATGGGTTTGTTTGGTGTTAGCTTCAGGTTGGATCCGGATAGGTCATTCTTATCCCTCTCTGATAACCGCCAGTTGTATTGAGTCTCTATAGGTTGTTTAGTGCATGCTGCCGCTGCCGCTTCAGTCCACCATACCTATGTAGGCGAGGACCGCCGAATTCTAGTCTCGCCGTGTACTGGCCTCAGTACTGACGCTCCTCTTTTTCCTTTGCCCTTTGTCGGCACCCCTTTTGTTTAAGCAGGTTTTGAGATCGACGTCGTTAGCAGGGTTACCCTTCTGGCTTGGCCTGGGCAGGGTTATGGACGCCATTGGTTATTCTTCAGGGCTCTTAACCCCATTTGCATCTTGTCCGTAGTCGGACGCTCTATCATTTTCAAGGTGATTTGGATCTTTGTATATTATATCTGTATTCTTGACTCAGTGAGTCGCTGTTGTATATATATCTGTTCTGTGGGTCCCATCGAGGACGGTTGTGTAATGTTATTACTTCGTTTTCCACCCGCACGAAAGTGCCTGGTGGGCACCTTTGAATCGTTTCTATGCGGGTTTGGCGGGTTTCGCTAAAACTTGCATAGGTCCGATTCTGAGGGTGTTACATCGTCCATAACCATGGACACGGCTTTTCGAAAAGATTAATAACCCTGCAGGGGTGCACAACTTTACCCACACGTACCAACCGATTCTTAATGCCAAATTATTAGCCCTCTTCCTTGGAAGGCCGGAAGAGAGTGGTTGACCATGACTTTTACCTTGCTTTCACCGAGACCATGAGTCATGCACTAGGGAGATGCCGCCATAACGGGTCAAGTCCCGAAGCTAGTCCCTAATGATGTGCGCAGGGTTCAAGATTACAGATGTCGGGCATCTCTTGTTCCCGGCCACGCTTACCTACCTGTTATGAATGCACCTCCTTCTCCTCCATTCAAGAACAACCAAGATGCGTATGTCAAATGGAAAGCCCAAACTATGTGGCTCATGGAATCTACTAGGCAAGTTAGTTGGTCGAGGGGGTTTCCAGGCCCCCGTGTGGTTGTACGCTCGTCTTGGTTCAAGAGGCAAGAACATCGGGTCCTAGGGGTGGCAAGTATGGGACTACAAAAACCACAACCCACGTGCCCTCCATACGAGCCTTAGCATGTTTATCATTCATCTCTGATCACATCACCACAACCTACCATACTAGATTAATTCGCACCTCCGGTGCATCACCTGAATAATCAGCATCGGACCACTAAGCATGGCTAAGCTTGACTGAACTGTGGCGCTAGCGACGTTCATAAGCCAAACCCTAGTTATGCTAGGAGCGATGGATCAGGTAACATAGTTCACAAAGGATAACATGCATCAGATAGGATTACTCTATCTACTGATAAAAGACTGTTTGAACCGAATGCATATGACGAGAATGAAATAATTTGTAATCATAGGATTCATATGTATGAGTGGGGCCTCGCTTGCCTTGTCTGTTGTTGGACTAGTACTGCTCTTCGGTGGCATTGACTTCAGCTTCGGGTTCGGTTCCTATTCGCGAGAACCAATCACCGAAAAAGAGAAAGAAACACTCAACACATGGCATATGCAATGCTCATACAATATGGATGATATGACAAGTTAAACAATGTTGAATTGAACCCTAAAGCATGCTTGGTCACTTTAAAGGGGATCCAGAAGTCCAAACCCTAAAACAGGGGAATCATAGGAATCACCTGTGGGGTTCAATTGGTTCTTCTAATTAAACTTGATATTAAAGTTGATTAACAATGTATGATTATAGCTTAGTTGGATAGGTTTCATTTTTCTGAACATTTTGGTATATTATTTGTATTTTTCTGATTTAAAATTAATTAGTTATGAATTTCCCAAATTTTAATTCATTTTAAACATTTTTGGAATATTTAAATTAATTTCCAAATTTGGGCCCACATGTCAGACTTTTAATCATTTCAGAAAATATTTACAGAAATTAATAAAATCCTGACAAGTATGGCCCACCTGTCATATTTTTTCTATTTACAGAAATAATTACAGAAAACATTAAAAGAAATAAAAGAAATATGACATCATGATGATGTCATGCTGACATCATCAACGCCATTGCTTGAAGATCCTTGATGGATCGATCGATCCAGAGCTCGCGAGGTGATGGGAGTAGCGCGCTGGAAGCGGACGAGTGCGGGGAGCCAAAAAGTGGCGGTGCCACTTCCAGGAGGTCACCGGAGACGGCGGCGCAGCGACAAACGGCGACGGCGGCGTCGGGCTCTCGCGGGAAGGACAACACAGAGGGGGAGGGAGAAAACGGAGGGGTGATTGAGCACCACAAGCTCACCTGAGCGCGATGGTGGTGACGGCGAGGCCGGGGACGATCGGACGGTGTCGAATCAACGACGGCAACCTCGGCAACTGGCGGCGGTTCGGGGACGATTCCGGCGAGGTGGAGCCTTCCCTGCTTGCATGCTTCAGTGAGGACGACGAGGGCGGCGAGGTGCTTCCAGCAGTGGCCTCGGCGCACCGCGGGGTGGTCGGGAACAGCGACGTCGGTGAGCTCCAGAGAGCTAGGGTTCTGGCGAGGAGGGGGAAGAAGGGGGAAAAAGGGACTAGGGTTCGTCGACGGCGGCCAGGGTTACTTGTAGACGCTCGGGGGCAGCGGCACGCATCGCGGCGCTGGCAGTAATCGTGGCGCAGACGAGTGTCGGCGGCGGCTCCATGCAGCTGCTTGCCAGCGATGGAAAAGAATGAAGGGGAGAGGCCGAAGGGGTACGGGCCTGGCTGGGCTGCTGTTGGGACAGGCTTGGGCTCCGGGTGGGCTGCAGAAAAGGTTGCGCGGCTGCTGCTGCTAGGCGACAGAGAGAGGGAGAAGAGGTGGGCTCGGCCTAGTAGCTAGGTTAGGATTGGATTTTTATTTCAGAAACCTTGTTTTTTTCTGTTTTTCTGATTTCTTTTTTTATATTTTGAATTCAAACCTGTTTTGAATGATTTCAATTTACAGAAACTTTTGTATAATATCTGAAAACACTAAGGGCACTTATAACTATTTGAGCTCCATGCATTTTGAGGATTTTCAAAATATGGGAACCTTTTGAATTGATTCAAAGAGAGAGGGAAAAACTATTAGGGTTTAGAGTTTTGCTTGCTCTTATTTGATTAAATCTAAGTGCTAATGTAATGCATGCATGCAATGCTCAAACATATCTTATTTATATTACACAAAAGATGGTATGTTACATTACTGCTTTATTTACTATTGCGCGTGGAGCACCTGTACTGTTTAGGAACAAATGTGGAATGTTTTCGCGGTATCGATAAGCCCAGTCACACTTTCGGGTTCAAAGTTGTTTACAACCATTGACACAAACCCTGGGTCCATCTCGGATACCGACCGACTTCGTTACGGGTAGCTTAGTGGGGTGGCCCCCATGTGCTTGCTTTGGGTCTGGGAAGCGTCATGTATGAAACCCTGTCGACATACCATTGGGTGTATGTTTTGTGATCTTGTACCTACCTGATCTGATAACAAGGGTGTAGGTGCGTGTGGAAAGTTTGGTGCACCCCTGCAGGGTTAAATCTTTTCGAAAAGCTGTGTCCGTGGTTATGGACGACTTGGAGCATAGTTCTTGATTATAGACAACTATAACTAAAATTTACTCTTATAATATGACTTGTATCTGATATGACTAGTAAGTTGGATAACCACCATGGAATGAATGGATAAAAATGCCAACCGTGTGAGTTTCCTCGGCATGACTTCCTCGTTTGGTCTCGAGGGGGAAATACCAGGATGGGTATGATTGGTGGTAGTATTAGGATGGTTCCGAATAGGTCTTTCTCATCTCTTCTGATAGCCGACAGTTGCCCCGAGTCTCTATAGGTTGTTTAGTGCATGACGCTACCACTTCCGTCCACCATACCTATGTAGGCGAGAGCCGCCGAATTCTAAGACCCGTCGTGTACTGGCCACTCCCTTTTTCTTTTGCCCGTTGCCAGCACCCCTTTGTGTTTGACAGGTTTGAGGTCGACATCGTTAGCAGGGTTACCCTTCTGGCTTAGCCTGGGCAGGGTTATGTACGCCATTCGTTATTCTTCAGGTCTCTTAGCCCAATTTGCATCTTGTCCGTACTCGGACATGGTATCCTTTTTCAAGGTGATTTGGATCTGTGTATTGTATATCTCTATTCTTGACTCGTTGAGTCGCTGTTGTATATATCTGTTCTGTGGGTTTCATCGTGGACTATTTTGTAATGATATTACTTCGTTTTCCACACACACGCAAGTGCCTGGTGGGCACCTTTGAATCGTTTCTATGCGGGTTTAACGGGAATCACTAAAACTTGCATAGGGTCGATCCGAGGGTGTTAAACACTGGACCTACTGAACTCAGAACTAAGCTTAGAAAATGTTTAACGTTCTGATTCCTTACCATAGAGTCTTTGTTGGGAAGGAGATGGCTCTAGACTTTATTCATGGCAAGTGGACTGACAGTTTTAACATGTTGCATAGTTTTAAAGCTGAGACTGAGAAGACATTACCTGGTGTGTTGTTGACATTGATTACGAGGTTGTGAAGGGAAATTAAAAGGTCTCAAGGGGGTAAAGTAAAAGCAGACAGATAAGAAATGCTCCAGGAGATGTTTTGTCTTCCTGAAGGCATGCTGGAAGGGGTTCCTAGATGGCTGCAAGCCATACTTGGAAATAGACACAACTTCTTTAATAGGGAAGTTCAAGGGACAGCTTGCTACTGCTTGTGTCGTGGATGCGCATAATTGGCTTTTCCCATTGCTTATGTTATTCTTGAGGGTGAATTGAATGAAAGCTAGATATGGTTCATGCATAGACTACGTGCAGTTATTGATCACCCTGAAGGCTTGGTGATACACAGTGACACTGGTGCATGTAAGGGGTTTGAGAATGCTGTTGATGCTTCATTTCCTAGGGTTAATCATAGGGAATGCAAGCGGAACGTTGCTACTAGATTCACAAAGAAGTTCAAAGAAAATACCTTTGAAGACAACTTGTGGCGATCAACATACATGTATACCCCAATCAAGCATGCTACTTACATGCAGAACCTGTATACCGTGCCTAAGTTGGAAGAATACCTCGAAGAACATCACAATAAGCTACGGGCCAGAAGCAAGTTTGATGAGTTAAGCAAAGTGGATTATATTTGCAATAATTTGACATATAGTTTTAATGCTAATATTAGGAGCATGAAGTCATTTGCAATTTTTATTTTGTTAGATGCAATAAGATAGTGTATAATGGTGAAGATAGATGTTAGGCAAAGAATTTGTGCAAGGAAATTTTTTAGGCCATAAAATAGTTCCAAAGGTGGTTTTGTTACTGAATACAAGAACCAGGGCAATGAGAACGATAAACACGAGGATGGTTAGAAGTTTCAATACATTGGCTGAGTTATATACAGAAGATAAGCATGGAACTGAACGCATGTATACTATAGACATTGGAAACAAGACGTGTTCATGCGGGAAGTGGAAGGTTGTTGGTCTGACATGCCACCATGCACTGCACTTCATCTTAAAGCTGAGAGGTAATGGTGCTGAAATAGAGAACTGTGTTTATAACTATTTCTCCGTGGACAAGTTTGTTGCAACTTATGCAGAAAACATACTGTTAGGGGTGACCCCTTAGGGTTGCCCGATCTTTCACGAATCCCCATGGAAATCGAGATGGAGGCGAGTGGGATGAGGAAGAGGATGAAATCCATGGACTCACACGCGAAGAACTCGATGAACACACACACACATGAAAACATGATACAAGCCAATAGCTCATGCCAGAAGCAACCGGTCCGACACAATCCCTAGGATCGGTGACGGGTAAGAACACTCCCCCTCTACCGACACAGGGGTGAGACACTTGATGAGATTTTAACATCTTGGAGATGAGACACTGACTCCAACGACTTGTACAACTCGAATTCACTAGGCAAAATCCAAGAGGTTGGGGGGATAATTGGTGCTCCTTGTCAAGGATCATGAGACTAGCAATGGATAGATCCTCTAGGGTTTCTTCTATTACAATTATCCAAGTATAGGGATTATAATGGAGGGTGGGGGCTATTATAGGCCGGCCACTTAAACAGGGGTAATTTGGGCACAAAAAGGTAAAGTCTGGACGAAATAGGGGATTACATGGGCTAAGCCTAAGAGTTGACTTGAGTTTGGACGATTCCGGTGATAAGTCCGGCGACGCCGGGGTTGATGCCTAAATTTCCGCGACCGCCGGTATTTCTAGCCACGCGCCGGAAGGCCATACATAGATGTGTTTTGGTCCAGTTCCGGTCGTTGCCGGGGCTATCTCCGGGATTTTAGGTCGGGGTTCCAGTCCGCCGGAGCTGTTGCTGGGAAATCCGGCGGTGGCTTCGGTTTGCCAGGCCTGGCACCGGTTTCGTCTGGAGGTTCTTATGATGGCTTGGTTGCTTCTCTTGGCATTTATTCATGGGATTCATAGCTCAGGATGCACAAAGTATTGGCATGAAGTAGCAAGCCATCCAAGGATGTATCTAAATCACACAAGGAGAGGAGCGAGTTAACCTTATCTTATAGGAGCTTGGCCCGAGTGCGTGTCATTGGTCCACTTGGGGGACTAGGAGTAGAGGATATAGGTACGTCCGTGGGACAGGCTGCATCAGATCCACCCCTTGGGAAAGGGTCATCCTCGACTCTTCACCCATATCAACTTTGTATTCTCCATGGAATGGTGAAAGGGCCTTTACATTGAACGTCTTGCTCACGAGCTACTTTGATGTTGGTATGTCGATGACGTAGGAATTTTTTTGATTCTCTTGAAGACTTTTAATGGACCATCACCCCGTGGCTTGAGCTTGGAGTCGCGATCCTTGGGGAAGCGGTCTTTACTCAAGTGTATCCACACAAGGTCACCTTCTTTAAAGATCATTTCTTTCTTGGTCTTGTTTAGCCTTGAAGCTTGGCGAAGCACTTGTTCCTCTATCGTAGCTCTTATGTCTTCATGTAGTTTCTTCATGGCTTGGGCACGCTTGTCGACGTCCATGTTGGTGCGCTCATGGAGAGGAAGTGGTAGGATGTCGAGCGCGGTGAGGGGATCGAATCCATAGACGATCATGAATGGGCTATTCATGGTATGGAGTGCTTGGCGCGATTGTAGGAGAACTCGGCATGGGGAATGCATTCCTCCCAATCCTTAAGGTTCTGAGGCTTCGGTTGACGACCTCGGTTTGGCCATAGGTTTGAGGATGCGAGGTGGACGAGAAGAGTATCTTGACGCCGAGCTTGGCCATGAGTGTCTTCCAAAAGTAGCTCATGAAATTGATGTCGTGGTCGGAGACGATGGTTCTTGGCACAGTGTGAAGATGAACTATTTCCCTGAAAAACAGACTTGCGATATGTGAAGCATCATCGATATTATGGCACATAATGAAATGTGCCATTTAGGAAAAGTGATCCACTACGACAAATATAGAGTCATGACCATGCTTAGACCCAGGCAATCCTAACACAAAGTCCATGCTAATGTCCAACCAAGGTGCAAGAGGAATAGGAAATGGCATAGAAAGACCAAATGGGTTAGACTTAGACTTAGCTTGGACACATGTAGTGCATCATTGGACATGGCGCTCCACATCGTGCTTCATCTTTGGCAAATAGTAGTGAGTGGAGAGCATGTCATATGTCTTGTCACGATCAAAGTGACCCATAAGGCCTCCACCATGAGACTCTTGAAGAAGCAAAATTTGGATAGACGACTTCGGAATGCAAAGCTTGTTTTGTTTAAATAGAAATCCCTTATGCAAATAGAAATCATCAACCCCTTTTTCTATGGGACACTTTGCAAAAAGTGGTCCAAAGGACGGGTCAGAAGCATACAAAGTTTTTATGTCATCAAGACCCAACATGTTTACTTCGAGGCACATAAGAAGGCTTGTGTTTTTGCAAGACAAAGCATCCACAACTACATTATATTTGCCTTTCTTATACTTGACAAATTAAGGAAAAGACTCCATGAACTCAACCAACTTATCATGCCTTTTACTCAAGTTTATTGGCCCTTAAGATAATTCAACGACTCATGGTCGAAATGTATGATAAATTCTTTAGGCCAAAGGTAGTGTTGCCACACTTGAAGGACACAGACTAAGGCAAAAAGCTCTTTGTCGTAAATTGGATATTTATGGCATGCACCATCTAGTTTCTCACTATGGTATGCAATAGGACACCCATTTTTCATAAGGACTCCTCCAATGCCAATACCACTAGCGTCACACTCTATGTCAAAAGTTTTTGTGAAAAATGGTAAAGTAAGGAGGTGTGCTTCGGTGAGCATCTTTTTGAGGTAATAAGAGGCCTTTTTTGTGCTTTCACCCAAACAAAGGTGACATTCTTCTTAGTCAACTCGTTGAGAGGGCAAGCGATGGTAGAGAAATCTTTCACAAATTGATGGTAGAAACCGAACAAACCGTGAAAACTGCGAAGTTCACTCACATTGGTAGGTATGGGCCAATCTCTAATGTCTTTTACTTTAGAAACATCAACTTCAATACCATTCGAAGAAACAACTAATACAAGAAAAATCAAATTGTCTTTAGCAAAAGTGAACTTTGGGAGATTAGCATATAGCTTTTCATTTCGAAGGATTTGTAAAACCTCCTTAACATGTATAACATGCTCCTCTAGTGACTTGCTATAAACAAGGATATCATCAAAGTAGACAACTACACTTTTTCCAATGAGAGATCTCAAAATACGGTTCATGAGGTGCATGAAGGTAGATTGGGCATTGGATAATCCAAAAGGCATAATCAACCATTCATAGAGACCAAGTTTGGTCTTGAAGGCAGTTTTCCACTCATCACCTTCCTCCATGCGTATTTGATGGTAACCACTATGAAGATCAATTTTCGAGAAAATAGTGGCTCCACACAACTCATCAAACATGTCATCGAGACGTGGTATAGGATGTCGATAACGCACGGTGATAGCATTGATTGGATGGTAGTCCATGCATAACCACAACATATCATCCGTTTATGGGACAAGAATCACGGGTACCGCACTTAGGCTAGTGCTTACTTGGATCAAACGTTTGGAGACGAGTTGGTTGATTTGTCATTCGATGTCGTTTGTATCCTCCGGGTGAGTGCGGTACGCGGTGCGGTTTGGGAGAGGTGCGCCGGGTATGGGATTAATGCGATGCTCAATTCCGTAAAGAGGAAGTAGTCCATGAGGAAGCTCTTCGAGAAATACATCCTTGAATTCCTGCAAAATAGACATCAAAGAGGGAGGAACATTTTTCAAGTCATTAGTTCCTTGCGCTAGTCCCTTGCAAATAAGGACATAGTGCAAGATACATGGGTTATTCCTCACTTCTCTCATCTCACTTTTGGTGGCAAGAAGAACAATCTTGTTTTTTCCACTCAAGTTTCGTTTGTGGCCATCACTCTATATGGTGGTTCTCTCACTCACCACTCTTCTCACAAGATGGTTTTGTGGTTTGCACCGTCTCTAAAGCCTTTGCATTATCCGCAATTATCTGGCTAGGAGTCATCGGTTGAAAAACACATGTCTTGTCAAGCCATTTGAAAGTGTATGCGTTTGTGCGACCATCATGTAAAGCACCTTTGTCATATTGCCACGCTCTACCAAGCAACATATGGCAAACCGTCATTGGATCCACATCACACTCCACCATTTCCTTGTATGTTCCAATTGAGAAAGTTACCAAACAGTGTGCTTGATCTTCACGGACCCTTGGTCACTTAGCCATTAGACATGGTAGGGGTGCTTGTGTGGATGGAGGGTTAGGTTGAGCTTCTCATACAACTTGGTGCTTGCAAGGTTGTGGAAACTCCCTCCATAGATGACAACTTTAATGAATTTCCCATTGATACCAGCATGAGTTTGGAAGATGTTGGATCGTTTATGTTCATGTTTTTGGGCTTGAGTGGTCAAGAACCGTATGCCGACAAGCGACGGAATTGCATCCTTCTCACACACGAGGATGTCTTGGTCATCTTCCACATGTTGCCTTGCCAATGCTTCTTTGACTCTTGCATCAAACTCATCTTCACTCAAGTATTCCTCATCTCCAATGTCATGGATGAACAAAACTTTCTTGTTTCCACATGTGGTCGACTTGTGTCCCTTTACTCCACACTTGTAGCATTCACTGTTGAATGGCGGGTCATCCTTTGTATATTTTCCACTTGGGGAAAGTTTTCCTTGAGGAAGTGTGGGTTTGAAAGGAAGCTTGGAGGTACTTGATGATCTTACATTGAGGTTGGTTGGTGTAGTGGTTGAGGCTTGCTTGTAGGTGAAGTACATCTTGGGCTTGTTGTACTTGATGTCCTCTTGTACTTGACGCTCTGCTTTTGTTGCGATGTGCACAAGCTCAACCATGTTGTTGTACTTTTGGAACTCGGTGATGCGCTTGATTGGATGGTTCAAGCCATTGAGGAAAGGTGCCATTGTTTGCTCGTCGCGCTCTTTAATGTTGGCACAGATCATGTTGAGCTCCATTTGCTTGAAGTACTCTTCCACGGTCATTGTCCCTTGGCTAAGCCTTTGAAGCTTGTTTAAGAGGTCGTGCATGTAATGTGAAGGAACAAAGCGTGATATCATATGAGCCTTCATATCTTGCCAAGTGGTGATTGGAGGATCTTCTCTTTCTTCGCGAGTGAGTTGGACTTGTTCCCACCAAAGGTTGGTGTAATCATCAAACTCTAGAGATGCCATGGCCATCATCTTCTCATTGCTATAGTTGTGCATGCGGAAGATCTTGTTGACTTTGAGTGCCCATGATAGATACTCTTGGGGATCATTGGAAACATTGTACTTTGGCATGTTGAATTTGAGCTTACCAAAAGTTTCTTCCTCGTTGCGGTTTTGGTATCCGTGGTTTCCATGATGTTGATGGCCTTCTTCATCATCCGAGATATCATGTCCCGCTTAGTGATGGTGTTGTTGCCCTTGTAGTTGTTGAACCGTGTTTGTTGGTGGTTGATCTTGGTACTCGTGACATTGTTGGGGAGCTTGTTCTTTCTCTTGGCGCGGTTGAGGATGAGGTTGAGGTTGAGGCGCTTGGGCCTCACGAAGTTGACGAGGATGTGGCTCATTCCTCGGGTGGTGATGTTGGTTAGGCACTTGGTCCTCATGGTGACGAGCATGTTCTTGAGCCTCATGATGTGGTGGACGTATATCCACATGTACAACTTGACGCTCCATGTCTTGATGTGGTGGGGGATGCTCATCATGGTGACCATGGTGTCGGCATTGACGTTCATGACAGAGATGATGTCTTGGTGGATCTTAAAGTGCTTCATGTTGACGGCGAGCTTGTTCTTCCAAATCGGAGGCATCAGTTGTTGTTGTTGAGTGTAGGTCTTGTGGGCGTTGACGATGAACTTGATGTTCCATTTGAGGTTGCTCATGTGGTTTCTCTTGTTGGATCAGTAGTGCCCTTGCATGGTGAAGATGCTCTTCTCGCGTTGGAGGTCTCGCGGAGAAGTCATCATCATAGCTTGACATTGCGGCGTGCCGAGGAGAGGGTACACCTTGCGAAGAGCTCATGGATTGGATTACGGGTCCTTTGTTGCGCCTCGGAGCACGATGGTGTGATCAGCTTGACGCACTCGAGTGGTGCCTTGAAGAGCTTGGTGTGTGAGAAACGTGACCTTGCATTGCTTTCCAAACCATCAATGAGGCATTGAAGCTTGTCGTCCATTGCGGAGACATCACGTTGGAGACCTTCATTTTGGTGCCCAGTGTTGTGTTGCATAGCATGCATTTGTACTCGGATTTTTTCGTGGTGTGGAACACGGCAGTGCCATCGGGGATGGCTAAAGAGGGACACTTAGGTGCAATCGGTGGCTCACGCAATGGGTTGGGCACGATGAACTGGAGACACAGTGACGTACCCAGGTTTGGGGAGCTCCTAGCGAGGTAACACCCCTACTCCTGCAAGATCTACTATATGGGGGCGAATGCCCAGTACAAGTGCTCCTGGAGCTGTTTCCTTAGCAACTATCGATGGGTAGAGGAAGAAGAACTAGAGGTGAGATCTTGCTACTACGGTTGTCTATCTAGAACCCTAGCTTTACCTGCCCTTATATACTGGTCGGGGGAGGTAGGTTACATTGTGGGCTCTAGGGTTTACTATTTGGATCTGGGTTTACAGGGCGGGTCGGCTGCAGGGCCCCAGCCGGTGGAACAGGACCCAGTCAACCTCTAGTACATCACTGGACAACGCTACAGTCGCCCCGCGCCCTTCCTTTAGCGTCACCCTTTACTTTGGCGGTCACCCGGGCTTCCTTTGGGGCGTCATCCTTGCTTTAACGGTCACCTAGGGCTCCTTTGGCGGTCATACGACCGCTTTGCTTTATCCTCATCTGGTAGCGCCGGTCAGGGCGGCGCGCCAGCCTGTCTGGTGACGAGAGGCGCCAGTGGTGTACTCCGCAAGGATTGTAGAGGTCCCAACCTTAGATAAGGTAGAGATCCCTGTGTTTACAATGCTAGTCCCTGGATCAATAGCTAGCATCCACAGTTAAGATGTAATATCAAGAAACAAAGGTCATAATATAACTTTATAACCAGGAATAACATAAGTTTATTACATCTTACATAGCTCTTTGGCTATTACATTACATTGCAGCAAAAAATCTATAAGCATGGGGTCCTTCATCTTCAAAGTGCCACAGGCAAACATGTTGGTTGTAGACTTGTAATCCTAATCAATCAACTTCTCTAACATCAAACAAACCTGCAACATACAAGTTACAGCCACAAGGATCAATACATTTGAATTGTATTGGCAAGTTTCACTACTATGTTGAATATAAGTGGATCCTATCATTACATGCATATTTGGCTAAGTAGGGTTTTAGGCTCATTTGCAGAAAGCAATAATTTATCCTATCTTTTCAAAATGGTTTTGATCTTTTGTCAAATCTTTTTGAACTCCTTGGTAATCCCCAAGTGTTTCTTGTCTTTGTCAAAATCTCTTGAGCTCCTTGGTAAATCCCCAAGTGCTTCAAGTTTTTATCAAAATCCCTTGAGCTCCTTGGTAAATCCCCAAGTGCTGCAAGTTTTTATCCAAATCTCTTGAGCTCCTTGGTACCCCCAAGTGCTTCAAGTCTTTTGTTATCACTTTAAAGTTTTTCTTTTAGAAATTGGAATGTCGAGATTTCCCATAGCTTCAAGCTTTAGTTGCTCAGTATTGTCCATAACCGGGGACACGGCTAAGTACTTAGATTTTATTATCTTCTGCAGAAGTTTTACACTTTACCCACATGACACAATATCATCTTGTTGCCACCAGTGGCCGCTGGATAAGTACTCACCAAGATGGAGTACTGGCAGATTGAGAATGTGACGAAGTCTTTCCAGAGGGTCCTCCCATACACCATTGCTAGCTTGCCTTCAGGCACCCATGTAGGGTTCCGAGTTCCCTCATTTTCAGTTAACCTGAAGAAAATGCATGGGTATTCCCAATGTAGTTGACTAAGCCAGAGCCAAAATAGCATGTGGCTGTACACGAAAGCCACAGTTGGAGAAACATGTTCAATCTCTAAGTTCCTGGGTGGTTTTCTTTTGGTGCACAACACAAAGAGATTGCCCTAGACATGGTTCCTTTTTTTGCCACCTTGTCCAAAACTTGAGTATCCTTGTCTACCCAGGTGGTTCATTGAGTACTTGTTTTATTATATAAAAACACAAGTCCTTTTCCCAACTTCATAAAAAAAAATCTCAACATGTATCTCTTCTCAAAATATGTAGCATGGCTAAGCATTTTACAACTACATTGTTTTCACTAAGGAATATATAAGGTATCCTATTAGGATTTAGCATAGCATAAGTATAGAAATTCTTTTCATGCATGTTTCAAAATCCACTAAGTATAATGAAAATAGTAGGACTTTAGATGATAGTGTCACTTGCCTTTTTGGTAGGGAATGTTGGTTCACTTCTTGATCTTGCTAGTATCACACTTTTCTAACTTTAGTACAATCAATCAATCAAACACAATATCAACTAGCATTCCAACCAATAATCAATCAAACAAAACATCACACAAAGAAAATTAGAAACTAAGTCATGCATGCAAGCATGCAAAAAGTAGTTTTATTTGCAAAGGTGGTTTCTACTATACTCTAAACAATGTATGGTTCAAAGTGGTCATTTTCCAAAGTGGCAAAGTCATTTGCAAAAGGGTTTTGTCTATAAACCATTTTTAAATCGATTCCTTATTTTATGTGGTGAAAAATGTTTTTATCAAAGCAAAAACTTTATGTTGTTCACCAAATAAGTTGTTAATTCTCAAAACTTGGTGTTTAGGGTTAGTAGGTTTGAATCAAATTATTTTCTCAAAGTTTTTACCCCAAAATCATTTTCATAGAAAAATCAATAATTTTATTTGGCTAGAAATGGGCTACTTCAATTAATCAACCTAATCTTCACCAAAAACATTTTTAAATCCACAAGATGGTTCCTAGGGTCATTAAGTTCACAACAAACCAATTTGCAAAGATTTCATTCTCAAAAACATTTTGGAATAATTTTTATAACCTAAACAAGCATACAAATGTTTCTGCAAAAACAAACAATCTAACAGAAACTTTTTACTAAACAAATTGCATGGTTGGCTAGGGCTTGTCTTGCTGATTCCATTGATATAAAATTTGTAAATTTTGGACGTGTGGATCAAAAGTTACAAGGGTTTCAAATTTGCAAATCAATCTGATTTCAAATTCTGTTTTAAAACAAAGACTGGCCACGCGTCGCGTTTTTATTGGGCGGTACCGGTTCGCGCGGATTGCGCTCTGCGGGGCGTTGGATCTAAACAGATCGCACGGTTCAGATCGCGTACCCCTTTGCCGTTAAGTGGTTCTATCGTGTCTCTACGATCTAAATCGAAGGGCTCTTATCAACTTGCCAAGAACTGGCGGCGCTGCACGGCGGCAGACGGCGGCGACGCTCAGGCGGTGGTGGTACTGACGATGCAGGAAGCAAAGAGAGAGGGGAAGGTGCTTACAGTGATCGCGGTGACGCTCTGATGCTCAAGGAACGGTCAACTCATCAAGGGGCGCTCTGGTTCCAGCGTGATTTCTCGTCGGAGTTGCGTTTGACGACGGTCACGCTCTGTAGTCGTCGGGAACGACGCTACAGGTCACGAGGGAGCAAACGGAGTGCATGGTCAGACACGCAAAGACACGGCGATGATGCGGGTTTGATTGAGAGGGCTCGGGGTGGTTGATTCTTACCAGGAATACTTGCCGGAGAGAGAGGCAGACGCGGCGGCGCTTAGTCGAGGTGGTTACCGATGCTCTGAGTCACCAGAGTAAGTGTGGCTGAGGTCAGTGGATGCGCAAAGTGATGGAGATCCAGTGAGCGTGAACTAGAGGGGAGGGGGCGGCGTGTACTCACCGGAATTGCTCGCGGAACTCGCCGGAGACAGCGGCAAGGTAAATGGAATCGGGGGCAGCCTGGTGGCTCTGGTGGTGCGGGGTCTGGGAGGAAAGAGAGGTAAGACGCGGGCGGTTAAATGTGCGCGATAACTAGGAGGAATCAACGCCTCCATCAACGCGTAATCAACTCCGGCGTTACTGGCTGCAACGGCAGGGGCGACAGGGTCGTGGTGGAGACGACGAACAGTAGCGTGGGGCCTTCCTGTCAGCGAGGGAGAGTGGGGGAAAGAGGGGCCACCGGTCAGTCGCTCTGTGGGTGGGGGTTCAGGTGAAAAATGCTTCGCGCGTGGGGGAATAGCTGGGCTGGTACTGGGCTTCTGGGCCAGGTTTAGTTGGGTCGAGTCTGACTCTATTTTTTTCTTTCAAATGATTTTTATTTTTCTATTTCTATTTTCTGTTTTGAATTTCAAACAACAATCAAATACTCAAATCAAATCAAACTTTCACGAAACAATGCATTGAGTTTTTGGTTCTGTTTATCAACAAAACCAATTCCCAAAAACAAAAATAATATTTTTATTTTAGGGTCCATTTTTAATTAAATAAATAGACCTTGATTATTAAATCAAAATAGGATTTGATTTATTTAAAATCTCCATTTGAAAAATAAAATAAAACCAAATCAGTAGGTTTTTATTTGAAAATAAAGATTTCTTGGAAAATTTGTTTATAATAAATAAATAAGTTTTGATGTTTAATTAAAATAGTAAAACTTTTATTTTTAATAAACTTGGATATTAAATCCTTATTATTTTATTTAAATAAACCTTTACTATTTTTCTCAAATGGAAATATTTTATTTCAAGGCTTGGCCAAGTTTTAATTTGGCTCTTTAAAATAACCTTATTTATATTTCTTCCTTTTCATTTTAAAACCCAATCTTTTATTAAAAGATTCAAAAATAGTAATTCCAAATATTTTTAGTTTTATTGTTTATTTAACTTTTTAAATCCCTTTAGGATTTTATTTGATCCAAATAGGTTTGAAGGTTTCCAATTGGAATCAAAAGTTTCTTCTCACCCTAAAAATCAACAAAGTTTTATTTTATTCATTTATTTTTCACATTACAAGATTTGGAAAATCTTGGGATGTGACAGGCTACCACCCTTAAAATAAATCTCGTCCCGAGATTTGGGAAGGCTAGGGTTACAAGTAGGCTCAAAGCATCTAGGGCACTACCACCCTTAAAATTTTTCCATCTAAATTACATATTGGCCTGCTTGGGGTCTTGGGGAAACTTCTCTGGGCAAACATCTGCATAGTGTCTTTTGTTTCCACACTTGAATCATGGGCCAAGGCTGAGATTCTTCATAGGCTTGTTTATCTTGTTCTTCATCTTTTCTGGACAATTGCTTGCATAATGTCCTGGGTTCTTGCAATTGAAACATATGATAAGTTTGAGTTCTTCACGTGTCTCTTGTGGACAAGTTGTTGCATAATGGCCTAGCTCTTTGCAGTTGTTGCACCATACTTGGACAATCTCTTTATACTTTTGTTTCTCTGGACATTCACTAGAATAGTGTCCCATTTCTTTACAATGATGACATTGCACATGGCTTTTGTCCTTCTTTTTCTTTTTGGGCTTCTCCAAAGCTAGGAGTGCATCAAGTTCATGTTGTTCATATGTTATCTGGTAGGTAGGAATGTCTACATGTTTCTTGTGCCTTCTATTGCTCTTTAGAAAATTCATATGCCTCTTCTTTGGTCCTTTGAATTGGGTTGTATTGCATGGAGGTATAAGTGGAGCTTTTCCTTTGTCCTCATTCTTCTTGGTAGACTTGGATCCTTCTTGATAGTTTGCAATCATTTGTTGCACTCCATCTTGTTTCCTTTGTTCAACTATGGAATAGATGGGGCATTGGATAGGGACATGGTTATTTCCTTCACATAGGTAGCAAGTAGCTTGAGAGGTGGGACATTGGCCAACAGAATGTTTCTCTTCACAGTTGGGGCATTGATCTCCATGCTCCTTGGAAGTGTGATCCTTGTCTCCACAAATATTGCAAGCTTTGGCTCCTTTTAGAATAACATCCTTGTCATCCTTGAAGTTGCTTTCCATGTTGAGCATTTGGTCTGTCACCTTATGCAACATTTGGGCTTGGTCTTCCAAAAACTTTTGCAGGGTTGGATCTTCCCCACTAGTGTTGGCTATGAACTGAGCTGTCATTTGGTTCAACTGGTTTTGGGTTGCTATGAGTTTCTCCATGTTGTCCTCTTGGTTGGTGTTGTTGGTGTTATCAACCTTGATGTTGGAGTCTCTTAGAGTAGTCATCTGTTTGGGTTGAATTGAGATTAGAATAGGCAAAATATTTCGAAGGAATCAATTCTAATCACACTCATCACAATTCACTCAAGCAATGTGCAAGTAAACACAAATAAACACTTCACTCAACAATGAATTTCAAGCACATTTTTAGGCAACAAAATATTTTTGTTACACCACATAAGTTGGTGTGTTTGACTTAACTAAGATATGGTGGTCCATCTATATGGTTTATTTGTGATCCTTCCATCCTTCTTTGGTTGATTCCTCTTGCATGAGATCATGGTTTCCTTAGGAAAAATTCTTGGTCACAAAACTTCAAAGGTGATGTAGGCTCCTTCTAAGTTGTGTTTCCTTAGTCTCCAAATCTTGAGCAAGATTTCCTTGTCTAACTTTTCCTTAGTGACATCCAAGGTTGAAGTCCTTGGTGAATATGCTGAAGATGTTGAAGTCATTAGAGTTGAAGATGTTGAAGTCATTAGAGTTGAAGAAGTCCTTTGCACATGGTGAAGTCTTTGGTCATGGGGTAGGTTTTTCCATCCAGTTGAAATAGAAGAGATGTAGAGTTGAAACCAAAATGGTTGAGGAAAGAGTTTACAAGTTTGTTTGTAAATAAGTTTTGGAAAAAATACAACTCCTATTTTTCTAAGGGTTTTTATCCAATCCTAGGTTTACAAATCCTACAGGCAACACAATGCTCTGATACCATCTGTAGAGGTCCCAACCTTAGATAAGGTAGAGATCCCTGTGTTTACAATGCTAGTCCCTGGATCAATAGCTAGCACCCACAGTTAAGATGTAATATCAAGAAACAAAGGTCATAATATAAATTTATAACCAGGAATAACATAAGTTTATTACATCTTACATAGCTCTTTGGCTATTACATTACATTGCAGCAGAAAATCTATAATCATGGGGTCCTTCATCTTCAGAGTGCCACAGGCAAACATGTTGGTTGTAGACTTGTAATCCTAATCAATCAACTTCTCTAACATCAAACAAACCTGCAACATACAAGTTACAGCCACAAGGATCAATACATTTGAATTGTATTGGCAAGTTTCACTACTATGTTGAATATAAGTGGATCCTATCATTACATGCATATTTGGCTAAGTAGGGTTTTAGGCTCATTTGCAGAAAGCAATAATTTATCCTATCTTTTCAAAATGGTTTTGATCTTTTGTCAAATCTTTTTGAACTCCTTGGTAATCCCCAAGTGTTTCTTGTCTTTGTCAAAATCTCTTGAGCTCCTTGGTAAATCCCCAAGTGCTTCAAGTTTTTATCAAAATCCCTTGAGCTCCTTGGTAAATCCCCAAGTGCTGCAAGTTTTTATCCAAATCTCTTGAGCTCCTTGGTACCCCCAAGTGCTGCAAGTCTTTTGTTATCACTTTAAAGTTTTTCTTTTAGAAATTGGAATGTTAGTTGCTCAGTATTGTCCATAACCGGGGACACGGCTAAGTACTTAGATTTTATTATCTTCTGCAGAAGTTGTACACTTTACCCACATGACACAATCTCATCTTGTTGCCACCAGTGGCCGCTAGATAAGTACTCACCAAGATGGAGTACTGACAGATTGAGAATGTGACGAAATCTTTCCAGAGGGTCCTCCCATACACCATTGCTAGCTTGCCTTCAGGCACCCATGTAGGGTTTCGAGTTCCCTCATTTTCAGTTAACCTGAAGACAATGCATGGGTCTTCCCAATGTAGTTGACTAAGCCAGAGCCATAATAGCATGTGGCTGTACACGAAAGCCACAGTTGGAGAAACATGTTCAATCTCTAAGTTCCTGGGTGGTTTTCTTTTGGTGCACAACACAAAGATATTGCCATAGACATGGTTCCTTTTGTTGCCACCTTGTCCAAAACTTGAGTATCCTTGTCCACCCAGGTGGTTCATTGAGTACTTGTTTTATTATATAAAAACACAAGTCCTTTTCTCAACTTCATAAAAAAAATCTCAACATGTAACTCTTCTCAAAATATGTAGCATGGATAAGCATTTTACAACTACATTGTTTTCACTAAGGAATATATAAGGTATCCTATTAGGATTTAGCATAGCATAAGTATAGAAATTCTTTTCATGCATGTTTCAAAATCCACTAAGTATAATGAAAATAGTAGGACTTTAGATGATAGTGTCACTTGCCTTTTTGGTAGGGAATGTTGGTTCACTTCTTGATCTTGCTAGTATCACACTTTTCTAACTTCACTACAATCAATCAAGCAAACACAATATCAACTAGCATTCCAACCAATAATCAATCAAACAAAACATCACACAAAGAAAATTAGAAACTAAGTCATGCATGCAAGCATGCAAAAAGTAGTTTTATTTGCAAAGGTGGTTTCTACTAGACTCTAAACAATGTATGGTTCAAAGTGGTCATTTTCCAAAGTGGCAAAGTCATTTGCAAAAGGGTTTTGTCTATAAACCATTTTTAAATCCATTCCTTATTTTATGTGGTGAAAAATGTTTTTATCAAAGCAAAAACTTTATGTTGTTCACCAAATAAGTTGTTAATTCTCAAAACTTGGTGTTTAGGGTCAGTAGGTTTGAATCAAATTATTTTCTCAAAGTTTTTACCCCAAAATCATTTTCATAGAAAAATCAATAATTTTATTTGGCTAGAAATGGGCTACTTCAATTAATCAACCCTAATCTTCACCAAAAACATTTTTAAATCCACAAGATGGTTCCTAGGGTCAGTAAGTTCACAACAAACCAATTTGCAAAGATTTCATTCTCAAAAACATTTTGGAATAATTTTTATAACCTAAACAAGCATACAAATGTTTCTGCAAAAACAAACAATCTAATAGAAACTTTTTACTAAACAAATTGCATGGTTGGCTAGGGCTTGTTTTGTTGATTCCATTGATATAAAATTTGTAAATTTTGGACGTGTGTATCAAAAGTTACAAGGGTTTCAAATTTGCAAATCAATCTGATTTCAAATTCTGTTTTAAGACAAAGACTGGCCACGCGTCGCGTTTTTATTGGGCGGTACCGGTTCGCGCGGATTGCGCTCTGCGGGGCATTGGATCTAAACAGATCGCACGGTTCAGATCGCGTAACCCTTCGCCATTAAGTGGTTCTATCGTGTCTCTACGATCTAAATCGAACGGCTCTTATCAACTTGCCAAGAACTGGCGGCGCTGCGCGGCGGCAGACGGCGGTGATGCTCAGGCGGTGGCGGTACTGACGATGCAGGAAGCAAAGAGAGAGGGGAAGGTGCTTACAGTGATCGCGGTGACGCTCTGATGCTCAAGGAACGGTCAGCTTGTCAAGGGGCGCTCTGGTTCCAGCGTGATTTCTCGTCGGAGTTGCGTCTGGCGACGGTCACGCTCTGTCGTCGTCGGGGACGGCGCTACAGGTCACGAGGGAGCAAACGGAGTGCATGGTCAGACGCGCAAAGACACGGCGATGATGCGGGTTTGATTGAGAAGGCTCGAGGTGGTTGGTTCTTACCAGGAATACTTGCCGGAGAGAGAGGCAGACGCGACGGCACTCAGTCGAGGTGGTTGCCGACTCTCTGAGTCACCAGAGGAAGTGTGGCTGAGGTCAGTGGATGCGCAAAGTGATGGAGATCCAGTGAGCGTGAACTAGAGGGGAGGGGGCGGCGTGTACTCACCGGAATTGCTCGCGAAACTCGCCGGAGACAGCGGCAAGGTAAATGGAATCGGGGGCAGCCTGGTGGCTCTGGTGGTGCGGGGTCTGGGGGGAAAGAGAGGTAAGACGCGGGCGGTTAAATGTGCGCGATAACTGGGAGGAATCAACGCCTCCATCAACGCGTAATCAACTCTGGCGTTACTGGCTGCAACGGCAGGGGCGACAGGGTCGTGGTGGAGACGACGAACAGTAGCGTGGGGCCTACCTGTCAGCGAGGGAGAGTGGGGGAAAGTGGGGCCACCGGTTCAGGTGAAAAACGCTTCGCGCATGGGGGAATAGCTGGGCTGGTACTGGGCTTCTAGGCCAGGTTTAGTTGGGTCGAGTCTGACTCTATTTTTTTCTTTCAAATGCTTTTTCTTTTTCTATTTCTATTTTCTGTTTTGAATTTCAAACAACAATGAAATACTCAAATCAAATCAAACTTTCACCAAACAATGCATTGAGTTTTTGGTTCTGTTTATCAACAAAACCAATTCCCAAAAACAAAAATAATATTTTTATTTTAGGGTCCATTTTTAATTAAATAAATAGACCTTGATTATTAAATCAAAATAGGATTTGATTTATTTAAAATCTCCATTTGAAAAATAAAATAAAACCAAATCAGTAGGTTTTTATTTGAAAATAAAGATTTCTTGGAAAATTTGTTTATAATAAATAAATAAGTTTTGATGTTTAATTAAAATAGTAAAACTTTTATTTTTAATAAACTTGGATATTAAATCCTTATTATTTTATTTAAATAAACCTTTACTATTTTTCTCAAATGGAAATATTTTATTTCAAGGCTTGGCCAAGTTTTAATTTGGCTCTTTAAAATAACCTTATTTATATTTCTTCCTTTTCATTTTAAAACCCAATCTTTTATTAAAAGATTCAAAAATTGTAATTACAAATATTTTTAGTTTTATTGTTTATTTAACTTTTTAAATCCCTTTAGGATTTTATTTGATCCAAATAGGTTTGAAGGTTTCCAATTGGAATCAAACGTTTCTTCTCACCCTAAAAATCAACAAAGTTTTATTTTATTCATTTATTTTTCACATTACAAGATTTGGAATATCTTGGGATGTGACAAGGATCATCTCCCCCTCTGCGCTCTCCATCGAATCCGAGGCCAGCCAGGTGGGAGCGGCCACCCAGCCGGTTCTTCTGGCTACCCGGCTAGACGAGCCAGCCAGGAAAGCTTTAAGCCCAGCCGGATGGGACTAGCCAACCGGCTAGAGTGCTTCAGCTTGATGGACAGGCGGCCGATGCCTTCTGGAGCCGGCCTGCTTAGGCCTGGCTTTCCCCACCCGGGGGTTATCCCCCCGACACTAGTCCCCGAGTGCGTAAGGACTTGGCCGGTGGGAAAGGTCTTGCGAGCTCCTTTGTTTCTCGAGGTAGTTTGTCGACGAGGTCCGGCTGCAGATTTTCCTTTTTCTTTCCGGCTGGGAAATCGATGGCTTCCCACTAGGTGTAAACAACAAAGGCAGTGACCGGCTGGCGAAGATGGAGCCAAAACTTCTGGTGAATGACATCAGTGCTGCCATCAGCCACGACCGTTGCTCTGGCGCACGTCGCATCGGTTTGAGTTCTGCGCCTCTGCGCCAGTTTTTGGTAACTACGTGCACCTCTTGCCACAGCGGTTTCTCGAGGAGAGTGCCCAAACCTCGCCTCCCACGTAATGCCTGTCGATCTTCTGTGCACAGTCATGCTAGCAGGGAAGATCCAGAACCATAACACCACGAGATTGGAAGCGCCGCGCGACCACGTGTTAGTTGGGAGCGGAGGAGACGACGGTGCCTCCCGCGGGGATAAATAGGCCCATAGGGGGGGGGGGACAAATCCTCCCACTTCGTCTTCCTCCAGCTCTCGCTTCGCTTGCCTTCTCCGTTCTTGCTTCTCGCTTGCACCGCTAGTTTGTGGTTGTCGGAGCCGCCGTCGCTTCATGTGCGTTTACTGAGCACTCCAGTCTCCACCACGGCTTCTCCTCCCGCTGAGATGTTGTCGGAGCAACGTGGCGGCTGGTGCGGGTCATTCGTGATGGACGACCTGGTATACAAGTACCAGTGAGGGAAATTCCTCCCTTCGTCGCCGCTGGTGAAGCACCGGCTTGCTCCGGAGGGGGAGCGGGAGACCGAGCCCCGAGCTGGGGAGCGCATCGTCTTCCTCTCCCACTTTGCTCGCGGCTTCGGCCTTCCCGCCAGCCCTTTCCTTCTTAACATCTTTGATTTCTTCGACCTCCAACTCTACCACCTTGGCGCCAATGCCATCACGTAGCCGTCGCACCATGCGGCATGCTGCGAGTCGTACCTTGGGGTCTGGCCCGAGGTGGCGAACTTTCTGAAGTTCTTCCACTTCAAGGCTTAGAACACCATCAAGAATGGCTCGCTGACGGAGGTGGGCTGCTACGCCGTCTACCCGTGTCCCTCCTTGCCGATGCCGTGGTTCGACCTCCCCGACACCGTCAAGCTCTAGCAGCGCTCATACTTCTATGTGAGAAATGCCACAGAGGTCAACTAGATCGGGCTGCCGCCCTTCGTCAACGTGCCCTTGACGCAGAAGGCCTTGATGGTGAAGGGGATGGGGGCCCAGGCGAACATCGCTCGGATGGCCGCTTGGGTGGAGGCGATGGCGACGACATAGTGGCTCACCGCCCGGGACATCACGCTGTCCTGGATGGCGCGTAGCCTCCTTTCGCTCCAGAGGCGGTCGCACAAGAGGTGCTACTTGTCCACCGTCGACGACCTGACCCGGACGTCGCAGAAGGAGGTGCCGTATGAGGCACTGCAGAATATGATCTCCATGATTTCTGATACGAATCGTAAACGTATCTATAATTTTTGATGTTCCATGCTTGTTTAGTATTTACTTTGCTTTTCTTTGTCTTCACTTTGAGGCATTTTTATATGTTTTCTGGAACTAACCTATTAACAAGATGCCACAGTGCCAGTTGCCTATTTTCTTCTATTTTTGGTTCTAGAAAAGTTACAAAATGAATATTCTCGGAATTGGATGGGACAAAAGCCAAAGTCAATATTTTACCGCTAGGAACACGGAGCCAGAACACGAGACGGAGGAGGGCCTCGAGGGGGCCACACCCCCTGGACGCGCGGCCTAGCCTGGCCCATGCCTGGGGGGGGGGGTGCAGCCGCCTCGGGCACCCCCTCGGCCTCCCTCTTCGCCTATAAGAAGCCCCTGATATCTAAACCCTAAGGACCCAATCAATATTCCACGAAACAGTCTGTAGCCTCCGCCACCATCATCCCTAGATCGGGGGGGGGGGGATCTGAAGCTCTTCCTGGCACCCTGCCAGAGGGGAGAGATCATCCCAGCGGCCTTCTTCATCACCATGCCAGCCTTCTGTATGATGCGTGAGTAGTTCCACCTTGGACTACGGGTCGATGTAGTAGCTAGATGGTTGTTTCTCCTCCTTTGTGCTACCATGTTTAGATCTTGTGAGATCCGTTCAGGATCAAGATCATCTATTTGTAATCATGCATGTTGTGTTTTCGGGGATCCGATGGATATTGAGATTACTATGTCAGATTGGTTAATGATTCTATCTTATTGATTCTATCATGTCTGTGTTGTTTGAGATCTTGCATGCACTCGGTTACTAGTAGCTATCTTGGCCAAGTAGATGCTAGTGACTCCAAGAGGGAGTATTTATGCTCGATAGTGGGTTCATGACTCTATTTAATCGGGGGAACTGACAAAAATCTCTAAGGTTGTAGATGTGCTATTGCTACTAGGGAGAAAACAACGATCTCTTGTTCATGGAACAAGTGGATTGTTTACCTTACACACCTTACATAAAGTAGTTATCCATTGCTTGGAACTTAATACTGGAGGGGGTTCGGATGATTACCTGAAGGTGGATTACTAGTCATAGATGCAGTTGGATGGCGGTCTATGTATCTTGTTGTATTGCCCAATCAAATCTCATAGGATCATGAATGTCTAGTATTGCATTGTTATGCCTTGCTCTGTCCTGTCAATTGCCCCACTATAATTTGTTTACCCAACATGTTGTGTTGTTTATCTTAAGTAGAACACCTCTAGTGAACTATGGACTCTAGTCTAATCTTTACCATTGATACATCTTCCACTGTTACTGTTTACTTTCTACAAACCACTATTACATTCCACACCATACAGTTAATACTTTGTTTTCAGCAAACCGGTGAGATTGACAACCTCACTATTCGTTGGGGCAAAGTCTTGAGTTTGTGTTGTGTAGGTTTCCAAGTTGCTAGCAACACCTTTGGGTCGTTTCCTTCCTCCTACTGGTTCGATAACCTTGGTTTATTATTGACGGAAAACTTGTTGCTGTGCTCATCATACCTTCCTCTTGGGGTCTCCCAACGAAGCTCTACAGTGATCTGAGCTAGACATCATCAAGCTATTTCTGGTGCCATTGCCAGGGACATTAAGGACAGCTTCACAAGGGGAGTCCTTCACAACCTTTCTCTTTACTTTGTTTTTGTTTTGCTTAGTTTGTTTTGCCTTGTTTTGTTAGCCTCTTTTTATCAAAAACTCCAAAAAAATTAGTTTCGTTGGTTTGCTTTATCTTATCAAAAACACAAAAAAATTAGTTCCGAATCTAGTTGCTGCTGCTGTTGGTTTGCTCCACCTTTGGAAAAATGAACTCTGCTGAGAACACCAAGTTGTGTGACTTCACAAGCACAAACAACAATGATTTCATGAGTACACCTATTGCTCCACCTTCTCCTGATGCTACCTTTTATGAAATTAAGCCTGCTTTGTTGAATCTTGTGATGAAAGAGCAATTCTCTGGTGCTAGTTCTGATGATTATGCTGCCCACCTTAATAACTTTGTTGAACTTTGTGAGATGCAAAAATATGAGGATGTAGATGGAGATATTATTAAGCTCAAATTGTTTCCTTTCTCATTGAGAGGAAAAGCTAAATAATGGTTGCTATCCTTGCCTAGAAATAGTATTGATTCTTGGATTAAGTGCAAAGATGCTTTTATTGGAAAATACTATCCTCCTGCTAGGATTATATCTATGAGAAGTGAAATAATAAAATTTAAGCAACTTGATAATGAACATGTTGCTCAATCTTGGGAAAGAATGAAATCTTTGGTTAAGAATTGTCCCACTCATGGACTTACTGCTTGGATGATTATCCAGACTTTTTTATGCAGGGTTAAACTTCTCTTCAAGAAATCTGTTGGATTCAGCTGCTGGAGGCACCTTTATGACCATTACCTTGGGTGCTGCAACAAAGCTCCTTGATAATATGATAATCAACTATTCTGAATTGCACACTGAGAGAGCTCCACATGGTAAGAAGGTAAATTATGTTGAAGAAACCTCTTCTTTGAGTGATAAGATTGATGTTATCATGGCTATGCTTGTTAATGGAAAAGCTCATATTTATCCAAATAATGTTTCTTTAGACTCTTTGGTTGCTCAAGAAGAGCAAGTTGATGTGAACTTCATTAGAAACAGCAATTTCAGCAACAATGCCTATAAGAATAATTTTGGTAGTAACAATAATTATAGGCCTTATCCTCCTAATAATGGCAATACCTATGGAAACTGCTACAAAAATACTAGAAGTGCTCCCTCTGAAGTTGAAGTCATGCTTAAAGACTTTATTAGTAAACAAACTATTTTCAACAAAACTTTGGAGGAAAAGCTTTTGAATGTTGAGAAAAATATTTGCTCTTTGTCTGAAGCACAGTCCTCTTTGATTTATAAAATGGCTGCTAAACCCGAAACCTTGGAAAGTACCTTTGCTGCTATTCATGCCATACAAGTTACTATTGATGAAAATGTTAGACTATTAGTTAAACTACATGCTAAATGGGAAAGAGAACCTGTAATTGCTAGAAACAATAGTGTGTGTACTATTACCACCACCAATATGGATGCTACCAAACCACAAGAAGTCCCCATTCCTCCTACAACAATGCGTAAACCCAATAAGTCTACTATTTGTCATGCTAAGTTTGATTTTGATCTTGATGGTTGCAATATCTCTGAAGTGATTATGTTCCTACAAAAGCTTGCTAGAAGTCCTAATGCTAGTGATATGAATGTGGCTTTCACCAAAAAGATTACAGATGCTCTCATTAAAATTAAGGAAGAAAAGTTGAAACACAAAGCCTATATTCCTAGGAAAGTAGAAGATAGTTGGGAACCTATCATTAATATGCAAGTGAATGACTTTGATCTCAAAGCTTCGTGTGACCTTGGTTCTAGTGTCTCTATTATGCCTAGAAATATTTATGAAATGCTTGATTTGACACCTTTGGAAGATTGCTATTTGGATGTCCCACTTGATGATAATGCTAGAAAAACTCATGGGGAGTATTAATGATGTTCTTATTATGGTTAACAATGCTTATGTCACTGTTGATTTCTATGTTTTGGATGTTTTTTCGAGAGTACACGGAAGCGTACCTTAATTTTAGAGAAGGCAGAATATATAGTACAAGAAGGGTTTCTAGGATGCACACACCCGAACCCAGGAGCTCCAGAGGACAAAAACTAAAGGACTACTCTCTCGCCCTAGTTCTGTCTCCTACTCCCCCATCTTCCTCTCGCCTCAAGGCTACCCTCAGCAGCTCATCTCCTCAAGGATGAGATCAGTGAGGCTGCTACCTCTAAGGTTCTTATGTGGGTTACTGAATACCCAAGCATTTCTGTTTTTCCACAGAGTATAGATAGTTGTACAAACAAGACCATCAAACCATCTAATCTCCTCAGCTCCGAACCTGCTCCTCTGCTCTAGCCACCAATCTTTGATGTTATCCGTTGGTGTAGGCCCTCGTAATGGAATTCCAAGCGCTTGACCACAACGGTGCCACACCTCCCTAGCGAAGACACATTGAAGAAGGATGTGCTCCGCCGTGTCCTCCTCCGGCAGGCACACAAAGCAACAAGAGGGTTGGCTCTGTAGTCCATGCCTTAGCCGCTGACCGCTGTCCAAATCCGGTGTTGTACCGCAAGCCACATGAATAGTTTCCCTTTGGGGGTCGCCTTGCTCTCCTAGATAGGCCCTCCAATCTCAAATATATCCCGACCCTGCGATAGACTCACATAGGTGGATTTTGCTGTGTAAGTTACCGTGCTTGACCCCGGCCATCTGAAGGTGTCCGATGCCGCAATATCTCTGTTCACTCCTATTATGGCAAGCCAGAGCGCCATGCACTCCATGACACCTCGATATGCTAGGTTTCCAGGGATGTCCAGGAGCCAGCGGTTTTCCAACAGGCCTTGCTCGACCTTCCTCGAGTTACGTATCCTCGTGCTGACCGTGGATGTGAGGCCCGATGCAAACTCCGAAGCAGAGCGCCTTGCTATCCATCGATCATGCCAGCAGAGAGTGTCCTTGCCATTGCCCACATCGATCTAAACCAAACTGTCGAAAACCCTCCTGGCTTCTTCGTCACGGGGCATAGGGAGCCCTAGCCAAGGTTTGTTCTTGTTTGTTCTCCGAAGCCATTCCCAGTGTACCCGCAACACCAATCCTTGCCTCCTCATATTCTTGACACCTAGCCCTCCAAACTCATACGGGTTGCAGACTTGTTCCCAGGACACTAAGCATTGTCCACCATGTGCGCGCTCTTTCCCTGCCCAGAAGAAACCCCTGCAGCTGCTTTGAAATTCCTCAATGAGCTAAACCGATTCTTTTGTGGTGATCAAATGATGGACCGACCTAGCTGCCATGACCGCCTTGACGAGTACCAGTCTGCCTGGTCGCGCAATGAGACCCTTATGCCAGGCAGGGAGAATCTTCACCGCTGCATCTAGCATGGGTTGCCATTGTGCCTTGGTGAGTGGGCGCAACGCAAGCTGCAATCCTAGATACCGAACCGGGAACCTAGCAATCTCGCATCTTAACAACTGTTCCACCAGGGTCTCAGTCTCCTCTGCCCCTCTGATAATTGTCGTAGTAGTCTTCCTGTAGTTCACATGTAGGCCAGACGCCTCTCCGAAGATCGACATCAGCTCTCTGACCGTGGCAAGATCATGGTCGGTAGGCTTGATGAAGAGCACAACATCATCCGCGTAGATCGACACCTGCTGCAGCTGAGAGCTATTTCCAATTGGAGATAGGAGTCCCTCCTCCGATGCCTTGTAGAAAAGTAGTGAGGCAACCTCCATAGCTAGGACAAATAGTTGCGGCGAGAGCGGGTCACCCTGGCGTAGCCCTCTGGCATGCATGATAGTGTCTCCTGGCACGCCATTAATAGAGACTCTAGTGTTGGCCATGCGTAGCGCAATAGCATTCCACGATATCCAAATCTTCGGGAACCCCATAGCTCTAAAAACCTCCAGGAGAAAAGCCCACGATACCGAGTCAAAGGCTCAGGCAATGTCCATATTTATTAGCACACCCGTCTCTCTTCTGGAGTGGATCTTCCTCGCTAACTGTCTGACCAGCATGAAGTTGTCGTGTAGGTTATGCCCCTTGATGAAGGCCGATTGGTTCCGGCTAACAAGGTGCTCCATCTTGGGCTGTAGCCTATTTGCAAGCAGTTTCGACAAGAGCTTAGCGAAGCTATGCACGAGGCTGATCGGCCTGAAATATCCCACTTCCTGTGCTTTCACTTTCTTGGGTATGAGTATGATAATGGCCCGATTCAGTTTTCCAAAGACTCTGCCATCCCCCACAAACAACTTGAAGAGTGCCGCCATTATCTCAGGTTTTATAATGGGCCTGGCCCATTGGTAAAATGCTCCAATAAACCCGTCTGGTCCTGGTGCCGATCCGGTGGCATCTCTTTAATCACTCCCTAAACCTCCTCCTCCATAAATAAAGCTCTAAGATCAGATAAGAGATCGGCCTGGTTTTGCATACCTAACGCCTCAAGGTCCAACGTGCAGTCACGGTTCCTGAGAGTGCCTAGCAACTCCATATACGCATCATAGAAGATGGCCTCCTTGCGCTTCTGAACAGTGATTAGCTCATCCCCATGTTTGATCGCAGGTATATAGTTTTTAGTGCGTCTCCCATTTGCAACAAGATGGAAAAGTTTTGTGTTCGCATCTCCCTCCGGAGCCCCCTCAAGCGAGACCGTTGGCGCGCCATCGTGCGTTCCAACAAGGAGAGGGCTAGGACGGTGTGCTTGAGCGTCCGTCGGAGCCACCCTTCCTCCGGGAATAGGATCCTACTATCCTGAGCTACGTCAAACCGATGGATGATCACATTTGCCATAGCAATCTGAAGCTTAAGTTTCCCCACCTTGCGGTCTCCCCATGCCTACAGATAGGTTGCCAAGTTACACATGCATGCGTTTAGGTGAAGGAAGGGGTCCACTATCGCCGCATCACACCTCCACCCCTCTTTTACCTCCTCATCGAAGCACTCCAGTTTGATCCAAAATAGTTCAAACTTGAATCTTTTTTAGGCCGAGCGCAGGCATTCATCGAGAGATGTAGTGGTGTGTGGTCAGAAACTGATGACAACAGCGCCTGCAATAGCGAGTCCGGGAACATTAGCTCCCAATCAATGGACACTAATGCTCGGTCGATCCTGGATAGCGTTGGAGGATTGCACATGCATGCGTTTTGGATGTTGAATACAATGCTTCTTGTCCTATTACTTTGGTAAGACCTTTTCTTAGAACTGTTGGTGCCATCATTGATATGAAAGAAGGCACCATTAAATATCAATTTCCATTCAAGAAATGAATTGAACACTTCCCTATGAGGAGATAGAAGTTGCCTTTTGCTCCTCCTTTGAAAGCAAGGTTTGATGTTAATGCTTCTTCATTTGAAAATACTTGATTCTTGCTTCATGTGCCTAACTTAAAGGCGTTAAAGAAAAGTACTTCTTGGGAGCTAACCCAATAGTTTTCTTGAGTCTTGGAAGTTATTACTTCTGTAATCACCTCTCCTTATCCTTTTTATTTGATTTTTGTGCCAAGAATAACCTCTAATGGGAGGGAAGTAAGATTTGTGGACTTGCTGTCCCGAAACAGATTTTTGTGCTCCATTGTAAAATTCGTAAAATCTCTGTAATTTGGATTGAGCTGTAATTTTCTGAATAAATCCCCCAGGTTATTAGCTAACTTTCTTTAGTTCAACACTTTTTGATTTGAGCAACAGAAGGTCTTCGAAAAAATCGTTTTCTACCTGCTGGTATGTTTTGACAGATTTGTGCCATTATTTGCATTTCCTTCTTATTGATTCCTTTTTGGGTTATTTTTGGGAAATTGAGATTTTTGAGGGAATTTATACAATAACTTGTGTCTTTAGTGAAAGTTTTGCTATTTTAAAACTAAACCCCAAAGGTCTATTATCTTTTCAATGGACTAATATTTCTAATGAAGATTGTGTGAAGTTTTGTATGAAGGAAAATTTTCAGGTGTAAGGAAAGAATGATGTAATGAGATGAAGAATGGACAAAAGCTCAATATTAGGGATGCCACCCCGTTTCACCCCAAGAAATATTCAAGAGGTACAAGCGTCAAATCTTGGGAATGCCCAAGGCATCCCCTTGTTCATCAATAAAAATCTCAGGTCTTTCTAGACACTTCGTTTTTATTGTTTCATGCACTGTTGTGTTGTTCTTGGAGCGTCTTAGTTTTCGTTTTTGGTTTTTGTTTTTTTAGTTTGCTTGAATAAAGTAGTTGGACACCATTTTCACCGTGTTGTTTCAAATAAGTTGATTGGTGTTGGAACGGAGTAGGAAGTTCTTGCTTTAGTAGTACAAGAGGAGCTTGCTTTGACTGTGACTTAGACTTTATCATATCATGCTAGATGTTGTTTTGATCTTATGCTTAGTGATTATTGCTGTAGCATGACTTGTTCCAAACAATTAGTATTTCTTAATGTGCCTTTAAATAATCATGCGTTGTTTTAGCATACAAAAGCATAATATTGTGGCATTCTCCTTTGATGCTTTGCTTGGGTTGACTTGGCACATGCTCACACCATGTTATGACTATGAACCAGTCACCATAGCCTCTATGATAATTTAGTTTTTCACTTGTGGTACCGCTTTATGCTTTGATTAGTAATGTTTTGTCGCTCTGCATGATTATGGCCATTATTGCTCTCTTAGTTGGTCGCTCCCAGTCTTTTGCTAGCCTCCACTTGAATGAGTAAGCTCTACTCATGCATCCAACTCCCAATAAACCAAGTTATTCCAAAGTGTCCACTATAAATTCCTATGCATGGTGTGTTACACCATTCCAAGTATATTCTTGTTTTATCTATCTTCCAAATTAAACTTGTTATGTGAAACTTAGTGATTAAAGCTCTCACAAACTTGATGGCACACTTTATTTTTCTTGCCCCTAAATCAACTTGAACCATTGTGTCATCTATTTTGTATATGCTTGCACTTATACGTTGGAATTAGCAGAACCATGCTGTTATGGGGAACGCTTTCAACATTGCACTTGTACATTGTACCCAGTTGATATGATGCTCTTTTGTTTGCGGATGTCGTCGGTGTGAAAAAAGGGAAGCTTGTAAGTCCATGGAGTTATGTATGTGTGTTAGAGAAATGCCTAGGCAGCTAGCCTAAGCCATGCCTAATCATGGTGGAAACTTGCAGCATCACCATTGTGAGCAATCTATGAAGCTTTCTTCTTATATAAAAAAGAGAGACATTGAAAAGAGGAAAGAGAGAAAAAAGCACCATTTTCCCATGGTAAATAAGAAGATTGCCGAGATGCTCATTGTCTTCTTGCCTTGTCATTTTGATTATGGGATAGCTCCTGTGTCATGTGCAAGGGGTACCCCGTTGGCAGTTCTCTATGATACACATGTACTTACTATGACAAGAACTTACCGGTGACTAAAGTTGAGTAGCATGAGGAGCGGCCCTCATACTTAAGGGACATGAGATTGCCAACATATACTTTGTCAAGCATATACTCCATAGTTTGTTCACTTTAACCTTAATCACTTCAAGATTCTTATGATAGGGGCAATGAGAGCTGAAAGCTAACAAGTACCATAAATTTTGGAAGCTCTTTATGAGACTTGAAATCCCTGCTTCCCTTTTATGAAGGTCTCTTCTTCCACCATTATATTGAGTCTCCACCTTCTATCCTTAGGCACCAATTAAGAGAGCATAGTTGCCATTCTTAGTTCTATGTGCATTGTCCCAAAACTTATTGATTGATTCATATTGTTGATATTGCTTGCTCTTGAACTATTTGTATCTAGTCACTCTTATAAACTTTGAAGGTGTTGGGCCACGTCGAGATAAAACAAAACTTTTTCCTCTAATGTTGTGATCCCAAGATCTAGCTGAGGTAGAAGGCCACGAGGTTTACCAATAGACGCGCAGTTGCGTATTACTGATGTAGCGCGTTAGTTGATGGAGTGCAGTCCTTTGCGATCCGATTGTCCCGGTGCTGATCGTACAACACCTCTGCTGGTATCCACACGTACAAGGAGGAGCGTTGGCGGCGAACTGCTAGATTCGTTACGACGGCAGGACTGCTGTGGAGCTAGGGTTTCCAACACATGGAATGACCTAACCGAACAACGATTAACCTTTCTGGGTTACAGTGCTCCACTATATATAGGGAGTGAACGTGGGCTCTGCTCGCGTGGCCCATTCACTAAAGCCCATATAATATTAGTCCCTGTGAGTCCAACTCACTGACTCAGTCCAAATCCGGCTCGGGTCCAACCCAACCAGATTTCCGGTTCAGATCCAATCCGAACTTGCTCCCGCTCTTAAGTGTGTGACCCCGCAGGCTCATGGCTACTTGGACACGATTAGAGTCCGACTCTCAATCGATCAGTCGGTAGTGGCTCCAAGCAGAACGTCCCGACTCCCAAGTACCAAAGAGTCATGACGACTTGCCTTTCCAATGCGACTTGTGTTCGAGTCCCTTTTGCCTCACGATATGCCTTGTCAGACTATAGGCGAATGTTTGTCATCCCTTAAATAGGCCGACTCTCTTATCGATCCAAGATAAGTGATTCACCCGACTAACTCTTAGTCGATCACCTCGGTTAAAACTTAACTGAGTCGTGCATGGCCATGCTTTCCAAATCATATCATCCGAGAGGGCCCAGAGAATATATCTCCAAGTGGAGGGGCAAAATCCCATCTTGGTTATTCACATCACGCAGCTTGATTCTCAGTCAACCCAAACTCTGCCTTTATAGCTGCCCAGTTACGGATCAGCGTTTGACAGAACCTAAGTCGGTGATCCTCAACTCGGACTATGCAATAACCTTAGGTCTAAGGATTACATTGATTGAGATATACAAATGACAACTTGTTCGTTGTACCTCAATATGGGTCAATCCGAATCGCTAAACTCTTTAGCCGAATCTGTGTAAGTTGGAATAACATCTCCATGTCCATGACAAGTGGATTCGAGTCATCAAGCCAACTTTCACATTGGTCTAAGTTGTGTGTCTAGCACAACCTCAATGACCAAGGATATTTAGTACAAACATCATGAATGCATGGTTCCACAACTGAATCACATATTCAATGATACACATCCGATGTTTATGCAAGGACAACTTAATATCTTTATGAATAAAATGGGAAATATCATCATACATGATTGCCTCTAGGGCATATTCCCAACAGTCCCGCACTTGCACTAGAGTCAATCTTCCGACATCACATGTCTAAGCATCTAATGCCCATGGCTCTCAGGTGCGCCTCATGCTTTGGCTGTGGTAACGGCTTTGTCAACGGATCCGCAATATTTGCATCCGTGTGTACCTTGCATAACTTGATATCACCCTGATCCACAAACTGGCGAATCAGGTGGTACCGCATGAGTATGTGCTTGTTCTTCTGGTGTTGTCTAGGTTCCTTGGCTTGTGCAATAGCACCATTGTTGTCACAATACACGTCTAACGGATTGGACGAGCCCTGAACCACACCAAGATCCATGAGGAAATTCCTCATCCAAACAGCTTCCTTTGCTGCCTCCGAGGCAGCAATATACTCAGCCTCTGTTGTAGATGCAGACACAGTCTCTTGCTTGGAACTCTTCCAACTCACAGCACCTCCATTTATAATAAACACCTATCCAGATTGCGAACGAGAATCATCAGAGTTGGTAAGATAACTCGCATCCGTGTAACCCTTTACACTAAGTTCATCTTCACCACCATAAACCAAAAACATATCCTTATTCCTTCTCAAGTACTTTCGGATATTTTTAGCCGCTATCTAGTGGATTTCTCCAAGATCATCCTGGTATCTGCTCACAACACTTAGAGCATATGAAACATCCGGTGTAGTACAAATCATGGCATACATGATGGATCTGATTGCAGAAGAATACGGAATCGCACTCATCCGACTTCGCTCATCAGTTATCGAAGGACACTGAATCTTGCTAAGTTTTACACCATGGGACATCGGTAAGAACCCCTTCTTAGACGATTCCATGTTGAACTTCTTCAACACTTTGTCCAAATAAGTACTCTGACTCAATCTAATGAGCCTTCTTTATCCATCTCTATAGATCTGGATTCCGAGAATATATGTTGCCTCACCCAAGTCTTTCATTGAGAGACTCCTTTACAATGATTCCTTGGTTTCTTGCAACATCTGGACATCATTTCCAATCAATAATATGTCATCCACATATAAGATTAGAAAGTTTACTTTGCTCCCACTAAACTTCTTGTATAAACAAGAATCATGATCACTCTTGATGAAGCCAAACGATTTGAGTACCTCATCAAAGCGAATATTCCAACTCCGAGATGCTTGCTTCAACCCATAAATGGATTTCTGAAGTTACATACCTTGTCAGCATTAGCCGGATCGACAAAACCCACGGGATGTATCATATACACATCCTCGATTAAATTTCTATTAAGGAAAGCCGTTTTGAGATCCATCTGCCATATCTCATAGTCGAAATAGGCTGCTATAGCTAACATGATCCGAACTGATTTAAGCATCGCTATGGGCGAGAAAGTCTCGTCATAATCAACTCCTTGAACTTGTCGGAACCCCTTCGCGACAAGGCGTGCTTTATAGACAGATACATTTCCATCCATATCAGTTTTCTTCTTAAAGACCCATTTGCACTCGACGGGTCTTGCACCGTCTGGCAGATCAACCAAGTTCCAAACTTGATTTTCATCCATGGACTTTAACTCGGATCTCATGGCTCCAAGCCATGACTCGGAATCAGATCCCACCAACGCTTCCGAATAATTTGCCGGCTCATCATTGTCTAATAGTAACACATCACGAACACTTCGTAATCTCGCTGATCTTCGTAGTACAGGTGCTTCTGCCGGCTCAGTTACCACGACCGGTTCAACCTCCAAGGTTTTCGCCGACTCGCTACTGGCCGGTTCCTCTCGAATTTCTTCGAGCTGCACCATGCTCCCACTTACTCCCCGACCGAGAAACTCTTTCTCAAGGAAGACACCGTTCCGAGAGATAAACACTTTGCCCTCTTCTCGGTTGTAGAAGTAGTAACCCAAGGTTTCCCTCGGATACCCCACGAAAATACACTTATTCGACTTGGCCGTAAGCATGTCCGAATGAAGTCACTTGACAAATGCTTCACAACCCCAAATCTTAAGAAAAGACAAACTCGGCTTTTTTCCTGTCCACATCTCATGCGGTGTCTTCTCTACCGATTTTGATGGTACTCTCTTTTGTGTGAACACTGCTGTTTCTAGACAATAACCCCAAAATGATAAAGGCAGATCTGTCCGACTCATCATTGATCGTACCATGTCCAACAAGGTCTAATTCCGCCTTTCCAAAACACCATTCCTTTGCGGCGTTCCTGGCGGAGTAAATTGAGGAACTATTCTACAACTTTTGAGATGGTCATCAAACTCATGGCTCATGTATTCGCCTCCTCGGTCCGACCGAAGAAACTTTATTTTCTTGCCGAGTTGATTCTGTGCTTCATTCTGGAATTCTTTGAACTTTTCAAATGCTTCCGACTTATGTTTCATCAAGTAGATATATCCATACCTACTCAAATCATCAGTGAAGGTAATGAAGTACTCATAACCACCCGTTGTCGTCGTGCTCATTGGTCCACATACATCACTATGTACTAGTCCCAACAAGTCGGACGCCCTTTCGCAACTCTTTGCGAAAGGTGTCTTGGTCATTTTGCCAAGTAGGCAAGATTCGCATGTCTCGAACGATTCCAAGTCGAACGAAGTTAGGAGTCCATAATCATGGAGCTTCTTCATGCGTTTCCAACTTATATGACCAAGCTGACAGTGCCAAAAGTAAGTCATATTCAGATCATTTGGTTTCAACCTTTTAACATTTATGTTATAAACCGACTCACCATCAAGATTCAAAATAAATAACCCTTCCTGAACGGGTGCAAAGCCGTGAAACATATCATTCAAATACAAAGAACAACCATTATTCTTGATATTCGACTCATAGCCTTGCCTCATCAAACATGAAGCAGAAATAATGTTTTGACTGAGCACTGGAACATAATAACAATTATTCAGTTCCATAATGAATACGGAAGGTAAATGAAGTTGCATCGTGCCTACTTCCAACGCAGCAACTCTTGCTTTGTTGCCGACTCGAATATCAACCTCGCCTCTTGCTACGCTCCTAGTTCTTACCACTCCCTACAACGAGTTGCAGATGTGAATAACTGATCCGATATCATATACCCAAGAACTATTAGGTGCATCAGCAAGATATATGTCTATAACATTGCAAACAAGTGTACCTGAGTCGGAAGTCATACCTCCACTGTTGGCTTTATCAGCCAAATACTTGCTGCAGTTCCTCTTCCAGTGGCCATCCGCCTTGCAGTAGAAGCAAGTGGATCCGGCTGAAGGAGATGGCTTAGTCCCTGAGGAAGCGCTTGGGACCGGGTCCTGAGCCTGCTTTCCTCCTGACTTAGCCTTCTTCTTAGTCCAGGAACTCTTCTTGAACTTAGCCTTATTCTGCACCATCAACACTTGACTGGCGCCCTTCTTGAGATCCGCCTCTGCCTGCTTGAGCTTCCCATGCAATTCAGTGAGCTTCTTATCCATACCATGCATGTGGTAGTTCGAAATGAACTGCCCATATGCACTAGGAAGAGAGTTCAGAATTATATCCGTAGTAAACTCTTCGCTAATGGTTTAGCCAAGCCTCTCCAGAGACTGCACATAACCAACCATTTTGATCACATGCGGACTCAGTGGATCATCATCCTTAAGTTTGCAACTCAGCAAAGCCTGAGAGACTTGATATCTCTCAGTCTTTGCCTGAGCCTGGAACATACTTTTGAGGCTTTTGATCATATCGTAGGCCTCAACATGCTCGAACTTCTTTTGCAAGTCTGATTCCATGTGAGCAAGCATAAGACAACTAATATCTGTGGACTCATCCTTAGCCCGATGGTAGGCATTGGTGGCAGCGACAGTCGCATTCTCATTCGGCTCATCTGGAAGTGGGTTGTCTAGGACATGGTCTTTCTTTTCTTGTTTGAGAACAATTCTCAGATTTCGATACCAGTTGGTAAAATTAGTGTCGTTTAGTTTATCTTTCTCAAGGATAGTTCTCAACGCAAAACCGGATATCTGAGAGTGACTGCTACTTGGTAACATGATCTACAACAGAAAATATGCAAAACACTTAAGACATGTATTCATAAAAGAGCAAGCATATTAAACACTTTAATATTTTATGCTCCCACTAGAACCAACACCCCTCCGATGGTTACTTAGTGATTCAGGATCCTAAATAAGCAAGTCGGTTAGTGAGCTTTAGCATCACCGCTAGCCGCCAAGTGATCTAGGTATACAAGTCCATGTCAATCGCATCTCATACGACTCCTGTTGGACGGGTGGCATCACATGCCCCGGCTCCCATCCGACTTTTCCCCGAGCCCCACAACCGTTGTGATAGACCCATCTAGCTTACCGAGTGTTTCTGCAGTAAGAGTCCGACTTGAACCCACCTAGTTGGAAATAATTGGCAGCACCTCAATTTTATGAGCCCACTACCAAAAATGTCCGACTTGTGATGGTGCAAACACTGGCGGGAAAACCGACTAGACTATCTTTGAGGGATTAAATTTTACTGACTATATAATAGAGGTAAAACAGAGACATAACAATAACACATAATAAAATAATCATAATGTGAAATGGTATGGCTCCCTTCATGGTGATCTCCATCTCCACAAAGCCTTTAATTCGACTCGTGCCAACTCTTGCCACTTGTCGTCTTACTCCATGTCGCCGACATGTACAATTCCTTGCATGCCTTCTAGGTTCTCCAAACAGCTACACTAGCTTAGTAAAGTAAATTACAAGGAGAATCCGACACGCAGGTCGTTATACAATAATATGATAGCACCTAGGCTCCAGCCAGCTGACAAAATTGTGATTCGTAGATCACGTATGAATTACACACATACATCACATGCACATGAACCATACCATTCACAACTTCCTGCAAGAACAAGTTATGCATAGATACAATATCTACCGACGTTGTGAAAATCGCAAATACATCTAAGGCGCTACGACAGGGCGAAGCCGGCGGCCCGACCATTATTACGATTCGATAAAATTCTTTGATCTTTGATCACCGCTTCCGGATTTACGTGTCACAGTCTACCTCGATGGAGGAAGCCGACCGATAGGGCTATGTTGTTCCACGATCTCAACAGTATGATCACGGAAATCAGATCTACCATTCCCCGAGTACAATTGATCCAATCAACCTCGTACAAAACCGATATATCTCATAGATCGACCACCAAAACAACACATAAATCTCATCTACAGCCAACCGCATATCACATATGCGAGATCTCGTGCCTAAAACCAGAAGCTATCGCTCTGATACCACTGTTGGGCCACGTATAGATAAAACAAAACTTTTTCCTCTAACATGGTGATCCCAAGATCTAGCTGAGGTAGAAGGCCACGAGGTTTACCACTAGACGCGCAGTTGCGGATTACTGATGTAGCGCGTCAGTTGATGCAGTGCGGTCCTTTGCGATCCGATCGTCCTGGTGCTGATCGTACAACACCTCTGCTGGTATCCACACGTACAAGGAGGAGCACCGGCGGTGAACTGCTAGATTCTTTACGACGGCAGGACTGCTGTGGAGCTAGGGTTTCCAACACATGGAATGACCTAACCGAACAACGATTAACCTTTATGGGTTACGGTGCTCCACTATATATAGGGAGTGAACATGGGCTCTGCTCGTGTGGCCCATTCACTAAAGCCCATATAATATTATTCCCTGTGAGTCCAACTCACTGACTCAGTCCAAATCCGGCTCGGGTCCAACCCAACCAGATTTCCGGTTCAGATCCAATCCGAACTTGCTCCCGCTCTTAATTGTGTGACCCCGCAGGCTCATGGCTACTTGGACACGATTAGAGTCTGACTCTCAATCGATCAGTCAGTAGCGGCTCCTAGCAAAACGTGCCGACTCCCAAGTACCAAAGAGTCATGACGACTTGCCTTTCCAATGCGACTTGTGTCCAAGTCCCTTTTGCCTCACGATATGCCTTGTCAGACTATAGGCGAATATTTGTCATCCCTTAAATAGGCCGACTCTCTTCTCGATCCGAGATAAGTGATTCACCCGACTAACTCTTAGTCGATTGCCTCGGTTAACACTTACCGAGTCATGCATGGCCATGCTTTCCAAATCATATAATCCGAGAGGGCCCAGAGAATATCTCTCCAAGTGGAGGGGCAAAATCCCATCTTGGTTATTCACATCACGCAGCTTGATTCTCAGTCAACCCGAACTCTGCCTTTATAGCTGCCCAATCACGGATCAGCGTTTGACATAACCTAAGTCGTTGATCCTCAACTTGGACTATGCAATAACCTCAAGTCTAAGGATTACATTGATTGAGATATACAAATGACAACTTGTTCGTTGTACCTCAATATGGGTCAATCCGAATCGCTAAACTCTTTAGCCGAATCTGTGCAAGTTGGAATAGCATCTCTATGCCCATGACAAGTGGAACCGAGTCATCAAGCCAACTTTCACATTGGTTTAAGTTGTGTGTCTAGCACAACCTCAATGACCAAGGAAATTTAGTACAAACAACATGAATGCATAGTTCCACAACTGAATCACATATTCAATGATACACATCTGATGTTTATACAAGGACAACTTAATATCTTTATGAATACAATGGGAAATATCATAATACATGATTGCCTCTAGGGCATATTCCCAACATAAGGTGTCCTATGCATTTATTGCTACTCTATGAGGGACAAGCTGAATGCCACTATGCTATGTTTTCTCTATGTGGAACAAACAAACGTCTTTCAATGCATTGTTATTCATGATCTTTGTTTGTATCCTTTCATGTTGCATGCATATTTACTTTGTCTTATTGTTAGAACTTCTTCTTTCATGCTCATGTTTAGAGTACTTTGATCCCAGCTTTCATTGCTTGCAAATGGTTTGATATCTATTTTGATGGTGCATGTCACCTCAAAAATTATTCTTTATATAACTTACCTACTAGAGGACGTGCAGGAGTTAAGCTTGGGGATGCTTGGTACGTCGTAAACGTTTCTATAATTTTTGATGTTCCATGCTTGTTTAGTATCTACTTTGCTTTGCTTTGTCTTCACTTTGAGGTTTTTTTATATTTTTTCTGGGACTAACCTATTAACAAGATGCCACAGTGCCAGTTGCATGTTTTCTTCTGTTTTTGGTTCCAGAAAAGTTAGAAAATGAATATTCTCGGAATTGGACGGGACAAAAGCCAAAGTCAATTTTTCACCATGGGGAACACGGAGCCAGAAGATGAGGCGGAGGAGGGCCTCGAGGATGCCACACCCCTGGCCCGTGCCTAGGGGGTGCAGCCGCCTTAGGAACCCCCTCGGACTCCCTCTTCACCTGTAATAAGCCCCCGATACCTAAACCCTAAGGACCAGATCAATCTTCCACGAAACAGTCTGTAGCCACCGCCACCATCGTCCCTAGAACGGGGGGGGGGGGGATCTGAAGCTCTTCCCGGCACCCTGCCAGAGGGGAGAGATCATCCTGTAGGCCTTGTTCATCACCATGCCAGCCTCCGGTATGATGCGTGAGTAGTTCCACCTTGAACTACGGGTCCATGTAGTAGCTAGATGGTTGTTTCTCCTCCTTTGTGCTACCATGTTTAGATCTTGTGAGCTCCGTTCATGATCAAGATCATCTAGTTGTAATCATGCATGTTGTGTTTGCGGGGATCCAATGGATATTGAGATTACTATGTCATATTGATTAATGATTCTATCTTATTGATTCGATCATGTTTGTGTTGTTTGAGATCTTGCATGCTCTCTGTTTCTAGTAGCTACCTTGGCCAAGTAGATGCTAGTGACTCCAAGAGGGAGTATTTATGCTTGATAGTGGGTTCATGCCTCTATTTAATCTAGGGAAGTGACAGAAATCTCAAAGGTTGTAGATGTGTAGTTGCTACTAGGGAGAAAACAACAATCTCTTATTCATGGAACAAGTGGATTGTTTACCTTTCACACCTTTCTTAAAGCAGTTATCCGTTGCTTGCAACTTAATATTGGAGGGGGATCGGGTGATAACCTCAAGGTGGATTACTAGTCATAGATGCAGTTGGATGGCGGTCTATTTATCTTGTTGTATTGCCCAATCAAATCTCATAGGATCATGAATGTCTAGTATTTCATTGTTATGCCTTGATATGTCCTGTCAATTGCCCCGCTGTAATTTGTTTACCCTGCATGTTGTGTTGTTTATCTTAAGGAGAACACCTCTAGTGAACTATGGACCCCGGTACAATCTTTACCATTGATACATCTTCCACTGTTACTATTTACTTTCTGCAAACCACCATTAACTTCCACACCATACATTTAATCCTTTTTTTCAGCAAACCGGTGAGATTCACAACCTCACTGTTCGTTGGGGCAAAGTCTTGAGTTTGTGTTGTGCAGGTTTCCAAGTTGCTAGCAACACCTTTGGGTCGTTTCCTTCCTCCTACTGGTTCGACAACGTTGGTTTCTTACTAAGGGAAAACTTGCTGCTATGCTCATCATACTTTGCTCTTGGGGTCTCCCAACGAAGCTCTACAGTGATCTGAGCTACACATCATCAATCTCCAAGTTCCATGTGGAGGCGATTTGTTCATACTCCTGCCCGCCGTACCATCGCGGCCGCCTGCCGCCTCGGGTGAGTTGTCCTTGTTTTTCTTCTTTTTGTGTTTAGACTTTTCCTTGGTAGGTTTTCCTTGGGTGCCTTATGTTCCCCCTTTGAGTAGCTGTCTATAGTGCAACATGCTAAGGACGGAATGTGGCATCCCGCAAAACCACTACTAGAAAATCGCGTTGTTTTTGTGCATTGCATCATCATGACCGCATGCTCATGTCATCATGCCGCATTGCATTTGAGCATCGTCATCGTCTTGCATTTGCTTGCATCAAATTATTTTCGGAAAAACCTAATTAGCTTTCTAAACGCCCCATCTTCATTCAAACACGCAAAACCCGGGTCCCCGGATTATTTTGTTTTGTTGCTATCGGGTTGTAAAAGCCCCGTGTTAAACAATTAAAATGTTAAATTATTTTAGTGGGGGCAGTCGAACGGGCCGACCCGACCCGAACGACCACCCCCAGAACCTAAAGCGGTCCACCTAATCAGCCCCCTCTAAATCCTAAAGCTACCAACCTATCTACCCACCCCTCTGGCCACCTCACCCGGACCAATCCGTGACCGCCACCTCACCCCTCTCTTCCCCTAACCCTATCAACCGCTGCCACCTAACCCTCCACCTGCCCACCCACACACAAGCACACACACCACCCGCCGAACACCCCACACCACAGCACCCACGCCACGCACGCACGCACCCACCCGTCCCACGCGCCCACCAGCTCCCTCACGCGGTCCCGCACCCCCGGCCCCACCCCTGACGCTCCCCAACCCAGCCCACGCGACCGCCCTCATCCTCTTCCTCCTTCCCTCTGCAACCCCGCTCTCCTTCTCCCTTCCCCTCCGGCTGGCGAGCCCCACGCCGCCGTCCTCCCTTCTCCTGGCCAGCGTCGCCGGCCGCCTTCTTCCCCACCCCGCACGCCCCCCCGGAGCTCCGCCTCGCCGCGTCCCCTCGATCCTCTGCGCCTCTCTGCCGGCCCTCCCCGCAGCCTCCGGCCAGCACCTCCGTCGCCCCGCCTCCGCCCTCGGGCCGCCCGCGTGCTCCCTCCTCCGCGCGCCCTCTCGCCTCGCCGCTCGCCTCCGCCTCGCCCTCACCACCGCATCCGCCGCCGTCGCCGGAGCGCCCTCCCGCGCGCCTTCTCCACCACCCCGCCTCCCCGGAGTTCGCCGGCCCGCCTCCGCGGCCCCCTAGCCACCTCCCCGCCGGCGCCGTCCCCGCAGAAGGTCCGCCGGCCGCGGCCCCCTCGTCGCCTCCCGCTGGCCGCGCTCTGCGCCACCCCCGCGATCCCGTCCACGTCGGCCTTCTTCCCTCTTCCGTCTGCAAGCCGCCCCCTGTCTCCGTCGAGCGCGCGCCGTCGCTGGGCCCACGCGACCGCCTCGCAGAGCCTCTGCAGTGCCGCCCCTGACCGAGCTCTGTGTGGTTATCGCCTTGGATGCCTTGCAGCTCAACACCGCTGGACTCTCCCTGATGTGCTGGAAAGAAGAGATGGAACGGTGGTAATATTGTTTAGGAGAGGATGCATGGTGAAATAGTGATGTATGCGCAAAGCTTGCACCAAATTGATGACCATCTGGATGTTTTCGAGATACGACGGTGCACAAGATTCATAAGCCGGACGCCAAGATCGCCACCGGATACGCCAAGCACTTCGCCAAGGAACGCCAAGATCTTCGACCGAACGCCAAGACCGATCTGGTTCGAGGACCCGACAAGACCCTCGGAATCGCCAAGTTCTACTTCGCGGATTCGATGGCCGGAGCCCGGAAGACCCCGGTGTCGAGCCCCAAGTTCGCCTCTGATGATCAAGATGGTACCCCAAGATCTCCATCGTATGTGTCGTGTCCAAGATCAAGACGATGACAAGATCTACCGATGACCGAGAACCCGGACGCCATGATCTTCGTCGCGGACGCCGAGACCCCCGACCCCAAGACCGAACCCTGTCGAACCCTGACCCTGAGACCGACCCCGAACCCTCGGACCAAGATCGTCGAGAACCCCAATGTGTGAACCCCTTCCCGAAAACCCTATTTCATAATATAATAAACTTGTTGCATATTGAATTGTCATACTCGCATGCATATCTTTGGTTTAGGGGCCTTATGCCGATTCACCTCTAATTAAATATGGGGCCCATATGCGGGCAACTCTAGTCTTATATTGGCCTCATTTAAATTTGTGTAGCGAACCGGTTACTTATTTTGCCATGTTAAAACAACATTTAAATTGCGGGGTAGTTAAACAACATGCACCACTTAATTAATTGTCGGGACCCCGGTTCCGTTTAATATTGCCTAATTGCATCGCACCTTTACCATGTCATGCATCATATCATAAGCATGCCGATCTTTTGCCGTAGTATTAAATATTGCATCCAGTGTTTATTCTAGTGTTTTGCTTCTTCGCGGATAAGGTCGTTGAGTTGATGTGAGCTTCGCCCCGATCTTCGGATGAACCTTCGACAATGTTTTCAGGCGAGCATCTCCCCCTTTCTACCTATCTTACTTTTATAGTATTTATTTCCCTCCTGTTGATCTTTGCTATCTGTGTTGCGATGCTCTAGTTTTCGTACCCGTGATATCCCTTGCAGCCATATATAGCCTTGGACACATCCTATTACCTGTTGTTTGGTAGATAGTTGGACCCGCGCGTCGTAGTCGCTTGTTCAAGTGTTGTGGCGTGTCGTCAAGTACCACAGTTGTTGGAGAAGTGCCGCATGTCCAATGCTGGAGATGATCATGGTTTTACTTATCGTTCACTTTAATTCCTGTTTAACACTAAAATTGAATTAAGCAGAGGCATCGGTGGGTGATAGATAATATTTGGTTTCCGACCGCCCACTTGTGTCCTGTAGTACCCCGAGTTCTTGACACCTGTTCCGAGATCGAGCGCGCTAACCACAGGTGGGGAGATATGGGCCCCCCATTGATTATTACCTGATTTCAAAGTATTGTACTGGGGGCCACAAACTAGTTTGAGGTTTTATTTACTATCCTGTACTTATGCCATGCTTTACTGCTTTATTTAAGTTGTGCGACAGATAGCACCTGTACTGTTTAGGATCGGGTCACGTTTTCGCGGTGTCGACAGTCCCCGTTTGGGGATTTCCTGTCGTTCACAGCCGTCTACCCAAACCCTAAGTCCGTCTCGGAGACCGGCCGACTTCGTTGCGGGTGTCGACTTGGTGGGGTGGCCCCCATGTACTTGCTTTGGGTCTGGGAACGTCGTGACTTAGGCCCCGCCGACATACCGATGGGCGTATGTTAACTGATCTGGCAAAAAGGGTCGAAGTGCCTGTGGATACTTTGGTGCACCCCTGCAGGGTTAAATCTTTTCGAGAAGCCGTGTCCGCGGTTATGGACGACTTGGAGCACAGTGCTTGATCATAGACAACTATAACTAAAGTTTATTGTTATAAATTGACTTGTATCCGATATGACTAGTAATCAGCTTCACTACAACGGAATGGCTAAGTAAAAGTACCAACAACTGCTGGGTTTTGGGGTTATCTCATGCTAATTGTATCTGACTAGTAAGTGTTGCCACTATAACGGAATGGTTAACTAAAAGTACCCACTGCTTACTTTATCAGGATGATTAGCTAAACCTGACTAGTAAAGTGCCGCAACTATAACTGAATAAGTAAAACTGCCAACTGTGTGAGTTCCTCGGTTGACTTCCTCGTTTGGTCTCGAGGGGAAACGCCAGGATGGGTTAGTTTGATGATAGTATCAGGTTGGATCCGAATAGGTCTTCCTTACCCCTCTCTGATAGCCGCCAGTAGTATCGAGTCTCTATAGGTTGTTTAGTGCATGCTGCCGCAGCCGCTTCAGTCCACCATACCTATGTAGGCGAGGACCGCCGAATTTTAGCCTCGCCGTGTACTGGCCTCAGTACTGACGCTCCTTCTTTTTCCTTTGCCCTTTGCCGGCACCCCTTTTGTTTAAGCAGGTTTGAGATCGACGTCGTTAGCAGGGTTACCCTTCCGGCTTGGCCTGGGCAGGGTTATGGACGCCATTGGTTATTCTTCAGGGCTCTTAGCCCCATTTGCATCTTGTCCGTAGTCGGACGCTCTATCATTTTCAAGGTGATTTGGATCTTTGTATATTATATCTGTATTCTTGACTCATTGAGTCGCTGTTGTATATATATATCTGTTCTGTGGGTCCCATCGAGGACTGTTGTGTAATGTTATTACTTCGTTTTCCACCCGCACGAAAGTGCCTGGTGCGCACCTTCGAATCGTTTCTATGCGGGTTTGGCGGGTTTCGCTAAAACTTGCATAGGGCCGATTCTGAGGGTGTTACAGAGTGGTATCAGAGCTCAACAGTTGCGATACCCCACAAGTCCAGCCTGTAGAATAACCTAGCTAACGGCCAAAGTAGAGTGTCAAAACTATTTTTCAAAATCGGTTGGATAGTTCTGATTAGGTCTGATTTTACTCCTTACCCTCTGCTGCTCTCCTCTCACCTCTACGTGTTTTGAATCCGCTCTCTTCTCTCTCTTCGAGTCCAGGATTTCTCGTGGTTGGGTTCCGTCGTACCTTCAGGGTTTCGCTTCCTCCTTGGTAACGGTGTTGCTACATCTGGTCTTCATGTTATCCGAGGAATCCGTCGTCTGTGGTACCATCCTTTGTTCCTTGTTTGTGCCTTCCGGTGTTTTCCGGCGCGACGACATCATCTACGCCAGATCCGATGCAGAGTCTGCATCACTCATTTGATCCGAACCTCGCTTGTCGAGATCTTCAGTCTGAATCTTGAGGGTTGATTGCATAATCTATCTGTTCGTGTACAGAGTAATGCTTTGAGTGCGGGATGGAGTCGCGACCATACCACTACTCTTATCATTTGCTTTGTATATCGAATGGTGGATCGATGCCAATCTACTCCTTCCATGAAAGTTAGAGGTGGCCTTACCTCTAACTTCGTCCGTTGTTTATCCGGAGTGTTCTCTTGACGAACGGGATCAACGACGTCTTGTTGGTGGTGTCGCCGATTTCAAGACGAAGAAAGCACCATTGTTAGTGGTGTCGCGAGGATCTACGCAAAGCGAGAAGACGCAGATCGCCGACCTTCCTTCCGGTACCATGAGGCGGATCTCGAGGGCGAGATCCATTGTTAGTGGTGTCGAATTGTGGCATCCCGCAAAACCACTACTAGAAAATCGCGTTGTTTTTGTGCATTGCATCATCATGACCGCATGCTCATGTCATCATGCCGCATTGCATTTGAGCATCGTCATCGTCTTGCATTTGCTTGCATCAAATTATGTTCGGAAAAACCTAATTAGCTTTCTAAACGCCCCATCTTCATTCAAACACGCAAAACCCGGGTACCCGGATTATTTTGTTTTGTTGCTATCGGGTTGTAAAAGCCCCGTGTTAAACAATTAAAATGTTAAATTATTTTAGTGGGGGCAGTCGAACGGGCCGACCCGACCCGAACGACCACCCCCAGAACCTAAAACGGTCCACCTAATCAGCCCCCTCTAAATCCTAAAGCTACCAACCTATCTACCCACCCCTCTGGCCACCTCACCCGGACCAATCCGTGACCGCCACCTCACCCCTCTCTTCCCCTAACCCTATCAACCGCTGCCACCTAACCCTCCACCTGCCCACCCACACACAAGCACACACACCACCCGCCGAACACCCCACACCACAGCACCCACGCCACGCATGCACGCACCCACCCGTCCCACGCGCCCACCAGCTCCCTCACGCGGTCCCGCACCCCCGGCCCCACCCCTGACGCTCCCCAACCCAGCCCACGCGACCGCCCTCATCCTTTTCCTCCTTCCCTTTGCAACCCCGCTCTCCTTCTCCCTTCCCCTCCGGCTGGCGAGCCCCACGCCGCCGTCCTCCCTTCTCCTGGCCAGCGTCGCCGGCCGCCTTCTTCCCCACCCGCACGCCCCCCCTCCGGAGCTCCGCCTCGCCGCGTCCCCTCCATCCTCTGTGCCTCTCTGCCGGCCCTCCCCGCAGCCTCCGACCAGCACCTCCGTCGCCCCGCCTCCGCCCTCGGGCCGCCCGCGTGCTCCCTCCTCCGCGCGCCCTCTCGCCTCGCCGCTCGCCTCCGCCTCGCCCTCACCACCGCATCCGCCGCCGTCCCCGGAGCGCCCTCCCGCGCGCCTTCTCCACCACCCCGCCTCCCCGGAGTTCGCCGACCCGCCTCCGCGCCCCCCTAGCCACCTCCCCGCCGGCGCCGTCCCCGCAGACCGGCCACGGCCCCCTCGTCGCCTCCCGCTGTCCGCGCTCTGCGCCACCCCCGCGATCCCGTCCACGTCGACCTTCTTCCCTCTTCCGTCTGCAAGCCGCCCCCTGTCTCCGTCGAGCGCGTGCCGTCGCTGGGCCCACGTGACCGCCTCGCAGAGCCTCTGCAGTGCCGCCCCTGACCGAGCTCTGTGTGGTTATTGCCTTGGATGCCTTGCAGCTCAACACCGCTGGGCTCTCCCTGATGTGCTGGAAAGAAGAGATGGAATGGTGGTAATATTGTTTAGGAGAGGATGCATGGTGAAATAGTGATGTATGCGCAAAGCTTGCACCAAATTGATGACCATCTGGATGTTTTCGAGATACGACGGTGCACAAGATTCATAAGACGGACGCCAAGATCGCCACCGGATACGCCAAGCACTTCGCCAAGGAACGCCAAGATCTTCGACCGAACGCCAAGACTGATCTGGTTCGAGGACCCGACAAGACCCTCGGAATCGCCAAGTTCTACTTCGCGGATTCGATGGCCGGAGCCCGGAAGACCCCGGTGTCGAGCCCCAAGTTCGCCTCTGATGATCAAGATGGTACCCCAAGATCTCCATCGTATGTGTCGTGTCCAAGATCAAGACGATGACAAGATCTACCGATGACCGAGAACCCGGACGCCATGATCTTCGTCGCGGACGCCGAGACCCCCGACCCCGAGACCGAACCCCGTCGAACCCTGACCCTGAGACCGACCCCGAACCCTCGGACCAAGATCGTCGAGAACCCCAATGTGTGAACCCCTTCCCGAAAACCCTATTTCATAATATAATAAACTTGTTGCATATTGAATTGTCATACTCGCATGCATATCTTTGGTTTGGGGGCCTTATGCTGATTCACCTCTAATTAAATATGGGGCCCATATGCGGGCAACTCTAGTCTTATATTGGCCTCATTTAAATTTGTGTAGCGAACCGTTTACTTATTTTGCCATGTTAAAACAACATTTAAATTGCGGGGTAGTTAAACAACATGCACCACTTAATTAATTGTCGGGACCCCGGTTCCGTTTAATATTGCCTAATTGCATCGCACCTTTACCATGTCATGCATCATATCATAAGCATGCCGATCTTTTGCCGTAGTATTAAATATTGCATCCGGTGTTTATTCTAGTGATTTGCTTCTTCGCGGATAAGGCCGTTGAGTTGATGTGAGCTTCGCCCCGATCTTCGGATGAACCTTCGGCAATGTTTTCAGGCGAGCATCTCCCCCTTTCTACCTATCTTACTTTTATAGTATTTATTTCCCTCCTGTTGATCTTTGCTATCTGTGTTGCGATGCTCTAGTTTTCGTACCCGTGATATCCCTTGCAGCCATATATAGCCTTGGACACATCCTATTACCTGTTGTTTGGTAGATAGTTGGACCCGCGCGTCGTAGTCGCTTGTTCAAGTGTTGTGGCGTGTCGTCAAGTACCACAGTTGTTGGAGAAGTGCCGCATGTCCAATGCTGGAGATGATCATGGTTTTACTTATCGTTCACTTTAATTCCTGTTTAACAACTAAAATTGAATTAAGCAGAGGCATCGGTGGGTGATAGATAATATTTGGTTTCCGACCGCCCACTTGTGTCCCGTAGGACCCCGAGTTCTTGACACCTGTTCCGAGATCGAGCGCGCTAACCACAGGTGGGGAGATATGGGCCCCCCATTGATTATTACCTGATTTCAAAGTATTGTACTGGGGGCCACAAACTAGTTTGAGGTTTTATTTACTATCCTGTACTTATGCCATGCTTTACTGCTTTATTTAAATTGTGCGACAGATAGCACCTGTACTGTTTAGGATCGGGTCACGTTTTCGCGGTGTCGACAGTCCCTGTTTGGGGATTTGCTGTCGTTCACAGCCGTCTACCCAAACCCTAAGTCCGTCTCGGAGACCGGCCGACTTCGTTGCGGGTGTCGACTTGGTGGGGTGGCCCCCATGTACTTGCTTTGGGTCTGGGAACGTCGTGACTTAGGCCCCGCCGACATACCGATGGGTGTATGTTAACTGATCTGGCAAAAAGGGTCGAAGTGCCTGTGGATACTTTGGTGCACCCCTGCAGGGTTAAATCTTTTCGAGAAGCCGTGTCCGCGGTTATGGACGACTTGGAGCACAGTGCTTGATCATAGACAACTATAACTAAAGTTTATTGTTATAAATTGACTTGTATCCGATATGACTAGTAATCAGCTTCACTACAACGGAATGGCTAAGTAAAAGTACCAACAACTGCTGGGTTTTGGGGTTATCTCATGCTAATTGTATCTGACTAATAAGTGTTGCCACTATAACGGAATGGTTAACTAAAAGTACCCACTGCTTACTTTATCAGGATGATTAGCTAAACCTGACTAGTAAAGTGCCGCAACTATAACTGAATAAGTAAAACTGCCAACTGTGTGAGTTCCTTGGTTGACTTCCTCGTTTGGTCTCGAGGGGAAACGCCAGGATGGGTTAGTTTGATGATAGTATCAGGTTGGATCCGAATAGGTCTTCCTTACCCCTCTCTGATAGCCGCCAGTAGTATCGAGTCTCTATAGGTTGTTTAGTGCATGCTGCCGCAGCCGCTTCAGTCCACCATACCTATGTAGGCGAGGACCGCCGAATTCTAGCCTCGCCGTGTACTGGCCTCAGTACTGACGCTCCTTCTTTTTCCTTTGCCCTTTGCCGGCACCCCTTTTGTTTAAGCAGGTTTGAGATCGACGTCGTTAGCAGGGTTACCCTTCCGGCTTGGCCTGGGCAGGGTTATGGACGCCATTGGTTATTCTTCAGGGCTCTTAGCCCCATTTGCATCTTGTCCGTAGTCGGACGCTCTATCATTTTCAAGGTGATTTGGATCTTTGTATATTATATCTGTATTCTTGACTCATTGAGTCGCTGTTGTATATATATATCTGTTCTGTGGGTCCCATCGAGGACTGTTGTGTAATGTTATTACTTCGTTTTCCACCCGCACGAAAGTGCCTGGTGGGCACCTTCGAATCGTTTCTATGCGGGTTTGGCGGGTTTCGCTAAAACTTGCATAGGGCCGATTCTGAGGGTGTTACACGGAATTGGCGACTTCGCTCTCCCCTCCTTCCTGCCGGATCGGAAGACTTCCAAGTGCCCCCAGACGGAGCCGGAGGGGTTTCCCGTCTAGCTCAACGACGGTCCTTCGGATCCTCACGGTAACTTCCGAGTGCAGCTTTTTGTTTTTGATCTGCTGATGAGGCTTCTCGTTGATGCTTGTGTTTGTGCGAAGGTGCTGGATGGAGGAGGAAGTGTGAAGGTGCTGGATGGAGGCGGTGAGCGTGTCTTGCTCATTCCGAGCACAGAGCCCTCTCCTCCCGCTCGACGGTCCTGTGGCGGGCGGTGGTTCTCGCGGGCGTGCACCACCATGACCTTGACGCAGTCGTTCATCGCGGCAATGCCACGAATGAGGTGGTCGAGAGGCACGTCCGAGACGGTGTCGACCTTCCTAGGGAAGGCCTCGGCGATGGTGGCGACATAGACGCGGAGGTCCCCAAAGTGCATGATGGAGCCATTGATGGGGAAGGTGTCCCCGGCAAAGCACACATCATTGTCGACGACGCAGTCGATAGCGCCGAGCGTGAGGACGAGGCCGGAGGCCACAAGCTCGCCGGCAACAAGCGGAAGTCCCGTGCGGAAGATGATCCCAGCCGAAGCGCTGTGCCCCATGGCGGGCGCCAACTGTCGTGGTGTGGAACATGGCAGTGCCATCGGGGATGGCTAAAGAGGGACACTTAGGTGCAATCGGTGGCTCACGCAACGTGTTGGGCACAATGAACTGCAGACATAGCGACGTACCCAGGTTTAGGGCCCTCCTTGCAAGGTAACACCCCTAGTCCTGCAAGATCTACTATATGGGGCGAATGCCCAGTACAAGTGCTCCTGGAGCTGTTTCCTTAGCAACTATCAATGGCTAGAGGAAGAAGAAGAACTAGAGGCGAGCTCTTGCTACTATGGTTGTCTACCTAGAACCCTATCTCTACCCCACTTATATACTGGTCGGGGGAGGTAGGTTACAATGTGGGCTCTAGGGTTTACTGTTTGAATCTGGTTTTACAGGGCGGGCTGGCTGCAGGGCCCTAGCTGGTGGACTAGGACCCAGTCAGCCTCCAGTACATCGCTGGACGGTGCTACAGTAGCCCTGCGCCCTTCATTTAGCATCACCCTTTACTTTAGCGCTCACCCAGGCTTCCTTTGGGGCGTCATCCTTGCTTTAATGGTCACCTGGGGCCCCTTTGGCGGTCAGACGACCGCTTTGATTTATCCTCGTCTAGTAGCGCTGGTCAGGGCGGCCTGCCAGCCTATCTGGTGACGAGAGGCGCCAGTGGTGTACTCCGCAAGGAGTATCTCCCCCTCTGCGCTCTCCATCGAATCCAAGACCAGCCGGGTGGGAGCGGCCACCCAGTCGGTTCTTCTGGTTACCCGACTAGACGGGCTAGCGGGAAAGCTTTAAGCCTAGCCGGATGGGACTAACCAACTGGCTAGAGCACTTCTGCTTGATGGCCAGGCGGCTGATGCCTTCTGGAGCCGTCCTTCTTAGGCATGTCTTTCCCCACCCGAGGGTTATCCCCCCGACAGATTTCCTCGAAGCGCTTGTTGATGCTCTTGAACTCCATTTGAGTTTCTCCAAATTATTCATCTTCATGCTTCTCAAGTTCCTCAAAACATTGATGAAATTCTCCTCGTATCATCCAATGATTTGCTCTTGTCATATATGGTCCTTCTCCTTCCTCTTGTGATGGGGGTGGTTGGCTCGTCTCACCATGCATATCCATGACGCAAAGCCAACAAGGATTGTATATGGAAGGTAATATATGGTAGGAGTTAGGATTTTGCCTCACCTTGGGGATTGTATCAAACAAGTTGCCACACATGAGAACTAAAAGCTTGCAAAGTGAAATCACAAATAAAACTCACACTAAAGGAAGAACTTAAACTCTCAAAAGCTTTTGGTGGAAGGTTAGGATGGTGGAAAGCCAAACGAAATGATCCAATGGAAAGGTTATTGTTAAAGGTGGTAAAGGACCAAAGATCAAAAGCAAATGGATATGATCTACAAAAACATGAGGGAACACACACGTGGAGATGAGTGGGTTTAGCACGACTATGAAAATGAGCACAAAATGTCCTAATGAAGACTAACCTCGGTTGTCGTGCCAACGCAATGAGAGACCACAACTCTTTTGACAAAATAGGGTAAGCAACGGATTTGTGCACTTGCCTTGGTCATGCTTTTTATCTCTTTTTCTTAAAAGCTTGATACTCTCTTTGTATTGGGAAACTATGTATCCTTCAAATTTTGCTTTTTCTTTTTCTTTATCTCTCTCTTTTTATTTCTTTTCTCCCTTTCTATACTACTATGTCAACTTTCGTATTTGCTTACAACTCTCACTTTACAAGGGAAAGTGCACAATGCTTAAGAAAACACAAAATGAGCTACTCTCATAGGATATATAGGGTTAACAAGATGGAGCAAGTTATACCTTTAGTATTATTGACAACTTGCTACCGGTGTTGGGGATGATGCTCGGCTGTCGTGGAATTGAGGAACACGAGTTGTGACAATTTGCGGAATCTTGTTGTTAGTTTGGCAAAACGCATGCGAAACACAAACAAACAAAAGAAGAAATTGGTCAAAATTGGGACTAGGAAGATTTTTGGTGGAGCATCCGGCGGCGCCGGTTCTGTCGCCAAAAATACTGGTGGTGAGTCCGACGCGCCAAAATTTCCGGTCACGGAACCAGATCGCCGGGATTCTCACCAAAATTAGTTCATGACAAACTCCGTAAAGTCAAACTAAGAAATCCGTCGAAATTGGGATGGGGAAGGTCAAGGAAGGTAGATCAACACCCAAAGCAACAGATCTATGGACCAAAACCACGAACAACACACCAAATCCAGAGATTGATCCAAAGGCAATTTGGGGCTCTTTTTTGGGGATTTTTGAATTTTGGTGGATAAAAGAAAAATTGGAGGGAAATTGGTGATCAACGAAGATCTTGATACCAATATGTTAGGGTGGCCCCTTAGGGTTTCCTAATCTTTCACAAATCCCCGTAGAAATCGAGATGGAAGTGAGTGGGAGGAGGAAGAGGATGAATTCCATGGACTCACACACAAAGAACTCGATGAACACACACACACGAAAACACGATACAAGCCAATAGCTCTTGCCGGCGGCAACCGGTCCGACACAATCCCTAGGATCGGTGAATGGCAAGAACATTCTCCCTCTACCGACATGAGGGTGAGAGGCTTGATGAGATCTTGATAGCTTGGAGACGAGACACCGACTCCAAGGACTTGTAAAACTTGAATGCACTAGGAAAAAATCCAAGAGGTTGGGGGATAATTGGTGCCGTTTGTCAAGGAGCATAATACTAGAAATAGATAGGTCCTCTAGGGTTTATTCTATTACAATTATCCAAGTCTAGGGATTACAATGGAGGGTGGGGGATATTTATAGGCCAGCCATTTAATTGCCGTTTCGGTGAAAGACGGAAAAAGCGAAGAGCACCGGATGAAGACAAGTGATGTCAACAAAGGCCGATTTACAAGGGGACAGAGTGGAGCACGGTGAGATGGACCAAGTCCACTTAAAGTAGTCTCCTAGACCGGGATCTCGAGGGGTGGCACTGTGGATGACCTTCCGTCCAAAGGCTAGGGGAAGAGTCTCGGCACCGCCCTATATAAGTGACCCTCCTCCTACATTATAAGGGGTTGATCCCCAGCGATCAAAACCCTAGACATTCACCCTCCATTGTACCCTCTCGCAGCAAGCGAACAATACACAAAGGAGGAGTAGGGGCTTTACCTCCTCACGAGGGTCCCGAACTTGGGTAAAAAACCATGTGTCATCTCTCTATTATTTTCTTGCTCCGTTGTCGCCACCGTCGATGAGGCTGCTTGGAAACGAGTGTCCAGCCCCCTCTCGAACTGAGGGATCGTTGGACCCTAGTTCCTTCATGGGACAAATCTCCGACATTTGGCGCGCCAGGTAGGGGGATTAGGCGCGCTTTCAAGACCTTCACCAAACTCAACCACATGTCGAGCCGTGACAAGCATGCGCTTCGTTGCGCGGCGAGCAAGGCCCAGAATGAGAAAAGTCCGCGACGTTCCCCCTCCGAGAAGCACCCGTGGACCGAGGATGATAGGAGCTATACCTACCTCTCGTCGCAGGAGTCACAGTCCTCCTCGCGTGATGCCACCTCGCTCTCCCGCACCACTTCCTCGTGTGTCCATCCCTAGCATCTCACGCCTAAATCCGCCAAGCGCATGGTGCAGGACCTCCTAGATCACCCACTAGACAACCTAGGGAAGGAGAGGTGGTGTGACCGGATCACGAGCTCCTCGAGGTCACCACGCATTCCCCACGAGAGAAGGAGGCTCAAGGAAAGGACCAGACACCGGGGGCTGGGGCTCGCTGCCGGCCTGGCGCCATGACGGGGACCCCAAGTCCGACCAGGTGACCTCGCGGTGGCCATTAGCTTCCAGATCATCTCGTCCCCCGCGGCCGTGGTACCTCCACACGGGCGCGAGGACCGTCTCGCTGAAGAAATCCCTGGTGCAGGTCAGCAGAACCACGCGGCCCTTGCCAACGGCAAGGGTGTACATGCCAACGACTATCTCGCCCTAACCAAGGGGCTCCACCATGTGGTCTGGTCGCACAAGTTTCGTCCGGAGACGCCTGCGCGCTATGATGGGACGACCAACCCGTGTGAGTTCTTACAGCTCTACACCACGGGCATCGAGGCCGCGGGAGGCGACGACCGCATCATGGAAAACTGGCTTCCCCTAAGCTTTAAGAATATGGCTAGCCCTTCGCTGATGAACCTTCCGGAGGAATCAATTGACCCGTGGGCCCGAGATCAGCTCCCTCTTCATTGCGAACTTCAAGGGGAGCTACGAACGCCCACTCACATACTTCGACCTCCGCCAAGTGCGCCAGCAACCTGAACAGACCCTCTTCAAGTTCATGTAGAGGGTCAGCCGAGTCCGCGACAAGATCCCCAAGATCTCGGACTCCAACTTCATCACCGCCTTCTCCGAGGGTGTCAAGGACATCAAGACGAGGGAGAAGATCGGCATCCAGGGTGAGAACCTCACCACTGCTGTGGATCTATTCGTGAGGGCTGAAAAGTACACCAAGGCGGAGACGGAGCAGATGTTTGGTCTCGCCGAGGTGGAGATCACCCCAAGTCCTCGAGATCATCCAAGAGCAAGGACAAGGATAAGGACTTCAAGCGTAAGACCGCCATCATCCTGGCCGCAGAACCAGACCGGAAGAGTCCTCGCCAGGAGCACGACGAAGGGGAGAGGACGATAACATGTACTATCACCTCCACAAGAGGCATGGACAACCTATCGATGACTGCTACGAGTTCAAGCAGCTCTATGAAATGCGCAACAAATAGAGAAGGGGCAGATCTGGCAGCGAGCACCGCGGTGTGAGGGGTGGCAAACACAGGGGCGAGCGCTGGAACAACAATTTCGGAGGCTACGACACACCACAGGTGGGCCATCAGGCCAACACCGTGAACATCACCCTCCATAGACAAAGAAGGGCCCTGCCGAGGACCCTTCTTGGCATGTCGTTTCTAAGCCAGTTGACCTAGTGTTGAGTTCTCTAGAGTTGTGTGTGTTGTGAATTCCTTGTTCTCTTTCTCTATTCATATGAGAGATACCTTTCTACCATGATCTATCTATATTTTGGAACCACAATATTATATTGTAGGATCCCAGTGTCTGCTCTAGGGTTCGAGGTTTCCTTTCGCCTTGTGTGCCTCCTTTTTGTTTGTTTGGTACTTCAGGAGATGTTTCTTCTTTTGGAAGTTACCCCGTGATTATTATATTTCAGCGTACGCTATGTCACTCAAGTAGTAGTTACTCCTTTCCCTGGGTCTTAACCCTTGGACTTGAACCGAAGATCCCTGGTTGTGCTAGATTCTAGTGTTATGAATCTTGCACATGAAGCTGACCTTTAACCCCAGATCCAGTCCTTTGACCCCTATCTTCAATGTTCACACATTACCTCAGGATGGCTGGTACTAAAATTCTAGCCTTCATGCTTGTGGTTGTTGTCATGATTGAATTGTGGCAACTAAGGACTTCACCTACCACATGATATGGAAGATGTTCTTTAATGGAACCAAATATATCACGACAAGAGTACTCCTCGTGAGATGTTAAACTATGCATCCACATCTCGGGATTCTATTCTCAGCATGTTCTTTTTCCCTTGTTGTTTTCCGACCTTTGTTTACCGGTTGGTAACCAAGTAGTAAATGCACATAGGTGTCTTCCAATGCAAGATACTCTTGTGGTCCATCATGAAAAACCATTTCGGGATGTCAGGAGAAACAAACTCCAGTACCTCATTATTTCTAGGACCAGGTCAAAGTGTGTAATCCGTAGGTTAAGAAACATTAATTATTTTCTTTCTGTTCTACCTTAAAGTGCCACACTCTTTTATACTAATAGGTTCTGCTGATTTTCATGACCCCTTAATGAAGTGATGATCTTACACATAAATACCCACCTTTCCTTGAGCTTCCGTACTCATAAGTGATGCGTGTGCGTAATAATGTGGCCATTCGAGAATTCTTAGCAATTATTATTGCTTTGAACTCTAAGGACATTTGTGTCATTCTTAGCGTGATTGGTTAACTTATCACTAAGCCAAGGATGATTGTGCTACCAAGTTCGTTCTTCTGGTACACTTTCCTCGGTCAAAGAGTTGGGCTCGTGCCGAATCTCTGAGATTATTTCTTCTTGCCTTACCAAGCAAGTTTCCTCTCGAACTAAGTGACATTTCGGTGGTCTATGATATTTTAGATGTCTACTAGAAGTATCACCATGTTGCCACATGACCGTGTTGCCAAGTTCTTGAGCAAGCAAGTTCTCTGAACTTCACCTTTCTCCAAGGATCTCTACTGGATACCCTTGAACTAGTTGGTTGAGCTTAAACAACAACTTGGAGAGTTGTAAGACAAAAGTTATAATTAACTTTGTTCCTTCTTACAGGGATGTCTAGTTTAGTTTGTGCTGAAGAAAGATAGTATTTCCTCTGTGGATATGTTATCTTCCCTCACCTTTGATTTGATTTGGGTTATCTTCAAATCAAACTTAGTTCCAAGGACTGTCTTGACGATGTTTCTACTTGTGATGGTTCACTTGAGTACATCTTCATGTCTTTGGTCTGACCAATAGTTTGCCTTGTTCATCCAACATACGAGTTCATCTTCTTGGAGTGTCTCGATAAGTTTGTTGTTGATCCCATCGATGACATCCTTATCTCCTATGTGCTAGATAAGATTCATATGGAACAATTGGCATTAATGTTGGAAACTTTCAATAACCGTCTTTGAGTCATCTCGAAGTATATGTTCTGGATATTAGAAGTAACCTTCCCCGATTCATATGCAAATATTGAAAGATGTCACCGGGGATTCGAGTAGTGTTAACTCCGTTCCTTAAGGACACATGTGTGTTTTATTATTAGTACTTTATGTGTGTGCAGTTGTCTTTCGACTATATGCTAATATATGAGTCTAGCAATTTAGCTCATCATTTTGGAGTTTTACACTGTAGTCCATATCTTGAGAATATAGTAACTTTACCTTCTTGGTAAATGTTGTGAACTTTCTATTCGGACATGCTGAGTCTAAAGTATCACTTCACCTAACCAAAGTTGAATCTCAAGCAACAATGATGGTTGGTGTTCCTCAAGATTTTGACAGAGGTCTCTTTGTACATCTAGCAAGATTGATGTAATGGTTGACACACTTAGCCAGAAAGACCTCTTGTCATATTCTCTTAATTCAGCAATATCAACCACTCTTCATGAGGATTCTTCTATGATTTATTATAGGATTTATGCTAATGGTTTCCTTTGTATCCGAAGTCCGACCTTTACTTGATGTCCCATGTGTCGAACATCAAGAGAACATTTAAAGTAGCGCTGCTAAATGTCTCCCGGTCGATCCTCCAGACCCTTTATGTTGGCAAGCACTTTGTTATGCCAAGTAACTGAAGTTTGAGAATGAAGTTCCTTTCTTCTCGTGTCAACAGGAATCTTTTTTATTATTCATCTTGGTGGTGTAACAGTGATATCATGATCTTTAGCTAAGATCTTGGTAATCCTGGATGAATAAAGAGTTTCCTTCATTCTCTCAACCATGTTTGAACAGTAACTATGATTTTGGTAGTCACCAGTTACTTTTGCTACATGTTCCTTGTGACTTTTACGAGTCCTCTCCACAAAACAACTTTCTGTCTTGGCTTTCTATTGAATGAAAGAGTGACTCTTCTGTTTCAAAAGTAGTTCAATAGCTTGGTTTTGTTAATCCATATATTTGCAACCTGAAATCTCTACTTAAGTCGTTTAGTAGAGGTTCCTTATCAAAGTTTGTGGTCATGTTCTTTCTGTTGGAACCTTCCTTCTTAGAAGTTTAACTCTTCTGTGAGTTTCATGTTCTCAATCCTTATGAAGACCGTCTATCTAACAACTTGAAACCTTATCCTCTTGTTCCTCCGTTACCTTGACATGTTTCATGTTAGTCATCCCAGAGTTGTTTCTAAACACTCCATCCATGAGTTGACCATGAGATACTCTATGTGTTTTTTAATGTGTTTCCCTCTTATCCTTAGTATGACCCTGTTTCTTTCTCTCTCTGTCTCTCTTCCTACCTTTGGAATCTCGGGTCGAGATTCTCGTAAGGGGGATAGAGCTGTAACACCCCAGTTTTAGTTAATACTAATTAGGGTTTTGATTGTTCATTCATGAGCATCATATCTAAAATTGCATGCAGGAAAGAAACATACAAAACCCTAAACCCTAGTTCTCCCCTCTCTTTGAAACACATTTAAATGGTTTTGATATTTCGAAAAGTACCAAAATTATTGGAGCCCAAATGGACTAAAAGGGCCCCATAGTATTTTAATAGTTTTATAAACCTTCTGGTATTTCTAAAATATCTCAAATCAGATTTGATATTCAAATAGAAATGGAAAAGTTAAAACAGATTTGGAAAAGTTTTTTTTAAAAGAGCAACATCAGCTAGTGGGCCACAGCCCATCTCTCTTTCCCTCTCTCCCTGCCGCTTAGCGTAGCGCACCGTAGTCCAGCTGGCCCAGGAGCAACCCAACCGGCTTGTACCCTTTCGTACGCTCTATCCTCGTCGTACACCTCCGGCTGCGATGGAAGCAGTTCACTGTCGATGCCTCGCTGGCCTCCACGCGCCAAGATGCTTGCCGCGGCCCGACAATGCCTATAAGGCCTCGCCGACGGTTCCAAGAACCCTAGCCAAGCCTCAGTTCGCTACTTCCTTTTCCCTTCCGCTTGCAGGTTGCAAGAACCCTAACCCTAGCCTCATACCTCGCTGGTGCCCCGCCGTCTCTAGCCTTCCCTCGTCGTTTTGAGGCCACTACTGAGCTCGCCCTGCTGCGTTGGATCTTCCCAGCTAAGTCATGAAGCCCGGCGCGCCCACAACTCCTCGAATTGAAGCCTCGTTCCTGTCATCCGTCGCAGCCACCGTCGTCAATTCCGGCGCTGTCTGACCTCCTCCTACCTCATCGACCCCTCCATAATGCTTGTGGTGAGCTCATGGTGCTTTGGCACCTCTCCGTTTCCTTCCTCTCTTACTCTGTCATGCCCGCGTCGCGCGCCTCAATCCGCCGTCACAGATGCTCGTGGGTGCCAAAGCTCCGGTGACCAAACCAGGGCGGCGCCACCACCTTTAGGTATCCCGCACCAAGCTCTCTCCGACGCCCCCAACCACGCATGCGCGCGCCCCCAATATCCTGCCCCATGCTCGATCTATGAGCAATGGCAAAGCTGATGTCAGCATGACGCCATCCTGACGCCATAATCCTTTTTCTCTTGTTTTAATGTTTTCTAAAAATCATTTCTGGAAATATAAATAATCCATGTGGGCCACACCTGTCAGGTTTTTAATATTTTCATAAATGTTTTCAGAAATGAATAAACATATGACATGTGGGACCAAGTTGGAAAATAATTTAAATATTCCAAAAATGTTTTATAGTTTCCTAAAAATATTTAAAATGGATTTAAATTTAGAAAAATCATAACTAATTCATTTTAAATCAGAAAAATATGTATAATATATCAAAATGTTCAGAAAAATGAGAACTACATATTTAAGATATAATCATGCATTGTTAAACCACTTACATGACAAGTTTAATTAGAAAAACATAGTAACCCCTCATAGATGCATCCGGAGTTTCTCCGAATTAGGGGTTATACCCCTCGGAACCCCGATTAAATTGTCGAGCATGCCTTAGGGTTACATTTCAATACTAATCAACTTGTCATATCATCATCCTTGCTTGAGAATTGCATAGATTTCATATGTTGATTGTTTCCTTTCTTTCTGGTGTTTGCTTATTCCCGGTAGAATACGATATCGAGATCGAGATCAAAGACCGAGATCAACACTGTCGAAGCTCAAAGAACAATACTTGACCAACTATAATCAATTCAAGCCAAGGCTTTCAAACATCTGCTTATTGGTTATCAATGGGAAAAGGCAAGCATAGCCCCACCATGATATAATCATATGATTTTGAAATCATTTCAATTCTTGCCATGATGCATACGATTCTACTATGGTCTTTTATTGATATATAGAGTATCCTATCTGTTGCATTACTCCCTTTGAGCTTATATTACCTAATCCACTGCTCCTAGCATAACTAGGTTTGTCTTGTGTGCACTTCTAGAGCTTATATCTGTGTCTGCTTAGCCATGCATAACTGTTAGTACTGGTCCACCCGGATGATGTATCAGATGCACAGAATCTAGTATGATAGGATAACATGATGAGATGAGATTAGTGGTAAAGGTTAACCATGCTAAGGCTTGTCTGGGAGGCCATGGTGGAATGCGGTTTTTGTAGTCCAATGCTCGCTACCATTAGGACACGAAGTTCTTGCCTCTTGAACCAAGACGAGCGTACAACCACACGGGGCCATGGGAACCTCTCGATTGACTAACTTTACTAGTAGATTCCATGAGTAACATAGGTCGGGCATTCCATTTGACATGCATTCTGGATCTTCTCGAAGGCGGTGAAGGAGGTGCAGTCATAACATGTAGGGAAGCATGGACCAGGTTGCTTGGGGTCGATGGATCCCCTAGTAAACCAACCTCGCCTCACATCTCTAGGGGCCGGCTTTGGGATTTGACCCGTTATGGTGGAACCATCCTTAGGGCGTGACTCATGGTCTTGGCGAAAGAAAGGTAAAGGTCGTTGTCAACCACCCTCTACCGGCCTTCCAAGGAAGAGGGCTAATGATCTGGCATTAAGAGTCGGTTGGTACGTGTGGGTAAATTTGTACACCCCTGCATGGTAATAATCTTTTCGAAAAGTTGTGTTCACGGTTATGAACGACTTGGGAATGGATGTGATGATCATAGAGAACTATAACTTAATCGTAAAACTTGGTAGATCAATGTGTGCTTAAGGATGCTTACTCATGGGTACGAGGGGGTGATCCTAGATAAGATTCGATGATGATGACTTGGTGGATATCAAAGATGATGATCAATATTTTGGAGATGTCGCTCTCTTATCCCCTTTTAAAATTCTCTGATTAGACGAGCTTCTTCTGCCTCTTATTTTATCAACAAAGATGGCTTTATGCAAAACAACTTCACCAGCCATAAGTCTTGCGGAGTACACCCTGTACTCACCCTTTCTTTGTTGATACTTTTGTAGCAGAATAAGTGTTCCCTTGAAGACGAGTTCTGTATTACATCGACACCGACGAGTAGCTTGGGGTTCCCGGCCAGCAGCCTGGAATCTATGGGCTGTTATGCTTTAGTGCCTCTTAGGAAATTTGTTAAGTTTGCTATACTTAATAGCATAATTTGCCTTCCGTTGTTTGATATTTGTGGCCAGTGACCTTTGCTTGTAATAATTTGGTTCTTTGCTCAGTTATGAGCTTGCTGTAATAAATTTGTGTCGTAGGGTCACTGTTGTGTTACCGATTCACCACTGGATATCCTCGAGATCAAAGCTAATCTTATGTCAGACGGAGGTCTGGGATTTGTTTATCCCTGATCACTGGGGTGTCACAGGTGTCCAACCGACACTTCAAGATGGTCACTCGTGAGGTTTCCGCCGCCAGGCCTGGAGTCCCATCCCCGAAGCTCAAGTGGTCTCAGTACCTCATCACCTACGACGCTCGTGACCACCCCATCTACACCAGGCCCGTGGGCACTCTCCTCATGATCTGCACCCCCACAATCAACAACATCGCGGTTGCTAAGACCCTCATCAATGAAGGCACTGACCTGAACATGATCTCCAGCGAGATGTTCGCCTAGATCCAGGTGCCCTATGATAGGCTGATGCCGACCATGTCGTTCTTTGGAGTGATAGATGGTACCACCATACCCATCGGGAAGGTGCGACTCTCGATCGCGTTTGGGACGCGTGAAAACTACCGCACCGAGCTCATCGACTTTGACGTGTCTCACATCGAGCTCCTGTACAACGTCATCCTCGGCTACCCCGCTCTGGCCAAGTTTACCATGCCTACAACATCCTCAAGATTCCTAGAGGCAACGATGGAATCATCACGGTCCGCTGCGACAAAGTGGAGGCCTTGCGCTCCTTCGAGCACGCCTACAAAGAAGCGGCAATCGCCTACCCGAGGACCTGGATTATGTCGAGGGCTCCACGAGGAGGAGGAAGATGGCGGCTCAGGAAAACACCCTACTCAAGAGGGTGGTAGCTGCGATGTACCCACCTCGCGAGGGGCAGGGCGCGGTCGGCCCCTAAGACTTCAAGAGGGTCCAGGATCTACCACAACCCCTCACGAGCATCGAATAGGCTCCCTTGGACTACCTCGGCCCGGGGGCTCCCAACTTCCCGACGGACTTCACCCAGCGTGCGAGTAACACCGATAGCCCCCCGAAGGCAGCTGGGCTACCAACCGAGCTAGAGTCTAAGGCTGCGAGAAGGTGGAGAAGCCTCTCCAAGAAACACACCTGGCTCCATGAATTTTTGAAGGTGATCCCGAGAAACCCTCACCCCTTGCAGTCTTATCTCTAGTGAGGCCCCGTGCGAGCCTTGGCGGTGCTGTAATAATCTTGAACTCTTAGCGGTTTTTTGGATCTTGTGCTTCGCGTACGTCTTGCCAATTGTTTTTTTCCTCAGAAAGGACTTCTCTAAAAACCGTACCTAACTTAGTTCCCTCACATGCAGCACACGAGCGGGGGGCTGGGCACGGTGCCCATAACCGAGTCACCCCCGACATCATCAGAGCCTAAAGTGTCGAGCTTTGGACTTATGGACTTTTTCCGGCCATAAGTTACCCCACCTATGGCCTCTGGTGCTTGTGTCCCTCGCGCGGTGCATGTATCGAGCCCCAGCGTACGCGCGTTTTGCCCTACGGCCCTATCCTAGTAAGGTCTACGGGGCGGCTTGTGAGGGAACATTCCCCTCCGTTGGCCAAAACATATACAGGACCTAAAGTGATGAGCTCTGAACTTACGTACTAGGTCTGACTACGAATCACCTCACCCACGCTCCTGGATCTTTAAAAAACATTTTAGTGACGACTCATGAGGCCCTGTTCCTACGCAACCCGATCTCTCAGGACCTAAAGTGTCAAGCTCTGAACTAACAGGCCGAGTCCGGTGATGATTCACCTCACCCACGGTTCCTGACATTTTTAAAAACTCATGCGAAACCCACAAAACCCTCGAAACGGGGGTTTTCTCCTCGAGAGGCTTACGGGGCGACAATGGAGACATCCTCTCCAGCGGTTAAACGTCGCAGGGCCTAGAATGTGAGATCTGAACTTACGGGCCAAACCTGCAATAAGTTACCTCACCTACGGTTCCTAGCACTCCAACACGTGCATTTAGGGCTCTAGAAGCATGTGTTCATGCTCTACGGCAATCCCCTTGGGAGGCACTCAAGAAAGGCGCACGAGGCTGAGCTCCCTCGCGTCACAATCACTACTCGCAGTTTGAAAGGATCCACCATCGAATCGCCATAGCCGCTATCAGGCGCTGGCCCTATAGTACTCCACCGGATGGCCTGCCGAGCATCTCGGCAGACGACCCCGACTGTGAACCTGCATAGAGGTAGCCACTTCAGGGCAGACAATGCCTCCTCCTGCATAACCAAGAAACAGTGCTGCGCATAAGCCTCATGAGGTTGGTACCACACCTCAAGGATGCAGACCCCAGAAGTCAGCAACGGATCCCTCCACAAGGGTGTGCGGCAAGGTCACTCCTTGAAAGGACCCACCTAACATTGCGTCGGCACAAGCAGCAAACCACACAAGAAACCTAAGGTCCAAAGGCCTAGTTGTCCTCTGCTAAGGCGGGGGGCTACACCCAAGAAGTACGTAGGAACCTCGCGAAGCCTAGCCGAGCGAGGCCTGCTGCGTGGTAGTCCGGTCCGCTGGCTCGAAGCACTCCGCCAGCAACATCCCCCGAGGGCCATCTTCAAGAAGCGCCTCGTTAGTTGTTACCCCTAACGGGTTCACCTCGCTAGGGCATCGTCCCAGGATGCTCAGTCCTTTGACAAACAAGCTCGAAGGCTCAAGGGGCTGTCCCTGGGAAAAGAAATCACAAGTGGCCACTGTTAGCTTTTTCAAGCGGGCATCATGCCATGAACATACAACAGAACTCCAGGCACAACAAGAACATGCAAAAGGGGACAAGCAGAATAAGGGTCCGTATAGAGAAGTTCATCCTAAGTCCTAACAATAAGGCAAAAGGGTCAAGAAGTGATACGCATTACCCCTTCGTGGGTAGGGAGCCGAGCCCCCGGCTACACCTCTCAGGCTTCCCTAAGGTGAGGAGGATAGTCGACGCGACACATCTGGGTGTCAAACACCAAGACGGAGAAGTGTCCCCCGCCGACGTACCAAAACCGCAGCATGAAGTCATGCTGAATACATTGCTCAGAGAGGAAGCGGCGCCAGCTGCTGGAGAGGAACTTCTCACCCCACAAGAAGGCATCGATGCACACCTCCCACTTATCACGTCCTCTGGAGTTTTGCAAATGCACCTCCCTAGGAAGGTCTTTCGCTGTCCCAAGCACGAATCGCTCGGGCAGCTTCACCCGCACGAACCAGTCTAGGTGGTTGAGGACGACAATGAAATCGATGACCCTGATAGGCTCGGGGTCATCCCCAATATTTATGACCACGGGAGAATTAGCCTCGGTGGCGATAGGAGTGGATGTCCCGGGTTCAGTCCCGGACATACCGCCACGTACCCCGCGGGGACGACCACGCCTGCGCGTAATGGGAGCTTCTTTGATGGCCACCTCCACCTCCGTGGATGCGACCATGGCTAGGGCCACACCGCAGCCGCCGCGTCTCCCTCATCTTATTCCGCGTGGCCTTCGGCGGTCCTGCTTCACCGGCGAGGCCTCCCTTGTTCTGGCAAGAACCGAGACAACCTGCACCTCGACTGATAAGCCCTTGCTGGCCTCGATGGGCGGAAGGTATGGGGACGCCATGGAAAGGTATGAAGCTCCGACACGGAAGAACAAGGTAGGAAGAAGGGGAACGATAGCGTGGAAGCAAAAGATTACTCCCCCGCTACCCAATTTAACCAGGCCAATTCAAAGGACGCATCACTGCGTCGTGCATGCGGTATCAACCTCTAGGCCCCATGCGCCATCGTATCGTGGGAACAACTCTTGATGTGGGAATAGTGCACTCTAGATCCATGGACGAGAGCGCACAGCCGGTTGGGCTTCATGACCAAAATTCAAGGATGTCACGTCCTTGTTGACCAAGCGAGCGTGGGGGCCCGTCCATCGTCTAGGGCGACTTGACCATTCGAGCCCACAAAGGGATATGTGCAAGCCAAGTGCCCGGGGGATACTGACAGGGACCTGGCAACCGGGGTGCCACGTCCCCACGATTGACGAGCCCCGCGTCAGAGGTACCACCACCCTCATGAGGTAGCAGCGCCTCTAGAGGTGGCCCAACAATGCATGCATCGTGAGGCTCCCGCCTCACCAGGGAATGAGCCTCCAGAGGGAACGCCTCCCGAAGCCTGCCTCTACACCGAGCTATGCCCTCAAGCCTCGGATACCTCGGAACGCGTCGAGGGCAGGACCATAACTTCATCGAGCAAAGCGTGAGCCATGGCCCAATAGGGAGTGCAGCGACCCTGTGGTACCAGCTTCCTCGATAAAGGAACCCTCCATCTGCCCCCTTTTTGCAGGGAAAGGATAGGAGATCTTGTAGTGGAGGACTCCTTCCATTGCCATTTCGGTGAAAGAGGGAAAAAGCAGAGAGCGCCGAATGAAGAAAAGCGACATCAACAAAGGCCGCTTTACGTGGGACAAAGTGGAGCATGGCGAGCTGGACCAAATCCACGTAAAGTAGTCTCCTAGAACGGGATCTCGGGGAGCGGCACTATGGACGCCCTTCCCGTCCAAAGTCTGGGGTAAGAGGCCTGATGCCGCCCTATATAAGTGACCCTCCTCCTACCTTAGAAGGGGTCGATCCCCAACGATCAAAACCCTAGACACCATCCATTGTACCCTCGCGAAGAAAGTGAGTAATAGAACAAAGCAGGAGTAGGGGCTTTACCTCCTCACGAGGGTCCCACACCTTGGTAAAAAACCCGTGTCATATCTTTGTCATGTTCTTGCTCCATCATCGCCACCATTGCTAAGGCTCCTTGGGAACGCGTGTTTAGCCCCCTCTCGAACCAAGGGATTGTTGGACCCTAGTTCCTTCAACGGATAAATCTCCAACATCTTCCCCTCCCAAAGAGGCCCAATCTCTCCTAGCAATGGCATGGAATGTTCCAGCAAGCTTAGGCTCCTCCAGGTACGGTCTTATTCTTATTATTCTTCTCTATCTTTTTCTTCTTCTTGTTATTCTGCTACATATTCCAGGCCAACCATGGACCCAGAAACCAGCACAATGACGGCAGCGTTGCAGGACCTATTCGGACTAGTTCCCTGGCTAAGCGAGGTAGGAAATCTGCACACTTTTTTACAATTGATAATGCCGCTGACATGCATTTGTTTTTGTTTTTGAGATTATAAATGTGGAATTTTTAGATCGTGTCTGCCCGCAAGTAGGGACCAAGTCCATCCTTTTTTTTAATTTTGTTGTTCATAGACACATTATGGGTTTTCGTGTTTTGGATTCATTTTTCCCTGGAACCTGGAGTAGAATTATAGATTATCTATTTTAAATAACATGAACGATGCAGCAAGCAAAGGCCGAGTGCCGTGACAAGGTCGCCATGATCAATTCAAAGATTGACAACCAACTGAAGGGTTCACACTCCCTAACCCAGGCTAATGAGCATCTTCGCAGGCGTTCTTCGCTACAGAAGTAGATCTCACAAGATTTTTCACTTGACATCAAGAGGCTTGAAGAAGGGCGCGACGAGCTGCATAAGTTGATCGACAAGCTACTGATGTTGATGGCATATGGCGTGACCAAGAAAGAAATATCCATCAGGATAATTAGGGAGCCCATGGGTGACAAGAAGAATCTCCAGATTAGATGCACCCTCCTGCAGGAGGAAGCCACCAAGGAACTCAAAGAACACATCAACGAAACAAATGCTTCCATCGACGCATACCATGACAGGGACCGTTTCCTGGATGAAGTGAGACGGATGAAGGAGGACATGGGCCGAGGGATACCTATGCTGAAGGGTGTACAGAAGGATAACGAGGATCTAAGGGCCAAGATGGAGGCGTATCAGGCAATGCCCAATCCTGATTCCCAGTAGAGGGGGCAGGAATCTCAGTTCAAGCTCCACTAGTTTTGTAATTTATATATGTCATGCGATTAAGGAATCTTGCAAAAACACCATATTTCTCTATTTATCTTACTTGCCTACCAACTAAACTATGGATTTTTGTTCTCATGAATCGACATAATCCTTTCTTTCCATTATGTATATGATCTTGATTTTAGATTATGACTATGCCACTACTATTTGGTTACATTGGAAAACCCACATCACCTTTTTTGGAGATAGTGTTAGGTTGCTTTGAAATTAAAATTAGGACTGTGCCACTAGTTGATCCTGTTCAATTGGGAAAATCCTATCTTGCTCTGACATTGAAATAAGGACTATGCCAATAGTTGATTCTGTTAAATTTTGAACATCCTAGATCGCTCTGTCCTTCAAATTATGACTTTGACACTAGTTAATTCAGACAAATGATGATCAGTCCTACATTGCTTCATCCTTGAAATTATGCATGAGACACTAGTTGATTCATTTAATTATAGAAACTAACTACCTTGGCATGGTGAACTGATTAACTGAACAAACCATATATTTTTGTTGCAGCAAAAGAGGCGAAAGCTCAACGTAGAACTGCCGACCTGGCTGAAGGACAAGATAGACATCCAAAAGGAGAAGCATAATTCTCAAAAACTGGCCTCTAACCGCCTGAGAGAAGAAGTTGTGATCGTTTATGACAAGTGCCACAATTTGAAGGTGGACAACGCAGGTTGGGAGGAACTTCACAAGAAAGGTCTCACCTCGGCATATAAGAAGGAAGAGATCATCAAGGAGATCATGGAGGATAATTGTAAGCTTATGGATAAGCTTGTTGCATCCCAGAAAGAGCGCTTGAAATACCACGGGAGCAGGTAAACACCAAAGCGGACCTGATTGAACTAACCCTTGAACTAGAGGATCTCAGGAACGAAAACGAGCATCTCCAGGCCAGGCTCTCTTGAAGACAACTAATGGCTATATCATACCGAACTGCGTGTTTTATCCCTGTAGTAGTGATTTTGTAAACGGGGACCTACATTACAAGAAATGTTTCCTTCTGCAATGACTGGGCCCGTCGGTCTTTGTACAAGGCGCGTCTTCTGCGACGAAATTCTTGGCTCGACTGTGGATGATGATTGTTTTTCCTGTTTTGTGCCCCTCTACTATGACAAACCTGCTAAAAACATGGACGAATCTCAACGGGCGCGTGGCAGAAGTAAGATTTCCGCTTCCTCGTGAGATGTTGACTCACCGAATTTTTTTTTGAGTGTGGGTGCCGGACGTCAGTGACTCTAGTGGACCAAACTTTTCAGTCGCGCCTCCTTGATTTGAACTCGATAATGTTGTGCGATGTCTCCTCCATTTAGTCAGGATGCTGGTACCACATGTCTGCCTCTCATTAGAGGAATCGTGTGTATGATGGAATTTTTTCCTTCCCTATTCCGAACTTGATAGTGTTGCTCGATGCATCTTCCGTTTAATCAGGCTGCTGGGTTCCACGTGTCATCCTCACACTATAAGAAACGTGTGTATGATTGATTTTCCCTTGGCTCGTGCCTCCCTGATTTGAACTCGATAATGTTGCCCGATCTATCTACTGTTAATCATGCTGCTGGGTCCCGCATGCCAGCCTCTCATTACAAGAATCGTGTGTATGATGGAATTTTTCCTTCGCTCCCGCTACCCTGTTCCGAACTTGATTGCGCTGCTAGATGCATGTACCGTTTAATCACACAGCTGGGCCCCACATGTCATCCTCCCATTATAAGAAACGTGTGGATGATTGATTTTTTCTTGGATCGTGCCTCCCTGATTTGAACTCGATAACGTTGCTTGATCTATCTGCAATCACGCTTCTGGGTCCCACATGCCAGCATCTCATTAGAAGAACCGTGTGTATGATGGAAATTTTTCCTTCGCTCCTGCTACCCTTTTTCGAACATGATTGCGCTGCTAGATGCATCTACCGTTTAATCACGCAACTGCGCCCACATGTCATCCTCTCATTAGAAGAAACGTTTGTATGATGATTTTTTGCCATCGGTCGCGTTACCCCGTTCCGAAACTTGATATCATTGCCAGATGCATCTACCGTTTAATCATGCAGCTAGGCCCGACATGTCATCCTCTCATTAGAAGAAACGTGCGCAGGATAGAATTTTTGCCCTTGGTCATGCCTCCGTGTTATTTTGATAGCGTTGCTAGCTACATCAGCCATTTATTTAGGCTAGTGGGTCCCATATGTCAGCCTCATATTAGAAGAATCGTGTGTGTATGATTGAATTTTTCTTCTCTAGCGCTACCCTGTTCCTAACTAGATAATGTTACTCAACGAATCTGTCGTTTGGTCATGCAGCTGGGTCCCACATGTCAGCATTTCATTAGAAGAATATGTGCATGTTGTACTTTTTTCTCGCTCGCGCCTCTGTGTTTCGAACTTGGCAACGTTGCTTGATGCATCAGCCATTTATACAGACTGGTGGGTCCCCGTGTCAGCCTCTCATTAGAAGAAACATGTGCATGCTGGACTTTTTTCACGCTCGCTCCTTCCTATTTCGACCTTAGGAACGTTTCTCGATGCATCATCCATTTATACAGGCTGGTGGGTCCCTCATGCTAGCCTCTCATTAGAAAAAACGTGTTCATGCTGGACTTTTTTCTCGCTCGCGCCTCCCTATTTCAAACATGGCAACATTGCTTGATGCCTCCTTTGTATTAGGTCTCTCTGGAGGGTCCCACATGTTAGGATCCTTTGTAGAGGACACGTGTGTATGTTAGACATTTTTTTTGGTTTCCTCCCACGGTTTGAGCTTGGTAATGTTGCTAGGTCCTAGATGTCAGTCTTCTCTATGCAAAAAACATGTATGCTGGAAAAACTGTACAAGTACGACATAAAGTGGTGAGAAGAGAGCGTGTGGAGGAGATCATGGGTGGAGCGGGGACTAGGGAATAAGATGGAGAGACAAAGAAAAAATGAGAGGAGGGAGATTTTACTTTCTTGCTCAGTCAGACAAAGAAAAAACGAGAGGACGTCACCGCCGCCTAGACTTTACTGTATGTTAGACTAGCACGCCACAGAGCTTCTCCTACGTAACAGAGGTGCAGTCTGGTCTAGTCACATCGCTTTGACCACAGGTTTTCTTTTTACAGCTTTCATTTCAACATAGTATTTTTAACGAAAAATAGGAGGATGAACTACTACTACTAGTAGCCGCCACATGGACGCATGTACTTTCACCTTGTTCCCCTATATGCAGAAGTCGTAGTATAGGACCAAAAATATATACACCGGATATAATGCACATACGGGTGTGTCCGTGGTAATTTTTGCATGTGTTCAAATATACATGAAATTACACGTGTCCAACATGCAACCACATAGCAAAATGAGAGACATGTGCTACATGAACGAACACAAGATTTAACGTGCATGACTTTGTGTGGCTCTGCTTCACAGACAGGCGGGCCCTGTTTAGGTCGGCCCCACTTGCGAGTGAGAACATGCATGCATCATGCGCTTGGAGCCACTAGAGACGTCCACGACAGAAATTACAATTTGCAACTAGTTGCACCTGCAACTAGTTGTTGCATGTCACACTTCCAAGTTCTTCATAAAATGTGAAATAAATCATGACCATATCGTATATAGTTCTTCTGTGAATTTCTAGCCCAAAATATGACATGGTCTGGCCACCACAAAATTAACAAATAAACACAAGATATCGTTCGATTAGGTTTTTTTACATAGGCCGCGTAAGATCATATTATAGGAACGAGTATTTTATATGCACGAGAAACAACATAGCTAATGTTCATGATTTGTTTCACATATTTCGAGAACTAGAAAGTGCAACAAATAATAAAGGGGTGTGGGCGTAATGAGTTACAGAATAATCGACACACACTGACGAAAGCTATGACTTGCATACAAAAGGAGATTGTTCAAATTGCATTCCTTGTACTTACATTGCGGCGAAATGAGAGTTTGAGTACAATAAGTTAACGGCTCAGGGCCATGCGATACAAATGAGGCAAACAAAATAATTCAAGATACATGAATCCCCATTCATATGATTGCTATGTTCAGACCCACTTTCTTGAACTGTTAATTATGCAGGTTCCAATCCTTCGCGTTGGCCAAGAATGGGACAAACCCCACAACGGAGTCTGCCGTCAATTCCAGCCAATGATTGTTGAGAAACCAACAACAGCATCTTGAGAATTTATACTAAAGCGGCATATTTCAGGACGAGAATTAAATCCATCAAGGCTAACTGCATGTGGCGAGGTGTATACACAGTTGCTCCTCATTAGATCTCCAGGGTCAACTCCTACCGTGCCACCTGGAATAGTAATCGGATAGTTCAATCCAAGGAAGATATAAAATACTCCAAGGTTAAAAACCCTCCACCATTGCCTCAGTGGAAGTAACCTACTAGTGTCAATCAAGAAAACATGGCAACAAAACCCAGTAGAATAGGTGTGAATAGTGCGGTCGTGATGATAAGCAACATTATCAGCGACATTGCCATACCTACTATCTCTAACGCCCTCAGTATTGATCAAAATAAGGCTACCACCATTTGGAGATCATGCTAACCACCACAGATTAGGACCGTACTCACGATTACCGTCAAAATCGGGTGGCCTCGGAAGAAGCACATGACCTTGCAACCAAAGAACATTCAGAGGTCATTTCAGCAAAATTTGAATGATGAAGCTAACAAATTTTAAGGATGGAAATTTTACCCCATACCAAGGATTCCATGCATAAATATTGCCCATCTGAGTTGGGTAATTTCATCGCGGTAGTTGAAAATGCTGAAGTGGTTCTCAAGAACCATCCAGATACCATGAGGACCATCAAGGAAGGCAATTAAAGTGTTGAAAATGGTTAACACAAATAAATCCTTATAGTTCCCATCAGCTATGGGAACTCGACAAATGGCTATCTTCAGTAGATTAGTTGGATGACTAGCGGCCACAAACTTAAGTACCTTGGAGGTGGCCTCAAAGTAAAAAATTGCTGGTAGACGAATCCGGCAACGAGTGAACACATTCACAAGATCCCAGTTCCATGCGAGGCCAACAGTGGCAATCCAATCTCCATTCGCACCTGCACACTTCTTACCCTGACAGTATGGCATCACAACATCGGAGGAGGACCTGTCCAGCAGCGTCGGCTCACACAAGGTCGAGCTAAACTTCTGCTGTGGCTTCTGCTTGCCCGTGCCACAATAGTAGTTATCCCTATAGAACTGCTTCCTGCGATTCTCGCGGTAGAAGAAATTGTACTCATGCGGTAGCTCAGTTGGTTGAGAGTGAAGAACACATGGGAGACCAAACAGATGAGATTTCGCCAGGGATGCACTATGTGTTGCTAAGTAAAGATAATGTTTGCAGCAGGCGACGAGGATCGTGGTGGTGATGACGTCACATCTAGCTCAGATTTCTTCAAGGGGGCATCGAAAAACACCGTAAAAGTGTCACTGTCATCGATCGATTGGGCCATCACGAGGAATAGCTCGAGTAGTTGGGGAACAATGGTCTTTGGTTTTTATTGGGGTTTTTGAGGAGAGAGCGAGCAGCAGCTAGCAGTATGACACCGAAAACAGTCTATCAAACTAGTCGTTGGAGCTAATCCTAAAGCGGCATGGCGGCGTTGGTGGGTGACTGTATTGGTGTGCGAGTGGTAATGTCCGTCGCCAGGATGTTATAAGTGAAGTGAGGATGTAGATTGAGGCAAGGATAAATACGAGATGAAATAAAACCAAGTGTGCCTTCTTTCTCTCTACTAAATCTACTGTGCCTATCGAACTGGGCTTCAGAGATTATCCGAAAGAAGCATGGCGTTGTTGGCGTGTGCTAAGGTGGGCGAGGGCGAGTGTGGATCAGCGAGAAGATGGAGAGGAAGAGGACGAATAGAAAAGGAAAATAATAGGATTAGAATAAATCGATTGAAATCATACCGACTCGAGTAGGTCTTGCCTTCACTACAACATAGCTAGCCTAGCACGCCATCGAGTTGTACTGTCCTGTCAAATGAATGGTCATGGCAGAGAGACGGTCTGTAGTATACTCAGATATCCTCTTCCCAAACGTAAATAATCCATGGATCTTCTACATTCATCATCGTGTGTAGGCACATTCAGAACAAGTACTGTACTAGTTCCATTGGTAAAAGGACCCAAACTAGAATACTCTCGAACTCTTGTAGTAGTACAAAAGGAAAAATGCTCACAAAATGGGGTACCAATACCATCTGTACACCCACACTCTGCCACCCCAAATCAAATTTCTTGCGACACCGCTAATTTCCTCTCCCCTATCGGACTTTATGCCCCCATCGACCAAAAGAAAATCCATTGTCTAATCCTTCCTATTCATTTTGGACGGACGGTCGCAATTGCTCGAGAGCCACGTGAGTAGACGTCTGACTACTGGTTGTAGCTCCGCGAAAGCACATGCCTAGAAGCGGCGGAAGAATTTATTCTCTATCAGTGACGGAAGAAGATCGATGATAAAATACCAAATCAACAAGTCAGTGGATTTATCCGTCTGACCAGTGAGAGCCGACACGGGTGGTGATCAGCTTATGAAAAGGAGTCTTTAAGGCATACCATACATAGTACTACTCCATAAAGTATTGTAGTACACCTCCGTTCTCATTTAGGATGGTGATCATAGTGCTAAATACTAGTACTAACTTAGACTAGTAACTTGTGCATGTTAATTACTACCTTTATACAGTGTTGGGTAATAACATGTGTGTAGTGTCATGCAAGGCCTAATTAATCTGGTTGTAGAATCATACTAGTATTGGTATGTGTGATCTTATGGTAACTAGCTACTATCTTGCTTTTTTCATTAATTACCTACAAAACACATTTAATTCGAGACTGGTATATCGCGCTTACTTGTAGTTCAATTTTGACCTAATTTTGGTAAATTGTCAAGATGAAAAATCATAGCAAGAAGTTGGAACTTGTTGTCAAAACTTGCGGTGGCTTATTGATAGCCGTGAGATTCGACACATTTTTAATGGTTTTTATTGATGGTTTTCTAGCTTTGCCTAACGCTAATACTTTGGTAGCAAAGAAAACTTGGTTTTCAGTATATGTTTTAGGTTATGAACATCAAAAGAAGGTTTCGGTAGCAAAAATACAATATTCAGGCAAAAACAAGAAAATATCTTTTTGGAAGCAATCAAGGATGGCAATAAAGACCAACTATATGGCGGGAAGATTTTATCCAGCCGTATAGTTCCCGACGTATAGTTGCCACCGCCTTCGTCTTGTCAAAAGGAACAATTTTTGGGAAGGAGGCATACGCGAAAACATAACACATCAGCCACCGTTCCATCTAGAAGGGAGAAAGAAGAGATCCGGAGAAGAAGGGGAAGACATTCTTCATCTTGCTCCACGATCTTCAACCTCCTAGCCACAACACACCCATATCCACTACTTGTACTTGAGAGAGAGAGAGAGAGAGAGAGAGAGAGAGATCTTCACCTTGTAAGATTAGGGTTTAAGATTGTTTCTTCCTATCTTGAATTGGGTTGGATTGATTTTCTATTATTATTGTGGATCTCCACAGTAATATTGAGAAGAACTCCCTTTATTTAATTATATTGATGATGCTTTCTTCTCTCATGTGTGAGTAAGTTCCCTCGGGTGTGGGAGATGTACGAGATTGGTGAGATGTGATGTGACTATATATATTTTCCATTAATTTGTGATTGATTTTAATTACTATATTGTGTGTGCTTAACTATCTGTGGGATGCTTAATGCTTGTTGTCCAATTAAGGGGCCAGACAACATGATACTTTGTTCTACATAAATAAGATCTTGTTTGCTAGCGGACCGGCGACCCCTCGAGTGACATGGGGATATCAATGGAAAACTAGTTTAAATCGGGGAGCACGAGGAGCCACTGTGCCTATTGCATTAGTCCGATCCAAGGAGCTTAATTTCTAAGCAACCTAAAGGATCTTAATTGCCTAGTGAATGACCATGGTTTTGGTAACAGACTAGTAGGATTATTGAAGTTGGGACGAAATCTACCAAGAGGAGTTCATGCTAATTATGGGTTGTTCACCTACATATACACTTATAATATTATAATTGTTACACTTATCACTCATCCACTTGACACAATCACTATCACCATGAACTGTATCTCCCTGCGCCTACTTTGTCATCTGTGGAAAATAACAAACAGTCGAAATGTTCTTTACTTTTATGCTTTTTATTTCTAAAGTTTACATTTTAGTTTTATTTAGATACATTCAGTTTAATTGTTCTTATTTCAACACTTATAGTCAATTCACATGAAGACCTGTGATAACTTTGAGTGTGACAGAGATTTCATTCATAAACACTTACCTTTGGGCTCCCTGTGGGATCGATATCTTAACTTCAAAACTAGCTACAAACGATCTGTGCACTTGCAGATATCAAGCTATTTTCTAGCGCTGTTGCCGGGGAGCTAAGCGCTAAGTATTTGTCTCTTGACATTTCAGGTGTTACTACTACCAAATGGTCTCCCTAGGAGACAAAGGGTCTACATGCTCTGGTAGGACCTATCTACCAGATTATTCTGAGCACCTGCCTGCTCAAAAGCGCGAAGAAATTATTGAAAAACTTTTGAGATCAAACAAGGTTGAAGTTGAAAACCTAAGTGATTTTATGGAAATCATTTACATTCACAGGACAACTGCCAAGAAACCTGAGAAAAATCTCAGATAATACAGTGCTCTAGATCCTGCTTATATTAAACAACCAATAGAATTTCCTAATCCTGAATTTAGAGAATATCAATTTGATGGTGAGATTATTAAAATTTTGTAGGAAAAATCTATCAGTGGAAGGAAAGATGAAGACCCATGAAGACATCTTACAGAGTTCGATGATGTGATAACATCAATTGGACCAAAAGGTTTGCCTAGATATTTCTCCCGTCTAAAATTATTTTGTTGGTCTCTTAAAGGTAAGGCTCTAAACTGGTTATATTCTCTCCCTCATCATTACATTAATTTCTAGGAAAATGTATTGTCAAATTCATAAAAAATTTAATTCTTTTAAAAAGGTAACTGAAATTATAAAGAATATAGGCAACTTCAGTCAAAACGTGGGAGAAAACTACTCACAAGCTTGGGATAGATTTTTTTGGAATGATCAATAGCATTCCTAATCATGGCTATTCCGAATCAACTGTTTGCCACTTATTTTATCATGATCTTAATACTCATTGTAGAGAGTTGGTTGATTTATTAGCTGGAGGATCGATAAGTACTTTAACTACTAAAGCCTATTTGGAATTGATATCAACTAGGGCTGAGAATGATTGTCTTTATAATCCTGATTTTGGTACTAAGATGGAAAAATGAATACTTCGTATAACCCCAGATCTTATGCCTGAAGTACGCAAAACAATGAAAGAAAAAGTTATACCTTCTGAACTAGGTAAGGAAAGCAATGTAGATCTGTTACAGATTTTTACTGAAGAAGATGAAACTAGGAAAGTTTTTCAAGAATTAAAACATCGACATGCCCAATCTCATAACAACCTGCATAAGAATTTCAAAGACATAAGAAGATTTTGGCAGAACTCACGGAAAATTATGCTAAGATTGGCCAAGAAATAAAATTATTTATCAAGTACCTTAGTATGATTGAAACCCAATGTGAACAAATAGAATCTAGTTATCAAATTTTTCTTCAAGATGATATAAATATTCCTATTTCTACTAATGTTGTTACAAGGGGAGGTGCAGTTGGTACAGGACCATTAGGAACACCAGAATACGAAGCTGAAAAGGATCGAAGGGAAAAATCCTTGCTCAAAGCATATAGCTAGCTCAAAAATACAGCGGAAACATAAAATAACTTGATTCTATCAACGCCCCAGGCTCGTTGAGTGTAGACTCGCGATCCCTACGCACCTTTCAATCTTCGGATTCTGCACATAAGACGTGCAGCCAACAAGTTGGGTCAATACTTTGAATGTATTGGCAAATTACACCAAGGAAAGAAAAGACTAACTCTACACGCAAGGCTAATTTTAGGCTGTGGAGTTCATTTGCACAAATCTAGTTTTCTCTAAGTATGGGGAAAACAAGAGAGAAAGTTTTCCTACTTTGTAAACATTTCTTTAAGTAATATAGGGTCGAATGGTGCACGAGGATGTTACTCACCAAGTGTCCAAACAACCTAACACTTGGATACTCGCCAAGTTCCCAAAATCCCATCCATTGGGGATATGACTCACGCCTAGAAAACTTTATGTTTTGGAAAGAGAGAGAGAGGAAGATCCTTCAGAGGCTCCATCCTTCAGATGCTCAAGTGTTCTTTTCCGTGAACTCGACTGATCAATCAGATTGCAATACTCTCGAGAGTTTGTGCACCTTACCCACAATCCACGACCAACTCCTTTTATAGACAAGATCATGGCGAGGCTTTCCCTTAGTAGCCCCTCTACCTTCTGGATCCAACCGTGCCAAGAACCTCCAAATGTTGGTACCCAGGTGAGGTTTCCCACTAAGTACTAGGCCAAGAAAGACCCCATATGTATTGTGGTTGCACTAGAAGCTTCTGGATTCTGAAACATGGCAGACTTCTTTGATTCCTGGGCGGCAGACTTCTTTGATTCCTGGGCGGCCGTCCTCCACCAAAATCTCACTCGTTGTCCCAACAACCATTCTGCTCAAAAGAAAACTTAGTTTTATTTTGTAGTGGATTTGAGAAGAAAAGATCGCTCAAGAGAGCCTTTATACTTAGAAAAATTCCTTGTCTTTCGAACCCCCAAACGGTACTTTATATAAATAGCATAGCAAGGACTTAGCAAAATAGGAGAACCTATCAGGAGGGGAAAAAATCCTAAGTATAGAGATACTCATGGCATACTACAAAATCATCACACTTGCAAAATAATACTAAGGAAAATTCTTCTAGAACATCCTACACATGCATGCTACAAAATTTGAAGATCACATGCATAGAATAAAACTTGGACAAAAATATGAACAAGTAGTGTAACTTGCCTTGATCCGAGCAGCACTCTACACAATAGTACTCCTCAGCACACTCCGAACAATCTAACGAAACACAAACATAGATCTAATCACAACTTGCACAAAATAATGCCACAAAAATAATATGCATGCATGCAACATGGTAATATGCAAGATTGTGTTCTAATTTGACTAAGATAATCTTTCTGAGTTGCTAATGTGTTGGGGATGTTGTTAGTATCAATTTCCCATAGATTTTAATCAATTTGGGTTATTGCTTTAATTTATAAGCTCATAAGGAGATCTAAACTTATAGGCATCATAAAAACAAAGCCAATGCAACAAGAATCAACTAAAACAGAGTTTTAATTATTTTTCTACAAATTAAATACTCCAATCTAGAGATTAAATTCTATACAGATAAAACTGCTGCAAACTCGCAAAATTATCCCAGATCTGTGTTCTACACAATTTTGTAAATCCAACGGTATATTATACGCAATTTTTGGCCAAGTGATAGAATTACTATGAATTTTGCAAGTTTAAAATGTTTTCTGCCTATTTAGAAAAAAACATAGATCTAATCTGAACAAATCCTCCATGTGTTGGAATCCGATTGGGCGCGCAGGAGAAGCACTTACTGTGCGTGCTGACGCGGCACTTGCCACAGGGCGCGACGCGATAGGGCCATACCCCTTCGCTGATCCATTTAATCTATGCCCTAGGTTATCGATCTAGAAGACGGGGGAGACGGCGATGACTTACAGGGCAGCAACGATGGCGATGGGCGGCGGTGGCATCGGTGGTGACGGGCGGCGGCGTCCTGGTGGATTCCCGGGGTGGTGGAGTGGTCGACAGCGATCAGCAGTTCCTTGCGGTTCCCTTGGCACGGACGGTGGCGAGTGTTGCTTCCTCATCCATCTATTGTGGCCCGCTGTTCCTCGCGAGCTCCGGTGGAACAACGGCGAGCAATCGGGGTCGCTGTGCTGCGATGGACAAGGGGTAAAACAGATGTGGGGTGAGGGTCGATCGAGAGGATCCCGATAAGGAAGAAATCAGGGAAAGGGGAGCTCCCTATCGCCGACAACCTTCACCTACCGAAGCTTCGGCGGCGGCTGCTCCGACGTGGTCGAAGCGAGGTAAATCGAGAGTTGTTTGGGTTTTCAAAGCGCCAGGGTCTGGGGGTTTATATGGGCGAAGAATCTTGGCGAGGGGGTCATGGGAACCTCTCCGATTTGGCCGGAGTTTGCTCAGCACACGGCGTTCGTCCGATTTCCGCGGAGAGGAAGGAGATGACAAGTGGGCCCAAGCGATCAACTGGTGCTGGCGGGTTGGGCGCTGGCGGGCTAGTGCTAGCGGGCTGGTGCGTTTGCGGCTGCGGCCCAGCTAGGGTTAGGCGACGTGCATGCACGGCAGAGGCTTGCGTGCCGGCCCAGTTAGGTTAGGTAGTTAGTTTTTTTGTTCTTTTACCATTTTTCTTATTTACCAAATCTTTAATAACTTTTGCATAACAAGCTCAAATTTAATGAAACCAGTTTCTAATTTTTTTAATAAAGAGGTGGTTAACACAGAACCAGAAAATAATATTTTTTATAGCTTTAGTAAGGCTAGGCATAGTAGACCCCCTTCTTGCTCCTATAGAGAAATTATTATTAGGGTTTGGTGGTAGGGTTTTAGATTTAACATTAGTTGTCAGATGAAATGATGCAAGGATGATGCATGATACTAGTAACATCTTAATATAAAATCAAGGATGTTACAAACCTACCCCCTTAAGAAGAATCTCGTCCCCGAGATTCAGGTTGGCTAGCAAATAGGTGTGGGTGTTCCGTCTTCAAATCTTCTTCTCGTTCCCACGTGGCCTCTTCCTTGGAATGGTGGTTCCATTAAACCTTGCAGAATCTGATAGTATTGGTACGGGTAATTATTTCGGCTGTTTCCAATATTTTGATGGGCTTTTCCTCATAAGTAAGATCATTTTCCAATTGAACCTCATTTAGGGGTACTGTATCTCTTAGTGGTGTTTCGGCCATTTCCGGGTGGCACTTCTTTAGTTGTGACACATGAAACACATCATGAACAGTCAATCCTTCTGGTAACTCCAACTGATACGCAACTTCTCCTCTACGGGCCAGAACCTTATATGGTCCTATGAATCGTGGGGCTAACTTACCCTTGATTCCGAACCTCTTAACTCCTCGTAGTGGTGAAACTTGGAGGTAAGCACGGTCCCCTATTTTATAAGTAACATCTCTGCGCTTGGAGTCAGCATAGCTCTTTTGTCGAGATTGGGCTACCTTTAGCCTATCTTGAATCTGCCGTACCTTTTCCTCAACATTCTTGATCAACTCAGGTCCAAATATATTATGTTCTCCAACTCAACTCCATAACAGCGGAGTCCTACATTTCCTGCCATATAGAACTTCAAACGGGGCCATCTTGATACTCGTTGTTGTACGAGAACTCTGCATACGGCAAGTTATCGTCCCAACTAGACCCATAGTCTAGTACGCAAGCTCTCAACATATCCTCCAAAATCTGGTTAACCCTTTTTGTTTGGCCATCTGCTTGAGGGTGGAAGGCAGTACTGAATTCTAGTCCAGTTCCGAGAGACTCATGTAGTTGTCGCCAAAACTTTGAAGTGAATTGGGTGCCCCTATCTGACACAATCCCTTTGGGGACACCATGCAGACTTACAATTCTTGACATATATATCTTGGTAAGCTTATCACTTGTGTATGTGGTCTGAACGGGGATAAAGTGATCCACTTTGGTAAAGTGGTCCACCACTACCCAGATAGAATCAAATCCTAATCGAGTTTGGGGCAACCCCGTGATAAATTCCATGCCAACCTTGTCCCACTTCCAGTCGGGTATAGGTAGTGGTTGCAGCAATCCTGCCGGTTTCTGATGCTCGGACTTAACTCTATTGCATACGTCACACATGTAAATATACTCAGCAATTTCCCTTTTCAAATTGTTCCACCAGAATCTATCCTTCACATCCATGTACATTTTTGTGTTACCCGGATGAATTGAGTGTGGTGAATCGTGAGCCTCTTGTAAAATCAACTTCCTGATATCGGAGTCATTGGGAACGCACAAACGTTTTCCATACCAAAGGGTTCCTTGTTCATCCAGACGAAAATCTTTTTCCATCCCTTCACTTATTTTGACTCTTATTTCCTCCAACTCTTTGTCTCCCTTTTGTTCTTCCTTGATTATCTCTTGAAGTGTAGGCACTATTTCCCTAGTTGCCATGTGTCCTTTCAGAACTATTTCTAGCCTGAGATCTTTAAATTGCTTGCATAAATCCTCTAGAAGTTCCCCCGCGGTAAGTCCATTCACATAAACCTTACTACTTAAGTCATCAACTACTACATTAGCCTTTCCGGGGTGGTACTGTAAATCCAAATCATAATCCTTAATGAGTTCAAGCCATCTTCTTTGCCTCATGTTTAACTCCTTTTTGGTGAAAATGTACTTCAAACTCATATGATCCGTGAACACATCAAAAAAATTTTGCCCATGAGGTAGTGTCTCCATACCTTGAGTTCATGTACCACAGACGCAAGTTCCAAATCATGTGTGGGGTAGTTATGTTCGTAGTTCTTAAGTTGTCGAGAGGCATAGGATACTACCTTCCCATCTTGCATCAGTACACTTCCAAGTCCTTGCCGAGAAGCGTCACAATCCTTTTGGATATCAGGAAGAGACAGAACTGGTGCCGTTACAAGGCGTTTCTTCAACTCTTGAAAGCTTTCTTCACATTCCTTGGTCCATAGGAATTTCTTTTCCTTCTTCAACAATTCTGTCATGGGTTTTGCTATTTTGGAGAAGTTTTCAATGAACCTCTGGTAATATCCTACGAGGACCAAGAAACTCCTAATATCTCCCACATTCTTGGGCGACTCCCATTCAGTTAAGGAAGCTACCTTACTAGGGTCTACGGCAACTCCTTTTGCCGACACAACATAACCAAGGAAACCCAGTTCTTTTAACAAGAACTCACATTTGCTAAACTTGGCATACAACTTGTGTTCCCTTAGCTTCTCCATAATTAGGCACAGATGCCTCTCATGTTCCTTTTCATCCTTGGAGTATATAAGTATATCATCTATGAATACCACGATAAATTTGTCCAAATACTCCATGAATACCTTGTTCATCATGGTCATGAAGTACGCCGGGGCATTGGTGAGTCCAAACGACATCATGGTGTACTCATACAACCCATACCTTGTGGTGAAGGCTGTTTTGGGCACATCCTGTTCTCGAATCTTTAGCTGAAAGTAACCTGATCATAGATCGGTCTTTGAAAACACACTGACTCCCTTTAACTGATCAAACTGGTCATTGATGTTGGGTAGAGGGTACTTGTTCTTGATCATCACTTCATTCAACAAGCGGTTGTCCACAACTGGCCTCTTGGTTTTATCCTTATTTTCCACGAATAAGACAGGTGCTCCCCAAGATGACGCGCTGGGTTGAATGAATCCCTTGTCCAATTGTTCCCTAAGCTGTTTCTTGAGTTCCTTCAACTCGTCCACATCCATATTATACGGTCCCTTGGCTATCGGCCTTGTGCCTAGCATCAAGTCAATGAGAAACTCAATATCACGGCCAGGAGGCATCCCGGGTAACTCTTCCAGGAAGACATCTGGGTATTCCTTCACAATGGGTACATCCTCCAAGCTAACCCCCTTAAGAGAATTCACCATAACCTCCTTAAGTGCAAAATTTGACTTGATACGAATCCTTTTCCCTTCCGGTGTTGTGAGCGTGACAATCCTTTTGGCACAATCTATGACTCCCTCATATTCAGTCATCCAATTCATTCCCAAGATTATGTCTAATCCTTGTGACTCTAGAACTACTAGACTTGTGGAAAGATGTGTGTCCCGATCCTTAGTTCTAACCCCCGGCAACCAGAGTTTGCCACTATTTCTCCTCCAGGAGAACTTACCCTTAGGGGAGAATTTATAGTCTTCTTAGGTATCTTGCCTCTATCCACAAATACCCTTGATATGAATGAATGTGATGCACCAGTATAAAAAAGAACAACTGCGGGAATGGAATTGAGCTTGAACTTACCAATCACGGAGTCCGGTGCGTCACAAGCATCCTCCATGGAGACATGATTCACTGTGGCTTTTACAAACGGATTCGGCTTCTTCCCGTTTCCATTACCATGGTTGTGTCCATGGCCATTCCCATTGCCATTTCCATTCCCATTCTTTTTGTCAGGGCAAGTGGTTGCATAGTGCCCTGTCTTGTTGCACTTAAAGCATGTCACCTCACTGAGATCCTTTCCATTGCTGCCATTTCCATTGCGGTGCTTATGACCATTGTGTCTGTGACTGCCATGGTGATGACCGTTATGGTTGTGGCCATTACTGTTATAAGGTGGTGGTGATGAAGTGCGCTGTTTCTGGTATAGAACAGAGTGCTTGTGAGGGTTAGACTTCCACTTGCGGTTCTCTATGTTCTTCCTCTTGGATTCAACCACAATGGCCCTGTCCAGGAGGTCCTGAAAGTTGTCAAACTTCTGAGCCACTAGTTGAATAGATATCTCATCATTGAGCCCTCTTAAGAATTCTTCCTGCCTCTTGGCATCATATGAAACATCATCGGGTGCATAACGGGCTAGCTTGTTGAAAAGCTCACCATATTCGGTGACATAATGGTGCATATGGTGTAAGTCACGAAACTCGCGCCATTTCAGATTCATGACACCAGCAGCCACATGATGAGTGCGGAAAGATATCTCGAACTGAGTCCAAGTGATAGCATCAATATATGGGTGGGTGACTTGGTAGTTATCCCACCATTCTGCAGCAGGTCCTTCAAGTTGGTGCATGGCCTAACACACCCTGTCGGATCCGGCAGCTTGCACGGTGTCCAACTTCTTGTTGATTGTGCAGATCCAATCATCTGCAATGATTGGTTATGCGCTGCTAGTGAAGGTAGGAGGGTTCAACCTCAAAAACCGAGTCAAGCAATCCTATTGAGGTGGTGGTGGGGGTGGGGGTGGCAGAGGTGGCGCATTGTTGTTGTTGTTTTTGTTGTTTTGCATATTCTAAGTGAGCAGTTGGATCAGCTGGTTCTGATTGGCCAAAAGTTATGCAATCTCTGGAGGGATTTTGGTGTTCGCACGTCTTGGTGGCTTCTGTGGGGTTTGAGCAACAAGTTAAGAAACAGACAGAAAGAGTAAGTAGTAAACTCCTACCCTTATGAAAACACACAAGGCACACAATGTCGTGGTATTGCCGACGAGTACGCCATGGAGGGGTCCTCACAGTGCTTGTTTAGGGACATGGGGGAAGGCGGACGGTTGACGGGTACGAGGTAACACATCTTACCCAGGTTCAGATCCCACAATGGTGGCGGAATCCTACTCCTGCTATAAATCACTATAATGGCAATACGCCGAGTTATAGAGATAGGTTCGCTGTGCGAGGTGTATGTTGATCAGTACTAGGTTATGCCCTAAAGGCTCCCATAGGCCTGACTTATATAGTCGCCAGGTCCTAGGGTTACGGGGAAAAGTCCTAGCCGGACAGGTTACAGAGTCCTACACTATCTATTACTAGTCTATCGTGTCTTGTACTCCAAGGCTCTTAGTACGCTGGTGACTCCACCGTAGCCTTCCTTTATCCGTCATGGGCCTCCCTTCTGGATCCATCTAACTGGGCTGCCCAGTAGGCCATGGTCCAAGCTACCAACTGTGGGCCATCCTGGTTATCCGGATAGAGGACATGCTATGAGGGTACCCATAAAGCATATCCGAACAGTAGCCCCCAGAGAACTCAGAGATCTTGCGCCGTCTTGCCTCTTCACGTTGAATGCTCCATCTAGATGGATGTCGGCAAATCGTCAAGCAATATCTCGTAGTCCTCCCAAAGAACCCTGCAAGGTTTTCTCCGTCTTCAATTTGTAAGTCGGAGAATCGCTGAATCTTCTATCATACTCTTTCGTAGCCAGACTGGATCCTTCCATGCCGGAATCTTCCGATGTGATGGTTCATCTACCTATGATAGCTAGGGCGACGTAGACATAGGTCAGCAATGACTCGTAACTGACACATGCAGAGAACGCAATCATGTCCACTTCTCCCGTGCGAGCGATACGAACCGTTGGCGGCGACGGTTGTTACGTGGAGAAATTTCCGCGCACGTCTCTGCACACATCGTCTACGCGGCAACCATTCGATCAAGCTGCACGAATCTTGATGCTGGAGACCATAAATAGTAACTGCGGTGGAAAATTTACTTTTTCACTTCATTCTCCTCTGCATCGTCTGCTTCCTCCAGCGAGTGCCTCCTCGAGCTCTCCGCGCAACGTACGAAAAATCCTAGATCCCCAATCTTTCTCAGTCACTACCGAACACACCCGATGGCCGGTAGCAGCTCCTCCCCTTGCATGGCAGCATCGGGCGAAGCCACGACGAAGCCGGCAAGCTCCGTCGTCGTACCCCCAGAGGGCCTGGTCATCCCAAAGTCCGCGGTGGTCGAAGCAACCGGCGGCAACCATAATCTAGCGGCGCTGGAGCTACTGGAGGAGGAGTATGATTCGCACAAGGGCGACTGGTATGGTTCGGATATCACGGACCGCGACATCAAAGAACTGATCAACGAGGGCTACCTCCCCGTGACGGAGGGGCTCACCTGGCGGGCGGCGCCGGCCAGCGAGGTCACTCCTTCTCCCCAAGTCGGAGAGAAGGTGTATCTCAAAGCACAGATGGTACGCGACGTCTCCCTGCCCATCTCCAACTTTTTCCTTGCTGTCCTGAATCATTACCGAGTACAGCCACAGAACCTCTCCCCCAATAGCATATTAGCGCTCAATAATTATGCGGCGCTCTGCGAGTGTTATTTAGGGATTAGGCCTAGGCTAGATATCTTCATATATTTCTTTACCGTCAAGCGCGAAGCCAGAGCTAGCAAGGACGAGCTCAGAAATTGTGGCACCATTAGTTTTAAGATCCGGCCTGGCCGGCAGTTCCCCGACATCGTCGGCCACGAGTCCTGCAAGAACTGGCAGCGTAGTTACTTCTATGTCCCAGATATCCCTCTGGCCGGCCGAGAAGTAACGTACCCGGACTTCGTCAATGGAGATGCCGCTGAAGCCCCGACATGGACATCCTAGGCCTCCCTTCCCTCCGACATTGATGTTTACCGTGCTATACGGCGGATAGAGTGGTTCGTAGATACGGGTTTGACCGGATTGGACCTAGCCATGTGCTGGTTCATCAGGCGAATCCAGCCTCTGCAGCACCGCTCGACGCTGATGCACGAGTATTCCAACGATAGAAGGGATAGCCTCCGCATCTCCGAGGACAACTTCTCGAGCGACTCCATCAAGCTTCGCCTCAAGGACATCGTCAAGGTGAAGGATAAGAAGAGTGGCTTCACCATCACCTATGACATGTTCGTAGAGATCAAGTGCCCAAAGGTACCTATTTTATTTTCCGTGTATGACATACACTCCAGTTCTTCCGTCTAGCCATTACCATCTCATCTAACACGGTAGCCTTTCACTTAACAGCTTAGCGATCTGGAGGAGGATAGCATGGCTGTCCAAATCTATGATCCAAAGATGAAGGAAGTCGCGGTCGTGTCCGACAACGATGTTCCGTTGTCACGAAAGCGGAAGAGCTCCACCTCTGATGCTGGCGATGGAGGCAAGAAGAAGAAAGCGGAGGGTGGATCCTCCAAGAAGACTACTGCCGCCCTGGAGGCAGATAAGAGAAAAGTTACTTGGATTCCATTTTCTAAAGCACCCCCTCTTATGTAAGCTTCTTTCTCTCTAAAATTTTCCATTTGTCTGTCTTATTCCCGTACTTATGCATTTTGCATGTTTCAGGAAGAAAGCCACAACCAGCTTGAAGAAGACCTCCAAAACTTTGGAGGCTTCTAGAACCATAAAGGATATGCTGCATCGCGACGTATCTCCTGCCATCGCCCCTGTCACTCCCATTGTGCAGCCCTCGTCTACTCCAACAAGCTCTCAAGCTAAAGAAGCATCTGGCCCTTCCGCCATGGAAGTGGACTCAGGTGCCTCCACAGAGCTCGCTGTTGTCGGCGAACAGACAACGCAGGAGAGTGCCCCAAACCAAATGGCTGAAGCTTCGGCTAAGGATGCCATGGGTAGCAGTAAAGCGGTGGTGGAAGGTGGTACATCTACCAAAGGAAAATCCTCCGCACCCAAGAAGACCATAGAGTTTCCGAAGATAGTCTATCCGGCGCTTATGCCGGGCAGCACTTCTCTGGTTCCTGGTGCGGCGCCGACATCTCCAACGTGCGGTCTCGAGAAGCTTCTCTAGCAAGCAGAGATTTTCCAAGAAAACAGCGTATCCTTCAGCAAGTTGCTGTCTGAGAGTGATACCAACCTCAAGATCATTGCACTTGTAAGTTTTATTTGCCTTTTGCATTTCATATGAGTATCCCACTATAGCCCCCGAGGGTTTAGACGGAAACCCATAGGTCTTTGCGTCTAAATTCTCTAAGAGTGACTAATCTAGAAAACTTCTCACTGTAGCCCCCAAGCATATAGTTTGAATGAATTATTCCGACTAGATGCTTTAAGAGTAGCATACGCAGTGTTTATAAATTTCGATACTGTAGCCCCCAAGCTTCTAGTTGTAAGTGAATTAGTTCCGACTAGATGCTTAAAGAGAAGCTAAGCATCTGAGTTAAAAACTTTATACTGTAGCCCCCCAAGCTTCTAATCGAAAACTGAATTAGTTCCGACTATATGCTTAAAGAAAGACTAAGCATATTGCCAAGTTAAATACTCTCGCTGTAGCCCCCGAGCGTCTAGGTGGAAATTTTCCTTCTAGATGCTCCAAGTAGACCGAACAACATTTAACTTTCTTCTTTCCACAGAATGAGAATGCTCGGAGGGGCATGGCCAACGACAAGTACCAGAAGATGCGTGCTGATTTGGAAGCCGAAAAGTGTAAAACTGCCTTCTTGAAGGAACAAATCACCAAGAGAAAGTGTCCTTTCTTTTTTGCACTCCGACTTGGTCTTGCACCAACATTCTCCGAGTACTCACTGTGTACTTGTCTTTTCTCCTACTTGTAGACACCATTTCCAAGGCCAAGGATATTGTCGAGCAATCCAAGCACATTCAGCAGCTGGATAGCGAAAACAAGATCCTTAAGCAGGAGAGGAAAGACATGCTGAAGATGCATGAAGACTCGATGAAAGCCCTGCAAGACTCCGCCAACGAGGAGATGAACCACTTGAAGGAGGAAATCGCGATCTTAAAAGATCAGAAGAAAGCTGCCGATGAGCAAAATCAACGCCATCATGAAGCATACAAGATCCTCCGACAAGAACGGGACTCCATGGCGGAGATTATCCAGCAAGCTGAGATAAGCATCTTTAGTAAGTGATTCTCTGTCTTGGATTTCTGTAAGCTGAATACTCTGAATTTTGGAAGTCATGCGCTACTTTGTCGGAAATTTTCAGGTCCTATGGGTTTAACACGATCGCCTCCTCCGCCAAAGGAATGCATGGTTCTTGCCGGAAAATTTATCAACACCGCTATCACGCAGACCAAAGAGATTGCCAAGCTCCTCCAGATTAATATCAAGGCATCGGACTCTGTGGCAACGTTCTCGGAGATCCTGCATCGAGCTCCCGAGCGTATCTCAAGATGGAAAGCTTCATGTGCACGGGCCGGCGCCAGGATGGCATTGTCAATGGTGAAGGCACACTACGAGAATGCCGACATCGACACGGTAACCTCCAGTATCCACGACGTAGACGACGAAGGCCAAAAGATAAACCACGAATCTATCTTGGCGTCGCTCGCGGGTTATGACACCAGAGTCGCCGAGTTGGTCAACGTTAACGTCTTTGTCCCCCTGAAAACCATTGAAGAGAAAAGCCAAAGCTCCTCCGAGTCCCTCAATACTGCTGACTTCGAGGGAGGCGACTCTCCTGCTGCCGATGATGTTGCTTCCAAGTCGCCTGCGCTAGAGGAATAAAAACAACTTGTAATATTTGTTTCCTCTGTAATGTGTTATGTGAAAAAACTATGTGTTAACTTAAGGCGGAAAACAATGGTGTATGTCCTGCTACTTAAGAACTAGTTCCATCATGTATATATTTTTTAAGCAAGTGCTAGCTTATCCATTACTTTGGTTTTCATGCTTGAATTTTGTGAGTTGGAAGACTCGTTGTCGGAACTATGAGCTCAGGCGATGATGCCCAATGGCACCGTCAATAACCTAAGCACAAAATCGCCGACAATAAGTGCCAAAAGTCACTACTTCAGAATCCACATAAAAACGACAAAGAACGTGTAGACCAGAAAACTTAAGCTAACGCCCGCAGGCGGAATTTTCACAAGTGCAAACGCAAAGCTTGTGCATAGAGGTTTTATAGGATCCAAAAATGAACACTAAAGGAGGTAAAATACTCAAAAATATGAGTGAACCAGAGAGCTTTATTTAATTGATCATATAAGAGATACACAATAGATAAAAATGCTAAGTGTAGAAAGGACGTAGCTGTGCTATGTTCTATGGCCGATCAAGCTCCGGGTAGTCATCATCCGGGTAACGTCGCTTACGCTTATGATCCTTGTTGGGTCTATCCTTCAGTTCACGATTGTCAACGAGGTAGTAAGACCCATTGAGTAGCGTCTTGCTTATGATTAACGGTCCTTCCCATGGTAGGGATAATTTGTGTGACTTCTTCTGCTTAAGTCGGAGCACCAGATCCCCCTCTTTAAACGAGCGATGCCGGATGCAGCGACTATGGTAGCTGCGTAGCTTCTGCTGGTAGATGGCGGATCTTTGGCATGCCAAAACGCGCTCCTCCTCGAGAAGGTTCACATCTAGGCGTCTGGATTCTTCAGCGTCATGTTCGTCGTAGGCGGCAACCCTTGGTGCATTGTGAAGTATGTCGGAAGGTAGGATGGCTTCTGCTCCATATACCATGAAGTAAGGGGTGTAGCCGGTGGATATGTTGGGTGTAGTTCGTAAACTCCACAACACAGATGGCAATTCTTCCGCCCAGGCTCCAGCTGCTCTACGTAGAGGTGCCTCAAGATGTGGCTTGATTCCCTGCAGAATTAATCCATTGGCTCGCTCAACCTGACCATTGGACTGTGGGTGTGCCACAGATGCAAGGTCAAGTCGGATAGCTTTGTCCCAACAATAAGCCTCCACTTCTCTGAGTGACAAGTTGTTGCCGTTGTTGGTGACAATGCTATGTGGGAGACCAAATCTCACCACTAGATCTTGGACAAACCTAAGGGCAGTTGCCTCGTCAGCTTTCTAATGGGTTTAGCTTCTATCCATTTAGTGAATTTATCAACTGCTACTAGAAGATGCATAGATCCACATGGTGTCGTTTGTAACGGTCCCACCATGTCTAGCCCCCAGACTGCAAACGGCCAAGTTATTGGTATTGTTCGCAATTCTTCAGCACGAACATGTGGTTGTCGGGCATAATACTGGAATATCATGCATGTTTCAACCAACTTGTCAGCGTCCGCCTTCACGGTCAGCCAGTAGAATCCTTGCCAGAATGCTTTCGCAACCAAAGATCGGGAAGCGGCGTGATGCCCGCAATCTCTGAGATGGATTTCGCGTAGTGTCATGGGAATGGCCACGACAGATGCTGCAATAGGCAGCGAGTAGTAGAACATGGGGCAAGGGCATCCATCCATATGCAGTGCGAGATGAGGGCGGAGACACAAGGGTTTACCCAGGTTCGGCCCCCCGGAGGGTAAAGACCTACTCCTGCTAGATTGTATTATTCAGAGAGTACAAGGGCGAGCTCGACGACTAGGCGGCGAGTTGCTGGGGTGTATGATGGAACGTGTCCTCTATGCGTACCCTAGGGAGGTTTATATAGGCTCACCTCGCTAGGGTTTTCAGATCTACAACCGAATTGGTTAAGGATTCGGAGGGTCTTTGACCTAGTCCGACTGGGCCTAGCTACGCTTATGGGCCTCCAGCTTCCAGTCGCCTGAGTCCTCGCCAAGTCTCGATCCAGTCGCCGTCCTGCAGGCCCACTCGCTGGCAGCTTGGGCCAATAGGAAATATCCTGCTGGGTATACCCCGGTAGGCATATCCCCGTTAGTAGTCCCCGAGTCCGTCGTTGATTCGTCGCAGGTGTTTGTTGGCAGTCAGAGCATGCGGGTCCAATTCGGACGCCCAGTCGAATCGGCGGTGGACTCCTGAACAAAGGAAAGAAATAGTCATTTTAATCGCAATAACGGCAACCAATCAGATCACAGCTTGGCGAATGGGTCGGAGAATAGTCAAGTCACGGTTATAATGACCGGGTCGGCGAATCATCGAGTCACTGAAGATAGCGAGTCGAGTGGACGAAGTTGGACCATCAACTTGGTCAAACTAGCTGTTGGGTAATCCAATGGTAATATCGGCGTAATTACCGCGTGGTAACGGCTCCCCGAAAATGGCGGGTAACAACCACTATAAAAGGAGAGTGACGGGTGAGGGGAAAATGCTTCCCTCACTTCCTCCGAACTTGCGCATTCTCGTTCCTCCATTCCGCGCAGCGACCAGAGCGACCGAGAGCGATTCGCAACCCCCGATCCTCCAGTCGATGGCTCCTCCTACAGAACCATGGGGCAGATCCAAGTGCACGAAGGCGCTGCTGAAATCGTTTGAGGAGGCAGCAATCCTCCGTGCCGGGAGATGGTGCATCCCTGCGGCCGGAGAAGTGATTCCAGATCCGCGCGATGGGGAATTCGTTTGCTTCACCAGCCACCTGGAACGGGGTCTCGGATTCCCCACTTCCCTCTTCTTCCGCCGCTTCTGCGCCTACTACGACATCCAGCCGTCGGACCTGGGACCGCACAGCATCGAGCAGCTCAACATCTTCATGGCGTTCTGCGAGAGCTACCTGGGCTGCCGGCCATACTTTCCCCTATGGCAAGATCTGTTCCATGGTAGGATCAGCCGCGAAGAGGCGGGCGGCCCAATGTTAGCCGCGGGCGGCCTGACCTTCCAGCTTAAGTCGAAGGCGTCATTCTTTGATCTGATGCTGCCCGCCAAGGCAGGAATGAGTGGAAGAAGATCTGGTTCTACGTGACCGAGTCGACGCCAGGTGACGAGGTGGCGCTTCCAAGGTACTCCGCCGACCGGCCCGAGCCGCGTCGGCTCCAAGTCACCAAGCTTCCGCTGGACCAGCGGATGGTCGTCGATGAGATGCTGCAGACCATCCGCAACTTCAAGAAGAAAGGCCTCCAAACCATAAACCTCTACAATTGTTGGCTCGGGCGACGGCTCGTGCCTCTGGCCAGCCGTGCCCACTATATGTACGAGTACACGGGCAAGGACGACCCGACGAAGTCCTGTTACGACGAGTGGAGACTCTATGACTACACCCAGGCCCTGAAGAAGATCACCCAGGCGGTATATCTTGACGCAAAGGCCGAGGTCACAGCCTATAGCGCGAAGCGCCTAGCCCCAACGGTGAGTTTTTATTCCCTTGCACTCGTAGTCGCAGTTTGTGCATTCGCGGTTGTGCTTAATGTTGTTTGATCGTTGCAGTTATTCCAAGTGGTGGAAGGTTAGCTTCCACCCGCAGATGACGAGAACTCGAACTCGTCCGTCGAGGATGAGAGCGAGTCATTACATGACAAGGGCGATGTCAGGAGTGACGGGGGTAGTGATGGTGATGACGACAACGACGACGAAGCCGTGGAGGTTGCTGCCCCCACGGTCCGCAAGACTCGCGGGCAGCACCAGCGTGAACTCGAGGCCAGCAAAAGCCTCGAGGCCCATGACGACGACGACGAGCTCCCCGAGGATACCTCACGGCGCGAGGCCACGCCGTCAAAGAAGAATAAGCCGCCACCACCCAAGAAGAAGACGAAACCGGCCAAGCCGGCGTCTCCTCCTCGATCCGCGAGTAGCTCCGATGCTACCAACACAGCCGAAGAAACAACAGCGCACGCGGCTACAACGACTGGTGCGACCGTCATGGAAGACGAGGCGCCGTTGGCGTCACTTACGCTGCCGTTCGCCCTAGTCACCGGGTTGGTGGCCTCGCCAGCCGCAGGGGCCTCGCCGCCGAGAGGAGCTCCCGCGGTAATTGCCACTAAGCCTCCTGTCGCGGCCTCATCCTCGAAGAAACCGCCTGTTTCTTGGGCATAGAGCATGTTCGAGACGTGCCTCAGTCGGAAACTGGGGCCAGAACTGGAAAAGCCGGCCAGCATTCGCACTGGCCTACGATTTATTCCAGTCACGAAGTGAGTATTCCTCAACCTTTCATATGTCTGGTTGATTTGTGTTTCGATTGGCGAGTGTTATTAACGGAGTCCTAGCAGGACTGGAGTAAAGAAGATAGGTGCTGGCTTATCCCTCGAAGAAGAGGAAGGGCGACGAGACTGAAGCTCCCGCCTATGGCGCCAAGAAAACCAAAGGCGATGAAGTCGTCACGATCTCGGACAAGCCAGCGGCTGCCCCGAGCGAAGCCCCGATTGCGGTGGACATAGCTCTGAAGGCATTGGAGGATGAGGGGTCGCAGCAGGCATGCCCCATGGTTCCGATTGAGGCGGCCGGGCCGCCTTCGGGTGGCGCGGGGGCCACGGTGGCGATGTTCCCTCGATTTGTATCTAGGGCCGCCATGGCGAGTGCCTCGGTGCCATCAAGCCAATTCCCTGGGGCCGCTGGTATGGAGGTCGAACAGAGTCACGGGCACACTCCGCGCGTGCTTTCGTCGGTGGACGCGATGGAGCTTCACGGCATGCTAGGTGCCGCCATCCAGGTATGTCCAGTCCCCGAGGATCTGGCCACTGAATTTCAATGGTCAGATTCTTACTATTTTTCGCCATCCAGTCCCCGAGTGCCTAATCGCTGAATTTCAGCGGCTGGGCACTTAGGAATTTTGTCATCCAGTCCCCGAGTACTTAGTCGCTGAATTTCAGCGGCTGGGCACTTAGGAATTTTGTCATCCAGTCCCCAAGTGTCTAGTCGCTGAATTTCAGCGGCTGGGCACTTAGGAAATTTTTGTTGCTGACGCTGTGATTGTTGCACAGGGCTTGCAGCACGAGTTGGCCGAGCGGCTTGCTGCCAAATGCCACGTGGAGAAGGAGCTTCCCGCTGTCCAGGATACGAACGAGGAGCTTCGAGCGACTGTGGGTGACTGTTTGTCTTGTTTGGCGCTTGTCGCGAACTTGTTGTGGTGTTGACCATTTTGTTTTGGAAGCAGAGGATAGTGCGGCTGTAGTGAAAGAGGCTCGACAGGGCCTTGCTCCGGTGGGTGTGTTGACGGCGGCTCAGTCTTCCTTGAGCGTCGCGGAGAAGCGAATCGCTGAACTAGAGCGTGAGCTCAAGGAGGCGAAGGCGGAAGCGAGATCAGCGGAAGGACGAGCCAAGGCGGCCGTCACTTCTACTGCTGAGGAGCGAAAGGTGTTGGACGCACTCGTCGCCGGGTTGCAGAATGACCTCTCAGCTCTTCAGAATTTCATCACGGACCTCTGCCGCCCACTGATTGGTGAGCTTTCCTTCAGCCACTTTCCGAGCTCACGTACCACATTGTGATTTTAGTGCTTCGATCACTGTTTGCTTGTGTGTTGCAGGCCTGATCACTGATAACGCCGAAGAGGCGCAGTCGTACGACGCTCGGCAATGCATGACTACCCTGGTCGATTCAGTCGCGCTGTCAGCGACTTGTCTCTGGGCGTATCTTCAGGAGATCTCTCCTACGGAGGTGATCCCCAGCGACCTCGTCGAGGTATGGCGCTATCTGGAGAAGGCCCCGTCGATCGTGGAGTTCATGACGCGATCGGCCTTCCGTCGTGGAGCGGCGACTGCGCTGAGCCTTGGGCTCGCACATTTTCCCGACGATTTCGACCTCGACGACGTCACGAGCAGGTACCCCTCGTCGACGGGCTCGGTCGAGATTGCCGAGGTGTTGAAGCTGACGGAGCGAGCCGCGGTGTACTCCGACCGCGTTTGGGCGATGGGCGACCTTATTCCCTATCAGGAAACAGTCGTCGCCCCCAATGACCCCGAACTCCGCACCACGACTTCAAGTGGAGCAACCATTTCGTGCGGCGATGGCGGGTGAGCTCATGACGTACCCGTCGAATCCCTGGGTTCCCTTTATCCGCAACCGCAAGGACGGTGGCGTCTCCTCCTCGAAGCCTGCAGAATAGAGTGTTTTGCCGTTCGGTGTTAGCGCAAGATAAACATGTAATTCTCCTTGTATGCGAACAAATTTTTCTGCTATGAAGGAATGCGCGGATTATTTTGTCATTGCTTTTGTGGTTTGAGTGTTGGTTGTACGAGTCCCCGAGCGCGTCTGCCCTTTTTGTGGGGTTAACCTTGTTTTTGTATGTTGTGTGAACTATTAGTGAGTTAGGGTCGACTCGCCATGGCTCGGGAAGCCAGTCGCATGGCGACTCCCAGGGGTGCTCATTACTTGGCCGTTTTCCCGAGCGCGAACGGGGTCGGGTTGCTGAGTCCCCGAGCATGGTACTTGGCCGTTCTAGTCGCATGCCCAAGGTGGGTGAGGACTAGGAGCGTTGTGTTAGGCGCGTCGCTCCGCTTGATCCATAAGATCAGTCGCATGGCGAGTCCTGGGCGCGCTCTCTTACTTGGCATTTTTTCCTAGCCGCTCTTCTATGGGCTGGTGTCAGTCCCCGAGCGTGGTACTTTGCCGTTCGAGTCGCTACGCCGAGGATGTGGAGGACTGGGTTGCTGTGGGAAGCGAATGCAGTCGTCTTGGCTCGGGGAGCCAGTCGAGCTAGGCGACTCCAATGGGGCTCCGGGTTAGATTTTTTCGTGGACGGTATGAGGCCTGAATTTTTCCAGTGCCCTCGTACCGCACTACTTGGTCGTACCGGTCGCGTTACCAAAGGTTGACTTCTGCGAATAGCGTAACGCTGTTATTACGAGTGCGAGTGGCACAAGACATGGAGAGTAGACGCAATTTGCGCGAATCAATCTGCTTTATTTCATAGAAGGTAGGGGGTACATGTCTGGAGTTCTAAGAGTAGAACTTCCGTAGGAGGTTTACATTCCATGGCTGCTTGATGTCGAGTTTTCCATCGCCTCGAACGTCGGTGAGGTAGTAGACGTCGTTGCCCAGGACTCGCCCGATGGCGAATGGTCCCTCCCAAAGGGGGGGAGAGCTTGTGCATGCCTTTCTTGTATTGGATTAGACGCAGTACCAAGTCGCCTTCCTGGAAAGTGCGAGTCCGTACTCGTCAGTTGTGGTAGAGGCGAAGCCCTTGCTGGTAGATGGCGGTGCGGGAGCGAGCTAGGTCGCGTGCTTCGTCAAGCTGGTCGACTCCATCTTGGCGTGCGAGCTTGTTGTCAGCCTCCGTGTAGTTGACCACCCGCGGTGAGTCGTGCTCGAGGTCGGTTGGCATGACTGCCTCGGCACCATACACCATGAAGAAGGGGGTGAACCCCGTCGACCTGTTGAAGGAGGTGCGGATGCCCTAGATGACAGAGGGGAGTTCTTCGACCCAGTGCCCGGCGGTGCGCTCGAGTGGGACTTGTAGCCGTGGCTTCAGGCCGTGGAGGATGCTCTGGTTGGCGCGTTCCGCCTGGCCATTGGACTCCGGGTGGGTGACTGAGGCGAGGTCGAGTCGGATGTTGTGCTCCTCGCATAACTCGGCCATAGCTCCCTTGGCGAAGTTGGTGTCGTTGTCCGTGATGATGTTGTTTGGGAACCCGTAGCGATAGATGAGCTCACGTAGGAATTTTGTAGCAGTCTTCCCGTCGCACTTGCGAACTGGCTTGGCCTCCACCCATTTTGTGAATTTATCGACTGTGACTAGGAGGTGGGTGAAGCCAGAGGGGGCCTTCTTGAAGGGGCCTACCATATCCATGCCCCATACGGCGAACGGCCAGGTGATGGGTGATGGGGATATGCCCACCGGGGTATACCCAGCAGGACGTTTCCGACTGGCCCAGGAACTGGCGAGTGGGCCTGCAAGACGGCGACTGGATCAAGGCCCGGTGTGGATCCAAGCGACTGGAAGCTGAAGGCCCAGGCGAGTAGATAGACCCAGTCGAGTTAGGTTAAACGATTACCGAAGCCTTAACTGATTCGGTTGAGATATGTAAACCCTAGGGGAGGTGAGTCTATATAAACCTCCCTACAGGGCGTGTAGAGATACGTTCCATCAGACACCCAAGCGACTCGCCGCCGAGCTCGCCCATTGTACCACCATCATAATACAATCTAGCAGGAGTAGGTCTTTACCCTCCGGGGTGCTGAACCTGGGTAAAACCTTGTGTCTCCGCCCTCATCTCGCACCGCAGATGGCTGGCCGCCCTTGCCCCTCGTTCTACTACTCGCTGCCGATTGCAGCATCTGCCATGACCATTCCCACGACAGTGGCGCCCACCGTGGGGCCTGGCCGGTGTTCTGCGGCGAGATCCAATCTTCCCATCAACGAGACGGTCGCCACCGGCCGCATGATAGCAATCGGCGAGATACTCCAAATCTTGCCGAGCAGCTACGTCCCGGCGGCGCGACCCGTCACGCACAGCGTGATCCTGCCGGTCGGCACGATCAGCCTCTTCGTCGGTCTCACCGACGTCATCGTCTCGGAGGACTCGGCTCGCATCCGCGAGTATCCGCCACGCGATCGACTCTCTGAGAGACAGATCCGCACGATCCATCGCCTCGCCTCCGAGTACAACTCGTCCCACAGTAACGTGGCCGAAAACTCAGCGGCCGCAGAAGACGCGGCCCTCAACGACGATGCCGACTCGGCGACCCCGGCGTCGCTCGCCGGATCCATCACCGCGGCTTCACCCGCTGGCTCCATCACCCAGGTCTCCAACGTGGGAGACTTCGAGGATCCCTCCTTCCTTGGGATCTTCGACTTCGACTCCGGGTCAGAAAATTCCGCCGACCTCCGTGACGGGACTGGTCGCCACGCCGCGACCTACATGGCGACCGGTACCGATCCGCTGGAGGATCCCTTCTCCACCCCGATCCCTCCAAACGCCACGGCAACGGAGGTCGAGGAACTCCGCCTGAAGCTGGCAGAGGCAGTGCGCAAGGAGCAAGCCGAGCGCGAAAAATTTCGCCTCGAGCAGGTGACGGCGCAGGAGCTATCGCGCTACCACCAGCAGCGAATCAGGTCGCGCCTGAACCCCACCGTCCAGGGGCGCGCCCTTTACTTCGACGACGAAAACGACCCGGCCCGCGTGGCCGAGCGCGCGATCTGCAAGAACGCGCCACCAGGAGGAAGCGCCCGGCCCCCACAAGGATCGACGGCGATGGGCGCCCCACCTGCACCCAACCGCACACCCCCCAGGGATCAGGCGCGGATAGTAGTCTCCTCACGGGAGCGGGACGCGAATGGCCTCCCACTGTTCTCCACCCCGATGGACAACCTCGTGGCGGGCCGAGCAGCATCCGAAAACATCACGGCCACCGGCGACGGCGCCCTACAGATCCAGTACGTCAGGGCCCTGCTCGCAAAAGCCGTTGAGCAGCAAAACGCAGGAGCCGACTCGAAGGGTCGAGTGTACTCGCGTTCTTCGGGAAGCAGAGCGGCCTCAAGCGGCCACCCAATGGCGGCAAACACCCTCAACTTCCCACCACCAGAGCCGTTGCAGCTCCAACACCGACCCGCGAACGCGGCACTCTCCACCAACGACCCTAGGCCAGCGACCAACTTCGTCACCGCCAACGGTCAACCCATCGACGCCCGCACCCACATCATCAACAACCAAAGCTGGCGCGCACGCCAGCCCGACGACCTGCGACACACCCTAACCAATCGCCGCGACGGCGAGCCAATGGGGTCGCTAAGTCGACTCGGCCCCAAGTGCTTCGGACCGATGATCCGAGGCGAGAAGTACCCGCCGAACTTCAAGGCGCCGAAGGAGATAGAAAAGTACGACCCTTCGTATGACCCCGCCGTCTGGCTCGATACATACCTCATGGCGATGGGGATCGCAGGCCACACCGACCTGCTAGCCGCCCGTTACCTCCCCCTGATGATGGAGGGGACGTGCAGGCAGTGGATCAACACCCTCCCCTAGGATAGTATCGACTCCTGGGAGGAGATGCGCGACGCCTTCGTCAGGCACTTCGAGTGCTCCTACACCCGTGCCACCACCATCGAGGACCTGGAGCAATGCGTCCAGGGACCCCGCGAGTCGATCCGCAACTGGGTCCAGCGGTGGCAAGAACTCTGGTACAACGCGGTCGGCATCCACCCGGACACCGCGATCCATTGCTTCAAGACCTCGTGCCGCTACGAGCCTTTGGTCACCAAGCTCAAGCGACAATCTCGCACACTCGACAACATACCGGACCTCCTCGAGATCGCCAAACAGTACGCGGAGGAAGATCCAAACCAGGAAACCGACGACGAGTCGGGAGGTCAACGCCGCACGAGCGGCAACGACAGCGGACCACGGTCCGACTTACGTACAGCAACACTCGCCTCACCGGCAAGCGCCGCAGTGACGGGCGAGTCGACTTCGTCGCCAACGCCGGGCACGCACAACGCGAGCCCAAAAGTTTCCGCCGCGATGGAGGACAACGCCGCGACGGCGGCAACTACAAGGCCAAGCCAAGGTTCGACCCCGCGGCCCTCCTTAACCAACCTTGTGCGTTTCATAGTAGGGAAGGGAAGCCCGCAACACACACGACCGCTGACTGCCACACCCTCAGGGAGATCGAGAAGGCACGGCGAGCATGGGAGGACCCCGACAACGACCCGCCAAACGGCGGAAAATTAGGCAACGTGGCCGGCTCGCTCCATACCTTCACAGGCTTCAACACGAAGCGCGAGAAGAAGGTCATCACCCGCGTCGTCGCCGTCAACGCGGTGGCTCAGGTGGACGTTCCCCAGTTCCTCAACTAGTCGGAGCAGCCCATCACCTGGAGCCACCAGGACCACTCGCCATGCATCGAGTACCCAGGCTGAGTCGCCCTGGTGGTCAAGCCTAAGGTCGGCGACTACTGGCTCCCCAAGACATTGATGGACGGCGGCAGCTCCATCAACATCCTGTACCTGGACACCTTCAGGCGGCTGCGGCTCCCGCAGTCGATGATCGAGACAACCATAACACGTTCCATGGTATCGTCCCCGGTCGGAAGGCGTACCCGATCGGCAAGGTCACGCTGCCCGTCACCTTCGGCACACCAGAAAACTTCTGCATCGAGCGGATCGTCTTCGAGCTGGTACCCTTCGATAGCCCCTACCACTACGTCCTGGGGCGCCAGGCGTTCGCCAAGTTCATGGCAGCGCCCCACTACGCGTAAAACGCGATGAAGCTCCCCGGGCCGTGTGGCATCATAACCATCAACGGCGACCCCGACATGGCTGCCGAATGCGAGGCCAAAGGAGCAAAACTCGCCAACGCCATCATCGCGGCAGAAACCAACCACGCCGATGAGCTTGCCAAGTACGCGAGCGGGGTCAACAACGACGACCCCACCATACTCAAGAAGCCCAACTCGGAGGGCACAAACACCTCAACCTTCGAGGCAACGATGCACACCCACACCGTCGAGCTGGTCCCAGGCGACTCCAGCCAAACGGCGACGATCGGGACAGGCATGAGCCCAGCCTAGGAAGGCGCGCTCATCGAGTTCCTCCGTGAGAACAGGGACATCTTCGCATGGAAGCCATCTGACATGCCTGGTGTCCCTAGGGAGCTCGCTGAGCACAAACTAAACGCCGACCCCAAAGTGCGACCCGTCAAACAGTCGCTGCGGCCCTTCAATGAAGAGCGCCGCCGAGCCATCGCCGAGGAGGTGCAGCGTCTACTCGCTGCAGGCTTCATCCGGCCAATCAAGTACTCCAAGTGGCTGGCAAACCCAGTCCTGGTCGAGAAGAAGAACGGGGCCTGGAGGATGTGTATCGACTACATAGATTTGAACAGCGCCTTCCCGAAGGAGCAGTTCGTCCTCCCGCGGATCGACCAAATAATCGACTCTACCGCGGGCTCGGAGTCGCTATGTTTCCTCGACGCCTACTCCGGATACAACCAAATCAAAATGGCTGTCAAGGACGAGGAGAAGACGGCGTTCATCACGCCATTCGGAGCCTTGTGCTACACCGCCATGACCTTCGGCCTCAAGAACGCCGGAGCGATCTACTAGCGGTGCATGCAAGAGTGCCTCGCGAGCCAAATTGGCCGCAACATCCATGTCTACATCGATGACATGGTCGTAAAATCTGCTCTCTAGGGTGATCTACTCGCCGACCTAGCGGAAACATTCGCCAACCTACGAAAATACAAGATAAAGCTTAACCCAGGAAAGTGCACCTTCGGTGTACCAGCAGGAAAACTACTGGGGTACGTCGTCTCTAAGCGAGGTATTGAGGCGAACCCCACCAAGATCGACACGATCGCCCGACTCGGCAAACCCGAGTGCCTGCGCGACGTCCAGAAGATGGCCGGGCGAGTAGCAGCTCTCAGTCGCTTCATCCCCCGCCTGGGCGAAAAGGCGATGCCCCTATACCGCCTGATGCGCAAGAACCCCACCTTCCAGTGGGACAAGGAGGCAGACGACGCGCTCCGCGACCTCAAGAAGGTGCTACTCGCCGCACCACTACTCGCCGCCCTCGCCGACAAAGAACCCATGCTGGTCTACGTCTCAGCGTCCGAGCGCGTCGTCAGCGCCGTCATGGTCGTCGAACGGCCGGAAGAAGGAAAGGAGCGCCCAGTACAACGACCGGTGTACTACATCAGCGAGGTCCTCACCGAGTCGCGCCAGCGATACCGGCAGTACCAGAAACTGGTATACGCGGTCTTCAGAGCACATCGGCGCCTGCCGCACTACTTCCAGGAACACCCAATCACGGTCGTCTCCTCAGCACCGTTGCAGGACATCATCCGCAACCGCGAGGCGACCGGGCGGGTCGCCAAGTGGGCCGTCGAGATCGGCGTCCACAACATCAAATACGAGCCACAAAAAGCGATCAAGTCGCGGGCTCTAGGGGACTTCATCGCCGACTGGGAAGAGGCCCAGCAGCCAGAGAAGCTGCCATACCTCCATTACTGGAGCCTGCACTTCGACGGCTCCAAGAACGCGGACGGCGCAGGAGCAGGGATCGTGCTGACTTCACCGAAGGGCGACAAGCTCCGCTACGTCCTCTGCCTCGACTTCACCCCCTGCACCAACAACATGGCCGAGTACGAGGCACTACTCCATGGCATGCGGGCCGCCAGAGAGATGAACGTCAACCGCCTACGCTGCTACGGAGACTCCGACCTCGTCGCCAGGCAAGTTGCTGGCACCTGCGACGCCGTTTCCCCCACCATGGCAGCATACTGCCAAGCAGTGGACAAGCTGGGTGGACACTTCACAGGCTACTCTGTCGAGTGGATCGACAGGCGGAAGAACGAGGAGGCTGACGCACTCTCTCGCATTGGGTTAGCTCGACTCGCACCACCCGCCGGGGTCTTCCTGGACACGATCACCAAGCCATCAGTCTCTCCCCCAAGGGAGATCAACATCGGAGTCCCGCTGCAGCCAGAGGCAGCCCTGGTCGCACTCGTCACCGAGCCCGACGACTGGACCAAGCCCTACGTCGCCTACCAGGAGGCCGGCACCTTGTCGGCAGACGAGACGGACGCTCGGATGATCGCACGCCGATGCAAGTCCTACACCATCATCGACGGCGAGCTCCACAAGCGCAGCGTCACCGGCGTGTTCCAACGCTGCGTCCAACCCGCCGAAGGATGCAAGATCCTCCACGACATCCACTCCGGCGACTGCGGCCACCACGCCGGCGCCCGCTCTCTGGTCGCCAAGGCTATGCGGCATGGCTTTTACTGGCCCACCGCACACGCCGATGCCATCGACATTGTCCAGCGGTGCGCCGGGTGCCAGAAGTACGCCAACCAGACGCACGTGCCGAGCTCAGCGCTCAAGACAATCCCCATCACCTGGCCATTCGCCGTGTGGGGCATGGACATGGTAGGCCCCTTCAAAAAGGCTCCCTCCGGCTACACCCACCTCCTGGTCGCGGTCGACAAATTCACAAAGTGGGTGGAGGCCAAACCAGTCTGGAAGTGCGACAGGAAGACCGCCACAAAATTCCTACGCGAGCTCATATATCGCTACGGGTTCCCAAACAGCATCATCACGGACAACGGCACCAACTTTGCCAAAGGAGCCATGGCCGAGTTCTGCGAATAACACCACATCCGTCTCGATCTCGCGTCAGTCGCCCACCCGGAATCCAACGGCCAGGCGGAACGGGCCAATCAAAGCATCCTCCACGGCTTTAAGCCGTGACTCCAAGTACCACTCGAGCGCACCGCTGGGTGCTGGGTCGAGGAGCTACCCTCCGTCATCTGGGGCATCCGCACCTCGGTCAACAGGTCGACAGGATTCACCCCCTTCTTCATGGTGTACGGCGCCGAGGCAGTCATGCCCACCGACCTCGAGCACGACTCGCCGCGGGTCGTCCACTACACGGAGGATGCAAATGAACTCGCCCGCCAGGACGGAGTCGATCAACTCGACGAGGCACGTGACCTCGCTCGATCACGCACCGCCATCTACCAGCAAGGACTCCGCCGCTACCACAGCCGGCGGGTGAAAACTCGCACCTTCCAGGAAGGCGACCTGGTGCTGCGCCTCATACAGGACAAGAAGGGCATGCACAAGCTTTCCCCTCCGTGGGAGGGACCATTCGCCATCGGGTGCGTACTCGGCAATGATGCATACTACCTCATCGACGTCCGCGGGGACGGCAAACCCGACGTCAAGCGACCATGGAATGTAAACCTCCTACGGAAGTTCTACTCCTAGAACCCCACATATGTACCCTCCAGTCGCTATGAAATAAAAAGAATTGGTTACCGCAAATTGCGCCTACTCTCCGTGTCTTGTGCCACTCGCACTCGTAATAACAGCGTCAAGCTAACCGCAGAAGTCAACCTCTGGTACAGCGATCGGCACGGCTAAGTAGTGCGGTGCAAGAGCACTGGGTCACCTCAGGTCTTGCATCGTCCACGAAAAACGCCTACCCGGAGCCCCATTGGAGTCGCGCAGCCCGACTGGCTCTACGAGCCAAGACAACTGCCTTCGCTTCTTACAGCGATCATGATCCTCCACATCCTCGACATAGCGACTCGAACGGCCAAGTACCACGCCCGGGGACTGATGACCAGTTTAGCGCGAGCGGCTCGGGAAAACGCCAAGTATGAGAGCATGCCCAAGACTCGCCATGCGACTGACCCAACGGCCAGGCAGGAGTGATGCGCTCAAACTAACGCGCCAAGTCCTCACCCACCCTCGAGTCGCGCCTAGAACAACCAAGTACCACGCTCGGGGACTCGGCCACCCGACCTTGTTCGTGCAAGGGAAAACGGTGAAGTACAGAGCTCTCAAGGGAGTCGCCTTGCGACAGGCTCTCCGAGTCCGGGTGAGTCGACCACAATAACAAAACATTCAAAAACCACAAACACATCACACACGAGGTAAACCCCACAAAAAGGGCGGACGCGCTCGGGGACTCGTTCAACCCTCAATCGGAAAACACATGACAAGTCACAAAACAAACACGATATCTCATTAATAGCATGTCGCAATCATCTCAGAATACAAAATATGCCCAAATGGCAGATCTGCTACTAACGCCCCAGGGCAAACTATTCTATTCCGCAGGCTTCGACGACGACTCGCCAAAACCCTTGGATTGCGGATGAAGGGAGTGTACGGGTTCGACGGATACGTCGTCAGCTCACCCGCCATCGCCGCACGAAAGGGCTGCTCGACCTTGAAGTCCCGATGCTGCGGCTCGGGGTCGTTGGGCGCGACGACCGTCTCCTGGTAAGAAAGGAGGTCGCCCATCGCCCAGACGCGCTGGGAGTACACCGCGGCGCGACCCGTCAACTTGAGCACCTCTGAGATCTCCACCGCACCAGTCGATGACGGGTAGCCACTCGTCACGTCGTCCAGATCGAAATCCTCTGGAAAGTGAGCAAGCCCAAGGCTAAGCCTCGTCGCCGCTCCGCGCTGGAACGCCGATCGCGTCATGAACTCGACGACCGACGGCGCCTTCTCCAAGTACTTCCACACCTCGACAAGGTCGCTGGGAATTACTTTCGTGGGCGATATCTCCTGGAGGTAGGCAAGAATGCATGTCGCTGACAACGTCGCCGAGTCGACGAGCGTGGCCACACATTGTCGCGCGTCGAACGAGCTCGCCTCTTCCGCGCTATCAAGGATGCGACCTGCGAATAGAAGATAACAGTGAGTACGTTGGACATCACAAAAAGGCATATGCAATAGGCAGGGGCAGACACACTCACCAATCAAGGGACGGGAGAGATCCGTGATGAAGCTCTGAAGAGATGTGTAATCATCCCGAAGCCCAGCAACAAGGGCGTCAGAAACCTTACGTTCTTCCGCGGCGGCCGTAACGGCGGCCTTGGCTCGACCATCCGCCGAACTTGCTTCTTCTTTCGCCTCCCTCAGCTCGCGCTCAAGGTCGGCGATCCGCTTCTCAACCGAGCTCAATGCCGATTGAGCCGCTGCCAACTCACCCGCTGGGACAAGTCCCTGGCGAGCCTCCTCTGCCTTCGCGGCAACTGCCTGAAGCCCCTTATTCGCCTCTTGGACGGTGGCCAGTTCCTTCTCCGCGCGGTGTTTTGCTGCCAATCGGTCAGCCGACTCACGTTGCAGACCCTGCACACAATTCAAACAGTTAACCAAAGCGAAATCCTAAGTGCCTACCCGCTGAAATTCAGCGAGTGCGCACTCGGGGACTGGCGTTAAAACAAAAATCCTAAGTGCCCACCCGCTGAAATTCAGCGAGTACGCACTCGGGGACTGGCGATAAAAAAATCCTAAGTGCCCACCCGCTGAAATTCAGCGAGTGTGCACTCGGGGACTGGACGCGAAAAATAACAACAAGACACTAAAAGAATCAGACCGCTGCAACACACCGGCCTGATCCTCGGGGACTGGACATACCTGGATGGCTGCGCCAAGCATGCCATGAAGTTGTATCGCATCCACGGACGCAAGGAGAGCCGGCGTGTGCCCACGACGCTGCTCGACCTCCGCGTCGGCGACCCCAGGTGCATGGCTCGAGGGCGAGGTCCCACTCGCTGTAGCCGCTCTGGCCATGAAGCGCGGGAACGTTGCAATAGAGGCACCGGCGCCAAAGGAGGCCGGCTCGGCCACCCTAGGCGAGGGAGCACCCTCCTTCGTGGGTATGTCTGCCTCCGTTGCGGGTTCATTCGGCGCAACCGCCGTGTCATCGAAGATCGTGACGACATCGTCGCCCTTGGCTTTCTTGGCACCATCCGCAGAAACGACGACTTCGTCCGCCTTCCTCTTCCGGGAGGGATCCTCTTCGCTGACGACGGGCGGCACCTTAGCCATGGTTGGATGGCCTATTTTCTTCGCTCCGGTCCTACAAATTGATTGCGTGAGCAAGATAATTCAAGTACAATGAAAGACGAAAGAAGGTGAGCAAACTCACTTAGCGACTGGAATGAAGCGTAGCCCGGTGCGGATGCCGGCCGGCTTCTCCAGTTCGGGGCCCAGTCGGCGACTGAGGCCCATTTCCAAGACGCCGTGCGCCCAAGACACGGATGGTTTCTTCGTCGTCGAGGCTGCGACGGGAGCCTCTGAGACATCTTCAGCGGGAGCTTCCTTGCGAGGTGAAGTCGCCGCGACCGGAGCGGCCCCTAGCCCAGAGACTGGGGCGAATGGCGGAGGTATCGAAGCCAGTGGCACCTCGCTCAGGACAGCGGCCGTGTCCAGCGCGGTTACCATCGGCGGCACCTCGCCCTTGGCCAGACTGGTGGCGTCGGAGCTGCTCGCCGAGTGCGGCGGGAAGGCCGGTCTCACCGGCTTTGTCTTCTTCTTTGGAGGGGCCTTCACCTCCTTCTCTGTCTTCTTCTTCTTCGACGGAGTAGCTTGGCGGCACGAGGTGGTCTCCGGAAGTTCGTCATCATCATCGTTATGACGCTCAAAGCTTTTACTTGCCTCAAGCTCACGCTGACGTTGCCCGCGGGTCTTGCGAACCAACGGGGCGACCTCCTCCTCGGATTCGTCGTCGTTGCTGTTCTCGTCGCTCTCGGCGTCGCCCTTGGCGGGCGGCGATTCGCCCAGGTCCTGGACGGACGGGCTCGAGTTCTCGTCGTCTGAAGGCGGGAGCCATCCTTCCACAACTTGGAATAGCTGCAATGAGTACAAAATGAAATTAGAATGACCGCGACTGCATAAACTGCGACTGCGAATGATGCGAGGTGATTTACCATTGGGGCTGGATGCTTTGCGGTGTAGGGGGCGACCCCAGCCTTTGCGTCCAGGTACACCGCCTGGGTGATCTTCTTCAGTGCTGGGGTGTAGTCCTCGAGCTTCCACTCGGCGAGGCAGGACTTCGTCGAGTCCTTCCGGCCCGTGTATTGGTACATGTAGTGGTCGCGCCGAGCCAGAGGGACGAGCCGCCGCCCGAGCCAGCAGTTATATAAGTTAATTGTCTGGAGGCCTTTCTTCTTCAGACTGCGGATGGTTTGGAGCATTTCGTCCACGACCATCCGCTGGTCGGTGGGGAGCATGCCGACTTGGAGTCGGCGCGGTTCGGACCGGTTGGCGGAGTATCGTGGGATCGTCGCCTCGCCGTCTGGGGTCGCCTCGGCAACGTAGAACCAAGACTTTTTCCAGTCGCTCGCCGCCTTGGCGGGCAGCATCAAGTCAAAGAATGAAGCCTTCGACTTTAGCTGGAATGTCAGGCCGCCCGCGGCAAGCATTGGGCCGCCCGCTTCCTCGCGACTGATCCGTCCGTGGAACAGATCTTGCCATAGAGGGAAGTAGGGCCGGCAGCCCAGGTAGCACTCGCAGAACGCCACGAAGATGGTGAGCTGCTCAATGCTATGTGGACCCAGGTCCGACGGTTGGATCCCGTAGTAGGCGCAGAAGCGCTGGAAGAACAGGGACGTAGGGAATCCTAGCCCCCGTTCTAGGTGGCTGGTGAAGCAGATAAATTCTCCCTCGCGCGGGTTCGGGGTCACCTCTCCGGCCACGGGGATGCGCCAACAGCCGGCGCGCAGGATCCCGGCCTCCTCGAAGGACGCCAGTTGCGCCCTCGTACACTTAGATCTACCCCAAGGCTCGGTGGAGGGGGCCATGGCGGAAGGATTTGTGGGGAGTCGGAGGATTTCGGGTCGGCTGGATCGCGATGCGAAGGAAGGCGAAAGTGCGTGCAATCGGAGGAAATGGCGAGAAGATGGTTCTCTGATCGCCTGCCATTCCCCTTATATAGCGGTTGTTACCCGCCAAATCAGGGAGCCGTTACTACGCGGTGATTACGCCAAAAGTTACTGTTGGATTACCCCAACGGCTAGTTTAACCACGTTTAACGGTCCAACTTCAGCCACTCGGCTCGCCGACCCGATCACTACGACAGTGACTAAGTGTTTCGCCGACTCGACTCGCCAAAGTTGCGATCAGGATGACTAGTGGTTTTCTTCGTGTAGGAGCCCGCCGACGATTCGACTGGATGCTTGCTTTGAAGCCGTATACTCCGACTGCCAGCAACCACCTGCGCCCAATCAACGACGGCCTCGGGGACTACTGATGGGGATATGCCCACCGAGGTATACCTAGCAGGATGTTTCCTACTGGCCCAGGAACTGGCGAGTGGGCCTGCAAGACGGCGACTGGATCAAGGCCCGGTGTGGATCCAAGCGACTGGAAGCTGAAGGCCCAGGCGAGTAGATAGACCCAGTCGAGTTAGGTTAAACGATTACCGAAGCCTTAACTAATTCGGTTGAGATATGTAAACCCTAGGGGAGGTGAGTCTATATAAACCTCCCTACAGGGCGTGTAGAGATACGTTCCATCAGACACCCAAGCGACTCGCCGCCTAGCCACCGAGCTCGCCCATTGTACCACCATCATAATACAATCTAGCAGGAGTAGGTCTTTACCCTCCGGGGGGCCGAACCTGGGTAAAACCTTGTGTCTCCGCCCTCATATCGCACCGCAGATGGCTGGCCGCCCTTGCCCCTCGTTCTACTACTCGCTGCCGATTGCAGCATTTGCCGTGACCATTCCCATGACAATGGGGATTGTCTTGAGCGCCGAGCTCGGTACGTGGGTCTGGTTGGCGTACTTCTGGCACCCGATGCATCGCTAGACGATGTCGACCACGTCGGCGTGTGCGGTGAGCCAGTAGAAGCCATGTCGCATGGCCTTGGCGACCAGGGAGCGGGTGCCGGCGTGGTGGCCGCAGTCGCCAGAGTGGATGTCTTGGAGGATCTTGCGTCCTTCAGCGGGTTGAACGCAGCGTTGGAAGACGCCGGTCACGCTGCGCTTGTGGAGCTCGCCGTTTATGATGATGAAGGATTTGCAGTGGCGTGCTATCATCTGGGCCTCCGTCTCGACTGCGGATAGGGTACCTCCCTCTAAGTAAGCGATGTATGGCGTGGTCCAGTCGCTTGGCTCGGCGATTAGTGCGACCAGGGATACGTCTGGTTGCAGCGGAATTCCGATGTCTATCTCCCTTGGGGAAGATACGGAGGGCTTGGTGATGGTGTCGAGGAAGACACCGGCTGGTGGTGCGAGTCGAGCCGAGCCGATGTGGGAGAGTGCGTCAGCCTCCTCGTTCTTCCGCCTGTCGATACACTCAACGGAGTAGCCTGCGAAGTGGCCTCCCAGCTGGTCCACTGCTTGGTGGTATGCCACCATGGTGGGGGAGACGGCATCACAGGTGCCGGCGACTTGCCCGGCGACGAGGTCGGAGTCTTCGTAGCAGCGCAGGCGATTGATGTTCATCTCCTTGGCTGCCCGCATGTCGTGGAGTAGCGCCTCGTACTCGGCCATGTTGTTGGTGAAGGGGGTGAAGTCGAGGTAGAGGATGTAGCGTAGCTTGTTGCCCTTCGGAGATGTTAGTACGATCCCCGCCCCTGCGCCATCTGCGTTCTTGGAGCCGTCGAAGTGTAGGCTCCATTAATGGACGAATGGCACCTTCTCTAGTTGTTGGGCCTCTTCCCAGTCGGCGAGGAAGTCTCCGAGAGCCTGCGATTTGATCGCTTTGCGCGGCTCGTACCTTATGTTGTGGACGCCGATCTCGATGGCCCACTTGGCGACTCGCCTGGTCGCCTCACGGTTGCGGATGATGTCCTGCAACGGTGCTGAGGAGACGACCGTTATTGGGTGCTCTTGGAAATAGTGCGGCAGTTGCCGCTGTGCTCTCAAGACCGCGTATACCAATTTTTGTACTGCGGGTAGCGTTGGCGCGACTTGGTGAGGAATTCGCTGATGTAGTATACGGGTCGCTGCACCGGGCGCTCCTTTCCTTCCTCTGGTCGTTCGACGACCATGACGGCGCTGACGACGCGCTCGGAAGCCGCGACATAGACGAGCATGGGATCCTTGTACCGGGGGCGGCGAGTAGTAGTGCAGCGAGTAGCACCTCCTTGAGAGCGTGGAGCGCGTCGTCTGCCTCCTTGTCCCACTGGAAGGTGGGGTTCTTGCGCATTTGGCGGTAGAGGGGCATCGCCTTCTCGCCTAGCCGGGGGATGAAGCAACTGAGAGTCGCGACTCGTCCGGCCAACTTCTGGACGTCGCACAGGCACTCGGGTCTGCCGAGCCGGGCGATCGTGTTGATCTTAGCGGGGTTCGCCTCGATCCCGCGCTTGGAGACGACGTATCCCAGCAGCTGTCTAGTGGGTACACCGAAGGTGCACTTTCCTGGGTTTAGCTTTATCTTGTACCTCCACAGGTTGGCGAAGGTTTTTGCCAGGTCGGCGAGTCGATCGCCCTAGCGAGTGGATTTTACCACCACGTCGTCGATATAGACGTGGATGTTGCGGCCAATTTGGCTCGCAAGGCACTCCTGCATGCACCTCTGGTAGGTCTCCCTGGCATTCTTGAGGCCGAAGGTCATGGCGGTGTAGCAGAAGGCGCCGAATGGCGTGATGAACGCCATCTTCTCTTCCTCCTCGACTGCCATTTTGATCTGGTTGTACCCAGAGTAGGCATCGATGAAGCATAGCAAATCCGAACCCACGGTCGAGTCGATGATTTGGTCGATCCGCGGGAGGACGAACTGCTCCTTCGGGCAGGCGTTGTTGAGGTTTGTGTAGTCAATACACATTCTCCACGTCCCGTTTCTCTTCTTGACCAGGACTGGGTTTTCCAGCCATTTGGAGTATTTGATTGGCCGGATGAAGCCTGCAGCGAGTAGACGCTGCACCTCCTAGGTGATTTCTCGGCGGTGCTCTTCATTGAAGGACCGCAGCGACTCCTTAACAGGTCGCACTTAGTTGTCGGCGTTGAGTTCATGCTCAGCGAGTTCCCTCAGGACACCAGGCATGTCGGATGGCTTCCATGAGAAGATGTCGCAATTCTCACGTAGGAACTCGATGAGCGCGCCTTCCTATGCTGGGCTCATGCCCGTCCTGATCATCACCGTCCGGTTAGAGTCGCCTAGGACCAGCTCGACGGTGCGAGTGTGCTTCGTTGCCTCGAAGGCGGTGGGGCTGCCACCCTCCGAGTTGGGCTTCTTGAGAATGGTGGGGTCGTTGTTGTTAACCCTGCTCGCGTACTTGGCGAGCTCCTCAGCGTGGTTGGCCCCTGCCGTGATGACGGCGTTAGCGAGTTCAGCGCCTTTGGCCTCACATTCTACGGCCATGTCGGGATCGCCATGGACAGTGATGATGCCACATGGCCTGGGGAGCTTCATCGCGTTGTATGCGTAGTGGGGCGCTGCCATGAATTTGGCGAACGCCTGGCGCCCCAGGACACAGTGGTAGGGGCTGTTGAAGGGAACCAGATCGAAGATGATCCGCTCGGTGTGGAAGTTTGCTGGTGTGCCGAAGGTGACTGGCAGCATCACCTTGCCGATTGGGTACGCCTTTCGACCGGGGACGATGTCATGGAAGGTGGTGTAGGTCGTATTGATCATCGACTGCAGGAGCCGCAGTCTCCTGAATGTGTCCAGGTATAGGATGTTGATGGAGCTTCCGCCGTCCATCAGCATCTTGGGGAGCCAATAGTCCCCCACCTTGGGCTTGACCACCAAGGCGACTCGGCCCGGATATTCGATCCGTGGCGAGTGGTCCTCGCGGCTCCAGGGGATTGGTTGCTCGGACCAGTTTAGGAACTGGGGGATGTCTATCTAGGACACCGCGTTGACGGAGACAACACGGGCGATGACCTTCTTCTCGCGCTTCGTGTTGAATCCTGTGAAGGTGTGGAGCGAGCCGGAAACGCTGCCAAATTTTCCGCCGTTTGGCGGGTTGTTGTCGGGGTTTTCTCGTGCGCGTCGTGCCTTCTCAATCTCCTTGAGGGAGTGGCAGTCGGCGGTCGTGTGCGTGGCGGGCTTCCCTTCCCTGCTGTGGAACACACAGGGTTGATTGGGGAGAGCCATGGGGTCGAACCTCGGCTTCGCCTGGTAGTTGCCGCCATCGCGGCGCTGGCCTCCATCGTGGCGGAAGATCTTGGGTTCGCGCGGCACGTATCCGGCGTTGGCGACGAAGTCGACTCGCCCATCACCGCGGCGCTTGCCGGTGAGGCGAGTGTTGCTGTAGCATAGCTCGGGTCGCCTCCCGTTGTCGTGGCCGCTCATGCGGCGATTACCTCCCAACTCGTCGTCAGTTTCTTGGTTTGGGTCCTCTTCCACGTATCGCTTGGCAACCTCCAGGAGGTCCGGTATGTTGTCGAGTGTTCTATACACTCGCTTGATCTTGGCGACCAGGGGCTCGTACCGGCACGAGGTCTTGAAATAGTGGATTTCGTCCGTGTTATACCATAGGTCTTGCCACCGTTGGACCCAACTGCGGGTCGACTCGCGGGGTCCCTAAACGCATCGCTCCAGGTCCTCGATGGTGGTGGCGCGGGTGTAGGAACCCTCGAAGTGCCTCACGAAGGCATCGCGTATTTACTCCCAGGTGTCGATGCTATCCGCAGGGAGAGTGTTGATCCATTGCCTACACGCTCCCTCCATCATCAGGGGGAGGTAGCGGGCGACAAGCAGGTCGGTGTGACCAGCGAGTCCTATTGCCATGAGGTACGTATACAGCCACACAGACGGGTCGTACGAGGGATCGTACTTCTCGATCTCCTTCAGTGCCTTGAAGTTCGCCGGGTATTTTTCGCCTCGGATCATTGGTCCGAAGCACTGGGGTCCGACTCGACTCAGCGATCCCCTTGGTTCGTCGTCGCGGCGGTTGGTGAGGGTATGCCGCATGTCGTCGGGCTGGCATGCGCGCCAGCTCTGGTTGTTGATGATGTGGGTGTGCGCGTCGACTGGCTGCCCGTTTGCAGCGACGAAGTTGTTCGCCGGCCGCGGGTCGTTGGTGGAGAGTGCCGCGTGCGTGGGTCTATGTTGGAGCTACAGGGGCTCGGGTGGTGGGTAGTTGAGGGTGTTCGCCAAAATTGGGCGGCCGCTCGAGGCTGCCCTGCTGCCTGACGAACGCGAGTACATGCGACCCTGTGAGTCGGCACCCGCGTTTTGTTGCTCGATTGCCTTGGAAAGCAGAGCCTTGGCATACTGGATCTGCAGGGCGCCTTCCCCGGTTACGTTTATGTTATCGACCGCTGCTCGGCTCGCAACGACATTGTCCATCGGAGTGGAGAATAGCGGCAGGCCGTTTGCGTCTCGCTCTCGCGAGGAGACCACGATTCTTGGTTGGTCCCTGGGGGGCGCGAGCTTGCGTGGTGGTGGGGCGCAGTTGGCCGTCACGCTTGGTGGGGGCCGGGAGCTCCCTCCTGGCACCGCGTTCTCGCAGATCGCGCTCTCGGCTGCACGAGCCGGGTCGTTCTCGTCGTCAAAGTTCAGGGCACGTCCCTGAATGGTGGGGTTCAGGCGCGACCTGATTCGGAGTTGGTGGTAACGCGAGAGTTCCTGCTGTCACCTGCTCGAGGCAAAAAAATTCGCGCTCGGCTTGTTCTGGTTGGGGGTCGGCGCCATTCGCCATGTAGGCCGCGACATGGTGACCAGACCCGTCATGGAGGTCGGCGGAGTTCTCCGACCTGGAGTCGAAGTCAAAGATCCCAAGGATGGAGGGGTCCTTGAAGTCTCCCATGTTGGAGACCTAGGTGATGGAGCCCGCGGGCGATGTGGCGACGATGGATCCGGCAGCCGACGCCAGGGTGACCGAGTCGGCGTCATCGTTGAGGGACGCGTGTCCGTGACCATGGTGGTTTTGGCCATGTTGATGTGGGCCGAGTCGTACTCAGAGGCGAGGCGGTGGATCGTGCGGACCTTGCTCTCAAAGAGCTGGTCGCGTGGCGGTGACTGGCGGATGCGAGCCGAGTCCTCCGAGACGATGACGTCGGTGAAGCCGACGAAGAGGCTGATCGTGTCGACCGGCATGATCAGGTTGTGCATGACGGGGCGTGCCGCCAGGATGTAGCTGCTCGGCAAGATCTGGAGGATCTCGCCGATCGCGATCATGCGGCCGGTGGCGATCATCTTGTTGATGGGTAGATTGGATCTCGCCGCAGAACACCGGCCTGACCGGCTAGGCCCCGCGGTGGGCGCCACTGTCGTGGGAATGGCCACGGCAGATGCTGCAATCGGCAGCGAGTAGTAGAACATAGGGCAAGGGCAGCCAGCCATCTGCGGTGCGAGATGAGGGCGGAGACACAAGGGTTTACCCAGGTTCGGCCCCCCGGAGGGTAAAGACCTACTCCTGCTAGATTGTATTATGGAGAGAGTACAAGGGCGATCTCGACGACTAGGAGGCGATTTGCTGGGGTGTATGATGGAACGTGTCCTCTATGCGTACCCTATGGAGGTTTATATAGGCTCACTTCGCTAGGGTTTACAGATCTACAACTGAATTGGTTAAGGATTCGGAGGGTCTTTGACCTAGTCTGACTAGGCCTAGCTACGCTTCTGGGCCTCCAGCTTCCAGTCGCCTGAGTCCTCGCCAAGTCTCGATCTAGTCGTCGTCCTGCAGGCCCACTTGCTGGTAGCTTAGGCCAATAGGAAACGTCCTGCTAGGTATACACCGGTAGGCATATCCCCATCACGTAGGATTTCAATACCTTCTTGCTAGGAAACACACTTAAGGTATACACCAGCAGTGCTCCTTTGGTAGAGCTATGCATTGATTATGGTATATCCCTTTGCTCGACGTACTATTTGTCATCTTTCGACTTCATCGTCGGGCAAAGTTCCATGTTCGAGATATTCCATGAACGGTTTTGTCCAAGCCGGAGGGACCTTTGCCACCATATGGACGAAAGAGTCTACTCTGTCCGGGTTGTCGATCTCTGCTCCCTTCACGGATGGTGTCCGTAGATGCTCTAGGAAAACTCCTAGCGGAATTCGCTTGCACCCTGATCCAAGCTTAGACAGTAGATCAGCCACCTCCTTTTGCTCCCTAGGTACATACTTGACCTCGTAGCCCAAGAAGCTCTTGGCTATCTCGTCCACTTCGTCTCGATATGCCGCCATCATAGGGTTCCGCGTGTTCCAGGTGCCAGCCACCTGCTGGGCAACCAAGTCAGAATCTCCACAACAAACTATGCGCTTGATTCCACTATCGTTGGCTACGCGTAATCCGTGAATGAGTGCTTCATACTCAGCCATGTTGTTCGTAGCCTCGAAGTGGATCTGCAGAATGTAATGTAGCTTGTCGCTAGTTGGTGACTGTAGCAATACACCAGCCCCCGAGCCGTTGAGCAGCTTTGATCCGTCAAAGTGCATTACCCTGTATTCTGGTTCCGGCAATGGGGTAGCATCTGGCATCTCCGTCCAATCTGCGATAAAATCCGCCAAGGCTTGTGACTTGATAGCATCGCGTATTTTGTAGGTGATCTCGAAGGCGGCAAGTTCAATGCCCCACTTCGTGACTCTTCCTGTAGCGTCGCTGTTGTTGATGATGTCGGACAGTGGAGTCTTGCTCACTACTGTGATGGGGTGCTTCTAGAAATAGTGCCTCAGCTTCCGAGAAGCAAGGAATACTCCATAAGCTATCTTCTGGTAGTGCGGGTAAAGCTGCTTGGACTCCGTCAAGACCTAGCTTACGTAGTAAACTGGTCGCTGAACTCCGTTCTCATAGCCTGGTTCCTTCCGCTCTACTACGCCGACGATGCTGATTACCCGGTTGGTGGCCGCCATGTAAATTAGCATGGGCTCTCCAGTCTCGGGTGCTGCAAGGGTAGGCGATGAGGAAATAATCTCCTTGAGCTGCTTCAATGTTGCATCTGCTTCGTCCATCCACGTGAATTTGTCGGCCTTTTTCAGGAACTTGTATAGTGGCAGAGCCTTCTCTCCAAGCCGGCTGACGGACCTACTAACTGCTACAACACAACTTGTTAGTCGTTGTATGTCCTTTAGAGATGTCGGACGGTTTATGTTTAAGATGGCCTTGATTTTCTCCGGGTTGACATCGATTCCACGCTGGGAAACGATGAAGCCCAACAATTTGCCGACTGGAACCCCGAAGACGCACTTCTTAGGGTTAAGCATCATGTTGTATTTCCGGAGATTATCAAAGGTTTCTATTAAGTCAGAGATTAAGTCATTTGACTTTTTAGACATCACCGCTATATAGTCCACATAGGCGTGAATGTTCCGACCAATTTGATCGTGTAGGCAACATTGCATTGTCCGCTGGTAGCTAGCACTTGCGTTTTTCAGCCCGAAGGGCATCGTGACATAGCAAAACGTGTCGTAGGGTGTAGTGAACGAAGTGGCCAATTGGTCCAACTTCCTCATCTTAATCTGGTGGTATCCTGAGTATGCATCGAGAAAACACAAAAGTTCCAAGCCAGCCGTCGAGTCAATGACTTGGTCAATGCGAGGCAAAGCAAACGGATCTTTGGGGCATGCTTTGTTCAAGCCGGTGTAATCAACGCACATTCTTAATTCTTTGGTTCCCTTTTTGGGGAAAAGTACAAGATTGGCCACCCATTGGGTGTGAAGGACTTCTCGGATAAAACTAGCCTTAAGTAACCTAGCTATCTCTTTGCCTATGGCGTGTCTCTTCTCATCTCCAAAGCGTCGTAGAGGTTGTTTCACTGGTTGCATTTTGGATGAATGTTCAAGCTGTGCTCGGCAACTTCCCTAGGTATGTCGTGGTATTGCCGACGAGTATGCAATGAAGGGGTCCTCATAGTGCGTGTTTAGAGACGTGGGGGAAGGCGGACGGTTGACGGGTACGAGGTAACACAGCTTACCCAGGTTCAGATCCCACAGCGGTGGCGGAATCCTACTCCTGCTATAAATCACTATAGGGGCAATATGCCGAGTTAGAGGGATTGGTTCGCTGTGCGAGGTTGTCTGTGAATGTCTGAGATTGTGCCCTAAAGGCTCCCATAGGCCCGACTTATATAGTCACCAGGTCCTAGGATTACAGGGAAAGTCCTAGTCAGACAAGTTACAGAGTCCTACACCGTCTATTACTAGTCTTGTGTATCTTGCACTCCAAGGCTCTAGGTACGTCGGTGACTCCAACCGTAGCCTTCCTTTATCCGGCATGGGCCTCCCTTCTAGATCCATCTAACTGGGCCGCCCAGCAGGCCATAGGCCATGCTACCAACTGTGGGCCACCCGGGTTATCCGGATAGGAGACATGCTATGAGGATACCCATATAGCATATCCCCAACAGTAGCCCCCAGAGAACTCCGAGATCTTGCACCGTCTTGCCTCTTCATGTGGAATGCTCCGTCTAGATGGATGTCGGCAAATCATCAAGCAATATCTTGTAGTCCTCCCAAAGAACCCTGCAAGGTTTTCTCCATCTTCAACACGTAAGTCGGAGAAATGCTGAATCTTCCATCATACTCTTCCATAGCTGGACTGGATCCGTCCATGCTGGAATCTTCTAATGTGACGGCTCATCTGCCTATGTCAGCTAGGGCGACGTATACGTAGGTCAGCGATTCCTCGTAACTCACACATGCAGAGAACGCAATCATGTCAGATTTTCCCGCGCGGGCGATACGAACCGTTGGCGGAGATGGTTTGAGACGTGGCAAAATTTCCGTGCACGTTCGCGAACACGTCATCTACGCGGCAACCGTCCGATTATGCTGCACGAATCGTGATGCTGGACATGATAAATAGTAACCGTGGTGGGATTTTTTACTTTTTACCTCATTCTCTCCTCGCATCGTCTTCTTCCTCCAGCGCGTGCCTCCTCGGGCTCTCCGCGCGAACTCGCGAAAAACCCTAGCCCCAATATGCACCAGTCGCCTCCAAACTCACTCCATGGATAGCAGCAGTACTTCCCCTTCCATGGCGGTGTTGATCCAAGCCGCGGCGAAGCCGGCGAGCTCTATCGTCGTGCCCCCAGAGGGCTTGGTCATCCCCGCCTCGGCGGTGATTGAGTCCAACGGCGGTGACCATAATCCAGCGGCGCTGGAGCCATTGAAGGAGGAGCTCGATTCTCACAAGGGCGACTGGCGTGGTTCATATATCATGAACCGCGACATCCAGATGCTGATCGCCGTGGGCTACCTCCCTGCGACGGAGGGGCTCGCCTGGCAGGCGGCGCCGGCCGGCGAGGTGACACCTTTTCCCCAAGCCGGAGAAAAAGTTTACCTCAAAACCCAATTGGTACGCGGCGTCTCCCTGCCCATCTCCAACTTATTCCTCTCCGTCTTGAACCACTACAGAGTCCAGCCCCAAAACCTTTCTCCCAACAGTATCTTAGCGCTTAGCAACTACGCGGCACTCTGTGAGGGTTACTTAGGGATACAGCCTAGGCTATATCTCTTCGTGTACTTCTTCACCGTTAAAGGCGAAGCCGGAGCCAGTAAGGAAGAACTTAGAAATTGCGGCACCATAAGCTTCAAGATCCGTCCTGGCCGGCGGTTCCCCGACATCGTCGGTCACGAATCCTGCAAAAACTGGCAGCATACTTACTTCTACAGCCCAGATATCCCTCTGGCTAGCCGACAAGTAACGTACCCGTACTTCATTGACGGGGCCACCGCTGAAGCCTCGTCATGGAGATCCCAGTCCTCCCTTCCCTCTGACATTGATGCTTCCCGCGCCATAAGGCGGATAGATGGTTAGTAGAGACAGGTTTGACCGGCTTGGACCTAGCCATGTGTTGGTTCATCAGGCGAATCCAACCTCTGCAGCACTGCGCGAAGCTCATGCACGAGTATACCATCGATAGAAGGGATAGCCTCCGCATCTCCGTGGACAACTTCTCGAGTGACTCTGTCAAGCTCCGCCTTAAGGACATCGTCAAAGTGAAGGACAAGAAGCGTGGCTTCACCATCACCTATGACATGTTCGTAGACGGCAAGTGCCCAAAGGTAGTTATTTATTTTCCGTGTATGACATATACTCCAGTTCTTCCGTCTTGCAAATGTCATCTCATCTAACACGGTGACTTCTCACTTAACAGCTTAGCGATCTAGAGGAGGACAGCATGGCTTCCCAAATCTACGATCCAAAGATGAAGGAAGTCACGGTCGTGTCCGACGACGATGCTCCATTGGCGCGAAAGCGGAAGAGCTCCACCTCTGACGCTGACGAAAGAGGCAAGAAGAAGAAGACGGAGGGTGGAGCCTCCAAGAAGACTACCGCCGCCCTGGAGGCGGAGAAGAGAAAATTTACCGGGATCCCCTTTGCCAAAGCACCCCCATTTGTGTAAGTTTCTTTCTCTCTGACATTGTCTATTCATCTTTCTTGCTCCTGTACTTATTCATTTTTCACGTTTCAGGAAGAAAGCCATGACCATCCTGAAGAAGACCTCCAAATTGGGGGCTTCTAGAACCATCAAGGACATGCTGCATCGCGACGCATCTCCCGCCATCGCCCCTGCCACTCCCTCCGTCAAGCACTCGTTTGCCCCGACAAGCTCACAAGCTAAGGAGGCACCTGGCCCTTCCGCCATGGAAGTGGACTCAGGTGCCTCTACCGAGGTTGCTGTCGTCGGCGAGCAGGCGGCGCAGGAGAGTGCCGCCCACCAAATGGCTGAAGCTCCGGCTAAGGATGCCATCGGTGGCGGTAAGGCGGTGGTGGAAGCAGGTACTTCTGTCGTTGGCGGCACCCCCGCACCCAAGAAAGCCATAGTTTATCCAAAGATAGTCTATCCGGTACTTACACCGGGTAGCACTGCTCTGGCTCCTGGTGCGGCACCGACATCTCTGACGTGCGGTCTAGAGGAGCTCCTCCGACAAGCTGAAATCTTGCAAGGAAACAGCGAGTCCTTTGGCAAGCTGCTGGCCGAGAGTGCTAAAAACCTCAAGATCATTGCACTTGTAAGTTTTATTTGCCTTTTCTTTTCATATGAGTATCCCACTATAGCCCCCGAGGATGTAGACGGAAAACCAAAGGTCTTTGCATCTATATGCTCTAAGAGTGACTAAGTTAGAAAACCTCTCACTATAGCCCCCAAGCATATAGGTGGAATGAAATATTCCGACTAGATGCTTTAAGAGTAGCATACGTAGTGTTTATAAATTTCAATACTGCAGCCCCCAAGCCTCTAGTTGTAACTGACTTAGTTTCGACTAGATGCTTAAAGAAAAGCTAAGCATATTGCCGAGTTAAAAACTTTATACTATAGCCCCCAAGCTTCTAATTGAGAACTGAATTAGTTCCGACTAGATGCTTAAAGAAAAGCTAAGCATATTGCTAAGTTAAAAACTCTCGCTGTAGCCCCCGAGCGTCTAGGTGGAAAATTTCCGGCTAGATGCTCCAAGCAGACCAAACAACGTTTAACTTTTTTCCTTTTTTCCACAGAACGAGAATGCTCGCAGGGGCATGGACAATGACAAGTACCAGAAGATGCATGCAGACTTGGAAGCTGAAAAGGGTAAAACTGCCTTCTTGAAGGAACAAATCACCAAGAGCAAGTGTCTGTTTTCTTTTTCGCATTCCGACTTGGTTTTGTGCCCATATTCTTCGAGTACTCACTGTGTACTTTGCTTTCTCCGACTTGCAGAAACCATCGCCAAGTCCAAGAATATTGTCGAGAAATCCAAGCACATTCAAGAGCTGGATAGCGAGAACAAAATTCTTAAGCAGGAGAGGAGGGACATGCTGAAAATGCATGAGGAGTCAACGAAGGTCCTGCGGGACTCTGCCACCGAGGAAATCAATCGCTTGAAGGAGGAGATATCGATCTTCAGAGATCAGAAGCAAGCTTCCGACGAGCAGAATCAACGCCATCATGAGGCGTATACTCCAACAAGAGAAAGAATCCTTGGCGGACACCCTATGGAAAGCTGAGGCCAGCATCTTCAGTAAGTTTTCTCCGTCTTGGATTTCTGTAGTCTGGGTACTCTGAACTGTTGAACTCATGTGATCCTTGTCGGAATTTGCAGCTCCTATGGGTTTAACCCGGTCGCCTCCTCTAGCCAAGGAATGCATGGTTCTTGCCGGCAACTTCATCAACACCGCCATCACGCAAGCCAAAGAGATTGCCAAGCCCCTCCAGATCAACATCAAGGCATCGGACTCCGTGGCGAAGTACTCGGAGATTCTGCGCCGAGTCCCCGAGCGTATCACAAGCTGGAAAGCTTCATGTGCACGGGCTGGCGCAAGGATGGCACTGTCCATGGTCAAGGCACACTATGAAGATGCTGACATCGACACGGTGACCTCTGGCATTCCCGACGTAGACGACGATGGCAAAGAGATTAACCACGAATCCATCTTGTCGTCGCTCACGGGCTATGACACCAGAGTTGCTGAGTTGGTCGACATCAACGTCTTCGTGCCGATGAACACCATCGATGGCGGCAACCAAAGCTCCTCCGAGTCTCTTCACACCGCCGACTTCGAGGGTGGCTCTCCTGCTGGTGATGACGCTGCTTCTAAGTAACCTGCGCCAAAGGAATGAAGAACAACTTTGTAATGTTTGTGTCACCTTGGGTGCATATGCGGAAAAAACTTATTTATGTAACTTACGGCGGAAAACAATGTTGTATGTCCTGCTACTCAAGAACCAGTTTCCAGCATGTACATATTGCTTAAGCAAGTGTTGTCTTATCCATTACTTTGGTTCTTATGCTTGACTTTTCGTGAGTCGGAAGACTCGTTGTTGGAACCGTGTGCTCAGGTGATGATGCCCAATGGCACCATCAATAACCTAAGCACAAAATCGCCGACAATAAGTGTCAAAAGTCACTACTTCAGAATCTACATAAAAATGACAAAGAACGTGTAGACCAGAAAACTTAAGCTAACGCCCGTAGGCGGAATTTTCACAAGTGCAATCGCAAAACTTGTGTATGAAGGTTTTACATGATCCAAAAATGAACACTAAAGGAGGTAAATGACTCAGAAATATGAGTGAACCAGAGAGCTTTATTTCATTGATCAAATAAGAGGTACACAATTAGATAAAAAATGCCAAGTGTAAAAAGACGTAGTTGTGCTATGTTCCATAGCCGATCAAGCTCTGGGTAGTCATCATCCGGGTCACGTCGCTTATGCTTATGATCCTCGTTGGGTATATCCTTCAGTTCACAATTGTCAATGAGGTATTAAGACCCATTGAGTAGTGCCTTGCTTATGATGAACTGTCCTTCCCATGGAGGGGATAATTTGTGTGACTTCTTCTTCTTAAGTCGGAGCACCCAATCCCCCTCATTAAACGAATGATGTCGAACGTGGAGACTATGGTAGCTGCGTAGCTTCTGCTGGTAGATGGCGGATCTTTGGCATGCCAAAATGCGCTCCTCTTCGAGAAGGTCCATATCTAGGCGTCTGGATTCTTCAGTGTCATCTTTGTCATAGGCGGAAACTCTTGGTGCATCGTGAAGGATGTCAGAAGGCAGGATGGCTTCTGCTCCATATACCGGCAGGATGGCTTCTGCTCCATATACCATGAAGTAAGGGGTATAGCCGGTGGATCTGTTGGGTGTAGTTCATATACTCCACAACACAGATGGCAATTATTCCGCCCAGGCTCGAGCTTCTCTATGTAGCGGTGCCTCAAGACGTGGCTTTATTCCCTATAGAAATAATCCATTGGCTCGCTCAACCTGACCTTTGGATTGTGGGTGTGCCACATATGCAAGGTCAAGTCGGATGCCTTTATCCCAACAATAAGCCTCCACTTCTCCGAGTGACAAATTGCTTCCATTGTCGGTGATAATGCTATGTGGGAGACCAAATCTCACCACTAGATACCGGACAAACCTGAGGGCAGTTGCCCCATCAAGCTTTCTAATGGGTTTAGCTTCTATCCATTTAGTGAATTTATCAACTGCTACTAGCAGATGCGTAAACCCACATGGTGCTGTCTGTAACGGTCCCACCATGTTTAGCCCCCAGACTGCAAACGGCCAAGTTATTGGTATTGTTCGCAATTCTTCAGCAGGAACATGTGGTTGTCGGGCATAATACTGGCATCCCATGCATGTCTCAACCAGCTTGTCGGCGTCTGCCTTCGCGGTCAGCCAGTAGAATCCTTGCCGAAAGGCTTTCGCGACCAACGATCGAGGAGCAGCGTGATGCCCGCAATCTCCGAGATGGATTTCGCGTAGGATTTCCATACCTTCTAGCTGGGAAACACACTTTAGGTATACACCAGTAGTGCTCCTTTTGTAGAGTTGCCCATTGATTATGGTACAACCCTTTGCTTGTCGTACTATTTGCCGTCTTTCGACCTCGTCGTCGGGCAAAGTTCTATGTTTGAGATATTCCATGAACATTTTTGTCCAAGCTGGAGGGACCTTTGTCACCATGTTGACGAAAGAGTCAGCTCGATCCGGGTTGTCGATGTTGGCTCCCTTCACAGATGGTGTGCGCAGATGCTCTAGGAAACTCCTGGCGGAATTTTCTTGCGCCCTGATCCAAGCTTAGACAGCAGATCAGCCACCTCGTTTTGCTCCCTAGGTACATACTTGACTTCGTAGCCCAAGAAGATCTTGGCTATCTCGTCCACTTCGTCTCGATATGCCACCATCATAGGGTTCCGCGCATTCCAGGTGCCAGCCACCTGCTGGGCAACCAAGTCGGAATCTGCATAGAAAACTATGTGCTTGATGCCAATATCCTTGGATACACGTAGTCCGTGAATGAGTGCTTAATACTTCGCCATATTGTTTGTAGACTCGAAGTGGATCTACAGAACATAGTGTAGCTTGTCTCCTGTTGGTGACTGTAGCAATACACCAGCCCCCGAGCCGTTGAGCAGCTTTGATCCGTCAAAGTGCATCACCCAGTACTCTGGTTCCGGCAACGGAGTGGCATCTGGCATCTCCGTCCAATCTACAACAAAATCCGCCAAGGCTTGTGACTTGATAGTGTCGCGTCTCTTGTAGGTGATCTCGAAGGCGGCAAGTTCAATGCCCCACTTCGTGACCCTTCCCGTAGTGTCGTTGCTGTTGATTATGTCGGACAGTGGGGTCTTGCTCACCACTATGATTGGGTGCTCCTGAAAGTAATGCCTCAGCTCCCGAGAAGCAAGGAATACTCTAGAAGCTATATTCTGGTAGTGCGGGTAACGCTGTTTGGACTCCGTCAAGTCCTCGCTCACATAGTAAACTGGTCGTTGAACTCCTTGCTCATAGCCTGGTTCCTGTCGCTCTACCACGACGACGATGCTGATTACCCGGTTGGTTGCCGCCATGTAGATTAACAGAGGCTCGCCAGTCTCGGGTGCTGAAAGGATGGGCGCTGAGGAAAGAATCTCCTTGAGCTACTTCAATGTTGCATCTGCCTCGTCCGTCCATATGAATTTGTCCGCCTTCTTCAGCAACTTGTATAGTGGCAGAGCCTTCTGTCCAAGTCGGCTGACGAACCGACTAACTGCTGCAACACAAGCTGTTAGTCGTTGAATGTCGTTTAGGAATGTCGGACAGTTTATGTTTAAGATGGCCTTGATTTTCTCCGGGTTGACCTCGATTCCGCGCTGGGAAACGATGAAACCCAACAATTTGCTGGCTGGAATCCCGAAGACGCACTTCTTAGGGTTAAGCATCATGTTGCATTTTCGGAGATTATCAAAGGTTTCTTTTAAGTCAGAGATTAAGTCATTTGACTTTTGTCACATCACCGCTATATCGTCCACATAGGCGTGAACGTTCCGACCAATTTGGTCGTGAAGGCAACTCTACATTGCCCACTAGTATGTAGCACCTGCGTTTTTCAGCCAAAGGGCATCGTGACATCGCAAAACATGCCATAGGGGGTAGTGAATGAAGTGGCCAATTGGTCCGACTTCCTCATCTTGATCTGGTGGTATCCCGAGTATGCATCGAGAAAACACAAAAGTTCCGAGCCATCCATCGAGTCAATGACTTGGTCAATGCGAGGAAGAGCAAACGGATCTTTGGGACATGCTTTGTTCAAGCCTGTGTAATCAACACACATTATTAATTCATTGGTTCCCTTTTTGGGGACAATTACAGGATTGGCCACCCATTGGGTGTGAAGGACTTCTCGAATAAATCTAGTCTTAAGTAACCTAGCTATCTCTTTGCCAATGGCGCGTCTCTTCTCATCTCCAAAGCGTCGTAGAGGTTGTTTCACTGGTTTGGATTTTGGATCAATGTTTAAGCTGTGCTCGGCAAGTTCCCTAGGTACACCTTTCATGTCGGCAGGTTGCCAGGCAAAGATGTCCCTATTCTTACGGAGGAACTCGACGAGCGTGCTTTCCTATTTGGGATCCATGTTCGTCCCAATGGCGGTGACCTTGGAGGCATCGCCTACCACAAGTTCCACCGGCTTGGTCTCGATGGCGGCCTTGAACGCAGGAGCGGAGTCGGAAATCTGCTTCTTCGACGCGGGCATCTCTGAGTCATCGACCTTGCTCTGGATCTCTTTGAATTCTTCGCTGTAGAGGACAGCTTCCGCAACGGCTGCTTCATTGATCTCGCAGTCCCTTGCCTTGGTAAAGCTTCCGGATACGGTGAAGACACTGGTTGGTCTGGGTATCTTGAGTTTGTTGTAGACGAAGCATGGCTTGGCCATGAATGTGTGAAATATGTCGCGGCCGAATATGATGTGGTACACGCTCTTGAAGGGGACCACCTCAAAGGTCATGCGCTCTTTGCGGTAATTATTAACATCGCCAAAGGCGACCTGAAGTGTAATGCACCCAAGGTACCGAGCCTCCTGACCAGTAACTACACCGTGGAAGATGGTGTTGGTCCGCCTTAGGTTTGCCTCCGTCAAGTTCATCTTCTGTAGTGTATCCAGGTACATGATGGTGATGCTGCTTCCACTATCCACCATACAATTGGTGAACTCCACTCCGTCAATCAAGGGGTTGATGACCATGGCGTACTGGTTCTCTATGGGGATAAGATCTGGGTGGTCCGTCCTGTCCCAAGTAATTGGAACCTCCAACCAGCGCAGGTACTCAAGGAGGTCTTCTGTTGTCAGACGGTGGGGGTGCCAAGGAAAGTGTGGTAGACTGGTGACTTCTTCACGAAGGGGTTCTTGCCCTTGCCGTCGCTCTTGGCGGCGTGCTTGGGGTCAACGTCCTCGTCCATGTCACTTGAATCCTTGGACTCGTCCTCCTCCGTCTTCCCCTTGCCCTTCCCTTGCGGTCTATTATTTCGACTTTGCTTGTAGCCAGACTCCGGGTCTTCCTTGAGGTCGTTGACGAACTTGCAGTGTCGATTGGTATGGGTGGCCTTGCCATTAATGTCGAGGTGTACCAGGCACGTCATATCGTAGTACTCTTCGTAGGTTTGGGGAACACGGAGCAGCGGCGAGGTAGTTTTGCTTCCTCGTTGCTGCCCACGACCAGCTCCCCTTCCTTGGCCACATTGTCCGCCATCACCTCGTCCTGCAAAAGTCATAGCGACCATGTCGGTAGATTGCTTTTCTTCTGAAGCGGTTTTCCGCTTTGTACTGCTGTTCCTCCGAGCTTGAGTTGGAACGGCCGTTGTCGGCAAGGAGTCGCGAGCATTGTCGTCGGCAGCTGCGAAGTCACTAGCCAACTGTATCATCTGGTTCAAGTCAAGCTGGTGATTGTCCTGCAAGCGCTTCAGCTTATGTTGGAGCAACATGCCCCTTTCCAACCCATCGATGAAGGCGGCCATGGCGGTCTGAGCGTGCACTCCTGTGTAGGAATTCTTCATGTCCAGCCAGCGAGAGAGGTAGGCGCGAGATGTCTCGTCTTTCTCTTGCACGCACCGCTGTAGATCGCCAACAGTGCAGGGACGTTTGTATGTACCCTCAAAGTTCTTGGTGAACGCTTCTTGCATGTCCAACCAATTGCGGATGGATTTATCCGTCATGTCGTCGATCCATTGAAGGGCCGTGCCCGCCAACATTAATGGGAGGTACTTGACGGCGACATTGGGGTTGCCTCCGGCAATCTCCACCGTGTTGCCGCAGTCCTGCAGCCATGTGGCTGGCTTGGCGGTGCCGTCATAGGGCTTGATGGTCTTGTCAATCCAGAAACCTTTGGGGTAAGTTGCGGACCATATTGCAGGTCCAAAGCAACGTGGTCCCAGGTATGGTCCTTCCCGGGCCTCGTGGATCTTATCGATCCGTGAACATGCATCGTATGGCTCCGGGTTCTTCTTCTTCTTGTCAACAGGGGATGGGCTGCGTGAACGACGCGAGCCTCTACCGCCATGGTGACTGCTTGGTGGTGACGGAGGAGGAGGTGGCGGCGGGTTAGCCTTCTTGCTGTTACCCTCCTGCGATGCCTCGTGCCTTTCATGGTTGCTTGTCGGACGCGGAGGGTCATGGCGTGACCTTCTCTTGTGTCCTTGGTTGTGCTCTCCGTCATGACGGGTCTGATCCGCATTGTCACGGATGACGATGCCACACTGATTTCGTGGGGGCATATCCGTACGATGGTGAGCCTTGGGATCTTCGCGATGTCGGGGGGATCGGGGCGATGGCGATGGGCGACGAGGTCGGGCCTTTTCTCCGTGGTCGGAGGATATGGGGATAGCATCCTTCCTGTTGCGCGCATCCCTCCGTCTTCGTTCTGATGAACCCGTCTGGGACCCGACATCAAGAGGAGATCGATCCCTTGGTGGCTTGCACTGGCTAGACTGTCAAAGCGCTGGGTCGGACTCAAGCCTCTGAGAGGTGGCATTTTCCTGCTGCTTCACCACCTTGGCCACTAGGTCATAGACCTGTTCCACTGCCTCGGGCGATCTATCCTGCTCCAAAAGGGTCTTGGCGACAGCGAGGTTAAGGAGTGGTGTGGGCATCACCTTCTTGCCTTAACTGTCAATGTATGGCTTGTCCTGTGCCGGCCTCGAGGGAGCCCATCCTAGGTTTCACCTTACACCAGGGATCGTTGATGACGCGAGCCGGAGCTTTCTTGGCCTTCTGCTACTGCAGTAGGGTCTTGTACTCGGCCTCCATTGCTCTAGCTTTCTCTATGGACTTCTGCGCGTTGACCAGATCTCGATCTAGCTTAGCGCCTTGCTCCGCGATGGCATGCGCTTCCTCTAGCAGCTGCTGGTGCTTCTCGTCAAGCTGGGTCACATTCCGGATATGAGCTACGGTTAGTGGCTCGATGAGGAGATTGTCGTACATCACTCTATCAGCCGGAGTAACTTGGGCAGCAGCAGACTTAGATGCCAGAGGCGGCAAGTTTGCGGTGTTATTGTTGCTTGGTCCGGTGCCGAGTTCCTGCGGCTATTGCACTGGGTTAGGCGGAGGAGGCATGACCTTTGCACGATCATCGTCAGCAGCAATAAGTGGCCCCTTCCCCTTTTCTAGTGTTGTAGGCGGAGCTCGTCCGGGTTGATCTTCGTCCATCGCCGTCCCAATGGTGATGAACACCTCTCGAGACGTGACGGCATTGTTGGATTGCTTGTCGCGCGTGTACTCCTCCTCCATCTCCTGCATGGCGGAGTCTAGCTCCTCTGGACTGAAATCTATCTCCTCTGAATCTGCACTGAAATCAGCATAAAGCGCGTCAATAACAGAGTCGGAGGGTGCCAGGCAAAGATGTTCTTATTCTCACGGAGGAACTCGACGAGCGCACTTTCCTATTTGGGATCCAGGTTCGTCCCAATGGTGGTGGTCTTGGAGGCATCGCCTACCACAAGTTCCACCGGCTTGGTCTCGATGGCGGCCTTGAATGCTGGAGCGGAGTCGGAAATCTGTTTCTTCGACGCGGGCATCTCCGAGACATAGACCTTGCTCTGGATCTCCTTGAATTCTTCACTGTAGAGGACAGCTTCCGCGTAGGCTGCTTCTCCAATCTTGCAGTCCCTAGCTTTGGCAAAGCTTCCGGATATGGCGATGACACCGTTTAGTCCGGGTATCTTGAGTTTGTTGTAGACGAAGCATGGCTTGGCCATGAAGGTCTGGAATATGTCGCGACCGAATATGATGTGGTACACGCTCTTGAAGGGGACCACCTCAAAGGTCACGCGCTCTTGGCGGTAATTATTAACATCACCAAAGGCTACCTGAAGTGTGATGCACCCAAGGGACCGAGCCTCCTGACCAGGACTACTTTGTGGAAGATGGTGTTGGTCTGCCTTAGGTTTGCCTCTGTCATGTTCATATTTTGCAGTGTATCCAGGTACATGATGTTGATTCTGCTTCCACTATCCACCATACATTTGGTGAACTCATTTCCGTCAATCGAAGGGTTGATGACCATGGCGTATTGGTTCTTCGTAGGGATAAGATCTGGGTGATCCTTCCTGTCCCAAGTAATTGGAATCTTCGACCAGTGCAGAAACTGGGGAACTGGGGTAGAGTAGCCATCAGTATCCTCATAGAGGTCTTTTGTTGTCGGACGGTGGGGGTGCCAAGGAAAGTGTGGAAAACTGCCGCCTTCTTCTCGAAGGGGTTCTTGCCTTTGCCGTCGCTCTTGGCGGCGTGCTTGGGGTCAACGTCCTCGTCCATGTCACTTGAATCCTCAGACTCCTCCTCCTTATTCTTCCCCTTTCCCTTGCCTCGTGGTCTGTTCTTCCGACTTTGCTTGTAACCGGACTCCGGGTCCTCCTTGAGGTCATTGACAAACTTGCAGTATCGATTGGTGTGAGGGGCTTTGCTGTTGACGTCGAGGTGTACGAGGCACGGCATATCGCGGTACTCCTCATAGGTTTGGGGAACACGGAGCGCTGCCGAGGTAGTTTCACTTCCTCGTTGTTGCCCACGACCAGCTCCCCGTCCTCGGCCACGTTGTCCGCCATCACCTCGTCCTGCAAAGGTCATGGCGACCATGTCGGGAGTTTGCTTTTCTTCTGGTGCTGTTTTACGCTTGGTGTTGATGTGCCTCCGAGCCTGAGTTGGAACGGCTGTTGCCGGCAGACAGCCGCGAGCATCGTCGTCGGCAGCTGCAAACTCACTAGCCAACTAAATCATCTGGTTTAAGTCAAGCTGGTGATTGTCCTGCAAGAGCTTCAGCTTATGTTGGAGCAACATGCCCCTTTCCAACCCATTGATGAAGGCGGCCATGGCGGTCTGAGCGTGCACTCCTGCGCAAGAATTCTTCATATCCAGCCAGCAGGAGAGGTAGGCGCAAGATGTCTCGTCTTTCTCTTGCACGCACCGTGTAGATCGCCAACAGTGCAGGGACGTTTGTACGTACCCTCGAAGTTCTTGGTGAACGCTTCTTGCATGTCCAACCAATTGCAAATGGATTTCTCTGGCAAGTCATCAATCCACTGATAGGTTGTGCCCACCAACATCAATGGGAGCTACTTGACGACAACATTGGGTTTACCCCCGGCGATCTCCACCGTGTTGCCGTAATCCTGCAACCATGTAGCTGGCTTAGCGGTTCCGTCATAGGGCTTGATGTTCTTGTCAATCCGGAAACCTTTGGGGTAAGTTGCGGACCGCATCGTAGGTCCAAAGCAACGTGTTCCCAGGTATTGTCCTTCCCAGGCCTCGTGGATCTTGTCTATCCGTGAACGTGCGTCATATGGCTTCGGGTTTCTTTTCTTCTCGTCAACAGGGGATGGGCTGCGTGAACAACGCGAGCCTCCTCCGCCATGGTGACTGCTAGGTGGCGACAGAGGTGGAGGTGGTGGTGGATTAGCTTTCTTGCTACTACCCTCCTACGACGCCTCATGCTTGTCGCGGTTGATTGTCGAACCGGGTCATGGCGTGACCTCCTCTTGTGTCCCTAGTTGCGCTCTCCGTCATGACGGGTCTATTCGGCGTTGTCGCTGATGACAATGCCGCTCTGCCTTGGCGGGGGCATATCCATACGACGGTGAGCCTTGGGGTCTTCGCGATGTCAGGGGGAGCGAGGCGGTGGCGATGGGAGACGAGGTTGGGCTTTGCCTCCGTAGTCAGAGGATATGGGGATAGCATCCTTCTTGTTGCACGCATCCCTCTGTCTTTGTTCTGATGAACCTGTCTAGGACCCGACATCAACAGGAGATCTGTCCCTTGGCGTATTATGCTGGCTAGACTAGCAAAACGCTGGGTCAGACTCAAGCCTCTAAGAGGTGGCCTTTTCCTGCTGCTTCACTGCCTTGGCCACTAGGTCATAGACCTGGTTCACTGCCTCAGGCGATCTATCCTTCTCCGGAAGGGTCTTGGCGATGGCGAGGTTGAGGAGAGGAGTGGGCATCACCTGCCTGCCTTCACTGTCAATGTATGGCTTGGCCTGTGCCGGCTTCGGGGGAGCCCATCCTAGGTTTCGCCGTACACCAGGATCGTTAATGACGTGAGCCAGAGCTTTCTTGGCCTTCTGCTGCTGCAGCAGAGACTTGTATTCGGCCTCCATTGCTCTAGCTTTTTCTATGGATTTCTGCGTGTTGACCAGATCTCGATCTAGTTTTGCACCTTGCTCCGAAATGGCCTGTGCTTCCTCCAGTAGCTGTTGGCGCTTCTCGTCAAGCTGGGTCACGTTCCGGATATGAGCTACGGTCAGTGGCTTGACGAGGAGATTGCCGTACATCACTCTATCAGCTGGAGTAACTTGGGCAGTAGCAGACGTAGATGCTGGAGGTGGCAAGTTTGCGATGTTGTTGTTGCTCGGGCCGGTGCCGAGTTCCTGCAACTGTTGCACTGGGTTAGGTGGAGGGGGCATGACCTTTGCGCGATCATTTTCGGCAGCAAACGGTGATCCCTTCCCTTTGTCTAGAGCTGCAGGCAGAGCTCGTCCGGGTTGATCTTCATCCATCATCGTCCCAATGGTGACGAACACCTCTCGGCACGTGATGGCGTGGTTGGCCTGCTCGTCGCGCGTGTACTCCTCCTCCATCTCCTGCATGGCAGAGTCTAGTTCCTCCGGACTAAAATCTATCTCCTATGAATCTGCACTGAAGTCGGCATAGAGCGCGTCAATCACAGAGTCGGAGGGTGCCAGGACTTCCTCGATGACGGAGGGTGGATGTGCAATAGCAGCGACGATGACTGGAGGTGGTGTTGCAACCGTGGCGATGGCGGCCGGAGGCGGTCGTGGCGCTCCGCCAATGAGCGCAAGATCCGCCTCAGCTGCCCCCTCGGCCTCCGCGTAGCTATTGACGGTGTTCACCATGCTTTCAAAGGTGAGGCATCCTGAAGCTTGCTGTCGCCTTAGAGAATGCTGGAGAAGAGTTCCCTGGTCCAGTCCTTCCACAAAATGATACATAGCATCATCATTGGGGTAGTGGGCCAGATCGGCTCGTATACAGAGCCACCTGGCAAGGTAATCGCGGGGGTTCTCGCCCTCTCTCTGAATGCAATGCGCCAGATCAAAGATGGTAACCATGCCGATGAACTTGGATCTCTGCTGTCCAGACGCACGGACGAAGCCGGCGGACTTGCAGTGATCTTCCACCATTATATCCTGCACAGGGGCGGTTTGGGTGGGCCTTGAATTTTTCCGATCTTTGCCGGCAAACTCTGAAGAGAGATCTGACATTGATCCTTCCGCGAACGTATTCTGCCCATAGGCGGTCCGCGCAGATCTTGATGCTCCTCCGACTCCCAGGGAACTAGTGCCCGAGTCGGTTTCGCCAATGAAGAGGTGGATGTCTTCGATAGGAACAATCGAACACCGCGTAGGGTTCGTCTTCGCCGGGATCCAGAACTCGTCGGGAGGGATGATCAGAATGTTTCTGGAGAAGAGAACGCGACCGATGGCTACGGTTTCGCCGATTCCCGCGAAGATCTTGGTCCTCGCCTGCTGAAGAGCCTAAAGCGCCTCTTGCCCCATGGTGGGCACCAACTGTCGTGGTATTGCCGACGAGTACGCCATGGAGGGTCCTCACAGTGCATGTTTAGGGACATGGGGGAAGGCGGACGGTTGACGGGTATGAGGTAACACAGCTTACCCAGGTTCAGATCCCACAACGGTGGCGAAATCCTACTCCTGCTATAAATCACTATAATGGCAATACACCGAGTTACAGAGATAGGTTCACTGTGCGAGGTGTATGTTGATCGATACTAGGTTGTGCCCTAAAGGCTCCCATAGGCTCGACTTATATAGTCGCCAGGTCCTAGGGTTACAGGGAAAAGTCCTAGCCGGACAGGTTACAGAGTCCTACACTGTCTATTACTAGTCTAGCGTGTCTTGTACTCCAAGGCTCCAGGTATGCTGATGACTCCACCATATCCTTCCTTTATCCAGCATGGGCCTCCCTTCTGGATCCATCTAACTGGGCTGCCCAGCAGGCCATGGGCCATGCTACCAACGGTGGGCCACCCGGGTTATCCGGATAGAGGACATGCTATAAGGATACCCATATAGCTTATCCCCAACACACAAGGCATAAGAAACACAAGTATAACACATAAAGCATCCAAGTTTAACTAAAGCAAACATGTCTTGGTATTTATTACAATCGCGAATAACGTTCAACTGTAGAATTTAAAGGTGGTCCAACTACTACACATCTTCCACGCCTTCCTCTTCCTCGTCTTCGAACGAGTAGCCCTCATGCTCTAGGGTTGACTTGTACAGCTCCATCTCCTTTGTGACGGCCTCAAGCTTCTCTTGGAGGTCCTTTATTTCATCTTGCAGTTTCTTGGTAGTGGCTTCTAGCTGCTCCTAAAGTCCCTCCTTCTTGCCCTGCAACTCCTCCACTAGGCTTGACTTCTTGGCCGCCTCAAGTTGCTCTTCTAAGCCTCTCTTAGAAGCATGCACGTCATTGATTATCTTGCAAAGGCCCTCTGTCTACACATCAGTGTCCTCGATCTCCTTCTTGAGTTCCCTAATCCTCTTGTTCTTATTTATCACCCTCCTCTCTTGGTTAGTGAACTTCTTCTCTTGGTCCTTGAACTTCATCTCTTGGGCCTTCATTGCCTCCTCCTGCTGCTTGATTATTTCTTCCTTCTCCTTTATGAGAGCGCATAGCTCATCGTTCCTTAGCATCTCGAGGGAGCTACCTTTTTCAAGGTCATGGATGTGGCACTCCAAGTCTTGAAATTGCGTCCTTCGGCGCTTGGTAGAAGCCCTTTCTTCAAAGGTCAACTCCATGGGAACTCCTTCCTCATCACGCATTCCAAAAAGGCTGGCCGCAGTGTCCTTGAAGATATTCCTGATAGCGCCCACACAAGCGACCAATGAGCTGTTGCAAGCTGATGCTAAGGGCCTTCTCCTTGGAGTCGCTGATGGTGTGGATTGCTATGTCCTTTGCCGGGCGCTCGCCTCCATATCTTCCGGGCTGGATGACCTTGAGTCCCCAGCAGCCGCCCTTGTGGAGTTTCTTCATTGGGATTCCCTGGATTGTTGGCATGGGAAGTTCCAAACGTGTGAGGAGGTCCATGAGGCATCCTCCAAAGCGAAGGGGCTCGATGTCCGCGACGGTGTCGTAGAAGAATCTTGTCATCTTTAAGTTAGAAGAATGAAGATTAAATACTTAAACAAGTAGGGAAAAGCAGGTACTAGAAGCTCATAAATACTTAGTAGAATAAAGCGAGTAAGGCACACAAGGTTAAAGGTGGTTCCAATCCTAGGGGTCACGTCCTACTGGCAACTTTGTGCTCTGATACCATCTATTGTGACCTTGGATCGTAAAATATCCTAAGTCCCCATGATTTACATGCTAGTCCCTGGATCAATAGCTAGCACTCACAGTCGATGAATATCATGTAAAACACAATGTCATTATTACACGAGGAGTCCAGAGTATGAAATTATCACAAATTCACTTAGCATATAGCTAGCTCAAAATACAGCAGAAACATAAAATAACTTGAGTCCATCAACGCCCCAGGCTTGTTGAGTGTAGACTCGCGATCCCTATGCACCTTTCAATCTTTGGATTCTGCACATAAAACGTGCAACCAACAAGTTGGGTCAATACTTTGAATGTATTGGCAAATTACACCAAGGAAAGAAAAGACTAACTCTACATGCAAGGCTAATTTTGGGTTGTGGAGTTCATTTGCACAAAGCTAGTTTTCTCTAAGTATGGGGAAAATGAGAGAGAAAGTTTTCCTACTTTGTAAACATTTGTTTAAGTAATATAGGGTCGAATGGCACACGAGGATATTACTCACCAAGTGTCCAAACAACCTAACACTTGGATATTACTCACCAAGTCCCCAAAATCCCATCCATTAGCGATATGACTCACGCCATGGGTTTAGAAAACTTTAAGTTTTGGAAAGAGAGAGAGGAAGATCCTTCAGAGGCTCCGTCCTTCAGACGCTCAAGTGTTATTTTCCGTGAACTTGGTTGATCGATCAGATTGCAATACTCTCGAGAGTTTGTGCACCTTACCCACAAGCCACGACCAAGTCCTTTTACACACAAGATCATGGCGAGGCTTTCCCTTAGTAGCCCCTCTACCTTCTGGATCCAACCGTGCCAAGAACCTCCAAATGTTGGTACCAGGTGAGGTTTCCCACTAAGTACTAGGCCAAGATAGATCCCATATGTATTCTGGTTGCACTAGAAGCTTCTGAATTCTGAAACATGGCAGACTTCTTTGATTCGGCCGTCCTCCACCAAAATCTCACTCGTTGTCTCGACAACCATTCCACCCAGAAGAAAACTTTGTTTTATTTTGAAGTGGATTTGAGAAGAAAAGATCGTTCAAGAGAGCCTTTATACTTAGAAAAATTCCTTGTCTTTCGAACCCCCCAACGGTACTTTATATAAATAGCATAGCAAGGACTTTGCAAAACAGGAGAACCTATTAGGAGGGGAAAAACCTAAGTATAGAGCTACTCATGGCATACTACAAAATCATCGCACTTGCAAAATAATACTAAGGAAAATTCTACTAGAACATCCTACACATGCATACTATAGAATTTGAAGATCACATGCATAGAATAAAACCGGGACAAAAATATGAACAAGTGGTGTAACTTGCCTTGATCCGAGCAGCACTCTACACAATAGTACTCCTCAGCGCACTCCGAACAATCTAACAAAATACAAATATAGATCTAATCACAACTTGCACAAAATAATACCATAGAAATAATATGCATGCATGCAACATGGTAATATGCAAGACTGTGTTCTAAATTAAGTAAGATAATCTTTCTGAGTTGCTAATGTGTTGGGGACATTGTTAGTATCAATTTCCCACAGATTTTAATAAATTTGGGTTATTGCTTTAATTTATAAGCTAATAAGAAGATCTAAACTTCGAATCTTCCACGAAATAGATCTAAAGGTCCCAAGCAAGTTTTTATAATTTTATACAGTAGGCATCATAAAAAAAGCCAACGCAACAAGAATCAAATAAAACGGAGTTTTAATTATTTTTTTACAAATTAAATACTCCAATCTAGAGATTAAATTATACACAGATAATACTGCTGCAAACTCGCAAAATTATACGAGATCTATGTTCTACACAATTTTGTGAATGCAACGGTATATTATACGCAATTTTTGGCCTAGTTATCTAATTACTATGAATTTTGCAAGTTTAAAATGTTTTCTGCCTATTTGGAAAAAAACATAGATCTAATCTGAACAAATCCGCCACGTGTTGGAATCTGATTGGGCGCGTGGGCGAAGCGCTTGCTGTGCGCGCTGAGACGGCACTTGCCACGCGGCACGACACAATAGGGCCGTACCCCTTCGCTGATCCATCTAATCTAGGCCGTAGGTTATCGATCTAGCGGACGGGGGAGACGGCGATGACTTACAGGGCAGCAACGGTGGCGATGGGCGGCGGTGGCGTCAGTGGTGATGGGCGGAGGCATCCTAGTGGATTCCCAGGGAAGTGGAGTGGTCGACGGGCTTCAGCAGTTCCCCGTGGTTCCCTTGGCACAGACGGCGGTGAGTGTTGCTTCCTCGTCCAGCTGCTGTTGGCCGCTGTTCCTCGCGAGCTTCGACAGAACAACAACGAGCAATCGGGGTTGCTTTGCTACGATGGACAAGGGGTAAAATAGATGAGGGTTGATGGTTGAGCGAGAGAATCTCGATAAGGAAGAAATCTAGGAAAGGGGAGCTCCCTATCGCCGACAACCTTCACCTACCGAAGCTTCGATGGTGGCTGCTCCGACGTGGTCGAAGCGAGGCAGCCCGATGGTGGTAAATCAAGAGTTGTTTAGGCTTTCGAAGCGGCGGGGTCGTGGGGTTTATATGGGCGAAGAATATTGGCGAGGGGGTCACGGGAACCTCTCTGATTCGTACGGATTTTGCTCAGCACACGGTGTTCGTCCGATTACCGCGGGGAGGAAGGAGATGACAAGTGGGCCCAAGCGGTCAGCGGGTGCTGGCGGGTTGGGCACTGGAGGGCTAGTGCTAGCGGGATGGTGGGTTGGTGGCTGCGGCCCAGCTAGGGTTAGGCGACGCGAGCGCGCGGCAGAGGCTTGCGCGCCGACCGAGTTAGGTTAGGTGGTTAGTTTATTTTGTTCTTTTACCATTTTTCTGATTTACCAAATCTTTAATGACTTTTGTATAACAAGCTCAAATTTAATGAAACCAGTTTCTAAATTTTTGTAATAAAGAGGTGGTTAACATAGAACCAGAAAATAATATATTTTGATAGCTTTAGTAAGGCTAGGCATAATAGACCCCCTTCTTGCTCCTATAGAGAAATTATTAGTAGGGTTTGGTGGTAGGGTTTTAGATGTAACTTTAGTTGTATGATGCAGTGATGCAAGGATGATGCATGCTACTAGTAACATCTTAATATAAAATCTAGGATGTTACAAGTAGAAAAGAAGAAAACGATAAGCAGCAACAAAAGAAAACAACTAAAGAGCTTGATCCCCCAAAAGAGATAAAAGACAAGAATAAGAAAGGTGAGCAAAAACTTCCATATCCAAGTCGCAAAAAGAAAGCACCTGATCAGGTAATCTATAATTCTTTCAAAAAGGCACTTGGTGATCTCCGTCTAGAAATTCCATTTATGGATGCAATAAAATTTCCTACCTATACTAAATTTCTCGGTGATATTTCTTAATAGAAAGAAAGAAATAACTGAAACCGTTGCCATGGTGACTAGTTATCCTGCTAATGGGAGGTTATTATCTAAATCGAGAAATTCCAGAATAACAACTATTTCATGCTCAATTGGCAAAACTGATATTCATAATGCCTTGTGTGATTTAGGTGCCGGAGTTAGTGTAATGCCATATTCCCTCTATAAAATGTTAGGGTTGTGGGAGTATTCCCCTACTTCTATCACTTTTACAGATGGATGAGAAACCTACTAAACAACCCATTGGTATGATTGAGGATGTTCTACTTAGAATAGATGAGCATGTTATTCCCACTAATTTTATTATGCTTGAAATGTCAGAGGATGAAAAATTATCTATAATACTTGGAAGACCTTTCCTTAGTACTACAGGGGCGTCATTTAATTGTTCTAAGGGAAAAATATTCTTCAATGTTTATGATGCTGAAATCATCCGGTATTTTCCAATCAAGCTAGAAGCAGGAGAAAGGTATATTCCACCGGCAAAACGAGTTCCAGTGGCAAATGCTCTTCATAAGGGGCAACCCAAGGTAAGAATTCGAGAACAAAGAAAGGGTTAAAATATTCGACCATTCTTAATAAAATGCTTAATGGGAGTCAACCCATTACATTAATAAAAATAGTTGAAGAATAAAATGTTCATCGTATTCCTATAACTTTTTCACAGACATTCTTGCGGAAGCTCACCCGTAAAGATGCAGCTGTAAAAAATTAGTAGAAATATCGATTGAGTAAGCATAGATTAAATGTAAAAATTAAGTTTGAGTTTTTATCTGCAAGAACTAGCCTAAACATATTGTTCTGATTAAAAAGAGTATCTCTTAAAATTTTGGGCAAAAAGCATGTTCTGGAGAGTCTAACGACCAACTATACGGCGGGAATCGGCCGTATAGTTTTTCTCTTATAGTTATCGACCCCTTTTTCACGAATTGTATCTCGGGGGACAATACATTTAATGACCAGCTATACGGCGAGAGGTTTTCTCTGCCCGTATAGTTGCAACAGTATAGTTCGGATCTGGCAAAAAGAAACCCTAATTTTTGTTGCCGCCGCAATTATACGGCGAGAACTACAATCCTGCATGTATAGTTCCCGTTGTATAGTTCATGGGACCACTTAAACGAGCCGGCAGGGATAGGGTTCTTCCTCCTCACTTTTTCTCTCATATTCTCTCTCCGAACTCCTCAAAACCCACCTAGAATTCTGGATTCTTCGCGGATTTCATTCGTTTGAGTTGGGCAATCAACATATTGGTATGTTTCTCTCCCTATCCATGCTTTATTTTCAGAATTCCATGGTTGAAACTATCACATTGATCTAGTGGATGAACTCAAGTTTGTTCGATTTTCACTTTTGATTTCCCACATTAGGATTAAATTTTTCCATGTAGTCGTTCGTATATCATGTATAAACTATATGCCTAAGGTTTTATGGTGAAATTTTCAGTAAAAATCAAGATGAACAAGCTTGGTATCCTTTTTCGCAAGAACAAGCGCCAACGTGGTGAGGGCTCGGGACTCTGCGCTGAGCTCGACAACAAGTACGCCATGGTTTCATTAAGGCGGGTGATGCCCACACGTTGGCCGATGATGCCTTTCTCACTGCGGCAAGGTTGAGATCAGATTTCAACCACATGTGTGCAAGTGCAGGGTTATCACTCCTCGCCTACGCAAGCCACTACACCTACACTGATCTCACCTTTGAGTTCCTCGCCTCCTTCTACAATGATTACAGTGAGAAAGGTAATGCGTGTATGGTGAGTTTCACCATAAACCAACATCCATATCAAATTTCTTTCCAACAATTTTGTGATGCTTCTAGATTCCCTCATGATAGGGAACCAACTATTACAAATTTATATAGTGTCTAAAGTGGAGAAACTTTGGAGGTTATTTCTGTTAACGGTGGCAGGGACTTCTACCAGAAGAAGATGTCGACCATTCAGAACCCAACAATCCGCTACTTCGCCTCGTTTCTCGCCAACACTATGTTGGGAAGAGGAGATACCGATTCTATGGCCAATGCAGACATGGCCATCATCACCAAGGCACTCTTCCCCAATGCACCACAGAGTCCTAATCCTACAGCTCTACTCCTCCAGCACCTCCGCCACTAGAGCAACAAAAGAAAAGGTGACATTTGCATTGGTGGATTGGCAACCCACCTTGTCCAAGCCTGTGACATTCCAATACCTGTTATGCAACCTGTCAACGGCTCCATACTTATGTACGTCAAATATATAAATGCGTGTGGCTTCCTCGATGTCTACCGAGCTGACAAGAGGCTCCGAGCATATTAGTTTTGTTATCTTGATGCCTCATAGGATGATCAGGTGCCGCTTCCTTGTCCACAAGCTTTCTCAATTTTGGGGAAGGACAACTGGATCCTCAACCAAGATCAAGTGAGGGATATCATGGTTGAGCTCCAGCCTAACCCCGAAGAGGATGAAGAAGGAGAGTAGTAGGATGAGCAGGAGCAGGACAATCCTGCTTGGGAAGGATAGTAGCAGCAACAGGAAGGACCCTGGGACCCATGGCCCAGTCAGCAGTAGGGGATCAACAACGTCCCCTATCAATAATTTCTCCAGCTCAACCAGCGCGTTGGGGAGATCGACCACACTCTTTAGGGGGTGAATGAGGATGTTCGTTCCCTCACTAACAGCTTCAGTCACTTCATGACCAACTTCCCCAACTACTACCATGAGTACCTGTACCAGCTACCAAATGACAGCAACAACTAAACTTGGCAACAACCTAAGCTTGGGGGAGGTTTGAAAACCTCCAAACTTTGCATTCGTATTTTTATTTCTTCTTTTGATTTATTTTACTTCTTCAAAAATTGCATGTTTATTTTCTGTTTTGCATTCCTAAATCAAAAACACAAAAAAAATTGGTTGTAACTTCTATTGCAAATTTGTTTCTTTGTTTCTCTCAGAGATTGATCAATTTTAGGTGACTTGGAAATAGGGAAATATAGCAGGGTTCAACTCAAGTACAAGAACGAAGCAAGTAAGAGGAGGTATCACATTCCTTTCATCACCTCTTCTGCAATTTTAAATTGACCCTACAACTATTTGCTTGCTTGCACTTGAGTAACTCCCCACTTAGCTTATTATCTTATAAATTCTATTCCTTTCCTAGTATCTCCTCTTTAGCTTTGAAATAATGAGCAATGAACTTGGTTAAAATATCTACAAAAAATTTACAACAAGAAAAAACATCCAAAAGATGACTTGAGTCCATGTTTAGCCCAAAGGATTCAATTTTAGAACTACTCAGCCCCATTGAGCTTAATGTAATATAGTTGATAGCACTTTTGAATGAAATTGTTTGATAAAATAGATGTTTTCAAGTAGAAGATATTATGCCACTGATTTTCTAATAATTAAAGTAAGATATTGCTTTATGCGTGTCATTACAACACTGTCGTCCTCCATGAGGAACTACTAACTCCGCTGGCCAACGAATGATCTAAATGTGGGAAACCACTTGATTTTGGACATTGATTTAAGGAAGTGTCTATAGATGCAATGCTATGAAGAGTAAAAATTCTAGTTCCCTCGTGGTCTTACGTTACAAGTGAAGTTGTAGTACTCCTCTGGCTCATTATTCCTCAACTGTTATCTATTGGCATGGTCACGAGTACGCAACACAGTACCAATTAACATGTTAAAAACAGTGGCATGATTTCTCGCTGGATGAGCTGAAATTTTTGAAAGGCAAGGAAAGGAAAAAGGTGCTTTTAGGGTCTTGAAATTTTGATGTGGGATTAGATGAGTTGTTCCTAAATTGAATGTTTCTGGTGCCAACTTGAGTACTCTTAATTAATTAAAGAAACAAGAGCAAAAAATATTTTACCTCTCAACAAAGAGAGAAACCAAAAGAATTTGTTTCACTTTTCTAGCTAAACTATTGACACTTGCTCGGGCATATAATTTATTATCTAGCAAGATATACATGGTTAGGAAGTGGACTTAGTGCAATCTTGTTAATACTTGTATGATCATGTTTAAGATTGCAGGAATTTTGAAGAAAGGAATTTGGCACCAATTCGAGATTGTAATTCCTTTTATTTCTGTTTTGAATCTCTGCTATTCTTCTCTATTTCCTTGTCACTCGAGGGCGAGCAACATCTAAGCTTGGGGGAGTTGATAGCTGTGATATTAGACACATTTTTAATGGTTTTTATTAATGGTTTTCATCTTGATTTGATGGTTTTCAATATTTACCTAACGCTAATACTTCAGTAGCAAAGAAAACTTGGGTTTTAGTGTATGTTTCAGGTTCTAAACATCAACATAAGTTTTCAGCAGAAAAAATACAATATTCAGGCGGAAACAAGAAAATCTCTTTTTGAAAGAAATCAAGGATGGCAACCAGTAGGTTTAATGACCAACTATATGGCGGGAACATTTTATCATGCCAAATAGTTCCCGTTGTATAGTTGCCACCGCCTTCTTCTTGTCAAAAGGAACAACTTTCAGGAAGGAGGCATACGCGAAAACATAACAAATCAGCCGCTGTTCCATCCAGAAGGGAGAAAAAAGAGATCTAGGGAAGAAGGGGAAGACGTTCTTCATCTCGCTCCATGATCTTCAACCTCCTAGCCACAACACCCCCATAGCCACTACTTGTACTTGAGAGAGAGAGAGAGAGAGATCTTAACCTTGCAAGATTAGGGTTTGAGATTGTTTCTTCCTATCTTGAATTGTGTTTGATTGATTTTCTATTCTTATTGTGGATCTCCATGGTAATACTGAGAAGAACTCCCTTTATTTAATTATATTGATGAGGATTTCTTCTCTCATGTGTGAGTAAGTTCCCTCAGGTGTGGGACATGTAGGGGATTAGTGAGATGTGATGTGCATATATATATTTTCCATTAATTTGTGATTGATTTTAATTACTATATTGTGTGCTTGACTATCTATGGGATGCTTAATGCTTGTTGTCCAATTAAGGGACCAAACAACATGATACTTTGTTCTACATAGATAAGATATTGTTTCTAGCAGACCGGCGACCCCCGAGTGACATGGGGATATCAATGGAAAACTAGTTTAACTCGAGGGGCACGAGGATCCACCAACCTAACGGATCTTAATTGCCTAGTGACTGGCCATAGTTTTGGTAACAAACTAGTAGGATTATTGAAGTTGCGATAAAATCTACCAAGATGAGTTCTGGCTAATTATGGGTTGCTTGCCTACACACACTTATAAGATTATAATTGTTACACTTATCACTCATCCACCTTGCACAATCACTATCACCATGAACTGTATCTCCCCGCGCCTACTTTGTCATCTGCGGAAAACAACAAACAATCGAATCGTTCTTTACTTTTATGATTTTTATTTTTAATGTTTACATTTTAGTTTTATTTAAATACATTCAGTTTAATCCAAATTTTGTTCTTATTTCAACACTTGTAGTCAATTCACTCGAAGACCTGTGACAACTTTGAGTGTGACAGAGACTTCACTCATAAACACTTTCCTTTGGCTCCCTATGGGATCTATACCTTAACTTCGAAACTAGCTACACATGATCTATGCACTTGTAGACATCACTTATATTAATTGACCGCCTGATGGGTACCTCCAAAAGCTTTTTCTTGAAACTTTCAAAGTAGCCTAAATTTTACTTGTATTTCAAATTTGACCTAATTTGGATAAATCTACATTATATCATTCAAGTGGGTAGAGTTACCTAGAAGTTATAAAACTCATAAAACATAGGAATCGTTAGTACAACATGTTGGTACACTATCTATATGTCTAAAAGATTCACTTGTGGCATTCAAATCCATATTCTTCGCACTTTCTTTATGGAAAGGAGCAATCTCGTCGTCACTCAGAACATTGAGAATGTTTTTTATGGTAGTTGGTTATTTACTACAAGAATATGCTCATATCTACCTACTAATTCAAGAGGAACATATCGTGCTTAATTATAGCTCTTTTTGACCTAATTTTGGTAGTTGTAAAGATGCAAAATATTAGCAATAAGTTGAAGCTGTTTTCAGAACTCTTGGTGGTTTCTGATATATTAATTCACACCCTATGGGTACGTCCAAAATATTTGTCTTGAAACTTTCAAAGCAACCTACAATTTACTTGTAGTTCAAATTTGACCTAATTTTGATAAATCGACATAAAGTTATTCAAGTGGGCGGGTTAGCTAGGAAGAAGTTGTAAAATTCATAAAACATGGGAATTGCCAGTAGAACATGTCGGTCCACTATACTATATATGTCTAAAATATTGTCTTGTGGCATTCACATCCATGTTCTCTAGACTTTTCTTACGGAAAGAAACAATCTCGTCATCACTCAGAAAATTGAGAATGTTCTTTCCTGATAGTTGGAAACTCACACCGACAGTGCTATTTTATATAAGAGGATGCACCCATCTACCTCCGAAAATACAAATAATTCAAGAGCAATCTATCACGCTTTATTGTTGCTCAAATTTGACCTAACTTTGTTATATTGTCAAGATTCAAATCTTAGCAAGAAGTTGAGCCTATTGTCAAAACTCTTGGTGGTATCCGATATATTAATTGACCCTCGATGGGTACCTCCAAAAGATTTTTCGTAAAACTTTCGAAGCAACCTAGATTTGCTTGTACTTCAAATTTGACCTAATTTTGATAAATCGACATAAAGTCATTCAAGTGGGCAGAGTTAGCTCGGAAGTTTGAAAAATGATAAAACATGGGAATCGTAAGTACAACATGTCGGTCCACTATAAATATTTGAATACTCTTCTTGTGGCATTCAGGTCCATATTCTTTAGGCTTTCTTTACGGAAAGGAACAATCTCGTCATCACTCGAAAAATTGAGAATGTTCTTTCTTGATAGTTGGAAACTCACACTGATGAATTTTTTTACTAAAAATAAGATTCATCCATCTACCTTCAAAAGGACAATTAATTTAAGTGCAATCTATCGCGCTTACTAGTAGCTCGAGTTTGTTCTAATTTTGTTAAATTGTCAAGATGCAAAATTTTATCAAGAAGGTGAACTTGTTGTCAAAACTCTTGGTGGTGGTTTGTGATATATTAAATACCCCTGAGGGTTACCTCAAAAAATCGCAAAACTTTCAAACCAAACCTATAATTTTCTTATAGTTAAAATTTGACCTAAGTACGTTAAATCGGCATAAATTCATTCAAGTGGGCAGAGTTAGATAGGAAGAAGTTTGGAAACTCATAAAATTAAACATAGGAATCATAAGTAAAACATGTTGGTCCACTTAATATGTCTCGAACATTATTGTTGGGGATATGCCATATGGGTATCCTCATAGCATGTCTCTTATCCGACTAACCCGGGTGGCCCATAGTCGGTAGCATGGCCTATGTCCTGCTGGGCGGCCCAGTTAGGTGGATCCAGAAGGGAGGCCCATGCCAGATAAAGGAAGGCTACGGTAGAGTCACCAGCATACCCGGAGCCTTGGAGTGCAAGATACACAAGACTAGTAATAGACGATGTAGAACTCTGTAACCTGTCCGGATAGGACTTTTCCCTGTAACCCTAGGATCTGGTGACTATATAAGTCGGGCCTATGGGAGCCTTTAGGGCACGATAACTTAGACTTTCTAGTCACCTCGCACAGCGAACCTAATCTCTGTAACTCGGCGTATTGCCATTATAGTGATTTATAGCAGGAGTAGGATTCCGCCACCGTTGTGGGATCTGAACCTGGGTAAGCTGTGTTACCTCGTACACGTCAACCGTCCGCCTTACCCCACGTCTCTAAACACGCACTGTGAGGATCCCTCCATGGCGTACTCATCGGCAATACCATGACAGTTGGCGCCCACCGTGGGGCAAGAGGCGCTTCAGGCTCTTCAGCGGGCGAGGACCAAGATCTTCGCGGGAATCGGTGAAACCGTAGCCATCGGTCGCGTTCTCTTCTCCGGCAACATTCCGATCGTCCCCCCCCCCCCCCCCGACGAGTTCTGGATCCTGGCGAAGACGAACCCTACGCGGTGTTCGATCGTTCCTATCAGAGACATCCACCTCTTCATCGGCGAAACCGACTCGGGCACTAGTTCCCTGGGAGTCGGAGGAGCATCAAGACCCGCACGGACCGCCTACGGGCAAGATATGTTCGCGGAAGGATCGATGTCGGATCTCTCCTTGGAGTTTGCCAGCAAAGATCGGGAAAATTCAAGACCCACCCAAACCGCCCCTGTGCAGGATATAAAGGTGGAAGATCACTGCAAATCCGCTGGCTTTGTCCGTGCGTCTGGACAGCAGAGATCCAAGTTCGTCGGCGTGGTTACCATCTTCTATCTGGCTCGCTGCGTTCAGAGAGAAGGCGAAAACCCCCGCGATTACCTGGCCAGGTGGCTCCGTATACAAGCCGATCTGGCCCACTACCCCAATGATGATGCCATCTATCACTTTGTGGAAGGACTGGACCATGGCACGCTTCTCCGACACTCTCTAAGACGGCAACAGGCGTCAGGACGCCTTACCTTCGAAGGCATGGTGAACACCGTCAACAACTACGCGGAGGCTAAAGCGGCAGCTCAGACAGCGCTTGCGCTCATTGACAGAGCACCTCCGGCCGCCATCGTCGCAGTAGCGCCACCACCTCTAGTCATCGTCGAGGCCGTTGCACCTCCACCACCCGTCATCGAGGAAGTCCTGGCACCCTCCGACTCTGTCATTGACGCGCTTTATGCTGATTTCAGTGCAGATTTAGAGGAAATAGACTTCAGTCCAGAAGATCTAGACTCCGCTATGCAGGAGATGGAGGAGGAGTACTCGCGCGACGAACAAGCTAATAACACCGTCATGTCCCGAGGGGTGTTTGTCACCATTGGGATAGCGATGGATGAAGACCAGCCCGGGCAAGCTCCGCCTACGGCGCTGGATAAGGGGAAGGGACCACTTATTGCTAACGACGATGCTCGCGCAAAGGTCATGCCTCCTCCGCCTAATCCAGTGCAACAGCCGCAGGAACTCGGCACCGGTCCGAGCAACAACAACACCGCAAACTTGCCACCTCCAGCATCCACGTCGGCAGCAGCCCATGTTACTCCAGCTGATAGAGTGATGTATGGCAATCTCCTCATTGAGCCACTAACTGTTGATCATATCCGGAATGTGACTCAGCTTGACGAGAAGCGCCAGGAACTGCTGGAGGAAGCACAAGCCATCGCGGAGCAAGGCGCTAAACTAGATCGAGATCTGGTCAACGCGCAGAAGTCCATAGAAAAAGCTAGAGCAATGGAGGCCGAGTACAAGACTCTGCTACAGCAGCAGAAGGCTAAGAAAGCTCCAGCTCGCGTCATCAACGATCCTGGTGTACGGCGCAACCTAGGATGGGCTCCCTCAAAGCTGGCACAGGCCAAGCCATACATTAACAGTGAAGGCAAACAGGTGATGCCCACCCCACTCCTTAACCTCGCCGTCGCCAAGACCCTTCTGGAGCAGGATAGATCGCCTGAGGCAGTGGAACAGGTCTATGACCTAGTGGCCAAGGCGGTAAAGCAGCAGGAAAAGGCCACCTCTCAGAGGCTTGAGTCTGACCCGGCGCTCTGCCGATCTAGCCAATACAAACCGCCAAGGGACAGATCTCCTCAAGATGTCGGATCACGGACGGGTTCATCAGAACAAAGACGGAGGGATGCGCGCAACAAGAAGGATGCTATCCCCATATCCTCCGACCACGGAGAAAGAGCCCAACCTCGCCGCCCATCGTCACCGCCCCGATCCCCCCAACGTCAGGAAGACTACAAGGCTCACCATCGCATGGATATGCCTCCACCAAAGCAGTGCGGCATCGTCATCCGCGACAACGCGGCACAGACCCATCATGATGAAGAGCGCCACCAAGGACATAAGAGAAGGTCACACCACGACCCTCCGCGTCCGACAAGCAACCGCGACAGGCGTGGGGCGTCGCAGGAGGGTAACAGCAAGAAGGCTAACCCACCGACACCTCCACCTCCATCGCCGCCAAGAAGTCACCATGGCGGAAGAGGCCCGCGTCGTTCACGCAGCTCGTCCCCTGTTGACAACAAGAAGAAGAACCCGAAGCCATACGACGCACGTTCGCGGATCGATAAGATTCACGAGGCCCGGGAAGGACCATACCTGGGACCACGTTGCTTTGGACCTGCAATACGGTCCGCAACTTACCCCAAAGGTTTCCGGATTGACAAGACCATCAAGCCCTATGACGGCACCGCTAAGCCTGCCACATGGTTGCAGGACTACGGCAACGCGGTGGAGATTGCCAGAGGCAACCCCAACGTCGCCGTCAAGTACCTCCCGTTAATGTTGGCGGGCACGGCCCGTCAATGGATCGACGACTTGCCGGAGAAATCTATCTACAACTGGCTAGACATGCAAGAAGCATTCACTAAGAACTTTGCGGGTACATACAAGTGTCCCTGCACTGTGGGCGATCTACAGCGGTGCGTGCAAGAGAAAGACGAGACATCTCGCGCCTACATCTCCTGCTGGCTGGATATGAAGAATTCCTGCGCAGGAGTGCACGCCCAGACCGCCATGGCCACCTTCATCGATGGGTCGGAAAGGGGCACGTTGCTCCGACATAAGCTGAAGCGCTTGCAGGACAATCATCAGCTTGACTTGAATCATATGATTCAGTTAGCTAGTGAGTTCGCAGCTGCCGACGATGATGCTCATGGCTCTTTGCCGGCAACGGCCGTTCCAACCCAAGCTCGGAGGAACAGCAGTACAAAGCGGAAAACCGCTCTAGAAGAAAAGCAATCTACCGATATGGTCGCCATGACTTTTGCAAGACGAGGAGACGGTGGACAACGTGGCCGAGGAAGGGGAGCAGGCCGCGGGCAGCAGCGAGGAAGTGAAACCAACTCGGCGCCGCTCCGTGTTCCCCAAACGTACGAGGAGTACCGCGATATGCAGTGCCTCGTACACCTCGATGTCAACGGCAAGGCCACCCATACCAATCGACACTCCAAGTTCGTCAACAACCTCAAGGAAGACCCGGAGTCCGGCTACAAGCGAAGTCGGAAGAATAGACCGCGAGGCAACGGCAAGGGGAAGAAGATGGAGGAGGAGTCCAAGGATTCAAGTGACATGGACGAGGACGTTGACCCCAAGCACGCCGCCAACGGCAACGACAAGGGCAAGAACCCCTTCGCAAAGAAGGCCCCAATCTACCACACTTTCCTTGGCACCCCCACCGTCCGACAACAGAAGACCTCTCTAAGGATCCTGATGGCTACTCTCCCCCCAGTTCCCCAATACCTGCGCTGGTCGGAGGTTCCAATCACTTGGGACAGGACGGACCACCCAGACCTTGTGCCCACGGAGAATCAGTACGCCATGGTCATCAACCCATTGATTGACGGCACGGAGTTCACCAAGTGCATGGTGGATAGTGGAAGCAGCATCAACATCATGTACCTGGATACACTGCAAAAGATGAACTTGACGGAGGCAAACCTAAGGCGGACCAACACCGTATTCCATGGCGTAGTGCCTGGTCGGGAGGCTCTGTCCCTTGTGTGCATCACACTTCAGGTAGCCTTTGGCGACGTTAATAATTACCGCCAAGAGCGCATGACCTTTGAGGTGGTCCCCTTCAAGAGCGTGTACCACGTCATATTCGGCCGCGACATATTCCACACGTTCATGGCCAAGCCATGCTTCTTCTACAACAAGCTCAAGATACCCGGACCAAACGGTGTCATCACCGTATCCGGAAGCTTTACCAAGGCAAGGGACTGCGAGATCAATGAAGCAGCCGTTGCAGAAGCTGTCCTCTACAGCGAAGAATTCAAGGAGATCCAGAGCAAGGTCAATGACTCAGAGATGCCCGCATCAAAGAAGCAGATCTCCGACTCCGCTCCTGCGTTCAAAGCCGCCATTGAGACCAAGCCGGTGGAACTTGTGGTAGGCGATGCCTCCAAGACCGTCGCCATTGGGACGAACCTGGATCCCAAATAGGAAAGCGCGCTCGTCGAGTTCCTCCGTGAGAATAGGGACATCTTTGCCTGGCAACCTTCTGACATGAAAGGTGTACCTAGGGAACTTGCCAAGCACAGCTTAAACATAGATCCAAAATGTAAACCAGTGAAACAACCTCTACGACGCTTCGGAGATGAGAAGAGACGCGCCATTGGCAAATAGATAGCTAGGTTACTTAAGGTCGGTTTTATCCGAGAAGTCCTTCACACCCGATGGGTGGCCAATCCTGTACTTGTCCCCAAAAAGGGAACTACTGAAGAATGTGCGTTGATTACACCGGCTTGAACAAAGCATGTCCCAAAGATCCGTTCGCTTTGCCTCGCATTGACCAAGTCATTGACCAAGTCATTGACTCGATGGCTGGCTCGGAACTTTTGTGTTTTCTCGATGCATACTCAGGATACCACCAGATCAAGATGAGTAAGTCGGACCAATTGGCCACTTCGTTCACTACCCCATACGGCACGTTTTGCTATGTCACAATGCCCTTTGGGCTAAAAAATCGCAGGTGCTACCTACCAGTGGACAATGCAACGTTGCCTTCACGACCAAATTGGTCGAAACGTTCACGCTTAGGTGGACGATATCGCGATGATGTCTAAAAAGTCAAATGACTTAATCTCCGACTTAAAAGAAACCTTTGATAATCTCTGGAAATACAACATGATGCTCAACCCTAAGAAGTGCGTCTTCGGGGTTCCAGCCGGCAAAATGTTGGGCTTCATCGTTTCCCAGCGTGGAATCGAGGTCAACCCGGAGAAAATCAAGGCCATCTTAAACATAAACCGTCTGACATGCCTAAAGGACATTCAACGACTAACAGGTTGTGTTGCAGCAGTTAGTCAGTTCGTCAGCCGACTTGGAGAGAAGGCTCTGCCGCTGTACAAGTTGCTGAAGAAGGCAGACAAATTCACATGGACAGACGAAGCAGATGCAGCATTGAAGCAGCTCAAGGAGATTCTTTCCTCAGCGCCCATCCTTGCAGCACCCGAGCCTGGAGAGCCCCTGTTAATTTACATGGCAGCAACCAACCGGGTTATCAGCATCGTCGTCATGGTAGAACGGAAGGAACCAGGCTATGAGCACGGAGTTCAACGACTAGTTTACTATGTAAGCGAGGTCTTGACGGAGTCCAAGCAGCGTTACCCGCACTACCAAAAGATAGCTTATGGAGTATTCCTTGCTTCTCGCAAGTTAAGGCATTACTTTTAGGAGCACCCAATCACAGTAGTGAGCAAGACTCCACTGTCCGACATTATCAACAACAGCGACGCTATAGGAAGGGTCGCGAAGTGGGGCATTGAACTTGCCGCCTTCGAGATCACCTACAAAAGACACGGCGCTATCAAGTCACAAGCCTTGGCGGATTTTATTGTAGATTGGACGGAGATGCCGGATGTTACTCCACTGCCAGAACCAGAGTACTGGGTGATGCACTTTGACGGATCAAAGTTGCTCAACGGCTCGGGGGCTGGTGTACTACTACAGTCACCAAAAGGAGACAAGCTGCACTATGTTCTGCAGATCCACTTTGAGGATACAAACAACATGGCGGAGTATGAAGCACTCATTCACAGACTGCGTGTAGCCAAGGATATTGGCATCAAGCGCATAGTTTGCTGTGGAGATTCCGAATTGGTTGCCCAGTAGGTGGCTGGCAGCTGGACTGCGCGGAACCCTATGATGGCGGCATATCGCGAAGAAGTGGACGAGATATCCAAGAGATTCTTGGGCTACGAGGTCAAGTATGTGCCTAGGGAGCAAAACGAGGCGGCTCATCTACTGTCTAAACTTGGATCAGGGCGCAAGAAAATTCCGTCAGGAGTTTTCCTAGAGCATCTACGCACACCATCCGTGAAGGGCGCCGACATCGACAACCCGGATAGAGCTGACTCTTTCGTCAACATGGTGACAAAGATCCCTCCGGCTTGGACAAAACCGTTCATGGAGTATCTCGAACACAGAACTTTGCCCAACGACGAGGTCGAAAGACGGCAAATAGTACGATGAGCAAAGGGTTATACCATAATCAATGGGCAACTCTATAAAAGGAGCACTACTAGTGTATACCTAAAGTGTGTTTCCCAGCTAGAAGGTATGGAAATCCTGCGCGAGATCCATCTCGGAGATTGCGGGCATCACGCCGCTCTTCGATCGTTGGTCGCGAAAGCCTTCCGGCAAGGATTCTACTAGCTGACCGCGAAGGCGGACGCCGACAAGCTGGTTGAGACATGCATAGGATGCCAGTATTATGCCCGACAACCACATGTTTCTGCTGAAGAATTGCGAACAATACCAATAACTTGGCCGTTTGCAGTCTGGGGGCTAGACATGGTGGGGCCGTTGCAAACGGCACCGTGTGGATTTACACATCTGCATGTAGAAGTTGACAAATTCACCAAATGGATAGAAGCTAAACCCATTAGAAAGCTTGATGGGGCAACTGCCCTCAGGTTTGTCCGGGATCTAGTGGTGAGATTTGGTCTCCCACATAGCATCATCACCGACAACGGAAGCAACTTGTCACTCGGAGAAGTGGAGGCCTATTGCTGGGACAAAGGCATCCGACTTGACCTTGCGTCTGTGGCACACCCGCAATCCAATGGTCAGGTTGAGCGAGCCAATGGATTAATTCTGCAGGGAATCACGCCACGCCTTGAGGCACCGCTACATAGAGCAGCTGGAGCCTGGGCGGAAGAATTGCCGTCTGTGCTGTGGAGTTTACGAACTACACCCAACAGATCCACAGGCTACACCCCCTATTTCATGGTATATGGAGCAGAAACCATCCTACCTTCCGACATCCTCCACGATGCACCAAGAGTTGCCGCCTACGACAAAGATGACGCTGAAGAATCCAGACGCCTAGATGTGGACCTTCTCGAGGAGGAGCGCGTTTTGGCATGCCAAAGATCCGCCATCTACCAGCAGAAGCTACGCAGCTACCATAGTCGCCGCGTTCAACATCGCTCGTTTAAAGAGGGGGATTTGGTGCTCCGACTTAAGCAGAAGAAGTCACACAAATTATCCCCGCCATGGGAAGGACCGTTCATCATAAGCAAGGCGCTGCTCAATGGGTCTTACTACCTTGTCGACAATCGTGAACTCAAGGATAGACCCAACGAGGATCATAAGTGTAAGTGACGTGACCCGAATGATGACTACCCAGAGCTTGATCGACCATGGAACATAGCACAGCTACGTCCTTTCTACATTAGCATTTTTTATCTAATCGTGTACCTCTTATATGATCAATGAAATAAAGCTCTTTGGTTCAATCATATTGCTGAGTCTTTTACCTCCTTTAGTGTTCATTTTTGGATCATATAAACCTTTATGCACAAGCCTTGCGATTGCACTTGTGAAAATTCCGCCTACGGGCGTTAGCTTAAGTTTTCTAGTCTACACGTTCTTTGTTGTTTTTATGTGGATTCTGAGTAGTGACTTTCGGCACTCATTGTCGGCGATTTTGTGCTTAGGTTATTGACGGTGCCATTGGGCATCATCACCTAAAGCGCATGGTTCCGACAACGAGTCTTCCGACTCACGAAAAGTCAAGCATAAGAACCAAAGTAATGGATAAGCCAGCACTTGCTTAAAAAATATATACATGCTGAAACTTAATTCTTAAGTAGCAAGATACAACAACCATTGTTCTCCGCCTTAAGATTACATCAACAAAGTTTTCCCGCGTACACTCCAAAGGTGAAACAGAAATTACAAAGTATTTTTTACTCTTTGGGCGCACGAGACTTGGAGGCCGCATCATCACCAGCCGAAGAATCACCCTCGGCATCGGCACTATGATGAGACTCGGAGGATTCCGGGTTGGCATTGTCAAGAAAGTTCCTGGGCACGAAGATGTTGACATCTACCAACTCGGTAACCCTGGTATCATACCCCGCGAGTGACGATAAGATGGCTTCGTGATCGATCTCCTTGCCGTCATCATCCACGTCGGGGATACCAGATGTCACTGTGTCGATGTCGGCACCTTCATAGTGTGCCTTCACCATGGACAATGCCATCCTTGCGCCAGCCCGTGCACATGAAGCTTTCCAGCTTGCAACACGCTCGGGGGCTCGGCACAGAATCTCCGAGTACTTCACCATGGAGTCCGAGGCCTTGATATAAATCTGGAGGGGCTTGGCGATCTCCTTGGCTTGGGCGATGGCGGTGTTGATGAAGTTGCCGGCAAGAATCATGCATTCCTTGTCCGAAGGAGGCGAGCGGGTTAAATCCATGGGCGCTAAAAATTCTGACAACGAGTGCATGAGTTCAAAAATTCTAAGTATCCAGACTACAGAACTACAAGGCGGAGGACACTTACTGAAGATGCTGGCCTTAGCCTGCCAGACGACGTCCGCCAAGGATTCCTTCTCTTGTTGGAGGAGCTTAAACGCATCGCTATGGCGAAGGTTTTTCTCATCGGCAGCTTGCTTCTGATCCTTTAGGATCGCAAGCTCCTGCTTCAAGCGATTGATCTCAGCGGAGGCGGAGTCCTGCAGGGCTTTCATGGAATCCTCGTGCATCTTCAGCATTTCTTCTCTCTCCTTCTTAAGGATCTTGTTCTCACTGTCCAGCTGTTGGATGTGCTTGGACTGCTCGACAATATCCTTGGCCTTGGCGACATGCTCTGCAAGTCGGAGAAAACAAAGTACACAGTGAGTACTCGAAGAAGGAAGGCACAAAAGTAGGACGAAAATGCGCAAAAATAAAACAGACTCTTGTTTTTGATGATCTGTTCCTTCAAGATGGCGGTTTTACCCTTTTCAGCTTCAAGGTCTGCGCGCATCTTATGGTACTTGTCATTGGCCATGCCCCTCCGAGCATTCTTGTTCTGTGGAAGCAAATACAAAGTTAAGTCGTTGTTTAGTCTACTTGGAGCCCCTAGTCGGAGATTTTCCATCTAGGCGCTCGGGGGCTACAGCGAGAGATTTTAACTTAACAATATGCTTAGCTTTTCTTTAAGCATCTAGTCGGAGCTAATTCAGTTCTCAACTAGAAGATTGGGGGCTACAGTATAAAGTTTTAACTCGGAAAATGCTTAGCTTTTCTTTAAGTATCTAGTCGGAACTAATTCAGTTACAACTAGAGGCTTGGGGGCTACAGCACTTAAATTTATGAACACTATGTATGCTACTCTTAAAGCATCTAGTCGGAATAATTCATTCCATCTAAATGCTTGGGGGCTACAGTGAGAGTTTTTCTAACTTAGTCACTCTTAGAGCATATAGATGCAAAACCAATGGTTTTCCGTCTACATCCTCGGGGGCTACAGTGGGATACTCATATGAAATGCAAAAGGTAAAGTAAAACTTACAAGTGCGATGATCTTGAGGTTTGTAGCGCTCTCGGCCAGTAGCTTGCCAAAGGAAACGCTGTTTCCTCGCAAGATGTCTGCTTGACGGAGTAGCTCCTCAAGACCGCACGTCGGAGATGACGGGACTCCTCCAGGAACCATAGTTGTGCTACCCGACGTAAGCACCGGGTAAATAATCTTCGGCAACTCGAAGGGTTTCTGGGGAGCAGAGGCGCCGCCTTCGGCAGAGGTACCATCTCCCATCACCGCCTTGCTGCTACCGATGGCATCCTTAGCCGGAGCTTCAGCTATTTGAAGAGCAGCACTCTCCTGCGTCACTTGCTCGCCAACGACAGCTAGTTCAGTAGAAGCGCCAGAGTCTACTTCCATGGCAGAAGGGCCTGGTGCCTCCTGGACTGGGGAGCTTGTTGGAGCAGAGGAGGTCTTGACGGTAGGAGTGGCAGGGCGATGGCGGGAGAGGAGTCGCGATGCAGCATATCTTTGATATTTCTAGAAGCCCCAAGAGTCTTGGAGGACTTCTTGAGGCTGGTTGTGGCTTTCTTCCTGAAACATGCAAAATGCATAAGTACAGGAATAAGACAGATAAATGAGACAATGTCGGAGAATAAGAAGCTTACACTAGGGGGGCGCTTTGGCAAACATCCAGTTGGCTTTCTTCTTTTCCTCCTCCAGGGCGGCAGTACTCTTTTTGGAGGCTCCACCCTCCGTCTTCTTTTTCTTGCCTCCGTCGGCAGCGTCAGAGGTGGAGCTCTTCCGCTTTCGCGCCAACAGGGCATCATCGTCGGACACGACCGTGACTTCCTTCATCTTTGGATCATAGATTTTGGTAGCCAGGTTGCCCTCCTCTAGATCGCTAAGCTATTAAGTGAAGAAATCATCGTGTTAGACAAGATGATATTGGCAAGACGAAAAAACTGGAGCAATGTCATACACGGAAAATAAATACCTACCTTTGGGCACTTTCCATCTACGAACATGTCGTAGGTGAGGGTGAAGCCACGCTTCTTATCCTTCACCTTGACGATTTCCTTGAGACGGAACTTGACGGAGTCGCTCGAGAAGTTGTCCTCGGAGATCCGGAGGGTATCCCTTCGGTCGCCGGTGTACTCGTGCATGTACTTCGTGCGGTGCTGTAGAGGTTGGATCCGCCTGATGAACCAGCACATGGCTAGGTCCAAGCCGGTTAGACCCGTCTCTACGAACCACTCGATCCGCCTTATTGCGTGAGAAGCATCGAGGTCGGAGGGAAGGGAGGCATGGGACCGCCATGTGGAGACTTCGGCGGCGGCTCCATCCACGAAGTCCGGGTACGTTACTTCTCGGCCCGCCAAAGGAATGTCGGGGCCGTAGAAGTACGTCCGCTGGCAGTTTTTGCATGACTCGTGGCCGATGATGTCGGGGAACCGCCGGCCAGGACGGATCTTGAAGCTTATGGTGCCGCAGTTTCTAAGCTCCTCCCTACTGTGTCCGGCTTCACGCTTGACGGTGAAGAAGTATACAAACAAATCTAACCTAGGCCTAACCCCTAGGTAACCCTCACAAAGTGCCACGAAGTTGCTAAGCACTAAGATACTATTGGGGGAGAGGTTATGGGGTTGGACCTTGAAGTGATTCAAGACGGACAGGAAGAAGTGAGAGATGGGCAGAGAAACGCCGCGTACCAATTGCGCCTTGAGGTACACCTTCTCTCCGACTTGGGGTGAAGGGGTCACCTCGCCGGCCGGCGCCGCCCGCCAGGCGAGCCCCTCCGTCGCGGGGAGGTAACCCTTAGCAACCATCTCTTGGATGTCGCGGCCGGTGATGTTCGAGCCGCGCCAGTCGCCTTTGTGCGAGTCTGGCTCCTCTTCCAGGGGCTCCAGCGCCGCCAGATTATGGTCGCCGCCGGTGGTTTCTATCACCGCCGATGCGGGGATGACCAGGCCCTCTGGGGGCACGACGATGGAGCTCGCCGGCTTTGCCGCGGCTTCGCTCGACGCCGCCATTGACGGGGATGAGCTGCTTCTAGCCATGGAGGAGGGAGAGAACGCGACTGGTGCAGAGAGCGAGGCTAGGGTTTCTCGAGGTTTTCGCGGAGAGCTCGAGGAGGCGCGCGGCTGGAGGAAGAAGACGATGGCATGAGAGAATGGGGTGAAAAAGTGGCAAGTGTCCCACGGTTACTATTTATCTTACTCTGCGTCAAGATTCATGCAGCTAATCGGACGGTTGCCGTGTAGACGACGTGTTCGTGAACGTGCGCGGTAATTTCGCCACGTCTCCAACTATCGCCGCCAACGGTTCGTATCGCTCGCGCGGGAAAATCGGATATGATTACGTTCTCTGCATGTGTGAGTTATGAGGCGTCGCTGACCTACAGCCTGCATCGCCATAAATGACATGGTAAATGAGCCGTCCCATCAAAGATTCCGGCATGGACGGATTTAATCCGACAACGGGAGCGTACGATGGAAGATTCAGCATTTCTCCGACTTACTCATAGAAGACGGAGAAACCTTTGCAGGGTTCTTTGGGAGGACTACAAGATGTTGCTTGACGATTTGCCGACATCCATCTAGACGGAGCATTCCACGAGAAGAGGCAAGACGGCGCAAGATCTTGGAGTTCTCCGGGGGCTACTGTTGGAGATATGCCATATAGGTATCCTCAAAGCATGTCTCTTATCCGACTAACCCGGGTGGCCCATAGTCGGTAGCATGGCCTATGGCCTGCTGGGCGGCCCAGTTAGGTGGATCCAGAAGGGAGGCCCATGCCGGATAAAGGAAGGCTACGGTAGAGTCACCAGCGTACCCGGAGCCTTGGAGTGCAAGATACACAAGACTAGTAATAGACGGTGTAGAACTCTGTAACCTGTCCGGCTAGGACTTTTCCCTGTAACCCTAGGATCTGGCGACTATATAAGTCGGGCCTATGGGAGCCTTTAGGGCATGATAACTTAGACTTTCTAGTCACCTCGCACAGCGAACCTAATCTCTGTAACTCGGCGTATTGCCATTATAGTGATTTATAGCAGGAGTAGGATTCCGCCACCGTTGTGGGATCTGAACCTGGGTAAGCTGTGTTACCTCGTACCTGTCAACCGTCTGCCTTACAGCACGTCTCTAAACACGCACTGTGAGGTACTCGCTGGCAATACCACGACAATTATTACACCTTTTGAGAACCCTCACAAGATTTTTCTTAGACCATGATATGAACATTATTACATTGATGTTGTTGATTAGCCAAACTGCAAAAAGAGGAAAATCAACCTCATATGAAGTATAGTACTACTTAACGACTTCTAGGGGGACTCCACGGTTTTCTTAGGTGACTTAGCAGCATCCTCCATGGGCAACTTAGCTGCGTCTTCCGCGGTACCATCGCCAAGAAGCAACTCGTGGATGTTGGGAAATAAGCCGCCATGCGCGATGGTGATGCTGACCAGCAGCTTGCTGAGATCCTCGTCGCACAGGACGCCGAGCATCACGTGCCTCAGGATGATGTGGATCTTGTTGTCCTTGGCGGCTTTCCCGGAAAGCTCCAGCACCTCGGTGGTGAGGTACTAGAGAAAGGCCGCGGGGTAGAAGGGAGCCCCGAAGCCTATGCGCTAGGAGTACCGACCCTCCTTGAGGTAGACCCTGATCTAGCCGATGGGGAAATGCAGCCCGACTTTGATGTACCTCGTCACCTCCTTCTTTCTGTGCCATCCTGGTGCGAGACGACGACTTGGAGTGGCTAGAGCAGGATTCGGAAACCGGCGACATGTCTTCTTTTTCTCCATGGCCTTTGTCGCCGCCACCTGGATATTCTTATTCTTCCCGCGGGGAGCTCCGATCTTCGGAGCCATAGCTGGAAAGTCGTAAAGGAGCAGGGGGAAGAAGAGCAAGAAAGGTTAATTCTAGAGGTCTAGTGAAGGTGCCCAGGTCGCCTATATTGAAACTTTAACATCATCATTTTTACTGTTTTACTATGACTTTTTAATAAAAGGATGTGTGTATCAACCGATGCAGTGGTTGGGGTCCTACTCCCCTTTTCAAAAGAAAAAAATGACCCTCCTCATTTTGCAATGTTTCCATATTTTCTTCGACTTTTTTGAAACATGATTAGATGTGTTGGCATGAAAATTCATACAAATAAGTACTATCTTTCAAGATAGTCGTTGGTTTTCAGTATGACTGCATCAGCACAATAATTTTATATAAATTTTGGACAAATTTCATGTACTTGTACTTCAAATTTTACCTACTTTGGTCAATTGACAAAAAGTCATTTAAGTGTGAAAAATTAGATAGAAGTCTTGAGAATTCATGAAACTTGTTAACCATAAAACATACTCTATTTTGTCTAAAATTTAGTGTGTTTTGGCATTCAGAGCCATAATCTTTGCACTATCTTTAAAAAAACATTTATAAGTGGCACTTCTAGAATTATTTGAAAATGTTTGAGAACATAAAAGTTGAAAATTCACATTAACAAAATTATTATGTCATGCCAAGATGCACCCATCTACCATAAATGGACATATTATTATAAACTACATAGATAATGGCCATGACCTTGGTCATTATTTAGCTTGAAACACAAGTATGTTAACACATCGCTGGTTATATTGTGAAGCAAATATTTTTAAACCTTGTCAAACTTCATGTTTATCATTTATGGAAGAGGATACCATAAGCAAGTGTTTAACTTTTTTATTATTTTCTTTAATTTGTAGAAAATAAATGGGACGAGTTATGTAGATATGACCTTGACAATGGTAACTTGGCTTGAAACGTGAACAATCCTCATCGTCGTCCTCGGTCTCCTCCTTGTCATCATCTTTGGCCTCCTCCTCAACGTCGTCCTTAGACTTCTCTTCCTCGGTCGCACCGTCCATCTTATTAGAGTCGCTCGATATTAGTGACGGCGTCCCTTCAAAAAAGCGCTTCCATTGGCTATCTTCTTTATCTGAGGAGTCGGACAACAGTGGGAGTCATGTACCATCGACTAAGTCTAGGATTCTAGGCGGACTTTCGGGGCCGTTCCCATTTGTCAGTTCGATCGACGTGTTCTGGAGAGAGTTGTCATACGACATTTTAGAAGGAAACAAAGAGAGATCAAGTTCTAATCAACGACGGGTTGGGTGTTTTGGTTGAAAGGAGGGGTGTGTAGTGTTGCAATTTATAATCTCTATTTACAATCGTACTTGTATTAATTCCCTGAAAAGTATCCCAAAATATCATAAATAGATTGTACGAGACTTTTCCCGTCAACCAAAAAAGGATTATACCAGACTCGTCGATTCTTGATTTTTCTCGGCCCAGGGAATTCAGGAGGTGCCCTCTTTATGCAAAAATAAAGAGAATCATGTAGATCATGCTGAATTACTTGGTGTCTCGTATCTCCTGCGATCAAAATTAAGTGTCTCTACATGCTTATCTATAGTAGCAGTAGTCTACTCTACATAAAGTTGCATCACCAAACTTGATTGATGGTGATATGGTGTGGGCCCTGTCTTTTGTGCACCGTTACATCTCAAACTAGAAGTATAATCATTGCACGAGATATTACATGAGAAGGAAGGAGATATGGAGGATGGATGGTTAAAGGGGGTAAAGGAGAGAGAAAATCGAGAGGTAGAGTAGGTTTACTAGTAACGCGTGACATCGCACCACCTTCAAATCCTCTCGCGCTTCCTACATTATTCTATGAGCTCACAATATCTTCTCGCACATCGATTTTTCCCTCCATTTTGAGCCATATTCTTCGTTGTACTGGTACTACTTGATTTACAGAAAAAACATTCCTCTCACTAGGAAAATTGAGATTGTCTCTTTTCCTAATACTTGTTTAAAACTCCCCTTGTCAACATTTTTTACCATGCCAAGATGCACCAATCTACTAAATATGGGAAAATTATCATAAACATCATGTTGGATATGGCCATGACCTTGGTCTTTCCTCTTTGGGCTTGAAACCTGTTCACATACATGCTAGGCAAATTTTGTGAGGTATGTTTTTCCAAAGTTATCAAAACTCATGTTTACCAATATTCATGGCAGTTAATACACACAAAAGGACGCCAAGCGTAAGTCTTAGTTTTTAGGATTGCCAATCTTTTGAATAACCTTCCCTCCCGATTTTTGGGAAGCAAGTGAAAATTTCGAAACCAGAAAAGTTTGAATTTTTTTGACACCAAGGACCAAAGTGGTTTCCTTTCTATGTACTACTACTCCTACTCCACAAAAACATGGATGCCAAACACACCAAAGAAACAGAGCCGCCCTATTAAAAAATAAAGAAAGAAACAGAGCCGTCGTAACAAGGCACACGTGCCCAGCGCCACACTGGGGACGAGGGAAAGATCAGCCGGGCTGGTGCGCAAGGGGAGAGGGTTGGAGAGATGAGAGTCAGCGAAGGAGAGAGAAAACACACTTTTTTGTCATGCATAGGTCCTGAAATTTACTACTAGTAGAGTGTACACTATAATTGTAAGGCGGCAGGAGTACCTCGTGTCAGGAACCCATCATAACTTTCCTCTTCGCTGCATCCCTCTTCCCCTGCCCACAAGCTAAAAACCTTAAAGGAGCGCATGGGTAGTGCATAAGCATTAAAATATTGATATCTAGTACACATGGCAATATAAAACATATTTTAATCACAAGACTACGAGAGGGTAGCTCTTACATGTGGTTCCTATATTATGGACAAGTTTGACTAGATACATTGTGGTGCAATCAACTAGCTTGGTATTAGCAAGTGGGTCCCATCTTTAAGATAGGTATGGCCATATCAATAGGTTATGCCCTAAGGTCTGCCATTTAGACATTGTCTATACGAGACGATTCATGGGACCTACTAAACTAAAGATGCTAACTTTTTCATAGTAGTTTTACATCTTTGTCATACACTGCCAAGTGGGGCCCATTATTTTTTTTCCTTTAGACACATGTGCCTTGTACTCCCCTCGCCACCATGATAGACTTGAATTTTTTTGCAGAATTCCTCCGATATATTAATAATGATCAACAACCATATAAGGAGACCCAAAAGTAAGTTGCTCTTACACACCATATTTCCTCAACAATTTGCATGCATAATATATTCTTGTTCTTCGATTTTCCCCTCTATTTTGAGCTATATTCTTTACAAAGAAGAATAATTTGACCTAATTTTGTTAAAGCTATAAAAACTCATTTAAGTGTCCCAACTTAGCTAGTAATCTTGAAAAATCCATCTTAAAACATGGGAATTGTAAGAAAGCAAAGTACTTTTTGTATGAAAATGTGGGCGGTGGTATTTTATTTTAGCTGACGTGGGTCTTGTGGGAGCAGTGAGCTTCAGTTAACACGGTCAGTGGAAGTACAAGTTGCATCAAGGACCTTATAGAAACTGAAAATGACTTCTAAGTACATCACTTGGAAAATTGAGAATGTTCATTCCTGATAGTTGGAAAATCACGCCGATGGTATTGTTTACCAAAAGAAGATGTACCCATCTACCTCTTAAATGATATTTAATTTGAGAGAAATCTATCGCTCTTACTGGTAGCTCAAGTTTGACCTAATTTCGTTAAATTGTTAAGATGTAAAATCTTAGCAAGAAGTTGAACCTATTTTTAAAACTCTCACTGGTGGTTTATGTTATATTAAATGATCCCCCGATGGTTACCTCCAAAAAAATCACAAAACTTTCAAAGCAACCTACAATAATTTTCCTGTAGTTCAAATTTTACCTAATTTCGCTAAATCATCATAAAGTCATTCAAGTGGGAAGAGTGAGCAAGGACGAAGTTTCAAAAATCAGGAATCATGGGAATCATAAGTAGTACAACATTTTTGTCCAATGTATGAAAGCTTGACTTGTGGCATATTCAGATCAAATATTCTTCGGACTTTCTTTACAGAAAGGAACAATCTCATCATCACTCGGAAAATTTAGAATGTTCTTTCCTAATAGTTAAAAACTCACACCGATGAAATTGTTTACTAGAAGAAGATGCACCCATCTACCTTCGAAAAGACAATTAATTCAATAACAATCTATCACGCTTACTCGTACCTCATGTTTGACCTAATTTCGTTAAGTTGTCAAGATGAAAAAGCTTAGCAAGAAGTTTAACTCGGCCGTTTTCAAAACTCTCGGTGGTGGTTCGTGATATATTAAATGACCCCTCCCCCCCCCCCCCATGGTTACCTCAAAAAATACGTAAAACTTTTAAAGCAACCTACAATTTTCCTGTAGTTCAAGATTGACCTAATTTTGATAAATCAACATATAGTCATTCAAGTGGGCAGAGTTAGCTAGGCCAAAGTTTGAAAAATCGTAAAACATGGGAATCATGAGTACAACATTTCGGTCCACTATAAATATTTTAAATGTCTACTTATGGCATTCAGATCAATATTCTTCAGACTTTCTTTACGGAAAGGAGAAATCTCATCATCACTCAGAAAATTAAGAATGTTCTTTCTTGATAGTTGGAAACTCACACCTACGACATTGTTTACTAAAAGAAGATGCACCCATCTACCTTCAAAAATACAATTAATTCAAGAGCAATCTATCACGCTTACTCATACCTCAAGTTTGACCTATTTTCGTTAAGTTATCGAGATGAAAAATCTTAGCAAGAAGTTGAACATGTTTTCAAAACTCTCAGTGGTGGTTCGTGATGTATTAAATGACCCCCACCCCCCGATGGTTACCTCAAAAAGATCGCAAAACTATCAAAGAAACCTACAATTTTCATGTAGTTCAAGATTGACCTAATTTCGATAAATAGGTATAAAGTCATTCAAGTGGGCAGAGTTAGCTAGGCCTAAGTTTGAAAAATCATAAAGCATGGGAATCGTAAGTACAATATGTCGGTCCACTATGAATATTTGAAAGGTCTGCTTGTGGCATTCAGGTCCATATTCTTCAGGCTTTCTTTACGGAAAGGAACAATCTCGTCATCACTCGGAAAATTAAGGACGTTCTTTCCTGGTAGTTGGATACTCACAGCGATGTCATTGTTTACTAGAAAGAAGATGCACCCATCTACCTTCGAAAATACAATTAGTAATTAACGAGGTCACAACATTGGTGGAATGATGTGATGAACATTCATCTGAAGTATTGAATACGATAAAAGTAATTATGTTTAAATTGCTATAACATCATTCCAAGTAACTTTAGTCTTTAGACCATGAGATCATGGCAATCACTAACACATGAAGAGTAGCTTGATAACATCAAACGTCACATCGTAACATGGTGACTATAAAGGTGGGTTCAGATACTCCGATAGTGTTATGTAGAGGCACATGTATCAAGAGTTGGATTTGTCCATCCAAATGACAGAGATATATACTCTGGGCCCTCTCGGTGATATCACATTGATATAGCTTGCAAGCAAGTGATGAGGATCACTAGAATGTTATATCACGGGAACAAGAAAAGATTACATGTCGGTAACGAGACCAAACTAGGTATGTGGATACCGATGATTGAATCTCGAACATGTAAAATATTTCGAGACAAAAGGTTTTAGTTACAATGTTAAGGTTCTCATGATCACAAAAAGTCATCGTTGAATGTGTAGGAGTCAGTATGGATCTCCAGGTGCCGCTGCTGATTATTGATCGGAGAGGGGTCTCGATCATGTCTGCATTATTCATGAACCATAGGGTGACACACTTAAGGGATATCGATACCATTTGGAGCAAATGAGTTGCCAGGAAAAGAATATCAAAGCGCTGGAATTATTTCAATGGACACCAAAATTGTTTCAGGTAAAATTGCTGAAATTGGTTCTGCATGTGAAACTGAAATGTAGTAAGTAATGTAATTTGAGTGGCATTTTGAGTGGGGAAAATGGAGGGGCATTGGTGTGAGTGGGAGATCCAACCACATGAATGAGGGAAGAGGTGGGGCACCACCTTGGCCCCAGGTCATGGCCTTGGGGCTGCCCCCTCCTCCTATAAAGGCATCGTCCTCCATCCTTCTCACTCACACCTCCTCGTGAAGGATCTCTCTCCCCCTCTTGTACTATTCCCCCATGGTCTCGAATTAGAGATATACATGTTCCCGGTGGCTTTTTCTAGGGAAAGGATTTGCTGCTTCCATTGCATTGCTGGAGCGACGACGCGGAGGTTTTCGGGATCCTGGATGTGTGTGTGATCATGGATGCTCCGCTAAGTTGCGGTGCTGCCAGACTTCCACACGATCTTGAGATCAGCAAGAGATCAACTACATCACCAACGAGTCCATACTCATAACGCTTTGTCGGTCTTCAAGGGTATGTATTATATGGATGTATATTCACCCATTGATTGTATCTAGATAGATGAATAGTGGCGTATACAATTCCCATTGTAGGATTTTTTGTTTTCTATGCTGCGAACCCAAAGTGGTATCATAGCCGGGTCTATGCGTAGATAATCTGCACGGGTAGTAAACATATGGTTATGTGGGCGCTGATGGTCACATTATTGCTTATCATGTGTATTTTGGATATTGGTGTCATAGTGGGATGAAGCGGCCTGAGCAAACTTTACATGTCCTCGCACATGAGACCTGTTCCACGCTCAACATGCAACTAGTTTTGCATAAGTGGCTTGCGGGTGTCTGTCTCTTCTACTATAGTCAAATATCTCATTTACAACGAGTTGCCAATAATTTTATTCATTATTGTGGTTCCATGTTCATAGGTATGAACGGTTCTATCTCTGAAATCCCTCAGCCACGTAAAACATGCAAAAGATAAATTAGAGGCTTCTAGTTTTTTGGTTTTGTTGGGCAAGTACTATGATATGGCAGTATTATAATTTCTAGTATGGATTGATACTATTGGAAATTATAATATGCCAAAGTGTAAGTTCCATAGACCTTGGCCTTACACATATAGGAATGATAAAGATCAAACCAAGATTCAAAAGATAATGATCAAAGTGCAAGAACCATATCATATCACTTTTAGCATATGACGTTTGTATGCATCTTATATTTCTTGTTTGGCGCTTTAGTAGCATTATAAGATGATCCCTTTTTAAATATCAAGGTAAAAATTTGTTCTTCCTTTATTATGCACCATTAAGAAAGTTCGTCGTTTTGAGACACCACGTGATGATTGGGTCCGATAGACTCAACTTTCGTATACAACGGGTGTAAGACAGTTTTACACACACGGGTACTAAGATTCTTACTTGGAGAGCCTAGAATGTACATACATGGCCTCAGAACACGAACGTAAGGTAAAGAATAAGTCATATGGTTGATATGATGACCATCTAGATGCTGGCCTTTGAAGCTACAACAATTCACGCGATGATCGGTTTTGTTGTAGTGGATCTGTTTCATGTAAACACCAAAAAGACATGAGGGATGTTGTTTTTGAGTGGGATTTCATTTGTAATTTGGATTAATTGAACTCAAATCTATCAGAAACTTAGTCTAAATAAACTTTGCAAATTCTGTTGTAGATGGCACCACCTACTTTTAATTTCAATGTGTTCGTGGAGAAAGAGAAACTTCCGACGAATGGTAGAAACTTTACCAGCTGGGCCTTGAACTTGAGGATTCTCCTCCTGCTGCACAAAAGCAATATGTGGTAGAAGCGCCGCTAGGCCCCCACCACTTGATGATGCTCCCGACAAAGTAAAGAATGTTTACTTAAGTCGTCAGGAGGACTGCAACATGGTTCATTGCGGCATAATGTATGGGCTAGAGATGGAACTCCAAAAGCATTTTGAGAATGGAAATGCCTTTGATACCATGGGTGAATTAAAATGATTTTAGATACCCATGCTATTGTGGAGATTTATGATGATTCAGAAAAGTTCTTTAGCTGCATGATAGAGGAGAACAGCTCCGTTAGTGAGCACATACTCAAAATGTCTAGGTACGTCGATAAGCTTGTTTCCTTGGGAATAACGATTCCCATTAACTTAGGCATACATCATGTTCTCCAATATCTACCACCAAGCTACAATAGCTTCGTGATGAACTATAACATATAGGGCATGAAGAAGACTCTCCCCGAGCTTCTGTCTATGCTTAAGACTGCTGAAGTGGATATCAATAAAGAACATCAAGTATTGATGATCAATAAGACCACTGGTTTCAAAAAGGACAAGAAGGGCAAACAGAAGGGTGAATTCAAGAAGGGCGGCAAATCTATTACCGCGCCCGATAAGAAGACCCGAGCTGGCCCTAAGTCTGAAACCGAGTGCTTCTATTGTAAGGGGACTGGTGTAAGATCCCACCTTTATAAAGGTAAAGATCCCTGTGGTTGCAATTCTAGTCCCTAGATCAATTGCTAGCATCCACAGTTTAATATGAAGTACACAGAAACAAAGGTCATTATTACATCGTCATTCCAGAGATAACATAATATTTTATAACTCCATAGTCGTAGGCTAGTACAAGAGATTAACTTAACAATATAAAAAATAGAAGTATTCATCTTCATGTGCCACAGGCAAGCATGTTGAGTGTAGACTCATAACCCCTAATCATCATCAGAGTAACCTGCAACATCACAAGTTACAGCCACAGTGGGTCAATACATTGGAATAGTATTGGAAAGTGATACCTTAGTAGAATATTAGCATCTAGTTACAACATGAATTTGGCTAAGTGAAGCTTAGGCTTGCTTTTCTCAAAATAGGTTTTACCTATTAGTTGAAAACACTAAGTTTTTCTTTGGCAAAAACTTTCCCAAGGAGCCACCAATAGAAATTGGTGAACCTTCACCCTTGTTCAACCCCAAGTTTTAACTTAGAAAATTGGGATGAGGAGATTCTTGATAGCTTCCATGTCTTGATGCTCAAATTGTCCTTTACCGGGGACACGGCTAAGTACTTAGTTTCTTCCATCTTCAGAGGTGGTGCACTTTCCCCACAAGACTTGGTTTCACCAAGATAGGACCTTTTAGATGCATTCCCTTAGACCAGAATGGACGCGCTCCAAACCTATCATTCCCCTACCACCAACTGTCCATTTGGCTAAGTTATTGCAACCTATATGATCCAGGCAGAGCCCATAATGCCATGTGGCTGCACTAGAAGCTTCTTAACATTTGGCATCTCAAATCCCTTTGTTCATGGGTGGCAATCCACAAGTGAGATACATAAGGTAGACCATAGAAATGGGCCTTGTGTAACCACTCATCCAAAAACCACCAAGCAATTACCATTCCACCTAGGTGTTTCATTCACTTAGTTGTTTTATTAAGCAAAAACCATAAGTCAAAGACTTAGGAATATTTTTCCATAGCATGTATATATTCCACCCATGGTTTCTACTAGCTAGGCTAAGCATGGCAATATAAAGTATCTTAACTTAGAGAAAAATCTAATAATTCTACAACTACTAGGATTTCCCAAGCATAGCATATAGATACTTAGCAAAATATTCATGCAAGCTCTATACAAAATATTTCTAATTCATAGTCAAAATATTGGGATAAAATTATTAAGCACCACTTTCCTTGGTAGTTGGGGGAGTAGCAACAATCTTCACAACCACAATCACTATTAGCACCAAAATCTACACATAAAATAATAGCACCAAATTCACATATCAAAAATATACAAGAAAAAATATATGAATGCATGCAAATGCCATTTGATGATTTTTCTAAATCAAACCAGACAAGTGAAACAGTACTGAATCGTAAAAAAAACAATTATACACTAAATAAAATTAATTTGGCCCTTAGAACATTTTCCATACAATTTTTATATACAAAATAAGCTTGGAAATGTCTCTGCAAAAACAACCCATTTTATAGATGCAATTTATTAAACAAAGTGCATAATTGGATATAATTCTTTCTCCTGATTCCAATGATATAAAATTTACAAAATTTGAACGTGTGGATCAAAAGTTATGAATTTTGCAAGTTTGAACAACTAATAGATCTAATTTCAGATTTTAAATCAAAACACAGACACGCGGCGCTTTCTGATTTGTCGATACCATTTCTTGTGGATCTATCAACGAGAGCCGTTGGATTTAAGTGGAAGCGCACGGCTAGATCTGCGCGTACTGGTTCGATTAAGTGATCTATTCATGTGCATCGAATCTAGATCTAATGGCTATGGCGCAAGCGACCAAAGACTGGCGGCGCCAATGATTGCTGGCGGCGGCGGCGCTTCTGCCGGTGACGCTCCGCTGATTCCAGAGGGGGCTAAGGGTCAAGCAGTGGCTTACCAGACTCGCGGGATCACGACGATGCTCAAAGTGTCGCTGGCGTGGGAGGGGGCGTGCTGCAGAGGCTACTAGGGCTCGTCGGAGTTGGAAGTAGCGTCGGGTTTGCTCGGACGGCGACGAAGGCGACGTTACTGGCCACCCTAGCACAAACCAAGGGTATCAGCGTGTGCACAACGCTCAAGCGAACCTGATAGGGTTAAGGAGAAGGCGCGGGGCGGTTGGGTTTTACCTCAATCTCTCGCCGGAGTTGGAGACGGCGTCGGATGCCCATGTTGCTCGTCGAAGTCGACGCTCTGGATCACAAGCAGAAGAAAAAAGGGGATCAGGAGGTGCGCAAGGATCAGGGTATCATCCCAGGGTGAACGAGGAGTGGCGTGAACAGTAGACTTACCGGAATACCTCGTCGGAGCTGGCTCTGTCTGCGGCGGTGTAATGCGAAATAGAGGCAGCCTGGTGGCGGAGCGAGCGAGTGGAGTGACGGGAAAAGTGCGGGGTGGAGAGGGGGTTTTGTAGTCGGAGCAGGGGCGAGGATCACGCACGGAAATTCCGGTAATTACTCGGGTTTAAAGCGCGGCAGTGATGGCGGAGGTGAGCTGGCGAGGGTCCACCAGTCAGCGACTGTTTGGGTAGCACGGGTGCGGTGAGAAAAACAGGGAGAGAGGGAAATCTCGGGTGGGCTGGCTAGTGGGCTGCTTCTGCTATTGGGCTCAAATGCTAGCGCCAGACTTTTCCGTTTCTTTTATCTTTTTCTTTTTCTGTTTGATTTTCCAGGAATCCTTTTCAAATGAATTTAAAGTGGTTTGAATTCAAACAACTCCTGGATTTTTGTAAGGTGAAATAAGTACATAATTGGATACAGATCAATGTTGTACACTTGGAAATACATGGGCACATTGGAATTTAAAAATAATCAATGCCTTTATCAATTATTTAATAAAGACATAAGAGTGGTTTTAAATTCATACTTTGTTTTGAAAATTTTGTCCAAGCTTTAGAAAATATCAATCAACTCTAAGTTCAAATCTTTCTGGTTTAAAACAAATAATCTCATACTAGAGAGTAGCAGTGGGCCATTGCCTTGCTTACATAAAATAATAGACATTTAGATGCTTCTTTTTTTGAAATCTTATTTGAAAATTATCCTAAAATGATTATGAATGGATGAATGATATGCAAGCTTTGAAATCATGATTTTTAGGATGTTACAAATCTAACCCCCTTAAGGTGAATCTCGCCCTCGAGATTCGGATTGGCTAGCAAATAGGTGAGGGTGGTCTTTCCGAAGGTCATCTTCTCTTTCCTATGTTGCTTCTTCTTCGGAATGATGGTTCCACTGAACCTTGCAGAATTTGATAGTCTTTGTCCGAGTAACTCTTTCTGCAGTCTCAAGAATCTTGATAGGTTTTTCCTCATAGGTGATATCACGTTCCAGTTGGACCTCCTCCAAAGGTATAGTATCCTTCAAAGAAGTCTCTTCCATCTCCGGATGGCATTTCTTTAGCTGACTCACATGAAATACATTATGAACGGCAGACAAAGATTCTGGCAACTCAATCTCATAATCTACTTCTCCTTTACGACTCAGAATCTTGAATGGTCCAACATATCTTTAAGCTACTTCTCCTGCTGGTTTCTGATGTTCTGCTTTCACTCTACTACATACATCACACAAAGCAATATGTTCGGCGATCTCCTTCTTGAGATTATTCCACCAAAATTTTTCCTTCATATCCATGTACATTTTGGTGTTACCCGGACGAATGAAATATGGTGAGTTGTGTGCTTCCTGTAAAATCAGTTTTCGAAGCTCCGGATCTTGCGGAACGCAGATACGTTTTCCATACCATAAAGTACCTTGTTCTTCTTCATGGAATCCTTTGGCTTTTCCCTTGCCAATCTTTTCCTTAATCTCTTCAATTTCCTTGTCCGTCTTTTGGGTTTCCTTGATTTTGTCCAACAAGGTGGGTTGAACATCCAATGACATGAGATGTCCCTCAGGCACAATCTCCAATCTGAGGTCTCTAAATTGGGCACACAGATCATCTGGCAACTCTCCATTAGTAAGGCCATTCACAAATACCTTACGGCTTAGTGCATCCGCTTCAACATTTGCTTTACCGGGCTGGTGTTGCAAACTCAAGTCATAGTCCTTGATGAGTTCTAGCCATCTTCTTTGTCTCATGTTGATTTCTTTCTGAGTGAAGATATACTTCAAACTTTTGTGATCTGTGAACACTTCACATCGCTTTCCCAAAAGATAATGTCTCCATGTTTTGAGTGCATGGACAACAGAGGCTAATTCTAAATCATGAGTAGGATAATTCACCTCATGAGTCTTGAGTTGTCTCGAGGCATAAGCCACAACTTTCCCTTCTTGCATCAGAACTGCACCTAATCCATGATGAGATGCATCACAATACACTTGGAAATCCTTCTCCAAATCTGGCAGACATAGGACTGGTGCTGTCACTAGTCTCTTCTTCAATTCTTGAAAGCTGAGTTCATATCCTTCAGTCCAAGCAAATTTCTTGTCCTTCTTTAGTAACTCCGTCATTGGCTTAGCTACCTTGGATAAATTCTCAATGAATCTTCTGTAGTATCCTGCCAAGCCAAGGAAACTACGAACTTCCTTCAATGACTTAGGAGATTCCCATGCAGTTACAGCTGACACTTTTGCGGAATCAACTGCTACACCATCTCCTGACACAATGTGTCCAAGAAATCCAACTTCATTCAACTAGAATTCACACTTGCTGAATTTGGCATACAGCTTATGCTCTCTAAGCTTCTCAAGTATCAAACGCAAATGTCCTCCATGCTCTTCTTTGCTCTTGGAATATATCAAAATGTCATCGATGAAAACGACAACAAACTTGTCAAGGAACTCCATGAACACCTTGTTCATCATATTCATGAAGTAAGCTGGTGCATTGGTCAACCGAATGGCATCACGGTGTACTCATACAATCCATACCTAGTGGTGAAAGATGTCTTAGGTATGTCTTGTTCCCTTATCTTAAGCTGAAAATAACCTGACCGGAGATCAATCTTTGAGAACACACATGCTCCTTCTAACTGATCAAACAAGTCATTGATTTTGGGCAAAGGATATTTGTTCTTGATAGTCACCTCATTGAGTGAACGATAATCGATGCATAATCTTTGACTTCTATCTTTCTTTTCCACAAACAAGACGGGTGCTCCCCAAGATGAAGAACTTGGTTGAATAAATCCTTTCTGCAATTGTTCTCCAAGTTGTTTCTTGAGTTCTTTCAATTCATCAACTGACATCTTGTAAGGTCTCTTTGCTATTGGTCCTGATCCTGGCAGCAAGTCAATCAGAAATTCCACATCTCTATCTGGTGGCATTCCCGGCAATTCTTCTGAAAACACATCTGGATATTCTCTCACAATTGGTACACTGTCTATGCTAACCCCCTTAAGGGAATTTAGCTTACTCCCTTTTGATTCAAAGTTAGACTTGAATCTTATCCGTTTCTTTTCCGGGGTTGTGAGTGCGACAGTACGATTGGAACAATCTAGTAGTCCTTCTTACTTGGCCATCCAGTCCATTCCCAAAATTACATCCAGTCCTTGGGAATCTAGGATTATCAGACTAACTGGAAACTTATGCTTTCCAAATTCTATCACTAGATCACGGCATCCAAGACTTACAATCATATCTCCACCGGGAGAACTTACTTTTATTGGACACCCAATATTTTCAGTTGGAAACCCATTTCTAATGCTTTTGATATGAATGAATGTGATGCACCAGTATAAAAAAGAACAAGTGCTGGAATAGAATTGAGTTTGAACTTACCAGCTATAGCATCAGACTCCTCATAAATCTCTTTAACATTGATGTGGTTCACTTGTCCCTTATGGAAAGGGTTGGGCTTGGTGGCTCCTTCAACTTTATTTTCTGGGCACTCATTTGCATAATGCCCCATCTTCTTACACTTGAAACATTCAACCTGACTGATATCTCTCTTTGCAGGCTGACTACCACTTCCACTTCCACCTCCACTGTGGTGACTCTTGTGTCCACTCTTGTGGTTCTTGTACTTGTCATTATCATGACTATGGTGATGCTTGTTGTCATGATGACGGTTGTGGTTTTGGTGGTTGTTGTGCTTTCCATGTTTGTGGGATCCAGAACTCCCACTATCATCATGTTGGGAACGCTTGTGAGACGATCCCGAGCTGTGCTTGTCAAAGCTGTGCTTCTGCTTTCAACCTGTTTCATCTTGTTCTCCAAGATGGTAGCCTTGTCACAAAGTGATTGGTAGGTTGGGACATAGGCAACAGATAGCTGCAAATTCAGTTCATCATTTAGTCCTTCGAGGAATTTCTCCTTTCTCTTGGCATCAGTATTAACTTCATTTGGTGCATAACGCGCCAGATTGTTGAACTCCTCAATATATTCAGCCACGCTGCGGTGACGCTGTTTCAGGTTATGGAACTCTTTCTTCTTTAAATTCATCAACCCGGATGAGATGTGAGCTGTACGGAATTCATCTTCAAAGATAGCCCATGTCACATCCTCAATGGGAGTGGTGATCTGGAAATTATCCCACCAAGTAGCTGTTGTTCCTTCCAACAGATGTGCTGCAAACCTGACCTTCTCCTCGTCGGTGCAGCCGACAGTTACCAAATCCTTGTTCACCGAACGTATCCAATCATTGGCCACCATTGGATCAGTGGTTCCTGAGAACTTTGCAGGCCTCAGTCTTAGGAATCTGGTGAGCATGTCAAATCCTGGTGGATTGTTCGGATTGTTGTTGTTGTTTTTATTCTGATTCTGCATAAAAGTGGTCATCATCTGCATCAGTTGTGCTTGTGCTGTCATCAGCTGTTGCATCTCGGGGGGTGACGTTGTTGTTGTTTGGGTTGGGGTTGGCACGTCGAGGAGGCATATGTGGTTTTCATAAGGATAAGAATGAGATACCCATAGATTCTTAACATGCACAATACATCACATAAACAATCACCAAAACAAGCATCAAAATAACATAAGGTTCAACGACATAAACAACAAGTTTGAAAAAGCAAACACACCATAGCAAGCCATCCACATGTTGGAGGGTCATTGCGACTCAATAATCATAAGTACGGAAAATGAAAGATAAATGAGTAGTCATCACTACTCCTCTACATCAACCTCCACATCAAAAAGTGTAAGACCTGCATTCTCCATAGCGGTCTTGTATTCCTCGACATTGGTAGTCAAGGCCTCTATCTTGGCCTTAAGAGCCCTCTTCTGTGAGCGAAGTCTCTCAATCACACCCTGCTGATGCTCGAGCTCGAAGTCCTTGGCTTCCAGTTATTCCTTCATCTCCCGGTTCTTCTTGTTCTGGTCTTGTACCCTCTTCTCCTGGCTCTTGAATTTCCTGTCCTGGATCTCAAACTTGGCCTCCATTTCCTTGACTATCTCGTCTTGCTCCGCGAAGAGCTTGTCCTTCTCTCGGAGCTGAACCTAGAGCTCGTCATTGCTAAGATGACGTTGGTCCTATCAGTATCTAGGTGCCTAATAAGAACCTCTAGGTCCTGAAGGTACAGACGAATTGGCTCCACCATCTCTCTAGCAGCATCCTTGAACTCAATAGCCTCACCCTCCTCGTCGCGTCTCCCGAAGGGGTGAAAGTAAAGACCTCTAAGCTCCCTGGAGTGTCTCCCTACCAGGCGCCCAAGTAACTCATGCATGACTACATCTAGGCTTTTCTCCTTCTCGTCATGCATCAGCTTGAAGGTGATGGTCTCCGTGGTTGGCTCTACTTGGCATCCGGGCTGAGTGACTCTGAAGCCCCAAAGGTCCTTCCTCTCAAACTTGGTGAGGGGAAGCGTCATGATGCTAGGAAGTGGGAGGTTGAGCACGCTCGTGAGCTCAATGAGACGAGTGCCAAAACGAGTTCCCTTGAACTCTTCGGCCGTGCTGATAGTAACATTAGGCATCTATTTATATAAGATAGAGAAAAGTTAGAATCAACATCAATAGAGAAATATCACAAGACAATGTATCACAAGCATATCTTTGGCAACAATCACACAAGTCATGGCATACACAAATCCATTACAAGCATCCAAGGTTCAACATAACTTAGATAAATTTTTTTGGAAATAAAACGATAAGTGTGGTGGTCCAACTAACGAAGTACATTACAATCCCATCTCACTTGCCAAGTTGGCTAACAAGGCATCCCTAGAGGCAATCTGTCGATCTTGATCACATGACTCCATTGCTAAGTCTTTGATATCTTCTCTTAAACGTTGGTTGGTAGCCTCTAACTCTTGGGTATGCTTCTTTTCTTCCCTAAGGTCATTTTGAGTGTTGAGCATTCTGCACTTGAGTCTATCACCAAGCTCCTTGATAGTATTCCATGTTGCATTTCTTGCAGAGTCAAAGAATGTTGTGTGCATTTCTGAGTTGGTCACCATGCAAAATCCTGACTCCTTGTGGTTGTCTTCCTTGTTTTTGTACAAGTGAAGTTGCACCCACCAGTACTCTACTCCTTCATCCATCACGGGGAATCCTTTGTACACAGCTGCACCATGTATCCCCATGGTAACCATGAGGTTTTTGAGGGCCTTGGGGAATTCTGTCTCACACTCCAAGGTCATGGTCATGAGTGGTCCCTTCTTCACGACTTCGTTAATGGAGTTCATCTACAAATAGAGATGAGAAAGAAGATTAGAAAAGTTTACGAGAAGAAAAAGACAAGTGTGGAAATTGTTGAAAAAATTTCCTTAGTGGTTTCTAATCCAATCCTAGGGTCATAATCCTACAGGCAACACAATGCTCTAATACCATCTGTAAGATCCCACCTTTATAAAGGTAAATATCCCTGTGGTTGCAATGCTAGTCCCTGGATCAATTGCTAGCATCCACAGTTTAAGATGAAGTACACAGAAACAAAGGTCATTATTACATCGCCATTCCAGAGATAACATAGTATTTTATAACTCCATAGTCGTAGGATAGTACAAGAGTTTAACTTAACAATATAAAAAAATAGAAGTATTCATCTTCATGTGCCATAGGCAAGCATGTTGAGTGTAGACTCATAACCCCTAATCATCATCAGAGTAACCTGCAACATCACAAGTTACAGCCATAGTGGGTCAATACATTGGAATAGTATTGGCAAGTGATACCTTAGTATAATATTAGCATCTAGTTACTACATGAATTTGGCTAAGTGAAGCTTAGGATTGCTTTCCTCAAAATAGGTTTTACCTATTAGTTGAAAACACTAAGTTTTTCTTTGGAAAAAACTTTCCCAAGGAACCACGAATAGAAATTGGTGAACCTTCACCCTTGTTCAACCCCAAGTTTTAACTTCGAAAATTGGGATGAGGAGATTCTTGATAGCTTCCATGTCTTGATGCTCAAATTGTCCTTTACCAGGTACACAGCTAAGTACTTAGTTTCTTCCATATGTAGAGGTGGTGCACTTTCCCCAAAAGACTTGGCTTCACATGACAGGACCTTTAGATCCCTTCCCTTAGACCAGAATGGACGCGCTCCAAACCTATCATTCCCCTACCACACCTGTCCATTTGGCTAAGTTATTGCAACCTATATGATCCAGGCAGAGCCCATAATGCCATGTGGCTGCACTAGAAGCTTCTTAACATTTGGCATCTCAAATCCCTTTGTTCCTGGGTGGCAATCCACAAGTGAGATACACAAGGTAAACCATAGAAATGGGCCTTGTGTAACCACTCATCCAAAAACCACCAAGCAATTACCATTCCACCCAGGTGTTTCATTCACTTAGTTGTTTTATTAAGCAAAAACCATAAGTCAAAGACTTAGGAATATTTTTCCATAGCATGTATATATTCCACCCATGGTTGCTACTAGCTAGGCTAAGCATGGCAATATCAAGTATCTTAACTTAGAGAAAAATATAATAATTCTACAACTACTAGGATTTCCCAAGCATAGCATATAGATACTTAGCAAAATATTCATGCAAGCCCTATACAAAATATTTCTAATTCATAGTCAAAATATTGGGATAAAATTATTAAGCACCACTTTCCTTGGTAGTTGGGGGAGTAGCAACAATCTTCACAACCACAATCACTATTAGTACCAAAATCTACACATAAAATGATAGCACCAAATTCACATATCAAAAATATACAAGAAAAAATATATGAATGCATGAAAATGCCATTTGATGATTTTTCTAAATCAAACCAGACAAGTGAAACAGTACTGAATCGTAAAAAACAATTATACACTAAATAAAATTAATTTGGCCCTTAGAACATTTTCCATACAATTTTTATATACAAAATAAGCTTGGAAATGTCTCTACAAAAACAACCCATTTTACAGATGCAATTTATTAAAAAAAGTGCATAATTGGATATAATTATTTCTCCTGATTCCAATGATATAAAATTTACAAAATTTGAACGTGTGGATCAAAAGTTATGAATTTTGCAAGTTTGAACAACTAATAGATCTAATTTCAGATTTTAAATCAAAACACAGACACGCGGCGCTTTCTGATTTGTCGATACTGTTTCATGTGGATCGATCAACGAGAGCCGTTGGATTTAAGTGGCAGCGCACGGCAAATCTGCGCGTACCGGTTCGATTAAGTGATCTTTTCCTGCGCGTTGGATCTAGATCTAATGGCTATGACGCAAGCGACCAAAGACTGGCGGCGCTAATGGTTGTTGGCGGCGGCGGTGCTTCTTCCGGCGATGCTCCGGTGATTCCAGAGGGGGCTAAGGGTCAAGCAGTGGCTTACCAGACTCGCGGGATCACGACGATGCTCAAAGTGTCGCTGGCGTGGGCGGGGGCGTGCTGCAGAGGCTGTTGGGGCTCGTCGGAGTTGGAAGTAGCGTCGGGTTTGCTCGGATGGCGACAAAGGTGACGTTACTGGACACCCTAGCACAAACCGAGGGTATCATCATGTGCACAACGCTCAGGTGAACCTGATAGGGTCAAGGAGAAGGCGCGGGGCGGTCGGGTTTTACCTCAATCTCTCGCCAAAGTTGGAGACGGCGTCGGATGCCCACGGTGCTCGCCGAAGTCGACGCTCTGGATCACAAGCAGACGAACAAAGGGGATCAGGAGGTGCGCAAGGATCAGGGTATCATCCCAGGGTGAACGAGGAGTGGCGTGCACACTAGACTTACCAGAATACCTCGTCGGAGTTGGCTCTGTCTGCGGCGGTGTAATGTGAAATAGAGGCAGCCTGGTGGCAGAGCGAGCGAGTGGAGTGAGGGGTAAAGTGCGGGGTGGAGAGGGGGTTTTGTAGCCGGAGCAGGGGCGAGGATCACGCACGGAAATGCCGGTTTACTCGGGTTTAAAGCGCGGCAGTGATGGCGGAGGAAACAGTCGGCGACGTGGTCGTGGGCGTGATTTGGGGAAGACGGAGGTGAGCTGGCGAGGGTCCACCAGTCAGCGACTGTTTGGGTAGCACGGGTGCGGTGAGAAAAACAGGGAGAGAGGGAAATCCCAGATGGGCTGGCTAGTGGGCTCCTTCTGCTATTGGTCTCAAATGCTAGCGCCAGCCTTTTTCCATTTCTTTTATCTTTTTCTTTTTCTGTTTGATTTTCCAGGAACCCTTTTCAAATGAATTTAAAGTGGTTTGAATTCGAACAACTCCTAGATTTTTGTAAGGTGAAATAAGTACATAATTGGCTACAGATCAATGTTGTACACTTGGAAATACATGGGCACATTGGAATTTAAAAATAATCAATGCCTTTATCAATTGTTCAATAAAGACATAAGAGTGGTTTTAAATTCATACTTTGTTTTGAAAATTTTGTCCAAGCTTTAGAAAATCTCAATCAACTCTAAGTTCAAATCTTTCTGGTTTAAAACAAATAATCTCATACTAGAGAGTAGTAGTGGGCCATTGCCTTGCTTACATAAAATAATAGACATTCAGATTCTTCTGTTTTTGAAATCTTATTTGAATATGATCCTAAAATGATTATGAATGGATGAATGATATGCAAGCTTTGAAATCATGATTTTTGGGATGTTACAACTGGCCACTGGAAGCGCAACTGTCCCAAGTATTGTAAGGGTATTTGATATTGGATCGGTTGCTAATACATGTAGCTCGAATTACGGGCTGCTGAACAGGCGACCGCTAGCAAAGGATGAAGTCATGATTCCTGTCGACAATGGATCAAAAGTTGATGTGATTGTCGTTGGAATGCTACCTCTACATCTACCGTCAGGATTAGTTTTAAACCTAAATAATTGTTATTTGGTGCATGCGTTGAGCATGAATATTGTATCCGGATCATGTTTATTGCAAGACGGTTATTCCTTTAAATCTGAAAACAATAGTCGTTCGATTTATATGAATAATATCTTTTATGTTCATGCGCCTGTGATGAATTGTTTATTTCTTTTTAATCTCGATAATATTGATACGCATATCCATAATGTAGATGCCAAAAGGATTAAACTTTATGATGATATATCCACATATCTATGGCACTGCCGTCTAGGTCATATTGGCGTAAAACGCATGAAGAAACTCCATTCTTATGGACTTTTGGAATCACTTGATTTTGAATTATATGATACATGTGAGCCATGACTTATGGGCAAGATGACTAAAACCCTGTTTTTTGGTACAATGGAGTGGGCGACAGATTTATTGGGAATCATACATACCGATGTATGTGATCTGATGAGTGTGTCAATGCGAGGTGGATATCATTATTTTGTTACTTTTACGGATGATTTGAGTAGATATGGGTATATCTATTTGATGAAACAGAAGTCCGAAACCTTTGAAAGGTTCAAGGAATTTCAGAATGAAGTGGAAAATCATCGTAATAGAAAGATTAAATTTCTGCGATCAGATCGTGGGGGCGAATATCTAAGTTACGAGTTTGGCACACACATGAGAGAGTGTGGAATAGTTTCACAACTCACGCCTCCTGGAACACCATAGCGTAATGGTGTATCAGAGTGTCGTAATCGTACCTTACTAGATATGGTCTGATCTATGATGTCTCTGTGTGACTTGCCACATTATTTTTGGGGTTATGCACTGGAAACCGCTGCATTCACTTTAAATAGGGCACCATCTAAATCCGTTGAAACAATATCGTATGAATTGTGGTTTGGAAACAAATCTAAATTGTCATTTCTTAAAGTTTGGGGATGCGATGTTTATGTGAAGAAACTTCAGCCAGATAAACTCGAACCCAAAGCGGAAAAATGCGTCTTCATAGGATACCCTAAAGAAATAATTGGGTATTCCTTCTCTCACAGATCTGAGGGCAAGGTTTTTGTTGCCAAGAATGGATCCTTTCTAGAGAAAGAGTTTCTCGCGAAAGGTGTGAGTAGTCGTAAGTTTGAACTCAAAGAGGTTATTGAACCTTCTTTTCACGAAACGGCGAGTAGCGCGTGCTCTGTGCGGTCTAGATTGAAGGATACCGCTTCACGTTAGATGAGCCGCTGACGTGTGGGACCAACACCGGTGTAGTCCACCGCGCGCGCCATGTAGTTGGGCCAGTCCGTTAGGATTCCCGCGCGAGCCCGCGGATTCAAACTTAGATTTTTCATTTTAATTCAAAATCCTATACTATAGGTAATTTTGAAAATCAATTCGAAAAGATTCACTGAACCAAATTGAATGAATCCAATTTTGTTAGAAAGGATTTTAAAATTTCTAAACACTCCCGTCGGATTCAAACAATTTGAAGTTTTAGATCACCCATAGTAAAAATAACAAAACAATATCTTTTACAACTTCAAACATTTTTTAAAAATTTACCATAAATGCTTTTGAGTTGATTCCAACTCTCAAAATCACATTGGTCATGATCTATCTGGATATGTAAAAATATATAATTTTACAGGTAGTAGTCCTGGACCAAAATTAAAAGAATGACTTTATAGTCATTTCTAGTCACATAAATATTATTAAATGGCATTGTTAAACTTTGTAATTTAGGCCAATAACTGGACACGGACTCCAAAGCGCACAAGACAAGAAAACCTTAAGACTAGAGCTTGAATACAACTTGTAACCTACTCGTATCGGTACATGAGACCTAGCCTCCCCATATATAAAGGCTAGGAGGATCCAACGAGGAGGGCACGCAATACAATAGGCTAGACCACAACAGATCTACAGATCTAGATCTCTCGACTCATACTTCCGCATATGCACCTTCACGCCAGATCGAATCTGCGCACCCTGTAACCTTCGGTTCCGCCGTAATCAAGAGCAGACAAGCAGGAGTAGGGTTTTCCCTCCGGGGGCCTGAACCTGGGTAAATCTCGTGTCCCCTGGTTGCTTGTCTGTTAACCGTTCCGCGATCTCCAGCATCCCCATCTTCTCCAAAACCCAAGTCCATAACAATGGGCATGGACGAGATCAAACCTCGTCAATTGGCGCCGTCTGTGAGAACTGGGGACGCTGATTGTGCGATCATGACGGTCCTGACCAAAGCAATCTACGACTCGATGTCTACCGAAAATCAGATCTACTTCGGCTCCCACGTATCGTCATCCGGGCGGGATTCGTCACCACTACATCAAGCTCGCCTAATACGACCAGAAAGTTTTATCCGCGGTCACCGGGCTTGATATCAGCATCGCCCTCGCTCGCGGGTAGCAGATCAGCACAAGCCATGGTTATTTTACTCGCGTGACAAAAGAAGAAGAAAAGAGATCTCGACTAGATCGGAGACGTGCGGCTGCCGTCGGCATGTCGGAGTGTTTTTTGCACCGCGTCGCAATAGCATGTACGACTCGGTTCATACCATATGTTGGATTTTCAAGATAGAGCAAGGACTCCACGCGAAGAAGAAGAAAAAAGGAATAAGCATCTGATTTGACCATGCAACTCACGATCGCATCAAGCAAGGACTCAACGTGGCCTTCACGGTATCAATTCCTAGAAAGGAAAAAGTGATCGGAATGGTGACCATCCAACTGGCTCGTACTTGTGATATTTTAGGAAGGCGAAAGAAAGAAAAAGAACAATCTGATTGAATCATCAAACAGAAAAATAAATCGATTCTACGTACGACAGAGCAAGGAAGCTATTTGGCTCAGCTCGAGTGATTTAAAAGGGCCAAGCTATGTATTTTTCAACTCCGATCTGCTACATCAGCTTCGTCCAACAAATATTCGAAGGCTCCGCCGTGTGATCCGCTGAACCTTCCACTCCGGTGACCCGCTGCGGTCTTTAGCTCCAGCAAACCGCTGCAATCTTCAGCTTGCGGCAACTCGCCGCTACGGTCTTCAACTCCGACGACGTTCTACGGTCTTCGGCTACGACGACCCGCCGTGGTCTTCGGATGCGGCAACCTGCTATGGTATTCAGTTGCGCTGACTACGCCCGGCGATCCGCTACGATCTTCGGCTCAAGTGACTCAAGGGCTCGGGGGCTCCCTCCGCTTCGGCGACCAGCCGCGGCCTTCGGCTCCAGCAACCCGATGCGGCTTTCGGCTGCGATAACCCGATACATCCTTCGGATGCGACGACCCAACGTGGTCTTCGATTGCGACAATCTTCGGATGCGGAATTCGCAGCCACCATCGATCCCAGGAACCCGTCGCTGCTATGACCATGGTCCGCCGTGTCGACTACGTCCGCCGTGTGACCCGCTACCGTGTTAAGTTCGCCATGACAACAAACAAAGCTAAGTTTCCCTCTACTTAGAGATGATTTCTTTTTTAACTTGCACTCGAAACACTCGGGGGCTGCGCCCTCTTCGAGTAACCTAATGTGCCATCGGCTCCATGCACTCGAGCACCTCATACGCGACCGCCCGAGTAGCTGATTCTGCCTGATCGTCGAATCCATGAACTCCGAGTGCCTCGGCAAGGTACTGAGACTAAGGGTAATCAGGCTAATGAAAAGGCCTAGCATACAGTGCAACAGTTTTGACTCGATCGGCACTAGAATCTTACTGTACAGGCCGACAAACAAATATTTCTTACAAGATACAAGTACTTCACAATTATTCATGTTTTCTGCAGCTTACAAAGACGTCAACTGTGCCGAGCTATTCTATCGATTCCTCTAACAGGAGTCGACAAAATAACTGGATACGCCATAAACTAAAGACCCGAGTGGAGTCCCTCCTCGGATGGTTGCATCGCTTGATGCTACAAAGGCGCGGCGCTGGTCGCGCACCCGACAGAAGAAACAACATCGACTTCATCCGCAACGTCAAGTCCTTCCGGCTAAATGTCGCGCGACTCCGCTACGTCGACTCCTGGCTCCTTGTGTGTGAGACACTGACTCGATGCACTTCCGGTTCAGTGTTTTCTTCGCGCATAAATCTCTACTCGAGTCTACGACTCGACTAGACACTGGGGGGCTGCTCCTATCAGGAGCGCTCGTTGCGCACCCGATGTACTTCCGGGTCAGCGGTACGCCCACGAGATTTTTGGCTACAACTACATGATACAAGACTCGAGTCTCTGCCCGAGTCTACGACTCCACAAGACACTCGGGGGCTACTCCAAACTGGAGCGCCGGTCGCGCACATAGAAGATCTTCGAGTGACACGCCAATGACCTATTCTTCGAGTCCTACGTCGAGTCCGCGACTCCACTACGGACTCGGGGGCTACTCCCATAGGGAGGATGGATTCAAGCATCCGAAAAATTTTGTGTCCTACGGACCTGAAGCCAAACAATGGCTGAATTAAAGTCTCTGCTCGAGTCTACGACTCGAACAGACACTCGGGGGCTACTCCCATAGGGAGCGCTGGTCGCGCACCCTATGAATCCTTCGAGTGCGATCCTTCGGATCAGCATGCAAAACTTTTCGGCAACTCTGCCCCAATTAACGCTAAGTGAGTAGCATCCTCCTTGGCCACCCGAAACACCTCCGCGGTGATAAACATTCGTATGCTGCGTCTACGACGCAAAGATAAGACCTACAGATACCATCTGATGGCCTGGTAACGCACACGACTGCGCTCTGCTAGTAAAAATCCGTGCCAGCAGGCGCGATGAAAAACCCCGACAGACGCGTTGGGTACATCATTTAAAATTTACTGGGATTCCACTCCTGTAAGTCCTCAGCGGCTTGAGTCGAATTACGCCAACATATGTTCCGGGTTCGAGTCGAGGGACTCGAATCTGAAGAAGATCGTGTTGTTTTGTCCTAAGATAGTTCACTGACCCTGATCCGTCGGGAGAGTCAGGCACACGCATCAACAATCCCTACATACTCAAATCATTCTCTAGTAAACAGAGACAGCTGCATCCGAAAGATTGAAGAGTCCTCGGCCGAATCTACAATTCGACTGAACACTCGGGGGCTACTAACATGGTTATACCCTACGGGTACCCGATGTTAGCATACCTGGTCCAGCCCGGCGGAAGGCCCACTCGATGACCTGCCAAGGTCCAGGACGCCCAAGACGTTTCGGCTGCACGAAGCACATATGGACACGGAATCCAAAGCGCACAAGACAAGGAAACCTCAAGACTAGAGATTGAATACAACCTGTAACCTACTTGTATCGGTACCTGAGACCTAGCCTCCCCATATATAAAGGCTAGGAGGGTCCAACAAGGAGGGCACGCGATACAATAGGCTAGACCACAACAGATCTACAGATCTAGATCTCTCGACTCATACTTCTGCATACGCACCTTCACGCCAGATCGAATCTGCGCACCCTGTAACCTTCGGTTCCGCCGTAATCAAGAGCAGACAAGTAGGAGTAGGGTTTTCCCTCCGGGGGCCTAAACCTGGGTAAATCGCGTGTCCCCTGGTTGCTTGTATGTTAACCGTTCCGCGATCTCCAACATCCCCATCTTCTCCAAAACCCAAGTCCATAACAATGGGCATTGATGAGATCAAACCTCGTCAACAGTCCCCAAGTATTGGAATATTGGTGATGACATGTGTAAATATGGTCCCATATTTTAATTGGAGAATATTAAATCTTAAGTATTTTTTCAATGAGTAGAAATTACTTTTATAAAATAAGATAAATAAAATCTTGTCACCCTTTTGCTTGTAGTGATAGAGATGATGCTAGATCATCTAGTGTGGATCCTTGTGTGATAAATAGAAGTAGTTAAGTATTTCTTGGTTATTGTGTACCTCGTAGTTATTTATAGACGCTAGTAACAATTCGGACTACAAGGAGGAAGAATACTACAAAGAAGATGAAGAGAACTACGACCACTTTACCAACCAAGGCAAGCAAGCTAAGCTAAACCATGCAAGATACATTATGCAAGCCTCGATATGCAGACTATTATGATACCCCCTTGAGCATACCAAATCCCAAGTTTTACTTGCAAGCTTTATCTTTCTTTTAACAAAGTTTCTCAAGTAGTTAATTAATTGGTGATTAGTGAAAAAATAGGAAAGATGCCCTCAAGAGCGTAGAACTAGGTATAGATGGCTATACTTGATTAGGACCCCCAAATAGTGACACCCTGAATGATAGATGCTAGTGCTAAAATTAATCTTTTTTTGACTATAAGACTATGAGGCAAAAGCCCCACAGCAATTGCTAAAATTAATCTTGATCACTATAGATGGAAACACTTAGAGAAAATGATTATGAAAACCTTGGAATGATGAGTCATTCTATTGAAATGTTTTGACATGTGTTATGGAACACAACGAGTTGAATATGATACTGAATGAAGTATGTGCCCCTACTTTGATAAAAACTGATGGTTGCGGTTCGGATGCGATATCATTCCAATTTTACCGTACAACCACAATAGTCGAGATTGGGTAGGGCTTAACTGGAAGTTTATGTGTCTTAGTATGGGTTCCCTCGTGGAACAAGGTTGAGCTGAGGCTACCTTGTGAATGTGAATGTCCACCTATGCAGTTCCCAGGATGACAGATGGTTATGGCTAGGAGGACAAGCTCACAGGGGAGGTGCCTATACTAGGGTGTCTAATTGAAAGGTTAGGATTGATTATCCGCATACCAAGTATGATGATTTAGGGTTATACCTAAAGAATGTATCGAATGTTGTGGTGAAAGTGTACCCCCTCTACAGAGTGTCAAACTATTCATATAGCCGCGTCCACGGTCATGGACAGTTGGATGGCCATACTGTTCCGTTGTTAGATATTTTCAAAATGACTTGTCACTTGAAGTATGACTTTGACTTGACCCCAGAAGGATGTGGACATGAAACTAGGTTCGAACTTGAGTAATCTAGACAACTAAAGCTAGGTCTTTACTAAGTACTGACGAAATAAAATTGGCTTATTGCAAACAAACCTAGAGCTTAGGATTCCTACTAGATTGGTAGTTTATCTTAGTGATAGTTTGCGAGTACCTTAAAAGTACTCATGGCTTTGTCCCTGGCTATTCCCATGGCTAGACTATGAAGGAGAGTACGAGGAGGATGGACAGTAGGACGCCTTCGATAACTAGGATCATCTCCCATCGTCAGCATTGCCTGTGACCATGAAGATGGAGCCTCTACTATGCTACTAGTATTCCGCTACTTTGATATGTATACAGACTTGATCATGAGATCAACTATTTTTAATAATATTATGGTTTGTAATGGATGGTGTACTGTGCTATCAACTCTGTTATGTCTCGCAAAAATGGTAATCCTGGGATTTTGATGTATGGCATAATAGGCATCTAGGATTAAAAATCCGAGTGTTTACAAGTTGGTATCAGAGCCAAGTTAACCATAGGATACCCTAGTTAGAATGGACGTCTGAAAAACTTAGTTTCCAAAACAAAGAAAGTGAATATTTAGGAAAACCTATTCTCACTCTTATCCTTGAGATCTTTTCCAAAAGAAAGTCATACGTTCCTCAAATTTTTTGCAATCCTACATAAAGTTTGGCACATTTTATCACCTCTCTAATGTACTCATCTTAATTGCTTGTAGATGGAGGTTAAGTATAGAAAGTTTTATCAGCTAGGAAACAGAGGAGACCTCATCTTTGAGAGGGACCTAAGTCATCTTGCGGACTATCTTGGACGCTCGCACCCAGAGTTCTATGGAGCCTAGCTCAATGATCAACCCGGAGGGGAACTACAGTGGCTGATAGTTGCAAATCTGAGAGGAAAGATGGAGGCACCCACATGAGAGAAGATCCAATTCAGCCTAAGGGGGAACAACTGGCTGGATGGATTAGCCAGAGCAATGCAGGAAGCACTTTCCCGTCTGTGTGGGCAGAACATCAACCAGCTCGCCGGCACCCGCTTCACTCACTATGCTAGATGTGACTCCCAAGGACATACCTTGACCGTGCCAGCACATCCGGAACTAAGGCATCATGTGGATCATCTGTACTTCATGTTGCACGAGAACCAGAAAGAGCTGGACAACGCCCGTGAAGACGCAAACCGGAAGCACGATGTTGCAGTGAAGAAGGAGCAGACCATCGCCATCCTTTCTATGGAGCGCAAGTCACTTCGCCTCCATCGCGACAAGAAGGACCGCATCATTGCTCGCCTCTGTCAGAAAGTGTCAGCCCTTGAGGAAACCATCCATGATCGGGACATGTAGCTTGAGGATAGGGAGAACGAAGGGGAAGATATTCGTCGGGATCCCTATCCATACCTCAGTGATGATGATGACTACCTTTAGGACGTCAACATGGAGTTCCACATGGACGATGAAGACTGTGACTTCATCGATGACGAAGAGGCCACTGGTTCTGATGATGAGTAGTAGCACTAGAGAACTATCGTAGGTGTGAGGTTGTATCCGGTCCCACTTTATTGTATCTTGGCAGAATGGTTCTTGAAACCATTTGCTTTATTGTTGTGGTGTGTTGTTTGGATGGTGTGGTTTGTATGTGTGCTTGGAATGAATAAAAAGGAGTTGGTGTCTTTCAAACCCTAGCCTTACTCAAAGTTTAAAAGCTTTTAAACCAAACCCACAAGCCATAGAAATTTCCCTCTTGTCTTATGATCTATCTCAATCTTCAGATGAATCATGGTGGAAGCAGCTCATCCCATGACCCGATGGTCCAAATTCTACAAATGCTAGTAGCAGATTGAGAAGATGATAGAACCGAGCGTCAAGCCAATCTCGCCAATCTTCAACAGATTGCCCAACTGGCACATGATAACAAAGGCCATGGAAATCAGGATCACCATGGATCCAAGCTTAAGTACTTCCAGAACACCAATCCCTCTATCTTTAGCAAATCAGAAGAGCCCTTAGATGCTGATGACTGGCTGCAAACCATGGAGAACAACTTAGAAGTTGCAGGAGTAGATGTTGCGGAGAAAGTATTGTTTGCCACCCACTATCTGGCAGGTTCTGCAAAAGAATGGTGGAATAGCACTCGTACAATGAATGGAGTATAGATGATGACTTGGGAGGAGTTCAAACACAATTTCAGCCGAACTCATGTGCCTGTAGGTTTGATTCTGAGGATGAGGGATGAATTCAAGGAGTTGAAGCAAGGAAGAATGACCGTGGTAGAATACCGTGACATATTTCTGTCTTTGTCTAGGTAAGATGCTAATGAGATTGGTACCAAAGCCAAGAAGAAGGAAAGATTCCTGAATGGTCTACACGATGAGATGCAGACAGTGTTGGTGAATATTCCTTTTGCTGATTTAGAAGCTCTAGTGGATTCTGCTATCCACATGGAAGGAAAGATCAATCAAGACACTAATAACCGTAAGCATCGAATGATGCACCAGCCTGGACCACACCATACCCCAAAGTATCGCCCTAGTTCATCTACAGGATTTGCACAAAGGAACAACAGGTGAGCTATGTCTCGTCCGAACTATCCCAATCGTAGCGGAGGAAACCCGAGGCCCAGAGTCAACAACAACTAGAACCCTAACAACCCCAATAACTTCAACTGTGCACCGCCAAGTTCCACCAACAACAATAATACTGCCCCAAGGACTGGAAGTAATGTTGTGCCTGTTGTTGGGAAGGATAAGTCAACGATAACCTGCTTTGAATGTGGAATCACGAGTCACTACTACAATGAGTGCCCCAAGAAGCTTGCTGAAGTATCCAATGCCACTGCACCTGCCCAGCAGCAGCGTCGTGTTCAACCTTCAAAGAGATTTTCCCTAGGCAACCCGCACATCCATACCGTCCGTCTGTTCCACATGAATGCAGAAGAAGCCTAGGAGGCGCCAGATGTCGTGCTAGGTATGTTTTATATTAACTCATTACTTGCAAGAGTGTTGTTTGATTCTAGAGCATCGCACTCGTTTGTTATAGAAGAATTTGCATGCACTAGTAAGATTCAACCAACAAATTTGAAGCATGTTATGATAGTTCAAATATCTGGGTCAACCACCAAAGCTAGAAAATTTTGCAAGGTCGTACCTATCAGAATACATGGAATATATTTTTATGCCAATCTAATAGTACTTGGAACAAAAGGTTTCAAGTAGTACTAGGAATGGATTGGATGTTGAAACATCAAGGATTCATAGACTATGCCAAGAAAGCCATAACCATGACCAGTAGCACCAGAGTATCAGTAGAACATGTGTCCGAGACACTACCTCGTCAATTTAGGTGCAACAAGAGTTTAGCCCAACCGACCCTAGACCAAGTCAGAGTAGTCTGTGAATACCCCGATGTGTTCCCAGATGAATTACCTGGTATGCCCCCAGATCGGGATATCAAGTTTATCATTGAACTAATCCCTGGAACTGGACCCATAGCTCCGAGACCCTATAGTATGAACCCAGTGGAGTTAGTGTAGCTCAAGAAGCAACTTGATGACATGTTGAGCAAAGATCTGATACAACCAAGTGCATCACCCTAAAGATCACCTGTTTTGTTTGTCGATAAGAAGGATGGCGCCACCCGTTTGTGTACTGATTACCGGAAGCTAAATGACGTCACCATCAAGAATAAGTACCCACTGCCAAAGATAGAAGATTTGTTTGACCATTTGACTGGTGCTAGAGTGTTTTCTAGGATTGATCTTAGAACTGGTTATCATCAACTAAAGATTCGCGCAATGGATATCCCAAAGACTGCCTTCACTACCCGATATGGATTGTATGATTACAAGGTCATGTCATTTGGATTAACCAATTCCCTCGCTTATTTCATGAACCTCGTGAATAAGATTTTTATGAACTTCTTGGATAACTTTGTCCTTGTTTTCATCGATGACATTATGATATACTCCAAGTCGGAAGAAGAACATGAACAACACCTAAGAACCATCCTTGGAACCCTTAGAGAGCATCAGTTGTATGCCAAGTTCAACAAATGTGAGTTCTGGTTAAAAGAAGTAGGATTCCTAGGACATATCTTGTCGGCCAGAGGAGTTGCCGTTGACCCCGCCAAGATTAAGGATGTTGAAGAATGGAAAGACCCAACCACTCAAACCGAAGTTCGCGCATTTCTTTGATTAGCGGGATATTACCGCAAATTTGTTGAAGGATTTTCAAGCATCGCAAGACTGATGACTCAGTTGTTGAAGAAATACAAGAAGTTTGAATGGACTGACAAATGTGAAGTGAGTTTTCAAGAGCTCTAGAAGAGATTGATTTCAGCCCCAATTTTGATCATGCCGGATATCACGAAGCCTTTTGACGTATATTGTGATGCATCCAGATTGGTCTCGGATGTGTGTTGATGCAGGAAGGCAAAGTAATATCATATATATCCAAACAACTAAAGCAACATGAGCATAATTACCCAACCCATGACCTAGAGTTATCCGCATTAGTTTTAGCCTTGAAGACATAGCATCATTACCTCATGGGTAATCGCTGTGAGATTTATTCAGATCACAAGATTTCAAAGTATATTTTCACCCAGAAAGAGCTGAATATGAGACAAATGAGATGGATAGAGTTAATCAAGGATTATGACCTTGACATTCACTACCACACCGGCAAGTCCAATGTGGTAGCGGATGCTCTTAGTAGACTGCTGTGTAGATTAAACACCATAATTAAGGCAGAACAGCCAAGCTTGCATGAGGAGTTGGAGAATTTTAGAATGGATCTAGTTAGTGAAGGATTCCTAGCCAGTACTGAACTTTAGCCCACTTTGATCGGTCAGATAAAGGAAGCTCAGAAAGGAAATGCCAGTATCGACGGAATTACGCATCGTATCGGTACAGGGAAGGTACCCGGGTTCACGAAAGATGAAGGAGTTATGTGGTATAAGGGACGAATCTATGTGCTCGTAGATTCAGAGTTGAAGCAAGTCATTTTGCAAGAAGCCCATGATACTCTTTATTCTATTCATCCGGGAGGAACAAAGATGTATCGGGATTTGAAGGAGCAATTTTGGTGGCACAAGAAGAAGAGAGAAGTCGGAAGCTATATCGCCAAGTGTGATATCTGTTAGAGAGTCAAAGCGGAACACCAGCGACCCGTATGACTTTTGCAACCTTTGCAAATTCCAGAATGGAAATGGGATTCAGTTGGAATGGATTTCATCACCTGTTTGCCTACATCTAGTAGGGGAAATGATTCTATTTGGGTCATAGTGGATAGACTTTCCAAAGTAGCTCATTTCATACTGATACATCGTAAACGTATCTATAATTTTTTATGCTCCATGCTTGTTTAGTATCAACTTTGCTATGTTTTGTCTACACTTTGAGGTATTTTCATACATTTTCTGGGACTAACCTATTAACAAGATGTCGTAGTGCTAGTTGCCTATTTTCTGCTGTTTTTGGATTCATAAAAGCTAGTAAGGAAATATTCTCGAAATTGGATGGTACAAAAGCCAAAGTCAATATTTTACCAGAAGGAACACGGAGTCCGAAGGGCAAACAAAGTGGGGCCATGAGGCAACCACACCTGGTGGCGGCGCGACCAGGGGGCACGCCAGCCCTAGATGTGGCACCCTTGGGCGGCCCCTGCCTTGCCTCTTCGCCTATAAAGTCACCCCGATGCAGAAACCCTAAACACCTGATCAAATCTCCACGAAATAGTACGTAGCCGCCGCCACCACCATCGTCCCTAGATCGGGGGGACCTGAAGCTCTTCCCGGCACCCTGCCTGAGGGGAGAGATCATCCCATAGGCCTTCTTCATCACCATGCCAGCCTCCGGTATGATGCGTGAGTAGTTCACCCTTGGACTATGGGTCCATACAGTAGCTAGATGGTTGTTTTTCCTCCTTTGTGCTATCATGTTTAGATCTTGTGAGCTCCGTTCATGATCAAGATCATCTATTTGTAATCATACATGTTGTGTTGCGGGGATCCGACGGATATTGAGATACTATGTCAGATTGATTATTGATTCTATCATGTCATATTGATTATTGATTCTATCATGTCTATGTTATTTGTGATCTTGCATGCTCTCCGTTGCTAGTATCAATCTTGGCCAAGTAGATGCTTGTGACTCCAAGAGGAAGTATTTATGCTCGATAGTGGGTTCATGCCTCTAGTAATCTGGGGAAGTGACAGGGATCTCTAAGATTGTAGATGTGTTGTTGCTACTAGGGAGAAAACAACAATCTTTTGTTCATGGAACAATTGTATTGTTTACTTTACACACATTGCTTAACGCAATTATCTGTTGCTTGCAACTTAATACTGGAAGGGGTTCGGATGAAACCCTGAAGGTGGATTATTAGTCATAGATGCAGTTCGCTTATGGTCTATGTATATTGTTGTAATTCCTAATCAAATCTCATAGGAGTCAAGATGACTAGTAAATGCATTGTTATGCTTGCTCAATCTGTCAATTGCCCTGCTATAATTTGTTCACCCAGCATGTTATCTATCTTAAGGAGAACACCTCTAGTGAACCCTGGTCCAATCTTTATCATTGATACATCATCCATTGTTACTGTTACTTTTTACTTTCTACAAACAACTACTATCTTCCACACTATATGTTTAATCCTTTGTTTTCAGTACACTAGTGAGATTGACAACCTCACTATAAGTTGGGGCAAAGTCTTGAGTTTGTGTTGTGCAGGATTCCAAGTTGTTAGCAACACCTTGGAGTGGTTTCCTTGCCCCTACTGGTTCGATAACCTTGGTTTCATAACTGAGGGAAACTTGCTGCTATGTTCATCACACCTTGCTCTTGGGTTTTCCCAACGAGGCTCTACAGTCAACTGAGCCGCATCAAGATTTATGACGCCGTTGCCGGGGAGTTAAGGACAGCTTTACAAGGGGAGTCTTTCACAACCACTCTCTTTACTTTGTTTTTTTTTGATTAGTTTCTTTTTCTTTTTTTTGCTTGTTTGTTTCTTACAAAAATAGAAAAAAATTAGTTTCATTTGGTTTGCCTTTTCGTGTCAAAAACACAAAAAAATTAGTTCCTACTTTAAGTTGCTACCATGTCTAGTGTTGCTCCAATCACTGTGTCACCTGTGGAAATGATCTTTACTTTCAAACAAGGAAGCGAAGAGAGTTTCAAAGAAGCTTGGTCTAGAATTTCTGATTCACATGAAAAAACTGAGCCTAAAATGACTCTAGGCTTGGTTCTTAGCAGTTTCTATTATGGTATTACTCTTTGTTATAGATATGATTTGGATGCTATAGCAGGAAGACATTTTATCCAATGTAATGAGGATGAAGCTTTGAATGCCATAAATAAGTTGATTACAATATATAATTTGCCTAGCAAGTCTGATTCTTCTGTTATAAACATCTATGCTAGGTTGAACACTCTTGAGACCAATACTTATAGCTTAAAAGATTTCTATAACATGCTTAGAGAACATCATGATTATGTTCCAATAAATTATGAGCCTTCATAATGGTTTCCTATAGTAAAAGTTTTTATAAATAATGAAACTCTTGATGCTCATTGTGATATCATGTCTGAGTTTTGTCTTATGCCTAAAGATATCTATGAATCTTTGGGGACTTTATGAAGGAGGAGAAGAAGTATCTCTTACCAATAATGCAACTATATTAGCCATTCGAATAGCTGAAGGAGTGTTTACAAAAATCTTCGAGAAAGTGGTGTCTACTGATTATCTTATCATTGAATGTGTAGGAAAAGGACAAATTACAGTTGGAAGATCCCTACTGAAACTCTTTGGTGCAATAATAGATGTGGGAAAAGTCATTATGCATTTTCCTTATCCACAAATCAATCATACACTCCCTAATGATAAGAGTAAAGGTAATAAAGGTAGGGGCAATAAATTTGATGTTAATGCTTCTTCATTCGAAAATACTTGATTCTTGTTTCTTGTGCCTAACTTAAAGGCGTTAAAGAAAAGTAATTCTTGGGAGATAACCCAATAGTTTTATTGAGTCTTGGAAGTTATTACTTCTGTAATAACCTCTCCTTATCCTTTTTGTGTGATTTTTGTGCCAAGAATAACCTCTAATGAGAGAAAGGTAAGATTTGGGGAAGTTGTTGTCCTGAAACAGATTTTTGTGCTTCACTGTAAAAATTCATGAAAAATCTCTCTATGTCGGCTTTAGCTATAATTTTATAAGTAAATGCCCCAGGCTGTTATCTAACTTCCGTTAGTTTAATATGTTTCAATTTGAGAAACAGAAGGTCTTCAAAAAAATTGGTTTTTACCTACTGGTCTGTTTTGACAGATTTCTGCCATTATTTTCATTTGCTTCTTAATTGGTTTATTTTTTAGTTCTCCTTGATCACTTGAGCTTTTAAAAGGAATTGATACAGTAGCTTGTGTTCTAATGAAAGTTTTCCTTGTTTTAAAACAAAACCCAAAGGCCTATTATCTTGAATACACTAATGTTGCTAATGAAGATTGTGTGAAGTTTTGTATGAAGGAAATTTTCAAGTGTAGGGGAAGAATGATGTAATAAGATGAAGAATGGACAAAAGATCAAGCTTGGGGATGCCACCCCATGTCACCCCAAAAAATATTCAAGAGTTACAAGCGTCAAAGCTTGGGGATTCCCAAGGCATACCCTTCTTCATCAATAAAAATCTCAGGTCTCTTTCTAAACACTTCGTTTTTATTGTTTCATGCACTATTGTGTTGTTCTTGGAGCGTCTTAGTTTTCGTTTTTGGTTTTCTTTTGTTTATTTTGCTTGAGTAAAGTAGTTGGACCCCCGCTTTCGCGTATGTTGTTTCAAATAAGTTGATTGGTGTTAGAAAAGAGTAGAAAGTTTCATGCTTATAGTGGTACAAAAGGGAGCTTGTTTTGACCGTGGCTTAGACTTTATCATATCATGCTAGATGTTTATTTGACCTTATGCTTAGTGATTATTGTTGTACCATGACTTGTTCCAAACAATTGAGATTGCTTAATGTGCCATGCAAGAATCATGCGTTGTTTTAGCATACAAAAGCATAATATTGTGGTATTCTCCTTTGATGTTTTGTTTGGGTTGACTTGGCACATTCTCACACCATGTTATGAGTATGAACCAGTCACCTTAGCCTCTATGATCATTTAGTTTTTGACTGGTGATATCACTTTATGCTTTAATTGATAATGTTTTGTCGCTCTACATGATTATGGTCATTATTGCTCTCTTAATTGCTTGCTCCCAGTCTTTTGCTAGCCTCCACTTGTATTGAGTGAACTCTACTCATGCATCTCCCAAGAACCCAAGTTATTCCAAAGAGTCCACTATAAATTCCTATGCATGGTGTGTTACACCATTCCAAGTATATTCATGTTTTTATCTATCTTCCAAATTAAACTTGTTATGAGAAAATTACTGATTAAAGCTCTCACAAACTTGAGGGCACACTTTATTTATTTATTTCACCTAATAAGCCTAAACCATTGTATCATCTATGTTGTATATGCTTGCAATTATAAGTTGGGAATTAGCAGAACCATGTTATCATGGAGAACGCTTTCAACACCTGTACATATTACCCAGTTGATATCGTGATCTTTTGTTTATGGATGTCGGTGGTGTGAAATAAAATGGGATCTTGTAAGTCCATGGAGTTATGTATATGTGTTAGAGAAATGCCTGGGCGGCTAGCCGAAGCCATGCCTAATCATGGTGGAAACTTGCAGCATAACCATAGTGCGCAATATGTGAAGCATCCTCAATAAAAACATATGCAAATAGCAAATAAAAAGATCGCTGAGATTCCCATTGTCTGTTGCTTTGTCATTTTGCTATGGGATAGATCCTGTGTCATGGGGAAAGGGGTACCTCGTTGGAGGTTCTCTATGATACACATATACTTACTATGACAAGAACTTACCGGTGACTAAACTAGAGTAGCATGTGGAACGGCCCTCGTACTCAAGGTACATGAGATTGCCAACTTATGATTTGTCAAACATATACTCCATATTTGTTTCATTTTAACCTTAATCACTTCAAGATTCTTATGACAGGGGCAATGAGAGCTGAAAGCTAACAAGTACCATAATTTTTGGAAGCTCTTTATGAAACTTGAAATCCCTGCTTCCCTTTGTGAAGGGCCTTTCTTCCCACTTTTACATTAAGTCTCCACCTTCTATCTTTATGCACCAGTTAAGAGAGCGTAGTTGTCATTCTTAGTTTTATGTGCATTGTCCCAAAACTTATTGATTAATTCATAATGTTGATATTTATTGTTCTTGAACTATTTGTATCTAGTCACCTTTATGAACTTTGAAGGTGTCCTATGCAATTATGTTTTGCTACTCCATGAGGGATAAGATGAATACCACTATGCTATGTTTTCTATATGTGAAACAAACAAACGTCTTTCAATGCATTGTTATTCATGAACTTTTGTTTGTACCCTTTCATGTTGCAGCATACTTACTATGTCTTATTGTTAGAACTACATCTTTCATGCTCATGTTTAGAGTGCTTTGATCCCAGCTTTCAATGCTTTGCAAATGGTTTGATCAAGATTTTGATGGTGCATGTCACCTCAAAAATTATTATTTTTACCACTTACCTACTCGAGGGCGAGAAGGAGTTAAGCTTGGGATGCTTGATATGTCATAAACGTATCTATAATTTTTGATGCTCAATTCTTGTTTAGTATCAACTTTGCTATGTTTTGTCTACACTTTGAGCTATTTGTATACATTTTCTGGGACTAACCTATTAACAAGATGTCGTAGTGCCAGTTACCTGTTTTCTGCTGTTTTTGGTTTCAAAAAGCTAGTAAGGAAATATTCTCGGAATTGGACGGGACAAAAGCCAAAGTCAATATTTTACCAGAAGGAACACATAGTCCGAAGGGCAAACGAAGTGGGGCCACGAGGCAACCACACCTGGTGTCGACACGGCCAGGGGCGCCAGCCCTAGGTGTGGCCCCCTCAGGCGGTCCACTGCCTTGCCTCTTCTCCTATAAAGTCACCCCGATATAGAAACCCTAAACACCCGATCAAATCTCCACGAAATAGTCTATAGCCGCCGCCACCATCCCTAGATCGGGGATCTGAAGCTCTTCCCGGCACCCTGCCGGAGGGGAGAGATCATCCCGTAGGCCTTCTTCATCACCATGCCAGCCTCCGGTATGATGCGTGAGTAGTTCAGCCTTGGACTATGGGTCCATACAGTAGCTAGATGGTTGTTTCTCCTCCTTTGTGCTATCATGTTTAGATCTTGTGAGCTCCGTTCATGATCAAGATCATCTATTTGTAATCATACATGTTGTGTTTGCGGGGATCCGATGGATATTGAGATACTATGTCAGATTGATTATTGATTCTATCATGTCTATGTTATTTGTGATCTTGCATGCTCTCCGTTGCTAGTAGCTATCTTGGCCAAGTAGATGCTTGTGACTCCAAGAGGGGGTATTTATGCTCGATAGTGGGTTCATGCCTCTAGTAATCTGGGGAAGTGACAGGAATCTCTAAGATTGTAGATGTGATGTTGCTACTAGGGAGAAAACAACAATCTTTTGTTCGTGGAACAATTGTATTGTTTACTTTACACACATTTCTTAATGCAATTATCCGTTGCTTGCAACTTAATACTGGAAGGGGTTCAGATGATAACCTTAAGGTGGATTATTAGTCATAGATGCAGTTGGATTATGGTCTATGCATATTGTTGTAATCCCCAATCAAATCTCATAGGAGTCATGATGACTAATATATGCATTGTTATTCTTGCTCAATCTGTCAATTGCCCCGCTGTAATTTGTTCACTCGGCATGTTATCTATCTTAAGGAGAACACCTCTAGTGAACTGTGGACCCTGGTCCAATCTTTATCATTGATACAACATCCACTGTTACTGTTACTATTTACTTTCTATAAGCAACTACTATCTTCCACACTATACGTTTAATCCTTTGTTTTTAGCAAACCAATGAGATTGACAACCTCACTCTAAGTTGGGGCAAAGTGTTGAGTTTGTGTTGTGCAGGATTCCAAGTTGTTATCAACACCTTGGAGTTGTTTCCTTGCTCATACTGGTTCGATAACCTTGGTTTCATAACTGAGGGAAAACTTGTTGTTGTGTTCATCACACCTTGCTCTTGGGGTTTCCCAACAAGGCTCTACAGTCAACTAAGCCGCATCACATACCTGTCAAGACCACTTATCAAAGCTCGAAGCTTCCAGAGATATATCGCTAGAATAGTCAGTCTGCACGGAACCTCTAAGACCATAGTCTCCGATCAAGGAACCCAGTTTACCTCAAGATTTTGGAAGGAAGTCCGAGAAGGATTAGGGACCAAACTGAACTTCAGCACAGCTTATCACCCGCAGACCGATGGAAAAACAGAAAGATTAAACCAGATACTAGAAGATATGCTGAGAGCCTGTGTGCTAGAATGTGGATCTAAATGGGAAGACTGCTTGCCTTTCGTAGAATTCTCATACAACAACAGTTATCAAGACAGTTTGCAAATGGCCACATTTGAATTTTTGTATGGAAGGAAGTGTCGTACACCCTGAATTGGTCGCAAGTAGGAGAGAGTTAGATATTCGGACCAGACATCCTACGAGAAGCGGAAGAGAAGGTTCACAAGATCCGTGAGCACCTCAAGACCGCTCAGTCCATACAGAAGAGTTATGATGACAAGAGATGTCGATAGCTAGGCTTTAGTATCGGAGACGTTGTGTATCTCAAAGTGTCACCTTTGAAAGGAATGCAACGTTTTCAACTCAAAGGGAAACTTGCACCCAGATATATCGGACCTTTCAAGATTTTAAGTCGCCGAGGAGAACTATCCTATCAGAGAGACCTGCCGGAAGAGATGTCAGCCGTTCATGATGTGTTTCATATCTCGTTACTTAGGAAATGCTTAGAATTGCTAGAGAAGACAGAAGTTTTCAAGAACATCGATCACAGAGCCATTGAAATCAATCCGGATTTAACCTATCGTGAATTACCCATTCGTATTTTGGAAGAAGCTTTCCGAACCACCCGGACCAGGAGTATCAAGTTTCTCAAAATCTAGTGGAGCAACCATACTGAGGAAGAAGCCACATGGGAGCGAGAAGATTACATGAGGACGGAGTTTCCCAATCTCTTTACTTCTTAGTTTTTCCTAAATCTCGGGACGATATTCTGTTTAAGAGGTGAAGGTTTGTAACATCTCAAAAATATTAATGAGGATATCAATTTATAATCAACCAAAATTAGGGTTAACAAAAGCTTTTAATATTAAAAACCATATTAATGCATGTGTGTTTATGAATGTGTATGAATGCTTGCAATTCCATGTTTGTTTGTTGTAAATGATGAGAATTGGTTTAAAGATCAAAACCATATCACCTAGGTCAAACCAGATCAAAACAAAAGAAAATCAATATATGAAGCATCTGACCTAATGGTCATTTTTGCAAAAGTTAACACTTAGCTCACTTTGAGCATCTCTAGCAAATGATTTCAAACAGAAACAATTCCCTTTGTTTTCTCACCTTGCTAGACCAAGTGACACTGAACCCAAGGGAGATTTCAAACCTTGTAGAAACATTTTCAAATGCATTTGAGAGGCAATTCAAAATTGAATCTATCTTATGCATCAAGATAGTCATTTTTTGGAAAACCAATAAAACCTTCACCACTTAGCAAACTCTTGCACCCAGAGACTACGAAGCTTATGACCAGTACACCCACCAAAAAGATTTGAAAAATTCGAAGGTTTAGTTATCGCGGTCATTTAATTGAACACTTGGTGATTATAGTACAACCTTACTAACTATTCACTGTTTTGATCAATCTTGTGATCATATTGTGACCTCCCCAAGCCTCCACTATGCGCCCTTAACTCACTCCAGTACCAGCCCGTGCATTGGAGCTCATCTCACTCTCCATTGTGACCAGTAGAAATTGTACCTGACCTCACCCATGTTACCCCGATGCGGACACACTGCCACACGCCGCGCCGCCCTCGCCCACGATGTCTAGGAGGTACTCGTGACCTCACCGCCCCTCCATGTGCAAGCCTCGACCAACGACCGCCCGCGGAGACGCCAGCACAGTCGTGCCCATTTAACACTCAACCATGCCGATCGTTGTGCCAGAGCACCGAGCAATCCCGCGCAACAACCCCGCACCTTGCTCCCTCCTTGCGCTAATAAGTTCGCTGTGATGCCGGCAATCCCCTAGAAACGATCGTTTGACCCCGCGCGCTCCGTGACCATCGTACGCCATGACGAACGCTGACGGTGCCACCGCAGATCATGGACGTTCCCGACCGACTGAGACCACGCCTCGCCGTGCCACTGTGCGCATGAGGACCGCCCTGAAGCACCGTGTCGACCTACGCCCTCAGCCATGCCGATAGCGCACTGTAACTACGTCACCGACGAGCCTGAGCCATGCCGCACTGCCCCTCTCGCGAGTGTATAAATAGGACCCTCCCCTGCCTCAAAACACACACCATTCCACTCCGCTCTCACCCAGCAATCTCTCTGACCTGTCCCTGGAGCAAGGCGAGCACCACATCGTTGGAATTTCATCGGAGCCTGCCGCTGCAGTGGAGGAGAGGAACCAGCGCTAGGAGCCGCCCTAGGAGTTGCTGCGACCACCAGTCGAACCGCCATCGTTGACTCGCTCGTTCGCCCACTTCGCCGGACCTAGCTGGAGCCCTGGTAAGCCCCCGATGACCCCGCCGTAGCGCTAAGGTTAGCTTCTCGCGTGCCCTGTGCGACGGAGACGACGACACAAAGCCGTCGATCGTGCTCTAATCGTGCGGTCTAGATTAAATGATACCGCTTCGCATTAGATGAGCTGTTGACGTATGGGACCAACCCCGATGCATCCCACCGCGCATGCACCGCGTAGTTGGGCCAGCCCGTTTGCATTCCCGCGCGAGACCACAGATTCAAACTTAGATTTTTCATTTTAATTCAAAATCCTATACTGTAGGTAACTTTGAAAATCAATTTAGAAAGATTCACTAAACCAAATTGAATGAATCAAATTTTTTTATAAAGGATTTGAAAAGTTATAAACACTCCCATTGGATTCAAATAGTTTGAAGTTTTTGATCACCTATAGTAAAAATAACAAAACAATAGCTTTTACAACTTCAAACATTTTTCAAAAATTAACCATAAATGCTTTTGAGTTGATTCCAACTCTCAAAAATCACATTGGTCATGATCTATCTGAATATGTAAAAATATATAATTTTACAGGCAGTAGTCCTGGACCAAAATTAAAAGAGCGACTTTATAGTGATTTCTAGTCACATAAATATTATTAAATGGCATTGTTAAACTTTGTAATTTAGGCCAATCACTTTAAATCATATTCCCCAAGTATTGGAATATGTGGTGATGACATGTGTCAATATGATCCCATATTTTAATTGGATAATATTAAATCTTAAGTAGTTTTTCAATGAGTAGAAATTACTTTTCTAAAATAAGGTAAATAAAATCTTGTCACCTTTTTTTCTTGTAGTGATAGAGATGATGCTATATCATCTAGTGTGGATCCTTGTGTGATAAATAGAAGTATTTAATTATTTTTTGGTGATTGTGTACCTCGTATTTATTTATATACGCTGGTAACAATTCAGCCTACGAGGAGGAAGAATACTACAAAGAAGACAAAGAGAACTACGACCACTTTACCAACCAAGGCAAGCAAGCTAAGCTAAACCATGCAAGCCTCACTATGCACACTATTATGATACCCCCTTGAGCATACCAAATCCCAAGTTTTACTTGCAAGCTTTATCTTTCTTTCTTTTAACAAAGTTGCTCAAGTATTTAATTAATTGGTGATTAGTGGAAAAATAGGAAAGATGCCCTCAAGAGCATAGAACTAGGTATAGATGGCTATACTTGATTAGTACCCCCAAATAGTGACACCTTCATTGATATATGCTAGTGCTAAAATTAATCTTGATCACTATAGATGGGAATAATTGGAGAAAATGATTATGAAAACCTTGTAATGATGAGTCATTCTATTGAAATGTTTTGACATGTGTTATGGAACACAATCAATTGAAGATGATACTGAATGAAGTATGTGCCCTGACTTTGATAAAAACTGATGGTTGGGTTCGGATGCGATACCATTCCAATTTTACCGTACAAGCACAATACCCGAGTTTGGGTAGGGCTTGGATGGCGCCCAGTACTTGTCGTGAGATGCTTCGTTGGAAACCCCAAGAGCAAGGTATGAAGCAGCACAACAGCAAGTTTCCCTCAGTGAGAAACTGAGGTTATCGAACCAGTAGGAGGAAGGAAACGTCACACAGGTATTGCTAGCAACGCGGAGACCTGCACAACACAAACTCAAGACTTTGCCCCAACGAATCAGTGAGGTTGTCAAGCTCACCAGTTTGCTATAACAAAGGATTAAAAGTATGCTGTGGAAGGTAATGGTTTGCAGCAAGTAAATAAGTAACATTGGAAGATGTATCAATGGTAAAGATTGGACCAGGGTCCATAGTTCACTAGAGGTGCTCTCCTTAAATAAGCAACATGTCATGAAAGGTAAACAAACTATAGGGGGGCAATTGTCAGGAACTGAGCAAGGCATAACAATGGAATTACTAGTCAGAAATATCCTATAAGGTTGATTGGGCAATATACATAGACCGCCATCCAACTGCATCTATGACTAGAAGTCCACTTTCAGGTTATAATCCGAACCCCCTCCAGTATTAAGTTGCAAGCAACAGACAACTGCTTTAAGCAAAGTGTGTAAGGTAAACAGTCCACATGTTCCATGAACAAGAGATCGTTGTTTTCTCCCTAGTATCAACAGCACATCTACAACCGAAGGGTTTTCTGTCACTTCCCTTGGAAACTAGAGGCATGGACCCACTATATAGCATCAATACCCCCTCTTGGAGTCACTAGCAACCACTTGGCCAAGATAGCTACTAACAACGGAGCGCATGCAAGATCACAAACAACACATACATGATAGAATCATAAAGACAAAACCATTAATCAAACCAACATAATAATCTCAATATCCATCAGATCCCTGCAAACACAACATGCATGATTACAAATAGATTAGATCTTGATCATCAACGGAGACCACAAGATCTATACATGAAAGCACAAAGGAGGAGATACAACCATCTAGCTACTACATGGACCCATAGTCAAAGGTGGAACTACTCACGCATCATACCAGAGAGAAAGGCCTCCGGGATGATCTCCCCTCCGGCAGGGTGCCGGGAAGAACTTCAGATCCCCCCCCCCCCGATCTAGGGATGATGGTGGCGGCGGCTATAGACGGTTTCGTGGATTTCTGATCGGGTACTTAGGGTTTATGTATCGGGTGATTCTTATAGGCAAAGGGGGAGGCCGGCGGCGGCCAGAGGGGGCAAACCCTACCCAGGCGCGGGGTAGGGCCCACCCGCGCCTAGGGGTTTAGCCGCCCTGGCACGCCTCCTCGTCTCCCCTCTAGACTTCTTGCTCCCCACGGAAAGTAATTGACTTTGTCCTTTGTCCCGTCCAATTCAGAGAATATTTCTTTACTAACTTTTCTGAAACCAAAAACAGCTGAAAACAGGCATCTGGCACTGTTGCAACTTGTTAGTAGGTTAGTACCAGAAAACATGTAAAAAGCACCTCAAAGTGTGGACAAGTAAAGAAAAGTAGATACAAAAAAAGCATGGAGCATCAAAAATTATAGATATGTTTCTGACGTATCATTATCCCCAAGATTAACTCCTGCTCGTCCTTGAGTAGGTAAGTGATAAACATAATCATTTTTGAGGTGGCATGCACCCTCACAGTAAAGATCAAACCATTTGCAAGCATTGAAAGCTGGGATCAAAGAACTCTAAACATGTGCATCAAAGATGGAGTTCTAACAATAGGACATAGTAACTAGGCATGCAACATGACAATCTACAAACAAAGATCATGAATAACATGCATTGAAAAACGTTTGTTTGTTTCACATGCAGAAAACATAGCATAGTGGCAATCATCATGTCCATCATAGAGTAGCAATATAATGCATAGGACACCTGCAAAGTTCACAAGGGTGACTAGAAACAAGTAGCACAAGAGCAAGTAATAACACAATATGCATCAATTAATAAGCTTTGGAACACTGCACACAGAATGACAACTATGCTCTCTTAATGGTGCCTAAAGGTAGAAGGTGGAGACTCAATAATGGTGGAAGAAAGGCCTTTTTGTAAAGGAAGCAGTGATTACAAGTTCAAAAAGAGCTTCCAAAAATTATGGTACTTGTTAGCTTTCAGCCCTCATTGCCCCTATCATAAGAATCTTGAAGTGGTTAAGGTTAAAGTGGCAAATCTGGAGTATATGCTTGACGAAGTATAAGTTGGCAATCTCGTGCCCCTTGAATACGAGGGCCACACCTCATGCATACTCAACTTTGGGTCTAGGTAAGTTCATGTCACTCTAAGTATTTGCATATCATTGAGAACCGCCAACGGGGTACCCCTTGCACATGGTACAGGAGCTTTCCCATAACCAAAATGACAAGGCAAGCAGACAATGAGCATCTCAGCAATTCTTCTTATGTACCATGGGAATGTGGTGCTTTTTTCTCTCTTTCCTCTTTTCTCAATGTGTCTCTTTTTTATAATAAGAATGCTTCATAGATGTCACTATGGTGATGCTCTAATCTTCCACCATGATTAGGCATGGCTTAGGCTAGCGGCCCAGGCGTTTCTCTAACACAGGATACAAACTCCATGGACTTACAAGTTCCCTATTTATTTCACACCAGTGACATCCATAGACAAAAGAACATGATATCAACTGAGTACAACAAGGTACAAGTGCAATGTTGAAAATGTTCCCCGTGACAGCACGGTTCTGCTAATTCCAACGTATAAGTGCAAGCATATACAACAAATTTGTCACAATGGTTCAAGTTTATTAGGGGCAAAGAATAAAGTGTGCCATCAAGTTTGTGAGGGCTTTAATCACTAAGTTTTCTCATAACAAAATAGTTTTTAATTGGAAGATAGTTGAAAACAGGAATATACTTGGAATGGTGTAACACACCATGCATAGGAGTTTATAGTGGACACTTTGGAATAACTTGGTTTCTTGGGAGTTGTAAGCATGAGTAGAACTTACTCATACAAGTGGAGGCTAGCAAAAGACTGGGAGCAACCAACTAAGAGAGCAATAATGGTCATAATCATGTAGTGCAACAAAGCATACTAATCAAAGCAAAGAGTGGTACTACAAGTCAAGGACTAAATGATCATAGAGGATAATGGCGACTTGTCATAGTCATAACATGGTGTGAGCATGTGCCAAGTCAACCCAAGCAAAACATCAAAGGAGAATACCATAATACTATGATTTTGCATGCTAAAGCAACGCATAATTTTTTCAAGGCACACTAAGCAATCCCAATTGTTTGGAACAAGACATGCTACAGCAATAATCACTAAGCATAATTCTAAAACAACACCTAGCATGTCATGCTAAAGTCTAAGTCACAGTCAATGCAAGCTCCTCTTGCACTTCAATCAAGAACTTACTACTCCTTTCCAAACACCAAGCAAACTTATTTGCAAAACAACACAGCGAGAGCGGGGGTCCAAACTACTTTATTCAAGCAAACTACACAACCTAAGCAAAGCAAACAAAAACTAAGATGCTCCAAGAACAACACAACTGTGCATGAAACAATAAAAACGAAGTGTCTAGACAGACTTGAGCTTTTTATTGATGAAGAAGGGGATGCCCAAGGGGATGCCTTGGGCATCCCCAACCTTTGACGCTTGTACCTCTTGGATATTTCTTGGGGTGACACCATGGTGGCATCCCCAAGCTTGATCTTTTGTCCATTCTTCATCTCATTGCATCATTCTTTCTCTACACCTGAAATTTTTCCTTCATACAAAACTTCACGCAATCTTCATTAGCAACATTAGTGTATTCAAAAGATATTAGACCTTTGGCAAAGCTTTTGAACAGCAAGGCTTTTCACTAAAAAAACAAGCTACTGTAGTAACTCTTTCAAAAAGCTCAATTTACCTGAACAGAACTCAAAAAAGGAATTAATAAGAAGCAAATGCAAATAATGTCAGAAATCTATCAAAACAGACCAGCAGGTAGAAAACGATTTTTTCGAACATCTTCTGTTGCTCAAATAAAAACGTGTTGAACTATCGAAAGTTAGCTAACATACTGGGGGATTTATTTGTAAATTTTGAGCTCAGTCCGAGTTACAGAGCCTCCTCACGAATTGTTTTGGTGGAGGATAGAAATCTGTTTCGGGACAGCAACTCCCCAAATCTTACTTCCCTCTCATTAGAGGTCATTCTTGGCACAAAAAGCAAACAAAAAGGATAAGGAGAGGTCATTACTGAAGTAATAACTTCCAAGACTAAAGAAAACTCTTGGTTTATCTCCCAACAAGTACTTTTCTTTAACGCCTTTAAGTTAGGCTTGATAGCTTGAGAAGATGCTCACATAAGAAATATGAATTGAAGTAAAAGAGAGCATCAAGAAGCAAATTCAAAACACATTTAAATCTAACCCACTTCCTATGCATAGGAATCTTGTATGCAAATAAATTCACAAAGAACAAAGTGACAAGCATAGGAAGATAAAACAAGAGTAACTTCAAAACCTTCAGCACATAGAGAGGTGTTTCAATACCATGAAAACTTCTACAACCAAACTTTCCTCTCTCATAATAATTTTCAGTAGCATCATGAATAAACTCAATAATATAGCTATCACATAAAGCATGCTTTTCATGATCTTCCAACACATAATTTCTATCAAGCTCAAAAATAGTGGGATTAAAACCTTCACAGGTTTTACCCAAAGTAGATATTTCAAAAGGTCCCATAGGAACATAACATTCATCCTCCTTTGGTAAGCATGGGGGACAATCAAATAATATAAGAGGTAAAGAGTTACTCTCATTAGAAGGTAGGCATGGGTAGATCCATTCTTTCTCCTTTTGTTCATCACTCTCCTCCTCCTTTTCATTTAATGAGCTTCCAGTTTCAACAATTTCTTCTTCCATAGGCTCCTGCAAGGCATTAGTCTCTTCCATGTGTGGAAAGAATCTGTTAAAATATTCAAGAATATATCCATTTGCTTCCTTGTAATTATCAAAGCAAAATTTAAGTATCTCATAAACCTCATATTCATATGGTGCATCATCAGTATTTTCAAGCAAACTAGCAAGTTCAAATGCACCCTTGAAAGCAATAAATTCTTCAATTTGTTGCACATCATCAAAAACATAATTTCCTTTAACATAAGAAGATATGGTAACATTATCATTATACTCACATTGAAAGGGTAGGTGTTTATACCTCCTGCAGCAACAAGCTTTATCAAAGCAATAGGTAACATTATAAGTAGACCAGACGTCTCTAGCAATAGTATTCAACCTATAAATTTATTCCCATAAGTGTTTCCCTTTTTGTGACAAATGGTGTTCCTTATAATAATACTTTTGTTCTTCCGTGAACCCACCTTGCCAATAAGAACTAGTTCCAAAGAAACTATCCATTGATAGAAAGCATGACCAAGCAAGGCAATAAAAGACCAGCAACTAGAGTAGGAACTAATTTTTTTGTGTTTTTGAATAAAGAAAGCAAACCAAACTAGACTAATTTTTTTGGGTTTTTTGAAAAGAGGCAAACAAAACCAAGCAAAATAAATAAATCAAACTAAAAACAAAGTAAAGAGAAAGGAAGTGAAGGACTCCCCTAGTGAAGACGTCCTTAGCCTCCCCGGCAATGGCGCCAGAAAATAGCTTGATGGAGCCTAGAACTTGTCGTGGGACGCTTCCTTGGAAACCCCAAGAGCAAGGTATGAAGCAGCACAGCAGCAAGTTTTCCTCAGTAAGAAACCGAGGTTATCGAACCAGTAGGAGGAAGGAAACATCACACAGGTGTTGCTAGCAACGCGCAGACTTGCAGAACACAAACTCAAGACTTTGCCCCAACGAATCAGTGAGGTTGTCAAGTTCACCGGTTTGCTATAACAAAGGATTAAACGTATGGTGTGGAAGGTAATGCTTTGCAGCAAGGAAAAAAGTAACATTGGAAGATGTATCAATGGTAAAGATTGCACCGGGGCCCATAGTTCACTAGAGGTGCTCTCCTTAAATAAACAACATGGCATGAAGGGTAAACAAATTACAGCGGGGCAATTGACAGGAACTGAGCAAGGCATAACAATGCAATTACTAGTCAGAAAGATCCTATGAGGTTGATTGCGCAATACAACAATATACATAGACCGCCATCCAACTGCATCTATGACTAGAAGTCCACCTTCAGGTTATCATCCGAACCCCCTCCAGTATTAAGTTGCAAGCAACAGACAAATGCTTTAAGCAAAGTGTGTAAGGTAAACAGTCCACATGTTCCATGAACAAGAGACCGTTGTTTTCTCCCTAGTAGCAACAGCACATCTACAACCGAAGGGATTTCTGTCACTTCCCTTGGGAACTAGAGGCATGAACCCACTATCGAGCATCAATACCGCCTCTTGGAGTCACTAGAAACTACTTGGCCAAGATATCTACTAACAACGGAGAGCATGCAAGATCACAAACAACACAGACATGATAGAATTATAAAGACAAAACCATTAATCAAACCAACATAATAATGTCAATATCCATCGGATCCCCGTAAACACAACATGCATGATTACAAATAGATTAGATCTTGATCATGAACGGAGCTCACAAGATCTATACATGAAAGCACAAAGGAGGAGATACAACCATCTAGCTACTACATGGACCCATAGTCCAAGGTGGAACTACTCACGAATCATACCAGAGAGAAGGCCTCCGGGATGATCTCCCCTCTGGCAGGGTGCCGGGAAGAACTTCAGATCCCCGCAATCTAGGGACGATGGTGGCGGCGGCTACAGACGGCTTCGTGGATTTCTGATCGGGTACTTAGGGTTTCTGCATCGGGGGCTTCTTATAGGCGAAGGGGGAGGCCGAGGCGGCGGCCAGAGGGGGAAAACCCTACCCAGGCGCGGGGTAGGGCTCACCCGCGCCTAGGGGGGTTTAGCCGCCCTGGCACGCCTCCTCGTCTCCCCTCTGGACTTCTTGTTCCCCACGAAAAGTAATTGACTTTGTCCTTTGTCCCGTCCAATTCCGAGAATATTTCTTTACTAACTTTTCTAAAACAAAAAACAGTAGAAAACAGGCATCTGGCACTGTTGCAACTTGTTAGTAGGTTAGTACCAGAAAACATGTAAAAATCACCTCAAAGTGTGGACAAGTAAAGAAAATTAGATATAAAACAAGCATGGAGGATCAAAAATTATACATATGTTTCTGACGTATCAGGATTATCTGGAATTTTATGTGTCTTAGTATGGGTTCCCTCGTGGAACAAGGTTGAGATGAGGCTACCTTGTGAATGTGAATGTCCACCTATGTAGTTCCCAGGATGATGGATGGTTATGGCTGGGAGGCCAAGCTCACAGGGGAGGTGCCTATACTAGGGTGTGTAATTGAAAGGTTAGGATTGATTATCCGTATACCAAGTATGATGATTCAAGGTTATCCTTGAAGAATGTATTGAATGTTGTGGTGAAAGTGTACCCCCTCTACAGAGTGTCAAACTATTCATATAGCCGCGTCCACGGTCATGGACAGTTGGATGGCCATACTGTTCCGTTGTCAGATATTTTCAAAATGACTTGTCACTTGAAGTATGACTTTGACTTGACCCCAGAAGGATGTGGACATGAAACTAGGTTCGAACTTGAGTAATCTAGACAACTAAAGCTAGGTCTTTACTAAGTACTGACGAAATAAAATTGGCTTATTGCAAACAAACCTAGAGCTTAGGATTCCTACTAGATTGGTAGTTTATATTAGTGATAGTTTGCGAGTACCTTAAAAGTACTCATGGGTTTGGCCTGGCTATTCCCATGGCCAGACTATGAAGGAGAGTACGAGGAGGATGGACAGAAGGACGCCTTCGATAACTAGGATCATCTCCTGTCGTCAGCATTGCCTGTGACCATGAAGATGGAGCCTCTACTGCGCTACTATTATTCCACTGCTTTGATATGTATTCAGACTTGATCATGAGATCAACTATTTGTAAGACTATTATGGTTTGTAATGGATGATGTACTGCGCTATCAACTCTGTTATGTCTCGCAAAAATGGTAATCCTAGGATTGCGATGTACGGCATAACAGGCATCTAGGATTAAAAATCTGGGTGTTTACAAGTTCCCACCGTATAATTGGCGCTGACACCGCCTCCTCAAATAGTTTCACGTCATGCAACTGGACCGGAGAGAAGACATACAGAACACCTAGAAATCACTGAAACCTCACCTCTAGAAGGAATCTGGAGGGGGAACTCATCCATCGGGGATCTATCTTCGCCCTGCGCAGATCCAGGAGGCTAAGGCATTGATCTTCATCATCAACCGCTGCATCACCACCATATCCATCCATCCCATCTACACCTTGTCTAGATCTTGTTGTAATTTCCGTACTCATTGTGGATTTATATAAGTTCATCTATGATATATTCCATTACTTTTTCCATGATGTTGATTGCCACCATGTCTGAGTAGATCATTAGTTCTTGGGGAGATGGAGAAACCCTAGCATGAGATTGAAATAAGATAAAGTTTATTATGATATTCATCGTTGTGACCATGTGTTAGATTGTCTTCATATTGATGTTGGGAGAATTCGACCTCTCAATATTTGCCTCTTATGGGGACTTGATGGAGGCAACTACTTGTTGGTAGATGGAGGTGTGTTAGCACTTATAGTGACTATAAATCTGTTGGCATCCCTTACGTATCAACTTGGGAATCAAGGAAACTCAGGAAACACTATCCATGCCATGGGATACGTCCTGCGGGATTAAGTCCCTTAATAGAGCAGTAATTCAATTGATGTTGATTGTTGTCTGATGTGGTTATGAGGACGATGTGAGCAGTGGTTTCTGCCTAATTGTCCAAATACGGAGTTTCTCCCACACATACATAGTTGAGAATGTTCATGATAATAATCTTTACCTTAGCCCTTTATAATGCTAGAGGTGTATTCGCTAATCCCTGAGAATGCTTTTTCCCACTGAAGTTTCAAATCTCTTTTACATACGTGATACTTACTTTCTGTATTCAGTTTCGTTTACTTTAATCGTTGTTCTATTATAACAAAAACACCCTTTTACACAATACGCGCATTTTATATTATTACTTAGAACTTTATTTAGCATTTCTATTTTTAGTTTTTATTTCAATAATTCCTTAGACTTCAGACTCCTGCTCCCTGTGGTATCAATATCTTTATTTAGAAACTAGCTACAAATGATCTGTGCACTTGCAGTCACCAAGCTCCCCAATAACGGTGCAAGAAAATAGCTTCATGACTGCAAGTGCACAAATTGTTTGTAGCTAGTTTCAAAGTTAGGATATCGATCCCACAGGGAGACCAAAGGTAAGTGTTTATGAATGAAGTCTCTATCACACTCAAAGTTATCATAGGTCTTTGAGTGAATTGACTGCAAGTGTTGAAATAAGAATACAATTTGGATTAAACTAAAGGTAAAGTGCAAACTTTAGAAATAAAAAGCATAATAATAAAGAACGATGTGATTGTTTATTGTTTTCTGCAGATGAAAAAATAGGCGCGGGGAGATGCAGTTCATGGTGATAGTGGATGTGCCAGGTGAATGAGTGATAAGTGTAACAATTATAATCTTATAAGTATGTGTCTAGGCGAGCAACCCATAATTAGCCGGAACTCCTCTTGGTATATTTCATCCCAACTTCAATAATCCTACTAGTATGTTACCAAAACCATGGTCAGTCACTAGGCAATTAAGATCCTTCAGGTTGCTTAGCAATTAAGCTCCTTGGATCGGAGTAATGCAATAGGCACATTGGCTCATCGTGCTCCTCGAGTTCAACTAGTTTTCCATTGATATCCCCGTCTCACTCGGTGGTCGTCGGCATACTAGCAAACAAGATCTTATCTATGTAGAATAAAGTATCATGTTGTTTGGGCCCTTAATTGGACAACAAGCATTAGGAATCCAACAGAAAGTCAAGCACACATAATATAGTAATTAAAATCAATGACAAACTAATGGAAAATATATAGGAACATCACATCTCACCAATCCCTTACATCTCCCACACCCAAAGGAACTTACTCACACATGAGAGAAGAAAGCATCATCAATATAATTAAATAAAGGGAGTTTTATCGATGTTACCATGGAGATCGACAATAATAATAGAAAATTAATCCAACACAATTCAAGATAGGAAGAAACAATCTCAAACCCTAATATTGAAAGGTGAAGATCTCTCTCTCTCAAGTACAAGTAATGTCTATGGGGGTGTAGTGGATAGGAGGTCGAAGATCATGGAGCGAGATGAAGAACGTCTTCCCCTTCTTCTCCCGATCTCTTCTTTCTCCCTTCTGGATGGAACGACGGCTACTGTGTTATGTTTTGTCCTCTGCCTCTTCATGAAAGTTATCCTTTTTGACAAGACGAAGGCGGTGGCAACTATACAGACGGAACTATATGGACTGAGAAAATATTCCTGACGTATAGTTGGTCGTTAGAGCTACTAGTTGCCTCCCTCATTTGCTTCGAAAAAGAGACTTGCTTTTTTTTGCCTGAATATTGTATTTCTATTGTTAAAACCTTCTGTTGATGTTCAGAACCTAAAAACACATTCAAACCAAGTTTTCTTTGCAACCGAAGTATTAGCGTTAGGTAAAGCTAGAAAACCATCAAATCCATAAGAAAACCATCAATAAAAACCATAAAAAATGTGTCGAATCTCATAGCTATAAAAGTATGCAAAACAATGAAAGAAAAAGGTATACCTTCTGAGCTTGTTAAGGAAAACAAAGTAGATCTATTACAAATTTTTACTGAAGAAGATGAAACTAGGAAAGTTTTTCAAGAATTAAAACATCGACATGCCAAATCTCATAATAACCTGCATAAGCAATTTCAAAGACATAAGAAGATTTTGGCAGAACTCACAGAAAATTATGATGAGATTGGCCAAGAAATAAAATTATTTCACAAGTATCTTAGTATGATTGAAACTCAATGTGAACAAATATCATCTGGTTATCAAATTTTTCTTCAAGATGATATAAATATTCCTATTTCTAATAATGTTGTTACAAGGAGAGGTGCAGTTGTTACAGGACCATTAGGACCACCAGAATATGAAGCTGAAAAAGATCGACGGGAAAAAAGCCTTGCTCAAATCAAGCCAAGAAGATGACACACTAGTGGATCCTCAAGATGAAACTGCTCAAGAAACACAAGACCAAACCTTGGAGGATCAAAATGATGCACATGATGACCGCTATGACTATGATGCAGAGACTGATGATCCAAGAGAATAAAAAGAGATAAGCAATGAACATGAAGTTGTTGCAGTAGAAAAGAAGAAAAGCGATAAGAAGCAAGAGAAGAAAACAACTAAAGATGTTGATCCCCCACAAAAGGTAAAAGACAAGAATAAGAAAGGTGAGCAAAAACTTCCATATCCAGATTGCAAAAAGAAAGCACCGGATCAGGTAATCTATGATTCTTTCAAAAAGGCACTTGGTGACCTTCGTCAAGAAATTCTATTTGTGGATGCAATAAAAGTTCCTAACTATTCTAAATTTCTCCATGATATTCTTAATAGAAAGAAAGAAATAACTGAAACCGTTGCCATGGTGACTAGTTATCCTGCTCATGGGAAGTTATTTTCTAAGTCGGGAGATCCCGAAATACCAACTATTTCATGCTCAATTGGCAAAACTGGTATTCACAATGCCTTGTGTGATTTAGATGGAGGAGTTAGTGTAATGTCATAATCCCTCTATAAAAGGTTAGGATTAGGGGAATATTCCCCTACTTCTATCACTTTACAGATGGCTGACAAATCCACTAAACAACCCATTGGTACGATTGAGGATGTTCTACTTAGAATAGATGATCATGGTATTCCCACTAATTTTATTATTCTTGAAATGCCAGAGGATGAAAAATTATCTATAATACTTGGATGAACTTTCCTTAGCACTGCAGGAGCATAAGTTGATTGTGCTGAGGAAAAAATAATATTCAATGTTTATGATGCTGAAATCATCCGGTATTTTCCAAAGAAGCTAGAAGCAGGAGAAAGGTATATTCCACCGGCAAAATGAGTTCAAGTGGTAAGTTCCCTTGATAAGGGGCAACCCAAGGTAAGAATTCGAGAACAGAGAAGGGGTTGAAATATTCAACCATCCTTAATAAAATGCTTAATGGGAGTCAACCCATCATGATAATAAAATAAGTTATAGAATAAAATGTTCATCGCAGTCCTACAACCTTTTCATAGACATTCTTGCGGAAGAGGGCCCGTAAAGATGCAATTGTCAAAAAGTAGTAGAAATATCAACTGAATAAGCATATATTTAGTGTAAAAAATAAAGTTTAAGTTTTATCTACAAGAACTATCCTAAACATATTTTTCTGATTAAAGAGAGCATCTCTGAAAAATTTGGGCAAAAAGCATGTCCTGGAGAGTCTAACGACAAACTATATGACGGGAATATTATTCCTGCTGTATAGTTCTGGTCGTATAGTTATCGACCCCCTTTTTCACAAAATTGTATCTCGGGACACAGAAGGTTTAACGACCAACTATACTGCGGGACCATTTTGGTCTGGCCGTATAGTTGCACCCATATAGTTGAGATCTGGCATAAAGAAACCCTAATTGTCGACGCTGCCACAACTATATGGCGGGACATACTTATCCTGCCCATATAGTTGCCACCATATAGTTCACGCGACCTCTAAAACAAACCAGCAGGGCTAGGGCTCTTCCTCCTCCTCACTTTTTCTCTCATATTCTCTCTCCAAACTCCTCAAAATCCACCTAGAATTCTTGATTCTTCGCGGATTTCATTCGTTTGAGTTGGGGAATCAACAGATCGGTATGTTTCTCTCCCTATCCATGCTTTATTATCAGAATTCCATGGTTGAAACTCTCACATTGATCTAGTGGATGAATTCAAGCTTGTATGATTTTCCCTTTTAATTTCTCTCGGTAGGATTGAATTTCTCCATGTAGAATTGTTCGTATATCATGTAGAAACTCTATGCCTAAGGTTTTATGTTGAAATTTTTCAGTACATCAATATGAACAAGCTTAGTAGCATTTTTCGCAAGAGAAAGTGCCAATGTGGCAAGGGCTCGGGAATCTGGGCTGAGCTCGACAGCAAGTACGCCATGGTTTCATCAAGGAGGGTGATGCCCACACGTTGGGCCGATGATAGCTTTCTCACCGTGGCAGAGTTGAGGACGGACTTTGACCACATGTGTGAAAATGCAGGGCTATCACTCCTCGCCTATGCAAGCCACTACACCTACACCGATCTCATCTTTGAGTTCCTAGCCTCCTTCTACAATGACTACAAGGAGAAAGGTAATGCATGCACGGTAAAATTCACCATAAACCAACAGCTATATCAAATCTCTTTTCAACAATTTTGTGAAGCTTTTGGATTCCCTCAAGATGGGGAATCAACTGTCACAAATTTATACAGCGTCTCAAGTGGAGAAACTTGGGAGGTTATTTATGTTAACAGTGACAAGGACTTCTACTAGAAGAATATGTCCACAATTCTGAACCCGACAATCTTCTACTCCGCCTTGTTTCTCGTCAACACTCTGTTGGGAAGAGGAGATATCGGTTCAATGGCCAATGCAGACATGGCCATGATCACCAAGGCACTCTTCCCCGCTGCACCACAGAGTCCCTATCCTGCGGCTCTATTCCTTCAGCACATCCACCACTAGAGCAACAAAAAGAAAGGTGACATTAGAATTGGTGGATTGGTAACCCACCTTCTTCAAGCTTGTGGAATCCCAATACCTTTTATGCAACCAGTTGACGGCTCCATACTTATGGACGTCAAATATTTAACTCTTGTGGCTTCCTCGGTGTTTACCGAGCTGACAAAAGGCTCCGAGCATATCGGTTTGGTTATCTTGATGCTGCACATGATGAGCAGGTGCCATTGCCTTGCCCACAAGATTTCTCGATTTTGGAGAAGGACAACTGGATCCTCACCAAGTATCAAGTGATGGAGATCATGGCTGGGCTCCATCCTGACCCCGAGGAGGATGAAGAAGGAGAGAAGCAGGATGAGTAGGAGGAGGAGTAGGACAATCCTGCTTGGGAAGGATATCAGCAGCAACAGGAAGGACACTGGGACCCATGGCCCAATCAGCACCAACAATAGCAGGGGTACAACAATGTCCCCTATCAAGAATTTCTGCATCAACCAGCGCGTTGGGGAAATCGACCACACTCTTTAGGGAGTGAATGAGGATGTTAGTTCCCTAACTAACAGCTTCGATCACTTCATGAACAACTTCCCCAACTACTACCAGCAGTACATGTACCCGCCGCCAAATGACGACAACAACTAAGCATGGCAATAGCCTAAGTTTGTGGGAGGTTTGAAAACCTCCAAACTTTGCATTCATATTTTTTTCTACTTTTGATTTATTTTACTACTTCAAAAATTGCATGTTTACTTTAAGTTTGTATTCCTAAATCAAAAACACAAAAAACTTAGTTGTAACTTCTATTGCAAATTTGTTTCTTTGTTTCTCTCAGAGATTGCTCAATTTTAGGTACAAGAACAAAGAAAGTAAGAGGAGGTATCACATTCCTTTCATCGCCTCTTCTGCAATTTTAAATTGACCCTACAACTATTTGCTCGCTTGCACTTGAGTCGATCCCCACTTAGCTTGTTATCCTATAAATTCTATTCCCTTGCTAGTGCCTCCTTTTTAGATTTGAATAATGAGCAATGAACTTGGTTAAAATATTTCTGACATTTTTACAACAAGAAAAAGCATCCAAAAGATGACTTGAGTCCATGTTTACCAAAGGATTTGATTTTAGAAACTACTCAACCTCATTGAGCTTAATGTAATAGATTTTGCCACTGCTTTTATAGTAATTAAAGTAAGATATTGCTTTACACGTGTCATTACAACACTATCGTGCTCCATGGGGAACTATTAACTCTGCTGGCCAACGAACGATCTAAATGTGGGAAACCACTTGATTTCGGCTATTGATTTATGTAAGCGTCTGTAGCTTCAATGCTATGACGAGTAAAATTTTTAGTCTCCTCGTGGTCTCACGTTCCAAGTGAAGTTGTAGTACTCTATCCCACTATTGCTCAATAGTTATCTATTGGAGTGCCCAACACAATACCAATTAGCATGTTAAAAACAGTGGCATGATTTCTCTATGGAAGAGCTAAAGTTTTTGAAAAGCAAGAAAAGGAAAAAAGATGCTTTGAGAGTCTTGAAATTTTAACGTGGGAGTAGATGAGTTGTTCTTAAATTGAATATTTTTTTTGCCAACTTGAGTACTCCTAATTGATTAAAGAAAAAAGAGCAAAAAGTCTTTCATCTCTCAACAATGAGAGAAACCAAAGGAATTTGTTTCACTTTCCTATCTAAACTACTGACACTTGCTTGGGCATATAATTTATTTGCTAGCAAGATATATGTTGTTAGGAAGTGGACTCAGTGCAATCTTGTGAATACTTGTATGATCATGTTTAAGATTGCAGGAATTGTGAAGAAAGGAATTTGACACCAATTTGATCTTGTAAGTTCTTTTATTTTAGTCTCGAATCTCTGCTATTCTTCCTTATTTTCTTGTCACTCGAGGGCGAGCAACATCTAAGCTTGGAGGATTTGATAGCTGTGATATTCGACACATTTTTATGGTTTTTATTGATGGTTTTCATCTAGATTTGATGGTTTTCTAGCTTTACCTAACGCTAATACTTCGGTAGCAAAGAAAACTTGGTTTTCAATGTGTGTTTCAGGTTCTGAATATCAACAGAAGTTTTTAACAGCATAAATATAATATTCATATGAAAACAAGAAAGTCTCTTTTTGGAAGCAATCGAGGAAGGCATCCAGAAGGTTTAACGACCAACTATACGGTGGCAATATTCTCTCCGGCCGTATAGTTCCCGCCGTATAGTTTCCACCACCTTCGTATTGTCAAAAGGGACAACTTTCGTGAAAGGGTCGGGGACGAAAACACAACACAGCAGCCACCATTCCATCCAGAAGGGAGAAAGAAGAGATCCGGAGAAGAAGGGGAAAACGTTCTTCTTCTCTCTCCACAATCTTCGACCTCCTAGCCACCACACCCCCATAGCCATTACTTGTACTTGAGAGAGAGATATCTTCACCTTGCAAGATTAGGGTTTGAGATTGTTTCTTCCTATCTTGAATTGTGTTGGATTGATTTTCTATTCTTATTGTGGATCTCCATGGTAATATCGAGAAGAACTCCCTTTATTTAATTATATCAATGATACTTTCTGCTCTCATGTGTGAGTAAGTTCCTTTGGGCGTGGGAGATTAAGGAATTGGTGATATGTGATGTGCCTATATATTTTCCATCAGTTTGTATTGATTTTGGTTACTATATTATGTGTTCTTGACTATCTGTGGGATGCCTACTGCTTGTTGTCCACTTAAGGGCCCAAACAACATGATACTTTGTTCTACATAGATAAGATCTTGTTTGCTCATAGACCGGCGACCCCCGAGTGACACGGGGATATCAATGGAAAACAAGTTGAACTCGAGAAGCACGAGGAGCCCCTGTGCCTATTGCATTCGTCCGAACCAAGGATCTTAATTTCTAAGCAACCTGAAGGATCTTGATCGCCTAGTGACTGACCATGGTTTTGGTAACAGACTAATAGGATTATTGAAGTTGGGATGAAATCTATCAAGAGGAGTTCTGACTAATTATGGATTGCTCGCCTACACATATACTTATAAGATTATAATTGTTACACTTATCACTCGTCCACTTGGCATAGTCACTATCACCATGAACTATATTTCCCCGCGCTTACTTAGTCATCTGCAGAAAACTATAAACAATCAAATCGTTCTTTACTTTTATGCTTTTTATTTCTAAAGTTTACATTATATTTATTTAAATACATTCAGTTTAATCCAAATTTTATTCTTATTGCAACACTTGCAGTCAATTCACTCGAAGACCTGTGACAACTTTGAGTGCGATAAAAACTTCATTCATAAGCACTTTTCTTTGGGCTCCCTGTGGGATCAATATCTTAACATTGAAACTAGCTACAAGTCTGTGCACTTTCATTCATCACCGTTAAGTATCTAATACTAAGCACATAATAAGATACACACAACAATCATACATCAAATGTAAGTGCAATGCGATATGGTCTTCGCGTTGTGATCTCCATCTCGGCGCCCTGGGATCTGGTGCCAGGGGCACGAAGCTTCGGGGTCCGGCGCCAGGGAGTCGGTGCCTCCGGGTCCTGTGCCATGGCCCTAGTGCCTCCAACTTTGTAGTCCACCATTACGATGATTATTATTACTACTACTTAGCAACATAAAATAAAGCATTTTACCTTACTATTACTATATCACATCACAACACCCCTGCAAATCAAAGTTAGACGTCTCTACTTTATCTTTTGCAAGTTTTACGTGGTTGTATGGGATTTCGCATAAGAACCGTTTCTTACCTATAAACTTCAACCACAATACTGATTAAATGATTGTCTCTACTAACCCCCTTTTGGAGTCATCCTTTGTAAATACTATATCAACTATTGAAAGAGAGACAGACACACGCTAGCCACTTATACGGAACAAGCCGTATATCGAGCGTAGAACCAGTCTCACATAAGAGTACGCGTAAGGTCGGTCCCGGTCGCTTCATCAATCAATACCGTGATATAAACAAGTACACGTGGGAGGGTAACAATCATAAAGTCGACGCCCACACATCAGAACTCGTGTGTTCTACCCATACTAGCATTATTACACATAGATCAGCTCTGATACCACTGAAGGGGTTCGATGCAGAAAATAAAAAAATTTACTACGTGACAACCCCGAAAGCCCAAGATCTATCTACTAGTAATGCAGTAATGGGAAGCAGATACGGTATTCATACCTTTAAAGACCGAGCGCGGTTAACGTACCGCGAGGAATGTGGATGAATAAGACGCCCGACGCTGACCTCGAGGTCATGATGTACTTGTGGCTCCACGGCAACTTTTAGCAACAAAATCACGGTGCCACCAGAGGGAGTCACACACGTACGATGTTTGATGTCGACCCCCGCTTCTCCCCGATCCAGCAGCGATTGCGGAAGTAGATCTCCCAGATCCAAATCCTGCAGATCGACGGCGCTCCGCGGCGAAGAACTCCTTGCTAGCACAACCCTGACAAGGAGGCCACGACCGCAAGAGAGAGAAAGGAGAGAGGCAACATAGGTCTTTTATTTATTTCTAGGTGGAAATTGGTGTGTTTTAATCCTCCCATGGTCACCTTATTATATAGGCGGAAGGAGGGGTCCCTCCACCTTAAGGTCCAAATGTTGGACTAAAATAATAGGAAAAGGGGAAAAATTGCAGCCATCTAGGTGGGCCACCTGCCTACCCGCGCCTGGCCCAGCCGGCCAGAGAGGCGGCGGTAGCGAGAGGTCCAAGGGGCCCAAGCAGTAGCTAGTAGCAGCAGGGGGTGATGCCGAGTGGGCTGGCCTGCGGCCCACCTCTCCTGCGCGCGCGTGCGGTGGACAGCGCCCGCGCCCGAGTGGGCCAGGGCCAGGCAGCCCGCTGCGGTAGAGGGTAGCTGCTGCTGTCCCACGCGGAAGATAGAATCCGCCGCTCACTTCTGCGGGTTCAAAACCGGCCCAATTCCTGTTGCATTCTCTTGCCTTTCTTGCCTGTTTCTTTTTAGGTAAAATCCCTACGTGATTTTGGCTAACTATTAAGACGCCTTTTATAAATCTTTATTTAAATATTTTTTATAATATATTAATTCATAATTAATATATAATAATCATATTTAAATAACTATTTATCCGAAAACCATTTTTTGGTCCTTTCCTTTATTATTTTTCCTCCGAACAACTTCGGATCTCCCTAGAAATTTCTATTTTCTCTCTTCTCACTTCTTTAGTGATTCAAACTATCTATTAACGATCTCCAAGCTTTGTCAAGCCCTTAAGCGTGCTATCCAACACTTCATGAATACTACAGACATGGCCAAGACTCCTCTATGACAAATGGTTAACATCGGGATCTGGATATCCATAATGACCACCTGTGTACTCAACGATATTTGTCGTTGAACCGTAAACATTATGTCTTATTCCTTTTGTCTCTATGATACTATATTGTCCGAGGTTTTGATCAAGTAATATCCTTATGTCAGTGTTCAACCTCGTTACTGACAATACCTTCTTTACTCGATCCGATAAGTAATATCTCTGTGACCTAGTCACACGATGCACAGCTTATGGATATAACTTATCTGAGTGGGCCCAAGAGTATCTTCCGCCACACGGATGGAAAAATCCTGCTCTTGACGCGGTCTTCTCTACATGTCCCTCCGGATACCCAACGACACCTTTATGATAACCATATTACTAAGTGACGTTATGTGTCATCAAAGAATCCTCAGGTGACAGTGATTTGATATGGTCTCACGGTCTAAGGAAAGAGTCACTATGTTTCCTAAACATCATAACCTGAACTTCATGACATGATCGTGATACTATGCTATAGATACGGTATGTTCACCATCTCATTCCCTAATGAAATAATTTCATTGTCAATTAGGGGCCGATGCACCTTTATGATCAGGAAACCTTTGATCATCAGTTGACCAATGAACCGATGACTAGAGTTTCACCAAGAACTACTGTTTGTTTGTATATCACACGTGTATTGATGTTTCCTATCAATACAGTTATAGCATGATACAAAACTTTATTATAAACTTTATAAAATATACCATCTAATATTTGACTCTAGGGCATATTCCCTTCACCTAGCCATCTCTTGGGTCGCTGCTCAACAGACTTACCAAGGACCATTGTGGTTTATCGGGCCAAAAGTACACTCTGGGTCATACGTGCCTACTAGTCTGGGCACTTCTTCGGCTGACCCACCTTCCGCTTCTCGACACATGAAGCGGCGGCGGCAGTCTCTTGCGTATGAGTGAGTTCGGGCGGTGGCTGCTATGAAGTTCCTCCCCTTGCATCGGAATTGATGTGCATACGACACTGATCCATAGGTATTGATTCCCATCTCCCTTTTCTAGCTCCGGTAGCAGGCTTTGGTGGAGCTTAGGATTTGGTGGTGGCGACAAAGACAAGAAGGCGGCATCAGCGACGGTCTGTTTCCCGTCGCATGGTATAGCTCGGATCTAGTCCATGAACGTGGAACGCCGGCGGTGCTGCTTCTGCCGCCATCCGGCCCACTTGGAAGACCCAACGTCGCCTCTGTTGTGCCTTTGACCGATGGGGAAAGCCCAACTTTGCCGCGTGGGAAAATTAGTAATGTACGAGCAGATCTACATGTCACGGCTGCTGCAATCCTCTCCTCTGGAAGTTTATCTCAAATCTTCTCCTTGACAGCAACCGTACAACCAGGTTTCCACTCTCTTTAACTCACCCCCTGTAATATTTTATGGAATCAGTGAGTTTTCTTTAAAGATATTTTTAGGTCAGAGCGCTAAACAAGAAGTCAACCCCGATATTTATGAAGGAACCTAATGTTCAGGTATGGGTGTATGACAGATCTTCCTCAATTCTACCACATACATAAGGATACTATGCATGAGCGTAGTGGGTTGCGTCAAAAAATCATCACCGCAAAAATTGCATTGCCATTTTAATATATTCAGAATGACTTCTCTTTATTTGCATACGGAAGAACTGATAGGTGATAACTGTATTTGCGTTTGAAGTTATCTACTTTTACATATGGAAGTCTAAACAAGCATGGGGATACTTTTTTTTTTAATTATCTGCTTGACATATCATCGTAAATCTGTTATGGGCAAGTATTTTGATGATATAAGTCTGAATGTAATCAGTGGTTTTAGAATATTATTATTATTCTAATTCTCAAGGTAATCTTATTTCCATATTACTCAATAATTTCTCTATATACGCTAAGGTAACAACAAAGTACGAATTTAGTTCCAGCGTAGGTACCTGGAGCCCCTAGGCTCAAAACTGTATCAATATTGCATTTATCAGCTTTATTTCTCTTGTCCTTTTAGTATTTAGATGCGTTAATCTGAATTTTTTATTCTAAACTGTCTTGCAATTTGTGGAGTATAAACTGAAAACTAGAAGTCAGCCTGTGAAGGTATGTTGCATTTGACTTGGCTTTTAAAATTGCTGAAATTGATTTCTAAAAATATTAGTTGTCTGTCAAGTTCCTTTTGGTAGCCTATGTCTATGACAAATCAATATAGTGGAGTACTTTCGTCTTCAAATTGCTGGAATGACCAAGTTTTACTTTGGTTTAATTGTACAGATGTATCATACACTTGCCTAGAAAGATTACTATGGTTTTGTTGTACTGTTACATGAGGCAGTAGCCTGGTGTAAGCCTGATTTACTAAGTGAGCTTCGTACACATATTAGTCGAACAACTTTTCTTTTGAAAGGAAGTAGAACAGATTTTTAGTGTGCCATCTGTTTTACTTCCTCACAGGTAGATAAAAAATTGGTGGCTATATAGTTTATAAGATATATATATATATATATATATATATATATATATATATATATATATACACACACGCACACACACACACACACATTAGATACGGAAATGAAGTATCTAATTGATTTTTATCACTACTAATAAAATTATCTTGGTAATATAGATGCATATTTCAGTGAAACATTACTGATAACTAAGGTACACTACCATGCCCGCATAATTTCTTTCGTAGCCCCATGTGGTTTATTTCTGTTGATAATGAAAATTAATCTTTGTTGTGGTTGTACACTGTGATTTTGGTAGCCCCTTAGAATAGAGGAGAGTAGTAGGAAATTATGATGCGCTTGAGTGCTTCATGTGGTGATGTAAAATTAGTACTGTTGTTTATGTAAATATATGGTTGCTCACATTATTTCTTAGGCTATTTATGTGTTAATATAATATGGTTTTTCATGTATTCTGCCTTCTATCCAAATTGTCAGACTAACTTATTCCCAACAGACACCACACCACCTTAGCTGAGAGACCATGCAAATTACTTGAATATATATTTATACACCACAGCTCAGATATATTTTGATCTTTCATCAAGATGTGCTAGGATGGCAACGTGAAATATAGCAAATCATATTTGAGACACGGTACCTTTCTTGAATCTGATTAGTTCTTATAGTGCATGTCATGTATCCAGAAATACTTACAATGTCATTGTTATTGCAAGATTGATTAATAGTAGAAATCTATCTGGCCCATTCATTGTCAGGTCTTTATTTCACACTTCCGCTTATGTTACATTTTAGATTTGGACCTTTGTAGTTTTGCTCCGCCTCATAGACCATTGTTTATTGTACCTTTTGTGCATTTTGTTATACCTTCGCTTGTGATTGCACTAAAATTACATTGCGTGCCAATATAATTATTTTTGCATTGCATGTTTGCAGGTTGATCTGTTAACTATTTTGGCAGATTGAATGGTAGAGCTTTCTGAGAGAGCAGGTCCATGCAAAATTTGGAAATTAATTAAACCTGAATGTTCTGTTCGATCTCCTCCAACATTTCCTTCGTATTTTATCGAGCCACTTTGAGATGATTTTCCTTATGTCACCACAATAAGTATGTACTTTCAAATATTTCAGATACTAATGTACGGAGCTGACTTCATTTCTAAGAATGAGATGTCTTTCTCTATTTGTGAATCTCAAGAAAGCTCTTCCACTTGGTAATTTGTAAGTGTCCCTACAAGCACATCTTTAGTCATTTTGGCAATATTATTTAACAGAATTATGTACCAATACTGAATACAGTCTGTGCTCCCTTTTCTGTATATATTATTTTCTAGAAAACTGATTAAAGTCTGCTCTTTGATAACAAACAACTGTGTGTAAATTTATACAATTTAACACACATCTGTTATGCCAACATATCTATCATTTTTATTATAGAGTTAAACACTTTGGCGGTCTATGAAGTTGCCACGCGTGAGCGGATTAGTCATGAACTGGGGAAATGCAAAGTATAGGTCACCAAGTTGTCTAGATGTGTCACTTAGTCACTCCGTCACGACGGACGTTAAGACCCTGACATGGGAGTTTGGTTTTTTTTATAAAGTATACCCTTATATTATTGTTTCCTCTCATCTATTAGTCCCTATGGCAGGCTAGACATTTTATCAAGCAGTCGAGGCGACGAACATCTTGTCCTACCACCCACAGGAATCGACCGCGAGGACTCTCGGGTGCTGGCCCGACACGCGTCCTCCAGCTCATCGTCATTGGGGCCACCGACATAGGACGCATACACGCTCAACACGTGAGAAATCAAGATACAAGGGTCTAATCCATACTATTGGATCTAGTTGTACGTCTGTATTTCTTTTGTGATATACAGTATACATTCATATATATGTCTGGGGAGAGGGGGGCTATGCGGCCCAAAGCATACAAGGTAGAATACATACACTGAGGCACTAAACCATGTACGACAAGGTTAGGCTAAACACAAATCGAACCTATCTCTATTTCAACACAGGAAGAGTGTCAAGTTCTAGGGCTGGCATTTGGGCTAATTTTTTTTAAATAATACATTTTTTTATTCATTTTCACAAATAATACGCAAATTTGGCAAATTTCAAATCTGTCGGTCCGTCGTCCGTTCAACGGACGACAGAGCTCCGTCGTTGGTTGCGCGGACGACACAAGGTTTCGTCCTTTGAGCAGACGATGCAGGTCGGTCGTCCCTTGAACAGACGACAGGATCTGTCGTCCTTTGAGAAGCCGACGCCCCAGTGCTTCCGCCGCTAAATAATCTTCGCTAAATAATCGTCCGCTCGGCAATCCTTCGCGCCGATTTTTCCCGCCGGTACTTCCCGCCATTTTTTCCCGCCGTTACTCCCCGCAAATTTTTCACGCCAGTAATCTCCGTCCTTTGTTCCCGCCACGACTTCCCGCCCTCTTTTTCCCGCCACGACTTCCCGCCCTTTTTTCCCGCCTATTCGGTTCGGTGCCTCTATAAATCCGGGCAACGGGATGTATCATTTAACCCAGTTTATCTCTTCCTCCTCTTACTCTCTCATTTCCCTCTCTCCTTTTGCTCTCGCATTTTCCTCCACTCCTCTCCACTATGACCGACGCGTCTCCCTGGCCTGTAGTTATGTCCATTGGGCTTTTCTTCATAGTCAGAACTGTTGAGATAGGCGATAAACCAGCCGACTGGGATACGTTGGTATCGAACCATGATGCTCTCGTTATACTTGGTAAGTCACTTCATCGAAGAGGGTGGAAACTGAAGACCCCAAATCAGGTACGAGCAGAGCTTCTCAGGATCAAGGCAAGGTGGGACAAGCTCACCTTCAAGAGTGAAGCTCGCATGATGGAGGTGGCTAATACACCTTGGTCCTGGATAGAAGATAGCGAAGATAAGGATGATATCTTCATGCCGCCACCGGTTGGAAGCAAGGCAAGAGCTGAGTGGGACAAGAGACAGGAGAAGAAGAAAGAGCAGGCCAAGAAGAGTCAATCTGACATGACGGAGCAGGTTGTGGCACGTAGGGCCTGGATAGAAGAGAGCGAAGATGAGGATGATATCTTCATGCCGTCACCCGTTGGAAGCAAGGCAAGAGCTGAGTGGGACAAGAGGCAGGAGAAGAAGAAATCGCAGGCCAAGAAGAGCAAGTGCGAGGGATCGTCCAAGGAAAAGGGCGAGGCATCATCGAAGGGAAAGGGAAAGGCATCATGCTAGGGATAGATAGGACTCTTATTTATGTACCGCAAGTTATGTTGAATTATGTTGCAAGTTATGTTGAGTAGTTTGTCGAATAAAATCATGAAATAATAGAATGATGTCTCATACATAGATAGGTAAAAGACTGATACATAAGTAGATATCACTGGTGTCGACGACGAGGTGGCGGAGGCCTCGGTGTACTCCATCCATATCTGTGGGGTGGCATCACATCACGGCGAGGTGCAGTTGACCCTTCACCTTGATCCTGTGTATTCTGTGTGGGGATAGGTGGTGGAGTACCTGGCTGATACTGACTAAACCAGTCTACCTGCTCGTGCTGTGTCTGCTGATGACGGTCGTCAGTACTGTCCCATGTAACGGAGTCTCCTGCTAGTGTACAAGAAATTAAGTACTGAACAACGGCATACTGCATCTAATAATAGTAGGAAGGGACACGCTTACCATGAGGATGAGATTGTGGTCGATAAGCAAAGTCCATGTAGGGGATCGGCTGCTGATGCTGCCATTGTTCGAAAGTAATCTGGTTCTGGTGCAACTGGTCGATATTGAACTGCGATTGCTGCCACGGGTCAGAAGTAAACTGTGATTGCTGCCACCCCGAGCCTCCAGCCTGGTCTGGAGGTGGTGCTCTCGGCGGCGCCTGCTGTGAGAGTCGTGGACGAGGCCCGTGGCGGAGTGGTGGAGAAATATGCTCCTCGTGCCGTCCCGAGCCTCCATCATGGTCTGGAGAAGGTGGCTGCTCCATGGATCGACGTGGGGCGCGCTCCTCCACCGAGTGACGCGGTTGGTGCTGCTGCGTGGATCGACGTGGGGCGCGCTCCTCCACCGAGTGACGCGGTGGGCGTTGTGCTTCTCGGTGTTGAACGACGTCTGAGACGCTGGTGCACGTGATGGACGCGTAGATACGCCGCAGCTTCTCCTCGACCCGCCGGGCAAAGGACTGAGCCTGCTGACGGGGCACAAGAGGAACGTTCGAAAGCGATCGTCCGTACTGAGCCACCTCAGTCTGTAGCTCCCACGTCATATCGGCCTGCATTTGTCTCATAGTTAGGTATGCACTACATAGGCACTCATGTTGATTATGATCTAAATAAAGTACTTACCGCTGACTGTCTGGACTCCAGTGTTGACTGGCTAGGGTATATCTCATCGTCATGTGCGTGTGGAATGGGACGTAGCCGTGTCATCGACATATACCTCTGTAGGTATCCGTGGAATAGCTCCATATCAAACGGGCCAGCGTGCCATACTTGTGTTGGTGCATTCTGCCACTCATTGACGTAAATCCCCACCCGTTGGAGCCATTGAGTGGCGGTCTTGCTACTTTTCCGAGAGTACCTGTCATTAGAATTTGTTAGACCATCATTAAAGAACATAGATGAAGTATAAGATGCATTCCTTATGTACATATATTTACTTACGCGTGCACGACATCTGGAAGGGGAACCTCCGGACGCGGGGGATCTACCATCTGGCAAAGACCAAACTGTCGCATGACCCTCTGTTGAGACATCTCCTCAACTTGGCAATCAAAGATGATCTTCGATGTAGTCAGCCAGTACTCTCGATCTCTAGTGCACATAATAGATATCCCGCCGGGATATCGTGCGTGTCGTGTCTGCAGGGTGTACGGCTCCCAAATCACGACATCCTCTTTCAGTGTGTCGAACTGCTCGCTGAACGATGAATAGCATCTAACGACTTGCTCTCCCGCGAAACGACACTGCATGACAAAATAGTTGTTAGTAACTTTCATATTGTAGTACCAGAAGTGCAATTTATTAAGACATTACACTGACCTTGCGACGGGTCCAGTGAGTGCCAAATGTAGGCAAATCAATTTGCTCTTCGTCGAACAGCAGGTCAGAGTGGTAGACAATTGTTTTATGTTCCTGGTTGCCGACTATTTGGTTGACACTTACATCTGGACGGCCGATAGGGAACCTCTCCCACGACCACAGTTGCAGCAACAATGGGCATCCTAGCAAGGCAGAACTGTCCTTGGTTAACTGGCAAGCATTGCACATACCTCGGTACGTAGCTGCTAAGACAGCTGAACCCCAACTCCACTGTGTGCATTCTTCCTGGCACGTCGCCTCTGCGATCCCGCTAGCAAAATGGATGTATCGCGCACTAATGGTCGACACGTGGTTCTCAGTGAACATCACCTTCCCGAGCAGCCACATAAGGTATGCCTCCAGGCTGCGTGTAATCTGTGGGGCAGTCACCGGAGTGGCCGGGAACCCAAACCTCTGTATCTGCATTGGCAAATAGAACAATTTTCAGCACATGATACTTCTCCAACAAAATAGAACAAATAAATGAAATACACCTGATACTGCTCCAACCATCCAAATTTTGGCCCATGATTGTCATGGCCAAAGGCCAGAGCTCCATCACGGATGCCAAAGAATCGTTGGGCCATGTCTTGGGCCCAATTTGTCGGTGGATCCACTGGGCCTATGGGCACGCCAGCCAACGGAAGTCCCAGCAAGTACGAGACGTCCTGAAGGGTAGGAGCCATCTCTCCCCATCGAAAATGGAAAGTGTGAGTCTCGGGCCTCCATCGATCCACCAAGCACGTGAGCAAAGACGAGTCGTACTGTAAGCGACTAGTCTGGAACCCAAGTTGTCGCCCTTCTATCTCCTCCATACGAGTGGCCTCAACCAAACGAACGAATGGTAAGAGCCCAGCCCACTTCAATCTACATAAGAAGAAAGCAGAACAGTTTAGTCACATTGGCCCATAAATATCCCAACAGCAAGAGAAATAAATGTCACATGCCTCTGAAGCCAATCAGGATGTATGCATCAGTTCGAAATGGGAGTGTGAGTCACTAGGTGCTTCAAGGACCCCGGGTTAGCATCCAGTACCGTCGATCGGTGCTTTCTATCTATGTCAGCATTCAGCAAAAATCCCGCCATCTGCACATTAGTTCCACACATTTTGCAAATTTAAGACATAGTTCCACACATATTACAAATTTAAGACATAGTTCCACACATATTACAAATTTAAGACATAGTTCCACACATATTACAAATTTAAGACATAGTTCCACACATATTACAAATTTAAGACATAGTTCCACACGTCTAGTTTCTTCCTCTGCCTCTTCTTCCTCGGCTGCCACGTCCACGAGGAGCAGCTCCACCAGTCCCGAAGATGTGGCAACTGGTGTCTATATGACCAAATTGATTACACAGAAAACATTGCCTAGTAGGGCCTCCGGCTTCAGATTCATCCATATCATTACGGATGCGGACACATTGTCGCCTTCCTCTTCCTGTCCTCATCAGTGCAGGATCTGGGATGTAAACCCTTTCACCTGGATTTACTTTATTGAAATTTCCCTATATCCCACCATCTCGCCTGTCCACGTATTGACCACCGCGTCCTTAAGGAAATAAGGAGACACAAACGAGATCGCATCCATACCCATCAGCCCGCATGCAGCTAGTACATGAGAGCAAGACAGATGCAACAGCTTGGGTTTATTGCACGTGCACGCACACGTTGGCCAGGCTTCGTTGCCTATCCTCACCTCCTGTGTCTTTACCTCATCTCCTGTTCCAATCCGGTTGGAAGGGAGGCGTACCTCGAACCTTCTTTCCTGATTACCGATGGCGATGACATGCATGGACCGAGCCTTCTCCATCTTGGCATCCATGTAATGCATGATCTTTGAACAATACCTCGTGTTTGGGTTGTTCATGATATGCATCTGAGCCATCTGGAGTCTATCTCTGAAATACTTGAGAGTTCCGGTGAAAATACACTCCACAATGGCTGTTAATGGTAGAGCCCTACTTCCTCTCAAGACAAAGTTGTAAGTTTCAGCCAGATTTGTAGTCATGACGCCAAACCTAGCACCATGAGTGTCATGCAGCAGAGACCACCTCTCTACAGGCTCGTGTTGTATCCATTCCTGAAAATTTTTAATCCTTCTGCCAGGCCTTCTCCTAGTACCGGGTTGGTCAAATCCTCGCAAGTCACAAAGGGCAATGGGTTCTTCCTCCGGTGGTGCTGCTCCTGTTGTTGCCTGTGCAGCTAACGCCGCTGCATGAGCCGCGACCGGTGCTGCTCTAGCTGCTCTCCTCTGAGTCACATGTTTTTAGTGAAGTCATCAAGATAGCCACGACACTTGATATACTTCCACTCTTGGTTCTGCTTGCAAAGCTTCTTGAATAGGTTCATAAGAGCTTTGTTCCTGAACTGTGAGAAAAAATTGGCCCCTAGATGCCGCATGCACCAACGACTCTACATGTCCAGCCATGGAGTTACTTCATCAGGAGTGGGATGTGTGAGCTTCTTTATCGCTCTTAGTATACCTGGATGCCTATCATGAAGCACGCATACATTCGGTGTATCTCTCACAATTGCTATCTTCAGCTGCCTGAAAAACCATACCCAACTCTCGGTGTTCTCGCTCTCCACGAAAGCAAAAGCAAGTGGAACCACTTGATTGTTTCCATCTTGGCCTATGGCAGTCAATATCTGACCCCTATACTTGCCAGTGAGAAATGTACCATCCACACAGATGACTAGTCGACAGTGAGTGAAAGCTTCTATGCATATAGCAAATGAGAAGAACACTCGATGAAGTACCCTCAAATTAGGTTCATGTGGCAATGTAAAGTGTTGGATGTCCACGTAGGTGCCTGGATTCCTAGCCTGCAGTGTCTGGAGCATCCTAACAACACAGTCATACCCGTCTCGAAACTAACCAAACCTTGCCTCTAGTGCCCTTTGCTTAGTCCTCCAAGCCTTCTCGTATGAAATATTGTAGCGGAATCTGACAGAAACTTTGTTAATGATAGCTTTCACCCCCATGGCTTTGCCCTCCACTATCTCTGTGTACAACAGTCTAGCCAGGAGGGTTGACGTGAGGTTACGATGGTCCTGAAGGACACTTTCAAGTGTGCATGTGTGCATCACAACATCGGTGACCTTCCAGTTTGTGTCATACCTAGGGACATGGGCATGCACCTTTGCAGGACATCCAGCTTCCTCGCAAACCAATGTCAAATATTGTTGTGATGACACCTTCGTTTTCATGACCCGTTGCATGGACATTGACCACTCAACAATTGCTTCCTGCAGATGTCTCTTGCTAGGATATAATGCACCCAGAGAGATGTTGTTCACGTGATAATGCCACGCCGAATCATGCCCATCGTTCACAGTCATTGTTGTTGTGTTGTCATTATTCCATGATGCCGGAATAGGTTGGCCGATCTCTTCTTGATCAGACTCGCCAGAATCATCAGCCGTATCACTGTTGCCTTCTGAGTCTTCGGCTTCCATTTGATGTTGCAACAAACCATCATATATCTCGTCCTCATCAGCTTCGCCATTGAATATGTCTTCCCCTAATCCTTCACCACCGTCCTCTGATACATAACCATCACCCCCGGTGTGTGCATAGCTACTGTGACCTGATTCATATCCGCCGCCACCCTCTTGGCCCTGACTACTCTAGCTATGATCATAACTACCTCCAGCATGACCGGTCTGACTACTCTGGCCATGATCATAACTACCTCCAGCATAACCGGTCTGACTACTCTGGCCATGATCATAACTACCTCCAGCATGACCGGTCTGACTACTATGGTCATGATCATACCCAGCCTCTTTCACCACAGGTAACACTAAGAGACTGGGGTTAACTTCTCTTTTCTGGCAAGCTTGCACAAATTTGACCCATTTTTGTTGCGCTTCTATTGGCCTTAAATAAAAATTAGGGGTTTGCCTTGACTTAGTCCATAAAGCATGCACACCGACAGTATGGGTAGGAGGGAGCCCTAAACGAACACATAACCAATCCTTCAACTGAGTAACGGGCACTGTTTCAGGATTCTGAAGCACTTCATCCATAAATCTAAACTCGCTCAAATCAACTCCGTGCTGGTTTATTCTGACGAAACCAGGACCATACAAGAACCTAAACACTACATTATTTGACATGATTTTCGACCTAAAAAATACCAAAAATAGTCAAAAACAGGTACATTGACACATAATACTCTACAGATATCTTGCATCTAACAGACCCCATCAAACGCTACCTATGAACATACACACATGACTGCAATAAGCAAGAAATTAGGGTTTACCCTTGAAGCGTGCGAAGTCCTGCCGTGCAGCTGCCTCAGGTCAACGGATCAGCACCTCCACCATGCACCTTCCTCAAGTCCCAGCACCAGCCTCCACCATGGCCATTGCTCAACAAGAAGCTAAGAACACCACCAGATCCCTCCACCAAAACGCCTCAAATCATTACACCAGGCTATTCCATTAGTAGATCGGGACTCTACTAGCTTGCTAATGTGTCAGAGCAGCGAGTTTGGATAGAAATCTAGGCTACAAATCGGTGCAACGGCTGAAGAAATGAGAGCAAGCGAGAGAGGAAGAAGAGCTAGCAGACGCGTGAGCTGGAAATGAGAGCAAGCAGACGACGGGCACGGGCGGGCGAGCTAATATAGTTGGGGCGTGTCGTCCCTTCAACAGACGAAACGGGCATCGTCCCTTGAACAGCCGACGCGGCTGACCCCTGTCACCCCGACAGCGCGCGTCGTCCGTTGAACCGCCGACGAGGCCGACCCCTGCCACCCGACACGTTGGTCGTCTTTTGAAGAAAAGAAGACAACTTGGTCGTCTTTTCAACAAAAGACGACATGTTGGTCGTCCCCTCAAGCGACGAAAGCGCTCTGTCGTCCGTTGAACGGACGACGGACCGACAGATTTGAAATTTGCCAAATTTACGTATTATTTATGAAAATGAATAAAAAATGTATTATTTAAAAAAAAATTAGCGGCATTTGGAGTTCGTGGTGCGCGGCCGGCTAGAACAACAAGGAGCCGTGCCGGCGAGGCCATGGTGACTTTTTGCTTTCACACAAAATGGCACAAAAGGACCAAACAATTGGAAGAAAAAGTTCAAGGGATTTTAAAAAAAATAAGGACCACTGTGACGGAATGACTAATGTGCACATCTACACAACCTGGTGAACAATAGTTTGCATTTTTCCAATTCATGACTAATTTGTTCATGCGAGACAACTTCATACACCGCCAAAGTGTTTAACTCTTTATTATATGACGGGCATGGCAACGCGTGCCATCATGTTAGTAGGAAAATACAACTGGAGTTATATGAAGTAGTCTAATAATAAAAGTTAACCCGTAGCAAGGCACAAATATTTATGCTAGTTTCACATAATATGAGGAAAATTTAAATCCAACATGACAAAACAAAAGGAATTACAATAGAGACAGTGCACTGCAGAAAATATTGATTATATTATTTGATCAGAACTGTCATTTACAAAGTGAAATATACATAGTTACAAAATTATTTGCATACACGACTGAATAACTTCTAGTACTCCGTATGTAATTTCCTATGTACTGAGATTTAATCTATTAGATCTCGACATCATCGGCTTCAGGTACACTGCTCACGGAGACTATTTCCATTGCCCTATATACTGTGCTGCTTGAATTTTTTTTTAAAACATGTTAAGCTTCATGCACTAGCCAACGCAACCAAAAGTCCGAACTGATGGAAAGGGCTAGTGCAATCCACTTATACACTTCAACACCCCCTCTCACGTGTGACGAGAAGAATCAGCACGTGCAACCGGAAGAGAGCGACAGCGCGCGAAACTCACGTATGACTCAGGAGGCCTATACGTGGACACAGAGGGGTTAACAGCAATTTTAGGATAAATTGCTAAAGCCATGACTCGAACTCGAGACCTTAGGCTCTGATACCATGTTAGGAATATGCAACTTGTATTATCTGGGGGCCAAAGGTCATAATATGTAGTACAAATACATGTGCAAATATGCAGGAAGCCCCCTAACGTATGGGAAAACTATAATATACAAATACATACATCACAACCCCCCCCCCCCCCCCTCAAACTCATGGTGGATCCACAATACTGAGTTTGGAGAGTAAGAAATCATGCTGCGCTCTACTCTGTGCCTTTGTAAAGAAGTCCGCCAACTGTAACTCTGAAGACACATACTGAAGCGTAATAACCTAAGTCTGCACCTGAGCACGTGTATAAAAAGCATCAATACCAATATGCTTGGTAAGCTCATGCTTTACCAGATCACGTGCAATACTGATAGCACCTGTACTGTCAGACAAAACTGGAGTGGGTGTCGTAACAGAGACCCCAAAATCCGCAAGCAACCACTGTAACCAAGTCACCTCAGCAGTCAACAAGGCCATAGCTCGCAACTCGGCCTCAACACTTGAACGGGAAACCGTTGTCTGTTTCTTCGTCTTCCAAGCAATGAGCGAACCACCAAGAAACACACAGTAAGCAGAAAGGGAACGACGATCCGTAGGATCACTCGCCCACGTAGCATCCGAATAGCACTGAAGCTGGAGGGAGCTGGAACGAGGAAAGAAAAGGCGACGAGTGATCGTGCCACGAAGATATCGAAGAACACGAAGGAGGTGACTATAGTGAACAGTGGTAGGAGCTGAGGCAAATTGACTCGGAATATGAACATGATAAGATATGTGAGGACGAGTGACAGCAAGATAAACAAGACTCCCAACAAGATGGCGATAACGCGTCGGGTCAGGAAGAGGATCACCATCAGTAGGACGAAGGTTAACATGAAGCTCCATAAGAGTCTCAATAGTGCGCTCATCCCCAAGAGCAGCACGAGCAAGAAGATCCTGAATATACTTTTCCTGAGAGATAGAAAAGCCATCAGAAGTGGAGGAGACCTCAATCCCAAGAAAGTAGCGGAGAGGACCAAGATCAGTCATAAGAAACTGATCACGAAGACAAGCCTTAACAAAGGCAATATACTCAGGATCATCACCAGTAATGATCATATCATCAACATAGAGAAGAAGAGTGCGTCCACGAGGAGAAGTGTGAACGAACAGCGCTGGATCATGAGCACTGGGAGAGAAACCAGCAGCAGTCACTACAGAGGCAAAGCGCTCAAACCAGGCACGAGGGGCCTGTTTTAGGCCATACAGAGAATGCCGAAGACGACAAACCATCCCATCGGGAATAGAATACCCAGGAGGAGGTTGCATGTAAACCTCCTCACTCAATTCACCATTGAGGAAAGCGTTCTGAACATCAAGCTGAGACACAGACCACTGTCGAACAGAAGCAACAGCAAGAAGAGTGCGCACAGTGGTCATATGAGCCACAGGGGCAAAAGTCTCATCATAGTCACGGCCGTGCTCCTGCTGAAAGCCACGAGCCACAAGACGCGCTTTATAGCGCTCAAGAGATCCATCAGAGCGGGTCTTAATTTTATAGACCCACTTGCACGTGATGGGACGAACACCGGGAGGGGGAGAGACAAGATCCCAGGTGCTAGTGCGCTCAAGCACGGCAATCTCCTCAGCCATGGCAAGCTGCCATTCGGGATGACGCTCAGCATCCCGATTGTAGGGGTGCGTAGCATGGAAAACTAAAAAAATCTACCGCATGCAAACAAACAAGCCAAGATCTATCTACTAGATTGTAGCAACGAGTCGATAGAGGAACTCACCCTCGAAGATTCCAAAGTGTTTAACGAGAGCAGATTCTCGTGGGTGATGTAGTCGTACTCTTGCCGATCTCAAGATCGCGTAGACGATCCTTCCGGCGCTGCGTTCCGGCAGCGCTTCCGCAGTCGGTCACACGTTCGGTACTCGATGAAGACCTTCCTCTCCCTTGTTCCAGCAGGCAGCGGAGGTTGTAGCACTCTCCTCGTGATTTCAGCAGCACGACGGCATGGTACCGGAAGTAGAGGGGAGATCTCGCAGGGCTTCGCCTTAAGCCGGAGCGAGTATGGTGGACTATGAGAGAGGCCTTGGTGATCTAGGGTTTAGAGGCACCAAGGGAGGAGGCTAGGTCGGGGGCTAGGGCTTGGAGAGAGCCCCAACTCAGCGGCTAGGGCAAACCCTAGGGCGGCGGCAACTTGTGGTGGCCGGCGGCTAGGGCTAGGGTTTTGGTGGAGAGAGGTGTAGGCTAGAGGGGCACCCATGCCCCTTCTTTTATAAGTGGGAGGGCGCCGGCCAAGGGCAGGGAGTCCTCCCCCAAGTCGGCCTCCTTGGCCGGCGGGTGGAGGGAGAGGAACTCCTCCCCAAGTAGGTTTCCTACTCTCCCTCCACCAAGCAAAACTGTCGTTTGACTTTTCAAATTGGTGTTTGACTTTTCAAACTAGGATTTGATTTATCCCTTTATTTTCCTCAGCCATGATACCAAGTACATGATGCAACCATTCCACATTGTCATGACACATTCATGTACCCTTCCCCTCCGAAGTGCCGGACCTTCCGGAACCTTCTAGAACATTCCCGATGAAAACACTGGAATCATTCCCTAACTCCGAAACAGGACTTTCCTTATATGAATCTTATTCTTAGGACCATTCCGGATCTCCTCGTGATATCCCGGATCCCATCCGAGACTCCGAACAACATTCAGTCTCTTACTCATCATTCCATAATGACGAGGTTTGATCTCGTCAATGCCCATTGTTATGGACTTGGGTTTTGGAGAAGATGGGGATGCTGGAGATCGCGGAACGGTTAACAGACAAGCAACCAGGGGACACGAGATTTACCCAGGTTCAGGCCCCCGGAGGGAAAACCCTACTCTTGCTTGTCTGCTCTTGATTACGGCGGAACCGAAGGTTACAGGGTGCGCAGATTCGATCTGGCGTGAAGGTGCGTATGCGGAAGTATGAGTCGAGAGATCTAGATCTGTAGATCTGTTGTGGTCTAGCCTATTGTATTGCGTGCCCTCCTCATTGGACCCTCCTAGCCTTTATATATGGGGAGGCTAGGTCTCAGGTACCGATACGAGTAGTTTACAAGTTGTATTCAAACTCTAGTCTTGAGGTTTCCTTGTCTTGTGCGCTTTGGAGTCCGTGTTCATATGTGCTTCGTGCAGCCGAAACGTCTTGGGCGTCCTGGACCTTGGCAGGTCATCGAGTGGGCCTTCCGCCGGGCTGGACCAGGTATGCTAACATCGGGTACCCGTAGGGTATAACCATGTCAGTAGCCCCCGAGTGTTCAGTCGAATCATAGATTTGGCTGAGGACTCTTCAATCTTTAGGATGCAGCTGTCTCTTTTTACTAGAGAATGATTTGAGTATGTAGGGATTGTTGATGCGTGTGCCTGACTCTCCCGACGGATCAGGGTCAGTTAACTATCTTAGGACAAAACAACACGATCTTCTTCAGATTCGAGTCCCTCGACTCGAACCCGGAACATATGTTGGCGTAATTCGACTCAGGCCGCTGAGGACTTACAGGAGTGGAATCCCAGTAAATTTTAAATGATGTACCCAACGCGTCCGTCGGGATTTTTCATCGCGCCTGCTGGCACGGATTTTTACTAGCAGAGCGCAGTCGTGTGCGTTACCAGGCCATCAGATGGTATCTGTAGGTCTTATCTTTGCATCGTAGACGCAGCATCCAAATGTTTATCACCGCGGAGGTGTTTCGGGTGGCCAAGGAGGATGCTACTCACTTAGCGTTAATTGGGGCAGAGTTGCCGAAAAGTTTTGCATGATGATCCAAAGGATCGCACTCGAAGGATTCATAGGATGCGCGACCAACGCTCCCTATGGGAGTAGCCCCCGAGTGTCTGTTCGAGTCGTAGACTCGAGCAGAGACTTTAATTCAGCCATTGTTTGGCTTCAGGTCCGTAGGACACAAAAAAATTCGGATGCTTCAATCCATCCTCCCTATGGGAGTAGCCCCCGAGTCCGTAGTGGAGTCGCGGACTCGACGTAGGACTCAAAGAATAGGTCATTGGCGTGTCACTCGAAGATCTTCTATGTGCGCGACCGGTGCTCCAGTTTGGAGTAGCCCCCGAGTGTCTGGTGGAGTCGTAGACTCGGGCAGAGACTCGAGTCTTGTATCATGTAGTTGTAGCCAAAAATCTCGTGGGCATACCGCTGACCCGGAAGTACATTGGGTGCGCAACGAGCGCTCCTGATAGGAGCAGCCCCCGAGTGTCTAGTCGAGTCGTAGACTCGAGTGGAGATTTATGCGCGAAGAAACCACTGACCCGGAAGTGCATTGAGTCAGCGTCTCACACATAAGGAGCTAGGAGTCGACGTAGCGGAGTCGCGCGACATTTAGCCGGAAGGACTCGACGTTGCGGATGAAGTCGACGCTGTTTCTTCTATCGGGTGCGCGACCAGCGCCGCGCCTTTGTAGCATCAAGCGATGCAACCATCCGAGGCGGGACTCGACTCGGGTCTTGAGTTTATGGCGTATCCAGTTATTTTGTCGACTCATGTTGGAGGAATCGATAGAATAGCTCGGCACAGTCGACGTCTTTGTAAGCTGCAGAAAACATGAATAATTGTGAACTACTTGTATCTTGTAAGAAATATTTGTTTGTCGGCCTGTACAGTAAGATTCTGGTGCCGATCGAGTCGAAACTGTTGCACTGCATGCTAGGCCTTTTCGTTAGCCTGATTACCCTTAGTCTCAGTACCTTGCCGAGGCACTCGGAGTTCAAGGATTCAACGATCAGGCAGAATCAGCTACTCGGGCGGTCGTGTATGAGGTGCTCGAGTGCATGGAGCCGATGGCACATTAGGTTACTCGAAGAGGGCGCAGCCCCCGAGTGTTTCGAGTGCAAGTTAAAAAAGAAATCATCTCTAAGTAGAGGGAAACTTAGCTTTGTTTGTTGTCATGGCGAACTTGACACGGTAGCGGGTCACACGGCGGACGTAGTCGACGCGGCGGACCACGGTCATAGCAGCGACGGGTTCCTGGGATCGATGGTGGCTGCGAATTCCGCATCCGAAGATTGTCGCAATCGAAGACCACGTTGGGTCATCGCATCCGAAGGATGTATCGGGTTATCGCAGCCGAAAGCCGCATCGGGTTGCTGGAGCCGAAGGCCGCGGCTGGTCGCCGAAGCGGAGGGAGCCCCCGAGCCCTTGAGTCACTTGAGCCGAAGATCGTAGCGGATCGCCAGGCGTAGTCAGCGCAACTGAAGACCATAGCAGGTTGCCGCATCGGAAGACCACGGCGGGTCGTCGTAGCCGAAGACCGTAGAACGTCGCCGGAGTTGAAGACCGTAGCGGCGAGTTGCTGCAAGCTGAAGATTGCAGCGGTTTGCTGGAGCTAAAGACCACAGCGGGTCACCGGAGTGGAAGGTTCAGCGGATCACATGGCGGAGCCTTCGAATATTTGTTGGACGAAGCTGATGTAGCAGATCGGAGTTGAAAAAGACATAGCCTGGCCCTTTTAAATCACTCGAGCTGAGCCAAATAGCTTTCTTGCTCTGTCGTACGTAGAATCGATTTATTTTTCTGTTTGATGATTCAATCAGATTGTTCTTTTCCTTTCTTTCGTCTTCCTAAAATATCACAAGTACAAGCCAGTTGGATGGTCACTATTCCGATCACTTTTTCCTTTCTAGAAATTGATACCGTGAAGGCCACGTTGAGTTCTTGCTTGATGCGATCGTGAGTTGCATGGTCAAATCAGATGCTTATTCCTTTTTTCTTCTTCTTTGCGTGGAGTCCTTGCTCTATATTGAAAATCCAACATATGGTATGAACCGAGTCGTACATGCTATTGCGACGCGGTGCAAAAAACACTCCGACATGCCGACGGCAGCCGCACGCCTCTGATCTAGTCGAGATCTCTTTTCTTCTTCTTTTGTCACGCGAGTAAAATAACCATGGCTTGTGCTGATCTGCTACCCGCGAGCGAGGGCGATCCTGATATCAAGCCCGGTGACAGCGGATAAAACTTTCTGGTCGTATTAGGCGAGCTTGATGTAGTGGTGACGAATCCCGCCCGGATGACGATACGTGGGAGCCGAAGTAGATCTGATTTTCGGTAGACATCGAGTCGTAGATTGCTTTGGTCGGGACCGTCACGATCGCACAATCAGCATCCCCAGTTCCCACAGACGGCGCCAATTGACGAGGTTTGATCTCGTCAATGCCCGTTGTTATGGACTTGGGTTTTGGAGAAGATGGGGATGCTGGAGATCACGGAACGGTTAACAGACAAGAAACCAGGGGACACGAGATTTACCCAGGTTCAGTCCCCCGAAGGGAAAACCCTACTCCTGCTTGTCTGCTCTTGATTACGGCGGAACCGAAGGTTACAGGGTGCGCAGATTCGATCTGGCGTGAAGGTGCGTATGCGGAAGTATGAGTCGAAAGATCTAGATCTGTAGATCTGTTGTGGTCTAGCCTATTGTATTGCGTGCCCTCCGCGTTGGACCCTCCTAGCCTTTATATATGGGGAGGCTAAGTCTCAGGTACCGATACGAGTAGGTTACAAGTTGTATTCAAACTCTAGTCTTGAGGTTTCCTTGTCTTGTGCGCTTTGGAGTCCGTGTCCATATGTGCTTCGTGCAGCCGAAACGTCTTGGGCGTCCTGGACCTTGGCAGGTCATCGAGTGGGCCTTCCGCCGGGCTGGACCAGGTATGCTAACATCGGGCACCCGTAGGGTATATGGACACGGACTCCAAAGCGCACAAGACAAGAAAACCTCAAGACTAGAGTTTGAATACAACTTGTAACCTACTCGTATCGGTACCTGAGACCTAGCCTCCCCATATATAAAGGCTAGGAGGGTCCAACGAGGAGGGCACGCAATACAATAGGCTAGACCACAACAGATCTACAGATCTAGATCTCTCGACTCATACTTACGCATACGCACCTTCACGCCAGATCGAATCTGCGCACCCTGTAACCTTCGGTTCCGCCGTAATCAAGAGCAGACAAGCAGGAGTAGGGTTTTCCCTTCGGGGGCCTGAACCTGGGTAAATCTCGTGTCCCCTGGTTGCTTGTCTGTTAACCGTTCCGCGGTCTCCAGCATCCCCATCTTCTCCAAAACCCAAGTCCATAACAATGGGCATTGACGAGATCAAACTTCGTCACATAACTACTCAACAACATCGAATCCTTAAGTGTGTCTCCCTACGGTTCGTGAATTATGCGGACATGATCGAGACACTTCTCCGAACAATAACCAATAGAGGAATCTGGAAATTCATATGGCTCCCGCATATTTCTATGATTACTTTACGATCGAATGAACCACTTACATACGATACAAATTTCCCTTTGTCTCACGATAGTTTACTTATCTGAGGTTTTGATCATCGGTATCTCTGCATACCTAGTTCAACCTCGTTACCGATAAGTACTCTTTTCTCGTTTCGGTGATATGTGATCCCTTGTGAGCCAGTCACATGGTTGCAAGCTAATTGGATGACATTCCACCGAGAGGGCCCAGAATATATCTATCCGTCATATGGATGGACAAATCCCACTCTTGATCCATGTGTCTCAACCCATACTTTCCGAACACTCAATGCCACCCTTATAACCACCCAGTTACGGTGTGGTGTTTGATGTCATCAAAGCATCCTTCCGGTTATGGTGATAAGCATGATCTCATGGTCGAAGGAATTAGGTTACTATGTATCAGAAAGCTTATAGCAATTGAACTATTTAAATGACTTGATCTTTATGCTACGCTTATCTATAGGAGTATGCCCATCATACCATTCTCCTAATGATATGATCTTGTTGTTAATAACATCTCAAATGTTCATGATCAAGAAACTATGATCATCTATTAATCAACAAGCTAGTATTAAGAAGAGGCTTTACTAGGGACTCTATTTTAGTTTACAAATCACACAAATATTAATGTTTCTTGTTAATACTATTATAGGATGAATGTAAACATTTATCATAAACACAAATATATAATAATAACTACATTTATTATTGCCTCTAGGGCATATCTCCAACACCGATAAGAAGTCGGCTCGAGGGAAACAAAGAGACCGTACTGACTAGGAGAGTAATGATCAGGTGGACGACGAAGACGAGTCGCCGGAAGAGGAGAGGGAATCTCGTCAGAAGAAGAAGAAGAAGAAGAAGAAGAAGAAGAAGAAGAAGAAGAAGAAGAAGAAGAAGAAGAAGAAGAAGAAGAAGAAGAAGAAGAAGAAGAAGAAGAAGAAGAAGAAGAAGAAGAAGAAGAAGAAGAAGAAGAAGAAGGGACATCAGGAGGAGGATCCGGAACAAGAGAGCGACGAGAATAATTGAAGGGAAAAGGAGACAACGGTGAGGTGGGTGGAAGATCAGGAGAAGGAGGAGAACTAGGTGGGGAGGAAGACAACGGGGTCGAAGGTGAGACATCAGCAATAATAGGTCCCGAAGGAGGATCAATAGGAACAGAGGGAGGTGTGTCAGGAAAAAGTAGAAAGGAGATATCCTCCATCGGATAAGTCAAGGGGGTGGGGCGAGGATAGAAAGGACGCGTCTCATCAAACGTGACATCACGAGAAATGCGCATCCGACGACTAACGGGGTCCCAACACCGATAGTGTAACACCCTCAGAATCGGCCCTATGCAAGTTTTAGCGAAACCCGCCAAACCCGCATAGAAACGATTCAAAGGTGCCCACCAGGCACTTTCGTGCGGGTGGAAAACGAAGTAATAACATTACACAACAGTCCTCGATGGGACCCACAGAACAGATATATATACAGCAGCGACTCAATGAGTCAAGAATACAAATATAATATACAAAGATCCAAATCACCTTGAAAATGATAGAGCGTCCAGCTACGGACAAGATGCAAATGGGGCTAAGAGCCCTGAAGAATAACCAATGGCGTCCATAACCCTGCCCAGGCCAAGCCGGAAGGGTAACCCTGCTAACGACGTCGATCTCAAAACCTGCTTAAACAAAAGGGGTGCCGACAAAGGGCAAAGGAAAAAGAGGAGCGTCAGTACTGAGGCCAGTACACGGTGAGACTAGAATTCGGCGGTCCTCGCCTACATAGGTATGGTGGACTGAGCGGCAGCAGCAGCATGCACTAAACAACCTATAGAGACTCGATACAACTGGCGGTTATCAGAGAGGGATAAGAATGACCTATCCGGATCCAACCTGAAGCTAAACCCCAAACAAACCCATCCTGGTGTTTCCCCCTCGAGACCAAACGAGGAAGTCAACCGAGGAACTCACACAGTTGGCAGTTTTATTTATTCGGTTATCGTTGCGGCAATTACTAGTCAGGTATAGATAATCGTCCTGATAACTTAACAGTGGGCAGTTTTATTTAAACATTCCGTTGTAGTTGCGACACTTACTAGTCAAATATACGATAGCATGAGATATCCCAAAACCCAGCAGTTGTTGGTACTTTTATTTATCCATTCCGTTGTGGTGAAGCTGATTACTAGTCATATCGGATACAAGTCAATTTATAACAGTAAACTTTAGTTATAGTTGTCTATGATCAAGCACTGTGCTCCAAGTCGTCCATAACCGCGGACACGGCTTCTCGAAAAGATTTTACCCTGCAGGGGTGCACCAAAGTATCCACACGCACTTCGACCCTTTTTGCCAGATCAATTAACATACACCCATCGGTATGTCGGCGGGGCCTAAGTCATGACGTTTCCCAGACCCAAAGCAAGCACGGGGGGCCACCCCACTAAGTACACCCGCAACGAAGTCGGCTGGTCTCCGAGACGGACTCAGGGTTTGCGACAGTGGCTGTAAACGACAGCGAATCCCAAAACTGGGACTGTAGATACCGCGAAAACACTCCGCTTCCAAAACAGTACAGCGTGCTCCTCACACAATCGTAAATAAAGCAGTAAAGCATGGCATAAGTACAGGATAGTAATAAAGCCCCAAACTACTTGTGGCCCCCAGTACAATACTTTGAAATCAGGTACTAAATCGATGGGGGGCCCATATCTCCCCACATGTGGTTAGCGCGCTCGATCTCGGAACAGGTGTCAAGAACTCGGGGTCCTACGGGACACAAGTGGACGGTTAACAACCAAATAACATCTATTGCCCACCTGTGCCTCTGCTTACCTACTCCAATTTTAGTTGTTAAACAGTAATTAAAGTGAACAATAAATAAAGCCAAGGTCTTCTCCAACATTGAACATGCGGCAATTCTCCAACAACTGTGGTACTTGACGGCACGCAACAACACTTAAGCAAGCGACTACGACGCGCGGGTCCAACTATCTACCAAACAACAGGTAATAGGATGTGTCCAAGGCAATATAAGGCTGCAAGGGATATCACGGGTACGAAAGCTAGAGCATCGCAACACAGATAGCAATAGATCAACAGGAGGGAATAAATACTATAAAAGTAAGATAGGTAGAAAGGGGGAGATGCTCGCCTGAAAACATTGCCGAAGGTTCAACCGAAGATCGGGGCGAAGCTCACATCAACTCAACAGCCTTATCCGCGAAGAAGCAAATCACTAGAAGGAACACCGGATGCAATATTTAATACTACGGCAGAAGATCGGGCATGATGCATGTATGATGTACGACATGGCAAAGGTGCGATGCAATTAGGTCATATTAAGCGGAACCGGGGTCCCGACAATTAATTAGTTGGTTCATGTTATTTAGGTACCCTGCAATTAAATGTTGCATTATCAAGACAAAAGATAGCACCGGTTCGCTACACAAATTTAAATGAGGCCAATATAAGGCTAGATTTGCCCGCACATGGGCCTCATATTTAATTATGAGGTGAATCGGCATAAGGCCCCCAAACCACACAAGATGCATGCGAGATGAACAATTAAATATGCAACAATTATATCGATGGCATTTATAAAATAGGGGCTCGGATCAGGGTCACACATTAGGGTTCGACGATCTTGGGTTCCGGGGTTTGGGGTCGGCCTCAGGGTTTCGGGGTTCGACGGGATCGGTCTCGGACGACAGAAGTAGATCTTGTCGCATCCGCGGTGGTCGGGCCATGTCGACGGTCATGGCGTTCGGGAGGCGATCTTGTCGCATCCGGGAGAAGGACTGGACGTTCCGCGGTGGAGTGCTGGTTGCTCCGGTGGCGATCTTGGCGGTCATCGGGTTCTCGGTCATCGGTAGATCTTGTCATCGCTTTGGTGTTGGTCTCGACACATATGATGTAGATCTTGGGGTACCACCTTGATTATCGGAGGCGAACTTGGGGCTCGACACCGGGGTCTTCAGGGTTCCCTGTCGGAGTGCTAGATGTTCCGTGATGGAGTTCTTGTCGGAGATTCTTCGGACACCTTCGGCTCGGTACGGTCTTGGAGTCTCGCGCCCGTGGTCTTGTGCGGTCCTTCGGGGTCCCGTGTTGGTCTTGGCTTCCGCTTGAGCACCAGCGGGCACACACGCGGAACGGGTGCAACAGCAGCATGACAAGGTGCACCGATAGCTGGCCGGGTCGGAGAAGGCCGATGGGCAGCGCTGCAAGGCACAGCAAGACCGGGCGCGGGCGAGGTGGTGCTCGGGCCGTACTGCAGCGGAACAGCGATGCCGAGGCGAGGAAGGAGCCGATCGGAGGAAGCTTGACGGAGGAGGGGCGGCGGCCGGCCGGAGGAGAGGAGGTCCAGGGGCGGCTCGGGCGGGGCAGGCTCAGGATCACGCCGGCGGGAGGCGCCTGCAGCGGCGGACGGCGGCGCTCTGGCGGGCCCGGCGAGCTCCACGCCGGGGGCGCGCGGGCAGGGAGAGGAAGGAGGAAGGCCGGGAGAGCGGGGTGGTCGCCGCCGGCGGTGACGCGGGGAGGACCCTGGCGGCGGCGTCCGTCGGGGCCGGCGAGGCGGGGGGGCCCGCAGGGCGGTGCTTGGGGCCACGCGGCGGCGGAGGAGAGGGTCGGGGCGGGCCGGCGAGCTTGCGGGCGAGGCGGGGCCGGGCTGCCCTGGCGGCGAGCGACGGGCTCGCAGGCGGCCGGAGGGAGGAGGAGCGGCGGGTAGAGAGGGTGGCGAGGCGGCCGCGGGCTGGCGGCGACCGGAGCTGTGGGAGAAGGGGGCGGGGAGCGGTGGCCGGAGGCGGTGGTGGCCAGAGGGAGGAAGGGAGGAGGAGGAGAGAGGCGGGCGGTCGCGTGAGGGAGAGGAGGGAGCGGGCGGTGCAAGAGGTGGGGGACAGGGCAGGGGACGCGGGGCCAGGGGGTGGTTGGTCCCGTGGGTGGGGCCGGGGGTGTCGGCAGGTGGGCAGGGCGGTGGCGTGTGTGTGGGTGGCAGAAGATGAGTGGAGGGGGGGAAAGGCCAAGGCTGATGTGGCGAGAGCCGATTGGAGGGAGTGATGTGGCTGGGGGTGGGTAGGGTTAGAGTTGGGTAGGTTAGGGATTTCGGGCGAACCGTTTTATTCTGGGGGTGGTCGTCTGGGTCGAACCGGCCCGTTCGACTGCCCCCCTAAAAATAATTAAATATTTTATTTATTTCAACCAGGGTTTTTGCAAACCGATAGCAGACAAAACAAAATAATCCGGAGACCCGGGTTTTGTGTTTGAACAAAGACGGGGCGTTGTAGAAAACAAAATAGGTTTTTCCGAAATTAGTTTTATGCAAGCAAATGCAAGATGATGACGATGCTCAAATGCAATGTGGCATGATGACATGAGCATGCGGTCATGATGATGCAATGCACGAAAAACAACGCGATTTTCTAGTAGTGGTTTTGCGGGATGCCACAGATAGCCCTTATGCTCATCACTGTATCCAAGATAGACACACTCAACAGACTGAGCGGTCAGTTTGGTGCGTTCACGAGGGGAAAGAAGAACATAACAAACGCAACCAAATGAACGAAGCGCCGAGTAATCAGGAGGATGACCAGAGAGGCGCTCTAGAGAAATACCACCCTGCAGAGCAGCAGTGGGTTGAATATTGACGAGATAGGTGGCAGTGGAAACAGCCTCAGCCCAAAAGTGAGGCGGAAGAGAAGCGGCAATCATCAACGCACGAGTCGTCTCAAGAAGGTGACGATGCTTGCGCTCAGCCACAACATTCTGAGCATGAGCACCAGGACAAGAAAACTGAGCAAGAGTACCCTCCTCAGCAAGAAAAGCGCGCAGTGAATGAGAGATATACTCGCCAGCAGAATCTGCACGAAACACATGAATAGGAGTGGAGAACTGGGTACGAACCATGGCAGCAAAATTCTTATATATAGACAAGACCTCACTACGAGAAGACATGAAATATATCCAAGTGTGACGAGAAAAATCATCTATAAAGAGAACATAGTAGCGATGACCCCCTTTCGAGGGGAAGGGAGCTGGACCCCAAGCATCAGAGTGAACAAAATCAAAAGGACGCTCGGACACAGACTCAATGTGAGGATACGGTAGCTGAATCTGCTTACCGAGCCGACAACCCTGACAATCCAAAGAAGTGTTTCCGGAGACAGACCCCAGAACACCACGATGAACTAAAGATGAGAGTCGAGAACCACATAAATGTCCAAGACGATGATGCCACTGCTGAAAAGATCTAGTAGCAATGGCTACAGATGCCGAGGAACTGGCGACAGTGGCATCAGAAGGAAGACGGAGCCAGTGAAGCTCCCAGAGGCCATCATGGCGGCGGGGGCCAGCACCAAGCATAGTGTCGGTGCGACGATCCTGAACAGAACAGGAATCAAAGTCAAGAGTGATGCTACAACGAGAGTCGACGATCTGACTACCAGAAAAGAGTTGCATGTTAAGTTGAGGAACATGCGCAACAGAAGGAACATGAAACGAGGAAGTACTAAGAATTCCTCGACTAATGACTGGGAGGGGGGTACCATCGGTAGTAAGAACACGAACATGATGGTCAACAGGTCGAACAGAATGCAACAAGGAAGAATCATGAGTCATATGAAAAGAAGCTCTAGTATCAAGAAGCCATGAGGATGTACCTGGAGAAGGAGGAGGTGGTCGCTCAATGCCAGAAAACTCAGTCGCAGAACGAGCAGAACCTGTCGGTGAAGAGTCCCAAGCACCAAGCAGGCATCGAAGCTGCGATATCTCATGCGCAGAAAGGGGCACGACTAGAGAGGTCGAGGTACAATCAGGTGCCGACGAGGAGCTGTCACCCACACACACAGCGGCCGCCAAAGGTGGCGACGGAGAACAACACGCCGATGAAGACGGAGTCGACGAAAGACGGTCACAACCGCCTGAAGAAGCCGCAAGAGTCGTTGTCGAGCGGCGAGCCGACATAGACGGGGTCGGTGAAGCGCGGCCATAACCACGTGAAGAGGCCGCAAAAATCGATGTAGAGCGGCAGGCCGATGTAGATGAAGTCGGCGAAGGTCGGCCATAGCCGCGTGAAGAGGCCGCAAAAATCGATGTAGAGCGGCAGGCCGGCGTAGACGAAGGGCGGCCATAGCCGCGTGAAGAGGCCACAAAAATCGATGTAGAGCGGTAGGCCGACATAGACGAAGTCGGCGAAGGGCGGCCATAGGCGCGTGAAGAGGCCGCGAAAGTCGATGTAGAGCAGCAAACCGATGGAGACGGAGTCAGCAAAGAGGGAGTCGGCAGACGAGCACCAAGTAATGAGGGAGGACATGGGTGCAAGACAGGAGCAGCAAAAGCGACATCATCAGAAAGTAACAATGGAGCCGACATTTTTTTTACGGGTCAGGTCAACAGCCGATCGAGAAATCGATCTCAGAAATAAGCGGCCGGAGGCACGCGAGAAGCGAGAGCCGGAGGAGGGCGCGCGCGAGCAGACAGAGGAAGGAGCGGCTGGAGGCGCGCAAGCAGACAGCGGTGCCCAGGCGTGGGTAGCACCACAGGAACAAACGACAACCTGGACAGATTCCAATCTGGAGCTTGGGCAGGAATCGATCTGGAGGATCCAATCAAAAATCTTCAACGCCCGGAGCACCAGACCGGAGCGGCAGCAGGCCCGAGTCGCTGTAGGACAAGGACAGAAGATTGAAGGCAAAGAATGTGTAGGCAACACGGACGACGACGGCCGGACAAGGCGACGGTGGAATTCCAGCGGATGAGTTGCGCGTAAAAAAAAACTCTAACGCAACCAAAAGCCCGAACTGATGGAAAGGGCTAGTGCAATCCACTTATACACTTCAACAAAATAAAGCCTGCAGGGGACAGCTACATGAGAAACATAATCGGTAAACTATTAACAAACTGACAGCAATTGATATGCAGTAAATACCATGTGCAGCAGATAGCAGAATTTATCCTAAGAGTTCCAGTTTGATAGAAGACATATACCCATGTGTACTAGATGAGTCCAGCAAATTTGATCCTGTTTGCACATAAATCCAAAACAACAAAGCATTAGTTCATGTACATAACCTGGTATAGGATCAAGAAAGGTAGATGAACTTAAAATAATTAGAAAGTAAAATTTACTTTCTGTTGGTCGATGCAATTGACACCCTCTGCTATGAATATCACCACAACAATATCCATGACCGACCAGTAGGGAAATACAAGCACGGACATTGATCTGCGACGTACTAGAAAAAGGTCTCGAGGATCTTAGAGGTGGGAGGCAGAATAAGTACACAAGTACAAAGAGGAATAATGAAATAAAGGGCAACGAACAGTTGATCCTCTAGCAGAAAGGATCTGGTTGATCAAATCCAGCGACAAGGACCTGGTTGATCAAATCCAGCGGCCAGAAATAATTACTTGAGTCCAGCGGCCAGAAACTCACCGGATTCAATCCGTCGGCCTGATAGATCCTCGGAATCACTATGGCACGTCCAGAATCAGAGGCACTTTTTTTAAAAGCACTTTTTCAAACTGTGTCTAATTATATCTACTAGCATAATGCCCGTGCGTTGCAACGGATAAAAAATCAGCATCGCGAATGCACAAAAATTAAGTTTTACTACTGCCTCCAACCCATATTAATTGGCTTGGATTTGTCATTGCATTAATCTATATATTAAATAGTGTCTAAATTCATTCAAATCTAGACAAATGTGAGTCAATTAATATGGGGCCGAGGGAATAACTGAATACTCTTGCGTTGCTACGGGAACCTTGCCAGACATTTAAATATAATCCATGCCCTTTGTTATATATCTCATCCATCTCAGTGTACAGGTCATGTATGAAGCCTTCACCAATGCAGTAGCCTATGATCCAATCCTTAGAAATGGAGAAGTCCTCTGGAAACAGTGAGCAATATAGCAGGCAGAGCCTCAGCTTGTCACTGGGCAAGTTATCATAGTTGTCCTTGAGAGGAATAAAAACGTCCACCTCCATGCCAAGAAGTTGCCATGGGGCAATCTTTACAACAGTGACGGCGTGCTTCCACTCTTTTGCAGTGTGCTTGCTAGCCATCGCCCGGCCGACGGTGATGAGAGCTAGTGGTAGTCCACCACACTTCATGGCCAGTTCCTGCACATTGTGCCGAATATCTTTGCTAGCACGCATGATGTGCTCGCCAACCTTCTCTCGAAAGAGCTCCCACGCAGGCTCCCATGGCAGGCACTCTATCTTGAGCTTGCGACGGACATCCATTCGGTCGCACACATCCTCGATCCTCGTTGCCACGATGATCTTGCTCTTGGAGTTTTGCTTGGGAACCGGAATGCCGAGCATCCGGAAGTTGAGTGGCTCCCAGAGGTCGTCCAACAACAGCACAAAATTCATCTTGGTGAGCACCCTGTAGAGCAACCCAGCACGCTCCTTGGGCGTTCTGTTCTCCCAACTCACGCCGAGCCGGTCGCCAATGATCTTTCGGATGTCGTCTAGACTGAACTCCTTGCCGACTTCGATGTAAATGACGACATTGATGTCCTGCGAGGTGATGAGGAACTCATTGTTGAACTTGTTCAGCAGAGCCGTCTTGCCGACCCCGGCCATGCCGTAGATGCCGACGACGCCCACATCGCTGCCCCTGACGCACGCGTCGAGCTCCTGGAGCAGCGCGTCCATGCCGACGACGGGCACGCTCGGCATCTCCTCGAAGCGGACCTGCACGAGCTCGTCGGCGACCTAGTGGAAGGCGCCCTTCTCCTTGAGTCTAGTGGCCTCAGTGAGCATCTCATCAACCTTCTGGCTGACGAGGTACGTGGCCTTGACGCCGGCCGCCTGGTCGGGCGGGAGCTGAAGGTGCGCCTGGTATTCGCCGTCGATCCGGGCGGCGGCGTCCTCGAGCTTGGCGACACACTCGAGCCATCACTTGACCTGGCTGGTGGCCTCCATCCCCTGTCGCTCGGCGGTGTACACCATGCGCTTGACGTCGCCGCGCTTGCTCTTAAGCTCGTTCATCTCGTGGCCCAGCGTCTCGATGTAGTCGCCGCAGGACATGACATACCCGAAATGTCCGAGCGAAGTAGTCCTTGAGGGGCCGGAAAACCGTCTCCATGAAAGACGAGTCAAAAGCTTCAATCCTCACCGAGAAAGGTCTGGATTTGATTGCGCCCAAGGCCAAGAACCTGATTTGGGCACGAATTGAAGGGTCCGAGTGCTGGCTGCCGAAGGGAGAGGAGCTGAAGCTGAATGGGGTTTGATTCTTGAAGTGGGGCGCGCATAGGACACGGAGAGGGAAGGATCTGACAAGATGCAACTCCAACCGCGGCTGCCCAACCCAGAAGCGGCCCCCTCTGTATCACCGCACCATAGGCTCTCCTCCTCCTTCACAGGTGTGTCCAGGCCATCTCCGCCCCACCCCTTCTCAGCAGTGCGGCTCACCAGTCAGTCGGACGCTGCTGCCTCCTTGTCGCGCGAGTTCCTGACGCCTGGCCTGCAGCCGCCACCACCATTGGTTCCAGATCGGCGGACGTCGACCAGGATATAGGATTTATTTTCAGAATAAAAGGACACCGGATCTTGGCATCAGTGCCATTGGTTTTCATGGCGACGGGAAGAGCTCGTGGTGGATTTGATGGCAGCAGCTCGTGGTGGCGGGCGTGGTGAGATTTGAGGCGAGATGGGACTCGGATGGGAGTGTCTGAAGCGCGGGTTTGACGAGGAACGGAGTCCAGGAGGCGGGGCTGTTGTGACCAGTGGTGGGTGGCGAGGTGGAGCCGCGGCCGACGGCGCATGATCACGGTGGCGGGATGAGGTGAGGAGGCGGGGATCGATCCAGGGGTTGGTGGTCTGGCGGCTGAGGGGAACGACCACGCGAGAAACTGTGGTCTCCCCTCTGTCGAGTCGCGGGTGGCGATGAAAGAAAACCAACCGTTTTTTTCGGGGTGACAATGAGGTAAATACCTGATTCGTGGAGGGCAAAACGGTCCATAGAAAATCGGAACGAAAAATCAACGGACGAACCTACCGTTCTGTAAATTAGTAGATAGATTTGTGGCACTTCGAAAAATAATGCCTCAAAACGTGAGATTTTAGTGGCAGTTTTGAAAGTGTCACTAATAGTTTATCCTAACAGTGCCTCTAATGTTTTGAAAAATAGAGACACAGTCCAATGTCTCCATGATACACTATCAGTGGCACTTTGACCAAAAAGACATAACTTTTAGAGACATTTTCTATGATAATGCCACTAAAAGTATATCAACTGAGCCACCATTAGTAGTGCCATAATTAGTTACCATTTAGAGACACTAAATTATGCCTCTAAATAGTGACCAACTGTGGCACTATTTGCGCGGTCACGGTAACGGTCGCGGCGGGGCAAGCGACGACCGGCCGGGGAACAAGTTGCTTCTCAGGTGACTCCAACGCAACACTGCCACCACGCGACATCTCACCTCCCTGTCCGATCCTGTACGTCCATGTGTCCACCACCGCCTAGCTTGAACCGTTCCCGAACTACAGTACCAAATGGTGAACATCCATCGGGGTGTCATGTCGCCCGTTCCGATCGTTTTTACCGTTTCAAAGTCTGGCTTGTGCCAAGGACAAGGGATGGTCGCCCCTAGTCGCTGACTCAAGCCTCGTTACGTTCAGATCCTCCCGTTGCTGTTGACATGAGGGAAAAGGGGGAATAAATGAAGGATTCGTGTGATAACCAACAACTCGTTTGGCGCCCCAAAAAATCATATACAACTCTGGTACTTGTTACGTGCAGAAGAAAAAGGGGAACAAATGGAGCAACATTTATTAGTCTTGCACACCTAACTTGTTTTCACGTGAAAATGAAGTATCTCCGCATGCAAGAGGTCAAAAAAAAAAGACAGGAAACAATCAGTGTCAACGTGTTGCCGAGAGCTTCTAGAAAAGAAAAAAAAGAGTCGTTGTCTTTGATTTACTTAGCGAAGCGATATAGAGCAGTAGTACTTATATTGGTCAGTTCAGATCAGGACAGCCGAGGATGGGCTAGAATAATGTTGACTTGTGATGATGATCAAACGATAGCATTAATTAAGTGATCGAAGAAGCTAGAATAATGTTGACTTGTGATGATGATCAAACGAATGGCATTAATTTTACCCGCATAAAGCAAGACAACAACAATAATACCTGACTATTAAACATTTTCATTCGTAGTACTCCCTCCGTCTCGGTTTATAAGACCTACGCGTATTTCTAACTCGATAAATTAACCAACTTAGCATGAGATATATAGGATAACAACTATACTATTAGAAATTTCAAATGTTAGATTTTCTAATGATATAATTTTTATATTATATAGCTCATGCGGACGATCTAGGTATACGCGTAAGTCTTATAAACTAGGATAGAGGTAGTACCCTCTTGCGTCGCTTTCGAGGGGCGGCCAGGGAAACCGTAAAAATCGTTGCTGCCATCACCACCACCCCTCGCTCTACTACCATGCCGTCTCCAGTGGGCGGTCGGAAGAAGCCTGGCCGGCGCTCGTGGATGCGGGGCCTCCACTCATCTCCTCGCCCAATGGTATCAGCACGTGACGAATCCTTGGGCCTGGGCATGACACGGCCGCGGCGTCACGATGTTGTTTGCTTCTATGGTGGCGCGGAGAATGGGGTTGGAGCCTATCTCCGAGAAGATCGATGGTGGACAGCATGGACATGGCCTCCCTCTCCTGCGGCTTGGCTCTAGGGCTGTAGTCAGCGGGCCAGAGGCGAGGCGGTCTGTCTTGAGAGATAGGCTCCGACGTGATTGTAGATGATGATGGCGGCGTCCTCGGGCGACGTTACCTTCTAGAAGATGGCGTTCATGTGAATCTCCTACCTCCTGTCTAGAGGTTTTTGGGGGATACCCTATATTTGGATCTCCCGGGTCGGACGATAGCAACACTTTTTGGTGTCGTTCTCTCTCTTGAGGGCATCGTTTTGGAGCACGAGATGTCTACACGGGTCTGCTGGTGGAGCGTGTTTTATTTACCGCGTCAATGGCAACGTGTATCGGTGGCGGGCCACGTGATGATGGTGCGTGCTGAGCACCAACTGTCATTAGTGAAGTGGTTTTATGTTGGTCTTTTTTTTCTCCGTAAAGTCACGTTAAGTAATAAATAAATAAAAGGTTGTACTCATCTTCTATGGCGCGTCGAGCAAGTGCCAGAGGGCGCGTGAGCATAGACGACATATCGGTGTCAGATGGTCTACGCCACGTAAAGCTTAAAATATAAAAGATGATGTAAAGAGATGATCTAAATTATACTACTTCCGTCTTAAAATATAAGACATCTAAGAATTAGTTAAAATTCAAATCTTACTATTTTTTACCAAACTAGTGGACGTATCCTTGGAGCGACCAAGGAAGAGCGCCCTCCATGGAGTGATCATGCGTCCTGCCTATCACGCCGCATTGTACATAACTTGCCGAACATATTTATAGGTGTATGTTTCTAGCCGAACATTATTAAAAAGGAACTTTTGTTTTTTGACTTTCGTTTGACGTACTAAACTATATGCTTAACCAAAATAAAATATCCATTTCGAGGTTAGATATTTATTTAATATTATTCTTAGATGTTGCAAGGGCATAATTATTTATACATAACTGTAGAGTTTTTCTTCTACAAAATTTCTATGCACATTTTGAAGAACCATCCCAGATGCGATGATGTATTCTTGCAGGAAGACTAAGAGAGAGCTTCATCCATGGAGCGATCCTGCTGTTCTTCCTACCATGCGGTATTGTAAATAATTTTTTGTACATATTTAGAGGTGCATGTGTTTCAGCTGAGCATGATTAAAATAGAATTTTTGTTTTCTATGATCCGTCCGATCGTATTGAATATTGACTCCATTTTTTTTATAACTGATATTGACTGCATCAGTATATATTTCTATTTGTTTTTTGGAAAGAGTCCATGAGCTACACACATCTCTTGTGGACGTAGATGCAAATCGAAAGGAAAAAAGTTATAAGGCCCGGCCGGCCGAAAGTTACGTGTACATATATGGGATCCTTTGAATTTACGTGTCACATACTTATACGTACATGTTTAATGTTTTACTAACACGCTTTATCTTTTAATCTCAAATCGTTAATATGCAGATCAATGTAGTATATTTTATAAGCGTATGTGGATCAACCAGGTGTCTCGAAAAACACCCTTATATTACTTTTAGTATATAATAGATATTTAAAAAAATATCTACATCTACAATACTAAATAGACACAAAAATAAAATATTTTTAAAGTGGCGCATTGATTCCACCATCGACACCGGCATCCCGCGCCCACAATCCTACCGCCGCTTTCCCATTGGTTCCAATAATTTTGAATCAGTAGGGCAACAAATGCCCATTCCTTTCATGGTTTGGATAATTTTTTTTTACCAAAATGGGCAATTTGCCTCTTTTTATTTAAAAACGCATGAGAGAATTGACTAGTTCATTATGGAACTGGTCGAAAACCGATACAAATGTACCAATGTCGTTATGGAACACGGCCGTATTGGGCACAACCACCATCAGCCGACCTGCCCACCCACATGGAGCACACACAGTACAAAGAACAAAGGCCACCGTCGAGGTCGCCACCTAGCACCATCGTCATCAATTCTACGCGAGCCAGCGACTCTGACTTCACCTTTGACGACCAAACAAAGCCTAGCTTCAAGTGACGCCTGAACCCATGTCGTCCCATGCCAATAGCCGGCCACACACACCAACGGCAGACAGCTTCGACATTGACGATGATCCTCTCGAGAGAAATATGTTGGTCTTGCGCCGACTGAGCCCTCTGCAAATACCACTGGATGTCGGTCATCGTCACCGCCTGGACACTCCATCGCAGCTCTGACACCACAGCAACACAACGAGCACAAAGAACCCATCGGACACACCAGACCGACCGACTATCGAAGCCCGAACCATGACCCAAGCTCATCTCGACGCATCATCGTTGCCAAACTGCACATCAGCACCCTTGAGGAGACGCCCAAGCACCCACACGACGGATCATCCGCCATCTACGAGTCTCCAAGCTCCAGTAACCCTGAAAACGATGCACCCAAGGAGGAGAAAGACGTGCAGCGCCTTCATCGTCTGATCCCGAGGATCTGAGGTTTCCCTCCGAATGACCACGAACAAGGAAGGGAGCCCACAGCGACGCTTTCAAAAAATCCACGGCACCCGCGGGTGTTGCCGCCGTCGGTTCCGACCAAAGGCGGAACAAGGATTTCTCCTCGGAAATCTCCAACACCTGTATTCTGAAGCGGCCAACTGTAGCTGCCACCAAACCTCCAATGTCGCCAAACGGAAGACCCATCGACAACCACATTAGCCAAGAGTGCACCACCTCCTTGCCTCCTTTCCGCTACCGAGCTTTGGAAGGTCCAACATCAGCACCTCCCAAGCCACGCACTAGCACCAGCACCTCCGCTCCCGCTACTCCATCCCGCGCCACCGTGACGACCGAGTGGACTGCACCGCCACCTACCCGGGGGCGCCGCCTCGGACAAGCTCCATGCCTCCACGGCTGCTTCCCCCCCCCCAACACACACACAACCTTTGGCAGCGGGGCGCCCGCCGCCACCGCGTCGACGGCCTATGACAACGACGGCGAGGGGGGTTCAAGCGGAGGAAGCCCCCCGTCTGCGGCTAGGGTTTCCCCGGTCTCCCCGCGCGGGAGCGACTCGGGGTCGGGGGAGTTTTTTTGTTTCCACCTAAAATCAAACCTGCCGGAGTACTTTTGGTTCAGATAATTTTGTGTTGCTGCCATCTAGTTTTTTTTAAATATGTGCATGCTTTTCTTTTTGCTAATTTTGTGTGAATATTTACTGTTTGCAGATTAAAACTCAAAGAACACATGCAATACTGTATAGAACACCCCTAAGAGTTAAACAAGTCCGCTAAAGTGCTGGCACAAGTTTCACAAATAAAAAATGATACGATGGAAAATACTCAAAAAATATTTGATCTCTAGCAATTTCAGCCCAAGCGGCAGCCTAGCGGGCCGGCCCACATGCTGGACGGTTAATAGCAGATAGGGATCGATCGATCCCCAATCCCACGTATGCTCGGTTAACGCCACGCCCAGCATCACAGTACCACCACACGCCACCGCCGCACGACAGTCTTCACCGACGGCCAGAGATGCTCCTGCCATGGGCGTCCTCGTCGGAGGAGTCGCCAGGGAGGCGGGTTCCAGGCGTGACGCCGTTCACTAGCCCCAGCGCGGTCGGACTCCAAGTGTCGGTGGCGCGGCGTCCAAGGCCGCCGACGGCGGTAGTCCGAGGGCGACGAGATGGCGACGAGACGCCGACGGCGGTAGTCTGAGGGCGACGAGACGCCGACGGCGGGCTGGGAAGCGGTATTCATAGTGCCTCAAATGGTTAGGATTTAGAGGCATTAGTCATAGTGCCTCAAATGGTTGGGTTTTGGAGGCACTAGACATAGTGCCTCAAATGGCTAGCCATGGGCCCTGGTGTTGGCCGGTGACCACGGTCCGTGTGGGCGTGGTGGTGGATGGGGAGTTGTTTGTCGTGGCTATGGTGCGGTTGCCGTCTCGGCGGCGGTCTGACCCTCGTGTTGGAGGCTGAAGGCTTTGCTGAGGGGAAACCCTGCCCTTGGGGCCGCGATGTCGGCATCTTCGGACGTCGTTCCCTTGTTGAAGGCGTCGCTGTGGTGCTTTCGGTCTCCTTCGTGCTTCGGGTGAAAACCCTGATCCTCGGATCGGGAAGTGGCGGCGCTCTGGCGTCGTACTCTTCTTGAAGACGCCACTTGGGAGCTCTCGACGTGTGGCTATATTTCTGCTCATACGAAAAGTCAAGTTTTGACAAATAACATTATCATTACACTGACAAGTCAAGTTTTTACAAAACAAGGAGGACTGATATTGCTTTGACAAATATTTTGTATGCAGGCATGGTTTTATCAGGTCCGTCGACCAGCAAAGCCCGGTCTTGTCATCCAAAGGCTGAAGAAGCTAATATAATTTACATGACATGGATGAACCCCTCTGATCTCATCAGCTTAGCGTTCAAAAGGCTTCCACGAACTAGTAATATTACTCCGCCATCCCAATTTCCACTCACTTTAGACGCCATGATGATAAAAGTACAAGTATTTTGATAGGTTGATATTTTAATTTACATATTGAGTACACCTTGTTGATTTTAATTTTCATTTCAACCTGCACAAAATAAATTAAATATTGTATAAGTTTCCATAATGTAAAATTACAGAGTATGAGTACTTAAAGTTTATATGTGCAATCTAGCTATGCAATCACAATGCTATTTAAAGTTTATATGTGCAATCTATTGGTCTCAAGCTATGCATGGCTATTGTAATTTGATAGTAACAATTTGAGTGAAATTTGAACTTCTGCATAAACAACTGTAATTTGAGTGAGCTATGTACTGGTTTGTATTATTGTGATTTGTATTGATGTGATTTGAGTGCAATATCTACTGTAGTTTGACAGCCGTGAGCCATTTTGAAAATTTAACTGTTGTAATTTGACTTCTGTCAGCTAAATGGCTACCGTGTAATTTTACTCGTATAAAATTTAGAATTCAGGACGACATGCTCCACTGACAATTACCAATGGCGCATCACCAAAAAAGCTCGACTGGTAAGTGCATTATCAATGACACACTAAATAAGGAATGCGACACAGACAATGTGGGCCCGACACTTGGAGGGCAAGCCAACAATATGCGCCGTTGGTAAAAAAATGGTGCTGGTTTTACAGTGGAGCATATTGCTAGACGCGCCACCAATAATCCCTAAGCCTATTATTCCTTCGATCTGAGTCTAATATGACAGATTTGATAGGTCTAAAACCAATGGTGAGCCTAGGATTTTATCGACGGGTATGCTAATAAGTGAGGACCATATTTCTTTCACTAATTTCCCTTGCATTTCTTAACTATTTCTTTCACTAATTGAAGGAATGAAACTGTAAGATTCCATAAGTGAGGACCATATTTCATAAGAAACGGCGAGTTGATAATTTACCTGCAGATTTATATCAACAATATCAAGTAGCTACTGTCATTGAGCCATGGGCAGCGGAATAAGTAAATGTTTTTTTGCAGGGGATCAACAATAAAATCAGAGGACCAACTCCAGTCCTCATCAAGAGTTGTGTACGTCTAGACTAGGCTACGGTCATTCACCAACGTCGTGGTGAAAAAAAAAGTTAGTGAGAGAAAATAATTTGAGACGGAATTGATGGAGAGGAGGTCGCTTAGGACATGACTTGAGACATAATTTAAGATCCAAATCCGACCGACAAAATTGTAGTAATTGCAGAGACCGGATTATCAAAAAAGAAACAAATCGAACTGAATCATGATCAAAGTGAATCGTAGCAAGAGTCATGGTAGTACATGAATTAACACATTTGCATTAATAAAATAATTACAAAGGTTTCCTCTAAATTAATCTTGATTTTTCTACTCCCTCCGGCCCGAATTACCGTTCGCGCGTCCTGTACAAATGCATTTTTACAAACAAATCCAGATAGAATCAAATTGTTCTATATTTTGCCTAAATCAAGCTTCTAATTTTGAAATCCAGCTTCTGCCGCGATCTCCGGCTTCTGTGATCCCGTGATTTGAAAGCCAGCGTCCGATCCCGCGATCTCCGGCGATCTCCCGGTCCAGATCCCGCCATCCCGCGATCTCCGGCACCGCGCCCAATCTCCTCCCTCTACGGTCCAGCTCCCAGTCCAGCTCCAGTTCCCCTCCCCGTCGCCGTCATCAGGCAGCGTCCGATCCCGCGATCTCCGGCGATCTCCAGGTCCAGATCCCGCGATCTCCGACGCCCGCGCCCAATCTCCTCCCTCTCCGGTCTAGCTCCAGTTCCCCTCCCCGTCGCCGTCATCAGGGGAGGCGGAGGTCAATCGTGAGCGCCGTCATCTGGGAGGCGAAGGCCAGTCCAGCTCCGGTGTCCCTCCCCGTCGTCGTCCTCCCCCGCCTCGTCCTCCCCGTGGCCGTTCCTGTGAGGTCCAGGTCCGTCTTCGTCCGCCGCCACTGTGAGGTCCCTCGCTATTCGCGGTCGCACAGGTGGACGAACTCGATGGCAAGGATCGTGTCGAGCTCCTCTGGCCTCCTCACCGCGGCCTCGAGCAGGCACTCATCCGTCGTCTGGCAGTTGCGGCTGCCACCGGCCAGCACCGTTGCCGTGTAACTGAAACTTGAAACATGCAGTTCTATGACTGTCCCATGAAAGAAACATGAAAGTTACAAATTAAACTGAAGCAGCTGTTGCTGTTGTTGATGATTTTGTGTTGTTGCCCCTCTCTAATCATCCTCATGAAGCTGTTCAAGTTCAAATCATCATATTGACCTACTGAAACTGAAAGCAGCTCATCCTCATGGAGTTGTTCAAGTTCAAATCATCCCACATGAAATTGAATCGAATTCTTGATGCAATATAGGTGTATTTTCTTATTACCAGCTGAACTGGGAACATTGGTCAGAACTGATAAGATCAACTAAACACCAGCTGTTCATTTTCAAAGATATGCATCATGATGTTGATCTTAGCTCAAACAGAGAGAACACTATCGGCACTGTTATTACCTCATTATATCTTTCCGAAAAGAACAGATACTGCAGCATGTCAACTTCTTTCTCTAGTTCAACACCTTTTTAGTACCAGTACATGGAAACAGAGAATGACAAGTATAGAATCACCTAACAGAAAATCTACAACAATTAAAAATGGCCTACAAAGCTCCTAATGGTGGTCCACAGAATATCACACTGGTATGCAAACAATAAAAAGAGATCCATGTGTGCTTGTTGAGAAAGGATTGTGGCATCCCGCAAAACCATTACTAAAAAATCGCGTTGTTTTTGTGCATTGCATCATCATGACCGCATGCTCATGTCATCATGCCACATTGCATTTGAGCATCGTCATCATCTTGCATTTGCTTGCATAAAATTATTTTCGGAAAAACCTATTTTTGTTTTCTAAACGCCCCGTCTTAACTCAAACGCAAAACCCGGATCTCCGGATTATTTTGTTTTGTCTGCTATCGGTTTGCAGAAGCTTTGTTTTAATCAAATAAAATATTAAATTATTTTAGTGGGGGCAGTCGAACGGGCCGATTCGACCCGAACGACCACCCCCGAAATAAAATCGGTCCACCAAAATCCCTAGTCTACCCAACCTAATCTACCCAGCCCCTCTCCACCTCACCCCCTCCAATCCCTGAACGCCACCTCACCCTCTCCCTCCCCTCTACCAATCCCACGCTGCCACCTCATTCCCACCCCCTCTCTCTCCCCACAGCCCCTCTCAACTCACCGACGCCACCCACACACACACAGCCCCCACACCTGCCCCTTCCACCCCGGGCCCACGCCCCTGGGCCCCACACACGCTCCCCACGCGTCCCCCACCCCGACCCCAGCCTTCCCCACGCGCTCCTCTTCCCACGCCCCGACAACCACCCCTCCGTCGCGTCTCCTCCTTCCTCCGGCCACCTGCCTCCCGCCGCCATCAGCCCGTCCGCCAGCACCGCCGCCCTTCCGCCTCGCGAGTACCTCGCCGCGGCGCCGCCCGCATCTCCCCTCTCGCCCGCGCCCGGCCCCGAGCTCCGGCCTCTTCCCCGCGTGGCCGCCACTGCCGTCCCCGCAAGCCTCTGCCACCGCTGAGCCGCCCCGCACCCGCGGTCCCGAGCGTCGCCGCCGCCGTCAGTCGCCTCCCCCGCCTCCGCCGCGCTCGAGCTCCGTCGGCCCGCTCACCTCCGGCCACCGTCCTCCGCAAGCTCCCGCCGGCCTCCTTCCCGCCGTCGGCCACCTCGCCGGTGCCCTCCCCGAGCTCTGCCCGCCTCCGGCACGCGCGGTTCCGCCGGCCCGAGCCGCCCCTCCGTCGCGAGCACCGCCTGCCAAGCCTCTCGCTCCCGTTCTGCCCGCGTCGATCCTCTGGCCGGCCGCTCGTGTCGACCTCGCCCGCACCGCACGCTCTCGGTAACCCGTCGCCTTGGCTCGTGCGTGTTCGACGGGCCCGGAGACAGCCCAGCGATGCCTCGGGATTCTGCAGCAACGCACAAGGCCTCTTCGGTGAAGATAAGTGCAGCCAATAGACGATGTTAATACGATGTGTGTGTTGATGTATGTCTTTGGAGGATTGTACTGTGGCGGTGACTGTTTGTTGCTCTCCAGTTCACCTTTGCACGGGACTTTCGATCCTAGATATCTCGGCAAGATCTTTGAGACCAAGGATTGGTGCAATCCAAGCTCTCCTGCATGGAGCCGAACCCTCGGTATTGCCAAGATCTCCTGCCCAAAATTCGAAGCCTTGATCCCGCGGAACCGAAGACCCTGATCTCGAGGATTCGAAGCCCCGACATGATCACCTCATGGACCGCAAGACCGTTCTCGGAGCCGAAGAACAAACCCCGACGCGTTCTCCTTCCTCTTTGAGACCGAACCCTGGCGCGCCAAGTTCTTCGACCCGGGGACCGATCCATCGGATGCGACAAGTACTCCTTCCCGAACGCCAAGACCGACTCGGTACGCGGACCCGACAAGACCTTCGCGACGACAAGATCGGCACCGACCCGAAAGAATCCGATGCGCCCCGACACCGACCCAAGCCCTGCTCCCGGATGCGACAAGATCGACCTCAGTTATCCGAGAACGATCCCGCCGAGACGATCCCGTCGAACCCCGGATCCGAACCCTGAGACCGAACCCCGAACCCCGGAACCAAGATCTGCCGAACCCTAATGTGTGAACCCCTTCCCGAAACACTATTTTATAACATAATACAACTTGTGGCATATTAACTTGTCATACTTGCATGCATGCATATTGTGTGGTTTGGGGGCCTTATGCCGATTCACCTTATAATTAAATATGGGGCCCATATGCGGGCAAATCTAGTCTCATATTGGCCTCATTTAAACTTGTATAGCGAACCGGTGCTATCTTTTGCCATGTTAAAACAACATTTAATTGCGGGGGTTCTAAATAACTTGAACCATTTAATTAATTGTCGGGACCCCGGTTCCACTTAATATGACCTAATTGCATCGCACCTTTGCCATGTCATACATCATACATGCATCATGCCCGATCTTCTGCCGTAATCTTAAATATTGCATCCGGTGTTTATTCTAGTGTTTTGCTTCTTCGCGGATAAGACCGTTGAGTTGATGCGAGTGTCGCCCCGACCTTCGGATGATCCTTCGACCATGTTTTCTGGCGAGCATCTCCCCCTTTCTACCTATCTTACTTTTATAGTATTTATTCCCTCCTGTTGATCTATTGCTACCTGTGTTGCGATGCTCTAGTTTTCGTACCCGTGAAATCCCTTGCAGCCCTATATTGCCTTGGACACCTCCTATTACCTGTTGTTTGGTAGATAGTTGGACTTGCGCGTCGTAGTCGCTTGCTCAAGTGCTGTTGCGTGTCGTCAAGTGCCACAGTGGTTGGTGTATGGCCGCATGTTGATGTTGGAGATGATCATGGTTTTACTTATCGTTCACTTTAATTCCTGTTTCACAACTAAAATTGAAGTAAGTAAGCAGAGGCATCGGTGGGTGATAGATAATATTTGGTTTCCGACCGCCCACTTGTGTACCGTAGGACCCCGAGTACTTGATACCTGTTCCTTGATTTATCGCGCTATCCACATACGGGGAATTATGGGCCCCCCTTAGCCAGAGCTTGATTCAGTCTTATTTCTTGGGGCCACAAACTAGTTTGAGGTTTTATTTACGATCCTGTACTTATGCCATGCTTTACTGTTTTATTTACGATTGTGCGAGGAGCACACTGTACTGTTTAGGATCGGGACACATTTTCGCGGTGTCGACAAGCCCAGTTTTGGGTTCCCAGTCGTTCACAGTCGTCCACCCAAACCTCGGGTCCGTCTCGGAGCTAGCTTACTCCGTTGCGGGTGTACTCCAAGGGGTGGCCCTCTGAAATATTTCTGAATCCTGTGATTGCTTTGTCGTGAAAGCCTCGTTGGGTTTTGATTTGGTTTTTCCGAGGTCGATCGTGTGTGTGTTGCTATTTGTGCACCCCGGCCGGGTTAAAACTTTCTGAAAGCCGTGTCCGTGGTTATGGACAACTTGGAGCACATTATCTCGATCATAGACAACTATAACTAAAGTAGTGCTATAAATTTGACTCTATAATGACTAGTAATCAGCTTCACTATAATGGAATGGCTAAATAAAACTGCCCACAATTGCTTGTTTGGGTTTGTCGCTTGCGACAATTGTATCTGACTAGTAAGTATTGCAACTACAACGGAATGGCTAAATAAAAGTACCAACAACTGCTGGGTTTTGGGTTAACTCATGCTAAATGTATCTGACCAGTAAGTGCCGCAACTACAACGGAATGGTTAACTAAAACGGCCCACTGTTTATTTTATCAGGATGATTATTTATACCTGAATAGTAATTGGTGCAACAAAAACTGAATAAATAAAACTGCCCACGGTGTGAGTTCCTCGGTTGACTTCCTCGATTGGTCTCGAGGGGGAAACGCCAGGATGGGTTTGTTTGACGGTAGAATCAGGTTGGTTCCGAATAGGTCTTTCTTACCCCCTCTGATAGCCGCCAGTTGTATCGAGTCTCTATAGGTTGTGTAGTGCATGCTGCCGCCGCCGCTTCAGTCCACCATACCTATGTAGGCGAGGACCGCCGAATTCTAGTCTCGCCGTGTACTGGCCTCAGTACTGACGCTCCTTCTTTTTCCTTTGCCCTTTGTCGGCACCCCTTTTGTTTAAGCAGGTTTTGAGATCGACGTCGTTAGCAGGGTTACCCTTCCGGCTTGGCCTGGGCAGGGTTATGGACGCCATTGGTTATTCTTCAGGGCTCTTAGCCCCATTTGCATCTTGTCCGTAGTCGGACGCTCTATCATTTTCAAGGTGATTTGGATCTTGTATATTATATCTGTATTCTTGGCTCTTTGAGTCGCTGTTGTATATATATGTTCTGTGGGTCCCATCGAGGACTGTTGTGTAATGTTATTACTTCGTTTTCCACCCGCACGAAAGTGCCTGGTGGGAACCTTTGAATCGTTTCTATGCGGGTTTGGCGGGAATCACTAAAACTTGCATAGGTCCGATTCTGAGGGTGTTATAGAGTGGTATCAGAGCTCAGCAGTTGCGATACCCCACAAGTCCAGCCTGTAGGATAACCTAGCTAACGGCCGAAGTAGAGTGTCAAAACTATTTTCGAAAAATCGGTTGGATAATTCTGATTAGGTCTGCTTTTACTCCTTACCCCTCTGCTATTCTCCTCTCACCTCTGCGTGTTTTGAATCCGCTCTCTCCTCTCTCTTCGAGTCCAGGATTTCTCGTGGTTGGGTTCCGTCGTACCTTCAGGGTTTCGCTTCCCCCTTTGATAACGGTGTTGCTACATCTGGTCTTCATGCTATCCCAGGAATCCTTCATCCGGTGGACTTCTCTTTGTTCCTTGTTGTGCCTTCCGGTGTTTCCGACGCAACGACATCATCTACGCCAGATCCGATGCAGGGTCTGCATCACTCCTTTGTTTCCGAACCTCGATTGTCGAGATCTTCAGTCTGACTCCGTGAATGGTTGCACGCTTTTCTACCGATTGTGCAGAGTAATAGTTTGGGTGCGTGATGGATTGGCCCCCATGCCGACTACCCCTTCTATTCGCTTTTGTACATTGAAGTGGATGAGAATGCATCGGTCCTCTCTTTCTACCGGAGTTAGAGGTGGCTTTATTTGTTGATACCCCTACCTTCGACCTTTTGTTTCCGGAGTGTTCCCTCGACGATCCCGGACAACAACCCTTGTTAGTGGTGTCGTGAGGATCTACACGAAGCGAGAAGACGCAGTTCGCCGACCTTCCTTCCGGTACCATGAGGCGGATCTCGAGGGCGAGATCCATTGTTAGTAGTGTCGAATTGTGGCATCCCGCAAAACCACTACTAAAAAATCGCGTTGTTTTTGTGCATTGCATCATCATGACCGCATGCTCATGTCATCATGCCACATTGCATTTGAGCATCGTCATCATCTTGCATTTGCTTGCATAAAATTATTTTCGGAAAAACCTATTTTTGTTTTCTAAACGCCCCGTCTTAACTCAAACGCAAAACCCGTGTCTCCGGATTATTTTGTTTTGTCTGCTATCGGTTTGCAGAAGCTTTGTTTTAATCAAATAAAATATTAAATTATTTTAGTGGGGGCAGTCGAACTGGCCGATTCGACCCGAACGACCACCCCCGAAATAAAATCGGTCCACCAAAATCCCTAGTCTACCCAACCTAATCTACCCAGCCCCTCTCCACCTCACCCCCTCCAATCCCTGAACGCCACCTCACCCTCTCCCTCCCCTCTACCAATCCCACGCTGCCACCTCATTCCCACCCCCTCTCTCTCCCCACAGCCCCTCTCAACTCACCGACGCCACCCACACACACAGCCCCACACCTGCCCCTTCCACCCCGGGCCCACGCCCCTGGGCCCCACACACGCTCCCCATGCATCCCCCACCCCGACCCCAGCCTTCCCCACGCGCTCCTCTTCCCACGCCCCGACAACCACCCCTCCGTCGCGTCTCCTCCTTCCTCCGGCCACCTGCCTCCCGCCGCCATCAGCCCGTCCGCCAGCACCGCCGCCCTTCCCCCTCGCGAGTACCTCGCCGCGGCGCCGCCCGCATCTCCCCTCTCGCCCGCGCCCGGCCCCGAGCTCCGGCCTCTTCCCCGCGTGGCCGCCCCTGCCGTCCCCGCAAGCCTCTGCCACCGCTGAGCCGCCCCGCACCCGCGGTCCCGAGCGTCGCCGCCGCCGTCAGTCGACTCCCCCGCCTCCGCCGCGCTCGAGCTCCGTCGGCCCGCTCACCTCCGGCCACCGTCCTTCGCAAGCTCCCGCCGGCCTCCTTCCCGCTGTCGGCCACCTCGCCGGTGCCCTCCCCGAGCTCTGCCCGCCTCCGGCACGCGCGGTTCCGCCGGCCCGAGCCGCCCCTCCGTCGCGAGCACCGCCTGCCAAGCCTCTCGCTCCCGTTCTGCCCGCGTCGATCCTCTGGCCGGCCGCTCGTGTCGACCTCGCCCGCACCGCACGCTCTCGGTAACCCGTCGCCTTGGCTCGTGCGTGTTCGACGGGCCCGGAGACAGCCCAGCGATGCCTCGGGATTCTGCAGCAACGCACAAGGCCTCTTCGGTGAAGATAAGTGCAGCCAATAGACGATGTTAATACGATGTGTGTGTTGATGTATGTCTTTGGAGGATTGTACTGTGGTGGTGACTGTTTGTTGCTCTCCAGTTCACCTTTGCACGGGACTTTCGATCCTAGATATCTCGGCAAGATCTTTGAGACCAAGGATTGGTGCAATCCAAGCTTGCCTGCATGGAGCCGAACCCTTGGTATTGCCAAGATCTCCTGCCCGAAATTCGAAGCCTTGATCCCGCGGAACCGAAGACCCTGATCTCGAGGATTCGAAGCCCCGACATGATCACCTCATGGACCGCAAGACCGTTCTCGGAGCCGAAGAACAAACCCCGACGCGTTCTCCTTCCTCTTTGAGACTGAACCCTGGCGCGCCAAGTTCTTCGACCCGGGGACCGATCCATCGGATGCGACAAGTTCCTTCCCGAACGCCAAGACCGACTCGGTACGCGGACCCGACAAGACCTTCGCGACGACAAGATCGGCACCGACCCGGAAGAATCCGATGCGCCCCGACACCGACCCAAGCCCTGCTCCCGGATGCGACAAGATCGACCTCAGTTATCCGAGAACGATCCCGCCGAGATGATCCCGTCGAACCCCGGATCCGAACCCTGAGACCGAACCCCGAACCCCGGAACCAAGATCTGCCGAACCCTAATGTGTGAACCCCTTCCCGAAACACTATTTTATAACATAATACAACTTGTGGCATATTAACTTGTCATACTTGCATGCATGCATATTGTGTGGTTTGGGGGCCTTATGCCGATTCACCTTATAATTAAATATGGGGCCCATATGCGGGCAAATCTAGTCTCATATTGGCCTCATTTAAACTTGTGTAGCGAACCGGTGCTATCTTTTGCCATGTTAAAACAACATTTAATTGCGGGGGTTCTAAATAACTTGAACCATTTAATTAATTGTCGGGACCCCGGTTCCGCTTAATATGACCTAATTGCATCGCACCTTTGCCATGTCATACATCATACATGCATCATGCCCGATCTTCTGCCGTAATCTTAAATATTGCATCCGGTGTTTATTCTAGTGTTTTGCTTCTTCGCGGATAAGACCGTTGAGTTGATGCGAGTGTCGCCCCGACCTTCGGATGATCCTTTGACCATGTTTTCAGGCGAGCATCTCCCCCTTTCTACCTATCTTACTTTTATAGTATTTATTCCCTCCTGTTGATCTATTGCTATCTGTGTTGCGATGCTCTAGTTTTCGTACCCGTGAAATCCCTTGCAGCCCTATATTGCCTTGGACACCTCCTATTACCTGTTGTTTGGTAGATAGTTGGACTTGCGCGTCGTAGTCGCTTGCTCAAGTGCTGTTGCGTGTCGTCAAGTGCCACAGTGGTTGGTGTATGGCCGCATGTTGATGTTGGAGATGATCATGGTTTTACTTATCGTTCACTTTAATTCCTGTTTCACAACTAAAATTGAAGTAAGTAAGCAGAGGCATCGGTGGGTGATAGATAATATTTGGTTTCCGACCGCCCACTTGTGTCCCGTAGGACCCCGAGTACTTGATACCTGTTCCTTGATTTATCGGGCTATCCACATACGGGGAATTATGGGCCCCCTTAGCCAGAGCTTGATTCAGTCTTATTTCTTGGGGCCACAAACTAGTTTGAGGTTTTATTTACGATCCTGTACTTATGCCATGCTTTACTGTTTTATTTACGATTGTGCGAGGAGCACACTGTACTGTTTAGAATCGGGACACGTTTTCGCGGTGTCGACAAGCCCAGTTTTGGGTTCCCAGTCGTTCACAGCCGTCCACCCAAACCTCGGGTCCGTCTCGGAGCTAGCTTACTCCGTTGCGGGTGTACTCCAAGGGGTGGCCCCCTGAAATATTTCTGAATCCTGTGATTGCTTTGTCGTGAAAGCCTCGTTGGGTTTTGATTTGGTTTTTCCGAGGTCGATCGTGTGTGTGTTGCTATTTGTGCACCCCGGCCGGGTTAAAACTTTCTGAAAGCCGTGTCCGCGGTTATGGACGACTTGGAGCACAGTATCTCGATCATAGACAACTATAACTAAAGTAGTGCTATAAATTTGACTCTATAATGACTAGTAATCAGCTTCACTATAATGGAATGGCTAAATAAAACTGCCCACAATTGCTTGTTTGGGTTTGTCGCTTGCGACAATTGTATCTGACTAGTAAGTATTGCAACTACAACGGAATGGCTAAATAAAAGTACCAACAACTGCTGGGTTTTGGGTTAACTCATGCTAAATGTATCTGACCAGTAAGTGCCGCAACTATAACGGAATGGTTAACTAAAACGGCCCACTGTTTATTTTATCAGGATGATTATCTATACCTGACTAGTAATTGGTGCAACGAAAACTGAATAAATAAAACTGCCCACGGTGTGAGTTCCTCGGTTGACTTCCTCGATTGGTCTCGAGGGGGAAACGCCAGGATGGGTTTGTTTGACGGTAGAATCAGGTTGGTTCCGAATAGGTCTTTCTTACCCCCTCTGATAGCCGCCAGTTGTATCGAGTCTCTATAGGTTGTGTAGTGCATGCTGCCGCCGCCGCTTCAGTCCACCATACCTATGTAGGCGAGGACCGCCGAATTCTAGTCTCGCCGTGTACTGGCCTCAGTACTGACGCTCCTTCTTTTTCCTTTGCCCTTTGTCGGCACCCCTTTTGTTTAAGCAGGTTTTGAGATCGACGTCGTTAGCAGGGTTACCCTTCCGGCTTGGCCTGGGCAGGGTTATGGACGCCATTGGTTATTCTTCAGGGCTCTTAGCCCCATTTGCATCTTGTCCGTAGTCAGACGCTCTATCATTTTCAAGGTGATTTGGATCTTGTATATTATATCTGTATTCTTGGCTCTTTGAGTCGCTGTTGTATATATCTGTTCTGTGGGTCCCATCGAGGACTGTTGTATAATGTTATTACTTCGTTTTCCACCCGCACGAAAGTGCCTGGTGGGAACCTTTGAATCGTTTCTATGCGGGTTTGGCGGGAATCGCTAAAACTTGCATAGGTCCGATTCTGAGGGTGTTACAAGGATACAGTGAGATGCGACACTGACATACATACCTGACACTGTACTCCAAAGTTGTCCTGGGGTGACAGAGGATGGATCCACAACCTCTAATGTCCAAGCAGAGATTGTAGAACTATGCTTAACTTATTTTCCATCTGACAAATAAAAGAAAGAACAACTTGTTAAAATCCGAAATAGCTCCTTGAGATTGAGGGGAAAGTATCACTGTTCAACTAAATTTTTATTTTGGCTGAGCCAGAACCATCCAACAAACTCAAAATTTTCCCCGGATCACCAGATGTACTATTCAAAGTTCATAAGTACAAATATCTCATACCAAATCTCTTTGCTAACACATATATTAAAAAATGGCTAACTAACAGCTACAAATGGCTAACTGGGTATTGCTGAAGGAGTAAGCCTTTATCTGTTCCACTTCTGCCCGGCTGCACGAATTGCCAAGGAGCCTTTCTACCAATTCCTCATGAAATCACTTCAAGCAAATAAAGACATGTTCTACGTTCACAAACTTTAATCAACGTTCATGAATCGTTGGCATCTAGAGCTAAATAAACTAGACGATGAGACTATGAGAGCCGACTAGACAAATGCTGTGCAAATATGCTGCGGCTAAATGCAGAGCAGGAGCAACATCAGGAACCGAGAATTCAACACCGCATTTTCTTCTCCGAGACACTCCAACACGCGTATTAACAGGTTATCGTACAAATATGTAAAATCCCGTCACACTCTGCTAAAACTCTCACAAAATGGAAGAACATTGTTCGATGCTAGAGGAGACCGTCGACGATGGCAGAGAAGAGGATCTAGTTGGTTTCTTGATCCTCCACATCCGCATCCCCCGGCAAAGAACGACCAGCTGCAGTGAGTTCCCCATCAGAAATCCACCTACAACAAAGATCAGGAGCAATTGCAGGAAGAGGTGGGGGAGAAATTGTACCAGACATTGGCTTCAACTGATCACTCCACTCATCAATTACCTGCAGCGCAAAGAGACAGGCAGCATTCAAAATTCGTCAGATCTCATGCAAAATCTGCAGCTATCTCGCGGATGCCGGGGAGGGCGAGACGGTGGTCACCTGCTTGAGGTTGCCATAGGCGGCCTCGTCGTCTTCGGTCATGAGGGGAAGGCTAGAGGAGGCGAGCAACCGCTGCGTGACGCTCCGCTGCGCGGCCAGTCTCGTCCGCATCAGGTCGATCAGCTCCTGCGCAAGCAAGCAGAGATGGGTTGGGGATCTAGAGGAGTAGCACCTCAAGAAGGAAGGTTAGTCGTGAGGGGAAGGGAGACTGGGGTTCTCTACCGCCACCAGCGTCGTTGCTCAACTCGACGGATATGCCCAAGGTACCATCTTGGCCGTGGAGGAGGAGCGGCAAGAAAGGATTTTTTGGCTAGGGTTTGCGAATGGAGCAACGGCGAGCTATGCGAGAGAGTGGCGGCGACCGACGCAGTCGAGCGGCGCAGGGCGAGCGCGGGTGGCGTGGGCGAGCGCTCGTGGTGGCCGAGGAAGGAGCTGCTGCCGAGCGGCGACGAAAAGCACGGGCTCGGTCGGGAGGGAGACAACGCGGAGGAAGGAGATGGGGAGCGAGGATTGTGTCGGAAGAAACTGAAGGTTTTTTTTGCAAAACGATCGCCGCGGCCGTTAATTCGGATCGGAGGGAGTATTTTTTTTTTTTTTACAAAAAAGCTAACTGGGCTGAGCCCACCGTACACATCTCTCTTATCTCTCTTTCTCTCCGTACGCATACGCGCACGCGCTCCTCTCTGCACGCGCTCGATGCGCCGCCGCCAGTGCCGCTGCTCCGGCCGGTCGCCGGCCAACTCCGTCCCCTCCGCCTGCCATAGAGACCACGGATCGATCTCCTCCGTCGCCCTCCGCGCCTTGTTGTCGCTCTGCATCCCCGTGCTCGGCTCCGTGAAACCCTAGCCCTCACGGCTTGGGTCGCCGGCGCGACACCAGCGCCTACGCGTCGCCAGATGCTCGTCGAGGACGACCACGACCTCTTCATCGCCTCCCACGACCTCTTCAACAACCTCCCAGTCTCCCTGATGGTGCGGTGCTGCTACGGGAGCTGCTGCTGCCCTCTGCCTCCTGCGCGTCCTCTACATCGCCACGGCCACCGGTGCCCTGCTTTTCTTCCCCCGACACCCCCTCCCCATCGGATGATGAGCCGGACTCGCCGTCCGATGCGCTCTTCGTCGCGGGCGCTCGCGCGATGATCTCTGCGGCCTCCACGGGTGACGAGGCTGCTTTCTCCACCGCGCCGGCGCAGATCGAGGCCGCGGCTGCGGGAGGACACCCCGGCACGCAGTCGGCGCTGGCGTTCCTCACCGGAGCCGGCAGCATGACGTGCCCGGTGTCCCGCTCGCGTGCGTTTCTGCTGCACAAATTCGCCGCCGACGTAGGAGATCTCCAGTCTAAGATGGCGCTAGCCTACTCTTATTTCCGCCAGGAGGTGAGGTGATTCAGTTCAATTGTTTCCTTTGGGCTATTTACCCATTCTAATGGGGGCTCCATGACCGAGTGATTTTTATTAGGTTAGCTAGCTAGCATTGATGGGATCATCACCGCATGGTTAACAGCAAAAACTATGTGAATTTTCGTCTCCATAGAGTAGTCATTGGCTAGGTTTGTTGAATTAAGTGGTAACTGATATTATTGTTCGTTGGTGCATGTAACTCTTAGCATGATTTCAAATTTTACCTCCAATGTGACAGGCAAAATTGTGTATGACCATGATGTTTTATCATCTCCGTAAGTGTTGTCATGATGATTTCTATAGGGCCAGTAATTCCTGTAAATTATCTAACAGTCCAACTCAACTCACAAGCCGAGGTGATCGAAACAACATGAATCAAGCTGCTGAAATTTAGTTGTATTTTTCTGAAACAACATGACATTTATTGTTCGTAGATCCGCATGACGTTTATTCTTTAGTAACAACAAATTTGTAGTTGTCTTAATGTGCTTGCATCTTGTTGTATTTCTTGTGAACTTTTCTTATGTTTTCTACATTCAGAAAAGATGGTGGAAATCTGAATGCTGGACGGATTGCTATACAGTCATTCTGTGCACCACAGTGTGGATATTTTGGAAAGGCAAGTATTTCATTGAAAGGATGTATGCTGACTGGTTGATGCAATTCTCTGAAAATTGAAGCCAAGTTTGATGTAACAGATCGTATTCATGTGCATTGCAGGACTGGGACATGGTCTCCTTTATGAGATCACTGAAGGCCATGGTTCGTGCTTCCAACACTGTTGCCGTTATAACATTTCCATACACAGTCCTATCAGATTCCTTCTGTAAGAGATGGCAATTCCAGAGATTTTTCTTTAGTTGAGAAATCTTGTAGGACAATTCCCAGTTTTCTTTTATGTTTTTTTAGTTGAGAAAGGCTGAAATGGAAAACACTGAAACTTAGGGTCAGTAATAATCACCATTTCTTTGTTGTTTCCTAACAGCATCGATAAAAAACCAGAAGATTCCAGAGATGAGATGGCACTTTATATGTGAGCTAAATTTGATCTGCAGCTTCTATTCCCAAACGGTAAATGAATCCTTTCCTGATGTCTAAAGAGAAAACTTACTAAAGTGGCACCTTTGGAGCGTTGTGGTTCCGATTTATCCAGTACAGTTTAAGCAACCGCGTCAATCACCCTTCTTTATTCTATTTTATTTATATATAAGAGCACTAGACGTATCTGGGAGCAAACCGGTAGAGGCAAGGGACTTAGTTTCATCGACTGATTTAGAGCATCATCTGCTGGTTTGTTTCCGGAAGATTTAATGTCTCTATTTGATCCGTGTTGCGTAAGCATGTGTCGGTGCTATTTTGGGACAATGAGTAGGTTCTGTGACAATGGATCGGTTGATGTCCCAAAATAGTCAATGATGTGGTTGAGTCTTGGTGCGCTAGTTCAGCATGATCTTGCGCCGTTGCTAACCGAGATATAGTTTTTGATCCGGCTCTAGATTTATTGGTCGAAAGCTACCTTAGCTGCTAAAGGGATATACTAGTTGCTGTCAATTCCTGTTTTGTGTTGTTGCAACAGCTGTTATAAACAATCGAGCAGCGATAGATCACTGTCCATGAGTTTTAGGCGTGGTCTATTCCCAAACGGTAAATGAATCCTTTCCAAAGGCTTAAAGAGACAACTTACTAAAGTGGCACCTTTGGAGCGTTGTGGTTCTGATTTATCCAGTTCAGTTTAAGCAATTGTGTCAACCACCCTTCTTTATTCTATTTTATTATTTATAAGAGCACTAGATGTATCTCAGAGCAAACTGGTAGAGGCAAGGGACTTAGTTTCATCGACTGATTTAGAGCATCGCCTGCTGGTTTGTTTCCGGAAGATTTATTGTCTTTATTTGATCCATGTTGCGTAAGCATATGTCAGTGCTATTTTTGGACAATGAGTAGGTTCTGTGACAATGGATCGGTTGATGTCCCAAAATAGTTAATGATGTGGTTGAGTCTTGGTGCGCTGGTTTAGCATGATCTTGCACCGTTGCTAATCAAGATAGTTTTTCATCCGTCTGTAGATAGAATTATTGGTCGAAAGCTACCTTAGCTGCTAAAGGGATGTACTAGTTGCTGTCAATTCCTGTTTTGTGTTGTTGCAACAGCTGTTATAAACAATTGAGGAGCAGCAATAGATACCTGTCCATGAATTTTAGGTGTGGTCTATTCCCAAACAGCGTAGATACCGGCTAAAGTGGCACCTTTGGATCGTTTTGGTTCTGATTTTTCTAGTTCAGTTTAAGCAATTGTGTCAACCACCCTTCTTTATTCTATTTTATAATATAAAAGTACTAGACATATCTGTATATCTCGTGTCTAATGAAACTCTGTTTTCCCAGATGATATAGTGGCAAGTTTTAGGCTGCAGAAGACGGTCCCTGAGCTTGAAGGAAATACATCTAAGCTCGAATTGGACATCTATACGGAAGTTGCCATCCCTAACTCCATTGTATGCCCCCCACCCCACACACACACATCTTTTATTTCACTTCTTGATATGTTCTTCCACATGCTTTTCCTGATGCTTTGGTACACATGCAGGTGGTTGTAAATTTGCTACATCCATTAGCTGGATCGAACTGGACAAATGTCGTCTTCAGCATTGTGCCTTATCCAAAGAACTTGACTATATCATCGACATGGTTGAGCATTCTTAGGTCCTCTTTTATGTCCTTGGTCGTGCGGCAGTCAACGTTCCACTTGACCAGGTCCCTGTTTGGCAATTCATCGTCCTTTGAAGTGCTCAAATTCCCAATCTACAAAGTGCAAGACAGAACTGATGAGTTGAAGGATCAAATGAAGATAACACTACTGATCAATTCTAACGAGGTTAGTGCTGCCTTCTCGCATTGTTCCCCTTTTGTCCATCACAAGCATTGTTGAATATATCTGAAGAATTTGGGTATTTGTTTGTTTCTTTATGTAGTTCATGCATTTAGGTTTGTATGCGATAGAATCCTGTCTTTAATTTCTAGGATTATGTGACACCTTGCATTATGTCTTTAATAGGATTATGTAAGAATGTCTCCATTGGTGCCGTTGTTCTCATATTACTTTGCGGGTGCACGTGTGCAAATGTAGGTCAATGAGTATGATAGAGCATATATGGAGTAGCACAGTTGTTTATGTGATAAATTTTCATAGCATGCGGCATATGGATTGGGAATTGTTATTGTACTTAGTTTAGTGCAGTAGTGCGGTTCTGTAAAGAAATGATAGCAAGTCTATACTTAGTTTAGTGCAGTAGTGCGGTTCTGTAAAGAACTGTTCCGTCCCCTCCTGTTCTTCCGGAGCCGCCTTTGCCTGCTATTTCGTTTGGTGATGCACATCCTCCAAGTGAGCACCCAACAAGCATAGGTCCTTCTGCTGGAATGCCGCATGTGGCCCCTGCACCGCAAAAATGTGAGTTCTCCTTCCTTCTTTATTTTCTGTAATAATTGTGTTTTTGTCGAAAAGATGAACTGTAGAATGTGGGCAAAGGAAGTAATACCTTGTCCAAAGGGATATGTTCAACTTGATAGTCTGATACATACTCTTGGACAGTTCATCTTAGTTTTTGAAGTTACACATGGTCTATAGCTGGGTATAATTAGTAGTTGCAAATATGTAGAGAAAGATGAGAACTAGCTCCTCGATAATAGAAGTATGCAGTTATATATTGCAAGTTCAATTTGTTTTTCTTTTTTTCAAGAAATCATGCTGCACATGTACAGCTCCAAGTGTAACTCTAAGCTTCTCATATTCCGATAGTTTATGGATTTGAACGAGTTGGTACATCTGCAGATTGCTGGACTGTGCCAAGCGCTGAACGACATTCTTGACAGCATGTCGAGCAAGGGAATCGCTATACCTGTCATAGGGGTTTTACCCATTTGTTACTATATGCAATCACTTGACAAATCTTACCTGCAACTACGGATTCATGTTATTGTTGTAGGAGCAGGAGGTCGAGGGAGCAGCTCCAGCGGCCGGCGGTTAGCATGGAGGGTCTCCAACGAGCAGCAGCATGAGAAGGAAAGCAAAGTAGCAGGTCCGGCGGCCGGTGGCCAGCAGGGAGTGTCTTCGGCGAGCAGGAGCAGGAGGGTGAGGGAGTAGCTCCGGCGACCGGCGACCAGCAGGGAGGGTCTCCGGTGAGCACAGCAGTAGGAGTAGGGCGAGGGAGTAGCTCCAGTGGCCAAACGGAAAACATGGAGGGGCTCTGGTGAGTAGGAGCGCGAGCAGGAGGGCGAGGAAGGAGCTCCAGTGGCCAGGCGACTTGCATCTTGATCCCAACCAGGGAGCAGCTTCGGTGGCCGCGGCCAGCAAGGAGGAGCTCTGGCCACAGCTCCGGCGAGCAGCAGGGAGGAGCTCACTGTAATACTTTTAGTTAAATTTGAACATCTGCAATTGTTGTGAACGAATTGTAATGTCACTGTAATAGATGTTACTGTAATGTGGTTTGCATTAATTTGATCTGAGTGCATTACCTAATGTAATTCTAATGTAATTCCATTGATGTGAGCCATTTTGAAAATGTACACAGTTGGTTCTATATTAAACCTTTATGATTGGCTTTTGGCTAGGATTTAGAGGCACTAGTCATAGTGCCTTAAAAAGTTGTTTTTTAGAGACACTAGACATAGTGACTCAAATGGCTAGGATTTAGAGACACTCTAATTTGTGGCTTAAGTTGGTTTTTGAGGCACTATTCAAATGGCTAGGATTTAGAGGCATTAGTCATAGTGCCTCAAATGACTATGATTTAGAGGCATTTTTTAAAATTGCCTCAAATAACTTTTACCTACACGACTGTCCAGGCGGTTTTTTAGTGTCTTAAAAACTCATTTGTGACACTAATTTAACTATTGAAGGCATTTTAGAGTGCCTCTAAATGCTGTAGCTACCATAGTGAATCACATGTGTCTTTGAATGGATCTTGGCAGGGGTGACAAAATATAACAACCTCTAGTTGTGCAGTGTGCTTCGGTCCCCCCTTCCCCCTCTTCAAATTTAAGTTTGAATGGGCGAGCTTTATTTTAACCTGCGGAAACTCGTATCCAGGTTATATATATACCTTCGTAGAGGTGTACTCGGTCCAGGTGGGTATACTTCATGTTCTTTCCGGCTGATCCCATCTCTCATTATCACGATCTACGTCTTTGCATGCCATATCTTAAAATTGTGTTGCTTCCGCTATATAACTTTCGATTTCTGCCTCCCGTAGACGCATGCTATTTGTATAAAAATATTTCCCTAGGAAATTACTTTCATCGCATCCTGGGTAAATTTTTTTTTGAAATGTCCCATGACCAGGTAGTGTTCGTCTTTGATTCGTCATATTTTTGTTTTTTTTGCCTTAAGACCATATGAATTATTTTCTTTCCAAATATTTTTATACGAGCAGCTTACCTGGTCATCTTTGATTTTCAAAAAAGTTCAAATTTTTTTAGCCTTATTTTTTTTATTTTTCTAAATATAGAGTTGTGTAGCACCCGAGAGCCAAAAGTCCGCGCTGTGCATTGCATACACTACTTTATGGGCGCACATGTTTCCTTGGTGGCACCTGCTGCACCTATTTATTCATTAAATAAAGGTCTGCAGCTATTAGTTACAAGTAAGACATAAGTGATAAAAAGAAATCCCAGAAAGAGAGGAGACCACTAGACATACCTAAATCCAAGGAAGTGAGAGGAGACAGATGCTGCAGCGCACGGGTATTAAGCTCTCTATGCTATCGCCTGAGGTCATCCGGATCTTAGCTGACCATCAGCCCATTCGGAGTCCAAAGCATGTTTGTAAGGTGATAGACATAGTTATGCTCTACACCAAGGGATTCTAAAGCGGAGTGCCGTAACCGTCCTTATGACGCTGCTTCTCCTCATCGGTGACAAGGAGTGGAGGAGCACGAGCATCTCCGCTCGCGCGTCTGTATGTCGTCAAAGTTCATCTCCCAGCACAGGCAGCCGAGGCGCCACGTCGCCATGTTGAACGCGTGCGTGGTCTCGTGCCTCGTTCCGAAGGTGCCGAGGACGATGCTCTCGCTGCCGCCACAAATCTCGGCGTAGAAGGTGCCATTGGGGTGCACGTCCACCCCGCGAAAGCCGGAGGAGTTCCAGCAGCACGACGCCATTCGACGGCGGCGGAAGCGGGCACTAGATGGGGGTGGCGACGAAAGCGGTGCACTGGATGGGTGACGCACGAAGAGGTAAGCGGTGGGAAGAATAGAGATGGGAAACTTGAGTGGCGGTTGGTGTGCGCGTATGCCTGCCTTCTATTCTGCAATGTAGCCGGCACAATAAAGTTAGCGCGTGCATTATCGCTTTTTGCCGCTCTCGACAAAAAAATTCCTGCACGCACTATTTTGATGTGTTGACTTGAGCGGATTTTACAGCGTGTCTGCGTTTTAGCACGTCTGCTTATATTTAAGTATGTTTATGTTTCTACTAAGTGATTCTGTTAGAATCATGTAAAGCAATACTGTCTTGAGACTATTTGGGCTTTGCATCGGTCTTTTAGAGTTTGCCCCACCTTGTTTTCTTTCCGCTCTCGATACTGAGGGTTTGTTTGATCTGTAGGATTTTCAAAGGATTCTTATACGATTGAGTTCCTATGGATTTTTCCTACCACCATCGAGTTCGATTCATAGGAAAATAACCCGCGGGATTATTTTCTATGGAACTTTGAATCAACTCTTCGTATCGATATCTTGCAACAAAGTATCTAAACCAAGTTTTTCTATATGCTTGATTGCTCGATGTCGAGAATAAAAAAAGAGAAACTACCATCATGGATCTTTGATCCATCCGTGAGAAATAAAATCTACGCGTAGCAACGCAGGGGCACTCAGCTAGTAATGTACAAAGCCTGATGTTTGGGACGATATATGTGGTGTCTCAACAAACGTATCAACAAATGCCTCGGCCATAGAAGTAGAGACGAAAATGAAAGCGTCTATGGACAACGTCTCTACATGACTCTTTTCCTGTAGTGACAGGAGGTTTTGCTATCTTTTTTGGGCCAAATCTTATTTTTTGGAGTGCTAAGAAACAAGCCACAGTGTCAAGGTCAAGTACCGAGGCAGAATATAAATCATTGGTAAATGCTACAGCAGAAGTAATTTGGATACGGTCTCTTCTTGCAGCGCTTGGAATAAATTCAAAGTAACCACCTTATTTGTGGCGTGATAATTTGGGTGCAATGTATCTGTCAGCAAATCCATGGTTTCATGCAAGAGCAAAACATATAGAGATTGATTTTCATTTTGCGAGAGAAAAAGTTCTCAACAAAGAGTTGGAAATTAGATTTGTTTTCTCAGACGATCAATTAGCTGATGGCTTGGAGTTTGCAAGTTTGAAGGGTTCAAGCATAATCTCAACTTGTTAAAGTTGTAATTAAGGAAGGGTGTTAGAAGAATATTACGCTTTCACATGTAACGGCAACACTGAATATGTTATGAGTCGGATTGCCTCTTCCCTTAGCTCCCGTATTCTTTCTGTACTATCTCACCGTATACTCTCTGAACTCAATGACCCGATATAAATAAACACCAACGGCTTGGTTGTTTGTACCGAGTAGAACGCTTCCGTGAATCTTTTAATTAATATATACTCTTTAAAAAAAAAGGTAAGGTTGAAACAAGTAGTATAAGCTAAATTTGTACGTGTGCATACATGAGCGAACGAGTCTGAACAAACATTCGAGTTTGAAAAGCTTAAAATAAGAAGTGAAATCTAATATCAAGCTCACGGGTTGTCGGGAGGATACATATCACAATTTACATGAGTGCGTGTGTGATCACAGGTGGAAGCAGAGAGCATCCTATATGATCACTTTGCAACGGTACCGTCTAAAGTTCACAGGTTAGAACAGGACATCTCGTCTTCTTTTTTTGAAGAAGATGGCCAGCTTGCTTCTGGGTCAGAAGGCGAGGAAGAAGCGCTTGTTCCTGCTTGTGCGGCCGATAGAGTCGGCGGCGACGAGGTTCTTGGCGATGAGCTTCTGCGCGTGCCGGCTCTTGATCTCCACCCTCATGCTCTCCGTCTTGCCCATCTTGTCGTATGCCGCTGCTGCCTCCGCCTTCTTCCCGGCTGCTCCCTTTTTCCCGCCGCCACCGGCCCGCATCTTGGACTTGATCCCGTCGACGAACCTGCCAAGCTGCCCCATCATCACCATCTAATATTATCTCCCTTTCACAGAGATTGATTCGCTGCAACGGCGATACAGAACAATTATTAACAACGTGCTGGGTTGCTGAATTCTACAGGCAGCAGCCTGACCGCGACTGATACCGCACATGGATAACATAAACAAGCTAATTAATCAGGAGCAGGAAGACGAGCGATACCTTGCTAGGGCAGAGAAGAGAACCGGGGAGGAGAATACAGGGGAATGGCCGGACAGACATGTTGCGACTTGGCAGCGGTGGTGGTTAAATAGAACCCGTGCAAATGCGGCAGCGGGAAAAAGGCAAGGTGCAGGTGACGTAGTACTAGAAAACGACATGGACTTAAATGGCTCTAGTAGTTCGACGGAAAAAATGGCTCTAGCTCTTGATTGGAGGGAACAGACGCAGTAGTATCGAGCGTTGACAAGATAACCGCTGATCCATGGAAACGAAATCCACGTACGCGAGGACTTGAGAAGAGAGGATCTTGAATATCTTAGATTGCGTGAGGAATATGGATGCGTTTGGATGCGCTCAAACGCAACGCTTTGGTGGACGGGATCGTGATTGGATTGTGTTTGATGGGCGCCTCCGAGTGCAGCTGCTTCACCAGCCCAGCATCGGCGGTAGGAAGGAAGGAAGGAACGTCATGTGCATGTGATATTTATTCTCCGTGCAGATACGATGAGGTGTCTCCGAGTGCCACCGCACGTACGAGCTGAAAGCCCCAGTCCAGAGGGTAGGAGATCAACTCATAAACGGCAGCTCGTTTGCTAGTTTCAGACCAGAGCCTTCGCACATGACAGTGACAGTGACACTCGACCATTTTCTCTACGGTTTGAAAATCGTGCGATGCGGAGCGGAAGATGCCGTGTGACAGGTGAAAAACACGAGGATGCATGCGGACGCTTCTTCTTGGACAAGTATGCGAGGATCCTTTGTATATGGCGCGGATCCCCAACGGTACCTGCTCTTGTCAGCGGTTCGATTATTCTTCCGCAAGGTATATACATAGTTAGTCCCACAATTTGCTTGTGATATGCAAATTAGTCCTACAACTTATAAACTGTAAACTCGCGGTACATAAACTTGTATTGAGGGAGCAAACAGGTCTACAATCATCGAGGAGCTGACATGTGGCACCGTAAATTTTATAAAAAGACCCGCATATATTTTCTAATGCATAGGTGACCTTTGCGCTGCCTACCTAGTGGGTCCAACCTGCCAGTGCCTAGAAAAAATTAAAATAATGTATGTACAGGTAGGTACTCGAAGTAAGGATCTTGTAGTAGCCCACAAAAGAATGCCACTACGCCGCGGTCTAGCTTCACGATATCAGTGAGGACGTAATTTTATTATATCATAGAGACAGGATTAGATCCGTAAACAACTAGATATTGTTATTTCTAAAAAGTAACTTAGCTAATGAATAGATTGACTATCTCGCACAACGTAATTCAGATATTTTGGTATCTAGATAGCCATCATGCCATTACAAGGACAAAATACCGTAGTCTTCCTATTGTTATATCCAACATATCCTACTTAGAAAATTCTATTATGCGTACCGACCGTACTCGAGCTTCAGGTCAATGTACTCAGAACCACGAGTATGCATGCGTGTTTCAATGAGAACATCGAAAAAAAAATTCAGCTCCATATAAGATAGCAAAAGTATATACGAGTTCAGACTCCCTCACGCCCCCCCTCCCCACCCTCGTCGTCTCCTCGGCGACAGGAGAAAACCCTAAAGCCACCGCCCTCCCATCGCAGCTTCCTCCTCCCCCGTCGTCGTTGAATGAAGCGAGCAAAGCTCGCACCCGGATGGCGGCGGTGGGACCTCGGCTCCCCGCGCATTGAGGCCTTGCGCGCAGGAGTGGCGCGGCTTCCCTTGGCGGTTGCTCCTCCCGGGCGTGGCGAGCGTAGCTCGACATCGATCTGGATGTCCTAGTCGTGGCGGGGGTAAAAGAAAAGCTCGCTGACTAGTTAGCAGTGTTTTAGTATAGTTTGGAGACCTGTGTATTTTCACCACACTTGCTACTGATTCAATATTCAATATATATAAATGCAAACAATCACTTGAAGTAGTCTACACCAAGCTCATTGGCAAGGAGCCACATGGCATTGTCCACGCCAAGCTCCCTCGTGGCTTGGACCCAACGGACATGTATTCACCTCCTACTGATAATCACTTGAAATCTCTAAAACTTATTAGGATGGTATGTTGTAGTGGCACTCGCGTGCTTAATCGTCCAGTAGATCATGATTTCAAATCCTCTACTCGTTTATTTTATTATTTCTTTCTGCAAGTACTGACAGATGGGATCCCAGGAGTCAGCATGTTCACACGGGCTAGAGAAGAATATATATGAGTCTTTTTGTAAAAATTACAATGCCACATGTCATCTCCAGGATTATTACGGACTATTTTGCTTTCATAATACAAGTTTGTATACCACGGTGCACAGTTTACAAGTTGTGGGACTAATTTGCACGTTCTACGCAAGTTGTGGGACCAACAGTGTATATACCTCTTCTTCCGCAGATCCGCGACAGGCCGGCTTTCCCCCTTTGAGGATTAAAAAAAAACATTTGGAAGATGTTTGGTTCAACCTTGGTAACATCAATAAAAATGGTATCAATTTACGGGAGGCACCTACACTGGAATAGGAAAATGACAAATTTGTTTGGTTCGGCTAGATAATGGAAACAATTCCCTTATCAGCATTTGGTTGAGCAAGTTGACCTATGGTACAAGGTTACCTTATAAGACGCTTCAAAATGACAGATTTTCACCTCAAAATCACACTAAACCACTAGAAAATGCTTAAAACTGCCAGGTTAGATAGAATAATTTTCACATGCAGTTCACAAGTGCTTGACTAGCACGATTAACCAGCACATAATATTTAAAATCAGTTTACATACATTAAGTGTAGATTCATCTCTTTATCATAATGTGACCATACTTGGAAATAAATATAACACGAGAGTTGAAGGATTTAGCCATGATAAAAATTCAAACATCAAATATTTAGCCATCGATACAGCTGCTCATAGTTCTCATCACCACCACTTCCTTCAAAATCAACCTCTCCTCGAATCTTTCTCTCATCTGACAATGAAAAACAACAATTAAATAATGGAGGAAGAAACCCAAATGACAATACAGAATAATCAAAATTGTAGGCATTTGATTTTATAAAATATACCAATGTTGTAAAATATACTAATATTGCGCGTACACACACATTATCATTTTTTTTAGAGATGATTGTACCTAACATATAACCCAGATCTGGAAGCATAGAAGATATTGCACATACAGATTAGATCATATATAATGCCAAAATAGTTCAGTGGACATGTTGGAGATGAAAGAATGGGAGCCACAAGAGCTGGAAATAAATAAAAGTTCCAAATTCATGATCATGAAGAATTAATTCCTTGAGTACGTGTACGTAAACAATACATGTTTCCAAAAAGCATACCATGCATATCTAAGTTTATCTAGAAAATGGTAGGAGAGACAAGTCACTGTTTAGAATATAAGAACTATGCATAAAGATGGTAGAAGGGCATATATACCTAATTAAGCTTCCTTGTCAATTTTTCATGCTCTCCTTTGCATCATCTACCAGCCTCATATACCAAAAAATAGAAAATTTATAAGCACACACATGAGAGGGATTTCACAGAAAAAATTTAGATGAGAAATCATCTTACTATTCATCATCTTTAGCACATACTCCCTCCTCAAAATATCAGTGGATCTGGTATTATGTTAGCAAAGAAATATGCGAATGTAGCTTATTTTAAGAACATACAGACATGAACATTAAATATCTTGATGAAGGAATACAAAAACAACAAAGCCTAAGAAGTAGTATTATACTTGGCAAAATATGTAAATCTGTACCATTCTCAAACTTGATAAGAAGCAATTTGTAACATCGCAGATTTTTAAAATGAGAATGATTCATTGGATTCATATGCATTGCATTAAGCATCTTGCAAAAAAATCTCAATCTCAAAACCATTTGGGAAAAACCCTATTTGAAAATCCTCTATGCATCTATTAGGGTTTCCAAATAAAACCTATTGTTTGAATATTTTAAATGGACAGGAATAAGTTCCCCAGTAGTCCTAAAATGTTGTGTTGAATTTTAGAAAAATTTACAAATTGGTTTGAGCTCATTTGGAGCTATATTTCAAAAGTTATTAAACAAACTAGAGAAAGAAAAAAAATAAAAGAAACCAAAAAAAGGAAACCTACCCGACCAGGCCAACCAGCCCACCCGGCTTGTCTCTCCTCTCCCCTCTACCTTCCGCACCCGCGCGCAGCAGCTAAGGCAACAGCGGCAGCGTGCGAAGCCCAACAGAAGGCCCAGCTAATCGCAGCCCCAGCCCGCTGCCTCTCTCTCTCTGCTAGGTGGGGTCCACCCCCTTCTCCTTCGTCCGGCCGGAGCCTGTGCTCCACACGACGGCGCCCCCAACCACCCTCGATTCCTGTCGAACCCGGCCGATTCGTTTGACCCCCAAGCTCCTCGCACGCCCCCCTTACGATTTAAACCCCCTCCTCCACCTCGTTCTGATTTTTCGATCTCCTGGAAACCCTAGCCACCTCAATTGTGGCGGATCCTATCTACCGCTGCCAGCGCCATTATCGAGCTCGGGAGAAGCTACGACGGTGGATACCGAGCACCCCTGCCCCTCCTTTATCTTTCAATCTCTTCCCTATGAAGTACCCCGTCGACCTGACCCATTTCGTCTCCGTAGGACCACCATAGACGCCCCAAATTCTTCACCGGAGCTCCGCCACTGTCTACCGCCTCCGTTCACTCGCCACCGTCTGCAGAGGGCACAGAAGCCAGCGAAGAGGACACTATCGAGATCTTCGTGCTCCTGCGTGCATAGTCCACTACCCCGCCTTCATCGGCGACCGCCGGAGCACCTCCCAGCACCACCGCCTGCACGAACGCCACCATCCGCCGCCACTGCCCTCCACCTTGCCGGTGAGCACCAAGCCCAACTAGCCCACGCCGTCGGATCGAGAACTCGCGGCCCAGATCGTTTCTTTGACCGCGTGGATGACCGTTGACCAGTCAGCGCATCGCCGAGTCAGCTGCCGCGTCAGCGGGAATATGCTAGGGAATATTCCCCTGGGATTTCTAGAATAAGAAAATAGACAGAAATTTGTGCAAACTTGTAAAATTCATATAAAATTGAATATTGATCATAAAAATACATGTGATATATACCTGGATTCAGAATAATGTGTAGAATATTATCATGCAATAAAATTCGTATTTTGACCAATGCATATTTTCTGGATTATTTAAATCTGTTATATGGTAAATAATTCATAGGAAAATATCCACAGCTCCAAAATTGGCAAATTTGGTGTCTATGGATTCAGAAAATTGTAATCTACGTCACTGTAGCATTGGTTAATTTTTTTATAGTAAAAAATAATTATGTATGATTAAATCTCTTAAATGAGTATTTTGGCTATAACTTTTAATCTGGAAATCATTTTAAGTTGAAACCAGTGGCAAATGATAGCTATGAACATTACCTATCCAGTAGGACGGTTCTCATGATTTTTATGAAACGTTTTTGTACTGAAATTATTCAGATTCCATTAATGCCTATTTGTTTAATGGAAAATGTTTATGGAAAGCTTTTGATCTTGTTTCTGTTTTCTGAAATGCATGCATACTGTTTTGTTGTGTTGTTGTACTGTATGATTGATTGCAACTATTGTTTTGCGCGATAGATTGCCCGGAGTGTGATTGTTGTGATTGCGACGACTATGTGAGCGATTACTACAACTGAGGCAAGTGTCACTATCATGAATCTCCTTTTGTTTTCTTATGCATTTAGTTTTCAGTAGCTTGCATTGAAGAAAATACTTTATATTATATATGCTATGCTATGGTGTGAGTACCCAATAGAATTGTCATAGACCCCAGTTGATGCCTTGAGAGCCATCGTATTGTAGATGCTTAGCCATGCTATTAGTTGCGTGGGTGGTTTTCATGATACATATGTGTATGAGAAGGATTTTGTTTTGCTGAAAATGAACACGACTTAATATTGATTGGGTCATCGAGTGTGGATTTTGGTGGGGATTGCCACCCAGGATTCAAAGAGATAATAGGTGGTCTTGATTAGTAACTTCCATGTACAACCACATGTCATATGGGCTCTGACTTGACTGAGTAAGTTATAGGATCATGTCCTACCGTGACTAGCAGATGTAGGTGTTGATAGGATGGTACGGTCCGGAGTTAGGCTCATGATTCTGTTTCCCAAAGGTCTTGTCCTGGTCTTCTCTCAAAAGGGGTTGATCGTGTCTTGTGGGTAAAGTATACTAGCCTCTGCAGATGGTTTATGAACTAAGTATTTAGCCGTGTCTCCGGTAATGGACAATTATGAGTAACTTCTCTTGACGAAGTTGAAAAGTATCATTCATTCCAATTTCTCTAATAAAACTTGATGGGTGAACATAATGGGTTATAGGAGCACTTGAGTTACTCAATGTGTCCATAGTTTTAGGAGCTCTCGAGTGACTCGAGTTGTTCTTAGTTATTTTGAAGAACTAAAACTTTATTTAAAAATGTAGGAGAAAATGCTGCTTTATGCAAATAGACTAAACTCCACTAGCCAAAGTGTGCATGTGTATGACAGGTTGCCAATTTTGTCCACATAACAGTGACATCTTACCAAAACAATTCAAATGTATTGACCATTCGTGGCTGCAACTTTTTATGTTGCAGGTTATTTCGACGACAAGTACGGTTACCGTTTAGGTTGCGAATCTCCACTCAGCGAGTTGCCTGTGGCGTGATGGAGCCTTTATACATTGTTTATCTGTTGAACTATGTTATTTGAGCTAGATGTGAGCTAAGAAACTTTGTAATATTTATATTCTTGAATCAATTTTTGTAATAATGTGACGCATTGATACTCTTTTATTTATCGAAACTGTGTGTGCTAGCTAATTGATCCAAGGGACTAGCACTGTAAACACATGATCCAATTCTTAATGGGTTGGATCGCTTCAGATGGTATCAGAGCATTGCGTTTACTGTAGGTTCATGACCTTAGAAATGAATTAGTAATAGAAGACCTCTATTAGGATAACTATCATATTTTGTACTTATTAGAGTTTATATATTCCTTATCTATCTTTTCGAACCTCATCTTGTTCAAAATTTATAGTTGTCCATTTGTTTGATACCTATATGAGAGTTTGCCTACAAGTAAAATAAGAAATAGAATGACATGGATGAATGTCTCACTAAGTTTTGTTAGTTTTTATCCACCATATTTATCTCTTTAGGAGATCATCGCTATCGTGTTAGCATATTGATCTTACCAACTTATGTGGTATGACAATATAGTTTGCTTGCTTGTTTGTATTGAGCTATATTGTGTGATTACTTGTTTAGGATCAGCTAGTTTTGACCTCTAAAGTTTCTGAAATTTTCGTGAGGTTTTTAGATTAGCTTATTGGTGTGAATTGATTGAAATTCGTAATACTACTACTGTAGTTTTCTGCCTGACTTGTTGTACCGTGTGATTTTTCATGTTTTTTTGGTAACTGGGAAAAATCTGAAAAAATAGGATTTGGTGCAGAACTTCCTGTGCTATACGCACAAAAATTGTCTAAAATTTCTGACGTGTTTAAGTCGGTCAGAAAAATTCATGAAACCTGCTGTACTGTTTTGACGGATTTTGTGTATTGCTTAGATGTTGATCTATCTTACTCTAGTATTGTCCCCAACTTATTCAAACTATTTTGTTGTTATATACTGCTAAGATTAGACCCCTGTAATTTTTTATGCAAGTGGTTGCTTGTGTGTTGATTGCTTAGGATGGTTTGCTTGTTTGTGTCACTGATTGCTTCATACAGTTATGGGTAGTACTACTTTCTCTAGTCCCTTCTATCTATAACTTATCTATGCTGTCCCAAACAGATGATGCCTCACCGTCAACCCACTGAGATGGAGAAGCTGATAGCAGCCCAGGCACAGCTAGCACAGGTGATGAATCAATTCATGGCTGCCCAGAACAACAACAGGAACAACCAGCCCCAGGAGGATGCTCTCACCAGGTTTCTGAAACTTAGGCCAGCTAAGTTCTCCACTGCACCTGAACCTATAATTGATCTTGACAGGTTGCACTCGGTGAACAAAGATTTAGTGACTGTTGGATGCACTGATGCTGAGAAGGTGAGATTTGCTGCTCACCTACTGGAGGGACCAACTGCTTCTTGGTGGGATACTTTCCAAATCACCCACCCGCTGGACACTGTTACTTGGGCCATGTTTGAAGATGGATTCAAGACCAACCATGTCTCTTCAGGGGTCCTGAGTCTGAAGAGGAAGGAGTTCCGCAATTTGCGTCAGACTAACCGTACAATGGCAGAATACATAGAGTAGTTTAATAATCTGTCACGCTATGCACCTGAAGACGTTGACACTGACGCCAACAGGGAAGAGAGGTTCCTGGATGGTCTCAGTGATGAGCTCTCGGTGCAGCTGTTAGTGGTTTATTGCCCAACATTCCAAGAGCTGATGGACAAGGCTAGAATTCTTGAAGGGAAGCACAAGCAAGTGGAACGACGCAAGAGGAAGCACAATGACCATCACAACTCAGAACCATATCATAAACGTACCTTCCATGATGGCAATAACAATTCTGATGACCACAACAACAGAGGTAATGGCCACAACAAAGGTAGCAATGGCCATCAGCATAATGGAAACAGAGATCTCAGTAATGTGGAATGCTATAAGTGCAGGAAGTTGGGACACTATGCCTACAGTTGTCCAGAAGATGGAACCAAGTCAAACTCAACTGAGAAGGCAACTGTGAACCACATGAACATGAAAAGAGGACTCAATAAACCATGCTCTATGACTGGTAAGCTTCTAGCAAATTTATGCATCGCACTAATACCTTTTCAATACTGGTGCATTGCATTCGTTCATATAAGGAATTCATGGATGAGATTAGTCACATATGGAGTTACTTAGAGGATATGTTAAAGTGAACTCATTGGAGAAGAAATTGATAGCCAGTACAAGATGCCACAATTAAGTCTTAGATGTTTGAAGATGCAAGTTCAGTTCTCTTAAGGGGGTTATCTTGATGATGAACCCATATAAAGAGAAGCCGCATGGATGCTAGAAATACAATCTTCGAGAACACCACTAGAACCTATTTGCTAGCCATTTCGAATCTCGGGTCGAGATTCATCTTAAGGGGGTTAGTCTGTAACATCCTAGATTTTTAAAATGGGAATGATTAATTGGATCCATATGCATTTCATTAAGCATCTTGCAAAAAAATCTCAATCTCAAAACCATTTGGGAAAAACCCTATTTGAAAATCCTCTATGCATCTATTAGGGTTTCTAACCAAAACCTATTGTTTGAATATTTTAAATGGACATGAATAAGTTCCCCAGTAGTCCTAAAATGTTGTGTTGAATTTTAGAAAAATTTACAAATTGGTTTGAGCTCATTTGGAGCTATATTTCAAAAGTTATTAAACAAACTAGAGAAAGAAAAAGAATAAAAGAACAAAAAAAAGGGAAACCTACCCGGCCAGGCCAACCAGCCCACCCAGCCTGTCTCTCCTCTCCCCTCTACCTGCCGCACCCGTGCGCAGCAGCTAAGGCAACAGCGGCAACATGTGAAGCCCAAAATAATTCCCAACTAACCGCAGCCCTAGCCTGCTGCCTCTCTCTCTGCCAGGTGGGGTCCACCCCCTTCTCCTTCGTCCGGCCGGAGCCTGTGCTCCACACGACGGCGCCCGCAACCTCCCTCAATTCCCGTCGAATCCGGCCGATTCGTTTGACCCCCAAGCTCCTCGCACCCCCCTTATGATTTAAACCCCCTCCTCCACCTCGTTCTGATTTTTCGATCTCCTGGAAACCCTAGCCACCTCATCTGTGGCGGATCCTATCTACCGCCGCCAGCGCCATTATCAAGCTCGGGAGAAGCTACGACGGTGGATAACGAGCATCCCCGCCCCTCCTTTCTCTTTCAATCTCTTCCCTGTGAAGTACCCCGTCGACCTGACCCATTCCCTCTCCGCAGGACCACCACAGACGCCCCAAATTCGTCACTGGAGCTCCGCCACTGTCTACCGCCTCCGTTCGCTCGCCACCGTATGCAGAGGGCGCAGAAGCCAGCGAAGAGGACAATATCGAGATGTTCATGCTCCTGCGTGCATAGTCCACTACCCCTCCTTCATCGGTGACCGCCGGAGCACCTCCTAGCACCACCGCCTACACGAACGCCACCGTCCGCCGCCGCTGCCCTCCACCTTGCCGGTGAGCACCAAGCCCAACTATCCCACGCCGTCGGATCGAGAACCCGCGGCCTAGATCATTTCTTTGACCGCGTGGATGACTATTGACCAGTCAGCGCAGTGCTGAGTCAGCTGCCGCGTCAGCGGGAATATGCTAGGGAATATTCCCCCGGGATTTCTAGAATAAGAAAATAGACAGAAATTTGTGCAAACTTGTAAAATTCATATAAAATTGAATATTGATCATAAAAATACATGTGATATATCCCTGGATTCAGAATAATGTGTAGATTATTAGCATGCAATAAAATTCGTACTTTGACCAATGCATATTTTCTGGATTATTTAAATCTATTATATGGTAAATAATTCATAGGAAAATATCCACAACTCCAAAATTGGCAAATTTGGTGTCTATGGATTCAGAAAATTGTAATCTACGTCACTGTAGCATTGGTTGATTTTGTTATAGTACAAAATAATTATGTATGATTAAATCACTTAAATGAGTATTTTGGCTATAACTTTTTATCTATATATCATTTTAAGGTGAAACCAGTGGCAAATGAAAGCTATGAACATTACCTATCCAGTAGGACGGTTCTCATAATTGGTATGAAACGTTTTTGTACTGAAAGTATTCATATTCCAATAATGCCTATTTAAAGCCTATTTGTTTAATGGAAAATGTTTATGGAATACTTTTGATCTTGTTTCTCTTTTCTAAAATGCATGCATACTGTTTTGTTGTGTTGTTGTACTGTATGATTGATTGCAACTATTGTTTTGCGTGATAGATTTCCTAGAGTGTGATTATTGTGATTGCGACGACTGTGTGAGCGATTACTACAACTGAGGCAAGTGTCACTATCATGAATCTATTGTTTTATTATGCATTTAGTTTTCAGTAGCTTGCATTGAAGAAAATGCTTTATATTATATATGCTATGATATGGTGTGAGTACCCAATAGAATTGTCATAGACCCTAGTTGATTCCTTGATAGCCATCGTATTGTAGATGCTTAGCCATCGTATTGTATGAGAAGTATTATGTTTTGCTAAAAATGAAAAACACTTAATCAATGAACCACCTGGGTGGAATGGAATTGATTGGGTCATCGAGTGTGGATTTTGGTGGGGATTGCCACTCAGGCTTCAAAGAGATAATAGGCGGTCTTGATTAGTAACTTCCATGTACAACCACATGTCATATGGGATCTGACTTGACTAAGTAAGTTATAGGATCATGTCCTACCGTGACTAGCAGATGTAGGTGTTGATAGGATGGTACGGTCCAGAGTTAGGCTCATGTTTCTATTTCCCAAAGGTCTTGTCCTGGTCCTCTCTCAAAAGGGGTTGATCTGGTCTTATGGGTAAAGTGTACTAGCCTCTACATATGGTTTATGAACTAAGTATTTAGCCGTGTCCCTGGTAATGGACAATTATGAGTAACTTCTCTTGACGCAGTTGAAAAGTCTCATTCATTCCAATTTATCTAATAAAACTTGATGGGTGAACATAATGGGTTATAGGAGCACTTGAGTGACTCAATGTGTCCATAGTTTTAGGAGCTCTCGAGTGACTCGAGTTGTTCTTAGTTATTTTGAAGAACTAAAACTTTATTTAAAAATGTAGGAGAAAATGCTGCTTTATGCAAATAGCCTAAACTCCACTAGCCAAAGTGTGCATGTGTATGACAGGTTGCCAATTTTGTCCACATAACAGTGACATCTTACCAAAACAATTCAAATGTATTGACCATTCGTGGCTGCAACTTTTTATGTTGCAGGTTATTTCGACGACAAGTAAGGTTACCGTTTAGGTTGCGAATCTCCACTCAGCGAGTTGCCTGTGGCGTGATGGAGCCTTTATACATTGTTTATCTGTTGAACTATGTTATTTGAGCTAGCTGTGAGCTAAGCAACTTTGTAATATTTATATTCTTCGATCAATCGTTGTAGTTATGTGACACATTGATACTCTTTTATTCATCGAAACTGTGTGTGCTAGATAATCGATCCAAGGGACTAGCACTGTAAACACAAGATCCAATTCTTAATGGGTTGAATCGCTTCACAATCTTGTAGGCATAAGAACATATTATCTATAAAGGATCAAGTATAACCCACAGTAACCATATGGTTGCCTTCTTCAAACACTCCAGCCAAGACACGAGTATATACTAGTTACTATATAGTATAAGATAACTGCTCCATCAGACACATGAAACCTCAGGCCTAATTTCCTGATGTTTTATGACAAGGTACATGACCAGGCCCAATTCTACGAAATTAGTACTCCATCTACATGTATAGCTAGTGTTCTGATGCCATTAATTGGTAGAGCTGTATACGATGAAAAGTAGTGTAACATCCCAACATTAGAGCTTAGAAATAAGCTGAACCCAGATGTGTGCATTGCATTCATGCATAGAAAATTCAAATAATTTTCGCGCTTTTGAACAAAACTTGTCAAAGTGATTGAAGCTTCTCTCAACTTGATGGAATTGAAGTAGATCATCAAGTTGACTGCGATAAGTTTCAATATGACCTTTGCTAAATCCTTATTTTGGGTAAAGAAGATTTGATCTAAGGGAAGATCAAATGTAATAAAATTAAACCATAATACATTGCTTAATGATTAATATCTGATCCTTAAGTGATCATTCCATAGTATTCATTACAATAAGCCATGAATACCAAGCTATGAATATAATTCAAGTAACAAGAATGTATTAACTAACTCTTGACCTATTTTATCCTTATCTATTTCTACCATGAGGATCATGGTAATACTTCACCCAAACTCTTTAGTTATATGGAGTAGGAAGGAAACCAAGTCAAGACCATTCACCACATATCTTTCTTTCCATATCAATCCTTATCATCTCTACTGAATCTTATCCTAATATCTGTTGTGCATCAATGTTGAGTAATCAACTATTGATCTATCAAGTCTTAGCCTATAAATTCTTGATCTATCAACTCTTGTATTTATCATAGAATTCATTTTAAAGCCTTTAGAGAAAGAAGTAAGAAGAGGTAGGTGGTAATGCCAGTTTTAGATATCATCTATAGGATGGGAGTGTTGGAAGAGAATAAGATCAATATGATAATTTATGGAGTTAACTCACTCTTGAATAGATAGAAGAGTTATCTGAAATAAAGATATATGTGGTAACAAAGAAGATTATAAGGATGAATATTGAAGATAGTTACCAAGGAGTAATTGTAACATCCCAAAAATATTAATCAAGATTATCAAGTTCTAATCACCCAAGTTTAGGGTTAACAAAAACTTTTGTTAATTAAAATCAATATGAAAGCATGTGTGTATGTGATGAATGCATGAATGCTTGCCATGACTTGAGTGATTGCTATGAATGGCAAGGATTGGTTTAAAGATGAAAACAACAACATCTAAATCATTTCCAAGCAGAATCAAATCAATAGAAATTCAAATATAAACAATATGTGCTAATGGTCATTTTGACCAAAGTTAACCACTAGACCACTTTGAGTGTCTCTAGTCCAAGATTTCTAACATAAAAAAATCCAATTCTTTTCACCCGTTGCTAGACCAAGTAAAAGTGAACCCAAGCCCACCTTGCAAACCCATAGAAACATTTCGCAAATCTATGCCAAGGACAATTCAAAATTGAATCTAGTTCATATGGTAAGATCACCATTTCTCAAAATCCACTCAAACCAGTTCACCTTGAAAAACCCAAGCAACCAGAGCCTACCAAGTATATGACTAGTGCACTCACCAAAATTCATCCAAAAATTCAAATATAAATTTCTTTCGGCCATTTCATCAAACACTTGGCAGACAAAAATCAAATTGGCCAAACTTTCACTGTTTTGAGCAGCGATCATTCAAACCATTATCCTCAATTCTTAACCCTTGTCCCCCCAGTGAGCACACCTATATTGAACAGCCTAGCAAGCTACCCTTGCACCATGCCGTGCATGCCCGACCACCCCCTTGTCCACCTCAACATCGACAACATGATGCAAGCGTCGCCAGCCTCGCTAACCATGTCTAGCATGCTGCCCGTGCCTCACTGCCCCCTCCAGACCAGACCTAGCTCAAGGACATAGAGAGGAGATGCCGGGAATGCCGTGCCCACGCCACTGTTGACCATGCCGATGCGCACCGCAGTTCACGCTTCATTCTCGCTCAACCCGACCACCTCGAGCTCTCGCCGCCCACCTACACGATCACCACCGTCCTAGGAGACCAAAAGACATGCACGTTCCCTCGACCGTGCCCCGTAGACACCACACGCCGCGAAGTTCGCCGTCAGTACCGCGCAGAGAACCGCCCCGTTCCGACCGCTGCAGACCTCCATTAACTGAGCCATGCTGCCCGTGATGACCGCCAGGCGATCGCCCATCGTCCTAGCCTCCGAGCCATGCCGTTAGCTCGCTGTGACACCAGCTCCGATGACCTCTTCCCATGCCGTGTTTCCCCTCTCGCCCCGCTATAAAAAGGAAGCTCCCCCGCACCAATTATTCACACCATCTCCTTCCACACCTTATCAGAAACGCCTCCGAGCAACCCCAGAGCAAGCCATTGCCCGTAGCTCCCCAATTCCACCGGAGACCGCCGCGGCAGGAGGAGAAGGGCACCGTCTATTTAGGCCACTATAGGAGATGCCGCCAGTACCAGGAGAACCGCCGAAGCCTCCTTGTTCGTTTGCCCCCGTCACCGACCCTCGCCAAAGCTCCGGTGAGCCTCCCCCGACCCTCACTGGCCGTGCTAGGATATCTCCTCCTTGTATCCCGTTCGATGACGAGTGGGGACATCACTTCACCCAGCCCCCGCGCGCGCTGTGTGCAGTGCGCCGGCCCATCTAGCTCTCCCGCGCGACCTAGTAGTTCAAATTTAGATTTTTCTATTTTAGTTCAAACATAGTTCTGGCAGTAGATTCAAAAATCAATTCAGAGAGTTTCACTAAACGAAATTGCATTAAACTAATTTTGTTAGAAAGATATTGAAATTCTTAATCCAAGCCCATTGGATTCAAACCATTTGGAGTTATAGATCATCTATAGTAAAAATAACAAGGTAGAGACTTTTCTGCATTCAAACATTTTTTAAAAATCAACCATAAATGCTTTTGAGTTGATTCCAACTTTCAAAATCACATTTGATAAGATATTTCTGAATATGTAAAAATATCTAGGTTTAATTGCAGTAATAATGTACTAGTATTAAAAGAATGCCCCATAGGAATTTCTAGTCACTTTAATTAATTAAAATAATAATGTTAAACCTTATTAAATTGTGACACCACTTTAAATCACATTCCCAAGCATTAAAATATGTGGCGATGACATGTGTCAATATGATCCCATATTTTAATTGGAGAATATTAAATCTTAAGTAGTTTTCAATGAGTAGAAATTACTTTTATAAAATAAAATAAATAAGACTAAGCCTTTATTTCATGTGATGATGGTGATGATACTAGATCATCTAGTGTGAACCTTTGTGTGCCAAATAGAAGTAGTTAAGTATTGTTTGGTGATTGTGTACCTCATATTTATTTATAGATGCTAGTACCGACCAAGGATACAAAGAGGAAGGAGACTACTAAGAAGAGGAAGTGGAGGAGAACTTCAACCACTTCACTACTCAAGGCAAGCCATCTTAGAAAGCTACACTATGCAAGCTAATCCTTGCAAGCCCCACAATACCACTTATCCCAGTGAATGCCTTAGGCATATTTGGTTATGCCACTTGATTATACCAAATCCTAGTTTTCACTTGCAAGCTTTATTCTTTTATTTCTTTATCAAAGTTCATTATTTACTCCTAGTTAGTATTTAGTGAGTTTTGGAAATATATTAGAGGTAGCATAAAGAGCATAAAACTTGGCCTAAGTTAGATAAAACTAGATGTCATACTGAGGCATTAGATTAGATTTAGATAAGTCACACTTGATTAGTACCCCTCATTAGTGAGTACCCCCAACTTTAGTGGCTAGTGCTAAGCATAAAACTTGATTACTTTAGATGGGAATACTTGGTGAAAATGGTTATAAAAACCTTAGAATGATGAGTCATTCTAATGAAATGTTTTGACATCTGTTTATGAACACCAGATGATTTGATGATGAAAATGTTGAGGCACGAGCCTTAGCCCTTTTTAAAACTGATGGTTGGGTTCGGATGTGACACCATTCCCATTTTATCGTACAACCACAATACCCGAGTTTGGGTAGGGCTTGACTGGAAGTTTATATATCTTAGTATGGGTTCCCTTGCGGAAGAGGTTTGAGCTGAGGCTACCTCGTTATGACTGTCCACCTGTGCGGTTCCCAAGATGATAGATGGTCATGGTTGGGAGGCCAAACTCATAGGGGAGGTGCCTATACTAGGGTGTGTAATTGAAAGGTTAGGATTGATTATCCGCATACTGAGTATGGTGATTCAGGATTGTGCCTGACGGATGTATCGAATTTTGTGGTGAAAGTGTACCACCTCTGCAGAGTGTCAAACTATTCGAACAGCCGTGTCCGCGGTTATGGACAATTGGAGTGGCCATATTGTTCTGTCGTTAGATGTTTTCAAAATGACTTGTGAAATGAATCATGACTTTGACTTGACCACAACAGGGTTGTGAAAGTGAAAGCTAAGTTCCCACTTAGGTGTTGAAAGACATTAAACTAGTTTTTCTTTACTTCAAAACTCAGTTAGAGATAAACCTGGCTTTTTGCAAAACAACCTAGAGCTTAGGATTCCTATTTGAACCACTTTACTTGTTAGTGATAGTTTGCGAGTACTTAAAGAGTACTTATGGCTTTGTCCCTGGCTATTCCTATGGCCAGACTATGAGGAGGACTACCAAGATGATGGACAACAGGAAGTCTACGACAACTAGGATCATCTCCCATCGTCAGCATTGCCTGTGACCCTGAAGATGGAGCTTCACCCATGATACCGTTATTATTATTATTCCGCTATGTTGATTGTATCAAGACTGGATCATGATATCCTTTATTTGTAAGACCTTTATTATGGTTTGTAATAGATGATGAACTATGGTACCAATCTGTTATGTCTCGCAAAAATGGTAATCCTGGGATTGCGATGTATGGCATAACAGGAATCTGGGATTAAAAATCCGGGTGTTGACAAGTTGGTATCAGAGCCATCCTGACCATAGGAGACCCTAGTTAGAATGGATGTTTGAATCAAAAACTTAGTTTCAAAACAAAAATAAGTGAGTATTTATGAAAACCTATTCTCATTCTTATCACTTAGATTCTTTCATGAAAATTCATGTCCCTCAAAAATTCTTGCAAAATTACATAAAATTTGACACACTTGATCACTCTACTAACTTACTTATCCTACATTCTTATAGATGGACATGAAGTATAGCAAGTTCTACTAGTTGGGAAATGGAGGAGAGCTAATCTTTGAGCGTGATTTGGACCAACTCTCAGAACTTCTTGAGTGTCCGCACCCCGAGTTCTTCGGAGCCCAGCTCAACGATCAGCAAGGTGGAGAATTATAGTGGCTGATTGTTGCAAGCCTCAGAGGCAAGATGGAAGCACCCACCTTAGAGGGGATCCAATTCACCTTAAGAGAGAACAAATGGCTAGACGGGCTCACCAGGGCTATGCAGGAAGATCTTGACCGTCTATGTGGACAAAGCATCAATCAGATCAAGGGTACCCTCTTTGAGTTCTACGCAAGGCGTGATGCTATGGGACATCCATTGGAGGTGCCAGGTCACCCGGAGCTGAAGCATCATGTGGATCATCTTGACTTCATGCTGTATGATAGGCAGAAGGAGTTGGACAATGCCTGCGCATACGCCAACCACAACTATGCCATTGAAGTCAAGAAGGACCAGACCATCGCCATCCTTGCGAGGGAGCGCAATTCATTTCGCCATACGCGTGAAAAGAAGGATCGCATCATTGCTCGCCTTCGTCACAGAGTGTCAGACTTGGAGTAGACCATCCATGAGTGGGACATGCAGCTTGAGGAGAGGGAGAATGCAGGGGAAGATATCCGTGGAGACCCTTACTCCTACCTTAGTGACGATGATGACTTCCTGGAGGACCAAGCCATGGACTTCCACACTGATGATGATGATTCCGCCTTCATTGATGATGATGAATCCACCAATTCTGATGAATAGTATCACTTGAGCACTATCGTAGGTGTGAGTTGTATCCGGTCCCAATGTATCGTAGTCTAACAGAATGGTTCTTAAAACCATCTGTTACCTTAGTGTGGTGTGTGTTTGTATTGTGTGTTATGGATGAATGAAAAGCAAGTTGCTAGTTGGCAAAACCTGAGTCAAACCCAAAGTTTAAAAGATTTTCCAAAAAAAAATCCCTGAACCTTAGAAATTTCCCCCTTGTCTCATGATCTATCTCAATCTTTAGATGCCTCGCGAAGGAATCATTTCATACCTGGACCCAATGCTGCAAATCTTGCAAATGTTGGTTTCCGACCATGAAGCTAAAAGAGCCGAACGTCAAGCTAAATTATCCACCCTTCAACACATAGCTTAGTTGGCCAATAACAATCAAGGCCATGGAAACCAGGACAACAATGGATCCAAGCTCAAGAACTTTCAGAACACCAATCCACCCATCTTTAGTAAGTCTGAAGAGCCATTAGATGCAGATGATTGGCTGCAGACCATGGAGAACAACTTAGAAGTCACAGGAGTGGAGGCCAATGAGAAAGTACTTTTTGCCACCCATTATCTGGCAAGAGATGCAAGAGCTTGGTGGAATAGCATCCGTACCATGAATGGAGGACAGATGATGACTTGGGATGAATTTAAACTCAAGTTTAGCCGAAACCATGTGCCACCGGGTTTAATCAAGAGGATTAGAGATGAATTCAGAGAATTGAAGCAAGGGAGGATGACAGTAGTTGAGTACCGTGACAAATTTCTATTATTAGCTAGGTATGCACCAGATGAGATTGACACTGAAGCCAAGAAGAAGGAGAGATTCCTGAATGGTCTGCATGATGAGATGCATACAGTATTAGTCAACATTCCTTTCACTGACATTGAAGCCTTAGTAGATTCTGCAATTCAGATGGAAGGCAAGATCAACCAAGACAATGAGAATCGCAAGCATCGAATGATGCATCAACCAGGAACCCATCATACCCCAAAGTATCGCCCCAACCCGTCTGCAGGATATGCCCCAAGAAACAATAGACCCCCGATGAACCGTCCAAACTATCCCAACCGTCGAGGAGGAAACCCAAGGCCCGGAGGAAACCAAAACAACAACCCCGACAACTCCAACCACTTCTACCGCGCACCGCCCAAGTTTAACAACAACATCACCAACAACACCAATACTTCCCCCAAGGACTAAAAGCAATGTTGTGCCTGTTGCAGGAAAATACAAGTCTCAGGTGACTTGTTATGAATGCAGAACTAAGGGTCACTACTCCAATGAGTGCCCCAAGAAGCTTGAAGCAACCCCCAATGTGAATGCCCCAGCTCAGCAGCAGCACCGTGTTCAGCCTAGAAGGAGATTTTCCCCAGGGAACTCACTCAACCACAACGGCCGTCTGTTTCACATGAATGCCGAAGAAGCCAAAGAAGCGTCAGATGTCATGCTGGGTATGTTTTCTGTTAACTCAGTACTTGCAAGAGTGTTGTTTGATTTTGGAGCATCGCACTCGTTTGTTACAGAAGAATTTTCATGCACTAGTAAGATTCAACCAACAAAATTGAAGCATGTTATGATAGTTCAAATACCTGGCTCAACCACCAAATCTAGAAAAAATTGCAAGGTCGTACCTATCAGAATCCATGGCATAGATTTTTATGCTAATCTAATAGTACTTGGAACCAAAGTTTTGGAAGTAGTACTAGGAATGGATTGGATGTCGAAACATAAAGGATTAATCGATTGTGCCAAGAAAGCCATAACCATGACTAGTACCACTGGAGTATCAGTAGAGCATGTATCTGAAACCTTGCCCCGTCAATTCAAGTGAAACAAGAGTCTAGCCCAACCAACCATTGACCAAGTCAGAGTAGTCTGTGAATACCCCGACGTATTCCCAGATGTTTTGCCCGGTATGCCCGAGATCGGGATATCGAGTTTATCATTGAACTAATCCCTGGAACCGGACCCATAGCCTAGATACCTTATAGTATGAACCCATCAGAATTAGTGGAGTTGAAGAAGCAACTAGATGCTATGCTAGAGAGAGGATTGATTCAACCAAGTGCATATCCATGGAGATCACCTGTTTTATTTGTGGATAAGAAAGAAGGAGGTAACCATTTGCGTACGGATTATCGGAAGTTGAATGATGTCACCATTAAGAACAAATATCCACTACCAAAGATAGAAGATCTGTTTGACTAGTTGACCGGTGCCAAAATGTTTTCTAAGATTGATCTTAGAACTGGTTATCATCAACTCATGATTCACGCAGAGGATATTCCAAAGACTGCCTTTACCACCAGATATGGACTGTATGCTTACACTGTCATGTCTTTTGGATTAACCAATGCCCCCGCTTATTTCATGAACCTCATGAATAAGATCTTTATGAACTTCCTAGATAAGTTTGTCGTTGTTTTCATCGATGACATTATGATCCATTCCAAATCGGAAGAAGAACATGAGCTACACCTAAGGACCATCCTAGAAAACCTTAGGGAGCATCAGTTGTATGCCATTTTAGCAAATGTGAGTTTTCGTTAAAGGAAGTAGGATTCCTCGGACATATCGTGTCAGCCGGAGGAATTGCTGTCGACCTTGCAAAGGTTTAGGATGTTGAAGAATGGCAAGCCCCGGCCACTCAAACCCAAGTTTGAGCATTTCTCGGATTAGAGGGATATTACCGCAAGTTTGTAGAAGGATTCTCGAGTATCGCAAGACCCATGACCCAATTGTTGAAGAAAGATAAGAAGTTTGAATGGACGAACAAATGTGAAGCAAGTTTTCAAGAGCTCAAGAAGATATTGATCTTAGCCCAAATCTTGATTATGCCAGACATCACAAAGCCTTTTGATGTGTTTTGTGACGCGTCCAAGATTGGTCTCGGATGTGTGCTAATGCAAGAAGGCAAAGTCATATCCTATTTATCCTGAAAACTGAAGCAACATGAGCAGAATTACCCTACCGATGACCTCGAACTAGTAGCCATAGTTCTAGTCTTGAAGACATAGCGGCATTACCTTATGGGTAACCGTTGTGAGATTTATTCGGATCACAAGATCCTAAAGTATATTTTCACTCAGAAGGAGCTGAATATGAGGCAAAGGAGATGGATAGAGCTAATAAAGGACTATGATCTTGACATTCACTATCACCTCGGTAAAGCCAATGTGGTAGCATATGCTCTTAATAGATTGATGTGTCGCTTGAACACTATGATTCTGAAAGAGCAACCCAGTTGTCACAAGGAACTGGAAGATTTTAGAATGGAGCTAGTAAGTGAAGTATTTTTGGCTAGCATAGAACATCAACCCACTTTGATCAGTCGGATCAAGGAGGCGTAGAAAGGAAATGCTAGTATCGACGGAATCAAACGTCGTATCGGTACAGGAAAGGTACCTAGATTCACCGAAGATGAAGAAGGAGTTTTGTGGTACAAAGGACATATATGTGTGCCAGCAGATTCAGATTTGAATCAAGCTATTTTGAACAATCCCATGATACTCTTTATTCTATCCACCCCGGAGGAACAAAGATGTATTAGGATTTGAAAGAGCAATTTTGGTGGCAAAAGATGAAGAGAGAAATCGGAAGCCATATAGCCAAGTGTGATATCTGTTAGAGAGTCAAGGCGGGACATCTGAGGCCCGCATGACTTTTGCAACCATTGTAGATTTCGGATGGAAATGGGATTCTGTAGGAATGGATTTTATCACCGGTTTGCCTACGTCTAGTAGGGGAAATGACTCTATCTGGGTCATAGTGGATAGACTGTCCAAAGTCGCCCATTTCTTACCAGTCAAGACCACTTATTAGAGTTCGAAGCTAGTAGAGTTGTACATTGCTAGAATAGTCAGTTTGCATGGAGTCCCCAAGAACATTGTGTCGGATCAAGGAACCCAGTTTACCTCGAGATTTTGGAAGAAAGTCCAAGAAGGATTAGGAACCAGACTAGATTTCAGCACAACTTATGACCCTCATACTGATGGACAAACAGAGCGAGTAAACCAAATACTCGAAGATATGCTGAGAGCTTGTCTGCTAGAATATGGATCAAAATGGGAAGATTGTCTGCTTTTCGAAGAATTTTCATACAACAACACTTATCAAGCCAGTTTGCAAATGGCCCCATTTGAATTTATGTATGGAAGGAAGTGTCGTACCCCTTTGAATTGGTCGGAAGTAGGAGAGAGTCGGATTTCGGACCCGATATCCTACGAGAAGCCGAAGAGGAAGTTCACAAGATCCGTGAGCACCTTAAGACCGCCCAATCCAGACAGAAGAGTTATGCCGACAAGAGACATCGAGACCTAGCCTTCAACATCGCAAATTTTGTGTATCTCAAAGTATCACCCTTGAAAGGAATGCAACGTTTCCAACTCAAAGGAAAGTTTGCCCCTAGATATATCAGACCCTTAAAGATTTTGAATCGTCTAGGAGAAGTATCGTATCAACTAGAACCGCTGGAGGAGATGTCAGCCGTGCATAATGTGTTTCATATCTCGTTACTTCGCAAATTCCTAGAAGTCCTAGAGAAGACCGAAGTTTTCAAGAATATTGATCACAGAACCATAGAGATCAGCGATGACCTGACATATCCAGAAGTACCCATTTGTATTTTGGAAGAAGCCTTCAGAACCACCAGAACACGGAGTATCAAGTTTCTCAAGATCCAGTGGAGTAACCACACTAAAGAAGAAGCTACCTGGGAGCGAGAAGATTACATTAGGACTGAGTTTCTAGATTTCTTTAAATCCTAGTTTTCTTTTTCTCAAATCTCGGGAAGATATTTTGTTTAAGGGGGGAAGGTTTGTAACATCCCAAAAATATTAATCAATATTATCAAGTTATAATCACCCAAGTTTAGGGTTAACAAAAACTTTTATTAATTAAAATCAATATGAATGCATGTGTGTATGTGATGAATGCATGAATGCTTGCCATGACTTGTTTGATTGCTATGAATGGCAAGGATTGGTTTAAAGATGAAAACAAAAACATCTAAATCATTTGCATGCATAATCAAATCAATAGAAATTCAAATATAAACAATATGAGCTAATGGTCATTTTGACCAAAGTTAACCACTAGACCACTTTGAGTGTCTCCAGTCCAAGATTTCTAACAGAAACAAATCCAATTATTTTCACCCGTTGCTAGACCAAGTAAAAGTGAACCCAAGCCCACCTTGCAAACCCACAGAAACATTTTGCAAATCTATGCCAAGGACAATTCAAAATTGAATCTAGTTCATATGGTAAGAACACAATTTCTCAAAAACCACTCAAACCAGTTCACCTTGACAAACCCAAGCAACCAGAGACTACCAAGTATTTGACCAGTGCACTCACCAAAATTCATCCAAAAATTCAAATATAAATTTCTTTTGGCCATTTCATCAAACACTTGGCAGACACAAATCAAATTGGCCAAACTTTCACTGTTTTAAGTAGTGATCATTCAAACCATTGTCCCCAATTCTTAACCCTTGTCCCCCAGTGAGAACACCTATATTGAACAACCTAGAAAGATACCTGCACCATGTCGTGCATGCCCGACCACCCCCTTATCCACCTCAACATCGACAACACAATGCAAGCTTCGCCAGCCTTGCCAACCATTTCTAGCATGCTGCCCGTGCCTCACTGCCCCCTCCAGACCAGCCCTAGCTCAAGGACAGAGAGAGGAGACGCTGGGAACACCGTGCCTGCGCCGCTGTCAACGATGCCGACACGCACCCCAGTTCACGCTTCGTTCCAGCTCAACCCGACCACCTCGAGCTCTCGCCGCCCGCCTACACGATCACCACCATCCCAGGAGACTAAAAGACATGCCCATTCCCTCGACCATGCCCCGTAGCTGCTGCACGCCACGAAGTTCGCCGTCAGTACCGCGTAGAGCACCGCCCCGTTCCGACCGTTGAAGACCTCCATTGACTGAGCCATGCTGCCCATGATGACAGCCAGGCGATCGCCCACCGTCCTAGCCTCCGAGCCATGCCGTTAGCTCGCTGTGACACCAGCTCTGACGTCCTCTGCCCACGCCGCGCTGTCCCTCTCGCCCCTCTATAAAAAGGGAGCTCCCCCGAACCAATTCTGCACACCATCTCCCTCCACACCTTCTCAGAAATGCCTCTGAGCAACCCCAGAGCAAGCCGCTGCCTGTAGCTCCCCAATTCCACCGGAGACCGCCACGGCAAGAGGAGAAGGGCGTCGTCTATTTAGGCCACCACAGGAGATGCCGCTAGTACCAGGAGAACCGCTAGAGCTGCCTCGTTCGTTTGCCCCCGTCACCGACCCTCGCCAGAGCTCCGGTGAGCCTCCCCTGACCCTCACTGGCCGTGTTAGGGTTTATCCTCGTCGTATCTTGTTCGAGCTATGGACCGTTGGATTCCAATCTAATCTAATGGCCCAGATTTGTAGATACCCCTTCGGCACCCCCTGTCTCACTGACGAGTGGGAACATCACTTAACCCAGCCCCCACGCGCGCTGTGCACAGTGGGCCGGCCCATCTAGCTCTCCCGCGCGACCCAGTAGTTCAAATTTAGATTTTTCTATTTTAGTTCAAACATAGTTCTGGCAGTAGATTCAAAAATCAATTCAGAGAGTTTCACTAAACCAAAATGCATTAAACTAATTTTGTTAGAAAGATATTGAAATTCTTAATCCAATCCCGTTGGATTCAAACCATTTGGAATTATGGATCATCTATAGTAAAAATAACAAGGCAGAGACTTCTCTGCATTCAAACATTTTTTAAAAATCAACCATAAAAGCTTTTGAGTTGATTCCAACTCTCAAAAATCACATTTGATAAGTCCTTTCTGAATATGTAAAAATATCTAGGTTTACTTGCAGCAATAATTGACTAGTATTAAAAGAATGCCCCATAGGAATTTCTAGTCACTTTAATTAATTAAAATAGTAATGTTAAACCTTATTAAATTGTGACACCACTTTAAATCACATTCCAAAGCATTAAAATATGTGGTTATGACATGTGTCAATATGATCCAATATTTTAATTGGAGAATATTAAATCTTAAGTAGTTTTCAATGAGTAGAAATTACTTCTCTAAAATAAAATAAATAAGACTAAGCCTTTATTTCATGTGATGATGGTGATGATACTAGATCATCTAGTGTGAACCTTTGTGTGCCAAATAGAAGTAGTTAAGTATTTTTTGGTGATTGTGTAACTCGTATTTATTTATAGACACTAGTACCGACCAAGGATACGAAGTGGAAGGATACTACTACGAAGAGGAAGTGGAGTAGAACTTCAACCACTAGACTACTCGAGGCAAGCTATCTTAGCAAGCTACACTATGCAAGCTAATCCTTGCAAGCACCACAATACCACTTAACCTATTGAATGCTTTAGGCATATTTGGTTATGCCACTTGATTATACCAAATCCCAGTTTTCACTTGTAAGATTTATTCTTTTATTTCTTTATAAAAGTTCATTATTTACTCCTAGTTAGTATTTAGTGAGTTTTGGAAAGATATTAGAGGTAGCATAAAGAGTATAAAACTTGGCCTAAGTTAGATAAAACTAGATTTCATACTGAGGCATGAGATTAGATTTAGATAAGTCACACTTGATTAGTACCCCTCATTAGTGACTACCCCCAACTTTAGTGGCTAGTGCTAAGCATAAAACTTGATTACTTTAGATGGGAATACTTGGTGAAAATGGTTATGAAAACCTTAGAATGATGAGTCATTTTGATGAAATGTTTTGACATGTGTTTATGAACACCAGATGATTTGATGATGAAAATGTTGAGGCATGAGCCTTAGCCCTTTTTAAAACTAATGGTTAGGTTCAGATGCGACACCATTCCAATTTTACCGTACAACCATAATACTCGAGTTTGGGTAGGGCTTGACTGGAAATTTATATATCTTAGTATGGGTTCCCTTGCGGAAGAGGTTGAAGCTAAGGCTACCTCATTATGACTGCCCAACTGTGCATTTCCCAAGATGACAGATGGTCATGGTTGGGAGGCCAAACTCATAGGGGAGGTGCCTATACTAGGGTGTGTAATTGAAAGGTTAGGATTGATTATCCGCATACTCAGTATGGTGATTCATGATTGTGCCTGAAGGATGTATCGAATGTTGTGGTGAAAGTGTACCACCTCCGCAGAGTGTCAAACTATTCGAATAGTCGCGTCCATGGTTATGGACAGTTGGAGTGGCCATACTGTTCCGTCATCAGATGTTTTCAAAATGACTTGTGAACTGAATCATGACTTTGACTTGACCACAACAGGGTTGTGAAAGTGAAAGCTAAGTTGTTGGGGATATACTTTCCGGGTATACCCATAGGACTCCCTGACCAGGGTGGCCCACTAACGGGTTAGAGCTTTGCTTCACGGGTGGCCCAGTCAGAGAAAGAGGAGGAGCCAGTTCCGCCTACGACAAGGCCTAGAAGAGTTACCTACTTAGGCCTATAGTATTACTTGTAGTCCAAGCTGTACTAGTTACCGACTCTGTAACATAGCCGGATATGTCTCTCCTTGTAACCCTAGGCCCCGGTGACTATATAAACCTCCCCTATGGGAGCCTTTAGGGCAACAACTCAATAGACAACCACAACAAACTCGCACAGGCGAACGTCTCTTGTAATCCACTATAACATCCGGCTTACGCCGATATATTACTAGGTTGCTAGCAGGAGTAGGATCCGATCACCACAGTAAGATCTGAACCTGGGTAAACTTGTGCTCACCGCTCCTGGAACATCCGACGTCTCACACCCCTTCTTTCCAACGCAACTAGGACCCCCTATGGCGTACTTGTCGACCATCCGACAATATTTGGCGCCCACCGTGGGGCAGGTGACCTTTGGAGCATCGTTCCAGAAGGATTCTGCGCCTGCAGGAATCAGCAAAACAATCGCCACGGGTCGCGTGGTCTACGCCAGTGATGTCCCTATCATCCTCCTAGATGAGAATTGGATTCTGGCTTCTAGGACCGTGACAACCTACACAATCATGTCAATCAACGAGATCGATATCTACCTCAGTTTCGCTGAACCCGCCCAACCCACCCTTGAGATGATGACCATGGCGGAAGAAAAATCTGGATCCACTTTGTCCACAGAAGCGGAAGAGTTCAAGGTCCCAGAGAAAATCGAACCCACCCAGCCCACTCCTGTAGTGGAAGCAGTGGTGGAAGTAAAATCCGAATCCGATCTCCCAGATGATATTGGATACCACGGATGAAGAATATATTCACTACGGCTCCACCATACCGGACGTCGTAGAAGAAAAACTACCCTTGAAGCACAGGATGAAGGAGATGATGAAGCGCCCCTACATCGATTACCTAGAAATCGCCAACATCATGGAGAACTTTGAGATGGAGGAGGCAGAAACCCAGTTGTGCCACTACTTCAAGAACATGAACAAGAAGAAGCACTATTTCGTGTACCAAATAAGCACTGGATCCGACTCTGTCGACGCAATCGAAGAAAACGCCGACTTACCTGGCTCTCCTACGGAGTCAATCACGTCGCAGGAACTTCGAGACTTCGACAGGGAGATAGAAGAGTACGAGCAACAACATGTCTCCAGACAAACTCCAGGTGAGCCGGAAACTCCTCCTAGTCCATATGATAGCATGGATGAAAGCTACACCTCGCAGGATGACATGGACACCAGAGATTCCTCGTAGGTCTACAAGCCAACCATGACGGAAAGTACCGACGGAAGTTTATCCTCGGGTACCGGACCAAAAGCCATCTTTGCCACTGGTGCGCACGTTAAGGCTACAAGGCGGTCAAAGAAGAATAAGAAGAACAAGAATCTGACTCCGGCAGAGCCGAACATCGAGGAAACCAACAAAGAAAAAGTTGATGAAGAGATCGAGATGGAGAATCAGGACGGAGATCCGATTAATCCAACCCCGATCGATCCTCCTGTGGATGGACACGTTGTCACCATGGGTGCACGCGAAATCTACGGAGATGCTCTCACAATTCCAATCCCAATAGCTTCAGATCATATGCCGGAGGCGCTGGAGAAAAGGGCTAAGGACCTGGAAAAGCACCGCTTGTTTCTACTTGAAGAGGCCACGCGCCTCGTCGAGATGAGACAACAGTTAGATAGTGATCCTGCCAGATATCAGTCAGATTTCAAGCGACATCCAAACAAAACAAGGGGAGGTCCGTTTCTTGCAAACAAGAATCCGGATATCCACAAAGATCTATTCCACGGAAAATATGGAGAGAATATCCGAGTCTACAGCACACCAGTGGAAAACGCTACTGCAGCTCGAGCCATCCTCGCCAACAATCCGTCTCCACAGTAAGTCCAGTAGTGCGTTGTGTTGCTGGACAAAGGATTAAAGCAGCAGAAGACGGCCGTGTCATTCAGTGGCAAGCTGGCCTCAAAATCCGAGTTTTGCCACACTGGCACTAACCAAAGTGGTGACGTAAGGCTCCGCAGGGATACGGCTCAGCGCTACCATCCCCGTGGAGAAGAAGACAATTCCAGGACCGGCGCCAACGGCCACTCTTGCCGGCCGGCACGTGACTAGGCAAGAGTTATTCTGGCTGCGGCCGAAGACGCCATCAGGGCAATGGTTCCTCATCAGGACCATCGTCGGCAAAATAATCGCTATAGAGAAGACCCGGAAACACGCCGCCAGCGAGAGGAGCAATATCGTCTAAGGATGCCACCCCCAAGCCGTTCGGCTGGCAACGCCGGACGAAGAGATGATCCGGATCGTCCTGAATCTAGTAGGGACGGTGCCCAAAGAAGTAGGCATCAGAGTCAGCATAATGAGGCTCCACCGCCACCACCAAGGAACCCAGCCAGAAATAATCCACCAGGGACACCATCGCCTCCCAGCAGCGACCATGAAGGATCACGTCGTAGCCACGGAAGGCACAGGGGCGGAGGCGGTAATGGTGAGAGAAAAAGCAAAAATCCGAATCCACAGCGCAGAAGCCGCGAGCCTCCAAGGTGCAGATCACTCTCGCCAAATGACGCTCGCCATCGCATTGAATCAAACATAGAAGTGCAGCGGTACGAGGAAGAAGATGTGTATGTGGGACCCAAGTGCTTTGGTCCACGTATACGTCAGACAAAATTTTCGGTTGACTTTGGCATCGCCAAGAACATTCAGCCCTATGACGGCGCAGCTCGGCCAGATACTTGGCTCCAAGATTTTTTCCAGGCTTGCTGCATCCAAAGGAGGAAACAACCTGGTTGCAGTCCGATATCTCCCACTGATGTTGAGGAAGATGGCTCGATCATGGCTCAATGAACTGTCAGATAATTCAATTCATAACTGGTATGATATGCAAAGTGCGTTCTTTTCAAACTTCGAGGGAACATACAGGAGGCCCTACATAGTCGGAGACGTGCAGCGTTGCACCCAAAGACCCGGAGAAACCTGCCGGGATTACCTCGGATGATGGATCGATACGAAAAATCCTGCAAAGGAGTAAACGAGCAAACTACGATAGAAGCTTTTATTGCAGGACTTCCAGTCGGACTTTTACATCATAGGATGAAGAGTGACCATGCCATAGATTTGGGATAAATGATAGAGATGGCAAGCAAGTATGCTGATGCCGATGATGATTCAGAAGGGCTGCTAAATATTCTGGCCAATCCCAATGTGGCCAAACAACCAAAGCAAACTTAGAAGCGCAAGAACACCTCGGACGAAAAGCCGGCTCCAGACAACGCAGCTGTCAACACAACATTCAGATCTGGAGGACGAGGAGGGCGCGGAGGGGGCTATGGTAGATGCTGAGGAACTTCCCGAATCCAGGGCAGAGGAGATCAACAACCCGGAATAACCTATACCTGGGTTGACGTTGCCAATAATCCATGTGTCCACCACTTGGATAGTAACAGAGGATCTACCCATACAAATGCCGAGTGTCATTTCAATGACGACATCAAGAAGACGAATCCGCTGGCTACAGAGCCAAGCGACGAAAAGGAAAGAAAAATTCCGAGAAAGGAAAGGAGCCAAGGAATATTCTGACATGGAAGAGGCAGAAGCTTCCTCAGAGCCCAAGTCGGATGGAAAGAAGAGTTTTCTGACTAAAAAAGACGCATACGTCTGCTTCCTTGGATCCCAACCAGCTAAGGAAAAAAGGCGGTTATTCGTGAGCTCAATGCCACGGTTCCGGCTGTCCCCCAATTACTGGATTGGTCAGAGGTGACTATCACCTTTGATCGTTCAGATCACCCGAGGAAACACACATCGTCGGGGTAAATACCCTCTGGTCGTCAATCCTTGATGGCTATGAGTTCTCAAAAACACTCATGGATGGTGGGAGTAGTATCAATATTCTCTACGTCGAGACACCGCACCGCATGAAGCTACACGAGAGCCAGTTGAGTTACAGCAGTGTAACTTTCCATGGCATTCTACCAGGGAGACAGTCAAATTCTCTGGGTGACATTACTCTAGACGTGACATTCGGAACCCAAGAAAATTACCGGACCGAGCCACTCTCCTTCGAGGTGGTACCGTTCAAAAGTGCTTACCACGCCATCTTCGGGCGTCCGGCTTACTGGGCGTTCATGGCCCGTCTGTAACATCCTAGCATTTAGGAACCAACGAAGGGTAGATTTAGGAATCTGTGAAAATTCATGCATTCATCTGGTAAAACATGGGTAAATTTTTCGCCAAATAAAAACCTAAAGTGATCAAAGTTTCTTTCATGCTTTGAGATTAGGTATAGTCTTGAAGGATGATTGTTATAGACTTTGATATGATCTTTGTGGACTAATGTGTTTTGGGAAATGAAATTTGAATTTAAACTTGAGTGTTGAATTTATAGTTCAAAAGGATTTAATGTTATGTTTGAGTATTATGCTTTAGTAAAGAGTTAATAATTATTAGTTCAAACTTTATAGAAAGAAAACAATTAAGAATAAGAATCTTCATTTCAAAATTTTATTCAATAAATAAGTTACATAAATGTAACCTATGGAATTAAGTAGCAATTTTAACAATAGTAATTAAATAGAAGAATAATATTTCTTTATTGAATAATAGTACAATCTTTATTACAAAAGAATAAAAATAAAATTACAAAAATAAAGCAATATTACATATGACTGTTCTACAAAGAAAAAATAAAACCTAGACTAAAGTCTTGAATTTCCAAGTTTGGTACCTACAAAACAAACACAAACACAAACACAAAGAAAGAAAGTTAAGGTTAAAATTATATTACTCTGAGAACTGACAGTGAAGTGCAGTGTTCAAGATTTCATCATTGAGTAATCTTCTAAAGGGGCAAATTTCACCAATATGAAAAAATATATCTTTCATAATTTTAAGCCATAAGTCAAATAAACAACAAGGAGGGGCAAGTTTCACGAACCAAGTAAAAGGTAATCTGATAAAAGTAACTTTCAAATTCAGAACATATCCACAAGTTGTGCAGCAGGCACACATGCAGCACACACACCAAATTGCATGGTGTGTGCTGTCAGCACCACAACAACAACTCAATCACACAAAACCATCAACACAGCCGTGGGAGGCATCCCCACACCACTTCCTTGTTCATTACACACCAAGAACAACAGCCCAGCTAAACCAAGACAAAGCCAAGCAAGATCACACCCATCAAAACCCTGGATCACATCACCAAAATGGTGACATAAGGAGGGGGTAGATCAGGTGGATAGCAAGACCAAGATCATGCCATCAGGACCAGGAGGTGAAGGGCTAGATCAAGAACAAGCCTAGGAGCTGGAAACACCAGGGGAGCACCAGATCAAGCTAGCCAAAAGATCAACAACAACAACCAAGTGTGGTGAGTAGTAACAGACCATCACATAATCAATCTATCTAAGCTAGACAAATATTTATGAGTTGTCTCATAGTCCACTTCTTAGAAAACACCCAAGTGGGGTGATTCCATCATTGAAGTTTTAAACACTAAAAGCAATCAGAAAATTATAAAGATCGAACTAGGATCTCAGGGCAACATCATTGATCCTAGCTATCAAGCTATATTCAAGAATGAATTTAGCCAAGATTTAAACTTCTAGGCACATCTCTTAAATAGGAGTAGCACCTTAGAATTTAATCTTATGGATCTATAAAAGTTATCAGGCTTACCCAACTTTGATTCAAGAAACAGTAGCTGGTATCACTACTAGAACCAATTCATGAGAAACAACAAGATAAAGGCTTCATCCCTAAACCTCAGACCAACATCATGGGTTCTAGGGATGCAAGGAAAGAGAATTCCACTTATCTAAAATGCCAAGCTTGAACAAAACAAAACCATGTTATAGAATCTAATCTTGTGTGCCATACAAGGATGGTGTCACAAGAACAGTTCTAAACTAAGCAGGTTGAGCATTCAACTTTCACAGTTACACTCATAGCTAACTATAAAATCAATTTCCTGACATCACAGGAATCATAATCAGGAAAATCCATATACATATCTTCACTGTAAGAGACCATTAGATCTCAAGCTATATATGAATTCTTAAGCCAACAATACTAATATAGTGACTTCATCACACAACGCTGACTGTCATTAACCAAGGAATGACAGTGGTGAGCTATTAAACCACTAGATTTCCCAAGTATTGCTTCTAGAGAAACTTTACCATATGAACTATATCAAAATTAATCCGTAGAGTCATCTGGTAAACCACTAGCATCACCACAGTTAATTATAAGCAACAAGTCATAGCTAACAAACACTTATCATGCTTAGGGACCATCAAAACTTGATCCAACTCATTAGATATCTATTCCGTAGAGGGGTATGAACCCTAAGAAGAACAAAGCAGCTTAATCAGGACAGGACACTAACAAGCAATGGCCATTACCAACATCTAGCATGGAATGGACTAACATAGAGAGCACGAGGGGAAGAGAAACAACTTACCGAAGGTCCTCGCTGTAGATTAGGAGAGGAAGCAGAGGGTCGACGACGAACACGGCGGCACGGGGAGCACCCCCAAGGTGGCGTTGCGACCCACAAAACGCCACGGCGGTGACCATAGCCATGCCAGGGGCGAGGAGCATCACCGCGGCACACGACAGCAGTGGCGGCATTAGCACCAACGCCACTCTAAACCGTAGGGTTCGGAACAGCATCGATCTGGCCACAGGAGGGCTCCAGGTCCAAATCGAATTGGACAGAATGGTGAATCAGGGTTGACAACCACCCTATGAACCATGGTGGTGTCCATGAAGGTCCACGGTTGCACGAATCGCTGGCAACAGCATCGCTGACCACGGGGTCGGGAGAGGAGAAGAGAGGTGAGATCGAGGGTGAGACAGAGGGTGACTTGGGCTGGTTGGGCCAAGACCCCTTCGGGGTGTGGTTTTGACTTTGCCCTACTGGGCCACAAGGGCCCAATAACACCAAACAGTCATCCCAAATCACTTTAATCATGTTTTAATAAATAGGAACATACCGAAATGCCCCTGAAATTAAATAAATTCTAGAAAATAAAATTAAAGTCCAAAAATTATAAATAAAATATTTTTGGATTCACAATAATCCAAACTATCCAAATAAATTAAGAGATAAAATTTTAGACATATAAATTTTATTAAGAATTTTGTAATATATATATTCCTTATGGAATTTTACAGATTTTTTGAAAGATGATAAAAATAAATAAAAATCACTTTCATTATGTATTAATATTGTAGTATTTTAGAAAAATACTAAACAAATATTTAATATCAATTTTTGGTATTTAATGATAATTCTTAAAGGAATTATTAATTAAATAAAATGCAATAAAATAAAAGAATACAATATTCAATAAATATTAAAAAATTAATATTTATAAATACTCTATTATTAAAGAAATTTTTATAGTTTAAATAAATGGGGAAGAATGCATATAAATCTAAATGATGCATTACATTACTTTGCATAATCATTTTGGTTCTTTAAATATTGTCCTTACCGGGCAATACTGATGTTTTTGTAGACATAGAACCTCAAGGTCCAGTGCAAGCATCAGACTTCACTACCTTGCAATAACAAGGAAATTTCATCACTTGCTCATGTCCTTTGAAGAGTCTTTATCAAAGTATTTGTGAATTGTGTGTTATCATCTATATTATAGAAAATGAAGACAATATTTTCTCAAGATACTAAATCTTAGATATCATCCTAAGTGATGATATGATGGAGCAATAGAACTTAGGGTTCTAATTTCAATAATGATGAACAATTAGGGATTAATAACCCATGACATCAGTGATTCTAGCAACGTATATTACGCGTTAACCATGAGATTTTGTAGTGACCTCGGATCGATAAGGATCCTAAGTCCCTGTGATTAACATGCTAGTCTTTGGGTCAATAGCTAGCACTCACAGTCGATGAAATATCATGTAAAACACAAAGTCTTTATTACACAGAGAATCCAGAGTATGAATTTATTACAAAATTGCTTAGCATTAAGCTAGCTCAAATAACAGCGGAAACATAAAAGCATCTTGAGTCCATCAACACCCCAGGCTTGTCGAGTGTAGACTCGCGATCCCTACGCACCTTTCAATCTTCATATTCTGCACATAAAACGTGCAGCCAACAATTTGGGTCAATACTTTGAATGTATTGGCAAATTACACCAAGGAGAGAAAAAGCTATCTCTACATGCAAGGCTAGTTTAGGCTATAGAGTTCATTTGCTCAAAGCTAGTTTTCTTAAGTAGAGACAAGAAGAGAGGATTGTCCTACTTTGTAAACATTTGCTTAGATAACATAAGGTCGAGTGGCACACGAGGATATTACGCACCAAGTGTCCAAACAAACAACCAAACACTTGGATATTACGCACCAAGTGACACTTGGATATTATGCACCAAGTGACACTTGGATATTACACACCAAGTTCCCGAAATCCCACCCATTGGCGATATTACTCACGCCATGGAGTTTTAAAACTTTGTTTAGGAAAGAGAGAGGAAGATCCTTCAGAGGCTCCATCCTTCAGACGCTCATTGTTGTTCTGTTACGGTGAACACGGCTGATCGATCAGATTGCAATACTCTCGAGAGTTTGTGCACTTTACCCACAATCCACGATCAAGTCCTTTTACAGACAAGACCATGGCGAGGCTTTCCCTTAGTAGCCCCTCTACCTTCTGGATCCAACCGTGCCAAGAACCTCCAAATGTTGGTACCCAAGTGAGGTTTCCCACTAAGTACTAGGCCAAGACAGAGCCCATAATGTATTGTGGTTGCACTGGAAGCTTCTGAATTCTGAAACATGGCAGACTTCTTTGATTCCTGGGCGGCCGTTCTCCACCAAAATCTCACTCGTTAACCCGACAACCATTCCGCCCAGAAGAAAACTTAGTTTTATTTTGAAGTGGATTTGAGAAGAAAAGTTTGCTCTAGAGAGCCTTTATACTTAGAAAATTCTTTGTCTTTCGAACCCCCCAACGGTACTTTGTATATATAGCATAGCAAGCAATACTTAGCAAAAACAGGGGTAACCTATTAGGAGGGTAAATCCTAAGTATAGAGCTACTCATGGCATACTACAAAATCATCGCACTTGCAAAATAATACTAAGGAAAAATTCTACTAGAACATCCTACACATGCATACTACAGAATTTTGAAGATCACATGCATAGAACCAAAACTGGGACAAAAGTTATGAACAAGTGGTGTAACTTGCCTTGATCCGAGCAGCACTCTACACAATAGCACTCCTTAGCGCACTCCGAACAATCTAACGAATCACAAACATAGATCTGATCACAACTTGCTCAAAACAGGTCACAGAGATAATCATGCATGCATGCAACATGATATGTTATGCAAGATTGAGTCACTAAACAATTCCTAGGGTTAAAAGGAGATCATAAAATTTGCCCCAAACTAGATCTAATGATCTTAAGCAAGGTTTTATAATTTTTTTCCAGTAAGCATTGTGGAAACAAAGTTATTGCAACAAGAATCAATTAAAACAGAATTTAAATTATTTTTCTATAGAATAAACACTCTAATCTAATGATTAAAATCTACACCTAAAACATTACTGTAAACTTGGAAAATTATTGCAGATTTGGATTCTACATAAAATTATGAATCAAACGGTATATAATAAGCTAAAATTGGCCAAATATTCAATTTTATATGATTTTCGCAATGTTTAGATCAAATCTGCAAAACTTGATCTAACCCTAACTCTAAACGCGCCAAGTGGCGGCTTCCGATTGGTCCAGCTGGCGCGGTGGGGAGGGTGACGCGGAGCGGGCGCTGGCGCCGACGCGCTTGACACGCGGCAGCGTGGGGTTCGCCGATACCCCTTCGGCATCGGTTCTAATCTAAGCCGCAGGTGGCAGATCAGACGGTCGAGAGGGCGTGGCGACTCACCGTGGCGGCGACGTCGGTGGAGATGGTTGGCGGCGCTCTGGTGGCTCCCCGAGGCAGCGGTGTGGTCGACGGAGCGCGTCTACTCCCTGCGGTCCCGCTCGTGGCTTCGTCTGCGCTCCTCGTTTCCTCCTCCGATGGCAAGGCCCCGCCGATCCTCCCCGTCTCCGGCGACGCGTCGGCGAGAAATTGCCGATGACCTGCTGCAGTGGAGAGGGGGAAAAGTGCACGGGGCGAAGCAGTGGTGAACGAGAGGAAGCTTTAGAGGAAGGAAGGGGCAAGAGGGGGTCCCGAACCGTCTCGGTGAGGTCGACCTGACGGCGGCGGTGCGAGTCGTCGATGTGCTAGGGCTTTTGCTAGTAGAAAATCGAGCGGGGGGGGGGGGGGGGGGTGAGCCGAGGGTAGCGGGGTTTAAATAGGCGGGGAGTCTTGGCGTCGGGGACACGGACTCCTCTCCGATTCGGTCAGAGTCCGACCAGCTCATGGCGGCACGCGATTTCCGCGGGGAGGAAGGGGATGACGGGTGGGTCCCGCGTGTCTGTGGTGGAGGGGGAAGTGGGCTGGCGTGGGTGCATGTAGGCTAGCTACCGCGCAGGCGTGGGTGGGCTGGCGACGCGGCCCAGTTAGGTTAGGTCGCCTCTTTTTTTTTCTTTCCTTTTAACTTTTATCAAATTCTGTTTTAGTAAAACCCAATTAACTTTTGCATACTAAGTCCAAATTTGATGAAATTTGTTTCTAAATTTTTATAAAATTAAGGTGGTCAACATAGGACCATGGTTTGATGTTTCTCAAGGTTTTTAGTAGGGTCAAGCTTGTGTACAACAATAATGCCTACATAAAGAAATCTTTATTAGGGTTTTGATAGGTTTAGGTGTTAGGATTTTGTTGCAAATTATTATTTGTAGGGTGCAATGATGCATGTCACTAATAACATCCTAATATAAAATCTGGGATGTTACAAACCTACCCTCCTTAAGAAGAATCTCGTCCCCGAGATTCGGGTTGGCTAGCAAATAGGTGTGGGTGCTCTGCCTTCAAGTCTTCTTCACGCTCCCGCGTAGCTTCTTTCTCGGAGTGGTGGTTCCATTGTACTTTGCAGAATCTTATAGTCTTGGTGCGGGTAATCCTTTCGGCTATTTCCAGTATTTTGATGGGTTTTTCCTCATAGGTATGGTCATTCTCCAATTGAACCTCGTCTAGGGGAACGGTGTCTCTTAGCGGTGTTTCGGCCATCTCCGGGTGACACTTCTTTAGTTGCGACACATGAAACACATCATGAACAGTTAGTCCTTCCGGCAACTCCAACTGATAAGCAACTTCCCCTCTACGGGCCAGAACCTTATATGGTCCTATGAATCGTGGGGCTAACTTGCCCTTGATTCCAAACCTCTTAACTCCTCGTAGGGGTGAAACTCGGAGATACGCACGTTCCCCTATTTCATAGGCCACATCTCTGCGCTTGGAATCAGCGTAACTCTTCTGTCGGGATTGGGATACCTTTAGCCTATCCTGAATCTGCCGTACCTTTTCTTCGGCATCCTTTATCAATTCAGGTCCAAAAAGACTGTGTTCACCAACTCCATTCCATAGCAGCAGAGTCCTACATTTCCTGCCATATAGAACTTCAAACGGAGCCATCTTGATACTTGTCTGGTAGCTGTTGTTGTATGAGAACTCGGCATACGGCAGGTTATCGTCCCAACTAGACCCATAGTCTAGTGCGCAAGCTCTCAACATATCTTCCAAAATTTGATTCACCCTTTCTCTTTGGCCATCCGTTTGCGGGTGAAAGGCAGTGCTGAATTCTAGTCGGGTTCCAAGAGACTCATGTAGCTGTCGCCAAAACTTTGAAGTGAACTGGGTGCCTCTATCTGACACAATTCCCTTGGGAACACCATGCAGACTTACAATTCTTGACATGTATGTCTTAGCAAGCTTAGAACTTGTATGCGTGGTCTTTACGGGGATGAAGTGAGCCACCTTGGTGAAGTGGTCCACCACTACCCAGATAGAATCAAATCCAGAACGAGTCCGGGGCAATCCCGTGATGAAATCCATGCCTACCTTGTCCCACTTCCAGTCGGGTATTGGTAGTGGTTGAAGTAGTCCTTCCGGTTTCTGATGCTCGGCTTTAACTCTATTGCATACATCACACAGAGAAATATACTCTGCAATATCTCTCTTTAGGTTATTCCACCAGAATCTATCCTTCACATCCATGTACATCTTCGTGTTACCTGGATGAATTGAGTATGGCGAATCATGAGCTTCTTGTAAAATCATCTTCCTAATATCGGGGTCATTGGGAACGCACAACGCTTCCCATACCAGAGGGTTCCTTGTTCGTCCAGACGAAATTCCTTTGTTTTTCCTTCGCTTATCCTGACTCTTATTTCTTCCAACTCTTTATCCCCCTTTTGTGCTTCTTGGATCCTTTCTTGGAAGGTGGACACTATTTCCATAGTCTCTACGTGTCCTTTCAGAACTATCTCTAGCCTAAGATCCCTGAATTGTTTGCATAAATCCTCTGGAAGTTCCCCTGCGGTAAGTCCATTCACATACACTTTACGACTTAAGGCATCAGCCACCACGTTTGCCTTTCCGGGATGGTATTGTAAGTCCAAGTCATAATCCTTAATTAGTTCAAGCCATCTTCTTTGTCTCATATTCAACTCCTTTTGGGTGAAGATGTACTTCGAACTTTTATGATCTGTGAATACATCACAATGTTTGCCCATGAGGTAGTGTCTCCATACCTTGAGTGCATGAACCACAGACGCTAGTTCCAAATCATGTGTGGGGTAGTTGTGTTCGTGGTTCTTAAGTTGTTGGGAGGCATAGGATACCACTTACCCATCCTGCATCAATACACTTCCCAGTCCTTGTCGAGAAGCGTCACAATAGACTTGAAAATCCTTTTGGATATCAGGCAGGCACAGGACTGGCGCCGTTACGAGGCGTTTCTTCAACTCTTGAAAACTTGCTTCACATGTCTCGGTCCATAGGAATTTCTTTTCCTTCTTCAGTAGTTCCGTCATGGGTTTTGCTATTTTGGAAAAGTTTTCAATGAACCTCCGATAATATCCTGCGAGGCCCAAGAAACTCCTAATATCCCCCACATTCTTAGGTGACTCCCATTCTGTCACGGAAGCTACCTTACTAGGATCTACGACAACTCCTTTTGCCGACACAACATGACCAAGGAATCCCACTTCCTTTAACCAGAATTCGCATTTGCTGAATTTGGCATACAACTTGTGTTCTCTTAGTTTCTCCATAATAAGGCGCAGATGTTTCTCATGTTCCTTCTCATCCTTAGAGTATATCAGTATGCCATCTATGAATACCACGATAAACTTGTCCAAATACTCCATGAACACTTTGTTCATCATGTTCATGAAGTATGCTGGGGCATTGGTTAGACCAAAAGACATCACGGTGTACTCATAAAATCCGTATCTTGTGGTGAATGCTGTTTTGGGCACATCCTGTTCTCGAATCTTTAGCTGAAAGTAGCCTGATCGCAGATCGATCTTTGAGAACACACTGGCTCCCTTTAACTGGTCAAACAAGTCATTGATGTTGGGTAGAGGATACTTATTCTTGATCGTCACCTTGTTCAACGAGCGGTAGTCCACAACCAGCCTCTTGGTTTTATCCTTCTTTTCCACAAATAGGACAGGCGCTCCCCAAGATGACGCGCTGGGTTGGATGAATCCCTTGTCCAATTGTTCCCTAAGCTGTTTCTTGAGTTCCTTTAACTCGTCCACATCCATCTTGTATGGTCTCTTAGCTATCGGCGCCGTGCCTGGCATCAAGTCAATGAGGAACTCGATATCACGATCGGGTGGCATTCCGGGTAGCTCTTCTGGGAAAACATCTGGGTATTCTTTTACAATAGGTACCTCCTCCAAGCTAACCCCCTTAAGAGAGTTCACCATGACTTCTTTAAGTGCGAAATTCGACTTGATACGAATTCTCTTCCCTTCCGGTGTTGTGAGCATGATAGTTCTTTTGGCACAATCTATGACTCCTTCATATTCGGTCATCCAATTCATGCCCAAGATTATGTCTAATCCTTGTGATCTAGAACTACTAGACTTGTGGGAAAGATGTGTGTCCCAATCCTTAGTTCTAGTCCCCGACAACCGATGTTTGCCACTATTTCTCCCCCAGGAGAACTTACCCTTAGAGGAAAATTTATAGTCTCCGTTGGTATCTTGCCTCTATCCACAAATACCCTTGATATGAATGAATGCGATGCATCAGTATCAAAAAGAACAACTGCGGGAATAGAATTGAGTTTGAACTTACCAATCACCGAGTCTGGAGCATCACAAGCATCCTCCATAGAAACATGATTTACCGTGGCTTTGACAAACGGATTTGGCTTCTACCCGTTTCCATTGCCATGGTTGTGTCCATTTCCATTCCCATTACCATTGCCATTCTTCTTCTCGGGGCAAGAGGTTGCATAGTGCCCCATCCTATTGCACTTAAAGCATGTCACCTCACTGAGATCCTTCCCATTGCTGCCATTCCCATTGCGGTTTTTATGCCCATTGTGTTTGTGGCCACCATGGTTATGACCGTTATGGTTGTGGCCATTATTGTTATAAGGTGGTGGTGAGGAATTGCGCTGCTTCTGGTATGGAACAGAGTGTTTGTGAGGGTTAGACTTCCTCTTGCGGTTTTCTATGCTCTTCCTTTTGGATTCAACCACAATGGCTCTGTCCAGAAGTTCCTGAAAGTTGTCAAATTTCTGAGCCACAAGCTGAATAGATATCTCATCATTGAGTCCTCTTAGGAACTCCTCCTGTCTCTTGGCATCAGTGGAAACATCGTCGTGTGCATAACGGGCTAGCTTGTTGAAAAGATCACCATACTCGGTGACAGAACGGTGCAGCTGGTGTAGGTCGCGAAATTCGTGCCTTTTCAGAGTCATGATACCAGCAGCCACATGATGAGTGCGAAAAGCTAACTCAAACTGATCCCAAGTGATAGCTTCAATATATGGGTGGGTGACTTGGTAGTTATCCCACCATTCTGCAGCAGGTCCTTCAAGCTGGTGTGCGGCGTAACGTACCCTGTCGGCTCCGATAGCTTGAACGGTATCTAGCTTCTTGTTGATCGTACGCAACCAGTCATCAGCGATGATTGGTTCAGTGCTGCTAGTGAAGGTAGGTGGGTTCAGCCTCAAAAACCGAGTCAAGCGATCCTGAGGTGGCGGAGGTGGTGGTGGCGGCGGGTTGTTGTTGTTGTTTTGCATGTTCTGAGTGAGCAGTTGGATCAGCTGGTTCTGAGTGGCCAAAAGTTGTGCTATTTCTGGAGGGATTTCGGAGTTCGCACGTCTGGGCGGCATCTGTGGGGTTTAAGGGAATAGTTAAGAAATAGACAGAGAGACTAAGTAGTAAACTCCTACCCTTATGAAAACACACCAAGCACACAAAGCACACAGGGCATAACAACACAGCTTAACACAGAAAACAAGTTTAGCTAAACCAGATTTGTCTTGGTATTTATTACAATCGCGAATAACGTTCTACTATAGAATTAAAGGTGGTCCAACTATTACACATCTTCCACGCCTTCCTCTTCCTCGTCCTCGAACGAGTAGCCTTCCTGCTCTAGGGTTGTCTTGTACAACTCCATCTTCTTCGTGGTGGCTTCAAGCTTCTCTTGGAGGTTCTTTATCTCATCCTGCAGCTTCTTGGTAGTGGCTTCCAGCTGCTCCTGAAGTCCCTCCTTCTCGCTTTGTAGCTCCTCCACTAAACTTGACTTCTTTGCGGCTTTAAGTTGCTTTGCCAAGTCCCTCTTGGAGGCACGCACATCATTTATTATCTTGCAAAGGCCTTCATTTTGCACTTCAGCTCCATCGATTTGCTGTTTGAGTTCCCTAATTCTCTTGTTTTTACTTATCACCCTCTTCTCTTGGTTAGCGAACTTCTTCTCTTGGTCCTGAAACTTTATCTCTTGGAGCTTCATTGCCTCCTCCTGCTGCTTGATCATTTCTTCCTTCTCCTTGATTAGGGCGCATAGCTCGTCGTTCTTCAACATCTCGAGGAAGGTACCTTTTTCAAGATCATGGATGTGGCACTCCAAATCTTGATATTGGGTCCTTCGGCGCTTGGTAGAAGTTCTTTCCTCAAAGGTTAACTCCATGGGAATTCCTTCCTCATCTCGTCTTCCAAAGAGGCCGCCGCAGTGTCCTTGGAGAGCTTCATGATGACGTCCACATAGGCGACCAATGAGTTGCTGCAAGCTAATGCTAAGGGCCTTCTCCTTGGAATCACTAACAATGTGGATTGCTATGTCTTCTTCTGGGTTCTTGCCTCGCTCTTTTCCTGGCTGGATGACCTTGACTCCCCAACAGCCGTCCTTGTGGAGTTTCTTCATTGTGCTCCCCTGGATTGTTGGGAGAGGAAGGTTCAAACGCGTGAGTAGGTCCATGAGGCATCCACCAAAGCGAAGGGGCTCGATGTCCGCGACGGTGTCGTAGAGGAAGCTTGTCATCTTTGAGTTAGAAGAATGAAAGTTAGATACTTCAACAATTAGAGGAAAGCAGATACTAGAAGTGCGGAAAATAACTTAGTGGAAAAACATGTAAGGCACAAGTTAGAGGTGGTTCCAATCCTAGGGTCACGTCCTACAGGCAACGATGTGCTCTGATACCATCTGTAGTGACCTCGGATCGATAAGGATCCTAAGTCCCTGTGATTAACATGCTAGTCCCTGGATCAATAGCTAGCACTCACAGTCGATGAAATATCATGTAAAACACAAAGTCTTTATTACACGGAGAATCCAGAGTATGAATTTATTACAAAATTGCTTAGCATTAAGCTAGCTCAAATAACAGCGGAAACATAAAAGCATCTTGAGAACATCAACGCCCCAGGCTTGTCGAGTGTAGACTCGCGATCCCTACGAACCTTTCAATCTTTGGATTCTGCACATAAAACGTGCAACCAACAAGTTGGGTCAATACTTTGAATGTATTGGCAAATTACACCAAGGAGAGAAAAGGCTATCTCTACATGCAAGGCTAGTTTAGGCCGTAGAGTTCATTTGCTCAAAGCTAGTTTACTTAAGTAGAGAGAAGAAGAGAGGATTGTCCTACTTTGTAAACATTTTCTTAGATAACATAAGGTCGAGTGGCACACGAGGATATTACGCACCAAGTGTCCAAACAACCAAACACTTGGATATTACGCACCAAGTGATACTTGGATATTACACACCAAGTTCCCAAAATCCCACCCATTGGCGATATTACTCACGCCATGGAGTTTTAAAACTTTGTTTAGGAAAGAGAGAGGAAGATCCTTCAGAGGCTCCATCCTTCAGACGCTCATTGTTGTTCTCTTACCGTGAACACGGTTGATCGATCAGATTGCAATACTCTCGAGAGTTTGTGCACTTTACCCATAATCCACGATCAAGTCCTTTTACAGACAAGACCATGGCGAGGCTTTCCCTTAGTAGCCCCTCTACCTTCTGGATCCAACCGTGCCAAGAACCTCCAAATGTTGGTACCCAGGTGAGGTTTCCCACTAAGTACTAGGCCAAGACAGAGCCCATAATGTATTGTGGTTGCACTGGAAGCTTCTGAATTCTGAAACATGGCAGACTTCTTTGATTCCTGGGCGGCCGTCCTCCACCAAAATCTCACTCATTGACCCGACAACCATTCCGCCCAGAAGAAAACTTAGTTTTATTTTGAACTGGATTTGATAAGAAAAGTTTGCTCTAGAGAGCCTTTATACTTAGAAAATTCTTTGTCTTTCGAACCCCCCAATGGTACTTTGTATATATAGCATAGCAAGCAATACTTAGCAAAAACAGGGGTAACCTATTAGGACGGTAAATCCTAAGTATAGAGCTACTCATGGCATACTACAAAATCATCGCACTTGCAAAATAATACTAAGGAAACATTCTACTAGAACATCCTACACATGCATACTACAGAATTTTGAAGATCACATGCATAGAACCAAAACTGGGACAAAAGTTATGAACAAGTGGTGTAACTTGCCTTGATCCGAGCAGCACTCTACACAATAGCACTCCTTAGCGCACTCCGAACAATCTAACGAATCACAAACATAGATCTGATCACAACTTGCTCAAAACAGGTCACAGAGATAATCATGCATGCATGCAACATGGTATTTTCTGCAAGATTGAGTCACTAAACAATTCCTAGGGTTAAAAGGAGATCATCTAATTTGCCCCAAACTAGATCTAATGATCTTAATCAAGGTTTTATAATTTTGTCCGGTAAGCATTGTGGAAACAAAGTTATTGCAACAAGAATCAATTAAAACATAATTTAAATTATTTTTCTATAGAATAAACACTCTAATCTAATGATTAAAATCTACACCTAAAACATTACTGTAAACTTGGAAAATTATTGCATATTTGGATTGTACATAAAATTATGAATCCAACGGTATATTATAAGCTAAAATTGGCCAAATATTCAATTTTATATGATTTTCGCAATGTTTAGATCAAATCTGCAAAACATGATCTAACCCTAACTCTAAACGTGTTGGCCCAGCTGGCGCGGTGGGGAGGGTGACGCGGCGCGGGCGCTGGCACCGACGCGCTTGACACGCGGCAGCTTGGGGTTCGCCGATACCCCTTCGGCATCGGTTCTAATCTAAGCCGCAGGTGGCAGATCGGACGGTCGAGAGGGCGTGGCGACTCACCGTGGCGGCGACAACGGCGATGGGCGGCGGCGGCGTCGGTGGAGATGGTTGGCGGCGCTCTGGTGGCTCCCCGAGGCAGCGGTGTGGTCGACGGAGCGCGTCTGCTCCCTGCGGCCCCGCTCGTGGCTTCGTCTGCGCTCCTCGTTTCCTCCTCCGATGGCAAGGCCCCGCCGATCCTCCCCGTCTCCGGCGACGCGTCGGCGAGAAATTGCCGATGACCTGCTGCAGTGGAGAGGGGGAAAAGTGCACGGGGCGAATCAGTGGTGAACGAGAGGAAGCTTTAGAGGAAGGAAGGTACAAGAGGGGGTCCCGAACCGTCTCGGTGAGGTCGACCCAACGGCGGCGGTGCGAGTCGTCGATGGGCTAGGGCTTTTGCTAGTAGAAAATCGAGCGGGGGGGGGGGGGGGGGTGAGCCGAGGGTAGCGGGGTTTAAATAGGCATGGAGTCTTGGCGTCGGGGACACGGACTCCTCTCCGATTCGGTCGGAGTCCGACCAGCTCACGGCGGCGCGCGATTTCCGCGGGGAGGAAGGGGATGACGGGTGGGTCCCGCGTGTCTGTGGTGGAGGGGGAAGTGGGCTGGCGCGCGTGCGGGTAGGCTAGCTGCCGCACAGGCGTGGGTGGGCTGGCGCCGCGGCCCAGTTAGGTTAGGTCGCCTCTTTTTTTTTCCTTTTAACTTTTATCAAATTCTATTTTAGTAAAACCCAATTAACTTTTGCATACTAAGTCCAAATTTGATGAAATTTGTTTCTAAATTTTTATAAAATTAAGGTGGTCAACATAGGACCATGGTTTGATGTTTCTCAAGGTTTTTAGTAGGGTCAAGCTTGTGTACAACAATAATGCCTACATAAAGAAATCTTTATTAGGGTTTTGATAGGTTTAGGTGTTAGGATTTTGTTGCAAATTATTATTTGCAGGGTGCAATGATGCAGTGATGATGCATGTCACTAATAACATCCTAATATAAAATCTGGGATGTTACAGATTTGGAATGGGACGGAGAAGTCAGCTGTATCCTTTTCCTCTTGTATGGAGGCAAGACGACCTTGACGTTACGTTGTGATTCCGTGTGCAGATCTAACATATGGGTGGGCACCCTTACGCCCCACACTTTTGGTGTCTAGATTATCTATGAATGATGTTAATATAGTCCAGTCAAATGGTGTCTTCGGGAACTCATCAGGGTTTTAGCCTGCCTGAAAGGGGGCTTAACGGAGGTGAGCCAGCCCCGAAGGATCATGCAGACATATGAGGTCGCAGAGAGGGCAGTGATTGGCTTGGACCAACTACTGGGCCCAACATCATGGAATTGTGGACGGGAAATTATGCCCGGTTGTGCAACAAGGAGTTAATCTCTCATGGGAAAAGTAACGCACCTCTGCAGAGTGTAAAAAATTGTAAATTGTTACTCGCTGTTCCGGGAAGGAGGTACGAACGCGGCAGGAAAGGAACTCCATGAAAGTTCTGGTCAACCTGTGAAGGCTGATGGTCATAGATTTTTATAATAAAATCAACCTTTGAAGAAAGATTTACGAAAATTGCATATTGCCAAAGACTTATAGTCCGAGGTGGTAGTTAGAGCATCAAACTTCCTACCTTGCATATAACGAATTTGCTGGGTAACGCTGTTACTCATCCTTTCCTTTGAATCCTTGCTTAGACTCTCAGAATCCCGAAGATAGTCCAATGTATGCATCTGAGAGTCAAGAGGAGGTCTTCTATGAAGAGCCCAACCTGTATGGAGCCGTAGAAGGGGAGGACTGCGACATCGTCTACGGAGGAGAGTTCCAAGAGTCCGAATAATTACTATAGTTATAGTAGCCACTTGAGCCGAGAAACATGAACAATATATAGCAATAAGTTGTTGAGCTCAATTTGGAGTTTAAGTTTTAAATTTGAAACTTCCGTTGAAACACTTATATTTTGGTTTGTAAGTTGAACCTTTTGGAAGCCTTGAACTTCTGGTATTGCAATAATAATAACGTGTGTATGTTTGTAATATGGACCCGCAATGTTTCTGTTGTACCACTCTGAGGGATGTGATATTTATGGAACGGTGTTCTGTGGATGTCATGTCAACGACTATAGTGTACTACACATGCAGTGGTATGCTGGGTCACCGCAGTTGGTATCAGAGAAAATTTCTTTGACCTTAGGTTGGAAACCTAGTAAGGGTATTACCTGTAGGAGAGTGTAACAACGATAAAGAATTCTCTAAAAGAAATATAATGGGTATTCAAATGAGAATATTTCGTTATATGTTTTAGTGCGATAATTCTTTCTTATGATGCAATATATTATTGGTTACTAATAAAAATATTGTTTTGATATACAGAGCTATGGCACCAATGTTTCCAAAACAGACTTTGGTAAGGAAAGAGGAGACTCTTGATGATTATCAAGGATCATTCATAGACCAACTTCGTCAACGTTTAAAGCTTTTTAGTTGTCCAACTAGAATTCCAGCGAATACTATAACTTACCATGATGGCCGGATGTTATCCAAGTATCGTGTGAGTATCCAAATTCCAGAGGAGCTTGGATTATATCATGATCTACCTATAGGTGAGGGTAGAAGTCATTTAGCAGCCTATCATGCTGCTGTTGTGGAGGCGATAGCTAATATCCGGGAGCATAAAGCCAAGGAGTTAGAAGGTAGCACATTTTCTGTAATACCTCATGATTCTATAGACTCGGAGCCTATACTGGATCATCTTACTTTGGTTAAAAAGCATCCTAAGTTAGCTTCCAAGTTTATGGATAGATACCAAACACTCATTGTGTCTTTTTATAAGACACATCAAGTGATTGTCGAAGATAAGAATGACATGTTAGAGGATCTAACTGATCTGGAAAGGAGGAAGCAGTTAGCATTCCAGTAAGAGAAGGAAGCAAGTAGTAGTGCAACACCTATCTTTAAGGATATACCTATAGATCCTCAATCTTTTATACCATATCCTTATTCACCAAGTCCTGAACCTATACGTGATCCTACTATGGATATGAGGTATGCAGTACCACAGGGTTCAGAGGAAGGTTCTGATTCAGAACTTCCTATTGAGAATTCTGATGGTTAGAGAAGGGGATCATATGAAGGATCTCACGAACACCAGATGTCCACAGATGGTTCTGACAGTAATGTTCGACAATCTAGTTGGATGGGTGCAAGAATTAACCCTAGTAATAGTAGTAGAAATGCCATGTCGATAGATAATCAGGATGAAGAAGAAGATCCCTGAGGAGAGAGTGTTTGAATCATCAACATCTTCTCAAAACCCAGGAAATATACATTATCCGGTGTTTAACTATCTTGCCCAAAGGAGCACCTGGGGATCAGCAGGATCTACGTATCCTGTTGACAACTTATGAAGCTCAGGAGATGCAGGCAGGAGATAATGTTGAATATGTTTCTGAAGACTTTTCAACTGAGCTGGAGGGAGTCAATGCGCTCAGGTTGAGTAATGACTCAAGTCCTGACACTTCAGATACTAAGTATGTTCCTTTTGGAAGGCCATTTGTTCCACAAACTGTGCGACGAACATCACGTCATCACGGTTAGACATCAGGCATGTATGATGAGCATAGTTACTACTAGGAGTAGGCAACTATTTAGAAGTATCAAGTACCGTGTATTGTACTCCAAGAAATAAGACAGTTAGATAAATAAGGTAGTGTTGTGATTATACCTATATGGTATATGTTATAATGACTTTGTATTATTATGATATTATGTATAATATGTGAAATGCATATTTGGATTTTCTTTGGATCTTCATTGTGTGACTAGTTCTGTGCGTAAAGTCGAGCTCAGAACACATGTGCATGATGTAATTATGAGTATTCACTTTATGTTGCAGGACTAGAGGGTCATGGATACAGGTGTAGAAACAGAAGCTAAACAGCAGCGGATGGAACGTGGGGCCAAAGAGAAGGCTGATGCAGATGCAGATGCAGCAAATCATGGAGCATTACCACCACCACCACCAATGAGGCTGTTAATGGAGCAGAACTTTATGCAGTGTATGCAAATGATGCAAGAGACCCAGAACAAGTTCATGGAGGAGTTGCTGGGACGAGCAAATCAGAGGGCACCTGAAGGTGGAGGAGTGAGTCTATCTGACTTCCAGAATGCAAGGCCATTACCTTTTGCATTAGCTCCTGAACCAATGGATGCAGAAGATTGGATAGCAGATACAGAAAGAAAGCTGAAGACTGTAGGTTGCAATGATGAAGAGAAATTGAGGTATGCAACTCATCTTCTGACTAGACCTGCAGCATCATGGTGGGAGAATCAGTTTTCCATGCAACAACCAGGAAGGGAGTACACCTGGGAGGAGTTTAAACAGAGATTCCGTGAATATCATGTTCCGGAAAGTGTTATGGAGTTGAAGTGGAGATAATTTGAGGAGCTGCAGCAGGGATATACTAGTGTTATGAAGTATATTTGGGAGTTTAGTCAACTGTCTCGTTATGCTGAGGAAGAAGTTAATACAGAGGAAAAGAGGAAGAAGTGTTTCCTGCGTGGATTAAATCCATTTGTGAGGATGCAGTTGAGGTTGGCTAATAAGCAAACTTATCAGCAGTCGCTAGGTGCAGCTATTACCTTCGAAGATGACTACAAGAATTTCCAAGAGGATAGAAGGAAGAGAGCTAAGAAGGAAACCAAGAGGATACAAGCAAGCAAGCCCAAGCCCAATCTAGAATTCAAACCAAGGAATAGGCCCTATAACAACGACAATTCCAATCGGAGTGCAAATCCAAACGCAAAGAATATTATATGCCACAATTGCAAACTCCCAGGGCATATGAGCAGGGATTGCCCGAAACCAGTAATTGTATGCCATGCTTGTGGTCAGAGAGGTCACATCAAGCCCAATTGTCCAAGCAAACCACAAGGAGGTTGGCCGGTTCGAGATGGAAGGCAAGTCAGTGGAGGAAATGGACAACCCAATAAAGGAGGAAATAATGGTAAGAACAACAATGGCAAGAGGAACAGACCTACCGGGAAGATGAACTGTGCAACCCTCGAGGAGGTGGATAATTCTGAGCATGCAATGATAGGTACACTCAATATCCTTACCAATCCCAGCAAAGTTCTATTTGATACTGGTGAAACTACTTCATTCATTTCAAGTTCGGGATTAGAAGGGCAACGTTAGAAAACCCTATGACCGTAGTTACAGCAAGGGGAAATGTCATTGTACACCACATTAAACAAGATCAGGTTATCTCGATCTATGGTTGTACATACTTTGTAGACCTTTATGTGATTCCTTTGAAGGGAATTGCAGTAGTGCTGGGGATGGACTGGATGATGGAACATGGGGCTCTGATAAATTGTGAGGAGAAAACTGTCTCAATCAAAACTCCAAGTGGAGCAAGGATAGTTTATCAAGAAGATAAGCACAACCATATCATGGTGGATCTAAAGTTGAACTCGATGAAAGAGTTCAAATTGGAAGATATTCCTATAGTAAATGAATTTCAAGATGTTTTTCCAGTAGAGCTACCTGGAATTCCACCAGATCGGGAGATAGAGTCCACTATTGATCTAATTCTTGGTACGGCACCAATAGCTCAAGCACCATATAAGATGGGACCAAACAAATTAAAAGAACTCAAAGAGAAAATTGATGAGTTAGCCAAAAAAGGATTTATTCAGGAAAGTGTATCCCCATGGGGAACACCAGTAATTTTTGTGGATAAGAGAGATGGTGGAAGAAGTATGTGTGGAGATTATAGAAATATGAACAACGTTACTATCTAGAATAAATATCCTTTACCAAGGATTCAAAACTTGTTTGATCAAGTGAAAGGAGCCAGAGTATTTTCAAAGATCGACTTAAGATCTGGATACCATCAAATAAAAATAAAACCTGAAGATGTTCCAAAGACAGCATTTGTCTCAAGATATGGACACCATGAATACCTGGTAGTATCATTTCGTTTGACCAATGCACCAGGAATATTCATGAATCTGATGAACAAATTCTTCATGCCATATCTGGATAAGTTCGTCATAGACTTTATTGATGATATTCTGATATATTCCAAGGATAAGGAAGAGCATGCTGATCATTTGAGAATAGCATTGCAGACTTTAAGGGAACATAAACTTTATGCTAAGTTCAGTAAGTGTGAATTTTGGCCAGATGAGGTAGAATTCCTCGGCCATGTGATTAGTAAAGATGGAATTGCTGTAAATCCATCTAAAGTTCAGTCAGTACTAGAGTGGACTGCACCAACGAACGTGAAGCAAATTTGAGGTTTCTTAGGAATGGCAGGTTATTATCGGAGATTCATTGAAGGTTTCTCCAAAATAGCTGGACCAATGACCAAATTGTTAAGAAAGAATACACCATTCAATTGGGATGAGAAGTCTGAAGCAAGTTTTTAGGAGTTGAAGACTAGGTTAACCACAACTCCAATCTTAGCAGTTCCTGAAACAGGGAAGGACTTCACAGTATACTGTGATGCATCTAAAGAAGGTTTAGGTTGTGTGTTAATGCAAGATCGGAAGGTGATTGCTTATGGTTCAAGACAACTGAAACCACATGAAGTCAATTATCCAACTCATGATTTAGAGTTAGCAGCAGTAGTCTTTGCGCTGAAAGGATAAAGGCATTTTCTTTATGGAGCCAGATGTGAGTTATACACTAACCATAAAAGTCTCAAATATTTCTTTACTCAAAAGGAGTTCAATATGAGGCAGAAGTGTTGGTTGGAACTAATCAAAGATTATGATTTAACAATCAACTATACTCCAGGGAAAGCAAATGTTGTAGCTGATGCTTTAAGCAGAAAGAGTGCAAATATTCAGCCTAGCAATCGAGAGTTACCAAAAGAGTTACAAATGGACTCGGAAAGATTAGAGCTTCAATTCATTAGAACAGAGGTTCTTGGAGGATTAGCTACTATGCAGGTAGTTGCAGAGTAGGACAGTGATCTTAAGCACGAAACTTTTAGACATCAACCAGAAGATCCTTTTATTGCGGAGGAAATTCAGAGGATATCTCAATGGCAAAAATCAGTTTTTCGCCTTGCAGATTATGAGTCTTTATGGTTTCAAGACCGTCTTTGTGTTCCAGATGTGACTAAGATTCGAGATTTCATACTCAGAGAAGCACATGAAACACCATATTCTATACATCTAGGAAGTACTAAGATGTATATGGATTTGGAAGAACAATTCTGGTGGAATAACATGAAAAGGGACATTGCTAAATATGTAACGAAATGCCATACTTGCCAAAGGGTGAAGGTTGAACATCAAAGTCCAGCAGGACCATTACAACCTTTGGAAATTACCGAATGGAAGTGGGAGGAAATAGGTATGGACTTCATCACAGGATTGCCCATGACACCTAAACGGAAGGATATGATATGGGTTATTGTGGACAGACTCACTAAAAGTGCACATTTTATTCCAGTAAATAAGAAAGATAATGCCGAGAAGTTAGTAGAATTTTACATCAAAGAGATAGTAAGTAAGCATGGAGTGCCCAAAAAAATCATAACTGATAGGGGATCCGTGTTTACTTCAACATTTTGGAAGCAATTACATGAAGCACTTGGTTCAAAGTTAGATTTCAGCATAACCTACCATCCAGATACAGGAGGTCAAACAGAAAGAACAAATCAGATACTAGAAGACATGTTAAGAGCCCATGCATTAGATTTTGGAGGTACATGGGAAGATCATCTACCATTTGCAGAATTTTCCTACAATAATAGCTATCAGAGTAGTCTGAAGGCAGCTCCATATCAAGTTCTGTATGGAAGGAAGTGTAGATAACCATGTTGGTATGAGCCTGGAAGGAGCAAAGAATTTGCGCCATAATATATTCAAGAAAAACAAGATATCATTGATAAGATCAAGGATAGACTGAAAATAGCTCAGAGTAGGCAGAAAAGTTATGCTGATCAAAGTCAAAGATCTTGGCATCCAGAAGTGGGAGACATGGTATATTTGAAAGTAAGTCCAATGAAAGGGGTGAAAAGGTTCGGAGTTAAAGGAAAATTGAGTCCAAGATACATCAAACCATTCAAGATATTGAGTCAGAACAGAACTATAGCTTATGCTTTAGAGTTACCATCAAGATTGGCTCAAGTGCATAATGTTTTCCATGTGTCACAACTTCGTAAATGTTTGAAAGTTCCGGATAATGCAATCACACATCAGGAGATAGAACTACAAGAAGACTTGACTTATGTTGAAAAGCCCTGTAAATTTTTGGAAGAAAACTAGAAAAGGTTGAGGAATAGGGCATTCAAGTACTGCAAGGTACAGTGGGAACATCACCCTGAAAGAGAAGCCACTTGGGAGAAAGAAGAGGATTTAAGAAAATCCTATCCAGAACTATTCAGGTACATCTCAACAAACTTCGGGATGAAGTTTAATTTAAGGAGGGAAGTCTGTAACATCCCATCATTTAGGAAGCAACGAAGGGTAGATTTAGGAATCTGTGAAAATTCATGCATTCTCTGGTAAAACGTGGGTAATTTTTTCGCCAAATAAAAACCTAAAGTGATCAAAGTTTCTTTCATTCTTTGAGATTAGGTATAGTCTTGAAGGATGATTGTTATAGACTTTGATATGATCTTTGTGGAATAATGTGTTTTGGGAAATGCAATTTGAATTTAAACTTGAGTGTCGAATTTATAGTTCAAAAGGATTTAAAGTTATGTTTGAGTATTATGCTTTAGTCAAGAGGTAATAATTATTAGTTCAAACTTTATATAAAGAAAACAATTAAGAATAAGAATCTTCATTTCAAAATTTTATTCAATAAATAAGTTACATAAATGTAACCTATGGAATTAAGTAACAATCTTTACAATAGTAATTAAATAGAAGAATAATATTTATTTATTGAATAATAGTACAATCTTTATTAAAAAAGAATAAAAATAAAATTACAAAAGAATAAAGAAATATTACATATGACTATTCTACAAAGAAAAAATAAAACCTAGATTAAAGTCTTGAATTTGCAAGTCTGGTACCTGCAAAACAAACACAAACAAAAATAAAGAAAGTTAAGGTTAAAATTATATGTCAGGTTCCCAACCTTTAATAAGGTAGAGATCCCTGTGTTTACAATGCTAGTCCCTGGATCAATAGCTAGCATCCACAGTTAAGATGTAATATCAAGAAACAAAGGTCATAATACAACTTTATAACCAGGAATAAAATAATTTATTACATCTTACATAGCTCATTTGGCTATCTCATTACAATACAGCAGAATATAACAATAGCATGGGGTCATTCATCTTCAAAGTGCCACAGGCAGACATGTTGGTTGTAGACTTGTAATCCTAAATCATTAAACTTCTCTAACATCAAACAAACCTGCAACATAATAAGTTACAGCCACAAGGGTCAATACATTTAAATTGTATTGGCAAGTGATACTATGGTAGTATAGTGGAGTCTATCATCTATATGCATTTGGCTAAGTGGAGCTTAGGCTTGCTTTGCTCAAAATAGTTTTTCCTTATCATTTGAAAACTCTAAGTTTTTGTTTGACAAAATCTTTCCCAAGGCATCTCCCAATAGAAATTGGTGATCCTTCAACCCTTGTTCAACCACAAGTTTTTAACTTAGAAATTGGGATGAGGAGATTCTTGATAGCTTCCATGTATTGATGCTTAAATTGTCCTTTGCCAGGGACATGGCTAAGTACTTAGATTTTAAACTCTGTAGAGGTGGTGCACTTTCCCCACAATACTTGGTTTCACCAAGACAAGATCTTTCAGAAGCCTTCCCTTAGAACAGAATGGACGCGTTCCAACCTATCATCCCCTACCACCAACTGTCCATTTGGCTAAGTTATTGCAACCTATATGATCCAGGCAGAGCCCATATTGGCAAGTGGCTACACTTGAAGCTTCTCAACGTTTGACATCTCAAATCTCTTTGTTCCTGGGTGGCATTCCACAAGTGTGATACACAAGGTTCACCAGTCCCCTAGGCTTGTGTAACCACTCAACACAAACCATTCCTTCCATTCCACCCAGGTGATTCATTCACTTAGTTGTTTTATTAAACAAAACACAAGTCCTTGACTTGGAAATATTCCATAGTATGAATATATATTCCACCCTTGTTTTCTACTAGCTAAGCTAAGCATTATAGTAGTAGGAATCTTAACTTAGGAAATTCTACTAAGGTTTCATCTACTAGTATTTCCCATGGCATAGTTTATACTTAGCAAAATTCCATGCAAGTCCTACTTAGAAATATCACTAATGCATAGTGAAAGTAATGGGACAAAAGTATGAAGCATCACTTGCCTTTTTGGTAGATAGTATAAGTTCACTCCTTGTCCTTGCAACAATCACACTCTTCAAGACACTACAATTCAATCAAGCAAGGCACAATTTCAATCTACCAATCAAGCAAAACATCACATAAAATGATAGAAACAAAACAATGCATGCAAGCATGCAAGAGATTGTTTTATTTGTAACAGTGGTTTCTAATGGTTCATAAACATTTTAAAACACCTAATGGTCATTTTGATAAAGTGGCAAAACCATTTGCAAAAGATTTTACTTCATAACCCATTTTTAAATCAAGTCATTATTCTATGTGGTTGAAAATGCCTTTAGCAAAGAAATAATTTTATAGGGTTCACAAAATATGTTTTCAAAACATAAAACTTGGTGTTTGGGGTCAGGGGGTTTATTCCAAAACATTTCCCAAAGATTTTCCTCCAACATCATTTTTAACAATTAAACCATATTTTTGTTTGGCTAGAAATGTTTTAATTCAAGGTTTTATTCTTTTTCTTCACCAAATACATTTTTGAAACCACCAATTGATTCCTAGGTTCAGTAGGTTCAAAACAAACCATTTGCCAAAGATTTTATCCCCAAAATCATTTTAGAACAATTTTTATATTATAAACATGCTTACACAAGTTTCTGTAAAAACAAACATTTTATCAGAAGCAATTTACTAAACAAAGTGCATGGTTGGCTAGGGATTGTCTTGCTGAATCCATTGATATAAAATTTGCAAAATTTGGACGTGTAGATTAAAAGTTATAGATTTTACAAAATCTAGCATCTAATAGATCAAATCTGTTTTAAATCAAACGGACAGGCCACGTGTCTTGATTCTATTCGCTGGTACCGGTTCGTTCGGATCGCGCACTGAGGGCCGTTGGATTTAATTTACATCGCACGGCACAGACCTATCCATACCCTTTCGAGTTAGCTTCTATCGTGGCCACGCGATCAAGATCGGACGACACACAGCGTGCCTGCAAGAGATGGGCGGCGCTGGCGGCGGCTGTGCGGCGGCGACGCTCTGGCGGCGGAGTTCCGGCTAATACAGGAAGCAAGGGAGAGGGAGAAGTGGCTCACAGTGATCGCAAGGGTATGGTGAAGCTCAAGGTGGTCTTCGGGTAGCAGGGGGCGCACGGGTGTCGTCGGAATTCCTCGCTGGAGATGCTCCTGGCGTCGGGTGCGGTCAGACGTCGACGGGGGCGAGGCTACAACGCACGAGAAGGCAAACAGAAGATGCGGTTAGCTTCATACGTGAGTCATGGACTTGTGTGCATCAAAAGGAAGGCAAGGGGGGGGGGGTCTGGTCTCACCGGTTGTGCTCGTCGGAGCGGAGGCAGACGGCAGCGACGTTCAGACAAAGACGGAGTCGACCATACAGGGCACACGCGAGTGAGCTGAGGGTGCAGAGAGAAGCACCAGGGTTTGGGGGTCACGTTCGTGTGCTCGAGGAGGCGAGGGGCGGAGGAGGCTGGCCGGAATTGAAGAAAATGTTCGCCGGAGACAGTGGAGGTGTAAGCGGAAATGGGGACGGCCTGGGGGCGTAGAGATTCTGGCGAGTGAGGGGAATGAGAGAGGGGGCGCAGGCGAATTAGTATGCATGATCGCGGGGTCGTTTAATGGCGTGGTTAACGCGTATTCACGCCGGCATTCATTGGCAGCAACGACCGGCGAGGTCAGCGGGAGGGTGGGGAAGAAGGGAGCTAGCGGTGGGGTCCTTTGTCAGCGTGAGGGAGAGAGGGGAAGTGGGTCCGGGCGTTCAACGACCGAGTGGGTGAGTTCTGCGGTGAGAAAACGTTTCGCTCGGGGTGAGAGGGAAGATGGGCTGCTGGGCCTAGTGGGCTCGCTGGCTGGTTCCATTTTTTTATACTGAAACCTTTTTCTTTTTCTATTTCTAATTTCTGTTTTGGTTTTGTTTAATTAATTCAAACTCTCATTTGAATTCAATACTTTGTCAAATTTGTGAATAATCAAACACTGTTTATTACCATAATCTGATGTTAAATTTAGAATAAAACTTTTATTCCTTAAGTGTCTTTTTAATTATTTAAAGTAGGTCCTTGTATTAATTCCTTCAAGATTTAGTAATGTTTTTAATTTCCATTTGAATTCTAAATCCTTCCAAAACCTTTTAGTAAGTTTTATCTACTTAGTAGGGTGTCAAAATATTCACCTAGAATTATTTGGAATGTATTTAATATGATTCATAAATCATTTGAATTGGGTATTTGTTTTAATTCCAATGGAATTATATATAGTTTTAATTCCCTAAATTTTATTTGAAACTTTTCTTTAATCTTAATTAAGTTGAATTAAACAACTTTTATTTCACTTGGGTAAATTCCAAAATACTATTTTCTCATGAATTATATAATTATTCTTATTAGAGATTTGTCTTTATTCAAATAGAATTTGGTTCATGCCATTTTATTTTATTTGGAAAATTCCTTATCCATTATTTTATTTGGGTTTGGATTAAATTCATTCCATTTTCTTATGGTATTGGCCAAGATTTAATTTGGTCTTTAAATATTCCTTATTGAATATTTCTTTCTTCATCTTATAAAATCCATATCTTTTTATTTAGAGATCCAAAACTTGGTGATTCCAATTTGTAAAATCTTATTTGATATTTATTTATTCCTTTTAAATATCTTTAGGATTATTTGCTCACCATTTGGTATGGATTTTAGATAAGTGTTTTATTAGCTTTGGAAATTACTTTTACTTATCTTATTACATTCATAAGATTTTATACATGGTTCCAAATTAAGTGAAACCAATTTATATGGTTTTATAATATTTCTATTTGTCATTCTTGATCATTTATAAATGTTTGTTGACAAGTTTTTATATGGATCAAATCCATAGGTTTGGAGATAACTTGGAAATGATTTTATTCCATTAGGGTTTAGGGTTTGGTTTTATTTTCCAAGTGTTTAAATTTCTAGATGCATTTTATGAGGAATGCATTCCTCTTGATTTGGATTTTGTTGGATTCAAACTTTAATTAAAGTTTGTTCAAGATGGGATTTTAAGTTTCCATTTAGAAACAAAAGTTTCTTTTCACCCTAATTTTCAACAATAATTTATTTTGTTTATTTATTTTTCACATTACAAGATTTGGAAAATCTTGGGATGCGACATTATATTACTCTCAGAATTGACAGTGAAGTGCACTGTTCAAGATTTCATCATTGAGTAATCTTTTAAAGGGGCAAATTTCACCAATATGAAAGAATATATCTTTCATAATTTTAAGCCACAAGTCAAATAAACAGCAAGGAGGGGCAAGTTTCACCAGCCAAGTAAAAGGTAATCTGATAAAAGTAACTTTCAAATTCAGAACATATCCACAAGTTGTGCAGCAGGCACACAGGCATCACACACACCAAACTGCATGGTGTGTGCTATCAGCACCACAACAACAGCTCAATCACACAAAACCATCAGCACAACCGTGGGAGGCATCCCCACACCACTTCCTTGTTCATACACACCAAGAACAACAACCCAGCTAAACCAAGCCAAAGACAAGCAAGATCACACCAATCAAAACCCTGGATCACATCACCAAAATGGTGACATAAGGAGGGGGTAGATCAGGTGGATAGCAAGACCAAGATCAAGCCATCAGGACCAGGAGGTGAAGAGCTAGATCAAGATCAAGCCTAGGAGCTGGAAATACCAGGGGGGCACCAGATCAAGATAGCCACAAGATCAACAACAACAACAACCAAGTGTGGTGAGTAGTAACAGACCATCACATAATCTATCTGTCTAAGATAGACAAATATTTATGAGTTGTCTCATACTCCACTTCTCAGAAAAACACCCAAGTGGGGTGATTCCATCATTGAAGTTTTAAACACTAAAATTAATTATAAAATTTTAAAGATCCAACTAGGATCTCAGGGCAACATCATTGATCCTAGCTATCAAGCTATATTCAAGAATGAATATAGCCAAGATTTAAACTTCTAGGCACATCTCTTAAATAGGAGTAGCACCTTAGAATTTAATCTTATGGATCTATATAAGTTATCAAGCCTACAATCATTTTTCCCCAACTTTGATTCAAGAAACAGTAGCTGGTATCACTACTAGAACCAATTCATGAGAAACAACAAGATAAAGGCTTAATCCCTAAACCTCAGACCAACATCATGGATTCTAGGGATGCAAGGAAAGAGAATTCAACTTATCTAAAATGCTAAGCTAATTTTAAGCTTGAACAAAACCAAACCAAGTTATAGAATCTAATCTTGTGTGCCATACAAGGATGGTGTCACAAGAACGATTCTAAACTAAGCAGGTTGAGCATTCAAATTTCACAGTTACACTCACAGCTAACTATAAAATCAATTTCCTGACATCACAGGAATCATAATCAGGAAAATCCATATACATATCTTCACTATAAGAGACCATTAGATCTCAAGCTATATATGAATTTTTAAGCCAACAGTACTAATATAGTGACTTCACCACACAACACTCACTGTCATTAACCAAGTAATGACAGTGGTGAGCTATTAAACCACTAGATTTCCGAAGTATTGCTTCTAGAGCAACTTTACCATCTGAACCATATCAAAATTAATCCATAGAGTCATCTGGTAAACCACTAGCATCACCACCGTTAATATTAAGCAGCAAGTCACAGCTAATAACCACTTATCATGCTTAGGGACCATCAAAACTTGATCCAACTCATTAGATATCTAATCCATAGAGGGGTATGAACCCTAAGCAGAACAAACCAGCTTAATCAGGACATGACACTAACTAGGAATGGCCATTACCAACATCTATCATGTAATGGACTAGCACAGAGAGCACGAGGGGAAGAGAAACAACTTACCGAAGGTCCTCGCTGTAGATTAGAAGAGGAAGCAGAGGGTCGATGACGAACATAGCGGCACAGGGAGCACCCCAAAGGGGGCGCTGCGACCCACACAATGCCACGGCGGCGACCATAGCCACGCCTAGGGGCGAGGAGCATCACCGCGGCACACGACAGCAGCGGCGACGTCAGCACCAACGCCACTCCAAACCCTAGGGTTCGCAACGGCATCGATCTGGCCACAGGAGGGCTCCAGGTCCAAATCATATCAGACAGAAGGGTGAAGCAGGGTTGAAAACCACCCTATGTACCACGGCGGCAGTCAGGAAGGTCCACGGCGGCGCGAATCGCCGGCGGCAGCATCGCTGACCACGGGGTCGGGAGAGGAGAAGAAGAGGTATGAGATCGAGGGTGAGACAGAGGGTGAGTTGGGCTGGTTGGGCCAAGACCCCTTCGGGATGTGGTTTTGACTTTACCCTACTAGGCCACAAGGGCCCAATAACACCAAACAGTCAACCCAAATCACTTCAATCCTGTTTTAATAAATAGGAAAAGACCAAAATGCCCCTGAACTTACATAAATTCTAGAAAATAAAATTAAAGTCCAAAAATTAAAATAAAATAATTTTGGATTCAAAATAATCCAAACTATCCAAATAAATTAAGAGATAAATTTTTATACATATAAATTTTATCAAGAATTTTGTAATATATATATTCCTTATGGAATTTTACAATTTTTTTGAAAGATGATAAAAATAAATAAAAATCACTTTCATTATATATTAATATTGTAGTATTTTAGAAAAATAGTAAACAAATATTTAATATAAATTTTTGGTATTTAATGATAATTCTTAAAGGAATTATTAATTAAATAAAATGCAAATAAATTGAAATAAAATAGAAGAATACAATATTCAATAAATATTAAAAAATTAATATTTATAAATTCTCTATTATTAAAAGAATTTTTATAGTTTAAATAAATGGGGAAGAATACATATAAAGCTAAATGATGCATTACATTACTTTGCATAATCATTTTGCTTCTTTAAATATTGTCCTTACCGGGCAATAATGATGTTTTTGTAGACATAGAAGCTCAAGGTCCAGTGCAATCATCAGACTTCTCTACCTTTCCATCACAAGGCAAGTTCATCACTTTCTCATGTCCTTTGAAGAGTCTTTATCAAAGTATTTGCAAATTGTGTGTTATCATCTATATTATAGAAAAAGAAAACAATATTTTCTCAAGATACTAAATCTTAGATATCATCCTAAGTGATGATATGACGGAACAATAGAACTTAGGGTTCTAATTGCAATAATGATGAACAATTAGGGATTAATAACCCATCACATCAGTGATTCTAGCACCATATATTACGCGTTAACCATGAGATTTGGAATGGGACGGAGAAGTCAGCTGTATCCTTTTCCTCTTGTATGGAGGCAAGACGACCTTAACGTGACGCTGTGATTCCGTGTGTGGATCCAACATATGGGTGGGAACCCTTATGCCCCACACTTTTGGTGTCTAGATTATCTATGAATGGTGTCTAGGGATTTAGTACAGTCAAATGGTACTCGTCTGGGCATCACCAGGTCATAGAGTCTTCGGGAACTCATCAGGGTTTTAGCCTTCCCGAAAGGGGGCTTAACAGATGTGAGCTAGCCCTGAAGGATCATGCAGACATATGAGGTCGCAGAGAGGGTAGTGATTGGCTTGGACCAACTACTGGGCCCCACATCATGGAATTGTGGACGGGAAAGTACGCCCGGTTGTGCAACAAGGAGTTGATCTCTCATGGGAGAAGTAACGCACCTCTGCAGAGTGTGAAAATTGTAACTTGTTACTCCCTGTTCTGGGAAGGAGCTACGAGAGCGGCAGGAAAGGAACTCCATGAAAGTTATGGTCAACCTGTGAAGGCTGATGGTCATAGATTTTTATAATAAAATCAACCTTTGAAGAAAGATTTACGAAAATTGCATAGTGCCAAAGACTTATAGTCCGAGGTGGTAGTTAGAGCATCAAACTTCCTACTTTGCATATAATGAATTTGCTGGGTAACGATGTTACTCATACTTTCCTTTGAATCCTTGCTTAAACTCTGAGAATCCCGAAGATACTCCAATCTATGCATCTGAGAGTCAAGAGGAGGTCTTCTATGAAGAGCCCAACTTGTATGGAGCCGTAGAAGGGGAGGACTACGACATTGTCTATGGAGGAGAGTTCAAAGAGTCCGAAACGGTGTACCACTCTAAGGGATGTGATATTTACGGAACGGTGTTCTGTGGATTTCATGTCAACGACTATTGTGTACTTCACATGCAGTGGTATGCTGGGTCACCGCACCGTCCCTGTTATATCTACAATATTATTAAACTTCCAGGTCCAAAGGGCGTAATCACCGTACGAGGAAATCTGAGGAAGGCGCGAGAGTGCGACGAAGGATCTGCTGCCTTCGCCAAAGCCATGATGCATGCCTAGGAGTACCAGGAGATCAAGAAGACCATTAATCCATCTGAGATGCCTGCTACGAAGAACGAGGTGCTGAAGCCATGTTTGCAGTTCAAGGCGTCAGAAGAGACGAAGAAGACGTCACTGAAGGAAGACGATCCCTCCAAGACGACGAACATAGGGGTAGGCTTAGGCCATGCATAGTAAAGCACGCTCATCGAGTTCCTCAAAGCTAATAGTGATATCTTCGCATGGCAACCATCCGACATGACCGGAGTACCTAGGGAACTTGCAGAGCACTCTCTTAATGTGTACCCAGATGCTAAACCCGTCAAACAGTCCTTATGACGGTTTGGCAATGAAAAGCGCAAAGCAATAGCCAAGGAATTAGCCCACTTAGAGATAGCAGATTTCATAACAGAGGTCATCCATACATATTGGGTGGCAAATCCTGTACTCGTACCTAAAAAGGACACCATTGATTTAAGGATGTGTGTTGATTATACCGCTTTGAGCAAAGCATGCCCGAAAGATCTGTTTCCTTTGCCAATAATCGATCAAATTATGGACTCAACGGCAGGGTCGGAATTACTCTGTTTTCTCGACGCATATTACGGATATCACCAAATACCGATGAAAAAGTCGGATCAAATTAAGACGTCTTTCGTCACTCCTTTCAGAACCTTCTGCTACAAAACTATGCCTTTTGGCTTAAAGAACGCAGGAGCAACATATCAACATACCATGCAACATTGTCTCAACGACCAAATCGGATGCAGCGTCCATGTATACGTAGACGACATAGCATTTATGTCAAAAAAGAAGGAAACTTTAATTTCCGACTTGGATGAAACGTTTACTAGTCTATGAAAATTCAACATGATGCTAAATCCGAAGAAGTGTTTCTTTGGAATTCCAGCAAGAAAATTGTTAGGTTTCATCGTCTCTGAGCGAGGCATTGAGGTGAACTGGGACATTATCAAGGCTATCTTAAACATTACCAGGCCGACTCGCTTGAAGGACGTACAGCGTCTGACTGGTTGCATTTCATTAGTGAGTCAGTTTGTCAGCCGGCTTGGTGAAAGAGCCGCACCTTTATATAAACTCTTGAAGAAAACCAAAAAAATTTGTCTGGACCCCAGAAGCTGAAACTGCACTGCAAAGTTTGAAAGATTTGCTTTCAAATCCACCAGTTCTCGCAGCGCCAGAAGCTCAGGAACCTATGTTACTCTATATTGCAGCAACCAACAAGGTCATAAGCGTGCTAACAGTAGTTGAGCACGAGGAAGAAGGCCACGAGCATAAGGTGCAGTGGCTAACTTATTATCTAAGTGAGGTCCTGACAGAATCAAAACAACGGTATCCGATCCACATCATCAAAAGCTAGCTTATGGAGTGTTCTTTACATCCAGAAAGCTACGCCACTATTTTCAAGAGCACAAGATCACAGTAGTGAGCATGGCTCCTCTGCGAGATATAATCAACAACCGCGACGCCACAGGACATGTCGCAAAGTGGGGAATAGAGCTTGCAGCTTTCGACATTGAGTACAAACCACGTACAGCGATCAAGTCCTAAATTCTTGCCGACTTTGTTATTGATTGGACAGAAACGGCAGAAAACACAGGCCCTCCAGACTCGGAATTTTGGACCCTTCACTTTGACGGATCAAAAGCACGAGGAGGCTCGAGGGCTGGCGTGGTGCTCAAATCACCCCCAGGAGATAAGCTGTTCTATGTGTTGCAAATACACTTCTCGACAACCAATAATATTGCCGAGTACGAAGCACTTCTACATGGAATACGCATGGCAAAAAACATTGGCATATCAAGACTCATGTGTTACGGAGACTCGGATTTAGTTGCTCAGCAAGTATCCGACATTTATAATGCAAACAAACACATGGCAGCATACAAAGCTGTTATGGATGAATTATCCAAATTGTTCGAGGGCTTTGAGGTTCAACACATCCCTCGAGCAAAAAATAAGGAAGCAGATGCCCTATCAAGGATAGGCTCTACACGGAAAAAAGTACAGGTTGGAGCTTTTTTAGAGCATTTAAGGGTCCCCTCCATAGTCGGAGTTGATGAGGACTATCCGACGAAATCCGACTCACCTTTAATAGCAGTTATGGCTGTAATCCCCAACTGGACAAAACCCTATCTGGATTTCCTGATAGACGAAAAATTACCCGAAGATGAAGTCTTGAGCCGACAGATTGTTCGACGAGCAAAAGCATACACTATAATAAATGGTGAGCTCTATAAGCGGAGTGTTTCTGGCGTGTTTCAGAGATGTATTTCTTCGGAAGAAGGAGTGGAAATCTTCAGAGAAATCCACGAAGGCGAGTGTGGTCACAATGCAGCAGCCAGATCCTTAGTGCCAAAAGCTTTTCGACACGGATTCTTTTGGCTTACAGCTAAGGCAGACGCCGATAAACTGGTCAAAACGTGCAAGGGCTGCAAAAAGTACGCTCATCAGGCACACGTTCCGGCTGAACAGCTGCGAACAATCCCTATTACATGGCCGTTCGCGGTCTGGGGCCTTGATATGGTAGGGCCGTTTCGCACGGAAAAATGTGTATTCACTCACCTACTAGTGACGGTGGATAAATTCACAAAATGGATTGAGGCTAAACCCGTAACAAGTTGTGATGGAGCCACAACCAGAAGATTCGTCGAGGACGTAATCATCAGATTCGGATATCCGCACAGTATAATTACTGATAATGGGAGCAACTTTTCCATGGGGGAACTTGCCGAATTCTGCGTAGAGCAAGGGATCCGACTTGATATTGCATCAGTCGCACATCCACAAGCCAATGGACAAGTCGAAAGAACTAATGACCTTATTCTACAAGGAATCCGACCTCACTTAGAGGAACCACTTCGTCGGGCCGCGGGGGCTTGGGCGGAAGAATTACCATCTGTGATTTGGAGCTTACGTATAACTCCTAACAGATCAACCGACTATACTCCTTTCTTCTTGATCTACGATGAAGAAGCAGTTCTTCCGAGTGATATCATCCATCAAGCTCCACGAGTCAAAGCGTATATCGAAGAAGATGCAAAAGTTTCTCGGCAAGATGATCTCGATATAATTGAATAAGTACGCGTCATTGCTCAACAGAGATCTACAGCCTATCAGTAGAAGTTACGCAAGTATCATAGTCAGAGAGTGCAAAACAGTTCTTTCAGAAAAGGCGATTTAGTTCTTCGACTTGTGCAAAAGACAAAGCACAAACTTCCTCAATTTGGGAAGGACCTTTTATAGTTAGCAGAGTTCTGCATAATGGGTCATATTATTTAACCGACATGATACCAGTCAAGGAAAGACCTGATACTCGGAAAAGGAAGAGAGCTGGTGGCAGCACAGACCCAAATGAAATAGACCGTCCATGGAATATTGCACAGCTACGTCCCTTCTATTCGTAGTTATATTTCCTTGTAATCATATATGTACATGTTCAAAGTGAAATAAAGTATTGGTTCCCTCAAATTGTTATTTCCAAATGAGCATGTAATTTTTTCAAAAATCCCAGAATACTTGAAAGTACTTTATGCTCATGTTTGTTCTGGTTACGATTTTTGAACAATCTAAAAAATGATACCTTAGGGTACAAAATTTAAATTATTACCTATACTTTGATTCTTTATCTGATTTCTTAGACGCGGGCATTTTCTGAGTAATAAGTTATTGGTACTGGAAGCCGACTTTGTTTCCGAGTTTAAACTGGTTTAGCAATTGCGCTCCGTTGCTCGGCAAAGTTTCCGTGCTAAAGGTTGGCCGACCCATGAAAGGGACGAGGCAAATAACCAGCTAAACCGATAAGAATAGGCATAAAAAACGAGTGCTTCAGAAATTTTCAAGCACAAAGTATAAAAATATATAAACAAAAAGTGCTAAGACAGTAAAAGCATCAGTTTTTTACAGACCAGCACAAAATAAATATTGTAGCCATCATTACATTGCCATAAGTTTCAGATAATGCATAGAAAAATGTTTATGCTGCAGGCAATGGTGATGAAGCAGGTGGAACACTGGAATCATCAGCAGTGTCGCCCTCAATCTCAGACTTGGAAGCGTTGCTGGCTTCAGGCTCTTGAGGCGAAGGAGGCACGACGACGGTTTCGAAGAATGGCATCGTGTAGTTGGTCATCTCCGCCATCCGACAAGCATAACCTGCACAAGATTCTTGGATGGCCTTGATATCTTGCGGGTTACCCTCATACTCCTCCTCGGCAATGCCCTTGGTAACGTGCCAGATTTCCATCTCGCTATGATGGCTCATCACCATGGTCAGAGCTGTTTGCGCATCAGTCCGAGCATATGAGATCTTCCAGTACTCAATCAACTTCAGAATCTCCTTCACTTTGTCCCTCACCTCGTGCACTGACATTTTGTTCAAATCGGAAAGCTTGACGGATTCGCCAGCCTCTTCTAGAGTTTGGCAGAAGTCGAACAAGACATCTCCGACGAGCTTGATGCGCTCAAGGCGAGGTTCAGAAGTGGAAGAATCGAAAAGATTCAAGGGGGCTGAGAAAGAACCAAAAGTCAAAATTTTAGCTAAAATGACAGTCGAAAAATGAATAACACAAAGAAAAAGATTCGGAAATCTTACCAAGCACAGAGTGATTCCATTCAGCATGCTCCTTGCGGAGGCTGTCTAGTTCGCTTGCTGAGGCCTGAGCAAGATCCTTCTGGATATCAAACTGCTTCCTGAGATCACCAAGTTCTTTATCTCGGAGGGATAGGAGCTTCTCGAGCCTCACGGTCTCGTGATTGCTTGATTCCAAAACTGCAGCTATGGATTTCATCGACTCCACAGTTAGGGTCTCAAGCTTTTTCCGGAGTTCAGTATTCTCTGCCTCCAAGACTTTGAAGTTTTTGGCCTGCTCCACCATCTTGCTGGATTGGCACAACAATTCTGCAAAGACAAAAATATTAGTCGGATAACGGAAAATCCGACTACTATAAGTTTCTTTGAGGACTTTGAAAATTCAAAGTCTATGATGCCCTTGTCATCATAGACTTTGAATTTTCAAAGTGCAAAGCAAGCTTTGCGCTTGTTGGAGATATTCTTGAGAAATTCCTGGTTGGAAGATGCAATTTTCTATAAGTTTAGAGACGAAATATCGCCAGACGGCTACTAAGACTTGGGCTGCAAATTTAACTAAGTAAAATTACAGCACGAGCCTTGGGGACTACACTACATCGTTCTTTTGCAACCTAAAAGCATCAACCCGGATCCAGTACTGTTTATCCGACTTTATGCTTGGGGGCTAGAGGATATGATAATAAATGCAAATAAGAATCGGAAACTTACAATGTGTTCCTGGTGCAACTTTTCGAATCCGAGCATGGCGCTGTGAAACACCTTCTCGGTAAGGGTGAGGGACGGAACATCCGTCGCTGGAAGTTCGCTAGATGCGACTTTAGTGTCCCGGACCAAAATCTGGTCCAGGAGGTTGGCCAGCTTGACGTCTTCCTCCTCCTGTCTCGCTGCTTCTGGGGTCAATATTTGTTTCTCAAGACTAGACTGAGCTAGTTTGAGGATCTCTTCTTTCTCCTTCCTCTTGAGGACGGGAACAGCTGAGTCGACCACTTTAGTCACTGTACCTCTGGTCATTACCATGAGATCATTACCCTTTTCAGGTTCAACCTTGTCAGTTGCCTGGTCATCTATGCTGACCAGGGCTTTGGAGGTTTTACCAGCGTCAGGGGATGCAGAAGCTCCCTGCATTGATGGAGAAGTGGATGGGGTCGATGGTGGCACAACTGGAGAAAAAACAAGCTTCTGCTAACGCAGCTGCTTGCCTGGCTTGCTTTCCGGCTTGATCTTTCTCTTCAACGATGATTTAACTCTGGAACACAAAAATCCTAAATATTAGGTGTACTTTGGGAATATAATAAAGGTACAAGAGTACTAAAAATGAAAGGTGTGATGCTTACTTTTTAACTACTGGCATCACTTGGCTACCAGCAGCGACAACTTCCTTCTCCTTACGCTTCTTGGAGGCGGAGACGGCAACTTCTTGCACCTCATCATCCTCCGTCGCCTCCGGGTTGTTTGAAACGTATCCCTATAGTGGAGCTAGCTAGGACTCGGAGAGTTTCTCGAGATGACAGAATCAGAAAAGCATCGATGAAAATAGAGTCGGAGAAAGAACCAAAGAAAACAACAAAACGCGAAAGCAGAGTCGAAATATTTACCGGAGTCAGAGGACGGCTGGATGTATACATCTTCATGGAAACTTCCGGAACTTTTCGTTCCACTCTTTCCTTGACCAAGTATTGAATGAGGGTCATGTAGTCCTTCGGCGAGAGCCGGTTCGGGCTGACCTTCATGCTGTCCTTTTTATCACCGGTGATTTGGTGCATGAGGCGGTCTCCGTGGTGCTGGAGAGGCTGAATCCGGCGCTCCATCTAGCAGTGGATCAAGTCGGATCCATGAAGCCCCTCATGCTTCATCAGAAATTCGATCCGCCTCTTGGAAAGGATCAAAATATTGGACAACTACGGTGCCTCCGCATCCCATGAATCTTGGTGGGGAGCGGCGCCATTGGCGAACGCCGGAAGACCTTTCGCCTTACCCGGAGCCAGAATATCTTTATGATAAAAGAAAGTTCCGGCCCAACGTTTGACGGACTCACTAGCATTAATCCTAGGATAAATCCGATTCCTCCTAAGGACTAAGCTAAGAGTGCTGGTGACATAAGGCACACCGGCACTGATGGAATTCTTCCTAGTGCCATAATAGTACCGGAAAAGGGTGAGACTTGGCCTAATGCCAAGAAACCCCTCGCACAGAGCTGCGTGAGCACTAAGCTCAAGAAGAGAGTTGGGAGGAAGATTGTGGAGTTGCACACCGTAATGGTTGAGGACCTCGACGAAGAAGTCCGATGGTGGCAAACTGAGGCCGCGGTCTACGTGAGTGCTGAATAACACCCTCTCGCCGTCTTTCGGCGTGGGGACGGTGTGTCCAGCAGCGCTCCGCCATGCGCCGGCAGCGATGAACCCCTCATCCTACATGACTTGGAGCTCCTCAGTGTCCATGGCGCTGGGGATCCACAGACCCCTCATCTTCTTCTCATCCGCCGCCGACGAACCCGCCACTGCTCCCGAAGACGAGGTAGACGCCATAGTTTTGTAGAGAAAGATGGGCTGGTGGGGGAAGGAGAGATTTTTTCTCAACGGAGGGCAGATGGGAACTGGTGCGGAGAGCTCGAGGAGTACGAGGAAGCAATGAATGAATCGATTGAGAAGTGAATCTGATAAGAAGGGTTTTCTCTCCTCCTATTTACCTTTGTGTCAAGATTCGTGCGGTGAGACGCGCGATTATCGCCACGTGTATAGGAGAGGGGGAGTTAGCTTCCTCGTGACTCTTCCGCCCCCTCGATTTTTGCGTAGGCATTGAAACGGCGTTCTGTTCCGTAAGGAACGGACCCACCAACGGTCGTGCTGATGGAAATCCTGTCCGTGATGGGACCTGACCTGTAAAGTTGTCAGTCAACATGCCGCTGTAAAATCCAGCTTATGTTTCAAATCAAGCAACAGAAAAATCAAGGTTAGAGCAGAATATATCCAACTCAACTGACTCGGAATCCTACATTAATGAAAGAAGTTTTCGTGAACCCTTCAAGATTCTCAAGATGAAGAAACCATCAAGCTAGACGATTTATCTGACTTCAGATCTTGGAGACTTTTGGGGGCTACTGTTGGGGATATACTTTTCGGGTATACCCATAGGACTCACTGACAAAGGTGGACCACTAACGTGTTAGAGCTTTGCTTCACAGGCGGCCCAGTCAGAGAAAGAGGAGGAGCCAATTCCGGCTATGACAAGGCCCAGAAGAGTTACCGACTTAGGCCTATAGTATTACTTGTAGTCCAAGCTGTACTAGTTATCGACTCTGTAACATAGCCGGATATGTCTCTCCTTGTAACCCTAGGCCCCGGTGACTATATGGGAGCCTTTAGGGAAACAACTCAATAGACAACCACAACCAACTCGCATAGGAGAACCTCTCTTGTAATCCACTGTAACATCTGTCTTACGCCGATATATTACTGGGTTGCTAGCAGGAGTAGGATCCGATCACCACAGTCGGATCTGAACCTAGGTAAACTTGTTCTCACCGCTCCTGGAACATCCAACGTCTCACGCCCCTTCTTTCCAATGCCACTAGGACCCCCTATGGCGTACTTGTCGACAATCCGATGACATAAGTGTCCACTTAGGTGTTGAAAGACATTAAACTATTTTTTCTTTACTTCTAAACTCAGTTAGAGATAAGCCTGGATTTTGTAAAAACAACCTAGAGCTTAGGATTCCTATTTGAACCACTTTACTTGTTAGTGATAGTTTGCGAGTACTTAAAGAGTACTCATGGCTTTGTCCCTGGCTATTCCTATGGCCAGAATATGAGGAGGACTACCAGGATGATGGACAACATGAAGTCTACGAAAACTAGGATCATCTCCCATCGTCAGCATTGCCTGTGACCCTAAAGATGGAGCTTCACCCATGCTACCATTATTATTATTACTCTGTTGCGTTGATTGTATCAAGACTGGATCATGAGATCCTTTATTTGTAAGACCTTTATTATGGTTTGTAATGGATATGAACTATGGTACCAATCTGTTATGTCTCACAAAAATGGTAATCCTGGGATCGCGATGTATGGCATAACAGGCATCTGGGATTAAAAATCCGGGTGTTAACAGTAATCTTATTGGATCAAGTAGGCATAGTCATTGAATAATAAATCTTAGTCGGATAGAGACACTAAGAAGATAAGTATAATACAACTGTAATGTTGTATTGATGAAGACTTGATTAGCCAACTGGAAACCTAAGCCATAAATGATCAAAGGATTATAATGATCATGTTTAAGTCACTAGAAGTGAATGATTATATCATGTATAAGTGACATTGGTGGATAGAACATGATTAAACCATAGTATAGATATGTTATCCTAGATGAGTCATGACAACTCACAATGTTATAATGTGAAGTTGGAAAAGGAGATACTGGAGCCAATTAGAGATAAGATATTATGAATAAGATGATGCTAGAGAATCATTAAGTTATTGAAGTAGTAATATTACTCTTAGAGAATACTGAACACTTGAAGGAAGCGGGATTTGATATATGCATCTATTGAAGTATATTAGTGATGGATGATAAAGGAAGTGTATGAATGAAGTTAAAAGTAACTAGTTGTTGGATTGAAGGTTACCATTAGTAGTTTGATATAACCAAATATAGATATGAGAAGATTATGAAAAGCTTCAGTGACAAGCTTTTCAGATTTATAAGTGAGATTACAGAGTAATTATGAAGTAAGAGAATAATTAGTCAAGTGGAATTAGATTCATTAGAAGCATTCTAGAGATAAGAATTATCTCTATGAGGAGATCATATAGAGCTTTAGTGTCAAGCTCATTGGATTTACAAATGTATTTATAAGAAGCAAGTATTGATAAGAATATTCTTGTGAAGTAAATCTCATCATGTTAACACATGATGATGGATATGAAGAAGTAGTATATCTAGGAAAGGAATTCCTTAATTAGAAGTCAAGAATTATGCAATATGGAAGATAGGAATTCTTGGTAAACACTCAACCTTAATTTAAGAACCAAACATAATATCTATCTCATATGTTTGATAAATCATCCTATTTTCCCAATGGCTTGTGGGAATAATTTTCTATAGAAAATCACTTAAGCACATCTTTGTCATTTCCAACTATCATAACCATACGTGCTTAGAAACTATTCTTATCAATTTTTTATCATAATTCATTCTAGAGAATAACCTTACTATTTTAAAAGGTGATATCATTCCTGAACACAAGCATGAAGACAATATGTCTTAACCATTAATTTCTATCCATCCCTATAAAAGAATATGAGAACATCAAGTCCTCTAAAAACTCATAGTAAATGTTTGTAATTCTGAACTCAAATTCTTATGCTAGACATAACAACACATATACCTTGTTATCACCTAAGATTATGGGAATAATATTAATCATATTAATTCCTTAGAACTTTATGTATCATATAATAATGAAGGATCACCATATAAAACTTTCCTAAAACTATAAGTTAATGAGAACCAAACTTTATGAAATAGGTATTAATATACATCCTTTAATAAGTTATGGTTTATTATGTAAATTAAATTAATAACAAAGGTCCTTACAAAATATTAAAAGGAAAATGACTTATATAAAGAAAATAAAGAAACTATAACATTATATAATAAAGGTTCACAAAATGAATCTAAATACACTTCATTATTGCTGCAGATATTTAGCAAATAATTTCTATAAAGAAAATTGCAAACAAATGTGTAAATACAAGAATAGAAATGAAAACAGAAAATAGAAAAGGTTTAATAGAAAAGGTCATTTTGGGTGTTGAGCATTCTACACTTGAGTCTTTCACCAAGCCCCTTGATAGCATTTCAAGCTGCATTTCTTGCAGAGTCAAAGAATGTCGTATACATTTTTGTGTTGGTGCCCATGTAGAATCCCGACTCTTTGTGGTTGTCTCCCTTGTTTTTGTACAAGTGAAGTTGCACCCACCAATATTCTTCTCCTTCATCCATCACTAGAAATCCCTTGTACATGGCCTCACCATGTATCCCCAAGCTAACCATAAGGGTTTTGAGTGCTTTGGGAAACTCCGTCTCACATTCATGAGTGGTCCCTTCTTGACGGCTTCGTTGATGGTGGCCATCTACAAACTGAGATGAGAAAGAAGATTAGATGTAGAGGTCCCAACCTTGATAAGGTAGAGATCCCTTTATTTACAATGCTAGTACCTTGATCAATAGCTAGTATCCATAGTTTAAGATGTAATATCAAGAAACAAAGGTCATAGTACAACTTTATAACTAGGAATAAAATAATTCATTAAATCCTACATAGCTCATTTGGCTATCTTATTACAATGCAGCAGAACTAACTATAGCATGGAGTCCTTCAGCTTCAAAGT